>OX422210.1:529441232-539441232 GCA_949130495.1 Sambucus nigra
CTCGAATGGAGTGTTAGGACCTCTAAAGAATTTGAGGAGATATTAGAACCTTGGGTTTGTAGGAATAAATCCGAGTTATAATTTAAATGGATGTTGGATTGATATTTGGGGTATTTTGGAGATTGAAAAAAAAATGGCCCAAACAGTGCCCCTCGAACAGGCCGAATCGATTCACCTAAGGGGATCTGTGTTTCTGCAGAGGGCCGAATCGATTCCTATTTAGATCGAATCGATTCTCCATTAAGGACTTGTTTGTAGAACACTTTCCGAATCGATTCGGATTGGGGGCCGAATCGATTTGCTATTTGGACGAATCGATTCGGGTTGGTCAGAATTGCTAGTTTTCTTCCCTTAAGAGTATGGGGAGTTAAAATACAATTTCGGATTTTTATGGGAAAATCCTAGGAGGTTATTAGGATCTTTTGGGAATATAGACATATATATTCGCTTAGTGTAGAGTGTTATAATTGGAGATATCCAATAAGTCCTTAGATGGGATTTACGTATTTATCATTTATCGAAGTAAGGAAATACTTTGGGTTTAGTATCATGCGAATATGAATGCATGATTATGATTCTTTGAGAGAATATTTGGGATTATTGGTCATCGTTAGATGGTTTGGCAAATATGGCCATTTATATATATTCGAGGAGGAATATATGGTATATATATATATATATATATATATATATATATATATATATATATATATATATATATATACTATGTGATTAAAGTATATATATGATATGCTGTAAATAACTTTTGAAAATGTAAATATAAATGTTTTCAAATTGGAAAGACAAATGATTTTTATAATTAATAAAATATGGATACACACCTCTCTAAATCGCTATCATAAGGGAAGTTGCGTACGTATGGTGAAGCCCCCTGGCTAATGAATGCAGGGTGAATATAGTCCTATAGGCCATATGAGCATTTATTGTATATTTCTGCTCTAGTTAGGATATTCCGGGTGTGGTCTTGACTATCCCGCAGGCATATGGCCGCTTCCCGACGTCTTGCGTTGTAGGATCCTAGGTTGTCTTTATGATAGGCCCTGGAAGATGATAGCCATTTAGGGGCGCGTACAGTGAGAAAACCCGGACGGGCGGTCTTAGAACGCGTTATATTATATGTTAAAGCAATTTATGATAATAAATTGGTTTTAATTTACATTTCCTAGATGGAAAAAGGGGAATGGGATAAAGGTTTTGGATTCGGTAACACTCCCTGATGGAAGAAGGGATGTGGAAGCATATGTTATGATCAAAGCATTTTCATGATAATGAAAATGGGTTTGGGTACATTTCCTGAGTGTAAAAAGGGAAATGGGATGATATAAAACGGAAAAGCATTTTTATGATAATAAAATTGGCTTTTAAAAGTATATGATTTGTTAAAGCAATTCATGATGATGAATTGGCTTTTATAAATACATTTCCTGGATATGAGCAGGGAAATGGAAAGTTTTGAGATGAAAATGAAAAGTATTGATAAATACTTTGTATATAAATCCTTAGTTCGGGAGATAGATCCGGATGTATATTGTAAAATGAATATATATATATGGATGAATCGAGTACCGAGGGTCTAATGGATCCCAACGATCGACCTTGCCACATAGTAGTGTATCGGGGGGTTCCTTGTTTGGATTTAACTTTGAGAGACACCCCACGCACGAATATGGCATTGTGTTGAGACTGGGGAGAAGTTTAATCCGTAGTGCTCTTATATTAAGATTTATTGTATGCGTATATATATAGATATATATATATATTCTGTATTGAGGGACTGGAGAATCTCGACGATCGACCTTGCCGCGTAGTAGTGTGTCGGGGGAGTTCCTTATTTGGATTTCGCTTTGGGAGACACCCCACGCATGAACATGGCTTAGTGTTGAGATTAGGGAGAAGTTTAGCCCTTAGTACATTACTTGGACTATCTAGGGTTGATAGTGGTTGGGTGATAGACTAGTTTAGCAGGGTGGCTTGACTAGGGTGTTTAGAGGGATGCGTTAGGAGTGCACTGTTAGTGAAGAGGTGAGGGGTATCTCATGGGAGTGCGATACCAAATTTAAATATGAGATAAAACCTTTTTCTAAAAATAAGGCATTTATGCACTTGCTAAATATTTTCAAAACTCGGGCTCTGACCCATTTATCTACTTTTCCCTTTCTTGCTATACTATATATATATATAGGTGTCCAGACACAGGGAGGCATGGATGACACATCCTTCGAGTCAGACGTTTGCTGCAGCAGTTGTGGATGCGTGCAAGATTCTCGATAGACACTTCCATTCTTGTAATCTAGATAGGAGGTACTGTATAAACATTCGGGTTAATGACCCAACAACATTTATTTATTCTTTTAGTAACAGCATTCGATATGGTTGTATATTTTGACCGAGTGTTCGGTTATTTTATTTAATTTCAGGTTCATTTACGCAAAACTGTGTGGATGCTTAAATTTTGAAGTTGTTAAAAAGAGTAGTTAAGTAAAATTTTGACACCGGCCTAATAGGTTATTAGTAATTAAATGGATTTTCGACAGTGATGCTAAGAATGATCCATATGAGACTCCTGTTTTAATTTGATATAGGAGTGATCGCCTGTTATTTTATTAAGCGGGGTGTCACAGTATTGCTATTATGAAAAGGTATAACACATATTTAACCTTAAATTCATCACATACTACAAATAACCTTAACAATCTGGGTTCCCAATCTAATAAGTATCACCTTATTACATAGAAAAATGTGGACATTAACTATATTCACCTTAAATAGCTCTAATCCAACCTTCCAAGGCATCCCATCTAGGATACCTAAATTTTAATAGACATTCAATGTACTAACCACCCTACTCTAGGATTTTTGACTCAATTCCAAAGGAGAACACCCTACAAGTATAACACGACGACCCTACTAATCATGTCCAATAAGTCTCATCTCTAAGCGTCCCAAAAATTCCACTTAACAATAAATTCAAATTTCGAATTTACAACTATAACATGACATCCAATTCAATCCCTATAACTAAGCATGGTGAAATGCCCAATTAACCCATTATACATGGTGAAATACCCAATTAACCCATTATACTCTTTGGTTTGAAAAATTAAATCCTTAAACTTAAAATAATTCATTTAAAATTAAAAATTTCATAATAATCAACTAGTTCCCAAAAACTAATTTATAATACTTTTAAATATTATATTATAACTATATTCCGCAACATAATAAAGCTCGCGACCAAAAAGAACTAACCGAAGATCCAAAGCCCAAAAACCAAAAATCTAAATCTAAAAGCCCAAATTTGCAATATCTAAGACTGTCGATCGATCGGCGACCTGGGTAGATCGCTCGACCAGTCTAGAAAATGTGTAGTTCATCTCTGTTACGGGATTTCTCTTCATCAACCTCCCACTTTCTCTTTCTATCCTCCATTAATGAACATAAAATCTTATCTTAATCAACTTTTAGTCATCCAAATGGTAAAAAAACACATCATTTATATAATTGGAACCTTTTTCCATCATTGAAACCCAAATCTACACTAAGATTCAAAGCTAAAACCCAATTTCCATTCAAGAACCCTATATCTAACAATTGCTAATATAAACTAATGAATCTCATAGATTGATTCAATTAAACATGGATCTTTTATAATATTCACAACATAAAACATGATCAAATCACTCTCTATTAGTTTCAATTCAAATTAATGAAGAAATCAATTAATAAAAAGGAAATTCGACCTAATTAACATCGAGATTAGGTAAATTACAAAAAATAATTATTTAATTATTAAAAAAAGATGTAAAATAGAATTTGATTTAGATTTGTAATGAATAAATACAATCTTGAAGAACATATAATCATAATCATTTCTATAAACTTCCTTAATTGATGTGTGAAGAAACCAAGCCAAATCTTTCAATTTCTCCTCTTCTATTCATGTGACTTATCTATAACACCCAAAGTTTCTTCTAAATTATGTTTTGTGATAAATGATACCCCTAATGACCCTTTCAAACACTTAAAATCCGAAATTATTCTTGGACCCAAAATGGACCTCACCAAAAAGAGCACAAATTCAACTCCAAATGACATAAAACATTATCCAAACCTTATAATAACCCAATAGGACTTTAAAACATCATTCAAAATTAAAAACAAATATTCTATGCTTCCCAAAAGCCTACTACCAAAAAAATCCAAACAAATAACTAACAACTACTTATTTAATAATTTCCTGGCACGAGTCTAAATATTAATTAATTATTTTAACTAATTAATTGTTATCTCTTATATCTAATTTTAAATCCGAATTAAATGACACATGAGACATAAATAGTAACATCTCCATTCATAATAAGCACACATAACTAATTTTATTTAATTTATTATTTTATAGAAAATACGGGGTATTACATTCTTCCCCCTTAAACAAGGAATTTCTTCCTTGAAATTATAATTTATTATATTCCTATTTGAATGTATGAGAATATATCACCTGTAGCATCCTCACACTATCGAAAAAGAATCTACTCAATCTATGACCTAACATACCTTATGGTCTCTCTCATCATCAGTTGCGTTTCGCTATATTTCAAACAAAATGATCTAATCGTTAAAACACCAACTTGACACTCGAGGACTCATTTTGACATGTCCCCATAGAAACGTATTGTGCACACTGACGGTGATAAAGTAAGGTCAAACGACACCGACATCGCCCTACCTAAACCTTATTAAAGGAACCTCTCATCGGATTTCCTACCACTTATGGGAGATTGGACTCCATAATTCCCATATTGGAGGTCACTAACAACATGTGGCATCCCACCTGAACCTATGAATCAAACCTGCTCGTCCCCTACTTCACTTGCATGTTCCTACAAAACTTATTAATATCGATTACGCACACACTATCCTTTAAGGTGTCCTAACCACAACCCGACATGAATGGCTTACTAAACTCGTAACTGTAAGAAACTTTGGCAATCTAAATCTCACAACCAAAAATGGTCCCTTGTCCTTAGTATAATGTGAAGTGAAATTCCAAACACGTGACTTGGTCCATACCACCTCTCATAGCTTGGCGGTACCCTCAATAAAACGATTTTGATAAAATGTGACCCTCTCTTGTCCTTGATTGTATAAGGACACCTCCTCCAAATTACCACTCGCATATCATCGTTCGAAACAAAAACTTCCAACACTTGACCTGAACCACCCCTAATACAGATTGGGGTGTAGTGAACATCACTACTACACCATTCCTTTTTCAACAAGATGTCACCATCCCATCACAGAAAACTTCTCTTCCGTGTGGTTAAAACTCATTAATGTCGCACGCGATCCTTATTGTGATAAAAAATGCCTTTCGAAAATTCTCCTTTTGATTTCTCCCATTGGTGATAACTCATTAAAGTCTCAAATGTCAAGATAAAACACTCTGCTAACATGTTCCCATAGCTCATTAATACATAAGAATAAACACAAGTCTCGTATTGTGACGTTATCCCACTCTTGGGGGTCCACACATCCACTTAGTGAACCATATCTCTTTTGAAGCTTCCTCGAGGTAATGCCATTCCGAAAAACTCCATCAGTTAAAAAATTATGGTGACTGCTTCCACGACACCTCTTCTATCCCTAGTGAAGTGAGATTCATAAAATTCCCTAACTGCGAATCACAGGCTAGTGCTAACTCTAAGGCAAAAAACAAATCTCGTATGTAGATGATAACTTAGCACCATCTAAATAAAACTAGAGGAAACACGAACAATCGATTACACCTCTACGAAATAGTAATCCCCTTTCATGTAACCACGGTCATACATAAACAAGTGTGTTATCATTTCTCCCGAGCTTGGGTACAACAATCCAAAGAAAATCCTGACCCAAAGACGGCATATAAAACCCTAACCCCGATAGTCAATATAAATGTAAAGCATAGTTATACACACTACACCAAATCTGCCAATTTGTCACGGTCATTGACCTTGACAAATTCACCTTGTCAAGGTCAATGACCGTGACATTTCGAGGCGAGACAACTTTTTTTGTCACGGTCGTGTCACGGTCATTGACCTTGACACGTTTGTCACGGTTTAAAACCGTGACTAAGCCGCGATCCTTTTTAAAAAAATTATCACGGCCATTGCCCGTGACAAGCCCGTGACAAATGTTGTCAAGGACTTGTCACGGTCAATGACCGTGACAATTCTGGGCAGAATTTAAAAAAAAATCTGCTGGGCAGTATGGCCACCGCCACTGCCCAGCAGTATATTTGTACCTGTTATAACAACGTTGTACCTGTTCCAAACATCATATATCCAACACAAACTAAAGATAATGCAAATATATATTCATGACAGTATAATCCAAATTTTCAAAGTAAAAATAATATACATGACGATATAATCCATATATAATTAAAATGGACAAACTTGAAAATAATGTTACTACATGTCTTGTATAAAACTGAGGAGGTGAGTAGGCCACACGACATACGAATTGACGCACCCACTAATATATGTCGTGCCGCATTGTTCACGCAACCACAGTAGGGAGTTCTCCTTCTCGGGTATGACATGCGTGACGAGCACCCTGGACTCCATCCCTTGAAGCACACGTCCATGGACTATTCCACCCTCGATGATATCTGGGTCCCTCAACCCCCGCCCTATCCGCTGGCCATCAAATATGTCCAATATGAACACGCTCGGCCAACCAATCGTCGATAATGTTCTGTTGGAGGGCGTCAAATAGGGAAGTGGATCGTCGAAGTACGAACGTGTCGGTGATGAAGCAGCGAGGTCCACATCCTCGTCATCCTGCGCCTCGTCCTCCCGCACCTCCTCGTCCTCCCGCACCTCCTCCTCCACCGCCTTCTCCTTCCCTTTCCCTTTACCTTTCTCTTTACGGTCTCCACCCAACGTACGCTTCATGAATGCGTACATATCTTGGACCGTCGCCTCCAAACGGGACAGCTTCGCGTCGTGTGAATCCACCGTTCGAGCCAACCCGGTGTCGCTCGTCTCCAATCCGATGATCCTAGATTTGGCCACCCGCGAGCTCACTCCCCTTGTCCTCCCCTTGCGATCAGAGCCAAGCACTTGGCTGAGTGCATCTGTGGACAAAGATGCCTTGTCGGCATCAGACTGCGACTCATGCACTTCCTTAAGCTTTGCCTGAAACGACAAAAAGCACATGATTAGTAAAATAAGTAAACTAAAAAATTATAACGTAATTAACAATAATTAAACTGTCGGATTACTTACAATCGTGGCCGCGACGCTCGGGGACACCTCCTTGTCCTTCCCCTTCTTCGTCCGAAGAGCCACATAAGTATCGAGCCTATGTGGCTTACCCCCTGGCCCACTCCCTACCCCCTGAAATAAAATAAAGTAAAGTAAAATTAGTATCGGCCCCGCAAAGTAAAATAATATCCAATAATATATTTCTGTAGTTATAGATAAATTAAATATTACCTTCATCCTATGCTCCACCTCAGCGTAAGAGGTCCGGCCGGAGTAGTGCGCGTCCGTCTTTTTAGCCCGATTTTCCCTCCCCGATTGGCGAGATGCCAATTGTCGATCCTCGATCTCATTGTCAATGAACTTTTGCCATTGTGCCAATGAGATCGGCTCCTTGGGCGGGACGGATCCGCGCCATTGTAAAATGGTCTCTCGTGTTTTTCCAAAGTACCGTGTCCGCATATTTTTTTTCCACGTCTTGTGTTGCTCCCTCAACTGCTCGAAGACGGAATCGCGTAGCTTTGGATCCAAGTTGAATTGTTCCTGTCCAACAAATACAATGTTAGTTGCGAATAAATATAAATATAAATATAAATATAAATATAAATTGAAATTGAAATTGAAATATTCATATAAATATTACCTGTAGTGCCGCCCAAACAGCTAACTTGAGCTCATACGGCACCTCCTTCCAACTCATAAACCCCGGGCCGATGACCGTCTTTAGCAGCTCGAGGGATCTCGCTAAAAGCTCCGACTTGTTTTCGACGGTAATCCCAAATTTTCCATATTTGGGGAGCCTAGGGGCGGAGGAGCCCTCGTCGCCTCCGCTACCACCGAACCCAGACGACGACATCATCATAAACAGCATCATCATCTTCGCCCTAACATCTGAAGGAGACATTTTTGCTGTAAAAAAAATGTTATTAGTACAGATAAAAAAAATGTTATTAGTACAAATAAAAAAATGTTTCCTCTATATTATAACGTATGTGTAAGTTCCGTCAATACCACCCCCGCCACACACACACACACACCACCCCTACCCACCCCACCCCCGCCACACGCACACACACACACACACACACGCACACACACATATTTTGAATGAAAATATCAATTATTTATAAAATTGATGTCTACTTTTAGTGTTGTGTATATATGTTAGTCTACTTTTGCTTTTTTTTTTAAATAATCAATTAACACGTCGAAATAATACAAGTGCATGATTTCCAAATTACACGTCGAAATAATACAAGTGCATGCTTTGCAATCAAAGGTATTTATCTTTAGGGGTTTGTAAATTTAGGATTTATTGTAATATGTATTTTGAAAATAGGACAACAAACATTTTATTTATGATTTTAGTCCCTATTTTTTAATAAAACCGCTGGCGCGGACCCATATTCATAAAACGTTAACCAATCATAACATGCCACGTGTCCCTTTAATTTGAAAATAGGGACTAAAAATGGAAACAAAATGTTTGTTGTCCTATATCCATAATCAATATAATTTTAAGTCCTAAAATTACATAATCTATTATCTTTATAAGGATAAAATTATCTTAAAATGATTGGTAGGGAATGTCTATGAGGTGGATGATAATTTATTTGATATTTTATTTTATTTCTTTTGGTTAGGTTATTAAGACTTTACATAATCTATTTCTTTTGGTTAGGTTATTCAATTCAAATAAATAGATATCAATTCAAATACATGTCTTGGATATCAATTCCCGCTAGGGGTGGCAATTCGTGTGCGTCATGTCGTGTTCGGATCGTGTCATGTCGGGTTCGTGTTAAGTATTAGTCAACCCTAACCCGACCCATTTAACTAATCGTGTCAGATGAGCAAATACTAACCCGACCTATTTATTATCGTGTCGTGTTCGGGTTGACCCGCATAACCCATTAAGTAAAATATAAAATAATTTTTTTCTTCTCTCTTAACCAATCATAGCACTCATAGGCCTACAACAACTTAATTTAATTAATTTCAAATTCTTGCAACACATAAATAATTTATCATCCGAGTTCGTGTCGAGTTCGTGTCGGGTATCGTGTCGTGTCAAAAATTGCCACCCCACCCCTGCCCCCCTCCACCACCACACACCACCACACACACACACACACACCCCACCCCTAACCACCCCCTGCCCCACCCCTCCACCACCCCCTCCCCCACCACACACCACCACACACACACACACACACACCCCCCAACCCCACCCCACCCCCTCCCCCACCACACACCACCACATACACACACACACCCCACCCCTAACCACCCCCTGCCCCACCCCTCCACCACCCCCTCCCCCACCACACACCACCACACACACACACACACACACACCCCAACCCCACCCCACCCCCTCCCCCACCACACACCACCACACACACACACACACACACACCCCACCCCACCCTCCACCACCCCCTCCCCCACCCTGCCCCACCCCCTGCCCCCTCCATCGTCCCCACCCCTCCCCCACCCTGCCCCATCCCGCCCCACCCCCTGCCCCCCTCCACGCACATACATACACACATATATATATACACATACACACAAATATACACACAAATATATATATAAATGAAAGAGAGAGAGAGAGAGAGAGAGAGAGAGAGAAAATGGACCTGAAAGTAGAGAGAGAGAGAGAGAGAGAGAGAACAGCGTCGAGAGAGAGAGAGAGAGAAATGGAGGGAACGGCGCGGGAGGAAAAAAAGAAGGGGGATAGGGTTTTTGCTGCGAATATTGTCACGGTCGTGTCAAGGTCTTTGACCGTGACAAGAATTTAAATAATTGTCACGGTCAATGACCGTGACAATTCGTTGTCACGGTCGTGTCAAGGTCAATGACCGTGACATAAAACACGTGTTTTTTTGTCACGGTCAATGACCTTGACAAGGCTGGCCGGCTGAAAGGTGACAATTTGCCCATTTTGGTGTAGTGACACATAAGATTACTAATAATATTATAATGTTTCTTCTAAGAGTCAACAAGGTGGCTAAACCCAAGACCACAAAACAAACTGCCACATCTCAATAATAAGGACGTAAATTATCCCCTACCTGTTGGGGGTAACCACAAATACATAAATCTAGGAGAAAATCTATATACCTCATAATCATAGTACACACACACTACTAATAAAGAATGACAAACCCTCGATGTCTAAGCCAAGCACATGCACACGAGTAATAAGCGTACCTATAACCATCCCTCGAAGGTACCCTAAAACTTAGTTTCCATTAATACATCTAATAACAAGGTGGACCCACTCTCCATGAGTATAACATCTCATTCTAAAGGACAATATCTAAATGTCTATCCCAAAATAGGCCTAGCTGACCTTAAAATCTTCAATCGTTTCAGTTAAAAAATATTTCGTTTGGCCTATTATTTGTGGTCGCTACCTCACTAATCTCATTTACCCTACTAGACTAAACATAACACAGAGTATAATTTTAGAAACCTATTGGGGGTCAGCTCCCCCTATATGGTTCCTTATGTTGGTGAGGTCCCCCTACTCGGGTCCATGTTAAATCGTCTCTACTTATTGGGCCCACTTTGGCCTCGATTTTCCAAATCTTAGGGTATTTATCCCTATAATAGTTGTAATTATCCTACTTATGTAGGAGGGTAACTCCAACCACTTGTATGCAAGTGGTGAAAAGCGGGTTACCCAATAACACCTGTCAAATCTTTCACATAAAGTTTCTTCCATTGCTAAATTCTTGCATTATAAATGATAACACAAACATCATTCTTTGCTTTCGTATTCATCTCCCCTGATGAAGAAAGAGAAAGATATTTAAATTCCTCTTCATACTATATATAGCATGGTACCACAAATGAGGTCTCCAAAAACTTACCTCTAATGTTGTTACTGATGGTGATTGATAATATTTCCCCTCAAACCATATGCTAAACATTTGCTAAAGGTATCGCATCTAAAAGTCTTCAACTATCTAATGAAGTCGACCTCATGCATGGGATGTCTCATAAGTAAAATCGAAATAAGTAACCCTCCCAATACACTTGGTCAATTTGAGTCGTTCATCAAGAAACAATGACGCAAAGCGCCCTAAGCGATCTTTTTTATAAAGATTAAAAACCCTAAATAATAGGGATCTACAATAGCTAAAGAACGCAACGTGAAAAATCGACAAGTTCACTTACGATCCCTAGGACACTAGAACCTGGAATGCTCTAATACCAAATGTGACACCCGCAAAATCGATAAATAGATTGATCAAGTCTAATCACATTAATAAAAAAAACTTTTGGTAATATTCTAAGCATAATAAATAATCAAACCTAATGACCAATGTTAAGATAATGAAATATTTAATCAATACAAAACCAACTCTGACACCAATCACTCCCAATACAACATAAGCCATCTCTGAATATAAAAAGTGTACATACAAAAGTCTAACTTTGAATATAATTATACATGTACAACCTGACTGAAAATAAAAGAGTATAATAAAATAATGATCTACAATAGTTCGACTCCTACAATCCTAGGATTGATAAATGGGAAGTTTCTCTAGATACCCATTTAAGATCCCCCATTTATAGGAACTAATGCATCAAGGACCTGTCAAAACAGTTTTAAAAGAAAATGTTAACAACAAGTCTATGTATCATATTCAAATCCTTCTGAGTGAAGAGATACTGGAGTGATTTGTGATCCGTGAATAGCGTGAACTGCTCCCCCAGGAGATAATGTCTCCATATCCTCAAAGCAAAAACGACTGCTGCTAACTCCAGGTCGTGAGTGGGGTAATTCCTCTCGTGGGGCTTTAGCTTCCTGGACGCATAAGATATATCCCTTTCCTCCTGCTGAAGCACACCCCCAAGTCCCTATAAGGATGCGTCAGTCTAAACCCGATACTCTAATCCCCCTTTCGGCAATGCAAGCACGGGTGCAGATGTCAACTTGTCCTTTAACTCATCGAAGGCTAATTAACAGTGATCATTCCAAGTGAAAGGTACCCCTTTCCGGGTAAGATTCGTCAAAGGGCCCACAATCTTTGAGAATCCTTTGATGAACCGTCTGTAATAACCGTCCAACCCCAGAAAACTGCACACTTCTGTCGGTGTCGTGGGCTGTCCCCACTCCCTCACCGCCGATACTTTACTTGGATCCACCGCAATACCCCGGTCTGACACCACGTGGCCAAGGAACTGGACTTCCCGTAGCCAAAATCCACACTTACCGAATTTGGCATAGAGTTGGTGATCCCGTAATGTCTGTAACACTATATGTAGGTGTTCTGCGTGCTCCTCCTCCGTACGCGAGTAGATCAGGATGTCATCAATGAACGTGATAACAAACTGATCGAGAAAATACCTGAATACTCTGTTCATGAGGTCCATGAACACTATTGGTGCATTGGTGAGTCCGAATGGCATCACCCTGAACTCTTAAGATCCATACCGCGACAGGAAAGCAGTCTTCGGAACATCTTCCTCTCGGATACGTAGTTGATGACATCCTGACTTGTGACACCCCGCTTAATTAAATACCGGGCGATCACTCCTTTATTAAATTAATTCAAGGTGAGCAGTTGGTTCATTCTCAGCATCACTGTCGAAAAATAAAACTTTTCCAATTTAAACACCCTAATTAATTAAGCTAAGTGTCAAAACCAGTTAAACCTTTATTCTCATTTTATTAAATCCGGTTATAAAACCTTAAACCATTAACGTCTAAAGAGTCATACAATAAGTAGAAGAATAAAATGAACATTCAAGAGTTTACCCAACAATAGTAAATCCCAACATTAAAATACTAAGGAAAACATCCTGACATTAATAATACCGAAATAAAGATACTGAAATTAGAAGAATTACAATCTCTGACAATACCAGCTAATTAATAGAAAGAGGGCGACACATGCCCCTGCTGGATAAAACTGAACTAGGAGTAGAATCAAATGGATGAAGTCCTATAAACAATAGGCCTGCAACTCCCACCTAAGCTGCAGCTCGTTCCAGCCAAAGGACCCTACGCAAGAAGCCCCTGTGGCTAGGCACCTGTAATATATACATATACATATATATATATATATATATATATATATATATATATATATATATATATATATATACAAGAGAAAAAGAGAAAAGGAAACGGGTCAGAGCCCGATAGTGTATATGATTTAAAAATTCGTTTAGCAAGTATTTAAATTGATTACAGGCCAATGCAACAACATATTAGTGCGACACTCTCTTGAGAAATTCACACCTCTCTTCTAATGTGCACACCTATCGCACTAACCTTCCCAATGGTCTATCTCGTCATATACCACACTATCTTTCCCCAATGATTTTACTTATCTTAGGTTATTCGCAGGATTTACAACTGAACAACACAAGTATTTAAAACATAAGATTTCAATTTGTAACCAAAGTTCTCCTTTTTACTTTATTAATCAATAAAGTTTTCCAGTGTCATATTATACTTTCTCAAAACAAGTATTTATAATTTGAGTCATCAACTATGTCCTACATATCAACTCACAGTAGGCAGTTCTAGATTTCAGAATTTCATATATATATTAACTACTCGTATAATATATATATTCTAACAGCACCCCACATAAAAACTATGGTGCGAGCATACTCTGCTATCCAATCACCGTATCAATCGCACTAAAGGGAATACAAGTTCGGAATCACTCTCGAACTGTATAAATACATACACAAACAATATTGAGGCGAAGCATAGATTCCAAGTCCAAGAGGTCAGTACATACCCTCACGTCTCTTAGGACCGTCCGACTATCGATCCGAAAGCCCGTACCTAGGATTTCTATCTTCTAGGGTACGAGTCAATATACCCCATAAGGCACATGAGATAAGATCGTCCCAGCGCGGTAACCTCCGGGATAGCAAGTAGCGCGGGCATGATTTTCACAAGTATATAATATATGCATACACAATCATATAAATATACCACTTTTATTATATCAATTTAGGTTTATCCCATAACCCATATTCACAACATTTATCCTTATTTTCCCATTATTAGTTATCACGTATAATGGTTCGTTTCTTACTTTAATTCGAAGGGTTTCTCCAACTTACTACGTAGCCCTCATGGACTCTATCCTTCCAAAGGTACAATTCAGTAGGTATTCATTTATGTTCCAACGTAACCCTCTTACGTGTCTCTCCCCTTTAATATATACACACATTGTCCCTTATGTAAAATATCCCAAAAATATAGAGTTCGCCTTGCATTAAAGGTCTCTTATTCATTAATGAATCCTACTGGTCATCATTAACTCCCAAATCATTTTAGCAAGGATGTCTAAGGAGTTTTCTTCATTTCGAATCAATTTAACAATTCTAAAAGGGGAACTTAAGTCCGCCAGGAGGGGTTGATCGATCGAGGTCTGGGGCTCGATCGATCGAACCTTCGATCGATCGAAGGTCTGGGCTCAATCGATCCATGAAGCAGGTCTGCGGAAATCTGCAGATTTGCAGTTACGGGTTTCATCTTCTAGCCTTCACCAAATCCATATTTTTCAATCCCAATCGCCCAAAATTTATACTACTATCATTATATCATCATACCAGATATTTCCAACGTAAAGCATGAGATTTCTATCACTAAACATGGATTAACAGCCCAAAAATTATTATAATTATCTAGAACCCTAGAAATCTCTTAAACATGGTTCTAACAAGAATTTTCCAGAATTTCCTTCTTGTAAACATCATAATTTTGTGGTTTACTCCTCTACATGACAAAGGGTTTCCAGAATATCATTTAAGTCATCACTACATGCAATTTCCTATCTCAAATTGGGCTTTTCTTCCCTACAACTCATCCTAATCATTCCTACACTAATATGAGTGATGCACCAACGAAAATAAGCAAGATAAACACTTGCCTGGGATTTTCGACGTTCTGGTTTGGTGCCGAATTTGGTGTGGTTGCGTTCCCCGTCTCGCGATCTACGCGTTGGTGGTGGAGGCGGTGCAAACGGATGGATTTCGGGCCTTGGATTGCTTTGGAAGCTCTCTCCTTCCCTCTCCTATGGCCGTCACTTGTCTTTGGTTGTTCTAACCCTAGAAGACAGCCTTATACATCTTATATAACCCTTGAAATTTCGTGGGTTTAATTACCCAAAAATGAAAAATGACTAAAATGCCCTCCCGGGGTACTAATTAAGCCTAAAATAACCCCGAGACTCAAACTAAACCCCCGGGTACACTTTTCTGACTATCTCGACCCTTCCGAACGCGTTGGCGCACTCAAAACGACCATACGAACAACTTATGAAATATTCACTTTTATAAATCAACATTGAGTCCCGACACGACACAGGCGCGTCCCGACTTAAATTTCCATAATTATCATTTTATTCACACGTGACAATATTATAAAAATAAATCTCATATATTACTATACTCATCCAGTAACATTCAACGAATAACAAATTTCCAATAATTACTAACTCTCGTCACGCTAGTAAATATTTAAAACAACATTCCGGATTAAAATTAACATAATTATCTTAATTAAATTTAATTAATCCCTAAATTTAAAAGCCATGAAAATACGGGGTATTACATACTTCCCCCCTAATAACGGAATTTCGTCCCAAAATTCGAAAAATAAGGCCTATCAGGTAGCACAATTTTGGATATCCTTTTCCGTACACAAACTAACTACACATTACGGCGCTCAATCACTATAGCCCTTTCTTCACAGCAACATTGCTTTACATTCTCATTGGAGACACTTCACATTGTGCTCCCAACCGACAACATTTGCATAGGTCACGCCTATACGTTATAAATTTCATTATCTCACTATCATTTGGAGGCCGCACCTCACTACATGAAAAATACTCGAATTTATTCATATACAAAACTCCCATTCTGAGAAAATTATACGAACATTTGATCACTCTTGCTCGCCTAAAATAGTCGGGGAATTCTACCACATTTATCGGATGTTGTCTTGACCGATCCAAAAATTCTGATTATCTACTCTCCTCTAAACATACGGAAGGAGAATAGTCAAGGTTCTTCCATAACAAAACCTTAATAAGTACCTCGTACGCTACAAATAGGTACGAGTGCTTCTACAGAGCATTCTAGAAATCATTGTACCAAGATTCCAAAATCTCCTTCACGTGGCTCCACTAATCTTTCATCACCATGCGCTTATTCCTTGGCTAAGGGTGATACATCCTACTCGAAATGAAATCTTATCTCCGCTGGTTCCTGAAATCCCATATCAAAGGTGGGATTTACCAATCTCATCCTGATTCAAAAATTTATACTGCGCCAGACCATGCACTAGCGCGATCCTTCCTTTCAAAGGAAGTCTGGGGCATACTAGTTAATATTGTAAACGATCCTAAAGGAATATCAATCACTTCCTTCGCAGCGGCTTAATTCACATGTTATGAATGAACCCTTGATCTTGTTTTGACGATGGAAACCCATCCAAGAACTGTACCGACTTTACCGACCTCTTCCAAATTCAGGAATTGTAGCTAAACACAAAATTCTTTGGTTGATTCTCCTCTTTCAACCCAACCTTGCCCATGGGCGGTGCATGTAGAGACTATCACTACGTCCCGCTAAACACCGATTCTTCCTTGAAATGTCTCACATTAAGTGGCACGTAATTCCCATCCTTCCTTGTAGTATGCCGAAAATTCCACCCGTGCTCTTCTCTCCACGAAGCGCACTTTTGGATCTCTTATACCATACTAACATCATCACCCTTTGTATGTGCAAGTCTCTCTCATACTTGCCTACTAACAACTCCGCTCCGAGTGTTCTTCATAATCATTTAATTCTGCTCCATTCAAGGAATACTCTTCTTAAATGACTTCCCATAGTATTTCAATTCAAATATGGGTGTGCTATTCTAATTACACACCTATGTATGGATTATCGCCCCTCATGTGACGTTTAATCCACTCTATCACTTCCACTTCGTTCTGTTAACCCCACAAACACATGTTCCATACGTCCATTGCCACGCCCCTTCATCTCGGACGAGTTTTAACATCAGTTAACCAGGATGTCTACACACCTTATAAACCAGGCATACTAGCATAAGCATCACATACGCTCCATACTAATAAACAAATTCTTTGTTTTCCCTGGTGCTTGCAGTGTGATTACAACACTTTAATCACCCTAAAAATCAAAATTTTAAATCTTCCTTATCATCGTTCCACCCCTCAACTCGTGGGGTAACGTTCAATGCTTTCTTACCACACCACCGGCTCCAATGGCTTTAAATCAAAATTCAACTTCCAACTTACATACATAATTACTTGATCCCATTTCGACCAGGGTAACGAACTCATGGAATAGTGATCAAACGTCTCCCTATTTCCAACCTTACGCTAAGTTTCATGCGTGGGATGTCTCGCAAAGAGAAATCCAAACAAGGAACCCCCCCGATACACTACTACCTAGCATTGTCGGTTATCGAAATCCGTTAGGTCCTCCGTCCATAGTATATACCCCTTTATTCCGTCCCTTGACAGAAAAGTTACAATTTCTCTCGTAATTATGCTTAACAAAGAACGTTTCGCTAATTGCACTATTGTTCAGTATAGGTTGGTGGTAATAGCATTCCATAAACCTCGAATACATACAATTGGAATTCTCAAAATTTCTTTCCCTAATAATAGGGGTATAAATATTAACTCCCACGTCTCTAATGGATAAATATAACAATGCACTCTTCCTATTACTAAGTCCGCAGTGCTAAACATAATACTGAGTCAAATCTTTTCGCCCAACGGTAAATCCCAATACATACTGAATCATATTGGCAAAGTCTATACATACATTGGCATCGAATATCTCGAGCCCACTAACTCCTCCGAAGTCTCTAGGATAGATAATATAAGTGCGAGTCCAACCTTCTTATAGGTAAAGCCTCGCCAAAACAAAACGTAAAACATGTTGCGCTAATGCAACCACTCCGATAGTCTTGCAATAAATTCCCACTATCGTACTAACCATTTCTATAACATTTTAACAAAGATAATATCATACTCGTGTATCGCATCACTACAACGAGTAACCTCAATAAAGTATAAAACGCTGTTAATATACACATTCATCCTCCGCGGATAGCACTAAAGAAAAATCCCGCTACACTAGGGAAAAGATATTCACATAATAATAATAACATTTAAAATGATATGCATTAATCTCGTCTCACATGCTAATATAGCAAGGAACAAAATATAGTGACTTGCTCGTGTCACATAAACACGTCACATCCTTTGAGGATACAATTTACACTTCTACCTTGTCAATCGTCTTGACTGTGCAAATGGTTTCCGGACGTAACCCGTCTACTCAAACCAAAAAAAATTACTTTAATCGTTGCCTTTTACTAGGCACCGTATTCTTGTCCTTTTACTCACTTTGGAACATATTATCGCGAGCGATCTCACTTCGCACAAAATACCTCAGTACATAATCCACTTATCACCTGTCCTACTAACCAGGTTAGGATTGTCCTTCTCTTGGACTTTAGTACACTCGATTCCCGTTAGCCATCCCGATTGTTCCTTTAACTTTTTAGGCCATAAAGATCATGTTACTATCTATAATAGTACTTACTGAATTTACCATCACTTGGTAAGAATGCCATTATCCGAATCATTTAAATGGGTCCCCTGATGTGTATCCACACCCCTTTGTGGTGCTACACTACCACCCTCGTATTCAGTCTTATTCTCGACTAACTTCTTCGATTCCTTTAAGCTTCCCACACAAGGAGCATTATCATCTTTATTGACAAAATGCAACATTGTCAACCTCTGAATCAACCGTCCATCAGAATTTCCTCCTCGAGTATTATCAATTATTATTACGAGTTGGTCTCCCTCTTGGAGTCGTTTCCTCCACTCGTATCTACATCTTTCGATACAAAATTTGCTAATGATTAGGATTCATATCCACAATTGGACTTCCGTCATGCCCTCCTGCGATGAGTTCAGAACCACGTTTTCTTCTCACCTTGAATAGTTGAGGAAGGAACATACGGTCAACACTGTACCTAAGGTTCTCCTATAGGCATAGCATTCCACTTCTAAAATTGGTGGTTGACTCCAACCATTATAACTTCGTCCCGAAAGCTAAGAAAATTTTCTCTAAATTTTCACTTTCAGTTTGCCACACTCCGTCCTATATCTAAACCTTTGGATACTTTACCTCATTTGATAAACACAAACAATTTCCGCATTTCTAGAATTTCCCACTGACAGTCTCTTAACGTTTTTGTAATACGTTGGGTAAGTTTACCCTCGCACCTCATTTGACTATAACAGCATTTGGAAATCATTGTTGCGCCTTAGTCGCCTTTCTAGTCTTGGCTTCTCATGCCATAATGGAGGTGACCTCGACTATGGTCATCATCCTCGAATATATTTTATAATCTCAACTTAGCCCTGCCTTCTGATGTACGCTTAACGGTCCTCTTCTGGCATCTGTCATCGCTCGGCACACGCACACATCCGAACGAAATTAGAATTCACTAATGTATACACATTATATCAGGAGAACGAAGTCTCGTCAAAGGAATCGACAATCCTAAACATAGGGTTCTATATCAAACAAAGCAACGTTGAAAGCATAATAAGCCGTACAGATCCTAAGGACACTAGAACCTGATGCTCTGATACCACCTGTGACACCCCGCCTAATTAAATACCGGGCGATCACTCCTTTATTAAATTAATTCAAGGTGAACAGTTAGTTCATTCTCAGCATCACTGTCAAAAAATAAAAAATTTCCAATTTAAACACCCTAATTAATTAAGCTAAGTGTCAAAACCATTTAAACCTTTATTCTCATTTTAATAAATCCGTTTATAAAACCTTAAACCATTAACGTCTAAAGAGTCATACAATAAGTAGAAGAATAAAATGAACATTCAAGAGTTTACCCAACAATAGTAAATCCCAACATTAAAATACTAAGGAAAACATCGTGACATTAATAATCCCGAAATAAAGATACTGAAATTAAAATAATTACAATCTCTGACAATACCAACTAATTAATAGAACGAGGGCGACACATGCCCCTGCTGGATAAAACTGAACTAGGAGTAGAATCAAATGGATGAAGTCGTCTAAACAATAGGCCTGCAACTCCCACCTAAGCTGCAGCTCGTTCCTGCCAAAGGACCCTATGCAAGACGCCCCTGTGGCTGGGCACCTGTAATATATACATATATATATATACAAGAGAGAAAGAGAAAAGGAAATGGGTCAGAGCCCGATAGTGTATATGATTTAAAAATTCGTTTAGCAAGTATTTAAATTGATTACATGCCAATGCAACAACATATTAGTGAGACACTCTCTTGAAAAATTCTCACCTCTCTTCTAATGTGCACACCTATCGCACTAACCTTCCCAATGGTCTATCTCGTCATATACCACACTATCTTTACCCAATGATTTTACTTATCTTAGGTTATTCGCAGGATTTACAACTGAACAACACAAGTATTTAAAACGTAAGATTTCAATTTGTAACCAAAGTTATCCTTTTTACTTTATTAATCAATAAAGTTTTCCAGTGTCATATTATACTTTCTCAAAACAAGTATTTATAATTTGAGTCATCAACCATGTCCTACATATCAATTCACAGTAGGCAGTTCCAGATTTCAGAATTTCATATATATATTAACTACTCATATAATATATATATTCTAACAGCACCCCACATAAACACTATGGTGCAGGCATACTCTGCTATCCAATCCCCGTATCAATCGCACTAAAGGGAATACAAGTTCGGAATCACTCTCGAACTGTATAAATACATACACAAACAATATTGAGGCGAAGCATAGATTCCAAGTCCAAGAGGTCAGTACATACCCTCACGTATCTTAGGACCGTTCGACTATCGATCCGATAGCCCGTACCTAGGATTTCTATCTTCTAGGGTACGAGCCAATATCCCCCATAAGGCACACGAGATAAGTTCGTCCCAGGCGCGGTAACCTCCGGGATAGCAAGTAGGGCGGGCATGATTTTCACAAGTATATAATATATGCATACACAATCATATAAATATACCACTTTTATTATATCAATTTAGGTTTATCCCACAACCAATATTCACAACATTTATCCTTATTTTCCAATTATTAGTTATCACGTATAATGGTTCGTTTCTTACTTTAATTCGAAGGGTTTGTTTAACTTACTACGTAGCCCTCATGGACTCTATCCTTCCAAAGGTACAATTCAGTAGGTATTCATTTATGTTCCAACGTAACCCTCTTACGTGTCTCTCCCCTTTTATATATACATACATCGTCCCTTATGTAAAATATCCCAAAAATATAGAGTTCGCCTTGCATTAAAGGTCTCTTATTCATTAATGAATCCTACTGGTCATCATTAACTCCCAAATCATTTTAGCAAGGATGTCTAAGGAGTTTTCTTCATTTAGAATCAATTTAACAATTCTAAAAGGGGAACTTAAGTCTTCCAGGAGGGGTCGATCGATCGAGGTCTGGGGCTCAATCGATCGAACCTTCGATCGATCGAAGGTCTGGGCTCGATCGATCGATCAAGCAGGTCTGCGGAAATCTACAGATTTGCAGTTACGGGTTTCATCTTTTAACCTTCACAAAATCCATATTTTTCAATCCCAATCGTCCCAAAATTTATACTACTATCATTATATCATCATACCAGATATTTCCAACGTAAAGCATGTAAATTTCTATCACTAAACATGGATTAACAGCCCAAAAATTATTATAATTATCAAGAACCCTAGAAATCTCTTAAAGAAAGTTCTAACAAGAATTTTCCAGAATTTCCTTCTTGTAAACATCATAATTTCGTGGTTTACTCCTCTACATGACAAAGGGTTTCCAGAATATCATTTAAGTCATCACTACATGCAATTTCCTATCTCAAATTGGGTTTTTCTTCCCTATAACTCATCCTAATCATTCCTACACTAATATGAGTGATGCACCAACGAAAATAAGCAAGATAAAAACTTGCCTGGGATTTTCGACGTTCTGGTTTGGTGCCGAATTTGGTGTGGTTGCGTTCCCCGTCTCGCGATCTACGCGTTGGTGATGGAGGTGGTGCAAACGGATGGATTTCAGGACTTGGATTGCTTTGGAAGCTCTCTCCTTCCCTCTCCTATGGCCGTCACTTGTCTTTGGTTGTTCTAACCCTAGAATACAACCTTAGACATCTTATATAACCCTTGAAATTTCGTGGGTTTAATTACCCAAAAATGCAAAATGACTAAAATGCCCTCCCGGGGTACTAATTAAGCCTAAAATAACCCCGAGACTCAAACTAAACCCCCGGGTACACTTTTCTGACTATCTCGACCCTTTCGAACGCGTTGGCGCACTCAAAATGACCATACGAACAACTTATGAATTATTCACTTTTATAAATCAACATTTAGTCCCGACACAACACAGGCGCGTCCCGACTTAAATTTCCATAATTGTCATTTTATTCACACGTGATAATATTATAAAAATAAATCTCATATATTACTATACTCATTCAGTAACATTCAATGAATAACAAATTTCCAATAATTACTAACTCTCGTCACGCTAGTAAATATTTAAAACAACATTCCGGATTAAAATTAACTTAATTATCTCAATTAAATTTAATTTATCCCTAAATTTAAAAGCCATGAAAATACGGGGTATTCCTGACCTTAAGCCGACCTTAGAGAAATAAGACGCCCCTCTCAACTAGTCAAATAGGTCGTCAATCCTAGGCAACGGATACTTATTTCGTACCGTGGCCTTATTCAGCTCTCTATAGTCCACGCATAACCGTAGTGAGCCATCTCACTTTTTCACAAATAACACCGGTGCACCCCACGACGATGTACTCCGTCGTATGAAACCCTGACCCAGAAGCTGCTGAATCTTCTCCCTCAGTTCACGCATCTTTGAAGGGGCCATACGGTATGGAGCCCGAGCAATTGGCCTCGTCCCCGGTGCTAAATCGATCGCAAATTCGATTTCCCTGCTAGGTGGCAACCCTGGTATCTCCTGAAACACATCCTCAAAGTCTCTCACCACTGGGATTGAATCCAACAGAATAGCCACCTCCTGTGAGGTTTCCTCCTCAATCTAATACAAGTGTGTGCGTGACCCTCCCTCGGGTAGTGTCATTGCTATTAAGAACATCTCCTGCCTTGGAATGGAGAACACGATAGTTCTTTCGTAGCAATCCACTGTCGCCCGATAACCTGCCGACCGATCCATACCCAAGATGACATCGTACCCCTCCATATCTAACACTAGTAGGTCCGCTGCTAAACTAAGTCTCCCGTTAAAAATGTCCACACCCCGACAAATCGAGTGAATCGTAGCCCCGCTGCCAACTGGCGACTCTACACACATCCGAAGACCTCCCGCGGTCTCTAGTAGTCCGACCCGTTTAGCAAAATTTAATTTAATGAATGAATGTGATGCTCCCGTATCAAAGAGAATATTACCCTCAAAACCATGAATGAGAAACATACCCTCAACTGCTGGAGGTGCTTGCTGCGCCGGGGGATTAGGAACATCCTGGACGTTATACACACGTCCGTAGTGCATCTACCCCTGCTGAGGTTGGGCGGGTGGGGTTGGTGCTGCTGGTGGTAATTGCCCCCGTTGCCCCTGTTGGGCCTCCTACTGTTGACCTCTGCCCCTCTGTGGGCATTCCCTCTTGAAATGTCCTGGATGGCCACACACAAAATAGCGTCTCTGACCATCCCCCTGTCGTTCGCCCTGTTGGCCCTGACGCGGTTGGTCCTGGCCCTGCTGGCCTCCCCCATTGTTCCCTTGGCCCTGACGACCCTGAGGAACCTGTTGCTGCTAATTCGGGCCCGGCTGCCTCTGCCTGAATCCCTGTCCTCCCTGTCGGAAACCACCAGGCTTAAACTTCTTATCTTGATTCCCTTGCTGACTACCCTCCTGCTGCTAAGCACCACTTGTGTCACTACTAGTAACAGCCTTGCCCTGTTGGCTCGGCTCCCCTGTTGGCTTGCTCCCCTTCGCATGGAAGCGATGGTCCTGGCAGTGTACAAGTGCGGCATTAACGACGTTTGTATACGTTACTAACGTCGGATTCTCAATCAAGTGTTGCCTGATTCGCCAGGATAAACCGTCCATAAACCTCGATTTCTTTCGCTCCTCGTCGCTCACCTCATTTGGTACAAAGTTTGCCAAACGGGTGAACTCTTCCTCATAGTCTACCACTAATCGGTGACCCTGAACTAAATCACTGAATTTCTTCCTCATCTTAGTCTCTACTGCTGGTGGAAAGTATTTGCGATCGAACCTCACCCAAAACTCTGCTATCGGCATCAAGTCTCGCTCCCCGGCGGTTGTAACTGACTCCCACCACTGTAAGGCTGCCCCTGATAGACGAAAGGTAGCAAGCATCTACTTCTGTACCTCGGTACACTCTAGCATGCGCAGATGGCACTGAATGTTCTTCTTCCAATCACAAGCCTCTATCACATCTGTACTACCCCGGAACTCAGGTGGGTGACCCTTCTGAAAGGTCTCCCTAACTCTCTGCCAAGATGGTGGCCACACTGGAGCCTGAACTGCTGGTGCCACTGGAGGCGGTGCCTGGGGCTGTGGAAAGTGAGCTGCCATAGCTCTCATTGCTGTTTCGACCGGCTGGGCCACTATCACTTCCACCTAAGTAGTGCAAATCAACTCGGGTAGGGGTGGTGGTAGCGGTACCTGTGGCTCCTGATGAGCCTCCCTGATTTCATCCCTAGCCTCAACTCTCTCCGCTCTCAGTCTCCTCGATGGCATCTGAAATAGATTAAATCGCATAAGTACACAGTTTACGCAAAAATATTCACCGCGGAAAATACTATATCTTACAAGCAAAAATGAGTCAACAGTCCTAATCATAGGGCTCTACAACGAATGAGTGCTACGCTGAAACGTAGAAATCCGCACAGATCCTAAGGACACTAGAACCTGATGCTCTGATACCATCTGTGACGCCCCGCCTAATTAATCCCGGGTGATCAATCCTAAATCATGTTAGAAAAGGTTTCTCAGTTGGTCAATTCTTAGCATCACTGTCGTTTTATTAATTACTAACCACCTAAGTGAGAAAAGTAGACTGGTGCCAATTTTTATATCTTTAAAATTAATTAAAACTCATGCGGAACATAAAATAATACATAATCACAATTAACTAAAATAACCATCCACAATTAAAATACTTAACCGAATAAACCATTGGTCCAAATAACCAATACAAGTAAAGATAAGAAGAAAAATCTTAACAGGTCTAATACATGAACTGTGAGCGACATGCTCAGATAACTGCTAGAAAACTCCTACACGAACGGAAGAAGGAGGCGTCTATCAAAATCCCGCAACATCCACATGTGCTGCAGCAAAGGATACCCGGAATAGAGTCAAGCTTAGCGCCCTTGTGGTTGGACACCTAAAAGGTTTTTAAAAATTTTATAGCAAGGGTTAGTACCCAAAAGCATTTGAAAACATTTAACAAATGATTAACTTGCAGTAATAAATAAATATGCATGCTCTTCATATTTTAGTTAGTGCCGCACTCTCTTGAGGACTTCCTCACCCCTCCTCTAAGGTGCACTACTAACGCTTCCATTTAATTTACTAGGTCTTGCGCTCTTGACCCAATACTTATTTTAACCCTTGAAATTTTCCTACACTAAATGAGTATGCCTTAATTCATGATTTTTAAGTTATTATAAACATCAAACTTAATTAAATCATTACTCGTTTTAATTTCATATAACATTCACACCCGTTATGCACATAATACATTTTTCACTATGTATTAATTATCCCATATATAATTATCTACCTAATTATATATCTAATCATTTTACAGTATTCACAAACATGCTAAGATAACATTTAATACAAACTTTTGACCGAGTAAAAATACTCACAAAAATATAAATTTTCCCAAGTGCTATCCCACTAGGTGTATTCACATCACCTAGTTATTCGAGTTAGATTCGCTCACTAACTTAGTTTAACATACGAATAAGGAGGCGATCATATTCCTTCCCTGAAAGTGAGATGCCCCTCACCCATATAACGGACGCTATGACCTGGGATTGTACTCGCCCTACTCCTCAAGCTAGGGGATTCATCCACTACGCGCAACCTCCCCCTATAGCACTAGGGTATATACTAATAATATCCAATCACTGATATTAATGCACACACACTATATATATATATACTGTCACACCCCGTACATATATATAAATATAAAATGTCCCGGCTACACCATGTACACAATCCGTAACATAAGCCTAGTTAATTTATTAAGAGTTTATGGTCCAACTCTAATCATTAATGAATTCACACATTAATTAATTAAGTCACCTTTGGTGTCGCCCCCACCATAAAATTGGACTTACTCTCGTAGTCCTAATCAACCTCACCCGAGTCTAAATCCCCGATTCTCAAATTATTTAGCCTTTACCTAAATAAGGTTTATCTCTCGGTATTTCTCAACCATCATCCCCGTACTTGTTTTCCAACTATGTTTAATCCTTTCGAACTCTTCCCAAAAATTTAACCTTAGTGTATCACCTAATTTCTCGAAAACCCGACGAATTTAAATTATGATGTCACACTAAGTCGTCTCCAAATTCTAATTAATTTTATTCACCATTAATTAGATTTAAAACCCATGTATAAATTTCTCACCAAATTAATCCATGGAAAAAGATTAAATTAAATTTTCTTTATATAAAATAAAACTGGGCGAACTGTCAAAAACTGCCGACCTTCGATCGATCGACCCCAGACCTTCGATCGATCGATCGAGCAGGTCTTCGTCTTCTTCGCGAGGACAAATTCTGCCATGGACGAGTTTCTTAAAACCTTAACTCCTTCTACTAGCAATCTCAAGCTTTCTTAACTATAATACAAGTTAGGAACCTTATTAGGGACCTCCAAAATGCCCTCCAACGTTATTAATTCGTCCATTAACTACAATTTTTGAATTTTGTGAAATATTCATCTTTAATTACTTACCCATTTACATCCCAAATCCCTTCACCAAATTCGTTTCTAAGTATCTAGATATCATCCTACCAGATTTGTATCAATTTATAATATCAGATTTCTACAAGAATCCTCATTCAAATTCGTAAATCAGATTATTATTTTCAAAACCTCATGTTTATGCCATGAACACCCAAAATGAATTTTGATCAAACACATCACATGAATACGAATTGCAAAACAGATTCAATACAATTGCAAGTTATCCACTTGCCTTAGGTTTCGTAGTGTCTGATTCGGAGATGAATTTCCAAGGTTAAAGACAATCCTTGTTGGCTCTCTAGTGATCCCAAAACTGCCTTTAACTGCTATTAGGGTTCCTTAATACACTTAGCCTTTTCTAAAACTCTATTAGCAGTTTTATTATTCCTCCCAATTCCTTAATTTACCTAATCCCATTTTTTGCCTAATGGGCCAAGCCCAAGTGACCCAAATGCCCCCGTGTGGGACCGGCTATGTCTAAAAACGCCACGTGACCCGTTTACTACCCCCGGGTATACTTTTCCGACTATCTCGACCCATCCGGACTCAACCATACTCTCAGAATTGGCATCCGAATTAATTAATGAAAATATTTATCCCCTCACCCCTTTAGTCTATACTGACTCCCGATTGAGAGAAGTGCATACCCTGTCATTAATACTCGAAATGACTTAAGTAAATAATTACTATCTACTTAGTAAATAACTTCCCGTAAATATTAACCATTTACTCCTCGATTAATATTTAAATAAAATTTCCCTAATTAATTCAATTAAATTACGACTCACAAGTAATTTTCAATTCCCGAATTAATTAAATATTTAATGCATGAAAAATGCGGGGTGTTACAATGAATCCCTTGATTCAATAATCATATTAACATGAATATTCGAAACTTAAATTTATAAACTAAAAACTTATATGCACTGCTATTATTTTCATAACTGATGAACATACAGTCAATGACTTTTGGTCCTATTATAATCTTTTTAGGTTTAGGGATCGTCACATTTTCTAAACACCCCCACACCTTTAAATATTTATAGCAAGCTTTTCGACCCTTCTATAATTCATAGGGTCTTTTTTGAGTTTTCGCAGGAGGTACTCTGTTCAGAATATATTTAGCGGAGACTAAATCTTCCCCTCATAAGTTTTATGGTGTTCTAGAACTTATTAGTATAATATTAATCATTTCTTCCAATGTATGGTTCTTACATTCCGCAACACGGTTAGATTGAGGCAAGTAAGGAGTAATATTTTTGTGAATAATGCCATTTTCTGTACAAATTTCTTCAAAAGCTAATTCATATTCACCACCAATATCGCTTCTTATTGCCTTTATCTTTTTCCTTAGTTGATTCTCAACTTCTTTTTTCAATTATCTAAATACATTTATAACCTCACCTTTACTTTTTTGCAAATAGATGTAACAATATTTTGTGCAATCATTAATTAATGTAATGAAATATTTTTTACCTCCAATAGTTTGTGATAACTTTAGATCACATATATTAGTATAAATTAGGTACAAATGGAATGAAATGGTAATCTTGTTAATTTTGAATCCATACATATATCACATTTATGATTTTTATTAATACCAAATTTTGGCAGAAATTCATAGTTAATTAATCTTCGTTACATATCGTAATTAACTTGTCCTAATCTAGCATGCCATATATTTAAGGACTCAAGCAAATAAGAGGAATTAACTTTATTAGTATTAATATATTTTAGTACAATAATCATTACATTCATTTTACATATCCCTTCAGTCATGTATCCCTTTTTTACATACATATCATTCTTAGAGGGTATAAATTTATCATATACAAACACAACTTAAAACCATTTTTTCTCAGTGGTGAACCCGAAATCAGATTCTTACAAATTTTCGGAACATGAAACACATCATTTAGAGTAATTTCCTTCTCGGATGTCATTTTCCAAACAATCTTTCCATGCCCTTGACTAATTACCCATAAATAGATTCTCTTCATTTTTCATTGGCTTGTAGGTAGAGAACTTCCATTTATTGGAACAAATGTGGTGTGTAGCACCGGTGTTCGCCCGTATTGTTTGGGGTTTCCCATCAAATTACATTCGGGTACAACTGTAATGAGATTGATATCAGCTATGCTGTCTGAAAGCTTTTCACATTCCATCATGGTTATTTGATTTTCATATCTTACTTTTGAGATTGTGTCTTAACATCAATGAGTGATTAAAGTTTTTTGGTGCCATTTTATATCTTTCGGTATTGTCACAATGGATTACAAATATACCCTTTGAGTTTAATTAAACCATTGCCCATTATGTCTATAAAGACAAACATATTACTATAACTAGTCTATTCTAATTTGTAACTTGAACCCCTTTTCTAACTTTTCCTTAAATCTATTCACATGTATATCAATTGTAATTTTTTTTATAACGTTAATTATTACTACTAATTCAATTCTCTAATGTATTAAGCATGGTATGTTGAACAATGTGGGAGTTTATAACTTGGAACATATGTGGCGCCTTCTTCGGTAAACTTAAATGATGCGAACCCATATCGCTCCTACGATAGGATTTGGTGGTCTCACTAAAGTAATGAATGAGACATATAAAACAAAGAGGGAGAGAGATAAAAATCTAATTTATCCATAAATTCACTTTTATTACAATTCAACTACCAATCGTAACTATAACTTATTATATAGATATTTTTCAGTTTATAGAATATGCAATAGTGCACATTTTTTTCCAGTTTAATATTCAATAGTGTGCTAAAACTTACATAAACTCATTTTAGTTGTTTAGTGATGAATTTATATGGATATGTTGTAAAAGGCTTCAAATTTTGACGATTTTAAGGTTTGTTTAGTAGCTACATTTAAATCCAATAATGGACATGTTGATTATTAAAATACTTTTTATCTGATGCTTATAATTGAGTCTAATGTTGTATTTATTTCAGAGTTCAAGTATATTAATGTTGTCTTTGTTGGGAGTGGAGATAAGGTTGTCTATTAAAAAATGTAAGTCTGTTTAAATTTCGTATGCATCTTAAGTTTGTTGGGAGTGGTGACAGAGATGCTTAATTGAAGCATTATTACGATAAAAACTACACACCAAATTTCGAAAGCAATTGACAACATATTTGGTACATTTAGACTTGACAAAATTAATTTAAACCAATTTCAGGCAAGGTCGTTACCAAACTAGTTATTGTAGGTATCATGACCTTAAAATATATCAAGCTACTAACTTCAAAACATTAATTTTTTAACAGGCTCTCATGTAAGATTTCACTAATAGCATATACTAAACTCACTTGAACCATGGATTGATAAATAACAACCACTAACTATAACTTGACCAAATAGAGTTGGGTGTGAATTTATTTAGATACATTAATTTTGTTGAACCCTTTAGTTTAGTTTTAGCTTTTATCCCATTTGAGAAGTGTAAAATTTCCAGGGGGCATCTATATACCCTAACCATATGTTGATAGTGGTGTATGACATGTTTTGGATCATGTGGTGACGATCCCTTGATTCAATAGTCATATTAGCATGATGTAACAACCCGCCCTTTTGAAGACAATTAAATTCCATAATTAAATATAAACTGGCAATTTGGGGAATTTCCTAAAATAGTAATTTTTGGGATTTTCGAGGATTAAATGATTTTCGAAGGATGTTGTGATTATTTTTGGGACTATATAGGTCGAAATATTTTAATTACATGTTGCCGTTGAGTAAAGCGACACGAGGTAAGATTTTTTTTAATTGGAAAACCCGCATTTATTTATTTTGGACTGGAATAGTGATTTTCGGTCAAGTACCTCGGATGGAAATTTCAACTGCGCCGTGAGTCTCGGAATGTTCGAGATAGTCGGAAAAGAGTGTCCAATTGTCGAAAATGAGTTTCGGGTAATTTTAGAGGTAAAAGTAACTCGTAATTGGGTAAACGAGTCGTTTTTGGGTTTTAAGGGGTATAACCATTTTTCTTTCTTTATAAAGAGAGGGAGAGGGAGAAAAAGAGAAAGGAAAGAAAGCAAAGAGAGAGAAGAGAGAGAGGAAGGAGAAAGAGGAGATTCGGGCCAAACTCCGCCGGATTCGACTCGAGGTCGTCGGATTTTATCCACGAGGCAAGTGTTTACTTACTTTATTTATCTTTTTGCATAAATATCTCATACCGTAGTTTGGTATATACAAACCCTAAAGATTTTGGGTTGGGTTTTCGTGGAACGGGTTTTTGGGAGTTAAAACAATAAAACCCCCAATAATATTTCAATTTGTGGAACTTAGGTTTTAACCTAAATTAATTGGTGATTTCGGGTTCTAGGACGTTTAGGACCCGTATTATATGGGTATTTGTAGTTGGTTGAGGTTGTAGGACATTGGGTGAGGTGACAAAAGCTTGGGAGAAGCATTAATGGTCGAAACCTTGTTGAAGAAGGTGATGAATAGTAACCCCGTAAGCTTGTGGGGCCATTTTGGCCAGGAAAAGAATTGATTTAGCTCTCGGTCAAAACATAAAAGTTGTAGATCTTTTCGATACGGTCGTGTGGGAACTGACTGTATATTTTTTTGATTTTTCTACGATTTAATATGATTTTTACAAGATGGCAGCTCCGGGTTGAAATCATCAACTCGGAAATCAGATTGGGAATTGGAAAAATTACGGCTAGAATTAATCGTGTAGATGTGTGCGATTATTTTTGGTGTAGTTTAGAAACCCCATTAATGAATTTGGGTGGTTGGATTAAGGAATTGAGGAAATTTAATTTGGGAGACCTGGTGAGACCGGTCGACCGCACCAAGGAAAAAGGACCTACTGCTTTGTTTCGTAGGCTTATTTACAACCCACGGTCGATCGGGGGCCCATGACCGGTCGACCGGTGCCCTGTTTTCAGCCCAAGATTTTGGAGATTAGGATTATTTCTTCTTTTTGAGTTTAAAGTTTAAGGGCCTTCTAAATTAGAGTATTATGGAGGGTTATGTCCTAAAGGACTTGAGGAATTGGGAATATATATATGTGTATATTCACTTAGAGTGAATTAGTGTAATTAGAGATATCCAAATGTATCCGTAGATGGAATTTTGGTATATATTACTTATTAAAGTAAGAATATACTTTGGGTTTATTATTATGCATATATGAATGCATGATTATGATTCTTTGAGAGAATCTTTGGGATTATTGGTCATCGATAGATGGTTTGGCAAATATGGCCATTTTTATATATTCAGGTAGGAATATATGGTATATATATACTAGTGATTAAAGTATATATATGAATTAAGATAAATGACTTTTGAAAATGTAAATATAAATGTTTTCAAAATGGAAAGGTAAATGATTTTCTTAATTAATAATGTATGGATACGCACCACTCTAAATCGCTATCATAAGGGAAATTGTGTGCGTATGGTGAAGCCACCTGACAAATTAACGCAGGGTGGATATAGTCCTATAGGCCATATGAGCGTTTGTTATATTTTTCTGCGCTGGTTAGGAGATTCCGGGTGTGGTCTTGACTATCCCGCAGGCATATGGCCGCTTCCCGACGTCTTGCAATGTAGGATCCCAGGTTGTCTTGATGATAGGCCCTGGAAGATGATAGCCATTTAGGGACGCGCACAGTGGGGAAACCCTGACGGGCGGTCTTAGAACGCGTTATATGTTAAATCAATTTATGATAATAAATTTTCTTTAATTTACATTTTCTGGATGGAAGAAGGGAAATGGGATAAAAGATTTTGGCTTCGGTAACACTCCCGATTGGAAGAAGGGATGTGGAAGCATATGATATGATCAAAGCATTTTTATGATAATGAAAATGTCTTTGAATACATTTCCTGAGTATAAAAAGGGAAATGGGATGATATAAAATGGAAAAGCATTTTTATGATAATAAAACTGGCTTTTAAAAGTATATGATTTGTTAAAGCCATTCATGATAATAAATTGGCTTTTACATTTACATTTCCTGGATAAGAGAAGGGAAATGGAAAGATTTTAGAAAATGAAAGTATTGATAAATACTTTGTATATGGATTCTCATTCCGGGAGATAGATCCGGATGGTTATGGTAAAATATGTATATGTATATATGGATGAATCGAGTACCGAGGGTCTAATGGATCCCGACGATCGACCTTGCCGCATAGTAGTGTATCGGGGGGGTTCCTTGTTTGGATTTCGCTTTGCGAGACACCCCACGCACGAATATGGCAATGTGTTGAGACTGGGGGGAAGTTTAATCCTTAGTGCTCTAATATTATTAATGCTTATGGTATATATTTATATATATCTTTCTGTACTGAGGGACTGGCGGATCTCGACGATCGACCATACCGCGTAGTAGTGTATCGGGGGGGTTCCTTGTTTGGATTTCGCTTCGCGAGACACCCCACGCACGAACATAGCATAGCGTTGAGACTGGGGTGAAGTTTAGCCCTTAGTACACTGCTTGGACTATCTAGGATTGATAGTGGGTTGGTGATAGACTAGTTTAGCAGGATAGATTGACTAGGATGTTTAGAGGATTGAGCTGGGAGTGCACTGTTAGAAGAGGAGTGAGGGGTATCTCATGGGAGTTCGATACCAAACTTAAATATGAGATAAAACCTTTTTCAAAATAATAAGGCATTTATGCACTTGCTAAATATTTTCAAAACTCGGGCTCTGACCCGTTTATCTACTTTTCCTTTCTTGCTATATTATATATAGGTGTCCAGACACAGGGACGCCTGGATGACACATCTTTCGAGTCAGACATCAGCTACAGCAGCTGTGGATGCGTGCAGTATTCTCGATAGACGCTTATATCCTTGTACTCTAGATAGGAGGTATTGTATAAATATTCGGGCCAATGGTCCAAGTGCATTTATTTATTCTTTTAGAGCATCATTCGATATGGTTGTATATTTTGACCGAGTGTTCGGTCATTTTATTTCATTCAGTTTCATTTCCACAAAAATGTGCGGATGTTTTAATTTAGTAATTGTTAAAAAGAGTAGTAAAGTTAAAATTTTGACACCGGTCTAATAGGTTATTAGTAAATAAATGGATTTTCGATAGTGATGCTAAGAATGATCCATATGAGTCTCCTATTTTAATTTGATATAGGAGTGATCGCCCGGTATTTTATTAGGCGGGGTGTCACAGATGGTATCAGAGCATCAGGTTCTAAGGTCCTTAGGAATCTGTGCGGACATACTACTCTTTCAGCGTTGCTCTCATTTGTTATAGAGCCTCAGGATTAGGATTGTTGATTTCTCTTGTGAGATTTCGTTCTCTTTCCGTGTTAGAAGATTATAGAAATCTTTTACACGCTCGTTTGAGAATCGTGTGCGGAGCTTGGATGGCAGCAGGCGGTGAGGCTTAGCTGGAGAAGCTGGTGGAAATTGGGGACGAGGGCCTTAGTAGAGGTCACTCTCCTTATGGTAATTGTTAAGGATTTTGGCGACAACTACTAAAGAGTGGCAGTTAGGAGTACCACAATACCGCTGAAGTTGAGAGTGGTACTAAAGTTGAATTCCTCATTGAAGTTGAGGATTCGAAAGGGATCTTACGGATAGTCTTAACCGTGAGTCCCCACAATTTAGTCGGAATGAGAACGATGTTGTTATGAGTTTTACCTCAATCCAGGAGGTATAATTAGCATGGCTAGATAAAGTCGCAGTGTTTGTTAGCCCTAGACTCGTGTGTGTATTTTGTGTTTTTTGGCGGTCTCGATAACATAATATCATGTATGTTTATGTGTTTTCCGCGATAGCGGAACTTTATTTTCCTTCATTCGCCATAGAGGCGAGTGTTTATATATTGTACATATATATATATATATATATATATATATATATATATATATATATCTGGTTTGGGATACTCGTTTTTTATGTCTATACGAGTATGGTATTATGGTGAATATATATGTATTGGTAATTTCGGAGCGATAGCAGGCTAAGAATGGCAAGTCTATCGTATCCATGGTTCCTGGAGGGAACAGGTTATTGTTGCGGTGTCTCACCTAGATATAGGTTGAGTTCACCTTATTTATTGTGGGATATGAAACTTCGATGAGTAGAGGTTTCATTATCGTGATTTGGGTATATGGCGACCTTATGTATATGATTTAAGGCCGCAGGATTAGTGTTGAGCTGAAGATAAAGCTCATTACTATTTGCGCAAGGACTTAAAAATGAGTGCGAGCGCAGGGTGGTATGACTCTTAGTTAGAGATAGGAGTTCAGATCACCTTTTGGTTGGATTAGGGGATAGGGATATCCCGGTTGCATGTTGAAATGACGGAACTCCTTATCCAACGAAGTCAAGGGTTAATGTGTGGAGGGGTTCCTTGTTTGGATTTCGCTTTGCGAGACACTCCACACATGACTCTTAACAGCGTCGGGAGTGGGGAGCTGTTATGGGATGCAAGGATGTTGATTTTGTGGAAAGGTCTTATAGTGTGGATGAACCACTATAGGCTATGAGCCACATGATGCTGATATATTTATGGAAAGATTGTGCTATGGAAAATAACTAACGTGGTCCCCTCGCCACAAGTGGGTGGGTGAGGTTGGACTTAGAGAAATTGGTTTGAGGATAATAACCAGCCTTAATAAAAAGGCAAATTTTGAGAAGGTATGTTTTGGGTATTGATATGCCCATATATATCCTCGGCCAGGCCGAGGGTGCCCTCCAACAAGATGAGTCCAAGATTGTCCCACCATCCGACTCCAGACGACCCCTCAGGGGGCCGACCCTTCATCAGGCTCCAGACGACCCCTCAGGGGGCCGACCCTTCACTAGGCTCCAGACAACCCCTCAGGGAGCCGACCCCTCATCAGGCCCAGACAACCCCCTTTTAGGGACCCTCCAAGGGGCCGACCCTCCATCAGGTCCAAACGACCCTCCAGGGGGCCGACCCTCCATCGAGCCCAGATGACCCACCAGGGGGCCGACCCTCCATCGGGCCCAAATGACCCTCCAGGGGGTCGACACCTCATCAGGCCCAGACAACCCTCCGAGGGTACGACAGTACGAGGCCTAAATTGGGCCAGACTCGCTGTCAGAGGGAATTTTGCCCTCGGCCTCATATCATAGGCCGAGGGTGACATAATCACAGTGCGTGGTTTGGGAGATGCGTGGAACAGTTCACGTGAGGCTCACATGGCACGTGGAAGACCGTTATAACAATATCACCCCCTCACGTGAGGGAATATTATGTCATCATTATTCACAAGTGGCATCTACAGGTGTCAACAGGGGATTGGCTAGATCATCATTCACATGCACCATGCATACTTGGGGGGTACACTACACACCCCAAGACCTATATATACTTGTCACCTACAACCCTACAGGGGGATGATCGATTGATAATTGTAACCCTATCAAAAACTCTGCTGATACACACATTAGAGAGAGAAAGTGAGCTTATGTGCATTGTATCCAAGCCCATTAGTGCCCATACTTAGTGGATCACACACTCACAGTGGATGTAGGCCTAATTGGATGAACCACTATACATCATTATCTTATTCCTCTTATACTCATCTCCTTCTACACACTTACACACTTATACATATACATCTCTATGGCTGCCATGGTTACTACTGTTTGAGCTCATCATCACTTATCTGGTGGTGCTAAATCCAAGCATCATCAAGTTGGCGCCATCTGTGGGAACGAGAAGACGTCTCTTCCTTGAATACAGCTTGACCTCACTGGGCACTCTTATGGTGAGCCAGTCCTCCCCCTGTGTGGAGATGTTTCACCATTAAAAGAGACCCATTAAGGTTCTCAAGCTTACAAACCTTCTTCAGTGCAGCTCTTCATAGCTCAAACACATGGCACCAGAGATGACACCACCACCACTTCCCCCACCGGATGATGGAGGAGGACCGAGTTCCAGTCAGCCACCACCTCAGTCTGAGATGGTTGATGTGGCGGCATCCTTGAAGTCTCTGGCAGCGAGCCAGCGGATCATGCAGGAGCAGTTCACAGCTCTGAGCCAAAACATACTAAGACCACCAGGGGTCTCACCTGAGATGATTACTCCGGCAGCAGCTCCAGGACAGCATGAGGCCAGGGGACCACCCCAGGCACCACGCAAAGACCTGCCACCCCCTCAGCGGCGTAGGGATGTTACTGACCCCCGGCGCCTACACCTAGGGAAGCAAGGAAACCCTTGCCCTGAAGACAAGTATGATGATCTGGAGGGGGAGGAAGCCCCCATAGAATGTTGGGAGCCATATGAGGTCTCCAACAATACCGTACGACCTCTACAGGAGAGCAGAGGGAAGTGTGGAAGGCAAAATCTTGACGATCGCCCGAGAGGCTCTGCTTTCGATCGCCTAAGCAGGGGATCGGCCTTTGAGAGGCTGGGCCCAGTGAATGACCTGAGGGAAAAATTGTCTAGATCAAGGAGTGCTGCGAGGTCCAGAAGGGAGGCGGCTGATGGCAGACCCCAAGGACGGGACGACGGTCAGGGGGAGGTAAATAGCCGACACAGGCCAGCCGCGGCAGAACCCTCAGTCCATCTCAAAGAAGCGGCAGGGGATAACATTGGCCAAGCCGACCCTACGAGGCCTTGGAATGACTCGATCCAGCGACTGGAGGATAAGATCGACGATATACTAAAAATCCGCGACCCTCTTCAGAGGGGATACACCATAGGCTCACCCTTTGTGGCGAAGATAGTCAACTTCCCTACGCCATCAAAGTTCAAGCCACCTGTGGTCACCCCAAGATATGACGGGAGCACCAACCCTGTCCACCATGTTGAGATGTATCAATCAGCAGCAGACATATACTCTATCTCAGATGAGACGAGGTGTCGTGCCTTCTCGGGTACCCTGACTGGGGCTGCACATGTCTGGTACACGTCTCTTCCAAAAAATTCCATTGAAAACTTTAAGCAGTTGGCAGACCGGTTCATCCACAACTTTTGCTTTGGGATGAGGCCACAGAAGAAGACCATCCACCTGCTCTATGTTAAGAAAGGGAAGAATGAGAGTCTTAGGGACTACATAGCCAGATTCAATAAAGAGAAGCTGGAGGTGGAAGACTATGAGGAGAGCATAGTTATGACAGCCCTGATTGGAGGACTCCAAAAGGGGAAGTTGTTATGGAAGCTTGCTGAAGACCCCCCTAGGACGATGGTTGAATTACTGTCAACAGCAAGAAAGGTGATGAACGCCGAAGAGGCGATGGCCGTAAAATACGAAGACGAAAAAGGAGGCGCTAGTGGGGGTAAATACCCTAAGAAGAATAAAGAGGGGAAGAAGAGGTCTACGGACGACAAGTTCGCTGGTTACACCCCACTAACGGTCAGCTGTGAACATATTCTCAATGAAATAAAGAGTGATCGATCCCTGAAGTGGCCTGAGAAGTTGAGGGCAGCCCCCAATAAGAGGAACAAGAACCTGTGGTGCGAATTTCACCAAGACCACGGCCACATAACAGACAAATGATTTGTTCTGAAAGATGAGATTGAGAAGATGCTGAAAGAAGGGAATCTCATAAAGTACGTCGACAAAGGTGCCTTCAAGAGGGGACGACCCCAGAAAGAAGCGAGGTGATGCATGTAGAGAAGGTCCTCAAAAAAGAGGGGACGACCCTTCTGATGATGAAGACGACCCTGACCTCCCGCCGAGAGATGACCAAGGCCCTGTCAAGAGGCTTAATATAATGTCGCTCGGAGTGGGAATGATCTCTGGGGGTCTAGCAGGAGGAGGGTCTGAGGTCGCTGACAGGATGGCCCATGTGGCTGAGGCCAAGGAAGTGATGAAGATGGTACACTCAACCTCTCTGGAGGTCAAGTCATAAAAGAGGAAGAAGGTCGATATGGACACTCTGATAGTGGGGTTCTAGAGAATGGACTTCAAAGGCCTCTTATCCCCAAATGATGACTTTCTCGTCATCACTACCAGGGTGCACGGGTGCGAGGTGCCGAGGATCCTAGTAGATGAGGGCTCATCTGCCGACGTGATGTTTTGGTCGTGCTTCAAAGCCTTAGGTCTCAGCCGTGCTAGACTCGTCCCATACCATCATCCATTGATTGGGATCAGTGGGGAAAAGTTCCATCCCCTTGGAGTGTATGAGGCCGATGTCAGGAGGGGGGACGAGTGGCCGAGATGGCTTACCAATAAGGTCAGTTTCTTTGTGATGGATGAACATATGTTTTCGGTCTACAACATCATACTGGGGCGTGTGGCCCTCAAGGGGTTTGAAGATGTGTGGTCTAAGGTCCATCAGATGATTAAATTTCCTACCCCTTACGGGGTGGGGGAAGTTCAAGGAGACCAGACGACAGCGCGAGAATGTTACTACAACTCCGCTGAAGAAAGAGAGGCACACAAGAGGGCTACAACCACTTACAATATTGATACCCTAGACCCCAGGGATGAGACGAAGCTAAAGAAAGGAGAGGTCGCGGAAGAGGTAGAATCCATCATCCTCGATGAGGATGACCCGAAAAAAACCGTCCAAGTCGACATGTCTCTGAAGCCCAATATCAAAAAAGACCTCATTAAACTGTTGAGGAGAAGACGAAGCGTCTTTACGTGGAGTCATGTAGATATGCCGGGGATCGAACCTGAAATTATGTGCCACAAGCTCAATGTGGTAGAGGGAGCAAAGACGGTAAAGCAGAAGCAGAGAATTTACTCTAGAGAAAAGTATGAGGTCATAAGTGATGAGGTTAAAAATTAGAAGACGCTGAATTTATCAGGGAGGTCATCTACCCTGAATGGATGTCCAATGCAGTCATTGTCCCAAAGGCCAACGGGAAGTGGAGAATGTGTGTGGACTTCACCGACCTCAACAAACACTGTCCCAAAAACAGCTTCCCTCTCCCCCGCATTGACCAGATGGTAGACGCTACTGCAGGCCATGAGCTCATGAGCTTTATGAATGCCTATTTAAGGTACAACCAGATCTTCATGAACCCTGAAGACTCGGAGAAGACAACCTTCATTACGGATTAGGAGACATACTGTTATAGGGTCATACCCTTTGGCTTAAAAAATGCAGGGGCAACGTACCAACTCCTTGTAAATAAAATGTTTGAAGACCAAATTGGGAAGTCTATGGAGGTCTATATAGATGACATGCTGACTAAGAGTTTGAAGGCAGAGGATCATGTGGCAGACCTGAAGAGGACCTTTAATACGATGGACAAATACCAGATGAAGCTCAACCCGGCCAAGTGTGTCTTCGGGGTCGGAGCAGCGAAGTTCTTGGGGTTCATTGTTAACCAAAGAGGCATCGAGGCCAATCCTGAAAAGATATAGGCCCTTATTGAGATGAAGACCCCCAAGTCCATTAAAGACGTTCAGAGACTCACGGGGAGAGTTGCTGCCTTAAACAGGTTCATGTCTAAGGCCACAGATAGGTGTCTACCATTCTTCAAAATTCTCAGAAAAGCCTTAGAATGGAGTGAAGAGTGTGATGAGGCTTTCAAGGAGTTAAAATCATACATAGGGTCTCCCTTGCTGTTGTCACGACCCATGTAGGGTGAGAAACTTTATGTGTACCTCATCGTCTCAGAGTCAGCCATCAGTGCAGCCATTGTGAGAGACGAAGACGGGGTACAGAAACTCGTGTATTTTAACAGCAAGGCACTCCAGGGGGCAGAGCAAAGATATCCAAGGATGGAGAAGTTGGCCTATGCCTTGATCCATGCATCGAGAAAGATGAAGCCATACTTCCAGTCCCATACAATGGTCATCCTCACTGACTCTCCCCTTAGGCAGGTTTTGCACAGGCCTGAAAAATCAGGGAGGCTAATGGCCTGGTCTATAGAGCTGGGAGAGTTTGACATAGTGTATCTGCCTAGGACGGCCATTAAGGGGAAAGCATTGGCAGATTTCGTCGTCGAGTTTACTTGGGAAGATGACGAAGCCAAGGGTGAGGGCCTCAGGAAGATAGATACCCGACAAGGTGAGCTCACCGACACACCTGCATATAAGGCTGAGACAAGCACCGCTAGAAGGAAAGTGGATGAAAACGAAGAAGGAAGATATCTCTTTAGACAGGGGTCACTCACCGAGGGAAGTTTCTCGGAAGAACATGCCGCGTGGAGTCTCTTCTTTGACGGGTCCTCTTGCGAAAGCGGGAGTGGAGCTGGATTAATAGTATCAGCACCTAACGGTACAGACATTGAGTACGCCCTGAGGTTCAACTTTAAGGCCTCCAACAACGAGGCTGAATATGAGTCCTTGATAGCAGGTCTCTCCTTGGCCAGACCTCTTAGTGTCGACCAGATTTTGGTTCATAGTGACTCGAGGCTAGTAGTGAATCGGATACTAGGAGCTTAAGAGGCCAAGGATGAGAGGATGGCTAGGTACCTTGAGAAGGTGCGGTCATTACTGAAGAGCTTCAGAGAAGTGAAGTTAAAGAGTATACCTAGGCTTGATAATGGCCGTGTTGACGCCCTTGCTAGGTTGGCCTCGGTGACTAGGACAGAAATCAGGAGGACAGTCCCAATGGAAATTTTGCTTCAACCAACTATTGAAGATGCTGAGGGATCACTTAGCACTTGCCTGAATATTTCTAAGGAGGCTTCATGGATGGACCCTCTGATCCGATACATCAAAGAGGGGGAGATGCCAGAAGCTAGACAGGAAAGGAAGAAGCTGAGATACAGGGCTGCAAAATTCACTGTCATCGAAGACACCTTGTACAAAAAGTGGTTTTTGCTCCCCTTACTTAGGTGTGTGCACCCAACTGAAGTCTCTTCCATTTTGCAAGATGTGCATGAAGGATCATGTTCAAGCCACATTGGGGGCATATCCTTAGCGAAGAGGGTGATCACCCAAGGGTATTGGTGGCCGACCTTGGGGAAAGATGTCGCGGCATATGTAAAAAAGTGTGATAAATGCCAAAGATTTGCCACCATCCCTCACCAACCCCATCAGCCTCTTACCTCCATTACATCCCCATGGCCGTTTGCAGTGTGGGGGATCTACTTAGTAGGACCCTTGCCTAGGGCCATTAATAACTATCGGTTCCTCATCGTGGCCATTGACTATTTTTCAAAATGGGTAGAGGCGGAGCCAATGGTAACGATCACAGAGCAGAAGAACTTTCAGTTCATATGGAGAAACATTAATTCTTTACTTTCAGTTAATAACGATCACATAGCCGATGGTAACGATCACAGAGCATTGGAGTTATATGTTGTACTGTGGGCCTACAGAACGACGGCAAAGACCTCCACCGGGGAGACCCCATTCATGCTAGCTTATGGCTCAGAGGCCGTCATCCCCACTGAGATTGGGTTTCCTACTCATAGGGTCCAAATGTATGACCCCCAGAGAAATACATAAGAGAGGAGACTCGACTTAGACCTGATTGAGGAAAGGAGGGAAGATGCCGAGATAAGGAAAGCCACCTACCAGCAGAGGACTGCAAGGTTTTACAATCAGAGGGTGAAACAGAGACCAATTGCAGTGGGGGACTTGGTCCTCAAAAAGACTTGGCAGAAGCCCAACAAGCTCCATCCTAATTGGCATGCCCCGTATAGGGTCATCGACGAAATTGTCCCAGAGACCTATAGACTAGAAAACCTAGAGGGGGAACCCTTTTACAACCCCTGGAATGCAGATCATTTGAATAAATACAATCTGTAATTTTATAAAGTCCTATCGGACGACAGTTGTAATGGGTGTTGCTCCAGTAGAACACTTTGGAAAATTAATAAGAAAGATCAGTGTTTCCTCTCAGCTTGTGTTTGACAGTTCTAATGCGAATGGGATCATCGTTGGGGAACTACCCTCGGCTATAATTAGGGTCAATGGAGGGGACAACCCCACCATTGTCCTCAAGAAAGACGAGGGAAGACTTGATTAAAAACCATTAATTTGGTAATTACAACCCTCGTCTATAATGAGGGTCAATGGAGGGGACGACCCCACCATTGCCTTCAAGAAAGACGAGGGAAGACTTGATTAAAAACCATTAATTTGGTTAAAAACCATTAATTTGGTAATTGGAACCCTCGGCTATAATGAGGGTCAATGGTGGGGACGACCCCACCATTGACTTCAAGAAAGACGAGGGAAGACTTGATTAAAAACCATTAATTTGGTAATTGGAACCCTCGGCTATAATGAGGGTCAATGGTGGGGACGACCCCACCATTTCCTTCAAGAATGACGAGGGAAGACTTGATTAAAAACCATTAATTTGGTAATTATAACCCTCGGCTATAATGAGGGTCAATGGAGGGGACGACCCCACCATTGTCCTCAAGAAAGACGAGGGAAGACTTGATTAAAAACCATTAATTTGGTAATTAGAACCCTCGGCTATGACGAGGCTCAAGGGTGGGGACACCCCCCCCCCCATTTCCCTCAAGAAAGACGAGGGAGGACTTGAGCATCAATTAAAATTGGTTAAAAACCCTCGGCTATAATGAGGGCCAACGCATGGGACGACCCCTCGTTCACCCTCAAGAAATACGAGGGAGGGGTTAGTGATACTAACATAAAGATTCACAATAAAATCACACGAGAGACAAATGCAGAAGAAGAAGAGAGGCATTATATTACATTACAAAATGAAGATGTTCGTCTGATAAAAGAGTACAAAAATATTAATTACACGAAGAGGGTATGGGCTACAGACAACCACCCTATTGAGCAATGTCAGAGGGAAAGGCCTCAACATCTATTGGAGATTCTTCTATAACCATGACAGGTCGAGCCTCAGACGTGCCTGTGCCTTCTACATGCTAAGATTCCACTTGGGTTAGGGATTCAGCAATAAGTGGATCATCCAACTGAACTGCCTCAAGAGAGGGGCGGATGGACGATACTGCGTCAACAAACTTAAGGACGACCCACCGACAGGCCGTCCTAATCCCCCTCTCTAAGTACTCAAGACCGAAGCCTTGGAAATCGTCTGAGAGTTTGTAGGCCTCCACAGCATCGGCCTCTGCCTTCTTCACTGCCTCAGATAGCTCAGTCTTGTGCTGAGCCCCTATGTTGGTCAAGGCCTCGTCCCTCTCCTTTATAAGCAAGTCCTTGGCCGCCATGTCTGCATAATGCTACCTCGTTAGCTCATCCAGAACCCTTCCATGTTCAATTCTGGCAATCTCTAGCTCATCCCTTGCAGTCTCCAGCTCCGTCTGCAAATCGGCCTCGTGTTGGATGGCTCTCTCTGCTTCATGGAATTTTTGTTGGTTTTCAGCCATCCACTTAGTGGCCGAGGTAAAGGCGCACACAGACTGCAAAAAAATAATAAACAGTTGTCAAGAGGCCGAGAAAACAGTTAGTGAAAGAATGAAACTAAGCGAATGAAAGGAGAACAAATACCTGAGCTAGGGCGTGCAGACCATAGTCATACACTTTTGCTGGAGGCATCTTTGAAAGAAATTCATAATCAGTAGCCGAGGGGGCAGAAAGCATGGACGCCTTGGCTGCCCTCAGGTTCGCAATAAGGGAAGATAGCTCGGCCTTCAGAAGCGCCAAGTTCTGGGACCATAAGGCCCCCATGCTGGAAGAGGAGCCAGTCCCCTCAGACGACTCTACCCTCTCCCTCGTCGTTGAATCCGGCCGAGGGTCAGCAGGAGCTTCAGGCTCTTTCCTTTTATGACTGTCAGCGGTCGGCTCAACAAGCGTCGGCCCCACGGCCCTCGTCTTCCTCAGAGATTGCTGAGGCTCCTTGCCTTTCTTCTTTCCTAGACCTGATAGCAAACTGGGAGCAGTCATTTCCAAAAGTTGATCTGATATACCAGAGGGACGACCTGAAAGGAGGACGACATGTCAGAATAATACAGAGGCAAAGATGAAACACTTGAAAAAAGTAAAGAATTAATGAAAAATAATGTAACTCACATAGCTCTGTCAGGGGGCCGACCCTCAGACCAGCTTCCTTGAGGAACTTGGGGGTCATCAGATCTTAGAACTTTGTAATTTCACCCCCTCTCCCTCGTTCCCTCAGATACTCTACTATATCTTTCTCATCTAGACTAAGTCTGGGGTCTGACCTAGCCTTCATTGAAGGGTTAGACCATCTTCTGGGGACCCTCGGACCATCGGCTATAGGTTGTGCCTCAGCGGAGAATTCCCACTCTCCAGAGACAAAGAAGAATCTCTTCTTCCAATCGTGGTTGGAGGTTTGTGCCATATGGAGAATTTTTTGTCAGACCTCCTCGCCCCTAGGTGATAGTACCCAGGCTGTTTAGACGAGGAGGTGATATTGTAATAGGCCAAAAATACGTCGGCCGAGGGCTCATCAGTGAAAGAATTCTTCCATAAGGAGATGTAGCCAAGGATCGTCCTCCAGGAGTTGGGAGGAAGCTGAGAGGGGGCAACGCCGAGGGCTGACAAGATATGTACGATAGCAGGATGCAGAGGGAATTTGACACCAACCTTAAATATTTGTTCGTATACTGTAACCTCTCCCTCTTCACCCTCGAAAACCCTCTCAGACTCGGAGGGAACCCTCATAGTTATATTGGGGGACACTCCAAAGGCATGCCTCCATAGCAAGAGGTCACGATCCCTGACTGAGGAGATATAGGATGAGGCATGGGAGGTGTCAACTGGGTCAACATCTGAGTCCTCACCCTCGTCCCCAGTCCCCTCTCCCTCGACCTCATCACCTGTCGGAGACCTCTGTGGAAAAGTCATCTGGAAGGCATATGGGGATAGAGTAGGCATGAGATGTGTCAACTGGGTCATCTGAGTCCTCATCATCCTTAGTCCCCTCTCCCTCGGACTCGGCCTAATCACCTGTCAGAGGCCCTTGGGGAAAAACCATCTGGAAAGCGTGTGGGGATAGGGTTGTCACACGGACAGCCTCGGAAGCAACCATACCCTCGGCCTGTCGGCCTGGGCTTAGATCGAACGTCTCTCTTCTCCCAGAAGGTCCAGCACCAGTTGGCGACGACGCTCTCTCATCCATCTCTCCTGAATAACTCTCGGCTGGACGTTGGGATGACCCACAAGACTCAGACAGCTCAAATGTCTTTATTGTGGCAAGAGGAATGGGAAAAATGGGTCGCACCCAATTAGGGTCGACCCCTCGTCTCCTCTCCTCCTCTTCCTCTACCCGTCCGATCTCAACAAATAACTTCTCTCTCAGGGAATGGAATTCCTCAGCTAAGCTGTAAAGCCTCCTAAGCATTAAGGGGGAGACCCTACACTTGGAAGAATTTGGGTAACCTAACTACAAAAAAATCTCACAATTGACAAGGATGGACTTTTTGATCAAAACCAAGGAATTGAAGGGTTTTCTATCAAGAACAATTCAAGAACAGCTTACCGGAGGTTACACCGGAAAAGCTATGGAACAACCTAAGGAAAAAATCTTACCCTACGAGCTTAAAATAAGAAAACAAACAGAAATGAGAATAAAGAGGGAACTAGGGTAAGGGGGTTACCTGAGAAGAACTAGCAAAGCTGCCAAACTCGAAATGTCAAAACTGAAGAAATGGCAATAAGGCTGGAAATTAGAGAGAGAGAGCTCAGGCGTGAAGAAGAAGAAGAAGAAGAAAGAGAAACTTCAAAAATTATTTAAATACCTTGCCAATGAGTGGGCCCACTAATCAATGCAGAGCACAGCCCACGAGGAGGGCATCATTAGGGCACAAAGCCCCAAGAAGTGTGCAGCCGCCACGCCTTGGAAACTGAAACAACAATGAGTACCTGCCTAGGTGTCATATCAGCTTAACTGGTATCACTCACCTAACTGATCATACATCTATCTTAATTACAACACTATCCCTCAGCCACCTCAACAACATCAATGGCTAAGGGCTGGTGGTGATTGATATGCCCATGTATATCCTCGGCCAGGCCGAGGGCGCCCTCCAACAAGACGAGTACAAGATTGTCCCACCATCCGACTCCATCCGACCCCTCAGGGGGCTGACCCTTCATCAGGCTCCAGATGATCCCTCGGGGAGCCGACCCCTCATCAGGCCCAGACGACCCTCCATCAGGTCTAGACGACCCTTCAGGGGGCCGACCCTCCATGGGGCGCAGACGACCCTCCAGGGGGCAGACCCTCCATCGGGCCCAAATGACCCTCAAAGGGGCCGACACCTCATCAGGACCAGACGACCCTCCGAGGGTACGACAGTACGAGGCCTAAATTTGGCCAGACTCGCTATCAGAGGGAACTTTGCCCTCGGCCTCATATCATAGGTCGAGGGTGACATCATCACAACGCGTGGTTTGGGAGACGCGTGGAACAGTGCGCGTGAGGCTCACATGGCACATGGAAGACCGTTATAACAATATCACCCCCTCACGTGAGGGAATATTATGTCATCATTATTCACAAGTGGCATCTACAGGTGTCAACAGGAGATTGGCTAGATCATCATTCACATGCACCATGCATACTTGGGGGGTACACTACACACCCCAAGACCTATATATACTTGTCACCTACAACCCTACAGGGGGATGATCGATCGATAATTGTAACCCTAGCAAAAACTCTGCTGATACACACAGTAGAGAGAGAAGCTGAGCTTATGTGCATTGTATCCAAGGCCATTATTGCCCATACTTAGTGGATCACACACTCACAGTGGATGTAGGCCTAATTGGTTGAACCACTATACATCATTATCTTATTCCTCTTATACTCATCTCCTTCTACACACTTATACATATACATCTTTATGGCTGCCATGGTTACTACTGTTTGAGCTCATCATCACTTATCTGGTGGTGCTAAATCCAAGCATCATCAGGTATTATGTACGTGACACTTTTACAGAAAGTGGGCACTTCGATTGATTAGGTTTCCTTCCGTATGGACGGAAGGATAAGATAGTAAAAATGCATTCGTAGTTTAGCGTAGGCAGTATTTAGGACATCCCGCTGGTGTGCCTTAGGTCGCTATAGCTCGATGACTGACTACGCGAGGGAGTAGTGTAACGGGAGGGTTCCTTGTTTGGATTTCGCCTTGGCGAGACGTCCCACGCATGAAACCAAGCAATTGTCAGGAGTTGAGAGAGGCTTTGGGCACTAGGGACATACTTAGGATTATATTCGTTCTGTGTAGGTAGGATATCTCATAGACTTCAGTATTATTTAGAACGTAAGTTCGTTAATGTTAGTGGCACCGAGATTAGGAGAATTGATTTCGCGGGTTGGGAGGACCCATAGGTGAGTATTTCACCGAGGAAAGGATATCCTTATTGGGAGAGAATGTTACATGTCAGACGTTCACTAAGGATGTGCAGATGTTGGAAATGTGTATGGGCACCTTCGTAAGATGGTTTTATATACCGCCTGAAATAGAAGGGGCGTAGTATATAAGGTTGAAATTCATGCCGATAGGCATTATAGATGATGGGTATTATGTGACGTATAAGTCACTTTATGATCGTGATAGTCGTGTAGCATATGGTTGAGAACTATTGGGTTAGTATCGTTTCCCTTGAGGTATTAGGATTTGGAGTGATCCTAGTTAGATGGTGTAGGTTGTATCCGAATTTCGAGGACGAAATTCCGTTGTAAGGGGGGGAGTATGCAACAACCCGCCCTTTTGGAGACAATTAAATTCCATAATTAAATATAAACTCGCAATTTGGAGAATTTCCTAAAATAGTAATTTTTGGGATTTTCAAGGATTAAATGATTTTCGAAGGATGTTGTGATTATTTTTGGGACTATGTAGGTCGAAATATTTTAATTACATGTCGCCGTTGAGTAAAGCGACACGAGGTAAGATTTTTTTTAATTGGAAAACCTGCATTTATTTATTTTGGGTTGGAATAGTGATTTGCGGTCAAGTACCTCGGATGGGAATTTTGACTGCGCCGTGAGTCTCAGAATGTCGGAGATAGTCGGAAAAGAGGGTCCGATTGTCGAAAATGAGTTTCGGGTAATTTTAGAGGTAAAAGTAACTCGTAATTGGGTAAACGAGTCATTTTTGGGTTTTAAGGGGTATAACCCTTTTTATTTCTTTATAAAGAGAGGGAGAGGGAGAAAAAGAGAAAGGAAAGAAAGAAAAGAGAGAGAAGAGAGAGAGGAAGGAGAAAGAAGAGGAGAAAATGGAGATTCGGGCCAAACTCCGCCAGATTCGACTCGAGGTCGTCGGATTTTATCCACGAGGCAAGTGATTACTTGCTTTATTTATCTTTCTGCATAAATATCTCATACCGTAGTTTGGTATAAACAAACATTAAAGATTTTGGGTTGGGTTTTCGTGGATAAAACGGGTTTTTGGGAGTTAAAACAATAAAACCCCCAATAATATTTCAATTTGTGGAACTTAGGTTTTAACCTAAATTAATTGGTGATTTCGGGTTCTAGGACATTTAGGACCTGTATTATATGGGTATTTGTAGTTGGTTGAGGTTGTAGGACATTGGGTGAGGTGACAAAAGCTTGGGAGAAGCTTTAATGGCCGAAACCTTCTTGAAGAAGGTGATAAATAGTAACCCCATAAGCTTGTAAGGCCATTTTGGCCAGGAAAAGAATTGATTTATCTCTCGGCCAAAACACGAAAGTTGTAGATATTTTCGATACGGTCACGTGGATGCCAACCGCGTATTTTTCTGGTTTTTTTACGATTTGATATGATTTTTACAAGATGGCAGCTCCGGGTTGAAATCATCAACTCGGAAATCAAATCGGGAATTGGAAAAATTAAGGCTAGAATTAATCGTGTAGATGTGTGCAATTATTTTTGGTGTAGTTTAGAAACCCCGTTAATGAATTTGGGTGGTTGGATTAAGGAATTGAAATTTTTTAATTTGGGAGACCTGGTGTGACCGGTCGACCGCGCCCCTATGGCCGGTCGACCGCATCAAGGAAAAAGGGCCTACTGCTTTGTTTCGTAGGCTTATTTACAACCTGCGGTCGATCGGGGCCCATGACCGGTCGACCGGTGCCCTATTTTCAGCCCAAAATTTTGGAGATTAGGATTATTTCTCCTTTTTGAGTTTAAATTTTAAGGTCTTTCCAAATTAGAGTATTATGGAGGGTTATGTCCTAAAGGACTTGAGGAATTGGGAATATATATATGTGTATATTCACTTAGAGTGAATTAGTATAATTGGAGATATCCAAATGAATCCGTAGATGGGATTTTGGTATATATTACTTATTAAAGTAAGAATATACTTTGGGTTTAGTATTATGCATATATGAATGCATGCTTATGATTCTTTGAGAGAATCTTTGGGATTATTGGTCATCGATAGATGGTTTGGCAAATATGTCCATTTTTATATATTCAGGTAGGAATATATGGTATATATATATACTACGTGATTAAAGTATATATATGAATTAAGATAAATGACTTTTGAAAATGTAAATATAAATGTTTTCAAAATGGAAAGGTAAATGATTTTCTTAATTAATAATGTATGGATACACACCTCTCTAAATCGCTATCATAAGGGAAGTTGCGTGCGTATGGTGAAGCCCCCTGACAAATTAACGCAGGGTGGATATAGTCCTATAGGCCATATGAGCGTTTGTTATATTTTTCTGCGCTGGTTAGGAGATTCCGGGTGTGGTCTTGACTATCCCGCAAGCATTTGGCCGCTTCCCGACGTCTTGCGATGTAGGATCCCAGGTTGTCTTGATGATAGGCCCTGGAAGATGATAGCCATTTAGGGACGTGCACAGTGGGGAAAGCCAGACGGGCGGTCTTAGAACGCGTTATATGTTAAATCAATTTATGATAATAAATTGTCTTTAATTTACATTTCCTGGATGGAAGAAGGGAATTGGGATAAAAGGTTTTGGCTTCGGTAACACTCCCGGATGGAAGAAGGGATGTGGAAGCATATGATATGATCAAAGCATTTTTATGATAATGAAAATGTCTTTAAATACATTTCCTGAGTATAAAAAGGAAATGGGATGATATAAAATGGAAAAGCATTTTTATGATAATAAAACTGGCTTTTAAAAGTATATGATTTGTTAAAGCAATTCATGATAATGAATTGGCTTTTACATTTACATTTCCTGAATATGAGAAGGGAAATGGAAAGTTTTTAGAAAAATGAAAGTATTGATAAATACTTTGTATATGGATTCTCATTCCGGGAGATAGATCCGGATGGTCATGGTAAAATATGTATATGTATATCTGGATGAATCGAGTACTGAGGGTCTAATGGATCCCGACGATTGACCTTGCCGCATAGTAGTGTATCGGGGGGTTCCTTGTTTGGATTTCGCTTTGCGAGACACCCCACGCACGAATATGGCAATGTGTTAAGACTGGGGAGAAGTTTAATCCTTAGTGCTCTAATATTATAAATGCTTATGGTATATATTTTTATATATCTTTCTGTACTGAGGGACAGGAAGATCTCGACGATCGACCGTGCCACGTAGTAGTGTATCGGGGGGGTTCCTTATTTGGATTTCGCTTCGCGAGACGCCCCAATCACGAACATGGCATAGCGTTGAGACTGGGGTGAAGTTTAGCCCTTAGTACACTACTTGGACTATCTAGGATTGATAGTGGGTTGGTGATAGACTAGTTTAGCAGGATAGCTTGACTAGGATGTTTAGAGGATTGCGCTAGGAGTGCACTGTTAGAACAGAGGTGAGGGGTATCTCATGGGAGTGCGATACCAAACTTAAATATGAGATAAAACCTTTTTCAAAATAATAAGGCATTTATGCACTTGCTAAATATTTTCAAAACTCGGGCTCTGACCCGTTTATCTACTTTTCCTTTCTTGCTATATTATATATATATAGGTGTCCAGACACAGGGACGCCTAGATGACACATCTTTCGAGTCAGACGTCAGCTGCAGCAGCCCTGGATGCATGCAGGATTCTCGATAGACGCTTCTATCCTTGTACTCTATATAGGAGGTATTGTATAAATATTCGGGCCAATGGTCCAAGTGAATTAATTTATTCTTTTAGAGCATCATTCGATATGGTTGTATATTTTGACCGAGTGTTCGGTCATTTTATTTCATTCAGTTTCATTTTCGCAAAACTGTGTGGATGTTTTAATTTAGTAATTGTTAAAAAGAGTAGTAAAGTTAAAATTTTGACACCGGTCTAATAGGTTATTAGTAAATAAATGGATTTTCGATAGTGATGCTAAGAATGATCCATATGAGACTCCTGTTTTAATTTGATATAGGAGTGATCGCCCGGTATTTTAATAGGCGGGGTGTCACACATGAGTATCCGAAATCTTAAATTTACAAACTAAAAACTTATACGAACTGCTATTATTTGCATAACTGATGAACATGCATTCAATGACTTTTGGTCCTATTTTAACCTTTTTAGGTTTAGGAAACATCATATTTTCTAAACACCCCCACACTTTAAAATATTTATATCAAGCTTTTCGACCCTTCCATAATTCATAGGGTCTTTTTGGTGTTTTCTTTTGAGGTACGCTGTTGAGAATATAATTAGTGGAGAGTAAATCTTCCCCTCATAAGTTTTATGGTATTCCGGAACTTATTAATATAACATTAATCATTTCTTTCAATGTATGGTTCTTACATTCCGCAACACGGTTAGATTGACTTGAGTAAGGAGCGGTATTTTGGTGAATAATGCCATTTTCTGTACAAATTTATTCAAAAGGTAATTCATATTCACCACCAATATCGCTTCTTATTACCTCTATCTTTTACCTTAGTTGATTCTCGACTTCATTTTTGTATTGTCTAAATGCATCTATAGCCTCACCTTTACCTTTTAGCAAATACACATAACAATATTTTATGCAATCTTTAATAAATGTAATTAAAAAAAAATTACATCCTATAGTTTGTGATAACTTTAGATCACATATATTAGTATGACTTAGGTATAAATGGAATGAAATGGTAATCTTGTTAATTTTGATTCCATACATATATGACATTTATGATTGTTATTAATACCAAATTTTGGTAACAATTCTAAGTTAATTAATCTACGTAATGTATCATAATTAACTTATCCTAATTTGGCATGCCATATATTTAAGGACTCAAGCAAGTAAGAGAAATTAATTTTATTAGTATTAATATATTTTAGTACTAGAGTCATTACATTCATTTTAGAGATCCCTTCAGTCATGTATTACTTTTTAAAATACATATGAGTATAAATTTATGAGATACAAACACAACTTAAAACCATTTTTTCTCATTGGGGAACCCAAAATCAGATTCTTACAAATTTTCGGAACATGAAACACATCATTTAGAGTGAGTTCCTTCTCGGACGTCATTTTAAGAACAATCTTTCCATGCCCATGACTAAATACCCATATATAGATTCTCTTCATTATTCATAGGCTTGTTGGTAGAGAACATCCATTTATTGGAACAAATGTGGTGTGTAGCACCGGTGTTCGCCCATTATTCTTTGGGGTTTCCCATCAAACTACATTTGGGTACAACTGCAGAGAGATTGATATCAGCTATGACGTCTGAAAGATTTTCAAATTCCGTCATGTTATCTTAAGAATTTTGTTTCTTGAAATTGTTTGGCTTACGACATTCATTTGAACGATGTCCAAGTTTGCCATAATTTTATCGTTTGCCTTTGAACTTATTTTTAGACTTTGAAGTGTGTTTACCTTTACATTTTCTCTTATTGCTTTTTGGCCCTTTTTTCACAGCATTAGTCTTAGCTTCCCCAGAGTTTTTTCCATTCTTCTTTTCAGATGCATGATTATATTCTTTAATCCTAAGGTTTTCAATTAGTTTTTTAAGATTAATCTCCTATCATTTGTGCTTTAGATAACTCTTGAAATCTTATTAAGAAGGCGAGAATTTTTCAATCACTACAACCACTTTGAATGAGTTGGTTCCGCACATCCCTTCAGCATGAATGTCGTGAATAACCATTGTAGTTCTTAAACTTGAATACTTACTACTTTAGAATCCATCATTTTGTTGTCAAGAAATCTATCGACTATGAATTTTTTCTTACCGGCATCTTCTATTTTATGTTTTTTGTCTAAAGATTTCAATAATTATTTTGTCATTTTAATGGTACGATACACATTGTATGGTGAATTGTCTGATTAGTTAGGAACATAAATTCTACATAAGAAATCTGCATGTTTCCATGCATATACAAAATCAAATCTTGCTTTATCGGTTTTCCCTTCTACAATTATGGGAGAATCCTCTTGAAAAACCTTGCCAAGTTCACAGTAGTGAGATAGAAGAGCATCTTTTATTGCCAACTCTTAAAGTCTGTTCCATTAAACCTTTTGGGTTTCTTTGCTTGACACACAGTCATGGGTGTGGGTGTAGGAACAACACTATTTGATGTCATTTCTATTATAAAAATAGAAATTTAGCTGAATATAGGAATTAAAATAGTAATAAATTCAATTAACAAAGAAAACAAATATTAAAATTATATTATAAAATAATACTACAATAATAAAAGTTTAACAGAGATAAAACTGTTGTTGTTTTTGTATATAAAATAAAAATAGAAGAATTATTATTTCATAGTATAAAACACAAGTATAGTAGTACTGTTTAATTATTCCAGTTTTGTTTCAAATAGAAATTGTTAATTTATTACTAGAAAATATGTAGTTTGCACTATATAATATGGAAAATAAGTAAATCGTCTTAAGATTGTTATTCCATATATATATACAAAAAAAACTCAACAAAAGAAATTTTGTATTTATATGACAAATAATTTGAGCCCTATGATACTAACGGTTTCTTTAAGTAGATTTAATTCCCTCCACACTAATTAAGGTTGTGAATTATTGTCTCCCAAAATAGAATGGATTACGGGTTTGAAGAAGTAGCACTTAAATCTTTCAAGCCCCCGCGAGCTCAGATTCCAAGATTTTACTCGAACTAAACAATATGGAATGTAGAGGAAAAAGGAGAGAGAAAGTAAATTATTTAGTGTTTAGGAAATGAAAAAGATTGTCCTACGTATAGATTTTTTAGTTGATTGTTCAGACTGAATAGTTACAAACATTTGTAACTGTTGAGTTAAACAGAAAGCCAAATGGGTTATAAGAATGGGTTAAAACGACCCAGAAACTTAATTAATTTGGACAAAAAAAGAATGAATTTTTATAAGCCCAGGTCCGAGACTGAGCCTAGTCGATTGGGGAAATAGACGGTGCGTGTGCATGTATGTGGTTAACCCACGTGCATCTAAGTCCTCTCCCTTCCACAAAAGTGGGGTTCCCTTGGGCTCAATATTTTGTATTTAAACACTTCACTTTTCTAGCAAAGTTCCAATGTGGGATAAGTTGTTTACATACTGAGTTAAGTTTCATTCATTTCAAACGGGTTACTTTTCAAACAAAATTTTCATTCATTATTTAATGGTTTTGGATAAACAAATATATTACGTCATGTTCCATATGGAGGATAACTTATTTATGCATGGTCCTGACTAAATCGAAATGTCAGTCCAACATTAAATAGAGCTTAAAGTTGTTAATTTACTGTTTCTCCAAAGCTCGTTTTCAACATTTAGAACATGAACCCGATGAAAGTAAACCCAAACCCACTAAAATGAACCATCTTAACATCACAACATACTTTACTCCCATGACTTTTTTTTAACATGTTATTTTTAAATATTTTTATGTAAATCTATAACTTCATTACATCATAAAAGTTGACATTATACTTGTGCTCATTATGTGTACATTCTTATTTGTGTTCTTGGATTTGATTACATATGTTCAGTTAAAGCAACATGTTAGGTATGACCACAAATTATCCGTCTATATTTACAGGTTAACTTGGAGATGCTATTGATTATGGAGTCAGACGTGGTAGATAGTTTATCAATTTTTTTTGCCGTACTACATTTGGAGGTTGGAGATTTTCTCTTTTTTCACTTAGGTGATGTTACTATTTAGTATGACGTTATAGATTTGGTGATTTAGGTGCTTCAGTAGCCAATGGACTATGTATCCTCTTCCATCTTCCCTCCTCCTTACTCCTTATAATAGGGTTGAAGACGGGATTTTTGGCATGCTGGAAAATGTTCCTAAGTTGAGTAACTCGCTCGTGGATCCTGAAGCTCTATTTGTGTGTACTTGTTGGTGGATTTGGAAAAACAAAAATGATACCATCTTTAATAATGCTAACATCTTCATATCAAATGTTCTTTCTAAGGCTTATGACCTAGATGACAGCTATAGATATAGCTACAAGGATGTTCTTCCTATCATTAGAAGAACTCCTCCCTTGCCCATTAGTAGTGCAAGCTAGTGGACACCCCCCCTAACTAGGTAAAAATTAACTATGATGGGCATTTTCAGCAGCGTTCTACGGTGGGTGCCTTTGGTTTGTGTGCAGAGACTCGTTGGGATTTCTAGTTGATCACCAAGCAGTTGTGACCTCTAGTGCCAAATATGCACTTTTCATGGAAGCCCGAGTTGTTTGGTTGGCCTCCCAATTTGTGGTTGATAAACATAGTAGCAATGTGACTTTTGAATAAGACGCTCACTCCTTTTCTTCTAGCATCAATAATCCCAATTAATCTTGCTGGTAAATTAATCAGGTGGTTAAAAAGATTAAGTACCTCACCAAAGACCATTTTTCCATCAAATTCTCCTATATCCGTAAATCGTCAAACAAGGCAGTTGATTGGGTAGTCAAATAGGCCTCCAAGATCTCCCTTCTTCCCAACTAGACGAGTACCATCCCCTCTGCCTTGGATGATCTTTTGAAGTTTGATTTCTATCGAGCAGGGATCGGCTTACCTGAGTGTGTTCTTTATTGTGTACTTACTATTATAAACATGTTGGTTCATAGGGTGGTTTTTTTCTCTTGTTCATTATATATGGCACCATTTTTGTTTTTGGTTTTTATAGAAGGTGGGATGTGGAGGGCGTTTCACCATGTTGGTTTGTAATCTCTTGATAAATCTAATATATGCATTGGAAGTTTTTTAAAAAATAGCCAGAGACGTTTGTCAGTGCGAAAAAGCTCTAAGGAAATCGATGGCGTAAGAAGTTTGGGTGAATTTTGTTTTTTTTCCAAACAAAAGGAGAAGCTTTACTAAAACAGAGTTATTTTACATGTGATGTCCTTAACTGTAAAATGAATTGAACATCCACCCTGCCTATCACTATCTACAAGAGTGCTAAAAAAGATGGGAGGGAAGTATATATACAGGAATAAAATGGGTGTCCCACCACAGTAGCAGCCAGGGCATCAGCACAACGGCTAGCTTCTCAAAAGCAAAGTGACAAGGTTACAAGCGATAACCTATTGAATCCATCCCGCACCGCCTGAATCAGGTCCCTGTGAGATGGAACTTGCATTGTATTCCTATGAAGCATGTAGTTGACAATCGGTTTCAAGTTTAATTTTTTTAATCCCCATATGAGAAGCTAGGTCTAACCCGAGTTTAATGGCCGAAATCTCAGCAAGGATCGAGGACGCATAGACAATGTTATGGGAGAGAGTTGAGATAAAGTGTCCATGATTGTTACGAAATATAATGCCAGTTAGGGGTGTTCAAAAAATCAATTGGACCGACGGATCGAATCGACTCTATTTTTGGTCTTTTTTCTTAATTGATCCGATCTCTGTTTATTTTTTTGGTGGACATAATTTACAATTTCAAAAACCCTGTTAGGACTAACCCGGATCGACTCTATATAATATAATATATTTTTACACATGTATTTGTATATATAAGATAAATCAATGGTAAAAAAATATATTTTAATATTTGATTAGGTTAAATTATAGTTTAATCCAATACTCGGTTTGCTTTAATTGCAAATTTTGGTATTTTTTAGTTTTTAATGTTTGGAAAAAATAGACTCGGGTATATTTTTATTATTATAAATTATGTAATTCATTAATGTGAGGATCGACGAGTTAGACCGGACCGACCCTATAAAAAGCCAAACCGATTAAGGTCAGTAAATCGATAATATCGATCCAGTCCCGATCAATTTTTTTAGAGGACCGACCAAGTCAGTTCGATCCAAAAAAATCCTCAAAATCGAACCCGATCGGACCGCGAACACCCCTAATACCGGTTGATGCAAGGCCTGTTTCATGGTTTTTGGCCCTGTCAGTGTTGCACTTTATAAAATCGAGAAGAGGTTTCATCCAAACGATGGACAAATGCTGAATCTTAGGGCATGCAAGTTGAGGAGAAGACTTAATATCCCAAATGTATTGTGATGTTTGTTGATATATAGAGTGGAGAATGGGTTCTAAAAGGACAGGTTGGTTGCAAAAAAATGACCTCATTCCTGAACACCCATTGCATTCGTAGTCCGATAAAAGGTTGGAGCAATTGTATGGTAAGAAAGGGAGGTTGAGGCAGCACAAGTAAATGTCACAAGATAGGGATAGAGAAAAATCCACGTCCAGATATGGACCGTGGAGGTGGAAAAATGAGGAAAAAGTGGTAAAAATGAATATTACTATCATCAAGGCCACAGAGTGAATAATGCAGTGATGATAGTCGATGATAGTAGAAAATCTGATCAGATGATAGGAGAGCATCATGCAATAAAAACCAGAGAAACATATGCAACTTAAGAGGAATGGGAATCTTCCCCAAAAAAAGCCATGGAAGAGCTAGCCGATGTTGGATATGAGTCTGCGTACATAACCAGCGGTATGTGGAGCGAAGAGAAAAGACACCCATAGGATCTGGCCAACAGTAAGGTTCATCAACTGTCTGGCCTGGGGGAATGAATATAGCCTGGATGTGTGGAAAGAATTCAGTAGGCACCAAGTGGGACAGTTGTGGAAATTCCCATTGGGAGTCGAAAATAAAGAATGCAAGGGTCTCATCCAGAATGTTGCTGGGAATGTGTGGAAACAATGATACCACAGTTTCATTTAGAACCTAAATATGATGACCAAAGGAAATATGAACTTATCTCACTCACTATTTGTGTCCTTGTTTGAAAAGAGGAAATAACTTTGAAATCTATATCCAGAACCAAGAGCTACATAATTTCCCGATCGCTGTTAAGAGAGTAGCTTGCGAGAAATATTTATGGGTAATGGTACGAGTCCAGAGGTTCTCCGATTAGTTCTGCACCTTCCACAGTAGCGTGATAATAAATGCATCATTTAAAGTGTGTAAGTGTTTGATGTCCAATCCCCCCAAGACTCGGGGGAGAGTTATCGTTGACCATGGGACATCAGGCATTTCATGGGCCAGATGTGTTGCATTCCAGAAGAAGGACTTAATTTTTTGAGTAAGCGCACTTAGAATCATCTATGGAAGAAGATAGGATGACATATAATACAAAGGCATGGATGTAGAGACAACATTGATGAGCGTAACATGACCTACGGATGACAAGAAATCATTATACCACACATGGAGCTGATTGTCAAGCGCCCCATTAGTTTCCTAGAAGAGCTGACACATGACCCGCCTAGTAAAAAAGGTAAGGCCCAGGTATTTATCATGTTCTAGATATCGAGAAATCCACATCTATTGGATAGATCTATGGGGAATAACATGTAGAGTAGAAGGCCCAAAAGTTAGAGAAGATTTGACATAATTAATGGTTTGGCCTGAGAGGGCCTAAAACTGGGTGATTATACACATAAATCTGTCAAGGGTAGCAGGAGTGGGGTGAAAAAAGAACATACAGTCATTTTCAAAAGCTAAAGTTGGTACATTGGATCCCATCCTGGATGTGCAAAGAGCAGTCATATGATGGTGAGATCATTCTCGATCCACAGTACGGAGCAAGACATTCAAAGAAAGAATAAACAGGTATGGTGAGAGGGGGTCTCCTTGACGAAGACCACGGGTAGGGTAAAAATTTTCTCCAAGGTGGACATTAATTAAGGTTTGATAAGAGGGAGTGGAGATACAGGCTGTAATGATATGTATCCATTTCTTTGGGAAGCCATGTTTTGTTAGAACCCAGCAAATGAAAGGCCATTCCAATTGGGCGTAAGCTTTCTGTAAGTCAAGCTTGATTCCGCAGCTACCCTTTTTAGACTTGGATGTTCGCATAGAATGCATGATCTCATGAGTGAGAAATATATTATCTTGTATGTGCCTACTGGCAATGAAAGCAGATTGGTAAGGCGAGACAATGTATTGCATAATTGGACGCATCCGATCTACAGTAATGAAAGAGATAAGCTTATATATCACATTACATAAGATTATAGGTCGAATATGCATCATTTGTGTAGGGTTTTTGGTTTTGGGATTGAAGATAAGCAATGTCCAATTAAGCGTACGCGACATATATCCCGTATTAAAGAATTGGAGGACAAGACTGGTCACTAAAGGCCCTACAACCGACCAATGGATTTGGAAAATTTTGGCTATGAGTACATCTAGCCCTGGAATCTAATTATGTCCCACTCATCATAGAGCCAGACAGATTTTTGTATCAAAAACCACGTCTAGGAGCCGAGAATAGTCTGATGGATTTATCCGCACAAATGGTGCTTCCTCATTGGGTGGTGGTGGGTTGGTGGTGGTAAGCAGTTGCATATAGAATTGATGGAACTGAGTTTGGATAGCTAGCATTATGCTATGCCATCTAGTGTCTAGATGAAAGATGGAGTGGATATTATTCTCTCAGCAATGATGAGTGACACAGGCATGAAAGTACTTAGTGTTATGATCATCGTTGATTGACCATTTCACTTTGCTTTTGTTTTGCCAGAACTAATGCTCAATCATGAGGCAGCGAGTTAGTTACTCCTGGAGAAGGCCCTCGTATGCATAGGCATTTGGATTAGGCTATTGTTCAAGCCAACTCCGAGTAGCTTGAAGTTGTTGTTGTAAGGTAGTATTATCATGGGCCATATTAACAAAATGGTAACATTTCCATGTTGTTGTTGCTTCTCGAAAGTGATTCGTTTTTTACAAGACAACTCCCTTCTCTCATGGACCCAGGCAACTCCCTTCTCTCTCAACTACCTCCTCCACTCCCACTAAACCCTTTTATCTATACAACTCACCCTGATTTCAACCTGAAAGAAGAAATACCCAGTGTTCACATCTCAACACCAACGGTGAGGAATGCTAACCAATATCCTAACAGTGCATAAATAAGTTTATACCGCGATAAACTCATGTTTCCTACTAGGATACCATTGCCACCTATGACATGGACTGTCCCCAACGAGCATGACATACATCAATATAGAGTTTTGCATACACTCTTCACTGCATGGGCCATGCAAGACATTCATGATGAAGATGACTTAGAAGACGAGTTGGGGATGGATGAAATAATCCATGACAACACACCTGTTGTTTCCATTTCGAGCTTAGAACTAAAAATGCTCAAACACAAATGGAAAAACACGCTTTTCATTAAGCTCCTTGAAAAATATTTACCATTTAAGCGCTTAGCGCTCCAACTCTCGTGTCTATGGAAATTAAAGGCAAGTATTTACATCGCAGATCTGGGAAATCAATTTTATTTAGTTAAAGTATCCTTTCTGAACAATTACCTTCACATTTTGTCGGGTGGACCCTGGCTTCTTGAAGATCTCTACCTATCAGTTCATTGATGGAAGAAATATTTATGCCTATAGTTGTTACGATTAAACGAATGATATTATGGATTCAAATATCGAAATTACCGGTGGAATATTATGATAAAGGATTGTAGTATCGTGTAGCGGCTGTCCTAGGACGCCATTAGAATTGACATGCATACGGAATCAATGGGACGTGCACACTACACTAGGTTGTGCGTTGACTTCAACATTAGCAAATCCCTCCCCAAAAAAATACAAATTGGTCATCAACTTTGAGATCTTGTGTATGAAATTACCAGAATGCCGACGACATATTGGCCAACGTATGCATATTTTTCAAGACACCGGAGAAAAAGAAAGTCAGTAGTAGGTGGTAACACGATGACCTCTCCATCGTAAGCAGATGTTAAAAAAATTTACGACACCGGACGATAGTGCTCCCAATAAAAATGTAGTGCATGAAGTACCAACGGCTAAATTTCAATCTACTGTGGTGTTGGAGGAGACCATAACTGGCGACAAACTTAAATGGGTAAAAAAAATCCTTGCGTGTTCCCATGCAAATGAACATAGCATCGTCTCCTCCTACAGCCTGGACCCACATGTGATGTCTTTTATGCAAAATCCTTGTGCAAATCCAATTCACCCTTTTGAAAACGGATAACTAACTCTATGTTTGACTTCAACCACAAATAACTAACCCTTAATTAATGACCCAGATCCCACCGCTTCATACCGCAACATTAGATTAGACACTGATATTTCTTTGACCTCAATTTACCTCCCTCAACTGTCACTGTCAAATTTGGATGATGATCGACGTGTCCGTAGTCCAGCTGCTGCATCAGCTTGTGATGAGACATTCTCTGATCACGTTTAGTGTTTAAAACCCCTACTAAACAACTCTTCCTCCACGCTAACTGAAACATACCACCCCAACCTTCCATCAATTCTACATTTCACCATAGCAACCAACCGGAGGAGACCAGACTCTCCAACCCTCACCCACATCCCACCAAGTTCGGGGAGTGCCGAACCTTTCCAACGACCTCCACTTACACCCATAACACAACCACCAACAATGATGAACCCGTTGTTCCTCTCGAGTTCGCATTCACCTCTGCTTCCCTTACCACGAATTCCACATCCTCCCTCCACTTCAAATAAACTATGACGTAAATCCACTCACAGACCACCCCATAAGCCAACCCCATATACAATGCGGGCCAAACAATCTTCGGCTCCCACCCCACTCTACCATGCCACATACATTACATTAATAGTTACTCGACCACAACGTGCACATCGAGGTCGCACAACACCGTGGTCGGTTTGAGAGGGAGGGGGAGTCATGCTACACCTTCCATGAGCATCAAATACCAAACGAGGTCCAACTGATGACCACCCACTATGGAAGAATGAGTATATTTACCTGGTGCCAGACTAGAGATTGAGGATATCCACAATACCGATTCACCTCATACACATCTTAATGTGGAATGCTAAAGGAGTGGCACGATAGTCCTTTAATCCTGAGATCATGCATCTTATCTGTTTCATCGACCTCACATGTTGGTTGTATTGACACTCGCCTGGATGCGCGTCGATCGATTTTAGACATTGGAAGGTTGCCTTTTCAGAACAACATAATCTCTCCCGCCTTGGGTCAGTCGGGAGGCATTTGGATTTTGTGGTTAGACCACGTCATTATGATACATGAGTTCGTAGTTTCACCTCGATTCATCCATCTTATTGAGGAGCGTGACCCAACAGCTGGGCATTCCGAGTTCACAGCAGTTTATATGCCGCCAAAACCACGTAATCAAACTCAGGTCCCCATGGGAAGATAGGTGGTCGAACTTTTATAATGTGGCGTGGACAGGCGCTTACTACTTTCATGCATACATATAATATTTATGACCTATGATTCACTGGACCATCGTTCACCTAGAAAGCTAACACTTCTTTTGGTCATCACGTCCAGGAAAAGTTGGATAGAGGACTTGGTAATGGCACCTGACTATTAGACTACCCTCACACTCTTGTCACCCACCTGCCCAATGAAAGCTCGAATCATTGTCCCCTTCTACTTGACACGTTCTGAACTATGTTTTTGATCTTATATTTTTCATTATGTTTAATCAAAGATCATGTTTAATGATTTTTACTTTCTTTCTATTAGTAATATATTGTGGGAGAGGTGCATTTTTGAGTATTTTAATTTGTCTTATTTTCCTATTATATCTCATCCACCTAAATTAGGTCTCTCTCTCTCTCTCTCTCTCTCTCTCTCTCGCACACACACACACACACACACACACACATCAAAATCTTCATGCTTTTAAACATTTAATTAAAATATTATATATTGGATTTGGTTGTGCTGTGATGTATATTGAATTTGAATGTGTTATATATATTTCTTAGAAATTGGAGTAATAAAATTGTCATGTGACTTAGTTTAAAATGTATGTTGTTTGGTAAGTCTTTTTATTAATTTTCTTTTCTTAGTTATTTATTTCATATTTTCAGAATGATTACTCATGGCATTTTAATAACAATCGCTTTTTGTATACAAGAGATAAATCAAATTATTTGTTGGTTTAGCTATTATAATGGCAGTTTTTAAGGCTCGCAGATAAGCATTTTAAAAAGTCTATGTTATCGCATAATAGGTACGAAATAATCTAAAAATAAAGCCTTCTAAATTATTAGTTTAGCCATCTATATATTAGATACAAAGGATATAAAAGAGATAAGTAGAGGTTAATGACATATTGGCATTTATTTATTTAAATGCGCATGTTATGTTGTTCTACAATATCCAATCTTGGTTGCTTCAAACCTGATGTATGGATGATTACACATCAATAGTTTTCTTATGCATTCGTATTATGAAATGCATTGTATTTATGTGTTTCATTGAATAGGTTGCAAAGGTTATTTGGAGCAAGGAAATAAGACATAATTGAAATTCATTTTTCAAGCAATGTAGAAGAAATAGATGGTTTTCTTTTTGCTCTTGATTACTTCATGTTATCTTTGGCTTTATTAATTTATTGAGAGAGTTATATGGGTCCTTTGGTTACTTAATTGATTTCATTATTTTTTTATGTAATTATATCTATTTAATTTATGTAGGTTGATGTTAACTTTCTCCAATAATTTTACAACACAACACCTACTTTTTTTATCGATTGATATAAATTATCTTATGCATTGGTGATGTAGTGTGATAGTGTTCACTAACTTAGGTTGGCATATATTATCTTTTTCCATGGGTTGATTTTTTCGGTAAGCACGTATTTGTGACATTAAAATGTCATAGGCACGCGCAATACTTGTATTCTCACTCAGGGAAAAATTATTTCGTGTAATTAGTATTATTGGAGTATTTCTTCTTTTTTCTTTTTTATTTTTTATTTTTTATTTTTTATTTTTTATTTTTTATTTTTTATTTTTTTATTTTTTATTTTTTATTTTTTACTTTTTATTTTTTATTTTTTATTTTTTATTTTTTATTTTTTATTTTATTTTTTATTTTTTATTTTTTATTTTTTATTTTTTATTTTTTATTTTTTATTTTTTATTTTTTATTTTTTATTTTTTATTTTTTATTTTTTATTTTTTATTTTTTATTTTTTATTTTTTATTTTTTATTTTATTTTATTTTTTATTTTTTATTTTTTATTTTTTATTTTTTATTTTTTATTTTTTATTTTTTATTTTTTATTTTTTATTTTTTATTTTTTATTTTTTATTTTTTATTTTTTATTTTTTATTTTTTATTTTTTATTTTTTATTTTTTATTTTTTATTTTTTATTTTTTATTTTTTTTTATTTTTTATTTTTTATTTTTATTTTTTATTTTTTATTTTTTTTTATTTTTTTATTTTATTTTTTTATTTTTTTTATTTTTTATTTTTTTAAAGAGGAATACTACCCCGAATAAAATAAAAACTAAGAGAAAAATAGCCTTTCTCTATTGGCTTACAAGGTATTACAAGAAATAGAATAATCTACAATAAAAGATGATAGGAACCTTGATAATGGTCCTTCGTATGGTCTATCTTTAAAAATAAAATAAATATCAGCATGAATCTAAAAAATAATGGACTTGGCATTCATAGAAATTCCTTCGAAATAAGCTTTGTTCATGGCACACCAAACTTTTCAACAAATGAAGCTTGGGAGGATCTTGGAAAGAATGGCCCTGATTTTATTTTTTAAACCTAGTCGATAGTCCTACAAATACAAAAAACTCTTTCTCAATTCTTTTGAATTGTTTACACTTATTGTGCTATATAAAAAAAATGACTTAAATTATACGCGACTTAATACTTTGAAAAATTATCTTCGTGCTTTCACGTACAGACAATTTGTGTGTGTGTGTGTGTGTGGAGAGAGGTGGTTCTTATGAGGACCCCAAGTGAGGTCCCCCTATATAGAGAGAGAGGAGGAGGGGGGGGGGGGGGGGGGGGTGAGAGGAAGAGAGAGCCTTTTCTCTGACGGATGCCATTTTAACAGGTGCCCATGATAGAGTTTTTTTTAGTACCAAAAAAATTATTTTTTGGTGTGTACTTCAAAATTTTCAGTTGACTTGTAAAAAAACTCAACTCAAAATAATTGTTTTTGGTATTTTAAAAAAATGGGTCAAATATATGTTAGCTTTTAAGAGCTTAAAAACTGATATATTTTGACCCATTTTTTTGAACTAAAAAAATGTATTTTGAGTCAATTTGTTTTTACAAGCCCTTGAAATAATTAAACAATATAAAAAAAATAAAAATATTTTTTAGTATTTAAAAAAAATGGTCCATCACAGGCACCCGTTTTTGGGCACCCATCGGAGATCATATATATATATATATATAAAGTATGATGGACTCCCATGTAGTATTTTTTTTAAATCCAAAATTTTTTTATGGTGTGTTTAAACATTTCAGAGGACATTCATGAAAAAAATCATATCAAAATGATTTTTTTATATTTTTAAAAAATTGGTCAATATTTGACCGTTTTTAAGGAGCTTAAAAAATTGTCAAATATTGACCCTTTTTTAAATAGCAAAAAAAATTATTTTAAGCAGATTTTTTTGTGACGATCTTTTGAAATGTTTAAGCATGCCACAAAAAATAAAAATAAAAAACGTTTTTTGAATTTTAAAAGAAAAATACCGCATGAATGGTGCCCATCGACCATCTCGCATCTGAAACTCTCGCTATATGCAGGGGCGAAGGTAAGAATTGTTGAGTGAGGGTTGTAACCCCCACAGGTTAAAAAAAATAGATATGTATACTTTTATAAAATTTTAAAAATAAAATTTTAAAAATAACTTAGGTAAATGTATAAATATAGAAACCTTATTGTTTTAACTTACCAAACTAGTCACACTTATCTTCATCACGCGCTTACAACACTAAAGTCTGAACACAAAAAGAAAAAGCCTTTCCCTCTCTCTACGAAACATAACCCCATTTCAGGTCATTACCTCTTCATGTCAGTGCCTCCTCCAAGCCTCCAAGCTACTAAACACAACCCCAGTTCCTCCGGCATAACAATTTCATTATCTTTCTCTTTATTATTTATTTATCTATTTAGAAAACAAAATGGTTTAGTTTGTTAGTTTGGATTAGTTAGTGTTAATTTGTGTTAGTTTGTCGGTTAGACAAAATGGTTATATTAAATAGTTAATTTTTGTTAGTTTGTTAAATGATTCATTTGTGTTAGTTTGTTAGTTAGTTTTTTATTAAATCAAATTAATATTAGTGTTATTATTAAATTAAATATTAATGTTAATGTTATGGTTAAATTAATGTAAATTGGTTAATATTTTTTTAGTGATATTGCTAGTCAATTTAAATTCTACTCTCTAGGATTAATTTTTTTGGATTAATGATTGGTTTAAGTTTGATGTTATAGATATAAATTTGGTATTGAAATTGACAGTCTAAATTTGATGTTATAGGATTAAATTATGAAGAAGTACTTTAAAAAAATCAGCGACGACATCCACACCACCACTTACAAAAATCTGAGGTTTATTTTAGGGTTATAATGTTATTGTTTATCGGAGTTTTCTTTAATGTTATCGTTGATTTTTATTTTAGGATTAATTTGTGACAACCGGCTCTAAATAATAATGGGTGGCCATCCCTATACTACATAAATCAGGTATCTCAGATGGTACAGTCTCAACATCAACATACAACACTATAATATAAGGCTAACTACCCATAATCATTAAAAGCGAATTGTCAAAAATTTTAAACTTTTATATTTAACAACAACAAAACCAATAATGCACATAACCAACATTATACATCTAACTATGATGAGTTAAATGTGCATGCTCCAATAATATGAAAGAGTACAATACATTGTACAACAAAATCTCAACAATGAAATACCCGAATATGTTGTCGGGTAACATATAATACAATAATTTGAGAAATGAAATATGAAAGTGTTAATCTATAACACTTGAATACTAACTCAATATACAAACTGAATCCTAATCTAGGTGTACAAAGATAGGAATCGACTACAGCAAAGTGCTGTAACAGTCCGCTACTGCCACAGCTCCACGAATACCCTGGATGGATACCATCAAAGGCCTCCTTGCGGAGGAACTCCTGGAGTAGTACAATATATACATGGAGGAGAAAATATAAACGGGTCACAGCCCGAGTTTGAAAAACATTTTATAGCAAGTGTATTAAAATGCATAATAATTATAAATGCATTATTACATGATTTAGTTGGAATCGAACTCTCCATAAAATTTCAACCCACCTCTCAACTAAAGCGCACACTAAGCGTATGCACGTGATCCCCAAATGGATGCCCGATTCTATTTTAGGTAAGAGGATTCTATCTTAAACCCAAGTGAAGTATTTAAGTGAAACCATCTAACCTATCTCCCAATCTACATTTATTTCAATTATCTTTAAGTTATATACATTAACTTTAGTGCAATAGTTATAGTTTTCTTTATAATGTTCATTTGTTGAACATATAAAGTTACATCATCCAATCATGTCCACATCATCACCATACATCAACCATCTCATTTACTAGAATTTTGTATTCTAGTGATGCCCTTTTTATAAGGCAGTAAACCATATATATAATTATTATAGTAATTATATATGAGTTATTAGCATCATGAAATTAAAGACTAAACTCGTCTCGATTCTCAACACGGCATTGCGTTTCGTGCGTGGGACGTCTCGCCGAGGCGAAATCCAAACAAGGAACCCCCCCGTTACACTACTCCTGTCCGTATTAATCCTCGAGGCTCATTATGCCCTCAATGCATGATTCATGTAACCCAAATTATTTTCCAATTTTAATTAATTCATATTCCCAATTATCAACAGTACACGACGTTTCATGCGTGGGACGTATCGCCGAAGCGAAATCCAAACAAGGAACCCCCCCGTTACACTACTTCTGGCATTGTCGATTGTCGGGATAGGTGATATATATATATATATATATATATATATATAAATAAATAATTATGAGCATTAAGGACTAAACTTATCCCCAAGTTCCAACATTAAACAACGGTTCGTGCGTGGGACGTCTCGCCGAGGCGAAATCCAAACAAGGAACCCCCCTGATACACTAATCCTGGAAATGTAGGTCGTTGAGGTCCATTATGCCCTTGATACCCAAGTACAAACACAAGCAATAATAACCATCCAACCGAGCTATAACTCGAAGGACGCAGGCTCACATCCTATCATCTTCCAGCTGCCCATATACATAGCAAACTGGGGTCACCTGGTGGGGTTCCACGACACCCACCTCGTGATCAACTCACGCACACAACGTCCGGAAAGCGGTCATAGTTCCTAACCGGCAAGTGAGAGTGACACATACCCACTACATCTCACCCCCAAAATAAATAAATGTATATAAACATGGCATTTGCTGACCACAAAGGACGACTATGACGTGGGGGATATCCACACCCTGCTTTATTTTCCAGGATGCTCACCCTCTACGGACGAAACTTCCCAATGATAGCAAGGAGGGGGTATGCTTAACATGTATATACACCATAATATAAGGTATACATACAACCCATATAATAAAGATATACAATTATATAAGGTATACCTGCACATCATATTTATTTTCATTATACGCCCATTGATGCAGTTTGTTTAACATCATTGTTTAGTATATTACTCTCAAGATATATTAATCGTCAATTCTCACGCATTTCCCCACTTAGTATACTTGATGCTATTTCTCACTTGAAGCTCACATATCTCTTCTATTAGCATTTCTCAACGTGTGAGATATCTCACAAATCAAACATCAATAAGGATATTTCTATATCCGTATGCACCTCAAATAGCATTCATAATTCTTCATCCATTATAGGGTTCAATTCATTTAATGAACCATTAAAGTTATCCCATTCAGTATTGGATCCTAAGATCCATTATCTCTAAGTTATTCTCATCATCAACTCATGAACTCGTTATTATCACCAGATAAAAAACCCCAAATAAAAGTGGGCTTCCCCACTAAAAAATAATACCAAAATCTCAAAACGATATTCCTCAAATTTAGTCAACATGACTCCAAAATTTCTTATAAGGGAAACTCACTAAAAGTCTCCAAAACATACACCAAATATCTTCTATAGAGATCCCCAATCGATAACCTCGAACAAAATGGGATGAAATTCTTTTAGAAAAAAAATCCCTCAAAAGGCCTGTTTCCGAATCGATTCAGACCAATTCCGAATCGATTCGGCCCAGCGAATCGATTCGGCCAGGAAGGTGAATCGATTCGGGTCATCAGACATGGGATTCTGTCTCAGGCCGAATCGATTCGGCTGTAATCCGAATCGATTCGGTCACTCAGACCTGGGCACCTGCAAAATTCCGAATCGATTCGGCCCTTCAGAACCTCGAAAATGGCTACTTTTTAAGTAAGCCAAAATACCCAAAATTCATTTTTTTAGTTTTCTCTCCATTTCTCTTCAACCCAATCACATATATATCGACAATATTCATCCTAGAATACATATAAACAGATTTCAATCATCAAATCTAAGATCTACATATTAAATCTAAGATTATACCCAAAAGTTAGGTTTTGATAAACTAAACCTAAAACCCAAAAATCAATCCACAAATCATGTAATAAATGGTACACAACAATTATTTAGCAAGTTTAATCACTTACCTCAGGTTCGTAGGGTCTGAATCCGCCATGAGATCGAGTATTGCCCGGAAATCTCCACTTTCTCTCTCTTTTCTCCTTCTTTCCCTTCTTCTTTCTTCTTCTCTCTTTCTTTCTTTCTATTTCTCTCTATTTCGTGGGAGAAATATCTCCCGTAGGCTTTTTAAGCCCTGTCTCCCAATGTACACATCTTTAAATGATAATACACACTTTAAATGACTCGGTATCTTTAATTCGAGTCAAACGGTCCTAAATTATTTCGAAACCTAAATAGACCCCAAGTACAATCATTTCGACTTTCTCGACCCTTCCGAAAATGATGGTACCCTCAGAATTTCCATTCGAGACACTTGCTAACGACTCTAAATTTTTTACTTCAATTGCCAATTCAATTATTCTCTAATAAAATATTATTTATTTCTCCCAAAATAAATAAATTACCGTCTACAAGATCTCGGGTTGTTACAAACTTCCCCACTTACAAAAATTTTGTCCGCGAAATTTAGCTAAGCCTAATTCTCCAAAGCTCAACTACTTCTAATCTACCCATCATCACTAATCCTATCTCCAAATTTCTATCTTCCCACGACAAATTTATTTTATTATTTTTTTTTAAGTTTGTGAATTAAATGAAACCAATTTCCACAACAAGGGCGCCCATACACCCTTTTTTATATTTGAGCTTTGTGCTCACAGCAATAATAATGAGGCTTTATTTGCCTCCAAAGTTCCACATTACCATCAATACAGAATATATAAACATTTTTAAGGATAGAAAAAATTTGAATGGTTCAAAGAAATAACTCCTCTCAATTCTTGACATTCGCCACTTTCGTGCGGGGGACGTCTCGCAAAAGCGAAATCCAAACAAGGAACCCTCCCAATACACTACTATGTGGCGAGGTCGGGGATTGAGAGTTTTTTAAATCCGGACTAGAGTTTTGAAAAATTTAATTTTGTTATGAAAATCATTTTGAAAGGGCCCGAAGGCCGATAAAAAGTTTTACTTTGAAAATAGTTTATTTTGAAAACGGTTTATATATTATAGTATAATATAAAATGCCTTATGTCCAACACAAGGTCTTTTTAGATCATCATCTATATAGCATGTAGCTCACAAATATTATCATACTCATGAGCTAAAATTTTACCTGTGTCCCATCAAACCACAATCTCAACTTTCAAACATAAACAACATCTCACATCATTTCAATATGTATAGCCTTTTTATAAGTCTCATCCATCTCTGGAATACAATAATTATAATAGTCTATCATGACTATATAAAAAGAAGTAGCTTTATCATTACTACTTATCACCATTTCCATTCTTACATTAACTACAAGGTTTAAAGACCTTTTGAGAACCTTGCAAAAACATGTATTCTTTTACAAAATCATAGAATAAGAGCCTATCTTGCTCAAAATTCCCCTTAGGGTCATTACATTCCATCTATTAATATAATAGGGCCATAGCACTACCCATTAATAAATATCTCCCATACGATATTCCAAAACTTTACATATTAATTATCCAAAAAGGAAAATTAAATTACATCATTCATCTCTAATCCGATTGCCCATCCTCAACAATGGGCTCCCAAACATAGTCCCCCGGTCTAAAACGACCTCGAATCTGCTGTAGGGGTTGCACTTCCAAAATTTCATCAAAACGTGGTCCTTTACCTCTTTGAGGACAATCTCTCTTTTATGACCTATTTCTTTACAAAAGAAACACTTACCCACAAATCCTTTCTGCCCACTCGCATTACTGTCACTCTATTTGCCAAACTTACTTGATGAACTCGAATCTCCAAAGCTCTTACCCTCTCACAAACGATGACGATATTCATAACACTTTAATAGCGTCGCATTAACTACCTCGACGAAAGTCACTAACTTAGGACCCTCGAACAAATGTTGCTGGATTCTCCAATCTAATCCTCGAACAAACTTTGATATACGTTTCTCTTCTGTATTTACCTCATTAGGTACTAATTTCGCCCATCTAGAAAAATCTTCCTCATATTCAGCCACCGTTCTATTTCCTTGAAAAATCTCCATATTTTGAGTCGGGGAAGGCAAATACCTTCGATCAAAAAGTTCCCAAAATTCCTTTATAGGTAAAGTATATCTCTGTTCAGATGTGGTGACAGACTCCCACCAATGGAGAGCTGCACCAATAACCTAATGGTGGCTAAAAATTGTTTCTGCACCTCACTACACTCAACCATACGAAGGTGCCTCTGCATATTATTCTTCCATTGACTTTCAGCCATTGCATCAACTCCCCCTGCAAACTCGAGAGGATGCCCCTTACTAAAATCTTCCTTCACTCTCTCCCATAAAGACAATCCTAAATGGGGTGGGACTGCTCGAGCGGCAGATTGCTGAGCCATCATAGAAACGGCAGCAGTTACTGCTTGTGCCACAATATTGGCAACATCATCCGTAGTCATGTTCCTTCGAGACATTTGGGGTTGCCCTTTGTTTTCCCTGACTGAACGACCTCCCTTCGGTGGCATCTGAAATGAGAACAATTGTATCAGAACGCCTTTTAAATATTTTTGAATCACAAAAAGATATGGACATATGAATGTAATCGTCCTAATAATAAGGCTCTACATTAAGAACGCTTACAGAAGATCGTAGTAATGCACATAGATCCTAAAGACACTAGAACTTGATGCTCTGATACCATCTGTGACAACCCGCTGTAAATAATAACGGGTGGCCAGCCCTATACTACATAAATTAGGTATCTCAGATGGTACAGTCTCAACATCAACATACAACACTATAATATAAGGCTAACTATCCATAATCATTAAAAGCGAATTGTCAAAAATTTTAAACTTTTATATTTAACAACAACAAAACCAATAATGCACGTAACCAACATTATACATCAAACTATGATGAGTGAAATGTTCTTGCTCCAATAATATGAAAGAGGACAATACATTGTACAGCAAAATCTCAACAATGAAATACCCGAATATGCTGTCGGGTAACAGACGATACAATAATTTGAAAAATGAAATACGAAAGTGTTAATCTACAACACTTGAATACTAACTCAATATACAAACTGAATCCTAATCTAGATGTACAAAGATAGGAATCGACTACAGCAAAGTGCTGCAACAGTCCGCTACTGCCACAGCTCCACGAATACCCTGGATGGATACCATCAAAGGCCTCCTTGCGGAGGAACTCCTGGAGTAGTACAATATATACATGGAGGAGAAAATATAAATGGGTCAGAGCCCGAGTTTGAAAAATGTTTTATAGAAAGTGTATTAAAATGCATAATAATTATAAATGCATTATGACATGATTTAGTTGGAATCGAACTCTCCATAAAATTTCAACTCACCTCTCAACTAAAGCGCGCACTAAGCGTATGCCCGTGATCTCCAAATGGATGCCCGATTCGATTTTAGGTAAGAGGATTCTATCTTAAACCCAAGTGAAGTATTTAAGTGAAACCATTTAACCTCTCTCCCAATCTACATTTATTTCAATTATCTTTAAGTTATATACATTAACTTTAGTGCAATAGTTATAGTTTTCTTTATAATGTTCATTTGTTGAACATATAAAGTTACATGATCCAATCATGTCCACATCATCACCATACATCAACCATCTCATTTACTAGAATTTTGTATTCTAGTGATGCCCTTTTTATAAGGCAGGAAACCATATATATAATTATTATAGTAATTATATATGAGTTATTAGCATCATGAAATTAAAGACTAAACTCCTCTCGATTCTCAACACGGCACTGCGTTTCGTGCGTGGGACATCTCGCCGAGGCGAAATCCAAACAAGGAACCCCCCCGTTACACTACTCCTGACCGTATTAATCCTCGAGGCTCATTATGCCCTCAATGCATGATGCATGTAACCCAAATTATTTTCCAATTTTAATTAATTAATATTCCCAATTATCAACAGTACACGGCGTTTCATGCGTGGGACGTCTCGCCGAAGCAAAATCCAAACAAGGAACCCCCTCGTTACACTACTTCTGGCACTGTCGATTGTCGGGATAGGTGATATATATATATATATATATATATATATATATATATGAGCATTAAGGACTAAACATATCCCCAAGTTCCAACATTGCACTGCGGTTCGTGCGTGGGATGTCTCGTCGAGGCGAAATCCAAACAATGAACCCCCCCGATACACGAATCTTGGCAATGTAGGTCGTTGAGGTCCATTATGCCCTTAATACCCAAGTACAAACACAAGAAATAATAACCATTCAACCGACCTATAACTCGAAGGACGCAGGCTCACATGCTATCATCTTCCAGCAACCCATATACGTAACAAATTGGGGTCACCTGGTGGGGTTCAACGACACCCACCTCGTGATCAACTCACGCACACAACTTTCGGGAAGCGATCATAGTTCCTAACCGGCAAGTGAGAACGACACATACCCACGACCTCTCACCCCCAAAATAAATAAATGTATATAACTATGTCATTTGCTGACCACAAAGGACGACTATGATGTGGGGAATATCCACACCCTGCTTTATTTTCCAGGATGCTCACCCTCTACGCACGAAACTTACCAATGATAGCAAGGAGGGGGTATGCTTAACATTTATATACACCATCATATAAGGTATACATACAACCCATATAATAAAGATATACCATTATATAAGGTATACCTGCACATCATATTTATTTTCATTATACGCCCATTGGCGCAGTTTGTTTAACATCATTGTTTAGTATATTACTCCCAAGATATACTAATCGTCAATTCTCACACATTTCCCCACTTAGTATACTTGATACTATTTCTCACTTGAATCTCACATATCGGTTCTATTAGAATTTCTCAATGTGTGAGATATCTCCCAAATCAAACATCAATAAGGATATTTCTATATTCGTATGCACCTCAAATAGCATTCATAATTCTCCATCCATTATAAGGTTCAATTCATTTAATGAACCATTAAAGTTATCCCATTCGGGATTGGATCCTAAGATCCATTATCTCTAAGTTATTCTCATCATCAACTCGTGAACTCGTTATTATCACCAGATAAAACCCCCAAATAAAAGTGACCAAAATCTCAAATCGACATTCCTCAAATTTAGTCAATATGACTCCAAAATTTCTTATAAGGTAAACTCACTAAAAGTCACCAAAACATACACCAAATATCTCCTATAGAGATCCCCAATCGATAACCTCGAACAAAACGGGATGAAATTCATTTTAGAAAAAAATCCCTCAAAAACCCTGTTTTCGAATCGATTCGGCCAGGAAGGCGAATCGATTCGGGTCATCAGACCTGGGATTCTGTCTCAGGCCGAATCGATTCGGCTGGAGTTCGAATCGATTCGGTCACTCAGACCTGGGCACCAGAAAAATTTCAAATCGATTCGGCTATGGGGCAGAATCGATTCGGCCCTTCAGAACCTCGAAAATGGTTACTTTTTAAGTAAGCCAAAATACCCAAAATTCATTTTTTTAGTTTTCTCTCCATTTGTCTTCAACCCAATCACATATATATCGACAATATTCATCCTAGAATACATATAAACAGATTTCTATCATCAAATCTAAGATCTACATATTAAATATAAGATTATACCCAAAAGTTAGGTTTTGATAAACTAAACCTAAAACCCAAAAATCAATCCACAATTCATGCAATAAATGGTACACAATAATTATTTAGCAAGTTTAATCACTTGCCTCGGGTTCGTAGGGTCTGAATCCGCCTTGAGATCGCGTATTGCCCCGGAAATCTCCACGTTCTCTCTCTTTTCTCCTTCTTTCCCTTCTTCTTTTTTCTTCTCTCTTTCTTTCTTTCTATTTCTCTCTATTTCTTGGGAGAAATATCTCCCGTAGGCTTTTTAAGCCTTGTCTCCCAATGTACACATCTTTAAATGATAATACACACTTGAAATGACTCGGTATCTTTAATTCGAGTCAAACGGTCCTAAATTATTTCGGAACCTAAATAGACCCCAAGTGCAATCATTTCGACTTTCTCGACCCTTCCGAAAACGATGGTACCCTCAAAATTTCCATTCGAGACACTTGCTAACGACTCTAAATTTTTTACCTCAATTGCCAATTTAATTATTCTGTGATAAAATATTATTTATTTCTCCCAAAATAAATAAATTACCGTCTCCAAGATCTCGGGTTGTTACATAATTTTAGGGGATAATTAGGAATGTTGTTGGTTTAAATTTGGAATGGAAATATCGGTTTAAATATTAATTTATCTTTTCCATAAATTAAATAAATTATTATTTTTGTTAAATACTGAAAAGTGACCTTATATATATATATATATATATATATATATATATATATATATATATATGTGTGTGTGTGTGTGTGTGTGTGTGTGTGTTTGTGTGTGTGTGTGTGTGTGTGCGTGTCTCAAATGGATTCACAATAAACAATTATCAAACGTAAATAAAGAAGGGCGTACGGGTAGACATGGAGACAAGTTTGGGAAAGTTGTGATTCTTTGAGTCTGTTTATTTCCTATCATATCAAGTTCATGTTTATAATTATTAAATGCATACCCCATTAATTAATAGTTGTATATATGTACCTATTAAAAACTCAAATGTATTAACAAGTAAATTACTATGTACTAGTATTATCTCAATTCACAAAATATTATTATGTTATATGTGATTGTGACAAGTGGATAGACATTGTTTTGCGATTTTGGACACTTGCCCTTTTAGATGTGAATGACATATGCATAGACCTTGACCCAAAACATTGGAAACATGTCCAAGAGAAACCCGTTTAAGTGAATAATAGTCCAATGGCCCCTATGTCACGCAACCGCAAGGTCCCATTAACCGTGTCCGTGGGGTTGATAGTCTTACCCAAGGTTAGGCTATGGATTGTGAAGTGATTAATTGATGAGTTAATTGGTTGAAGACTTTCTTGGTCGCCCATATCATTTAGATCGTTTTGCAATTAGTTGATTTTATGTAAATTTTATATTATAATCCTTTTTCTATCCCTAGTGTAAAATTATTTGAAAAACATTATTTTTACCTATTAAAGATTTTGACTTATTTTTTATGATGTATTGATGTGATGTATCTGTATTGATTCGTGTTTAAAGTTTATTTATTTTCATTTTCTGTGACATGCATGTGGGGTGGGGGTTGGGGCGTGTCACACGTGTCACACGTGTATCCGTTGCCGCTGACGCGAACCGATTACAACATAGGATTTAAAATTAATGGGTTTCCCTTTAACCCCTTAACATTACCTCATTGTTATGCATTTCCAAAATGACTTTTGTGGGTACCTCAATTAAACATTCCGGCCCAAATAAGTAGCCTGATCCAGTCCGGCCCAAAGTCTAAAGGCGACGTGCATAACTAATTCAGTTATGACCCATTCAACCCCTAAAATCTTTCAAGAGATATTCTAGGAGTTCTGGGCTAACGTGGAGGAGTCCAACACCCCCACTCTTCGAGAAACAACATGTATATATTAAACCCTGAGCCCGGGGCAAAGGGCATGCAATTATAAACACTCCCCTGGAGTAAAGAGAAACAAAATACAGAACCACCGTGGACGTAGGCCTCCTTGTCGAACTACATATACCTTGTGTTGTGTGTGATTGTAATTATTTTGAATTTTTTATTTATTCTGGTGATCGCCTTTGCTTACTATTTTGTGTTGAGATTAATTGTCAGCACAATTGGCGCCATTTGTGGGAAACGATTGTTTTCCTTTAAGAAAGCCTTCACCAATAAGAACCTAGAATGTTTGGTCACAGCAGCAACGCCCCTCAAGCAGGGGATATTCAAGAGCAACCAGCCCCTCGAAGGGTTAGATCTTAAGTTTGACGCTCAAATACCAAGCCTTGCCCAGAACGACAAGCTTCAGAAGAATCAAGGACCATCCAGGTCCACGTATGTCTCCAGGCTAATCAACACTTATGAGGCTAGACTCAAAGAGCAGAAGGAGGACACTAGCAAGCAGGAGGACGAGAACGCTCGCCTCAAGAGAAGACGGGAGAAGATGGAGAGAGAACTCCATCGCAGCACGAGGCAACGCCACTATCGCACTTCTAGCCCTCAGGCGAGTAGGTCTCGCATCCGAGGAAGGAGACCTATACGTGGATCTTAAAGATTTAAGGGACAAAGGTCAGAAGATGACTTTCCTGAGCAATAAAAATGGGCTCGCCACCATAAGAGCCCAAGCCTAGGAAACGATGACATACAAAATATGGTCCAGAGGGAAATGGACCAACACCTCACGTATAGGGATGTCAGGTCGACTAGAAAGCTAGCCAGGTGAGCTCTCAGGACCCAGATGAAATCCCCTTTCTCAAGGGAGATAGGAGAAGAGGAGGCCCCCAAGAAATTTATGAAGCCCCGATTCAAGATCTATGATGTCAAGTCTGATCCTATTAACTATGTTAGGAAGTACAGGCAGACCATGACCCTCTGGAGCCATAAGGACATGTTGATATGTCAAATCTTTCTCTTAAGCTTTCATGACGTAGATTAGAAGTGGTTCGATAAACTCCCTCACAGATCCATCAGAAGTTTTGAGTCCCTGGAAGAACTTTTCACGGCTCACTTTATTACCAACAACTCCCATCCAAAGAGGATGGATGCCTTGTTGACAATGAAGAAAATGCCCCAAGAGAGCCTCAGAGACTATGCAAAAAGATATTGGGACTTATTCAATGAGGTCGAGGACTGATCGGAGTAGGTTGTCGTGGCATCATTTAATATTGGCCTACCCAGCTCCTTCTTCTTGCACCAGTCCCTCACTAAGAAGGAGGCCACGACCATTGACGACCTAATGGCTCGTAAGTTTGTCGGCAAGGGTAGCGATAAATATGAGAACCAAAAGAAAGGAAGCAAAAATGGGGCAAGAGTATCCCTAAGAGTGGGAACAAAAATGATGCCTCAAAAGAATTTTAGGCAGTGAACATAGTTTTTAAACAACTAATCTACAATATTCTAGCAAAGATCAAGGACGAGCCGTTCGTTAAGTGGCCCAGGACGATGGGAGGAGACCCCTCAAAAAGGAACAATGCACTGAAATGTGCTTTCCACAAATAGGATGGGCACAAAATCGAGCATTGCAAAGCCCTCGAGTCTTACCTTGAAGAGTTAGCTCAAACTGGACACTTGAACGGATTTTTAGAAAAGAAGGCAGAGAAGGTCGTTGCCAATGGAGACTAAAGGCCTGACAACGTGCTCGAGAAGGACGTCGGCCATGAGTTCTCAGTGATTCACGGGGAATCCGATCTAAAGCAGATTCAAGGAAACTCAGCTCGGATGGAAGTCAAAAAGCTTACGGTAGTAATGCAAGATTTTCAAATCGACCAAGCCAAAATGCAAGCAGGAATGTGTTGGCGAGTAGATGACGTCGGCTACAACAAGAATATTATGTTCATGGATTAAGACCTAGTGGGAGTAAGGAACCCACATCATGATGCCTTGATCATTACACTCAAGATAGCTAACTATGATTTCAAAAAGTTTCTCTTCAACTAGGGTATCTCATCCGAAGTGATGTATCTCGACCTATTCAAAAAGTTGAAGTTAATCATCGCCGACATAAAGGAAGCCACCGTTCCTCTAGTTGACTTCACTGGTAAAGTGACTGTCCTTTTGGGAAAGATTATACTGCCAGTGAGGGAAGGAAGTATCTCCAAGGTGATCAAATTTCTGGTGGTTGACATTAATTCACCCTACCAGGCGATCCTTACCATAGGGTGGCTACATGCGATGAAGGTCATCCCCTCTACATACCATCAGAAACTTAAATATGTGAATGAGAGAGGAGTAACGGAGATCCATGGATATCAGGCAATGGCGAGAAAGTGATTTATAGCGGCCATCCACTCCAAATCGGAGAAGAAGGTCGAGAAAGACAAGGAGAAGTTTGAAGAACAGGAAGGTTTGATACCTTCTAAATAACAGCAAAAATATAAAAGACATGGAGTGGTGGAGACTAGGCTCATCCCCTCTGAGCGGGTCATTAAGAGCCTGGAAGAAGTTGCAGCCAATGGCGATAAGAAAGATATGATATTCTTGATTAGAGCCTCTCTTACAGATCGAGAGAAGAAGGAACTGCCAGTAGTTCTGCAGAATAACTTGGACATTTTTTCCTAGGAACCCTATGAGATGCCTGGGATTGATCCCAGTGTGCTTTATCATTGGTTGCATGTTGACCCGGCTTTCAAGCCGATCGTACAAAAGGTACGATGAACTGCACCCGAGAATTCTAAGGTTGTGGAGAAGGAAGTGGAAAATTTATTGGATGCAGGATCCATACGGTAAGTTCAATTCCCTAAGTGGTTGTCCAACCCAGTAGTGGTCCCGAAAAGAAATGGAAAATAGAGAGTCTTAATTGACTTCAACAACCTTAACAGAGCTTTCCCTAAAGACAATTTTTCTCTCCCAAAGATTAACCAGTTGGTGGACGCTACAACAGCTCATGAAAGAATGAGTTTCCCAAAGGCATAATTCGAGTATCACCAAATCCCTCTACACGAGCCAGATTAAGATAAGACAGTATTCATCACCACCATTGGGTTGTCTTACTACAAGGTCATGTCCTTTGGGATAAAAAATGCAGGAGCAACTTACCATAGGTTTGTCACCAAAATGTTCAAAGACGAAATGTGAAGCACCACGGAGGTCTAGATCGATGATATACTCTTCAAGAGTAGGCTCAAGGAAGACCACCTCTCTAACCTATCAAGGACCATCTAAATCCTCAGGAAATACCGAATGAAGCTTAACGCAAGTAAGTGATTCTTCGGTGTCTAGTCAAGAAAATTTCTTGGGTACTTGGTTAGCAAGACAGAAATTGAAGCCAATCCAGATCAGATTGACGCCATTAATAGGGTGCATCCCCCCATACAATAAGAGACATACAGAAGCTCATGGGGATGCTCGCCTCCCTAAATCGGTTCATCTCGAAGTCATCCGAAAGGTTCCAACTATTCTTCTAGTTGTTGAGGAAAAGCAAAAATGTGGAGTGGAACGAGGATTTCTCGAAGGCATTAGAAAAGCTCAAAGCTTACCTCATCACACCACCCTTTATCGTAATACCTCAAGAGAACGATTCCCTGTACCTATACCTTGCATTTTCCAGCCACGTTGTCAGTTCTTCACTAGTATGCGAAAGAATAGGGATCCAGTACCCAGTCTATTACGCGAGCAAGACTCTCTTGAACGCCGAACATCGATACCGACCATTGGAAAATCTCGCCTTTGCACTAGTAGTAGCCTCAAGAAAATTGAAACATTATTTCAAATCCCACTCCATCATTGTACTTACATACCACCCTCTCAGAGCAGTACTACGAAAGGCAAACCTGTCAGGTAGATTATCAAAATGTTCCATCGAGCTTGGGAGATTCGACATTCAGTTCCAGCTAAGGAATGCTATCAAAGGACAAGTCCTCACCGACTTCATCACGGAATTTATAGGAGAACATCCTTGCGATCCACCTCAAACTATTCATAAGCAGTAAGTTCCCTCGGCATCAGGTATCAGGAAGTTTTTCGTTAACGGTGCCTCTAAAGCACCTTATACTCTTGACTTACTTGAGTGTACATTGTATAAGTTCTCATCTAGTTTGGATATTATGATAAAATTTGAATCACATCCCCTAGATACCAAAGAACCTCAGATTCTTCTCATGATGCCTCAATTGATTCATTTAAATGTAAATTCCCAACCACACACACACACTAGGATTGCATACATAATACATATATTGCATCATTTTCTTGTGTGTGAGTTAATTCCCGATTTTATTAATTTTGGGATTTTTTAAATAATTTTTAAATGATTTTTAAGAAATTACAAGTTGGGTTTTAAAAACTTTGGGGTCATTATGCTAATACTGATCATATCATTTCTTACGTGAATGTTTGGTTGGGTAGAATCCGAAAGCGCTTGAGACTTGAGGGTGTCTGTGTAATTAGTTTCAAAACACGCGTTTTGACTTCATCTGAGCCTTACACCTGCCAACGTTACAACGACTTCATTTGTGTTTATTATTAGACACAGAATTAGTTCACAATCTCAGCCCTTGGATCAATTTAATCAATGTTCTGCATGCGTTATATCCCAATCCATGTGAACCATCTTTAGATCAATTAACAATCACTTAATCCACCAATGATGTTAAAACCGTTGGATGAAAATCAAATGCCAAAGACCAAATCTCAGCCATTAGATTTGAGTTGATGTTCTCGATCCTACCTTCCCTAGTATAAAAGGAGGCTGAGTCTCTGCATTTTCAATACTTTTGCCAGTTCGTCAAACTAAGAGAGAGAAAAGGGAGAGAGAAGAGAGAGAAAACCCTAAAATCGTCCAAACCCTAATCTCGTTTCAAACCCTAAATTCCTTTACAACCAAAACTAAACCTGACTGTTTGGGAGTTGTTTTGGAGATGGTTTGAAGCTTGTTCGTGGTTTGAATCCTCTGAGTTTGAGATCTTTTAACCAACTTAGACATTTTAAGTTTGATTGCTATTTATTTTTATAGAAACTATAGATCTTGCTATTTTATGTCATATATCACTTAGATCTGCATTATTTTCATTTCTCATCTTGAGAAATCATATTTGTTGATTATTTTTCTGTAAATGTTTTTCACAACTCAAGAATCAACAAATTATTTTTATGTTTCTACTTCTTATGAAACAAGACTTATGATCTAGTTGGAATCATAATTGGTGATTTATAATTTCAAAAGCATTTTCAAAACCCTCTGAAATTGTTTGAGACCTTGACCATCTTCCGAGCAAGGTAAGCTTGGATTCTGGGTTAATTTGAAAGATCAAGAAAGTCTTTTGTTTCTAAAGAAGAGATAAATTGAAAACTTTAATCATTTAGATCTTTTTGTAATTTGATAGGACTTGTTTGTAGAAATAAGTGTGCGTGTGTGTATGCATGTGTTAGAACACTGTCACAAACACTTGTCACACTACAACACAAGAAGTCTTGGTTATAAGATCTTGAAACGTCAAGAGTCGACGTAAAGATAGAACAAAGTGTTGAGAAGTTAGCAAGTTGGGAAAGTCACATCAACATCGTAACTATAGAGAAGTTAGAATCAAACCAGTGGGTACATATTCTAAACTTGTTTAGGTCTGTTTTGTGTGCATGTGTGTTAAATAGCTTATAACTTGTATATTTTGTTTTAGTGGATTTTTGGTTTATGACTTATAAGTCACCGTGGATGTTTCCTCAATTGGGTGAGGTTTTACCATGTTAAAAACTGTGTGTACTTAATCTTTCTACATCTCCTCATCTCATTCTTGTTAGTGTGCTGATTTAATTGATTGAAACTATTTTAGTTTTGTTTTTCAAAACTAGTTACATAATCTTGAACATATCTCGTACATATTTTTATTAAACACATCTTGTGGTTAATCTGTTTGGTTTAAAGAAAGAGTTTCCCCCAAAAATAGTTTGGAGTTACTTAGACAGTTTAATCTTGAATTAAAAGACTTAAGTGATAGCTTTTCAATTGGTATTAGAGCTTCGGAAATTTTCTTTAAAGATCTTGTGCTTCTGAAATTATTTTCTTGAAATCAAACAATGGATGAAAAATATGAAAGATTTGGTAACTTGTCCAGACCCCCTCTCTTTGATGCTAGAAAGTATTGATGGTTGCTTTCATATAAGGAACCTTGGGAGATGATGTCTGGGACATCGTTGAAAATGGATACACTTATCCTACTAAACCAGCCACTAAAGGAAGAAATGAGAGGATTAAGAAAGTATTAAGTGAATTCACTCGAGAAGAGAAGCAAGCCTCTCTGAACAATAACAAAGGCAAGAATGCCATTTTTATGTATATAAATGAACATGAGTTTAAAAGGATCTCATCTTGTACCACTTCTAAGGAAGATTTGGATACACTGGTTACTACACATGATGGTGACACTATAGTTAAGGCTGCTAAAACTCATATTGCTTATCCTGTAGTATAACTCTTTAATCATGTCAGACTCTGAATCTTTTGATGACTTTTACATGAATTTGACTGACATTGTGACCAAATTACATTCTAATGGGATAACCAATGATAGATATGAAATTGTCTCGAAAATTCTAAGGTCATTGCCACAGAAATTTGATAAAAAAGATATGCTATTGGGGAAATGAGTGATCAAAATCTCACTCCTGAACTACTCAGTAGTAAACTGAGAACTGTGGAAATGGAACTAGAATTCAAGAAACAAGTAACCGAGTCCCATAGGAAATAGACTAGTTTCGATTTGATTTTTTCTTCTAAGCTGATAAAACGTGAGATTAGTATTCCTAATAATGATTCTGATGAGGAATGTGATTGTGAAATATAGATAGTTTGGATAATCAGATTGCCTTGATGTCAAAGGAGTTTCAGAAGATTGTGAAATTTAGAAATAAAATGGAAACCAAACAAGGCAAGACAAATTATCCAACTCCGTCTAAACACAAACCTCATGAGAAAGGTCAAGAAAACATCACAAGGACATTCGTACGAGACCTAAAAAAGATTTTAAGAATATTGAATGTTTTAGATGTGGAAAATTGGGTCGTATAGCAGAAGATTGTAGAGTTAACTTGAACATGACCAATAAACATACTAGGGCCAACATTTGTAAGACATGGAATGATTCAAGTGATTCTGATAATGAGGAACCTGAGTCATCTGATGTTTTTTATCCTTGCATGACTTTCTTTGCCAAGATAATCTATAATGAGGATATGCATGTGTCTAAGTATCAGAACGATGCTTGTAGTTCTACTTCTATTGTTATGAATCATGATGCTACTGGTTTAGATGCTTTAATTTCTGAGAACATTGCTAGTTTTACAGCAGAGTGTGTGAGTCAAAGGGAAAGCGATAATGACGATGTCAATGTGTGTGTGAGTTCAAGAATTTAAGAATCCTTAGGGGTCACTTCACACACTACATTAAGTGATTAGGACACTGAAGACCTCCCTGATATTCACACACTTTATGCCAAAACTCTCAGGAAAAGCTCTAGACTAGATAAGATAGTGAAAGACCTCACTAAGAAACTAGGAGACCTAAGTCTAATGGTTAGACTTAACGCTGAAGAGTATACTACCCAATGTCTAACTCATGAAAAAGAAGTCAAAATTTTTTATCAAAAATTAAAAATTTTGATTGAAATAAATGAAACTCTGGAGAAAAAATATAAAGGGACATTATTAGAATTGGAACAAGCTAAAGAAAAGACAACAACTGTTTTCAAAAAATTTGTTAAGTTTGAAAATAATTCCAATTGTTTTGATGATTTTGTTGTTGATTCAAAAACCAATTCTGATGATTGAACTAGAATAGGATTTTGCCCAAATTCAAAGACACAAATTAAAAACTTTGAATCAATCAAGTTTGTGTCAAGTGGCAAAAGACCTATGGAAACCTCTCCAGATTTTCAATCCCTAAATGATGAGTTTGATAAAAAAAAAATAACAAAAGTTGGATATTGGGGAATCAAGTCACTCTAAGTGTGATAGTCTACCTAAGGCTAAATACGTCTGCCCTCCGATTAGGAAGAGTGATTCTGCGTTTCAGACAGTAATCCCTAGGAATAAGGTTCAACATCAAAAATCCCATGAAACCTATGTTTAAAGACTTTCTTAAGGAGATACCCTCTTCAAGTAATCTGTATTGATCCTATTGTGACACATACGAACATTCTTTCGAAGGTTACTACTCTAGACATTTAGTTAATCTTGTTTGTAATACTCATTTAAACAAAAACTTTAACTAGTTTAGGGGAAGCCGTAATAATTATGTTCTGCCTACATAACCAGGCAAAAACTCAAACTATAGAAAGAGAAAGACCAGACCAAAAATATCATTTACAAGAGGAATTCCTATGCACTTTTCTAAACCAAATGCTCATATCCTCCATAAAACTCAAATGCATGCGCAAAATATTTTTCAATAAAAATCTAATGCTCACAAGTTTTATCAAATGAGAGAAAATATGCCCAAAACAAAAACAAGAGCTATCTGGGTTAAAAAAGATGAGCTATTGCCCCAGATGAAGTGTAACATTGTGATTACTGCTTTAAAAGATGAATACACTCCTTCTGGTTGGTATTTAGACTCTGGGTGTTCAAAACATATGACTGGGGATGATACAAAACTTTTAAACAAAATCAGCTTTACTGGAGGAAAAGTTAGTTTCGGTGATAGTGTATCATCTCAAATCATTGGTAAAGGAACACTCCAAGAAGAAGGATTGCCTCTTCTTGAAAATGTTCTTCTAGTAAAAGGTCTTAAGTCTAACCTACTTAGTATCTCATAATTTTGTGACTCAAATCATACTTTCACCTTTTCAAAGAATAATTCTAAGATTTTAAATGAAAAAGGTGAGTGCATAATTACAGGACTCAGGACTCCCGACCATTGTTATACTATCCAGAATAGTACTGAAGTCTTTAACATTTCCAGAATGAATGATAATGAAATATGCCATAATAGGATGGGTCACATAAATTACGATAGCCTTAGTAAACTGTCTTCACAAGAAATAGCTAGAGGAATTCCAAAGATCAAACTTATCTCTAATATTGTCTGTGGATCATGACAGGAAGTAAAAATTGTTAAGGCGCCTCATATCAAAGTTAAAGATATCCTTACCTCTAAACCCTTGGAGCTCATCTATATGAACCTAATGGGTCATTTTCATACTGTTAGTCTCTGTGGACATAGTTACATTCTAGTTATAGTCGATGACTTCACCAGGTTTACTTGGGTGGCCTTCTTAAAACAAAAGTCAGACACATTCAAAACCTTTTTGAAAATCTTACTTCGTATTGAAAATGAGAAGGACACTCAAGTAAATAGAATTTGTAGTGATAGAGGAGGAGAATTCATAGATACAGGTGTTATAGAGTATTGTGACTATAATGGTTACAAACATGAATTTAGTGCTCCTAAGACTCCTCAACAAAATGGAATTACTGAGTGAAAGAATTGTACCCTTCAAGAGATGGCACGTGTTATGATTCATGCCAAGTGTTTACCTAAATATTTTTAGGTAGAATCAATTCGTACTGTGTGTCACATTATTAATAGGGTCTATCTTAGTAATAATTCTAAGCAAACTCCTTAGGAACTATGGTATGGGAAGAAGCCCAATATTAAATACCTTAGAACTTTTGGTAGTACATGTTACGTCCGTAAAGACAGAGAACTCTTATCCAAATTTGAGACTCGTGGAGATAAAGCTATCTTCCTAGGATATTCTCCTGATAGTAGAACATACCATGTCTATAATCTTCGCACAAAGACTTTAATGGAATCCATAAACGTTATTATAAGTGACACTATTGTTGAGAGAAATACTGGAGAACCAACTATTATGGAAGAGTCTAAAAATATTTTTAAAAATGACTCCCCTGAAATAGATGATTCTTTACCTATTGAGAAACCTGAAGTACCTAACTGGGTTTCTAAAGATCATCCCATAGATAACGTTGTTGGAAACCATTGTGAGCCTGTACATACAAGATCTCAATTAAGAAACTATGCTCATTATGCATGTTTTATTTCCCTTGTGGAACAAAATAATGTAAATGAGGCATTGAATGACCCTCAATGGATTTTTGCCATGCAGGAAGAACTTCTTCAATTTGTCATTCATGATGTTTGGTATCTTTTACCTAGGCCTGATCATAAAAAGGTTATTATCACACATTGGCTATTTAAAAATAAAACTGATGAACGTGGGATAATCATTATAAACAAAGCCAGAGTAGAAGCTCGAGGATATTCTCAAATTGAAGGAATAGATTTTAATTAGACATTTTCTCCTGTTACTCGCTTAGAATCTGTTCGTCTTTTCTTTGCCATAGCCTATTACTTGCACTTTACGCTTTACCAAATGGATGTAAAATCAGCCTTTCTTAATGGTATCTTGACTGAAGAGGCCTATGTTGAACAACCTAAAGGGTTTATTGACCCTCAGTATCAAAATCATGTTAATCATCTTAAAAAGGCATTTTATGGTCTGAAACAAGCGCCAAGATCTTGGTATGAGCGTATTTCCAACTTCCACTTAGATAAAGGTTTTAAGAGAGGCAGAAATGACCAAACTCTATTTGTCAAACATTTTGACAAAGATATTATTATAGCTCAAGTATATGTCGACGATATCATTTTTGGATCAACTTCCCCTTCATAAGTTAAATCATTTTCTGAAATTATGCATAAAGAATTTCAAATGCCTCTTATGGGGGAGTTGCAATTTTTCTTGGGTCTTCAATTCAAAAAAATTCGGAAGGTTTATTTGTTTCGCAATCGAAATATGCTTTAGAGATTGTTAAAAAATTCGGGCTTGAAAGTGACAAAGAAGCTAGAACTCCCATGAGTACTAAGGTTAAATTATCTAAAGATGAGAGTGGAAAATCCATAGATACTACACTATATCGTAGTATGATAGGAATCTTACTATACCTTACTGCCTCGCGTCCTGAAATTATGTACGCAGTTTGTGTGTGTGCCCGTTATCAAAATAATCCTAAAGAGAGTCATTTAGTATGTGTAAAAAGAATCATTAAATACATAAAAGGCACTCTAAATTTAGGATACACTGATAATAGGATACACTGATGCCGACTGGTTAGGGTCTACTGACGATATTAAAAGCACACCAGGAGCGTGTTACTATATCGATAATAATTTGGTAGGATAGAGTAGTAAGAAACAAAACTGCACTTCATTATCTAGAGCTGAATCTGAATACATTGCTTCTGGTAGCTGATGTGACCAATTACTTTGGCTTAAGCAAATGCTAAATTATTATGGCATTCAAGAAAACCAACTGCATCTCTATTGTGATAATCAAAGCACGATCAATATCTCTAAAAATCTTGTTCAACACTTGCGAACAAAACTTATAAAAATTAGACGTCATTTTATATGCGAATTAGTTGAAACTAAGGAATTATAAATAAATTATCTTCCTACTGATTTGCAGCTCACAGATATGTTTACAAAACCTTTGGATTATAATAGATTTCATTCCTTGTGAAAATCTATAGGAATGGTTTGTGCTGACTAAACTCATGTAACTTAAGTATTTTTTTCCCTTTGTCCATTTGAGACAAAATGAGGGATAAATTTGAGTCTTATGAGTTCATTTTTTCTTGTACGTATCTCTAAAAAGCTTGATTATAGTTTTATTTGCAGGAATCCGTAGCATGGTCTTAGTTTGATCTTGGTTTGTAATTAGTTTAGTTATGTAATTTTCTTTTTCTAGGATATGGGTAGATAGAATTTGTATAGGAATAGGTTTTTCTTATTTTTTCGTATCCCTACGAGTCCTAGATGACTCAAAGGAGATTTTGTCTAATATTTCCAAAGGGGGAGATTGAAGAACCTTATACTCTTGACTTACTTGAGTCTACATTGTATAAGTCCTCATCTATTTTGGAAATTGTGACAAAATTTGAGTCCCATCCCCTAGATACCAAAGAACCGTTGATTATTATCATGTTGCCTCAATTGATTCATTTAAAGGTAAATTCTCAAACACACACACACTAGGATTGCATACATAATACATATACTGCATCATTTGCTAGTGTGTGAATTAATTCCCTTTTAATTAAGATTTTAATAATTTTGGGATTTTTTAAATGATTTTTAAGAAATTAAAAGTTGGGTTTTAAAAACTTTGGGCTCATTATGTTAATACTGATTATATCATTTCTTACCAGAATGCTTGGTTGGGTAGAATCTGAAAGCACTTGAGACTTGAGGGTGTCTGTGTAATTAGTTTCAAAACACGCATTTTAACTTCATCTCAGCCTTACACATGTCAACGTTACAACGACACTATTTGTGTTTGTTGTTAGACACAGAATTAGTTCGCAATCTCAGCCCTTGGATCTATTTAATCAACGTTCTGCATGCGTTATATCCCGATCCACATGAACCATCTTTAGAGCAATCAACAATCACTTAATCCATCGCTGATGTTAAAACCATTGGATGAAAGTCAAATGCCAAAGATCAAATCTCAGCCATTAGATTTGAGATGATGTTCTTGATCCTTCCTTCCCTAGTATAAAAGGGGGCTGAGTCTCTGCATTTTAAAAACTTTTGCCAGTTCGTCAAACTGAGAGAGGGAAATGAGAGAGAGAAGAGAGAGAAACCAAAGAGAGAAAACCTTAAAATCGTCCAAACCCTAATCTCGTTTCAAACCCTAAACTCTTTTACAACCAAAACTAAACCTGACTGTTTGAGAGTTGTTTTAGAGATGGTTTGAAGCTTTTTCGTGGTTTGAATCCTCTGAGTTTGAGATCTTTTAACCAACTTACACATTTTAAGTTTGATCTCTATTTATTTTTATAGAAATGGTAGATCTTGCTATTTTATGTCATATATCACTTAGATCTGCATTATTTTCGTTTCTCATCTTGAGAAATCATATTTGTCGATTATTTTTATGTAGATGTTTTTCACAACTCAAGAATCAACAAATTCCTTTTCTGTTTCTAGTTCTTATGAAACAAGACTTATAATCTATTTGGAATCGCAATTGGTGATTTATAATTTCAAAAACATTTTCAAAACCCTCTGAAATTGTTTAAGACCTTGACCGTGTTTCGAGCAAGGTAAGCTTGGATTCTGGGTTAATTTGAAAGATCAAGAAAGTCTTTTGTTTCTAAAGAAGAGAGAAATTGAAAACTATAATCATTTAGATCTTTCTGTAATTTGATAGGACTTTTTGTATAAATAAGTGTGGGTGTGTGCAAGCATGTGTTAGAACACTATCACAAACACTTGTCACACTACAACACAACAAACTTGGCTATAAGATCTTAAAACATCAAGAGTCGACGTAAAGATGGAACAAAGTGTTGAGAAGTTAGCATGCCGAGAAAGCCACATCAACATCAAAACTGTAGGGAAGTTAGAATCAAACCAATGGGTACATATTCTAAACTTGTATAGGTTTGTTTTGTGTGCATGTGTGTTAAATAGCTTGTAACTTTTATATTTTGTTTTAGTGGATTTTTGGTTTGTGACTTAGAAGTCACCGTGGATGTTTCCTCAGTTGCGTGAGGTTTTACCACGTTAAAAACTGTGTGTACTTAATCTTTCTACATCTCATCATCTCATTCTTGTTGGTGTGCCGATTTAACTGATTTAAACTGTTTTACTTTTGCTTTTCAAAACTAGTTACATAATCTTGAACATATCTCGTACATATTTTTATTAAACGCATCTTGTGGTTAATCTGTTTGGCTTAAAGAAAAGAGTTTCCCCAAAAAATAGCTTGGAGTTACTTAGAAGGTTTAATCTTGAACTAAATGACTTAAGTGATAGCTTTTCAGCCTCCAAATCTAAGGGGGCAGGAGTAGGAATCGTGCTGATTACCCCTGAAGATGCAATACTCGAGAAAGGAATCAGGCTTAGATTTGAAGCCTTCAATAACGAAGCAGAATATGAAGAAGTGATAAAAGTCCTATAAAAGGCATATGCGTTGGGGGCAAAGCAAATCCAAGTGTTTGGCGACTCACAGCTGGCCTTCAACCAGATAAGTGGTGACTTCAACGCCAGGGATGAGAGGATGGCGGCCTACCTCGCCACAACGAAGAGATTAATGTCTAGCTTCAAATAGGTCAGCATCCAACTGTTTCCCAGAGGACAGAACAGCCATGCTGACGCCCTAACGGCCTTGAGTTCAGCGATTAATTCTTACTTGAAGAGAACGATTCCGATTGACTTCATCGCCTAGCCAAGCATCAACCAGATAGACAAACTGCCAAACGTGGGACGTGCTTCAGATTGAGATGAGCCCCAGTTGGTTTGACCCCTTAAGGGATTATTTACAGAATGGTGCACTACCAGATGATAAAAATACCTCTCATCAGATAAAAGTCAAAGCTGCTCATTTTCACTAATCTTATAAGGGCAAACTGTACAAGAGATCTTCCACTGGTCCTTACCTCCAATGTGTTCACCCAAAAGACGTCGAGTAAGTCCTTCATGAACTCCATGAGGGAATCTACGGAAGTCACATTGGGAGTAGGTCATTAGCTTTTTGAGAAATAAAATAAGGCTACTGGTGGCCATATATGCAAAAAGACGCCGCAGTTTATGCTCACAAATGCAAAAAATGACAACTTCACGCTCCTATGGTTCACCAGCCAGCCAGCGACCTGAAGTCACTTACCATCCGGGGGCCTTTTTCCCAATGAGTCATGGACATCGTGGGCCCTCTTCCTATTGCAGCCGGTAATCACAGGTATATGTTAGTCACAACAGACTACTTTACCAAATGGATAAAGGTAGATCCGCTAGCAAACATTCGAGATGCTAACATGATAAGATTCATATGGAGGAACATTATCACTCATTTTGGGATCCCCAAGAACATCATCACTAAAAATGGAACCCAGTTCGAAAGCGGCCTCTTTCTGGTTTTCTATAGCGACCACAGGATCAGGCACTACTATGGTTTCGTAGCATACCCTCAGAGCAACGGGAAAGCTGAAGCTTCCAACAAAACAGTGATCGATGGACTGAAGAAGCAGTTGGAGAGAGCTAAAGGGTCATGGGTAAATGAACTACCCCACATCCTATGGGCTTATCGCACTACCCCACAATGAGAAACTAAGGAAACCCCATTCATACTAACATATGGTATGGAGGCAAGCATCCCTTTCGAAGATGGACTCCCTACCATGCGCTCCACCCTGGTCGACCTAGGCTAGAACGATGTAGCATTTCTCGCTAAACTTGACCTAGCTGAGGAACGAAGAGAGTTGGATCTAGTGAGATTAGTTGGTTATCAACAATAGTTAGCCAGGCACTACAACAAGAAGGTCAATCCATGAGCATTCCAAGTTAGGGACTACGTCCTAAAGAAAGTTCTTAGTAGTGCTGTAAAACTATCGGACGGTAAACTAGTGCCAAACTAGGAGGGACCATTCAAGGTGATAAGAGATGACCTACAAGGAGCCTATCACTGGGAAAGTCTGGAGGTAGGGAGATACCTAGAGCTTGGAACGCACACAATTTGAAGAAATTCTACTTCTAATTTTTTTTATCATTTTTAACCTAGTGTCAAAATTTTCAATTCGTTTATGATTAATAAAAATTTGTTTGGCAGTAGCATTCTATGAAATGTTGATTTTCAATTACATTATAATTCATGCACCTTTTCCAAGACACAAGCTATCCTCTTAATATATAAAAGTAGGGTATCACCCTCCTCAGGTTTTCGTCAACAAACATGAACAACCTCCTAGCATTGCCCTTAGCAATATATGAAGCCCTACAGGGAACCCTTAGGCAGCACGGCCAACCCAGGTTGGTCGCCAATAATGTTTAGCTTAAAAAATCTGCTCGGATAGAACATCCAACACGAGGTGTGTCCTCACCATTGCCACACTTAGGCCTAAGGAAGTGTGACGACACAACCTAAAAGGTAAAGTGAGGCATAATGGTATCCTATAAGCATATTGGACTGGGGGGATACTCACTCGATAAATCAACTCAGCCTATATCAAATCTAGTCGGCTAAGAAGAGCCTAAGATAGTCAAACAAGACATCAATGAAGTAAAAAAATACACAACACATGTTTAGTCGGCAAATCACCCAAAACATAACTATTTTATTACATCATTACATATACAAAGATGAGAAACCGAATTAACGTCTACTTATTTAAATTAAATTCGCAAGTTTCCAAGAACCCTTATTTAATTAGCGTCTACTTTTAAACCAAATAAAATCAACCCTTAAACATGCATCTAAATCAACCCAACAAATATAAAGCATGCGACACAAAGTTAAGGAAAAATCCCCGAAGGGCAAAACCTTTTATTTCTAAAACTTTAAAGAATTTACAAGACCATTGACTTACATACAACCTGATAATCGCCCACAAGTGTAACGCACGGTGTCTTCGGTAAACCTTCAAAGAAACGGCTAGAAACAGTGTGACACAGAAATACCCGCAGGTGTCGGTTGCTATGTCGGCGGCTGGAAGTTTCCCTTTCCAGGAGGGCAGCAATGAAGAAGAGAACGACTTCTCCACAAGGGTTGAACAAACTCAAAGTTGTGTTCTTGGGTTACCAAAAAGATTCACAAAGGATTGGAAGAATTTTGTGAATCAAAACATGAGTCTTGGGACTCAAAAATATGAAGACTAGAGTAATTAGGACTCTCAAAAACGTCTTCCAAAGTCTTGCAAAACTGCTCCCCCGAAGGTGGTTTAAATAACAAAACAGATGAAGAGTTTTGCAAAATAAAAACACTGAAATTCTATCCAGCGTACAGGTACCCCGAACCGGTTTGGGGCACCTTATGCGATTTGGGGTACATCGGTTTGGGGTACCTTTCTGGTTTGGGGTTAAAAAAAACAACATTCTTCAAGGAATTTTCTCCAACTTCCAAAGGTCATAACTCCTTCACCGTAGCTCAGATTGAGGTGACGTTTCTTCCAGTATCTTCGTTGCGGCGAGATCTTCAACTTTCCAGTTGACTAGACCTCCGGACTATGGATATGAAATTACGAAAATGCCCTTGAACTCTCCTATCGTGCCTTTTTTCACTATTTTGACTTCCCTTGCGTACCACTTGCATTAAGTCCCTAAAATCTTGGAACGTGAAGTCGTTAAGGAAGATGTGGGACACATTAATGGAGATGTTGAATGCTTGATTGCCAAAATTCGGATAGAGGCCGTTATGTGAGATCGTGAGGTGACGTGCCAAATGTAGCGGCATACGACATACACAAATGTAACATGTTGGACATGCGAAAAATGTCCTTACAAATCTCCCCCTATGTCTATGCCGGTACATACATAAAAAATCCAAATTATCAAATATGAAATTGCCTATACAAATCTACCCTCCCATGAACCCAAAACTGGAAAGATACAAATGAATAAGTCTTCGTCGTTTGTTCTTCAAATCTTAAAAACTTGAAATCTCAAATCTTTTCTCATCAGGGTGTGCAATTCAGTGATCATCAATGTAATACCTACACACATGAGATAAAGAAAAAAATACCGAGTGACGTATCGAGTTTGAAATGAGATAAACATAGATACCAATTTATATGAAAAGCATAAGTTAAATCTCAAAACTCCCCCAAAATTCAAACTCCCCCAAAATAAGATAAGATAATTCTTTCTCCCCCTTTTTATGATGTCCCCAAATAGACAAATAAGAATAATGAATCAAACAAGCAAAATCGGGGTGTCACCTTATACAAAAACTACACAAACATTTTTTAATTTTTTCAATTTTTCGTACAAAAAAATAGATACCATTTGAAAAAAAAATATGATACAAAAATCACACCATAGAGACTCAAACAACCAAGTCATGGAAACGGAATGAATGGGTGTGAACACATTCGATAGGTAAATCAACTCAATCAATCCTATGTGCACGATGCATACGTGTACTCCTAACGAATGATCATCAAAGGTATCCTTAGGTGTAAAAATTTGTTGAATTTAGATGACATCGTCTTATGCAAATCAACAAATCAAAGTCAAATGATTTCCACACCAATAATGTCCAACACTATATAGCGCATTTTCAAGAATTTCAAGGACGTGCAAACCCGTTTTAATTCTCCAACCAAACTCCCTCATATATATTTTCTTTTAGAGGTAATCGAAATTCTCAAACTTTGGAGAATTGGAGAAAAAACCTAAATGGACCATAATTGGTATGAAATTCCTTTTAATGCCTTTAAATATTTTTCGGGCTCTTTTAAACCTCTTTGGACCCCGGATAATAAAATTCCTCCATTTTTTAGGTCCAATTTAACGGTGGCTTAGTATTCGCAAAGGCAAAATAAACCTTTCGCAACCCTTCCCCGTTTTAAAACAAAGCACACAAACTCACAAAACGGTTCTTATATGCAAAATTTCCTTATCAAAATCTTATTGCGCTTGGTTCGTTTTAAAGGACAGGATTGAAGTGAAAACACCCAACCAACATCTGATAAGACAAGAACAATAATCAAACAAATCCGTGCATGTGTGCAATAAAGGAAACATGAGTCAAACATGTAGGAAGTAACACTTAATTACATCTTAATGACTCCAAACATTATAAAGCACAAGGATGAATTGACCTATTGTCTCAAAACACTATCAAATAGTCACATGAAAAAAATGAAATGATGTTGTGACTCGGTCATCCAAAGTGTTCATCCATAAACGGTGCAAACAAAATACAAAAATCTTTTTGGAATTTCTCAAAATTTTATCAAAAGTAAAATCTTTTTGTATTTTTCAAAATAAAAAATTTATACAAAAAGTACATGTCACAACGCTAGCAAACAAAAATATCATGAAACCAAATAAAACTAGCGTATGAAAAACATCCAAACACAATCATCTATATGTTATGGCAAGAGAAGAATCATGTGCAAGAAAACGAGAATCAACTTGTCTAAAATCTAGTGTGTCCAAAAGTGATTTCCTAACCCAAATAGATGTGAAACACCGTGTGGGGGATTTAGGAACCAAGATAACACTAGACTTCGACATCCCAGGACTTTTTCCAAGATTAAAACAAAATCTCCTAAGGTGACCTTTCCTACCACAATGTGAACATGTGTAAACGGGAGGAATGTTACCTAAAGTGTGATCTTTTGTAACATCCTTGGGATTAATTGACCCTCTAAAATAGATAATGGTTTTGGCTTTAGCACTAGAAACATGAGAACAAGATGTGCCATTACCATCACAATCAAACCTACTTGAATCGTTTAAATCATTTTTCAACTTCAAAATATTTGATTCAAGCAACAAATTAGACTCTTCCCAAGACAGGGATCGCTTTTTTAAATTTTCAACAATTTCTAAAAAGGTATCCCTCTCCCCCTCAATTAAAGAAAACTTTTCCCTAAGAGTCTCTTCACGTGCCACAAACTCATTGATTAAAATATTTCTTTCATCTTTGGCACAAACACAAACCATCGAATTTTTAAGGTCCTCTAAATCTTTTTCTAAAACAAGGACCCTATCGTCACTCTCCTTTTTGGACAATTTTAAGGCATTAAATTCATGGTCCAAAGAAACAAATTTTTCACGATAAAAATCTCTTTGATTTTGAACCGTTTGCAAAAGATCCATCGCGGATTTAAAACGAGAATTTTCTTTTTCCAAAACTTTAATTCTTTTGCAAAGTTTCAAATTCAAACTTTTTAAATTTTCAGCACGGTCGTGAATATTTTCAAAAATAGGCTCCTCATTAAACGGGCGTTCCATTGAAAAAATTGCGATTTTTCACAAAACAGATTTTTCAAAAAAAAACAATATCACACAATTTTGCGGAAAAAGGAATACGCAATAAATTAGCGCAACCTGCTCTGATACCAATTTGACGACGTGAGAAGTCAAATTGTATCAAAAAAATAAATCCTTGAAAAATCAAGATCACGCGATAAATTAGCGTAACCCGCTCTGATACCAATTTGAGAAAACCGAATAGGTTCGGTGTGTGATAATTGATTTAAATTAAATTCGCAAGTTTCTAAGAACCCTTATTTAATTAGCATCTACTTTTAAACCAAATAAAATCAACCCTTAAACATGCATCTAAATCAACCCATCAAATATAAAGCATGCGACACAAAGTTAAGGAAAAATCCCCGAAGGGCAAAACCTTTTATTTCTAAAACTTTAAAGAATTTACAAGACCATTGACTTACATACAACCTGATAATCGCCCACAAGTGTAACGCACGGTGTCTTCGGTAAACCTTCAAAGCAATGGCTAGAAACAGTGTGACACAGAAATACCCGCAGGTGTCGGTTGCTATGTCGGCGGCTGAAAGTTTCCCTTTCCAGGAGGGCAGCAATGAAGAAGAGAACGACTTCTCCACAAGGGTTGAACAAGCTCAAAGTTGTGTTCTTGGGTTACCAAAAAGATTCACAAAGGATTGGAAGAATTTTGTGAATCAAAACATGAGTCTTGGGACTCAAAAATATGAAGACTAGAGTAATTAGGACTCTCAAAAACGTCTTCCAAAGTCTTGCAAAATTGCTCCCCCGAAGGTGGTTTAAATAGCAAAACAGATGAAGAGTTTTGCAAAATAAAAACACCGAAATTCTATCCAGCGTACAGGTACCCCGAACCGGTTTGGGGTACCTTATGCGGTTTGGGGTACATCGGTTTGGGGTACCTTTCTGGTTTGGGGTTAAAAAAAACAACATTCTTTAAGGAATTTTATCCAACTTCAAAAGGTCATAACTCCTTTACCGTAGCTCGGATTGAGGTGACGTTTCTACCAGTATCTTCGTTGCGGCGAGATCTTCAACTTTCCAGTTGACCAGACCTCCGGACTATGGATGTGAAATTACGAAAAAGCCCTTGAACTCTCCTATCATGCCTTTTTTCACTGTTTTGACTTCCCTTGCGTACCACTTGCATTAAGTCCCTAAAATCTTGGAACGTGAAGTCGTTGAGGCAAATGTGGAACACATTAATGGAGATGTTTAATGCTTGATTCCCAGAATTCGGATAGAGGCCGTCATGTGAGATCGTGAGGTGACGTTCCAAATGTAGCGGTGTACGACATACACAAATGTAACATGTTGGACATGAGAAAAATGTCCTTACAAAAGAGTTACATGTGCTGGGAAAAAAAATCTTAATGAGGATCATGTCTCCGAGCAAGATATTCAGCCACTTGCGCTCTTCGGCCATCATCCAGACAAGTATCTAATTCCTCCTCGACATCATTTGAATCTGATTCCAGCAGTTGCCTTGGGATGGCATCCATAGGAACCCATCGATCATCCCTTCTGAATTGGTTCGGCATCAAAGTTGAGGGGGAGATCTCATGATAATACCAAAGGAAAGAGTTTCTAGGGACCTACAGCTCCCTGAGAGCAATCAACCATCCTCTAATGAAGGATAACTCTTCAACCTCCCCCAACTTCGTCGGAGCATCGGTCCAACCGTGATCATAACCATCAGCCCACACTTGTCGAGGACCTTTCTTGAATAGGTGCCTCAGTAAGGTAACATCTCTTTGAAGTTCGACAGCTATCACATACGCCCGATGAACATCACCTCAAAGCTCGGCAATCTCCCTAGCTAAACCACTATCATCAGTACCAGCTCATGATCCGGTCAATGAAGAGGAACCATGCAAAACTCGAGGATTAATGTTTGGTGCAGTTTCCCTAAGGTGCGAGACTTCTCTCCTCAGAGCATCGTTCTCTTGTTGAATCACCTCTCCAATTTGATTGACCTCAGAGGCATCCATAAGCATGGCCTTTAAAGCATTCACTTCTTTTTTAACAGAAGAGCCAATTTTGTCCATCTCTTGGAGCCTGTTCTTCGGCTTGGCAACGAGCTCTGACTGGTCCTTATACTCCTGATTCCTCGACCTAAGAGACTTGTAGATCCTTAAAAAGGATATGCGAACTTGATTGCTCGCATCAGGTCCAAGAATTTTTCCTAATTGAGAGGTAGCAGGAATATAATCCTCAACATCGATGAGATACAAACCGTATAAGCATTAAAAAGAAAATAAATCAGTACGCGAAAGGGAACTGAATTTCATTTCATTTAAAGAAGGTTCAGAGTACATCATCAAAAATAAAGAACAAAAAAAAAATACAAAGGGCTCCTTAAAATAAGACTAGATGGTAACCTCAGTTTACTCTGAGGCCGCTGATTGCTTCCCCTTGTCTATGAAAACTCCAGATACACCTCCCTCAAATGGAGTAGTCACCGTAGGAGTACCAGTAGGAGTGGTCTGGATAACTGGAGAACCTTTATTGATAGCAGGAGCATGCGTCTCATCCACAACAGGCTTGGGGCCGGGGTGGTGTTCATCAAAGAAGGGTGAGTCAATATCTTCCTCGACAGCAGCAAGGCTTTGTCATAACCCTTTTTGAAGTTGAGGCAACTAATATAGCTAATCTGAACCTCAGCATCCTCATACTCCGCAACCCATCTAGCGTTGTATGAGCTCTCCTTGAGGGTGGCAGCCTCAGATTTCACCTTCCCAATAAGCACCTTGTTCTCCTGAACCATAGCTAGCTTGCTCATGCAGACCAGGTCATAGGACTGCCTCAGCTCTTTGAGCTCCTTGGTCGCTGCCTCTTTCACTTTGATGGCTAGGGCCAAGGCGAGGTCAGAATACTTTTGATTAGAACTGGTAGTTTTCAAGCTAGCCTCTAGCTCGATATTTTTCCTGTCCAGCTCAGCATTCTTCCTCACCAGCTCCTTACGACTGCGATAAAGGACAGTGAAATCAGACACAAACTGTAGAGAAAAGGAAAAAATTATCAGAGAAAGTATTAATAGGATCATTGCAAGAAAAGAGAAGTTAAAATAATCTTACCCCTGACTCGCCTTCAAGTCTAACTGGTCAGTCCCTATATATATCGACCTCTGACGATCAGCTGGCAGCACTGCCCTCTCAACCACTGTCAGAGCTAACTGAGGGGTAAGATAAATAAAATCCCCCTCAGCTAGAGCAGACACGGGCACCAAAGACTGCCCTACCTTTATCCTCACCTCTTCTCTCCTCTTCTCTTCGTCTCTCTCCTTCTTATCCCTCTCTATCCTATCTCTCTCTTCCACCTTCTTCTTCTCCTCTTCCTTCTTTCTCTCTATTTCTCTCACTAATGCCTCCTCCTTCTTCTTCCTCTCCTGTTTGTGAGCAACAGTCCGGGAGCCAGTGGTAGTATCCCTGCTCCCAAATTTTTGCTTCTTCAACTGGCGAGCAAGCACCACATTGTCTTCATCATCATCTTGGATTAAAATATTTCTAGGCGGAGACATATCTTCCTCACTAGAGCTACTTGAATCCTCCGGAGCCTCGGAACCCTCCTCCGAGCTGGAAGATTCTTCACTACTGGAGCTCTCCTCACTACAATCACCTTTAACACCGCCCCTGTTAGCTCCCTCTCTCTCTTCACCTGAGATGCTTTCCTCCTCATCTAATTTAATTGAGTTAGCAGTAACCTCTTCTGTGATATCTAGATGAGGGATGCTATCCACAGGCCGTGCGATGAAACTGGACCCAATGTTCTTATACTCCAAAAGGAATGTTGCTGATCGCGAATGCTCACCGTCAGCCAAACAGTCCCTGATCTTCCAAGCCTTGACCAACTCAGCAGCTCGAATCTCACGAAGAGAAGGTTCTAAGTTCTTTATATTCGCTGAGAAAAGAAAAGATGAAAACATAAGATGGGTAGTACATTAATAGAGAATCAAAGAGCAGAAAATGAGCTATGTCTACCTATATATTCCTCCCCGTAAAAGGGAATCACATGTCTCTCGGACCTCACCCCTTCAGCATGGGGAGGGTACTTCCAGTTCCTGGAAATAAACCCCTCTTTCCAATAGTCCTTATGGAATCAGGTAGATTGACTACCAATACCCTATAAGGACTCCTAGCCTTCAGATAAAGGAGACCAGGGTTTAATCGAGAGAAAGAATAACAGTAGCAAATTTCAGCAAGCCCTGGATTAGTTCCATAGAGCTGATTAATTCTATGTACACCATTGGCAATTTTCCAAACATTTGGTAAGAACTATGTAGGAACTATATAAAAGAAACTAAAAAATGCAAAAATAGACTATTTGGGGGGAAAGTAAGACCACCTTGAGACAACAGAAGAACATTTAGCAAATGGCCATCCTCAATATCTCTAACATTATGAGGAACATGGGCACATTCAATATTTACCTAGTCCAGAATATTGTAGAACTTACTAAAGTCATCTATTGACCATTGCCTATTTTTGCCATCAGACAAGAAAAACCCTAACAACGATAACGAAGAAATTTCAACAGAAAAAGAAAAGAGAGGGAGTATAAAGAACTTACAAAGTAAGAATCAGCTTGGGATGATGCAAGGCCACAGGCAAAGAAGATGGGAAGACAAGGAAGAATCTTGAAAATGAGAAATGAGGCCTAGAAGTGAGGAAGCACAGGGAAGAAGTTGGATAAATCTAAAGAACACAAAGAAATTTGAAGCAACATCTGGGAATAGCTTCTCCAAACCAACTTAAACCCTCTCAATCATGACGCACAGGAAACAAAGAAAATTTGTCGCCTAAACCTACTTGAGAAGGACGCTTCAATCCCAAAGTACTATGCGATTTACAAAAATGCCACTAAGTCTATTACATAAAATCATTGAGCCCAAATTGTGACCCAAAAATTTTAGGGGCAATTGTGGGTACCTCGATTAAACATTTCGGCCCAGATAAGTAGCCCGATTCAGTCCGGCCCAAAGTCTAAAGGCCACGTGCAGAACTAATTCAGTTATGACCCATTCGAGCCCAAAAACCTCTCAAGACATATTCTAGGAGTTATGGTCTAACTTAGAGGAGTCCAATACCCCCACTCTCTGAGAAACAACATGTATATATTAAACCCTCAGCCCGGGGCAAAGGACATGCAATTGTAAACACCCCCTGTAGTAAAGAGAAAGAAAATACAGAGAGCACTACTGTGGATGTAGGGCTTCTTGCGAAACCACGTATACCTTGTGTTGTGTGTGATTTTAATTAATTTGAGTTCTTTATTTATTCTGGTGATCGCCTTTTCTTACTATTTTATATTGAGATTAATTGCCACCACAACTTTAAATGCCCCCAACTAGGGATGGTTTTCGGTCGGTTTGGTCGGTAAATGGAGCATATCAATACCATACCAACTTTGAAATCATCAAACCAAAATTACCAGTTTTACAAGCCAGTACACCAGCCCATAAACCAAAATGAAGTTGTGCAGTACATCGGTAAAATTGATTTTTTGCGGTAAAAATGATATTTCAAAAAATACGATAGTTTTCGGGAAATTTCTTTTTACAGTAAATTTGGTACTACTCGGTACATAATGGTAATTTTTTTGTACTACTCAGTAACTAAATATTTTTATATGTGTATTTAGAAAAAAATAGAATATAACCTACAAAATTGTGTCGTCTTCATAACTATATATAAACATTAAACTCCAAAATAAACATCACGAATTGTAAATCAAGTTACACTATTATCCAAATAACTCAAATAGATATCAACCTGATGTGACAACCCATTGTCCCGAAATAGGGGGTGGCCAGCCCGATACTCCAAAATAACGGAATCATGGATGGAATCATTCTCAGCATCACAACAAAATAAGAAGTATACGGGGATAACCACTCCTTATTTCAGAAAAATGGGTTGCCAAAATTTTGGTTTTAAAGTTAAAGAAAAGAATTTAAACAACCCAACTTAAAAAGAAAGTGGAAATCCAGACAAAATTATATTATATACCCACAAATGTATAATATGGGACCGAATATGCTGTCCGCCACAGAGGCATACAACAATATTCAACAAGTGCAATAATTTACATAATACATTACATTAATCAAGTACAAAAGTTTGGGCCTCTCGCCCGAGTAAAAAGAACCCGATTCTGACTAGAGTGCAAGAATGATGGCGTCTATTTCAAAAGGTCATGTAATACCCGCAAAGCATAACGGCTCGTCCAAGACACTGGGATAGGAAGTCAAATCAGGCATCCTTGCGGCGGTGTACCTGAGTGGATACAAGATGCATACACAAAAAGAAATATGAACGGGTCAGGGCCCGGTTCTATATGATTACCAGATGAATAAAGAGTATGAGAGTTATGAATGATAAATGATGATGAAAGAGGAATAAGAATTTACCTACACAACATAAAACATAAGCTAAGCAAGAAAAATAAAATGAATAACATAATCTAAAACTTCATCATGCGCACCATTTATTTCATATATCTTTTCCTTAATAGGAGATATATATATATAATCACAATCTTATGCTCTTTATGGCATTTCTATCTCAATTTTACATTTTGTAAAATTCCTTTCCTTATCAGGAAAATAGTCATTTTCAAATGCTCTTTGTGGCATTTATATGTGCTCTTTATGGCACTTCCATTATGCTCTTTATGGCATATAATCCATCAAGTCCCACTTGATAAAGAATAGTTATATTCATATATATATATATATAACGATTCTAAGACCGCTCGTCCGGGTTTCCCCACTGTGCGTGCCCCTAAATGACCATCATCTTCCAGGGCCTATCATAAAGACAACTTGGGCACCTATAATGCAAGACGTTGGGAAGCGACCATGTGCCTACGGGATAGTCAAGACCACACCCGAAATCTCCTACCCATCACAGAAAAATATACAACATAAACGCTAACATGGCCTAGGACTATATCCACCCTGCATTCATTAGCCAGGGGGCTTCACCTCACGCGCGAACTTCCATTATGATGGAATTTAGAGAGGTGTGTTTAAACCATTTTTATTTACCATTTTCAAAAATCAAGTAAATTATCATTTACCATCATCTTTATCATTTCCATTTATACATGTATGTTTCGTTATAGGAAACCATGATCATTTACATTATGTAAATTACACTACATTCTCTCCGGAGCCATACCTAATACATCTCATCATTATAACCTCAAAGGAGTAAATAAACTTTTAATTATCTCCAAACAATTTGGGACATTACTTTAAAACCCCAATACTATCATACCTCCAAGGAATGAATAAACTTTCAATTTATTCTCCCAATATTCGCTTTAGGTGTTATTATGAACCATAAAGGTTAACCTAGCTCAATTGAGATTTTAAAGTCTCCCAAACATTACACTATGACTCCTAGTTTCATATTAATCAACTAGAAGAAAGAACGCCCTAACTTCAATTGGCATATTCCCGGAAAGTCCCCTCATAACCCACTTCTAATGTGGGGTGATTACCCAACTCATCTAGGACTATAGAACTCTAAGTTTACTTCATACAAGAAGTTTCATAGGTCCTAAGCCTAAAGAAAAAGAATAAAAATTGAGTTAGAAACACAACTCAAAAACAGCCTAATTTCGAATCGATTCGCCCCAGGCAGCGAATCGATTCGCCCAAAAGAGAATCAATTCGGATGACAAATCCAACATTCTGCTTCAGCCGAATCGATTCGTCCTTAACCCAAATCGATTCGGGTTTGCAGACCTGTATGATGACCCCTTAGCGAATCGATTCGCCCTAGGGCCGAATCGATTCGCCCCTACGATTTGGCCAAGAATGGGGATACGGCTTATGAACCCTAAATTTCCCCAAATCCCAAATCTCTTCCATTTTACACACATCCAACATCACTAATCTACCCAATATCATCCTACATGATTATTCACAACTATAAGCCATAATTTCATCATCAAAAACCAAAATCTAGGTTTAAATACCATAATTTCCATTTTTGCTCCATAAATACAAATACACAACTATCACACAATTTAATCATCTTAAATCATATATTAGCAAGTAGAAAACTTGCCTTGGTGTAGGAATCTCAGATTTCTTTGAGTAGGAGCAACAATCCGTCTTCAATCTCCAATTTCTCTTCTTTTTCCTCTTTTCTCCCAAGCTCTCTTTCTCTCCTTTTCTCTCTATGTTTAAGACATAAAATGAGGAAATTTAGGGATTTAGAAGAGTAAAATTGGGGCTTAACATAAGTCTCCCAACTTAAGTGGTTAATACCACATTAAAATGACTCGCAAATACGCGTTTAAGCTAAAACCAGGTAAAAGTGCCCGAAATACAAAAATACAATATGGCACTTATTTTGACTGTCTCGGACATTCCGGGACTAACTACACCCTCTAAACTGGAATTCGGAAATTTTATAAATTATTTCGAATTCCAACTTTATTCAAGCCATAATGTCATTTAAAATACATGACACTATAAAACATGCAACCTGATGATATTTACTTTCATATACAGTAAATATGCATCAATCTAGTGAATATTAACTTTTAACTCATTAAATTAATATATACTCCAGTTCCAACATTTTATATAATTACCTTATGCGGTAAATTAATATAAAATTAGCCTCCCAAAAGCGAGGGTTGTTACACCCGAGTCATCATATTAAATAACAAATCAAAATGAAAATGGTTCAGGTTCTTTGTTTCTTGCACTCCCCACTTCTTCATCGATAAAAGAAAATATGAATATCAACATATTGCCAAAAAAATAAAAAATAGTCAAAACCTATAAAAAAAATCATGTATACAAAAAAAATGTACAAATCATAATACAAAATAGAGTGAATAAGAACTTATTTATATTTGATTTATCACCAAAACATTCTATGTTAGTAAGGTTTTGTAAATGGCAACTTGCCCCCATTCAAAACTTAAATATGTTAGTTAAGTTTATAATTGTTGTTCTAGGGTAAAAATCACTTCATTTTTCATTTCATTTTTATTTCATTTTCATCAAATCTAAATTTTCAATGGAGTATTCACTGAAAAATCTCTTCGAAGTTAACAGGTTTCAATAAAGGGGCTTGAATTGAAAATATCAACTACCCAGAAAAATTGTTTATATCAAAAATATAAAGCTCCATAAAGATTCAAATACTTCTAATATTTAATGCCATACACATATTGTACCTGATCTGAAAGATTTATACCAAAAATAATCCAGTAACAATAAAAAAAAGGTCGAGGTGAAGTATTATCAAAAAAGTGACCTGAGGTTAGGATGAATGGAAAGGATAATGGGTTGACAGAGAGAGCCGAGTTAAGAGATTTTTTGAGGGAGGATAAAGGAAAGAGGAAAGGGTGTTGTTTTATGAGATGACAGAGAGCTATAAGTTGTGATGTTAAATATGAATCATTAACCCTAGTGTTGTTAGAAGTTGTGTTTTGAATGATCCAATGACTATAAAATCGTGTATTGATCCAAGGGAGTTTATTTTAATTGCAACTCCATTTTAAATACACGTGGCAACAGAACATATGAGACACCATATATATATATATATATATATATATATATATATATATATATATATATATATATATATATATATATATATTAATATTTTAACAAAAACATCACTTGCCACATAGGCGACAATTCAAATTTTCAACAAATACAGATTAACGGTGTAAGTATGGAGGTTCTAATTTTCAAACATAATGTATTTCAAAGTTTGAAAAATTAAAATATTAGGATAAAAGTTTTAAACTGTTCAAAATTTCCTGATTTGCGATGTCTTTTATCCTAACTTTAATATTAACATACACAAGGGATCTTCGTTATTTAGTCATATTTTGTAAGTTTTATCTGTAGGCACTCCCATATTTTAATTTTTTTTAGTTATTGGTCCTATTGTAACCATCATGAGACAAGTGTAATTCTCTAATGTAAGAAAGAGTGATAGTTATAGAGTGGGTATGAGTGGTTTTGGGTGGTTATATGACTTACTACAACTTTAAAAATTCATGGAATAAGAGCCCAACAAATTTTAAAAGATAGGACTAAAGCCAAAAACCTATATACACAAATTATCAATTAGATGTAGAAATCATTAAAAGCATATTTATGTGCATAATATAATAACTTGTGGAAATAATAACATTGGAGATGACGTATTGTATGTATTAGCATGTAGTCCGCGCGTTGCTTTGTCATTATCAGTATAACTAAGTTCTTTTTGAGCACATAAAAGTTCTAAAGAAAATCTAAACATCAATGGATGAAAGGAAAGTGAACCAAGCGAATAGCATTGACCAATTCTTTACTTCCCATGACTAATAATAGGACCACTTTTCTTCATTGCATAATAGAACCTAAATCAGCAAAAGCACATGCCTCATCCTACCCATGATATATGATACAAATTGAAGATAGAGGGACTTATAATTTTTAATACAAAATAATTGATCGAAAGAGAATGGAAAAAAAATATTGATATATCCCGTTTGTGTGTGTGGATGGGGTAAATAAAAGAATCAATCATTTAATAATAAATAACATATCAAACAAACCATAAATGATGAACTAGATCAATGTAACAAAAAATTCCAACATCAACTCATAACCAGGAAACCCAAAACAAAAATATAGGAAAAACACATTCAATAAAAATCTTTGTAAATAATTAACGAAGAAGTTTTCTTACCAACTGATTAATTTGATTAAGGGGTTCAAAAGAATCTTCCACGTTCTTATACTAATAACCTTTATCCAACTTCAGTGAGTCCTTATCCTTCACATTTTCATTAAATGCCTGAGTTAAATGTATAAAAATGAATTTTTTGAATTATTACCAAATGAATTTTGTTGCTCTCAAGCTCACTTTTACTTTGTGTATATTTCATTATTTTTGGCGCTTCTTCCCTCAGAACTCGATTGTCAATATCAAAACCCCTTTATTTCTTCTCAATGCTACATATGATTCATGACAGGTATTTTCTTACATATATAATTAGAAAAGTGAAAAAAATGAACAAAAAATTTGAATAGGTCTATAACAAAAACCTAATTGGCATAGCTCATCCCCTTTGAGATTAGTTCTTCTATAGCAAGCCACCAAATACATTGTCCTCTAAATTGCAGTTGGGCCACTTAAAGTGAAAAGAAAATCAATATATATTAGGGTTATTAGAGGGAATATGGATGAGATATTAGCGGAAATGAAAGGTGCACAACACATGTGTAAAACACACACACACACACACACAAAGACCGGCTAAATAGTACTTAAGCATAGGAAAAGACGGATGTAGATATTTTAGAAAATGAAGGGCCATGTTGCTTGATTATCGGATTTTTTATTCAAAAAATGAAGGACCATATAACAAATGAAAGAAGATGTCTTTTCAGGTGAATATTTTTGTCTTAGGAAGATATAAAAATGTGAATTTTGGTTTGTGAAATACCATGGGCAACATTAATAATTCTAGGTCTAATAATTGTAGATGCATTGGAAATAAGAATTGACTTTAATTAAAATTGTTCATGGGGGGTCTGAAGATGTGACAAATGTCGTCACTGGGATGGAAATAAGAATTGACTTTAATTAAAATTGTCCACATTGTCGTCTGAAGATGAGACAAATGTCATCACTCGGTTTTGCTTTCAATTTTAGTTTACACTACAATGCCAAGTATAATTATTGTAACATCTTACGCCAATTTTGTGTTTTTTCATATCAATTTCTTGTTAAGATGGACATTATACGTGGTGTATATAACGGCATGCATACTTGCTATTACATCATCCCGGGTTCGTCGAATATGTTAATTTTAGAGGGTTTGTATAGTGTGCAAATAATTGTATTACTCATTTGTATAATGTTGTCTAAGGGGTAAAACCATTAAAACTAAACTCAAACACACTAATTTTGAATTTTTTTCATGTCACAGTAACAAGCACCTACCAAAAATCTATCAAGTATGTCCATAATCAAATCATTATCTCACCTCTTAAGAGTCCAAATTACTCGTAAAATTCATTGTTAACTACGCAATTAACCTTTAATTTCTTTTCTTATTTAGTATCACTTAATTAAAATTGATACATAAATTGTATACGATTGCAAAATTAGACCATTTCATTTAAAATTTAATTTTATTTCAATACCTGATTTTATAATTAGTTAATTTTAATTTGAGAAAAGCATAGTTTTAATGAAAAATTAAAGTAAATTTGTAAGAACAAATTTTTAGTTGAGTCAAGTTATATTTATTTTGGTGTAATTCTATTGGACAAAATAATTTGAGTCATAGGTTAGGATTGAGTTTGTTTATCCTTTAAGGCTATGATGTTCGATTAAAAATTATGGCGGTCAAGTTAAAGCATCTACATCAGCGTGTCGTGGTTCGTGTCACATGTTCTCTCTAAAGTCCACGGATATCCAAAGGTATGAATACATATTATTTTTTATCATTAGATATTTATTTGGAGGTTTATTTCTAAAATTGTTCGGTCCATTTTTCATAAAAAAATTAATTATTTTATGAAAGTCGTTCGAACGAGAATTTCATCATGTTCGAACAAGTTTAGGAATGTCGTTCAAACAAAGATCAAAAGAAATTTTCATTTTTAACAGAAACATATCACTCGAAATTCGTTTGATGACTGTTCAAACAAGATTCACTATGTCGTTCAGACGAGACGTAGTTTCATTCAAACGAGCTTGTATACTTTATTTGAACAACCCTACGCATTTCGTTCGAATGAGTTGTCTCGAATTTTGTGTCGCCTCAATTTTTGTGTCTTTTATATAAAGGAGTGATAACAATATGTTTTAAGAAGAGGTTTTACGAAAAATATTTTCTAAAGATAAATCAAAAAGCCTCCAAACCATAGTTTCTCCCAATAGTTTTTATATCCAAATTTCAATTAAATATGTTAGTTTGAGATATCTTGTTTAGCACCAAAGTTTATTTAATTATCATCTTCATTAAGTATTGTTTTGTACAGTGAATTCCTTGTTTGATGTTATTTACGTATGGTGAACTCCGTGTCTATGTAAGTTTAAAGCAGTGGAATCCATGTTCGATCTGTTGACGATTTGTTCAGCCAAGATAAGTAAATACGAAGGAATGTGAGGAGGTGGATTTCTACATGTCGCCGTGAGGAAAGTTGAAGAAACAAAGATGCATCAAGGATTCAAGGCATCAAGTCGTTGGGTAACTCGTTTGTAGTCCTTATGTAGCTCCAATATCATAATGAATTTGCATTGCTAGTCCATTAGGGATTTTTTCCATTGTGGACTTTTCTCGTACATCGGGATGTTGTTTGGTTTCCTTTATTTTACTCTTGTTATACTCACCTGGATGCATGTTTTTTGGAAAGATAAAATTTTGTAAATTGTTTACACAACAATCCATTTAATTGGTGAAAGTTTAATTAGGTTAATCATTTAAGTTAAATTAAAATTTGAAACAAAGTTAAAAATTGGTGTGTGTTTGACTATTCATATAAACCCTTAGGGCGCAGTTGTAATTTCAAATTGGTATCAGAGCGAATACATTATGTTATCATATTGATCCGTAGTTTCGTGTTGTTTTAGGGTTGTCTATTTCTCTCTCTTTTGATGTTTGTTTGTATATCCCAATGGGTCATCATAATGTTAATCCAGCCGAACTCTTGAGTGATGAGGATGATTTTGATATTCTAGAGGAGTTTAATAAGCTTTATAACTGCGTTGATAGGTTAATTGAGTTGAATTTGAAATTTGCAAAAAGGATAAAATTTCTTTAACAAAAAAGAATACATGATTAAAAGATAATAATGAATTTTTGAAAAACATTCAAATTCAATGAGACATTATTTATGAAAAGATCAAGGACATAAAACGTAATTTTCAAAATTTAAAAGTGTTTAAGAAAGGGAACGATGCTAGAGTCCATAGTTTTGAAAGCGAGTTACAGGACTCTAAAGTTTTGAGCGTGAAAGAACGTGCCATAAAAAATAATTATAAATTGATGAATGATTCAAAGGCATGTGAAAATACTCTTGCGAATACATTCGCTTACATTAGGGGTAGGTGTGATAAACTTTTAGGAATAATTAAAAATTTGAAGAAGGAGTTCCTAACATTTGAAGAGTCTAAATCTTTGCTTTAGTCTAAAGTTTTGAAGTTAGAAGATAAATTAAAAGACTCAAGTTGCATTGGTATTGGTTTTGATGATCCAAATACTTTTGCTGCTAAAGCCATGATCATGTATTTAAAAGTGTCAACTGTTGCCCCGGACATTCAAAAAGGTCAACCCAAAGTCGTGTTCCTTGTGTTTACACATATTCATATTATGGTAGGAAAAGTGTCCTCAAGGCATTTTGTTAGGATCTTAAAAGTGATCCTGGGAAGTCTAGATCTTGTGTCACCATGGTTCCAAAACCCGAGGCATTATATATCCATATATATGGGTTGAGGCATTGAATGTTATATTGGTTGAATGTCGCATGCTTGTACATGATTCTTCTCATGCTAAATCTAATGGTTAATTGTATTTACATATTTTTCATACACTAGATTGTGTGCTTCATGTTATATTTTATTACTACTTGTATAATGTTTGTGTCTTTTATATTTTGATTTTCCTTTTCTTAGGTATAATTGAGAAAAATACAAAATATTTTGTTCATCTTTTGAGTTGTTTTGAAAATGTTTAAAAACTCAAAAATATACTTTTTGTGTGTATTTGGTTTTACACATTATCTTTGGCATATCGGTGTGTTTGGATCCCTTTCAATTCAGTTTTTCAATGTGGCTAGTGCATTTGATTATGATTTGCAAGACTTAGTATTGTTGTTAATAATTCTTTCATGGAGTTGTTCAAAATTAACTTTTTTAATGGATTCAACTTGTATACGCCTCCGTACACGCTTTGCACAAGTTCTTTTATATTTTGACTACCTGTGTTGTATGAGCTAAGTGAGGTATTCTCCTATCAATCTTTTCATATACATATCTATTTCATTATGGGAAATTTATGCATATAAGAACTATGGCCTGAGAGGTTTTTTTAGTTAAAAAATATAAGTGAGCAATGAAAAAGGGATACAAAGGGAGTATATCTCCTTTTCATGAAAGGTCACCATTGGCAAGTGCCTAAAAGAAAAAGTGAGGCAATAGAAAAGAATAAATTATCATGGCCAAAGTTTTTGCATTCCAGTTTTAAATTTTAGTATCTTCTAAAAGAGAGAGGAAATATTGAATATATACATTTTTTAGGGTGTTGTAGTTAAAGATCATTGGATTTTGCACAATGAGTCCTAGTTAATCAAATGTTTGACGCTATTGATTTTAGAATCATTAAGATTTCTAGTCTAGTATGAATTTTGTATGTTTATTCATTATGATTTCATTTTTTATCACTTGAGGCTAAATTGAAGTTTGATAAATTTTAGCAACCAAATAGAACTTCTTGGACATATCTTGAGTGATTAGGACATATCCCTTTGTTTTCTAGTTCACTCAATTCACTCTGTAGCATATTTCATGTAGACACATTGATGCCATATACATGTGGAATATATATATATATATATATATATATATATATATATATATATATATATATATATATATATACATACATACTAGCGTATTGCCTGTGCCTGAAGGCACGAAGAAAATTTTCCAAAGTACACAATCAAAAAATGACAAAAAATTTATTTCTCGACAAAATAAAGTGTAATTTAAATAATATAGAACTATCCACCGTGTTTAACAAATAAAAAATATTCCAACAACTTATATGCATTGTTGAATCAATTACCACAAGACGCAGTCATAATAAGTAAAAAATTGACAAAAAAAACTTTCATAAACCAAATTCAGTAATGAAAAAATGAAACTCAAGACTTTAAATTCGATTTTGACCCCTTGAACATTGCCAAAAATATCCAAAAACGTTTATCTAGGCACGGGCAATACGAATCCAATGGCACTCGAATTGCCTCATTCTGATTTACGGTTAAAAAGTTATGGCATTTCTCCCAAAGCATACTATTTTAACTTTAAACATAATAGTACTAAGACAGTTTAACCATCATTCAAAAAATGAAATAAATACCATAAAAAACTAAATAAGCCACCTAAAAATTACATTCTCATTAAGAAATGAGAAATAAAGAAGGTAAACCATTAAAATAAGAAAATATGCTCGTGCCATTGGCACACGATAACAGTTTTATTCCCCGTGTGCTCGTATCACGATGATATGAATGTCTATGGTTAATAACGACTACGACAGTGCCCAAAACTACATGTGCTTAGCTCACACCTTGTGTCATTTACATGCATCAAATGAATGCTTGCAAAAACTTAAGGCATAAGTGAAATATATATCTCCAATAGACTTTATATTAAACAATATAATTCTAATTCAAATTCAAATAAAACAAAGGAAAAACTATGACTTGCATAGTAATGCACAACCTTAATGTTCAATAATCACCAAACTAATGGATACAATTTAGTGCATATGAAACAATGTTCAGAATGAGCCAAATCAGTGAATGTGTCTGAAAAATTTTAGAATCAGCTAAGATGATGTAGGTCACAAAGATGCTGGTGTAGGTGGCCAAGTTACAGTTGCAAATGTCATCACCAAGTTAATACATCAGGGTTATTACTGTATATGGATGAGTTGTTGTTGTATATGGTGAAATTGGATGTATATGGCCGAGTTAATACACCATGTTACAGTTACAGTCACCAAGCTGCTGTATATGGCCAAGTTGGCCGAGTTGCTAAACTTCTATGCATCAAGGATGATACTATTGCATCAGGGCTACTATTTCACCAGGGCTACTGTATATGGCCGAGTTGGTCAAGCTGCTGCTATTGCATCTATGCATCAGGGCTACAATAGCAGCCCTTCTATGCAAAAAAAATCTTATCATATAAAGTAAAACATAGATCTGCAAAAAAAATCACAAATACATGAAAAGAAATGAATCAAAGACCTCCTCATGTCATTGGAACAAAGATTCATATTGTGAATTTATTTTAGATTCATGTCTGGTGAGTTTTAGATTTATTTCTGGGGAAACCAAGTAAAGGATTGACCTTTACACACCAAATCTTAAACATCACACATTTCCGCCAATATTATAAGATCACTATAGTCACGTGTCTACTAAAAATTATAGAACCAAAAACTAAGAATAAAGTAAAAAAAAGACCCCCTTTAATTTTTCGACCCCTAAGACTAAGAATAATCACGTGTCTATTGAAAATTGTAGAACCAACCCTTCTATCCCTTATTAAACATCAAAGCAAAAGTAAAAATAGTAAACACTAACTATCTAAACTTTGAAAAGTAAAAATCAATCAAACGCAAATAATAAATAAGATAAAACTCTGCCAACTGTTTACCTCAAAGAAAAAGGAAACAAACAAAATTTGTTAGCCCTTACATAGGGTTGTTTATTAACTATAAACTAAAGTCGTCCTTATAGAATCTATGTTTAATTAGCTGAAATGTATATGCAAATCTAGTTTATTAAAGTCGGCCTTATAAGATCTTTGTTAAACTATCAACTAAAGTCAGCCTGAAAGGAGTTTATATCTCTTTAAAATGCATAACCAAATAAGTTTATTCAAGTATTGAAATTGGGATCTTACATTCCTTTGTATGCCTTTGTGTACTTGTTCCCTCACATTCGAGCCAACGGATGTTCTCACTCAATACTCAAAATTCTCATCAAAGCAACCTCTTAACCTATCACCATTTATAAGAGAGCTAACATAATCATTTGAGCTAGTAGCAACCCTCTTCCCTACTAAGGACTCAGCAGTCAGAACCTCCTCAGTTATGGGCCCTCCTCCTCCATGGGCGGTGGTCAAATAATGAAGTTAACTCAAGCATAATGGTTAAAAGACACTCCAAATGACCAATTGTTGAATCTCGGCTACAAACAAAATATTATTTACATTTCAGTGCTTCTATTGAATGAATAATATTGTATACTAAATATAAAAAATAGACACACATTAAATAAGGAATAGAAAATCATACCAATTATTTTAATAACGATAATCTGACAATTTGAGTCTTCCTAACCCCGTGCTTCACATCTCACAATATGATAACATGTAGACAAAATGATGAAATGTAAGTTTACACAGTGTTGTCATTCAACATATAATGAAACTTACCAAAGATATTAATTTCTCAAACTTCAGCTTGTGCACAAATACAGCAGCTCAGACCATTCTTTTAACCATATGAATTTCTATTGTATTTGTTTGGGTTGGATTAGATTAGGTTGGAAGGGCTTGTTCATGATTTTGAATTATGAAATTCTTTAGGATTAGGCATACAAAAGAAATGGAGTAGCACTAACTAATTGTGTTTGTTTATCCACAATTAGAATATACCTCCAAAAAAAGTTAAGATAATTGTGTGTGTTTATCCATAATCGAAAAAAAATATCGATCGGGTCCATTGAAATGAAATGCATCAATCGACTTTCTTACGAATAACTTTCTTACAATGTTTTATCTTCTTCTTGTGCTTCTTCTTATTTTCCCTTCGAGGTGAATAACCCTACAAACACATGTTAATAATCAAAATGTTTATCAAACACAACTTCAGGATTTCATTAATCAAAACAAAAATACAAAATGTTATCAACAAAATAGATATTAGTGCTATATTAGCGTCAGTTCACAATGTTAATCAAATATGTTTGTGAAACATTCCTTGTGTGCGGATCAACTGGACACTACTGAATCTTGAAGCACAATGTCAATCAAACATGTTGTGTGAAAAAAAACATATCTGGAAGGAATCCGTATAAGAGCACGTGTGTAAGTGACTCCACCTTCTTCGACCCTAGCTGAAGCAAAACGATTAGCTAAGGAAAATGATATAAAGTAATTTAGTGAGTAAAAAAGTAGTTGCATAGAATAGCTCAATGAGAAATCCAGTCCAAATAGCTATTCAGTCCACTATAGCTATTCAGTCCATATTACAAATCCAACCTATAAAGAATAAAATCTCCACTTCCGTCCACTATATCTCAATTAGATATAGAAGAAAAATATGTCATGTGTAAATTAGATACACTAAAAAATTGTAAATATTGATAAAAACACACTTGGTTCTTTCCCAATAAGCAATTTACAACTACACAATATCCTCTCACTTCATTAAATAGAAATATATTAATGAAAACATACTTATTACAACCATGCCACATTAAATGTTTTTCCATGAGCTACACCATAATTTACTTGATATAACAGACAACAAATATGGACTTTTATTACTTGGAAAATTGGGACGACAAAATATTAAATCGTAGGCATACAAATGAAATAATGGTGTTGGACCCGAGTAAGATTTTCGCATTTTTAAATCATAGGCATACAATCTCCCAATAATCCAACACACAACACTACCTACCTTAATACAATTGTTTGAATTGCATTGAACATTTGTATATATAGGGTGAGGGAACAACTTCCATGAATTCAATTCCACATCATATAGCGAAACTCGTCCACCACCACCACGTAAACCCAGCAAAATACACTTTTTCCCATAAGGAATTACATAAATGCTATGAGAATTACCAAATACCATTTGATCATTATACAAAAGATCTAAGATAAAAAGAAAAATGGAACTACACTCCTTAGTTGGCCATCATTTCATACAATTTAACTCATTATTCAGTTAGTTAGAAATCTCTAACACTTGAGCCCTTAAGATGGCACATGTTCAGACAAAATCAACAATACATAGTGAAATTACTGAATAGTAACAACCAAACACAAAATGGTTATAAACTTGGGCAAAAATCAAAGGAGTAAGAAGGTTACCAAGAAAACGAAGACTGCAAGACTAACAAAATGATCTCATTGTATTGGAAAATTAAATAAGCATGTTCAGACAATATAAGAGGGTTCATACATCAAATCACAACATGTGTATAATCACTATTAATCTCTCGAAGCTCCTGATTCAGAATTGTACATGTGTCGCACTCGGGCAAGCTGAATGTGATAGCCCAAGGAAACAAAAGAATGCAATAGAGTTTACTTGAAATTTTTCCATTCCATCAAAAGTAGAAATTCCCGTTTTGTTTCGTATCAAGTAGGGATATTTTATTTATCTCATCAATCACTTTAAAAATGTTATTATTATGTGAGTTTTCATATATGCGTCATCTCTACGGCAGAGTGCACAACCGTGAAATAATTGTTATCACTAAGTGTGATCATACTCGATTTATCTCTCATCCTCGTTTTCTCTCGCGGGCAGGGGAGAAAAAAAGGCACGTGCCCTCGTACTCATTAGGAGCACTTCGACCATCGTCAGTGTGAGGTGAATGTAATAGATGGAGTCGCCAGCCTATTTTTCACATAACGGACAAAAGAGCATGTCGCCTCCTTGAGAGAGTAGCATAAAAGACAAATTGATGCTTACGAAACTAATATTTCGAAGGGTTAAGGAATGCGAAGGTGTTAGGCGCCCATCCCTCTCTTTTGGTCTCTCATGGGCTTGTGTTATTATTTTCCTTTATTTCTCCGTGAAGTATGGGTGCATGTATATATAATGGAGATCAATATTACCCAACTCGTACCATGGAAAAGATAGAGTGAGGTCATCCATAGGAAAGTTTCCAAAATAATATATAGAAAATACGATTTATGCGTTTATCATGATAGTGATCGTTATGATGAAATGATAATATGTCTTGGATAGAACGCTAATAAGGACCACAAACATAATATATATAATAATGTAAGAATATGATAAATGCGTAAATGGGGAATTTGGAAAATTTGGAAATTTAAAAAATTAGAAAATTAGGAAATTGGACTCGAGTCTTGAGTTTTAACTGAAGACGCCTATGTAGCTTATAAAGGCATCAAAGTCCACGTAATCTAATGCAACATAAGGGTGGGGTTTATCCCATAGATTCGAAAGGGATTTTATTATGTGTATGTGTAGAAAATGTGTTTTAGCTTTGACAAAATGTGATGGTTAATCCCGTTTTAGAATTTATGGACTTAACCCTCTTTTGTTTATTTTGGGTTTTTTATAGAAAATAAAGTATGTGCAATATAACTAATAAATGTGAGATGTTAATGTGTATGAATTAAAATAAGAACTAAATTATGAATCTAATGTAATTTATGTAAAAAATAAGATATTCAAAGAGAGAGGGAAGGAATTGGATCTTCTTTGAAGAATTAAAGCTTGTTCTTGATCTCGGATGAACTCCCTTGAATGTGAGATGAATGTTAGATGACAGAGAATAAGATTTTTTCCAAATTGGGTATGAAAAGGATGAGAATGTAAGACTGAATGAAATTTCACATGAGGAAACCTCGTTTATTATAAGAGAATGTTACTGAGATCACTGATGCTGATGAAACTGAGGTGTGATTTGGGAGTGAGATCATGCCCTCTATTTATAGGCTCAGGGATGGGGAAGATTAGTATGGTCCTATACCTATATATCGGTAGGTAACCCTAGACACGCTGCCTATTGACAGGGAATGGACATGCCATTTGGAAGTCTCGTGCACATTTTCTTAAAAAAATGATCGTAGAATGCAATTCGTTGTTCCAAATTGCGCACAAGTCATACCATTAGAAAAGTAATTAAAATACCTTCAAGATTTCTTTAGAATGATACTGGGTTCGGGAGTTGACTTTGTATAAAATATGGCCCAAAAGTGCACGTCGGTCCTTTGGACGAGAGATTATCGGACGGCAATGGATCGTTCGTCTGAATGGTAAGTTATAATCGTGCATGGGGTGGACCATTGGAAAGGTCAGGTGATGTACTTTAATATTTCAAAGATCTTCGCTTGGTTTGAAAAGTTAACTTTGGTCAACCTAGGCTCGAATTCGCCCGGTGACTTCTTGGAGTAAAACGAATCGTTCATCCGATCCATAAGTCAGAATCGTGCACGGTGGAAAACCATTGGAAACGGTATTCAGTGACCTTCGAATATTTATTCAGTCTCATTTGAGCTGAAGAGTTAGCATTGGTCAAACGGAGCCCAGGAGCGCCCGGTGACCTCCAAATCAATTTTTGAGGGAAAACGAGTCATTTGTCCGAATGGCTATGCTACTTCGCACACGGGGAAGACCATTGGAAAGTGGTTTCAATGCCCTTCAAAGATTCAAAGATCTTTCACCCTAACGGTGAAGTTAATTGGGGTCAAATCGGAGTTCGAGAGTGCCCGGTTACCTCCAAATTAATTTTTAGTAGTAAAATGGTTTGTTCATCCGAACTGTTATGCCGATCCACACATGGGGTGGACCATTGGAAAGGAGATTCAATTCCCTTTGAATATTCATTGAGCTTTCGCTCTGACGATAGAGTTGACCAGAGTCAAGCGGGACCTGAGACCGCTTGATAGCCTCCTGATTGGTACCAAAATATGACCTGGGGTTTGTAGTGAAATACGAAGGTGATAGGGACCTAAGGAGAGACTTAGGGTGTCCTAAAATGTCCACAGAGACCCTCAATGGGTGAGCTTGGAATAAGTGAAAGTCTTCGAATAGACTCCACATAATGTTTGGAAAGAGGTCGATTATGCGGACCTAAAGGATGAGGATGACCATTTCAGAGGGTTCAGGTCAATTCTAAGGAAATGCTGTGGATGGCCGAGGTCAATTCTGAGGAATTAAGGTGGGAGCTACCAATTCTATGGGTCATGGTAAATTCTGAGGACCTAAGGGGGGAGCGACCAATTCTGAGGGTCGAAGCCAATTCTGAGGGCTTAATATGGGAGTGACCAATTCTAAGGGTCGAAGCCAATTCCGAGGGCTTAAATAGAGGTGACCAATTCGGAGGGTCAAAGCTAATTATGAGGGCTTAAATAGAGGTGACCAATTCTGAGGGTCAAAGCCAATTCCGAGGGCTTAAGTTGATTCTGATGGCTTAAGTAGAGATGACTAATTCTGCAGGTCAAATCCAATTCTGAGGGATTAAGTATAGATGACCAATTTTGTGGGTCAAAGCCAATTCTGAGGTCTTAAGTGTCACATCCCATTTAATTTTGGCATTGACTTCAACCAAAAATATGTCGGGCGTGAACTAAATAAAATATCATTCTTAGCATGAGACAAATATGAGACATAAATAAATAAATCCACAAGATAAGTAATTGAATCAATCCTAATGTTAGAGATACTGGCAATTCTGCCTCTTTATCTAGGATTAAGAACATTATCCGTTCTCATAAAACTGGGGTCCTTTCTATTTGTGAACCTATGATTAAATATAGTATAATGGATCTTTTCTGTCACAGTATCAATTTCAATGGTGGTTTTGCAAACTATAATAACAAAATTTGGGTTGTATGGAGGCTAGACTGGAATGTCAATATAATTCAATCCTCAATCCAATGTGTCACTTTTCTAGTAAGGCATAATTTTTTAACTTGCCCTCTCCATATCAGCTGTGTTTATGCTAAATACAATAGTATAGGTAGACTTTCCCTCTGGGACTTATTATTAGACCTCTCTACCTCGATTTTGGGTCCTTGGCTAGTAGGTGGCGATTTAAATGTTATTTGTGACTCCATGGAAAAAATTGGAGGGGTTCCTATGGCAGCTGCTGGAGTTATCATTGACTTCTCCAGCACTATGGCAGCTGCTGGACTTATGGACATGCCTTTTGAAGGTTCAAACTTTACTTGATGTAACAACAGGGAAGGTTTGTCTCGAATTTGGGCTCGTCTTGGTAGGGTTGTATCTAATCTTGATTGGATTAATATTTTCTCCTCAACTAGAGTAGAACACCTTCATTGTACTGAATCCGACCATAGCCCCTTACTCATTAAGATTGAAAACTATTTGAACAGCTTTCCAAAACCATTTAAATTTAAGACTATGGGGACTCACCATCAGAATTTTCTTATAGTTGTATCTCAGTCATGGAACCTACCTTGTGACGCTCGCCCCATGCAATGTATTTCCAGTAAATTATGCATATTGAAAGATGCTCTAAAAGTCTAGAATGAAAATACTTTCCAAAATGTTTTTCAATAATTTAAATTAGCGGAAGATGATCTCACCAGAGATGAGCTAGAATATGACGAGGCACCATCTCCATCTACCGGACACTCTTATCATAAGGCAAAATCAGAATACTCGCTTCGATCTAAATATGAGACTGAATATTGGAAGCAAAAAACTAGATTCAAATGGGTTGAAGCTGGTGACCACAACTCCAAATTGTTCCATGCTATGCTTCATCAAAAACACTCCAATATGGAAATTTAAAAAATCACAGATGCTAATGGTAATGTCTTGGAAGGCCAGAAAGCTATTGCAGATAGCTTTGTTAACCATTTTAAACAGCTCCTTGTCTCTCCTATCTACTCTACCTCCTCTAATTACCTGCTTGATTTTATCCCATCATTAATCACAGCGGATAACAGCCTGCAATTAAGCTCAGTTCGGAATGAAGCTCAGATCAAGAAGACAATTTTCTCCATGGAAAGCCTCAATGCATCTAAACCTGATGGCTTCAATGGGATTTTTTTCCAAATTGCGTGGGATATCATTAAAAAGACTTAATTTTGGCCATTCAATCCTTTTTCCTTGGCCACAACATCCCTCGTAGTTGGACATCCATTGTCCTCGTTCTTATTCCTAAAAATATTAATCCAAAATCTTGCAGCGATTACAGACCTATTAGTCTCTGCAATTTCTGTTACAAAATTTTATCAAAACTTTTGGTGAATAGGTTAAATCTTATTCTTCCTAATATTATTTCTGAATCCCAATCAGGTTTTATAAAAGGAAGGAGCATCCTCGATAACACTCTTGTTGCCCAAGACCTTGTGCATAACTTCAACACAAAGTCTAGAGGATCCAATGCTAATTTCAAGCTAGACTTGTCTAAAGCTTTCGATCGATTGTCCTGGTTCTTCCTTATAAAAGTGTTGCGTGCTTTTGGATTTCCCAAATCTGTAATTGACATGATTTGGATGCTTATTTCCAATTGTTGGTACTCCATCTGCATCAATGGGAACCCTACATATTTCTTTAAACTTTCTCAAGGTGTGCGTTAAGGCGACCCTCTCTCGCCCGCTCTTTTTGTTATAGCCTCAGAAGTTCTCTTAAGAGATCTTCACCATCTCATGATTTCGAGTAATATCAAAAGATTCTCTCATGCAAGGGGATGCCCTCTCATCTCTTCTCTTTCATTTGCGGATGATTTTCTCATTTTTCTCTAATGGCGAGAAATCTTCATTGCAAAACCTGATGAGTTTTTTATGTGCTTTTGAAAGCTATTCTGTCCTTCTCATCAACAAAGATAAAAGTTGTTTTTTATTCCCTTCCCACACTAATATTTGCAGGAAAAGTATTATTCATGATATCATGGGATTTACTCGAAAAGAAAACCGCTAAAATATTTAGGGGTCCCTTTTTATATTGCAGGAAAACAAAGCTATTTTCGATAACATTGTGGAAAATATTTCTAAAAAAATTAACTGTTGGGAATGTAATTTTTTATCTGTAGCTGGCCTTATTATCCTCATCAATAATGTTCTTCACTCTACTACTTTTCATCTGTTAGCGGCTCTCCATCCCCCAATATTCGTAATGAACAATATTGAATCCTTATTCAGCAATTTTTGGGGGGGTGCAACAACCTTATCGAGCAGACGTGACTGGATCAGCTGGCATCAGGTCTGTCTTCTTCACAATGAAGGTGGTATCGGGTTAAGAAGAATTTCAGACAGTTGTAATGCCATGGCATGCAAGCTATGGTGGAATTTTCATAATTATTCCAGTTTGTGGGATAAATTTCTACATGCTAAATATGCTATGCTTGATCCATACTTTTAGGGCCTCTCATCTCGACCTTCTCATACATGGAGATGCAAGCAACATGTTTGGCACACCATGCACGATAATCTCAGTTTCGGTGATAACATTCAATGTATTCCTAACCCATGAGGTTTTCCTATTAAATCTACATGGAACTTGATTTGCAATTCATCTTGTTATTAATTTCCATTCTCCTCAATTTGGAATCCTCGGATACAGCTAAAAATTTCAACGTTCATGTGTAAATTGCTTCTTCAAGGAATTCCAATTAATTAGAATCTTAAAAAAATTCATTTCAGCTTGCCCTCAATGTGCAGATGTTGCTCCCTCCACAAAGAAGAAACCCGAGATCATTTGTTTTTTACTAGTGATTTTGCTAGAGATATATGGGCGCATTTTAAAACCTTTATGGGCATCTCATTCCCTGCTTCAACTCTAAAAGGAAATTTAATTCTTTGGTGGGTCCATTATAGAGGCAATTCTATTAGGTGCATTCTGTGTAATATTCTTCCATCCATCATTGTTGGCATATTTGGAGAGCTAGAAACTCCAATTTTTTTTGAAAATACTCCCATTAATGCCCAGCACTCAATCAAGAATATCAAAGAAGATATTTACTTAGCCTTTTTCATCAAACCTTACAAGGGACCCACTACAAGAATATTTCAATCTTTTATTTCAGGCTTTAATGTAAAATGCGCTCAAAATATGTACAATCCACCATGAGAGGGCCATTCTCTCATTTTTAATAAATTTTTCTTCATGAAAAAAAAATTGAATCAATCCTAAATGATAATAACAACTGAACGATAAAAGATCCATCACATGCTAAAACTTTGAATAAAATCCAATCTCCAAAAAAATGATTTAATTAAAACTGAGTAATAATCAATTATGAATAATCTAACTGAATCCTCTAACAACTTTGGAACCGAATGGCCCAATCAAAACCATAAACTGTGTCTCAATGTAAATACAACAGAAAGGAAGCTAAACTAAACTACTAAGCAATAATAAAAATAAAATAAACTCTAACCGCACCTCCAAACGATGATCTCCAAATAACCCTGTGCAGCTTCTCCAGACTTATCCTAAAAAAGTTAGTCAATGCACGAGGTCAGAGCCCCGATCATGAATACACACTAGTCCCCTCAAATAGGGTCCGTGAACCCAGACAGTAACATTATACGCAATAAATATCACAATAAAGTCTTTTAATTACGAATATAATTAAATGCGGGAAAGATAAATTACTAACCACCCCCAAAGATTCTGATAAAAAACACCAATATCATTTTAATCATCCCACAGCCCCAAATTTATTATTGTTCTCACTTTTTATTACGGCGGTCCTCTCACCCTGGGTGGTAATCCACCAAAGTACCACACTTTTCCTTGTCAATAGATAGCCTAATCCGTTTAAACTATCGATCACCCGCAATATGACAAGATTCAACATACGACACGACATAAATCACCCAATCTGACCCGTTTAAACTGTCGATCCCTGACACATTATGTCGCCACAAATTTTAATACCCGTTTTTACCTTAAGCATTGATTCTCATCTTCTCAATTATATAAGTTATCAAATTACCCCACCCTTTTTATCGATGCGAGATCCTCAAAATATCCCTTAGTCCCATACCTAAGGGTCCCCAAGTATACATATGTCCTATCCTACATATAGGATGAATTACCAATATAAAACTCGTCCTAATCTCGTGCCTAGGATAACTCGACGATAATAAAACATAAAAATTTTCCCACCCCCAAAATATAAAATCCCCGTGAATTTACACTAATTAGTCCTATAACTAGAAAGCATGAATTATAACCAAGGCCTATCGACTAATCCCATACCTAGTAAGCATCCTATAATAGAGGTGAGCAAAAATACTACCCCAAAGACCCTCCTCCCCCCGATGTCAAAAGTGAATATTAATAAATCGCACAAAACACAATTCATAAGAATAACATAGCACGTAATCATAAAAATCCCAACTCAATTTAATTTAATGAATAACACCGTCGTCGTTTTCAACATAATTAATTATGTTCAAAAATGTTAAATTTTATTAACATGCAACAATATTCAATATGTCATAATCATTATCTTTTATAAGTCATCTGACTTTTTTATAGGTGTGAGCGCGTCCCATTAACCATATAAATAATCCCATAAAAATTCTACATGAGAACCTACACCCAAAACCATAAAACCCCAAAAATCTAACCTACGCACCCAAGGGTTTCAAATATTAATTCATATTAAAAAAATCACAAAAAGAGTCCCAAAAATTTAGTGTTCACTTCCTTTAATTAAGTTTCTAATTGATTTCAATCAAAAACACGTGATTAAGGATTTGGGCGACACTTAAAATGCATAATACTAAAGAAAAAGAATAGAGTATTCATGCCTGAATAAAAGTTGGTTTAGAAATCTGATCTTGAATGTGTATTCCTCTCAAAAATTGATAAAGATTCATTCTTTATGCATCTTGAGAAAACCCGGTTAATCTTGCAAAACTTGAGTTGAAAGTTATGTAGAATGGGGCTAGGGTTTGGAGGTTGAAGAAGATGAAAAGATGAGAGGTTTATGATTTTTGGAAAATTTAAATGTGTTTTAAAAGACCTAAACTCGTCACTTTATTTATATACAAAAAAGAATTTGAGTCCTAATTAAATACAAACACTCGAAAAATTATTACGGGCAATCGGATCAACCAAATGGAACGGAGCTGCTGTGAAAAATTCAGCTCGATCGAATGGTTAAATTTCTAAAAATATTATTTTTATCCTCCTTAGCTCGGATCCTCCCCCGAATTTTATACAAAAGTTATAATTTACAAAAATTAATCCCCATTCAAATTCCACTAAAAACCTTATTTTTATATATAAAAATCAACATATTTAACTACTAAGAATAACTAAATCTAAAATTTTATATTTTTCTCAAATTTTCCAATTAATTAATTTAATTAACTATTAAAAACACGGAGTGTTATATTAATTAGAGATGACCAGTTCTGCGGGTCAAAGCCAATTTGGAGGGCTTAAGTAGAGATGACCAATTCTGCGGATCAAAATCAATTCTGAGGGCTTAAGTAGAGATGACCAATTCTACGGATCGAAGCCAATTTTGAGGGCTTAACATGTAGTTCTCTTAGGGAAATTTGGAGACTCCACTCGAGAAATGATTTTGTGCTTTCGTTGGGGATTTTGGGGAAGCACTTGATTTTGAGTTTAGGGGTTCCTGCGGAGAAAAGGAATTAATCCAAGGATTGGATGTTTCCTTCTTGGGGAATTTTGCGGTGTCCTTTGGAGGCGTTGTTGGGGAGATATCGAATTGATTTTAGGAATTCTGATGGGGAGGTAAGACTTTCGTTGGGTAAATGAGTGTGGTAAAATGTTTTTCCTGGTGAAAAAGGTTTTAAAATTCATATGGTAATTTTAGGGATTTTTCGGCATTTTTAGGAAAGTTCTGTACAAAATTTTAGAAAGGTCTAATACGCCATATTTTTATGGCATTTAATTATTGGATTAATTAAATTAAATTGGGATAAATTAATTTAATATTAATCCAAATTTTAAAATTAATATTTACTAACGCGGCGAGAGTTAGTAATTATTGGTAAGAATTATGTTGAATATTATTAGATTAGTAAAGTAATATATATAATTGAATTTATTAAAATTATCGCGAGAGAATAATACGACAATTATAGAAATTAAGTTGGGACGCGCATGTGTTATGTCGAGAATAAATTAATGGAATAAAAAGAAATTAAATTATAAATCACTCGTATGGTCATTTCAAGTGCACCGTGTCTAGAAGGGTCGAGATGGTCAGAAAAGTATACCCGGGGGTTTAGTTTGGGTCTCGGGTTATTTTTAGAACTAACCGGCAACCCGGGAGGGTATTTTGGTAATTTTTCATTTTTAGCCTTAATTAATGACGAAAATAGAGAATTTATATATGTGGGAAGAGAGAGTCCTCGAGGGTTAGAAACTCTAGAGTTGTAGAGGGTCTAAGGAAGAGAGAAGGCTTCCAGAGGAGAGAACCACCTAGACAACACTATTTTCAAAAATTCCACCACCAATGCGTAGATCGGGGAACGAAGAAGGAAACCATACCCATCAACATCAACGATTCAGACTTCCATTTCTAAGGCAAGTATCTAACTTGCTGTTATTTAGTTGATATCACATCCATGCTAGTGTAGGAGAAAATTATTTATGTTTCCATGAAAAATAAATGATGTCTGGGAAAATTATATTGAATTTCATAATAGAAATGATGTTAGGATGACTCGCTTGTTGTATGTAGATTGGTGAACATGAAATTTGGGTACTGAGTAGAGATAGGAATATGAATATCCATGGAGTTCTTATGAAATAAAATAAACTAGGGTTAAAGGATAAATTCTTGCATTGATTTGTTTGATGACGGTTCTTGATGAATTAATTAATTTTTTACGTTAGAAAACATCTATAAGTGTTTATATAATGTTGCTAATGTTTGGTTGGGAGATTGGGACTTGTTAATGGCTATTTGGAGAAGTTAAATGGAAGAAACCCGTCAGTAAAGAAATTATAAATCTGGGCACGAACTGCTCGATCGATCGATCAACTCAAGAATGTGGATCGATCGACTGGATCGATCGATCCACCCCTTTTCATCGATCGATCGACTCCTCCTGGAAACTGAAACTTTCTCCCCCTTTAATGTTAATCCGATTCAAATGTGTGAGGACCCTTAGACAAAATTTAAACATCATAATCGGACATGGGAAGGACCAGTAGGGTATAAGTAGGGTCCGGATAATGCGACTTTATATGAGATTTAACTGTGGAATTTCAGGGGTATAAATTGGAATGGAAATCGTGCGCACATTAAATTAAGTTTTATAAGAATCAAAATAGTGAGTGTACTCATACTGATATTATATTTAATCAAGATGAAACACTTCGAGAGACAAGAAGTACTTAGAATGTGGCGGTAATTGAGAATAAAAAGGAAGGGTTTAATTATATGTAGGACTCGGGCGTTATGTGCCACGTATGATTAGAATATTATTATTATGGGTCGTGGGCGTACCTAAATGAACATGACTATATATATATATATATATATATATATATATATATATATATATATATATATATATATATATATATATATTGTACATGTATATATAATATGTGAATGTATATTTATAATCATACCCGCGCTACTTGCTATCACGGGGGTTTTCGTGCCGGAACAGTCTTATCTCAATTGGAAATTTATGGGGGATATTGACTCGTACCCTAGATCATAGTGTCCTTGGTGCAGGCTATCATAAAATGATAGCCAGACGATCCTAAGAGACGTGAGGGTATATGCTGACCTCTTAGTGAGTTGGAACAATGCTTCGCCTCCAATATATGTGTTGTATGTTAATACGGCTCTAGCGTGGATCCGAACTAGTATTTTCGTTATTGTACGAGAGGTACAGGGACTAGATAGCAGAGTATGCCAGCACCATAGATTTATGTGGGGTGCTCTATTGTATATATATTGTGTGTGATAAATATATGTACCGGTGATTCTTTTACTGGGTGTAAGTAGATAAAATTGAATAAGTGGTCCTAAATAAATTAAGTGCATGTAATCCCAAATCAGTATTGAGATATACTTAACTGACTTTATTAATTCATACGGAAAGTTCTTAAATAAATCACAAACTTATGGTCACACGGATCAAAAGTTGATGAGAGGAGAATTGGGTTAGACTAGTGCATTGAGTTAATCTTATGAGTCATTATAGTACTACGTTGGGCGTGCACACCAGTTGAGAGGTGAGAATTCTCAATTGAGTGTCGAGATACTAACATGGTTGTAATATCAACTAGTAAGCATCTTAAATACTTGCTAAACTATTTGGGAATTTATTTATGAATCTTTTATAATGGTGTCTGGTTAGGAAGGTTATTTAGGTTATATGGGAATAATTTGGGTAGGTTGTTTTAGGTGTGGTTGGTTTCTATTTTTGTTTGGTTTTAGGAAAGTAGGAGTAGACTGGCAAGGGAAGTCATTTGACTCCCTACCTTATTGTAATTGTAATGGGAAATTTCATTAATAAAATAAAGAAAATTTTAATTACATTGATGTGCCTCTTGATGAGTTCTTTCATTTGAATTATCTATTCCAATCGCTAAGGCATACATAATCCTCTTGTACATGTACATGTTAAAATGAACTATCGTTGTCGGGTATAAGAAAAGAATAGCATTTTATGAAAAAGAATGGGATCGTGCTCATGTAAAGTGTATGAGCTGCCTACATAACTCTTGGAGTTTTGAAAATTTTCTGAGTTACATTTTTTAAAGAAAAATAATTTTTAGAGGATCAGGCCCCACTTAGTTATGAGTAGAGGGAAATGAAGATTTTTTTATAATAAAAGGGATATGAGAAGAGTTGTAGCGCGTCGATATCAAGGGTAGAATTTCTTGAGACGGTCCAGGTTGGCTGGATGGTCCATTTCTCCCCCATCAAGGTCGGTGGGCGTAGAAAGACATTATCTTCTTCACAATGTAGGGACCACTCTAAGTGGGCTTTAATTTCCCTCTGGGGTCCCAGTTGGGCACTACTATTTCTTAAAGGGCTAAGTCCCCTTATCAAACACCACGGTTCTTGACTCTCTTATTAAATGATCGTGTTATTCGACGATTGTATCCTTGTATGTGGTATAGAGTTTTCATCCACCTTTCATCAAGACGGATATGATGCCAGTCTTCCTCACTGACTTTGCTTTCAATCATGATATGCAATGAAGGGATTTTTACCTCCAACTGCTTCCATGTCGTATACTAGAGAATAAGGGATAGCCCTAGTAGATGTTTGAACTAAAGTGCAGTATCCCCAGAGAGCATAAGGGATCCGGTTGGTCCAATCTTAACATCTTTCAGTCATCATATTGATGATCACTTTAACGTTTTTATTAGCGAATTCAATGGCTCCGTTGGTTTGAGGTCGGCGGGGAGAAGATTGGTGCATTTAAATCCCATACTCATCAACCACTTTTATGACCTCTGCTTCAAAATGCAATCCGTCGTCTGAAACTATCTTGTGAAGAACCCCATATCAGCGAACGATATTTTTCTTAATGAACTTGGCCACCTTTTTGGCATTTAGAATTATATATGACTCGACTTCGACCCATTTGGTGAAGTAGTCAATCGCAACCAAGATAAATTCATGTCCATTGGAGGCTTTGTGTGTACCTTCCCTATGATGTCGATACACCACGTGGAGAACGACCAGGAAGAGGTCATGTTGTACAATTCTCGCAGAGGCAAGTGTTAGAGATTGTAAAACTATTGGCATTTAAGACATCTTCGAACATAGGCAGTGCAATCCTGAACTATGGTGGTCCAGTAGTAACCCTGTCAGATGATTTTCTTAGCGAGCATATGGCCATTCATGTGGTGTATGCATTCCCCGCTATGGATTTTCTGCATCTCTTCAATATCAGCCCCTACAATGTAGTGTAAATGGGTTCCATCAAAGTTTCTTTTTAATAGTACTTTATCGCAGATAATGTATTGGGCATCCATTTTATGGAGTGTTTCTCGATCTTTCTTATTACAACCTCGGGGATACCTAACATGCATGAGCAGGCACTAAATATCATAGTACCAGCAATGGGCTATATCGAGATCCTCTTTTGTGATGAGTTTAATGTGGTAGCAGAGGGTTGGTTTATCTTACTTTTGGACTGGAAAGGGGCCATTATTATTCCTTTAGGCATGTTAATCTTAGAGGGTAATGTAACAAGGGCATCGGCTAGGTTGTTCTATGCTCGGGGCAGGTAGTGGAAGGTGACATCTTGGAATTGGGAGGCTAGTTCTTCTAGGTGGGCATAGAAGGGTAAGAGTTTCTCATCCTTGACTTTTCATCTTTTGAGGACTTGCCCAATGATGAGGGTTGAATCCCCATAGACATCTAGGTATCGAATTCCTTTCTTGATACCGACTTTGAGGCCTACCATGCATGCCTCGTATTCAGTCATGTTGTTGATGCTGGGAAAATCTATCTTTATTACGGTGGGAGTGTGAGAGTCATCGGGGGAAATTAGTAGTATGTCAATGCCATATCATTTATTGTTGGTGGCATCATCGAAGAACATTTTCCATTGGAGGTCTTCTTGTGAGGTACAAAGGATATTCCCATCCGAGAACTTGAAAATCCATACATCGGCTTCTTCCATAGGGTTGTCAGTAAGGTAGTCAGAGATGGATCTTTCTTTCATGGACTTCTATGTGACATATACAATATTAAATTCGATTAGAAGCATCAACCATCAGGCCATTCGGCAGGACAGGGAAGGTTTCCCAAGTAGGTACTTGATGGGATCCATTCGGGATACAAGTTTGATGGGGAAGGCGAGTATGTAGTGCCGTAGTTTTTGGGTGACCCAGATAAGAGCGACACATGCTTTTTACAAGGTTGTGTAGTTAGCTTAGTATCCGGCCAACTTGTGATTGGCATAGTAAATGTCCCTCTCTTTACTAGACTCTTCAAATTATTAGGCTTTTAAATCCCCAGCTGCAATATCTATCACTGTCGGGTATAAGAGTATGGGAAGACCAGGCTGCGGCAACATTTCTCGTAACATTCTCCCACAGGTGACATGTTTTGTCGCGTGCTTGATCGTGTGGAGTTGTTTCGATGTTTGTGTTCTTAAGAGAAGTTTTTTCAAAAACCTTGAGCTTAAGATTATTCGGTTCTTCCTTGAGCTTATTTGGTTCAGTCAAACTTCATATTTCAAGTTATCTAATTAACCTTTTCCTTGTAACCTAAAACTAACTCCTTTTTTGCCTTCCCTAAAGTCATATCCTTTGCCTTCTCCTCAATTTGAAAATAAAAAATTCGAGTTGGTTTCTCCCTACCTTTTTTATCGATGGGTAAAAAGTTAGACTTTCCATTCATAAAATGGTGAGTGCTCGGTAGAAATCTATGATGGCCGTCATAACTCATCTTCCCACTATGATTTAGCAAAGTGAATTCAGCTTCCTCCCCACATATGGGACATTCATAATAACCATGAACATTGAAACTGGATAAGGTTCCATAGGTAGGTATGTCATGGATCGCTTGCATAACCATTGCTTTAAGTGTGAACTCTTCACCCTTATGAGCGTCAAACGCCCTCACACCTTCATCCCATAACTTTCTAAGTTCTTTTATTAACAAGATAAGAAAATATCAATATCGCCGTTGGGAGACTTTAGCCCGGGTATCAATAATGACAATAATGTGAACTCTTTTCTTAAGCACAGTGTTGGAGGGATACTTAAAGGTGCCATGAGAATTGGTCAGTAACTCTGATTAGTGTTCAAATTGTTGATAGGTTTAAACCCATCGGTTGATAATGCAAGACGAGCATTAGCTGGTTTTCTTGGAAATTCGAGTTGTCATGCATTTTAATGGTGCCACATGAGTGAATCAAATGGATGATGCATGATATTACCACCCACTCGAGCGTACCATGCAATGGCCTCTACTATCCACGATGCAGTAAAAAATCATTTTAACCATAGCCTAAGGGCAAAATACTTTAATACCTTTTGTGAAACTTGGGAGCACTTGTGAAATTTTATTGTATCATCTTTCCAACTCTTACAAACCATATATATTGGCTCTTTGCATACACAACAATCGTTATTGAGTTCTTGTGTGTTATGGTGTAATATGCAATCAGACTTGCATGCATGAATATATTTGTGCTTTAAACCCATAACCTTTAAGCTTTTTTTCATGTTTGAATAACTATCTGGTAACATGTTCTCTTTCGGGAGAATTAATTTAGACGACTTAAAATTACAATTACGCTTTTAACCAATAACCCAAATTGACTCTTAAAATTATGCGAATCAATCAATGCATATAATATGGAGTGATCTTCTTCGTAATCTTTATACAAAGGTCTAGTCTCATCGCCTTTCAATCGCATGTATTCTCAATCATCGGGTAATTTAGCATCAACTTATTCATGGACTTGTCCATAATACATATTATCCATATCCATAGGCGATAGGTTATGATCTTGGTGGACTCTGTAAGCATCATTAATAAGGTCGGTCAAAGGATGATGTATTGGTGAATCATTCACCACTTCCATACGGTTGGGTTTTATCATGCGATCATGTACCAGTAATTCTTTCAGAACATATGGTACATTATATTCCCCATGGAATGTCCATATCTTATAGTCTTTCATCATACCCCACATTAGTAAATCTAATTCAACTTCTTTCAAAGACTTAAATTTTTCATTTATACAGCGGTTGTACGGATACGAAATCTTATAACTATTATGATCGCTATCTATATATTTTATGTGATTATCATATACTCTATGACTCTCCCATCCACTCTTTGTATTATGGGAAATACATTGAGTAGTCTTCAAAATTCAAGTCACCTATATAAATAGGTTGAAATGAAATTCATGTTGGATATAAGAACTCTCAGTTTATAATTCAAGGAAATTCATTCAACCCAAATAAGTTCAAACCAAATTTAAAGAAAATTCTTTGGACTCGATCATTCAGTAAATATGGAATAAAACCAAACATATGTCCCAGATAATTAAAATATTACAAATTTTTCAAAAAGAAAATATTATTCAATGGCTAGACTTGTCCAAAAAATAAACTGTCTAGGTAATGAAATTTTTTTATCGTTTCTTAACAGAGGCCCTTTTCTGTGGTCAAAGTGCACAGACTCATCTCCACCACCATTGTATATTGTATCAAGTAACATATGAGCCTCACTCATCGACAAAGGGAAATTTTGAATATTTGTTTCGAAAATCATGTAAATGAGAGTGCACACACTAATAACCCTTATATTGGACAAGTCTCTTATATAACATGACTTCCCAAAGACACACTAAATGGATGACGATGATCCACGGAATGTTGAAGGAGTCATTTGCGAGGGAATTATTCCAGGAGGAGGCATTTGGTAGGGGATATTCTAAAAGGAGGCATTTGCGAGGGAAAACCTTGAAGCATAGGATAGGGGAATTTTTGAAGAGGCATCTGAGGGGGGGAAACTCTTGTTGAGTAAAGAATTGGACCGACCCATGAATTTCATTTGTTAGGATTTTCATGTTGTTGATTACATTTACCACCTCCCCCTGAAGCTCTGACACCTCTCCTTTAGTCCTTGCATGGTATTTTTCCTCTCTTGACACGTTACTCCTCACCTAAGAGATCTCGTACAATAGAGGTGAATTGTGATGTAATTTTCTACTTAGTATGCATGAGCCCACACCTCTTTTCCTCACCCTTATTAACCCTCCAATGTACTTTGGTTAGGCCATCTGCTTCAATGTCATGGGGGTTGCTCTCAAAGTGACTAAATTTAAACTCACTAAAGTCGGAGTCAATTTTTTTAGGTATTTATTAGTCTTTATTTCCCATTGGGCATGAAAATACAAGTTGACCCAATTCGCTTTTTTACCTTCTTTTAAAGTTCCCTAGATCCATTCCACCCATTCATCCCTCAAATCATCATAAAAATTTTCCCAAGTTTGTTGACATCAACTTTCTTTGACCTATTCCACTACACCAAATCTGGTGAATTGTCAGGGTCAAAAATCTTGGCAAGGCGACCATGTCACGATAAAAAATCATGACAAGTTTTAGGGTGACAAAAATAATTGTCACGAACGTGTCACGGTCAAAGTCCGTGACAGGTTTTTTCTTGTCACAAACTTTGACCGTGACAAGTCTATGATAAAGAAAAAAATTGTCACGGACTTTGACCATGACATGTCTATGATAATTATTAACTTTTCGCGGATATGTCACGATTAAAGTTCATGATAAGTTTTTTCTTTTTCACCGTCTTGTCACGGTCAAACTTCGTGACAATATTGGGTAATATTTAAAAAAATTATTTGGTAGTTATGGCCACTGCCACTGTCCAGCTGTTTATTTTGACCTGTTGCAGCACCTATTATATATATATATATAACAATATCCATTCATAAGATCTAATGTCATATAACATTCATTCACTCATTATATCAAACAATAAACAATAAATAATATTCTATATATTCAATACTCAAAGTTGTTGTTCATAATCATAATAAACAAATAGTAATCAAATTATTACAAATAATTATTTAATCATCATCACTTTGAAGGAGAAAGGTATGCCATACTATATAAGAATTGAGACAACCCTCAATAGTACTAACATTTCACTTCTCGTTCAACCACATGGGTACTTTCTCTTTTCCCACGTACACATACGTGATGTGGACCAGTGCCTCGTGCGGTTGCAATGGATGGTTATGAACCATAGTAACAGGGCGCGTATTCGGGTCCCTCAATCCCCTAACTATTCTATCTCCACCCCGTGTGTCTATTATATACACAATAGTCCGACCAATTATTGAAACTGGCCTTGGGACGAGGGTATGGGTGGGGGTGGAAAATATGCCATATGTAGATCGGGGTATTGGTGAGGGTGAGGGTGAAAAATACGGAGCAGTGGTGCACTTTTCCACCACTTTCTCCTTTCCCTTACCTGAGATAGACCCAACCTGGACATTAAAAGCACCCTTGATATACTCGAACATTTTATACATCGTTTGATCCAAGTTTACTAACTTCTTACCATGGTTAGTTGACAACTAGTTCACTTTGCGAGTTAGCCCAGCATTGCACAACGTAATCCTAATGAGCTTCGACTTCCGCACCTAGGAGCTCACCCCCCGAGTATGGCCCTTATGATCTCCCCCGGACACTTGGTTGAGTGCGTCTGTCGTGAGAGATGACTTATTGGCATCACTTTGGGAGTTGTGCATCTCCTTAAGCTTTTCCTAAAACAACAAAAAGGTAGATGGTTAACTAAATTAATAAAAAAGTATGTGAATATAAATTTTTATTTTTATAACATAATTAATAATTTAACTTACAATCGTTGAGGTCACGTTCGAATTGACCTCTTCATCCTTACCCTTCTTCGTTTGAATTTCCACGTAGGCATCGAACCTATGTGGCTTACCCCCAGGGACACTCCCCATCTCCTGAAATAAAATACTGCAAAGGTAGTAAATTAGTATATAAGTATCAGTAAATAAAATAAAACTAGAATGAAAGAACATTATAAACTTATTATCCTATGCTCCACCTCGGCGTAAGACGTATGCCCGAAGTAGTGCACGTCGACCTTCTTGGCCTAATTTTTCCTGCCCGATTGACGAGAGGACAATTGCCTATACTATATCTCATTATTGACAAACTATTTCCATATTGCTAATGAGATTGGCTCTTCGAGAGTTATGTGTCCCTAAGTCGCAAGATGGACTCCCAATCCTGGCCAAAGTACCATACGTGCATGTTTTTCTTCCATTTTTATACTGATCTATCAATTATTCCAATGTGGAGTTGAATAAATGTGGGGGTAAATTCGAATTGTTCCAATCAAAAAAATACAAAACAAAACGAACGTGAGTTAACATCTCATCCACTATGTTCTAATTTGAGAAAAATTCGGCAGCATATCCCCATAGTTCTCTAAGTGCGCGACATAGATTCATAAGTGTTCGTGCTATTTCAATTTATCAATTGAAATATTACCTAATAGCGTCTCATTTAGTATGTACCCAGATAATATTAAGAGATGACAGCTGAACTTCCCCCAATAGTAATGAGTGTAAGCCACTAAGAACATTATTATACAAAAACTATGATATACTAAATTGTCCAAACGGGACAATTTGAGAGATCTCATTATAGGGGTAATGACTCTCGAACGGGTCTAAGGGCTATTGAATGAGCATGCCTAAGAACTAAAAGCCTAGTATCTATGTGCATTATCTATTACTTAAGAGGCTTATAACTATGTGTCATTTAAAACTGTAGTTACGTTTTATTTATGTTTAATTATTTAACAGCAAGCTTTTAAAATTTATAGTATGTTTCATTTATGTCTTAGTTATATTTCCATCGTACATGTGTTTCATTTATGTCTTATTTATATTTTCACTTCACATGTTACTATTCGGAAGAATCATAACCCTAAATGGTATAAATTCCTAGGGCTAACTGTGACACCCCACCTATTTTAATAGCGTCTCATCAATCCTTTATAAAAATAGATCGGGATTCTCATAATGGATCATTCTCAGCATCACCGTCGAAAACCAAATTCATTACTAATAACCTATTAGGCATGGAATCAAATTTTGAACTTTCTAATCTTATTAACTTAAACACACAATTAATCCATCCACACAATAATATACACATTAATTGAATTAAATCAAATAATAACCGATAACTCTCGATAAAACATTAATACAACCATATCGAATAGGCGCAATCGAAAAAGCGGTAAATAAAGTAAATGACAACAGTTGGTCAAAAAGCCCCGGTATAACTCACAATACCTCCTATCTAGATCACAAGGATAGAAGCATCTAAACAATCCCTTCTAGCATCCACAACTGCTGCAGCATCGCCTGACTTGAAAGAATAATATCATTCAGGCGTCCCTATGTCTGGACACCTAAAAGGGTTTTTTTAAATATTTGCAAGCGGCTCAGAGCCCAAAACGTTTTGAAAATATTTAGCAAGTGTTTAAAATACTTTAACATTTACAATATAATATCCTCCATATTTAAACTGGTGTCGCACTCACATGATATGCCCCTCATCTCGTATTTAAAAGTGCAGACCTAACACATGTATTTTAAACACCCTAGTTACGCTACCCAGCCTAACTAGCATCTCTCAAAACCTCTAAATCACCATACGCTATCTCATACCCTGCGTACATAATATCCTAAGGTTTCGCACGAGCTTATGCATTATAATTCTCACTTATAATTTTATCCGTTCATTTTGAATAACTTTTGATAGTTATAATACACTATTTGCATTTTAGTGTTATCAATCTCGTATATAATATTCTCATCTTTATATACGGCTACCACATTTTCTTCCGGATTTTATTCTCATGGAGGTAACAATTTGCTTCTCACTTTATTCTTTATTTTGTCTGTATATATATATATATATATATATATATATATATTTATTTTTTATTTTTTTTGCACCATCATATATATACACATTATACACATCAAGTATATCCATACTTATATATCACACACTATGTAAGTATAATTGTTGATACCAAATTTAGTCAGCTGACGTGGACCAATCATATGAAGACACGTGTCCACATATATAACAAATACAAATACTTCCAACGAACAGCATACTGTCACCGAGCTACTCAGGCGGTCCGAGCTACTTAAGCATACCGAGCAACTTAAGCGATCCGAGATATTTAGCGTGCAGAGCATCCAAATCAAGAAAATTAAAAGGAGACTATGCATTAAATGCGCATTATTATTGTACAGATTTATATGTCTACTAGATAACAGCGCATTACCTTTTCATAGGTACAGCCTCAAGGTTATAAATACATTGTAACCTCCTCATAAGAAGGGGACTTTGGATCTCATAATGAACCTATCATCGAGATTCAAGGCAAACAGTCAGTAATACAAATACAGTGGATGTAGGCCATTTTCAGAAGGTTGGACCACTTTAAAAATCCTTTGTCTTATTTATTTATTTTTATCTGTGATTGATAAATTAGATATAATCTAGTTTTTTACATCAACAGATTGGCGCCGTCTGTGGGAAACGACTGTACTTAGCATTTTTCACCAAACAAATCATCATCTATCGTTGAGATTCCAGAATCCAGTGTTCAAACACTGGGCTCCCTCCAAACCCCTCTACTCCACCAAATATCCAAGATCTGGCTGGCATAATGGCTAATTTAGCCCAAAGGCAAACGGCCATGCAAGAAACCATGCGTCAACTTATACAAACTGTTTGAGATGGAGTGCCGGCTCAATTAGGACAACGAAATGCTTAGAGAAATATCCATCTTCCATCTTTAAGAACTAGATAAACGTTATTCCCGGAGGTCTATCAATCTAGACGTACTGACTCATATCGTACTGAGAGATCTAATGATCCTTCGTATCAACCTGGTCGAACCTCATCAGTATGAGCTACAGATTCTCAACGGAACGTCACTCTAACTCCATAAATAACTAGTGCTCTAGAAAGGTTGAGTAGAGTCTCCCTTTTTGATCGATTGGGCCCTAGGAGGAATAGAAGTCCTCCTAGGATTGCGTCGAGTAACTCTCAACGACCATCCGACCAAAGGTAAGGTTCTGCCCAATCACGTGCAATAGCCCGTAATGAAAGGTCCCAAGAGGAAAACTCAACACGATCAGTCGCTCGAACAAATAGGCCCGAGGTGGGAAACGATGCATGGAAAGGCTCTATTCAAAGGTTGGAAGACTGGTAAGGGGAAATGGCTATGGCCAAGAATCCCCTATGAAGAACTTTTGTACAAGGGACACCATTCGTGTAGGCCATTGTGGATTTTCCCACACCATCAAAATTTTAAGCTCCTATGGTGACACCTAAATATGATAGAAAAACTGATCCTGTCCTCCATGTAGAGCAATACCAAGCTACTGCCGATATCTATGCGGTTCCAGACGAGATGAGATACAGGGCAATTTCAGGAACTCTCACTCGGTCAGCTCAGATATGGTACAACAACCTTCCTCTGGGGAAGATTGCAACTTTCCTTTAACTAGCAGAGCTTTTCATAGGGAATTTCTATTTTGGAGCAAAACCAGTTAAAAGAGTGGCACACCTACTGAGCGTTAGACAGAAGATAGAACAAAGTATCGGGGACTATATTACTCGTTTCAATAACGAGAAACTTGAGGTGATTGATTACGAGGAGAAGACAATAATTACTGCTCTGATGAGTGGACTGTTACCGGACAAGTTATACTATACTTTGGCCAAAGATCTGCCTAGGACCATAGCAGAACTGATGGCAAAGGCAGTCAAAATCATGAATGCTGAGGAAGCCATGGCTGCGAAGAAGAATACAAACACTAAGGAGACCAAGGTTGAGGCTGGTAAAATTGAAAAGAATGATCATAAGAACAATTGTGGCAACAAGCAGTCGAAAGGTAAGCAAGCGCTGGTGCAGATGAGGAAATATGGAAATTATACTCCCTTGAAGGTAGCTATAAATCACATTCTGGAAGAGATCAAGAACAGCGAGGAGCTAACCTGACCAGAAAAAATGAAGGCAGATCCTGACAAGAGGGATAAGTCTAAATATTATGAATTCCATAAAGATCATGGCCACACGACTAAACATTGCATAGCTCTTCAGAATGAAAGTAAAGAACTCATCAGGAGAGGAAAACTAACTAAGTACGTTGATTGCCAGAATGGTGGAAAAACCAGCAACAGAGGAAGGCAAAGATCTAAATCTCCTCATCGAGCAAAAGAAGACAAGAAGAGAGATCACGAGGATGATCCAGAAGATGACCCCGATCTCCCCAAAAGGCCAAGACAGCCAGAGGTCAAGGTATTTTCAATCCATTTTGAGTCATTTGAATGTAATGTCATTATAGGTGGAGATATAGGAGGTGGAGATCTTACTGCGAAGAGAAAAGCTTACCTCAATGAGGCCCAAGCTTGCTCTTACATACAACGCATAAACTTGGCTGAAGATGATCGCCCAAGGAAGGTAAACAGGGACAAACTAGTCATCGGCTTTTCTAAGAACGACCTGGCAGGTGTACTATATCCTCATGATGACCCATTGGTAATTAAGATAAGAATGAAGGAGGTGGTTATTTCACGGGTACTGGTGGATAATGGTAGCTCTGCAGATATCATGTTCTACCCATGCTTTGACAGTTTGAATCTGAAGTTCGCCCAGTTGGATCCATATCATAGGCCCCTCCTCGGTTTTGATAGTGAAAAGGTTTTTCCACTTGGGACGATCAAGTTGGATATGATTATTGGTATATGGCTTGCTAGCCGAACAGAAAGAGTACGCTTTTTTGTAATGGATAAAAACATCCAATTAGCTTACAACATCATCATGGGAAGGGTAGGTCTAAAGAATTTTGAGGCAGTACCATCTACTGTACATCAGTGTTTAAAGTTCCCAACCAATTTTGGAGTAGGAGTTATGAAAGGAGACTAGAAAGTAGGTCGAGAATGCTACTATTCATCTGCTGAACAGGAAGAATGAGAAAAATCCAGGAAGAAGACTACTACCTATCAAGTGGATGAAACATAAGATGAAAAGATTGAAACATTAGACCCTAGAGACGAGTCTCAGCTCGTGAAGGGCCAAGTCATGGAAGCTACCGAAACTATCATTCTGGACGATGAGCACCCTGAACGAACAACCCAAATTGGTGCGTCACTGGAGGTATCGATAAAACAGGAATTGATAGCATTTCTAAGGTGCAGCAAATAGACTTTTGCATGGAGTCATGAAGATATGCCAGGGATAGACCCGAGTTTCCTGTGCCATGAGATTAACGTTAACAAGGAAGTCAATCCAATGAAACAGCGAAGAAGGGTGTTCAGCCCTGAAAAGAACCAAGTTAGACAAGAAGAAGTAGAGAAACTACAGAAAGCCTTTTTTATTGAGGACATCAAGTATCCTGATTGGCTAGCAAATGTGGTGATGATAAAGAAGAAAATTAATAAGTGGAGGATGTGTGTGGACTTCACTGATCTTAATAAAGCCTGCCCAAAGGATCATTTTCTCTTTCCTCGAATCGATCAGCTGGTGGATGCTACCTTGGGGCATGAATTGTTAAGTTTCATGGATGCTTACTCTGGTTACAACCAGATTAAAATGAAACCTGAGGATAGGTAAAGAACCTCTTTTATCACCCCAAGGGGGACTTATTGCTATAATGTTATGCCTTTCGGACTTAAAAATGCAGGTGTAACATATCAATAGCTGATGAATAAGGTTTTCACAGAGCAAATCAGTCATAACATGGAGGTTTATGTCGACGATATGTTGACAAAAAATAAGAAAGCTTCTGATCATTTAGTTGACCTAGGTCAGACTTTTGATCAACTAGAAAAATATCAAATGAAGTTGAATCCCACCAAATGCATATTTGGAGTACGAGAAGGTATGTTTCTCGGATATATTATTAACCAACGAGGTATCGAGGCAAACCCTAAAAAGATCAAGGCCCTATTGGAACTACGATCTCCAGCTACAAAAAAGGAGGTGCAAAGTCTCACAAGACGAGTTGAAGCACTTAACAGATTTATGTCATGAGCAATAGATAGATTCCTCCTCTTCTTCAAAACACTTCTAAAAGATTTTGATTGGAATGATGAATGCGAAGAGGCCTTATAAGAGTTTAAGAAATATCTGGGGACACCTCCATTGTTATCTAGACCAGTGATGGGAGAAAAATTATACTTGTATCTGGAAGTTTTAGAAAATGCAGTTAGCTCGGCATTGATAAGAGTGGAGGATGGAGTGAAGAAACCAGTCTATTACACCAGCAAGGCCTTCCGAGGAGCATAGATCAGATATCCAAGACTGGAGAAGTTAGCACTGGAACTAATCGAAGCAAGCAGAAGGATGAGGCCATACTTCCAATCCCATAATATAGTAGTGTACACTGATATGCCACTAAGACAAGCTCTGCATAAACCGGAGAAATTGGGAAGATTGATGTATTGGACATTAGAACTTGGTGAATATGATATAGTTTATAAGCCTAGGTCGCCACTTAAGGGGCAGGCAGTAGAGAATTTTATCGCAGATTTTACTCACTTTGATACATCCGAAGAGCAGGAGTTGAATACAGACCAACTCATGGATGTTAAAGGATCATCAAAGATAGCACCCGACTAACTTCCATCCATGGATAAGCAAGAGAAGATAATCAACGAGCAGTAAGAAGTGTCGGGGAAAGACAAAAGGAAGTATTAAATATTCCATCGAGGAACTCTGTCTGACCAAGAGTTTGATAATGAAGTACCCTTATGGAATCTCTATGTGGATGGCTCTTCGTGCGCCACAGGCAGTGGAGCAGGAATAGTTTTAAACAGTCATGATGAAATTGATATCGAATATGCTCTACGTTTTCAATTTAAGGATTCCAATAATGAGGCTGAATATGAAGCTATCATCGTGGGTTTAAGTCTGGCCAAAACCATGAAGGCAGAACATGTCGTTGTATTTAGTGATTCACAATTAATCGTAAATTAAATTCTCAGATTGAATGCAGCGAAAGGAGAACTAATAGTCAAGTATCATGCAAAAGCTATGGAGATTGTCTCGACTTTTACTGTAGTTCAGTTGATCAGAATACCAAGATTGGATAATGTAAGAGCCGACGCCCTAGCTTGACTAGCATCAGCAACACGTACCGAGCTACGAAAAATAATCCCACTAGAAATCCTGGTAGATAAGAGCGTAGACGAAGACTTGATGATGAATTTTATTTCCATCAACTTGGGACCATCCTGGATGGATCCCATCAAGGACTATATCGAAGAAGGGACTATGCCACCTGATAAACTCGCAGCTAAGAAACTGAAGTTTAAAGTTGCTCGTTACGTATTGACCAGTGGCATTTTGTATAGAAGAGGAGTTATAGCAGGACTACGAAGATGTTTCCATCCTTCTGAAGTTAAAGACTTGATTGAAGAGGTTCACGAAGGGTCTTGTGGAGCCCATATAGCAAATTGGACGCTTTTGCAGAGAATAACAACACAGGGGTATTATCGGCCAACGATGAGAGCTGATTGCGCAGCTTATGCTAAGAAGTGCAATAAATGTCAATGCTTCTCTTCCATCCGAAGAACTCCCCAAGTATTGTTAATTCCCATTACGTCCCCTTGGCCATTCTCCATGTGGGCGATAGACCAGGTCGGGCCACTTCCAACGACCAAAGGGAGATTCAAATACCTCGTAGTTATTATTGATTACTTTACCAAATGGGTGGAAGTTGAACCTCTCATTGATATAACATATGACAAGGTCTATCAGTTTATTTGGAAGAGTATTATTTACAGATATGGTCTCGCACACGCATTCATTACTGACCATGGAACCCAATTTGACAATGAGGAATTCTCTACATATTGTCATCAATCCAATGTAAAGAAGATCCATTCTGCGCCAGGACATCCCCAGAGCAATGGGAAAATTGAAGTGATGAAAATAACCCTACTGAATGGTTTAAAAAAATGGCTGGATGATCCAAAAGGAAATTGGATTAATGAGCTACACTATGTGTTATGGGCTTATCAAACTACACCGCGAGCAGCAACTGGAGAGTCTCCATACATGTTGACATTTGGAAGTGAGGTTGTCATACCTACTGAATTGGGTCTACCCACACATAGGGTGCTTAATTTCAATTCTCCTGTAAGCGACTTGATGAGACGATTAGACCTGGATATGCTCGAAGAAGTTAGTGAAGAAGCTGCAATCAGGAAAGCAGCATACTAATAACGAACAGCCTTGTTCTACAACAAAAGGGTGAAGAAGTGCGATTTGAAATAGGGGTATTATGTGCTGAAGAAAGTGATCCAAAATCATAACAAACTGGAGGCCAACTGGCATGGACCTTACATAATAACTGAAGTTGTTTGTCCTGGGACATACATACTTGAAACTTTGGAGGGAGAAGAATTCAAGAACGCATGGACTGCAGAGCATCTGCGAAAGTACTATCAGTAATTAAAACCCATATGTAACACATTTCCATCAATATAAACAAAGTGATGTTTCGCCCATATTTCTTCCTTAGTTGAATTTTTTTCGGAATATTAGTGCTACACACTACACAAACACAAATTCAGAGCAGCAACCACCAACTCCGATTGGTCGACAGTTCAGTAACCACCAACTCCGGTTGGTCGGCAATTCATTGACCACCAACTCCGATTGGTCGATAGTTCAGTAACCACCAACTCCGATTGGTCAGCAATTCATTGACCACCAACTCTGGTTGGTCAGTAATTCAGTAACCACCAACTCTGGTTGGTCGACAATTCATTAACCACCAACTCCGGTTGGTCGATAATTCATTAACCACCAAATCCGGTTGGTGGGCAATTAATAATCATCAACTCCGGTTGGTTAGTAAATAAAAAAACATACAGTGCAAAAGCCTGTTTGATCACGGGTGAACTCAAGGGACACCCCAAACTAGGCAAGAAGATGGGTGACCTCCGGAGGCATCCACTGTCTAGGCAACAAGGTAATCCTGGGAAGATTACTACAAACATGGGATGAAAATCATTCCATTACTTAGGCCCAAAGAGTGACAAGTCACTATAATCAAATAACAAATGGGACAAGTTCCATTGTCCAAAAATGAAACAAAATATTCGGTCCTTCTACAGATATATATATATATATATATATATATATATATATATATATATATATATATATATATATATATATATATATATATTCACCAATGAATAACGAGGACATTCTGCAAAATATTTCCAAGAAAATAAAACTGTAAAAGAAACTAAATATTTCTTTAATAAAACAAAACATATTACATACGATATGAAATTTGATTCATTACATACAAATGTCCTATTCTATGGGTTTCTTTCCCTCTGCTTTTGACACAGGTTCCACCCCAGCTAGAGGATCATCTAACGCATAAGGAGAGTTTATAAAGTTCATATCTCGCAGCATTCTGACATTAATTTTGAATGGTCGATCAAGAAAGTGCTCTGGACGAGATATCTCAAAGTTTGAATGAAGACTATAATCACCAAGATACTTGGAGATCAAAATCCGAGGAATGGCACGGGATGGAATCCAACTAAGGTCAAGTTTGAAGGGAGGCACAGGTAAATCAAGAACTCTAGGTTCATAATAATCCCATAAGAAACGACCTTGCTCCAATTTCAGACCACATAAGGCATTCAACCATCCTTGCTTATATCCTTCGTTGTTCGACTGCTGCAGATGAGCATCAAGATGATATAGATCTTCATTATACCCAGCCATCCAAAATTCTCTGGGCTGCTTATGAAATTGATAAGTCAATTTATCAAGTTGCTCGTGGAGCTTTTTTACCAGAATTTCTTTACTTTCCAGTGCAGAACTCTTATTGGAAAGTTGGTCGGTAAAACTCTGAATTTTTTTAGACATTTCTACCAAAGCCTGATTCTTCATCGTCAATTGAACGACTTGATTTTATAAGGCCAATTGAGTTCTTGTCTCATCAATAGTAACCCGACCAGCCCTTGCTCGTCCACGGGAAGAAATTATTGCTCTGCCACAAGAAAGTGTGGAAGGTTCGGTTCATTTCAAAGTCTCTAACTCATCCCTTAAGTTAGCATTTTCTATTTTTAAAAAGGAAAAACCATCATCATTAATTGGGACCAAAGCTCCCGAAGAAGAGGAGGCAGCAGATTTGAGCTGTTTTATTTCCTTATGTAATGCGATATTCTCTTGCACTAGCATCTTGGCAATATGTTTATGCTCTTCAATCTCAAGCGTCAACACACTTTCCTTTTTCTCATGGGCTTAAATGTACTTGTCATATCCCCTGTCAGCGCTCAATTGTTGGTACTTTTTCTCATAACCTTAATGTAAAAGTGTAGTGGATTCTCTGTACTACTGTTGAAGTTCCTCAATCATGCCTTGAAGATCTTCAATCATTTCGTAATAAGCCACATTATTGGCCACAGCACGATCAAGTAGGCATTTCAAATACTGGTAAGCATGAATTGCTCGTTCAGAGGCACATGATCCGGGGATGTCAATTATTTGGGCCTCAGTAAAGTCTGCACGACCAACTTTAAAATAGTCATTGCACTTCTTCATAAATTATGTATCATTAGCTGATAAGAGTTCCATCCTGGCCATAAACTAGCAAAGAGAAAATGAAAAACAAAATCAACAATGATGCGAACAGAGTAAGTAAGAGAGAAATTCCAGATAAATAACAAAAGTTCATTTTTATTCATCACGACAAAGGAAAACATAGTTCATGGTTACATCCAAAAAAAATAACGCAATAAAAGACCTGAATAACTTTACACCTTCTCCTTAGTTCCTATGACTTCTTCGGATAGTTTGGATGAAGGGGTTGGTTGCTTGGAGAGCAATGACAGTTGCTCGGCAGATTTGCTAGCTTATTGGACTTGCTCGGAGGGTTGGACAATAGCAACAATAGGGACCTGCTCTCCTGTCATCATAAAAGACTCATCTGATGCAGCTTCGTCTTCTTCTTCTTCTCCAGGAGAGGGAGGAGGGCCATGAGTATGTTCCTGGAACAACTCAGAATTTTTAGCAACCTTTAATTTTTTCAAATCTGCTACCCATCCATCCCTAAAATACTTAACCCTGACATACTCCATCTGAGAAGACATAATGGCCAGGCCCTTATTCCAACCCTTAACCCAACCAGCACTAAAAGATTTCTTAACAGCAATTCTCCTTTTTTCTCTCTCCGAGGAAGTCTTTTCCCTAAGGAGCACTTCGGCAGATTTCAGTTTTTCATCTACCTCTCTCTTATGTCGCTCGGTATCTTGAAGCTTAGCAATATTTTCCTCAGAAGATTTAATCTTGACCTTAAGCTCCTCTTTACGTTGTTCAGCATCCTTTAATTTCTTCTCTAATTATTTGGAGGCAGTCATAGCTTGATCTCGATTGAGTTCAACAAACTTGAATTGTTTCTCCCATGCATTTTTGTCTTCCTCGTACTTCTGACGAGATTCCTTCAAAGATCGAGTTAATCCAGTAAAAGCTTATTCTATTCCACCCGAAGAAGTGGAAGCCCTGATGGCTTCATCTTTCTTCAAAATACTATTGAAACACGTCACGAGCTGAAAAAAAGAAGGAAATTTAATTTAATATATGAATCTAATACTAGAAAATAGAGGACTCAGGCTAACGATACTTACTGATGTAATGTGTTGAGCAGCCAAAGTAGTAATTCTCTCACGAGAAAAGGTGTCTTCAATACCTTAGAATTCTGGGGCAATCCAAGATCTGATCAAGGCCATAGCAGAGCTTGGAGGAATAAGAACTGGAACATTACCTTCAACATTTGAAGGTTGAGAGATAGGGTCAACAGGTCTCTCAGTAGGATTTCTTTTCAATCTCCTCATAGGAACATTTTCAATTAAAGGCGTTGTCTCTATTTGTGAAATGGCAATAGTTTCACTCGAGGGTACTACCTATTTTTTAGGAACAGGGGGCTTCTTGCCAGTTTCCTTAGCAGCAGCAGAAGGAGGTGCATCTACATTCTTTGTCCCCTCATCTGGGACATCCTGCTTGTTCTTTTTTGCCTCTTCAGTGGCAAAGGCAGACTTGTTAAAAAATACGGGAGCTTTCCTCTTCTTCATCAGATCAGTAATAGGAATGCTTAAGTTAGAAGAAGATCCTTTCACACAAGTTTCAGAAGTCGGTATCCGATCAAGATCAAGCACCACATGACAACAATGAAAGATGAAGTGGATCTTCGGTATCTCAACAAATAAGAAGCAGCTCTAATGTGCTCCCCAACAACTGAGTGATGAAAGCCCCAGATAAGTTTTAAATGTTTTATGTTAACATCAATCTCTTTTGGAGGTTTCTTTTTACTGTCAACTGTAACAAACAAAATTAATGTCAGTGATGCATTTCATCCCATACAAAGAAAACAAGATTTCAAAAATAAAAAAAACTTATCCCATTGCCATAAATAGGACACCTAGGACCTTAGTACACATCATTTCCATTTAATAGAGGGTGTTGCCAATTTTTCATCACAAGCCCATGATTAAAATAGTCCATATTGGCATCGGGAAGATTGACAACTAAAGCTCTATTTGAAAACCTAGTTTTTAAATAGAAAGTAGTGTCGCTGGTAACCCATCTATAACAATACATAATTTCTAGAATTCCCAAACGAGTTCCATGAAATTGATTCAACCTATATACGCCATTAACTACCCTCCATGTATTTGGAGCTACTTTTGCAAGTACAATATCGAAATATTGGCAAAACTCCAAACACAGGGGATTTAGCGGGAAAGAAAAGCCACATTCAGCAATAAAAAGAGTTGGGAACCAGTGTCCCTCAGCCAAAGAAAATAAATTAGAAGGACAAAGAATTTCTTCCAAAATAACCCACGAATAGATTGAAAAATCAAACCAAAATTTATCCAACGATTCAACAAGATAAACCATGGTGAATAAAGTAAATAAAGAAGAAGGAAGAAAATCTTACAGAAGAAAAGAGATCGGTTGACAATGAATGATGGAAAGAACGAAGGCACAAGATAGAGAGAAAATGAAGAGTTCAGAGATACAGATTTGAAAAGTAGAAGACGATAGGATTTCTATCACACTTAAATACTTTACCTCGGGAATAGAGAAAAGCAATAATTACAAGGGAAGACGTTTGGGTTTCTGACGGTTAAAAGAGGAAAAAGGGCACAAATATCGAAGTGCTCATGAAAATTCAAAATATTTATGAAGCTTGATATTATGTGCTCAAAAGGAATTATATACAATGAAAATTTTCCTAAATCCCTGAAGACCAGTAATCCGAGCAGTTTTCAAGAAAAATGTTCCACACTCTTCTTCAACGTCAAACTGTGAAACATTGGGGGCTTCTGTTGATACCAAATTTAGTCAGCTGACGTGGACCAATCATATGAAGACACGTGTCCACATATATAACAAATACAAATACTTCCAACGAACAGCATACTGTCACCGAGCTACTCAGGCGGTCCGAGCTACTTAAGCATACGGAGCAACTTAAGCGATCCGAGCTATTTAGCGTGCAGAGCATCCAAATCAAGAAAATCAAAAGGTGACTACGCATTAAATGCGCATTATTATTGTACAGATGTATATGTCTACTAGATAACATCACATTACCTTTTCATAGGTACAGCCTCAAGGCTACAAATACATTGTAACTTCCTCATAAGAAGGGTACTTTGGATCTTATAGTGAACCTATCATCGAGATTCAAGGCAAATAGTCAGCAATACAAAAATAGTGGACGTAGGCCATTTTCAGAAGGCTGAACCACTTTAAAAATCCTTTGTCTTATTTATTCATTTTTATCTGTGATTGATTAATTAAATATAATCTAGTTTTTTATATCAACAATAATAACCATCCCTCAAAGCTATAACTCAATGGATGAACTCTCCAGAATGCTTTCATCTTCCAGGGAATACACACATCATCCTGGGTACCACCAGTTGGGATCTCACACCGACCTGATAAAAACATAACACAAACGTATGTGAAGCGGCCATAGTTCCTCACCTAAAAGTTAAAAGAATCACACCTGAAAGTGAAACGAATCACACCCCAGACGTCTCACCCATGATAAAGAGTCACACGGCATAAATAACTGGACACTATTACCTGGGGACTATAATCTCCCTGCATTCACTATCCAGGGGATTCACCCACATCGCGCAACTTCCTATGATAGCACTAGAGGGGTATTTTCCACACAAATATATCATTCACACACATATATATTTATAATCATATCAAATATATACACCCTCTATACTCGTTTGTGTGTGTGTGTGTCTATATATATATATATATATATCAAATCCGGCTATGCCTGCCTATCTCACATGGCATTAGCTTATAATCCGGAATATACCAATTCGTATTAATTCATAAGTATACACACAACTCATTTTAATTCCATAAGTATTCACTCACTTATGATACAATTATCACATAAATATATTCCCGAATATTAGCTTATCACGTCTAGCTAGTATTCTACTTCCATCCTACTCACACATTCGGATTTCACTCATATATCATCGGCATATACATTCTACACACATAATGTATATATACCCATCGAAATGACTTTCCCGAGCGTTGTTCGTCCCAAACACTCCTAAAATTTATAACCCAAATCTTATTCCCGCCAACCCGAGATTTATATATCACTCATTTATTCTTCTATAGGCCCTTACACTCTATTTAGGATCCCCTGTTATTTATCTCCAAAAGCGATTTTTCTCCAATCCTTTTCGTCCAAAAAAAATTTCTCAAATTTAACTGCCATCTTCGAACCGAACCGATGGCCAAAAAAAGAACCGATCCATTTTTGAAATAAACGAAAAAAATCGATGGCTCTAAAAATCAACCGGTCCAGTTACTGAACTGAACTGCAATCTACCGATTCAACGTAATCAGTTCGGGAGTTTCATCTTCTCCAACTCCAAAATTGATGGTTTCTAACATCACCAACCATCACTACAAACATCTACACACTTATTTTTACCCAACACATCAATTTATTCATGGAATTCCTCAATTTAACTATGGTTTAAACGTTAACTTAGTTAAACCCTCCATTTCTCATCTTTCCAAATTTCTCACCAAAAATTACACCATAAACATGGATTTTAGATTAGATTTTATATGGAGTTGTTATCACATCAATTAATATGAAATCATTTCCAAAAACCCCATTTTGATTCAATAATCCCAACCCAAAATCATATAGTCTTCACCAACTATAATATGAATTATAAGCACGCATAAATAGTTAAAGCAAGTTAAACACTTGCCTCGTTGGATAAATTCGACGACCTCGAGTTGAGATCCGCTGGAATCTCCTTTTCTTCTTCCTTTCTTTCCTTCTTCCTTTTCTTTATTTATTTCCTTCTTTTCCCTTTCTCTCGTGACTTATAAGAGAGAAATAAGGGTTTTCCCCTTATTAAACTCAAAATTGACTCGTATATACAAATGCAAGTCCCTACCGATCCAAAAGGTCCACGGAACCCAAACACTACCCCCGAGTACTCTATTTTGACTATTTCATCCCATTCGAGACCAATCATGCACTCAAAATTCCCATCCGAGTCACTTATCAAATATTTACCTTTTTAAATCTAATACAGCTTCGCACGTATTTTTTCGAGTAAAATATTATTGCTTGTTTCTTTTTCCAACCGCGACATGATATAAAATAATCCAACTTCATTTACTTATTTTCGTAAGTAAATATAGCACACATCGATAATAACCAAAACTCGTGAATTAATATTTAACCAGCACTTCAAATTCTTTTTCACTTAAAATTCTCAAATCATTTGTCCGAGTATTAAATTACATCCACTCAAGTAATTTAAATACCCATAAAAGTACGGGGTATTACATACTCCCCCCCCCCCCCCCTTACAGAGGAATTTCGTGCTCGAAATTCGAATAGAACCGGTACTAAGACTCTATATCTTTAACAACATGACATCCTCTAATACTCGAAATCAATCTCAAATTTACATAAGGGTCACTCTACTATACACCCGTTAGTGGTACCCACCTATCTAAAGGCTCAATCATTATAGCCCCAGCTTCACGACAAGCTTTCTCAATACACTTCATACTGATATACTCCATTAGTCATAAGGTCCCACCTCAATGACAGCACATCACACATTGTGCTTCTACCAATGACATTCGAATAAGACGAGCCTATACATCACTATCTCTATCGCCTTATTACTATTGGAAGGCCGCACATTACTAAATGCGAGCTTCTCATATCCATCCCAACACAAAACTCCCATCCTAAGAGAAATCGTAAGAACATCTGACCACTCCTATCAGTCGTTCAAATATCTATTCATGGTGACGTAACTCTTACAATGCTCAAAAGTCAGCCTAATACAGTTTGTGGTTAATGTACCACTCGACAATGGACTCTAAATCACATCCGATCAAAAACTCTAGTTGTTCTCTCACATCTAAAAAAACCAAAGTGTATTAACAAGGCTTTCCATGCAAAACCTCAAATGGAACCTAGTCCATAATAAATTGGTACGAGTTATTACACACAACTCTAGCAATCGGTAATTTCCCTTTCCTCTTTATCGTACAATTTATAAATCTCACCACTCGCATTATCCAACCTTGTAAATCACCTCCCTTATACTCATTGGTAATAGGCAACACAACTTGCCCAAAATAAAACGTCATCCCCACTGCTTCCCGAAAATTCGTATCGGAGGTGGGGTTCAAGGATCTCATCCTGATTTACAACAATATTGGGCAGCACCTTGCATCGGTGCAATTCTTCTTTTCAAAGAAAGGTTTGGGTACACCAACTTATTTCCATCTATGAGTGGTGCACTCGGAGAAAACCTTACTATGTCTCACCTAACACCATATTCCACTTATAACATCCCACATTAAGTGGTAGTTTATACTCCCCTTCTTTCCTTGGGGTATACCAAAATCCACGGTCCGCACACTTTTTGTCACAATGCGCACTTCTGGGACCTTTTTACCTTATAGACATTAATATTTTATTTATGCATAATCCACCCTCAACATTCGACTGAGTAGAACTCCGCTTCACTTTCCCACAATAGTTGGATTTTCTATTTCTCAAGAGATATCCTTTTAAATGGCTTCCCACTTCCTTTTAACTCATCTCGGGTGTCATACTCTCATTGCACACATATACTTGGATCATCGTCCTCCTCACACGACGTTTAATCGATCCTACCATTCCAGCTTGTTTATAATTGACCCATAGGCACATATTCCTCACATTTATTCCTACGCCCCCCTATTTCGAATGATTTGAAAATCAGCTAACCAGGGCACCCATAAACCCTATCATCCGTGCATACTGGCATAAACATCACAAATGTCTCACACATAACATATTTTTCTCAAAATTGGCCTTGCATTCTCGACGTGTCTATAACACATGGGTTTTCTCAATCACCTATAAATCAAAAGTTAATTATCCTTAACATCGTTCCACCTCGTGGTGGGAAGAAAAAATTTCAGTGCTCTCTCACGGCAATACCGGCTTGACTGGCCTTATAATATATAATTGCGCTTAGCTCATTGTGTTTTCTCTACACTTTCATTGATTAACATTCAAATTTCATGCCCTAGAATCCATTAACGTCTCTCTACTCATGACGTTTATCAAGATTCATGCGTATCTCATCTCGCAATCACAAATGCACTACCACACAGCATTGGCAAAAATCAAATTCGGTAAACTCTAACACATACCCAGGACTCTCAAAATCCTGTCCCCAAACATATAAATATAAATATCAACTCCCACGCCTTTAAAGGAGTGATATAACAATGCGTTCTTTTTATCACCAAGTCCTGAGTGCTAAGCATAATAACGAGCTAAATCTCTCCGCTCTATAGTAAACCCAAGGTACCCCGAATCATATCGATAAAGTCCTTGCACACCAAGATCAATATCTAGATACAACTATACTCTCTGAAGTCTCCGTTATAATATAATATGAATGCGATCTTGACCCTCTTTCAGGTGAGGCATCGCCAAAACAACACATCCTGTCCTGGAACAGTAAACACGATAGCCTTGCAATATCAGCCCAATATCGTTCTAACCATTTTATACTCAAGATAATATCATACTCGTATAAAACATCACTAAAATGATTAATTACAATAAAATATATGTCACTATGACTACACCCACTTTCCTGCAGATGAAACCAAAGATAACCCGCTATACCACGAAAAATATATAAACATAATAATGTTATCGATATACACACTAAACTCATCTCACACGTGAATCTAGTGCTAATCAAAATACCGTGACTCATTCGTGTCACATAAATCATGCCTCATTCACCCGAGGATAAAACTCATACTTTTACCTTGCCCAATCGCCCTGGCTGCTCAAATAGTTCCCGGACATAACATGCATGTCCGAACTGAATCAAAAACAATCTTAATCATTGCCCCAGCTAGGCACCATACTTTTGTCCCTTTGCTTCGGACAAAATCAATGCATGTGGTCCTATTCTCCACATAAATATATCTCTATATAATCCCCTATTCTTGTCCATACTGACCGTATTAGGTTTGTCCTTCTCTCGAATCCTAGTAGCCTCGACTCTAATGGCTAACCTCGTCATTCCATTAGCTCCACTAGCCCTAAGTAACACACTATTGGCTTTAATAGCCCCGACTGAATCCATCGTCACTCTATAGGACTTCAGTTATATGAATCCTTTAAATGGGTCCCCTGATGGGTCTCCCCCCTGCGGTGTTTTGCTAGCACCATTACATCCAGTTTTTTTTACCCCTTAACTAAATTCTGCAATTCTTTTAGCTCCATTCATAAAAAAGCATTAATATCCTCATTGTCAAAACACGGCATTGTCGCCATCTGCATCGATCGCCCAAGAAGAATTTTCCTTAAAGTGCTGGAAACTCCTATTGCAAGTCCATTATCTACTTAAGGACTTTTTCATCCATTGTGCCTACCTCATCGGTTACAAAGTTTGCTAGACAAGGCCTCTGTCCAGTCCTCCGGTGATAAGTTTAGAATTTCATCCACATCTCTTCCTGAACAACAAATGAAGGAACTTGTGGTCAAACCGTACCTAAGATCCTTCCATTAGCATATTATTTCACTTTTCAAATGTGGTGATTGACTCCCACCACTACAACACTGGTCCCACGAGCTAAGAAAAATTTTACCCCAAATTTTCACTTCCAGGTATACTACACTCTGTTGTATGCCAAAGCCTATGGGTATCTTACATCCATTGGCTAACATACACAATCTCCGCATTTACTAAAATTCTAACGGGTGGTCCTCTTCAAAGACCCCTCTGACTCTCTCCCATTCTAATCACGCTGTGTGAGTCTAATTTAGCACCACTTCTACTATAGCGGTACTTGAAAAAATATAAGTTGCACCCTAGAAGTCCTTACTGCCCCAACTTCTCAAGCAACAATAGGGGTGAACTCGACTACGGTCATCATCCACAAAAAAAATTTTATCTCCAACTGAGCCCTGCCTCCTGCTATTCTCCCAATGGACCTCACTGATCGTCCTTCATGTGTCGGCATATGAAACACACCCGAACGCATATAAAATTTACTATAATTATACATTATGGTAGGAGAACGAAACCTCACCATAGGAATCAACAATCCTAAGCATAGGGTTTTATATCAAATAGAAACTAAAGCTGAAAATGTAGTACGTCCGCACAAATTCCTAAGGGCACAATAACCTGATGCTCTAATACCATCTGTGGCACCCCGCTAATTTTAATCTTAGTTGATCAATCCTTTATAAAAATAAAACAGGATTGTCATAATGGATCATTCATAACATCACTATCAAAAACCAAATTAATTACGAATAACCTATTAGGGTTGGTGTTAAATTTTAAACTTTAAAATCTTATTAACTTAAGAACACAATTAATCCACCCACACAATAATATAGACATTAATTGAATTGAATCAAACAATAACTGATAACTCTCGATAAAACATTAATACAACCATATCGAATAGGGGCAACCGAAAAAGCGGTATATAAAGTAAATGACAGCAGTCGTGCAACAGCCCGAGTATAACTCACAATACCTCCTATCTAGATCACAAGGATAAAAGTGTCTAAACAATCTCCGTTAGCATCCACAGCTGCTGCAGCATTGTCTGACTTGAAGGAATAATAGCATTCAGACATCCTTGTGTCTGGACACCTAAAAGGTTTTTTAAAATATTTACTTGCCTCTCCTAGCCCAAAAAGTTTTGAAAATATTTAGAAAGTGTTTAAAATACTTTAACATATACAATATGATATCCTTAATATTTAAACTGGTGTCGCACTGACATGAGATACCCCTCACCTCTCATCTAACAGTTCACACCTAACGCATGTATTTTAAACACCCTAGTTACGCTACCCAGCCTAACTAGAGTCTCTGAAAACCTTTAAATCAACATACGATATCTCATACCCCACTTATATAATATCCTAAGCTTTTGCAAAAGCCTATGCATTATAATTGTCACTTATAATTTTATCCGTTCATTTTGAATAACTTTTACTAGTTATAATACACTATTCGCGTTTTAGTGTTATCAATCTCGTATATAATATTCCCATCTTTATATACATATATCACATTTTATTCTCCCGGAGGTAACAATTTACTTCTCACTTTATTCTTTATTTTGCTCATATGTAATAACCATCCCTTAGATCTATAACTCAATGGATACAGTCTCTAGAATGCTATCATCTTCCAGGGAATACACACATCATCTTGGGTACCACAGGTCGGGATCTCACACCGACCCGATAAAAACATAACACAAACGTATGGGAAGTGTCCATAGTTCCTCACATGAAAGTGAGACGAATCATAACCAAGACATCTCACCCATGATAAAGAGCCACATCATATAAATAACTGGACGCTATGACCTGGGGACTATACTCTCCAAGTATTCACTAGCCAGGGGAGTCACCCACATCGCGCAACTTCCCATAATAGCACTAGAGGGGTATGTTCCACATAAATATATTATTCACACACACATATATTTATAATCATATCATATATATATATATATATATATCAAATACGGGTATTCCTACCTATCTCACGTTACATTAGCCTATAATCCCGAATATACCAATTCATGTTAATTCATAAGTATACACACAACTTATTTTAATCCCATAAGTATTCACTCTCTTATGATACAATTATCACATAAATATATTCTCGACTATTGGCTTATCACGTCTAACTAGTATTCTAGTTTCATCCTACTCACACATTCGGATTTCACTCACATATCATCAGCACATACATTCTACACGTATAATGTATATATACCTTCCAAAATGACTTTCTCGAGTGTCGTTCGGCCCAAACACTATATATCACTCATTTAATCTTTTATAGGCCCTAACACTCTATTTAGGGAAACCTATTATTTATCTCCACTCCAATGCTTTTAGTCCAAGAAATTTCTCAAATTTAACTGCTATCTTCAAATCGAACCGATGGCCAAAAAACCGAATCGATCCGATTCTGAAATAAACGAACCAAACCGATGACTCCAAAAATGAACCGGTCTAATTATCGAACCAAACCGCAATCTACCAGTTTGACGTAATCAGTTCGGGAGTTTCATCTTCTCCAACTCCAAAATTGATGATTTCTAACATCACCAAGCATCACTATAAACATCTACACACTTATTTTTACCCAACACCTCAATTTATTCGTGAGATTCCTCAATTTAACCATGGTTTAATCCCTAACTTAGTTAAACCCTTAATTTCTCATCTTTTCAAATTTCTAACCAAAAATTACACCATAAACATGAATTTGAGCTTAGATTTCATATGGAGTTGTTATCACATCAATTTATATGAAGTCATTTCCAAAAGCCCCATTTTGATTCAAGAATCCCAACCCAAAATCATATAGTTTTCACCAACTATAATATGAAATATAAACACACATAAATAGTTAAAGCAAGTTAAACACTTGCCTCGTTTGATAAATCCGACGGCCTCGTATCGGGATTCGCCAGAGCTTGGCCGGAATCTCCTCTTCTTCTTCCTTTCTTTCCTTCTTCCTTTTCTTTCTTTCTTTCCAACTTTTCCCTTTCTCTTGTGACTTATAAGAGAGAAATAAGGGTTCTCCCCATATTAAACCCAAAATTGACTCGTATACACAAATGCGAGCCCCCACTGATCCAAAAAGTCCCCGGAACCCGAACACTACCCCCGGGTACTCTATTTTGACTATTTCAGCTCATCCGAGACCAGTCGTGCACTCAAAATTCCCACCCACGTCACTAATAAAAAAAATTAACTTTTTAAATCTAATACAGCTCCGCATGTATTTTTTCGAGTAAAATATTATAACTTTTCGCTTTTCTCGACCCTGATATGATATAGAGTAATCCAGCTTCATTTACTTATTTTTGTAAGTAAATATAGCACACATCGATAATAATCCAAAACTCATCAATTAATATTTAACCCACCCTTCAAATTCTCTTTCACTTAAAATTGTCAAATCATTTCTCCGAGTATTAAATTACATTAATTTAAATACCCATAAAAGTACGGGGTATTACACTAACCAACTTAATGGCCATCTAAATGTTCAAATTCACTAGTCAACCAAAATTCAAGAATCCCAAATAACAATTCAAATATTAATGCAAAACTGTGTCCATATAACTATAGTTGAAAGAAGACAAAAAGGTTTCAGCAAAATATTCAACAGGGTTTCAGCATTTAAACTCATAAGCCCAAGCCACTATTTTGCATCATGTAAATGATTTTCATGTTTTGAACATATTAAACATGATCAACATAATTTCAGCAACATATTCAACAAAGTTTCAACATGAATTTTTATCCCCAAATCCTGATTTTATCCCACTCTCCCCAATCTCTCACTCCCACACACCTACCTGCTAACGATTGTCCTACATTGCCCTGTGTGACCCACCTGTACCCATAACACACAAACCAACATCACCATAGTAGACCAGCTGATAAAGCCAATAAACCCTTTCTCCCCCATCCCCATAAACCCCATGCCCCTACCCCCTACTTTGACCACCCATATCCTTGTACCCGACCCCATAGCTAGCCCAAAAGCCCATTCCCTAAACCCCATATCCAGTCCAAAAACCCATTCCCAAATCCATACCCGACCCATGCCCCATTTCTTAAACCCACTACTAATATAACCTAATATTGGAATGAATATTAAAATAGTAAGCCGAAGAGAGAGAGAGAGAGAGAGAGGGAGATTTGATTTTGGGTAAAAATGGTTGTCGTTGTGAAAGCTAGGTTTTAATTTTAATATTGTCACGATCGTGTCACGAGTTTTGACTATGACAACAATCTACTATTGTAATGGTTATTGACCGTGACAACATTCTTGTCACGATCAATCATCGTGATAAAACCGTGATAAGCCTTTGTCAAGGTCTTGTCACCGTCATTGACCGTAATAATAAACACGTATTTTATTATCATAACTTTTTATCATGACAGCGCTAGGCAAGTTAAGAGTGACATTTTATGTATTTTTGTGTAGTGTTCAATTTATTTTTCTCCCTCTCAGCCCATTTTCCCTCCCTAGCCTCATTTTATAAGAAGTCGTTCCATTGTTCAGTGAGCATTTCAACATTTTGAGGAACTCTATCTTTCAACCCTCAAATATCATAATTTGTTTCCCCTTTTGGAAAAAAATTCTTTCAACGATTCTTCCAATAGGTTTTCAATTGATTATCAACTCGAGAAAGAACCTTTGCCTTCAAAACAAATGGGAATGTAAAGTCTTGTCAAGTTTCTGACATGCGCCATACTTTATGGCAATATCAACCTTCTTCTAATTGGTTTCACCCTGATGCCCACGACCATCTTTTTTAAATACAAACAATAATTTTTAAAAATCAACTTTCTTACCGGTTAGATGATTCGCATCCAAGGAGAACCCAATGGGTTTCCTAGGGTTTGCTTGGGATTCCTCGAGAGCAAGAGGTGGGGTTTTAGATTAATAGAGGGTTGTTGATTTTGATGACTCAGAGATGGAGTGGTAAATTGAATCTTCGACGGAGTAGAGTATTAATAATCCGAAGGAGTTGAGAATAGAGGTTGGGGTGTCAGAGAGAGCTTAATTGGTGGTGTTTTACATTTGGTTGACAATTTCTATTTCCGTTTGACATTTCTAAAATTAAAAAATATAGCGACGTATGTAAGAAAGTACGATTTATGACTATATATATGTATATACCTTTTCAACAGTTTTTAAAACATGCTGGGTGTGTATGATTTCCATCCAATCAGCATTACTTTTTAAAAATCTATGAAATTTTTCATGGGGCTAATTGCGCGGAAGTGTCTCTATGATTGATGTATAAATGTCCGTGACATGAACTCAGAATCCTTTCTTCTTCAACTTACTTGTAATCCCATTTTTACTATGCATATGTCGTGAGACGTCGTAATCTGGGTGAATGCTCTCTTTACGAAATTGTATCTACAATGGATGAATATTTCTTTTAACCTTCCAGTGCCCTGTTGGGATTATGCAGGGGACATATATTCTCTATTGCCTCATCCTAGCATTCTGGCAAGAAAAATATAATATGATCGAATACTTACTCTTGTGAGAGATCAACTCCACAATTTGTAAGGTAATTAAATTGTTCAATTTTTCTATTTCCATACTTATAAATAGGAATTCCCTCTATATGGCCCGTGCTAATGAAATATATTTTATTACGATCAAATTACACCCTCTCGTACTCTTGTTGAAAATAATTACTACCGTGACTCATTTTTCCTGAGAAAATCTCTACTACTTAAAAAGTGGAGTCTTATTCTATAGGTCAAAAGACAAAAAAAACTCCTCAAAAAATATGCAAACTCATTAATACCCTTCAAACCTCATGAAATCTAACCTTTCATCTTCACTTTCAAACCTCCTTAAATAAGATCGTAATGTTGTATTTTATATATAGTTGCATAATGAGGAATGATTGAGATAAAAACATGGTATTACAGTTTTTTATTTTGTACTATATATAAAATAAAGTATATTACGTTTTTCTTATTTCGTACTCCACATATATTACATTTTTTTATTTTGTACTATATATATATATATTGCACTTTTTTCCTATATATAAACAATACAATTTCAAAACAAAAAATGGTTTTATTAATTGTTTTTCTTTATGTAAAAAATAATTAAAAAAGTTTTTAAAATTTAATTTTTAAATATTTTTATGAAGGGTCACAGTGCCCAGGCAGTCTACGCGATAAAAGGGTGAAAAGGCATGGACAATATACCCGCGTTGATAGAAAGATGTGCTTCTTTTCCTTTAAGCTGATTTAAAATATATGGTACAAAATTTAAAAAAAAAACTAATATATATACATATAAAAAACGTAATATATGTATCACTGTTCTAAAAACCCGCCTAGGCTTGAGGCTTGGGAGAAACACCCTTCCTTAAGCATTTTACAACTTATTCTTGATAAAACCCTTAAGGCGCATTTTTTTCTAAAAACAACAATGCTTTAGTGAAACGATATCACCTTTTAAAGAATTTTTTTACAAACCGGACCATTATCTCATCCAAAATAATCAAATTGAATTTTAATTTGCATATATTCAGACATATTTTTATGATATGTACAACTTTAGTATTTTAATAGCCTTGTTATGGTTAAAATATATTAAGAAGGCCTAAACGCCTTTTCACGCCTAAGGCCTGGTTAGGGTTTTAAGGCTTAAGGCTTGGCCTCCACGTCTCGATCACGCTCCATGTTATTTAAAACCTTGATATATATATATATATATATATATATATATATATAGAGAGAGAGAGAGAGAGACAGAAAAACGGTATTTAAAGAGAAAGAAAAAGGAAAATATTTTTTTAATACAATTTTTTAAAACGAAATTGTATTTTTTAAAAACTTCATAATTTTTTCATTTTGTAATTGTTTAAATTATTTTTTATAACTTTTTGCGACTTTTTTTTCAATATTTCTTTTATATTTATTTTAACTATTTTAGAAGAAAAAAAATTAACAGTTTTTACAAAAAGAAAAAACTTTTATGTTTTTTTAGTTTTTTCTTTTCCTTTTTCTTTTTTTTAGAATATATATATATATATATATATATATTACACTTTTTTTTAAATTTCGTATTGTATCTAAAATATTGTTTTTATACATCTCTATATATATTGCGCTTTTTAATTTTTTTTTCTATATAGAAACCGTGTAGTTTTAAAAAAATACATTTTTTACAAAAAAAAATTTGTAGTAAAAATATTTTAAAAGGATTTTTAAATTAGTAATATTTACATATTTTTGTGTAGTTTAATTTTTTTATCCATGCAAAAGTATTTGTGTAGCTAGTTAGAGAGAATATATGTATTCAGTGCCACTTGGAGTTGAACGGATGGAACACATCAAAGATTTATTCAAACAACACGTCAAGAAGGTCAAAGTCAGAGAATTTGAAGTCAACAATTGAGTGCTCAGAAAACTCCTATCGGAAGCCAAAAATCCCTCCAATGGGAAACTAGCACCGAATTGGCAGGGTCAATAGAGAGTAATATCAAAGGGAGGAGGCGGATCATACCACCTAAAAGATTATGATGGCATGGAAATACCTAGGTTATGGAATGCCATGAACCTTAGGAAGTTTTTTTGCAAGTTTTTCAGTCGAATAAAGATTATTCATGTTAATAAATATTTTTTCTTTATGGGTGTTCTTCCAAAATGAGAATAACATCATCAAACCCACCTGAAAATGGTGGTGGAATCCAACTTGGGTTGGTCGAACTAGAACAGGCATAAACCCACCTGAGAATGGGTGGTAAAAACTATAAATAAGTTGGTCACCTAAGATTTAGTATCAAACTCACATGAAAATGGTGGTGCAACCCAATTTGAGTTAGTCAGCCTTGAACATGCATAAACCCACCTAGAATGGGTGGTATAACTTTAAAATAAGTTGGCTGCCTAAGATTTGGCAACAAACCCACCTAAAAACATTAGTACAACCCAACTTGGGTTGGTCGGACTAGGACATGCATAAGCCCACCTAAGAATATGTATGACACAGTGACATAAGCTTTAATCTAAGTTGAATAAAAAGTAACTTGCAGATTTTAATTAATTGGTTAATTGATTAGCCCTTTGTTTAAATACTATAAGTTTGTGGAGTCACAGGCCATAACTCCATTGAATACCAATCAACTTAAATAAGAATCTTAACTTACAAGTTTCAATTAATTGGTTAGTACTGTTGAAATGTGATACTAATTCCTAAAATAGTCTAGAATATTCTAGATAATTCGTAGAATAGTCTAGAATATTCTAGATAATTCCTAGAATAGTATAGAATATTCTAGAATATTAAGGAAGTATATAGGCTTCTAGAATGTTCCCATAAGGAGGTGGGAACCTTCTGGAGAATTAATCTACACCATTGATGTACTTTAATCTCCACCATCCATTAAGGAGGTGTGATACCTATAAATAGGTGGTACCAAACCATCTCAATCCAAACTAAGCATTGTATCATCAAGTCTAATAGAAAAACTTTGCTTCTTTTCTATATTTCCAAATTCTCCTAAATATTTCCCTCCAAATTCTTGGTTGCCCATATCTAGTAATCCTAATTTCCTAAACTAAACATTTAACTACATTCCATACTACCTTCTAAAACTAACAATGGTATCAGAGCACGATTCCGTCACCAACTGGGCGTAACCAACATTTCTTACCTACATTCCTTCACCATAAACTCACTCTAGTTTTTTGTCTAACATGTCTAATTCATTGATTCCAATCCCTACATTTGATGGGGATAACTATGACTTTCAGAGTTTCAAAATGAAGACATTTCTCCAAGCCCATGATATATGGGATGTTGTTAATGAAGGTTTTGTCAATCCTGAAGACACCTCTACCCCGACAAACGCGCAAAATAAGGAACTAAAGGAGAATATAGTGAAGGATGCAAAATCTTTTAGCTTTCTTCAAAAAGTAGTCAGTGACTCAATATTTCCAAGACTAACCGGAGCCACAAATTCCAAAGAAGCATGGGAGATCTTACAAGAAGAGTTCAAGGGCAACGAAAAGGTACGAACAATTAAACTACAAGCTTTAAGAAGGGAATTTGAGAATTTAAAAATGAAGGAATCTGAGACCTCCAAAGCATACTATTCTAAAATAAAGGAATTAGTCAATAAAATGAGATCCTACGGGGAAGATATACCCGATAAAAGGATTGTCAAAAAAATTCTTATTAGTGTCACTGCAAAGTTTGATCCTATTGTAACCACAATTGAAAGTACAAAGGATCTAAAAACACTTTCAGTGACCGAACTAATAGGATCTCTATAAGCATATGAGTAAAGATTGAGTAGGCGTAGTGAAGATTCGACATAAACTGCCTTCCAGTCTAAGTTCAACTTAAGGTCTCTGAATTCCAGACAAGATGATTGGAGAAAATTCTAGAAGGGAGGAAACATCTAGAAATAATGGAAATTTGAAAAATCAAGGTGATAAAAAAGGAAAATTTCCACCTTGTGGCATTTGTAAAAAGACAAACCATTTCGAAAAAAGATTGTTGGTTTCGAGACAAATCAAAATGCCGAAACTGCAAGAAGTTTGGGCATGAAGAAAAAGACTGTCGCCTAAAGGAAAAACACCAAGTCAACTTCTCTGAAGAAAAAGACGAAGAAAGAGTTCTTTTTTACGCCAACCAAGCAGCAACAAAGGAGAATGACGATACTTGGTACATCGACAGCGGCTGCAGTAATCACATGACTGCAAAAGAAGACATTTTCCAAGATATCAACACGTCAGTCAAGTCACAAGTTCGATTGGGAAATGGTGAAGTTGTAGAAATAAAGGGCAAAGTCATAATAGTCGTTTAGACAAAGAAAGGTACACGCCTGATCAAAGATGCCTTACTTGTGCCTAGTTTACACCAAAGTCTACTTAGTGTTGGTCAAACGATGGAAAATGGGTACTCCTTATACTTTTTCGGAGACTCGTGTACCATCTATGATAAAAAGAATAAAAATCTAGAGATGGCTGTGGTAAAAATGAAGAATAATAGAAATTTCCCTATCGAGTGGAGATATGCAAAAGACACAGCTATGAAGGCACAAATAGATGACTCTTATTTATGGCACCAATGATTTGTCCACTACAACTTCTACGCATTAAAGTTACTCCATCAGAAGAACATGATGAGAGACATGCCGCTAATAAAAGAGCTAGATCATGTTTGCGAAGGTTGTATGCTCGGGAAGCAACAAAGATAACCATTCCCATCAGGCAAATTATGGAGAGCCAAGTCATTACTGGAGTTGGTACACACCGACGGGTGTGGTCCTATGAGGACACCCTCTCATGAGAATAACAGGTACTTCATCTTATTCATTGATGACTATATAAGAATGACGTGGGTCTATTTTCTCAGTGAAAAATCAAAAGTTTTTAGAGTTTTCCAAAAATTTAAAAACTTCGTTGAGAAACAAAGTGTTCACTTCATCAAAGTCTTGAGAAGTGATAGAGGAAAGGAGTATAACTCTAATGAATTCAATAAGTTCTGCGAAGATGAAGGGGTAGAACACCAACAAACTGTTGGGTATGCTCTAGAGCAGAATGGAGTTTCTGAAAGAAAAAATAGGACAGTCTTGGAGATGGCCAGAACGATGTTTAAGGAGAAAGGCCTTCCCAATACTTTCTCGATAAAGGCATTCTATACTACAGTGTACCTCCTAAATAGGCTTCCCACCAAAGCTGTTCAAAACAAGACGTCGATCGAAGCTTGAAGCGGTCAAAAGCCATCAGTAAAACATCTTAGAGTGTTCAGGTGCATATGTTATGCTCGTGTTCCATGCCAAAAGAGAAGCAAACTCGATGACAAGTCGGAAAAAGGAATATTCTTAGGCTATAGTACTCAATTAAAAGGTTATCGAGTCTATAACCTGAGAACCAAGAAGTTGATGATCAGTCGTGATGTGGAATTCGATGAGAGTGCTACCTGGAACTAGGAAGAAGAGAAGATTGAAAGAAGAAGCATCATCACATCTACACCACCACAACAGAGTGAATCTACAAAGACAACAACTTCCCTGACACCAGAAACAATACCTCCAGCATCACCAAGATAAGAAGACTCATCTCCAAAATCAACTCCTAGACGGACCAGACCACTAGATGAGATATATGAAAGCTGTAATTTTGTAATTCTATAACCAGAGAGTTATGAAGCTGCTGCAAAACAAGAAGTCTGCGTCAAAGCTATGGAAGAAGAGATGAAGATGATCGAGAAGAATAAGACTTGGGAGTTGGTGGATCGACAAAAGGACAAAGATGTCATAGGAGTAAAATGGGTATACAAAACAAAACTACAACCTGATGGCTCAATCCAGAAACACAAAGCAAGGTTAGTAGTAAAAGGCTACTCATAATAATTCGGAGTTGACTACAATGAAACTTTTGCACCAGTGGCACGATTAGACACCATTAAAGCACTAGTAGCACTAGCAGCTCAAAATCACTAGAAGATTTATCAACTAGATGTCAAATCAACATTCCTTAATGGATATCTCGAGGAAGAAATCTACGTTAAACAGCTACAAGGATTCAAGGTGAAAGGAAAAGAAGACAAAGTCCTTCAACTGAAGAAAGCCTTGTATGGTCTAAAGCAAGCTCCTAGAGTCTGGTATAGCAGAATTGACAGATACTTAACCAATCAAGGATTTAGGAGGAGCCAGAGCGAACCAACTCTCTACATCAAGACCCAAGGTCAGAACCATATTCTTATCATTTCCCTTTATGTGGATGATTTAATCTATACAGGAAATGATGAAAAAATGATCAAAGAGTTTAAGGAAGACATGATGAAGACATTCGAGATGAGCAACCTAGGCTTGATGCACTACTTTCTTGGCATTGAAATAAGCCAAGAAAATGGTGGAATCTTCTTATCACAAAAGAAATACACCGAGAACCACCTAAAGAAGTTCTGAATGTACAACTGCAAATCCATTGCTACACCTCTCGTGACCAATGAAAAACTTAGGAAGGACGACGATTCGCCTAAAGTAAACGCCTCTCTCTACAGGAGCCTTATTGGGAGCTTACTATATCTCACAGCGACTCGGCCAGACATAATGTATGCTACAAGTTTGATATCTAGGTTCATGAAGAGTCCAACTCATATTCACTATGGATCGGATAAGAGAATACTTAGGTACTTACAAGGCACGCAAGAATATGGTACAAGGTACAAGTCTACTACCTACTCAAGACTGATCGGGTACACGGACAGTGATTGGGTCGGATCGGTGGATGACATGAGAAGCACTTCAGGCTATGCATTCACACTTGATTCTGAATTCTTCTCGTGGGCATCAAAGAAGCAAGAGATAGTTTCTCAATCCTCAACAGAAGCCGAGTACGTAGCAGCCTCAAGCTCAGCGTGTCAAGCAATTTGGCTAAGGCGAATACTTGAGGATATGGGAGTAATACAGAATGAACCTACATAAATCTATTGCGATAGCAAATCCGCAATTGCAATGGCGAAAAATGCAGTTTATCATAGCCGAACAAAACATATTTCAATCAAGTACCATTTCCTGAGAGAGCTAACATCCAATAAGGAGATCGAGTTGAATTATTACAAGACTGAAGAACAGGTTGTAGATATTTTCACAAAAGCACTACCAATGGACAAATTCGAACAACTACGAGCCATGCTTGGGATTTCAGGAATTAGCATCAAGGAGGAGTGTTAAAATGTGATACTAACTCCTAAAATAGTCTAGAATATTCTAGATAATTCCTAGAATAGTATAGAATATTCAAGAATATTAGGGAAGTATGTAGGCTTCTAGAATGTTCCCATAAGGAGGTGGGTACCTTCTGGAGAATTAATCTACACCATTGATGTACTTTAATCTCCACCATCCATTAAGGAGGTGTGATACCTATAAATAGGTGGTACCAAACCATCTCAATCCAAACTAAGCATTGTATCATCAAGTTTAATAGAAAAACTTTCCTTATTTTCTATATTTCCAAATTCTCCTAAATATTTCCCTCCAAATTCTTGGTTGCCCATATCTAGCAATCCTAATTTCCTAAACTAAACATTTAACGACATTCCATACTACCTTCTAAAACTAACAAGTCCATCAACCTTTTAATAAAAAAATTACATGTCAGTTGAGTCGGTCATAAATCACAACTTCACTAACTATTAATAAAGTTTAATAGAGGTGTTAACTTGTAAGTCTTGGTTAAGATAGTTGGGTAGATTGTTTGAGAAATTAAAATGCAAAACCAACTAGAACAAGAATGATGAAAGATAAAAAGAAAACTTTTATTAATCTGGAAATGGAAATTCCACAAGGCCTACAAAAAGAATATTAGTCAGATTATAAATAAAGAGAGGAAGAAAAATGAAGGCGTCTATGAGTGACCTAACTCTAGCTGGCATTAGTAACATTCCATTGGGCGGCGACAGTGTTGTCTCCTTATCTGGCCATCTTTGTAAGAGCACCATGTTCAACAACCATCTTCTCGATCTCCTAAACAGATGCCTGGGAAGATTCCCTATCCTCAATGATGGACTTGTCTAAAGGGCGTTTGGTGTATGTTGGGTCGTTCTCTAAGATATCTCCCCATTCAAGACCAGCAAGACAAGAAAGGTTGAAGGAAAATGACTAGTGATAATTCAGTTGTATAGCATCCTCTTGAACCCCGGCATTAAAGACCTCATCAAACGACTTCTCCAGACTGTTCTCTCGATTGGCTTCAGCGAGCCTCTTTTGCCTTTAACAAGTCATCTTTTGCAAAGTATTTTGGGCAAAGGCCTTTTTAAGAGTCTCTATCTCGATGTCGATTTTGCTAAACCCCAGTTAAATGCGTTTTACCTCTTCCAACACCTTCTATTTGCAATTTTTCTCCTCTTTCAGATTGCCCTCTATCTCAGTTATCTTGTTCCTCTTCTTTGTAAGAGAGTTATTCATGACATTGGCTTGGTCATGAAGAACGTTGTTCCTTCTCGGCAGATATTCAGCCCGGGTGGCTACCTCATGCATAGCTTCTATGGCCTAAAAGATAAGGAAAATCAAGATTAAGAATTTAACTGAAACAAAAGTTTTATTAAAAACAAAGTAAATATTAACATACTAAAACATTATGACAGAGACGTGCCTTGTGAAGGTCCACGCTGAAAGTTATTAAGTACTTTATATCCCTAGGAAACATGGAGGATTGATCCATTAAATAATCGACATCGATGCTTCGATACACCAAGTCGTCAGTGGTAATGGGATCCTTTCCCTAAATAAAGTTTATTTCCCATAAAGATTGCTAGTGGAGGAGTCACCTGACGAGTTGTCTGCTGATGATGGGAAATAACCAATGGATGATTATTGCCACCAAAAGGAGTTAGAGGAGAAGCCTTATATTTCTTCCTTTCTTTGACCAGTTCGGTATGTCTCTTGTTCTTTATTTCTTTCTCCCTATCTTGGTCTTATTTCCTTTGAAGGGAGACCACCCTATTTTTTGTGTCAGTTGCATCTTGAGATTCCACTCAGCTTGGCCACCTTACTTTTTCCAGTTGGCACGGATAGCGGCAAGATCAAGAGTCCATTAGTGATAGTCTATATCCACTTCAAGATTCTTAGGGACTGAAGAAAATAAGAAGTTTCATTCTTGTTCTTTTTCTTCCTCTTCAAACTCTTCCCAAATACGGCTTGAGATGCAAACTTCGTATAAGAAGAGTGGATCGAAGTCATCAAAAAACTATCTTCTTGTTCTTCGGCTTCGTCATTCCTCAAAATTAATATAAGTGACATAAGTTGGCGATAAATCTTCACCAATATACGTCTATCTAGTATCTTCACTAGGGATGGGGTTGCTGTTGGAATTAATAAATCACCGACCACCATGTAGTCATCAAATGTGACTTCTAAAACCATTATGAAGTTCTTAATTTATGCAATTGTCACTTCGTAGCCAAGAATGACATGAGGAGTTCTGTAGTGAGGTCTGAGGTCTAGTGGTATTCGCTAGCCTAAACTTCCTTTAAATCTACCAAGCTAACGTCTTGGTCTCTAGGTTTTCTCTTGTAGTAAGGATTTTCTCACAAGAAAAAGGACGATTACTAATATAAATGGCCAAATTAATAAAAATAAGTTAAGGGTGTACGACCTACTGGGATATCCGTCTTGGTCAATCATAGGAAGATCTGTACAGTCTTCATTATATAACAACCCAGAAAACACCAAGACATCCATATAGATATCTTTTCATGATCTAGGCAGCCAAGTCGCCGAATTACAGGATGTAAAATGGGGTGTGCGATATCGAATATTAATTTAATTCGCAAATTTCCAATTTTAAACTTATTTTATTAAATGTCAATATTTTATTCAAATTAATTAAACCCTAAAACATGCATCTAGGTGTATAAATTAATCTTGCAAATCTAACAAATAGAGATTCGGGAAAAAAACCTTTTGGGTAAAACCTTTATTTCACTATAAATAGTAAATCGCAACTTACAAAGTACACATTGAAAATCGCAATGAATCTCCCACATAAAATTCACATAGACTGTAGCCTATATCAACAATGGACTCCCTTAAGAACCCACAAGAACCGAAGCTCTTCCTTCAGCAAAGAACACCCTCAAGTCTTCTCAATGTCCATAATCGTCAAGCAGGAACTCCCTCAAGAGCTACCAATCCATCAGTAGAGATTTCGTCTCTACAAAAGAAACTTCAACAAAATTATGTCTTGGGTTCCAAAATGATTCACTAAAGTAATTGGGATGATTTGTGAATCAAAAACAAAGTTTTAAGCCCTAAAAGTGAAGACAGAATTTCCACAGTTATGCAGTTTTCGTTCAACAAATGTCTTAAAGAAAAAGGACTCACAAAATAGGTATTTATAAAAAACTTGAGTCGACGGGGTCGTTCGAATGAGATGTCAAGGTCGTTCGAACGACAACTGATGTTGTTTGATCCCTGATCGAGCAACCTATCTACCGACCTTAAAAACACAAAACAGTATGATGTCATCAGATGAAATTATCAAACGAGCTTCTGAGCACCTATCGAGCGACATGGAATTTCATTGGAAGTTGTCGTTTGAACGACTTCTTCCTGTCATTTGAACGACATATATATGTCATTAGAACAACCAAAGTAAAATAATATTTTCTTTTAAAACTCCGCCTACGGGTCTTCGAAAAATTGTTTTGACTCAATAAAACGCCTCATGTTGATAAAAACATTTTAGAAAAAATATCCCAACACTTAAATGAAACATCAATGAACTTTAAACACAACCTTACCAAAATCAATCTTGTGGAGACTTATTGTTGATGAAGCTTGATATTCGGATCCGTCATCTTGACCAAATGATCGTGAACATTCTTTGATGGGTGTAACGGTATACGACACACTCAATGTAAAATAGACTATGTAAAATATATCCTTACAAATATCCCCTATGTCTATGCCGATACAAACTAAAAACAATCTGAATTATCAAATCAAATATCCTATACAAATCTAATACCCTCCCATGAAACCAAAAGTGGAAAGATACTATAAATGTAAGTCTTCAAAAATCTTCAACTTTGACATCTTCAAATGTCCAACATTTCTTTGTCATCATCAGGGTGTGCAAAAAAAATGATTCTAAAAATTTGTACCTACACACATGGGATAAGAAACAAATACCTTCGTGACGTATCGAGTTTTGAAATGAGATACACGTATAAATCAAATCAAATATCAAATATCTCAAATCTCTCCCCCATAATTCCTAATTCGTTCTCTCCTTTTTTTTATTTGTCTGAAATAGACAAGGAAAAGAATAAACCAAAATAAATACGGAGTGTCATAACGTGCAAATCATCACGGATAAATCAACTACGATCATGCAAGGAGAAACTTCAAAAGCACTCACATACAATTTTTGTTTTTTCAAATTTTTTCAAGCAAAGAAAATTTATAAAAATAACACACACCATGAATTTACAGTAAGATAACCAAATCGGGGAAAAGTAATGAATGGTTGTGAACATATTCAATAGGTAAATGAACTCAAACATACATAACAAATGTGCACGATGAATGTAGATATTCCTAACGAATGAACTTCACAATCATCCTTAGGTGTAAATATTATTGAATTTAAATGACATCAAATCAAGAAATCAAAGTCTAAAATGATTTGCACACCAATAATGTCTAAAACTATTCAATGCTTTTTCAAGACTTTGTCAGGACGTGCAACCCCGTTGATATATTTCCAACCAAACTTCCTCAAAAATAAGATAGTGATCATATTTTTTTCTATTCAATGCTTTTCTTTTGAATGATCATATCAAACTATACTAATTTAGCCTACCTACTTTTTTCTAAGCCGCACTTTTTTGGCTCTTTAAAATTCTTTGGACCTTCGTTACTTTTTTACAATGCCACACTTTTTTAGTCCTATTTAAATGGTGGCTTAATCGCAAAGGATATTATGATTACCTTTCGTAGCCCTTCCCCATTTTTCACATATATATTTTGAAACAAATTCCTCACGGGAAACAGTTCTTACATGCACTACTTTCATTGTCAAGTTTTATCACCTACGGTTCATTTTCAAGATAGGATTGAGATGGAAACACTTCGACCAATATGTGATAGACAAGTACAATAGTCAAATAATCCGTGCAAGTGTGCATTAAAGGAAATCATGAGTTAAACATGTAGAAAGTACTCTCAAATCTCATCTTAATGACTCCAAACATTATAAAGCACATGGATGAAATGAAGAATCATCTCAAAACATTATCAAATAGTCACATGGATATAATATGATATTGTGACCTAGTCTTCCTAAATGTCCATACATAAACGGTGTAGAATAAAATACAAAAAATCTTTTTGTCTTTTTCAAAAACTTTATCAAAATAAAATCTTTTTGGCCTTTTCAATTTTTTTCTCAAAAAATAGAAATCCTTTTGTATTTTTCCAAAAAATTTCAAAAACAAAAATCTTTTTGTTTTTTTTTTTGAAAAATATATCAAAATGAAAAGAATAAATACAAAAGTGGTATATACTAGCAATAGGCATAAAATATCATCATGAAAATCATCCTACGCTAGCAAACAAGTCTAAACCTCAACCGTTAGTTGTGGAGGAGTTTTTCAAAGGTGGTGACAACCTATGAAAATATCCATAAAATCATGTGAAGTTTTAACTAAAAACTTAAATTTCTCCTAAATGTGTGCAAACTCTCTCATGTAATCTCCAGGAGCATCATATGTGGGTGTGGGTGTGTGAAAACACGTGATAAAACTCTATGTGACACACTACCTAACTTAAAAAGGAATTTCTTAAGGTGTCCTCTCTTCTAACAATGGGAAAAAACATGCACGGGCCTAGGAAAACCTTTTTCAAAACATATAGGACGCACTCTCCTATCTCAAATGGGATGCTTAGGTGGCTTAGGTTGAGAGCCATAAAGATCTGTAACAAACTCGAGAACCGGCTCGTGTGCAACATGGGAAGTAAACGCATCGTCATGACCTATTCCTAATCTGTCAACATTACCTAAGGCAGGACCGAGGAGCATCTTTCCTACCTTCTTAGATGTATCCTCTATAGTGACCTTTACCTCCCGAGCTCATTCGAGATCTCTATTTAGAATGACCACACGGGCTTCAAGTTCACTCTTTTCCCGACCTATGATGATCAACTGCTCAATCAAAGTAAGCTTCACATTCTTGAGTTGACTCGACGTCTCAAATCCCCTCGAAATCTCCATCTCTCTCTCCAAATCTAATATCTTAAGACCTAATTCCTTATTCAACTTCTTCGTCGTTAAGGTCTTAGCGTATAAATCTCTTAATGCTCTTTGGAGTTCACTCTCACCCTCACTCTAAAACTCACCATCACTCCCATTAGAGACACTCAAATCATCATCAGGGCTCTCACGTACACAAGTATCCTCATCGTCGTGGGACAAACTAGGTGTGCTCACGTGACTTGCCATAAAAACAACACACATACCATGTGACGACCCAACCCCGAAAGCATTCACCTCTTCCTCACTATCGCTAAGAGTGACTGGCATGGCAAATTTCTTGCCCTTTCTCTTAAGCATAGTGGGAAAATCAAACGCTTTATGCCCCTCTCCCTCGCACGCAAAATATCGCTCCTCTTCCTCTTCCTCTTCATCTTCCTCTTTCTCTTTCTCACCGCTCTCTTTGGCCTCTTATTTCTTTTTATTTTTCTCAAAAATCTTTTTATTGGAAGAATTTTCTTTGGAAAATTTGAGAAACTTTTTACCAAGCATAGCCACATCATCAAAATCAAACTCGCCCTCAGATTTGGACTCACAAACTTTCACTTTATTTTTCTTCTCTCTCCTAAAAACTTCCTCACTTTTTCTAGATTTGGCTTTAATTGTTATCCCTCTATCCTTAGGCTTGACGGTGTCAAGAAACATGTCAATTTCATATTTCTGGAAGTCTCTTACTAGTTTTTCTAACTTAAGATTGCTCAAATTTCCTAAGGAATTCAACACAGTGACTTTTGGGATAAAACGTTTAGGAAATTATCTTAAAATCTTTTTAACTACCTGTGCATCAGGAGTATGTTCACCGATATTGAAACTAGTGTTGACAATATCAGACAGACGTGCATAAAACTCATCAAAACACTCAGATTCAAGCATGGTAATTGTTTCAAATTCCGTACTTAAATTTTGCAATTTAGACTTCTTCACTGCATTCATTCCTTTATGGGTAAGTTGTAAAACATCTCATGCTTCGTTTAACATGATACACGTTATGATGCGTCGAAATTCGTCAGGTGTGATGACTCCAGAAATTGCACTTAGCCCATAATAATTATACGTGCTCTATTTAAAGTCATCCTCGGTCTCGTCAGACACCAGTTTATGATTTGTGACATTATTAACGGTGACAGTGGAAGGACTCCACCCTCTTTCACAAACAGCCCAAACACGTTCATCGATTGCTTTTAAGGAAGATTTTATGTGGTCTTTATAATAGGCGTAATTAGTCCCGTCAAAAACTGGCATCTAATTATACAAGTTATCCATCAAAAAAATTGCGATGTTTTTCAAAATCTGTTTTTTTTTCAAAAAATTGATATCCCTAATTTTTTTGCGGAAAAAGGATCTCACGACAATTTAGTGAAACCCTCTCTGATACCAATTTGGATATGCTATAAAATCCAAGCTAAAGCTCTGATATCAATTTGTAAAATGTGGAGTGTGTAATTTAATTCGTAAATTTTCGATTTTAAAGTTATTTAATTAAATATCAATTTTCATCCAAATTAATTCAACCCCAAAACATGTATCTAGGTGAATAAATTAATCATGCAAATCCAACAAATAGAAATTCATGAAAAAAAAACTGTAAGGACATATTTTTATAAGTCCGGTATCAATTTATTATGTCATATACCGCTACACCGTCGAAGAGCATTCAAGAGCCATCTACACCAAGACGGATCCGAATTAATTAAGTTCTACATCAAAAAGACTCCACGAAGTTTACTTTGGTAAGATTTTGTTTTAAATACCTTAACTTTCCACTTAGAGCTTTTGGAATATTTTTACAAAATATTTTCTAAGTGTTGGAGCGGACTTTTTTGTCAAAGTTAAGAATGAGTAATTTTTTCTAAGTGTTGGAGCGTACCTCGATTTTGACGCCCAGTTCATTCAAGAGAGAGAGCCATCTCGTTCAAGCGATATAGGGATATCACGAGATGTCGTTTGAACGACATCTGTCCTTCGTTCGCGTGAGATCCTTATCCCGTTCGAACGAGCTCATTTTTCGAGGCGACGCGATTTTGTATAAATAGTCATTAAACGGTATCATTTTCTTTAAGAAGCCCCAGCATTTTATAGAATAGAAAAATTGCGAAAGCAGAATTCTTTTTGACTTCTTCTTTTAGGGTTTAATCCCTCTTTGTTTACAATTCACAAAACTCCCAATATGCTTTAGTGAATTATTTTGGTGTTGAAGAACACACTTTACTATGGTTTACTCTTTGTAGGGAGAACTCTATAACCGGAGAGCTGCGTGCTATTGTGGAAGGAGTCCTTATAAAGTTCACATTTGTGGAGAAGTCATTTTCTTCTTCATTGTTGACCACATGGAGTTCTTACGGGAGATTCCAGCCGACGTTATTTCTAGCCGTTGCTTTGGAGGTTTGAAGAAGACACCGTGAGTTACACTTGTGGGCAATTATCAGGTTGTATGTAAGTCAATGGTCTTGTGAATTCTTCAAAGTTCTAGAAATAAAAGGTTTTGCCCTTCGAGGATTTTTTCTTAATATTTATGTCACATGCTTTATCTATTTATGGGTTAACACACGCACACACGTAGTTGAATGGTTTGGGGCTGATTTAAGTTTGTTTAAAAATAGACTCTAATTAAATAAGGTTTAATTGGAAACTTGCGAATTAATTCAAATCGATATCACACGCCGCGTTTATTCACGTTTTACAAATTGGTATCAGAGAAGGTTACGCTAATTTATCACGTGATCTTGCTTTTTCGAGGATTTACTTTCTGATACAATTTGTCTACTCACGTTTACAAATTGGTATCAGAGCGGTTTGCGCTAATTTATTGCGTATTCCTATTTTTCGCAAAAATTTGTGTGATATTGATTTTTTTTTTAAAATCAGTTTTGTGAAAAATCGCAATTTTTCCAATGGAACGCTCATTTAATAAGGTGCCTATTTTTTATGGGAATAATTATGCCTATTGGAAAACTCGCATGAAATCTAGTTTAAAATCCCTTGACGAGCGTGTTTGGTTGCTTTGCGAAAATGGATGGAATCCTCCCACGGTCACCGTTGATAATATCACCTCTTTAAAACCCATGTCAGCCTAGACTGAAGATGATTATAAAATATCTAATTTTAATTCCCATGGTCTGAGTGATATTTCTGGAGCTGTCACTCCTGATGCGTTTCACCAAATTATGATGTGTACCACGTTTAAAGAGGCTTGAGATGTTTTGAAATTGACACATGAGGGTACGAACGCGGTTAAAGAATCAAAATTATAAAATTTGGCCACCCAATTTAAGACTATCACCATGTCAGAGTATGAATGCTTTGATGATTTTTATGCACGTTTGTCGGATATTATAAACACCAGTTTTAATTTGGGTGAGGTGATTGATAACACGCGTGTCCTTAAAAGATTTTGAGATCTCTTCCAAAACGCTTTATTCCAAAAGTCACTGTTTTGAACTCTTTGGGAAATTTGAAATCACTTAAGTTGGAAGAACTTGTAGGAGATCTTCAAACCTATGAGATTGGCATGTTTCCCAAAACCATTAAGGCTAAGGATAATGGCGTTGCTTTAAAGACTCATTTTAATAAAAAGAAAGAAAATTTTGTGAGTCCGATTCTGAGGAAGAGTTTGATTTTAAAGATATGGCCTTGTTTGCGAAAAAATTAAAAAAAAATTCTCAACATGAACAAAAATAATTCTTCCATTAAGAGATTTTTTGAGAAAAATAAAAAGGCCAAAGACAGTGGTGAGGAAGAGAAGGAGAGAAAAATAAAAGGAGAGTGAGGATAATTTAGAAAGTTTGATGTGCTTTGAGTGTGGGGGTAAAGGGCATAAGGCGTATGAGTGTGCCACTAGACTTAGGAGAGAGGGAAAGAAAGTGGCTATGCCTGCCACACTTAGTGATAGCGATATAGAGGTTTTTGATTCAGGTGATGAAAAAGAGCATGGTATGTGTGTCGGGTTTTTATCTAGTTGGGTTAGAACACCTAGTTTGGATAGGGGACTAGTCTAGTGAGACCCCCGAGGAGGAGGATTTAAGTGTTTCTAGTGGGGATGAGAGTGAATCTGAGAGTGAAGATGAAAGTGAGCTCCAAAAAGCCTTTAGACATTTGTACACCGAGACCTTGAAAACAAAGATGTATAATAGAGATTTAGATCGTCGGGTTTTAGATTTGGAGAGAGAGATTGAAGTTTTAAAAAGGGAAAAGTGTGATTTGACCAACATGGTGTCTAGTCTGATGACACGTGTATCCCAGCTTGAGAGTGATCTCGAACGTGCCCGGGAGGTCAAAGTCCCTTTAGAGAACGCATCTAAGAAGGTTGGAACGATGGTTCTCAATCCATTTTTGGTAAAGGTGAGAAGTTAGGAATAAGTCATGACGGTGCTTCTACTTCCCAAGTAGTACCCGAGCCGGTTCCCACTTTAGTGTTAGATTCTCATGAGTCTCACCCTAACCCACCTAGGCGTCCCATTCCTATTAAGAGAGTGCATCCTAGAGTTTTTGAGAGAGGTGTTCCTAGGCCTATTTATGTTTGTTCACATTGCAAGAGGAGAGGTCACCTTAAGAAGTTTTGTTTTAAGTTGGGTTATGTGTCATGTTTTGCTTCTACACGTGTTTCTGACACACATGCACCCACGTATGATACTTTACATGCTCCTGGAGATTACATGAGAGAGTTTGCACATTTAGGTGAGCAAGTTAAGTTTTTGTTAAAAACTTCACAAGATTTGATGGAGGTTTTTCATAAGTTGGCACCACCTTTGGAAAACCCCTCCGCACCTAACGATTGAAGTTTGACTTGTTTACTAGCATAGGATGTTTTTCATGATGACATTATTTGCCTATTGCTAGTATGTATCACTTTGTATGTTTTCCTTTTTTTTTTTGAAAAATTTAAAATACAAAAAGATTTTTTTTCGATAAATTTTTAAAAAAATCCAAAAAGATTTTTGTATTTTGTTTGCACCATAGATGGATGGATACTTAGGATGGCCGAGTCACAACAGCATTCCATTTTTCATGTGACTATTTGATAGAGTTTTGAGACAATAGGTCAATTCATCATTGTGTTTTATAATGTTTGGAGTCATTAAGTGTAATTAAGTGTTACTTCCTACATGTTTAACTCGTGTTTTCCTTTATTGCACACATGCACGGATTTGTTTGATTATTGTGCTTGTCTTATCATATGTTGGTTGGGTGTTTTCACTTCAACCCTGTCCTTTCAACGAACCAAGCGCGATAAAACTTGATAATAAAAAGGTGTGCACCTTTGAACCGTTTGGTGAGATTTGTGAGCTCTGTTTGAAAATGGTGAAGGGATACGAAAGATTATCATTTATCCTTTACGATTAAGACAACGTTTAAATTGGACCTAACAAATTGAGGAATTTTAATTATTCGGCGTCCAAAGAGGTTAAAAGAGCCCGAAAAAATTAAAAGGCAATAAAAAGAAATTCATGCCAAAAAGGAGACATTAGGTTTTTGCACCTTTTCTCCAATGTTTGAGAATTTAGATTACCTCTAAAAGAAAATATGCATGTGGGAGTTTGGTTGGAGAATTAAATCGGGTTTGCACGTCCTTGAAAGTCTTGAAAAAGTGATATATAGTTTTGGACGTTATTGGTGTGGAAATTACTTTGACTTTGATTTGTTGATTTGTATAAGACGATGTCATCTAAATTCAACAATTTTTACACCTAATGATACTTTTGATGTTCATTCGTTAGGGGTACACGTATGCATCGTGCACATATGATTGATTGAGTTTATTTACTTATCGAATGTGTTCACACCCATTTATTCCATTTTCATGACTTGATTGTTTGAGTTTAATTCCATGGTGTGAATTTTAGTATCTTATTTTTATATAAAAAAAATTTAAAAAATTCCAAAAATAGTTTGTGGATGTTTTTTAGATATACCTTTGCATGCGCGTAGTTCGATCCATGTTTGCATAGAATTTTATCGTGACACTCCATGTTGTGATTTTTTCTTCTTATCTGTCTATTTGGGGACATCATAAAAAGGGGGAGAAAGAATTATCATGCTATGGGGGAGTTTTTGCATTATGGGGGAGATTTGATTTACTAATGATTTATTCTTATATCATTTCAAACTCGATGCGTCACGAAGGTATTTGCTTTATCTCATGTGTGTAGGTACTAAGATTGAAGATCATGATGTTGCACACCCTGATGAGAAAAGCTTTGAGAATTGACGAAGATGTTTTAAGAATAGTTTTGAGGTATTGAAAATTTATTCATGGGAGGGTAGATTTGTATAGGCATTTTGGTTTTTGATAATTCGGATTTTTTATGTATGTACCGGCATAGACATATGGGAAGATTTGTAAGGACATATTTTTATAAGTCCGGTATCAATTTATTATGTCATATACCGCTACACCGTCGAAGAGAAATCAAGATCCATCTACATCAAGACGGATCCGAATTAATCAAGTTCTTCATCAAAAAGACTCCGTGAAGTTTACTTTGGTAATGTTTTGTTTTAAATACCTTAGCTTTCCACTTAGAGCTTTTGGGATATTTTTACAAAATATTTTCTAAGTGTTGGAGCGGACTTTTTTGTCAAAGTTAAGAATGAGTAATTTTTTCTAAGTGTTGGAGCGTACCTCGATTTTGACGCCCAGTTAATTCAAGAGAGAGATCCATCTCGTTCAACCGATATAGGGATATCGTGAGATGTCGTTTGAACGACATCTGTCCTTCGTTCGCGTGAGATCCTTATCCCGTTCGAACGAGCTCATTTTTCGAGGCGACGCGATTTTGTATAAATAGTCATTAAACGGTATCATTTTCTTTAAGGATCCTTATTCGTTTTTGCAAAAACCTTTCGGATAAAATCTTTATTTCACTATAAACAGTAAATCGCAACTTACAAAGTACATAATGAAATCTGTAATGAATCTCCCACAGAAAATTCACATAAACTGCAGCCTAGATCAGCAATGGACTTCCTCAAGAACCCACAAGAACCGCAACTCTTCCTTCATCAAAGAACACCTTCAAGTCTTCTCAATGACCACAGTCGTCAGCTAGCAACTCCCTATCAATCCATTCGTACAGATTTCGTCTCTACAAAAGAAACTTCAACAAAATTTTATCTTGGGTTCTAAAATGATTCACTAAAGTAATTGGGATGATTTTTGAATCGAAAACAAAGTTTTTAAGCCCTAAAAGTGAAGACAGAATTCCTGCAGTTATGTAGTTTTCGTTCAGCAAATGTCTTAAAAAAGGACTTATAAAACAGGTATTTATAAAAAACTTGAGTCGGTAGGGTCGTTCGAACGAGATGTCAATGTCGTTCGAACGACAATCGATATCGTTTGATCCCTGATCGATCGACCTATCTAACGACCTTAAAACACAAAATAGTATGTTGTCGTTAGATGAAATTATCAAACGGGCTTCTAACGACCTATCGAGCGACATGTAACGTTTGATGTTGTCGTTTGAACGACTTCTTCCTGTCGTTTCAACGACATATAGACGTCGTTAGAACGGCCTAAGAAAAAAATATTTTCTTTAAAACTCCACCTGCAAGTCTTAGAAAAATTATTTTGACTCAATAAAATGCCTCATGTTGATAAAAACATTTTAGAAAAAATATCCCAACACTTAAATGAAACATTAAATGAACTTCAAACACAACCTTATCAAAATCAATCTTGTGGAGGCTTATTGTTGATAAAGCTTGATATTCGAATCCGTCGTCTTGACCAAATGATCGTAAACATTCTTCGGCAGGTGTAACAGTATATGGCATACTCAATGTAAAACGGGCTATGTAAAATATGTCCTTACACAGGACTTGCCTTTATATTGGAAATTATATGTGTTAGCTCAAATTGGTTCCAGATATCCGGTTAATGGCGATTGTCCCCATTACAATACGAGAAAAAAAACTTTTGTTTGCTTGGATTGGAATTATTCTATAGAAATGGAGTTCTTCCACCTGTAATATCCGAAGGGGAAAATGAACCCTACTTTCATTATGGCGATTGTCTTGAAAGCCACCCCACCATTGATGATATAGACATCCTCATAATCTAGTGAGGTCCTTATTATGACATTGCGAAGTATGAGATATTTAGTACAAAATGCCACAAAATTGTTTCCATGGTTATTTCGCACTTCCTCAAAAGCCTAGAAATGTTTATTGATAAGCGCCCAAATGTGTTTATTTTATACCCCGAATAGATGCATTTTAGTCACTCATTTTAATTAAAAATGGCTTTATGTTCGTATTTATCTATATTGCAGGTCAATCAGCAGTCGCATTGTTAAATGATGCTAAATCCAGTCCATTGCGACACATAAGCAATTAAAAGCATGCATTGAAGAAATCAAAGAGACCGTGAAGTCTGGAGTCCTATTTGAGCGCGTCGAGATGTGTTTCGATGCCCCGAACCAGTCTCGTAACCTTAACCTAGCCCAGACCGAGCCCAGTCTATACCCCGAGCCCATTGTGCGTTTAGTTTGTACCTTTATTATTTTTTTTAGATTTCATTTTGAGTCATTTTATTTTTAGGATTTATTTTAGATTTATTCAGAATTTTCTAGGATTTATTTTCTATTCTTATATTTCTTTATTATGATTATGATTTTTATTAGTTTTTAATCTTTATTTTATTTTATTATTTTTCTTAGGATTTCTTTTTAAGAATTTATTTTAATTTTTTTAGTTTTTAGTTTTATTTTATTTAGTTAGGACTTTTAGCTTTTCTAGTTTTCTTTTTATTTTTGAGTCTCTTAGCAATAGAATAGAAATTTATTTTTAGATTTTATTTTTTTTAATCTAGTTTTATTTTTTTAGGTAGTGTTATTTTTTTAAGGATCCAAATTAAACACACACAACACACTCACCCACACCCTAATACCATTAACACTCAAATACACCTAAACCAACTGACACATCCTCACCCACTTACACCCTAGCAAACATACACCCACATACACATAAAAAAAACTATTCATCTTCTCCACCCACCATCTCTCTCATCACCCACCATTAACACACACACCCAACCTCATCCCACTTATAACTCCATACCAACAGCACCAAATCGTCCCAAACCCGAGACCACACAACCCATACCCAGCCGAAACCCAAACCAAGAAAAAAAAACGCAACCCATTTCTGCTTAACCCAACTCCGGCAGACATGCCACGCCAGCGGCAACCCCTGTCGATCCACAATCGGAACCCATTTCCATACCAACCCGACCATAACTAGCTTCAAACCCACAACCCACTACCCGGATACCAGTTCAAAAAACACCCATAACCCTTATCAATCCAAGCCCAAAGTCGTTTTATTGTCTCCTGCCAAAGCTAAACAAGAAAATAAAATAATAATAAAATAACTAAAGCCAAAAATCTTACCTTAGCTAAAATCGAATCCCAAGAATCTCTCAACACAAGCACCAACTTCGTGGCTGATAAAAGGGAAGGGAAGCTCATTTGAAAAGAGGACTCTCACATCAGAAAGCAAAGGGAGACGCATAGAGAAAAAAAAAGTGTGTATATTATGTACATTGTACGTACTTAAAAAAATCAGAAAAATACAAAAAAAAAAAAAATAGTTTAGCTTAGAATAAATTTTTAGGTTTGTTTTTATTCCTTTTGGTGTAATCAAGTACTGGATTTGTGAGAAGATTGAGACGCACTTTCGTGAACAAGTTCGACAAGAAAATTCTGCGCATTTAATTTCTTTCCCTTTCCTTTTCATTCTTGCTATATTATTGAATCTTGTTTATTCTAATATGAGAATGTTTGGCTAAACCCCCGTTTAAAGGGTGGGATGCACTGTGAATGATGTTAGTTTATTTAATTAATTTCATTAATGCTATAATTCTAGGAAAATTATTTTTGACTGTCACCACTTAATTTATGTAACGAGAGTTAGTAAATTAATTAAACAAATTAATGTTTGAATTTAGAAATCGAACTAGAGATAGGTTTTTTCGATATTTGAATATTAATTTTTTATTGAAATTTGAGGAGTGATATTGTTTTCGTTAAATTGATCCTAGCAGATAATTTTCTGAAAATAGTATGATTCTTAATTTTTCATTGTGTGATATTTTTAAATTAATTTTCTAGAAAAAGATTTTATTAAATTTATAATTTTAACGAGAGTTAGATTATTGATTTAATATTATCTCAAAATATTTCACATTAATAAATTGAGAAATTAAAATAATTAAAAATGTAGTGTAATCCCATCTCTCTTGACCCTCTCACGTTATTTCACACTCGGTTGCACATTTTTTTTATTTAGTCATTTTGTAATTTTAGCATTAGTTAATTTCTCCCTTGAAATAGTTTTAAAATATATATATATATATATATATATATATATATATATATATATATATATATATATATATATATATATATATATATATATTTGAATTGCAAGTATTCACATTAATTATTTCACCTTGAAAGTTTGATTGATACCCGTACTTACCGCAATATGAGTTATTTTTAGACAAGTTTTGTATGTATTCAAGGAATTTTGAGAGTGGCTTTTTAAGATAACGACCATATACGCAAAAAGATTATTATCAAATGGCGTCGTTATCGCTTTCTCGACATGGAGACAAACTGAAAACTTGTAATTTTTATTTTTTTAGCGTAGTTATTCCTTCTACCTCTTACTTTGACTGGTTGTATAGGATTTTTTAAGCTTTTTATTTATATGGGGTGCATTTTGACACCATATTATTTTTGTAATAATTACTCCACAAAAAAAATGAAAAGGGAAACCGGACAAGGTGGAGAGAGGGCGTCTAAAGGCGAGGATTTTGAAGCCTCTCTACTTTGGGTCGGTAGGACTCCCGGGAACGACTGAGATAGGCGAAATCTCCCCCGGTCGACTCAACTCGGTCTTCACCCCACGTGTGTAAAAACCGTGGGAGGTATAATTTTTTTTTATCCCTCGCGACTCTCCTGCCAGAGAGTTCATTTTTTGTGTGATTAATTGCTCCTATGTGCTTTTCATTTATGCATCGCACTTAAATTGAATGGTTTGATGAATTAATTTACCTAAGACTTGGACCCGGTCATTGAAACGAGAAGGGATTTCATCACCCGACTCACTCCCGTATCCACTGTGTACAACCCTAGCTGTCATTAAATTTAAAATCAATCAACTACCTAGCCCCATAGGAACACATTTTTACATCAGGCGGTCACAAAGATAAATTCCGTGATTTTTTTCGCTAGCGGACTTAATTAAAAATTGACTACCCCTTTCACTAATTTTGAAGATAATAATTGGCTCCGTGCTCGTTAGGATTTTTTTCTTGACTCGTGTGTGTCCAATTCCATTCTTTAGGTAGTCAGTTTTAGTTAGTTGGCTCAAATCAAGAGTCCAATTTCCCCCCTTTTTCGAAAAATCCCAAAAATATTGTCCTTTTTTTTTAATATTTTCCAAAATCCCAAAAAAAAATCTTTTCTATATTTTAAATAGCAAAAATATTTTATTTTATTTTTAAAAAAAATATTTCCAAAAATACCAAAATGATTTTCTTTCTCTTTTTTCTTTCATATTCAAAATGGCAAAAAGATTTTCCTTTTATTATTTTCAAAAATCACAAAAAGTGTAAGGACATAAATTTCCAATTGAGTCCCTGTATTGTTTTGACTTAATTCCGTGAACAAAATTGTGTTTGTAATATGTCATGGGGAGATTTTATTTTGTCACGATCCCACTTGGTCTATGACGTATTGAAGAAAATTGAAAATGTTGCGGCAAAGCTTCAAAGAAATAATCATGTCGAAGATTAATTAGTGCAAGTTTATTCATCTTCACAGTTAATTACATTCCGAGATCACACAGGTTTGAATGCGTATAATTAATGGTGCTCGAAATTGTGTTTATAAAAGATAAGGATGTATTTTTATAAAGAAAAATGTTTTAAAATATTTTTTAAGTGTTTTAAAAGGTTTATACTACGTTTTATTATGATAAGCTCAAAATAGAGTTCGACTAATTTGGATCTCTTTTAAAAGAGACGTTTTAAATAAAAAGTAAATCCGTCGTAGCGTCGTTCAAACGACGTAAGATCTCGTTCGAACGAGATACCTATATCGCGCGAACAATGTGGCTCTGTCGTTCGAATGACACATTTTTTGATGCGGCGCTTAATTCTTATTTAAAGTGTGGTTCCGTCAAAGTTTCGTAAGTGTGCATCTAAAAAACAGTTTACGTTCCAATACGAGTTTTGCACATGTTTTCAAGTGTTTTAAAAGATTAAACACATCCTTAGAGTTTGCAAAGATCCGAGATATCATTATTCTATGTTTACGTGATCTTGCTGCACTAAGAAGATATGTTCTATCATTGAACATCAGGACACCGAGACATTCATGGAGTCGAGTGTTGTGGACAGGTATCGTAGAAGACAAAATTTCTACGTGGGCACTATTGAAGAATGGTAGAAGATCAGAAGGAGCGTAAAGACCCGTGGGGATCGAGTAATTGGGTAGGGCTCATCTGTCTTTATAAAACCATTATTCATAGTGATTGTCTGGCTTGGGCCGTCCGAGGTTATTTTCCCGTTTTGGGTTTTTTCCTCGTGCATCTAGCGTTGTGAGTATTCTTTACTTTACTTTACTTGCTTTAATCACTGGATGCATGTTTAGGATTAATCAAGATAAAATTGGTTTAAAGTAAGAATTGGGTTTTCACAACTTGGTTTGGTGCAAATTAAAAGTTGGATAATTTTTGGTAAAAATTGGTTTGATTTGAAACACACGCATAAGGGACCACCTCAGGCATTTTCAAAAAGATTTTCCTTTTTTTTGAAAAATATTTAAAAACTACAAAAATATTCCCCTCGCCATGGCTGAAGAACGTCCTTTACGGGAATACTTTGGCCATTTTCCATTCTCTCCAAGCTTGTTTGGGGTTGAGCCTGAATCGAATCTCCATACATTAATTCATGGCTTTAACTCTCACATGCCCACTATTGATACTTATATGTCGTCCATGCACACATCTCATCTTCCAATGCCTCCGGTGATGAGTGTCAACCCATCTAATGCTTCACCGTGCATACATTGCTTTCTTATCGATCACTTGTCCCATGAGTGTCCATTTATTCTCTCTCCACCTGAACCGACCATGGAACATGTGTATCCCTATGACACTGTTTTGGATCCACCCTCGGCATATTATTATGACATCTCTGATGTCGAGGGGTATGAATACCCACGCTATTCATGGAGACCTGATCACCCTTCCATGCAATATGAATCCCAACGCCATGTTGATCCTTACGGTTTCCAACAGTCGTCATCGCCACCTCGTGCACCTCATACCTATCAGTCCCCTTCATATGCTCCTCATTCTGATCACACTTTTGTCCCTCACGGAGATGCTTCTCTTATGAATGCTTCACTTGACCCCACTCTAAACACTTTATTCGAGTATTCTCCGTATCGTCCTGTCCATACTGAGTTGTGTCCACCTCAACCACCACCGCCACCCGCCACCACTTCAACACCATCATCCACATCCGCTCTCGAGGCACTCTTGCAACAGTTCATCATCGAGCAAGAGAAAGCCACCCAAGCTCTCCAAAAGCTTGACCAACGATTAAATGATTTTGAGTGTGCGAGAGAGTTAGACATTCCCATGGATCCACCCATTGTTGCACCCAAGTGTGATGATGATGTGTCCTTTTGTGACACGAATTTTGTGTGTGACCAACCCTATCCTCCAGAGAATCTCGAAGTTGAGACCACCTAGTGGTCCGGGCCCCAAGTTGATAATTATGTTGACCTATCCCTTGATTGTGAGACTGATCCCACACCACCCCATCCTCTCGAACCCATCATTGATGTTCACCTTTACCCTTTTATAGAATCCTTCATTACACTCGAGCTTTTACCTTATGCCCCAATTGCATATGTCACTGACATGCCCCTGTCTTTTAGGTTAGCTCCGGCTACGAGTGCTCACCAATGTCTCAAAATAGCATCAGAGATGGTTCCCACCTATCTTGATATGGATCCTACCCCATCATATTTGGCTCCCCTTGAGCCTAATATTGATGTAGATTCATCTATCTCGGATATTAAAGCCTCGTTAGACCCTTTCACCACCTCAGATGGTGACGTAATGGTGGCTAAGTTGATCACTCCCTCGTTTATTTCCACACTTACTCCCGCGAGTGCCCTTGAGGATCACTTCGCGCCTCATGAGGAGTGTGTGTCTCCTACTCAAGAGTTAGATCATCTTCCCCCACCCTTTGTACCACCCGATCCACCCACTGTCCTTTCCACCCCACCACTTGGTTTAGACCTTGTTATTGCACCTCACCTGTTCCCATATACGTATTTAGGTCCTCACCTCCACCCACCCCCCTCCCTAGAGATCCACAATCCCATTTTTGCACTTTTCATTGACACCACCATTTGTGTGAGTATGCATGCTACTCTCCCCATACGTGACACCGAGCTTGTTACTCTATGCACACCATTTCCTTGTGGTGTTGACTTTTTCCCTCAACAGCTCCCTAGAGTGTCACGGTGCGACCATTATCACCGTCCATTTATAGAATGGTCATGTACTTTCTATAAGGCCCACCCCATCCCACTTACCAAACCTTTTTGCCTCCATATCCAGCTTGAGCACCACTTTTATAGGGCCCTTGTTTCCCTCACATTTACGCTCAATAAGGCCCATGACAGGTGCCTGTTCACCCTCACCCTTACCCTTCATCCATGTACCCTCCTACCTACCCGCCCATGGTCTACCGATGCTTTGCATCGAGTGATGCACTTTGATATACAAGTGCATTGACCTATTTTTGCCTTTATCCAGCAAGACTGACGCTTCAGTCTTGTTTGGGGGTGATTCTCATCACCTCATTTTTCTGTCGCCCTGTGCTTTAATAGATCTTATCTTTAGGGTGAGAATGGTTCGGTCCGTCTGAAGACGTTAAACTTAACGCTACCGGGAGTTAGCCCGTTGTTCATTATTTCTGAGTATGAGTCTTATCTTGTTTGGGGGTGGTATTTCACACCACCCAATGCTTTTCACATGCTTTATAGACTTGTACAAATTTTTATATCGCATTTGTTCTTCAGGTTCTATCTCTACTCCATCATGCGGTACATTTTCATAAGTGGTTCATTATGGTAATATCTTTCATCCCTTGTACTTTTTATTTTTATATGTGGTTTTAAACATCGAGGACGATGTTCTCTTTTGTTTGGGGGTGGGAAATTTATCAAAATCGTACCTCTTTTGAAAAATTTCAGAAACAAGTGATTTTAAACCGTTTGTGCAGTTAAATGTAAATTTTATTAAATGAAATGTCTATCATCCCTATTTTAGAAATCTCGGAATACTTGTGTTTGACCCAAAAATTACGCTTTTAACCTTAAATTAATTAACACCTATTAAAGCGTACTTGCACCATGAATTCCTAAACTCAACAATTTTGCACTATCACATTTGCAATCAAAAGTTGAAGAGTAATTATATTCTCATGAATGCCTTAAAGATCACTAGTGGCGACTTAAACCTGTGAGATTTGAGCTTTTCACCTTTCACCTTTTGAGGGTTTTTACGTATCTCCAAGTCACAAGTTTACTCAACTTTCTTTGGATACCACACTTGTCGTTGTAAGGTCTCATTATTTTTTCAAATTTTGGCATAATCACTGAGAATGACATCACTTTAGAGCTATAAGAAACACGTTTCTTGTAGTTTGCCCCAGCACTAAATCGATTTTACCATACACTTGCCATTTTCCATATCACATTTTCTATCCATATTTTCCTTATCCATATATATCCCAGATACCATCCATATGTCATTTCCCATCATTACCATCGTTTTTGAGAAAAAGAGTGTTTGAAATTATCAATGTAAATTATCTTCATTTTCGTTATGAAAAGAAAAATGCATCTCAATAAAAAAAAAGAGAAAAAGAAAACAAATATAAAAATGAGCAAAAAAAATATAGAAACGAAGAAAGAGAAATCATGCGATCAAAATTTTGAAAAATGAAGACATTAGTTAGTCAGACTCTTCTCAAAAACCCTATCATTCATCTTCTTCATCTCATTATCCCCTTATACCTTCCATAAATGACATTTTTCACCATTGGTAAAGTGTTCGGGCAAACGAGAAGATTATATGGTGAATAACTCGATATTCTTGACATAGTGGTTAGCATTCCTTCATGAGATCAGAATTTTTTTCATGTATCCTTCATTTCTTATAAAGTGTGTGAGACATTTGAACTTGTATACATTTACTCACCTCCTCACATACTAGAGAGATAAACTTACCCAATTCTCAGAGAGTTCAATTCAGAGAAATATATCCAGTGAGAATTGAAATCAAAACTTTGACTCTTAAAAGGCGATCTTGGAATTACTCTAATGATACTTAAGATTTTTTCACACTAAATACGCTAAGTTTTAGGAAGGATTATGCTTTTTGGTGTTAAGTCATTTTATATCATATCTTATAGTTGAATACGGTGTTTCTTGACGTCCTTTTTAGTTGGGGTGTATAGCATTTCATCATCAAAATAATAGACTGTCATTTTAATAAATTTTGAATTTTGTGGGTACATTCACTACAAACCCTCACAGGACACCACTCGTCCTGTAGGGCAACCTATAGGTTTAATGGATTGTTGTACATGCTAAGTGCAATCGCCAGTGCCTGGGAAAGTGGCACACTTTTGGTTATTTATCTATGTTATCTCTCTAATTTTTGCTCGAGGACTAGCAATGTTCTGTTTGGGGGTGGTGTGATAAGCACCCAAAAGTGTCTATTTTATACCCCGAATAGATGCATTTTAGTCACTCGTTTTAATTAAAAATGCCTTCATGTTCGTATTTATCTATATTGCAGGTCAATCAGCAGTCGCAGTGTCAAATGATGCTAAATCCAGTCAATTTCGACACAAAAGCGATTAAAAGCATGCATTGAAGAAATCAAAGAGACCGCGAAGTCTGGAGTCCTATTTGAGCGTGTCGAGATGTCTTTCGATTCCCCGAACCAGTCCCGTAACCTTAACCTAGCCCAGACCAAGCCCAGTCCATATCCCGAGCCCGCTATGTGTTTAGTTTCTACCTTTATTATTTTTTTTAGAATTTATTTTAGATTTATTTAGAATTTTCTAGGATTTATTTTCTATTCTTATATTTCTTTATTCTGATTTTAATTTTTATTAGTTTTTAATCTTTATTTTATTTTATTATTATTCTTAGGATTAGTTTTTAGGATTTTATTTTATTTTTTTAGTTTTTAGTTTTTAGTTTTTAGTTTTTAGTTTTATTTTATTTAGTTAGGATTTTTAGTTTTTATAGTGTTTTATTTATTTCTTTTTATTTTTGAGTCTCTTAATAATAGAATAGAAATTTATTTTTATATCTTAATTTTTTTTTAATCCAATTTTATTTTTTTAGGTAGTGTCATTTTATTTAAGGGTCCAAATTAAACACACTCAACCACACCCTAATACCATACACACTCACATACACCTACACCAACTCGCCCACCCTCACCCACTTACACCCTAGCAAACATACACCCACATACACATAAAAAAAAACTATTCATCTTCTCCACCCACCATCTCTCTCATCACCCACCATTAACACACACACCAAACCTCACGCCACTTATAACTCCATACCAACAAGACCAAATCATCCCAAACCTGAGCCCACACAACCCATAACCAGTCGAAACCCAAATTGAGAAAAAAAAAAAAGAAAAAAAAAATGCAACCCATTTCTGCTTAACCCAACTCTAGCAGACATGCCACACCGGCGGCGACCCTTGCCGACCCACAACCGGAAACCATTTCCATGCCAACCCGACCATAACCAGCTACAAACCCACAACCCACTACCCGGATACCTATTCAAAAAATACCCATAACCCTTATCCATCCAAGCCCAAAGTCGTTTTGTTGTTTCCTGCCAAAGTAAAACAAGAAAAATAAAATAAAATAAAACAAAATAACTAAAGCCAAAAATCTTGACTTAGCTAAAACCGAATCCCAAGAATCTCACGACACAAGTAGCAACTTCGTGGCTGATGAAAGGGAAGGGAATCTCATTTGAAAAGAGTACTCTCAGATTAGAAAGCAAAGGGAGACGCATAGAGAGAAAAAAAGTAGTATATTATATACATAGTAAGTACATAAAAAAATCAGAAAAATACAAAAAAAAATTGTTTAGTTTAGAGTAAATTTGTAGTATTGTTTTTATTCTTTTTGGTGTAATCAAATGCTGGATTTGTGAGAAAATTGAGACGCACTTTCATAAACAAGTTCGATGAGAAAATTTTGCGTACTGAATTTCTTTTCCTTTCCTTTTCGTTCTTGCTATATTATTGAATCTTATTTATTCTAACATGCAAATGTTTGGCTAAACCCCTGTTTAAGGGGTGGGATGCACTGCGAATGATGTTAGTTTAATTAATCAATTTCATTAATGCTATAATTCTAGGGAAATTATTTTTAACTGTCACCAATTAATTTATGTAACGAGAGTTAGTAAATTAATTGAACAAATTAATGTTTGAACTTAGGAATCGAACTAGAGATAGGTTTTTCCGATATTTGAATATTAATTCGATATTGAAATCGGTGGAGTGATATTGTTTTCGTTAAATTGATCCTAGCGGGTAATTTTCTGAAAATAGTATGATTCTTAATTTTTCATTGTGACATTTTTAAATTAATTTTCTAAAAAAGATTTTATTAAATTTATAATTTTAACGAGAGTTAGATTATTGATTTAATATTATCTCAAAATATTTCACATTAATAAATTGAGAAATTAAAATGATTGAAAATGCAGTTTAATCACATCTCTTGACCCTCTCACATTATTTCACACTCGGTTGCACATTTTTTTTATTATTTAGTCATTTTATAATTTTAGCATTAATTAATTTCTCCCTTGAAATTGTTTTTAAAAAAATATTTTTAAAAAAATATCAATGAAAAAAATATTTGAATTGCAAGTATTCACATTAATTGTTTCACCTTGGAAGTTGGATTGATAACTGTACTTACCGCAATACGAGTTATTTTTAGACAAGTTTTGTAGGTATTTAAGGGATTTTAAGAGTGGCTTTTGAAGATAACGACTATACGCAAAAAAGCCAATAAATCAGTTATGAGGAAATGTAAATGGCGAAAGAGAGGGTGGTTTGAATGATAAAACTCAAACTTACACAGAGAAAATAAAACTTAGAGCCTACCTCTGACTATTCAAGCAAACGGAGTATAAGGGGGATTGAAACCTCTTATACCCCTTTACCGTCAGAAAGGAGTTGTGACGAATCTATTGGGCAGAGAGCCTCACTTCCTCTCCCCCGAGGTCACACACTACACATGCTATGATTGTCTAGGGAAGAAAATCCACGGTGCACGCTACCTAAGCATAGGGATTACGTGCGTCGCTGAAATTATTGTGCTCCCACTAAGCAACAAGTGAGACATGTGTTAATTATTGTTCACTTGTTCACAACAACCACGCCAACACGTGCCTAATTCAGTAAGGTAGAATTATGTCAATCAGGCCTAAAGACCGACCATCCTAATTCTTGGGGCATTGGAGGGATTATTAGCTGAATAAACCATGTGGCATAATATGTGGCACTAAGAGAGTAGGGTGATGTAGTTTTTCGGAGATCACGGATCTGTTAAGGGAGAATAAAAAGAGATGAAGAACAGATTTGGATGGATACAAATGTACTACTAATCTAGTGCCTCAAAGATAAGATCAAGTGGATAATTAATCATGATGGAAGAAATCTGGAATTATAGGACAATTGTATCTATAAATAGTAATGACCTTAATGATTTGGGATCCAATTTACAACACTCTAGTAACCACGTCTTGGACCCTCAGCTAGCAACCCTATCACTCTACTCGTCTTTTTTTCTCCATAAATAAAGCTCTTTCATCCCTTCCCCGTGGATGTAGACAAGTCGGCCTATTGAACCACGCCAATTCGTGTGTCTTTTTCATCCTATGGATGTAGAAAGGTCGACCTTTTCTAACCACGTAAATTCATGTCTTTTCATATTGCAATTAGATATTGGGGTTGAACTGGTATTTTGTAATTATTGTAAGACTGATATCGCATACAAACCAACAAATTTTGGTTCACATTCATTTATTAATAAGAACAACAAAGAAATCTAACAAATTTGCATATAAACTGAATTTGAAGATTTCAAAATCCATCAAATTCAAGAATATCGCAAATGAATCGATCCACATCTAAACCAAACAAATCTAGGTTTGCATCCATGGATTCACATTCATATATTGAAACACAGAGACAATTTGTAAAATCCTGAAACACGTGTGTGCTTGCGTTCAAATGATCAAATGATATATAAAACCTCTTTTAACCCAAACAAACCCTAAACATGCAGCAGTATGTGATTGACTAAGATGATAATCTAAGCAAGAACATTCAAACACATGCAATTAAGGAAAAATCCCCCACAGGAGCAAAACCATTTATTTTCACTATAATTTGTAAGAAAACGGCTTACAATCGGATTACAATGAAAATACAAGTTGACTAAGAATTACCCTCAGGTATCGGATTCTATAGTCGCGGCTGGAATTATCCCTTTCCAGTAGGGCTGCAATGGAGAAGAAGAACGGTCTCCTCCATAAGGGTTGAACTGCAAAACTGCGTTCCTGGGTTACCTAAAGGATTCACAAATGAATGGAATTTGTGTGAATCAAAATACCAAGAGTATTGGTACTCAATAGGTGAAGACTTAGGGCTTTCTCTACTCTGAAAATCGTGTGTAGAAGTCTTAGAAAAAACACTTCCCGTAGTGGGATTAAATAAGAGAACTTGAGCCCTAAAATTCGGAACATGATCTGAACACGATCTGTTTGAAATCATCCTCGTCGAATCGATCCGGTATCGTTAGGTGGATCGGTCCGGTGACATCGTATCGGTTCCTTTTTGAATGAGGATCAATCCGGTTGGCGTCGGATCGGTTCGGCTTTTTAGCTTCATCGGTTCGCTATGGATCCGGGGTACACTGGCCTTTCCTCAGCAGGCGGATCGGTCCGGTCTCTTTAGGCGGATCGGTCCGTATGAACCAGATCGGTTCTTTTATCTGGGCCAGATCAGTCCGGTATGTTCCCTGATTCCTTTTCTGCCTTTGATATTCGGATTCCGTTGAAGAGCGTATGATTCTTGAATTTTCTCAACGGTGTAACGGCGTACGACATATAAAATGCTAATGGACAAAAATGTCCTTACAAATCTCCCCCTATGTCTATGCCGGTACATACATAAAAACAAACATCCGAATTATCAATCATAAAAAATTGCCTATACAAATCTACCCTTCCATGAACCCAAAACTGAAAGAGTACAAGTGAATAAGACTGCATCGTTTGATCTTCAAATCGTCAGGTATCTCAACGCTTTTCTCATCAGGGTGTGCAATACAATGATAATCCATGTAGTACCTACACACATGAGAAAAAGCAAAATACCACGTGACATATCGAGTTTGAAGTGAGATAAGCATATATACCAATTTATGAAACAAACTCAAACTTTCAAAACTAACTCCCCCCCATAATAAGATAATCCATTCTCCCCCTTTTTATGATGTCCCCAAATAGACAAATGAGATAAATAAATCAAATAAGCAAGAGCGGGGTGTCACTAGGATAAAAGCACACCATGAATAAACAGAAAGCAACCAAGTCGATGATAGCGTAAATGAAGTGGTGTGATCAAATTCGATAGGAAAATCAATGCATACAAACATGACATATGTGCACGATGAATATTGGATATTCTTAGAGAATGAACTCAAATGCTTCCTTTGGTGTAAAAGAGTGACAGTATAAGATATTGACTCAATCAAATCAACAAATCAAAGCTCAAAATGATTTTCACACTAATAACGTCCAAAATGATTTTATGCTTTTTCAGGACTTTCAAGGAAGTGCAAACCCGTTTAAAGATTCTCCAACCAAACTCCCTCAGATATAATTTTGAATAGAGGCATTCTAAATTCTCAAACTTTGGAGAATTGATGGTGAAACCTAAGTGGCCCATATTTGGCATGAATTGCTTTTTATTGCCTGTAAATTTTTCGGGCTCTTTTAACCTCTTTGGACCTCGGATATTAAAATTCCTCCATTTTTTAGGTCCTTTTTAACGGTGGCTTTTACGCAAAGGATAGATGATTACCTTTCGCAGCCCCTCCCCGTTGTACAAAAACACACAGTCTCACCAAAACGGTTTTTACATGCATTCCAATCTTGTCAAGTTTTATCGCATATAGTACATTGTATAGACAGGATTGAGATGAAAACACGCAAGACAACATGAGATAGACAAGTGCAATAATCAAATATAGCCGTGCATGTGTGCAATAAGGGATATAGGAGTCAAACATGTAGGAAGATATCACTAATTACATCTCAAAGACTCCAACCAATGTAAAGCACATGGATGAAATGATGTAGCGTCTCAAATCTCTATCAAACAGTCACATGGATATATGGAATGAAGTAGTGACTTGGCTAACTTAAATGCTCATCCATAAAAGGTGCAAAAACAGAAAAATCTTTTTGGCCTTTTTCAAAAATTATTATCAAAATAAAATCTTTTTGTGCTTTTTCTCAAAATTTTTCTTAAAGGAAAATCTTTTTGTATATATATTTTTTTTTTTAAACAAGAATATATACAAAAATGATACATACTAGCAATAGGCAAACAATGACATCATTAAAATCACCCTATGCTAGTACACAAGTCAAACCTCAATCATTAGGTGCGGAGGGGTTTTCCAAAGGTGGTGACAGCTTATGAAAAACCTCCATCAATTCTTGTGAAGTTTGACTAAAAACTTAACTTGCTCACCTAAATGTGCAAACTCTCTCATGTAGTCTCCGGGAGCATGTAAAGTATCATGTGTGGGTGCATGTATGCCAGAAACACGTGTAGAAGCAAAACGTGACACATACCCCAACTTAAAGCAAAATTCCCTAAGGTGACCTCTCCTCTTGCAATGTGAGCAAACATAAATAGGCCTAGGAACACCTCTCTCAAAAGCTTTAGGATGCACTTTCCTAATAGGAATGGGATGCCTAGGTGGGTTAGGGTGAGACACATGTGAAACTGTCACTAAAGTGGGAACCGGCTCGGGTGCTAATCGGGAAGCAGAAGCACCGTCATGACTTATTCCAAACTTCTCACCTTTACCCTTAAGAACCACCTTTTCAATCTTCTTAGGTGCGTTCTCAAACTTGACTTTGACCACCCTGGCACGTTCGAGATCACTCTCGAGTTGGGATACACGTGTCGTCAGACTAGACAACGTGTCGGTCAAATCACACTTCTCCTTTCTCAAAACCTCCTTCTCTTTCTCCAAATCTAAAACCCGATGACCTAAATCCCTATTATACTTCTTTGTTTTCAAGGTCTCGGTGTACAAATCTCTAAAAGCTTTTTGGAGCTCACTTTCATCTCCACTTTCACTCTCACTAGAAGCGCTCAAACCATCACTATCACATTCGTGTGCACTATTGTGGGACAAGGTGGGTGTGCTCACACGACTAGAAAAAGCTACAAACTTCTCACCACTAGTCTCATCACCCTCACTATCACTAAGTGTGGCAGGCATGGCTACTTTCTTTCCTTTCTTTCTAAGCCACGTAGGACACTCAAATGACTTATGTCCCTTACCCCCACATTCAAAACAAGTGACGTTCTCAAAATCTTCCTCACACTCCTCATCGGAGTCATTCTCTTTTTCCCTCTCACCACTTTCTTTGGCCTTTCCTTTCTTTTTATTTTTCTCAAAAAAATTCTTTTTATTGGAAGAATTATTTTTGTTCATGTTGAGAAATTTTTTAAAATTTTTCGCAAACAAGGCCATATTATTAAAATCAAAATCTCCCTCGGAATCTGACTCACAAACGGTTTCTTTCTTTTTCTTAAAATGAGTCTTTAAAGCAATGCCTTTATCCTTAGCCTTAATGGTTTTGGGAAACATGTCAATCTCATAGGTTTGAAGATCTCCTACAAGTTCTTCCAACTTAAGTGATTTCAAATTTCCTAAAGAGTTCAAAACAGTGACTTTAGGAATAAAGCGTTTTGGGAGAGATCTCAAAATCTTTTTAACGACACGCGTGTTATCAATTACCTCACCCAAATTAAAACTAGTGTTAACAATGTCCGACAAGCGTGCAAAAAACTCATCAAAGCATTCGGACTCAGACATGGTGATAGTCTCAAATTGGGTGGCCAAATTTTGTAATTTAGACTCTTTAACAGCGTTCGTACCCTCATGGGTAAGTTGCAAAACATCCCATGCCTCCTTTGACGTGGTGCACGTCATTATGCGATTGAACTCATCAGGTGTGACAGACCCAGAAATAGCACTTAGACCCTTAGAATTAAAAGATGACCATTTAATTTCTTCATCAGTCCAAGAAATGCCAGGTTTCAAATTGGTCACATTATCAACAGTCACGGTGGGAGGAGTCCACCCTCGTTCAACCAAAATCCAGACACGTTCATCAATGGCTTTTAAAGCCGACCTCATACGGACTTTCCAATAAGCATAATTTGTCCCGTAAAAAACAGGTATTTTATAATATGACTTCTCCATTTGAACACGCACTTTTTCAAAAATCATTTTTTTTTTTTTTTGGAAAATTGATATCTTAGAAAAATTTTGCGGAAAATAGGAATAAGCGATAGATTAGCGTAACCTGCTCTGATACCAATTTGAAACACGTGTGTGCTTGCGTTCAAATGATCAAATGATATATAAAACCCCTTTTAACCCAAACAAACCCTAAACATGCAGCAGTATGTGATTGAATAAGATGATAACTAAGCAAGAACATTCAAACACATGCAATTAAGGAAAAATCCCCCACAGGGGCAAAACCATTTATTTTCACTATAATTTGTAAGAAAACGGCTTACAATCGGATTACAATGAAAATACAAGTTGACTAAGAATTACCCTCAGGTATCGGATTCTGTAGTCGCGGCTGGAATTATCCCTTTTCAGTAGGGCTGCAATGGAGAAGAAGAACGGTCTCCTCCACAAGGGTTGAACTGCAAAACTGCGTTCCTGGGTTACCAAAAGTATTCACAAATGAATGGAATTTGTGTGAATCAAAATACCTAGAGTATTGGTACTCAATAGGTGAAGACTTAGGGCTTTCTCTACTCTGAAAATCGTGTGTAGAAGTCTTAGAAAAACCACTTCCCGTAGTGGGATTAAATAGGAGAACTTGAGCCCTAAAATTCGGAACATGATCTGAACACGATCTGTTTGAAATTATCCTCGTCGGATCGGTCCGGTATCGTTAGGCGGATCGGTCCGGTGACATCGGATCGGTTCCTTTTTGTATGCGGATCAATCCGGTTGGCGTCGGATTGGTTTGGCTTTCTAGCTTCATCGATTCGCTATGGATCCGGGGTACACTGGCCTTTCCTCAGCAGGCGGATCGGTCCGGTATGTTCCCTGATTCCTTTTCTGCCTTTGATATTCGGATTCCGTTGAAGAGCGTATGATTCTTGAATTTTCTCAACGGTGTAACGGCGTACGACATATAAAATGCTAATGGACAAAAATGTCCTTACAAATCCATTATTCTAGAGTCAGTTTTTCACATCTAAATTCCCCATTAATTGTTGCACAAATGCAGAGAACGTTTACCTAATATTTGGACTTCATGCCCATCGATTTCGATTTGCATGTGTTTCTTGTCAAAATTCCTACCTATTGGTGTTCAAATCAATTTGCTTATGTTAAAATATGTTGTTAAACAAAAATATAATTAACCCTTTAATTAATATTTAATTATCCTAATTGTAATTAATGTAGATTTTAGTTTAATGTAATATATTGATTTTGATGATTCCAAACATACATTTATTGAGTACTATGTAATTATTAATATATATAATTTTGTTTTATTTATTTTATACGTTTATTAATTGTTTGTCAAAATATTTATTTAGCTTTATATTAAAAATATTTTAATATATCTTTGTAATATATATATATATATATATATATATATACACTAGTGGATACCCGTGCCGAGGGCACGGCGATAAATTTGCTCCCGTGATAAAACCCAAGCCATAAAAAAATGCCCCCGTGATAAAATTCAACCCATAAAAAAATTAAAAAAAATAAAGAAAACAAATAGTTAAAAAAAAAAAAAAACTACTTTTAGTATGACATTTCATGCATGGACATGAAATGTCAAAAATATCATACATGCATTTTTGCCATCCCCATATGGCTCCATATTATATGGATGATATATATATATATAGCCTACTCTTTTTTTAAACTTCACATCTATATACTCAGGTTGGGCTGTATAGTTTTGCTAAAAGATTTTTTTGAGCCCCAAGCCCTTATTAATTCTAATATTTTTGTCTGCCTTGGGCAGATTTCAATATCATTTTAACTATTAATTGTTGTTTACCTTTTACAACCTCAATCATCTTAGGCCTCGTGATATAAAGTTGTCCCCCTAGTTTTTTTGTTTTGTCCAGTCATAACAGTGTAACCCACGGATGCTATACACCTTTGAAGCGTACCCGCATGAGTTGTCTGAATAACCTTTGCCTTGGGCATTACACAACTATTTTAAATATTTTCTTGGCCATGTAGCCTTGGGAAGCCCATATCTGCTACATTATATATGTATATATATATATATATATATATATATATATATAGAGAGAGAGAGAGAGAGAGAGAAAGAGAGAGAGAGATAAATAGATAGATAGATAGATATGTATGTAAATTACATCTCTATGCATGTTATTTGGACAGTATTATATCATGTTAGTTGGGCCGTTTATATCTGAATTAAATGTATTTTTATCAAGTACTGTCATTTTAATATGTATATGACATATTATGATGTTTGTACCCAATGCTAGCCTGGGTAAGATTTCGTGTACTCGCATGTCACGTCTATTAGCTAGCTGACTTAGTCAGCTTGTACAAAATGGACCTTGGGCCCCATGCGTGTATCTATATATACATATCTTTAAGAGTCGTTGTGAATTCCTTGAGTTGTTAAACCTTAGTTGCTAATAGTATATATATTTACTTTTATTGCAGTCCTTGTCTTACTATATTAACCGACCTTGGGCCCCACGCTAGTGGTAAAAGTCTCCATCATATATTTTTTCAAAGCATGTGATGTGCTGATTGTTAGATGCATAACACTCCTTTTATTTTATTTTTAATTCACTCAACTTTGAATTCCATGGGGCACGCCACCTTGAGCAGTGCTCAATTCACACGTCACCTAGCAGTTTTTCATCTGTTAACATTAACATTTCTCTGTGGCTAAATTGCTTTGGGGAGTATTTTTATTAATATATCTATCTTATCTTGTCCTATTCGTTCCTTTTAAATTGGTACTTTGGGCAAAGTTATTTATTAAAGACATAAATCATGGGTCTCTTATAAATCTTTTGAGATTCTTTATTTTTAACATATCTCGATTGGTAGAATAGCCTTCTTCTTTTACACATATCAAAATAGTTTACACTTCATTATATATTAGATTACCTCTCTCATTATATATTAGATTACCCCTCTCTCTCTCTTGTGTTACTAAGTTTTATTAATCATCTTCTCTACTAAGATAAAGAACCTCTACTTTGGGAAGTCAATCTTCATCCAAAAATGATACAGAAGATATGCAATCTATTTTCATGTTTTTCTTTAGAATACAAAAGAATATTTGCAGATCATTTTTTCAGCATTCTTCCTCTCATCAAAAACTAAAAGCATCTAATGCTATGAAGAAATATGTCTAGCAGCTAGTTTTGAAGATTGTTATTAAAGCATTGAAGTGATGCATTAAAGATCGGGAGCATGAGACTATAAGTTAGAGACAAAGAGTAAAAGAATTTATTTAAGAGCATTTGAATTTATTATTCTGTTACATTATTCAAAGAGAGCAATTAACTTATTACATTCTGCTCAAATATTCAAAGGCACACATCATCAAATACTAGTGCAACAAGAAATATTTTTGAAGAAAATATTTTGCCTCAAATTATGAAGACTTGAGCCTACATGAGAATCATTTATTGAAGCCTCATTGGAGAAGAAGCTCAAAGTATAAATTGTATTTTTGGAGGGTTTCATTATTTAAAATTGTACTAAAAACTCATATTTCTTTTAATCTTTGTTAAAAGCTTCGGATTGTAATCAGTAGCACGGTTTAAGCTACGCGGATTGTAAACGGTGATTGGTTCCTCCACGCAATTGGACCACGGGGTTGAAAGCTCGAAGTTAGCTTGGAAACGATTGTACGAGGTGGTTTGATCCTACCTGCAAGTGGATCAGATTTAGTGAAGCGCAAAAGAGACATGCGCTCTAGGCGCGTGGACGTAGGGCGAGATTTGACCGAACCATGTTAAATTTTGATGTTATTCACTTTTCGCATTTTATTTGCTTATTTACTTGTGGTGGCTTAAATTTATCTTTTCAGCACATAAATTAATTCCAAAATTTGACAAAATTATTTTTAAGATTAAAATAACTATTTTCGAATCAATTAATTAATTCCAGAATATTATTTTTTATTATATACGAAAATCGATTATATATTTACGGGGAAGTTTAAATCAATAATATTACTTGTTTAAATTTATTGGTAGTATTTATTTGATATTCATTGTTGGAATCATTTAAGATTTATTAATCTGAAATTTAGTTAAATGTTTTACATTAAATATTTTTTGAAAATTTTTATTTAGCCAAAAAGGTTTACAAAATTCCAATTCACCTCCCTCTTTGGTATTTTTCAGGGCAATAACTGGTATCAGAGCAAGTGCTCTAATTACTTTTGAATTTAACAATCATAGAGTTAATGATCATGGAAAACTTTATAATATTTATCTCAAATGTTGCTCTCTATATTTTTATTATTTGTATACTTAAATATTTAATATCTTGTAGCCTTTCATTATGTCATTTTGTGTGAAGAAAATGGACAAATAGTCAATCTTGTACTTCAAGCTTTATTTTAAACGAATGCTTCAATAAAATCTTGGATGGCGATGCACTAAATTGAGATATGTGCAATTATTGCCTATGCTCGTATTGATGAATCAAGTAGTGAAGATACGAATGCTCATTGTTTTATGGAAAATGATAATGAGGAGGTACAATATAACTCTAGCTTTAGTGATAATGAATCATATTCTACTCATAGTACAAATCATGAGGTTAACGATGATTTTGTTAATAACTATGAGGAATTGCAAGATGTATTTAATGAGTTATTTGAAAAATATGATGATCTTATAAAGAAGTTTATTACACTTGATAAGACCAATTCTATATATGAATCTATATCAAATGATTTTGATAATTTAAAATTAGAAAATGAATCTTTGAAAAATGAAATTAAAACCTTGATAAAGGAAAAATCTTTAAGTGTCACTAACCCTCATGAATGTAAAAATAGTGATTTAAAAAAGCAATGTTGAGTATTTAAAGGAATCTTTAGATACATTTACAGAAGGAAATGAGTATTTTCATAAAATTTTATAAAATCAAAGAATTCAGTTTAATAAAAATGGTATTTGATATAATAAAGAAAATGAGAAAAAGAGTTATTCCAATTTATTTCAAAATAATGCCTCAACTAGTCATTGTAACTCCTTATGCGCATATTGTGGTAGACACACACACTATTCTAAATTTTTTTAGTTTATTAGCTTGGATTCCAAAAGAAACAATTATGCATGCTTATCCTAAACAACCTCACTCTTTTTGGGTTCCAAAAGATAAATTTCTTAGGTGCAAGGCAAGTGTTGGCAATGTGATTAAGAACTTGTATTTTTATTTTATTTTTTTGTTTAATGTTTATATGCTTATTTGAGATTTACGCCACTCTTTATCTTTAAAATATTTTAAAATTTGATAAGAGAAAATGAATTTTGAAAATTTTGTGCTTTAATATTGCATTATGACCTAACGCATTTTTGGTATCAAAGAGAAAATCTTCCAAGTTGTGTAGGTTGCATTTTGAGATGGGATATGGATTTTCAAGTCGTATAATTTGGTATCATTACAAGTTTCAAGTATCATTGCCTAATGTTGAAAATGCCACACTTGGAGAAATTTTTATGGATATCTTTGATATTGGTAAGGTGGTAAGGAACTCCCTTCTTGAATGTTGAATATAATATATCATTTTGATGATTTTATGTTGTAAGTCATGCACTCTATTTTGATCATAAATTTTTTTAATTCATAATTGTTTTTAGACATGTATTTGTTGTTAATAATCTTGGAATAATTCTTGACTTTATCATATTTCTTTTTTAGACGAAAATGTCATGTGTATATTTGCTTGTTATATATGCTACACATTGATTTTGACTATATGAACATATTATGCCATGTTATCTAAATAGCTCATTTCATTTGAATGACTTTCATGAAGAATATTATTTTTGAAGAAAGTAACACTTGTGATATTTGTGCTTGATTTGAAAAATTATATGATTATCAAAAATGATTTGTGAATATATTGAGATTTGTTGAACATGATTTTATGGAAGTGTATGTTGAAAATATTTTATCTCATAAAAAAGATGCACCATATTTATTATTATTATTATTATTATTATTATTATTATTATTATTATTATTATTATTATTATTATTATTATTATTATTATTATTATTATTAATAATAATAATAATATATATATATATATATATATATATATATATATATATATATATATATATATATATAAAATAAAAAAGATGCACCATATTTATATATGCTTCCATTGGTATCCCTTAGGGGGAGAAAAATGTTTATTGAAAATTATTTGTAGAAAAATGCTTGATCATGAATTTTGATACTTTATTAGGGATATTATTGATAATTCCGAGAATTTTATGCTCGTATCTTGAAAACGGCAAAGCATGAACAAATTGACAAATTCTTATCGCTTCATATATGCCGCTATCCTTTAACTCATGTTGTGTGCTTAATTGATATTATTTGAAAACATTGAGTTGTGAAACATTTACCATTATGTGTTTGAAACTATTAATTTTATCATTTTGGTGACTTGTGTGTTATTTGATGTCATTCATGCTTATCCGAAAATTCAAATACACGCTACGAGAATTTTTTTGATGAAATATGTGAATATTGAAAATTTTATATATGTCTCTTATGATTTATGGTTGGATATGCACAAATTATTTTTGATAGGAGAAGTTTCTATTTTTGCCCGATGACAATTGATCTATGTGAAAAATCTTTTTGATAATGTCAAAGGGGGAGAAATATGTGTGATTCACCTATTTGTGCTTAATTTATTCATTTTATGAATTATTGTGAATCATTGTTTGTCATCATCAAAAAGGGGGAGATTGTTAAATGAAAATGAAATTAACGCTTTAATTATTATTTGATTATCCTAATTGTAATTAATGTACATTTTATTTTAATGTAATATATATTGATTTCGATGATTCCAAACATACATTCATTAAGTACTATATATATATATATATATATTCATTATAACGATGTATATATATATAATTTTGTTTTATTTATTTTATATATTTATATAATAACATCGTTATAATGAATATATATATATATATATAATTGTTACCTTACATGTACTAAGAGCATCGTACCGGGGGAGGATAACGAAAGGTAAGTTTACACATTGAAAAGGGAGTTTTACTTTTTTTTTATTGTTATGCTCTGCAGTGGTGAGAAGTAAGGAATGGCAAAATAACTTCCTACGAACTAATGTTGTTCGTAGGAAGTATAAAAATATTTCCTGCGAACAACATTAGTTCGTAGGAAGTTTATACGGACTACATTTGTTCGTCAAAACTCAAATATATGATAAAAATAATTATTTATTCTTCCTACGAACTTTATTTGTTCGTAGGAATTTCTACGAACTACAGAAGTTCGTAGGAACCCTTTACAAATTCAGCAAGGGATTTGTATCTTTGCGGAACCACTACAAATTGAGATACAAAATTTATTCAGTTATATCCACCACTCTAGGCGTCCCAAATTGTAAACTTACAAATTCTCTTGGCATTTTGTATCCCCGTTATGGATGCTCTAAGACCAGTAGCCTACCCTTTTCTTAAGCTTCACATCTATATACCTCGGGTTGGGCAGTAGAGTTTTGTTAAAAGATTTTTTTGGGACCCGCATCCTTATTAAGTCTAATCTTTTTGTCATCATTTTTTATGTTAATTGTTGTTGACCTCTGATAACCTCAATCATCTTGGGCCTCGTGATATATAGTTGTCCTCCTAGTTCTTTTGTTTTGTCCAGTCACAACAATGTTAACCCACTAATATTATACACGTTTAAAGCCTACCCGCATCAGCTGCCCGAATAACCTCTGCCTTGGGCATTACAGAACTACTTTAAATATTTTCTTGTACATAAGCCTTGGGAAGCCCATATTTGCTACTTTATATATATATATATATATATATATATATATATATATATATATATATATATATAGAGGCAGACTCCTGTGCACACTAAGTTTGCACATTATCTTTTATATATAGTAAAAAAAATATTTTTGAGTTGATTTTTTTTGTGTGATATTTAAACATTTCAAGGAACCCATATAAAAAAAATCAGCTCAAAAAAACTTTTTTTGCTATTTTTAAAAAATCGGTCAAACTTTCGCAGTTTTTAAGCCCTTTAAAAACTGCGAAAGTTTGAACGATTTTTTAAAAATAGCAAAAAAAGTTTTTTTGAGCTGATTTTTTTTGTGTGAGTCCGTTGAAATGTTTAAATATCACATAAAAAAATTGGTGTGCGCCAGCACTAAGTTTGCACACTTTTAAAAGGTAATATGCAAACTTAGTGTGCAAACTTAGTGTGCACAGGAGCCTGCCTCATATATATATATATATATATATATATATATATATATATATATAGAGAGAGAGAGAGAGAGGCTAATGTGTACACTAAGTTTGTACATCATTATTTTAAAATAGTAAAAAAAATATTTTTGAGTTGATTTTTTTTTGTGATATTTAAACATTTCAACGGACCCATGTAAAACAAATCAGCTCAAAAGAACTTTATTTACTATTTTTAAAAAATCAGTCAAACTTTTGCTACTTTTAAGTACTTTAAAAGCTACGAAAGTTTGACCGATTTTTTAAAAATAGAAAAAATATTTTTTAAGCTGATTTTTTTTTACATGGGTCCGTTGAAATGTTTAAATATCACATAAAAAATAAACTTAAATTTGTTTTTATTGGTTTAAAAAAATTGGTGTCCGCTAGCACTATGCAAACTTAATGTGCACAAAAGCATGCCTCTATATATATATATATATATATACTGGGTTATTCCCGTGCCTAAAGGCACGATGCTAATTTTTGAAAGTGTACATCATTGATACAACCATACGTCGTATTTTGTTCACAACAGATAAACATTTTTTAGAGTTATATAAGGTCGTGCAACGTTGTGTTTTTACGAATGTTAAATTGGGTGTCAAAATTGCCATGTACTTTCATGTTATATTGGGTATCAATAGTGTAATCATCGTTTAGTCGTGTATTTTCATGTTAAATTGGGTGTCAAAATTGTTAATCGTGTTACTCATGTCATATTGTATTTATTGTGCCAATGGCACGGTGATAAATTGACTCCACTCCAGAATATTTTTCGTTTTATAATACACTCGTACACATGCCAATGGTACGACGATAAATTTACACCTGAATATTTGTGTTTATTAAACACTCACTCTCGTTTCCTAAACTAACCCAAACACACGCACACACTCAACACTCTTGTACTCACTTCCCCAAAGCTTACTACGTTACACCTGCTACACCTCACACCTACCACAACCCGAGTTCACCCATTACCCCACCCTTCCCGCTACTCCCCCAACTACCAGTTAATCCTTACCTCCAAAAAACCCACATCTTCCCCAACCCACCCAAGCAACCTTGCAACCCCTGCCTTCTCCAAGCTAGCCCTCTCCCACCAACCTGCTCCCACCACTCACGCAGACCAAGAAGCCACTCCCCCTGCCTAGTTTTGTCCCCATTTCTCGCTTTGTATTATAGTGAACACTCCCCCTACTTTTACAGTGATTATTAATAGTATTGCAATTGAAATGACAATAGATAAAAAATTAATCATACATAGATAAAAAAAAATAATACCCGAGTATTTACCATTCCAAAAACAACCATCAGTCAAAACCACAAAGTAATGAGTCAATTTCAGAGAAATCAAAAGGCTCCTAAGAAATCTGAAATTCAACAAAATATTCAATTTCGAATACAAATGTAAATCAACTGATTCGATGCCTTGTTAGCAGCCTCAAGTTCCTTCTTACGCATTTTTAGCTTCTTTGAAATGAAGTTGAATCTCTTGCAAAGACAATTGTACTTTTTCATTTTCTCGCATGTTTTCTTCTTCCACGTCAACCTACAAACAGAACAAGTGCAATCGACTTTACAACTTAGATCCTTGTATGCAGATGTACAAAATAATTCCAAGAAATAAAATACAAAATTAAAAAGGTTACGGGACACACTACCCCTCATGCGTTTCTCCTCTAGATGTAGTCGCCATGTTAGTTACATAACTCGCCTCTCTAATTTATTTTTGGTAGGTTAGAGAGCACCTGTTTCTCTAGCAACCTATATTTTAGACCAACAAAAGTAACTATAACTGACATTATGCATATTGATGCTATTATACATTAATAACCTCAGAAACTTGAAATTAAAATTATAAGAGAGATTTCAAAAATTCAAGCACTGCCTTTACAAACAAACTCTAAAAAAACATAGATCCTTCACCCAACGGTAATAAAGGAATCTTCTTTACCTACAGATTTGGGTGTTTAAAAAACAAAAACAAAAAAACGAAGTCAATTGGCTCGTTAAATGAGAATCCTTCTACAATGTCAATTAAAAAAAGTACTAAGTAAAATAAATAGTTTAGTTCTTCATATGAAGAAGATATATTTACAATAGGAAAGATTTTCAAATTTGGGTTCACCCAAATGAAAAAAAAGTGTTCCCCAACCAAATAATCTACTTTTTAACACCAAGAAAAAACCCAAGAGAAGAAAATCAGTCAGATGGAAAGAGAACATATACCTTATTTATATCATATATATCATGTGTCTAAAGGTAGATGGGAGATTTCTCAATTGATGAGTGGAGGTTAGCATCCTAGGGTGAGATCTGCAAAATCATAAACTTGTAAACCATGAATAAAAAGACATGATTTGAACAAAAAGAAAAACATAAAAAGTCCAACAAAGTGTGATTAGGACAAAAAAAACTCTCTTAGAAAATTCAAAACCCAAAGTCCCTTAGAAAATTAAGAGATTAGAAAAAAATTGAAACCAATGTTTTCAACACACAGATTGGATCAAAAAATTCAAAACCAAAAGCATAGGATCCTTTTCAACACATGGATGTAGAAAAACGTCCATGTGTCAACCCCTAGGATCCTTTTCTTCTCCTAAAATACTACCAACCCAATAGAGAGAGACGTACCAGCAGCAGGTACAAACTTGTTATTTCTTCAGTAGATTTTCACCTTTTGTTTCTTTTGTTTCTTCAGCAGCTACTACTTGCAAAATATTCAACAATAGTAAAGTGCTTATCTAATAAATATATTTTTTTATCAATATTGAAAGAGAACTAAATATTAAATGAATAAAATAGAACGAAATGGTTTATCAAACTATAGGCTTATAGGAACCACAAATTAAAGAACAGTCTCCGGTAGAGGGTTCAACATACATTATTAAAAAATACCATGTTCTAGAGTCTGACATTTGTCTAGGAATTGTAGTCTAGTCCTCCCAGTCTCGTTGCGAGATTGTCTCATGTTCAATCAAAATCTCGAATTAGGTAGACTTTTATTTCTTTTGATTGCAGCTGTTGTAAGGACTTTAGCGGCACCTAGAGTCAACTTTAGGAGACCACTGATATTATTTGCAAAACTATTTAAACCAAAGAATCACCCCATAAAACATTGTCAATTACCTTGTGTGAAATATGGACAATGGAAAAATGTCAGAACTTCAAACATATCACATTTTCGCAGCCTTATACGTCATGGTGGAGATGTTACCTTCCAAATAAAAGGAAAATATTACATGAGTGAGGAGCAATTGAACAATAATTGATGGAAAAATTGTATTCTCAAAGATCCTATTTAATTGGAGCAATTGAACCTCAAGCTGACTATTAAAATTGTGGAAATGAATAGAGAACACCTCAATGCTTGCATCCAAATTGAATTTCCTGATGGAATAATTTATAGCACTCTTCGAGAGAGTTGAATTTTAAATTGGATACCATTATAAAAAAATCGTGTCAAACTGATAACATCAGATCGCTAATAGTATTTGAAATGAAAAAAGAAATAATAAAGACATAGAAAAAAAAGGTGCAAAATAACAAATCTCCACCTATAAATATGAATTTAATGTTACCTACATCATAAGTTCAAGATGCATATAAAGGATCAAAGTTCACAAAGTAACTGCTGGAAAGTGGTTGTGACACCCTGCCTAATTAAATACCGGGCGATCACTCCTTTATTAAATTAAAATCAAGGTGAACAGTTGGTTCATTCTTAGCATCACTGTCGTAAAAATACTTTTCCAATTTAAACACTCTAAATAATTAAGCTAAGTGTCAAAACCATTTAAAACCTTATTCTCATTTTATTAAATCCGGTTATAAAACCTTAAACCATTAACATCTAAAGAGTCACACATTAAGAATAAAAATAGAATTGAACATACACGAATTTAATCATCAATAATAAATCCCAACATTTACAACACTAAAGGAAAACATCCTGACAGTAATAAATCCCAAAATAAAGGTACTGAAAGTAAAAATTTCAATCTCTAACTATACCAACTAAATAATAGAAAGAGGGCAACACATGCCCCTGCTGGATAAAACTGAACTAGGAGTAGAATCAAATGGATGAAGTCGTCTAAACAACAGGCCTGCAACTCCCACCTAAGCTGCAGCACGTTCCTTCCAAAGGATCCTAAGTAAGACCCCCCTGTGGCTAGGCACCTATAATACATACATATATATATATACAAGAGAGAAAAGGAAATAGAAACGGGTCAGAGCCCGATAGTGTATATGATTTAAAAATTCGTTTAGCAAGTATTTAAATTGATACAGGCCAATGCAACAACATATTAGTGCGACACTCTCTTGAGAAATTCTCACCTCTCTTCTAATGTGCACACCTATCTCACTAACCTTCCCAATGGTCTATCTCGTCATACACCACACTATCTTTCCCCAATGATTTAACTTATCTTAGGTTATTCGCAGGATTTACAACTGAACAACACAAGTATTTAAAACGTAAGATTTCAATTTGTAACCAAGGCTCTCCTTTTAACTTTATTAATCAATAAAGTTTTCCAGTGTCATATTATACTTTCTTAAAACAATTATTTATAATTTGAGTCATCAACCATGTCCTACATATCGAATCACAGTAGGCAGTTCCAGATTTCAGAATTTCATATATATATAAACTACTCGTATAATAAATATATCATAACAGCACCCCACATAAAAACTATGGTGCAGGCATACTCTGCTATCCAATCCCCGTATCAATCGTACTAAAGGGAATACAAGTTCGGAATCACTCTCGAACTGTATAAATACATACACAAACAATATTGAGGCGAAGCATAGTTTCCAAGTCCAAGAGGTCAGTACATACCCTCACGTCTCTTAGGACCGTGACTACCGATTCGATAGCTTGTACCTAGGATTTCTATCTTCTAGGGTACGAGTCAATATCCCCCATAAGGCACACGAGATAAGATCGTCCCAGCGCAGAAACCTCAGGGATAGCAAGTAGCGCGGGCATGATTTTCACAAGTATATAATATATGCATACACAATCATATAAATATACCACTTTTATTATATCAATTTAGGTTTATCCAATAACCCACATTCATAACATTTATCCTTATTATCCCATTATTATTTATCAAGTATAATGGTTCGTTTATAACTTTAATTCGAAGTATAATGGTTCGTTTCGAACTTTAATTCGAAGGGTTTTTCCAACTTACTATGTAACCCTCATGGACTCTATTCTTCCAAATGTACAATTCAGTAGATATCCATTTATATTTCAACGTAACTCTCTCTTACGTGTCTCTCCCCTTTAATATATACTTACATTATCCCTTATGAAAAATATCCCAAAAATATAGATTTCGCCTTACATTAAAGGATTTTGAATTTTATTTTCAAAGATGATAATTTCAAACGGTTTCGAAATCGGAATTAAAATGGAGTTTTAATTGAATTTTTATTATCTCTAAGAGTCCTCAAAACATAAAACTCTCTAGCAAAAAAAAAATATTAAAAAATATTGAACGGTCCGATCGAGCTGAATTTTTTTCTGTAGCTTCCTCTCGTCTTTAGCTAATTCTCTGTGAAATTTCATCCAATTCCAACGTTCCGATCGTCCGTTTTTTTTTTTTTTGTATCTGATTAGAACTCTTTTCTTAATCAAACTCTTAATCCTTTACATGACAAAGGGTTTCCAGAATATCATATAAATCATCACTACATGAAAATTTCCCATCTCAAATTGGGTTTTTCTTCCATAAATCTCATCCTAATAACTCCTAAACTAATATGGATGATGCATCAACGAAATAAGCAAGATAAACACTTGCCTGGGATTTTTAGAAATCTGGTTTGGTGTTGAATTTGGTGTGGTTGCGTTCTCCGTCTCGCGATCTACGCGTTGGCGGTGGCGGCGGTGCAAACGGGTGAGTTTTGAGCCTTGGAATGCCTTGAGAGCTCTCTCCTCTCCTCTCCTCTCCAACAGCCATTCTAGTGTTTTGAGTTATCTAACCCTAGGAGATAACCTAAACATCTGATATAACCCCTTTAATTTCCGTGGGTTTAATTACCCAAACATACAAAATGACTAAAATGCCCTCCCGGGGTACTAATTAGGCCTAAAAACGCCCCGAGACCCAAATCAAACCCCCGGGTATACTTTTCTGACTATCTCGACCCTTCCCGACGCGTTGGCGCACTCAAAACGACCATACGAACAACCTATAAAATATTCACTTTTATTAATCCACATTTAGTCCCGACACGACACAGGCGCGTCCCGACTTAAATTTCCACAAATGTCATTTTATTCACACGTGACAATATTATAAAAATAAATCTCATATATTACTATACTCATCCAGTAATATGCAACAAATAATATATTCCCAATAATTACTAACTCTTGTCACGCTAGTAAATATTTAAAACAACATTTCGAATTAAAATTAAATTAATTTATCTCAATTAAATTTAATAAATCCCATCATTTAAAAGCTATAAAAATACGGGGTATTACAGTGGTGAAAGAGTAAATACAAAATATGTCAAGGGTGGTCAAATTTTTCATACATACCAAAACATATTGATAATAATGAAAAAGGAAATCAAACAGAAATGGATATGAAAGAGTGAAATCTCAAACCCTAATTTCCCAAAGGTCAACACCCCCCCCCCCCCCCCCCCCTTTTAAATTCATAATTTAGAAGAGTAAAATCTCAAACCTTAATTTCATAAACAAATTCAAAAGGGGGGCATGATATCTATACCTTTCTTAGAAAGAGTTTGATGGTAATGAGATGAGCAAAAATCTGTAGATAAATGGAATCAGAAGTCGATCAAGCATACAAAAATAATTATTATTGATGTAGATGTCATATATACCTATGGAATAGTGGAATAGATGGCTTTGACAATTTTCTCGGGATCTTCGCACCCATTTATTGTTAATTTATGTTGAGGGATATCAATGTAGATGTCATATATACCTGTGGAATATTTGAACTCAATTTAGAAGTTCATCAGTGCTAAGAATAATCTTGAAATTCAAAATTTCAATAGAATGGCTCGAGGTATTTTTGCATTTTTTTCCCTCATGAAAACTGATTACTTACTTACCATTGTTTCCATGTAAAGCCTTCTTGATCTTTTGTACGCACCCCAGTCCATTCGAACATGTATCTCGGTAACCCAATGTTTATGCATTCATCAAATATAAATCATGGTAGGGGAAATGAAAAATTAAAAGGAAGTTAACTTGCATGAGATCAAGGAAACATGCATTAAATATATTATATATGAAAAATGTGTCAAAACTATACCTTAACAAATCTATTATCAAATGCTTAGATCAAGGAAACACTTAAGTCGGTCAATAATAGATCTAAATTTACAATTTATATGAAAAGTAATCACGTGCTCGAAAAGCTGAAATGATTCTATGCATGAACTCGATGTATACCTGATACAAAATCACCAAAAGTTTTTTCAGAACTCAATGTGTCGTTTATTATGTAAGGCTATAAGGCCCATACAATTCTTAGAGATCTCAGCAAATGATACCATAAAATATGAGAGATGGGAGATTCCATGATGCTAAATTGGGGTAGCCCTACACAAAAACTTTAAAGGAGATGTAAGTTTCAAAATTATCGTGGTATTAAAAAACTGAATTCCCTGCACCGGAATATAAAATGAATTATTTTAAACAGTTAGCAATATTGCTCTTCTTTCACTAACTCAAACTTCAAAAAATGTTCTTAAATTTATGTTCTCCAATAATCAGGAACACTCATGTGATAATTTTAACAAATACAACACTTGTTATTAAACAAACAATAGAAGGATTAATGTGTACAGAAACAAATAAAAGGATTAGTGCATAAATGTTCATTTTTGTGCGAGTCAAAATCAAAAGTTCCTTAACATCAACCCAAACTAAAAACTCCTATAATACCTTAAGCTTCTTGTAAATTCTAAAGTGGCCATAAAAGTAGGCGGATGACATTTCCAAGAATTTAAGCATAATAAAACAAATTTTCAAACCCCTAATTTAAATTTAAAAACTCAAATCCCTACTACGAACAATGAATAATACATAAAGTCCTATACATTTATTAAAGCATACCAAACATCAATGTATTAAACAAACATTAATGAACTATATAGGAGCTAAATGAATTTGAACAAATGAGGAAAAAAATGTTTCGGTTATCATTGTTATCCAATTTCAAATGGATACGATTGATAGACCAAAATTGGAGGAAAAAATCAAAACAGGAATTGATAGAGCAAATCAACAAAACATTTGTATTGACTTCCATGATAAATGCACCTATTTAGACATTTTCAAGAATAACTACTCCTGGAACATATTAAGAGCATCAAGATCAATAAATATAAACCCACAAAATTTCAAAACCTACCAAAAATTGAACCAAGAAACCTAATAAAAAAAAAGTACAGTTGTTCATTTAAAAAAAGAGTTGTTCATTTAAAAATCTAAATCAGTGTGTGTATGTGAGATCTGTGCGTGAGATCTGAGATTTGTGCATGTGTGTGAGATCAGTGTGTGTGAGATTTGTGCGATCAGTGTGTGCGTGTGATATCGGTGTGTGTGGGCATGTGTGTGAGTGCGGAAGGGGGGAGGGATTTTATCTGTAGGGGGGGGATTTTACCTGTAGGCGGGAGGGAACGGCGGTAGGAGGGAGGCAGGAGGCGGGAGGGTTTGTGTTAGGGGAATGGGAGAAATGACAAAGAGATAAAATGAGAAAAGAAAATTAAGGTTTGTCTTTGGGGTTGGAGTGTTACCTGCTGTACTGATTATAATATTTTACTATTTTATCCTCAGTTTTGAATTTTGGGTCAAAAGGAGAAAATGACGGCAAGTGAAAAAAAGAGGGGGAAATGAAAAAATTGAGGGATAAAAGAGGAAAAGAGAGTTATTTTAATCTCCGCCCTTTATTTTTAGCTTTGGTGGCAAAATGTAGACCCTTTGATTACTTTGATAAGAGGAGAGAAGTTGGTGAATAGTAAAACACCATTGTCCCATATATATATATATATATATATATATATATATATATATATATATATATATATATATATATATATATATATATATATATATATGTGTGTGTGTGTGTGTGTGTGTGTGTGTGTGTGTGTACAAATTACATCTATGTGCATGTAAGTTGGTCAGTATTATATCATGTAAGTAGGGAAGTTTATATCTGAATCAAATTTAATTTTGTTAAGTAATGTTATTTTAATATGTATATGACATATTATGATGTTTGTACCCAATTCTAGCCTTGGTTAGATTTCTTGTGTACCCGCAGGTCACGTCTACTAGCTCGCTGACTTAGTCAGCTTGTACAAAATGGACATTAGTCCCTGCGCGTGTATTCATATGCATATCTTTGAGAGCCGTTGTGAATTCCTTGAGCAGTTTAACATTAGCTGGTAATAGTATATATATTTAGTTTTATTGCAGTCCTTGTCTTACTATTTAAACCGAACTTGGGTCCACACTAGTAGCAAAAGTCTCCATCATATATTTTTATTCACTCAACTTTGAATTCCATGGGGCGTGCCACCTTGAGCAGTGCTCAATTCACACGTCACCCAGCACTTTTTGATCTATTAGCATTTAGGGTCCGTTTGATAGTATTATTTGCCATGGCAAATGACAAATAAGTTGGCAAATATAATATTTGCCTACAATTTGGTGTTTTTGATAGCAAAATTTGCCTACAAGCTATTTGCCAATGTACAACACCTCCTATGCATAACATGTTGGCAAATTTTGCTTTGCTATATAGGTGAGAAATATTTGCCAACAAATTTGCTAACTTCTTAAACGCTTTTAATATTTAAAAAATAATTTAAAACCGTTTTAAATAATTAAAAAAACTGTTATGAATATTTTAAAAATTGCTATGAATATTTTAAAAATTGTTTTAAATAGTTAAAATAACTGTTTTAAATTAAAATCTGTTTTAATGTAAAAGCAGTTTTTTCGTAAAAAGACGTTTTAATATAAAAAATTAAAAATTGTTTTGATGTGAAAACTGTTTTAATGTAAAAAATTGTTTTAATGTAAAAAATTGTTTTGATGTAAAAATTGTTTTAATGTAAAAAATTAAAAAACGTTTTAATGTAAAAACTGGTTTAATGTAAAAAATTATTTTAATATAAAACTGTTTTAATGTAAAAAAATTAAAAACTGTTTTAATGTAAAAATTAAAAAATGTCTTTAATAAATAGTTTTGGAGTAAAAAATTCTTGTTGATTCACAAAAACTTAAATTAATTCATGTCACACCCCACCTAATTCTGGCGTCGGCCGCCACCAAAACTATGTTGGGCGTGAGTAAATAAATATCATTCATAGCATGAGACAGATATGAGACATAAATAAATCAGTCCATAAGATACATAATTGAATCAAACTCAAATGCTCATAAACAACTAAGCGTTAAAAGATCCATCACATGCTAACTCCAATAATTCATTCTCCAATAATGATTAAATAAAATCTGAAATAATCCCAAAATAAATCCTCTAAACAACTTTGGAACCGAATGGCCCAATAAAACTCAAATGAGGTCTCATAATTAAATACGAGTGAAAAGGAAAGTCTAACTAAACTATGCCATAAAATGAATACTCCAGCTGCACCTCCAAATGATAACTTCGATAAACTTATGCAGCTTCTCCAATTCTAATCCTGAAAAAGATTAGTCAACGCATGGGTCAGAGCCAAAGCCCCGAGCAAGAATACACACTACTCCCCTCAAATAAGATCCTTGAATCCAGACAGTAGCATTATACGCAATAAATATCACAATAGAATATTTTAAATTAAACGGGATGATTAAACGCGATAATTATAATCAACTAACTACCCGCAAAAATTCCCATTTATAAAGGCACACCAATATGATTTTAAATTCCCAAGTCCCACGATGTTAATTTAATTAAATTAACCAACTTTTATTATAGTTCTCACTTTTTTATTAAAGTGTCACACTTCCCCTTGTCAATCGTCCTCTGACCCGTTTAAACTGTCGGCCCCGACACATTATGTCGTCACAAATTTTAATACCCGTTTTTATCTTAGGCATTAATTCTTAATTTCTCAATTTATAATCACCCCACCCTTTTAATCGATGTGAAATCCTCAAAATACCCCTTAGTCCCATACCTAAGGGTCCCCAAGTTATCAATACGTCCTATCCTATGTATAGGAGGATTTTCTAACATAAATCTTAACTTAGTCTCGTACTTAGACTACCGTAACGACGATAAAGTATACAAAATCAGCCCACCCCCAGGATGATAAAAACGAGATAATCTACCCTCACTAGTCCCATAACTAGAAGGCGTAAATCATCAAAAGGCCTACCCACTAGTCCCATACCTAGAAGGCATCCTAAAATATAAGGAGAGCAAAAATTACCCAATAACCCGCCGTCACAAAGGCAATATAATAATACTAATAAGTCCCATAAACAAGCATAATTAATCAACGTATAAAACTACGCATGATAGTCCAATTCAATTAAATCTTTAATTTAATTATCAAAACGTCAACAATACCCAAATAATCTCATTTAATTATTTTAAATTAAATATACTAATTTTTCATCATATATATATATATATATATATATATTTCCTATATGCATATGCATAACAATGAAAATAACGGCGTACCACACGCTCTCACAAATCCCCCACTCGAGCCTACATCCGAAAGTCATCAAAATTCTAACTTTCTCAAATTAAATCTCAACATCAAGAATCGATACAAACGGTACCTAACATCTGTACTAAAATCTCCAAAATAATTATCGTCTCCAAAATCCATTCTAAGGATCCCCACGTCAAGCTTACTAATTCTAAACTCAATGTCTACAACGTCCTTAACTCAAAACTTCACATCTCGAAGAAACACATCTAACACGTATGCTAGACTCTCTACCTTAAGAAGTACGAATCAACAAAGGGAATCAAAGATCGGCAACGAGGAAGCTAAACGGACTCATAACCTACGAGACCTAAGACCATGCTCTAATACTATCTGTCACATCCCGCCTAATTCTGGCATCGGTCGCCACCAAAACTATGCCGGGCGTGAGTAAATAAATACCATTCTTAGCATGAGACAGATATGAGACATAAATAAACCAGTCCATAAGATACATAATTGAATCAAACTCAAATGCTCATAAACAACTAAGCGATAAAAGATCCATCACATGCTAACTCCAATAATCCATTCTCCAATAATGATTAAATAAAATCTGAAATAATCCCAAAATAAATCCTCTAAACAACTTTGGAACTGAATGGCCCAATAAAACTCAAATGAAGTCTCATAATTAAATACGAGTGAAAAGGAAAGTCTAACTAAACTATGCCATAAAATGAATACTCCAGCTGCACCTCCAAATGATAACTCCGATAAACTTATGCAGCTTCTCCAATTCTAATCCTGAAAAAGATTAGTCAACGCATGGGTCAGAGCCAAAGCCCCAAGAAAGAATACACACTACTCCCCTCAAATAGGATCCTTGAATCCAGACAGTAGTATTATACGCAATAAATATCACCATAGAATATCTTAAATTAAACGGGATGATTAAACGCGATAATTATAATCTACTAACTACCCGCAAAAATTCCCATTTATAAAGGCACACCAATATGATTTTAAATTCCCAAGTCCCACGATGTTAATTTAATTAAATTAACCAACTTTTATTATAGTTTTTGACTTTTTTATTAAAGTGTCACACTTCCCTTTGTCAATCGTCCTCTGACCCGTTTAAACTGTCGGCCCCGACACATTATGTCGCCACAAATTTTAACACCCGTTTTTATCTTAGGCATTAATTCTCAATTTCTCAATTTATAATCACCCCACCCTTTTAATCGATGTGAGATCCTCAAAATACCCCTTAGTCCCATACCTAAGGGTCCCCAAGTTATCAATACGTCCTATCCTATGTATAGGAGGATTTTCTAGCATAAATCTTAACTTAGTCTCGTACTTAGACTACCGTAACGACGATAAAGTATAAAAAATCAGCCCACCCCCAGGATGATAAAAACGCGATAATCTACCCTCACTAGTCCCATCCCTAGAAGGCGAAAATCATCAAAAGGCCTACCCACTAGTCCCATACCTAGAAGGCATCCTAAAATATAGGGAGAGCAAAAATTACCCAACAACCCGTCGTCACAGAGGCAATATAATAATACTAACAAGTCCCATGAACAAGCATAATTAATCAACGTATAAAACTACGCATGATAGTCCAATTCAATTAAATCTTTAATTTAATTATCACAACGTCAACAATACCCAAATAATCTCATTTAATTATTTTAAATTAAATATACCAATTTTCCATCATATATACATCAAAAACCAAATTTTATTATCTCTACATATATTACATGAGTTATACGCACCCAAAAATTATTTATTTTAAAACTAGGGTCTTTCTACATGCAACCTACACCAATAAAACCCAAAATCACTCATGAATCCTACGTACCCACGGGTTATGAATATTATTCGGCTTAAGAGATTTTATAAAAACAGTCCTATAATTAATATCCACTTTTTCCAATTAAGTTACTAATTATTTTTAAGAAAACATGTAATTAAGTGTTTAGGCGACACTTAAAACGCATAATACTAAAGAAAAAGAATAGAGTATTCATGCCTGTGAAGATTGTGTTGAAAATCTTATTAGAAATCTGGATTCCTCTCGAAAAATTAGTAAAGAAGTGTTCTTGGACCAATCTTGATTAAACCCCGAATAAGCGTTCAAATATGGTAACAAAACCTTGATTATGTTGGAGGTTGATGATTATGGTTGAGAGGAAATATTTTTAGAAGTATTCTCTGGTGAAAAATAAGAGAAAAAATTATTATGAGAAGTCCCCCCACGAATTAGAGTCATTATATAGTCATTAGGAAACATAATCCTAATAGAACTCTAATAAGATACAAACACTAAAAAATTTATTCCGGACGATCGGACCGTTGGAATTAGCTAAAATTTTACAGAGAATTAGCTGAAGACGAGAGGAAGCTACAAAAAAAAATCAGCTCGATCGTACCGTTCAATATTTTTAAATACTTTTTTTAGAGAGTTTTATGTTTTGAGGACTCTAAGAGAGTTTTATGTTTGGAGGACTCTTCTATATATTAAAAATTCAATTAAAGCTCCATTTTAATTCCGATTTCGAAACCGTTTGAAATTTTATTCTTCTAAAATCATAACCAACATATGTAGCCAATAAAATCATTAAATTCAAAAATTTATTTTTTCCCAAAAATTCCAATTAAAATAATAAATAAAAACACGGGGTGTTACAATTTATTTCACCAAAAGCTTGAAATTGCACAATTTATAATTAGAACATGAATTTTAAATGCACCACTCCCATAGAGTATCTCTCACCATACTTCTCTCTCTCTCTCTCTCTACACACACACACACACATCAAAAGTAAATAACTCCATTTTTCTTTTCCAAACACACCACAAATTAGATTTAAACCCATTTAAAATTAATACATCGACAATCTATTCATTTAAAATTGATAAATTTATAAAATTAAATAATTTACGTAACCAAACGGGCCCTAAGAGAATTAATTCAAGAGCATTTGAATTTATTATTTTGCTACATCATTCAAAGAGAGCAGTTAACTTATTACATTCTGCTCAAATATTCAAGGGCACGCATCATCAAATACTAGTGCAGCAAGAAATATTTTTGAAGAGAATCTTCTGCCTCAAATTGTGAAGACTTGAGCCTACATTAGAATCATTTATTGAAGTCTCATTGGAGAAGAAGCTCAAACTATAAATTGTATTTTTGGAGAGTTTCATTATTTAATATTGTACTAAAAACTCATATTTCTTTGAAGCTTTGTTAGAAGCTTCAGATTGTAATCAGTAGCTCGGTTTAAGCTAGGCAGATTGTAAACGGTGATTGGTTCCTACCTGCAATTGGACCACGGGGTTTGAAGCTCGAAGTTAGCTTATAAACTATTGTACGAGGTGGTTTGATCCTTTCAAATGATGATAAATGATGATACGGGGTGGTTTGATCCTACTCACGAGGAGATCAGGTTTAGTGAAGGGCAAAGGAGACGGAGGCTCTAGGCGCGTGGAGGTAGGTCGGGATTTGGATGAACCACGTTAAATTTTTGTGTCATTCGCTTTCCGCATTTTATTTGCTTATTTACTTGTGCTTGCGTAAATTTATCTTTTCAGCACATAAATTAATTCCGAATTTTGATAAAATTATTTTTAATATTAGAATTACTACTTTCGAATCAATTAATCAATTCCAATATAATATTTTTTACTAAATATGAAAATTGATTACACACACACACACACACACACACACATATATATATATATTGGGGAGTTTAAATCAATAATTTAACTCGTTTAAATTTATTTATAGTATTTGTTTCATATTCATTGTTTGAATCATTTCAGATTTATTAATCTGAAATTTATTTAAGTGTTTTAAATTAATAATTTTTTAAAATTTTTATTTAACCCAAAAAGTTAACAAAATCCCAATTCACCCCCCTCTTGGGTATTTTTCTGGGCAACATATGTATTAAATTATGGTTTAAATGAAGGTTTTGATTTCTAATGAAGAAGATGAAACGATTATTAAGGGTCTTTTTTTAATTATAAAGGCGTGTCTCCAATTATTCATTAGAAACTCCAGTCAATGGTGTTATAAATGTCTAACATCAAGCGGTAAGTTTAATTATTAAAACATGAGGGCCAACCTAATTATAAAATTATCATATGGGAACAAAGTTTAAAAAAAACTCAAAAAAATTATTTAGTAACTAATTTGAACATATAATTTTTTGAGTAATTATGCATCTACTCGCAAATTGTACCTTCAAGCCATACTTACTGGGTTGTTCAAAAGTCATTAGGGTACGTTTGATAGAAAACTGGGAAAATGCAAATGATTCCAGGGCATTTGATTCCAGGGCAATCAATTCCAAGCCAAATGAATATTTTCCAACTTGTGTCTATTTGATACAAGTTGGAAAATCATCAATTTTCCACATTTTCTATCAAACGCAAAAGTTGAAAAATAGATATAAATGTGGAAATTTTTTTATGGAATATATATATATATATATATATATATATGAGAGAGAGAGAGAGAGAGAGATTTCGCAATTATATATATATATATATATATATATATATATATATATATATATATATATATATATATATATATATATATATATATATATATATATATATATATATATATATATATATATTTTGTATATATTATTAATATATTTATTATTTGCTGAATATATATATTTTGCGTCCTAAGGGCATGGGCAGTGGGTTGGGTATAGATAAATAAGTTTACCTATGAAGGCAATCCGAAGAATTGCTTTGAGGCTGACTATTTTGTTGAATTATGAAGGAAAGTGAGTGATGGCGTGCTTTATTTTATGAAAGCCGGTAACCTGATCGACCTAAGATGCTACTTTCAAAGGGGCGATGTGAAAGCTCTGACTTCTGTCTCCTAAGTATATTTTGTATATATTATTTACAGAATATATATGTTCGGATATATATATACTAGCGGATGCCCGTGCCCGAGGGCACGGCGATAAATTTGCCCTCGTGATAAAACACAACCCATAATAACCACCACTTTTAAAAAAAAAACTTTTAAAAAAAAGATTTTAAAAAAAGATTTTTTATAAAAAAAAATTAAAAATTTATTTAAAAAAAATATATTATTAAAAAAATAATAAAATAATAATGTATACATGCATGTGTATGCATGCAAGTATGCAACACATAAAATGCCATGGATGTTTATCATGCATGTTTATCATGTATAAGTTACTATTCATAACATCATTGTCCCATGTATATATATACTAGTTGTGCCCACGTGCGTTGCACGTGTGGCTGATCCAGATATTTGATTTGACAGGTTCGTAATTTTAGAGAGGTGATTGACACATGTAAATTAATTGATCTAGGTTTTAAGGCTATGAATTTAAATGGTATAGAGCGCTGAAAAATGGGGAGTGGTTGGAGGAAAGACTTATTAGAATGTTTACAAATTAATAATGGAGTTTTATTTATAAATATATTTTATGAGGAGTTGGTTGTGGTGATTATTGGAATTTAATTGTTTGATTCTCATAGTTTGAAGTATATTGTGACTAATCTTGATTATATAATTGTTCATCACTTTATTATTTCGTTTACTTTAGTTCATTTGTGATATTTAAAGACTACTTTATTTATGAATAAGGTTTATTTTTAAGAAAGATCATAAATAAAATTATGATTATATTGTATGTACATATGCTGTCATTAACCAAAATATGTGTAATTGAAATTACAATTTAATATTCATTATACATATTCAAGTAAATAAATGTAGTTACTCTATAAATATAAGACTTAAAATTTTTATTGTAGGCAAATTGATTAGGCAGATCGCTACCAAGAATCTCATCATGCTTAGCAGTATGTATATTTATCAGATGTGTTTGGGAGTTCCCCCCAAACACTTCAGCAGAGACTATTTCACTAAATCTTAATAATGAATTTGAGTCCCCAATGAAGTGGTCAAGGGAACTCTAGAGGACAACTTATGTTTCTTCAATATTCTTAATTATTTTATTTTCTTGTTTACTACTATTAACATACCCTACTATTCAAAGTATGTTGATTTATTTGTTTCAAGTTCTAAATATTAGCTTAAGAGAGGACACAAATGTAAAAGAATAAATGCATGGGCAGTGAACGTAGTCCCAAATGTGTGTTATATGATAGATATAGAATATTTGTTACTAAATGTAGTAGTGACATCCACGAACCAAGCAGTAACATCTACAGCTACTGATTGACATAATGGATCCACTACATATCCAAATTCAGTGGATGTTATCTCCATTTTAATAGAAGAAGGAAATTATTTGCCTATATTGAGCATTGTCATCCTCAAACAGTTGGAGGCTAATGTTATAGAACCGAAATCTGATCGAATACAGCAAAAAAAGAAACCAATGGGAATGAAGCAGTCCACATTGACCCTATAAACCCAACTTTGAACACTCATAAACCAGTTGAGTATTCCAACACAATAATTACAGATATGACCAATGGGAAACTACAGGTTACATTGATTTATATAAAACTATAATATCATAGTTCATAAGTTAATTTAGTACAGTTATTATTAATTGCAACCAGAAATTGTAAACTGAATTCATACTAATCAAGCTAGACTTCATGGAATTTTGGTTGGGATTTATTTCTTCATTTACGAATTTTTTAAAACTAAGGTTAAGAAGATCAAGCTTTCATTTCTTTCTTCGTTTGTCCATATAATAAATAAAAAGGTGGAGTATATAAGATTACAGAGAGATCTCAAACCAGGGAAAAACTGATGCAGTATTGAATTTGTCTAAGGTATGCCCAAGCCCACGTCTAACAAAGCTTCATATGTTGCGATTCACCTCAAATCGGGCGAGGCTACTTCATTAAGGCCTATGCCTTGCGAGCATAGGCGGTAGGCTGAAGCATGGCTTAGGCTCACCTCATTATACATTTCGAATAAAGTATAAAATTTTAATGAATGTGATTCACCACATTTACGTTACAATAGATGTTTATGTCCTATGAAGGATTTTGTCTACTATCATATAGTCAATGACACATAGTTTTATCGAATCCTATATAAGAAAAACTATCTCAATTATTTGGATTAGGATAAGGAGGTGAATGCCTATTCAAGCGCATAAAACAACACTGACAAATGTTTCTTTTTCGTTTTTGGGAACACAAGACAATCTTACATAGATCAGTTTTTCGTCAACTGGTTTCCAATTGGTCCTAAATACTATTGGATAGGGAATGCAAGAAATTTGTACTTCGTTTCAGTCCCATAATACCATTAACATATCCTTAAAGTCAACTTCTATATTGATAGTTCACCTATAGGACTGAGATCCATCTTAAATTAGGACTCCAAGAAGAATGAGTTTAATTTAGGGAAGGTCTATAATTTTATTCTGAAATTTTCAAGTAGATTAGTATCTTTATTCTTTTTCCTATCACCTTGTACACATTTCAAAATCAATACAACAACAACAACAACAATAAAACCTAATTACAGCTTGATGACATGTCAAATGAATGGAATTAAAGACAAGAATACGTAAGTTTTAAGTTAAAAAAATATAATGAAAATATTTTGAAAAAATTAAGTTAAAAAAGCATATATTTGGCTAATATAAAAAAAAATACGTGTGAATACGTAAGTTCTTGCATCAAAGTCATTTTAAACTTAGTGGTCCAAAAATTCCACTCACTGAGTACCCAATTGCTCCAAAAAAGCGCACCAAATAATGAATCATCACGGACTTTGATTCTTTTGGTTCATAGGTTGTTTCATTCATCATGATATCAAAACGTTAAATATGTATATTGCAATGACTTAATTTTGTTTATCCAAGCAATTATGTTATTCATTAGTTTATAATGATTTGGGTATCTACTTGGTTCTACTCTATAATTTGTTATACATGTGTAGTTTGTGTTTCATATCATTCAATTGATATGATGTAATTTGTTTCCTAACTCTTTAATTTTTTTTCTTTTCCATAACAAAGAAAAAAAAGCTATAAATTACAAATTGTAAAGCGTATGAATTTTTTTAGCTCATCTAGATATTTCTTCAATTGGTTTCATGATGGCCATAAATTCGCAATCATACATTAATCAATTGCAATTACCTCGTAAATAAAATTAAGATTCCTTCACTATGAGATTGAAAGTCCAAAATTTTATAAGAAATACTGACAATATCCTATAAAAATCCAAACGAAATATATTACCATCTCGAATATAAATTATACAAAATAGTTTCAATTTGGTATTAAGTACTTCACATACCACGTAAACAAAAATAAAATTCCTTCACTCTCAGATTCACAATTCGAGCTTGTACCACCAATGTTGACAATATCCTACAAGAATTAACAATTACTTACGAAAAAGTGAAATGATAATAATTTCTTACGAACTATCAAATTACATTCTTACTACTGTTAACATACTTATAAAGAGTAAGGACATCGTATTATATAAGAATGACAATAAACCCCAAAAGTAAATAGTTGTCTTAGTGCCATCAACTAATGTATGTAATAGTGAACTTCCACCATACGATTTTTTTTTGTTATCATGAGTGAAATTTCTGTAATTAGAAATTATATAATAATGAAAATATACCATAAATTTAAGTACTTGTCTTACCTGTAGTACCAAATTATTGAACTTCCACCTTGTGAAAATAATAAAAAAATTTATTACCATGAGTGAAATTTTCGTAATTAGAAATTATATAAGAATGACAATAAATCATAAATTAAGTACTTGTCTTAGTTCCATCAATTATTGTAGTAGTGAACTTTCACCTTACGAAAGTAATAATTTTTTTTTATCATGAGTGAAATTTTCGTAATTAGAAGAAAATTACAAAAAATAAGCACAATCTTTAGTACTGAAAAAGTTTATATCAGTATGCATAATTTTTAAATTATTAACATTTAAAACAGTAGGCATATGTGAATGTATATAATTGCTTTAAAATTAACATTAAATTTAGAATATGTAATAAGTGCACATATCTAAAAACATGAAAAAAAATGAAAATGAAAAATACAAACTCTGATCACAAATGAGAGACAAAATTCTTCAATGAGATATATATAATTATAAAATTTATGTAATTGTTTTCATCTTCAAATTAACAAATGCATACTTTGTTGACATAATAAAAAATTATAGACGGAATTAGGAGTATTGACCTTAATTTTGGCAGAAGAAATGATAGCAATGAAGCAAAGAAAAACAAAGAAACGATGGACTTTCAATTAAATAGTTGTTTGAGCTTCTATTTGTAAAGATGAATTTGTAGGGTTGGAAGATGAATGTATTTTGATGGTTGGTATGCGTGAATGAATAGGAGAGGGATATGATGCATGAATGTGAATGAATTGGAAAGTAAAATTTGAGGCAATTGAATTTGAATTTCCTGAGTTGGAACATGAATGTATTTGGATGCTTGGTATGTGTGAATGAATATGAGAAATATGAGATGAAATCGTAGGAGCCAATGAATTGGGAAAATATATGTTGACTATTATTAAGGGTATAATAGAAATTTTAAATTTAATGAGGGTAGTTTAGTCTTTTAACTATCGAAGAGGAAGTTCCCTCTTTTTAAGTAGTAGAGATATATATGGGAGAGGTTCACAAGTGGACCAAAAGAATGGACTTTTTAATGGACCTTAACAAAAAACACATAATAACACATTAATTTTAATCCAAAGAATTGAATTCCACCTTAAGGTGGCAAATTGTGCTTAAGGGGTGTTGTACATAGAAAACAAATTTCAAGGCAAATGAAGGCTATCAAACAGCCTAAAAGCTGTAAAAGACCAGAATTTTCCAACTTTTTTGAATTTGCCCTGAAATTGAGAAGCTATCAAACGGACCCTTAGTTGATTTTTCAGGACACAATACATTAACAAATGATTTTTTGATAGCTAAGGAAGGTATGGTTTGAGAGTACATGTACAATTACTCAAATTTGCTACCACTTCAAATAAAGTTAAAGGTAAAAATAACTTATTCAACATTACTCACGGGAAGACAGTGTGTAACACTTTATTATTGTATTACCACATCAGTATGTATAACTAGTTTGTGTAATTTTTATATACCCCAAACATTTTCCTACCACAATTGATAGATCAAGCATTCTTACATTTACTCATTTTTTGAGAAAATACGAAAAAGATATAGTCCAATTACATGACAAGCAGAATTCAAGTCAAGAACTGGTGGAGAAACACAGGAGTTTGGGAAAGTTTTATTGAATATCCCAATCCACATTATACTCGTCTCAGAAGTCGAATACAAAAAACTTGTCTTGGCACAACCAAGTACCCAACTTTTTATAACTCAGTTGGAACTGCGGTCTACGCATGTTGAAAAAAATGGTGTCAACTGATATAAACACATGCTTACACAATCATTTACTTGGTAACATGCCTCAATGCATAGTATATTTTACTATCTGGACACAACAAAATTGTTCACGCTATGTTACAGTCATATGCAAAAATATTTTATTTTCTCCGTTATTTCCTCCAAACTTTTCAAAATTTAAAGGGTTTACAATATTTGGACCCCTGAAACTTATGCCCCCTTTAATTTCACCACCCGAGTTTTTATTTTCTACATTTAATCCCCTCAACTTTCAAAATGACCTCAAGTACTCCGTACTGTTAACACCATTAACTTTTTTAATAGAAAAGCACATGAGGGCACATAAAGTTATTTTTCGACTAAGCTAAGGGTAAAAGGGTCAAACCCCAAACCCTATTTTCATCTTTCTCTCTATCTTCACTCTCCCACCCTCACCCCACACCCCGATCCCAACAAACGCATCCCTTGTCACCATCCCTACCTCTCACTGCAACCTCCTCTCTCTTCATTTTCTCTTCCTTCTCTCGATACTGTGTTCCAACGAGTCTTCAATGGAGGTGGGTCGATTTTTTGAGTTTTAGATGCTGGGTTTGAGGGTGTGAATATATTTTAGAGGTTCGTTGTGTTTGAAATTTGGCTTTAAACATTTCAAATTTTTGAGGGTAAGCGAAAGCGAATTTGAGGGTGTGGGGGGAAGTTTTTAGATTTGTCTTCTAGGTTTGAGGATGTGGGTGATTTTTTTTAGATTTGTTTATGAGTTTGAGAAAATAGGCGGAGTTTTTTTTTTCTTCTTTGGAAATCTCTCTTTTCCCTTTGTATGTCCACGAAGAAAAATATTTTGGGGTTTAGTCCCATCCCCTAAGATTTGTTAGACTCTTATCCCATGTGTTTTTAAAAATGCAGTAAATCTCATAACCACTTAAAATCGCTCGCAACCACTCCGTAGCGCCGCTCTTCCTTTCCGCTGAGCATTACAATTGTTCCATTACAATATCTACCCCGATATCTCACTAGCATATAAGATGACATGAGAGTCACGGTAGGGAGAAGTCTCGTATGGCTGTCATATAATGGACTCGGGTGACCGCATCTCAAGCTGATGTTGACTGCTTGAGATGTTAAACCGTTGTGCTCCCTTTACTTTCTTTATGTTCCCCCTCGACCAACGAAATATGCGGGGCCACGCAGCGATGGACGGATCGACGAGAATAGGACATGCCGTGGCCATGTACTTGTGATGTAAATACTGCAAAATTTGTCAATAAATTTAATTCATTAGAATAAGTTGACATATATTGTAATGAAACATAAATTTCTTTAAATAAGATGAAACGAAAATACACCTCGAGTATTTGCCACATGCATTCAACGCTAGTCAACGATTGTCGACTGACTTTGTCCAAAGACCATAAAATACGAGCATAAATAGCCGAACCCCAGTCGTATGTGCCGATGGCAGGAATATCCTCTAGATAATGTAAAAAGCCGAGGTCGGAAGTGGAGTGAGCATTTGGAAAAAAAACACTCCCGAATACATAGAACCAAAATGCTCGAGCTATGATTGGGGACATATAATCTGGTAAAGGTTCAACCTTGACAAAATTTTCTATGTATTTTTTAAGGTCAGAAACTGGAATTCCCGCACCGATAAATCTCTGTATATGAATTTCTGGGAAAAATTCATTTATGGTATTAACAAAACTTGTATATTGTTCAATTCGTAGATTTTGAATAGGTCGTTCTTGTCCAATCGGAATGCCTGTACATAATTTAAAATTTTTGTCATATATTTAAATAATTATGAATATAAAAACCAATAAATATATTTCAAACAATCAATTATGAATTTAAGTACAACTAATTATTTTCACATATTGAAACAATTATGAAAATAAATAATTATTTTCATATATTAACACAATCGGAATGCGGGTACATTTTTCAATTTCTTTGTCATATATTTAAATAGTTATGAATATAATTACCTAAAAATATATTTCAAATAATTAATTATGAATTTAAGTACAACATATTATTTTCACATTTTGAAACAATCGAAATGCCTGTACATAATTTAAAATTTTTGTCATATATTTAAATAATTATGAATATAAAAACCATAAAATATATTTCAAACAATAAATTATGAATTTAAGTACAACTAATTATTTTCACATATTGAAACAATTATGAATATAAATAATTATTTTCATATATTGACACAATCGGAATGCGGGTACATTTTTCAATTTTTTTGTCATATATTTAAATAATTATGAATATAATTACCTAAAAATATATTTCAAACAATTAATTATGAATTTAAGTACAATATATTATTTTTACATTTTGAAACAATTATGATGTCGGTACATATTTTTAAATTTTTGTCATATATTTAAATAATCATGAATATAAAAACCATAAAATATATTTCAAACAATCAATTATGAATTTAAGTACAACTAATTATTTTCACATATTGAAACAATTATGAATATAAATAATTATTTTCATATATTGACACAATTGGAATGCGGGTACATTTTTTAATTTTTTTGTCATATATTTAAATAACTATGAATATAATTACCTAAAAATATATTTCAAACAATTAATTATGAATTTAAGTACAACATATTATTTTCACATTTTGAAACAATTATGATGCCGGTACATATTTTTAAAATTTTGTCATATATTTAAATAATTATGAATACGAAAACCATAAAATATATTTCAAACAATCAATTATGAATTTAAGTACAACTAATTATTTTCACATATTGAAACAATTATGAATATAAATAATTATTTTCATATATTGACACAATCGAAATGCGAGTACATTTTTCAATTTTTTTGTCATATATTTAAATAATTATGAATATAATTACCTAAAAATATATTTCGAACAATTAATTATGAATTTAAGTACAACATATTATTTTCACATTTTGAAACAATTATGAATATAAGTACAATGAAATAAAATAAAATTATTACCGGAAAGCATTGTGAAGTCCAGCGGAGTGAAGACAAGCTCGACATATGGTAGTTGGAAGGTATGCGTCGTGTCCCACCAACGTTCGATCATCGTCGTCACAATATATTGATCGGAATTGGGCATCACCATAGAAAAGAAATTCGACATAAAATCGACACTGTCGATAATTGCTTTGATATCCGGTTTTCTGTCTTCAATCAATTTGTACAATTTCATTGGCCCCGCCCAATTCCCCCGAAATTCGAATTTATTTTCGTTTATTATCGAAGTTTCACCGTCCGACGCGTGTGATACTCCGTCGTAAATACGGGTATAGTTGTCAATTACGGAATTCGACGATTGAATCGGCGCGGAAGAATCGGGAATTGTCGTTGAAGTCGACCCGTGTTTTTTCGATTTCCCGATATTAATATATTTCTTTCATTTTCTACCTAATTCCATCGTGTTAACAAGATCTGATTTGGAAGATTTTCTATATCTAATTTGTGACTGATTTGAAATTATTTTGGGGATTATATGGAATGATTTTTGAGAGTATATGAATAGATTTAAGGAAAATATATAAAAAGTTTGGGACTGGATTATATGGGACTGATACGTAAAAATTTTGAGAAAATAAGGAAAGAAGAAGGAGGAATCTGATGGAGGAAATAAGGAAACAAGAAGATTATATGAAATAAGGATCGATGATGATGGAGAAGAAGATGCAGAAGATAAGATGAAGATGTAGAAGAATGAAGAAGATGAGTGAAGCTTCCTGAATAAATGCATGGAGTAATGTTACCGTTTAATTATGACCGTTATGTCCTTACGAACTTCTATAGTTCCTATGAACTATAGAAGTTCGTAGGATTCCCCCCACTGCATGCTGCCTATTTGGGCGAAAGGTAAAACACACACACGCGTCTCACACGCTGGTTAACCTACCTTTCGCTGATACACACCAGTACGGATGCTCTTAACCCACGGATGCTATACACCTTTGAAGCCTACCCGCATGAGTTGTCTGAATAACCTTTGCCTTGGGCATTACACAACTATTTTAAATAATTTCTTGGCCATGTAGGCCTTGGGAAGCCCATATCTGCTACATTATATATATATATATATATATATATATATATATATATATATATATATATATATATATACAATCCTGCTCTTGTGCGGAGTAGTCCACATTTTAAGAATGCGAACTGAACATGTGTCACCTGACGGTGAGCCAAAAAAGACAGAAAAAGTGCCTATAATTTAGGCTATAATTTCTAGGTGCACTGTTAGGTGACATATATCCGATCCGCATTCTTAAAATGCGGACTAATCCGCACAAAAGCATTATTATATATATATTTCTATACATGTTATTTGGGCAGTATTATATCATGTAAGTTGGGCAGTTAATATCTGAATTAAATTTATTTTTATCAAGTACTGTTATTTTAATATGTATATGACATATTATGATGTTTGTACCCAATGCTAGCCTGGGTAAGATTTCTTGTGTACTCGCATGTCACGTCTACTAGCTAGCTGACTTAGTCAGCTTGTACAAAATGGACCTTGGGCCCCATGCGTGCATCTATATACATATCTTTAAGAGTCGTTGTGAATTCCTTGAGTTGTTAAACTTTAGTTGCTAATAGTATATATATTTACTTTCATTGCAGTCCTTGTCTTACGATATTAACCGACCTGGGGCCCCACGCTAGTGGTAAAAGTCTCCATCATATATTTTTTCAAAGCATGCGATGTGCTGATTGTTAGATGCATAACACTCCTTTTAAACTCAACTTTGAATTCCATGGGGCACGCCACCTTGAGCACTGCTCAATTCACACGTCACCTAGCAGTTTTTCATCTATTAACATTAACATTTCTCTGTGGCTAAATTGCTTTGGGGAGTATTTTTTATTAATATATTTATCTTATCTTGTCCTATTCGTTCCTTTTAAATTAGTATTTTGGGCAAAGTTATTTGTTAAAGACATAAATCATGGGTCTCTTATAAATCTTTTTTTTTTTTTGGTAATACTAGGGTGTTCACTGTACCACAGTGACTAATCCCTTCGCTGATTGTAGGCACCTCTTAGGGTGGGACAGCTGACCCAGAGATTTAAGGCTGCTCCATGTCCAAGGCGGGAATCGAACCCCCGACACTTGGTTAAGGGAGGAGGAGTCCCTACCACTCTACCACATTCCCTGGGTTCTTATAAATCTTTTGAGACTCTTTATTTTTAACATATCTCGATTGGTAGAACAACCTTCTTGTTTTACACATACCAAAATAGTTTACACTTCATTATATATTAGATTACCTCTCTCTCTCTTTTGTGTTACTAAGTTTTATTAATCATCTTCTCTACTAAGATAAAGAACCTCTACTTTGGGAAGTCAATCTTCATCCAAAAATGATACAGAAGATATGCATTCTATTTTCATGACTAAATAGTCACATTTTCTTTAGAAGACAAAAGAATATTTGCAGATCATTTTTTCAGCATTCTTCCTCTCATCAAAAATTAAAAGCATCTAATGCTATGACGAAATATGTCTAATAACTAGTTTTGAAGATTGTTATTAAAGCATTGAAGTGATGCATTAAAGATCGGGAGCATGAGACTATAAGCTAGAGACAAAGAGTAAAAGAAATTATTTAAGAGCATTTGAATTTATTATTATGCTACATTATTCAAAGAGAGCAATTAACTTATTACATTCTGCTCAAATATTCAAAGGCACACATCATCAAATACTAGTGCAACAAGAAATATTTTTGAAGAAAATATTTTGCCTCAAATTATGAAGACTTGAGCCTACATCAGAATCATTTATTGAAGTCTCATTGGAGAAGAAACTCAAAGTATAAATTGTATTTTTGGAGAGTTTCATTATTTAACTCTCTCTCTCTCTCTCTCTCTCTCTCTCTCTCTCTCTATATATATATATATATATATATATATATATATATATATATATATATATATATATATATATATATATATATATATATATATACGTGTGATTTATTATACTGTGTGTGTGCATTAGTAGATAAGATAAATAGTTATATCTAATGTAACCTAAGTATGTGGAAACTTAATACTTAGTTGATATTTTTTACTGGCTAAAGGGTTTGGAAATTCAGTAATGTATTGTATGGGCAATACGGGTGGGCACAAGGAGTTAGTATACAGGGAGAGACTTAGTTCAACTAGTTAGGCGGGGTAGCAAAACTAGGATGGTTTAGGAGTATACTTTACGCGTGCATAATAGTTGAGAGATAAGAATCTCAAGCGAGGGCACGTGAAGTTAACATGTATATAGTATCTGCTCTTACTGCATTTTGAATACTTGCAAATATTTTTCAAATGTTCTTGGGCTCTAACCAGTTTTAAATCCATTTTTGTAAAAACCTTTTAGGTGCCCAACCACAGGGATGACAAACTTAGGAGTCCATTCTTATTTGACATGTTGCAGATGTTGTGGACGTTGCATGACCTTGGTAGTAGACGCTTCCAATTTTATCAGATCCTTTTTATCATTCATTTATATCAGTCAGGCATGTCGCCCATCTTTAGTTAGTAGTTATTTCAGAACTCCGGTATTTCAATTTTTATTCCAGTTGTTGGATTTGGTTTTAATTTTGGACTATCATATGGGGACTTCAGTCTAGAGTATTTATTCCAGTCACATTTATTTATTCAGTTGTTTATCATTTATCACATGGCTTATTGGAATGGTGAATGTGGATTAGTAGTTTAAATTATTGCATGTTAATAAAAAGATTAAAATTTTAACACTGAGCCATTAGGGTATTAGTAATATAATCATGTTTCGACGGTGATGCTGAGAATGAAACCATTAATGATTCTTATTTAATTTAATAATGTACTGATCACCCAGGATTAGAATAGACGGGGTGTCACTGAATAGTGTAAAAAATTTAACTCACATTATACAAATTCGAAAAATTAGATGCTATGAAAAGATTTTTTTATATTACAACAAAATAATATCTCAAAGATAAAGATTGGGATTCAACTACGTTAAAAACCATTTATATCAAAATGTTTAATGAATAGCTTACAATTCAGAAAAATATGGCTATAAAAAAAGAAGATAATAAGCTATAAGTTTTTTATATTGAATACATGATCATTTGTAGGTAGTTATTGTAAATCAAACATAAATACCTGAATTACACATAGATACCTACTCGTATATGTCTACATTTTCAAATTTATGGTATTTTTATATCGAATACTTTCTATAATTGGATAAATAATGCAGCTAATGTAAGTACAACAATATACATGTTGTTTGCCATAAAAGAAACAAATGATTAATCTTATTGTATAGCAAAAAGGAAAATATTAATTGAACTCTTAAATATTATTGTACGGCGAAGGGAAAGCTCATGATAATAAATTAACAATATCAATTCGTTAATTACAAAGAATAACGAGTAAGCAACATCCAAAATATATAGAAAAGCGTATCTTTTATTTGAAATAAATGTCTACAAAGAACATTAAAAGTTATGGACTCGACCATGATAATTAACATCAGATGAAGACATATTTTACATCATACTACAGCCATTCATGTTTTCCTATTGTGCCTGTTTACAGAACCACACCGACCACAGTTGAGCTTCCTCACTTCGCCTGTTGATTTTATCATTTTCACTCTCGCTCTACCACGTTGTTTTCGCGTAGTAGGCGGTCTGATTCCATCTTCACTAATATTCATCCCCTTAGGAATGGAAGGTACAGTATATATTGGACAAGCATATAATTTTTGAAAAAAATAAGATTTAAAGTAATCCTCAATCAGCTCATACATTTCTTAACCTCGTGCTTGGGCCGCAATACATGCATGAGAACAGGGTAAGCCTTTAATATGCAACTTTCTACAGGAGCACGATCGATGAGATAAATTCACCGTACATGTACCATCATCAGACACTTTGAACACATCTTCACTCGTTTGCCTAACATACCAATTTCTCCTGGCATTTAAGTTCTCTCTTATAATCTTTTCAATTTCTGGACACAAAACACTTCTCCATTTCTCGACTAAACATCTCCTTTCCGACATCATCTTTATCAATTTTATTCTAATGTCGTCTATGAGTTGAGTGATAGGTAAGTAACGTTCTTCAAGTATCCATGAGTTGAATGACTCAGCTATGTTAGATGCCATCGCCCCATATCATTGTTCGGTCAAATATGCTCTAGCCCAATTCTTGAATGGTAGATCCTCTAGAAAACTAACCATTATCTCACCACCTTCTTTAAATAAATCATCCATCTGAAGCTCGGTTTAAACATATGCGCAAGACACGAACAAACCTATTATCTTATCAAAATAGTTAGACCTCCCCCTCCCAAGATATTTAACTCATATATTTTACTTAATGTGGTGAATACAATACGCGTGAGGAGACAAAGGTAATATCTTCGAAACAGCAGCACACAAACCATCATTCGTGTTAGATATAAAAGTAATAACCATATTATGGTATTTCAATACACCGGACAATATTCGTAAAAGCCACTCCCAATTTTCTTCGATTTCCCTACCAACAATTGCAAATGCAACCGAAAAGATACCTGCATTATGTGAACAAAAATCCATTAACTCATACTACAGAGTAATACACTATGTTATGTGCCAGATAACATAAATAAATTATCAAATTATGTATATATGTGCCATCATTCTACATCTGCACCAGAAAAAATAGTGTAATTTTTTTTAAAAATAGAAATACATATGCTATTGACTTCAACAAACAAAAAACTATTCTAGGTAATATATGACATGCTCTACAGTAAAAAGAAAGAAATATTTTGTTCCAGATTGAGTTATACACTAAAAATAGATAACTACACGGTCAATTCCCACCGATCGAAAATTTGTCATAAATATATATGTATACAGTACTGCTCTTGTGCGGACCAGTCCGCATTTTAAAAGTGTGAACCGGACATGTGTCACCAGGCGGTGAGCCCATATAAGAGAGAGAGTGTGCCTATAATTTAACCTATAATTTCTAGGCTCATCGCCAGGTGACACATGTCCGGTCCGCACTCTTAAAATGCGAACTAATCTGCACAAGAGCAGTACTCTGTGTGTGTGTGTTTGTGTGTATCTATCTATCTATATATATATATATATATATATATATATATATATATATATATATATATATATATATATTTAAAATGAAAAAAAAATATAAATACTCAAATATATAACCTACTTCCAAATATATGAGTAATAGTTAAATATTAAGGTAAATCCATATTAGAGTACACTTGAAAACAGTAAAACTAAATGAGAAAAAAATTCATTATAATATGCCAAAACCGTTACGGTTAAACTACGTAATAGTCGAACATTAAGCTAATTCATATAAACTGACTTCCAGATTACGATGAACTTAGTAATAATATAACTAAATCCGAACATAATGGGTAAGTAATCCACCAAGACATATACAATTAACTAAATTTAAAACGAAAACCAGTAGTCCAATGGCTCCGTAAATTTAGCAAACATTCTATATGAACAATAGATATATAAGACTGTAAAGTATTAAAGTGTGACAACATATCGAGTATGTCTGTAATTAGACAAACAGTGATCAATATACTTAATAATATAATAGATACCATGTTAATTCAAAGTTTTTGTTTAAAAATGTATAAAAAAACTTATCTAATACTTATTCCCCGACATTACCACAAGAATTACATTCGCCCAAAATTACCGCAACAATTACTGGGGGGAAATTCATATGATACATACCCATTATCAATGTTTGGAGTTTTTATCGCAGGAATATATAAATAAAACTTTGACTTAATATGTGTTATCTACCTTGGATCTTTTACTTATTATATATTGTACCTTAGTTCCCATTTTTTGTCGTCGCTCCTAATAGATGACCTTTGTATTTGTTCTTCAAAAATGTACCATCAATATTCAACATTGGCCGACAATATGTAAAACCGACAACACATGCCGCGAATAAAATAAATGTCCTCTTAAACTGATTAGTACTCGGTTCACACTTGATAACAACATGAGAACCAGAGTTCGATTCCAATAAAAGGTCCTTGTAAACACCCAATTATTTGTATGACGCTTCCTCTCCACCGTGTAACACTGCCTTTGTCATTTCTTTCCCACATCAAGCTTGGTGATACGGAATATCGAACCCAAAATTCTCTTGAAACTCCTTTACTAATTCAATTGGTTTTATCAATGGTTTATCCTTTAATACGATCCCCAAAAATAAATGACACTAACTTTGAACTTGCCATTGAACTTTTGCGGGTACGGATTAAACCACTACACATGTGAATATTATTAAGTATCCTAATATAGAAAATTCCGTTACACGGAGACACTGAAGCATGAACGTGGCATTTACATCCGTCAAAAATCTTTTTAAAACATTTTGTTGTCACCCTAGATTTCTCATTCTTGACATACACAAACTTAAAACCCATTTCTGCAGAATACTTGACCAATTTGCCTAGGAACTCCTAAGCATCCCCTTCAAATTTTTTGTCCACGTTACTTATGTATTTCCTCCATTCTTCCGATAGTAATGACTTATGTCCTAAGTATCTACTTTTCGCCAAATAATCATTCTCATCGAAGTTGTTTCTCTCATAAAACACATTATTAAATCCAACATCAGTGAAGGGAAAATTATAAGAATTGTCCCTTCAACATGTATGATGATAACATCATTCCCGTCACATCCATATCATCATCAAGCAAATAATTTGATTGTGATCCAACATAATGAACTAACCGAAACGTACTTTTCTTCAAATTAGCATATCGAGATGATAACTGGTTGACTATGTCTTTAAATGATGTATGCTTATTCATTACCATAACTATTATGGCAGATTTGTACTTGAGTCTTCCAACAATTGTATCATTCATGATGAGAAAGAGAAAATTTAAGGTCCAAATATTGAAATCAGAAACCCATATGTAATGTGACTTTGAAATTAGTTATTGTTGGCGATGCAAAACAAGAATTTTAATTTTAATTTCAAACGAGTTGTTGCAATCTCTCGTCTTTAATAGGTGAGATGTTTATTCTGTTAAAAAGAAACCTCCTTGTTTGTAGGATAGCATTCGTCCCACGTTTATAAGTTTATTTTTGTCATTTTCTTTGTAAAACACAGTATAAGGATTTATGTTCTGCTAAAAATAAGGGAAACACATAGGGTAGTGGGTCAAACTGTTTAAAATTATTTTGAGAGGGTTTATTTATAGAAAAAAATATTAAAGTGGGGGCCATATATAGTTATCTATTATAAATATTTTCATCATTTTCAAAAAATATTTTTTTTTTGTATTTTGCTATTATATATATATATATATATATATATATATATATATATATATGGAAAGGATCAAGTGTGGTCCCAGTTTGAGGTCCCTGAATGAGGTCCTTTTTTTAAAATAGTAAAAAAAATATTTTGAGTTGATTTTTTTTTTTTAAACATTTCAATAGGACAATGGAAAAATAATCAGCTCAAAATGATTTTTTTGGCTATTTTAAAAAAAATCGATCAAACTGCGTCAGCTTTTAAGTTGGTTTTAAGCTGTTAAATTGACCGATTTTTTTAAAATAGTAAAAAAAAAAATCATTTTGAGCTGATTTTTTTTATTTAGCCCTACTGAAATGTTTAAAAACCATAAAAAAAATCAGCCTAAAAATATTTTTTTACTATTTTACAAAAATGGACCTCATTCAAGGATCTCAAACTGAGGGACCTATATATATATATATATATATATATATATATATACAGTCCTGCTCTTGTGCGGACCGGACATGTGTCGCCTAAAGGTGCGCCTAGAAATTACCGCCTAAATTATAGGCACACCCTCTCTCTTTTCTGGGCTCACCGCCAGGTGACACATGTCCGGTCCGCATTCTTAAAATGCGGACTAGTCCGCACAAGAGCAGGACTGTATATATATATATATATATATATATATATATATATATATATATATATATATATTATTTTTCAATGTTTTCCTATAATTTTTTGAACTTATAATATTTTTCATATATTATAACTATTTTATGTCATTTGCATATTTATTTTTAGAAGCTTTTTTGTATTTTTATGTTTTTATTTTTTTTAGTATTTTCCAAAAATTTTAAATGTTATTTAATTTTTCAAAGTTTTATATTTTTTTCATAATTTACAAATGTTTTAAAAAAAATTATATTTTTTCCATATTTTTAATTATTTATGTAATTTTTTAAATGTTTTTACTGTAATTCTCATAATTTAAAAAAAAAAAATATATATATATATATATGTTGGGACGAAAATACCCTCATTTGCATGGCAGATACCCATCTTTATGTCCAAAATGTTAACGATGTTTACTGTAGGAGATTACTTGAGGCAGTTTCGAAAGTTAAGGTGATTTAAGTGTAGAAAACAAAAGTTCAAGTAGTAAAGTGAAAGGTACACTATCAATGGATCGAAATTTATCCGAATCTGATTCATTTAAGCGGATATGGATCATACCTAAATCCGATTAGCCGTTTATTAAATGGAGCGATTTTGAATTCATATACTCCGATCCGTTAATAATGCAATCCGATTAATATATATATATATATATATATTCTATTTAATAATATCTTACATATATATTGTAATAGTTCTTTATTTCTTTATCTATTTTTTTTAAAACATTTGCAAAATAAATTTATGAAATAAAAGTTAAAAATTAAAATGTTGCAAATCAAGTTTGACATAAACGGATAATCGGATCGAATCCGAATCCGTTTAACATAAATTTAGGTTTAGTCCCATATACAAAGTTTTATTACGCTCTCATCCTATGTATTTTTTAAATTGTATGAAGTCTCATAACTGCCACAAACCTCTCTCAACCGCTTTGTAACCACCTCTCTTCATTTCGGCTAAGAATGGCACTTGTCTCATAGTTGTTACAATTGGATCAATGACTAAAAAAATAAAAACATGAAAGTGAATACAAAAGAATCTTTAAAAGTGAAACTAAATACATGTGATCCCATATATTTACCTTTCCTTTATAGTTTCCTCTATTCTTCTGATATACAAATTAGAGTTATTATCTTCTAAGAAAAATATACACACATATAATCAAAGAATTTGCGCAACTAAACATGGCCATTCCATATCGCTGAGGGGACTCCATGCGTAACAACAGCTCCACTTCATATTCCTCAAAATTCAAATATCTAAGCAACCCATATTGCTATATAATACAAACCCGACGCAAATAATTTATTGTACTAAGAACCAAGAAGAGATGGGGCGGGTCTTCTTTGTATGCACCCTGTTACAGCAAATTAATACCAACCACAAGCGCCTCTGTGAACCAGCATTAAGTACCTGAACAGCAAAAGCAGGGAATATCCAAATTTTAGGTAGAAAATAAAAAAAGATCCAAGAAAAAAATACTCAAAAACTAGAAGAAACCTATAAACGTCTCATGGTTTCCAAAAAACAAGGGACCAAATTATTAACAATATGATCAACATGAAATCTAGAAAATCATACCGTGACCCAGTTTAAGTTTAATCTGTAATTTATGATTCACAGTGCTGCAAATAATCCATCCCAAACAGAGAAGTCGTCCTCATCTTGGCCTCCGCAACCATGGTTATCAAAGACCACATAGGTCGTTCCGATCTCAGAACCCTCTTACACCTGGCATTTCTCATAACCCTCTTCGTCCCAGGAGGTTGTACTCCAAAAGGCCATGTTTGGTTCGGGCTGAAACATTCACAGACAATAGATTGTTTCCATCAAAACTGATTGTTCACCAAGTTCAGCCATTGATGAGCACCTCCATGGAATGTCCACCACTCATAGTCCATGTTTCCAGAATGGTCATCCAAACTCAAACCCTCAACCCAAGGATAATCTTGAACAATTGCCAATTCTCGGTCACTAAGATTTTTAGGAAGTAGATGGTTTATCAGTCGCACCGTCTCACGCACTTCAAGTAAATGTCATTTGCTCCTTATCCAAAACCTAATGCAAAGAAAAACTAGTAACTCCATCAATATAATATGGATGTTTGAACAACATAAATCGACACTCAATAATATAAAGTTGTTTGAACAATAACAATTTTATATGTAGGTCAAATGCTCAAAGGCGTGAAACCTCAATTGAAGGAGGTAAGGAGTTCAAAACTTGAGAAATGGAACTAGAAAAGGTCTGCGATAAATATGAAAGAAGGTGACATTATACGTCTATACTATAATATCAAGGGAAATCTTCTTCTCAACTCCGATGATAATTCTTGGTATGTCTTTTTTTAACAAAAAATGTCAATTCAAGGTGACATGCTTTGGTTGCTATAAACACATATTGATACAATGAAGAAATACGCATGAAAAACATGCTCTCCTTCTATAGTATAAAGGTAATGCAAGTCCATTTTATTTCTTTTTTAAGTCATTTTAAATTCCAATATTGAAAAAAAAAAATAGAAACGCAGATCAAAATCATGCCACGCATGTGTTGAAATATATTATAGAAGTGTATGTTTCATATTACTTTTCATTCGGGTTACTAGAGTAATTGTGATGTATAAGCATTTTCTAACCTGAATGGGTTGAGGCTTGATGGGCTTGGGCTCCATGGGGAAAACACATCTCTTGTATATGGAAATAAAGTTGTAATTTTACTAAGAGCTATAACTTTTGGTACAACAGTTTGCGCTTAACCCATCATTTGATATCGGAGCGGGGTCATGGATTCGAGTTGCACAAGCAGCAACCTATTTAGGTGGGAGAATAATTCAGGAGCATATTCCAACTTCAATCGGCCAAGGCTCCATGGGGCAGACTCACCACTTTTCTTTGAGGCTTGGTGTGTGTGTGGGTGGGGTGGGGTGGGGGTGGCGGGGGCGGGGGGGAGGGAGAGAGGCAGTGTTAAGGGATTGAAAGATACATATTACAATGTCATTTAAGGAAGAGAGAGCGATCCAGGAAGGTAGGGTAGGTAGAGAGAGTTCGAAAGAATTATGGGAACTAACATATAGATAGATAGATAGATAGATAGAGAGAGAGAGAGAGAGAGAGAGAGAGAGAGGTGTTCACAATTGAACCAAAATAATGAACATTTTAATGAACCTAATAAGACACTAAAAAATAACCCAATCAATTTTAATTCCTATGCTGTAATTGGTTCGCGCCAGCGGCAAATGACACGTTTTTTTTACACACCCACTCATCGAGCAGCTCCAAATGGGTTTGGGTTCAAAGTGGGTTAAGGCTGCTTTCGGGTTCAGGTGAATCCGGATTTAAGACTTTGGGTTTTCGCCAGCCGAAGCTGGTTGCATTCGAGTTTAGGAGGTAACCGGACTTCGGGCTAGGTGGGTTGGAGATCTCCAGCGGGTCTGGCTTGGTTTGGAGTACTCCGGTGAGGATTTAAGGTAAAGGCAGGCGGAGGTTTCTCAGGTTGTGGGTTCCGGACGGAGTGGGGGTAGAAGCAGGTGGGGTTATGGCCGGTTTTAGAGGTCGGAGCAGAGCTATGTTCAGTTCGCCGGCGAGGTGGTATGAGGGTAGTCAGGGGTTGCGGACTAAGGCAGGTGGCCGGATCGGGGTTAGGCTTGGAGGTATAAGGCAAGAGGTGGTTCGCGGTTTGATTGGGCTAAAGCAGGAGTGGGGGGAGGAGTGTGTGTATTAAAAAACACGCGTATCCGTTGCCGCTGGCTCGGACCAATTACAACAAAGAATTAAGGGTTATTTTTTAACGTCTTATTAGGTTCATTAAAATGTTCATTATTTTGGTTCACTTGTGAACCTCTCTCTCTCTCTCTCTCTCTCTCTCTCTCTCTCTCTCTCTCTCTCTATATATATATATATATATATATATATATATATATATATATATATATATATATATATATATATATATGTATGAAGTATGGATATCGAAATTCAAAGGGTTACCGAGAGATTTAAACCCCCAAAACCCTTGCCCTAAACAATATTGAACGTAAATCAGCAAGACACGTGGCAGAGAGTTTCCAGGATTTCCCTTCTGGTATGTCGATGGCAAACCTACGAAGTTCACCGACATACGACCGACTTAGGCCAACCACAACCGACTCTACCCATTTTAAATTAAATCGTCAAAATCCAGGTGAATATCAAGGATAAACACAACAGATACTCCAATCCTTATTAAACTCAGCTAGAGCAACAAAGGTTGGCTCAAACCAGGCTAATTACCCTGGATCAACGAGGAATGCATCATGTTGTACTCTAAACCAACAAGGATTCTCTTTGTATGGATAAGATCCCCCAATATGAGGAGGGCATAAACAAATCACAAGTAACAAAGGGCTCGACTCTCAGCTAGCATTCTAGCACCTCTTTTTACGATTTATAGGATCACACTATCCTTTCTCCCATGGACGTAGGCAAGAAAGACTTGTGAAACTGCGTGCATCTTTGTGTTTTACGTTACTACATAGCATTATTCCCAAAATGTTTACAAATATGTATAGATATGCTATTTTTCACAACTTAATGGGTCAAAATTGTTTAGTTACAAACAGTGTTTTATAAAGAACGCAATTACGCGCGACGTAGAGTGCGATTGCACTTTTCTATGCGAAAATGCAACATAGCCCACGCTCGGGGAGCATAAATAGCATGCATGATTGACGACGTGGAGCGCAGTTTTGATGCTTTTTCATGCTATTGATGCTATTTGGGGCGATTTGGTCGCGCTAAATTTTAATACGCCAATTACAAAACTATGTCGTTTTGTAGTTGGTTTGAATTTTTCTTTTTTCTTTGGACCTTTAGAAAATACAAACCGGTATCTTAAAGCATTAAACTTCCCTTACATATTCGTCAATTCCCAAAAAACAAAAACAAAAACAAAAAAACTAACACATTCAAATAAGAAGCTCCCAAGCTCGCCGCAACTCAATCAAGATCGCCTGCTTGTCGGGCGTGCTTCAAGTTCCAGTCCCCCCTTTTGTTTGTCTTTCTCCTTTTCATCTTACTCTCGTCGCCCTTCCGTTTTTTTTAGTTCGATCTAGTTATAGAAAGGGTTTCGAATTTCGTTTAACAAAGAGAGAGTTTCGGATTTCTATGTATCTGATTTCCTTGATATTTTTTTAGTTGTTTCAAAACCATTTTTATCTGTAACTTAATCCGATCGTTTTTATTTTTATGTACTACTGTGGCCATTTTTACCAATTTATTATAACTGAGTTGCTGTGATTATGATATAGTCACCTTTTTTCCAGTTGAAGTGGTTGTTAACTTCTGAAAAAAGAAGGTATCTAAAAAATATTTCTTCTGGAATTATGTAGTACTTTAAGACTCTATGACTTTATTTCAAATGATGTAGTATTTTATTTGAAATGATAGTTTGAATCTATTTATTTGCTTGTATTTTTTATGATAAAATCAAAGACAAGAATTGCTTGCGCGATACGTTTTACACAATGCTCCCCCGGAACTAAAATGAGACACCTTGCACGACAGCGATTTAAAACATTGTTTCCAAATAATATTATGCGGAATCCTGGATTCTATGAGATTAGTTTTCTTTTCATTGTTAAATTTTATATTTTGAGAATTTAGTTAAAATAATGTTGTGAATGTTTATTTATTTTTTTGGCTTAAATCTTTGTATCCTAGGTAAAGTATTGGTGAAACTAATATTTCAAATAGTAAATGAAGAATGCTTGGTTAATTTAGAAATTGTAAAAGACAACATTTTTCTTTCAAATTATAGAATAACAAAGTTTTTTTTTAGTGCTATCAATGACAAATGTAAAGAAATATTGAGGTAATGAATAAAAATGACATGCTATTTTAATTTTTTATTATAATTATATGATATCAATATCTAAAATAGCATATAGTGATTGTCCATTTCCACGGCTAATAATGTTGCCATTAATAAATTAACTAAATTAAAGTGAATGGTATATATATTTCCAAAGAAAATATTTAAACTCTCAAAACACACTACCTGCGTTATGTGTTCGCCTTTAATTATTTATGTTCTAAATTACTTGTAATTCTTCTAATCAACTGTGTTTAAAATTTATTCTGTTCAACAACTTAATTAGTGATCACATCTAATTATTCATTGGTGTAGGTCTTTTCTCATAAGCTATTTTTTTTATCCATATTTCAAGCAATAGATAACAACTGGCTCTTTAAGATATGTACATAAATTTGGTTAAATTTAAAAATAATTGAAAAATTATAGTTGACTTTTTATTTCACAATTCAAATTGCAACCGACAAACAATAATAATTGAATTAAATTTCAAGCCTGCAAACCACGTGTGCACTATCTTGTAAAGCCAAAAATAACAAGATAATAAAAGAAGATACGTATGCATGATAAGTACACGCAGATCTAGACTGATCGCATAACACATTCATAATTTTTGACATTCTTAATATATAGAAAATGTGTGACAAAAATAAAGATAATAACAACTCACCTACACCTTTTGACATAATCATGAGAACCAGAATCCTGGGTAGCAGAACAGTGACTAAAAAATAGATCCTTAGCACCATAAATGCGTGATGTGATCCAAGGATGGAATTCGAATTGTCTAATCAGTCAGAAATGAAAATTTAAGTTTCCTCCGTAGTTTTCACCAACAGATGCCTACAAGTTTGGATTAAAAGGGAAAATGTTACATATAACATCAGAAAATAAATTTTGAGGTTACGGTAAAAAATGCAGACTTTTATGGAAATTAACCAGAAGATATCCCTTAACTAGAAGAGGTCATGCTTCAACTAGTATATGATTTGCCACATACAGCGCAGACAAAATTAACATATTAAAAGAGAGGATTGGAGGCATTTATAATAAACTAGAGTCATAATTCTAATAATTATCTAATAAAAGAGACCTAAACAAGGAAACACAATTAAAACATAAATCATAATCTAATACCTAACTTTAGGAGGGGTACACTTTTTCATCTATCTCCTCGTAACACACATATATACCCATAGATATATATAACATACACACACAACTTATATATATACCTCTGTATATATAGGTATATACTTGAAAAAACATGCACCCTTATTTATATACATAGATATACATACATACTAAACATACACATACGCACATACAAGCACACACACATTGTTATATATATATATATATATATATATATATATATATATATATATATATAGAGAGAGAGAGAGAGAGAGTCAGGCTCTCATACATACCAATTTTACAAACTGATTTTTTTAAAATAGTAAAAAAATTGTTTTTGAGTTGCATTTTTTTATATGGTATTTAAACAAAAGCTGTGAAAGTTTGACCATTTTTTAAAATAGCAAAAAAAGTTATTTTGAGCTGATTTTTTTTATGTGGGTCCCTTGAAATGTTTAAATATCACATAAAAAAATTTAACTCAAAGATATCTTTTTAATATTTTATTAAAATAGAGTCTGCCTCTCTCTCTCTCTCTCTCTCTCTCTCTCTCTCTCTCTCTCTATATATATATATATATATATATATATATATATATATATATATATATATATATATATATATATATATATAATCTACGAAACCTTATACCTATTAAAACAACCCCAACACATATACATACATAAAAATATCTAACTTTAGGAGGGGTAAAATAAACCTCGGTTAACATGATAAATCGGATTAAAAAGTTTTCTAACTTATGATCAAATTCGATGTGACCTCATCACTAAGAAAGAGTTGTCATATATATATATATATATATATAGAGAGAGAGAGAGAGAGAGAGAGAGAGAGAGAGCAAGGCTCCTATACATCATGCTTCCTACATCACCCATACATCACACCTAGTTCAAGGCTCTAAAAAACTCTTTTTTTTCAGTTTTTTTATTTTACCCATAGAGTTGACCTTCCAATCAACACATGTTCAAAAAATCAAGTAAAAAATATAATTTCTAGCGATTTTTTAAAAATACAACAAAAAAACTGTTGAAAATACCTTATTTATAAGGGTTTGCGCCAACAGAATTTTGTGAATTTCTTAAAAATAGCTAGAAAATGTATTTTGCAAGGTTCTAAAAAACGCGGGGCGTGATTGAGGCGTGAAGGCCAAGCCTCAAGCCTTAGAAGCCTAGGCGGGCCTAGGCGTAAAAATGCGTGAAAAGGCGTTTAGGCCTTCTTAATATATTTTAATATTTTTTTAACCATAACAAGGCTATTAAAATACAAAAATTGCACATACCATAAAAATACGACTGAATATATGCAAATTAAAATACTATATGATTATTTTGGATAAGATAATGGTTCGGTTTGTAAAAAAAATCTTTAAAAGGCGACAACGTTTCACTAAGGCGTTGTTATTTTTAGAAAAAAGTGCGCCGTAAGGGTTTTACCAAGAATAAGGCGTGAAAAGCGTAAGGCGAGGCGTTTCTCCTAAGCCTTAAGCTTAGGCGTGCCTAGGCGGAGCCTAGGCGGGTTTTTTAGAACAGTGGTATTTTGACCTAATTTTTTGAACATGTGCTGATTGAAAACTTAATTTCAATAGAAAAATAATAAATTTGGAAAAAAAAGTTTCTTAGAGCCTAGAACTAGGTGTAATGTATGAGTCTCTCTCTCTCTCTCTCTCTATCTATCTATCTATCTATCTATATATATATATATATATATATTCGATTATTCATCCAGTGATTTGCCACGGTTGGGAAATCGTGAACAATGAAAGAGTCGCTCTTGAATGATCACGCTGAGAGTTGAGCGACCAAACCTGGCAATTGTTGTAGGTTCCCCAGTACCATTGAAGGACCAAGTCTGGGTAGAATTGGGAGAGTCTGTTCTAACTCTATCTAGGAAGCTCATTCTGTTGACTTTGAATTATAAGGAGTGATTTGAAGGGAAGCATGGCTGCCATCGGCCCATCACTGAGCTCAAAATTGGCCATTTCAAATATAAGAGATGGAGCACAAGGTGTTTCAAGTAACCTCGTTATGGTTGCTCAAAATAACTCATCAGCATTATAATTGAATATGATTTTTCATTACCAAAGAGTACATATTTTAGAGATCTCAGAAATATCATATTAATGCACGCCTAACCCTCACATGTTACATCACAACCTTCGACTGAAGACAATGCCACATTATCTGAAAGTATGCCTGCAGCTGTCCTCTTTGGCAAATTTGTCCGATATAAAAACAGCTCCTCAATTGCAATTGCAATCACATTTAAATTTAATGCATGACAGTTTAGCCACTTGAGATGCATAGTTTGAATTTAATGCTTGCTTGAAGATTACTCTAACCTCAAGCACCATATAAACACTTATTTCTCAGCAAATGCACACCAACTTCACGGTAACCTTACCTACTTGGAGAAATTGCTTTTTAGTACCTTTTCATCATCATTGTTCATTAGAGACACGATCCATGTGATCTTCAAAAGAGTACTTTAGTAAGCAAAATAGTCTTATCAACACATATCATTCATCCAATCATACACGTGGGGCTCCGCCACTGCTATGGGTGTGCATGGAACGGTTTGATTACGTTTCACATCGGTTTCATGATTTTGGAACAAGAACCACAACTGAACCTATCCAGAACTAACCAACCCAACCCATCGATATCGCGATTCTCTATTCCACTTTTTTTTTAATACACATTTAATTCAAGTAATTTTATTATCTTAAAAGAGTATCATTGTTGTTTTAATTGATTAAGAAAGATAAAATTGGCAAAATGATCATTTTAAAGTTCAAAGAAACTTATAATAGATGAGAGAGTATCATACAGGCTTTAAACTATTGAAAATTTCTTTAAGAAAACAAAATAGTATAAATATTATATGTCAAACTTATTAACACTTGAAATGCAACTTAAAATGTCAAAACAAAAAGCAAAAGAACATAATATTGCACGACATAAATAAATGCAATAAATATGCATTTTAAGGTAAATAGTTGTCTTTGTGTTTGGTTCTATCATCGTTTTGGTTCCATTTGGGTCCCAGTCCAGTTCTCAGTTCTATGATTCTTGGAAACAAAACCGAACTACTTGGTATCATAGTTTATAGATATAGAACCAAACCATTAGTAATAAACCAACCCAACCCGCGGAGTTCAGTTTAGTTTGATTCAATTCTAGGGGTTGACAGTTCCAATGACAACTCCTACCACCTCCCCCTCTCTCGGGATACTTGAAGCGTTCACTCTCCTCTCCCTCCAACTCTCTATTCTTGGATGCCCCTTTTGTCTTATCATTCACATTTATCCTATTTTCTCTTATGTTTATTGCGATTAATCATCATCCTTTATTACGGGTTACGACCCACCAGCTTGAGGCTTAGGAGAAACGCCTCGCCTCAAGCCTTTTACGCCTTATTCTTGGTAAAACCCTTAAGGCGCACTTTTGTTTTAAACAAAATGCTTTAGTGAAGCGATATCACCTTTTAAAGATTTTTTTTACAAATTGGACCAATATCTCGGCTAAAACAATCAATAGACAAACAGTATTCCAAACCTCTCAACCTCTCGTCCAAAAAAAAGCCTAACATTGCCGACCAATTTCCGACCAAAACAATCAAAAGACAAACAGTATCCCAAACCGCATTTTTTTAGTATTTAAAAAAATAGTATTTTAATTTGCAAATATTCAGACATTTTTAAGGTATGTACAATTTTAGTATGTTTAATAGCCTTGTTATAGTTAAAAAATATTAAAATATATTAAAAAAGGCCTAAACGCCTATTCACACCTAAGGCCCACGTAGGCTTCTAAGGCTTAAGACTTGGCCTCCACGCCTCGATCACACCCCGCGTCTTTTTAGAACCTTGCAACCCACACTTTATCGCAATGCGCCCTAGATTATACTACCCTCTTACACTACTAATAATCCTAAACATTATCTATACCTTAAAATATCTCCTACATTAGCAAATAAGAATATTAGTAAAAATAAAAGATTGCAATGTATCTTCTTCCCACCAAAATTCAAAATCCCAAGGGCCTGCCCAACTTCATGTTATGCACAGTACTCCCTCCTAAAAAAGCTCATCCTTGAACTTTTGGGGAAAATTGAAGAAGCAGGTGCCATATGAGTAAATTTTGAATCCTTGGGCTCTTTAGCTTCGGACCAAAATTCTTTTCTTCAAGTTGCTTGGACCCAAAGAAGATATTACGAAACATCATGTATTTGGGAGACACTCAAAACTTGCAAAACCAATAAAAATCCATATGATGGGCCTAGACCCGGCAAACGGGCGGATATGGGGGGATGTGGAAATGTCAAAAATGGATTGGGCCGAATATGGACGGTTCAAAATGGATGCATGATGAGTCCAGGTCGGATTTGGGTCGCCTCATAACAAAGTCGGATTGGGTCAAACAGTTTTTTATTTGTTTGTTTGTTTAAACAGACCTGCAATATCATAGGCAATATGCAAATAAATTAGAGAGAGAGAGAAGAAAAACACTTTGGTAAAAACAAATGTTCTCAAATCCTCTGTTTAATGAAACCACCATCCAGGTCGAAATCAATTTGTCAAAATCTGATGGTAATCAATTTCGTCAAGATCAACTGATTCAAACTCAGAAGAAATCGGTTATTGATTGATTCCAAACCAAAAGATGAAGATGAAGACTATAGAGTAAAGAGAGGCGGTGAAGACGAAAGAGATGGTTCCAGCATGAGAAATGGTTTCAGAAAGAGATCGGTTCGAGAGAGATAGAGAGAAGCCGCCATTTATTGAGAAATGGTTTCAGGCTTTCAGCAAAATAAGTTTAGGTTTTGGTTTTTGAGGTTCGGTTATAGAAATGACCCACCAGTAAACCGACTTATTGGACCGCTAAAACCATTTTGACCCACAAACAAAACTAATGGCCCCCAAACACATTATTCTGGGCGGGTTATGGGGGTTTCATCCCTAAGAGCCCGTATTGCCAGGTCTAGCTAGTCCCCATCTTGTAGTGTCCCTTTAAACGTAGAGCCAACACTCCCCGACCTTTTAAAATCACCATCCACTTTCAGAAGAAGGCCCAAATATTACTCTAAACTCTCCTCAAAGCCTAGGCCCAACCAACTAAGACAGCTGTCCCTCTCAGCCTATGAACCCACTCCCTCCAGGTCACCAAACAGGTCTTTGTCGACTTCTAGGTCAGAACCAATTATAAGGATAAACAATATCTTATCAGCCATGATCTGGCCCAAAGTTAAAACTCTCCTCCAGATCGCAGAACGTGTGCAGAACTAGATCGCGCCTCATTAAAACCCAAGCCGCCACCTGCACTTTCTCATTTCTTACGCCGCAACTCTCTTCTTGACCGCCGGTAGCACTACACCAAAAATGCCAATCTGGCACGCTTAGGCAAGGAGATTCTGGCACTGTTTAAAACCGTGCCGGATTCTGGCACGGTTTTATTATAATCTGGCACGGTTTGAAATAGTGCCAAAATTTGGCACGGTTTTTAACTGTGCCAAATATGGGTACGCTTTGTTAAAAAAATAACCCCCAAAAAACATTCCAATCCTCTCTCTCTCCCTCCCGGCTTCCTCATCGCTTCTCCTCATCATTGTTGCACCGCGTCGCTGCTACTGCTCCCACGCTACCGGCCTCATCACCGTAAGGTATTACATCTCTCTCTCTCTCTCTCTCTCTCTACATGGGGTTAGGGTTAATACATAATCCTGTATTTAAAGTATGAGGGAAAGTATTTCCCAAAGTATGAGGGAAAATATCTCTGCTCCGCGTCGCTGCGATTTAGGGGTAACGATTTCGGGTTGCGATTTAGGGGTGCGATTTAGGGGTACCTGATATATATATATATATATATATATATATATATCCAGTTGCGATCAATTTTAGGTCAGTTGCGATCTCTCTCTCTCTCTCTCTCAGTGGCGATTTTAGATCAGTTGTGATTTCTCTCTCTCTCTCTCTCTCTCTCTCTATATATATATATATATATATATATATATATATGTGTATCAGTTGCAATTTCGGGTACCGATTTCATTGAAGCTTGAGGAAAAATCAAAATATTAAGGCTTATAGAGAAATCCAGATTTAAAAATAATTGTCACACGTAATGTGTGTGTGTTCATATAGTTGTATATTTTCCTTTTTACAGCCCTGTGTCTCGTTGATGAGTTGATTGTCTGTGTGTGTAGATTTGGAGCTGGAAGGGTGGAAATGAAATAAAAATGGGATTATTTCACTAAAACTTTAGGAGAAAAAAAATGAGAAATAAAGGTCTATAGAGAAATTTAGAATTAGAATTAGAATTAATTGCCAAAACACGTATGTGTGTGTGTGTGTGTATATATGTTTGTATATTGTCATTTTAACACCTTTGTGTCTCATCAATGAATTGATTGTTTATGTATATATGTGTGCGTGCACATGGTGTCTGTACTTGAAGGTGGAAGGGAAGAAGTGCACTAAAGATAAGCTTTTGATTGGTATGAATATGTATATTTACACATGTATGTATATACATGTAATTATACACTTTAAATTTATTAGCTCTATGTTTGGTTGATGAAATAGTGCCAAACTTTGTTGTAAAATGTGGTCGGAATGTTGTTGTGAGCAATCACCGGGGGCTTAGGGGCATATCAATAACTGTAAGTACGTATTCACTATATGGAATTTTTCTTTATTTTTTCCATTCTTTATTTTTTTTCTTTTTATTATCCAGTAAGAAACCATTCAATAAATTTCTGTAATTGAATTATATATAATGATGTAGTTAGCATCCATTTGGACTATTCACTTGTGCTAAGGATTTAGTTAGCATGGATACAAAGGTAAGCTTATTGTTCATACCCTTTAGACTTTACTTCTTTCTAGTTTATTCTCTGGTTAATTTTGATCACATTAACGTATTGTAGGTCAGGATGTTAGCGGTTTATATGTAAAAGTAGCTTCAGAGCAAGGACAAGGCCAAGGAATTACAAGTAATGTAACTTTCACATGCAGAATCCCACTAACCCGCTACTGGACGGGTAAAACTCTAGTATTATATTTTACTTCTAATAAGATATATAGTTTTATATATGTGCAGTACTTTATATACGCGTGTCCTTTAGTGTATATATGGTTATGGGGTTTAACACTTTTTTTTTTAAATTAGGTGTTTTCATATTTGAAGTTTTGTTGTGGAAGTAAAATTAAAGTTACGTGATCTTATGCTATTAATCAAGACGTTATTGGCTCAACTATGAGAAACTCTATAAGAATATTAACTTATTACTTGAAGTCACAAAACAAAAAACTTTAGTTGTGTGAGCATTCCCACATCAACAGACCTCTTCCAATGATAGGAATTCTAATGAATGGAGTTTGAATAACATGTGTTAGTTTTTCAAAATTATGCCTCTTGATAGTAATTATGCCTTACGCTATTGAGATTTAGTACAAACAATTAATGACCCTCGCAGTGAGTCCATATTGACATAGAAGTATAGCTTATTATGGACATGAGTTTTTTACTCATGTGGTCATGAGGTGTTTAGCTATTGGACTGCTATAGGTGATGAAAATCCAAACTAGCCCCCAAACGACCCCGACCGCGTAGTCCCGGGTCTCCCGGTTTGAGAGTATAGCGATAATTTGCAAAAATAACTCTTAGACTTGAAAACAGGCCGTTAGAGGGTGAAAACCCTAATCAGCCCCCAAACGACCCCGTAGGAGGCACGAACACCTCGCACGGGGCCAATGTAACTTGTAGGAACTGACTGCGTAGTCCCGGGTCTCCCGGTTTGAGAGTATGACGGTAATTTGCAAAAATCAACACTTAGACTTGAAAACAGGCCGTTAAAGGGTGAAAACCCAAACCAGCCCCCAAACGACCCCGTAGGAGGCACGAACACCTCGCACGGGACCAATGTAACTTGTAGGAACTGACCGCGTAGTCCCGGCCGGGTCTCCTGGTTTGAGAGTATGACGATAATTTGCAAAAAGCACACTTTGACTTGAAAACAAGCCGTTAAAGGGTGAAAACCCAAACCAGCCCCCAAACGACCCCGTAGGAGACACAAACACCTCGCACGGGACCAATGTAAATTGTAGGAACTGACCGGGTAGTCTCAGGTCACCCGATTTGAGAGTATGATGATAATTTGTAAAAATCAACACTTAGACTTGAAAACAGACCGTTAAAGGGTGAAAACCCAAACCAGCCCCCAAACGACCCTGTAGGAGGCACGAACACCTCGCACGGGGCCAATGTAACTTGTAGGAACAAACCGCGTAGTCCCGGGTCTCCCGATTTGAGAGAGTGATGATAATTTGCAAAAATCAACGCCGTTAAAGGGTGAAAACCTAAACCAACCCCCAAACGGACCCGTAAGAGGCACGAACACCTCGCACGGGACCAATGTAGCTTTGTAGGAACAAACCGCGTAGTCCCGGGTCTCCCAGTTTGAGAGTATGACGATAATTTGCAAAAATCACACTTTGACTTGAAAACAAGCCGTTAAAGGGTGAAAACCCAAACCAGCCCCCAAACGACCCCGTAGGAGACACGAACACCTCGAACAGGACCGATGTAACTTGTAGGAACTGACCGCGTAGTTCCGGGTCTCCCGGTTTGAGAGTATGACGATAATTTGCAAAAATTAACACTTACCTGAAAACAAGCCGTTAAAGGGTGAAAACTCAAACCAGCCCCCAAACGACACCGTAGGAGGCACGAACACCTCGCACGCGACCGATGTAACTTGTAGGAACTGACCGCGTAGTCACGGGTCTCCCGGTTTGAGAGGATGACGATAACTTGCAAAAATAACACTTAGACGTCAAAACAGGCCGTTAAAGGGTGAAAACCCAAACTAGCCCCCAAACGACCCCGTAGGAGGCACGAACACCTCGAACGGGGCCAATGTAACTTGTAGGAACTGACCGCGTAGTCCCGGGTCTCCCGGTTTGAGAGTATGACGATAATTTTAAAAAATCACACTTTGACTTAAAAACAAGCCGTTAAAGGGTGAAAACCCAAACCAGCCCCCAAACGACCCCGTAGGAGACACAAACACCTCGCACGGGACCAATGTAAATTGTAGGAACTGACCGCGTAGTCTCAGGTCGCCCGATTTGAGAGTGTGATGATAATTTGTAAAAAACAACGCTTAGACTTGAAAACAGACCGTTAAAGAGTGAAAACCCAAATCAGCCCCCAAACGGACCGGTAGGAGGCACGAACACCTCGCACGGGACCAATGTAGCTTGTAGGAACCGACCGCGTAGTCCCAGGTCGCCCGGTTTGAGAGTATGACGATAATTTGCAAAAATCAACACTTAGACTTGAAAACAAGCCGTTAAAGGGTGAAAACCCAAACCAGCTCCCAAACGGACCCGTAGGAGGCACGAACACCTCCCACGGGACCAATGTAGCTTGTAGGAACCAACCACGTAGTCCCGGGTCTCCCAATTTAAGAGTGTGACGATAATTTGCAAAAATCACACTTTGACTTGAAAACAAGCCGTTAAAGGGTGAAAACCCAAACCAGCCCCCAAACGACCCCGTAGGAGGCACGAACACCTCGCACGGGACCGATGTAACTTGTAGGAACTGACCGCGTAATCCCGGGTCTCCCGGTTTGAGAGTATGACGATAATTTGCAAAAATCACACTTTGACTTGAAAACAAGCCGTTAAAGGGTGAAAACCCAAACCAGCACCCAAACGGACCCGTAGGAGGCACGAACACCTCCCACGGGACCAATGTAGCTTGTAGGAACCGACCACGTAGTCCCGGGTCTCCCAATTTAAGAGTGTGACGATAATTTGCAAAAATCACACTTTGACTTGAAAACAAGCCGTTAAAGGGTGAAAACCCAAACTAGCCCCCAAACGACCCCGTAGGAGGCACGAACACCTCGCACGGGACCGATGTAACTTGTAGGAACTGACCGCGTAATCCCGGATCTCCCGGTTTGAGAGTATGACAATAATTTGCAAAAATCACACTTTGACTTGAAAACAAGCCGTTAAAGGGTGAAAACCCAAACCAGCCCCAAACGACCCCGTAGGAGGCACGAACACCTCGCACGGGACCGATGTAACTTGTAGGAACTGACCGCGTAGTCCCGGGTCTCCCGATTTGAGAGTATGACGATAAAGAGTGAAAACCTAAACCAACCCCCAAACGGACCCGTAAGAGGCACGAACACCTCGCACGGGACCAATGTAGCTTGTAGGAACTGACCGCGTAGTCACGGATCTCCCGGTTTGAGAATATGATGATAATTTGCAAAAATAACACTTAAAAACAGGCCGTTTGAGGGTGAAAATCCAAACCATCTCCCAAACGGTCCCGTAAGAGGCACGAACACCTCGCACGGGACCAATGTAACTTGTACGAACTAACCGCGTAGTCGTATATGGAATTTTTCTGCTTGAATACGATTTTTTTAAAAATGACTTGGTTACTAATATTGTATCTTTTTTGTGTCTTATTTTTTTGTAGGATGACATTCAATCGCTAGCTTTTATCCACTTGGAACGCACGAAGAAGTCAATGCTTTACAACAGGGGGATTGTTTATTTAGTGTCGTTAATATTCAGGTAACTATTTTTTGTGTTATGGTCGAACAAGCTTCAGTAGTTTTATGGTTTATTTTTATGGTCGTGCTGGCTGTAGTAGTTTTATTGTTGACTTTTATGGCCGTGCGGGCTTTATATGGGCAGATTTTATGTTAGCAGGTTTTGGAATGCTCAAAAAATAGAGGAAACTCTGCCCAATTTTTTTTTGATATGGGAACTATTAACTCTTGTAATTTTTTGAAGTTATTGTCGACTTTTATGGTCATGTGCGGCTTTATATTGGTATTAACTCTTGTAATTTTTTGAAGTTTGTATACACATTAGTTTATCAACAACCTGCGATATTCATAATTTGTGAATTTTCTTGATTTTTTTTTGCAAATAATAAATATTTTTCCTACCGGATTTGGAATTTGCAGATTTTCTAGATTTGTTTCCTATTATTACTTTTTTTAATCCACCAAAAAATCTGGCACGGTTTTAAACCGTGCCAAAACTGTGCCAACGCATAAAAATGAGAACGCTTATAAAACAATCTGGCACGCTTTATAACCGTGCCAAAAGCGTGCCAGAAAATAGACAATTTGGCACGGTTTCGGCGTGTGCCAAAAGCGTGCCAGATTTAACATCTAGCACGGTTTAAAAGCGTGTCAAAAGTGTGCCAGATTAAAAAACTGGCACAGTTTAAAAGCGTGCCAAAAGCATGCTAGTTTTGAAAATCTGGCACGGTTTTAAACCGCGCCAGAAAATCTGGCACGCCTGATTCTGGCACGGTTTTGAACCGTGCCAGATTGCGTCTGGCACTGTTTTAAACCGTGCCAATTTCCTGTTTTTGGTGTAGTGGAACGTCAACGTCTTCTAGATTGTTGTTGACGCTGTCTTTCTATTCAGTCTCTCCATCGATTACTGATGAATCTTTCTCACCTTGGATGCCTTCGACTTCACTCCATCTACACTTGACATCGCCAATGCCTTCCCTTTTTGCACCTTGAACGACGCACATGGAGAGTTGTTTGTCACAACCACAAACCCCGCCACTGCGAGGTATTTGGTCAAGTCAAACAAGGTGGATGTTATGACCTCGTCGGAAATTGTTCGGTCTGCTTTAGACAACCAACAGTGATTTGTGACACGTGGCGTTGAGTAATTCGTCGAATGGGACACTGCCACTGATAGGCACACATTAAGAGGTAAAGTTGTATCGTCTTCTCCATTGCTTTTATCAGTTTCCCGGCGCATTTCAGCTAAACATTCATCAAATTCAAGCAAACCAAACATATACGCCCTCTTGAGTACCTTTGAGAGGCACTTCTCGTATGTATAGCTGTGACGAGTCCGAACCTATAACCTCAAGCCTCATTGTGGCAGAAGAAACCTTTGTCTCTCCACAGCTTTGACTCAACACTGATGGTAACTTACTTATAATAGTCGGCGTCATTCGAGCCAGTAAACTGCGTCTGACATGAATCCATACCGACAAACAACTATTACATAACTACCACAAACACACACCAAGAGCAACCGGCCTCTGATACTGCTTTGATGTAACTGCAGCTCAATATTACTTGCACCCACTCATGTACACAACAAATAACAAAATCTTCTCTCAATTGTATTCTCATAAATTAATAGTAATGTAATAGTTAAGTTATTACAGGAGAGGACAAAAGGCCTTATTTATAAAACTACTGACTAAAGTTTTAATTCTAATAATTATCTAATAATAGAGACATACTTAAATGAGGAAACAACTAAAAGATAAGTTCTAATCTAATCTTTCATCTAATTACAATCCAAACAATATCTACTCACTAAAATCTCCAAATACTTGGCTAATAATAACTTATAACAGATTGTAACATATTTTCTTCCACAAAAATCAGGAAATCCCAAGAGCCTACTCAACTTCCAGCCATGTATAACACATACAAAAAAAGAAGGTAATTGTGCTACGGTACAATCTTGTAATGTGAAGCAAATGTAAATCCACATTTTATACAATAGTATCTTGAGTTCTAAAGGATAATTATTTTGATGAAGATCTGCAATTTCTGTGAAGATTCTAATTCCAATTCAAGATAGACCAAATACTCTGTCATGACTAGAAAATATGTGAGGCGCTATCAAAAATGGGTGTTGATATTCCCACCCCGAAATGTTATCCAAAACACCACAAAACAAAAAGTCACTTTTTTTACTATCGAACAAAACAATTCTCACGGCTAACCTTGGCCGTGATACCCTCGTTACGGCTAACCTTGGTCGTGGTACCCATTTTCACGGCTAAAGTTGGCCGTGGTTAAGGAGATATGAAGTTGGTTTTTGTGGTGTTGAGTTTTGTGGTGTTAAGGAGATATAAAGTGGGTTTTTGTGATGTTTTGAAGTAGTGGTGTTTGGGAGAACATTTTGGGGTGGGAATATCAGCACCCATCAAAAATACACCATGTGAGAATGCACTAGGTCTAATACAACTTGTAAGAATCACGAGTAAAACCAAGAGAACTTTTTATTTTATTTTTCTGGTTTCCTTCACTATTATAGAGATCATGAATGGTAAACCACTGTGCAGTACGACATCATAATTACAAAGCACAATTCTGAGATCAGAAAAATTTATTAGTGAAATTCACGAGTACCATAAAATTTCATAAGACCTGTATATCCAAAAAAATATACGAAACAGTATGAGAACAGCTGTACAAACCTGAAGGTCAGGAAGGATGATGTTGTAAATTTGTAAGAAGAAATTTGACTTTGTTGTTAACCTGATACAAGAACCATATTTCAATCAATAATTTAGTTAGATAAGAGATATCATCTGCAAACTATTGAGGTTCATAAAGTGTGAATGTAACATATAGCTCCTTGGCATGCCGATTTTATGGATTTGGCATTCAAAAGAATGGTACTCAAATGAGTCAAATCTCAAATTTAAACAGGTCATAGAAGAAACGTGCTTTGTGGACAAAGCAATCTGTCCTTCCGCAGTGAAGGCAAAAACTTGTCAGTAAGTAGCACAAAACATGTGATAAAATAAATAAAATGGTTTCAAATTAATAATAGGAACTTCATATTACCTAAAAAAAAGGAGAAGAAATATAACACAAACTTCAAAAGTGGTCTTTCAGAACTCCAACATATTGTTGGTACAAAATTTTAATTTTTTTCTGGACAACAAGTACAATGCAAAGTCATATTCAACAATGTACCAAACTGGAATTCAAGAAAAACATATATGGTACTAACTGCCTTTAACTTGGGGCGTGTTCGATAGAAAAGATGGAAAATGAGTAGGTTGGAATATTTTACCATGAAAAATTTTGCATTGGGAAATATTATTTGGAGCTGTTCGATAACATTTATTTTCCGGGTGAAAAACTTCATAATTTCCATCTTTTTCTGCTTGATTGGTATTATTTGTTGAGACAAATTTGATTTATAGTCTATCTAAATTGAAGATAAAGTAAATAGTAATTTTGCCTTCGCAAATTTGGTTTTCTTTGGTGTGGAGAAAACATGGAAGATGATGGGTAGCATGGCAAATCTTACCATGATTTTCCATGGCAAATCTCGGGTATCAAACACAAAAAATATGGAAAATAAATATCCCTCAAGATACTCTATTTGCCATGGAAAATATGCCTATCAAACAGGTGCTTAATGTTAAATAGAACTTAAAACCAAGTTGTCTAGACATGAACGATTAGACATAAGTAGGTGAAGTAGACCTGCCAGTACTTAGCTTGAGCAATTAACCCAACAGAGAAACACTATAAAACTTATCAAGTTTGCGTACCGTTAGATATACTTACAAATGTGTAATATGAACCCAGTTATATATAGCACAAACCCACTAAAACGACTAATAAATCACTTATTCGCCTCAAGAAAATCTACACGGCTATGTGGGGGTGGAGTATGGGTAGAGTCATTCTTGACAAGACCAAAAAACCAACCCCGCATGACCGATAACGAGCTCTGAGGCGAGCAGCCAACATTCTACTGGTAGTGGCTCAATCACTGAGAATTCAATGAAGGAATTAAATTAACAAGCGTAAATCAATACAACCCTGTGTGGTTGAAGTTGATATGTATTTCCATATCTTTTAATCAGTGATTTAAAACTTCCATGAATAAGATTAAAAGGAGTTAAATGAAAAATGTAACTGATAACATAACATTATGGTTCTAATGACGTTCAACTTAATTGTAAAATGGAAGTTAAAACCAGTTCTCTAAACATCAATAGTTACATGGAAGCAAGTGAAGTGCCAATGTTCCATTGGTGGAGGCTCATTTGCTAAGAAATCGAAGGAGTTGATCAATGATTTCATATATAATTGGGGTTTCGCTGCCTAAAGTTGTAGATATATATCAATCGAACAACAACAAGTTGGCTGGGGTTAGTTTGTATCTTCAAAGACTCTTCATCGATAATTTAAAACTTCAATGAAAGAGATGACGAATTGAATGAAAAATGATACTGCAAAATAACCGTTATTGTTTTAAATGCATTTAACTTAACTGTAATATAGACCTTAAAAAATTCTCAAAACATGAATAATTGGGTGGAGGCAAGTGAAGTGCCGACATTCTACCTGGTAGTGGCTCACTTCCTGAAAATTCAAGATCGAAGTTGAATCAACAATTTAAGAGAGAACTGGGATTCTGGTGCCTATAGTTGTAAAAAATTATTTCGGATACAACCACATGTTAATTGAGGTTAATTTCATATTAGTGTTTTAACTTACAAAAGATATCATAGGGTGTTAACACAAAAGTGTAACCGACAAAACAACCAAGTGATAGGAGAAGACTGTTTGGATTATGTATTAATTATTATCCAAATAGACGTCCATTTTACAAATTATGGTCATGGAAATAGAGATCCTAGCCATCTACTGCATTAAATGAAAACCAGTTGGCCTAGAAAATACAGAAGTTATTGAGAAGGTAATCATGCTTGACGGGGAGCTACATGGTCAAGAAACAAACAATTCAGCAGGACTAAACCTGATGCTTGACGCTGGAGCATAGTGCTAAAGGTTCATACTTTTGTCTTTAGATATTTTGAGAGGCTTCTAGATTGATGATTTCGCCAATGTTTCACAGGAGCATAGGGACAAAAGCGTTCTTTTTATCATTTTTTTTTATTTTTAGCCTTTTTACTCTTTTTGTACATTTAGTATAAAGAACCCAAAGGCTCCCATTTGTATTACTTTTGACATTTTATTAATGAGAGCTTAGAGAGAGAAGTTGAGACCCATCATGAATTCTTCTTATGATTATTATTGTTGTTGTTGTTGTTGTTGTTGTGTTGTAGTTTAGCTTTATTTTACACTTTCGCACCTTTATTCAAATCAAATTGGTATCAGAACTACGTTTGTTCTTGGATCAAGATGCTTTTTGACGATTGGGATTCGGGTTGGTCACACCCGGATGATCTACCACGCAACCTCAAATGTCTTCATGAAACCCTAACCCTTAAATCCCAAGAACCTACAAACCCTAGCGTTACAAACCCCCATCCGACCTCTCCACCACCCAATGGCGGTTCAGCCATGACACCTACCCCCAAAGACACACCGGCCCAAATCTGTCCAAAGAAAACCCGGCCAGCCACCTGTCGGGACCCGTCCTGTCCCACCACGAGCAGCCGAACTGAGCCGGCCAATTTCAGACACTGCCGACAGCCCCTGCCGTCTACTGTCGGCCAGCCTTGTTACCAGTCCCTGATACCTGCCACCTTGTTCCAACCATAAAAAAACCCAATCCGGCCAATATTCCAGAAAAAAAAATCAAATTCCACACCTTATATTCCAAATTCTCAAGAAACCCTAAGTTCCAATCCCATTTCAAACCCCAAACCAAAAGTCACGAATCCTGACTCTAACCCTAACCCCATGTACAAACGGCGTCCCTCATTAAGCATCCTTCCTATTCTCTCCCACGTACCTATATCTTCTGCCCACTCTATTTGTCGGCATCGAGACTCTTTTTGTCGTGCCCAAGCTAGGTTTGCGGATGTTTCTACCTCCTATATGCACACCGTCATGATCACGACCATAGTGGATCCTCAATCACCCCCTCCTAGTGACGATACGTGTCCGCACGAGTATTTCTTTACTCATTGTGCCGCGAGAGAGAGGCTATGTACGGTGATCATAGACGGAGGGGCTAGTGATAATTTGGTGGCGCAGGAGATGGTTGATAAATTGAAGCTTCCCACAGAATCATTGACTTCCCCGTGCCGTATTAAATGATTGGGTAGTGGGGCTACACTCACCCCTAGCCGACAATGTGGAGTGGCCTTTTGCATTAGAGACTATCATGATGAGATTGTGTGCACCGTGGTGGACATGCGGCTGCGCCACCTACTTTTGGAGAGGTCGTGCCAATTTGATCATCGTAACGTTCACGATGGTCAAGCTAATACTCACTAATTTAAGCACGAAGGTAGGGACTTTCTCCTCCGTCCCATGCGACCGTTCTCGATGACACGACCCTTCGCCCTATTAGTCTCGCACGAGGAGTTAGCCGCAGAGATGGGGTTATGCTACGCACTTATCAGTTCCATTACCACCCCAGAGGCATCCGTTCCTCCACGAGTCCAGAGCTTGTTGGATTCGTATGTCGACGTATGTACATTTCCCCTTTCCGGGATATACAGCATGCTATAGATTTTGTACCCGGGGCATAGCTCCCCAACCTCCCCCATTATCGTATGTTGCCTACGGAGCATGCAGAGTTACAAAGGCAGGTCACGGAGCTGTGTGACCATGGTTATATTCCGGGGAGCATGTGCGATACCCACCTTTAGCGTCAAAAGACAAGAGTCGGCGTATGTGGGTTGATGGCCGCGCTATTAACAATATCACCGTGAAGTACAGATCCCCTATCTCCAAATTAGAGGATATGCTAGACCGACTCAATGATCCGACGGGTTTCTCCAAGCTAGACTTGTAGACCGGATATCACCAGATTCGCATAAGACCGAGAGATGAGTGGAAGACTGCCTTCAAGACGAAGGATGGGCTCTATGACTGGACGGTGATGCCTTTTAGCCTCTCCAATGCCTCCTCCACCTTTACGAGGGTGATGACACAGATCCTGCGACCCTACTGGGGCCAATACGTGGTTTAGTTTGATGACATCCTGATTTACAGTCGATCAGGGATGGAGCACCTCAAGTATGTATCCCAGGTATTGGAGGTTTTACAAGTCGAGCGCTTCTTCCTCACGTTGAAGAAGCGCACCTTTATGGTACCATCGTTGACTCTCTTGGGCATGTGGTTTCCATCAGAGTGGATGAAGTCAAGGTTCAGGCGATAGTGGATTGGCCCACCCCCACATCGGTGTCTCGGGTTCGCAGTTTTCACAGCCTAGCTAGGTTTTATCGGTGCTTTATAGCAGGATTCAGCAATGTCATGGCCCCCATCACGGATTTGATGAGTACTTCGAGCACCGAGTTTCGGTAGACTGCCGAGGCCGATAGAACCTTCACGCGCGTCAAGGACTTGATGACGATGGCGCCTATCTTAGCATTGCATGATTTCGATCAGTTATTTGAGTTATCTTGCGATGCTTGCAAGACAGTAATGGGACCTGTCTTGAGCCAAAACGAAAAACCAATCGCGTTCTTTAGTCAAAAGCTAATGAGGGTTGCACTTAATTATTCGACGTACGACCTCGAGTTCTATGCGGTTATGACAGAGGTGAAGTTTCGTCATCCTATCTCCTCCATATGGAGTTCGTCATCAAATCTAATCATTAGGCCTTGTGTTTCCTTCATAGCCAGCGGCGTGTTAATGGCAGCCACGTCAAATGGACCGCCTACCTTCAGCACTACACATTTCATTTACAGTACAACCGGGAAAGGAGAACCCAGTAGCGGATGCCCTTAGCAGGAGGGCGCATGCATTGGCGACTCTGAGGAGTCAAATGTTTGGGTTTGATAAGATCCGGAACCTTTATCCGACAAATGTGAAGTGTGGAGCGATATTTGCAGTTTACCAACAGGGCAATGGTGCTTCGGGTGAGTACGTTTTGCAGGATGGATTCCTCCACCATGGGACGGCCTTATGTATTTCATCTTCTTATTTGTGGGAGAAGATCATTTCTGGGATTCACGGAAGAGGATTGGGGGATTATTTCGGATAGACGCATACCCACACGATGCTATGGGATCGCTTTTACCGGTCGACGATGAGGAGGGATGACAATGCCTTCATTCGGCGTTGCTACACTTGCCAGACGGCCAAGGGCTAACACACCAATGCGGGCCTGTATACTCCATTACCGATCCCTGATAAACCATGGCAGGATGTGTCGATGAACTTTATCATTGGGTTATCCCGTACCTCTGGTGGTCATAATTCCATCTTGGTTGTGGTGGATAAGTTCTCCAAGATGTCCTTGTCGCTTCATTGTATTTCCGTGAAATTGTCCGCCTACACGGAGTTCCACGCAGCATCACCTCCGACAGGGACGTGGGATTTACAGGGCAATTTTGGCGCACATTGCGGCGACTTCTACGAACAGAGTTGCAGTTTTCGATCGATTTTCACCCTCGGACGGATGGTCAGACTGAGGTGATCAACAAGAGCGTGGGTGACCTATTAAGATGTTTGTCTTCGAAGCATTCCTGTAAGTGGGATATATTGTTAGTCCAGGCCGAATTCGCCTTAAACAACGCCGTCAACAGTTCTACCGGCCTCTCCCCATTCCAGATTGTTTTGGGACAATCGTCCACTATGCTTATAGATCTTGTTAAGCTTCCCCCGACGATTCATGCATGTCCCTCAACTGAGGAGTTTGCTGCTCATCTAACGTCCATCTAGGCCGACGTCTGTACTCGGCTACAGATGACTTATGCCTCCTATAAAGAAGTCGCTGATGAGTATCGTCGTTTTGTTTCTGGTCATGGTACATCTCCAGAAGGCATGACGACAAGGCATGGGCAACAAGCTCCATATGCGAAGATTTGGCCCATTTCCGATTGTCTCAGCCTATGGGCCGAATGCCTACGAGATTGACCTTCATGTTGAGTTTCGTCTGCACCGCATGTTCAAAGTGACGGATCTTTCTCCATTTTGAGGCCCCCATGCCCCCGCCCATCCCCATTCCCACGACCCACTCGATCCACTCCCATGTCGACCGCCTTGAGGGCGTTTTAAACTCCGAGCTTGTATCATCCTCGTCAAGAGATTACACGCGCTACTTGGTCCGTTAGATTGGTCGCCCTGAGGCCAAGGACTCATGGATCAAAGTGGCCACCCTGCAGCATATCGACCCTGACTTCTATCGGCAGTATACGAAGTCTTAAGGGAGAGGGAGAATGATGCAAGAGCATAGGGATATAAGCGTCATTTTTATCATTTCTTTTATTTTTAGCCCTTTACCCTTTTTGTACCTTTAGTATAAATATCCCAAAGGCTCCCATTTTTATTACTTTTGACATTTTGATAATGAGAGATTAGAGAGAGAAGTTAAGACCCATCATGATTTCTTGTTGTTGTGTAGTTTAGCTTTATTTTACGCTTCCGCACCTCTATTCGGATCAGTTTCACTTGTCAGGCGGCTAAGGGACAGCATATTAAAACCGATTTATAGGCCCCTCTACCTATTCCCAATCGCCCTTGACAAGATATCTCCATGGACTTCAGTGTGGGCCTTCCCCACACCACTCAGAGGCATGATTCCTTCTTAATCATCGTCGACAGGTTCTTCAAAATGGCACATTTCAAACCTTGCTCTCGCACAACAGCAAATGCGTCCCATGTGGCCACCCTCTACTTTCATGAGATTGTTCGCTTACACGACGTGCCTCGTAGCATAATTTCCAACTGCAATGTCCAGTTCACTGGCCACTTTTAGCGGACTTTATGGGGACTACTACGTTGTTCTCTCCAGTTTTTCACAATTTTTCACCCCCATACAAATGGCCCTGAGATTGTCAATCGGAGTGTCGGGAACTTACTCCATTGCTTAGTTGTCCAGACCCCACGGTGGTGGGATATTATCATTGCACATACCAAGTTTTCCTTTAACGCCATTAACCGCTCTACCGGCCTCACTCAGATTATCTTGGGGACTTCCCCCTCCATTTCCTTAGACTTGGAAGAGCTTCCCTCCACAGTCCCGAGTCAGCCACACTGTCGTGGAGTTCACCAACCACTTGACATTCATCCACACATATGTTCGCGAATCAGATGTGTCATTGTCTCCCAGCCCGGAGATCTAGTCATGGTTTGGCTTCAGAAGGCTCATCATCAGGGCAAAGGGCACAAAGCTCTAGATGTGTCGCTTTAGACCGTTTCCCGTAGTCCAGAGTTTGGGGAACAATGCCTATGTGGCTAATTTACTCACCGAGTTCCGCATGAACCACACTCTCATTGTCGTTGATCTCTCCCTTTCGGGCCACCCACGTTCCTTTGATACCTCTACCCCAGCTGAGGGCCACCCCGTTCGCTCCCACGTTGATCGTGTTGAGGGTATCCTGACATCTGAGGTGATTTCCTCCCCTTCCGAAAACTACACTCTTTTCCTTATCTGGTGGCAAGGTCGTCCAGAAGCGGAGGATACTTGAATCACGAAGGCCGCATTGCAGTGCATCGATCCCGACTTGCACCACCAGTATATAGACTATACGGCACTTTTCAAAAAGAGAAGAGTGACGCGGGAGCATAGTGCTAAAGGATATTTTCGCAGTTTTGTTTTTAGATATTTTGATAGGCTTCTAGATTGACGACGTAATCTTTGAGGACCACTATCTTATGACATCATCAATCTATAACCCTCTCCCCTATTTCATTGTACCCTAGAACTATACCCTCATTTCTATTAGCACCACTATTTTAAGAGATATTAATGAGAATTAGAGAATGGGCCCTTGGCCTCAAAATATTGTTGTTATTGTGTAGTTTTAGATTAAATCGCTTTCGCTTCCCAACTACACATCAAAACCTATACCATCTAGTTCCACTCCCTAGAAAATTTCAAGTGTTGACCCTTAGTACGTGGAGTGGAATGGCAGAAATCCTTTAGTGTGAGGTACGAGATCCTTTAGATCCTAGGCCAGGACAATAGCACGAGGCCTTTTGAAGGCCGAGTATAGGGAGACAAGCTTGACTTGATTTTGAGACTAGAAATGGTTATGGTATCAGAGTGGTTGAGTCATTTGTGGAGGCCGCGAACATTTATTTTTTTACTAGCTTTTGGAATAAATGACGTACATCAATCTGATTATAACTTGTGGAGCAAGAATTGGTCGTTGTTGAAGATTCCAAGCCAAGGGCAATTTGGGGAAATGACCATAATTTGGAAAAATCTAGAAGTAACCCTAACACTACAAATAAAAATATTGAGCTTATGTCCACAGTTCGAGCCTATTAGAGGATTTCAGAGACATTTTAGAGAGCGAAAGCGAGGAAGGGAGAAGGGAGAGCTCCTAGGCAAAGAAATGAAGCAGTCGAAGAGTTCGAAATTCAACTATAAAGTTAACCGAGGTGTTTTGCAGATATCATTCTGAAAATGATCTTCCGTTTCTTCTCTATCTATATCAGTTAAACCCTAATTCTTTATGTTGATTCATTTAAGATGAGTCCTCGTTGATATTGACGAAAGTTGCTTTAACCCTGCAATTATGGACCTTGTATTTGTTAGCGTAAGCCTAGTATAATGACTTAATCCTTCTTTCAAGATAGCTTAATCATGTTCTAGTTGAGTTTGACGATGATTCCTCTTTTGTTCTTTGTGGTTTTTAAATATGGGCTATTGTTTGAAGTGTTGAATCTTTAAAACATAAATATACAATGTGTTTGTGTGGTTAACTATTCTTTTACAAGAATGCTCATCTTTTTACCTGCAGACTTTAAGACAAACCTCATCTAGCGCCTTAACTTTCATTATTGTAACTTTTGCACTCCAAGAGGGACGCAACTGAGGCATTTGTAGAGTTCGATAAGATGAGGCCTCTTGGGCTTAGCTGTGATCTTTTGCTTCATGTTTAAGGCCGGGGAAAAAAGATGGCGAGTTAGCTCGGCTAGTCTGCTACTCTATGCTTGAGAATGGGAAGGTGAATTAATTTTGAGCTTGTGTCTTGTATAGAGCTCAGCTAACTCGAATAAAGAGCAAACACAATCGTGGCACGACCAAACACAAAATCCTTTAATAAGACTGGGTTGAGAAAAGGTCCTACAAGTTCCCATCGAAAGCCGCATATGTTGGTTGTTGAGGTTGAAAAATCTTAGTATACCAAGGACCTATCATCCGGCAACATATGCCCCTTGAGTAGGGATTCGGTTAAGTAGCTTTGATGGTTGGGATAGGGGATTGGAGGTTAACACTCTTTAACGTTGCGTTTACTCTATTATGTTATTCACTTGTTACATTACATGATCATGATTATGGTTCAAAATCACGGTATGATGCCCAATTTTCAACTCAATATCGTGCGATATGCAAGTGATATGCAATTTACAGAGCCGAAAAAATTTGAAAAAGAAATATAGAAAATTTTAGAATATTAAGAATAATAATATGGATCAATTAGACTAGTACAAAACCATATTTAATATGCATAGCATTTGCCCAAGTGATTATACAGACATGTTTCGCACTTGTCAATTGTAATATTCCATAATAGTTCAACACAATATATTTATAGCATTGTTCTAAAAAACCCGCCTAGGCTTCGCCTAGGCACGCCTAAGCTTGAGGCTTGGGAGAAACGCCTCGCCTTAAGATTTTGACGCCTTATGCTTGGTAAAACCCTTAGGGCGAATTTTTTTCTCTAAAAACAACAATGCTTTAGTGAAACGATATCGCCTTTTAAAGATTTTTTTACAAACCGGACCATTATCTCATCCAAAATAATCAAATAGTATTTTTATTTGCAAATATTCTAACATATATTTATGATATGTACAATTTTAGTATTTTAATAGTCTTGTTATGGTTAAAAAATATTAAAAAGGCCTAAACGCCTTTTCACGCCTAGGCCCGCCTAGGCTTCTAAGGCTTAAGGCTTGGCCTCCACGCCTCGATCACGCCCCGCGTTTTTTAGAACCTTAATTTATAGCAATCTAATTTGACACAAAACTTCATAAAGAAGTTAAATAGAAGTTAATCATATTTTCTTAAATGAAATAATAATATCCAAAAGAAAAATATAATAAACATATTCTAGAACATTCCAAAAGAATATTCAATTATTATAACAATAATAAAACACCAAAAAAAATATAAATTAATTTTCCAAGCCTAGCGTATTTTAATTAATATAAATCAATAATATTTATATTTTTATAAAAATATAATGATTATTTAAAGTTGTGTAAAAATTTATGACTACTATAAATAATACAATAATTTTATACAATTGTAGAAAATTTAAAACAATATTAAATTTTAACATATAATTTTACATCAAAGTTAACAAAATTTATAAATCTAGTAATAAATGTATTACGTTACAATTATTTGATGGTTAGTAGTATATAACTTTAATAAAGTAAAAAAAATAAACATAAACATAAATAGACCCCATATTATTTGCATAAACCAAACATACAGTTTTATACATTTTTTGTAAAAAATTATATACTTAAATAACACCAAGCCCTTGTGTTAAAATTAAAAATGAACACGTCAACCCTAACCTTATCATCCACACACCAAGATTCAACAATGGCTTCCGGCAAATGCTCGCAACTTGAAACATGGAGATATGTCGCCGATCTAAGAGATTCATGGGAATCATGAGAGAAGGAAAGAGATTCTCACTTTCTAGTCTCTAAAGACAAATCCACGCTCAAAACGTGTATAGCTTCATGTTCGTAGTTGAAAATAGGGCAGAAATGGTGAGATGTGTGAGATCAGCAGAGATCGAACCCTAAAAGTAATCCCTATACTCTCTCTCGATTTTCGCTCAACCAAGATCTCACTGATATTGTCCGAGTCAACCGAGATCTCACCGATATGGTATCTACTACTAACTAGTGTCACGTTATCAGATTGGTAAGCTACAATACAGAGTCAACTCAGCCAATACTTAGATGACTCGACGATATTTTCAACCATGATGATTATGATATCATGTTCATTACTTTCATTGATTAATTTATCATTGAGATTTGGTAGAACTTTGTACTAATCCCGGTAACAGATATTGCGCATTGAGAGTTCACCCAATCCCTTACTTAGCGATTTAAGTGCTCATTCCTTAACTTTCTTTGTTTTCTTTACAATAAAGAGCATGGAGATTTACGACTGTGGATAGGGAGTGTGCGCCTTAGGGTAGAATCTAACTTGGAGAAATTTTCTGTGGTCATTATAGTTGTGTATGAGTAGGGGTAAAAATGAGTCGAGCTTAACGTTGCTCAAGCTTGGTTTGTAAATATGAACGAGCCTAAAAATATGTTCAAGCTTGGATCATTATCTTACGATCCGAGATCAAACGAGCTTCTAAGCAAACAAATACGAGTCGAGTTTGAGTAGCTTGGTTATTTTACACTATCTTAGTATGGATATTGGTGATCGGGCCGAATCCAAGTCGAGCACAATAAGATAAAGAGCTTAAAATTTTGTTCAAGCTTGGCTTGTTTATTTTATGAGCCTGTCTCGAACGATCTTTTTTCCAAACGAAAATGAGTCGAACTCGAGTAGCTTTGTTCGTTTTACAGCCTATGTACGAGCGATGAGACCAATTTGTGTTTAAGGCTATGAACTGATTCTGATACTGTCTTTACCCTTTATCTAGTTTAAAGTCTAAATGAAAACATTAGGGCCAAGGACTTATGTATGTGGGTATTTTTAGTAGTATCATTTGTGGTTGTGGATGTTTGTATGTTATCATTACTTTATGCTAAAGACAGTAATGTTTAATGTGATTGTAATCTGAGGTGAATTAGGATTTAATTTAGGTGCAAGTATGAGACCAAGGAGTCAAACTAATAGTCTAGGCCTTAGTAAAGGCACAGTCACGGTTGCTCATTTAACCTTAACGAGTGAGCCGAGTCAATTTTCATGCTGCGGCCCAAAAAGGGCAGGGCCGGAGCATAACAAAACCAAGTCCTTCTCATGGAAAAATAAGAAACCTGCACATTATACTAGCCAAACAAATGTCTTAAAAACAAACATCTAAGCAATATTTCAGTTCCAGATATATACCTTCTTAGAAGAGAAAAACTATCGTAGATCTCTTCAATATCCGTTTCTATTTTGAGTTTGATATATTGCCTGAGAAGCTGGCACAAGAAACTAATAGCATCATTCGACGCATCAGTACTTTCACCAAGAGGAAATTGAGTCTCAGATACAGTTCGCAACAGTACAGAAGATAGATGACCGGTTGACCCTGATCTGTAATACATCTCCGCAAAAGCGTACAATATCCGATAATTGCTAAGTTTGAACTTTTCAACCCATCGTGGCGGATTTCCAACCCAAAGATCGTCGCTAGAAACTGAGTCCCCAAATCCTGCCTGATTCTCGTGTCTCTTTACACAAAATGATTCCCGAGAATAAGACATGTGAGTTCCCAGAGCAGCATCCGATGCACCTTCTGCCATCCTGTGCGCGGGAAGAAGCTCAAGTATGTCAACTCTCAACTCTTCAGGCAGTTGTTGCAACACGGAGGCATCTACTTGACTTAGGGACGAGGGCATCAGGTCAATTCTTTCAGGAACCGAATCAGAATTGATCAAGTTGGATGCTACCTGAACTTCCTCAGCCGTAAACTGGTTTCCCTATTAGGAGGACCCGAAAATCGTCATTCATCAATATCAATATTAAAGGTCAAAAGAATAGATTTCCTCAGCTTTTTTTTTTAAGAAGAAGCTCAATAGAGCCTATAATATTATTAATTCAAAAAAAGAAGTTTTTACATCATAATCATATATCAATACAAGAGGCTTAAGAAAATAGATAGATTTCCTCAGTTGTTTGCTACTTCCGCAAACAAAAGCACATGAAAACATCGTTCACCAATTATAAAAAGGCCGTGACCAAGGTGAAAAAATACAGCCAAACCTGCTATATTTTGGTCCATAATGCATGTGAGGAAAAAAAAAAGTTCGAGTGCAATAAAATTGTTGGGCATTATATGTTTCCACGCGTAGCGTCATTGATATCATATTACATTCGAATGGCACTTGCAATATGTTATCTCCTAATGGGTAAACTTTGCCCAAATTTTCAATTCTCCATAAGAAATCCTTAAATATTAGTTTGCTCAAAATTAGGCTCTACTGAGAATATTAGTACTTTCATTGATTAAGTTATCATTGAAATTTGGTTATATTTTTATCATTGAAATTTGGTTATCTTTGTACTAATCCCGGTAACATATATCGTGCGTTGAGAGTTCACCCAATCCCTTACTAAGTCATTTAAGTGCTCATTCCTTTAGTTTCTTTGTTTTCTTTAGAATAGAGAGCCAGGGAGATTTTCGACCGCAGAAAGGGGGTGTACGCCAAGGAGTGGTATTAGCCTCTTGCTCAAGTAGGGAGAATTAGGATTTAATTTAGGTGCAAAAAGAAGTGAGTGCTGTGATTATGGAGAATATTAGTCCTTAATTATGGCGAATATTAGTCCATAAGAAGTCCATAATTACAGCACTCACTTCCTATGGAGAATTAGGACTTAATTTACGCCAAGGAGTGATATTAGCCTCTTGCTCAAAATTCTCCATAACTACAGCACTCACTTCTTTTTGCATCTAAATTAAATCCTAATCCTAAAGACAGTAATGTTTAATGTGATTCCACCTAGAAACGTGTGCCCAAACCCAGCCCAAACATTTTTAAAGTCGTAGAAATTTCACCAAGCCCGATAAAATACCAGGCCGGGATTTGAGGCTGAAAAGGGTCGGGCCTGTGTCCACCCAAATTACCCATGGACTAAAGAACCGCTTCTGTTCCAACAAAAAATCCAAGATTAGGCAGTTGCAAGTTCCAAAAAGAAAGAAAAACATATGTAAATTAGAAGGCTGTTGAAGAACTGGCATAAGTTTATGAGGATATAGTAATACTCTATCCAATTTTGCGAAAGCTGCTTGTGAAATATAGAGCACTACAAGAAGAAAAAGCATTACATACGCAAATAATAATAATAATAATAATAATACGAGGAAGAAACAAGCTAGGGAAAAAAAATAAGAATTTTACCTTCTTTTCTGTAGTGATTTTTCTTAAAGGGGAAAGATGGGTAAGAAGAGGTCTCTCACCCTCATTTGTGACACCTATGTAGTAAATTAACATGTATATTAAACGGTTGTAGAGAGAGTGTACAATCTTCTCATAGATAAGCTGGTTGGGGAAGTTACCTTCACAACTTTCATCAGACGTGGTACACAAACTGCCATTACCAACACTTTTGCCTTTATTCATTGAAATCAAGCTTACTAACTCACCACGATACATATCATTAATTTCCTTGAAGAGATCAGGTGGAAGACTCTTTATAACTTCCATATCAAGATCATATAAAGGGGGAAGGGTTGAATCCTGGTTTACCAAAGCTTCACTGTTCGATAAATTTGGTCTCGCTGTTGACTCGGTGCACAGCTGACCCAGCTTGCCACCATTACCCAGTTTGTCAAAGTCTGAAATATGACACAGTTAGAAAAGCAACAGGACCTCAGTTCATCTATTAATTAAATCAACAATAAACATATATAAAAGAAAGAGAAAACTATCTTCATATGCCCTATCTATTACGTATGACCCTATTCAGCCTGAAGTCGGGACTCGTTTCCAAATGTAACACATTGGAGTTATTTACAGCTTCAAGCCAAGGTGTGTCAATAGTAACCAGGGTCCCTTAAAAGGGTGTGAGGTGCAATTCATTCAATGGAGTAGAGAACCGAGGTACACGCATCCAAGATGGAGTAGCCAAGTGGGTCCTTGAGTTGAGATTGTTGCAGATTAGGTGGGGGGTGGAAATTGCATTGGCTTAAACAGTGTAGGAGGGTAGTGTGCTGCAGTGTGTCAATAGTAGTCAGGGGCCTAAGAAAGGAGAGAGGTGTAACCCGTTAAATGGAGCAAAGGACCAAGGTACAAGACAATAGCTGAGCCGGTACAAGGGTCAGTGCTTGACGTTAGCTAGAGAGCAGTAAGTATGATCGCGGTACTTGTAATTTTCTTTAATTAAAGATAAGATCAATATTGATTTGGGTTTCTGATGCACTAACTGCAGATGTACTTTACTTTAGATGAGAAGGGATTGCTAATGTCAGAAACTTGCAACGAGGGTTAAGTAGAGTGAGCTAATGGAAATTTCTGACAGATGCTAACACAAATAGGTAGATGTACCTAGTTGTTCTTCGCCAGTTTTTGGTCAGTTCCATGTGGATCCTCATCCTTCGGATTCCCCCGAAACTCAAATAAATATTAGTGGCGATACCGAGTTGGGAGAAAGACTAAACCAAATTTCCTAGATTTTGAAAAACTACTTGGACATTTTGCATCCAGAAATTGACCGGTGGTGGTTGGTCGAAGCTCCAGTAGGTAGCAGCTAGTTTGCTTAGGTATAAGATCTTCAAGTAACCAAAGGTTGCTCAAGCAATTGGATCTGGGGCCTCTCTCCTAGTTCAACTTATAAGACAGTGATGGCATAATGAAGCCATTTTCTCTAGTGGCCTAGCCTCTAACATAAAATGAAAGCCATCAAAGGCATAAAAGCATAGTCGTCAAAATCGTACGTGATGTGTCTGGTGATCCGTAGCGACGCGTGGATCGTGGTTGTGCTCTCGGGAGAAGACTATCTTTTATTTTCTATGTTAGTCTAGGGTAATATTGTCATTTTCTTTTATTTTAGTCTTTAATTAGTCTCCAAGCACATTTGGGGCTAATTAGTCATTTTTAGTTATTAGTTGTCATTTTTTGTCTTTTTGAGACTTAGCTTGGCTAGCAAGCTTACCTCTCCTATAAATAGGCCCTTGGCCCTCATTTGTAATGACACTTGAATGTTGAGAAAGAGAATAGAGAAAGAAAGAAACCTATTTCTTTAGTGTAGTTGTTTTGTTGTTGTCATGTAGTTAATAGTTGTTATGTAGTGTAATAATAACACTATCGCATTCTTAGATTTACATCAAATTGGTTGCGTTTGTTCTTGATGTTCGTCGTGGTGCGTGAAGTGGGTATCAAGTTGTGATTCCAACTCGGGCAACCCTTCAATCTGTAGATTGATAAATGTCCAAATAGGAATCGGGTGGATGGAAACACTAAATTCCATCACCACTGATAGAGGGGATACCAACCCTTTTAGCCTCCATCTTCCACCCTCCACCACCACCACCTTCCTCCACCTCCATCTCCTACCGCCACACAACCACCACTTCTTCAAAAAGTCACCCCATCATCTATCTATCCCCTACTCAAAAAATCCTAACCCTACTGCCATCCTCCACCCGCCGACCAAGCCCTAGGTCAGCCCCTGGACGCCGACCTCCCCTGCCCTATTCCGATCACCCCAACTGCCCTAAAACCTCCGCCCGAACCATTTCCCCTCCCACCCAGGTCGAACCATACCCCAATTGGCCAACCGACCCTCCACCACCCATAGCAGCCTCAGCCAGCTAAGGTTTTGCCCTAGAGGTGGTCGGCAACCACCAGGGACAAACCCTAGTGCAAGCCGACTCCAAAATCCTTCCCCATCCACCGATCCGCCCCCCTAACCCTCGATTTAACCCAAAAAATCTCAAAAACCACCTCGCCCCTCCTCCACAGTGGTTGGCCAGCCCCAATGGCTGCCGACCAACCCTATTGTCCCCAACCGACACCTCTGCCACAACAATCTAACCCCCACCACCTCTAAAAAACCTATTCTAGCTAAGAAACCCATTTTACCCTTTATATCCTTCCCCTTTTTAGCCCTAATCTGCCCCACCCCTTTTTTTTACCCCAATTTCCCCTTCCCCGCTCATCTATGCACAACCACAATCAAACCCGATAAAAGTGGGCTTCCCTACTCCAACCCAATCCCATACACCCTATTTTACCTCAAATCCAGTCAAAATTGGTCTTATGACCTATTTGTGACACGACGTATGACTTCCATGAAAAATGCATACCACTTGGGATTCATTTCCCACTATTTGCCATTTTGGGTCCAGCTTTCCGGAATGTTGTCTTCAGTCCGCTTGTTTCTCCATCGTACTCATAAAGATGCGGTCACCGAAGTTTCCGTCTAGTCAAATTCAAGGGTCCACCACAGCAAGTTGCAACCATGTACTTGTGGTGTAAAGAAAGTCGATATGGTCGTCAGTTTTTGGTTGCTCGGATTTTATAGAGGGACATTGTCAGGATTTGGGTTTATTAAACCCATTATTGATGAGGTCCATATGCATGGGACTAATTCCAGTTTGGCAGTGCACTTTTGGTTGATTTTGATTGGGTCCTGGAATTTTTCAAAGAGTATATCATGTGACATTGATGAGTCACCCTCCACGCTCAAGGACGAGCTTTTTCGAAGACGGAGAGAATTATGTGTTTGGTGATCCGTAGCAACACGTGGCGCGTGGTTGTACTCCCGGCAGAAGACTATCTTTTATTTTCTATTTTAGTTTAGGGTAATATTGTCATTTTCTTTTATTTTAGTCTTTAATTGGTCTCCAAACATGTTTGAGGCTAATTAGTCATTTTTAGTTATTAGTTCTCTTTTTTTGTCTTTTTGGGTCTTCGCTTGACTAGCAAGCTAACCTATCCTATAAATAGGCCATTGCCCTCATTTGTAATGACACTTGAATATTGAGAAAGAGAATAGAGAGAAAGAAACCCATTTCTTTAGTTTAGTTGTTGTTGTTGTGTAGTTAATAGTTATTGTGTTGTGTAATAATAACGCTTCCGCGTTCCTAGATTTACATCAGTACGATTCACGATTTGAATCGTACAATTCGATTCTCACATATAACGATTCAACTCGAGTTGAGAATCGTCTGGGGTTAAACAATCGCGCTGAATCGGCGATTCGGGGAGCAATTCACGATTTGAGTCTGATTCACGATTCAAGCCCGATTCACTCTTATGTGTTGAGTTTTTATTTATTTATTTTATTTTTTCACATTTTTTTTACCTTATAACGATACGCGTGTTTTAATAAAACAAATTAAAAAGAAGCAAACAACAAAGAATACCGTTATGAAACTGAGTTTTAGAAAAAAGCATGTTCTCTTGGTTCGGTTATTATCAACTGACTTTTCTTATCTATTCTCTCGGTTGAGTGTCTTCTCTTGGCTGTTTAATCTGTTCGGCAGAAAGATAGAGAGATTTCTCTTAGTTGTATAAACGTTTGTTTTTATTATTATATGATGTATATTTATATTGTATTGTTTTTTTATTATATGACACATATATGTTGTGTTATTATATTTTTGTGTTTAATCTTTATGTATTAAATTTGTACTCATTTAACGTAATATATTTTTGTGTTTAATCTTTATGTGGGTGCTACTATTGTTAATATTTTGATTATGAAAATGGTTAAAAAAAGTAACAAATATGTTTTAGGCATAGTTGTCAGAATCTTACGATTCGATTCGTACGATTCAATCTGATTCACATAGTAATCGATACGAATCGGAAATAAAATCAGAGGGGTTCCAAAAATCTGGTTGAATCGGATGATTTGGGGGTTGAATCGTGAATCGCACCAATTCACGATTCAAGTACGATTAATGTTTCTCGGAGGATGTTGGGTATTTTCAACCGACTTAAAGCTCGTGCTCGTTTTTTGTTCCTTTTAAAATAACTTTAAAAAATGTTATATTATTAAAATGATAAGAAGAAGTTATTACAAACTTAAGTTACCATTTGCGAAAGAGAGAGTGACTGAAACACATACTAAAACGAAACCTAAACTGCGATCACTTTTCTTCTTCTCTTCTAACCTGTTTGAAGCTGCAATTTCCTCTATTTCGTGTTGCGGTCACTTTTTTCTTCTCTTCAAACCTATTTGAAGCTGATCGAGAGATGGAGGTACTTTTGCGTTCGATTGAAGCCAACAAATTTTGGACAAGGATTTTAGAAGTTATATTACATGGTATTGTTATTATAACGTATTTTTTTATAATGTTATGTTTAATCTTTATTTGGGTTATTATATTGTATAATATATTGTTGTGTTTAAATTTGAACATTGTAGGTGGTGGTATTATTAAAATTTGGTCATAATTTGGCCATGGAAGTTCATTTTGTTAGCTATATTTTAATAAAATCATGTCTTATAATTGGTTTTATGTCGTAATATGTTTTATTACATATTCTTAGTGTGTTTGCTTTGCATTTATATATTATTTCCTACATATTTTACGTTTATCCCGATTCACGATTCATAGGGTTTTCGATTCATGATTCAATTCACGATTTGACAACCATGATTTTAGGTCATAATATATTTTATTACAAATTCTAATGTGTTCTCTATGCATTTATATATTATTTATTATATTTTCCCCATTTTATACCGATTCTCATGATTCGATTTGCAATTCACGATTCATAGGGTTTTCGATTTACGATTCGATTCACGATTTGATAACTATGCACAAAGGATACACACTTTAAAGAGAAAAGTATTACTCAAAATCAGAATGATCATTAATGAGGGGAAAGGGGGTATTTATAGGGGAGTGGGGAAAGATCTAGAATGATATCATCAACCTAAGAGGGAAATGGGCCTAAGGCCATCCCTTTACAGTATACCTAAAACGACAATCCTAAATCCCGCCTTCTAACCCTATAATACAACTTAAAAAAGTAAAAATACCAAACAACTAATAAAAAGGAAAAATGCGATGAAATAAAAACAAATGCGAGAAAATACTAAAAATAAATCATAATTTCCATCACTCTCCTCCACTTAAAATCAAGCTCGTCCCGAGCGTAGGAGGTGAACGGCAACAAGGCTAAGCAACCATCAATGGGCTACCCCACTTGAAAGGGGAGTCGTCCTTGAAAACGTCCCTCATACCGGCTACCGAGAAGCCCACGGAGAAGAGTCACAAAACCCAACCACGGTCGACCAACAAAATCTCGGTTCCGAAGTCCCTGATGAGCCTCCTCAACACCAAGCCACGAAAAACATCCTCCGAGCGCATCACCAAAAATGGGTACACATACCCACCACCAACCACATCACCCAAGATCCCCATCTCATCCTCGGAAGAGATAATCGCCAATCCAACCCCATCAGAATCATCATCACCAGTCTCAAAGATTGAGAAGAAATCCTCCAAATCAAGAGTCTCCAACTCGCGAAAATGTGTGCGAGTCACCCAACCATCCTAGACAAATATGTCAAAAAAATCCCCAATAAACAACCCGATTTCGTTGTTTTTATCTTTCTTGCAATCAACCGGCTTGGGAACGGATCTTTTAACCTCGATTTGACTCGATTGGGTGCGTGATTGAGGGAGAATGATTGGGTGGAGCAACCAATCTTGGACTTGCCTCTGATAATCATGAATTGAGCCTCGGGAGTTATTCAGGGTGAAAACGTAATGTTTTGAAGGTTTGGAGGCTGAAAAATAATTTTCAAAAATTTATGGGGTAGTTTTGAAATTTTCAAAAACGTTAGGGCTAAAGTGTAATTTTTCTGAAAATATGGGGAGGTGTTGAAGTAATTTTTGGAAGGGGTTCGATATCTCGATTTTGGAGGAGCAAAATGAGGATTGGGGGCATCCATATGACAAGCCCTAGTTAGAGGAGGTGGTCTGGGTCGGGTTTGGTGGGTTTGGGCACTTATGGTGAGGTTTTCAAATGGGAGAAGGTCAGAGGGTGTGGGCCAGGTGCGGATCTGAATTGGCTAGGAGTGGGTAGAGCCGGGATGGTTAGGTTTTCTTTTCGGGGGTGAGAGTTTGAAGTACCAGGGTCGAACAGGGGTTAGTCACGTACTGTGGACCAATAGATCTAGGGTTTTTCGTGTCGGGGGTGGTCAGGTGGTTCGATCCGGAGGAGGCGATGGCCGTTTTGCCCAGGCATGGTCAGGTTGGGCCGGTAAGGAGGAGTGGAGGGCTTAACTGGGACGGTAGGAGCGGCCGGCGGCGGCTGCCCTGGCAGTGGGGTGATTTGGCCCAGATCTATGGTTCAAATCTAGGGTTTTGGGGGTGGTTTTCAGATCTGGAAATTTCAGATCTAGGGTTTGGGAAGTAAATGTCAAATTTTTTTTTGAGTATTGTTGGGGTTTCTTCCGTTTGGGTAATACGTTACACATCTCGGGTGGATATCCTTGGTGCCATTATGTTGCTTTTTTTTTACAATTTTTGTAATTTTTACAACAACAACAACGGTGGAGCGATGAGGCTATGATACCAATTGACATAAAATGAAAGTCGTCAAAGGCACAAAAGATACACTATAGAGAGAAAAGAACTCAAAATCAATATGATCATTAATGAGGGGGAAGGGATGTTTATAGGGGAGTGGGAAGGACTTAAAATGATGTCATCACCTTAAGAGGAAAATGGGCCTAAACCCATCCCTTTACAATATACCTAAAATGACTATTCTAGATCCCACCTACTAACCCTATAATACAACTAAAAAAGTAAAAATACCAAACAACTAATTAAAAGGAAAAATGAAATGAAATAAAAACAAATGCAAGAAAATACTAAAAATAATTCCTAATTTCCATCGGCCTCTCTCCTAGTTCAAATGATAAGATTATAGTAGCATAATAAAGCCATGATCTCTAACCTCCAACCCAACTCCTAGGGTCACTCTACTGGGCTATAAGAGCCCCTCGAAAATCTAAAATAATCTCTCTTTGTTTTAGATTTATCAGTACTCGAAACTATTACTCGAACACAAAGCACGACAACACGATTATGACACAACTAACCCGAATTGCCACACCTAGGCCACATGCTTGAAATTTATGACATCGTTAAGGACTGTACCTATACGAGCAATTTTCCTAAAAACTAGACCTAAAGACTGAAAATGTTGTGTTTATGAACAACGACGCTACTAATTAAGATGAATTAGTTGCAAAACCCAACTAGATTTTGAGGTTGTAACTGACATTATGATTTTGAGAAAATCAAACATCCAATGCCAAATCACAGGAAAAACAAGAAGCTTGAAAATAAACCATTCTGTACTGGTTCCAAAAGATGAATCACTAAGTAAATAGTATTATTATCGAAGTTCAATAACAATTTACAGTTCAAAGCAGAGAATTGGTAAATCAAATAGTTATGAAGTTATACAGGGACTAATTTACAGATTTCAGAAGGAAGCAGATAAATTTTTAAAAAAAAATTATAAACACATCCCCGAGTAAAATTCTGGATTCAGTGTGTTACAATTCTAGCTGCACATCCTCAAGTAGAGGAAAACTGTAACAATATGAAAGAACATGAAATTCACTATTTTAACAAGTTTTAACGGAAAGCGCACATACAAATGCTCAATCCATACCTCTATTAGCACTCCCTTTCTCTAGACTGCTGATTGTACATTGTTCTCTGTTACTTGCTGAGGCAGTATTTAGCCAAGAACGGATAGAGTTCCTTTCATGCCCTGCAAACCAACAAGTCAATGAACATAATTTTGATAATAGAGGGCAAGAGGGAAGTAAGAGGTATAATATGAAGAAGAGTATATCCATCATAGCAAAATTCTACTATAAACAAATTGGGCCAGCATGATTCCAATAACAAAACAAACACCTTGATTAGCGTTATCTGCACTTTCAAGTTTCGAAACCTGCAACCCCATCCCCCGGATATCATTGACCTCTGTGTGAAAAAAATCAAAACAGGTTGACGTCAGATTAGTGTAATAACCCGTAATTTTAAATAAATAAATAATTGAGATTTAATTTGAATAAGTGCATGTGAATGTCAATAAATAAATTAAAATCAGAAAATTGAATTATTTAAAACATCTCGTAATTTAATAATGGTGGGAGAATTTTTAATTTTTCGGATGTGTATCGGACTCTAAAGTGGGTCAAGAGACCCCGAATAGTATTAGAAACATGTTCAGTTGAGCTCTAGGGTTAAATAATCCTATGGGATAACTTTTGAAAGCATTTGGCTAGTGTTTTGGGCTCATTTAGGGGCTCTAAAATTGGCCCAAAGGAGACCTGCGGGATTAAGAAGCAGAAGTCATTAGCTCCATTAATGAACCCTAGTTGTGGAAGGGAGGAGCTGGAGCAAGGAGACACCACTAAGGAGATTCAACATCAAAGTTCGGCCAAGAAATACCTATCCTTCTTGATTATTAATTGCAATATATTTATGTTAATTGTTGCGTTTGAAAATCCTAGTTTAGGTTGAGCTGATGTTTAATTAATGCTAATACAAATTGATGGAGAATTTAGTCTAAAAACACTATTTAATGATGAATAATTATAATCTAATGGAGAACTTAGATTAAGACCTCATCTACATGACTTTTGTAGAAATGTAATTGTTAAATCTAAAACTTAAAATTAAATCCTTGAAAGAGAGTAGGATAATCTCTTATGATGAATGATTGATGCAAGGATCGCTTAATAGTTGTTGGAATCAAGGTTTTAAAAGGCGAAACGAGGCGCGCCTCGAGGCGAGGCGAAGGGAATGAGGCATGAGGCTTACGCCTCTAGGGTAGCTGACTGAGGCTTACGCCTTTGTTGTGAGAGGCGTACGCCTTGAGGCGGATGAGGCGGAAGCCTCTTTTTTTGCTCGTGCTGATGTGTTTGTTAAAAAAAAAAAGGCGCGTGTTGATGTATTTGTAAAAACAAAAAGTCGTATGTAATTTAGAACCCCTTTCTCAAACAAGCCCTAGCTGTCGAACTAACTTCCCAAAGAAAAACCACCGTATGTCTTCTGTAGTAGATACCGACCACCAAACCGACCACCATCAGGTAATTTAAAGTTTTTTTTAAGTTTTTGCTTGTATCCCCACCAATCAGAACCACTTTTTTTTTGTTTTCTCTGCTCTATTTATATATCGACATATATAAATATGTTCTCTGCTCTTTTTTTTGTGTGTATGTATATATATTTTGCTGTATATATATATATAGATAGATAGATAGATATATTCTGCTGTATATATATATATATATATGTTGCTGCTGTATATTATTTTTTGCTATATATATATATATTTATTTTTTTTGCTTCTGTATATATATATATAGATTCTACTGTATATATGTATATATATATTTTCCTGTATATATATATATATTTATGTTGTTGCTGTATATATTTTGCTATATATATATATATATATATATATATATATATATATATATATATATATATTTTGCTGCTGTATATATATATAGATTCTACTGTATATATGTATATATTTATTTTGCTGTATATATATATATTTATGTTGTTGCTGTATATATGTATTATATTTTTTTTTTTGCTGTTGAATATATGTATATATTTATTCTACTGTATATATATATATATATATATATATATATATATATATATATATATATATATATATATATATATATATATATACCTTTGCTGCTGTATATATTTTTATATCAGTTTTTAGTTACTTTTGTGGAAAAAAGGTGAGGCTTACGCCTCGGACCGCCTCGAGGCTTACGCCTCGCCTCACAGAGGCAAAACGCCTCAACTACGCCTCGCGCCTTTTAAAACCTTGGTTGGAATTCATTTTAGAATGTTTTTAATTCCTATTTAATGGTTGGGAAACCCTCCCATGAAGGTTTGGGATCGGATTATATATATATATATATATATATATATATATATATATATATATATATGTACCTTTGCTGCTGTATATATTTTTATATCAGTTTTTAGTTACTTTTGTGGAAAAAAGGTGAGGCTTACGCCTCGGACCGCCTCGAGGCTTACGCCTCGCCTCAACTACGCCTTGCGCCTTTTAAAACCTTGGTTGGAATTCATTTTAGAATGTTTTTAATTCCTATTTAATGGTTGGGAAACCCTCCCATGAAGGTTTGGGATCGGATCAGGCACCATTAATGCAGAATGGAGGTCATTTCAAATAGAAGGGATCAATTCGGGTTAGGGTCAGATCGATTTGAAAGGATTTTAACCAGTGTCGTTCTTGTGTATACCGGATCAATCCTAGTTAGGACCGAATCGATCCGGCTTCGGCAGGAAGCTTCGGTTTGGTTTTTAGGCTTGTTTGAGAAGTCATTCGTTATGGTCAATTAGCGGGTTTTAAAGAGGACTAATATAAAACTTATGAAATAATATTATATATACGTATACGGAATCAATGCATATATTCAGGGGTAGTTCAAGGGGGGCGATTAGCCTGACTTATACGGAAAGAGTTGTAAGCCATCTTTATATGCGTATACCTTGTTATGTGCTTTGTATGTTGTGTGTGGACCTATCAGGGAGTCGGAGTAGACTCGTGACGAATCTATCGATGGGGATTTGATGGGAGGGATTGTTTGCGAGATATCTCAATCCTACGTGTTGTGGGCCATCCGTCTCGCGTAAAAGAGACATAAGAGGTTGTATCCTCTCATGTAATGTGATATGTGGTTACACGATTAGCGTCGGCATAGTGATTTCCCTTTGTGTGTTTTTGAGCCATTAGGAGTGGAACCTCCTATAAAGCGAATCGGTGGAGACAGTGAGGTCCCCAAAGGAATTATAAGCACAACAAAAAGGATATAACGTTTGTGTTGTGCTTATAATTATGTAGCTAGTCCGGTGATGGGCTTAATTTACTTGGTTATTGCATAGTATGATAGTTAGTCGACTGATAGGCATACCTTACTTGGAGATTGAGTAGTATAGTAGCTAGGCAATAATGGGCTAAATTAATTCAATATTGTATAGTATAATAGCTAGTTTAATGAGGGGTATGATTTACCGTGATATTGTGTAATACCGTAGTTAGTCCAGTGATAGGTAGAGCTTATGTTGATACTGTGTTAAATAGCAGCTAGTTCGTATAAATTAGTTTAACTCAATTTGATATTGTGTAGTATAAGGATACTATGTATATGCATTATCTCTAATATATAATCGACGTATGTGGAACTATATTGTAGTGCGAGGTAGGAGTTACGTGGATTAAATGATAGTCGTGGGACTTGAATACTTACAGCATTGAGCGGACCAATTCTAGAGTCAACATTATCTAGTTATTAAATTCCTCAATTGCTGCACTTCCTGAGAAAGAAGTCGTCTTGGTATTGGATCCGTTCTTCTGTTAGCATGAACATGAATTAGATTTTCTTCGTCTTCTTTATTCTTAAGATAAACCCCCCACCCGAACCATTCTTAAGACCACCAAGCCCTCTCGAATAAGTTCTATTATAGATGCTTTCAGAGTAGAAATTGTTGGAGTTTATCTCTTTCTGTATATTTCCTCTTAGTTAGACATTGTACATTCTATTTATTCACTTTTATGGGCCCGTGGTGGGTTCCGGAGTTGTTCATTAATTCATTGGACTTTGTATTCGAGACTTCATTAAGCTATTCATTTATACATCCGGATATCTTGTTGTCTCGTTTTTATTATTGCGTTAGGTTGTAATTGTTATCATGTCACTTTATGGTTAATGCTTAGAATGATATAAATTGTTTAATGCTCCCCATTCTTGGTGTATAAGATTGGCAACCTTATATGTGGAAAATCAAGGGTGTTGCAATTAGTTGGTTGAGCATACTAATTATTGAAAAGGCCCGCGAACCTAAAGTTTCTAAATATTTCCCAAACTTTGCTCTTCTCCTTATAGCAACTTATAAGAATCATATCAATGAATTTATAGGTTTTCACTACTCATGAGCAAACTCATGTTTAGTTCTTTTATTTGTAGAGGATTTGAACTCTAAACCTCTAGGTCGTGAGGTAAGAGCTCACGCCACTAGGATAGCCCTTGGGGTCTGTCATTTTATAGTATTTTTTCAAGGGACCACTGACATACATAAATGCCAAAGAAATAGATTGAAAGTAGAAAGGTGAAATCACACATACTACATAAGATGTTACCAAATTTAGAAGTCTTGGAGTAAACAATAGCGACATGATTAATTATTAAGTGAGACTTCTTACAATCACATTTGGATGAAGTGGAAAAATAGAAAGTTGATTTCCTACTGTTGTGGCAGAGAAAGGTCAACTAATCAAAACAGTACCTATGTGGAAATACCCAAAGAGCTGTGAGGCTATCCTTTGAAGAACATCCACATCATCAGTAGCCATAGGAACCTATCATTGACCAATGCGCTTTAACTTGGAATATGAAAGGCAAACATATAAAGATGAAACCAATATTAAATACGGTGATTTGGACTTTGGCCCCCATTTGTTCCAGCCTATTACACTTTGGGGATTATTTGTTACGCTTTATGAGTATTTACGACTTTTGGTGGGTCAAGGGTATTTTATTGTAAATTTTGGCGCCAAAATGGACATAGGCTTTGAACGATTGGAGGCTAATGGCCATCACCCTATTAAATATGATCCCCGTAGTAAGATGTGCTTTCATTCACAACTACCGTTATAGAATGGCTCAAGTTCTCGCAGTCTCCGCAGCCCATATACTTTATTGGTTCCTCAGCATCATTTCTTCTTTTCTTTACCTAGATCAATGTATGCATTGACCACAGCAATATTTAGTTTTAGCAGATGAAATGAAAAATAAGAATTGCCGTAAATAAATTAAACTTAAAAGAAAAAAAAAAGAGAAAAGAGAATGGTATGTAAATAATAATGGCAAAGCTAAACTGCATAATTAGATTACAAAAACCTTAAGGGTAAATGTGCGCCCTTGCACTGCACATCCCTGCAATCGCAATGAGACCTCTTTGCATAGATTCACCAGAAAATTTTGGCTCTGAAAGAAGGATATATTTATAATTTGACCAACTCAAAACATGAAGAACAAAAACTGATAATGGCTTCTAAAAATACCAACATCTTTCAAATCATTGAATCTCACACCCCAGTTTACTTCAGCACCTATGGACTTGCTTTCCTGCATAAAACATCAAGAGTATGCAGGCTGAAATGATGGTAAAGGTTAGAATAGATAAACTCTCATGAAGGTAGAAGCACATTTATAAAGTGACACACCATTGGAAGATATAACAAAGAACTTAATTTCAATCCGTTAACACAAAGTATAATATTTTGCACATTTGACTTAGATAAATTTCAGTTACACGCTTCAAATACATGTGAATCATAAATCATTGTGTACAGCTGTATGAAAGAAGAATGACACAGGATCATCCATTAGAATATATCTTGCTTCTTGAATTTTATATCACACTGTCATTATTTCATCATTTCCACTTCGTTCATGTAATTTACACGCCAAACTGCTATAAGATAACAGCCTAGCACTATTCTGTTTATCCCTTGCGCAATCGCAAGGCCTGATGCTACCCTTTATAATTGAATATCATGCATACGAAATACTGATAAGGAAAAGCTGACAATAAAATAAACTAATAGACACCACGTCTGAGAACAAAGACGTGTGAGAACTAATGAGCAGCCCATGCATAGAACGTGTGCAGCACTATATTTTGCAAAAAAAAAATGTATGCAATTTGGACTGTCATCTTAAACAGATTTAATGAGCATGCTGTTGTCGAATCATTGAAGGTCATTCATCTCAATAAAGCCTTTTCCCAATTATTTGGGGGATCCCATTCAAGGTGACTAAACAGTCGTATAAAATCGAAATATTTTCCAAACCTGAATAACTCCAACCAGACGATTATCTATTCCTCTGCTGTAGTTCCACAGCATATCACCAGTTTTAAAACCGAAATCCTTTTGGAGGGATTCCTGCAAAAGCCCGGGTAAAATTGCATAAGATTCCATTAGCATAAGAACCAATTTCAATTTTAAGCATAATTACTCGACATTTCTTTTTTCTGTTTTCTTTTTTTCATGAAAGAAAGAAAAAGATGTCCCAAATAAAACATTAAATCACCTTTGAAATCATACGCAACTGTCCGCAAGTTTTAATGCGTCTCCTTTTCAACTTCTCCTCTAAAACATAGCCAATTCCTGGAAGTGCCTTAATCGGAAGTTCATGTAGATAATCATCCACCTGATACACACAAACTACTAGTAATTAATAAGGTCGTGTTAACATCAGTCATCAAAAAAATTGAGTCTTTTTGCAGATACTGGTTTTGAAAAAGAAATAAAAAAAGAAAGAAGGGCGTGACATTGAGATCGAGAACGGGCAGCAACCTAGAGCATATAAATTACTCCCAATTCAAGATAAATTGAAGTAAATCAAGGGTGCCAGATTGAGAACGAGAAAGCATGGAACAGCAAGAACGTATAATTACTCTCCATCCAAGATAATATAAAGTAAATCAATTGTGATTCCAAATGAGGTGACTATAAAATATGAGCTTAGTTTGTTCTCTAAAACCCATTGACATTGAACAATAGAACATATTAAAGGAGAAGAGCATACTACTTGTGCAAGATGTGTCTGAAAGTAAAAAAGCAAACTAGGATTTTCCTATTGTTTAAGTGCATTTCCAATTAACCGCAAGGTGCAGAGACATATACAAATTAGAAAGAAAAAAATGTAAAACATGAAAAATCACTTTTTCTTCCTTTTTTTCCTCTCTCTTTGTTTTTAAAGCGGCAAATCGGAACAAATAATCAGAAAGTTTGATGATGAACATCACAAGGTCAAAGTTAGAACATGGTTAAAATAACAAAAATCTACTGAACAAGTGAAAAAGATACAATCAAAGTAGAACACTTAACGTCAAAAAAAACATACAAAATCAACTGAATGAGCAGCAACTAAGAACTATACGTAAAAAGAGACACAACCAAAGATGACGACAAATGAGACATTCAACTCCGACAGGGACCTTCAAAACACCACAACATCCTAGTCAATATATGGAGAGAAATGAACCTTCTCGGGATGGATGTAGAATTGACCGTCTGGCTTAGCAGTTCTAGTGGCAAGGCGGGCCATTAGCATATTCCCAGCTATTCCAGCACTTGCAGTGCATCCCGTAGAGTCATATATGTCCTTTCTGATAATTGATGCTAAAAGCTGAGGATCGTCTACTTCTGAGTTCGTGACATCTATAAATGCTTCATCACAGCTCACAGCCTGCAGTCCGTAACAATTGTCAATTCAAGAACTACATGATCAAAACAAATTATGGTTTCAAAAACTCAATATCCACAGGCATACCTGAACTTTATTGCAGTGCTTATGCAGGATGTCATATAATTGATCAGCAACCTGCAAAGTAATCCAAGAGATCTTAGAACTCCTAGGATACCCAAGAGTGAACAACAAGATATGTATATAACATTTTATAACTAGGTGTAAAAAATATCTTATTCAAGTGTTAATCCTCCACTCCAAAAAGTCCTACTGCTGGACTGTTTGGATCCAATGGAGCTTATCACTTGTCCATCCTATCAATTGACTAACCCTCGGAATTTATATATATATATATATATATATATATATATATATATAGAGAGAGAGAGAGAGAGAGAGATTGTTTGGTTTTAGTCCCATCTCCTAAGATTTATTAGGCTTTTATCCCATGTGTTTTTATTTTAACATTGTAGCAAGTCTCATAACCGCCCATAACTACCCTGTAACTGCCTCTCTTTGTTTCCGTCCGGAACGACACTTGTCCCATAGTGGTTACAATAGGACCAATAACTAAAAAATAAAAACATGGGAGTGGCTACATATAAATCTTAAAATATGGGACTAAATACTTAAGATCCCATGTGTGTGTGTGTGTATAGACACACACACACACACACACTTCAAATCGAAAATGAGTAGCAATCCTTTTGCCCTATCATACCCCAAAAAGCAATTTGACAATAGATGTATACCTCCTCGTAAGCTTGAAAGTCGTAAGGAAAAATAACAAGGTGTGGACAAAGTGCCTTAGCATCTCTGACAAAGATTCCAGCCCTTACACCTAAAAAGTAAGAATTTATCATTTAAACGTCTAAAAAAAACTTCCAACATACATAGAGATTCCTATGGGAGTAGTTAAATACTCACAAAAGCACTAACCATGATCTCGGGCAGGGTAATTTGCAGATGAAATTTCAGCAGTTCCACGCGGATTATCTGAATGGCAAACAGCTACAGGCTTATCCCGTAATTCAGGATGGTTCCTGATAACCACAGAGACAAAAAAGCAATCCTGGAACAATATATCACCATCAGTTAAATATAGTATTGGCGGGGGATATTTCGCTCCAGAAACACCTAGATAAACTTGATAAGAGATATCTCATCTCAAATTTACAAAGTATCCAGGTTTTTAAAAAAAAAAAAGAAAAAGGTACAAAATCAAAAAATGATTGAAACCGGGGATATAGCTTTACCATGTCCACATGGATAATGGCAGTCTTTTGAAGTAGAGCAGAAGCATTTAGATTGGAATTTGTGCATTTGAACCCATTAGACAAGCTAGGAAAACGCTTACGATAGCGATTTCTCCATGTACCAATAAAGTGCAGTCTAGAATTCTGTAAAAGCCAAAGCTCAGTGAGAATCTTTAGAAGGCTCCATGGGTATGCTTCAATGATAATAATAGTAACAGAATAGCAGCAAATAGTATATTAACCTGAGAGCGTAAGCAAGTGACAAAATACATTCAAGTCAAAAAAAAATGATTCCACCAGAAAGTGCCTTCGTAAAGTCACTATCACTATGTTGTTGAACAAAGAAATCCAGATATTATAGGAAAAACAAGATAGAGAGCAGATAATATTCATAAAAAAATAACAATATCATGGAAACTGGATGATCCCTCGAGTGAAAATGATATAAGCCCAGCCGAAAATACTCGCAACATTTTCAAAAATATAGATTTCTCTCATCCATTCATTCTCAACAGTACAGTGGGATCTGTCGTTTCAGTCCGAAAAGGTCTAGTGGCGTGAGATCGGAAAGGAGCTGCCCCATTCAGTTAAGGGGAGAATTTTACAATGGTTGGTCAGGGGCAAGATAACCTAAAAAGGTAAAAAGGCTAAAGAGGGGACTATTGGAATATATTACACTCTTACCTAACATATTAAATCTAAAGTAAGGAAATAAACAAAAATAGACTTGAAGTAACAATGGTACAAAATAATATCACAAGTATGCCCTCGGGACCTCTAATACACTATACGACACTCACTCTCCCCACTATGAAAAGCTAGACCCATGCGGTGGAACTGGAGAGGAGATCATCATCGAAGTCTTACAAACATCGCCGCACCTTCCAAAAGTCGTCCTCAAAAATGCGTGGCGTACTGGCTAGCATGTAGGCAAGGGAGGATCATCAAAATGCCCAACCACGGCCAACGATCAAGTACTCGGACCCGTTCTTTTACACACCGAAACCAATACACCAACCCCTCGGGGGGGGGGGGGGGGGTGGAACGATACTAAACGAGGGCCCGTCACTCATGATGAGCAACATCATTGCTAGATGTTGCAGCGCATTCTCTGAACGGGGCTCATTTTCATCCCATAACGGATCCTCGTACCAGATCCAGTCAAGTGTACCCAACGCGACGAGTCAATCAAGAGAGAACCACCAACGGAAACAATCTCAAGAAAATCATCGTCATCCCAAAAAGTGGGAAGAAATCAACAATATAATACGACCAATGTTTAAAAAGGCGTTTGAGGCTTACGCCTCGAGGCTCGCCTCGAGGCGAGGCGGGCAAAAAATGCCTCGAGGCTTAAGCCTCAGGGTTGAATTTGAGGCTTACGCCTCAATGCGCCTCGAGGCTTACGCCTCGGTAGGCCTCACGCCTTTTTGCTGAGGCGCGGAAAAAAAAACTCTTGTTCTTTTTTTGTTTTTGTTTTAAAACTGCACTTAACTTGTACTGTTTACTATTGTAACTTGAGAGAATTTTTAAAAAAATAACCAATATTTAATGAAACATAAAAAACTGATTTTGTCAATTTGATTTTGTTTGAAATAAATGTACTAAATTAACTTTAATATGACTTTTTTTTAAAAGTTTTATGTTTTTTGGTTTTCAACTTAGATTAATATGTTATCTTTAACTAAACTGAATATATATTAAGAAATTAATATATTTTAAAGGTTGTTTTTTTTTTTAATAAACTTAGGTTGATATGTTTTATTATTTTTTTTAATAAAATTACTGTTTTTTAATCTTAGCTTGAAAATCAATGTTTTTAATAAATTTGCTTCTTAAGTTGCATTTATTCATATTATAAAATAACCAATATGTGAATGAAGCTAAAAAAATGATTTTGCCAACATGATTTTGCATTGATTAATTTATTGTCATATTGTAAAATAACTAATATGTTAAAATTGATTTTCTCAAATTACTTTTTTTTTGAAGTTATCTCGGGGGAACAGAAAAATGTCAAACAATGTGAGAAGGTCCTCAAGGATGGTTTTTTTGTAGTTTTATTTTATATTTCTTTGTTGTTTTATTTTTGTGGTTTTATTAGTATTTTTTAATATTATTTTGCTCTTTTTCTTTTCTTTTCGGTGAGGCTTACGCCTCAAACGCCTCGAGGCTTACGCCTCGCCTCTCCGCGACTAAAACGCCTCGCCTCGCCTTTCGCCTTTTTAAACATTGAATACGACTCCACCTCTTGGTGGGAGGTGTCCAGCCAACCTCAAAAAAATATCGAAGAACCCAACATCCACTTTTCCGAAGATTGGAAAAAAAAAAAAGGAGCAAACATCGCAGCCTCTCAAACTCCGACATGAGTAAACCAACAGTCCCCGTCTAAGATGTCGATGAAGTCTCCAATATAATACTAGAGTTGGTCGAACGTCAATCGGAGTGATAAACTGAGCAAAGAGGCAACCGACTGAAGCAACAAGAATACGGGCAACAAGGAATGGCTCACCCAAGGGTTGACGACAGGCAGTGGTCGCGACAGAAGCATGATACTTAGACACAATTTGTTTGCCACCCAAACACGATCTCCTTTTCCAATAATATGTCTCTGTCACATTCCTGGGACTATACACAACACTTCTCGTATTAGAGTTCGAATCGGTATCCCATAGCCTCGTTGTACCAAAACGAGGGCAAACTTTCAAGTTGGCCAACCATATTCAAAGTCTCCGGGAGAGATTCTGGATAAGAAGCTTCAAACCTTAGATGGCTCAACATAGTCCATATGACTATGTTTAGTCTTAAAATTGAACGAGTGCCAATGGGAGGGCCAAGGAATTAGAGACAAAGGAGTGGTTGGGTTGGTGTTGAATGAGGGTTTAAGGCGTAGACTCAAAAAATTTAGAAGGTGCAGGGGATGAAATGGAAATTTTAGAAGTTATTTGGGAACTTTGGGGGTAGAAAGGTAATTTTCAGCTTGAAGTTGAGGGGAAAAAGGGTTGGGTGTTAGTTTATATATTTGAAACTTAGGAGTAGGGATAACACTCCAAAGAAGGGAGTACTTTTTGGATTTACATAGTAATTAGGGCACAAGGGTCCACTTCAGTTCCAAACTCGATAAAAACTGGGAGTCTATTAGCAGGGGGGTTCACTCCGGTAGGGTTCGAAAACTTCTGGCGAGGGTTGCTCGCGGCAAGCAACAATGGAGGACCCAAGAAAGGGAAAATCAAGAGATGGCAATATGCAAATCTAAGAGGCCAACTATAGTGGGTCGAAGTGGAGATCGACTAGAGGGGTTATGAACACTCCACGTGATACCCAAAGACGAAGGCACCGGAGAGGGAATGACTGTGGTAAGGAGCTGCAACGTGGTAGATCTAAGGTTAGAAGGGTTATTTGGATGTGGTTTAGGGGGTGGACATTGGAGGGTTGGACTCTCAAAGCCGACGAGTTCAGATACGATAAGGATTGTTGGGGATGGACGTAGAGGTGAGACCGCTTGAGCGCGGGCGGCGAAGGCATTATTTGGAAATAACCAAAAATTGACTGGAAAGTAAAAATGTTACACTAATACGTATTATAAATATGCCGTCAAGACCTCTCATGTACGTCAAAAACTTAACTGGGTGCCAAATCATTTGATAGGTAATTGTCATACGAATGAAAAGAACTAAGCTAAACAATTTTTTCAACATGTGTATTCAGCATTCTTAACTCCAAAGTATCTTTACAATGCACAAAGTTCTCCATTCTGGAAATTATTTCGGACTAAGCTAATATTGAATTCCTTCCAATCAGGTGGATTATGATCCTTGGATCATGTTTTGGCAAGAAAGGGTTTTCGTGAAAGGTGGATTATGGGGTGTTTTTCTTCGATCAACTTCTCAGTTATGGATAATGGAAAATTGCGAGGGAATTTCAGTGCATCCAAGGATCTTACGCAAGGGAGGGCCTTATCTCCCTTTATTTCCATTCTATTTGGGTACATTATGGATAATGAAGAGGGCATGTGAAAATTATTGGATTAACAAATTTGAAATTGGGAGTGATTGAGATTATCACACTTACCAATTGTGAATGGTACAAAAAAAAAATGGGAAATTTGAAATTTGATGGGTGTGGTGAAAGTATTTAGCAAATTAGCCGGTGAAATGTTGACATGACTAATTGTATTTTGGTAGGGATCAATATAGCGAAGGATGGATTGGAAAGATTTTATTGTCCCTTTGGGGAGCCAACTTTAATAGTATGACTTTTTGGAAACCGTAATGGAAAAGTAGTCTAAGAGACTAGATGGATGGAATAAGGTTTGTATTCGGGGTAGGCTCACTTTGACTCAATCAGTCTTTAGTGGTATCCCCGTCTATTTTTTTCTCTCTTGAAATCCCCGTGAGAGGGGCTAAAAGATATGAAACCCTTATGAGAAAGAAAAAAAATTAGGAAGGGAATGGTAAGAATAGAAAGGAGTATATTGTTGACTTAGGGGTATTATCTAGATTTAAGTAAAACGGGAGGTTGAAAGTGGAACTTAACTAGAAGAAACAATGCTCTCTTGCAGAAATGGATATGGAAGTTCCCTTTGGGTTGGCGTTCAATATTAAACACCAAATATGGTATTCACCTCACGGGTGGAAATCAAATGTGGTGAAAAGAAGTTCTCTTCGTTGTCCATGGAAATTCTGATCCCTGATTTAGGTTGTTCTCCCCAAAAATACCAGATCATTTTGGATACAGGGATTGAAATTCAATTTTATGACTATTCATGCAATGAATATTCTGTGTTACTCCCTCGGCTCATGCTGCGGGGCTTTAAGAGACCCTCACATCTTTTGCTTTACCTGAGCTGGCGCGGTCAGACCCGATAACTGCTGCATGCATGATCAATCGAGGTTGGAGATGATCCCAGTGGTCACCTTCAGTCAGTGGTGCACTGATACCCCCAACAAGGTACCCTCAAATACTGCGTGAAAAGAAAGCTTAAAAAAGATTCCATTTTTCAAGGTTAGGTTTCTATATGGAACAAGCAAAACATTCTTTGGAACATTTATTCTAAAACAAGGTACATTCCAATTTCAAACACAAAGTGTTCCAAACATATTTCCCCATTTTGCATTGTTTGGCTAGATATTGAGAATAGCCTGGCCACTCGGGAGCCTATCTGTTTCGAGCCGCCAGCCTACTCTTGTCCAGTAGCCATTCTGAGTGGAGGAATGGCTAAGGAGAAAGTGAAAAATCCCTTTAATTGGGAAAGCCCTCGATCAGCAGCAACAGTCTCACAGGTAGACACTACTCCTATTAAGGCCTGTATAAGCCTTTATTTGATTTTACTGTATTGAGGTGTCTTATAGAGCAGATCGCAGGTGAGACTGACTCTAATTTTCCATATTTGCGTCAAAAATATAAGTAGAGGGTAACATTTGCCACTTCTAATGCAATTATATCTCATAGCATACCAAGTGGAAGCACCCTTAGGGATGACATACCAAAGTTGAGAGTTGAGGTTTGACTTTATAAGAGAGTAGATAAATTGATGAGCTGAAAGCTAAAAGTCTAGCTTTTCAAGTGATGATTTAAAGCTAAAAGTCTAGCTTTTCAACTGATGACTTAGGGAAGGGACCATAATACACACATCAAACGACTTAAACCTATATATAATGCATTTAATCTATATATTTACAAGCTATATTATAATACATGCTCCAATGAATAAAATTAGAACAGATATGTTATAGCACATTAATAAGCCAAGTTTCACATCAAAATAATACTACTATTCTCTTCCATTTGTGTTGCCATATCACTATTTAGTATAAATGTATCATGGCATTCCTCACGCGGATTTAAAGCATACAATCACAATCTGATGCACTTTATTCACTTCAACATTAAATTTAATGTCACATTACTTGTAAGCATCATAAAATCATATTTAGATGCACATTCATTAATCACTTCCACATTAATCTCCCCTTCCCCAGTCTAATAAGCACGAATGACTGAACTAGTACTGTAACTGAAAGTTAAAATAGAAGTTTAGTGACTGCCTAAACTTCATGAAAAGCCCATGTGAAAATCCAATGAACATGTGGTGCCCTCTAACAATTGCTGATGTACAACAACACATTAGCCATAGATTGACTAAGAGCAGTGTAATATAGCAGTACAATCAAACAATAGGTCTAATCTTCTTACCTTGAAATAATTCTCTACAAAATTGGGGTCCACAAGAGTTGAGTGGCTATGATTAGAAGGCCCAACAAGAGCTGAACTTGATGATTCTTTAGTTTTTGTATTGTCTAAGCAGTAGCTGCTAACAGAAGCAGAGGGTCGGCAAGGACTAGACTCTGGGTCAGTTTCAATAAGTCTCCTATCTAATGCAGCAACATTACTTGGTTCAGACATTTTTTCACAATCACTTCTATTGCTGCCACTTGGCTCCACGGGATTTGCTCCAGTAGAGTTCTCAATCACAAGGTCATCAGCTTCTTCACTATATTGCTTTTCATGTTCTTTACATCCACCTTCTTCCACGGTTGTGTCACCCTTCAATAATGGACACGAAGTTTCGGATATTAATTGATCAGTCACAAAAGCCGCTGCATCATTGGAGACTGGGCTGCTTTTGAGAGTAAAAAATGCTGATAATTTCGGTTGGCCACAAGCTGCACTAGCAAGTTGGTCAAGCTGATAAGGAATCCCTATCAAAAAAAGGTACTTTAGATAGATGACATTGAAGTTATGTATTCACCAATCAAAGATTATAATTATTAGAATAGATATATAACAAACCATTAAAGGTAAATTTTTCAAAACATGGTCACTAGTTCCAAAAGACTGAATAGCAAAGTAATCAGAGGACGAAACAACACATAGTAAGTTCCAAGTCTTGAATATTTCCCTAGATTCTCTAGTTTCTCCTAAAATATGTTTCCATTTCTTTTGTTCATTGTTAGTGCACTTCGATCAAACTAGTTCATGCCGTAGAAAAAATCCACTTATTCAGATGATTATTCAGTGACCAGAATGCAACATTTATTTGAATCCAAATAAAAGGGGGAAAATCAAAAATTAAAGGCCGGAGCATCCACAATAATGAAAAGCAAGTACAGAATCAACCAGAAGAGAGAGGCATACAACTAAGAAGTTTATTAGCAGCAACAGAATCCAGAATCCACATGGGTTTCACTACAGGAAGCCCTCCACTAAAGGACCTGCATCAAAATTGCCAACAGGAAAAATATTCAAGTACAATTGACAATTAATCAGTTTGGCAAACAAACTTCAGATAGGCAGTGTAAACCTCAAATTCTTGATTTTACTATCAGGAAGATTACTGCAAATTATATGAGTAACGTGACGCCTGGAAAAATAATTTTCAAAACGTCCTCCATGCTTCAGCATGTAACCTTTCAGCTCCTGAAAAATCTCATCATAAACATCAATAGAACACACCACATAGCCATCCACTGTCTCCTAGAGTGGAAGCAAATGATGTCCAATAGAATGCATCTACGACTATTTGCTTTTTTTAGTAAATTTGAAACATTGAACAGAAATTGCCAAAATTCAATACAAACCTGACTAGAAGGAACTGTATACCCGTCAACAAAAATAGCAACCCCATAAAATAAGGGTTTCCCAGAACTCGAACAGTCGTGAAAAGATGTAGAAGCTTCAGCATCAAACTGATCGTGCAGCTTCCTATTCTTCACTTCCATGTAACTAAAACCAATTCCCCACAAAAAAAGCAATCTAATATTCATTAAAATACAAAAGGGGGTAAAAATAATTCCGCCATCAAACTCTGAGTCCCTGTCCTACCTAAGTAAATCAGTTTGGTAAATATCTACTCCCTGCATCCCAAATTAGTAGTCATGATTTCCTTTGGGGGGCGTTCCAAACTAATAGTCGACTTCCATTGTCTAGACGTAAGAATGAACCAAATTCCATGAATCTGACCCAGGCCATTGATTGAGGGGGGTTTTGGGAACCCCAATTCCAAGCCTTAGAATTGGAATTCGAAATTCAGTTCAAAAATTTTAAAATTTGCCTTGAAATTTTTCAATTCCAATTCCAAGGCATGGAATTGGATATTGTGAACGCACCCTGATTGTACCCTTAAAAAATGTCATTATTAAATAGCAACAATTAATTTGGAACGGAAAGAGTTCTAAAATAAATGATCTAACAATAATTGACATTCAACTAAAAGATCATCAAATGAATTTGATTTAGAATTGCCAACCTCAATTCCAAGGCTTGAAATTGGGATTGGAGAGTAAAATTCCAAATCCCTTATTTGTCATATAAATAGATAAAATAAAATAAAAAGCAAAATTTTCCAATTCATAACACACAAATATACACACACAAAACACACACACCTGAATATGCATTTTATTTAATTTAAAATTAGAATACTGTACTTGAACCAAAAAGATAAATTCTAGTGCTATAAAATTGGAACTCAAGGTACATTTGGGAACCCCAATTTTATGGCTTGGAATTGGAATTTGAATATTTTAGTTTAAAAAATAATAATTTTTTTAATTTGCACTAAGGGTCTGTTTGGCAACCCAATTCCAAGGCTTGGAATTGGAATTGGAAGGCCAATTTCAATTCCGTGGAATTAAAATTGGCTTTTCAATTCCATTTCCATGGCTTGGAATTGGGTTGCCAAACGGACACTAAACAATTTCTAATTCCAAATCCAAACCATAGAATTGGGAGTCCCAAACGCACCCCACCACAATATGTGGATATATATTCATAGGAGAGAGACCCTTTTTAGTGCTGCTTTCAAATGCAATGATTGGGTCCCCAATACTTCTCCACATACCTCTGGACGCATGCGTCATACAGATACAAAAACTTATCGCCCACTTCCTACAAGCCGGACTGAAACTTTGGGTAGGCTAGCGAAATAGGCAAGAAGAGGAGTGGTGAACAGCTAGTAACAGCTGCGAGATAGGCAGAAGCACTAGGCCTATGATCACGTACAAAAGTGCTGCCCTTTGGCTCCGCAATATGGAACCTCTCGACAGCACATTTTCCTTTATGGGGTCCTATGAATAGGTAGGCCCAAGCCTCTCCCCTCCCCCTCCCTCCATGAGTTGTTGGGCTTGGGCGGGGAAGCATGGAGGGCAAGTGCTCAGAAGTTGTGGATGAGACAGAGGCCTGCGTTCGTTACTTCAGTCTGTCTTTCATTATATTGGCAGTCTTTTGGCTCAGTTATTTTGAACTCCAGAGGTGCAACGTATATGAAAATGGCTTTTATCCATAAAAAAATAAAAATTTCGACTATACCCACCTTCATTCCCTACTAGACTTGTTTATACCGAAGAATAAAAGATGCACTTCTTGAAAGATTAATACATTCTGTACTGATTGCACCCCTTGTAATTCCTTATACATCTTGAGATAGAAGATAATGTTGGTCTCATACTCATACAAGGGAGCTAAGAAGGTATTATTATGGCATGGCATAAGAAGGCTAAGATAAGAGAGAAAAGCGGCAGTCCTTCCAATCGCATCGGCAACAGAGGCAAGTAGGGAAGCTGTTACCTATTCCGGTTGATCCACACAACTGTACTGTATTTTGCTTTTGGACTCTTCCTTGCCAAGCTGTGTTTGGGAACCCGAATTTAAAAAAATTCCAATTCTAATTCCGTGACATGAAATTGGGGTTCCAAACACACCCTCGTTGGATTTCAATTACATAAAATTCTAATTCTAAGGGTGTGTTAGGTAACTCAATTCAATGCTTTTGAAATTGAAATTCGAATATTTTTAGTTTAAAGTTTCAAAACTTGGTAAGAAAAGTTTCCAATTTCAATTCGAAGCATCGTAATGGAGTTACCAAACACGCCTTAATTGAATTCAAATTCCATGAATCCAAACTCACCCTAACCCCAATTCCATGATCTGGAAATTGGAATAATTTGAACCAAGGGTGTGATTGGAAACTCGAAGTCAGATGGCTTGGAATTGGAAATGAAAAAAATTCAAGTTCAATTTTATATTATTCGAACCGAAAATAATCCAATGACCAAACGCACCCCAAATAACGTGTGGCCCGTTCCAAATGAAGCGTTGGTTGTATGAAAGTTTACTTGAAAAATTGTGTCATGTATGATACTTCACAACATTAAGTGAGACCAAAAAAGTATGTAGGAAGATGCGTATTTATTTAATAAAATTGGCATATATATATATATATATATATATAGAGAGAGAGAGAGAGAGAGAGAGAGAACCTGTTGAAATCGGAGAAGGGAGAAGTAAGGAAGGAGGAGCGAGAATTGGATCCCCAAGCCACGCCTAGGGTTTTCTGGTTGTTAGACTTAGTCTTCTTATTGCTACTCCAACTATTATCTGAACTAACCCTTCTCTTCGATTTCGATTTCGATTTCGAATCCGAGTTGGCGGACCGAGATGAGTCGAAACTCATTTTTGGATTCAACTAATCAATAACGTTTTAGACTGCGATGGTTCAGATTTAGATGATGGGGATGCTGGTTGGTTATTGCCAACAAACTTGTTGGAGACGATTGTTGGCATTCTTACTCACCAACTTATGATTTAAAAATAGCGGCAAATAATAAAGTGTACATGCTTTTTTTGTGACGTCCACGCCGAGCCACGTAAATTAACACCGAATTATGACACCTTAACAAAAAAAAATCATCCTTCTAAACATTTTTTTAAGGATTAGTCTCTTAAACTAAGGATGCACTTCAATAGATTTTATAATCTTATGAAAAAATATCTTTTGGTCAATAGATTTTATTTGTAAATATATAATTTATATATGTACTACATATATAAATAGGACCTTTTGAGAAGGGTCATATATCAAATACTCTCTCGAACATTTTTCAATACAAGTTTAGTCCAATCTTTTTATTGTGGTCCAAAAAAATTTTCACCACATAAAAACATTCAAAAAAATGAGCTTTGGTGAGAATTATCGGAGCTCCAACAGTTGAGGGAGGTGGGGCGGTAATACCATTAGCGCGGACCTTTAAACATAAGATAATATTAATTAAATGGGTGTTTGAGGAACTTTTTAAAACAAAATAAAAAGACATCGACTAAATGTGTTTAAAAAATGTTTGAGAAACTATTTGTGAATTGATCCTATTGAGAAACGCATGTCTCCTTTAGGCACCAAAATAATTTTCCCTGTCTTTTTCGCTCCTGTAGCGTTTGAACTCATCCGAAACCCACTATTGTGTGGTCGTTGTGACTCTCTAAACGTAAAAGAAATCCAAAAGTGGTGGCATTCCGTTGTGGGCTTTTCATTTGAACCAACAAGATAAATTTGTTTATTGAATCACATGTGCCTTGTGTTGTTAACAATCTAAAAACTCGAAAATTATCATGTATGTTTATAATATTCTAACACCATGAACCATAATTTGTTTCGTTCTTTATTTACATCTCTCGTTATATTTCAACCGTGAAATTTGTGACATAAAAATGTGTATAATTTGCATGCATTTAGGGTTTTGTTGCCGTGATCACATTTTGTGTTTTGAATTTTTTTTTTCCATTGTTTTCTCTCTTGTTTTGCATAGAATTTGAAATGTATTAGTGATGTACGTTTTAAATATTTCTTGTTTTTTATAACGATTTATTAGGCAATTTAGTGCTTCAAAAAATGAACAAATATGTTATTGTATGCATGTATTCTCATGCATGCATGTGTACTCTCTTGCTTTGCGGACTACATGCATGCATGTATTCTCATGTGAATGCATGATTATTTATTTATATTCGGTTTAATCATAACCCTAAATGTTATGAATGCCTAGGGCTAGGGGTGTAAGCGGTACGGTTTGGTCGGTAAATAGTAGATACCAATACCAAAACCAAACTCTGGATGGTAAAACCAAACCGTACCAGTTTACCACCCGGTACACCAAAATCAATACCAAAACCAAACCGGCTGGTATTTCGGTTTTTTCAGTAATTTCGGTTTTTTCTGGTTTCGGTAAATTCTGTTTTTTTTTTTGGTTTTTTGTTGGTTTCGGTAAATTCTGGTTTTTTCGGGTTTCGGTTTTTTCTAGTTTCGGTAAACAACACTAAAATCCTAAAAAAAAAAAAAAAAAACCATCCAACTTTTTTAAATATTAAAACCAAAACCAACTTTTTTATAGTTTCGATAAATTCGGTACGGTACGGTAATTTTGGTACGATTTTTTCTGGTTTCGGTAAATTCGGTACGGTAATTTCGATAAATTGGATTTTAAAATATTAAAACCAAAACCAACCAACTTTTTGCCGGTAATTTCGGTTTCGGTAAGACCGGTTTCTGGTATTTTAATATATGAAACCAAAACCATATTTTTTCAGACCAAAACGGTACGGTACGGTAAAAACCCGTACCACTTCCACCCCTACCTAGGGCCAACCAAGTCAATGACATCTAAGTGTTTAAATCCACTAGTCAACAACAATCCAATAATCCTAAACAACAATGCTGTAAGAGGGTACTTTAGATTATATATGGAGGCGTAACCCCTATTGAGTATGGTAATCACAAGTTAATTGGCCAAAGCTTTGGATTAGTGATAGAACACATAAACATGAACCCAATGAGGATATACTCAACTTAAACTCACAAAACTCTCGTGTATAACTCAGGTCATGCTAATGGATTTTAGAAGTGGCTTAGCTAGAGGGAGAGGGAAGTAAGCACCCTAGATACACCCTGGCGGGCAAGTAAAAACACACAAAACACACAGAACACCCTGAAGAATCTCTGCAAGTATTAAAAGCTTCGTAATAAATGACAATGGTGAGTCGGTGAACTCTCTAGTTTGCAATAACTCTTTTCAATTCTCAAAGAGAGAATCCCCTTCCTCAAAGGTGGTTGGGGTCCTTAAATAGCCCCCACACCACCCCCGAGGCAACTCAGTCATTAAAGACTATGAAAGACATCCCTCATACTTTATGTCACAACATTAAATGCCTGAAGTACTAGTTGTCTCCACGTCATAAACATTAAATGCCCAGACATGCCTTTTGCCTAACCACTGTGTGTCAGGGGGTTGTTGTCGCAGAGGTGGCTCACCAACTGCCTGACAGCCCCAAATACCACGGTGGTTTACTCAAGTGCATGTCTGACATTGTTTAGATGGCTAGTGACATCACCCACAGTAGATGTGACATTAAGTAGAGGGTCGTTTGGTCCATAACTCAATGCTCGATGGAACTCCAAGCTGCTCCGCTTGAGGTTCCACGGTCAGGGTCCTTCGGTGTTTTACCAGGTGTATCTAAGATGGTCAGGACAAGCCCCAACGGTGCCTTACTTCTCAATCCTCCAAACCAAGTCCCTCTAAAGTTCCCATGGTGAGGTCATTCGATAGGGCATGAAAGCTCTCCCAGGTCCTGCCATGCTTGGTCTCTCGTGAGTACCGTTTGACCTCACCCAAACTATATTATTATTATCGTTATGTCATTACAACCGTTACAGCTTTATAGTGAATGTAATCAAAGGTACAATATGATTAACACAACAAGCTGAAGTATGAGTTGCCACGCTGAGCTGCCTCACCAAGATGTCACGCTTGAGTTGCCACGCTGAGCTGCCTCACCAAGATGTCACGCTTGAGTTGCCACGCTGAGTTGCCTCCCCAAGCTGCCACGCTGAGCTGCCTCACCAAGATGTCACGCTTGAGTTGCCACGCTGAGCTTCCTCCCCAAGCAAGATGTCACGCTTGAGTTGCCACGCTGAGCTGCCTCCCCAAGCTGCCACGCTGAGCTGCCTCACCAAGATGTCACGCTTGAGTTGCCACGCTAAGCTTCAAGCCCCCTCTACATTTGCCCCCTCGTGGAGAGATTTGTTGGGGCAAGAAATGTCTGCACGAAATGACTCAACTTGATGGATTTTTCTTTGTGTAACCGTTTGTGTAACCGTTGGAACATCTTCTTCGTTGGGGCCTTGTTAGATAAGTCTGACAAAAAAATTGGCGCCAAAAACTCAAGCTTGCTGAAGAAGGCAACGCTTCCTGTTCTCTATGCGTCATTTCATTAATGACGTGCGCTGTCTTTTCAACTGTCACAGCACTTCCCGAAGTGCCACGTGTTCATTTGAAATGATTACAGGCGGCGGTGCACGTGCGAGGGTGGGGAAATCTAAACGCCAAACTCGAAAGTCTCAACAGCCATATTCAAAATATTTTGAACCTTAAACACGTGGGCCTCAGGGGTCTCTTTCCACTTCTTCCTTCTTCTTTGCTTATTTCCTTACTTCGTTATTATCTTCTTCATCAGACTGTCGCTTCTTTTTTAGAAAGAGAGAGAGAGAGAGAGAGAGAGACTCCATTGTTGCAAGAGCTATACCACCATTTGTAATCGTCCGTCCCCATTGTTGCTCTCAATCCCTTTTCTCTCGAAGCTTTCTTTGTTACAGCTTCACTGTTTGTCATGGCGTCTTCAAGCAACCCCACCATTTCCGCCACCAGTGTTCCCTCTGCCACCACCACTGCTGCCTCCGCCCTGGGTGCTGCTCGCCAAGAACAGCTGAGATTTTACCGTCGCTCTCCCATTTTTGGGGAGGGTGATGGCTTTGCTGTTGCCTGTAAGGCTGTCTGCTTTTCCTCCAAGTTTGACGCCCTCTTGTTGGGTGATGAGGACGAAGAGGTGTCTAAGTGGGGATTTCTTCCCCCAGAAGGAACTCTCAGATTTCGCTTAGAGCGAGGGGACTTCCCATGGTCCCATATTGATTTTGAAGCACCCGGGGGATCCCCCGCGCACTTTGCTGCCTGAAACTCTCACATGCAGAGTTCATATACTGATGTCCTTACTAAGATTGGGCTGCAACGGGCAAGGTGGTTTGGTGAGTTTACTCTATCAAAGAACAACGCTGCCTTGCCTATACTGGTCTCTCGCTGGAACGTGGATACTCATACGTTCATTGCTGCCTGGGCTGAGTTTACCATAACTCTGGAGGATGTGTGTGAGCTCCTGGGCCTTGCCCCCATCCTCTCTCTCGACATATCCCACCCGTGGGGCCTGAGACCTTCCCCCGATGGGTTGTATCGGCTGTCTGAACATCATGGGAGCTACTACCGGGCTAGGTCGCACCACCAAAGATATATTTCTTGCGGACTTTAAGAATGCTGAAAATGTTCTCTCGCGTGTCTCATTGATCAGGTGACAGATATACTCAGGAAGTAATCCCTCAGCACAAATTTGTAGTAACCTAGCCTCCTTAGCTTCTTCCCTCACGTCGAGGGACCTTTCCCTAAACCTTCGGATGTAGGCCACTACCTCCTCTCCTGGCCTTTGCCTCTCCCTGCCAAGTTGGGTTAAGGTGAACTCATCTTCTGCCAAGAAGAACTTTCGGACGAACAATACACGCATCTCCTCCCACGTGGAGACACTATTGGGCGGCAGGTGAGAGTACCAAGTGTATGCTTTATCAGTCAGGGATTTGGAAAACTCCCTCGGCCTAAGATTTTTGTCATTGCAATGCGCCCCCAAGTGTTCAACGAAACGCTTAATGTGTTCCTTCGGGTTCCCGCCCTTCCCTGAGTATTTTTCAAAGGTAGGGGGAATATAGTCCTTCGGGTAGGGTTCGTCGTTGTACTCCTGGGGGTAGGGTGTCCAGAAGTCGTCGTAGACCGCTGCCACCTCCCCCACAGCCTGCGAGGAAGACTGCATGAACTTCAGCATCTCCTTCTACATCTCTTTTCTCATCTCTTCCAAGGGCGAGGCTACTGGGGCCACCTGCAACGGGGCACGCGGTTGAGCGCTCGTTGCAACCGGAGTGAACGTTATCGATTGCGCCGTTGAAACTCCTGAGCCGCCCACAGTGGGATTCACAACAGAGGGTATACTTGCTGGGACCGCTATGTAATGCCTGCCCCTGGTGGGGCCCCTAGGGCGCATTAGTCTCCAATCCTCCCAGCATAGTTGAAGCTACTGGGGTTTGCAAAAACTCATAAAATTTGCTCATGAGGAGCGCCATTTGGGCAGGTCCCAGCCCTGCTCTCGTGGAAGGTTGTGCCGCCCCTGGGACGCCTATCGTTGTTGGAGCCAGCGGTACCTCTACTCAAGGAGCCCCATCTCTTAGGGCCTCCTGCTCCCTCGCAACCTGTTCTTCATTATGCTGTATGTCATCGAAATTGAGTCTTCTAGTAGCATTATCCTGCGCCATACTCCTTCTCTAGAAGGATGCCTCCCTAGCGGAGTCGCCAAATGTAAGAGGGTACTTTAGATTATATATGGAGGCGTAACCCCTATTGAGTATGGTAATCACAAGTTAATTGGCCAAAGCTTTGGATTAGTGATAGAACACATAAACATGAACCCAATGAGGATAGACTCAACTTAAACTCACAAAACTCTCGTGTATAACTCAGGTCATGCTAATGGATTTTAGAAGTGGCTTAGCTAGAGGGAGAGGGAAGTAAGCACCCTAGATACACCCTGGCGGGCAAGTAAAAACGCACACAACACCCTGAAGAATCTCTGTCAAGTATTAAAAGCTTCGTAATAAATGACAATGGTGAGTCGATGAACTCTCTAGTTTGCAATAACTCTTTTCAATTCTCAAAGAGAGGATCCCCTTCCTCAAAGGTGGTTGGGGTCCTTAAATAGCCCCCACACCACCCCCGAGGCAACTCAGTCATTAAAGACTATGAAAGGCATCCCTCATACTTTATGTCACAACATTAAATGCCTGATGCACTAGTTGTCTCCACGTCATAAACATTAAATGCCAAGACATGCCTTTTGCCTAACCACTGTGTGTCAGGGGGTTGTTGTCGCAGAGGTGGCTCACCAACTGCCTGACAGCCCCAAATACCACGGTGGTTTACTCAAGTGCATGTCTGACATTGTTTAGATGGCTAGTGACATCACCCACAGTAGATGTGACATTAAGTAGAGGGTCGTTTGGTCCATAACTCAATGCCCGATGGAACTCCAAGCTGCTCCGCTTGAGGTTCCACGGTCAGGGTCCTTCGGTGTTTTACCAGGTGTATCTAAGATGGTCAGGACAAGCCCCAACGGTGCCTTACTTCTCAATCCTCCCAACCAAGTCCCTCTAAAGTTCCCATGGTGAGGTCATTCGATAGGGCATGAAAACCCTCCCAGGTCCTGCCATGCCTGGTCTCTCGTGAGTACCGTTTGACCTCACCCAAACTGTATTATTATTATCGTTATGTCATTACAACCGTTACAGCTTTATAGTGAATGTAATCAAAGGTACAATATGATTAACACAATAAGCTGAAGTATGAGTTGCCACGCTGAGCTGCCTCACCAAGATGTCACGCTTGAGTTGCCACGCTGAGCTGCCTCCCCAAGCTGCCACGCTGAGCTGCCTCACCAAGATGTCACGCTTGAGTTGCCACGCTGAGCTGCCTCCCCAAGCTGCCACGCTGAGATGCCTCACCAAGATGTCACGCTTGAGTTGCCACGCTGAGCTTCCTCCCCAAGCAAGATGTCACGCTTGAGTTGCCACGCTGAGCTGCCTCCCCAAGCTGCCACGCTGAGCTGCCTCACCAAGATGTCACGCTTGAGTTGCCACGCTGAGCTTCAAGCCCCCTCTACAAATGCAAATAATAATGCGATATATTAGAAATTCCTAGGGCCAACCAACTCAGTGGCCCTCTAAATGTTCAAATCTATCAGTCAACAACAATTCAAGAATCTTAAACAATTCAACAATCTCTCTCTCTCTCTCTCTCTCTCTCTCTCGGTATATATATACAGAGAGAGAGAGAGAGAGAGAGAGAGATGTGTATATAGAGATAAATATATAGATGTACCGAAATGTGTGTAAAGAGAGAGAGATGGTTGTCGCTGCTGCAATTAGAGAGAGAAACCAAATCTCAATTACATTAGTGACCCCAAAACACACACGCAATTTCAATAAAAATTTCAATTTCATAAAAAAAAAAAAATCAATACCCTCCCCCCCCCCCCCCACACACACAAACGCGCGCAAAGTGACCCCAAAACACACACATAATTACATTACCAATTTCAATTTTATAAAAAAATAAAATCAATACCCAACATACACACACACAGAGACCCCCCCCCCCCCCCCCACACACACCCATATACACATGCACACACACATAGACCCATATACACACACACACACGGAGACCCATACACACACACACACACTGACCCACCCCCCACCCCACACACACACGCACATACACACTAACCCACCAACCTCAAATCCCCATCGCCACTGCCCTACTTCTTTCCACATACACACACTGACGCATATTCACACAAACTCTCTCTCACACACGAAGGAAATATATATATATATATATATATATATATATATATATATATATATATATATATATATATATATATATATATATATATATATATATATATATATATATATATAGAGAGAGAGAGAGAGAGAGAGAGAGAGAGAGAGAGAGAGAGAGAGAGAGAAATGTACTTGTTGAGATGAAAGAGAGAGAATCACAGGAGTTTAGAGAGAGAAATAAAAGAGGGAAACAAAACGAGGGAAAGAAAAAATTGAAGCGTCTAGGTCTTTTTCTTTTTAATGTTGTCACGGTCTTTGACCGTGACAAGTCCGTGGCAATTGTTTGTCACAGACTTGTCACCGTTAAAGACCGTGACAAGGGTGGCCGGGTTAAGGTACTTGTTGAGATGAAAGAGAGAGAATCACAGGAGTTTAGAGAGAGAAATAAAAGAGGGAAACAAAACGAGGGAAAGAAAAAATTGAAGCGTTTAGGTCTTTTTCTTTTTAATGTTGTCACGGTCTTTGACCGTGACAAGTCCATGGCAATTGTTTGTCACAGACTTGTCACCGTTAAAGACCGTGACAAGGGTGGCCGGGTTAAGGGTGAAATATTAGCCTTTTGGGTGCAGTGGCTTTGGGGTACCAAGAGCTATCATCACTGACAACGGTACATAGTTTGAGAGTAGTTTCTTCTAAAACTTATATGATGAGCATGGCATTAAGAATCACTTTAGCTCAGTAGCGTACTCCAGAGCAACGGTCGAGCAGAGGCTTCCAACATGATAATGCTTGGCGATCTGAAGAAGAGGTTAGAAGGAGCAAATGGTGATTGGGTAGACGAGCTCCCTCACGTCCTTTGGGCCCATCGTACCACGCCCAGAAGACCAACTTGGGAAACACCCTTCGCATCCACATACGGAATGAAAGCCATCATCCCACTTGAAACAGGGCTCCCTACCATAAGAAACAACTTGGTCCACCAATGGCTAAACGATGATTCCTTATGCACTGAACTTGACTTAGTAGATGAACGAAGATAGCAAGCCATGATCAAGTTGGCTTCATATCAGCAGCAACTGGCGAGGCAGTATAATAAGAAAATCAATCTGAGGAAATTCCAGATAGGATATTACGTCCTAAAAAAAGTCTTCGGTAGTGCAGTAAGACCATCATATGGAAATTAAGACCAAACTGGGAAGGACCTTCAAAATAATCAAAGGCGACCTTTAAGGAGCTTATCACTTGGAAACATTGGAAGGCAGAGAGATACTAAGAGCATGGAATGCGGCCAACCTTAAGAAGTTATATTTTTAGTCTTTTTCAGCACATCTAATTTATGCAAATTTTCATTTCAGACTTATGTTGCTCTTAAGTTATTACTTAATAAATAAGGGCCTGTTGGCTCTCACATCTTGCTTTCACATCATGATTGTCTCAATTTTATGTTACGTGTCTCGATATTATGCACCATTTCCAACTAACAACTCCATTTTCTGGACATTAAGCAAGACCACACTTGGTTACGGTAAGTTGCTCAGCATACTTTAACCAAGGAACTTCCTCGCGAGGAATAGAACTCCTTTAGACTACAATAGGTTATTTAACTTATTTCAATCAAGGAATCTCCTCGCACCGAGCATGGTTCATACTAATTACAATAAGTTGATAAGTTTATTTCAATTACTGGAATCCTCAGGTCTTTGTCATATCAAACACAATGAACCTTACGAGTTTCCCCGACGATAATAAAATCCATATAGGGGATTCTTAGTCAAAAAGTCAATTGAGGTTGGTCGCTAACTATGTTGGTCACTAAAATCCTGATCGGGTGGATGGCCCTTTGACCAGGTACATTTTTGCCATCATCCTTCTTAGTCCTAAGGGAGTGTGACGATACAACCTAAAAGGTAAGGTAGGTGGAATGATATTGCTAAGGCATATTGGAATGAAAGTATGATTAACATTAAATATTAACTCATTTAGTAGACGAAAAGCCCAAAATGATTAACAACATTATTTGGTTAGCAAAAAGCCTAAACAATTAATAGATTCCAACTCTTCTTGTTAAGTAAACGCCCAGAATGCATAAATAATTATTTACTCTACCTAGTCGGCAATTGCCCAAGATATACTACAGTTAATAGACAAACTTTATTCATTTCGGTAAAAGCCTGAAAAGTACAGGTATACAAAATACTACAAGCGTTATACAAGGGCACAAACTGTTCAGGGGTGGAAAGCTAAGAAGTTTGTTATTTATCTTCTTCGGCCATCATCTGGATTAAGGGTGAACTCTTCCTCAATGCTTGGATCCACCTCAAAATCATTCAGCAGCTGGTGGGGAATAGCATCTATAGGAACCTACTTATCGTCATTCCTAAAGGGACGTCAGTGATAGGTTGGGCAATCCACTTGATATATGTACCACGGCTGAGACTTTCTCGGCTCCTTTAGCAATGTAAGAGCATTCGATCACCCATGCTTACATGTGACGTCCTGGGCTTCTTGCAGCCTCACTAGAGGGTCTTGCCGATCTTTGTCTTAGGCTCCCATGCAGCTCGAGGGCTCCTCCTGAACGAAAACTTGAGCCTCTTGAAGTCTTTCTGAAGACTAGCTATAATGGTGAATTTTCTCTAAATATCCTCCTTTATCTCGGCGACTTTCTTCTTCAAGGCATCATTATTTGCCTGGATCATCTCGCCCACCCATCCCATATTCCTGCTCGCCACAAGTTGGGCCCTCATACCATTCATCTCCTCCTAAATGGAGGAGTCGATTTCCTTTATAACTTGGAGGTCATCCTTTAACTTAGCAACCAACTCAGACTGGTCCTTGTACGCTGTCCTTCTTGCCTTCGGCTGTTTACAGACCTTTAGAAGGGACCGACGAGTTTGCGCACTTACACCCAGGCCTAGAATCTTCCTAAGATTTGAGGAAGGAGATGTATAGTCATCCAGAACAATAATCTACAAAAAGAAAAATAAGTAAACAAGTATAAAGAGCATTAGTAAGAAGAAAAGTCTTTTTTCATTAATAGTTCAAAGGACGGGCAAGAGCCATTCCAACCAAAGAAAAGGAAAAAAAGAAACTACAATACAAGAACAAAGTAATGGAAAAGATCCCAAGGGCTATAGGACTTCACTCTTTCACCTGCTCAGAGGTCTTTGGATCTTTCCTCTTCTTGGTAGCCGTCTCGACCTCGTTTTTCTCCTCTCTAGTATGATCAGCCGACTGATCACTAGGAAGCTCCTCGGCAACAATGGAAGAAGGCCATAGTGAATGCAGCTTATACAAGTCGAACTCTAGTGGAACTCCTGCTGCTCCAAAGGCTTGGTACCATCCCTTTTTGAAGTATAACTTATTGTCATAGGTAATCTGAAGCTCAACATCATTATAGTTCGCTTTCCAACCATCTTCATAGGTGTTCTCCTTTATGCTTAGGACCTCACCCTCCTGATTCTGGACCTTCCCAACCAGATCCAGGTTCTCCCCTGCTAGCCTCTCCTTCTCTACAACCACAAGGTTATTGGCCACCTTCAGATCGGCTAAGGCCTTCTCCTTCTCCTACTTGAAGTCAGCCCAAGCATCAACCAAGTCCTTCTAGGACTTCTTAAAGGCTTAGCTCAACTCCTGGTTCTTTTAGGATTGGTCGGCGCGACCATCCGAGAGTAGTGAAATATGACAAAAATTGCAGGGCAAAAAGAAGAAAAATTAGTACACGAAAGCCGAACGAAGAGAAACGATAAGCAAAATGGAGGATACTTACCAAGACAAGTGCCTATGTAGACTTTAGGGCTAGTTGGTCTGACCTCAATCGTGACGAGTGCTTGTGATTGATCGCGAGCACTTCCCCATTTAGCAAGACAAGGGCAAGGTATGGGGTATTGGCCACGCAGGCCCCCTCAATAGCAACAGAGAGAGAGGGGGAGGATTTAACCGGGACCTTAAGGGGCTTCTTCTTTTTTCTCTCCTTATCCTTCTTTCTCTATCCTTCTATTATCTTCTCTTCCTCCTTCTTATTTTTCTTTGCTTCTTTCTATTTACCCTTGGTTCCCGAGGTGGAATCACTGACCCTAGAGGAGTCCCCCTCTGCCTTTTTCAAAAACTTTATCATATCGATCAATAGGGTCTGATCTTCATCATCTGTGATCAGCAGTCTCCTCTTCAAAGGGGAATTTCTTCTTCTTCTTCTTCTTCTTCTTCTTCTTCTTCTTCTTCTTCTTCTTCTTCTTCTTCTTCTTCTTCTTATTCTTCACCCTCTTCTTTTACCTAAATTAGCCCAGCTAGGCCATATGATTCATCTTTCGAAAGATCTAATTCTGGGATTTTATCCCCCGATCGAGCAATGAAACTAAAAGTGGTAATTATGTATTCCAATAAGTAAACTGTTGAACGAAGGTGCTCACTATTAGGCAATCTATCTCTAACCTTATAAGCCTTGAAAAGATCAATAACCCTTAGCTCTCGAAGAGAAAGCAATTGGTTCTCGTCACGAGTTGCAAAATAGGGGAAGAAACATAGATCAAAAGACAATAAAGCAAAATTGTAGATAAAAATTCAACAATTAGACAGAAGAAAAGAGGCAGTAGCCTATGTGATTGACCCCCAATCAGGGCACCATGGACCTTGATACCTCTCACCCTCAGGTAGGGGAGGATATTGCCAATTTCTTATAATGAACCCCTGCTCCCAATACCCTTTGTAGGAGTCAAGGCAGGTTTACGACCAAAACCCTCTCAGCCTTCTTGGCCTTTAGGTATAAAAAACCATTATTGGTGCGCGACCAGACATAGCAGTAATAAATATTAGGGAGCCCCAAGTTGGTCCCATATAATTCATTAATCCCATGTATCCTGATCACAATTTTTAAGTGGTTGGGAACACATTGTGCATGGACAACCTCAAAATAACTAAATAATTTTAAAATAAATTATTTGGGGGAAAAGTTAATCCCCCCTGAACTATAAGAAGAGTGTGGAGTTAGTGTTCATCTTCTATGCCCCAGACATCTCTGGGCATAGGGACATAGTCGATTTCCACCCACTCAAGAATACTATACGATTTTCTAAACTCTGTAACAGTTTTACCATAAATAAGAGCCACGAAGAAAAGATTTCAAGCAACAAAGAAGGCTAACTAAAATGGTGAATAAGAGTAAAATATTAGAGAAAAATACAAGTAAAAATGTTTGAAGAAAGCTCTGAAAATATGAAGGGCAATAAAGAGGATACAGTACGAGTTCGTGAAGAAGAAATTATTAGAAAAAATTGAGAGTCCTGAACCCAATTTGAACTTCGCGCTAATGACGAAGCACAACTTCTAACGAAGATTCTGGCGCTTTATATATCTGATCAGACCAGCGCACCCCCACTTCTTAAATAATATTATAAGTTTGCCATGATGGTTTTTTATTGGACGAGCGTGTCCTCAATAAGTTTACGAGTGTTACAAGAATGCCATGCCAATTGTAAAATAGCTTCGAATCTTGGGCCTTGAACTCACTTAAAATCCATTGACCAAACATTTTAGCCCAAAGATTTTATGGGGGATTATTTATTGAAGCCCACGAATGCAGCCGACTAGCCTTGCATGTAGAGAGATTTAGCTAACCCAACTCAAATGTTTATTTTAGATCCGTGTATTTGACATGTGATTAAGTGAATGGAGATAGGCTACCAACAATCTTATAAAGATATTCAGGGACACTTACGAGCTATCTACAAGCTGGTTAAGTTACTTGTACAATTCAATCGCTTATCATCACAAATATAAAATGTAAACCTTGATCCAGGCAAATGGATGTAACTTTGATTATTTTAAAGATACTAATAGAGGACAGTAATCTCTCCATAGACGTAGACAAGTTACTGAACCACGTATCTTTGGTATTGTGTGTGTGATAATTTATTTTTCATCTCGATATTACTTTCTAGATTTCTTATTGTGATATTTCTTTCACTCACAGTATACATTTGTTGTATATTTAAAATACTCTGGCATTAGTATGATATTTTAAGCGGTAAATAGTATGGGTCAATATTTATTATGCCAATATTTGTAGATTAAGCGTCATGAGAAGGACGACAATCTATAGATTCATGTGCAATCAGAGTAGCACGTCCAAAATTGGTTGAAGGGTAGTGGGAAGCCATTTAAAAGGGAGTATCCCTTGAGAAGACAAATATTTAACTATTATGGACAATTTGGAGAAGAGTTCCACCCGATCGAATGTTGATTGTGGCTTACGCGTAAATAGAGTGAGGATGTCAATAAGGTATAAAGCGTGCAGATGTGCACAGCGTGGTGAAAAGTGCACGGGTCAGAACTTTTGGTATGCGCCGAGGGAAGAAGAGGGTTGGTAAGTACCACTTAACGGGAAGAATTATACGTGAATGTCAGTGTTGAAAGGGTATAGTAAGTAATAGATCGGTTGGTGTAAAATGATTATCCAGATAATTTTGTATCAAACCGACGATTCCAGTGATGGAAGAGTTAATTTGGTAAACTTCTTGGAAGGGTTGCCAATTCATATATAAGTAATGAGTTCCTTCGAATGTGTGGAACATGTTGTCAAGAAGGAAATAAATTGTTATATCCTTAGGTGATTTACACTATTCGATAGTGATCGCGCCGGTACGTGGTCCTGCCCAGTAGTATTCTGAATTAGAATGAGATCCTTGAAATCCACCTTCAATATGGAGTATAAGGAAGTGGTGGGAATAGATTCGTTTTGAGAAAGTTGTATCACCTATAGACCGAGGAATAGGCGCAAGGTGATTGACGACCGGTGGAACTGTATGAAAGTAATTTTGGACTCATTGAGATAATTTAATTTCCACAACGAGTATAGATAGTAAGTGAAGTATAATATGGTAAAGGGGAGAGGATATACCTAATAGTAAAGCTGTGTAAAAGCACTCGTACCTATTTATAGTGGACAAGGTGCTTATAAATGTTTTGTGTAAATGAACCTTACTATCCTCCCTCGGGATGCTTAGAAGTGAGCGGATTATTAGAGTGTTGGAGCAGTCAAAAGTTAGAGTCCGGTGACTATAATAGGATAACCACAAACCGTCTTAAGTGGCTTGTTCCTTATGTAAAGCCACACCGTCGGGAATCGAGATTCGAAGAACGGACAAGAGGAGTCAGATGTTCTATGGTTTCTCCCAAGATGGGAGTTTTGTGTTCATATAAATGCGGGAGTTAATGCGAAGGAGGTACGATCTCCCAATAATATTGAGATAATACGATCAATGATGTGTAGGATATTCTTATTTGAATGTTATTTAGTAATAGCACAATGTGAGGTGCATTTATTGAGGTGTAACCATATAACTAATAAAGTGTTAAGAGTGTTCAACGAGTTTGTTGTGAAGCGAGGGTTGTAGTGATTGAGCCTTTCTTTGTATTTTGTTTTGAGTACTGGAGGATACCTAATTTTTTCTAGGTATGCCTATTTTTTCGAATTTCAGGACAAAATTCCGTTATTAGGGGGGAGTATGTAATACCCCATAATTTTATGGCTTTTAATTATGAGATTAATTAAATGAAATTACTTTTAATTGTGGGATTAATTAAATTCAGTTGGGATAATTAATGGTAAATTAATTCGGATTTAAATAACTAGGGAGACGAGAGTTAGTATGTAAATATGATGATAATGTTGAATATTACTGAATGATTATGGTAATATGTGATTATCGAATTTATTAAAATTGTCGTGAGGTGAAAATACGTCAATTTTGGTAATTAAGTTTGGACGTGCGTGTCCGTCGTGTCAGGACCAAATGTAATGGATTTAAAAGTATTTTAGTTTTATGTCATCTGTATGATCATTTGAGTGCGTCAACGTATCCGGAAGGGTCGAAATAGTCAGAAAACACTAACCGGGGGGTTAGTTTGGGTAACGGGGCATTTTTAGGCCTAACCGGCAACCCGGGAGGGCATTTTAGTCATTCCTATTTTTGGTGAATAGTGACCCACGAAAATTAGGAGATATTTATCAGCCAACACGTATAGTTATTAGGGCCATTATTTGTTAATCACAAGAGAGAGTATCTCGAGAAGAAAGAAAAGGGTTTCAGGAGAATTCCAAAGGTTTCCAAGGCAAAACAACCACCACCATCGTCGGATTTGTGACCGTAAAGAGAAGGAAAACCAACCATTAACATCACCAACGGATCAAAATCTTAATTTTTCCAGGCAAGTGATTTATCTTGCAAAGATTTATGGCATATGTTCTATATGATAAATTAGATTTGGAGACAAATTATGAATAATTATGATAATATGAAATTAGTGACTAAATCATGAACTTCGACACTACACCAAAATGGCCAAAATGTCACCTTTCAGCCGACCACCCTTGTCAAGGTCATTGACCGTGACAAAAAACACGCGTTTTATGTCACGGTCATTGACCTTGACACGACCGTGACAAAGAATTGTCACGGTCAATGACCGTGACAAGGCCGTGACAAATTTACTTGTCACAGACTTATCACGGTCATTGACCGTGACAATTCTTTAAATAATTGTCACGGTCGATGATCTTGACACGACCGTGACAATATTTCCAGCAAAAACCCTTTCTCCCTTCTTTTTTCCCTCCCGCCGTTCCCTCCCTCTCTCTCTCTCTCGACGCTGCTCTCTCTCTCTCTCTCTCTCTCTCTACTTTCAGGTTTAATTCTCTCTCTCTCTCTCTCTCTCTCTCTTCCATTTATATATATGTTTGTGTGTATATATATGTGTGTATGTGTGTATATATGTGCGTGTGTGTATGCGTGTGTGGGGGTGGGGTAGGGTGGGGGGGAGGGGGTGGGGCAGGGTGGGGGTAGGGGTTAAAAATGTAAATAAATAAGTAATTTTCTATAAATTTCCAAAATAATATCCAAAAATGTAAATGTAAATCATATCCAAAAATAATATCCAAAAATGTAAATGTAAATAATATCCAAAAATATTGGATAACAATTTATTTTCATTCAAAATAAATAAGTAATTTTCTACAAATTTCATAAAAAAATGAAGGCCAGCTTAATATGTGATTTAAGTGTGAAATAATCGCTATATACTTATACTAATGGAGAAAAAAAACCATATATGGCGTTTTTTGTTGACTTTATATGGTGAAATAATCACATGACTTTATATCCATCAAATAAAAGCATGAAAACTAAAATGGCATCCGAAGTTGCTAAAAGTATGAAAAATAAAATATTTTTTAAGATTTGTGGTGAATAAATAAAGTTAAAAAAAGTATTACTTTAGTCATTAAATTACTTTTTGAATTCGGGCGATGCGCATAAATTTGTAGTAATTGTCTTATAATAAAGATCAATTAGTCTATGTTGTTGAAAAATTTGATCAAATTGGTGAGCCCTTCATATTTTAAAAATGTTATTTTTATTCCTATTTAACTTTTCTTTCTATACACCCCTAATTATATTTAAAGTTTAATAAAATAGGAGTTACAGAAAGAAAAGTGGGGTTTCCATAATCTTACTTTGTCACAATTAATTTATATGCCTCAAAGTTATTTTGTCACTCTTAGTTTATATTTGTGATAATACTTTATTAAAGATTTTTATGGGAACTTGTTATACTAGAACTTAGATGAACACTAAGTGATGAAAATAGTCTTTAAAATTGAAAATTAAATAAAGTTTATAAAAGTAAAGATGCTGGTAATACATCAAAGATAAATTAATAAGGACTAAATAACAAAACGTGTTCAAGTGTATAACAAGAAAGAAAATGTGGTATTTAGATTGGGTAAAATTCTTAAAGTAATGTTAAGGGACTAAAAGACCCAAGACAACTGGCCAGTAAGTCACGGATCGAAAAATTTATGACGGGTGATGAAAGCTCGTAAACATGTTGGGGTGGGGGTGGGGTATGATTTATAAAAAGCACAAAACAATATTAGAAATTCAATACCTGAAATTAACATTGAGATTATTTTAAATAGACAGTCACTACTGTGTGTGTGTTTAAATTGAAAGAAGATATGAGAATTTTATTAAAGATTTTTATGGGAACTTGTTATACTAGAACTTAGATGAACACTAAGTGGTGAAAATAGTCCTTAAAATTGAAAATTAAATAAAGTTTATAAAAGTAAAGATGTTGGTAATACATCAAAGATAAATTAATAAGGACTGAATAACAAAACTTGTTCAAGTGTATAACAAGAAAGAAAATGTGGTATTTAGATTGGGTAAAATTCTTAAAGTAATGTTAAGGGACTAAAAGACCCAAGACAACTGGCCAGTAAGTCACGGACCGAAAAATTTATGACGGGTGATGAAAGCCCGTAAACATGTTGGGGTGGGGGTGGGATATGATTTATAAAAAGCACAAAACAATAGTAGAAATTCAATACCTGAAATTAACATTGAGATTATTTTAAATAGACAGTCACTACTGTGTGTGTGTTTAAATTGAAAGAAGATATGAGAATTTTATTAAAGATTTTTATGTGTGTGTGTGTAATTCTCACTTTATTAATGCCAAACCCGACTCTCTTATAAGATATGCATATTGTGATAATATTATATCTGTACTAATAACATTTTTTTACAGCAAATGTCTCCTTCAGATATTAAGGCGAAGATGATGATGCTGTTTATGATGATGTCGTCTGGGGTCGGTGGTAGTGGAGGCGACGAGGGCTCTTTCGCCCCTAGGATCCTCAAATATGGGAAATATGGGATTTCCGTCGAGAACAAATCGGAGATATTAGCGAGATCCCTCGTTCTGCTAAAGACGGTCATCGACCCGGGGTTTATGAGTTGGAAGGAGGTGCCATATGAGCTCAAGTTAGTTGTTTGGGCGGCACTACAGGTAATATATTTATATTTATATTTATACGAATATTTCAATTTCAATTTCAATTTCAATTTCAATTTCAATTTCAATTTCAATTTCAATTTCAATTTCAATTTCAATTTCAATTTCAATTTCATATTTATATTTATATTTATATTTATATTTATATTTATATTTATATTTATATTTATATTTATTCGCAACTAACATTGTATTTGTTGGACAGGAACAATTCAACTTGGATCCAAAGCTACGCGATCCCGTGTTGGAGCAGATTAGGGAGCAACTCAAGTCGTGGAAAAAAAATATGCGGGCACGGTACTTTGGGAAAACACGAGAGTCGATTATCCAATGGCGTGAATCGGTCCCCCCTAAGGAGCCGATCTCATTGGCACAATGGCAGAAGTTCATTGACAATGAGGTCGAGGATCGACAATTGGCATCTCGCCAATCGGGGAGGGAAAATCGGGCAGAAAAGACGGACGTGCACTACTCCGGCCGGACCTCTTATGCCGAGGTGGAGCATAGGATGCAGGTAAGATTTAATTTTTCAATAACTACAAAAATATATTATTCTTCATTATTTTACTTTGCGGGGCCGATACTAATTTTACTTTACTTTATTTTATTTCAGGGGGTAGGGAGTGGGCCAGGGGTAAGCCACATAGACTCGATACTTATGTGGCTCTTCGGACGAAGAAGGGGAAGGACAAGGAGGTGTCCCCGAGCGTCGCGGCCACGATTGTAAGTAATCCGACAGTTGAATTTTTGTTAACTACGTTATAATTTTTTAGTTTACTTATTTTACTAATCATGTGCTTTTTGTCGTTTCAGGCAAAGCTTAAGGAAGTGCATGAGTCGCAGTCTGATGCCGACAAGGCATCTTTGTCCACAGATGCACTCAGCCAAGTGCTTGGCTCTGATCGCAAGGGGAGGACAAGTGGGTGAGCTCGCGGGTGGCCAAATCTAGGGTCATCGGATTGGAGACGAGCGACACCGGGTTGGCTCGAACGGTGGATTCACACGACGCGGAGTTGTCCCGTTTGGAGGCGACGGTCCAAGATATGTACGCATTCATGAAGCGTACTGTGACACCCCGCCTAATTAAATACCGGGCGATCACTCCTTTATTAAATTAAATCAAGGTATACAGTTGGTTCATTCTCAGCATCACTGTCGATAAAAATAATTTTCCAATTTAACACCCTAAATAATTAAGCTAAGTGTCAAAACCATTTTCATACATAACTTTCCAAATTTTATTTAAAGAAAAACATTTATTTTATTAACAACATTCAATAAGTAAGAATCACACCACATTAAATATCTGCAACATAGTCCAACTAATTTAAAACATTCGTCAATCGAATGTCAACATGCGAAATATAAAGTACACAATCAAACTGAATAAAACCCATAGTAACAATACTGGAAATAACTGAAATACAAATGTCCCAATAATAATGGAATAATGGAAAGAGCTACACATGCTCAACTAAATAAGAATACTAAGAGTGGATCCGAATGAACGAAGTCGTCTAATCAAGAGACCTGCAACTCCCACCTAAGCTGCAACGAGTTCCTTCCAAGAGATCCTAAGCAAGACGCCCCTGTGGCTGGGCACCTGTAATACATACATATATATACAAGAGAGAGAGAGAGAGAAACGGGTCAGAGCCCGAAAGTGTGTTTGATTTAAAATACGATTAGCAAGTATTTAAATTGATACAGGCCAATGCAACAACATATTAGAGCGGCACTCTCTTGAGAAATTCTCACCTCTCTTCTAATGTGCACGCCTATCGTACTAACCTTCCCAACGGGTTATCTTATTATTTTATCATACTACCTTCCCAATAATTTAGCTTATCTTAGCTTACTCATCAGATTTCAAAACCGAATAGTATCATTGTTTAAGAAAAATACTTCCAATTAGTAGCACAACTCTCGTTTTAACTTTATTAATTTATAAAGTTTCCAAGTGTCATATTATACTTTCACAAAACAAGTATTTACTATTCGAGTCATCAACCATGTCCTGCTTATCAAATCACCGTAGGCAGTTTCAAATTTCCAAATCTCATATATATATTAACTACTCGTATAATATATATAAAATAACAGCACCCCACATAAAACTATGGTGTGTGCATACTTCTACTATCCAAACCCCATACCACTCATATCAAGGGGAATACAAATTCGGAATCACTCTCGAATTGTATTAACACATACACAAATAATATCGAGGCGAAGCATAAATTCCAAGTCTCTAAGAGGATGGCACATACTCGCGTCTCTTAGGACCGTCTGAACTATCGATTCGATAGCCTGTACCAAGGATATCTATCTTCTAGGGTACCAGTCAATATCCCCCATAAAGGTCCCATCGAGATAAGACTGTCCCAGCGCGGTAACCTCAAGGATAGCAAGTAGCGCGATATATTTTTTTCACATGTATATAATATATGTACACACAATCATATAAATATACCACTTTTATCACTTTAATACAGGTTCCTCTCGTCACCCATAATTACAACATTTATCCTTAATTTCACATTATTAGTATTACGTATAAGGTTTCATCTCTAACCTTACCTCGAAGGGTTTTCTCACTTATTTCGTGACACTAGTGGACTTTATTCTTCTAAGTAGAAAATTCAGTAGGTGTCATTATTACGTTTCAACGTAACTCTCTTACGCGCCTCACCCTTTAATGTATCAATTTACTAACCCTAAAGTAAACATCCCATAAATACCATTCTCGTCGAATATTAATGATCCCAACATTTATTTATACGCCCTACTCGTCCTCTATGTCTCCCAAATCATTATACTAAGAATGCCCAAGAATTATATCACGAAAATTCAATTTTTAAATCATTTACAAAGGGAAATAGTAGTCTGCCAGGAGGGGTCGATCGATCGAGGTTTGGGCTCGATCGATCGATCAAGCAGGTCTGCGAAAATCTGCAGAATTGCAGTTACGGGTTCTACCAATTTTCTTCATCCCAAACCATGTTTTTCCATTCTAAACGTCCCAAAAATCCTATTACTAACATTATATCAATATACCGGATGTTTTCAACGTAAAGCATGTGTATATCTAACATTAAACATGGATAATTAACCCAAAGTCTCATCTAATCATCAAGAATCCTAGAGTTTTTCTTAATCATGGTTCTAATCTGTTTTTACCAGAATTTCCTTCTAATATTTCATAAAAATTTCGTGGGTTATATTCCTCTACATGGCAAGGATTCCAGAATTTTCATATAATCAATACTACATGCATTTTCCTATCACAAATTGGGTTTTCTTCTACATAATTCATCCCTAATCATTCCTAAACTAATATGAAGATTGCATCAACGGAAATAGCAAGTTAAACACTTGCCTGGGATTTCTGGTATTATGATTTACGGCTGATTTGGGTATGGTTGCGTTCCTCTTCTCGCTATCTACGCGTTGGTGGTGGCGGCGGTGCAAACCGGTGACTTTTTGGCCTTGAATTGCCTTGAGAGCTTTCCCTCTCTTCTCCAATGGCCGTACTAGGGTTCTGAATATTCTAACCCTAAATGGCTAACCTAAATGGCTGATATAGGTTGCTGAATTTCGTGGGTTTACTTACCCAAATATGTATAATGATTAAAATGTCCTCCCGGGGTACTAATTAGGCCTAAAAACGCCCCGAGACCCAAACTACACCCCCGGGTACACTTTTCTGACTATCTCGACCCTTCCGGACGCGTTGGCGCACTCAAAACAACCATACAAACAACTTATAAAATATTCACTTTTTATTTAACAAAATTTAGTCCCGACGCGATACGGACGCGTCCCGATTCAAATTTCCAAAATTGTCATTTTATTCACTCGTGACATTCAATATAATCAATAACATATATTACTTTGCTCATTAGTAATATTCAACAAATTTCCCATAATTACTAACTCTCGTCACGTTAATAATTATAACATAATTAATTTCTGGATTTTTATTAAATAATTCATTCACATTAACTTTAATAAATCCTCAAATTAATATAGCATAAAAATACGGTGTATTACATACTTCCCCCCTAATAACGGAATTTCGTCCCGAAATTCGGAAAATAAGGCATACCTGGTAAAAACAACTCTGGATATCTCTCGCGTATATCTGCCTCGCGCTCCCAAGTGGATTCCTCCACATTATGATGTTCCCACTGGACTCGCACAAGTGGAACTATCTTCGACCTCAATCTCCTCTCACTATAGTCTAGGATAGATACCGGTCTCTCCTCGTAAGAGCTATCAGGCTGTAAGTCGATCTCATCTATCGCAATGTGAGTATGGGCCATATCATCCCGAAGATATCATCTCAACGACGAGATGTGGAATACATCGTGGATGCGATGTAAATATTCTGGCAGTCCCAACTTGTATGCAACCGACCCAATCCTCTCGATGATGGGAAATGGACCCACGTACCTCGGAGCCAACTTCCCCTTCTTCCCGAACCTCATCACTCCCTTCATAGGAGATACACGCAATAACACTTGGTCCCCCACACTAAACTCCCGGAAGAACCGTTTCACATCGGCGTAGCTCTTCTGCCTGTCCTGGGCTACCCGAATACGACTCCTGATCATCTCAATCCTCGCGGAGGTCTCCTGAATCACTTCTGATCCTAGCAACTTGTTATCCCCCACTTCGAGCCAACAAGCTGGGGAACGACAAGGCCTGCCATACAAAGCCTCAAATGGAGCCATGCCAATCGTGAACTGATACGAGTTATTATAAGCAAACTCTACCAGTGGAATATGTGGCTCCCAACCTCCTCCAAAATCGAGAACACACATGCGTAGCATATCCTCCAACATCTGATTAGTACGCTCTGTCTGTCCATCTGTTTGTGGGTGGTAAGTTGAACTCAACCTCAACTCAGTACCCATAGCCTCCTGAAAGCTTTCCCAAAAATATGACACGAAAATCTCGTCCCTATCTGACACAATATTCAGGGGCACCCCATGTAATCTGACGATTTCGACAATAAATAACTGAGCATACTGACCCGTGGTATAATCTGTCCGCACCGACAGAAAATGAGCCACCTTGGTCAAACGGTCTACAATCACCTAGATAGAATCGTGGTCCCGCTGTGATGTAGGCAACTCTGTAATAAAGTCCATGGAAATACTCTCCCACTTCCACGCGGGTACTTCCAATGGCTGAAGCAATCCTGACGGTTTCTGATGGTCTACCTTCACCAGCTGGCAGGTAGAACACTTGGACACGAATTCAACAATGTCCTTCTTCATCCCACTCCACCAGTATTGCCTCCTCATATCCTGGCACATCTTATCTCCTCCAGGATGTACTGTAAATCGGGACCCATGAGAATGAGTCATCACTACATGACGTAATTTTGCTCCTTTTGGAACCACCAATCTCCCATTAAACTGCAAACCTCCATCAGAACTAACAGAATAGGACTCAGCACCCTCGGCTAGAAGTCGCACAATCTGTTCCTGGCAAAACGGGTCTATGGTCTGTGCCTGTATCACCCTCGTAACAATTTCGGGTGTGACTGACATCACGGATATGAAAGAACGGGCTACTGCGTCCTGGTGGCCTAACTCCTTCCACTTTGCTTTCCAGGTGTCTGCTACTTCATCTACCGGTCTACGACTCAACGCATCAGAAACTACGTTGTCTTTTCCCGGATGATACTGTATATCGAACTGGTAGTCCTTCATAAACTCTAGCCATCTGCGCTGACGCATATTCAGCTCTCGCTGAGTGAACAGGTACTGCAATGACTTGTGGTCTGTGAACAAACGAAATTTCTCTCCCAACAAATAGTGTCTCCATATCCTCAATGCAAAAACGACCGCTGCTAACTCCAGGTCGTGGGTGGGATAATTCTTCTCATGCGGCTTAAGCTTGCAGGAGGCAAAAGCTATAGCCTTCTCTTCCTGCTGAAGTACTCCCCCAAGTCCCCGTAAGGATGCATCGGTGTAAACTAGGTACTCCATACCCGGCTGCGGTAATGCAAGGACTGGCGCTGAAGTAAGCTTGTCTTTCAGCTCGTAGAAAGCCAACTGACAAGTGTCATACCAAACATATGGTACTCCCTTGCGAGTCAGATTGGTCAATGGACCCACTATTTTGGAGAATCCCCGAATGAATCTCCTGTAGTAACCTGCTAACCCCAGGAAACTACGCACTTCTGTCGGTGTCGTGGGTTATCCTCACTCCCTTACCGCTGAAACTTTACTCGGGTCAACTGCTATCCCCTGCTCAGAAACAACATGGCCCAAGAACTGTACTTCTCGCAACCAGAATCCACACTTCTCGTACTTAGCATACAACTGATGCTCTCATAGAGTCTGAAGAACTTGACTCAAATGCTCGGCATGCTCTTCCTCGGAGTGTGAATATATCAAGATGTCATCTATGAAGATGATGACAAACTGATCCAAAAACTCTCTGAATACTCGGTTCATCAAGTCCATGAAAACGGCTGGGGTATTTGTGAGTCCGAACGGCATCACCCTAAACTCATAGGACCCATATCTCGACAAGAAGGTAGTCTTTGAAACATCCTGCTCTCTAATACGTAACTGATGGTACCCCGACCTCAGATCTATCTTCGAAAAGAAAGTTGTTCCCCTCAACTGGTCGAACAGATCATCGATTCGAGGCAACGGATATTTATTCCGTATCGTGACCTTGTTCAGCTCCCGATAGTCCACACACAATCTCAGTGAACCATCTATCTTCTTCACAAACAAGAATGGAGCACCCCAAGGTGAGGTACTCCTGCGAATGAAGCCCTGACCTAACAGCTGCTCTATCTGATCTCGTAGCTCTCGCATCTCTGCCGGAGCCATACGGTACGGTGCGCATGCTATAGGTCTCGTATCTGGCAATAAATCTATAACAAAGTGTATCTCTCGACTGGGGGGTAGGCCTGGTATCTCCTGAAACACATCAGAATACTCCCTGACAACTGGGATCGAATCTAAGGGAATCACAACCTCCTTAGAGGTATCCTCCTCTATGTAATACAAATGAGCGGTCGAACCTCCCTCTGGGCAAGGCATCGCCACTACAAACATCTCTTGCCCCGGAATGGCAAAAACAATGCTCTCACCGAAGCAATCAATCATGGCTCTATAAGCTGCGAGCCAATCCATACCAATAATCACATCATGCTCGTGCATGTCTAAAACTAACATGTCCGCAGGTAATACCAAACTACCAATCTCTACCCCCACTCCCCGGCATATAAAGAAAATAAGGGACCCACTCCCCAGTGGTGAGTCTACACACGTCACTGTGCTCTCTGCTATGGCTAACAACCCTAAGGCCTTCGCAAAAAGCGTAGCTATAAAACAATGTGTTGCCCCCGTATCAAACAAAACCCGACCCATAGTACCATGGATAGGAAACATACCCTCAATCGCGGGCGGTGCCTGTGGAGCTGCTGCCTGGTGGACGTTAGAGACACGTCCATACTGTAATTACCCCTGCTGCACTGGAGCTGCTGGAATGGCTGGTAAGGCTGACACCTGGGCTGGAGCTGGGAGGGCAGGTGGAAATAGTGGCCTCTGTGGCTCATTACGGGCTCCCTGCTGCTGTGGGGCCCTATCGCCCTTTGGACAATCCTGATGCCTATGGCCATGTTTACCGCACCCAAAACATCGGCCCTTGAAGTTTCCTCCCCTCTGACCTTGCTGTCCACGGCCCTGTTGGCCGTTACCTCCACGCTGTTGGCCCTGATGGCCCTGTTGTTGACCCTGCTGTCGGTGCTGGCCCTGCTGATTAGGCTGGCCCTGATGGCCCTGCCTATAGTCCCCATATCCCTGCCTAGAATCACTTGAACGGAATCGCTTAGCAGGGTCCCCCTGATGGGAACTCTGCTCGTGTTGACGAGTTTGTCCATGAGATGGTGCCCCACTGGCACTATTACCCCCGATCCTGCCCTGCTGGCTGGACTCTCCTGCTCTCTTGCTTCCCTGCAGATGGAAGCGGTGATCCTGGAAATGTAGCAATGCGGCATTGAGTACATCAGTGAAAGTACTCAGGTATAAATTCCCAATAAGGTGCTGACGGATCCTCCAAGCTAACCCGTCGACAAACAGCAAAATCTTCTTGCTCTCAGTAGGTGCCTCATCTGGAACAATGGTGAGAAGTCTCGTGAACTCCTCCTCATACTCCGCTACAGTAAGACTCTCCTGCTTCAGGTTTAGTAATCTCCGCCTCATCTCAGTCTGAACGGCGGGTGGAAAATACTTGCTGTCAAATCGCTCCCAGAACAACTGAATAGGGATCGTGTCCCTCTCCTCCAATGTGGTAGTGGACTCCCACCACTGCAATGCGGCTCCCACCAGCTTAAAGGAAGCCAATAACTATTTTTGCACATCAGTGCACTCATACATACGGAGGTGCCGTTGGATGTCTTTCTTCCATTGGCTAACTGTGACAATATCGGAGCTACCAGAGAACTCAGGGGGATGCGCTTTCTAAAAAGCATCTCGAACCCTCTCCCATGAAGATGGAAGTTGTGTTGGTACTGGCGTCACTGCCTGAACCTGGGGTGGAGGCTGTTGAATCACAGCTATCGCGGCATTCACCGCCTGAGCAACAATGGCAGCTACTTCATTTGCATTCATTGTGCCTGGTGCCGGAGCTGCTGGCTGCTCGGCCTGGGCACGCCTATCTTTCGGAGCACGTCTCGGAGGAATCTGAAACGTGAACAAGTTTATTAGTCTACAGTTATTTTCAAATCTCAAATAGCTGAAGACTTAAACGTAAAAGCAAGAGTACAACAATCCTAAAAATAGGGCTCTATAGCAACAACGTTAAGCTGAAAGAGAAATAAGCCATACAGATCCTATGGACACTAGAACCTGATGCTCTGATACCACCTGTGACACCCCGCATAATTAAATACCGGGCGATCACTCCTTTATTAAATTAAATCAAGGTATACAGTTGGTTCATTCTCAGCATCACTGTCGATAAAAATAATTTTCCAATTTAACACCCTAAATAATTAAGCTAAGTGTCAAAATCATTTTCATACATAACTTTCCAAATTTTATTTAAAGAAAAACATTTATTTTATTAACAACATTCAATAAGTAAGAATCACACCGCATTAAATATCTGCAACATAGTCCAACTAATTTAAAACATTCGTCAATCGAATGTCAACATGCGAAGTATAAAGTACACAATCAAACTGAATAAAGCCCATAATAACAATACTGGAAATAACTGAAATACAAATGTCCCAATAATAATGGAATAATGGAAAGAGCTACACATGCTCAACTAAATAAGAATACTAAGAGTGGATCCGAATGAACGAAGTCGTCTAATCAAGAGACCTACAACTCCCACCTAAGCTGCAGCGCGTTCCTTCCAAGAGATCCTAAGCAAGACGCCCCTGTGGCTGGGCACCTGTAATACATACATATATATACAAGAGAGAGAGAGAAAGAGAGAAAAGGGTCAGAGCCCGAAAGTGTGTTTGATTTAAAATACGATTAACAAGTATTTAAATTGATACAGGCCAATGCAACAACAAATTAGAGCGGCACTCTCTTGAGAAATTCTCACCTCTCTTCTAATGTGCACGACTATCGTACTAACCTTCCCAACGGGTTATCTTATTATTTTATCATACCACCTTCCCAATAATTTAGCTTATCTTAGCTTACTCATAAGATTTCAAAACCGAACAGTATCATTGTTTAAGAAAAATACTTCCAATTAGTAGCACAACTCTCGTTTTAACTTTATTAATTTATAAAGTTTCCAAGTGTCATATTATACTTTCATAAAACAAGTATTTACTATTCGAGTCATCAACCATGTCCTACTTATCAAATCACCGTAGGCAGTTTCAAATTTCCAAATCTCATATATATATTAACTACTCGTATAATATATATATAAAATAACAGCACCCCACATAAAACTATGGTGCGTGCATACTTCTACTATCCAAACCCCATACCACTCATATCAAGGGGAATACAAATTCGGAATCACTCTCGAATTGTATTAACACATACACAAACAATATCGAGGCGAAGCATAGATTCCAAGTCTCTAAGAGGATGGCACATACTCGCGTCTCTTAGGACCGTCTGAACTATCGATTCGATAGCCTGTACCAAGGATATCTATCTTCTAGGGTACAAGTCAATATCCCCCATAAAGGTCCCATCGAGATAAGACTGTCCCAGCGCGGTAACCTCAAGGATAGCAAGTAGCGCGGTATGTTTTTTTCACATGTATATAATATATGTACACACAATCATATAAATATACCACTTTTATCACTTTAATACAGGTTCCTCTCGTCACCCATAATTACAACATTTATCCTTAATTTCACATTATTAGTATTACGTATAAGATTTCATCTCTAACCTTACCTCGAAGGGTTTTCTCACTTATTTCGTGACACTCGTGGACTTTATTCTTCTAAGTAGAAAATTCAGTATGTGTCATTATTACGTTTCAACGTAACTCTCTTACGCGCCTCACCCTTTAATGTATCAATTTACTAACCCTAAAGTAAACATCACATAAATACCATTCTCGTCGAATATTAATGATCCCAATATTTATTTATACGCCCTACTAGTCCTCTATGTCTCCCAAATCATTATACTAAGAATGCCCAAGAATTATATCACTACAATTCAATTTTTAAATCATTTACAAAGGGAAATAGTAGTCTGCCAGGAGGGGTCGATCGATCGAGGTTTGGGGCTCGATCGATCGAAGCTCTAGGCTCGATCGATCGATCAAGCAGGTCTGCGAAAATCTGCAGAATTGCAGTTACGGGTTCTACCAATTTTCTTCATCCAAAACCATGTTTTTCCATTCTAAACGTCCCAAAAATCCTACTACTAACATTATATCAATATACCAGATGTTTTCAACGTAAAGCATGTGTATATCTAACATTAAATATGGATAATTAACCCAAAATCTCATCTAATCATCAAGAACCCTAGAGTTTTTCTTAATCATGGTTCTAATCTATTTTTACCAGAATTTCCTTCTAATATATCATCAAAATTTCGTGGGCTATATTCCTCTACATGGCAAGGATTCCAGAATTTTCATATAATCAATACTACATGCATTTTCCTATCACAAATTGGGGTTTCTTCTACATAATTCATCCCTAATCATTCCTAAACTAATATGAAGATTGCATCAACGAAAATAGCAAGTTAAACACTTGCCTGGGATTTCTGGTATTCTGATTTACGGCTGATTTGGGTATGGTTTCGTTCCTCTTCTCGCGATCTACGCGTTGGTGGTGGCGGCGGTGCAAACCGGTGACTTTTTGGTCTTGAATTGCCTTGAGAGCTTTCCCTCTCTTCTCCAATGGCCGTACTAGGGTTCTGAATATTCTAACCCTAAATGGCTAACCTAAATGGCTGATATAGGTTGCTGAATTTCGTGAGTTTACTTACCCAAATATGTAAAATTACTAAAATGCCCTCCCGGGGTACTAATTAGGCCTAAAAACGCCCCGAGACCCAAACTACACCCCCAGGTACACTTTTCTGACTATCTCAACCCTTCCAGACGAGTTGGCGCACTCAAAACGACCATACGAATAACTTATAAAATATTCACTTTTTATTTAACAAAATTTAGTCCCGACGCGATACGGGCGCGTCCCTATTCAAATTTCCAAAATTGTCATTTTATTCACTCGTGACATTCAATATAATCAATAACATATATTACTTTTCTCATTAGTAATATTCAACAAATTTTTCATAATTACTAACTGTCGTCACGTTAATAATTATAACATAATTAATTTCTGGATTTTTATTAAATAGTTCATTCACATTAACTTTAATAAATCCCCAAATTAATATAGCATTAAAATATGGGGTATTAGGTGGAGACCGTAAAGGGAATGGGAAAGGGAAAGGGAAGGATAAGGCGGTGGAGGAGGAGGTGCGAAAGGACGAGGCGCAGGATGACGAGGATGTGGACCTCGCTGCTTCATCACCGATACGTTCGTACTTCGATGATCCACTTCCCTATTTGGCGCCCTTCAACAGACTAATGTCGACACTTGGTTGGCCGAGCGTGTTCATATTGGACGTATTTGATGGCCAACGGATAGGGCGGGGGTTGAGGGACCCGAATATCGTCCAGGGTGGAATAGTTCATGGACGTGCGCTTCAAGAGATGGAGTCCAGGGTGCTCGTCACGCATGTCATACCCGGGAAGGAGAACTCCCTATTGTGGTTGCGCGAACAATACGACACGACGTATATTAGTGAGTGCGTCAATTCGTATGTCGTGTGGCCTACTCACCTCCTCAGTTTTAACAATACACCAGACATGTAGTGACATTGTTTTAAGTTTGAATTGAATTGTTATAAGTTTGATTTGAATTGTTTTAAGTTGTTACATTTGAATTATATCATGATGCATATTGTCTCTATTTGAATATATATTTGCATTATCTTTAGTTTGTTTGGATATATGATGTTTGGAACATGTACAACGTTGCTATAACATGTACATATATACTGCTGGGCAGTGGCAGTGGCCATACTGCCCAGCAGATTTTTTTTAAATTCTGCCCAGAATTGTCACGGTCATTGACCGTGATAATTTTTTTTAAAAAAGGTCACGGCTTTGTCACGGTCATTGACCGCGGCACGATCGTGACAAAAAAAGTTGTCTCGCCTCGAAATGTCACGGTCATTGACCTTGACAAGTTGTATTTGTCAGGGTCAATGACCTTGACAATAGTGCAGATTTAGTGTAGTGTGATAGGTTTGCATGTAGTGGACCTTCTGCAATCATTAAGGGAATGAATTATAAACTAAGAGTTAGGAAATCACGAAATTAAATTGGGGTTTTTAATGATTTTTGTGGAGATGAGGAAAAACCAGGGTTATAGTATTTTAAAACTTTTAATCCAAAAAATCGATAATTTGTGATGTTTTGATAAATCTTAAACGTTAAGACTGGTGTAGTGATGTTGGTTCATGATTATTATACTCATTTGGGGAGTTTGGGACGTTGTAATATGATTTGGAGGTGTAAAAATGGAGACTCCCGTAACTGTTAAGAAATTCTGGGCAAATACCTGCTTGATCGATCGATCAATCTAAGAATGTCGATCAATCGATCCTTTTTCTCGATCGATCAACCTCTCCTGATTTTTTATAATTGTTTTCCCTTAAGGTTTAATGAAAATTCCATGGCCGATGATGATTCTTAGGGTGATTAATTTAATATTGTGGGACTTAGTTAAGGTCAGTAGGGTCTTAGTTGATGCCCAAAAAGATAGTTTACCTTATGGAATTGAATGCTATTGCTTACGAGGGTCTACCGAGTGAGGTACGGTTAGAAATCGTTCGAATTGAAACTATAATGGGAATGGATGATGATGTAAGGATAAGAATAGTAACGGAGAGACTTTAAGTTACTAAGATGACATTAGAAACTAATAAGAGACCTAGTAACCTTTTGGGATAGGTTTAAGTACTCCAATTGTTACGATAAGAGAGTTATCAATCTAAATATATATTACGTATGATGTTCGGGATAACCTTGCTACGTACGAGACTTAATAGATGGAATGTGTGAATAACTATATTGAAATATGATTACTTAGGTTGTGTGAATGCTTAGTGTATGGATTTCTTATGTGTATGACATACCTACCATACTTGCTATCACGGGATGTTATTTTTCAAAAAGGGCTATCTTATCTTTATGTGCCTTCGGGGGGGGGGGGGGGGGGGGGGGGGGGATTTAGATTGGTACCTTAAGGACATAGGACTGTGAATGACTTATTTGTGAGTTGATAAGTCATCTGACCATGGGAGCGTAGGTATGTGCGTGACCCATGGGTAGCTGAACTATTTTCGCCTCCAGTATGTGCGATTTGTATTGAGACGGTTCCTGAGTGATTCGGAACACGTGATCCTTACGTACGTGATGTACATGGATTTGATAGCAGAGTATGCGTGCACCGCAGCTTAGCCTAGAGGTGCCTTATATTTATATATGTACCGAGAGCGATATATATATATATATATATATATATATATATATATATATATATATATATATATATATATATATATATACACTTGTGACTAGTTCACTGTTGCTTAGTAGATGTGAATAACTAAGATATTTGAATGAGCTAAGAATGTGAGAATTTAATTAACACTTGAGATAAGTAATTTAATGAAAGTAAATATGGGTTATGAATATGAACTGTTTGGGAGTTACGAGTAGATATCCTATGTTAGAGTGCGAAAGCAGGAGTGGTACAGATTAGTTAGTTAGCGGCATAACTAGGATGGGTTAAGGGTATACATTAGGTGTGCACATTAGTTGAGAGGTGAGAATCTCAAGTAAGGGCACGTGACTAATATGTTTAATATATGTGTTGTTTAATATTGTGATTTAAACACTTGCAGTTTTAAAATATTTTCACCTCGGGCTCTGACCCGTTTGCTTTCAAATCTATTTCTTTTTGTAAAAATATTTTAGGTGTCCAGCCACATGGATGTCTAGCGTAGGAGTTCCATTCTGATGTTGTTGTTGTGGAAGTTATAGGACCTCGGTATTAGACGCTCCATATTTATTCTTGATTCCTTCAGGGTCATTCATATCAATAGGGCATAGTGCCCAATTCTTATCTAGAGATTGTAGATGCAGACTTTCATTATTTCAGATGTTGGTTAAATCAGACTCTTGTATTGGAATTTTATCTACTCTGGTATTATTATTGGAGTGTTACTCCAAACTCAGTTTATTTCAGTTCGTTCGTTATTTACATGAGATTGTTTATGCGATTGATGGTTGTTGATTTAATTACTTAGTTAATGTTAATTTAGTTAATAAAATTTGGCATCTCTCTCTTTTAAATATTAGGTGGCTAGTAATAAATTAAATATTTTCGACAGTGATGCTACGGCTGAACCAACTTGATATTCTGTATTAATTTCATAAAGGAGTATCTACTCGGTATTTAATTAGTCGGGGTGTCACAGTACAGTTTATAAATATCATTGTTAGAGATGTACGAGAAAGAACATGAATGAATTAAATAACTTTAACTCGATACAAAGTAAAATACTCTCTCTAGCTTTTTGTCAAACAAAAAGCACACAATAATTCATCCCGTAAATTTTAAACGTAATATTGAGTCGAAATAAATGCAAAATTGATGGTTAGTGCAAAAAAAGAACATTAATTTCATATCTACCATCAATAATTTCACAAATTTTATGCTAACAACAAATTTACATCAGGCTCAAAAGCTATCAAGTGGACACTTGATCCTAAAAGCTTAATCCAAAACCTAAACAATAAAAACAAATCATATTAAGTATAACTATAAGAGAATGAAGAATCTACATAATACCTTTCAAGTGAGAGAGAATTACAACCCCAAACCCAAATGAAATAACCCAAAAATACGAAAAAAGAGGTTAGTTTAGATTTAAAACCACCTAAACAAAAGAAAAAGACGTAAAAGAAAAGGGTGAGAGAGAACCTTAACAACATATGTGTTTCATTATTTAAGAGGGAGAAAATTTGGTTTGTAATCATCACTGTAAAAATGTTTTAAATTTTTTTTATCAGTGCATATAATTGAAGAATAAGGCACTTATTATAGGAAGTAAAAAATTGCTATTAGATCTTACATTCTCGGCAAGCTTAATGTATTCCACAAATATTAAAGAAAAATTATGAAAAAAGGAATGTGAGAAGATTTTGTATTTGTCTTCACACTGGATATAGTGGATATAGCGTACAATCCATCCATTAAACACATATTATTGAACAAAACCTTTTTAGAATAGAAGGGAATTAGTTTATCTCTTTTTGAAGAGAAGGGGAGAGAGATGAGATTATTTGAAAACTTGAGAAGCTGAGTTTTAGTGGAGTTAGACGGTTAAGATATGAAAATTTTGACTAAATAATAATATTGAAGACAGAAGGTGAAGGGCATCCGTTGTTATTGAGGGGGTTTAGAGCTTTATTATTAAAATTAGAGCTTTCATTCCAAAACCCTTTGTTTGACAGAGAGGAAAGAGAGGCTAAATAATATTAAAGACAATTATGTCACGTGACAAATTTTCTAATGAAGATACCGTTTTTATATTATATATTAGACTTAGATACCATTTTTAATATTATATATTGGACTTGTTGTAAGCCCGCGTGATGCGCGGGCGGGGTGCAATGTGCGAAGCATAGGAAAAAAATATCTCTCAAATTTTCTAACAAAAATATCCTACTCATTTACATTTGTATAAATGCGCGAGGTTTTAATTAAAAACACTACTTGTGGTTATTTAATTACAACTTGTAGTGATATGAAATATTATAATTATAAAAAGTCATTTTGAAAAGAGTGATTATAGGGAGACCTTCAAATTGTACACAAAATAAAAATACGATTATGTGTCAAACATATATTGGTTAATGCCCCTGACGCGGACCCACAAACACAAAACACCGACCAATACCCGTGTGATAAATCACTGGGTGAGTTTTGTGTACAATTTTGAGGATCTACCTAAAATTATTCTTTTGAAAAATCATTACAACAATATAATGCAGTTGTAGTACATATATTTCTAATAATTAATGATTAAATAACTACATTTTCTATTATGAATCAGAAAAAACATAAGGGGGCAAAATTAAATGTAAAACAACTCAGTGTATGAAAATTTTACTGAAGAGCATAAATATACATAGGGTGTTCACAATGATAAATCAAATTGAATTGGTCAAATATAACAATTGAGTACGTAATATTAGTCTAAAGATGTATAAAAACAATATTATTATCTAGCAAGGAGGCAATCAAACTATCTATTATTGTAATATGACTTATAATTAATGAAAACACATAATATCAAAATCCAAAATATCTATTTCTCTTTCTCCACGATGACTAGCATATGTTCACTGGAATGAACTTTTTCTGCTGTCAGATCTTTAAATTGAGCTCACATATCAGTTATCTTCCTGTTCAAATAGAAAAAAACCATATTAGACGTATAAACTCAGAAATATAATTGAATACAAGGAAATCTAAATTTTCTTATAAAAAAATTGAGCAGTTGGAGTCAAATGATAAAGAGTTATTATATAAAAGAGGGAAAATAAAGACACTAAACAAAGAGGATATGAAAGGGCAGCGATATATAAAGGTTTCTAAAAAATTACAAAATGCTAGAAATAATAGTTGGAGCACTCAACATTTACTTTTGGGTATCAACTAATGACACGTGGACAATCTAAGAGAAAAGTATTTTACCATAAAAAATATTCCAACAATACAATTTATTTTCGAAATGTCAAAATCAACTACTATTACTTAATTTTTTTTAAAAATACAAAGCTACTTGGTGTGTTTCATGTTGGAAAAACAATCCTTCTGAAACCACCATAAAGTAAAGAGAACACAAAATAGTTGCTATGTTATCCATTTAAAAAACTATGTTCTAATCCCACTAACCAACTGCACGAAAATAAAAAAAGGAAAGTGAGTAATTTAAGATCTTAAGAGAAACATAGATATTTTCAAGTGATTCAATAATCCCTCTCCACTACTTCAGTTCATCCTTTAACAGCCCACAACTAACTCTCTCTCTCTCAACACTAGTGATCCCACATCTATAATGGTTTGGGTTTCATTTCCAATTTATATTCCATTTTCATACATAAACTCATTATTTTTATGCATTCATATAAATAAAAAAATCAGTTTAACTTCATCAATTAATTAATTAATCTCACATTAAATAATAATACATATTAAATTGAATAAGAATTAATTTTTTAAGGCATCATAATAATAATTACTTAATTTAACAAAAAAATCTAAAAATTTTGGTACTTTTTTTAAAACATTTTTTTGGAACCTTTTTTTTTGTACAATTTTTTTTTCAGGATACAATTTTTCTTATCTCATCTCATCCGTTAAAAGCAAGATGAGAAAAAGATTTGTTTACTTTTAACACAAAACAAAACAAACCCTAAAGCTAGAACTATTTTTTCTTTATTTTCTCCCCTTCAAGACGGTGCCTCCTCAACTCAAATGCAAAATATGTTCAAAAATCAAAACCCTCCTATCTTACTTGCTTTCATACTCCCCTTACAATGAAGAAGATTTGGTAACTAATATGATGCCGGCGGAGGGTCTAGCTCAGGTGCGTTCTACGTTTGCTTTGGAATAGGTGGGATGGGAATGGATGGACTGTGTGTGACGGTCTGTAATGAAAAATAAACCATGGAATATTTAAGAGAGGGTTGATTTGGTGAGTGGGTGGTGGAGGCTGCTCTCTTTTGTTTTCCATTGATTATATTTATATATATAGAGAGAAGGGTGATTAGAAGAGAGACGGTTGGAGTAAACAAAAGGTCGTGTGATTGAAGAAGGGTTGGAACAGCTAATGCGTGTATTGCATTTTTGAGAATGTGATTCACCGGTACTTGGATTCTGTTTCGACGAGGACGTCGTCAATTCGAGTGGGGGAGGGTTTGTCACACCCCAAACTTACTTGAGTTCTTGGAAATGGAACACACTTGCCTTAGTCGCACTTTGCTAAGGTAAGTGAGCTGGAAAGAAGTGATGGAGCAAAACGAAATCAGGTTGGTTGTCTATATGGGCTTACGATCTTTTGGCAGTTAATGTCCACTGCTACCACTGTGGATTTTTAGTTAAGAACATATATAAGGAGGGGGGGTCCTCCGAGGCAGAACTGGCATTTCGTCCATAGGTGCTCCTAGGCTTATGGCTTACTCGTGGGATATGTGGGATTGTCCGATGACCAACGTGGGATTGGTAGTGCATGGTTTTGGGTCGTGATCGGGGTAACCATCCCGAATCAGACCCGTGTTGGATCAGGTTGCTGTTACGTGGGTAAAGCTTGTTGCAATCAAGGTGAGGGTGTCCAGAAACGTGGGAATGGTTGCTGGTAACGTTCAGGTATGAGTTGGGCTTGTCCTAATGCAGTTTTGGGCAGTTTTAGGAGCAGTTACATGGGAGATCATGGGGCTACACGGGTTTGAATGTGGAGTTGCTGATAACTACCTTGTAACTTCCCAAAGACACATGTTCAGCAGATAAAGCAGCAGTTACTTGAGCAGTTCCTATGGAATTTGCTGGCAGCCTTATTTCTAGACACTTGTACCCAGCAGTTGGGGTTGTCAACTGCATATTGCCTTGTATTTAAAGCATTGTAACCTGATTATTTGGGTAGAGAGTTACCTAGACGTTTTTGTAAGGGTTCCCTATATTTTGTGAGTAATAAATATTGGGTTGGGGAGTTTCTCCCTGTAAATACTGTGTTGCCTTTACTTGTTGTGATTGTGTGTATTGCTATTTGGATTGTTGCTGGTTTACTTGATTGTAGACGCACCACAGGTGTGGGAATTCTGAAAAAAAAATTCAGACCTGTGACATTTGGAGAGGAAAAATAGGCCACGTGTGAGTAGGTTGGTTGAGTTGAAAGAGTTAATACGTGTACTGTATTTTAGAATACTATAAAGATTATATTTATTTTTATTTTAAAAAAATCAGTAATCTATTTATGATATAGACTATTTTTAGGAGCTTTTTATAAACCATCGACAAAATAAATCAAATTTCTACTATAATTTTTCGCTCTTTATTTCCAATTTCTCATCAAATAAATTATTCTTTGATCATTTTCAACCTTTTAATCAAACACGTCCCGAATTCATTCAAAATCTAAAATCTAGTGAGAGCTGGATAGCCCATAAATGTATTGTTACTTGAAGGCAGGGGCGGACCTAGGTGGTCCCGAAGGTGGGCGGCCGCCCACTCGGGTTTTTCGGAATTTTTTTCCCGAGTATAGTTTTTTTTTTTTGACCTATGTGTAATATTTAATAATAGAAGGTGTAATGTTTTGGGGGCAGAAACAAAAATAACCAAAATTCATTTCTCTACACACATACAGAACAAGACCCGTTTTTTTTTCATTTACCCTAACTAACAGTCACCTCTTCTTTGTTTTCTCTCTACCGGCGCAGCAGCAGCAGGAGCTGCTACTCCTCCTCCGGCTCCGGCTCCGGCTCCGCCCGCTCTTACTCCCCTCCGACCGCTCCCTCCGGTCCGGCCTCCTCCTCCGCAGCTCCTCTCCGCCCCTCCTCCTCTGGATCTCGGTCTCAAGCCAACTCCCTCTCCACCAACTACTCCGCCAGCGGCGCCGTCCCTCTTTCTTCTCCTAACAGCACAGGTATTATTGAAGTTTTTATTTTTTTACTTAATTGAAGTTTTTATTTTTTTGACATTCTTGAGTTGAGTTATGTAAAAACATTGAAAAAATTTATTGTAAAAATTTATGATAAAAACATTGAAAAAAATATAGTTTATTGTAAAAATTAGTTGATTGTAAAAATTAACATTGTTAGTTTAATTTAAAAATTAGATTGTTGACATTGTTAATTTAATCTAAAAATTAGATTGCTAATTTAATCTAAACTAGATTGTTCTATAAATTGTAATTTTTTTAATATTATTTAATTTAATTAAATATTATTTTATTTTTCATTCACCCATTGCTAAAATTCTGGTCCGCCACTGCTTGAAGGGCTCTCGTCCTCTCACATGATGATATTTTTGGGTCCGTTATCCACTCTCTGCAATATTTGGGACGCCCACTTACCACTAAATTCTAGTGCTTGTTTTCACTGCACGTGTCCACATATGAACCCTAAATGAAAGAAATCCCACGCGGACAAGGGTCATTGGCCACACCCCCATGCAGAGAATTTCCTTCCACAACTCATAACGGCAGCATCAATGATGAAGAAAGACAATGTAGAGCAATAAATGCAATTCTCCTATGAAACACAAACACACACCAGAACCACCAGTTAGATAGCTTAAGAACTCTACCTCATACACGGCCAAAACCACTTCCATGTTGGCAAACTTCCTATCACTCGTTCTCCCTATAAACCCAACTCACCACCTTCTCCTCTCTACCAAATCACAAAACCCTTAAAACGCACAACATACCACCCACTAGTTGAAATGGACATATGGTCATGGATTTCTGAACTTCCAAACTCAGACGACTCAAACTCCCAACTCACCTTCCAACTTGCAACTTCAATTCACCTCAAAGCACAAAAAACATTCGGCTCAACCTCACTCTCAGTTCCATTGGCTATCACTTTCTCTGTGTGCTATCAACACAAAACTCTATGGGTCTCCGACACCTGTCCTTTAGCTTCAGATAAGCCGTTCTTGCCTCTCATCCTTCAGCTCCTCCAAGAGACGGTATCACGTTCGCCCACCGCGCACGATAGCACCTGCCCCAGGTCACAGCTCCAGAAGCTCAAACCCGACCCGGTTTCATGGATTTTAGACTCCCACTCGCCAGAGTCCTTCTCGACCTTTTTTAACCTTATATTTCTCACTAGACTTTTCTGGGCGTGTGTAGCTGACGCGCCTTCTGAGGTTGGCTCTATGTATTTCAATTCCATGTTGGCTCCTAACCTCTCAGCCTTCTCGTGCAAACACGCGCCTGTTCTAAGAGCTTTCTTTGCTTCAATTGGCACAGACGTGGAGCTCTGCTTCATGCGCACCTTCGGCTACATGTTAGCCAAATGGTTGATTTTAAAGGAAGTGGGCGTAGGATTACAGCTTGTAACATCCTTACCATCTCATACCCTTGGGTTTTCTTATGGTATGGAGTCTCATGGGTTATGGGTTTTGAAAGGATACGCGCCAATATTAGCGATGACGCGTACGCGATGTAGTGGTCCACAGTATCCTATGATTGAAGCCAAAGAGTCTGTGCTAAAATACGCCTTGGCCCACCAACAGCTAGAGGCTGTTATTCAGTTGGAATATACAGTCGGGTTTCATGACGGTTTTGTTCAAGTGAATGCACGTGTTAATAATCTACGCTTCCATGTGGTCAAGTTAGGGTTTAGTAAAAATGAGGACCATGATTATGTGGATGAGAGGCATTTCCCATCTCGGGTTCGGGTATGGATCGGCCCAGAAGTAGGTGCGAGCTACGTTGCCGGGTTGACCCTGACCCGGTCCACTGAAAATGTGGAGAGAGAAAAGGAGACACAAAAAGTATTGAAGGGTAGTTTTGGAAAATCGAAAATTCCAAAAATGAGGGCCACTGCAAGAATGACGACGAGGATGAGGACGAAAAATTGGAGGTGGGACCAAGATGCCGATGGGAATGTTGCGATTTTCGACGGTATTTTATGTGACAATTCAACCGGTGTTGAAGTTGCCACGTGGAAGTCATCCGGTGGTAGTTGTGTTGAAGGTGGTGATCAAATTGGGAACAATTTTCGAAGAAGATACACAGGGGCAACTAGGGCCTTTACAAAAAGGGGTGGGGTTGTTTTTGGTGGGGAAGAGTGTGGAGAAGTGGTGGGGTGGAGGTTGAAGAGGGAGATGGAAGGGAGTGTGCTAAAGTGGAGGATAGGAGGTCAAGCTTGGTTAAGTTATTGGCCTAACGAAGTAAATAGTACATATTTTGAGACAAGGTGTGTAGAGTGGTGTGACGAGGTTGATCTACCATTGATTAATGCCAAATAGTAGCCATACAAGATGTGGAAACAAATAAGAATGGAGAGTTGCATATACATATCTTTTTTTACTTGGGATAATGTTATTGTTGAATGTTAAATCTTTACCAAATATTATATAGGAGCATGGGATAATGTTAGTATTGGAAGTGTTATTTTTTAAATTTCTTATTTCTACTTTTGAAAATATACGTTTATAGTTGAATAAATTCCTAGTGTCAAAACATGTCTCTAATATGTTGTTTAATATGTTGTTTCAGTAATTCAAAGTTAACAGGTCTAACACGACAATATTCAAGACAAGTGTTCTTCAAACATATTTAAAAAAGGATTATTGTGAGACATATGAATAACCCTCTACTTGTTCAAAAAAACTTTGAAAGTGTGTAAAGAATAGATTTTAAGGCTAAATTATATTTTTATCCGGGTTTTATTTCAATTTAATTCATAGTATAACTCTTGGCAATTCGGGTTAGTCGTGTCATTTTCGGGTTGTGTTGATTTTAATTTGAGTATAAGTTTTGAGTACTCTTAAATCTATACAAGCTAATCGTGTCATCTTCGGATCATATTCGGGTTATTACCATAAACGGGCTATCGTGTCAAAAATTGTCAGTCCTACTCTTGATAGATTATGTTATATATTTGAAAACGATATACACGGCTCGTTTTAAATAATTTCTATACTGTGTGTGTCCATGACAATGCTACGCCCGGTCTATTAGAAACAATAATGATTGATATATCACCGTTTTGATATATCCACGATCCATATATATACTTTCACATTTTAAATAAGATATGTTGCATAGTGATCAAGGTCATTTTTTATATACATAAAATATCATTTTAAACCATTCATTATACAAAATATTTTATACATCCATGTTTTTCAACAATTGAGAGTTTTTTTTTAAGAAATACATCCTCATCAGATATATGATTTCATTGATAAAAAACCTTCCTTTCATCATTCATGAGTGGTTGAAAGTTTGAATAATTCTAAACATCTTATTGGTGACATGTAAGGATGTCTCTTTTCTCCAAACTTCCAAAGTTATCGATTTAAATTATTCCGACATTGGAATCATTTAATAACTTTTTGATTTTGAATTTTCCATGGACATCGAGCCATCGGACTTCTAACATCAATGGACACTGGGAAGTTGGACTACGTCGTGGATTTTTTTAATTTTTGTTAATCAAGGTGACGAAGTTAGAATCGCGCCAAGATTGTGAGTTTGTGTTTGTAAGAAGATCTGACACTTTCTTGTAATTCCTATATTTATAGTGGATTGCTTTTTTTTTTTATATTTCCAAAAATTTAGGGGAGAGGGTTACGTAAAAATACTTGTGTCACTTGTGAATGCTATTTATTTTACATGTTCAATTATCGGTGAATTATTCAAGCTAAAGTTAAATTAGGTAAGATTAAACATAGACATTGGTTGTGATACATCTAGAGTTGAATTGACTTCACAATTTGATTTGCAAATCTAATTTTAGTTTTTATTTACACACCTCAGTGGTGTAACATCCCGTAATTTTAATTGATTAATTAAATAATTAATAATAGTTAATATCGCAAGAGTATTGTGAGTGTTGAGCATATCACAATGAAGAAATCCATGAAAATAATCACAAAGGTAGAAAGTAAAGATCACACACAATAACGATGTATGTGGTGTGGCAACTTGCCTACGTCCACAAAGAGGTTACTGTTTATTAAGTATCTCTCAAAATCTCAAGTTACAATCCCTTTGCCTCGGGCAGGGTATACAATTTATATGTGTATCATGATAGAGTTTGAGCTGTATAAGGAACTCAAAATAACATGTGGATAATTCAAGGAATACCTAAATATCTCCTCCAAGATTGTTGGTATTTGATTTGACTTTATCCGTGAGTGTTTTATTGTATATTAAATACTCGAGTGCAAATCAATCAGTGATTTGGGCCGGGCAGCGTGTCAATCTGTTTGGGCTGGTCGGCTACTTTCACTATTCATATGAAATGGGCTCCCACTATTGCCCCTAAAATCAATAGGCTAATAGTTTGGGTCAATAGATTTTAAATAGGTATAAGGACCAATGCCTGAAACAGTGTCTAAAACGGACATGGAATATTTGTAATTGTGAGAGTTGAAAAGGGTACGCTTATCCTTAAGGGAGATTGAAGCATTGAGATCTTCCTTGGGAAGCACGACTTATCATTTGGGATATTTAAGAACCAGTTTATATGCAAACTCAACCGTCAATTCACTGATCCTGGTCGTCCCTGCATATACTTCGCCTCTAAGCTTCCCTTATCATTTTCTGCTTCAAAAGTCAGAGTTCTTCTTCTTCTGTGCTTTCCCAAAGCTTCTCCATTACTTATAAGTTATAGTCTTCACTTTTTCAGTTCTTCTTCTTCTTCTTCACATTAGTTTGTTACTATAGCTAGGGTTTCTCTTTCTTGTTTATGCAATCATAGCGATGCTAGATAATAAATCAACAGATGAATTTAGGTGCCAATATAAAATCCCTAACTGGGTGATCATCGACTGTGCCTCTTTTCCTCGGAATGTCCATGATGTTGAAGGGGGCACTGGATTCACACCCTCCTGATAACTTAGGGGGTCTAGCATTTCCCCCAAACAAGTTGTTTTTAAGGTTCTTTAGATATTTTGACATTGTGCCTGCTCAGTGTGCCCCAAATATTTGGAAGATAGTTAATGGGGTCCACAAAATAAATACCTTTTATGGAATAAAATTAGGTCTTGCCGAGATATGCCACTGTTATGTGTGGTCGTAAACCAAAAAAGGTCTGTTGTACTTGAAAACCAGGAAGTCTGAGGGGGTTCTGGTGGTAAATCTTAGGATTCCCATAAGGATTATTGGGAACATGGTTTCATTCCTAGGAACTCGCAACATTCTATTGCCATTGAGGGTGAAAGACAACGGGGCCCCGTGATCTTTGATTATGAAGAGGTCAAAATAGGTCACTTCTTCTTTTTCCATTCTCGCCTGTTAATTTCTTGCTAGGTCCCTTTAGCTGATGTTCCTCCTTCCTAGTTCTTGCAGCTCGTGCCAAGAATCAGGAGCCTGATATTAGTGAGGTTGATGCTGATGAGCTTGTGAAAGCTTGGAGTATTAAGGAAAGTTTAGCAGATGGTGAGAATTCGAGGTCGACGGACTTTCTGTTGGAGTACAAGAACACATGCACTAGTTTTATTGCCCATCCAGTTGATAAAGTTATAATTTTAAAGGCTCTTGAGGTTGCTTCGTCCGATCCCATTGTGATTGAGGAGGAGGAAGAAAGTTCTGAAGATGAGGAACGAAAAAGAAGAGGAGGGAGAAGGGGAAGAAAAAGAGGAGGAAAAAGAAGAAGATATGGCCCTTTTAATGAAGAGGAGGAAGCTGAAGCTTCATGATGATGATGATGATCAAGCCATCCTATTCGATAGACTTAAGTCTCTGAAAGCGTCTGATACTGGGTCCCCTAGGTCTAATGGTTCTAGCCTGCTGGATAAGAGGTAAGAGAAAGAGAAGGAGAAGAATAAATAAGTAGAAGAGAAGAAGAGAGAGAGAAGAGCAAAAAGGGAAGAAGAGAGAAAAAAGGTTAAAAAAAGGTTAGTCCATGTTGCAGCTGCTGAAGGGGCTAGTGTGAGTGATTCTCCCTACCTCGCCCCTGATTTACTGAAGAGGGCAATACTCACTTCTAACTGCGAGAGTACGTCTAGGTTGGGGTCATCCCAACTGGCCCTAAAAACTACTCAGGGGATAGCCCTAGTAAGTCCTTGTGCTCGAACTATTGCTCTTTCTTATGTTTTCTCTTTCTTCATGCTAACTCTGTGGTTCTATTTCTCTTCGTACATTTATTATCTGATTTTATGGCTCTTCTAGACGACCATGCTGAGAAGTCCTGGAAGGAGAAGGAGCTGAAAGATGCTCTGAAGGCTGAGAAAAAAGCCTTTGCTGAAGCTCGCCAGACATGGGAGCAAGAGAAATTAAAGATGTCCAAGGATTTTGATGAGCTCGACGGGTCCCAAAAGAAGGTGGTTGTAGTAAAGGACAAGCTTGTCGAGGAGAATCAAAGCTTGTTAGCCAAGGTCACTGTTGATACCAAAATTAATATGCTGATGTGGATGAATAATACGAAGACACGTGTCAATCTACGTGGCACAATAGCAGCGAGTAAGATCATTTCCCGACCAGCCATGTTTCTTTCCGAGCAACGAGAATACACCGAGGAGCTCTATCACACCGAAGAACTCTATCACACCGAGGAACTCTATCACACCGAGGAACTCTATCACACCGAGGAACTCCAACGCACCGAGGTACTCTAATGTTCCGAGGAACTCCCGATCAGCAAACAGCTATGGCGGTCCGAGCTGCACCTCGGTCGTATCATTAATTGCCAGATAATCAACAGCTCAGATATTCATTGAATGCTTATATTCTTGGCACGCACTCTGCATTAAATGTATTACCCTTTCATACGTATGTCATTTAATGTATCGAACCTTTCATGTACAGCCTCAAGGCTATAAATACCATGTATCATCCTCATTCAAGGGGAACGGAATTTCTTGAGAAAATTTGTAATCAAGAATTCCACAAACACTCAGCAATAACATAACAGTGGACGTAGGCTTTATTCCTAGCCGAACCACTTTAAAAATCTTTGTCTTATTTATTTATCTGTGATTGAATAATTAGAGCAATCTAGTTTTTTACATCAACAGATTGACGCCGTCTGTGGGAAACGACTGTTATTATCGTTTTTCATAAAAATCATTTATCACCAATGGCTGATAATCCAGAATCCAGTAATCGAAATATTGGAAATACTGGAAATCTTCCAAATCCATCTGCATCCCCAGATCTGGCTGGGATTATAACGAATCTGGCTCAAGGACAAACCGCCATGCAAGAATCCATGAGGCAACTCATTCAAACTCTTCAGGGCGGTGCACCTACCTATTCAGGGCAAAGAAGTGATCATAGGCAATCGCAATCTAGACGCACTGGGTCATATCGCAATGAGGAGTCTAATGATTTTTCTTATCAACCTGGGCGAACTTCATCAATACGGGCTTCGGATACAGATCAACGTATCACTCTCTCTCCGGAGAGAACTAGCGCTTTGGAGAGGTTAAGTAGAGTATCTCCTTTCAGTCGGTTAGGACCAAGGAGGAACATGAGTCCACCTAGGGCTCCATCAAGAAGTTTTCGACCGCCACCAGGTTTAAGAGAAGGATCTGCGCAATCGCGACCAACCACTCGTCGAGATAAATCTCAGGAAGCTACGTCAGAGCAATCAGTTGCTCGGACTAAACGGCCCGAGGAAGGGAATGAAGCATGGAAAGGTTCCATTCAACGATTGGAGGATAGACTGGGAGAAATGGCTAAGGCAAGAAATCCCTTACAGAGAACTTTTGTTCAAGGAACACCTTTTGTGCAAGCCATTGTGGATTTCCCTACGCCGTCGAAATTCAAAGCACCCGTAGTGACTCCCAAGTACGATGGAAAGACAGATCCCGTACTTCATATAGAACAATACCAAGCTGCTGCAGATATCTACGCTGTTCCCGACGAGATGAGGTGTAGAGCATTCTCGGGAACTCTTACTGGATCTGCACAGATATGGTACAATAATCTTCCTCGGGGTAAGATTTCAACTTTTGTTCAGTTAGCCGAGTTGTTTATTGGCAATTTTTGTTTTGGAGCAAAGCCGGTAAAGCGAGTAGCACACTTGCTAAGTGTTAGACAGAAATCAGGTGAAAGTACTAGAGATTACATAACTCGTTTCAATAACGAAAAGTTGGAAGTCATAGATTATGAAGAAAAGACAGCAATCACTGCTTTGATGAGTGGTTTGCTGCCTAACAAGCTGTATTACACTTTGGCTAAAGATCCACCTAAAAATATGTCGGAGTTGATGGCAAAGGCGGCCAAAATCATGAATGCCGAGGAGGCTATGGCTGCGAAGAAGAATATGGATAAAGAAGTTAAAGTGGAGGTCGACAATTCTAAGAAGAAAGATCAGAAAAGTAATGGTGGTGACAAATATTCCAAGAATAACAGGATGAAGTTGGAAGCCCTAAAGAAGTATGATAATTATACTCCATTGAAAGTGGGTATTAATCATGTTTTGGAAGAAATCAGGAATAACGAGGAAATCAAATGGCCAGAGAAACTGAAGACAGATCCCGACATGAGGAATAAGACCAAATATTGCGAATTTCACAAAGATCATGGCCATATGACCAAAAATTGTATAGCCCTTCAGAACGAGATTGAAACACTCATCCGAAGAGGAAAATTATCAAAGTACGTAGATCGTAGGAGTGAGAGGAAGAATGATGATAGAACTAGAGAGAGATCTAGATCTCCTCGTCGTGCAGAGGAGAAAAAGAGGAGGGACCATGAAGAGGATCCAGATGATGACCCCGATCTTCCCAAGAAGCCAAGGAAACCTGAACGAGAGGTATTTTCCATACGTTTTGGGTCATTTGATTGTAATGTTATTACAGGAGGAGATGCAGGAGGAGGAGACCTTACTGCAGAAAGAAAAGCTTATCTCGGAGAGGCTCAAGCTTGTTCATACATTCAGCGAATAAACCTGGCCGAGGATGATCGTCCGAGGAAAGTAAACAAAGAGAAGCTAGTGATTGGTTTTTCAAAAAACGACCTGGCAGGTGTTCTCTACCCTCATGATGATCCGCTAGTGATCAAAATGAGGATGAAGGATGTGGTCATTTCAAGGGTGTTAGTAGACAATGGTAGTTCAGCAGACATCATGTATTATTCATGCTTTGATAGCTTGAATTTAAAATTATCTCAGTTAGAACCTTATCACAGACCCCTTCTGGGTTTTGCTGGCGAGAAAGTTTTTCCACTTGGGACGATCAAGTTGGATATACTCATTGGAACTTGGCCTGCTTGTCGAACGGAAAGAATACGCTTTTTTGTAATGGATAAGAATGTGCAGTCCGCCTACAACATCATCATGGGAAGAGTTGGATTGAAGAAGTTCGAAGCAGTTCCATCTACAGTTCATCAATGTTTGAAATTCCCAACGAATTTTGGAGTAGGAATTATGAAAGGTGATCAAAAAGTAGCTCGGGAATGCTATTATTCGTCGGCCGAGCAAGAGGAACTTGAAGAGTTACAGAAAAAGACTACTACTTACCAAGTGGAGGAAAGCACAGAAATTGAAACTCTTGACCCTAGGGATGAATCTCAACTCGTAAAAGGACAGGTTGTGGAATCTACAGAAATTGTTATCCTGGACGACGAGCATCCTGAACGAATAACTCAGATAGGGTCGTCGTTGGATTTTTCAATAAAACAGGAGTTGATAACTTTCTTGAGAAACAGGAAGAATACTTTTGCTTGGAATCATGAAGACATGCCAGGAATAGATCCAAACTTCTTATGTCATGAACTCAATGTGAATAAGGAGATCAAACCTGTGAAGCAAAGAAGAAGAGTGTTTAGTCCCGAGAAGAACCAGGCCATACAAGAGGAGGTCGAGAAACTCCAGAAAGCCCAATTCATTGAAGACGTGAAATATCCAGATTGGTTGGCGAATGTGGTGATGGTAAAGAAGAAGAACAACAAGTGGAGAATGTGTGTTGATTTTACTGATCTCAACAAAGCATGTCCAAAAGATCATTTTCCATTGCCCAGAATTGATCAACTAGTGGATGCTACTTCGGGACACGAGCTACTCAGCTTCATGGATGCTTATTCTGGCTACAACCAAATCAAAATGAAACCTGAAGACAGGGAAAGTACTTCTTTTATTACCCCAAGGGGAACTTATTGTTATAATGTTATGCCTTTTGGTTTAAAAAATGCAGGTGCAACATATCAGCGGTTGATGAACAAGGTATTCACCGAACAAATCAGCCGCAATATGGAGGTCTATGTCGACGACATGCTCACCAAAAGCAAGAGAGCTGCAGATCATTTGGTTGACTTGAGTCAAACTTTTGATCAACTGGATAAATACCAGATGAAGCTTAACCCGACGAAATGTACCTTTGGAGTACGAGAAGGAATGTTCCTCGGATACATCGTCAACCAACGAGGTATTGAGGCAAATCCAGAAAAGATCAAAGCTCTTTTAGGGCTGCGATCCCCGACGACGAAGAAAGAAGTGCAAAGTCTTACCGGACGAGTTGCAGCACTCAACAGATTTGTATCCCGAGCAACTGATAAATGCCTCCCATTCTTCAAAACGCTACGAAAAAGTTTTGAGTGGACTGATGAATGTGAGAAAGCCTTTCAAGATCTGAAGAAGTATTTGGGAGCCCCACCATTGTTGTCTAGGCCAATAAATGGAGAGAAGCTGTACTTGTATTTGGCAGTATCAGAAAATGCAGTTAGCTCGGCGTTGATCAGATTGGAGAATGGAGTCCAGAAGCCAATTTATTATACAAGCAAGGCCTTCCGAGGTGCGGAAATCAGATACCCAAAGCTGGAAAAATTGGCACTGGCATTAATTGAAGCAAGTAGAAGAATGAGACCATACTTCCAGGCCCATACCATCATTGTGTATACCGACATGCCGTTAAGACAAGCCCTTCACAAGCCAGAAAAATCAGGAAGATTAATGTATTGGGCAATAGAACTCGGTGAATATGATATTGTGTATGAACCCAGATCATCGTTGAAAGGGCAAGCCGTGGCAGATTTTATAGCAGAGTTCACATACCCTGATACCCCCGAGGAGCAAAAGATGCTTGCTGACCTACCTGTGGACGATACAGGATCGACAGACACAGATTCAAACCAACCAAGGTTGGTAAAAGGACTTGTGGATGTAGAAAAATCATCATATTTAAATCCCGACCAACTCCGGTTGGTGGAAGGGCACGAACAAATGATCGACGAGGAACGAAGGATACCCGGGGATGATGAAAGAAAACAGATGATATTTCACCGAGGAACTCTAACAGATAAGAAATTTGAAGACGAGTTACATACATGGAGATTATATGTAGATGGATCATCTTGCACCGCTGGTTGTGGAGCAGGGATTGTTTTAAATTCTCCAGATGATATTGACATGGAGTACGCCTTGAGATTCCAATTCAAAGCTTCCAATAATGAAGCTGAATATGAGGCTATGATAGCAGGTTTTCATTTGGCGAAAGTTATGGAGGCATGTCAAGTAATTGTTTTCAGTGATTCTCAGTTAATTGTGAATCAAATGATGGGAATATATGCAGTGAAGGGAGAGTTAATGGTGAAGTACCATGCAAAAGTGATGGAATTGTTGAAAGAATTTGATGCTATTCAATTGGTGAGGATACCGAGAATGGAGAATGCCAGAGCAGACGCATTGGCCCGACTAGCGTCAGCTACGCGCACCGAGCTGCGAAGAACAATACCAATTGAAGTATTAGAAAGTCGGAGCATAGAAGAAGATCTGACGATGAAGATTATTACCCTTGATTTAGGACCATCTTGGATGGATCCTATCAGAGCATACATTGAAGAAGGAGTACTACCGGAGGACAAACTAGCTGCCAAGAAATTGAAGTATAAAGTTGCTCGGTATGTGTTAACTAATGGTGTTTTGTATAGACGAGGAATTATGGCAGGTTTGCAGAGATGTGTGCATCCATCAGAAGTCAAAGAATTGATTGAAGAAATCCATGAAGGATCTTGTGGAGCTCATGTAGCAGGTCGGACCCTACTGCAAAGGGTGATGACACAGGGATACTATTGGCCGACGATGAGAGCTGATTGTATAGCTTATGCTAAGAAGTGTGACAAGTGCCAACGTTTTTCTTCCATCCGAAGAACTCCACAGGCATTGTTGACACCCATAACATCACCTTGGCCATTTGCCATGTGGGGGATTGATCTGGTTGGACCACTGCCGACGACCCGAGGAAGGTTCAAGTATCTCGTCGTGGCAGTAGACTATTTTACTAAGTGGGTGGAAGCTGAACCACTAATTGATATGACGTACGAGAAGGTGTATCAGTTCATATGGAAGAATATCATTTGTCGATATGGTCTCCCCCACGCTTTCATCACAGACCATGGAACACAATTTGATAATGAAGAATTTGCTGCCTATTGTCATCAGTCAAACGTCTTGAAGTTTCATTCAGCACCAGGCCATCCCCAAAGCAATGGGCAGACTGAAGTGACGAACAGAACATTACTAAATGGGTTGAAGAAGAGGTTAAGTGAGGCTAAAGCAAATTGGATTAATGAGCTACAGTCAGTTTTGTGGGCTTACCGAACAACTCCCCGAGCAGCAACAGGAGAATCACCATATATGCTAGCATTTGGAAGTGAGGCTGTGATACCTGCCGAGTTGGGCCTACCAACACATAGGGTGTTAAATTTCAATTCTCCGATCAGTGATTTGATGAGAAGGATGGATTTAGATATGCTCGAGGAAGTCAGAGAAGAGGCAGCCATTAGGAATGCTGCTTATCAACAACGAACAGCTCTGTTTTACAACAAGAGGGTAAAGAAATGTGATTTAAAAGAAGGGGATTATGTGCTAAAGAAGGTCATTCAGAAGCAGAATAAACTAGAAGCAAACTGGCATGGACCTTACCGAGTTACAGAGGTTGTTCGACCAGGAACTTACAGAATAGCAACTCTAGAAGGAGAAGAATTTAAAAATGCATGGAATGCTGAACACCTGCGCAAGTATTATCAATGATGTCCAATGTAAAGCATTTCTCTCATTATGAATAAAACGAAGATGTTTCACCATTCTTTCCTTCTGGATGAAAGTTTTTCGGGGAATACTAGTGTAATACACTATACAACGAAAGTGCTCTAAGGAGCCGACCTCCTTTGGTTAGGAGGACAGCTCTTCGGGGCAAAAGTGCTCTAAGGAGCCAACAAATACAGCTCTTCGGAGCAAAAGTGCTCTAAGGAGCCAACAAATACAGCTCTTCGGAGCAAAAGTGCTCTAAGGAGCCAACAAATACAGCTCTTCGGAGCAAAAGTGCTCTAAGGAGCCAACCTCCTTTGGTTAGGAGGACAGCTCTTCGGAGCAAAAGTGCTCTAAGGAGCCAACCTCCTTTGGTTAGGAGGACAGCTCTATTGAGCAAAAAGTGCTATAAGTAGCCAACCTCCTTTGGTTAGGAGGACATGCTCTACGGAGCCAAAAAAATGCTCTAAGGAGCCAAAAGCTTTAAGGAGCCAAAAAGTGTACACCAGCAGGATCAACCACGGTTGGTAAGATAAAAATATACTCTCATATTACAACTTATGTTAGTCGGGAGGTAATATTGTTACAATGAGTTCTTTGAAGAACAAAATGTTTAAAAAATACACCAAGTATAGTTGGTCGGGGATAAAAACCCAATAACTGTAGTTGGTCGGCGAGGACAACTTATTGATCTTAGTTGGTCGGACGCAATTTTATAATCAAACCAAGTATAGTTCGTCGGAGCTGTATTTAGTCGACAAACATTATTCACCCACCTTGGTTGGTTGGAAACAGTTTGAACATTTTTCTCATTACTTTATTATTAAGTGATCGAGAAACATTACTAATACTTGTAACCTTTTATCAAGTTGCTTATTGAACAGTAATACTGTTAGCTTTTTAATAGATACATAGATACATATGTACAAATATAAATGTGCTTGATAAAACAAAATTGGCAAACAGAAAATGAAAATCTTTTCATTAATCTGGAATTAATTACAAATTACAAAATTGTTACATGGACATTACTATTCTATTGGTTTTTTGCCCTGTGCTTTAGAAACAGGTTCCTCGCCGGCAGGAGGGTCTTCTAGGCAAAGGGGAGAATTGATGAAATTAACATCTCTGAGCATTCTGACGTTCATAACAGAAGGCGTATCCAAAAGATGCTCAGGACGAGATAATTCAGCTTGGGAGTGAAGGCTATAATCACCAAGATATTTCGAAATTAGACTGCGAGGAATGGAGCGAGCTGGAATCCATGCCATATCCAATTTGAAAGGTGGTACAGGCAGGTCTAATAACGATGGAGCATGATAGTCCCATAAAAAATGCCCTTGCTCCAACTTTAATACACCCAATGCATTTAACCATCCTTGCTTGTAACCTTCATTATTAGCATGTTCAATGCGAGCATCCAGATGAACGAGAGCTTCATTGTATCCTGCCATCCAGAATTCTCTTGGCTGTTTATGGAATTGGAAGGTTAATCTATCCAATTGTTCATGAAGGCTTTTGGCAAAGAGATCTTTGTTATGCAAGGCAGATTTCGTTGATGCCAGCTGATCTTCCAGAGACAGATTTTTATTGGACATTTCAGTCAGAGCACTGTCTTTTACTTTCAACTGGAATGCTTGAGTTTCCAGAATAGACTGAGTGCGAGCTTCCTCAACATTTTGGCTGACTCTTCCTTGCCCCCGAGAACCTCTTCCTCGTCCCCGAGCAGTTCCAGAAATAGCAGATCTTCTTAAGTCCTCCAGCTCTTGCCTCAGTTTGGCATTTTCGACTTCTAAGAACGAGAAGCCTTCATCAGTGACTGGTATTAATGCAGTAGAGGATGAAGCAGCAGATTCATACTGCGCTAATTTCTTCTGCAAATTGTTATTTTCTTGCTCCAGGATCTCAGCGATTTGTCTACAGGCTTCAATTTCACCTTTTAGGGTCCTCTCCCTGACGTCATACCCAGCAATGATCTTCTTGTGGCCTGTTTCTGAAGAGAGCTGCTGGTATCTATTTTCATAATCTTCATGTAATAAAGCCATTGATTCGTTATGTTGATTTTGAAGATCCTTTAAGGAATCATGAAGCTCTTCAATCAACTCATAGTAAGCGACATTGTTGGCCACTGCTCGGTCGAGTAAAGCTTTCAAGTATTGATAAGCTTCAATAGCCTGCTCTGAAGCACCGTGACCAAGGATATCAACAATTTCCGATGTACTAAGATCTGTATGACCAGCCTTATAGTATTGATGACATTGCTGCATCAGCTCGGTATCATGAGAAGAGATCAATTCCATTCTAGCAACAAACTAATGACAAGAAAAAGACAACAATCAACAAAAACAAGTTATCAACAACAGATATATTTTATTAGATCATCAAAAAGTTACATCGTTCGATTACAAGGAAATACAGAAAGACTACCGAACAACTTCACACCTTTTCCTTGTCCCCCAAGACTTTCTCGGGAGGCTGGGACGAGGAGCTCGGTTGCTCGGTGATAACTACAGCTTGATCGGTAGGAGTCTTCTCGGGAGGAGGAGGCATGGAGGAAATGTCCTCGGTGGCAGATGGTTGAGAGGCAGAAACTTGATCGCCCATAGCCATGGAAGATTCATCTGAAGCAGGTTCATCTTCTTCTTCTTCCACAATTGGTGGAGGAGGACCAGGGAGATGCCTTTGGAATAGCTCAGAATCATCTTGGACTTTTAGCTCTTGCAGAGCAGCTACCCAACCATCATAGAAGTATTTCAACTCCCCATATTGGACTTGGGACGTCATTGCAGATATCCCTCTCTCCCATCCTTTCTCCCAACCAACACTGAAATGTTTCTTGATTGCAACTTTTCTCCTCGATTTCTCCGAGGAGAGCTTCACCTCCAGTTCCTCTTTCTTAACCTTAATATCTCGCAGAGTAGATATTTCTTCTTCTGCCTTCTTCAATTTATCATCAGATTCCTGATGTTTAACTTCCAAATCTTTAACTTTCTCCTCCAAATTCTTGGAGGTTTCAGCCATCTTCATCTTATCAGCCTCAGCCACAGCCAATTTTTTCTCCCAAACAGTTTTCTCCTCGATGTACTGTTGGTGAGATTCCTTCACAGATTGGGTTAAACCCAACAGAGCATCGTCAACATCGGACGAGGAAGTGGAAGCTTTAATAACTTGATCTTTCTTCACGATGGTATTGAAGCAGTTCACCAGCTGAAAGATAAGAAAAACAATAGAGTCAACACAAATACAAGAATTCAAGAAAAAGAAAGAAAGATCAAAGGTATGAGAAATTTACTGAAGAAAGATGGCGAGCAGCTAGGGACGTCAGTGTATCCCTAGGAATTTTTTCATCAACCCCGAGAACCTCGGGTATAACTGAGTTCATTGAAGAACTCGGAAGAATAATTTTTGAAACACTACTACCACCAGCGGGTAGAGAAGATGCAGTTCCAGCAAGATTAACTGAGGATGATTTCCTCAATCTCTTCAAAGGACGGTCAGCAGCATCAACCAAGGAAGAAGTCTTGGTCGGAGAGATGACAATTACATCAGCAGGAGCATTTTTCTTGCTCGGGGCCACTGGGGGCTTCTCGGCAATTTTGGAGGAACCGGCATCTACTTTTTTAGTCCCCTCCGGGACATCAGTTTTGCTTTTCTGGACTCCAACAGCAGAAGAAATTTCACCAAATAGAGCAGGAGGAGCTCTTTTCTTGCCCATTCTCTGAGATAGGGGGATATGAGAATCTGAAGATGAACTTTCTGGTGTTGAAGCTGGTTCAACAGGGCGAGCAGTATAAGAGGTTGTATAACTCTTATACTGTAGTAAATATGAAGCAGATCTAATATGCTCGTCAGCAATGGTCTTATGCAAATTCCAGATAAGTTTCAAATGCTTGATATTCACTTCTGACTCTTTTGGAGTTTTTCTTTTGCTATCAACTGCAAACAAATACATAATAGAATATCAGTCATACATTTTGTCAAACAGGATGAAAGCATAATTTCATAAGTAAAATAAAACGAAAAATAAACCTATCCCATTGCCGTATGGGGGGCATCTGGGACCGTTGTATACTTCATTCCCAGATAAAGGCGCATGTTGCCAATTTTTTATGACCAACCCATGCTCAAAATAATCCCTATTTGAGTCAGGGAGATTAACTACAAGAGCCCTATTCAAATACCTAGTTTTCAAATAATAAATATTATCTAGAACGGCCCATTTATAACAAAACATAATTTCAGGGATCCCAATACGAGTCCCATGAGTTAAATTTAATTTGTGCACCCTGTTAATTATTCTCCATGAATTGGGGGCTATTTTTGCAGGAACAAGATCAAAATATTGACAAAACTCAAGACATAATGGGTTTGGTGGAAAGGAAAAACCGCATTCAGCAACAAAAAGACTGGGGAACCAATGTCCCTCAGCCAATCGAAAGTAATCTAAAGGCTCAGAAAGAACCTCTAGAGTTACCCACGAAGGAATGGAAAAATCAGAACGGAATTTCTCAACAGATTCCACAATATAAACCATATTGAATAAAAGAGATACAGAAGAAAGAAAGAAGATCTTACAGAAAGAAAGGAGATGTGTTGACAACGAACGGAAACAAAGATGAACGCACAAAAGAAGAAGAGAAGAGAAAGCTTGAATGCAGAGAATGAAAAACGAAGACGACGGTATGGTTACCAAAGAAGTTTAAATACTTTGCATTGGGAAGCGGCGAAAGAAATGATTACCAAAAAGAAACTACTGAACTTCCGGCGGCTAAAAGGACAAAAATTGCACGAAGATCGAAGCGTTTATAAAAAAAGGCGGAAACTGCGAAATAAGAAGGAAATTTGAATACAATGTTCCTGAAACCCAGGAAGGACATTTAATATTGCCATATACCGAGAAAGAATGTTCCATACTCCTCAAAGTTCGAAATATGAAACATTGGGGGCTTCTGTTGATACCAAAATTAATATGCTGATGTGGACGAATAATACGAAGACACGTGTCAATCTACGTGGCACAATAGCAGCGAGTAAGATCATTTCCCGACCATCCATGTTTCTTTCCGAGCAACGAGAATACACCGAGGAGCTCTATCACACCGAAGAACTCTATCACACCGAGGAACTCTATCACACCGAGGAACTCTATCACACCGAGGAACTCCAACGCACCGAGGTACTCTAATGTTCCGAGGAACTCCCGATCAGCAAACAGCTATGGCGGTCCGAGCTGCACCTCGGTCGTATCATTAATTGCCAGATAATCAACAGCTCAGATATTCATTGAATGCTTATATTCTTGGCACGCACTCTGCATTAAATGTATTACCCTTTCATACGTATGTCATTTAATGTATCGAACCTTTCATGTACAGCCTCAAGGCTATAAATACCATGTATCATCCTCATTCAAGGGGAACGGAATTTCTTGAGAAAATTTGTAATCAAGAATTCCACAAACACTCAGCAATAACATAACAGTGGACGTAGGCTTTATTCCTAGCCGAACCACTTTAAAAATCTTTGTCTTATTTATTTATATGTGATTGAATAATTAGAGCAATCTAGTTTTTTACATCAACAGTCACCAAGCTGTAGGGTGATCTTTCTCAGGAAAAGGATGCCAGCTATTGTGAAGGCTTTAACAAGGCCTATGATGATGTAGAGGGACAGCTCGCCAGGCATGGGAGCAAGAGAAAGGAAATATTTCCAAGGCTTTTGATAAGCTCAATGGGTCCCAGAAGAAGGTGGTTGCAGTAAAGGACAAGCTTGTCGAGGAGAATTCGAGCTTGTTAGCCAAGGTCGCCAAGCTGGAGGGTGATCTTTCTCATGAAAAGGACGCCAGCTATCGTGAAGGATTTAATAAGACATATGATGATGTAGAGGGGCAGCTCGCTTATGGTTGTAAAATTGCTTTCAAAAAGGGTTGGGACCAAACCCCGAAGGCTGTTGGAATCTCTACTGAATACGAACTCTTTAGTCTTCACTCTCCTTAACCTGATCCATATGAAGAAGAGGAAAATGGTGACAATCAACCTTCTACCCACATGGGGGCTACTTCTACTGAGGTCGGAGTTGGTGACGATGATGGTGGGGAGTAGACCACTATTGATAAGGGCAAGGCCATCGTGGAAGTGGATCAGGGGAAAGACCAAGGCCCGTAGACTAGGAGTTTTTTCTTTCTTCCTTGTACTGCATTATCTTTTGTAATTTTAGGTTGTTTCTAGAAACTTGTTTGTACCGCCCCTTGGCCTCCCCTTCTTAATCAATGAAAAAGAAATCTTTTTGGTGTATGCATTCACTTGATCTTATGTGTGTTGATTTCTTTCATGTGATCTGGTGGGTGTTGTTTGTAATTTGTCATTCTTACTAACTCCCACCTGAAGCACTTACTCAGCTGGATTCGATAACAAGAATAGAACTCAGGAGAAGCATTCCAGTAGAAATATTGGCAGCCATGAGCATAGATGAGGATCCAATGATAAATTTCATTGCTTTAGATTTGGGACTATCCTGGATGGATCTAATTAGAGCTTACATCGAAAAAGGAACCTTGTCGACTAATCCAAAAAATGCAAGAAAGCATCGGTACGAAGGAGTTAGGTATGTGTTGGAGAGGGGAGTCCTATACAAAAGGGGACACACTCTTTCCTTACTACACTGTGTCCATCCATTAGAAGTGGCCGATTTAATCAAGGAGGTACATGAAGGTTTTTGTGGATCTCATTCAGCTGGTCGGTTGTCAGCCCAGAGAATTACCACACAGGGGTAATTCTGGCCAACTATGAAGGCAGATTACAGGTCCTTTGCAAGAAAATACGATAAGTGCCAGAGATTTTCTACAGTTCATAGAGCACTAGGCGCTGCTTTAACACCGATCACTTCTCCCTGGACAGTCCCGATTTGGGGAATTGATTTGGTCGGCCCATTGCCGACCACCAAAGGCAGATTCAGATATTTGGTGTTAGCTGTTAATTATTTCACAAAATGGGTGGAAGTAGAGCCATTGATAAAGATTCCCTACGAAAAGGTATTTTAGTTCATATGGAAGATATGCAGGTATGGCATGCCTTATGCCTTCATTACTGACCATTGTACCCAGTTGACAATGATGATTTTGAAGCATACTGTTTTCAATCCAAGATCCAAAAACTTCATTCTGCCCTAGGAAATTCACAAGGCAACGGTCAAACAAAAGTGACAAACATAACCTTGCTTAATGGACTAGAGAAGAGACTTGATGCTTCTAAGGGTAACTGGATTAATGAATTGCACTATGTTCTTTGGACTTATAGAACCACGCCGAGAACAACCACTAGAGAAACCCCTTATATGCTTGCATTTGGTACAGAGGCCATGGTACCAGTCGAGATATGTGTACCAACTCATAGAGTGTTAAACTTTGATTCTCTCAAAAGTGATCTAATAAGACGGTTGGACTTGGACATGGTGGAAAAGGTCCGAGAAGATTCCTCCTTCAAAGCTACTGCACATCAACAAAGGACTGCTCGTTTTTATAACAAAAGAGTCAAGCTGAGCAACTTGAAAGAGGGAGATATGTTCTCAAAAAGGTCATCTAGAAAGGAAACAAGCTTGACAAAAATTGGCATGGTCCATATCGTATTTCAGGAGTATTCCGACCAGGAACTTTTCGACTAGAGACACTTGATGGGGAAGAGTTCAAGAACCCTTGGAATACCGAGCATCTCCGAAAATACTATCAATGAATAAAGACATTTTGTATTTCTTTTTGCTTTATATTCAACAAAACTTTATTTCAAGTTCAATAAAATATCTTTATTTTAGTTCTCTTACACTCCAAAATTTTCAATTTTTTTTAGAGTACGTTGATATACATCCCCAGAACAATACCCAAACAATGTCTCTTGGTCTTCAGCCCTTGCCGATCAACAAATGGCAACAACTACATAAATCAACTACTTAAATCAGGTTGAACTTATCAAATATGAGATGCACCAAAAGCTTAACAAGTAGTTCGAGAGGCACCAACAACTTAATAAGCAGTCGTGTTTTACCCGACCATATTATTACTTCATGTATGACTTTATCTCAACAATTAGGGGTGTTCAAAAAACCGATTGGACTGAACCGAACCGCCCTATTTTTACCATTTTTTTTATCATTGGTTCGGTCTAGTTTTTTTTACAAACCGGTATAGTCGGTCCGGTCCTCGGTCTGCCACATTACATAACCTGTTTGGACCGACTCGGACCGGCTGTTCATATTAATATATATTTTAATTATATTTTTATATATCAAATAACTTAAATAAAGAAGGCAGGGTACGATCGTCATTTAAAAAAAACTAATGTCATTTGCCCTAGAAGACTTATCCCTCTTCGTTTTGTTTTTTCACATCAGTCGTTTTTCTCTCCTCTATCTCTCTCTACGCCATTTCCTCTCCACTGCTTGTGCCGCTGCCGTCTCCACTGCTCCTGCTTGTGCCGCCGTTTTTTTTTCTTGTTCTCCTCTCTGTTGCTATTTTATCTCATTGCCGCTGGTTTATTACGCAGTTGACATTTCTCTTTGTTGTTCTCCTCTCTGCTGCCATTCCACAGAAGAGAAGTAACCCCCGTAAAGGTGACTATTTATTTATACACATAAATAACACTAATACACCAAATTACAACCATATGATCTTGGTTTATTTATTTATCAGATTGATTTATTGACGTAAATAACACTAATGCACCAAATTTAGTCTGTATTAGGGTTTGGTCATTTTGACTATCGCCTCTGTTATTGAGCTATTTTTACTTTATCAGTATCACCACACCACAAGCACAACATATCTCAGGTTCCAAACTCATGTATTTCTGTTTAAATCCCCCTTTTGTTGCAAACACACCCTCTGGTTCTTGGTGTATTAAATGGTTCAAATTACAACCACATGATCTTGGTTTTAGTATCATTAGAGTTTAAACCATATGTTCTGTATAAAATATTAGCATAACAAGATTAAGATTGACAAGTTAGACCGAACCGACCCTATAAAAAATCGGGCCGACTAGGGTCGGGTGACCGATACAATCGATCCAATCTTGGTCTGTTTTTTTAGGACCGGTTTAATCGGTCCGGTCCTTAAAAATTCTAAAAACCTGACTGGATCGGACCGCGAACACCCCTATCAACAATCACTATACCAAAATGATCAAATTGACACCCTTCAACAGGCCAGCCTTGTCATGATCATTGACCGTGACAAAAAAAACACCCATTTTTGTCACGGTCAATAACCGTGACAAGTACAGTGTCACGGACTTATCATGGTCAATGACCATTACAAACCTTATAAACTGATCACGGTCAATGACCGTGACATGTCCGTGACAATTCTGTCAGTAAAAAACCCTTCCCTCTTCTTTTTTCCCACCGATTTCTATTCCCTCCATTTCTCTCTCTAAGCGACTACACTCTCTCTCTATAATTTTGGTACGTTTTCTCTCTCTATTTCTCTTCCATTTGTGTATATGTGCATGTGTGTATATATATATATGTGTAAATGTGCGTGTGTGTGGGGGGGGGGGGGAGGGAGCAGGGCTTGGGAGGGGGGGAGGGGGTGTATATGTGCATGTGTGTGTGTATATATATGCATGTGTGAGTATATGTGCATGTGTGTGTGTGCGTGTGTGGTGGGCAGTGGCAGTGGGGGGAGGGGGTAGGGCTGGGGGGGGCATGGGGCTGTGTGTGTGCATGTGTGTGTATGTGCATGTGTGTGTGCTTGTGTGTGTAGTGGGGGGAAGGGGGTGTGGTGGGGCAGGGGAAAATGGGGCGGGGGGTGGGGCTTGTTAATTTTTTTAATTAAATTTTTATTGGTTTATTAGATATTGGCCCTTATATGCAAGTAGTGCCCCTTGTAAAAGAATTGATTGATTAAATATTGATTGGTTGTTAATTTTTTAGTAAATTAATAATTAGTGCCCCTTTCACATGCAAGTAGGATTGCCCCACATTGTAAATTAATAATTGTATACTGTAATTGTTAGTTTAATTGATGAAAATAATTAATTGAGTAGATGAATTAGAAGGAGTACGAGATACACATTTGTTGTTGCTATTGCGGTTGGATTATAGTGGATCGATGTTCGGTTGGTTAATTTTAGAAGTGACATGACCACTGGATTATTGTCCATATGGGGGTGGGATTTTTCAACTTTTTTTAAAAATTACTTTATATCACGAACAATATATATATATATATATATATATATATATATATATATATATATATATATATATATATATATAGTATGATAATTAAATGAAACATACTTGAAATCACATATAGTGCGCTTAGATACTAGCCTTCTAGTTCTTATGCGAACGCATTCAATAGCCCTTAGACCTGTTCGAGAGTCATTACCCCTGTAATGAGATCTCTCGAATTATTCCGTTTGGACAGTTTGGGACTGCATAATTTATGTATAATAATATTCTTAATGGCTTAAAGTAGTTACTTTTGGAGAAAGTTCTGCAGTCATATCCTAATGTTCTCTGGGTACATACTAGATTGACAAGTATGACTGTTATTTCAATTGATCAATTGAAATAACACTCACACTTGCCAATCTACGTCGTGTACTTGGATAACTATGGGGATATGATGCCGAATTTTTCTCGAATCTTAACAATGTGCATGAGCTATTAAGTATATTACGGAAATCTGCGGTCTTGAATGGGATATAACCATTCACCCTTTAGCGGTCTTGAATGCCGAATTTAAAAATCGAATATAAATAAGACATAATTAGATGAAACATACTATAAATTTAAGTTTTGTTTATACTAATCCATGAATGTACGCTTCTTACCTTTAATAGGTGATTAGTTGTGGTAGCTGTGATGGGATATCCTAAATACAGAGAGTTGATGGGTTATACAAATAGAATGGGGTGTGTGTTTCGCATGGGTGCTCATGAATTTGTGAAATACGCAAAGAGATGTCATAATGATGAAGAGTTTCCGTGTCCGTGTGCTAGGTGTAAGAATGGTAAGGTGTTTGAGTGGAAAACATTGAACTATATTTGTTAAGATGGGCTATGCAAGATATTTATCGATTTTGGAGTTTTTACGGTGAATTGAAAGTTCCTTTTGTCCCCGAACAACCTTCACAACAAGCTTCAACAAGTAGGATATATGTATAAGGGTATGGCGTATATCACAATATATTAGAAGATTTAGTTGATGATGCGTACGGAGTCTACCTGGCTCCTTTGGTAGAAGAATTAAATGAGTTGTGGGAAGAGGGTGTGCAATCATTTGACTCTTTTAGAAAAGAAGAGTTTACGCTGAAAGCTATGTTGATGTGGGCAATTCATGATTTTCCAGCTTATGGGATATTATCCAGTTGTGTAGTACATGGTTATTTGGGGTGTACTATTTGTGGAGAGGAGACTAAATCTCTTCGTTTATCCGCTAGCTCAAAGAATGTATACCATTGCCATAGGGGGTTTTTACCCCCGGCTTATAGTTTCAGATAAAAATGCTTGTAAAGTTGATCCTGACACCAATTTGATCATGGTTAACTTGTCCAAGTTGAAGAGCAACGACCACGTGAGCGATGAGCCATTTGTTTGTGCATTTCAAAAGGCCAACCAAGTGTTTTATTCGGAGTATATCAACAATGAGCCGTGGTCAATTGCCCTACATACGCCAAATCGTCTAAATAGTAGTATGGATGACTTGACTGCTCCTACCGAATATCAATCCATTTTTTATGATAACCCGAATTTGAAACAATTTTTCAATTTGTAATAAATATTTCAATTTGTACTTTATCAATCCATTTTTAATGCTTTTAATTGATTTGCACTTTATCATTTTCACTTTTTTTTTATCTTTCTCTCTTTCCTTTGTATATGTATGTGTGGGTGTGGGGTGTGTGTGGGGGTGGGGGGGCAATGTGTGTATTGTGTGCGTGTGTGTGGGAAGTAGGGGTGGGGGTGGGGATGTTTCGGATTTTTAGTAATTGTACATATTATAAGTTAGTTGTTGTTGTTTTGGAATTCAGAATTGAGGTGTTAAACAGTAATAATTCATTTGGATTTGTAGTAATTGTACATATTTGCATATCTTCTTCTAATTCATTTGAATTTGTACTAATAACAACATTTTTTTTTACAGAAAATGTCTCCTTCAGGTATTAAGGCGAGGATGATGATGTTTATTATGATGGTATCGTCTGGGCTCGGTGGTAACGAAGGCGACGAGGGCTCCTCGGCCCCTAGGCTCCCCAAATGGGGCAAACTGGGGATGACCGTCGAGAACAAGGCGGGGCTATTAGCGAGATCCCTCGAGCTGGTAATGACGATCATCGGCCTGGGGTACACTAGTTAGAGGGAGGTTCCAAATGAGCTCAAGTTAGCTATTTGGGTGGCACTACTGGTAATGTATTTATATTTATATGAATGTTTTAATTTCAATTTCAATTTCAATTTCGATTTTAATTTAATTTAATCTTTATATTTATATTTATATTTATTCGCAACTAACATTATATTTGTTGGACAAGAAAATTCAGCCTGAACCCAAAACTACACGATTCCGTCTTGGAGCAGTTTAGGGAGCAATACAAGACGTGGAAGAAAAATATGCGGACCCGGTACTTTGGGAAGACCCGAGACTCCGTTATCCGAATACGTGACTCCGTCCCACCGAAGGAGCCGATCTCATTGGCACAATGGCAAAAGTTCATTGACAATGAGATCAGGGAGTGACAATTGGCATCTCACCAATCGGGGAGGGGAAATCGGGCAAAAAATACGGACGTGCACTACTCCGGTCGGACGTCTTACGCTGAGGTAGAGCATAGGATGATGGTAAGAATTAATTTTTTTATAATTATAGAAATATGTTATTATGTATTATTTTACTTTGCAGAACCTATACTAATTTTGCATTATTTTATTTCAGGGGACGGGGAGTGGCCCTGGGGGTATGCCACATAGTCTCGATACTTATGTGGCTATTCGGACGAACAATGTGAAGGATAAGGAGGTGTCCCCGATTGTCACATCCACGATTGTAAGTAATCCGATAGTTTACTTTTTATTAATTACGTTATAATTTTTTTATTTACTTATTTAACTAATCATGTACTTTTTGTCGTTTCAGGCAAAGCTTAAAGAAGTGTATGAGTCGCAGTCTGATGTCGAAAAGGCATCTTTGTCCACAGACGCACTCAACCAAGTGCTTGGCGTTGATCGCAAGGGGAGGACAAGGGGGTGAGCTCGCGGGTGGCCAAATCTAGGATCATCGGATTGGATACGAGCAATACCGGGTTGGCTCGAACGGTGGACTCACATGACGCGAAGCTGTCCCGTTTGGAGGCGACGATCCACGATATGTTCTCATTCATGAAGAGTTAGTTGGGCGAAAATCGTTAGGGGAAAGGGAAGGAGAAGGTGGTGGAGGAGGACGAGGAAGTGGACCTCGCTGCTTCATCGCCGACACGTGAGGACTCTGATGATCCAGTCCCCTATTTGGCTCCCTTCGACTGAACGATATCGACACTTAGTTGGATGAGCGTGTTTATATAAGACATATTTGATAGCTAACGGATAGGGTGGGGGTTGAGGGACCCGAATACCGTCCAGGGTATGCCAGTTCATGGATGTGTGCTTCAAGACGTCGAGGCCAAGATGCTCGTAACGCATGTGATACCCGGGAAGGAGAACTCCCCATTACGGTTGCGCGAACAATACCGCATGATGAATATACAAGGGTGTATGAATTCGTATATCGTGTGGCCTATCCACCTCCTCAAACCAACCCCAGACATTTAGTGACATTATTTGAATTGAATTTATTTAAGTTGTTACATTTGAATTATATCGTGATGTATATTGTTTTGAATGTATATTTGCATTATCTCTATTTTATTTAGATATATGATGTTTGGACAGGTACAACGTTGCTATAATAGGTACAAATATACTGCTGGGCAGTGGCAGTGGCCATACTGCCCACCAGATTTTTTTTTTAATTCTGCCCAGAATTGTCACGATCATTGACCGTGATAAATAAAACTTATCACGGACTTGTCACGGTCAATGACCGTGATAATTTTTTTAAAAGGTTACTGATTTGTCACGGTTAGTAATCGTGACTAATCTTGTCACGGTCATTGACCGTGACATGATCGTGACAAGTCTAATGAACATGTTACGGTCAATGACCGTGACAAGTCTGTGATAAAAAAAGTTATTGCCCCCATACTTGTCACGATCATTGACCTTGACAAGGTTGACTTGTCATGGTCAATGATCGTGATAAGTTGACATATTTGGTGTAGTGAAGTAACGAATAAGAAGTCAATAAAACTTCATGTATCAACACAAGTATCTTTACCCGACCAAGTTAAATACACGAATACATATATATATATATATATATATATATATATATTCCTAACACACTTGGTCGCCAATGATAACTACTTTATGTATGACTTCGTCTTTGACAAGTCAAGAACAAGAAGCCCGTAAAACTTCATGTATACATACAAGAAATTTTACCTGCCTGGGTTAAATACATGAATACATGTATACATTCCTAAACACAGGAATACATACATATATTTCTAATACACTTGGTCACCACTGATAACTAAAGCTACAACTTAGATCAATAAAAATATTTATATTTTTATCTAAGTGCATTAGTAGAATCTAAGGCCCTACAATCACAGTTTAATAACTTATCATCCATACAAGTAGATTTCTTAGTCGACTAACTCATTAACTAATCATAAGTTTAAAACAAGTACATATACTTTTATTCAAATATTAAAGGTATTACAATCAAGATCAAGCAAATAAAAAAAATAGAATTATTCTTCTGGACATTTCCCTTATGCTTTGGTCCCTTCAGAAGATGTCTGTTGTACTTTCTCTATCCCAACGGGAGGATCATCCAGGGTATAGAGGGAATTTATGTAATTAAAATCTGTCAGCTTTCACCTATTGCTACTTCTCAGCTCGTTGATCAAATGAGGAGGATGGATTATCTCATGCACATCATGAAGGTCGTAATCTTCTAGATATTTGGTGATTAAACATTGAGGAATGGCATCAGGAAGGATCCATATTAAGCCTAACTTGAATGGAGGCTTGTCACAATCCAACAAACCATGATCATTCCAATACCATAACTCATCGTTTTGATCATATTTCAGTACGGTAAGCAAGTCGATCCATCCCCATCTATAGCCCTCACGATGACTTTGTGCAAGATGATCATCCACATAGCTTAGGGCCTCATTGTAACCTTCCATTCAAATCTCCCTGGGTTGCTTGTGAATTTGGAAGGTCAATATTTCTACCTGATATTGGAGTTTCTTAAGAACCTCATTCTTGACTTTTAACTGGGAAGATTGGTCGGTAATAGCTTTAACCTTAGCTTCTAGCTGTCTGGAAGTTTGCCTAGGTCTACTTTTCTACAATGCTTCAAGTTATTTCACCGACCTTGCATTCTCAATTTCTAGGAAAGAGGCACCTTCATTAGGACTAATGATAGACGATATCTTCAAGCTGTTAAGTTCACTCCTCAAAGCATTATTCTCTTTCTCCAGCATAACAATAATTCCTCGGGCTTTCTCCACATCTTTCTTCAAAGATAATTCCTTTTAGTTCAAAGCAGAAGTGTTATCTTATAGTTTTTTCTCAAAGCCCCATCCTTCGCTTAAAGTTTTATACTTAGCTTCATAATTAGCATGCAGCAAAGCTTTGGATTGATTGTGATCCTCCTGAAGTTGCTCTATCATTTCCTAATAAGTAGCATTATTGGCTACAACCCTATCCCATAAACAATGAATATGAATATAGGACTCCTTGACTTGGTCGGATGTATCAAGGTTGAGCAACCCATTCAAATCTTCTTCAGTCAAAGGAATGTGACCAACTTCCAGGAGGTTCTTACTTCTTCTGAGCATATCAGATTCAGTAGCTACTATATTTTCCTTCATTGCATCAAACTGGAAAATCGTAAAGAAGGACATGAGTTTACAGAACAATCCCACACACCATACAATAATTAAGAACAAATAATATTTTTCATCTAAATATTAAAAGCATCACAGAATAGAGATAAAAGCTTGTTCTTTCATTGATAAGTAATTCATGATTATAAAAGCTATTACACCAAAAGCAAGAAAAAAAATAAAAGCACACAAAAGCATACTGGCTATACCTTCTCCTTGTCCTTAGCCTGGGCTTGACCATCCGCTGGTAGGTCAGCTGGAACCATTGCTGGTTCAGAAGGCATGGTATAAGACTCTCTTGATCCTTATTCATCATCAAACTCCTTATCCACGTTGGGTGGAGTGCCAAAATCGTGTCTAGAGAAAAGTTAGATTTTTCCTCTATGATGACCTCCTTCAAAGCTCCAATGCAGCCTTTCTTGAAAGATAATCTTTTGGCATACTCAATCTAAGCAGAGACAGTAAAAATGGCTTTCTTCTAGCCTTTATCAAAAGATGCTTTGCCCTTGGCCTTTAGGGCAATCACATCAGCAAATAAGGTGGTCACCTTGGCCTATGCAGTTTTGGCTTGGGCAGAGATATAAACAAGTTTGTCTTCAACCACTTTGGCCATAGCTTTAACATCTGTAGCCTTATCTTCTGAAATCTTTAACAGGCCCTCAGCATTGTTAGCCCTTTCATTATCTTTCTTTATCTCTTCTTTCCAGGACTTCTGCTTCACCTCCATAGCTCGATGTGATTCCTCCAAGGATTTTATCAGACCTGAAAAGGCCCCTTTAACTTCTCTAAAAGAACGTACTTGGTCGTCCTTCTCCATCATTTGGTTGAAATCAACCAAAATCTACACATAAAGGCATAAAAGTTAGAAAAAATCATTAGTGTATTATCATTATAAGGATACAGACCAACAAGTAGTTAAAATTTACCAATGCCAAACTATGGCAAGCCCTCTCAGTTAGACGGGACCTCGACAAGGGGGCTGACGTAACTCAGTCAGCAGGAAGAGTCCTTTATTTGATTAAAACCCTGGCCAAATAAGGGTTAACATCAACTGAGGCTGATCAAATGTCTAGGTCAACCTGGATTTTCTTCACCAACTCTTGTTGGTCGGTAGTTTTCGTAGTAGCTATATTTTGTTGTTCAACTTGTGTTTGCTTAATCTGTTTTAAAGGATCAAGTAAACCTCTCTTAATTCTCTTGAGCCGATGCTCCTTGGCCCGAGCCTCATTAGTACCTGTAGGCCTTTTATCACCGGCCTTGGATTTTTATTGCCATCCACAAACTTGGGAGTTGGGGATAGGGGACCACCCATCAAGTTAGGTATGTTCCTCTTTGTCATATCTACAATACAAAAAGAGGGAGAAACAGGAATTTTAAAAATGTCCAAAGACTCAAATGAAGAAGTTCCTCCAGGAATAACCTTAACACCTGTGGATTCAGTAGCCGACTAAGTAGACACATAATCTTCCTCAAGATTAATGGCAAGTGGGGGTAGAGCAACAGTAGGATGGGAAACAAAAGAAGTAACAAAAGTTCTGTAATGTAACAGGTAGGAGGCGGCTCTGGGGTGCTCCTCACCAATTCTCTAATGAATGCTCCACAAATATTTAAGCTCTTAAAGATTGATGTTCCCTTCCTCTGGGCACTTTTTCTCGCTCTCCACTGCATAAAAAGAAGATAATAAGGTTAGTTGACATATCATCAAACAATTAGTCAGCAGAAAAAGGAAAATAAAAACTAGTGCAACCTATGCCACGTCCCTCCCGAGAACACCTAGGCCCATCATACACTTATCCTCTTTGAAGAGGAACATATTTCTAGTTCTTTGATATGACCCCATAATCAAAATAGTCCTTGTTGGTATCTGGTAAGTTGACCGCTAAAGAACCTAGTCTTCAAATAGTAAGTGTTGTCACTAGCGACCCACTTATAGCAGAACATCAACTCAGGAATACCAATATGGGTTCTATACATCTTATTAAGCCTATGAATCCCATTTACTATTCTCCATGTATTGGGGGCTACCCTAGCAGGAACAACATCAAAATATTTAAAAAACTCCAGGAAGAAATGATTGGGGGGAAAGGTAATACCACACTCAGCTATAAATAACGGTGGGATCTAATGACCCTTTGGCAATGATAAATCATCAACTGGAGGAATAGGCATATCTAATTCTACCCAATTAAGGGTATTTCTTTCCCACCTAAATTCATCTAAAGAATCACCATGAACGATGTGCACCATAATTACAACAAAGAAAGAAGTAAAAGGAAAGGGAAGAATAAAGCTTACAGAGAAAATGATGGAAGAAGCACGAGTAAAAGTGGTCGCAAAAATAAAGCTTGAAGATGAAAAGCTTGGATATGAAAGATAACTCAAAAGTTTGAAAATTTATGGTACAGAAACTAGCAAAATTTTTGCTTCTTATAGATTGCCTAGAAAACAGTACAGGTAATGATAAATTATATAGATGATTGACATTCTGATGGCTTCACAACTCCAAAGATGAGTAATTACGTTAAATTTTAAATTATTCACGAAATTGCCATCACATGATAAAATAATGGAAAATTTTCATAAGTCCCACGAGTCGACAGCCTACTAAGACCATGAAAGATTGCCGAGCAACTCTGCATAGCTCATACTTCATCCTTTCAACAAAATATCAAGAATAAAGCATTGGGGGATTCTGTTGATGTAAAAAATTATCCATCTAGATTGACTAATTAAAAATGGGCACCTATCCCTTTACGTAGCAGCATCATAGTCATCAATCATTTGGTCGACTCAGAAGATAGTTGATTGGACAGCAGGCCGACCAACCTGAAGAATACAAACCATCATTATAGATAAACAATCATCGTATAGAAAGTGACCAAGAGTCATTCTACACATGCTCAATACTATCAACAATCACATTCATTATGTACAGGTGTAAATGCTTAAATATATAAAGGTATTCCAACTCTTGATATCCGGGTCACTACAAATACAATGTATTCCTTTCACAAAATGCAAGAGAGAAGATGAACAAGGTCATTCTTCTAACAAGAATACCTAATTTTTTTTAATCATCAACAATACTGCAATCACAGTGGACGTAGGTTCTTTTTATAGCTGAACCACTGAAAATTCTCGTGTCTCATTTATTTCTCTCTCATTTTTTTATCCGTGATTATAAAATTGGCATCATATAAATCACCACCAATTTTAGACATCAACAACAGTTGCGGAAATATAAGCTCAATTTAGCTACTCAATTGCAAGAATAGTGGCTCAGTTTTAGCTACTCGGTTGTAATTTGTAGCTTAGCTCAAGCTATAAGGATTGTATGCGATGTTTGATCCCTCCATTGAACAATCATGGTAGTGAAACTCAAGCATACACGGTCTCCTTGAAAAGTGGACGTAGACTCACGAATTTTGAGCCGAACCACTATAAATCTTGTGCATTTAAAATTCTTATGACTTTGTTTCATTATGCCATGCGTAAAAAATTGTTCATATATTTCGTGTTGACTTTGGCAAATAGAAAGATGACTAATTGAAGCCTTATATCTTAGACCGTGATAAGAAAAACACACATACATATAAGTTTACTTATTTTTAGTCTAACTAGAAAATTTATTGTTGTGTGTAGCCATATGAAGTTAAATTTTATTTTTGGGAGAATTTACGAACTTTTGGTAATCTTATGAGTAAGTGAAAGTATAGGAATTTATCTCCTTTGAAAATATATATTTGGGGCATTGTATAGGTATCAGAGCAAGGGATCTAATTTGACCTTAACCGGTTTAGATTTAAAAATGGAAATTTTTTTATATTTGATTTTGAATGTTGCACTTTATATTTTTGTTATTTATGTGTTGAAATGCTTTTTATCTTGTAGTCGTTCAATATTGCATTCTCTAATAAAAGGTAGAAGTAGTCAGTCTATTGACCAAAGAGCTACATTGAATGACAATCATAAGAGCAACAAGGAAGATGTTTTGCTACAATGCAAGAAATAAATAGTGCAAATATTCTGACCATATTCAAGTCTTATTAAGGGAGATAAAATCATATTCAAAGTTGCATTTTTATTGAGTTATCCTCGACAAAAATTACTACACACTTCTGTAAATTTGAAGCTCGATTAGTAGCTCGGTTTAGCTACTCGGTTGCCAGAATAGTAGCTCAGTTTTATTTACTCGGTTGTAATTTGTAGCTCGACTCAAGCTACAGGGATTGTACGCGGTGTTTTGATTTCACCTTTAAAGAGTCACGGTAGTGGAACTCAAGCGGATGCGGTTTCCTTAAAGAGCGGATTTAGGCTCATAGATTTTGAGCTGAACCATTATAAATCTCGTGCGTTTAAATTTCTTATATTTATCTATTGTTTTCATTGTGGTTATTTTATTTACATTTTCAGCCTATCTTTTTAACATGTTTTTATAATTTTGAAAATATCATTTATTTTGAAACAAATTAAATAATAATTCTTTTCAAGTACTAAGATTTTTCATCCTCTTTAAACATTTTTTTAAATTTTATTCTTGGCACATATTCATCTCTAGTGATAACTATAGTTCAACACTTATCTTGGGATAATTTTAATTGTAAAAAATTCATATGTACCCCACTTAAATGTGTATAAATTATTGATTTATGAAATTGTAATTAAAAACCTTAGGAATTGGGTTAATTCACATGTAAATTGGCAATAGAAAATGTGATGAGAAAACTTTGATTTTATTCGAGACTATAAATCACGTGTTTATCAAAGGGATTATTATTTTAGCCTTATCATTAGCGTTGGAAGTTGGATGTTGGTTAGTTATTGTTAAAAAAGAGTTTTATGTTGGAAGTTTAATGGTGCTATCATAAGGGCTATAATTAATTAATTATTTGTTAACGTTGTAAGTTGATGGGAAATTAGGTGTGCCATTTGGGGGAATTGGGTCATTTGGTAAATTTTTGAATATGTGATTTGTGTGATTAAATCATCGTTCTTATTGTCTAAAGGGAACTAGGTTGTATGATGATCGATGTTGTTGGTGAGATTTTTTTTGTTAGATGAGGGTGGTTGTGAATGTGCTTTATGTTGACAGGTATATGTTGTTGAGGAGATTGTAACAACCCGCGTAATTTTTGGGGTATTTTTGAAATAAAGAGGAAAAATAAATTTTGAGATAAAATTATTTGTATTTCTCAAATATGTTGGTTATTATTTTTAAAGGCGAGAATTTCAAACAATTTCGAAATCGGAATTAAAATGGAGTTTTAATTGAATTTTTATTATTTAGAAGAGTCCTCAAAATATAAAACTCTCTAAGAGTCCTCGGAACATAAAACTCTCTTGTAAAAATAATATTTTTAGAAATCCGACCGTCCGATCAAGCTGAATTTTTGTGAGAAGTCCTGTTTTGCCGTTCGCTACAACATACTAAAATTTCAAGTGACTCCAACGGTCCGATCGTCTGGAATAAATTTTTTACTGTTTGTATCTGATTAGAACTCTTTTCTTAATCAAACTCTTAATCCTTTATATATCAACTAATTCGTGGCTTGGCTTTTCAAATCACTTTTTCTCAAACTTTTCAACCAGAAGACCTCTCCAAAATTACTCCCTTTCATCTACAAACCATAGCCCCAAACTTATTCAAGATTTTAACCTTAGATTAGAAAGCTTATTTGGTGTTTTCTCGAGTTTGGGCTAGAAAGAGATTTGATTATTTTCGCGAGAGGAACGTGATAGTGTGATTAGATTTTGAGGCTAAATTATGCGATGATTCATGTTGGTTCTTTTGGTGGTTTAAGGTATGGGGTTTTACACAATATGCTCCTAAATCTCGCGAGTGTTTATTCCGTTGAATTCTCGTTAATTGAACTCATATTTTGAATTTTTAAATTCATTGAAATCTGGAAAAATAATTGTTGGAATTATTTTGATTCATGTTGTATTATTCGTGTTGTTGTTGAGCACGTTGTCATGAGATTTTAATATGGCACGGACGTTGGGCACTCGCCAAAATTCCTGCTTCCAAGGGCTATGACTTGATAAAGCATATGCGGATGGGGTGAGGCCTGGTGACCCGGTTAATGTGTTGTTGAGAAATTTATTGATAAAATGCTATTGAGATTTGCATTTGATTTGAATATTCGTATTCGTATTGTTACGTTTTATTCAACGCTAACATATTTGTTGAGCATCTTTCCTGTCGTACTGTGTACTTCCGCATATTTTCTTTTAGTGGCAGGTTAGCGCGGATTTTGGGGCGCTATGGAGATTGATTTTAGCGAGGACTATTTTGGAAAGATTTTTGATACAAGATGAGAAGATTGTATTATTTTGATGTATAGAGCATTGGAGATTTGTATTTTATTTTCGAGTTAGCTTTTATATGTAATTCGAGAGACTTGGTATTAATTTGAAGAATTTGAGATTAGTGGTTTCTCTTGTTTTATTGTGGGAATTAGATGCTCTATACCTTGTGATTTATGGATTTGATTTTGTTTATCGTAGTAGCGCTTCGTTTGCACTCCCCGAGCGGGCGGGGTGTTACAGAGATGGTATATGTGTTTAGATTTACAAGGTTATTATTGAAGATTAGGACTTTTGGGTTACTTATAGTTGATATTGGGGTCCTAGAACCTGGGATATGTACATGTAGGGTTTGAACTAAATACGATGATGTTTGAGGATACATGTATATGATGGAAAGTTAACTCGAGACTTTAATCTAGTAGTCGTTATTTTACGATGATTGTTAGGATGATTAATGTTTGAAGATGTAATGGTTAGGTGAGAATTTAGGAATTAAAGAGTGAATCAGATGCTTAAGAAAATGATAAATTGTCTAAGTCTAGGTCATGTAATGAGATACTTTGGGAATTATAGAGTGATCTATAAGTCTTATGCTAATGTCGGGTATTGGCTTGAATGGATTTAAAGTAAAGGATATAAAAGTAGTTTAGTGTCTATCCATTCTCAATAACTACCTAATCTAGATAGAAGTATATCAAGAGGTTTATGAGACGTCCCACTCACGAATTTAGATATGGTAGGAGTTAGGAGTTTAGGAATATTAAGTTTTGTAGGTAATTTTAGATATCACATCATGAGTGTTCGGTAAGCAATTATTAAAATTGGTGACTTATGACTATAATTTATGTTTAGATGTTGATATGATAGATACATGTGAGAAATGGATATAAAATGAATGGGAGTAGCAATAATGAAGTGAATTTATTTTGGTTTTCGTGGAATAGGCGATTGATGATTTGAGTTAGGTGTCTTAGTATATAAAATGATGAGTTAATAGTTGTTTACTCTCGATGACTGCTCAATCTAGACATAAATGTACTTGTGGGGGAGAGGGGGGGGGGGGGGGTTGTTTTGATTTCATTTATGATGCATCCCACGCATGAAGTCTAGAGAAGGCTAGGATTTGGCAGCTTAGGAGATTTAAGTTATGTATTGGTTCTTAAGTAGGTGGTTAGGAGATATATGATTATTTTAAAGTCTTGAAGACCAACTTACTTAGACATAAATGTATCGGGTGGTTCCTTATTTGGATTTCATTTATGGAACGTTTCAAAAATGAAATTCAAATACATTTTCTGTAGAATGTTATGTTGGGTGTTTCTATAGTTACCGAGTAGTTTGTTGACTGGCTATGGAGTATCGTATGTGCATGACCTTTATTGGTTGACTACTTTAACGAATTTCAATGGTTGTGCGGGGGTCTAGTGTTGATATATATATATATATATATATATATGTGCAGGACCTAGATTGTCTGGCAACGGTAATGGTTTAAACAGACTTTGGATTACCTTAAGAATATGTGCAGGGTTGTGAGTGAGACCGAATGGCTATGTTATGAGATTAATATAGTTATGTCAGTTGGACGTGGTGGTTTACATTCTTTGTATGGTACTTGCGGTATACTATGTGATGTGCAAGGCTGTGAGGGAGGCTAATAGATTATAATTGTGATAGTAATAAATATAATGTGGAGCATATTATGCTATGTTCGGGGCCGTGAAAGAGGTCGATTTAACAAGATAGAGATGATATGAGTGAGTCATGAAAGTGATAATTGGCTAATGTGTGTTAAACGTGTAAGTTTAAGGAAGTCGATTGGCTAGAATATACATAAAATATGAAATGATATAACTAGTGGAAAATAAAATTATGTATTTAATGGATTATTTAAGTGGAAAAGGGATAACATGATTTTACTAATAATTTGAAATAAAGATTGTGTGATTGTTAGTATCGGTTGATAAATCGATATTTGTTGAGATCTATCATTATAAAGAGATGTTATTAATATCAGTTAATGAGTAGAAAGTTATGAATGATTTGATATTATGTGTTTAGTTATTAAACCTTGTTACTAGATGGATAATTCTTTATATTCTTAATATTATATGAAACACTGATATATCCAATTATTATTTGAATAGTTGATTATGTTATATTACATGGTGACAATTGATAAAGATTCTAAGTTAAATGTTATTGGTATTTAAAATACTTTATTGTGTTATTTATTTCATTTGATGATTGGAGTACGTTACTCAACTTGTGAAACGTAGCTAGTATTCTTGCATTAGGCTTTGGCCTATTACTGTTGACTAACATCATAGGTTAAGATTGAGCTTCTAGGAACGGTTGGATCTTGGAGAGAAGACTAAGAATTTAGAGATTTATTTTATGTACGATGTAGTTTGCTTTCCATCGTGTATTTCATATGAGACAACTTTAGTGTGGTGGGTCGCTTATAACCACATAGTTATACTTAGAATATTTTTTGAGATTTTTGCAAATGATTGGTGTGAGTGTAAATAATCACAATAAATGAATCTAAGTAGTTAAGGCTAAGCTAAGAATAAAATAGTATCACAACAAAAGGATTTATGTGGTTTGACAATGGCCTATGTACATATGGTGTTCCTTTTTTATAACTCTTCTGTAATTCAATATCAAGAAGTTACCTTTCCCATTTTTCCTTGGGCGAGGGCTACATTTATAGAGGTACATGAGGAAGAATCATGTTGTACTTATTTGAGATCTTTATAAAGCCTCTTCATGATTCCTGTTAATCTCCTTTGAGATCTTTGCTTGATGCATTTATCTCTGTGTAGTTATCTCTTATGATGTCTTTTTCCTGTTATTTGTTGGGATGGCCTTATTTTTGGATTTGAACATATTTGGGCCGTTATGTTTGGGCCACTTGGCTTATAATCCATAATTGCCCACAAAGCTCTTCGGCTAAAATGGGGCGGAGAAGTTTGAGAAGCTAATTTACTTGAATAGTTGGTCGGCCTAAGTGGGTGATAATCGTTGGAGATTGTATCTAAAAAAAGTTCCTTAAAAAGAAATTGTGAGCTGGTCAGATACTATTCCGACCGTTGAATCTTAGAAGGACACACCCATAATTATTTTATTTTAGTATGGGTACGCTGGTAATGTTCCAAAAATCAATCGCCGGTTGCATTAATGAGATTTAGACTCTGTTCCCAGATGATTAGACATTTGGGATTTCTCTTCAAGTTTAACCACAAGTCTGTAACGTCATTTGCACACTTTAATTCATTCATAACAAACATTTGGAGCTTCAGCCTCTACACACTTTGCCTGTAAGTATTCTTCATCCTTATCTGCATTTTCTTTCATCGTTTCTGGATAGTTTCATTTTTTCAGAATGATCTTATCTTCTGAGAGTTTTTGTTCCTTTTCCTTTATGTTCTTGGTATAAATTGTGTACTTTGTCAACAAAAGGACCATGGGGGAATTTAGAAAGACATATTCGATTCCTCTGTGTGTAGTCATTAAGTATGATGAATTTCTAGAAGAATGTAATGCTATTGAGGGTGGACATTAGATCTAAACCCCTTCATTGGTTAAGGGGGCAATATCTTTTCCCCCTAAATCAACTATTTTAGGAGTTTTAAGATTTTTTGGAGTAATCCCTGCTTAGTGTGCCCCAAATACTTGGAGAATTATCAATGGTGTTCATTGAATCAATGAACTGTATCGGACCCGTATAGGTATCCTAGAAATTAGGTATTATTACTCGTGGTCTCACACAACTGATGGAATTCTTTATCTGAAGGCGAGAAATGCTAATAGAGTCCTGGTCATTAACCTTATTAATTATAATAAGGGTTATTGGCATGAAGGTTTTATTTCCAGAAATTGGCAACATCCACCACTGCTTAGGGTTAAAATTATCAAGGGTTTTTGTTTCCGGAGAGAGGAAGAACATATGTCAACCTTATTTTATTCTTCGCACTTTAATTTTATTTATTCATGCAATCGCTGATGGTGATCTTCCTGTGTTTTTGTCAAGCTCGATCGAAGAAGAAAGAGCCATCTTCCTCTCATTTTAATAGGGAAGAACTCATCAATGTCTAGATGCTGAGAAATCCATTGGTTCTAGGTGGAAATCACCCAAGGTCGACATCTTTCCTTCTTGAATACAAGAGTTCCACTATCAATTTCACTGCTCACCCCGTGGACTCAATCCCTGATGTTCCCCTTCTTTCAGCAAGTGAGGGGTATTTTGCCTCCTCCTCTTTTGAGTCACTGAACGTTGATACCATCCTTGATGTAGAGGAAAAAGTAATGGGCCCAAAGAATTGGATTCTTTTGGTTGATGATGATGATATGACGACTTCCCTCAACTGCAAGGTCCCCAAAAAGGAGTTTGGGGGCCCTTCTGCGACAGTTTTTGTGATGGATCCCCCCATACGAGAGAAATATAAGAAGGAAAATAGTATTTATTCTTTTATCACTATTATTACTCCCCAAAAGGGAGATGCCCTAAACCTTGGGAAGGGCCACCAGGTAATGTCGGTGGCTAAGAGTGCATCTTTGGCCTTTGGACTGCTGAGGGGGAGTGCTCCTGATTGGCCGCGAGCAAGTTAACAAGATGACCCCTAATCAACTTTCTACACATATCGCTCAAGCATTGTCATTGGTATATATACTTTTCTTTTGATTTTTACCTCCTCTGCTTTGCATGGATTGCTAAGTTTTGGCATAATCCCCTATCTTTTTTTATAATTTATTGCAAACTTTGTAGCCATCCTATAAAAATGATTCAATCAATCCAGGGTCACGGACGACCTGACCACATCTTTGAACAAGTTTGAAAAGGCCATTGCTGCTACACAAAAAGCCTATGAGATAGAGAGGAAGTCTAACAGCTCTGCGATGGATGAGCTTAAGAATGAGCATGACCAGCTGATGGTCACGTGCGATCAACTGAAGATCGATCGCGACCAGTTTTTAGTTAAATCCGACTAATTGAAGAAAGCCTAGGAGGATCAAACGAAAGCTCTAGCTACCGCCAAGGATGCAGGAAATGATACTGGCTACGAGGAGGCCTTTTCCGATGCAAAATGCTAGATGAATTTTATTAAAAAGTCAAACTTAAAAAAAGGTTGGGATCTTTCTTTGACTAAGGCCTACGTCTCAGCTGAGTTTGAACTCTTTGGCAAGCATGATTCTGGTTATCCTCCAAAAGTAGAAGAAGTTGGTTAGGCCAAAGTAGCTACCGACCAAGGGGACTCTGAGGCTATCAAGAGCTAAGCTCCAGAAACACAGGAGAAGGTGACAGAAAAGGAAGCCAAAAACTAGTTAGGAATAATTGGCTTGAGGATCCTTATATTTTTTTGTTCTTATTTGTTTGTAAAAGCTTTGCCCTATTTTGTCGTAATGAAATATTTTCTCACTGTCCAACTGGCTGCTAAGGCATCAACATGGCTATTATGTCCCTGGGGGAACTCTTGAATGTGAACTTTTTCAAATTTAGCCATCAATTCTTAGGCGACCTACAGGTATGCTGACATCCATTCATCCCTAGCGTTGAAATCTCCTGTCACTTATTAGATACTATCTTTGAAGTGCAATATATGTCAAGATAGATTTCCCCCACTGAGTAATCTTTGCATAGTCCTGCGATGAGGGCTTCGTACTTGAACTCATTATTGAAAGCTTCAAAACCAAGTATGATCCCTTGATCGATCATCGTATTCACTAGGGAAATAAGTACAATTCCTACTTCTTTCCCCTTGGAGTTGGATACGCCATCCACATAACTTTCTGGACTGGTCGATCTCTCAGCTTATTAACTAATCTACTATATCTTGGTCACTGGGCTCCTCTTCTCCTATGAACTCAATAATGAAGTATGCCAACACCTATCCCTTAATCACCCTTCTTGATTGATAGTGTATATCAGGCCTTCTAAGTTCAATCGACCATTTAGACATCTGCCCAGATAAGTCGGCATTCTGAAGAACAACTTTGAGGAGAAAAAAAGTGGCGATTATGATTTAATGGGCTTCAAAATAGTTCTTCAACTTGCGCGACGTAACGACCAAAGAGTAGGCCAATTTTTCAAGTGGGAGGTAGCGTTGTTCGTCATCTAGGAGCATTTTACTGACATAGTAAATGGGGGACTGACATCCCTTCTTCTCCCGCCTTAAGGCTAAACTGAATGCATGTTCGAAAACCGCTAGGTAGAGATAAATAGGGTCTTCTGGACTTGGAATGTAAAGTAGGAGAGGTTTGCTCATATAAGATTTGATTTCTTCAAGGGCCTTTGAGCATTCCTCATTCCGGGTGAGGTCTTTTTCCTTTTTTAATTGATGAAAGATTAGTTAAAATCATTCAGAAGGCTTTGGGATGAAATAATTATGGGCTTTGAACATTCTTATTAAATTTTAAATCTCGCACAACGTCTTTGGAGACTGAACGTTATTGATCACCACTATTTGGTCGGGGTTGGCCTCAATACCCCTTTTACTGACTAAATACCTTAAGAAATGTTTGGATTGAGCCCCAAAGGAACTTGGTCATTTTGAGCTTTATTCGGTAGCTCCCTAGGATCTCAATGGTCTCCTCTAAGTCCTTAAGATGGTCAGCTTTGAGCTTGCTCTTTACGAGCATTATGTTAGTGTATACCTCCATTTTATCTCCCAACTATTGCTTAAACATCCTCATAACCAGTCGTTGGTATGTGGCTCTTGTATTGTTTAGGCCAAAAGGCATGACCTTATAACAATACATGCTCAAAGTGGTTATGAGTGAAGTTTTCTCTTGGTTGGTGCTGGACAAAGGATCTGATGATACCCTGAGTATGCATCTAGAAAACTCATCCGTTCATGACTAGATGTGGCATCAGCTAACTGATCGATCTTAATTAGAGGAAATCTATCTTTGGGATATACTTCATTGGGCTCGATGAAGTCCATGCACACTCTCTAGTTATAGTTACTCTTTTTTACTACCACTGGGTTTGAGATTCATTTTATGAATTGAACTTCTCTGATGGACCTTGCCTCCAGAAATTTCCATATCTCTGTTAGGGAGAGTCAATGTTTACCACTAAGAACTCAATCAGCTTTGAAATGTTTCTAACCCTAACTAAAAGGATCACCTTTCCTAACGACATAGTCATCTTTACAGCTAATCTGACCAGAGGGATGGTGGTTTCCTTTAAGTCTTCTATCTTCAGTTTGAGCTGTTAAAGAGTTCTAAGTACACGATTTGAGAGGAGCTTCCTTCATAGACTAATAGCTTATCCACATCCCAGTTTGTAATCCTAAGGGTTATTACTAGAGCATCATGGGGTGGGGTCCCCATCCCGATCAACTTATCTTCTGCGTGTTGTAGACTATATCTTTTGGTCGCCTACTGATGATACACAAATATTTAGTATTTCATTCCTCGAACCTATGTATTTGAGCCCCCTCGGGTATCTTATTCCCTATATTTATGCTCATTAACCAAACAACCTAGGATTTCTATGTTAACATGTTTTGCAGGGGTTAATTGAGTTTTTATAGGTATTTGGATGCTAAGTGTGAAGTTCGGACGCATTCCCCTCGATTTTCATACACGATCGCACGTTCAAGGGCAATTTAGTCTTTTTACAGCTTGGACACCTGGCCCAACATCTATACGAAAGTCATATCCCACCTCGCAAGCTTCGCATGGCTGCGAACGGTGCGCGATTCCGATTCAGAACGAAGAAGTTACGGGGATTTCAGCGGACGGGAAATGCAAACATGCAAAATAGGAGTCTGCCTTGGCTCATACCTGCTTGATTGATCGATCGACCAAAGGGGATGATCGATCGATCCTTAATTTTTCAACCATCGTGGGGAGACAGTGGGCTTGGATATTTACCATCGATCGATCGACCAAAAGGGGTCGATCGATCGATCCCCTATTTTTTAAAGATATTTTGCTTTTCTTTTCTTTTTTCCCAATTACTATATAACGGTTTTTTGTTGTAAGAATCAGATATTAAGGTTTAGAATAGATTTTAGGTTAGAATAGCTTAGGGTTTGGGGGATTTGAAGAGTTCTTCTTTGATTCTTCTTGGTTTGACACCCAATTGGGTTGTAAGTTGCACTATTAATCTTCCTCTCCATTAATATAGCTTGTATTTCATTTGTTCTTGCTTTCTAATTAGATTTACATGCTTTGGTTTACTTGATTTCTAGTGTTGATTTACCCCGTTTATTTATCGCGTTTTTAAGATGCTTTCTAGCTAATTTAAATTAGGTTGTGTTTGAATGGAATTCACTCGAGTTGACGCGTTACTTGGCTTTGGTGATGGTGTTTACGGGTCTATTTTGGGTGTGTTGTCCTAGTTATTGCGCCTAGGAGATTTGACGGGGCTTATCATGTATGTCCCGTGCTTACGACCTTTCGTGCGTAATTTTCGGGATATTTGTTGACGCTAAAATCTTATTAGGCTTTTATGTGGATTTAGGGGCGTGACAACCCTTGATTCAATTAACTGTTGAAACGAAACGCATTCGTAATAACTCATCGACCCATGTATCCATTTTATACAAATTAACTCCGGTGAGGGATATTCGACGCAACCTATAGTTTTACCGCTTTGTTAATCTAGTTTCAATACACTTGCCTAGATTAATCATTTCCCTTTTATGCACCTTTCCTTTTTAGTTTGTAATTCATCTTTTACACTTTTATTTCTGGAATATTAAATCATATAAATTCTAGCAACTCGTCCCAGTGGAAATTTTAAATGCCCGACTTATCGCAATACTTGTATCACAAGTGTAGTCGTAATTTAGGTTTTTATATTGAGGTGGTGAACAAAAAACAACGATCAGCGTTTGACACGCACTACTTTTCGCCCTGCAACAAAATGGCGCCATTCCGGGGTTGAGTTTGTTTTAAACGTTATTTGATTTAGTATTTCGTAGTATTTTCTTTTTATTTGTATTATTTGATAATCTTTTTGCAGGACTTCCACATTTGAGCACTTAGAAACGCTCGAATTTTTCCCGCGCGCACCTACTTTGTGGAACCCGCCACTTCGAACCATTTTTGGGGTATGCATATCTTATTCCAATTCTTTCGGTAATCATTGTTATAATTCTCAAAATACCCATAATCCTATGAATTTCGGTGAATACTTGGAGTCCCAAAGAATTTCAAATTCAAATATGACTTTGGGCGAGTATAATGAAAGTTAAAACTTGGGTTATTGAATTTTGATGACGATGATAATGATTTTGTGCCTTTACCTCCTTATAATAGGAATTTTGAAACGAATTCGAATAGTTTTCAAAATTCCTATAATAATGAGTTTTCGTTTAAGTCCGATGGTAATTTTCAAAGTTCCCATTTTCATGCATCCGAACCTCGACCTATGACATTCGGTGAGGGCTTGCGTATGTATGAAAATGAGAAAATTGAAACTCGTTATCGGAAAGAAAATTGTTCGTGGGAACATGACTTGGATTTTTTATTTGAGTCCAACGACGATTTTGCTTATGAGACTTTCGAAGTCGAATAATGTTTTGAACCAAATGTGGTACTTTTGCCTACTTTAGAACAAACTATTCTTGACTTTTCCCATTGCATAATAGATATTGAAAGTGAGGATGAAAATGACGTAATATCTATTTGCAATGAAATGATTTCTTCTTGGGCTCCCAAAGAAGAACATTTCATTGAAAATGATATTATTTCCTTTAAAACTCAATCTTCATGCGATGATGATTCATCTCATGAGTTTGAATTTCTTTCATCCCCATTTTCATCGTCTATTATCACATAGTCACAAGTACCCGATTACTCGGTTTCAAACTTTAATGTTTTAAACCTTTTTGCCGACGAGGAGTGCTTGCTCGAGTTGCCTTCAACGATCACATCTTTTCCTTGGTGTGCGCCGCCTCCCATTCCAATTTCAAAATCTTTGGAAGGATATTCATCTTTTCTCGGTCCCCACATGTTTTTGTCACCCGTTGAATCCAAACCCCCCATCGTCTCTCCAAAAATTTTAATTGGCGATGGTTCATTTCTTCCGCCTTACAGATGCCTTCCGTTGTTAAAACGAAATTCATATTTTTCAGAAGACATGCATGTATGTGAGGGTAAACCGGTTATGTCAAATCGTTTTCACGGTGGACCCTCAACTATTTAGACTTCTTGTGTACAGTTAGTGTGAAGCCTAAATAGTAGGTTGTATATAGTTAGCTTTTTATTCTTTCTTTCTTTTTATTTTAGTCCCTTTTTAATTTAGTCTAATGCAATTAGTTAACTTTTTGTTATTTGTTTTTGCTATGCTCGGTACTAACTTGTTTTGTAGATTCTTTGGACTTGTTCTTATGGGGATCGCTCCAATTTTGGTTAATATCGCTCTTTTCCTCTGTTTAACTTGGTTCTTAATTCACATTGAGGACAATGCCAAGTTTTGAGTTAGGGGGTGTGGGATATTCTATCCATTTCTTTATTTAGTCTATTTTTTTGCTCACATGTTAGTTACTTAGTATGCTTTTCTTAGAAAAATTAAAAATTTCAAAAAGATTTTCTTTCTTTTTTCTCCTTTTTGGGGCATTTTGCCTTTGTTTCCGATGATAAATTTCAATAATTATCCAATCCAATAGACAACCCAACGATGCATGTTCTCGATTTTAGAAGTTATTAGACCTTAGTCTCAATTATTGATATTATGAATAACTTCATGAATTAAACTTTAATCCCATGAGCACATGCACTTTTATTGTTCTAATTGATTTGGTTTAAGATTTTTATAACTCGATAATCTTTTGTTGCATTGTATATACTTACACCGAGTAAGGTTTGTACCTTTCATCGTTTGTGAGTGTATACACTATTCTTTTCTCATTGAAAATGTTGAATTCGTTGGTAATCTCACTATTCTTTCATTTGATCGTTCATTAATTGAGTTCATACTTGAAATGTGTTACTTGATCATGATTTTCATATATTGTTTTGACTCGAGAATTGCGTAAACTTTTGGAAAAAATTATAGGCATTCTTTGTTATATCACCCATATTGACCTTGATCTCACCTTATATGTTTACCCTCGTAAACCCCTTTGAGCCTAAATATTTTTCTTTCATTTCATAACCCAAATTCCCATAACCAACTCTAAATTGGAGTTTTAAACCATACATACACTTTCCATACCTTTGCTTGGAATGTTGCTTGGGATTGAATGATGTTGTTGTGATGTCGGTTGCAATTTAGGCATATGAGAGTTTGAAAAGTAAAGAAAAAGAGTGAAAAAGAGATGAAAAAGAGAAAGCAAAAAGCAAAAGAAAACAAAAGAAAAAATGAGAAAAAGAAGAAAAGAAAAGAAAGAGAAAGTTGTAAATGTTGTGTATATAGTTCAATAAGCTTTGATTACTCTCCCCGATGAATATCTAATGCCTTTTTGGAAGTTATTTTCCAATTTTTCTATTGCCCGCATTTTTCCCATTATCCCGAGTTTTCATTCCGAACACCTTGAATCCGTACATACATTCCTTAATTTTGTACCTTAGCCTAGCCTACATTACAACCCTATTAAAGTCCTATGTGATCTTAGATTGATGTAATTTAAAAGTCATAATAGATTTGATAATATGTGAAAATACATTTCGCCTCTTTAATGAGCGGTATCTTTCATTGAGATTACAGTTTTTCAGTTTATATATAGCGTTCTTCATTTGTGACATGTGTGCAGCCTAGTGTCCATTTACATTTACTCTTTATGCCCGCATGTTTCGTGTGTTACCTCCCTGTTTCAAGTGAATTCATTTGATGAGTGTAATGCCCGTGAGGATTGAATGTATGCTTGCTTAATTTAGTATCCGCTTTATTTAAGTTTTTGCCAAATCATACTTCGCATGTGCTCGCTCCCCTCCCACTTTTTAAGGTTTCAATTCTATGAGGTGCATTCTATAATGTTAATGATTTCGGACTTTTGTTTGAATTTGTTCACATTGCTAATAATGCGTATGAAATCTTGTTCGTCATTGTTAGGCTTGTCGCATGTTGGTTTGGGTTTATTTTGAGGAAATCATGTGATGTTTGTGGGTATCATCCCTAAAAACCCTCACGAGATGACACTCGTCCACTAGGGTGATCTAGGTGCTTAACGGCTTATTGCATACGCTAAATGCAATCGGATCGCCCGCGAAAGTGGCCTTATGCTTTTATACCATACTTTTGTACTATCTCCTATTTTTGGTTTGCTTGTAGTTCTTGTTACATCCTATTTCATTACTAGGGACTAGCAATGTGTAAGTTATAGGGGGTGTGATGATACGCAAATATTGCGTATTTCATCCCTCGAACCTACGCATTTTAGCTCCCTCAGGTATCTTATTCCCTATATTTATGCTCGTTAACCAGACAACCTCGGATTTCTATCTTAACATGTTTTTTAGGGGTTAATTGAGCTTTTATAAGTATTTGGATACTAAGTGTGAAGTTCAGACGCATTCCGCTCGATTTCCGTACACGATCGCACATTCAAAGGAAATTTAGTCTTTTTACAGCTTGGGAACCTGGCCCTACATCTACACGAAAGTGGTATCCCACCTCGCAAGCTTCGTATGGATGTGAACGGTGCGCGATTCCGATTCAGAACGAAGAAGTTACGGGGATTTCAACGGACGGGAAATGTAAACATGCAAAACAGGAGGCTGCCTTGGCTCATACCTGCTTGATCGATCGATCGACCAAAGGGGTCGATCGATCGATCCTTCATTTTTCCTCCATTGTGGGGAGACAGTGGGCTTGGATATTTACCATCGATCGATCGACCATCGATCCCCTGTTTTTTTGAGATATTTTGATTTTCTTTTCTTTCTTCTTTTCTTTTTTCCCACTTACTATATAAAGGTTTTTTTTTTGTAATAATCAGATATTAAGGTTTAGAATAGATTTTAGGTTAGAATATCTTAGGGTTTGGGGGATTTGAAGAAATCTTCTTTGATTCTTCTTGGTTTGACACCCAATTGGGTTGTAAGTTGCACTATTCATCTTCCTCTCCATTAATGTACCTTGTATTTCATTTGTTCTTGCTTTCTAATTAGATTTACATGCTTTGATTTACTTGCTTTCTAGTGTATATTTACCGCGTTTATTTATCGCATTTTTAAGATGCTTTCTAGCTAATTTAAATTAGGTTGTGTTTGAATGGAATTCACTCAAGTTGACGCATTGCTTGGCTTTGGTGATGGTGTTTGCGGGTCTATTTTGGGTGTGTTGTCCTAGTTATTGCGCCTAGGAGATTTGACGGGGCATATCATGTATGTCCCGTGCTTACGACCTTTCGTGCTCAATTTTCGAGATATTTATTGACGCCAAAATCTTATTAGGCTTTTATGCGGATTTAGGGGCGTGACAACCCTTGATTCAATTAACTGTCTAAACGAGACGCATTCATAATAACTCGTCGACCCATGTATCCATTTTATACAAATTAACTCGAGTGAGGGATATTTGACCCAATATATAATTTTACCGCTTTGTTAATCTAGTTTCAATACGCTTGCCTAGATTAATCATTTCCCTTTTATGCAGCTTTCCCTTTTTAGTTTGTAATTCATCTTTTACACTTTTATTTCTGGAATATTAAATCATATAAATTCTAGCAACTCGTACCAGTGGATATTTTCGATACCCGACTTACCGCTATACTTTTATCGCAAGTGTAGTCGTAATTTAGGTTTTTGTATTGAAGTGGTGAACAGAAAATAATGATTAGCGTTTGACACGCGCTACTTTTGGCCTTCGATCACCTACGCTTGTTGACTGGGCTTTTTGTAGGGTCAATCTGGAAGGCCTGCATAACCATCTTGAGCTCCATCCAAACTGTGTTTCCTTGGATCTTCTTGGAACTTTAGGCATCGTAGATAATGACGAACTCATGCCCCAACTTGTCTTCCAAAACATTATTTGGTTTTTGGTCAGCGTTGAGGGAGTCCTTATCATCTTTTTTCTATGCATATTCGTTTAAATGCCCCACCTAGTCTAACTCTTCTAAATGGGATTCGAGGGCCTTGAAATTCTACATTTTATGCCCGTTCTCTTTGTGATAGGAACATCTAAGTGCATTGTTCCTCTTGCTTATATTTCCAGCCATCTTCTTCGGACACTTGAGGAACTATTGGTCCTCGATCTTACCCAAGATCTTATCGATTAGTTCCTTAAAAATATTATTGATTACTTGAAAGGCTTTGGGCGGGTCTGCCTTGTCCCCGTTTTTGAAACCTCTGCTTTTCCTCTTTCCCACGTTCTTGAGGGTGCTCTCTTTGTCCTTCGCTTTGGTTTCCTTCGTACAACCATTATCACCTTAGTTGAGGGCAACCACATCTTTCACCTTGGCATACTTCTTTATGCACAACATAAGATCATCGATAGTGTCTACCTCCTTCTTGGTGAGGGACTGGTGTAACATGGAGTTGTGGGGCAACCCTATCTTAAATGATGGCACGACGTCTTGCTCCGAGTAATCTTTAACTTCATTGTAAGTTTTTTAATATTATTTGGCATATTCCTACAAAATCTCCTGGGGTTTCTGCCTCATAGTGAGGAGAGAATCTATTATCTTTGGGTGAGAACTGCTTGCAATGAAGTGAGTTATGAAAGCTTTGACAAGTGATTTAAAATCCTTGACCGACCTGTGTGGAAACCTCTCAACCACTTTTGTGCAACATCCCCCAGGTTAGATGGGAATATACGACATATAAGAGCGTTATTTTATCTCCACAGGGTCATAGCTTGTCTGTACTGGTACATGTGATCAATAGGGTTGGTCTTTCCATCGTAAACTTTGAACCTTAGGGTTGAAAACTTCTTCCGGGGATCTTGCTCATCAATTGACTTGGAGAAGGGGGATTACATCTGAGTGAGGAGGAGCCTTGTGGCCAATTTCTTAGTGAATCTAGCCCCACGATTAACTGGGTTTTGATTTATCTACTTTCATACTAGACTTCGAATATCATGTCTGTGATGTTCCTCCTCTTAATTCTACGTCAATAGGTGATTCTCGTGTTCTGAGTGTTCCTGCTCGTGGTGAGAACTCCTTCCTCGACCGTGAGATTTTCTCTTCTAAGTGTTAGTCATCCGACCATGGTGCTTGCATTTATATCCTTAAAGCTCTCACTCCATTCTTTCTAGGCATCATGGGAGATGCGCATTTTCCTCTATTTGGAGGCATGTTGCCTCCTCTTACTGATGGAGTCATTATTCATAAGCTTCAATCAATCGTGAGATCTGAGTTGATATAGGCCACTCTTTCTCTGTTCAGAGTGTTGATCCTATAGGCAGTATCGCAGATGAGGGGCGTCCTGACTCCTGTTCAAGTGGATCTTAGACCTGACTCTGTGTTGTGGTAGTCCCCCATATTGCTTGCCCTAAGTGAGTGCACTGTGAGGGTGAGACATTGCTTAACTTTTTGGGTTTCAATGAATTAGGGAAAAAAGTCACTTCCCACAGACGACATCAATAGTGAATGTAAATAATCACAATAAATGAATCTAAGAAGTTAATGCTAAGTTAAGAATAAGACAGTCTCACAATAAAAAAGATTTACGTGGTTTGGCAATGGCTACATCCGCGGGTTTTTTTAATCTCTTTTTATTACTTTTCTTTAATTAAATATCAAGAAGTTAACTCTCCCATTTTCCCTGGGGTGAGGGTTATATTTATTAAGGTGGAGGAGGCAGAGTCATGTTGGATTTACTTGAGATGTTTATCGAGCTGCTTCTTGATTTATGTTAATCGTCTCTGAGATATTTTCTTGATAGATTTATCTTTGTGTAGTTATCTCTTAGATATCCATCGCTTGTTATTTATTAGGTTGGCCTTATTTCTCTATCCAGACCTATTTGGAGCATTATGTTTGGGTCGCTTGGCTTATAATCCACAGCTGGTTTATTAGACGTTAATGTAGGTTGGACTTTATTATTGGTAAGTATCCATATTTCTATCTCTCGTATCTTATATTGTTGGAAATGTTTTAAATTTATGTCAAATGATAAGAATGATATTTTAAAGTATAGAAATTTGTATATTCTAATATTTGGACTAGATCAACCCTGATATTAAAAAATGCTGTTTGTTAGAGTGGAATGTAAATATTTCTATTGGTATCAGTGCATGTTCTTAAAAAAAGGGTTTAATCTCATTAAATTATTAATGGTGTTTTAAAATGTTATTAATCATGAAAAACATTTCATAGGCAAGTCTTCATAATTTGATGGATCAAACTACTCAAGTTGTATAGAAAAATTGATAGCTTTTCCAATCCCTCAACGAACAAATGTGGATTATTGTATTGGTCACTTGGAAACCTCTTAATAATATTTGAAATGGAACAACCTACCCTAATCCCTATGTTGATTGGAAAAAATAAGAATCCGAAGCCAATAGTTGGAACTCCTAGAGAATCAACACAATATATTGCATGGTGTCTCTTTAAATGAATTCTAGAATTACCTATTGTGAAGCTTTAGAGAATGCCCGGGATATTCTTCAAACCAACCATGACGTTATGCAATCTTGACAAATATTTGATAGTTTAACTACTGTGGTTGAAAATAATGAAACTGAAAAAGTCTTCCCAAAAATTACATATTGATTTTAGACAGAATTCTTAATTGAACTTGAATCAAATATGCTAAAGATCAACACCTTCAATAACTGAGTGGAAGATATAGATAAATGAAAAAACAAAATGATATCTCATATCACATAATTTGAATTTTCTATCAACAAAAATAAATAGAATTTTATAGAAGAAAAATTATTCAAAGCCCCTACGTCCATTTCTCCCATCATATAATACAAATTTAATTATAATTAAATAAAAACTAATAATACACTAAATTCTAACAAATACATTGTCACTAAAACGTTGATATCACAAGTACTAACTAAATTACTAGACATCAAAATACTCACGACTTCACTCATGAGAGAAAGCACCCAAGAATCATGATGACAAGTTAGGTCATTAAAATACGATATAAAACAAGCATATGATAACATATTATATGCATGATAATTTTACACAAACACATATATGACAAGACATGTACTTCCACTAACTTTACGAGACAAAAAAGGTAGTTTCTCAACAAAGAGGTGAAAACTAGTTTTTTGTCCCCTAGTAATGTTAATAAATACTAAGTTAATAATTATTTAATGAGGGGATTTCCTTATAGTAATCCCACTAACCCTCATAAGAAATGGTTACCACATCTCATAGACAATACCCCTACACTATATGCCAACATTGATGATATAATAACCCTCTCCTATGTTGCGGCCATGGGGAGACCTCCCTAAATATTTTCATCTTTTTAACCTTAAAATATGATTCTAACCCACGTACCCCTAACTTTATCCTCAAGTATTTACTAATATAAAAATGCACCTATAGGATTTAATTACTAACCCATATCAACCTCCCACAAGCCCAAACACCCAACCAAACCCAAAGCATCTTAAATCATCTTAAAAAAGATAAAACAAAACATGAGAAAAATAGATTTTAATGTGACCCTTTAGTTTGCAAGAGTTGTTACGATGTTGAGATATTTTAAATTTAAATAGACCACTTCACGCCACAGGGAACGCATGCCTCTTGGAATAAATATTGCTCTTGATGAAAAAAAAATCCTCCAACTATGTGTTTAAACAAAGTAAGGTTCATTATGCAGATGAATCATCTAGAGATTAAGTTTATTCAAAATAAGAGATTGATAAGGTAATTGAGAGGGCATGTTTTACACTCCTCATTTTTTGGTTTGGGATTTATTCCTGAACAAAATTCAAGGTGTAAGTTTTGATTTATATTTGAATTGTAATTGAGGAATTGAATAATTGAAGGCAAAGGCGAAGCAATGTGACATTTCTTAGTGGACATTACAACTTCATTTTGATAAATTGTTTAGAAAGCTTTTATGGTTTTTTAATTCCTTATGTTTTAATTTCAAAGTAAGGAAGTGATTGGACAAAAACACTTTTATTTATTTTTATATACGGATTTATTTTTTAGACCATCATTCGAATGACAACCTCCCTCATACAAAGTCTACTTTGCACCGGAGACTTTTTTGACAAAACATAGGACATCGTACAAAATTCAATTTTGCACCAAAAACTATTGTGAGAAGTCAAATTCACACGAAGACCTTGAATTGTTTTCAGAACCTGTCGTAACAAACCAACTTCGCACGAGGTCCCTTTGTACAAAAATCTGGTTTGAACGAGGTCTTCCATGGTTCGAACGAGAGTTAATTTTTCTTTTGGAATTGTATTGTTGTAATCCTCTAACACTTATGTCTATAAAGAGTTACAAAACGTAATTGTAGGGATATGCATCCTTATTTTACAAAACCATATTCCAAGCTTTCCAAACAAGATTTTGGCTTAAAAATGCCCTAAAATCTTCCGCTTGAAGATGTCATCATGAGATATTATATGGGTGGATATCACGTTTACACATGAGTGTTGTCTGTGAAATAGTTGGAGATCCGTTGCTATGGAGGCTCGAGGGTTGTGCAAGTCGTGTTCATTGAAAATAATCATCTATGTAAGATGTGCATGTCTCTCTAAAAATCCTATAAAAAAATCATTTAAACTAATGTAATTATTAGGCTTGGTACGATAATGGTTTTTTTCGCAAAGGTTTACACTCTAAGTCATATGTTCTTATGGTTTGATGCTTTTTTATTATCTTTTTATACCATATTATCATGTTCTAATAGAATGTGGCCGCATGGAACTACAAGATAGTAATCACAACCAAAATATAATGGCCAGGCCTAGCGTAAATAGCTCTTTAAACAATTGATACATGCAAAGACCTCGAACGATGGTAATAATTAAGGTGATGATTTTAAGGGTATTTGAATACATAAGCGGGAAAATTCAATTGGATAACCACCCAGCAATCATGAAAGTAGTTGCATGGCAAGGAACTCTAAAAATAAGCAGAAAGAGGACAAAGAAAAGGAGGGCTCCTAAAAAACTACATTTAATCATTTTACCATTTTTCCTTTTATTTACTTTACGCTTCTTCTATTTACATGTTTTTCTTATTTCGAAGTAGTTTGTAAGGTAGTGTTATACCAGAAATATCGAACAACTCACGGGCCAGTCCGAAGATAATATATGGCCTCATCTAAGCAACAAGGAGGTCAAATCATAGATGAACCTGGTCGACCATAGCCATGAGATAAGCCAAATAGCCCCAACAGTCCTTCTTGACACTTTCGGTTCATCGTCAGCTAATGCTGTTAGTTAACACCCTCTTTTTAAGCATGTACCATGTGATTGGTTGACGCCTGCAATAGTGATATCACGCATGCATGTTGGAGATATGCAAATATTTTCCTCCATGTGCGCGTAACAAGCTCATGATCATCACCCAAATTTCATGTAAATTGTGTACCTACCTAACCTATAAAGGCATGACACACGTCACTCTTAATTATCTATCTTCTAATAACCTATAAATAATACACACCCTCACTTTGGGGGGATCGAGATATTTTTTCATACCGTTATGCTGTCAAATTTTAGAGTGAACTTAAAAGATTGTATTCGGTCATCATCCATTACTTTTTCCTATTAAATCCATACAATCAATAATAACACCTGTGGACGTAGGCACTCTTTGGGCCGAACCACATAAATCTGATTTCATTCTCTTCCGCTCATCTCTCTCTACTATTTGATCTAGACTAGCTTTTTTGTGATTTACATATCTTTATCTATTATTGTTTATAATTAATGTACTCTTTTTAAGACCTAATTAGTAGACTAGTTTTAAGCGATTACATATTGGCATCGTCTGGGGAAAACGGAAAACCATTTGTTATTTTCCACCATTATTGATTTTTGAAGCTCGAGTATGCCCAATTTTGAGAAAATAGTGAATCGCAATTCGATTCATCTGTGTTCCATTGGTTTAGAGTCCACTTATGTACAAATTGAATTTTAATTCTCTTTGATTCCTTGAATTCACCATCAAATTTAGTTTTCACTACTTTAAATTCACCTTTTCTGTAACTTTTTCTATTGCAACTATCGTGCTCTATTTCTTGTGTTATGATAATCTATTTTCTTGGGAATTATGTGATTATGGGAAAAAAACTCAAAAAGTAATAAATCTGGTAAGGGATATCTGCCTTCCATGCCTGTGGGTATGGGCGATCTGCGGGGAATATTACAGTATTTGGCTATAGGCTAAGAGGCTATGCAAGAGAGCATCAAGAAGTTGTCACAGAGTACTATGGCAGTGCATAACAAGCCCAAATAGAACCTAGTCACCCCAACAGGGGTGAAAATTTTGGTCGAAGATAAGAGATGCCTCCTCTAGTCCCTGTATCCACACAGGGACACGAGGCATGGTCACCTTGAGAGAGCTATGGAAAACCCTAAACGATTGGATTTGGGATCAAAGGGGGAAGGTAACATGTCCAAATACTATAGACCAGAGCACGATAATAGATCCTAACGCCCATGGGCAACATCCACTATCTGATCAGTTGGATACGATGATAAACAAACTTACTCCATGGAACACCCAAACATTTTGGAGAGGCTCAGTAGTGGATCTGAATATGATCGATTGAGCCCAAGAGTCGCGAGGGCCAATTAGTATAGAGATTCAAGGGAGCATAGAGAATAACTGAAAAGAACTGAGACTAGAAGGGTCATCTGCTCAGGTAGGTGAAGACCAAATATGGGAGGGTCATCCAAAGTTGAGCAAGAAGAGAGCTCAACTGAAAGCTGAGGTCAAGTAGGAAATACAGTGCTGATTAAGGCCAAGAATGAGGAATAAACCTAGAAATGGTCTATTCAATGCCTAGAGGACCGTATGAGTGAGATTATAAAGACAAATAACCTTTGTAGAGGGGTTTGTTTCAAGGATATCCGTTTACATCATCAATTATGGGTTATCCAATGCCCATAAAATTCAAACCGCCGTTATCACCCCCAAATACGATGGTAATTTTGATCTTAGGCTATATGTGAAGCAGTTTCAGACTCTTGCTGATATTTATTCCATCCCCGATGAAATGCGATGGAGAGAATTCTCCATTATCATCACCAAATCAACTCAAATTTGGTACAACGACTTACCAAGAGGGCAAATCTCAAACTCCTAGTAGCCGATCGATCTCTTCGTCAGCAATTTCTGTTCAGTACAAAGCCAGACAAGATGGTTTCTCACTTATTAAGTGTCTATTATAAAATGGGTGAAATAACTAGGGAGTTTATGATGCTCTTATTACCAAGAATCTTGAGGTAATTGACTATGACAAGAAGATATAAACCACAACGATCATGAGTGATTTGTTTGCTGGGAAGTATTATTGGGCGCTGACCAAGGAACCGCTAAGAAAAATGTCAGAGATATTAGCCAAGGATAGTAAAATTATTAATGCTATAGAAGTGATGGAAGGAAAGAGTCAAGACACGCTAAATTCGATGCTGGAAATAGCTCAGAAAAAAGGAAAAATCTAAGGACAACAAGAAGGCAGGCATGCCAAAGAAGTGTGATGAGTATCCGCCACTTTTCGTAGGTATGCATAACATCCTCAATGATATTTGAGGAATAAACGAGATGAAATAGAGGGTAAATATAAAGCTCCTCCTAACAAGAGGGATAAAATCAAGTATTTTGAATTCTATAAAGAACACAATGACAACACTGACAATTTCTTGGCTTTGAAGAATGAGATTGAAAATCTCATCAGATAAGGAAAACTGTCGAAGTATGTTGATAACTGTGGCCTATCAGATAGACAGGACGAGAAAAAACTCAAGAGATAATCAAATCCCCTTGCAAAAAGGCGGACGATAAGAAAAGAGGTGGAGATGAAGATTCAGAGGGTGATCTAGATCTGACCAAGAATCCCAAAGATCCTTTGCATGACATTACCATGATATATTTAGGGTGTAACTTTATAGCGAGAGGTAACACTGGTAGTGGAGATGAGACAGTAGATAAGAAATCATTCCATAATGAGATAAAGGCTTGTGCTGACGTCAGGTAGATCAACTTGGTCGAATCTGTAGGGACTCGCCCTATAAAGGTAATCAAAGATGATCTCATTGTTGGTTTTTTGAAATATGACTTGTTAGGTGTAATTTATCCTCATGAATACCCTCTAGTCGTCATCATAATGGTGCATTAATGTCGAGTATCAAGGATTCTAGTAGACAGTAATAACTTTGCAGACTAATTGTTCTACAAATGCTTCAATAAGTTGAGATTGAGAGATAGTAAGTTTGAGATATATCACATGTCTCTCATCATTTTTTCTAGGGAGAAGGTGTTACCCTGAGGAAAAATTGATCTTGAGGTCATCCTCGGTACATGTACCACTTATCAAACATAGACAATACTTTTTTTTGTCCTCGATGAGAATGTTCACTCAGCCCATGACATTATATTCGACAGGGTCAACCTAAAAAAATTAAAGCTTTATTTATCGCTATCGATCAATGATTGTAATTACCTATGCACTATAGAGTTGTTGTGGTTAAGGGTAACCATATTTAAGTACGAGAATGTTATTATACTTCCGCGGAGAAAGAAAAGCAGAAGAAGCTGACAACTACTTATTAAATCAATACATTGGACCCTCGAGATGAAGATAAGTTGGTCAATGGTTAGATAATTGAGGAAATTAAACTTGTGATTTTGGATGATGAGCATCCAGTGGAAAACTCATATCAGCTCATCACTAGACCCATCCCTCAAGATGGAGTTAGCAGACTTCTTAAAGAAGATATAGAGCATATTTTCTTGGAGCCATGAGTACATGCTGGGGATAAATCTAGCTTTCCTTTTCCATGAGCTCAGCATCATAAAAGAAGCCAATAAAAAAACACTATGTGTTTAGCCCAAAAAAGAACATGTCCATCCAATAAGAGCTTGATAAATTACCATAGGCAGATTTCATTGAAGACGCCAAGTATCCAAAGTGGCTTTTAAATGTGGTTATGTTCAAGAAGAAAAATGATGATTGGTGTATGTGCATCGACTTCATGAACCTTAACAAGGATTTCCCTAAGGATTACTATGCTTTGCCTCAGATTGACCAATTAGTCAATGCTATTTTTGAGCACGAACTTCTTAGTTTTATGGATGCCTATTCGAGGTATAACCAGATAAAGACGAAGCTAAAAGATAGGGAAAAAATCCTATTTATCACTAGCCAAGGCACTTACTGCTACAACATTATGCATTTTGGGATAAAAAATGCTGGAGCGACATATCAAAGGCTAGTGAACAAAGTTTTCAAAGGTCGGATCATTAAATCCATAAAAGTCTACACCAATGATATTCTGACCAAGAGGAAGGAAGATGCTGATCAATTAGTGACATTGGGCAAACTTTTGACCAATTAGAAAAGTACCAAATGAAGCTGAACTCAGCAAAATGTATTTTAGAAGTCAAGGAAGGGAGTTAACCGGGATTTATAGTCAACCAGAGGGGTATAGAGTCTAATCCAAACAAGATCCAAGCATTAATTAACATGTTGCCTGCCAAGAATAAAAAGGAGATCCAAAGGAAGATGGGACGAGTAGCAGTGCTAAACAATTTCATTTTAAGAGCCATTTGTAGATGTTTTCCATTCTTTAAGATACTAAGAAAAACCTTTGAGTGGAATGAAAAGTGTGAAGCAAACTTCATGAAATTAAAGCAGTGTTAGGATCTTCACCTTTGTTGTTAAATCCATTCCTAGGTGAAAAGCTCTTTTTATACTTGACAGTGTCAGAATCGACAATCAAATCGACATTGGCTAGATAAGAAGTTGGAGTGAAGAAGCCCGTCTACTATATTAGAAAGGCATACCGTGGAGCCAAAATAAAATGGTACTGACTTTTATACAGGTGCTGCATGACTGTCGTCAGCTTGTGTCATGAGATGAATTCATAACTATTAACATTGATTCAATTGGCATTGACATAATAGGAATATTTCGTCTATTAAGGAGGATTCCCCGAATACCTGAAATGGAGAAGATTATAGAAAATGTGAAATATTTGATAGGATCCGTTTTGGGAACGTAGAATGTAAGAGAAATTGAAATGTTATAATTCCAGTACGTCGGGAGAGCTATTTCATTTACAACCCCAGCTTCAGATGCTTGTTAGGAGTAGGGGATCGCCCCTCTAGAAAGAAGAGAATAAGTTTCATTTCGTTCCGTTAGGCCCTTCCTTAATTTCGCAACTCATTACTCTGGATGGGAGGTATGCTTTGCGAGGTAAGGCAATAATAAATTTCCACATATGAGTCCTTAAGAAGTGGCACAAATTAAGTCATCTTAGAAGAGAGAGTTTCACGTAGGATAATACATATAAATCCTCATTAAGGCCCTTAAATCTTCCTGACTTCAAGAGAAAGAAGAAGAGGTATTCGACGGGTAGCTTCGAAAAGAATTTGATTTGCGAAGGAGGCCACCTACCATTACATTATTTGGATCTCTTTCAACGGTAGAGGTCGGTCAAGAGAAGAGAGAGAGAGAGAGATTGGCTCTCATTTCAAGAATGGGGGCTGAAGCTTTCGGTGTCTATAAGGCTAATGGAAAATGCTATATTAATATACCCTAAGTACGTGCATTGATGCCAGAAGAGGATATTGTGGAAGAGTAGCAGTTCCATTCATTTCCAGTCAGTCCGGGCAAGCGCTCTTTAACCAAACCAATCCTGGAGCCTCAACCATTGGGGGAGAAGGCGCTTGCATACCTTATTCTTTCGATCGACGCCATCCACCCACCAAGGTAAGCCCCCCCTTTATATGTCTTATATTTTCTTTAATAGCTTCTCTTAGAACCCAAAAGGTTTATCGATCCCAGGGGGTGCATATCCATAATAGGCATATAGAAATTATTGTACGTCAAATAACATCAAAAGTGTTGGTTTCAGAAGATGGAATGTCTAATGTTTTTTCACCCCCATCAATCGATACTAGTTGAAGTAATGATAATTCCCATATTTGGAAAAATACGAAACTGAAAAAGAAAGAAAAAAAAGAAAGAAAGATCCCCCATTGGGAATGAAATTATGCTCCCTGTCCCCCTTTTCACAGAAAATGGAGAGATGCATTTATGTATTTACTGAATCCGTCAGGACTGACGGGGCCATTCTGGACAAGGCAGACTTGCCATGTCGCTCACTTCTTGAGAATTGAGACTAGGGGTAAAAGAGTAGGAATGAGAAAGCTGTCTTAGAGAATAACGCTTTCCCACTTGAGAGATCGAATGAGAACCATAAATTCGAAAGAGAAGGGTAGAATTCAAATAAGAAAAGGTCGTCGATTGCTACTAAGAACCTAAAAAAATTAAAAAAAATGTGGGTTATAAAACCACTTGTGTAGGTCGGGGTTGATAATTCGAGGGCGGCATCCTAGCCTCATCGGCCTAAGCCTCGCTATGAGAACTGACGCTTTTTAACTCCCTATGAAGAGCTCCGCTCCTACTTCAATTAAAGATCGCAACTACTCATTCTTAGGTGGACCAACCTAAGCTGTTGCCTTACATTTGCTTTCGTAAAAGACTGACATATGATCTCAGGAATGACGAGAGAGTGACTAGGCTGAGACTACATCCAGTCTGATATCTAACTACATTCTTGACGGCCTGTTGTATGATAAGATAAACTCACACTCACAATTCAACCTCCCTCATAACTGAAGCTATAAGAGAGGGTCTCCAACAATTATTCCAATAATTATATATCCGATTTGACCTATGGATGAATATGCAAGCATACGTTTCATGCTTGTTTGAGTAATAGCAATGAGATTCCCCAATATCATGCTAATAATAGCTAGGGGCATGGTGTGTGGGGGAAGAATTCTAAAAGGAGAGAAGATTTCGTCCACTAAGCAGGAAAGAGTGTGTAATACCCCGTAATTTTAAATGACTTTTAAAATGGGTTATATTTTAAATTAATTGATTAATTGGATTTTATTATTAATTAATTCATTCGGGTTTTATCCGGACGGTGGATATTAAAATGGATGATTCTGAATATTACTTAAAGATATTTAGGTAATATATGAATGTTATGTCATTGATATGACTGTATGATATAAATTCGGTAATTTATATTTTTAGTCAGACGCGGTATGGGACGTGCCGGGACTAGTTTATTAAATTAAAAAGGAGATTTATTTTCTATCGACCTTATAGTCATTTCGACTGCGTCGTTGCATCCGAAAGGTTCGAAATAGTCAGAAAAGTCTATTTGGATGTTAATTTTGAGTCTCGGGTCATTTGGAAATGAATAGACAACCCGAAGGGAATTTTGGTCATTTTTCTCGGGGGATGAATAGTGATTTCGTATTTTGGCCTATTATAAGTATTGGTAGATTAAGTGTATGTGGGTTATTCATCTCCTCTACACAAAATAGAGAAGTCACCTTCCTAGAGAGAGAGAAAGAGTGCTTGGGAAGGGAATAGCCTACTTGGGAAGGAGAATAACAAGAACCAAAGTTCACCACCACCAACCACCACCGGAGTTGACCGGAGAAGGGACAACCAATTGAGATATACTACACCAAAGGATCAGACCTTCAGTAAAGGCAAGTGTTTGATAATGGCAATTTAAGTTTGTATATTGTCCATGTTAGAATAGTATGAAAAGATAAGATTATTCATGTTTGGAAGAAATAATGGAGTGATTAAATGGATTTCTGGAAACTGAAATGATATAGGAATTAAACTCATGTTTTAGGTTGATAATAATCCACGAAATAGTCATGAATCCGTTGAAGAAATTATGAAAACCATTGATGTGTTCTTGAAGATGATATGTTGATAAATTTCTGGAAATAAGGAGATAAACATGCTTTTTAATCCAATCCCTTGATGATTCTAAGATGTTTAGAGTATTGGAAATCGTTCATATATGTTGATATATCATATAGTAAAGATTATAAGTCATTTGGGATGTTTAGATGAAGGTTTAAATGATCAAAATTTGCTAAACCCGTAGTTGCAGAAAATGCAGAAAAACCAGGCTGTGACCTGAGGGATCGATCGATCGACCCCTACCTTCGATCGATCGACCTCCCCAGAATATGTAAAGTTGTTTCTTTTAAATGTTGATTCTAATCCCAAAACTTTTGTGGATCTTTGGTGATTATTATTTGGATATTATGGGACTTAGAAAATATCAGTAAACCCTTGATAAGATTTGAATTAATTTGATTTGGATTCAAGTGATTAAAATGATGAAAATTATATTGAATGGAATTTCGATTGCTAGATTCATTTGTTAAATTCTAAATGGAGAGGTATGAGGATTAAAGATAGGACCAGTAGGGGTGATTGAATATAACACCTGGGTATCCTTAAGTTTACAAGAGGGTTTAATCCAAAGTGAAAGAAGATGTGTTTATAAGAGATTTGAAACTATCGATTTTAACCTTAATTAAAAGGAGAACTAAACTCGTAGTAATTCGGGAGAAATGATGTTATGGACCAGTAGGATATTAGTGAATTCTTACTGAATATATTTTGAGAAAAAACCTATTTAAATATTGTGTATTGAGTGAGGGTAGCCTTAGGGTTACAATTTGAACATCAAGGACTGAGTTTAAGCTCAATATTGGTTTCGCAAGGACGGAGTGTATTACAAGAGCGTAGTGGTGTGTCTCTTGGATAGAGATGGGAGTTTAGAACACATTTGGTTGAAAGAAGGTATGAGGTTATCCCGATCGCATAGTTAAAGTTGTCGGACCTCCTCGATCGACAAAGTTAAGTAGTAGTGTATTGGAAGGGTTCCTTGTTTGGATTTCTCTTTGCGAGACGCTCCGCGCATGAACTTTAATGACGTCGGGAGGGGAGAGATGTTATAGGATGCGAGGATAATTAAATTATGAATTAAAGATATGATATTTTAATACGTGGAATTTAAAAGAGATATAATGCTACGTATGGGAATTATTTTAGGGTAGTGATAATTACCTTATTGATATTATGTTATAGGTATGGTAATACCTATTTGATTGATTGATGATTTATGTGTATGACATACCTAGCTTGCTTGCTATCGGTGGGAGGTTTGCACGTGAGGGCAGTCATATCCTGATGAATCCATGGGATCTTTGATTTGTCGCTCGAGAACATAGGTCTATGAAAGACTTATCGGGGAGCTGATAAGTCCGCTGACTGTGGGTACGTAGGTATGTGCGTGACCCATGGATACGAGACTATGTTCGCCTCCAATTTGTTTGTTGTTATTTGTGGTTCGTGGAATCTTACCGAACCTTTAGTCCCCTATTCGGCAACCTGCAATGATGGGACATGATAGCAGAGTAATGCATTGCACCGCAGCTGTGACTCGGGGTGCCGTATTATATATGAATATATATATAATGGATTAAATGATTGAATGGATATATTGTGGTTAAATCTATCTACCGTGATAATTGTAGATAACGGTGAATAGAGAAAGATAATGGAATTAAGTTAATGAATGTTTATGCTTATAGAATTGAAAATCTTAACTCATGTTAATGAGAAACGATTCATATTAATGAGTAATGATTCATGTTAATGAGAAACTAATCATATAAAGGAGAATTGTAAATGAATAATAATGTGACGTATGGTATGGGACATACGGGGATTATGATATGGGAATGGAGTTATAATACGGAGACTAGAAAAGAGGAACCATTAACTAGGAGGTTAATAGGAAACATTAAGTGTGCACTCTAGTTGAGAGGTGAGAATTGCAAGTGAGAGTTGGATCTAACATGTACATAATAAATGCTTTATTGCACTTCTTAAATACTTGCCGATGATGCTAAGATTTAGCACCACCGGATAAGTGATAGTGAGCTCAAACAGTAGCAGCCATGGCAGCCATAGATATGTATTAGTGTATAAGTATGTAGAAGGGGATGAGTATAAGAGGAAATAAGACAATGATGTATAGTGGTTCAGCCAATTTGGCCTACATCCACTGTGAGTGTGTGGTCCACTAAGTATGGGCACTAATGGCCTTGGATACAATGCACATAACCCTCTCTCTCTCTCTCTACTGTGTGTACAAGCAGAGTTTTAGCTAGGGCTACAGTTCATGGATCGATCCCCTGTAGGGTTGTAGGTGACAAGTATATATAGGTCTTGGGGGGTGTAGTGTACCCCCCAAGTATGCATGGTGCATGTGAATGATGATCTAGCCAATCCACTGTTGACACCTGTAGATGCCAAATGATGACATAATATTCCCTCACGTGAGGGTGTGATTTTGTTATAACGGTCTGCCACGTGTCATATGAGCCTCACGCGCACTGTTCCACGCGTCCCCCAAACCACGCGCTGTCATGATGTCACCCTCGGCCTATGAGCCGAGGCCGAGGGCAAAGTTTCTTCCGGTAGTGAGCCTGGTCCAGATCTGGCCTCGTACTGTCGACCCTTCGTAGGGTCGTCTGGAGCCTGGTGGAGGGTCGGCCCCTCGTACTGTCGTCCGGAGCCTGGTGGAGGGTCGGCCCCTCGTACTGTCGTCTGGAGTCTGGTGAAGGGTCGTCAGGAACTTGATGAAGGGTCGGCCCCTCGTAGGGTCGTAGGTAATCCTCATCCAGGCTGAGGATATAAACGGGTATATCAATCACCCCCCAGCCCTTAGCCATAGGTGCCATTGAGATGGCTGAGGGATATTTGTTGAAATTGAGATGCATGTATGATCAGTTAGGTGAGTGACACCTGGGCAGATACTCATTGCTGTTTCAGTTTCCAAGGCATGGCGGCTGTGCAGTTCACTTGGGGCCTTGTGCCCTAATTATACCTTTCTTGGTAAATGGGTCCACTCATTACCAAAGTATTTAAGAGATTTTCAAACTCTCTCTCCCCTTCTTCTTCTTCTTCGCGCCTAAGCATTCTCTCTCTAGAACTAGTTTCCATCGCCATTTGCAGCCTTCAAACCTTCAGGCCTAGCAGCGTTCTTATTCTCTCCTCATTAGGTAACCTCTTTCATCCAACGCTTTCTTTTATCTTCATTTCTGTTTGTTTTTTAGGGTCGTAGGGCTGCACTTTCCTTGAGTTGCCCCATAGCTTTTTCCGGCGTCCTCTCCGGTCACTGGTTCTTGAATCGTTCTTAACGAAAACCTTTGAGTTCTTTGTTTAATCCAAAAGTCAAACCTGGTCAATTCCCCACTTGTTTGTAGCTAAATTAGTCAAGTCTAGTGTAATTTCTCCAAGTGTAGAGTCTTCCCTTTAATGCTTAGGAGGCTTTACAACTTAGTGTCTGAATTCCTATCTTTGAGAGAGAAACTCTTTACCGAGATCAGACGAATAGAGGAGGAGGAAGAGAGGAGACGAGGGGCCGACCCTAATTGGGTACGACCCATCTTTCCCATTCCTCTTGCCACCATAAGACCATCTGAACCATCTGAGTCTTGTGGGTCGTCATCTCGTCCAGCCGAGACTCCTAAACCAAGTGAGATGGACGAGAGAGCATCCTCGCCAACTGGTGCTGGAACTTCTGGTAGGAGGGACTCATCTGACCTTAGCCCAGGCCAAGAGGCCGAGGGTACGTCCCCCTCTGAGGCTGTCCCTGTGACAACCCTGTCCCCCAATGCCTTCCAAGTGGCTTTTCCCCAGGGTCCTCCTGCAGGTGATGAGGAGGAAGGGAATGAGGACGAGGACGACGATACGGATGATGAGGTTGATACCTCCCACGCCTCGTCCTTTATCTCCTCAGTTAGGGATAGGGACCTTCTAATATGGAGGCATATTTACGGAGTGCCCTCTGGGGTAACTATGAGGGTTCCCTCTGATTCTGAGAGAGTTTTTGATTGTGAAGAGGGAGAGGTTGCAGTATATGAACAAATGTTCAAGGTTGGAGTCAGGCTCCCTCTGCACCCTGCCATTGCAGATATTCTGTTTGCCCTCGGCGTATCCCCCTCTCAACTTCCCCCCAACTCTTGGAGGACGATCTTGGGCTATATCTCTTTGTGGAAGAATTCTTTCACCGACGAGCCCTCAGCTGCCCTATTTCTGGGCTGCTATAACATCACATCCTCATCCAAACAACCTGGATATTATCACTTGGGGGCAAGGAGGTCTGAGAAGAAACTCCTCCACGTGGTACAAACTTCCAACCACGATTGGAAGAAGAGGTTTTTCTTTATTTCTGGGGAATGGGAGCCCACCGTCGATGTTCCGAGGGTCCCCAGAAAATGGTCGAACCCCTCAATGAAGGCCAGGTCAGACCCTGGACTTAGTCTGGAGGAGAAAGACATCGTAGATTATCTGAGAAGATGAGGGCGAGAGGGCGAGCTTGCAAAATTCGAAGACTTGATGACCCCTCGGTTCCTTAAAGAAGCTGGTCTGAGGGTCGGCCCTCTGACAGAACTATGTGAGTTATACTGAACATTTTCCATTCTTTACTTATTTTTGAAGTGTTCTCTCTTAATCTCTGAATTTTTCTGACATGTCGTCCTCTTATCAGATCGTCCTGCAGGTACACCAGACTATCTTTGGGAAATGACAGCTCCCAGCTTACTGTCTGGATTGGCCAAGAAGAAGGGGAAGGAGCCTCAGCAGGCTCCGAGGAAGATAAAGGCCGCTGGGCCGACAGTGGTGGAGCCGACCACTGACAGTAACAAAAGGAAGGAGCCTGAGGGCCCAGATGATCCTCGGCCTGATTCTCGGACGAGGGCCAGAGTCGACGCCTCTGAGGGGACGTCCTCTTCGTCCAGCATGGGGGCATTCTGGTCTCAAAATCTGGCCCATCTGAGGGCCGACCCCTCGTCACTGATCACGAACTTAAGGGCTGCCAAGGCCTCGATGTTCTCTGCACCGTCGGCCTCTGACTTCGAGTTCTTAGCAAAGATGCCTCCTGCTAAAGTGTACGACTATGGTCTGCACTCCCTTGCTCAGGTATTGGTCTTGACCTACCTCTTTAATTCCATTTCATTTTTTTCAATAAACTGTTCCCTCGGCCCCTCTTGATATTTATTCATTTTCCTTGCAGTCTGTTTGTGCCCTCACCTCATCCACCAAGTGGATGGCCGAGAATCAGGTGAAGTTTCATGAGGCTGAAAGGGCTATTCAGCATGAGGCTGATCTTCAGTCTGAGCTTGACACTGCAAGGGCCGAGTTGGAAAGTTTCAGGACTGAGCATGCAAGGATCCTGGATGAGCTAACGAGGCAGCACGACGAGGACATTAAGACCAGGGATGAGGACATTAAGGCCAAGGACCTGCTTCTCAAGGAAAAATACGAGGCCTTGACCAACATGGATGCCAAGTACAAAGCTGACCTTGAAGCAGCCATTACGAAAGCCGAGGCCGATGCTGTTGAGGCTTACAAAGCTTCTGATGAGTTTCAGGGTTTCTTCCTTGAGTACCTGGAGAGGGGAATCAGGACGGCCTGCCGATGGGTCGTCCTCAAATTCGGTGATGTCGTCTCCTCAGTTCGTCCTTCATTGGAGGCAGTCGGATTGGACGACCCTCTAATCGCTGAGGCCCTGTCCCAGGTGGAATCCCAAGTGCAGGCTGAGGGGGTCGGCACATCTGAAGATCAGCCGGTCGTGATTGTTGAAGAGACCCCCTTGGTTGATGTTGAGGCTCTGCCTTCTGATGTCGTCCCTTAGGGTGGCTGTCTGTAGCCCATACCCTCATTTTTGTATTTTCTTTTGTAAAACATCTGGGACATCTTGTATTACATTTTTATTAATATCATCGTCTCTTCTTCTACTGTCTTCTATAATTGCTGTCTTCCATATTTAATTCTTTTATGGTTTGCCCCTTGCTGATTTTCTCTTTGTTGATGATGCTACTAACCCCTCCCTCGTCTTTTTTGAGGACCAATGTGGGGTCGTCCCCTCATGTGGCCTCATTATAGCCGAGGGTTCAAGTAACCAAATTAATGGTTTTTAACAAAGTCTACCCTCGTCTTTCTTGAGGACAGTGGTGGGGTCGTCCCCTCCACTGACCCTCATTATAGCCGAGGGTTCAAGTAACCAATTTAATTATTTTTAATTAAAGTCTACCCTCGTCTTTCTTGAGAACAGTGGTGGGGTCGTCCCCTCCACTGGTCCTCATTATAGCCGAGGGTTCAACTTACCAAATTAATGGTTTTTAACAAAGTCTACCCTCGTCTTTCTTGAGGACAGTGGTGGGGTCGTCCCCTCCACTGGTCCTCATTATAGCCGAGGGTTCAAGTAACCAATTTAATGATTTTTAATTAAAGTCTACCCTCGTCTTTCTTGAGAACAGTGGTGGGGTCGTCGCCTCCACTGGTCCTCATTATAGCCGAGGGTTCAACTTACCAAATTAATGGTTTTTAACAAAGTCTACCCTCGTCTTTCTTGAGGACAGTGGTGGGGTCGTCCCCTCCACTGACCCTCATTATAGGCGAGGGTTCAACTTACCAAATTAATGGTTTTCTGTAGATTTTTCCATGCGTACTAGAACTGATAACCACTGGATGAGGGGAAACACTGATATTTCTCATTAATTTTCCAAAGTGTTCTGTTGGAGCAACTCTCATTACAATTATGGTCTTTCAAGACCTTACAACACTACTGATAGTATTTCTTCAAATGATCTGCATTCCAGGGGTTGGAGAAAGTTTCCCCTTCTAGGTTTTCTAGTCTATAGGTCCCTGGGACAACTTCATCGATGACCCTATATGGGCCATGCCAATTAGGATGGAGCTTGTTGGGCTTTTGCCAAGTCTTCTTGAGAACCAAGTCTCCTACTGCTATAGGTCTCTGTTTCACCCTCTGATTATAAAACCTTGCGGTCCTCTGCTGGTAGGAAGCCTGCCTTATCTCAGCGTCCTCCCTCCTTTCCTCTATCAGGTCCAAGTCAAGTCTCCTTTCTTCCGCGTTTCCCTGGGGGTCATACATTTGGACCCTATGAGTAGGGAACTCGACTTCGGTGGGGATGACGACTTCTGATCCATAAGCCAGCATGAATGGGGTCTCCCCGGTAGAAGTCCTCACTGTCGTCCTGTATGCCCACAGTACGGCATATAACTCCTCGACCCATCTTCCTTTTGCTTCCTCAAGCCTCTTCTTGATTCCATCTAGGATTTTCCTGTTTGTTACTTCGGTTTGCCCATTGGCCTGAGGTCTGCCTGGGGTGGAGAAAAATTGTTTGATATTTACCCTCTCACAGTACTTCTGCAGAGAGGCATTCTTGAACTGCGTCCCGTTATCTGAAATGAGGGTGTTGGGCAGACCATATCTGCATATCACATTTTTCCAGATGAACTGGAAGGTCTTCTGCTCTGTAATTGTGACCATCGCTTCGGCCTCTACCCACTTTGAGAAGTAGTCAATCGCTACAATAAGGAACCGATAGTTATTGACTGCTCTTGGTAAGGGCCCTACCAGGTCAATCCCCCACACTGCGAACGGCCACGGAGATGTAATGGAGGTAAGAGGCTGATGGGGTTGATGAGGGATGGTAGCAAATCTTTGGCATTTATCACACTTTTTTACATATGCTGCGGCGTCTTTCTCCAAGGTCGGCCACCAGTAGCCTTGGGTGATCACCCTCTTCGCTAAGGATCTGCCCCCAATATGGCTTGAGCAATATCCTTCGTGCACATCTTGCAAAATGGAAGGGACTTCTGAGGGATGCACACACCTAAGTAAGGGGAGCAGAAACCCCTTTTTGTACAAGGTGTCTCCGATGACCGTGAATTTTGCGGCCCTGTATCTCAGCTTCTTCCTCTCTTGGCTTTGTTTCTAGCATCTCTCCCTCTTTAATGTATTTGATCAGAGGGTCCATCCATGAAGCTTCTTGAGAAACATTAAGGAAATTTCTAAGTGTTCCCTCGGTATCTTCAATAGTTGGCCGAAGTAAGATTTATACCAGGACTGTCCTCCTTATGTCTATCCTAGTTGCTGAGGCCAACCTTTCAAGGGCGTCAGCACGGCCATTGTCGAGCCTAGGTACCCTCTTGAATTTTGCTTCTTTGAAGTCTTTCAGCAATGACCTCACCTTCTCAAGGTACCTAGCCATCCTCTCGTCCTTGGCCTCGTAGGCTCCTAGTATCTGATTCACCACCAGCCTCGAATCACTATGAACCAAAATCTGGCCGACACTAAGAGATTTGGCCAAGGAAAGGCCAGCTATCAAGGCCTCATATTCAGCCTCGTTGTTGGAGGCTTTAAAATTGAATCTCAGGGCGTACTCGATGTCTGTGCCGTCGGGTGCTGATACTATCAACCCAGCTCCGCTCCCGCTTTCGCAAGAGGACCCATCGACGAAGAGACTCCACATGGTCTGTTCTTCTGAGAAACTTCCCTCGGAGAGGGATCCATGTCTAAAGATGTATCTTCCCTCTTCGTTTTCGGTCGCTTTCCTCTTAGCGGTGCTTGTCTCAGCCCTGGCCGCAGGTGTGTCAGTGATCCTGTCTTGTTGTATATCTGTCTTCCCGAGGGTCTTACCCTCGGCTTCATCGCTCTCCCAGGTAAACTCAGCCATGAAGTCTGCCAACGCCTGCCCCTTAATGGTAGTCTTAGGCTGATACACAATGTCAAACTCCCCCAGTTCTATAGCCCAGGTCATTAGCCTACCTGATTTTTCTGGCTTGTGTAGGACCTGCCTAAGAGGAGAGTCGGTGAGGATGACCATTGTATGGGACTGGAAGTACGGCTTCATCTTCCTCGAGGCATGGATCAAGGCGTAGGCCAGCTTCTCCATCCTCGGGTATCTTTGCTCTGCCCCCTGGAGTGCCTTGCTGTTAAAATACACAGGCTTCTGTATCCCGTCTTCGTCTCTCACAATGGCTGCACTGATGGCCGACTCTGAGACGGCGAGGTACACATAAAGTCGTTCACCCTGGACAGGTCGTGATAGCAGCAAGGGAGACTCTAAATACGACTTTAGGTCCCTGAAAGCCTCATCACACTCTTCACTCCATTCGAAGGCCTTCCTAAGAATCTTGAAGAATGGCAAGCACTTGTCTGTGGCCCTAGACACGAACCTGTTCAAGGCAGCAACTCTTCCTGTGAGCCTCTGAACGTCTTTAATGGACTTCGGGGTCCTCATCTCAATAAGGGCCTTTATCTTCTCAGGATTGGCCTCGATGCCTCTTTGATTGACAATAAACCCCAAGAACTTCCCTGATCCGACCCCGAAGACACACTTGGCCGGATTAAGCTTCATCTTGTATTTGTCCATCGTATTAAAGGTCCTCTCCAGGTCTGCCACATGATCCTCTGCCTTCAGACTCTTAGTCAGCATGTCGTCTACGTAGACCTCCATAGACTTCCCAATTTGGTCTTCAAACATTTTATTTACGAGGCGCTGATACGTTGCCCCCGTATTCTTTAGGCCAAAGGGCATGACCCTGTAACAGTATGTCCCCTTGTCAGTGATGAAGGCGGTCCTCTCCAAGTCTTCAGGGTTCATGAAAATCTGGTTATACCCTGAGTAGGCATCCATGAAGCTCATGAGCTCATGGCCTGCGGTAGCATCTACCATCTGGTCGATGCGGGGGAGAGGGAAGCTGTCTTTGGGACAGTGCTTGTTGAGGTCTGTGAAGTCCACGCACATTCTCCACTTGCCGTTGGCCTTTGGGACAATGACTGCATTGGACAGCCATTCAGGGTAGATGACCTCTCTGATAAATTCAGCGTCTTCTAATTTTTTGACCTCGTCCCTGATAACCTCATATTTTTCTCTGGAGTAAATTCTCCTCTTCTGCTTCACCGGCTTCACTCCCTCTACCACATTGAGCTTGTGGCACATGACTTCGGGGTCAATCCCTGGCATATCTACATGACTCCAGGCGAAGACGCTTCGCCTTCTCCTCAATAGTTTAATGAGGTCTTCCTTGATGTTGGGCTTCAGAGACTTGCCAACTTAGACGATTTTTTCCGTGTCATCCTCATCGAGGATGATGGATTCTACCTCTTCCGCAGCCTCTCCTTTCTTCAGCTTTGTTTCGTCCCTGGGGTCTAGGGTATCAATATTATAAGTGGCTGTAACCCTCTTGTGTGCCTCCCTCTCTTCAGCGGAGTTGTAGTAACATTCTCTCGCCGTCGTCTGGTCTCCTTGAACTTCCCCCACCCCGTAAGGGGTTGGAAATTTGATCATCTGGTGGACCGTAGATGGCAAGACTTCAAACCCCTTGAGGGCCACACGCCCCAGTATGATGTTGTAGGCCGAAAACACCTGCTCATCCATCACAAAAAAACTGACCTTCTTGGTGAGCCATCTCGTCCACTCGTCCCCCATCCTCACATCGGCCTCATATACCCCAAGGGGATGAACCTTTTACCCACTGAACCCAATCAACGGATGATGGTAGGGGACAAGTCTAGCACGGCTGAGACCCAAGGCTTTGAAGCATGGCCAAAACATCACATCTGCAGAGCTACCCCCATCTACCAAGATCCTCGGCACCTCGCATCCGTGCACCCTGGTAGTGATGACGAGAGGGTCATCATGCGGGGCTAAGAGGACTTTGAAGTCCATCCTTGAAAACCCTACTATCAGTGTGTCCATATCAACCTTCTTCCTCTTTTCTGACTTGACCTCCAGGGAGGTTGCGTGTACCGTCTTCGTCACTGCCTTTGCCTCAGCCACATGGGCCTTCCTATCGGCGACCTCGGACCCTCCTCCTGCAAGTCCCCCGGAGATCATTCCCACTCCGAGCGAGATCATATTAAGCCTCTTGACAGGGCCATGGTCGTCTCTCGGCGGGAGGTCAGGGTCATCCTCATCATCAGAGGGGTCGTCCCCTTTTTTTTGAGGACCTTCTCTGCATGCGTCGCCTCGCTTCTTTCTGGGGTGGTCCCCTCGGCCCCTCTTGAAGGCGCCTTTGTCGACGTACTTTCTGAGCTTCCCTTCCTTCAGCATCTTTTCAATCTCGTCTTTCAGAGCAAAGCATTTATCCGTTACGTGGCCGTGGTCTTGGTGAAATTCACACCATAGGTTCTTATTCCTCTTGCCGGGGGCTGCACTCAGCTTCTCAGGCCACTTCAGCGACCGGTCACTCTTTATCTCATTGAGAATCTGTTCACAGCTGACCGTCAGAGGAGTGTACCCATCGAACTTGTCATCCGCGGATCTCTTCTTCCCCTCTTTATTCTTTTTAGGGTATTTACTCCCACTTGCACCTCCTCTTTCGTCCTCATATTTTGCAGCCATCGCCTCTTCGGCGTTCATCACCTTTCCTGCTGTCGACAACAGCTCGTCCATCGTCCTTGGAGGGTCTTCAGCAAGCTTCCATAACAGCTTCCCCTTTTGGAGTCCTCCAATCAGGGCTGTCATAGCTATGCTCTCCTCATAGTCTTCTACCTCCAGCTTCTCCTTAATGAATCTGGCTATATAGTCCCTCAGACTCTCACTCTTCCACTGCTTAACATAGAGCAGGTGGGTGGTCTTCTTCTGTGGCCTCACCCCAAAGCAGAAATTATGGATGAATAGGTCTGCCAACTGCTTAAAGTTTCCAATGGAATTTTTTGGAAGAGACGTGTACCAGACATGCGCAGCCCCTGTCAAGGTACCAGAGAAGGCACGACACCTCATCTCATCTGAGATAGAGTATATGTCTGCCGTCGACTGATACATCTCCACGTGGTGGACGGGGTTGGTGCTCCCGTCATACCTTGGGGTGACCATAGGTGGCTTAAACTTTGACGGCGTGGGGAAGTTGACTATCTTTGCCACAAAGGGTGAGCCTATGGTGTATCCCCTCTGAAGAGGGTCTCGGCTCTTCAATATATCACCAATCTTATCCTCTAACTGCTGGATTGAGTCATTCCAGGGCCTCACAGGGTCGGCCTGGCCGATATTATCCCTTGCTGCCTCTCCGAGGTGGACGGAGGGTTCTGCTGCAGCAGGCCTGTGTCGACTGTTCACATCCCTTTGGCCGTCATCTCGTCCTCGGGGTCGGCCATCTACTGCCTCCCTCCTGGATCTTGCAGCACTCCTTGGCCTGGACAACTGTTCCCGCAGGTCATTTACTGGGCCTAGCCTCTCAAAGGCCGCCCCCTTGCTCAAGCGATCCAAAGCTGAGCCTCTTGGGCGATCATCAGGGTTTGGTCTCCCGCACTTTCCCCTACTGTCCTGGAGGGGTCGCACAGTATTGTTGGAGACCTCGTAAGGTTCCCAGCACTCTACTGGAGCCTCCTCTCCCTCCAGATCTCCATACCCATCCTCAGGGCAAGGGTTTTCTTGCCTCCCCAGGCGTAGACGCCGGGGGTCAGCAACATCCCTACGCCGCTGAGGGGGTGGTATGTCTTTGCGTGGTGCCTGGGGTGGTCCCCTGCCCTCATGATGCCTTGGAGCTGCTGTCGGAGTAATCATCTCAGGTGAAACCCCTGGTGCTCTTAGTATGTTTTGGCTTAGAGCTGTGAACTGCTCCTGCATCATCCGCTGGCTTGCTACCAGAGACTTTAGGGCTGCCGCCACATCCATCATCTCAGACTGAGGCGGCGGCTGACTGGAACTGGGTCTTCCCCCCTCATCCGGCGGGGGAAGTGGTGGCGGTGGCATCTCAGGTGCCATGTGCTTGAGCTATGAAAAGTTGAACTGAAGAAAATGTTGGTGATCTTGGGAACCTTAGTGGGTCTCTTTCAATGGTGAAACACCTCCTCTCAGGGGGAGCGTTGGTTCACCACCAGAGTGCCCAGTGAGGTCAAGCTGTACAAAGGAAGAGATGTCTTCTCGTTCCCACAGACGGCGCCAAACTGATGATGCTAAGATTTAGCACCACCGGATAAGTGATAGTGAGCTCAAACAGTAGCAGCCATGGAAGCCATAGAGATGTATTAGTGTATAAGTATGTAGAAGGGGATGAGTATAAGAGGAAATAAGACAATGATGTAGAGTGGTTCAGCCAATTTGGCCTACATCCACTGTGAGTGTGTGGTCCACTAAGTATGGGCACTAATGGCCTTGGATACAATGCACATAACCCTCTCTCTCTCTCTCTACTGTGTGTACAAGCAGAGTTTTAGCTAGGGCTACAGTTCATGGATCGATCCCCTGTAGGGTTGTAGGTGACAAGTATATATAGGTCTTGGGGGGTGTAGTGTACCCCCCAAGTATGCATGGTGCATGTGAATGATGATCTAGCCAATCCCCTGTTGACACCTGTAGATGCCAAATGATGACATAATATTCCCTCACGTGAGGGTGTGATTTTGTTATAACGGTCTGCCACGTGTCATATGAGCCTCACGCGCACTGTTCCACGCGTCCCCCAAACCACGCGCTGTCATGATGTCACCCTCGGCCTATGAGCCGAGGCCGAGGGCAAAGTTTCTTCCGGTAGTGAGCCTGGTCCAGATCTGGCCTCGTACTGTCGACCCTTCGTAGGGTCGTCTGGAGCCTGGTGGAGGGTCGGCCCCTCGTACTGTCGTCTGGAGCCTGGTGGAGGGTCGGCCCCTCATACTGTCGTCTGGAGCCTGGTGGAGGGTCGTCAGGAACTTGGTGAAGGGTCGGCCCCTCGTAGGGTCGTAGGTAATCCTCATCCAAGCTGAGGATATAAAAAAATAATCTACACATTCGGGCTCTGACCCGTTTCCTTGCATATTTTCTCTTCTATTGTATCTCTATATCAGGTGTCCAGCAACAAGGACGCCAACCTTAGTGGATTTTGACAGGCTATGGATTTATGGAGTTTTGCTTAGACGCCTATCTTCATTTGATTCACAGTATTCTTAGTTAGGGCATGTCGCCCAAAGGATTTTCAGTTATCTTTTCTATCGAGGTCAAATACTATTGTATTCGGGTCTTTTTAATACAGTTGTTATTGATGGGATTACTGTAATGGATTAATATTATTTGGGAAGGTTTATTCCAATTGCATTTCAATTCTTTTGTGTTATATATTGGGTTATCAGTGTTGTAGAATAAAATGTGTCGTGTTATTCTTAAACAAAAAATGGTTTTGTTGAAATTTAAATTTGGAAAGTTTTTAACACTAGCTTAATTGGGTATTGGGTGAGTTGTAAATGTTTTCGACAGTGATGCTAAGAATGAGCCAACTGTATATTCTGTTTTAATTTGGTATGGGACTGGCCACCCGGTATTTAATTAGGCGGGGTGTTACAAAGTGCGACCCCTAAGCAATTGGAGGTTCTCGCTCATCTCTCGGGGGTCCATATCATCTGAGAATTTTTCCTGTTCCATTAGCATAGCTAAATTTGAATAGGATGACTCTGCGTTAAAGTAAGCCACCTTGCCTTAATTGAATTTGGCTTCGCTGCACCCTGAATTAATCAAAAAGCTTATTGATTTCCTTTTTTTCATCCCATTTCATTTGGGTGAGAGAGAGGCTGTGAGTCACCTGGGTTACGGATTTATCGTATGGTTAACCTAGGTTGGAGAAGTTAGCACTGACATTGATTAAAGCTTCCTGCAGAATGAAACTGTATTTTCAAGCACATACAAATGTCATTTATACAAAACTTCCTTTATGACAAACCATTCATAAACCTGAGAAGTCAGACACACTGATGAATTGGGTTGTATAACTAAAAGATTATGACATACTATATGAACCCAGAATAATAATCAAATGCCAAGAAGTGGCCGAATTTATAACAAAATTTACTTATGAAGAGAAAACTGCCGAGTAGACTTTTACGAATTAAAGATCAGCATCAAAGACAACAAAGTATACTTTTACGGAAGATAGCTCAGTTGTGAAGCTAATTAAACATGCTTCTCTGGATTACAACTCAATAAATTTAGCTGACTATATCAGTGATAGACCAGAGTCATCGTCTCATCAGGAAGAAAAACTTGCGATTTGGAAAAATGAAAAAATTATTTAAGAGTGGAAACTTAGTTGAAGGTATATATGAAAAAGAACCTTCGGTTTGACAGTTGTTTATAGATGACTCATCATGCACCAATGGCAGCGGAGCAGACTTGATAATCACGACACCTGATGGGGTTGATATGGAGTATGCCCTCAGGTTCCACTTTGAGGCCTCCAACAATAAGGAAGAGTTTAAAGCTCTTATAACAGTCGTGGATTAGCATTGTCACTGGGCGCTGAGCAGCTATCAGCGCATAATGACTCTTAACTCGCAGTAAATGAAGTCCTCCGAGTTTATAAGGTAAGAGAAGAATCAATGTCAAAGTACTTGGCAAAGGTGAAAGAATTATTGTCAAAGTACTTCACTATATAAATTATCAGAAAACTAAGGGATGAAAACACACGAGCAGATGCACTTGCTCGTTTGGCATCAACCACTAGAACATAACTGAGAAGAGCAATACTTTTAGAAGTATTAATGCATCACAGTATAAATAAATATTGAACATTTATGATGGAGTTAGACATGGGACCATCCTTGATGGATCCTATCCAAGCATACTTGGATATCGGTGTAGTTATGGTAGATCCAAAAGAGGCGAGGAGACTCCATTACAAGGTGACAAGGTACGTAGTGAAGGGGGAAATCCTATTCTAAAGAGGATTTATTGTATCACTGCTTAGGTATATCCATCACGCCGAGGTCAATGACTTGATAAAGGAAGTATATAAAGGAAGTATTCAACGAGTAAGTCATTAGTGAAACGAATGTCCACTCAAGGGACTATCGACCCAAACACTATACAAGAAGACTATGTAAACTATGCGAAAAAGTGCAACAAGTTCGACAAGTACGTTGTGATTCATAAAAGTCTTGGAACTACATTGACGCCAATCATATCTCCTTATCCCTTCGCCATGTAGGGGATTAATCTGGCCAGTCCTATATCAAAGAGAAATAGCCAATTCAAATATCTACTCATAGAAGTGGATTACTTCACTAAGTGGATGGAGGCCGAGCCCCTGGTCTAAATGCCATATGAAAAAGTCTTCTATCTTCTATGGAAGAACAATATTTGTTATTATGGTATGCCATATGCCTTCATCATTGACCACGATACTTAGTTTGGCAATAAACAAATCAAATATTATTATATTTGGTCTGGTATAAAGAAGTTACACTCTACACCAGCTGAACGGAATGAAGAAAAGGCTAGATAATGACAAGGGGAATTGGATCAACGAGCTGCAAAGTGTACTTTGGGTGTATAGTGTGACATCGAGAATAAAAATGAGCGAGACTCCATTCATGTTGGCGTTTAGTACTGAGGTGATAGTTCCCACCGAGATAGGCTTACCCAGCCATCAGTTACTCAACTTTAACTCACCTAGGAGAGATTTAATGAGAAGTCTAGATTTAGATCTTATAGAAGAAATCAGAATGCGGTACTATAGGTGGCATCCTACCAGTAAAAAAATTGCTCAATTTAATAATAAAAGGTTAAAATCGAGCAACTTAAAGGAAGGAGACTATGTGATATAAAAAGTTCATTAAAAAGGGGACACGTTGGAACTACATTGTCACGGACCATACAAAATATGTTTTATTGTACGACCTGGAACTTATAGATACGAGACTTTAGAGGGTGAGCATTGTAATAATATCAATAATGATGACCACATGACAACCCAATGAGAGTAAGAGCTCAAATATGTAGATAGTTTTTCATTCCTTTGTAATCAACTCTCAGTGATAAATAAAAATCATAATTTCCTATACATATATTTCTATCATTTCATGTTCTCTTTTATATTCATTACTTAGTTCGTCAGTATAAGAGATGTGTAAGAAGCTCAGACCAAAGATATCTCAAAGCTGAACCTTTTAGAATAACTGATTAATACTTCCTGAATGACCTAGTCTCAGATGAGTACTGATTAAGAAGTTTAGATGAAAACTGAGAAATCCAGTGCAATTATATAGATGACATACACAAGGATAGATCATAGTTCACTTAGAAAAAACTCAAAAATCCAGTATAGTCACGCAGATGACTAACAAAAGGATAAATTCTAGCACACTTAGACAGAACCGAGATGTCCAGTGCAGTCACATAGATGACTAACACAAGGATTGATCCTAGTACATCTGACCTACCCTAGAAACTAATGTTTGACACATGGTCGGGGTGATAAGATCCATTCATACTACTAGTAAGTTAGCATAAATAATGGTAGATCATAAGTTATGATAATTCAGGTTCGTCCACCCTAAAAGGTTATTTAGTTTGGTAAAGTTAGTAAGAGCCATTTATATGACCACAAATGCTAACACATCTAATGAAACTAACCATATTAACTTGCACAAAAAAATGATCAGATGTGAAGACCAATAAACTAGCATCAAAATAACATGCAAAAAGTAAAACATAATGAACAGACAGTATGTGTATGCAGACAAATATCTTGAACAAATTGACTTCTCATTTCCATTTCGACATGGGGAGTGGTTGGATTAATCCACGGGAGTGCTGATGTACAACTATCACTTGTTAGCAAGTTAAACACTTTGCTACCAAGTGTACAATATCTTTCTTCAAACCAGGCCACCAATAATGTTTCTTGAGGGTTTGATAGATCTTGGTGCTTCTAGGGTGAATCGTGAATTTAGAATGATAATCTTCTTGTGGGATTTCTTCTCGTAGTGAGGTGATAAAAGGAACACATACTCGATATTTTATTTTTAATCCACGCTCGGGGTCCAAAGTCCAATCCTTTTTGGGGAGATTGTTTCTAAGTTTTTGCTTTTGGGAACGCAAAAACTCATCTTGGTCTTGAAGATCAATGATTATTTTGTGGAGAATGGTACGAGTGAAAATATTTCATAAAGCAACTTGTGTCTTGGAGGAGTCTCGTTGTAGTTTGCAATCTCCAATGGTTTCTATTAACACAAACATACTATGGATATTTCCCTGGTTTTATAGCTTATGGCATCGGTGACCACATTACCTTTTCCGAGATAGTAAAGTAAGTTAAACTTATAATCTTCTCAAAATTCTATCCATTATCTTTGCTGAAGGTTGAGATCCTTTTGCATGAAGATGTACTTAAGACTCTTATGATAAGAAAATACCTGAAATTCTTCTCTGTAAAGATAACATCTCCAAATTTACAGGGCAAATACTACTGCGACTAATTCTAAGTCGTGTACTGGATAGTTACACTCATGAATTTTTAATTGCCATGGTTTGTACTCGATCACTTTCCCTCATTGCATCAACACACAACTGAGTCCTTGTAATGAAGCGTCGGTGTAGACATCGTAACTACTATTACTGGAAGGAATGGTTTGGATGGGGGAAGTGGTTAATTTTTCCTTCAAGGTACAAAAGTCTTGTTTGCATTCTAAAGTCCATACAAATTGAACATCCTTTCGGGTTAAATTCATTAAGGGTATGGCAATTCGAGAAAAACCTTCCACAAGGCATCGATAATATCCAAAAAATCCTAAAAAGCTACGTAGTTCTGTAACGGTGGTAGGCTGAAGCCACTCGAGTACTACAATGGTTTTGGATAGGTCCACTTGTATATTTATTTCAGTGACTACATGTCCAAGGAACTTTACGTCCTTCATAAGAAAATCACATTTACTCTACTTTGCGTACATACGATGTTTACGAAGGGTTTCCAATACTATACATATGTGTTCTTTATGTAATGTCTTTATCTTGGAATAAATTAATATGTCATATATAAAGACGAGCACAAAATGATCTAGAAAAGGGAAAAATATTCTATGCATTAGGTCCATGAAAGCGATAGGGTCATTCGTTAATCCAAAGGACATAATTAAGAATTCAAAATGGCTATATCTTGTTCGAAAAGAAGTTTGGGGTATATCTTCTTCCTTAACACGAAGTTAGTGGTATCCAGATCTTAAATCAATTTTTGAAAATATCTTTGACCCTCACAATGGTCAAACAAATCACCTATTCTTGGCATTGGATAGTTGTTCTTGATGGTCACTTGGTTCAATTTACGGTAATCAATACATAAACAAAAATATCCATCTTTCTTTCATACGAATAAAATTGGAGCTCCCCAAGGTGATGTACTGGGGCATATAAATCCTTTCCTAAGTAGGTCGTCCAATTATTTTTGAAGTTCTCATAATTCTAGAGGATCCATACGGTAAGGGGGTATCTAGATAGGAAAGGTATTTGGAAATAAATTGATAAATAATTCAATTTCTCGAGGTGGGGGCATTCTGGGTAAATCATCAGTAAACACATCTTTGTAACTAATTAAGATGTTAGAAAGGGGGGAAGTTTTCTTTTCACTCATTCGAAAAAGTAGAGGTTGATGGGGATTTCATCCTTAAAAATGAAATGAAGTTTAACGGGGTGTTTGAATGTCGTTATCTTTGCATGATAGTCAATGTGAGCAAATTTTGGGGATAATACATCAATTCCTATTGTTAAATCAAATTTTGTTAAATAACAGACTATAAAATCTCTGGTCAATCCTGGTTCCAAAATGTAAAGATTAATGTTTACAAATCCTATCGATAATGTCCATCTTTCCTATTGTCATTCCTGTAGTAAAAGGGTGAGTTAATGGACTAAAGGATAATTGTAGACGAGTTATACATAACTGACTAATGAAAAAATGGGTAGATCTAGAGTCAAATAATATATGCACGAAAATATTATAAAAATTAAGATTACCTTCAACCACATCATGGTAATTTGGATTCTTCGTTGGGAGAAAGGAGGAATTTCGACCCTAGTTCTTATTGAAAGGCTCTTGCTTTCTTTCACGAGGAGTTTTTTGCAGTAACTGATTAGAGTTATTGCTTGGATTCTTAACAGGAGATTTGATAAATTGGGGGAAATAGAAGGAGGTGGCATATGGATAATAAGGCATTAAGGTCTATGATGTCCTACTTGGTTGCATTCATGACAATGCATTAGAGGACTACTTTGATTTTACTGAATCTGACTGAACACTCGGCCATCCTTAGGCTTGTTATAAGGATGTTCTTGTTGATTTGGTTGGTTCCTAATAACATATGGATTTTGAGAAGTGTGACACCCCGCCTAATAAAATACCGGGTGATCAGTCCTATACCAAATTAAAACAGGAATCCCAGTTGGATCATCCTTAGCATCACTGTCGAAAACTTTTTAACACTTACTAACCACCTAGTATTCCAAAAGCTGGTGCTAATTTTTAACTTTTTAATTAAACAAAACTGGACATGCCAAAATAAATATAAAACATTCACACAACTGAATAAAACTCAACTGAAATAATTAATGACACAACTTGCCGAGTAAACCATCGGCCACCAAAGTGAAATAATCCAGTACAATATTCAACACCGGAATAAAACAAATCTGAAAACTGAACTGAAAGTCTGGGCGACATGCCCTAAATAAAACTGGAACTGATGAATGATTTCTACTCTAGGAATGAATAAGCAATGCGTCTAATCCAAATTCCTGCTAGCATCCACATATGTCGCAGCTCCATGTCTTTGGAATAGAATATCAATCCTGGCGTCCCTCTGGCTGGACACCTAAAAGGTTTTGAAAATAGTTTTATAGCAAGGGTTAGAACCCAAAACATTTTGAAAACATTAGCAAGTGAATTAACTGTAGTAATTTAAAATGCATGAATGCGCTTCATATTTAAGTTAGTGTCGCACTCCCTTGTGGATATTCTCACCCCTCCACTATTGTGCACCCCTACCGGTTACCTTAACCCCACCTAGTTGTACTACCCCGTCCAACTAGTCCTGGTATAACCTTCCCTTGCAATACTACTGTAACCCGAGTATAATAATTTCTTGAATTATAAGTTATCTCACAATTAACTTAATTAATTCCTCTTAAATAGTAGCATATAATCATGTCACAAGTTATATAAAGTAAATACATCACACACTGTATTATTACCCGTATATAATATTTATTACCATTATATATGTACCTTTACCATAATATCCACACATATAACATACGTATATCCATCCCTTCGAGTATACCCTCGCCGGATAATTCCCTCTAAAATGCTATCTCACTAGGTGTGCTCACAAGACCTAGTTCCCCGAGTTGGAATCGCTCACCAACCTGGCCCAAAATATAAACGTAGTGGAGGCGGTCATATTCCTTCCCTGAAAGTGAGATAAATCCCTCACCCATATATACCAGACGCTATGACCTGGGGATATACTCGCCCTACTCCTCAAGCTAGGGGATTCACCCACATCGCGCAACCTCCCTTAATAGAACTAGAGTATATAAATTGAATAAATATCTAGTCACTGATATTTAATATCACATAATATATATACACGTATATATATACTATCACTACACCGTATATATATAATATGAACCCCGACTTTATCGTGTACTCAAAATCCTGTACACTAACCTGTAATTTCCTGAGTCTATGGCCCGACTCAACATAATTAATTTTCTCACTTAATAATTTATCATCTTCCCGAGTCTATGGTCCGACTCTAATATAATTAATTTACACCTCAATTAATATAATACTTTTCCCGAGTCTATCGTCCGACTCTAATTAAATTAATTAACAAACCTATTAATTTAATACCTCCCCGAGTCTACAATCCGACTCTAATTTATTACACCCATTAATTTAATACCTACCCGAGTCTACAATCCGACTCTAATTAAATTAATTATCACACCTATTAATTTAATACCTCCCCGAGTCTACAATTCGACTCTAATTAAATTAATTATTACACCCATTAATTTAATACCTACCCGAATATACAATCCGACTCTAATTAAATTAATTATCACACCTATTTTTTTAATACCTACCCGAGTCTTTGGTACGACTCTCATTTAATTAATTTACACATTAATTAATTAATACCCTTCCCGAGTATACAATCCGACTCTAAATTAATTAATCACAACATCAATTAATTTAATACTTTTCCGAGTCTACCTTCCGACTCTACCTTCATTAATTAACACATCCATTAATTTAATAACTTGGTGTCACTCAACCATTATCCCCGGACTCGCTCACTTGGACCATAACTTAATATTTCCCGAGTCTATGTTCCTATCACAAGGAAACACACAATAGGCATTCACAACCTAAGTAATCCTATAAAACAGTAGGTATTTACACAACCCAATTATTCATACTTGTACGTATTATATTTCTCTCTAATATTCACCGTACTTATTTGCTTTACAAATTTATTTCACATTCGTATTAATTCAAGTATTCACACAACTCTAAGGGTCCTAGTTACTCCTTGTTATATCAATTCAGTAGTTACCCTTGTTAACCCACCGACCTAATGAATTTAAGCTTGCTCACGTTTTTTCGTAATTATATTCTTATCATCTCGAATTAGAGTACGTCACAATCAAGCCTATGAATATCCACTTTAACTTTCTCACAAAATTAAATTCCAACACTCAAATAATAGACCTAATTCCATATCATTATTCCAACAATATATTTCATCAAGGTCCCAAACACTTCCCCGATAAAATTTTAGACATTTGAGGATTAAAAAGAAAAATCTCAAATTTTCTGGCAGATTAAACACCCTCTAGTAAAATTTTGATTTCTCCCTCTACAGAACTCTGATTGACCTGATTCAAAGTTCATTGGATAGCTAAGAGGAATAACTTTCAAAGAATGTATGGTTCACACTCTAATTCGAAGTAAAATTCAAATTGTACACGTTTAAAGTCACGCCAAAATTATGGCAGATTACTATGTTGACAGATCAAACACCCTGTAGTAAAATGTAGATAACTCCCTCTTCAGAACTCCGATTGACATGATTCCAAATTCATTGGATATCTAAGAGAAATACCTTTCCAGGAATGTATGGTTCACACTCTAATTCGAAGTAAAACTCAAATGGAATACGTTTAAAGTTGTGTCAAAAATTCTGGCAGATTGACATCTTGTGTTCATCAATTAAACCCTAAGTCATTCAAGATTCATGTTCTTCATCCTAGAACTCTTAAAGATTCCAGTAATCATCAAATATATTCGAATTTTATTTTATCTTTACTTAGGGATATATAATACACCTATTTCTTACTTTGAATCTCAGCCAAGTATTCCATTAACAAAACCCCATTTTTGTACCCATTTATCCCCAAAACGGATTTTAGTATACACATCACTAAAATATTAATTGGATATCATAATTTAGGAGTAAAAACAGTTAAACACTTGCCTGGAGTTACTCGTAGGGTCTGATCCGTTGTTGATGTCCCTTAACTTGGCTCCAATAACATCCAATTTTCTCTTGATTTGCTTTCCCCCAAATCCCCTCTCAAACCCTAGGTTTAGAGTTATATTGGCTGCCATTCCTTAATCTCCCAATTAGGTTAAAAACTCTTAATCCCGTTTTAGGCCTAATGGTCTTAATTAGAATAGCCCAAATCACCCCGTGTGGGCCCGGCTATGCCCAAAAATGCCCCGAGACCCAATTACTACCCCCGGGTACTCTTTTCTGACTATCTCGACCCATCCGGACACAACTGCGCACTCATAATTGGCATCCGAATTAATTTATAAAAATATTTATCTCACACTCAATTTAGTCTATACCGACTCCCGGCTGGGATAAGTGCATACCCCGTCATTAATACCCGAAATGACGTGATTAAATTATTACTATTCACTTAGTAAATAAATTTCCCTAAACATTAACCATTCACTCCCCGATTAATATTTAAATATTTATATTGCCGTAATTAATTCAATTAAAATTACAACACACAAGTAATTTAAAATTCCTGAATTAATTAAATATTAAATGCACAAAAATACGGGGTGTTACAAGAAGGAGTAGAGGTTCGGTTCGTGTTGGTAGAGGCAGAATGTTTACTATAAGGGAGGTTATTTCGATCATCCGATTAAACTCTTGAACTTGTAAAGGAATTATGAAGGATTTGATGTTCTGTCCTAAACCTCGCTCAAAATTCTTGCACTTTTAGGTTCGGCGTCAACATATTCTTAAGCATATCGAGATAATTTTATGAGTTTAGCCTAATACTGGGCTACCGTCATCTATTGTTTTTGTATGCTTAGAAAATCTATGGGTATCTGATCTCTTACAGATTAGGAAAAGTACTTGTTGAAGAAAATTTATTCAAACTGCTCACACGTTAGTTCATTCAAATTTTAAGAACGTAGAATAGACTGCCACTAGAAATTTACTTCTCCTTAGAATAGATATGAAGCCAATCTTACCCTAAGTTCATTGTTAATGCCTACCCCGTTAAGTGCCTTAAGTATCTGACAAATCCATCTCTCTGCTTTAACGCGCGGGGTTTCCCAAAGAATGCAGGGATTTTTTTATCTAAAAAGATCATTAAAGGCGATTCTTTGAGTTTATTCTAATAGATCATTATTAATGAGGGGTGAAGGCATTTTCTATTGTCACTGGGTTATACAGTTAATTCTTATAGGCAACATATAATTCCTTCATTAGTGGTAGTTGGATTAAGCATTTGCGGAATATATCGTTCCTCCCGAGTTCCACTGGCAGTTGCTTGAATATTAATCCTCCTATATAAACAATGTATCAAAAGATAAATTACTAGTGGAGATATAATAACATACTTATTTTATAACAAAAGAACGCTAATTAATATAAACAAACTATTAGTAAAATTACCGCAGTAATTCGGGAATATGGGTTTCGTCTACTCGCACCACACACCTGTAGATATTATTTATTTGCATACATATCCCAACAATAGTTTTTAAGCCATTTGGGGTACCATTTGGTAAATCTCAATATTTGGGTCATCTTCAGAGGGATTTGAATTATCGGGGGATGAACTAGTATTCGTGGGGGGTAAAGATAGTAGTAGCAAGAGAAAGAGAATTATAGTCGATCGACGAATCTTTGGAGTAATTATAACTTCATTGGGTGCTAAGACATCCTATGCAAGATGGATTATTTGTTAAAGAGTGTTTGGATCTTCGAAGAATCTCTTGGACTGTCGGGTTACTTGGGCCTCTCCCAGAAGGCAACCAATAAGCACACTATGTTTGATTTCAGGAGTCAAAATTGCCCAATCACGTTTAATGCTACTTATGTGTTGGAAAAGCTTTTCATAGCCGACTTCTTTAATTGTTACCTCAAACCTTTCGTGAGTCGAATCACGAATGTTAAGGTGGATATCGTCCTAAATATTCATTAGTGCAAAATAGTATGAGTAACCAATGTGATAAAAGAAATATTCATAGGAATAATCGTATAAATAGTAGGTGAAAGATTCTTATATTTGGTTCTGCATAGGTATAAAACCCAGTAATGCTCTGATACCATTTGGTCGCATCCGCGAATTTTATGTTTTAAAATAGTGAGTAAAGAAAGAAAAATGTAAAATAAATATAACAAATATTAATGGCAATGGAAACTTAAAAGATTTTTATAAGGAGATGCCTAGCATCTTATTACATATCTGAGTCTGAAATAAACGGAAATACATAATTTATTCGTATATGCCACATATATGGTAAAACTGGAAAAAAGCATTCGAGAATAATAAGAGCTAATAATTCGCGGCATATATATTCCAACGGGGACTACCATCTTTGTGTGCTACCACCCATAGGTACGTAATCGAAATTTTTTTCCAGGTAAAATAGAATAAATGTCCAGACGTGCAGGAGGTATCTCATATTCTTCAGGTTTGTCATCCATCTGGAAGGAAAATAATTAAGTAGACATGACAAGTAGATAATTTTTTTTCTATGCAAGGTAATGGAGAAAAATGTATTATTAAGGAGTAATTGGATTTAATATTCATGTCATAAAAGCTGGAGGCAACTGAAATATCAAGAACTGTCAGAGGTATAATGGCATTTAATGATATGTAAATGAATGATATGGTAGAGTGTAACAAATTAAGGGTTTAGAGTATAACAATATAACCCATACATTATCGATTATAGGGGTTTCAATTGCGTAGACATACCATTACAATATCATCCAAAGCATCATATATACTTGGATATGAAATCCCAAAATATTGAAAATTGAAAAACATAATAAATGCTTGGCACACTTAGCTAGAGTGCCACTCATATGTATGTAGAAAATAAAAACTAGGAACTCAACATCAGAGTCCTACAGGCCAATTAGAATTACCGTGGTATACCGGGGTCTAATCCTTAAATTGTAAGGTATGATATTAGAGGTCTAACTAATAATGGTTTATAAATTGTAGGGTATAATGAAATTATAGTATATTGCATGGCTATACCATAATTAAGGATAAAGAAAAGAGATCAGTATCTTTTACCGAGTCATAAGATGTAACAGTTTATCAGTTTTAGGAATAACTGAAATATCGAGAGAATCAATACTAGGAATAAACATGAACTACATAAATGAGTTCGTATTTGAAATATGAGTTCAACATTATCACAGAGTGATATAATCAATCATTAATTGTGAAAGACATAAGCTAAATTTTAACACTGAAATTAAAATCACCTACTTTGAAATTTCTACGGATTCCTAGTGTATACGTCTAATTCACGGGGTTGACTGGGAAGTCGAAATCATGAAGAGTGTAAGTAGGTCATATAAGCCAAATATAATGCTTATCTTATGAAGTAAGATACCAAACTGAAATGAATTGAAGTGTAAAATTAACTAGGAGGGTAACAATTATAATTTTAAAAATCTTAAGCAATTAATGTTTCCTACATTTCTAGTTGGATTTGAAATTAGTGATAAAAGATAAATTGGTTTTATTTAAGCTAAAAAATTGTGTAAAAAGTTTGGGGTGATTCTAAAATACTTATAAAATAGCCATGGGTTTATGTGTAAATTAAAATTAATTTTTTAAAACTTAAAACTAGTTTTCTTGAGAAAATGCTTTCCTGGGATCCAAACAGGATGATGTAATATATAATTTTGTTCATAATTAAAAAAATAGAATTGTTGGATAAAAAATTAAAATTTTCTGAGTTCAGACGTGCCCTCACGGGCTGAGTTAAGCTAATCACGCGCCTGATTTTACTCCCACTCATGCGCGTGGAACCTAATTGTATTCAACCTTTAAAAGTTTGACTTTAGGGTTTTAATACTTTGACCTCAAATTCAAAACATTTTAGAATTCTCTTAAGTTGATTCCTGACTGAAAGTTGCCTAAGTTTTGAGGAGGAATCCAACCATATTGGTTTTAAGAATTTTGGTGGGCTAAATAAAGCTATTGATTTTCTATATAAACGGTGAAATTTTGACCAAACATAATTAATTGAAAGTTACGATTCTTGTTCCGGAACCATAAAGGTTTTGTTCTATATAAAAAATATGGGAGAATAAACTTGGTTTTAGGAATTTTGGTGTAGTAAAACTCTAGAATTAGTTTTCTGAAAATTTCAGGGCCAGAAACTCAAGCTTCAATTTGGGGTATTAAAACTAGGTTTGGGTCCAATTAAACTCTGATCCTAGGTTCCTGAGAACCTAAGATCAACTTACCTCGCTTTGAAACTGGGTTAAAGCTAAGAAGGCAAAATCCAACATTGAAGCTCAAGCTTTAATGGAGTTTTCTTATTTTGAGCCATTTCAGTGCATACACATGTTACATTCACATGAAAATTCATAATTCCACTCTCTATATATATGCAGAAACATAACCAAATTGAAGAAACAAGCATTCATTCATAAAATAATAGAAAAGAATAAACTCTCAAATTTTTACTTTGGAATAGCTCTCAGCTGGGATGGTTTTCTACTGAGGTAAAAGAGGGTATTTATAGGGTTTGTGGATAGGAGTTGATTGGTAGGTTTGGAGGTGAAGATGGGGCTGAATTGCACAAGTTTTCACCATGGTTTTATTGGATGTAAAATGGATATCATCTTTAACCTATAGGGTATAATCCATGCTGGTTATTTAGCTGGTGTCATGTCACCATGGGGAAAGGGTAAATAAGTTTAGGTTTTGGTTTTGTTCCTTAGATAGTTTTTGAATAAATTTTAAGGGTTTTAAGTTATTTTATAAAAGTTTAGGGGCTTATGTGAAATTTAATCAATTCTAATGGGATGGTTCTTGATATTCCTACAAAATATAAGTCATTTGATTAAACTTTGAGTGAAAGTTGGGGTTCAATTGATGTAGGAAAATGTAAGTTATCTTAAGTTTCCTCTAAGGGGCATTTTGGTAATTTTGTAAAAGTTCAGGGTTTATTGGGAATTTCCATATATTTAAGTGACTGAAGGCATGTTTAAGATAGGTTTTGAGTGGGTTGTTACACAATACCTTTCTACTTCTTACATTTTATGAAAATTGAAACCCATTGCTTTATATTCACAACATGCCTTACTCTTTCTCAGACTTTAATTTTAGCATTTAAATGATATTTAACCACTTATATCTACACTCAGTTCAATTTATATCTATTACATTCAATTCGTAATTTAATACAAATCAAACATTTATTAGTCGAAGTCTACTTCTTTACTCATTATTCGATTCATCCTTTATCAATACAAATTTGTTGAACTTATATTTCTTTTTATATTCTTTCATCCGATTCATTTCATATAAAATTACAACATTTCTATTTGTATATAACTTATATCTAATCACATGTCACAAGTATATTGGCTTAAATATAAAACGATGTAACTGTAATCTAATACAATACAATTTTCTTACTTTTGCCATATCCCATGGGTATTCAAAATCCACTTTTTCCCTGCATTTCTCATGTAACCTTTTTTTTCCACATGAAACATTTATATATGTTGAAGTGTTAGTAAAAACTCACGAATACACCCCATTGCTCTCTAGATACCTTGATTTTTGATTCTTTAACACACTCTCTATTATAAGTCTAAATTTATACACACTTCCCAAAGAATGCAAAATCTAACCAAGTCTAGTAGAAACATGGATTTGATAGAGAAGGTGTCACACCCGCCTCCACTAATATATTAATATATAATACATTAACTTGGTGAGTGTGATTCAATCATAGTTAACCCCAAAATGCCCTAACTAATGCATTAATATCATATAAATACTAGGGAGAAAATTTAAACTATTTACAAAATTAACCCAAGAAGTCTACTAGCATATAACTCATAGTAAGTACTTATGAATCATTACTAGTTGTATACAACATAACATAATTCAAATCCGAAAATGGGACTCTACCGTTTCTTGTCATGTTTACTTCTCCCTCCCGATATGACACTGGAAATGGACATAAATAACCTGAAATGTTAAAGAAAAACTACAATAGGCAACTGCCCAGTGAATGTAATCACCCCCACATAGTTCACTATCAGTTATGCATAATTTAAAAAACATGTAAATATGCATACACAATATCATTCTCTTTCTTGTCCTTAACGTCCTTTCATAAAGCCCATTGTGGTGTCATACATACCACATTCTTAAACTTAGAGCCCAAAAGTACATAGTTCTGTTGGCTTATGATAAGGACTTATATCACATAGCTCCATGGCCTTAAATACTAAATCCTCTGGCTTAACCTTAGGGAGGTTCCCCATTAGGAAATTTACTATAAATCAAATCCGCATACTAATATACAATTCAAACATATATGTAAACACACCTCGGGATTTATGAATAATACTCACTGTCCGATCGGTCTCCTTCCTCTTTCTCCTTATCTTTCCCTATAAATTTACACATTTTAATATTTCGAGAATGGAGAATTAATATAATTTCATAATTTATAACTCATTTCATAAGCTTTTAACTCACCTCATTGACTAAATCCTAATCACTTACGCATAATTATTTCACATGAATCAAGTGACATATAGATACAATATCTACTAATGTTTTAACATCATTTAGAATTATAACATAGCCATACAGAACAATGCCAAGATGTCCATTTATAAAACACAACTAACATCAAATTTTTATTAGGACAACACTTTTGGTTTGAATTTAAAAATCCATCTAGACTAAATTATAATGAATTAAGGGCTAATATTTTGGAACAATATAGATTAGTGAGTTTAGTTTATAACCCAACTTTAAGCGCCTCAATCAAATTTACGATTTAAGAGATATTTAAATTTTAGTATAGTAGGGTTAAACTATTTAGAAAATATACGCGGGTCAACTTCATAGATTAAACTGAACTAATAATGAAAGAACCAAATGCTTAACCTTATATTTTTGGAAACATATACGAGTTATGTTTCTAACTCAACAGACGATGTGTCATTTCAAGTCTTCTAGAGGGATTTATGGTCATTTTCATATAAGATGTCAAATCTATTTAGTAAATACCTCTATTGTCCAGCGCACTTCCATGGATTTTCATAATTTTCTACTCAATACCTTTCTTTGAAACTTTTAAATTTTGTTAATAACATAACTAATATCACTTAGTTATAGTTTCATAATTTTTGGAATTTGTTTGCTATTTTTAGAATTTATTCAAACTCACATCTCGTGTACAGGAAATGTGCACACAACTGATATATAAACACCAGTGACGTCTCTAGGCCATATGCCTCTGCATAAACACCAGTGACGTCTCTAAGATGTTGTTTTGCACATGAGGAAACTCTGAACTTAACGAACTCATAGCGACATGTGTCCCCATTTTCTCTTCGTCAAATACTTTTATCTAAAATTAAATTGGAGTCCAAATATTATACCGATGCATATATAATGAATTATACTAACGAATATAATAATATAAGAGAACGCTTAGTTTGAAGTTGAGAGGCACCTGAAAGTATTTTGTTTACCCCATTTTAAATCTTCAAGACCTAAACAAATAATCAAAACCATTTAAATATAAGATAAAGTTATTGCCTAGCATCAAGTGGACATTGTATATATCGGGAGAAAGTAAAATTTGGATAGATGCGTGGAAGCTTGAGAGTTAATTACTCTAATAGGCGTTGATATACCCATATACGCCCTCGGCCAGGCCGAGGGTTCCCTGCACCTGGACGGAGCTAGGATGATCTCTTAACCAATATCAAACGACCCTCCAAGGGGCCGACCCCTCATCAGGCCCAGACGACCCTTAAAGGGGCCGACCCCTCATCAGGCCCAGACGACCCTTAAAGGGGACGATCCCTCATCATGGTTCAGACAACCCTCCAAGGGTCCGACCCCTCATCAGGCCCAGACGACCCTCCAAGGGGTCGACCCCTCACATGGTCTGGCTGACCCTCCAAGGGTACAACAGTATGAGGCCCAAATTGGGCCAGACCAACTACCGGAAGGAACTTTGCCCTCGGTCTCATCTCATAGGCCGAGGGTGACATCATCACAGCGCGTGGTATGGGAGATGCATGGAACAGTGCGCGTGAGGCTCACATGGCATGTGGAATACCGTTATAACAATATCACCCCCTCACGTGAGGGAATATTATGCCATTATTAATCACAGGTGGCATCTACAGGTGTCAACAGGAGATTGGCCAGATCATCATTAACATGCACCATGCATACTTGGGGGGTACACTACACCCCCAAGACCTATATATACTTGTCACCTACAACCCTACAAAGGGATGGATAAAATATTATAACCCTAGCTAAAACTATGCTTCTACACACAGTAGAGAGAGAAAGGAGCTTGTGTGCATTGTATCCAAGGCCATTAGTGTACATACTTAGTGGATCACACACTCACAGTGGATGTAGGCCTAATTGGCTGAACCACTATACATTATTGTATTATTCCTCTTATACTCATCCCCTTCTACACACTCATACATCTATGGCTGCCATGATACTTACAGTTTGAGCTCATCATCACTTATCTGGTGGTGCTAGATTTCAGCATCATCAGTTTGGCGCCGTCTGTGGGAACGAGAAGACATCTCTTCCTTTGTACAACTTGACCTCACTGGGCACTCTGGTGGTGAACCAGCTCTCCACCTGTTTGGTGACATTTCACCATTGGAAGAGACCCATTAAGGCTCTCAAGCTCACCAGCCTTTTCTTCAGTTCAACTTTTCATAGCTTAAACACATGGCACAGGAGATGCCACCACCACCACTTCCTCCACCGGATAGTGGAGTAGGACCCATTTCCAGTCAACCACCACCTCAGTCTGAGATGGCTGATGTGGCGGTAGCCTTGAAGTCTCTGGCAGCAAGCCAGCGGATCATGCAGGAGCAGTTCATAGCTCTCAGCCAGAGCATACTATGGCCCCCAGGGGTCTCACCCGAGATAATTATTCCAGCAGCGGCTCCAGGGCACCATGAGGCCAGGGGACCACCCCAGGCACCACATAAAGACTTGCCACCCCCACAGCGACGGAGGGATGTTGCTGACCCCCGACGTCTACGCCTGGGGAGGCAAGGAAACCCTTGCCCTGAGGATAGGTATGATGATCTGGAGGGAGAGGAGGCCTCCATAGACTGCTGGGAGCCGTATGAGGTCTCCAACAATACTGTATGACCTCTTCAGGAGAGTAGAGGGAAGTGCGGGAGGCAAAATCCTGACGATCGCCCAAGAGGCTCTGCTTTTGATCGCTTGAGAAGGGGGTCGGCCTTTGAGAGGTTGGGCCCAGTAAATGACCTGCGGAAAAATTATCCAGATCAAGGAGTGCTGCGAGGTCCAGAAGGGAGGCAGCAGATGGCCGACCCCACGACGGTCAGGGGGAAGTAAACAGCCGACATAGGCCTGCCACAGCAGAACCCTCCATCCACCTCAAAGAGGAGGCAGGGGATAACATCGGCCAAGCTGACCCTACGAGGTCCTGGAATGACTCGATCCAGCGACTGGAGGATAAGATCAGTGATATTCTGAAGAGCTGGGACCCTTTTCAGAGAGGATACTCCATAGGCTCACCCTTTATGGCGAAGATAGTCAACTTCCCAACGCCATCAAAGTTTAAGCCACCTGTGGTCACCCCTCGGTATGACGGAAGTACCAACCCTGTCCACTATATTGAGATGTACTAATCAGCGACATACATATACTCTATCTCAAATGAGATGAGGTGTCGTGCCTTTTCTGGTACTCTGACTGGGGTAGCACATGTCTGGTATATGTCTCTTCCAAAAAACTCCATTGAAAGCTTTAAGCAGATGGAAGACCGATTTATCCATAACTTTTACTTTAGGGTGAGGCCACGGAAGAAGACCACCCACCTGCTCTATGTTAAGTAGGGGGAGAATGAGAGTCTAAGAGACTACATAGCCAGATTCAACAAAGAAAAGTTGGAGGTTGAAGACTATGAGGAGAGCATAGCTATGACAACCCTCATTGGAGGACTCCAGAAGGGAAAGCTGCTATGGAAGCTTGTTGAAGACCCTCCGAGGACGATGGCTGAATTACTGACGACAAGAAGGGTGATGAACGCCGAAGAGGCGATGGCCGCAAAACACGAAGATGAAAAAGGAGGCACTAGTGGGGGTAAGTACCCTAAGAAGAACAAATAGGGGAAGAAGAGGTCTACGGACGACAAGTTCGCTAATTATACCCCTCTAACGGTCAGCTGTGAACATATTCTCAACGAGATAAAGAGTGACTGGTCCCTGAAGTGGCCTGAGAAGTTGAGGGCAACCCCCAACAAGAGGAACAAAAACCTGTAGTGTGAATTTCACCAAGACCATGGCTACGTGACAGACAAATGCTTTGCTCTGAAAGGTGAGATTGAGAAGATGCTGAAAGAAGGGAAGCTCAGGAAGTACGTTGACAAAGGTGCCTTCAAGAGGGGACGAGGGGACGACCCCAAAAAGAAGCGGGGTGATGCATGTAGAGAAGATCCTCCAAAAAGAGGGGAAGACCTTTCTGATGATGAGGACGACCCTGATCTCCCTTCAAAAGATGACCACGGCCCTATCAAGAGACTCAATATGATCTCGCTCGGTGTGGGAATGATCTCTAGGGGTCAAGCTGGAGGAGGGTCAGAGGTCGCAGACAGGAAGGCCCATGTAGCTGAAGCCAAGGCAGTGACGAAAACTGTGCTCTCAACCTCTCTGGAGGCAAAGTCAGAAAAGAGGAAGATGGTCGATATGGATACCCTGATAGTGGGGTTCTCAGGATTGGACTTCAAAGGCCTCTTAGCCCCACATGATGACCCTCTCGTCATCACTACCTGGGTGCACGGGTGTGAGGTGCCGAGGATCTTGGTAGACGGGGGTAGCTCTGCAGATGTGATGTTTTGGTCACGCTTCAAAGCCTTAGGTCTCATCCGTGCTAGACTCGTCCCATACCATCACCCATTGATTGGGTTCAGTGGGGAAAAGGTTCATCCCCTTGGAGTGTATGAGGCCGATGTCAGGATGGGGGACGAGTGGCCGAGATGGCTTACCAAGAAGGTCAGCTTCTTTGTGATGGATGAACATGTCTTTTCGGCCTACAATATTATACTGGGGCGGGTAGCCCTCAAGGGATTTGAAGCTGTGCCATCTACGGTCCATTAGATGATTAAATTTCCAACCCCTTACGGGGTAGGGGAAGTTCAGGGAGATCAGATAACAGCACGAGAATGTTACTATAACTCCGCCAAAGAAAGAGAGGCGCACAAGAAGGCAACATCCACTTACAATATTGACACCCTTGACCCCAGGGATGAGACAAATCTGAAGAAAGGAGAGGCCATGGAAGATGTAGAATCCATCATCCTCAATAAGGATGAGCTAGAAAAAATTATCCAAGTCAGCAAGACTCTGAAGATAAACATCAAGGAAGACCTCATCAAGCTGTTGAGAAGAAGACAAAGTGTCTTTGCATGGAGTCATACAGATATGCCCGGGATCGACCCCGAAATCATGTGCCACAAGCTCAACGTGGTAGAGGGTGCAAATCTAGAAAGAAGAAGAGGAGAATTTACTCTAGAGAAAAATATGAGGTCATAAGGGATGAGGTCAAGAAGTTAGAAGATGCTGAGTTTATCAGAGAGGTCATCTATCCTGAATGGCTGTCCAACGCAGTCATCGTCCCAAAAGCCAACGAGAAGTGGAGAATGTGTGTAGACTTTACCGACCTCATCAAGCATTATCCCAAATATAGCTTCCCTCTCCCCCGTATTGATCAGATGGTAGACGCTAACACATGCCATGAACTAATGAGTCTCATAGATGCCTACTCAGGATACAACCAGATCTTTATGAGCCCTAGGAACTCGGAGAAAACTGCTTTTATTACTGACCAGGGGACATACTGTTATAGGGTCATGCCCTTTGGCCTGAAGAATGCATGGGCAACGTATCAGCGCCTTGTAAATAAAATATTCGAAGACCAAATTGGTAAGTCTATGGAGGTCTATGTAGATGACATGCTGACTAAGAGTTTGAAGGTAGAGGATCATGTGACAGACCTTGAGAGGACCTTTAATACGATGGAAAAGTACCAGATGAAGCTCAACCCGGCCAAGTGTGTCTTCGGGATTGGAGTAGGGAAATTATTAGGGTTCATTGTGAATCAAAGGGGCATTGAGGCCAATCCTTAGAAGATAAAGGCCCTTATAGAGATGAAGACCCCCAATACCATTAAAGACGTTCAGAGGATCACGGGGCGAGTGGCTGCCTTGAATAGGTTTGTGTCCAGGGCCACAAACAGGTGTTTACCATTCTTCAAGATTCTCAGAAAGGCTTTTGTATGGAGCGAAGAGTGTGATGAGGCTTTTAGGGAGCTAAAGTCATACCCAGGGTCTCCTTTGCTGTTGTCACGACCAGTCCAGGGTGAACGAGTCTATATATATCTAGCTGTCTCAGAGTCAGCCATTAGCGTAGCAACGGGGTACAGAAGCCTGTGTATTTCAACAGTAAGGCACTCTAGGGAGAAGGGCAAAGATACCCAAGGATGGAGAAGTTAGCTTATGCCTTGATCCATGCATCAAGAAAGATGAAGCCATACTTCCAGTCCCATACAACGGTCATCTTCACTGACTCTCCTCTTAGGCAGGTCCTACACAAGCTATAAAAATCAGGCAGGTTAATGGCCTGGGCTATAGAGCTGGGGGAGTTTGACATGGTGTATCAACCTAGGACGGCCATTAAGGGGCAAGCATTGGCAGATTTCGTGGCTGAGTTTACTTGGGAAGATGATGAAGCTGAGGATGAGAGCCTCGGGAAGACAGATACCCAATAAAATAGGCTCATCGACACACCTGTAGATAAGGCTGAGACAAGTACCGCTAGAAGGAAAGTGGCCGAAAATGAAAAGGGAAGATATCTCTTTAGACAGGTGTTCCTCACCGAGGGAGATTTCTCAGAAGAAAAGACAGTATGGAGCCTTTTCGTCGACGGGTCCTCTTGCGAAAGCGAAAGTGGGGCTGGATTAATAGTGTCAGCAACAGACGACACAGATATCGAGTACTCCCTGAGGTTCAACTTCAAAGCCTCCAACAACGAGTCTGAATATGAGGCTTTGATAGCAGGCCTCTACTGGGCCAAGTCTCTTAGTATCGGCCAAATCTTGGTCCATAGTGATTCAAGGCTAATAGTGAAACAGATACTAGGAGCCTACGAGGCCAAGGATGAACGGATGGACAAGTACCTTAAGAAGGTGAGGTCATTACTGAAGAGCTTTAGAGAAGTGAAATTGAAGAGGATACCTAGGCTCGATAATGGCCGGGCAGATGCACTTGCTAGGCTGGCCTCAGTAACTAGGACAGAAATCAGGAGGATAGTCCCAGTGGAAATTTTGCTTCGACCAACTATTGAAGATGCTGAGGGAACACTTGGCACTTGCTTAAATGTTTATAAGGAAGCTTCATGGATGGACCCCCTGATCAGATACATTAAAGAGGGGGAGATGCCAGAAGCAAGGCAAGAAAGGAAGAAGTTAAGATACAGAGCTACAAAATTCACCGTCATCGGAGACACCTTGTACAAAAAGGGGTTTTTACTCCCCTTGCTTAGGTGTGTGCACCCATCTGAAGTCCCACGTGTTTTGCAAGACGTGCATGAGGGGTCATGTTCAAGCCACATCGGGGGGAGATCTTTGGCGAAGAGGGTGGTCACCCAGGGGTACTGGTGGCCGACCTTGGGGAAAGATGCCACGACATATGTAAAAAAGTGTGATAAATGTCAAAGATTTGGCACCATCCCTCACCAGCCCCATCAGCCTCTTACCTCCATTACATCCCCATGGCCATTTGGAGTATGGGGGATCGACATGGTAGGCCCCTTGCCTAGGGACATCAATAACTATCGGTTCCTCATCGTGGCAATTGACTATTTTTCAAAATGGGTGGAGGCAGAGCCAATGGTCACGATTACCGAACAGAAGACCTTCCAGTTCATCTGGAAAAATATCATATGCATATATGGTCTCCCCAACACCCTCATCTCGGATAACGGGACTCAATTCAAGAATACTTCTCTAGAGAAGTACTGTGAAAGGGTGAGTATCAAACAATTCTTCTCTACCCCAGGCCGACCTCAAGCCAACGGGCAAATGGAAGTTACAAATAGGAAAATCCTAGATGGGATCAAGAAGAGACTTGAGGAGGCAAAAGGAAGATAGGTTGAGGAGTTATATGTTGTATTGTGGGCTTATAGGACGACGGTAAAGACCTCTACCGGAGAAACCCCGTTCATGCTAGCTTATGGCTCAGAAGCCGTCATCCCCACCGAGATTCGGTTTCCTACTCACAGGGTCCAAATATATGACCCTCATAGAAATATGGAAGAGAGGAGACTTGACTTAGACCTGATTGAGGAAAAGAGGGAAGACGCCGAGATAAGGCAAGCCGCCTACCAGCAGAGGACTGCAAGGTTTTACAACCAGAGGGTGAAGCAGAGGCCAATTGCAGTGGGGGACTTAGTCTTCAAAAAGACTTGGAAGAAGCCCAACAAGCTCCACTAAAATTGGCATGGCCCATATAGGGTCATCGATGAAGTTGTCCCTGGAGCCTATAGACTAGAAAACCTGGAAGGGGAACCCTTTTCCAACCCCTGGAATGCAGACCATTTGAAGAAATAATATAAGTAATTTTGTAAAGTCCTATCGGACCACAGTTGTAATGAATGTGTTGCTCCAACAGAACACTTGGAATATTAATGAGAATGGTCCCTCACGTTGTGTTTGATTAATTCTAGTGTGATTGGGGTGATACTTGTTAAGTCCACCCTCGGCTATAATGAGGGTCAATGGTGGGGACGACCCCTCCTTTGCCCTCAATAAAGACGAGTGGGGACTTGATTGAAAACATCATTGAGTTGGTGGAATCCACCCTCGGCTATAATGAGGATCAATTGTGGGACGACCCTTCCTTTGCCCTCAAGAAAGACGAGGGGGACTTGATTGAAAAAATCATTAAGTTGGTGAAAACCACCCTCGGCTATAATGAGGGTCAATGGTGGGGACGACCCCTCCTTTGCCCTCAAGAAAGACGAGGGAGGGATTAATTTAAAACATCATTCAGTTGGTGAAAAACCACCCTCGGCTATGATGAGGGTCAATGGTGGGGACGAATCCTCCTTTGCCCTCAAGAAAGACGAGGGAGGACTTAAAAACCATTAAGTTGGTAAAAACAACCCTCGGCTATAATGAGGGTCAATGGCGGGGACGACCCCTCCTTTGCCCTCAAGAAAGACGAGGGAGGACTTAAAAACCATTAAGTTGGTAAAAACAACCCTCGGCTATAATGAGGGTCAATGGCAGGGACGACCCCTCCTTTGACCTCAAGAAAGATGAGGGAGGACTTGAAAAACCATTAGGCTGGCGAAAAACCACCCTCGGCTATAATGAGGGCAAATGGTGGGGACGACCCCTCATTTACCCTCAAGAAAGACGAGGGGGGGGGGGGACTTTAAAATTAAAAAACATCAATTAAGGTTGGTGAAAACCACCCTCGGCTATGATGAGGGAGGGGTTAGTGATATTGTTAAAAACATCATAATGCAAGCCATACAAGAGACAAGTATAGAAGACATCAAGAGGCATTATATTACAAAATGTTAATGTTTGTTCAACAAAAGTAAGGTATAAAAATATTGGTTACATGAAGAGGGCATGGGCTACAAACAACCACCCTATTGAGCAATGTCAGAGGGCAAGGCCTCAATATCTATGGGAGATTCCTCTATGACTAAGACATGCTGAGCCTCAGACGTGACTGTGCCTTCTACATGCTGAGATTCCACTTGAGCTAAGGCTTTAGTAATCAGGGGATCGTCCAGTTGAACTGCTTCAATAGAGGGGCGGACAGATGATACTGCGTTAACAAACTTAAGGACGACCCACCGACAGGCCGTCCTAATACCCCTCTCTAAGTATTCAAGACCGAAGCCTTAAAACTCGTCCAAAAGTTTGTAGGCCTCAACAGCATCAGTCTTTGCCTTCTTCACGGCCTCAGCTAGATCACTTTTGAATTGAGCAGTCAGAGGCTCTTCCTTCGTCTTGAACAGATCATCCCCAGCCTTCAGGTCAGCATCATGCTGCTTCGTCAACTCGTCCAAAACCCTGGCATGTTCGGTCCTAGCACTCTCCAACTCGGCCCTTGTAGTCTCAAGCTCGGTCTGCAGGTTAGTTTCGTGCTGAATGGCCCTCTCGGCTTCATGGAACTTCTGTTGGTTCTCAGCCATCCACTTGGTAAAAGACGTGAAGGCACAAACAGACTGCATAGAAAAAGAAACTCATTAAGAGGCCGAGGAAATAGTTAGTGAAAAATTAACACTCAGTGAAACGAAGTAAGAACAAATACCTGGGTAAGAGTGTGCAGACCCTAGTCATACACCTTGGCCGGGGGCATCTTCGACAGAAAATCATAGTCGGCAGCTGAAGGGGTAGAGAACATAGAAGCTTTATCCGCCCTCAGATTGGCTATCAGGGAAGACGACTCAGCCTTTAAAAATGCCAAGTTTTGGGACCAAAAGGCCCCCATGATGGAAGAGGAACCAGTCCCCTCAGATGCCTCCACCCTTTCCCTCATCCTAGAATCCGGCCGAGGGTCAGCAGGGATTTCAGGCTCTTTTCTTTTATGACTGTCAGCAGTCGGCTCAACAAGTGTCTGCCCCACGGCCTTCAACTTCCTCGAAGCCTACTGAGGCTCTTTTCCTTTCTTCTTGCCGAGACCAGACAGCAAACTTGGGGCAGTAATTTCCCAGAGATGGTCAGAGATACCTACAGGACGACCTAAAAAGGAGACGACACATCAGAAAAATACAGAGGCAAAGATGAAACACTTGAAAAAACCAACAAATATTGAGCAAAAAATAATAATAACTCACATAGCTCTGTCAAGGGGCCGACCCTCAAACCAGCTTCTTCGAGGAATCGAGGGGTCATCAGATCTTCAAACTTTGAAAGACCACACTCTTTCCTTCGTTCTCTCAGATACTCGACTATGTCCTTTTCATCCAGACTAAGTCCAGGGTTTGACCTAGCGTTCATCGAGGGTTTAAACCATCTCCTTGGAACCCTCGGACGATCGTCCAAAAGCTGAGCCTCGGCAATAAATTCCCATTCTCCAGAGGTGAAGAAAATTCTCTTCTTCCAGTCATGGTTGGAGGTTTGTGCCACGTGGAGAAATTTTTTATCAGACCTCCTCGCCCCCAGGTGATAGTACCCAGGCTGTTTGGACGAGGAAATGATATTATAATAAGCTAAAAACACGTCGGCTGAAGGCTTGTCAGTGAAGGTATTCTTCCACAAAGAGACATAACCGAGGATCGTCCTCCAGGAGTTGGGAGGAAGCTGAGAAGGGGCAACGCCGAGGGCTGACAATATATTAACTATGGCACGATGCAGAGGGAACCTAACGCCGACCTTTAACATCTGTTCATGTACAACGATCTCTCCCTTGTCACCCTCAAAGACTTTCTCAGACTCAGAGGGGACCCTCATACTTATATTGGGAGGCACACCAAATGTATTCCTCCACAGCAGGAGTTTACGATCCCTGATGGAAGAAACATAAGCCGAGGCGTGGGAGGTGTCAACTTGGTCAACGTCAGAGTCCTCACCATCATCCTCAGTCCCTTCTCCCTCGGCCTCATAACCTGTCAGAGGTCCATGAGGAAAAGCCACTTGGAAGGCATGAGGGGATAAAGTGGTCACAGGAACAGCCTCGAAAGGGACCACCCCCTCGGCCTATCGATCTGGGCTTAGATCAGACGTCTCTCTCCTCCCAGAAGGCCCAACGCCAGTCGGTGACAACGCTCTCTCATCCATCTCTCCTGAATGACTGTCGACTGGACGACAAGACGACCCACAAGACTCAGATGGTAATATTATGGCTAATGGAATGGGAAAAATCGGTCGTACCCAATTAGCCAAAGTGGGTCGTACCCAACTAGTCCTACAGACCTAAAGTAGTCGAAGTGTTAAAAAACAATGGAATGTAAAGAAGGCGCTAGCTCAGAAGGATTACCTGAGAAAGGAAGACGAGGATGGCGAGGCTTGATGCAGAAGTCGCAGAAATGGCTATGGCTATGGAGCTATGGAAAATCTAGAGAGAGAGAGCTTGGGCGCGAAGAAGAAGAAAGGGAATAAATTCAGAAAATCTGTTTAAATACCTTGCTAATCAAGGGGTCCATGAACCAATGCAGAGCATAACCCACGAGGAGGGCATCATTAGGGCACAAAGTCCCAAGAAGTTTGCAGTCGCCATGCCTAGAAAACTGGAACGGCAGTGGATAAAAATTTGACAGGTGTCACATCAGCTTGACAGGTGTCATTCATCTAACTGACCATACACTCTTCTCAAAGGAAACACTATCCCTCAGCCATCTCAACAACATTGATGGCTAAGGGCTGGGGGGTGATTGATATACCCATATACGCCCTCGGCCAGGGCGAGGGTGCCCTGCACCTGGACGGAGCCAGGATGATCTCTTAACCAATATCAGACGACCCTCCAAGGGGCCGACCCCTCATCTGGCCCAGATGACCCTCAAAGGGGCCGACCCCTCATCATGGTCCAGACGACCCTCCAAGGGGCCGACCCCTCATCATGGTTTAGACGACCCTCTAAGGGGCCGACTCCTCATCAGGCCCAGACGATCCTTAAAGGGTCCGGCCCCTCATCATGGTCCAGACAACCCTCCAAGGGGACGACCCCTCATCAGGCCCAGATGACCCTCCAAGGGGCCGACCCCTCATCATGGTCTGGCTGACCCTCCGAGAATACGATAGTACGAGGCCCAAATTGGGGCAGAATCACTACCGGAAGGAACTTTTCCCTCGGCCTCATCTCATAGGCCGAGGGTGACATCATCACAGCGCGTGGTATGGGAGACGCGTGGAACAGTGAACGTGAGGCTCACGTGGCATGTGGAAGACCGTTATAACAATATCACCCCCTCACGTGAGGAAACATTATGTCATCATTATTAATCACAGGTGGCATCTACAGGTGTCAACAGGAGATTGGCCAGATCATCATTCACATGCACCATTCATACTTGGGGGGTACGCTACCCCCCCAGACCTATATATACTTGTCACCTACAACCCTACAAATGGATGGATCGAAAATTGTAACCCTAGCTAAAACTCTGCTTCTACACACAGTAGAGAGTGAAAGGAGCTTGTGTGCATTGTATCCAAGGCCATTAGTGCCCATACTTAGTGGATCACACACTCATAATGGATGTAGGCATAATTGGCTGAACCACTAAACATTATTGTCTTTTTCCTCTTATACTCATCCCCTTCTACACACTTATACATCTATGGCTGCCATGGTACTTATAGTTTGAGCTCATCGTCACTTATCTGGTGGTGCTATATTTCAGCATCATCAGGCGTGAGAAGCATAAATAAACGAAAGCCTCTCTTTAATAGAGATCAATTTGACAACAATAACAAAGCATGAACACACACCCATTACATTTCTTATAATGCTGAAATTATAGAATATCAACATGAAAATTGATGCAAAACTACTCTTACATGCATCTCTGATGAGGTGTAATATAAGAACCCCCATATGGCACAACAAATTACCCCCACATGGCCCAGAAACAAAAAGATGTAATTTGTGATTTTTAATTTGTGAAATAGAAAAAATGTAAGAACCAAAAACATGTTGGAAAACAATATAAGCTCAACATTCTCCCCAAAACTAATAGCTTGTGCCTTATGAATAAGGAAATTTTGGTCATAACTCTACCCTCTGAAATATTCTCTAATTGCATAAATAACCCAAAATATACTAACAACAACACAAAATTTTAATAGTTATGACTTATGTCACTAACTTTTAATAAGTAATAGGTAATGATGTAAGAGAACACAAGTATATCTCTAGAAAGTAATATAAAGTAGTATATCTCTAGTGAATATATATTGGATTCTTCAAGTATACTATATCTACATTAGAGAAGAACACTATAACCAACCTGTAAGAACCCCCTCAAGATACGAAATTTGAGCCCCGATACAACGTGATTGCCTCCTTCCCTCACAACTAAATTGATACCCAAATAATTCAGTAAACATAAATGATAAAGAACAATTATTCGTAATTAATTTAGTTTACATATTGACAAAAAATACATAAGAGGCAAAGTTTACAAATCCTAATGAGGTGGAAAAATACATCTTAACACACAAATACATAAGAGGCAAGACCAAAACCCAACACCATCGCATTATACAAAAACTAAAACAACATGAATACAAACATATTTAAAATAAGCATTGATGACAAGTACAAACCAAATTCTCAAATTAACTTGTCACCAAATCCAATATGTCAGTAGCAGCAGTTCAAGAAAGTGGGTACCTGTACTAAAGAACAAAAAATGAAGTTAAATCAATAAGATTGAAAAAAACAAAATGTGAAACCAAATATGTGAGAAACATGTAAAAATATACAAAGTGGTGTCTTAAAAGAAAAGTAAAATTTTAATTCACCAAACACATGGAAATTTTTAAGAGGCCTCTAACTCAAAGCCAATAAATACCATATACATTACGAACAAGACAAAGCCAATAACTACTACACGAAAAACACATCACCCAAAACACAGAGAAATTAGTAAGTACAACCTCATTTACGTTACACAATATAAACCAAATTATATTGCACAAAACTAGGCACAAAACAAAATGCATGTATGGGTAAAATCCATTGCTTATGTTATTTGTGTATATGTATGGGTAAATGTTCTAGGTTGTATTTTTTTTAATCGATCACAAATGAAATTTTCTTATAAATATAAGTAGTATTTCATTTCATCATAATTAGAAGATTAAGGAAAAACACAGAACGGTGCTTGACTGAGCATTGAACTTACAATGCGCACAATACCTCTGAATGAGTGAAATAGTAAATGCAGTCCGTGACACCCTGCCCAATTAAATACAGGATGATCAGTCCTTTAAAAAATTTAAAATAGAATGTTCGGTTGGTTCATTCTTAGCATCACTGTCGAAAACATAACAACCTTATTAACCACCTAATAATTAATTAAGCTAGTGTCAAAAAATTATTTTTCCTTTTTTAAATTGAAACCAAAATCATTTATTTAAAAGTCCAAGAATTTAAATATAATCCATCCACCACACAACTGAATAAACTAAATACTGAATCTGAATACATACTGAAATAACTTAAGACTGGAATAAACATTTCTAGTTCAAAACTCTAAACCAAGAACCATAGTAAAATAAAGCCAACTGAAATGACTGGAAAGTAAACTGAATACAATCTCTGATAAAAACGTCTAAGGAGTGGGCGACACATGCCCTAAATTCAAAGTCGAGATAAAACTGAGTGAAATGATAGAGGCGTCTAATGCAAAGACCTGCAGCCTCCACAACAGTTGCAGCACGCCAATCAATCAAAGTCTCTAAGTCTGGTGTCCCTGTGGCTAAGCACCTGATATAATACATATATATATCAAGAGAGAAAAGAGATGCAAGAAATGGGTCAGAGCCCGATGTGTAAAAATATTTGTTTTAGCAAGTATTTAAAATTTACAATAAGGCAAGTATCAAATGGATGTTAGTTCGAACTCTCACATGAGATCCTCACCTCTCGTCTATTGTGCACGCCTAACGTACATCTATTTTAACCTAGCCATCTGTAGTCCTTCTAATTAGGTAAGGACTTATACTTCTACTCATACCTCATGGTAGAAACACGTGATTTCCAAATTTCCACATTGTTAATAGACACATTTATTTATACGGTTTAGTGTTATCGTACTAAGTTAAGTATTCACAGCTTACGTTACTTAAGATTGTACTATCCCAATAACCTACAGTTATCTCACACTAGGAATACCACCAATATACATATATATATTCACCACTATAATATACATATACTAATACAGCACCCTAAGGCTAAACCTATAGTGCAATGCATACTCTGCTATCATGTCCCGGTATATCTCGTACTCCAATAAGGACTATCGACTCGAAAGTCTCCCATGAACCATATACATAAATCACACATAGTGGAGGCGAACATAGTTCACATACCTATGGGTCACGCACATACCTACGCTCCCATAGTCAGCTGACTTATCAACTCACAAATAAGTCTTCACAGTTCTATGTTATGAGGTACAAGTCAAATATCCCCCCGAAGGTCACCCAGGATAAGACTGTCTCTACCCAACCTCCCGCGATAGAAAGCAGCTAGGTATGTCATACACATAATATTAAGCACGCAATATGTATCCACACATCCTGTTAAAATCCATTAGGTATTTACCCAACTAAATCATATATATTCCATACGGATTATTCTCTCATTACCGTGTATATTATGTTTACTTTATCCCAAATAATCTACTTAGAGTATATCTCCTCACTCGAAGGGTGCTACTACATTCACATATCAAGATAGTAGATAAGGTCCCGATACTCTACCGGTCCAGGGGATTTTTCTCCTTAAATCTCACAATTTAAGACTCTAAAGGTTCTCCAAAGTTCTGCAGCAGCATTAGGAGTCTGCAACAAAAACGAATCGAACCGATCCTCCAGAAAACGAACCGATCCTACTAAAATAAAAGGAACTGATCCTACAAAAAAATGAACCGATCCTAACAGAAAACGAACCGATCCTACCAAAACCGAACCGATCCTATAAAAAACATGAACCGATCCTATCAGAAAAATGGAACCGGTTCTATCAGAAAAATGGAGCCGGTTCTGTTAGAAAAGTAGAACGGGTTCTGTTATGTCAGACCTATTCTTTAATAGTTACGTTTTCACCATATTCGCACCAAAAACCTCATAGTTCATACCCGGTCTTCAATGTAACTATTTTGATTAATAACCCAACAAGTTTACACAATTTCTAACATCCAAGGACCATTCAATCATTATAAATCAGAAGGTAAAAATGAAATCCTCACTTAATATCATAAGAACCCTAGTTTTCCAATTTTCCATTTAAGAACTTAATTACTCAGATTTCTTCGTCAATTTGTACTCCAATTTCGTATTAAATCCTCTTACATACATGAAGGAGTTAACTACTTAACCTTCTGTCCATAATCATAAATTACTTCTCTAATTTTCACCCAATTTCAATGAAATTCATTATCAAATTTACCTACACTAAAATGAACATGATTATTGCTACAGGAAAGCAAGTAATAAACACTTGCCTCAAATTCAAAGGTCTGATCCGTTGATGATGCTGGTATTGGTGCATTCCTCACTTTTTGATCTACACATTGGTGGAACTATTTGTGTGAAAGCTTAAGTCTTTCTCTAAGAACACCTATGGAGTTCTTCTTCTCCCTATTAAATTTTCCCTCTCTCTGACTTAGGTTTAGAAACTGATAGGTAACCTCTCACCCACGTACCTTCTCTATTTAATTACTGATTTTTGTCCATTTTAATTCTCCAAAAACCCAAATTACAAAACTACCCCTACGGGGTGCCGATTTGGCCTAAAATCTCCCGAAGTCCAAATAAAATACACTGGTAGAATTTTCTAACTATCTAGACCCTCCCGGACTCAACGGCGTGATCGAAATTACCGTACGAGTTACTTAAAAATATTTTCTCTTTTCATTCCCATTAATTAGTCCCGACACGACTCACATGCGCGTCATACTGAATTTACCAATTGTCACATTTCTCATTCCCTACAATTTATCAAATTCAATAATTCCATATTACTCATTCACTCATTAATATTCGATCAATAAGTATTAACACTGGCACACTAGTTAATATCTATCTATTTTAATCCGTATTAATTAACAATTAAATCTCACATTTTAATTCAATTAATCCCACAATAATTGCACATCACATAATTGTTTAAATGCTAAAAAATATGGGGTGTTACATACTTCCCCCCTAATAATGGAATTTTGTCCCAAAATTCGAAAAGTAAGGTATTTCTGGGAAGGACAACTCCAGGTATTTACCTCGTATTTACCTCATATCTCATGTAATCTATGCGGTATCGCCCATATAGTACATTACCGAATACCCATAATAATAAACATCGCACTGATGTTATAATTTACTCTCCAAGCCTTACCATTTAAGTTTCACTAGTTAAATTTTAGATAATTACTATCTCGCCCCCTACTACTCGCACTAGTAGATTAATGAGTATTTAGAAATGTATGAATTAGTCTTACTATCATATCGCATCAGTAGTTTATCCTTGTTTATATGGTATATACTTTACACACAATATATACTGTCCATGTTAACACATTTTCGCCATACTGCCTCAGCAACGGACTACGAAACCCAATCCTGTAAGCTACCGGTTCCAACTTAACAATAATAGAAAAAGATCCCACATCACTTAGTACTAATTTTCCCCATTCTAACATGCAACAATGTGACTTAAAATCATTTCAATCCTGGATAACGGGCCCTAAATTCATCTGGCCCTAGTATCTCCTTATCCTCCACCTCTATCTAATAAGCACAAGGATGACAAGATTTTACATATGACGCCTTAATTGGAGTCGTATCGATATTGAGCTAAGGGGAGTCGTCGTACACTAACTCCACCGGTGGAAGATATTACCCTAAACCTTCCCATACTTGCAAATACAACATATTTTACAATACATAACTATAACTCTCAGTTTACCCGTCCGCCTGTGGGTGTGTTACGCCATATACTTTCGCATCTCGATACTCATGGCCTCCTGGAAACTCTTCCCGATAATTGACTCATAATTATCTCAACTCTATTAGACCAAATGTCTACTTGTACCCCATATAACCTTATTATCCCGGGAATAATGGTTAGGGTTTACCGTCACACGTTATGATTAGTCCTTACTTGGTATAATGTGAGTTACTCTAATCACCCGACCCATTTGCACCCCAATAGAGTTGTGATCCCGTTACGAAGTAATTTACTCTGTTATGGTCTAGGGATATATTCTCCCATTACTAAAAAAAAAAATTTCTAATGTTAAAGGAAACTCTATTATTTCCTGATGGTCCACTTCCAATTTGAGCTTAGCAATGTCTTGTCTCATTTATGCCATCACTATTACGGTTTTATATCAGGATGCATTTTACCTTTCTCACAAACGAATCCACATCCATGACTCGTGTGAAAATTGTCATTGTCACGTGTCGTAAGTCCTTCCCCCTCTCTTTAAAGTTTCAGATTCTCGGGAATCATGGTCTCTACATGTCTTACCAAGTAAGTTTCAACTTTCCCGAGTTAAACTCTATCGATTTTTTATACCATCCCCGTGGCAAATTAGGGAAGTATGAGGCCTAACTGACCAAAACCATCAATTGTCTATGTCCTGAAGTCACCACTTCTACATTCATTTACCTTGAAAATGTGCATTTTGTATCAATTTTCACTTATGGAAAATACCATAGTCCAACTACCTAGGGCACCCATACACCCTATGTTTTGTGCATTGTAACACCACTATACTAGACGTGTTATATATATCTCAAATTATGCCCCACATTCTTCGCATGACTAAATGGTATGGTCCTACTCAGCTACCCTACCTTTTCCACCTAATTATATCTTAGGTTGCCCTACTGGCCTGTTCGTGGTATCCACAATTTGTAACATTTTCACATATTAACCTTATATGGCTCTAGCGGCCTTAATTTGTAATATAACCATTATCTCACAGTTATAACTAAGTATACGTGTAACCACTATGATACTAAATACATTTACTAAAGGCAATCTTCTCCCAACTTCCAACGGTCGCTAAGTTTCATGCATGGGATGTCTCGCAGAGCGAAATCCAAATAAGGAACCCCCCCGATACACTACTATCTAACACTGTTAGTCGTCGAGATCTGCTATGTACTTAATATATAACATATATCCTTGAATTCCCGTCTACGAACATAAAAAGTCTACTCATCCACTCTCATGTCACTAAAGACGGCATACAATGAGATGCTCTCACTATCAAAAGTTATTAGTGGTATATAATTAACGAGCTATCTCTCTCCACTCTACAACAAGTCAATATACCCTGAATCACATCAGTAAAACATCCATGCTCCCCGGGATTAAAATAGTAAGACAACCTACTCACTGAAGTCTATGAAATAATGCAACATACATGCAGGCTCAACCGTCTATCAGGTGATGCCTCGCCAAAACCATATTTTTTAACTGGATATATTAGTACGATAGTCTTATCACACAATTTACTACCGTTCGATCCCTCTGCATCTAGTAACCATACAATATAATAATGATTTATTTTATTATCATAACAATCAAAGGATCACGAATCATTATGCAATACGATATACAAATTCTTCTTATTGCCCACACCTGCTCCTCCCCGTAGGTGGCACAAAAGTCTTGCTACCAAATGGTAGTCATTTAAATAATAAGGCTGTTATTTCCAGCGCATCCACTACTAGATGTAAACTCGAATCCATAGTGTTAACCACTCACACATGTTATGACACGCTAATGTCATTGAATCCATCATTTTCTCATCAGGATTGGACAAATCTTCATCAGACTATCCTGATCATAGGGTCCCGGCACGTACATTTCGCAACCCATAATTATCTATCATCGTTATACCTTTCGAATTCCATTCATTAATTTTCCTCTTTCTCATTGTGGGTAAATTATTTTGTTCTGCGGGTTACATGGATCACATTAATATATTGTCCCCATATCTCTAGGCCTCAATTATGTCCTTACTGGCCTTCCTTTTATTCCCTCGGCCTTGTCGACCCTGAAATACGACATACTATAATTGTTGAGGACTACACTGGTCCTTCCCAGACCCACTACTCTCGGGTCATTAGTTTTCTGGGCCCCAATTGTTACGCCTTATCGGCACGATTTGACATTCCCTTTCTTATCAATTCCACTTATTATGTGGACGCATTCAATACTGGTAACCCCTTTCTCTACTTATAGGGATATTTCCCTTTCCCTAGTCCTACAGGCCTTTTTGGGATCTCCTTCTCTCGTACCTGGAAGTCTTAGCTCCCAGTTGTCATTTTCATTATTCCTTTGGCTCTACTGGACATATGGAACACGTGGTCGACCTCGCTGGTCTTGACTGAATCCATCACCACTATGTTGAAATGGAATCATATCCTTTTAAACAGTCTTCCCCACTGGGTATACCTTTTGGTGGTGTTTCACTAACACTGTTGAATTCAATCTTATCCTTCGTCTAGATATCGCAACTCTACTGACTTCCTTTCTTCTGGGGAATTGGCGTATTCTTTTAAATGTATAATTTTGATGACATTAGTCGCACCTCCCATTCACGCTTGGGCATTCCATTCAAGAGTCCATTTTTAACTTGCGAACTCTTTTTGTCTTCTGTAACCCCTACTTCAGTTATGAAGTTCGCTTGTCAAGTAAGATTATTTTCTCACGGTCGATCCCTACCTGACCTATTCGTGATAAGTTTGAAATATCTCCCGTATCTCCGTCTGACCAGTAGATCGAAAATTACATAGTCAACCCACACCTAATATCTCGATGTGATTAACTATTCTTACTCTTTATACTTCTTCTTTGAGCTAGAAAAATTTTATCTGAAATTTAAATTCTGAGCATCACTTCACTCTACCTTACACTATTGCCATTGGATTAGCTCCGTCCATTGTCCCATCAGACCTAGATAATGCTATTGGTGACTTCTATCACGATCGACGTTCCCCTAATTCTTCACATCTTTCAATTATTTTCCTTCTCCTGGAATCCCACGAACGGCCTTCGCTGGTCGTCCCATATTGTTCGGTGTACGAAATCCAATCAAACTTGCATATGAATTGGATTCACTAAACATAATGACAGGAGAGCATAAATCATATACACAATGGAATACAACAATCCTACAATAAGGCTCTATATCAAAGAACGCTAAGCTGAAACGCAATAAGTCGTACAGATCCTAAAGGATTCTATAACCTGATGCTCTGATACCACCTCTGACACCCCGTCCAATTAAATACCAGGTGATCAGTCGTTTATAAAATTTAAAACAGAATGTTCGGTTGGTTCATTCTTAGCATCACTGTCGAAAACATAACAACCTTATTAACCACCTTATAACTAATTAAGCTAGTGTCAAAATATTATTTTTCCTTTTTAAATTGAAACCAAAATATTTAAAAGTTCAAGAATTTAAATATAATCCATCCACTACACAACTGAATAAAATAAATACTGAATCTGAATACATACTAAAATAACTTAAGACTGGAATAAACATTTCTAGTTTAAAACTCTAAACCAAGAACCATAGTAAAATAAAGCCAACTGAAATGACTGGAAAGTAAACTGAATACAATCTCTGATAAAAATGTCTAAGGAGTGGGTGACACATGCCCTAAATTAAAAGTCTAGATAAAACTGAGTGAAATGATAGAGGCGTCTAATGCAAAGACCTGCAGCCTCCACAACAGCTGCAGCACACCAAGCAATCCAAGTCTCTAAGTCTGGTGTCCCTGTGGCTGAGCACCTGATATAATACATATATATAGCAAGAGAGAAAAGAGATGCAAGAAACGGGTCAGAGCCCGATTGTAAAAACCCGCGTAATTTTGGGCTATTTTAATTGATTTTTGGAAAATGGAGGAAAATAAAGTTTTTGATAAAATTATTTTTATTGCTCAAATATGTTGGTTATTATTTTTAAAGGCGAGAATTTCAAACGGTTTCGAAAACGGAGTTAAAACGGATTTTAAAATAATTTTTAAATGTTTTTAACTCTTGGAGTTGTTCTGACTTCCAACTATTCATTTCTTTGCCTTATTTAAAGGAGTCTTTTGGATTCCAACTCTTCATTTCTTTGCATTATAAAAGGAATTCGTGGGTAACCCTTTTAACCTACTTTTGGCACAACTTTTGGCAAAAAATATATTTTATATTCCTCTTCTTTTTATATACACATTGGCCCTTGAGATTTGTGAGTTCCAACCTTAGATTAGAGGTGTTCTTGGGGCTATTTTGTTGGAGGTTCTTGGAGGAGATTTTGTAGATCTTTTGTGTTGATCTTGAGGATGTGATCGTTGATTTCTCAACATGGTTTGAGGTATGGGGTTTTACACAATATACTCTTAAATCTCGCGAGTGTCATTCTCTTTGAATTCTTGTTAATTGAACTCATATTTGAATTGTTAAATTCATTGAAATCTCGAAAATAATTGTTGAAATTATTTTGATTCATGTGGTATCATTATATTGTTGTTGATCACGTTGTCATGAGATTTTAATATGGCACGGATGTTGGGCACCTGCCAAAATTCCTGTTTCCCGGGCTATGGCTTGATAAAGCATATACAGATGTGGTGAGGCCTGGTGACCCGGTTAAAGTGTTGTTGAGAAATTATATTGATAAATGATTTGAGATTTGCATTTTGATTTGAATATTCGTACTCGTGTTGTTTCGTTTTATTCATCGCTAATATATATTTGTTGAGCATCTTTTCTATTAGTGGCAGGTTAGCGTGGATTTGGGCGCTATGGATTATTGGAGATTGATTTTATCTTGGATATTTTGGGAAGAATTTTTAATACATTTGAGAAGACTTGTATTTATTTATTTTGATGTATAGAGCATTGGGATTTATTTTATTTCGAGTTAGTTATTGTAATTTTAATTCGAGAGACTTGTTGTAATTAAAGAGATTGAGATTAGTGGATTTATATTATTGTGGGTTTATTTAGATGCTCTATACCTTGTCACTTGTGGATTTGGATTTATTTTATCGCATTAGCGTTCCGTTCGCTCTCCCCGGGTGGGCGGGGTGTTACACCGATGTGTAAAAATATTTTTTTTTGCAAGTATTTAAAATTTGCAATAAGGCAAGTATCAAATGGATGTTAGTTCGAACTCTCACATGAGATCCTCACCTCTCGCCTATTGTGCACGCCTAACCTACATCTATTTTAACCTAGCCATCCGTAGTCCTTCTAATTAGGTAAGGACTTATACTTCTGGTCATACCTCATGGTAGAAACCCGTGATTTCCAAATTTCCACATTGTTAATAACCACATTTATTAATACGGTTTAGTGTTGTCATACTACGTTTAGTATTCACAGCTTACGTTACTTAAGATTGTACTATCCCAATAACCTACAGTTATCTCACAGTAGGAATACCACTAGTATACATATATATATTCACCACTATAATATACATATACTAATACAACACCCCAAGGCTAAACCTGTAGTGCAATGCATACTCTGCTATCATGTCCCGGTACATCTCGTACTCCAATAAGGACTATCGGCTCGGAAGTATCCCACGAACCATATACACAAATCACACATAGTGTAGGCGAACATAGTTCACATACCTATGGGTCACACACATACCTATGCTCCCATAGTCAGCTGAATTGTCAACTCACAAATAAGTCTTCACAGTCCTATGTTCTGAGGTACAAGTCAAATATCCCCCCGAAGGTCACCCAGTATAAGACTGTCTCTACATAACCTCCCGTGATAGCAAGCAGTTAGGTATGTCATACACATAATATTAAGCATGTAATAGGTATCCACACATCCTATTAAAATCCATTAGGTATTTACCCAACCTAATCATATATATTCCATACGGATTATTCTCTCATTACTACGTATATTATGTTTACTTTATCCCAAATAATCTATGTAGAGTATATATCCTCACTCGAAGGGTACTACTACATTCACATATCAAGATAGTAGATAAGGTCCCGATACTCTACCGGTCCAGGGTATTTTTCTCCTCAAATCTCACAATTTAAGATTCTAAAGGTTCTCCAAAGTTATGCAGCAGCACTGGGAGTCTGCAGCAAAAATGAACCGAACCGATCCTCTAGAAAATGAACCGATCCTATTAAAATAAAAGGAACCGATCCTATCAGAAAAATGAACCGATCCTAACAGAAAATGAAATGATCCTATAAAAAACTAACCGATCGTATCAAAAACACGAACCGATCCTATCAGAAAAAGGGAACCTGTTCTGTCATAAAAATGGAATCGGTTCTGTTAGAAAAATGGAACCGGTTCTGTTATGTCACACCTGTTCTTTAATAGTTACGTTTTCACCATATTCGCACCCAAAACCTCATAGTTCATACCCAATCTTCAATGTAACTATTTTGATTGATAACCCAACAAGTTTACACAATTTCTAACATCCTAGGAGCATTCAATCATGATAAATCATAAGGTAAAAATGAAATCCTCACTTAATATCATAAGAACCCTAGTTTTCCAATTTTCCATTAAGAACTTAATTACTCAGATTTCTTCGTCAATTTGTACTCCAATTTCATATCAAATCCTCTTACATACATGAAGGAGTTAACTACTTAACCTTCTGTCCATAATCATAAATCACTTCTCCAATTTTCACCCAATTTCAATGAAATTCATTATCAAATTTACCTACACTAACATGAACATGATTTTTGATATAGGAAATCAAGTAATAAATAGTTGCCTCAAATTCAAAGGTCTGATCCTTTGATGATGCTGGTATTGGTGTGTTGCTCACTTTTCGATCTACGCATTGGTGGAACTATTTGTGTGAAAGCTTAAGTCTTTCTCTAAGAACACCTATGGAGTTCTTCTTCTCCCTCTTAGGTTTTCCCTCTCGCTGACTTAGGTTTAGAAACTGATAGGCAACCTCTCACCCACGTACCTTTTCTATTTAATTACTGATTTTCATCCATTTTAATTCTCCAAAAACCCAAATTACAAAACTACCCCTATGGGGTGCCAGTTTGGCCTAAAATCTCCCAGAGTCCAAATAAAATACTCGGGTTGAGTTTTCTGACTATCTCGACCCTCCTGGACTCAACATCGCGCTCGAAATTACCATACGAGTTACTTAAAAATATTTTATCTTTTTATTCCCATTAATTAGTCCCGACACGACTCACACACGCGTCAAACTTAAGTTACCAGTTTTTCATTCCCGATAATTTATCAAATTCAATAATTCCATATTACTCATTCACTCAGTAATATTCAATCAATAAGTATTAACACTGGCACACTAGTTAATATCTATCTATTTTAATCCGGATTAATTAACAATTAAATCTCACATTTTAATTCAATTAATCCCACAATAATTACACATCACGTAATTGTTTAAAAGCTAAAAAATACGGGGTGTTACAGAGTCTTCATTTACAAATTATAAATATAAAAGGAAGGCATTGCCACTTTATAGGATATGCACTAAACATGGTTTTTTTCAGTTTTCTATTTTACCATTTATGTTTGTGTTTTCTTTAAAAAGAAGAGAGGAGGCATAAAAGCTATTTCATTGAATAGCTAATCGTGGGGAAGGTCTACGAAAATAGGGGTCAGCAAGGACAAAGAGTCTATAGAAAACTATTACTTATGGATGTTTAATATTTAATTCCCACTGATCTGTATATTAAGGTCTAGGGAAAACTATATTTAAACCACCGAAACCAAATCACTCTTTGCATCCATGTGAGATTAAAACCAAATGAAACAGTATAGAAACAAATTCTTGCTACTAAATAAATAAATCCACACCTAATATCAAAACAATGTAACTATATATACCTAACACATATAGAAATAAACATTCTTTTAATTCTTCACTTCTGATGGCAGCCAAACCTTTGTAAAAAGTAATGTGAAATAGAAAGAAATTCAGTTTGAACCCAATCGATAACTAAATATGAATCTTACAAACACATGCATCTCTTACTGTTGTCAACCCTATTCTTTCTATTTAAAACTTCCATCTTGTGATCTTTATCTGGGTCAAATAACCTATAATATTAACATAAACAATGCTTATGTGTTTACAAAAGAAGTTTATGTGTTAAGATTAACATAAATCTTACTTATGTGTTTACAAAAGAAGTTTCCTCGGGCCATTTGTCAAACACATAGTGTACAAACAATGATTATGTGTTTACAAAAGAAGTTTCCTTGGGCCATTTGTCAAACACTTAGTGTACAAACCTTTTTTGGTTAAATATGAATTAATTACCACCAAGTCAAAAGCCAAACAAAAATCAATACAATTCTAAAATCCCAACCTGGCAGCAAAGCAAATCATCTTAAACCAAACACATACAAACTAAAACCCAAATCCCCAATAGTTCATTTATTGATCTGAGAAGGCAAAATACTTACAAAGATACCTAAGGATGATGTAAGGTTAAAGACAACTTTAGCAAACTATATAATAAAATCCTTAGCAGACTATACAAAAAAAGCCTTAGTAGACTATACAAAAATAGCCTTAACAATCATCCAACAATGTATAGTAACTCTAAGACTAAGATTTACAAAAAGTCAAAACGATCGACATCCCAAAAAATTATAGTCAATCATGGATTCGCAGGAAACATCCTCGTAATAACTCTACGAAATGTCCACGTATCCATCTCGACGTACTTGATATTAAGATTGGCACAATTTACAACCACCTATAAGAAATATTAATAGTTACGAATAATTTTTTAAAATGAATGAAAAGAAGAAAAATTTTAAAGGCGAAGTACCTTGTTGTGGTAACTTGTGTAAGCAACCTAGGGGTATTTATCCGCTCTTGATGCCTTAACATTGGCTCCCAATCCTAATAATAATTAATTTTTTTTTATCAAAGATGATATAAAGGGGACAAATGTGTAGTTTATAGGAAAAATCATACTACTTACTTTATAGGAGGACTTTCGGATACACAATGTTTGTTGTCGAAAGTGAACAATCATCAGAAAGAAGGGTAATGCGATTTGCACTTGTGCATCGAGATAACGCTACATATAACTGGCCATGATTAAAAACCGGCGTGCACAAGTCAATTCCCACAAAATTTACAGATTGACCCTATGATTTGTTGATGGTCATTGCATATGCCAGTCGAATTGAGAATTGGCGTCTCATCATTTTTATAGGGATCTCCGCAGATGAAGGAGATAGTGAGACTCTAGGAATGAATACTAAATTTCCACACTTGCCACTAGTTAATATCTGGGCCTCAATAACATGCTCTCCACATTTTCTAACCACCAATCGGGTGCCATTGTAAAGACCATCCTTCGGAGCAATGTTTCTCAAAAGCATAATCGAATAACCCACATTTAACTCCAACTTTAAAAGGGGTAAAACGGAAGGGCTGAGAAAATTCAAAAACTCATTTGGGTATTGACTATGTACGTCTATACCAGACTCGTCGTCACACATTTTATCGGCACCAAAATAAGTTTTGTATATCTGAAAAGATATTCAATGCCAAATTATTTATAGTAGTCACATTGTCATTCCACGCTGAAAGAATTATTCGTTCGGTGAGGAAGGTTGGTGTAACAGTACTGACGACATTCAACAATGGATACACCTTCATAATTAAATCATGGACATCATTACACTTTTGTATTGGTGAAGGTAATGGTAAAATTTCAAGAGGATTGGACCCAATGTAAAAAAAAGTCAAATTCATGCACGTTGAAAGAAGATTGTTAAAAAATAGAAAAGAGTAAATAGTGGTACCTGATCTAAGAACGTAGAGAATTGAATTGTCTCAGTCTCCAATGGGTTAAGTCTCATGTTTAGATATAAGGTCAAAACATGGATGTGCCTCCTAAGCGCAGACCGCCATAATGAAGCGAAAATAATTTCTTCTCTAACTCCTCTAGGGATAACCAATAAGATTTGTCAAAAATCACCGCTAATAACTACTTTAATTCCTCCAAATGGCTTTATAAAATCACAAATATCTTGAAGTGTCCTATCTACAGCCTCAACACAATGCTTATGTTGCATAGGAACTTCATCCCACATTATAAGTTTAGATGATTTAAATAGCTCTACATGTATCGACTGCTTTGTAAATCCACAACTTGAGTTTTCAAGAATGTCCAAAGGTAGGCAAAATGTTGAATGTGCAGTCCGACCACTAACTAACAATAAAGAAAAAATGCCATACGAAGCGACTCTAATAACTCTATGACCCAAACTATGACAAAAGGTTGCAATTGTATTATACAAAGATATCTTTCCAGTGCCAGCACCTCCATTCAAAAAATATGTAGTCCCCTTATTCTCGAAAAGAGATGATGTTATCACTGAGTAATCTATATGTTATCCCATATTAAGGCAATCAACATCTAATTGTGCATCACAATGCACTGCTAACGATTGTAACTGATGATGTTCTGAGAGTAATCTGTTCCCACCCATAGTTGTCCAATTAAAAGTTGACAGAGGCATTGGAGGGAAGTCACTTAAACTCTTACCAAATGTGACACCCCGACTAATTAAATATCGGGTAGCTACTCCTTTATTAGATTAATAAAAATTATCAAGTTGGTTCAGTCTTAGCATCACTGTCGAAAACATTTAATTAATTACTAGCCACCTAATATTTAAATAAAGAGGTGCCAAATTTTAATAATTAAATTAACAATTAACCAACTGATTGAATCATCATCCATCAATCGCATAAACAATCTCATATGAATATAAAACGTAATGAAATAACTCAATCCAGAGTAAACACTCCAATAATAATAATAATACCAGAGTAAATAAAATCCCAATACAAGAGTTTTAATAAATAAACCAACATCTGAAATAATGAAAGTCTGTATCTACAATCTCTAAATAAGAATGGGAACCATGCCCTAACTCATATAAATGACCCTGAAGGAACTAAGGATAAAGGTGGAGGCGTCTAACACCCAGATCCTATAGCTTCCACAGCAGCTACATCACGTCATCAGAATGGAACTCCTATGCTTGGCGTCCCTGTGGTTGGGCACCTAAAATGTTTTTACAAAATAAAATAGATTTGGAGGAAAACGGGTCAGAGCCCAAGGTGAAAATAGTTTAAAACATCAAGTGTTTAATTGCATTAAACAGTAAATATTATATACATGTTAGTTACGTACTCTCACACAAGTCTCTCACCCCTCAACTAATGTGCACGCCTAACGTATACCGTTAACCCATCCTAGTTATGACACTAACTAACTAGTCTGCATTAACCCCTGGTTTCACATTCTAATATAGGGTGCCTATTACTATTACCCAAATAAATCATATTTATAACCCATATTCACATTCATCAAATTACTTACCTTAAGTGTTATTTAAACTCTCACATTCTTAGCCCATTCAAATACCTTAGTTATTCACATCTGCTAAGCAACAGTGAACCAGTCACAAGTACATATAAATCACTCTCAGTACATATATACATATATGGCACCCCTCGGCTAAGCTGCGGTGCACGCATACTCTGCTATCAAATCCAAGTACATCACGTACGTAAGGATCACACATTCCGAATCACTCAGGAACCGTCTTAATAAAAATCACACATATTGGAGGCGAACAGAGTTCACATACCCATGGGTCATGAACATACCTATGCTCCCATAGTCAACTGACTTATCAACTCACAAATATGTCATTCACACTCCTACGTCCTTAAAGTACCAATCTAAATCCCCCTAAGGCACACAAAGATAAGATGGTCCCTTTTCGAAAATCAACCTCCCGTGATAACAAGTATGGTAGGTATGTCATACACACAATAATCCAGATACTAAGTAATCACACAACTTAGTTTACATTAATATAGGTATACAATAGCCCTATATCTTAAGTCTCATATGTATCATAGTGTCATCCCGAATATTCTATGTAATATGTTTAGCGCAACAACTCTCCTCGTATAAGTCCGAATACTTAAACCTATCTCATAAGGTTACTAAGTCTCCCACTAGTCTCTAAGGTTATCTCAGTAATTCTAAGTCCCTCTTCTACTGTTCCTAACCTTAAATTAACATTCGTCCACTTTAAATAACAATTTTATGAAACTTCTAATCGTACCTCACGCGGTAAACCCTTGAAAGTATTCCATCAAATCCCATAATGTATAACATATTTCGGGCATTAACTACAAACCTATTGACCTTAACAAAGTCCCCCCAATATTTTATTAAATCCCCTAAGAATTCTTACAAGCTTAGTATTTGCCTAACCTTTAATGGGAAATAATCTACAAAAATCAGGAGGAGTCAATCGATCGTTGATCGATCCAATCGATCGATCGACATTGATGGGTCGATCGATCGATCAAACAGGTATTACGAATTTGCATAATTTTGCCTATGGGTTTCATCAAACTTAACCGTCAAATCCTCTACTATAACATCCCAAACTCCCAAATATCTATTCCTAACATCATACCAACATAAATACATAATTTCTAATGTTTTAGAATCATCAAATCAAAATGGGAAATCAATTTCTTGGATCAATTCACATAATTTTCATAAAAACCATAGTTCTCCTATTTTCTTCAAGAACACTATATAATTCATTACAAATACATAATTATCTACACATGGATCACAATTTCCTGGCTGCTATACTCCCAGAAGTTAAACGACATGCAAAATCTACCCAGATTACGCTTTTAATTCTTCAAATCCATTCAATCCTTATTATTCAAAGTTATTCTCCAATTCTAACCTAACATGGATGATATATGCACTGAATTATTGCAAGTTAAATCACTTGCCTGGTAATAGAGATTCTGATCCTTTGAAGTAGATGGTATGGGAATGATTCTCTCTTTTCGATCTATCCAGTTATGGTGACGGTGGTGCAAAAGCCTTTAAATGGTGGTTTCTCCTTTGGGAACTTCCCTCTCTTCCTCTCTAAATGCCGTTGGTGATATTTGTTTGTGATAACCCTAAGAGTCCTAAGTGTTGGATGATATATTAAGTCTAAAATTCGTGGGTTATAATTCCTTAAAAAGTCAAAATGACTAAAATACCCTCCCGGGCTGCCGCTTAGGCCTAAAATGCCCCGAGACCCAAACTAAACCCCTGGCTAGTGTTTTCTGACTATCTCCACCCTTCCGGACACGTTGGCACACTCAAAATGACCATACAGATGACATAAGAATAAATTAGTTTTAAATCCATTAAATTGGATCCTGACACGACTGACACTCCTGTCCCAACTTAATTACTGAAACTTCCGTATTTTCAACTCACGACAATTTTAATAAATTCAAAAATCATATATTACTATAATTACTCAATAATATTCAACATTATCATCATAATCAAATACTAACTCTCGTCTCGCTAGTTATTTAAATCCAAATTAATTTAATTAATTCCATAATTAAAAGCAATTTTATTTAATTAATATCATAATTAAAAGCCATAAAAATACCGGGTATTACGTACTTCCCCCCTAATAACGGAATTTCATCCCGAAATTTAGAAAAGTATGGCATACCTGGAAAAAAATTAGGTATCCTCCAGTACTCAAAACAAAATTCAAACTAAGGCTCAATCACTACAACCCTCGCTGCACAACAAGATTGTTAAACCCTCTCGACGCTTTCTCAATTATAAGGTCACACCCCAATAAATGCACCTCACCTTGTGTTCTTACCAAACAACATTCGAATAAGAATAGCCTATACATCATTGGCCGCATTATCTCAATATTATTGGGAAGTGGCACCTCCTTCGTATCAATTCTCGTGTTTATCTAAACACAAAACTCCCATCCTGGGAGAAACTATAGAACATCTGACTACTCTTGTCCGATCTTCAAATCTCTGTTCCCGGCGGTATAACTTTTTACAAAAGGAAAAATCCACCTAAGATGATTTGTGGCTATCCCATTATAGTCATCGGACTCTAACTTCCGACTGATCCAAAACTCTGATAATCCGCTTACCTCTAAACATCCAGAGGAAGGATAGTAAGGTTTATCCACCCAAAACCTTAGTAAGCACCTTATCCACTATAAATAGGTACGGGTGCTTTCTCACAACTCTACCATTAGTTAATATCCTCTCCCCATTACCATATTATACTTCACTTACTAACTATACCCATTGTGGAAATGAAATGATCGCAACGAATCCAAAATTACTTTCATACAACTCCACCAGTCATCAATCACCTTGCGCCTAATCCTCGGGCTATAGGTGATACAACCTGCTCAAAATGAAATGTTATCCCCACTACTTCTTGATACCCCATATTGAAGGTGGGTTTCAAGGATCTCATCCTAGTTCAGAATAATACTGGTAGGATCACGTACCGACACGATCACTATCTAATAGTGTAAATCACCCAAGGCTATAAAAATTTCTTTCCTTCTGGACAACCTGTTCCACATATTCGAAGGAACTAGTTACTTATGTTTAGGTTGGCAACCCATCAAAGAAATTTACCAACTTGACTCTTCCAATACTGGAATCGTCGGCTTGATACAAAATTTTCTGGCTGATTATCTCAATCCAACTGTTTTCTATCTATGAGCGATACACGTGGAGACTACTTACTATGCCCCGCTCAACAATGACTTTTACTTATAATTCTCCCCATTAACTGGTACTTAATGATTCTCTTCTTCCCTCGACATATACCAAAAGTTTTGACCCGTTCACTTTTCCCCACGATGTGCACTTCTGGACTCTTTATACCTTATTAACATCATCATTCTATTTACATGCAAGTCACTCTCAATATTCTACTGGTTATAACTCCGCTCCAATTTGTCCATAATAGTTAAATACTTGTATTCTCAAGGGATACCCCCTTTTTAAATGGCTTCCCACTACCTTTCAACCAAGTTCAGATGTGCTACTCTGATTGCACATGAATATATAGAATTTCGTCCTTCTCACGATTCTTAATCCACTCTACCGCTTCCATTTTGTCATATTATTCCCATAAGCATAAATTTCACCCATCTATTTTCATATTTTTTCTTTCGGCGATTCTGATACCAGCAAACTAATGTGTCCATACACCCTATAAATCGTGCAAACGGGTTTAAACATCATAATTAAATACCGGGTAGCTACTCCTTTATTAGATTAATGTGACACCCCGCCCAATTAAATATCGGGTGATCAGTCCTTTATAAAATTTATAACAGAATGTTCGGTTGGTCCATTCTTAGCATCATTGTCAAAAACTTAAATCCAATTAATTACCCAACATTTAGTTAAGCTAGTGTCAAAACATTTCCAATTAAACTTGAAACCAATTAATTCATTTAATTTTTGAACGTGCAATTTTAAACCATACACAAGAATTGAATGCTGACTGAATCAATTACTAAATAATTAGGTCTGGATAAAAATCTTCCAGTTCAAAGCCACAAACCAAACCATAATAAATACTCAGTCCAATTGAAAAGAACTACAAAGTAAACTGAGTAAAACTCTACTAATGAGAATGGGCGACACATGCTCGAACTAAGATATCTGAACTAGGAACTGAATGAAATAAGAGAAGCGTCTAATCTCAAATGACCCTCAACTTCCATAACAGCTGCAGCTCGACAAACCATCCAAGTATCTAGAACCGGTGTCCCTGTGGCTGGGCACCTGTACCAATATATATATATATATATTGTATATGTATATGTATATAGCAAAAGAGAGAAGAAATGCAAGAGACGGGTCAGAGCCCGATGATTTAAAAAGATTTATTAGCAAGTATTTAAAACTGCATTAAAGTAAGTATCATATGCATGTTAGTTCGAACTCTCACATGACATTCTAACCTCTCGACTAGTGTGCACGCCTAACGTACATCTAATCCAACCTAGCCATCTAACACACTCTTAACTAGGAAAAGGCTTATCCTACTAGTTACCCCTCGTAGTAGTAGCCCGTGTTTGATCTCGACATTTATCATTTTAAATAAGTGTTATCACACTAAAGTCAAGTATTTACTATTTACGTTACTGAAGATTTCACTATCTTAATAATCTGATATTATCTCCTTTTAGGTATACCAAAATCATACATATTTATCTTTCACTATTTTATATGTATTAACCCAATCTTAATAGCCTACAACTCTCACATTGTAAGTATAACACAAGTATATATAAATATCCACCACTATTATATATATACTAACATAGCACCCCAAGGATATACCTGTAGTGCACTGCATACTCTGTTATCATGTTCCGGTACATCTTGTACTCAAACAAGGACTATCGGTTCGGAAATCTCCCATGAACCATATAAACAAATCACACGTATTGGCGGCGAACATAGTTCACATACCTATGGGTCACACACATACCTACGTCCCCATAGTCAGCGACTTATCAACTCACAAATAAGTCTTCAAAGTCCTATGTTCTGAGATACAAGTCAAATATCCCCCCGAAGGTCACTCAGGATAAGACTGTTTCTACCCAACCCCCCACGATAGCAAGCAGCTGGGTATGTCATACACATAATATTAAATATAGGTATACACACAACCCATCAAATCAAACGGTATACACACAATAAAATGTCATATTCCATACGTAGTATTACCATCACTAAATACTATCAACGTATTTTTTAATCATGATATTCTCTCTCTCGTAATATATATAAGGATAATATGTCACCCGAAAATCCTTAATACATAATCATAAGAAGTTCCAAAAGTAACCACTAATTTTTATTCTTATAAGTTCGATATCGTTAGAACTAATATCGTAAGTATTTATCACTTAATACTCTCGACGCAATTACAATTACGATTATCTCTCTCTCGCAATCTTCGAGGTAAATTCACCGTTCCAAATATTCGAATCATTACACCTAAACAACTCCCAATAATTCTGCACTATTTTGGGTTCATCGAACACTAATTTTTCTCACTCAAATTGACTGTTTACACCAATAGGGGAAAAATAGGAAATTCTCTGAAAATTAGAAATCTCGCTCAAACCAGAATGGATCTCGCTCGAACGAATTCCACGTGTCGTTCGAACGACTTCGCGCGACAATCAATCTCGCTCGAACGACTTCGAGCGAGATCTCACGACCTGGGATGTTTCATCTTTAACCTTAGACAACCTCGTTTTCACCCTTTTCAACCCTAAAACCTCTAAAGATTAAGCCCAAACTTCCAACAATCAATCCCAAATATTATTCTAACATGTATATGAGATTTCCCGTAATCTAACATCATTAAATCGTCACCAATCATCCATAAAATTCGAAATCCCCAATTTTATTGTCAAGAACCCTAGTTCTTAAATTAATATGCATAACTTATAAATTAAGCCCAGATTGGTTCATAGAAACCACTCTAATTTCGTAGGCATCATCCTATCTACATATGGTATTCAAATTCTTATCAAATCAGCCCTAGTTTATGATATAGTTCTACAATTTCACCCAAATTAACTTTCATAACAAGGTTTATTAACCTAGACTAACATGAACATAATTATCGCTAAAGAAAGCAAGCAATAAACACTTGCCTCGATTTCGAAGGTCTGATCCGTTGGTCTTGTTGGTATGGATGCGCTCCTCGCATTTCGATCTACACGATGGTGGTGGTGGTTGTGCAAGGTGGTGAACATAGCTTCTCCTCCTTTGAAATTTTCTCTCCCTCACCCACTGTGGCTCTCTCTTGATTTTCATGTAACCTAACCCTAATTGTCCCCAATTAGCTGATATATTATTTCTCCAATTTTTGTCCATTTAATTCCTCCAAAAATCCAAATTATAAAACTACCTCTACCAGGTGCCGGCTTGGCCTAAAAATATCCCAGAGTCCAAATAAAATACCCGGGTAGAGTTTTCTGACTATCTCGACCCCTCCGAACTCAACGACGCACTCGAAATGATCATACGAGTTACTTAAAATAATCTACCTTTTTATTCCACTTAATTAGTCCTGACACAACTCACACGCACGTCCCCGACTTAATATACCAAACTGTCGTATTTCTCTCTCACGACAAGTTATATAAGATCATCATTCCATATTACTTATTCTCACAGTAATATTAATAATTAGTAACTTCTCGTCACGCTAGTAAATATTCAAATTTAATCCGGATTAATAATTAATTCTCACATTTTAATTTAATTAATCCCATAATAATAATAAATCACATGATTATTTAAATCTTTGAAAATACAGGGTATTACATACTTCCCCCCTAATAACGGAATTTTGTCCCGAAATTCAAAAAATAACGCAATTCTGGTAAGGACAACTCCGGGTATTAACCTCACATCTCATGTAATCTACGCAGTACCGCCCATACAGTTACCTAATACCCTTAATAATGAACACCTCACTGATGCTATAATTTACTCTGCAAGACTTACCATTTATGTTTCACCACTTAACTTTTAGATAGTTACTATCTAGCCTCCTACTACTCGCAGTAGTAGGTTAATTGATATTTAGATATATACAAATTTGTCTTACTATTATGTTTTTATCAGTAGTCTATTCTTGCTTGTACGGTATATACTTCACACACAATATATACTATAAATGTTAACACATTTTCGCTATACTTCCTCCTCAAAGGACTATGGAACCGAAGCCTGTACGCTACCGGCTCAAACTTAACAATAATAGGAAAATATCCCACATCACTCGGTACCAATTTCCTCATTCCAACATGCAATAATGCAACTCCCAATCATTTCCACTCTGGTTAACGGGCCCTAAAATTCCTCTGGACCTAGTAGATTATTTTCCTCCCTTCTATCAAATAAGCACAAGGATGACAAGGATTGATATATAACGCCTCAAATGGAATCCTATCGATAATGAGCTGAGGGGAGTAGTCTTACACTAACTCCACCAGTGGAAGATATTACACTAAACCTTACCATAATTGGAAATACAACATTTCTCGTAATGTGTAACTAGAACTCTGAGTCTTCCTGTTCGTCTGCGAGTGTCTTAGGCCGAATATGTTTGCATCTCGATATTAATGGCCTCCCGAAAACTCTTCCCAATAATCGAGTTATAACTCTCTTAACTCTATCGGATAAAAACTCTAATTGTACCCTATATGACCTTACTACCCCAGGTAAATGATTGGGATATACTGTTACACCTTATGATTTGTCCTATCTTGGCATAACGTGAGATACTTTAATTACCCGACCCACTTTCACCCACATAGGGTCGTGATCCCGTTGTGAAGTACTTAACTCTGTAATTGTCCGTGGATTCACTCTCCCATTACTATCAAGGAATTCCTAATGCTGACGGAACTCTATTATTTCTTGATGGTCCACTTCCAATTAGAGCTCAGTAATATCTTGCTTTACTTATGCCATCGCTACTAAGGCTTTATATCATTATGCATTTTACTTTTCCTATAACCTCATCCATATCAATGGCTCAAGCGACAGTGTCATCACTGCATGTCGCAAGTCTTTCCCACTCTCTCTAAGTTTCAGATTCTCCTAAAACATGCTCTCTCCATGTCCTATCAAGTAAGTTTCAACCCCCCTGAGTTAAACTTTATCGAATTCTTCCTATACTATCCTCGTGGCAAATTTGGGAATTAACGGTTGACGCGACTTAATATTTGTCTCAAAAGTGCGTATTTATCTAGGCTCAAGTGCAAGCCTTGTCGCTCAAGTAATAACCCGGTAAGTCGGGATCGTCTCCACAGGGATCAAAATTGCCAAACAATAACAAGGAAAATTACCAAACCGTGAAATGATTTCTTAAAAGAAATGAAAAGATGATTGATTTTTGGGAAAATTTCTAAAACTTACTTATGAAAAACGATTGGAAATTAACAGCAAAACTAGGTTTTAACAATTTAGAGAAAATTAGGGTAGGGTACAATCCCTCAATCCTTAACAAATTATCCTTTAGAATATTAGAATTATAAATCAAAATTCTTGATTAAATCCAGTCCTTATCATCACTAAGCATTACATATATGAGATTCAAGACCGCATCATATGAAATCAAAGATCAATATAAGGCGGTGAACGACAAATTATACATACAAAGCATTCTTAAACATCCCAAGTACCTAGGGCAAGAGAGATTAAAAGATATGACAATGCATATATGATTTTCATTCACGATTCAACCAACATTTTCATTTATTTTCTAATTTTCCATACGAATAATTTTTATTAGGATTGAGTTCATGTACCCCAACCCTTGAGAAATTAGCTACTCATGATTTGGTTGAAAAATAAATTCACATATGAAACTATGAAATTGCAGAACATTGTAAGAAATTTGCAGAAATTAAACAAAAGAGAATAGAATGATATTACTTGAATTCAGCACAAAAATGGAATTGAGATTCAGAATACAACTAGGGTTCATGCAAATCTTGAAGGAAATGGAAATTTAACCTACAAAGCTGTTCTAAAAACTCTCTCTAAAATTCCTAACCCTAGCCTCTCTCTCTAGCCTCCTCTCAAATGATGTAGGTCATGGGCTTTTATAGCACAAAATCTCGAAATTGACAACCAATAGTGCTTGTGGAACAAGTTTTCCAAGAGTTGCACTGCATTAAATGCATAATTAATGTCAGAAATCCGCACATCTAGACTCTTCATTATCCCGCAACTTCAAAACATCGTAACTTCTTCACCGTAGCTCGGATTGAGGTGCCGTTTTTTCCAGTATTCTTGTAATTTAGAGATCTTCAACTTTCTAGTTGGCCCCACCTCTGGACTAAGGCTGCAAAATTACGAAAATGCCCTTCAACTCTCCATTTCTAGGTTTCTTTCACTGTTTTGCGTTCTCCTTCGCACTAACTTGCGTGAAATACCTATAAAACACATGAGAAATACACAAAACAAGAAATACTTGCCAAAAAAGGTTAGTAGAATACATTTGAGACAAATCCAAGCTACTTACACTGCACGGGATCATAAAAATACTGAAATTAAGGGGATAAATGTGAAGAATATGTGCCTAAACACACCCCCTAACTTAGAACTTTGCGCGTCCCGAGCAATGTAAATGAAATTAGCCAAAATTCTACTCTTGAAAATTCCTTTATTAAAATAAAATTCCACTTTCGCAGGCACGCGATTGCATTTAGCGTATGCAACAAGCCCTTAAACCCCTAGGTTACCCTAGTAGGACGAGTTTTGTCTCGTGAGGGTTTGCAGTGAATACACCCACAAAATTCTTTATTGACTCAAATAAATATCAAAATACTTAAAACTTGTACAATTTAAAATTTTCGAAAAATAATCACCATCAACTCATATTCAACTGTCTCAAACCATAGTGTGTGTGTGTAAAGCCAAAAATTAAACCTCAAATTTCCACCGTTTGAGCATTACGTTACTTTTCGAAAATTCATTTTGATTCAAATTCTTACGGATGCACTCACAAACGAATCACTCGAATTGTGGCTATTTTCTCTCGGTGTGCATGATATAAAGAGTAAATATAATGGACACAAATTCATGCATACAAAATTGAAAAGAAGGAAATTTATGGTGAAAAGATCTCATCATCGGATTACAATTATTAGGAAATGGTAACATCACCTCTAATTCACACCATTTAATCTCTCATATTATCTTTTCATGTCTTAGCTCTCCACGCAGTAATTAATTTTGCAATTTGGACTCGGTTAGGACTTTTTCGGGTTAAAAGGTGTAAAGGGTAAAAATGGGAATGGATGGAATGTTCGGAATTGGAAAATGTCTTTATGATGTCCATTTGTGCTTTTTCGGGCCTTTGCTCTTTTTTTTTTCTTTTTTTTTTCATTTTTTTTTCTTGCTATTTTTGTTGAGCATTTCTATTTTGTTTTCTTCTTGCCCCTTTTTATTGCATAATTTGGACTTTATTTGATGAATTTTCTCAATTTTCACAATTCCGGGCTATTTGGGTTTTTCGGGTTATCAAACGAAAGGATAAATTTTTTATTAGGCTCAAATTGGGTTGCAAAAGGATAATTTTATTTTTCACAACTTTTTATGGCTAATATTTTTGGGTAACAAACGAGGGCCTATTTCATTGTCCAAATTGCTAATCACATTACCATATGCATCTCGAGATTAATTAAGTTTAGAGATATATTTAGCACGAATTTCGAGACAATAATTCACACATTTCCCATAACCGATCAAAATAAAGGATTGAGATCATCAACGACTTATTAAAACGCTGAAAAGAACTTTGAGTTAATCATAAACTCGGATTGATTTAAAAACTCATAAAAAAAATTGAAAGGCTCGAAATCTCACCGGGTTTGATCAATCTCCACACTTATTCGTAAAGTCGTCAATTTTCTTTCAATTTCCATCTTCGGTCAATTTTGGCTTAGTGCATTATGAATTTTACAATTTGAGACTTTAAATAGAATAAAGGTGATATTTTTGAAAATTTTAAATTCTAATTTTTATTTATTTTGAAGAAAAATATTTTTGGCTTTTTTTTTTTTTTTTTTTTTTTTTTTTAAACACACTTGGAAAGAACATGTGATCGAATCAATGAATCTAAACAATAAATGGGAAGAATATCCCACACCCCCTAACTTAAATGTTGCATTGTCCTCAATGCGAATTAAGAACACAACATAAAGAGGGGAAAAGAAAGATATTACCCAAATGGAGCGATCCCTGATGAGTGCGAGTCCATTGAATCTACAAAACATGTTAGAACCAAGCATACCAAAAAAATAACAATACTTGAACTAATTACTCTAAATGCAACAAGATACTATATAACACTTATACATGACTCAAAAATTCAACAAAAATCACCCCATACGCGTCGGGGGTGCGACGACCTCACCTCTCTTTGTTCATTCAATCCCCATAAATGGGGTCCGACAGCCAGATTGTGTCGGCTTCCTTAACCATGGCTTCCAAATAAGGCTTGAGACGATGTCCATTAACTTTAAAAGTGGTTCCCCCTTTCTCATCCATTAGCTCAACGGCTCCATGGGGAAACACTTCTTTCACAATGTAAGGACCAGACCATCGAGACCGCAATTTACCGGGAAACAAGTGCAACCTCGAGTTGTAGAGGAGTACTTTCTGTCCCAAATGAAACTCTTTCTTACGAATGATTCCGTCATGAGCTCGTTTCATTCGGTCCTTGGAAATTTTGGCACTTTCATACGCATCGTTGCGCATTTCTTCCAACTCATTCAACTGAAGTTTACGTGTTTCACCGGCTTTATCCATTTTGAAGTTCACCCTTTTGATAGCCCAATACGCTTTGTGTTCGATTTCAACCGGAAGATGACAAGGTTTGCCATACACAAATCGAAATGGGGACATCCCAAGGGGATTCTTGTATGCGGTTCTATAAGCCCAAAGAGAATCAGTCAACCTAAGAGACCAGTCTTTCCTATTAGGATCAACTGTCTTCTCCAAGATATTCTTGATCTCCCTATTAGCAAGCTCGACTTGGCCATTCGATTGGGGGTGATAGGGGGTGCTAACCTTGTGGACAATTCCATACTTTCGCATTAGTTTATCCATCGGCCTATTGCAAAAATGAGTTCCATTATCACTAATTAAGGCCTTAGGCATACCAAAGCGAGAAAGTATATTTTCTTGAATAAATTTGATCACCACCTTGCTGTCATTCGTCCTTGTAGCTATAGCCTCTACCCATTTTGAGACATAATCTACAGCGACGAGAATGTATAGAAAACCAAAAGAAGGGGGAAAGGGCCCCATGAAGTCAATTCCCCAACAATCAAACAACTCCAAGACTAAAATAGGGGATAATGGCATCATATCACGGCGAGTAATAGCTCCCATTCTTTGGCATCTATCGCAAGTCTTACAAAAAGCATTCACATCCCGGAAGATTGTGGGCCAATAAAGACCACTTTGAAGGATTTTCGCAGAAGTTTTATTTTTAGAAAAATGACCGCCACATGCTTCCGAATGACAGAATCGAATCACCCCTTGGATTTCCTCATCGGGTACACATCTCCGGATAATTTGGTCAGCACAATACTTAAACAAGTATGGATCATCATAAAAGAACATGCGTGACCAAGTAATGAACCTCCTTCTCTCTTGCGGATTCCAACTAGAGGGAACAACTCCTGTGACAAGGTAATTGATAATATCCGCAAACCAAGGGAGAGAAGAGGTAGCAAATAGATTCTCATCCGGAAAATACTCGTCTATGGGAATGGGATCAATAGGTACGTCGGACGAGAGTCGTGACAAATGGTCAGCAACGACGTTTTCTACTCCTTTATTATCTTGAATCGAGAGATTAAACTCTTGTAGGAGTAGGATCCACCTGATTAAACGAGGTTTGGCATCTTTCTTGCTCAAGAGATATTTCAATGCCGAATGATCAGTGAAACAAAGGATAGGCGACCCAACAACGTAAGAGCGAAATTTGTCGAGAGCAAAAATGACAGCTAGCAACTCTTTCTCTGTAGTAGAGATATTAAGCTGAGGGCCAGATAATGTTCGGCTAGCATAGTAAATAACATGAGCTTTCTTGTCTTTCCTCTGTCCAAGAACAGCCCCAATCGCGAAATCACTTGCATCACACATAAGCTCAAAGGGAAGCGACCAATCCGGAGCTTGCATGATAGGTGCAGAAATAAGCATGCTTTTGAGTTTATCAAATGCTTCTTGACATGCTTTGCTCCACTCAAATGGAGTGTCCTTCATGAGAAGATTACTCAAAGGTCTAGCGATGGCGCTAAAGTCTTTGATAAACCTCCTATAAAATCCAGCATGGCCTAGAAAGGACCTCACATCTTTAAGTGATTTTGGCGGGGGTAGCTCAGCTATTACTTCAATTTTTGCTCGATCAACTTCAATTCCCCTAGATGAGACTATGTGGCCCAAGACTACACCCTCGGTAACCATGAAATGGCATTTTTCCCAATTGAGGACTAAGTCTTTTTCCACACATCGGAATAGAACTCTCTCAAGATTAGCTAAACAATGGTCAAAAGATGAGTCGAAAACGCTGAAATCGTCCATGAACACCTCAAGACCTTTTTCAATCATGTCGCTAAAGAGACTTAACATGCACCTCTGAAAAGTAGCCGGCGCATTACATAACCCAAATGGCATACGTTTATAGGCAAACGTACCAAATGGACATGTAAAAGTAGTCTTTTCTTGATCAAGAACAACCACCTCAATCTGATTATAACCGGAATACCCATCTAGAAAACAATAATAAGGATGGCCCGCTACTCGTTCAATAACTTGATCGATAAATGGTAAGGGAAAATGATCCTTTCGAGTTCCGGCATTGAGCTTTCGGTAGTCAATGCAAACACGCCACCCGGTGGTGGTGCGTTGAGGTATTAATTCTCCCTTAGCATTTTCAACCACTGTCATCCCTGATTTCTTTGGAACGACCTGAATTGGGCTCACCCATTTACTATCCGAAATGGGATATATAATTCCAGCATCTAGCAATTTGATTATTTCCGCTCTTACAACATCTTTCATTGTTGGATTTAACCGCCTTTGCATGTCACGAGATGGCTTCACTTCTTCCTCGAGATGGATTTTATGGGTACAAATCAAAGGACTTATACCCTTCAAATCTGCTATGGTCCATCCAAAAGCACTTCTATGCTTTCTCAACACATCTAACAACATACCTTCTTGCCCTTTTTCTAGATGGGAAGACACAACAACAGGAAATGTATCATTCTCACCTAAAAAGGCATATTTGACATGGGAAGGTAGCTTCTTCAACTCAAGACTAGGAAATCTATGTTCAGAGGGGACCATGGGTGTCTCCCTCGGAGGCAATTCTTCATACCTAGAAATCCAGTCAACCGCTCTTACACTTTCAAAACTTTCTTCCTCTTGTAACCACATTTTCAACTCTTCCACCTCTCTTTCAAACTCAGTATAATCACTCATTTGAGCATCACTTTGCCCTAAGCATACTTTCAAAGCATCTCCTCCTATGATTTTCTCAATATTTTCATCCACCACTTCATCAATAAGATCCACTTCAAGAATCTCATCCTCATCACCCATTTGTTTAGCGACATTAAAAATATTTTTCTCGAGAGTCATGTTTCCAAAAGTGAGTTGCATTCGGCCATTCCGTGTATTGATCAAAGCATTAGCGGTAGCTAAGAACGGTCGGCCCAATATAATTGGAACATGATTTATCGAATGGGGAACAGGCTCGGTGTCCCAAATAACAAAATCAACGGGAAAGTAGAATGTATCCACTTGAACTATCACGTCTTCTACAATCCCGCGAGGCACTTTGACTGTTCTATCCGCTAACTGTAGAGTGATTCGGGTAGGTTTTAAATCACCTAAATCAAGCTTCTTATAGATGGAGTATGGGAGGATGTTTACACTCGCACCTAAATCAAGCAATGCTCTTTCCACTCTCATTTCTCCAATGATACACGAAATGGTAGGTGAACCTGGATCTTTGAATTTTGGTGGAAGATCATTGAGAAGAACTGAGCTCACATTTTGTGCCAAGAAAACAATTTTCTTCACCTTAAGACGTCTCTTGACAGTCAAAAGATCTTTAATAACCTTCGCATATGCTGGAATTTGTTGAATAGCATCAAGGAACGGCAAGTTCAATTTTACTTGCTTCAACACATCCATCACCTCGATACGCGAAGCACCTTTCTGAGGTGACTCTAAGCGTTGAGGAAATGGAGCAGCAGTAGGCGACTTGACTTCAATATCAGGCTCAACCTCCGCATCTTTCAATTCCTTTTCTAAGGAAGGTTCTTCAGCCTCGGAAATTTCAGATTCCTTCACAATCTCGGGTTCGACTCCATCATCATTCACCTTTGGTAATTTAGGTGCTAGATCAATTACGCGGCCACTACTAAGAGTAGTAACAGCTTGACATTGTTCTTGCAATTCTGATGATGTGGATCAAACCGTGGTTTGACCTTGAAGAGATGGTCTTTGGCCTTGGGCTGGAAGTTTACCCTTCTCTTGAGTATTCACCGCAGACTGCAACCTAGAGATGTTAGTATGCATTTCAGCGAACATTCGCTCAAATTTGGCATCTCTTTCTTTTTGGGCTTGGATGAATTGATTGAAATTATCCTCATGAGATCTCCTAGGTGGAGGTATATAAGGACCAGGAGGTGGTACTTGCATAGGGTTTGCCACTTGCTGAAATTGAGGGGGTTGTGGTAGAGTCATCTGTGGGTTAGGAACCATCCCACCTTGGGGTTGTCCATAATTAAACCCGGGATTCCTCCACGATTGATTATATGTATTCCCTTGCTGAGCATTATAATTCCCTCGAAAACCTCCTATTGCATCAACCTGTTTAGTGTACATGGCCTTGTATGCAGGTATGGTAGGACATCCTTCGGTAGAATGGCCTGCATTACAAATGGCACATACCTTCTCCATCCCGGTTTTTACGGGTCCAGACACATCTCTCAATCGCATATCTAGCATTTCTCTAAAGTTCTTTTCCATTTGATCAAGTTTTAGATCCAACAAAGTGTCCTTGTCCACGTGATAAATACCGGACGCAGCAGGCAAGTTGGACACTTGTCGATTTCTATTTTGACTATTTGGATCAGAAGTATCCCATGCTTGGGTAGTTTCCGCCACATATTTCAAATGAGCCTCAGCATCGCTCGTACTTAACTCCCAAAAAGGTCTCTCACACATGGTTTGAACAAGTTGTTTAGACGCTACAGTAAGGCCTTGATGGAAAAATGAAATCAGATGATGAGTTTCAAAACCATGATGGGGGCACGCATTAACTAACTCTTGGTATCTCTCCCAACACTTATCAAAAGCCTCATTCTCATTTTGACGAAAAGCTTGAATTTGGGCTTTAACAGAATTGGTTTTGTGTTGTGGAAAAAATTTTGAGATAAACTTGTTTTGCATATCTCTCCATGATAAAACAGAATTTGGGGGTAGGATCCATAACCAAGTTTTCGCTTTATCCTTTAAGGAAAAAGGAAAGAGCTTTAACCGGATTACTTCTTGTGGACAATTTTGGTCTCCAAATGTTTCACACGTATCTTCAAACTCTCTAATATGGAGATATGGTTTTTCCGAATCCATCCCATGAAATGTAGGAAGAATTTGGATCATTCCATTCCGAAAGTGGAACTGACCGGCATTATACGGGAATAAAATGCAACCAGGGTTAGCAGTTCTCTCCGGAAACAAAAGATCTTTCATGGGTTGATATGGTACATCATCCTCTCCAGCACCAACACCGACACTACCATGATCCGACATATTGCTACCAAAAGGTTCAGAATTCTCACTCAAGGTTTGACTCAACGAATGACTTGTGATGGAATTATTAGAGGAAGGAGGTGGAACCCAAAAAGGCAAAGACTCAGAATTTTCAGATCCGGCTTCGGCAATAGGATTTTCGTGAATTTGGGTGGGAGATGAATCCTGCATATAAGATCACAAGAGAAATTTTTTTTTTTTTTTATTTTTTTATTTATGAAATCACTTGTAGATAACAATAACTTTCTTGAAAATTTAACAATTTTAGGTCCCCGGCAACGGCGCCAAAAACTTGACGCGACTTAATATTTGTCTCAAAAGTGCGTATTTATCTAGGCTCAAGTGCAAGCCTTGTCGCTCAAGTAATAACCCGGTAAGTCGGGATCGTCTCCACAGGGATCAAAATTGCCAAACAATAACAAGGAAAATTACCAAACCGTGAAATGATTTCTTAAAAGAAATGAAAAGATGATTGATTTTTGGGAAAATTTCTAAAACTTACTTATGAAAAACGATTGGAAATTAACAGCAAAACTAGGTTTTAACAATTTAGAGAAAATTAGGGTAGGGTACAATCCCTCAATCCTTAACAAATTATCCTTTAGAATATTAGAATTATAAATCAAAATTCTTGATTAAATCCAGTCCTTATCATCACTAAGCATTACATATATGAGATTCAAGACCGCATCATATGAAATCAAAGATCAATATAAGGCGGTGAACGACAAATTATACATACAAAGCATTCTTAAACATCCCAAGTACCTAGGGCAAGAGAGATTAAAAGATATGACAATGCATATATGATTTTCATTCACGATTCAACCAACATTTTCATTTATTTTCTAATTTTCCATACGAATAATTTTTATTAGGATTGAGTTCATGTACCCCAACCCTTGAGAAATTAGCTACTCATGATTTGGTTGAAAAATAAATTCACATATGAAACTATGAAATTGCAGAACATTGTAAGAAATTTGCAGAAATTAAACAAAAGAGAATAGAATGATATTACTTGAATTCAGCACAAAAATGGAATTGAGATTCAGAATACAACTAGGGTTCATGCAAATCTTGAAGGAAATGGAAATTTAACCTACAAAGCTGTTCTAAAAACTCTCTCTAAAATTCCTAACCCTAGCCTCTCTCTCTAGCCTCCTCTCAAATGATGTAGGTCATGGGCTTTTATAGCACAAAATCTCGAAATTGACAACCAATAGTGCTTGTGGAACAAGTTTTCCAAGAGTTGCACTGCATTAAATGCATAATTAATGTCAGAAATCCGCACATCTAGACTCTTCATTATCCCGCAACTTCAAAACATCGTAACTTCTTCACCGTAGCTCGGATTGAGGTGCCGTTTTTTCCAGTATTCTTGTAATTTAGAGATCTTCAACTTTCTAGTTGGCCCCACCTCTGGACTAAGGCTGCAAAATTACGAAAATGCCCTTCAACTCTCCATTTCTAGGTTTCTTTCACTGTTTTGCGTTCTCCTTCGCACTAACTTGCGTGAAATACCTATAAAACACATGAGAAATACACAAAACAAGAAATACTTGCCAAAAAAGGTTAGTAGAATACATTTGAGACAAATCCAAGCTACTTACACTGCACGGGATCATAAAAATACTGAAATTAAGGGGATAAATGTGAAGAATATGTGCCTAAACAACGGTCCTAACTGCCCTAACCCATCAAACAACTAAGTTCTGAAGTCACACTCTTATACATTTAGTTACCTCTCGTAATACGCACTATGCCACAATCCTCAGTTATGGAAAATACTATAATTCAACTATCTATGGTGTCCATACAGCCTATGTTTTGTGCATTGCAGCACCACCGTACTAGACGTTTTGTATAAATAACAAATTATGCCCCACATACTTGGCATGAATTTATGGTAAGGTCCTACTCAGTCACCCTACCTTTTCCACCTATTCATATCTTAGGTTCTCCCGCCGGTCTGCTCGTGGTGTCAACGATTGGTAACATTATCACATATTAATCTTATACGGCTCTATTGGCCTTGGTTTGTTATATAACTATTAATTCACAGGTAGAACTACGAATATTATAATTACTACGATATTAAATCTATGTACTAAAGGAAAACGTCTCCTAACTTCCAACATTGGCTAAGTTTCATGCGTGGGATGTCTCTTAAAGCTAAATCCAAACAAGGAACCCCCCTATAAACTACTACCTAACACAAATGGTCGTCGAGATCTGGTAAGTCCTTAATCCATAACATATATCCCTGATTTCCCATCTACGAACATAAAAAGTCTACTCGTCCACTCTCATGTCAATTAAGACGGCATACAATGCGGCGCTCTCACTATCACAAGTTATTAGCGCTATATGATTAAGGAGCTATACCTCTCCTCTCTATAATAATTCAATATACCCTGAATCACATCAGTAAAACATCCCTGCTCACCGGGATCAACATAGTAAGACAACATACTCATCGAAGTCTACAATACAATACAACACATATGCAGGCTCAACCGTCTTTCAGGTGATGCCTCGTTAAAACCCTTAATTTAAAATTTAAAATTTAGTACGATAGTCTTACCACACAATTTACTACCGTTCAAAACCTTGGTAACTAGTAACCGTATAATATAATCATAATATGCTCTACTATCATAACGCTCAAAGGAGCACGAATCTTTACATAATACCATATACAAATTTCTCTTAGTGTCCACACTTGCTCCTCCCCGCAGGTGGCACAAGAATCTCGCTACCAAATGGTAGTCATTTACATAATAAGGTTGTTATCGCCAGCGTACCCACTAAATCGAATGCACACTCAAATTCTTAGTGTTAACTATTCACATATATTGTGACACACCCACATCATTTGAACTCATCATTTATTCACAAGGATGAAACAAAGCTCCATCAGTCTATCCTGATCGTAGGGTCCCTGTACGCACGTTTTGCGACCCATAATTATCTATAATCGTTATACCTTTCGGATTCCATTCATTAGATTTTCCTTTCCTTTTTGGTGGGTAAATTATTCTATTTTACGGCTCACCCGCCTGACATCGATACATTGGCCCCATATCTCTAGGCCTCAATTATGGCCTTACTGGCCTTACCTTAATTTCCTAGGCCCCGTCGACCCTGAAATACGATATGCTACAATTACTGAAGACTACGTTGGTCCTGACTAGACCCACTACTCTCGAGTTATTACTTCCTAGGACCAATTCTCTTGACCCGATTCCTACACTGGACATTTTACTTCTCCAACTGGTATGCTTTACAGGCACGATTTATTACTCCCGATACTATCAATTTCACTTCTCAAGTGATCACATTCAATACTGGTAACCCTTATCTCTACATACAGGGTAATTTCCCTTTCACTGGTCTTCCTAGACTTGTTGGGATGTCCTTCTTTCGGACCTGACAGTCTTAACTTCCAGTTGTTATTTTCATTGTTCCTTGCTCTCTACAGGGCATATGGAACATAGCTTCTCCTCCTTTGGAATTTGCTCTCCCTCACCCACTGCGGCTCTCTCTTGATTTTCGTGTAACTTAACCCTAATTGTCCCCAATTAGCTGATATATTATTTCTCCAATTTTCGTCCATTTAATTCCTCCAAAAATTGAAATTACAAAACTACCCCTACCGGGTGCCGGCTTGGCCTAAAAATATCCCGGAGTCCAAATAAAATACCCGGTAGAGTTTTCTGACTATCTTGACCCATCCGGACTCAACGACGCACTCGAAATGATCATACGAGTTACTTAAGATAATCTACCTTTTTATTCCTCTTAATTAGTCTTGACACGACTCACACGCACGTCCCCGACTTAATATACCAAACTGTCGTATTTCTCTCTCACGACAAGTTATATAAGATCATCATTCCATATTACTTATTCTCACAGTAATATTAATAATTACTAACTTCTCGTCACGCTAGTAAATATTCAAATTTAATCCGGATTAATAATTAATTCTCACATTTTAATTTAATTAATCCCACAATAATAATAAATCATATAATTATTTAAATCTTCAAAAATACAGAGTATTACAATTAATACATAATATCCAGTTGGTTCAGTCTTAGCATCACTGTCAAAAACATTTAATTAATTAATAGCACCCTAATATTTAAATAGAGAGATGCCAAATTTTAATAATTAAATTAACAATTAACCAAGTAATTGAATCATCATCCCTTAATCGCATAAAAAATCTCATATGAATATCCAATGTAATGAAATAATTGAATCCGGAGTAAACACTCCAATAATAATAGTAATACCAGAGGAAATAAAATCCCAAGACAAGAGTCTGAATAAATAAACCAACATCTGAGATAATGAAAGTCTGTATCTACAATCTCTAAATAAGAATGGGCACCATGCCCTAACTGATATGAATGACTCTGAAGGAACTAAGGATAAATGTGGAGGTGTCTAACACCGAGATTCTGTAGCTTCCACAGGAGCTACAACACGTCATCAGAATGGAACTCCTATGCTTGGCGTCCCTGTGGCTGGGCGCTTAAAATGTTGTTACAGAGCTCGAGATGAAAACAGTTTAAAAACAACAAGTGTTTATTTGCATTAAACATTGTACTCTCACATGAATATCTCACCCCTCAACTAATGTGCACGCCTAACGTATACCGTTAGCCCATCCTAGTTATACCACTAACTAACTAGTCTGCACTAACCCCTACTTTCACATTATAATATAGGGTGCCTACTCGTATTACCCAAACAAGTCATATTTATAACCCATATTCACATTCATTAAATTACTTACCTTAAGTGTTGTTTAAATTATGACATTCTTAGTCCATTCAAATATCTTAGTTATGCACATCTACTAAGTAACAGTGAACCAGTCACAAGTACATATAAATCACTCTTAGTACATATATACATATATGGCACCCCTAGGCTAAGCTGCGGTGCACGCATACTCTACTATCAAATCCAAGTACATCACGTACGTAAGGATTATGCATTTCGAATCACTAAGGAACCGTCTTAATACAAATCACACATATTGGAGGCGAACAAAGTTCACATACCCATGGGTTACGCACATACCTACGCTCCCATGGTCAGCTAACTTATCAACTCACAAATAAGTCATTCATAGTCCTATGTCCTTAAGGTACCAATCTAAATTCCCCCGAAGGCACACAAAGATAACATGGTCCTTTTCTGAAAATCAACTTCCCGTGATAGCAAGTATGGTAGGTATGTCATACATACAATAATCCAGATACTAAGTAATCACACAACATAGGAAATCATCACATTAATATATGTATATACCATCCATATATCTTAATTTTCATACGTATCATAGTGTCATCCTGAATATTTTACGTAATATGTTTAGCACAACAACTCTCGTCTTATAAGTTCGAACACTTAAACCTACCTCATAAGGTTACTAAGTCTCCCACTATTCTCTAAGGTTATCTTAGTAATTCCATGTCCCTCTTCTACGGGTCCTAACCTTAAATTATCATATGTCCACTTTAAATCCCAATTTTATGAAACTTCTAATCGTACCTCACTCGGTAAACACTAGAAAGTATTCCATCCAATCCCATAATGTATAACATATTTCAGGAATTAACTACAACCCTACTGAACTTAACCAAGTCCCCCAATATTTTATTAAATCCCCTAAGAGTTCTTACAAGCTTGGGATTTGCCGAACCTTTAACGGGAAATAATCTACAAAAATCATGAGGAGTTGTTCGATCGATGAAAAGGGTTGATCGATCGATCCATTCAATCGATCGAAATTCATGGGTCGATTGATCGATCAAAAAGGTATTGCGAATCTGCATAATTTTGCCTACGGGTTTCATCAAACTTAACCCTCAAATCCTCTACTATAATGTCCCAAACTCCCAAATATCTATTCCTAACATCATACCAACATAAATACATAATTTCCAACATTTCAGAATCATCAAATCAAAATGGGAAATCAATTTCTTGGATCAATTCACATAATTTTCATAAAAACCCTAGTTCTCCTATTTTCTTCAAGAACACTATATAATTAAATACAAATTCATAATTATCTACACATGGATCATAATTCCGTGGCTGCTATATTCCCAAAAGTTAAACTACATGTAAAATCTACCCAGATTACGATTTTAATTCTTCAAATCCATTCAATCCTCATTATTCAAGGTTATTCTCCAATTCTAACCTAACATGGATGATATATGCACTTAATTATTGCAAGTTAAATCACTTTACTGGTAATGGAGATTCTGATCCTTTGAAGTAGATTGTATGGGAATGATTCTCTCTTTCCGATCTATCCAGTTGTGGTGACGGTGGTGCAAAAGCCACTAAATGGTGGTTTTTCCTTTGGGAACTTCCCTCTCTTCCTCTCTAACTGCCGTTGGTGATATTTGGTTGTGATAAACCTAAGAGTCCTAAGTGTTGGCTGATATATTAAGTCTAAAATTCGTGGGTTATAATTCCTTAAAAAGTCAAAATGACTAAAATACTCTCCCGGGCTGCCGGTTAGGCCTAAAATGCACCGGGACCCAAACTAAACCCCTTGCTAGTGTTTTCTGACTATCTCGACCCTTATGGACACTTTGGCGCACTCAAAATGACCATACGAATGACATAAAAATAGATTACTTTTAAATCCATTAAATTGGGCCCTGACACGACCGACTCGCGCGTCCTAATTTAATTATCGAAATGGCCGTATTTTCAACTCACGACAATTTTAATAAATTCAATAATCATTTATTACCATAATCACTCAGCAATATTCAACATTATCATAATAATCAAATACTAACTCTCGTCTCGCTAGTTTTTTAAATCCGAATTAATTTTTAATTAATTTTCTCAAATTAATTTAATTAATCCCATAATTAAAAGCAATTTTATTTACATAATCTCATAATTAAAGGCCATAAAAATACGGGGTATTACACTACACTCTTGAAGCACCTCATTTAGAAGATACAATCAATAATCCTCAATTTGGATGTCAGTTGGATTTGGGATGGAAAACAATGTGCGTAACTTATGAATCAGATCATCACATATATGAATGGAAAAATGATTCCATAATAACTCCAGATCAAAAGGAAACACTGTGCAAGTATAACACCAAACAAACGTCGAAGTTGATATCCAATGCGCATGATGGCTGCCTCTTGTAAACATTGAACCCACTAATTATTGTCTTCAAACAATCCCCTCGCTATACACCCCGATTTGAAAGTCTCTTATAATACACAGTTCACCGTGCGTAAGCACTCGAACAATGTGGGCCTTTTAACATCGGTCAAAAGCAATCGCAAATAAAACCTTTCTCTCGAATTTGGGATATAATAGTACATTCACCCAATAGCAAACTCGAATGATTTTCGTGCAGTTTAGAGTTCCGATTTAGAGCTCCACACATAATGTTGGGTAAACTCTTGGTAGGTATACTCTTGTGCAAAAGGATTCGATGGGCAAAAAGTAAAAAACCCGGTTAACGAACTCATTTGACCGCTGGCTCTTTGAGCAATCGTAGCTGATGAATTTAAAGGAGCAAACAGAACATGATGCATGCCACGTAAATGTAAATCTAATCATGTAACAGGCGATTTCTCTTGATGCATGTGATTACCATAAATTTGCCAAACTCCTTCAGGAGGTCCAATGTACCTTGCATCTAAATATTGCTGGATTTCATCAATACCTCCCAAAACTATAGTTGTGCTTATTTATATATTTAACGCATCGTAATCCAGCACAAACCTCAACATTAATGTGACAATTGAAAAGTCTAAATAAATATGGATTATAGGGGACAACATATTTGTTTGATACCTTTTTTCCACTGACAGTAGTATATTCTTACCATCATCACAATGACGATAGATTGGATATCCATTATTATCCATTGTTGTGGCTTCTGTAAATTCTCAAGGGTATTTCTTCTTATATATACCGTTCTCCATACAAGGGGAATTCGGATTCTGGAAGCCGCATGGGCCAAGTACCATGCAACTCAATATAGTTTGGAAGAGTGTAGGATCATAAGTGGGATCTGGAAACTCAGCAGAGACAACATTATCTACTTGGGCGCATGGTTAAATTATGCTTTGACTATAGAGGAAAAGAAGAGCGTGCATGCGGGGCAACCCCCGTTTTTGAAATTCGGTTATAAACACATGGTCCACTTTCTTGCCAAAAATATTTTTATCCTTAATCTCTTTCATTCGGGCTTTTCTCTTTAGTTCAAAAATACGTGCAACTAAATCTGAATGTTCGAGAGCAGTTTGACCCGGTAAAAGTTCCTTACTGATTTTAGGCCATTTAGTATTCGCAGTCATTGTGAGAAAAATATCAGGGTGTTGATTGTACCAAGTGATGGCCATCGAATCTTGGTAAATCTCAAATATATTTTGTGCACTACCAGTAAAAGAAGGTGGAAAAATCATCCATCTACCAATTTACAATGGTTTAACACCCTCGGACATACAATAGCTAAGATCTTTGTATAATTATACCCTAAGTTTGCTTTGAATAAGTCTGAAATAAGTCAAGCGATTTTATTCCATTGAATCCCATGCATCCATAATGAACTCCTGCATAAGTTTACCTCCTCTCAAAATTGTAGAGTACTTAGTGCCATGTTTAAACAAACGATAACTATAATAATCTAGTTGAGTTAGTCGATGATCCTGATCAACACTATTTGCCACATCCCATAGCTTCATGTCGGGCTCCCAACCAAGTTGACCATGAGGGTATAAAGAAACGTAGTACAGAGGTAGGTAAGCCGGGTGACATTCATTAACTCTCATCAATTGATCTCACCTCGAAGGTGAATAATAATGTCTCTCATTGCAGCCGAATTATGCCCATCACCGGGAAAAATAACAATAATATCATCGGTCGAAGGAAAATTATACCTTCTACGATCTGCTACAAAATTGTAATGTAAGTATGTTGGAAAGTTCAGGCCGGATCTAGAGGATTCATTTAAAATAGCAAACGCCTGACGATATTTGTGGATAAATGGATTGTTCACCTCCAAGAAACCTTGAGTTATTTAAAGTACATCACTTCGCAATTGTGGATTCCTATGTTCCCTAACACTCAGAGCCATACTGGGATCATAAATATATAACTGGGCATATGAAGCTTCTTCCTCGTATCCCGATTCCAATAATAAGGATCCAGTACGATGACGTAGTTCGCCATGAATGGTGAAAGATGATGGACCCCTACTCTGAGGACCCTATCATCCATTTGAACACCAAGACTTGTAAAGGAGTTTGTAGCATTATACTCTCTAATATGACACTGGAAAGACTTGCATTGAACATCATTATCATCGAACATATGTTTAATTTCTAGTGGGGGTTCAAGTAGATGTGGTAATCGAACTTGTCCTTGTCTACAACACTTCCCCAATAGAGGGGCGAATCTTTGATGAGGTCTATAATATTTCATCCATTCAATGTAAAGCTGAACAATAACGGAAAGGAACATCCATGAGCCCAATAAAATGTCTTTCTAAATGGACATGTGGTTCTTGAGGTGTACTTGTGCTCGCAATATTTCCACCGATTTGTACAGTGGATTTATATATGAAATAAAAAGGTGTGAAAAATAAAATGAAGGACAGTTCACAACGTAAAATAATATTAGATAATAGATAAAAATAAATTATACCTATGACTATGTGCATTAGATGAATGACAATTTTTAATTTCTTGATTATTCTCTGTTTCAAGGTGGGGTATAACTTCTAACGTATTGGGGACCAATACATTTTGAAGAGCTTTTAATGTCGGAGTGTGTTCTTGGAGGACCTCGTCACACTATTCTTCGGGATCAATTAGGTCAAAATCTTGCCAAAGGTTTCGAGGTGACATAGATGGGGGAATATTTGTCTCCACAACTGGGATTGGTAAACTATTCGTCAAAGGACTAATTCTTCGAAGAGAAATGTGTGAAGGATTTGGGGTACTAAATTCTATAAATTTGTTAGTTATTGACGACGGGACTTGAGCCGCATCATTATCTGACGGTAAATGTGAAACCCTTGATCGCTTAGGAAAACCTTCAGTTCAAGAAAAAGCAGGTGGCCCCATAGAATTGTTAACATGGGGAGTATGACCATGAATAGGTTGATGTAACTGCAATGCTCTTTCTCGATCACATCTTTATCGTTGGGCAAGTGCGCGTTTTGAGATGAAGTTATGTTATGGTTCTCCAATTTCAATAGTTACGGGTGATTGTGGCGCAAGGGGCGCAGAAATTACAGATGTAGCTTGTGGAAGATTGCATCTTTCTCGTTCTTATCGTAATCATTGTGCAAGGGCACTTTTGGAGACAAAAGTTTTATCAATTGCCTAAAAAAACAAAAAAATTATCTGTATTGCGTGATAATGGAAAGGGGTATATGATCATAGTCTTAATAATATAGTGAAATTAAGTTTTCTAGTATTGGTGTAAACTTTAGATATTGTATAAAGCTTAATGGTACACATTAATCACTTAATTGTTTAATTACAGTAGGGTAAAATAACACCACCAATAATGTAATAGGGAAATGATAAAAACAAACCGCTTCTGGACAAACATTATACTTTCCCATCCATGCCATCTACAAAAGAAATATAAGCATATAAAAAGAATATTACATAATGCCATAAAGAATATTATATAAAAAGAAATATAAGCATATAAAAAAACATAAAATTTCTTGAGATGTGTTTACCTTTTTAAGTGTGGGAACTTCTTTCTCCTTTCCCCTGCCTTTCTCATTTGCATTATTGAGTATAGTTTGATTCTGTTAATTTTAAGATTGATACTATAAATGGGGAGTGAAGAAGTTGTAAATATGAAGTTCAAACGATAAAAACATTTAGTAGCTAATATTTACGCCAATATGCATAACATTTGGCGGAACATCATCACATATAACAATACCAATGTTATTTCCATGCGGCCTTTGAATTTATGAAAAAAGAAAGAAATGTTGAAAAAAATCAAAACAAATTAGGTAGATTATAGAGAATGAAGAACGTAAGTAAAAAATGAGAAAATAGTAGATATAATCACAGTAAACCTATAATTAGTTAAACATAGCACACTTAAAGTGGCACTTTCTTTCGCTTTTCCTTTTCGTATATCCTATATTAAAAGGTTAAGTGTATATAATTAGATAAATAAATATGTTATATATATATATATATATTAGAATTTTAGAATAGAAAAAAATTCAACCTTAGTGGGTGCCAAGTTCCCTTTTTCCTTTCCATGTCGTATTGAAGGTGTGCAAATGTTAACAAGATGTAGCGGAGATAAGAAAAGAGGATATTGATTAAGAATGGAGAAACTTCTTATAAGTACTGTTAGAAAACAAAAGTGCATTTTCTTACTACGGAATGAACACTATTTAGATGAGATTCATTGAGGACATCAACACTGATATTATTTTGATGCAACCTTTGAATCTGTAATTAAAAGGCAATGGATGGAATCAATATATAAACATATAGGTGAGGAGAATAAATATTGATGATAGGAGTTCAGTTGTTACAACAATCGCTACATCTTCATTCACCTATAAGTAAAGAATGAAAATGCATAAGGAAATTATTAGGAAGTAGGAAATGATCTCATTTAACTAAAAGAGAGTATAGTTAAATGTAACATACATTGCTAAATACGGTAACGTTCTCCATGTGAACAAAGAAGTCATCTACTAAATAAAAAAATCAGAAGTAATTATTAAATGTGACTAAAACACAACATAAACTCTATCAAATGAAAACTTTCTTAATGCAACATCGTATATATCCCGAAACACAATAAAAACAATACGAACACAGATCGATATACATTCTTCATAATAAAAACTACTAATGAATCGTCATACATTATTCATAATAAAAACAACTAATGAATCGGCATACATTATTTACATAACACCCAAATTAAATGTAATGAAATACCACTTTGAATATATATCCCTAAATACAATAAAAATGATACAAACATGAATTGGCATAAATTTGAAAAGATTAAACACATAAATATTATACCACATTATTAAAACACAATCAAATAATATATGCAATCAAATAAGAAATCTAAACATTATACGAATCGACAATATACATTCTTTACATAAGATATTCAATCAAATAAGAAATCCCATTCAAACTCCCAGAAATGCAACCATTGAAACTCTCACAAACCAATAAGAAATCAAAACCGAATGCAACATAAATGTTTATAGAGCTTGCAAATAGAGTGTTTGTTGTACCGAATGCAACACAAATGAATACCAACATTCCAAAGAGTAATAAACCCATAAGACATTAGAGGAACATTAGAGTAATATTAACATTCTGAAAGTAATAAACCCATTCAAACCTCAGTTTAAAAATTATAAAAAATTCGAGAAATGCAACCATTGAAACTCCCATTAATACCAGAAATAAAAAAAAGAGTACATAGTTAAAAAAATCGATAAGAAATCAAAGCCAAATGCAGCAAAAATGTTTATAGAGATTGCAAACATAGTATTTTCTATGCCGAATGCAACACAAATGTATATTAACATAGTAACATTCTAAAGAGTAATAAACCCATAAAACATTAGAGTGTAAACCCATTAAGACATTCTGACGAGTGTTTGCTGTAACATTCTGAAGAGTATTTGCAAATAGAGTGTTTGCTGTAACATTTGGAATACTAACATTATTAAACCCATCGAGACTCCACAAAAATGTAAAACCGATACCCATTACCTGCTGATAAACCTTTGTGCACTTTGAAAACAGTTCGCCCAATAAAACCGATACCCATAAAAAAAATACAAATGTAAACCTATTGATAACCCCATTGATAAACCCCATTGATAAAACTTTGATAAACCCCATTGATAAAAAAATTGATAAACCTATTAAAACAACACAAATGTAAACCCATTGATAAACCTAAATACATTACCTGTTAAACAAAAGAAAGGAAATGGAGAGTTGTTCCGATCGAGATAGATAGAGAGAAGAGTGTACTCGTCTAAAGAACAAATGGAGAGAGAGGTTGAGTTGTCCTTCCCACGATTGATAGAGAGAGGTTGAGTGTAATCGGGTAGTGTCAGAAGTTTCAATGTGTTAATTTCCTATTTTATCCATGTATTTGAATTTTGGGTAAAAGGAGGAAAGGAAATGAAGGGTTAAAAAGGAGGGGGAACTCAAATATGTAAGGGACAAAAATGGTAAGAGGGTTATTATAATCTCAACCATTGGATCGTTGCCTTTTTGGCTTCGATCTGAACCATGAAGTGTCTTCCCATATTATGAATAGTGAAAACACCATTGTAACTTATATATATATATATATATATATATATATATATATATATATATATATATATATATATAATCAACTGATTTAGACAAGCACATAAGAAATTATGAAGATTTGAACATGGTAAGGTTCAATACAACATATAAAAAAACAACTCATATAGCTTGTTCAACATACCTCCCCCCATATATATATATAACCATGGATTCTTGAATATAACTCATATATAAACTTATAACAATAGGGAAAAATAAAAACAATATACTTGTGGATTAAAATAAGTTTCCTCTTTCCATTCTTCCTCCTTCCTTGTTCCTCTTCCTCTCCCTCCCTCTCTCTAGATTTACATGAAATAATTGGGGTTTGTACCTCAATTCGTATAAAATCCCGAATTAAACTACAATTATCTATTTAACCATCCAAATTTCACAAATTAGACATGCTACCACGTGACTTTTCTTTAGGTAAATACATAACTGTCCTTTAACATTATAATTAAAGTGAATAATCATATAAATTAAATTTTAATAATGCCAATTAATACAAATCATTTCAATTAATGAATTTTATAAGTTATTTTATTTAAAAAGCACTACCTCAGGACGAGATGTCACACAATTGAATCCTTATCATCCCGTGTATTATAATCCCAACACTGGTGAAACAAATTTTGGAACAAACCTAAGGATGGGAAAATACCCAAACACCACTAGTTTATTCATGAAAAACCCACTAGAGGTCTTGGGAACATCTAAATATTACCAATAAATGAGTTATAATAATTCTATGGGAAGAATGCCTGTTCTAGAAGTGGGAAAGAATAGGCTATACTTCAATGAGGCCAATTTAGGCTTTTGAAGAACATCGGACTATGGGGTTGATAATAGTCCTATATTATAAAATGTACCTGAGGGTTCGGGAACTAACATGAGATTTGATAATGAGCCTCTGCAAATGCCAGACAACCAAATTCTCTAGGCATCTCAACCAATGCCTTTCTATACACAATAATGTTCCTCCATAAATCCCACCTCCATTAGTAGAACCAAGACCGATAGTGAAATAAAATATTTCCCCACCAAGCATGTAGTTACCTGGGAGATTTTGGAGAAATGAAATTGTGGATCTGATTTAATACCTCACTTTACCACCATCGATATTGTCTATAATTTAACCATCGCTTAACGCGGTATGTTGTTTATTCATCTCACATCCAGAAACGTGAGTCATTATGGTTTGAACCCCTAACATGTGGTGTAATAAACCACATTCCTTACCAGTGGAGTTGAAAAGGCCTCGATGTTAGAAGAGTTAAAATCTACAAATATGAATCATTACTTGCCCTTGCCTAGACAATATGGGAGGTAAGTCTCTAGCTACCAAATTAACATGACATCAATCTATTACAATCCACCCCCTTAAGGAGCCCAACGTACTCATTGGGATGAAATCAACCATCATCCAAATGTTGGAACACTTATTCCGGATGGCTAACCACCATTCATAGCGGTATGGGGTTTTATTCTAGCTCACATCCACAAACTGGTGTCAACAGGGTTTGATCCCCTGACATGTGTTATTATAAGCCATATGTCTCACTAGTGGAGATGAAAAGGCCTTAGTCTTAGAAGAATGCAAATATACATATATGAACCATTACTTTCCCTTACCCAGACGATATGGGATGTAACTCTCTAGCTACTAAATCAACCATGGAACCATCATGTTGTATTTCATGCATGACATTTGTTGACCAATGACATAAGGGGTGAAAACTAAAGTCTATAGGAAGCCACACCCTGAATGGATAAACATGATTGAACTTCTAAAGGGCTTTAAGTTCACAACTTCTTCTCTTTTCTTAGGAGATGAGAGTCAGTCCATAATAGAACACATGTAAGGTATTAGTCAATGTGCTAATATAGGGACTAATGAATATCTCAAACTACGTTTGTTCTCTAGTTTCCTCACTGATGCAGGTTTTTCTTGGTTCATATGCTTACCACCTAACACCATTCAAACTTGGAAGAAAATGGAAGATATGTTTCATACACAATTCTTTCAAACTGAACCATAAGTATTTGCGACTGACTTGGCTAAGCTGAGCCAAAAATCAGATGAGAAAGCAATTACCTTTATGAATAGGTTTAAAATGGCTAGGAATAAATGTAAAATAGTATTACTTGAGTATGAGTTTATTAAATCGACCCAAAATGGGCTGGAATTTAGATTTTGAAATAAGTTTGATGATATTGAGTTCGAATCTTTGGTGAAATATATTTCCAAGGTATCTAAATACGAAGCTCTTTTAGAGGAAGGGCATGCAAGAAATACTTCTTATTTAAAAACATATTGCAAGGATATAAACATAGAAATGGATGCTCCCGAAATTATTAAACTAAATCCATAGTTTGTGTTCCTTTACTTTGAAAGAACACAGGCAGAGTCTTATGCCCCAAAGTCAAAGGGAATAATTAAAAAATATTCATTTGACATCTCTAAGGTGGGTAATGTTTTTTATTATCTCTTAAAAGTCAAAATGTTAAAAGTACCTGATGACGTAAAAACACTGAATGATGTTAAAGGAAAATATTATTATAAATGGAACAATGTTTTCTCTCATTCAACTAATGTTTGTTCTTTTTTTATGAAAGGATCTAAGAGTTGATTAAGAAGGGAAAAATAAAATTCCCTAGAAATAAGGAGAACACTATGGTGGGTTATGAGGACCCATTCCCTATGTAATGGAAATGGGGATAAATATACGCTCCATCCAACTATTTCGACATAAGGGGCACATTAGGTTCAAAATGAAAACAAAGGCTGAGTCTAAGGCTTTGAAGCCTGAAGTAGTTGTTGACCCAGATAAAAAATTCATGAAACACTTATTCATTAGGTGTGGAGATAAATATGCTAAAATATACGAATGTATTTACACAAAGGGAAAAATAACAAAAGGTCAAGAGGATTAAGAATAGTATCCATGTTACCAAAACTCAAGGGTTCCAAGGCTGTGAGGATTTCCAAAGGAATGTATTTGAAAGAATGAGACCATTTTTTTGTCCTTACCATCCCTTAAGGACATGTCAAAATATAAAGAAATTACCAATACATCATCCCTGCTTTCAATGAAGGAAAATCACGCTTGTACTTGGGAGTGTCAGGGTCCATGACACTTCCAAAATTAGTTCCAATGGTGATTGGAGTTTCTGATTAGTTTGTTGATCAAGACCAAATGTCACCCAATAATTCAATGAGATTCCTAGAAGGCCAAAAATAGTGAAGACTCAACAGGTGTCTCCTAGGATGTGGCAATTAGAGTAGTCACCAAAATTTAAGAAAAAAGAGCAGAATATTGTGATCTCTTACACTCAATAAAGACGAATTAAAAGGAAGTATAAGTCCTAGTAAGATCCCTAAGATATTTTAATCCCAAATGGATCAGAAGTAATTGTATCTTCATCATCAAACCCAAACCCAAGGTTCCACGAAAAATAAGAAGGAAGCCAATTTTATTTAGATATGTTGGTGGAGAAGCTTAGAGAACTAAATAAAAGTTAGGAGGGTGGATAGAGATAGCATATCTAGAGGAAACTACTCTGGTAAATAGGAAAAGGAAGAGATGATCATTATGGATGTAATATGACTTGGTCAAGGGACAACTCACAAATAATTTATTCAATTTGTCTCCCTACCATATCTAGTGCCAATTAATATGGCTATGATCCTCCTAAAAAGGTTCAAAGTTGAAGATGGACAAGAGGTTCCAGTAATGGAGTTGGATAAAGATAATAAATCATACGTAGATAACTTTGACTTATTTATATATGATTTAGAATTAATATATGGGTTCAAAGAGCTTACAACATATATGACGAATCTTATCAAGCCTTTGTTTATAAAGGCTTGGGTGAAAGAGGGTACTTATCGATAATTTATTAGTAGATAACAGTGTTGTTGTTAACATAATGCCATACTCTATGCTTTCTATAAACAAATAAAGTGATAAATTGGTCTAGACTCAAATCATAATTTTTAGCTATGCTAGAGAAAAAAATTCTACTAAAGGTGTACTTCCAGTAGATATTGAAGTAGGTACTAAGAAATCTAAAAGTGATTTCTTTTCCATTGATAGTAAACCAAGATTTATTTCTTTACTTGGTAGATATTGGATTCAATGTAACAAATGTATCCCTTCTTCCATGCATCATAAACTGTTATTAATGAAGGAGGATGGGAATATGGAGGAGGTGGAAGCAGATCCCTCGCCTTTTTAGACCAACTCTAACTATGTTGAGGATGGACTTTACCAAGAGAATATAGGACATGTGAAAGAAGATGATTTGGTACCAGAGGCATCGGAAGAAAAAGTCTCATATGAGGCTTGATAAGAACTATCTTTTAGTTTGATGGGATGTAAGAACCCATTATTTCCCATATACTAGTTGGCCATTCTAGTATGCCAAATATAAGGCACGTTAAATAATTTATATCATTCTCAGCATTAATATAAAAAATAAAATTAACTTATTATGAATTGAAATACGTCTACAACATGCAATAAATTAAAATAATAATTAAACAGAAATAAATAATATCTCAACATCCAATAATAAACTCAAATAATCTTAACTCCCAAGTAATGACTGAAATAAAATAATTGGGACTCAAGGTCCATACAATCTGTGAATAAAATACTAAACTAAAATTAAAAGAAACAGTAACTTATGCTAAAAATCAGTTGAACAAAAATTGAAGTGCAAGTGGAGCTACAAGTTTGAATCTCCTCAGCCCCACGGATCTTGTCTACGAATGCCTACAAAATAATTTTTATATGATTTGGGTTAGCACCCTAAACAAAACCCACATTTCTAAAACTTAGCATGGAGTTGATGGTCTCGTAACATCTATAAGATAATTCTCAAATGTTGATCATGCTCGTCTAGAGTCTGTGAATAAATCAGTATGTCATTTATAAATGCAATGATGAATTGACTAAGAATTCACTGAACACCATATTCATCAAGTCCATAAACATTACTTATGCATTGGTCAGCCCAAATCTCATAACTATAAACTCATATGACCCATATCTCATAAAAAATTATATATTTAGAACATCATGATCTCGAATCCTCAACTTATGGTACCATGACCTCAAATTAATCTTCGAAAAGTATAAATCACCTCTCAAGTGGTCAAACAAGTGATCAATACATGGTAATGAATAGTTGTTCCATATGGTGACTTTGCTCAACCCCTGATAATCAATACACAGTCTCAACGACCTGTCCTTATTATTCACAAAAGGTTCGAATCTCCCCAAGCCAAAGTACTTTGAATAAATCCCTATCCCAAATGATGTTGAATATGATATCTCATCTATATCATCTCTAAAAGTGTCATACTATATGGTGATTGGGCAATCGATCTCGTGCATGGAGCTAAGTCACACAAACTCAGTATTTCTACTCGGTGGAAGCCCCAGAATATCCTAAACCACATCAACAAGCTCACTAACAACTGGAATAGAGTCCAAAGACACTGTGACTCCTTCAGAATTATCCTTATCAATGTAATACAAATGTGTGCTCGACCCTCCCTCTGGGCACAACATCACAACCAAGTACATATCCTGCCCTAGAATGGAAAAAATGATGGACCTCCCAAAATGGTCAGCACAATTATGATACATAGTTAAATAATTCATCCCTAGGATGACATCATACTCAAACATATCTAAAATCAGCAAGTCAGCTACAAAATAAAGACTACAAATGTCCACACCTATACCTTTACACACAAAACGAATAAGCGCCCCTCTACCCATAGGATAATTGACATGTAATAAAATATCCGATACCAAATTTTCCATCCTCAAAGACCGAGAAAAGGTACTACTAATGAATAAATATGATGCACCAGTATCAAATGAAATGCATCCTACATGTCCTAAAAAAGGAAACATACCTTTAATTGACAGAGCTGGTACGTGCGCCTCCCTAGGTGAGACATGATAAGTCTAGGCTGATGGTACCAGTAATGCTATCACTGCAACAGCTGGTGGGCCTGACCACTATGACCGCTGCCCCTGTGGTTCCTAATACCCACGTTGACCACCCTAATCCCGTGCACCATGATTTCAATTATGGAACCACCTAGCTATGTGTCCACCCTTACCACAAGTAAAGTGATACTAAAATTATGTTTCACATGTTTTTGGCCCTAATAGCCTCGACCTTGTTGTCCATGTCCCTGATGGCTTGTAACTTGCAATCCTTGGCCTTGCTGGCCCTACTGAGATTGCTCCCCTTTAGCCCTGGTGGTATTTATGATCATTGTAAGATCAAGTTTTAGATTGATCATTATGGTTAAGTTTAGAATTTTCCATTACACCCCAATTAACCATCATGTGCATTCTCAAGACTTCAGTTGAAGATAAGTTAGTGACCGAATGCGACAATTAAAGATCGAAGAGTTGAATTTATCACTACAACAGACATAGAAGGTATGTGTGGTTATTTTTGCGTAATCATTATGTCTAGTATTTTACAAGTGTTTGAAAACATAAAATATTTTTTAAAAGTTTTTAATCAAAAATTATTTTTTAGGGAAGCTCATTAGACCGAGGTACTAAAGGTCATTCGAATGAGGTTCCTTATCTAGTTCGATATCAGTTGTTCAAATGAATCTTCTAGTGACTCAATTTACCCATTGCTATAGAATGTCATTCAATATCTCATTCGATTTCATTCCAATGAATTTGTATAAGTCCTTTCAAACGAGGTCCAGTTCGTTCGAACGAGGCATTGCATTTTTTTAATTCATTTCAAACACAATCTTTATAAGTCTATCTCCTGGATATTTTTCTCCATATTTAAAGAGATACGAACTTAATCTTCTTGGAAAGCCTTTTTACATATTTTTTGTGATCAAACACTTTAGTTTTTCATATCCAAACCCCTAGGATGTTTTGTGATCACTTTATCAAACTTTGAAGAACACATCTCTTATTCTAATCTTTGTGGAGTTGATTCTTCACTGATGAAGATAGGAAAGGAGTTTCCTAAGGTTGATCGGGGGACATCGAGGCAAGTGAAGCTTCCTAGATCTGCACTGCTTTGTCTTATTAACAAATAAGGAGACATAACTAAGATGCTTAGTGCGTTCTAAGTCTATAAGTCTGTCTGTGTTGTTTTGTAATACCTTAGTTGTAATAATGCTTAAAAGGTGTTTCCCAAAAGGTTTTCTATACCTAATATCTTGTGTTATGTTTGTCTAATTTGATTTATATCCAATATCTTTCATGTTTAGTTTCACCTAATTAATCAAGATGAAATTGGATAAAATTGAATTTATCTTATTTATGACCTAATCTATGAATTCTACCTTTTACTATATAACTAGATTACTCTGCATTTTTTTAAATTGGTATCAGATCTTGTTTCTACAAGTTATTTAGATGAATCCTGGTGGTTATATGGATAATTTGTACAATAGACTACCTTTGTTAGATGGCATAAACTATGCCTATTGGAAAGATTGAACGAGTTTGTCTCTAAAATTGATCGATGAGCCTGTTTAGGTTGTTGTTGAAAGGGGGTGGACTCCGCCTAACATGACTAATGAAAATATCGTTAGTCTCAAGCCAATCGTAATTTGGAATAAACATGATTTTAGATTGAGTAATTTCAACTCTTGTTGTTCGAATGCTATTTTTAGTGCTGTCACAGCTAATGAATTTCATCACATCATGCCGTGTACTACATCTAAAGAATCTTGGGATATCCTTCAACTTATACACGATGGTACCAATGACGTTAAAGCTTATAAGCTTTAAAATCTCACCACATAATTTGAGACTATGCGCATGCTTGAAACTAAAACTTTTAATGAATTATATGATCGTATGTTTGACATTGTGAATTCATGTTTTAATTTGGGTGAGAAAATTTCCAAAATAAGAGTAGTGAAGAAAATTTTGAGGTTTCTACTATCTTGTTCTAGTGCAAAAGTTACCGTCCTCAACTCTTTGGGAATTCTAGACACATTTAAGTCAGAACAACTCGTAGGTGATCTCCAGACTTACGGATTATACATGTTCCCCGAAACCCAAAAGAAAAAAGAAAAAGGAAGCTAAATAACAAAGAGGAGGTTTCTGATTCAAATTCAGAATTATATTAAGATGATCTTGTCATGTTTGCTAAAAGTCAAAAAAATTCTTAAATTTAAAAATCAAAATTAGAAAATAAAAATTTTGAGAAAAATAAAAATTAAAAATGGTTGTGATTTTTTTTGAGAATGATCAAAAGAAATATAGATGTGAGAATCCTAAGAAAGATGAATCGGAGAGATGTTATGAGCATGATGGGAAAGGTAAAAAATCCCATGAGTGTCCCACTAGTCTTAAGAGACATGGCAAAGGCAAAGCCTCCTATAATTCCACTATAAGCAATAGTGAAGTTGAGTTGGTGCATTCCGGGGATGAATCACTGCGTGGACGTAACTTCACCGTGTTCATGACTAGTCACATTAGCACTTCAAGTACATCTCATGCCAATGAGGATGTTTCTACATGTGATAACCTTGATAGTGAGTTGAATTTGGAGAGTTTGAGGATATGATTTGAGTGAGGGAGAACATGGTCTCTGATACGCATACTCCGAACTTTACACCAAGTCGTTAAAAACTAAAACTAAAACTAAAAATTTAACTCTTAGGGTGTTGTCTTTAGAGAAGGAGTTGAAAGGTTCGAGAGAGAGTGAGGCCTCAGTTAGAATCTCTTTGAGTGAGTAACTTATTTAGTGGGTATAGAGAAGAAAGACTTGAGCAAAAATATGTCTAGTCTTACAAGAGATCATCAAGCATCATTCGAGACTTCTAAGAAACTTAAAGCCCTTATTTTCCAACTTGAGAAAGATCTCGAATGTTCTTGAGAAGTCAGAGTATCCTTAGAGGACACATCCAAGAATATAAGAAAGATGTTTTTAGGTTATGCTTTAGGTTTCAAAGAGAGGAAATTCATAGGTTACAAAGGTGAATCCACTTCCAATGTCGTACCCCGAACTCGTTCCTAAGTTTTTGTTAGATCCGTATGGGCCTCCACCTTACCCCCCAAAGAGAAATCGTCTTGATTGTTTTAACCAGGTTCGACGTAAACAAGTACACATTTGTACCCATTACAAATGAAGAGGTCACCTTAGGGACTTTTACTACAAGCTAGGAGGAGTCTCTCACACAGATGCTCTTGCACGCCGCTATAGCGATATCTATAGTCTTAGAGAGAAAGTTGAGTGTCTTTTCAACACCTTGAAAAGTTTAATGGTAGAATTTCAAAGGATGTCTACCCCTTTTGAGAACACTTCTAACATAACGACTGGTTCCAATAATGATAAGGGTAAGAAAAAGGTTACTGCCACTTGGGTACCTAGAAGTAATGAAAAATCCCTTATTTCTCACATTTCTCTTAAAGTTAAAGATACTGCAATGGTATTTTGATAGTGGGTGCTCTGGGCACATGACCGATGAAAAATCACATTTTACCAACCTTATGGATCATAAGGAAAGAAAATTTAACTTTGGAGATGGGAGTAGGTCTAACATATTAGGACAAGGTTGAGTGGATATTTTTGACTTTCTTAAGCTAGACAATGTGTTATATGTTAAAGAATTGAAGGCTAACTTAATAAGCATAAGTCAACTTTAGAATGCTAACTTTACGATTAAGTTTGTCCTGTTAGAATGTAGTGTTTTTTATCAATTCGGTAAAATTTTGCTACAAGGTGTGAGGACTATCAAAAATTGCTATGGTATCATTCCCAAGTCCTCTTTGGTATGAAATAGTGCTAAGGTCTCCGCCATGGACCTTTGGCATCAACGACTGGGTCACGTCAATTTTAGAGATCTTATGATGTTAGTTATAAAAGACCTAGTTTGTGGCTTATCATCACATGGAAAACTAATTTCCTTGGTTTGCGACCCTTGCCAATATGGGAAAAAATCAAGAGTCCCCATAAAAAGTTACATACTGTTACCACCTCATGTGTGTTAGAGTTGATACACATGGATCTTATTGGTCCAATGCGCATCGAGAGCATTGGTGGTAAGTAGTACATTTTGGTGGTGGTCGATGATGTTTTGAGATATTCCATTGTTGGATTTCTTAGGGGAAACTTTGATGCTTGTGAGTGTTTGACAACCAAGTGTCGTCTACTTCAAAATGAACACAATGTTTCCATTAATGGAATGAGAAGCCACAATAGCACGGAGTTTATCGACACCAGTGTTGGTGCATATTGTGATGGTTTAGGCATCAAACATGAGTTTTCGGTAGTAGGCATGCCTAAAAAATGGAATTTTTGAGAAGAAAAATAGGACTATCCAAAAATGGGGAGATCCATGCTCTTTGCTAAAAATGTGCCTAAACGATTTTGGGCGAAGGCACTTAACACCACATGCCACACAGTGAATATGGTTTATCTTCGTTTACACACACTTCACACTGCATATGAGTTGTGGAATGGTAAGAAACCCAACCTATTGATATACACAAGTGTGGTATCATCTGCACAAGACTCAACCTTGCTTTATGATCCCTTCCAAGTTCTAGTCAAACTTATCTACATATGGGCCCACAACACGAAGGCCCATGTCAATCAGTTTTAGACTTCGAGAGCCAATCAACAAAATAATAACATAATACATGAAAGCTAGCTATATACTCACAAATAATCCTATGTCTTGGATTTACTATGTGCCAACTTCACACGACACTGACAAGCCGAGACCTACCTGTAATTCCTGGATGAGTTCTGTAGTCTCAGAGTTAATCATATGGAAGACTACTCCCATAATATCGGCCTGGTCGAGACCCACGAAGTTGACTTTAGTACCTCATATGGAACATATGACTTGTGCATCACCAAGCCACGTGGAGCAAATCGTTACGGAGATCAATAACCCACGTGAGGGAATATTTCACCATCATAACCTACGCATGTAGATGATAGGTGGCACCTTATCATTGGAATACTCAGGTTATGCACACTAGGTTAATGCTTTGGGGTAACACAACGTACCCCCAAGACTATATAACCACACTTCATCTTTTTTTGTAAAGGATCGAATAATTGATAATTCGAATGAAACTATACAAAACTGTATTCTTTAGAAATTAAGCTTGAGTGTGCATAACAATTACCTTTAGTGACTTATAGTGATACAAACACCATCACCTTGCACTGTGGAGTAGGCTAAGGTCGAACCACTTATATGCTTATGTCTTCTATCTCTCTCATCCCCTTCTTATAAAAACATATCTCTGTGTTCTTACTGTGATTTCCACCATCTTTGACGTAGATAGAGCTTAGGTTGCTTACATCTTAGAGGTGGTGACTCTCAGCATCATCATTTTGGCTCCATCTATGGGAAGAGTTTATCTTCCTCTTCTTATTCTTCACTCAGACCACTCTATCATTGCCTCTGGTGGTGATCTAGATCCACCATTGTTGGACCTAAATCACCATTGAAAGAGCTTGGGTTTGAGTGCACTTAAGATTTTTACTGAGCTAACTCACTTCCAAGTATTCTCCTTTTGACTGTGTGGATCTCACCGAAGATGGAATCTGACTTGCCTCCCAATGCTGGCCCAAGCTCCAGCCAATGACAGCTTCAGTAAAAAAATATCTGATGTGGCGGCATCGCTACAATCCTTGATGGCCAGCCAGTAAAAAATATGGAACAATTCATGGCTTTTAGCCATAGTGTGCTGGGAAGAACTCCCGATGACCCAGCAACGGAGGTCATTACTATGGCCGCCAGAGAAGTGGTAAATCCAATAACAGGGGGACCACCCCCAACCCTACTCAAGGAGATGCACCATCACTATAGGCGGATAAACGTCATTAACCATAAGCATATCCACCTTAGAAAGCAGATTCAGGACTGCCTAGATGAACAGGGCTGTAATGAGGAAGAGTATTAAAATCCATTTGAGATTTCTGGTGACACCATTCTTCCCAAAGGGACACCAACCCCAATTTACTAGGGAAAAAGCATTCAACACACTACCGAACGTCGACAGAGAGCTTAGAATTTTAACAGATTGAGCAGATGGTCATCCTTTGATTGTCTCGAACCCATAGGTGAAAGTGGAAGAGATGGCACTCTCATTCTTGCAGCGTTGGTGGATCGAGAGGAAATGGAAGACATTGTGATGAAATACCAAGGCAGAGAGAGACACAGATAAACATATGGATGTAAACAGTCGATGGAGGACTGTTGGCTGAGAGCCAACACTAATGGCAGTGCCTATAGAAGGTAGAGGAAATAATGTAATGGCAGAAGAAAAGCCATGGAATAGTTCCATCTAAGGACTTGAGGACAAGATCTGTAGTTGGATCAAGGGCCGAGACCTGAGCCTCCGAGGCTACATGGAGGGGTCTCCGTTTGGGATAACAATTGTAAGTTATCCCACCCCTAAAAAGTTTAAACCTCTAACTGTTATTAGTCAACCACCAATATATATTCGACGCCCAACGAGATGAGATGCCGAGTCTTCTTTAGCACTCTCACAGGTGTGGCTCACATATGGTACACCGCCCTACCGAGAGGTTCCATAGAGAATTTTAAGTAGCTGGTCGAGAAGTTGATTCATGAATTATATTTTTGTATTAAGCCATCGAAGAGGATCAATCATCTCCTTAATGTTTTGCAAGGATAAAATGAAGCCATGAGAGATTACATCTCTCATTTTAACAAGCAAAAATTGGAAGTTGAAGATTATGACAAAAGTATAGCGATGACAACACTCATCAGTGGTCTGCAGTAGGGGAAAACTTCTTTGGAAACCCTCCAAAGATCCTCTAAAGACCATGACAGAATTCCTGGCCATGGCTGGGAGAATCGTGAATGTGGATGAGGCCATGGCGGCCAAGGGGGAGACACAAAGGAAGCCAGTGGTAGTAAATCTGGTCAAGCCATAGATAAAGATGGAAAAATATATCCAATGAGGATAAGTTTGCTAAGTACACTCCCTTAACTGTGATTTCGGACCTAATTTTGAACGAGATCAAAGACGATACAAAACTTAAATGGCCAGAAAAGCTTAAGTCCCCTCCTAAAAAAGGGACAAAAGTAAACGATGTGAATTTCACCAAGATAATGGGCACACGACTAATAAGTGATTTGCCTTGAAGGTTGAGATTGAAAAATTGCTAAAGCATTGTAAACTTTGAAAGTACATGGATATGAGTGGTAGCAAGGATGAGTAAAAAAATTCATAATGGGAGGAAAGACAACAAACCAAGATGATATGCCCAGGCTAAAAAAGACGATGATGAGTTCAATGACAGCGGGGAGGACAACCCCGACCTCTGAGTAAAAATCCCTGATACTAAAGGGGTCTAGATATGATTTCTTTAGATGTGAAGATGATATGTGGAAACCTAGCAGGTGGTAGAACATAATCGACCACCGGAAAATCATATGTTATTGAAGCTAAAATAACACCAATGAGGATGGAGGTGAATTATGATGAGACCGAGGTAAGTCTTGGGAAATTAAAGAAAATGGATATGGACACATTGATAGTGGGTGTTTTAAGGATGGATTTTAAGGGCATCTTAGCTCCACACGATAACCCCTTAGTAATCAACACCCGAGTACACGACTACAACATGTCTCGCACCCTCAGTGATGGGGGAAGTTCGATGAATGTTATGTATTGGAGTTATTTTAAGGCTCAAAAGATGAGAAAAAAAGTTTCATGCTACATCACCTGTCGATGATCGGATTTTGTTGAGAGAAAGTCACCCTCTAGGGGTGTACAAAATGGTTGTCTGCATGGGCACTGAACGAGGTGTCTCACTCGGAAGGTAAACTTTTTTGTCATAGACGAGAATGTTTTTTCGACCTATAATACCATACTGGGAAGAGTAGCCCTCAAGGAATTTGAGGCTGTGTCTTTTACAAGTCACAAAATGATAAAATTCTCGACTCCTTATAGAGTAGGGTAAGTATAAGGTGATCAAGTAGAAGATCATGAATGCTACTTCACTTCGGTCGAAGAAAGAAAGGCCCACAAAAGAGAAACAACTTCATACAACAGATACTCTCGAACTGAGAGATGAAAAAAAGTTGTAAAAGGGTGAACCTGTGGAGGAGGTAGAATCTATTGTCCTCAACAAGGACGAGCCAGAAAAAACTGTTCAAATCAGTTCATCCCTGGAGGTTGAGATCAAGGAAGAGTTAGTGATGCTGTTGAGAAGAAGTCATACTATCTTTTCCTGGATCCATGGAGATATGCTAGGAATTGATCCCCATATTATCTGCCATGGGTCAAATATTAATGAAAAAGTGAAGCTCGTCAAACAAGGACGCATAACTTTCACAAGACACAAATATGAAGTCAATCAGGATGAGATGAAAAAACTTTAGACAACCGAGTTCATCAAAGAGGTACAATATCTTGATTGACTCTCTAATGCCATCATCATACATAAATAAAATGGGAAGTGGAGAATGTTGATGGACTTCACTGACTTGAACAAAGCCTTCCCTAAGGACAACTTCCTAATGCCTCAGATTGATTAGATGGTTGATGCCATGGCTAGGCATGAACTTATAAGTTGTATGGATTCGCATTTGTGGTATAATTAAATCTTCATACATGAGACCGACACTGAGAAGACTTCTTTTATCACAGACAAAGGATCTAAGTACTATAAGGTAATTCCATTCTACACAAAGAACGTAGGGACAAACTATTAGAGGTTGGTCAATAAAATGTTTGAAGACCAGATCGGGAAGACGATGGAAGTCTATGTAAATGACATGTTGATGAAAAGTCTAAAGGTTGAAGATCATATGTCTGACCTTGAGTGCACCTTTAATACGATGGACAAATACATGATGAAGGTTAATCCGACCAAGTGAATCTTTGGGGTCGACGCATGTAAATTTTTGAGTTTACTGTGAATCAATGGGGGATAAAGGCAAACTTCGTAAAGATCAAAGCATTGATTGATATGGAGACTCCGGAAATAATCAAAGACATGAACAACTGTTAAGTGTCTGCCATTTTTTAAGATCTTAAAAAAAGCCTTCGTCTAGAATGAAAAATGAAAAAAGTTTTTCAAGAGTTGAAGGTATATCCGGGTTCACCAATGTTGCTGTCTCAACCAATTCAGGAAGATAAGTTGTATTTATACTTAGCCGTCTTAGAATTGGCTATTAGCGCAACCATTGTTCGAGACGATGATAGAGTTCAAATGCCAATATATTTTAATAGAAAAGCCTTATAGGGGATCGAGCTCAATCACCCAAAGATGGAAAACTGGCTTACGCACTAATTCATGCCTCAGGAAAGATGGAGTTGTATTTCTAAGCGCATATGGTGGTTCTCATCAACACTCCTCTAAGGCATATCATTCATAAACCCGAGAAATCAGGTAGGTTAGTGGCTTGGTTAATTGAGCTAGGTGATTTTGACATCATCCGTTAGCTCCGAAATATAATTAAGGGGTAGGCTTTAGCAGATTTTGTGGCCGAATTTACATGGGTCAAAATTGATAATGATATTATTAAAGATGCAGAAACGTTAGACATTGCCGAAAGAGATTATTTATTCAGAAATATAGTTTTATGTGAGGGTCCTTTCTCTAAGGGAGGACCGATTTATAGTTTGTTTGTAAATGGATTGTCTTGTGAGAATGGTTATGGCGTGAGGTTAATATTATCGGCCCTTGACAGAAAAGATATAGAGTATGCCTTAAGATTCATCTTCAAGGCATTGAACAATGAGTCAGAGTACGAGGCCCTGCTGGCAGGTCTCTCTCTCGCTAAAGCATTAAATGTCGGTCCAGTGATTGCCCATAGCGATTCACAACTAGTCATCAATATAATATTAGGCATTTACGAAGACAAAGATGAGAAGATGGAAAGGTATTTGGTCAGAGTCATAAATATAACGACAAACTTCAAGGAATTCAACATCAAGAGGATTCCTTGGCTTTGAAATAATCGAGCTGACGTTCTGTCTAGGTTAGCATCGGCTACAAGGACTGAAACCAAATGATCCGTCCTTGTTGAAATCATACATAAGTTGAGCATTAAATAAGATGACAACATCCTTATGTTCTATCTAAATTTAAACTTTGGGGTGTCCTGGATGGATCCATTGATCAAGAACATTCGAGACGTTGAGCTTCCAGAGTCTAAAGTCGAGAGGAAAAAGCTCCGATATCGTGCTACAAAGTTCACCGTTATAGGTGATGTACTTTACAAAAGAGGATTTTTTTCTCCCACTGCTCAGATGCGTTCACCCTACCAATATGGACTAAGTCCTTTGGGATGTCCATAAAGGTTCTTATGCAAGTCACATTGGTGGTCGATCTCTTGTTAAGAGGATCGTCACCTAAGTTTTTTTTTTGCTGACACTTGCCAATGATGCAGTCGAATATATGAAGAAATGTGATAAGTATTAAATATTCATGAGAATTCCTCATCAATCAAGATATTCCAAGTATAGACCCATTCCAGATTTGAATTACCTCTACCAAAGCCGACTGACGCTAATCTATCATTAATGACCAGTTATGCCTCGATCATGAACTCAGCCTGAGCTGACTCATCCTCGGCTAATGACCTCTCGTCTTTCAAGATATGTTAACATGGCTTAATATTAATCTTATGAACTATAGACCTCAACCTTGGCCAACCTCCATACGATGAAGCCCAAAGGATACAGCCCAGCAGGACATGTGTCATTCCATTAGTGGACCATATTTTAATAACTCAACCTCGGCCTGGGAAGACAGCTGGCAGGGCATGTGCATTGGGGAATTTTTGAGAGTGTGCGCGTGGGCTACAGATCCCATGTGTACCAAAACCATTATAACAACATCTCCCTCACACGTGATGGAATATTTTATCATCATGACCTAAATGTGATATAAACAGCTGGCTCTTCCTCATTGCCTAGGAACATTCCACACATGTTTATTACATGCTTGGGGGTGCACTGAACCCCCCATGCACTATAAATACTTGTCTTCTACATCTTTATAAAGGATCGCTTATTGTAACCCCAACTGAAACTCTGTTACACTCACTACATAAAGAGAGAGAAAGCTTAAGTGTTTGTATCCCAAGGGAATTAGAGCCCTTATTTAGTGGATTTAACTCACACATAGTGGACGTAGGTAATTAAAGGCTGAACCACTTATATTTGATATTCTCTTCCTTTTTGCCTCATCTCTTTCTATATTTACATATATCTGTTATACTCCATTGTTGTGTTGGTTAAAGCTTTCTTATCACTTTGATTTGGTGATACCATTTTTGGTACCATCAATATGGCATCGTCAATGGGAACGAAGTATAATTTATTCCTCATCTGTGTTTTGCTTGAACTCGTCAAATTCTCTAGTGGTGATCCAGCTCCACTCAGGTGGGCCTGTATCACCATTGAAAGAGCTCATATTGAGCCTCTTAAGTTTTTCTTCAGATTTTCAGCTCTTTTAGCTCACCGAAGATATGGCCTCCAATTTGCCTTTAGGCGTTGACCTAAGTTACAATCAGGCCCCACCTCAGTAAAAACTGTCTAAGGTGGCGGCGACGCTACGCTCCTTAGCAGACAGTCAATGAAACATTCAAGAAACTCTTGTTGCGTTTAGCCAGAACGTGGTGGTTGGACCTGTCGGTGCCGGAGATGAGATGATAACTTCGGCCTCTAGGGAAGGTGTTCTAGATCTAGTGGCCAGGGGACCACCCCAATCCCCACACAAAGATCTTCCTCCTCAGCAAAAGCGTAGAGATGTGACCGACCCTAGACGTTTACGCTTGGGGAGGCCGATCAGGAATGCCCTAATGATGAGGATGATCAACATGATGATGAGGATGATAGAGAGTGTTGGCAGCCTTATCAAATCTCTGGAGATAATATGCATCTAATTCATCTCAACAGAGGACATAAAGTCAGGCCGTGACGAGAGTGTAGGCCACAGGCGTTAGCTTTAGAGAGGCTAAGAAGATGGTCGAACTTTGATAGGCACGACCCAACAACAGATGATTTAAGGAATTACCTCTCCAGATCTCAAAGTATGACAGGTTTTAAAAGGAATGATAGATTTGGTGACCACCGGCCTCCATGAGGCTGAGATGAGGAATAATGAGAGGTGAATAACCAATAGAGAACAGTTGCTAAAAAGCCTTCAGTTTGTCCAGCCGGCAGAAAAGGGGCTGGAGATAATATTTCTCAGGCTAAGGTTGTAGCTACGGCCAAGAGGCATTGGAATGATTCCATACAATGACTCGAGGACCAGATAGGGGATATACTAAAGAGCCAATACCCTTTGCACAGGGGTTACAGTGAAGGCTCCCCATTTGTGGCTACGATCATGAGTAATCCAACCCCGATTAAATTCAAGTCGTCGTTAGTCATACCTAAGTATGACGGGAGCACTAATCTCATCCATGATGTGGAGATGTATCAAGTTTCTACTGATATCTGCTCAGTCTTGGATGAGATGAGGTGTTGGGACTTCTCTAGCACACTTACCGTAGTTACTCATGTATGGTTCACTTCTCTCCTTAAAAACTCAATAGAAAATTTCAAGCAGTTACCAGAGAGGTTTATACATAATTATTTCTATGGAGTGAGGCACTAAAAGAAGATGACACACCTGCTGTACATGAAGTAGGGAAAGAATGATAGTCAAAGGGATTACATATCTTGATTCCATAAGGATAAATTAGAGGTTAAAGACTATGAAGAAAGCATTTCTATGATCGCCCTGATGGGAGGGTTGCAGAAAGGAAAACTCCTTTGGAAGCTAGACGAGGATCCTCCTAAATCCATGGTCGAACTCCTAGCTACGGTCGGGAAGGTCATGAATGCGGAGGAGGCAATGGCTGCCAAGGGAGGCGATGATAAGGGAACAAGTAGTGGAAGTAAGTTCCAAAAATAGAATAAAGATGGAAAGAAGAGGTCGATGGACGATATGTTTGCTGACTATAATCCTCTGATAATCAGTTATGAGCATATCCCGAATAAGATAAAAAATGATCAGTCTCGAAGATGGACTTAGAAGTTGAGAGATCCTCCTCACAATAGGAATAAAAAACTTTAGTTTGAATTTCACTTAGATCATGGCCACACAACTAATAGATTTTTCGCTCTCAAAGACGAGATTGAAAAAATGTTAAAAGTTGGCAAGTTAAGATGTAGATAAGAGCAGCTCAAAGGGTGTCCGAGACGACACTTGGAAGAGGAGGAGTTATAAGTGCAAGCCTGATGCTTCAATTAACCAAGATGATGATAACTCGGATGATTATTATGAAGAAGACCTAGACCTGCCACCTCCAATCACAGATCCTAAGGGTCGACTGAACATGATTTCTCTCAGAGTCAAGATGATTTGTGGAGGACTTATTGGAGGGGGAAAGGAAATTGTTGATAGAAAAATGCATACGGCAGAGGCTAAAGCTCTTCCTCCCAAACCCAAATAAGTACACTCGATAGTGGTTGAGCCGAAGAAGGTAAAGAGAACAAAATTTGATATGAATACTCTGATTATTGGTTTCTCGAGGCTGGATTTTAAGGGGATCTTAGCCCCATATGATGACCTATTGGTGATCACCACCTTAGTGCATGTGTATGAATTTCCTAGAATATTGGTTGATGGTGGAAGCTCGGCCAATGTGATGTTTTGGGACTGCTAAAAGTGTCTGGGGTAGAGAAAGAAGAGGATGGTCCCATATCACCAACCTCTTATTAGTTTTGATGGAGAGAAGGTGCATCCTTTGGGAATCTACGAGATGTATGTTAGAATGGGCAAGATTTTTCCAAAGTGTCTTACAAAGAAGATCAACTTCATTATTATGGATGAAAATGTCTACTCGGCCTATAATATAATTCTGGGACGAGTAGTCCTCAAGTAGTTTGAGGTCGTGCCCTCAACGGTTCACCGAATGATTAAATTCCTGACTCTAATTGGAGTAGGGGAAGTTTAGGGTGACCAAGTTGAGGCACGCGGATGATACTTCAACTCGGCTGAAGAGAGGGAGGCATATAAAAGGGCCACTATAACTTATAACATTAATAGTCTTGACCCCACAGATGATTCTAAGCTGAAGAAGGGGGAAGCCACCGAGGAGGTAAAATCAATCATCCTCAATTAGGACGAGAAAAAAAACTCGTCCAAATCGGCAAAGCCCTGAAGAAAGAAATGGAAGATGAGCTAATCAAATTGCTGAGGAAGAGGTAAATCATTTTCGCTTGGATCCATGAGGATATGCTTTGCATTGACCCTAAGGTCCTCTGCCATAAGCTCAATGTAGTCGAGGATTTATAGACGGCCAGATAGAGAAGAAGATTATACTCCAAAGAGAAGTACGATGTCATCAAAGAAGTAATGAAGAAGTTGAAGAAGGCCGACTTCATTTGGGAAATCATTTACCCTGAATGGTTAGCAAATGTTGTCCTCGTACTCAAGGCCAATAGCAAGTGGAGAATGTGTGTTGATTTTATAGACTTGAACAAGGAATGCCCCAAAGAAAACTTTCCCCTACCGAGGATAGACCATATGGTTGATACCACTGTTGTCCATGAATTAATGAATTTTATGGATGCCTACTCAAGCTATAATCAGATATTCATGGACCCGACCACCGATGTAGAGAAGACATCTTTCATTACTAACAAGGGGACCTACGGTTACAAGGTCATGCCTTTCGACCTAAAGAATGCCGGGGTGACATATCAGAGATAGGTTAACAAGATGTTTGAGGAATAGATAGGGAAAACCATGGAGGTTTATGTCGACGACATGTTGATGAATATTCTCAAGGATGACACCCATGTGGCCGACCTTGAGCGAACTTTTGATACCATGGACGAGTACCAGATGAAACTTAACCCCTCCAAATGTGTCTTCGGCGTAGGGGCAGATAAGTTCTTGGGTTTTATTATGAATAAATGAGGTATTTAGGCTAACTCCGAGAATATTAAATCTATGAAAAAGATTATGACACCCCGCCTAATTAAATACCGGGTGATCAGTCCTTTATTAAATTAAATCAGAATATCCAGTTGGTTCAGATTGTGCGTCACTATCGAAAACTTTATTATTAAATACTAACCACCTAATATTTAAAAAGGTTGATGTCAAAATTTTATCTTTTAATTAATATAAACCAGGTTAACGAATAATTAAACATTCACCATTCACACCAATCTCTTATGATGGGAAATAACTGCAATAATAAATGTAGATGGAGTAAACACTTCTATTCTAAGTCTCAAATACAATAATCCAACACAAATAAATCAATAACTAAAATAAGTAAATAATTAAATCTAAAATCTCTGAATATCTGAATAGAAAAGGGGCAACGTGCCCTAACTAATAAGATAAATCAAATGAAGAAATGATAGACATAGAGGCGTCTACTACCAAGGTCCTGTAACCTCCACAGCAACTGTAGGTCGTCGAGTGAATGGAACTCCTATTCTTGGTATCCTTGTGGCGGGGCACCTAAAATAATTTGACAAGAAAAGGGATTTGCAGAAAATGGGTCAAAGCCCGAGTTGAAAACAGTTTAAAAATTAGCAAGTTCTTAAAATGAGTTAATAACACATATATTATTCATGTTAGATTATCTTACTCACTTGAGATGCTCACCTCTCATATAATGTGCACGCCTAACGTACCTTAAAACCCTATTAGTTTCTATTCCCATGCTAACTAGTTCGTTTCAGTATAACATCTAATCATAGCCCGATGTCGTTCCCATGTATTTATCTCACAATATACGCAATACATATATATGTCTAATCTCTCTTTAACATGAATAAGCACTTTTTCAATTTAATCTAATTAAGTGTTCATCAACTTAATTCATTTCAGACTTCATTATCAATCAGGTCTACTTAATTCACATAGTAGATAGTATCACATGTATAGATTTACATACACTCTATTATATATATACAATACTTCATCCCGAGACACAATTACGGCGCATGCATACTCTGCTATCATGTCCCGGTGCATTGCTCCTTGCGTAAAGGACCATAGGTTCAATCTCTTGCGAACCATCAAAATAAACACACATATTGGAGGCGAACATAGTTCCAAGCCGATGGGTTATGCACACACCTATGCAACCATACAAATGTCATCACTATCGTTCTCATAGATAGCTTGTACCTAGGTTCTATGCTCTAGTGGTACAAATCAATATCCCACCCGAAGGCTCCTTAAGGCATGATTGTCCACAACGCGCAACCTCCAGCCGATAGCAAGCAGCGTAGGTATGTTATACACATAATAGTTCAATTAGTAAGTATACACACAACTTATCATATCCAATAGGTATTCACGCAACCCAAATCCCCGAGTTTATATGTAGTATTATCGTCTATACTACGCACAATACTTTAACCACACGATTTATCTCTCTGTCGTATATAATCTTTAAGGATTTCTCACTTCAACACATTCCCTTAGTAGTTACACAAATCATCTCACTACTAGACTATGAAATGAAGCTACTCCATAATAGCGTAGGTCCTATTCTCTCACTTGAATTAACCTAGATGGATTTTAACTCGTACGAGCAAAATTTTCATTTCTAAAATCTCGTTAAAACCTGTGAATTCTCGTTCGAACGAGTATCTCACTTCGAATGAACTATAAACCAAATATTATTGGAATTGTCATTCGAACGAGGTCGTTTAAATAACCTGGGTAGGTATTCGAACGAGAATTTATAGTTCGTCCTTGTCTTACAAAAATTACGTTTTCCCAATTCATTCAACAGAAAAATCACTTAAAACTCATCCTAATTCAAATTCAACAACTCTAAACCATATCCCCTAGTATTAGAACACTTTCCCATCCAGTTTTAACATCAAATCCCTAAAATTTTAACATGAATTTCGATTAATTTCTCAAATCTTCAACAAGCCTTAATTTTACAATCACCATTAATGACCAACTAAGCTCAGATATGATTTTGTGGTTTCAACAAATAAAATTTAGGTTTCTAATCTCCAATATAATAGTTATTCAACTACATGCAATTACTATACCACTTTGAAGGCCTATCTCCTCTCTCCACTCCTTTTGTCAAGACCTATTTTGGGAGAAAAGTTATATCTATATTTGGTCGTGTTAGAGTTGGCCATCAGTGTTTCAATAGTCAGATATGAGGATGGTGAGTAGAAGCAAGTATACTTCAACAATAAGGCCCTCCAAGGGGCCGAATAGAGATATCCTAAGATGGAGAAGTTGGCTTATGCTTTAATTCATGCCTAGAGGAAAATTAAGTCGTACTTTTAAGCACACACTTTTCGTCCTCATCGACTCACCTCTTAGACAGGTCATCTATAAACCCGAGAAATCGGGTAGGTTGATGGTCTGGGCAATAGAGCTGGGGGAATTTTATATCATCTACCAGCCCCTAACGACTATCAAGGGTAGGCCCTAGCTAACTTCTATCCAAGTTCACGTGGGACGAGGCTGACGCAGAAGTGATTGAAACTCCATCTTGTGAGCCAAAAAGAAGAATATGCCTCCCCCCGGCTTACGCCGAGACGAGTACAATAAGATGTAAAGTGACTGAAAATGAGGAAGAGAGGTATATTTTCAAGAATGGGACTCTTTAAGAGGTTAATTTTTCCATAGATGGTACTGTATGGAACTTGCTTGTTGACGACTCTTCGCTCGAGTCCGAAAGTGGAGCAGGCTTGATTGTGTCGGCCCCAGATGGGACTGACATTAAATATGCTCTTAGGTTCAATTTAAGGCCTCCAACAACGAGTCAGAATATGAGGCCCTTCTAGCAGGACTCTCCCTTGCCAGAGCATTGAATGTCGGCCAAATTTTGTTTCATAGTGACTCCAGATTAATGGTGAATCAAATTTTAGGAGTATATGAGGGCAAGAATGATATAATGGCCAAGTACATTGGAAGAGTAAAAACATCACTAAAACATTTCAGAGAGGTGAAGATGAAGGGTATCCCCCTGAATAGACAACAGTCGAGCCGATGCTTTGTCCAGATTATCTTCTTCCATAAGGATAGAAATCATAAGGTCGGTGCCGGTGGAAATCCTACATCTGTTGACCATTGAAAAGGAGGATAACGTTGTGGAATTTTGTTTCAACTTGAACCTGGGAGACTCATGGATGGATTCCATGATTTGATACATCAGGGACGAGGCGTTACCCGATCCAAAAGGTACAAAGCGACGAAGTTCTCCATCATAGGTTATGTCCTATACAGGAAAGGGTTTCTACTCCATCTGGTCAAATGTGTCCATCCAATCGAGGTGGAATATATTTTGAACGATGTGCATTAGGGATCTTGCTCTAGACATATAGGAGGAAGATCATTGTTAAAGAAAATCATCACTCAGGGGTATTGGTGGCTGACACTGCCCAAGGATGCAGTTGAATACATGAGTAAATGTGACAAGTGCCAAAGGTTTGCCACCATTACCCATAAGCCTCACCAGCCTCCGACTTCTATCACTTCCCCCTGGCCATTTGCAGTCTGGGGGATTGACTTGGTAGGACCATTGCCAAGGGTTGTGGGTAACTACCGATATTTGATTGTAGCTATCGATTATTTTTCAAAGTGGGTGGAGGCCAAGACGATGATCACCATAACAGAAAAGAAATCCTTCTAATTTATTTGGAAGAACATTATTTACAGATATGGCTTGCCAAACACATTGATCTTAGATAATGGGAAGCAGTTTAAGAAAATATCCCTAGAGAAGTACTGTGAGAGGGTATGCATCAAACAGTTCTTTTCAACTCCCGGTCGACCCCAGCCCAATGGGCAAACAGAGGTGACGAATATAACAATTCTAAATAGTATCAAGAAAAAATTGGAAGATGCCAAAGGAAGATGGACTGAAGAGGTGTATGCTGTCCTATGGGCCTATAGGTAGACGGATAGGACACCAATGTGGGAGAACCCATTCATACTGGCATATGGTTTGGAGGTTGTGGTGCCGACAGAGATTGGTATCCCAACTCACAGATTCCAGACATATGACCCATAGGAAAATCTTATAGAGCGAAGACTAGAACTGGATCTTATAGAAGAACGAAGAGAGGATGCTAAGGTTATGCAAACAACCAATCAGTAAAGAATAACAAAATTATATAATAAGAGAGTGAAGGTTCGACCATTGGCAGTAGGAGACCTAGTTCTAAAGAAGACTTGGCAGAGGCCCAATAATGTCCATCCTAACTGGCATGGTCCTTTCTGGGTAATGCAAGAGGTAATTATAGGAACGTATCGACAGAGAACTTTGAAGGAGAGCATTCTCCAACCCATGAAATGCCGATCATCTCAAAAAGTATTATCAATAGGAGTTTTGTATAAATTTTTTTGTCTATGTAATAGTTTATGAACATAAAGTTATGAATAATAAATTCACCAAGATTCTCTTCCTTTGTTATATGAGCAGTTCAGGTTGCATGTATAAGTTCATACTAAGATATAGAACTTCATTCATAGTGAAGTAGCTTTAACTTACTCTCCGTGACATGACAGTCCAGACGGGGTTAACCTTAAACATCATTAATTTGGTGAAAAACCTCTCTCGGTCGAGACGAAAGTGCATGGATGAGATGACTCTTATCCATACACTCTCAAAATGAAGAGAGGGGACTTGCGAATATAACACCATAATTTGATGAATTCAAATTTAAAAATCACTTAATTATGGTTCATGTTAAACATCATTAATTTGGTGGAAAAACCTCTTATAACACCCCGCGTAATTCTGGCGTCGACCGCCATCGAAACTATGCCGGGCGTTAACTAATTAAATACCATTCTTAGCATATGACAGACATGAGACATCATAAAATTCATTCCATAAGAGATTAATTTAAATCAATCCCAAAAATTAAATCAGCTATGCAATATAAAAATCCATCACCATGCTAAACTCCAATAATACCCAAGTCTTAAATTAAATAAACTCTAACAAACCGAATCCATAATGATATCTGAATAAAACCGTAAAAACTGTGAAACCGAATGGCCCACTAAATCCATAAACTGAGTCTCATTATAAATGCGAAGGAATATAAAATAAACTAACTGCTAAGCATAAAATAAATAAACTCTAGCTGCACCTCCAAGATTTATCTCCAATAATCCTATGCAGCTACTCCAGCACTAATACTTGAAAAAGGTTAGTCAATGCACATGGTTAGATTCCCGGGCATGAATACACACTACTCCCCTCAATTAGGGTTCTTGAACCCAAATAATAGCATTATAAATGATAAATATCACAATAAAATATTTTAAATTAAATGAGATAATTAATAACAATGCGAGTAAAATAAACGACCTATGCTAGAAATACTCATCTATGCCATCTCAATATCTAAGTCTAATTATCCACTCATTTAACTTAATATAAGTTAATCCAAATATTAATTTTCATCGTTATAAACATCACTTTGTGGGACTCCAACTTAAATGTTTATCTCATTATATTTGTTGGGTTGCGGTACTCCCTATGTTCTACACCACACATATTCCCCTCGCCATAGCTAGCCAGTCCGTTTAAACTGTCGAACCTGAACGTTATGTATGAGGTTCCACTCACGAAATGTCTTCATAGCCAGCTAGCCCATTTAAATTGTCAGCGCTGCACGTTATTCGGACGTCACACACCCACACATCACAATAGCCAGTCAACTCATTTAAACTTTCGGTCATGCACGTTATTAACAACGCCAATATATTTTAGTACCCGTTTTATTATCTTAGGTATTAATTCTTAATTTCTCAATTTTCTCATTATATTTATTAAATCTACCCCACCCTTATCATCGATGTGAGATCCTTAAAACACCCCTTAGTCTCATACCTAAGGGTTCCCAAATCACCAATATGTCCTACCCTACGTATCTGATGGATTTCAAACATTAATATCGTCCTAGTCTCATGCCTAGGCTAGTGCAACGATAATATAACATAAAAATCAACCCCACCTCGGAATCACCCATCCGTAAAAATCTACACTCACTAGTACCATACCTAGAAAACATAAATCGCACTAAGGCCTACCCACTAGTCCTATACCTAGTAAGCATCCTAAAATATAGCTTATATCATACTACCCATAATCCATCATACCCGCGATGATAAACATAAATATCAATCAATCACATAATCCAACAACACATAAACAATATCACAAATATATATTCGTGATGGCACAAATTAATTTAATTTAATTAATAATACCGTCATTATTCTTAACACGATTATTTTCATTTATTCATTATAGATTAATAAACATATAAGTTTAAGAAACCCACATAAATTGTCCACTTTTCTTAACTACATAATTTCCATGCGTGTGTACACGTCCCGATTTTATTTAAATACCCCCCATAAAATTCTACATGCGATCCTACACCCATAACAATCAAAACTCAATACTCTCTCCTACGCACCCAAGGGTTTCAAATCTTATTCCATATTAAAATTTTTCATCAAAACAATATTAAATTTAGTTTTCATTTTTTCTAATTAGCTGTTGGTAATTTTTTTTAAGAAAAACATGCCATTAAAGGTTTAAGCGGCACTTCAAACGCAAAATACTAAAGGAAGAGAACAGAGTAGCCATGCCTGAATAAAAGTTGATTGAAAATTCTGATTTCAAAGATGTATTATTCTCAAAAAGTTGATAAATATCTGTTCTTGACGCGTCTTGACAAAACCCAATTAATCTTGACAAATCTTGAGTTGAAACCTTGAAGAAAATTGGGGAAAAGGTTTGTAAATGAAATGGAAATATTTTGGAGAAGTCTTTTGGGGGAAGAGTTGTGGAAAAAGCGATTTGAAGAACCCATATTAGTTTTAATTTATAATGATTACGAGTTCTAATACTAATACAATTCTATTTAAACTAAAAAAAAAATTTGCACGTTAGTCACGGCCCAGAACCGTGACAAACGTTTTTTTATCCAATTTAAATTCCCATTTTAACTCTGATTTTAATTTCTATTAAATTCCTACTTTTCAATATTAAAACTCAAAATTTTAAATTACTAAAATTAATAAATTCCAAAATTTTATTTTTCCTAAAATTCCGAATTAATTTAAATAATACCTTTTAAATTTACAGGGTGTTACACCTCTCTCGACCGAGACGACAGTGCATGAACGAGATGACTCTTGTCCATATACTCTCAAAACTACGAGAGGGGACTTATGAATATAACACCATAATTTGATGAATTCAAATTTAAAAATTACTTTAATTGTGGTTCATCTTAAACATCATTAATTTGGTGGAAAACCTCTCACGAACGAGATGACAATGCATGGACGAGATGACTCTTGTCCATAGACTCTCAAAACGACGAGAGGGGACTTGCGAATATAACACCAAAATTTGGTGAATTCAAATTTAAAAATCACTTAAATATGTTTCATGTTAAACATCATTAATTTGGTGGAAAAACTTTCTCGGCCGAAACGATAGTGCGTGGACGAGATTGCTCTCATTCATACACTCTCAAAACGACAAGAGGGGACTTGTGATATAACATCATTATTTGGTGAATTAAAATTTAAAAATCACTTAATTTTGGTTCATGTTAAAAATCATTAACTTGGTGCAAAAATCTCTCGGTCGAGACGACAGTGCATGGACGAGATGACTATTGCCCATACACTCTTGAAACGACGAGAGGGGACTTGTGAATATAACACCATAATTTGGTGAATTCAAATTGGTTATCCATACTTAAATCGTCTAAAAACGAGATGATGCTCATGATTATGAAGTTAGTCATTCATATTGATCTCGTCTAAAGACGATACGATGTGTAAAAAAAGTTATTTAGTGGTGATCTCAAGATTATGAGCCATTTAACTATGGCTACTTGTTAAATCATCAGAAGCATTCATACATGCAAACAAATAAGGAGAACTCATGAGTAGAAGAAACATCATTCATCCATTTGAGTATGAAGATAAGCTTGGACAAAAAATCTAGTTGAAGTACAAATTATGGATAGTCATCAAAATGTTTATAAAATAGGCAATTATAAAATAAAGGGTATTGGCCACAGGCGGCTACCCTACTAAGTCGGTTCAGTGCTGACATTCCTCTCGATATCGTCCCCAGCTACAGTCCTATTCGTCTCAGTGTTGACGATGCCAATTTTTTTTTTGTGTGTGTGTGTGTGTGTGTGTGGGGGGGGGGGGGTCGACGGTAGTCCCTTCTCCCTCGGCAGCGGTCAGAGACTCAATGTATGATAGAGCCTCAGTAAAGCGATGGTCCCCAATATCTAGTGCTTCTAACAATGGATTGATAACTGAGACAACATCAGAAAATTTGAGGATGACCCATCTGCAAGCTGTCTTTATACCCCTTTCGAGGTATTCCAAACCAAAGCCTTGAAATTCGTCTAAAGCTTTATAGGCGTTGATGGCCTCATCCTTGTCCCTTTTTATAGAAACAACAAGATCAGTCTGGAAGTTAGTGGATTGGGCTTGTAGGGCTTGATCTTTATCCTATAAGGCTTTATCTTTATCCTTAATCTGGTTGCTATGCTCCAGCTTTAAATCATCAAGGGCTTGTTTGTACTTGGCCTTATACTCCATCAACTTTTGTTTAAGGTTGACGTCAGCTTGTATTGCCTTATCAACATCCTAAAGCTTCTGATGGTTATCAGCCATCCACCTGGTGGCCAAAGTAAGAGCACACACAAACTGCAAAGACAGAGAAATCAGAATAAGACGAAACAAAACATAAAACGAGACGAGACCAAAGGCAAATATTTTGTAGATATCTGCACCAAGTGGTGGAGGCCGAAGTCATAAACCTTGGCAGGGGCATTTTCGTTAGAAACTCATAGTAGACCTATCAAGGAGCTGCAAACATGGAAAACTTTGTTGTCGAGATGTCGGTGATAAATGAGCTTAGGTTGGCCTTCAAGTGGGCTAGATTAATTGCCCAGAAAGACTAAAACGATGAGGAAGACCTGGGAGTAGTCTCTGAGGTGTTGAATTTCTTCCTCGTCTAAGGGTCAAGGCGAGTATCTGAAGGAACTATGGGATCTTTCCTTTTATGGTTAACCTCATGACGGGTCGGACCTCTAGTTATCGACTTCTTAACAGGCTGCCTGTTGCCTTTCTTCCCCAAACCAGACAGAAGATTGGGGGTTGTCATATTCCAGATCTCGTCTGAGGTGTTAGGAGGACGATCTGCAAAAAAGAAAGGAACAATTATTAGAAATAATGTCAAAAGACGAGGGAAGACTTCATCAAGGGTTTAAGTAACTCACACAACTCGTCCATGGGGCTGACCCCAAGATTGGACTCCTTAAGATATTTAGTGGCCATGAGATCCTAAAATTTTGAAAGGGCACCCTCATTTCCTTGATCCCTTAAATATTCAACCACATACCGTTCCTCAAGGCTGAGGTCGAGGTCTAACTTTGCTGTCATGGAAGGGTTAGCCCAGGTTCTTGGAACTCTAGGCTCATCCTCACTGGGGTCGACATCGGCTGGAAACTCCCAGGACTCAGAGACGAAAACGAGTCTTGGTTTCCAGTGATGATTTGATGTTTGGGCCACTTGAATAATCTTTTTTTCTGGTTTCCTATCCCCTAAAGACAAATAATTGTCTTGATTGGTTGAAGACGAGATGTTATAGAAGGCTGTGAAAAGTTCAATTGAAGGTTTGTTTGTAAATGTATTCTTCCGTAGGGAGATATATTAGAGTATGATTCTCCACGAATTGGGGGGAATCTGGGAAAGTGCAACCCCTAGAATAGATACGATAGCTCGAATGGCAGGGTGGAAAGGCAATCTAATGTCGATCCTGAACATCTGATCAAAAATGGCAATTTCTCCCTCTCGGCCTTGGAATACTTTCTCGTCCTTGTCTGGGATTCTCATAAAAACAACAGACGTAACGTCATATAAGTGTCTCCATAGAAGGAGATCAGCCTCTTTGACAGTAAAGACGAAATATTCAGTATATGAAGTGTCAACTGGTTCCTCGGCCTCAAAATCGACGTTCTCACTAGTATCCTCAGGGGCTAGGGCCCCATATGGGAACCTCTCATGAAATTCATGAGCGATCATTACCGAAAGAGGAACGACAGGAGGGGGTATGGTGTTAGAAGTCGTATCATCCCCATCCGAGATGACGTGAATGGAAGAGTAATCTTGACCAGACATTTCGGCCTCACTAGAAGATGATGTCCGAGATTGTGATTCTCTAATGGTTTCTTCAAAATTGCTATCCTCAGCTGGAGTAGAGGACGAGGGATAAAATATTTTTAAAGGTATTGGGAAAATGTGGCGAGTCCGGTCGACCCCGACTCGGCGTTGAGCCTCATCTTCCTCCTCAATCCTACGAATCTCTGCGAAATATCTCTCCTTAAGTGTGGGGAATTCCTCGGCTAAAGAATAAAGGGTTCTTAACATTCAACTATGCTGAGGCTTGACTTGGGCAAAAAAAAATCCCAAAAGGCACAAACATACTAAAGGTTGACTATTGTTGACCAAAGAATCAAACCTGGAAGCTGAATGGTTTTCACCAAGAATAGCTCAAGAACAAGAACCAACCTTGATAGAGAAGAAGGTCGTATTTTGACCCAAAAACCACACAGTGGTTAAAAAGGATAAGAAACTAAAGAGGAAACCCTAAAAACACTTCCTATTGCCTCATAAAGTCCTAAACTTCTTAAAAACCTAAGGGTTTGGTGCTTATAAAACCTAATACCTCGTCGAAAAATGCAAAAAGTCATCGAAAACAAACAAAAAAAGAAATCAACCTTTAACCCAAACTGAAATGAGAAATAAGATGGGGAAAGAGAAATATCTGGATGAGAAGAACGCCTGGGAGGAAGAAGAATATAGAAAGGTTCAAGAATGATAGGAATTGAAGGTTCTTGGTGGAGCTCTAATGGAGATTGTAGAAGGTTTGAAGAGGCAAAGGTTTTGGAAATATGGAAAGAGAAAGAGAAAATTTGGGGTTTAAATATAAAAAAATGATTGTGCGCAAGTTTCAAGGCATATCATCATTTCAGGCACAAAACCCTAAGCATTCAACCGTCATTTAGGCTTTGATAAAACATATCCCAGTGTGAACTATGACAAGTCTCACATCATACTTGTAACCTACTTAAAGATTACCATGTGTCTCCTTAATAACCACCATCCACACATCCGACATTATTACCCCTTAGCCTCCTCCTAACTTCAGAGAGTAAGGGTGAGGGGGTGATTGATATGCCAAGTATAGCCCCATCCCGAATTTGAATTACCTTGGCCAAAGATGACTAACACCAATTTATCTTTAATGACCAGTTATGCCTCGGCTAGGGACTCATCCTGAGCTGACTCGTCCTCGGCCAATAACCACTCGTCCTTCAAGATATGTCAAGGTGGCTTTACATTAATCCTATGAATTATATCCCTCCTCCTCATCCAACCTTCAGATGATGAAGCCAGGACGAGATAGCCCAGTAGGAAAAGTGTCATTCCATCAGCGAACCATATTTTAACAACTTGGCCTCAGCCTAGGAAGACGGCGAGGGAGGACAGCTAGCAAGGCGCGTTCATTGGGGAACATGTGAGAGTGTGCGCATGGGATGTATATCCCACGTATACCAAAACCGTTGTAAGAACATCTCCCTCACACGTGAGGGAATATTTGATCATCATGACCTACATGTGATAGAGACAACTGGTTCCTCCTCATTCGCTAGGAAAATTCCACACATGTTTATTACATGCTTGGGGGTATATTTCACCTGCAATGCATTATAAATACTTTTCTTCTACATATCTGTAAAGGATCTCTAATTGTTAACCCTACTAAAACTCTGTTAAACACACTGCATAGAGAGAAAACACTTGGGTGTTTGTATCCCAAGGCCATTAGAGCCCTTATTTAGTGTACTTCACTCACACACATAGTGGACGTAGGCCATTAAATTCTGAACCACTTATATTTGGTATTCGCTTCCTCTTTGCATTTTGTTTTTCTATATTTACATATATCTGTTATAATCCATTGTTGTGCTGGTTCGAGCATGCTTATCACTTTGAGTTGGTGATACTATTTCTGGTATCATCAAATCTCATCAACCCCTATCGTCCATCACTGCACCTTGGCCATTAGTAGTTTGGGGTATTGACTTGGTCGGTCCTCTTCAAAAGGCAACATGAAATTACCAGTATTTGATAATAACAATTGATTATTTCTCAAAGTGGGTGCAAGACGAGGCCATGATATCCATCACAGAGGTTAAAACGTTCAAGCTTATTTGGAGGAACATCATTTGTCTGTACATCCTGCCCACATTATGATATCAGATAATGGTAAATAGTTATAGGACAAATAATTGTAAGATTACTGCACAAGTGTAGGCATAAAATTATTTTCTCTACTCCGGGCCGACCCCAAGCCAATGGTCATATGGAAGTCACCAACAGGACGATACTTGATGATATTAAAAAGAAATTAGAAGATGCCAAGGGCATGTGGACTGAAGAGCTACACGGGATCCTATGGGCTTATAGGATGACTGAGAGGATGTCAACAGGTGAGATGCCATTTATGTTGGCATATGGGTTCGAGGAAATTATTCTTACCAAGCTTGGACTTCCTATCCATAGAGTCCATACTTACGATTCGGAGGCTAATGTTGAAGAGAGAAGGTTATATTTGGACCTAATTGAAGAAAGATGAGAGGATGATGAGGTTAGACAATCAGCTTATCAGTAGAAAGCTATAAGATTTTACAATAAAAAATTGAAGGCTAGGCTGATATCCGTGGGTGACTTAGTCTTGAAGAAGGTTTGGCAAAAGCCTAACAGGCTTCATCCCAGTTGCCATGGACCATACAAAGTGACTGAGGAGGTTGTGTTGGGAAGTTTTGGATGGAAAATCTAAAGCGTGAGCCCTTCTCCAACCTTTGGAACGCCGACCACTTGAAGAAATACTATCAATAGCAATATTTGTATATGTATTGAAGTGTTACTTTTAAAATCAATGTGTTTTCGTTCTAGTCTCTTCTGTACGATAAAATATCAATGAAAAATCAAACTGTTAACTCATATTTGTTCTGCTCATCGACATCAGCAACTGAATGGTCTGAACTTTACCAAACTAACGAACATCATTTTATGGTGAATTAGTTTATAACTCACTCTTGGCGATACGAGAGTATATGAGGAGTCTCGTCTCCTTCATACTCTCCCAATAATGCCGAGAGGGGGGGGGGGGGGGATAAGTGTTATAACATCACTTTTTATGGTGAAAGCAAAATTTATTGTCATCTCATATGGTTGTCCAATATCATTGTATGGTGAATTAGTTTATACCTCGCTCACGGCGATATGAGATTGTATGACGAGTCTCGTGTCTTTCACAATCTCCCAATAACGCCGAGAGGGGGGATCAGTGTTATATCATCACTTTTTGTGGTGAAAACAAAGTTAAAAATAATTTCACATGGTAGTCCAACATCATTATATGCTGAATTAAGTCATAACTCACTCTCGGAGATACGAGAGTGTACGAGGAGTCTCGTCTCATTCATACTCTCCTAATAACGCCGAGAGGGGGATCAGGAATATAACATCACTTTTTGTGGTGAAAACAAAATTAAAAATCATTTCATATGGTTTTCCAACATCAATGTATGGTGAATTAATCATAACTCACTCCCAACGATATGAGAGTGTATGAGGAGTCTCGTCTCCTTCATACTCTCCTAATAATGCCGAGAGGGGGATCAATGTTATAACATCACTTTTTGTGGTGAAAACAAAATTGAAAATCATTTCATATGGTTGTCTAACATCATTGTATGGTGAATAAAATCATAACTCACTCCCAATGATACGAGAGCGTATGAGGAGTCTCATCTCCTTCATACTCTCCCAATAACGTCGAGAAGGGTATCAGTGTTATAACATCACTTTTTGTGGTGATAACAAAATTAAAAATCATTTCATATGGTGAATTAAGTCATAACTAACTCTCGGCGATACAAGAGTGTATGAGGCGTCTCATCTCCTTTATACTCTCCCAATAACGCCGAGAGGGGGATTAGTGTTATGACATCACTTTTTATGGTGAAAACAAAATTCATTGTCATCTCATATGGTTGTACAACATCATTGTATGTTGAATTAAATCATAAATCACTCTCGGTTATACGGAATTATATTAGGAGTCTCGTCTCCTTCATGCTCTCCTAATAGTGCAGGGAGGAAAATGCAAAAACTACAGTCAAAGTCTAGTAGCAAGCATTATAGTTAGAACATCATTCAATGGTGATAAGATAGGAAAATGCAGAGACTATATTTTGGAAAAAAATAACACAAGGCCATTCGTATAAAAAATCTTAGTGTTACAAAAAATCTAAAGTACGATAGATGAAAAAAGAGTAGCATTGTTCAAAGTGTTATATCAAGGGGCATAAAGGAACATGTGGCCATCCATTAAAAAAGAAATTCAAATTTCTTTAACCCACTTGACCTTGGCAGATACGTCAGGGACGAAAAGAATTGTAGGAGTTTTGGTTTGAGCTTCTTTATCATTTGAACCACCGGATATTATTGTGTCATATTAATTTACCAATATAATCTCGGCCACATATATCTGAGCAGCAACCTCAGCTTAAACTTGGTCGAGGGCCGCAATAACCTCTGGATCAGATAAGTCGAAAGACTTCAAGTCAACTTCAAGTTGTGGATCAACCTTGGAAAGGTCAGGATATTTGTTCAATGCCCAATAATAAGGAGTCTTCGCCCCCTTTCAAGTACTGAAGGGCGTATCTAACAAACTCTTCAAATGACTTGAATGGCATAACTGCTTTCCCCACAACCTCATCTATAACCTTTTTGATCCCATCCTGGTGCTTAGGTTTAAGATTATCCATTATATCTCGGTGCCTCATCCTCTGAGATAGGTATTCCTTATATTTCTAATTCTTTAATTCCTCAATTGTCCTCTTATGTCCCATCTCGTCCTCATCGAACTTCTTCCATAGATCTTCATTGGCTTTAATAGCATCCTCGGCCTTATGTTTTTTTGGGTCATTCTCCTGAACCCATTGGTTTGGGTGGTGAAGAGCCAACATAGATTACAAAACACAAAAATAGAGTCAGAAAAAGTCGATACCGCACCAATAAAATTGGTGAAGTAAAACATAAAACGTTAACTGGGTTGCCTTGTGAAGATAAAAATCACTAATCTAAGGAGGGTCTTGAGCTTAGAAGAACCTACCATCGGACTCGTCCATGATCGAACCATGGTCATTCTTGGCCTTCGTCTTACTACTAAGCAAAGAGTATGTGGTAACAGTAAGTTGGTCTAACCGGGTTGCAACTATAACGTCATTTGATATGGGGAGGGTGGTGTTATCAGAAGTTTTGGATGAGATGCCCTTTATTTTTTACTGTGGGGAGGAGGGATCGCACTGGTACTCAGGCATGTCTTTGTGTTTTTGGGCACCCTCGGCCTGAGTAAGCCCCCCAACAGTCGTTTTCTTTGAAGGAGCAGAGGGAGTAGTCTTTTTGCCTGCCAATTAAGTCGATATATTGGCAAAATTAAGAGTAGACATCTTCCAAACTTCTTTTGGTGTATCGCCTAGACAATCTGCAATTAGAGGAAGTGATTAGTATCAACATCATAAATAAAAGACGATAATAAAGTTTGTAAAAAATTATTAACTTACACAGCTGAGTGAGGGGATCAACCCCCAGACCAGTCTCGACCCAAAGTGATGGGCCTATCATCTGTTCATAGACGATAAACCCAACTTTCTTATTGCAAGACCTCAAATGGTCTATCTTATCCCGTCCATCTTTTCTTAGACTGGGATCAAGCCTAGCTGATATAGATACCCTACCCCATTTTTGGAGGACTCTCGACTCATTGGAGTCGGATGGAACGTTGGTGTCAAATTCCTAAGCTGCTCCAGCCGCTCGCTGTAATAGCTTGCTTCTCGGGTGGCTCGCACCCTGGGTGGTGCGGCTGAGCCAGAGTGGGCTCAGCAGTCATCCTATCTTTCCGGGCGCACGCATAAAGGCATGATTCGTTCCACAAATCTCACTGCACTGACCATAGTAAACTCCTTCTCGTTGTACCTAAATAGAGGTCTGATTTAAACGACCAGGTACATCATCACATTTGACACCTGAGGAAGGTACAACCCAACTATGAGGTACATCAACAGGTGTTACAATAATACGTAGATTAGTTTTGGCTGGTACAACCACTCTATTGTCCACTTCTAATAAACGTGATTGACCCAATTCTGGATCATCTTCTGGAATCGTATAACTGTCAAAATGAGTGACTGTTCATCGGAACTGTTATAGTCCGAATACTCATAAGGTTGGGTCGACGCCCGCCTCCCCCCAAACTGTACTTGCAAGTTTCCCCGCAAAAAGCTCACACGATATAAAGAAGTATTAGGGTTTCCAGTCGTGGTTTGAGGTTTGGTTCATAGTCATAACTTTTTTATCACGTTTCTTAATTACGAGGTGAATGTAGCAGGGCTGGGACTTTGTTATTGACACAGTATAGCAAGCTCTAAAAATACTAACTCGAAGATTGGATTGTCAAGATAGCTTCTAGAGATAGATGAAGTCGAGAATAATCCTCCACGCATTAGGAGAAACTTGAGCCGGGGAAATCCCATGCTTGCAAGGATGGCTCTAACGTTCGGGTGGATTGGCAATATGAAGCCAATCCTGAACATCTATTCATATATGACAACCTCTCCCTCTTTGTTGTCAAAAGTTACATCGTCCTCCGAAGGGACTCTCATGATGATAGAGGACTTAATCCCATTGAGGTGCCTCCACATGATCAAATCTATCTCTCGGGTAGTAATAAGAAAGGTTGAGGCATATGAAGTGTCAAATTCTTCTTCATCTTCATCATCGTCATAATCCTCAATATTAACTACTGTTGCACCACCAGGTAATCTTGTGGTGAACTTGGCATAAGTCATAATCGATATTTGAATAGACATTGGTGGATGTTTGAAAGTTATCTCAACTGTCGGCTCGTCATCGTTCGAGATCTCATGAATATTGGGTGCTTGGGAGTTCCCTCGAGTGCTTAACTCAGTGATCCCATTACCGTCCAGATAAGACTCTAGAACTTGCATGGACTCTTCAAAAGTGTTGACTTTCTCATATTCCTTAGATGAGGAGGGACTGTAGCCCTTAGACGAGGCCATATATTGTGAAACCCTAGAAGAGGTGCCATACATAGTATCATTATTAATATTTATGAATACCCTAGGCTCGACCGGGTTATGATATATAAGAAGTGGAGGAGGAGGAACTACAAATATAGGGGTTGGGTGAATGGGAAGTCTAGACTCAGCATCGACTCTTCTGTTAGCCTTGGCCTCGGCCTTATGAATCTCCCCCAATATTTATTCCCTTAAGTGTGGGTACTGCTCACCAAGTTCATACAATCTTTTGTACAGCCAAACAAGAACAAGTTTGACCAAAGTTGACTAAAGGATCAAAAGGAGAAATTCAATAATTTTTCTAAAAGAAACTAGTCAAGAACTTATAAAGAATCCACTGGAGAAGACAATCGGGAAGCTCATCAAAAAGTTGATCTAGCGACTAAAATCACACCTTGTCTCCTAAAACCTAGTGACTCAACCTCCAACAACCTAAACAGTGATTTAAAACCACCTAAAAAATACTAAAACAACCACAAGTGGTGGCTGGAAAACCCAAACTTTATTGGAAAATAAACAAAACAGATTTAACAAGAAGAATTGAAAATAAAGGCACAAGGTCAGGAAAAGGGTTACCTAAGTGGAGGAGAAGGCTTTGAATGAAAGAAAGAAACTAAAACTCTCCTGAAATGGAAAGGTTGAAAGAGAGAGAAAGTGGAAGATTGGGTTTTCTACAGAAAGCTCGAGCGGGAGAATAAATTTGGAGAAGAAAGAGAAAACGTAAGATACTTGGGTATTTAAATGAAATAATGATTGCGTTTAATTTCCTAAGCACACATATTAGGGCATGAGTTCCAAATAATCATACTGCCGCCGTTTCTTGGCACACACATTAACCCATCCACTTGTTGACATATGTTCAGTCAAGGACACTCAAATGTTACATTTGTCTAGAATACTAAGATGACGCTCCTGACACCTGTACAACCTGTTTACGTATCCAAAGCATCCTTTGACAGCGAGGGGTCATTTCATCGTAGGGGGTCAGATGACTATACACCTCAGCCTCCCATTCACATTGAAGACTAAGGTCTAAGGGTTATTGATATACATAAATGTGGTGTCATTTAGATAAGACTCGACCCTGGTTTATGACCCCTTCCAAGTGATAATGTAGTCAGACTCATTTACATATGGGCCCGCAACACGGAGGCCCATGTTAATCAGTCTCAGCCGTTGAGACCTAATCAACAAAATAGTTGCAATCATAGACAAAGGCTAACTCTACACTCACAACTAATCCTATGTATCGATTTTGCCATATGTAGGCTTCACTCGACACTAACAAACCGAGACCTGCCAATAGTTCTTGGATGAGTTCCATAGTCTCGAAGTTATTCATCTGGAAGACTAATCCCACTCTCTTATCCTGGCCGAGACCTATGAAGTTGACTTTAGTACCTCATATGGAACATGTTACTTGTGCATCACCAAGCTAAGTGGACTAAATCCTTACAAGAGATCAATAATTAATGTGAGGGAATATTTCACCATCATGACCTACATATGTAGAAAACAGATGACACCTTATCATTGGACTACTCAGCTCATGCACACGGGGTAATATTGTGCACCCCAAGCCTATATAATCCCACTTCATCTACTTTGTACATGATTGAACAATTGAGAATCCAACTGAAAATCTGCAAAACTATAGTCTTGAGAAAGAAAGTTTGAGTGTGTGTGTGTAATAAACAAATATAGTGCCTTATAGTGATACAAGCACCATCACCTTGCACAATGGAGTAGGCTAAGGACAAACCACTACATTCGTGTGTCTTCTATCTCTCTCATCCCCTTCTTATACAAACATATATTTGTGTTATTACTATGATTTCCCCCATCATTGACATAGCTAGAGCTTGAGATGCTTACATCTTAGAGGTGGTGATTCTCAACATCATCACCTATCATATTTTTTAATTTTTGAGATTCCTTGCTATATCCCTAGAGATAGAGATAATTTAGGGAAATTTGACTCTAGAAGCGACTAGGGAATATTTTTAGGGTATTCATTGATGAGTAGATATTATAGAGTGTATAACCTTAAATGCTCTTAGGTCACGAGATCGATAAACATCATGATTAGAGACGATGCACCGACTTCATTTATTGATCATGATCTTATGTGTGAGAACAATGCACCCTTGGTGATGATCTCATTGTTACCCACACCACCATGTTGGACTTGACTTTTGACAAAGAGGATCCAATCTCTTGGGTTAGAAAGAGTCATGACCCTATCGACATACTTGGGGATCCCACACTAGGCATTGAGACTCACGCTCAACTAGAGAATGTGGTTAGATAATTTTCATACACTTCCAAAGCAGATCCCCAAAATGTAACGAAAGCACTCACGAATGAGCATTGGATAAGTGTTGTGGAAGATAAGTTGCTTCAATTTTGAAAGAACAATGTTTGGGAATTATTTCTCCAAACTAGAGATATTAATGTGATTGGTACCAAGTGGGTGTACAAAAACAAGATGGATGATAATGGTTCCATCATTATTAATAAGTCTAGGTTGCACATAAGTTGAGAGTGTAGATTTTGATAAGACATTCGCTCTTGCTGCTAGGCTTGAATCTATCTGCTTAGTAATCACCATGACATATCATCTACGATTTAAGCTATACCAAATGGATGTCAAAGTTCCTTTCTCAACGGTATTCTTTAGGAGGAGGTTTATGTGGAACAACCAAAGGGGTTTTATCTAAATAAAGCTATACCAAATGTTCTAGTCCTCGTATTTTTAGATAAAATACCCAAAGCACCTAGAACATGTCTTTTATCTAAAGAAGGCCTTGTATGGTTTGAAGAAGGCACCATGTACTTAGTACGAAAGGCTAACTTCTTATCTCTTAGTTTGTGGATTCAAGAGAGGGGGAGTTTATATGACGTTATTTGTTAGGAGAGAGGGTGGTGCTATCTTAGTTTCCCAAGTTTTTGCTGGTGATATAGTCTTTTGATCCATATTTTCCCAGCATGCTCATACTTTTGAGGAGGAGTTAAAGAGAGAATTTGTGATGAGTTTGGTTGGTGAACTTACTTTCTTCCTAGGTCCAAGTGAGGCAATTAGATCATGGGATATTTGTATCTAAAAATAAATATACTAGGGACCTAGTGAAGAAGTTTGGTTTGGACTCCGCTAAGCACTCTTGCACACCCATGAGTTCCTTGACAAAGCTTAGAAAAGAAACTTTAGGAAAGGACGTAGGGCAAACACTCTATAAGAGTATGATATGTAGTCTCCTCTACTTGACTACTAATCATACTGATATTACCTTTAGTGTTGGTGTTTGTGCACGGGACCAAGCGTCCCAAAAAGATCCACACTTGCTTGCACTTACACGTATCACTAAATACACGAGTGACATTATTTCTTATGGAATTTGGTATTCCTTTGATACAGATGACCATTTGTCGGTTTATTCGGATGCCGATTAGGCCTGGGATGTTGATGGTTATAAAAGTACCTTGGGTGGATTCTTTTACTTTGGGAGTGCTCTTGTATCATTATTGAGCAAGAAGTAAAACTCCATTTCTTTTTCCATGGAAGAGGCTTCTACATAGCCATCGGGAGTTGTTTCACACAATCTTTATGGATGAAACAAATGTTGGAGGATTACGGGATTAGTCAAGGCACGATGACTATTTCTTGTGATAATATAAGTTCATCCACATTTCTCATAATCCCGCCCAACATTCCCATACAAAGAACATTAGGATTTGTGAGCACTTTATTCGTGATCTTGTTGAGAAGAAGATGGTTTCCTTGAGCTTCGTGGGTACCGAACATCACTTTTTCACTAAACCTTTAGATTCACTTAGATTTTGGGTATTTTTTTCGTTGATTGAGTTCATGTATTAATTATATTTTAGGGCGCTTTTCACATTGCTATCATTTGTCCATATAACTAGATTGTATTCTTATGTTTATACATTGAAAAATACGAAAATATTCTCTTCTTTACAATTTTTATGTCAAATATTCAAAAATATTTTTGTATTTTGTTTTACACCATATATGGATGCACATTTAAGATGCTTAAATTATAATTTAATTCCATCCATTCATGTGACTGAATCATGGTGTTATTAGACTTGGCTTCATTTCTTTTTAGTGCCTAATAATGCATGTTTAGCACTGCGTTGTTCATTGTTGATTACTTCCTTCATGATAGACTCATTATATAACTTTTATTACACATATGCATGAACTCTTGAATTTTGAACTTGCTTGTTATCTTGAATTTTGAACTTGCTTGTTATCTTGAATTTTGAACTTGCTTGTTATCTGTTGAATAAGATATTCTTATCTCAATCGTGCTTAATAACGAACCAAATGTACTAGAAACCAATTATACTTGTAAAACCATTGGCCTTTTTTTAATCAAAAAATTGATATATGTTAAAAGCAATTGAAATGGGCTATAAAAAGAATCATTATTCTTTGCGTTAAAGTCCACTTTGGGAAAGAGCCTAAAATATGTATTCAACACATAAAAACATAAGTGCCAAGGACAATTTTGTTTCACTAGTACTTCATTAAAACTGAGCAATATGATTCCTTCAAAGTTTTTGACAATTTATGCTTAAAATGTGAGATTTTGAGGGTGTTATAAGTTGGAGATCAATGGATGTGAATAACAAAGTTCCTTTGAAAATATTAAATAGTTTGGCGTTATTGATTTAAGAACCATTTAAATTCATGTTGAGTTGAGTTTGATAGAGGAACTTTTGCATGTGTTTCGTTGTTGTTGAAAAGCCTCTAATAAAAAATCTCAATAACCTACAAAATATAACAATATAAAGTGTAGCGGTAAGTAGGTATCAATCCAAATCAAAGGAGTGAAACGAGAGGAAAACACATGTAATTTATTTTTTATTATATTTTTGGACTTTTGCATTTTTTATTTTTTTTAACTTTTTCAATATTAAAACAATTTTTAGATTTAAGGTGAGTTAACTAATAACTAAATAAAAAAAAGGGTAATCAAACCAAAAGTAAAATGTGAAAAACATAAACAAATGTGTGATAAAAGTGAGTGAGATGTAACTAAATGAGAGAAAAATATTCAAAGGATGGAAAATTCACCCTTAATTCACACAAATTTATCTAACTTGCAGTATTTTAATTTCATCAATTTCCAAAATATTTATTTAATTCAAAAGCTAATTCTCATTACACTAATGAATTAATTGAATATTCTTTTAGAAAATTAAGTTTAATCCCCACAAACACTACTCTAAATGACTTAAAATCAATTAAATGAATCAACCGCTAGGATCGATTCACCAAACTAATTTTAATTAGAGAAAGTAAAAACAAGAGTAGATGGAATTTATACTAATATTTAAATCAAGTGATAAACCTATCTCTAGTTTGAATCAAATGATAATATAATTTTCAATCCTTTCTCAAGGATGATTTTCCATTTCTCAATGTGAAAATAAGTAGGAATTAAATTTACTAATCAAGGGAAACTAACAAAATTAGAATTGACAATTAAATCAAATTGGATCCATGAGGGTTTCAATTCATCCCTTGAATGGGATGATTAGCCCTATATAATCATCATCCAATAAAAAATAGAATCAAATAAGAGTATAAAATGAAAATTAAAGAGGAGTAATCAAACCAAAATTTCCTTCAATTGCTTTAATTCTTCAATTCTTCCATCATCTCAATTAATTACAAACACTCAATTTATTGAATTTTTTCTCTAATCTAAAAAAAATAAAAAAAATAAAAATGGTGTTTCTCTATCTAATTCTCTCTCTAGCCTAACTCTTTTCTTTTTATTTGGGTCTTTTTATTCTTTAAATAGTAGGCATGGAACTAAGGGTAATTTGGGGAGGTACACACTAGTGTGCATGAGGAGTGTGAGGATATTTGGGTGAGGGTAATTAAGGTAATGGGCACACATGTGTTATGGGTGAGGTCATGTGGAAGAAGTGGAGAAATAAGGTGGGAAATAAGTTGGGGGTATTTTGGGTAAATGGGTTAAGTGACATTTAAAAGACGTGTGGGTTTGTTATTTGGTTTTATATTGGGATTTTGGCAGTTGACACACTATTTGGATTTGGGTTTACAAATGGGAAATGGGTCTTACTTTGTTGGTTGGTTCCGAGTTCATGGGTAGAGGAGCATCCAGTTTGGGGAATAGGGGTCGGAGATGGGTAGCGCCGAAATTGGGAAAACGGGTTGGTGGTTGTCGGGTTAGGAGTGGTCCAGAGCTAGGTTCGGAGGTTGGGGTTGCAATGTTCGCGGCCGAAGCAGGTGGTTTCTTGAGCTGTATTTTCAGGGTTGGACTCGGTTGAAAGGAAATTGAGTTTAGATTACTGTTAGCGGGTTTGGTTAGGATGGGGGTCGATTTCGGGTTCGGCCAGAGGGGGCTGTCGGTTTCAGCTCGGGTTTACAATGGTGAGGTGGGTGAGATGGTCTAAGGTGGTGAATGGGAAAGGTGATGAGAAGTGGTTAGGTTATGGTGGAAAGAGAGAGGAGAGAGAGTGTGTGGGGAAATAAGATGGGTTTGGGAGTGTTTGTGTGTGGTGAAGGTGCAGGGGAATAGGGTGTGTGGAGTTTAATGTGAGGGTTGAGTAGTTTAGGTGTAAAAGGTGTATGGTTAGTTGGGTGAGGGTGAGGGAAAGTGTGTAGGAGTTTTGTGTGTGTGTTTAATTGTACCTAATTAAAATAAAATTAAGACTCAAAATAAAATAAAATCAAACTAATTAAAAAAACAAATAATAATAAAATACTAACAACTAAAAACAAACAAAACATAAAGGAAAAGAGATTCTCGACACACTAAAAAAATAAAACCTCTAAAAATAAATAAAATCTATTAAAAATAAAACAAAAATAATAAAAATAAAAACTAAAAAAGAAGTAAAAATAAAACCTAAAGTCCTAAAAATATAAAATCTAGTAAAAGTAAATATAAACTACTAAAAACTAATCCCAAAAATAATAAAATTAAATAAAATAAAATAAAATTAAACACTAAAATTAAAAATGAATAAAAATAGAAAATAAATTCTAGAAAATTCTAAATTAATCTAAAATATCAACTAAAAATAAAACGACACAAAATAAAATCTAAAAAAAAATTTTAAAAAGCACAAACTAAACACACACAGGGCACGACACGGGTGAAAGTTTGGGCTAGGTTTAGGCTCGAGTTTGGTACGGGACTAGGGAATTAGCTCAATAAATCATGCATTTGCCTTGGAATAAGCGTTTGAACTCCGCAAACGACGATCGAGCCTGTACATTAAACATTTAAGAATATAAGACCGAAATTGATAAGAATTAGCAGCTAAAATACGTCTATTCGGGGTATAAAATGTACACTTTTGGGTGCTTATCACACCACTACCAAATAGAGCGTTGCTAGACCTCGAGCAATAAGATAAAGTAAAAGAGAAAGATAAGAAACCAAAAGTGTACCACTTTCACGGGCACTTGAGATTGCACTTAGAATGTGCAACAAGCCTTTAAACCTATATGTTCCCCTACAGGACGAGTTTTGTCTCATGCAGGTTTGCAGGGAATATACCCACAAAATTCTTTATTTTCAAAAGTTAGGCTATCTCTTATTAGACATAAAATAATTGCACAATCCATCACAAGAGAAAAATATTTTGAGAGATACAAGCTAGAAGTGTGTAAAAAGGTTAACTAAGTAAATACTCAAGGCACATCCTTCCTAGAACTCAACGTGTGTGTGTGAATTCGTCAAAATGGGTCGAGTATCATAAGAGTAATTTCTAGATTGCATTTTCGGAATCAACGCTTTAATTTTAAAATCTCACGGATATATCTCTCTTAAACGAACTCTCGGGATTTGGGTAAGTATATCGCTCTTGTGTGTGAGGAGGTGAGTAAATGTAAGAAAGTTCAAACGTATCACACACATATAAGAAAGAAAGAACATTTTCAAAGAAAAGTGATCTCATGAAAGAATGCTAATCACTATAGCAAGAACGTCGAGTTATTCACCACGTTGACTTTCATTTGACCAAACACATAGGGGAGATATGGATGTATATGGGTGAGGGAGACATGAAATTAGATGAGAAGGATATGATGAGGTGTGGTATGATGGGATGGGTGATGTATGGATGTAGATGAAAGATGGATGCGATAAGAGTGTTCTGCACTTTGAGCACAAATGTCTTTATTACACAAGAACTAACTACAAACTCTATTTTTTTCTTTTCTTTTTTCTTTTTTTTTTCTTTTTGTTTTTTTTCTAATTTTCTTTTGTTTTTTTTTTCATTTTTTTCTTTTATACTCTCACCATGGAAGACATTTTACATTTGGGAAAGCACTCTTTTTTTGAAAATGATGGATGATATATAGATGGAGTAGGGAATGGTGTGGGGAAATATATGGGAATATGGAAGAGCATGGTAATGTAGTGGGTGAAGTTAATGGGTGAAAATCTAGTGATCGGGACAAACTTCAAGAGACGCGTCTCTTACAACTAGAAAGTGATGTCGTTCTATGTGATCAAGCCAAATTTTTTAAATGAAGATTAATGAGATCATACAACGATTTAAGGTGCGGACCCAAACGAAGTTGAATCAACTTGTGACTCAGATATTGCGTAAAACACTCTGAAAGGGCGAAAGACACAAATCTCACATGCTAAAGTCTCTACTAGTGATCCTTAAGGTTCTCTTTAGAATTGTAATACTCTTCAACTCTAAACCGTAGTGACGTGATACGTGCGGAAATTTTGTTGAGTCTAGAAATTCATGGTGCAACATGCCTTCATATGTATTACATAAGCTATGTGTAAAAAGATAAATCCTCTAGCTTGATTCCTAGACTTAAAATATGGATGATAGAAAATTCAAATCAATGAGTGAGATGAAAGAAACTGCACAAAAATTTTAAAAATTACGTTTTGAAATCAAAGTTTTTCAAAAGAGGGACGATTTTGATAAAATTACCCACCCCCAAACAAAAAGGAACATCGTCCTCGATGTTAAGTAAAATGATTTTTAAAATTGAGAGCAGAAGGGAGGAAAGATATTACCAGAATCAACCGCTAATGAATTGGACAGATGCAGCAAAAATGAAACCTGAATAAAGGAATGAGATAAAAAAATGTGTACAAGTCTATAAATATGATAAAGCATTGGGTGGTGTGAAACACCACCCCAAAATAAGATGAGACTCATACAAGAAACGACATGCTTCCTCCCGATAGCGGTAAGTTTAATATCTTCAGCCAGACCGATGGAAGCTCACCCTAAAGATAAGATCAAGGAAAGCCCGGGGCGACAGAAAAAGTGGGTGATGAGAATCACCCTCAAACAAGACTGGAGCATCAGTCTTGTTGGATCAGGGTTAATAATGGTCAATGCACTTGTATGGAAAAGTGCATCACACGATGCAAAGCATCGGTGGACCAAGGGTGGGTGGGTATTAGGGTAAGGTTAAGAAATGAAAGGGTAAGATTGAAGAGGTATCGATCTCGATCCTTATTGAACCGAAAGGTGAGGGCAACAAGGGACCTATAAGAATGGTGCTCTAGTTGAATGGGGGAGGCGAAAGGGTGTATATAGTGGAATGGGGTGGGCCTCATAGTAAGCATACGACTGTTCAATAAATGGACGATGATAATGGTCGCATCGTGACATGCCAGGGAGCTGGCGATGGAAAAAGAAACACCACAAAAGAGTGACGGGCATGGGGTAACAAGCCCAGTGTCACAGTGGAGAGTAGCACCTAAAATACTCTCATGGATGGTGGATGATGGAGTTAGGTTAGGATACAAATATATGGTTGGGAACATGCATGGTATAAAATCAAGATCGAAACCGAGTGGTGGGATAGAAAGGACAATGTGTGGGTCAGGTGGGATAAATGGTTTATCGGGTGGCATAAACGGTGGGGGAAGATGATCCAACTCAAGAGTAGGTGACACACATTACTCATGAGGTGCATAGTGATCCTCAAGGGCACTCGTAGGAGGAAGTGTGGAAATAAACGACTGAGTGATCAACTTATCCACCATTACGTCACCGATGAATGGGGTGGTTGGTTTAAACGAGGCACCAATATCGGAGATAGAGGAATCACTAGAAATAATGGGCTTAAGATGAGCCAAGCATGGTGGAACATGATCCATATCCAGAGAGGTAGAAACCTTCTAGGATTCAATATCGAGAAAATGGTGAGCACTCATAGCCGGAGCTAACCTATAATGAAGTGATTCCCCCGGAACACACGTAGTGGGCTCGATAGGTGTAGACTCAGGCATTTTTTTGGATTTATTGGGAAAGGAAAGGTGAATCTCAATGATGGGTTCATTTGGACATGGGGAGATTTGATCAGGCTCACTATAGATGGATAAATCAACATAGGTGTCAACTTGAGGCCCAGACCATGGAATGGTCTCAACATCGAGATTTTTGGTAGGATAGGGTTGGTTACACGCAAAATCAGTGGCACAAGATGACGCATCATCACTCCACGTGGGGGTAACAATCGGTTGACTTGGGGTGAAGCCCGACTCATGCTCACACTCAATTTCATTTAATCTTTGTTCAAGTAGTTGGAGGGCTTCATTTTTAATTTGAGTGGCTTACTCTTGCTCGAGTATGAACTTTTGCAAGAGGCTTTAGATAACGGAGGTGGATGATGGTGGTGAAGTGAGGGGTGGTGGTGGCTGAGGTGGACACAACTCGCTATGGACATGACTAGATGGAGAATACTCAAAGGAACCGTGGGGAACGGGGTCAAGTGTGTCATACACAGGAGAAGCATCTTCGTGAGATAAAAAAGGTGGATAATCATGGGGTTCATAGTGAGGGAACTGATCGGGAATGGGTGCACTTGATAGCCGTGATGACTGTTAGAACGTGTGAGGATTCGTAACATCGGGTTGGGATTCATATTGCGTGGAAGGGTGATCAGGACTCCACAAATAGCTTAGGTACTCACACAAATCGGGATTAGATACATCATGACAATAGGCCGAGGTGGGTTTCGGAATAGTGTTATATGGATACACATGTTCCATGGTGGCTTCATAGGGATATGAAAAGTAAGGGAACTCATGGGACATGTGATTGGCATAAGAACAATGGGTACACAATAAAGTATGCGACACGTCGACGCTTGACACCGAGGGTGATGGAATAGGAGATGTGATTAAGCATAAATTCTTCCAATGTTATCCCTTTAATTTAGTTACTTTTAGCACCTCGAACAACGTAATCGATTTGATTTTATCTCATAATCTTGCTACTGACTTATTCTAATGAGTACACCGAGTTTCTGGTATTTCATACTAGTTTTGTAGGTATTTAATGTCAATAAAGAAAGAAAGAAACCGGAAGAATCGAGAAAGAAAAGAAGGAAAAGTCAAAAGGGTAAAGTTGTGATTTTTACCATGAATTCGAATGAGGCATCAACTAGAAAGTTGAAGAGCTTTAAATTACAAGAACACTAGAAAAAATAGCACCTCAATCGGAGTCCTGATGTGAAAGTTATGAGCAGTCAAAGATAGAAAAAAAAGTCAAAGAAAGACAGGACCGGTCCGGCCAGAAATTAAAAGAACCTATCCGGACAGGACCGGTCCGACCAGAAATTAAAAGAATCGGTCCGCAGTGCCACATTTCAGAGAACCCCAGACCGAAGATGGATCGAAGCTGAAAAAAATTAAAAGAACCGGTCTGCACAGGACCGATCTACCCAAGAAATAAAAGAACCAGTTCAGATCCAAGCCAAACCGATCCAGAGGAGGACAAGACCGGTCCGGCTGTCGAGATTTTATTTTCTTATCTTCCTCTAATGGAGAGTCCTAGTGCTGCTAAAACTCTTGGAGTTTTGTAGGGTATATAAACCCATTTTATTATCATTCTTAGGATGAAGAATTAATATAATTTTCCAATTCTTTCTGTAAAACCCTAGTTTTGAAGGTAGATTACAATTTTAGTTCCAAGATTGAATATTATTCAGATTTCTGTGATTATAAGTGTTCTTAATTGCTTCTTTTAATGCTTTGGTAAGATTAGTAGTTAAATTCTTCAGTCCAATTCCTTTCTACTTCATTCTACAAATTTTTCTTAGTTTAATTATGGTTTTCTGCAATTCAAAAATTGTTTTCATTAGTTTCAGCATGTTAGGCTAGATTTTCTAAGTGCGGGATACATGAACCCATCTTGATGTGATAGTTGCATGTGTATAATATTAAACCTCTGAATTTAATGATTTATTACGACCGTATTGCGTAGGAACACGACAATTGTAGATCTTTGGATCTTGTTTGCTTTCGGGTAACCGGGATGCTTTAGAATGCAATTCGAGTGTAACTATCGAAATATCGATTTACTCGTCCTCTGATTAAGTATGGTTCAGGCTTGAACCTCATATACGTAATGCTTGGGAGTACTAAATTCTGGGTCTAACTAATCAGTTAAATTTACGATTAGTATTATACCTGTAATACACTAGGGTTGGGGGATTGTATTCTCGTCCTGTTTTTCTCATCATTTAAGTTTAAAGTTTTAAATCTTTCTTCATCAGTATTGTAGGTAATTTAGTATAATTGCACCTTTTCATAATTTCATAATTACATCTAGTGTAGTTCTTCCACAAACCAAATCACTTTTCTTTCCCTTTACAGTCAGAGTTAGGATTTCCATGTCTATCCAACGTCGTTACAATTTCATTGTCCTATTTCCCAGAGGATACAATCCCGACTTACCGGGTTTATTACTAACACAACAAGCTTGCACTTAAGCCTAGAAGAGAATGCACATTAGAGACACTTTCTGAGTCGCGTCAAGATGCATGCATAGATGGTGAAAGAATATCAATGGTACTCATAAGAGAGATGAGAACACTAAGTATATCATAAAGAGACGGCTCGGGATCACTCTCACATGTGTCGCGTGACAATGGAAAATGACTAAAGTAGTCCCGTAAGGGACGTTCTTCGGCCATGTGGAGAGAAATATTTTTTGGATTTTTAAAATATTTTCAAAAGGAAAGAAAATATTTTTGGATTTTTCTGAAAATGAAAGAAAGAAAATATTTTTGGATTTTCTAAAAAATAAAGGAAGAAAATATTTGCGGATTTTTTTTTGGAAGAAAAGATGGGGAAAAATATTTGGACTCTTTGAATTTGGACGAACTCACTAAAACCGACTACCAAAAAAAGTGAATTGGACACACACAAGTTAAGGATAAATTCTAACTAGCACGTAGGCAATTTTTATTTTTAAATTTAGTGAAAGGGTAGTCAAATTTTAATCAAGTTCGCGGGCGATAAAAAATAACGGAATTATCTGAGTGATCACCGTTGCAAAAATGTTCTCCTATTGGGCTACCTAGTTGATTGACTTTAAATTTAGTGATAGCTAAGGTAGCACAAAAATGGTAAGCGAGTGAGTCGGGTGATGAAATACCTTCTCGTGAACGACCGGGTGTAGGTCTTAATTGATTAATTCATCCCACACATTTAAAAAAATAAATGCGATAAAAAAAATCAAATAAGAGCATTGTAGTCACACACAAAAATTGACTCGCTGACAGGAGAGGCGCGAGGGTTTAGAAATGTACCTCCCACAATTTTTACACGGTGGGGATCTGAAAAATTTGAATAAACCGGGGGGAGATTATGCCTATCTCAGTCAGCCCCGGGAGTCCTACCAATCCAAAGTAGGGATGCTTCTTTTTCTCGCCTTTGGACGCCCTCTCTCTACCTTGTCCGGTTTTCCTATCACGCTTTTCATTGCAATTAATTGTTACAAATTGAAATGAAATATAAATGGGGTCTTTATGCACCGCAATACAAGCCAAATAATAAAGTCCTAATACAAGCCTTCTAAAATAAATGAAAAAGGGTACGGAAATTTATTACAAATGAATCAAAAAATGGGAAATCCTCTCAAATGCTTCAAGATCCAAAGATCGGCAACGACGCCATTTGATAGAGTTAAAAATTGCTTCTCTTTTGTGTTTTTATCAATATTGCAACTTCTTTTCTATCAAAATTCCCTTGAACCCATTTATACTTGAATTGGAGAAACTCTTCAATTATACATAAAAATTCTCTCAATCACAATCCCTCACAAATGTATTTATTGAATCTAAAATATAAACTACGAAATAAAAATAAAAAAATACAATGGATGAATTCATAATGGACAATTAAATAATAAAAGAGATTTTCTAAAAATGCAAATCCTAACATTATAAAATTGTACATTAGAACTCATCGAAAGAAATAAATTCTAGATCATTACTTTATATTGAGATAATTGCTAAAAATGCAAAATCTCAACATAAAGGAATGGATTAGAATTTACCTCCCATAGGGATGAATTCAACTACATCAATCTATTTTGAAATAATTGCTAAAAATGCAAAAATTCATTATAGAGGGGTGGGGTGGAATTCACCCTAGAGATAAATTTCACTACACACCTCTATATTAAGATATTTGCTAAAAATACAAATACTCAATATAGAGGAGTGTATAGAGATTTATCACACACGAGTTTTAAAAACTAAGTTGGAGATGTTGCTTTGTTCAATAATTTACACCAAAATTTTAATTGAATTATTTTTTTAGGAGTGTCTCTTTGACTTCATACACTATCACTACATATACCTATGTTGACTTTCTCATGAATTCTTCTCAGTGATGATAAATGGGGAGTCTTGTGGTTTCTTCAAATCTTGTAAAGGTTTGAGGCAAGGAGATCCTTTATCTCCAGGATTATTCTTACTATGTGCGGAAGTGATGAGTAGAAATATTGAAAAAATCTTTCAAAATTATAAGGTCAACAAATATAAATCCTATATTACTTGTCCTCTTGTATCTCACCTTGCTTATGCAGATGATTTGATCATTTTTTCATCGAGGAGTCTCAAAGTCATCAAGAAAATCAAATCTATGTTGAATACATATGAAGGGGTCTCTGGCCAAGAAGTGAATAAAGCCAAAAGCTCCTTGTTTTTCGCTAAGAAGATGGATAATGCCAAGACAAAGAAAATCTCCAAAATTCTGCAGATGCCAATTAAGAAGCTTCCTTTTGTTTACTTGAGTTGTCCCATATACAATGGCAGATTGAAATGCTCTCTCTTTGAGAATCTTATAAGCAAGATTAGGGGTAAATTGGAAGGTTGGAAAGCTAATCTCTTATCTATGGGTGGTAAAATAAATTTAATTAAGCATGTTCTGCAATCAATTCCCATATTCTCTCTAGCTGCTATGCAACTTCCAAAAAAAGTTATAACTATAATTGAGCAAATCATGGCAAACTTTCTATGGGGTTTATTTGAAGAGGGAGAAAAACACCATTGTATTGCTTGGAAAGAATTGTGTCGACCTCCAGAAGAGGGTGGATTGGGGTTCAAAGATATGAATGATTTGGTGAATGCTTTCAGTATAAAATTATGGTGGAATTTCAAGAATCAAAAGTCTCTTTGGGCCCAGTTTATGAAGAAGAAATATTGCAGAATTCATCATCCTAGGGTTACTAATGTCTATAAAGGATCTCATGTTTGGAAGAGAATGGTCATGAACAGAGAATTGGCGGAGAATAACTGTAAATGGATCATTGGTAAAGGAGAGATTAATGTAAAATGGGAAACTGGTCAGGAGATACGAACCTCGATACAGATGCGATTTCTAAAAATATCAAAATATCAGACCTGCTGAATAGCAATGAAGACTGGGATTACAAGAAGATTAATGAAGTTATGCCCCAAAATGCGATGGCAACTTGTTCTAAAATCGATTTGATGGGAAGTAATCATAATGACTTGCTGATCTGGATGCCAGATTCAGATGGTAACTTTACTCTCAACTCAGCTTGGAATATTATGAGAGATCATAAAAGCTCTTCTTGGACTAATGGTTTTCTATGGAATAAGATGGTTCCAATTAAAATCTCTTTCTTTCTGTTAAGGCTTTTAAAAGATTATATTCCAATTGATGAAGTTATTAAGCATATAGGAGTGATATGTCCTTCTAAATGTGGTTGCTGTTCAATTCACCATATAGAATCTGCTGCTCATTTATTTGGAAACAGTGAGTTTGCTATATCTGTTTGGAGTAAATTTGAAAACTTATGTGGGATTCACAGTTTAAATCATTCTATAAGAGGAAGATTGATTGCTTGGTGGTCCGAATCATCAAATTCGCAATGGGGCAAAATTATTAAAGTCATTCCAGCTTTTATCTATTGGGGAATATGGAAGGCCAGGAACAAATGGAGATATGAAGATTAAAAAATGCAGCCAACCAGAACTATTAATGAAATTCACAAGAGTATCTCTATGCATACAGATATAGACTTGATCAAGGTTCAGCCATTAAGGAGTCAACAAGGTATGCCAAAATCTATCAGACTAGTTCAATGGAGACCTCCTGAAGGTTATAACTTAAAGCTCAACGTAGATGATTGTTCAAAAGGAAATCCAGGACCTATGGGAGGAGGAGGGGTGTTAAGAAATGGAGAGGGAAAATGTCTTAAAGCTTATGCCGATAGCTTTGGTTATGGCTCTAATATTTAGGCAGAAGTGATGGCTATTGTGAGAGGTATTGAGATGTGTGACTTTAGAATGATCGAAGATATTACAGTAGAGTCAGATTCTTTAACTGTAAGTACTGAATGATAAGAAAAAATGTCCGTGGAGTATTATGCCTACAATTGTCAAGATCAAAGGTAAATCTCAAGGTTTAAATATTAAGTTCTGTCATATTCTTAGAGAGGGCAATAAATGTGCGGATATGCTTGCTTCCTTTGGATGTTCTTCACAATCTCAAATAACATCGGCTGCTTTAGATGCATTTCCAAAATCTCTGATAGGTCTTCTCAAGATGGATGATTGGGCTTTCCCCAACTTTAGATATGATTAGGATTTTCCCTTTTTCTGTAAAGGTGACTAGTTTATAAAGTCATCAAACATTCTTGTAAGATCTCTTATCATCTTTCAATAAAATTACGGTTTAAAAAAAAACCCTTCATTCCCATGATTTGAATATTTTCATGTCATTCCACGGTGTGTATATTTGTAATTATATGTATATTTTTATACTCAAAAATTTCAAAAATAATTTGTTGGTTGGTTGAAATTTCATCGCATATGTTTAATTAGTCTATTCTCTGTGATGTTATTTCAAATGGGTATACTTCTGATGCTAATTTTTCAGGTTTAGCTTCAATCCCTTTATCTATTATGGACAAAAAGTGGGAGAACAATTAAAGGGGAGTTTTATTTTCTTTAAAATCCATGAGTTATTGTATTTTATCTTTGCTTCATGTGTATAGGTATTTTCCTTCATTGATGATATCAAGGACTACAGGATGAAGATATTCAGTAGAGACAAAGTTACAAGTGTTTTTTTTTCTTTTCAGGGTTGGGACTGCCATCATTTGAGCTTGTCTTATGGGTTATTTTTTTTGGTTTTGCATTTTGTATCGGAATAGCCAAAAAGGACTATTTGTAAGAGTAAGTTTTATGATTGCTCATTATGTTTTAGTTTGACATTTTCCATTATGCCCCACTTCAACATCACGTACGTTCTCAATACTTCAAATGAAGAAAAGTTAGTGATCGATTGAATTATTGATTTCATCACTACAATACTTGAAGAACGTATATCAGGTTGATTTTATGTAACTATTTTGTGCAGGGGTATTTTACAAGTGGAGCCTAAGTCTGTAAGTTTGTCTGTGTCATTCTGTAATAGTTTAGTTATAACACTGCTGAAAAGGGTTTTTCCCGAACATTTTTTTCCTCATATCCTGCACTCTATTTGTTTGATTCTATTTAGATCCTATATCTTGCATGTTTAGTTTCACCTAATTAATAAAGATAAAATTGGATTAAACTAAATTTGGATTATCCGTGACATAATCTACGAATTCTACTTTTTACCATATAATCGGACCATTCCCCCCTTATGCTTCTTCTCATGATGCTCTCCTAACTGAGGACCCTTAGACTGTAGAGCCCCCTGAGTGGATAGACAAATATGGATTTGACCTCTTATCACCCTTACTCTTCTGGAACTCACTATGATCCTGGTAGTAAAGTAAAGTGAGATTCACCACTTGTGTATACGTGGTAAAATCTGGGTTCTTCAAAATGTATTGTATGATGCACCATGTCAAACAGAAGATGCACTTCTTCGTCTTCTTTTATTTCGTGTTTACCTCCTCTTGGATTAACAATAAAAGTGTGGTGAACTATTGCTCATATTCTACTACAGTGCGACTCTCCTGCTTAAGACTCAAAAATCTCTTTTCACACTCCCAATGGCTGGTTGGAAGTACTAGTTGTAAAATATGACCCCAAATTTCATGATGGTCATCGCGTCCCTTTGCTCAGGTATGGTGATTGACTTCCCTACTAGCCTGAAGTTAGCCAACATCTGCTTCAGGACGTTTGAGCAAACTATCATCCTCAAGTTCCTTTGGATGGATTTCCTCCACTGATACGCCATAAGAATATTTTTACTCCTATAAAACTCAGATGGGTTACCTTTAGTAAAGGCCCCAGGCACTCTCTTCCACACAGAATTCTGCGGCTAAATAGGTACCACCACCAGCTACTGTGGCTACGGCAGTGGTGGCGGTGGAAACCGTTGTAACATGGAAACCATGAATGTGGTGACTTTTTGAGTAACAATTTTACTCAAGTCTGCGGCATATACTACTGATGGGGTCTGCTGCTCCTACTGAGCATCTTTGTCTACAGACTGTCGCATTTTAATGCGCCTATTGTCTTCCCTTTAAAAGCAAACAAGGTTCATGTAACACCTCACTTAATTAAATACTGGGTGATCAGTCCTTTATTAAATTATAATCAAGGTGAACGGTTGGTTCATTCTTAACATCACTGTTGCAAAATAAACTTTGCAATTTAAACACCCTAAATAATTAAGCTAAGTGTCAAAGCCATTTAAAACATTATTTCCATTTTATTAAATCCAATTATGAAAACCTTTAATAAGTAACAGTTTAAGAATCACACAATTATTAAGACTGGAAATAAACACCCATGAATTTAACCATTCAGATAAACCAATACCAACTTTAAAACTACAAAGGAAAGCCATCCCGACAGTAATTAAAACCCAAAGAGTAAAAATACTAAAGATAAATGAACATAATCTCTAACATATCCAACAGAATAAGGAAACAGGAGACACATGCCCAACTAATTAGAACTGAAATAAGAGTGGAATAAACAACGAGGTCGTCTAAGAAAATGGCCTGCAACTCCCACATAAGCTGCAGTACGTCCAGTCCAAAGAACCTAAGCATGACGCCCATGTGGCAGGGCACCTGTGATATATACATATATATACAAAAGAGAAGAGATAACAGGAAACGAGTCATAGCCCGATTGTAAAACAGTTTAAATTTTGTTTAGCAAGTATTCAAAATGCTTACCGGCTAATGTAACAACCATATTAATATGCGACACTCTCTTGAGAAATTCTCACCTCTCATCTAGTGTGCACGCTTACCGCACTATTAACCCCAAAAGTTTATTTTAACTTAACTTTACCATAAGTTTTCCTGCCGACAATTACTATGGCTAGGATAATTAATTTCTGAAATTAAAGTTCTCACATCTATCTCATTTCATTTTAAAATATTCTAGTGTTGCCACAAAATTCTCAAACACTTAATAATAAAATTGGATTCATTCATTACTTAACTACCTTTATGCACAATAGAACATTCTTATACTGAAGTATACATATTTATATTAGCAACTCATATAATATATATATACTATCGGCACCCCACATAAGCTTTATGGTCTGGCATACTCTGCTATCAAGTCCCCGTATCACTCGTACTAAGGGAAATACTAGTTCGGAATCACTCTCGAATTGTATTAACACAAAATATAAACAAATGGAGGTGAAGCATAGTTCCAAGTCACTAAGAGGTCATCACATACCCACACGTCTCTTAGGACTGTCTAACTATCAATTAGATAACATGTACCAAGGAATCTTATGTTCTAGGGTTCAAGTCGTTATCCCCCGTAAATGCCCAATTGAGATAAGACTGTCCCGGGGCGGAAACCCCCCGTGATAGCAAGTAGCTCGGGTACAATTTTACACACATATATATAATATATGCATAATCACACAGTCATATATATATATATATATATATATATATATATCACTATTCACATTTCTCAATTAGGTGCACCCACGACCCATAATTATAAGTATCCGTTCTTAATACATTCTACTCGTTTATCCCGTATAACGGACTCGTCTCTTTTATTTTCATTTATATGTTATTCCATACTTACTTCATATTTCTATCGAAGTATTCTATCTACCTAAGTATAATTTCAGTAGGTACTCTCACTTACTTTCTAGTTTAACTTCCTAACGAGTCCAAATCTTTTATTTAGACGTTCACATAATTACATATGTGTAAATCACTCCCCGTTAACCCTTAATTTCACCTTACATTAAATTCTCACTTATTGGGGTTTACTAAAACCCTACTGGTCCTAATTATAACCAAAAATGTTCTATACTCAAGGGTTACTACACATTTTAATTGAAATAAACCATAATAAGAGGAATATGCAGTTTTCCAGAAGGGGTCGATTGATCGATGGAAGGGGGTCGATCGATCGATCATCGATCAATCGATGTTCTTGGGTCGATCGATCGATCAAGCAGTTATGGAAAAAACTTCATTAACCCAGTTACGGAAATCCATCTCCAACCTCAACCAAATCTCCATATATGATTCCCAAACTCCCAACAAATGATACTACAAGCACTACATACCCAAATAAACGATTTTCTACGTAAAATATGCGAGTTACCATCCCGTATAACAATTTAAAGGGGTAAAATCTACATAGGCTTCAAGAACCCTAATCTTTTCTTTAAATTTCAATTCTTCCAATTCTTTTCCAGATTTCCTACTTCTAAATTGATGAAATTTCATGGTGTATCCTCTACATACGAATTTGATGTCCAGAATATGATTACTTCTTTTACGACATATGAATTCTAGTCTCCAAACTACACTTTCTTTCATGAAAAAAGTTCTAAACAATCATAGACTAACATAATTGAGACATTAACTAAAAATAAGGCAAGATAGATACTTGCCAGGAAATTTAGTTTCTGATTTGTGGAAGAAAGTGATGTGGTTGTGTTCCCCATCGCGTGATCTATGATTTAGCGGTGGTGGCGGTGTAAACGGTGGAGTTTTTGGCTTTGAATTCCTTGGAAAGCTTTCCCACTTCTTCTCCAATGGCCGTTATTTGTTTTTTCTTTTGTTAACCCTAGATGGAAACTACTAAAAGATGATATAACCTTGGCAAATTCGTGGGTTTAATTGCCCAAAAATACGAAATATCCAAAACGCCCTCCCGGGATATTAATTAGGCCTAAAAACGCCTCGAAACCCAAACTAAACCCCCGGGTACATTATTTTGACTATCTCGACCCTTCCGAACCCATTGGAGCACTCGAAAGGACCATACAGGTGACTTATAATTTATTCATTTTTAATAATACTAATTTAATCCCGACACGACACAGGCGCGTCCCGATTTAATTTCCACAATTATCAAATTATACACTCGTGATAATTTTAGTAAATTCGATTATACATATTACTTTATCCGTTAAGTAATATTCAACAAAATCCCAATAATTACTAACTCTTATCAAGCTAGTAAATATTTAAAATAATTTTTGGATTAATATTAAATTAATATCTCAAATTAAATTTAATAAATCCCCAAATTTAAAAGTCATAAAAATACGGGGTATTACATACTCCCCCCCTAATAACGGAATTTTGTCCCGAAATTCAGAAAATAAGGCATACCTAGTAAGAATAACTCTGGGTATTTCTCGCGCATGTCTGCCTCACGCTCCCAAGTGGATTCTTCCACATTATGATGCTCCCACTAGACCCGTACTAGTGGAACTACCTTCGACCTCAATCTCCTTTCGCTATGGCCTAGGATAGCCACTGGTCTCTCCTCATAAGAGCTGTCGGGCTGTAGGTCAATCTCCTCTATCGCGATGTGGGTGTGGGCCATATCATCCCGAAGGTATCGTCTCAATGACGAAATGTGGAATACATTGTGAATGCGATGCAAGTGCTCTGGCAGCCCTAATCTGTATGGTACCGGCCTAATCCTCTCGATAATGGGAAATGGTCCCCTGTAACTTGGGGCCAACTTCCCCTTCTTCCCAAACCTTATCATTCCTCTCATAGGAGACACGCACAGTAATACTTGGTCCCCCACATTAAATTCTTAGAAAGACCTGTTTGCATCGGCGTAGCTTTTGTGCCTGTCCTGGGCTACCCGAATGCGACTCCTGATAAGATCAATCCTAACTGAGGTTTCCTGAATTACCTCTGGTCGGAGCAACTTATTGTCCCCCACCTCTAGCCAATAATTTGGAGAACGACAAAGCCTTCCATACAATGCCTCAAATGGATCCATGCCGATCGTGAACTGATAGGAGTCATTGTAAGCGAACTCCACCAGTGGAAGATGCGGCTCCCATCCTCCTCCAAAATCAAGGACACACATGCGTATCATATCTTCCAACATATGATTGGTATGCCTCTGTTTGTCCATCCGTCTGTGGGTGATAAGCTGAACTCAATCTCAACTCTATACCCATGGCCTCCTAAAATCTCTCCCAAAAACACGACACAAAAATCTTGTCTTTATCCGACACAATATCCAGGGGCACCCCATGTAGCCTAAGAATCTCGGCAATGATCAACTGAGCATACTGGCTCGTGGTATAGTCTGTCCATACTAGCAGAAAATGAGCCACCTTGTTCAAACGGTCCACGATCACCCAGATGGAGTCGTGGCCCCGCTGTGATGTAGGCAACCCAGTAATGAAGTCCATGGAAATACTCTCCCACTTCCATGTAGGTATCTCCAATGGCTGAAGCAACCCCAACGGTCTCTAGTGGTCTACCTTTACCATCTAGCAAGTAGAACACTTGGACACAAACTCAGCAATGTCCTTGTTCATCCCACTCCACCAGTACTGTCGCCTCATATCCAGGTACATCTTATCTCCTTCGGGATGTACCATAAATCTGGACCCGTGAGACTATGTCATCACTGCATGATGTAAGTCTTCTCCTTCTGGAACCATCAATCTCCCATTAAACCTCAAACCTCCATCGAAACTTACTGAATAGGACTCAACGCCCTTAGCTAAGAGCCGTACAATCTGCTCTTGACAAAATGAGTCCGCTGACTGTGCCTGTATCACCCTCGTAACAATCTTGGGTGTGATTGTCATGACAGATATAAAGGAACGGGAAACTACATCCTAGTGACCCAACTCTTTCCACTTCGCTTTCCAGACGCCTGCTATATCGCCTACCGATCTACCACTTAACGCATCATCAACCATGTTAGCCTTTCTCAGATGGTACTGAATTTCGAACTGGTAGTCTATCACAAAATCTAACCATCTGCGTTGATGCATATTCAGCTCTCGCTGAATGAATAGGTACTGCAGTGACTTGTGATTTGTGAACAAGCAAAACTTCTCCCCCAATAGATAATGTCTCCATATCCTCAATGCAAAAATGACCGTTGCTAGCTCTAGGTCGTGAGCGGGGTAATTTCTTTCGTGTGGCTTAAGCTTGCGGGAGGCAAAAGCTATAACCTTCTCCTCCTACTGAAGTACTCCCCCGAGTCCCCGTAAAGAGGCGTTAGTGTAAACCAGATACTCCACTCCCGGCTTGGGTAAAGCAAGAACTGGTCCTGAACTTAGCTAATCTTTCAGCTCATCGAAAGCTAATTGACAAGCATCATCCCAAACATACGGTACCCCCTTGCGAGTCAGATTCGTCAATGGACCCGCTATCTTTGAGAAACCTCGGATGAATATCCTATAGTACCTAGCTAAGCCCAAGAAACTACGCACTTCTGTCAGTGTCGTGGGCTATCCCCATTCCCTCACTGCCGACACTTTGCTCGGGTCAACCGATATCCCCAATTCTGACACAACATGCCCCAAAAACTGTACCTCCCGTAACCAAAATCCGCACTTCTTGTACTTATCATACAACTAATGCTCTCGTAGAGTATGAAGAACCTGCCTCAAGTGCTTAGCATGATTATCCTCAGTGTGAATATATCAGGATGTCATCTATGAAGATGATGACAAATTGATCCAAGAACTCTCTAAACACTCGGTTCATTAGGTTTATGAATATGGCTGGATCATTTTTTAGCCCAAATGGCATGACTTGGAACTCATAGGACCCATATCTCATCAAGAAAGCAGTCTTCGACACATCCTGCTCCCAAATCCATAGCTGATGGTATCCTAATCTCAAATCTATCTTTGAAAAGAAGGTTGCTCCTCTCAGCTGGTCGAATAGGACATCGATTCGAGGCAACTGATATTTTTTCCGTATCGCGACCTTGTTCAGCTCCCGATAGTCCATACATAACCTCAGTGAACCATCTCTCTTCTTCACAAACAAAACTAGAGCGCCCCAAGGTGGGGTGCTCCTACGAATGAAGTCCTGACCTAACAGTTTCTCTATCTGATCTCGTAACTCCCTCATTTCCATTGGAGCCATACGGTACGGAGCACGTGCTATCGGTCGAGTATTCGGCATCAAGTCTATGACAAAATTTATCTCTTGACTGGGAAGTAGGCCCGGTATCTCCTAAAATACATCGGAATACTCATGAACAACTGGGATCGAATCTAAGGGAATCACGACCTCCTTAGAGGTATCCTCCTCTATGTAATACAAATGAGTGGAAGAGCCTCCCTATAGGCGAGGCATCACCACCGAAAACATCTCCTGCCCCGAAATGGCAAAGATAATACTCCCACCGAAATAATCTATTATGGCTCTGTATGCGGTGAGCTAATCCATGCCAATAATAACATCGTGCTCATGCATCTCTAAGACTAACATGTCTGCTGGTAAAATCAAGCTACCAATCTCTACTCCCACACCCCGGCATATAAAGAAAATCAACGACCCATTCCCCAGTGATGAGTCTACGCATGTCACAGTGCTCTCTGTTGTGGCTAATAATATTAAGGCCTTTGAAAAATGAGTAGCTATAAAATAGTGTGTCACCCCAGTATCAAATAAAACCTGACCTATAGTGCCATGGATAGGAAACGTACCCTCAATCGCGGGTGGTGCCTGAGGAGCTCCCGCCTGATGGACATTGTAGACACGTTTGTACTGCAACTGTCCCTATTGTACTAGAGCTACTGGGATGGCTGGTAGGATTAGTACCTGAGCTGGCGCTAGGAGGACGGTTGGAAAGAGTGGCCTCTGTGGCTCATTACGAGCACCCTATTTTTGTGGGGCCCTATCTCCCTCTGGACAATCCTGGTGCCTATATCCATTCTTGCCACATTCAAAACATCGGCCCCTGAAGTTACCTCCCCTCTATCCCTGCTGACCACAGTCTTGTTGGCCGTTACCACCCCGCCACTGGACCTACTGAAAACATTATTGGCCCTGATGCTGTCCTTACTGCTGACGGGGTTGGCGCTGCTGGCCCTGCTGATTAGACTAGCCCTGTCTAAATCCCCCAAATCCCTATCTGGAGTTACCTAATCGGAATCGCTTGGCAGGGTCCCCCTGATGGGAACTCTGCTTACTGTGACGAGTCTGCCCCTGGGCTGCTGATGCCCCACCAGTAGTACAGCCCCCTGTCCTGCCCTGCTGGATGGAATCTTCTACTCATTTGCTTCCATGCAGATAGAAGCGGTGATCCTGACAGTGTAACAAAGCAGCGTTGAGTACATTCGTGTAGGTACTCAGTGATAGATTGCCTATGAGATACCGGCGGATCCTCCAGGCCAATCCATCCACAAACAGCTGTATCTTCTTCCCCTCTGTGGGTGCCTCATCTGTCACTATAGTGAGAAGTCTAGTAAACTCCTCCTCGTACTCAGCAATAGTCATATTATCCTGTTTCAGATGCAGTAACTTTTTCCTCATCTCTGTCTGCACGGCGGATGGGAAGTATTTGCGGTCAAACCGCGCCCAGAATGACTGAATCGTGATGATGTCCCTCTCCTCCAAGGTGGTGGTGGACTCCCACCACTGCAAATCGGCCCCACTAGCTTAAAGGAAGCCAACAACTGTGTCTGTACATCAGTGCACTCATACATGCGCAGATGCCTCTGGATATCTTTCTTCCATTGGCTGGCGACTATAATATCTAAACTAGACGAGAACTCCGGGGGATGCGCCTTCTGAAAGGCATCCCTAACCCGCTCCCATGCAGATGGAAGCTGTGATGGTACTGGTTCCACTGTCTAAATCTGGGGTGGATCCTGCGGCACTACCGCCAAGGCAACATTCACCGCCTGAGCAACAATAGCGGCTACCTCAGTTGCGTTCGTCATCCCCTGAGTCGGAGATGCTAGCTGCTCGGCCTGGGCATTTTTTTCTCGGGGTGAACATCTCGGAGGCATGAGAAGGGAGTTTATTAGTCTACAGTTATTATCAAATCTCAAATAGCTGAAGACATAAGTGTAAATAAAATAATACAACAATCCTAAAATAGGGCTCTATATTAAGAACGCTAAGCTAGAAGTGAAATAAGCTGTACAGATCCTAAAGGACACTAGAACCTGATGCTCTGATACCACCTGTAACACCCCGACTAATTAAATATTGGGTAATCAGTTCTTTATTAAATTATAATATGGGTGAATGGTTGGTTCATTTTTATCATCACGGTTGCAAAATAAACTTTCCAATTTAAACGCCCTAAATAATTAAGCTAAGTGATAAAACCATTTAAAACATTATTTCCATTTTATTAAATCCAATTATGAAAACCTTTAATAAGTAACAGTTTAAGAATGACACAATTATTAAGACTGGAAATAAACAACCATGAATTTAACCATTCAGATAAACCAATAACAACTTTAAAACTATAAAGGAAAACCATCCTGACAGTAATCAAATCCTAAAGAGTAAAAATACTAAAGATAAATGAACATAATCTCTGACATATCCAACGGAATAAGGAAACGGGCGACACATGCCCAACTAATTAGAACTGAAATAAGAGTGGAATCAACAACGAGGTCGTCTAAGCAAATGGCCTGCAACTCCCAAATAAGCTGCAACACGTCCAGTCCAAAGAACCTAAGCATGACTCCCCTGTGGCTGGGCACCTGTGATATATACATATATATACAAGAGAGAAGAGATAACAGGAAACGGGTCAGAGCCCGATTGTAAAACAGTTTAAATTTAGTTTAGCAAGTATTTAAAATGCTTACCGGCTAATGTAACAACCATGTTAGTATGCGACACTCTCTTGAGAAATTCTCACCTCTCATCTAGTGTGCACGCCTACCGCACTATTAACCCCAAAAGTTGATTTTAACTTAACTTTCCCATAAGGTTTCTTGCCGACAATTACTATGGCTAGGATAACTAATTTCTGAAATTAAAGTTCTCACATCTATCTCATTTCATTTTAAAATATTCCAATGTTGTCACAAAATTCTCAAACACTTAATAATAAAATTGGAGTATTCATTCATTACTTAACTACCTTTATGCACAGTAGAATGTTCCCATACTTTAGTATACATATCTATATTAGCCACTCGTATAATATATATATATATATATATATATATATATATATATATATATATATATATATATATATATATATACTATCGGCACCCCACATAAGCTTTATGGTCTGGCATACTCTGCTATCAAGTCCCAACATCACTCGTACTAAGGGAAATACTAGTTCTAAATCACTATCGAATTGTATTAACACAAAACATAAACAAATGGAGGTGAAGCATAGTTCCAAGTCATTAATAGGTCAGCACATATCCGCACGTCTCTTAGGACCATCTGACTATCAATCAGATAGCTTGTACCAAGGAATCCTATGATCTAGTGTTCAAGTCGTTATCCCCTATAAAGGCCCAATCCAGATAAGACTGTCCCGGGGAGGAAACCTCCCGTGATAGAAAGTAGCTCGGGTACGATTTTTACACATATATATAATATAAGCACAATCACACAGTCATATATATATATATATATATATATATATATATATATCACTATTCACATTTCTCAATTAGGTGCACCCACGACTCATCAGTATAATTATCCGTTCTTAATACATTCTACTCGTTTATCCCGTATAACGGACTCGTCTCTTTTATTTTCATTTATAGGTTATTCCATACTTACTTCATATCTCTCGAAGTATTCTATCTACCTAAGTATAATTTCGGTAGGTACTCTCACTTACTTTCTAGTCTAACTTTCTAACGAGTCCGAATCTTTTATTTAAATGTTCGCATAATTACATATGTGTAAATCACTCCCCGTTAACCCTTAATTTCATCTTACATTAAATTCTCACTTATTGGGGTTTACTAAAACCCTAATGGTCCTAATTACATCCCAAAATGTTCTATTAATAATACTCAAGGGTTACTACGCATTTTATTTGGAATAAACCATAATAAGAGGAAGATGCAGTTTTCTAGAAGGGGTCGATCGATCGATGGAAGGGGGTCGATCGATCGATCGATGTTCTTGGGTCGATCGATCGATCAAGCAGTTATGGCAAAAACCGCATTAACCCAGTTACGTAAATCCATCTCCAACCTCAACCAAATCTCCATATATGATTCCCAAACTCCCAACAATTGATACTACAAGCACTATATACCCAAATAAACGATTTTTTACATAAAATATGTGAGTTATCATCCCGTATAACAATTTAAAGGGGTGAAATGTACATAGACTTCAAGAACCCTAATCTTTTCTTTAAATTTCAATTCTTCCAATTCTTTTTCAGATTTTCTACTTCTAAATTCATGAAATTTTGTAGTATATCCTTTACATACAAATTTGATGTCCAGAATATAATTACTTCTTCTATGACATATGAATTCTAGTCTCCAAACTACACTTTCTTTCATGAAACAAGTTCTAAACAACCCTAGACTAACATAATTGAGACATTAAATAAAAATAAAACAAGATAGATAATTGCCTAGAGATTTAGTTTCTGATTTGTGGAAGAAAGTGGTGTGGTTGTGTTCTCCGTCGCGCGATCTACGATTTGGCGGTGGTGCCGGTGTAAACGGTGGAGTTTTTGGCTTTGAATTCCTTGGGAAGCTTTCCCACTTCTTCTCTAATGGCCGTTCTTTGGTTTTGCTTTTGTTAACCCTAGATAACAACTCCTAGAAGCGGATATGACCTTGGGAAATTCGTGGGTTTAATTGCCCAAAAATACGAAATATCCAAAACGCCCTCCAGGGAAGTTAATTAGGCCTAAAAATGCCCGAGACCCAAACTAAACCCCCGGGTACATTATTTTGACAGTGTCGACCCTTCCGAACCCATTGGCGCACTCAAAATGACCATATGGGCGACTTATAATTTATTCATTTTTAATAATACTAATTTAATCCCGACACGACACAGGCGCGTCCCGATTTAATTTCCACAATTATCAAATTATATACTCGTGATAATTTTAGTAAATTCGATTATACATATTCCTTTATCCCTTAAGTAATATTCAACAAAATCCCAATAATTACTAACTCTTATCACGCTAGTAAATAGTTAAAATAATTTTTGGATTAATATTAAATTAATATCTCAAATTAAATTTAATAAATCCCCAAATTTAAAAGTCATTAAAATACGGGGTATTACAATTCATATTTGATAATGATTCACGCAAGAATACAATGAATCCTACTCATAGGGCTCTAACATATCAAAGAATGCAATGCCTAGTATAAGGGGGGTCCTAAGGAGCCTAAAACACTAGAACCCGTGATGTTCTGATACCAACTATAACAACCCCCTATTTGTTGGTTATTCCAATATGCTAAAGATAGGGCGCATTCAACAATCTATATCATTATCAGCATCAACATATAAATAAAAATAACTTGATGTGAATTTAAATCCATCCACAATATGCAATAAACTAAAATGATAAATAAATAAATAATATCTCAACATTCAACAATAATACATTAAAATAATCTTAACTCCAAAACAATGACTGAAGGAAAATAACCAGGACTCAAGGTCTATACAATGCCTTAATAAAATATGAAAATATAACTAAAATAAGGAGCAACATATGTTAAGAATCAACTGAACATAAACTGGAGTGCAAGTGGAGATGCAGGTTTGAATCTCCTCAGCCCTGTGGATCCTGTCTACGAATGCTTGGAAAATAATTTTTATATGATTTGGTTTAGCTCCCTTAAGTTACAAGAAATATTTTCAATATAAATAGTAATAATCATATGAATCATTTACAAATACATGTCACACAGTTGACACTCACATATAATAAATAACTTTCCCCTAATCTAAATGAAACACTACGAGCTTGTCCTAACCCAAGGTATGTACTATAATAAAAGTCTATATCTTTAGACTAATTAGTAAGTAACTCATAATCAAATTCGATAGGGATGTAACTAACTACATATGTGAGAATACAACCTAAATACCGACCCCCATGATGTCACCCACAAGTACAACATACATAGTCTTATAATAACAAATCATAATTGTGACATTAGATTCATTTAATTAAATGTCAAAAACTGGTACGAGTCCCTCACCTAATGACCTGAAACACAAAAATACACCAATATAAGAATGGGGGATCAATATGCAACCACACCGCTGGGTAGTCCCATACTAAAACTCAAGTGATGGATGGAATCATCCGCCTATCTCATCACGAAGCATCGACCGACTGAATGTATGATCAACACATAAGAACTCCATAAGGGATTGTATCAATAGCCAGGTGTATGGTACACGATCACAACCTTTAAAGAAACCCTAGGAGATAGATTCACCATTAGTAATGATATGTTAACAAAATTTAATATATATATATATATATATATATATATATATATATATGTGTGTGTGTGTGTCTATGTTTATAACACACATTATATGTATATATAACTATAAGGTGTAGCATCACACTCTTGTGTGCTTCTAATCATCCCAATCCCCAATGTCGGATTGTACTAACTAAAATAAGGTTTATTATGCTCCAAACCTATATTAAAATATCCACTCATGATAATCTAGTTTAAATCTCTTATTAAACTACATATTAACTGCATAAGAATTACCCAAAAATTGATTGTGCAATTAAAATAAAAAACCACCCTTTTGCGTCCCAAACAGTTTTGTTAATACCCCATTCTAGTAACTCTCATACATCTCCAAAAGTAAGAGAAAAAATTATTATTTCTCACATTTTTATTTATTTGGGTTTTTCATATCCCGTTACATAAACACGACACCTAAACACATCTACATCACTACTTCTCGGCATTTGATGACTATGTTGAAGACCATAAAAGATGTAAGATTTGGTCATCTCAACAATCATGGAAGAAGTATACATTTGCCATGTTACAAAGATTCTGAGTATTTTCTGGGAATTACTTATTTTTATAAGGAAATATTTTTCTTAAAGGAACTTGAAATTTTTAAAGATAAATTTTCCAAAAGTCGATGCCTCATTCGAACTACGATGTCTGCCATTCGAAAAATTTTCTCGTGTCATTTGATTTTCGTTCGAATGAATTTTCAAGCGATATCTTTTTTAGTTAAGCTGACATCTCATTAAAAACATAGGTTCGAAGCGTCATTTGAACGAGATGCAGGGTCATTCGAACGACCTTCCTGTTCATTGGAACGACCATACGATATTCTATTTTTTAATGAATATCTTCCCAATATCTTTTGTGCTTATCATTTTTATCCAACCTTCCTATAAAAAGGATGAAGGAGATTAGATATTCCAAGAACTCTTTTCCATTAAGAAAAACACCTTTTGAGTTCTCTTTTATAATAAAAACTCCTCATAATCATATTCCTTACCTTTGGGATATATTCAAGATCACTTTTACCATCATCAAGAAGGTTTCTTTTTATACACCTTTGTGGAGACTTTTATCTATGACTGAGTTTGTGAAACAAGGTTTCACCGCTGAAGAAGAAGGCTGAATAGTGGATGCTGAGGGTAGACCACTACCTGTGGATGTCTCTAGTGTTGAATCATATTTGTTGGCATTTTGAAGACTCTACACGTCTGACTTAATGTATCTAAGTATTTTGTAAGTCGATTGTATTCAAAATAGTCAATAGTGCTGAATAACAGGTTTTGTCCTGTAAAGGGGTTTTTCCTCATCTCGTGTTTTTTTTTCATGTCTGGTCTAAAATTGCAAATTTGTATTTGGACATAATTCGCATGCACACCTTAATTAATTAAAGATTAAAATTTGTCTAAAATTTGGCTTTGTGTGTTGGGGTATATAATTAAATAAATTAATCCATTAGTTCTTATGCACTCTCAAATTTGTATCAGAGCAAGTTACACAAAAATATTGTGTTATCCTTCTTTGCAAAATTTCTTGATCTCATTTTTTTAAAAAAATTGTTGATATTTAAAAAGTCGAAATTTAATGGATAATTTCTATAACCGAATGCCCATTTTTATGGTTCCAATTATGCAACTGAAAAGCTAGGATGAGGTCTACATTAAAATCAATTCATGAACATGTCTGGTTTCTTTGTGAAAGAGGGTGGACACCACCCACAGTGACTGTAGACAATGTCGAAAGTCTTAAACCCTTCTCTTCCTGGATGGAGGATGAATTTAAATGTATTACTAACAACTCTCGTGGTCTAAGTGCTATTTATAGATCAGTTAACCCTAACGCGTTCTTGCCGCTTCATGATATGCACTACGTCTAAAGAAGCTTGGGATACCCTCCAGCACACTCATGAGGGAATCAATGCTGTGAAATCTTCTAAGATACATATCATCACCACATAGTGTAAAACGTAACTGTGTGATAATTGATTAAATTCACAAAGGTCAAATGTGAACACTTATTTAATTAGAGTCTATTTTTAGACAAAAGAAATTCATCCCCTAAACATGCATCTAAATATCATAAATCATTCTAACCATGCATGAAAAAATAAAGACGTCCGATTCAGGAAAAAAACCCTTTCGGATAAAACCTTTTATAAACACTTTGAAGAATTCACAAGACCTTTTACTTACATACAACCTGATAATCGCCCACACGTGTGTAATGCACGATGCCTTCAGCAAATCTTCAAAGATACGAGAGACAACGAAATACCCTCCAGGCGTCGGTTCATCATCTTCGGCTCGTCCACACGCAGAATGACTACGCTCGGTATCCACCGATCAAATATGGAGATCCCTTATCCACAAAGGTTGAACAAAAGAAAAGTTGTGTTCTTGAACACCAAAACAATTCACTAAAGCATATGAGAGTTTTGTGAATTGTAAACAAAAAGGGATTAAACCCTAAAAGAAGAAGTCAAAAAGGATTCCTCTTTCGCATTTTTTCAGTTCTGTAAAACGCTAGGACTTCTTCAAGAAAACAATACCATTTAATGAGTATTTATAATAAAAATGCGTTGCCTCGAAATACGAGCTTGTTTGAACGAGATAAGTGTCTCGCACGAACGAGGACAAATGTCGTTTGAACAACATCGCGCGACACTATCATATCATTCGAACGACGTACATATGTCGTTTGAATGACTGTTGTGTCAAAAATTAATATTTTAATGTTCGCTCCAATACTAAGAAAAAATACTCATTCTCAAATTTTGACGAAAAAGTCCGTTCCAACACTTAGAAAATATTTTATAAAAATATCCCAAAAGCTCTAAGTGTAAAGTTAAGGTATTTAAAACATAACCTTACCAAAGTAAACTTTGCGGAGTCTTTTTGATGAAGAACTTGATTAATTCGGATCCGTCTCTGATGTAGATGGCTCTTGAATGCTCTTCGACGGTATAGTGGTATATGACATAATAAATTAATAACGGACTTATAAAAATATGTCCTTACAAATCTCCCCCTATGTCTATGCCGGTACATACATAAAAAATCCGAATTATTAAAAACCAAAATGCCTATACAAATCTACCCTCCCATGAATAAATTTTCAAGTTCTCAAACTGTTCTTTAAAAATCTTCATCAAATCTCAAAGCTTTTCTCATCAGGGTGTGCAACATCATGATCTTCAATCTTTGTACCTACACACATGAGATAAAGCAAAAACCTTCGTGACACATCGAGTTTGAAATGATATAAGAATAAATCAATCAATATAATTAAATCTCCCCCATAATGCAAAATCTCCCCCATAACATGATAATTCTTTCTCCCCCTTTTTATAATGTCCCCAAATATACAGATAAAAAGAAAAAAAATCAAAACAAGGAGTTTCACGATAAAATGCATAGCAAACAAGGATCAATCCACGCGCATGTAAAGATATGTCCCAAAGACATTCACAAACTATTTTTGATTTTTCAATTTTTTCATACAAAAATAAGATACTAAAAATCACACCATGGATTTAAACTCAAACAACCAAGTCATAGAAATGGAATGTATGGGTGTGAACACATTCAATAGGTAAATAAACTCAATCAATCATATGTGTATGATGCATACGTGTACTCCTAACGAATGAACATCAAAAGTATCCTTAGGTTTAAATTTTTTTGAATTTAGATGACATCATCTTATGAAAATCAACAAATCAAAGTCAAAGTGATTTTCACACCAATAACATCCAAAACTATGTAGCGCTTTTTCAAGAATTTTAAGGACGTGCAAAGCCGTTATAAAATCTCCAACCAATCTCCCTAAAAGCTATTTTCTTTTAGAGGTGTATAAACTAAATTCTCAAACTTTGGAGAATTGGTGCCAAAACGTAATTGGTATGAATTTCTTTTTATTTTCTTTAATTTTTTTCGGGCTCTTCTAAACCTCTTTGGACCCCGAATAATAAAATTCCTCAATTTTTTAGGTCCAATTTAAATGGAGGCTTAATCGCAAAGGATAAATGAAAATCTTTCGTAGCCCTTCACCATTTTCAAACAAAGCACACAAACTCACAAATGACTCTTACATGCACAACTTTCTTATCAAGTTTTATCTCGCTTGGTTCATTTTAAGGACATGATTGAAGTGAAAACACCCAACCAACATGTGATAAGACAAGCATAATAATCAATCAAATCCGTGCATGTGTGGAATAAAGGAAATCATGAGTCAAACATGTAGGAAGTAACACTTAATTACATCTCAATGACTCCAAACATTATAAAGCACATGGATGAATTGACATATTGTTTCAAAACACTATCAAATAGTCACATGAAACAAATGGAATGATGTTGTGACTCGGTCATCCTAAGTGTCCATCCATAAACAGTGCAAAAAAAAAACAAAAATCTTTTTGGATTTTTTAAAAATTTTATCAAAATAAAATCTTTTTGTATTTTTCAAAATTTTCAAAAAAGAAAAACATACAAAAATGATACATACTAGCAATAGGAAAATAATATCCTCATGAAAAACATCCTATGCTAGTAAACAAGTCAAACCTCAATCGTTAGGTGCGGAGGGGTTTTCCAAAGGGGTGCCAACTTATGAAAAACCTCCATAAAATCTTGTGAAGTTTTGACCAAAAACTTAAATTGCTCACCTAGATGTGCAAACTCTCTCATGTAGTCTCCAGGAGCATGTAAAGTATCATATATGGGTGCATGTGTGGCAGAAACACGTGTAGTAGAAACACGTGACACATAACCCAACTTAAAACAAAATTCCCTAAGGTTTCCTCTCCTTTTGCAATGGTAATAAACATATTTAGGACTAGGAACACCTTTCTCAAAAACTCTAGGACACGCTTTCCTAATAGTAACGGGATGCCTTGGTGGGTTAAGGTGAGACTGACTTGAATCTAACACTAAAGTGGGTACCGGCTCGGGTGCTAATCGGGAAGTAAAAGCAACATCATGAATTATTCCTAACTTCTCACCTTTACCCTTAAGAACCACTTTTTACACCTTCTTAGGTGCATTCTCAAAATTGACTTTGACCTCCCTACCACGTTCAAGATCACTCTCGAGTTGGGATACACGTGTCGTCAGACTAGACAACGTGTTGGTCAAATCACACTTCTCCCTTTTTAAAACCTCATTCTCTCTCTCCAAATCTAAAACCCGACGACCTAAATCTCCATTGTACTTATTTTTTTCAAGGTCTCAGTGTACAAATCTCTAAAGGATTTTTGGATCTCACTTTCATCTCCACTCTCAAATTCGCTCTCATATCCACTAGAAACACTCCAGTCATCACTGGTGCTCTCATGCCCTCTATCAACGTGAGATAAAGTGGGTGTGCTCACACGAATAAAAACAACTACACACATCCCATGTGCTAAACCTTTATCAGACTCACCTCCCTCATCACCCTCACTATCACTAAGTGTGGCGGGCATAGCAGTTTCTTTGCCCTTTCTCCTTATCGTAGTAGGACACTCTTTAGCTATGTGCCCTTTGCCCTCACACTCAAAGCACCTGATCGCATCCTCCTTATCACTATCTTTGTCCTCCACTTTCTTTTTAATTGACTCTAAAGATCTCTTTTTATTGGAAGAATTTTCTTTTTTCATTTTGAGAAACTTTTAAAAAATTGTCACAAGCATGGCCACATCATCAAAATCAAACTCACCCTCAGAATCGGACTCACAAACTTTTTCTTTATTTTTCTTAAAATGAGTCTTTAAAGAAACGCCATTATCCTTAGCCTTAATGGTTTTGGGAAACATGTCAATATCATAGGTTTGAAGATCTCCTACAACTTCTTCCAACTTAAGTGATTTCAAATTTCCCAAAGAGTTCAAAACAGTGACTTTAGGAATAAAGCGTTTTGGGAGAGATCACAAAATCTTTTTAACGACACGCATGTTATCAATCACCTCACCTGAATTAAAACTGGGGTTCACAATGTCCAACAAATGTGCATAAAAATTATCAAAGCATTCAGACTCAGACATGGTGATAGTCTCATATTGGGTAGCCAAATTTTGTAACTTTGATTCTTTAACCGCGTTCGTACCCTCATGTGTTAATTTCAAAACATCTCATGCCTCTTTAGACGTGGTGCACATCATAATTCGACCGAAATCGTCGTGAATGACGGCTTCAGAAATAGCACTTAGACCACGAGAATTAAAATTAGACATTTTATAATCATCTTCAGTCCAGGCCAACACGGGTTTTAAAGAGATGATATTCTCAACGGTGACCGTGGGAGGATTCCACCTATTTTCACAAAGAAACCAAACACGCTCGTCAATAGATTTTAAAATAGATTTCATACGAGCTTTCCACTAGGCATAATTAGACCCGTCAAAAATAGGCATCTGATTATATAAGTGCTCCATAGGAAAAATTGCGATTTTTCACAAAATTGATTTTAAAAAAAAATCAATATCACACAAATTTTACGGAAAATAGGAATACGCGATAAATTAGCGCAACCGGCTCTGATACCAATTTGTAAAACGTAACTGTGTGATAATTGATTAAATTCACAAAGGTCAAATGTGAACACTTATTTAATTAGAGTATATTTTTAAATAAAATAAATTCAGCCCCTAAACATGCATCTAAATATCATAAATCATTCTAAACATGCATGAAAAAATAAAGATGACCGATTCAGGAAAAAAACCCTTTCGGGTAAAACCTTTTATAAACACTTTGAAGAATTCACAAGACCTTTGACTTACATACAATATAATAATCGCCCACAAGTGTGTAATGCACGGTGCCTTCAGCAAATCTTCAAAGATACGAGAGACAGCGAAATACCCTCTAAGCATTGGTTCGTCGTCTTCGGCTCGTCCACACGCAGAATGACTACACTCGGTATCCACCGATCAAATATGGAGATCCCTTCTCCACAAAGATTGAATAAAAGAAAAGTTGTGTTCTTGAACACCAAAACAATTCACTAAAGCATATGGGATTTTTGTGAATTGTAAACAAAAAGGGATTAAACCCTAAAAGAAGAAGTTAAAAAGGATTCTGCTTTCGCAGTTTTTCTGTTATGTAAAACGCTAGGACTTATTAAAGAAAATGATACCATTTAATGAGTATTTATAATAAAAATGCGTTGCCTCGAAATACGAGCTCGTTTGAACGAGATAAGGGTCTCGCACGAACGAGGACAAATGTCATTTGAACGACATCGCGCGAGACTGCCATGTCATTCGAATGACGTACATATGTCGTTTGAACGACTGTTGCGTTAAAAAAAAAAATATTTTAATGTCCTCTCTAATACTTAGAAAAATACTCATTCTCAAATTTTGACGAAAAAGTCCGCTCCAACACTTAGAAAATATTTTATAAAAATATCCCAAAAGCTCTAAGTGTAAAGTTAAGGTATTTAAAACATAACCTTACCAAAGTAAACTTTGTAGAGTCTTTTTGATGAAGAACTTGATTAATTCGGATCTGTCTTTGATGTAGATGACTCTTGAATGCTCTTCGACGGTGTAGTGGTATATGACATTATAAATTGATAACGGACTTATAATATATGTCCTTACACACAGTTTTAGATTATTACCATGCTAGAGCCCAAGTCTATCATTGAGTTTTGTGCATGTTTATCGGATATAGTTAACTATAGTTTTAATTTGGGTGCAAAAATTTCTTAGACAAGAGTTGTTAAGAAAATTTTGAGATCTTTTCCGACTCGCTTTATTCGTATGGTTATAGTGCTTAATTCGTCAGGGATCTTAGATACTCTTAGGTTTGAAGAACTTATAGGAGATCTTCAAATGTATGAGATTGATATGTTTCCTAAAACTATTAAACCAAAGAAAATAGGGATTGCTTTGAAAACCCAGACTAGGAAAAATAAGAAAGAGAAAGTCTGTGAGCCAGAGTCTAACTTTGATTTTGAACATGTTGAATTGGTCTTTTTTATAAAAAAATTTAAAATATTTCTCAAATTTTCCAAAGAAAAGAGTTTTAAGAAAAATAAAAATAAGAATGATGGCGAGAAAGTTTGTGAGAAACATGAGATAAGATATTATGAGTGTGAGGGCACAAGGAACATGAGTGTCCCACCAGGGTTAAGAGACAAGGCAAGAAAGTTATAAAGAAGGCCACTCTTAGTGATAGTGACTTCGAGTCAGTTGATTCAGGAGGAGAATCACCACATAAACCATGAACTACGTTCATGGCTAGTCACATTAGTACTTCTTGTTTTTCTCATACTAATGAGGATATTTCTAAATGTGGGTGTCTAGATTATGTTTCAATTCATTTTGCAGAGAGGAAGGGTGAGGATGAGAATTTGAGTGAGGGAGAAGGTGGACTCCAAAAATATTTTAGTGATGTTTACACCGAGACCTTAAAAATGAAAAGGATTAATAAAGATTTGTGTCTTAGGGTGTTAGATATGGAGAAGGAAGTGAAAGTTTTGAAATAGTGTGGGGGTATTTAATGAGTCAACTTGATAAGGTGAAAATTTCTTTGTGTGAACGGTTGATTGTTTTAGGTAGGGAAAAGACCGATTTGACTAACACCATGGCTAGTCTTACGAGAGATCTTCTATTTTTGTTCGAGACTCATGAGAAACTTGAAGCCTGTGCATCCTAACTCGAGAGAGATCTCAAAAATGCCTAGGAGTTCAAAGTCACTTTCGAGGACACATCTAGAAAGGTCGTAAAGAAGCTCCTCGATCTCGTATTAGGTAATATTAGGAGGCAAGGAATAGGTTATGACGATGCATCCACTTTCAAAGTCGCACCCGAGCCGATTCTCGAGTTTGTGATGGATCCTTATGGCCCTCATCTTACCCAACCTAGGAGTCCAAAACTACCAAGGAGAGCTTATCCTAGACGTTTTGAGAAAGGTGGATCCAAGCCAGTGTATGTTTGTACCCATCGCAAACAAAGAGGTCACCTTAGAGAGTTATGTTTTAAACTAGAGGGAATTTCTCATATGCGTATTCCCCAGTATGTTTACACATGTTTTCACACGCACTCCCACACATGTTACTCCACATACTCCCGCACATCATCATAGAGATTTTGAGAGTTTTAGAGAGAAAGTAGAGTATTTAGTCAAGACTTCATAAAATTTGCCTGGACAATTTCTTAGGATGTCATCTCCTCTTGAGAACTCCTCCGGTTCTAATGATTGAGGTTGAGACTTGTTTCTAGATTTTATTTTTGATAAAAAAATAAAAAAAAAACTTTTTTTAATTTTTTGGTCACCATATATGGATAAACATTTAAGATGTCCAGATCACCCATTCATTCCATATGTCCACGGGATTTTTTTCATTGTATTTTGACACATGTCATGATTTATATAGTGTGCTTAATAATGCGTGGATTGATTACATTGATATTTGATGATTACTTTCTACATGTTACTCGTAGTCACCTTTGATGCACATGTGCACAGACTTGTTTCAATATTGCACTTACTTGTCACTTGTCGAATACGATGTTTTCATCTCAATTTTGCTTTATAACAAACCATATATAAAAAGAGATAAAGTTGTGCATGTAATAACTATTGCGCGGATTACATATTTTTTCAAAAAATATTATTAAATGTTAAGTAATGGAAAGGGCCTACGCAAGATAAAAATATTCTGTGTGAAAATCCACTATTTGCATAAAATATCCTAAAAAGATCACAGACGCATAAAAATAGAAGTGCCATGCCAATTTTTGATTCATTGATGCTTCACTATATGAACATTAATTTCTTAAAAAATCATTGGGAGTTTATCACTATATAAGTGAGATTTTGAGGGAGTTAAAATTGAAGATCACTGGGTTCGCACAATTAAATGTCTTAAAAAAACATTACATAGTTTGGTGTCATTGATGTGAGAATCATTTATGTTAATGACATGTTGATGAAGTTGAGTTATTTCACTTGAGTTCACCAATTTTACAACTAAGGTAGACTTTCAACTCTTTCATTAGAAGTATATAAAAACTTCGTGCATACATGTTATGACTATATATATTGATTTACGTATAGAAAATGTTCACATCCCTACATTCCGCATTCATGTTTTGGATATTTTAGTGTTACTCCATGGTGTGTTGTATTTGATAATTTTATACTCCATCTTTAAAAGAAAATTGAATAATTTCAAAAATGGAGGCATATATCAAGCGGGTTCCCATTATGATTGCCTTTGCAATTATCACCATCTACGCTTACTTGATCATACTTGTGCTATTTTCTTATTTTTTTCATGTGAGGTTGATATTTCATGCTTAGTTTGGACTTCTTCCTCTATTACGAACAAAAAGGGGGAGAAAAATTGAGGGGAAGCTTTTTCAATTCATGTTTAAAACTCTATGCATCTCTGTATCTTTGTTTATCTCATATGTGTAGGACGTTCTTCTTGGATGATGATCATTTGGACCCACATAGAATGAAGACAATGTTTTCCAAAGGAAAGATCCAGTTTCATGATTGAATACTTGCACATATTCTACGTTCCATTTTCATTTATAATTTGGGAGGGTAGATTATTGTATTAAGTCATAGGATTCAATTTGTCTTAAGGTAGTGTTTTATATCGGAATATCCAATGGGGGAGATTTATAAGAGAAATTTTTTTGATTTCTCACATTTTTATTTATTTTGGTTTTGCGTAAACACGACACCTAAACACATCTACATATTTACTTCTCAGTACTTGGAGACTATGTTGAAGAACATTAAAGAATGCAAGATTTGGTCATCTCAACAATCATGGAAGAAGTATTCATTTTGAGTGGTAAAAAGGTTCTAAGTATTTTTTGGGGTTTACTTATCTTTATGAGGCCATATTTTTCTTAAAGGAAACCAAATTCTTTTGAAGAAAATTTTTCTAAAAGTCGACAACTCCTTCAAACGAGGAGATCTGCCATTCGAACGACTTCTACTGTCGTTCGAATGAAGTTTCAAATGAGATCCTTTTTGGTTATGTTGATATCTCATTAGAAGCAAACGTTCTAAGTGTCATTTGAACAAGATGTAGTGTCATTTGAATGACCTGCCCCTTTGTTCGAACAACTGGACGGGATTCCATTTTTAATGAATATCTTCCCAATATCTTTTGTATTTATCCTTTTTTATCCAACCCTCTTATAAAAAGGCTGAATGGGATTAAATATTCCAAGAACTCTTTTCCATAAAGAAAAACAACTTTTGAGTTCTCATTTGTGATAAAAAATTCTCATAATCATATTCCTTGCCCCCGGGATACACTAAAGATCACTTTTACCATCATCAAGAAGGTTTCTTGTGGGACAAATTTACGGAGACTTATCTCTATGACTGACTTTGTGAAACAAGGTTTCACTGCTAAAGAAGAAGGATGAATTGGTGGATACTAAGGGTAGATCGCTACCTATGGATGGCTCTGAAGTTGGGTCATATCTACTTGCATTTTGAAGACTTTGTACGTCTGACTTAGTGTAGCTAAGTGTTTTATAAATCAATTGTATTCAAAACTATTAATAGTGTTGAATAAAAGGTTTGGTCCTTTAAAGGGATTTTTCCTCGTCTCATTTGTTTTTGAATGTTTGGTCTAAAATTACAAATTAGTAGTTAGACATAATTCGCATGCACACCTTAACTAATTAAAGATAAAAATTTGTTTAAAATTTGGATTTGTGTGTTGGGGAGTTCAATTAAATAAATTAATCCATTAGTTTGTGCGCACCCTTACAAAATAGGGTCCAAACGTTATCCCTTTAACTCTGAAACTCTTGGTCCTCCCAGAAACCCAAATTGGAGGTCATTGGATGCTTTTGAGTGCCGATTGACTTTGGTTAGACCTCGGACTTGAGAGTCTATCATTTACTTTCATATGGATCTGAATCCCCTTTCTAATGGTCCATATCGTGCATGAAACAGACTTACGACTAGTTGTGGCCATCCCGATCAAGATGCGCACCCTTACTCTCCATTGCTTCCCAAAGGGGATGGGGGATAAAGGGAGATTGAAAGGTCTCATGCCCTACTTAGGAATGCTTCGGCCACGTTGATGTGCGGTAAATGTAAAGAGATAGAGTCGCCATTTTGCACAAAATAGGAAAAAGAGCATGTTTTCGTCGCGAGAGAGCGGCCTCGAAGACAAACTCATGCATGCGAAACCAATAGTTCGAAGGGTTTGGGGGATAAGTTACGAAATGGGAAGGAGTTAGTCACCCATCCCACCCTTTCAGTCTCTCATGGGCTTGTGTTTTTATTTTCTTTTATTTCTCCATGAAGTATGTGTGCGTGTGGATATAATGGAGATAGGAATCGCCCAACTCATACCATAGAATAGATAGAGTGAGGTCATCCATAGGAATGTTCCCAAATATAATATATATAAAATATGTTTTATGCGTTTATCGTGATATTGATCGTTATGATGAAAGGATAATATGTGTTGGATCAAACGCCAATAAGGATTAAAACATAGTATGTATAATAAAAATACAATAATTATGAAAATGAGGAATTTGGAAAAATTGGGAAATTGGAAAATTGGATCCGAGTCTCGAGTTTTAATCCGAGATGCCTACGTAGCCTATAAAGGCATAAAAGTCCACTTAGTTCGCATGCGGCATAAGTGTGGGGTTTATCCCATATATTCGAGCGGGATTTTATTATAGGTGTGTGTGTAGAAAAATATGTTTTAGTTTTGAAAAAGTGTGATGGATAATCCTGTTCGAAATTTATGGGTGTAACCCTCTTTTGTTTGTTTTTGTTTTTTTAATAAAAAATAAGTAAGTTCAATATACTAATAAAAATGTAGATATTAATGTGTATGAACTAAAAGTAAGAACTAGATTATGAATCTAATGTAATTTATGCAAAAACAAGAAATTTAAGGGGAATTGGACCTTCTTTGAAGCTTGATCTTTGATATTTGATGAACTTCATTGAATGTGATGAAGGTTGGATGAGAGAGAATAAGATTTTGATAAATTGGGTATGAAAAGAATGGGAATATAAGATTAAATAGAACTTCACATAGAGGAACTTCGTTGATTTCGAGAGAATGTTGCTGCGATCACTGATGCTGATGGGTCTGAGGTGTGCCTTGGAAGTGAGGTCATGACCTATATTTATAGGGTCATGGGTGGTGCCGATTGGTATGGCCCGAGTCCTGCCTATCGATAGGTAACCCTTGGCACCTGCCGATAGGCAGGGAAATGGACTTGCCAATTGGTAGTATCGTGCAAATTATTTCGAAAAAACGGTCGTAAAATGCACTTCGTTGATCTGAATCGCGTATGGGCATACCATTAAAAAGGTAATTCAGGTACCTTCAAGATTAATTTCATCCACCCCCGGGTTCGAGAGTTGACTTTCTGTCAAATGTGGCTCGGAATATCACATTAGTCCTTTGGACGAGAGATCGCCAGACAAAAATGGATTGTTCGTCTGCATGGTAAGTCATAATCGTGCACGAGGTGGACCATTGGAAAGGTTAGGTGATGTACTTCAATATTCCAAAGAGCTTAACTTGGTTTGAAAAGTTAACTTTGGTCAACCGGGGCCCAGAAGCGCCTCGTGACCTCTCAGAGTAAAATGGATCATTCGTTCGCAGCGTAAGTCAGAATTGGGCACCGGGGGGGGGGGGGGGGGGCTGTTGGAAAGGGGATTCAGAGCCCTTAGAAGATTCAAAGAGCTTTCACTTTGATGATAGATTTGAACAGAGTCAAACGGGGCTCGAGACACCTGATGGCCTCTAGATTGGTACTTGGAGTATGACATAGGGTTTGTAGTGAAATGGGGAGGCGCTAGGGACCTAAGGAGAGACTTAGGGGGTATTAGAATGTGGTGTTAATAGAGCCCCTAGAAGGATGAGCTTGGAATAAGTGAAAGCTTTTGAATAGACACCACATGATTCTTTGAGAAGTGGTCAATTATACAGACCTAAGGGATGAGGATGATCAATTTAGAGGGTCAAGGTCGATTTTGAGGACCTAAAGGGAATGATGGGGATGGATAATTTTGCGGGTTGAGGCCAATTCTGACCTAAAGGAGGTGACAACCGAGGGTCGAGGTCAATTATGAACTAAAGGAGGTGATGACTGAGGGTCAAGGTCAATTTTGACCTAAAAAGAGGTGACGATCGAGGGACAAGGTCCGAGGTCAATTATGACCTAGAGGAGGTGACGACCGAGGTAAGAGGTTAATTTTGACCTAAAAGAGTTAACGACTCAGGGCCGATATCAATTCTGACTTAAAGGAGGTGACGACTGAGGGTCGAGGTCAATTTTGACCTAAAATAGGTGACGATTGAGGGTCAAGGCCAATTTTGACCTAAAAGAGGTGACGACCGAGGGCCGAGGTCAATTCTGACCTAAAGGAGATGATGACCGAGGGTTGACGTTAATTATGACATAAAAGAGGTAACGACTCGGGGCTGAGGTCAGTTCTGACCTAAAAGAGGTGACGACTTGGGGGTCGACGTCAATTATAACCTAAAAAGAGGTGACGAACGAGGGTCGAGGTCAATTCAGACCTAAAAATAGGTAACAACCGAGGACCGAGGTCAATTCTGACCTAAAGAAGGTGACGACTGAGGGTCAAGGTCAATTCTAACTTAAAAGAGGTGGCGACTGAGTGCCGAGGTCAATTTTGACCGATATGAGGTGACAAACCAGGGACGAGGTCAATTATAGCCTCAAAAGAGGTGACAATCGAGGGCCGCGGTCAATTCTAATCTAAAAGAGGTGACGACCGAGGGCCGAGGTCGATTATGAAATAAAAAAGGTGACGACCGAGGGCCGAGGTCAATTCTGACCTAAAAGAGGTGACGAGACCGAGCTGAGGTCAAATCCAGTTTCGTAGGCTTAAGACAAAGAATTTCTTGGGGAAATTTGGAGACTCCATTGGGGATAGGTACCTTGTAGTTCTGATGGGGTATATGGAATGATCCGAGGGTTGGATGTTTCTCGGCTTGGGAATTTTTTATTTTTGAGGTGTCCTTTGGAGATTTTGATGAGGGAGATATCCAGTTGTTTTTGGGAATTCCACGGCGTATACAAGAGTTCTGCTGGGTATATGAGTGTGGTACAATTGTTTTTCTTAGTGAGAAAGGTTATAAAATTCATTTGGTATTTTTAGGAATTTTCCAAGGATTGTTTGGGATTTTCTGGCATTTTTTGAGAATTTTTGTACGAAATTTCTGGAAGGGTGCTGATCGGCATGGTTTGGGGGGTGCCAAATGGAAGTGGCACGACCTTTTGGGGTACCTCGAGCGGGTGGAGGGACAGTGACGATCGGTGGGTGAACTTGGAATTACCTTCTACAAATTATTTTAGCGTTCCAAAATTAAGAGATGACTGATTTCTCAAGCAACGCGACACATATGGTGTGGCTTAATGTTGACAATTGGGAGAACTTGGAATGGAAGGCTAGAGTTACCCTTGCACTGGGCATCGATTTTTTTTTTAATAAAGAGGGACGGTACCCCCACACATTTTATTTATATAGACATAGAGAAATAGCTTCTCTGTAGCATACAAACCCAAACTTGAATATCTAGAGGTTGGGCCTAATACTATAGATAGAAAACAAAAATATGGAGGATTATAAATTCCTCCATTACATACAATGAAAACTCAAATCAAACTTGAGCTAGTGGAGGATGAGCGGACTCTTTTGCGCGAGTCGCCGCATCATCATTCTTCTAGGGTGGTGAACCCTGATGGCTTTGTAAGTATTGACGACTTTTTGTATCCTTTTCCTTTTCCTTGGTGATATTTCCTTATTTCTTGAATTTTGACAAGGTTTTTTTTCTTTTTTCTTTTTTGACAGTCTGATATTTTTATGTCGACACTGTGTGCTCAAGGGACGACGGGGCTTAAGGATGTTTAGGAGCACCTTTCGACCGTGGTGCGTTGAATGGTGTCATCAGCCGGTTTTGGAAGACTGGCATATGCGCTGAATGAGATGCCTCATTCTACGACCGTTATTTGTGCTCTGTGGGAGAGGTGGTGGGACACCACCCACACCTTTCATTTTGGTTTTGGGGAGATGATGGTGACTTTGATAGATGTGCAACAGCTACTAGGATTGGATTATGACGGAGTACAAATTGAGATGGATAAGACTTTGAGGGTGATACCGGAGGCGGTGATGGAGGCATTGGGTGATGTGGAGAGGGTAGTTTCTAGGTACTATCTTCGTTTGTCTCTTTTGAGGGAGTTATTGCCGAGGAGGAGGATTGACGAGAGTGAAAGGCGACAGGTGCGACATATGGTTCATTTATTTATTTTACAGGTGTTTGGGGGTTTCTTGATGTCAACGAGTGGCGACGTCATCCACTTGTGATTTTTGCCATTTATGAGGGTGTTTTCGAACATCCCGCTTTATAACTGGGGGAGCTTGAGTTTGGCGACCCTTTACTCTTCTCTTGATGCAATTCAGTCGGTGCTGCCGACAGACTTTTACTGGGGCTACATATCTTCTTGAGATATTCTTTATTTTTTGCATTTTTCTTTTATGCATTCGCATTTTGTTCACGTGTTTCTTGATTTCTTGATCGCTGGCCTTTTGTCCTTTGCATACATGGTTCTATGAGGTGATTGGGTTTAACACCCAATTAATACCTTTTAAGGACGAGTTTGTTGCGGACTTCTAACGAATGTATCGATGGCAAAGGTCCACTCGACAATCGAAGAAGTCCATCTCTCTGGAGGCAGTGCGTCAGGTCTTGAATGGACTGACGTGTGAGCTGGTAAGTCCTTTGTTCCTCTTGAGACTGTCTTTCCTTTGATGATATTTTCCGATATTGATCTTCTTCTCTTGCTAGGGAATTTTCAGGTGACCTTCTACCCGTGGGGGATGGCCATTCAGCATACAAGGTTGACTGGGGGGAATGAGAAAATGCGGCATTTGCTGGCTCATGAGTTTGGCTACTCTTGGTACCTCGGGGAGAGAGTAGTCCAACATATTGTAGAGGATGAGGTTGCGGTGACACCAATGAAGACCCCGCTATACATGAGGCGGGTACAGGAGATATCGAATGATGCGTGGATAGCGGTGATGATGGGTGAGACCTATTCCTCATATACCGACACGATGGTGATGTATGATTGTATTGACTTTGTGTTGAGATGGTTGATGCCTCCCAGTATATATGATGTGATACCTCTTCCTCATGTGGGTTCGAGTGAGCCAGTGGGGTCCTCCCACAGCACGGGTGGTGCATCTACATCAGCGACGGCGACGACCTCAGAGGTTCCTTTAGTGCGGTTGGACACTCCTACCTATAATATTCGACGGGATGATGGGGGGTCAGTGCATATGCTGCACCATCCTAATGCGATGGATCCAGATGAGTTGGGCTTCACAGAGGAGGTCCTCCGACCTGAGGTATACTTTTCATCTCTTTGTCCTTTTGATTTCCTGATTTCTTCCTTTACCTCAAACTGACTGATTCATTCTTTTCAATTTTCCTTACAGCATATCCGGGTCTCCACCACCTGGCTGAAGGATATTAGGGATTAGATATCTTCGGTGCCGCTCATATTTGGGATGCGATTCTGGTTCTCTCTTTCCTGGTGCCATTTTCCACATTTGAGGAAGGGTCTAACCCGGGGAGTGGGGGTACATCATCTCATCGATGGGGGAAGAGAGTGCGCTGCAGGGAAGGAGGCTCCTAGAGAGAGAGAGAGAGAAAGAGAGGTTGTAGGTGGTGAGAAATATATATATATATATATATATATATATATATATATATAGAGAGAGAGAGAGAGAGAGAGAGAGAGAGAGAGAGAGAGAGAATTGGGTTTGGGCCGAGTCCCATTGTATCTCCTTATTTTCCCAACAAAATTGATGTAACACAGCAAAAATCTAAGCAAATAAAATGAAGTTTTTGTTAATCTTTCATTTTTAGTGACTAATGCGCATAATCTTTTTCTTTGCTGCCGAGACTATAAAAAGAATTAGAATGATTGGAGAAAGATTTTATTTTAAAATGGGATAAGTAAAAGCATAAGGAGAAAATTATTTTTATTGAGATTTTTGACATTGATAAAAAAGGAAAATGGGGATTTTCCAAAAATAGGGGGTTGCCGATCGGCATGACCCCTATCCTGCCTATCGGCATATCAGTCCAGTCCGATCAACCCATGGCTTTGATTGCAATTTCTTTGATTGCTTGGTACTTGTTGGGGTATGTTTCCTTCCAATTTTTGCAGGGTTCCTTGTCTTTATTTGAGGGTTTTCAAGTATAAATAGGGGAGTGTGTGGAGCATTTTCTTCACACCTTAACATTCCTTCTCTTTTACATTATTCTTGCATACTTATCTTCTTATTTTATGATATGGCTCTCCCTGGTAGTGTTGAGTTTGCAAACTACCTCGAAACCCTCGAAGCAATGTGTTCCTACAATGTTTACTATGACACTTTCAACATGCGATGAGTCTCTTTATGGCGCAATCGGCCCATAGAGTGGAATATACTGATGGCAGCGGTTGCATTCTTGTACCCTGAAGACAATGTCTTTCGCTTCGAGTTAGATGAAATTTGTCCAACCTATGAAGAGTTTTCTGCCATATTGGGGATAAATCCCAGCATTACTGCATCTATGCCTGAATTTTCCTAGTCCCCTAGGGAGCTATTAGTAGGACGTCTTCATATCTCACCCTCGGCGGCCAGGTCTTTGGTTACGAAAAAAATGATTTCTCTTCCTGGAGTCTTGCATTCTGTGCATTTGCAGAATATCGGCAATGAAGGCTATGCTGGAGCTGTCATTCTGGGTCTGGTTTCAAAACTGTTATTAGTGACTGGAGAAATGTTAGTGGACCCACAACTCACAACCCTTATTTCCTTAATTTTGTACCGTCGCAATCCTGCTGCGGTGATATTGGTGGAGACTCTGAATGGTCTGGCGAGAAAGTCCTTCTGAGAGGTAGCCCCGTAATGCTATTCATATGGTTATGAGAGAGAGTTTGTATGGAGGTCACACCTTAGTATCCTTTTCTGGTGGTGCTAAATTTCTTCTCACATTATTTTATCAGTGTAGGCCTAGATATCGAGAGCTGGGAGAATTGGTTTGTAGACCACGGGGCTCGAGGCTTGCGTTGGTTAGTGCCTTGGTGGGGGGAGCGGATGCCCATTCTGGAACTAGGGGAATACCAATATGTTCAGTTGGATGGTCTCAGACAGACCTCTTTCTACTTTTCCTGACGACTCTTATGCCAATTTGGTTGGGAACAGATTATGTCACCTCATACATTAAACTTCTATTCAATGGAGGACTTGACAAAGCGTATGCATATGCGGCTGGGCTATTTGTGGGAGAATCTTCAACAAATAATCTGTCGATTCCAGTCTGTTGGGTGAGTATGACATATTTCTGGGGACTACATGAAGTGGTTGAATAAAAACGTAGTTGCTAAGATGCTGGTTGTGGATATCGGGCAAAGGTGGTTCAATATATCTGACACCATGGAGGGAGCTATTGTGGTTTTCCCTAGGATAGTCGGAGCTTATCGTTTTATGGAGCGTCAGTAGCACTCTCTTTAGGTAGGGGAAGTTTTGGGACCCTAGGATGTGGGTGATGATGGGGCTGGTTCGTCTGGCAACTGCGGGCAGAATTTATGAGGCTTTGTATGGTGTTTGGTTATGTATTTGGTTATCCTGGTTGTATTGTATGGGAATAATTTTAAAGGACTATTTTAAGTGTAGTGGGGATTATTTTTATTTGGTTTTAGGAAGGTAGGAGTAGACTGGAAAGGGAAGTTGTTTCACTCCATTTGCTAATGTAATTGAACCGAAATTTCATAATAATGGAATAAAAAACTTTTTGATCATCTAGTTGTGCATCTTGATGAGTTTTGCATTTGAATTATCTATACCAATCACTAAGGAATACATAATCCTTTTGTTCATGTATATGATAAAATGAACTGTCATTCTCGGGGGCAAGAAAGGAATAGAATTTCGTGAAAATAAAGGGGGTCGTGCTCATGTAAAGCATAAGAGCTGCCTACATACCTCTAGGGGTTTTGAAATTTTCTGAAATGCATTTTTGAATGTAAAATTATTTTTAGAGGATAAGTCCCTATGTAGTTCTCAGTAGAGGGAAATGAAGATTTTTTTTAAGAATATAAGGGAGATGAGAAGATTCGTAATGCACCGAGACTTTTGACTACGGGTAAAACTTCTTGAGACGGTCCAGATTGACTGGACTCTCCATTTCCTCCCTGTCAAGGTCAGTGAGCCGAGGGATGCCACTTGATAAGATCTTTTTCACAATGTAGCGGCCTCCCCAATTGGGCTTGAATTTCCCTCTGGGGTCCGAGATAGGCTATATAATTTTTAAGGGCTAAGTCCCCTTCTCAAATGCCGCGGTCCTTGACTCTCTTATTAAATGATCGCATTATTCGATGACGGTACCCTTGCATGTGATATAGATCTTTAATTCTTCTTTCTTCCAAAAGTGACAGCTCGTCAAGATGGATCTGATGCCAATATTACTCACTGACTTTGCGCTCTAACATTACGCGCAACGAAGGGATTTCTAGATCTAATGGTAGGACTGATTCCATGTCGTATACCCGAGAGTAAGGTGTAGCCCCAGTAGAGGTTCAAACTTAAGTTCGGTAGTCTCAGAGGGCGTAGGAGATCTGGTCGACCCAATCTCGATAACTCTCGATCATCTTACTGATGATGGTTTTGAGATTCTTATTGGTGGCTTCAACTGCTCTGTTGGTTTGAGGTCATTAGGGATAAGATTTATGTCTCTAAATCGCATAATCGTCGAACACCTCTGTAACCTCTGCCTCGAAATGCAACCCGTTGTCTAACACCAACTCATAAAGGACCCCAGATCAATAAATGATGCTTTTCTTGATGAACTTGACCACTTTCTTAGCATTCAAAACAGCATATAACTCGACTTCGACCCATTTAGTGAAGTAGTCAATGCCAATTAGGATAAACTCATGCCCATTGTATGATTTGGGTGTAACCTTCCCTATGATTTCAATGCCCCATGTAGAGAACGGCCAATGATAAGTCATAATGTACAATTATCGCGGAGGCAAGGGTTGTAGGTTGGAAAACTACTAGCATTTGAGGCATCTTCAAATGTAGGTTGAGCAATCCTGGACCATTGTACTATAGTAGTAAGCTTTCCCTTCTGGGTTGGTATGGAAAGGTAAGAGTTTCTCGTCCTTGACTTTCCATCTTTTGAGAACTTGACTGATGATGAGGGCTAAATCCCAAGGTATCGAATTCCGTTCTTGAGGGAAACTTTAAGGCCTACCGGCCTCATATTGAATCATGTTGTTGGTGCAAGGAAAATCTAGCTTGATGGAAATGGGAGTATGAGAGCCATTAAGGGAAATTATGAGTATCCCAATGCCATACCCTTTCCTGTTGGCAGTGCCATCAAAGAACATTTTCCATCGAAGATCTTCTTGGGAGTTATAAAGGATATTCTCATTCGAGAACTCGAAAATCCAGACATCATCTTCTTCCATAGGGTAGTCAGCGAGGTAGTCAGAGATGGACCTTCCTTTCATGGCTTTCTACGTGACATAGACAATATCAAATATGTCTAGAAGCATTAACCAACGGGCCATTCGGCTGGACAGGGCGAGCTTCTCGAGTAAGTACTTGATAGGATTCATTTCGGATACAAGTTTCATAGGAAAGGCAAGCGTGTAGTGCCGTAACTTTTGTGTGACCCGGATAAGAGCGACACGTGCTTTCTCCAGAGCTGTGTAGTTAACTTCGTACAAGGACAACTTGCGACTGACATAGTAGATGGATCTTTCTTTACGGGATTCTTCAAGGTATTGGGCTAGCAAAGCCCCAGTTATAGTATCTATTATAGTTAGGTATAGGAGTAGGGAAAGGCCAGGCTGCGGCGGCATGAGTACCAGAGGTCGGGTTAGGTATTGCTTTATTCAGTCAAAGGCTTCTTAGCAAGGTTTATTCCAAACCTTGGTTGAATACTTTCGGAGGAGTTTGAAGATTCGCTCACAGATGAGAGTCAATTGGCTGATGAACAAGATGATATACTATAATTTTTTAAGGAATCTACGGACTTCCTTCTCCGTTCTGGGTGATGGCATTTCGAGTATGGCTTTCAGTTTGGCAGGATCTTCTTCTATCCCTTTCTCACTAACCATGAGTCCTAAGAGTTTTCCTTTGGTAACACTAAAGACACATTTTTGTGGGTTAAGTCGCATCTAATATTTCTGCAGTCGCTTAAAGAATTTTTGGAGAGCAGGAACATGATCTTCACTAGTCTTAGACATGATAATCATATCATCCACATAGACCTCGACTTCTTTGTGTATTAGATCGTGCAAGATGGTTGTGGCAACCCTTTGGTAGGTAGCACCTGCATTTTTTTAGATTAAATGACATAATAATGTAGCAAAAGGTTCCCCAAAGGGTGATGAAGGTGGTTTTCTCTTGATGATCAGGGTGAATTTTGATTTGGTTGTATCTGGAAAACCCATTAACGAATGATTTGAGGGTGTGACTAGTTGTATTGTCCACAAATTCTTTTAGTAACTCTTCGAGTTACGCGTGCTCATGCTCGTCAAGGGTGACCCCTATCCTAATCTCACGCAGTTGGAAATTATAATCGAGATTAATAACAACAGTTTCATTTTTAGTAACTTGAATACGGTTATGTTGTTTGTTATTAACCTTATTTAGATCAGTTAAGAATTGTTCATTTATAAAATCATCATCATCATCAAGAGTTTGATTAGAATCAAGACAATTAATGTAAGGCACACAAGATACTCAAAATCTTCATTTATTTCATTGATAGGAAAAACAACATTGAGAACCTCATCAAAGGAGGTTTCAATTACATCATAGTAAGGAGGAACAACAGGAGAAGGGGAAATGGGATAAACATCTAGGTTGGGTTGAATTTCAGCAAGCGAAACTAGTGCAGCATGTCAGTTGAGGAGAGATGCATCTGTAGCTTTGATCAGGCGGGACATATCCGATGATGTAGCCCCTAAGTGGACCATACAGAGTGCTAGCCCAAGTGTCTGCAAGTTTAATGAATCTTCAGAGTCACCCCCTCATAATTTTTGGTATCATCTATGGTTTCTTCGATGAGTGGTTGCATACGATGCTGGGAACTTTCGTCCCATGAGCAACTACCTTGGAAAAAGATCTCCATTCCTGGTTTTATCTTCTTATTTTCATGATCATAACACGGTTCAAGAAAGCTGTAGAAGGGGAAATCTTCACCCTCTTTGATGAATCTTCCATTCAAGGAATCTCTGGATACAGTCTTAAAACTTTTTAGCCTTCTATTCAGTCACGGCTGGGGAGAATTTTGAGTTCTTCTACTGGCGGTTGATAGCCCAAACCACAAGGAGGAAAAGATTTCTTTAACACGATGGATTCAAGTATCCCCTGTTGTATTCATCTCATCCCCAGTTCGAGCATGAAGTGAATGTTTTTGAACATCTGGATCACATTGACGTTGCCATGAGGGTTATATTTTGGATAAACCCTATCTTCGAAATCGTCTCCTGCTGGGAGTATAAGTGGTTCAGCTCTAAAGCTGGATAAAACCATATCATTCTCCCAGTGTTGTATCTCAAGTACTGTATTATTGGTGCTTGCATTCTCGGTATTGTCATCGTCGCCCAAGATGGTGATGACCTGCCCATTAGCGAAGAACTTCAGTTTCTGATGAAAGGAAGACAACACACCCTTGATTCTATGGATCCATGGTCATCCAATTAACAAATTGAAATAAGCTGGGATATCAATGACTTGGAATTCAACAGCAGGATTTATAAGGCCGACCCCTATTGTGAGTTTTGTGGATCCCATAACTTCTCGACGGGTATTATCATAGGCATGTACTATGACAGAGGTTGGAGCAAGGTCGCTCACCTTCAGTCCCAAACAATTGAGGGTCCTTAATGGGCATATATTAAGAGATTATTTATTATTGACAAGAGAGTGTGGGACAGCCTTTCCCATGAATTCGACAGAGATATTGAGAGTATAATTGTGGTTTGGACCAATTTTGGGGATTTCTTCTTCATAAAAGGAGAGCATTCTCGTAGAGGTCAGGGATTTGACCAGATTCACTTCTTTTTCTGGCGTAGTTGAGGGAGGAACTATGGATCCTGTGAGTATCTTGATCAAGGCATTCCGATACAGCTGGGAAGACAAAAAGAGTCCCCATAGAGTGATGTTGGCTTGGGTTTTTTTCAACTGATCATTTCTGGCATAGGAAGATTCTCGACACCCTTTACTTTGTCGCTTGCTGATGGAGGTAGGCTTGGGACTTGGCAGTGCCTTCTTGACCTGGTCATATGGTTCACAGAAGAGGGGAAAAATAAAAATCTCGTTTCCTCATTGATCTCAGGTTGTTCAATCACCTTGTGGATTGCTCTTAGCAGCTCCTCAAATGATATCATCCCACACATGCTGATTATCGAACTAGTCTTTTCTGGGCTCTGCTCTGCATCTGAATCATCGAATTTGTCTCTCCATTCGATAACAATGATATTATCTTTCTATAAAATGTCAATACACTCCACAACTTTAACAACCTCTTCGTATAAGTCCTTCCATTCGATGGGGAGATGTAGAAGTGAAGGGACTAGGTTACCTTATAGTTTCAAAGCATAAAGTATCTTGGATATACAACAAATATCAACGGTCTATCAGAATATATCCACCATGATCTGGACCACCTCATATAGGCTGACTTCATCGATCGGTACCATCCAATTGTGTTACTCTCAGGTCCATTTTCAAGCTTCTAAGAACAGCACACTGAATCTATGGCAGTCAATGGTCATCTGGGAGGGCAATTTCAGCCCAAACTCTAGGAGGTTGTTCAACACTTTTGTCAATTCCATATCTTTACCTTTAGAACGGGTGCGGAAAACAATGTATGCTCTGGTAAGGAGTGATAAGTCCTTATCAACAAAGCTGATAGGGTGTAGGAGAAAATATGGGCATACTTGGAGAGGTTTAGGAGAGTATATGGGTATGATTGGTTATTTTCTTGGCATGATCTGGGTAGAGGGGTCAAGTTATGGATCCTCTTTTAAAAATATGGAATTTGTATGATTCGGGAGTAGATTGTGTGTAGTGTTTGGCTTAGGATTGGCTGGTAGGGCGATGACACCCCGGTCGATTAGTCCTCGGATAATATTTTGGAGGTGGAAACACTGGTTGGTGGTATGGTTGATAGTTTTGTGAAAGTCACAATGGGCATCTGGTTTAAAATTTTTGGGAAGTGGGTTTGGTAGTGGACGAGGGTCCAATGGTTCGATAAGGTTTTGGCTTAATAGGGCCTCGTAAACCTTTGAGAGGTGAGCGTGAAGCTCGATGTATTCCTTTCGGACTGGGTTAGGGTGGCTTTTTAGTGCCTATGAAGTGGCAGAGTGAGAGATGTTGTTGATGGTTGAAACTGTGGTACTGGTAGGATTTTCAAACTTTTTGGGAGGGAACTTTCCAGATACTTTCTTCAGTTCAACATCAGTCTTGGCAAGACCTTGTTCGATCTCCACTCCTACTTTTTAGAGGTCTCAGAAATAAGGGTAGTATTGTCCTCCCATCGTTGCTCGAACATGGTGTAAGAAATTATTTTTCACAATGCTGACTTGCTCCTCTTCGAAAGGCCGGTTGGTCATAGTGGCTACTTTCTCTCTCCACCTTGCTATGAAGTTACTGTCTGACTCCCCATGATTCTATTTGAGCACCTCTAAATCACGGAGAGTAACCTCTAACTCTTCATTGTACTTGTACTGTGACATAAACTTGCTGGCAACATCCTCCCAACTATGGATTCTGGACTCCTCAAGAGATAAGAACCATCGAAGAGCGCTATCCTTGAAGGTCTGTTGGAACATTTGGGCCATTATTTACCTGGAGGCACCTAGGAGAGTCATGGATCAGTGATAACTACGAAGATGAATAATTAGGGGTCCTCTTCCTCCAAATTTCTCAATGTTGGGCATCTTGAACTTTTCTGGTAACCTAGCTTTAGGATAGGGATACATGTGGGTGTAGTCCATATCGTTTCCAGATATTCTGGCTTGGTCAAATTTCTTGGTCAACATCTTTAAGTCTTCCCTGACCTTGTTCAATTCTTTCTCTTTCAGATTATTGGTCATGGATAAGTTAGCCCCTGGTTGGGCAAGATTCGGCATAGGAAAATGGGATGGAGGCGGCCCATTAGCAGGAGGAGCATGTGGAGCGTGCTGGTATTCCTCGAGAACCCAAATAGGATCGGTTGCGGGCAGACCCATAGCGCGAGGGAAGAGGACCTCGGGCTTCTCGAGAATAGGGACCCAATTTGATTACATCTCATGAACCTCGATTTGAAGGTTGTCAATCTTAGTAGTGAGCTGAGCTAGAACCGTCATCAAATCTGGTTGCACATTCAGTATTGGGTCTGTGTTCTGCATGAAAATAAGATGAATTCTAGACTCGAAGGAAGTGAGGGGACTGACGAAGCTTTAGGGCAGTTTGGCTAAAGACCGAAGCCAATAGGGAGCCAAGCCAAGGGTATGTGATCGACCTGAGAAGAAAAATTGGGATTTATTTTTGGAAGAGGAGGAAGAAAACTGTTATTTGTGAAAAGGAAGGAAAATGTTTTTGATATTTTTTTTCGAAAAAAGGGGAATAAAATGTTTTAAGGTAAAAGGGAGGAAAAAATATTTTTGGTATAAGGAAAGGAAGAATGTTTTTGGTATTTTTGATAAAATAAGGAAAAATATTTTTGACACTTTTGGATAAAGAAAGAGGAAAAAGACGAGAGACGGGTCTCAGCATGATTATTATTAGGTTCTCACTTGTATTAGGTTTACCTATATGCAAAATGAAGTTCCAGATGGGGCACGAGCCTGGAAAAATTAGGTTTGAAAATATGTAAAAACTATGATCGAACTTGTTAGTAGACTCATGGGCAGGGTCCCGTTTTAAAAATTACGCAAAAATTTGGGTTGTATGCCAACCCCTCATTTCGACGGAGTTTCGGGTTAAAACCGAAAATCTAAATATGAGTGCCCTAGGTTTGATGCCTATATGAGGGTATGCAGTTGTTGGGTTAATTAGAAGGTGTTCCCCCCTTTTGGATGATTTCCACCATATACGTCTTGCTTTTGAGGGGAATCGATACGCGTGGACAAACCATTTGATATACCCGAGTGTACGTGAATTTCCTCACTATATACTTCGTGGGGATAGTACGTGTGAGAGTGAATTTGATATACTCAACGTACGTGAACGAGTTACATGAGATATACCTCCCGTCATGACTTCGATCAAGCGGTATGATACGGGGGAACCGTTTGATATACGTCGAAGGTACTTGGCCAATGAATGGTAAGAGTCATATCACTTAGGCTCACTATGACCTGTCGAACCAGCCCCCATCATGAAGTGACTCCCTAGTTAGGGACAAAATTTGGTCAATAGCCATGCTCTTTGGTGATATAGATTGCAAAATTCATGAACCTTGATTAGTAAATTATAGAGAGAGTTTCTTTGTTGATGAGCATCATGCCAAGCAAGGGATAATGTACAAGTATAAAAATTAAATCTATACTAAGCATGGATATATGAGAGATATATGACTAGCTATGAGTGAGTGTGTGGTAGTGGACCTAAAAATGGATAAACTAAAAATGGTATGTGATAAGTGTGAGTGAGCATGGAAATATACAAGTGTGATAAGTGGAGGTATGTGTTAGTGACACCTAAGCATGGATATTCTAAGTGTTGTGTGCAATATGTGGATGTAAGTGATCCTAGGTGCACGTGGTGTGAAGTGTACATGGAGATTATCTTCAAGTGTGTGAGTGAGTAGCGATATAAACATGAGGTATATATATGTACAAGAAATATTAGAGGAGAAAAATGGGACATACATGTAGGTGCATACACACACAAGAAAAACAAAACACCCATGTAAATAGAGTCTAGACCTCTTATGAAAGGTATCCCCAGTAGAGTCTCCACCGTGGCCACGCCAATCAAGATGCGCACCCTTCCTATCCTCTGCTTCCCAAAAGGGATATGGAAGGAAGGGGGATTGAAAGGTCTCACGCCCTACTTAGGAACGCTTCGGCTGTCATCGGTGTGGGGTAAATGTAAAGAGATGGAGTCGCCAGCCTATTTTGCACAAAACAGGAAAAAGAAGATGTTGTAACCTAGAGATATTGGCATCGAAGACAAACTCATGCATATGAAACCAATTGTTCGAAGGTTTGAGGGCTAAGTTACTAAGTGGGAAGGTGTTAGGCACCCATCCCTCCCTTTCGGTCTCTCATGGGTTGGTGTTATTCTTTTCCTTTATTTGTACATGAAGTGTGTGTGTGTGTGTATATAATGGATATCGAAATCACCCAACTCATACTATAGAAGAGATATAATGAGGTCATCCATAATAATGTTCCTAAAAACAATATATAGAACATATGATTTATGCGTTTTTCACTATATTGATCGTTATGATGAAACGATAATATGTGTTGGATGAAACGCTGATAAGGATTACAAACATAGTATGTATAATAGGAATATGATAAATATGAAAATGAGGAATTTAGAAAGATAGAGAAATTGGAAAATGGTAAAATTGAAAAATTGGACTCGAGTATCGGGTTTTAATCCGAGATGCCTACGTAGCCTATAAAGGCATCAAAGTCCACGTCGCTAGCATGCGGCATAAGGGTGGGGTTTATCCCATATATTTGAATGGGATTTTATTATAGGTGTGTGTGTAGAAAAATGTGTTTTAGTTTTGAAAAAGTGCGATGGATAATCCCGTTCGCAATTTATGGGTGTAACCCTCTATTTTTTTTTTTTATAGAAAATAAGTTTATATGTGTAGATATTAATGTGTAGTTATTAATGTGTTTTTGTAACCCACTATTTTTGTAGATATTAATGTGTAACCCTCTATTTTTGTAGATATTAATGTGTATGAACTAAAAGTAAGAACTATATTATGAATCTAATGTAATTTATGCAAAAATAAGAAATTTAAAGAGAGATGGAAAAAATTGGACCTTCTTTGAAGCTTGATCTTTGATCTTTGATGAACTCCCTTGAATCTGAGATGAAGGTTGGATGAGAGAGAATAAAATTTTGCTAAATTGGGTATGAAAAGTTTGGGAATATAATCTTGAATGGAACTTCACATGGAGGAACTTCGTTGATTTCGAAAGAATATTACTGAGATCACTGATGCTGATGGATTTGAGGTGTGCCTTGGAATTGAGGTCATGCCCTCTATTTATAGGGTTGTCAGGGGTGGTGCCGATCTCCATGGCCCTAGTCCTTCCTACCCTTGGAACCGACCGATAGGCACGGAAATGGACTTGCTAATTTGGAGTCTCGTGCAGATTTTTCTAGAAAAATGGTCGTAGAACGTAATTCGTTGATCTTAATTGCGTATGGAGCATACCATTAGAAAAGTAATTTAGATACCTTCAAGAGTACTTTAGCCCACTCCCGGGTTCGGGAGTTGACTTTGGGTCAAATGTGGCTCGAAAGAGCAAGTCGATACTTTGGACTAGAGACCGCCATATGTAAATGGATCATTCATCCACATGGTAGGTCAGAATCGTGCACGGGGCAGACTGTTTGAAAGGTTAGGCAATCTACTTCAATATTCCAAAGAGCTTCCCTTGGTTGCAAAAGTTGACTTTGGTCAACCAGGGCTTGGAAGTGTCCGATGACCTCTTGGAGTAAAACAAATCGTTAGTTCTCTAACATGGCCACAGTGGCGACTCCACTTGGGATTTATTTTTATGGGAATAGACTCTATTTACGTGGACTTTATTTTCCTTTCTCTCCTTATTCATATTTCGCTACATATTTATATATGCTTCCACTTGTATATTCTTCCTTTTTCTCTCATTTTGTATCTATACCATGCTCAAATTACACTATCCATGTATATTCTTTTCTCCATCATGCTCATTTTATCATCACATGTATAAACCATCTTTTCTATCACATGCATTATATCACTTGTACATATTCCATGATTTATTTACTATTACATACTCATGTTTTATTCATATATTTCACACTCAGTTGTATATATTTGCCATGTTTCACTTCACTTGTCCACATTTTTTCACATACTCCACGTCACTTGCATGACACCCGACTCTTTTAATCAAGGGTGATCAGTCCATTATTAAATCAAACAGGAATCATTAATGGTTTCATTCTTAGCATCACTGTCGAAATTTTTTTAATTTACAAATCACCTATGTCAAATTAAGCTGGTGTCAAAATTTATCTTTTACTATGAACACATGCGGAAATAAATTAAATGAACTAAACCATTCACACATAAATATTATATGAACAATCACACGACATATATATAAATAAATGAAACCGAATAAACCATCGGTTCTTTAAGCATAAAAATCCAACCACAATCTGAAATAAGAAAATAAAATCTGAATACAGTCTAATGCATAACTAAATAAAAGAAATAGTCTGAAGGCAGTACTCCCAGATGAACTGCTAACGAAATCTCCTATTTAGAAAGAACGAGCTGAAGCGTCTAAGAAAAATATCCTGTAAGGCTCCACACAGTTGTAACTACATATCACTGGATAGAATCTCTAAGCTGGGCATCCCCGTGGGTCGACACCTAAAAGGTTTTGAAAATATTTTTGACACGGGTCAGAGTCCACGTAAAATATTTTGCAAGTATTTACATCACAATTTAAATTAGTTATTTATTACAAATGTATTAACCACATACACTCACTTGAGATTCTCACCTCCCAACTAATGTGCACGCCTAACATATTCTACCTAACTAGTATCCGTTTCCCAACTAGATAATGCATTTGACTATTCTTACTAAGTCTCGTTCCCTCATATTTCCCCATATGACACCATACTATCATCTCAATAATATGTTTATTCATTCCTCTTTTATTATTGAGTTAATCATTACAGTTTCACGACTTAAATTATTTTTTTAGATATACGTCATCCTCAATTCTATTATTTCACATAAGTAGACATATTACACGAGTATATATTCATCACACATATATTATTTACACAAATATAGCATCCTCGGAATGGCCCCTCGTGATGCTGCATACTCTGCTATCAAGTCCATGTACCTCTCGTATTCAATCAAGGACTATTGGTTCGGTATTTCTTCTCGAACCCAAAGTCAATCAATACAATAGTGGAGTGTAATATCCCGTATTTTTGCGTATTTGGAATTTAATTAAATTAAGTAAATTATTCGTTTTATTTCTAAATTACGCGAGTTAAGTAATTTAATTGAATTAAATAAAATTTGATTATTAAATATTAACCAAGAGAAAGAGATAATGAGTAATATTATGTGTTAAATTTACTAAGTGAATAGTAAATGATTTATAGAAATTATTATGTGTGATAACGAGTGAGATTGGCGTAATTGAATTTATCTCAACACGGAGTTACGCGTAGACTAAATTGAAGTCGAGAAAGGATAATTATTTAAAGTGACTCGGATGATTATTTCGAGGTCACAAATGATTCCATAAGGGTCGAAATAGTCAGAATAGTATACCCGAGGGTGTTGATTGGTTCCTGAGGCAATTTTAGACTAAACCGGCAGTGTATGGGGCATTTTAATCACTTGGTAACTAAGGGTTAAGAGACCTACAAATTTCCAACTTCTTTATCAGCATATATATGGGAGAGGCTAGGGTTTAGAGGTTAGAAAACTCAGATAACCCATTGGAGAAGAAGAGAGATCATTTGTGAAGCCTAGGAGAGAGTTTTTGAGAAATTGAAGTGTGATCTTGCTCCATTATCGATCTTGGAGTGAGGAATGGAAGAGAAGGCACATCATCTAACATCAAAACCATGAAATCAAATCACACAAGACAAGGTAAGTGTTTATTTATAGTTTTTCTTTAAAATTATAATACCCATGTTGGTAGGGTTTTGAAATATAATGATTAATGTCATGTTCTTGGAAGAAAAGAATAATTTAAATCCATGCTATGGGTAGGATTTCATGTAGACTGATTGTATTGATGTAGAGGTTATGAAACCAGGTCATGGGTGATAATCTAGATGAGAAAAAATAGGGTTTTATGTTGTGTATAAATGGAGAGCATGGATGTTAGGCTTTTGATGAATAAATGTTATGATCCTTGTTTGATTATAAATCATAAGGTTTTGGAGGATTGCATTATGTTGGAAATCATCCTAATACATGCAGATAATGTGTAGGGTAATTAGTTTTAAGTTTGGCAAAGAACCATGGAGAATTGAATGAGAAAAATGATTAAAAATGCATTTACGTATTGAGGAAGAAGACGATCTCCGTAAATTTGAATTGATTCAATCCAGAGGCGAATCATTTCGGAAAGAAAATTGATTCGGCCTCCTGGCGAATAGATTCTGTTTCCAAGAAAATGTGAAATTTCCCTTTTTAAGCCCAGAACTCCTAAAATCTTGTTGGGGAAACTTTTGGGACTTTGTTAAAATATAATGAGGTATTTTTTATATTATAGTAGGCTTGTGATGGGAATATGATTTAGTCTTAATGAGAGGATTGAGATGAGATTTAATAAACTTAAATTAAGGCGTAATTTTTACAACAACATCTTCCTAACATGTGAGGAATATCTCAAAATTATGTTTTACACGCACAGATGATAGGTGGCAACATAACATTGGATGCTTAATATTGTGCATGCCTCCTGCATGCCTGGGGTGCGTATGACACTACCCTAGCCATATAAATACTTATCTTCTACATTGTTGTAAAGGATGGCAAATTCATAACCCTACTAAAACTCTGTCAAAACCATTGCTCAGAGAGAGAAATATTGAGTGTTTTTATCCCATGGACATATTTAGTGGATTTCACACACTCACATAATGGACGTAGGCCCTATAAAGGCTGAACTACTTACATTTGGTATTATCTTCCTCTTTGCCTCATCTTTTTCTTTGTTTAAATATATCTGTTATACTCCATTGTTGCACTGGTTTGAGCTCGCTTATCACTTTTATTTGGTGATACCAATTCTGATATCATCAATCTCGCGCCGTCTGTGGGAACGAAGTACAACTTCTTCCTCATATTTATTTAGATTTAACTCATCGAATTCTCTGGTGGTGATCTAGCTCCACTCAGATGGGCCTATATCACTATTGAAAGAGATCCTATTGAGCCTCTCAAGCTTTTATTCAGATTTTTAACTCTTCCAGTTCAATGGAGATATGGTCTCCGATTTGCCTATGGGCGTTCGCCCAAGTTCCGGTCAGGCCCCACCTCAGTAAAAAATGGCTGTGGTTACAGCTATGCTACACTCCTTAACGGACAACCATCGGCAGATTCAAGCAACTCTTACTGCATTTAGCTAGAACATGGTGGTTAGACCTGTCGATTCCAGAGATGAGATGATAACTCCTATCGCAAGGGAAGGTGTTCCAGATCTACTGGCTAGGGGACCACCCCAGGCCCCATATAAAGATCTTCCTCCTCAGCAAAGACGCAGAGACATGGCCAACCCAAGGTATTTATGCCTAGGGAGGACGGGCCAGGAATTCATTGATGATGAGAATGTACCGTATGATAATGAGGAAGATAGAGAATGTGGGAGCCTTATCAAATTTCTAGAGACACTATGTGACCAATTCAGTCCAGTCGAGGACATAGGAGCAGACCAAGTTGAGAATATTGACCAAGTTAATCAACCTTAGACAGGTTAAGCAGGGGGTTGGCCTTTGATAGGCTCGGCCCAGCAGTAGTTGAATTAAGGATTCACCTCTCCAGATCTCAAAGCATCGTTAGTTCCAGGAGAAATGATAGATGTGGTGACCATAGGCCTCCATAAGGTCGAGATGAGGAACAATAAGAAGTGAATAGCTGATAAAAAATAGTTTCTAGGGAGCATTCAGTTCGTCTAGCCAATAGATAAGGGGCTAGAGACAATGATGCTCAGGTCAAAGTTACATCTGTGGCCGATAGACCTTGGAATATTTCCATACACCGACTGAAGGACAAGATAGGGGATATACTGAAGAGCCAAGTTCCTTTACATAGGGTTTACAAAGGCTCCCCCTTTGTGGCTAAGATCATGAGTTATTAAACTCTGGCTAAATTCAAGCCATCAGTAGTCACACCCAAGTATGATGGGAGAACTAATCCCATCCACCTTGTGGAATTGTATCAATCAGCTGCTGATATCTACCCACTCTCGGACGAGATGAGGTGTTGGGCCTTCTCTAGCACACTTATCGGAGATGCTCATGTGTGGTTCACCTCTCTTCCTAAAAACTCAATAGATAATTTCATTCAGTTAGCAGAGAGGTTCATACACAATTTTTGCTTCGGAGTGAAGCCCCAAAAGAAGACGACACACCTATTGTACATGAAACAGGGAAAGAATGCATGTCTGAGGGAGTACATAGATAGATTTAACAAGGAGAAATTAGAGGTTTAAAACTACGAAGAGAGCATTGCTCTGACCGCCCTGATGGGAGGGTTGTAGAAAGGAAAGCTCCTCTAGAAGTTAGCCGAGGATCCTCCTTAATCCATGGACAAACTCCTGGCTATGGTAAGGAAGGTTATGAATGCAAAGGAGGTAATGGATGCCAAGGGTGATGATTAGAAGGGAGAAAGCATTGGAAGTAAGTGCTAGAAAAATAATAAAGATAGTAAGAAGATGTCGGCAGACGATAAGTTCACTGACTATGCCCCTCTGACAGTCAGTTGGGAGCATATACTGAATGAGATAAAGAATGATCGGTCTCTGAGATGGCCTGAAAAGCTGAGAGCTCCTCCTTATAAGGGGAAAAAGAACCTGTGGTGTGAATTCCACCATGATCATGGCTATATAATCGATAGATGTTTCAATCTCAAGAACGAGATGTAGAAGATGTTGAAAGCTGACAAGTTAAGAAAGTATATGGATAAGAGCATCTCAAAGGGTATTCTAGAGGACACCCGAAAGAAGAGGAGTGAGAAGTGCAAGCCTGATGCTCCAGCTAACCGAGATGACGATAACTTAGACGATGATGATGAAGCAGGCCCAGACCAGCCACCTCTAATCACTGATCTTAAGGTTTGGATCCACATAATTTCTCTCAAAGTTAAGATAATTTATGGAGGACTTACTGGAAGGGGAAAGGAAATTAGTGATATAAAAGATCAGGTGGCAGTGGCCAAAGCTCTTCCTCCAAAACCCAAAGAAGCACACTCGACGGTAGTTGAGCCGAAGAAGGTAAAGAGAACAAAAGTTAATTTGAATACTCTATTTGTTGGTTTATCTAGATTGGATTTTAAGGGGATCTTAGCCCCACATGATGACCTGTTAGTGATCACTACCTTGGTGCATGGGTATGAGGTTCCAAGAATATTGATCGATGATGGCATCTCGATCGATATGATGTTTTGGGACTGCTACAAGCGTCTGCGGTTAAGAAAGAAGAGTCTGGTCCCGTATCACCAACCTCTCATCGGTTTTAGTGGAGAGAAGGTTCGTCCTTTGGGAATCTACGAGATGGAAGTTAAAATGGGGAATAGTTGGACAAAAGGACTCATAAAGAAGATTAATTTCTTTGTTATGGATGAGAACTTCTACTCAGCGTACAATATAATTCTAGGAAGAGTAGCCCTCAAGGAGTTTGTGGTCGTTCCCTCAACAGTTCACCAGATGATTAAATTCTCGACTCCATATGGAGTAGGAGAAGTTCAGGGTGATCAAGTTGAGGCAAGCAAATGCTATTTTAACTCGGCTGAGGAGAGGGAGGCATATAAAATGGCCACTACAACTTATAACATTGATACTCTTGAACCTAAAGATGAAACCAAGCTGAAGAAGGGTGAAGCTGTCGAGGAGGTAGAATCCATCGTCCTTAATAAGGATGAGCCAAAAAAACCATCCAAATTGATAAGGCCTAGAATAAGGAGATTAAAAAAGAGTTGATCAAGTTGTTTAAGAAGAGGGAAAGAATTTTTTCTTGAATCTATGAGGATATGCCTGGAAATAATCCTAAGGTCCTCTGTCATAATCTCAATGTGGCAGAGGATGCAAAGTCGTCCAGACAGAAAAGGAGAGTATACTCCAGAGAAAAATACGATGTCATAAGAGAAGAGGTGAAGAAGTTGGAGAAGGTCGACTTCATCAGGGAAGTCATTTACCCTAAATGGTTAGCAAATGCTATCATCGTCCCCAAGGCCAATGAAAAATAGAGAATGTTCGTTGATTTTACAAACCTGAACAAGGCATTCCCCAAGGATAGCTTTCCCCTGTCGAAGATAGTCAAGATGGTTGATGCCACTATTGGCCATAAATTAATGAGTTTTATGAATGCCTACTCAGGCTATAATTAGATATTAATGGACCCAGCCGATGTTGAGAAGACATCTTTCATTACTGACAAGGGGACCTACTGTTACAAGGTTATGGATTTCGGCCTGAAGAACACCGAGGCGACATATTAAAGATTAGTTAACAAGATGTTCGAAGAGCAGATAGGGAAAATTATGGAGGTTTATGTCGACGTCATGCTGACAAAAAGTCTTAAGGCTGACACTTACGTGGCCGACCTTGAGCAAACAATACTAGATGAAACTCAACCCCTCCAAGTGTGTCTTCGGAGTAGGGGCAGGTAAGTTTTAGGGTTTCATTGTCAATTAGAGGGGGATTAAGGCCAACCCCGAGAATATCAAAGCCCTGATGGAGATGAAGACTCCGACAACGATAAAAGATGTTCAGAGGTTAACTGGATGGGTAGCAGCATTGAACAGGATCGTATCTAGATCTATCGATAAGTGCCTTCATTTATTCAAGGTACTTAGGAAAGATTTTGAGTGGAATAAAGAGTGTGATAAGTCTTTTTAAGAATTGAAGACCTATCTTAGCTCTCTACTCTTGCTGTGAAGACCAGTTTAGGGAGATAAGTTGTACCTATATTCAGCTATTTTGGAATTGGCCATGAGTGTTTCCATTATTAGAGAAGAGGATGGTGTGCATAGGCTAGTGTAATTCAACAATAAGGTCTTCTAGGGGGTCGAGCAGAGATATCCTAAATTGGAGAAGCTTGCCTATGGTTTAATTCATACCTCAAGGAAGATGAAGACATACCTCTAGGCACATTCTATGGTTGTCCTCCCCAACTCTACTATCAGACGGGTCATTCATAAGCCTGAGAAATTACTAAGGTTGATGCCCTGGGCAATAGAGTTAGGCGAATTTGATATCATCTACCATCCAAGAACGACCATCAAGGGACAGGACATAGCTGATTTCGTAGTCGAGTTCACATGGGATGAGGCCGATGTAGAAGAGATTGAGGCTCCAGCATGTGATCCAGGAAAAAAAATGGAGACGAGTACAGTAAGGGGTAAGGTACCTGAGAATAAGGAGGAGAGATACCTTTTCAAGAATGGGACCTTGGAAGAGGGTAATTTTTCCAAAGGTGGTACTGTGTGGAACTTGTTTGTTGATGGCTCTTTGTGCGAGGTCAGAAGTGAAACATGTTTAATTGTGTTGGCCCCAGATGGTACTGATAATGAATATGCTTTGAGGTTTAATTTTTAAGCCTCCAACAACGAGTCAGAGTATGAGGCCCTTCTGGCAGGACTCTCCCTTTCCAGAGCATTGAATGTCATTCATCTCCTGGTTCATAGTGACTCAAGATTAGAGGTGAATCGAATTTAGGGAGTATATTAGGCCAAGGATGATGGAATGGACACATACCTTGGAAGGGTAAAAGTAGCACTGAAGCAATTCAAAGAGGTGAAGCTGTAGAGGATCCTTTGGCTAGAAAATAATCGAGCTGATGCTTTGGCAATATTAGATTTCGCCACAAGAACATAAATCAGAAGGTCAATGGCAGTAGAGATCCTACATCGGTCGACGATTAAAGATGAAGACATAACTGTGGAATTTTGCTTGAACTTGAATATGGGTGCTTCTTAGATGGTTCCTATCATCCGATACATCAAGTGGAAAAGTGAAAAAGTGAGGTACAAAGTGGATATCTCTTATTCAAAGTGGAAATCTCCTATTCAAAGTGGATATCTCCTATTCAAAAACTAAGAAGAAGAAACTGAGGTACAAAGTGGAAAAGTTATCCATCATAGGAGATATCCTATACAAGAAAGTATTCCCACTCCCTCTACTCAGATGTGTCCATTCGTCTAAGGTGGATTATATTTTGAAGGATGTTCACAATGGATCTTGCTCCAGTCACATATGAGGAAGATCATTAGCGAAGAGAATCTTCACTTAGGGATATTGGTGGCTGACACTATCCAAGGATGCAGCTACATACGTGAAGAAATGTGACAAGTGCCAAAGGTTTTCCACCATTCCCCATCAACTTCATCAGCCCCAGACTTCTATCACTTTCCCCTGGCCATTTACAGTCTGGGGGATTGACTTGGTAGGACCATTGTGTAACACCCCGCCTAATTAAATACCGGGTGGCCAGTCCCATACCAAATTAAAACAGAATATACAGTTGGCTCATTCTTAGCATCACTGTCAAAAACATTTACAACTCACCCAATACCCAATTAAGCTGGTGTTAAAAACTTTCCAAATTTTAATGTAACAAAATCCATTTCCAGTTTAAGAATAACACTACACATTTTATTCTACAACACTGATAACACAATAAATAACTCAAAATAATTTAAATGCAATTGGAATAAATATTCCCAAATAATATAAATCCTTTACAATAATCCCAACAAAGTTAAATTTATTAAAAAAAATCCCGAATACAATAGTATTTAACCCCAATAGAAAAAGATAACTGAATCCTTTGGGCGACATGCCCTAACTAAGAATACTGTGAATCAAAAGATGAAAGGCGTCTAAGCAAAATCTCCATAGCTCCATAGTTCAACATAATCCGCTAAGGTTGGCGTCCTTGTTCCTGGACACCTGATAATAAAGATACAATAGAAAAGAAAATATGCAAGGAAACGGGTCAGAGCCCGAATGTGTAGATGATTTTTAAAATAGCAAGTATTTAACAAGTGCAATAAAGCATTTATTATGTACATGTTAGATCCAACTCTCACTTGCTATTCTCACCTCTCAACTAAAGTGCACACTTAACATTTCCTATTAACCTCCTAGTTAATGGTTCCTCTTTTCTAGTCTCCATATTATAATCCCATTCCCATATCATAACCCCGTATGTCCCATACCATAGGTCACATTATTATTCATTTACATTTCTCATTTATATGAATCGTTTCTCATTAACATGAATCATTTCTCATTAATATGAATTAAGATTTTCAATTCTGTAAGAATAAACATTCATTAACTTAATTCCATTATTTTTCTCTATTCACCGTTATCTACAATTATCACTGTAGATAGATTTAACCACAATATATATCCATTCAATCATTTAATTCATTATATATATATATATATATATATATATATATATATATATATATATATATATATTCATATATAATACGGCACCCCGAGTCACAGCTGCGGTGCAATGCATTACTCTGCTATCATGTCCCATCATCGCAGGTCGCCGAATAGGGGACTAAAGGTTCGGTAAGATTTCACGAACCACAAACAACAACAAACAAATTGGAGGCGAACATAGTTCTCGTATCCATGGGTCACGCACATACCTACGTACCCACAGTCAGCGGACTTATCAACTCCCCGATAAGTCTTTCATAGACCTATGTTCTCGAGCGACAAATCAAAGATCCCATGGATTCATCAGGATATGACTGCCCTCACGCACAAACCTCCCATCGATAGCAAGTAAGCTAGGTATGTCATACACATAAATCATCAATCAATCAAATAGGTATTATCATACCTATAGTATAATATCAATAAGGTAATATCACTACCCTAAGATATTTCCCATATGTATCATTATATCACTTTTAAATTCCACGTATCATATCTTTACCTCATAATTTAATTATCCTCGCATCCTATAACATCTCTCCACTCCCGACGTCATTAAGGTTCATGCGCGGAGCGTCTCGCAAAGCGAAATCCAAACAAGGAACCCCTCCAATACACTACTACTTAATTTTGTCGATCGAGGAGGTTCGACAACTTTAACTATGCGATCGGGATAACCTCATACCTTCTTTCAACCAAATGTGTTCTAAACTCCCATCTCTATCCAGGAGTCATACTACTAAGCGCTCGTATTACACTTAGTCCTTGCACAATCAATAATGAGCTTAAACTCAGTCCTTGATGTTCAAATTGTAACCCTAAGGCTACCCTCACTCAAAACACATGATTCAAATAGGTTTTTCCTCAACATATATTCAGTAAGAAGTCACTAATATCCTACTGGTCCATAACATCATTTCTCCCGAATTACTACGAGTTTAGTTCTCCTTTTAATTAAGGTTAAAATCGATAGTTTCAAATCTCTTATAAACACATCTTCTTTCACTTAGGATTAAACCCTCTTGAAAACTTAAGGATACCCAGGTGTTATATTAAATCACCCCTACTGGACCTATCTTAAATCCTCATACATCCCCATTTGGAATTTAACAAATGAATCTAGCAACCGAAATTCCATTCGATATAATTTTCATAATTTCAATCACTTGAATCCAAATCAAATTAATTCAAATCTTATCAAGGGTTTACTGATATTTTCTAAGTCCCATAATATCCAAATAATAATCACCAAAGATCCACAAAAGGTTTGGGATAAGAATCAACATCTAAAACGAAACAACTTTACATATTCTGGGGAGGTCGATCGATCGAAGGCAGGGGTCGATCGATCGATCCCTCAGGTCAGAGCCTGGTTTTTCTGCATTTCAGTAACTACGTGCTTCACCATTTTTACTCATTCAAACCTTCATATTAACCTCGAAAATGAGTTATAATTATTACTACATGATATGTCAACATAAATGAACGATTTCCAGTACTCTAAACATCTTAGAATCATCAAGGGATTGGATTAAAAATCATGTTTATCTCCTTATTTCCAGAAAATTATCAACATATCATCTTCAAGAACACATCAATGGTTTTCATAATTTCTTCAACAGATTCATGACTATTTCGTGGATTATTATCAACCTAAAACATGAGTTTAATTACTATATCATTTCAGTTTCCAGAAATCCATTTAATACTCCATTATTTCTTCCAAACATGAATAATCTTCTCTTTTCACACTATTCTAACATGGATAATATACAAACTTAAATTGCCATTATCAAACACTTGCCTTTTTTGAAGGTCTGATCCTTTGGTGTAGTATATCTCAGTTGGTTGTCCCTTCTCCGATCAAACTCCGGTGGTGGTTGGTGGTGGTGAACCTTGGTTCTTGTTCTTCTCCTTCCAAAGTAGGCTTTTCCCTTCCCAAGCACTCTTTCACTCCCTCTAGGAAGATGGCTTCTCTATTTTGTGTAGAGGAGATGAATAACCCACATACACTTAATCTACCAATACTTATAATAGGACAAACCCGAAATCACTATTCATCCCTCCTAGAAAAATGACCAAAATGCCCTTTCGGGTTGTCCTTTCATTTCCAAATGACCCGAGACTCAAAATTAACATCCAAATAGACTTTTCTGACTATTTCGAACCTTCTGGACGCAACGACGCAGTCAAAATGACTATAAGGTCGATAGAAAATAAATTTCCGTTTTAATTTAATAAACTAGTCCCGACACGTCCCATATCGCGTCTGACTAAAAATATAAATTACCGAATTTATATCATACAGTTATATCAATGACATCACATTCATATATTACCTAAATATCTTTAAGTAATATTCAGAATCATCCATTTTAATATCCACCGTCCGGATAAAACCCGAATGAATTAATTAATAATAAAATCCAATTAATCCATTAATTTAAAATATAACCCATTTTAAAAGTCATTTAAAATTATGGGGTATTACACATTGCCAAGGGCTGTGGGGAATTACTAATATCTTATTGTAGCTATTGATTATTTTTCCATGTGGGTGGAGGGTGAGGTGATGATCACGATAATAGAGAAGAAAGTCTTCTAATTTATTTAGAATAACATTAATTGCTGATATGCCCTACCAAATACTTTGATGTAATTTAAAAACATATCCCTGGAGAAGTACTATAAGAGGGTCAACATCAAACAGTTCTTTTCAACTCTCGACTGACCCCAAGCCAATGGGCAGACAGAGGTGATGAATAGAATAATTCTTGATGGAATTAAGAAAAAGCTAAAAGATGTCAAGGGAAAATGGCTTGACGAGGTACACGTCGTCCTATGGGCCTATAGGACAACGAAGAGGACACCAATAGGGGAGACCCCGTTTATGCTAGCCTATGGTTCAGAGGCTGTGGTGCCAGCAAAGATTGGTCTCCCAACCCACAGGGTCCATACATATGACCCGGAGGTGAATAATGTAGATCAAAGACTGGATCTGGACCTAGTAGAAGAGATAAATGAGGATCCTGAGGTTAGGCAAGCTGCCTACCAGTAAAGAATAACAAAATTCTGCATTAAGAGAGTGAAGGCCCGACCATTGGTTATAGGAGACCTAGTTCTAAAGAAGAGTTGGCAGAATCCCAACAAACTCCATCCTAACTGACATAGTCCTTATCGGGTGATAAGAGGTGGTTCTAGGTACATATCGGCTGGATAACTTGGAAGGAGAGCTGTTCTCCAACCCTTGGAATTCCGACCATCTCAAAAAATATTATTAGTAAGAGTTTTGTAATAATTTCTTTTGTCTATGTAACAGTTTATGAACAGAAAGTTATGAATGATAAATTAGCGAATCGTATTTTGTTGTATGAGTAATTTTAGAATGTATGTATAAGTTCATCCTAAGCTATAGAACATCATTTGTGGTGAAGTAGCTCTAACTTGCTCTCAGTGACATGATAGTTCAGACGGGGTAAACCCCATCTATGGACTCTCGATAACACTGAGAGGAGGGAAAACATGTCATAATAAACATCATTGATTTAGTGAAAAAAATCTCTCGATCGAGACGATGGTGCACATACGAGATTTCTCTCATCCATACACTCTCAAAATGATGAGAGGGGACTCATGATGCAAACACCATAATTTGGTGAATTTCAAATTTAAAAATCACTTAATTATGGTTGATGTTAAACATCATTGATTTTGTGGAAAACTCTCTCGGCCAAGACAACAGTGAATAAACGAGATTGCTCTCGTCCATACACTCAAAATGACGAGAGAGGACTTGTGTTGCAAACACCATAATTTAGTGAATTAAAATTTAAAATCACATAATTGTGGTTCATGTTAAACATCATTGATTTGGTGGAAAAAATCTCTCGGCCGAGACGATGGTGCATGGACGAGATTGCTCTCATCCATACACTCTCAAAACGACGAGAGGGGACTTGTGATGCAAACGTCGTAATTTGGTGAATTCAAATTTAGAAATCATTTAATTTTGGTTCATGTTAAACATCATTGATTTAGTGGAAAAACTCTCTCGACCGAGACGACAGTGAATGGATGAGATTTCTCTCGTCCATAGACTCTCAAAACGATGAGAGGGGACTTTTGATGCAAACATCATGATTTGGTTAATTCAAATTTAAAAATCACTTAATTTTGATTCATGTTAAACATCATTAATTTGGTGGAAAAACTCTCTCGATCGAGACGACGGTCTATGGACGAGCAACTCTCATCCATACACTCTGAAAACGACGAGAGAGGACTTGGGTGAAACCAAAATTAGCCATTTATATTTATATCATCCTAGAGTGAGACGATATTCAAATAATGAAACCTGTCATTTATACTTATTTCGTCTGAGGATGGGACGATGTGTGCATCACTTGATTGGTTGATGATATTAATATTATAAGCCATTTTAATTGTGGTTACTTGATTGAACATCAGAAGAAGGCACACATTTAAGTAAATAAGGACAACTTATAAATACGGGAAGAGATACCATTCATCCATTAATAATATGACAACAAATAACAAGATCATTCTCATTCAAAGACCAAATGATAAGAGTTCATAGTGAAGAGTTATGATGTTGCCACGAAATACAAAAATAGAGAAAAAGTATTTTAAAAGATTTACAGCTATGAGGGGCATTGGGCCATAGGCGTCATCCCAGAAAATAGAAAGACTAAAAGGATCTAGGCATTGGGGTTCATTTCTTCAGTATTTAAATTCTCGATCTCTTTAAGAGCAGACCCGTCCCCCGTAGCATTATTATCGACTCTGGTATCACTGAAAAACTCTGTCTCATCTGCCTGATTAGTAGTATGAGTTATAGGCTCATGTTCTACCGATCCCTCTATCTGAATCAGAGCTATCATTGCTAGCGAGTCATCCAAACTGAAGGTCTTTAGCTGCTCTAAAAGGTAGGAATCTTAGGGAACTTTATTATTTCCTAAAGGCAGCCAGTATGAGCTCCTTTTTTAAGATAATGCACACTGTAGCCCAGGAACTCCTCTAAGGATTTGAAGAACTCCACAGACTGATTTTGGGCCTCCAAGATCTTACTATCAATAGCTTCTTTTACCTTCCTAGAAATCTCGATTATATGCAGGTTATTTAGACTCTTGATGGATTCAGAATGGGCTTTGTTTAAGTTGTTGATAGCTTCAGTCTCTTGATTCTTCAAGTTTTCAACCTCAGTCTCCAACTCGTTGATATGACTTCTCTGAGTCTCATCACTTCGAATGGCTAGACGAGATTGACGAATCTTAGGGACCTTATTCCCGATCCATTTATGGAGTTTTTGAAGGCAGATAGTAGTCTGTATAAAACAAGATATGTCAGTAAGAGATGACTTTATAGATGTGATAAAACCATGAAAAGAACACAATGACTTACTTGTATGGCTCTGTGAAGGACGAAGTCATTCATCAGGGAGATGTTAGTGGCTTCCAAAAGCCTATTGTCGGACTCTGAGGTGTTAGAGGAAAGGAACTCAATGGCTTTGTCTTTGCTTCCCAAAGCAGAGTCAGGTTTGATTTTTAAATTCTCTAGACGCACAACAACTGCATCCTCGGAGGAGATGGGGATGGCCTGACTCGTCCCGATCTTGGATGGGACGTCCTAACTCTTCTTATTTTGAAGGGTTGTGGGGAGATTATCCTGGCCGTCCTTTCGTTTCCTGGACCCCTCATCCTGGCTAGGGTTAGTAGTTGTGGATTTCCTAGTCTGAGGCGCAGAGGCCGTCTTCTTTTCAACTTGCTTCAGTAAATTGGCCAAGCTTAGAGTTGTCATAATCCATACGACCTAAGGAGTGTTTGGGGGTTGGTCTACAATGAGGAAAATGAGATCACAAGGTCAAATATATGATATACGATACAAAATTAGAAAAAATTATGTTAACACTTACATAGTTCAGATAGGGGGTCCACCCCCATACCCGTATCATCTAAGAAGTATGGGGTCATCAACTGCACAAATTGGACAAGACCCCATTTTTATCCTTATTTCCTAACTTTTTCAAGTTTCTTGGTGTCTTTAATGTTTAAGCTTGGATTAGATTTAGCCAATATTGGGGCCTTCGCTCATCGTTGGGGAACTCAAGGCTCAGAGGCACTGCAAGAGACTTCAATTTTGAACTCTTAGGATCTCGAGATGAAGAAGTAATGAGGTTTCCAATTATTATTGGAATTTTAGGTAATTGTTAGAGCTTTCTTTTCGGACTTCCCGGCTACAAGATGATTGTAGCCAGTATAAGTTTTGGGGGAAGAGATAGTATAACATCCTTTGAAGACATTAACTATTAGGTCTGTGTGGTGGACTATCTTCCACAGGGTGACAAAGATAAGGATAACTCTACAGGAATTAGGTGAAAGTTTGGCAAGGGTAAGACCAAGACTTTCTAAAATGGCTCGTACGGCCGGATGTATAGGTAGCCTAAAGCCAACCTTAAACACTTGTTTATATACGCAAAACTCACCTTCTCATCCTTGGAATGCTCTCTCCTCCACCGAGGGTGCTCTCATAGTAATGGAAGTCCTAATACCATATACATGTCTCCACAACCAGAGGTCAACTTTAGTAACTGTACTGACATAGGATTCAACACAAGAAGTGTCAAGTGTGACCTCGACTGCATCTTCATCGTAGTCTTCGTTTGCAGTTAGGAAGACACCTTAGGCCTAAGAAGCTTCTGCGAAGTGTTGCCTCGGAACATCGGAGAGAGGAATATCATCTATAGGGGGTGGAATTACAAGACCCACTCTCGACTCCTCGTGAGATAAAAGGATTTATATGGAGGAATTTGACCCCTGAGAAGACTTAGATTGATTTGATGATGACTCGAATTGGTCTGATGACTCGGCCTGATTAGATGGCCTAACTTGGTTTGAGGATGAGGATCTTAAAGAACCTTCATCCTCCTCAGACCCATTATTAGGGAACTTCATGGCCACTTTGAAAGAGTCGACACTCTCAGCAGCCAATTTAGATATGGAGTCACTGAGATCTATGATATGAGGACAAATGGTTGCAAGAGGTATGGGATAAATAGGATGAAGAGGAAAAGACTTATCCCTACGACTGCTAGCTTCCTCGACCTCGTACTTTCTGATCTCCCTAAGACACCTCTCTCTGAGAGTAGGGAAATCCTCAGCTAGCTCATATAACTTCCTCAACATTCAAGGGATGACCTTCAACTTGGATAGTGAAAATAATAAAATGGGCAAATAATTTAAGTGTTAACTGGGGTTTGACTAAAGGATCCAAGCTTGGAATTTTTAAAGTTAAGCCAAGAACACTTAAGAACAGTTTGAAGGTTTCATCGGAGATGGTGATTGGTGATTTACCGAAATATCCAAATCGGGGTAAATAAAACAAAAAAACCCTCAAACCACCTAAAATCCCTAGAACAACCACTCTCAACCCTCAAAATAACTCTCTCAGCCCTTAAACCACCTTACAGCTAGCCAATACAGTCGTCGAAAAATCACCAAAATAGCTGAAAAAGAAAAATAAGTACTGAAATGGTGCAAAATGATTTAAAGCTAAAAAGGAAAGAAGAAAGGGAGTATCTAGAAGCATTAACTGGGATGACAACCACTAGAGACTTAGAGAAGTCACCGAAAAATGCTTGGGCAGTGGAGAAAGAGAAGCGCTCTGGAAACTTAGCGAGAAGAAGAAGAGCAAATGTGGAGAGAGAATCTAATGTTTTTGAGTTTAATAATTTTAAACCCCCCATAATGATAGGGTTTAACTTTTGATGTGCCCGTCATTCGGGCACAACTCCCAAAGCATACAAACACTGTAGCCACTACTTAGGGAATACGCAAGGCAAAGGAACAGATGACAAGTGTCACTCTCTCGTACACATTAGTACATCAGCATCTGATAAGTCAGAGACGTACATTCATCAGGCACAACTTGACATTTTTACCTCGCAGTCTTCTATTTATATAGAATACTAAGGTCTAGAGGGTGATTCATATGCCCATATGAGACCTCGTGTCGATGCAAGCCAGGCTCGGCTCAAGCCGACTTTACAAACCATGCTCTCATAAGCCATCCTGTAAAACTGACTCATCCCGTCTCGACCAGTATGTCTCGTCTGAGTCTTAGGCACAAGCCACATGCCACCTTGGCATGCCTAATGTCTCATCCCGTCCACCTTAAGGAAATGAGACCTCAACAGCTTGTTCATACACTCATCTCGACCTCGTGCAAGACAACCGAGACCGCAGTTGGCATTTACCAACATGCAATCGAGCGGTACATCAGTGGTCTCAAACTCGGCCAGACCGATGCTTCACCTCATCAAGATACATCTAGCTGGGCGCGTGGAATGTAGCACGCGTGGGAAAGTGAACATGGGCTACAAGCCCCGCCTGAGCAAAACCATTATAACAACATCTTCGTCACATGTGAGGAAAATCTCACAATCATTATTTACATGCACAGATAACAGGTGGCAACATAGCATTAGACGCTTGATATTGTGCATGTCTCCTGCATGCCTGAGGTGCGTATGACACCCCCCAGCCATAAAAATACTTGTCTTCTACAACATTATAAAGGATGAAGAATTCATAACCCTACTGAAACTCTGCCAAAGTCATTTTTTAGAGAGAGAAAGCTCTAGTGTTTGTATCCCAAAGCAATTAAGGCCCATATTTAGTGGAGTTCACACACTCGCACAGTGGACGTAGGCCCTCTAAAGGCTGAACCACTTACATTTGGTGTTATCTTACTCTTTGAGACGTGCTAAACCAATAGTCCTTATTTTAGTACGAGAGGTAGATGGACTGATAGCAGAGTATGCCTATTTTGTACGGTGGTCCTTTTGAGAGACACCGCAATTATATATATTAGTGAGATAAATATATATATAACTGTTTGACTAATTCTACTTACGTGTGATACTAGACAGATTGATAGTGTGCATATAATTAATGAATTAAGTAGTTAAACTTAATCAAGTGATTAAATGATAAGAGATGTAGAATATTACTTATAATATCAATAACATACGAGAGATGTTAATTCGGATAGCGTATGGTATGGGAGGTACGGAGACTTATAGGTGTCGATAGTCCAGATAGATACTTATGTCTAGTTATCTTAGGTAGTATGTCTAGGTGGGCTAAGTAGAAAACGTTGGGTGTTCACAATAGTTGCGAGGTGAGGAAACTCAAGAGAGTGCACGTCAACTTAACATGTGTAATCAATAATTGATTTTTAAATTATGATAAATACTTGCAAAATATTTTCAAAATTTTTTGGGCTCTAACCCTTGCTATAAATATTTTCTAAAAGCTTTTAGGTGTCCAGCCATAGGGATGCCATACTTGACAACCTATTCCAGGGACGATTTGCTGCAGTGCTGTGGAGGCTTGCAGGACTTGATTAGACGCTTCCACCTTTCATTCCTAGTGTAGGATTTCATTTCAATATTTCTGTTTGGCATGTTGCCCCATTTAGACTTCATTTATTTAAGTTATTTATTTGAGACTTGTAGTGAGATTTATTTACTATTTGTTGGACTATTAGTTGGTTTGGATTTTTAGCAGATGTTTTATTCAACAAGATGGTATTTATTTATTTATTTCAATGTGATGGTTGAGACTATATTAATTATGTGAATGTCTTAATTTAGTTTTCAGCATTTTATCTTAAATTGTTTAATGAAAGAAAAGAATTTTATCACCGGCATAATAAACTAATAGGTGATTAGTAATTAATATGTTTTCGACAATAATGCTGAGAACGAACTAAATGGGAAACCTCTTTTAATTTAATAAAGGACTGAGTACCCGATATTTAATTAGGTCGGGTGTCACCGATGGTATCAGAGAATCAAGTTCTCGTGTCCATAGGATTTTTATGGCTTACTACGATTTCAGCATATCATTCTTTTGATATAGAGACCTATTATTAGGACTGTTATGTATTTGAGGTATTGTACTTCTGCTATTAAATTTTGTATAGATTGTGTACATATACAATTTTATATGTTTTCAGATGCCACCCAGGAGAGGGAGAGAGGCAAAGGAAGTGGTTTGAGATAAGGGTATAGAGGCTCAGTAGGAGCAGGAGGTACCTCAGCCACAACCACGAACGGAGATGATCTCGATGGAACAGATGGCCGAGATAGTGGCCCAGGTAATCAATGCAGCTATGATAGCCATGGACGTTCCTTTTCCTTAGCCTCAGCTACAACCGCCGGTGGCACCAGTGATCCAGGTCCAGCCAGGGCTATCTACTTGGCAGAGATTTAGGGAGACATTCTAGAAGGGACATTCGCCCGAGTTTCAGGGTAACTCTGATGTTGTTGAGGCGTATTAGTGGAAGAAGAATATATAGAATCACCTACACATGGTGGGGTGTAGTGAGGTGAAAAAATAGATTTGGGCTACTTTTAGACTTGCTGGATAAGCATTACAGTGGTGGGAGTCAGTTACCACTACCGAGGAGAGAGATACATTTACGATTACCGAGTTTTGGGTGCCGTTTGACTGCAAGTACTTTTTTCCAGTAGTGGAGAGCAAAATGCGAAAGAAGTTCAATGAGGTGAGGTGACCACTCCATGGCAGAGTATGAGGAGGAGTTCACCCGCTTTGCTAATTTTAATCCAGACGTGGTGAGAAATGAGGAACGGAAGAAAGAAAAGTTTATGGATGGATTAACTTAGAGGATCAGGCAGCATTTGATCGTAACCTTGCATTGGTGACATACATAGATGTCATTAATGTCGCATTATTACACTGTCAGGACCATCGCTTCCATATGAAGGGAAGTAAGAGAGGAGGTGAGCCTAGCCATCTGGGTAAGGCAGGGGGTACCAGCGGTGCACCGTAACAGTAGGCTGACAGACAAAAGGGGCAGGATTCCTAATTACGGGATCAGGCCAACAGGTTTAGGTCAGGAAGGTACCGACCAGAGGGCCAGGGATATAGGTGGGGTTAGCAAGGCCCAAATTAGCAGCAGCAGGTTCCTCAGGGCTAAGGAAATAATGGGGGTGGCCAGTAGGGCCAGGGATATGAGGGACAACGTCAGGGCCAGCCTCGACACGGCCAGAGGCAGAGATCATTTTTGGGACAGTACTTTATATGTGGCCAGTAGGGTCATAAGAGGAAAAATTTCCCATAGCTAGGTAGGGCACTGCAGCAGGGTGCCCAATAGGGGTAGCAGGCTCCGTTACCTCCAGCACCAACACCAGCACCCTCTTCCCCATAGCATTAGCAGGGACAGATGCACTACATGCATGTGTATAACATTCGGGACGTACCCATGCCACCAGCACCTCGGCGCCGCCAGCAGTCGAGGGTACGCTTCCTATTCATGGGCATGAGGGTAGGATTATTTTAATACTGAGGTGTCACATTATTTTATTTCCACTAGATTTTCCCAAACAGTCAGTATTTTAGAGACATTTAACACTCTCCTTATGTGTTGAGTCACTGTTGGGTAGTGGGTCACTTATACACTCGGTATATAGAGGCGTGGACATTATTATTGGGAGTCTGAGCTTAGCAACGGAACTTCTTGTATTAGACATGGAGGGATATGATGTTAACCTAGGTATGGATTGGTTGACGGGTTACAAGGCGATAACAAATTTTTACGAGAGGACCATAGTGTTCTCCATTCCGGGTCAGGAGATGTTCTTGGTGGCAATGCCACTTCCCGGAGGAGGTTCGCACACCCAACTATACTATATTGAGGAGGAGACCTCATAGGAGGTAGTTATCCCGATAGAATCGATTCCAGTAGTGAGATATTTTGAGGATGTATTTTAGGAGATACTAGGGTTACCACCTAGTCAAGAGATCAAGTTTGTTATCGACCTATCACCGGGTATGAGACCGATTGCTCAAGAACCGTATCGCATGTCACCTTTAGAGATGCGGGAGTTGAGGGAGAAGATTCAGTATCTATTGGAGCAGGGTTTCATTCAAAGGAGTACATCGTCGTAGGGTGCACTAGTATTATTTGTGAGAAGGGGGATGGTTCGTTTTTCTTGTGTGTAGACTACAGGGAGATGAATAAGGTCATGATATGAAATAAGTATCTGTTGCCGAGGATCGATGACCATTTGATCAGTTGAGAGGGGATGTGTACTTCTCCAAGATAAACTTGAGATCAGGATATTACCAGTTGCGCATTCGGGAGGAGGATGTTTCGAAGATCATTTTTATCCCGGTACGATTCGTACGAGTTTAGGGTGATGTCGTTTGGGCCCACCAATGTACCAGCAGTGTTCATGGATCTCATGAACAGTGTATTCAGGGAGTTCTTAGACCAGTTCATGATCGTGTTTATAGACGATATTCTAGTTTACCCTCACACTGAGGAAGAGCACGCGGAGCATTTATGTAGGGTTCTAGAGAACTTAGGGACCATCAGTTATATGCCAAATTCGTGAAGTGTGAATTTTGGCTATGGGAGGTACATTTTCTTGGCCATATCGTGTTCGATAGGGGTATTACTATTGATTCGAGTAAGGTATCAACGATGAGGGAGTGGGGACAACCCACAATACCGACAGAGGTTCGCAGCTTTCTGGGGTTGGCCGAGTATTATCGGCACTTCATTAAGGGATTTTCGAAGATTGCGGGTCTGTTGAAGAACCTGACTCACAAGGGAGTACCGTTTATGTAGAGTGATGACTGTCAGATTGCCTTTGATGAGCTGAAGGACAAATTAGCGTTAGCACCTGTACTTGCATTGCCTAGGAGTGGGATGGAGTACGCGATCTACATGGATGCATCCTTGCAGGGATTTGGGGTGTATTACATCAGGAGGAAAGGGCTATAGCTAATGCATCTCGAAAGCTTAAGCCCCATGAGAATAATTACCCCACATGGGGTATCAGTCAACATTATATCTGACAGAGATAAGATATTTGTGTCTTATTTTTGGCAGAGTTTTCAGGAGGCCATGGGCACTGACTTGCGACTGAGTACCGCATCCCACCCATAGATAGATAGATAGATTAAGAGGGTAAATCAGATGCTAGAGGACATGTTGAGGACGTGCATACTAGATTTTGGGGGAGGATGAGAGAGATATCTTCCATTGGTAGAGTTTGTGTATAATAACTCTTACCAATTTACTATCAGCATTGAACCGTTTGAGGCACTTTATGGCAGACCTTGTCATTCGCCCGCTTGCCGGTGAGAGGTGGAAGTCAACAAGTTATTGAGACGAGAGATGATACAGGAGATGACTGCCAAGATCGAGCTAATTCGGGGACACATTTGAATATCTCAAGATAGGTAGAAGAGTTATGGCAATGCAGACCGGAGGCACGTGGAGTTAGAGGTTGGCGAGAAGGTGTTGGTACGTGTGTCTCCCATGAAGGGGGTTATGAGGTTAGACAAGAAGGGAAAGCTAGCACTGAGATATGTGGTACCTTTCCTGATTATTGAGAAAGTAGGACCAGTGGCATATAGGCTGGGTTTACTAGAGCAACTTCAGTGGATACACAGCGTGTTCCATGTGGCATCGCTAAAGAAGTACAGGAGGAGTGAGAGAGCTTTCTGGCACGTTCCACTAGAGGAAATTGATTTGTAGCTAGATGTCTCGTACGAGGAGAGACCCGTGGCTATTCTGGATCGTAGTGAGTGAAAGCTACGGTCTAAGGTGGTACCATTAGTTAGAGTTCAGTGGGACACCACTGTGTTAACAAGTATACATTGGAGCGGGATAATGACATGCGAAAGCAGTATCCAGAGTTATTCACCACGGGCATGACCTAATTTCGAGGACGAAATTCACTGTAGGGGGGAAGTATGTATACCTCGTATTTCTACGTATTTGGAATTTAATTAAATTCCATAAATTATTCCTTTTATTTTAAATTACACGAGTGAAGTAATTTAATTGAATAAAATAAAAATGTCATTATTAAATATTAATCAAGAGAAAGAGATAATGATTACTATTATGTGTTAAATTTACTAAGTGAATAGTAAATGATTTATAGAAATTACTATGCATCATAACGAGTGAGATTGGCATAATTGAATTTATCTCAATCCGGAGTCACGTGTAGACTAAATTGAGGTCGAGATAGGATAATTACTTATAGTTACTCGAATGATGACTTTGAGATCACGGATGACTCCAGAAGGGTTGAAACAGTCTCAATAGTATACCTAGTGTGATGATTGGGTCCGGGGGCAATTTTAGAATAAACCAACACCATATGGGGGCATTTTAGTCACTTGGTAACTAAGGGTTAAGAGACCTATGAATTTCCAACTTCTTTATTGGCATATAGATGGGGGAGGCTAGGGGTTTAGAGGTTATAAAACTCAGAGAAGCCATTAGAGAAGAAGAGAGATCATTTGTGAAGCCTAAGAGAGAGTTTTTGAGAAATTGAAGCGTGATCTTGATCCATTATCGATCTTAGAGTGAGGATTGGAAGATAAAGCACATCATCCAACATTAAAATCATAAAATGAGATCACATGAGACAAGGCAAGTGTTTATTTACAATTTTTCCTTGAAGTTATAATACCCATGTTGATAGGGTTTTGAAATATAATGATTAAAGTCATGTTCTTGGAAAAAAAGAATAATTTAAATCCATGATATGGGTAGGATTTCATGTAGATTTATTGTTTTCATGTAGAGGTTATGAAATCAGGTCATGAGTGATAATCTAGATGAGAAAAATGTGGGCTTTGTGTTGTGTATAAATGAAAAACGTGGAAGTTAGGGTTTTAATGAATAAATGTAATGATCCATGTTTGATTAGAAATCATAATGTTTTTAGGATTGTATTACATTATAACTCATCTTAATACATGTACATAATGTTTAGGGCAGTTAGTTTGAATTTTGGTAAAGAACAATGAAGAATTGAATGAGAAAAATGGTGAAAAATGCATTTGCATATTGAGGAAGGAGATGATGTGCGTAAATTTGAATCGATTCGATCCAGAGGTGAATCAATTTCTCGGGCATGATGATACCAAAATTGGTATCACCAGATCAAAGTGATAAGCAAGATCTAACTAGCACAACAATGGAGTAGGACAATTATATATATAAACACAGAAAGAGATGAGGCAAAGAAGAAAATTATGCGAAATCCACTAAATATAGCCTCTAATGGTCTTGGTCGACAAACACTCAATCTTTCTCTCTCTATGCAGTGAGTTTGAAAGAGTTTCAGTAGGGTTTACCATAAGTAATCCTTTACAATGATGTAGATGATAAGTATTTATAGTGCATGGGGGGTGTAGTGTACACCTAAGCATGTATGGAATGTTCCTAACCAGTAAGGAGGAGCTAATTGTCTCTGTCACATGTAGGTCATGATGATCAAATATTCCTTCACGTGTGAGGGAGATGTTGTTATAAAGGTTTTGGTCCACGTGTGATCTGCAAACCATACGGACACTCTCACGCGTCTCCCAGTGCACGCACCCTACTAACTGTCAGACCTCGACCAACCATAATAGCCGAGGTTGGATTGTCAATATATGGACCACTGAGGAGTTAACACCTTCCATATTGAGTAGTCTCGGTATGTCTTCATCGGCCTGAGGGAGGCCAATGATGAGGGTATATAATCCCTAGAAGTACTTCTTCAAGACTGGCTAGTCTTCAAAGGCTGAGGCGAAGACCCCGAAGTGATCCGTCGATTGAGTCTATCCCGTTCGAGTCATAATTCCTCAACTCTGGACTGATTGATGATGGTCGAACTTGGCAGACGTTGAGTGATCTTGGATGAGGCTATACTTGGCATATCAATCACCCATAGCCCTTAGTCTTCAATGTGAAGTAAAGGCTGAGGGGTAAAGTGTCCTCCGAGTGTGAGATGAATAATCTTCCTTTTCGGTCTCAGATCGACAGAGTTAAATGAAGACTGGGCTGACACTTGGTAGTTATCCTGTGAAGTAGCGTATGGACCAAGAATGACGATTTTATTTGGCGTTTAGGCCTTTGTGCCCTAATTATGATTTCCTCATAAATTGTTCCCAATTATTACTAGTATTTAAATGCATTTGAAAAACATTTATTCTTCCCATTTCTCTTTCTTCGTTCATTTTCCTTCCTCTGTCTTGAACCAGAGCTTCTTTCTTACTGTTCAAGCATTTTCCAGCGAGATAATCGTGTTTCCTGAGGTTACCAACCCATCAAACTTATCCAGGTTCTCAATTTTCCCATTTTCTCTAGATTTTCTATTGATTTTCCACCATTTCAAGGACTTGAATTTTCTAGCGACCATTTTGGGTTTTCCTGCGAAAGTTTAGGGTAGATTCAAGGCCATTTGATGGTTAATTTTGGGATTTTTTTGGGTTTGGTAGTCAAATAGGGTTTTTGGCCACTTGTTTATAGCTTTGTCACCATTTTTTTAGACTTTTTAGTCAGCTTCGATGAGCCTCCGATGAAACTCATTTAATGTTCTTGGCTGTTCTTTATTAAAACTGTTCGAATTCCTTTTTCAATCCTTTAGTCAAACCCAGTCAACTCTCAAGTTATTTGTGTAGTTTATCTCTTCCATTGTGTAAGTGTATCCTCGGCTTATTTGATACTAAGGATGTTGTATGCATTAGCATAGGAGTTTCCCACTCTAAGAGAAAGTTATTTCTAGGAGATTCATAGGATAGAGGAAGAGGACGAGGACGAGGCTAGACATAAAGCTGACCCCCACTAGGTCTGACCCATTTTTTCCTTCCCTTTAAACACCATTTCTCCCTCTTCCTTTGAAGTCGGTGAGGATGAGATGACATAATCGTCCTCTGCTCAAGTCGGTAGGAGGGATTCATTATTAGCGTGTATCTCTCTCCTACCATGGACCTTGAGGCGACTGAGACCTCAACTCGGAACTCATCATCCAGACAGGTTGAGTTTTTAAAATGAGATGATTATTCTCTTTAAATTTTGGACAAGGAGGCTTCCAGTGACTCTTCGGTCTAAGTCGTCTCTCAATCTACTGAGCCGACCGTGAACATTTCCATTCCCCCAAATGCAGTACCTCTCAATGCTATGACCAATAGGGAGTTTTAAAATAGGTTTCCTGGGGGATTTTTTACCGCCGAAAATGAGGCCGAGGAAGATAATGAGGCCAAAGGCGATGATGGCAATGACTCAGAGGTCGAGGATCCAGTAACTATTCCTTCGCTGAATAATTTTCGTCTTATGTGAAAGGGTCTGTTTCCTCATTTGGAGACACCTTTATGAAGTTAAATAAGATATCATCGTGCGTGTCTCGACCAATGATGAGAGAGCATATGATGGTCAGGAGGGTGAAATTGCAGTGTACGAGAAGATGTTTAAGCTCTATTTTAGCTTACCCTCTCATCCTTCCGTACGTGACATCCTATCTAGTTTAGATCTTGATCCGACTTAGCTGGCGCCAAAATCTTACCGGATCATCCTCGGTTATGTTGCCTTATGGAAGAACAAGTATACAGATGACACTTCTGTGGAGATCTTCAAATCTTGTTACAATATGTCATCCTAAAAAAACCAGTTAGGCTACACGCATTTAGGGGCTAGGAAGCTAGACAAGAAAATAATCTAAGTTACCCATACCTCAAACCATTACTGGAAGTTGAGGTACTTATTCATCTTCGGGTCTTGGGAGTTCTCGGTAGACACCGACCCTTCTGAATATGAGCCGAGGGTCCCACGCAACTAGGCCAACCCCTTCATGTGAGCAAAATTGGACCCTGGCCTCAATGTTTCTAACCATAAGAGGGTTGAATATCTTAAGAAACAAGGTAGAGAACGTCTTGTTCCTAAGTTTGAGGATATTATGACCTTCACTTACCTGGAAACTTCTGGTCAAAATGTGAGTAATCTTTTTTTTCTGCTATCAAGTTTTTGATCAGCTCTGATTTTTGTGACTAATCATTTATGTTCCTTTTTATAGATTGTCATCCACACATATCGGACGAGTTGTGGAATATGATGGTCCCAAGCCTAAAAAATATTTTAAAAAAGTGGGGCAAGAGGCCCACCAAAGATACCACAAAGGAAGACACAACGGGTGGGTCGGCTAATACTGAGGTCGTCCATAAGAGAAAAGTGCCACTACCCCCTGTTGACATCCGATGGAATAATCAGATGAGGAAGAAGATGAACACTCTGCATCAGATGCCTCCATCATCTTATGGACCCAGTTCATCATCTCAGGAGACTTTTGACCATTACTGGTCGGCCAATATTGCCCAGTTGAGGGCTTGTCCAGGCTCAGTTCTCCCCTCGTCTTCCAGGGCTAAGAGAGCCATGTTGCACATTCCTTCTAAGGAAGACTACGAGTTCCTGGAAAAAATTCCTATTCCCTAAGTTTTTAACTTCGTCCTCCACTCCATGGCTCATGTATTTGCCTTTTCCTGATAACTTCTATCTCATCTTTGACAATTACACTCTAACACTTGCTCATTTTTCTGTAGTCTGTTTTTGCTCTTTCCTCATCCATAAAGTGGATGGACGAGAACTATTCGAAGATTCAGAAGATCGATATGGACTTGAAGTATGAGGAAGAGCTGAAGAGGAAGCTCATGATAGATGATCTGACTATCAAAAGGCTCTTGATACCCTGAAGGAGAGGGATGAGGCCTTGAAGATAAAGTATGAGCTCCTAAAAACCAAATACGAGCTCCTAAAGAAGACGGATGAGGATCTCACTGCTCTGACTACCCAACATGCTAAATATCTTTATGCGGCCATCACCAAAGCCAAGGACAAGGCTTTATCAGCCGAGTCTATTCAGAAAGTTGGGGAAGAGGCAATACAAGCATATAAAGCGTTTGATGAGTTTGGAGGCTTTGGGATGGAATACTTTGAGATAGGCCTCAAGACGTCTTGTAGGTGGGTCATCACCGAATTTACTGAGGTGGTCTCCTCCATTAGTTTTGAACTAGAGTCTCCTGACATGGAAGACCCCAACATGGCCGATGCCTTGGAGTATGACGAGTCCTTGACAACAGCTGAGGAGGGTGAGGTGAGGGTCGATATCAATGCTCCAGTCATTCAGATTTCGGCCGACAGAGATGATGATGGGTTGGGCATGGTTGTGGATCAAGTTCAAGATGATGGAGGAGTTGGAGGGTCAGCCTAAAACATGGAGCTAGCTACGTAGGGTGGTCGTTTGTGAACAATACCCTCTTTTTTGTAATAGCTTTATAGGTTTCTTTTTTTAAGGAATGAATTATTTAAACATTTTTTAACACTGACCTCACTTAAGTCTGTCCTCTTATTTGAGATGAATGAATGATATATGATATACCCATTTATATCCTCGGCTTGGATGAGGATTACCTCCAAAACGGACGACCATGCGAGGGGCCGACCCTTCACCAATCTCTTGACGACCCTTCGCCCAGGCTCCAGACGACAGTTCGAGGGGCCGACCCTCCACCCAGGCTCCAGACGACAGTACGAGGGGCCGACCCTCCACCCAGGCTCCAGACGACAGTACGAGGGGCCGACAGTACGAGGCCAGAATTGAGCGAGGCTCACTACCGAAAGAAACTTTTCCCTCGGCCTCGGCTCATAGGACGAGGGTGATATCATGACAGCGCGTGGTTTGGGAGACGCGTAGAACAGTGCGCATGAGGCTCATATGACACGTGGAAGACCGTTATAACAAAATCACACCCTCACGTGAGGGAATATTAAGTCATCATTTGGCATCTACAGGTGTCAACAGGGGATTGGCTAGATCATCATTCACATGCACCATGCATACTTGGGGGGTACACTACACCCCCCAAGACCTATATATACTTGTCACCTACAACCCTACAGTGGATCGATCCATTAACTGTAGCCCTAGCTAAAACTCTGCTTGTACACACGATAGAGAGAGAGAGAGAGTTATGTGCATTGTATTCAAGGCCGTTAGTGCCCATACTTAGTGGATCACACACTCACAGTGGATGTAGGCCAAATTGGCTGAACCACTATACATCATTGACTTATTTCCTCTTATACTCATCCCCTTATACATACTTATACACTTATACATCTCTATGGCTGCCATGGCTGCTACTGTTTGAGCTCACTATCACTTATCCGGTGGTGCTAAATCTTAGCATCATCAGTTTGGCGCCGTCTGTGGGTAAGGTTCTAAAAAACGCGGGGCGTGATCGAGGCGTGGAGGCCAAGCCTTAAGCCTTAGAAGCCTAGGCGGGCCTTGGCGTAAAAAGGCGTGAAAAGACGTTTAGGTCTTTTTAATATATTTTAATAGTTTTTAACCATAACAAGGCTATTAAATTACTAAAATTGTACATATCATAAAAATATGTCTAAATATTTGCAAATAAAAATACTATTTTATTATTTTGGATGAGATAATAATCCAATTTGCAAAAAGATCTTTAAAAGGCGATATCGTTTCACTAAAGCATTGTTGTTTTTAGAGAAAAAGTACTCCTTAAGGGTTTTACCAAGCATAAGGCGTCAAAATCTTAAGGCGAGGCGTTCCTCCCAAGCCTCAAGCCTAGGCGGAGCCTAGGCGGGTTTTTTAGAACAGTGTCTGTGGGAATAAGAAGAAATCTCTTCCTTTGTACAACTTGACCTCACTGGGCACTCTGGTGGTGAACCAACACTCCCCCTGAGAGGAGGTGTTTCACCATTGAAAGAGACCCACTAAGGTTCCCAAGCTCACCAGTATTTTCAGTTCAACTTTTCATAGTTCAAGCACATGGCACCTGAGATGCCACCGCCACCACTTCCCCCGCCGGATGAGGGGGGAAGACCCAGTTCCAGTCAGCCGCCGCCTCAGTCTGAGATGGCTGATGTGGCGGCAGCCCTAAAGTCTCTGGCTGCAAGCCAGCGGATGATGCAGGAGCAGTTCACAGCTCTAAGCCAGAACATACTAAGAGCACCAGGGGTTTCACCTGAGATGATTACTCCGGCAGCAGCTCCAGGGTAGCATGAGGCCAGGGGACCACCCCAGGCACCATGCAAAGACCTGCCACCCCCTCAGCGGCGTAGGGATGTTGCTGACCCCCGGCGTCTACGCCTGGCGAGGCAAGAAAACCCTTGCCCCGAGGATAGGTATGGAGATATGGAGGGAGAGGAGGCTCCTATAGAGTGCTGGGAACCTTACGAGGTCTCCAACAACACTGTGCGACCCCTCGAGGGCAGTAGGGGAAAGTGCGGGGGACCAAACCCTGATGATCGCCCAAGAGGCTCTGCTTTTGATCGCTTGAGCAGGGGGTCGGCCTTTGAGAGGCTAGGCCCAGTAAATGACCTGCGGGAACAGTTGTCCAGGCCAAGAAGCGCCGCGAGATCCAGGGGGAGGCAGCAGATGGCCGACCCCGAGGACGAGACGGCGGCCAAAGGGAAGTGAACAGTCGACACAGGCCTGCTGCAGTAGAACCCTCCATCCACCTCGGAGAGGCGGCAGGGGATAACATCGGCCAGGCCGACCCTGTGAGGCCCTGGAATGACTCAATCCAGTGGTTAGAGGATAAGATTGGTGATATATTGAAGAGCCGAGACCTTCTTCAGAGGGGATACACCATAGGCTCACCCTTCATGGCAAAGATAGTCAACTTCCCCACGCGGTCAAAGTTCAAGCCACCTATGGTCACCCCAAGGTATAACGGGAGTACCAACCCCGTCCACCACATGAAGATGTATCAGTTGGCGGCAGACATATACTCTATCTCAGATGAGATGAGGTGTCGTGCCTTCTCTGGTACCTTGACAGGGGCTGCGCATGTCTGGTACACGTCTCTTCCAAAAAATTCCATTGGAAACTTTAAGCAGCTGGTAGACCTGTTCATCCATAATTTCTGCTTTGGGGTTAGGCCACAGAAGAAGACCACCCACCTGCTCTATGTCAAGCAGGGGAAGAGTGAGAGTCTGAGGGACTATATAGCCAGATTCAATAAGGAGAAGCTGGAGGTGGAAGACTATGAGGAGAGCATAGCTATGACAGCCCTGATTGTAGGACTCCAAAAGGGGAAGCTATTATGGAAGCTTGCTGAAGACCCTCCGAGGACGATGGATGAACTGTTGTCAACAGCAGGAAAGGTGATGAACGCCGAAGAGGCGATGACTGCAAAATATGAAGATGAAAGAGGAGGTTCTAGTGGGATTAAATACCTTAAGAAGAACAAAGAGGGGAAGAGGAGGTCCTCGGATGACAAGTTCGCGGGGTACACCCCTCTGAAGGTCAGCTGTGAACAGATTCTCAATGAGATTAAGAGTGACCGATCCCTGAAGTGGCCTGAGAAGCTGAGGGCAGCCTCCGACAAGAGGAATAAGAACCTGTGGTGTGAGTTTCACCAAGACCACGGCCACGTAATGGACAAATGCTTTGCTCTGAAAGACGAGATTGAGAAGATGCTGAAAGAAGGGAAGTTGAGAAAGTACGTCGATAAAGGTGCCTTCAAGAGGGGCCGAGGTGACGACCTCAGAAAGAAGCGAGGCGATGCATGCAGAGAAGGTCCTCAAAAAAGAGGGGATGACCCTTCTGATGATGAGGACGACCCTGACCTCCTGCCGAGAGACGACCACGGCCCTGTCAAGAGGCTTAATATGATCTCGCTCGGAGTGGGAATGATCTCCGGGGGTCTTGCAGGAGGAGGGTCTGAGGTCACCGACAGGAAGGCCCATGTGGCAGAGGCCAAGGCAGTGACGAAGACGGTACACGCGACTTCCCTGGAGGTCAAGTCAGAAAAAAGGAAGAAGGTTGATATGGACACACTGATTGTGGGATTTTCAAGAATGGACTTCAAAGACCTCTTGGCCCCACACGATGACCCTCTCGTCATCACTACCAGGGTGCACGGATGCGAAGTGCCGAGGATCTTAGTAGATGGGGGTAGTTCTGCAGATGTGATGTTTTGGCCATGCTTCAAAGCCTTGGGTCTCAGCCGTGCTAGACTCGTCCCCTACCATCATCCATTGATTGGGTTCAGTGGGGAAAAGGTTCACCCCCTTGGGGTATATGAGGCTGATGTGAGGATGGGGGACGAGTGGCCGAGATGGCTCACCAAGAAGGTCAATTTCTTTGTGATGGATGAGCAGGTGTTTTCGGCCTACAACATCATACTGGGGCGTGTGGCCCTCAAGGGGTTTGAAGCCGTGCCCTCTACGGTCCATCAGATAATCAAATTTCCAACCCCTTACGGGGTGGGGGAAGTTCAGGGAGACCAGACGGCAGCGAGAAAATGTTACTACAACTCCGCTGAAGAAAGGGAGGCACACAAGAGGGCTACAACCACTTACAACATTGATACCCTAGACCCCAGGGACGAGACGAAGCTCAAAAAAGGAGAGGCCGCCGAGGAGGTAGAACCCATCATCCTCGATGAGGATGACCCGGGAAAAACCGTCCAAGTTGGAAAGTCTCTGAAGCCCAGTATCAAGGAAGACCTCATCAAACTGTTAAGGAGAAGACGAAGCGTCTTTATGTGGAGTCATGTAGATATGCTGGGGATCGACCCTGAAATCATGTGCCACAAGCTCAATGTGGTAGAGGGAGTGAAGCCGGTAAAGAAGAAAAGGAGGATTTACTCTAGAGAGAAGTCCGAGGTCATCAGGGATGAGGTCAAAAAATTAGAAGACGCTGAATTTATCAGAGAGGTCATCTACCCTGAATGGTTGTCCAATGCAGTCATTGTCCCAAAGGCCAACGGGAAGTGGCGAATGTGTGTGGACTTCAGAGATCTCAACAAGCACTGCCCCAAAGACAACTTCCTTCTCCCCCGCATTAACCAGATGGTAGACGCTACTGCAGGCAATGAGCTCATGAGTTTTATGGATGCCTACTCAGGGTACAACCAGATCTTCATGAACCCTGAAGACTCGGAGAGGACTGCCTTCATCACTGATAAGGGGACATAATGCTATAGGGTCATGCCCTTTGGTCTAAAAAATACGGGGGCAACATACCAGCGCCTCGTAAACAAAATGTTCGAAGAACAAATTAGGAAGTCCATGGAGGTCTACGTGGATGACATGGTGACCAAGAGTTTGAAGGCAGAGGATCATGTGGCAGACCTGGAGAGGACCTTTAATACGATGGACAAATACGAGATGAAGCTTAACCCGGCCAAATGTGTCTTCGGGGTCGGGGCAGGGAAGTTTTTGGGGTTCATTGTCAACCAAAGAGGCATCGAGGCCAATCCTGAAAAGATAAAGGCCCTTATTGAGATGAAGACCCCCAAATCCATTAAAGACGTTCAGAGGCGTACAGGGAGAGTGGCTGCCCTAAACAGATTTGTGTCAAGGGCCACAGACAGGTGTTTACCATTCTTCAAGATCCTCAGGAAGGCCTTTGAATGGAGTGAAGAGTGTGATGAGGCTTTCAAGGAGCTAAAATCATACTTAGGGTCTCCCTTGCTGCTGTCACGACCCGTACGGGGTGAACGACTTTACGTGTACCTCACCGTCTCAGAGTCGGCCATCAGCGCAGCCATTGTGAGAGACGAAGACGGAATACAGAAGCCTGTGTATTTTAACAGCAAGGCACTCCACGGGGCAGAGCAAAGATACCCGAGGATGGAGAAGTTGGCCTACGCCTTGATCCATGCCTTGAGGAAGATGAAGCCGTACTTCCAGTCCCATACAATGGTCATCCTCACCGACTCTCCTCTTAGGCAGGTCCTACATAAGCCAGAAAAATCAGGTAGGTTGATGGCCTGGGCTATAGAGCTGGGGGAGTTTGACATTGTGTATCAACCTAGGACTGCCATTAAGGGGCAGGCATTGGCAGACTTCGTGGCTGAGTTCACTTGGGAAGATGATGAGGTCGAAGGTGAGACCCTTGGGATGACGGATACAGAAGACAGACCCGCCGACACAATCGCAGATAGGGCCGAGACAGGCACTGCTAGAAAGAAAGCGACTGAAAATGAAGAGGGAAAATACATCTTTAGACAGGGGTCCCTCTCTGAGGGAAATTTTTCAAAGAGAAAGACTCCGTGGAGCCTCTTCGTTGACGGGTCCTCTTGTGACAGTGGAAGTGGGGCTGGACTGATACTTTTAGTACCCGATGGAACTGACGTCGAATACGCCCTGAGGTTCAACTTCAAAGCCTCTAACAATGAGGCTGAATATGAGGCCTTAGTAGCAGGCCTCTCCTTGGCCAAGTCTCTTAGTGTCGGCTAGATTCTGGTCCATAGTGATTCAAGGCTAGTGGTGAATCAGATACTAGGGGCCTATGAGGCTAAGGACGAGAGAATGGCTAGATACCTCGAGAAGGTGAGGTCAGTACTGAAAGGCTTCAGAGAAGTAAAATTAAAGAGGATACCTAGTCTAGACAACGGTCGTGCTGATGCCCTTGCGAGATTGGCCTCGGCGACTAGGGCAGACATCAGGAGGACGGTTCCAGTGGAAATTTTTCTTCAGCCAACTATTGAGGACCCCGAGGGAACACTTGGCGATTGCCTAAATGTCTCTCAAGAAGCTTCGTGGATGGACCCCCTGATCAGATACATTAAAGAGGGTGAGATGCCAGAAGCAAGGCAGGAAAGCAAGAAGCTGAGGTACAGGGCTGCAAAATTCACTGTCATCGGAGACACCTTGTACAAAAATGGGTTTTTGCTCCCCTTACTTAGGTGTGTGCATCCCTCAGAAGTCCCTTCCATTTTGCAAGATGTGCACGAAGGATCGTGCTCAAGCCATATCGGGGGCAGATCCTTAGCGAAGAGGGTGATCACCCAGGGCTACTGGTGGCCGACCTTAGGGAAAGACGTCGCAGCATATGTAAAAAAGTGTGATAAATGACAAAGATTTGCTACCATCCCTCATCAACCCCATCAGCCTCTTACCTCCATTACATCTCCGTGGCCGTTCGCAGTGTGGGGGATTGACCTGGTAGGGCCCTTACCAAGAGCAGTCAATAACTATCGGTTCCTCATTGTAGCGATTGACTACTTCTCAAAGTGGGTAGAGGCCGAAGTGATGGTCACAATTACAGAGCAGAAGACCTTCCAGTTCATCTGGAAAAATGTGATATGCAGATATGGTCTTCCCAACACCCTCATTTCAGATAACGGGACGCAGTTCAAGAATGCCTCTCTGCAGAAGTACTGTGAGAGGGTAAATATCAAACAATTTTTCTCCACCCCAGGCCGACCTCAGGCCAATGGGAAAACCGAAGTAACAAACAGGACAATCCTAGATGGAATCAAGAAGAGGCTTGGGGAAGCAAAAGGAAGATGGGTCGAGGAGTTATATGCCGTACTGTGGGCATATAGGACAACAGTGAAGACTTCTACCGGGGAGACCCCATTCATTATGGCTTATGGATCAGAAGTTGTCATCCCCACCGAAGTCGAGTTCCCTACTCATAGGGTCCAAATGTACGACCCCACGGGAAACGAGGAAGAAAGGAGACTTGACTTGGACCTGATTGAGGAAAGGAGGGAGGACGCTGAGATAAAGCAGGCTTCCTACCAGCAGAGGACCGCGAGGTTTTATAATCAGAGGGTTAAACAGAGACCTATAGCAGTAGGAGACTTGGTCCTCAAGAAGACTTGTCAAAAGCCCAACAAACTCCATCCTAATTGGCACGGACCCTATAAGGTCATCGATGAAGTTGTCCCTGGGACCTATAGACTAGAAAACCTAGAAGGGGAACCTTTTTCCAACCCCTGGAATGCAGACCACTTGAAGAAATACTACTAGTAGTGTTGTAAGGTCTTGATATACCATAGTTGTAATAAGAGTTGCAACAACAGGACACTTAAAAATTAATGAGAAATGTGTTTCCCCTCACCCTATTTATCAGTTCCAGTATGCATGGAAACATCTACAAAACCATTAATTTGGCGAGTTGATCCCTCGGCTATAATGAGGGCCAGCGGAGGGGACGACCCCACCACTGTCCTCAAGAAAGACGAGGGAAAACTTTATTAAAACCATTAATTTGGTAAGTTAAACCCTCGGCTATAATGAGGATCAGTGGAGGGGACGACCCCACCACTGTTCTCAAGAAAGACGAGGGTAGACTTCATTAAAAAACCATTAATTTGGTAAGTTGAACCCTCGGCTATAATGAGGACCAGTGGAGGGGACGACCCCACTACTGTTCCCAAGAAAGACGAGGGTAGACTTCATTTAAAACCATTAATTTGGTAAGTTGAACCCTCGGCTATAATGAGGACCAGTGGAGGGGACGACCCCACCACTGTTCTCAAGAAAGACGAGGGTAGACTTCATTAAAAAACCATTAATTTGGTAAGTTGAACCCTCGGCTATAATGAGGACCAGTGGAGGGGACGACCCCACCACTGTTCTCAAGAAAGACGAGGGTAGACTTCATTTAAAACCATTAATTTGGTAAGTTGAACCCTCGGTTATAATGAGGACCAGTGGAGGGGACGACCCCACCACTGTTCCCAAGAAAGACGAGGGAAGACTTCATTAAAAAACCATTAATTTGGTAAGTTGAACCCTCGGCTATAATGAGGACCAGTGGAGGGGACGACCCCACCACTGTTCCCAAGAAAGACGAGGGTAGACTTCATTAAAAAACCATTAATTTGGTAAGTTGAACCCTCGGCTGTAATGAGGACCAGTGGAGGGGACGACCTCACCACTGTTCTCAAGAAAGACGAGGGTAGACTTCATTAAAAAACCATTAATTTGGTAAGTTGAACCCTCGGCTATAATGAGGACCAGTGGAGGGGACGACCCCACCACTGTTCCCAAGAAATACGAGGGTAGACTTCATTAAAAAACCATTAATTTGGTAAGTTGAACCCTCGGCTATAATGAGGACCAGTGGAGGGGACGACCCCACCACTGTTCTCAAGAAAGACGAGGGTAGACTTCATTAAAAAACCATTAATTTGGTAAGTTGAACCCTCGGCTATAATAAGGACCAGTGGAGGGGACGACCCCACCACTGATCTCAAGAAAGACGAGGGTAGACTTCATTAAAAAACCATTAATTTGGTAAGTTGAACCCTCGGCTATAATGAGGACCAGTGGAGGGGACGACCCCACCACTGTTCTCAAGAAAGACGAGGGTAGAATTCATTTAAAACCATTAATTTGGTAAGTTGAACCCTCGGCTATGATGAGGCCACATGGGGGGACGACCCCACATTGGTCCTCAAAAAAGACGAGGGAGGGGTTAGTGGCATTAACGAAGACAGCAAACCATAAAAGAATTAAATATCGAAGACAGTAATTATGGAAGGCAGTAGAAGAAGAGACGATGGTATTGATAAAAGAGAAAATATTAAAGTGTTTTACAATACAGAGCACAAAAATGATAAATACATTGAAAGGGTATGGGCTACAGGCAGCCACCCTATGGGACGACATCGGAGGGCAGGGCCTCAACATCTATAGGAATGGTCTCCTCAATAACCAGAACTGGACGATCTTCAAAAGTGCCGACCCCCTCAATCTGAACTTGGGACTCTACTTGGGACAGAGCCTCGGCGATCAGCGGGTCGTCCAGCCCAACTGCCTCCAATGAAGGACGAACCGAGGAGACGACATCATCGAATTTGAGGATGACCCATCGGCAGGCCGTCCTGATCCCCCTCTCCAGGTACTCAAGGCCGAAACCCTGAAACTCATCAGAAGCTTTGTAAGCCTCAACAGCATCGGCCTTGGCTTTCGTAATGGCTGCTTCAAGGTCAGCTTTGTACTTGGCCTCCATGTTGGTCAAGGCCTCGTCCTTTTCCTTGAGAATCAAGTCCTTGGCCTTAATGTCCTCGTCCCTGGACTTAATGTCCTCGTCGTGCTTCCTCGTCAGCTCGTCCAGGATCCTTGCATGCTCAGTCCTGGAACTTTCCAACTCGGCCCTTGCAGTGTCAAGCTCAGACTGAAGATCAGCCTCATGCTGAATAGACCTTTCATCCTCATGGAACTTCACCTGATTCTCGGCCATCCACTTGGTGGCTGAGGTGAGGGCACAAACAGACTGCACGAAAAACGAACAGATATCAAGAGGGGCCGAGGGAACAGTTAGTGAAATAATGAAACTAAAGAGGTGGGTAAAGACCAATACCTGTGCAAGGGAGTGAAGACCATAGTCGTACACTTTAGCAGGAGGCATCTTTGCTAAGAACTGATAGTCAGAGGCCGAAGGAGCAGAGAACATTGAGGCCTTGGCTGCCTTTAAGTTGGTGATCAGTGACGAGGGGTCGGCCCTCAAGTGTGCCAGGTTTTGAGACCAGAAAGCCCCCATGCTCGACGAAGAGGTCGTCCCCTCAGAGGCTTCGACCCTGGCCCTTGTCCGAGGATCAGGCCGATGCTCAACAGGGGCCTCAGACTCCTTCCTTTTATGACTGTCAATGGTCGGCTCCACCACTGTCGGCCCAGCGGCCTTTGTCTTCCTCGGAGCCTGCTGAGGCTCCTTCCCCTTCTTCTTGGCCAATCCAGACAGTAAGATGGGAGCCGTCATTTCCCAAAGATAGTCTGGTGTACCTGCAGGACGATCTGATAAGAGGACGATACGTTAGAAAAATGCAGATCTAAAGAGGAAACACTTGGAAAAAATCAAAGAATAGGAAATGTTCAGTATAACTCACATAGTTCAGTCAGAGGGCCGACTCTCAGACCAGCTTCTTTAAGGAACCGATGGGTCATTAAGTCTTCAAATTTGGCAAGCTCACCCTCTCGCCCTCATCCTCTCAGATAATCTACGATGTCCTTCTCCTCCAGACTAAGTCCAGGGTCTGACCTGGCCTTCATGGAGGGGTTAGACCACTTCCTGGGGACCCTCGGACTATTGGCAACGGGCTCCCACTCCCCGGAGATAAAGAAAAACCTCTTCTTCCAATCATGGTTGGAAGTTTGTTCCACATGGAGGAGTTTCTTCTCAGACCTCCTTGCCCCCAGGTGATAATATCCAGGCTTCTTGGACGAGGAGGTGATGTTATAGCAGCCCAGAAATAGGTCAGCCGAGGGCTCGTCGGTAAAGGCATTCTTCCACAAGGAAATATAGCCCAAGATCGTCCTCCAAGAGTTGGGAGGAAGTTGAGAGGGGGAAATGCCGAGGGCAAACAGGATATCGGAAATGGCGGGGTGCAGAAGGAGCCTGACTCCAACCTTGAACATTCGTTCATAGACTGCAACCTCTCCCTCTTGACAATCAAAAACCCTCTCAGTCTCAGATGGAACCCTCATAGTTACCCCGGAGGGCACTCCATAAATATGCCTCCATATCAGGAGGTCTCGATCCTTAACAGAGGAGATAAAGGACGAGGCATGGGAGGTATCAACCTCATCATCTGTATCATCGTCCTCGTCCTCGTCCTCAGCTCTCTCCCCCTCGTCACCTGCAGGAGGACCTTGGGGAAAAGCCACTTAGAAGGCGTGGGGAGACAGGGTTGTCACAGGGACAGCCTCAGAGGGGGCCGTACCCTCGGCCTCTCAGCCTGGGCTAAGGTTAGGTGTGTCCCTTCTACCAGAAGTTCCAGCACCAGTTGGTGAGGAGACTCTCTCGTCCATCTCACTTGGGTTAGGTGTCTCGGCAGGACGAGGTGACGACCCACAAGACTCAGAAGGTTCAGATGGTCTTATGGTGGCAAGAGGAATGGGAAAGATGGGTCGTACCCAATTAGGGTCGGCCCCTCGTCTCCTCTCTTCCTCTTCCTCTATTCGTCTGATCTCGGTAAAGAGCTTCTCTCTCAAAGACGGGAACTCAGATACTAAGCTATAAAGCCTCCTAAGCATTAAGGGGAAGACTCTACACTTAGCTATTACACCCAACTCACCTAACTTATCTACAAATAAGGGGGAAATTGACCAGGTTTGACTTTTGGATTAAACAAAGGAACTCAATGGGTTTTGTCAAGAACAACCAAGAACCAGTTACCGGAAAAGACGCCGAAAAAGGTTATGGCACAACCTAAAGAGAATGCAGCCCCACAACCCTAGAAAATCAAGTAGAAATGAATGCAAAGGAAAGCGCTTAATGAAGGAGAGTACCTGATAACGAGGGCAAAAAACGCTGCTGAGACCTGACAAATTGGAGGCTGCAAATGGCAATGGGAACTGGTTCTAGAGAGAGAAAAGGCTTGGGCGCGAAGAAGAAGAAGAAGGAGAGAGAGAGTTTGAAAATCTCTTAAATACTTTGGTAATGAGTGGACCCATTTACCAAGAAAGGTATAATTAGGGCACAAGGCCCCAAGTGCACTGTGCAGCCGCCATGACCTTGGGAACTGAAACAGCAATGAGTATCTGCCCAGGTGTCACTCATCTAACTGATCATACATGCATCTCATTTAAAACACTATCCCTCAGCCATCTCAGCAGCACCTATGGCTAAGGGCTGGGGGGTGATTGATATACCCGTTTATATCCTCGGCTTGGATGAGGATTACCTCCAAAACGAACGACCATGCGAGGGGCCGACCCTTCACCAATCTCTTGACGACCCTTCGCCCAGGCTCCAGACGATAGTACGAGGGGCCGACCCTCCACCCAGGCTCCAGACTATAGTACGAGGGGCTGACCCTCCACCCAGGCTCCAGACGACTGTACGAGGGGCCGACCCTCCACCCAGGATCCAGACGACAGTACGAGGGGCCGACAGTAAGAGGCCAGAATTGGGCCAGGCTCACTACCGAAAGAAACTTTGCCCTCGGCCTCAGCTCATAGGCCGAGGGTGATATCATGACAGCGCGTGGTTTGGGAGACGCGTGGAACAGTGCGCGTGAGGCTCATATGACACGTGACAGACCGTTATAACAAAATCACACCCTCAGGTGAGGGAATATTATGTCATCATTTGGCATCTACAGGTGTCAACAGGGGATTGGCTAGATCATCATTCACATGCACCATACATACTTGGGGGGTACACTACACCCCCCAAGACCTATATATACTTGTCACCTACAACCCTACAGTGGATCGATCCATTAACTGTAGCCCTAGATAAAACTCTGCTTGTACACACAATAGAGAGAGAGAGAGGGTTATGTGCATTATATTCAAGGCCATTAGTGCCCATACTTAGTGGATCACACACTCACAGTGGATGTAGGCCAAATTGGCTGAACCACTATACATCATTGACTTATTTCCTCTTATACTCATCCCCTTCTACATACTTATACACCTATACATCTCTATGGCTGCCATGGATGGTACTGTTTGAGCTCACTATCATTTATCCGGTGGTGCTAAATCTTAGCATCATCAATATATCTTCTCGTACTTGTAATTGTCCTTATTTTCTTGCATGTATGAATGTCATTATCTTGAATTTAACAAGTAACCATAACTACACATCACAAGTCCCCTCTCGTCGTTTTGAGAGTGTATGGACGAGAGCAACCTCGTCCATGCACTGTCATCTCAACGTAGAGTGTTCTTCTACCAAATTAATGATGTTTAACATAAACCACAACTAAGTGATTTTAATCTGAATTCACTAAATTAGAGTGCTTGTAGCATAAGTCCCCTCTCGTCATTTTCATAGTGTATGGACGAGAGCAACCTCGTCCATACACTGTCATCTTGGCCAAGAGAGTTGTTCCACCAAACTATTGATGTTTAACTGAAACCACAACTAAGTGATTTTAATTTGAATTCACTAAATTATGGTGTTTACATCACTAGTCCCCTCTCATCATTTTGAGAGTGTATGTAAGATATCAACCTCGTCCATGCACTATCGCCTCGGCCGATAGAGTTCTTCCACCAAATATATGATGTTTAACATAAAGCATAAATAAGTGATTTTTCCTTCCTCTCAGTGTTATTGAGATTCTATGGACGAGTTTGACCCGTCTGGACTCGCATATCACCGAGAGTAAGTAGGAGGTACTTCACCACAAATGATGTTTTATAGCTTAGGATGAACTAACACATACAATCTAAAATAATCAAACAACAGAATAAGAGAGAGAATTTCAATATTTTTTATTCACAATCTTATTTCTCGTATACATAGATAAATGGAACTAATATAAATGAAACTAATACAAAACTCTTACTATTAGTATTTTTTGAGATGGTCAGCATTCCATGGATTGGAGAATGCCTCTCCGTCTAAATTTTCCAGCCGATACGTTTTTGGAACCACTTCTTTAACCTCCCGATAAGAACCATTCCAAATAGGATGAAGCTTGTTGGGCTTCTGCTAAGTCTTATTAAGAACTAGGTCTCTTATTGCCAGTGGTCGGGACTTCACCCTCTTAATATAAAACTTTATTGTTCTTTGTTGATAGGTGGCTTGCCTAACCTTAGCATCTTTTCTTCATTCTTCTATAAGATCCAAATCCATTCTTCTTTATATCATATTATCATCTAGGTCATACGTTTAGACCCTGTGAGTTGGGAGACCAATCTTCGTTGACACCACAACTTCTGAGCCATAAACTATCATGAACGGAGTTTCACCCGTTGGAGTCCTCTATGTCTTCTTGTATGCCCATAGGATGACATGAACCTCATCAATCCATCTCCCTTTGGTATCTTCCATTTTTTTCTTAATTCCAACAGAATTGTTCGGTTTGGTTCGTCACCTCTGTCTGCCCTTAGCTTGGGGTCGACCGGGAGTTCAAAATAATTGTTTGATATCGACCCGCTCACAATACTTCTCGAGGGAGATGTTCTTAAATTACTTCTCGTTATCAGAAATCAAAGTGTTAGGCAGGCCGTATCTACAAATAATGTTTTTCTAAATAAACTGGAATATTTCTTCTCCGTTATCATGATCATCGCCTCGGCCTCTAACCACTTCGAAAAATAATTGATAGCTATAATCAGGTAGAGGTAATTGTTTACAGCTCTCGGTAATGGCTCTACCAAATCAATCACCCAAACTGCAAACCTCGCCAAATGAAAGGATCCATCCAAGAAGTTCCCATGTACAAGTTCAATAAAAATTCCACAGTTCTATCTTCCTCTTCAATGGTCAGTCGATGTAAGATCTCTATCAGCACCGACCTTCGGATGTCTGTCCTTGTGACGAAAGCTAACCTCGCCAAATCATCAGCCTGACTATTGTCTAGTCGGGGGATTCTCTTCAGCTTCACCTCTTTAAATTACTTCAGTGTTGCTTTTACTCTTCCCAGGTATTTGGCCATTCTGTCATCCTTGGCCTTATATACTCCCAAAATTTGATTCAACCCTAACTTAGAGTCACTCTGGACTAAGTGGTGGCCGACGTTCAGTTCCAGGGCAAGGGATAGGCTTACTAGAAGGGCCTCATTTTCTGACTCGTTATTAGAGGCTTTGGAATTGAAACTTAGGGCATATTAAATATTAGTCCCATCAAGGGCCGACACAATTAGGCCTGCTCCACTTTCGGCCTCACACAAAGAGTCATTAATAAATAAGTTCCACACGGTATCATCTTTGGAAAAATTACCCTCTTACAGGTTTCCATTCTTGAAGAGGTATCTCTCTTCCTCATTTTCTGACACATTACTTTTTTCTATAATCATCTCGACCTCTGCCGGGGGAGACATACTCTTCTTTTTAGCTCATAATCTGAAGTTCGGTCTCTTCTGCATCAGCCTCATTCCTTGTTAACTCAGCTACGAAATCAGTTAGGATCTGCCCCTTGATGGTCGTTATTGGCTGATAGATGATATCAAAATCTCCCAACTCTATTGCCCAGACCATCAACCTACCTGATTTCTCAAGTTTATGAATGACTTGTTTGAGAGGAGAGTCGGTAAGGATGACCATGGTATGTGCCTAAAAGTACAGATTCATCTTCCTTGCGACGTGGATTAGAGCGTAGGCCAGCTTCTTTATTTTAGGATATCTCTGCTCGGCCCCCTATAGGGCCTTACTATTAAAGTACACTGGCTTCTTTACTCCATCCTCGTCTCTGACAATGGTAACACTAATGGCCGATTCTGATATTCCTAGGTACATATATAATTTTTCAACCTAAACTGGTCTTGATAACAGGAGTGAGAGCCGAGGTAGGTCTTTAACTCTTGAAAGACCTTATTGCATTCCTCGTTCCACTCAAAAGATTTTTTGATCACCTTAAAGAAAGGAAGGCACTTATCAGTAACTCTAGACACAAACCTGTTCAATGCTGCCACCTGTAAAGTTAACCTATGCATATTTTTTATTGTTGTGGGAGCCTTCATTTCCAACAAAGCTTTGACCTTTTTGGGGTTGTCCTCAATCCCCCCTGGTTCACAATAAAGGCCAATAACTTTCCTTCCCCCACGTCGAAAACACACTTGGCGGGGTTGAGTTTCATCCTAAACTCATCCATAGTATCAAAAGTTCGCTGAAGGCCGGCTACATAAGTGTCAGACTTGAGACTCTTCGTCAAAATATCATCGACATAAACCTACCTTGTCTTCTCGATATGCTCTTCAAACATCTTATCGACCAATCTTTGATATGTTTCCCCGACATTCTTCAAGTCGAGGGTCATGGCCTTGTAATAATAGGTCCCCTTGTTAGTTATAAAAGATGTCTTCTCATCATTGGTCGAATCCATGAATATCTTATTATATCTTGAGTAGGCATCCATAAAACTCAATAATTCATGGTCGTCACTAGCGTCAACCATCTGATCTATCCTCGGTAGGGGGAGCTATCCTTGGGGCAGGCTTTGTTCTGGTCCGTAAAATCAACACACATCTGCCACTTGTCATTCGCTTTGGGACGATAACTTCATTCCCTAACCACTCAGGGTATATGACTTCCCTGATGAGGTCAGCCTTTTCTAACTTCTTCACTTCTTCTCTGATGACATCATATTTTTCTCGGGATTAGACTCTCATTCTCTGTCTGATCAGCTTTGCAACCTTGTCCTCATTGAGCTTATGGCAGAGGACCTTCAGATCGATGTTGGGCATGTTCTTATGGATCCAGTAAAATATGCTATGGCTCTTCTTCAACAGTTTGATCATCTCTTATTTGATCTCCTTCTTCGGGGCTTTGCTAATTTTGATGATTTTTTCTTGCTCGTCCTCATTGAGGACGATGGATTCTACCTCCTCAGCGGCCTCACCCTTTTTAATCTTAGTCTCATCCCTGGGGTCCATAGTATCAATGTTGTAAGTCATCATCGCCCTTTTGTATACCTTACTCTCCTCAACCGAGTTGAAGTAGAATTCGCATGCTTCAAATTGGTCACCCTGAACTTCCCTTACTCCACATGGAGTCAGGAATTTAATCATCTGGTGAACTGGTGAGGGCACATCCTCAAACTCCTTGAGGAATACCCTTCCAAGAATTATATTGTAGGCCAAATAAACATTTTTCTTCCATAACAAAGAAATTAATCTTCTTCGCGAGGAATTTAGGCCAGCTGTTCCCCATCCTCACTTCCATTTCATAAATTCCCAAAGGATGCACTTTCTCACCACTGAAACTGATGAGTGGTTGGTGATACGGGACTAGCCTCTTCTTTCTCATCCCCAGACCCTTGTAGCAGCTTTAAAACATCACGTCGGCCGCACTACCTCCATCTACTAAAAGCCCCAGGACTTTGTATCCATGTACTAGAGTACTGATGACCAAAGGGTTATCATGTAAAACCAATATCCTTTTAAAATATAATCTTAAATAACAACAACCTGGTTATTTATATCACCTTTAGTTCTCTTACCTTTCATAGGCTCAACTGCAGCCGAGTTCACAGTCTTTAGCTTTGGTGGGAGAGCTTTGGCTTCAGCCACATGTGCTTTTATGTCAGCAATTTCCTTTCCTCCACTTTCTAGCCATCCATAGATCATCTTGACCTCACGCGTGATCATATTTAGCCAACCTTTAGGATCGGTGAACGGAGGAGGGAGGTCAGGATCGTCTCCATCATCATCGTTCGAGTCAGCATCATCTCGTTTCATGGGAGCATTGAGCTTACACTTCTCATTTCTCTTCTTCTTCTTCTGGGTGTCGTCTCGACCACCCTTTGAGCCTCTCTTATCCACGTACTTTCTTAACTTTCCAGCTTTTAACATTTTCTCAATCTCTTCCTTAACGACGAAACACCTATCAATTGTATGGCCGTGATCTTTATAAAACTCACACCACAGATTCTTCTTCCTCTTGTGAGGAGGAGCTCTCAACTTCTCAGGACATCTAAAGACCAATCCTTCTTAATCTTATTTAGGATGAGATCACAACTAATTATCATAGGGGTATAGTCAGCGAACTTATCGTCCGTCGACCTCTTCTTTCCATCCTTTTTCTTTTTCTGTAACTTGCCTCTGTTTCTTATTACCTTCTCATCTTCTCCCTTGACGACCATTTCCTCCTCCGCATTCATGACCTTCCCGACCATAGCCAGGAGTTCAGCTATAGACTTTGGAGAATCTTCGGTAAGCTTTCAAAGTTTTGTTCCTTTCTTTAGACCTCCAATCAGAGTTGTTATTACAATACTCTTTTCGTAATATTCAACCTCTAATTTCTCTTTGTTGAACCTTGTTATGTACTCTCTCAAACTTTTGTTCTTTCCCTACTTCACGTACACTAGGTGCGTAGTCTTCTTTTTGGGGTCTCACCCCAAAGCAGAAATTGTGTATGAACCTCTCTGTGAGCTGTTTGTAATTCTCAATTGAGTTTTTAAGGAGAGAGGTGAACCATACATGAGCTGTTCCGGTCAGTGTGCTTGAGAAGGCAGGACACCTCATCTCGTTTGAGACTGAGTAAATATCAACAGTTGATTGATACATCTCCACATGTTAGATTGGATTAGTACTCCCATCATACTTAGGCGTCACTACCGGCGTCTTGAATTTAGTTGGGGTTGGATAACTCTCTATCTTAGCCACAAAGGGGGAACCTTCATTATATCCCCACTGCAAGGGGGCTCGACTCCTCAATGTGTCCCCTATTTTGTCCTCAGATCACTAAATGGAATCATTCTAGGGCCTCTCAACCGCAGCTAGAACCTTGGCCTGGGCCACATTCTTTCCATCCCCCTCTCTATCAGCTGTTCGAACTGAGGGATCTTTGGAAACTAACATTTGTCTGCTATTCACCTCTCTATGTTTCTCATCTCGGCCTCTAGGGGTCGAAAATCATCACATTTATCATTTTTTTTGGATCCAACGATGCTTCTAGATCTGGAGAGGCGGTTCCTTAAGTCATCTTCTGCTGGGCCAAGCCTATCAAAGGCCGACCCTCTGCTGAGTCTATCTAGAGCTGATGCCCTTGGCCTACAGTCTCGGCTCAACCTGCCACTACATCCTCAGCTAGGCTGATTTGGTCGCACGATGCCTCTAAAAATATGGTAAGGATCCTAACATTCTCTGTCATCCTCCTCATCATCATATTGTTCATCCTCATCATTTGGGAATTCCTGGCCCAGCATCCCTAGGAGTAAATGCCTAGGGCCGACCACATTTGTTCACCTATATTGAGGAGGAAGATCTTTGTATGGAGATTGGGGTGGTCCCCTAGCCACTGGATTTGGAACACCTTCCCTGACGGTCGGAGTTATGATCTCCTCTATGGCACCGACAGGTATAACCACCATATTTTGGCTAAATGCAACAAGAGTCACCTGCATCTATCGGTGGTTGTCCACCAAGGAGCACGAGGCCTTCTCCAGCTCAGCCATTTCTGACTGAGGTGGGATCTATCTGGTTCTTGTTCCACCTAGAGTAGGAGGACCTGATGCCATTGTAGAGTTCCAAGGACAAAAAAAAACAAGTGATGCACTGGAAGTGAGCTGGAAGAGCAGAAATTGAGTTAGAACTCAAACCAGAGCTCTTTTAATAGTGGTTCAAGCTCAACCAAGTGTGAGGTTGAACCACCACTAGAGAATCTGATGGAGTAGCTACAGAAAAAGGGAAGAAGATGGCTATCTCATTCTGACAGAAGGTATCAGACTGATGATACCGGAATTGGTATCACAAGATCAAAGTGATAAGCAAGCTCTAACCAGCACAACAATGGAGTATGATAGATATAGATATATATATAAACAAAGAAAGAGATGAGGTAAAGAAGAAGATAACATCAGATTTAAGTGGTACAGTCTTTGAAGGGCCTACATCCATTTTGTGATTATGCGAAATCCACTAAATATGGGCTCTAATGGCCTTGGAATACAAACAACCAAGCTTTCTCTCTCTATGCAGTGAGTTTGACAAAGTTTCAGCAAGGTTTATCATAAGCGATCCTTTACAATGATGCAGAAGACAAGTATTTATAGTGCCTGGGGGGTGTAGTGTACCCCTAAGCATGTAATAAGCATGTATGGAATATTCCTAGACAATGAGGAAGAGCTAGATTTCTTTGTAAAACGTAAGAGATGGCGATCAAATATTCCCTCACATGTGAGGGAGATGTTGTTATAACGGTTTTGGTCCACGTGTGATCTACAGCCCATGCGCACACTGTCATGTGTCTCCCAATGTATATGCTTTGTCAACTGTCAGACCTCGACCAACCATAATGGTTGAGGTTGGATTGTTGATATATGGACCACTAAGGGATTAACACCTTCTATGTTGAGTAGTCTTGGCCTGTCATCATCGGCCTAAGGGAGGCTAAGAACGAGGGTCTACAATACCTAGAAGTACTACTTTAAGACTGACTAGTCTTCAAAAGCCGAGGTCGAGACCTTCGCACTAATTCGTGGGTCGAGTCTGTCCTAGACGAGTCATAATTTCGCAATTCTGGACCGATTGATGATGGTCGTCCTTGGCCAACGTTGAGTGATCTTAGACGTGGCTAGACTTGGCATATCATGGAGAATCGATTCAGTTCTCCAAAAAATGTGTAATTTCCCTTTTGAGCCTAGAACTCCTAAAATCTTGTTGGGGAAATTTTTGGGACTTTGTTAAAATATAATGAGTGATTTGTTATATTACAGTAGGCTTGTGATGGTATTTTGATTTAGTCTTAATGAGAGGATTAAGGCAACATTTAATATAATTAATTTAAGGTGTAATTAATTCGAGAGAAGGAGAATGAGTTACGGGAAATTTAAGTGAATTAATGTAAAGACCAGTAGTGTATGATAGAGCTAGCTACTGAATTTTATTCAAGGGGTAACTAGGACCCTTAGAGTAGAGAGTAATACTCTGATTAAAGCAATAGCGAGATAAATCATAAATTGATGATACGGTATGTATTCGAGAGAAAAACTACTATGTACGAAATAAGTATAATTAGGTTGTGTGTATACCAATTGATTTTATATATATATATATATATATATATATATATATATATATATATATATATATATATATATATATATATATATATATAGGTTGTGTGTATACCTATTATATCATTGGTGTTATATGTGAACATACATATGTTTTCTACTATCACGGAGGTTCCAAGCAATGGGCGATCCCACCTTTTCGATTCCAGGGAGGTCTGGATTTGTGCCCCAGGACAAAGAACTTAGGGCAGCTCACTATGTGCCATGTATTAGTGAGACGGACATGTCGTTTGGGCATGTTAGGTATGTGCGTAGCCCAAAGGCTTAAAACTATGTCTGCCTCTATTGCTTGTTATTTGATTTTGGGTTGGAGGAGACATGCCGAACCAATAGCCCTTATTTTAGTACGAGAGGTACATGGCCTGATAACAGAGTATGCCTATTTTGTACCATGGTCCTTTTGAGAGACAATGTAATTATATATATTAGTGAGGTATATATATAACCGTTTGAATAATTCTACTTACGTGTGATAGTAGACAGACTGATAATGTGCATATAATTAATGAATTAAGTAGTGAAACTTAATCAAATGATTAAATGAAAAGAGATGTAGAATATTACCTATGATATCAATAACATACGAGGGATGTTAATTCGGATAGCGTATTATTTGGGCGGTACGGGGATTTATAGGTGTCGATAGTCTAGATAGATACTTATGTCTAGTAAGCTTGGGTAGTATGGATAGGTGGTCTAAGTATAAAATGTTAAGGGTGAACAATAGTTGAGAGGTGAGGAAACTCAAGAGAGTGTATGTGAACCTAACATGTGTAATCAATAACTGATTTTTTTAATTGTTATAAATACTTGCAAAATGTTTTCAAAATGTTTTGGGTTCCAACCTTTGGTATAAATATTTTCCACGACCTTTTAGGTGCCCATCCATAGGGACACTGAAAAACGTACCACTTGAGTTGTTTAAAACAAGATTAAACAGTCTAAATGGCTCCGATCAGTTTTTTAAGGAAACTCTTTAATCAAGACAAACAGTTAACATAAGATGTGTATAAAAAGTTTATGAGCGAGTTATTTAAGGTATAGGTGTCCCAGTTTTGAAAAATAAAAGTAATTTGAGATCTAAATTAGCACACAAGTAGAAGGTGATGAGAGGAAGATGAAACATGCAAGGACACAAGATTTTAACATGGTAAAATCCAACCCAATTTGGAAAACATCCATGGAGGTCTCTACATCTCAAAATCAAAATCCACTAAAAAGAATATAGGTTACAAGCTATATAACAAAATAAACACACAATCAGTCCTATTCTAAGTCAAGAATTTTTACCAACTCCATTAGGTAATTCTAGCTTCCTTGAAGGTTCTAATATTGAAGTTGTTCTCCCAGCTTTATTCCTCTTCTCCTTTTTAGATTTTAGTCGACTCTAAAGTCAAGAATCACTCTACTAACATTCTTTAGTGTTGTAGTGCGACTAATGTAAGTGGTGAAGTGCCTAAACACATGCATTTAACCCACACACACTTATACAAACATAATGATTAACAAATTACAAGATTTCGTTCTAAATGCAGAAAATATTTCTGACCTCAATTTGTTTGAAAATCTCAGACTACTGATCTTTAGTTATATCCACAGAATAAGAGGGAATCTTTCTATTAAAAAGAGCCAAGATCCTAAACAATTTCTTTATTTGAAAATTTTGAAATACATAAAAATGTAAATCCTTAATCAAGATCTTAACTAGATCTAAGTCTGGTTTTTCTCATAAATTGTAAACAAAAATGGATTTGTTGGTTCTAGTTCTAAAAACAACATATAAGAGTAAAAACTACCAATAAATGAAGATTTCCTGAAAAAAGAAATCAAACTAAGAAATTTCTACGTGATATGTATCACAAAGTTTAGATCTCAATTTTCTATGAAAGAAAATGAAATCCCAACTTCATGAGTAGGTTGGACACGATATTAAAGACTAGAAAGGATGGATCTTCACACAAATGAACTCACTTCTCAAACTCACAAGGGTTTTCTGAAGAAAAATTGTCCGAGTTTGGTTTAGCATTTTGAATTCTCTCACTTTATTTTCTCTCTCACTCTCTCTCTTCTCTCTTTTTTATTTTTTAATCTCAAATGAGCCAATAACTGAAAACGTTACCCACTTGGTCTATTTATACTACTCACAGAAGGATCTGGAAGGGTTGAACAAAATCAATGATTGAGATTGCTTTGATTAAACTTAATGCAAATCTTATGGCTGAGGATGGACTGCACTTAAAAATGCTCTAATTGGTTCTCTCAAATGTACAAAGATTGTTACAAAGACATACACTCCATTGATAACCAATGATCCAATGGACAGGATTCAATCTTAAGGTTGTGAGAGGTAACAAACACAAATCCAATCATTCACAAGCCCTAAAACGAGTGTTTTGATGTTTAAAAAAATCTCATTTTCTACAACAGAAGTCTTTGACGCTTTCGAATTCTACCCAGCCATAGATTTTAGGAACAACTTGATATTACAAATAAGCCCATAACATTTTTAAACCAATTTTTAATTGTTTAAAAATGTTTTATAAATTCCTAAAAATTATTTAGAGAATCCTAAAAACTATTATTTTTTTTAATGAGAATTAATACTCACATTCCTAACTTGATATGAATGCAACTTATAAATGTAATCCTAGGTACAATGTTGGTAGTATACCTTTGAGACTATTATAGGAATCGATATGTAGTGTTTGAGGCTCTTTCGTAGACAAGGATATGACTCAAATTTTGTCACTATTTCCAAACTAGAAAATCGCCTATATAGTATATACTCAAGTGGGTCAAAGATATAGGGTGGTTTAAATGCCGGACTCGACGATTTATTCCAGGGACAATTTGTTGAAGTGCTGTGGAGGCTTGCAGGACTTGATTAGATGCTTACACCTTTCATTCATAGTGTAGGATTTCATTTCAGTATTTCTGTTGGGCATGTTGCCCCATTTAGACTTTATTTATTTCAGACTTGTAGTTGGATTTATTTACTATTTGTTGCACTGTAAGTTGGTTTGGATTTTTAACCGATGGTTTATTCGGTAAGACAGCATTTATTTATTTATTTCAATGTGATGGTTGAGACTATATTAATTGTGTGAATGTTTTAATTTAGTTTTCAACATTTATATTAAATTTTTTAATGAAAGATAAGAATTTTGACACCGGCTTAATTAACTAATAGGTGGTTAGTAATTAATATATTTTCGATAGTGATGCTGAGAATGAACCAAACAGGAAACCTCTTTTAATTTAATAAAGGTCTGATCACCTGGTATTTAATTAGGCGGGGTGTCACATATAGACAAACATAGTTCTAAGCCTTTGGGATATGCACATACCTAATGTACCCAAACGACCTGCTAATCCTACTAATACACTACACATAGTGGACCGCCCTAAGTTCCACGTTCTGTGGCACTAATCCACACCTCATTGGAATCGTCTAGGTGGGATCGCCCTCTGTGCGCAATCTCCTGGTAGCAGGTAGCACTGGTATGTTCACACAAATAGTCAAATCCAAGTTATAGGGATTCACATCACCTATATATATACACACACACACACACACACACACACACACAACCCAATTTTATCAACTCGTAAGTAATATATCACTCGCATATTCGACGTACCATTATCTATTAATTACAATTGTAATATATATAATTTCGAGTATCACTCACAACTCTAAGGATCCTAAATAACCATGAATTAATGTGTAGTTATACTCCTTGTCACTAATGTTCCTAACATAGGTTCACTCACCCCTACGTAACCCTTCTCGAATTTTATTCATTTATCACTTTCGGATATTTCCTTAATTATCCCATTACTTGATTAATCTCAATTTATGTAAACCAACTCTCTACTTTAAGACTACTATCATAATTATATTTCCATCTATAATTTAAAAATACCCCAAAATTTCCCTCACGAAATCTCCATAATTTTTGGGCTTAAAAGAAATAATTTTCAATTTTAGGAAAAATCAAATTGATTCGCCCAATGGCCAATCGATTCAAAATGTATCAGGGGCAAACTGCTGTTACAAATTTCTTCTCACCAAATTCCTCAAATTTTCATATGACCATCCCTAAATTCCATTTTAACATAATTAAACATCAAGGATACATGTAGTGAGGATTTATAACTTAAATTATATGAAAAATCAATCAAATTTCATCCCAAAAATTTGATTGAAGCTCCAATATTTTCCTCCAAAAGTCTGATTAAAACACCATTAAACATTAACCATATATTTTATATTCCTCATATAAAATCACCAAAAATCCTAGATTTATCCCATGATCTACATCTCAAAACTTCATATTTCTTTTTAATTATGCCATCAGGTTTATTCTACATGCAATCCTATACCTAATTATGAGATATATTCATCAAATCATATGAATTGTATCAAAATTACTTAATTCAAAGACCCTACTCTACATGGGTATTATAACTCAAACAATTTGAAAGTTAAATAATTGCCTCTTATTAAAAAAAGTCCGATTTGATCCTTTTGATGATGTTTCTCTTATGATCTTCTCTTCAAAACTGGTTGTAATGTATGAATAGGTGCTATTTCTTCACAATTCCTTTCCTAGGCCCCCAAGAAAACTCTTCCTCTCCTCTCTACTGGCCTCCAATTGTTTTATAATCTTTTTACCCTAACCTCACACCATAACAACTATATATAACCATTGAAATTTCGAAATCCCCTTAGCCCTAGGCTATAAAATGACTAAAATGCCCTCTCAGGGTGTCTGTTTAGTCTAAAATTATCCCGGGACCAAAACTATACTCCCGAGTATATTATTTTCACTATTTTGGCCCTTCCAGAATCAGTTGTGACCTCAAAATCATCATCTGAGTTACTCATAATTTATTTTCTATCTCTACCTCATTTAGTCCACTCATGACATCCTGTTTAGATAATATACTGTCACATCACTATCACTTTTTATGACCTCAAATATGTAATTACTATTCACTTAGTAATTTTATTCAATAATCATTAATCATTTCTCTCCGATTAATAATTTAATCAACTCATAATATTTCATTACCATTAAATTACGTCACACGTGCAATTTAAATTTAAATGAATTAATTCATTTTTAATTCCTCAAAAATATGGGTTGTTACAACTTGTAGATATCCATGCTTATTACAACGTATATCTAGTCATATGCTTCACATAATTTGTAGACCACGTGTTTCATGTATATATTTCACATCACTTGCAAACATATCTCCATGGTTTCATCATTTGCACATATTACCATGTCACTCTCACTATACACATATGTCCCTTTACACATGTTTTACACCTTGTACACATCATGTTTTGTTTGTTTTTACATACTCCATGTCCCATAGTTACTTGTGCATACTTACTTGCTTTGTTTTATACTCAGTTCTTCTTCACATGTCGCTCATGAATATCTCTATACCCTACTTGATGATTAGTAGTTGAACGTATCCCTGTTAGCATATATAACTTTGCATAAAAATACTAATTAAGACTCATTCTTTTCTCACATTGCATCACATGAACACTACATTGGGACCCTATTTTGCCCCATACTGGGGATTCACTTTTTGATGGGTTATCGATTTTGTGGGGCGTGGTTACCCTAAGCGATATAACTCCCACCTTCTATTAGATAAGTACCTTCGATATATATCAAATGGTACCCGCCCGCATCATACCACTTGACCGAACTCACAACGGGAGGTATATAGTAGGGAATTCATTCAAGTACATCAAGTATATCCAATTTTATCTCACATGTACCATTTCCACAAGCTATATTATGAGGCAATTTACGTACACTGAAGTACATCAAATGACATTTCCACATGTACTGACGAATGATTTCCATTATAGGCAAGAGGTATATAGTGGAAGTTATGTCAAAGGGGGGAATCATTACACTAACCTTCCATGCATACCTCATATAGGCATATACCCTAAGACACTAAGACCTAGATTCCCAGTTCTAAGGCAAAACTTTATCGAAATTTCGGGTCATTTTATCGCCCAAATTTTGCGCTATTTTCGCCCATTTTGAAAACATAACTCTATCTACGAGTTTGGAAACGAAACAAACTATGTCGTGAATCACGTATACTAAAATCCCTAGGAAGGTAGGGTCTAAACAAATAAATTTAATTTTAAAATTTTTTAAAACTATAAACATAAATTACCCAAGTAAAATTGTGCACCAATTTTAAACCAAATTGTTGTAATAAATCGATTTTCCAAAATTTATCTTCTTAATCAAAAACATGCATTTAGGTGATAATAGATAAAATAAACAAATCAATCACACAACACGCTAATGTATGATCAAAACCCACAATGGGAAAAACGTCGGATGGCCCAAACACATAACATTGTGATGAGGAATTACAAAAGTCGACATATGACTTATTATACGGACTCAACGCCCTCACAAGCCTTGATGCATCTACGATATCCAACTTTTTCTCCATAGTGCAATGCGAGAGTCTACCCATGCAAGATGCCATATCTTGTGAGTCAACACATGCCTCGGCATCCACCGAATAGGATCAACAATCGTGTACGAATTGGAACACAGAATCAACCACTTCTTCATCGCAACACCACACCACAGAGTCCATTGCGTGTAAATAGAAAACATGGAATACACCATATGAAAAGTACTAAACAAAGATGAATAAAACCTTCTTAGTGACAGCAAAATAATATCTCAAACCATATAAATATTGAAATTTGGATCTTTAAAGTGTTTTGGTGAAACTAGGGTTTGAGAGCTTTTGGATATATGTGGAGAAATAATTTTTGCCAAAAGTCTCTAGAAAAAACTAGTGCCTAACCCCCTTTATATAAAAAATACGAAAAATTGAGGCAGTGGAAAATTATTCAAATGAAAACATAAGGTTCATTTGAACGAAAAAACTTAACTCGTCCGAATGAACTTAGACCTCGTTTGAAAAAAAAATACGTGATCTCGTTCGAACCAACTTCGAAGGATTTTCGAACATATATACCTATAATAAACAGAAGTAACCAAAGAACAAAAATATCTTTTAATATTGAAAAGCATGTTTTTGTAAGTATTATAAAGTTCCATGAATTAATCATGTGTTAAACTCATTATTTTGGATTTTTGGGCTTAAACTCATATTTCCATGTGTGTAAACTTGTAGTATTTTGATGATGAGTATATAAACAAGTTTAGTGGAGGTTTTAATGAGTTTTAAGAAGAAGTAAAGAAAATAGAAATTTCAGTCCTCAAAGTGTGTTAATAAGCGTGGAAAATGTGTTTTGATGGCTATGTCTGATGATAAGTGATATGCCCAAAGTGCACCCTCGTACTCAGGGTCACTAACCTTGACCTATCTCACAACCGAGTTGATAAGAAGCTCCCAACTGCCATAAAAAATTTCATCTTCTGGAAGGTCATACCCTCATTTACTAACCTCGGCTGGCCATCAGCCGAGGTCATCAAAGTCGTGGGATCAAGATATGCCAACGTGGTACTCCACCTCAGTCGACGTTACACCCTACCTCATGCATAACCACAACTAGTCTTCCAGGTTGAGCCCATATCGATAATTGACAGTACAAAGCAACAGTCAGACTCCTCCAAGCTTGTACTCGGCTATGCCGAGGTTACGACAAGTGTCATTGCAAGTCCGAGCATACACAAGCATATGGAAAACTTGGAGGACGTGGCAATTCAGTTATAACCGAATCATTCCCCTCACGTGGGGGGGAATATTTCGTTATCATTCCTTACATATGGCACAGCCAGGTGTCCACTTATGATTGGTGTATTCAACTCATACATGCTAATGGAATGCTTGGGGGGTACATTACACCACCCAAGCACTTTAAATACATGCCTTCTCCTACCTTGGAAAGGGATCGATAATTGTAACCCTAGCTGAAACTCTGCTAGCATACACAGTAGAGAGAGAAAGTGAGAGATTATATCACAGGCCATTAGTGCCACCATTATAGTGAAATTACTCACACACTCATAGTGGATGTAGGCCAGATTGGTTGAACCACTTATATACTAGTGTTTCTCCTCTTATCCTCACCTCCCTCTACTAGATATTTACTCTTGTACTGCCATTGTTATTGCTATAGTGATCTCATCAACACCTTATCTGGTGGTTCTATTTACAACATCATCATTTTGGCACCATCTGTGGGAACAAGAAGATTTATCTCTTCCTTTTTTGCTGCTTAGCCTCACCGAAGACTCTGGTGGTGAACCAGGCCTCACCCTTCGCATGGAGTTATTTCATCATTGAAAGAGGTCCTTTAAGGTTTCCAATCTCTATAGTATTTTCATCAAAAGCTCAAACATATGGCACCAGAGTTACCACCACCTCCTCCACCATCTGGTGTTGGAGGACCCAGTTCCATCCAGGTACCACCTTAGTCCGAGATGGCAGAGGTGGCAAAAGCCTTGAAGTCCTTAGCCGCAACTCAACAAGTGATGCATGAGCAATTCTCCCAACTAAGCCAAAACATAATAATGAGACCACCTGGGGTCTCACCGGAGATAATTACTATGGTAGCATCTCAAACACCTCATGAGGCCAGGGGACCACCCCAGGCACCAAGAAAGGACCAACCTACTCCTCAGCGGAGGAGGGATGTTACTGACCCTGGGCATTTACGTTTGGGGAGGCAAGGAAACCCTTGCCCTGAGGATAGAAACGATGATATTGAGGTAGAGGATGTTCCCACATACTGTTGGGAGTCGTACAAGGTCTCAAACAACATTGTACGTCCTGTATAGTAGAGCCAAGGTTAGTGTGAAAGACGAGATGGTGATGCATGACAAAGATGATCAGCTTTTAATCGCTTGAGTAGAGGGTCGGCCTTTGAAAGTCTTAGCCTAATTAATTATCTGAGGTAGAGGATATCCAGGTCAAGAATAATAGCTAGCTCATGAAGAGAATGTGGTGATCATCGGCCTCATCATGGTCGACCCCCACATGGCCGAGGTTGTGGTCAGGGGGAGGTCAACCACCGACATTATACGGCAGCTGGCGAACCTTCAGTCCACCCATCGAAAGTGGCTGGGAAAACCTCATCCAAGCTGACATTTCCAAACCATGGAATGACTCTATTCAAAAGCTATAAGAGAATATAAGGGATCTCATAAAAAGCTGAGACCCATTACACAGGGGGTACTCAGAGGGTTCACTATTTGTGGCAAGGATTGTCAATTTCCCAACCCCTGCCAAATTTAAACCTCCAATGGTGTCTCCCAAATACGATGAAAGTACCAACCCATTCCATCATATTGAAATGTATCAGTTGTAGCAGATATTTATTCAATATCCGATGATATGAGGTACCGAGCTTTCTTAAGCACACTAACTGAGGCTGTACATATCTGGTTCACTTCTCTTCTTAAAAATTCAATTGAGAGTTTTAAAGGATTAGCCAAGCGATTTATTCACAGCTTCTGATTTGGGGTAAGACCTCAGAAGAAGACAACACACTTGCTTTATGTAAAACAAGGGAAGAATGAAAGCCTCGGAGACTATATCGCGAGGTTTAACAAGGAAAAATTGGAGGTAGAAGCTTATGAAGAGAGTATAGCCATGACAACCCTTATTGGAGGACTTCAGAAGGGAAATCTACTCTGGAAGCTTACTGAAGACCCTCCTAAGTTAATAGCCGAGCTATTAGCAACAACTAGAAAGGTCATAAATGTAGAAGAAGCAATGTCTGCGAAGTATGAGGATGAGAATGGAAGTAGAAGTGGGAAGTTTTAAAGGAAAAAAGATGGAAAGAATAGGACTGCAGACGACAAGTTTACACACTACATTCCTTTAACTGTGAGCTAAGAACACATTCTCAATGAAATAAATAATGATAGACCCTTGAGATGGCCGAAGAAGTTGAAGGATCCTCCACATAAGAGAAATAAGAATCTATGGTGCGAGTTGCATCAAGATCACGACCATCTAACTGACAAGTGTTTCACCCTGAAGGACAAGATTGAGAAAATGTTGATGTCTGGAAAGCTCAGAAAGTATGTGGATGGTAGATCTTCTAAAGGGGGAAGAGACGACCCTAAAAGGAAAAGAAATGATAAATTCCAGGAAAATGCCCCTGCCAGAAGAGTTGATGACTCAGATGTTGATGACGACGACCCTGACCTCCCACAAAAAGACGCTAATGTCCCAGTGAAGAGGGTCGGTATGATCTCTTTCTGTGTGAACACTATTTGTGGAGGACTAACGGGGGTGGCTAAGAGGTAGCTGATCACAAGGCTCATGTAGCAGAGGACAAAGCTATGACTAAAGCCGAGGTTGTGAACTTGGCATCTACGAAAGTTAAAAGTGAGAAGAGAAAAAAGGTAGATATGGACACCCTCGTGGTTGACTTATCACGACCTGATTTCAAGGGTATCTTAGCTCCCACGATGACCCTTTAGTCATCACCACAAGGTTACTGTGACACCCCGCCTATTTAAATACCGAGCAATCACTCCTTTATTAAATAAAAATCAAGGTAAGAAGTTGGTTCATTCTTAGCATCACTGTCGTAAAAATAACTTTTCCAAATTTAACACCCTATTTAATCAAGCTAAGTGTCAAAACCATTTTTAAACATTACTTTCCAAATTTTATTTTGAAAATAAAGATTTAATTATCTACAACAATTCAATATTTGAAGAAATCACACCACAATAACCCTGGAACATATAATCCAATTAATTTAAACATCCAATAACTAAATCCCAGCATTTAAAACTTAAAGTAAAACATACATGCTGAATAAATCCCAAAGTAACAGTACTAGAAATAACTGAAATACAAATGTCCCAATAAAATATATCAATAGTGGAAAGGGCGACACATGCCCAATAAGGAGAATGATCGAAGTGGAATCAAGTAAATGAAATCGTCTAATCAAGTGGCCTGCAACTCCCACCTAAGCTGTAGCACGTTCCTTCCAAGGGATCCTAAGCAAGACGCCCCTGTGGCTGGGCACCTGTAATATATACATATATATACAAGAGAGAAAGAGAAATAGAAATGGGTCAGAGCCCGATAGTGTATATGATTTAAAAATTCGTTTAGCAAGTATTTAAATTGATTACAGGCTAATGCAACAACATATTAGTGCGACACTCTCTTGAGAAATTCTCACCTCTCTTCTAATGTGCACACCTATCGCACTAACCTTCCCAATGGTCTATCTCGTCATATATCACACTATCTTTCCCTAATGATTTAACTTACCTTAGGTTATTCGCAGGATTTACAACTCAACAGCAAAAGTATTTAAAACGTAAGATTTTAATTTGTAACAAAAGTTCTCATTTTAACTTTATTAATCCATAAAGTTTTCCAGTGTCATATTATACTTTCTCAAAACAAGTATCTATAGTTTGAGTCATCAACCATGTCCTACATATCAAATCACAGTAGGCAGTTCCAGATTTCAGAATTTCATATATATATTAACTACTCGTATAATATATATATATATATCATAACAGCACCTCACATAAAAACTATGGTGCGGGCATACTCTACTATCCAATCCCTGTATCACTCGTATTAAGGGGAATACAAATTCGGAATCACTCTCGAATTGTATTAACACATACACAACAATATTGAGGAGAAGCATAGATTCCAAGTCTCTAAGAGGATGGCACATACCCGCGTCTCTTAGGACCGTCTGAACTATCAAATCGATAGCCTATACCAAGGATATCTATCTCCTAGGGTACGAGTCAATATCCCCCATAAGGAAACACAGGATAAGATCGTCCCAGCGCGGCAACCTCAGGGATAACAAGTAGCGTGGGTATGTTTTTCACACATAGATAGCATATGCATACACAATCATATAACTATACTAATATTACCATATCAATATTGGGTATATTCTCAAATCCCATACTTACGACATTATTTCTCATATCACATTATTTGTTATCACATGTAACAGTTCGTTTCTAACCTTGATTCGGTATTATTCCAACTTACCACATAACTCTCATGGTTTTATCCTCCCACCTATACAAATTCACTAGGTATTCATCTATTCTCTTTCGTAATTATTTTACGTAATCTCCTCACTTTAAATACGTAGTTTTATCGTTTCTTATATATGAAATCTCCCAAGGATACAACTCTCGTCTAACCTTAAAGGTCCCAAAACTTACTCATATACCCTACTGGTCCTCTTTGTCTCTCAAAACATATTTATAAGGGTGTACATGAATTATTCCTCATTAAATTGAATTTTAACTAATTAAGAAGGGAAAACATGAGTCTGCCAGGAGGGGTCGATGGATCGAGGTCTGGGGCTCGATCGATCGAAGCTCTGGGCTAGATCGATCGATCAAGCAGGTCTGCGAAATCTGCAAATTTGCAGTTATGAGTTTCATCTTCTAACCTTCACCAAATCCATATTTTTCAATCCCAATCGTCCCAAAATTTATACTACTAACATTATATCATCATACCATATATTTCCAACGTAAAGCATGTAGATTTCTATCACTAAACATGGATTAACAACCCAAAAATTTATATAATTATCAAGAACCCTAGAAATCTCTTAAACAAGGTTCTAACAAGAATTTTTCAGAATTTCCTTCTTGTAAACATCATAATTTCGTGATTTACTCCTCTACATGACAAAGGGTTTCCAGAATTTTCATTTAAACCATAACTACATTAAATTTCCTATCTCAAATTGGGTTTTTCTTCCTTATAATTCATTCTTAATCATTCCTAAACTAATATGAAAGATGCATCAACGAAATAAGCAAGATAAACACTTGCCTGGGGTTTTCGACGTTCTGGTTTGCGGACGGTTTTGGTGTGGTTTCGTTCCCCGTCGTGCGATCTACGCGTTGGTGGTGGTGGTGGTGCAAACGGATGGATTTTTAGCCTTGAATTGCCTTGGAAGCTCTCTCCTTCCCTCTCCTATGGCCGTCACTTGTCTTTGGTTGTTCTAACCCTAGAAGACAACCTTATACATCTGATATATCCCTTGAATTTTCGTGGCTTTAATTACCCAAAAATGTAAAATGTCTAAAATGCCCTCCCGGGGTACTAATTAAGCCTAAAAACGCGCCGAGACCCAAACTAAACCCCCGGGTACACTTTTCTGACTATCTCGACCCTTACGGACGCGTTGGTGCACTCAAAATGACCATACGAACAACTTATAAAATATTCACTTTTATTTATCAGTATTTAGTCCTGACGCGACACGGGCGCGTCCCGACTCAATTTCCAAAATTGTCATTTTATTCACTCGGGACATTCAATATAACCACTGTTATATATTACTTTGCTCATTAGTAATATTCGACAAATTTCCCATAATTATTAACTCTCATCACGTTAATAATTTTAACATAATTAATTTTCGGATTTATATTAAATAATTAATTCACATTAAATTTAATAAATCCGCAAATTAATATAGCATAAAAATACGGGGTATTACATAGTTCCCCCCTAATAACGGAATTTCGTCCCAAAATTCGAAAAATAAGGCGTACCTGGTAGGAATAATTCTGGATATCTCTCGCGCATATCTGCCTCGCGCTCCCAAGTGGATTCTTCCACATTATGATGCTCCCACTGGACCCGTACAAGTGGAACTATCTTCGACCGTAATTTCCTCTCACTATAGTCTAGGATAGCCACCGGTCTCTCCTCGTAAGAGCTGTCAGGCTGTAAGTCTATCTCATCTATCGCGATGTGAGTATGGGCCATATCATCCCGAAGATACCGTCTCAACGACGAGATGTGGAATACATCGTGAATGCGATGCAAATGTTCTGGCAGTCCCAATCTGTATGCTACCGGCCCAATCCTCTCGATGATGGGAAATGGTTCCACGTACCTCGGGGCCAATTTCCCCTTTTTCCCTAAACTCATCACTCCTTTCATAGGAGATACACGCAGTAACATTTGGTCCCCCACATTAAACTCCCGAAAGAATCGTTTCGCATCGACGTAGCTCTTCTGCCTGTCCTGGGCTACTCGAATGCGACTCCTGATCATCTCAATCCTCGCGGAGGTTTCCTGAATCACCTCCGGTCCAAGCAACTTGTTATCCCCCACCTCGAGCCAACATGTTGGGGAACGACAAGGCCTGCCATACAGAGCGTCAAATGGAGCCATGTCAATCGTGAACTGATAAGAGTTATTATAAGCAAACTCTACCAGTGGAAGATGTGGCTACCAACCTCCTCCAAAATCAAGAACACACATGCGTAGCATATCTTCCAGCATCTGATTAGTACCCTCTGTCTGTCCATCTGTCTGTGGGTGATAAGCTGAACTCAACCTCAACTCAGTACCCATAGCCTCCTGAAATCTTTCCCAGAAATGTGATACAAAAATCTTGTCTCTATCTGACACAATATTCAGGGGCACCCCTTGTAATCTGATAACCTCAGAAATGAACAACCGAGCATACTGACCCGTGGTAAAATCTGTTTGCACCGGCAGAAAATGAGCCACCTTGGTCAAACGGTCTACAATTACCCGGATGGAGTCGTGGCACCGCTGTGATGTAGGCAACCCTATAATAAAATCCATAGAAATACTCTCCCACTTCCACGCAGGTACTTCCAATGGTTGAAGCAATCCTGACGGTTTCTGATGGTCCACCTTCACCAGCTGGCAGGTAGAACACTTGGATACGAACTCAGCAATGTCCTTCTTCATCCCACTCCACCAGTATTGTCTCCTCATATCCTGGTACATCTTATCTACTCCAGGATGTACCGTAAATCGGGACCCGTGAGAATGTGTCATCACTGCATGACGTAATTCTGCCCCTTCTGGAACCACTAACCTTCCATTAAACCTCAAACCCCCATCAGAACTAACATAATAGACCTCAGCACCCTTGGCTAAAAGTCGTACAATCTGCTCCTGGTAAAACGGCTCTGTGGTTTGGGCTTGTATTACCCTCGTAACAATCTCGAGTGTGACTGTCATAATAGATATGAAGGAACGAGCTACTGCGTCCTGGTGACCCAACTCCTTCCACTTTGCTTTTCAGACATTCTCTACCTCATTTACCGGTCTACGGCTCAACGCATCAGCAACTACGTTGGCTTTCCTCGAATGATACTGTATGTCGAACTGATAGTCCTTCACAAACTCTAACCATCTATGCTGACTCATATTCATCTCTGGCTGAGTGAACAGGTACTGCAGTGACTTGGGGTCTGTGAACAAACGAAACTTCTCCCCCAATAAATAATGTCACCATATACTCAATGCAAAGACGACCGCTACTAACTCCAGGTCGTGGGTGGGGTAATTCTTCTCATGCGGCTTAAGCTTGTGGGAGGCAAAAGCTATAGCCTTTTCTTCCTGCTGAAGTACTCCCCCAAGTCCCCGTAAAGAGGCATCGGTGTAAACCAGGTACTCCACACCCGACTTCGGTAAAGCAAGAACTGGTGATGAAGTAAGCTTGTCTTTCAGCTCATCGAAAGCCAATTAACAAGCATCATCCCAAACATATGGTACCCCTTTGCGAGTTAGGTTCGTCAATGGGCCCGCTATTTTGGAGAATCCCCGAATGAATCTCCTGTAGTATCCGGCTAACCCCGAGAAATTACGCACTTCCGTCGGTATCGTGGGCTGTCCCCACTCCCTCACCGCTGACACTTTACTCGGGTTGACTGCTATCCCCTGCTCAGAAATAACATGCCCCAAGAATTGTACTTCTCGCAACCAGAATCCACACTTCTCGTACTTAGCATTCAACTGATGCTCTTGTAGGGTCTGAAGAACCTGCCTCAAGTGCTCGGCATGCTCCTCCTCGGAGTGTGAATATATCAAAATGTCATCTATGAAGACGATGACAAACTGATTCAAGAACTCTCTGAATACTCGGTTCATTAAGTCCATGAACACGTCTGGAGCATTTATGAGATCGAATGGCATCACTCTGAACTCATAAAACCCATATCTTGTCAAGAAGGCAGTCTTTGAAACATCCTGCTCTCTAATACGTAGCTGATGGTACCCCGACCTCAGATCTATCTTCGAAAAGAAAGTTGCTCCTCTCAGCTGGTCGAACAGATCATCGATTCGAGGCAACGGATACTTATTCCGTATCGTGACCTTGCTCAACTCCCGGTAGTCCACACATAACCTTAGTGAACCATCTCTCTTCTTCACAAACAAGACTGGAGCGCCCCAAGGTGAGGTACTCCTGCGAATGAAGCCCTGACCTAACAACTGCTCTATCTGATCTCGTAACTCCCGCATCTCCGCCAGAGCCATACGGTATGGAGCGCGTGCTATAGGTCTAGTATCTGGTAATAAGTCTATGACAAAGTCTATCTCTCGACTGGGGGGTAGGCCTGGTATCTCCTGAAACACATGGGAATACTCACGAACAACTGGAATCTAGTCTAAAGGAATCACAGCCTCCTTAGAGGCATCCTCCTCTATATAATACAAATGAGCGGTCGAACCTCCCTCTGGGCGAGGCATCGCCACTACAAACATCTCTTGCCCCGAAATGGCAAAAATAATGCTCCCACCGAAGCAATCAATCATGGCTCTGTAAGCTGCGAGCCAATCCATACTAATAATAACATCATGCTCATGCATGTCTAAGACTAACATGTCTGCAGGTAATACCAATCTACCAATCTCTACCCCACTTCCCGGCATATAAAGAAAATAATCGACCCACTCCCCAGTGGTGAGTCTACCCACGTCACTGTGCTCTCTGCTGTGGCTAACAACCCTAAGGCCTTCGCAAAATGCGTAGCTATAAAACAATGCGTCGCCCCAGTATCAAACAAAACTCGACCCATAGTACCATGGATAGGAAACATACCCTCAATTGCGGGTGGTGCCTGTGGAGCTGCTGTCTGGTGGACGTTATAGACACGTCCGTACTGTAACTGCCCCTGCTGCACTGGAGCTGCTGGAATGGATGGTAGGGCTGGCACCTGGGTTGGAGCTGTGAGGGCAGGTGGAAAAAGTGGTCTCTGCGCCTCATTACGGGTACCCTGCTGTTGTGGGTCCCTATCTCCCTCCGGATAATCCTGGCACCTATGGTCGTGCTTACCACACCCAAAACATCGGCCTTTGAAGTTGCCTCCCCTCTGACCCTGCTGACCACGACCCTGCTGGCCGTTACCATTACGCCACTGGACCTGTTGGCCCTGATGAACACAATGTTGGCCCTGCTGCTGACCCTACTGTCAGTGTTGGCCTTGTTGGCCCTGTTGATTAGGCTGGCCCTGTTGACCCTGCCTATAACCCCCAAATCCCTGCCTGGAATCACCTGAACGGAATCGCTTAGCAGGGTCCCCCTGATGGGAACTCTGCTCATGCTGACGAGTCTGTCCATGAGATGGTGCCCCACTAGCACTACTACCCCCGGTCCTACCCTGCTGGCTGGACTCTCCTGCTCTCCTGCTTCCCTGCAGATGGAAGCGTTGATCCTGGCAATATAGTAACGCAGCATTGAGTACATCAGTGAAAGTACTCAGAGATAGATTCCCTATAAGATGCTGACGGATCCTCCAAGCTAACCCGTCCACAAACAACATAATTTTCTTACTCTCAGTAGGTACCTCATCCGAAACTATGGTGAGAAGTCTCGTGAACTCCTCCTCATACTCAGCAACGGTAGAGTTCTCCTGTTTCAAATTCAGTAATTTCTGCCTCATCTCAGTCTGCACGGCGGGTGGAAAGTACTTGCGGTCAAACCGCTCCCAGAACGAATGAATAGAGATCGTGTCCCTCTCCTCCAAGGTGGTAGTGGACTCCCACCACTGCAAAACGTCCCCTACCATCTTAAAGGAAGAAAATAACTACCTTTGCACGTCGGTGCACTCATACATACGAAGATGCCGCTGGATGTCTTTCTTTCATTGGCTGACTGTGATGATATCTGAGCTACCAGAGAACTCACGGAGATTTGCCTTCTGAAAAGCATCCCTAACCTTTTCCCATGCAGATGGAAGTTGTGCTAGTACTGGCGCCACTGCCTGAATCTGGGGTGGAGCCTGCTGAACCACCGCTAGCGCGGCATTCACCGCCTGAGCAACAATGGCGGCTACTTCATTAGCATTTATAGTGCCTTGTGCCGGAGCTGCTGGCTGCTCGGCCTGGGCACGCCTATCCTTCGGTGCACGTCTCGGAGGCATCTGAAACGTGAAGAAGTTCGTTAGTCAACAGTCATTATCAAATCCCAAATAGCTGAAGACGTAACGTAAAAGCAGAAATACAGCAATCCTAAAAATAGGTCTCTATAGCAAAAACGTTAAGCTGAAAGCGAGAATAAGCCGTACAGATCCTATGGACACTAGAACCTGATGCTCTGATACCACCTGTGACACCCCGCCTAATTAAATACTGGGAGATCACTCCTTTATTAAATTAAAATCAAGGTGAGCAGTTGGTTCATTCTTAGCATCACTGTCGTAAAAATAACTTTTCCAAATTTAACACCCTATTTAATCAAGCTAAGTGTCAAAACCATTTTTAAACATTACTTTCCAAATTTTATTTTGAAAATAAAGATTTAATTATCCACAACAATTCAATATTTGAAGAAATCACACCATAATAACCCTGGAACATATAATCCAATTAATTTAAACATCCAACAACTAAATCCCAGCATTTAAAACTTAAAGTAAAACATACATGCTGAATAAATCCCAAAGTAACAGTACTAGAAATAACTGAAGTACAAATGTCCCAATAAAACAGATCAATAGTGGAAAGGGAGACACATGCCCAATAAGGAGAATGATCGAAGTGGAATCAACTAAATGAAATCGTCTAATCAAGTGGCCTGCAACTCCCACCTAAGCTATAGAACGTTCCTTCCAAGGGATCCTAAGCAAGACGCCCATGTGGTTGGGCACCTGTAATATATACATATATATACAAGAGAGAAAGAGAAATAGAAACGGGTCAGAGCCCGATAGTGTATATGATTTAAAAATTCGTTTAGCAAGTATTTAAATTGATTACAGGCTAATGCAACAACATATTAATGCGACACTCTCTTGAGAAATTCTCACCTCTCTTCTAATGTGCACACCTATCGCACTAACCTTCCCAATGGTCTATCTCGTAATATATCACAGTATCTTTCCCCAATGATTTAACTTACCTTAGGTTATTCGCAGGATTTACAACTGAACAACACAAGTATTTAAAATGTAATATTTTAATTTGTAACAAAAGTTCTCATTTTAACTTTATTAATCCATAAAGTTTTCCAGTGTCATATTATACTTTCTCAAAACAAGTATTTATAATTTGAGTAATCAACCATGTCCTACATATCAAATCACAGTAGGCAGTTCCAGATTTCAGAATTTCATATATATATTAACTACTCGTATAATATATATATATATATATATATCATAACAGCACCTCACATAAAAACTATGGTGCGGGCATACTCTACTATCCAATCCCCGTAGCACTCGTATTAAGGGGAATACAAATTCGGAATCACTCTCGAATTGTATTAACACATACACAACAATATTGAGGCGAAGCATAGATTCCAAGTCTCTAAGAGGATGGCACATACCCGCGTCTCTTAGGACCGTCTGAACTATCAAATCGATAGCCTGTACCAAGGATATCTATCTCCTAGGGTACGAGTCAATATCCCCCATAAGGCAACACAGGATAAGATCGTCCCAGCGCGGCAACCTCGGGAATAGCAAGTAGCGTGGGTATTTTTTCACACATAGATAGCATATGCATACACAATCATATAACTATACTAATATTACCATATCAATATTGGGTATATTCTCAAATCCCATACTTACGACATTATTTCTCATATCACATTATTTGTTATCACATGTAACAGTTCGTTTCTAACCTTGATTCGGAATTATTCCAACTTACCACATAACTCTCATGGTTTTATCCTCCCACCTATACAAATTCACTAGGTATTCATCTATTCTCTTTCGTAATTATTTTACGTAATCTCCTCACTTTAAATACGTAGTTTTATCGTTTCTTATATTTGAAATCTCCCAAGGATACAACTCTCGTCTAACCTTAAAGGTCCCAAAACTTATTCATATACCCTACTGGTCCTCTTTGTCTCTCAAAACATATTTATAAGGGCGTCCATGAATTATTCCTCATTAAAGTGAATTTCAACTAATTAAGAAGGAAAAACATGAGTCTGCCAGGAGGGGTCGATGGATCGAGGTCTGGGGCTCGATCGATCGAAGCTCTGGGCTCGATCGATCGATCAAGCAGGTCTGCGAAATCTGCAAATTTGCAGTTACGGGTTTCATCTTCTAACCTTCACCAAATCCATATTTTTCAATCCCAATCGTCCCAAAATTTATACTACTAACATTATATCATCATACCATATATATCCAACTTAAAGCATGTAGATTCTATCACTAAACATGGATTAACAGCCCAAAAATTTATATAATTATCAAGAACCCTAGAAATCTCTTAAACAAGGTTCTAACAAGAATTTTCCAGAATTTCCTTCTTGTAAACATCATAATTTCGTGGTTTGCTCCTCTACATGACAAAGGGTTTCCAGAATTTTCATTTAAAGCATAACTACATGAAATTTCCTATCTCAAATTGGGGTTTTCTTCCCTATAGTTCATTCTTAATCATTCCTAAACTAATATGAAAGATGCATCAACGAAATAAGAAAGATAAACACTTGCCTGGGGTTTTCGACGTTCTGGTTTGCGGATGATTTTGGTGTGGTTTCGTTCCCCATCGTGCGATCTACGCGTTGGTGGTGGTGGCAGTGCAAACGGATGGATTTTTAGCCTTGAATTGCCTTGGAAGCTCTCTCCTTCCCTCTCCTATGTCCGTCACTTGTATTTGGTTGTTATAACCCTAGAAGACAACCTTAGACATCTGATTTATCCCTTGAATTTTCGTGGGTTTAATTACCCAAAAATGTAAAATGTCTAAAATGCCCTCCCGGGTACTAACTAAGCCTAAAAACGCCCCGAGACCCAAACTAAACCCCCGGGTACACTTTTCTGACTATCTCGGCCCTTACGGACGTGTTGGTGCACTCAAAACAACCATATGAACAAATTATAAAATATTCACTTTTATTTATCAGTATTTAGTCCTGACGCGACACGGGCGCGTCCCGACTCAATTTCCAAAATTGTCATTTTATTCACTCGTGACATTCAATATAACCACTATTATATATTACTTTGCTCATTAGTAATATTCGACAAATTTCCCATAATTATTAACTCTCATCACGTTAATAATTTTAACATAATTAATTTTCGGATTTATATTAAATAATTAATTCACATTAAATTTAATAAATCCCCAAATTAATATAGCATAAAAATACGTGGTATTACAGTTGCATGCATATGAAGTTCAGAGGATCCTCGTTGATGGGGTAGTTCTGCAAACGTTATGTTTTAGCCCTGTTTTAGGAGCCTGGGCCTTAGCAGAGCTAGGCTTGTCCCTTATCATCATCCCTTGATTGTCTTCAGTAGTGAAAAGGTTCATCAATTGGGTGTGTATGAAATGGATATTAGAATGGGAGATGAATGGACTAAGAGGTTGACTAGAAAAAATAAATTTCTTTATGATGGATGAAAATGTCTTCTTAGCTTACAACCTCATCATAGGACTAGTAGCCCTCAAGGAATTTGAGGTCGTGCCTTCAACGGTCCACCAAATGCTAAAATTTCTGACTCCTTATGGGGTAGGGGAAGTGCAAGGTGACCAAACATCGGCACGTGAATGATACTTGATCTCTGCAGAAGAGAGAGAGGCTCGTAAGAGGGAAACAACCATGTACAACATCGACACACTTGATCCTAGGGATGAAACAAAGATAAAAATGAGAGAGGCCACGGAGGAGGTAGAATACATCGTCCTCAATGAGGACGAGCTAGAAAAAACCATCCAAATTGGCAAAGCCCTGAATTCAGAGATCAAGGAGGAACTAGTGAAACTGTTAAGGAAGTGACAATGTGTTTTTCCCTAGAGCCATGCAGACATACCAAGTATTGATCCTGAGATTATGTGCTATAAACCTAATGTTGTAGAAGATGCCAGGCCCATCAAGCAAACAAGAAGAGTATACTCAAGAGAGAAGTATGATGTCATCAGAGACGAGTTTAGAAAGCTTGAAGAGGCCAAGTTCATCAAAGAAGTTATATACCCTGAGTGGTTATCCAACGGTGTCATAGTACCCAAGAGTAATGGGAAATGGAGGATGTGTGTAGACTTCACTGATTTAAGCAAGTTTTACCCAAAAAATAGTTTCCCCCTACCTCATATAGATCAGATGGTGGATGCCACAGCGGTACATGAGCTCATGAGCTTCATGGATTCATATTCGGGGTATAATCAGATCTTTATGGACTCTGCAGATTCAGAGAAGACAACATTCACTACAGACAAAGGGACCGATTGCTACAAGGTCATGCCCTTTGGCCTGAAGAATGCGGGGGCTACTTACCAACGTCTCATAAATAAGATGTTCAAAGATCATATAGGCAAATCCATGGAAGTTTATGTAGACGACATGCTGACAAATTATATGAAGGCCGACACTCATGTGGTCGTCCTTGAAAGAACTTTTAACACCATGGACAAATACAGAATGAAGCTCAACCCGACCAAATGTGTCTTCGGGGTAGGGGTAGGAAAGTTTTTAGGATTCATCATCAACTAAAGGGAAGTAGAGGCTAACCCCGAGAAGATCAAGGCTTTGCTGGAAATAAAGACACCCAGAACTATTAAAGAAGTTCTGAGCCTAACCGGACGAGTTGCTTCACTTAACAGGTTCGTCTCAAGAGCTACAGATAAATGTCTTCCTTTTTTCAAAGTTCTTAGAAAATCCTTTTAATTGAATGAGGAATGTGACAAAGATTTCAAAGAGCTTAAGTCCTACCTAGGATCCCCTCTACTCCTATCTCGGCCAGTTCGGGGAGAGAAGTTATACGGATATTTAGCTTTCTCAGAGTCATCCATCAGTGTTGTAATAGTACTAGAAGATGATGGAGTGCAGAGACCAGTGTACTTCAATAGCAAGGCACTCCAAGGGTCTGAGCAGAAGTACCCTCAGATTAAAAAATTAGCATATGCTTTGATACATGCTTCTAAGAAAATGAAGCCATACTTTTAAGCCCACTCCATGGTCGTCCTCACTGATTCCCCACTCAAGCAGGTCCTCCATAAGCCTAAGAATTCAAGAAGGCTAATGACCTAGGCAATTGAGTTGGGGGAATACGATATTGTTTATCAATCCAAGGTTTCCATTAAGGGATAATCACTCGCGAACTTTGTGGACGAGCTTACCTGGGATGAGGCTGAGGTTGAGATTAATCAAGAGGCTGCACAAGATACATAAGAGAGAAATATCGGCCGAACATTAGATGAGGTCGAGACAGGTATAGTCAAGCAGAGAATAGTGGAGAATGAGGAAGATAGATACCTCTTCAAGCAGGGGGCCTATCAGGGGAAAACTTCTCTTCAAATGAAACCATTTGGAACCTCTTCATTGAGGGATCGTCTTGTGAAAGCGGAAGTGGAGCAGGGATGATAGTGTCAGCACCGGATGGTACCGACATTGAATATGCACTGAGGTTAAACTTCAAATCTTCCAACAATGAGTAAGAGTATGAGGCAGTAATAGCAGGTCTCTCTTTGGCAAAATCCCTCAATGTCGTCCAGATCCTAGTCCATAGTGACTTAAGGTTAGTCGTGAACCAAATCCTGGGGGTGTATGAGGCCAAAGATGAAAGAATGGACAGATACTTAAAGAGGGTGAGAAAGATGCTAGAGATATTCAAGGAAGTTAAGATGAAGAGGATACCTCATCTAGATAACAGTCGAGTTGATGCACTCGTAAGATTTTCCTCAGCAATAAGGACAGACATAAGAAGAACGGTGCCAGTTGAGATTCTGGTCAAGCCGACCATTGAAGAGGAAGAGGTTGCTAGACCTTTCCTAAATCTGAGTATGGGAGCCTCATGGATGGATCCGCTCATCACATACATTAGAGAGGGAGATCTTCCAGAGTCGAAGTTAGAAAGGAGAAAGCTAAGGTTCAGAGCTGCTAAATTCTCAATTGTAGGACATGTCCTGTATAAAAAGGGATTCTTTCTCCCTCTCCTCAGATGTGTCCACCCTTCATAGATTCCACACATCTTTCATAATATGCATGAGGGATCTTGTTCCAGTCACATAGGAGGAAGGCTGTTAGCTAAGAGGATAATTACTCAGGGGTACTGGTGGTTGACCTTTGCCAAAGATGCAGTCACGTATGTGAAGAAGTGTCATAAGTGCCAAAGGTTCTCCACCATCCCTCATCATCCTCACCAACCTCTGACTTCAATCAGCTCTCCTTGGCCATTTTCAGTATAGGGCATTGATTTGGTAGGACCCCTACTAAGAGATGTAAACAACTATCGGTTCTTAATAGTGTCAATTGATTATTTCTCCAAATGGGTAGAAACTGAGCCAATGATCACAATCACTGAGCAAAAGACGTTCCAATTCATATGGAAGAACATCATATGCATATATGGTCTTCTAAAACCCCTCATCTCAGACAATGAAACCCAATTCAAGAACATATCCTTAGAAAAATACTGTGAAAGAGTGGGAATCAAGCAGTTCTTCTCTTCTCCTGATCGACCCCAGGCAAATGGCAAGACTGAGGTCACAAATAGAAAAATCCTTAATGGGATAAAAAAGAGGTTGGAATAGGCTAAAGGAAGATAGATAGAGGAGGTATATGCTATGCTTTGGGCCTACAGGACGACAATGAGGACACCAACAGGAGAAACTCCATTTATGTTAGCCCATGGCTCAGAGGCTGTCATCCCAACAAAAGTAGGACTTCCCACTCATAGAGTTCAGACATATGACCCTCAGAGGAATGGGGAAGAAAGAAGACTCGATCTTGATTTGATTGAGGAAAGAAGAGAGGATGCAGAGATAAGACAGGCAACCTATCAGCAGAGAACTGCAAGATTCTACAATCAGAGGGTAAAGTCAAGGCCGATAGTTATGGGGACCTAGTCCTGAAGAAGACGTGGCCAAAAATAAATAAGCTCCATCCTGATTGGCATGGTCCTTATAGGGTAATTGATGAGGTTGTACCTAGTACCTACCGGCTAGAAAATCTGGAAGGAGAACCTTTCTCCAACCCTTAGAATGCAGATCACTTAAAGAAATATTACTTATAATGTTGAAATTGTTCTTCTCTTTGTAATATATGTATCAACTTAAATAGAGGATGTCAATAAAAAAGTAGCAACATTGTGTTAATGTTCTTGCTCCGATGTGTGTATATAAAATCACTAAGTTGGTAAAAATATGAGGTGAAACATCATAATTTGGTGACCTCGGACCTTTTACATCATTATTTGGTGAAAGTTTAAGAGGTGAAACATCATAATTTGGTGACCTCAGACCTTAAAACATCATTAAGTTGGTGAAAATAAGAGGTAAAACATCATAATATGGCGACGTCAGACCTTTAACATCATTATTTGGTGAAAATATGAGGGTTCAGACCTTAATTTAGTGAATGTTTATGAGGTGAAACATCATAATTTGGTGACCTCAGACTTTAAAACATTATTAATTTGGTGAAAAAATAAGAGGTAAAACATCATAATATGGTGACCTCAAACCTTTAACATAATTATTTAGTGAAAATATGAGTGTAAAACATCATAATATGGTGACCTCAGGCCTTTAACATCATTATTTCGTGAAAATATGAGGGTAAAACATCATGATTTGATGACCTCGGACCATTTACATCATTATTTAGTGAAAGTTTAAGCGGTAAAACATCATAGTTTGGTGACCTCAGACCTCAAACAACATTAGATTGGTGAAAATAAGAGGTAAAACATCGCAATTATAGGGCAACACCAGCATATCAATTTTAAGCAAAACATCATATGAAGCAATAGAATCTGAAGAAGTTGAACTACTTATGATTATCATAAAAAGGATTCAGAGTTACAATCTAGAGTATTAAGAAGCCATCAGAGTTAATAGAAATAAGAATTATAGACTAAAGTTCATTAAAATTACAACTATTGAAAAGCTTCACTAGCAAAAGAGCCTATGTCTCGGCAGGAGTCGATCCACTAATAACATCAGTCGTCTGGGTAAGCCCGACGTTTGTGACTTCAACTCCATCATTATGATGAGTAGCGTCCTCAGTCTCTGTAACCTCGAGAGGATCAGTCTCGGCTGGAGCAGCGTCACCTTCTTTAACTTTCTTCAAGGCCTGAGCGAACCGAGCATCTCCAAAGTTGAGACCAACAAAGTCCTCAACAGTCAATCTCCCGAACTCATTTTCCTTTAGGGCAACCCATTTTCCAGTAGCTTTAATGCCCCTCTCTAGGTGCTCAAAGTCGAAGCTGACAAATTCATCAGAGACCTTGTAGTCCTCGATGGTCTTCTCAGCCATATCTTCCAAAATAGCCTTGACCGCAGCATCAACCTTAGACTATAGTACATCATCCTTAGCCTTCAGAGACTTGTTGTGATCCTTCTTGAGCTAAGACAACTGGCTATCCCTCTCCTTGATTACTCCATTCAACCTTTCAACCTCTGTATTCAGAGAGGCCTCAACCTTCTCAACTTCCTTACCCTTCTCTATAAGGGGGATTTTCTTCAAAGTCCAATCAACAAAACAATGAAAATACAAGACACCTTACAGAAGATGATCAGACGTATGAACATATGATTTATAATTTCTAAAAAGTTGATGTCACACTTATGAGAAAATGAGTAAAAAAATGATAGCTGGATTGACTTATGGAGAGCAAACTCGGCCAATAAAGGGACATCCAATGCCCATAGAAAATTCTTGTCTTTCTTAGTCATTATTGTACCAATAGCATCGGTAGCTTTCAAACTACGACCGATCAAACTATCTTCGATTTTGAGCTGAGATAGATGAGAAGCCAGGGCATCATTTGTAGAAATGGGTATGGTATGATTCTTGGCATGAGACTTGCTCGGCCTCGTATGCGCCGGGTCAGCCGTGGATTTCCTCTTTTTGTTAGCATCGTCCCTGGAGGTGCCAACGTTATTTTTTGATTCCGATGGTGGTGCACTCTTACCACCTCTCTTTTCCATGAGCTTCACTAAACTGGGTACTGACATTTACCAAAACTCATTTGGTATACCTGTTGGATGCTCTGCAAAAGACGAGTCTCTAAGTTAGTCAGTTAGAGATAAAAGTATAAGAGGTATAAGTTAGGTAAGAAAATTGAAGACTTACGAAGCTCTTCTAGGGGACCACCCCCAAACCTATCTGAGAAAGGTAATAGGGGGTCATCAGATGTTTATATTTTATGAGATGACCTTTCTCGCCCTGATTGCAAAGGTCCTCAACATTCTTGCGATTGTCCTGGCTAAGTATAGGGTCGGCTTTAGTAGCAAGGGAGACATTCCCCCATCTTAGAGGGGTCCTTGGAACCGATGTTCCAGAAGTCTCATCTGAACCAAATTCCCATGCCTCGAAAACAAAAAAAGTACCGAGGTTTCCAATTATGATTTGAAGTTTGGGTAACCAAGAGCATCTTCTTCTCTGATTTCCTAGCTAAGAAGTGGTAGTAGTTGGGCTAGTTTTTGGCATACGAGGGAACGTAACAACCTGTAAAAACTCTAACTAGAAGGTTTGAATGGTGAACAGTCCTCCAAAGGATGATGGCCCCAATCATAACCCTCTAGGCATTTGGGGATAGTTGGGAAGGGGAAACATTTATGTGGGAGAGTATAGCTTTGATAGTTGGTTGGATAGGAAGATAAAATCCCAACTTAAACATCTACTCATAAACACAGACTTATCCATCTCGGCCATCGAAGGCCCTCTCATCCTTCAGAAGTTTCTCAAGGATGATTAAAGAATCTATGGAATAAAGGTTCTTGAAAGAAAAAAGTTCATACACATTCACAGTACTCTCATACTCGACCTCCTCATAGGTATCAAGTTCTCTCTCCTCACTATTATCACCATCCACAGCAACATCAGCCTGGGCAGTGGTAAGGACACCACTAGGAAACCTCTTCGCAAACTCAACGTCGGTGGCAGCCGATAGCGGTATGGCATCAAAGGGGGTGGAATTGCTATACTGGGCCCTAAGATCTCTATGGAAGGAGATCTACGTGAAGTGATAGCTTCTTTATAAGACGAGGCTCTATTTGAAACCTCGACTTCCTCCAAAACCTCACCATGCCTAGGAAAATAATCCATAGCCTCTTGAAAAGAATTTACAGATTCGCCAACCTCAGACGTTGACATTGGCTCTGAAGGAACGTTATCCTCAGACATTGGTTTAGGAACCTCGGCAAGCTCAGCGGAATCTACCGGCTCAGGATATATAACCTTTAAATGAGGAGGAAAGATTGGTCTGAGGGAAAAGGCCTCAGCCCTACAAGCTTCCTCCTGGGCTAGCTCTATCTCCCTAATCTTCTCAAGGGTCTTCTCATGAAGAGATGGGAATTATTCTATAAGTTAGTACAAGGGTCTGAGCATATGGGAAATGATGCTACACTAAGGGAAGCGTGCAAACATGCTAATAACTTGTGCTACTTGAACTAAAGATCAAACAAGAAATCCAAAGGGTTCCCCACAAGAACACCAAGAACACCCTAAGCTCATTGCCGGAGAAGATGATCGGGGGGTCATCGAAAAACCTAAAAAAGGGTTGTTTGTGGCTAAAATAACCTCGGAGCAGCCTCAAATAGTTCCAAAACTACCTAACCGCTGCAAGCCTAACCTAATAACCACTTGACAGTGGTCGAAACCCTCTTCGGAAAAAATAAAAAGCCACCGGAAAAGATTAAACCCAGAAATAAAAGTTAACAAATGAAGAGAAAGACAAGGAGAGCGATACCTGAGTGGGTATGAATGATGGAAGAGAGGCTTAAGAACGGGGAACCTTGGATGCAAGAAGGCTGAAAGAATTCTTGGAGGAAAAGTTGCAGAAGAATTGCTCTAAAAATGGGAAGAAGGAAAAAAGAGGAAATAGAAACCAATTTAAACCCTTATGATGATTAGGCGCCAAAACCAAGACAACCCATCATTTCACCTCGAAACCCTAAAAGGAACCGTCGTATCAGTTGCTATCTTGGGGCAGATGCCAACCAGTTCCAAGCTTAACATGTGTCCAAATGACTACTCACACATTTCATCAGCCGAGCATATATACATATCCCTCAGTCATCTCTGCACATATACGGCTAAGGGCTAGGGGTGATTGATATGCCCAAAGTGCACCCTCATACTCAGGGTCACTAACCTCAACCTGTCTCACAGCCGAGTTGACAAGAAGCTCCCAACTTCCATCAGATATGTCATCTTTTGGAAGGTCGGCCCCTTATCTACCAACCTTGATTGTCCATCAATCGAGGTCATCAGAGTCGTGGGATCAAGCTATGGCAACGTGGTACTCTGCCTCAGTCGACGTTACACCCTACCTCATGCATAACCTCATCCAGTCTTCCAAACTGAGCCCTTATCGGCGATTAATAGGACAAAGTAACAGTCAGACTTATCCAACCTCGTACTTGGTCAGACTGAGGTTACAACAAGTGCCATTGTAAGTCCGAGCATACGCAAGCATATGGAAAACTTAGTAGACGTGGTAATTCAGTTATAACCGAATCATTCCCCTCACATGGGGGGAATATTTAGTCATCATTCCTTACATATGGCATAGCCAGGTGCCCACTTATGATTAGTGTATTAAACTCATACATGCTCATGGCATGCTTGGGGGTACATTACACCACCAAAGCACTATAAATACATGCCTTCTTCTACCTTGGGAAGGGATCGATAATTGTAACCCTAGCTAAAACTCTGTTAGTATACACAGTAGAGAGACAAAGTGAGAGATTGTATCACAGACCATTAGTTCCACCATTATAGTGAAATTACTCACACACTCACAGTGGATGTAGGCCATATTGGTTGAACCACTTATATACTAGTGTTTCTACTTTTCTCCTCACCTCCCTCTACTAGATATTTAATCTTGTGCTGCCATTGTTATTGCTAGAGTGAGATCATCAACACCTTATATGGTGGTGTTATTTATAGCATCATCAATAAGTGTGAGTACAATAAATATCACAATAAAGAGATCCACAAAAATAATCACGAAGAACAGAAAATAAAGATCACACACAACAATGATATATGTGGTTGGGCAACTCTCCTACATCCACGGGGAGGTTACTATTTTATTATAGTGTCTCTCAATATTCCAGGTTACATCCCTTTGCCCCAGGTCAGGGTGTATAATTTATAGGTGCATAAAAATATAGATTGAGTTGTTCAAGGAACTCAATTAGCACGTTGAATAAATTAAGGAGCACCTGAGTATCTCCTCCGAGATTATTGGTAATTGATTTGACTATATTCGTGAGTGTTCTAGTGTATTTGAAATACTCATGTGAGAATAAAATTATTATTTGGGTCAGTCGACGCTTTGATTAATCCAGGATGGTCGGCTACTCTTATGGGCCATGTTAAATGGGTTCCCTCAATTTCCCATAAAATCTTTAGGCTGATTGTTTGGGCCAATAGATTTTAAACAAGTCCAAGGCCCAAGGCTTGTAAAAGTGTCAAACTCGAATGGAATGTTTGTAATTCATTACAATTGATGGGGGTACACTTGTCCTTAAGAGAAAATGAAGCGTTGAGATATTCCTGGGAAAGAGCGACTCAACATTTGGGATTTTTTAAACTTGACCATGTGCAACTTAATCGTCAGTTCACTGATTCTGGTCGTCCTTCCATACACTCTGCCTTTAAGCTTCCCCTTTTGTTCTCTACTTCAAAATCAGATTTCTTCTTCTACGCTCTCTCAAAGCTTCGTCAATACTTGTAAGTTTGAGTCTTCACTTTCTCAGTTCTTCTTCATCTTCAAATCAGTTCATAATTGTAGCTAGGATTTCTCTGCTCCTGTCGTACTAATGGCAAGACTTAATAACAAGTTAATTTTTGAGTTCAGAACATGTTATAATATCCATAATTGGGTAGATATTGAGTGTTTTTGTAAATTGGATGGGATACTAATTTGAATAAATTCACAAATTCCAATTAAATCCTTATTTAATCAATGGTCAATTTTAGACCAAATTAATTAAACCCAATTTTAATTAACACTAAACAAACATCAAGGTGCGGTGAATAAAGAAGAATTACTGACTCATAGATTTCAGGAAAAAAACCAAAAGGGAAAACCTTTTATTTCACTTAATAATACTCACAATGATTACAAGTGAAATTTATAATGAATATCCGTAGATACCCACAAGAACACGCAGTTCTGAATCGGTAATGAATGAAACTCAAAAGATTAACAAAGACATGCAGTCCAATTAGCCCAGGAACACCCACGAGTACTCCCTATAACACGCAGTCAAGTCAGCCCAGCACCTCCCTCAAGTGGCACCTAGATCAGTAGTAGGTTAGCCTCCTTACAAGAGAAACTCCAACAAAGATGTATCTTGGGTTCCAAAACAATTCCCTAAAGCATTTGGGATTTTTGTGAATTGAAAAATAAAAGATTGAACCCTAAATTGAAGAAGACAAAGTCATCTGTTGTTTTGCAGTTTATGCAGAATGAAAATCATCAGGTCTTGTTAGCAAAAAAGGACTTATTTAACATGCTTTATATAAAAAAAACTTGAGTCAGCAAATGGCTAAAATGAAGTGATAATGTCGAGAAATAAGAGCTTTAAGGACCAGTCTGAGCTCGTCACCAAGCTAAAGGACAGACTTCAGGAGATGGAAGAAGTTGGTGCCTCAATCCAAGATGAAGTGAACAGTTTGAGAGCTAAGCTCCTAGATGCCTCTAAAATCAATCAAGTCGAAGAAATTCTTCAGCAGGAGAATGAGACTCTGAGGAGGGAGGTGTACCGACTCAGGGAGCATGTGCCAAGCATTGCACCTGGTGTTCTATGAGGTTCCTCTTCATCGACTGTTTTGCAAACTGGCATAGAGCTGAGCGGTGCTCCTCTAGTCTTGCGAGGTTCTACCTCATCGGTGGCTCCACGAGCTGGTCCTGATACAGGGGGTCCAGCTAGGGAGATTGACGAGCTTCGAGAAGACATCCATCGAGCATACGTGATTGCTACTGGGCTTCAAAGGGATGTCACACGGCTGAGGCATCTGTTCAAAAAAGGACCTCGATGAGTGTGGGCTGATGGTTATGACCAAGGTTGGGCAGATGCTCCGACGAGGCTGACAGAGTTTGAAGAGCTCAAATTTATTAGGGGATGGTTGAGTGACCTCAAGGAGATACAAGTCCCAAGAAACTCAGTACTATGGTACCGTCACAATATCTCTCCTTCAACTATGAGGTCGAATCCTTTCAAGAGGGACGACAAATGGATCCCTATCGATGCTATCCCCGGGCAGCTGTTAGAGCCAAACGTGAATAAGGTCGAGGAGGAATTGGATCCTCATCCAGACAATGGTCGAAGAGCACAAGTGGATGATTACCTTGTTCAGAGGCCTCAGCATCATTAAGATTTTACCGGATGCAGCTCATTGTATATGTAATGAAGTAATGTAAAATTAATGTTTTGGGCGATCTTGCAGACCAAATTCGTGTTGTATATTCTCATTGCAAATGTGATGAAGTAATATAATATCTACGCTTTGGGCGAACTTGCCGACTAAACATGTGTTGTATATTTTTTACTTCATTTATTTCTCACTTAACTATCTTGGGCCCTTCGTGGCCGACTAGATTGGTTGGGTTGTTTTATTGAGTGATTGTCCTCCCAGTCCAGTATGCTTATAAGATACCATTCTGCCCTACTTTACCTTTTAGGTCGTGTCGTCACACTGCCTTAGGCCTAAGTATGGCAATGACGAGGACACACATGGTGTTGGATGTTCCATCCGATCAGGCTTTTTGAGCCAAACATTGTTTGGCGACCAATTCGATTTGGCCGAACTGCCTAAGGGTCCCCTATAGGGCTTTATATATTTCCAAGGGCAATGCTAAGAGGTTGTTCGTGTTTCATAACGAAGACCTGAGGAGGGTGATTCCCTACTTTTGTATACTTAGTAATATGCCTGTCACTTGGAAAAGGTGTGCAAGTTATAAAGTTCATAATATAAAATTAACACTTCAAAATGTCACTGCCAAATAATATTTTATTAAGCAATAAAAACTGAGTTCCCAATTCCAAAAATGCGATAAAAGATGAACGAAAAAACTAGAAGTAGAATTTCTTCAGATTGACTGCATTCCAAGCTCGGGGTATATCTCTGCCCTCCAGCATTTCTAAGTGATAAGCTCCTTGTAGGTCGTTCCTTGTTACCTTGAATGGTCCCTCCCAATTTGGACCCATCTTGCTATATGATGGTTTTACTGTGCTGCCAAGGACTTTCCTTAGGATGTAGTCCTCAACCCGGAATGCCCTTGGATTGACCTTCTTATTATAGTGTTTCACAAGCTGTTACTGATAGGTAGCCAACCTTACTAGGGCTAGTTCTCTGCATTCGTTAGCTAGGTCAAGTTCAGCGAGTAATGCTGCATCATTTTGGCCTTAGTCGAAAAGGTTGGTTCTCATGGTTGGTAGGCCATCTTCCAAGGGGATGATTTCTTTCATTCCATATGTTAGTGAGAATGGGGTTTCCCCAGTTGCTCACCGTGGGGTGGTGCGGTAGGCCCACAAAATATATGGCAGCTCACTTACCCATGCGCCTTTGGCTCACTCTAGCCATTTTTTCAGCCCATCAATCACTATTTTGTTGGAGGCTTCGGCTTGACCGTTGCTCTAGGGGTAGGCCACCGAGCTGAAATATTGCCTGATCCCGTATTCTTTGCAGAAGTTTTGGAAAGGTTTACTCTCAAATTGTGTTTCCTTATCGGTGATGATTGTTCTGGGGATTCCAAAATGGGTGATTATATTCTTCCATATGAACCTCATCATATCTACATCTCAGATGTTTGCCACTGGTTCTGCCTCAATCCATTTGGTGAAGTAATCTATTATGACCAATAGATACTTGCGATTGCCAGTGGTGGTAGGAAGAGGGCCTACGATGTCCATCCCCCACTGGGTGAAAGGCCATGGGCTGGTAAGCAACTTTAAGTTGCTGGCAGGTTGGTGGACCATAGGAGCGTGTAGTTGATATTTCTTACATTTGCGAGCATATACTGCAGAATCTCTTTGTATATATGGCCACTAGTAGCCTTCCTTTATTGCTAGGAAAGCTAATTACCTTCCTCTAATATGGCTTCCACATATTCCTTCGTGGAGCTCGTGTAGAACTTGCTCGACATCCTTCGGGTGAACACATTGAAGGTAAGGGCCAGTGAATGATTTTTTGTATAGTTTTCCCTCAAGAGATAAGTGAAAGTGAGCAACTTTGACTCTTATCCGATGAGCGTCCTTCTTATCGTTTGGAAGTGCACCATCTTTTAAATAGTCCCTTAAAGGGTCCATCCAACTGGGTGCTGACTCAATCTGGAACATATATGCCCTGTGTAGCAGCTCGTCGCTTTGGTTGATGCTCGGATGGGCGAGTAAGTCAATTGGGATTGTCCTCTTTAAGTCAGAATTGATTGCTGAACTTAGGGCTACCAGGGTATCGGCATGGCTATTTTGTCCTCTGGAAAATTGTTGAATGTTGACTTCCTCAAAGATGGACATTAGCTCCCTTGCCAAGGCGAGGTAAGCTACCATTCTTTAGTCTCTTGGGTTGAAGTCCCCACTTATTTGGTTAGAGACCAATTATGAGTCACTGAACATATACAACTTCTTTGCCCCCAACACTTGTGCCTTCTGCAAGCCGACTATCAAAGCTTCATATTCTACCTCGTTATTGGAGGCTTCAAATCCAATCCTGATTCTTTGCATGAGTATTATGTTTTCTGGAGTAACGAGCACAATACCTACTCCTAACCCATTTGAGTTAGAGGCTCCATCAACGAACAGTTGCCAGACTCCTACTGATGGGTGATCTTCAATTTTCTTCATTAGTTAAAGTTGGTCGCAAGTCTGTTCACCGGTGAATTCTGCGATGAAATCGGCAAGGACCTGCCCCTTGATTGCATTCCTTGGTTGAAATTGGATGTCAAATCGTCCGAGCTTGACTGACCATTTGGATAGTCTGTCAGATAAGTATGCTTTATATAGGACTGCTTTAAGGGGGTGTGATGTGAGGACGCCGATAGTATGAGCTTCGAACTAGTGCTTCAGTTTCCTCAAAGATATCACTAGTGTAAAAGTGAGTTTCTGTAGTGGTAGGTAGCGCTGCTCGACGTCCAATAAGGTCTTGCTCGCATAGTAAACTGGGTGTTGTACTCCTACTTTTTCGCATACTAGTGCAGAACTAATGGTGTGACTGGAGATGGCGAGATACAAGTATAAGGGATCATCTTCTTGAGGTATAACGAGTAGAGGCGGTAAGCTAAGGTAAGCCTTGAGATCCTCCAGTGCCTGTGAGAAATTTTGATGCCATTCTACTGTTTTGTTTCCTTTCAAGAGCTGGAAGAATTACTTGCATTTCTCAGAGGACTTCGAGATAAAACGGTTCAAAGCGGCGAGTATGCCTGTGAGCTTCTGCGCATCTCGTATCGTGCGAGGGGGTTGTAACTGTTGATCGCATCGATCTGGTCTGGGTTGGCCTCAATGCCTCTCTCGCTAACCAAATATTTGAGGAATTTTCCTGACTGACACCGAAGGAGCACTTTCTTGCGTTGAGCTTCATTCGTTATTTCCTAAGGATCTCGAAGGTATTTGATAGGTCTGAGAGATGGTCCTCTTTTTGCTTGATCTTGATGAGCATATCATCGATGTAGACTTCCATGGTATCTCCCATTTGGTCTTTGAACATTTTGGTGACTAGTCGCTGGTAGGTTGCTCCAGCATTCTTGAGCCCAAAGGGAATAACTTTGCAGTAGTATAATTCGGCAGTGGTGAGGAACGTTGTCTTGTCTTGGTATGGTGCATACAGGGGGATCTGATGATATCCCGAATATGCATCCAGAAAACTCATTCTCTCATGAGCTGCTATGGCGTCCACTAATTGGTCGATCTTCGGTAGAGGGAAACTGTCCTTGGGACACGCCCTGTTAAGTTCAGTGAAGTGTATACAGACTCTCCATTTCCTATTGCTCTTTGGAACTACTATTGTGTTGGATAGCCATTTAGGGAATTCAACTTCCCGTATGGATCCTGCATCCAACATCTTTTCAAATTCTTTCTCTACGGCCTTAGCCTTCTCGAGCGCTATTCGCCATGCTTTTTGTGTGATAGGCCTGAAAGTGGGGTCGACGTGTAACCGATGGTAAACCACATTGGGATCAATGTTAGGCATCTCGTATGGTTCCCATGTAAAAATGTCTAGGTTGCTCCTTAGTAGTACCGTTAGTTTTTTCTTCTCTTGATCTGTAAGAGAAGTCCCGATCAAGAAACTCCTGTCTTTCTTGCTTCCACCGACTGGTATCTCCTCCAAGTTTTCAATGACCCACTCAGAGGGGAGGAGCTTGGTCTCCTCCACTCCGAGCCTTCCATATCTTAACTTCTATTTTGAAGGTATGAAACCTTCTTGATCCTCGACCTTCTCTGTGTCCTTCTCAACCTTCTTCTCTGGTTTTGGGCGGATGGATACTATGAAGCACCTTCTTGCCATCGCCCAATATCTGTGAATCGCCATTACTCCTCGCTCAGTCACGTACTTGAGTTTCTAATGGTAGGTCGAAGGGACTGCCTTCATTGCATGCAACCACACCCTGTCGAGGATAGCTTGATATAGCGAGTCGATATCAACCACCAGAAACTCGATCATCTTGGACACACTTCCTGCCCTTACCGGCAGCACGATCTTTCCTAATGGAATAGTCACTTTTCCAGCGAAGCCAACTAGAGGGACAGTGGCTTCCGTCAAGTCGGTAATGTTTAACTTTAATTTCCTGAATTGGTCGAGATAATTACCTCGAATGAGCTCCCCCGATCGACGAGCAACTTGTCAATGCCATAGTTATCTATCATGAGCGTGATGATCAAGGCTTCATGATGTGGGGTTGTTACCCCCACCAGATCTTCATCTATGAATACGATATGTTTCCTATAGTTGACACTCTCTGCTCATCGACGCTTTCCTGATTGTGTCTTCGCTGGATGGATCTAAAAAGCTTGCATTATCGCAGTAAGCTTTTTTATTTCCATCTGAGCTGAATTCCCTTGAATCTGCTTTATGTCAGATGCCCCATGAATTACTACAAATTTATGGACAACATCATCCTCGAGTACATTATCGGGCCTCGTATCTTCATTGGCAGTGACTTTCTCTGCCTTCTTCTCCACAAACTCGTTCAGGTTCCCTGTTTGGGCCAGTTCTTCTAGGTGAGACTTAAGAGCCTTGTAATGATCAGTCTTGTGTCCTCCCTCCTTGTGAAAAGTGCATCTCAGTGCGTTGTTTCTCTTTGAGGGATCTCCTCCCATCTTTTGGGGGTACTTAATAAATGGCTCGTCTTTAATCTTCGCAAGGATCTTATAGATTGGTTCTTTGAAGACACTGTTCACTGCTTGAAATGCTTTTGAAGCATCGTTCTTGCCTATGTTCTTGGATCCATTTTTGCCCCCATTACTGCCTCATTTGTTTTGGTTTTTAATCTTATCGTTGCCCTTGACAGCGAGATTAGTTTGACCGTTCTCTCCTGTGCTAAGGCGGGTCACATCCTCCACTTTAGCGTATTTCTCAATGCGAGCCATCAAGTCATCCATGGTCTTGGCATCCTTATTCATCATGGATTGGTGCAGAAGGTAAGAGTTAGGTAGGCCAATCTTGAAAGAGGCCATTGCTACCTGCTCCGAGGAGTCCTCAACCTCGTTGAACAACTCCTAGTACCTCTTCGCGTAGTCTCGGAGGCTCTCTTGAGGCGTTTTCTTCATTGTTAGTAAAGCATCCATCCTTTTTGGATGGGAGCTACTGGTACTGAAGTGAGCCGTAAAGATCTCGGCCAGGGACTCAAAACTCATGATGGACCTATGAGGGAGTCTCTTGAACCATTTCTGGGCCACATCGTGCAGACTCAAGGGAAAAATCCGGCACATTAGTGCATCCTTGTGGTTCCAGAGAGTCATAGCTTGCCTATACTACCTAACATGATCGACAGGGTCAGTCTTTCCGTCATAAATCTTGAATCTCAGAATTGTAAATTTTTTGGGTGCTTCTTCTTCCTATATCTCCCTTGAGAAAGGGGATTTCATCTGGGCCATGAGAGCTCATCGAGCAAGCTCCCTGGTTGATCTGGCACACTAATGTACTGGGTGTTGGTCCATTTCTCTACGGACTAAATTTCGTATATCCTCATCACCTCGAGCTGGGCTCCTGTAACGACGAACTAGTCATTGTTGCTCGAGAAAGTCATCATCTGACTCGAACGTCTCACTTCTATGGGATCCGCGTCTAGGGCTCCTTCCTCTGCTGTGAGGCTTGCTCGCCTCAGGGCTAGGAGTGCGGTATGGACGTTGCTTAATACTGCGATGGAGTTCTTTCTCCATCCTTTCTAATTTCCTTTTGAGGCAAGAATTATCAGCCTCTTGCTTGTGAGCGACCTCCCATTTCTATTGGAGCCTTGGCTCATAGGCGTCAGTCAATCTTGAGATTTGTGTGGACCTTACCGGTCCCTGGCTCTCCTCTGAGGCTGGCCTCTCCGGGCGAGCCCTCTGATCTGAACGCCGAACTTCAGATCTGATCCTACGAGAGGTAGTTTGTTCTTGGATATCCCCTGCCTGAGGGGCGTTGCTACTGTGACCGAACATTCTAGCTTCTTGGTTGGTGAGGGCTTTCTTAAAGGAAGACAAATGCTTCCCACAGACGGTGCCAATTGTGGTGACAACTCAAATACAACACGAATTAATGAGAAAAGCGCAATCACCAAAGAGAATAGAGAATAAAAAATGCCAATCACACAACACAGTATGTACGTGGTTCAACAAGAATGCCTACGTCCACGGTGGTGCTCTCAATATTATTTCTATCAACTCTGGGGAGTGTTTTACAGAGAATATATTGCATGCCTTTTGCCCGAGGCTTAGGGTTTGTTATATACATGTTTGTTCTCGGGGAGTGTTAGACTCACACACGTCCACCTTCTACTCCTAGAATATCTCGTCACAGGATTTTAGGAGTAGACTAAGTCATAAACGAATTCCAAAAGATGCGAGGAGCCCAGACTTTGGGCCATTCCTATTGGGCTACTCGTCTAGGCCCGTGATGGAAAATCGAGGTACCCACATTTATCATGAACGAATAAATTATAAGTGAGAATTATAATGCATAAACTCGTGCGGAAGATTAGAATATTATATACGCGAGGCATGAGATAACATATGGTGACTTAGAGGATTTTAGAGATGCTAGTTAGGCTGGGTAGCGTTACTAGGGTGTTTAAAATACATGCGTTAGGTGTGCACTATTAGACGAGAGGTGAGAGGCATCTCATGTGAGTGTGACACCAGTGTAAATATAGAGAATATTATATTTTAAATGTTAAAGTATTTTAAACACTTGGTAAATATTTTAAAACGTTTTGGGCTCTGAAGCGCTTGCAAAGTTTTTAAAAACCTTTTAGGTGTCCAGACACAGGGACATCTCAATCATTATTTTCCTTCGAGTCAAACGATGCTGCAGCAGCTGTGGATGCTAACAGGGATTGGTTAGACGCTTATATCCTTGTGATCTAGATAGGAGGTACTGTGAGTAATATTCGGGCATGTTGCCCAACTGTTGTCATTTGTATTATTTTTCCGCATTACGCCTATTCAATTTGGTTGTAATGAATGTTTTACCGAGGGCTACCGGTTTTTGTTTTATTTAATTCAATTAATGTGTATATTAATTATGTGGGTGGATTTATTGTGTTTAAGTTAACAAGATTATAAAGTTTAAAATTTGATGTCGGGTAATTAATTTGTATTTTCGACAGTGATGCTGAGAATGATCCATATGAGAATCCTATTTTATTTTGATAAAGGTTTGATCAGCCTAGATTAAAATAGGCGGGGTGTCACACAATTGTGTTATATTTTCTCCTTGGCCAGGTGCTCTATTTATAGCCAAATACTAGGGCCGATGTTGCGTGTTCATGCCATAAGGTTATTCTTTGTGCTAATATATGAGTTGTAATTTTTGTCCGATTTTTTATTTTTCGTCTTTCCACTCTGCCAGACGACATCTGGTGCAATCCAAAGTCAAAAATCAAATATGCCAGACTTAGTGCCAAAAATTATGATTTTGTAAATATTTTCAAACAGTTACTTAGTAAAATCACTTATGAAAACTTACGAGTGGTATTGGGGTCCACTTGCCAATATTATAACCTTAAATGACTTTGTGAGAAGTGTCTTGACTACTCACTTATTTTACTAAGTATGAACTGCGTAATGTGTGAGTGACCTCTTAGGTCCCTCCTTTTAGTATTCTCTCTTTCCTAAGGTATTGAAGTGGTTGAGCCTTAGCTTGCCTAATAAGACTTGCCTCTCAGCCTCCAAACTAAAACTCCAAAGGGATCCTAACTGGCCATCTAATCAATCCGTGATTGCTCTACTAACGCTTCTAGCTAAGCATTCCTGTGTACAAAAATAACAAAGTGTTATCAAATAGTATTTGTGTAAACTTATTTCTAACATAGGCTTAGGCCTGCTCTTAGAGCATCCCCTTGTTATTTTGGATCTTCTCACATAGCGCCCCTTATTGTTTTGGTGTTACTCGCCTGACATCCCCTAGTTGATTTGGACCCACTCATATGGCACTCCCTCGCAGACTTGGGTTTGCCTATATGGTATTTCTTTACTGTCTGGTGGTTGCTCACATAGCACCCCATCATTGGCTTGGATCCACTTGGTTGGCACTCTATCATTGGCTTGGGGTTGCGTACATGACATTTATTAACTATCTTAGGGTTTCTCAAATAGCACCCCCTAGTTGGCTTAGGTCCACTCATTTGGCACCCCCATGCTGGTTTGGTATTGCTTGCCCCTTATTTTGACTTCTGTTTTGTTACACACTCGTGCCCAAATTTACTTTTTTGTGAGGTTAGGAGTGTACCCCTCTATAAATAGAGACCTTTATTCCCTCATTTTATTCTTCCCACTTTTTTTTATATATTTCATTATTTGCTTGTTCTTTCTAGTGCTTGCGTTAAACACGTGTGTTTACTCTCTCATAGTGAATTACGATCCGTTGCGTCACTCATAGTCTATCCATTTTTTACTCATTATTTTTGTATTACTTTTAGTGGTCCCAATAGACACACATATTTAACCTCTCGTAGTGAACTATGATTCGGTGTATCACTCATACTTTGGTTACCTTTTATTTTATTCTATTTTCATTTAGTTTTACTCCTTCGAATGATTCGATTATATCATTTATATGATACGGACATGATGATTTCTCTCCTCGCTTACTTTTTCACGCATACATATATTCTTTAACGCACACATGTTATACACGTAATTATATATTCAAGGAAAATAAGAATATTTTTATAGCCATGAGAGACCTAAATGGTGGAGTGGGTGTGTAACACCTTCTCATTTCGTAACCTAGTCACCTAGCCCATAATCTATTTGGTTACGCATGTATCAATTAGTATTTTATGCCTTTTCTTTGGGTACGACTATAAATTTTTCCCGTTTTGAGTAAAATAGGTTGACGACTCCAATCTATACATTTTCACACCCTTTGACAACGGTTGCTTTTATGTCCTTCAGGAGCCTGCGAACATTGCACGAGTGGTGGAAAGGGAATTTTCTTCCTTGACCCCATATTCATGCAAAGTATTTTTCAGAGCAAGCCCATCCATAATGGACACAGTTCCACTACCATCGTAGGTCATTCGAACGACCCTCGTTCCCATTCGAGCAAAACTACATATCTCATTCGAACGAGACCACAATCCCATTTCAACAAGATTGACACAATTGTCTACTTCGTCCGAGAAACATAAAAACAAAAGTAAACCTCCGTTGTTGAACATTAAGCTTTTATGTAGGAACCTAAACTCACAATAATAAATTTAATCACGAGTTTATGATCCTAAATGATTTCCACAACGAATTAAGATCTAAAACATCAATTTAATTTTTAATTCCACAAATTTCACAGATTTAAACCCAGTTCCTCTTTTACATGAATGAGGTCTAATACACCTAAAATTTCAAATCCAAACATCAAATTAACACAGATATTCCACTTATACATGAAATTAAATAATAAAACATGAGTTTTCATAGCATAATCATATATTAAAACGATCTAATTTAAGATTTCTCTTTATAAAGCTTAAGTCTTTCAATTCAGAATTAATTTCATTAATTCCATTTAATCGATTGATAAACACGATTAAGATAATCATATTCAAATCCTAAACATGCGTTCTAAATCCCATAATTAAATACATAACATGGATTATAAACAAGTTACAAATTATATATGTGATAGAGCAAGAGATTTCTTTCCATAAAGTATGAACGACGAATCTCTACGCATTTGATTCCTTTTTCTTTTATGTGACTTATGAGAACACACTATATATTGACTCACTTGAGTTTGCATATATAGGAGTTCTAACTAGTTTGGATATATAGACAAAATAAGTTAGTATAGTTTGAGAACTCCATCTCCTCAAAGGTGCATACTTCAAGAAGAAATTCAGTCTAAGAGAACCTTTAAAGGGAAGTAAATTCTAAACCCTAAAACCACAAATAGGACACTTGCACTGCATCCTACATATTACCTATGTGCTTTAATGGTTTATTAACACTTGAAATCATTTTAAAATCAATTTAATTCCAAAAAAATCATTTTATATAATTTTAAACAATTTTTAAATAATTTTTGAATTAATTAAAAATTGATTTTAAAAGTGTTGTGGGTATAAATGGAATTTCAGAAACTTGTTTTTTACACTGATTGTTTGCTTGGGTAGAATTCGAAAGCACTAAAGACTTTGAGGGGTGCTTTGTAATTATTTTCATACGCGCGTCTCAGCCTTCATCCCGTGCGTACACGTGTTGGTTGCATAACGGTTGGATTTGTATTTTCTTATAGACACATTATGCGTATTCTCTCTTAGACCTTGGATCATTCTAATCAATGTATTGCATGCGATCTTTCTCAATCCGTGTGATCCCAGCCATACCCAATCAGTGACCTTTTAACCCACCGCCTGTCTTAAACCGTTGGATCAAAGTCAATCCATTTAGACTTGATCTCATCCGTAGGATTGATGCTGATGTTCTCGATCCTTCTACGCCTAGTATGAAAAGGGATATATTCTCATCATTTTGGAACTTTTGTCACTTCGTTATTTCTGAGAGAAAAGAGAGAGTAGAGAGAAGATAGAAAGAAGAGAGAGAAGGGAACAGAGAGGGAAAGGGAAGAGAGAAAGAGAGATTAGCAGAAGAAAACCCTAAGTTTTCTTCGTGGTGCAAACCCTCCTCCCAAATCAAAACACCAAATCTAAATAGTTTCAAACACTAGAAAACCCACCTTTTGAAAATTAGATCCTCCTAGGGTTTTCTATGTTGTTAGTTGCGTGTTTTTCTTTTTGAATACCTCTTCATAAACGTTGATTCTCTCAGAACTCATCTCTAAGGAGGATTTAAGTTTCATTGTTGAAACTGAGTCTTTCTAAAAGAGAACATCTCACGTATATTTTGTGTTTCTCTTTTTAGATCTATTCTGTTTCAACTAGTTTTTGAAATAAAAACTTTTATTTTCAAAAGTAATTTTCAAATCTAGTGAGTTGTGTGTTTCCAATTTTTTATTTCATACTTTATGAAATACTGGTTTACAAAAATAATAGGAACACAAACGAACTCGTGCTAAAGTTTTAAAGCGTTCGGATCTGAAAAATAAGTTTTATATATCAAAACTTGTTGAACCAGTCCTTGCATGTTAATTCTGAATCTGATTTGTTAAAGTAGACTTCTCGTCTATTTTGGATCTGCAATTGGAGGTTTACAATTTCAAAAATATTTTCAAAACCCAGAAATTATATAAGACCTTTAACCGTCTTCCGAGCAAGGTATCCTGGAGATCTGTGGTTATATAAAAGATTAAGAAGTCTTTGCTTGAGAAATCAAGATTCAGAAATAACTTTCACATTAGAACTGTTGTAAATTGTTTGAAAAGTTTGTATAAATCTTGAAAGGGTGAGTAGTATGTTTTCATGTAGTATCACTTCACAAACACTATCTCACACGAACACTTAGACACTGCGGTTCTGTCTGAGAATCTTGGATTTTAAAGAGTTGCTGGAATCTAAATTCAAAGAAAAGGATATTAAGGAAAAGACAAAGAAGCATCAAGAAAGGATCAAGTTCCAAGTCAGAATACCTTTGGATTGGAGAATCTCGTGTAGGTACATTCTGAACTTAGGTTAGGATCTTTGTGGTTTGCCTAAGTGTTGTAACTTGATTTTTATTCTAGTGGATTTTTTGTTTTGAGTCGTATAGGGCACCGTGGATGTTTCCCTTGTTTAAGGGTTTTACCACGTTAAAATTCTTGGGTCTATTCCTTTGAATGTTCTTAACTGTTGTTATGATTGGGACAACATGGTATCGATAGTAGATGTTTATTAAAAATTAAACTTAAGGTAATCAACTATCGAATTTAATCCATACATTCAGAAAAATATTTTACAACACATCTTGTGTTTTTTTAAAAGAGTTTTTCCCAAAATGTTTGTTCGGAGTTTACTCAACTTATAACTATTTGTTATTAATCTTGTAAATAAAAGGCTTTTAGTATTAAGGCCGTTTTTCAACTGGTATCAGAGCAGGAACACCTTTTGTGATCCTAAAACTTAATAAATTATTTTCGAAACTTCTTTCTAAAAATCTCTGAGTATGGAAGAAAAAATTGAGAAGTTAGGTAACCTATCCAGGCCACCGCTCTTTAATGGAAACAATTTTTCGTACTGAAAAGTGCGAATGACTGCTTTCATTCAAGGAACCCTGGGTGATTGAAATAAGGTATGAACATCCTACTAAACCTACCTCTGCCACTGATCCAACAAGAATTAAGAAACTTCTCAGTGAATTTACTAAGGAAGAGAAAAAACTGTCTCTTGATAATAACAATGGAAAGAATGCTATCTTTTTGTCCATTAATGAACATGAATTCAAAAGAATATCCATATGTTCTACTTCTAAAGAGGAGAGGGACACTTTAGTCATTGCTCACGAGGGTGATGAACGTGTCAAAGCTGGAAAAACCCAGATTCTTATTCAACAATATAATACCCTGATTATGAATGGCAATGAATCCTTTGACGATTTCGACATAAGCTTAACTGACAATTTTACAAAACTTCTTGCAAATGGTATAACCTACAGTAGAAAGGAAATTGTTAGGTAATTGCCATCTAAATTTGACAACAAGAGATATGCTATTGAGGAAATGAATGACCCTAATATGACTCCTGAACATCTTAGCAGTAAACTTAGGACTGTTGAATTGTAACTGGACTTTAAAAAACAATTGACCAGACAAACCAGTAGATCCTCTAGTTCTAATGTTGTGTTTTCATCTAAATTACCAGTGCTTAAATTGAACTCTATATACCTTGACACTAACTGTCTTGAAAACTGTGATTTAGAAAACCTTGGCAATGAAATAGCTCTTATGAGTAAACATTTCAAAAAGATTTTGAAATTCAGAAATGTTGTAGCCTCTAAACAAGGCAAATCAAGTTATCAAGGCAATCAATCTCACAGACCTCATAACAGAGACAATACCAAACACACTTATGAAAAAAGGAGTAACTCTGACCCCAACAGACCTAAACCTGACATAAAAGATGTTAAATGTCATTGTTGTGGTAAACTTGGTCACTGTGCTAGTAAATGTCCAGCTAGTTTTAATAATAACAACAAGGCCAATATGTGTAAAACATGGGACGACTCTAGTGATTCTGATCAGGATGAAACTGAGTCAACCCAAGTCAATGAGTAATACATGTCTTTTTTTGCTAAGATAATATATAATGATGATGCATGCTTGCCTTCTCATGAACTTGATATGCCTGTTGATGCTGTTAATGATTCTACTGATAATTTTGTTCCTATTACTGTTGAAAAATTGTGTGTGAGTCAAAGTGATAATGTTGATGATGAATTCAATGTGTGCGTGAATAAAGAGCCTAACCAAATCATAGGAGACAATTCACATGATGCACATAGTGAGTCTGATCATGATCTGCCTGATTTACATGAATAGTACACTAAAACAGTTAAGAAGAGTTCTCTCCTAGAGAAAATGATAAAAACCTTAAGTGAGCATATTGATCTGCTTAACCAAACCATTAGGAAGAACACTGAAGATTATACTGCCCAATGTGTTGCTCATCAGACTGAGATTGAGAATTATAGATTGAGGATAAATTCTTTGATTCAAAAGAACCATGAATTTGAACAGAAATACAAGGCAACCCTTATTGAACTAGAAGAGTCAAAGCAAAAGGTTTCAAATGTTTTTAAAAAATGTCAACATTTTGAAAAAAAAAACAAGACTTGTGAAAAAATTGTTACTGGAAGTAAGTTTGACTCTGAAGATAAGTCTGGCCTAGGTTCTGGAGAAATAATGCACACAAGTAAGACCAAAGTTTCTCCTGAAAATGTTGCTTTTGTAAAATAATGCCAAACTTCTCAAAATGTTCAAAAAGGTGAACCAAATATCAATTTCTCTCAATCAACACATAATCAATATGATCGACAGTTGAAACCAAACTGTCAAACCAAATATGTTTGTCCTTTTGCCAGAGACCAAGGACAGAAACCTAAACCCAATAATGACTGGACTACTGTACCCAATAGATCCAAGCAAATCTTTAAAGACTTTAGTAAGAAAGTTAAGTCCTATACACATTAGTACTGTTATTACTGCGATATTTTTGGACATACTATAGATGAATGTTTACAAAATAGGACATACACTCCTACCTACCAGAACTTTAACTATTCTAGGAAATCCAGAAATACTTATATACTTCCTAGACAGGCCACAAACAACTCTATCTCTAAAAAGAAAAGGGGAGGGTCCAAGACTAAGAAGAAATCATTTAGAAAGACCCCTTAAATCTTTTCAAAGTCAAAAGGTCACAAAAACTTTTAAACTAAGCCTGTTTGGATTAGAAAAGATGATTTACTACCCCAGATCAAGTGCAGTATTGCCACTTTTGCTTTAAAGCACAAAGAACTTCAACTGGATGGTATTTAGACTCCGGATGTTCTAAACATATGATCAGGGTGAAACCAAATTGAAGAACAAGACAGACTTCCTTGGAGGTAGCGTCATGTTTGGAGATGGTGTTTCATCTCAGATCATAGTTAAGGGAACATTGAGGGAGCAAGGGCTTCCTGAACTGAATGATGTTTTATTAGTTAAAGGTCTTAAACCCAATATCTTGAGTATATCACAATTTTGTGACTCCAATCACTCAGTTACCCTTTCTAAAAATGATTGCAAAATTATAGATGAAAATGGCAATTGTATTTTGATAGGAAACAGAACCCCAAAAAACTTTTACACAGTAATTCCTAATTCTGAGTCTTGCAATATTGCCAGATTAAACGATTCTGATCTATGGCACAATAGATTGGGACAAACAAATTATGATAACCTTAGAAGATTGAGTTCCCAAGAGATAGTAAGAGGCTTACCAAAAATTAAAAATTCTTTTAATCTTATATGTGGACCTTGTCAAGAAGGAAAAATAAGTAAATCTTGCACAAGTTTGAAGATATCCTTACCACTAAGACCCTAGAACTTATCCACATGGACATCGTGGGTCCCTCTAGAACTGTTAGCTTCAGTGGAAACTCTTACATCCTAGTTATAGTGGACGACTATATGAGATATACATGGGTAGCTTTTATGAAGCATAAATAAAAAACCTTCAATGAATTCTTAAGAATCCTCTTGAAAATTGAGAATGAGAAGGATACCCAAGTATGTCAAATTAGGAGTGATAGAGGTGGAAAGTTTAAGGACTCTGGAATTTCTGAGTATTGTGTAGCTAATGGCTATAAACATGAGTTTAGCGCTCCCCAAGCCCCACAAAAAAATGGTATAGCTGAACGTAAGAATAGGACTTTACAAGAAATGGATAGGGTTATGTTACATGCTAAGAATCTCCCTAAATAATTTTGGGTAGAATCCATCCAAACCGCGTGTCACATTATTAATCGTATCTACCTCAGAAAAATACCAAAGAAACATCTTATGAGTTATGGTTACACAAAAAGCCTAATCTGAAATACTTTAAAACCTTTGGTAGTATCTGTTATATCTGCAAAGATAGAGAGCACCTTTCAAAATTTAATACCCGAGGAGAAAAGGGAATTTTTCTTGGCTATTCACAAAATAGTAGGGCTTTACGTGTTTTTAACCATAAAACCAAAACTATTATGGAATCAATTAATGTAATTATAGATGACACAAGCGTTAGGAGTAGTGACAGTCAATCAGTAAAATTTGATGAGGACAAACCACTTTTATCCCCTCATCCTCAAGATGATACTGATTCACTGCCATCTGAGAATCCTTCTGTACCCACTTGGGTTTCTAAAGATCATCCTAGTAAAACCATTGTCGGTAACCCTTCAGAACCAGTTAGAACTATATCCGAACTTCGTCAAGTGGCACAATTTTCTTATTTTGTTTCTGTTGAGGAACCTAAAAATGTTAATGATGCCCTTAATGACTCATTTTGGATAAATGTTATAAAAGAAGAGATAATCCATGATGTTTGGATTTGGTTCCTAGACCTAAATATTCGAAGGTTATTGTCACAAGATGGATTTTTAAAAACAAGGCTGATGAAAATGGGGAGGTTATTAGAAATAAAGCTAGGTTGGTTGCACAGGGCTACTCTCAGATTGAGGGACTTGATTTTGATAAAACCTTTGCACATGTTACTCGTCTAGAACCATTTCATCTCATTCTAGCAATTTCTTATCATATGCAGTTCAAATTATTCCAAATGGATGTCAAATTCGCTTTTTTAAATGGAATTTTGTCTGAAGAAGTTTATGTAGAACAAACTAAAGGATTTGTTGATTCTGAAAACCCGGACCACATCTTTAAGCTTAAGAAAGCTATATACGGTTTGAAACAAGCTCCTAGAACTTGGTATGAGAGATTGTCGACCTTCTTAGTGTCTCATAATTTTTTCTGCGGCAAAAATGATCAAACACTGTTTTTAGAAAAGAAAATCAACATGTCTTAATCGCGCAAGTGTATGTGGACGATATTATTTTCGATTCCACTTGTCCTAAACAAGTAGAATTTTTTTTTATATCATGCATAATGAATTTCAGATGTCTTTAATGGGTGAACTACAATATTTTTTAGGTTTACAAGTAAAATAATGCAGTGATGGTCTTTTTATTTCTCAATCCAAGTATACTGCAGACTTAGTTAAAAAATTAGGCTTAGAAAATGCTAAACCTTCTAGAACTCCTATGAGTGCTTCAACTAAACTTTCTAAGGATGATATTGGGAAGACTGTAGATTCCACCCTTTATAGAAGTATGATAGGGAGTTTTTTGTATCTTACCGCGTCTCGACCTGACATATCCTTCGTCGTGTGTATCTGTGATAGATATCAAAGTATCCCTAAAGAATTTCACTTATTAAGTGTAAAAAGAATTATTAAATGTATTAAGGGTACTCTTATTTGGTACACAAATGATACGACTAGTTCTATTGTAAGATACACCAATGCCGATTGGGCCAGCTGTTCTGACGACAATAAGAGCACTTTTGGTGCTTGCTACTACGTAGGTAATAATCTTATTGGTTGGTCGTGTAAGAAACAGAATTTCATTTCATTCTCTAGTGTTGAATCTAAATATATAGCAGTTGGTAGTTGTTATGCTCAATTACTATGGATTATACAAATGCTTAGTGATTATGGTCTCACAGAAAAACAATTAACCATGTTTTGTTATAATCAAAGTGCTATTGACATTTCCAAAAATCTTATTTTGCACTCACGAACTAAGAACATCAAGATTAGACATCACTTTATTCGTGACCTTGTCGAGTCCAAAGATCTCACTATTGAATATCTGAACACTCAAAAACAGCTCACACACCATTAGATAACATTCTTTTTTAGTATTTGCGTACAGCTATAGGCATGATAACTCTCAATTAATCTCTATGTGTTTGTGATTTATACCCCTTGTATATTTGAGGAAAATTGGGGGAGAAGATCTTGAGTATTGCTTAGCAATCTTACTATCTATTTCTATTCTAACTCAACTAATATGCCGAATTTAGTATTTATCTTTTACAGGCATTTCAGACCCGTTGTACATCTTGTTTATACGTTGTAGGGTATTGGTCTGAATGTAGTTGAGTAATGTATTTTTTTTACCTTATTTTCGGTTCTAGGATGGGAAAGGGTAGTTAGAATTTTTGTATAGGACACATAGGATTTCTTTTTATTTTGACCCAAGAGTACTGAATACTCAAGGGAATTTTGTCTCTAATATCCAAAGGAGGAGATTGAGAATACACTATATATTGACTCACCAGTGTTTGCATATATAGGAGTTCCAACTAGTTTGGATATATAGACAGAATATGTTAGTATAGTTTGAGAACTCCATCTCCTCAAAGTTACATACTTAAAGAAGAAATTCAGTGCAAGAGAACCTTCAAAGGAAACTAAATTCTAAACCCTAAAACTATAAATAGGACACTTGCACTGCATCTTACATATTACCTATGTGCTTTAACGATTTATCAACACTTGAAATCATTTTAAAATAAATTTAATTCCAAACAAATCATTTTATATAATTTTTAAATGATTTTTGAATTGATTATAAATTGATTTTAAAAGTGTTATGGGTATAAATGGAATTTCAGAAACTTGTTTTTTACACTAATTGTTTGCTTGGGTAGAATCTGAAAGCACTAGAGACTTTGAGGTGTGCTTTATAATTATTTTCATACGCGCGTCTCAGCCTTCATCCTGTGCGTACACGTGTTGGTTACATAACGGTTGGATTTGTATTTTCTTATAGACACATTATGCGTATTCTATCTCAGGCCTTGGATCATTTTAATCAACGTATTGCATGCGATCTTTCTCAATCCTTGTGATCCTAGCCATACCCAATCAGTGACCTTTTAACCCACCGCCTGTCTTAAACCGTTGGATCAAAGTAAATCCATTTAGACTTGATCTCATCCCTAGGATTGATGATGATGTTCTCGATCCTTCTACGCCTAGTATAAAAAGGGATCTATTCTCAGCATTTTGGAACTTTCGTCACTTCGTTATTTCTAAGAGAAAAGAGAGAGTAGAAGGAAGAGAGAGAAGGGAAAATATAGGGAAAGGGAAGAGAGAGAGAGAGATTAGCAAAAGAAAACCCTAAGTTTTCTTTATGGTACAAACCCTCCTCCCAAATCAAAACACAAAATCTAAACAGTTTCAAACACTAGAAAACCCACCTTTTGAAAATTAGATCCTCCTAGGGTTTTCTGTGTTGTTAGTTGTGTGTTTTTCTTTTTGAAGACCTCTTCAAAAACGTTGATTCTCTCAGAACTCATCTCTAAGGAAGATTTAAGTTTCATTGTTGAAACTGAGTCTTTCTAAAAGAGAACATCTCACGTATATTTTATGTTTCTCTTTTTAGATTTGATTTCTTAGATCTATTGTGTTTCAACTAGTTTTTGAAATAAAAACTTTTATTTTCAAAAATAATTTTCATATCTAGTGAGTTGTGTGTTTCCAATTTTTTATTTCATACTTTATGAAATTCTATTGTACAAAAATAACAGGAACACAAACGAACTCGTGCTATAGATTTAAAGCGTTCAGATTTGAAAATTAAGTTTTATATATCAAAACTGGTTGAACCTGTCCTTGCATGTTAAGCCTGAATCTGATTTGTTAAAATAGACTTCTAGTCGAGTTTGGATCTGTAATTGGAGGTTTACAATTTCAAAAATATTTTCAAAACCCAGAAATTGTATAAGACCTTAAACCGTCTTCCGAGAAAGGTATCCTTGAGATCTGTGGTTATATAAAAGATCAAGAAGTCTTTTCCTGAGAAATCAAGATTCAGAAATAACTTTCATATTAGAACTGTTGTAATTTGTTAGGAAAGTTTGTATAAATCTTGAGAGGGTGAGTAGAATGTTTTCATGTAGTATCTCATCACAAACACTATCTCACACGAACACTTAGACACTGTGGTTCTGTCTGAGAATCTTGGATTTTAAAGAGTTGCTGGAATCTGAATTCAAAGAGAATGATATCAAGAAAAAGACAAAGAAGCGTCAAGAAAGGATCAAGTTCCGAGTCAGAATACCTTTGGAATGGAGAATCTCGTGCAGGTACATTCTGAACTTAGGTTAGGATCTTTGTGGTTTGTTTAAGTGTTGTAACTTGATTTTTCTTCCAGTGGAGTTTTTGTTTTGTGTCGTAGAGGGCACCGTGGATGTTTCCCTTGTTTAAGGGTTTTACCACATTAAAATTCATGTGTCTATTCCTTTTAATGTTCTTAACTGTTGTTGTGATTGGGACTGCATGGTAACGATAATAGATGATTATTAGAAATTAAACTTAAGGTAATCAACTATCAAATTTAATCCATACATTCAGAAAAATCTTTTACAACACATCTTGTGTTTTTTCAAAAAGAGTTTTGCCTAAAAAGTTTGTTCGGAGTTTACTCAACTTATAACTATTTTTTACTAATCTTGTAAATAAAAGGCTTTTAGTATTAAGGTCGTTTTTCAACTTATGTGATTAATGAGGTTTAACTCTCTTAATTAACCCTTAAATTCGTATGTCCCTATTAGTCTTGGGCCTCCAAATGAGCCTAAAATACTAGCCAAAATGGTCAAAAGTTAGTCTAAGGGTAGACCTATCTCCTGACTATCCCCCGAGCTCAACTTAGAACAATAAAGACACATAACTGGGCCTCTGTATCATTCTAAAGTTCGCTCCAAATGGTAGTGCCTCATAACTCAAAGTAATACCTCACAACGTAAAATAAAACACATACATATTTATTTTACGGGTAACCGCATATAGCCCGAATTAATTAATTATACCCATTAATTAAATATAAATGTGGCCAAAAATAAATTGCATAATGAAAATTTGATCATCATTTTAAAAATGCATTTTGTTATTACTAATTCGGTTAAGTAATAATTAGTTATAATTTAATAATTCATTCTTATAATTAATAATTAAATAAATACCAAAAATATGGGGAATTACACGCGTCCTGCTAAAATTGACAATAGTTATTTAATGGATAGCATACCCATTGATGTTGAGAAGGCCAATGAAATATTGGTTATTTTGTTGTATAAATTGAGAGAATTAGATTTGAGTACAAAGATTAGTGAAAAGGGCCATAAATTGGGTCAATTATATGTTCGAAGAAGAAAGGCATGATGAGACCCCTACCGATAGCGGTGATCTAACAAGTTCACCGCTAGAATATGAAGTAGTCATGGTAAACCAATCGGATCCTGGGAACCGCACAAAATAAGAAGGTGACGTATATTAGTGAAAACCTTAACAAAGAAGACGAGCAACTGGTTGTGAGCACTCTACATCAGTACAAGGACTATGTTTCTTAGGAATATAATGAGTTGCCTGATTTCGACAGGAAATTAGTGGAACATAGACTGCCAATCAAACAGGGATACAAGCCTGTCAAACAACTACCGCGACGAATAAACCCGAAGGTTACAATAAAAAATAAAAAAGAAGTAATTGAAAGACTGGATTCATTAGAACAATCAGGTATGTCGAATGGCAACCTAACATACTGCCAATCATTAAGAAAAATGTCAAATTAAGAGTGTTCATTGACTTCAAAAATTCAAATGCAACCACTCCAAAAGAAGAATATCAAATGCAAGTGGTAGACGTATATTGATAGATCTTCTAGCAACACTATCGTGTCTATGTCGAATGGTCACTCTGGTTACAACTAAATATGTATACCTGAAGAAGATGTACATAAGACTGCTTTTATGTGTCCTGGTAATATGGGGAACTTTGGATGGATTGAAATGCCATTTTGATTAATGAATACAATGGCTACTTACCAAAGGGGTTGAATACTATTTTCCATGATATGGTTGCCACTTTTTTGGAGTTTTATATTGATGATAAAATTATCGAATCAAAGTAATCACATATCATATAACACACTTGAAAAAGTCCTTCGAAAGAATGAAACTTTTCCATCTTAAAATGAATCCTTTAAAAATGTGCCTTTAGAGTTTTTGGAAGAAAATTCTTGCGGGTAATTGGTACAAACAACGAGGATTCAAGTTGATGTGAATAAGTCCAAGGCTATAATTGAAATCACAGCCCCCAAGAATAATAAAAATTACAAAGATTGTTGGGATAAGTTAATTTTCTTCATAGATTTATATCTGATGCGGTAGGAAAAACTAAAGTATTTTCTCCTAAGATCAAGAAGAGATGGATTGGAAGGAAGAGAATGAGCTAGCTTCACATATGCTCAAGAGATACTTGGTTAAGCCATTAGTTTTGGAACCTCCAAAGGAAGGCACTAAAGCTATATGTTTCTCCCTTTGAAGCCTCAATTAGAGTCTTGTTAGCACAAAATTGTGAGAATCCCAAGGAGAGGATGCATAGATTTATAAATTATTATGAATGTAGATATTCTGTAATGGAGAAACTATGTTTAACTTTGTATTTCCTTGAAATGAAATTAAGATATTGGTTATTGACTAAAGAGGTATATGTTATTTTGAGGTTCGATTTAGTCAAATATATGCTAATCAGACCTATTTTTCCTAATAGAATTTGTAAATGGGTGTTAGCTCTCTTTGATTTTTGCTATATTATGTACCTTAAAGAGCAATAAAAGGCAAAGAACAAGTTCACTTTTTGGCAGATCATCCACGTAAGGAAGAGCCAGAGTGTGAGTATGAAGTAGGATATATATCCTTAAGCCCATGGAATCTTTTGTTTGATGGTTTGAATACTGAAAAAAATTCATGAATAGGGGTAGTCATTGAGTCCCTTGAATTTATTAAACCAAACATTGATATAGGTTAGAAGAAAACTCATGTTCCAACAATTAAGTGGAATATAAATTTACAACAATAGGCTTAGAGATCCTTTAAAGTTGAAAGGATTTTGTAATAAAAATCTACGGGGATTCGCAGCTAGTTATAAGTTAATTAACTGGTGAAAATAGATGTGCAAGTTATGGTTTAACTTTATACAACCAGGTGGCTTTGAATTTAATGTCAGAATTTGATGAAGTTACATTAAACTATTTTCCCAGGCTTTTAAACGAATAAGTCAATGAAGTGGACCAAAATCCTTTAGGTTTAAGCCCGATGATTGCTTTAAAAGCAAATTAAAATTAAGTTCTATTAGTGAACTCTTTCCACTACTCCAGAATTAGTTTCCTTTGGTTGAAATAGAAAACATAAATGCTCATGAAGACTGGATAAAACCATTAATAAAATACCTAACTCACCCAAATATCAAAACCATTAAGGTTGTAAGGTGAGGGACTACTAATTGTCTTATGCATGCCACAAATATCTTTAAAAGAGGTGTTGATGGAATGATCCTGGAATGCCTAAATAAAGATGTAGGAAACAACGGCTATTGACCAAGTCCATAAAGTTCAAGATACTAGTTTTATTATCCATTTTCTAAAAGACCGCATTAACTTTACTAAATGATGTCAAAAATTCCAACAACATAGCCCTCTAAAACATGTACCTGATATAGATTTGCAATATGTAGTAAAACCGTGACCATTTAGAGGGTATGAAATTAATGTTATCAGACAAATTTATCCTTCATTCTTTAATTTGCACAGTTTTGTACTTTTAGTAGCAGATTATTTTATCAAATGGGTAGAGGCCAAGGATTTAAAGTCAGTTACCCAAAATGAATTCGTAGACTTTTTACAAGATAGTATGAATAGGTTTGGAATTCCAGAAACCATGACCTTGGAAAATGCAAGCATTTTTTAATCAGAAATGGTGAAAGAATTTACTTCGGTAATAGGAATAACTTTAACTAAAGAAGAACCATATAATCCTCAATAAAATGGCTAGGCAAAGGCCACCAATAAGATAATTAAAAATAATCTTAGCAAAGTAATTGAGAATAATTCAAGAGATTGGCACAATTTGCTTTAAGAGGTGTTATGGGTTTATAGAATTTCTAAAAGGTCAAGTAAAGGAGTAACTCCATATGATTTGACTTATGGGAATGATGTTTCTCTACCAGTTAAAATCACTTTAAATTCATTAACAGTGACAGCCATAAATAAACTAGCTATAGAAGGCTATGATAAAGCTATACACACCAAAGTAAAAATCGTAAATGAGGATAGAGTTAGAACCTTAAACAACCTATTGGTCCAAAATAAGAAAATAACTAATAGTTATAACAAGAAAGTGAAAACGAGGACATTTATTGAAGGAGATGTGGTTTGGAAATCTGTCTTGCCTTTGGGATAAAAAAAAACCCAGCCTATGGAAAGTAGTTCCCAAAATGGGAAGGACCTTTCCAAATTTATAGAGCATTAAAAGGTGGATTATAACATTTTAGAGACATGAAAGTTCACATACACAGGAGGAAAATAAATGTTAGATTTCTAAAGTCATACTATCCAACCATTTGAAAAGAAAGATAGTGAATACATAAAAGGCATTGTGATATATATTGACATTTATGTATTGGCAAAATGTTCAAATACAAAATAACTAAAATTGTTCCAAAAATTCTGACACATGACCCTCCTAGTTCGAATTTGAACCATCCTCTCCTCAAATAAGGCTACGCCTTTAACAGACACCTGCATGTCTCCTACCAGTTTATTTAGCCTTAGTTGGAAGTCAACCTCCTCCATGGTAGTCAATTCTAGCTAAGCATTAACTCTAGCCATCCTTATCTCTTACTCCTCTTTCTCAATTAAAAGGATAATCCTCTTTTCGTGAGTAAGTTTGAAGTTTTGTAAACCTCTGGCTGCTCCAGCCTCTTAGTGTGAAAAGTGAGCTCGATCAGAAGATAGAGCACTCTCCTCTACCTCCACTTAGGCCATTGTGTTTAGAAAGAATGGAATAGCTTACACACCAATCTTTAAATCTTGCATAACATTGGCCCCTAAACCCTCAAATTGGGATATGAAAAAGTAGGTTGTCTTCAACATGTTACGGAAAGAGAAGTCAACAACATTATCAAATGGAACTCTAGCAAAGATTCAAAGTAGTTTTAAAGCTTAAGAGGTCCCTAATTGCCAATAGGAAGGAGTTGATTGATCTTAGAGAAGGTACTACAGCTGCTACTCCACACTAGAAGGGAAGATATTTTATGGCTGAACAATCCCTTGGGACATCACTTGTTGAAGTTATTCTTAAAAAGAACTGACCTCCCCCAGTCTCAACAAATCATGCAAATTTACAACATGCGAAACAACCTCAGGTTATTGTGAAGTTTCCTTATATGGTGAAGCCCCTAGCTCTGGAGTTACCTCAGGAGGATTGGGAATGTCAAGTGACTTAAAAGTGATATCCACATGATGATTATCTTTGTTGGGATCTTTTTCCTCATAGCATGAGTCTCTAATAACACCATCTTTAGAAATATGAGTGAAATCAGGGAGACCAATATTGATGGGAGTTGATTCCACTCCAAAAATTGGGTTAGAATGTGGGATAGATGTTTAAGCATAGATATCAACTGGCTCATTTATTACTGATGCAGGAGGATTTTTGGGATCCTCAATTGAATCAAGACTATTAGTGTTACATTATGAAAATGAAGAGACTTATTTAAGGGTAGATAATTGGTATAACTGCCACCTTCACCCCATAAAAGGGCTTTTTAGATATGAACATCATTCCTTTCCCCCTTTTTATGTTAAAAATAACTAATATGGAAGGTTCAACATGCTCAGGGGTACTTAATGAAGTACCAACTCGAACATTAAAGGAAGATTTCTCCATTTTTAGTCGAACCAAAGGAGTAATATCTTCCTTTTCTTCCTCTTCCTCTTCCTCTCTAAAATTTTATATTTCCTTAGGGGCTAATTTCCTCTTGCAAGAATAAACATACGAAATAGTAAGTCGGGAATCTGCAATAAAAAACTGGATAAATAAAAATTAAAAAGACAAAGGCAAGATATGAAAATTAGAAAAAGACCTACCCAAGGAAGATGCTACTGAAGGTTCCTATTATTGTGTGATGTGGGTGGACCATCAATTTGCAAAAACTTTACTCACTCCAGCATTAAACTCCACTCCAACTCTGCTGAAGGTACATCGAACTTTAACAGAATCTATAATTCTAGATAAAATAGTTATTTTGGGGAGTTATCAGGACCTAAAAAATAAATAAGGATTGGAAAGACTCCTCTTGGGGACATATATGACTTGGTAATGGCCAAATTGCCTAGAAAATTAAGCATGTAAATAAATTTCCCCAAAGGACTTGGAATTGGGGGCATTAGGGGTGAAGTACCATAATAAAAATCTCTAGGAACAAAAAACTCCTCAACTGAGGTTTATTTTATCAATTAAAGAAGACTTTCTCAAAATCAAAGTAAGCCAATAAGGATCTTAAGAAACTATTAGCAAAAGTTATAATGGAAACCTTGGTCTACCATAGCTTAGACCCTTAAACATATTAATAAGATCTTGAAATCTCTTATTGATAATGGTTAAACTCAGAGCTACCTTTGGCATGACCAATCTCGAGAAAGTAGGAATGTAACCATATTTGAAGGACCCATAGTGGCCCACCTTGATTGGCATTGAAAGGGTTATCTGGGAGCTTAGAACGAATCTTATAAAGAGATCCCAAGAGATAAGGATTAAGATCCACCTATCAACCTTTAATAAGAATGAAATACAAAAAGTAATTCTCAAACATAACTCATTGGGATTTGAGGTAAAAGATAAGATTCGATCACCAGAGCAAAAGAATGCAATAATACTCCTTGTCATTAACATTCACTGTATTGTTTATATATTTATTCATGAAAATGAAGTAAGACAAGAGGGAATATTCATTCATGAACTTCACAGGGATCTCAACTAACACCATATGAGTATGAACATCCTTTACAAATGATTTTAAGCCAGCCAATTGACAGATATCCAATACAATGGGCCCGAACATCACAAAATTAGACTCGAAGCAATTGAATATTGAGTTCTAAAGTTTAATAGCATTGGAGAGAACAAATGAATCATATTCAATATACATCAAGTTGAGTTTAATGACGTCATAAATTAAAGACCTTTTAATTTTCTAGTCCGTGGTAATTAAAATATGGTTCACGCATTTGGTCCATGAGGTAGTGTTCAATCTATTGGGCTAAAACCTAAACCTAGAAGAGGAGTGTTATTTCAGGTAGGTGGAGTCTTGTACGAGGAGGGTTTAATCCTAAAACTTGGGATAAAAAAAGAAGATAGATAGGGGAAGATTATCTTTGAAAAGCGGGACAACAACGAAGTGAGTCTCTCCTTATAACAGTTGAATGGGGAAAATGATATCCCCAATGGCAACATAGTTATTAGCTATAAACTTGTTAACTATTTCTTCAAACTGAGAATAGATGCTAGGGTTTTTAGAGCTGGATGCCACCAATGGTGAAAAGTAGTGAAGAGATAGAAAATAATCTAAAAAGATAAAATTGTGCTTGGAGAGAGAAACTGAATAGTAAAAAAGAAAATAAATCAATAGACGGTCTTAAGTAAGTTCAAATACACAGTTTAAATTACATAGTAACACCACGAAAAAACAACACGTGTCTTAAAAGGTTTCTTCTAAAAGGTAAGGCGTACGGGGAAGTGGAGAGATAAAAAGTACCTTTTTCGCACAATCAATCAAAACACTATCAAATGATGGGAGTTATAATGCAACCAAGTAAACTAGTTAGAGAGAGTAGTAAAATGTTATCATTTTATGGGGATTATTTATCCAGTAAAGAACAAAAAGTTATTCAATGGATACACCCACACATGCAATAGGATTTAGTGGGACCACTACCAATAATAAAAATGCATATGTAAATAGATCGAAATTGTAATACTTGTGGGTCTAAAAGAAAAAAAAGAAGTTAAAAGTACATATAACATACCAAATTTGTTTAAAGTATAAAATACCTATCAAATCGCTTAAATAAACATTATGCCAAGACGGTCACATTGATTTAACTAATATTAACCACTAAAATCATCACAATAAATAGGGGAATTCACAACACAATTGGATAATTTATAAGCCTTCAGACAATGGTTAAAAATAAGGTAATATTGTCTCCATTAATAGTCCAAAAATTGTAGATTACAAAAATTGGGACGAACATAAAATTACTCTCTAGTAATTGAAAAATAATGAGGGAATGAGTAAGTCACATATTGGTGGAATATATTCCAAAAGTAATTGGCATGAATCTCTTCTAATTCCAAATAGGATTTTTCTATGGTAAACCCTATAAATAATGGTTCATGAGATTGGAATTTCAACAATGTTTTTTGAGTTTGCCTTTTAATTAATTGGCTTTGAGTAAAATATAGCTTGTTGCAAGGACTTCCAAACCTAGGCCCTATGGGTCCTCTTGACCATTCAAATAAACCCTATGGAACTTCTTTCACTCATCCAAGACTTTATTAGTAAAGATATAAAGATCATTATGATTTTTAGCTCGACCTTTGTAGTCTTCCAAATTAGCAGAAATTTGATCGACCCTTTTATTAATGTAAGGATAAGTTTTGAGAAAAATGGACATGTGGGATTTAGATACCGGGGGAAAATTTTCAAAATGATCAAGGACCATACATGCCCAGGAAGGAGGAAGGTGAGAAAAGGCATACAAGACTTCCAAAGCTTTGCCAACATCAATAGAAGGGTAAGGGTACTATAGAATGGAACGTCCAGTGTTTAAACCACATTGAGAATATTTCTCCAAGTCAAGAATTAGTTCCCCAGTGAAATTAGAAGGGTGGGCTAACAGATTAGAAAGGGGATCATTACAAAAGATAGTCTCAATCAACAAAACTTCGAAGGCACTAAGGTCGAAGTTATCGCCTAATAAAACAAAATAATCATACATACCATTCGAGATAAAATGGTCGTAGGGTTGAACAAAAGTATGGGAAAGAGAATTAATCATGTCATACCTAGAGGCCTCATAAGTGGCGCATTGCTAAGAATCCAAAACATTCATATATTCATTGTCATCTACTCAAAAATGGTAAAAATGCTTTATTGACCTGAACCAAGCATAAGTATCCCCAAGTTCATAAGAGAAGGAGGGATACGTTACTTGTGGCAGATATTCGAGGGGGTAAACATGGACAAATAATGGTATGTATAACACTCAATTCATTAATGGGAGGATCTGGTAAAGACCCAAAATGGACCAAATTGGGATGATAACTCATGTTAATATGCTCTTTAAATCTAGTCTCGGTTTTTCCAGTCTCAGCCATAGGTTCATCATTGACTTCAATAATTTTAACTCTGTCCATGGACTCTATAACATCAACGGGAGAATTATTAATTGAAGTAAAGGAAACCTTTTCCTCACAATAAGAAGGGAAAAAGAAGGTTCAGTCAAACCAACCGTCGAAGAATCTAAAATGATGTTCTATATCATACCCATAGCAGGCTCAGGTAGAACTTTGGAATAAGAATCAACTGTATAAAATCCATCTAAAATAGGTGGGGAGGGGGTAGTAGAGTTAGAAATAAGAGGACATTTGGTAGGACTGGTTACATCCCATGTACCCCAACCTCCATTATTAATCCAGTCTCCATTTTGGCACTAATTAGAAGCAACAACAATGATGGCCCAAGGATTTTCACTATCATATATTAGGCATGAAGTTGATCTAGATTCATTAATGCTTTTGGAGATAACAACTTTATCTTATTGAGGAGCCATTGTTAGTATAGAGAAAATAAAAGAGGAGGAGATAGGGATCTCAGATGAAAGACTAAAGGATTGATATATTATTATGAAAATCCTTTCATTCTAAAAAAGATAACTATTTATGAACATTTACCATAAAGTAATAATGACTAAGACGTAGGATGATTGCATGTAAAGATTAAAAATCCATTAATTGATTTTTCTTAAAAATCAATTGATGCAGGGTGTATGTTTACACCATAATATCATTGCCCGATAGATGTGGCCATATGGAATTATAATGGAACAACTCAGCACAAGTGGTTGCTCAAACAATTGATATTGTCATTGAACGTGGGTTAAGCACTAAGGTGTTGGTTTTAAGGATATTTTACCACATAAGTGGGAAAATTAATTGGGTAACCACCCAGTAGTTACTAAAGAGGTTGCATGGCAAGGAACTCTATAAATAAGCAACTAGGTGACAAAGGAAAGGAGGACTCCCTAAAAAAATACTTTTACTCATTTTACCTTTTTTCCACTTTCTTTCCTTTTTTTAATTTTATTTACAAGTTTTTCTTGCTTCGAAGTAGTTTATAAGGTAGATTGTGACTCTCTTTAAATTTTATGAAATGTTCATTTTCCTTTATTTTAAAACTCTTTTTACATTTTCCATTGTAACTTGCTTTACTTTTGTTAGCATAATTATTATTTCTTACTTTGTTTGCCTTAAATTACAGCTTTATTCCATTAAATCTTCTTGTTACCTTTATTTATGCACTTTATATTCGCTTCTTTAGATTCTAGTTAAGTAAACTTATTTAGCATTCATAGTAAAGTCTTCCATAAGGTAAGCACAAGTCTTCTTAATTAAAGTGTCGAACGACACAAAATCGCCAAATTATCGCAAGGCTAAGGCAATCAATTGGTTGGCAATACCATAATGTTGCCTAGCACGCTCACGCACAATTAAAACACATAAACCAAGCTAGCGAACAAGCACTTTTCACATATAATTATTGCACCCCCATATAAAATTGGACTAATTAATTTTGTTCAGTAAAATTAAATCTGATTCACATTAAAACATAACTTTTCTTTTGAGAACACAATATTAATCATGTTTAATTAATTTAACTAAGATCCTCAGGCATATACTTTTTCAAACTTGTATTATAGTTGATATTCACTATGAATCCCAAGGGTATGTCTATAAAGTGTCAGTCGATAACGCGTCCACCCATGTTTGATGATAGTATGCACATATGAGAAAGCAAATTTGAAATTTTTCCTAAAATACCAAGACGAGCGGGAATGTTAACTATTGTTAGAGGATGTAAACATACCACAACAAAAATATGGGATATAAATGTCCATAAGACCGAGGACGCCTTGTTTGAGGATGAGCATAGGTTGTCCAATTATAACTTTAGAGGGTTAACTTCTATATATTATTAAATCACCTAAGAAGAGTTTTGTCGGATCTCGAAATGTACACGTACAATGAGGCATAGGACATTTTCAAGTCACCCATGAGCGTACCATTTCCATATTATTATCAAATCTCTAACATCCTTCCACTAGGTTTGAGTTATTAAAGATGATTAAAATGAGACCGTTGATGAATTTTGGGCAAAACTCTTCGATATAATGAACTCTCACTTCAACTTAGATGAGAAGATTTCGAATTTGAGGGTAACTAGGAAGATTTTTAGATTATTTTGACCTAAGTAAAAATGCCTTAGTGTGGTGTTATGGGTCCCGCACAATGGGGAGATCAGGATGATGCAATAATCACATTGTTAGTTCATTATTTGATCCGTACGGGGACGTGATAGTGGTTGTCTTTTGGTCCTACATTTTCTCCCCAATGTCAGGTTTATTTGTTCAGTTATTGATGATTGGCCCTGGAAGTTGTTCAACACCATATCTAGTTTTCATTGTATGACCATGTTTAGGCCTAAGCCTAAGTGTTCCATGAGGGGGGTTATCAGTTGTTTCAGAGACGACAATTTATTTTACATGAAAATAAACAAAAGTTTTGGGTTATCCCTTTTAGGTTAATCCTAAGGCAGGTTTATATCTGTGAATGGTCCAGAGATTCTTATTGTGGGGTTCGAGAACTGAATTATGAGTGGGGAAGGTACTGGGCATCTCACTTGTTCTTTATACTTCCTTAATTATGTGCTTATTATCAATCATTACAATATAGGTTACTTTTAGTTTATTTTAGAACATAATTAGAGACTCTTTTTAAGAATTCATTAAAATGTAGATAGGTGCTTAGGTATGAAAAATGGTATTACTAAGAGATGTACGAACATAACATATATCGGTGTGGGTATAAAAAAGTGCTTGTGTGTGAATGCATATTTTGATAATAGGTGGCCATTAATATGTAGGTATATAAGTGTGAAATATCTTGGCTTGTATAATGAGAGGCCATTAAAGGTATGTATGTAGGTGTATACGCGAGAAATCATGGCTTGAGATAGTTTTTATCTCATTTGAGGTGTAAAAGAAGGTTGAAAGGTAATTTGAGAGATGGGTACATCTTTTTTGTAACGACATATTAATAGATATATCATCGAGGATTGTGCTCACAAGAAGGACTCGGTATTGAACCTACATATCGTGTGGCCATGAGATCAAAGCTTACATAGTTCAGTTGTACACATGTCCAAACGTTATGTGTGTGAAAGTGTGAGGACTTATCTTAATAGGTGGAGAAGCAATCTGTAAGACAAAGGGTATCTTTGGTGGAGGTTTAGAATGGGAGTGGACCTCAATACACTAATAAAGACATATCTTATTATGATTGTTGAGCTATCAGTAGCAGGAAGGTTATATCCTTCTGGCTAGTTTGGAGGGGTAGTGTTAAGGAGGTAATGTTCCATACATCCTTTGATACCTATGGGTATGGAGGGAGGAGGAAGTATTTAGGATTGGAGTGGACCAAATAACACAGACATAGGTCTATGTATCCCTTATCGACATGGCTAAAATTCCAAAGGTGTTATAGGCCTCGGATTGGTCTGAAATGATAGAGATGTAAACTTCATTTGAGAAAGATGGTTTGGACTAGAGATGGAGGAATCCCCATGAATAATATGTCGAAAGACTTATTATGAGGCATAGGCTTCACAAATTTGGTTCGGTGTAGTGCATACATACCCAAGGAGACTTGCGAATCAAAGATAACATGGTTTTAAAAAAACAGGACATATTTACATGTGTAGGCAATGGGATACATGATATAAAATATACAATGTTATGATATTTATGGATCCTAGTCCTTAATATGGCACTTACGTTATAAGATGGAATGTTATATGCATATGTTAAAAAATACGTTAATCAAAGGTAGATATTTGACAAGAATTCCAAAAAAAACACATATTTAGGGGTGCTGCCGTTGAGACAGGCTTTATTTGCCTGGAGATGTGGTGAGAGTATTTCGATTTTACACTTTGGTTTTAGCAAAGTTTCGGAATGACTCGACTCATGCAAACATTCTGGAGAATGGTTTTTAAAATCATATTTTCATGTTGTATATAGTTGTAGCATTTTATTAGCATTTATTTAACTATGAGTGTGTCATTTTAGCTCAACAAACAAAAATGTTAGGTTAAAAACCAGGCTTTAAAATGTAAATACTATAAAGTGCATACCTGTTACCCTCATGAGGGTCGAGCTAAGTGATTTAAATAGATATGGACATTTTATATCATAGTATATATTTGGGGTATTGACCAAAAAAAATTTCGGAGTTTCATTATCCTCTTAGCATGAGCCGAATTTTTTCGAGGGAGTGTTACCTATGAATTGGCATCCTTTCGTCAGGCATAGCATCGTTTCGAAGTGCCGACTTTCACGGTCATCACGTAGAGTTTTGCATCTGTTGCTCGGAGGAAGAAACTTTTATGAAATACGAACTTCACTCTGGATTTTTATGACTGAGCTTGAGTTTCTCGGACGCTCGGGATTCAAGAAAATTAGAAAACTGAATCAATATTGGGTTTTGGGGTTGTTTTGAATGTTTCTAGGGGGACCTTTTTATAGGGCCTGGATTTGGGCCTTTGACCCTTCAGTCAAATAGGTCCTCTAACCATTTGGTAAAAGCCCGAGGCACATGTAGGGTGGATAAGGGGTGGGGGCAAATGTATGGCTATGGTGAAACAAAAATATTTGGTAATCATTGCACTAGGATTTTTAACCATTCAATTAAATGACTTTAATCATTAAATTAAAGGGAAGAAATGTCCTTTAATCATTCGTTTAAAGGATACTTTTGTTCATTTGGAAGGTTTTGATTTTTTTTATTTTGGACCAAACAAATTTCTTTATGGTGGTTCAAAAAATTCACTTTTAAGTGGCTTCAAAATTTAATCCCTGGGATTTTTAGGGTGTTTAGAATTTAGAGAAGGACTCAAATCTCAATTTCAAATTTTGGTGTCCACATAGGCACTCGACTAAGAAGGAGCATGTGCAGACACTCTTCATAGAAATTTGGACGGACAAAATAGGTTTGCCTATTTTTAGGATGGGTGTATACGTGGGTGCGAAGGGAAAAAGAACCTAGGGGAATTAGATTTGGGAGGTGTCATGGAGCGTTAACTGCTTGGTTAAACGATTCCTTTAACCATTCGGCTAAAGGTACCACATATTTAACTGTTTGGTCAACGAGAAGTTTAACCGTTCAATTAAACATTCTAACACCTTAAAACCTATTAAATGTTGTTGGAGGTTTCCTTTTTAGAAAATTCTCACCAACTTATTTTAACAATGCTTTGCACTCGACCAGTGTAACCATCCAATTTATTTTCATCATCTTTATTTCCTCTTATCAACATGTACTTGGGTGATGGTGGGAGTCTTAGTGTGCCTAATGATCCGTTATTGTGGTCATTTTCGGGCACTTTCCCTATTTGTGCTCGCTCTTCTACTCCCATGCTTATTTTTCGGTGGGCTTAGGGGATGTTACCTCATTGTCTCTAGGATTTTCCTCCCTATCCCCCCCCCCCAGCCATTAAAGTCGACCGTTGCATTCTGCTTACGCTACCATTAGCCTTTGCAATGGTACTCCATGATGAGGATCAAATAGTTAACATTCGCTAGCGAGGTTCATTGTTTGGAATGTTGGCATCGGCTTGTGACACCCCGCTTATTTAAAATAACGGGTGTCCACCCCTCTACTCAAATAACATAGGAATATCAAATGGCTCATTCTTAGCACTGTCACACAGATAAAAAATATAACTAACCATTCAAAGTAAAATAAAGCGGATGCCAAAAGTTTCCAGATTTTTAAATATTCCAATTAAATCCATTAACAGGAACTACAAAACATGAACATATATATATCTAACAAACTGCACAACAAAAATAACTGAATAAGCTGTCGGCTAACAGACCCATATAATATATCAAATGTCTTAAATGTAAAGCCTATACATCAGTACAACACTTGGGCAACACACACCCGATTAACACTGTAGATCCTTAACTATATTAACAAAAATGAGATGCGACTATATCAAAAATCCTACAACATTCCACATATGCTAGAGCTCTATAGACTCTGGAATGGAAGCTCAGCATTGGTGCCCTTGTGGTGGGACACCTAAAAATATAATAAAGGAGAAGAAAAAAAAAGATATATATGGGTCAGCGCCCGGTTTTAAAAAATATTGTAGCAAGTGAATTAAAATGCATAATAATTATTAATGTGAAATTCCATAATTAAGTTGGTGTCGTCCTCTCTTGAGATTCAATACTCACCCCTCACTATAGCGCGCACCTAAACGTATGCATTTTAAATCTGAGTTAAGCTACCCGACTCATATATGGATAACTGAACCTCATACTTACGCGTTAACCCGCACACTCGCGTATCTAGTTCAAACCCACATAATGGATTTTAATTTTATTCTCAATTATTATATATCAATTCATTACTATCAACTTTCACTAGTTATAAGCATAATGATTCACACATAAATCACTAAGGCCTATATAATAATACTCTTATTATTATACATGATTTATCATTTCACATCAAGTACACATACATATCACTCATTATATGTATACTAACCATCCCTCAGAGCATTAACTCACTGGTTCCAGTCTCTAAGTGTTACCATCTTCCAGGGGATATGCACACCATCCTAGGTACCAACCGTCGGACTCTCATATCAACTTGGTAAAACAAAGAACAAACCTATGGGAAGCGGTCATAGTTCCTCACCTCAAAGTGAGACGAATCACACCCAAGACATCTTACCCATGATAAAAGTCTCATTGTAAAAATACTGGACGCCTATGACCTGGGGACTATACTCTCCCTGCATTCACTATTCAGGGGATTCACCCACATTGCGTAACTTCCCATGATAGTACTAGAGGGGTATGTTCCACATAATATATATCATACACACAAGATATATATAAACATCATACTTATACATACCTTATCATATCCGCATATATATATGTCAATAAATCCGACTACCTGTGTATAGCACTCCTTACACTTAGCCGATACTCCCTCACATGTTCTCGGTTCGCTTTATTACTTAGTCACTCACTTAAGCTTTAATAATCAATCGCACATTTGATTAATACACAAGTTTGATATACCTTAGGACACACGACTTCTCTTAACTAGCACATATCCCATATCTTTAAATCAGAAACCGGAGTATTAATCTCTCTAATATACTTCCATAATCATCCCGATGTCTCTTTACCATCTTATAGTATAATTATCCAACTTTTTCTATTATAAACACTAACATCACCACATTTTAGAGGGTTCTCAATCACTAACCCCAATTGGAAAGGAGTTAAAGAAAAGTTAGAAATCTATGACATGTGAAGCGAACTGAAGCGATGGTTTTCAAAAACAAACCGGTTTGCTACACTGAAAAAGGCTAACGGAACCGATGATTTCCAAAAGTGAACCGGTCCGCTGCTTAAAAAATGAACCGATCCGAGGGCCACTTACCAAACTGGCATGGTCTGTTCAGTTTTTGTTCCTTGCGAGATTTACCCCATATCTCTAAAACCCATTTCTAACCCAACTCCACCAACATTTCCACGATTTAAATCATATATCTAACATCCACTTCAAGGATTTATCAACAAATTCAAGATTTAACCCCAAATACCCAAAACATAAGAACCCGCCAATTTATTATACAATAATTCACACACAAGAACTATTTAGCAAGTTTGATCACTTGACTCAACGTTGTAGACTCTGAATCCTCTTCGTAGTTATGGCTTTGGGTGGAAAGTCCCAAGATTTCTCTTCTCTTTCTCTTCTTTCTTGGTTTCTCTTAAGTGGGTTTTCTCTCTTGGCTAACTATATCTCTTTCTCTTCCTTATGAGATTGGCTAATTCTCTCATAAGCCTACTAGCCCACATATTTATTCATCATAACTTTAAATGATAATACACACGTAAAATGACTCGTTATCCGAGTCCGACTAGCCAAAAAGACCCCGGAACCCAATTACAACCCCTGGGCTCTCATTTTGACTATCTCGACCCATCCCGGATCAATCATGAACCCCAAATTGACATCCGAGATTCCTATAATAAAATTCCTATCCCAACCTCATATAGCTCACACATATATGCCCTGGTTGAGAAATAATCAATTTTCGCCGCTTCTACTCACATACGACGAAATACATTCAATATGATTATATTTACTCTATCACACTAGTAAATATACAATTCACATAAATATTAACTCTTCTATACGAATTAATATTTATCTTAAATTCCCATTTTAATTCTCAATTATATTAAATCACACATGCACAAGGTAATTTAATACTAAAAATAAATACTCAAAAGTAAGGGGCATTACACAGTTCTAGACTTGACTATCTTTTCCAACGACCTGAGTTTTAGCTGATCTCTTTCAGTTTATTCTATGAATTCTTTAGCTGATATCTTTCAGATTATTCTACAAATTCTTTCTTTTGTTTTCTAACAATTTTTAATGTTTCCCTTTTAAAACAAATGTTGGTCTGTGACACCCCGCAAAATCCAAAAATATATTGATCAAGTCTAATACAAAAATCACGAGACTAAAATAAATTTGCTGACATTCTCAGTGAACTAGCTAAAAACTGAACAAATAACAAAACAAGATAAAGTAAAACCGAAATAATATGCAACCAACTATTATATCAATCGTACATATAAACACTCTCAAAACCCAACGAGATCAAAGAACCACATAAATCCCTCAAAACTAAAATCTAAACGAAAATAATAAAATGGAGTTGACACGCAGACCAACGACACCTACACCCTAAGAATTTGCAACATGATGAGATAATAATCAAAAGCTTCGATCAAGATGCCGGATCTCATGACCTAATTCCTAAATTTATTAAAATCCACAATGTTAACAGCAAGTCTATGAAGAAAAAAAGTATAACTAAAACTGGGATAAATCATAAGTATGCCTCCGCCTCTCTCATTTTAATATCTTTTAAGTTTTATCCCAACCCAAACAACATAAAATGATATGCAGTACTAAATCCCGAACCATATGTAGACCATGTAATTAAATATTTACATATTCATTCTTTAATCTTAAATTTCTCATCTTTAAGTTCATCTCTCTCATTATAAGACAAAAATTGTGCGGTAGTCTCAAACCTAAGGTACGTCTCACCAAATAACCAATAATAGGCTTAGAACTCAAGTCTATACACATTTTATTATCTCATGTCAATAATACAGTATAAACTTCTCTACTATATGTAATACATGAATTCGAAACATAATTATGTAGGTAGACATCCCTGCTATTAGATATATGCATCTCTAGTATAACACATAAACTGGTACAACTAACTCTAGTACCGCCACACAATAATCACATATAGTTGGAAAAATACTCCTTCAAGTCTAACATCCACACAAAGGCACAACCCTCGACATGTACAAATAAATGGGTTATTCTCAATCATGCACATAGAGAAGGACTATCCATATTAACTTCGAGGATCACTCACCCATATTAGGTATAGTCTCAGGTTTTCCCAACCCTAATACCTCATCATGATCGAAGGATAAATCATTATACCTATACATCATTTATATTACCCACCATACCAAAGACCATACGATGAAGTCTCTTCGTGAACCTTTTCGACACACGGGTACTTAGACATAGGACCCTAAGGTAAAATGACAATGGCAAAACTTGTCTACTCACCGACGCACCATTGCAGTCTACGCCGTATGTGCCCTAAAATAATTTCCCTCCTAGTATGTCACCATGATTATTTATAAATTGTATGTACAGCACATAAAACATCCATTTTTAAATATAACCCTCATTAACACGTTGAATCAAATAAATATATAAACATGTCGAACAAACACTACCGTATGAAGTTTACAACCCTCACTCATGGAATAAATCAGCCTAGCGTACAAAACCCTTACTAATGGGTTAAGATAAATCACGTATACATTCTGACCCGATGCTATTGGGTCACACTAAGAATCTCCATTTATAAAAAAGGTATAACACAGTTATAACCTCATACTCATTCCAAGATATATTAACCTTATCACTCCAGGTTACCAAATCTAGTTATACTCTCACCCTACCATAGACTAAAGCACTCACATCAACTAAATTAAATTTCAATAATCCCTATTCAATTCTCCCAAGGCATCGCGTTTAGGTATATCCTCACACCTAATTTAAATGAATTCAATAGACATAGTAACTACCTCACTCTAGGAAGTTATAACTGAAACCTTATCTCACCTAAAGGACGTTCACCCCACTCGTAAAATAAAATTTCTCAACTCAATCTCAATCAACAAGCCCAATCCTCAAACCTTATAAATTCCCAATCAACAAACCCATTCTACACTCGGATTTACCATCAAATGCCAAGTCCTCAATTTAACCCATTTAAATCAACGACTTTCCCTAACATCGAACAACCCTGAATATCAATCTCCAACACTTCAAATCACAAGAATATATCTATATTCTATGCGTACATGAAAAATATTTGCCAAAAAATCCTATCCCTAGACCCAGAACTAAAATTTTCTAACCAATTACACAAAGGCCCAAACTAGGCCATATCTGATACCATCGGTCGATCAGTGGCCTGGAACCGATCGATCAGTCAACACAGAACCTCTAAAATTTACCTTTGTTATGGGATTTACCATCTTCAACCCCCATTTTCTCTCTCCAGCCTTCATTAATGAACCCAAAAACTTCATCCAAGCACCCAACAAACATATAAATGGTAAAAACACATCATCAAAAGAATTAGAACCGATTTCCATCATCAACTCCCAAATTTACCATGGGATTTAAAGTAAAACCCAATTTTAAATCAAAGAGCCCTAGATTTTCAACTTCTATCAATAGTGTATCATTTCATCATATGTATACAAGTAATCAAAGGGCTTTTATATTTTTTCCAATACAAATCAGCTACTAATAATTATCTAATAAATTCAAGTCAGATTCATGATGTAATTTATCAAATTGAGGGATAGTCAACCTAATTACTACCAATTTTATATTAATTGCGAAATCATTTAATTTAAATCATAATATTCAAATTTTGTAAAATAATAGGGTTTAGATTCATATGAATATGCATAACTTAAACCAACAAAAAGTCATACTATCATTTTAAATAAACTTGCCTTGTGGATTGATTGAGAAATCAATCCCCAAATCCCCTAAATTCGCTTTCCCTCTTAGTGTTTTCTCTCTCTAGACTTAGGATGCTTCCAAATGACAAAATGAGTCTTTTAGGTTTAGACACCCAACCTTATAACATGGTTCCCACGAAATTGGAATTGGGGCCAAAATAAGTCCCAACCTAAAGTGTCTAAATAACACTTAAAATGGCAAAAATCTCTAATTAAGCCATATATTAACCCAACAGACTGATGATACACAAGTATTGCGTATTTTATCCTCCAAACGGACGCATTTTAGCCCCTTTAGGTATCTTATTCCCTATATTTACGCTCGTTAACCAGACAACCTCGGATTTCTACGTTAACATGTTTTGCAGGGGTTAATTGAGCTTTTATAGGTATTTGGATATTTGTTGATGCCAAAATCTTATTAGGCTTTTACGAGAATTTAGGGGTGTGACAACCCTTGCTTTAATTAACTGTCGAAACGAGATGTATTTATAATAACTCGTCGACCCATGTAACCATTTTATACAAATTAACCCGGGTAAGGAATATTCGACGCAACGTATAGTTTTATTCCTTTGTTAGTCTAGTTTCAATACACTTGCCTAGATTAATAATTTACCTTTCATGCATCTTTTCTTTTAGTTTGTAATCACCTTTTTTCCTTTTTATTTCGGAACACCAAATCATATAAATTCTAGCAACTCGTCCTAGTGGATCTTTCGATACTCGACTTACCGCTAGACTTGCCCCACAAGTGTAGTCATAATTTAGGGTTTGTTTATATTGAGTTGGAGAAACGAAAACAACTATCGACGTCTGACACGCACCGCGCCTTTCGCACTCAATCAAAATGGCGCTGTTGTCCGGCATGAGTTTGTTTTAGACTTTATTTGATTTAGTATTTCATATAATTTTCTTTTTATTTGTATTATTTTCTAATATTTTGTAGGACTTCCATATTTGATCACTTAGAAACACTCGAATTTCTTCCACGCGCACTTTGTGGAATCCGCCACTTCGAGCCATTTTTGGCGTAAGCTTGTCTTATTACAATTTTTCGGTAATCATTGTTATAATCCTTAAAATTCTCGCAAACCTATGACTTTCGGTGAATACTTAGAATCCCAAAGTATAAGAAATTCAAATATGACTTTGGGCGAGTATAACAAAAGTCTAAATTTAGGTTTTTGGAATTTTGATGACGATGATAATGATTTTGGGCCTTTACCTCCTTATACTAGGAATTTTGAAACGAATTGCAATAGTTTTCAAAATTCCTATAATAATGAGGTTTCATTTAAGTCCGATGGTAATTTTTGAAGTTTCCATTTTCATGCATCCGCACCTCGACCCATGACATTCGGTGAGGGCTTGCATATGTATGAGAATGAGAAAATTGAAAATCGTTATCGAGAAGAAAATCGTTCGTGGGAACACGACTTGGATTTATTATTTGAGTCCGACGACGATTTTGCTTCCGAGACTTTCGAAGTCAAGGAATGTTTTGAACCAAATGATGTACTTGTTCCTACTTTGGAACAAACTATTCTATAGCTTTCCCATTGCATAATAGATATTGAAAGTGAGGATGAAAATGACATAATATCTATTTGCAATGAAATGATTTCTTCTTTGGCCCCCAAAGAAGAACATTTCATTGAAAATGATATTATTTCATTCAAAATTCAATCTTCATGCGATGATGATTCATCTCATGAGTTTGAATTTCTTTCATCCCCATTTTCATTCTCTATTATCACACCGTCTCAAGTACCCGATGATTCGGTTACAAACTTTAATGTTTTAAACCTTTTTTCCGATGAGGAGTAATTGCTCAAGTCTCCTTCCATGATCGCATCCGTGCCTCCGTGTGCCCCGCCTCCCATTCTAATTTCAAAATCCTTGGGAGGATATTTGGTTTTTCTCAATCCCCACATGTTTTTGTCACCCGTTCAATCCAAACCCCCCATCATCCCTCCAAAAATTTTAATTAGTGATGGTTCATTTCTTACGCCTTACACCTGCCTTCCGTTGTTAAAACAGAATTCATATGTTTTGGAAGGCATGCTTGTATGTGAGGGTACACCAGTTATCCTCCAAAGTCAAATCGGATTTACGGTGGACCCTCAGTTATTTAGACTTCTAGTGTGTAGTTAGTGTGAATCCTAAACAGTAGGTTGTATATAGTTAGCTTTCTTTATTTTTATTTTTCCTTTCCTTTTTAATTTAGTTTAGTGTAATTAGTTAAATTTTTGTTATTTGTTTTTGCTATGCTCAGTACTAACTTATTTTGTAGATTCTTTGGACTTGTTTTTATGGGAATCTCTCCATTTTGGGTAATATCGCTCTTTTCCTCTCTTAACTTAGTTCTTAATTAACATTGAGGACAATGTCAAGTTTTAAGTTAGGGGTGTGGGATATTCTATCCATTTCTTTATTTAGTTCATGTTTTTTCTCACATCTTAGTTACTTAGTATGCTTTTCTTAGAAAAATTCAAAAATTTCAAAAATATTTTCTTTCTTTTTTCTCGTTTTTTGGGCATTTGGCCTTTGTTTTCGATGATAAATTTCAATAATTGGCCGATCAAATAGACAACCCAATGATGCATGTTCTCGATTTTAGAAGTTATTAGACTTTAGTCTCACTTGTTCATATTATGAATAACTTCATGAATTAAACTTTAATCCCATCAGCACATGCACTTTTATCGTTTTATTGATTTGGTTTAAGATTTTTATAACTCGATAATCTTTTGTTGTATTTTATATACTTACACCGAGTAAGCTTTATACCTTTCATCGGTTGTGAGTGTATAGACTATTCTTTTCTCATTGAAAACGTTGAATTCGTTGGTAATATCACTATTTTTTCATTTGATTGTTCATTAATTGAGTTCATACTTGAAATGTGTTACTTGATCATGATTTTCATGTATTGTTTTGACTCGAGAATTGCGTAAACTTTTGGAAATGATCATAGGCCCTCTTTGTTATATCACCCATATTAGCCTTGACATCACCCTTATATGTTTACCCTCGTTAACCCCTTTGAGCCTAAATACAGCCTTTCGTTTCATAACCCCAATCCCATAACCAACTCCAAATTGGAGTTATATACAATACATATTACTTTCCATACCTTTGTTTGGATTGTTACTTGGGATTGAATGTTGTTGTTGTGATGTCGATTGCAATTTAGGCATATGAGAGTTTGAAAAGTAAAGAAAAGAAAAAGTGAAAAAGAGAAGAAAAAGAGAGAGCAAAAGAAAAAAAAACATGAGAAAAAGAAGAAAAGAAAAGAAAAAGAAAGTTTTAAATGTTGTGTATAGTTCAACAATCTTTGATTACTCTCCCCGATGATATATCTAATGTCGTTTAGAACTTGTTTTCCAATTTTGATATTACCCGCATTATCCCATTATCCCGAGTTTTCATCCCGAACACTTTGAATTCGTACATACATTCCTTTAATTCATACCCTAGCCTAGCCTACATTACAACCCTAGTAAAGTCCTATGTGATCTTTAGTAGATGTAATTTAAAAGTCATAATAGTTTTGATAATCTGTGAAATGCATTTCGCCTCTTTTAGTGTGCGGTATCTTTTCATTGAGATTAAAATTTTTCAATTTATATATAGTGTTCTTCATTTGTAACATGTGTGCGGCCTAGTTTCCATTTACATTTACTCTTTAGTCCGCATGTTCTGTGTGTTACCTCCCTGTTTCGAGTGAATTCAATTGATGAGTGTAATGCCCGTGAATATTGAATGTATGATGGTTTTAACGTTTATCCAATTTATTTAAGTTTTTGCCAAATCACACTTTGCATGTGCTCGCTCCCCCTCCCACATTTTAAGGTTTCAATTCTATAAGGTGCATTCTATAATGTTAATGATTTGGACTTTTGTTTGAATCCGTTCAATGTGCTAATAATGTGTACGAAATCTTGTTCGCCATTGTTGGGCTTGTCGCATGTTGGTTTGGGCTTATTTTGAGGAAACCATGTGATGTTTGTGGGTACCATCCCTGAAAACCCTCACGAGACGACACTCGTCCACTAGGGTGACCTAAGGGTTTACCAGCTTATTGCATATGCTAAATGCAATCGAATCACCAGCAAAAGTAGCCTCTTACTTTTATACCATACTTTTTTACTATCTCCTATTTTTGGTTTGCTTGTAGTTCTTGTTTCATCCTATTTCATTGCTAGGGACTAGCAATGTGTAAGTTAGGGGGTGTGATAATACGCAAATATTACGTATTTCATCCTCCGAACGGACGCATTTTAGCCCCCTCGGGGATATTATTCCCTATATTTATGCTCGTTAACCAGACAACCTCAAATTTCTACGTTAACATGTTTTGCAGGGGTTGATTGAGCTTTTATAGGTATTTGGATTCTAAGTGTGAAGTTCGGACGCATTCCGATCGATTTCCATATGCAATCGCACGTTCAAGGGCATTTTAGTCTTTTCACAGCTTGGGCATATATCCCAACATATTCATATAAGTTGTATCCATCCTCACTAGCTTCGTGTGGACGTGAACGGTGCGCGATTCTGAGTCCGTATGAAGAAGTTACGGCGATTTTAGTGGAGGGAAAAATAATGAAACCAAAAGAGGAGGAGAAGAGGAAGAAAAGGGGAATGAAGTGTGCTGCCTGGACTCATACCTTCTCGATCGATCAATCGACCAAAGGGGTCGATCAATATATCCTCATCGACAGTGGGATATTTGTTCACCATCGATCGATCGACCAAAGAGGTCGATCGATCGATCGATCCCCTGTTCCCGGGAGATATTTTGGCCTTTCTTCTCTTTTTCCTTTTCTTTTCTATTTCTTTTCCCACTTACTATATTAGACTTTTTTGTTGTAATATCAGAGAATAACTAGTTTAGGATAGATTTTAGGTTAGGGTTTGGAGGTTGAGAGCTCATTCTTCTTCCTCTCTTGGTGTGACAAAATTTGGGTTTATAAAATTGCACTTTCATCTTCCTCTCCATTAATATAGATTGTATTTCCTTATTTCCTTGCTTTCTAGTTAATTTACATGATTTCTAATTTAGGTTTACATGCTTTCTTTCATTGCTTTCTAGTATAGATTTACCGCGTTTATTTACCGCTTTCCATTTACCGCGTTTTTAAGTTGCTTTCTAGCTAACTTAAATTAGGTTGTGTTTGAATTGAACTCACTCGAGTTAACGTGTTGGCTTGATTTGGTGTTAGTATTTACGGGTCTATTTCAGGTGCGTTTTTCTAGTTATTACACCTAGGATATTTGACGGGGCATATCATGTATGTCCCATGCTTACGACCTTTCATGCGTAATTTTTGGGATATTTGTTGACGCCAAAATCTTATTAGGCTTTTATGTGGATTTAAGGGCGTGACAACCCTTAATTTAATTAACTGTCGAAATGAGACACATTTGTAATAACTCGTCGATCCATGTAACCATTTTATACAAATTAACCCGGGTGAGGGATATTCGATGCAACATATAGTTTTACCGCTTTGTTAGTCTAGTTTCAATACACTTGCCTAGATTAATAATTTCCCTTTCATGCATCTTTTCTTTTAGTTTGTAATCACCTTTTTTCCTTTTTATTTTGGAACACTAAATCATATAAATTCTAGCAAATCGTCCCGGTGGATCTTTCGATACCCGACTTACCGCTAGACTTGCCCCGCAAGTGTAGTCGTAATTTAGGTTTGTTTGTATTGAGTTGGCGAAACGAAAACAACGACCGACGTCTGACACGCGCCGTGCTTTTCGCACTTGATCACACACCTAAACCCCACTATTTTAAGTCAATTATGGAAATTTTATGCATTCCAAAAGTCAATCCAAAATATATCAAACCCGATTAATTAATAACCTAGCTATCTCACAAATCAACTTGTACGAGTCCAAAAATCAAATATTTAATTCATCAATTTTCGTGTCTTAAATTCGATTTCAAATCTGAACTAAATAACATGTAAAGATGTAAATAGGTACATCTCATGACACAATCAAGCAGACAAAATTAAATTCCACAATTTTCATAATTAAAGATTATGGGTAAAAATATAGGATATTACATTCCTCCCCGCTTAAACAGAGAATTTCCTTGAAATTCGAATTAATTATATTCATAATCGTAAATCTAATAATATCTCACTCGTATCGTCCTCCCACTACTACAAATGAATTTATCTATTATGACCAAATACACACCTCGGTATCTCTCATCAAAAATCGCATTTTGTTATACTTTAAACCATCTAGTATAACCATTGAACCCTAATTGGTGCCTCGGGAACTCTTTCCATCCTGTACCAAAAAACATCTTGCACACTAATGATGATAAGGTGAGGTCAAATGAAACTGGCCACACCTTATCTAGGACTTCTATAGAAACTTCCCACCGTGTTTCCTACTCCCTATTGGAACTCGAATTCCATAATTACCATAATACACCTGAAGCTCCAAACCATGCTTCTGCTCATTTTTAAATTCCTTAGCCTACTTCACTAATAGTTTACATGATATTCTAGGGACACCCACCCTCCAAGGTATTCCCAAATACCCACACACTAATATCTTCATAACTCAATGCTAAATCAATGTGGTTAATCAACTCCAATGGCCATAAATGGTCCCACACCCTCGCAGGGACCCCGAAATGTCATCACACTTAAGTGAACAATCTCTAATACATCAATACTTCTTGTCATCTCTATAATGTAAAGTGAATCATCAAACACATGCTTTGGTTAATGATACCCCTCGTCATTGGGAACCCCCTTCGAAAAAAATTCTTGAAAAATGTAGTCCCCACCTAGGGGTGTAAGCGATACGGTTTGGTCGGTAAATAGTAGATACCAATACCAAAACCAAACTCTATATGGTAAAGCCAAACCGTACCAGTTTACCACCCGGTACACCAAAATCAATACCAAAACCTAACTAGCTGGTATTTCAGTTTTTTCGGTAATTTCGATTTTTTTCTGGTTTCGGTAAATTCTGGTTTTTTCTGGTTTCGGTAAATTTTGGTTTTTTCTGGTTTCTGGTTTTGATTTTTTATGTTTCGGTAAACAACACTAAAAGTCCCCAAAAACCAAAAACAAAACCAATCAACTTTTTTAAATATTAAAACCAAAACCCAAACCAACTTTTTTCTAATTTTGGTAAATTCGGTACGGTAATTTTGGTAAATTCGATACGACACGGTAATTTTGGTACGGTTTTTTCTGGTTTCGGTAAATGCGGTACGGTATGGTAATTTCGGTACGGTTTTTTCTGGTTTCATAAAATTCGGTACGGTAATTTCGGTAAATCGATTTTTTAAATATTAAAACCAAAACCAACCAACTTTTTTGCGGTAATTTCGGTTTCGGTAAGACTGGTTTCTGGTATTTTAATATATGAAACCAAAACCATTTTTTTTTTTACCAAAACGGTACGGTACGGTAAAAACCCGTACCGCTTCCACCCCTATCCCCACCTATCATCCAATGGAAAAAGGAACCTATTCATAATACTATTTGTATACTCACTCTCAGTAAACCTCAATGATGGGTGTAAACCACCCCTATTGATAGATTTAGGTGTATCGAACACCACTACTATGTCATTCCCTCGTCACCTCACAATTCATAGCAAACTACTCCTTTGCGCAATCAAAAATCCACTAATGATGCACCTATTCCACATTGTTCTAGAAAGATGCCTTCGGGATATTTTCCTCCCAATTTCTCCACTGGTGACAACATGCACTTGTTTTAATTTTCAAAAGAGGAAACTCTCCTCGGTTGGTCCAATCGATCGTTGATACGTAATAATAAATACATGTCTCGTATCGTGACCTTATCCTGGTCCTGGTCGTCCACACCTCCTCTTAGTGAACCATCCCTCTTTTTGGAACTTTCTCATGGTAACTTCATCCCCAAATACTCCATTGGCTAAAAAATTATGGTGTATACTCCCACGATACCTCTAAAAACATTGACAAAGTCAATCCCATAAAATGCCCTCACAGCGAATCAAAAGTTAGTTCCCACTCCAAGGCAAAAACTAATCTCTTATTTATGTGATAACTTAATACCTATCCCAATAAAACTACAAAAATCTTAGACTATCAGTGACACCTCTACTCAATTGTAATCCCCTATAACATACCCATGTTTATACACTAAATAAGTATGCGAAACCTTTTCACAACAGCCCAAAGCAAAACCACCCCAAAAGGGTATAAAAAAGTCTACCACCGACAATCGATATAAACATAAAATAAAGTTGTACACATAAGCTCACCAATAACAGGATAATATCTCATCTAAAAATCAGCAAAGCAGTTGAAACCAAGACAACTAAACAAACTACCACATTTCTACAATCATGACGTAAAGTATCCCCCTCCCAACTGAGGTAACCACGAATACATAAATCATAATCGTAGTACTCACACACTAATAATAAATAATGATAAATCATTTATGTCTAAGCCAGACTCATGTGCACGAGTCATAAACATACCCATAACTATCCCCCAGAGGTACCCCGAAAAGTTGGTTGCCACTAAGGCATCTAATAACTAAGTGGTTTTACTCATTAAGAGCATAACACCTTACTCTAAAGGAACTATTTAAATGGAATCCCTACAGGAGATCTTGAGGACCTTACTTCTTTGGTCGATCCTGCTAAAATTTTTCTCGTTTTCCCTACTCTCATAGGTCATGGCACTACTGGACATAATTACCCTAGCCCTACTGGCCAAAATAGATCACCTCATCTATTCATAGAAACCTTTTGGGGTCAGGTCCCCTTTACGGTTCCTTCTACTGGTGAGGTCCCCTACTCGGGTTCATGCTACACTATTTTTATTCATTGGGCCTAATTTTCCCTAAGTCTTCCAATTCTTAGGGAATCTATACCCCTAATAATCATAATGCTCCTTTCAATATAGGAGGGTAGCTTCAACCACCTAAGCGTAAATGGTGAAAAATGTAATACCCCGTATTTTTATGCTATATTTAATTTGGGGATTTATTAAATTTAATGTGATGATTTATTTAATAAAAATCCGGAAAATTAATTATGTTATAATTATTAACGTGACTAGAGTTAGTAATTATAAGAAACTTGTTGAATATTACTAATGAGCATAGTAATATATTATATTGGTTATATTGAATGTCATAGGTGTATTAAATGACTATTTCGGAAATTTAAGTCGGGACGTGCCCGTGTCACGTCGGGACTAATTATGTTAATTAAAAAGTGAATATTTTATAAGTTGTCCGTATGGTCGTTTTGAGTGCGCCAACGCATACGAAAGGGTCGAGATAGTCAGAAAAGTGTACCCGGGGGTTTAGTTCGGGCCTCGGGGTGTTTTTAGGCTTAATTAGTGACCCGGGAGGGCATTTTGGTCATTTTACAAAATAGGGTAATTAAACCCACGAATTTCAGCCATCCTTAGCAGCCATTTAAGTCAGCCTTTTAGGGTTAGAACATTCAGAATCCTAGAACGGCCATTGGAGAAGAGAGGAGAGAGCTCTCAAGGTGATTCAAGGCCCAAAACACCACCGATTGCACCGCCGTCACCACCAACGCGTAGATCGCGAGGAGGAGAACGCAACCACACCAATATCAGCAGGAAGGCAGACCTCTGAAATCCCAGGCAAGTGTTTAACTTGCGTATTTTCGTTGGTGCAATAATCATATTAGTGTAGGAATGATTAGGAGTATAATTAAAGGAAGAAAATCCCAATTTTTTGATAGGGATTTGCATGTAGAAATCGTTTTAACCATATTCTGAAAATAATATGTGAAGTAGATGATCAACCCACGAATTTGTGATGTAATGTTAGAAGGAAATTCTGGAGAAAACTGATTAGAACAAAAGTTAAGAAAACTTAGGGTTCTTGATGATTAGATGAGATTTTAGGTTGTTTAATCATGTTTAATGATGGTTATATGCATGCTTAACGTTAGAAACATCTGGAAATATATTACCATGATCGTAGTATAAGTTTTGGGACGAATAGTGTTGGAAATTATGGATTTGAATGAAGAATATTAGTCAAAACCGTAACTGCACTTCTGCAGAAATCGAAATACCTGTTTGATCGATCGATCGAACCTAGAGCGTCGATCGATCGAGCCCCAGATGTCGATCGATCGACCCCTCCTGGCAAACTCTTTTTTCCCCTTGTTAATTAGTTAAATTGATTTACCGTGGAATATTTCTTGGGCATTATAAATAAAATGTTTTGGGATATAGAAGAGACCAGTAGGACATATGATTAAGTGTTGAGAACTTTATTATGAAATGATAATTGGGTTTAAGGGATAATTAATTAAGGAACGACGAACTGCGTATTTCAAGTGAGAGATTACAACGAATACCTACGATAGTGAATAGACATCTACCTACTGAATTTGTTACTTGGATGGATAAAATCCACGAGTGTCACGTAATTAGTGAGAAAACCCTCCGAGTTAAGGTTAGAGACGAAACCTTATACGAAATCTTAAAAATGTAAAATTAAGGATAAATGTTGTAATTATGGGTAAGGAGAGTGACCTATATTAATATGATGAATGGGTATATTTATATGATTGTGTGCACATATATTATATACATGTGAAAAACGTACCCGCGCTACTTGCTATCCCTGAGGTTACCGCGCTGGGACGATCTTATCCTGTGTTGCTTTAGGGGGGATATTGATTCGTACCCTAGAAGATAGAGATCCTAGGTACGGGCTATCAGATTGATAGTCGGACGGTCCTAAGAGACGTGTGGGTATGTACTGACCTCTTGGACTTGGAATCTATGCTTCGCCTCAACGTTGTTTTGTATATGTTAATACAGTTCGAGAGTGATTCCGAACTTGTATTTCCCTTTGTGTGAGTGATACGGGGATTGGATAGCAGAGTATGCCCGCACCATAGTTTAGTTGGGGTGCTATTATATATATATATTATACAAGTAGTTAATATATATATGAGGTTATAAACTTTAAACTGCCTACTATGATTTGATAAGTAGAACATGGTTGTTGACTCGAATTATTAAATACTTGTTTTGTGAAAGTATGAGAAGACACTGGGAAACTTTATAATTTAATGAAACTAAAATGAGAGGAGTGCTACATATTGAAAATAAACTTTTTAAAACATTTTCATCGTTCGGTTTTGAAAACTTAGGAGTAAGTTAAGATAAACTAAATTTTGGGAAGGTTAGTACGATAGGCGTGCACATTAGAAGAGAGGTGGGAATTCCCCAAGAGAGTGTCGAACTAATATGACTTGCATTGGCCTGTATCAATTTAAATACTTGCTTAACATTTTTTATAATCAAACACACTTTCGGGCCCTGACCCGTTTCTTTTTCTCTCTCTCTCTCTTTTGTATATATATATATTTTTTCAGGTGCCCATCCACAGGGGCGTCTTGCTTAGGATCCTTTGAGAAGAACGAGCTGCAACTTAGGTGGGAGTTGCAGGTCACTTGAGTAGACGGCTTCTGTTATTAACTCCACTCCTACTACTCTCATTTTTGGGCACGTGTCGCCCTTTTCATCATTTCATTTATTGTTGGGATTTTTATATTTCAGTTATTCCAGTATTGTTTTATGGGATTTATTCAGGATGGTTGATGATTTTTAGTTTTATTATGTTGACATTCGATTGACGAATGTATGGTTTTATTTTAGTTCATCGTGGTGTGATTCTATATCGTAGAAATGTTGTTTTGTATATAAATCTTTTCTTTAATTAAAATTCGGAAGTTTGTATGAAAAAAATGTTTTTGACACTTAGCTTAATTATTTAGGGTGTTAAATTGGAAAAATTATTTTTATCGACAGTGATGCTGAGAATGAACCAACTGTTTACCTTGATTTAATTTAATAAAGGAGTGATCGCCCGGTATTTAATTAGGCGGGGTGTCACAAAAAATAGATTACCCGGTAACACCTATCAAATATTTCACCCAAGGTTTTTGCCAACACAAAATATTCTTTCTTGCACTGTACTGATAATGTGAACATCCCTTCTGCTTTCGTATCGATTTATCTTGGTGCAGAAAGAGAAAGATAATTAAATTCCCTGTCATACTGTTCACCAATCGGTTGCACAAACGAGGTCTTTGAAATCTTTGTTTCAATGCCATTACGAATGGCGAGTGAAATAATTTCATCTCTAACCATATGCTAATCACTTCCTAAAGGTTTCTCATCCAAAAGTACTTAACTCTAGATCAAAGTTGACCTCATGCGTGGGACATATCGTAAGCGAAAACCAAACAAGGAACCCTCCCGATACACTTGGTCTATCTAGGTCATTTATCAGGAAATAATTGCTCGAAACCTCCTAAATGGTCATTGTTATAGAGAATACAGTCCCTAAATGGTAAAGGTCTAAAGTAAATAATGAACACAATGCAGAAAAATAATGGACGCACTCAAGATCCCAAGGACACTAGAATAAGTAATGCTCTAATACCAACTGTGACACCCTGTAAAATCCATAAATATATTTTAATCAATTCTAATAAAAAAATTAGGGGAATAAAAAACATTTGGTAGCATTTTCAACATAACGAATTAATTAAAACTATACAGATAGAAAAATAAGATAAAGTGAAACTGAAATAATATACAACCAACTCTGATATCAATGGTACATGTAAACACTCTCAAAACACAATGAGAGTAAAGAACCACATAAATTCCTCAAAACTAAAATCTGAACAATAAGAATAAAAATGGAGTTGGCACACAAGTAAAAGACACATACATCCTAAGAATCTACAACAATTTATGATGACAATCAACAGCATCGGTCAAGACGGCGAATCTTACGACCTAAGTCCTAAAAATATTAAAATCCACAACATTAACAAAAAGCCTATCAAGAATAAAAGTATAATTAAAATTTGGATAAATCATAACTATACATTTGCCTCATGCATTTAATATCTTTTAAGTTTCATCCCAGCCCATACAACCTAAAATGATATGTGGTTCTAAATCCCAACCCATATGTATCCCATGTGATTAAAGCTTTACATATTCATTCTTTAATCTTTAGTTTTTCATCTTCAAGTTTATCTCTTTCAATATAAGACATAAGTTATTTGGTAGTCTAGAACCTACGATACATCTCACCAAATAACTAATATACCAATAACAGGCTTATAACTCAAGTATATACACATTTTACCATCTCATGCCAATAATACAATAGACTTCTCTAGTATATTTAATACACAAATCTGAAAGATAAGTATATATGTAGACATCCATACTATAAGTCATATACATCACTAGTATAACACATAAATAGGTACAACTAACTCTAGTATTGCGACACAATAATCACATATGGTAGGAGAAATACTCCCTCACGTCTAACATCCATACAAAGGTATAGCCCCCAGTATGTACAAATAAATATCTACACATAACAAAGGCATATACATATTACCTTTGGGGATAACTCACCCGTACTAGGTACAATCTCAGGTTTTCCCAATCCTAAGACCTCATCACGATCGAATGATAAATCAGTACTCCTACCCATCATCTATATGGCCCACCATACCAAAGACTATACGATGACGTCTCTCCGTCAACCCTCTCTCACGCTATCATATACTAAAGCACGAACATCGACTATATTAAATCTCAATTATCCCTATTCCATTCTCCTCACGCATCGCGTCTAGGTATAATCCCACACCTAATTTAAATGAAATCATGAGACATAGTAACTATCTCACTCTACGAAGTTATAACCCAAATTTAGTCTCACCCAAAGGATGTTCACCCCACTCGTACAACAATCACTCAACTCAATCCTAACCAATAGGCCCAATCCTCAAATCTTAAAAATTCTCGATCAATGAATCTATTCAACACTCGAATTACTATTAAATGCTAAGTCTTTAATTTAATACATTTAAATCAATGACATTCCCTAATATCCAATAAACCTAAATATCAATCTACAACACTTCAAATCGTAAGAATATGTCTCTATTCTATGCATATATGAAAACCATAGGCCAACAAATCCTAGTCTTGGGCCCCAAAATGAAAATTTCCAACCAATTACACAAATGCCCAAACAAAGCCATATCTGATACCATCGGCCGATCGATGTCCTGGGACCGATCAATCGATCAACACAGAACCATTAACATTTCATTTTGTTACAGGATTCACCATCTTCAACTCCCATTTTTCGCTCTCCAACCTCCATTAATGAACCAAAAACTTCATCCAAGAACCCAACAGACATTTAAATGATAAAAACACATCATCAACATAATTGGACCCTATTTCCATCATCAAATCCCAAATCTACCACAAGATTCAAAGTAAAACCCAACTTAAAATTTAAGAACCCTAGATTTTCAATGTTTATCAATAGTGCATGATTTTTCATATTTATACAAGTAATCAAAGGGCTTTTATATGTTTTCCAATACAAATCAACTACTGATCATTATCTAATTAATCCAAGTCAGATTCATGATGTAATTTATTAAATTATGGGGGTAACCAACCTAACTCCTGCCAATTTTAGATTAATTTTGAAATCATTCGATTTAAATCATAATATTCAGATTTATAACATAATGGAATTTAGATTCATATTAGTAAGCATCACTTGAACCAACAAAAAGTCATACTATCATTATAAATAAACTTTCCTTATGGATTGATTGGGAAATCAATCCCAAATCCCCAAAATCCTCTTGTCCTCTTGGTGCTTTCTCTCTCTAGCCTTAGGATGCCTTTCAAATGACAAAATAAGTCTTTTAGGTTTAAACTCCCAACTATATAACATGGTTCCCACGAAATTGGCCTTGGGCCCAAAATAAGTCCCAAAAGTGTCCAAATAACACTCCAAATAGCCCAAAACTCTATTTAAGCCATATATTAAACCAAACGGCTTAACCGAAGACAATTATAGACATTCAACTCGTCCCCAAATTCAATACAAAAATATATCAAATCTAAATAATTAACAACCTAGTTATTTCACAAACCAGCCAGTAGGAGTCAAAAAATCAAATATTCAATTAAATAGTTACCGTGTCTTAAATTCGATTTAAAATTCGAACTAAATAACACATAAAGATGTAAATAGTGACGTCTCATGCCATAATCAAGCATAAAAAAAAATTCACAATTCTCATAATTAAATAATATGAGTAAAAATATAGGGTATTACATGGTCGAAGTTGGCTAACTTTGAGAGATTTTGACCCGTCTTCTACACACTTGGCTTAACGCCAATTGGTCAAGGGGGTTTCTACAGACTGGACTACCAAGTATGTGGAGATGTCAACATGCCTGATCAAATGCACTGGGACTTCTTCCTATCCTATTGGTGCCTATACATTTGGTATGAAGGCAAGGATGACGGGTTTGGGGACCGTGGATGGATATTCTATTGGTGGGCGTGCATGGATAAGGCCCCGTAAGTAATGGAATGATTCAATAGTATTTTTGGGTGGACTTTTGCAGTGAACTTGATGTATCCCCCCCCCCCCCCCCCCCCCCACACACACACAAAAAAAAAAGAGGCATTTCTATGGTTTTCATGGGTTTGGTCAAGGTAAGACCTCGTGTTATTTATGTAGTACGTTCTTTTAAGAGGAACATAAGGAATTTGCAGTACACTTTTTGGCGTGTAAGGAGATTCTCGTCATACATCATGTTTTATAAATATACATTCTTTCCTTTTTCATGATTTGTTTGTACTTGAATGTCTGAATTCTACTTTTATTTGATGTGTTTTTATGTTTTGTGGAGAAATATATATATGAAAGTGGTAAAAATAGTAGACTTCTGATATTTAATTCACGTGGAAGATCATGCAAAATACACATATGAATATAGCGATCCTAAGCCCTTTTTATTTAAAATGATGGTGCCACATATACAACTTTTAAATAAAATAAAAAAAGGGGGATACATATACATATGGAAATAAAAGTGCCTCGTGTTTTTTAGACTTTTCTTTAGGAGATAGGGCATTTTCTCTGTTTTTTTGGTGTGTTGTATGATGTATTGACATTCAGTATGAGGTAAGGAAGTTCCATTTCTTCATTTGTGAATTGGCGAGAGCCGTTTGATGTTGGTTTGGAATCGAAGTGTCATCCTTTAGCTAAGATAAGGTGTCATTTTTGTGGGGATGCATTCATGATCCTATTTATTAATGATTTATATTGAGGTGGATTTTAGGACTCTCTCTCTCTCTAAACCATCTCTATCTCTCTCTCTCTCTCTCTCTCTCTCTCTCTCTCTGCCGTCAATTCATCCATAAACCTTACCTAAGGTTTGCATGGAAAACTCCAATCCCACCCACGTTGATCCTAAGCCACCTGACATTTCGAATGCATGGACTAGATCATTTCCTTCTATATTATCTAGATCATCTTCTATACAACAAGACTGTTAATCATAAATGTAATTTGTCTTTTATTAATTATAATTTGTGATTTTTTTTCGATGATAACAAACACCTAACTAATAAATATTTATTCTCATAATTAATTTTTTTTTGGTGATAACAAGCACCTAACTAATAAATTTTTTACAAAAAAAATTTCTGTCAACACCTAACTAATAAATTTTTTACAAATTTTTTTTCTGTCAACACCTAACTAATAACATATATTAATTTTTTTTTACTAAATTTTTTCTTCGTACAATTTTTCTTTTCTGTCAACATATGAGATAGTGATAGTGGCATATTTTTTTTAACATATAATTCTTTCTCTCTGTTTTAACCTTTTTTTTTGTTTTTTTTTTACATTTCTTTTTGCAGATTAATTTTTTTTATCTTTCTACATCCTTCAAATTTTCTTTACGATTTTATATCTTATGTTCTTTATTGGTGTGGTTCCAATTGGATTCCATTTCAAGTCTACCTATTTGTCATGTGTGTCATCTCCTTTAATGGTCACCTACTTGTCAGATATGAGTTAGCTTCCTCATTTGTCATTTCCAAGAAAGATGAAGAGATGTGCTTTGGGTACACAATTTTCTCTCTCCTTCTTCTTTAAAATATCGTATACTAATTCTTTTTGAGATGTCTTCCCATGTCTACTTTATATATATATATATATATATATATATATATATATATATATATAGAGAGAGAGAGAGAGAGAGAGATAGATAGATAGATAGATAGATAGATAGATAGATAGATAGATAGATAGATAGATAGATAGATAGATAGATAGATAGATAGATAGATAGATAGATAGATATATGCATTTTATATATCCACTTATACATATACACGTTTGTTATCACTTGTATATATATACACACTTGATATGTGTTGCTTGTGTCAGCTCGGTCAAATCTGTCTTGATTGACAGTTGAGTTTGAAAATCTCAACATATCATTTGTCACATGCCTTGGATATATATATATATATATATATTTTTTTGCCACACAAACCAACACATAAAGAATCTCATATATATAAGTTTGCCACACGTTTTTTTTACCTTATCTGTCATATTTGCTTTATTCGGCTTGCCATATATATATATATATTTATTTTTTATTTTACGTTTTTTTTCCTCTCAACATTTTTGTTATAAATAATAAAAAAAAACTGTCTGGGACAGTAATTTTTTTTCTTTTTTTTTTCTAGAACTCATTACTTGTATAAAAATATCCAACACATATTTGAATATCTGTTCTACTTACCAGATACCAAGAACTTGGACACTTGATTTGATCTTACGATATTTAAGAGCTGCTATATTGTTTGCTACGCTTTAACTAGCTCTAAGCTAGCTGTCATATCCTTGGTTAGATATATATTTTTTTCAGACCCACTTGGACAGTTGTGCTATCAATATCAGTCTCTAAGTTGCTTCTACCAATAACTAAATGATCCATCATTCAAGACTGCCAGTGCACGCCTTTACAGTTTATACAAGCTGATATTATTATTGTGTTATATTTCTAATCTTTATATTTGGTTTATTCAAAGATCTGAAGTGAAAAAAAGGGACTGTCAGTGCACGCCAAATTTTACGCCACCTAGGCAAGATGTTTATTAATTTTTTTTTATTAACCACGATATTATTTGCATTTGGACAAGTTTTATATCTGTTTTATTTTTTATTAGTAATACAAAGATGAACTGACTTTTAATTTGTTGGGCCCACACGTTGATTGTCTGATGCTGTGCTGATATCCATTATCTCTTAGTCGATATTTTTTTGACATCATTTAGAGAACCATTGTGTATTCTCTTCTTTTTCCTCTAACCTCTCTCTTGCATAACAAATCTGCAACATTTAAGACATCAAAATATTATGGAGTGGTTCAACAGATACGATTTGATTACAAGACATTGAGCATTTAATGCTCTCCCAAGTCTACAGATTTTATGGAGGTGAAATCACCTGCTCTTCTCTCCAACGGTCACTTTTTTCCTATAAAATAAAGGATCAGCTTTTGATTGAAAGTTAATGCAGAACAAAAAAAAAATCACTCAGCGCTACAAAAAGTCTGAGATAGCTACATATCTTTATTCAGCCTTCCTTATATAAGATCGAAGAAGAAGACTTTGTACTAAAAAAAAAAAGTTATCATTCTGCTACAAAAATTTTGAAGAGAAGACTTGGGCCAAAATCATATATTTTTGTGAAGACCTTTTAAAGAGGAAACTTAGATCAAGTTGTATTTTAAGAGTTTCGTCATCAATTCTTTGTACTCAAAACTTCAGATTTATTTTTGAAGCTTGGTGATTAGCTTCGGTTGTACAAGTAGCTAGGTTCAGTTGCTCAAGTTGTACGTTGGAGGTTTGATCCTGCCATAGTGGATCACAGTATTGAAGCGCAAGAAGACGGGTGCTGCTCTTGGCGCGTGGACGTAGGCCGGACTTTGGCCGAACCACGTTAAAAATACGGTGTCATTTATTTTTTGCATTTAATTTTATTTATATGCTTGTGGTTTTTTTGGTTATTTATATCTGAAATTTGGAAAATTTATTTATGATTAAAATTATTATTTTCGTAAATATTCATTAAAAAGAAATATTAATTTTTTTTTAAATTACGAAAATTATTACTTGGGTCATATAATATTGAAATACCACCTGTTTAATTAATTTGTTGTATTTATTTAATACTCTTGTGTTAATCACTCTAGATTAAATCAAGAATATAAACTTATATTAAAAGCTAAATTTGATAATTTATTTATTGGGTGTTGAAATCTGTGATTCATCTTGTTTAAATTAATTGGTGATATTTTTTTTTTAAAGTGATATTAATATGAAATTTAGATTAGGTGTTTTAAAATTAAATATTTATAGATTTTCTAATTGAAGTCCAAAAGTTAGCTAAACTCAATTCACCTCCCCCCCCCCCCCCCCCCCCCCCTCTTGAGTTAATATCTGGGCAATAATTGGTATCAGAGCCACGCTCTAATTTATTATCTTTGTTTTAAATATCTTTAGAGATTACGATTAATGGCAAACTTTAGTGTTTCATCTCTTGGTGAGGGTTAATCAATAAATAGACCACCTCTATTTTCAGGATACAATTATAGCTATTGGAAAAATAGAATGAAAATTTTTGTTCAATCAAATGATCATGCTGTTTGGAGAGTTATTATAAATGGTCCAAATATTCCCCTGAAAGTTGTTAATAATGAAAATGTTCCCAAAGATGAAAATGAGTGGAATGATGTTGATATTCAGAAAATTCAAGTAAATGCCAAAGCCATGAATATTTTACATTGTGATCTTGATGTTAATGAATATAACAGAATATGTTGTTGTGAAAGTGCAAAAGAAATTTGGGATAGATTAGAAATTACTTATGAAGGAACTAGTCAAGTGAAAGAGGATAAAATAAGCATGCTTGTTCATAACTATGAGCTTTTTAAAATGAAAACAGATGAAACTATCTTTGATATGTTTACTAGATTTTTAAATATTGTAAATGGTTTGAAATATATTGGTAAAACCTATACTGACTCTGAATTAGTGAGTAAGATTCTCAGGTCACTACCATCTGCCTATATGACAAAGAAGCTAGCAATCAAAGAAGCTATACGAGAAAGACCTATTTCTCTTGATGAATTGTTGGGCTCCTTAATTACTCATGAAATGGAACTCAAAGAACTTGTTGAAGATGAGAAGCCAAAGGTAAGCAAAACTATTTCTTTCAAATCCATTGAGGAAGAAGAAGAAAGTGAAGAAGCTGATGATGATGAAGATGGTGATATATCACTTCTCACTAGAAAATTCAAAAAAATTCTTGCCAAAAAGAAGGGTCATTCTGGAAAATTCAAGAAATTCTTTTCAAAGAAGGCACATGAAGGAAAGTCATCCTCCAAGTTTGAGCCAAGATGTTATAACTGCAAAGAGTTAGGCCATATCAGACCTAATTGTCCTAAAGCCAAAGAAGGGAAGAATGATAGAATAGAGAAATGAATGAAAAATACAAAAAGGACATGAAAGCCACTACTTGGAGTGATTCAGATGAAAGTAGCAATGATGAAGATTCAAGTGATGAAGAAGTTACAAATCTTTGCCTTATGGCAAATAATGATGAGGTATCTTCTAATTTTAATTCATATAGTGAATATATAACTTCAAATGATCATGATGAACTTTAAAATGCTTTTGATGAACTTTATTACAACTTTGATGAACTTAAAACTAAATATATTAATCTTAAAAAGATGCATTCTTCTTTATCACATAAATATGATTCTCTCCTTGAAAATATAGAAGTAATGAAATCTGAAAATAAGTCTATTATTGATGTAAAAAATTAGATGATATCTAATTATTTAATCACAGATAAATAAAATGAGACAAAGAACTTTTAAAGTGGTTTAGCCTTATAAGAATGGCCTATGTCCACTGTTTTTGTTATTGTTGACTGTTTGGGAATTCTCGATTACAAGTTTTCTCAAGAAATTCCGGTCCCCTTACAATGAGGGTAATACAATGTATTTATAGCCCTAAGGTTGTAATGTGAAAGGGTAATACATTCAATGCCCCTTAAGTGTATACATCTGAATGATAAGAATTTAATGAACAGTCAAACTGTTGGTTATCCTGCTATTAATGCTTTGTTCGAGGTACAGCTCGGACCGCCTAAGCTGCTCTGTACTCAAGAGTTGCTCGGTACTCAAGAGTTCCTCGTAGAGTTCTTGTTCCTCGGAGCGTCTGAGCTCCTCGGGGAAGCAGTGTTCCTCGTTGTAGTATGGTTCCTCGAAATGTCTGAGTTTCTCGAAAGTGTTGGTTGTTGCCACGTAGATTGCCACGTGTCTTCACTCGATTGGGCCATGTCAGCAGACTAAATTTGGTATCAACAGAAGCCCCCAATGTTTCATAGCTCGAAATTTGAGGAGTGTGGAACATTATTTCTCGAAATATGGTAGTTTTAAATGGTCCTCCTGATTTTTAGGAGTGTTTCCTTTGTATTTATTTTTTCTTCCAAATTCGTAGAATCGGGCTTTTTGGAATTTTTATAATCGCCTCGATCTCCGCGTACTTTTTGTCATTCTAGCCACCGGTAGCGTAATCGTTTCTTTTTTTAATCATCAACTTTATCGTTTCCCAAGATAAGGTATTTAAGCGTCACGGACAATCCCATCATCTTCTACTTTTTCAAATTTGTATCTTCGAGTTTTCCATTGTCTTACTCTCTTGTGCGTTCATCCTTTTCATCGTTCGTTGTCAACAGATCCACTCTTTTTGTGTAAGATCTTCTTCCTTCTTCTTCATTTCCTTTATTTATCATGGTTTACCTTGTTGAATCTCTTGATAAATTTCGTTCTGATTTTTCTATACCTTCATGGGTTGTTCTGGAGGAACTTTCTGAACGTTCCGATTATTTCCGTTTGGCTGAGGGACATTGGTTCCCCAGTCTCTTTATTGCTGAATGTGGCTTTTCTTTTCTGCCAAATCCTTTATGTCTGGAATTCTGTCAATATTTTGACATTGTTCCTGCAAGAATAGTCCCCAATACATGGATAATAGTTAATGGGGTTCATAGACTAAATCAAATTCTTGGAACTCGCATAGGAATTCCATAAATCATGTTTTGTTATAGATGGGTTGTAGGCGATAATACTTTTTATTTAAAAACTAGGTTTTTAAATAGAGCTTTAGTGGTCAATCTCCCAGATGCCAATAAGGGCTAATTTGAGCACGGGGTTGTTATAAAAAATTGGCAACATGCTCCTTTATCTGGAGATGAAGTGTATTAGGGTCCCAGATGCCCTCCCTATGGCAATGGGATAGGTTATTTTTATTTCATTTTATTTATTTTGAGATTATGCTTCCTTTATGTTTGATAAAATGTGTCACTGATATTTTAATATTGATTTATTTGCAGTTGACAACAAAAGAAAGTGTCCAAAAGAGGCAGACGTTAATATAAGGCATTTAAAACTTATCTGGAGTTTGCATCAGACTGTTGCCGACGAGCACATTAGGTCAGCTTCATATTTACTGCAGTACAAGAGTTACACCTCCTCTTTCACTGCTCGTCCGGTGATAAGCGACGCAGAGCCAATACCTGCCTCTACATATTCCTTTGAGTGAAAGGATAAAGAATAGAAGACCTCCCACCCTTTTTGAGAAACCTGCCTCTGGTGCTGGAGAGGAAAAAAGAAGTAAGATTGACGTCCCAGGAGAGGGGATAAAGAAAATTGATGCACCCCCTCCGGCTGCTCCTGTGAAGGTTGCCGAGAAGCCCCAATGGCTCCGTGCAAGACTGATGCTCCAAAAGAAGTGAACGTCATATCACCGGCCAATAGTTCTTCCTTGGTTGAAACTATTCCTCCCGAGGAAGCTAAAGAAAAGTTCCTCGGTCAATTTGGCTGAAACCATCTCTCAGCCCCCCAACTACTGGAACTGGTGTTCTTACTTTTATTCCCCCGAGCTCTTCCATAAGCTCGGTGAAGACTTGGATCATTCTCGAGATCCAAGGTATTGAAGAAAACCTTTCTCGAGACATGGTTACCTCATTGGCTGCTCGCCATATTGCTTCTGTAAGTCTTATTATTTTGAACTTTTCATCTTTCCCTTGTTATATCTGTCTCTGACTTGCTTTCATTTTCTTTTCACAGTTGGTGAGCTGCTTTAATACAATTTTGAAGAAAGATGAAGCTATTAAAGCTTCAAGCTCCTCATCTGGTGTGGAGGAAGCTCTGATGGGTCTGACGCGGTCTTTGGAAGATTCTCGTCAGAAGCATGATGCTAATAAGGCTGCTTGGGAGAAGAAACTTACCTCAACCGAGAAGGAGAAGGCTCAAGTTGTTGAAGTCTCCAAGGGGTTGGAAAAAAAATGATTTGGATAAGAAGAATAAAGAGCTCGAAGGGAAGCTCAAAAATGCTGGGGAGCTTGAAAAAAAGCTCAAGGTTGCTGAGGAGGAGTTGGATCAACTTCGGGAAGTAAGTCAGCAGAAGGATGAAGTTGAGAATAAACTGAAGGCTGCTAAAAATCTTATGTCCGAGAAGCTTTCCTCGGAGAAGTTAAAGAGGAAATTGGCTGTGAAGAAATCTTTCAGCGCTGGCTGGGATAAAGGGTGGAATAAAGGCTTGGCTGCCATGATGTCGCAAGTCGAATATGACAGCCTCAAATACTTTAGAGATGGGTGGGTCGCTGCTCTTCAAGAGATGAAAGTTGATGAAACTTCTAAACTATTTCAGCGGCACATCCCTGGTCCCCCTCTAACTCCTGAAGACGAAGAAGAGGACGAAGCTTCCTCTGAGGAGTCTTCCATGGTGATGGGAGATCAAGTTTCTCGTCCCCCAGCCATCCAGCCCACTAACGAGGAACTTCAGCAACTCGTTACTTCATTCGAGCAACTTCCAGCGCTCCCCGGGCAACTCTCTGTTCCCTCCGAGCAACCTACCTCCTCGTCCCAGCCTCCCGAGAAAGTTATGGGAGACAAGGAAAAGGTGTACAGCTCTGGTTTCTCTCTAATTTATTTTTCTTTGCCAAATGTAACCCTGAACATGTAACTCTAAACTTTATGATATAATAAAATTTGAACTTTTATTTATGCATACTGTTGTTTCTCCTCTTCATGCTCTGTTGGTACTCTTATTGATTATTGCTTTTTCTTCCTCTACTAGTTTCTAGCCAAGATGGAATTATTGTCTTCTCATGATACAAAGCTGTTACAGCAATACAATGAATATTTTAAGTTTGGTCACACAGATCTGAGTGCAGCACAAATCATCGACATCCTCGGCCAAGATGCTTCGGAACAGGCAATTGAAGCCTACCAATATTTGAAGTGTCTGCTTGATCATGCAGTGGCCAATAATGTAGCTTATTATGATATGATTGAGGATCTCCAAGGCACTCTTGAATAACTTCAGCAACAATATAAGGAATCCACTGCTCTTTTGCACGAGGGGTACGAGAAGAAGTATCAGCAAATCAGTGCTGATAAGGAATATGATAAGCGTTTTGCTGCTTACGACGTGCGGGAGAGAAAGTTGAAGGCTGAGGTCGAAGAGCACAGATAGATAGCTGAGTTATTAGAGCAAGAAAATAATAACCTGCAAAGAGAGCTATCTCAGTTGAAGTCTGCAGCTTCCACCTCAAATTCTTTGATCCCAGTGACTGACGAGGGATTCTCGTTCTTGGAGGTCGAGAACGCCAACCTGAGGGATGAGTTGGAAACCTTGACAAGAGATGGCCCTTCTACATCTTCTTGTGGACGAGCAAGAGCTCCTTGGGGATGAGAAAGAGCTGCTCGGATTCCTGTCGAGGAACAGAGGACTCAATTTGCTTTAGAGAACCAGGCCTTCTAGCTGATGGCGAAGAACCAGGCATTGGTTGAGATGTCTAAGAAAATCAGGGACCTGGAAGAGCAGCTTTCTGCGCAAAAGTCCGTCTTGGAGAATAAAGAACTTTTTATCAAAAATATCCACGAGCAGCTGGAAAGATTGACATATCAATTCCACAAGAAGCTCAGGGAGTTCTGGATGGCTGGCTACAATGAGGCTCTCTACCACTTGGATGATCATATCCAGAATGAAAATAATGAGGGCTACAAACAGGGATGGTTGAATGCCTTAGGTGTGCTGCAACTGGAACAGGGTCATTACCTGTGGGATTACCATACTCCTGGGCTGCTCGACCTACCAGTACCACCATTCAAGCTTGATATGAGTTGGATTCCTTCTCGGGCCATCCCTTGATGTCTGATTTCCAAATACCTCGGCGATTACAATCTCCATTCCAATGTCGAGATATCTCGTCCCGAACACCTCGTAGATCGACCATCTGTGATGAATATCAGGATGCTTGAAGATCTTAACTTCATAAATTCTCCTCTTGCTTTAAATGATCCACCTGCTGGAGAGGAACCTATTTTAAAAGCGGAGGGGAAGAAACCAATAGAATAGGAATATTGTTGTAATAAATTTGTATTTCATTCCTGACGTATTTTGTTCTACATTTAATGAAATAATTTTATTTGCAAATCTTGACTGCCATTGTCTTGTAACACTTTACATCTGTGCATGTGTATCTGTTAAAAAGATAATAATATTGTGTTATTTATCGATTAACTTATCGTCGACTAGTTTGAATTTGTGGTAATCACTTGGCAAAAATGATGTTTTGTTTCTCGGCCAACTTAGCAGTAATTTAAAAAGTAACGAGTATCAAAAATTTTGCTCGATCACTTTCTCGTATTCATAAAATGTTTCAAACCAACCAAGGTCGGTAAATTTTCCTTTTTGACCAACTACAGTTAGTGGGTTTTTATTCCCGACCAGACATAGTTAGTGGATTTTTCCTTAATGAGCAACTTTGGCCCTTTTTGTAATAGTTGTACCTCCCGACCAACCTTAGTTGGCTTTTTGAGAATATATTTACTTCCTGACCAACCTTAGTTGGAATTTTTAGGAATACTTTTACTTCCCGAGGAATACATTAACTTCCTAACCAACATAAGTTGGCATTTTTAGGAATGCATTTCCTAACCAACATAAGTTGGCATTTTTAGGAATACTTTTGTTTCCCGACCAACCTTAGTTGGCATTTTCGAGAATAGATTTGAGTAGTCCGAGTTTTGCTGAGTAGTGTGTAGCACTAGTATTCCGCAAAAAAAATTTCCAATAAAAGGAAAGAACTGGGCAGAACATTGTCGCTTTATTCATACTGATGAAACTGCATTACATGAGAGTTTACATTACTGATAATATTTGCGCAAGTGTTTTGCATTCCATGCATTCTTAAACTCCTCCCCCTCTAAAGTTTCTATTATGTATGTCCCTGGTCGAACAACTTCTTTAACTCGGTAGGGTCCATGCCAGTTTTCTTCCTGTTTGTTGTGCTTTTGAATCACCTTCCTTAGCACATAGTCTCCTTCTTTCAAGTCACACTTCTTCACTCTCTTGTCGTAGAACAAAACTGTCCGCTGCTGGTAAGCAGCATTTCTAATGGCTGCTTCTTCTCTAACCTCCTCGAGCATGTCCAAGTCTAACCTTCTCATTAAATTGTTGACAGGGGAATTGAAATTCAGTATTTTGTGTGTTGGGAGACCCAATTCGGCGGGTATAACAGCTTCACTTCCAAATGCTAGCATATATGGAGATTACCCTGTTACTACTCGGGGAGTAGTTCGGTAAGCCCATAGTACTGATTGTAGCTCGTTGATCCAATTTGCTTTTGCATCATCTAGTCTTTTCTTCAAGCCATTCAGCAGCGTTCTGTTTGTCACTTCAGTTTGGCCATTGCTTTGAGGATGGCTGGTGCTGAGTGGATCTTCAAAATATTCGACTGATGACAATAGTCAGCAAACTCCTCGCTGTCAAATTGTGTTCCATGGTCTGTGATGAAGGCATGAGGAAGACCATATCGACAAATGATGTTCTTCCAAATAAATTGGTACACCTTGTCGTACGTCATATCAATGAGAGGCTCAGCTTCAACCCATTTAGTAAAATAATCCATAGCGACTACGAGATACTTAAATCTTCCTCTGGTCGTCGGCAATGGCCCGACCAAATCTATTTCCCATATGGAAAATGGCCAAGGGGAAGTAATGGGTGTCAATAATGCTTTAGGAGTTCTTCGAATGGAAGAGAAACGTTGACACTTGTCACATTTCTTAGCGTAGGCTATACAATCAGCTCTCATCGTTGGCCAGTAGTATCCTTGCGTCATCACCCTTTGTAAAAGAGTCTGACCTGCTACATGGGCTCCACAGGACCCTTCATGAACCTCTTCAATTAAATCTTTCACCTCAGTGGGATACACACATCTCTGCAAACCTGCTATAATTCCTCGTCTATATAGAATACCGTTAGTCAGTACATAACAAGCAGCCTTAAACTTCAGTTTCTTGGCTGCCAGTTTGTCAATTGGTAATTCCCATTTCTCAATATATGCCCTGATGGGATCCATCCATGATGATCCTAAATCGAGGGTAATAAAGTTCATCGTCAGATCTTCATCTATACTCCGACCAGCTAAAACTTCAATTGGGATTGTTCTTCGTAGCTCGGTACGAGTAGCTGATGCTAATCGAGCTAGGGTGTCTGCTCTCGCATTCTCCATTCTTGGTATTCTGACCAGCTGAATAGCAGTAAAATCCGACACCAGTTCCTTTGCCTTTGCATGATATCTGATCATTAATTCTCCTTTGGCTGCATATACTCCCATCATTTAATTTATGACCAGTTGCGAATCACTGAAAATAATAACTTATTCCGCCTCCATGGTTTTTGCCAAACTAAGACCTGCAATCATGGCTTCATATCCAGCCTCATTATTGGAAGCTTTGAATTGTAAGCGTAGGGCATATTCTATGTCGACCTCATCCGGACTGTTCAAAACTATTCCTGCGCCACATCCTGTAGTACAGGATGAACCATCCACATACAGACTCCATATAGGAAACTCGTCTTCAAATTATTGATCTGACAGAGTTCCTCGGTGGAAAATTTGCTGCTTCCTTTCACCATCTCCTGATATTTCTTTTTGTTCGTCGATCATCTTTTCTTGCCCTTTTACTAACCTAAGCTGGTCTGGGCTTGAATTTGATGATCCTATAACATCTACTTGCCCTTTTACCAAGCTAAGTTGGTCTGGGCTTGCATTTGATGATCCTCTAACATCTACAGGTTGATCAGCGAGCAACATTTTCTCCTCGAGGGTATCAGGATAGGTGAACTCTTCTATAAAATCTTCTACCGCTTGCCCTTTTAGCGATGATCTGGGTTCATAAACTATATCATATTCACCGAGTTCTATTGCCCAGCACATCAATCTTCCTGACTTTTCTGGTTTGTGAAAGGCTTGCCTCAATGGCATATCAGTATATACTACTATGGTATGAGCCTGGAAGTATGGCTTCACTCTTCTACTTACCTCGATCAATGCTAGTGCCAATTTTCCAGCCTTGGATATCTGATCTCTGCTCCTCGAAAGGCCTTACTTGTGTAGTAGATCGGTTTTTGTACTCCATTCTCCATTTTTATCAATGCCGAACTAACTGCATTCTCGAACACTTCCAGATAGAAGTATAATTTTTCTCCCATCACTGGCCTGGATAATAATGGAGGTGCTCCCAAATATTTCTTCAAGTCTTGGAAAGCCTTCTCACATTCATCATTCCACTCAAAAGTCTTTCAGAGCGTCTTAAAGAATGGGAGACATCGATCAGTTGCTCGCGATACAAATCTGTTGAGTGCTGCTACTCGTCCTGTAAGACTTTGCACCTCTTTCTTCATCGTTGGGGATCGCAGCCCTAACAGAGCTTTGATCTTTTCAGGGTTAGCTTCAATGCCTCGCTGATTGACAATGTACCCGAGAAACATGCCTTCTCGTACTCCAAATATGCACTTCGTCGGGTTCAACTTCATCTGATATTTATCTAGTTGATCAAAAGTTTGACTTAAGTCAACTAAATGATCAGCAGCTTTCATGCTCTTTGTCATCATATCGTCAACATAGACTTCCATATTACAACTGATTTGTTCTGCAAATACTTTGTTCATCAGCTGCTGATATGTTGCACCTGTATTTTTCAAACCAAAAGGCATAACATTATAACAATAAGTTTCCCTAGGGGTAATGAAAGAAGTACTCTCCCTGTCTTCAGGTTTCATTTTAATCTGATTGTTACCTGAATAAGCATCCATGAAGCTCAGAAGCTCGTGTCCCGATGTAGCATCCACTAGTTGATCAATTCGGGGCAGCGGAAAATGATCCTTTGGGCATGCTTTGTTGAGGTCGGTGAATTCTACACACATCCTCCATTTGTTGTTCTTCTTTTTCACCATCACCATATTTTCTAACCAGTCTGGATATTTAACATCTTCAATAAAACAAGCTTTCTGGATCTTCTCGACTTCCTCCTGTATAGCTTGATTCGTCTCGGGACAAAATACTCTTCTTCTCTGTTTCACAGGCTTGATCTCCTTATTCACATTGAGTTCGTGACATAAGAAATTTGGGTCTATCCCGGGCATATCCTCATGACTCCATGCAAAAGTTTGCTTTCTTCTTCTTAGGATAGTTATCAATTCCTGTTTTAGTGAGGCTTCCAATGACGAACCTACTTGAGTAGTTCGTTCAGGGTGCTCGTCGTCCAGAATGATGTTTTCAGTAGCTTCCACCACTTGACCCTTCACGAGTTGCGACTCATCTCTAGGATCCAATGTTTTAATTTCTGCACCTTCGTCCACTTGATAGGTAGTGGTCTTTTTCCTTGATTCCTCCAGTTTCTCTTGCTCGGCGGATGAATAATAGCATTCCCGAGCTACTTTCTGATCACCTTTCACAACTCCTACTCTAAAATTTGTTAGAAATTTTAGGCACTGATGTACCGTAGATGGTACAGCCTCGAACTTCTTTAATCCTACTCTTCCCATGATGATATTGTATGATGACTGAACATTCTTATCCATCACGAAGAACCGTATTCTTTTTGTTCGACAAGCAGGCCATGTACCAATGAATATATCCAACTTGATCGTCCCAAGTGGAAATACTTTCTCGTCAGCAAAATCGAGGAGGGGTCTATGATAAGGCTCCAGTTGAGATAGCTTTAGATTTAAACTGTCGAAGCACGAGTAGAACATAATGTCTGCCGAGCTACCATTGTCTACCAGTACTCTTGAAATCATTACCTCCTTCATCCTCAGTTTGATCACCAATGGGTCATCATGAGGATATAGAACACCTGCGAGGTCATTCTTTGAGAAATTAATGACCAATTTCTCTTTGTTCACCTTTCTCGGGCGATCCTCCTCAGCTAGATTTATTCGTTGAATGTATGATCAAGCTTGAGCCTCACAGAGGTAAGATTTTCTCTCGGCAGTAAGGTCTCCTCCTCCTGCATCTCCACTTGTAATAACATTACAGCCAAATGACCCAAAGTGTATTGAAAATACCTCACGTTCTGGCTGCCTTGGTCTATTGGGAAGATCGGGGTCATCTTCTGGATCAACTTCATGGTCTCTCTTCTTGTTCTCCTCTGCTCGACGAGGAGATCTAGACATCTCTCTTGCTCGGTCGTTATTTCTTCTATCATTCCTCCGATCAACATACTTTGCCAGTTTTCCTCGTCTGATGAGTGTTTCAATCTCATTCTGAAGAGCTATGTAATTTTTAGTCATATGGCCATGATCTTTGTGAAACTCGCAATATTTTTCCTTATTTCTCCTTTCGGGGTTTGCCTTTATTTTCTCTGGCCAATTTAATTCCTCGTTGTTATTGATTTCTTCTAGAACGTAGTTGATGTCTTTCTTCAAATGAGTATAATTATCAAATTTCTTCAATACTTTCCATGATGACCTTGTTCTTGAGTGTTTGTCACTACCATTGTTCTTATGCTCCTTCTTCTTAACTTTATCACCTTCCACCTTGGTTTCTTTGGCATCCATATTCTTCTTCGCAGCCATAGCCTCCTCGGCATTCATAATCTTGGCCGCTTTTCCCATCAGATCTGACATGGTTCTAGGTGGATCTTTGGCCAAAGTGTAGTACAACTTTTTGGGCAGTAGTCCGCTCATCAAGGCGGTAATCGCTGTCTTTTCCTCATAATCAATGACTTCGAGCTTCTCGTTATTAAAACGAGTTATATAATCTCTGGTACTTTCACCAGTTTTTTATCTAACACTTAACAAATGGGCTACTCGTTTAACCGGCTTTGCCCCAAAACAGAAATTCCCAATGAATAACCCGGCCAGTTGAAGAGAAGTTGAGATCTTACCCCGAGGAAGATTATTATACCACATTTGAGCAGATCCGGTAAGAGTTCCCGAGAATGCTCTACATCTCATCTCATCTGGAACAACATATATATCGGCTGCAGCTTGGTATTGTTCTATATGAAGGACAGGGTCTCTCTTTCCATCATATTTGGGGGGGTCACAACAGGTGCTTTGAACTTTGATGGTGTTGGAAAATATACAATGGCCTGGATAAAAGGTGTTCCTCGAACAAAAATTCATTGTAGAAGGTTCTTGGCTTTAGCCATTTCCCCTAATCTATCCTCCAGCCTCTGAATAGAGCCTTTCCATGCATCATTTCCTTCCTCGAGCCTGTTGGTTTGAGCAACTGATCGCGTTGATGTGACTTCTTGGGATCTATCTTGACGAGCAGCTGGTCGCAACTGGGCAGATCCTTCCCTTAAATCTGATGGTCGTCGAAAACTCCTCGATGCGACTTTAGGAGGACTTCTACTCCTTCTAGGTCCTAATCGATCAAAAGGTGATACCCTGCTTAACCTCTCTAGTGCACTAGTATTTTCTGAAGAGAGAGTGATACGTTGTTCAGTATCTATGGCCCGCACTGACGAAGTTAGTCCAGGTTGATAAGAAAAATCTTCAGATTCCTCAGTATAATATGAATCAGTACGCCAAGTACATGAAGAAGGTAAACGTGTATTTCTTTGAATACTTCGCAGTCCTGAATGGGTTGGTGCACCGCCATGGAGGGTTTGTATGAGTTGTCGCATCGTTTCTTGCATGACTGTCTGGCCCTGGGCCAGATTTGTCATTATTCCAGCCAGATCTGGAATATTTGGCGAAGCAGATGGATTTGGAGGGCTTCCAGTGTTTTGATTGTTGGGTTCGGGAATATCAGTCATTTGTGATGAATTGTTCTTGATGAAAAATGATATTACCAGTCGTTTCCCACAGACGGCGCCAATCTGTTGATGTAAAAAATTAGATGATATCTAATTATTTAATCACAGATAAATAAAATGAGACAAAGAACTTTTAAAGTGGTTTAGCCTTATAAGAATGGCCTACGTCCACTGTTTTTGTTATTGTTGACTGTTTGGGAATTCTCAATTACAAGTTTTCTCAAGAAATTCCGGTCCCCTTACAATGAGGGTAATACAATGTATTTATAGCCCTAAGGTTGTAATGTGAAAGGGTAATACATTCAATGTTGTACATGTGAAAGGGTAATACATTCAATGCCCCTTAAGTGTATACATCTGAATGATAAACATTTAATGAACAGTCAAACTGTTGGTTATCCTGCTATTAATGCTTTGTTCGAGGTGAAGCTCGGACCGCCTAAGCTTCTCTGTACTCAAGAGTTGCTCGGTACTCAAGAGTTCCTCGTAGAGTTCTTGTTCCTCGGAGCGTCTGAGGTCCTCGGGGAAGCAGTGTTCCTCGTTGTAGTATGGTTCCTCAGAACATCTGAGTTTCTCAAAAGTGTTGGTTGTTGCCACGTAGATTGCCACGTGTCTTCACTCAATTGGGCCATGTCAGCAGACAAATTTGGTATTAACATCTATAAAATCAGAAATTGAAAAACTAAGAGTTAAAGATTCACCAAGTCATTATCTTATTTCTGAAAATGAAAAATTAAAACTTAAAGTTAAGGATTTAACTTGGTGTCTTGAAAAGTTTGTAAATGGAAAGAAGAATTTAAATATGCTACTTGGAAACCAAAGGTGGATGTATGATAAGGCTGGAATTGGTTATAATGAAAATGAAAATGAGAAAAGTTTTGAAAATTATTCTAAAAATATGGGAAATTCTTTGTGTACATATTGTGGAAGACACACCCATTTTACAGATTTTTGCAAATATAGATTTTATACTAAAGTCGCATGGATTCCTAAAGGGACTCCTATTTTTGCTAACCCCTATGGACCCAACACCTTTTGGGTATCGAAAGAAAAATTATTTAAATGTCCATTGTAGGTTTGTTTTAGAGATGGTTCACACAAATCAAAGTGGTTTTTAGACAGCGGGTGTTCAAGACACATGACGGGTGACAAAAGAAAGTTTTCTAGCTTGATTTCCAAAGATGGAGGACTAGTGACATTCGGAGACAACTCCAAAGGCAAAATCATCAGCATAGGTAAAGTCGGTAAGGATCTGTCCCCTTGCATTGAAAACGTTCTTTTAGTTGATGGTCTTAAGCATAATTTAATTAGTATTAGCCAATTGTGTGATAAAGGTTATCATGTCACACTTAAAGAAGATTACTGTCTAACAAAAATGCTATAGATAATTGTGTTTTATTTGTTACTTCTAGACATGAAAATGTTTATACTCTTGATTTTGATAATTTGTCACAACAAAATGTTAAATGTTTAGCTTCCCTAAATGATACTTGTTGGTTGTGGCATAGAAGGTTAGGTCATTCCAACATGGAACAACTTAATATTTTGTCCAAAAATGAGTTAGTTAGAGGGCTGCCCAAAACTAAGTTTATTAAAGATAAAATTTGTAATGCATGTCAATTTGGAAAGCAAACCAAAACTTCCTTTAAAAAGAAAAGAGATATTTCAACTAATAGGCCTTTAGAATTATTACACTTAGACTTATTCGGACCTAATAAAGTTGCTAGTTTAGGTGGAAAATATTATGCTCTTGTTATTGTTGATGATTATTCTAGATTTACATGGGTTTTCTTTCTTACTCATAAAAGTGATACACACCCTATTTTTGCCAAGTTTTATAGAAGAATTCAAAATGAAAAAGGTTGTAATATTGTCTTTGTAAGAAGTGATAGAGGAAGAGAATTTGATAACAAAGATTTCGAACTATTTTGTGATGAAAATGGGTTTGAACATAATTTTTCTGCACCTAGGACACCTCAACAAAATGGAGTAGTATAAATAAAGAATAGATCTTTACAAGAAATGGCTAGAACTATGCTAAATGAACATAATTTATCAATATATTTTTGGGCGGAAGCCGTTAATACATCTTGTTACGTAATAAATAGAACTATTGTTAGAAAAGGTTTAGATAAAACTCCTTATGAAATTCTGAAAAATAAAAGACCAAATGTTAGTTATTTCAAGGTTTTCAGATGTAAATGTTTTATTTTAAATGATAAAGATAATTTGGGTAAATTTGATGCAAAATCGGATGAAGGTATTTTTCTTGGGTATGCACTTCATAGTAAAGCATATAGAGTTTTTAATAAAAGGACATTAGTTGTTCAAGAATCTATACATGTATCTTTTGATGAATCTAATCCTTTTGCTAAAAACAACAAAGATGATTATGAGGTTTTAACTCTAAATAAATCTATTAATGAAGTAAAATTAAATGAAAACATTACTTCTAGTGATGATAATTCCATTGATGTTGAAAAAACTCCGAATATAGATAAAAATGATAATGATTCTAGTTTACCTAAAAGTTGGAAATTCGTTAATAATCATCCTTTTGAAAATATATTGGGTGAACCTTCTAGTAGTATTCTTACTAGATCCTCCTTAAAGAATGTATGTAATAATCTAGCTTTTGTGACACAAATTGAACCAAAAGATATTAATGAAGCCGAAAAAGATGAGTTTTGGTTGTTAGCCATGCAAGAAGAATTGTTACAATTTGAACGTAATAATGTTTGGTCACTTGTTCCCACACCTAAAGATAAAACTATTATTGGAACTAAATGGGTTTTTAGAAATAAAAAGGATGACAGTGGATTGATTATAAGAAATAAAGCTAGACTAATTGCACAAGGTTTTAACCAACAAGAAGGTATCGATTATGATTAAACTTATGCCCCTGTAGCTAGATTAGAAGCCATTCGTATGTTATTAGCTTATGCATGTTATAAAAACTTTAAATTATTTCAAATGGATGTCAAAAGTGCTTTCTTAAATGGTTTTATAAGTGAAGATATTTATGTTAAGCAACCTCCCGGTTTTGAAAATCACATGTTTCCAAATCATGTTTATAAACTAAATAAATCTTTATATGGATTAAAACAGGCCCCTAGGGCTTGGTATGATAGATTAAGTGGATTTTTGCTTGAAAATGATTTTGTGAGAGGAAAAATGGATTCTACTTTATTTATAAAAATAGATAACTATGATATGCTTCTTTTACAAATTTATGTTGATGATATTATATTTGGATCCACAAATGAAAATTTATGTAAAGATTTTTCAGAATTTATGCAAAAAGAATTTGAAATGAGTATGATGGGTGAGTTAAATTTCTTTTTGGGCTTACAAATTAAGCAAACTAAAAATGGTGTTTTTATTAATCAATCTAAATATATTAAGGATCTTTTAGTAAAATATGGTTTAGAGAATGCTAAAACACTTGATACACCTATGAGCACATCTATAAAGTTAGATATTGATGAAAAAGAAAAATCTGTTAATACAACTTTATATCGTGGCATGGTTGGTAGTCTACTATATTTAACCGCTAGTAAACCCGACATTATGTTTAGTGTATGTTTATGTGCTCGCTTTCAAGCCAATCCTAAAGAATCTCATTTGTATGTCGTAAAACGCATCTTTAGTTATTTAAATGGTACCAAAGACTTAGGCTTATGGTATCCTAAAACTACATCGTTTTAACTCGTAAGTTATTCCGATGCGGATTTTGCGGGTTGTAAAGTTGATAGAAAAAGCACTAGTGGTACATGTCACTTCCTAGGACACTCACTAGTTTCTTGGTTTAGTAAAAAGCAAAATTCTGTAGCTCTTTCCATGGCCGAGGCAGAATATATTGCCGCCGGTAGTAGTTGTGCTCAAACATTATATATGAAACAACAATTAGAAGACTTTAAAATATCCTTTCAAAATACTCCAATTTTTTGTGACAATACAAGTGCAATATGTTTAACTAAAAATCCAAGTCTTCATTCTCGAACAAAACATATTGAAATAAGACATCATTTTTTACGTGATCACGTTAAAAAAGGTGACGTTAGATTAGAATTTATCTCTACGGATCTTAAATTGGCCAATATTTTCACAAAACCGTTACCCGAAGATCGTTTTACTTTTATTTCTCGAGAACTCGGTATGGCCCATATAAATGATCTAAAATTTTAATTTGAAGTTTTTTTTATTTTTAATAGCATATTCACATTTTTCCAAAACACTTTATCACTAGTGGACAAACTATTGGTATCTTTATCAACTTGTAGACAAACAAAACTCTCCTATATATATGTATATATATGTGTGTTACTCCCTTTTGCTCTATCTTTATACACAAACCATGCAGTCCTTCTATGTTGTTTGGATTGGAAAACAACCCAGAATTTATACCTCTTGGGGAGAATGTGAGCTTCAAATAAAAGGTGTAAGTAATGCTAAATTTAAAAAATATTCCTCTTACCCCGAAGCTCTTAACGCCATAGCTTCTTCTCCTCCATTCGCTCCATGGGTAACACCACCTCCTTGGCCTTTTGTCTTACCACCTCATATGGCTACTCTCTCTCAAGCGAACTCTTCCACCAAATCTGAATCTTCCTCAACTGGTTCCTACACCGAAAATTCTGTCAAACTTATGGTGAAAAATAATGGGAAAGAAATCCTTCTTGAAGGACACCCCAATGATGTATGTCAAATGATAAATAATCTGAAATTGTAACTTCCTTTTATTATCAATAAACCTGCTGTTATGTTTATCTCTTATTTGCATCTTTTTTTTTCAATAAAGCTTTTGTTATTCCTTTTTGTTTATGACAAACAGGGGGAGATGTCTGTGAATTTTACTCTAGTGTGGTGTGCCAATATTTATTTGTTTGTTTTTTGTCATCATCAAAAAGGGGGCGATTGTTATTCATAAATGTAATTTGTCTTTTATTAATTATAATTTGTGATTTTTTTCGATGATAACAAACACCTAACAAATAAATATTTATTCTCATATTTAATTTTTTTTTGGTGATAACAAACACCTAACTAATAAATTTTTTACAAATTTTTTTTCTGTCAACACCTAACTTATAAATTTTTTACAAAAAAATTTTCTGTCAACACTTAACTAATAACATATATTAATTTTTTTTTACTATTTTTTTTCGTATAGTTTTTATTTTCTGTCAACATATGAGATAGTGATAGTGGCATATTTTTTTTAACATATAATTCTTTCTCTCTATTTTAATGTTTTTTTTAATTTTTTTTCGTAAATTTCTTTTTGCAGATTAATTTTTTTTATCTTTCTACATCCTTCAAATTTTCTTTACGATTTTATATCCTATGTTCTTTATTGGTGTGGTTCCAATTGGATTCCATTTCAAGTCTACCTATTTGTCATGTGTGTCATCTTCTTTAATGGTTGTCATTTCCAAGAAAGATGAAGAGATGTGCTTTGGGTACACAATTTTCTCTCTCCTTCTTCTTTGAAATATCGTGTACTAATTCTTTTTGAGATGTTTTCCCATGTCTACTTTATATATATATATATATATATATATATATCCTCTTATACATATACACGTTTTTTATCACTTGTATATATATACACACTTGATATGTGTTGCTTGTGTCAGCTCGGTCAAATCTGTCTTGATTGACAGTTGAGTTTGAAGATCTCAACATGTCATTTGTCACATGCCTTGGAGATATATATATATATATATATATATATATATATTTTTTTTTATTTTACGTTTTTTTTTTCTCTCAACATTTTTGTTATAAATAAATAAAAGTTGTCTCGGACAATAATTTTTTTTCTTTTTTTTTCTAGAACTCATTACTTGTATCAAAATATCCAACACATATTTGAATATTTGTTCTACTTACCAGATACCAAGAACTTGTACACTTGATTTGATCTTACAATATTTAAGAGCTACTATATTGTTTGCCACGCTTTAACTAGCTCTAAGCTAGCTGTCATATCCTTGGTTAGATATATATTTTTTTTCAGACCCACTTGGACAGTTGTGCTATCAATATCAGTCTCTACGTTGCTTCTACCAATAACTAAATTATCCATCATTCAAGACTGCCAGTGCACACCTTTTCAGTTTATACAAGCTGATATTATCATTGTGCTATATTTCTAATCTTTATATTTTGTTTATTCAAAGATCTGAAGTGAAAAAAAGGGACTGTCAGTGCACGCCAAATTTTACGCCACCTAGGCAAGATGTTTATTAATTTTTTTTTTATTAACCACGATATTATTTGCATTTGGACAAGTTTTATATCTGTTTTATTTTTTATTAGTAATACAAAGATGAACTGACATTTTAATTTGTTGGGCCCACACGTTGATTGTCTGATGTTGTGTTGATATCCATTATCTCTTAGTCGATATTTTTTTGACATCATTTAGAGAACCATTGTGTATTCTCTTATTTTTCCTCTAACCTCTCTCTTGCAGAAAAAATCTCCAACATTTAAGACATCAAAATATTGTGGAGTGGTTCAACAGATACGATTTGATTACAAGACATTGAGCATTTAATGCTCTCCCAAGTCTACAGATTTTATGGAGGTGAAATCACCTGCTCTTCTCTCCAACGGTCACTTTTTTTCCTACAAAATAGAGGATCAGCGTTTGGTTGAAAGTTAATGCAAAACAAAAAAAAGATCACTCAGTGCTACAAAACGTTTGAGATAGCTACATATCTTTATTCAGCCTTCCTTATATAATATTGAAGAAGAAGACTTTGTACTAAAAAAAAAGTTATCATTCTGCTACAAAAATTTTGAAGAGAAGACTTGGGCCAAAATCAGATATTTTTGTGAAGACCTTTTAAAGAGGAAACTCAGATCAAGTTGTATTTTAGAGAGTTTCGTCATCAATTCTTTGTACTCAAAACTTCAGATTTATTTTTGAAGCTTGGTTATTAGCTTTGGTTGTACAAGTAGCTAGGTTCAGCTGCTTAAGTTGTACGTTGGAGGTTTGATCCTGCCATAGTGGATCACAGTATTGAAGCGCAAGGAGACGGGTGCTGCTCTTGGTGCGTGGACGTAGGTCGGATTTTGGCCGAACCACGTTAAAAATACGGTGTCATTTATTTTCTGCATTTAATTTTATTTATATGCTTGTGATTTTTTTTGGTTATTTATATCTGAAATTTGGAAAATTTATTTATGATTAAAATTATTATTTTCGTAAATATTCATTAAAAAGAAATATTAATTTTTTTAAAAAATTTTTTTTACGAAAACTCTTACTTGGGTCTTATAATATTGAAATACTACCTGTTTAATTAATTTATTGTATTTATTTAATACTCTTGTGTTAATCACTCTAGATTAAATCCATAATATAAACTTATATTAAAAGCTAAATTTGATAATTTATTTAGTGGGTATTGAAATCTGTGATTCATCTTGTTTAAATTAATTGGTGATATTTTTTTTTAAGTGATATTAATCTGAAATTTAGATTAGGTGTTTTAAAATTAAATATTTATTGATTTTCTAATTGAAGTCCAAAAGTTAGCTAAACTCAATTCACCCCCCCCCCCCCCCCTCTTGAGTTAATATCTGGGCAATAAAGACCTTGCGATAAAACCTCCAACAACTTTTAAAGGGGAACCAGTCGTATTATTCTCTCATACAGACATTGATCTCCTTGTTAAGCCTTTTAAAAATACCCTTGTAGGAAAGTTCTCCCATGGCAGACCACCAATGGAGGAAATTAGAAAAGTAGTCCAAATTTCTCCCTAAAAACAACCTTCAATGTTGGTCTTATAAATCACAAACACATTCTTATTCAATTGCATTCTGAAGATGACTATTCCAGGATGTGAATGAGAGATACATGGTTTGCAGGGAGGTTTCCTATGAGAATTTTTTAGTTGTCAATTGACTCCAGGCCTGATCTTGAAATTAGTATTGCTCCCATTTGGATTACTTTTCCCAATTTTCCTATTCATTTATTTTCTAAATCATGTCTCTATTCTATCGCTCAACTCATTGGTAAACCATTAAAATTAGATGCATCAATAGCTGAATTTAACAGACCTAGTGTTGCTCGTGTTTGTATTGAAGTTGACCTCACAAAGAATATTGTGAATAGAGTTTGGATTGTATGTGTAGATAAGGGTTTTTGGCAAGAGGTGATCCCTGAAAACTTGTTGAAGTATTATCAACACGCTTCAATAAAGGACATGATGAAGATTCGTGTATGTTTCTACAACAGATCTATGAGGGAAAGACTAAGAAGAATTATGATCCAAAACCAAAATTCACATGAAAGAATAAAGCCAAGACAGATAATGTAGATGTTTTAAAGGAGAATAAAATTGAAGAAGATAAAAGGCATGAAGAGTTAATTACCAAACATTATCTTGAAGAAACTTTTGATCATAACATTCCCAACCCTTCTCAAAATCTCAACCATGATCTAAATTCTAGCCCTTCAAACCAAATCCAATTACTCACCCATAATCCTTTCATCCTAGAAAAGATCCATTCCATAATCTAGGAAAACTTGTTTGAAGTTGAAGAAAAAGATGAGGAGGAGTTGGAGAATTGTATTATGCCCATAATCATTGATCTATATAAATCTAACCATAATCATATTCAAGAATTCATCTCCAACATCAAGAATTCTGACAAATGTGATCAAGAAACTTTTGTAGTTGATAATAACATGTAATCACCAAGAGGAACTAATCTCTCTAATTTTGTAAGTCGTAAATCTAAGAGCAAAGTATTCGTTTCTGATGCTGAGAAGAAGAAGGAAACATTGAAGTATGGTGTTATAACTCAGGAAGAATTGATAATATCTGCCTCATTGTTGGATAGAAACTGGAGCAAGATCAAATCCAAAAAGGATAGTGTTCAAGAGCAAGTGGTTCTCCCACATGTCAATCATATCAAGCAAGGAATAAAAATACCAGGAAAGGCTCTTAAACAACATGTTGATCCCCTATTCATAATATTCAACAGATCATCGTCTAAGGTTAACTCAAAATTCATCCATTCCATTTCTCAATGATAAACTTTATTTCTTGGAATGCTAGAGGTATATCAAACTATCCCACTAGTAGAAAAGTGAAAAGGTTATCCAAAAAATATAACCTTCCTAAAATTTCTATTCTTGAAGCGAAGACCCAAAGTAATAAGATGAGGAAGTTTCTTTTTAAGTGGAATTATAAAGAGGGGGTTAGTAATTATTCAAATAAGATTTGGTTCCTTTGGAGGTTTGGAATCCAAGTGGAAATTATCAAATATGTGGAGCAATGTCTTACATTGAAAATTCATCATCTTGATTTAGCTAAATATTTATTGATTAGTCTCATATATGCTAAGTGCACAAGGCAGCTGGAAAGGCTTGATCTGTGGAGGGAAATAGATTTTTTATCTACAAATCAGGATATTCCTCATATGTTTATTGGAGATTATAATGTAGTCACACATCAAGCAGAAAAAATTGATGGAAATCAAATTGATCATCTTGTAGTAGAAGACTTTAATGACTCTATTAATTAGTGTGGTCTTTATGATCTGGGATCTAGTGGATCTATATTCACTTGGAGTAATTATAGAGTCGAAGATGGGGATATTCATGCCCGACTTGATAGGGGTGTTTGTAATATTATCTGGAAGGATTATTTTAATTCCTTTAACATAACTCACTTGGCTAAAAATGATTGTGATCACCCTCCTCTTCTTCTTTCAATTAGCTCATCTGATGATTCTTGCCCTAAACTATTTAAATTTCTAAAGATGTGGTTTTCTCATCCTTCTTTTATTGATACGATTTCAAATGTTTGGTCTTCAGTTGAGCAGACATCTCCTATGAGGATTTATTATCTTAAATTGAAGAATATTAAATCAGTTTTAAGTAGTGGAATAAGGAGACCTTTGAAGATATCTTTCATAATATTCAAGATCTTGAGGATGAAGTTCTTAGGAAGGAGTGTGAATTTTAGATGAATCCATCAGCAAATCAAAGGATGGAATTGCAGCTGGCTAAGGTTAGGTTAGATCAAGCACTAGCTTTGGAAAAAAATTATTGGAAGAAGAAATCAAATGTCAAATGGCTGAAGGTGGGAGATTCTAATACCAAATTTTTTCAGTCTTTTGTAAAGGCTAAGGTGGAAGCTGTAGCTATTCATAAAATTATAGATGATGATAACAATTGGAGTACAAGTAAAGAGGAGATATAGTCTACATTCATAGATCATTTTAAAGTAAAGTGACAGGCTGAGTCTACATCGAGTCAAGATGAAGTTCTGGAAGTTATTCCTAGACAAGTTTCTGATTATATGAACTCTTTTATCAGTAAAATCCATGATGAAGATGAAATTTTCAATGCAGTTTCTAAATTAAATGGGGATAGTATTGCAGGTCCTGATGGATTTGGTGGTTTATTTTATGTAAAATGCTAGGAAGTTATCAAAAAAGATCTTTGTGCAGTAATTCAGTCCTTCTTACTTAGTGCCCAAATCCCAAAAAGTTGGTCAAACTCTTCAATTTTTTTTATTCCAAAAGTCTCTAACCCCCTCTTTTCTCTCATTTCAGACCAATCAGCCTAAATAATTTCAATGTTAAAATTATTTCCAAAATTTTGAATGATAGGCTCTCCAATTATCTTCCTTTACTTACTTCTCCCACTCAAAGTGGTTTTATTAAGGGTAGTATTCAAGATAATATCTTGCTTTCTTATAAGATGGCTAACATGCTTCACATGAATTGTTATGGTTCTAATGTGCTTACAAAGTTGGATATGGAAAAAGCCTATGATAGGGTGGACTGGTTTTTGGAAAAACACGGTACTTTGGAAAAACACGAGAGTCCATTTTACAATGGCGCGGATCCGTCCCGCCCAAGGAGCCGATCTCATTGGCACAATGGCAAAAGTTCATTGACAATGAGATCGAGGATCGACAATTGGCATCTCGCCAATCGGGGAGGGAAAATCGGGCTAAAAAGACGGACGTGCACTACTCCGGCCGGACCTCTTACGCTGAGGTGGAGCATAGGATGCAGGTAAGATTTAATTTATCTATAACTACAGAAATATATTATTGGATATTATTTTACTTTACGGGGTCGATACTAATTTTACTTTACTCTATTTTATTTCAGAGGGTAGGGAGTGGGCCAGGGGGTAAGCCACATAGGCTCGATACTTATGTGGCTCTTCGGACGAAGAAGGGGAAGGACAAGGAGGTGTCCCCGAGCGTCGCGGCCACGATTGTAAGTAATCCGAAAGTTTAATTATTGTTAATTACGTTATAATTTTTTAGTTTACTTATTTTACTAATCATGTGCTTTTTGTCATTTCAGGCAAAGCTTAAGGAAGTGCATGAGTCGCAGTCTGATGCCGACAAGGCATCTTTGTCCACAGACGCACTCAGCCAAGTGCTTGGCTCTGATCGCAAAGGGAGGACAAGAGGAGTGAGCTCGCGGGTGGCCAAATCTAGGATCATCGGATTGGAGACGAGCGACACCGGGTTGTCTCGAACGGTGGATTCACACGATGCGAAGCTGTCCCGTTTGGAGGCGACAGTCCAAGATATGTACGCATTCATGAATCGTACGTTGGGTGGAAACCTTAAAGGAAAAGGGAAAGGGAAGGAGAAGGCGGTGGAGGAGGATGAGGCGCAGGATGACGAGGATGTGGACCTCGCTGCTTCATCACCGACACGTTCGTACTTCGACGATCCACTTCCCTATTTGACGCCCTCCAACAGACCATTGTCGACAATTGGTTGGCCGAGCGTGTTCATATTGGACGTATTTGATGGCCAGCGGATAGGGCGGGGGTTGAGGGACCCGAATATCGTCGAGGGTGGAATAGTCCATGGACGTGTGCTTCAAGAGATGGAGTCTAGGGTGCTCGTCACGCATGTCATACCCGGGAAGGAGAACTCCCTATTGTGGTTGCGCGAACAATGCGGCACGACGTATATTAGTGGGTGCGTCAATTCGTATGTCGTGTGGCCTACTCACCTCCTCAGTTTTATCCAAGACATGTAGTAACATTATTTTTAAGTTTGTCCATTTTAATTAAATTTGGATTATATCGTCATGTATATTGTTTTTACTTAGAATATTTGGATTATATCATCATGAATATATATTTGCATTATCTTTAGTTTGTGTTGGATATATGATGTTTGGAACAGGTACAACGTTGCTATAACAGGTACAAATATACTACTAGGCAGTGGCGGTGGCCATACTGCCCAGCAGATTTTTTTTAAATTCTGCCCAGAATTGTCACGGTCATTGACCGTGACAAGTCCGTGACAAAAGTTATCACGGACGTGTCACGGTCAATGACCGTGACAATTGGGGTCACGGTTATGTCACGATTTAGAACCGTGACAAACGTGTCACGGTCATTGACCTTGACATGACCGTGACACAAAACGCGAGTTTTTTGTCAAGGTCAATGACCGTGACACGACCGTGATAAAAAAAGTTGTCTCGCCTCGAAATGTCACGGTCATTGACCTTGACAAGGTGAATTTGTCAAGGACAATGACCTTGACAAATGGGCAGATTTGGTGTAGTGTATTGAATTCTAGAGTGACACGCTACTGGTAGCCCTATTTATGATAAGCGAACTTGAGGCTCTTTTTATTGAGGAGAGTTGGTTTGTCATATCGAGCTTGGACCCAGTCAGTTTCAGCCACTTATCTTTAGACCATGACCTTTAATGAAGGGATCCTAAGTTATATTGGTAGGACTGTCTCTATAGCATAAACTAATAAGTGCGGGATGACCCCTACTGAGTTGTGCTTTGTGGCGCCATAGCCTCATGGAGCGTAGGGGAGTTTTTCAGACCAGTTATTGTAGGTATTTGTCTTCTTACTGATAATGTTTTTGACAATTTTGTTAGCAGATTTGATCGCTCCATTGGTTTGAAATCTGTATGGGAAGACTCATATCGAGTAATCCCGTATTCATGTAGTATTCACGTAGTAGGCTTGAAACCTCCTTCTGAAAGTTAGAACATTTATCTGATAAAAATTTGTGGGGTACACCCAAGTAGCATATAATATTTCTACATATGAATTTATCCACATTCTTATCATTTAGAACCGAGTAAGATTCAACTTTGACCCCTTTGGTGAAGTAGTCGATGGAGACTAGGATGAACTAATGCCCCATGGAGACTTTAAAAGTCACTTTACCTATGATTTCTATCCCTTGATGGAGAAAGACTATAGTGAAGTCATGAAGTAGGGTTCTGGGAGAGGTAGATCTTACCGGGGTGTATAGCTAGCACTGAAGGCATCTATAGACGAAGCTCGTGCAATCCATTTGCATAGTAAGCCAATAGTATGACTATCAGTGTATTTTTCTCGAGAGAGTGTATCCACTCATGCGCAGAACAAATTCTCCACTATTGATTTTCTCCATTATCTCAAGGTTTTAATTTCCTGTGACGCACTTTAAGTGTATTCCATCGAAGCCTCTTTTATAGAGTTTCCCCCCATAAATGATTAATTGGGCTACCAATGATCTTAGGGTGAATCGATCATTTAGAGAGGAGTCTGGTAGGTAGTGGTTCTTGGTCACCAAGTTTCATATGTCATACTACCAAATAGGGTCCTACGGTTATTTCCTTAATATCATTGTTCTCAAAACAGTAGGAAAGGGTGCTCCGACTAGTCAGGGTAAACGTGATTTTCACGGTTCTTTCTGGCATATCTATCATAGAGTCTAGGGTGGTAAATGCGTATGCTCGAATCGTCAAAACTTCATTCAAACAACTTCAAATGAACTTCATTTGAACGATTTCTCCACCTCGAAAAACTTGTTTTCTTATAAAAATGATTCTTTTGATCAGTTTTACACCACTCTTTTGGCAAAAATCAACTTTAACACCTCCACCAAAAAAATTTCTCTTTGTGTTACTCAAAAGCACTTTTATTTTCTAAATTTTACATGTGACACCCCAACTAATTAAATACCGGGTAGCTGCTCCTTTATTAAATCAATACAAAATGCCAAGTTGGTTCAGTTAATAGCATCACAGTCGAAAACATTCTAATAATTACTAACCACCTAGTATTTAAAAAGTAAGTTGCTAAATTTTAATTTAAGTCTGATTAACATGCAATAAAAGAATAATGGAAGAATAACATAATCCATTCACCATAACAAAGTAATGAAATAATCAGCAAATAATAATAAGTCCGGAGGAAAACTCCTCACAACAATCCCACAACTGAAAATAAAATGACAAGTCTGAATCCTGAATTAATTACATGCCCGAAGTCTGAATAACTGAAATAAATGAAAAAGTCTCTAAAAGAAATGGGCGACATGCCCTACAACTGATAAGTGCTGAATATAGAGTCAAGATAGATGAAGTGTCTACAAGCAAAGTCCTGTAACTTCCACAAACAGCTACAGCTCGTCACCTGAATGGGGATCCTAAGCATGGTGTCCTTGTGGCTGGGCACCTAAAATGGTTTTTACAAAAATAGATTTGAAAGCAAATGGGTCAGAACCCGAAAGTGGAAATCATTTTAAAAACAGCAAGTGTTTTAATAACATTAAAATATTAAATGCAAAATACATGTTAGGACGTGCACTCACATGAAATTCTCACCTCTCGACTACATGTGCACTCCTAACGTACCTTACCCATCTAAATGACATATATATCTAACCAAAGCGTAATAAGTTCTACCCTTTACTACTCGATCCCCATAATGCACTCTAGCGTTATCAATTAAATAGAGGGCTTTACTTAAACTCAGATTCTCAATTAGTAATACAATTCACTATCAAGTAACCCGTTATGTTTTCTCAAAACAATACCATAATTATATTCACAATATTAACATGAAAGTTCCCATTAATTAAATGTATATTATTCACGTCATAAATATACAATACAAGCACCTCGAGACTAGCTGCGGTGCACACATACTCTGCTATCTATCCCAGTACATCACGTACATAAGGATCACGCATTCTGAATCTCTCAGGAATCGTTCAGATAACAACATCACAAATAATGGAGGTGAACACAGTCACATCACATGGGTCACGCACATACCTGCGCTCCCACGATCAACAGACTTATTAACATCCCAATAACTCCTTCTCTGACCTATGTTCATCGAGGTACCAGTCTAAATCCGGGAAACACAAGGATTAGAGGGCCCTAAGGGAACGTAAACCTCCCGTGATAGCAAGTATGGTAGGTATGTCATACACATAAAATCAATACATATACTAAGTATGCACACATCTCAGAAATCACCATAATATATTGGTGGTACACTTCTCAATCTCGTACCGACATATAATCTACACAATTTATATGTTCCCGATTAATATAGTAATTTAGGTCGTCAATAGTTCTCACATCGTAATAGACACTCACGTCCTACTTCATAATTTCCCTTAGGTATAACTACACTTCTAGGTTTTGCTCCTCATTATATCTCAAATGTCCCTACTATATCAATTTATCATCAAGGGAAGGTTATCTCTACCATTAAATAAGGTTACGGGACATGTGAAATCAAAACAGGCTAAAAAGCCTAAACTGTCAACTCGTTAGAAGTCTCGTTCGAACGAGGCTGTTCGAACGAGAGCTCGTTCGAACGAACTGGGCCTTCTAACGAGATCCCGTTCGAACAAAAGTCTTCGAACGAACATCCCTCTTGTTAGAACCCAAACTGTCAACTCGTTAGAAGCTCGTTCGAACGAGCTCGTTCGAACGACCTGGGCAGGTCTTCTAACGAGTGGCCAGATTTTCCAAATCTCTTTTTTCCAACTTCTCTATACCTCAAATCTCATCCAAACATTAATCCAATGATTCTTTAAAGTCACTAATCATTCCTAAACATATTTAGGTCATATTTTGTGGGGTTAATTCATTCTAACCTCATTCAATTATCAAATCTCTTCATATTTTCCCCCAATTTTAAGAACATGAACCCTAGAATTTATAAATCATCAAAGAGCCTAATTAAATCCGTTTTTGTTTCATCCAAATTATAATATCATCAGAATAATCATCTAAGTACCAATCTACATGCGATTCCTCATCAAAAATGAAATTTCTACTTCCAATTTAAATGGGTTTTTCATTAACTCCCAAGAACAATGAGATTTTATCAATTCCTACACATGGAGAAAACATTCTTTGCAAAATAACGAAATTAAACCACTTGCCTTAAGGGTAACTCTGGGTTTGATGACGAATCTGATGAACGATTCTCTCTCTCTCCTGCAGAATTCCTCCTCTCTCTCTCTCCAAGCTTTCTTCTCTAATGGTGGCAATGGAGACTAGGGTTTGTCTTAGGAACTTTTGGGGCTAATTCTAATAACCCCCGTAGCCCTCTAATCAGTTAATGGCTGGTAATGGGTTAGTGGGTCTTTTAATTTTCCATTTAAAACTCCTAAAATTCGTTAATCAAAAATCCCAAAATTCTAAAATTACCAAACTACCCTTATACGTTGTCGGTATGGCCTAAAAATGCCCCGGGACCCAAACTAAACCCCCGACTAGTGTTTTCTGACTATTTCGACCCTTACTGACGTGTTGACGCACTCAAAATGACCATACGATTTATAGAAATAAAATTCACTTTTTAATTATCATAATTATATTCCATGACGCGACTGTCACACGCGTCTCAACGAAATTTCCAAATTGCAGTATTTCAATCTCACGACAAGTTTCATAATTCAATATTCATATATAATCATATATGCACATTATAATCAAATACCAACTCTCATCTCGCTAGTATTTTTATCCGGATTAATTTCCAATTAATACGCATTTAATTCAATTAATCCCATAAATAAATATCACAAAAATACGGGGTATTACATTACATTCCTTATATGATTTTTTATTTTTTCAAACACAAGTTTCCATAAAGTTGAGTTTACTGTATTGTTGATTTGTGGAGCCGAGATCCTATGGCTGGAGAAGAAAGGATATCGCATCCTGAGGCTAATCAGTGGATACCAAGGGATGAGTTGCTTCTTGTGGGTGGTGCTAGACTGTGCCACATTCTATAAAATACATGAAGATATACATAGGATTATACTTAGTGGAGGTATAAGTAGTTTATAAATCATCTTGTGTCTATCAATTCTGATACAGTGCTGAAATCTAGATTTTTCTTGAAAGAGATTTTTTCTCAGTTTCTTCTTTTGCTCTATTTGGGTTAGTTTGACTGTTTTCTTGGATTGGATCATTTAAATTTGGACTTTATCTTGCATGTACTTATGAATCTAATCAAGATAAAATTTGGATTAAAAATTTTAATTTGTGTGAGCATAATCTAATTTACGAACTATCCATATGAATCCACTTTCTCAAATCGGAATCAGAGGGATACACTATGTTTTTGTGTGTTATTTATTATTTGGGTTTTTATGGATAATTTGTATAATAGGCTACCTGTATTTAATGTGTATAGTTATGCTTATTGAAAAGATCGAATGAGGTCGACTTACAAAGCGATTGACGAGTGTTCTTGGTTTGTTTGGGGAATAGCGTGGACACACGCACTGTGGCTAATGGTGATGTCATAAGTCCAAATCCGTCACCACTTAGGCAGACGATGAACTAAAATGGAGCAATTTTAACTCATGCAGTTTTAGTGACATTTCTGGAGTTGTCACCCCGGAAGAGTTCCACCACATAATGGCATGCACCACGTCTAAGGATGCATGGGATACCCTCTAGCTCACTCATAAGGGTACCAACCAACACTGTGAAACATTCTAAGATATAGAACCCTATGATAAAACCAGAGTTAAAGATATCACACAAATAAACATTCTATGATAAAAAGTTTAGATCCAGCAAGAAAATTTTTGAAAAAATGAGAGGATAATTCCCGAAGAAAGATGAGGAGATATTCTATGAGTGCAAGGGTAAGGTTCACAAAGAACATGAGTGTTCTACGAGGTTTAAGAGACAAGTCAAATGAAAAGTTGCTCTCAATGCCACGCTTAGTGGTAGCAATGTCGAGTCGGTGGATTCCGGGGAAAAATCACCACATGGATGTAACTTAATAGCGTTCATGGCTAGTCATGTTAATATATCAAGTACACCTCACGCAGATAAGGAAGTTTCTAAACATGATGATATAGACAGTGAGTCTAGTAACTCCGGACAGAGTAAGGAAGATGAAGTTTTAAGTGAGGGTGAGAGTGACCTTTAACAGGCTTACGCCGAGCTTTATGTCGAGTCATTTAAGATAAAAAAGCAAAACAAAAATTTGGTGCTTAGGGTATTATCTTTAGAGAAGCATTTGAGATATTAGAGAGAGAGAGAGAGAGTCCCGGGTGAGAGTTTGTTTTGGAGAAAGAGCCATTTTAGTGGAGAGGTAAAATGGTGACTTGACCAATAAAGTCGGTAATCTTACGAGAGATCTTCAAGCTTCATTGTAGACTCGTGAGAAACTTAAAGACCTTGTATCCCAACTCGAGAAAGATATCGTACGTGCCTGAAAGGTCAAGGTTACTATAGAGGATACATGAAAGAAGGATGAATATATGTTACTCAGTCCCACTTTATATTTTAGGGAGAGGTAAGGAATATGTTACGATGGTGCATCCAATTCTCGTGTCGCACCAAAATTAGTTACTAAGTTTGTGGTGGATCCATATGGGCCTCGGCCTAACCCACCAAATAGAGTTTAACCTAAACGAGCGAACAAAGAAGATATAAACAAGTCTATGTTTTCACCTATTTCAAAAGGAGAGGTTACTTATGTAATTTTTCTACAAGTTAGAATAGCTTAACGCACACATACTCCCACTCACCGCTATAGCGATTTTGCTTATCTTAGAAAGCAAGTTGAGTTCCTAGTCATGACTTTTCAAAGATTAATGGAAGAATTACAAAGGATATATATGCCTTTTGAGAACGCTTCCAATTTTACGACTAGAGCCAACATCGATAAGGGCAACTAAAAGGATAATTCCACTTAAGTGCCTAACAAAGACGATAAATCCCTTATTGTTCACATTCCTCTTAAGGCTCAGATTACTTCCCAATAGTATTTTGATACTTGGTGCTCTAGGCACATTATGGGTAACAAGTCATATTTTACCGACCTTATGGATCACAAAGAAGGCAAAGTCACCTTTGGATATGGGAGTAGGTCTAGTATTTTAAAATGCGGTTATGTTGAGATACCTGAAATTCCAAAACTACACAATGTGTTGTACGTCAAAGGGTTAAAAGAAAACTTGATTAGCATAAGTCAACTTTATGATGCAAACTTTGTGAAAAAGTTCGACTATATGAGTGTAATCTATATGATCAATCCGGTGAACTAAAACTATAAGGAGTAAGGAAAAATGATAATTAATATGGGATTATTCCCAAATCCTCCTTTGTGTGCAATAATGCCACGGTCTCCTTTAAGGACCTTTGGCATCAACGACTAGGTCATGTGGACTTTTGAGACATTGAGATATTAGTAAAGAAAGACCTAGTGCGAGGCTTACCATCCCTTGGGAAACCAATGTCCTTGGTTTGTGGTCATTGCCAACAAGGAAAACAAATTTGAATTCCTCATCGAAAATTAAATACCATTACCACTTCTCCTGTTTTGGAGTTAATACATATGGACCTTATGGGTTCTGCTCGTATTGAAAAGCATAGGTGTTAAGAGATATATTCTCGTGATGGTCGATGACTTTTAGAGATATTCTATCATGGGTTTTGTCATAGAAAAGTAATAAGCGGTTGAGTTTCGAATAACCAAGTGCCGTGTCCTATAAATCCAACACAGTGTCACTATTATCCGGATGCGTAGTGACAACGACACTGAGTTTAAATAAGTCAAAGTGGATATATATTGTGATGGATTGGGCATTAAACACGAGTTTTTGACCGTTCATACTCCTCAATAAAATGGGATAGTTGAGAGGAAGAACTGGATGATTCAATAGATGGCTAGATCCATTCTTCTTGGGAGAAACGTGCCTAGACATTTTCGAGTAGAGGCGATAAGTACCTCATGCCATACAGTGAATAGGGTATATCTTAGTCCACACACGTTACACACACCATATGAGTTATGGATAGGGAAAAAACCCAACCTTTCATATTTTCGTGCCTTTGAGAGTACTTGTTACATCTTCAAAGATAGAGAACTTAGGAAACTTCGACTCCCAGATCAATGAGGGGATATTTTTAGGTTATTCATCATTGAGTATGGCTTATAGGGTGTTTAACCTTATAAGATCTAATGTTTTGGAGTTAATAAACATCATAATTAGAGACGATGAGCCTCCGGTATCTATTGACCCTAGCCCCGAGTATGAGGACGATGCACCCCCAGTGTCGATCCTATTATTCCTCATGCTATACTAGTGGACCCCACTCTTAATTTAAAGTATCCACCTTCTTAGGTTCGAAAGATTCATGACCCTTCCCCTATAATTGGTTATCCCACACTAGGTGTCAAGACTCATGATCAACTTGATAATGTGGTTAACTGCTTTTGTTACACCTCCTTAGTCGGGCCCAATAATGTGCAAGAAGCACTCAAGGACGAGCATTGAATGTCCGTTATGCAAGAAGAGTTGCTTCAATTTCACAAGAATGAACGTCTGGGAGTTAGTCGCCCGACCTAGAGAGATTATTATGATCGGTACCAAGTGGATTTACAAGAATGAGATGGAAGAGAATGGTACCATAGTTCATAATATGACTAGGTTAGTTGCTCAAGGCTACACATAATCGAAGGTGTAGACCTTTATGACATATTTGCTCATGTTTCGATAATTGAGTCTGTTCGCTTACTACTCTCCACATTATATCATCTACTCTTCAAGTTATATCAAATGGATGTCAAAAGTGCACTCCTTAATGGAATTCTACAGGAGAAAGTTTACGTGAAACAATTAAAGGGGTTCGAAGACCCAAAGCACTCAGGACACGTCTATTATCCTAAGAAGGCCTTGTATGATTTGAATCAAGAACCCCATGCTTAGTACGAGAGGCTAACTTCTTATCTCTTAGGTTGTGGCTTCAAGAGAGGAGGAGTGGGTAAAACATTTTGTGTGAAAAGAGAGAGTGGTGCGATATTGGTTGTCCAACTCAATGTGGAGAACATATTATTTGGATCCACGTGCTCCCGACATGCTCACACATTTTAGGAGAAGATGAAGAGCATGTTTAAGATGAGCGTGGTTGGAGACCTTACGTTCTTCTTAGATATCCAAGTGCGTCATCTTGATGATGGGATATTCATATCTCAATCTAAATATGTAATGAACCTAGTGAAGAAGTTTGGTTTAGACTCTGCTAAGAACTCACGCACCCCTATGAGTACATCGACTAAGATTATCAACAAGGATGTAGAGAGGCCCTTTATAGGATCATGATAGGAAGTCTTCTCTACTTGACCGCTAGTCATCCCTACATTGACATTAGTTTTGGAGTTTGTGAAAGATACCAAGCATCCCCTAAAGATTCCCACTTGATCGCACTTAAACATATCATCAAATATGCGAGTGGCACTCTTTCCTACAGTATTTGGTATTCCTTTGATACTGGTGATTATTTGTAAGCCTATTTGAATGCCGATTGGGCCGGCGATGTTGATGGTTGTAGGATCACCTCGGGTGGATTTTTTACTTTGGGGGTGCTCTTATCTCTTGGTTGAGCAAGAAGAAAAACTCCATATCTTAATCCACTACAGAGGCCGATTATATACTCATCGAGAGTCATTGCATGTAACTCTTATGGATTAAGAAAATTTTGGAAGATTATGGGATTTCCCAAGGCACAATCACTATTTCATGTGATAATACAAGTGAAATTTATATATCTCGTAATTCGGTATAAAATTCCTATACAAAGCACATTATGACACGTGAGAATTTTATTCGAGATCTCATAGAGGAGAAAGTCATGTCCTTGAACTTTGTGAACACTGAACCTCAATTAATCGATATTTTCACAAAACCTTTAGATGCACTTAGATTCAAGAATCTTAGGAAGTCTTTGGGTATTTGCTCCATTGATTGAGTTTGGATACTTTATCTAGTATAGGGTGATTTTCATGTTCATATAATTTGTCCCTATTACTAGATTGTAGTTTTATGTATTCTTATTATTTCACATGCCTATAATTGATATATTTTGAAAAATACAAAAAGATTTTCTGTTTTTAAGAAAAAGTTTGAAAAACACAAAAAAGATTTTTTTTTTTAAAAAGACAAAGATTTTTGTATTTTTGTTTTTCTCCATATATGGATGTGCGTTTAAGATATTCGGATCCCCTCTACATTCTATCCATTCACGTGACCTTTTCATGGTGTTTTTTAGACATGGCTTAGTTTCTCTAGTGTGCTTAATAATATGGAGATAGCATTTCGTTGATCATTGATGATTACTTTCTTCATGATAAACTCTTTATCACCTTTATCGAACATGTGCATGGACTTTTTGAACATTGAGCTTACTTATCATATGTTTAATATGGTGTTCTCATCTCATTCGTGTATAATAATGACCAAATGTAAATATAGATAAGTTATGCTTGTAAGAACCATACCCCGAATTTTATTTCTCGAAAAATTTATTATATATTAAGCAATAAAAAGGGACTACGAAAGAGAAAAATTCTCTTTGCGTTAGAAATCCACCATTTGCAAAAAGAGCTAAAAGATTAATGACACATAAAAAAAGAAGTTCCAAGACCATTTTATTTCAATGTTGCTTCTTACACATGAGCATTATGATATCTTCAAAATTTTGGGAGTGAATTCTTATATATGTGAGTTTTTTAGGGTGTTATAAAGTATAAGATTAATGGGTTTGCACAATGGACTCTCTTGAAAAGCATTAAATAATTTGGCGTCAATGATTTGAGAAGCATTTAAATTCATGGCATCTTGCGTAAGTCTGGTCAGTTTCATTTAAGTTCAACATTTTTACACCTAGGTTGAAATTGAGTTCTTTATTTCGAAGTATCTCATTGATTTCGTGTGCCTTTGTTGTGAATGCCTTTTTGGTTTACATATTCACAAAATTACATTCATTCTTTCATGATTCAATTATTTTAGTGTTATTCCATGGTTTTATGTATTTTGTATCTATATCCTTGTTATACCTTATTTTTATACTTGAAAATTTTGAAAATTTTCAAAAAAATGGTATGGCTTATGGAATTTCATCGAATGTGCTTTAATGATTATTTTTGTGATGATTCTTTCTTTTGGATTTGCATAATGCTAACATTTCAGGATTAGTTTCCAACCCTTTGTCTATTGGGGACAAAAAGTGGAGAACAAATTGAGAGGAAGTTTGTTTTTATTTAAAACTTGTACACGTCACAGTATTCTTTTGTTACATGTGTGTTGATCTCTTCCGCCTTCATGATGATTTCATGGACTACACGAAATGAAGAATTTTCGTTGAAGATAAAGTCTCAAATGTCGTTCCACTTTTGGGCTTGGGAGGGAATTAGAACATTATCTTAAGGGTTTTATTATAATTTTGATTTTGGTTATTATTTTGTATCGGAATAACCAAAGGGAGAGATTTGAAAGAGCAAGATTCTATAAATGCTCATAGCTTAGGTATTTTATCATATCCCGTTACAAATCGTAGTTACAAACCAAAGACTACATTCGCATTTTCCTCCATGATCATTTAAAGATGAGTTGGTGACCGAGCTACGTATCTGAGCTTCAAGCCGTTGGAATCATCACAAACATTTTATCGAGGTACATGTGGTTTTGATTTTACTCGTCAAATATATTATGGGATGTTTGTTTTTAATCGAGGTATTTTTTTATAAAATGATTTTGAAAAAAAATTATTTCGTTGGAACAAGATTTTTATCTCCTCAAAACAAGATTAAATCCCGTTCGTACAAAGTGCTATTTTCTTTATAACAGACTTCTAATGAACTTAAAATAAAAGGGGTTTTGTTTGACATAACCACTCTCGTTGGTAAGTCACTGGAAGATCTAATTTCGTTCAAATGAGATTTCACCTCATTAGAACTAAACCACTATTTTTGTTCAAACAAGTTTCTATTTTCATTTGAACGACGTCGCCGCCTCGAAAAATGTGTTTTTTATTAAAAAAATACTTTTTTTATCAGTTTTGCACAACTTTTTGGGAAAAAATTAATTGCAGTACTTGCACCAAAAGTTTTCGTCTTTGTGTTACTCAAAAACACTTATATTTTCCAAATCATACATCCCTTATATTATTTGTTGAGTTTTGTCAAACCCAAGCTTCCATACACTACATCAAAGCCTTATAGAGCTTACTCTCCTACTGATTTGTGGAGCAAGGCTCTACGATTGAAGAAGAAAGGATATAGCATCTTGAGGATAATTAGTTGATACTGAGGGAACAGCTACTTCCTGTGGGTGGTGTTGCACTGTGCCACATTTTGTAGAAGACTTGGAGACCAACATAGCATTATACTTAGTGGAGGAATAAGTAGTTTGTAAGTAGTCTTGTGTCTGTTAATTCTGATACAGTGCTGAAATCTAGGTTTTTTTCGAAAGGGATTTTTCCTCAGTTTCTTCTTCAGCTTTGTTTGGGTTAGTTTGATTGCTTTCTTGGATTGGATCATTTAAATTCGGACTTTATCTTGCATGCACATCTAAACTAATCAAGATAAAATTTTGATTAAAAATTTGAATCTGTGTGTTCGTCATCTAATACACGGACTATCCATACAAACCCACTTTCTCAAATGACAATAATCAAATATTTCAAAATAATCAATAATAATGTGATATCAAAAATAGATATCTCAAATCATATACTCTCATAAGAGATGGTCAGCAAAATATAGTATGAAACACTAGTCAAGGCAAACACCAAAAAGTCATTAAAGACATGAAAACCTATAAAGGACAAGATGTCTAAGACCAAACTAAAAATATACTAACACGGTAAGTACAATCTCAACTACAAACTCACACGGATCAGAACAAGATCCAATTCAAACAATAGTCAAGGTCTCATAATTCACTTTAACTACCCAAGGCATACAAAACGCAAAAAATGGTACCCAACAAGAATATTAGAGATCACACATAAATCTCTAAGAAACCACCAATCCTATCAATCATAATGACATATAAGGTCAATCAAAGAGAATTCAATAAAGTTACAAGATCCAAGGCAGAACGTAAAACAAAACACGTTAAGAAAAGTGCATAAATAAGTGTACAGTCAACACAGAAACTGCAAACAACAAGACACAGTAATAAAAAAGTAGATTAGCTTATGCATGAAAGAAAATTAAAATCATACTAATGAACATCGTGAGAATGGGAAAATATCAAGTCCTTCGAACGAAATAGAGCATCCATAAAAAATCAATCTAAAAATCTAGAATTTGTTAAGGACAACCCTTGAATCCCAACACTCCTAGTAGCATAAGTACGAATGGATGCAAATGCATGAGAAGTCGTTCATTTTGACTTGAATAACACCAAAAATGGGATAAAATGAAAAAATAACTAAAAAAAACTACAACTCCCACACATAAATACAAATGCAAAAACAAAGCATGTAAAGTGTGATAGAAATTAGGTAACATATGACAATCATATTTGACATAGAGATTTCATTTACATCTTGATTAAAACATGAATTAAAAACACAAATAATTCAAATCTCAATAAATATAACATACAAGGCTCAAAATTCTTATCCAAACAATATTTTACAATTTCATAATAACAATCGAGATATGATTCATGTGACAAATAATGGATACAAAATCAGTATGAATACACATAATCAACTCAGACAATTATTACAAATGATGTTTAAAAGGCAATCATTCCATCAACATCCTTTTAATATCAAAATGGTTGTTTCAATCCATTTAATCCCTCAACCATATGTTGATAATTCTTTTTAATGCCAACTAAATACCAATTTTTATTTTTTTAAAGATATGCCTCATCTTGTTTTTCTTGTCAGTTCAAGCTCTTGACTTATGTATCTTTTTCAACATATTTTAGTTTTTTCCATTGATTAGATTTTCACACCCCTAGATAACACCTACCCAAAAATATTTGAATTCCCCAAATAGGTGTAATTACTCTTGCGGTAGCCCTTATAAATGCTTTTGAAAACGGTCATTTTTCAACTCCATCATAGTAAGAAAATCTCAAAATCTCACACATGGACCGGCATAACTTTTGAAAACCAATAACATCAAGGGATTTGATCATGATCAAATTAAGTACTAAAAAAAATAATCTATTAACTATAATCATATGCAGCAAGTAATATGTATGTGCGCAAGTAGTGTGAAATTGATGCCATAAATTTCAACAAATTTTGCCAATCATGATTTATCAAATGAATTTAACCTAATAATTAAATCAATCAACATTTATAATCAAATGGTTTAAAAATCACTTTTTATCATCATTCAAGCTAAATCAATCATCAAATAAGAGTCACAGACTTAACCACGTATCATAAAAAGAATAAACCTAAAATCTTTTTTTGATTTTTGAATAAGAATAATGCATATATTTACAAAAATCATGTTTAGTAAAGAAATATACCATAGAAAGTAAATGCATTAAAAATACACATATGCATGAAATCGTCACCAACACATGAAAAGAGACAAAAAATAGAAATTCTCTCACCCGCAATGAAATGTTTGCCCCGAAAATTAATAATGGACTAGGAATGGGAACCTACAAGAACCTAGTCATCCTAGAAAACTATCTATCTAGCTAGCGGTGGGTATTCCAACCCTCAGATCAATGGGAGGAACAAAAACATTTTCCTTATTCACAAGTTTCAATAGAGGGAAATCAAGATCAATCATCTTTCTTAGTGAATTCCTAGGCAAACCACTACCTACCATGTGTATCCATCTCTCATCTTGCCTAGGATTCGTAGTCCTTGGAACTTGACTGTAGTGTCTAGTCTAGGTCTAGGAATATTTCGCCTAGCCTTACCCCTATTATGCACTAGAGAATTTAACATTATTATCAACTAACCTACTTGACTTATAGTTCATGAATAGGATCTCTGCGAAAAAAGCCTCTCATATTGTCAATGAATGTATTATTTTCCCATCTCAAGTATCTACAAACTTGATTTGTATGGTATTTTACTCTATAAAAAGTACAATAGTCAAACTTTCTTCTCACATTCTTCTTTGCCACTTAAGGTCTCAAATCATCTCTTCCAAGTTTATTTTGTTTGAAGTAAAAATGGAAAGTATGGTTCAATTTACCATAAAACAAGAAACCATTACCAACTTTATGAGTTGTCCTCTTAACTCTCATACTACATAAATGCGGAGAAACATATGTAAATGATCTTAACTTATCATCACGACGTCTAACAAACTTATTCCTACTGAAGACATCTTAAAGAACAAAATCATTTTTTCTTTTAGAACTCAAGGAACTAGAATCACATTTTCTTTTAATTTTTTTCCACTTGTAACAAAAAGATTCCAAATGTCATTTCTTATGACAAATTAGGTAAGCGAATGATTTTGGATCATCGTTAGAAAATTTTGATAATTTACTTTTCCTTTTTCAAATTAACATTCTCTGTCACTTTTTATTTCTCCCCATTTTTTTAAATCAAGGAATCGATTTCCTTTTACTCATATGGTGAACACTAACTCGATGAGTCAATTTAAAAAGACAATGACTTGTTTTTATAACTTTTAAATGTGTAAAATTTATTTTTTAAAGACTCAAAACTCTTCTCAAGTTCACTTTTATAACCTTCACAAACAATAAGTTCTTTCTTCACATTTTTCAAGTTAAAGAGTCAAATTACTTTTCTCTTGGTCTAAAACTTTGAGTTTTTTTAACTCAACATTTGTTGAACATGGAAATCTTCTCAAATAAAAATTTTGTAACCTCAATGCTTGGTTATCTTCTTTTAACTCTCAAGCCAATTCCAAAAACTCACCCTTCTCTTTTTAAATCATTTTTAACTTTTCATTTGCAAGTTAACTAGTCATTATAAACAATTTAAAAACTTCTTTTTCTTGTTCATGGATTTTTAGTTCATTAGCCAAATTAAAATTCAACTTTTTGATTTTGAGAAGTTAAGCATCTAACTTTTCAATCTTTTGACTCAACGATTTTACACCTTTAATTTCATCACATTCATCAAAATGAACATTAATAGACTTTGATTTCTCCGGGGAATGAGAAGATTTATTTTTATTTCTCAATTTTGGATTAAAATTTATCTATCATTTCAGTATGATCCAAAAGAATAATACGAACATCACAAGTATTAATACTAGATGGAAAATCAAAATCTATTATCGTAGCACCCCTAATCACACAAGAAAAACACTAGCACAAGCAAACTACATCGATGAGCAAAAACACAACAAACACATAACAACACAAGGATCAACTCATGCACGTAATGCAATAAATATGGGCACCTTGCTCTAATGCCAATTGAGGAACGTGTGTTATTAATGTGCGTGTTTAACCTATAAAAAACCTAGAGGAGGTGAATAGGTTTGAATGCATCCCATGACTAATTTTTCGGATTTAACAATTTCGCTTGCAATTTCAATTACATAACATAGGTTTTATCAAATTAATTTCCAAATTACTTGATTAAGTAATTTAATTAGGTGAATATAGATGAACAACACTAGATTTAACACACCAACTAAAAGACAATGTTTATGAGACCCCCCCCCCCCTCCCTCTGAAAGGGTTAAAAACCTCGACGCACTCCAATTTTTAATTCAAGTTGAAAATACATTTTACACAACGCAAGAAGATTCCTTTTAGACAAGATCTCTCATGTAGTTACCTGTGAACCTTGCAATATTCCCTGTAGATGATGAAAATCCACACCGAGCTCCATGATGTGAATGAAGAACTCCACTCTCTTCCTTGGAATCAATGCGATAATTTAATTTCTTCAATAGACTGAAATGCTTCCTCATTTAGATCTAGGAGTAGGTGATCATAATAATTCAAAAGTAATTTGATAAATTGAAAAGGCTATGTGAATCTGAACCAATAACTGACATTGTCACAAGCACGGTGAACTTTTTTTGTGCACACAATTCCAACCAGTGTGGAATCTTATCCAAGAACATTGGTTTCGTGAGAACTCTAACGTGTGCACGGGCCTAAAACTAATTCGTTCGAAGGGTCGTTCGAAGGGTTAAGGAAAAATTTCTTCCAAAAGGCCTTAACTTGTTCTCAAATTAAGAAAAACTCTCATAAATTTTTTCAAATGTCCTCTGAGACAATTTAAAACACTTGTTCCATCAAATTGTATCATCCTTACACATTTTAAAAATGTTTGTGCATATGTGTGTGTTTAGCTATTGATAATTCACTATATCTACTAAAACGATATGCTCTTCATACAATGTGAATGTATAGAAACAGAAGTCTTCAATGAGCGACTTGCAAGATCTTCAATATTCAAAGGTTCATCAAACATAAATGATCGTTCCTCACTCGATAGAATCAAGTCTAAGTGACTTCAATAACTCGACGACTCAAATGTTTTGTCATGGGAATTAGCCAAATAATATTAATTAAAAATTACATTTTCAGTCTTTCAGTTCGCAATTTCTCCCCGAGGTCGGGTTTATCGGTTAAGTGATTGATTATTTTCCCTGGAAGTTATTTGACACCATATCTAGTTTTCGCTGTACGCCCCTATTTAGGCCTAAGCCTAAGTGTACCATGCATGGGGTGTCAGTTGCTCAGTGACACGACTCAGAATGTGTCTCTAAAGTGTGTACTCTCTAGGCTCAAGTGCAAGCCTGTCATTCAAGTAATAATCCGACAAGTCGGGTATCGATCCTCAGGAAAAAAGGACAACGGAGTTGTGACGACGGGATAAGATTGAGGAATCCTAGCAATGACTCTACGAAGAAAAGAAAAAGATTGATTTGGCTTTTTGGGATTGGTTAAACTAAATGCAATTATGGAATTATGATGAAATATGCAACTAACTAAATTATCTAGATTAAGAATGAAGGATTAAATTGAAACTTTTAACTAAATGATGAGAAAACAGGATGGGAATACAATCCCCCAACCCTAGTGTAATGCAGTGACAACGTCAATCATAAATTTATCCGATTAATTCAAACCCGGAATTTAGTACTCCCAAGCATTATGTATACGAGGTTCAAGCCCGCGTCATACCTAATCTGAGGATGAGTAAATCGGTATCGCAGTAATTACTTCTCAAATTGTACTCTAAATCATCACGAGTACCCATAGGCAAACGAGATATAAAGATCTACAATTCTAATGAAATTACGCGATACGATTTAAATTATTCATTAAATTCAGCGGATCGACGTTATACACATGCACTAACACATCAGGTTGGGTTCATGCATCCCAACCTTGAAAAACCTAGCCGGGCATGTTAATTTGACAAATGCATGAAATAATGACGTTGCACGTGTAGGAATTCATGATGAAACTAACTAGAAACATGTAACTACGTATTATGAATGCGAAAACAAGTTGAATCTAATGGGAAAACAAAGCATGCAAGAACAATAATAAAGAACAAGAATTTTGAATTAAAACTTGCAAAAACAAACCCGAAACAATGAATTCTTGAAGTAATTTGTGCCCTTGATGTTCCTAGATGTTCCTACTTGTTATGAAGCTTTTACATGAATGAAATCTGAATAAAAAGAGTCCTAATGACTAAATATATAGGCTAAGGGTCGTTTAGAAGAGTCCCCAAAACATAAAACTCTTTTGGCTAAAAGATAAGCACAAAATAAAAATCCCGTATCTGCCAATTTGTCACACTTAGAAAGCGTGACTAATTTAATAACGGATCTGGAGCGTGACTAATTTAGTAACGGATCTAGAGCGTGACTAATTTAGTAACGGATCTAGAGCGTGACAAATGGGCAGAGTGGTTCTTTTTTTCCTCAGCTTCGGTTCGGTTTGGGGCTGACAGCTTTTTTCTTGGATTTCTTCTCAACTTCAAATGGGCATAACTTCTTCATCGTAGCTCGGATTGAGGTGCCGTTTTTTCCAGTGTTCTTGTAATTGAAAGCTCTTCAACTTTCCAGTTGGCCCCACCTCCAGACTATGGCTGAAAAATTACGAAAATGCCCTTTAACTTGCCTTCTTAGCTTTTCTTTCACTATTTTGAGTTCTCTTTGGCACTAACTTGCATGAAATATCTGTAATACACATAAGAGATACACAAAATACGAAATACTTGCCAAAAAGGGTTAGTAGCATAAATATGAGACAAATCCATTCTATTTACACCGCACGGGATCATAAAAATACCGAAATTAAGGGGATAAATGTGAAGAATTTATGCCTAATCAACTCACTAGTTTATTTTATATAAAAATTAAAATAAAAGGTTTTGGTTAGCACTTTTGGGCTAATCCTAAGGCATGTTTAGGTTTGCGAATGGTCCGCAGATTCTTGTTATGGGGTTCGAGAATTGGGTTACGAGTGAGTAAAGTATTAGGCACCCCACTTTTTCTTTATGATTCCTTAATTATATGCTTATTATTGCTCTTTACATTATGTGATTACTTTTTAGTTTATTTTAGAACATGATTAGAGATCTTAGTATGAGAATCCCTTAAAATGTAGATATGTGCTTAGGTATGAAGAATGGTATTTGTGAGAAGTGTATGAACATCACTTAAACATGTATGGGTACAATAAAGTGCTAGTGTGTGAATGCGTATTTAGATATCGGGTGGTTGTTAATATGTATGTATATGAATGTGAGAAAGTTTGTCTTAGATAGAGGGAGGCCTTAAAGGTATGTATATGGGTGTATGCGCGAGTAATTGCAGCTTAGGGTAGTTTAATATCTTATTTAAGGTGTAAGAGAAGGTTGAAAGGTAATTTGAGAGATGGGTTCATCTATGTTATGACAGCATATTGAGAGATATATTGTCGAGGCTTATGCTCACGAAAAGAACACGATATTGCTCGTACGTACTCGTATGGCCACGATATCAATGCCTACGTAGTTCGGTTGTACACGTGTTCAAACATGATGTGTGTCCAAGTGTGAGGACTTGGCTTAAGAGGTGGATAAGCTATCTGTGAGCCAGAGGGTAGCTTCAGTGGAGGTTCAGAATGAAAGTGAACCTAAACGCACTAACAAAGGCATAGTTTATTATGATTGTTGGGCGATCACTAATAGGAAGGTATTGTCCTTTGAGGTAATTTAAAAGTGTAATAATAAAGTTGTAATGTTCTAGACATCCTTTGCTACCTACAGGTATGGATAAAGGAGGGCATATTTAGGATTGGAGTAAACTAGAAGCCACCTACATAGATCTATGTATCCCTTATTAACATGGCTAAAATCCCGAAGGTGTCATAGTTCTTCGGGATGGTTCGAAGTGATAGAGATTATCACTGCATTTGAGAAAGGAGGTTTGGATGTGGGATGAAGGAATCCCTAAGAAATAATACGCCGAGAGTCCTACTATGAGGCTTAGGCTTCATGAATTTGGTCTGGTATAGTGCCTACATACCCAAGGAGACTTGAGATCAAAGCCAACGTAGGTCCAACAAACATGACATATCTACGGGTGTAAGCAACGGGATACCAGGTATACAATATACAACATTACGGTATATATGGACCATTGTCCTCAATATGTCACTTTCGTTATAAGTTGTAATGTTACATTCATATGTAAAAAATATGTTAGTTAAAGGCAAATATTTTATAAGTATTTTAAGAAAACACATATTCAGGGATGTCGTCGTTGAGACAGGCTTTTTTTCTCTTATAAGTGATGAGAGTATAACGATTTTAGACTTTGGTTTTAGCAAAGTTTTGGAATGACTCGGCCACAGACACTTTCCTAAGAATAATTTTGAAACGTATGTTTTCGTGTTATCGTATCCTTTCATTAACATATATTTAACATATAAGTATGTCATTGAATCTCACACAACATAAATGTTGGACTAAAAAACAAGATTTTAAATATAAATGATGTAAAGTGCATACCCGATCCCTTAACGAGGGTCGGGCTAAGTGATTTAAACAAATATGGACATTTTATATCATAGTATATGTAATGAACCACGGCGTGCCCTATTAGGCCACGGTCGTTATAACACTTGTTCTTTCATGGACCAGTTTAACACGTTTACCATTAGGGCAACTTACAGGATTCAGCAACCAATAAGGCCTCGAGATTATCATCAGAGTTTGGTAGATTTATAAGTCATCATAATTTAATAATGCACAACAAAAAGAGAATATTTGAAAAAGTACCAATTCCATCGAAAACACATATAAAGGCCTCTATTGCATGCCTAACTTACTATTTCCCTACAAACAACTTTAATTTAAATTATAGAGCTATGTAAAAATAATAATAGTGATTAAAATCTTAAAAAAAACTCTCAAAAACTCGAGACACAACATCTACAGCCTCTGAGAATAGGCCGCAACATCTACCACTCTGCTCCTCAGCCTGTAATACTCCGCAACCTCTAGCATGAGGAAACTAGGAACATAGAAAAGGGATGAGCTCAAATATCCTAACAAGGTTTAAATCAAAGTCCTCATCCACCTGTCAATGTTAGTACTTAACAATAAAAGAAACCCTAACGAGATAATGGAAATATTAAAGCAATTATGCATGATTTGTACAATATAAACAGTTAAGAAGGAAAGAGTATGCATTTCCCACCCCTCAGATTCCCCAATGACCCGTGGCTCAATCTACCAAAGGTTCAAACTCCTTGGCTTCTCCCATGGCTCTAACTCCCATTGGTCTCCCATAAAGTCTGTGACCTATGTTTTTACAGCTTTAGGCCTCTCAACTCCACGACCTTATTCGGGGCTTCTATTGACCCACTCATGCCACATGCCGCGACCTCCACTCCTGCCCAAATCTAGAATTAGCGATCTGTGGTATGTTGTTAACTTCACAGCCTTAGTCGAGCTCTACCAAGGTGCAACCCCCATATTTAGGCTAGACTCAGTCTCCCTGGCACTAGTTATTGTGACCACAAGAACTAAGAAGGAGTCCCTCAAACAGTCAATGATACCTCGATATGGCCACATGGTACCTCAACACTGAACCCCAATATCAAAAGCTCACAGTCATAATATAATAATGTCTAAACCTCTGCTACCTCAACAAAGAGTTAGAATTATGGATTTTCCAACAGCAAAGTATTTTTGTAAAATAATGGTTTAAATCGCTAAATATCTCATAACTCAGTTCTTCAATGATCAAAGGCAAAATCCTAAATGAAACATCATAAAATTAGTAAGAAAATCCTCAAAATCTATTATCCTCCAAATCATAATCTTCAAATAAGAACCCTAAGAGGATACCTCTAAAATAAGCATTCAAGATGAATAGTAATAATCCATGGCCTACAAACCCAAACAACACTAAAACCTCAATGAATAATATATGGCGCTGGCCTCTAAACTACCTTAGTGAACCGTTGTTATCCACCTCCTTCAAAAGCTTCTTCGATGAACAACGACATTCCACCACTTCTAAATCACTTCTCAGGTGAATAGTAAATATCTGCGACCTCATTTTTAAGAGAACCTCCCCTCTCTATTAAACTCTGAGTTTCTTTCTCTAAAGTGGAAATTAGGTTTTTTGGCATCCTTAGAAAGTGTGCCAAGGGTTGCTATATGTAGGAGTTACTAGGGAACCTGGGCTTCTGACTTTGACGTCACTTTTCCATAATTAACACTTTAAAAGGGCTCTTAGAACCTCCCACAATTTGTTTCTCAAGTTATGACCTAATGAGGCCATGTCATCACCCCATGTTATGATCCTTAGCAAGTCCTGACCGCTACAGGCTGCAGTACTTATCCCTTCGGTCATGGCCTTCTAATTACTATCACATTTTTCCTTTTAAGGTTTATGCCCTTATCTTGATCCTATATTATTATCATGGCGTCTAACATGGTCGCAACCTCATATGGTTTTTAGGGTCGTTAAAACTTCCCCAAGTCAGTAAATTACGTCCTCATAATTTAAGAATTATAGATAGTGACTTAGTCCAAACCTTGGAATAAACATGGGTACTTTTCTCTGATGGCTGACTCTAGCTACCATGTGGCTTCTTCTACGGCTTGATGTGTCCAAAGCAACTTGATGAGAGAAATAGCTTTAGTCCTTATCTACTTTTCTTTCCTCTTCAAAATTTAAACTAGAGCCTTATCATAACTCAAATCTCTGCGGATCTCAACAAGCTCATGATTAATAATATGGTTGAGGTATCTGATGTGATTTCTTATCATTGAAATATGAAACACATTGTGTATTTAGGATAAGCTTATTGGTAAGGCTAACATATAAGAAGTTTTCCTAACTCTTTTAATTACCTCAGGAGGTCCTACATACTGCGGACTCAACTTTCCTTTCTTCCTAAACACCATAATTCCCTTCAAAGGGGGAACTTAAAGAAAATCATAGTCCCCGACCTCTAATTCCACATCATCTCTTTTGATATCAACCCAGCTCTTTGGTCTTCGTTGTGAACTTCACAGCCTCTCTTGAATCAACCTTACTTTATTTGTGGCCATTTCTACTAGTTAAAGCCCTTAAAGTTATCTTTCTCCCACTTCATGCCAATAAAAAGGGTTGCATCACCTTATCTTGTACAAAGTAGTGTAAGGGGACATCTTAATACTTTATTAGTAACTATTGTTATACACAAATTCCACTAGGGTTAGGTGGTCTTCTCAACTGCTACAAAATTTTAAAACACGTGCCCTTAATATATTCCCAAGTGCTTAGTTGGTTCTCTTCATTTATCCACCTTTTTGTAAATGGAAGGTTGTACAAAAATCTAGTCGCGACCCCATAGATTTTTGAAAGCTCTTCCAAAATCCAGAGGTAAATATAGGTAGTGGTCAGATACTATGGTCAGAGGAACTCCATAGATTCTTAAAACTTCCTCGATGAAAAGTTTGCTAAACTGATAAACATAGATCTTGTTATTGATAATCAAAAAGTTCACGAACTTGGTCAATCTATCCATAATAATCCAAATGGAATCCATCCCTCTATGCATCCACGCCAGTTCCACTATAAAATCCATGGAAATATTATCCCACTTCCATTGGGGGATAGGTAAAGGTTATAACACCCCATTTGATCTTCGGTGCTCGACCCTAAATTATTGTCATACTAGGGACTTTGAAACAAACTCTGTGACCTCTCTCTTTATATTAGGCCACCAAAAAGTTTCCTTCAAATTTTGGTACATCTTGGTGCATTCAGAGTGAATTGCAAAGGGTAACGAATGTCCTCTTCCAACACCTTAGAGTTAATATAATCATTCCATATCACACATAATCTTGTCCTAAATCGTAGGGATATACGAGAGTTTTCTCCTTTTTTACAAGTCTACAGATCATCTGAAGATCAGAGCTCATGGCCTCAGCAGTCGTTATTCTCTCAATTAAACATGGTTCCAAGGTAAGTGCCCTTAAATTATTGCGACCCCTATGGGCTATGACCTCAATCCCTATTTTCTCCCAATCTCTTAGGATATGTTCCTGTCCAGATTCTCAAGGCACTAAGGAAACATTCCTACTTAAGGCATTCGTTACTATGTTGGCTTTTCTCGGGCGATACTTAATTGAACAACCATAATCCTTGATTAATTCTATCCATATCCTCTGCCTCATATTCAAGTTTTTTTGGGTGAAAATATATGTCAAACTCTTATGGTATGTGAATATCTCATAACTCTATCCATATAAGTAATGCATCCAAATTTTCAAAGCAAACATTATCGCAACTAGCTCTAAGTCATGGGTGGGGTAGTTTTTCTTATGTGGCCTTAGCTATCTAGAGGCATAGGTAATGACTTTCCCATTTTTCATCAACATACAACCAAGTCCCCAGCCTGAGGCATCACTATATATCACATAGATTCCTCCCTCCTTGGGCAAGGCTAATATAGGCGCAACCACTAACCTCTCCTTTAATTTTTGCAATATCTCCTCATATTATGTGAACCCTATAAATTTCTTATCTTCATGTGTTCGATGGGTTAGGGTCACTACTATCTTGAAAAATCCTTCCACAAGCCTTTTATAGTCGATCGCTAGGCCGAGGAAGCTTCTAACCTCAGTCACTATAGTGGGATGATCCCAATCAACAATGTCCATGACCTTTACAATATCCATAACCAACCCATCCTTGTTCACAATATGGAAGAGGAAGGCGAAATCTGCTAGCCATAATTCACACTTAGAGAATTTAACATATAATTTATCATTCCTAACAACCTCAGAATACTTTGCAGAGGTGATCCTCGTGTTCTTCCATAATCATAGAATTTTTTAATATATCATCAATGCAAATAACCATAAATTTGTCTAGGTCTACACATTCTATTCTTCAAATACATAAAAGTGTCTGAGGCATTTGATAACCCAAAAGGCATAACCATAAATCCATAATGCCCATACCTAGTTCTAAAGGTTGTCTTATGAATGTCCTCATCCTTAATCTTAAGTTTGTGATATCCTGATCTCAAATCAATCTTTGAGAAATATCTAGCATCTTTTATTGGTAAAAAATATCATCAATCATAGGTAAAGGATACTTATCATTCACAATCATCTTGTTTAATTCCCTATAATCTCATAGATCCATCTTATTTTTTATAAATAGCACCAGGTTACCCCAAGAGGAAGTTCTAGGCCTAATAAAGCCATGGCCTAACAAATCCTCAAAGAGCTCTTTTAGTTCCTTCTACTTCACTGAAGACATTCTGTATGGCACCTTTAAACTAGGAATGGCATCTGGAAAAAGGTATATGCCAAAGTTGAACTCTCCGTCCGGGAGCAACCCTAAAAATTCTGTTGGGAAAAAATCACTATAGTCTGTAGCCAAAGGGACATCTCTTAAGGTTGTCATAACCCTCTTAGCATCATTGACATATGTTATATATCCCTGAAACCCTCCCTTAATCATCTTCCTACCCCTCAAGTATAATATTAATAAAGGTTTTCATTTAGTTTTCTCTCACCTGTAAAACGTGTTAATGCGGGGTGTGATACCGATTTAAAATTAATTCGCAAGTTTCCAATCAAACCTTATTTAATTAGAGTCTATTTTTAAACCAAATTAATCCAGCCTCTAAACATGCATCTAAAGTGCATGTGTCAACCCATAAATAAATAAAGCATGTGACACAAATATTTAGGAAAAATCTCCGCAGGGCAAAACCTTTTATTTCATTATAATAAGTAAATCGAAACTTACACGAATTACAATGAAATACAGTAACACACGAATACCCGCAGGCCTCGGTCGGTGTCATCAGCAATGAATCCATACGCAGCGAACCCACAAGGATCGCAATCCAATCAGCAAAGGAAGAACCGTAGCACTCCTCAATGGCACGCAACCATAAAACTTTGTAGAAACTCCCTCCACAATATCACGCAGTTGTCGGCTGTAGAGCTCTCCCCACAAAGTATGAACAAACACAAAATATGTTCTTGGATTCCACAAAACAACTCACATAAAAGTAATTGGGATTTTTATGAATTGAAAACAAAAATATTTCAACCCTTAAAATTGTTGGAGAAAAACTTTCTGCCAAAAGGTATCTAATTAATTCTGGGCAGATACACAAAAGTTTCAAAAGAATAAGACTCTTCAAAGTTGAAACTATTCTCCACGTTAACCAAAGCCTGACATCCCCTTTGATAAGGAAACTAAGGAGGTCAAAGGATCAGGATGAAGTCAGACGTGTCAGCCAAAAGAAGGGTCGCTCAAACGAAAACCTCATCTCTCTCAAACGAGATCGCGTGTCATTCAAACGACTATGCACGACATCCACATGTCTTTCGAACAAGATGGTGATATCGTTTGAACGACCTTGACGTCAAAACCGAGGTACGTCTGCTGCCTTAGAAATTTTCTCAAACTTTTTCCAAAACTTTTTCTAGAACAGTTAACAACTTTTTTTAAAAACAAACATTTATAAAAACATTTTCTATATCAAAGATCTTTAAAATTCCTTTTTAAAAATATCCTAACACTCTTAATATGAAATGTAAATGAAACTTTAAACAATATTTTACCAAAGTTCATATTGTTGGACTTGAATGTTGAAGACAACTTGTAATTCAGATTCGTCTTTTGTAGATGCAATCTTCTTAATTCTTCGACGACTTGTACGGTATATGTCCTTACATCCCCTAAAACTAACCTCGCCCTCCCCAAGTTTACATAAGGTAATCTCCTTAGCAGCACAATCTATCTTAGAAAAGTGAGTGTACAACCAATCCATGTATAAAATCAAATCAAAATCTTCCATTTCTAAAGTAATCAAGCTAACTCTAAAACACTTATCTCCTATCTCTGTGACACATCCCTCATAAATGATCGTGATCGCAGACGGGACTTTTATCGGGGTGTCTATTACTAGAGGAGGGTTCAAAGTCTCTAATCTAATATTTAACTTTTGTGCAGAATTAGTAGATAAAAAAGAGGGTGTTGCCCCGGAATCAAAATGTACATAGGCATTTCTATCATCAAAAGTAATCATACATGCTATCATATATTCGGCCTTTTCTACCTCCTTGGTATTAAGGGGGAAGACTCTGGATCCATACCTTGGCCTTGTGGCCTGGTTTTCCACGGTTATAGCATCTTCTAAAGGTAAAGCCTTGGAAAAATGTCCTTTCATGCCACAGTTATTGCAGGTTACTGCTCTAATATCCCCTTTCTCTTTTTGTCTACCTTCCGTAACCTTATGATTATGATACGATTTCGGAGCCTGTTGTCGTGTCTTAGCTTCTTCTTTCCCTTTTGGTCTTCTCTCCCTTGGCCTTCAACTCTTCCTCAAAGTTTTGTTCCATAATATGAGACACTTCCATTAGTTCAGTATAGGTCTGCAACCTCAACCCCATAACTCTATTATTGAGTCCACGCTTTAAGCCTCTCTCAAACTTCTTAGCTTTCTTTTCCTCGAAGTCAACAAGGTATGGGCAAAATTGAAAACTCCAGAAACTTTTTTTCATATCAACCACGTCCATGGTTTTTTGAGTTATTTCCATAAATTACACTTTCAACTTCTCCTTGGCCGCAAGAAGAAAGTACTTCTCCAAAAAGAGTGCTTTGAATGTGGCCCAGCACAAAGCCATGACCTCTCATACCAGTTGGGCCCTATTGATCATCTACCACCAATGTTTCGCCCTAGCCTCAAATATAAAGGAGGTAAAGGAAAAAAAAATTCCTCGGTATAATTCAAGACTATAAGAGTCTTCTATGTCTTTTGAATCCAGGCATTGACCTTCAAAGGGCCAATATTCCCCTTAAAAGCCTCTTGTCCAAATTTGTTAAAATGTTCAATGGTGGAACCTAAACTTTGTTTCTTTACTTCCCATGCAGCCATGGCCCTATCTAGGGCTTTCAAAAACTCCACCACCGCTGCCGACACTACTCCGTGTCCATATTATTCACGACGTCATTAGCTCTTCAATTAACTCTTTCCATAACTTTCCTGACAAGAACCACGCACATATAAGTCTATGTTCCTATTACTTATTCTCTAAGTAAGTATACAAAATCCAAATAATTCTAACATTCTTTAAGTTTTCCTAGGAATAAATCTATGATACCATTTGTAATGCCCTGAGGCCTGGCCTATTAGGCCACGATCATTATAGCACTTTTTCTCACATGGAATAGTTTAACACATTTATCGTCAGGGAAACTTACACGTTGCGGCCACTATAAAGGCCTCGATTTTTTCATCAGAGTTTGATATCTCTCTAAGTCATCACAATTTAATAATACACAATATAAAGGGAATCTTCAAATAAGAACTAATTCCATTTAAAACACATACAAAGGTCTCTAGTACATGCCTCACTTACTATTTCCCAACGAAAGTCTTTAACATAAACTATAGACCTAAGTAAAAATAACTAAGAGTGAATCTATATTGATTATAATCTTTAAAATAAACTCTCAAAAACTCAAGACACAATATCCACGGCCTTTAAATATAGGTTGAAGCCTCCACTACTATGCTTCTCATCCTCTAATACTCCATGACCTCTGTCATGAGAAAATAAAGAATATAGAGTAGGTATGAGCTCAAATAGCTCAGCAAAATTTAAATCAAAGTCCTCATCCCACGTATCAATGTTAGTACTTTACAATAAAAGATACACTAATGAGATAATGAAAATATTAAAGCAACTATGCATGATTTGTATAATATAAACAGTTAAGAAAGAAAGAGTATGTATTTACCACCCATCGGATTCCCTAATGACCCATAGCTTAATCTCCCAAAGGTACCAAACTCCTCAGCTTCCCCCATTGCTCAATCTCCCATGGTTTGCCCACAAATTTTGCGGCCAATCATATTATAGCTTTGGACCTCTTAACTCCACGGACTTATTCTGGGCTTCTGTTGACCTAGTCATGCTTCATGTTGTGCCCTCCTCTACTGCCCAAATCCAGGATGAGTGATCCGTGGTCTGCTGTTGACTTCAAATCCTTTGCTGATATCTTCTAATGTGCAAGCCCCATAGTTTGCCTAGGCTCAATCTACCCAGGACTAGTCGTCTTGACCTCAAGCACTAAGAAAGAGGCCCTCAAAAAGTAAATGATACCTCAATTTGGCCTTATAGTGTTGCATCTTCATCACAAAAATCCAATCTCAAAATCTCACAGGAATAATATAATACTTCCTAAACCTCTGCAGTCTCAACACAGAATTAGAACTCTAGATTTTCTAACAACAATGGTATTTTATAAAATAATGGTTTAATTTGCTAAATATCTCATAACTCAATTTCTCAAAGATCAAAGGAAAACTTTAAGAAAAAACTCATAAGATTAGTAAGAATATCCTCAAAGTCTCTTATCCTCTAAATCACAATCTCCAAACAAGAATCCTAAGAGAAAACCTCTAAAATAAGAATTCAAGGTGAATAGTGATAGTCCATGCCCTAAAGACCTAGCAAACTCTATAACCTGATTTAACAGTAAATAACCATTGCCTTTAAACTTTGAAAGTTATGAACAGTAGAACTCAATGGCCTAAAAACCCAAAAAACTCATACTACAATGTAAGAGTTCATCTCATTAAATGAAAAACATGGAAACTAAGAATTTGATCAAGTAAGAAGAGGTTGCGGATAAATCCCTTACCTTAGTGAACAGTTGTCCTTCACCGCCTCTAAAAGGTTTTTCGATTAATAGTGACCTTCCACCGCCCCTAAAGAATTTCTTCGATAAATAGTAAATTCCATGACCTTGTCTCTCACAACACCTCCCCTATCTCTAAAACTCTAAGTTTCTCTCTTTAAAGTCAGAAATAGGTTATTTAAAAGCTTTAGGAAGTGTCCCATGGGTTTTTATTTATAGGAATTACTAGAAAACCTAGGGTTTCTGCCTTTCAAATCAATTTTCCACAATTATCCCTTTAAAAGCGCTTTTAGAACATTCCACAACTTGTTTCTCGAGTCATGATTTAATAAAGCCATGTCATCACCCCACGTGTTGATCCTTAGCAAGTCCAGGTCGTAATAGACCGCGGTCCTTATCCCTTAGCCCATGGCCTTATAACTACTTCCACGGCCTTATTCTTTTAAGGTCGTGGCCCTTCTCTCGATCCAGATTATTGTTATGGACCCAAACATGGTCGTAACCTCACATGATTTTTAGGGTCATTACACCATATATTTGGGGTACGCTTGTACAGTGAGCCATTTTTTTCCAGGAGAGTGTCCTTTATGAGGTGGCACCATTCACTCGGGTGAGCTTCATTTGGAAGTGCAGACTTTCACGGGGGGCATATGTTTGCCTTTATTGATAGAAGGAAGTGGATTTTCTTAGGTACGAACTTCATTCGAATTTATCGGACCCTCGGGATTGAAAAAAGATAGATTCCCGAATCAAGGTTGAGTTTTAGGGTGCTTTTGAATGGTGGTGGGGACCCTTTTATAGGGCCTGAATCGGGGCCTTTGACCGTTCGATTAAAGTCCAAGACACATATAGGGTGGATAAGGGGTGGGGGCGCATGTGTATGGCCGGGGTGAAACTAAAAATATTTGGTAATCATTGCCCTGGGATTTTAAATCCTTTGGTTAAAGGGAATAAATGGTCTTTAATCGTTCGATTAAAGTCTATTCTTGTTCATTTGGCAAGTTTTGAAAATTATATTTTGTCCCCTGGAAATTTCTTTATGCTAGGGTTAATCCCCTTACTTTTGGGTTGACTTCAAACTTTTAACCCTCGGATTTTTAGGGTGTTTATAATTTGTAGAAGGACCCAAACCCCGATCCAAATTGGTGTATCCACAGTTAATCTTAAACGTAGTTGGTGGAACAGATAAATTGACAACCGAGGAGATCACAGGGTCTACACAAACCGTTGAATTAGAGAATTTCCCCCTGCCCAAGAAAGAGAAGGACATCCGTTAAAGGCATAAAAGAGTAGTCTTTCCATCTTAAATGATGATTCCAATGATAATGAAGTAAAGATTTCCCCGTCGACAAAGAAATTCAAGATGTTTTTCTAATCAAATGCCTAAAGGTTTAGATCTAACAAGAAAGGATTTAAGAAAACTAAAGTCAATGGGGATGAAAATTATAAGTAGACATAATAAAAATATTGGGTTGGCAATGAGGGCAAGGAAAAAATCTTTGAACATCAACGGTTTGGAAATCAAGCCTTTGAGTGACCTACTCAACTGAGGAGAATGGGCAAGGAGAACATTGAAAAAATGCCTACCTTAGTGAATGTGACTCGAACTCCAAGAGTCGCAAGTATTCCGTTAAGTGCATCAACATTGCATTCATTATTGTTTAGGATGATTTTATTCAAACGTTTCACCTTATCGAAGGGAAGGCTGGGAATGACAATTTATAGTTGAAATGAGAATGTACCCGAGATGAAAGGAAAGGGAGAAGAATTTTATTCTTCACCCTGTTTTTGAAGTCAAAATATACCTCCCAATGGTATATCGACGGTGGCTGCTCGAGTCATATGACCTAATAACCCAACTTTTCATTAAGTTTTATGGGAACTAATCCGTATGAAATCACATACATTTATAATTTTTGGTAAGCTCAATTGATGCATTTCATTGATAATCAGATTATTTTCAGTAATTATGAAGCAATTGTATAATCGGATTTATCAAAATTGGAATAGCAAAGTGATTATAGAGTTTGTTGGGTAATTTAGGGATTTTATGTGCCATTGATATGATTTGAATTTAAATACATAAATCGGGTCGGATTTTATAAGAAATAAAAATCAAAGGGTTGAGTTAAAAAAATGTGGCTTGATTAAAAGGACCGCCATGACAGGTTACCCTAGCCACCATGGCCGCCTTAGGGACCGACATAGCAGGGGTATATATCGTTATGGCGGTAGGGCACAATCTCAACAATATGATGCACTAGATTTCGAACTGTGTTATTTTCTTTTTAATCCAACGATAGAGAATTGAAATATATCCATGCTATTATACCCCCTTGCTCTTTTATTTATTTAAATTGAGAGGGTAGGTTGCTTATTAGGGTCTATCCGACTAAAATGGGAGAGAAAATACTGATTTTCTCCAAGTTCCCCTCTGTCGGTGTTAAAAATACACATAAATTAGGGTATTTTGAGGGTGTATAAGGGGGTGTTTTTGTTTAGTTTTGAAGTATAAGTTAAAAGGAAAAAGTATGTGGAGTGCATATTCAAGCAAAGGAGTGCTTGACAGCCCATTTGATGCCAACTTTGAAGGTGGGGTCTTCCTCTCAACACTAACTACTTCTTCATGCTTCGTCTCCAAATAGGTAGGGGTGTTCTGTTATTTGGTTATTTGTATAGTAAAAAATCTTTTCATGAAATAACATATACGTTTCAATTATATGTATATATTTTCGATGTTGGTAAAAATTTTAGAATATATTTTACATGTAAAATAAATTGTGTATGTGTTATATACATGTATTTGTGGGAATTTGTCATTTTATGCATTTGGCTAAAATGAATATTAGTTTGGGGTGAAAATGAAAATATAAATTTACGCTTGTGTTTAAAACAATATTCTAAAAATATTATTTGAAACCTAGACTTTGAAAAAATTATTATTTGGAACCAAATGGTGTTATAAATTGTGGTTTTATCACTATACTTTATAATAAATGGTTTTGACTCCAAACTGTCATGAAAATATAGTTTAGACCCTAAACTTGTTAAAATATACCATTTTGGTACCAAAAATATATTTTTGGAAATAATTATAAAAATATCCCTTAAACTTCAAGATAATTACAAAACAACCCTAAAACATTAGATTGATTACAAAATAGCCCTTGAACTTTGCGTTACCTACAAAACAATCGCTGAACTTTGGGTTATTTAAAAAACACCCCTTGAACTTTGAGAAATTTATAAAAACCTTAAATTTTGAGTTAATTACAAATCAGCCCTTGGAGTTTGTATAACTGCAAAAATAACCCCCAAATTTGGGGAATTTATAGAAGTGTCCCTAAACTTGATATTTTGGAGAATTATACCATAATGTTTAAATGTTAATCGACTAAACTTTGTGAAGAAATCACAAGGTAATCGACACTCTAGAAAATTACAAAATGAACCTTATATGACGTGTTAGATGAATTTAACTCTAAAAAGTTTCATAAAGGCAAATATGCATATCTGATTTTAAATAATGGGGATAAAAAGTGTAAATTACACATAAAGTACTTTGTGTGGTTTGATCGATAATCTAGGTATAAAATGTTATAGTGTAAAATGAACTTAAAAAGAGTGTTTATACAAGTAATAAATAGGACAGTAATTAAGCCAGGTGTTTTTTAAAATACAACGGTAATCTAGGTAATTTGTCAAAAATGACGTAAGACGAATATTTTTTTAAAATAGTGATTGGACCACAAAGGAATGAACTTAATGAAAAAGTGAAAGAGTTTTCACAAATGAGTAATCGGAAAAAATTTAAGAAGGTCCCAGAGCCCTAAGGTGCAACGTCAGCTTAAACCTACAACAATTAACTAGTAAAGCAATGGTTGCAATATTTATGGCAATCAGCGCAAGACCGTGAACATAAATGGTAGTATGTGAACTCTAGGATAAAAGAAAATTTATTAAAACAAATAGAATTGATAAATTCCAGAAAAATGATAGATGTTAATAAATAAATACGAAATTAGAATTTTGGGTTTTGAAATAATTTGGTCCACAATTAAGGATAAATATGTAATTAAGGAAATTGATGAATTCCATAGAAGGAAATAAAATGAAGGTACTAATATATAAAAATTAAAGGAATAAAAATATGACTATGGGGTAGGTGAGGGACCCCATAGTGGGGCATAAACCTAGGTTTCACAAGAGAATTTATGGATAATTAAGTATGCATAAAAAATAAAAAAAATAATGAGTTAATGACGGAGTGTTCAAATGACCCATTGGTGGGGCGTAATCTCAAGTTTAGCACGCGCGCGAACGTGTGTGTTGATAAATTTGATGTAAAACAAAGGGATTGGATATGTCAGTAATCCCAAGGGGTATAGTCCTAAAGTTTGACAGAATTAAGTATGAGTAGTTCTTTTCAAACACCGAGTGTGTGTGTTGAAATATTATTTTCACGAAACACAAGGCTTGTGTTAAGTTAAGTATAAATTTGTATTTTTGAAACGAAACTAGATGATTTAAGATAGCCAAAGAATTTAATATTTTCAAAATTAATTGTGTGAGTTAATGGATTAAAGAACTTTTTTGGGAATAAAATAGCAACTTAGAAACACAGTGGTTAATGGAATTTAACCTAAATTAAAGGTAATGTTTGGAGATAAAACATGGTTAATGCATTTATTATATAGTAGTTATATGTAGACTTGGGTAGAATTATTTTGGTTATAGTATTGGATTGTTCTTTCTACCGTTTGGTTTCACATTGCATTTTATTGTGAACCCATTGTTGATGTAAAAAATTAGATGATATCTAATTATTTAATCACAGATAAATAAAAAGAGACAAAGAACTTTTAAAGTGGTTCAGCCTTATAAGAATGGCCTACGTCCACTGTTTTTGTTATTGCTGACTGTTTGGGAATTCTCGATTACAAGTTTTCTCAAGAAATTTCGGTCCCCTTACTATGAGGGTAATACAATGTATTTATAGTCCTAAGGCTGTAATGTGAAAGGGTAATACATTCAATACTGTACATGTGAAAGGCTAATACATTCAATGCCCCTTAAGTGTATACATCTGAATGATAAGCATTTAATGAACAGTCAAACTGTTGGTTATCCTGCTATTAATGCTTTGTTCGAGGTGCATCTCGGACCGCCTAAGCTGCTCGGACCACCTAAGCTGCTCGGTGCTCAAAAATTAATCGGTACTCAGAAGTTCCTCGTAGAGTTCTTGTTGGTCGGAGCGTCTGAGTTCATCAGGGAAGCAGTGTTCCTCGTTGTAGTATGGTTTCTCGGAGCGTCTGAGTTTCTCGGAAGTGTTTGTTGTTGCCACGTAGATTGCCACGTGTCTTCACTCAATTGGGCCATGTCAGCAGACTAAATTTGGTATCAACACCCATATTGGGTATTTTCCACCCCATTCCCTTTGTTGCGGCAAGTTAATTGATACTCCATCTTTTAGACCATTTTATAAATAAGTAAATTTGTATTCTTACTCTAGTAGCTCTAATTACTTGAACCTTAAGACATTGCCTAATGTGTTCCAAATTTTTCATTATTATGCTTATATATCCTCAAGACGGAAATGGAGGCTCACTTGGTAATTTAAATCAATTAAAAGGGATTAGAAATATTATTTTGGTTATTTCACATCACTTTACACTTAACACGGTCGGATCGGACTGGGTTGACCTACAATTAATACCAAATTCAAGGTCGGGCAGTTATAACTCGGTATTAGAGCTTTAGGTCCATGTTTGTTTCGAGTGTGACACGTAGTCGTTAGATTAGAATTTTATCCTTCGACCATTAAAGTTCGGCTTTGGAACTTGACGAGTGGGGACTCTAGTTTAGATGCGCATGCAGCTGCGATATTGGTGTAAGAATTTTAACATATTTGGAGGTTTTTTGTCAACAATAATGGATAGGTATTTAGTCTTCGTGTTACCTCGTATCGTTATCCTTATATTATATGAGAAGTAGTCTAGTATGTGTTAACCTTGGAAGCATGTATCGCTACTAAACGACTGATTGGAATTTGAGTAACGTATCATGATGATTAGTAGTAAAAAGTTTATCAAAGGTTGTGATGTTTCACCTTGGAAATAGAAATACGTTCATCAAAAAGTGCAACTAGTGGTGACCCCACCATTAAGGACCACAAGGCGTTCTAGTTAGGCACCCACCTTTAGTATGAAGGCATTGTAAAAATCAAGGAAAATTCGACATCGGGATCATGTATCATTGCATATTATCATTGCATCAAGATCTAAAGGCACAAATAGAAAAACTGCAAGGTGAAAATTTGAATTAAATCTAATACCCCATATTTTTCAGGATTTAATTTGAATATTATTAGATAAATTGTCATAATTATTTGAAATTTTTATTTATGAATTACAAACTAATTATATGTGAGATTGTGTGGATTTTAGTAAAAATATCTAAATAATATATGAATTCAATAAGTAAAGTGTGAAATTATATTTGTATGAACTTATTTTAGTTCAAGAAAATTTACGTGAAATTTATTAAATTTTTATTTGACTGGTTTTTAAATTAGCTAGTAAGTGATATGTTAAGAAGGTTGCACATTTTATATTATTTTATTTTTTGGGGAAAGGTAATGCTACAATATATATTTTGAAAATACTAAGATTCTTTTTTAAATATTAAATTAGAAAAAAAATAATTTAAATGAATATTAGTTATTTAGTCATTATTAGTAGCCAGTGTGCTTAATTTGACATAAATTGCGAAATTTAGAGAGATTAATTGAGGGAGGTGAGGATTGATGTAAAAACGACTTCATAATATATTTTGTGGATTTATTATGATTATAAATAGTAATAATGAATTATGAAGAATATTATTTGTTATATAATCAATTTGAGAACTATGGCTCATTAAATAGAGCATTTACGAAGGGATTTAATGGGTTAAATGATAAAGTAAAGGGAGAAAGAGTAGAGGCCAAGGAATAATATTTTTTTAAATGTTTTAGAGTTATTATAAACCCACCTACCGATATATAAAATTCTTTTAGGGCTTATGGGCTTTAGACACCTTTTAGCGAGAGTTTTTTAGAAATTGAGAGAGAGAAAAATCGATAGATTTTTTCATATGCGAAATAAAATGAATTAGTTTCTGAATAAAAGGAATAAGATGATGATAAATTATTTACATGTAAAGATTTGTAAGCTTTTTGGCGCTTTGATTCAGCATTTTCAACTTCTACGATTTAAGGTAGTTTTGGCCTCCCATAGTTTAATTGTGTACTACTCATTTTCACCTATGATTCTGTATGTTATAAATGATACTTGTGCATATTATATGCATACTTTGTATTTATTATTTATTTTGCTGCACTCATGTTTTATGACCTATTTTCATGTCATGTAGTGGGATTGCGTAAATCAACCATCCCACATCACCTGGGTGAGGGAAAATAACGCTCTATATATGTAGATTTTCACTCTTCTAAAGGATGATTTCAGCAGGTGCGATTATTTGCATGAGGTTAATTAATCTTCTGAGTGGTGATCAAGGACCAAAAACTCCTCGGTATTTTGTTATTCTCTTTTACCCCGGAATGTTTTAATGATGTCATCATCTTTTGAAAGAATGATTCCATGAGATCAAGTCAAGAAAAAAAATTATTCATGCGTCGCGTTTAAAGGTTTCATCTTTTGAGGACAAGACCTTCATCGCTTTTGAAGGGAAAAAATTACAATATCTTTGTTGATGTAAAAAATTAGATTATCTCTAATTTATCAATCACAGATAAAATAAATGAGACAAAAGATTTTTAAAGTGGCTCAACCTTGTAAGAATGGCCTACGTCCACTGTTTTTGTATTGCTGATTGTTTGACAGGAATTCTTGATAACTGGTTTATCAAGAGATCCAGAATCTCCTTCTAATTAGGAGGTTACAACGTATTTATAGCCTTGAGGATGTACATGTGAAAGGACAATGCACTGTTATTTAGTAGACACATACATCTGTACAACAATGATGAGCATTTAATGCGGAGTCGTCTCTTTGATTATCCTGATTTGAGTGCTCTGTACGCTAAGTAGCTCGGACCACCTAAGTAGCTCGGCACGCTTGAGTTTCTCGGGGCCCCTGAGTTGCTCGGGGCGCTTAAGTTGCTCGATACGCTCAAGTTGGTCGGAGTGTATGAGTTGCTCGGGTCACTTGAGTAGTCGGTGACAGTGAGTTGCTCTGTAGAAGTATTTGTAATTGCCACGTTGGCAGACACGTGTTTGTAAGTGAATGGTCCATGTCAGCAGACTAAATTTGTTATCAACAGAAGCCCCCAATGTTTCATAGTTTGATGTTGAAGAAAATTATGGAACATTATTCTTGGAGACTACATAGATTATTGGTTTGTATGGTTTTTATGAAAGCATTCGTTGTATATAACTCCTTTTTGAGTGCACGGTATCAGGCCTCATAAATATTTTGAATTTTCATGATCGCTTCGATATTTGTCCTCCTTTTCTTATTTTAGCCGCCGGATACGCAAAAGTCCTCCCTTGCAATCATTGCCTTTCTCTATTCCCGAGGTAAAGTATTTAAGCGCTGCAGAAATCCTATCGTCTTTCACTTTTCAAATATGTATCTTTGAACTCTTCATTTCCTCTGTCTTGTGCCTTCGTTCTTTCCATCGTTCATTATCAACTGATTTCTCTTTTCCTATAAGATTTTCTTCCCTTTCCTTTATTTACTTTGTTCATCATGGTTTATATTGTTGAATCGCTTGACAAATTTTGGTCTGAATTTTCAATCCCTTCATGGGTTATTTTGGAAAAACTTTCTGAACCTTCTGATTATTTTTCTTTAGTTGAGGGACATTGGTTCCCAAGTCTCTTTGTGACCGAATGTGGCTTTTCTTTTCCTCTAAATCCCTTGTGTTTGGAGTTCTGTCAATATTTTGACGTTGTACCTGCAAAAATAGCTCCAAATACCTGGAGGATAGTTAATGGCGTTCATAGATTGAATCAACTCCATGGAACCCGTTTAGGGATCCCAGAGATTATGTACTGTTATAGATGGGTTATCAGTGATTCCACATTCTATTTAAAACCTAGGTTTTTGAATAGGGCTTTAGTTGTTAATCGTTCAGATGCCAATAGGGATTATTTTGAGCATTGGGTTGTCATGAAAATTTGGCAACACACTCCATTAAATAGAGATGACGTATATCAAGGTACCAGGTGTCCCCCTAAGATTTAATTTTTGCTTATTGCAGTTGACAGTAAAAGAAAATATCCAAAAGAAACCGAGGTTAATTTGAAGCATTTAAAACTTTCTGGAGTTCGCACCAATCTGTTGCTGAGGAGCATATTAGGTCTGCCTCTTACTTATTGCAATACAAGAGCTACACTTCATCATTCACTGCTCGTCCTTGTCCAGTGGTGGTTGATATTGACCAGGTACCAGCTTCTGAAACTGGTGTAGAATGATCTTCCTCTGAGTCAAGCATTCCCATCAGTGATCTAATGAAGAAGAGAAGAGCTCCTGCTTTCTTTGATAAATCTGCCTCTACCAATATGGAGGCAAATAAAAGTAAGCAGGATGTCCCAGAAGAAGGGACAAGAAATATTGATGCACCCCCTCCTACTGCTGCCAAGAAAGTTGTTGAGAAGCCCCCTGTGGCTCCGAGTAAGATTGTTGCTATTTCTCCTCCGAGGGAGGTTATTGTCATATCACCAACAAAGACAACGTCTTTGGTTGAAAATGCTCCTTCTCCTCTGAGGAGGTTAAAGAAAAGAACTTATGAGAGACCTACTGAACCTATCTCTCAGCCTTTAAATGCTGAAGGTGGTGTTCCAAATTTTGTTCCTTCGAGCTCTGTTATGGGCTTAGTGAAGTCTTGGACTATCCCAGAATTCCAAGGCATTGAAGACACTCTTTCTCGTGACAGAGTCACTACCTTGGCTGCTCAACACATTGCCTCAGTAAGTATTATTAGCCTGAGTCTTTCACTTTATAATGTTATGTTCCTGTATTGAATCAAAGTTATTTCTTTTTTCAGTTGGTAACGTGTTTCAACAGCATTCTGAAGAGGGATGAAGCTACCAAGGCTTCAAGTTCCTCGGGAGGAGTAGAGGAAGATTTTGTTGGACTGACCCAATCTCTGAAAGATTCTTGTCAAAAATACGAGGAAGATAAATTTGCTTAGGAGAAGCAATTCCAGTCCATTGAGCAAGAAAGAAATCAAGTTGTGAATGCCTACAAGGATTTGGAGAAGAAGTTGACGGAGTCTGAGCAGAGCAACAAAGTCTTTGAACAAAATAACAAGGAGTTGGAAGTTAAGCTCAAGTCTGCTAAAGAGGAAGTTGTTAGACTTCAAGATGTTGGGCGCCAGAAAATAGAGGTGGAGGAGAAGTTGAAGGCTACTGAGGAGATCCTTAGGGAAAGGACCTCCTCGGAGAAAGAAAAAAGGAAGAAGGCTGTTAAAAAATCATTCAGTGCTGGTTGGGATAAAGGCTGGAACAAGGGCCTGGCTGCCATGTCTTCTCAAATGGAGTATGCCAGCCTCAAATATTTCAGGGATGGATGGGTCGTAGCTTTGCAGGAGCTGAAAGTTGCTGAGAATTCTAAATTGTTCCAGCAACACATTCATTCAGGTCCCTGCTGTCCCAGTTGTTCAAACTTGCTCCGAGAAACTCCCCCCTATCAGCACTTCTGCCGAGCAGCTCCCTTTATCCTCCGAGCAACCAGTCACTTCCTCCAAACCTTCTGAGGAGGGCGTAGGAAATAAGGAGAAGGTGTAAAGTTGTTTGGGCTTTTATTTTGATGCTTTCTTGAATGTAAACTTGGACTATGTATTTCCTTTCTTATGATGAAATAAAATTTGAACTTTGGTTGTTCATCTTGAATTTCTCTTGTACTTGTTCTGTCTATGTCATTATTGATCTTTTTATTTCTTCTCTTTACTAGTTTATGGCGAAGATGGAACTCTTATCATCTTATGACACAGAATTAATGAAGAAATGCAAAGACTATTTTAAAGCTAGTTATGCAGATCTTAATGAGGCTCAAATCATTGACATCCTTGGTCCAGATACTTCTGAGCGAGCAGTCGAAGCTTACCAATACCTGAAATGCTTGCTCGATCGTGTTGTTGCCAATAATATGGCCTATTATGAGATGATTAAAGATATCCAAGGAACTATCGAGGAACTCCAATAATAATATAAATAATCTTCTACCCTTTTGCACCAAGGATACGAGAAAAAATATCAGCAATTGAGTGCTGGCAAAGGGTATGACAAATTCATCTCTGCCTATGAGAAGAAAGAAAGTGTTCTGAAACTTGAAGTCGAAGAACACAGGCATATTGCTAAGTTGTTGGAGCAGGAGAACATTGCCTTGAAAGAAGAGATAAAACAACTTAAATTTGGCGCATCTTCCTCGGGAGCCTTGGTTCTTATTAATGATGAAGGTTTTTCTTTCTTGGAAGTAGAAAATGCCAACTTAAGAGATGAGTTGGAAACTTTGAAAAGGGCTGGACCCTCCTCATCTACTCGTGGACGAGCAAGGTCTTCTTCTCGTGGACGAGCTAGGGATGCTCGGGTTATCATTGAAGAAGCTAAAACATAGTAGGCTTTAGAGAATCAGGCCTTTTAATTGGTGGCGAAGAACCAAGCCTTATTGGAAATGTCTAAGAAAATTCTGAACTTCAGCGAACAACTTTCCACTCAGAGCTCTGCCTTGGAAAATAAAGAAATCCTTGTCAAGAATCTCCACGAGCGACTGGAGAGGTTAACTTATCAATTCCATAAACAACCCAGAGAGTTTTGGATGGCTAGGTATAATGAAGCCCTTTACCATCTTAATGATCGCATCCAGCAGTCAAATAACGAGGGGTACAAGCAAGGGTGGTTGAATGCAGTGTGTGTGCGAAAATTGGAGCAGGGCCACTACTTATGGGATTATTATAACCCTGGAGTGCTCGATTTGCCCGTGCATCCTTTTAAGCTTGACCTCAGTTGGATTCCTGCTCGGGCAATTCCTCAATGCTTGATCTCCAAGTATCTAGGCGATTACAGTCTTCACGCAAATTTTGAGATATCTCGCCCAGAGCACTTGCTTGATCGGCCTTCTGTGATGAATGTTCGAATGTTCCGAGATTTAAATTTCATAAATTCCCCTTATGCATTAGACGATCCTCCTGCTGGGGTAGAACCTGTTTCAAAGGCATAAGGGAAAAAAACAATAGAATAGGATTTTTTATGTAATGAAGTACATTTTTCACATCATATGTAATTGTTTTTTATTTGAATGAAGAAATTTAGTCTTTTGCTATTCCATTTTCTTCTAAATAGTTTATAGAATATCCTTGTTTGCTTGTTATTTTGTTTTTGGATAATGGAATTTCTCCCATTTGTTGTTTGATTATAGTGACTTGTCACTCTTTGGGCCTAAGCAATGAAATGATTTTCATCCCATGTTCTTAATTAGTTTACCCAACCGGAGTTGATTCTAATTGACTTACCGACCAACCGGAGTTGGTGGTAATTGATTTGTCGACCAACCGGAGTTGGTGGAAATTGATTTGTCGACCAACCAGAGTTGGTGGTAATTGATTTGCCGACCAACTGGAGTTGGTGGTAATTTGTTCCCGACCAACCGGAGTTGGAGGAAATTGGTTCCCGACCAACCAGAGTTGGAGGATATTGATTTGCCGACCAACAAGAGTTGGTGGTAATTTGTTCCCGACCAACCAGAGTTGGAGGAAATTGGTTCCCGACCAACCGGAGTTGGAGGAGATTGGTTCCCGACCAATCGGAGTTGGAGGAAATTGATTTTCCGACCAACCGAAGTTGGTGGTAATTGATTTGCTGACCAATCGGAGTTGGTGGTAATTTGTTCTCGACCAACCAGAGTTGGAGGAAATTGGTTCCCAACCAACCGAAGTTGGAGGAGATTGATTTGCCGACTAACCGGAGTTGGTGGTAATTTGTTCCCGAGTAACTGGAGTTAGAGGAAATTGGTTCTCGAGCAACCGGAGTTGGAGGAGATTGGTTCCCGACCAACCGGAGTTAGAGGAAATTGATTTTCCGACCAACCATGGTAATTTGTTCCTGACCAATCGGAGTTGGAGGAGATTGATTCCCGACCAACCGGAGTTGGAGGAGATTGATTTTTAGACCAACCGGAGTTGGTGGTAATTGTTCTGAACTTGATGTGTAGTGTGTAGCACTAATACTTCGAAAAATTTCAACAAAAAGAGAGAACTAGGTAAAACATTCAACACTTTATTCATACTGAAGAAAACTGCATTACATAGGAAATCCAACTACTGATAATACTTGCATAGATGCTCTGCATTCCACGTATTTTTTAATTCTTCTTCTTCTTCCAATGTTTCAATCCTGTATGTCCCTAGAGGAACAACTTCTGTTACTCTGTAGGGTCCATGTCAGTTGCCTTCAAGTTTGTTATTCTTTTATATTACTTTCTTCGGCACATAATCCCCTTCCTTCAAATCACATTTCTTCACTCTTTTGTTATAGAACAAAGTTGTTTGATGTTGATACGCTGCATTCCTTTGCTGCTTCTTCTCTAACCTCTTCGAGCATATCCAGGTCTAATCTTCTCATCAAATCACTGACAGGAGAATTTAAATTAAGCACCCTATGCGTGGGTAAACCCAATTCAGCAGGTATGACAGCCTCACTCCCAAATGTCAGCATGTATGGAGACTCTCCTATTGCTGTTCGTGGTGTGGTACGATAATCCCACAACACAGAGTGTAGCTCATTAATCCAATTTCCTTTTTCATCATCTAGTCATTTTTTCAAACCATTCAGGAGCGTTTTGTTTGTCACTTCAGTTTGCCCATTGCTTTGGGGATGTCCTGGTGTAGAGTGGATCTTCAGTACATTGGATTGATGACAATACGCATTAAACTCCTCGTTATCAAACTGGGTTCCATGGTCTGTGATGAAAGCATGTGGTAGACCACATATTCATATAATATTCTTCCAAATGAATTGATAGACTTTTTCGTATGTCATATCAATGAGAGGCTCAACTTCCACCCATTTAGTAAAGTAATCCACCGCAATCACGAGGTATTTAAATCTTCCCCTGGTCGTTGAAAGTGGCCCGACCAAGTCTATTCCCCACATGGCGAATGGCCAAGGGGACTTGATGGGTGTTAACAATGCTTGGGGAGTTCTTTGGATAGAAGAGAAGCGTTGACATTTATCACACTTATTTGCATAAGTTGTACAATCAGCTCGCAGCGTCGGCCAGTAATACCCCTGTGTTGTTATTCTTTTCAAAAGCGTCTGACCTGCTAGATGGGCTCCACAAGACACTTCATGGACCTCTTCGATCAAATATTTCACTTCGGAGGGGTGGACACATCTTTGTAAACCTCCTATAATTCCTCGTTTATATAAAATCCCATTGGTCAATACATAACGAGCAGCTTTAAACTTCAATTTCTTGGCTGCGAGTTTATCGGTTGGCAAAGCCCCCTCTTCAATATAGGCCTTGATGGGATCCATCCAAGATGGTCCTAAATCAAGGGCAATAAATTTCATCATTAGATCCTCGTCTCTGCTCCGACCAGTTAGGATTTCTATTAGGATTGTTCTTCATAGCTCGGTGCGTGTGGCGGATGCTAACCGAGCTAGTGCGTCTGCTCTTGCGTTCTCCAATCTTAGTATTCTAGTCAACTGAATTACAGTAAAACTCGATACAACCTCCATTGCTTTCGCATGATACTTGATCATTAATTCTCCTTTTGCTGCATACACCCCCAGAATTTGGTTTACGACTAACTATGAATCACTGAATACAATGACCTATTCTGCCTTCATGTTTTTAGCTAGACTTAGACCCACAATCATAGCTTCATATTCAGACTCATTGTTAGAAGCCTTAAATTGGAAGCGCAGAGCATATTCCACATCAACCTCATCTGGACTGTTTAAAATAACCCCTGATTTACTTCCTGTAGAGCACGAAGAGCCATCTACATATAGATTCCATATAGGTACCTTTTTATCAAACTCTTGATCAGACAGAGTTCCTCGATGGAATATTTGATACTTCCTTTTGTCTTCCTCCGGCACTTCTCGCTGCTCGTCCACCGCAGTAAGCTGGTCGGGGTTTAAATTTACTAATCCTGTAACATCCACAGGTTGGTCTGTGTTTAACTCCTGTTCTTCGAAAGCATTTTCTTGAGTGAACTCTGCAATAAAGTATGCTACTGCCTGCCCTTTGAGTGATGATCTAGGCTCATAAATTATATCATATTCACCAAGTTCCACTGCCTAGTACATTAATCTTCCTGATTTCTTCGGCTTATGCAAAGCTTACCTTAATGGCATATCTGTATACACAACTATAGTATGAGCTTGGAAGTATGGCCTCGTCCTTCTACTTGCTTCAATCAGTGCTAGTGCCAACTTCTCTAGCCTAGGATATCTGATTTCTACTCCTCGGAAAGCCTTGCTGGTGTAATAGACTGGTTTTTGTACTCCGTCCTCCACTCTTATCAATGCTGAACTCACTGCATTTTTTGAAACTTCCTGGTACAAGTATAGTCTTTCTCCCATCACTGGTCTAGATAATAGTGGAGGTGTCCCCAGATACTTCTTTAACTCTTGAAAGGCCTCTTCGCATTCATCAATCCACTCAAACGTTTTTCGGAGTGTTTTGAAGAAAGGGAGACATCTACCAGTTGCTCGTGACAAAAATCTATTAAGTGCTGTAACTCGCCCTGTGAGACTTTTCACTTCCTTCTTCGTCGTTAGAGATCGTAGCCCCAACAGAGCTTTGATCTTTTCAGGGGTCGCTTCAATTCCTCGTTGATTAACATTATATTCGAGAAATTTTCCTTCTCGTACCCCGAATATGCATTTGTTGGGATTCAAATTCATTTGATATTTCTCTAGTTGATCAAAGGTCTGACCTAAGTCAACTAGATGATCGGCAGCTTTCTTGCTCTTCGTCAACATATCATCAACATAAACCTCCATGTTATGGTTGATTTGCTCTGCAAACACCTTATTCATCAGCCGCTGATATGTGGCACCTGCATTTTTAAGTCCAAAAGGCATAACATTATAACAATAAGTTCCCCTTGGGGTGATAAAAGAGGTGCTCTCCCTATCCTCAGGCTTCATTTTAATCTGGTTGTAACCAGAATAAGCATCCATGAAACTCAACAATTCATGACCCGAGGTAGCATCCACCAGTTGATCGATTCGGGGCAAAGGAAAATGATCTTTTGGGCATGCCTTATTAAGATCAATAAAGTCTACACACACCCTCCACTTGTTATTTTTCTTCTTCACCATCACCACATTTGCTAGCCAATCGGGATATTTAACATCTTCAATAAAAGAGGCTTTTTGTAGTTTCTCTACTTCTTCCTGTATAGCTTGGTTCTTCTAAGGACGAAGCACTCTTCTTCGCTGCTTCACCGGCTTGACTTCCTTATTCACATTGAGCTCGTGACACAGGAAACTCAGGTCTATCCCTGGCATGTCTTCATGACTCCATGCAAAAGTTTGCTTTCTGTGCCTTAAAAATGCTATCAATTCCTGTTTTATCGACACCTCCAGTGATGCACCAATTTGAGTTGTTCGCTCTGAATGCTCGTCTTCCAAAATGATATTTTCAGTGGCCTCCATGACATGTCCCTTTACAAGGTGAGACTCATCTCTAGGGTCTAGCGTTTCAATCTCTGCATCTTCTATTTCAACTACTTGATAGGTAGTAGTCTTTTTCCTGGATTCTTTATGTTCTTCCTGCTCGGTAGATGAATAATAGCATTCTCGAGCTACTTTCTGGTCACCTTTCACAACTCCTACTCCAAAATTGGTTGGGAATTTTAAACATTGATGTACAGTAGATGGTACTGCCTCGAACTTCTTCAGACCTACCCTTCCTATGATAATATTGTAAGCTGATTGGATATTTTTATCCATTACGAAAAAGCGCACTCTTTCTGTTCGACAAGCAGGCCATGTACCGATAAGCATATCCAACTTGATTGTCCCAAGTGGAAAATCTTCTCGCCAGTAAAACCAAGGAGGGGCCTATGATATTGCTCCAACTGTGCTAGCTGCAGATTCAAACTGCCAAAGCATGGATAAAACATGATATCTGTCGAGCTTCCATTATCCACCAGTACTCGTGAAATCACCACTTCCTTTATTCTCATCTTGATCACTAATGGGTCAACATGAGGATATAGTACTCCTGCCAGGTCGTTCTTAGAGAAACCAATGACCAGTTTATCTTTATTCACTTTCCTCGAGCGATCATCTTCAGCCAGATTTATTCGTTGAATGTACGAGCAAGCTTGAGCCTCATTGAGGTAAGATTTTCTTTTCGCGGTTAGGTCTCCACCTCCTGCATCTCCACCTGTAATAACATTACATTCAAATAATCCAAAATGGATTGAAAATACCTCACGTTCTGGCTGCTTTGGTCTTTTGGGGAGATCAGGGTCATCTTGGTCATCTTCTGGGTCTTCTTCATGACTTATCTTCTTGTCTTCTTTTGCTCGATGAGTAGATCTAGACCTCTGCCTTGTTCGGTCATTACTCTTTCCACTATTTTGACAATCAACATATCTAGCCATCTTTCCTCGTCTAATGAGTGCTTCAATTTCATTCTGGAGAGCTATGCAATTTTTGGTCGTGTGACCATGGTCTTTGTGGAACTCACAATATTTGGATTTATTCCTTTTGTCAGGATTTGCCTTCATTTTTTCTAGCCCGTTTAGCTCCTCGTTGTTCTTGATCTCTTCCAGAATGTGGTTTATATCTAACTTTAAAGGAGTATAGTTTCCAAACTTCTTCAATTGTTCTAGAGCTTGTTTTGCTTTCGACGTCCTGTTGCCGCCATTATTCTTCTGATCCTTCTTTTCAGTCTTACCATCTTCAACCTTAACCTCCTTAGTGTCTGCATTCTTCTTCGCAGCCATAGCTTCCTCGGCATTCATGATTTTAGCTGCTTTTGCCATCAGTTCTGCCATGGTTCTGTGTGGATCTTTGGCTAAAGTGTAGGACAATTTATTTGGCAATAGTCCACTCATCAGAGTAGTAATTTTTGTCTTCTCCTCGTAATCAATTACCTCGAGCTTCTCGTTATTGAAACGAGTAATATAATCCCTGGTGCTTTCACCTGCCTTCTTCCTAACACTCAGCAAGTGTGCTACTCCTTTGACTGGATTTGCTCCAAAATAGAAGTTTCCAATAAAGAGCTCAGCCAGTTGAATGAAAGTCGTGATCTTCCCCCGAGGAAGGTTGTTATACCATATCTGAGCTGATCCGGTAAGAGTTACTGAAAATGCCCTAAATCTCATCTCATCTGGAAGTGCTTAGATATCGGTAGCAGCTTGGTATTGTTCTATATGAAGGACAGGGTCAGTTTTTCCATCATACTTGGGTGTCACTGTAGGAGCTTTGAATTTTGATGGTGTGGGAAAGTTCACAATTGCTTGTACAAATTGTGTTCCTTGAACAAAAGTTCTTTGTAGAGGATTTTTAGCCTTAGCCATCTCCCCTAATATGTCTTCCAACCTTTGAATAGAGCCCTTTCATGCATCGTTTCCTTCTTCGGGCCTAGCGGTTCGAGCAACTGATCGCGTTGAATTTGCCTCTTGGGCTCTTTCATTACGAGCAGTTGGTCGTGATTGGGTAGAGCCTTCCCTTAACTCGGATGGTCTATATGAATTCCTCGACACAATCCTAGGGGGACTTTTATTCCTCCTAGGGCCCAAACGATCAAAAGGAGAGACTCTACTCAACCTTTCAAGAGCACTGGTCCTTTCTGGAGATAAAGTGACGTTTTGTTGAGTGTCTGTAGCTCGTACTGATGAAGTTCGACCAGGTTGATAAGAAGGATCGTTAGATCTCTCAGTACGATATGAGTCGGTGCGTCTGGATCGAGATTCCTCTTGGAATAACATTTGCCTCGTTCGTGAAAAGGGTAGGCGGGTATTTCTTTGGATACTTCTTTGTCCTGACTGAGCCGGCACTCCACCCTAGACAGTTTGTATGAGTTGTCGCATGGTTTCTTGCATGGTCGTCTGGCCCTGGGTCAAATTAGCCATTATACCAGCCAGATCTTGGACATTTGGGGGAGTAGATGGATTTGGAGGGATTCCAGCGTTTCGATTACTGGATTCAGGATTATCAGCCATTGATGATAAATTATTTTGGTGAAAAACGATAAGTACAGTCGTTTCCCACAGACGGAGCCAATCTGTTGATGTAAAAAATTAGATTATCTCTAATTTATCAATCATAGAAAAAATAAATGAGACAAAAGATTTTTAAAGTGGTTCAGCCTTGTAAGAATGGCCTACGTCCACTGTTTTTGTATTGCTGACTGTTTGACTGGAATTCTTGATAACTGGTTTATCAAGAGATCCAGAGTCCCCTTCTAATGAGGAGGTTACAACGTATTTATAGACTTGAGGCTGTACATGTGAAAGGACAATGCGATGTTATATAGTATACACATACATCTGTATAATAATGATGAGCATTTAATGCGCAACCGTCTCTTTGATTATCCTGATTTGAGTGCTCTGTACGCTAAGTAGCTCGGATCGCCTAAGTAGCTCGGCACGCTTGAGTTTCTCGGGTCCCCTGAGTTGCTCGGCCCGCTTAAGTTGCTCGGTACGCTCGAGCTGTTCAGAGTGTATGAGTTGCTCAGTGCACTTGAGTTGCTCGGTGACAGTGAGTTGCTCGGTAGAAGTATTTGTAATTACCACACTAGCAGACACGTGTCTGTAAGTGAATGGTCCATGTCAGCAGACTAAATTTGGTATCAACAATCTTCGAGATGAATAATGGATCATAAACAATGGCATCAAGTCAAGGTACTTTCACTATATCCTTATGCAAGGGCTTGTGGTGGTCGTAAACTCTCGACAACCGAATGCGTTAGTTGGTAGTGGCATTCATGTCCCATTGGCAAACTTGGATTTTGAATGTCATTACAACTTTTATTAGCTATTCGTAGATTAAAGTTCACATTTTGGGCGGTGATAACAAGTCTTTAGGGTATAAGTCGTTTGTATTGTAAAGACGGTCAATCAAAAATCCCTTTTGGTACCTACAAACACACTAAATTGTATATTGGCAAGTAAGGGTCAATCCGCACTCCTTAATGTGGATAAGAGCAAAGTAAAGACTAAGTATTATTTTTTTAGAATAATTTTGAAAGGATGTTTATAATACTAATTATGAACTAGAATTGAAACTACGATAATAAATAAATAAAATGATAGCTAAATATGAGGACAAAATAATTATGAGATAATTCAAGGGATTAAACTTCACCACTTAACTTATTTATTTTCATTAATTAGTTTGTCTATTTGAAATACCCCAAAACATATATAAATTCACAAATCAACTCTCGTTGAAAATGTAAAGTTACATACTATCCTTTTAGAAGATTAATATTTAAATTTCACATACTCACAAAAAAATAGATTTAAACATTTTCTAATAAATCACCAACTAGGGAAAATTCACTAAAAGTATTTTATATCATTAAAAAATACATTTTTAGAGTAGAGAAATTCGAACTATAATATCATTTAAAAATTGCATATCTCTATTTTAATTAATAAATAAATATTATAATCTGAATTTGCGATTTTCTCTCGAACATAATTCACCCTCTCTCGAGGAGTAAATATAAATTGTAAATTTTAATATTAATATTCAAAGGGGCATAATAAATAAACAAACTGAAAATAAAAATAATTAAGTTAAGGGTTTCATCTCACCCCTTGAATAAAGTATTTAGCCTCTCATTTTGGTATTATTACATATAAAATGTAATATTGACACAATAAGAGGCATTAAATAAATACGCTAAGAGAGAACAAAATAAAAAACAAGTCTCCTTAAATTTTCATTGCAATCCTAAGCTTTGACATGAATAATAACCCATAAGTTTGAGTTTTACAATACTAAAAATATTGTCACTCAACTCACAATTTGGATCTTACAAATATAATCTACCTCACACTCAAGTCACAATATAAAAAATAGAAATAAAAACAGAACCAAAAAATGAGCTCCTAAACTAAAAACTACACTAAGGCGAATTTCTCTCTCCCCACTCTTGCACTGTTGGCTCCCCCTTTGTCTGAAATGAAGAGTTTTCATTTATAAGAGATTAGAAGGGCCTAGGGTTGAGGGTAGTTTAGGAAAAAAGAGGGTAAAATTTAATGTGTGGCTTTTATTTAAAGAATGGGAAAAAGCTTGGGCTGTAAGGATAAGGCGTTTTGCATGAAATGGAAAGGAAAGCTTGGACAGAGGTGTCAGGTACGGGTTTCGGCTCAGGCAGCTATATTTGGTAATCTCGACTTTGGAGACAGGTCGAATTGGGGAAATGGGTCTCGGTTATTGCAGGTAAGGTTTCTCGGGTATTGAGAGTAATGTGATGTGAGATGGGATTGCTAGTGGGTTTTTAAAGTGGTCGATCGGAGTAGGGGGCGAGTTTGGAGTTTTAGGTCACCGAGTTAGAACAAGGGGGTCGATTTCGGGTTAATGGTTTGAGGTTGTTAGGGTTCGGCCAGAGCAGGTCAATCAGACCGAGAGGTCACCGGATGGGGGAGATCGTGGGTTGGCCGCCGGCGGAATGGAGGTTGGGTAAGGGATGGTATGGAGTTATGGCTATGGAGGTTAGAGAGAGAAGATGGGTTTGGTGGGGAAGATGATGGGAGGAGAGAGTATTAAAATCTGATTTAGGTTAGTTCAAATTAGGTGTGGGGGTGTTTGTGTGTAGGTGAGATGTGTCATAATAGGGTGTGTGTGAGTGTGGTATTATGGTGCAGGTAAGGTGTAGGTAAGTTTGCATGTGTGTGTGTGGCTAGATTGTACTTTACTAAAAATGAAAATTAAAACTATTTAAAAAATTAAACTCAACTAAAAAAATATAAAATAAAAAATAAATCTATTAAAATTAAAAATTAAAACCCTAACCTATTAATAAAAAGATTCAAATAAAATAAAATCAATAAAAACTAAACTAACCAAAAAAACTATAAACAAATAAGATAAAATAACTAAAAATCTAATAAATACGCACATATATTATATTTATAAGAAAATAAAAATAAAAATAGCTGACGAACAATTCGGACTCTAATATATATAACTATACGCACAAATAAATCCTAAAAATATAAACGACCCAAAATAAAATATAAAAATAAATTCTATAAATTATCTACGACACAAATAAAAATCTAAAAAAAATCTAAAAAGTATAAACTAAACACACATAAGGCTCGGGACTGGTCTGGACTCGATTTAGGCTTAGGTTCGTATTTGAGGACAAGTAGGGGACTGGACTAGGCTCTTTTAACCGCATCACTGCCACGTTTGATGTATTTGACCGCTTATTTATAGAAATTGCCTCAAATTAAGCTTGTTTGACACCGAAAATACTTATTGACATACAAAACAAAAAAATACCAACATAAGTCCGATTTTACCGTGGACTAGAAAGTAAAATGTGTTTATTTGAGGTATAAGTATAACACTTCTGGGTGCTTATCACACCACCCCCAAACAGAACATTGCTAGTCCTCGAATAAAAATAGAAAGAAAAAAGATAATAAATCAAAAGTGTGCCACTTTTACGGGTACAAGCGATTGCACTTATCATGTGCAACAAGCCGTTAAACCACTTGGTTACCCTATAGGACGAGTGTTGTCTCGTGAGGATTTGTAGTGAATATACCTATAAAATTCTTTATTTGAAAAAGGAAGTTAATCTCATCTTTAGATAGAGAAATATTATACAATCCATCGTTTAAGGAATACGATAAATGAACTATGAAGTATGTTAAAGGTAAAATCACTTAATACCCAAGGCAAATCCTTTCTAGAACTCAACGTGCGTAGTGTGAATCACTTAAAACGGTTTTAAGTATCATAAGAGTAATTTGTAGATCACCTTTTTAAAATCAATGCTTCGACTTCCAAATCTCACCGGATATATCTGTCTAAAATGATCTCTCTAGATTTGGGTAAGTGTAACTCTCTTGTGTGTGAGGATGTGAGTGAATTCATACAAGTTCAAACGTCTCACACACATATAAGAAAGAGTGAATGCAAGAATGAAATTGATCTCAAGGAAGGAATGCAAATCACTATATCGAGAATGTTGAGTTATTCACCACATAGAGTTTTTATTTGCCCGAAAATTCCACCAAAGGTAAGAATGGGATTTAATGTAAAGGATGAGAGGAAATGAGATGGGTAATATGGATGATATGATGATTTTTGAGATTTTGAGAAGATTGGACAGCTTGAACAATTAATGTCTCCATTTCACAAAATTTTGATCGCATGCTTTTTTTTCTATATTTTTTTTTTCTTCCCTTCTTTTTTTTGCGATGCTTTTTTATGCGATACGATTCGTCTTTTAGATCACGAATGAAGACATTTTACATATATAATTTCAAATACTCTTTTTCAAAAATCAAGGGTGGTGATGGAATAATGATATATGGATGGTATGAATGATGTGTTAATGTGGAAAATGGGTAAGGGATTAGTGTTCGGGACAAACTAGAAGACACATCTTTCATATAACTCGAAAGTGATGTCATCCTCAGTGATTATGCCAAAATTTGAAGGATGATAATATCATGCAATGACTTTAAGTACGGTATCCAATGGAAGTTGAGTCAACTTGTGACTCGGAGATTGCATAAATATTTCTCAAAAAAGTTGAAAAGCTCAAATCTTGCAGGTTTTAAGTTTCCACAAATGATTTTTAAGGTTTTCATGAAAAATATTTTCACTCTTCAACTTTAAACTGTAATGACGTGATAAGTGCGCAAGAAGTGTTGAGTTTTGGAATTCATGGTGCAATGTGCCTTATGAAGCATTACTTAAGTTTATAAATTTGAAAATTGACTTCAGGCTCAACATAAAGTATGCTAAACTTTTAATGGTGGTTGATAGGTAAATCATGTCAAAGATAAGAAAAACGTGTAAAAAGTGAAAAATAGAACTTGTTTTTGACAAAAAATTTTAAAATAGGTATGATTTTAAGAAATACCCCACCTCCAAACAAAGAAGAACATCGGCATTGATGTTTAAAAACATATTTTGATCTTTTTAAAGCAGGGAGAATGAAAGAATATACTGAAATCGACCGATAATGAAGGCGCAATGCACATATCCAATATGAAACCTAAATAAGTGATGAGATAAAAAAATATGTACAGGTCTATAAACATGGTAAAGAATTGGATGGTGAGAATCACCACCCCCAAACAGGATAAGACTCGTACTCAGAAATAAGAAATGACGGGCCACCTTCCGGTAGCGCAAAGTTTAACGTCTTCAGCCAGACATAAGCATACTCACACCTAAAGATATGAACAACACAGGGTGGCAGAAGGTGTGGGTGACGGCAGTTACCCCCAAACAAGACTGAAAATCAGTTTTGTTTGGACATTGGCTACCCGAGTTAATGCACTTGTATGGCAAAGTTCTTCATGCAATGCAAAGAATAGGTGGACCACGGGTGGGTGGGAATGAGGGGATATGAAATTATGGAAAATAGGATGCTTAAGAGTCACCGATCACGGGCATTATTGATTTTAAAGGTGAGGGCAACAAGGGCTCTACAAGCATGATGCTCAATTTGGTGAGGAAGGCAGAAAGGTGTTGCAGTTTGGATGTGACGAGGCTCATGGGTATCATGTGACCGTTTTATAAATGGATGATGATAATGGTCAGGTAGTGACACATAGACGAGTTGTTTATAATAAAAAGCACCACAACAGGCAAGTGGTGCACATGAAGGAACAAGCTCGATGTCACGTAATTGGAGAGTAGCACCACAAATAATCTCATGGATAGTGGGATGGATGAATAACTCATGAGATGGCTCATGGAGTTCAAATATGGAAGGTGAGTACAAATAAGGACCTAAAGAGATATTTGGAAATGGGAGAGGCACAGTGACTAGGTCCAAACATGGTGGAGGGTCGGGTGGGACCATAGGTGGGTTGGGAGGGACAATGGGTGGAAAAAGATGATCTAACTCGAGAGTAAGGGATACACACTTCTCTTGAGAGTCAAAATAGTACTCAAAGTCCCCCTCAAGAGGGAGTGTAATATCAAGTGATGGAGATATTAAATTATCCACCAATGTGTCATCATCCGTGGTGGTGAAAGGGTATAACGAGGTATTAAGATCCAAGATATATTAATCAACTTCAATATCAGACTCAAAGTGAGCCAAACATATCTGGAGATGATCCATATCCAGGGAGGTGATAATCATCTCTTATTCAATCTCGGTGCATTGCGGAGCACTCATAGCCGGAGCTAACCTATAAGGAATGTGTGACACCCCGCCTAATTAAATACCGGGCGATCACTCCTTTATTAAATTAAAATCAAGGTGAAAAGTTGGTTCATTCTTAGCATCACTGTCGTAAATATACTTTTCCAATTTAAACACCCTAAATAATTAAGCTAAGTGTCAAAACCATTTAAAACCTTATTCTCATTTTATTAAATCCAGTTATAAAATCTTAAACCATTAACATCTAAAGAGTCACACATTAAGAATAAAAATAGAATTGAACATACACGAATTTAATCATCAATAATAAATCCCAACATTTACAACACTAAAGGAAAACATCCTGACAGTAATAAATCCCGAAATAAAGGTACTGAAAGTAAAAATTTCAATCTCTGACAATACCAACTAAATAATAGAAAGAGGGCGACACATGCCCCTGCTGGATAAAACTGAACTAGGAGTAGAATCAAATGGATGAAGTCATCTAAACAACAGGCTTGCAACTCCCACCTAAGCTGCACCACGTTCCTTCCAAAGGATCCTAAGTAAGACGCCCCTGTGGCTGGGCACCTGTAATACATACATATATATACAAGAGAGAAAAGGAAATAGAAACGGGTCAGAGCCCGATAGTGTATATGATTTAAAAATTCGTTTAGCAAGTATTTAAATTGATACAGGCCAATGCAACAACATATTAGTGCGACACTCTCTTGAGAAATTCTCGCCTCTCTTCTAATGTGCACTCCTATCGCACTAACCTTCCAAATGGTTTATCTCATCATATATCACACTATCTTTCCCCAATGATTTAACTTATCTTAGGTTATTCGCAGGATTTACAACTGAACAACACAAGTATTTAAAACGTAAGATTTCAATTTGTAACCAAGGTTCTCCTTTTAACTTTATTAATCAATAAATTTTTCCAGTGTAATATTATACTTTCTCAAAATAATTATTTATAATTTGAGTCATCAATCATGTCCTACATATCAAATCACAGTAGCCAGTTCCAGATTTTAAAATTTCATATATATATTAACTACTCGTATAATATATATATCATAAAAGCACCCCACATAAAAACTGTGGTGCGGGCAGACTCTGCTATCCAATCCCCGTATCAATCGTACTAAAGGGAATACAAGTTCGGAATCACTCTCGAACTGTATAAATACATACACAAACAATATTGAGGCGAATCATAGCTTCCAAGTCCAAGAGGTTAGTACATACCCTCCCGTCTCTTAGGACCGTGACTACCGATTCGATAGCCTGTACCTAGGATTCCTATCTTCTAGGGTATGAGTCAATATCCCCCATAAGGCACACGAGATAAGATCGTCCCAGCGCGGTAACCTCAGGGATAGCAAGTAGCGCGGGCATGATTTTCACAAGTATATAATATATGCATACACAATCATATAAATATACCACTTTTATTATATCAATTTAGGTTTATCCAATAACCCACATTCACAACATTTATCCTTATTTTCCCATTACTATTTATCAAGTATAATGGTTCATTTATAACTTTAATTCGAAGGGTTTTTCCAACTTACTACGTAACCCTCATGGACTCTATTCTTCCAAATGTACAATTCAGTAGATATCTATTTATGTTCCAACGTAACTCTCTCTAACGTGTCTCTCCCCTTCAATATATACTTACATTATCCCTTATGCAAAATATCCCAAAAATATAAATTTCGCCTTACATTAAAGGATTTTGAATTTTATTTTCAAAGATGAGAATTTCAAACGGTTTCGAAATCGGAATTAAAATGGAGTTTTAATTGAATTTTTATTATCTCTAAGAGTCCTCAAAACATAAAACTGTCTAGAAAAAAAATATTAAAAAATATTGAATGGTCCGATCGAGCTGAATTTTTTTCTGTAGCTTCCTCTCGTCTTCAGCTAATTCTATGTAAAATTTCATCCAATTCCAACGGTTTGATCGTCCGGAATAAAAAATTTTTCGTGTTTGTATCTGATTAGAAATCTTTTCTTAATCAAACTCTTAATCCTTTACTTGACAAAGGGTTTCCAGAATATCATATAAATCATCACTACATGAAAATTTCCCATCTCAAATTGGGTTTTTCTTCCATAAATATCATCCTAATAAGTTCTAAACTAATATGGATGATGCATCAACGAAATAAGCAAGATAAACACTTGCCTGGGATTTTCAAAAATCTGGTTTGGAGTTGAATTTGGTGTGGTTGCGTTCCCCGTCTCGCGATCTACGCGTTGGCGGTGGCGGCGGTGTAAACGGATGAGTTTTGAGCCTTGGAATGCCTTGAGAGCTCTCTCCTCTCCTCTCCAATGGCCGTTCTAGTGTTTTGAGTTATCTAACCCTAGGAGATAACCTAAACATCTGATATAACCCCTTTAATTTTCGTGGGTTTAATTACCCAAAAATACAAAATGACTAAAATGCCCTCCCGGGGTACTAATTAGGCCTAAAAACGTCCCGAGACCCAAATCAAACCCCCGGGTATACTTTTCTGACTATCTCGACCCTTACGGACACGTTGGCGCACTCAAAATGACCATACGAACAACCTATAAAATATTCACTTTTATTAATCCACATTTAGTCCCGACACGACACAGGCGCGTCCCGACTTAAATTTCCACAATTATCATTTTATTCACACGTGACAATATTATAAAAATAAATCTCATATATTACTATACTCATCCAGTAATATGCAACAAATAATATATTTCCAATAATTACTAACTCTTGTCACGCTAGTAAATATTTAAAACAACATTTCGGATTAAAATTAAATTAATATATCTCAATTAAATTTAATAAATCCTTAAATTTAAAAGCCATGAAAATACGGGGTATTACATACTTCCCACCTAATAACGGAATTTCGTCCCGAAATTCGGAAAATAAGGCCTACCAGGTAGCACAATTCTGGATATCCTTGTCAGTACGCAAACTATCTACATAGTACGGCGCTCAAACACTATAGCTTTTTCCTCACAGCAACATTATTTTACATTCTCATTGGAGACACTTCACATTGCACTCCCAACTGACAACATTTGAATAGGTTACGTCTATACGTTATAAATTCCATTATCTCACTATCATTAGGAGGCCACACCTCACTACATGACAACTACTCGGATTTATTCATACACAAAATTCCCATTCTGAGAAGATCATACGAACATTTGACCACTCTTGACTGCCTAAAACAGTCATGGAATTCCACCATAGTTATCGGATATTTTCTCGACCGATCCAAAAATTCTGATTATCTACTCTCCTCTAAACATACGGAAGGAGAATAGTCGAGGTTCTTCCATAACAAAACCTTAATAAGTACCTCGTACGCGACAAACAGGTACGAGTGCTTCTACAGAGCATTCTTGAAATCATCGTACCAAGATTCCAAAATCTCCTTCACGTGGCTCCACTAATCTTTAATCACCATGAACTTATTCCCTGGCTAAGGGTGATACATCCTACTCGAAATGAAATCTTATCTCCGCTGGTTCCTGAAATCCCATATCAAAGGTGGGATTCACCAATCTCATCCTGATTCAGAAATTTATACTGCGCCGGACCATGCACTGGCGCGATCCTTCCTTTCAAAGGAAGTCTGGGGCATACTAGTTAATATTGTAAGCCAGCCCAAAGGAATATCAATCACTTCCTTCTCGACTACTTAATTCACATGTTCGGGATAAACCCTTGATCTTGTTTTGAGGATGACAACCCATCCAATAACTTTAACGACTTTACCAACCTCTTCCAATTTCCAAAATTTTCGATAAACACAAAATTCTTTGGTTGATTCTCCTCTTTCAACCAAACCTTACCTATGGGCAGTGCATGTAGAGACTACTCACTACGTCTCGCTAAACATCGATTCTTCCCTTGAAATGTCTCACATTAAGTGACACGTAATACTCCCCTTCCTTCCTTGGAGTATGCCAAAAGTTTCGACCCGTGCTCTTCTCTCCACGAAGCGCACTTCTGGATCTCTTATACTATACTAACATCATTACTCTTTGTATGCGCAAGTCGCTCTCACACTTGACTAATAACAACTCCACTCCAGGTGTGCTTCATAACAATTAAATTCTACGCTATTCAAGGAATACCAATTCTTGAATGGCTTCCCACAGCCTTCCAATCAAGTTAGGGCGTGCTATTCTAATTGCACACTTATGTATGGATTATCGCCCCTCATGTGACGTTTAATCCACTCTATCACTTCCACTTCGTTATACTAGTCCCATAAACATATATTTCACACGTCTATTACCACGTCCCTTCGACTCGGACTATTTTAACTGTAGTTAACCAAGATGCCCACATTTTTGCAACACTCCGACCGCCCTGGGAGAGCGAACGGCGTGCTACTCATCTGTAGGACTAACTAAATTCAACGGAATAGAAGGAATAGGGCATTCAAATTCCATGACAATAAAAGAGGAATAATAATTCTCAACCTTCCTCAGATAAGTACAACAATTTTCCCAAATAGGTACAACAACCAAAATAAATCACTAACGATCTATTCATCAAAATAATTACAGGTCATCTCTTTTGTATAATATAAAGTTCTTTCAAATAATCCATGCTAAAAATCATTCCAACTCTCTATTCACCTTGTGTTCTGTACGCGGTTATGACATTTGGGTACTCTCAATCACCCTAGAAATCAAAATTCTTAAATTCTCCTTATCATTGTTCCACCCCTCAACTCGTGGGGATAACTTTCAATGCTTTCCTACCACAAAAATACGGCTCCAATGACCTTAAAACAAAATTCAACTTCCAACTTACATACATAATTACTTGATCCCATTTCGACCAGGGTACCGAACTCATGGAATAGTGACCAAACTTCTCCCTATTTCCAACCTTACGCTAAGTTTCATGCGTGGGATGTCTTGCAAAGAGAAATCCAAACAAGGAACCCCCCCGATACACTATTACCTAGCATTATCGGTTATCGAAATCCGTTAGGTCCTCCATCCATAGTATATACCCCTTTATTCCGTCCCTTGATAGAAAAGTTACAATTTCTCCCGTAATTATGCTTAACAAAGAACATTTCACCAATTTCACTATCGTCCCGTATTGGTTGATGGTAATTACATTCTATAAACCTTGGATACATACGATCGAAATTCTATAAATTTCCTTTTTCTAACATTAGGAGTATAACTCTTAACTCCCACATCTCTTAAGGATAAATATAACACTGCACTCTTCCTATCACTAAGTCCGGAGTGCTAAACATAATACCGAGTCAAGTCTTTTCGCTCAACGATAAATCTCGGTACATACTGAATCATACTGACAAAGTCTATACATACAATTGTATCAAATATCTCGAGCCCAATATCTCCTCCGAAGTCTCTAGGATAGATAATATAAGTGCGAGTCCAACCTTCTTACAGGTAAAGCCTCGCCAAAACATAACGTGTTGCACTAATGTAACTACTCCGATAGCCTTGCAATAAATGCTCACTATCATACTACCCATTTCTATAACATCTTAACAAAGATAATATCATACTCGTGTATCGCATCACTACAACGAGTAACCTCAATAAAGTATAAAACACTGTTAATATACTCATTCATCCCCCGCGGATATCACCAAAGAAAAAACCCGCTATGCTATGGAAAAATATTCACATTATGGTAACATTTATAATGATATGCATTAAACTCGTCTCACATGCTAATCTAGCAATGAACAAAATATGGTGACTCGCTCGTGTCACATAAACACGCCGCATCCTCTAAGGATACAACTTATACATCCATCCTGGCAATCGTCTTGACTGCACAAATGGTTTTTGGACGTAACACGTCTGCCCAAACCAAAACAAAATTATTTTTAATCGTCATCCTTTACTAGGCACCGTATTCTTGTCCCTTTTTCTCACTTTGGAACATATTATCGCAAGAAATTCCACTCCGCACCAAAATACCTCAACACATAATCCACTTATCACCTGTCCTACTAACCAGGTTAGGATTGTCCTTCTCTCGTACTTTAGTAGACTCGATTCCTGTTAGCCGTCCCGGTTGTTCCCTTAGCTTTTTAGGCCATAAAGATCATGTTACTATCTATAATAGTACTTACTGAATTTACCATCACTTGATAAGAATTTAACTATCTGAAGCATTTAAATCGTTTTCCTTATGTGTATCCACATCCTTTTGTGGTGTTATACCACCACCATTGTATTCAGTCTTATTCTCGACTAAATTCTTCGATTCCTTTAACTTCCCCCACAAAGAAGCATTATCATCTATATTGACAAAATATGGCATTGTCAACCTCTGAATCCATCGTCCATCAGAATTTCCTCCTCGAGTATTATCAACTATTATTACAAGTTAGTCTCCCACTTGGAGTCGTTTCCTCCACTAGTATCTACCTCTTTCGATACAAAATTTGCTAACGATTAGGATTCATATCCACAATTGGACTTCTGTCATGCCCTCCTGCGATGAGTTCAGAACCACGTTTGCTTCTCATCCTGAATAGTTGAGGAAGGAACATACGGTCAACATTGTACCTAAGGTTCTCCTATAGGCATAGCATTCCACTTCTAAAATTGGCGGTTGACTCCAACCATTTAATTTCGTCCCGAAAGCCAAGAAAATTTTCTCTAAATTTTCACTTTCAGTTTTGCCACACTCCGTCCAATATTTAAGCCTTTGGATACTTTACCTCCTTTGGTAAAAACATATAATTTTCGCATTTCTAAAATTTCCCACTGACAGTCTCTACACGTTTTTGTAATACGTTGGGTAAGTTTACCCTCGCACCTCATTTGACTATAACAGCATTTGAAAATCATTGTTGCACCTTAGTCGCCTTTCTAGTCGTGGCTTCTCGTGCCATAATGCAGGTGACCTCGACTACGGTCATCATCCTCGGATATATTTCATAATCTCAACTGAGCCCTGCCTCCTGATGTACGCTTAACGGTCCTCTTCTGACATCCGTCATCGCTCGGCACACGCACACATCTGAATGAAATTAGAATTCACTAGTGTATACACATTATAGCAGGAGAACGAAATATCGTCAAAGGAATCGACAATCCTAAACATAGGGCTCTATAACAAACAAAGCAACGCTGAAAGCATAATAAATCGTACAGATCGTAAGGACACTAGAACCAGATGCTCTGATACCACCTGTGACACCCCGCCTAATCAAATACCGGGCGATCACTCCTTTATTAAATTAAAATCAAGGTGAACAGTTGGTTCATTCTTAGCATCACTGTCGTAAAAATACTTTTCCAATTTAAACACCCTAAATAATTAAGCTAAGTGTCAAAACCATTTAAAACCTTATTCTCATTTTATTAAATCCGGTTATAAAACCTTAAACCATTAACGTCTAAAGAGTCACACATTAATAATAAAAATAGAATTGAACATACACGAATTTAATCATCAATAATAAATCCCAACATTTACAACACTAAAGGAAAACATCCTGACAGTAATAAATCCCGAAATAAAGGTACTGAAAGTAAAAATTTCAATCTCTGACAATACCAACTAAATAATAGAAAGAGGGTGACACATGCCCCTGCTGGATAAAACTGAACTAGGAGTAGAATCAAATGGATTAAGTCGTCTAAACAACATGCCTGCAACTCCCACCTAAGCTGCACCACGTTCCTTCCAAAGGATCCTAAGTAAGACTCCCCTGTGGCTGGGCACCTGTAATACATACATATATATACAAGAGAGAAAATGAAATAGAAACGGGTCAGAGCCCGATAGTGTATATGATTTAAAAATTCGTTTAGCAAGTATTTAAATTGATACAGGCCAATGCAACAACATATTAGTGCGACACTCTCTTGAGAAATTCTCGCCTTTCTTCTAATGTGAACTCCTATCGCACTAACCTTCCCAATGGTTTATCTCATCATATATCACACTATCTTTCCCCAATGATTTAACTTATCTTAGGTTATTCGCAGGATTTACAACTGAACAACACAAGTATTTAAAACGTAAGATTTTAATTTGTAACCAAGGTTCTCCTTTTAACTTTATTAATCAATAAAGTTTTCCAGTGTCTTATTATAATTTCACAAAATAATTATTTATAATTTGAGTCATCAATCATGTCCTACATATGAAATCACAGTAGGCAATTCCAGATTTTAGAATTTCATATATATATTAACTACTCGTATAATATATATATCATAACAGCACCCCACATAAAAACTATGGTGCGGGCATACTCTGCAATCCAATCCCCGTATCAATCGTAGTAAAGGGAATACAAGTTCGGAATCACTCTCGAACTGTATAAATACATACACCAACAATATTGAGGCGAAACATAGTTTCCAAGTCCAAGAGGTCAGTACATACCCTCACGTCTCTTAGGACCGTGACTACCGATTCGATAGCCTGTACCTAGGATTCCTATCTTCTAGGGTACGAGTCAATATCCCCCATAAGGCACACGAGATAAGATCGTCCCAGCGCGGTAACCTCAGGGATAGCAAGTAGCGCGGGCATGATTTTTACAAGTATATTATATATGCATACACAATCATATAAATATACCACTTTTATTATATCAATTTAGTTTTATCCAATAACCCACATTCACAACATTTATCCTTATTCTTCCATTATTATTTATCAAGTATAATGGTTCGTTTCTAACTTTAATTCGAAGGGTTTTTTCAACTTACTACGTAACCCTCATGGACTCTATTCTTCCAAATGTACAATTCAGTAGATATCTATTTATGTTCCAACATAACTCTCTCTTACGTGTATCTACCCTTTAATATATACTTACATTATCCCTTATGCAAAATATCTCAAAAATATAGATTTCGCCTTACATTAAAGGATTTTGAATTTTATTTTCAAAGATGAGAATTTCAAACGGTTTTGAAATCGGAATTAAAATGGAGTTTTAATTGAATTTTTATTATCTCTAAGAGTCCTCAAAACATAAAACTGTCTAGCAAAAAAAATATTAAAAAATATTGAACGGTCCGATCGAGCTGAATTTTTTTCTGTAGCTTCCTCTCGTCTTCAGCTAATTCTCTGTAAAATTTCATCCAATTCCAACAGACCAATCGTCCGGAATAAATTTTTTTTTAGTGTTTGTATCTGATTAGAACTCTTTTCTTAATCAAACTCTTAATCCTTTACATGACAAAGGGTTTCCAGAATATCATATCATCACTACATGAAAATTTCCCATCTCAAATTGGGTTTTTCTTCCATAAATATCATCCTAATAACTCCTAAACTAATATGGATGATGCATCAACGAAATAAGAAAGATAAACACTTGCCTGGGATTTTCAGAAATCTGGTTTGGTGTTGAATTTGGTGTGGTTTCATTTCCCGTCTCGCGATCTACGCGTTGGCGGTGGCGGCGGTGTAAACGGATGAGTTTTGAGCCTTGGAATGCCTTGAGAGCTCTCTCCTCTCCTCTCCAATGGTCGTTCTAGTGTTTTGAGTTATCTAACCCTAGGAGATAACCTAAACATCTGATATAACCCCTTTAATTTTCGTGGGTTTAATTACCCAAAAATACAAAATGACTAAAATGCCCTCCTGGGGTACTAATTAGGCCTAAAAACATCCCGAGACCCAAATCAAACCCCCGGGTATACTTTTCTGACTATCTCGACCCTTACGGACGCGTTGGCGCACTCAAAATGACCATACGAACAACCTATAAAATATTCACTTTTATTAATCCACATTTAGTCCCGACACGACACAGGCGCGTCCCGACTTAAATTTCTACAATTGTCATTTTATTCACACGTGACAATATTATAAAAATAAATATCATATATTACTATACTCATACAGTAATATGCAACAAATAATATATTCCCAATAATTACTAACTCTCGTCACGCTAGTAAATATTTAAAACAACATTTCGGATTAAAATTAAATTAATTTATCTCAATTAAATTTAATAAATCCTTAAATTTAAAAGCCATGAAAATACGGGGTATTACAGAATGGGCATCTCGAGGACACTCTCAATGGGTGCAACAGGTATAAACTCGGGAGTGTTTTTGGATTCAATGGGAATACAAACCTCAAATGTGGGTTCTTTTGGATATGGCAGGGAAGGGCGAACCTCGGCGTTAGGTTCTTTTGGATTATTAGGGTATGGATCAGCCTTATATTCTATGGATAAGCCAACAAAATTGTCAACTTGGGGCTCGAACAACGAGGTGGTCACAACTTCGAAGTTCTCAGGGTGATAGGGTTGGCTGTACTCAAGATTAGTATAACAAGACAACTCATCATCGATTTACGTGGGTGCAACAATGGATTGACTTGGGAGGTAAATCAACTCGCTCGTACACTCAAATTTATTTAAGCGTTGTTCAAGCCTTTGGAAAGATTTATTTTGATATTGAGTGGCTTGATCTTTCTCGAGGATGAATTTTTGCAAGAGGCCTTCGAGAGCGAATGTGGCTGATGGTGGTGAAGTGATGGGTGGTGGTGCAATAGTGTATGGTTGAGGTGGACACAACTCGCTATTATCGGGACTATACGGAGAATACTCGTAAGAAGTGTGGGGCATGGGGTCAAGTTCATCATACACGAAAGAAGTGTCTTCCTGAGAGACAAAAGGTTGAAAATCATGGGGAGCGTAGTGAGGTGATTGATCGCGATGGGGTACACTTGGTGGCCATGACGACTGCCGGAAATCGTGAGGATCCACAACAAGGGGTTGGGATTCATATTGCATAGGAGGGTGATCAATCCGCCACGAATATTTTAGTTTCTCACACCACTCGGTACTGTACATGTCATGATAATAAGCCGAAGTGGGTTCCGTAACAGTGTCATACGGATATATTTTGTCCATGGTTGGTTCGGATGGATATGAAACATAAGGGCACTCGTGGGAAATGTTATTGGCATGATAATAATGGGTTCACTGCGAATATGAAAAATGCCTAAAGTCGTCCCATAAGGGATGTTCTTCGGCCATGACGAGATGGATAGTGGAGAAAAAGGTTTCTCCAAAAATAAATTTTTTTATTTTTTATTTTTATTTAAAAAAGGAAAATCTTTTTGGGTTTTTTTAAGTTTAAAGAAGAAAGAAAAAATATATATATATATATATATATATATATATATATATGTGTGTGTGTGTGTGTGTGTGTGTGTGTGTGTGTGTGTGTGTGTGTGTGTGTGTGTTTAATAAAGAAATAAGATGAGAAATCATTTTGAATTTTTAAAAATAAGAAAAAGGATGAAAAATACTTTTGAATTTTTTGAAAAGGGATAAAAGTGGACTCGGTATGAAACACGCACTAACAGGGAACACAAAAACTGACTACCAAAGGATTTGAATTAGAAACGTATAAGCAAAGAAAAATCCTAACTAGCACTTAGCCAATTTTTATCTTCAATTAAGTGATTGGGTAGTCAAATTTTTAATTAATCCGTGGGCGAAAAAATCACGGAGTCTTATGTAATAACCCGTGTAATTTTGGGCTATTTTAATTAATTTTTGGAAAATGGAGGAAAATAAAGTTTTTGATAAAATTATATTTATTGCTCAAATATGTTGGTTATTATTTTTAAAGGCGAGAATTTCAAACGGTTTCGAAAACGGAGTTAAAACGGATTTTAAAATGATTTTTAAATGTTTTTAACTCTTGGAGTTGTTTTGACTTCCAACTCTTCATTTCTTTGCCTTATTTAAAGGAGTCTTTTGGATTCCAACTCTTCATTTCTTTGCATTATAAAAGGGTGTCGTCGGCAACCTTTTTAACCTACTTTTGGTACAAATTTTGGCAGCAAATATATTTTATATTCCTCTTCTTTTTATATACACATTGGCACTTGAGATTTGTGAGTTCCAACCTTAGATTAGAGGTGTTCTTGGGGCTATTTTGCTGGAGGTTCTTGGAGGAGATTTTGTAGATCTTTTGTGTTGATATTGAGGATGTGATCATTGGTTTCTCATCATGGTTTGAGGTATGGGTTTTTACACAATATGCTCCTTAAATCTCGCGAGTGTCATTCTCTTTGAATTCTTGTTAATTGAACTCATATTTGAATTGATAAATTCATTTAAATCTGGAAAATAATTGTTGAAATTATTTTGATTCATGTGGTATCATTATATTGTTGATGATCACGTTGTCATGAGATTTTAATATGGCACGGATGTTGGGCACCCGCCAAAATTCCTGTTTCCCGGGCTATGGCTTGACAAAGCATATACGGATGTGGTGAGGCCTGGTGACCCAGTTAAAGTGTTGTTGATAAATTATATTGATAAATGCTTTGATATTTTCATTTTGATTTGAATATTCGTACTCGTGTTGTTACGCTTTGTTCATCGTTAATATAATTGTTGAGCATCTTTCTTGTCGTATTGTGTACTTCCCCATATTTTCTTTTAGTTGGCAGGTTTGCGCGGACTTTGGGGCGCTATGGAGATTGATTTTAGCGAGGATTTTTTGGGAAAGATTTGTATTATTTATTTTGTTGTATAGAGCATTGGAGATTTGTATTTTATTCGAGTTAGATAGTTGTAATTTTAATTCGAGAGACTTGTTGTAATTGAAGAGATTGAGATTAGTGGATTTCTATTATTGTGGGTTTATTTAGATGCCCTATACCTTGTCACTTGTGGATTTTGATTTATTTTATCGCATTAGCGCTCTGTTCGCTCTCCCCGGGCGGGCGGGGTGTTACATCTTATACGTCGCCTTTGGAAAATGCGCTCCTAATTGTCTTGCTACTTGGTTAATTTTTTATTATGTGATGGAACGGGTTAACAAGCAAGTGCAATTAAGTGATTGAGTCGGGTGATGAAATCCCTTCTCGTTTCAATGATCGGGTTTAGGTCTTAAGTTCAATTAATTCATCAAACCATTCAAAGTAAGACTATGCAAAAAATAAAGTCACATAAGATCATATAGTCAAACAATCAAGGGAATCGCTAACATAATATGCTCGAGTGATAAAGAAATGTACCTCCTACGACTTTTACACACATAGGGTGAAGACCAAGTTGAGTCGACCGGGGGGAAGTTCGCCTAACTTCATTCGTTCCTGAGAGTCTTACAAACCCAAAGTAGAGAGGCTTCAAAATTCCACTCCAAGGTCTCTCTCTCTGTCTACCTTGTCCGGTTTCCCTTTTCGATTTTTTGTGATAATTATTACAAATAATTGGTGTCCAAAGTACCACGAATAAATGTACAAACCCTCAATATCCTAATACAAACAATGTATAAAAAATAAAGAATACATACAAATGAACAAAAGTACAAGTCTTCAAAACGCTCCTTAACTTGAAAAGTCGCCAATGGCACTTCGTAAAAAGTCAATCGCCAAAGTTTGAGCAAAGTCTAGCGCTTAAAAAGCCAGCAACAGTGCCATTTGATAACACGCCTTTTCAGTATAAGTCGTTTGTATTATAAAGACAGTCAATCAAAAATCCCTTTTGGTCCTACAAACACACTAAAATTGTATATTGACAAGTAAGGGGTCAATCTGCACTCCTTAACGTGGACAAGAACAAAGTGAATACTAAGTATTATTTTTTTGAAATAATTTTGAAAAAATATTTATACTACTAATTATGAACTAGAATTAAAACTACACTAATAAATAAATAAAATGATAGATAAATATGAGGAAAAATAATTATGAGATAATTCAAGGGATTAACCTTCACCACTTAACTTATTTATTTTCATTAATTAATTTGTCTATTTGAAATACCCCAAAACATATATAAATTCACAAATCAACTCTCGTTGAAAATGTAAAGTTACACATAGTCCTTTTAGAATATTAATATTTAAATTTCACATACTCACAAAAAAATAGATTTAAACAGTTTCTAATAAATCACCAACTAGGAAAAATTCACTAAAAGTATTTTATATCATTAAAAATTACATTTTTAGAGTAAAGAAATTCGAACTATAATATCATTTAAAAATTGCATATCTCTATTTTAATTAATAAATAAATATTATAATCTGAATTTGCGATTTTCTCTCGAACATAATTCACCCTCTCTCGAGGAGTAAATATAAATTGTAAATTTTAATATTAATATTTAAAGGGGCATAAAAAATAAACAAACTGAGAATAAAAATAATTAAGTTAAGGGATTCATCTCACCCCTTGAATGGGGTATTTAGCCTCTCATTTTGGTATTATTACATATAAAATGTAATAATGACAGAATAAAAGGCATTAAATAAATAAGCTAAGAGAGAACAAAATAAAAACCAAGTCCCCTTAAATTTTCATTACAATCCCAAGCTTTGACATGAATAGTAACCCACAAATTTGAGTTTTACAATACTAAAAATAATGTCACTCAACTCACAATTTGGATCTTAAAAATATAATCTACCTCACACTCAAGTCACTATATAAAAAGAAGAAGAAATAAAAACAGAACCAAAAAATGAGGTCCAAAATGGAGCTCCAAAACTAAAAACTTCTCTATCCCCACTTTTTCAATGTTGGCTCCCCCTTTGTCTGAAATGAAGAGTCTTATTTTATAAGAGATTACAAGGGGCTAGGGTTGAGGGTAGTTTAGGAAAAAAAAAGGTAAAAGTTAACATGTGACTTTTATTTAAAGAATGGGCAAAAGCTTGGGATGTGGGGGTAAGACATTTTGCATGAAATGGGAAAGGAAGGCTTGGACAGAGGTATCAGGTACGGGTTTCGACTAAGGCAGATATGTTTGGTAATCTCGACTTTGGAGACAGGTCGAATTGGAGAATTGGGTCTGGGTTATTACAAGTATGGTTGATCGGGTATTGACAGTGATGTGATGTGAGATGGGATTGCTGGTGGGTTTTTAAAGTGGGTGATCGGGACAGGGGTCGGGTTTGTAGTTTTGGGTCCCCGGGTTAGAACACGGGGTCGATTTCGGGTTAAGTTTGAGGTTGTTGGGCTTTGGCCAGAGAAGGTCGGTCAGACCCGGAGGTCGTCGAATGGGGCGCTCGTGGGTTGGCCAGCGGCGAAATGGAGGTTGGGTAAGGGATGGTATGGAGTTATGGCTATGGATGTTAGAGAGAGAATATGGGTTTGGTGGGGAAGATGATGGGAGGAGAGAGAAATTAAAATCTGATATGGTTAGTTCAAATTAGGTGTGGGGTGATTTGTGTGTAGGTTAGGTGTGTGGTAATAGGGTGTCTATGAGTGTGTTGTTATGGTGTGGGTAAGGTGTAGGTAAGTTAGTGTGTGTGTGTGGCTAGATTGTACTTTACTAAAAAAAATGAAAATTAAAACTAATTAAATATTTAAACTCAACTAAAAAAATTAAATCTATTAAAATTAAAAATTAAAATCCTAACATATTAATTAAAATATTCAAATAAAATAAAATCAATAAAAACTAAACTAACTAAAAAAACTAAAAACAAATCAACTAAAATAGCTAAAAATCTAATAAATACGTACATCTATTATTTTTATAAGAAAATAAAAATAAAAATAGCCGACACATAATACAGACTCTAATATATACAACTATACACACAAATAAATCCTAAAAATATAAACGACCCAAAATAAAATATAAAATAAATTCTAAAAATTATCTACGATGCAAATAAAAATCTAAACGAAATCTAAAAAGCACAAACTAAACACACACAAGGCTCAGGAGTGGTTTGGACTCGATTTAGGCTTAGGTTCGGGTTTAGGGACAAGTAGGGGACTCGGTTAGACTCTTTTAACCGCATCACTGCCACGTTTGATGTACTTGACCACTTATTTATCGCAATTTCCTCGAAATAAGCTTGTTTGACACCGCAAATGCTTATTGACCTGCAAAACAAATAAATACCAACATAAGTCTGATTTTAGACAAAATTAGCAAGTAAAATGTGTCGATTTGAGGTATAAATATAAAATTTTGGGTGCTTATCAGGTGGAGACTTGTATAGTTCCCGTAGCACCACAAAAAACTTCAGGGTTCGGGTTTATTTGACTACCTGGAAATAACTTGGGCATCATACGTTAGTCTTTATGTCCAAGGACTAATATCTTATCATAGTGAGGTGGTCAGTAAAAAGGAAAATACATTAGAGCACATTGGGACTCTCACAGTAATGGTAGTGTCACCCTTACTTATCAAGAGTAATACTCAAGCGTGGGAGCAATACGGACCATAAGGCGGGCACTGGATTGCATGCGTGTTTGCAAATCCCAACCCAACTTTGAATACAAGGACGGGTTTGATTATTCGCTCGTTTTCACCAGTATTGACACTCAAGAATATGGTGTTAGATTTTGATTCAAGCGTCGCGATTTTTCCAAATGACACTCGTTTTTACATTTGGCACATAACTCGAGTGAAGGAATGATGTTTCGAATGTGCAAGGCATATCGTAATTGAGACAATAGCAATAATACCCATAGTGTGCACGACTAAGACATAGATCGTTAGCAGTGACATCTATATGAAATAATTAATATTATATCGAGACAAAATGGTGGTTTATACATGATTCATCAAGCTTTGTCTCCAAACCTTGATTCGGGACACGTTGTGTCGGCAAAGACTAAGGAGGATTTCAATTTATGATATCTAGGAGGGTTAGTAACATACCCATATTCATTTACGACGCGTTTTTTTATCTGGAATGTATAAGTAAGTGGGCATTGCCTCTAAGGAGGGAAATTTCACATTGTGTTTAGTAATAGGATCCTCATCTTCTTTATGTAAGTATTGCAATCCCGTCATTCAGTTTTGATAGTGGATAGATATTCTGGGCCAAGGTTTAGATCCCAGATAAAGTCTACCTCGATTTTTAGTGGGTACTTCCAGTTTTAAACTTAATTACGTTAAACATATGTGGTCTCGTAATGAGTAGGGATGGATTTGGTGGTCTATCCATGGGTATCTCCTCGAGTTTAAAAATGGAGTTGTCAAACCTTTCATTACATCTAACTTTCACATTATTTCTTTCTTGCGGTTGAGATTGTTATCCGATTGTTCTCTAGTTACGGTGTAAGTATTAGTTAAGTGTCATGTGCGGGTTAGGTTGGGTATGGTAGATGTATCGTGGTAACTGAGACCTTTATTCGAGAAATCATTATATAAGATTAAATTCGTGACCAAGGGGGTCACAAGAGGGGGTCACAATTTAAATTTGTGACCATGGAGGTTACTTCAAATCTATGACATGCCCTTCAAACTGTGACTTAGTATGTGACCCAGCCTAGGGGTAACCTAAACCATCAGCTAGTCACGGGTTGGTCATAGTCCAAATATGTGACCCTCATAGTCACGCTCCAAAATATTAACCCAACTGTGACCCTAATGGAGGGAAAATTGGAACCAATGTTGTCACCAATAGTAAGAAAGTGTGACAAGTTTGGCATAAAATATAGTCACGGTTCTTAATCGTGACCCAATACCTTGATAACTTTTTATTTCAAAATGGTCACAGAAATTGGGTCACGGTCCAAAACTGTGACCACCTTTGGGTGATTTATTGGGGTTAAGGTTGAGAACTGTGACCAAGTGGAATAAACCATGAACCACTAAATTAAGCCAAATTATTTACGGACAGGGTCACAGGCCTAAATCGTGGCCCAATTTTGAGTATAAATGGAACCTGTTAGTTTTTTTTAATTTCACTCAGCATTACTCTCTCTCTCTTTGTGTTAACCCGTGACTCTCTCCCACTCACTTTCTCAGAAACCACCACCACCAATCCAGAATAATGGACCACCACCACCAAAACTCTCTCTCACTCTCATTCTCACTCTCACTCTCACTCTCTCAAAAATCTCCAAACGATAAGGTCAGTCTCTCTCTAACTATATATATGTGTGTGTGTGAGTTAGGACAAAGGTTTGAGGGTTCTTATTTGTGTTATATATTGCTGAATTATCATTCGTATTTGAGTTTTATATAGCTGAAATTTGTGTTGCAATTAGAGTTTTGTATTATCAAAATTTGTGTTGCCATTAGGGTTTTGTATTGCTGAATTTTTATAAATTCTTATTCTTATTTAGGACCGAATTTGTATTGCTGGAATTTTTATTCTTATTTAAGTTTTTTATAGCTGAAATTTATATTGCAATTAGGGTTTTATATTGCTTAAATTTGTGTTGTGATTTTGTATTGACAAATTTATGTAAAATGTCATCTTTATTAGTAATGTCAATGATAATATGTATGTAAATTCTCATTCTTATTTGCATTTTATTACCCACATGTAAATAATTTTCTAACTATTTTTTACTATCCCCGTATGTAAAAATATTTTTTATATAAGAAAATTATAATTCTTTTATAAAAAATTGTTTTTATATAAAAAACAATTTTACCCTAAACTTTTTTTGAAACATATAAAACTAAGGCGAGATAAGTAAGTGTATTTACATACACATTGTCATTGGTTTTTGATTAGTATAGGTGTTTTTAGTAATGTGAATCGAATCGTACTTAGCAATATTTTTACATCATATGATTGAATTGGGTTGCATATGGATTGGTGGGATTATGATTAGTGTATGGATTGGTTGTTGATTAGTAAATTGTAAAATTTTACTTAACCTTAATTTTACATCATGTTATTGAATAATATGTTAACATGTTTTATTCTCGTTCCACGTGCTTATGCAATTGAAGAACAATTAATGAAGGTCAACTGATTCTAGATACCTTCTTTATTCACATAATTTACATATCTTTTTCTGTATGTAACATAGTCTAAGGCAACCTTTTTTGAATGGCATGGTTCCAAAATTTACACAAACCAAATTAGAAATTTATTTCTCATATTAGTTTTTACTTAAATAAAATTAATTCAAAATTAAAGTAAAGTAAATAAATTACCCAAATTAATCAAGAACCAAATAATATAATTTATTGATTAAACCAATTTTATCTTTTTAACCTAAGCATGATTCTAGGTGTGAATTGCAAGATAAAATAAACAACCACTAAGCTCGATGTACGAGGAAAACCCAAATGGGAAAAAACTTCGAACGACCCAGCAACTAAGTACGGAATTACAAAAAGAACATGACAGAAGACTTACACAATAACTCGATGCACTCACAATCCTTGACACTCTTTGTTCCTTCAACCTCTAGTTAGTGACATGCAGGAGTCCACCCATGCCTCGGAGTCTACCGATAGGGATTAGTAACCATCACGCATACAGAGTCCACCGTATGTAAACCAACAAGCATGGAATCCTCTGCAAAAAAAAATTCTCAATAATGTAGAGAATGAACATGGTGCCAAAAACTTGATCGTGTGTGTGTGTGTGTGTTGAATCTTGGATCTAAACTAATTGGGTGTAAACATGTTTTTTTTGTTTCGAAGGTTTAATTATGAATCATTAACGCAAACTTACTTAGAATTTTGGACGGGTATTTTCTCTCAAAGGATGAAAAAGTCATGTTTGAAACTACTATCCCGCACTACTTAAATGGATAGAAAAGGAAGTGGTGGCAAGTTAAAGAAAAAACTTTTAGAAAAATTGAATTTTTTTTAAAATTTGCCCCCGGTAATTCGAATGAGGTACCATTCTCGTTTGAACGAAATACCATTTTTCATTAGAATATGGATCTAACGAGAATTCAAAGGATATACCAGAGAGGTCAAGTTTTTCTAAAACTTTCCTCCCTAGAAGGTCGTTTGAACTATTGTACCAATCTCATTTGAACGGCCTTAGAACGAGTTATCTAACGAAATTCCAGAAAAAATGGTTCGCTGGAATCTCATTCGAATGAGGTACCCATTCTAGTTAGAACGGGGTACTTATTTTAGTTATAACTACCCATCTAATGGGAAAACATCAAAGGCTAATTTTGACTCGTTTGAAGTTCCGTTTGATCTGGGGTCTAATGATACCCAAAATGACTTATAAAAAATGTCTAAAAATATTCAAAAATCATATTAAAAACATCTTAACACCAAATAATAAAATATCCAAGGCTCAACATAAAATATGCATTCATACTTTAGAGATCCTTGGAGAGTTAATGACGAAACATGGCACGAAACTCGACATGGAGATGCATTATTTTTTTCTTGGCTGCTACGTATTCAACAAACTTGAAAGGTCATAAACACAACTTTTCCCCTATAACTCAAAGTGTTTTGTTCGAAATTAAGCCAATACATACAAATTGACTCAATTGGAAATGTGTCCTTACAAATCTCTCCCTTGGATATTCTGGGACAAAATTAAAGTTAAAAAAAACACCCATGGGCCGTCAAGCTCATCTAAAAAAATCTATCCCAACCCGAGATGCTTGACCGACACACAGTCTGAGTAGCTTTGATTATATTAAAAACTTTATTGCATGGTTGCAAACCTGCACACTTAAACACACCATAAATGCATAGAGAATGTAACAATATAATTTGCACAAGAAAATCCTCCCCCTTTTTCTAACAATATCTACATATGAAATGACCTCTCCCCTAAGTAATAGATACCCCCAAATGGAAAAGAGTTAGATACCATTTCTCTCCCTTTTTGTTCAGGAATAGACAAAGATTAAGGTGCGTAAAGTAATTAATTCTCATTGGTTAAACCAATTCTCCCCTTAGAGGAAACAAGGGATAAGCATAAAGGAAAAATAAATATATTATGCAATGGTATATAGTGATACAAGTAACAACAAAGAAACTTGGAAACACAAGAAAAACTAATCCACACAACGAACAATAGATACCCACTATGATGTGATAGCAAAATAAAACCAACTAGAATGTACTAAGATAAGCATGAGAAACCAATGAAACGTCGCAACAAAATAGATACCAATATAAACAAATATCATACAAACATGAGATTTAGCTTTAAACTCATGGCATACAAGGACTGGATGTAAAAACAAAGACTCAAAACAAATGATACCAGATATATAAATATGCAAAAGATTCCAATGAAGCATAAGTACATATATATATATATATATATATATAGGTACTAACATCACACAAGACACAACACGATAAGCTTTTCACACTCATAGGATATAAATATGTCTAAATAAACATGTGGTAAATGGAGTGAAGGGGTGTGAACTAGATATAAAAGAATTATGACCCAGTCATTTAAACATGTTCAAAGAGTTCTATTTTATCGCAAAACTTTATCAAACTTAGATTTAGCCTCACGTGACAAGATAAATTGAACTCACAGAACAAACAAGCATAATGTACACAAGCCTAGAATTTTTATCATTTTACAAATCAATAGTATCATGACATTTAAGTATAACTAGGATTCAATGTGCAACCCCATTGATCTTCAACTAAAACACCCTCAAAACTAAACATATATCATTTTTATCTCAATTATTTTGAAGATATAAAATTTTGATGATCGATATTAAAAGATGGCCTTGGCAATTTATTCTCTTCTTTTGCCTCTTAATTTTTTTAGACTCTTGCCAACGGCGGCTTTCCCGTAAAGGAGATTTTCTCCCTCTGTGGCCCTTTACCATTCATCATCAACATCATCCTTACTTTACTCTTATTATATGGGGTCGACCACATGGATTCTCTTTATCCATTCTAATCTATTATAAGCAATATTATCATTCAAGTTCAATTCCTTAAGATCTCACATAATGGCTTTTAATCTTGTCCTTTCTAGTAATTCCTATCATCCATCAGAGCATTCAGATCTCACTAACATGGAGACTTTGTACATGTTTTTTCTTCAACGCCCAATACTCCACTCCATAGAGGATAGCTGGCCTAACAACCATTATACAAAATTTTCCTTTTAATTTATTAGTTATCTTCTTATCGCATAATACCCGACTTTCTTGTCTCCATTTCATCCAACCAGATGATATCCTACTCGTAACATCCTCATCAATATCCCCATTACTTTGTATCGCTGAACATATATAACGAAATGTATTACTTTGGGTCATCACTTTCTCTTCAATATTTAATATTATGCTATCAAACACCTCATTATTAAATTTACATTTCATAAATGGAGCTTTCTTTCTACTGATTTTTAGTCCTTTAGACTCTTAAGGCATTTCTCCAAATATCTACTCTCATCACTAAGTCCTCCTTTGAGGTGTCTACTAAAATTATATCATCTGTAAATAACATACGCTATGGGATATCTTCTTGTATGTCCTTAGTAATATCATCCAATACTATGACAATAAGTAAGGACTTAAAGTTGAACCTTAATGTAGACCTACTTTAATCAAAAATCATTAGTTTCTCCATAAATAGTTCTTACTCTAGTCTTTGTGTTATCATACATATCTTCAATAACTTTAATATAACTCATATGGATTCGTTTACTCCTTAAAGCCCACCAAATTATATCCCTAGGTACTCTATCATATGCTTTTTCCAAGTCTATAATGACCATGTATAACTTTTCATTCATACTTTTATATTTTTTCATTAACTGTCTTAATAGGTAAATAACTTGCGTGGTGGATCGCCCTGGCATAAATTCAAATTGATTATCTGTAATTGTTGACTCGTGTTATAATCTTTATTATATAACATTTGCTCATAATTTCTTAAAATGATTCATCAGTTTGATACGTCTATAACTATCGCAGTTTTGTATATCCCCTTTATTTTTATACAAATGTATTATGGTGCTTTTCCTCTTTATTTTAAAATTTTATTATTTATAAAATAAACATGTTAACCATTTTATCCCAAGACTTCCGAGGGTTCTCCACATCTCTATGGGTATTTTATCTACGACAACCGATTTATACCTTCCCATTTTTCTTATTAATATATCTACTTTTTTCCAGTAATCGGGCATACCATTCCAATATTAGGTTCTATTTTCTCGATAATTTTTTGGGACATTATTCATTTAAATAATCCTTGAAAATACTCTTCCCATCTATCTAGAATTTCTTTATTGTTAATTAATATATTTTGATTTATGTCTTCAATATACTTAATTGGACCCATATCCCTTGTCAATCTATCCTTATTCTTTGCCAATTTAATCTCCTTTTCACCTTCCTTGATACCTAATTTACTATAAAAATTATCTAGTGTGCTTTGTTGTGCATTTTTAATAATATTTTTTACTTCGGTTTTTAATATCTTATACCCTTTTAAAGTCTTCTTGATTTTTACTCTTTTGACACTCTTTAAAACTTACTCGTTTCTTTTGTATTATTTGTTGTACTTCCTCATTCCATCACGAAGTTTCTTTTAGAATGAATCTTTTTCATTTAGTCTCACCAAAAGTATGCTTACCTATTTTATCAATATCATTATTTGTTCTTCACCAAATGTTGTTAACACTATCATCCCAATTCCACTTCATGTTTAACAGAACTTCTACCTAAATTCTATTTTGTAGTCATTTTCTTGTGCAGATTTAATTTTTTCAATAAACAATAAACATAGACAATGGTTCTTACATGCACAAATCCCACTTAGTCTAAAGATATGTAGATGACAAGATTGATGGGAGAGCATCTCACTTATATTAAATATAACATGTGAAGGTAAAGTTCAAAAGAGCTCATGCATGTGTATAAGGAGGCATTCACAAAGAGAATATGCTAAGCAAATCAAAGTCAAACTACTCCATGCATGCATGATAAAGAACAATTTAAGCATTGAAATTCATAACCAATAGTTCTAGCCACATGGATACATGGAATGGTATAGGATTAAAACATAAGATATGCCACATAAAATGTGTAAGTTAGAACCATAAAAAACTATAAACCTCAAAAATGATAAATTTTCCATATTCAAGCCTAAATAAGATCTAACACGATAGTTTAGTGTACTCGCTCTGATGCCAATATGAGGCGACCTTGTTTGTATGGAATGGTTTCAAAATTTACATAAACCAAATTAAAAATTTATTTCTCAAAATAATATTTACTTAAATAAAATTAATTCAAAATTAAAGTAAAATAAATAAATAACTCAAATTAATCAATCCCCTAATAAAATAATTTTTTGATTAAACCAATTTTATAGCATGCATCTAGGTGTGAAATGCAAAATAAAATAAACAACCACTATGCTCGATGTACGAGGAAAACCCAAATAGAAAAAATCTCGGACGGCCCAGCCACAAAATCCACTAAGTACGAAACTATAAAAAGGACATGACAAAAGAATTATACAATGACTCGACGCCCTCGCAATCCTTTACGCTCTTCGTTCCTTCAATCTTTGCTTAATGACACGCAGGAGTCCACCCACGCCACGGAGTCCACCAATAGGGATCATCAACCGTCACGCATAAGGACTCCACCCTACGTAAATTAACGAGCATGAAATCCCCCCCCCCCCCAAGAAACAATTCTCAATAATGTAGAGAATGAACACGAAGCCAAAAACTATATATATATATATATATATATTGAAAGTTCAATCATGAATTATTAAGGAAAATTTTCTTGGACTTTTGGAAAGGTATTTTCTTTCAAATAAGAAAAAAATTATTGTTTAAAACTGCTATCCCTCACTACTTAAATCGGTGGAAGAGGAAGTAGTAGGGAGTTAAATAAGAAAACTGAATCTTTTGAAATTCGCGCAAGGTCATTCAAATGAGGTACCATTCTCATTTGAACAATATACCCTTTTTCGTTAAAATAGGAATTTAACAAGAATTCAAACGACATTCCAAAGAGGTTAAGTTTTTCAAAAAAATTCCTCATTAGAAGGTCGTTCGAACGAGGTTACCAATCTCATTCAATCAGCCATGGAATGGTCTATCTAACGAAATTCTAAAAAGATATAAAAAATGGTTCGTTGGAAGCTCATTCGAATGAGGCACCCATTCTGGTTAGAACGAGGTACCCATTCTGGTTAGAACAACCCATCTAATAAGAAAACAACAAAGGCTAATTTTGACTCGTTTAAAGTTCCGTTTGATCCGCGGTTTAACGATAACTAAAGTGACTTATAAAAAATATCTAAAAATTATATTAAAGGCATCTTAACACCCAATAATAAAATATCCAAGACAAAACATAAAATATGCATTCATAGCTGAGAGATCCTTGGAATGTTGATGACAAAACATGGTAGGAATCACGGCATGGAGACTCATTATTTTTTCTTGTCCGCTACATCTTCAACAAACATGTAATAGGCTTGAAAGGTCACAAACACGAATTCTACACTATGACTCGAAGTGTTTTGTTTGGAATTAAGCCAATACATACAAATTAACTCAATTGGAACTTTGTCCTTACATAGTCTTATAAATAGTTATAACTTCTTAGTTGACTATTGTGGTCTTGTTCACCCCTTCCTTAAGTGGTTGTTATTTAGGTGAATACAAATTGGTAGAAGGGTTTGCACATTGGTGGACACATAGTAATTTTAGGATTAATTTAATTAAAATAAACTAAAACTAGACTTGTTGTGTATGATTGATTAATTGAAAAATATTAATTAGTTAATATCTGTAATGCACAGTTGAATATTAGTGCATATATCTTATTGGTTGACTGTTATGGTCGTGGTCACCCCTTCCTTAAGTGGTTGTTATTTGGGTGAACACAAATTGGTGGAAGGGCTTGCACATTAGTGGAGACATAATAATTTTAGGATTGATTTATTTGAAATGAACTAAAATTAGATTTATTGTGTTTGATCAATTAATAGAAAAATATTAATTGATTGATGATGATAGTGTGCGGATGAATATGAGTGCATATATCTTTTTGGTTAATGGGTGTGGTCATGTTCACCTATTTTTTAAGTGGTAGTTATTTAGGTGTATAAAAATTGGTGGAAGGACTTTCACATTGGTGGACACATAGCAATTTTATGATTGATTGATTTAAAATGAACTAAAATTGGACTTATTATGCATGATTGATTAATTGAATGACACTAATTAGTTGACGAACTCATATTAAGATTAGGATTAATTAGAGCCTTTACTCACAGGATATGTATGTTGTCATACGTGCAAAAATATTTTATACATTTTTTGTCTTCTCGTTCACATTAGAAAACACTCATCATATTCACACCCTCCTTTTATGTATTTTCTCGAGAAAAAATGAGTCATGTTAATAATTACTTTCAACAGATAACCGACATGTTACAAATGGACTGCACTAAAACATCTTTTATTACTGTGCGTTATATAGAGGGAACTCATATATATCAGTATGGGAATAGGAAAATTGAATAGTTAATTACCTTACAAATTGTGGAGTTGATCTCTCACAATAGTTATGTCCAATTGTATTCTATTTTTCTTTTCGAAATGCTGGGATGAGGCAATAGAGAATATATTTCACGTTCATAATCCCGACCATGCAGTGCCATTGGTGACACTATTAGAATAGGCAGAAAAAAATATTCATCCATTATGGATACAATTTCGTAAACAAAGTATTCACTCAAATTGTGACGTCTCACAACATATAAATATTAAATATGACATTGGAAAAAACTTGAAGAAGAAAGTATTTCAAGTTCATGTCACAAAAATTTATACGAAAATCATAAATACGATTTCGCCTAGTTGGCCACGTGCAACTTTTCACAATTCTTAACAAATAATATTGATCGGATGGAAATCAAATACATCGAGCATGCTTTAAAAGTTGTTCAAAATGTATATACATATATGTGTAGATATAGTCTTAAATATAAATGACATATATTCTTTGCTAAATTGTTTTGTTATTTGTAGGAAATGTTGAACAAGAACAGAGATAATCAACGAAACAATGAAACTCCTCATTCAACACAATCCTCTCTTAATCCACCAATGGAATTCTCGACACCTATGGGTTCCTAATACTTTATTCCACCATAATTTAATTATACCACTCTATTTACTTGATCTTTGAGTCATCAGGCCCCACAAAACCCTGTTAATCCAACTCCCCCTACTCCTATTACCAAGGAATTCCCAGCACAAGATAAGAAGAACATTGGGTTCTTCACCAATCTTACTGGCAATAAAAATGATGTTTAGATTTTCAAAGCCCATTATTTGGTTCTTGCAAAGATCACCGTGGGCATCGGGAGAGAAGAAAATTGGTAAATATTCAATATGCCATAAAGGATGATGTGTGGGAGCAACTTTGTAAACATTTTGTATTCCCACCCGGTTTGAAGGGAGCCGTTCTTTCTCGAGTAGCTGAATAATTAAAAACCTATCGGAAGAACCAACAGATGGTTCACTTTCCCAAGGGGGTGAAAGACAAAGCCCCCAAAAATATTGAAATGCCCATCCACCAATGGAATGCCTTATTGGAGAAAGAAACTAATAAAGACAAACTTGCCCATGGGGAAACAATTGATAAAATGGGGCAAAGAAAGTTGAGGCCCACAAACTTAGGTTCTAATCATATAATAATTTGAAGGAGGAATGGGCGGAAGGGACTCCGTAAGAAGGGGAAGATGTTAATCTGTCTAAAATGTACTTGCATGCTTGATGGGATAAACAGACCAAATAATTCTTAGAAAAATTGGCCTTGAATTTGGTGAGTTTGAATATAATGATCATATATATACACGCTATGACAAAATAATGTTGAAATTATAGTCCTAAATGTAATATTACACTACAAGAAATTATAGAAGGCATGACGAGCCATCAGTCCGAGTGCAGCCCTTTTGACATTGACTCGGATGCCCTAGCCAAAATACTTAGGAAGGACAAAAGGGGAATGAAAAGAGATGTGGGATCCATTATGACAAGGACCAAATTACATCACATTGCACCTATGTTGGAGGATCTCTTTTCGATGAGGATTCACATGTTAATCCAAGTAGAAGAACAAGCCAAAATGAAAGAGGATGTGTTGGGTCTCAATAAGGACACGAGCAATGTCACTAATACCTAGGGACAACTGATGACAGAAATCAAGGAATTTTTCCAATATCTTACTCAACAACAAGGTGGATCTCAGTTTGTGCCTTAGATTTTCCCTCTCCCGTTCCTCAAGGTTTCACAATGCCTCCTCCAATATTCCCCTCTTAATCACTTGTTGCACTCCCTTTTTGAGAATCACCACCGTCTATGTACAGTGACTATGGCGAGGGCTATTATATAAGGTAATTGACCAATAGTAGGGTCATTGGCACATGCACGCTCATTTCAATAACTTTAGGAGAACCTTTGCTCGGTCACTCTTTGTAAGTAGGGGAGGCTAAGATATTGGTTGATACCAAATACCCGGATTACGGAGAGGAGCTTATGCATATTAACCACTACGAGGGAACTATATTACAAGCGAATAAATATGCATATATTACATGTCCAATTTTTTTATTGGTGAATATTAGGTGAGGAACAACGTTTTATTTTGAGACAAGTTTGTAGTTGAGAGTGTGCTATAGCGAAATAAATGAAACTTCTCAAATAACTCAATTTTAATTGTGTGTCAACCAAACCAGTTTTAATGAAACCCAAGTTTTAATTCAATCTTAACACATGCATCTAAGTGATATGAAAATGATAAAGCAATAAGCATGCAAAGGAAACCAAATAACAGGATAGTCACAATATGAGGAAAAATCCCCCACAGGGGCAAAACCTTTTATTCCACTACAATTGTAAATCACAACTTACACGGTTATAATGAAATAAATTTTTGACGCACGAGTACCCTCAGGTGTCGATCGGTGTCGTCAACAATCGAACAAATGAATCTACTCCACAAGAACACACAGTTCTATCTTCAATAAAGATCCACATTCAGTGAACCTCAATGATCGCAGTTTTCTGCAATGAATCCAAACGCAGTGAATCCACATGGACACGTAGTCCAAATATCGGTGTAAGTTATCCTCCCTAAAAGAGTAAAAAAAATTCATCTTGCAGAGGTTTGAATGTTGAAGAAGCTTGATATTCGGATCCGTCTCGATGCATGTATGATCTTAAACAATCTTCGACGGTTGTATCGGTATACGACATACTTAATCAATAATGGACATTTATAAAATCATGTCCTTATAGTACTATTATTTTATTTTGGAACAAACTAGGGACTCTCTCTCTCTCTTTCTCTCTCTAACACTAGCCGATCGTAACCCTAACCGTCCCTAACCCTAGATAGGTTTACATGGTAACCTCTCATCCTCTTACCACAAATGCTATCAATCCCAAACCTCCTGATCCTTCTAACCCATGCCAGAAATCATTTGCAAGTGTTCTCAAAGAATCCTCCTCTACCCATGCAATAAATATCAAGCCTTTATCAAAATTCAAAGGAGAGACTGAAATAATGTTCTCTAATGAAGAAGTTGATTAATTGGCATTACCTTACAAGCATGCTATTGTAGGTAAATTATATCATGGCAAAGCTTCCATGGAATTCATACGTAAAATTTTTGAATCTTTTGGATTAAAAATAGATTGCCATATTGGTTTAATCGACCATAAGCATATCCTGATTAGAGTAAATAATGATGAAGATTTCATGAGACTGTGAATAAAAGAACAATGGTATGTAGGAAAGAGCACAATGATAACATTCAATTGGACTTTAAGATTTAGACCAGATCAATAAAGCCCTATCATTACTATAATAACCCTTGCTTTTGAGTAACTTATTTTATATTAATTTACCAAGTGAGGTAATTATATAAAATATTAAATGATGGGGTAAATATTATTCTATGAGAGTTAAAAGATAATATTTGCTAGATTTTTGCATATATATTGTTATGTGAATGTAAATAGCATTACGTTGAAATTCATGGTGTCGTTGTGCTTTAAACGGCATTTATGGTTTAAATGGAGTTGGAACTTGAAATGAATTACATTATTCCGGATGCCAATCTAGAGGGCGCGGTTAGTCCCGAAATGGTCAAGATAGTCAAAATAAGTGCCATATTATATTTTTGAGTTCCGAGCTCTTTTGGCAGGTTATAACTTAATTCTGTAGTTACGAGTCATTTTAAGTGTGTATTAATAATTAAAGATGGAAACAAATACTAAGGCATGTTTAAAGTCTTCCAACCCTTTTTATTTCTCCTTTACACATTCCAAACCCTAGAGAGAAAGAGAAGTGTGGAGAAAAGAGATAAAAAGGAAGAAAATTGAATATTTAGGTTGTGGATTCGTTGCTACCGGACGGAAATCTGATACTACAACCCTAAGGCAAGTTTTCACTTGCAAATATATGATTTCTTGTGGATAAATTGCAATGGTAGTTGTGTATTGGGAAGATTTGAGCAAATGTTAGGTTTTGATATATATATATATATATATATATATTGATGTTTAACCATAAGATCTTGTTGTATATATGAATTAAATTGGTTATGTGGGTTCGTTGAGGTGTAGAAATGTTGTAGGTATGTTGTAGGTTGATGATAATGAAAGAGATGTAAGAATAAGGAGTTTAGGTTTTGGGTTTTAGCTTTGTAGAAGAAGAGGGATTCTTGGGTCTGCTAAGCGCGGTCGACCGGTCCTGGGACCGTGGTCGACCGGGCCTTCGAGGGAGAGCCTACTGCTATCCCATATAAGTATAAATTTTGAGCGCGATTGACCTCGGTCCCAGTACCGTTCGATCGGGCCCTCCGAAATGAGCTTTCTACATTTCTTCCTAGGCTAAATCCTTGAGACGCGGTCGATCGCGGTCCTATGACTGGTCGACCGGTCCCCTATTTTTCACTCTTCAAATCCTATTTCTTTCTACCTTATTTCTCTTAAGATAGGGGCTTAGGAACCATCTTAATTGAAGTAAAATTAGAGTATTAGAGTCTAGCAACGGTGTATTTAAAAGCCTAAGTTAGAATGAGAGTTAGGGGTTAAGTTAGGGATAAATTGGTTAGGTAATGTAGAGGGAGATAAATGATTCTCTTATAGAATGAAATAGTTTAGACCTAGGGAGAATTAGAATGAGTTATTGTGGACTTATAGAATTGAAGGGAAGAATGTCATTTCATAGTGGGTTATATAAAGTATGTTAATTCATGGAGATTTGTTTTGGAGTTAATTAAACTTTAAGGTTTACAATGAAGATATTAAATGCTTATGGCTCCGGATATAATGAAATGCATACTTGATAAAATTAATAAATTATGAATAAGAATTGGTATATACACACCTCTTTAAATGCTATCATAGGTGAAGTTACGCGTATGAGGTGAAGTCCCCTAGCTAATGAATGCAGGGTGAATATAGTCTTCGGTCATAGGACCAGTTACTATATTGTGTGATTATTGTGCGAAGTGAGGTAATTACGGGTGTGGTTATGACTCACTGTCGTAGGTATATAGCCGCTTCCCGACATCATGCGATGTAGGATGCCCAGGTTGCCTTGTTTGATAGGCCCTGGAAGATGATAGCCATTTAGGGGCGCGTCCAGTGGGGAAACTCGGAAGGATGGTCTTAGAATCGTTATATGTTGTGTAATATAACTATTCTTGTTAAAGTGGAATATTATTGATGATCCGGCACTTTATGAAATAAACTGCTCCAATACGTTTCCTAACGAGAAAAGGGAACGGTGAATTAAGATGCTGTAAAACTGAAATGGAAATCTCTAAGTATGACAATATTCATATTCTCTAGCATAATTTGAATTGTGATAACGGTCATCAGATTGGCGTTAGGTTATGCTTTTAAATTGAGATGTTAGATTCCTTATCATTATTTTGATGATCGTAATTAGCTCATTCATGATAATTAAGTTGTCCATAACTATCATGTTTTTTATTCACATGATGATCATATCAAAACGGGCCCTGACCTATTTATATCTCTTTATTTTGCATGAATCTTATATTCGCCCAGGTGCTCCGCCGCCAGGACGCCCGTATTGACTTTTCCATCCTAGTGTCTCAGAGTTGTAACACCTTACGGATGTTATGGGATATTTGTAGATAGATGCTTCCATCTTTTGTATTCTAGTTATGATCGGTTACAGATTCGGGCGTGTTGCCCATATTTTGTACTTGTATTATATTATGTGATATTGTACAATAATACTTTGTGTAACTCTGATGTATAGGTCTGCTAACTGACAGCTTATTTGCTTACTGTGTTGTATAGAGTTTCCAATGTATTATCTATCTTTTATAGTATCCATCTTCTTTTCAATTAACTTATTGAAATGCTTTTCTTTAACTTATGAATCAAAATTTTTGACAATCCGTTTTTCTAAAATATTGGGTGGTTATCTCGTATACTTATTATATTGTTGAGATGTTAAGAATGGTTCATCTATGATTCCTGTTATTATTGGAGTATCGGGCTGGCCACCTCTTATTTTAATAAGCGGGGTGTCATAATTACAACATGGATAAATTTCCCAAATCTACCAGTGCATTTGCTTGCAAAAGAAGATCTCTTCTCTATCCCTCTAAAGATTGATAATTTAACAGCCAATGTGAATAGACTAAATGTAGCTCGAGTTTGTGTAGAAATATACATGTTAAAGCCTAGACCAAAAAGAGCTTGGATATGACAAGATGAAGATGGATTCTGGGAAGCCATTGAATTTGAAGCATTACCCCACTATTATAATCAACGTTGCAAGATTGGTCATCAAGAAAGCAATTGTACTTTTAGAATTGAGGAAAAAAGAAAAAAGGCAAAGAGATAGTCGTTCATGAAGAAATCCCAGCTAAGAAGACAACACAACCTCAAGTAGCTGCCAATACTCTAAGTATCAAAGATCAAGAAGGTATAAATAACATTATTTATAAGGTGAAGAAGAGAAATCAAGAGGCATCAACAAGTAAGCTTCCTCAAGATAGTTATAAAAAAGAATCCCAAACAGTTAATCAAGAAGTGAAAATTTTAAAAAGTCCCCAATCATTTCCCAAGTATGTAGCAGTTACATTAAAACCTCAAGAACAAAGTGCAATTGTAAATCAAGAGCAAGTGTATGATAGGGTAAATGAGCAGTTGAAAGAAGGCCAATAGTAAACAGAAGATGAAGTATATGAAGAAGATATGAACATTTAAAATCTCCTTAATTCTAAAAATAAGAATTTTGAAGATTTATAGCCAAGCAACAGTTTTGATAAAAAGGTGGTAAATATGGATAAAAGATCAAGAAAGGGGTATTACTCAGATCAAGCAGGGGGTTTTGACGTATTATGACGTGAGGAAGAGTTTAGGCAGAGTACTTACAATTCACGAGGGCTTAGTGCAATTTTTAGACATGTCACTCCTGATGAGTTTTGACGTATTATGACGTGAACCACGTTTCAAGAAGCTTGGGATGTTTTGCAAATCACCCACGAGGGCACTAATGTGGTCAAAGAGTCTAAAATTCAAATTTTGACCACTCAATTTGAGACCATCACCATGCTAGAGACTGATTATTTTGACGACTTTTATGCACGTTTGTCCGACATTGTCAACACTAGTTTTAACCTAGGTGAGCCTATACCTGATGCAAGAGTGGTTAAGAAGATTTTAAGATCGCTGACTAAACGTTTTATCCCTAAAGTGACTGTTTTTAATACCTTAGGAAATTTGAATGGTACGAAATTAGAAGAGTTGGTTGGAGACCTACAACCATACGAAATTGACATGTTTCTCGACACTGTCAAACCTAAGGATAGAGGGATGGCGCTTAAAGCCCAATCTAATAAAAAGAAAGTAAGTTTTTATGAGTCTGAGTCTGAGGACGAGTCTGATTTTGACATTGCCCTGCTTGCGAACAATTTTAAGAAATATCTCCAGTTTTCAAAACAAAATTCTTCCAACAAAAAATTTTTGAAGACAAGCAAAAAGAAAGACAAGGCCAAAGAAAGCGATGAGAAAGATAAAGAGGGTGAAGAAAATTTGAAAATTTAAAAAGGTTTTGCCCTAAGGGGATTTTTCCTGAACTTTGTGTCGCATACTTTATTTATGTTTGTTTGACACTTGCACGCACAAGTCATTTGAGTATCCCACTAGGGTTAGTATAGAGGGGAAGAAAGTTGCCATGCCAGCCACCCTTAGTGAGAGTGAGGGAGAAGAGGGAGATGAGGACAATGAGTCCAGTAAAGGTTTAGGACATGGTATGTGTGTTGTCTTTTTATCCAGTCACGAGAATACACCCACTTTTTCCCATGACGATAAGGACATTTGTGCACATGATAACCCAGATGAGGTTTTGAGTGTTTCTAGCGAGTCTGAGAGCGAGTGTCCTGGTAATGATGAGAGTGAGCTCTAGATTTCCTTTCGTGAGTTATACACCGAGACCTTAAAGATTAAAAAATTGAATAACATGTTGGCTCTCAAGGTGAAAGATCTGGAGAGAGAGATTGAGAGTTTGAAAGAGTTTGAGGCTCAAGCAAGTCAACTCGAGAAAGTGAAGGTTTCTTTAAGTGAGCAGTTGATTGCTTTGAATAGGGAAAAGAGCGAGCTTATAGCCCGCGTGTCACAATTAGAGACAGATCTTAAGTACGCCCTGGAGGCTAAAGTCACTTTGGATAACGCATCTAAGAAGGTGGGAAAGATGGTTCTTAATCCTGTTTTGGGGAGTGGTGAGAGTTTAGGAATAAGTCATGACGGTGCGTCTACTTCTTTTATTGCACTCGAGCTAGTTCTACTTTAGAGTTAAATTCACATGACTCTCGACCCAACCCATCTAGGCATCCCGTACCTATTAGGAGAGAGCATATGAGACATTTTGAGAGAGGTGTACCTAGGTCGGTTTATGTTTGCCCCCATTGGCAAAAGAGAGGACACCTTATGGAGTTTTGCCTTAACTTGGGTAATGTGTCACGCTTTTCTTTTACACATGTTCGCACACATGCACACACTCATGATACTTTTATTTCACATAATGATAGAGAGTTTGCACATATTCGAGAGCAAGTAAAGTTTTTGGTCAAGACTTCTCCTGATTTGATGGAGTTGTTTCAAAAGATGTCACCGTCTCTGAAAAATTCCACCGCACCTACTGGATGAGGTCTAGACATATTTGCTAGAACAGGGTGACTTACATGAAGAAACTTTTGCCTATTGCTAGTCTGTACCATTTATGTTATACTTTGTTAGCTTTTTTAGATTGTTTTTCTTAATTTTGGTACTATTTTAGCACTGTTTTGGATCTGTTTGCCCATTCCAAAAACTTTTTTCATGATTTTTTTTTCATTGGACAAAACTGCATGTCATTCTGGGAAACCTGTGAAAATTGATTTTCTCGTTCGAGAGAGATTAGTTCTCGTTCGAACGACATCAGTTGTCGTGCAAAGCTTCTAACGACGTGCACTCTCGTTCGAGCGACATTGATTCTCGTTTGAACGACCTGTGCGATTTTCTGGATTTATCTATTTGCAATCCTTTGTTTCATATTGATATATTTTTTGGTACTACTGGGTTGTTTCTGAACAGTGTTTGAACGAAAAATTATACAAAAAGATTTTCTTTTTAATAAAAATTTTGAAAAATCAAAAAGAGTTTTGTATATTATCTACACCTTATGTGAATGCACACTTAGGATGACCAAGTCACAATTTCATTCCATTTGCCCATGTGACTTTCTGACAGTGTTTTGAGACAATATATTGTATCACTCATATGCTTTATAAAGTTTGGAGTCTTTGAGATGATATAGTGTTGCTACCTACATGATTGACTCTATTTGTCCTTTATTCCACACCTGCACGGATTTGTTTGACTTTTATGCTTGTTTATCACATGTTGGTTGAGTGTTTCCATCTCAATTCTGTTTATACAACGAACCAAATGTGATAAAACTTGACAAAAAGTAGTGCATGATATAAACCATTTGTGAGATTATGTGATTTTGTTTTGAAAAACGGGGAAGGTCTACGAAAGGAACTCATTTATCCTTTGTGATTAAGCCACCGTTTAAATGGACCTAAAAAAGTGAGGAATTGAAAATTATTTGGGGTCCAATGAGGTTTAAAAGAGCCCGAAAAAATTGAAAGGCAATAAAAAGAAAATTATGCCAAAAATGGGCCAATTTTTTTTTTTAATCACCTCATAAGAAAAATAAAATGCATTATCTTTTAATAAGGGAGTGTGGATGGAATTTAATACGGTTTGCACGTCCTTGAAAGTCATGAAAAAGCATTACATAGTTTTAGACATTATTGGTGTGGAAATCATTTATACTTTGATTTGTTGATATGATTAAGACGATGTCATCTAAATTCAATAATTCTATACCTAAGGACTATTTTGATGTTCATTCGTTAGGAGTACACTTATGCAACATGCACATATGATATGATTGATTTGATTTTCCTATCGAATTTGTTCACACCCATTCATTCCGTATCTGTGATTTGGTTGTCTTAGTGTAAATTCATGGTGTGTGATTTTGTAACATCTTTTTTGCATTTTTTGTACGAAAAATTCTAAAATAGTTTGTTTGCCTTAGTTTACCGTGATAGCCCAATTTGTTTTATGTGTTTTATTCTTTTTCTTGTCTATTTCGGACAAATAAAAAGGGGGAGAATGAATTATGTTTTTATGGGGGAGTTTATGTATGGGGGATATTTGATTATGCTTTCATGTTTATGATTTATATCATTTCAAACTTGATACGTCACGAGGTTTTTGCTTTATCTCATGTGTGTAGGTACAATTGAAGATCATTATGTTGCACACCCTGATGAGAAAAGCTTGGAGATTTGAAAAGTTGATTGTTGAAGCATCATTTGAAAAAGTTTGAAGACTTATCATTTTATCTTTTCAAATTTGAGTTTATGGGAGGGTAGATTTGTATAGGTCATTTGATATTGATAATTCGGATATTTTTTATTTTGTACCGGCATATACATAGAGGGAGATTTGTAAGGACATTGTTTTCCATTATCAATTTAGTATGTTGTATACCACTACACGTCGTCGAAGAATTAAGAAGATTACATCTACACAAGACGAATTCGAATTACAAGAAGACTTCAACATTCAAGCCCAACAATGATGAATTTGGTAAAATGTGTTTAAGTTTCATTTACATTTCACATTAAAAGTGTTGGGATATTTTTTATAAAGGTTAAAATGGTTTTTGGAATTTTTAATAAATGGTTTTTTATTTTCAAAAAACATTTTATCATAAAAAGTTTTGGATAAACCTTTTCTAATCTCGCGAACAGTTTTAAGTTTTGAAGTTACCAAGATATTTAAAAGACTGAACTTTTTGGGACACGTGTATGATATCGTTCAAATGATATCGTACCTGGTTCAAATGAGATCGTATCTCGATCAAACGACAGCGTATGTCGTTCGAACGAGATGTGGTTTAAGCTGACACGTCACTGACTTAAATTTTAATATAAATAAGGGTGGCAGGCTTCTGAATTTTGTGTGGAGAAATATTGGTTTTAAACAGAATACGACTTTGAGTGTTTTGGTTTATTCTTCAATATTTGAGGGTTCAAAACTTTTGTTTTACAATTCACAATCCCAATTGCTTTTATGTGAGTTATTTTGTGGAGCCCAAAGCATAGTTTGCTATTGTTCATACTTTGTGGGGAGATCTCTACAACCGAGGGCTGTGTGCTATTGTGGAATGAGTCTCGGAGGAGTTTTATGACTGCGTGTCATTAGGGAGTGCTATGGTGTTCCTGTGTTGAAGATTGGGCTGCGGTTCATGTAGGTTCACTGCGTGTGGACTTATTACTAACGACATTGACCGACGCCTGCGGGTATTCGAGTGTCAAAATGTATTTCATTGTAATCCGTGTAAGTTGCGATTTACAATTATAGTGAAATAAAAAGGTTTTGCCCTGAGGGGATTTTTCCTGAACTTTGTGTCGCATACTTTATTTATGTTGATTTGACACTTGCACGCACATAGCTATATATGTTTAAGGGCTGAATTAATTTGATTCATAAATTGACTCTAATTAAATAAGTTTTTGATTGGAATTTGCACATCTATTTGAATCTTTATCACACGTAGGTTTTACAGAATTAACTTAATAAAAAGTGAAAGAGTTTTCACAAAGGAGTTACCGAGGTAAATTTAATAAGGGCCCAACTCCCTGGTGTGCAACTTTCGGCTTAGACCGCAAATAGCTTACCAATTATAGTAATGGATACGATATTTATAGTTGACAGTGCAAGCCCGTGAACGTTAATGAGTTTCAGTGAATTCCAGGATAAAAGAAAATCTATTAAAATAAATGGAATTGGTCAATTCCAGGAAAAGCACAATTAGTTAATAAATAACTATGGAATTTGAATTCTGGTTTTAAAATAACATAGTCCATAATCCTGGGTAAATTTGCAATAAAGAAAATTAGTGAATCCCAAAGCATAAAATAAAATGAAGGACCTAGTATATGCAATTTAAAGGAATAAAAAGTCGACTACGGGGTAGGTAAATGACCCCATAATGGGGCATAAATCCAGGTTTAACATGAGAATAAGTGGAAAATTTAATAAGTTTCCAAAACAATAAAAAGATAAAGAGTTAAAAACTTGGTCTTTGAATGACCCCATAAACACGCCTATTGTGTATGTGTTGATAAATTTGATATTAAGAAAATAATTAATGTGTGAGTAATCCTAGGGTAGAGGCATAGTACTAATGTTTGACATAATTAAGTATAAGTGGTTCTTTTTAAAGATCAGGTGCTTGTGTTAAAATATTATTTTCAAGAAACACCAGTTGTATGTTAAGTTAAATATAAATTGCTTTTTTTTAAAAGGAAACCGAATGATTTAAAATAGTCTAAGAATGTGTTTTTTTCAAAACTAACTATGTGAGTTAATGGAATAAATGACTATTTTTGGAGTAAAATAGTAACTTGAAGACAAGGGTTAATGGTATTTGACTTAAAACAAAGGTAATGTTTGAAAAGAAAACAGGTTTAATGCATATACTATATAGTAGTTATATGTAGAGTTAGGTAGAATTATATTGGTTATAGTATTGCATTCGTTCGTTCTGTCGTTCATTTTTATATTGCATTTTGTTTGGAACCCCTATTGGGAATTGGCTCACCCCGTTCCCTTTGTCGTAATCAGTGTTTTGTTCATTTTCACTAGAAGAATTTTTTAGTTCAAAATTTTTGTATATTTCTTATGTTACTTCAGATGATAGTTGTAACTGGTTAATTTTGGATTTTACTTTACATTCTGATTTGTAATGACCCATTTTTCCACATTTATAACATTTTACTTTACTTTTGTAAATGTTCTTATATTGTGGATTTGTTTGTGGGTTTTTATGTTTTTTTTATAAAATTCCTTATTTTCTTTATTGTAATTTTTTTTATTTTTGAAATAATTTTTTCTATGTCTTTTGTATTGTTTTGGGTATGATGATAGTGCAACACGGTTCAAACCATATTGTTCACAAAAATTTCTCATCTCGTATTTTTCCTTTAATTTTTCTTTATTAGCTTGATTGTTTATTTTCATGTCTATACACATTTTTACTCCCTCTTTCTGGATTGTACTTATTATGTCTCAATATGTAAGATTATTATAATCAATGTTTCCATTTGTATTACTTAGAACTTCTCTTATTTTATGAGTAAATAAATTTGGTAAACTATTAATAAATTTTTCTTTCCAGAATGGTTCATTACTATCGTCTCTAAGCATTACTCGTGATGTGAAAACATTTTCGTACCATCTAAAATCACTTAAAGTTATGCATCTAACGTTACGTAGTTGATCATGAATTTTTGAGGTTATATTTCCTAAAAAATATTTTATTATTGTGAAAATTAGAGTGTTAACTCCATCTGGAATTCCCATTCCAATGCTTTCATCAAAAATTGGGAGGCCATTAAGATCTTATTGGACAACAGATTTAATTTATTCCTTTGATTCTTCGGTAAGATGTTTATCCCACCAAGATTTTAATGTTCCGATGTATCCTGACATTAAAAGGTCAACTATTTCTGTTTAGGGAATGTTTTGATTGGTTAGGTAATTATTAGCAACCATAGATATGTGTTGCATTTTATTTAAAATTTCTTGTTCAGATAATCCATCTATGTTCCATTCATAAAGTCTATCCGATGAAACCGAGAATTGATTGTGTATATTTCTTTCTTCATATTGCATATCTGGGGGTGTTGGTCTTGTATACCAATTTTTTGTTAAGATGGTTAGTGTTACTTGGGATTTTTTATTCTATTTAATTCAACATTAGTAAATTGTTTTCAATAGTCTCGATATCTTCATTTGTAGTAGATTCCTTGGATGAGTTCGTTTGGTTAACATAGGTATTATTTTTGTTGATAGTTGTAATAGTCTTTGATGACTCTGTTTTGATATCATTAGGCATTTTTTCTATTTTATCTAGAGTTTTCTCATACCTTGTTTGTAAATTTATTCCTTTTCTGACCTCCGAAAGTTTAATTAAAGGTATTTCTCTTTTATATGGTAGGTTTGGTTTGTCTAACTTATTTTCAATGGATTCTAGTATTTTGTTCAATAACCTTTTTGATTTCATCATTAGTACAAGTGCTTTAAAGGGTGTAGCAACTACTTCTGTTTCCATGTGATTTACTAAAATGGTTTCTAGTGGAGAGTGACTAGACGAGACTGTAGTTTTGTCTTGTTTTATCCACTTTACTTTTGTTAGGACATTTATTTTGTGATAATAGTTATCTAAATAGTCAAAGAACTTTATATTTATTCTTATCTCATTCATTAAAGTTTTCCACTTACTTATTATTCTATCCTTTTCTCTTCGGAAGTACTTTTCTCGATATGCTCGTCGTTCAGTACGGTTTTCTTTTGACTCAAAATCTTCTCCTAATTTAGTCATGTCAATTTTATAATCTTTGTTGATTGTTAATAATTGGTGATTTACTGAACTTGTTTCCAAATCTGTTTGAGTGGGGGAATGTTGATCTTCATCATCATTAAAATTTATGGTCGCTGTATAACAAGGTTTACTTACTTGGAAAGTTGTATCAATTTCTTTTAACTTAAGATTACGTCTCGGTATTAAATCATCGTCTTTTCTTATTGAATAACTCGACTCGAGTCAATTCCCTCGACTCGAGTCAATTCTTACACCCTTTGTGTTTCCACATCCAAACTTATTAGATCACATGAACAGTAAATCCAGTATCCAAACAATAAGACCTAAGAGAGTGGCATGAGCGAATAGGTATGAGAGGGTATGTATTAAAATATTTTGAGAAAACAAACATGAAAATTGTAAGAAGAAAACAGGTGGTAGGTTAATCGATATTATGTATTTTGATAGTGTATTATAAATAAGTAAATATTTATTCTTACACTACACTACACCACACCAAATTAGGCGGATGGTGGCAATTTAGGATATGACCCAGCCCATGGGTCACGAATTTGGGTCGTGACCAAAATAGGCATGACCAACAATACACATCACGGACCAAGTCTCTAACCAAAAGTTATGGTCACGGACCATGGCGTGAGGGTGCATGGCTGGGAAGAAAGGCCGTGACTATTTGGTCACGGACCAAATTCGTGACCTCCCCTTGACCAACATTATACCCTGGTCATGGTCCAAAGTCGTGACTTAGTGATAGGCACCCAAAAGTGTCTATCTTATACCCTGGATAGAGGCATTTTAGTCTCTAATTTTAATTAAAATTGGCCTTATGTTCGTATTTATCTATATTGCAGGTCAATCAGCAGTCGCAGTGTTAAATGATGCTAAATCTAGTCAATTGCGACAAAGAAGCGGTTAAAAGTATGAAACGAAGAAATCAATGGAGTTACGAAGTCGAAGTACATATTTGAGCCTGTCTAATGTGTTTCGATGTCCCGAAACCCTAACCTAATCCTTGATAGAGCCCAAAGCCTACACCCGAGACCGGTGCATGTTGAGTTTGTACTTTTAGCATTTTTAGATTTTTTATTTTGAGTCATTTTATTTTTAGGAATTATTTCAGATTTAATTAGAATTTTTGAGGATTTATTTTCTATTTTTCTATTTCTTTATTTTGATTTTGATTTTTATTAGTTTTTAATTTTTAATCTTTATTTTATTTTATTAGGATTCATTTTTAGGAATTTATTTTTTAGTTTTATTAGATTTCATTTTATATATTTTTTTTTAGTTTTATTTTATTAGGATTATATTTTTTAGTTTTATTAGAGTTTTATTTTATTTCTTTTTATTTTCAAATTTTTTATTTAGTTTGAGATGTTAGCTAGTTTTTTGTTTTATTAGATTTTAATTTTTTATTTTATTTAGTTTTAGTTTCATTTTTTTAGGTTGCGTTAATTTTTAGGGGTACAAATTAAACACACACAACCCACTCACACCCTAAACCCATACACCCAAACACATTCAAACACATCCCTCACCCTCACCCTCACCCAACATACCCTACACCGTCACACACCCAACAAACTCCCTACCCTTCTTCTTCCCTACACCACTTTCTCTCTCTCCTCTCACCACTAAAAATCGAAAACCTCCATTACCAAAAATCACACCTCAACTCATACCACCATTTGCTTCTACCCGACATGCTTCAAACCCATAAACCCGATGACTTTTGGAACCAAAAACCCACCTCCATGAAACCTGCTCATCCGAACTCGGATCGAGTCAGCCCGTACCCACCCAGCCATACCCGACCCACACAACCTCAAAACCGAACCTTCTATGGTCCGGTCTGTCCAAACATTACCCGCTGCCTAACCCGATCCAGCACCTCCACCTACCCGGCGCTGCTATCCGAAGCCGACAACCGACCGAAGCCATTCCGAACCAACACGTTCCCTAACTCGGTTCAACCCCAAACCCCTGCCAACCTTATCTTCCAAATGTACCTTTGACTTGGTCTAAAAAAGAATCCCAACGAAATCTCTCATCCATCAACATTACGTGGGTTATAAAACAAAAGAGGCATCTCAAATAAGAAGGGAACTCTCAGCAGATATAAAAAAAAATATAAGAGACGCCCATAAAGAGAGAGAGAGAAACAGTGTGTATAATATGTATATAGTAGGTACATAAAAAAAATATAAAAAAAAAATAATTTAGTTTAGAATAAATTTATAGGTTTGTTTTTATTCTTTTTGGTGTAATCAAATGCTGGATTTGTAAGAATATTGAGAAGCACTTTCATGAATAAATTCGACAAGGAAATTTTTTGTATTGAATTTATTTCCCTTTACTTTTCATTCTTGATGTATTATTTATTGTTGTTTATGCACACATGAGAATTTTTGGCTAAACACCTCATTCAAGGGGTGGGATGCACTGCTAATGATGTTAGTTTAATTAATCAATTTCATTGATGCTATAATTCTAGGAAAATTATTTTTTAAATGTCATCAATTAATTTATGTAACGAGAGTTAGTAAATTAATTGAATAAATTAATGTTTGAATTTAGGAATCGAACTAGAGATAGGTTTTTCCAATATTTGAATATTAATTCGGTGTTGAAATTTGAGGATTGATATTATTTTCGTTAAATTGATCCTAGCGGGTAATTTTCTGAAAATGGTGTAGTCCTAATTTTTCATCGTGTGAAAATTTTAAATTAATTTTCTAAAATTTTTTTTATTAAATTTATAATTTTAACGAGAGTTACATTATCAAATTAATATTATCTCGAAATATTTCAAATTAATAAATTGAGAAATTAAAATAATTGAAATTGCAGTGTAATCCCATCTCTTGACTTTCTCACATATATGACACTCGGCTGAACACTTTATTCTTTATTTAGTCATTTAGTAATTTCAGCATTCGTTAAATTTTCCCTTGAAATTGTTTTAAAAAAAATTACAAAAGGACATTTTAATAAAAAAAATTGAACTGCACATTTTCACATAAATTGTTTCACCTTGGAAGTTGGATTGATACCCGTGCTTACCGCAATACGAGTTATTTTTAGACAAGTTTTTTAGGTACTCAAGGGAATTTTGAGAGTGGCTTTTGAAGACAACGACCATCGCAAAAAGCTATTTATCAAATGGCGTCGTTGCCGCTTTCTTGACGTGTCGACAAATTGAAGACTTGTAATTTTATTTTATTTAGTTGGGATTATTATTCCTCCTCCCTCCTCCTTAGACTGGTTGTATAGGTGTTTTGAAGCTTTGTATCTATTTAGGTGCATTTTGACACCAATTTATTGCAATAATTATTCACAAAAAAAAGGAAAATCGAACAAGGTAGAGAGAGGGTGTCGAAGGCAAGGATTTTTGAAGCCTCTCTACTTTGGGTCGGTGGGACTCCCGGGGATGACTGAGTTAGGCGAGATCTCCCCCCGTTCGACTCAACTCGATTTTCACCCCACGTGTGTAAAAACCGTGGGAGGTACATTTCTTTATCCCTCGCGAATCTCCTGTCAGCGAGTTCAATTTTTGTGTGCTTATTTGCTCCTGTGTGCTTTTAATTTTAGCATCGCACGTAAATTGAATGGTTTGATGAATTAATTTACCTAAGACCCTGACCCGGTCATTGCAACGAGAAGGGATTTTATCACCCGACTCACTCGCTTATCCATTGTGTGCTACCCTAGCTGTAATTAAATTTAAAATCAATCAACTAACTAGCCCCGTAGGAACACATTTTTACAACAGGCGATCACAAAGATAAATTCCGTGATTTTTGTTGCCCACGGATTAAATTAAAATTTGACTACCCTTCTCACTAATTTTGAAGATAATAATTGTCTACGTGCTCGTTCGGATTTTTCCTTTACTCGAATGTGTCCAATTCAATTCTTTCGGTAGTCAATTTTAGTTAGTTCGCTCACAACAATAGTCCAATTTTTCCCATTTTTCAAAAAATACCGAAAATATTTTCTTTTCTTTTTTATAAAAAAAATCCAAAAATCCCAAAAAGATTTTCTTTTTTCCCATATTTCAAACGCTAAAAATATTTTCCTTTTATATTCAAAAAGCACAAAAGGTTTTCTTTTCCTTTGAAAAATAATTAAAAATCCAAAAATATTCCTCTTGTCATGGCCGAAGAACGTCGTTTACCGGAATACTTTGGCCATTTCACATTCTCTCGAAGTTTGTTTGATGATAAGCCTGAATCGAACCTTCATTAATTACTTCATGGTTTTAAATCTCAAACACCCATTGTTGATACTCGTGTGTCGTCCAAGCACACATCTCCTATCCCACCGCCTCCGGTGACAAGTGTCAACCCATCCCATGCTTCACCGTGCACACACTGCTTTCTGATGGACCATTTGTCCCATGAGTGTCCATTTATTTTCACTCCTTCTGACCCCACCATGGCCCATATGTATCCCTATGACACTGTTTTGGATCCACCCTCGGGATATTGTTACGACATATCTAATGTCCAGGGGTATGAATACCCAAGCAATTCATGGCGGCCTGATCACCCTTCTATGCAATATAAATCCCAACAACATGTTGTGGATCCTTATGGTTTCCAACAGTTATCATCGCCACCTCGTGCACCTCATCCCCGTCAGTCCCCTTACTATAATCCTCGTGCTGATCAACCTTTTGTCTCTCACAGAGATGCTTCTCATGTGTATGACCAACTTGACCCCATTACCCATACTTCATATGAGTATTCTCCACATCCTAGTGTTTCTAGCGAGTTGTGTCCACCTCACCCACCACCGCCACCCACCGACATCTCCCCACCACCTTGCACATCCGCTCTCAAGAGGCTCTTATAAAAGTTCGCGCACACTCTTCAATCTCAAAATGAAGCCCTTCAACGGCTTGAACACAGGTTTACTGCATTTGAGTGTTAGAACGAGTCGGATTCCACCATCAGTCAACCCATTGTTTCCCCCACGTGGAGTGATGATGAGTTGACTTGTGACATGGATTTTGAGTGCGACCAACCCTATCCTCCTAAGAATCTTGAAGTTGAGACCACTCCGTGGTCCGGGGCTCCAAGTCGACAACTGTGTTGACGTATCAATTGATTGTGCGACTGAACCCACACCGCCTTATCCTTTCCAACCCATCATTGCGGTTCATCTTTCCCCTTCCACCGAATCCACAATTATGCCCGAGTCTACACCTTTTGACCCTTTTATGTGTGTTCTCGAGGAACCAATTCTTTATCGATTAGCTCCAGCTGCGAGTGCTACCCACTGTCCTGAGATTGCATCCGAGATGGTTTCTACCTCTCTGGATATGGATCCTATCCCACCATGCTTAACTCCCGTTGAGTCAGATATTAATGTTGATTCATCTATCTCGGATTTGGATGCCTCGTTCGATTTTTCCACCACTTTGGATGGTGACTTTCGGGTGGCTAAGTTGATCACTCCATCGTTTACTTTCACACCTCCTCCTATGAGTGCCCTTGAGGATCACTCTAAGACTTATGAGGAGTGTGTTTCTCCTACTCATGAGTTAGATCATCTTCCCCCACCCTATGTCCCACCCGACCCACACATCGTCCTTACCACCCCACCACTTGATTCGGACCTTGATATTATGCGTTCCCTCTTCATATCTAAGCATTTAGGTCCTCACATACTACCTCCGTCCACCCTAGTGCTCCACGATCAAATTTGTGCATTTTTCATCGACCCCACCGTCCATGTGAGTATTCATGCTACTCTTCTCATCCGTGACACCGAGCTTGTTACTCTATGCACACCACTTCTTTGTGGTGTTGATTGTTTCCATTTAGAGCTCCCTAACGTGTCACGGCGCGACCATTATCATCGTCCATTTATAGAATGGTTGTGAACCTTCTACGAGGCCCACCCCTTCACTATTGCCACACCATTTTGTCTCCCCATCCAATTAGAGCACCATTCTTATATATGGATGGCAACAGATCGGTTCGGGGTCGGGTTTCCACTCCCCGTCCTCGTCCCCATTAGAAAAATCATTCCCCGTCCCCGCCCCGTTCCCCGTTATAACGAATTCGGGGATCCCCGTCCCCGTTTAAAATTGGTATCGGGTTCCCCGCGGGGAACCCGTTTTGATTTTTTTTTCTTTTTTTTAAAATTTTTGTTAAATCTGAAATCAACTAAAATCAATCACTTTAGATTTATCTCAAAATCAACTAAAATCAATCTGAAAAAAAATAATCTGAAAAAAACAAACATCTAAAACAGTAAATCATTGTCAATCACTTTATCCTGTCCTATTGTGGTGGTTTAATCCATCTAATCAATTGATGTATTTTGAATGTGATTAATCAGCAAAATGTCATCCAAATGTATTGTAGCAATCAAGTTTCTTTAACGGACATAAAGAATATTGGCTACAATATTTGCTTGATATATTCTTGACCCCATTATCAATAGTTTCATACTTTGTTGAATGCTCTAGCATAATATCATGGGTAGTCTTTTTCCAACACAATCAATCTAATCTAACGTGTTTTTTATTTTACTTATAATCTGAATTTGAATAATTTCATAGCTTAGAAGTGTTAATTACTATTTAAAATTTAGGAGGCTACCAGAGGCGAAATCAAGAATTTTGCTGTAGCAAAAAATGTGTTGAATGAATAAATTCTCACAACATTAAAATATTAGAAATAGGTTAAAATCACACATTGTGAGGATGAGGAAGCGGAGAGAGAGAGAGAGAGAGAGAGAGAATTTACCAATCGTAATCGGCGCCGGCGTGAGGATGAGGAATCGGCGTGAGGATGAGGAGCGACGCCGGCGTGAAGGATGAGGAGCAGTGCCGACGTGAGGCAGATTTGTAGAACTATGGGCTATTGATCTTGAGCAGCGTGAGGCAGATGAGCGGCGGGCTTGAGAGTGAGAGAGAAGAAAGGAGAGGTTAGAGCGGCGGGCAGAGGAGCGGTGTGAGTAAAAAGAGAGAATAGGGTTTACTTTTTTTTTAGATGTTTATATACTTGTATATTTATTATAATATATATAAAAATATTTTATTATATTTTAAAAAATCGGGTATCCCCGTGGAGACCCGAGGGTATACCCGAAACCGACCTGAAATTTTTTGGGGATTTTTTTTTACTCCCCGAACCAGACCCGATCCCCGATTTTTTGGGGATTTTTTTTCGGGTATCCGCGGATTATCGGGTTTTTGGGTAAAATTGCCATCCCTATTCTTATAGGGCCCTTATTGCCCTCACCTTTACGCTCAATAAGGCCCATGACCAGTGCCTGTTTACCCTCACCCTTGCCCAACTTTGTCTTACCCTAATACCCACCCGCCCATGGTCCACCGATGCTTTGCATAGAGTGATGTACTTTGCCATACAAGTTAATTGACTTCTTTTAGCCTTTATCTCACACAACTGACGCTTAGGTGTCGTTTGGGGGTGATTATCATCACCTAATTTTTCTGTCGCCCCGTGGTTTCCCAGTTCTTATCCTTAGGGTGAGTTCCGATCGGTCTGGCTGAAGACGTCAAACTTAGCGCTATCGGGATGCAGCCCGTTCTTCATTGTTTCTGAGTATTGAGTCTTATCCTATTTGGGGGTGGTGTTTCACACCACCCAATGGTTTTCACATGCTTTATAGACTTGTACATATTTTTGTATCGCATTTGTTCTTCAGGTCCATCTATGCTCCATATGCGGTACATTTCACTAGTGGTTCATTATGGTAATATCTTTCCTCCCTTGTGCTTTTCATTTTTATATACGATTTTTAACATCGAGGATGATGTTCTCTTTTGTTTAGGGGTGGGAAATTTATTAAAATCGTACCTCTTTTGAAAAATTTCAGAAACAAATGATTTTACACCTTTTGTGCGGCTAAATTTAAATTTTTATTACATGAAATGTCTATCCTCCCTCATTTAGAAATCTCGGAATACCTGTGTTTGACCCAAAAAATTACACTTTTAACCTTAAATTAATTAATACCTCTTAAAGCGTACTTGCACCATGAATTCCTAAACTCGGCAATTTTACACTATCACGTTTACAATCAAAAGTTGAAGAGTAATTATATTTTCAAGAAAGTCTTAAAGATCACTATTGGCGACTTAAAAACCAATTAGATTTGAGCTTTTCACCTTTTTGAGGGTTTTTACGTATCTCCGAGTCACAAGTTGACTCAACTTTCTTTGGGTACTACATTTAGTCGTTGCATGGTCTCATTATTTTCAAATTTGGCTTAATCACTCAGAATGACATTAATTTCGAGTTGTAAGAAACATGTATCTTGTAGTTTGTCCCGAGCACTAAACCGAATTTGCCATACACTTACCATTTTCATCCTTCACTCCACAAATTATCATTCCACATTTTCCTTATCCATATATGTCACATATACCATCCATATATGATTCCCCATCACTACCATCATTTTTAAGAAAAAAAGAGTGTTTGAAATTTTCAATGTAAATTGTCTTCATTTGTGTTATGAAAAGAAAAATGTATCGCAATAAAAAAATAAAAAAGCAAAAAGCAAAGAAAAAAAATTATAGAAACGAAGAAAAAGAAAGCCTGCGGTAAAAAATTTAACACATTATTTAGTCAAACTCTTCTAAAAAACCCTATCATTCCTTTTCTTCATTTCATTATCTCTCATACATTGCATAAACTACATTTTCACCCTCGTTACAGTGTTCGGGCAAATGAGAAGACTATATGGTGAATAACTCGACATAGTGGTTAAGCATTCGTTCATGAGATTAATTTTCTTTCATGTATCCGTCATTTAATATAAAGTGTGTGAGACGTATGAACTTGCTTATATTTACTCACCTCCTCACACACTACAGAGATACACTTACCCAATTCTCAAAGAGTACGATTCAGAGTTATATATCCAGTGAGAATTGAAGTCAAAGCTTTGATTCTATAAAGGTGATCTTAGAATTACTCTAATGATACTTAAGATTACTTCACATTACACATGCTGAGTGTGACAACTCGCTCTAAATAATAACGGGTGGCCAGCCCTATGCTGCATAAATCAGGTATCTCAGATGGTACAGTCTCAACATCAACATACAACACTATAATATAAGGCTAACTACCCATAATCATAAAAAGCGAATTGACAAAACTTTAAAACTTTTTATTTAACAACAATAACAAAACCAATAATCCAATCACAACCAACAATATACATCTAACTATGATGAGTGAAATGTGCAAACTCTAACGATACATATAAGAGTACAATACAATGTACAACAAAGTCTCAACAATGAAATACCCGAATATGCTGTCGGGTAACAGACAATACAATACTCTGAGAAAATGAAATAAGAAAGTGTTAATCTACAACACTTGAATACTAACTCCATAAAAAACTGAATCCTAATCTAGATATACAAAGATAGGAATCGACTAAAACAAAGTGCCGCAACAGTCCGCTACTGCCACAGCTCTGCGAATCCTGAATGGAGGAACATCAAAGGAGTCCTTGCGGAGGAACACCTGAAGTAGTACAATATATACATGGAGGAGAATATATGAACGGGTCAGAGCCCGAGTTTGAAAAACATTTTATAGCAAGTGTATTAAAATACATAATAATTATAAATGCATTATTACGTGATTTAGTTGGAATCGAACTCTCCATAATAATTCCACTCACATCTCATCTAAATCACGCACTAAACATAGGCACGTGATCTCCAAATGGATGTCCGATTCTATTTAGGTAAGAGGATCCTAACTTAAACCCAAAAGAAGTATTTAAGTGAAATCATCTAACCTATCCCCCAATACATTTGTTTCCATAACTTATAAGTTATATACATTAACTTTAATGTAATAGTTATAGTTATCTTTATAATGTTCATTTCTTGAACATATAAAGTAGCATCATCCCAATACATCAACAATCTTATTTACTAGAATTTTACATTCTAGTGATGCCCATATAAGGCATGAAACCATATATATAATTATTATATATGAGTTATTAGCATCAAGAGTTAAGGACTAAACTCCTCCCGATTCTCAACACGACGCTGCGTTTCGTGCGTGGGACGTCTCGCCGATGCGAAATCCAAACAAGGAACCCCCCGTTACACTACTCCTGACCGTATCGATTCTCGGTGCTCATTATGCCCTCAATGCAAGATGCATGTAACCCAAATGATTATTATCCAATTTTAATTAATTAATATTCCCAATTCTCAACAGTACACGACGTTTCATGCGTGGGTCGTCTCGCCGAAGCAAAATCCAAACAAGGAACCCCCCCGTTACACTACTCCTGGCACTGTCGATCGTCAGGATATGTGATATATATATATATATATATATATATATATAAATAATTATGAGCATTAAGGGCTAAACTTATCCCTAAATTCCAACATTACACTGCGGTTCGTGCGTGGAACGTCTCACCGAAGCGAAATCCAAACAAGGAACCCCCCCGATACACTAATCCTGGCAATGTAGGTCGTTGAGGTCCATTATGCCCTTGACACCCAAATACAAACACAAGTAATAATAACCATCCAACCGAGCTATAACTCGAAGGATGCAGGTTCACATGTTATCATCTTCCAGCAGCCCATATACGTAGCAAACTAGGGCCACCTGGTGAGGTTCAACGACACCCACCTCGTGATCTACTCACGCACACAACGTCCCGGGAAGCGGTCATAGCTCCGAACCGACAAGTGAGAGCGACACATACCCACGACCTCTCACCCCCAAAATAAATAAATGTTTACATATATGTCATTTGCTGACCACCATGGACTACTATGACCTGGGGAATATCCACATCCTACTTTTCTAGTTAGAATGCTCACCCTCTACGCACGAAACTTTCCAATGATAGCAAGGATGGGGTATGCTTAACATGTATGTACACCATCATATAAGGTATACAAACATCCCACATAATAAAGATATACCATTATATAAGGTATACCTGCACATCATTTCCATATTCATTATACGCCCTTAGGTGAAATAGATTAAAATAATTATTTAGTATATCTCTCTTTTGATACACTAACCGTCATAATAACCCCACTTAGTATATGCTATACTAATTCTCGCTTGAAGCTCAAATGTCGCTTCTGTGGATGCAATTGTTATGCAACACAAATAAAGATGAGAGAAAGATTATCAAGAAAAGAACAAGGAATAGAAGAGACCAATCACACAACAAATGATGTACGTGGTTCAGCCAAAATTTGCCTACGTCCACGGTGGTGCAGTCGATGTTATTTCTATATACTCTGGAAAGTGATTACAGAGAATACAACTTGTCCTTTTACCCCAGACCTAGGGTTTAATATATACATTTACATGTAGGTGAGTGGAGGTGATGGGTTCCTCCACATTTCCCATCTCCCCTAAAACTTCCCTTTATGGAATCGTGGGAGGAGACTGGATCAATATAAAAGATAAAGGGCCTGGACTTTGGGCCGCCAGGACTGGGCTACTCGTCCAGGCCCATGGTTCTAAATTCTGGGTACCCACAATTTCCCCTAAATTTTTTGTGCCATGTGTATGGACCAAACATATTTAAATGATTTAGCCATAATGGTCGTGTTGCAATTCCTCGGGAGCTGTGGAGTTGATTTTGGCGACAGCCGCTTCGCTTACTGTGTACCATGATTAGAATTTGAAGTCTCGTTGGGATAACCACATCTTTTTCGTCGTTTCAGACTTTCCAGCACTCTTTCATCTTTTGAGAATTCTAACGCATCATTCCCTTTGCTCTCAGTCCCCATTCTCATTGCTTTTTAGTTATCTTGAGCTCGTGCTTCTTCAGTACTTGAATTGATCTTCTGTTTTGTAAGTTTTTCGTGTCCTTTCTTTGCATTTTATCTTTGGTTTGTAGCTTTTCTTTGTGCTTTCAAATGGAGAAGATCAGAAATAGATCGATCTCTGAGTTTAGAAACTTCTACAATATCCCTGAGTGGGTAGAGATTGAGTGTTGTGCCTCGCCTCCTAAGAATGTTAGGGATATAGAGGATGCCCACTGGGTCCATGTTTTGCTGCTTTCTCAGGGGGACTTACTTTTCCCCCTAATGATCTATTCTTGCATTTCTTTGGTTATTTCAATATCGTCCCCGCACAATGCTCGCCAAACGTGTGAAAAATAGTAAATGGTGTACATAGAATAAATCAGTTGTATGGTACTATATTAGGACTTGCCGAGGTCTATTTTTGTTATTCCTTTTCTCGAACTATCTCAGGTGTCCTCTACCTCAAAGCCAGGAGTCCTTATAGGGTATTGGTAGTTAATCTACCTAATTCCCACAAGGACTATTGGCAAGAGGTCTTTCTTGTTAGAAATTGGCAATTTTCTCTCCTGTTTGAAGGGTCGAGGTCTGAGAGGTTTACTGTCCCCTTTTATGGGGAAGAATATATAGGTAGACATTTGTACTGTTGTCTCAATCTCTGCTAATTTATGACTTTTCTAACTACTCTTTTCTCTTTCTTCTACAGCGAGGTCGAAGAACTTGGAGCCTGCCCTCAGCGAGGTCAGAATCTCGGAGTTGGTGAAAGCTTGGAACATCAGAGAGCCTTTGGGTGACGGTGAGCATCCCAGGTTTGCTGCCTTCTTGTTAGAGTACAAGAACGTAGGCTCCAGCTTCATAGCACGGCCTGTGGATAGTGTACCAGAGTTTGATTCTTTGGGAGAGACTACTGCTGAGTCGATCCAGTTGGACGAAGAAGAGAGCAGCTCTGAAAGTGAGCCTGCAGGTAATCTAGGTGAAGGGAGCTCTGACAGTAGCAGCTCTTCTAATTCTGAGGAGAATTCTGAAGCTCGAGGATCGTCAAGCACTTCCAGCAGTTCTGGTGAAGATATTCCTACAAGGAAGAACCTGATCAGAGATGATGATGATGATGATGACCATGTGCTCCTTGTACAAAGGTCAAAGAAACAGAAGTCTGCATCTGGGGTCGTGGCTTCAGGTTCTCGGCCTTCCTCTCAGGAGAAAGAGAGGAAGAGGAGAGAAGAAGAGCATGTGAAAGAGAGGGAGAGAAAGAAGGAGGAGGAGGAGAAGAAGAGACTGGATGAGAGGAGGAGGATGGAGAAAGAGAATGAGGAGAGAAGAAGGATGGAGTCCAGGACAAAGGCAGGGCAAGCCTTAGTCCCGGTATTTTTTTTTCCCGAGGGGGCCTCGGTTGCCATCTCTCCTCAGCTAGCTCCTGCGCTGCTTGAGAGGGCAGTTCTCCCTGCATATCGCGAGAGGGCGCTGGGGTCTGATCAATTGGCCCTGCAAGCTAGTCAAAGGCTAGCCTTGGTAAGATACTATTTTAACTTTCAATCTTTTGACAAGTTCTAGATGTTTTCCTCTTCTTGATTTCTTCTCAATTCTTTGCAGTTTGTGACTGAATTTATTGTGCTCTACCATTCTCGCGAAGAGCTGGTGAGGAGGAACGGCAAGTTGGAGCAGCAAAAATCTTCTCTGGAAGCCAGGGGCTCTCAGCTGGAGGCTGACCTAAAGGCTGCTGATGCAGCCCGAGTTTCGTCTGATCTGGCCCTCGTCAACTCTACTCGCGAGAGGGATGATGCGGTTAAGGAGCTGGGCGAACTGAGGAAGGCTTATGATCTAGTATGCTCGAGCAAGCTGGACCTCGCGGAGAAGAACAGGGTTCTGGCCGAGCAGCTGGAGGCAGAAAAGGCCCAGGCAGCCACCATTAAGGAGGACTCATACAACTCTGGGTGGGCTGCTGCTTATGATGATGCCGAGGTTCAGATAGGCTATATCAGCCGTCTGAACTTCAAGAAGGAATGGAACAAAGCTCTTCTAGCTGTTGGGCTTGATGCTGAGTCTCCTCTGTTCGACGAGCATGACCCGGGTCCCAAGCCAACTATGGACGAGGAAGCTCCTGCCCCAGCCATCGAGGGTGCTAATTTTACCTCTGATACAGTTCTTGCCGGTGTTTGCCCTACTCAGGCAGCTGAGGGCGTTCCTGTAGAGGGGGATGCCTCTGCTGCTGCTGCTGACAAGGGGAAGTAGCCAGACACTGCTGGGCCGCCTGAGGTTGCCAGTTAATCTTCACTTAGGATTTAATTCTGTACTTTTCGCTTGTAATTTTTCAAGTTTCTGCTCAATGTACTTGACTTTGATTAATGAAATGAGAAGATTCTTCTTTTGTTTATGCTGATCTCTTCCTTTCCTCTATCTTTTTTTTACTTGTAGTTGGTTGATGTTGATGACTATATTCCTGTCACTTCCCAACTGGGCAGGACCCTTGGTCCTAATGCAAGCCTTGAAGTTTACCAGGCCTTTGTTAGACTTTGCAAGTTTGCTAAGTCAAAGAACCAAAAATATAAGGATCAGTCTGAGCTGGTGGCCAAGCTGAAGGATAGGCTCCAAGAGATGGAAGAATTCGGTGCCTCAGTACAAGAAGAAGTCAGTACACTGAGACCAAGGTTACTGGAGGCCACCGAGATTAACCAGGTTGGGGAGTTCTTGAAGCAGGAGAATGAAGACTTGAGGAGGGAGGTCTTAAAGCTTAAGGAGCATTCGCCGAGCACCATTTCGGCAGTCCTGCAAGGTTCCTCATCGTCGCGAGCTGGATCTCGTCCTCCCCTTCCGCGTGCTGGTTGGGGTGCTAGGGGCAGGAACAGGGAAGCCGAGGAACAGCGTGAGAGGGAGATGGAGGAGCTGCGCGATGATGTTCGGCGAGCTTATGTAACTGCTGCTAGGCTCCAGAGGGACGTCACCCTACTGCAGCATATGTTCAAGAAGGGTCCTCGACAAGTGTGGTCTGATGGCTACGATCAAGGCTGGAGACTATCAGAGTTCGAGGAACTTTTCTTCATCAGAGGGTGGTTGAGTGCCCTGAAAGAGCTGCAGGTCCCGAGGAACTCAGTGTTATGGTATCGACACGAGATGTCCTCCTCCACCCTGATGCCCAATCCATTCAGGAGGGATGATCGATGGATCCCCATTGATGCTATTCCCCAGAAACTGTTGGAGTTGGATGCAAATGAGGTCGTGGAATAGCTAGCCCCCGCTCCTGATGATGGACGAAGAGCTAGAGTGGCAGACTATCTCGTTCGGAGGCTTCCACCTTCTTGAATTTTTTGCAAGTCATTTTTGTCGTTGTTGTAAATATAACAAGTTGTTATTCTTTAATCTTTTTTGATAATGTAAATGCTTTGGGCGAGCTTCGCCGACTAAACATGTATTATCACTGTTGTAAATATAAGAGATTAATGAAAAGTTTGTGTTTTGGGCAGCTTTGCCGACTAAACGTGTTCATCCAATCTTTTTATATTCTTACTGCTTCATAATTCTTTTTATTTTGCCATGCAAGTGTCCCTCCGGTCCTGTATAATACCAAAATACCATTGTGCCCCATTTTACCTTTTAGGTTGTGTCGTCACACTCCCTTAGGCCTAAGTAGGGAAATTGGCGAGGACACACCTGGTATTGGACGTCTTCATCCGGTCAGGATTTTGCTCAACCAAAGTAGGTTTGATGACCAGTATGAAATCTGGTCGCATTGCCTAAGAATCCTCTGTAGGGATTTATATATTGTCAAGGGCAATGCTAAAAGATCTCTCGTGTTTCATGACGATGACCTGAGGAGGGGTATCCCCCTGCTATATCGACCATTGTGCCTGTGATTTGGAAAAAGATGTGTGATAAAATGCAGCTATTGATTTCATTAGTAATAAGGGGAATGAACTGTTCCTTTCACATAACAAATACAAGTAAAAGATTCAATAATAGAATTCCTTGAGAATCTAAAAGTAGAATTTCTTGAGATTGGCTGCATTCCATGATCGTGGTATCTCTCTGCCCTCCATTGTTTCCAAATGATATGCACCTTGCAGGTCGTCCCTAGTTACTTTAAATGGTCCTTCCCAGTTTAGGCCTAGCTTGCCGTCTGATGACCTTACTGAGATGCCCAGGACCTTCCTTAGAACATAGTCTCCAACTTGGAATTTTCTTGGGTTAACCCTTTGGTGATAATGCCTTGCGAGCTGTTGATGATAGTTCGCAAGCTTCACCAGGTCTAGTTCTCTACGCTCGTTGGCGAGGTCAAGTTCAGCGAGCAACGCCCCATCATTCTGGCCTTGGTCGACCAGGTCGGACCTCATTGTAGGCAAGCGCGCTTCTAATGGAATGACTGCTTCCATGCCATATGTTAGCAAAAATGGGGTTTCTCCTGTTGCTCGCCGAGGTGTTGTTCGGTATTCCCACAGAACATGGGGCAGCTCGGTTGCCCATGCCCCCTTGGCTCGCTCCAGTCGCTTCTTCAGTCCATCGATCACAGTTTTGTTGGAAGCTTCTGCTTGCCCATTGCTCTGTGGGTAGGCCACCGAACTAAAGGTGTGACTGATCCCGTGCTCGTTACTGAAGTTCTGAAAGGGGCCACTCTCGAATTGTGTCCCATTATCAGTAATGATGGTTCTGTGGATTCCGAATCGAGTGATTATATTCCTCCATATGAATCTTATCATGTCAGCGTCTCGGATGTTTTCCAATGGTTCTGCCTCGATCCATTTGGTGAAGTAGTCAGTTGCAACCAACAGGTATTTGCGATTGTCAACAGCAGTGGGTAGTGGTCCTACGATGTCCATCCCCCATTGGGCGAATGGCCGCTGGCTGGTCAGGGATTTTAGGATGCTGGATGGTTGGTGGATCATTGGAGCATGAAGCTGGCATTTGGGGCATTTGCGGACATATACTGCGGAGTCGTTTTGCATATACAGCCACCAATAGCCTTCCTTCATTGCTCGAAAGGCTAGAGACCTTCCTCCGACATGAATTCCACAAACTCCTTCATGAAGCTCGTGCAGCACCTGCTCGACATCGCCTGGGTGGACACATCTAAGGTAGGCACCGGAGAAGGACTTCTTGTACAAGTCGCCTCATGTGGATAAGTGAAAGCGAGCAGCTTTGACTCTTATCTGGTGGGTGATTTTCTTATTCTCGGGGAGCATGCCCTCCTTTAAATAGTCTCTTAAGGGGTCCATCCAGCTGGGGGCTGATCCCACCTGGAGTATTTGTTCCACGTTTGGCAGCTTGCTGTTGTGGTTAATGCTTGGATCAATGAGGAAATCGATGGGAATGAGCCTTTTAAGACTAGAATCAACTGCCGATCTTAGGGCTTCTAGGGCGTCGGCATGACTGTTTTGCCCTCTGGAAAACTGCTGTATGTTGATCTCCTCAAAGCTCGTCATTAGTTTCCTCACTAGGGCGAGGTATGCTGCCATCCTTTCATCCTTCGAGTTGTAATCTCCACTTATCTGATTGGAGACTAGTTGAGAATCACCGAACACCTGTAAACGTTTTGCTCCCAGAATTTGCGCCTTTTGGAGAACGACTATTAGAGCTTCGTACTCTGATTCGTTGTTGGAGGCTGCAAATCCAAGCCTGAGCCCTTGCTCAAGGAGGGTGTTTCTGGGGTGATGAGGACGATGCCTAAGCTTGCCCCCTTTGAGTTGGAGGCTCCATCAACGAATAGTTTCCAGGTTTCCACTGTTGCTGGGTTCTCTTCTTGCTTTATTGGTTGAGGTTAGTTGGGGAGTTCTTCGCCAGTGAATTAGGCTATGAAATCAGCGAGGATCTGACCCTTGATAGCGGTCCTTGGTTGAAATTGGATGTCGAACCGGCCGAGCTCGACTGACCACTTAGACAATCTGCCCGACAAATCCGCTTTCCTCAGGATCGCTTTAAGGGGGTGCGAAGTAAGGACGATTATAGTATGGGCTTCAAAATAATGCTTCAGTTTCCTCGAGGCTATCACTAGTTCAAAGGCGAACTTTTCTAATGGCAGGTACCTTTGCTCGGCATCTAATAAGGTCTTGCTTGCGTAGTAAACGGGGTGCTGGACTCCTTCGACCTCGCTTATTATCGCCGAGCTGGCAGTGTGACTGGATACCGAGAGGTATAGGTACAAATACTCCATTGGTTATGGTATGACAAGAAGCGGTGGAGATCTTAAGTAAGACTTGAGCTCGTCCAATGCTCGCGAGCAGTCCGGGCTCCATTCTATTGGTTTATTCCCTTTTAGAAGCCGGAAAAAAGGATGGCACTTCTCGGAGATTTTGGAGATGAAGAGATTCAAGGCAACGAGCATTCCAGTGAGCTTCTGCACTTCCCGGACTGTTCAAGGTGGTTGTACCTTGTTGATTGCATCGATCTGGTTCGGATTAGCTTCTATGCCTCTCTTACTGACTAAGTATCCAAGAAATTTTCCTGACTGGACATCGAAGGAACACTTGCTCGCATTAAGCTTCATTCGGTATTTCCTGAGGATTTCGAAGGTCTTTGACAGGTCTGAGAGGTGATTTTCCTTCTTCTTACTCTTAACGAGCATATCATCGATGTAAACCTCCATTGTATCTCCCATTTGATCTTTGAACATTTTTGTGACCAGCCGCTGGTAGGTTGCCCCTGCATTCTTGAGCCCAAATGGCATGACTTTATAGCAATACAACCCAACCGTCGTGATGAACTCCGTTTTGTCTTGGTCTGGGGCATACAAGGGGATCTGGTGATACCCTGAGTATGCGTCCATGAAACTCATCCGCTCATGAGCTGCAGTGGAATCTACTAGTTGGTCTATCTTTGGGAGAGGGAAACTATCCTTTGGGCACACTCTATTGAGGTCAGTGAAGTCGATGCAAACTATCCACTTCCCGTTGTTCTTCGGAACCACTACTGGGTTGGACAACCACTTGGGAAATTATACTTCCCGTATGGATCCTGCATCCAACAGTTTTTCGACCTCCTTTTCGACCGCTTTAGCCTTCTCAAGTGCAGCTCTTCGTGCTTTCTACGTGACTGGCTTGAATGTGGGGTCGACGTGCAGCTGATGACAGACCATACCCAGATCAATGCCAGGCAGCTCGTATGGTTCCCATGCGAAGACATCTACGTTGTGTCTCAGCAAGGTCGTCAACTCCTTCTATTCTCGATCGGTGAGAGATGCTCCAATCAGGAATACTATGATATTGTTACCAACTTCAGATGGAACTTCTACCAGGTCCTCGATGACACGCTCGGAGGGGAGGATCCTGGTCTCCTCTACTCTTGGTCTTCCATACTTTAGTTACTATTTAGAAGGTATCACACCCTCTTTAACTTTCTCGCTGGGTTGACCGGCCTTCTTCTCTGGCTTTGGTCGGATGGCTGCTATGAAGCACTTCTTTGCCATTGCTTGGTCGTCGTGGATCTCCATTACTCCTCGCTCGGTTACATACTTGAGCTTCTGATGGTAGGTTGAGGATACCTCCTTCATTGCATAAAGCCATCCTCTACAAAGGATGGCCTGCTATGGCGATTCGATGTCAACTACCAAAAACTCAATCATTTTGGAGACGTTCCCAGCACCAACTGGCAGCACTATCTTGCCTAGAGGCATGGTCATTTTCCCCGCGAAGCCGACCAAAGGAACAGTAGCTTCCTTTAGGTCGGAGACGCTCAACTTCAATTTTCTGAACAGGTCGAGGTACATTACTTCGGATGAGCTTCCTTGATCGATGAGCAGCTTGTCGATGTCAAAGTTGGCTATCCTGAGGGTAATGACCAGAGCATCATGATGTGGGGTCCTTACTCCCATCAAATCTTCATCCGTGAAAACAATATGCTTGTTATAGTTGGCATCCTCTGCTCGTCAACATTTTCCTGACTATGATTTTACTGGATCGATTTGAAAGGCCTGCATTACCGCTGTAAGTTTTTTCAGCTCCATCTGAGCTGAGTTCCGTTGTGTCTGTTTGATGTCAAATACTCCACGAATTACGGCGAACTCGTGTCCGGCATCATCCTCCAGCACATTGTCGGGTCTCATCTCTCTGTTGGCAGTCACTTTCTCTGCCCTTTTTTCCACAAAGTCGTTCAAATGCCCGGACTGGGCCAACTCTTCGAGGTGAGACTTAAGAGCTTTGTAGTGCTCGGTCTTGTGCCCTCCCTCTTTGTGAAAAGCACATCTCAACGCATTATTTCTCTTCGAGGGATATCCCCCCATCTTCCGGGGCCACTTGATGAATGGCATCCTTGATCTTCGCGAGAACCTTGTAAATTGGTTATTTGAAGACGGTGTTGACCGCCTGGAATGCTTTCGATGCGTCCTGGTTCCCTCCGTTTTTGGAGCCATTCTTTCCCCGTTCTTTCCTCCTTTCTTCTGGTTCTCAGCTTTCTCACCTACCTTGGTAGTGAGCTTAGCTCGACCGTTTTCTCCTGTATTAGAGCGGGTGACATCTTCCACCTTTGCATATTTCTCGATTCGGGCCATAAGGTCGTCAATGGTCATAGCTTCCTTCTTTGTTAGGGATTGGTAGAGGAGGGAAGAATTAGGGAGCCCAATTTTGAAGGAGGCCACTGCCACCTCCTCCGCGTAGTCTTCAATCTCATTGAATAACTCCCAGTACCTCTTCGCGTATTCTCGGAGGGTTTCTTGAGGCGTTTTCTTCATTGTCAGTAGAGCATCCATCCTTTTGGGATGGGAGCTACTGGTAACGAATCGGGCCGTAAAGAGTTCGGCTAGGGATTTTAAATTCTTAATCGACCGGTGGGGGAGCCTTTCGAACCACTTCGGTGCTGCATCATGAAGGCTCGAGGGGAAAATACGGCACATCAAGGCATTACGGTGACTCCAGAGGGTCATTGCCTGTCGGTATTGCCTGACGTGATCGATGGGATCAGTCTTTCCGTCGTAAACCTTGAATCTTGGAATGGCGAATTTCTTGAGAGCTTCCTCCTCTTCGATTTCTTTCGTGAAAGGTGACTTCATCTGGGTTTTGAGAGCTCGCCTCGCGAGTTCTCAAGTTGATCTTGTCCCATAGTGAGCGGGATGCTGGTCCATCTCCCTTCGGACCATGTTTCGTATGAGCTCGTCGCTGTGAGCAGGGCTCTGGTGGCGGAGAGCTCTTCGTAGCTGTTCGTGGAGCTCGTCGTCTGACTCGCCTCTTACGTCCCTTTGAGATTCTCGCCTAGGGCTCCATCCTCGGCTGCGAGACTTGCTCGCCTGAGGGCTAGGAGTACAATATGGGCATCTCCGGTTATCAGGACGAAGTTCCCTTTCTAGTCTTTCCAGCCTTCTTTTCAAACGAGCATTATCAGCCTCGTACCTGCGAGAAGACTCTCTCTGCTCATGGAGCCTTGCCTCGTACGCATCAATCAACCTGGATATCTGCGTGGACCTCGCTGGTCCCTGACTTTCTTCTGAGGCTGGTCTTTCCAGGCGAGCTCTCTGATCTGAATGCCGGACTTCAGACCTAATCCTGCGAGGAGCAGGTGGCTCTTGGATATCTTTCGCTTGGGGGGCATTGTTGCTGTAACCAGACATCCTAAACTTTTTTCTTGATGTGGGCTCTTCTCAGGGAAAGATGAACGTTTCCCACAGACGGCGCCAATTGTGGATGCAATTGTTATGCAACAAAAATAAAGATGAGAGAAAGATTATCAAGAAAAGAACAAGGAATAGAAAAGGCCAATCACACAACAAATGATGTACGTGGTTCAGCCAAAATGTGCCTACATCCACGGTGGTGCAGTCGATGTTATTTCTATATACTTCGGAGAGTGATTACAGAGAATACAACTTGTCCTTTTTCCCCGGACCTAGGGTTTAATATATACATTTACATGTAGGTGAGTGGAGGTGATGGGTTCCTCCACGTTTCCCATCTCCCCTATAACTTCCCTTTATGGGATCGTGGGAGGAGACTGGATCAATATAAAAGATAAAGGGCCTGGACTTTGGGCCGCCAGGACTGGGCTACTCGTCCAGGCCCATGGTTCTAAATTCTGGGTACCCACAGCTTCTATTATAAATTGTCTCTCAATTCTATTTAAGTTAAGGATATTCTTTTATCCTAATGCACCTCGATTAGCATTTTTCACTCTGTGAGATCTCTCCCAATCGATCATCAATAAGGATACTTCTATAACCGTATACATATCAATCAACCATTTTGATTCCTCAATTACTAACCTCGATACTTAGAGGATTTTCCACCAAATTGATATAATCTTTTAAAATATCACTTTCTCAAAATCAATCACTAAAACTCCCCGACATTTTCATTTAGTCATTTATCACTATTTCTCTTATTTCCCAGATAAGAGAGATATCCCACCATCACATTTATTTATCAATTAGCCCCATATATCGTCTTATGATTCTAAAGTCAATAATCCCCTTATATAATCACTTAATCCTTTATGATAGTTTGATTATGGAAGTCTATACATATAAACCCAAAGAGAAAGGGGATAACTTAAATTCTCAAACTTGAACCCAAAACAGGGGACCGATCGACCGGAGCCCAAACCGCGGTCGATCACGTTTCTTAATTTTGCCTATAATCGAAGACAGTGTGCCCAATTCTGGAGGTGCGGTCAACCGGCCCTCTATACCCGGTCGACCGGCCCTACCAGGTACCACGGCCAAACTCCATTTTTTCACAACTCCAACTTCTCAAAAAACCCCAATATAATTACATTTAACCACAAATCTTCAACACAACCATATTCATAACATTAATATATCTCAAATAATTCAGCACAACTAATCTATAACTTTAAATCCGTCCTAAACACATCAAATAAAAGATTTATCTCAAAAATCTAGGTTTTAACCTATTTATCCCAAATTTCTAAAAATTTATCCACAAATCATGAAATAAATGATACACAATAATTATTTAACAAGTTTAATCACTTGCCTCGGGTTCGTAGGGTCTGAATCTTCCTCAAGATGGCGAGATGGCCGGAAAAACCCACTTTTCTCCTCTTTTTCTTCTTCCTTTATCCTTTTCTCTCTCTTTCTCTCTTTCTTTCTAGGGTTTTCCTCTTTCTCTTAAGTGAGAATGACTTCTCACGTGGCTTTTAAGCCTTATCCCACAAGATACACACTTTAAATGATAGTACACATTTTAAATGACTCAGTAACATTAATTCGAGTCAAACTGACTTAAACTATTTCGAAACCTAAATAAACCCCAAGTACAGTCATTTCGACTTTCTCGACCCTTCCGAAAACAATGGTACCCTCAGAATTGCCATTCGACACACTTTCTAACGACTCCAAATTTTGGACCTCAATTGCCGATTTAATTATTTCACCAATAAAATATTATTTATTTCTCCCAAAATAAATAAATCATTGTCTCCAAAACCTCGGGTTGTTACACTGAGTTTTAGGAAGGATTACGCTTTTTGGTATTAAGTAATTTTCTATCTTATTTTGATAGTTGAATACGGTGTTCCTTAATGTCCTTTTAAAGTTGGGTTGTATAGAGTTTCATCATCTACTCAGATACTGCATTTAAATAAGCTTTTGAATTTTGTGGGTTCATTCACTGCAAACCCTCACGAGACACCACTCGTCCTGTAGGGCAACCTATAGGTTTAACGGCTTGTTGCACATGCTAAGTCCAATCGCCAGTGCCTACAAAAGTGGCACACTTTTGGTTACTTATCTCTGTTTTCTCTCTATTTTTTGCTCGAGGACTAGTAATATTCTGTATGGGGGTGGTGTGATAAGCACCCAAGAGTGTCTATTTTATACCCCAAATAGAAGCATTTTAGTCTCTCATTTTAATTAAAATTGGGCTTAAGTTCATATTTATTAGGGGTGTTCGCGGTCCGGTCCAGTCCGGTTTTTAGGATTTTTAAGGACCGGACCGATTAAACCGGTCCTAGAAAAAAACGGACCAAGACCGGACCGATTGTATCGGTCACCTAGTCGGTCCAATTTTTTATAGGATCGGTCCGGTCTAACTTGTCGGTCTTAATCTTATTAAATTAATTTAAACAAGATATTATTATGCTAATTGTTTATACATAACACATGGTTCAAACTCTAATTATACTAAAACCAAAATCATGTTGTTGGCACTATAATAGCATAATAAAAATCAACATTAACTGATTCATGTTTTTGTACAACTATTATACCATTTGCGTTTATCAGAACATATTTGTATTTGAATCTGAGAAAAAAAAATAATACCTTTGTTTTGTTTCTCAGAGAGAGATGGGCAGCCCTTAACATATGCCCTCTATCGACGTTCCACACCCTCGGGTTGAAGGAATCTCTCCTCATCCCATTGGAAGCCAAGCCCTCAACAACTTACTCCGAAATGGGTTCGACAGCTGCGAAAACCAAAGCATAAAGGTTGGCTCGGTTGATTGATTCAAAAACCCCTTGTCGTGAGATAGATTACCACCAGACAGCGGCGCAAGGCACAAGAGCAGCGGCGCAAGGCACAAGAGCAGCGGCACAAAGCAACGGTGCAAGCAGCGGCAGCACAGGACAGAGGCGCAAGCAGAGGTCTGTTTCTCAGCGTGTGCACCGTGAGAGAGAGAGTCGGGGTTTATTTCACAGTTGTGTGTTGCGTGTGTTTGTTTTCAGACTCTCAACTAAAAAGCACAAGGTAGCTATTAGGGCTCATTTCCTTTTTTTTAAGACAAGCGTACCCCCAACCCGAAGAACTTGTTGTGTGCGTGAATTTTTTATATATAAATATAATTAAATACATATATATTAATAGTAACCGGTTCGGGGCGGTCCAGAACGGGTATTTAATAAGGGGGATCGAGGACCGGACCGGCTAGACCGGTCTGTCAAAAAAAAAATTTGGACCGGACCGATTAAAAATAAAAATCGGTAAAAATAGAGCGGTCCGGTTTGGTCCGGTTCGGTCCACCGGTCCATTCGGTTTTCTGAACAGCCCTAATATTTATCTATATTGCAAGTCAATTAGCAGTCGCAGTGTTAAATGAGGCTAAATCAAGTCAATTGCGACAAAGAAGCAGTTAAAAGCATAAAACGAAGAAATCAATGCAGCTGCGAAGTCGAAGTCCATATTTGAGCCTGCATGATGTGTTCTGATGTCCCGACCCGTGTCCCGAAACCCTAACCTAATCCTAGATAGAGCCCATAGCCTACACCCGACCCGATGTGTGTTGAGTTTGTACTTTTAGCATTTTTAGATTTTTTTATTTTGAGTCATTTTATTTTTAGGAATTATTTTAGATTTAATTAGAATTTTTTAGGATTTATTTTCTATTTTTCTATTTCTTTATTTTGATTTTGATTAGTTTTTAATTTTTAATCTTTATTTTATTTTATTAGGATTAATTTTTAGGAATTTATTTTTTAGTTTTATTAGATTTCATTTTATATATATATTTTTAGTTTTTTTAGTTTTATTTTATTAGGATTATATTTTTTTAGTTTTAATAGAGTTTATTTTATTTCTTTTTATTTTCAAATTTTTATTTAGTTTGAGATGTTAGTTTTTTTTAGTTTTATTAGATTTTAATTTTTTATTTTAATTAGTTTTAGTATTATTTTTTAGGTTGCGTTAATTTTTAGTTGTACAAATTAAACACACACAACCCACTCACACCCTAAACCCATACACCTAAACATACTCAAATACACCCCTCACCCTCACCCAACATACCCTACATCCTCACATACCCAACAAACTCTGTAAGGACATAAATTTTCAATTGAGTCCCTGTATTATTTTGACTTAATTCCGTGAACAAAACTGTGTTTGTAATATGCCATAGGAAGATTTTTATTTTGTCACGATCCCACTTGGTCTATGACGTATTGAAGAAACTGAAGACGTTGCGGCAAAGCTTCAAAGAATTAAATCATGCCGAAGTTTAATTGGTTCAAGTTTAATCGTCTTCAAAGTTAAATTCATTCCAAGATCACTCAGGTATGAATGCGAATAATTAATGGTGCTCGGAATTATTTTATAAAAGATAAGGATGTAATTTTTATAAAGAAAAATGTTTTTAAATGTTTTAAAAGTGTTTTAAAGGTTTACACTACGTTTTATGATGACAAGCTCGTAAAAGAGTTTGACATTTTTGGATCTCTCTTTGGAAGAGACGTTTTAAACAAAAAGTCAAAAAGTCAAACTTTCGCGATGTCGTTCAAACGACATCCAATCTCGTTCGAACGAGATGGGATGTCGCTCGAACGAGCTCCTCAAGTCGTTCGAACGACACATTTTTTGAGGCAGCATTTAAATCCTATTTAAACAGTGTTTTCATCATAGTTTCGCAGGTGTGCATTCTGGAAAATAGTATTTGACCAGAAACTTGTTTTGCACATGTTTTCTAAGGTTTAAAAGTCTTAAACACATGCTTAGAGTTTGCAAAGATCCGAGTTATCATTCTTATATGTTTAAGTGATCTTGCTGCACCAAAGTTGTTTGTTCTACACATCGAACACAAAGGGTTTTGCGGTGAAAAAAAGAGAAGGACTTCTTATTCAACATCGTAGACGAATCAAAGCCATTCGGTGGACACCGAGACATACGTGGACGCGTGTGTTGTGGACAGGTATCGTAGAAGACAGAATTTCTGCGTGGAAACTATTGAAGAACAGTTGAAGATCAGAAGGAGCATCAAGACCCGTGGGGATCGAGTCTTAGTGTAAGGCTAATCTGTCTTTGTAAAACCATTATTCATAGTGATTGTCTGGCTTGGGCCGTCCGATGTTGTTTTCCCATTTTTGGGTTTTTTTCCTCGTACATCCGGCGTTGTGAGTATTCTTTACTTTATTTTACTTGCTTTAATCACTAGATGCATGTTTAGGATTAATCAAGATAAAACTGGTTTAAAGTAAGAATTGAGTTTTTCACAACTTGGTTTGGTGCATAATTAGAAGTTGGATCTTTTTCGGAGAAAAATTAGTTTTGTTTGAAACACACATATTGGGCACTCTTCAAATTGGTATCAGAGCTAGAAAACATTTTTATTTATGTTTTGATCTCGTGTGTTTGTTTATCTCTCATGTGTTTGTTTTCTCTCGATGGATTCTCTAAGCTTTGATGATTTACATCGTTTGAATTTAAAGTTTGCAAAACATATTGAAGTTTGGGAAAAAAAAATTCCGGTTTTAAAAATAAGATTGAATATTTGCAAAACTTTCAAATTCAAATAGATATTTGTCGTGAGCACTTTAGTTCCTTGTTTAAAGATTTTAATATATTAAAATTGGGCAAAAAGAAGAGTGATGATAGAGTCCTCGTTTTAGAAAAAGAGTTAGAGGATTTGAGAAATTCTAGTGTTTGTGTCGTTGAGGAAAATATTTCGATTAATGATTTTGTGGCACGAAAAAAGGCTCTTAGGGATAAGTTTGCTCACATTGAGGGGGAGCGACATAACCTTCTAGGGGTAATTGATAATTTAAAGAGTTGTCCCGAAAGTTTGAGGAGTCTAATCGTTTGCTTGAGTCAAAAGTTTTGAAGTTAAAAAATGATTTAAATGACTTGAGTAGTGATGGTAGCGGCTTATCTTATTCTAGTGGTTCGAATGTGAAGGCCAAAACCATAGTTTGTTTTAAAGCATCAACCACATCCCAGGGTATTCGAAAAGGTCAACCTAAAGGTCCTGTTCCTTGTCGTGCTTTCACATGTTCGCATTGTGGTAGGAAAGGTCACCTTAGGAGTTTCTATTTTGATCTTAGAAAAGACCCTATGAAGATTAAACGTAGTGTCCCATTGGTTCCCAAAACCCGTTTTGTTAGGTATACACCTGTTTGGGTTAGGAAATCCATTTTGGAGATGCTAAATGCTTCGTTGGTTGATTCTCACATGCATGCACATGATTCATCTCTTGCTATTTCTTATGGTTAGTAGCTTGCATGTTTTGTCATACGCTAACCCTTGCATCATGATTTATTATTTGCTAGTGATATGACATGTTTATCTCTTTATATTTTATTTTTCACTTGTTAAAGTCTTATTTGAAAAATACAAAAAGATTTTATTTTTGAGAAATGTTTTGAAAAAACAAAAATAGTTTTGTTTTCTTGGTTGGTTTTTATTTTTGAGTTTACATGTTTGATGTGGCATATTGGTGTGCTTGGACCCCCCAACGTTTCATATACATGTGGCTAGGACAATTGGTCATTATTATCGATGCTTATAATGATCTTAACCATTGTTTATGTGGGGTTGTTTCGTAGTTGATATGCATTTTGATTCGACTTTGTATATATGCACACATGCACGAGTTTATATGGATGTTTGACTTCCCTTGCATATTTGAATTTGGTGAGGCGTTCTTATCTCAATCTTGTCATCTATGCGTAAGTAAACTTAAGGAGAAGTGTCCATGTAATAACCGTTTACCGTGAGGATTTAAAATTGGTAAAAATAATGAGTGATTCACGGGAAAGGGTTGCGAGAGTTAAAAATTAACTCGTCGTGAAAGCCACCATTTAAAAAAGCCCAAAATAAAATGCAATATGCTAAGAAAAGGGCCAAATCTGTCTAGTTCATTCCTAAGAAAATATGATATTATGAAGGGAGTTTGGATGGATTAAAAAATTTAAACGGGTTTGCACAACTAATCATAATGTTGAAACATTGCAATTTGACGCTATTATTCGTAGAATCGTCAAAATTATGGATTTGTGTGCATGTAGTATGTTTAGTTCATTAAGCTCACACTTTAATTGTCATATGGCTATGATAAAGTTTGATGATTTATAGCTATCAATTAGAGATTCTTGATCGTTTCGATGTGTTGGAATTGTGACTCATTTGTTGTAGTTTCACACCCATTCATTCCATGTCCATGTTTGAGCACATCGGTACTATATTTGCATGTAACTCGCATTTTAAGTTTTTATGAGTTTTTGCATTTTGTGTTAAAAGGCCTACTGTTTTAACACTGTTTTGATTCTGTCAGGCCCTTCCTGAAATATTTTTGTGGAAATTTTTTCACTGGGCAATACTTTATAATATTTCTGGGAAAGTGGGAAATTTTGGCAGGCGCGCGAAGTCGTTCAAACGATGACTCATCTCGCGCGAACGACATTTGTACTTCATTCGAGCAACTTCCTCATCTCATTTGAGCGAAGTCCCTGGCTCGTTCGAACGACAGGCTGAAAAAATGGCTTCTGATTGGTTTGCAGTCCACTGGTTTAATTTGATATATTTTTGGTACTGCGGGAAGCATTTCTGGACTGTTTGGTTTATATGCAGGTTCTTTTATGTTCCATATTGGTATTTTTCATATGAGTCCATTTATCACACCTGATTAATTTGCGATATTATTTGTGTGATTCCTTGGTTTACTAGCTACTGATTTATCATTACTTGACCATATTTAGCTGGTTGTTTCATGATTAACTAGCGATTTTCAATTCTCAAATTGGTATCAACTTGATTTAAATTGATTTCATATTCTCATGCTAGATATTTCATATTGGTTTATCTTTTCACCGGATTGTCTATTTGAGATAAAAAGGGGGAGAGATGTGTGTGATGTAGGGGGAGATTTGTTGAGCGCTACTAGTGATTTCTGGATTTACCTTTTGTTTGATTATATTTGTTTCAAATTGGTATCAAATAATTGCTCACATATTTCAAATGATTTGTTCTTATTATAAATATAAATTGGTATCATGTGTTCCTCCATACTTCACTGGGTATCTGTTTGTCTGTTTCATGTGTGTAGGTATGCTTCAGCGATTCGAGATTTCAAGTCTACATCACATTAAGACAGTTCATGCTTGTCGGTGCTACATATTCTAGTTCGTGTCCTGTATTTTTTATTTTGAGTTTATGGGATGGGATTTAGGCGTCATACGGCTTGACGGCCCGGTTAGGCATTTCACTGGTTTAGTTTTGTCCCGGAATAGTCAAAGGGGGAGATTTGTAAGGACATAAATTTCCCTATATTATTTTGACTTAATTCCGTGAACAAAACTGTGTTTGTAATATGTCACAGGAAGATTTTTATTTTGTCACGATCCCACTTGGTCTATGACGTATTGAACAAATTGAAGATGTTGCGGCAAAGCTTCAAAGAATTAAATCATGCCGAAGTTTAATTGGTGCAAGTTTAATCGTCTTCAAATTTAAATTCATTCCGAGATCACTCAGATATGAATGCGTATAATTAATGGTGCTCAGAATTATTTTATAAAAGATAAGGATGTAATTTTTATAAAGAAAAATGTTTTTAAATGTTTTAAAAGTGTTTTAAAGGTTTACACTACATTTTGTGATGATAAGCTCGTAAAAGAGTTTGAAACAAAAAGTCAAAAAGTCAAACTTTCGAGCTGTCATTCAAACAATATTTAATCTCATTCGAACGACATGGGATGTCGCTCGAACGAGTTCCTCAAGTCGTTCGAACGACATGTTTTTCGAGGCGGCGTTTAAATCCTATTTAAACACTGTTTTCATTATAGTTTCGCAGGTGTGCATTCTGGAAAATAGTATTCGACCAGAAACTTGTTTTGCACATGTTTTCTAAGGTTTAAAGATCTTAAACACATCCTTAGAGTTTGCAAAGATCCGAGTTATCATTCTTATATGTTTAAGTGATCTTGCTACACCAAAGTTGTTTGTTCTACACATTTAACACAAAGGGTTTGCGGTGAAGAAAAGAGAAGGACTTCTTGTTCGACATCGTAGACGAATCAAAGCCATTCGGTGGACACCGAGACATACGTGGACGCATGTGTTGTGGACAGGTATCGTAGAAGACGGAATTTATGTGTGGGCACTATTGAAGAACGGTTGAAGATCAGAAGGAGCGTTAAGACCCGTGGGGATCGAGTCTTAGTGTAAGGCTAACCTGTCTTTATAAAACCATTGTCCATAGTGATTGTCTGGCTTGGGCCGTCCGAGGTTCTTTTCCCATTTTTGGGTTTTTTTTCTCGTACATCCGGCGTTGTGAGTATTCTTTACTTTATTTTACTTGCTTTAATCACTAGATGCATGTTTAGGATTAATCAATATAAAACTGGTTTAAAGTAAGAATTGAGTTTTTCACAACTTGGTTTGGTGCATAATTAAAAGTTGGATCTTTTTCGGAGAAAAATTGGTTTTGTTTCAAACACACATATTGGGCACTCGTCAACCTACCCTTCTTCTTCCCTACACCACTTTCTCTCTCTCCTCTCACCACCAAAAACCCAAAACCTCCATTACTAAAAATCATACCTCAACTCAAACCACCATTTGCTTCTACCCGACATCCCTCAAACTCATAAACTCGACGACTTTTGGAACCAAAAACCCACCTCCATGAAACCTGCTCACCCGAACTCAGATCGAGTCAGCCCACACCCACCCGGCTATACCCGACCCACACAACCCCAAAACCGGACCTTCTATGGTTCGATCTGTCCAAACCTTACCCGCTGCCTGACCTGATCCAGCCCCTCCACCTACCCAGCGCTGCTATCCGAAACCCACAACTGACCGGTGCCATTCCGAACCAACACGTTCCCTAACCTAATTCAACCCCAAACCCCCCCGCCAACCTTATCTTCCAAATGTCCCTTTGACTTGGGCTAAAAAAGAAACCCAACAAAATCTCTCATCCATCAACAATACGTGGGTTATCAAACAAAGGAGGCATCTCAAATAAGAAGGGGACTCTCAACAGATATCAAAAAAAAAATACGCCCATAGAGAGAGAGAGAGAAACAATGTGTATAATATGTACATAGTAGGTACATAAAAAAATAGTTTAGTTTAGAATAAATTTGTAGGTTTGTTTTTATTCTTTTTGGTGTAATCAAATGCTGGATTTGTGAGAAGATTGAGACGCACTTTCATGAATAAGTTCGATAAGGAAATTTTGCGTATTGAATTTCTTTCCCTTTCCTTTTCATTCTTGCTATATTATCTATTGTTGTTTATGCACACATGAGAATGTTTGGCTAAACACCCTGTTCAAGGGGTGGGATGCACTGCAAATGATGTTAGTTTAATTAATCAATTTCATTAATGCTATAATTCTAGGAAAATTATATTTTAACTGTCACCAATTAATTTACGTAACGAGAGTTAGTAAATTAATTGAACAAATTAATGTTTGAATTTAGGAATCGAACTAGAGATAGGTTTTTCTGATATTTTAATATTAATTCAGTGTTGAAATTTGAGGATTGATATTGTTTTCATTAAATTGATCCTAGCGGGTAATTTTCTGAAAATAGTGTAGTCCTAATTTTTCATCATGTGAAAATTTTAAATTAATTTTCTGAAAAAGATTTTATTAAATTTATAATTTTAACGAGAGTTAGATTATTGATTTAATATTATCTTGAAATTTTTCAAATCAATAAATTGAGAAATTAAAATAATTGAAAATGCAATGTAATCCCATCTCTTGACTTTCTCACATATTTCACACTCGGTTGAACACTTTATTCTTTATTTAGTCATTTAGTAATTTCATCATTAGTAAATTTTTCCTTTGAAATTGTTTTTAAAATATATATATATATATATTTTAATAAAAAAAATTGAATTGCACGTTTTCACATAAATTATTTCACCTTGGAAGTTGTATTGATACCCGTACTTACCGCAATACGAGCTATTTTTAGACAAGTTTTGTAGGTACTCAAGAGAATTTTGAGAGTGGCTTTTGAAGACAACGACCATTGCAAAAAGTTATTTATCACTTAGCTTTACAGCTGTCCAAATATGGTCAAGGCCTAGAGTCATGAAAAAACATTACCCCCTTCCCACTTAGTCACGGCCAATAGTTGTGACCAATCTTTACACCTTTTTTAGCCTGGTCACGACCCATAACCATGACAAATATACATCATGAAAAAAATAATAACCATGATCCCGGACCAGAGTTGTGACCATATTTAACTTGCAAAAAAAATAATGGGTTGTTTCAGAACCTATTCTTAAACCGTGAGTCCCGCGACTACGCGTCCAATTGATATGTGTTAATTTGGACACGCACAAGGTGTTCGTGCCACTCACGGTGCCGTTTCGAGGCCGTTGGTGGTATCCCCCCACTCGCGGTAATTTTTTAAGCCTAAGTGCGCCAATTTTCAAATTCGAACCCTATTCTCAAATCAGGAGTTCCGCGACTATACGGCTAATTGCTATGTAATATGTTGGGCATGTACGAGGTGTTCGTACCACTCGTGTTGTCATTTGGGATCCATTGCTGGTATCTTCTGACTAACGAAACGTTTTCAAGCCTAACTGTGCTTATTCTCAAATTCATGTCCTATTCTCAAATTGGGAGTCCCGCGACTACACAGTTGGTGGCTGCGTGTTACATTGGACATGTGTGAGGTGTTCGTGCCACTCACAATGCCATTTGGGGGATGTTGGTGGCGTCTATGCACTCGCAACACGTTTTTAAGCCTAAGTGTGCCTATATTCATATTTGGATCCTATTCTCAAATAGAGAGTCTCGCGATTATGTGGCCAGTTACTACGTGTTATGTTGGACACGTATGAGGTGTTTGATACACCTGTGGTGCCGTCTAGGGGCTGTTGGTGGTATTCGTACATTCACGGCACATTTTCAAGCATAAGTGGGCCTATTTTCAAAATCGGTTCCTATTTTCAATCCCGGAGTCTCGCGACCTAGCGGACAGTTGATACTTGTAATGTTGGAAATGTACGAGATGTTTGTGCCACTCGCGGTGCCATTTGGGGGCCGTTGGTAGTATCCTCCCACTCGCGACACCTTTTCAAGCCTACGTGTGCCTATATTCAAATTCGGGTCCTATTCTCAAATCGGGAGTCCCGCGACTATGCGATCGGTTGCTACGTGTTACGTTGGACACGCACGAGGTGTTCGTACAACTCGGATGTTGGTGGTGTCGACCCACTATCAGAACGTTTTCAAACCTAAGTGTGCCTATTTTCAAATTTGGGTCCTATTCGTAAATCGGGAGTCCCGCAACTATGCGGTCGGTTACTACATGTGACGTTAGATACGCACGAGGTATTTGTGGCACTCGCGGTACCGTTTGGGGGATATTAGTGGTGTCAGCGCCACTTGCAGCATGTTTTCAAGTCTAAGTGTGTCTATTTTTAAATTCAGATCCTATTATCAAACCGGGAGTCCCGCGACTACGCGATCGGTTGCTACGTGTTGTGTTGGACACGTATGAGGTGTTCGTTCCATCGCGGTACTATTTGGGGGCCGTTAGTGGTGTCCTCCAACTCGCAACATGTTTTCAAGCCTAAGTGTGCCTATTTTCAAGTCTGGATCATATTGTAACACCCCGTCTAATTAAATATCGGGTGATCAGTCCTTTATTAAATCAAAAATCAAGGTGAATAGTTGGTTCATTCTCTGCATCACTGTCGCAAAACAATTATTTCTAATTTAAACACCCTAAATAATTAAGCTAAGTGTCAAAACAATTTAAAGTCTTATTTTCATTTTATTAAATTCCAATATGAAAACCTTTTTAATACCAAACAGTTTATGAATCACATACATACTAAGGATGGCAATTAACACACAAGAATTAAACCATCACGATAAACCAAATTAAGTGTAAGAACTATAAATGAAATCATCCTGACAAGAGTTAACTCCCGAAGAGTACTGTATACTGGAAATATCAATAAACATAAAACTCTAAAAAATCCAACCGGAATAGGAAAATCGGGCGGCACATACCCTAACTATAAAGAACTAAAGTAATAATTAAATCAATGAAGAGGTCGTTTAAAGCAAATGCATGCAACTTACTCATAAGCTACAACACGTCCAATTCAAATAACCTATGCAAGATGCCCCTATGGCTGGTCACCTATAATACATAAATATATATACAAGAGAGAAAGAAATGACAGAAAACGGATCAGAGCCCGAGTGTAAAATAGTTTTAAAAATAGCTTACCAAGTACTTAAAATGCTTACTGGCTAATATAACCATCATGTTAGTGCAGGACACTCTCTTGAGAATTTTTATCTCTCATCTAGTGTGCACGCCTACTGTACTACTGATCACATAAGTCTATCTAACTTATCCTCCCATAAAGTTCTATCTTGAGAAGTGCTAAGGCCATAATATTTAGCTTTAGAAAATCATTCTCTTCCATAGTCTTACGTTACTTAGAACCACTTAGTACCGTTACAAAATTCATGAACACTTGTTATAAAGCTGAAGCATTTATTCATTACTTAACTACTTATACTCACAGTATCAAGTTTCCATATATATATATATATATATATATACGTTTCACTCATACTAAGGGAGATACTAGTTCGGAATCACTCTCGAACTGTATTAACACAATACACATACAAATGGAGGCGAAGCATAGTTCCGAATCCTAAGAGGTCAGAACATACCCTCACGTCTCTTAGAACATCTGACTATCATTTTTCGATAGCCTGTATCTGGAATACTATCTTCTAGGGTACGGGTCAATATCCCCCATAATGGTCCAATCGAGATAAGGCTGCCCCGGCGCGGAAACCTCCATGATAACAAGTAGCCCGGGTATGATTTTTACACAGATAAATAATATATGCAGTCACATAGTCATATATATAAATATTAACATTTTCCAAATTAGGTGCGCCCACGACCCATAATTATAATTATTCGTTCTTAGCACATATTACTCAATTATCTCGCATAACGGATTTGTCTCTTTTATTCTCATTTGTAATTTATTTCATACTTACTTCTCATCTCTCGAAGTATTCTCTCTCACTAAGTATAATTTCAGCAGGTATACCCTCTTTTACCTTATAGTCTAAATCTTTCACGAGTCTCAATCTTTTATTAAGCGTACGCACAATTTCCAATGTATGAATAACTCTCCGTTAACCCACAATTTCATCTCATATTAATTTCACTCAACGGAGTCTACTTAGACCCTACTGGTCCTCTTCATAACCCATTATACTATTTAAAAGATATTCAAGGGTTCCCACGTATTTTATCCGAATTAAACAAAAAGGGAAAAAGCATGCACTTTTCCAGGAGGGATCGATCGATTGAGGAATGGGGTCGATCGATCGATCGATCAAGCAATTCTTGCCTAGTATTCTGTAATTTTCAACCTACGGGTTCAACCATTCTAACCCCTCCAAACCTCTATAATTTCATTCCAAACTCCCAACCAAGTTATCCAAATGTATAATCAATGTATATAAACTAGTTCTAACGTAACAACATCAATAAATCCTCAACGAATCAATCAAAAATGGATTTAATCTCATATTTATTTATAAAACCAAATTTTGCATGAATAATCACAAACCTCTATTTTAATCCAGATTTTCTTCCCAAATATCATAATAAATTCGTGGGTAATCCTCTACATATGATCACGATTTCAGACTATATGGATTCTCCCTACAACACATAAATTCTTTTCCAAAACATATAACTTTTTAATTAAAACATATGATTTTCAGTCCTAGACTAACATGGAAGGAATACCAACTAGAATTCAACAAGATAGATACTTGCTTGGGATTTAAGGATCTGATTTGTTGATAAAAAATGTATGCTTGCATTCCTCCTCGTGCGATCTACATTTTGGTGGTGGTGGGGGTGCAATCGGGTGAGTTCTAGGCCTTGGATTGCTTGGAAACTCTTCACCTTCTTCCTAATCTCTTCACCTTTTTCTCTAATATCTTCACCTTCTTCTCTAATGGTTGGGCTTAGGTTTTGTGTTTGTTAACCCTAAGAGACAACTCCAAATGGCTAATATATACTAAGAAAATTCGTGGGTTTAATTACCCAAAAATACAAAATGTCTATAATACCCTCTCACGATGTCAATTAGGCCTAAAAACACCCCGAGACCCAAACTAAACCCCCGGGTATACTTTTCTGACTATCTCGACCCTTCCGAACACTTTGACGCACTTTAAATGACTATACGAGTGAGTGACTTATAATATATTCACTTTTATAATAATAATTTAGTCCTGACACGACACATGCGCGTTCCGACTTAAATTTCCATAATTGCCATTTTATTCACTCGTGACAATTTTCATAAAATCAATCTTATATATTACTTTACTCATCTAGTAATATTAAAAAAATCCCAATAATTACTAACTCATGTCACGCTAGTAGATATTAAAATAATTTTCGAATTAATATAAAATTAATATCTCAATTAAATTTAATAAATCCCTAATTTTAAAAGCCATAAAATACGAAGTATTACACATATTTCAAACCAGGAGTCGCGTGTAACACCCCGCTTAAAATAATAACGGGTGGCCAGCCCTATACTACATTAAATCAGGAGTTTCAGATGGTCCAGTCTCAACATCAACTGCCGGTACTATATAATATAGGACTAACTACCCGATATCATATAAGCGAGAGGTTAAAGTTTAAATAACAACACACCATGACTACTAAACCAATACAATGACTACCAATAAGAAAAAGAAAGATGCAAGAAAGAACTATGAGAAATGAAATGCTAGAGTAAAATGAAATGAATAACTACAACTAAATATACCACAAGGAAGTAAACCCGAATAAGCTGTCGGGTCACAAACAATACAATGACTGAAATGAACTAAATGTACACATCTATAAATATCCATTGGGTACAAACCCGATATACAACATGAGTCCTACCTAGATTTTTAAATAAGTAGGAAGCGACTACATCGATGACCCGCAACAGTCCGCACCTGTCACGGCTCCCAAGACTCTGGATAGAAGGTCATCCGGCATTCATGAGGTGGAACACCTGTAATAATATATATATATATATATATATATATATACAGACATGAGAGAAAAGTAAACGGGTCAGATCCCGGGTGTGAAAAATATTTAGCAAGTGTGTTAACCGTGCATAATAAATATCGGTGTTCTTATTTCATAATTAAAAGTGGATTCGCAGTCTCGTAAAATCTCAGCTCACCTCTCATTTAACGGTGTGCAACTATTCGCGTCCTGAGATTTTAATTAAATTACCCCCATTTATAAGGACAACCTAACTTGTCATAGACTTAAACTATACCCACGAGATCTACCTTCCTATCATAACCCAAGAATCCACTTCTTCTAAACACACTTAAGTATTTTTATAAACATATATGCCTTATTAGGCTTAATGGATTCTGGTTTATAATTTAATTAATTATAATTCTCAATAAGTTACTCATTCATATTTGGATTGAAACATAGGATTTAATTTCTAAATAATAGGCATACAACATTTATTACGGACAAAACTTCTCTCCGATCTTAACGCTGCGTTGCGTTTCGTGTGTGGGGTGTCTCGCAGAGCGAAATCCAAACAAGGAACCACCCCGGTACACTACTCCTTGTCAACGTCGATCCTGGAGATCCATCATGCCATAACTAATTATTGACAGAACTTTTCTCTAATCTCAACAATGCACTACGTTTCGTGCGTGGGGTGTCTCACAGAGCGAAATCCAAACAAGGAACCACCCCATTACACTACTCCTTGACAATGTCGATCCTAGAGATCTATAATGCCATGCATACCATACTACTACTACTACTACTACTACTAAATTTTTGGCTACAATATGAAAACAACTAAAAATCTCCAATAATATTCTTGGGATGATGTAACCGAAATATTCCTTAAATGCGATACATCAACCCCCATCAATCTAGTACACCATAATCATCCAAGATGTACTCCACAAAGATACCATATCCTTTCATCTATATATATATATATATATATATATATATATATATATATATATATAGGCTTTTTATTCTAACCATATATATATAGATACCATCATCCATACCCATGACCAAGTGTACATATCATATCTGATGTACAATGGCCATGCACATATAATATACATGGCTATATATATCATCGATAAAACTGCACCATGCTATCATCTTCCCAGTGCCCGGCTCACGTAGCAATACTGGGGACCACCATGGTGGGGCTAAACGACACCCATCTTGTGGTAAACTCACACACACGACGTCCCGGGAAGTGGTCATAGCTCCAAACCGGCAATGAGACGAAACATACCCACCACGTCTCATCCCAAAAATATAAATCACAAAATAACACACGGGATGACTATGACCTGGGGGATATCCACACCCTGCTCCTTAAGCCAGGATGCTCACCCTCTGCGCGGAAACTTCCCAATGATAGCATGAGCGGGGTATTCTTAACCACATAAGTATATATATCGTTCACATGCACAATATATACACATCCATATGATCCCATCATATGATCAAACATTAAACCATCATATACGGTTTAAATATTTATACCATGTATATCCATAACATAAATATATCCATATATTCATATCCATACGGATATATATATATATATATATATATATATATATACATACGTATATTCACATATCCATACATCTATATACACAAACTAATTCCCGTTCATATGTATAAGATATCTAAACTCGGATATAAGTATACATAATCCTCGATATACAAGCCGTCACCACAAACTCATTTAATTTACCTCGATATGTGAATACAATCCCTCACTTGAAAGATATTCAACCATTTTTTCTATGATGAATAGTCTCCCAAACAACATACGGACATATATATATATATATATATATATATATATATATATATATATATATATATATATATATATATATATATGTCCAGCATTAGGGTTATCACCCAAAGTTTAGTGTAGGTAACAATCACTACACATTCTATATATCTCCAAAAGGACATTAATGCCTCCAATACTAATTTCGACTATTGACATATACATATATATAACTAATAGTCCATAAACCTCAACTTAGCCCAACTTTATTTCAAGTATTGGAATCCCATCTAAGGTTTAATAGCTCTAATGAACTCTAACTCTTATTACATTCATAATTTATTCCTCAAGTCTATAGTCCTCAAGGATGCACAACATCTTCTCTCGTCGGCCCTCAATCATATCTAAACTCACTTAGGACCTCAAGTTAGAACTCCCGTCCTAACTTTGATCCCCCACTATACCTAAGGATATCCATTATTAATACACGTATAGGCAAAAGAGACTATCCCTATTCCATTTATAACCATTTCATAATAATTTGCCTCTATCATGATAAAACAATCCGCCAATCACTTAAGTCCTATATTCCTTTCATTACTAAAAGAGGCATCCCCTCCTCCGAAATAAATTTAACATAGGCCCGTAAGCCCCTATTCGACCTAGGGCACTATTCCCTAGATCAAATATCATAACCCTCCATAATAAGCCCATTAAGAAAGCCCCTAAGAATAAAACTCCAAAAGAAAAGGGGGAAAATAATTTCCCATTCTTGGGTTAAAAACAGGGGACCGGTCGACCGGTCCCAGACCCCCGGTCAACCGCGGGTCCAAATTTTGCCTACGAAGAAATGCAGAAGGCTTTTCCCTCAAGGCGCAGTCGACCGGTCCCCAGACCGCGGTCGACCGGCCATACCAGATATCCTGGACGATTTCCATTTCTCAACAAAACCCACGAAATTAAAACCCTAAAATTTCTATTCTAACCTCCAAATATTTATCACAACATGGTTCTAAGTCAATAAATCAACCCCAAAGTGATCCCAACCATTTCTACACCATTAAACCCATATTTAAACATTGATTTCAAGATTTAACTCAAAATTTTAGGTTTTGATATTAATACCCAAAAATCCATTCTTTAACCCACAAATTATGAAATAAAATACACAAATGACTTATTTAGCAAGATTAAACACTTGCCTCAGATTTGTAGAGGTTGGATCGTCCTCAAAGTCGCATTTGGGCCGGAAACTCCAAGCTTTTCTTCCTCTCTCTCTTCTTTTCTTCTTCTTTCCTTCTTCCTTTCTATTTTCTTTCTTTTTTTCTCTCTTTCTCTAATGAGAAATCTTCATACGTAAGCCTTTAAATCCCTTAAAATAATAAACCAAATTTTAAATGTTAATACACACTTTAAATGACTCATTTACTCCAATTCGAGTCAAACTGACTTAAAAACATTCTGAAGCCGAAATAAAATCCAATAACAGTTTTTTGACTATCTTGACCCTTCCGAGATCGATGGTACCCTCAAAATCATCATCCGGAATACTTTGAAATATTCTCTATTTTTGGGCCTAAATTCCCAAATTTTAAAATTCTCCAATTTAATTAAATTTTATTTTCCCAAAAATTTAATTTCTCAGTCTAAAAAATCATGGGGTGTTACATCGCGACTACGTGGTCGGTTGCTACGTGTTACGTTGGACAAACATGAGGTTTTAGTGCCACTTGTGGTGCCGTTTTGGGGGCATTGGCGGTGTCCATCGACTCGCGAAACATTTTTAAGTCTAAGTGTCCATATTTTCAAATTCGGGTTCTATTCTCAAACCGAGAGTCCCACTACTATACGGTCAGTTTTTACGTGTTACATTAGAGACACATGAGGGGTTCGTGCCACTCACGATGTCGTTTGGGGGGTTGGAGGTGCCCCCCACTCGTGGCACATTTTCAAGCATACGTGTGCCTATTTTCAAATTTGTGTCCTATTCAATGTGTCTGGTTTACATCCATTCGGTATTAGTTTTTAAATACATATGAATTTTTGCACGTAGCCAACTAGGTATCTATGATTGATGTATAGATATTTGTGATATGAATCGAAATCCCATCTTTTACAACTTATTGACATGATTCAATTTTACATTCATATGGCGCGAGACATCACAGTCTATGTGAATGCTCTCTTTACGCAGTTATATCCATGATGGGTAATTTTTTTTTCTGCCTTCTCTAACAGCGTAAGAAAGGTCAGGGATACATCGGGATTATGAGTGTGGAATATATTCTCTATAGCATCATCCCAGCTTTCTAGTAAGTAAAATAGAATACGATCCAACAAGTACTCTTACTGCAGATCAGCGCCACAATTTACAGGGTTGTTAAATTTTTTGATCTTCTTATTACCATACTTATAAATAAGAGTACCCTCCATATGGCGTGCATTAATAAAAGAGGTATATGTGCGATTCAATTGCAACTTCTAATACTCTTTTTGCTAGTGATTATCACCGTGCCTCATTTTTCCTGAGAAAAATACATGAGGGTGTAAATATGAGTCCTAAAAATAAGGGCTCTAATTAATTAATAACTATCTATTCTAACATATGAGTTATAAGGGTATATTGGTTTGATTAAGGTTTTGATTCATCACTACTCTTATCTTAACCCCGTGCATGTTGGATATCACCGAGGTGAAATCCAAACAACAACCCGCCGTAAATATCAAGACACATTTTGTTAGGGTTTATTATGAGAGAGTTTAAAAGTATATGTGTATTATTAATCCAAGAAATTCAACAATCAATAATTATCGCTTACTCCTTCTACCATCTACGTGATAAAACATATACGAATAGTCATAATATTTCACTAAAGTAGGGTCATTTCTCCTTAAACATATACATAAAGATTAGGGTTTTAATTTTAATTAGAGTTAAAATAAATAAACATAAACATACACATGAAGATTAGGGTTTTAATTTAAACTAGGTTTAAAATAAATACACATAGACATATACATATACATGAAAATTAGGGTTTCAATTTTAACTATAGTGAAAATAAAAACACATTAATATATACATGAAGATTAGTGTTTCAATTTTAACTAGGGTTAAAATAAACACACATTAACATATACTCATAAATTAGGATTTCAATTTTAATTAGGGTTAAAATAAATACACATTAAAATAAACATATTAGGGTTAAAATAAACACACATTAACAGTACACACATACGTATACACACACGCACACTGCATACACACACACATGGATTATACACACACATAAATACTCATATGCACACATAAATACCCAAATATATAAATAATCAAATACAAAAATAATAAAAAAAAAATCTTACCTGTAAGATTGAGAGATAGAAGAAATCAAAAATCTTTGAGAGAGAGAGAGAGAGAACAACTAGAGTCCAAGGGTTTTTTTAGAGAGAGAGAAATTTTGGGTGTAAATGACCAGGTTGCTTGGGGGTTTGAATATAAAGACCCTGGTCACGGCCCAAAGACGTGACCCAATGCGGTGACCATATTTTTTCCACGTCATCAGCCATGACGATGATATTAAAATAACATTAGTCACGGCCCTTAACCGCAACCCATACCCGTGACCATTTTGCATTGGTCACGGTCCAAAGTCGTGACCCTATTAGATGGAATTTTGGCATTGGTCATGGACATCGTCACGACCTTAGTCTGTGACCACATTTGTAGGGAATTTTTGGTGCAAAATTGGCGCCATAATGGTCATGCCTTAGTCTCGAATGAGGGTCGTATCCCACATGGTCAGGGCTAAAGGACTAACCATCTCCAGTTAGTTCCATGACATTTTAGGGTCATGGAACTAGTCACACCTTTATTGGCTATGGTCACGGCTTTGGATCGGGACCACCTGGTCACGGACTAAGTCCGTGACCACTATGCCGTGACTATGCACCTAATTTGGTGTAATGCTAGTAGTTCTGGTTATTTAAACCCTATAACACTGCCTAATGGGTTTTAAACTTGTCATTATTATGCGTATATGCCCTGGAAATGAAATTGCATGCTTACTTGGTAATTTAAATCAAAAAGGGAAAATAAACATTATTTAGGATGTTTCACACCATTTCACATTTAATGCAGTCAGACCAAACTGGGTTGATCCATATGTGACCTCAAATTCTTAGTTAGGGCATTATTAGTGATAAGTCTCTTTTTGGCCACCTTGAGAATCACAAAGTTAAAAAGGTCACATTTAGTGATAGGAGTCAGTTTATCATATTATGTAAGATATTATAGGGACCCCAGGTTCCTAATCTAGAAAATGTTTTGTATGTTTAAGGTCTTGAGGATAATGTAATTAACAGAAGCTAATTGTGTGACGAAAACCTAGTGGTAAATTTCTCTCAAAAGTATTATGAAGTGTTTGCTGAAAACTAGAATTATTGTATGTTGTGAGGATGCTCGACAACTATTATGGTCTTGATCCCGTGTCATCCTTTATTTGTCACAACAATAAGGTAACTCTCATTGACCTTTGGCATAAATGATTAGGTCATGCAAACCATAAAGAACTTGATCGTATTATCAAGAAGAATTTAGTTTTTGGATGACTATCAGTAGGAAATCCTTCCTCGTGTGTGTTTGAATGTGTAAGAAGGGGAAATAATAAATAAAAATGTATACATCATGTTGGTATTTTTACTAACTTTCGTGTCATCGAGTTTATCAACATGGTGAGAAGTTCGGTTATATGCTTTAGGTTCAACTTTGTTAAATTTACCCCAAATTGCAAACACTTGAAATAAGTAAATATCAGTCGAGGGAGGACGAGTCGTTTCTTTCTAATATTAATCTTATTAACCTTATTACAAAGTGAGCATGCAAGATTCAATTGTAAAGATAAGCAGACAACCCACGAGATGTTGATATGCGAGGAAAACCGAAATAAGAAAAACCTCGGACGGCCAGGCCTAGACAAAGTCATTACATATATGATTTTATAGGAAGACTCATTTGACTTAAAAAACTTGACTCCTTAAGCTCAAGCATATGCAGTCTTCAAAGCCTATGTCCGTAGCTCCATGCAATCTAATACAACTTCACAATAATTCCTTGCCTCGATATCCACAAATAGTCTTTACCGTCTCTAGCAATGCAGAATCCACTGCACAACCACGAACATACGATGAAGGAAAGTTTATGTGGGTTTGAATTTGTAAAACATGATCATAAAGAGTCAAAGATATTTGGAGAGTATTTTATAAAGTTTTTTTTTACTAAAGATGCATGAAAAATACATGTAAAAAACAGCTACAACACACTTCCATAAAATTGGTATTTTTGAAAACATAGGTAAGTGGGAAAAAATTGAACGAAACTGACTTTTTTTTAAAATGCGTCAGGTTTTGGAACGACATGGTACCTTATTCGAATAACATACATGATCACATTTGAACGAGATATCAAATGAGATTCCAGAGAGGGGAGAAAAATGGATTATTGACCTCATTTGAAGTTCATTATAATAAGGAAACAATCACATTGGAACGAGCTTCAAACGAGTCTTCTAATGAAATTTCAAATAAGGCAAAGCTTTCGATTATTAAACTAGTTGATCCCTCGTTCGAACAAGATAGAGGACCTCATTCGAACGTCATATCAAATGTCATTAGAACGACCTGGAAAAATTCAAATATTTTCAAAACACATTTTAAAAATATTTTAAACCCTCAAAATGTTTTTCTCCGAATATCAAAAGGGTCATATACCTTTAGGAATGAGAAAGTGGTAGCTGTAAGCTTGGAACATGACTTGTGCAAATACAATCGGTAACTTATTTTCACTCGTAGGCTTGAGTATACGACACCTTAACAACCCACATGTTTGGCCAACAGAATATCCCAATATTACAAATTAACTTAAAGTGGAAATTTGTCCTTACAAATCTCCCTCCTTGATTATTCCACGACAAAACACGCACAAAAAAAAAAGAAAAAGATTAAATCGCTAAGCCAGACCGTCAAACCTATTTAATGTCCATCCCAACCCAAAAAGGAAAAGACCTAGGATAACCTAACAACCTATCAGCAAATGATCTATGTGATGCTTGCATAGGACCTACACACACGAAGAAAACTACCTTTGATGCATGGGAGTAATATTAAATAAATAAATCAATAATATCAAAAGTCCTTCTAAAATTGTTCTCCCCCTTTTTCCCGAAAAAGACAAAGGGATAGAACATTCATTTGTAGGTTAATCTATCACATCGAAAGCAAAGAACATCATAAGAGATACGTAATGGAATATCACTACAAGATAGAGAAATAATAAAATGAGATATAAAACCACTACAAACACAAGAAATAAAAGAAAATATTTTTAAATTTATAACTTTTTCAAGAAAAAACACCAATGACTTGTAATAAAAAATTTAAAATATAGGAGTGGAATGTATGGGTGTGAGCATAATGCACGAGAGAATCAACATAAGAGTATGCACAAGTACACAGTGCCAAACAAGTATCCTAATAGTTAAGTTCCCAAATCAACTTAGTGTAAAAAATCTGGACTCACTAGAAGTCGATTCACTTATACAAAAGTGCCTAGAGGATTCGATGGTTCTCCAACCAATAACGTCACTTATAAATGCAATATTAGGACCTATTGTGAAACCCCATTGACCTTTGACTTATAACACCTCAAAATTAATATTATTTCAATCTTTCTCAACATTTTGAAGATATCATATATGAGATTGAGCTTTTGAAGCGTCAATGATAAAAATGTGGTCTTGGAAATTCTATTTTTATATGCCGAATATTATTTTAGGATCTTTTCAATGGTGGCTTTTAACGCAAAGGATATTGCTCCTTTTGTAGAGCCTTTCATTTCTCACTCAATTTTAGATAAAATAATTAAAACAAGGGCAATGGGTCTTCCGTGCACAATTTTGCCCATTGCACATGGAATGAAGTGACAACATTAATAAGATAACACATTACTTTACCTAATACACACAAAGTGTTATAGCATACTAAAGAGAGGGTGTAAGGTGTGTGCATATAAGGTGACTAGATGAGACCAACATAGAAAGAATTGTCATATTGGGCATCAATCGTCATGAAAATGCATAATTAAGCACAAACAGTGCGTAACTTAGTCTATATAGCCATGGAAAGTCATGTGAACATGGAGTTTAATGGCGTTTCGAACATCTTAATTACACATCCCAAATGGTGACAAAAAATGAAAAATATTTTTGAAATTTTACAAAATATATAAAAATCGTTTTGAATTTTTGAAATAGGAGATATACACAAAAATACAATCTATTTCATAGGGACAAAGAATGATAATGAAAGCTCACCCTAAACTAGGGTAACAACCCCGAACTCAATCAATGTAATAAACCCTGATAGATTTACTAAGATCCTCAAACCTAAGGTCGTCTAGAGGTTTGGTGAAAATATCGACCAATTGACATTTGATGCTACCAAAGCTTAAGGAAACGATCTTTTCCTCGACGAGATCACGAATATAATGCTCACGAATTCGAATATGCTTTGTGAGGGAATATTGGGCGGTATTACGGGGATATGGATTGCATTCGTATTATCACAGTAAATAGTCATTGTGCCCTGTGGAATACCGTAATCCTCCAACATTTGCTTAATCCAAATGAGTTTGTGCAACAACTCCCGACGGTGATGTATTTGGCCTCCGTCGTGGATGGAAACGGAGTTTTGCTTCCTTCTTATCCAGGAGACAAGTGCACTCCCAAAGTAAAAACATTCACCCGAGGTGCTTTTGCATCCATAAACATCTCCTGCCCAATGAACATTCGAATAAGACGATAGACAATCGTTAGGGTCAAAGGAATATCAAATTCTGAAAGAAAGGCTCCCACTTACATATTTGATTATTCTCTTTAGTGCAAGTAAGTGTTACTCTTTCAAGGATGACTGATAACGGGCACAAACTCCCACACTAAATAAAATGTCGAGACGGTGAGCATTTAAATAGAGGAGACTACCTATCATGCTCCTAAAGTGTGTGTGCTCTGCACCCTTACCTTTAGTGTCTTTGCGGTGGAACTCATGGGTGTGCGTTCATACTCAGCCGAGTCTAAACTAAAATTCTTCACTAGCTGTCTCGCATACTTATATTGGGATAAGAAGATCCCACTGTCGAGTTGAAGCACCAGGAAACCTAAGAAGAATGTAAGCTTACCGACTATACTCATCCCAAACTCACTCTTCATTTCTCCAGTAAAAAGAAAAGTATATTGGTCACATGTGGAGCCAAATACTATGTCATTGACATAGACTTGTGCAACCAAAATAAAACCTTTATTCCAATTAAAGAAACAATGTCATACCCACTCCCCTTCTTATGAAGCCACATGGTAAGCAATAGGAAGTAAGCCTTTCATACCAATCATAAGGTGTTTGTTTCAAATCGTATAGGGCTTTCTTTAGGTAAAAGATGTGGTCCGAGCGCTTAGGGACTTTAAACCTTTTTTAGTTGTTCCATATAAACCTCCTCCTATAGAATGACATCAAGGAAATTACTCTTGACAATTATTTAATAAAGCTTAAACTTTAGCTGACATGATATGGCTAGAAAAAGGCAAACGAACTCTTGCCTAGCAACAAGAACGAATGTCTCATCAAAGTCAACACCCTCGATTTGGGTATAACCTTGAGCAACCAACATCATACGAGTTGTGGATGAGGCGTAAACTCAACCTAAGTATTTTTCGAGTATTTGACATGTTATAATAACTTTTATAACTTAAAAAATTTCTAGAACATCAAAATATTATTTCTCACTTTTAATTTTTCATCAAACCAAATCAAGTAAAGACACAACCTAAACCAAAATCACAAGTTACCAAACTTACCAATACCTAGAGATGTATGCATAAATACAATGGTGTTGTTCAATAAGATGGTATAGGTAGACCCTCCACGTCTTTAAGGCATAGAGACACACCGAGACTTATGCTTGTACGTTCTGTCGATCCCGAATAAATACAAACAAAAGGACAAATATAAAACACGTCCTTAAAAGTAATAACAAATCCCCCCACCCACCCCCCCAAAAAATGTTAGAGACGAATGCTAAGAGAAGCATAGATCGGACAATTTTAGGATATGCCGATGTTTTTGTTTATAAACTTTGTTTTGCTGAGGAATTTTAGGGCATGAAGATTGATGAACAGTTCAATCATAGTCTACTAACTCTGAAAATTAACTTAAAGTGTACTCTCCCACTCAAATCACTACAAAAACATTTTATGATAATTGAAAACTAAGTTTGAATCATGTACTTTAAAGCTTTTAAAAAACAGACGCTTCGTTATAGACATCCAACAATAACAAGAGTAATCATCCATAAATGAGAAATAACAACGAGACCTTCTTTTAATAGCAAAATTTGATGGTACCCAAACATTATAGTGAATTAAACCAAATGGTGCATAAGATACAAAAGTACTAATAGGAAAGTTAAAGTTGCAAATTTTCCCAATTCACAACCAATACAATATAATATCATGACAAAAGACATCCCCCAAAGCACTTGTAGATACTAAATACTTTAAACGAGCCAAAATATTACCTAATATAGAATGCTATAAGTTAAACTTCCAAGACGTAGGACCCAAATGAAAATAAACACTTATACTTATGTGGAGGATAGGATAGCGAAACTCCTATAGGACATATACACCACCTTGTATACGATTTATCCCAATCAACTTGTGAGAATTACGGTCATGCACAAAACAACAAGTGGCGGAGAAATGAGCAAGACATTCAGAATGGCAAATTTGACTAACAAAATAACACTTAGAGTAAGCTGAGGAAAATTATAAACATTAGGAAGAGAAAACTAATGGGAAGAGATATAACCAACAATAAGTAAGGACATTGAAGAGCCATTAGCTGAAAGAAAAATAACAAGTGATGAGTAGATATCAGATTAGGAATTACTAAATTATTTTGGGTCATATGGTGCGTGGCACCAGAATAAAAAATTAAAATATTTTGATGATTACCTGAAGATATACCTGATAAAGAGATAACATATAAAATAATATCAGGGCGTGGTCTAAAAAATGCTCAATTTTTTTGTAACATCACGGTGTCGTGTAAAAATTGCTCCATGTATTTTGCAACATCGTATAAGGATTTTTAATTGGAGGATGGATCAAAATTCTGAGTAATATGTGCCTCAGGAGTAGTACGGGTTTGATAACAATGTGGAGATGACACGTATGATCCCCGGGTTGGGGTGGGTACATTGGTGGATGTTCCCAAATTGAGAGTTATACGCCAGACTCTGAGTTTTTGAGGACACTTATTTTTCCAATATTGCTTTTGATGATAATATGCACACTCATCATTAAGACCTCAATTCAACATATTCCTTTCTGAAAAAGTTGGAGATTGAACAACTAGAACTGACTGGGGGGTAAATTGAACGAACCATGGGTGTTTAGTTGATCTTTTACGACAAGAAATTCACTAACCACGTCATCAACGGTGGAAAGAAGAGTGCAATGGAGAATAAAACCATAAAGAATCTCGAAAGCATAATGTAGATGACCCAAATATTGAAATAGTAGTAGAGATATTAACAACACTATTGATCCAAGTAATAAACATTATAGTAAATTACCTTTTTGGTCACTGAACTATTGAGATATTTTTTAAATGCTCCCGTATCTTATGTTTGACTAATCTTAGTCCCTCAACTATGTCACTTGTGCCAAATAAGGGATTCCATCCATTAGGCCATTAAATCTAGACAGCAAAATGACAAATTCCTTTTCTATCCTCATTTGACACCATTAATAGCCCAGCAACAACATTTCCCACCATTTGGTCTTCATTTTGATGCTAATAATTCTATATCCCACTACTTGAAGTCACAACTGAAGAAAAAAAATGGTGGTTTATTGTTATTGTGGCCATTTGGACGAAAGATGTACCTCGTGGACACAACATAATTTCGATAGAACCTTTTTAGCGTATCCAAGTCATACCGAACAAGGTGGCTGCGAATTTTTTATCTAGGAAGACATACTGAACTGGGTTCTCATGGTTGGAAGAGAGAGAAGCTGCTATGGATTGTGTTGTCGTTATGTGTGTTTGTAATTTGGGTTTTGTTGTCTGGAAATGAGGGTGAGAAATGTAAGTGTGAAGTGAAATTATGAATGAAATGTATGTGTCATTGTAGAAACTATTTGAATCAATGAATGAAATGCAGACTTTGTTTCAATTAATGTGTATTATTGTAATTGTTTTCAATTAATGAATGAAAATGTTGCAATTGTGAAATCATAAACGATAGTATAGAAACAACCATATTCATTACCATAAAAGGAGTTCAAACTATGCAACATTAATTACAGTTCCAAATATGGAACATTACACCAAAAAAACATCCAAAACAGTTAGAAGCAACACTAACCCTTTAATTGCATACAAAAAACATCCGTTCTTGTTGCATACGAAAAACAGTTAAATCTAACACTAAAGCTTCAGCTAAACACATCCAAATCTTCACTTCAAACTATTTTTGGCTCTGAGTTTGTTTCTTTTTAGGGACAGCCTTGTTCTTACTCTTTTTTGTTGCAACCATTTTCGAACAACTCCTTACATTGTGGCCAAAGTAACCACACCTGCTGCATTTAATCTTAATGCCATATTTCCCAAGCTTAGTTCCAGTGTGTATGAGTTTCACCTGCTTCTTTGTTCCTCTTTTTCTTTGGTCTACCAAGTTGTGCCTCAACATTAGGTGGTGTTAGTGGTTTCTTTGCACAGGTAGGCCACAAGTCTTTGCCATTTAAGGGCATGAGGAGGTTTGCATATTGTTGGAGATACTTTTTTTTGGTGTAACACTCATCCACATATATTTCTGGATTATTCCCTTTGTATAAAATTACCCATAAACCATGAACACAAGGCAACCCATTCAACTGCCATACCCTACAAGAGAAAGTTATCTCCCTCAGATCAACAACAAACTAAACAAATGGACTTTTAACTTGGAACTGAGATCCTTCATTCCATTCACAAATAAATCCCACAGACTCTTTCAGCAAGCAACCCAGCTTTTCCTCAATTCTTGGACAAATTACACCTCGGTGTTTCACCATCTTATCTCTATTCACTTGAATTCTTCTCATTATGCATTCCCTAATTGTTTCCATCATTGAAATAATAGGTTTATCTCTTGCATCAGCTATGAAATTGTTGAAGACTTCACAGTGGTTGTTTATGAGAATATCACATTTTTGCGGGGTAAAGAAGTTTGACTTACTCCAATTGTTTGGTGGTAGCATTGTATCCATCCATACATATGCTTTTTCAGAAACATGTTTCACTTGTTCCATGCATTGGCTAAAATATACTGATACACTTGCTTTGACACATTTCCAAAACAAATCTTTCAATTGTTTTCCCCTAAAATCCTTCTTTAAATTGTTGTGGTTGTGCCTAACACAAAATCTCAGCTCACATTGGGGGACAACAAGTTGAAGAGCTGGTAAAAAACCCTGCAAGCATATAGAATATTAGTTACTTTGAATATTTTGCATGAAAGTAAATAAATATTTTACATGAAATAAAATTTAGAGGTCTACCTTCTACTGATCACACATGAAAGTGAATTTAGATTCATTTCCCATCCCAACATCATCATACAACAACTCCAAAAATCACATCCAAGAACTCTTACACTCTTTCTCCACCATAACATAAGCAAATGGCCAAATGCCATTATTTGCATCTATACCAATAGCTGTTAGTAGTTGACCAGGATAGGGACCCTTTAAGAAACAACCATCTAGACTAATAATAGGTCTACAAGTTTCAAGAAATCCTTTTTTAAGTGGCACCAAAGCACAATACATTCCCTGAAATTGAGGGCTCTCATCTTCAATGCTAGCCTCATTGACATGAATTTTAATGGTGGAATCAGGCATAACCCTTTTCACTTCAGCACAATACCTCCACAGGTTTGCATATTGGTCTTTGGAGCATCCCTAAATCAATATTTGAGCTTTTTTCTTTGCCTTATATGCTTGGCTTCTTGATACCCCAACTGTAAGGTCCCTTTTAACAGTCTCCCTAATTGCATTCAGAGGTATTTCAGGGTTGGACTTGAATGTGTCCAAGTACCTATTTGATAACCATGAAGACGTAACAAACTTATTGGTGTAGGCTACCTTGCAATTCTTATGCACATCTAGCAAAGTTTTCACTTGAAATGTTTCTTCACCACTGATTTTTGAAGCATATATCCTCCATTTACATTATGAGGCACAATTAGATATAATCCTTCTTTATGAACCTAATGTCCTTTTTGTTATGAATTGCATACTCTCTAACTGCTTGTCTAAACACATGAGTACTTGCAAACTTCTGGCCAAGTTCAAATTGAAGGTTTGCCATATCCTTTTTTGGATCAAACTCAGTCCATCTATATTTACAAGCATTACCTCCCTCATCTTCAGAAGAAGCCAAGCTAATAAGATCATTTGAGTAATCTATTTCGGATACGAATCTCAAGTTATCGTCATTAACTCCCATATCCTCATCTATAGCCATCTTTTTTTCCCCTTATTTTTATCCCCTCCCGTCTCTTCATTAACTCCCACATCCTCATCCATAGCCAACCTTTCTTTTCCCTTATTTTTATCCCCTCCTCTCTCTTTAATATTCTCTCTTATATCTTCTTCACATTCAAACCTACGACCATCATGTTTAAATTGTTCTACTTTTATTTCATCAAAATCTATCCAAAGTACACTAGGATCAAAGCACAAATCATCTTTAGGCATATCCATGTACAAATCAACCTTCCTATATGTAGGAACCCACTTACATATTTCCAACACATCTATGTCACTTTCTATATTGTACAAACCAAACCTTAAAGCCAAATCTGGATCCTTGTACCATAATTGGTTGAGATTATGACATCCTAAATCCCTAAGCATTTCATACAAGTCTTGGAGTGATAGTCTATCTGGATCACATAAATCAAAATGGTTGACAAGTCCACCAATATATGATTTGTCTGGTTTATCATCAAAACAGCCACCATGGTGCAACTCAATAGTGAAATCGGGACCACTTTCATTTGTAATAACACATGCATAATGAAAAAAGGGTAAAAAAATGCAATTTTATGAGGCATGCGCATATTGAAAAAGGGGTTTTTTATGAGAAAAAACTTGGGTTATTGCAGACAATAGATCTATTAGATATAAAAATTACAAGAAAATTAGGGTTTTTGATGTATAAGATAACGATCAACTACAATGTCAAGCAGAACAACTAAATAAATCCGTCTACTCTTAACTGAAAGAGAAAAAATACGAAATTTCACATACCATATAGCGTTTGAGGGTCGATGAGCAAATCTTCAGGAAGAGCATGACGCAACTTCCACTACATTTTGTCCACGAACGATTTCAATGTTGGGTTGAGCAGTAGAGAGTTGCGGATTTTGCATGTGTATCATCAAAGAATGCCAACAGTTTAAAACGTTGGGGATTTCAATGTAAAAAGCACATGTCGATTTGCTGTCTACATTTAACGGCCTAATGGACAGAATCCCTTATTTGGCACAAGTGACATAGTTGAGGGACTAAGATGAGTCAAACATAAGATAAGAGACCATTTAAAAACTATCCCAATAGTTCAGTGACCAAAAAGGTAATTTACTCTAAACATTATAGTGAAGAGTGCTATAAACAATGAAGATACCATAAACAATACTAGTATGTGGATGGGGGGTGGTGTATGTGAGAGAGTAAGGTTAACGATTACTTTAACTCTAGGGACAAAATCTAACATAATCCAAACCATAAATTTCAAAGATTCACGCGAGTCGTGAAATGTTGAGAGAGAGAGAGAGAGAACCTGTGGGTCCCCGGCACTTCTAAAATTTTAAAACTTAACGCAATAAGAAAACCCCAAAATTATAACAGAGAATGTCAAATTAAATCTGGAACCAAGTCAGATAAATAAAAAATTATAATTTCAAAGCATAAACTTCGAACTATACAAAATAAATCAGCAAAAGAGAGAGCTACGTTAACCCTAAATGTGAAAACCCAAATATAATTATGATTAATTATGCTTAAATCATGCCTAGCTTATGTGATATTATTAGTGTGTTATTAATATATGTGATGTTAATTTATTATGTTTAGTCTAATCCTACCTTCAAAAAGTATGAAATGTCGAATTAGTTACAAATACAAAATTTTAAAGGTTTCGGTAGGAATGTTCATGTTTAAGGCTAGTTTTGACCTTTATGACATAACAATTGACTTGAGGTGAAAACTATATAGTTGTAGACAAGTGAGTTATGGTTGTAAAACAATAAACGGTGTGTGAAACGGAGGTTCGAGTGAGAAGTTATACCGAAATTACTAACGAAGGGTAAATTTGTCCATTCATTTAAGTGGAAATTTGTCCCTTATGCCCAATAAGTGTCTTAAATTGATTGGTTGGAGGTGGAGGTTGGCTTTGGCCGACTTAAAACCCTTATAACTATCTCCTTATTCATCCAAATTCAGCCATGAGAGATTTTAAGCTTAAAGAAAGAGAATTAGGAAGTTAGGAAGAAAAAGTGAGGAGAAAATTGGAGAAAAATCCGTAGAAATTACGTAAAAGCCCCGAAGGTAATTCTAACTGCAAATCTTATTGTTTTTCTTATATTTATGTTTTAGATGATAGAAACCATCATTTGTTTACTAAACTTTCAGCCCTTGATATATATGTTTGGTTAGATGAAAGTTTAAGTTAAGTTTAATATGTAAAACCCTAAAATTGCTTTGTTTAGAAACTTTGTTTATTCAAACTTCCATATAATTTTGTATACTTAATGGAATTGATTGATTACAATTGGAGATTAACCTGGATTCATATATGTATGACATATCCGAAAATCATATGAAAATACCAAGAAATGAGTCTTTGGTGAGAGTTTGAAATTCGGGTATGAAATCTGCCCTAAGGGTGAAAATATTCCCGCCATGTGTTCGGTGTTTTGCTTGACATAGCAAACGAACCTTAAAAATTATGAAACTTTAATTTTATATTTTTTTAATATGTTTACTGATGTTGGGTAAAATATCATATAAATTTATGATGTAGAAAAATTATGGAAATTCATGGAAGTTGAATGAACAATAAGAGGGCCTATAGGGCAGATTTGCCATGTGGTAAAGAAGTGAGAATATCTTGCTCTATGAGACCTAAAATGATGTACCGTCTTTTGTATTGGAATAATAATATGATAAGGATTGAATTTCCAATAATAAATAAATTTATATTTGGTCTATGATTTGGATATGTTAAATATACTAGCATGGATTTGGATGGAACTTCACTTGTGATAAATGATTTAAATGGAATCATGTGATGCTTATGGATTGAATTATGTTTAAATCGTTCTTTGGATTATTGATATTATTATGATGATACTAATATTTTAAGAATGATAGGAAGGGAAGAAGAGCTGATTGAACAAGTACTGGATAAAGGCAAGGGCAAAGCCAGTTAAACCGCCAAGGTGAGTGTACTTATGATTTGTTTCATATATAAATATGAATATATCTCTAAGAGCGGATTTGTTTGAATACTTCGGTATTCAGGATTTGTTTGGATATTAAAATATCCAGGATTTGTTTGGGTCTCATGATCCAGGATTGGTTTGAATACTTCGGTATTCAGGATGTGTTTGGATATTAAAATATCCAGGATTTGTTTGGGTCTTATGATCCAGGATTGGAATTGGACAAAGATCTAATGATTTGTTGGAACTAATGTTCCAGGATTTGTTATTGCCAATGGGCAGAATTGTTTGGATCTTATGATCCAGGATTTGTTTTTGCCAATGGGCATAATTATTTGGATCTTATGATCCATGATTTGTTATTGCCAATGGGCAGGATTGTTCAGATTTTATATCTACATATTCGATATAGAATTGTTATTCTATTGCAGGGAAGGAGCACCTCACTAAGCTTAATGCTTACGGTTTGTATTTTAACAATTTCAGGTTCATACGCTGCCAGCTAGGATACCATATGACCGGTAGCTTTGAGAGTTGCACCGTTGGAGAGAGCTGGGGTTTAAAATGGGATTTTATCGTTGTCACACTGAAGATTTTAATATACTCACACATTATATATATTGATTTAGTATGGATTGAGTTGATCATAGTTAATCACGGCATTGTATGTTCCCTTAATTATGACTCTAATATTGAATTTTATGATATAAGAATAATATTATGTTCATTATGCACATTATGTAGGAAAATATTGATGAATGAATCATATTTACAATGGGCTCAAGATTATGATCTAATTATTCCAATAACAAATGATTAGTATGGATATTGGGTTTTGGGGTGTGACAATTAGTGGTATCAGAGTGTGGTTATTAATTATGGACGTGTGTGACGGTTAAATGGCAGTATTGATTTGATTTGATATTTATGAATTGTTTATATACTAACCAAGAGTTTAGTATCTTAAACTGTTTATATTGGATGTTAGAACTTTGTTGTATTACAGATAATTCCAGATGGAACCTGGGAATGGACAACCTAGAGAAGAGGGAGTCGCTTCTCGTACAGAGAATACTAAAAAAGAGTAGATTGTTGCTGGAAGGGCCAGAGAGAATGAACAACCTACAGAGATTCAGATGATGGTGCAGCCAATGATGAGGATGGCAGAGCAACAAGAAAGAAATATGGCGCAAATGGCAGAACAACATGGCAAGATATCTAGAATCAAAGACCGTTTCCAGGATTGAGAGAGAGGCAAGGAAGGAAATGAAAGATTCCATGTATGAGAAGTTTTTGAAGTTGAATCCTCCAGAATATTCAGGTTCAGTTGAACCTACAGAAGCTGAGATGTGGGTCAGAGATCTATAAACTATCTTTGCAGTTATGAAGGTTCCGGATAACCAGAAAGTGAATCTAGCCGTGTTTAAGCTCAAAGGGGAGGCGAAATATTGGTGGGAAGCCAGCAACCATTTGGTGCCCAGGATGGAAGGTACTGATGTTATTACTTGGGCTGAATTTATTAAAGCTTTGTATGTTAAGTATTTCCCTAAGGTTTATAGGAGGGAGAAGCTGAGGGAGTTTAAGGGAGTATGATGCTAAATTTACTGCTTTGTCGAGATTTGCTACTAAGTATGTGCAAGATGAAGAAGATAAATGTAGTAAGTTTTGATATGGACTGATTTGGCCTATTCAAAATACAGTGGCCACTTATGAGTTAGAAGATTATGCTTATCTGGTAAACAAAGCCACGATAGAAGAAAGGCAAATGAACCAAGGGGCGGCGAGTAGAGAGAGTTTTAAGAAGAGTAGATTCGGCGCATATCACTCTAAGGGAGGTGAGGGTGGAAGTATTAAGATGGAACCTCATAAATTTCAGAGAGGTGGTAGAAATAGTGGTAGAGGTTTGGGGAGATTTGGAAGAGATACTGGGGGTGGGGAATCTTCTAATCTGGTTAGGAGGTCAGGAAAGGGTGAGGCACCGACAAGAATTGTTACATGTTTCTTTTGTAAAGAGGAGGGGCATTATAAATCCGAGTGTCCTAAGCTTAAGGGATTGGAATTATACCATTGTCATCAAGTGGGGCATGTTTAGAAGAATTGTCCGCAGTTGGCAGAGACCCCAGCAGCACCTAGTGAAGCAGCAAGCAGAGTGTTACCTCCAAGTAGTGGAGCGAAAAGTGTTGGTAGAGGACAAGCTAGCGGTTCCAGGCCACGTGGACGAGTCTTTACGATGAAAGAAGCTCAAATTACTCCAGATGTGGTGACAGGTACACTTTCTGTTACTGATAGAAGTGCTTATGTTTTTATTGATCCTAGTTCCACACATTCTTTTGTGTCATATGCATTTTCCATATATCTGAATAGACCATGCACTCATTTAGAGGTGGGGTTGGGTATTTCCATGCCTATGGGGGATATGATTGTAGTTGAATATGTTTTTGATGATTGCGTTTTGACTGTGGGGTCTAGAGATACAGTTATAGATCTACTTCCGTTGGATATTTCTGATTTTGATATAATCCTGGGAATGGATTGGTTATCTAAATATCATGCATCTATGGATTGTTTCTGTAAGGAAGTTGTTTTTAATATGCCCGGTGAGCCTGAATTTAAATTTGTGGGGGAAAGGAAAATTGTTCCCAGTTGCATCATTTCTGCTATTCAGACGAGGAAATTACTGAGTAAGGGTTGTGAGGGTTTTATTGCATATGTTCTTGACACTAGGAAGGGGGCTTTACAATTAGTCGATGTTCCTATTGTACGGGATTTTCCTGAAGTGTTTCCTAGTGAGTTTCCAGGGTTACCTCCAGAAAGAGAAGTTGAATTTAGTATCGAATTAGCACCGGGGACAAACCCTATTTCTATGGCACCGTATAGAATGGCAACTGCTGAGTTGAAAGAACTCAAGATTCAGTTGTAAGATTTACTTGATATGGGGTTCATACAGCCTAGTGTATCTCCATGGGGTGCGCCAGTTTTATTTGTGAAGAAGAAAGATGGTACCATGCGTTTGTGTATTGATTATAGGCAACTGAATAAAGCTATAATTAAGAACAAAGACCCTTTACCTCGTATAGATGATTTGTTTGATCAGTTACAGGGTGCTAAAGTGTTTTCAAAAATAGACTTACGATCGGGTTATCATCAGTTGAGGGTCAAGGAGAGTGATATTTCTAAAACAGCTTTTTGTACTCGGTATGGTCATTTTGAATTTCTGGTGATGCCTTTTGGGGTGACTAATGCTCCAGCTGTATTTATGGATCTTATGAACCGGGTACTTCATCCTTTTGTTGATTCATTTGTGATAGTTTTTATTGATGATATTCTGATTTATTCATGTGATATGGTTGAACATGAAAAACATCTCACAACTATTTTGAATCTGTTGAAAGATAAGAAATTGTATGCCAAGTTTAGCAAGTGTGAATTTTGGCTATCACAAGTTGCATTTTTAGGCCATGTTGTTTCGGGAGATGGTATATGTGTTGATCCTAAAAAGGTAGAGGCTATTGTAAAATGGGAGAGGCCCAATAACGTGATTGAGGTGAGGAGTTTTCTTGGTTTAGCTGGGTATTATAGGAGGTTTATAAAGGGATTTTCTTCAATTGCCTTGCCGATGACTAAACTAACCCGGAAATATGTTAAGTTTGAATGGAATTCTGATTGTGAAAATATTTTTGATGAATTGACAAAGAGGTTGGTAACTGCCCCTGTTCTTACTATTCCACATGGTGGAGATGGTTTTGTTATTTATACTGATGCTTCACACCAGGGGTTGGGTTGTGTTTTTATGTAGCATGGTAGAGTTATTACTTATGCTTATAGGCAGTTGCGTACACATGAACGTAATTACCCTACACATGATTTGGAACTTGCTGCTATTGTGTTTGCTTTGAAATTATGGCGTCATTATCTATATGGTGAGGTATGTGAAATTTTTACTGACCATCAAAGCCTTAAGTATTTATTTACTCAAAAGGAGTTGAATTTGAGGCAAAGGCGATGGATGGAGTTAATTAAAGACTATGATTGTACAATTCACTAACACCCAGGGAAGGCAAATGTAGTTGCAGATGCTTTGAGTAGAAAGGCTTCAGGCAGGTTATCTTGTATTCGATGTGCTAGAGTTGCTCATATTATGGAGTTGAGATTGATGGGAGTATAATTGCAGCTAGTAGATGGGGATAGATTATTTGCTCATGTAAGCGTGAGGCCTTTGTTAGCTACCCGTATTAATGATTTGCAAAGTTAAGATCCTTTCCTTGAGAAGAAACGACAAGATGTCCAAGATGGTAAGTCTGAAGATGTTTGTATTGTGAATGATGGCACTTTATTGTATAAACAACGGTTATGTGTGCCTAATGTGGGTGGATTGAAAGAGGAAATTTTAGATGAGGCTCATAATTCCATTTATACTATGCATCCCGGTAGTACTAAAATGTATAGGGATTTAAGGGAGCATTATTGGTGGAATAATATGAAGAAGGAAATAGCTGATTTTGTTGCTAGATGCCTTATATGTCAGCAAGTAAAAGTGGAGCATCAGAAACCTACTGGTTTACTTCAACCATTGCCAATACCAGAATGGAAATGGGATCATGTAACGATGGATTTTGTAGTTGGGCTTCCTCGATCTCAGAAGGGGTCAGATTCGATTTGGGTAGTGGTAGACAGGTTAACCAAGCCAGCTCACTTTCTAGCAGTCAAGACTACGTATACAGTTGATAGGTATGCTAGATTGTATGTTAATGAAATTATTCGATTGCATGGAGCACCTGTTTCTATTGTTTTAGATAGGGACCCTACTTTTACCTCCAGATTCTGGGATAGTTTGCAGTATGCTATGGGAACCAACTTAAAGTTTAGTACGAATTTTCATCCCCAGACAGATGGGCAGTCTGAAAGAACAATACAGATTTTGGAAGATATGCTTAGAGCTTGTGTGCTTGATTTCAAAGGTAATTGGGATGAATATTTGCCTTTGATAGAATTTTCATATAACAATAGTTTTCAGTCTACTATTGGTATGGCTCCATATGAAGCGTTGTATGGTAGACGGTGTCGTACACCCATATGTTGGGGTGAAGTTGGTGAGAGGAAGATAGAGGGTCCAGAGTTGATTGAAGTCACCATTGAAAAAGTGAAGATTATTCAAGATAGAATGAGAATAGCTCAAAGCAGACAGAAAAGTTATGAGGATAAACGACGAAAAGAATTGGAATTACAGAAAGGGGATTATGTGTTTCTTCGAATATCTCCATGGAAAGGAGTTACGAGGTTTGGAAAGAAAGGAAAATTAAGTCCACGCTACATTGGACCTTATGAAATCCTTGAGAAAGTCGGGATGGTTGCCTACAAGTTAGCATTACCACCAGAGTTATCTCAGTTACATGATGTTTTCCATGTTTCTATGTTAAGAAAGTATGTAGCGGGCCCTTCACATGTATTGGTGGAACAACCTATTGAGTTAAAGGAAGATTTGAGCTACGTGGAAGAACCGCTTGCTATCGTCGATAGGAAAGAACAAATATTGAGATCAAAAGTGATCCCACTTGTGAAAGTTGTGTGGCGAAGGAATTACATGGAAGAAGCTACATGGGAGAGTGAGGATAGCATGAAAATGCGTTATCCGTATTTGTTTGATTCGGACAACCAAGGTATGTCAATTTCGAGGACGAAATTTCCTAACAGGGGGAGAATTGTGACAACCCGAATATAATTATGATTAATTATGCTTAAATCATGCCTAGCTTATGTGATATGATTAGTGTTTTATTAATATATGTGATGTTAATTTATTATGTTTAGTCTAATCCTACCTTCAAAAAGCATGAAATGTCGAATTAGTTACAAATACAAAATTTTGAAGGTTTCGGTAGGAATGTTCATGTTTAAGGCTAGTTTTGACCTTTATGACATAACAATTGACTTGAGGTGAAAAATATATAGTTGTAGAAAAGTGAGTTATGGTTGTAACACAATAAACGGTGTGTGAAACGGAGGTTCGAGTGAGAAGTTATACCGAAATTACTAACGAAGGGTAAATTTGTCCATTCATTTAAGTGGAAATTTGTCCCTTATGCCCAATAAGTGTCTTAAATTGATTGGTTGGAGGTGGAGGTTGGCTTTGGCCGACTTAAAACCCTTATAACTATCTCCTTATTCATCCAAATTCAGCCATGAGAGATTTTAAGCTTAAAGAAATAGAATTAGGAAGTTAGGAAGAAAAAGTGAGGAGAAAATTGGAGAAAAATCCGTAGAAATTACGTAAAATCCCCGAAGGTAATTCTAACTGAAAATCTTATTGTTTTTCTTATATTTATATTTTATATGATAGAAACCATCATTTGTTTACTAAACTTTCAGCCCTTGATATATATGTTTGGTTAGATGAAAGTTTAAGTTAAGTTTAATATATAAAACCCTAAAATTGCTTTGTTCAGAAACTTTGTTTATTCAAACTTCCATATAATTTTGTATACTTACTGGAATTGATTGATTATAATTGGAGATTAACTTGGACTCATATATGTATGACATATCCGAAAATCATTTGAAAATACCAAGAAATGAGTCTTTGGTGAGAGTTTGAAATTCGGGTATGAAATCTGCCCTGAGGGTGAAAATATTCCCGCCATGTGTTCGGTGTTTTGCTTGACATAGCAAACGAACCTTAAAAATTATGAAACTTTAATTTTATATTTTTTAATATGTTTACTGATGTTGGGTGAAATATCATATAAATTTATGATGTAGAAAAATTATGGAAATTCGTGGAAGTTGAATGAATGATAAGAGGGCCTATAGGGCAGATTTGCCATGTGGTAAAGAAATGAGAATATCTTGCTCTACGAGACCTAAAATGATGTACCGTCTTTTGTATTGGAATACTAATATGATAAGGATTGAATTTCCAAGAATAAATAAATTTATATTTGGTCTATGATTTGGATATGTTAAATATACTAGCATGGATTTGGATGGAACTTCACTTGTGATAAATGATTTAAATGGAATCATGTGATGCTTATGGATTGAATTATGTTTAAATCGTTCTTTGGATTATTGATATTATTATGATGATACTAATATTTTAAGAATGATAGGAAGGGAAGAAGAGCTGATTGAACAAGTACTGGATAAAGGCAAGGGCAAAGCCAGTTAAACCGCCAAGGTGAGTGTACTTATGATTTGTTTCATATATAAATATGAATATATCTCTAAGAGCGGATTTGTTTGAATACTTCGGTATTCAGGATTTGTTTGGATATTGAAATATCCAGGATTTGTTTGGGTCTCATGATCCAGGATTGGTTTGAATACTTCGGTATTCAGGATGTGTTTGGATATTAAAATATCCAGGATTTGTTTGGGTCTTATGATCCAGGATTGGAATTGGACAAAGATCCAATGATTTGTTGGAACTAATGTTCCAGGATTTGTTATTGCCAATGGGCAGAATTGTTTGGATCTTATGATCCAGGATTTGTTATTGCCAATGGGCATAATTATTTGGATCTTATGATCCATGATTTGTTATTGCCAATGGGCAGGATTGTTCAGATTTTATATCTACATATTCGATATAGAATTGTTATTCTATTGCAGGGAAGGAGCACCTCACTAAGCTTAATGCTTGCGGTTTGTATTTTAACAATTTCAGGTTCATACGCTGCCAGCTAGGATACCATATGACCGGTAGCTTTGAGAGTTGCACCGTTGGAGAGAGCTGGGGTTTAAAATGGGATTTTATCGTTGTCACACTGAAGATTTTAATATACTCACACATTATATATATTGATTTAGTATGGATTGAGTTGATCATAGTTAATCACGGTATTGTATGTTCCCTTAATTATGACTCTAATATTGAATTTTATGATATAAGAATAATATTATGTTCATTATGCACATTATGTAGGAAAATATTGATGAATGAATCATATTTCCAATGGGCTCAAGATTATGACCTAATTATTCCAATAAAAAATGATTAGTATGGATATTGGGTTTTGGGGTGTGACACTAAATCTGGAACTATTCATGTTGAAGAATTTCAACATTAACAATACAACACACCACTTTACCTAGCACATACAAAATGGTACAACATACTAAAGAGATAGTGTAAGGTGTGTGCATATAAGGTGATGCGATGAGACCACCATAGAAGGAATCATCATATTGGGCATCGATCGTCATAAAAATGCATAATTAAGCACAAGCAGCGTGTAACTTAGTCTATCTCTCCATGAAAAGTCACATGAACATGGAGTTTAATGGTGTTTTGAACATCTTAATTACCCATACAAAGAGTGATAATGAAAGCTCATCCTAAACTAGGTAAAACCCTCGAACTCAATCAATGTAATGAAACCCGATAGACTTCCTAAGATCCTTGAACCTAAGGTCATCTAGAGGTTGAAAATATCGACCAATTGACATTCGATGCTAACAAAGCTTAAGGAAACGATCTTCTCCTTGACGAGATCACGAATATAATGCTCACGAATTCAAATATGCTTTGTGTGGGAATCTTGGACGGCATTACGGGGATATGGATTGCATTCGTATTATCATAGTAAATAGTCATTGTGCCCTGTGGAATATTATAATCCTCCCATATTTGCTTCATTCAAATGAGTTTGTGCAACAACTCTCGATGGTGATGTATTTGGCCTCCACCATGGATAAAGAAATGAAGTTTTTCTTCCTTCTTATCCAGGAGACAAGTGCACTCCGAAAGTAAAAACATCCACCCAAGGTGTTTTTTCATCCATCAACATCTTCTGCCCAATCGACATCTGAATAAGTTGATAAACAATCATTGGGGTAAAAAGAATAGCAAATTCTAAAAGATAGGGTCCCACTTACATATTTGATTATTTTTTTAGTGCAAGTAAGTGTGACTCTTTCGGCGATGCCTGATAACGGGAACAAATTACCACACTAAAAGAAATATCGGGACGACTAGTGTTTAAATAGAGGAGACTACCTATCATGCTCCTAAAGTGTGTGTGCTCTACGCCCTTACCTTCAGTATCTTTACTAAGCTTAGGCTTAGCGATGGAACTCATGGGTGTGCATGCGTACTCAGTTGAGTCTAAACTAAACTTCTTCACTAACTCTCTCGCATACTTAGATTGGGATAAGAGGATCCCACTATCGAGTTGAAGCACCTAGATACCTAAGAAGAGCGTAAGCTCACTGACTATATTCATCCTAAACTCACTCTTCGTTTCTCCCACAAAAATATGAGTATGTTGGTCACATGTGGATCCAAATAACATGTCATCGACATAGATTTGTGCAACAAAAATAAAACCTTTATTTCATTTGGAGAAATAATGTCATATCCACTCCCCCTCTTATGAAGACACATGCTGAGCGATAGGAAGTAAGCCTTTCATACCAAACATAAGGTGCTTGCTTCAAATCGTATAGGGCTTTCTTTAGGTAAACTCTAGCCTAGCAACAGGAACGAAACTCTCATTAAAGTCGACACCCTCGATTTGGGTATAACCTTGAGCAACCAACATCATATGAGTTGTGGATGAGGCGTAAACCCAACCTAAGTATTTTCGAGTATTTGACACGTTGTAATAACTTTTATAACTTAAAAACTTTCGAGAACATCAAAAATATTTTTTCTCACTTTTATTTATTCATGTTAAACCAAATCAAGTAAAGACACAACATAAACCAAAATCAAAAGTTACCAAACTTACCAATACCTAGAGATGTATGCATCAATGCAATGGTGTTGTCTGATAAGATGGTATAGGTAGACACTCCACATCTTCAAGGCATAGAGAGACACCGAGACTTGTGTTTTTACGTTTTGTCAATCCCGAATAATTACAAATAAAAGGACAAATATAAAATATGTCCTTAAAAGTAAGAATAACTCCACTCCCCCCGCCCCCCAAAAAAAAAAAAAAATTGTTGGAAACGAATGTGGAGAGAAGCATAGATCGAACAATTTTAGGATATGCTGATGTTTTTATTTAGAAACTCTGTTTTGTTGAGGAGTTTTACGGCATGAAGATTGATGAACAGTTCCATGATAGTCTACTAACTCTGAAAATGAACTTAAAGTGTACTCTCCCACTCAAATCACTACAAAAACATTTTATGAAAATTGAAAACTAAGTTAGAATAATATTCTTTAAATCTTTTAAAAAATAGACGCTTCATCATAGAGATCCAACGATAACAAGAATAATCATCCATAAATGAGAAATACTAACGAGACCTTCCTTTAATAGCTATATGTGATGGTCCCCAAACATTAGAGTGAATTAAATCAAATGGTGCAGAAGATACAAAAGTACTAGTAGGAAAGTTAAAGTTGCAAATTTTCCCAATTCACAACCAATACAATATAATATCGTGACAAGAGACTGTAATACCCCGTAATTTTATTGATATTTATTTAAGGGATTAATTAAATTAAATATGAATTAATTGAGAATTAATCCGGATATAGATACTAACGAGATGTGATTTGGTATTTGATTATGTTGTGTATATACGGCAATATATGAATATTGGAAATATTAAAATTGTCGCGAGACTGAAATACGACAATTTGAGAAATTTAGTTGGGACGCGCGTGTCAGTTGCGTCAGAAATGAAATTATTTGAATTAAAAAGAGAATTTTATTTTATCAACTGAATGGTCATTTTGAGTGCGCTAACGAGTCCGGAAGGGTCGAAATAGTCAAAAAACACTAGCCGGGGGTTTAGTTTGGGCCCCGGGGCATTTTTGGGCCATACCGGCAACTTAAAAGGGTATTTTGGTAATTTTGAAATTTTGGGAATTAAAGCCTACGAATTTTAAGAGTTAATTATACATTATTTAGTAACCCACTAATCCCATTACCAGCATTTGACAAGTTAGAGGGCTACGGGAGTTATAGGAAGAGTTGGAAGAGGTTCCCAAAAGAAAACCCATAACCACCATCTTCAACCTTGGGAGAAAATCTGTAGAGAAAGGAGAGAGATCAACCTTCAACCTTCAACATCAAATTCTGAAGAACAATCTAAGGCAAGTGATTTAGTATTTTTAATGCATTGAATATGTCTTCCATGCTTAGTGTAAGAATTATCTTTTATTGAAATTTTTGGAAGAAAACCCATGAAAATTGTTGGAGAAACTTTGAATTTGGGTTAGGATTTGCATGTAGTATGATAATGGAATGATATAATGCTTGAATAGTTACATATGATGATTTAAAAACGGATTTATGATGAGTAATTAGACATAAGAAAATTAGGAGTTCATGTTCATAGGGTTTGGAGATATATTTGAAGATTCATAGTAATTCCATGATTTTTGTAAAGATTTAACACCTTAAATATGTTAATGAATGATCTAGGGTGATTAGAAATGGTTTATATACGTTAAAACATAATTTGGATGGTCTTAGGGTGGATTTGGAGGGGAGAAGAATTAAGAAAAACGAAATTGGGATTTTTTGGGCTGAAACTGCCATCTCGTTAGAAGACCTGCCCAGGTCGTTCGAACGACCTCGTTCGAACGAACTTCTAACGAGATGACAGTATGACTTCTAACGAGTTGGTATTTCGTTCGAACGAGCCATTTTGGCCTGAATTGATTTCTAGTATCTCGTAGACTTATTTAAATGATGAGATAACCTTCCCTTATTAACTAGTGGGTATAATTGGGAGATTGGGGTACATTGAGGAGTAAAACTTAGAATAAAGTCTTAAACCGGATGTCATTTGTGGATTGGGAAGCGAGTAAGTAATCACGAAGTGAGATTAATCGATAAATTAAATACATATGAACCGGGGACATGTGATTTGTATAACACTAAGTGTTGGTATAAGAACGAGAAGTATACCACTAACAAAATATTTTAATATCTAAGATGTGAGAATGCTTAGTATATGTAGTTATATGTGTATGACATACCTACCATACTTGCTATCATAGTAGGTTGGCGTTCGTTTAAGGCCATCTAATCTTTGTGTGCCTACGGGGGGATTATATTGGTACCTCGAGGACATAGATCAGAGAAGGGATTATTGAGAAGTTAATAAGTCTGCTGATTATGGGAGCGTAGGTATGTGCGTGACCCATGTGATGTGAACTATCTTCGCCTCCATTGTTTTGTGACTATTGTTAATGAAACGTTTCCTAATAGATTCGGAATACGTGGTCCTCATGTACGTGATGTACCGGGATTTGATAGCAGAGTATGTGAGCACGACAGCTTAGCCTCGGGGTGCTAGTATTGTATATTTTTGGTGAGAATAATATAGTGTGTTTGAAATGAATTATCGTGAACAATTGTGAGTATAAATAATGGCTACGGTTTGTAAAGTGAAAATGTAAGATTTATTATAAATTGTAATGCTAAAGTGGGGAAACTGTGTAATAAGTTACAATACTCTAGTAAATAGAAGATGTTGGGATTTGAGTTGGATATCATATACAAATGTTAGATTTAGCTTTGGACTAGATAGATATGGGAGCAACTAGAAATGGGTACGGGTACGATAGGAGTGCACAATTAGTTGAGAGGTGAGGAACTCATGTGAGTTCACACACTATCATATACTTTATATTCACTGTTTAATGATATTAAACACTTGCATTTTTAAAATTTATTTTCACATTAGGGCTCTGACCCGTTTGCTTTCAAATCTATTTCTGTAAAAACCTTTTTAGGTGCCTAGCCACAAGGACACCATGCATAGGAGTTTTATTCAGGTGACGTGCTGTAGTTGCTGTGGAAGTTACAGGACCTTGACAGTAGGCGCCTCTATTTCTGATCTTGACTCCATTATCAGTTTTTATCATTTGTTGGGCATGTCGTCCATTCCTTTTAGAGACATCTTACTTATTCAGTTATTTTAGACTTTGGGTTGTAATTAATTTTTGTGATGCGGACTTTGTATTTAATTATTTCGGAATTCGGATTGTTGTGAGGAGTTTTCCTCCAGACTCATTATTTAATGGATGGTTATTCTATTGTGACTATATTGTTGGTTATGTTAACTTTTCATAATTCATTTATTGCATGTTAATCGGTTTTTAATTAAAATGGACAACCTACTTTTTAAATACTAGGTGGTTAGTAATATTAAAATGTTTTCGACAGTGATGCTATGAACTGAACCAACTTGGCATTTTGTATTAATTTAATAAAGGAGTAGCTACCCGGTATTTAATTAGTCGGGGTGTCACAGGTGGTATCAGAGCATCAGGTTCTAGTGTCCTTAGGATATGTATGGCTTGTTATGTTTTCGCTGAGCTTTCTTTGATGTAGAGCCCTATATTTTAGGACTGTTGTAATCTTTTGTGTATGTATCGCTCTTCAGCTATTTTGAGATAACAACTGCGAACTTATAAGACTTTATTCTCATTTCAGATGCCTCCACGACGTGCGCAGCGAGTTCCTAGGGATGCACAGCCAGAGCCACAGCCTGCACCAGTTCAGGGCACTATGAATGCCGCAGAGGTTGCAGCAATTGTATCTCAAGCGGTAAATGCCGCCCTAGCCGTTGTACAGCAGGCACCACCCCAGGCGCCGGTAGTTGTGCCAGTTCAGGCTCATGCACTCCCGTCTGCTTGAGAACGCGTTCGTGATGCTTTTAAGAAAGCACACCCTCCGGAGTTTGCAGGTAGCTCCGATGTTGTGGTATCCAGTCAGTGGAGGAAGGATATTCAGAGGCACTTAAGGATGTACGAGTGCACGGATATTCAGAAGCAGATACTGGATACTTTCAAGCTAGTGGGATCTGCATTGCAGTGGCGAGAGTCCATTACCACCGCAGAGGAGAGGGACACCCTCACTATACAAGAGTTTTGGGTGCGGTTCGACCGCAAATATTTTCCGTCAGCTGTTCACACGGAAATGAGGAGGAAATTGATGAACCTCAAGCACGAGGGAAGGACCGTAGCCGAGTATGAGGCTGAGTTTACCAATCTCTTGAACATTGTTCCCGATGAGATACTGACTGAGGAGAAGAAGATTCAGAAGTTCACGGATGGATTGACTTGGAGGATCCGTCAACACTTGTTGGGTAATCTCTCGTTGGCAACTTATTCTGATGTGGTTAACGCTGCATTACTTAACTGCCAGGATCATTGCTTCCACATGTCTGAGAGCAAGAGATCAGGGGAGTCCAACCATCAAGGCAGGACCGGGGGAAATGGTGCCAGCGGGGCACAATCTGCTCAGGGACAGCACAGGTAGGGTGACCAGGGTTCCCAACAGGGGGATTCTAAGAGATTCAGATCTGGGGGTTCAGAAGTGGACAGGGAGGTTTCAGACAGGGCCATCAAGGTCAGAACGGCCATCAGGGCCAGCAGGGTCAGAATGGTCAGCAGCAGCAGTTTCAACAGGGCCAGCATGGCCAGGGGAGGAATGGTAACGGCCACCAGGGTCGAGGACAGCAGGGACAGCGATGGGGAAACTTCCCGAGGAAGTGTTTTGTTTGTGGCAAGACTGGCCACAAATGCCAGGATTGTCCTGACAGGTGCAGGGCCCCACAGCAGCAGCAGCAGGGTGCCCGACACGAGCCACAGGCGCCTATGTTTCCCGCCGCCCTCCCAGCACCACCATAGATGGCAGCACTACCACCCATTCCAGCGGTCCCAGTCCAGCAGAGACAGCTTCAGTATGGGAGAGTGTATCAGCTCCAGCATGTCGCAGGCCCACAGGATCCACCGGCCATTGAGGGTATGTTCTCTATTTAGGGGACTATGGGGCGTATCTTATTTGACACGGGGGCCACACATTATTTCATTGCCATGAGATTTGCACGCACTATTGGGTTATTAGGCACCGCCGAGAGCACGGTTACTTGTGTAGATTCACCGTTGAGTAGAGGTTCCGTGATTTCGCTTATTTGTAGAAGTGTGGGTATAGAGATCGGGAGGTTTACTTTACCCGCGGATATGTTAGTGTTTGAGATGACTGAGTACGATGTGATTATTGGTATGGATTGGCTAGTTACGTACCGAGCCATGATTGACTGTTTTAGTAGGAGTATTATTTTTGCTATTCCCGGACAGGAGATGTTTTTAGTGGCGATGCCTCGCCCTGAGGGAGGATCGTCCACTCACTTGTATTATATAGAGGAGGAGACCTCTAAGGAAGTGGTGATACCACTCGATGCAATTCCAGTTGTGAGGGAGTTTGCTGATGTATTTCAGGATATACCTGGACTACCTCCGAGTAGGGAGATAGATTTTGTGATCGATTTGACGTCGGGCACTTGGCCTATTGCCCGCGCACCTTACCGTATGGCTCCAGCAGAGATGAGAGAGTTACGGGATCAGATTGAGCAGTTATTGGGTTAGGGGTTTATTCGAAGGAGTACTTCGTCGTGGGGTGCCCCTGTGTTGTTAGTAAAGAAGAGGGATGGATCGTTGAGGTTGTGTGTAGATTACCGAGAGTTGAATAAGGTCACGATACGGAATAAGTATCCGTTGCCCCGAATCGATGACTTATTCGACCATCTGAGAGGAGCTTCTTTCTTCTCAAAGATTGATTTACGATCAGGATACCATCAGTTGCGTATCAGGGAACAGGACGTCTCGAAGACTACTTTCTTAACGAGATATGGTTCCTACGAGTTTTGGGTTATGCCTTTTGGCTTGACCAACGCTCCAGCCGTGTTTATGGACTTAATGAATGGGGTGTTTAGAGAGTTCCTAGATCAGTTCGTCATTGTCTTTATTGATGACATTCTGGTTTACTCCCAGACAGAAGAGGAGCATGCCGAGCACTTGAGACAGGTTTTGCAGACGCTACGTCAGAACGAGCTGTATGCAAAGTATGAGAAGTGTGGGTTTTAGCTGAAGGAGTTTCAGTTTTTGGGACATATCATTTCAGATCGGGGGATATCGGTATATCCGGGGAAAGTATCCGCGGTGAGGGAGTGGGGACAGACCACGACACCGACTGAGATCCGTAGTTTCTTGGGCCTAGCAGGATACTACAGGAGGTTTATTCGGGGTTTCTCAAAGATAGCGGGTCCTTTGACGCATCTGACTCGCAAAGGTGTGCCATTTATCTGGAGCGATGCATGTCAGTTGGCATTCGATGAGTTAAAGGACAAGTTGACCTCAGCACCTGTGTTAGCGTTGCTAGACCGGGAGTTGAGTATCTAGTCTACACCGATGCGTCCTTACAAGGACTTGGAGGTGTGTTGCAGCAGGAGAGACAGGTCATAGCTTATGCTTCCCGTAAGCTTAAGCCTCACAAGAGGAATTACCCCACCCATGAATTGGAGTTAGCATCAGTTGTATTTGCCCTTCAGATTTGGAGACATTATCTCCTGGGGGAGAAGTTTCGGTTATTCACGGACCACAAGTCCCTACAGTACCTCTTCATGCAGAAGGAGTTGAATATGCGTCAAAGACGGTGGCTTGAGTTTGTGAAGGATTATCAGTTTGATATCCAATATCACCTGGGAAAGGCTAACGTGGTAGCTGACGCGTTGAGCCGTAGACCAGTAGATGAAGTGGTCGAGGCGTGGAAAGAAAAATGGAAGTAGTTGGGACATCAGGATGCAGTGGACCGATCGTTCATGTTTGTGATGACTGTTACACCGCAGATTGTCACGAGAGTGGTAAAGGCCCAGGCAAATGACTCGTTCTGTCAAGAGCAGATAGTTCGATTACTAGCAGAGGGAACCGAGTCCTATTTCGTTAGCTTAGACGGGGGATTACGCTTCAATGGGAGACTAGTTGTTCCGGAAGGGGAAGACTTGCGACACGAGGTGATGGCAGAATCGCACGGCTCACGATTCGCGGTACACCTTGGTGGGGACAAAATGTACCAAGACATGAGACATCAGTATTGGTGGAGCGGGATGATGAGAGATATTGCCGTGTTTGTTTCTAAATGCGCCACTTGTCAGCTGGTAAAAGTGGATCATCAGAGACCGACAGGACTTCTAGAGCCATTAAAGGTTCCGACGTGGATATGGGAGAGCATATCCATGGAATTTATCACGAAATTACCTACGTCACAGAGGTGTCACGACTCCATTTGGGTAATTGTGGACCGATTGACCAAAGTTGCTCATTTTCTACCCGTAAGGACAGACTACACTACGGGACAGTATACCCAGATTTTTATTGAGGAAATAGTGAGACTTCATGGTGTGCCTCTAAATATCGTGTCTGACCAAGACAAGATATTTCTTTCACGATTTTGGAAGAGTTTCCAGGAGGCCATGGGCACTGAATTACGGTTGAGTACGGCTTATCACCCGCAGATCGATGGGCAGACCGAGCGTACAAATCAGATGTTGGAGGACATGTTGCGTATGTGCATCATATACTTTGGGGGTGGATGGGAACAGTACCTTCCACTGGTGGAGTTTGCTTATAATAACTCCTACCAGTTCACCATTGGCATGGCTCCATTTAAGGCGTTGTAAGGTAGACCTTATCGTTCTCCAGCATGTTGGTTAGAGGTGGGGGATAACAAACTCCTTGGGCCGGAAGTGATTCAGGACACTTCGGTAAGGATAGAATTGATACGGAGTCGCATTCGGGTAGCTCAGGATCGGTAGAAGAGCTACGCTGATGCGAAGAGGTTCTTCAGAGAATTCAAAGTGGGGGACCAGGTTTTACTCAGAGTATCTCCTATGAAGGGAATTATGCGTTTTGGAAAAAAAGGGAAAACTGGCATCGAGATATGTGGGGCCATTTCCTATCATCGAGCGAATTGGGCCAGTTGCGTATAGACTTGGGTTACCGGAGCACTTGCATAGGATTCATGAGGTGTTCCATATTTCCTCGCTAAGGAAATATCTTAGAGATGATTTGGCCCATACTCACATTGCTTTGGAGGACATCGATCTTCAGCCCGATAGTTCCTACGAGGAGGGGTCGATTGCTATTTTGAACCGAAGCGAGCGGAAACTGAGGTCGAAGATAGTACCGTTAGTACGTGTTCAGTGGCGGCATCATAATGCTGAGGAGTCTACACGGGAGCGCGAGGATGAGATGCGCGAACGTTATCCAGAGTTGTTTTCACCAGGTACTTTTTAGTTCCGAATTTCGAGACGAAATTCTGTTATTAGGGGGGAAGTATGTAATACCCCGTAATTTTATTGATATTTATTTAAGGGATTAATTAAATTAAATGTGAATTAATTGAGAATTAATCCGGATATAGATACTAACGAGATGTGAGTTGGTATTTGATTATGTTGTGTATATATGGCAATATATGAATATTGGAAATATTAAAATTGTCGCGAGACTGAAATACGATAATTTGGAAAATTTAGTTGGGACGCGCGTGCCAGTCGCGTCAGAAATAAAATTATTTGAATTAAAAAGTAAATTTTATTTTTATCAACCGAATGGTCATTTTGAGTGCGCCAACGAGTCCGGAAGGGTCGAAATAGTCAGAAAACACTAGCCGGGGGTTTAGTTTGGGTCCCGGGGCATTTTTGGGCCATACCGGCAACTTAAAAGGGTATTTTGGTAATTTTGAAATTTTGGGAATTAAAGCCTACGAATTTTAAGAGTTAATTATACATTATTTAGTAACCCACTAAGCCCATTACCAGTATTTGACAAGTTAGAGGGCTACGGGAGTTATAGGAAGAGTTGGAAGAGGTTCCCAAAAGAAAACCCATAACCACCATCTTCAACATTGGGAGAAAATCTGTAGAGAAAGTGGAGAGATCAACCTTCAACCTTCAACATCAAATTCTGAAGAACAATCTAAGGCAAGTGATTTAGTATTTTTAATGCATTGAATATGTCTTCCATGCTTAGTGTAGGAATTATCTTTTATTGAAATTTTTGGAAGAAAACCCATGAAAATTGTTGGAGAAACTTTGAATTTGGGTTAGGTTTTGCTTGTAGTATGATAATGGAATGATCTAATGCTTGAATATTTACATATGATGATTTAAAAACGGATTTATGATGAGTAATTAGACATAAGAAAATTAGGAGTTCATGTTCATAGGGTTTAGAGATATATTTGAAGATTCATAGTAATTCCATGATTTTTGTAAAGATTTAACACCTTAAATATGTTAAGGAATGATCTAGGGTGATTAGAAATGGTTTATATACGTTAAAACATAATTTGGATGGTCTTAGGGTGGATTTGAAGGGGAGAAGAATTGAGAAAAACGGAATTGGGATTTTCTGGGCTGAAACTGCCATCTCGTTAGAAGACCTGCCCAGGTCGTTCGAACGACCTCGTTCGAACGAACTTCTAACGAGATGACAGTATGACTTTTAATGAGTTGGTATTTTGTTCGAAGCCCTTCGTTCGAACGAACTCGTTCGAACGAGACTTCTAACGAGTTGATAGAATGGCCATTTTGGCTTGAATTGATTTCTAGTATCCCGTAGACTTATTTAAATGATGAGATAATCTTCCCTTATTAACTAGTGGGTATAGTTGGGAGATTGGGGTACATTGAGGAGTAAAACTTAGAATAAAGTCTTAAACCGGATGTCATTTGTGGATTGGGAAGCGAGTAACTAATCACGAAGTGAGATTAATCGATAAATTAAATACATATGAATCGGGGACATGTGATTTGTATAACACTAAGTGTTGGTATAAGAACGAGAAGTATACCACTAACAAAATATTTTAATATCTAAGATGTGAGAATGCTTAGTATATGTAGTTATATGTGTATGACATACCTACCATACTTGCTATCATAGGAGGTTGGCGTTCGTTTAGGGCCATCTAATCTTTGTGTGCCTACGGGGGGGGATTTAGATTGGTACCTCGAGGACATAGATCAGAGAAGGGCTTATTGAGAAGTTAATAAGTCTGCTGATCATGGGAGCGTAGGTATGTGCGTGATCCATGTGATGTGAACTATGTTCGCCTCCATTGTTTTGTGACTATTGTTAATGAAACATTTCCTGAGAGATTCGGAATACGTGGTCCTCATGTACGTGATGTACCGGGATTTGATAGCAGAGTATGTGAGCACCGTAGCTTAGCCTCGGGGTGCTAGTATTGTATATTTTTTGTGAGAATAATATACTGTGTTTGAAATGAATTGTCGTGAACAATTGTGAGTATAGATAATGTCTACGGTTTGTAAAGTGAAAATGTAAGATTTATTATAAATTGTAATGCTGAAGTGGGGAAACTGTGTAGTAAGGTACAATACTCTAGTAAATAGAAGATGTTGGGATTTGAGTTGGATATCATATAGAAATGTTAGATTTAGCATTGGACTAGATAGATATGGGAGCAACTAGAAATGGGTACGGGTACGATAGGAGTGCACAATTAGTTGAGAGGTGAGGAACTCATGTGAGTGCACACACTATCATGTACTTTATATTCACTGTTTAATGATATTAAACACTTGCATTTTTAAAATTTATTTTCACATTCGGGCTCTGACCCGTTTGCTTTCAAATCTATTTTTGTAAAAACCTTTTTAGGTGCCCAACCACAAGAACATCATGCATAGGAGTTTTATTTAGGTGACGTGATGTAGCTGTTGTGGAAGTTACAAGACCTTGACAGTAGACGCCTCTATTTCTGATCTTGACTCCATTATCAGTTTTTATCATTTGTTGGGCATGTCGCCCATTCCTTTTAAAGACATTTTACTTATTCAGTTATTTTAGACTTTGGGTTGTAATTAATTTTAGTGATGCGGACTTTGTATTTAATTGTTTCGGAATTCAGATTGTTGTGAGGAGTTTTCCTCCAGACTCATTATTTAATGGATGGTTATTCTATTGAGACTATATTATTAGTTATGTTAACTTTTCATAATTCATTTATTGCATGTTAATCGGTTTTTAATTAAAATGGACAACCTACTTTTTAAATACTAGGTGGTTAGCAATATTAAAATATTTTCGACAGTGATGCTATGAACTGAACCAACTTGGCATTTTGTATTAATTTAATAAAGGAGTAGCTACTCGGTATTTAATTAGCCGGGTTGTCACAGAGACATCCCCCAAAGCACTTGTAGATACTAAATACTTTAAACGAGCCAAAATATTATCTAATATAGAGTGCTATAAGTTAAAATTACTAACGTAGGACCCAATTGAAAATAACACAATTCTACTTGTGTGGAGGACAGGATAACAAAACTCCTATAGGACATATACACCACCTTGTCTACGATTTGTCCCAACCAACTTGTGAGAATGACGATCATGCACAAAACAACGAGTGACGGATAATTGAGCAAGACATTCAGAATGACAAAGTTGACTAGCAAAATAACACTTTAAGGTGAGGAAAATAATAGGCATTAGGAAGAGAAAACTAATGGGAAGAGATATAACCAACACTAAGTAAGGACATTGAAGAGCCATTAGTTGAAAGAAATATAACAAGTGATGAGTAGATATCAGATTAGGAAATGCTAAATTATTTTGGGTTATATGGTGTGTGGCACCAGAATAAAAAATTAAAATATTTTTATGATTACCTGAAGATATACTTGATAAAGACATAACAAATAAAATAATATCAAAGCGCCGTGTAAAAATTGCTCCATTTGTTTTGCAACATCATATAAGGATTTTTAATTGGTGGATGGATCATTCTGAGTAATATGTGCATCATGAGTATTATGGGTTTGATAACAATGTGGAGATGACACATGAGATCCCCAGGTCGTGGTGGGTACACTAGTGGATGTTCCCAATTTGAGAGTTATACCACAGACTCTTAAGTTATTTAGGACACTAATTTTTCCAATAACGCTTTTGATGACAATATGCACACTCATCATTAAGACGCCAATTCAACATATTCTTTTCTGAAGGAGTTGGGGATTGAACAACTAGAACTGACCGAGGGGGTAAATGAGCGAACCCTTGGTGTTTAGTTGATCTTCTTCGACAAAAAAATCACTAGCCACGTCATCAACGGTGGGAAGAAGAGTGCAATAAAGAATAAAACCACGAAGAATCTCGAAAGCATAACGTAAATGACCCAAATATTGAAATAGTAGTGGAGAGATTGACAACATTATTGATCCAAGTAATAAACATTACAGTGAAGAGTGCCATAAACAATGAAGATACCATAAACAATACTAGTATGTGGATGAGGGATGATGCATGTGAGAGAGTAAGATCAACGATTACTTTATTCAATTGTAGGGACACAATCTAACTAATCCAAATCATAAATTTCAAATATTCACGCGGGCCGCGAAATGTTGAGAGAGAGAGAGCATACCCGTGGGTCCCCGACACTTCTAAAATTTCAAAACCCAACACAATAAGAAAACCCCAAAATTACAAACCCAGAATGTCGAATTAAATCTGGAACCCAAGCAAGATAAATAAAAAACTATTATTTCAAAGCATAAACTCCAAACTATACAAACTAAATCTGCTAAAGACAGAGCTACGTTAACCCTAAATTGATTACCGTTAGAAACATTAATCACATCATTAGCTGTTTGTGGCTCATTGTGAGAGATCGACGCACAAAGGGTAAAATTGATTGTAAAATAGAACATGGATTGTTAGAAGAACGATGACTCATTTCAAATTAAAAAAATTGTGGATAATGAAGCCATTATGCGGGGTTTCAAGTCATAATCGTAATAATGTAGGAGTGAATATGATTGAGACATGCATGCGGTGGAATCAAAGTAGTTACATTACGATGACGTTTGGAACGTAGACAAGGCAGAGAGTTTTTCAAGGGAAAAAGTACACACCTGACATGGGTGGTGTCAGTACACTTACACAACATGCCGCGTGCATTTATAACAACGGCTGGCCCTCTTATCATCACGCACCAACCACTTTTCTATTATTGGTTTGTCTCTTTACTCACGGGCTGCTAATAGCAATAATAACATATAGTATACAAAGAGAGACAGGAAAAAAGGTTTGCTTATTCAATGGAGGAAGATGGTGATTGGGTTGTGGTGAGACGACCCAATGAGAAAGATTTGTGGAATCCAAGCTTGGTAGCAACAGAAACGTCAAAGCCTCTCAAGGTTAGGTTCCATGGCCCAGCAAAGCACTGGACAGACGCTGTTCCTATTGGCAATGGCCGGCTCGGTGCTATGGTCTGGGGCGGTGTTGCATCTGAGAAGATCAATCTCAATGGTACATCGTCTCACTCTCTCTTTTTTCTTTGCCCTCAAAATAAAGTATTTCTTGTCTTGTTATCCTACATTTGCTTTTGCTTAGCCACTGCACTCATGGCAATGCGGCACCTAACTGTAGTATTTCCCCTGAAAAGGGTTTATGTTGTGTTTTCTACTCTTTCCGTTGGTTTGTTTACCGGAAAAAACAGAGGAAAGGAAAGAAATTAGTATTGGACCATTATATTCTTCATATAGTGTTTGAATTCTGACTTGCTAAATTTTGTTAACCAAATTATTTTATTAACTAGGCTGCATTGTTTTCTTGGCTACAAAACAATGGAATTACATAAGATTACTATTTTAACAAATCTATTCTCTTGGGCTATTAAACAGCTCTGCAACTACGAAGATTGTAATTCAATAATGAGATGTATGCCTGGGATTTTCAATTACAAATTTTGGGTTCAGTCCCATTTGAGAATTTTTGTTGCACCACCATCCCATTTTTCTCCATATGTCTCTGAAATGCGGTGGGTCGTTTGTTAAGCAAACGAACCGAGCTAGATCACGATTTTGAGCTCGTTTAAAAATTGCGATAGTTGGGCTCGGCTCGAGTTCGGATTTTAAGGCATAAACGAGCTCGATTAGATCCCTTAAAACCGAGTTGCTCTAGCTTGGCTCAAGTTCGGCTCCTTTAAAGCTCTTGTCCAGCTCGTTCGTTTGGTAAATGAACCGAGCTCGAACAAGATCTCAACTCGTTTGATAAACGAGCTTAGCTAAGCTTGACTTGGTTCATTTGCAGCGGTAGCAGATGGGTATTTATCTAATCTCTGTGTGATACCTTTTTATAATTCAAGTCGTTTATTTTTAGAATTCTGGAATGACAAGTGTCCCATGTAGGAGGAATGACAAATGATAAAAATGTGGGATGAGATCCAAACAATTATTTTCATACGAGACTAAATGCGTGTGCTCCCTATCATAAAAAATTATATAGAAAGATATTAGTTATTTGTTCATAATCTGATAATTCTTCTTCTCTGGCTATCCAATTACAAACACTTTCGCATACACAGTAAAAAGAAAACTAAGAGCACATTATGTGATTTATTTTCATAGAGGACACACTTTGGACCGGGATTCCTGGAAATTACACAAACCCAGATGCTCCAAAGGCGCTATCAGAGGTCAGAAAACTTGTTGACGATGGAAAATATGCTGAAGCCACTACCGCAGCTGTCAAGTTGTCAGCAAATCCTTCTGATGTAAGATTCTTTATTACCTTAATTCCAGCTTTGTTTTGTTACCCAGTGCTTATAGTCTATAGAATTCTACAATGTTACACATGACATCAAGTACAAATCTATTGTTGTGCGGAAGCCTGTGAAATCCATATTAAGAAGTAACCCAAGGTGCAAACACCAAGGTATACGATGAAAATAATTACATCGTACCAAAGCGATTCAAAGTTCTAATACAAGACTTCCTCAATTATTTGTTTACCAACACAACTCTCAACCAATTTCGAGAAACCATGGCAAGATCAAAGCCCTACCTCCAGGCTCAACTTTGTAAGGGCCTCATATCTTGTATTCGGTCGGTGCTAAAGCTGTTGGATTTGAGCTCCTCATATATAGATTGAATAATCAAATCTTTGATCTTGGGTGTGTTTGATTAGTGCCAAAGACGCTGGACGTGAACTCCTTATAGAAGGAAGTATTACACTCCGGAGGCTACGTTGCAAGCCAACGATTATTGCAATAGGAGTTAACTATGATACCCAAATCAATTTCAATTGTGTTATGTGCTAGAACTCCTTGGACATCTTCAATTGTGTATAAATTAAACTTTTTCGAGTGCTCTCCTTGGACATCTTCAATTGTGTTATGTGCTAGCAATCTCTCTCTCTCTCTCTCTCTATATATATATATATATATATATATATATATATATAGCATCCTTTCCTTAGCCTAAAGTTTTTATACCAACTATTCAAACCTCGATTCATGGCACACATATTATAAATACGAAAAGTTTGAGCTCAACAAATCCGTTCCAGCCATGTCAATAAATAATGATGAAAGCAATGTCAAGAAGTAGTCCAAGATGCAAGAGAGAACAAGGAAATACACGAGCACACTAAGCATTATGTCATTAGACATATAAATCTGCCTACATCCACATAGAGCACACTAAGCATTATGTCATTAGACATATAAATCTGGCTCTCATACGGATCGTTCTATGCGGATTAGTATGCGGATTAGCTAAGGCCAAATACGTCTAAGGACCGCGTTTGTCTTTTATGGACCGCCTAGGGACCACCTTCTCTTTCTAAGGTTTCTGGGAATATAAATTTCTACCCCAATGATTTCTAAGGTCTTTTAAGCTTATTTTAAAGCCTAATTAATCTGGAAGTCTAAGTGTCGAAGTTTCAGGGCTGCTGCTACTTCTTAAGCTTCTTCCGTCACTATCGTATTGGATTTCTGAATAGCGAGGATTATCTATATAAATTGTTTCTTCAGGGAGTCTAGAAATTGAAATAGGTTTTGATGGAAAATATTCTAGTCTTAAATACCTTGTACGGTATCGTGGGTTTATCTGTCTAGTTTCTTTATATATTTGATTAATAATATCAATTATATCGTTGTCTATAAATTCGTCTAAATTATTATCACCATAAGATGACAAAAATCTACGGTATGTTCTAGGGGCAGCTGTCTCTATGTTTTTAAGAAGAGAGCGGATTCCCCCGGCTCTAATTAAAATAGCCTTTGTTCAGCTGACCTTTTTCGGCTAACAAATTTTAATACGTCTATACTGTCTTCAAGTATCCTAGTGTATTCTTGGTATTTTTCAGGTCTTGATAGTTCTTCTGCAAAATCTTCAGTTCTTAATTTTTGTCTAAAGAGATCACGGATCCCTGTTCTAATTATTTATATTCTAGGTACTTCTCTTCCTAACCACTCAATAATCTGGTCTATATATTTAAAAGTACCACCTGCGTATACTAAAGCAGATTCTATTAGTTATTTATCTTTAGTGTCTGTAAGAGTCCAATCTTGAATTTCTCTTATTAGGTCTAAACTTGTTTGATTAACAAATTCTAAAAAGTCTTTAGTGATTTGTAAGCTCATATAAGATTGTTCCTTAAAGAAATAATATGTAAAAATAGTTAAGGGTTTGGTTCGAGTTATACCTTCCTTCTGGTCTGCAATATCTTTATCTTCTTCCCTTTGTCTCTTCAGCTTTGTTACTATTCTTCTCTGGTCTCGGCCTCCTACAATTCTCTCTTTATGTGTCGCACCTCAATCCACTACTTTGGCGGTTGACCCGTTTCCAGCCTGTACGCCTTCACGCCTAACGCCCACCTGGCTAACGGCTCACGACAAATCGGCACCTGACGGCGGTTCACCAGTATAACACCTTGTGTGCTACATCAGATGTTCCACACAATAGTCCTCTATGAACAGAAAATTGGAGACAATTTGGATAATAATAACAACTTAGCATAAGAGATTTCTGGAAAAGAAAATATTTTTATTGCATAGCATAAGTAAATACAACTCTCCCCTCTCCCCTAACTATGAGAGGTTTACTCACTCATGTACATATTACTTACTACAAGCATACACTCGTTCTAACACTGGAAGTCTAATACTCTCTCACTCTCTAACTCCCTCTGTTGTAAAACATAAATGGACGCTCCCTTTTATAGATCAAGGGCACTACAAAATGACTGGTAACCGGTTACCAAAAGCAATCCGGTTGAAAGCATTAATTATTAAAGCACCAATGTCTTTAGAATCTTATCAGCTGGTTTGATAATTTGGGGGGACCTCTTTCTTTATAAAAGGAAAGGCGTGCCAAGTCTTCATCATAGTCTTGTCGTTTTGTAATAATGCAAGAGCATCAAACAGAGTCTTCGTCTTTTTCATCAGTTTGGTGGCCCATGTGGGTCAGGCATCCTTTTGCTTTAGGCAAACGATTCTTCTGTCTTTAATAATTCATCTACCACTGAGGGACCCTTCTTTGTTGTGTCTGTGTCTTCTTCTGCCTTGTCCTGGTTTGGGAGGGTATTGTTAAAAAACTCATCAATGAGGCCTACCGTTCTAAGGCTGGCTGGCAAAGCTATCTCTATCATTTCTTTGGATTCTTTCTTGAGCCTTCCATTGAATGGCTCATCGGTTTGGATTATCAGGCCTTCTTTGTGGTAGGCAGTGTACCACCTGTCTTCTCCTGTTAATAACTCCATGATTTCAATTGTCTCCATGGCTTGAGCGATCTGGAGCTTGGACTTATCAATAATTAAATCTTTAATCTCGTCTTCTGATAGGATCTCAACATCTTCAAATGTATAATTAGAAAATCTAACAAGTCTAAATCCTTCCACTCTCATTCCTCCGCAGGAACTTGGAGCAATCTGATAGATTCTAGCAAATAAATGAAGGAAATTTTCTACCTTTTTAACATACTCATGGACTATTTTTCCAAGAGCAACAGAGTCTTCTATAGTCTCAATTTGGATGAGTCCGATGAACCCATAGTTTGCTAAGGTTATCTGGGCAATTTCTGCTTTCCCAGCAAGATAAATCTTTGGAATGTCTTTGAAGAAACCTTTCATTATTAAAGCATCTCCATTAGTCTCAGATAATAACATATTGAAATGTTCAATAATGCTATTAGATTCTTTCTTATAGTCTTCTGTTAATGGAAGATTATTATGACCAAATGGTATAACAATCTTAGTCTTAAAAGTCTTTAAAAAATTATCAGTGGGTCTAGTTTTGGAGGATTCTCCAAGAGTTTGAGCATAGGTTTGAGTCTGTGGTCTAGGTATAGCAGTAACACTGAGTTGAGTAACTGCAAGTCTTTAAGTACTCATAAATCTGGCAATAGCTACCAAATTTTGTTTGAACTCGATCCAAAGTCTATTCTTCACGTTCCACCACATGGCTTCTATAAGGGTATTTTCGTCTTCTGAGAATTCTTGTCTAAATTTGATCAGGTCTGGGTATCTTTGATCGGGTCTATACTGGGGAAAATACATCTTCCCAATGAGTCTATTTTGAGAAATAATCTCTTGTCTAGATTTTCCAGGAGGAACTAAGATATCATCAAAGTTCTCTAGGATTTGTCTTTCTTGAGAGTCTTGAATATGAGTCGGTCTTTGTGTTACACCAGCATTTGGTCTTACGCGTCTAAGATAGTCTGCAACGTCTTCCCTGTTCAGTCTATTCGTTCCAGAGGAACTCATGTCTTCTAGATCTTCAGTTTGTAACATAAAACATGAAATCATATTAGTGTTAGCAAACATTGGCTCTCTTGATATAATGTATGGAATGGTATTTTTACTTCCTTTAATATGTATAACAGAGAAGTCATAACCATTAAGCAATTGTTGCCATCTAATTAGTTTATTAGTCCTTGGTTTGGACAAGTCTAAGTCTCTGAATTTTACTGCATAAGAAGAGTCAGTATAAACAGTAAAATGTTTAGGTCTAAGAAATAACATATACTTTTCAATTGCCCTTACTATGGCTAAAACTTCTTTTTTATGGGCAGTGTATCTTATTTCTGGGTCTGTAAAGGTTCCAGAACTGTCTACAAAGTTTTTTCTTTTTTGTCTGATGATCAATGGCAAAGTATACTGCTCCCCATTGTTTATCAGAAGCATCTGTTTCTACTATAAACTGGTCTTCTGTATTAGGCAGCTAAAGTAAAGGAATGTTCTTGACTGCATCTTTAATTTGTCGTTTTGTCTGTTCCTTTTAATTTGGATGTTAAGCTTTGTCTTTTTGAAGCAACGTCTTTAATAAAGTCTGCAACACAATTAAGCAATCTTAAGAATGATTGTAATTGTTTTCTATCTTTGAGTTGGTCTGGAAACTCAAGAATCTTTTTGGTTATGTGCTCTGCTAAGGATAATTTTCCTTTATTAATATGCATTCCCACAAAGTCTATCTCAGTCTGAAATAATTGCATTTTTCTTTCGGAAATAACAATACCATGTTTATCTAATTCTAAAATAACCTTTTTAAGATGATCTACATGCTCTATCTCAGTTTTACTTGCTACAAGAATATCATCTATGTAAACAAGACAAAATTCTGAATAGGGTCTAAATATATTATCCATTCTTCTTTGAAAAACTTGAGGAGCATTCAAGTATCCAAATGGCATGACTAGCCATTCATATTTTCCTTGGGGCACACTAAAGGCTGTCCAAGTAATACTGTCTGGATGCATCTTAATTTGCCAGAAGCCTGACTTGTAATCAAACTTACTGAATATAATTCTATCTTCAATTAAATTAATCAAACTATTCTTGTCTGGTATCTTATAAGAATCAAATTCACAATTCTTATTTAATTGTCTATAATCTATAACCATGCGTCTTTTTCCTCTTTTACGTTCAGATTCATTTTGAACATAGAAGGCTAAGCTATTATGCCTACTTTTACTTTCTCTAATAATGCCTAACTTAAGCATTTCGTCTATGTCTTTCTTGAATTCTTTCCTATCTTCTTGTGAGTATCCTTTCTTATAAGTTCCACCATTAATAGTGGCGTCTGGGTTAATAGGGATGATTTCACAATAGCTTTGGTCTTTATCCCACTTAGCGATGGGATTTTCTCCTAAAGTAGGCTCAGCTAGTTGCCTAATCTTTTCCTTTTCTACTTCTATATCCATCTTCTTCTGTTTGGATATAGCTTGAACCTGTAATAAGGTATGCTGGGCTTTATCTAAAATGTCTTGTTGAATAAGCGCTATTTGCTTATAACACTTTTGGTCTGGACACTTGCACTCTTTTTGTAAAGGTTTAGTAATTTCTAAGGCTTCTTGTTGGGTTGTAGGTCTAGGTCCACCATGCTCAGCTGAAGAACTCTGATGTCTTATGGGTCTGTAATTGGGCTTGACCTGCATAAGGTCAAAGGCAGTCTTATGATCAATTAGAGGGGCTTTAATATTAAATTCCTCTTGATTACTAATTAGTATCTTATCATTATACTGAGTATAAGGATGATATTTACTAATAAAGTCTTGTCCTAAAATAATGTTTTCAGTGAAACTAGGACGAGGATCCATTATCCAAAACCGATGATTGATGGGTTTTGTTAGTCTGATTTCCTAATTTAAAATAAATAGGGATAGTCTGGAAATATAAGGTAAATGGATCTCCATTAGCCACCTTACCATAGATTTCTTTCTAAAAAATAGTCTTCAGGAAGGCATTAGTCTTGCAAATACTCTGAGAGCACCCTGTATCTATAAAAGCTGAAAGTCTTTTAGGATAGTCTTTATGTTGAACAAATATTTCTACAAAACAAGCATGTGGTTTAGTAGAAATTCCTAAATTGTTCTTTTCTAAAATAGATATTCCTTTTTGAGGTTTATCTATAAAATCGAAGGGTATTTGGTCTTCTGAACTACTATCAGTGTGGTATTCTTCTAAATCATAGGAAATTCCCTTTCCTTTGAAGTCTTCATTTTCTTGCAATCTTTTGGCTATATTCCTATCAATGTCTTGATAATAGGTTATAATATCTAAGTCTATTTGAGCGTCATAGTGACTAGTATAAATTGCTCTAAATCTAGTTCTCCAACAATCTTCATGGTAGTGTAATTGACAATTAATACAAACCATAAATAATTCTGTTTGTATAATCTCAAAGCATTCTACGCATCTAAAGTCTTTCTTGCAACATTTCATTTCAAATGTGCAATAATGTTTTTCGTCAAAGTAACATCTAGGTATATAGGTTAGTAACTCAGGATTACTAACTGTCCATCTTTTCTTTAAAAAGGGGCTTAATACACATTTATACCAAGCTTCTTCAAAGTCTAAGTATTCATCATCTAAATTATCTTGATTAGTCTGCATCATATATAAGTCTAGAGTATCCTGAGAGTCTTCATACTCATCAGTATCGCTATAGTCTTCCGAATCACTGTCTGTATATGCACTATAGATACTAGTATTGTCATCATCTTCTATATCTGATATTTCTATAGCATATAGGATATCTAATTCTTCTTGATCTGCATAGTCTAATATTGTATTAATAATCTTAATACTTTCTTTATCTTTCTTATTAGGGCAGTCTTTAGCAAAGTGTCCTTCTTTGCCGCAAGTCCAACATTCTTTGGTAGAGGTCTTAGATTGGGCTATCTCTTTTTCTTTCCTATAATTAGGAACCTTCTTATACTTACTAGTATTCTTCTTAAAATATCTTCTTTGGTTAAACCTATTTTTCTTGGTCTTAGGATTCTTTTTTCTAAAGGTAGTAGATTGTCTAAATTTATACTTCTTTGGAAATCCTAAAGGTTTAGTCTTAAATTTTCTACGTTTCCTTTCTAATTTCTTTTTGAATTTCTTAGATTCACTTCCACATCCCCATTGGATTGGAGCGATATCTCTTTCGTCTTTGATTGGAGGGATCTGCTTGAAAGTTTCTTCTATTAACTTTCCTTGAGTTATATCACGTCTCTTAGATATGATATAGTCTTTGGCGAAATTGATTCTTTCACCAAGGGAGTTGTTCTTAACTCCAGCTACTCCTGGCCAATTCCTATATTCATTAATTAGGATTTGTCCTATGGCAGGTATCTTTCTAAAGTATTCATCTTTTAAGGTCTCTCCAAATTCTTTAATTTGGTAATATAGCTGCTCATAATTGTTGCTATATTCGTTTATCTTACCAAATTTGCAAATGCTAAGGAGGGCTAGCTTAGTTTTTGCTAGGCCTTGTTCATTAATCTGAGCTAGATGTCCAGCTCCAATGAATTCTGATGTAAACAATTGAATATATTCTTCAGTTGATCTTTCTTCTAGGTTTTCTTTCATCTTCTCAACTTTAGCTAAGGAGTTTTCATCTGTAGCCTTTCTTAAACTGTTTAAGTAATCTTTTGCAATACCTCTAATGGATTGCTCAGCGTACTGTTTACATGAACTTGCATCCCATTGCTCATTAAATGCGAAACACATGTTCATCTGATTACGCCATTCATCTAGGGCCTTCTTCCTATCTTGAACATTGTCTAGGTTAAGGTTATATACCTACCGGATTTATGGCTTGGCTTGCCATAGTCTTAACAGGAGTGAAACTCTTGTCACTAGTTGGGAAGTCTTTTATATAGTCAGGTTTAGTCTTTACCACGATGCTTGAGTATATAGGAATATTTATTCCTATTGGTTTACTAAAAAGTCTAGGACATCTTCTAGCCTACTACTACTACTACTTCCTATCTCTTGTTTACTAGGTTCTACTTGTGTAGCTGGCATTAATCTTTGCTCTCCTTCTTCTATTAGTCTTAGGTTTCTAAGAAGTTCTTTTGTATTCTTGGATTCTTTTAATTTTAATATGCGGTCTTGGGCTATCATATTAAATCTTTCTCTTTCTTGAAACCTAACAGAATGACTTTTCTTAAGGTTATCTTTAAATGTCTTCATATCCAATTCTGAGGGTTCATGTACAAAGTTTTGGATCCTAGCTTTTTCTTTAATTAAGTCTTTTTGTTCAAATAATCTTCTAGGTCTAATTACAGGGGCTTGTCTTAGTAAACTAGCACTAGTCTTACTACTACATTCTCCTTCTGAAGGATCATTGATTATGGCTTCTCCCATATTCCTAAATCTAATTTATTCGGTCTGGATATTCTTATTGACAATCTTAGGAGGACCAAACTGGATGGTAACATTTTCAGTGACGTCGTCTTGATTAATAAACAAAGGTTTATTTTGTATAGTCTTAGTTTCTTGGAATTATGGTAATTGCCAGAGGGTCTTAGCCTTTTCTTTCATAGGTCCAGTATTCTTAATACTGTAAGTATGATTATAGTCTGAAACATTGGTTCTAACTAAGATTTCTTCATTAAGTCTTCCGCTAGGAATTCCCGATTGCATTCCTTCATAAGGAAATTGGGAAAACTTCACATAGCTTTGAAATTCTATATTTATATTAGCGTCTGGGATAATATAGTCTTCATAGCCACTAGCATACAAGATTAACTTAAAATGTTTGGCTGTGTCTACAGTTACTGTAAATGCCGGAATGACATTAAAGTATCCTATGTTGTTTGACATTTCTAATTGGGCTATCCCAATAAGGCTTTTCTCAAAATCTTTCCATCTTTTGTCTACTAAACAACATAATATGTTGATATTATTCTGGGGTCTATGTAATCCTTGGATTCTTGCTTGAAAGAGTCCAAAGGTTAGGAATTGGAACTTCCTATTAGTTCCTCTAGATCTAAGCCATTCTGAGTCAAATACTTGAAGCTCAGTATAGGATTTGTCTAACACATGATTTCTACAATGGTAGGTCATGTTATAATTGAGAGTCTTAGGAGTGGCACCTTCTTTAAACAAGTCTATGTATCTAACGGCTGGAAGTTGTCCATTATGAATGGAGTCTTCAACAATCTTCCAGTCAACTTCACCCCACTCTTTCCATTGGAGAGGGTTGGTGAAATTTCTTTCTTTCCACCATGTCCTAACATTGGAGGATGAGTCCTTAAGTCTTTGGAGCATATGGTTACTCTGTCCAATATTTGGGATAGAGCTAACTATCTTACTAGTCTTATCTAATCCATCATTTATGACTCGTCTACCTAAGGTCTTTCCTTCTCTAATTTCTATAGGAGGAGATTCTTTAAACTTACAGGTGGTTACCTGTTTTTGTTCAAGTCTTTTTTCAATTCTTTCTAAGAAGTCTGAATAATCTTTTTGTCTTTTTATCTGATTAAGGATTTCTTCTTTAAAATTCTTATTCTCTTTTCTAGTCTTCTCAGAAGTTTCTTCACTATGTCTAGCTAGCGAATTAATAATAGTATTACCAATATTAGTAATATAGTCTTTTACTTGATTATCCTTTTCTTGTTGTTGCATAGATCTAATTTCTATGGCTTCTACAGTCTTTTCAATTTTATCCAACCGAGTTAGAATAAAAGGAGAGTCTATTTCTGCTTGGGATGGTTTGTTATATACGGCCTTAATTCCGTTTATAATTTCGCCGTATTTTTCTTCTACTTGGGCCATGTCTAGTCTAAGTTCATTAATAATATTATCCATTTTGGATAGGTTATGTCTTTCCATATTATTAAGGTAATTTGCTAAATTTTGTTGGAATTTAACAAAGTCTGTGTAGAAGGTGGTTAATCCTTTTCTCTTAGCCTTTAAATCTAAATGCAAGTCTTTAACAAAGCTACTATTATAATCTTGGGTAGCTGCTATGGATGTAGAAATTAAATTCAATCTTTTTAATATAAGTCTAGTTGCTTTAGCCGCGTTGACAATTTCATTTTCATTTATCTTATAATAAAATCTATCATCATTTATCTTTTCTAAAATTCTCTGATAAAATTCTGATAAAGTCTAAATGGAGAGGTCTTTTGGTACCTCATTCCAGTCTGATCTAACTATCTCCATTAGGAAGATAACTATCTAGTCTAGGGATAAGCTTAGCTTGTTCTTTGGTAAGTTTGATTAACTCACTGTCTTGATTTTTAATTAAGGTTTTAATTTCTAAGATGTCTTTGTTAAGGACTTCTATATGATTAGTCTTAATATTTATTTCTTGTAAAACATGAACTAAGTCTATTGGGATTTGATTGTCTATTTTTAATAATTTTTTAGAGATATTTCTGACCTTTGCTTCTAAGGTTTGAGTGTCTTTTATTAATTGTCTTAAAATAAGGAGTATACACTTATTTTGGTCTATTATACTATTAATAGCACTAGCAGTGACCTGTCTTTTGTCTGCATGTTTAGCTGGGATGTGTTCGGAGTATGAACAACCGTCTATGTGTGGTTAAACAACCTTCTGAGTCTAAATCAGTTATGGGTATAGGTTGGTAGTCTGGGTTGGTTCCAAAAATATCGTGGTAAATGCGAGGGATAAATCCCAAGGGCATTAATGTCTTTTTACCGTATGTCTAAAAGGAACGTCTTATGGCTCTGATACCAGAATTAGGGTTTGGTCGGAATTTGGTGAGTTTCTAAATTCTTTAAGGTCTTGATACCAATTTGGGTCTAAAATATAAATCTTTTAAATATCTAGTCTTAAACTAAGGTTTTAATATAAGACAAGAGGGGGACCTCCTGATGATAATAACAAAATGTCTTTAGGGACCACGAGGGGACCACGTGAGGTCCGCATCGGGTGCGCACGGTTTGGTCCGCACCTGAGACTATCTATCTATCTATCTATCTATCTATCTATCTATCTAGGGAGAGGTTCATAAGTGGACCAAAAGAATGGACTTTTTAATGGACATTAACAAAAAACACATAATAACACATTAATTTTAATTCCTATAGTGTAATTGGTCCGCGCCAGCGGCACCAAATATGCGTGTCGATCGATCCCCCACCCCCATCCCGACCCCCACCCCCACCCCCATGGCAGCCCTGCTGTCATAAGGGCTGCCACAAGAGCTGTTATGGTGATGGTGGTGGTTGGGGGGTGGGGTGGGGGGTTAGTGGGGTGAAGGTGTAGTCTCGGGTGTCGCTGGTGCGGACCAATTACACTATAGAAATTAAAATTAATGTGTTATTATGTGTTTTTTATTAAGGTCCATTAAAAAGTCCATTCTTTTGGTCCACTTGTGAACCTCTCCCTATATATATATATATTTATATAGCATCCTTTCCTTAGCCTAAAGTTTTTATACCAACTATTCAAACCTCGATTCATGGCGCACATATTATAAATACGAAAAGTTTGAGCTCGACAAATCCGTTCCAGCCATGTCAATAAATAATGATGAAAGCAATGTCAAGAAGTAGTCCAAGATGCAAGAGAGAACAAGGAAATACACGAGCGCACTAAGCATTATGTCATTAGACATATAAATCTGCCTACATCCACAGAGATAGCATGTACATACCTAATAATTATTTTTATATCTACTTTATTATAATTTTATATCTTTTATTTATCTAGGATAATATTAGAGATAAATGGAATAGTATCCCTGTGTTTTACTTGGTCTCGTAGTTTGTAGGGTTTGTTATTTATATTCCTACTTTGAAGGGTTGTTGAGTTCTTTCAGTAGTAGTTGGATAGTTGGAGTAGTGATGTATTCCTATATAAACTCTTGTTTACCAAATAATGAGTATGATTGAATTGCATAAACCAAAGGGGCGTGCCCCGATGGTTACTTAGGACCCTTGGCTAGCAAGGGTAAAGCGTCCCCCCCCCCCCCACCCCCATGGCAGCCCTGCTGTCATAAGGGTTGCTATGGTGATGGTGGTGGTTGGGGGGTGGGGTGGGGGGTTAGTGGGGTGAAGGTGTAGTCTCGGGTGTCGCTGGCGCGGACAAATTACACTATAAAAATTAAAATTAATGTGTTATTATGTGTTTTTTATTAAGGTCCATTAAAAAGTCCATTCTTTTGGTCCACTTGTGAACCTCTCCCTATATATATATATATATATATATTTATATAGCATCCTTTCCTTAGCCTAAAGTTTTTATACCAACTATTCAAACCTCGATTCATGGCACACATATTATAAATACGAAAAGTTTGAGCTCGACAAATCCGTTCCAGCCATGTCAATAAATAATGATGAAAGCAATGTCAAGAAGTAGTCCAAGATGCAAGAGAGAACAAGGAAATGCACGAGCACACTAAGCATTATGTCATTAGACATATAAATCTGCCTACAACCACAGAGATAGCATGTTACATACCTAATAATTATTATTATATCTACTTTATTATAATTTTATATCTTTTATTTATCTAGGATAATATTAGAGATAAATGGAATAGTATCCCTGTGTTTTACTTGGTCTCGTAGTTTGTAGGGTTTGTTATTTCTATTCCCACTTTGAAGGGTTGTTGAGTTCTTTCAGTAGTAGTTGCATAGTTGGAGTAGTGATGTATTCCTATATAAACTCTTGTTTACCAAATAATGAGTATTCAAGCGTCCCCCCCCCCCCCCACACACACGTACACACACAGAGACAGACACAGGAGGCTTGAATTTGTGGCAAAAAAAATATAATGAATTGCATAAAATTATGTCTAGCATTTTGTGTGCGTGATAGAGGTTAAGTTCTCCTCCATTAGAGCCAACAGAGGCAAAAAGAGCTCTCAAGTTTGAAAATACGCTCGGATAGGTTTTTCAATTGTGTGAAATACAGATCATTACAAATGGGAGGGAGGTCAGCCCTTTTATAGAAAATTTTCAAAATTTGATGCCACTGTGCGTATTGTGCACTTTTTCCGCACATACAGTTCGAGCCAGTGTGGAATCGAGGCCAAGGCCATGTACACGGACTTAAAATAAAGCTGTGCCAATGGTTAAGGCTGCACATATTTCAAAAAGCCTTAACTTGTATAAAATCAAAGAACAACTCCCAAAATCATTTACTCAAAAGCTCTGAGACAGTTTTAAACACTTGTTCCAATGAAATTATATCATCCTCATACATTTTAAAAAACGTTGTGCATGTGTGTTTAGCCATAGACAATTCACAATATCCTCTAAAAGCATAGTCTTCAATCCAATGTGAATGTATAGCAACGAAAGTCTATAATGAGCAGAATGCGATATCTTCAATCTTCAAAGGTCTATCTAGACAAATGACCATGCCTTACTCAATCGAATCAAGTCTATGTGACTTATGTGACTCAACAACTCAAAAAGTTTTGTCACGGAATCTAGCCAACTAATATTAATTACAACAATTCTCATATTTGTTTCTAGAGATTACCTTACAAGCCCACACCGACCCAAACCATGGTTTGAATTATTAGTCGAGCCAACTTGTTATCAAGGCTTGGTGATCTGATAGCGACTCACGTTTAAAAATAAACGTTTTTCGGCTTGACTCGGCCAGTATCAGTGAGATATTAGACATATCAGTTTGATGCGGCAAAACATCGGGCATTAGGTTTGTGTTAAACTTAACGTAAATGTTAAATGCATGTATTGAATTTAAAGTTCATCTTTGTCAAAAAAATATGTTAAAATGTTTCATTAGTTGGTTAAAATGTATTGAAATATATTAAAATGTACTAAAATTCTTCAAAATGTGCTTTTATTCATTTAAAACATTTTTAGATATTGTATCATTGCTTTAAATATATCAAAATTGTCTTTTTATTCATTTAAAACAACTTCAGATATTGTGTTATTGCTTTAAATATATATATATATAGGCTCTCTTACATCACACTCTATACATCATACCTATTTCTAGGCTCTAAGAAAGCATTTTTCTAAATTTTTTATTTTTCTATTGAAATTAACCCCTCAATCAACATGTGTTCAAAAAAGGTCAAAATATATATTCTAGCTATTTTTTAAAAAATTCACAAAAATATGCTGGCACAGGCCCTTGTTTAAATTAGGTATTTTCAGCATTTTTTTGTTGGATTTTTAAAAAATAGCTAGAAATTGTATTTTGACCTAATTTTTTGAACATGTGTTGATTGGAAGGTTAACTCCATGGGGAAAATAAAAGAATTGAAAAAAAAGGTTTTTTAGAATCTAGAACTAGGTGTGATGTATGGGTGATGTAGGAAGTGTGATGTATAGGAGCCTTGCTCTCTCTCTCTCTCTCTCTCTCTATCTATCTATCTATATATATATATATATATATATATATATATATATATACACACACTTATAATTTCTATATAAAATCTCTCATTATTTTTTAAATGTATTAATATTTAATTTTTTTTTTATAAAATGTATCATATTTTATTCATTTTAATATCATTGATTTTTATAAATGTATCTTTATTTAATAAATATTCTTTATATGATGTATCATGTTTTTTTATTTATTTGAAAATGTATCATTTTCTTTTTTTTAAATGTATCTTTATCTACTTAAATTCTTTAGAAAACGTATCATTTTTTAGTTTTTGAAAATGTATCTTTATTTACTGAATTTTTTTTATTGAACGTGTCACTGTTTTCTTAAATGTAATTTTATTTACTTAATTTTTTTCAGAAATGGTTTCATTATTACAGTTGTGGGAAATATGAGTTTCAGTCATTGTTGTTTTGTTGATTGCTTACAAAAAAAGATATCAGGTGGGAGCGTGGAAGTGAGCAGCGTAGACACTTCAAAACCTGACAGGAATTATCCTTACCACGATCAATATCGCACTAAATAGGGAGTTGAAAATAATGCTAACAATATACTTATATCTGGAGTCTATTGTGCCATTATATTGTTTTGATTACTTATTGTTGAATTACTATGGAATATTGAAGCTGACAGGTGCGACATGCCTCAGTAAAATCAATTAGACAATGCTATGCATATTAACTGATGGTTTTGAACTTATCTAATTGGTCCGCATTATTATTCCTAATTTTTATGAAATTTCTACATCTTTTCAAGAAAAAAAATTGGGCTCTAATAAGTGTATCGTTGCGTATTGCCGATACGACCAATACTGAATACCGAGTTGAAAGTTGGGCTCCTGAGTCGGAGACTAAGATTTTGAACCTTGACCCAAACCAAGTTCAATATTTCAAGTCCTTTACCCATTTTTATGACAACTGTAATTTTTTTTTCTAATATAAAAAGATTCAAATCTTGTAGTATTCCTGATTTATTTTTCTTGCGGCTCTGAAGGTGTACCAGCTTCTGGGTGATGTATATCTAGACTTCGATGATTCCCATGCTTCATATAGTGCAGATACGTATCAGAGAGAGCTGGACTTGGACACTGCAACAGTTAGAGTAAAATACCATGTCGGTGAAGTGGAATTCACGAGGGAACATTTTGCCTCAAATCCAGATCAAGTGCTTGCAACAAAAATTTCTACAAGCAAATCCGGGTCTTTGTCCTTTACAGTATATTTTGACAGCAAATTACATCATAGTTCACATGTAAATGGACAAAATCAAATCATCATGGAAGAAAATTGTCCTGTTAAAAGAATCCAACCGAAAGCGAATGAGAATCCTAAAGGAGTTCAATTTTCTTCAATTCTTGATTTGCAGATTAGTGATGGTGTGGGTACGATACATGCCTTGGACGATAAGAAACTTAAGATTGAGGGTGCGGATTGGGCGGTTATTCTTCTGGTGGGATCATCTTCATTTGATGGCCCATTCACTAAGCCTTCGGATTCAAAAAAAGACCCCACTTCAGAGTCTCTTACCACACTAAATTCAATAAAAAATTTGTCATATTCTCAACTCTATGATCGCCACGTGGATGACTATCAAAATCTTTTTCAGCGTGTCTCCCTGCAGCTTTCGAAAAGCTCCAAGAGTGTCACAAAAGGTGGGTCCTATGTAACTGATACATATTTGGAAGTTAGTGAAAATGAGACAGTATCAACTGCCGAGAGGGTGAAATCATTTAAAACTGATGAAGATCCTTCTTTAGTGGAGCTTTTGTTCCAATATGGTCGATATTTGCTTATTTCTTGTTCGCGGCCTGGAACCCAAGTAGCGAATCTGCAGGGAATATGGAACAAGGATATTGAGCCACCATGGGAGTATGTTCAGCATTATTTCTTCTTCTAAAGTATTGAGTGTAAATTAAGTTTATTCCATGTATATGATTGATGTAAATTTTCTTCGGTCATTACCAACCAGACACTTGCAATGGATAGTGGAAGGGGTTTACTTTAAAATGATGATGTGAAGTTCCCTTGACATTGTAGGCTCTATGTCTTCATTTTCATAAACTTGAAGTCCTTAAAATTTAAGAGTCTGGGTAAACATTCATGCACCATTTGTTTTTATTTTAATTTTTGATTTTTCTAATGTGCATACGGTCATTATTGGTCGCTATAGGACATGTCATTCTAGTTTGTACATATTCAAAGTCTGCTTTTGAATTTATGGCTTTAGTGAGTAGATGGAGAGAGCTAGACTAAGAAAGACATTTTGCCTTCTCTCTTTTCTCATTATTTAATATAGGCATTATGAATTTTCCTTACAGATAGAAGCAGATCAACGTGAGATACGATAAATTCTTGTATTATGAGCTTATCTTTGAATTTTCTCTTCTATTGGCATCAAATATTATCTGGACATTTACTCATTGGACCATCTTTCCTTCTTCAGCGGTGCTCAGCACTTAAATATCAATCTTCAAATGAACTATTGGCCTTCACTTCCCTGCAACCTTGATGAGTGTCAAGAACCCTTATTTGACTACATTTCGTCTCTGTCCGTCAATGGGAGTAAAACTGCAAAAGTAAGCCTTTTTTATCACTTTCTAGTTTATGTAGGTCCTAATTTTTAAATCATTTTTAGTCTATTGCGCTCATATAAAACATCTGTACTACGATCAACTATAAGACATTTGAGAATTGTGGGAAAGAGATTCTCCTCAAGTGGAACCGGAAACAGAACTAATGTAGATGCTTCAAGATAAGAAGTTGAGGGAAATGGTTATTTTCGTATAATATTGTAAATTCTCAAGAAGATTTTGGAGGCTGGTGGGTGGTGGGTGGTGCAGGAGACAAGTATTTGTATGCATTTGTATTTAAAGTTCTTAGAATTGAATAGTAAGTTGATTATAGATAGCACACTCGGTCATTTTAATTGGTACCGATAATGAACAAGTCTTGATCATAGATAGCACCAATAATGAACAAGTCTTGATCTATAATTTTGGACAGAGGGAGTACATGTTTTTGGTGGTCACGACCCATGTTGGCTCTGCGATATTTGGCTTTTCCAAAATTTATATACTTTTTGTCCCATTTCTACATTCTTCGTTTACAAATTACTACATTTTATGTATTTAATTACAGAATCTTACAGGTGAACTATGAAGCAAGTGGTTGGGTTGCACATCAGGTGTCTGATATATGGGCCAAAACATCCCCAGATCGAGGAGAGGCGGTGTGGGCTTTATGGCCAATGGGTGGAGCATGGCTTTGTACCCATTTATGGGAACATTATACTTATACAATGGACAAAGTAAGATTCCAAGTATCTTTTTCTTCTCCACTTTCTTGTTTCTTTTTTTGCTTCTTTTAAGGCTGCCTTGCATTAGTCAGTGCTAGCAGCTGTTGATGTTTCCTCGGAATTATCTTCTTCTTTTATTATTAAACTATGGTTCGCCTTTGCCATTGTAATAATTTCATGCTCTACACATTCCTATTTGTGATAGTTTAGGGGGTTACACCATAACCATACATCGTAAACTTTGGTACAAAATTTGAACAAAAATGATGTAAATCTTCAAATGCGGAAGCGTTATTGTTATACTACACAACAACAACAACAAATAATAATTAAACTAAAGAAATGGGTTCTTTCTCCCTCTATTCTCAATTCTAAGTACAAATGAGGATCAAAAGGCATATTTATAGGAAGAGTTAGCTTGCTAGCCAAGCTATTACCCAAAAAGACCAAAACGGACAACTAATACCTAAAAATGACCCGTTAGCCCCAAACATGCTTGGAGACTAATTAAACACTAAAAATAAAGGAAAATTACAATAAACCCTAAACTAAAAAAATGGAAAATAAAAGATAGTCTTCTCCCGGAGGCACAACCTCGCGCCACGTGTCGCTATAAATCACATACACAAAAAAAGTACAAAAAATTTTTACGTAAACGTTGTTAAAGATAAAAACGGGTACCATATTTTTGCAAGGACTCAAATAGGCAAGTCCTTGGAAGCCGTCTTTCTATTCATTCTCTTGTTGAAGAATCAATATATAGCTTATGAATATTTGACATCAACACCAAAAATATAAAAAATAAAGATATTCAAAAGTCAAATGAAATTACATAATAGGCTTATAATGCATTGAAACTTTCATCACTCTTGGTAATATGCAAGGAAAATTACAATATAAGTCCAAAATCAAAACACTATTGTAATGAGTACTCCATAATTGATCTAGTAAGAAAATATCATTATTTCTTGTCGGTGTATGTCCATAAATTTGATGGAGGTAAAAAATGCATTCCAACAATTAATCTCAAAATACAAGCAGAGAAAAACACATCTTCTCACCAAACACACCTGGTATCAATTACAATCCTTAAGAGAGGCAGTTATAATGAATACATGTAAGGTACCATTTGATGAAAATCAAACAAAGGAATTAGTCATGCCATTTGATAAAATTCAACCAAACAAAGGAATCAGTCGTATTATGATATACTACTGAGATTTAACGAGTATACCACTTCTTCAGCCCCGCTCTAAGGTCTTTCGCACATCTTGTGGATCGGAAATGGTCACTCTGGGCCATTAAACTCGGCCACATTTCAAAACAAAATATCGCATCCCCTATGGTTTCGTCGCATCACCAAAGTTGATCAACTCAATTAGTCAAAATGATTTTAAGCTGTAGACAAGGATATCAATTTAATGTATGTAAAATACAAATTTTGAAGAAAGAAAAAAAATCAAAATTAATTTTTATCAACTATAATAATAATTCAATTTCTAATCATTAAAAAGCTGTCGTAAATGGTCAAAATGAATTTTAATTAAGTAGAAACATTTTTTTTTAATAATAAAAATAAATTTAAATAATTAATAATTCTGTACTTAATTTTTCTAGATTTAATTTTTTGTGTTTATCAATGTTGATGTTTTTTTTATAATGTGTTATGTTTAGCTCCGTCATTCATCACATGCAGGGGGGCGGAGCCAATGGGTGGCTAGGCCGGGTTGTAGCCCGGGTCTAGTTGAGGATTTTTTTTAGCAATACTAATAGTTACCCACTAAATAAACCCAGCCCATCTCTAAGTTAATGCCCAGCCCAAGGTATGTTATGTTATGTTTAGCAATACTAATAGTTGCATATCATGTCATCTCAATTGTATCATCAAGTCATGTTATGTGTTTTAATTTTTGAAAATCCTAATTTAAAATTTTATTTTTTTAGAAGTTTTAATTTTTAGTTGGGTTTATTTGATTATTAGTGCTTTTTAGCTATTAATTGAGTGGTTTCTTTTTAGTTTATATTTGTACGGTTAATTTTAGGATTGATGTTAAGATTAATTTTAGGGGCTGCTGGTTTAAATTACAAATTAATTTTTTTATTTGTGCTTCTATTTTTTAGGGTTTAAAATCTTTAATCAATTACTATATGTATCTCTTTCCATTAGATTAAATAAATATTTAAGTAATTATATGGTAAATACTAAAAAATAACCTAATAAAATCTCCCGCCCAAATCACTGTTAACTTAGCCCGGCGTGGTGGAAAATCCTGGCTCCGCCACTTATCACATGTGATCACACATGCATGGGCACATAAGTTATTATTCACGTCTTTTATGAAGTAATTTTGTTCCTTTAGTTACTTTTTTGTTAAAATCTGATGGGAAAGCATTTTTATTTATTTCTTTTTCTTCAATCACTTTGGGGTTTTAAGTTAGTTCATTGATCTGTTCTAGGCATGTTGCCTATGGCCTAGTTTGTCCTGTTAATAATCAAAAGAAATTTTATTTATTTTTGGATATTTGTCCATGTCCTTTGCCTTGAGCCTGTGTATCTCTCACGAAAGATTGCATGCGTATTTGGGTTATCTATTTTTTTTTGTCTACAAACATATATTTAAAGGCCTGTGTTTATTTTGTGTGAATTATTAATGGATATTAAACAGCACAGATGAAAAAACAAATACAAAATCCTCATTCATAAAATATGAAATAAAACTCAAAAATACAAAAAAGCTAATATCAGGAACCCAGAATTATTTGATTTGAACCATAAGAAACTAATCCAAAAACCTTGAAAAGAAAACCTATTTTGAACCCTTGAATATGCATGGTAAAATGATGTAAAGCTACATATATAACAATAATGAAACAAATTGCAATTATCCTATCAAACAATAATAAGAAAATTACTTATCAGACATACAATAGTAATAAATAAACAAATAAAGTTAAAAAGAGACAACAAATAGGAATCTCCTTGAGCTTGTAAGTTCAAAATGATTGCATTGGGTAAATTGCATTAGCCCCCCTGATTCCTACTGCTCCCGTGCATTGCCCCCCCTGTGCTTTTGACCCAACATTTTACCACCTTAAACTATTGACATGTTGCACTTTGGATTAAGATGTTAATTGAGCTTGTAAAAAGAAAAATACTCTAAAAATTAACTGTAAGTTATTCTTATTTTAACTGTGAATACTGAATAGCAAATATATAGTACCAACATTAGACCCAACACTAAACACCTCAAGAAAACCCTAAACCTAATCCCCCATGCCCTCCTCCCTTTTCAGATGAGTTCTTTTTGATTGGCCACCCACTGAATGATCTTCTTGTACTGATCAAATGTTTTGCCTAAATTCAAGACCAGTTGTTGGGTATCTTCTCTACAAATCAATAGAAAAAGATTCCATTTGCAAAACCATGTTAACTGAATAGAAAAAGATTGAAGATACAAACAATGTTCTTAAGAAGTAGACTGTTGAGTGGGAAGACTCCAAACACTAGTGTATATGATGTAGCTATATTACTCTCTCTCTTTCTCAGGATCTATTGGCGTCTTTTATTTCGTATCTAAGTTGATGAATTTCATTAAGCTGGCTCCATGGTTGAAATTTGTAGGTAATTTTTCACCTAGCCAGACAAGCGATTGAATTTCAGCCACACACAATTCTTGAAGGCCATCGTTTATTTTGTTTATTTTTATCTTAGAGCATTAAATTTTATATTTCTTCAATTTCTCTCTCAGACACCATTACTATAGACAATACCATCTTATATGATGATCATGACACCCTTTCTTTTTAGATATAATCAAGCATGAAAAAGCCATACACATATTGAACATGCAAATGAGTACATAAAATAAATTTGGTCATAATGCTCATCGTAGAATATTCAGCAGTCAATTTAATTGCTAACATTTTCTACGTAATTAGGATTTTCTAGAAAATAAAGCATATGCCTTGCTGGAAGGATGTGTTTCGTTTCTTTTGGACTGGTTGATTGAAGGTCGTGGTGGATTTTTAGAGACGAACCCGTCAACATCTCCTGAACATATGTTTATTGCTCCTGATGGTAAGAAGGCTAGTGTGAGCTACTCATCAACCATGGATATCTCAATAATTAGAGAAGTTTTTTCAGCCATTGTTTCTGCTGCTGAGGTAGAATTTCTATCTCTAATATGAAAACTTTGTAGATTCTATTCTTTTATTAAAAAAAATTGGGGTCTTTTTGGCCTTTGGTCCTCACTTGTTTACTGTATTTCACGTTGGGTACTAAAATTATCATCTTTTATGCTTTCGGGTCTATTTTCATTTTGTCTAAAAATTAAAAATGGATCACAAAATGTAAACAATGAAAACTTTGGTACCCGAAATAACATAGCACAAAGCAAATGGGGAACAAAGGTCAAATAGCCCATTTTTTATTTCGTTTAATTAAATATGACAAAGAACAAAATTTTCTTTTTGAACAGGTATTGGGAAAAAGCGAAAGTGATGTGATCCAAAAAGTTCTTAAGGCTGAACCCCGACTTCCTCCTACAAAAATTGCTCGGGATGGTTCCATTATGGAATGGGTGTGTGAAATGTATTTAATTTGTTTCCTAATGAGTTGGTAATTTGTGATTCAGATATGATTATTCTATATAAATGTTGAGATGACGAAAACCTGTTGAATTTCATTATGGGCTGAGATTTATGTCTGATTCTTCCCATTGTGTCAGGCCCAAGATTTTGAGGACCCAGAGGTGCATCATAGGCACGTGTCACATCTTTTTGGCCTATTCCCAGGGCATACAATAACCGTTGAGAGAAATCCTGACCTATGTAAAGCTGTAGACTACACTCTCTATAAAAGAGGTGTGTTAATACCAACTCTAATTAACTTTTTGAAGCAAAAAAGTCATTGCTTATATAAAGAGTCAACACGGGGTTATCACCAATTTTGACTACAGAAAGAAAAAAATGATATCCTTTTTTTTTGATAAATTGATCAATTTTGACATGTAATAGTTTTCGATTAATCCCATAACATTGTTTATACTTTTCGTCTGAAAACAGGGGAGGAAGGTCCGGGATGGTCAACCACGTGGAAAACTGCTCTGTGGGCTCGCCTTCACAACAGTGAGCATGCATATCGGATGGTCAAACATTTGTTTGACTTGGTGGACCCCGATCATGAAAGTGATTTCGAAGGCGGACTTTATAGTAATTTGTTCACCGCACACCCTCCTTTCCAAATTGATGCCAACTTTGGGTAAGATGTATTTTTCAGCGTAATAACTTTTTGGTGTGCGTTTCAATTTTAATGCCAAACAAATTTCAAATATGCATTTTGTTGCAGAAACCCCCTTCTATGGACCTTTTAGCAACACAGTGGGTACTTGTGACAAAACATTTAGTTCAGATATTTCATTTTTATTTGAAATGGTTCAGAAGGATTTCCGCTATCATCATGAGAAAAAAATATTTCAAGTAACTTATTCCAGGATTTATTTGAAACAGCTGCTGCTAATTTTGCAATTTTTGGTGTCAGTTTTTGTGCAGCAGTAGCTGAAATGCTTGTCCAGAGCACTATGAAGGATCTCTACTTGCTTCCTGCTCTTCCTCGAGATAAATGGGCCAATGGTTGTGTTAAAGGTTTGAAGGCGCGCGGGGGTGTGACAGTCAATATCTGCTGGAATGAAGGAGATCTTCAAGAGGTTGGTCTTTGGTCAAAAAACCCGAATTCTACTCAAAGATTACACTACAGAGGAACTATAGTCACAGCAAAAATATTATCAGGCAGAGTATACACATTCAATAAGCAGTTAAAATGCATAAAGGCAGTATCTTTATCGGAAGCTGCTCATCTCTGAGCTTAAAGATCAGATTGAATGTGCAAATAAACTTCCATCTCTTTGCATATCACTTTCCTTCAATTACTGTGGGAGTGGGCCGGAGTCGGTCTTGTTTTCTTCGTCACAATTATTCTTTAATTTTATACCTTACATGAAGAATTATACACACTACTACAAATGATAGTACCTTCTTTGGGCATTATCTGTATTCATTGGTAATTTACCAGTGGTTGCACTACATCAAAATATTGATTGCTCTTTACCGTTGTTATATGTTAAGAAACATATTTGTACGCATGCAACTATGAACAACATTAACAATTGGAGCACGTAGATCTTACAAACCATATGGAAGGAAATTAAAGTCGAGCTTTGTGTTTAACACATTTATCACATATTGTCCCCCATCATTACCCAGCGTTTGGTGAAAGTTTTGTCTTCTAGGATATATCGATTTTTCTATCTTTGTAGAAGCGACACCTTAATTTAGGATTGTTACTCTCTCAAAGAAGATGAACATACTCAAATAGAAAGGAGGTAGACTCTTCAAAAGGATCAATAAATAATGGAGGGGTCATCTGTCTATAGGATGCGAAGTGTATATATACGTCTTTTAAGAATGGACACATCCCTTTTGAAGAAAAATGTTCATATATATATATATATATATATATATATATATATATATATATATATATATAATAATCAGTAATATACTAAATAAATGTCAAAACACTAAATAAAAAGCGAATATATTAAAGCAGTATGGTATTCAAGAACAGAAAAGAAAGTAGAACTTATAGTTCATGATTTTTGGAATCACGTAGCTGATTAAGATCGAGTCGAACGTTGCACAGTCTCTCCTTAAGACATAATTTTCCCTCACTTATGGTGCTTGCGACAGTAACAATAGACGTATATCTCCTAAAGATAAAACGGTCTTCAACCATCACAAAAAGCACTTCGATGTGGTTCTACGAAATAACAATGGTGATACACACTTTGTTTTTTAAGGACGAAGTTTGGAGAGAAGTAAGGAATTATATTCTGTAGGGAACTGAGCAGGGGCTTATAATTATTGTCTTGGAAGGGTGTGTTTTCTAGGAAAGTTGTGACTGTTCAGAACAATCATAACCCTTCAACGATCCTGATTAAATCATGTTTTTTAATTATTTAAAATAATTAAAATGATGGCGTTTTAATTAGCGTAATTTATTAATTATTTAAAATTGATTCGAGTTGAAAAAATCAAAACAGGTCCAAAATTTAAGCCCCAAAGCCCTATTAAATTTTGTCAAAAAAGTTACTATGTCTTCAAGAAAGCCCCACGCCCCCCGGACACGGGCCGAGTTGGGCGGAGGCTAGCACAAGACCAAATCATGCATAGTGTAGCCCCTTCCCCTTCAAAGAGTTGAGATATTCCAAAGGTATCCAATGCTTAGTCCTAACTTTGGGGTATATTAGCTTCAACACTTTCTCATATTTTTTCATTGTAGGACAAAATTTCTACATTAGCTATACCAAGTAGCTTGTGTTCAGGTGGGTTACCTTCAGTTCAAATTTGTCATTCATTGCTTAATAGTTTTGAATAAATGAGTATGCCACGCTAGTCTCTTTTCGATGAGGATGGCATAGGTACTTTGATCCATCACATTTGACGCCCGAGTCCCACCTAAAATTAGTCTCAAAGTTACCTTAGTCAAGCTAAAATTGTATTTTTATACAATTTCTTCCAACGATCCCCCACAAGAATGAAATTTGGGTGAAAAGAACCAAACGAATATAGAAACAAATATAGAGAGAGTATCGAGGAAAGATACTGCATCGAAAAGATCGCTTACGGCCTTAAATCTTTTCTAGTGAAAGACTATCGAGTTTACTAACCGACCAATGAACGCGATGTCTTGAATTGATCACCTTTTTGTGTAAACTGAGATAATAGAATTCACACAATGCCTTTCTAACCTTATTAGTTCTCATTGTTGTACCCATTTTGGCCTTATGCACCTCCTGGGTTCATGAGTGTGTTAGAGAATTAGCCTTCGTCATTCTCATAGAAGCGACCCCTTCTCACTCACATATATGATTTCTATAAAGAGTATCCTGCTAATACCGTACTTGACCATTATATTCAAGATATATAAATCATTAAAAGTATAGTTTATCCCAATACACGCAACAGTTTGTGAGCTGACTCATCGTAGGAATGGGAGGAAGTGATTAACTTCTCAGTGCTATTTGAGTCATACATAATTTGGTTGTCCCTTTGAACCTATTTATTGGGATCTCCAGTCATTTAGATTGCGTTTTCATTAAGGCGAATCTTTTTTAGGTTCTAATAGGCTATAGTCTATTCCCCGTGATGAACTTATCATTTGCTCTCCAGGTATCCCTCTTGTTAGTGGATTCGTTATATTTTACTTTGACTTTACATAATCAATGGAAATAATTCTATCCGAGAGCAGTTGGCTAACGGTTTCATGTCGACGATGTATATGTATTGACTTACCGTTATAATTACCATTTTGTGCCCTTTCAATCACAGATCGACTATCACAATGTATTATAATATATGGCACAAGCTTTGACAAAATTGGAATATCCTCTGCCTGTCTTTAATAGAGGTGTATGCCTACTGATCTCTTATCCCCCTACTAATAAAGTCTCCCTAGATATGGTGAGGATCGCTCGCTACTGTGAATATTGGAAGGATTTGCTTATGAATCGAGAAGGTCAATCAATAGAAGAGAATCTAGTTGCTTAACGCAGTTGGTCTGGAGGGTAGAGAACTTTCGGTTAGAAAACAGACAGGAGCTAACCCAGTTCCACATCTTCATTACCTTAATAAGTCATCTCCTAGTTGTCTCATGACTCAAGATCTTTAAAAAACATTCGCATATTTTTTAGCTGTCCAAGGCCCTTACTGGAAGTTTCGATGCCATTCTGCTTCTTCCCCAAATTTGTCTAAAATAATGATAATGGGTCTTGCAATGCATGTTTGCTTCGAGAATTTCCAAGACACGGTTTCACCTATGAGAGTAAATAGATATCCACTAGTGGATTTTGAATCATTGGAATCAGTTATCTAGTTTGCATCACTATATCCTTTGAGTATAACTATATATCTTTCGTAGTACAGTTCATACTTTGAAGAGTATCTAAGATATCTAAGAACTCTTCCGAAGGCCTTCCAATAGTCTTTTCTAGGATTACTTATATATCGACTTAGCTTACTTATAGATTATGTTATATCCGACCGAGTGCAATTTGATAAATACATCAAACTTCCAATTATACGAGAATATTCTAATTGAGATATAGTTTCACCTTTGTTTGTAGTAAGGTGAAGAGTTGAGTCTATAGGTATTCTTACCGGAGTCTGTTCATATTTATTATACTTTTGAAGGATTTTCTCAACATAATGAGATTGAGACAAACTGGGTCCTTCAAAAGTTTATGTAATATTAATTCCTAGTATAATATCTGCTTGGCCCATATCTTTCATTTCAAATCTACTAGTCAACATTTGTTTGGTAGCATTAATGATATCATTATTAATACCAATGGTTAACATATCGTCTACATATAGACATACAATGACATGTCCCCTTTGAATGCTTTTGACATAAACTCATTTGTCACATTCATTTATCTTGAAACCATTTGACTTCACCACGTTGTAAATTTTTTCATGCCATTGTTTAGGTTCTTGTTTTAAACCGTAAAGCGATTTGACAAGTTTGCATACTTTTGTTTGATTTTTAGGAGCCTTAAAGCCTTCTGGTTGTTCCATATGTATTTCTTCATCTAATTCATCATTTAAGAAAGCAGTATTGACATCCATTTGATATATTTCAAAATTATGTATTGTTGCTATTACAATTAATATTCAAATGGATGTACTTCTCGTAGTTGGTGAATAAGTGTTGAAATAGTCTATTCCCTCCATTTGGTTGTGCCTTTTAGCAACAAGTCTAGCCTTATATTTATTGATAGATCCATCAACTTTCATTTTCCTTTTGAAGATCCATTTACACCGTAAGGGTATGGTTTCTACTGGAAGATCCATTAATTCCCATGTATGATTTTTCATAATGGATTATATTTTACTATTAATATCTTCCTTCCAATATGAAGCTTCTGGAGTGGACTGAGCATTTTTAACTGTTTGAGGTTCACCTTCTAACATATAAGTTAAAAAAATTCGAACCAAAAGATTTTGATGTCTTATCTCTTTTGCTATGTCTAGATTCATCTTCATTGTCTTTATTCACATTTTGATAATCACTACTCGTAGCTTCGAAAGTTCTTTTACGAGAACTTGTTTCTTGTGTATTCTTATAAGGAAATATATTTTCAAAAAATGATGCATTCCTTTATTCCATTAATTAGTAACATGAATGTCATGAATGTTAGATATATGCACAAGGAATTGATATACACTACTATTATTAACACAACCAATGAATATACAATCAATGATTTTAGGATCTATTTTCACTCTTTTAGGTTAGAGAACCAATACCTTTGCAAGACACCCCCAAACTTTCAAGTATTTGTAAGAAGGTTTGCAATCTTTCCACATTTCATAGGGTATTTTGTTTGTTTTCTTTTGAATCAATTTGTTGAGAATATAGTTAGCGAAAAACAATGCTTCCCCCCACATGTTATAAGGTAACCCTAAGCTTATCAACATAGCATTCATCATCTCTTTTAGAGTTCGATTTTCGCATTCGGCAATACCGTTAGATTGAGATGAGTAAAGAGTAGTAGTTTAGTGAATAATGCCATTTTCTAAGCATATTTCTTTAAAAGGAGATTCATATTCACCACCTCTCTCATTTCTTAATTCTTTATTCTTTTTGCCGAGTTGATTCCTAACTTCATTCGTGTATTATTTAAATACTTTAATTCTTCATCTTTGCTCTTTAATAGGTAAATATAGCAATATCTAGTGCAATCTTCCACAAAGATAATAAAGTACTTTTTTCCACCTCTAGTTTGGACAAATTTTAAACCGCATATATTGGTGTGAATTAAATTATAAGGGTTTGCTACTCCTTTCAATTGAATAAAAAGATGTTCTCGTTAATTTAGCTTCTCCACACGCTTCACATTTATGATTCGTATCAATGCTAAATTAAGAATTAATTCTAAGTAAAATAATTTGCTTAATGCATTATAATTAACATGCCCTAGTCTACCATACTGCACATTCATAGACTCAAGCATATAAGCAGAAGATATCAAATTGTTGTTGTTGTTGTTGTTGTTGTTGTTGTTGTTGTTCTTCTTCTTCTTCTTCTTCTTCTTCTTCTTCTTCTTCTTCTTATTATTATTATTATTATTATTATTATTATTATTATTATTATTATTATTATTATTATTATTATTATTATTATTATTATTATTATTATTATTATTATTATTATTATTATTATTATTATTATTATTATTATTATTATTATTAAAATAATTTGTTGTTGTTGTTGTTGTTGTTGTTGTTGTTGTTCTTCTTCTTCTTCTTCTTCTTCTTCTTCTTCTTCTTCTTCTTCTTCTTCTTCTTCTTCTTCTTCTTCTTCTTCTTCTTATCATCATCATCATCATCATCATCATCATCATCATCATCATCATCATCATCATCGTCGTCGTCGTCGTCGTCCTCATTATCCTCATCCTCATCATCATCGTCATCATCATCATCATCATCATCATCATCATCATCAATTTTCGGTACACAAGTCAGGACGTTCATTTTGAACATCCCATCACACATATAGCTCTTCCCTACATACAACACAAATTTATTGTAATACCCCGTATTTTTGTGGGGTTTTATTTTTATTATGGAATTGAGATTAATTAACTTAAATGGAGAAATTTATTTTATAATTAATCCAGATTTTATTGTAATAATTACTAGCGTGACGAGAGTCAGTATTTATTGGCGATAATTATATTGAATATTACTTAGCGAGTAAATTAATATACGAATACGAAAATATTATTATGTCCGGGAGTGAAAATACGACAGTTGCAATACACTTAGTTGGGACGCGCGTGTGGGTCGTGTCGGTATTACTTTATTGGGTTAAAAAGATAATTTATTTTTAAGTAACTCGAATGGCCTTTTTGAGTGCGCCAGTATGTTCAAAAGGGTCGAGATAATCAGAAAACACTACTCGAGTGTTTTATTTGGATTCCGGGGCAAGTTAGGCCAAATCGACACCCCAGAGGGGTATTTTGGTCTTTTGAGATTTTTGGGAATTAAAATGGACAAAAATAGGAAATTAAAAAGAGAAAGAACGTGGGCATTAGGTTATCTGACACTTTCCAAACTTACGTGAGAGAGAGAACCAAAGAGGGAAAAGAAGAACTCCATAGGTGCTTTGGGTTAAGGATTCAAGTTCTTCCACCAGAAATCACACCAATGCGTAGATCGCGAAGAGAGGATCATCCCCATACCAAATTCATTCAACGATTCAGAAGTTCGCAATAAGGAAAGTGTTTAATCTTGCTTGTTTTCGAAAGCATATGATGTCCATGTTAGATCAATTAAGGTTTTAATCATGATATTATGCATCTGAGACTGAATTGGGAACAAATTTTGATTTGGGAGTATAGGTTTGCATGTAGATGAATCACCGTGTTCTAAGAATGATGAATCTGGAATTATAGGTTAAAATCACGAAATTTAAATTGGAGGGTTTGATTATTATTAATGGTGGATTTATGATTATGGAATTTTTAAATGTTTGAGGAATTGATTTAAATCCCCATGATTACTTTAGGAATTGATGCTGAAAACATGTGGGAAATTACTCTATGATAATTAGAAATAGTTTAAAATCGTTGTTTGAGGGAGAAGATAAGTTTTGGGTGTGTTATATGATGAAAAAGTTGGGAAAAATGCATAATTGAGAGGACATGGACGATCTCGAAAATCTCGTTCAAAGACATGCCCAAGTTGTTCGAACGACCTCGTTCGAACAAGATTTCTAATGAGACTTCCAACGAGATTTTTGAGTTCGTTCGAAGTGAGAATTTCGTTTGAATGACCTCGTTCGAATGACCTCGTTCGAATGAGAATCCTGAACTTCAAACGAGATTCCAAAATGGTTATTTATGTCCCGGACAAGTTAAAATCCTTCCAGGTTGGTCCAAGTGAGAGAAATTGACCTACGCTAACATCGAGAAACTTAAACCCCTAGTTAGTGGTAATATGAGAGAGTGACTGCTCTAGGGATATAGCGGGATGATAGTGCCTTAAAGAGAATGTACTTGTTAGAGAAATAAGTTGTATGGTTGAAACACTATGAGTAGTAGAGACGATAATACAACATATAAACTCGGGGATTTGGGTTACGTGAATTTCTATTGTATATAATATAAATTGTGTGTATACTTATTGATTGAATTATTATATGTATAACATACCTACGCTGCTTGCTATCGAGCGGAGATTGCGTGTTGTGGACAATCATGCCTTGAGGAGCCTTCGGGTGGGATATTGGTTTGTACCAATAGAGCATACAACCTAGCTATGGGTTATCTGTGAGAACGATAGTGATGACGGTCGTATGTCTGCGTAGGTATGTGCGTAGCCCATCGTCTTGGGACTATGTTCGCTGATTCGTATAAAATATTGCATATTTTCTCCCGTTAACTTTACGCATTCTAGCGATTTTACGGTCCTTAATGCCTATATTTATGCTCATTAACCAGACAACCTTGGATTTGGATATATACATTTTTTATAGGGGTTAATTGTGCTTTTGTAGGTATTGGAACGCTAAAAGTGAGGATCCGTTGCATTTCGAAGAAGTTTCGTCGTCGGACGCTACTTCAAGGGGATTTTAGTCAATTCACATTTCCTATCCAGATCATGGAAATTCCACGGATGCGTAGTTCATTGAGTAAGCATCGTGTGGCCATAAATGGTGAGCCGTTTGGAGTTCGGACGAAGAAGATATGCCCGTTTTCGTTATTGGACCTTTTTCCCCTCTTTATGGAAGAAGGATGGCAGAAAACAGAGTACCGGTCGACCGCGTCTCAAGGATCGGTTGACCGCGGTTTTAACTTTTGTCGTGGGAAGTAGACAGTGGGCTTTTGCGTAAGGGACCGATCGACTGCGCCCCCGTGACTAGTCGACCGGTGATGCCAGATATTTTGCTCTTCTTCATTTTTTTTTCTTTTTCCTTTATTTCTTTTATAACTTACTATATAAAGAAATTTTGGTTTCTAATTCAGATATAGTGAGATATTTTTTAGAGGGTAGATATTTTAGGTTAGGGTTTGGAGGGTGGAGAGCTCATTCTTCTTCCTCTCTTGGTTTGACACCCAATTGGGTTTGTAAGTGTGCACTATTCATCTTCCTTAACATTTAATATAGTTGTATTTCCATTATTCTTGCTTTCTAGTGTACTTTATAAGCTTTCTAATTTAGGTTTACATGCTTTATTTACATGCTTTCTTTACTTGTTTTCTAGTGTAGATTTATCGCGTTTATTTACTCGCTTTATTTACCGCATTTTTTCGATGCTTTCTAGGTAATTTAAATTAGGTTGTGTTTGAATTGAACTCACTCGGGTTAACGCGTTGCTTTGCTTGGTGATAGTGTTTACGGGTTTATTTCGGGTGCGTTGTCCTAGTTATTACGCCTAGGAGATTTGACGGGGCATATCATGTATGTCCCGTGCTTACGACCTTTCGTGCGTAATTTCTCGGACATTTGTTTACGCCAAAATCTTATTAGGCTTTTATAAGGATTTAGGGGCGTGACAACCTTTGGTTCAATTAACTGTCGAAACGAGACGCATTTGTAATAACTCGTCGACCTATGTAATCATTTTATACAAATTAACCTAGGCGAGGGATATTCGACGCAACCTATAAGTTTTACTCGCTTTCATAATCTAGTTTCAATACCCTCGCCTAGAATAATCATTTCCCTTTTTATGCATCTTTTCCCTTTTTAGTTTGTAATCATCTTTTACACTTTTATTTCGGAGTATTAAATCAATTAAATTCTAGCATCTCATCCCTGTGGATTTTTGATACCCGACTTACCGCTGTGCTTGCCTCTCAAGTGTAGTAGTAATTTAGGTTTGTTTGTATTGAGTAGGCAAAACGAAAATAATGATTAGCGTCTTTACACGCGCTACTTTTCTCACTCAATCAAAACGACGCCATTGTCGGGGACTTGTTTGTTTTAGACTTTATTTGATTTAGTATTTTATAGTATTTTCTTTCTATTTGTATTATTTGCTAATATTTTGCAGGACTTTTACATTTGAGCACTTAGAAACGCTCGAATTTTTCCCGCGCGCACTTACTTTGTTGAATCCGCCACTTCGAGCCATTTTTGGGGTAAGCATGTCTTATTCCAATTCTTTCGGTAATCCTTGTTATAATTCTCAAAATTCTCGTAAACCTATGACTTTCGGTGAATACTTGTAATCCCAAAGTATAACAAATTCAAATATGACTTTGGGCGAGTATAACGAAAGTCAAAATTTAGGTTATTGGAATTTTGATGATGATGACAATGATTTTGGGCCTTTACCTCCTTATAATAGGAATTTTGAAACGAATTCGAATAGTTTTCAAAATTCCTATAATAATGAATTTTCGTTTAAGTCCAATGGTAATTTTCAAAGTTCCCATTTTCTTGCATCCGCACCTCGACCTTTGACATTCGGTGAGGGTTTGCGTATGTATGAAAATGAGAAAATTGAAACTCGTTATCGGGAAGAAAATCGTTGTTGGGAACATGAGTTGGATTTATTATTTGAGTCCGACGACGATTTTACTTCCGAGACTTTTGAGGTCGAGGAATGTTTTGAACCAAATGAGGTACTTGTACCTACTTTGGAACAAACCATTCTAGACTTTGCCCATTACATAATAGATATTGAAAGCGAGGATGAAAATGACGTAATATCTATTTGTAATGAAAAGATTTCTTCTTTGGCCCCCAAAGAAGAACATTTCATTGAAAATGATATTATTTCCTTTGAAACTCAAACTTCATGCGATGATGATTCATCTCATGAGTTTGAATTTCTTTCCTCCCCATTTTCATTATCTATTATCACACCGTCACAAGTACCCGATGATTCAGTTTCAAACTTTAATGTTTTAAACCTTTTTGCCGATGAGGATTACTTGCTCGAGTCGTCCTCCACAATCGCATCTTTGCCTTTGTGTGCGCCGCCTCCCATTCCAATTTCAAAATCTTTGGGAGGATATTCGGCTTTTCTCAGTCCCCACATGTTTTTGTCACCCGTTCAATCCAAACCCCCTATCGACCCTACAAAACCTTTAATTGGCGATGGTTCCTTTCTTACGCCTTACACATGCCTTCCGTTGTTCAAACGGAATTCATATTTTTTGGAGGGCATGCTTGTATGTGAGGGTACACCAGTTATCCTCCAAAGTCAAATCATTTTCATGGTGGAGCCTCAACTATTTAGACTTCTAGTGTATAGTTAGTGTGAGGCCTAAATAGTAGGTTGTATATAGTTAGCTTTTTATTCTTTCTATCTTTTTAATTTAGTCTAGTGTAATTAGTTATCTTTTTATTATTTGTTTTTGCTATGCTCGGTACTAACTTGTTTTGTAGATTCGTTGGACTTGTTCTTATGGGGATCGCTCCAATTTTGGGTAATATCGCTATTTTCCTCTCTTTAACTTGGTTCTTAATTAACATTGAGGACAATGTCAAGTTTTAAGTTAGGGGGTGTGGGATATTCTATCCATTTCTTTGTTTAGTCCATGTTTTTGCTCACATGTTATTTACTCAGTGTTCTTTTCTTAGAAAAATTAAAAATTTCAATAAGATTTTCTTTGTTTTTTCTCCTTTATTGGGCATTTTGCCTTTGTTTTCGATGATAAATTTCAATAATTGCCTGATGCAATAGACAACCCAATGATGCATGTTCTCGATTTTAGAAGTTATTAGACTTTAGTCTCACTTATTGATATTATGAATAACTTCATGAATTGAATTTTAATCCCGTGAGCACATGCACTTTTCTCTCTATATTGATTTGGTTCAAGATTTTTATAACTCAATAATCTTTTGTTGCATTGTATATACTTACACCGAGTAAGCTTTGTACCTTTCGTCATTTGTGAGTGTATACACTATTCTTTTCTCATTGAAAATGTTGAATTCGTTGGTAATCTCACTATTCTTTCATTTGACTGTTCATTAATTGAGTTCATACTTGAAATGTGATACTTGATCATGATTTTCATATATTGTTTTGATTCAAGAATTGCATAAACTTTGTGAAATGATCATAGGCCTTCTTTGTTATATCATCCATATTAGCCTTGACCTGACCCTTATATGTTTACCCTCGTTAACCCCTTTGAGCCTAAATATAGCCTTTAATTTCATAACCCAAATCCAATAACCAACTCTAAATTGGAGTTTTAAACCATACATACACCTTCCACACCCTTGTTTGGAATGTTACTTGGGATTGAATGATGTTGTTATGATGTCGGTTGCAATTTAGGCACATGAGAGTTTGAAAAGTAAAGAAAAGAAAAAATGAAAAAAATGATGAAAAAGAGAAAGCAAAAAGCAAAAGAAAACAAAAGAAAAATGAGAAAAAGAAGAAAAAAAGAGAAAGTTGTAAATGTTGTGTATAGTGTTCAATAAGCTTTGATTACTCTCCCCGATGATATATCCAATGCCGTTTTGGAACTTGTTTTCCAATTTTGATATTGCTCGCATTTGCCCATTATCTCGAGTTTTCATCCCGAACACTTTGAATCCGTGCATACATTCCTTCATTTCGTACCCTAGCCTAACCTACATTACAACCCTTTACAAGTCCTATGTGATCTTAGGTTGATGTAATTTAAAAGTCATAATAGTTTTGATAATCTGTGAAAATGCATTTCGCCTCTTTTAGTGTGCGGTATCCTTTCATTGAGATTAAATTTTTCATTTTATATATAGCGTTCTTCATTTGTGATATGTGTGCGGCCATGTTTCCATTTACATTTACTCTTTAACCCGCATGTTCCGTGTGTTACCTCCCTGTTTCGAGTGAATTCACTTGATGAGTGTAATGCCCGTGAGGATTGAATATATGCTTGCTTTATTTAGTATCCGGTTTATATAAGTTTTTCGCCAAATCACACCTTGCATGTGCTTGCTTCCCCTCCCACATTTTAAGGTTTCAATTCTATGAGGTGCATTCTATAATGTTAATGATTTGGCCTTTTGTTTGAATTCATTCACTTTGATAATAATGCGTATGAAATCTTTTTCGCTATTGTTGGGCTTGTCGCATGCTGGTTTGGGCATATTTTGAGGAAACCATGTGATGTTTGTGGGTATCATCCCTGAAAACCCTCACGAGACGACACTCATCCACTAGGGTGACCTAGGGGTTTAACGACTTATTGCATATGCTAAATGCAATCGTGCTCCCTACGAAAGTGGCATTTATATTTAGATGCATATATACGTCTTGTACCGCCCTCTGTGGACTAGTTTTGTGTGTTTCATTACTAGGGACTAGCAATGTTTAAGTTAGGGGGTGTGATTCGTATTAAATATTGCATATTTTCGCCCGTTATCTTTATGCATTATAACGTTTTTACGGTCCTTAATGCCTATATTTATGCTCATTAACCAGACAACCTTGGATTTGGATATATACATGTCTTGCAGGGGTTAATTGTGCTTTTGTAGGTATTGGAACGCTAAAAGTGAGGATCCTTTGCATTTCGGAGAAGTTCCGTCGCTGGACACTACTTCAAGGGCATTTTAGTCAATTCACATTTCTTATCCAGCTCATGGAAAATCCACGAATGCATAGTTCGTTGAGTAAGCATCGCGTGTCTACAAACGGTGCGCCGTTTGGAGTTCGGACGAAGAAGATATCCCCGTTCCCGTTATTGGACCTTTTCCCCCTCTTCATGGAACAAGGATGGCAGAAAACAGAGTACCGGTCGATCGCGTCCCTGGGACCGGTTGACCGCGGTTTTATTTTCTTGCCGTGGGAAGGAGACAGTGGGCTTTTTCCTAAGGGACCGATCGATCGCGCCCCCGCGACCGGTCGACCGGTGATGCCACATATTTTGCACGTCTTCCTTTTCTATTTTTTTTTCTTTATTTCTTTTGTAACTTACTATATAAAGAAATTTTGGTTTCTAATTCAGATATAGTGAGATATTTTTTAGAGGGTAGATAGTTTAGGTTAGGGTTTGGAGGATGGAGATCTCATTCTTCTTCCTCTCTTAGTTTGACACCCAATTGGGTTTGTAAGTGTGCATTATTCATCTTCCCTACCATTTAATATAGTTGTATTTCCATTATTCTTGCTTTCTAGTATAATTTACAAGCTTTTTAATTTAGGTTTACATGCTTTATCTACATAATTTCTTTACTTGTTTTCTTGTGTAGATTTATCGCGTTTATTTACTCTCTTTATTTATCTCATTTTTACGATGCTTTCTAATTAATTTAAATTAGGTTGTGTTTGATTTGAACTCACTTGGGATAACGCGTTGCTTTGCTTGGTGATAGTGTTTACGGGTTTATTTCGAGTGCATTGTCCTAGTTATTACGCCTAGGAGATTTGACGGGGCATTTCACGTATGTCCCGTGCTTACGACCTTTCGCGCGTAATTTTTGGGACATTTGTTGACGCTAAAATCTTATTAGGCTTTTATGAGGATTTAGGGGCGTGACAACCCTTGGTTTAATTAACTGTCGAAACGAGACGCATTTGTAATAACTCGTCGACCCATGTAACCATTTTATACAAATTAACCCGGGTGAGGGATATTCGACGCATCCTATAAGTTTTACTCGCTTTCATAATCTAGTTTCAATACCCTCACCTAGAATAATTATTTCCCTTTTTATGCATTTTTTTCCTTTTTAGTTTGTAATCATCTTTTACACTTTTATTTCAGAGTATTAAATCAATTAAATTCTAGCATCTCGTCCCTGTAGATTTTTGATACCCGACTTACCGCTGTGCTTGCCTCGCAAGTGTAGTATTAATTTAGGTTTGTTTGTATTGAGTAGGTGAAATGAAAACAATGATTAGCATCTTTACACAGGCTACTTTTCGCACTCAATCATTCTCCTCCAATATATGTGTTTTGTTTTGATGGTTCGCGAGAGATTGAGCCTTTAGTCCTTTATGCAATGAGCGATGAAATGGGTCATGGTAGCAGAGTATCCAGGCACCGCAGTTGTGTCTCGGGGTGCAATATTATATATATATATATATATATATATATATATATATACTGTGTGAATTAAGTTGGTATAGCGAGCAATTAATTATATTAAACTGAAATCCGCCTTTTATGCTAAAGAGAGATTGATCATATATATTATATTGCGAGGGAAATACATGGGATATTAGGCTAGGAGTAGATATTAGTCAGGAAGGACTAGTTAGTATGGGGATTGGACTAGTAGGATTGGAAAGTATGCTAGATGTGCACATTAGATGAGAGGTGAGCATTTCAAGTGAGTACGATAATCTAACATGAATAATGTATGTACTAATAACTCATTTTAAGCACTTGCTGATTTTAAAACTATTTTCATCTCAGGTTCTGACCCATTTTCTGTAAATCTCTTTTTCTTGTCAAATTCTTTTAGGTTCCCAGCCACAGGGGCAACAGGCTTAGGAGTTCCATTCATTCGACGAGCTATAGCTGCTATGGAGGTTACAAGACTTTGGTAGTGGATGCCTCTATGTCTATCATTCATTGCTTTTGAGCCATTTTCATCAGTTGGGCATGTAGCCTTTTCTATTCAGATGTTTAGAGATTTTGGATTTAGTTACTTACTCTTTGCAGTTATTGGATTTATTCAGTTGGACTATTGTATTTGACTTTTGACTGGAAGTGTTTATCCCGGTCCCTTTTATTATGTTAGTTATTTCATTTATTATGAGATTGGATTGAATGGTGAATGTTTAATTATTTCCTTACATGGTTTATATTAATTGTAAAGGTAAAATTTTGTCATCAACCTTTTTAAATATTAAGTGGTTAGTTTTAATTATAAAGTTTTCGACAGTGATGCATAATCTGAACCAACTGGATATTCTAAATTAATTAATAAAGGACTGATCTCGCGGTATTTAATTAGGTGGGGGTGTCACAGGTGGTATCAGAGCATCAGGACCTAGAGTCCTTAGGATCTCTACGTCTTACTATGTTTTTCGTGCCGCTATCTTTGATATAGAGCCTTATAGTTAGGATTGTTGTATTCATTAATTGCGCATTTTACATCTTCAGCTATTTGAGATATTTACTATGGACTTATAAAGCTTATCTCTCATTTTAGATGCCTCCCAGACGTGAACAACGAGCTAACAGGGATGCCCAGCCTGAGCCTCAGCCAGCTCCGGCCCATGGTACGATGATTTCTACGGAAGTTGCTGCTATTATAGCACAGGCGGTGAATGCATCATTAGCAATGGTACACCAAGCTCCACCACTGGCCCCAGCAGTGGATCCAACACCAGTTCACGCTTTCCCTTCTGCTTGGGAGCACGTCAGAGATGCCTTTCAGAAGGCACATCCTCTAGAGTTCGCTGGGAGTTCAGATGTAGTAAAGGTGAGCCAATGGAAGAAGGATATATAGAGACATCTGAGGATGTATGAGTGCACGGAGGTCAAAAAGTAGATTTTGGGTAATTTTCAGTTGGTGGGGGCAGCGTTACAGTGGTGGGAATACATCATCACTACGGAGGAGTAATAAAACATGACTATTAGAGAGTTCTGGGTGCGGTTTGACCGCAAGTACTTCCCTTCTGCAGTGCGGACCGAGATGAGAAGGAAGCTGTTGAACCTCAAAAAGGAAGGGAAGACAGTTGCTGAGTATGAGGAGGAGTTTATCGTCTTCTGAATATTATCCTCGATGAGATATCGACAGAGGAGAAGAAAATGCAGAGATTCATGGATGGATTGGCTTAGAGGATTCGCTATCACCTGCTAAGGAATCTTTCATTGTACACTTATTCTGATGTGGTTAATGCTTCCCTAATACATTTCCAGGATCACCACTTCCACCAGCAAGGGAGTAAACGAGTTGGGAGTCTAACCAGCAGGGCCAGACAGGAGGTAGTAGTTCCAGTGGGGCACCCTCAGCTCAGGGACAGGTCCATCATGGGGAGCAGAGTTCCCATCAGGGGGATCCTGCTAAGCGATTTTGCTTCGAAGATTTCAGACAGGGGCAGGGAGGCTTTAGGTAGGACCATCGGCATTTTTAGCAGGGCCAGCAGGGTCAGGGGAGGGGTGGTAATGACCATCAGGGACGAGGGTAGTAGGGATAGAGGGGAGGAAATTTTCCAAGGAGGTGTTTTACTTGTGGCAACACTGGCCACAAATGTTAGGACTGTCCTCATAGGGGTAGAGCCCCGTAGCAGCAGCAGTAGCAGGGCGCCCGTAAGGAGCCCCAACGATCGTTATTTCCAGTCACCCTCCCAGTACCGCCCCAGATTCCATCTTTGCCAGCCATTCTAGCATCTCCGGTACAACAGGGATAGTTGTAGTATGGGAATGTCTACAACGTCCATCAGGCCCCAGTTTTGCACGCTAGGATCGAAGGGGATGTAATGGGGATTCAAAATGAATTAGGGTAATTGAATGAGAAACTTTCACAAATTTTGTCCCTTTTAATCGGTCTTACCCCTACAGCCCCCATTGTATCCCGATTTCCTTTTACCTACTCAAAATTTTCTTCATTCTCTATTCCCCTCAGAGATGGCGGTTCCTCTTTCAATATTCCGCTTCTTAGTGCCTAGCATGTCACATGTCTTGGATCATTGTCACAACCCATGGTAATTATGGTGAGAAATACTATATGAAGGGCCGGAGTGGTAAAAATATTGTTGGGGGTGTGCACGCTCATCTCCACTAAAGTAGGAACTATAGTACTTAGTCGGCCTTTGCAGGAGGGTGAGTGTCATATCATGGTTAATAAAATATATAGCAGTTTTGAATATGCTCCAGTGCACGTCGTCAGTGGAGAAAAAATTGGTTGAAAAATTATTTAAACTCTTTTATCACTTGGCCAGTTTATCGTTTGATGAAGACGTAGTAATATTTTTCTTACGTCATAATAATATCACTAGAAAAGTTTATTTAATTGAGTTTAAGTGGTTGTGTAATAGCGTTGATTGTTGTGTTCTTGTATTTGATTTTGACTGATTGGTGCGTTATTGACACTATATTAGTGTTTTACTTTGATTTACACTATATTATTTCATAGTTTGTTTGATTGGTGCGTTGTTGACACTATATTAGTGCTTTACTTTGACACTATATTAGTGCTTTACTATGCAAAATGATATTTATGTAACATGATGTTTATTTTATCATGTTGACACAGTATTGCAATTTGAATATTATTAAATGGATTTTCCACAATACAAAGAGTGGGTGGGGAGACTGACCGAATAGCTAATAGTTATGTTAAAGGCGTTTAAGAATTTATTAGCTATGCTTTTAAGAACCTTAAAAGTGAGAAGATTTCTTGTATGTGCACCCATTGTATGAACGAAAAATATAAATTTTTAGAAGATGTTGAGTTACATTTAATAAAGTGGGGAATTTTTCAAGATTATAAAAAATGGACATACCATGGTGAAAAACATGTACATTATGTTCTCGAAGAATTGTCAGTAACCAACAGTGTAACAGAACACCAACGAGTGGTAAATGATTCACTAACATATCATCTGTTGATCGACCTAATTAACGATGCTTACGGAGTCCACCACGAGTAAAATCACTAACCTATGCAAGGTTTGGGTGCCTCTCATGGGGCCATTTGGAGGGTGTTTTACGTTTTCACCCTTTGACGACATATTTTTAAGTCTAAGTCAAATAGTTTGCAAATTTTGGTCGTGATTTCAAATCGGGGGTCCCAATGTGATCGGTTCTTGCGACTTACATTGGTCTCGTGTGAGGTGTTCGTACTTCTTACGGGGTCGTTTTGTGCCTATTTTACATTTTCACCATTTGATGACATGTTTTTAAGCCTAAGTCTAATAGTTTACAAATTTTGATCATGCTCTCAAATCGGGGGTCCCATGACTACGCGATCGGTTCCTGCGGATTACATTGGTCTGGTGCGAGGTTTTCGTGCCTCTCATAGGGCCGTTCGGTGGTTGTTTTACGTTTTCAATCTTTGACGACATGTTTTTATGCCTAACTCTAATAGTTTGCAAATTTTGATCACGCTCTCAAATCAAGGGTCCCGTGACTATGCAGCTGGTTCCTGCGGTTTACATTGGTCCCGTGTGAGATGTTTGTGCCTCTTATGGGGCCTTTTTGTGGCTGTTTTATATTTTCACCCTTTGACGGCATATTTTTAAGCCTAAGTCTAATAGTTTGTAATTTTTTATCGTACTCTCAAATCGGGAGTCCCATGACTATGCGATCAGTTTCTACGGGTTACATTGGTCCCGTACGAGGTGTTTATGCCTCTCACAGGGTCATTTGCCGTCTGTTTTATATTTTCATGATTTGACAACATGTTTTTAAGTCTAAGTATAACAATTTGTAAATTTTCATCGTGCTCTCAAATTGGGGGTCCCATGACTATGCGATCGGGTCCTGCAGGTTACATTGGTCTCGTACGAGATGTTTACGCCTCTCACGGGGTCGTTCGGTGGTTGTTTTACGTTTTCAACCTTTGATAGCATGTTTTGAGTCTAACTTTAATAGTTTTCAAATTTTGGTTGTGATCTTAAATCGGGGGTCCCGTGACTACGCAGTCGGTTCCTGCTGGTTACATTGATCGCGTGTGAGGTGTTCGTGTCTCTTATGGTGCCATTTTTTGGCTGGTTTACGTTTAACCCTTTGACGACAAGTTTTTAAGCCTAAGTCTAATAGTTTGAAAATTTTGGTCATGCTTTCAAATCGAGGGTTCCGTAACTACGCAGTCAATTTTTACGGGTTACATTGGTCCCGCATGATGTGTTTGTGCCTCTTACGGGGTCATTTGGCGGCTGTTTTATGTTTTCACCCTTTGATGATATGTTTTGAAGCCTTAGTTTAACAATTTACAAATTTTAGTCATGCTCTTAAATAGGGGGTCCTGTGACTACACGATCGGTTCCTGAGGCTTATATTGGTCCCATGCGAGGTGTTCTTGCTTCTTATGAGGCTGATTTGTGGTTGTTTTACATTTTCATCCTTTGACGACATGTTTTGAAGCCCAAGTTTAACAGTTTGTAAATTTTGGTTGTGCTCTTAAACTGGGGGTCCCGTGACTACAAGGTCAGTTCCTACGAGTTACATTGGTCCCGTGCGAGGTGTGAGTGCCACTCATAGGGCCATTTGGGGCCTATTTTACATTTTCACCCTTTAATGACATGTTTTTATGCCTAAGTCTAACATTTGGCAAATTTTGGTCGTCCTCTCAAATCGAGGGCCCGTGACTACGTAGTCTATTCCTACGAGTTAAATTGGTCCCGTATGAGGTGTTCGTGCCTCTTACGGGGATATTTTATGGATATTTTATATTTTCACCCTTTAACGACATGTTTTTAAGCCTAAGTATAACAATTTGCACATTTTGGTCATGCTCTTAAATCGGGAGTCCTGTGACTATGAGGTCGGTTCCTACGAGTTACATTGGTCCCGTGCGAGGTGTTTGTGCCTCTTACAAAGACGTTTTGTGACTGTTTTATGTTTTTCCCTTCAACGGCATGTTTTTAAGCCTAAGTCTAATTGTTTGCAAATTTTTGTTGTGCTCTCAAATAAGAGGTTTCGTGACTACGCGGTCGGTTTCTGTGGGTTACGTTGGTCCCGTGTGAGGTGTTCTTGTCTCTTATGGGGCCATTTTGTGGCTGTTTTATATTTTTGCCCTTTGACGGCATGTTTTTAAGTCTAAGTCTTATAGTTTGCAAATTTTGGTTGTGCTCTCAAATCGAGGGTTCCGTGACTACGCGATCGGTTCCTACGGGTTACATTGGTCCCGTGTGAGGTGTTCGTGCCTCTTACGAGGCCATTTTGGTGTTGTTTTACATTTTCCCCCTTTGACGGCATGTTTTTTAGCCTAAGTCTAACAATTTACAATTTTTGGTCGTGCTCTCAAACCGGGGATCACGTGACTACGCGGTCGATTTCTACGGGTTACATTGGTCCTGTGCAAGGTGTTCATGCCTCTTACGGGACCATTTTATGACTATTTTACGCTTTCACCCTTTGACGACATGTTTTTAAACCAAAGTCTAACAATTTCCAAAATTTTCTCATGCTCTCATGCTGAGGTCCCGTGACTACGCGGTCGGTTCCTACGGGTTACATTATCCTGCGTGAGGTGTTCATTATGCCACTTACGGGACCTTTTGTAGCTATTTTACATTTCACCCCTTGACGGTATGTTTTTTAGCCTAGGTTTAACAGTTTGTAAATTTTGGTTGTGCTCTCCAACTGGGGGTCTTGTGACTACTCGGTTGGTTCCTGCAGGTTACATTGGTCCTGTGTATCTTGCGGGTCCGTTTTGTGGCTGGTTTACATTTTCACCCTTTGGCAGCATGTTTTTAAGCCTAAGTTTAACAGTTTGAAAAATTTGATTTTTCTCTCAAATCGTGAGTCCCGTGACTACGCGGTTGGTCCAAATATAAGAACAAGTTTCAATTCTTCCAAGAAGGTCCAAATCCTTCCCTGTCTACTTAAATTTCTTATTTTTTTTTGCATTAGATTCATAATTTAGTTCTTACTTTAGTTCATAAACATTAACATCTCATCTTTTTATTAGTTAAATTGCACATACTTTATTTTCCATATAAAAACCCAAAACAAGCAAAAAGAGGGTTATACGTATAAATTCTAACGGGATTATCCATCACAAATTTTCAAAACTAAAATACATTTTCTACACACATATAATAAAATCCTGTTCGAATCTATGGGATAAACCCAACCCCTATGCTGCATACGAACTACATGGATTTTGATGCCTTTATAGGCTATGTAGGCGTTTCAAATTAAAGCCTGAGACTCGAGTCCAATTTTCTAATTTTTCAATTTTCCCAAATTCCCCATTTCCGCATTTATCACATTTTTACATTATTATACATATCATGTTTATGGTCCTTATTAGCGTTCTATCCAACACATAACGATCAATATCATAATAAATGCATAAATTGTATTTTCTATATACTATTTTGGGAACTTTCCTATAGATGAACTCACTCTATCGTTTCCATGGTATGAGTTGGGTGATTCTGATCTCCATTATATATACACGCACACACACTTCACGGAGAAATAAAGGAAAATAATAACACAAGCCCATGAGAGATCGAAAGGGCGGGATGGATGCTTAAGACCTTCCCATTCCGTAACTTATCCCTTGAACCTTTCGAACTATTGGTTTCGTAAACATCAAATTGTCTTTGATGACGCTCTCTAGAGGCAATAACATGTTCTTTTGCCTGTTTTGTGCAAAATAAGCTAGCGACTTTGTCACGTACGTTCACCTAACAGTGACGACGGACGAAGCGCTCCTAGTGAGTATGAGGGCGTGAGACCTTTTTTTTCTCCCATCCTTTTCAACCTGCCCTACTGGAGAAATCTAGGATGAGAGATAAATTGGGGGATGGCCATAGTGGCGACTCCGCTGGGGATATTTTCATAAGAGGTCTAGAGTCTATTTGCATGGGTGTCATTATTTTCTGCATGTGTGCGTATGCACCTACTTGTATGTTCCCTCTTTTCCCCTCTATTATTTCTTGCACATATATACCTCGTGCTTATATCACTACTCACTCACATACTTATCGATATTCTCCATGTGCAATATGTGCACCTAGGATCATTTATATCCTCATGTTGCACACACCACTTATAATGTCCATGCTTGGGTGTCATTAACACACACCTCTATTTATCACACTTCTATACATCTATGCTCACTCACACTAGTCACAAACCACTTGTAGTTGATCCATGCTTAGTTTCACTACCAGACACTCACTTGTAGATATTCACATATATCCATGCTTAGTATAATCTTCATGCTCCATACTAGATTTGCATTATTATACTTGTCCATTCTCCCCTATATAATATAATGCTAATCATGCCAAAAAAAGATACCCTATCCATAATATACTAATCAAGAATCATGCATTTTGGACTCTACATCACCAAAGAGCATGGCTATTGACCAAATTTTGTCCCGTAACTGGGGGGGTCACTTCGTGATGGGTGCTGGTCCAGAAGGTCATAGTTAGCCTAAGCAATATGACTCTCACCTTCCATTGACCAAGTACCTTCAACGTATATCGAACGGCTCCCCCCACATCGTACTGTTTGATCGAAGTCATGACGGGAGGTATATCACAGGGAACTCGTTCACGTACATCAAGTGTATCGAATTCGCTCTCACACGTACTGTCCCCAATAGGTATATAGTTAGGAAATTCACGTACACTCAGGTATATCAAATGGCTTATCCACACGTACTGATTACCGTCAAAGGTAAGACGTATATCGTGGAGGTCATGCTAAAGGGGGAACCCTAGCAGTTAACCCAATAATTTCATAGCCTCATATAGGTGTCAAACCTAGGGCACTTATATTTAGTTTGTCGGTTTCTACCCGAAACTCAGCCAAAATGGTTGGTCGGTATGGGGCCCAAATTTTTGCCAGATTTCATCTTTTTTAAAACAGGACCCTATCCATGGGCCTGACCACAAGTCCAACCATATTTTTACATATTTTTTCAAACCCATTTTTCCTAGTCTCGGGTCCTGTCCGATATCTTTTTCTGCATTTAGGTAAACCTAATACAAGTGAGAACATAATAAACATAATAATAATCATGCTGAGACCCTTTTTCTCATTTTTCCTCTTTCTTTACCAAAAATGTCAAAAATATTTTTTCCTCTCTTTTATCAAAAATACCAAAAGCATTCCTCCTTCCTTATACCAAAAATATTTTTCTTCCTTTTTACCTAAAAACATCTTGTCCTCCTTTTTTCCAAAATGTCAAAAATATTTTCCTCCTTTTTTAAAAATAAAGAAAACAACAATTTCTCCCTTTCTCTTTCAAAAATGAATTCGAATTTTTCCCCTTCTCAGGTCAATCGCATACCCGACCCTTGGTCTGGATCCCTATTGGCTTCGGTCTTTCATTGAATCGCCCTGAGGCTCTGTCAATTCCTTCGCTTCCCTCGAGTTTGGAATTTATCCACTTTTTATGAAGAACGCTGTCCAAGCACCGAATGTATAATCGGATTTGATGACAACCTTAGCCCAACTCACTTCCAAGATTGATAACCTCCAAATTGAGGTTCATGAGATGCAATAAATGTGGGTCCCTATTCCCAAAGTGCCCGAGGTCCTCTTCTCTCGTGCTATGGGGCCGTCCAAACTCGAGCCTATTTGTGTACCCGAGGAATATCAGCACACTTCACGTGCTGCTCCTACTAATGGGCCGCTTCCAGCCCAGCTCCTTATACCGAATCTTTCCCAGCCAGGGGTTAGCTTACCGGTGACCTTTGATCCAAAGGAAAAAGAATTTAACAAGGGGAGGACCTCAAGATGTTGACAAAGAAATTTTACCATGTCCGAATCTCTAGGAACTATATGGATTACACCCATATGTCTCCTTATCCTAAAGCAAGGCTGCTTAAAAAGTTCAAGATGCCCAACATTGAGAAATTTGGAGGTAATGGATCCCCAATTATTCATCTCCGAATTACCACCGAACCACGACTATCCTAAGAGCTTCTGAGGAAATAATGGACCAAATATTCCAACAGACTTTGAAGGACAATGATCTTTTTTGGTTCTTATCTCTCGAGTAATCTAGAATCCGCAGTTGGGAAGATGCTACCCGCAAGTTCATGTTACAATACAAGTACAATGAAGAGTTGGAAGTCACCCGCCGTGATTTAAAATGGCTCAAACAGAACCCTGGGGAATCAGTCAGTAACTTTATAGCGAGGTGGAGAGAGAAAGAAGCCAGCACGACCAACCAACCTTTTGAAAAAAAGCAAGTCAGCAATGTGAAGAAGAACTTCTTACCCCATGTTCGAGCAATGATGGGAGGACAGTACTACCTTCATTTTTAGCCTTACGAGTGGCAGGAGTGGAAATTAAAAAAGGTATTACCAAGATAGAAATTAAACCTAAGAAAACATCTGGACTGTTTACTTATAGAAAATATGAAAAGCCTTTTAGTACCGCAGTTTCAAGCATAAAAAATATCTCTCAAACTGCCACTTCATGGACACCAGAAAGCCGCCCTAACCCAGTTAAGAAAGAATACTCTGAGCTTTGTACTCCCCTCTCCAAAGTTTACTAGTCCCTTTTAAGCCGAAATATCATCAAGCGTTTGGACCCTCGTTCATTACCAAACCCACTTCCCCAAAATTTCAAACCAGATGCCCATTGTGACTTTCACCAAACTACTGTCCATACTATTGACCATTGTTTCCACCTTCAAAATATAATCCAAGGTCTGATCGATTGGGGTATTATTTCCCCACCATCCAATCCCAAACCAAACACTACCCACAATCCAATCCCCAACCATACAAGTGCCATCTTCCTAGAAGAAGACTCTGAATTTGATCCATCTACCTAGATCGTACCCAGTAAATCACCAATCATACCCATATATTCCCCTAAACCTCTCCAAGTCTACCCATATTTTCTCCTGCATCCTACCTGTTTTGCCGATTAGGCTCTGCCACATCATACTAGAGCATGCATTATTATTTGTACCCATTTCGAAGGGAAAGATATGGAATTGTCAGCAGTGTTGAACCAACTCCTAGAGTTCAGACCGAAGTCCAAGATGACTATTGACTGCTAGAGATTCAATACACTATTCATGGTAGCTCAAAAATCGACTCAAGAGTCAGATAGTTGGGTGGTACCTAATGATGAAGTGATCTTGGATGATGTCGTTTAGATCATGGCGGGATTATTCTGATAGACTAGTGAAATTTACGGTATATTTGATATACTAGATACTTTGAAGCTACAAGGGTGCCCGATCCCTTAACTTCTATATCTCCCCATTGAATGGGAAGATCTATATGAAGAGGTCATTTAGGTTGTAGTGTTTATTGACTTTTTATGGAAAGATGATGTCGTTGCCAAGAGATAGGGAGACAAATTTGATGATTCGGAGGAAGAATAAAGCTAAAAAAAAACTAGCCCAATAGTTAGCATATGTGGAATGATATAATTTGAGGAGATATTAGGAGATATCAACAAGGTGGATGAATAACCTGATCGATGAAGAAACATGATTTCTATTTTCCCCCTCTTCTGTGAACCATATGACAAGGTCAGGGAGGCATTACTAAGTTCCAAGCCTACAACCATATGTGATCGACAAATGAAAGGGTGTTGAGAATCTTCCTATGCCAGAACTGACCCTCAAGGAGAGCAAGGTCCTTCGTCAATTGAAGAAAACCATAACTAAAATCACATTATAGGGACTCTTTATGTCTTCCCAGCTGCACCAAAATTCCTTGATCAAGCTACTCACCTGGCCCATAGTTCCTTCTTCTGCCATACTAGAAGAAGTAGTGAATCTGATCGGATCCCTGACCCCCACTAGAATGCTCTCTTTCTTCGAAGAAGAAATCCTTAAGATTGGTCCAAACCATAATTATACTCTCAATATCTCTGCCGAGGTCATGGGAAAGACTGTCTCGCTCTCTATTATCGATAATTGATCAACTCTTAATGTTTCCCATTGAGAACCCTCAATTTCCTAAGACTAAAAATGAGCGACCTTATTCTAACCTCTACCGTAGTGCGCGATTACGATAATACCCGTTGAGAAGTGATGGGATCCATAAATCTTACAGCAGGGGCTCTCCCTATAAATCTTATTGTTGAATTCCAAGTCATCGACATCTCAATTTGTTTCAATATTTTACTTGGATGACCGTGTCTCTATAGTATCAAGGGTGTGTCTTCTTACCTTCATCAGAAAATGAAGTTCTTTACCAATGGGAAGGTCATCACTATCTTGGGCAATGATGAAAATATCGAGAATACAAGCACTAGTGATCTAGTACTTGAAATACATCATGGGGTGAACTGAGTTAAACCACTTCTACTCTCAGTAGAGGATGGTTTTAAGGATAGGGTTTTCTCAGAGTATAAACCTAATGGAAATGTCAATGTGATACAAATATTCAAGAACATGCACTTCATGCTCGGACTGGTACTGGGATGAAGATAATAAGGAATATTAGAACCCATAGAATTGAAGATATATTTTTCTCCTTGCATCTTGGTTTATCAATCGTCAGCAGAAGAGCTCAGAATGATCCTCTAACCCCGGGTGAAGAGAACATTAGAAAGTACCAAGACTATCCTAAGAGATTCCTTGAATGGAAAGTTCATCAGAGAGGGTGAAGATTTCCCCTTTTGCGTCTTTCCCAAATCATGGTATGATCATATGGATAAGAATATGAAACTTGGAATGGAGATCCACAACAACTACTCATGGGCCAAAAGTTCCCAGCATCATGTGCAACCACCCATTAAGAATACTATAGCCGATACCAAAATTTTTGAGGGAAGTGACTTCGAGGATTCATTCAATAGCTCCCCATAAACTGGCATGTTGTACCTGTTTCACCTGCTAAAATACAACACAACCCTGATGTTTATCCAATTTCCTCTTCTTTTGTCGTTACTCCTTATTCTGATGTAATCGAGACCTCATTTGATGAGGTTCTTAACATTGTTTTTCCTAACAATGAAATAAACGAAGTTTACTAGTATTTTGATGTGTTTTATATTAATTATATCAATTCTAATCAAACTCTTGATGATGATTATTTTGTAAATTAACAATTTTTAAATGATATAAATAAGGTTAATAATAAACAACATAACTGCATTCAAGTTAATGAAGATGAAACTGTTGTTATTAATCTCGGTTTTAGTAGCCAGCTATTCAAGATTAGGATGGGGGCCACCCTTGGCGAGCATGAGCACATGCAACTCGAAGAATTATCGAAGAAATTTGTAAATGTCTTTGCATGGTACTATGATGACATGCCCGACATTGATACCGAGATAGCTCAGCATGAGATTTTAACTCTCCTAGAATGCAAACCGATTAAACAGAACAAGCGAAAGCTCCGCACCAAATGGTCGCTTGGGGGTTAAGGAATAGTGGTCAAACAGTTGAACATGGGTTTCATTCATGTGATTGAATATCCCACATGGATACCCAATATCATACACGTGCTGAAATCAGGAGGTAAGGTTCACATGTGCATTGACTATTGAGATTTGAACAAGGCCTATCCAAAGGATGATTACCCGTTACCCAATATCAACATCATTATGGATAACGCAACCAGTCATTCTATAAAGTCATTAGTTGATGGGTTTATCGGATGTAACCAGATCAAGATGCACCCAAATCATCAAGAGAAAATCGCCTTCATCACCCCTTGGGGAACCTTTTGCTACACCGTCATTCCATTTGGTCTAAAAAATGCAGGAGTTACCTACCAGAGGGATGCCACAACCATCTTGCTTAATCTGATACATATAGAAGTCGAGGTCTATGTAGATTATATGATTATCAATCTTAAGACTATAGAAGGTCATGTTCCCACTCTCCGGAAGTTCTTCGAGTGACTACTACAGTACCAGATGCGACTTAACCCATAAAAATGTGTCTTTGGCATTACCAAAGGAAAGTTCTTGGGATTCATGGTTAGTGAGAAAGGGATAGAAGCTGATCTTGCCAAGATGAAAGCCATACTCGAAATGACACCCCCCCAAATGGAAAAGGAGGTTCGGGTATTCCCTAGAAAATTATAATATATCACTCGGTTCATCAACCAGTTGAATTCTATTTGTGAACCCATCTTCAAACTCCTATGAAAGGATTACACCAAAATTTGGAATGAAGCTTGCCAATAAGACTTTGACCAAATCAAGCAACACCTAATCCGACCTCCGATACTCATGCCATCCCAGCCTGGTCTTCCCCTACTCCTACACCTGACCGAAATAGATACTACAGCTGGGGCTTTGCTAGCCTAATACCTTGAAGAGTCTCATAAAAAGAGGGCCCTTTACTATGCAAGTTACAAGTTGGACGAATACAAAGGTAACTACACAACCTTAGAAAAAGAATGTGTCGCTTTTGTGCGGTTCACCCAAAAACTACGCATACATACCCATCTTCCCCATTAAACTTGTATCCCGAATCAATTCCATAAAGTACTTACTTGATAAACCTACACTGTCCATCCGAATGGCCTAATGGTTGATGCTTCTAGACGAATTTTATATAATGTATATCACGCAAAAATCTATAAAAAGAACAGCCATCTATGACTACCTTGCTGACCACCCTATGGAAGAAGCCGACGTTTGGATTTCTAAGTTTTTGGATGAGAATATACTTTGTACGTCACAAGAAGACCTTCGATGGAAAATGTTCTTTGATGACTCTGCCAAAAAGAAAGGATATGGCATTGGGATAATCTTGGTTGCCCCTGATGACTCTCACATTCTCATTTCCATCAAACTGGATTTTCCCTACACCAATAGTATGACTGAATATGAGGCGTGCCCGGTAGGCCTCAACATCGTTCTCAAGAAAGGAATTCGACACCTAGATGTCTATGGGGATTCAACCCTCATCATTGATCAAGTCCTCAAAAGATGGAAAGTGAAGGACGAGAAACTCTCACCCTTACATGCCCACTTAGAAGAAGTAGCCTCCCAATTCCAATATATCACCTTCCACTACTAGCCCCGAGCAAAGAATAACCTAATCGATGTCCTTTCTACATTAGCGTCCTTGATTGATACGCTAGAAGGAATAACAATGACCCATTTCCTAGTCCAAAAGTAAGATAAATGAACCCACTACTACCACATTGAACTCATCACATAAGAGAATCCCAACATGGCCGATTGCTGGTACTATGGTATTTGGCACCTCCTTAAGCATGGTAGGTATCCCTGAGGTTGTACTAAGAAAGATCGAGCAACCCTCCACAAACTGGCTGCCCAGTACATTACATGCGATAAAGCACTGTTCAAAAGAAACTTCGATGGAACCTATTTACACTGCATCGCAGGGGCTGATATTGAAGAGATGATGCAAAAAATCCATAGAGGGGAGTGCAGACCCCATATGAATGGCCATATGCTCGCCAAGAAAATCATCCGACGGGGTTACCACTGGACCACCATTCTTCAGGATTGCACTGCCTATGTTCGAAGATGTCTTAAATACCTGTAGTTTTACAACCTCCAATGCTTGCCTCTGCGAGAATTGTAAAACATAACCTCTCCCTAGCCGTTCTCCACGTGGTGTATCGACAACATAGGGAAGGTTACACCCAAATCCTCCAACCGATATGAATTCATCTTGGTTGCCATTAATTACTTCACCAAATGGCTCGAAGACGAGTCATACATAGTTCTAAATTCTAAAAAGGTGGTCAAGTTCATGAAGAAAAATATCATCTGTCGATATGGGGTCCCGCACGAGCTGGTGTCAAACAACGGATTACATTTCAAAGAAAATGGTTGACGAGTATGGGATTCAAAGTTAGAAATCTTCTCCCTATCGACCTCAAGCCAATGGAGACATTGAAATCGTTAATAAACCTTAAATCCATCATCATCAAGATGACTAAAAGCTTTAGATATTGGGTCGATCGGATCCCTTATACTCTCTGGGGCTATCGCATTTTAGTTCGAACATCTACTGGGGCTACCCCTTATCTTTAGTATACGACATGGAAGCAGTCCTACATGTGGATCTAAAAATCCCTTCACTATAAATCTTGCTTGAAAGCAAAGTCAGTGAGGAAGACTGGCATCAGAGCCATCTTGACGAGTTGTCACTATTGGACGAAGGAGGCTTAAAGCTCTATATCAGATACAAGAATACCATCGTCGAATAGTGCGATCATTTAATAAGAAAGTCAAGGACCGTGGTGTCTGAGAAGGGGACTTAGACCTTAAAGAAATAGTAAAGTCCATATGGGACCCAGAGGGAAATTCAATCCCAATTGGAGAGGCCCCTACATTATGAAGAAGATCATGTCTGGTGGTGCCGCTATGCTCATCGACCTTGATGGGGAAGAAATGGCCTGCCCAGTCAACCTGGACCGTCTCAAGAAATTCTGCCCTTGATCTCGACGCGTTACGACTCTTCTTATCTCCATTCTATTCTAAAACAAAACTTCATTTCCCTCTACTTAGAACTACGTGGTGACTCATTATAATACCCCGCCCTAGAAAATAGGTATTTAACATTATTTCAAATGTTTGTCCAAAGGAAAATTCGAGGAATAAATAATCCAAGTGTAGCACGTCAAGTAATACGTAAGGTGGCGTAATGGTTTAAACGAAAAAAAAATTCAACGATGCATGTGTCGCATTAATGCGTATTTAATCTCTAATAGTATTGGTTAGTATGTCCATTTAGTTTGAGGAAAAAATATCAAGGAACGTCTGTGACATGGACAAGGTTAATACGACGCGATATTTAAATGGTAAGAAAAGTAAAATATCACAATATGGATTAAACGTGAAAGTTTTATGTTGCATGGTTCTCACGAGTTTTAGTTTTAGTTTGTATAATTATTTTAAGCACTTTGGTTAAGTTTTGTGCGATTCGAACGAGAAACAAATGCTACGCAAGCATGTGTACTAATTGTCTTACGACGCGCGACACAACGAAAGTCCAGTCTTGCGTAAATTGTTTAAGACATCTCGGAAGGTCAGAAAAATATTGTGAATATATTTTTTGACTCAAAAAAAATATAAGGAATATTATTATGATGAGAAAAAAAAAACTTTTGTACGGAGGTCCCGATTCTTACGCGCCTTGTACATGACAATCCGGGAGGCCAAACGACAAATGTAAATATGACTTTTAGCCCCAAAAATGCAAGGAATATGAATCTCAAGTTAAAAATTGTATAAATAAATAAATAAATAATTTTTAAAGAGAGAAAATTACGCAATCATCCTTTTGGGGTTGATTTTAGGTGGGTCTTGAGTGTCACATGTGCCAAGGTTGGTTGCATTGTATTGTCCCTTTTCCACTTAAATTGCAGACCTTGGGAAACCTTTTGCACCATTTGGGACACACAAACTCTTGGGTGGTTTGTCAAGAGTGGAAAACTACCACAAATACCTTATAAGAGAAATGGGAGGGAAAGTGAGCTGACCATTAATATCTCACTCTTTTCATCGGATTTTCTCCATCGTCGTGGTCAAACAAGAGCTCTTACTTCACTCCAAATTCGTAGCTCTTCTTCCTTACCATCTTTACATCATGAAAACACCATTTTGGAGGTCATAAAAACCATTAAAACACCTTTGTAGTTTTGGGACAACGTGTAGGAAGAGTTTTTGAGGAGCTTTTGATGAGATTTGGGAGTTATAGAAGGGGGTTTTGAGCTTGGAGATGGAGGACTCTTGGAGCTTTGCTTTTAAGAGATTTTGATAAATCCGTAAGTCCACCTTTGAAGGTGGGGGTTGCTCCTCCTACACAGTCATTTCCATCACCATTTTGGAGATACTTAGGAGGGAATACTAACCATGGTTTAGGTTTAAGGTTGAGTATAATTTTAGCTACTTTAATTACATGTATTAGACTTAATATATGTGTGCTGTTAGTTAGTTTGCATCTATGGAGTTAACTAGTTGAAATCTATGATTTTATTTGCAAATGGGTTTAAAAAGATATATTTCAAATGGGTTTGAAATTGATAAAATTCAGATTATTTTTCTACACATTTGGGTGTAATAATGTGTAACAAAGTGGGTATAATACATCTATGGATTATTATTTGCACCCTTAATATTTTGAGTAAAAATAGGCATTTAAAATAAGGTGTTAAATTAGTTCCAATAAGTGTTAAATATCAAGAATACTATTCATAGATGTTTTATGAAATAAAATGGGTTAAAAGTGTGTTTGAAATAAATAGAATGTGATTTTTATGATAAGTGATGTTTGAGCTTGTTCATGACATTTGCTAACTTGAATATGCATTTTCCTACATTAAATAAAGGCTTATATATGTGAAGGACGACTTTCATTTTAAAATGATATTTTAAAGTGTGGGAACTCATCATAAGTAAATAAAGTGGGTTTAATGAGTAAACATGTGAAACTCAAGTCTTCATGTAAATAATGAAAGTAAAGAAGACCAAGTGTGAAATAAATGACTAAGTATGGGTCCTTATGCAAAAAGTCATAATTAAAGTGTGTGACACTAAGTTTGAAATGTAGAGCGTCAAATGTGGAAATGTAGACTAAAATGAGGTTTTAGTGTTAAAACTCAAAATTAAAGTGTGTAACTCTAAGTTTGAAAGTGTAAATATGTCAAATGTTTGAATATTGACGAAATGGGTTTTAAGTTGTAAAAGTACATAATTAAAGTGCACGGGATTAAATATGAGAAATAAGACTTTAATATGTAAAAAACGTGATTTTATATATTAAAAAGGGTTAAAATGCAAAATGTATAATTTTGGCAAAGTGAGAAGTTGAACAAGTGTGTTAATGACTAAAATGCCTAAGTGTTAAGCTTAGAATTTGAAGGGGTATTTTTGTGAATAACACTTGAAAAAGGATAAGGTTGTAAGTTTTGGTAAAGAAAAATGGTAAATTGGTAATTTACTTAAAGTGTGACATTTTTATGAAATAAAACACTGAAGAGTGTTTTGGCACTAATATGGAAAGAATAATTTAAAGGGAAAATAATTTTCGGGATAAAAATCAATGCATGCCTGAGAAAAAGGACTTTAGTGGAATATAATGATTTTTCCTAAATGAATAATGGAAAAATGGACGGTTAAGCCCAAGGTTTTGGCTTCGGCCCCGAAAAGGAAAATTAATTTGAACACTATAAAAATGTTGAATACATTGGTAAGATAATGATATTGGATGATGCTGGGATAAATATTTAAGCAGGGCTATGCCGTCCCTAGTGGTGAAAGACCCCAAATCAACTGCAGTTTACTTGGCACTCGGTGCCGGACAGTGAAATTTCGTGAAACCGTGGGTGTGTGCGCATTATGATGTGTGCGTGTGTTTTCGAATTCCCTAAAGATAATGCTAAGTAATGAATCGAATATTCATGAAAGAGGCACAAATGGATGGTATTGATCCAATAATTCTTTAATGCAATTATAACATAGTAATTATTTTAGTTTCACGTGGTAACATGGGATGGTTAAATAAGGCAACTTAATGATACTTAAGCTACCTAATGAGGCTCAAACCATAATAAACACAAGCATGTGTTATATGAGGTTTTCAATACAAAAAAAGGAGTAATTTTCTAACACGTTGTGTACGTGTATTGATGAGAGTCTTATGATATGGTTAAATAACTCAGGCGTGAGTTAATTGAATGTAGAGAAATAAATGGTCTTAACGAAAATAAAAGGTTTCCCAAACAAATGATATTTATTGATTATGCGTTAGTTAATGGGAATAAGTGCCAGTTTTCGAAAGCATGATAATACAAAATGGCTATTTTGTAAGTCCAGGAAGGCCAAATGGAACCAAATCACGTTTTTGTAGTAAAAATGATTAAATACATTGTCACATGTTTTTTTTGAAGGTATATATGTAGATATATACGTATTTTCTCATGGATGTAGTGTAGCATGTGAGTATTCCTTTCTGCCGTTCGTATCTATTCTACATTTGTATATATTCCCACTGAGCATTCGACTCACATCCCTCCTTTGTTATGGTAAGTTGCATGTCATTCCGTATTTTGAGAGTGATGTACATGTAAGTAATTACTTGCTTTACGATTAGTACATCTTTTTTCTTGACCTTGGGGGCACTCCCCTTGGGTCACATCACATAGTAATTATAAATTTGACTCGCATGCTAATAAGTGTAAAATTAAATACTATTAAAATTGGATTAGAAACATTATATAGGCTATTTCATTGCACTTTATAATTAACGTACGAACCGGATCATGTTAGTCCTTTAATAACCTTTAAATTCGAGTCGGGGTGTTACAACTTGGTATCAGATCTTTAGGTTCAATGTTCCTTCCGGGTGTGACGTGGTGAGGTCGGTAGTAGATCTTTCGGTGTCGTTGTTAGTTAGATCTGATCACGCTTTCCTAATGATGGTTTTGATTTGTCCCTTGGTGGTAAAGTCGAGGTCTAGAGCACGTTGTGTCCCGCTCTTTGAGCTGGTGATCGGATAAGTTAGTAGCCATTCGTATTCCGTTGCATTTGTTTCGATTACGTTAGCTAACAACTATCGAATTTTGGTGTAGGTTGTTAGGTGGTGGCACCCTACGCTTGTGTGAGACGTATCATGTGTAAGTTTGATGATTAGAAGGTCTTAATGATTTTAGTTTCATCTTAGATGGTATGCAAGTAGTTTCATCTACGGGATTAGGTGACTAAGTAGTACGACTTATGAATAAATAATTCTATGGAAATTAGAATGACTAAGTAACTTGATTATGTTTTGGGTTTAGATAACCTTGACGATTTCAAGTGATTTAAGAACAAATCCATATAGTCCTTGGGACTTAGAGTTAGAAATGGTGGTGTTGAATTATGATTTTAGAAAAATGAGGTGGTATTGGGAAATATGATCTCTTCTGTTATTAAAGGTATTGGCCTAAAAGTTATATGGGTAGTACCTGATGCCTTGTATCCTACCCAAAGTTTTATTGTGGTGATAACTTGTCATCTAGATGGGTGTGATGGCTATGTAGTGAGGCACGTTAGTTGTCGTGGTTGAATAATCATTGAGGTTAAATGATAGGCTATGATGAGTTTGATCTTGGGTTAGCATTATGAATAAGCAGGTGAACTCATGATTGTTCCTTTGATATATGTACTAAGGTTTATCTAATGAAGTGTCAGTGCAAGTACTAGGCTTTCCCTAGTAATGGTGAAATTAAGGTTGTACCACGTAGTACGGTACTGTCGACGTCTCTCATTGATATGATGGGATCTTTTATGACTTTAGGAATATAGAGTTATGATTGATATAACACATAGTGATTGGGATTAGTGTTTGGACTTTGAGAAAATAATTTAGCGGCCATGCTCGAGTGTTATACTTGAAACGACTTTTTTTCATGATAACTCCTAAGCTAGGACATGTATGTTGAATTTGAGTCGATTGACGTGGTGACTCTTCCATGAAGCATTGGGAAAAGTTATCGTATTGAGGAATGCAAAGGCTATCAGTGATTGTAATACAATTTTGTCATGTCATTTGTGGGCGTACCTTAGAGTTAGTGCCATGGTTTTGTTTATAAGCTTGCATTATGGTATGACTTGGGGAGAATATCGAGAATAGGTTGATATGTGCTAGGTTTTACACTTGGGAGACTTAGTACGTGATGATGTTCATCATGGTTTTAGAAATATAACTCGGAATCGAGTGTTAGGCTTAATTATAACACCTGCGTGTGCTCCCCGTATGGCTTAGTATGACTCTAGTGAGGAAAATCATTGGGTATTAGGCATGAGTAATGCTTGAAAAATTAAGGCGACGTTATAACTAGTCTGATAGTTATAATTTGGGATTATGTAAGACATTTCTAAGAATTGTAGCGATGGTCCCTAAGGAAGTATTTATGTAATTATTGTGTTTCACTAAACGAGAAGGATCTTGAGGTTTGAAAGTTAGCACTCACATGTTAAAATTGTGGAGACTTGAGTATGTTAGGTCAGTAACTAACGTTAAGCAATGAGAAATGTAACTTCTCTTTGGTATGAAGGATAACAAGTAACCTCAGTATTACGGAGGGAAGCCTAGAGTTTTAGCTTCCCAAGTGAATCGCTTCCCAAGTCATTGTCCGTGGAGAAGAATAATCATGATTGATGATTTAATCCAGGGCACGTGGATAGGCTAATGATTTAGCGTACGTATAGGTCGGTGAAAATTTTAGACTTCAGGGGTAAGTTGTGGTTCGTAATTCATGTGGCATGGTTTGCTATCCGAATTTGATTATTTCATTCCGACGTGACAATCACTTGATTCGTTACACCTTTTTGTGTCCTATTTTATCTCGATAATGGGAAGTTATTTCAATTATGGGATGGTATTCAGGTGTAGCGTTGCATAGCTCAGTAGTGATGCAGAATAGGCCAGTTAGAGGCTGTTATGTCACGGTACATAAGTACGCTCTTCTTAGAAAACACCTTTATTTTACATCGGTTGGTGTGTACACGTGGTCTCACGGGTTGTACATGTAGTTTTCATGTTACTTAATAACTTTAGGTTAATACAGTTGTCAGTTAACCACTATAGCTAGTTATGACGTATATTATGGATTTGAGGTCACGATTCTAAGATATAAATATTAGAACTTGATGGAACATTAAATGCTAGGGTTTCACTGCATATAAAAATTACGGATTGAGAATGTAGTCTCTTATGTGTATTTGGGTTGTCATAACAAGGATGACTCTAGGCTAATGCTTAGTCTCGTAGGAGATATCGGTCAGATAGACCATTGGGATTAAATTACTGTCTCGAAATTTTTGATGTGAATAGTTATTGATATTGAGGATGTATCTGCCTAAGCTAGGCAACACTCAAATCGTTTGATGAAACGTAGGCTTGCAAATCCCGATGTTCTGAATAATTCATGATAATGAGTACTTTGGGTGTTAGACTGATATTTGCTCACTATCGGTTACTTTGAGGTATTGTTTGTATGGAGATGTTAGGCATGCTTGGGAGTTAACAATAATATCTTAGGATCCACCGTAGTTGTAACTGATTAATGGTATGAAATCTTTTGGTTAAACTATAGTGTTAGAGACATATAGGATTATAATTTAATTATTGGATGAATGATTTGTGAGCTTGACGATCATAAATTTTGAGGACGAAATTTCCCAAGGAGGGAAGAATGTAATACCCCGCCCTAGAAAATAGGTAGTTAACGTTATTTGAAGTGTTTTGTCCAAAAGAAATTTTGAAGAATAAATAATCCAAGTGTAACACGTCAAGTAATACGTAAGGTGTCGTATTACGTAAATGGTTTAAACGAAAAAAAAATACAACGATGCATGTCTCGCATTAATGCATATTTAATCTCTAATAGTATTGACTTGGATGTCCATTAAGTTTGAGGAAAAAATATCAAGGAACGGATGTGACACGAACAAGGGTAATACGTCGCGACATTTAAATGGTACGAAAAGTAAAATATTGCAATATGGATTAAACGAGAGAGTTTTATGTTGCATGGTTCGCACGAGTTTTATTTTGAGTTTATATAATTATTTTAATCACTTTGGCTAAGTTTCGTGTGATTCGGACAAGAAACGAATGATACACAAGCATGTGTACTAATTGTCTTACGACGCGCGGCACAACGAAAGTCCAGTCTTGCGCAAATTGTTTAGGACGTCTCGAAAGGTCAAAAAAATATTATGAATATGTCTTTTGACTCACAAAAAATATAAGGAATATTATTATTAAGAGAAAAATAAAAAAAATACTTTTGTACGGAGGTCCCGATTCTTGCGCACCTTGTACATGACAATCCGGGAGGCCAAAACAACAATTGTAAATATGATTTTTAGCCCCCAAAATGCAAGGAATATGAATCTCAAGTTAAAAATTTCAAAAAAATATTTTTAAAGAGAGAATATGACGCAAATCATCCTTTTAGGGTTGATTTTGGGTAGGTCCTGAGTGTCACATGTGCCAAGGTTGGTTGCATTGTATTGTCCCTTTCCCACTTAAATTGTAGACCTTAGGAATCCTTTTGCACAATTTGGGATACAAAAATTCTTGGGTGGTGGGTTAAGAGTGGAAGACTACGACAAATACCTTATAAGACAAATGGGAGCGAAAGTGAGTTCACCATTAATATCTCACTCTTTTCATCAGATTTTCTTCATCACCATGGTCAAACAAGAGCTCTTCCTTCACCCCAAATTCACAGTTCTTCTTCCCCACCATCTTTACATCATGAAAACACCATTTTGGAGGTCATAAACACCATTAAAACACCTTGGAGTTTTGGGACAGCTTTTAGGAAGAGTTTTTGAGAAGCTTGATGAGTTTTGGGAGTTGTAGAAGGAGTTTTTGAGTTTGGAGATGGAGGACTCTTGGAGCTCTCTTTGGAGAGAGTTTGTTAACCCCTTCAATCCACCTTTGGAGGTGGGGGTTTCTCCTCCTACACCACCATTTCCATCACCATTTTGGAGATACTTAGGTGGGAATACTAACCTTGGTTTAGGTTTGAAGTTAAGTATAATTTTAGGTACTTTAATTACATGTATTAGACTTAAAATATGTGTGATGTTAGTTAGTTTGCATCTATGGGGTTAACTAGTTAAAATCTATGATTTCATTTGCAAATGGGTTTCAAAGATATATTTCAAATGGGTTTGAAATTAATAAAAATTCAGATTATTTGTCTACACATTTTGGGTGTAATAATGTGTAACAGAGTGGGTATAATGCATTTATGAGTTTATTATTTTCACCATTAATATTTTGAGTAAAAAGAGGCTTTTAAAAGAAGGTTTTAAATTAGTTCTAAAAGTGTTAAATTTTTAGAATACTATTCATATACATTTTATGAAATAAAATGGGTTAAAAGTGTGTTTAAATAAAGAGAATGTGATTTCTATGATAAGTGGTGTTTGAGCTTGTTCATGGCATTTGGTAACTTGAATATGCACTTTCCTACATTAAATAAAGACTTATATATGTGAAGGAAAACTTTCATTTTAAAAGGATATTTTAAAGTGTGGGAATTCATCATAAGTAAATAAAGAGGGTTTAATGAGTAAACATGTGAAACTCAAGTCTTCATGTAAATAATGAAAGTAAAGAAGAATGAGTGTGAAATAAATGACTAAGTATGGGTCCTTATGAAAAAAGTCATAATTAAAGTGTATGACACTAAGTTTTAAATGTAGAGTGTCAAATGTGTAAATGTAGACTAAAACGGGGTTTTAGTGTTAAAACACAAAATTAAAGTGTGTAACACTAATTTTGAAAGTGTAAATATGTCAAATGTTTGAATATTGATGAAATGGGTTTTAAGTTATGAAAATACGTAATTAAAGTATGTAGGCTTAAATGTGAGAAATAAGACTTTAATATGTAAAAAACGTGATTTTATATATTAAAAAGGGTTAAAATGCAAAATGGATAATTTTGGAAAAGTGAGAAGTTGAACAAGTGTGTTAATGACTAAAATGCCTAAGTGTTGAGCTTAGAACTTGAAGGGGTATTTTTGTGAATAACACTCGAAAAAGGATAAGGTTGCAAGTTTTGGTAAAGAAAAATGGTAAATTGGTAATTTACTTAAAGTGTGACATTTTTATGAAATAAAATACTAAAGAGTATTTTGGCACTAATATGGAAAGAATATTTTAAGTCCTTAAAGAGGAAATGATTTTCGGGATAAAAATCAATGCGTGCGTGAGAAAAAGGTCTTTAGTGGAATATAATGATTTTTTCTAAATGAATAATGGAAAAATGGTCGGTTAAGCCCAAGGTTTTGGCTCCGGCCCCGAAAAGGCAAGTTAATGTTAACATTATTAAAATGTTGAATACATTGGCAAGAGTATGATATTGGATGATGTCAAGATAAATAATTAAGCAGGGCTATTTCGTCCCTAGTGGTGAAAGACCCCAAATCAACTTTAATTTACTTGGCGCTAGGTGCCGGACGGTGAAATTCGATGAAATCGCGTGTGTGTGTGTGAGTTATGATACTTAAGCTACCTAATGAGGCTCAAACGATAATAAACAAAAGCATATGTTAAATGAGGTTTTCAATACGAAAAAAGGAGTAATTTTCTAACACGATGTGTGCGTGTGTTGATGAGAGTCTTATGATATGGTTAAATAACTCAGGCATGAGTTAATTGAATGTAGAGAAATAAATGGCCTTAATGAAAATAAAAGGTTTCCCAAATAAAGGATATTTGTTGATTATGCATGAGTTAATGGGAATAAGTGCTAATTTTCGAAGCATGATAATACAAAATGACTATTTTGTAAGGCTAAGAAGGCCAAATGGAACCAAATAACTTTTTGGTAATAAAAATGATTAAATACATTGGCACATGTATTTTTTGAAGGTATATATGTAGATATATACATATTTTCACATGCATGTAGTGTAGCGTGTGAGTATTCCTTTCTATCGTTCATTTCTATACTGTATTTGCATATGTTCCCACTGGGCATTTCGGCTCGCATCCCTCCTTTGTTACGGCAGATTTCATGTCTTCGTATTTTGAGAGCGTTGTACATGTAAGTAGTTACTTGCTTTACGATTAGTAGCTCTGTTTTCTTGACATTGGGGGCACTCCCCTTGGGTCACATCACATAGTAATTATAAATTTGACTCGCATGCTAGTAAGTGTAACATTAAATACTATTAAAATTAGATTTGAAACATTATATAAGGTGTTTCATTGCACTTCAAAATTAACGTACGTATCGGATCAGGTTAGTCCTTTAATAACCTTTAAATCTAGGTTAGGGCGCTACACCGATCCTCTAAAAATCCTTATGCTTTCAAAATATAACTCAAAAAATTTTCAAAACCCCCAGAGGTACGTAGGCTGCTCATACGCTTTACATGAGCACGACCCCCTTCTTTTTCACAAAATGTTATTCTTTTCTTATCCGCGAGAACGAAAGTTCATTTTAAAATGTACATGGACAAAAGTATTATATGCCTTAACAATTGGAATAGATAATTCAAATGCAAAAACTCATCAAAAGGAACAACAATATAATCAAATTTTTCTTTATTTTATTGATGAAATTTCCCATTACAATTACATCAGCATAGGGAGTCAAATGACTTCCCTTGCCAGTCTACTCTTACTTTCCTAAAAACAAAATAAAAACAAGGCAAACTTCTCCTAAACAAGCCTTCAAAATTTCTTTCCATACATAACCAAACACCATACAAAAGCTTCACAAATAAATTCCCCTAATGATCGTACTCGCAGATTTCAGAGGAATCGACCCCATCATTATCTACATCATGGAGTCCCCAAACCTCCCCTACCTGAATAGAGTTCCAAAAATTCTCCATAGATCGGTAAACTCATACCATCCTTGGGAAAATAAAAACACCTCCCTCCATGGTGTCAAATATGGCGAACCAACTTTAATCGGTCTCCACACCTAGCATTTTGGAAACTACTCTCCTCCATAACCACTTAATGTAGTTCCCAAAAATATGCCATACCATACCAACAGACTGAGAGGGATGGGTCGATGGTCGATGATTCTCCCATAGAGAGCCCTGCCGCATGCGCATGTGATTTGTCTAGTCCTCCACCAAAAAGAAGTCTAGTGTCCGAGGTGTCACAATATGTTCCTAGCCAAATTAGCGTAAGAGCCGCCAGGGAAAGTATAAAGAGGTCTGTTTGAGGCCGAACAACCTAATATACATGTATTGCCCCAGTTTTAGAATGAGCAGCATCTCCCCCTACCAAGGCAGTGACCAACACAAGCCTCGACCCTTGTGCTCTACAAACCAATTCTCCCAACTCTTAATGTCCAGGCCTACACTAATAAAGTAGTGAGAAAAGAAGTTTGGCACAATGGATAAGGGATATTCAGGAGGGATCGCCATACGAAATCTCTTCAACGACCACATGAACAACATTACGAGGCTACCCCTCAAGAAATTAGAACGACCTTCCCGCCAAGTATCCAGACCATTCAGAGTCTCTGCCAGTTTCACTGGCACATGATTAAGACGATATGACATCCATGAAGCAATGGCTATGAGTTGTGGGTCCATCAGCAGTTCTCGAGTCACTAATATTAATTTTGAAATGAAGCCCATAATGACGGCTCTAGAATAGCCAGTATCATCAATAACCTGCAAATGCACAGAATGCAGCATAATAGGGAGATAGATTATTCCTCCCATTACCAATAGCCTAACCGCTGAAGGTAACATATGGAGAAGTCTTACTAACAACTCCTGAGGAGATCGGGAAAATTCAGGCATAGCTGTCGTAACACTGAGATTTATCCCCAGCATGGCAGATAACTCTTCATAGGTCAGACAGACTTCGTCCAGCCCAAAGAGAAAGACATGGTCTTTTGGATACCAGAACTCTAGTGCTACCATCAGCATGTTTCACTCTATACGCCAGTTGTGCCATAAATAAAGTCGACGCATGTTGAAAGCATCGCAGTTGACATTGTATTAGCACATTGCCTCCAAAGTTTTGAGGTAGGTTGAAAATTCAACACTTTCGGGGAGAGCCATATCACAAAATGATGATATAAGAGACAAGAAGAATGTAAAAGAGAAGGAATGTGGAGGTGTTAAGAAAATGCTCCGTCCATACCCCTATTTATACTTGAAAAACCTCAACCAAAGATAAAAAACCTGCAAAAATTGGAAAAAAACTTACCCCACCAAGTACTAAGCCGTTGAAGAAAGTGCAATCAAAGCCTTGGGTTTATTAGACTGGACCGACATGCCAACATGCAGGACAAGGGGCATGCCGATCGACAACCCTCTATTTTAGGAAAATTCCCTTTTTCCTTTTTTGTCAAAATAAAAAACTCAATAAAAATAATTTTTATTCTCAAAGAATTCCGAATTTACTTTTCCCTATGTCTTTACTTCTCTTGTTTTAAAACAATTTCTTTCTCAAATAATTCTTTTTATAGAAACAAAGTAAAAAGAGCATGTGCATTAAGTCACTAAAATAAAAATTAACAAGAACTTCATTTTATTGCATAGATGTTGTTGTGTTGCACTGATTTTACAGGAAGATAACAGAATACAACGCCACTCAGCCCGAACCCACCTACAATCTCTCTCTCTCTCTCTCTCTCTCTCTCTCTCTCAGAGCCTCCATCCCTGCGGTGCGCTCGCCTCCCTTGATGATGAGATGACGTACCTGCACTCCCCGAACCACCCTCCTCAGATGAGGCAGACGGCACCAGATAAGATGGAACCGGGATCGAATTTCAAATATGAGCAGTCACCAAAGCTATCCAATCTCGAATAACCTTCAACCAGGTGGTTGACATCGGGTGTGATGCAAAAAAATAGGAAAGGGCAAATCAATCAGTCTGAGGCAAAGAAAAAAAAATCAGGAAATCAAAAGACAAAGTGATGAAAATTATACCGCTCACTGAAGAATCTCCTCTGTCAGCTCCAGCTCCTCCAGATGCATCGCATTGGGACGGTGTAGCATTTGCATCGACCCTCCTTCATCTTGTCAGATATTATAAGAAGGAGGAGCCAACCGCACAAAAGGAACCTCTGAGGTCGTTGCCGTTGTCAATGTCGATGCACCACCTGCACTGTGGGAGGATACCATTGGTCGACTCGAACCCACATGGGGTAGAGGCATCACATCATATATGCTGGGAAACATCAACCATCTCAAAATGTAATCCAAGTAATCATATGTCGCCACCATATCAATATATGATGAGTAACGCTCGCCCATCATCTGACATCTCTCTCTCTCTCCTCATAGACACTAGGGGCCTCGCAGGTGGCACCATCACCTCGTCCTCCACCACTTGTTGAACTAACCTCTCCCCTAAAGACCAAGGATAGAAGAACTTATGCACTAGCAGACATTGCAGTTGCGCATTACCCCAATCACCCCGGTGTGCTGGATGGACATCTCGCAGGGATAGGAGGTCACTTGTAAAATCCACAATGAAGAAAAATTAATATAAAAAAAGATCATAAAGGAAAAATGTTCTTAGAAAAGAAAGAAGGATTTACCCGATCAATGGTCAGGCGGTTCAAGACCTGACACACCGCCTCCAAGGAGAGAGACTTCCTCGACTTCCTGTTGGACTGCCACTTATACATTCGACATAAGTCCCCAACAGACTCCTCCTTCAAAGATACCAATTGTGTGTTAAGACCAATCACCTCATAAAACCACGTATGTAAAGGACAAAAGGGTCAACAATCAAGAAATCAATAATAAAATGCATAAAGGAAAATGCGAATGCATAAAGGAAAATACGCAAAATAATGAATACCTCAAGAAGATAAGTGTCGCCAGTAAAAGTTTTCCGACAGCACCGGATGAATGAATCCAAAGAGAAATAAAGGGTTGCCAAAGTCAGGCTCCTCCAGTCATAAAGAGGGACGTTCCTTCACCTGCTCGAGGTACCACAGAAGACCGTAGAACATACCGATCAACACTATCCCTTAACCTATTTGAGGTAACCCAAAAGATCATGCCATTGTTGTTTTTCACCTCGCACACCATGCCGATCGGCACCCTCTCTGAAATTTTCTACAAAAATTCCCCCAAAATGCTGGAAGATCCCGAAAAATCCCCAGAAAATTCCTAAAAGTACAAAATGAATTTTAGAATTTTTTTCACTAAGAAAAACATTTTTACCACACTCATTTCCTTAGAGGAACTCTTACATCCCCAACGAAATTCCCAAAATCAATTGGATATCTCCCCACCAACACCTCCAAAGGACACTAGAAAATTCCTTAATAAGGAAACATCCAATCCTCAGATTAATTCCTTTTCCCCAGCAGAACCCCAAAACTCAAAATCAGGTGATTCCCCAAGAACCCCAACTGAACCACAAAATAATTTCCTTATTGGAGTCTCCAAATTTTCCTAAGAGAACTACAAATTAAGCCCTCAGAATTGGATTCGACCCACATAATTGGTTACCTGTACTTAAGCCCTCTGAATTGGCTTTGACGCACATAATTAGTCATATCTACTTAATCCCTTAGAATGGGATTTGACCCGTAAAACTGGTCATTTCTACTTAAGCCCTCAGTATTGGATTTGACCAGTAGAATTGGTCATCTCTACTTAAGCCCTCAGAATTGGCTTTGACCCACAGAATTTGTCATCTCTACTTAAGCCCTCAGAATTGGCTTTGACCCGCAGAACTGGTCACCTCTACTTAAGCCCTCATAATTATCTTTGACCCGTAGAATTGGTAACCTCTACTTAAGACCTCAGAATTGGCTTTGACCCGTCGAATTGATCATCACTACTTAAGCCCTTCGAATTGTATTTGACCCTCAGAAATGGTCATCTCTACTTAATCCCTCCGAATTAGCTTTGAACCTCAGAATTGGCTTCGACCCTTAGAATTGGTCACCTCTATTTAAGCCCTTAGAATTGGTCGCTCCCATCTCAAGCCCTCAGAATTGGATTCAACCCTTGTAATTGGTCGCTCCCTACCCTAAGTTCTTAGAATTGACCTCGGCCCATAGAATTGGCTATCCCCATCATTTCCTTAGATCCCTAGAATCGATTTTGACCCTCTGAATTTCTCATGCTCACCCCTTAGATTCGCAGAATTTACCTATTTCCTAAACATCATGTGGTGTCTATTCGATGTCTTTCACTTGTTCCAAGATCACCCATCGAGGGACTCTGTAGACACCAAATTTTAGGACCCTCTAACTTTCTCCTTAGGTCCCAAACATATCCTCATTTCACTACAAACCCTAGGTCATACTATGAGTATCGATCTCGAGGTCATCATGAGCTCTCGGGATTCGTTTAAATCGGGTAAACTCTGTCGTCAGAGTGACATCTTAATGAATCTTTGAAGTTCTCTAAATTCCCTTACCAACAGTTACTACCAAAAATCAATATAGAGGCCACTGTGCGTTCTCAAGCCTGATTTGACCCCAATCAACTTCATCATCAAAGAAAAATCCCTTTGAATCTTCGAAGGGTACTAAAACCTCTTTCCAACGGTCCACCCAGTGCATGAAAGAGCATAACCTTTCGGACAAACGACCCATTTTCCCTTGAAAAATAATCGAGAGGACATCGGGCGCACTCCACCTTTGTTTGACAAATTTCAACTCTTCATCTTGAATGAGGCTGAATGAATATTTGAAGGTAAATAAATACCCTTTCCAATGGTCCACCTCGTGCGCAATTTTGACTTACGGTACGAATGAATGATCTGTTTTACTCCAAGAAGTCACCAGGCGCTCCGAGTCCCAATTAACTAAATTCAACTTTTCGAACCGAGTGAAGCTCTTTGGAATGTAGAATTACATTACCTAACCTTTGTAACAGTCCACCCCGTGCACGATTCTGACTTACCGTTCGGACAAACAATCCATTTTCGTCCGATAATCACCCGTATAAAGGATCGACATGTGCTTCCGATCCACATTTGACCCAAAGTAAACTCACGAACCCGAGAGCAGCCCAAAGAACTCTTAAAAGTCTTTGAATTACCTTTCTAACGATATGTTCCATGCATGATTTGGATCAACATATTGCGTTCTACTACCATTTTTCTGGGAAAATCTGCACGAGACTGTCAATTGGCAGGTCCATTTCCTTACCAATCGGTAGTGTGTTTAGGGTTACCTGATGATTGGTAGGTCTGATACCATGTCAATCGACACCACCCCTAACCGTATAGATATTAGGAATGACCTCACTTCCAAATCAAACCTCAGATCCATCAGCATCAGTGATCTTAGCAAGATTCTTTGCAATCAACGAAGTTTCCTCATGTTAAATTTCATTCAATCTTACATTCTCATCCTTTTCATAAACAATTTCGCAAAAATATTTTTCTCTCTCATCCAGCATTCATCTCATATTCAAGGGAGTTTATTTAAGATCAAGAACAAGCTTCAATTCTTCAAAGAAGGTCCTAACCCTTGCCTCTCTCTTTAAATTTCTTGTTTTTTGCATCAATTACATTAGATTCATAATTTAGTTCTTACTTTAGTTCATACACATTAACATCTCACCTTTTTATTAGTTATATTGGGCATACTTTATATTCTATAAAAAAACCCAAAACAAGCAAACAGAGGATTGTACCTATAAATTCCAACGGGATTATCCATCACAAATTTTCAAAATGAAACACATTTTCTATACACACATATATAATAAAATTCTGTTCGAATCTATGGGATAAACCCCACCCCTCTCCGCATACGAACTGCATGAACTTTGATGCCTTTATAGGCTACGTAGGTGTTTCAGATTAAAACCCGACACTCGAGTCCAATTTTCAAATTTCCTAATTTTCTAAATTTCCAATTTTCCCAAATTCCCCATTTCTTCATTTATCATATCCTTACATTATTACACATATTATGTTTGTGGTCCTTATTAGCGTTCTATCCAACACAGATTATCGTTTCACCATAACGATAAGTATCATGATAAGCGCATGAATCGTATTTTCTATATATTATTTTGGAAACTTTCCTATGGATAACCTCACTCTATATTTTCCATGGTATGAGTTGGGTGATTTCGATTTCCATTATATGTACACGCACACACACTTCACGGAGAAATAAAGGGAAACAATAACACAAGCCCATAAGAGAGCGAAAGGGCAGGATGGGTGCCTACCACCTTCCCATTTCGTAACTTAGACCCCTAACCCTTCGAACTATTGGTTTTGTAAAAATCAATTTGTCTTTGATGTCGCTCTCTTGAGACGGCGACATGTTCTTTTTCCTCTTTTGTGAAAAATAGGTTGGTGACTCCATCTGTTACATTCACCTCACACCGACGACAGTCGAAGCGCTCCTAGTGAGTACGAGGGTGCGGGACCTTTTTTTCTCCCTTCCTTTTCCCTCTTCTCGAGGGAGAAAGAGAGGATGAGAGATAAATCGGGTAATGGACACACACGCTTTGACGACATGTTTTTAAGCCTAAGTCTATAAGTTTACAAATTTTGATCATGCTCTCAAATCGAGGGTTCCGTGACTATGCGGTCGGTTCCTGCGTGTTATATTGGTCCCGTGTGAGGTGTTCGTGCCTCTTATGGGACCATTTTGTGGTTGTTTTACGTTTTCGCTATTTGACGGCATGTTGTTAAGCCCAAGTCTAACATTTACAAATTTTGGTCGTGCTCTCAAATCGAGGGTGTCGTGACTATACAGTCGACTCTTTTGGGTCCCGTGCGAGGTGCTCGTGCTTCTTATGGGGCCATTTTGTGATTGTTTTATGTTTTCATCCTTTGACGACATGTAATTAAGACAGTCTAACAATTTGAAAATTTTGATCGTGCTCTCAAAGCGAGGCTCCCGTGACTATGCAATCGATTCTCATGGGTTATATTCGTCCCGTGCGAGGTGTTCGTACCTGTTACGGGGCCATTTTGTGGCTGTTTTATGTTTTCACCATTTGAAGACATATTTTAAGCCTAAGTCTAATAGTGTGCAAATTTTGGTTGTGCTCTTAAACCGGGGGTCCCGTGACTATGTGGTCAGTTCTTACGAGTTACATTGATCTCTTGCGAGGTGTGGGTACCTCTCACAGGGCCATTTGCAGTGTGTGTTCTTCATCAAGAACCACCAATCCAAGACACTCCAATTGTATTTTCACCCATTCTTGATTTTTCTCATTTACAACACTCCTTTCCCTTTCATTGAGTGTTCCTTTGCCATGATTTTCTCTACGACAATCTTCTCATACGAATTATATTCAGGACATTTTGTCTTTCTGCCACGAATACTGCTTCATCACACATACAACTTCTTTACTCGTACTCCTATTCTATTGGAGAAGCTTAAGATCTATATTTTTATTTCTAGATTTGTCACGATTGTTGAGGTTATGAAATGGGAATTTATCTTTCCATTTTATGTCAAAAAATAGAAATTTGTAAATACCCAATTCATAACCTCGAGAATCCTGAGAAATCTAGAAATGAAAATATAAATCTTAATCTTCTCCAAGAGAAAACGTGTGCGAGTAAAGAAGTTTTACGCGTGATGAAGGTGTATTTATGGCAAAAAGACCCAAAGGTCTTTAGAGTAAGCTATAATTTGTAGATATGCTTGCCGGAGAGAAAATCATGGTGAAGGTACACTCAAAGAAAGGAAAAAGGAGTGTTGTAAATGAGAAACATCAAGAATGGGAGGAAATTACTATTGGAGTGTCCTTGATTGGTGGTTCCTTATAAAGGCCACATTCTCCGTAATGAGAGGAGTCATATTTAAAATATTCTACCAAACTCCAAATGAGAAAACACATCATATTAAGCATAATTCTAGATATTTTGAAATTAACGCCATGTTTTCTAAATGGGGGTGCCGTGATTATCCAACAACCAAAAAACAATAACAAGATAATAACCAATAATTATCCCGTACTTCTTCTAACATACTATCCAACAACAAGCCAACAACCAATAATTATCCAACAACCAAACCAAACAAAACCAATAATTATCATGTACTCCTTCTATCATCTAAAAGATTTAAAAGCTAATGCATATCAATTATATAGTTTAACTTCATTTTATGAAGACTGCATCAATGAAACTGATAAACAAATGTATATGTATAGGAGCACGTGGAATTGATTGGGTCAATTTGATCCAATCACAAACTCAAATGACTCTATTATCAAACCGAGCATCTTGTAAAAGTAACAAAACATTCGACTCAACATAACATATAATTTTAAAAAAAAATCTTAGGTTCATTTACATAAATCATATTAAACATTCGTAAAAGTAACATAACATTCATACATCAAAGTACAACATACAGTGTGAATATCATAATAGAATACAAATAAGAATGACAAGGATAAAATAATATTTTAATACTCAATCTTTCTTTAAATGAACTAAAAGATCCTTAAATTAAGGTTGTCATCAAGAGCTAACTCGAACTCTTTTAGATCCATTAATACATCCACTTGAATAGTCATACCCTTTGGTGCATGCATAACAATAGACCAATTGCCATCATTTATGCACTTCGACTAGATTACCTTCTTTATGTTTTGAAAGGCATAAATAAAAGGCTCATAGATTATGTGATCTTTACTCTTCAGCTTTGATAAATCTTCTATAATAAATTTGGGGCTAGGATCAACTTCAGAAGAATTCGTAGTATCCTCCACCTTGTCCCAATATCAATAGGATACGATTTCTCTCAAATCTAATTAATGAAGTTCTAGGATTTGTTGGATTATCCCATAATAGGTTAGCACCGTATTCTTTGGATTTTTATCGCTTTTACTAGTGATATAGGTGGTCAAGACAGAAATTGATATTCCACTATTTTGAGTCAAAAGCTTTTCCTCACATGGATATGAAATGAAATCAAAAACCATTGGTGTGAAATTTTTTAAACTCTTTCGCACAAAAATATGGCCTTTTGCTAGGCGTGCAAGACTGGAAGAGACATCACCTCTTTTTAAAAGATGAATTTATTAATGAATTTGTGTTAGGGCATATTTTTATCACTCACGAATAAATAACTGCAAACATAAGATGCGAAATTTACCTTTTTAAATACCCATGCCCTAAAATCAGTTGTCGTGCAATTTCTCCTTTGATTTTGGGAAATTTCGTTCTCATACTTCCTACGTGTAAATTGTAGAGTTTATATCATAAAATATAAAATATATGTAATCAAAGAAGAAGAATTCAGTAGATACTCACTCTCTCCATTCTTCGACTTCATCTTGCGATTCGAAGACATAATGAGTTGCTTACTCGTATTGTATATTTGTGTGTTTCCACTCTTTAGGGTTCCCATATGGTAATTCATCCTCAAACTCGTCAGGTTCCATGATCACTCCTCCTACACTAGGATTGAACCTCCTCACCTTTTGTTCTGGCATATATTCCCTAGAGTATAATGATGATTCCAGAGTTATGTATTCTTAAACAATTGACCCTCCAATATACCGTGTATTCATTACGTAATCTTTGAAGGTTTTCATCAAGCGCTCAAAGGGAGACATACAATGATACCTAATAAGAACACATAATAAAATTTCATCGCATAAATGCACAAGCAAGTGGATGCTAATATCGAAGAACGATGGAGGAAAATATTTCTCTAATACACAAACTGCCTCGGCTAAAGTTGATTTTACAGCTTTAATGTGCCCTTTGTTTACCATTTTTTCACAAAGTAGGGTAAAATAAAAATTGATTTGCATAATTTTCCAACGGAGATCTTTGTGTTCAGATAAGAAATGTCGAAATTACAGAGGGATTGATTCGATGATTACATATCAGTCGTGAGACATGCACTATTTTAAGTCATTTGCTTGGTAGCTTACTACCCTACATAAATTACCAGAATAACTCGTTAGAGTCTTCAAGTTGAATAAAATGTCTAAGAGGATATTTTTCTCGCTAGTAGTCAAAGTGAAAGCAACCGAAGGGGTAGAAATCCTTCCTATTGTAGGATCATTTTTTACCAGAGTTTCTTCTTTATCTTCTTATTTTGTAGATCATGATGGGCCCCCTCTCCACCTTTAGAATGAGATCCACCCAAACATGTTCCTGTGAGATGTTCTATAGCCTTCTCTATGTGCATCACATCAATTAAATGCCTTACATGATGACCTTTCCAATATGGAAAATAAAAAAATATTGATCACCTGGACCATGGTTTTTCTTTACTAGGGTCGTTAGGATCCCCCTTACTTTACGCTTCAAGTTTACAAACTTGGGGTGTTTGCCTACATACCTATTCCCCGCAGTCGTAGCCACTACCTTCTCCTCGATCTGCTGACCAAAAAGTCGAGTAAATGGCCTTCGACACTCGTGACCAATAAAATAAAAGTTTAACTTTTCATTCCTGAAAGGGGGACTGGTCGACAGAAATCTACGATGATCCGTGTAACTCATCTTACTACTATGTTGTATCCAACTAGCTTCAGTTTCATTCCCATATATGGGACATCCATAATAACCATGAACATTACAACCGGATAAGGTTCCATAAGTAGGAAGGTCGTGGATCGCCCACATCACCATTTCTTTAAGCGTGAACTGTTCACCCTTGTGAGAGTCAAATTCCGTCATGACTTTATCCCACAACTCTTTAAGTTTTTCTATTAATGGGGCTAAGAATATATCAATATCATCGCTTGGAGACTTTGTCCCAGGTATCAACAAAGATAACAATGTGAACTCCTTTCTCATGCACAGTGTCGAAGGAAGACTTACAGGTGCCATGAGAACTGGCCAATAACTCTGACTAGTACTTAATTTACCTAAAGGGTTAAATCCATTAGTTGAGATTGCAAGACAAATGTTGTGCAGTTTATTTACAAATTTATGGTGTCGTGTGTTTGAAATTTTCCATATGAGTGAATCAACCGGATGACGCATCAGATTCCCATCCACCTCGCACTGAGCATGCCATGTCATGGCCTCCGTTATCCATGGTACAGTAAAAAATCGTTTTAACCGTGACCCAAGTGGAAAATACTTCAAAACCATTTGTGGGACTTGCAAGCACTATTGATATTTTACAGGTTTGTCCTTTACCCTTTCACAAATGACATATCAAGCCCCACCACATATTGGACATTCATCCTTCTCTCCGTACCCATTGTGATACAATATGCAGTCATACTTGCATGAATGAATATATTTTTATTTCAATCCCAAACCCTTCAAGCTCTTCTTCATGGTAGAATAATTATCTAATAACGTGTTATCTTTTAGGAGAACTTCTTTAACCCACTTAAGAAATCATGTTATACTGTTCCCAGACAAACTAAAATGACTCTTCAAATTATGCAAACCAATTATTGCATATAATACCGAGTTATCTTCATCGCAATCTTTACACAACGGTCTAGCCGCATAGACTTTCAACCGTATATATTCTAGGTGTACTGGTAGTTCAACATCAAAATGTACATTGTGCGCATTATTTTTCTCCATAGGTTGGTGATTTTGGTCATGGTGGACTCCATAAGCATCGTCAATTAGGTTGATTAATAGATGATGTATTGGCAAATCATTTACCACTTCCATTTGTTGGTGTTCTGTTACACGATTGGTTACTGGTAATTCTTCGAGAACATAATATACATGTTTTTCACAACGATATGTCCATTTATTATAATATTGACAAATTCTCCACTTTATTAAATGTAACTTAAAATTTTCTAAATATTTACATTTTTTGTTCATACAATGGGTGCACGGACATAGAATCTTCTCACTTTTAAGGCTCTTAAAAGCGTAGCTAATAAATTCTTGAACGCCTTCAACATAACTATTAGCTATTCGGTCAGTCTCCCCATTAACTATTTGTATTGTGGAAAATCCATTCAATAATCTTCAAATTGCAGTCCTGTAAGTAAGTATCATGTTGCATAAATATCATGTTACATAAATATCATTTTGCATAGTAAAGCACTAATATAGTGTCAAAGTGAAATACTATTATAGTGTCAATAAGGCACCAAACAAGAAAACTATGCAATAATATAGTTTAAACCAAAGTAAAGCACTAATATAGTGTCAAGTACGCACCAATAAATGAAACTCAAATACAAGAACATAACAGTCAACGATACTACACAACCACTTAAAACTTAAATTAAATAAATTTATTTAGTGATATTACTACACCATAAGAAAAATATTTCTACATCTTCATCAAACGATAAACTGGCCAAGTGATAAAAGAGTTTAAATAATTTTTCAACCCCTATTTTTCTCCACTGTCGACGTGCACTGGAACATCTTTAAAACCGCCATATATTTTACCAACCATGATCTGACACTCACCCTCCTGCAAAGGGTGACTATGTAATAAAGTTCCTACTTGAGTGGAGAGAAACGTGCACTCCCCAATAATATTTTTACCACTCAGGTCCTTCATATAGTATTTCTCACCATAGTCACCATGGTTTGTTGACGATGATCCAAGACTTCTGACATGCAGAGGCGCTGAGAAGGGGAATGTTGAAGGAGGAACTGGAATCTGTGAGGGGAATGGAAAATGAGGAAAATTTTGAGTAGGTAAGGGCAAAACGGGATTCATTGGGGGTTGCAGGGGCATATGACCCGATAAAAGGGACATAATTTGTGAAAGTTTCTCATTCACGCCTACCAATTCATTTTGAAGCCCCATTACATCCCCTTCGGTCCTAGAATGATGTTCATCGTTGGATGAGAAACACTTATTAACATATGAAAACTCGTCCACGATAGGTGCGGTGTGTTTAAATCTTATTTTTGACATAAGCAACCCTATACCTCTCGTCCTCCCTATTCGGTCCTTCCCAAAGGTCTGTGCGAGGGCATCACTATTAAGGTCGTCGAACGGGATTAAAGCTGACTGAATACTCATATAATCTATTGATTCTAGTGTCTTAGCTAAGTGAGGAGGGAATTTATTATCTTTGTTTTATCTTGTATGCACGTACAGGTTGGCCCAATTCAGTATCTTTCATTCATTTGGGCTGCATTTTGTCTTGCTTGATCACTCTTTGTTCAAATCTTCATAAGATTTTGAGCTAAGCTAGTGGACATCAATTTTTTTGGCCCTGTTCTACTTATTTTTCTCCCATTGTAGGATTTTTGAGTCCTTCACCTCATTTTCTAGAAAATCATTCCGTTAACCGATTGGCATCTCAACGTTCAAATGGTCTTCATCTTTGAGCGCCAAAATATCGAAGCTCGATGCTCCCTTAGGGAAATACTTCTGCCTAAGGTTTCTCCGATATGTTCGGAGTTGTTCAATAACCCGAGAAAGAACCTTATTTTTTGAGTTTGCAAAAAAATGAAAATCGTTTTTTGAGTTTCTCGTAGATGTCATCTTTAATAACTTTAACTACGAAGTTCCAATTGTCAGCTCCTCCCACTCCCACATTCATTTTTTCCGAGGATAAGTGTTGGGCTTTAAACTGTTGAACGTGATTCTTATTCCCTTTGGGTTATTTCCTAATAGAGAGAACCCAATGGGCTTCTTTTCAACTGACCCAAAAATTTTAGGAGCATTGGGCATGTCTATTGGATCAATGGGAGTACCTTGCCTACTACAACTCAAAGTAGTGGAGTGAATCGTAGGTGGAGTTCTGTATTTCTGACCAATTGGTGATAAGAATTCTCCTTAGGGTGGTGGCATCTCGTTTGTTGGAGCGTTGTGTCCATTACTGCCCGACATTATCTACAAAAATAATAAAAGTTCAATGTGTATCTATAATTAATGAATAATTTCAAAGTTCAATATGAAATTATAACTAAGAAAATAATTTTTTTGACCATAATCTACCTTTTCATGGTACGACTTTAATAAAAGTTCAATGTGTTTGATTTCCATCTAGTTGGTATTTGTTTTTAAAAACCTATGGATTTTCACGTGGACAATTAGGAGGAAGCTTATCTATAATGGATCCATAGATGTCAGCAACATGAACCCTAAATCTCATCCTCTTCAGCCTATTGGCAAGATTGAGTTTGACGTGTATATGTCGCGAGACATCACAGTCTTCATCAATGCTCTTTGTACGTAATTTTATCCATAATGGGTGATTTTTTTATGCTTTCTCTAACAACGTAAGCAAAGGTCAGTGCTCTATCGGGATTATGTACACGAAATATATATTGTACAGCTTCATTCCAGCATTCTTGTAGGAAAAAAATACGATTGAACAAGTATTCTTGATGGAGATGAACTCCACGATTGACAAGGTAGTTAAATTATTCGACCTTCCTATTCCCATACCAATAAATCAGAGTACCCTTTGAATGAGGCTCATTAATGAAAGAGGTACGGGGAAGTCCAATTGTAACCTTTCACACTCTTGTTGCCATTTATTATCACCGTGACTCATTTTTCCTGAGAAAAATGAACGAGGGCGTGAATATGATTCCTATAAATACTGTCTCTATTAAATCATTAACTAGTTAGGTTAGTTTCATTTTGGTTTTGAATAATCAATACCCTTCTATTCACCCAGTGCAATTTTAATTTAGGTCAATTTACAGTATTTCCATGCTAAGATTTAATTTAGGGCAATTTGCAAAATTTCCATGCTAAGATTTAATTTGGGGAAATTTAATTTGGGTTGTAATGAATTATAAACTAGTTAGGGCAGTTTAATTTAGGTCTCTAATTATATATACCAACTTTTCTATTTTTTTTAAAGAAAATTATCTCTTACACACACAGAGTAAACAATACACACACACATACACAGTATACACACATACATACATAATACACACACATATATTTTTGAATATTTATCAAAGAATTACTTAAATACTTATTTGATCTAGTGGAAAAAAAGCTAAAAATTCATTGAATAAAAAATATTTGTCATTTAAGCCAATAATCCCTAAAATTAACCCTTACAAACATTAGTCCTAAAATTAATCCCGAATTTAGCATCAATATTAAAGGAGAGGGAGATAAACAAAAAATACATTTTTATATTTCATCCCCAAATTAAACCCACAATATGTATTTTTTTTAGAAAAAACACTATACAGTATACTCACATACATACACAATACACACACACACACACATACACACACATATAGAGTTTACACAGATAAAATATACAAGTATATAGTATACACATATAATATACACACATACATACACAATACACACATATACGCATATACACATATACATACACACATGTATAAATACATACAAACACATATACATAGAAATACACGCATACACACATAGAAACACACACATACATAGAGATTTCTATAAAAAAAATTAGGGTTTGGAAGTGTTACCTTTGAGATTGATATTGAGATCCAAGTTAGGGTTTAAGTTTGGAAATCGAAAAAATCGTTGAAGAGAGGGAAAGGTTAGGGTTTGGAATTTTTTGAGGGAAATATGAAAACTGGTTTGTGGGGTTATAGTATAAAGACACTGGTCACAACCCTAATCCATGACCACAGGCCATAACCCATCTAAAATTTAACACGTCAGCCTGGATGATAGGATATCATCACGACCCAAAGTCGTGACTCCTAAATTGGGATAGTCACAGCCCAAAGCTGTGACCCAGGCAATGTGTATTTTGTTAGGGGGTCCCGGACTTCGACCATGACCACATACGAGACTAGCTTCGAGGTAACTTTGGCACAAATTTAGCGCCATAATGGTCACGCACGTGTCACGACTATGGTCCGTGACCCATTATGGTCACAAACTTCGATCGGGGCAACCTTCAAAAGGATCCTTGACCATACTGGGTCATGGACTTGGTCACGATAAATTTTGATGTGGTCACGGCTTTGGTCCGTGACCAATTGGTCACAAATCTGGATTGTGACCCCCAGGCCGTGACCATTCGCATGATTTGGTGTAGTGAATGGAATTAAAGGAGATATTAATCACACTAATATTATCATATTAAATAGTCATAATAACTTAATCTACCAGCAATCCTAAAGCATATGCTTAATCCAAAGAATATGAGTACAAAAATTCTCGATCGCAATGTAATCGACATTAGAGGTTGATAAATATATAGTATTTTGATTCTTTATATGCCAATAAGCAAGCGCACTCCTTAAATAAAAGTTCCCACCTAAGTTTTTCTTACGACCATTGATATATTTGACCCAATCATCATAAGACTATGCATACAACAAGGTGTTTGTATCAAAGTAATACCAAATCCAATGGCCGGGGATCCCACTCACATACTTGATAATAGGTTTTACAATCAACAAAAGTAACTCCTTAGGACATGCTTGCAACCTCACAAAAGATACAAATTTTAAGGTAATGTGGGACGACTCGCGATGAGAAACAAAAAAACTACTTATTATGCTATGGTATATTGTTTGATATGAATACTTGCCTTTGGTGTCTTTGATAAGCTTCATAGTAACATACATGGTTGTGCTCACATGCCTAGTAGAGTCAAGCCTAAACGTCTTCACCAATTCTCGCATATAGTTGGATGAAATATGAATATAACATCCTTCAATTAATGACCCTATAAACCCAGGAAGAAAGTGAAATCTCCTACTAGTTGATATTAAAATCGTATGTGACCTTAAACCCAACAGGTACTCCTCTCTGGACCTTAGACAGGTAAAAGGGGAGAAGCGTCTAAGTTTTAGACAAGTATTTAAAGTGGTTCAGAACTCAACTGAGGATCCTACGTCTACTGTCAAAGGGTGTTATATTATTTATTAGATTATAAAAGAGTTATTATAATCTTGGACACCTCTTGAGATATGGTTAAGAGAGTCCGAGGTCCTTGTAGCCTTTGTCAACAATTCAAATGACCTTAGGAAGTAACTAATATACTTCTCTAAGGGTTACTGAGTCGATTTAGAGCTCAACGTAACATACAATGTACCAAATAACTTGAAATGATCTCAGCTATGGATTTATACTCACAATAGTGGGTTGAAAAGTTGTAGACTCAAGTAATAAGCACTTGTAAATACTAGAAATCTTAGTTTTCTCAAAATATGATGATCTGAATGTCCATTTGACCTTTCCCCAACATTCTATTTATGTGCAAACTTTAAAATAAAGAATGAGTAGACTGTCAGATCATGACTGTGATGCTCTAGGGTCGGACAACATCAACAAGGTGGTGGAGTGTTGGTCAAAGGTTTTACAGGAGGTGTAAGGTAGTTGTTCATTATATTTAATGCATATGGTAGCCGTAAATACAAATAGGAGTGAGGGTGACGGTAGGTGAAACAGTGTTATGCTTTTCACCTACCCACTAGACTGGTTTGAGAAGCTTTATTGGAGGATTAGGAGGTCTGGGATTACTATGGGCCTTCCATAGGATTGTTATAAGGTGTTTTGCAATGATATACATTTATGCTAAGGGTTAAGTATCCCTAGGAGGTTACTTTTCTTCAAACAATCTTTCTTTGAGCGTCAAATATAGCAAAACTATAGTGCTATGGTCTCTGAGCTTGGTTGAAGAGACATGTTGGAATAATTGAACTTTCTAAGAGGATAAAGAATTGTCTAAGGTTTGTTTTAGTGTTGTGGATTTTTCTTAAGAGGGATGGAGGTATTGGGGACCAAGAAATGGTGTATCAGATGTCAGAGGTTAGCCTTGGGGCCTCTATTTCTATTTGAGAGTAGTCAAGGGATTTGAGAGCCTTTCAAATACCAAGGGATAAATAAGGTATCATCACCTACCATACTCATATCAAACTCATTAGTCATCAACTCTATGGAAGAACGAGTGTGTCTGTCACACGTGGAAATAAATACTATGTCAATGATATAGACGCAACAAATCAAAATTTCCTTTTCTCGTTCCGAACAAATAACGTCTATCAACGCCCCTCTCTTGAATCCTCTATCCATAAGATAAGAAGTTATCCTTATCATACCAAGATTGAGGAGCATACTTCAACCCGTATGAGTCTTTCTTCAAAGAACAAATGTGTTTGGGACATCTAGTGTTTTCAAACCCCTTTAGTTGCTTGACATAGAATTATCCTTTCAACACCCCATTGAGAAAGGAACTTTTCATGTCTATTTTATATAACTTATAGTGAAAGTAATGTTGCATTGACAAAAGAATCTGAATAAACCTGATCTATAATCCTAGCCTTGTTTCTAGTGATCACACAATTCTCATCCATCTTATTTAAATCCACATGGTACCTATAGCACTAGTGCTACAAGGACATGGTACAAGTTTCCAAACACTCCTCTTCTCAAAGTGAAGCAGCTCATCTTACATTTCAAGGATACCAGGGATCGTCTTCGAGTGCTTCTTTTTACATTCTTAAGCTCTATCTAAAAAAATATAGAAAAGGTATCTAATATCATTCGTAGCCATCACACGTGTCACAAAACTGTTCTTAGAATTTTTAATAATGTTAGAACATTATGATTTATCTTAACCCAAGATAGTGGACTCTCCTTATCTAATGACAATTCCACTTACGTTCAATCTCTTTGAGGTGTTATGATATTATCACCAAAAGGTGAGTTACCCTCAAGAAGGAAGTCCTCTCTATCAATAAATGAGTCAAGAAAGTATCTTGGGCCACTACGTTAATTCACTCCATTCCCTTAAACTTATAAGGTTGTATACACTATCCTGAAAGTATCCCTTCATTGCTTTAGGAGTCAAAACATTTCAATTGCTACAATCTCATAGTATGAAGCTAGGACTCCTAAAGAATAATAAATACTTTAGGCTAGGTTTACGTTTAGTCCAAAAGTCATAACATGTCATATATGTATAGTGAAAACCTATTCATAATATGGGGCATATTACTCACTGCTTCTGTCAAAACATCATTGGCACCACTACACCAAAATTGGCAAATTGTCACCTTTCAGCCGGCCAGCCTGTCAAGGTCATTGACCGTGATAAAAAAAATGCGTTTTATGTCACGGTCCATGACCTTGACACGACCGTGACAACTTTTCCAGCAAAAACCCTTTCCCCCTTCTTTTTTCCCTCCCACCGTTCCCTCCCTCCCTCCCTCTCTCTCTCTCTCTCTCTCTCTCTCTCTCTCTCTCTCTCTCTCTCTTTTCCATTTATATATATATTTGTGTGTATATTTATGTGTGTATGTATGGGGGTGGGGCAGGGTGGGGGAGGGGGTGGTGGAGGGGGGCAGGGGTGGGGTGGGGCAGTGTGGGGGCAGGGAGGTGCGGGGTGGGGCAGGGTGGGGGAGGGGGTGGTGGAGGGGGGCAGGGGTGGGGGCAGTGTGGGGGCAGGGCGGTGGTGGAGGAGGGCAGGGGGTGGGGTGGGGTGGGGTGTGTGTGTGTGTGTGGTGGTGTGTGGTGGGGGAGGTAGTGGTGGAGGGGGGAGGGGGTGGTGGAGGGGGGCAGGAGGTGGGTGTTGACTAATTTTGGCTTAGGGTTTTATCTCGATTTCAGTAATATATGATGAATTGAATTTAATTAGAGTAAAGATTTGTATAATTATATATGGTTTTGTATAAGTTCTTGTATAACACACTTAAATTACCACCTCTAAATTTAATTAGAGTAAAGATTTATAATAAATTTACAACAAAATAATAAGTTATTGAAATAATTTACCCGTGGTATATAAATTCATAAAACATAAAAAGTAAAATTAAAATTTCTTAAAACACCTCATATATATATATATATATGTTGCACACATGTATATATAATCAAACTTTTTTGAGGGTTAGCACACCATCATTCAACTTGCCATAATATTTTAAGTTAAAATGTGTACTATTAACATTTTTTTTTATCTGTACTAATAACATTTATTTTACAGCAATGAATTTATTTGAAACATAGTGCGCATAGATACTAGCATTCTAGTTCTTATGCGTACGCATTCAATAGCCCTTAGACCCGTTCGAGAGTCATTACCCCTGTAATGAGATCTCTCGAATTGTCCCGTTTGGACAGTTTGAGACTGTATAATTTATGTATAATATTCTTATTGGCTTAAAGTTACTTTTGGAGGAAGTTCTGCAGTCGTATCTTAATGTTCTCTGGGTACATACTGGATTGACAAGTGTGACTGTTATTTTAATTGACCAATTGAAATAACACTCACACCTGCCAATCTACGTCGTGTACTTGGAGAACTAAGGGTATATGCTGGCGAATTTTTTTCAAATCGTAACAATGTGCATGAGTTGTTAAGTATATTACAGAAAAATGCATTCTTGAATGTGAAAGGACCACTTACCCTTTAATAGGATAATTAAATGATGGGATAATTAAATAAAACATACTATAAATCTAAGTTTTGTTTACCTTTAATAGGTGTTTAGTTGTGGTAGCTGTGATGGGATATCCGAAATACAAAGAGTGGATGGGTGAGACTAATAGAATGGGGGATGTGTTTCGCAGAGGTGCTAACGAATTTGTGAAATATGCAAAGAGATGTCGTAATGATGAAGATTTTCCGTGTCCGTGTGCTAGGTGTAAGAATGGTAAGGTGTTTGAGTGGAAAACAGTTGAAATATATTTGTTAAGATCGGGTATGCAAGATAGTTATCGATTTTGGAGTTTTCACGGTGAATTGAAATTTCCTTTTGTCCCCGACCAACCTTCACAACAACCTTCAATAAGTAGAATAGATGAAGAAGGGGACGACATAGATCATAATATGTTAGAGGATTTAGTTGATGATGCGTACGGAGTTTATGAAGCTGAGGAGAATGAGGTTACTGATGATGTAGAAGATTCAAGTGCTCGTGAAGATAACACGATAAAACTTGATGATGACTACCAAAGTTTAAAATTTAAGGCGACCCAACCGTTATACTCCGACTGTGAGAAAGATCAAACAACTTTACATGCCATGGTTGGTTTGCATAGTTTGAAGATGCAGTACGGTTTGTCTGGAAATAGCGTGACGGGAATTCTGAAATGGGTGAAGGGCTTATTACCCAAGGTGAATACACTTCCAAATAGCTATCCTATTATGAACAACAGTTTGAAAGGTTTGGGAATTAAGTATAAATCGATTCATGCTTGTGTGTATGACTGCATACTATACCGAAAGGAGTATGAAAATCTCGATCGTTGTTCGGTATGCAATGAACCTAGATATGTCCAATCTACTAGTAAGGAAGGCACAAGCTCAAAAGTACCGCAAAAAGTATTGAAATATTTTCCCGTTGGGCCTAGATTAAAGCGATTTTTCACAGTACCATGGATTGCAGAGGCAATGACTTGGCATGCTAGGGCAGAAGTAGGGGGTAATATCATGCGTCATCCTATTGATTCTACTGCCTGGCGGAGGATGAATTATGAGTATCCCGATTTTGCTTGAGAACAACGCAACATTCGTTTGGCTATATCAACAGATGGTTTAAATCCATTTGGAAATCTAAGCACCAATCAGAGTGTATAGCCAGTGATCCTAGCCCCACTCAACCTCCCTCCTTCACAGTGTATGAGACCTGAATTTTCAATGATGGCTTTATTGATACCTGGGCCAAAGGCACCAAGTGAATACATTGATATCTACTTGGCTCCTTTGGTAGAAGAATTAAATGAGTTATGGGAAGAGGGAGTACAATCATTTGACTCTTTTAGAAAGAAGAGTTTACGCTGAAAGCTATGTTGATGTGGGCAATTCATGATTTTCCAGCTTATGGGACATTATCCGGATGTGTAGTACATGGTTATTTGGGGTGTCCTATTTGTGGAGAGGAGACTGAATCTCTTCTTCTATCCTCTAGATTAAAAAATGTATACCATTGCCACATGAGGTTTTTACCCCCAGCTCATAGTTTCAGATTTGAGAAAGGTTCCAATTTTTTATTGGGCGGAGTTGAACATAGGCTACCGTCGAGACAACTTTCGGGTTCAGAAATTGAAAGTAAATCTTATGAATGTGGCCCAAATATGCCAGGTAAGAATCCCAAATTTAAGAATGTCAAGCATAAGAAGACCCCAACTGGGAATGAAACTGAGATAAGAAAGGCATGGTCTCGGAGTTCAATTTTATTTGACTTGCGTTATTGGAAGAAAAACCCGGTGCGCCATGTATTGGATGTGATGCATGCAGAGAAGAACTTCGCTGAACATATTGTGGGTACTTGCCTTGGGGGGAGTCATTCGAAGGATGGAGAAAATGCACGAAAAGACCTTAAAACGTTAAAACTTAAACCACAACTATGGTTGAAAGAAGATAGTAGGGGAAGGACAATAATTCCCCTTGGTGCGTTTACTTTGACGAGTGAGGAAAGGAAGGTGCTTCTAGACACAATATATAATTTGAAGGGCCCATCTACTTTTTCGTCCAACTTGCAAAGGATTGTGAATTATGTTACTCATGATTTACATAAGTGTAAGTCCCACAATTGGCATGTGATCATGCAATTGGTTCCTCTATTGTTTAAGCACTGTTTCTCCAAGCACAAGGATTTGCGTAGGGCTATTATGCAAATTAGTATTATCTTCTCCCTCTTGTGTGAGAAAGTAGTGAATCGAGAACACATAGTGGCCGCAAAATTGGCTGTGAACGAAGCGATTTGTGCATTGGAGAAGTACTTTCCCCCAGCATTCTTTGACATAAGTGTTCACTTGTTGGTACACCTATGCGACGAGGCACTTCTTTATGGTCCAGTTAGATATTGGTGGATGTATCCGTTTGAAAGATTGATGAAAGTTTTTAAAGATTACGTCAAGAATACGCGATATATTACAGGATCAATTGCAGAGGAATACATCACCGTGGAGTCATCAATATATACTCGGGAATATATGACTGACTCGACCAGCGTTGATGACACTGATGAATTCCTTGATGATGGTGGTAATGTGATGGGAAAACGAGTGAAATTAACGAGTTTGCAACATGAACAAGTAGCTCGTTATCTATTTGACACACATGAAGATGTCGAAGAATGGAAAAAGTAAGTTTCGAATATTATAATGTTTAACATTATTTGAGATTATTTTATACATGATTAATTTTGTAATATGCAGTAAATATGAAGCCTGTGAGAACAATAAAAGACGAAAAACAATGGTACAATCAGACAACGAATTTAGGTTATGGTTGACACAAGAGGTAATTATAATGAAAACAGTCGTTATGTAATGTTACATTACACTCAAATTTTACCACTAATATAATTAATTTATCTATATTCTCAGCTCCTAAAGATGGGTGATGCGACATCAAGGCTTGCTCGTCTAGCCACTGGACCCTTGTTCGTGGCACAAGAGTACAAAAAGTATCGATTGAACGGTTACATTTTCGGCGCTAAAGTGTACGAGGAAAGTACAAATGTACAGAACTCGGGAATTTCATACAAGGCTCTTACTTTCTTTCGAGCGAGCGCAAAAGATAAAAACCTCGTTGAAGCTGAAATGACTTACTATGGTGTAATCCAAAATATATTTGAATTGGATTATATAAGCTTCAAAGAGGTTGTATTTTACTGTGAATGGGTAAGAGTTGAGGATAAAAATGCTTGTAAAGTTGATCCTGTCACCAATTTGATCATGGTTGACTTGTCCAAGTTGAAGAGCAACGACCACGTGAGCGATGAGCCGTTTGTTTGTGCATTTCAAAAGGTTAAGCAAGTGTTTTACTCGGAGTATATCAACAACGAGCCGTGGTCAATTGTCCAACACGCGCCAAGGCGTCTAAATAGTAGTGTGGATGACTTGGCTGCTCCTACCGAATATCAATCCATTTTTGATGATAACCCGAATTTGAAACAATTTTTCAATTTGTAATAAATATTTCAATTTGTACCGAAACATCCATTTTTAATGCTTTTACTTGATCTGCACTTTATCATTTTCACTCTTGTGTAGTGTGCGTGTGTGGAGAGGAGATTAATACATAAATATTCCAACTACATCTAAGTTTTGTTTATACTAATCCATGAATATACGCTTCTTACCTTTAATAGGTGATTAGTACATAGTTATTTGGGGTGTCCTATTTGTGGAGAGGAGACTGAATCTCTTCGTCTATCCGAACACTAAGAAATGCCATAATCCTATGGAGCGATGCTCTGCAAATTCCTCCCAACCGTTATGTAGCCAAACATCACCGGTTGAAGTTGTCAATTCCACTTTCCATACCCCACCACTTGGAACTTCTAGCAAAACATGGGAGACCATTCAAAGGTGGAGTTGACAACTTCAACTGCTGATTTTTGGCTACACAACGATTGGAAGGAATTTGCAACGCATACCTCCATAGGATTATGGTATTTCTTAGTGTTTAGATATGAAGAGAATTATAATTGACACGATTGACCGGGGTATATTAGTTGGAAGGAGGTGTCATATGAGCTCAAGTTAGCTGTTTGAGTGACACTACAGGTAATGTATTTATATTTATATGTCAATTTCGATTTCGATTTCAATTACGATTTATATTTATCTATATTTGAGGGGCGGATACTAATTTTACTTTATTTCAATTCAGGGGACAGGGAGTGGCCCTAAGGGTAGGCCACATATGCTCTATACTTATGTGGCTATTCGGACGAGAAGGGAAGGATAAGGAGGTGTTCCCGAGCGTCGCGGTACAAAATCTCTTTTCCATGCAAATAGTTTGTAGATTTGAGATAAAATGATGGTGATGTTGTTTCTTTTTAAATAGTTTCTTATTTGAATATATATTTGCATTATCTTTAGTTTGTTCGGATATATGATGTTTGGAACAGGTACAACGTTGCTATAACATGTACAAATATACTGCTGGGCAGTGGCAGTGGCCATACTGCCCAGCAGTTTTTTTTAATTCTGCCCAGAATTGTCACGGTCATTGACCGTGACACGTCCGTGACAATTTTGTCACGGACTTGTCACGGTCAATGGCCGTGATAATTTTTTTACAAAGGGTCACGGCTTTGTTACGGTTATAAAACATGATAAACGTGTCACGATCATTGACCTTGACACGACCGTGACACAAAACGCGAGTTTTGTGTCAAGGTCAATGATCGTGACACGACCGTGATAAAAAAAGTTATCTCGCCTCGAAATGTCACGGTCATTGACCTTGACAAGGTGGATTTGTCAAGGTCAATGACCTTGACAAATGTGCAGATTTGGTGTAGTGCACATATCTTCCTTGGAGTATGGGTCGACTCATTTCCTAGATTATTTCATTTTTACTCTCAACGATGATGTTCTTATGAGGTGTACCAACAGTGAAAAATTCTTACTTGATGTCATTCGCATAACAATATTTATGCTATCTTTGATACTTAAACTATGTATCGTTGTCATTCCTCATCCAAACAATAGTATAATCATGATGATTCTAGAGAAAATGATATTGAGTCGTGAAAAACTCGACAATCTCGAATTTTTCCCTAATGAATTCGATAATTGAATACGTAGATAATCAATCCACCATAATAGTAATTTAATTATTTCCACTTATACTCGATGTACACATAATCCCCATTGGATCCATGTGGATTAGCTTGAGGAGATGATAGGTAGTAATATTACCAAGATTCTTATATGGACTGTTGATTTTATTTCCCTTATGACACCTTCCACACACATGCGAGGAAGGCTTGACTAGTGATGGTAAGCTTTGAACTAGGTTATACTTAACAACACAATAAATATGTTTATGGTTCACTTGACTTAGTTCTTTATGCCAAAGATCAATGGTAGTTTCCATGGTACTGTAACAATTAAACAAAGAAATAGGTGCAAGCCCATAACAATTATGAGCCATCCTCACACCATGTGTAAACATCTTTCCTTTATCGTAAATAAGTTCAACTCCTCTAAGATAATTCCCCACAAAATTCTCATAACATAATTGGTTTATGAAAATATGGTTAGATCTATATCCTTCACATATGACGCATTTTATATCTTAGGTAACCCGATAATCTATATGGTTCCTTACTCAATATGCTAAATTGGCTTCCGTATCCAACTTTACCTTTGTCATCCTTGCAATACTCAAGGTAGACTAAGAAAGACTTGTCACATGTCATGATTATAGAGAATACACTATCAAAATACCTGTAGGAAGTACATTATGCCTTCATGACAGTATTAATAGTAAGACTCTTATTATGTCATTCCTCTTCATCATGGGAGAACTCAAGTTTAAACTCTACATCGTGATTCTAAACCTTGAATAAAACAAGGGAGAAAGAAGGACTAAAAAAGTAATGAATAATGGTGAACGCAACGTAGGGAATTTTATTAAAGGATCACTATTGTTAAACTCTGATCCACTTTCACTTAAGGACGCATTCAACCCTCTTTTTTCATTGCCTATCTTCTTTAGTCGAGTGGGAAACTTAGATGCATGATGACCAACATCATGACATTCATATATATAATACCCTGACTCGAATTTATGGGTTATTCATAAGTTAACCCGGTCCTAACCGAGCATTAGGTGTGAAGTGCAATGGAACAACCTATATAATGTTGCTTGCACAATTTTATTTAAGTTAACGTTTCACTTGTTAGCATGCGATTCCAGTTTCAAAATAAACTACATGAAGAACACATGGAGAGAAACTCGAAGTCCAACTAAGCAGAGCTACTAATGTAAGAATAAATAAAGTACTTATCTATATAACACCCTCAAAATATGAAACCGCTCCTAAACTGTCGTGAACAAATGAGGGTGAGAGTCTATGCCCAGTGGAAAATATATAAGCGAAACATAGAATCGAACAGTAGAAATGAGACTCGACACGTTATGCTTACGTACGCATGCAATCATATAGTACACACACACACACACACACACACACACACACACACACACACATATATATATATATATATATATATATATATATATATATATTCATGTGCAGACATATACTGAATGCATGAAACAGTTTTACTTTTGAAAACCTTAGTTATCCAAGTCAATTTACCTTAACCTTATAGGGATTCCCTTTACTCATCCTTAGCATCTTTACACTTAATTTAGCACACCCTATTCAACACTTGAAACCACAACATTTACTTTATCCAAACACATTCTTTTACCATAACTACCCTTTTTATTTACCTCAATACACTTTAGTATTTTCATTGAAATTTACCCCTTTCAACACACACAAATATCGTGTAAGAAAATACTTATTTAATATTTGAAAACATTTTTACAACACATTCTTGTATTAATTATGGGTTTAACCGCTTAGGTTGTTTAATCACCCAATTACCCACACATTTTATCCTTTTCCACACTTTGGACATTTATCAATTATACATATACTTATCCATTTTAACCTTTACCAAAACACTTATTTATTCATTCAATTTAGGTTATGTTAACACATTTTACCACACAACCCATTTCTTGACATGTTCCAAATTTCCTTTATCTTTCTCGGACTCTTCCAATTCCGCATACTTCAATGGGATCCATACCACCGGCTATGCGCACCATATGCTCTGGCCAGTGTTTTCAGACTTTTCACCCAAGGGCTTCGGTCCCTTCTTGCTTTTTCCGGTGTCATCCGAGTTCCTTTTAACGTGTTTTAATATTTTACAAATTTCCACATTAGCCACTTTTTCGTTTTACCCGACCTAAACCAAAATTCAGGACTTTACCACCCCATTTGTGTTACACTTTGAAAATCTATATTTCATGTCCTTTACACTTTAACCTTGATTTTTATTCTAAAAATCATATTTATTTAGGACCACTTTGTGTAACACCCTTCCAACATTTTTATTTCATAAAAATGTTTGACTTTACGTAAAATTACCATTTTACCTATTTGTTTCCAAAATCACCTTTTACTCCATTTTCACAAGTGTTAATTTCTTACAAAACACTATTAAGACATCCATACAAACTTCTCAATTGTTTAACACATTCACACCCTTTTTATCCTTGGAGTAATATTCTTCTTAATTGGAAACACTTACACCCCTTAATCCCTTTTTAATTTCATAAGTTTTAAGCCTTGACTACATTACTAAGTTACAGATACTAACCTTTACATGTTTACCCATTAACACTTAATGGATACTTTTATTGATATTTTTCCAAACTATACATTTGTTTACTTTCTTTATTCAAGAAATCCAATTACACTCAAAGACTACTTTTATAAGAAAATACCATTTCTTTCATTTTACATGTAGTCTTACAAACCTTGCTTATCATATTTTAACCCCTTTTTCTATTTTTTCTTTATTTATGTTTAAACCCAACAAAACCTTCTCTAAACTTGTTTATACATTTAGTGCAAAAATACTACAAGTTCATATGCATGAGAAGATGGATTTTAAATCCAAAAATGCTACTACGTGGTTTAAACATACATTTCATCTTTAAAATTCATTATACATGCAAAAATACATTTTAAGGCACAAAAGCCATTTTTATTTCTTTAACCTCAATAAATGTCTATTTTTCATAAGACCTTTATTTTTTTGCAGGAACTTTGAATTGTTTTATTACATCAAATTACAACAAAATCACATCATTTACCAACATTTTATTTCATTAAATGTTTAACCTCAATCTTTCTTGAAAATACACCAATTTCAAGAAATACCCACTTTTAACATTTTACAACTTTGAAATAATTATTCATTCCTTATTTCTAACAAAATAACATTTTCCCAACATTTATATTTCATAAATTTTTTTATTACTTATACACATCATTTTTTTATCATTTAATCAAATGAACGATACTCATTTAATCTAACTACTAAGACTACAATATGCAATATAATCTTAATGAAAGAGTAAGATTTTTTCCACCTTTAATTGATTCAATGGACGTGGATATGTAGGTGTAGGAGAAGAGAAACCTCCACCTCCAAAGGTCGCCTCAAGGGGTTACCGAAAGCATCCTCCCAAATGCTCGAAAATGTCCTTTTTCCAAGCTTCCAAGTAAGACCCACTTCAAACTCCATGAAAATTCACCTTCATCTTCTCAATAATCCCCCAAATGCTCCTCCAAAATTTGTAGCTCTTCTTTATCAATGGTGGAAATGGGTATTGTGGGTTTGAACAAGGTGGAATATTACATAAAATGGTGGTGTAATGATGGAGGAAGACCACCCCTTCTCTCTCTCTCTCTCTCTCTCTCTCTCTCTCTCTCTCTCTGTTCTTGCATTTTTTTACCAAAAATGATCCTAAACACCCCCTTATAAAACCTCGAAATACTCGAAATTTCTATTTTTCCCAATCTGAACTGATCTGGGCTTGACAATACATAAAATCAAGGCCTAAGAACGTGACAGTGCACAAGGGAAACTTAAACTAAAAATTCAACCTACGTCATTTGAACGACTTCCCTATGTCATTCGAATGACTTCTGCTATGACGTTCATTTCTTGGATCGCGTGACCCTTCGTACGACTTGGTACTGTAAGTTAGTAGCATGTCATTATATGCCCTGTATATCACGACCCTTCTCACGACTCACCCATGTCGTTCGAAAGACATCCACTTGCCGTTTGAACAACCCCTTTTCCTATTCTTTTATTTTTCTCTAATTTTATCTAGAATTCTTATATGATTATCATTGCCCCTCCACATGTATAATCCATGTATAATTTAATTAAAATTTTGAAATAAGGTATTACAAACTTCCCTCCTTAGGATATTTCATCACCGAAATTCTCGATCCACTAATCCTCAAACTTATGGGTTTCACCAATATCTATTCTAAGCACCAAAAATACTCTATGACAAACCATCGAAGCCCGGAACACTAAAGTAACCAATGCTCGATACTCAATATGTATTAACACTCACCAATTCACTCACCATGAGCTTTACATAATGACTCCGAGCCTCCACTCACTTGATGATCATGTTCAAACCATTCCTAGCACTACTTATGCTAGTCCTAAGGCATATTGGTGCCTCTACAGGAAAACCATTTCTAGCGGTCAATGCTCACGCAAAGCAAATCATAATACAACCAACTATTGTACATATCACCAAAAGCAATTCTAGCTTAGGACTGTACACCCAATGTTCCATAACTTTTCATGTTATACTAACTACACAACTCGCAAGAGCTTGTCTAGAACCATACTATATTATTCTCTCACTCCAAGGAGGAATAGCTCCACCAAATCATTATCGCATGCCTGGTTTACACCTTTCGCTGCATCACTCTGATGATTTTAGATCTACCTTAGGCAAATCACCCTTGAGAAATCGCTAGAGTCTCACCCTAATCCACTCACCGTGGCAAAGCAACATCATGTGCTAAGCTTTCCGATTTCCAATATTATACCGTATCCTCAAGCCATCATACCGCTCTTTATAACTCGAGCCACTGACTGCCGAGGCGGCCAGTCAAAAGTGCATTAATCTAAGGGGATATTGATACTACGAGCAAACTATATGGCCGAAAATATAGCCTCCCGTACGCAAAACTTTATGCAATTGTAAGAATACCTCAGATGGGCGCACCCAATTACCGAGTTGCATTGAGAAAAATTGATCCATTGTGCTCTCCTAGGCCCAATAGTGTTGTATCATGACATGGAACCAATATGAGTCACCACATTAGTAATAATTCTGATTCTCGATTACTGAAACTGAAAGGAATACAGGAGAGTTCGAAGGAACAAACAATTGTCCCAAGAAATTTTGCCCACAGGCATCTGATTCTGACTCATGAAAGTGAACCTATACCGTATACTTTAAGTCATGCCACTCATTCTCAAAACACTCATCGAGCACCACTTCTAGCCATATACCCTGGCCTAGGTCACTGTCCATGACGAATCAAATCGCAACCGTCATTCTCATAATACGAATGCAATTTACGAATCGTTAGTCCTTTAGGAAGTCAATGCTTGACTTGCCTCCTTGGGAGAAAGTCCCTACCTTTCATATCCTCGATATAAATGAATTATTATTATTGGCGGATAACTCACATATTAATCATTTATCTTTTCCAATCACAAGTGTCGATGTCACCAACCTACTATACCTAGGTTATTGTCTGCTTTAGCATATCATGGTCGAAATCCCAAACTTCCATAGGAATCACTTATTTCAAGCAAGGCACCCACATAACCGTGTTCTTTTGACCACAAGAGATTGCCACCAAACTTTCCTTCGACTTTTTCCCCCATAAAAAGTTATGTTATGAACACACCCGCCATCGTTGGCATTCTAAGGTTAGTAAATGCCTCACTGGGCTACGTATACTAAACTGTACTACCTTGGCAAGAGGTTCCAACAACTAATACTTCCATTACCAAGGTTACCCTAGCATATACAGTCGACACCCCAACATAATAATCATGTTTCGATGCTACCCCACCTTAATTGCCATTTTCAAGTCTCCACTTGGCATCATCACTCTGAGTCTCAAATACATATCTAGTGTATCCTGAAACCGATTGTCATCACACCCATACGAGTCATTCTATGACATATGAGCATCACTCCTATAAAGATACAACTATCACCCTACCTTAGGGATTACACCACCAATATATTCCAATTGGAAGGCCATTCCCGACATGCATACTACACAACCAACAAATCGGGATCATTATCTGAACCTCAACTCAATGATTACTAGAATGATACTTCCTTTTTTTTACCAAAATTAATTGGTCTTCTGAGAACACCAAACACATTTCATGTAAAAGTCTCAAAACCCGAAAATATTTCATTGTCCATACCTTTATCACCATAGGTTCACTCTACAAACCTTATGATATCCACATAAATATTACTTGGTTCTTGCAAAGGCACTAGTCTACGAGCTTCTATCTATAGTGAACCTTAATCCTCAAACACCCTAAGGCATCACAAGACTCGATATTTAACCTCAATGATTCCACACACAATTTTATCCTTTGAGCGCCTTAAAATGCCTGTGAACTACTCTCACACTAGGTTTACCTCACACCTAGACATTACCTCGGCAGCTAAAAGGAGTCTATACACCTAGATATTTATCTCATCTTTCTTCTAACCGGTCATGATTACAAGCCACGTACAAACCTCAACCAACGATACTACGGGTTATGTCAGGATATAGGACGTCGCCTGCAACCTATAAACCTCAAGTTTTGCCTCACCCAAATCCTTAATGATTGTTGAACTATAGTAACTAAATTTCCTTACTGCGTGAATATCACACCATGTGCCAATTTACAAGTTAACACGACTATATAAATTTTTGTAGGATACGGACGCTAAGTATTTCCTATAAATACCAATGTCCAAACCATGGATGCGAAATAAGATTCTATTCCTCAATATTGCCTTATAATCAAGGTACACCTAACCTAAGTCCTCAACCAAGGAACTAATATGTTCTCACCACAATTCAATACTTATGAATGCCATGCAGTTATCTAGTCTCCGTACATGAGATACACAACCTTTATTACTAGATCACAATGAAGACTACCCATTGTTGCCACTAATAAGGCTACTCTTATCACAAAGGTCATTTTTCAATACACTTCACACAAAGGGTTACGACATTGCCACTATCATTCTACACATTCACCGAATTACCATCAATTAAAATATCATTCGAGAATCAAATTTGCCTAATTACATCACTAGCGCCAATTGCCTGTAAGGGTAGTTCTAAAGGTTATATATACCTTTTAATAACTAATCACTAGTGCCTAGTCAAGACACGCCAACCATAAACATCTATTTTTGACTATATGCAACTTGTGCCACTTGTTCAATGGGCATCATCTCGCTATATCGACACCTCGAATGATTCTTTGTCACAAAAAATTCAACACAAGCACCTCACACTAATAACCATGGTGTCACCACTATAGGCTAACATGGACACCCGTAAATTACTACAACTTTAACTAGAAGCACGAAAGCGATTAATAACTGTCAACTTAACTATGTGCCACTCAATACACACAAACTGTTGACTTGTTAAGGTTTATAACCGTGACAAGTCAAACCTGTCAAGGTCTTTGACCGTGATAAGTCTGGGGGTGATGACAGTCTTTGTCACGAACTTGTAATAGTCAAAGACCATGACAAGTCTAATAAACTTGTCACGGTCAAAGATGGTGACAATTCTGGGTAGAATTAAAAAAAAATACTGGGCAGTATTGCCACTGCCACAGCCCAGCAGTATATTAGTACCTGTTATAGCAAAATTGTACTTTTCCAAACAACATATATCCAAATAATAGAAATAATGTACCAAATCATGGCATATATAATCCATATCCAAATAAAATAGAAATACAAATATCCATATCCAAACCAACATATACTAAATCAAAAAATAAAAATATAATCCAATATCCAAATAAAATAGATAGAAATAATGTCATGGCATAGGGTCTTGACCAAGTTGGAGGAGGAAGGAAGGAAACACGACATATGCATTGACATACCCTGTAATTTGTTGAACGCCGCCTTGTTCGTGCAACCACAAAGGTGAGTTCTCCTTTCCGGACACCACATGTGTGACGAGCACCCTTGCCTCAATGTCTTGGAGGGTATGTCCATGAACCAACATATTCGGGAGGAAGATAGGATCCCTCAACCCCGTCTCTATTTTCTCCCCATAAAATATGCCGAGTAGAATCATGCTCGGCCAATCGATTATTGACATAGGCGACTCGGTGGGTGTCAAGATGGAAAATGGATCATATGGCGGTATGTTTGTGTGTATCGATGATGAAGCAGTGAAGTCCTCGTCTACCTCTAACTCCTTATCCTTGGACCCTAACTGACGCTTTATGAAGACGTACATATCTAGGACCTTCGCCTCCAACCTTGACTACTTATCATCATGGGTGTCCACCTTATGAGCCAACACGATTTTTCTCATCTTCATTCTGCTGATCCTCAACTTCCACACCCATGAGTTCACCCTTAGTCCTCCCCTTGTGATCCTCCCTAAGCACTTGGCTGAGCACATCTGAAGACAAAGAGGCTTTGTCAGCATCAGACTGCGACTCATGCTCTTCCTTAAGCTTTGCCTGAAACGATAAAAACTACACTATGAGTTAATTAAGTAAATAAAAAAATTATAATGTAATTAAAAAAATTAAACATTTATAACTTACAATCACGGCTGCGACACTCGAGGCCACCTTCTTGTCCTTGCCCTTCTTCGTCTAAATTGCCACATTAGCATAATTAGTAAGTAACGACAAGTAATGCTAAATTAGAATAACAAAAAACTAAAATTAAAGAAAAATAAAAACTTACCATCCTGTGCTCCACCTCGGCATAATACGTCAACCCAAAGCAGTGCACGTCCAACTTTTTCACCCAATTTTTCCTCCTCGATTGGCGAGATGCCTATTTCCGCTCATCGATCTCATGGTCGACAACTTTTGCCACTGTGCTAATGAGATCAGCTCCCTCGGGGGGACGGTGTCACGTACAGTCGGGATAAAATCTTGGGTCTTCGTAAAGTACTGTGACCGCATATTCTTCTTCCACGTCCTATATTTATCCCTCGACTGTTCCAATGTGGATTCGCGTAGATGTAGGGGCAGACCGAATTATTCGTGTCAAATTAATACAAACCAAAAGGAAAGTAAGTGTTATTTGATTATAAATATAAATATAAATACAAATACAAATACAAATACAAATATAAATATAAATATAAATATAAATATAAATATAAATACACTACCTGTAGTGTCCCCCATATTCCAATCTTGGGCTCATTAAGCACGGCCCTCCAATCAGTGTACCCCGGGCCAACGATCACCTTTAACGATCGTTGCTGCAATTAGAGAGAGAAACCAAATTTTATTTTCAGAATTGCATTCCAAAAATCAAATAGGCACTATACCAAATACCAAATACCAAATACCAAATACAAATTTTAATTTCAATTTCTAATACTAATTTCAATTACAATTTCAATTTAACATACCAATTTTAATTTCAAATTCAAATTCAATTTGAATTTCAAATTCAAATTCAATTTGAATTTCAAATTCAAATTCAAATTTAATTTGAATTTGAAATTAAAATTCAATTTATAATATTAATTTATATTTCCTCCATCTCCTCTAAAGGGTGAGTAGTCCTATCCCATTCAAGACCGCATATTTCTATAATATACTTAACAGCTCATTCACATTGTTCCAATTTGAGAAAAAATCGGCAGCATATCCTCATAGTTCTCCAAGTACACGACATAGATTCACAAATGTGAGTGTTATTTTAATTTATCATTTGATATAACATTTAACATCGCATTATCTAGCATATACCCATAGAACATTAAGATACGACTATAGAACTTCTCCCAAAAGTAACAAGTTTAAGCCACTAAGAGTATTATTATACAGAAACTATGCAGTCCCAAATTGACCAAATGGGACAATTCGAGAGATCTCATTACATGGGTAATGACTCTCGAACGGGTCTAAAGGCTATTGCATGCGTACGCATAAGAACTAGAAGGATAGTATCTATGCGCAGTATATGTAATTATAAGTACATTTCATTTAATTATGCCTTATCACAATTCGAGAGATTTCATTTAATTATGTAATTTAAAGTACGCTTCATTTAATTTATAGTACGCATAAGAACTAAAACTTCTACTAATTTATAACAATACTAGTACCAATTCAAATTCAATTTCAATTTGTACCAATTTATACCAATATCAATACCAATTCAATTTCAATATCAATACCAATCCAATTTCAATTTCAATTTATATCAATTTATTCCAATACCAATACATACAAATTCAATTCAATTCAATTTAATTCAATATCAATATCAATACCAATTCAATTCAATTTCAAATTCAATATCAATATCAATTCAATTTCATTCAATTTCAATTTCAATTTCATTCAATTCAATTTCAATTTACACCCCCATGAACACACATAGACCCCCCCAACACACATTGCCCCACTGTCCCCTACACACACACACCCCTTACACTGCTCCAAACCACTTCCCCCCCCCCCCCCACCTACACACACACGCGTGCAGACCCCCCCACCCACACACACATATACACACACATACAGACATACACACACAAAGGAAAGAAAGAGAGAGAGAGAGAAAGAAAAAAATGCTCCTGAAAACATATACATACATACATATATATATATATATATATATATATATATATATATATATATATATATATATATATGTGTGTGTGTGTGATACTATTTGAATGATCTAATATCGACCTCACCACGTCACTCCCGAAAGGAACCTTTAACCTAGATATCTGATACAATTTGTAACGTCCCGACTCGAATTTATGGGTTATCTATGAGTCAATCTAGTTTGAACCGAGCGTTAAGTGTGAAGTGAAATGGAACAACCTATATAATGTTGCTAGTTCAGTTTTATTTTAGTTAACGTTTCACTTTTTAGCATGCGATTCTAGTTTCAAAATAAACTACGTAAAGGACCCATGGGGAGAACCCCGAAGTCCAAGTAAGCAGAGCTACTAACGTAAAAATAAATCAAGTACTTACCTATATAACACCCTCAAAATACGAAACCGCTCCTAACCTTTCGTAACCAAATGAGGGTGTGAGCCTATGCCCAGGGGGAAATATATAAATGAAACATATAATCGAAATGCAGAAAGGGGACTCGACACGTTATGCCTACGTGCGCATGCAACTATATATATATATATATATATATATATATATATATATATATATATATATATATACACACACACACACACACACACACACACTTAATGCACGAAACAATTTTACTTTTGAAAACCTTATTTATCCAGGTTAATTAACCTTAACCTTATAGGGATTCCCTTTACTCACACTTAGAATTTTCACACTTTATTTAATACATCCAGATCAACACTTGAAATCACAACATTTACTTTATTGAAATACATTCTTTTATCGGAACTACCCTTTTTATTTTCCTCAATACATTTTAGTATTTTCGTTGAAATTCACCCCTTTCAACACACGTAAAAATTGTGAAAGAAAATACTTATTTAATATTTGAAGACCTTTTTACAACACATTCTTGTATTAATTATGGGTTTAACCGCATAGGTTGTTTAACCACCCATTTACCCACACACTTTACCCTTTTCCTCACATTGGACATTTATCAATTATACATTTACTTGTCCATTATAACCTTTACCGGAACACTTATTTATTCATTCAAGTTAGGTTGTATTAATACATTTTACCACAAAACCCATTTTTGACATGTTCCAAATGTCCTTTATCTTTCTCGAACTCTTCCAATATCCCATACTTCAACGAGATCCACACCGCCGGCTATACGCACCATGTGCTCTAGCTAGTGTTTTAGTGTTTTTCACTGAAGGGATTTGGGACCTTATTATTTTTTCCGGTGTCATCCGAGTTCCTTTTAATTAGCTTTAATATTTTATAAATTTCCACATTAGCCACTTTTTCTTTTTATCCGGCCTAAACCAAAATTCGGGACTTTACCACCTCATTTGTGTTACTCTTTGAAAATCGATATTTCATGTCCTTTACACTTAAACCTTGATTTTTATTCCAAAAATCATATTTATTTAGGACCACTTTGTGTAACACCCTTTCAACATTTTTATTTCATAAAAATATTTCACATTAAGTAAAATTACTATTTTACCCATTTGTTTCCAAAATTACATTTTACTCGATTTTCACAAGTGTTAATTTCTTACAAAACACTATTAAGTCATACACACTAACTTCTTAAGTGTTTAACACATTAACACACTTTTTATCCTCGGAGGAATATTCTTCTAATTGGAAACACTTTTACACCCTTAATCCCTTTTTAATTTCATAAGTTTTAATCCTTTACAATATTACTAAGTTATACATACTAATCATTAAGTGTTTACCCATTAACACTTAATGAATACTTTTATAAACATTTTATCAAACTATAAATTTCTTTACTTTCCGTATCCAAGAAATCCATTTACACTTGAGACTACTTTTATAAGAAAATTCCATTTCTTTCAATTTACATGTAGTCTTACAATCCTTCCTTATAATATTTTAACCCCTTTTTCATATACTTTAAAGACTAGAATGTTTATTTATTTTTATTTATGTTTAAACCTAAAAAAACCTTCTCTAAACTTGTTTATACATTATATGAAAAAAATACTACAACGTTATATGCATGACAAGATGGATTTTAAACCCAAAAATTCTAATACATGGTTTAAGCATACATTTCATCTTAGGAATTCATTATACTCTCAAAGATACATTTTTGAGACACAAATACATTTTTACTTCTTTAACCTCAATAAATGTCTATTTTTCATAAAACCTTCATGAAATACCCACCTCAACTTTGAAATATAATTTTTTTCATCAAATATTCCAACAAAATCACATCATTTACCAATATTTTATTTCACAAAATGTTTAACCTCAATCATTCTTGAAAATATACCATTTTCATTAATTACCCACTTTTAACATTTCAAGACCTCGAAATGATTATTCATTATGTATTTCCAATAAAATAACATTTTTCCAACATTTTTATTTCATAAAAATATTTAATGCTTCTACACATCAATTTTTATCATCTAATCAAATGAACCCTACCAATGTAATCTAACTACCAAGACTACAATATGCATATATAATCTTAATGCAAGAGTATGATTTTTTTCACCTCTAATGGCTTCAATGATGGTGGGAATGTTGGTATAGGAAGAGCAACCCATACCTCCAAAGGTGGCCTCAAGGGTTTGACAAAAGCATCCTCCAAAATGATTCAAAATGTCTTCCTTCCAAGCATGTAAGCAAGACCCACTTCGAACTCCATGAAAATCCACCTTCATTGTAATACCCCGTACTTTTTTAGATATTTAAATTACATAAGTGGGCGTAACATGATAATTAGAGGAATTTCTATGAATAGTATTTTTGGGATTAATGAGTGTTAGATTATTATCGATGTGTGTTACATTTACTTTTAGGACTAAGTAAATGAGTCAAAATATTTTTATGTCATGTCACAGTGGGGTAAAGCGACGGGTAATATTTCACTTTAAAGAAAATGCGTGTTGAGAAGTGTTTGGTCCGAATAGTGAATTTTAGTTAAGTGACTCAGATGGAGATTCCGAGTGAACGGTTGGTTTCTTTTTCTTTTTTTTTTTAATAAAAGAGGGATAGGACATTTAACGGTTTATTATGAAATAGAGGAGAAAAAGCCTCTTCCTGGGCAAAAAAATCAGTACATGAGAAGCTCAAAGGAAACTTGGGTTTTTATAAAAACCCCATTACAATGATTAAACATATCTGATATAGTGGCAACCTAAGAGCACCTCTAGCAACTGAAGGAAGATCCTCAAAATTGTGATAGAGTGAACGGTTGGTTTCCTAATGGCCGAGATAGTCAGAATAGAGTATCCGGAGGCAGTGTTTAGGTTTCGAGAACTTTTGGACAAGTAGGGACTCACAATTGAGTATACGAATCAAAATTGGGTTTCATAAGGGGTAACCCTTATCTATTCTCTCATAACACATGAGAGAGAGAGAGAGAGAGAAAGGAAAGAAATAATAGAAAAGAGAAAGGAAGAAGGAAAAGGGAGAGAAAAGGGGATTTCTAGTCAAACTCCGCGGGATTCGACTCGAGGTCGTCGAATTTTATCCAACGAGGCAAGTGTTTGAACATGCTTTAATTATCTAGTGTGATGATTTTTCATATTATAGTTGGTAATGAAAATTGTGATTTTGGGTTGGGATTCTTAAATAAAAATGGGGTTTTTGAAAATGAACTCATAGAAATTGATGTGGTAAGTGCCCCATAATAAATCTAAGCTTAAATGAATGAAAATGGTTAAGTTTTTATGAGAAATGAATTTAATGGAGTTAGGGTTAGATTCTTGAGTGATTTGATGAATCCCATAAAATTAATGTTGTGTTAGTTAAAAATAGATGTGTAGAGAATTATACTGTGGGTTGGTGAAGTTAAAAACCATAAATCGTGAATTGATTGGGTGTTTGTTTGATTTGGAGTTGGAGAAGATGATGAATAGTAACCCAATGTCCTTTCCGAATCGATTCATCTCTTTGTTAAAAAATAAAATTTCTAGATCTTTTCGATACGAATGCGTGGGCACCGAGCCCGTATTTTTTTTAATTAGTTATAATTTTTCTACGGAAGGGTATCCGAGATCGAAATCGTTAGTCAGAAATCAAACCTGATATTGGGAGAAATAAGGCTAGAATTGTTTGGAGATAAATATTAGGGGTTCCTAAATAAAGTTTTAGGACTTCTAAATGACTCTAGGAGAGATAAAAACCTTGGGTTCGTAGAAATAAATTCGGGCTATGGAGTTAATGAATGTTTAGGACGAGTAACAATCGAGAGAAGTCTTCGACAAGTGTGTATAGATATATTTATGCGGTTAGAATAAATATGGGCCGATTGCATTTGAGTAAATCCTAAGATGTGATTAGGAGGGAATTTAGGATATGGGCTAAAGAGGATTGAACGGATATCCAGTACGTCTATTAACGACTATTGTTATAGGTGATGCGATACCTATGGAATTAAAATAAGTTGATAGTATACTTATTTAATTATTACGAATTGGTATATTCGGGTTTATGTAAAATCCTTAAAAGTGACTAAGATGTAAGTTAAACCTTAAGTAATAAAATGCTTATAGATTTAATATGTTAATTGTATGAATACTTATACTATTACGAATGGGAACATTCGGGACATTGGCTATCGCAATAAGAGTTCGGTAATTATAGCCAAAGCATATGGATGAATGATATATATTATACATACGGGAGTTGATACAGTATGTATATATATGACATGTTATGAATATAAATATATATATGTGCGTGATTGGTATATTTTTATTTTAGAGGCTGGTTCCACGGGCATAGGGATGGACAACTAGATTACACACACACACACACACACACACACACACACACACACACACACACACACACACACACATATATATATATAGTGCTATCCAGGGAGGTTGTGCGATGTCGGTGAATCCCCTGGCTTGAGGACCAGGGAGAGTATATCCCCAGGTCATATCGTCCCGCATATGGGTGCGATGATGATTCCACTTTTAGGAGAGAATATGACCACCTCCACCGCTTAGTTTTTCTACCATGATCATGAGTGAGTCTGACTTGGTACCTGGGTTAAGTTGAGCATGCCTGGATGGTGATAGCACTTTGAGACTGCATCCTCGAGTTATAGCTTGGTGGGATTGTTATTATACTTATGATTGTAATGTAGGTATAAATATACTTGTTGAGTATACTACATTTCCTGTATAAGAAAATGAGATATCAGATGACTTTGACTGGTGTAAAGTGTAAAATGAATAAGAGGTTATTCCTCTTCCTGTAGAGTTATATCCGGACTAATACAAATGTGAATCGTAGGTTCAAGTGAGAACTATATATATAAGGGATATTATATGTTAAATTGAAAGTTATGGAACATGAATGGTATAGTTATATACAGAATGAGAACTATATGTATATATCACATTGATGCTTATTAACTTAAGGCCTATGCGATAGCTTACAGTATAACTTATATTATATCATGCAGGGTAGGTGATAGTTATGAGGATTTAGAGGATGGGTGAAATAATTTAGTTAGGCAGGGTATTTTTACTAGTTTGTTTAAAATGTATACGATAGATGTGCACTATTAAAATAGGGGTGAGGTGTATCTCATGAGAGTGCGATACCAGTTTAAATATGAGTGATTTCATATTTTAAAAATATGGCATTTGAGCACTTGCTAAATATTTTCAAAACTCGAGCTCTGACCTGTTTCTCTATTTTCCCTTCTCTTTCTATATATGTATATATATTAGGTGTCCAGACACAGAGACGCCTGGATGATGATTCTTTCGAGTCAGACGTTTACTGCAACAGTTTTGGATGCAAGCAGGTTTATTGTAGACGCTTCTATCCTTGAGATCTAGATAGGAGGTATTGTAGAAACATTCAGCTGATGGCCCAGCTGTATTCATTTATTCTTTTACCGCATTTTAGTTTGCGGCATTTCGATTTTGTTGTATTATATTGTAGCGAGAGTTCGGTTATTTTATTTCATCTCAGTTGTTGTATATAAACTGTTGCGATCGTTTTACTTGGTTAGTTTGATTAAAAAGATTAGTTAAATAAAATTTTGATGCCATCCTTATAAGTTATTAGTAATTAAATTAGTTTTCGACAGTGATGTTGAGAATGAACCATATGAGATTCCTGTTTTAATTTGGCAAAGGATTGATCACCTGATATTTTATTAGGCGGGGTGTCACAGATGGTATCAGAACATCAGTTTCTAGTGTCCTTAGGAATTTGTACGGACGTACTACGCTTTCAACATTGCTTTCTATTGGATATAGAGTCTTATCATTAGGATTGTTGATTCCTATTATGAGATTTCGTTCTCCTGCTATTATGTAAGATTATAGTAAATCGTTTGCATGCTCGGGTGAGATTCGTGTGCTGATCGACGAAGGACGACCAGGGTAGGCCATTGCGAGGGCGGCAGGAGGTGAGGCTTTGTTGGAGCTATAAGTTAAAGTTGGGAATGAGGAACACAGTAGATGTCACTCCCCTTGTGGCATTATTAAGGATTTCTACAACAACTACTAAACTATAGTAGTTATAATTATCCACGTAACGCTATAGTAGAGAGTGGTACTGAACTTGATTTACCTTGTGAAGTTAAATGGAGAATTTTTTTGAAAGGTCTTCGATAAGGACCATACGTTGAAGTTTAAGTTATGCGGAGTTAGTGTAACGTTATCCAATAGAGGTAGAATGACCAGAAGCTTTGGCTTAGAGCAGGGCATAGAAATGCCCAGATGTGAACATTTGAGTAAAAAAAATTCACTTGTTAGAGCAATGTAGATATGGTGGGAACGGTGGGGAGAGTGCAGTTTATGAATTATTCACATGAGGATTGGTCAGAGGCCAACAGTGAATAAAGAGTTACATGGATAAGTGAACTTTGTATCGAATTAAAGTAGGTACAATTAAGAAAGAGTACTTCAGTGGAATAATAGGCTCACTCGTAAGTGTTGCTAACGCTTATGGAGATTTTAATCGGATTTCTTGTATATGTGAGGGCAATGTCGTACCTCTTATATAGGGAATGATAATTGCTTCCATGAGAGTGGACCTGGAGGAGTTTAAGAATTAAGTCCAAGGGTAAAGACTGAAATTGTTTGTATTCGTGAGACCCCACAGGTGGAAATTCGTCTAGGGATTCATTGAAACACGACTGTTGAGGCCGGTAGTGTAGTTTCCTTTTGACGAAGAAGTTAAGGGAACTATGAAGGATATTGTCAGGATCGAGGCTATAGGGTCCGAGATACTGATAACCTTAACATGGTCAAGTTGGCCAGAAATGGGGAATGCTGTAATGTGGAGGGTACAACCACATGCTTTGATCTTGCCCGGTATGATTTAAAGAACAAGAGTAGGGTGCCTAGATAGGGCATTGATTATGAAATTTTTGGTTCGGTTAAGACAAGTGTGCTACGTCTGGGAATCATTTAGAGTATCCAGGGTGATTGGCAAAGTTATTGTTATGAGTTTCACCTCAGATGACGGAGGTATATTTTGTGTGGCAAGATTGAGTCACAATATTTTGTTAGCCCTAGATTCGTGTATGTGATTCGAGTTTTGTGGTAATATAGGTAATATTATAGAGGGTATATTTATATGTTTTTCTGCGATAGCGGGGTTTTATTTTTCTTCATTCATTGTGAAAGCGGGTGTTGCTTTATTGAGCTTATATTTGGCTTGTACTACTTCTCTTGTGTGTATTATACGAAAAATAGTACTATTCTGAGTATAATATGTTCTTGGTTGATCGAAGCGATAGTAGGCTACTGATTGCAAGGATATCGTATCGGCGATTCCAGGGTGGAATTAGTTGTTTTTGCGATATCTCACCTGGATGCAGGTAGAGCTCGCCTTTATTATATGTTTAGATGGTACTTCGATGAGTAGATATTTCACTATCAGGATATTAGGGCGTAGGGACCTTATAGAGATGATTTAAGATATGCAGGATTTATTGTTAAGCTATGAATTTAAGCTCATTGTTGTTTGCGCAAAGGACTTAGTGTTAATACAAGCACTTTGTGGTTTGTCTCCTTAAGAGAAGTACGAGTCCCGACCATATTTTGTTAGTAGATGGGATGGGAGTATACCCGTTGCATGTTTTAAACTGACATACCTCCACGAACTAAGTAGCAGTGTATCAGAGGGGTTCCTTATTTGGATTTCGCTTGCGAGACACTCCATGCACGAACCTTAATGATGTTTGGAGTGGAGAGATGTTACTGTAGGCTAGGACATTGGTTTTGATGATAAATTAATTGAGAGTCATGTGATGATTAGGGGCTAATGAAAGTGGAAATTCTATGGAAACGCACTGAAATGGTTCTCTCATCGTAAGTAATGGGTGACGTAAGATTAAGAGAATTGATTTAAGGCTTATAGCCAGGCCTTGATTAGAAGGCAAATTCTGAGGTAATATATTTTAGGTATGATGTTCGTAACACTTGTGGAGAGTGTAGGATCCCCAATTAGTTAGACTTTATATTTCGTCGAATTAGAAAGACATAGTGGTAGAAACGCATTAGTGGTTTTATGAGGTATGATTTAGAACGTCCCGATTATGTGACTTAGGCCATTATATCTTGATGACTGAAGATGTGAGGAAGTAATGTAACGGGAGGGTTCCTTGTTTGGATTTCTTTTTACGAGATATACCACGCATGAAATCGAGCAAATGTTGGGAGTTGAGAAAGGTCTTGGGCGATAAAGATATAATTAGTAGAGTACTCATTTTACGTGTGCAGGAAAACACACCGATCCTAGAGGATCATGATGAAAAGCCAGTGGGGCCGGTAGCGCTAAAATAGGGAGATTATAGTAGGTTAACCACGAGAAGATTGGTGGGTTAACCTTGATATGGATTAAATTTCCAGGTATAGGGAGAATTAAATTTTGAGTTATTCGAGTTGGGAGTATCCAGGTGTTAGCACCAGGCTGAGGAAGTGTGTTGATTTTATATACCGTCCGAAATAGAGGGGGTAGTATGTAAAGTTGAAGAAGGTGCTTTGGGATAGTTATAAAAGGAATTGGAGTGTATTGGATTGAACGTTGTATAAAGTACGAAATAGTCTAATAATATAGGTGCAACAAGAGTTAGCATGCCTGAGATAAGCGATAAGACTGACGGGAGTAGTCAAGTGCCAGTGTAGTTTCCTTTTCGAAGGAAATTCTATGTCATAGTGTAGACGAATAGAGCGCTTCGGGTGATGCGACTTTCCGATAAGATCGATACATTAGAGATCTGATTATAGGCACGTTATCTTTGAATATGGTTATAGAAGCACTTGGTGCGATGTGTCATCATTTTCAGCATGTAGAGACTTAGTCAAGCTTGTTGTTAAGCTAGTGCGTGAGAGCATAAGCCTTGAGATAGGTGGGTATTGCGAACAGGTATATGGTAGGGTACCATTGTGTTAGTAACATTCAATTACGATATACTAGGATGTAGTGAGATTAGCGATCCTAGGTTGGTGGACCAGGTTATATCCAAATTTTGGGGACAAAATTCTGTTGTAAGGGGGGAAGTATGTAATACCCCATACTTTTATAGATATTTGATTACATAAGTTGGCGAAAATTGATAATTAGAGGAATTTATGTGAATAGTAATTTTGGGATGAATGAGTGTTAGATTATTACCGATGTGTGTTACATATACTTTTAGGACTAAGTAAATGAGTCGGAATATTTTCATGTCATGTCGCATTGGGGTAAAGAGATGGGCAATATTTCACTTTGAAGAAAACGCGTGTTGATAAGTGTTTCGCCTAAATAGTGAATTTTAGTTAAGTGACTCAGATGGAGATTTCGAGTGCAAGGTTGGTTTAGGAATGGTCGAGATATTCAAAATAGAGTATCTAGGGGTAGTGTTTAGGTTCCGGGGATTTTTGGACAAGTAGGGACTCGCAATTGAGTATACGAGTCAAAATTGGGTTTTATAAGGGGTAACCCTTATATATTCTCTTATAACACACGGGAGAGAGAGAAATAAAGGAAAGAAAGAAGAGAAAATAGAAAGGGAGAAGGAAAAGAGGAGAGAAAAGGTGATTTCTGTCCAAACTCAACGAGATTCGACCCGAGGTCGTCGGATTTTATCCAACGAGGCAAGTGTTTGAACTTGCTTTAATTATCTAGCATAATGATTTTTCATATTATAGCTGGTAATGAAAATTATGATTTTGGGTTGGGATTCTTGAATAAAAATGGGTTTTTTGTGAAATGAACTCATAGAAATTGATATGGTAATTGCCCTATAAGAATCTCAGCTTGAAGGGATAAAAATGGTGTAGTTTTTGTGAGAAATGAATTTAATGGAGTTAGGGTTAGTTTCTTGAGTGATTTGATGAATCCCATTGTGACACCCCAACTAATTAAATACCGTGTAGCTACTCCTTTATTAAATTAATACAAAATGCCAAGTTGGTTCAGTTCATAGCATCACTGTCAAAAACGTTTTAACAATTACTAGCCACCTAATATTTAAAAAGTGAGTTGTCAATTTTAATTAAATCAGATTAACATGCAAGAAGATAGAAATGCTAACACAACCACCATAACATAAAGACAATAGAGTAACCATAAAATAGTATTGAGTCTGGAGGAACGCTCCTCACAGCAATCCAAATACTGAAATAAACAAGTAGTAAGTCTGCACCATAATTAATTACAACCTGAGATCTGAAATAAACTGAATAGATTAAATGTTTCTAAAATAAATGGGGCGACAAGCCCAACTGATGAGGAAAGCTACTAATAGAGTCAAGATCGAAAGTGGAGGCGTCTACTGCCAAGGTCCTGTAACTTCCACATCAGCTACAACACGTCACCTAAATGGAACTCCTATGCATGGTGTCCTTGTGGCTGGGCACCTAAAAGGTTTTTACAAGAAAATATATTTGAAAGCAAACGGGTCAGAGGCCGATTGTGGAAAACAGTTTAAAATATAGCAAGTGTTTTAATGAAAATAAAACAATGAATGCAAAATACATGTTAGGACGTGCTCTCACATGAAATACTCACTTTTTGACTATTTGTGCACTCCTAACGTACCCGTACCCATTCTAGTGATTCTCATATCTAACTAGTCCAAAATAAATTCTAACATTACTATACAATTCACGCTTTAATTCTGACATCTTCATTTAAATAGAAAGCTTTACATTTATTCTCGATTTCCCATTAATAGCAATACGAATTTACTAGAGATCATCTAATTATCTTTACCGAACGTTGCTATAATTATACTCACAATTAAACACAACAATTCATTTCAATTAACCGTATATTATTCTCATCATAAATATACATTACTAGCACCCCGAGACTAAGATGCGGTGCACACATACTCTGCTATCCAATCCCAGTACATCACGTACATAAGGACCACACATTCCGAATCTCTCAGGAATCGTTCTCAGATAATAACAATCACAAACAATGGAGGCGAACATAGTTCACATCATATGGGTCGCGCACATACCTACGCTCCCATAATCAACAAACTTATTAACTTCTCAATAAGTCTTTCTCTGACCTATGTCCTCGAGGTACCAATCTAAATCCCCCCCGTAGGCACACAAAGATTAGATGTCCCTAATCGAACGCAAACCTCCCATGATAGCAAGTATGGTAGGAATGTTATACACATAAAACCACATATACTAAACATTCGCACATCTTAGATATCTCATCTCATTAATATAGATATACTTCTCGTTCTTATACCATCATTTAATGTTATACGATTACAAGTCCCCGATTTGTATATTCACGTTATCAACCCTTCTCACGTCGTAATTAGGTACTCGTTTCCTACTCCACAAATGACATCCAATTTTATTATGAGATTCTAAGTTCTACTCCTCAACGTAACCCAATTCTCACAATTATACTCACTAATCAATAAGGGAGGGTTAATACTCTAATTAAATAAGTCTACAGAACGTTTGAAATGAAATCAGGCCAAAAAGCCATTCTGTCAACTCGTTAGAAGTCTCATTCGAACGAAGTCGTTCGAACGAAAGGCTTAGAATGAACTACCAACTCGTTATAAGGGATGTTGTCATCTCCTTAGAAGCTCGTTCGAACGAGGTCGTTCGAACGACCTGGGCAGGTCTTCTAACGAGATGGCAGTTTCAGCCCAGAATTTCTCTACTTTGTTTTTCTCAATTTTTCTCTTCTCTAAACTCATCCTAAGATCATCCCAATAGTATTTTAACGTTATTAAACTACTCTAAGTTCTCTTAGGTCACTCTTTAACATATATATGGGGTCAATTCTTCCTAAATTAACATATAATCATCAAAATTTCAAACCTTGTCCCAAACCCTATAATCATGAACCAAGAATTTAATGACTACAATTTATCCTTATCAATCCATTTTCACATAATCAAAAGATAAATTTTGTGTATGACATTCATCCAATGACATTCTACATGCAATCCCTATATCATATTATGAATCCTACCTCCAATTTCATGGGTTTTCATCAAACTTCCAATATAAGACAATTATTCAATTCTAAGGATGGAAGAAACATTCGCCTGAAATTAATGTAATTAAACCACTTGCCTTAGATGTTCTGATTTGATGTTGAACGATTGAGGTTGATTCTTCTCCCTCTTTCTACAAATTTCTTCCCAAGATTATGATGGTGGCTAGGGCTTCCTTTTGGAACTTCTCAAGACTTTCCCTATAACTCCCGTAGCCCTCTAACTTACCAAATGCTTATAATGGCTTAGTGGGTTCTTTTCTAATATAAAAATAACTTCTAAAATTCGTGGGTTTTAATTATCCTATTTTTAAAATTACCAAACTACCCTTTTGGGTTGTCGGTATGGCCTAAAAATGCCTCGGGACTCAAACTAAACCCCCGGCTAGTGTTTTCTGACTATTTCGACCCTTCCGGACACGTTGGCGCACTCAAAATGGCCATTCAGTTGATAAAAATAAAATTCACTTTTTAATTTAAATAATTACATTCTCGACGTGACTGACACTCGCGTCCCAACTAAATTTTCCAAATTGTCGTATTTTAGTCTCGTGATAAATTTAATTTCATCAATACTCATGTATTACCATACATACTCGGAAATAATAAATTTTAACATCATAATCAAATACCAACTCACATCTCATTAGTATTTATACCCAGATTAAATTCCAATTAATTCTCATTTAATTTAATTAACCCCTTAAATAAAAATCAATAATATTACGAGGTATCACATACTTCCCCCCTAATAATAGAATTTCGTACTGAAATTCGGAACTAAAGAGTACCTGGTAAAAATAACTCCGGATAGCGTTCGCGAATCTCATCCTTATGCTCCCATGTGGACTCCTCGGCATTATGATGCCTCCACTGAACACGTACTAACGGTACTATCTTCGACCTCAGTTTTCGCTCGCTCCGGTCCAAAATAGCAATTGGCCCCTCCTCATAGGAACTATCGGGCTAGAGATCGATGTCCTCCAAAGCAATGTGAGTATAGGCCAAATCGTCCCTAAGATATTTCCTTAGTGAGGAAATATGGAACACATCATGAATCCTATGCAAGTGCTCCGGTAACCCCAGTCTACACGCAACAGGCCCAATCCGCTCGATGATAGGAAATGGCCCCACATACCTTGGTGCCAGTTTCCCCTTCTTCCCAAAATGCATAATCCCCTTCATAGGAGATACTCTGAGTAACACCTGGTCCCCCACTTTGAATTCTCTAAAGAACCTCTTGGCATCGGCATAGCTCTTCTACCGGTCCTGAGCTACCCGAATGCGACTCCGTATCATCTCTATCCTTGCCGAAGTATCTTGAATCACTTCCGACCCAAGGAGTTTGTTATCCCCCACTTCTAACCAACATGCCGGGTAACGACAAGGTCTACCATACAACGCCTCAAACGGAGCCATACCAATGGTGAACTGATAGGAGTTATTATAAGCAAACTCCACCAGTGGAAGGTACTGCTCCCATCCACAGTCTAGGATGCACATACGCAACATATCCTTCAAATTCTGATTTGTTCGCTCGGTTTGCCCATCAGTCTGCGGGTGATAAGCCATACTCAACCGCAATTCAGTGCCCATGGCCTCCTCGAAACTCTCCCAAAACCGTGAAACAAATATCTTATCTCGGTCGAACACGATATTTAGAGGCACACCGTGAAGTCTCACTATTTCCGTAATGAAAATCCGGGCATACTGTACCGTAGTGTAATCCGTCCTTATGGGTAGAAAATGAGTAACTTTTGTCAACCGGTCCACAATTACTTATATGGAGTCGTGACCCATCTGTGACGTAGGTAACCCCGTGATAAAGTCCATGGATATGCTTTCCCATATCCACGTCGAAACCTCTAATGGCTGTAGAAGTCCTGCCGATTTCTGATGGTCCACCTTTACTAGCTGACAAGTGGCACATTTAGAAATGAACACGGCGATATCCCTCTTCATCCCGCTCCACCAATACTGGCGTCTCATGTCTTGGTACATCTTATCCCCATCAGGGTGTACCGCGAATCGTGAGCCGTGCGACTCTGCCATAACCTCATGTCACAAGTCTTACCCTTCCGGAACAACCAGTCTTCCATTGAAGCGTAATCCCCCGTCTGAACTAACGGTATAGGATTTGGTTCCCTCTACTAGTAATCGAACTATCTTCTCTTGACAGAACAAGTCATTTTCCTGGGCCTTTACCACTCTCATAACAATCTGAGGTGTAATAGTCATCACAGACATGAACGATCAGGCCACTGCATCCTGGTGTCCCAACTCCTTCCACTTAGCTTTCCACACCCCGACCACCTCATCTACTGGCCTATGGCTCAACGCGTCTGCTACCACGTTAGCCTTCCCTGGGTGATATTAGATATCGAACTGATAATCCTTCACAAACTCAAGTCACCGTCGTTGATGCATATTCAACTCCTTCTGCGTGAAGAGCTACTGTATAGACTTGTGGTCAGTGAACAATCGAAACTTCTCCCCCAGGAGATAATGTCTCCAAATCCGAAGGGAAAATACAACTACCGCTAACTCCAAGTCATGGGTGGGGTAATTCTTCTCGTGAGGCTTAAGCTTACGGGAAGCATAAGCTATGGCCTGACTCTCCTATTGTAGCACACCTCCAAGTCCTTGTAAATACGCATCGGTGTAAACTAAATACTTAACTCCCGGTCTGGGAAACGCTAACTCAGGTGCTGAGGTTAACTTATCCTTCAGCTCATCAAATGCCAACTTGCAGGCATCGCTCCATATGAATGTCACACCCTTGCGAGTCAGATGTGTCAAAGGACCCGCTATCTTTGAGAATCCCCGAATAAACCTCCTGTAGTATCCTGCTAGGCCCAAGAAACTACAGATCTCAGTCGGTGTCATGGGCTGTCCCCACTCCCTCATCCCGAATACCTTCCCCGGATCAACATATATCCCCCGTTATGAAATGATATGCCCCAAAAACTGAACCTCCTTCAACCAGAACCCACACTTCTCAAACTTTGCATAAAACTCGTTCTGACGCAATGCCTACAAAACCTGTCTCAAATACCCAGCGTGCTTCTATTCTGTCTGGGAGTAAACCAGGATGTCATCAATAAAGACGATGGTGAACTGGTCTAGGAACTCTTTGAACACCCTATTCACCAAGTCCATAAACACGGCTGGAGCATTGGTCAAGCCAAAAGGCATAACCCAAAATTCGTAGGAACCATACCTCGTCAAGAAAGCAGTCTTCAAGACGTTCTGTTCCCTGATACGCAGTTGATGGTATCCCGATCGCAAATCAATCTTTGAGAAGAAGCAAGCTCCTCTCAACTGGTCAAATAAGCCATCGATTCGGGGCAACAGATACTTATTCCGTATCATGACTTTATTCAACTCTTGGTAATCTACACATAACCTCAATGATCCATCCCTTTTCTTTACGAACAACACATGGGCACCCCAAGGCGAAGTACTCCTTCGGATAAACCCCTGACCCAATAACTGCTCTATCTGATCCTGTAACTCTCTCATCTCTGTTCGAGCCATACAGTAAGGTGCGCGGGCAATAGGCCGAGTGCCCGACGTCAAATCAATAACAAAATCTATCTCTATACTAGGCGATAATCCAGGTATATCCTAAAATACATCAGTAAACTCTCTAACGACTGGAATCGAATCAAGTGGAATCACCACTTCCTTAGAGGTCTCCTCCTCTATATAGTACAAGTGAGTGGACGATCCTCCCTCAGGGCGAGGCATCGCCACTAAAAACATCTTTTTCCCGGGAATGGCAAATATAATACTCCTACTGAAACAATCAATCATGTCTTGGTACACAACTAGTCAATCCATACCAACAATCGCATCATACTCACTCATCTCTAGTACTAACATATCATCGGGTAAAGTAAATCTCCCAATTTCTATACCCACACCTCTACAAACAAGGGAAATCATGGAACCCCTACTCAACGGTGAATCTACAGAAGTAACCGTGCTCTCTGCAGTGTCTAACAACCCAATAGTGTGTGCAAATCTCATGGCAACAAAATAATGTGTGGCCCCCGTATCAAATAAAATACGCCCCAAAGTCCCCTGAATAGAGAACATACCCTCAATAGCAGGTAAATCCTGTGGGGTTGCGGCATGCTGGAGCTGGTACACTCTTCCATACTGAAGTTGTCCCTGCTGGCCTGGGACCGCTGGGATGGGTGGTAATGCTGCCATCTGTGGTGGTGCTGGGAGGGCGGCGAGAAACATAGGCCTCTGTGGCTCGTGTAGAGCACCCTGCTGCTGCTGCTGTGGGGCCCTTCCCTTATCAGGACAATCCTGGCATTTGTGTCTAGTCTTACCACAAATGAAGCACTTCCCCGAGAAGTTTCCCCCTCGTTGTCCCTGCAGCCCACGGCCCTGCTGGACATTACCATTCCTACCCTGACCATGCTGGTCCTGCTGAAACTGCTGATACTGACCATGCTGGCCCTGCTGACCCTAATGGCCATTATGAAAACCTCCCTGTCCATTTCTGAAACTCCCAGATCTGAACCTCTTAGAATCCCCCTGCTGGGAACCCTGATCTCCCTGCTTATGCTGAACCTGAGTAGATTGTGCCTCGATGGCACTATTTCCCCCTGTCCTGCCCTGATGGTTGGACTCTCCTGATCTCTTACTCTTAGTCATGTGAAAGCGATGATCCTGGCAGTGAAGTAGCGCCGCGTTAACCACATCAGAATAAGTGGCCAACGAGAGGTTTCCCAACAAGTGCTGACGGATTCTCTAAGTCAATCCATCCATAAACTTCTGAATCTTCTTCTCCTCAGTTGGAATCTCATCGAGAACAATGTTCAAGAGATTAGTAAATTTGGCCTCATACTCGGCCACGGTCCTCTCATCCTACTTGAGGTTCATCAATTTCCTCCTCATCTTAGTGTGAACAAGTGACGAAAAATATTTGCGATCGAACCACACCCATAACTCCTGAATAGTGGGAGTGTCTCTCTCCTCCGCGGTGGTAATGGACACCCACCACTGCAATGCTGATCCTACTAGCTTAAAAGTAGACAGTATCTGCTTCTGAACATCTGTGCACTTGTACATCCTTAAGTGCCTCTGAATGTCCTTCCTCCACTGACTGGACACAACAACGTCAGAGCTACCTGCAAACTCCGGAGGGTGTGCTTTCTGAAAATCATCTCGAACGCGTTCCCAAGCAGATGGGAATGCATGAGCCTGAACTGGCGCGGCTACCGGCGCCTGAGGTGGTGCTTGTTGTACAACGGCTAGGGCGACATTTACCACTTGGGCTACAATGGCTGCAACCTTTTCGGCATTCATGGTGCCCTGAACTGGTGCAGGCTGTGGCTCGGGCTGAGCATCCCTAGGAACTCGCTGTGCACATCGTGGAGGCATCTGAAATGAGAGTAAAGTTTTATAAGTTCACAGTTATTATCTCAAAATAGATGAAGAACGAAACATCTACAAAAGAGTACAACAGTCCTAAAATATAGGGCTCTACATCAAAGAAAGCTCAGCAGAAACATAACAAGCTGTACAGATCCTAAGGACACTAGAACCTGATGCTCTGATACCACCTGTGACACCCCGACTAATTAAATACCGAGTAGCTACTCCTTTATTAGATTAATATAAAATGCCAAGTTGGTTAAGTTCATAGCATCACTGTCGAAAACGTTTTAACAATTACCAGCCACCTAATATTTAAAAAGTGAGTTGTCAATTTTAATTAAATTCGATTAACATGAAAGAAGATATAAATGCTAACACAACCACCATAACATAAAGTCAATAGAGTAACCATAAAATAGTAATGAGTCTGGAGGAACACTCCTCACAACAATCCAAATACTAAAATAAACAAGTAGTAAGTCTGCACCATAATTAATTACAACCCGAGATCTGAAATAAACTGAATAGATAAAATGTTTCTAAAAGAAATGGGGCGACATGACCAAATGATGAGTAAATATACTAATAGAGTCAAGATCGAAAGTGGAGGCGTCTACTGCCAAGGTCCTGTAACTTCCACAGCAGCTACAGTACGTCACCTGAATGGAACTCCTATGCATGGTGTCCTTGTGGTTGGGCACCTAAAAGGTTTTTACAAGAAAATATATTTGAAAGAAAACGGGTCAGAGGCCGATTGTGGAAAACAGTTTAAAATATAGCAAGTGTTTTAATGACAATAAAACAATGAATGAAAAATACATGTTAGGACGTGCTCTCACATGAAATACTCACCTCTCGACTATTTGTGCACTCCTAACGTACCCGTACCCATTCTAGTGATTCTCATATCTAACTAGTCCAAAATAAATTCTAACATTACTATACAATTCACGCTTTAATTCCGACATCTTCATTTAAATAGAGAGCTTTACATTTATTCTCGATTTCCCATTATTAGCAATATGAATTTACTAGAGATCATCCAATTATCTTTACAGAACGTTGCTATAATTATACTCACAATTAAACGCAACAATTCATTTCAATTAGCCGTATATTATTCACATCATAAATATACATTACTAGCACCCCGAGACTAAGCTGCGGTGCACACATACTCTGCTATCCAATCCCGGTACATCACGTACATAAGGACCACGCATTCCTAATCTCTCAGGAATCGTTCTCAGATAATAACGATCATAAACAATGGAGGCGAACATAGTTCACATCACTTGGGTCACGCACATATCTACGCTCCCATGATCAGAAGACTTATTAACTTCTCAATAAGTCCTTCTCTAACCTATGTCCTCGAGGTACCAATCTAAATCCCCCCCGTAGGCACACAAAGATTAGATGTCCCTAATCGAACGCAAACCTCCCATGATAGCAAGTATGGTAGGTATGTTATACACATAAAACCACATATACTAAGCATTCGCACATCTTAGATATCTCGTCTCATTAATATAGTTATACCTCTCGTTCTTATACCATCATTTAATGTTATACGATTACAAGTCCCCGATTTGTATATTCACGTTATCAACCCTTCTCACGTTGTAATTAGGTACTCGTTTCCTACTCCACAAATGACATCCAATTTTATTATGAGGTTCTAAGTTCTACTCCTCAACGTAACCCAATTCTCACAATTATACTCACTAATCAATAAGGGAGGGTTAATACTCCAATTAAATAAGTCTACGGAACGTTTGAAATGAAATCAGGCCAAAAAGCCATTCTGTCAACTCGTTAGAAGTCTCGTTCGAATGAACTACCAACTCATTAGAAGGGATACTGTCATCTCGTTAGAAGCTCGTTCGAACGACCTGGGCATGTCTTCTAATGGGATGGCAGTTTCAGCCCAGAAATTCTCTACTTAGTTTTTCTCAATTTTTCTCTTCTCTAAACTCATCCTAAGATCATCCCAATAGTATTTTAACGTTATTAAACTACTCTAAGTCCTCCTAGGTCACTCTTTAACATATATATGGGGTTAATGCTTCCTAAGTTAACATATAATCATCAAAATTCCCAAACCTTGTCCCAAACCCTATAATCATGAACCCAAAATTTAATGACTACAATTTCTCCTTATCAATTCGTTTTCACATCATCAAAAGATAAATTTTGTGTATGACATTCATCCAATGACAGTCTACATGCAATCCCTATATCATATTATGAATCCTACCTCCAATTTCATTGGTTTTCATCAAACTTCCAATATAAGACAATTATTCAATTATAATCATGGAAGAAACATTCGCTTGAAATTAATGTAATTAAACCACTTGCCTTAGATGTTCAGATTTGATGTTGAAGGATTGAGGTTGATTCTTCTCCCTCTCTCTACAAATTTCTTCCCAAGATGATGATGGTGGCTAGGGCTTCCTTTTGGAACTTCTCAAGACTTTCCCTATAACTCCCGTAGCCCTTTAACTTCCTAAATGCTTATAATGGCTTAGTGGGTTCTTTTCTAATATAAAAATAACTTCTAAAATTCGTGGGTTTTAATTATCCTATTTTTAAAATTACCAAACTACCCTTTTGGGTTGTCGGTATGGCCTAAAAATGCCTCGGGACTCAAACTAAACCCCCGGCTAGTGTTTTCTGACTATTTCGACCCTTCCGGACACGTTGGCGCACTCAAAATGGCCATTCGGTTGTGACCAAGAATAAATTATTCTGAATTTAGCCCCTTAAGTTAGTGATTTTGATATCCCGAACAAGGTAATTGAATCATTTTTATTCCATATCATTGCCATTGACTGTTTCTAATAATTTCCCAGAGTTTTTGTGTATTTTTGATGGATTTTACATGAATTTAGTGCAAGAAAAGGGAGAAAGAAACCGGAAGAAAGGAAATGATGAAAGGAAGAAAAGTCAAAGGGAAAAAGCGTAAATTTCTACCCAGAGTTCGAATTCGACACCTAAAGGGAAGTTGAAGAGCTTGATTTCACAAGAGCATCGGAAGAAACGACACTCAAGTCGGAGCTCGGGATCAAAAGTTATGGCCAGGCAAAGAAGAAAAGGAAAAAGTCAACATGGAAGAAATCGGACCGATTCGGTAGATGTCGGATCGATTCAAAATGACCCAAGTCCAGAAGACCCCGAATGGATGACAAACTGATGACAAAAAAACCGATCCGGTGGGGACCGGATCGATCCGGTAAAATAAAAAAAGAACCGATCCGGTAGCTGAGAAACGGACCGATCCGAGTGCTAATCGGACCGGTCCGGTCATGCAAAATACTGGCATTAATTATGAAGATTTTGAAGTGCATTGCTGGTGAAATCTTGTCAACAAGCGATTCTAGCTGTCAATTCGTACTACTTGGTACTATAAAAGCCCATGCCCTACCTCATTCTAAGGTGTGTGGAATTAGAGAGAGAAATTCAGAAGTTAGGAAATCTTTAGTTTCTTTGATATAAGTTTTTCATAAACCCTAGTTTTTAAGATTTAGAAAGAAGAAGTTTCTGGTTTCAAAGTATTTGCATTTCCTGTTGCTGAATATAAGTATAAAATTTCCATTCTCTTCTTTGTTCTCTGCTTTAATACAATTCAAATTTTAATTGTTCTGCAAATTGTTTCCAATGTTTGTTAGATCCATAATTCCATTTATGAATTTGTGTTCTAATGAAATCATGTCCAGATAAATTCTCAAGGGCTGGGGTACATGAACTCATTCCGAGGTGAATTACCTATGTAGAAAATAGAGGGTAAATTTAATACTGATCAAATCGTGTATGGAAATTCTACGAACATAGCCGATCTTTTAATCCATCTTGCCTTATGTACTTGGGATGTTTAAGAACGCTTTGCCAGTGTAATTGTCCATTCACCGCTTTATAATTACCTTTGATTTCATATGGTGAGGGATAGATCCTTCATATATGTAATGCTTAGGATTTATAAATATTGGATTTAGTAAAGAATTTTAATTTACAGTTCTAGCATTCTATAGGGTTATTTACTAAGGTTTGAGGGATTGTACTCCACCCTATTTTCTCTCCTTTTCAAATCTAATTTCTTTACAAATCTTATTTTTCTGTGCACACTTTAGTTCATCAACAATTGGAAATCATCATTCATCTTTTTATTTATTTGGAAGAATCATTTTAAGGTTAAATAACTATTCCTATAAACGTGTCAGTTTTTAATCCCTGTGGATACGATCCCGACTTGTCGGATTATTACTAACGCGACAGGCATGCACTTGAGCCTAGATCTAACGCATTTTTGAGACAAATCTTAAGTCGCGTCAAGTTTTTGGCGCTGTTGCCGGGGATTTATCAATTGGTATAATTTAGGAAAGTAATTTTAATCCAAAAGTGATTCCATTCTCTTAAAATAAAAAAAAATATAATTTTTTTCATCTCTTTTGCGCTTACATGCATTCATCTTCCACCCAAGTTCACGAAAACCCAATTGTCGAAGCAAATTCTGAAAATTCTCACACCACTGATTCTCCTTAGTTTTGGGTTCCACCTCCTTCGCCTAATAATTCAATCGCAAGTCTCTCCTTGAGTCAAACACCAAGTGTGAATTCGGAATCATTGGGTAGCAATATATCGGTGCACAGTAGTGTTGGTGTTGGTGCTGGAGAGGAAGAAATACCATATCTCCCCATGAAAGACCTTTTATTTCTAGAGAGAACTGTTACCCCTGGTTGCATTTTACTCGCGTATAATGCCGGTTAGTTCCACTTTCGAAATGGGATGATCCAAATTCTTCCTACATTTCATGGGATGGATTCGGAAAAACCATATCTCCATATTAGAGAGTTCGAGGAAGCATGTGAAACGTTTGGTGACCAAGCTTGCCCACAAAATGCTATCCGGTTAAAGCTTTTCCCTTTTTCATTAAAGGATAAAGCCAAAACTTGGTTATGGTCACAACCCCCAAAATCAGTGTTATCTTGGAGAGATATGCAAACCGAGTTTCTCTCCAAGTTCTTTCCACAACACAAAACCAATTCTGTCAAAGCCCAAATCCAAGCTTTTCGACAAAATGAGAATGAGGCTTTTGACAAGTGTTGGGAAAGATATTAGGAGTTAGTTAGTGCTTGTCCACATCATGGATGCGAAAAACATCATCTGATTTCATTTTTTCATTAAGGACTTACTTTAGCATGTAAAAAACTTGTTCAAACCATGTGTGAAAGACCTTTTTGGGAGTTAAACTCAAGCGATGCTGAGGCTCATCTGAAATATGTAGCAGAGACTACCCAAGCATGGGATGTTTCTGATCCCAATAGTCAAAATAGAAATCGACAAGTGTCCAACTTGCCTGCTGCGTCCGGTATTTATCACTTGGACAAGGACACTTTGTTAGATAAAAAATTTGACCAATTGGAAAAGAATTTCAGAGACATGCTTGAAGTGCGATTAAGGGAAGTAATTGGACCCATGCAAGACGGAAAGGAGAAAGTGTGTACCATTTGTGATGCCGATCATTCTACCAAAGGATGCCCTACCATTCCTGCATATAAGGCAATCTACACTGAAAAAGTTGAGGAAATCGAGGGTTTTCACGGAAATTTTAATGCACAGCAATGGAATGCATACAATTAATCTTGGAGGAATCATCCTGGTTTCCAATATGGACAACCACAAGGGGGGATGGATCCTAATCCTCATGTGAATCTACCCCCCCCCTCAATTTCAGCAAGTGGCTCCTCCGATGCATGCTCTTATAGATGTACCACCTCCTGGCCCGTATGTCGCTCCACCTAGGCGATCTCTTGAAGATAATATGAATCAATTTACAGTCTCAAAAGTAGAGCAATGCTAAATATGATCGAATGTTCACTAAAATTCATACTAGCATCTCCAGGTTGTAATCTGCAGTGAATACTCAGGAGAAGGGTAAACTCCCAGCTCAAGGCCAAAGACCTCCTCTTCAAGGACAACCCACGGTTAGCTCCACATCGCCGGATTTGCCAGAACAATGTCAAGCTGTCACTACTCTTCGTAGTGGTCGCGTAATTGATCTAGCGCCAACATTTCCCAAAGAATCTAAAGCTAAAGAAACTACAGAGTCTGCAGAGTTTCCATTGCAAACGGAAGATAATGATGACGGAGTTGAACCTGAAATTGAAGTAATATTGCCCACTGCTGCTCCATTTCCTCAACGCTTAGCACCACCTAAAAAAGGGGCGTCGCGTACAGAAGTGTTAGATGTTTTGAAGCAAGTAAAATTGAACTTGCCATTTCTTGATGCTATTCAACAAATTCCAGCATATGCTAAGGTCATCAAAGATCTTTTGACTGTCAAACGAAGGCTCAAGGTGAAGAAGAATGTTTTCTTTGCACAAAATGTGAGCTCAGTTCTTCTTAATGATCTTCCACCAAAATTCAAGGATCCCGGTGCACCTACAATTTCGTGTGTCATAGGATAGAATAGAGTGGAAAAAGCATTGCTTGACTTAGGTGCAAGTGTGAACATCCTTCCATACTCTATCTATAAGCAGTTTGATTTAGGTGATTTAAAGCCTACCCGAATCACTCTACAGTTAGCGAATCGAACAGTGAAAGTGCCTCGTGGGGTTGTGGAAGACTTGATAGTTCAAGTTGACATGTTTTACTTCCCTGTTGATTTTGTCATTTGGGACATTGAGCCTTCTCCCCATGCGAGAAATCATGTTCCAATAATATTGGGCCGTCCATTTTTAGCTACTGCTAATTCTTTGATCAATACACGGAATGGCCAAATGCAGCTCACTTTTGGAAACATGACTCTCGAGACCAATATTTTCAATATTGCCAACCAAATGGGTGATGAGGATGAAATTCTTGAGGTTGATCTTATTGAAGAAGTGGTAGATGAGCACATTGAGAAGATCATAGAAGGAGATGCACTGGAAGTTTGTTTAGTAAAAAGTGGTGAGAATAATATTCCTTATACTGAGCTTGAGCGTAAGGTGGAAGAGTTTGAGACTTTAAGAGATGTTGACTGGATTTCTAGGTTTGAAGAATTACCTCCGAGGGAGACAACCAAGATTCCCTCTGAAAATAGATTTCCTAGTCTTGAATTAAAGAAATTACCCTCTCATGTCAAATATGCATTTCTAGGGGATAATGATACATTCTCTGCTGTTGTTTCTTCCAGTTTAAAGAAAGAGCAAGAGGACATATTGTTGGATGTGTTACGGAAGCATAGAAGTGCGTTTGGTTGGACTATAGCAGATTTGAAAGGTATAAGTCCATTGATTTGTACCCATAAAATCCATCTTGAAGAAGAGGTGAAGCCCTCGCGTGAGATGCAAAGGCGACTAAACCCAACCATGAAAGATGTAGTAAGAGCGGAAATCATCAAATTGCTAGATGCTGGGATTATCTATCCCATTTTTGATAGTAAATGGGTGAGCCCAATTTAGGTTGTTCCAAAAAAATAGGATATGACCGTGGTTGAAAATGCTAAGGGAGAATTAATACCTCAACGCACCACCATCGGGTGGCGTGTTTGCATTGACTATCAAAAGCTTAATGCTGGAACCAGAAAAGACCATTTTCCCTTGCCGTTCATCGATCAAGTGATTGAACGAGTGGCGGGCCATCCTTACTACTGTTTCCTAAATGGGTACTCTGGCTATAATCAGATTGAAGTGGATGTTCTTGATCAGGAAAAGACGACTTTTACATGTCCGTTTGGTACGTTTGCCTATAAACGTATGCCATTTGGGCTATGTAATGTGCTAGTAACTTTTCAAAGGTGCATGCTAAGTCTCTTTAGCGACATGATAGAAAAAGGTCTTGAGGTGTTCATGGACGATTTCAACATTTTCGGTCCATCTTTCGACCAATGTTTAGCTAATCTTGAAAGAGTTCTATTCCGGTGTGTGGAAAAAGACTTAGTCCTCAATTGGGAAAAATGCCATTTTATGGTCACCGAGGGCGTAGTTTTAGGCCACATAGTCTCATCTAGGGGAATTGAAGTTGATCGAGCAAAAATAGAAGTAATAGTTGAGTTACCCCCGCCAAAATCGCTTAAAGATGTGAGGTCCTTTCTAGGCCATGCTGGCTTTTATAGGAGATTTATCAAATACTTTAGCGCCATCGCTAAACCTTTGAGTAATCTTCACATGAAGGACACTCCATTTGAATGGAATAAATCATGCAAAGAAGCTTTTGATAAACTTAAAAACATGCTGATTTTAGCTCCTATCATGCAAGCTCCTGACTGGTCACTCCCATTTGAGCTTATGTGTGATGCAAGTGATTACGCGATTGGGGCCGTTCTTGGACAACGAAAAGATAAGAAAGCTCATGTTATTTACTATTATAGAAAAACATTATATGGCCCTCAGCTTAACTACTCTATTACAGATAAAGAATTACTAGCAGTCATTTTTGCTCCCGACAAATTCCGCTCTTACATTGTTGGGTCGCCTATCATATGCTTCACTGATCACTCAGCCCTCAAATATCTTTTAACCAAGAAATATGCCAAACCACGTCTAATCAGGTGGATCCTACTATTATAGGAGTTTAATCTCTCGATTCAAGATAAGAAAGGAGTAGAAAACGTCGTTGCTGACCATTTGTCACGCCTCTCGTCCGACGTACCTATTGATCCCATTCCCATAGACGAGTATTTTCCCGATGAAACTCTATTTGCTACTTCTTCTCTCCCCTGGTTTGCGGATATAGTCAATTACCTTATCACTGGAGTTATTCCATCCCATTGGAGTCCGCAAGAGAAAATAAAGTTCCTTACTTGGTCACGCATGTTCTTTACGATGATCCATATTTTTTAAATATTGTGCTGATCAAATCATCCGGAAATGTGTACCTAATGAAGAAATCCAAGGGGTAATTCGATTTTGTCATACGGAAGCATGTGGCGGTCATTTTTCAAAAATTGCTACGAAAATCCTTCAAAGTGGTCTCTACTGGCCCACTATCTTTCGAGGATGTGAATTCTTTTTGCAAATCATGCAATAGATGCCAAATAATGGGGGCTATTACTTGCCGTGACATGATTCCATTGACCCCAATACTAGTCTTGGAGTTATTTGATTGTTGGGGTATTGACTTCATGGGGCCCTTTACCCCTTCTTTTGGTTTTCTATACATCCTCGTCACTATAGACTACGTCTCAAAATAGGTAGAGGCCATATCTACAAGGACGAATGACAATAAGGTGGTAATAAAATTCATTCAAGAAAACATAGTTTCTCGATTCGGAGTTCCTAAGGATTTAATCAGTGATAATGGCACTCATTTTTGCAATAAGCCTATGGAAAAGTTAATGCGAAAGTATGGAGTTGTCCATAAAGTTGGAGCAACTTACCACCCTCAATCGAATGGCCAGGACGAGCTCGCCAATCGGGAAATCAAAAATATCTTGGAAAAATAGTCTAACCTAATAGGAAAGACTGGTCTCTTAGCTTGAATGATGCGCTCTGGGTGTATAGAACTGCATACAAGAATCCCCTTGGGATGTCCCCATTTCGATTTGTATATGGCAAGCCTTGTCATCTTCCGGTTGAAATTGAACACAAAGCGTATTGGGCTATCAAAAGGGTGAACTTTAACATGGAAAAAGCTGGTGAAACACGTAAACTTCAGTTAAACGAGTTGGAAGAAGTACGCAATGATGCGTTTGAAAGTGCTAAAATATCCAAAGAACGAATGAGACAAGCTCACGACAGAATCATTCGACGAAAGGAATTTAATTCGGGACAAAAAGTACTTCTCTACAACTCGAGGTTGCACTTGTTTCCCGAAAAATTGTGGTCACGATGGTCAGGACCATTCATTGTGAAGAAAGTATTTCCCCATGGAGCTGTGGAACTAGAAGATCAAAAAGGGGGAAACACATTCAAGGTCAACGGGTATCGTCTCAAGCCGTATTTGGAAGCGGTCGTCAAGGAAGCCGACACAATCTGGTTGTTGAACCCCATTTATGGGGCTTGACTAAAAAAGAAAGGTGAGGTCGTCGCACCCCCGACGTGTATGGGGTGAAGGTTGTGTATAATAGTCTTAGGATGTTAGGAGTCGTAAATATTAGTTAGGCCCGGGGTAGGGAATCCAATGTTTTGAGGGGTGTTAAGGTTTCGATGAGCATTGCGGGAGTTTTGAAGTGCAAGGATTTGTAAAGGAATCATTGGAATGGAGAAAGGCAGCATAACAGTGAGAAGAAACGGAAACAAAGAAATTCTGAGAATTCAGGAGACCGGATCGGTCCGGTCCTGAATAAAAAGAACCGATCCGATTCAGTCGGATCGGTCTGGTCCTGAAATCGGATCGGGCCGGTATTCTACAGGTGCCACTTCCCGAGGTTCACACCTCTTCAATCCAAACCACATTCATTCCCCCAATCCCTTCCTTTCCCCAAAAATTATATCTCCTCTATTTTCCCCCATCCATTCCCCCCTTTTTCCATTCATTCCCCCCTTTTTCCATCCTTCCCACTATAAATACCCACATCCCCCACCCCATTTTGCTTCACAGCTCCATCTCCTATCTTCTCTCTCACTTTCTGTGTAATACCTCCATACCCATGGATGATCCCCAGAAATATAATTCCATTGATGTCCTCCCTGACGGAAATGGAGAATATCGGTCTCGCCGTGAAGCAAATTGGTGCCGTAGGTTTTTCAGTCCGACGCGAAAAATCCACATTGAGTGTCAAGTGCTTTGGGACCAGCTGCCTAATTCTGTCACAGGCATGTTCATGTCACGAGGATGGTGCTGATTTTTTAATGAACCATATGAGGCAGTTTGGGAGAATGAAGTGCGTCAGTTTTATGGTACGCTCGTATGCACCGCTGACTTCGAATCCCAAGCTTTTGTGGATTCCACACCAATACCGTTCTCACTTGAACTTCTGGCCCAGAAACTCGAGTCTCAAGGTGTGGTCACTCCAACCCAATTTGATTATCCTAGTCCTGATCCCGTTCTCACCAAAGCTGTTTGCATCTCTCGAATTGCACCGGGTGTGGTTTGGAATACCGAGACCTTTCCTGTTGGTCGGTTACCCGACAAGTCCCGCATCACTTTTCACATCGTGTGTGCCAACATTTTGCAAACCTCCAATGATTCGAGAATGCGCCCACGTCAAGCTATAATGATGTATCATTTGTTTGACCATGAAACTATTATCAATTTGGCCCGCACGTTTTACAATGATATCCTCTTTGTAGCGTACGACAAAAAGGGTAGGGTCCCTCTTCCTTATGGCCGTCTCATTACCTCCTTGGTCAAGGATGTCGGGATTGTACCACCGTAAGATCTTATCAATTTGCCCAAGCCATTAGGACAAGAATCCCGCACTCGAAGTGAAAAGCAAATCCAGTTAATCTGTGCAAGGCGAGGAGGCGATTCGAGTGATGAGGAGACTGATGCGGAAGAGGATGTTACTGATGAAGATGTTGAGATGGAAGAAGGTGAGGAGGAAGAATATGATGAAACCGCTGATCCAAATTATGTTCCAAAAATGTGTGAAATGTTGTCTCAAAATTCGTGCTAAATATATCTCTAAACTTAATTAATCTAAAGATGCATATGGTAATGTGATTAGCAATTTGGACAATGAAGTAGACCATCATTTGTAACCCAAAAATATTAGCCATAAAAAGTTGTGAAAAACAAAATTATCCCTTTATAACCCAAATTGAGCCAGATAAAATTTATCTTTTCGTTTGATAACCCAAAAAACCCAAATAACCCGGAATTGTGAAAATTGAGAAAATTCATCAAGTAATCCAAATTGTGCAATAAAAAGGGGCAAGAGAAAAAAAAATGAAAAAGAAAGAAAAATGAGCAAATGCCCGAAAAAGCACTAATGGACGTCATAAGGATATTTTTCAATTCCGAACATTCCGACCATTACCATTTTTACCCTTTACACTTTTTAACCCGAAAAGTCCTAACCAAGTCCGAATTGCGAAATTGATTACCGCGTGGAGAGCTGAGACATGAAAAGATAATATGAGAGATTAAATGGTGTGAACTAGAGGCGATGTTCCCGTTTCCTAATAACTGTACTCCGATGATGAGATCTTTTCACCATGTATTTCATTCTTTTCAATTTTGTATGCATGAATTTGTGTCCATTATATTTACTCTTTATATCATGCATACCGAGAGAAAATAGCCACAATTCGAGTGATTCGTTTGCAAGAGAAATCCGTAAGAATTTGAATCAAAATGAATTTTTGAAAAGTAACGTAATGCTCAATCGGTGGAAATTTGAGGTTTAATTTCTGGCTTTGCACATACACACACTATGGTTTGAGACATTTGAATATGAATTTATGGTGATTATTTTTTGAAAAGTTTAAATTGTACAATTTTAAAGTATTTTGATATTTATTTGAGTCAATAAAGAATTTTGTGGGTGTATTCACTGCAAACTCTCACGAGACAAAACTCGTCCTACTAGGGTAACCTAGGGATTTAAAGGCTTGTTGCATATGCCCAATGCAATCGCATGCCTGCGAAAGTGGAATTTTAATGGAATTCTTAAAAATAAAACAATGGGTAGCTTCATTTACATTGCCCGGGATGTGCAAAGTCCTAAGTTAGGGGGATTTGACCAAGCATAAATTCTTCTGAATTTAGCCCCTTAAGTTAGTGATTTTGATATCCCGAACAAGGTAATTGAATCATTTTTATTCCATATCATTTCCATTGACTGTTTCTAACAATTTCCTAGAGTTTTCGTGTATTTCTGATGGATTTTACAGGAATTTAGTGCAAGAAAAGAGAGAAAGAAACCAGAAGAAAGGAAATGATGAAAGGAAGAAAAGTCAAAGGGCAAAAGCGTAAATTTTTACCCAGAGTTAGAATTCGACACCTAAAGGGAAGTTGAAGAGCTTGATTTCACAAGAACATCGGAAGAAATGACACTCAAATCGGAGATCGAGATCAAAAGTTATGGCCAGTCAAAGAAGAAAAGGAAAAAGTCAACATGGAAGAAATCGGACCGATCCGGTAGATGTCGGACCGATCCGAAATAACCCAAGTCCAGTAGACCCCGGATGGATGACAAACCGATGACAGCAGAACCGATACGGTAAAAAAAAAAGAACCGATCCGGTAGGTGAGAAACGGACTGATCCGAGTGCTAATCGGACCGGTCCGGTCATGCAAAATCCTGGCATTAATTATGAAGATTTTGAAGTGCATAGCTGGTGAAATCTTGCGCAACAAGCTATTCTAGCTGTCAATTCATACTACTTGGTACTATAAAAGCCCATGACCTACCTCATTCTAAGGTGTGTGGAATTAGAGAGAGAAATTCAGAAGTTAGGAAATCTTTAGTTCCTTTGATATAAGTTTTTCATAAACCGTAGTTTGTAAGATTGAGAAAGAAGAAGTTTCTGGTTTCAAAGTCATTTGCATTTCCTGTTGCTGAATACAAGTATAAAATTTCCATTCTCTTCTTTGTTCTCTGCTTTATTACAATTCAAATTTTAATTGTTCTGCAAATTGTTTCCAATGTTTGTTAGATCCATAATTCCATTTATGAATTTGTTTTCTAATCAAATCATGTCCAGCTAAATTCTCAAGGGCTGGGGTACATGAACTCATTCCGAGGTAAATTACCTATGTAGAAAATAGAGGGTAAATTTAATACTGACCAAATCGTGTATGGAAATTCTACGAACATAGCCGATCTTTTAATCCCTCTTGCCTTATGTACTTGGGATGTTTAAGAACGCTTTGCCAGTGTAATTGTCCATTCACCGCTTTATAATTACCTTTGATTTCATATGGTGAGGGCTAGATCCTTCATATATGTAATGCTTGGGATTTATAAAGATTTGATTTAGTCAAGAATTTTAATTTACAGTTCTAGTATTCTATAGGGTAATTTACTAAGGTTTGAGGGATTGTAATGCACCCTATTTCTCTCATTTTCAAATCTAATTTCTTTACAAATCTTATTTTTTTTGTGCACACTTTAGTTCATCAACAATTGGAAATCATCATTCATCTTTTTATTTGTTTGGAAGAATCATTTTAAGGTTAAATAACTATTCCTATAAACGTGTCAATTTTTAATCCCTGTGGATACGATCCCGACTTGTCGGATTATTACTAACGCGACAGGCTTGCACTTGAGCCTAGATCTAATGCACTTTTGAGACAAATCTTAAGTCGCGTCAGGTTGATAAAAATAAAATTCACTTTTTAATTTAAATAATTACATTCCTGACGCGACTGACACGCGCGTCCCAACTAAATTTTCTAAATTGTCGTATTTCAGTCTCGCGACAAATTTAATATCATCAATACTCATGTATTACCATACATACTCGAAAATAATAAATTTTAACATCATAATCAAATACCAACTCACATCTCGTTAGTATTTATACCCGGATTAATTTCCAATTAATTCTCATTTAATTTAATTAATCCCTTAAATAAAAATCAATAAAATTACGGGGTATCACACCCATAAAATTAATATTGTGTTGGTTAAAAATAGATGTGTAGAGAATTATATTGTTGGTTGGTGAAGTTAAAAACCATAAATCTGGAATTGATTGGGCTTTTGGTTTGATTTGGAGTTGGAGTAGATGATGAACAGTAACCCAACGCCCTTTCTGAATTTATTCGTCTAGGAAGAGAATCGATTCGGTTCTTTGTCAAAAAAAATCAAGATCTTTTCGATTCGAACGCATGGGTGCCGACCGCGTATTTTTCTGATTTTTTTTAATTAGTTATGATTTTTCTACGGAAGGGTGTTCGAGATTGAAATCGTTAGTCAGAAATCAATCATGATATTGGGAGAATTAAGGCTAGAATTGTTTGGAGATAAATATTAGGGGTTCCTAAATAAAGTTTTAGGACTTCTAAATGACTTGAGGGGATATAAAAACCTTGGGTTCATAGAAATAAATCCGGGGTATGGACTTAATGAATGTTTAGGATGAGTAACATTCGAGAGAAGTCTTCGACAAGCGTGTATAGATATATTTATGCGGTTAGAATAAATATGGGCCGATTGCATTTGAGTAAATCCTAGGATGTGATTAGGAGGGGATTTAGGATATGGGCTAAAGAGGATTGAGAGGGTATCCGGTACGTCTATTGACGACTATTGTTATAGGTGATGCGATACCTATGGAATTAAAATAAGTCGATAGTATACTTATTTAATTATTACGAATTGGTATATTCGGGTTTATGTAAAATCCTTAAAAGTGACTAAGGTGTAAGTTAAACCTTAAGTAATAGAATTCTTATAGGTTTAATATGTTAAGTGTATGGATACTTATACTATTACGAATGGGAACATTCAGGATATTGGCTATCACTATAAGAGTTGGGCAATTATAGCCAAAGCATATGGAGGAATGATATATATTATACATATGGGAGTTGTTACAGTATGTATATATATATGTGATATGTTATGAATATAAATATATATGTGTCTGATTCGTATATTTGTATTTTAGAGGTTAGTTCCAAGGGCATAGGGATGGACAGCCAGATTATATATATCTCTCTAGTGAAATCTAGGGAGGTTGCGCGATGTGGGTGAATCCCCTGGCTTGAGGAGCAGTGAGAGTATATCCCCAGATCATATCGTCCCGCATATGGGTGCGATGATGATTTCACTTTCAGGAGGGAATATGACCACCTCCACCGTTTAGTTTTTCTACCATGATCATGAGTGAGTCTGACTTGGTACCTGGGTTAAGTTGATCATGCCTGGATGGTGATAGAACTTTAAGACTGCATCCTCGAGTTATAGCTTGGTGGTATGGTTATTATACTTATGATTGTAATGTAGGTATAAATATACTTGTTGAGTATAATACATTGCTTGTATACAAAAATGAGATTTCATATTACTTTGACTGGTGTAAAGGGTAAAATGAATAAGTGGTTATTCCTCTTCTGGTAGAGTTATATCCAGAAAAATACAAATGTGAATCGTAGGTTCAAGTGAGAACTATATATATATATGGGATATTATATTTTAAAGTGAAAGTTACGGAATATGAACGGAATAGATATATATAGAACGGGAACCATATGTATATATCACATTGATGCTTATTTACTTAAAGCCCATGCGATAGCTTACGGTATAACTTAAATTATATCATGCAGGGTAGGTGATAGTTATGAGGATTTAGAGGATGGGTGAAAGAATTTAGTTAGGCAGCGTAGCTTAACTAGTTTGTTTAAAATGTATAAAATAGGTGTGCCCTATTAGAATAGGGGTGAGGTGTATCTCATGAGAGTGTGATACCAGTTTAAATATGAGAGGTTTAATATTTTAAAAATATGGCATTTGAGCACTTGCTAAATATTTTTAAAACTCGAGCTCTGACCCGTTTCTCTATTTTCCCCTCTCTTGATATATATGTATATATATTAGGTGTCCAGAAACAGGGATGCCTAGATGATGATTCTTTCGAGTCAAACGTTTCTTACAGCAACTGTGGATGCAAGCGGATTTATTGTAGATGCTTCTTGAGATCTGGATAGGAGGTATTATTGAAACATTCGGGCTGATGGCCCAACTATATTCATTTATTCTTTTACCGCATTTTAGTTTTTAACATTTCGATTTGGTTGTATTATATTGTACCGAGAGTTCGGTAATTTTATTTCATATTTGTTGATGTATATAAACTGTTGTGATTGTTTTCCTTGGTTGGTTAGATTAAAAATATTAGTTAAATAAAATTTTGATGCCAACCTATTTAGTTATTAGTAATTAAATTTGTTTTCGACGGTGATGCTGAGAATGAACCATATAGGATTCCTGTTTTAATCTGGTAAAGGATTAATCACCCGATAATTTATTAGGCGGGGTGTCACATTCATCTTCTTTAAAATCCCCCAAATGCTCCTCTAGAATTCGTAGCTCTTATTTATCAATGGTGAAAATGGATATTGTGGGTTTGAACAAGGTGGAGTATTACATAAAATGGTGGTAGAATGGTGGAGGAGTGATGGGAGAAACCCTCCCATGAAGGAAGACCACCCATTTCCCGCTCTCTATCTTCTTGCAATTTTTCCCAAAAAATGAGCCCAAACACCCCCTGATAAAACCTCCAAAGACTCTGAATTCCCGTTTTGCCAAATCTAAATTTGGGCTTTATAGCACATAAAATCAAGGGTTAAGAATATGACAGCGCACAAGGGCAACTCAGACTAAAAACTCGACCTACGTCTTTCGAACGACTTCCCTATGTCGTTCGAACGACTTCTGCTTTTGCGTTCCTTACTCGAATTATGCGACCCTTCGCGTGACCTACTACTATAAGTTAGTAGAACATAGTTAGAAGACCTGTATATCGATACCCTTCTCGCGACTCACCCGTGTCGTTCAAATGACATCCTCTTATCGTTTGAACGACCCTTTTTCTTCTTCTTTTATTTTTCACCAATTTTATCCACAGTTCTTATATTGTTATCATTGCTCATCCTCATTTATAATCCATATATAATTTAATTAAATATTTGGGATAGGATATTACAATATCACTTTCGCGAGTCCTCATTAACTACCCAAGGTTTTTAATTACATCTATTAGAAGACTTTTTGGCCCTATTGGTTTTAGCATTCTCAAATCTTTTTAATCTAAATTTATTTTACCATATTAAATTTAAGTATATTTTTAAATTATTTGGTCAATGGTGCCATCTTAACCTTATTGGATTTAGAATCATCATTACAACTGATGAAAACATTCTTATGTGGTCTCAATGCAATATTCTTCTCTATCTTTGGTGATGGATAATTTTCAAGAGCTTATAACTCATCTATATTCCTCAAAATGTTTAGATCTATGATTTATGATAGGAACTTATAAGGTAATGACCTTATGATATTTTGGACTACTTTAAAGTAAAAAATTTCCTCTTTGAAGTTAAAATAGGAGTTAACAATATTCGAGAGTTTATCAATATCTCACCCCAAGTTGTGAGTTATTGGAGCTTCGAGACTCTCATGGTATCCATTCTCTCAAGCATAACCTTAAGGATGTCCCTAACCTCCTTAGACGTTCCACGCATCATAATATGGTGGAACTCCTTAGGTTTGGCCTTAATAAAAATTGATCTGATACTTAGTTCATTAAAGTTTCAAAGTTTTTTATCATCCTCATCATGATTAGTAATTGGTTTACAATTTGTCTTATCCCTATCCTTAGTAGTGGGTGGAGACTAACCATTATCCACGACCAACAACGCACGATTATCGAGATACTTAAGAAAAAATATTATATCGTTCCAGATGCATAATTTCTACCACTACGCATCATTCAATGTAAAAAAGATATACCCTCCATAGATAACCCACGTGATTCATACTCAACAAATTAAAACACCTACTTTGATACTTGTTTGAATATTCTAGGTTGTAGATGTTCAATTAATTAACCCAAGTCAATTAATTTGTTCCATAAACTGATTAGTTTAAAAACCACATAAACTAGTTTTAAATGAATTATCTAGAACTAAGACAATTTAGAATTTACCTAATTCTAATATACAATTCATTTTTTTTGTAATGTATAAAATATAAATGCTAAAAATAAACAATCACACGAGACATGTATTTAAAGTGGAAACCTTTGGGGGGAAATCATTGTGCAGCTCCAAACTCAAGTCCACTAATGTTAATAATGTTTTTACAAAGATTACACAAAGTGTAAGCATAACTTACATTATACTCAACATCTAGCCATGACTCTTCTCCATCACTTTACACTTATAATCTTTACTTGCACATGCAATCAATTGCTCTCCTCCGTGGTAACTTTCATACTCTTTAGACCTCAGTATCCATTGATCTCAAATAATATGCGTTCATCCAAGACAAATCTCTCAAAACCCAAGTAGGTTTTGATAAAAATTGGGTATTGTTGCGAATAATCTTTTTAGACCTATTTATATAATGGTATATCAAAAGGGAAAAATAACACGATTCTCGAAATTTGCGATCTCTTACAAATGAGGTGTTTCTTGTACGCATGACAAGCTTCACACGAGAGTCCTAATTTTGTCCGAGCCAAAATATGACAAGTTCTTACTCAAGCTTAAATTCTCATATGAATATTTTTATGTAAGGCCATCTTGTACGAAACCTACTTCGTAAGAGGACATCTCGTATGAAACAAATTTTGAATGAGAAATTCTTTTTTAAAATGGAAATACGATATGAAAATTTCTTTGTACGAGGTTTCTTTTGCAAAAACTCTTTTTGTACAAAATTATTTAGCAAATTAAAAACTTTAAATTTTTTAAATCGTTTTCAATTTTTTTTATCAATCCTTAATATAAAGAAAATATGAAAATCAATATCCCTTTCTACCTTTACTAAACCTCTAATGATAAAATGTGTATTTGATCTAGTAAAACAAAGTCATATGGTGTAAGTCATCATCTTTAAATTTTCAATAAGTACTAATGACTCAAAACACCTAGACCTACATTTTTCAATCCAAAATATGTCCAAACAATAGGAAGGAGGTCCTTATAAATTCTTATACAACAAATGTTCCATCCGTGAAGGTTTCGTAAGCTTTGCTATTTTTGGAATACCCCAAACCTTCGTCAGACTTTGGATCAAACTTGCTTAAGTTTTCTCTATCATTTAATATAAAGCATTTTCAATTTAAAACCTTGAAGTTATCAATGTTTGGATTCTTCCTCTCTCAAATTTTAAAGTGAGTTATATTTATAACCTTTTGGATTCTTTCTCGATTAATCACATAACATGAAATGTTGATGGCCTCTGCCCAAAAATATTTCAAAATCGTGTGTCCATTGTGAAAATTTTAAGGCATTTATTGAAGTGGCATAGTATTTCTTTCAACCACTCCTTTTTGTTGAGGTGTCCATGACGCGAATAAGCGATTTTTGAAGACTTGATGATCGTAATATTCCTTTACACGTCGAATTTTCTTCCGCTATAAGACACACTTGAGGGGAGTCCCCTTTTTCTTTTGGACCTTTATGAAAAACTTTATGATAATTCTAAAAGTTTCACTTTTATTAGACAATAAAAATACCCATCATTATTTTAATAACTTATCAACAATAAAAAAATGCACATAATTTATTGTTCAAACTAAAAATGGATTAGGAACAAACAAGTCTAGTTGTATCAACTTAATAGGTTTAGAAGTAATTGTAACATTTATGTCATTGAAAGATATTTTATGTTGTTTTCCATATTAACATAGGCCACAAACTTTGTCTTCAATGTGTATAGATTGTGGTAATCCTCTAAGAAGTTCTTTACTACACAAATAATGAATGAATTCCTTATGAGAATAGCCTAGCCTTCAATGCCACAACCAAGGAATCATTTAAAGTGGTGCGACTTTTCAATTTTTGATGTGTTCAGTATTTCAAATAAGTAACACATTACCACTGTGAGATAGGTGGTCATAAAAGTTTATCTTCACTAATTATTCTATCTTTTGAATTATCTTCGCAAGTGATTTTGTCTCCTCTTTGAGTTGTTAGGGTAGATAACTTTTTGTCACGCGTTGTGTGGCGTGAGCATCCATTATCCATATATCGCTTTCCTTATTTTAATGATGCCTTCATACACACCTCCTCATCGACTCCAATTAAGAACATACTAGCCTCATCAAATCCACTTGATCAATCATTTGAATATGAATCTTACAAGTCATTTCATGAAAATCTATTTTTTTTTTATTTTCTCTATAATTTTTGTGATCACTGATTTCTCCTCTTTCCTTCTTATTTTATGTTTATTCGTTTGGAAATTTTTTCTATGAAGTGTCTTGACTCCCCACATCCAAAAATTTCATTTCCTCCACATAATAATGTTCACATAATTCATGATTTAATTATTCTAGTTGGATTTCCTTTGGACGCCTTTATATCCTTGTTAGAATTTAAGAAATCTCTACATATTCTTGGTGAAAAGATCTATCGTTTATTTATTAATGATTTATCATTTGTCCTTCTTCCCTATACATTCTAAGTTATTCTTGTTATCATTATTTTCCCTGTATTCTCTTTCTTTGAGCTTAATTTCAAAAGTGGTGCATAATCCAAGAATTTATTTTAAAGAAACAACTCGTAAGCATATAATATAACACATTTTGAGTCTTGTCCCTAAGGTCATCGAAAATATTCATCAATATGACTCTATCATCCATGCCATGTCCTCGAGAATACCACTTTAAGATAAAGGTGTATGGGACGAGAAAATAAGAATTCACTCCCACGATTAAATGATTTCTTAAAATTGAAAAATACTTTATAGTTTAACCTTGTGTCTTTTGAATGTCCTAATACGATGTTCAATATAAAAATATTGGCATGTCAATTGAGTTTGAATACATTGTTTACGGGTCAAAATATATCACAATTTTGTATCATTTTCCAACAGTTAGCACCTTCCTAAGTTGGAAAATAAGGTGTGAAAGTGTGTTAGGCCCAAGGTTTTTTCGTTAGTTTTTTCCTCATATATATGATATTGTGTCATTTTTAAATCTTTTCTAAAATATATAATTACTCGTCTTAACTAAGACTATAAAAATTGTTTTATTCTAAACTAGGTAAAACATGTATTGAGTAAACTTTTTGGATATATTTTGTTTGCATTTAAAATTTTAAAAATATGTCTCTTAACTTAAAAATTAATTTTATATGGATAGATACCATCGAAAGACAAGATAATTACTATTTATTCTTAGTAAAAAATATTTTGGCCTTGTACAATTTTATTTTCTAAGTTTGAAAGTATATTTAAATCCCATGTGCTTCATTTTAAACTTACATTCTTAAATATTGTATAATTAATTTTATTTATGACATATATACACCATGTTTAAAATTTATTACTTTAAATTACTTGATTAATAAAGCTTGAAATCTTAGAGTATAAATATAACAAAACGATTTGTTTTCTACTTCTAAATAAATTAAAGTTTTTGTTAATACATACAAATGGTGTCATTTCGATTCATTTGTGCATGTGAGTATTTGATCATGGTTGGAGTTGAAAGATGAATTTTATATGTTCAAAAAATCACGAGAGAAAAATTTGTTTGGGCTACAACATTAGGATTGAGGGAGTCTTATCTTTTAAATGGAAATAGTTCCGCACTTTTTGTCAACAGATAAAGATACCCCTTGCAAAAATATTGAAATGCAATGCCTCAAAGATTTGTATCTATTAAAATTGGGTAACATCAAAGATATGAGACCAAAGAGATTCTAATAAAAAATCTCTTATGGGGAAGAAAAAAGGCATAGTTGAAGATGTTATGATTTTTAAGAAAAATATAAGGATTTCTTTTTGTTGCTTAAAGATTAGATTTCCAAAGTCAGTTAAAACATTAATCTTTAATTATTGATTTTACTCGTTAGTAATCATTTTTATTCACTTTCCATCATAAGTTATATCTTAAAATCACTTAATTTTATATGGATTTAATTTTTGTTTAGTGCTATTAATGTTAGATCAATATTTGCGTATATTGTTTGGCATAATTATAAAACTTGAGTATGATTTTTGAAATCTTGTTTGATCATATCATATTTTGGGGGACATAATGTACCTTATCTATCAGAGGATATCACTGTACACGAAATTGTGTTGTATTTTTTCAAGTTTTGGATCCCCATAGGTCTTCATGATTTTTTTTTATCATACATCTACTATAGTAAAACAAGCTCCAAAACCATTGAATGGTTCCCATCTCCCCAATAAAGGAACTATTAGGGCTTATTTTAGTTTTGTGAATTTTTCATTTCAAGAAAGCCCTCTTTTGTAAAAACCTTTACATTTCTCTACCAAACCCCCTCCATTTCCTCTCATATCCTTAGAAGATTTGGGAGTGTTTCATCCTTTATTTAGTGGTTATTCATCGGTTTGGTAAGTTGTTGATAGTTCTTTGTTAAGTTCTTGATAGTTCTCTATTTTTTTTAAATCTTAGGACTTGTTGGTTAGGTTTTTTAGTTTGTTAGATGAGTTTTTTAAGGATTAATGACTCTTATCCTGATATTATATCCATGTTTTTTATAGTATTTAGTTTTGGTTACTTTTCCATGCCCATTTTACTATTTGTTTAATTTAGTGTTAAGTATGTGTTTTAGTTAAGGATTGTTTGGCATCTTGTCTTACGTGAAAATCTTTCATATATTTTCAGTATAAGATCCTATGGTGTAGCTTATTTAGTTCCATGTTTTTCTCATAGGTCGAATTTTGCTTGGTTGCGTGATTTTCATGCTATTATCAATGGCTCCAAAATCTCGTGCTAACAACTACACATCGACCAAAGATCGAAGATTTCTAATTATAAAATACAAGAATATGTATCATGATATCTATTAAAAACTCTATGTTAATTGGTAGAGACGTGTTGATTTAAGACCTTTATATAAGGATTCCATTCCACGGGTTCTTGAGGACAGAGGTTGGAAAGATCTTTTCACTTAGTATGGGTCTTTTCACCCTGACATGGTTTTTTAGTTTTATGCTTCAGTTGTGTGTGAACTAACAAATGTTTTCATGACATCGTACCAACCATTATTCAAGGAAAAGAAACTGATTGCTCGACACTAAAATCTTCCTAAGGTTAAAAATACAAAGTATCAGTACAAATAAATGTTTTTCTCAAACTTCGATCAATAAAGTAATTGGCTTCCTAAGTAACAACCTTTGTCATAAATGGATTAAACAGAATTTTTGCAAGCCTACTTGGCTAAGGAATTTCAAATACTAAGTATGGTAGTGACATATCATTTTTATCGTACTCTACAATCAAGTGATGTTTCTTAGGACCATGCAATTTTATTGAATGATATTAGAAAGTATCTTTATATGGATATGGCATATTTAATTTTCAAGATCATGAATGTACATGTCACGACTGAGTTTAAGTCTTGTGCTATTCCCTTTTGTCATTTGATTATGCATAATATTTTAAAACATAGGGTCATCATTCTACGAAATTAAGTTGAAGAAAAACTTGAGTTGATATGCCCAGGTGTATCCTCGTCTATCCTTAAGGCTCAAGCTGACACTTTAGAACATACTTCTTACAAGGGATCGATCCTCAGCGACCTTGGCATCGTCACGTCTGTAGTCCGAGACCTTCCTGCGACCCAGGTCACATGTGATTGATCTCGTCTCGTACTCCTGTAGGATGAGACTTATCAAGGACACAACCACGCATCAGACTCATCTCGTCCAGATATCATCATCAGTCGGGACCACTATTTTATCTTTGCTCATACAGCAACATTATTGGAAGTGTTGTACTCGTCCAACCCCATAGCAGGATACATTTGACACTTGATAGAGCGCATGGAATGGAGCACGCGTAGGAGAGTGCGTGTGGGCTGCAAGCCCCATGTGGATAAAGACGTTGCAATAATATCTCCCTCACATGTGAGGGATATTTCATTAACATAATTTACTTGTGACAACGACGGGTGGCTGCTCATTATTAGATGCCACATACTACACATGCATGGTGCGTTCATGGGGTGCACACTATATCACCCCAACAATATAAATACTTGCCTTCTTCTATCTTGAGAAGGACCTAAATTCAAAACCCTAACCAACCTCAGCCAAAATTACAGTGTAGAGAGAGAAAGTTGAGTGACCTGTGTCATACGTCCATTAGAGCCATTTCATAGTGAAATTCACTCACATAAATACAATGGAGTAGGCCTAAATAGGCTGAACCACTTATATTGTTGTCTTTCTTCTCTTTGTGTCACCTCCTTCTGCATTTATATACCTGTTCATACTCCATTGTTATACTGGATTGAGCTCACATATTTACATTGTTTTGGTGGTACCATATTTTGCACCATCAATTTGGCGTCGTCCGTGGAAACGAAGTGTATCTTCTTCCTCCTCCTTACTTAGCTTGCATTCACAAAATTTTCTGGTGGTTATCCAACTTCTCTCAGGTGGACCTGTATCACCATTGAAAGAGTTCCTGTTGATCCTCTTAAGATTTTCTCTAGTTTTTAGCTCTTCCAATACACCAGAGTTATGGCCTCCGAACTGCCTCCGGTGTTGGTCCAAGCTCTAGCCAAGTCCCACCTCAATCAGAAATGGTTGAGGTGGTAGTGGTGCTGTGCTCATTAGTAGCCAGTCAGCAAAATATCCAAGAGCATCTTGTCGCATTTAGTCAGAACATCCTGACAAGACCCGCCCGAGACGAAGATGAGATGATAACTCCTGCCGCCAGAGAAGGCCTACCGAATCCAAAAATTGGGGACCACCCTAGGCTTTGAATAAATATCTACCTCCTTAACAAAGACGTATAGAAGTGTTCGACCCTAGGTGTTTATGTCTGGGGAAGTGAGGTCAAGAATATGAGGACAACCATTGTGACGAGGAGGACGATAGGGGATGCTGGGAGCCTTACTGAATTTTTAGAGACACTATATATCTGCTTCATCCTAGTAGAATACATTCGAAGGCTGAGCCGAGACTATTAACCATGAGCATCAGCTTTGGATAGGCTAAGCAGAGGGTACGCCTTTGATAGATTGGGCCTTGGAGATGATTTGAGAAACTGTCTATCACTGGTTCTAGGAGGAAAGATAGATGTGACGGCCATAGAGCCTCGTGAGGTCGAGAGGAGGAATAATGCGAGGTCAACAGCTGACAAAGAATGGTTGGTAAGGAGCCCTCAGTTCTCCCAATGGAGAGAGAATGGGCTTGAGATAATATTATTCCAAATGATAGAGAGATAGAAGCTGCGATTGATAGGCCTTGGAATGTTTCCATACAACGATTAGAAAATAAGATCGGGGATATACTGAAGAGACGAGACCCCTTATAGAGCATCTATAATGAATGCTCCCACTTTATTATGAATATTACAAGTTATCCAATTCTGGTTGAGTTCAAACCGTCAGTAGACACACCAAAATATGATGGGAGCATTAACCACGTCCATAATGTTGAGATGTATCGATATGTATTCGATATCTACTCGGTCTCGAACATGATGAGATGACGGGACTTCGCCAGCACACTTACAAGTGCTACTCATGTGTGGTTCACCTATCTCCCCCAAAACTATATTGAAAATTTTAAGCAGTTGGCAGATAGGTTCATAGTTAATTTTTTCTTTAGAGTGAAGCCCATGAAAAAGATGACACACATGTTGTATGTTAAAAAGGGAAAGAATGAGACCTTAAGGGAGTACATAGACCTCTTTAATAAGGAGAAATTAGAGGTTGAAGACTATGAAGAGAGTATTCTTATGACCACCCTGATAGGAGGATTATAAAAAGGGAAGCTCCTCTGGAAGCTAGCCGAGGATACTCCAAAAACCATGGTTAAACTCATGGCTACGGACGGGAAACTCATGAATGCGTAGGAGGCAATGGATTCCTTGGGAGATGATGATAAGGGAGCAAGTAGCGGAAGTAAGTTCCAAAAGTCAAAATGCAAAGATGGTAAGAAGAGGTCGACAAACGACAAGTTTGCTAACTATACCCATTTAATTTCCACACTAGAAATAATTCTGAATGAGATAAATAATGATAGGTCCTTAAGATGGCCGGAGAAGCTTAAAGCCCATCCTCACAAGAGGGATAAAGGTAAATGGTGTGAATTCCACCAAGGCCACGGCCATACCACTAACAGATGCTTTGCAGTGAAAGATGATATAAAAAAGATGCTGAAGCAAGGAAAACTTAGAAATTACGTGGATAAGAGGGGTGACCAAGATGACACCTGAAAGAGAAGAGACGACATGTGTAAACCTAATTATTAAGTGAACAAGGATGATGATGTATAAAATGATGAGGAGGAGGCTGACCCAGATCTTCCACTGAAGAAAAGTGATCCCAAGCATCGACTATATTGTATTTCTTATGATATGAAAATAATATGTGGCAGTTTGGTTGGTGGGGGTAAAGAGATAGCCGACCGTAAAGCTCATGTAGCATAAGCCAAGGCTCTCCCCAAGCTGGAGGTAGTCAACTTAGTTGCTGTTGATTTAATGTCGAGTAAGAGAAATAAAGTAGATATAAATATGTTGGTGATAGGCTTTTTGAGAATGGGATTTAAGGGTATCTTAGCTCCACATGATGACCCTCTGGTGATTACCACTAGAGTACACGGGTATGATGTCCCTAGGATACTGGTCCACTGCAGCAGTTCGACTCCCGTAATGTTTTGGGATTGTTTCTCCAGCCTAGGACTAAGCAATAAGAGGCTTGTCCCATATCATTAACCACTAATTGGATTTATTGGAGAGAAAATACATCCTTTGGGGATTTATGAGATGGAGGTCAGCTTAGGAGAAACTTGGTCGATATGTCTCACAAAGAAGATAATTTTTTTCATGATGGAGGAGAACGTCTATTCATCTTATAACATAATTATGGGGGAGAGTATCCCTCAAGGAAATTCAGATCGTGCCCTAAAAAATTCATCAAATAATAAAATTCCCAACTCATTATGGAGTAGGGGAAGTTCAAGGTGACTAGTTTGAGGCACGTGAATGAAACTTCAATTCGTTCAAGAAGAGAGAGGCGTATAAGAGGGGAACCACCACTTAAAACATAGACACTCTCGACCCTAGAGACGAGATGAAACTGAAGAAGGGAGAGGTCACTGAAGAGGTAGAATCCATCGTCCTTAATGAGGATAAGTCGAAAAAAATCATCCAAGTTGGTAAGTACCTAAAGAAAAAGATTAAAGAAGAGTTGATCATGCTCCTAAGGGAGAGAGAGCATTTTTGCTTGGAGTCATGAAGATATATCGAGAATTGATCCGGAGGTCCTCAACCACAAATTGAATATAGATAAGGGAGATAAGAGAATTAGATAAAGGTTTAGGATCTACTCCATGGAGAAATATGAAGTTATAAGAGACGAGGTGAGGAAAATAGAGAAGAATGACTTCATCAGAGAGGTTATCTACTTAGAGTGGTTAGCCAATGTTGTCATTATGCCAAAACCCAATGGTAAGTGGATAATGATTGTTGACTTCATAGATCTGAATAAGGCATGCCCCAAAGACAACTGACCTATACCAAGAATAGATCAAATGGTTGATGCCATGACTGCGCATGAACCGATGAGTTTTATGGACGCTTATTCGGCTTATAATCAGATATTCATGATCCCGATCGATGCTGGGAAGACCTTGTTCATCACGAATAAGGGTATGTATTGCTACAAGGCAATGCCCTTCAGCCTCAAGAATGCCAAGGCAACATACCAAAGGTTAGTAAAAAGATGTTCAAAGATCAGATAGGCAGGACCATGGAGGTATACTTTAACGACATGCTCACCAAGAGTCTTAAGACCGAGATGCATGTGGTCAGCCTGGAGCATAATTTCAACATGATGGACAATTATTAGATGAAGCTGAATCCTCAAAGTGTGTCTTCGGAGTCGGAGCAGGCAAGTTTTTGGGTTTTATTATCAATCAACAGGGGATATAGGCTAACCTAGAAAAAATGAAAGCCTTGGTGGAGATGAAGACTCATAAGTCCATAAAAGACATCCAGAGGTTGACTGGATGAGTTGCAGCGCTGAATAGATTCATATTAAGCGAAATAAATAAGTGTTTTACCTTCTTTAAGGTGCTAAGAAAATCTTTCGAGTGGAGCGAGGAGCATGAGGTGTCCTTTCCGGAGTTTAAGGTCTACCTCGGCTCCCCACTCTTATTGTCAGGGACTGTTCAGGGATAAAAGTTATATTTTTATTTGGTCGTGTCTGAGTCGGCAATTAGCGCAGCAATTATGAGAGATAATGAGGGTGTTCAGAAGCTAGTATATTTCAACAACAAGGCTCTTCAAGGGGTCGAGTATCTCATTAATGCATCTAGAAAGATGAAACCCTACTTCCAGGCCCATACAATGGTCATCTTAACAGACTCTTAGGTAGTTCATCCATAAACCTAAGAAATTGTGTAGGTTAATGGCCTGGTCTATAAATTTAGGGGAATTCAGCATCGTCTATCAGTTGAGGAAAACCATCAAGGGGCATGCTCAAGCTAATTTTGTAGCCAGGTTCACATTGGACAAGGACGATGTAGAGAAGATTGTAATCCAGCAAATGAGTCTAAAATATAAAGTCCTAACCCGACTAAAGCTGAAACGAGTAAGGCTAGGATAGCAGTGGTCGAGAATGAAGAAGAAAAAATTATGTTCAAGAATAGAGCCTTAGAAGAAGTCAGTTTCTCTTAAAAAGGTACTATGTGGGGACTCTCTATTGATGGTTCTTCTTATGAGGCAGGGAGTGGAGCCGACCTGATAGTGTCAGCTCCGAATGGAACTGATATAGAGTATGCTTTGAGATTTAAATTCAAGGTGTCTAACTATGAATATGAGTACGAATCCATCCTTGCAGGTCTCTTCCTTCCTAAAGCATTGAATTTCAGCCAGTTGCTGGTTGACAGTGACTCTAGGCTGGTAGAGAACCAAATTATAGGAGTGTAGGAAGCAAAGTATGAGAGAATGGACAATTACCTGGCTAGGGTAAGTGCAGAATTAAAAAACTTCAGGGAGGTGAGACTAAAAAAGATCCCTCGGCTAGACAATGGATGAGCCGGCGCACTTGCAAGACTAACGTCAATAACCGGGACATAAATTAGAATATCAGTGCCACTAAAGATCCTACACCGACCAACAATTAAAGAAGATAACAACACGATTGAGTTCTGCTTAAACCTTGAGATAAGTGAATATTAGATGGATCCTCTCGTCTGATATATACGAGATGGTGAACTACCAGACTCAAAGTTGGAAAGGAAGAATCTAAGGCACAAAGTAGCTAAATTCTCAGTAATTGGGAATGCTTTATACAAGAAATAATTTCTCCTCCCTCTGCTCCAAAGTGTCCATCCGATAGAGGTGGAATATATCTTGAAAGACATACTTCAAGGTTCTTGCTCCAGCCATATTGGAGGGATATCTTTGGCAAAGAGATTAGTCACACATGGTTATTGGTGGCCGAGCTTAGCCAGGGATGAGGATAGTTATGTGAAGAGGTTTGAAAAATGTCAGAGATATGTCAACATCCGTCATCAACCTCTATCTTCTATGACGTCGCCCTGGTCATTTGCTATTTGGGGAATTGATTTGGTAGAAACCTTGCCCAAGGCAACTGGCAACTACAAGTAATCATGGGAATATGTAAGGACAAATTTCTAATCAAGTCAAGATGTAGTATTGGATTAATTTTGGACGAAAATATTTGAGTCATAGGATAGAGTGTAAAGTGTATCCATCCAAGCCTATGACGAATTTGTGTTGAAGACGTAGTGGCCCAGATTTTAAAGCTTCATCATTGCTAAGTTTCTAGTGCCTCGTTTCTACGTCATCAAGTTGAGGATTCCATAGTCTCCAAAAGGTATGAATGCACTTTTATATATGTAGGTGATTTGGAATATTTTATGGGTGCAATTTTGTTTAAAATGACTTTTTATTTACATAAATTAATTTTAGAACATTCTATGAAAGTTTTTGGACTTAAAATGAAAAAGTGGAATTTTTGAATTTTTATTCGAATCGGATTGTCGTTCGAACGAGTTTTCCAATGACTTTGCTTTTTAATCCCTATTTTATCGTTAGTAAAGTCGTTCGAACGACCTTGGCGGGAAAGCTAAAAATCTGGCAATTGTATTTTTTAACCTCTTTCCCCCTACCTTTTACCACATTTACATAGTGCAAAACTTAGTCTTTTGCAAACAACTTTTGAGACTTTTAGAGAGAGAAAAATTGAGAGAAGTATTCATCAATCAAAAGTTCAAGTTTGTGTGTTTAATTTTTCGTGGAATAAATTCTTAAAACACATACACCTATTTAGTTTTGTTCTAATCCAAGTATCCACATACATATATATTGCTTGGAGTTTGTGTTTGGCACCATCAGTTCACCTTTACCACCATAAGGAGACGTTTGGGCTTTATTCTCTACCCACAAAGGAGAGTAATTGTTTTTTGCGGTGTTCCCACTCGAAGAAAGGTTTTGGGTGAGGGTGACGGTGACCAAGATCCCCATCGGTAGATTCGAAGACCGTTGAGGAGTCCATAGTTATCTTCTAGGCGGAGGTGTTTACAAGAAGGAGCATCAAGGCTTGGACGGAGTCAAGTTGTTTGTGTAGTTCTACTGTCTTGTAATTGTAATTCCATACTTAATGGATTTGTTAGGCCAGGGCTATCTGAAGTTTTTTCCATTTTGGTTTTCCTCATACATTGGCTTGTAGTGTGATTGGTTTATATTTATCTTGCAAAAATCACTTAGAACGCATGCTTTGGATAATTCAAGATAAAATTGGTTTAATTATCACACTAGTATAAATTGTTGCTTAAAATTAAATTGGGTGTAGTTTAAGTTAATTTAATTCAAGTCAAGATAATGTGACCCCCCCTAATTAAATACTGGGTGATCAGTCCTTTATTAATTAAAACCAAAATATCCAGTTGGTTCAGATTATGTATCACCGCCTAAAAACTTGTTATAAAATACTAAACACTTAATATTTATAAAGGTTGATGTCAAAATTTTATTTTTTCAATTAATATAAACCTATTAAGGAAATAACTAAACATTCACAATTCAATCCAATCTCATAAGAACTGAAATAACTGACATAATATAAAGGAGTTGGAGTAAACATTGCCAGTCAAAATCAAATATAGTAATCCAACTAAATAAAGTCAACAACTGAGAAGAGTAATGAACTAAATCTCAAATATCTGAATATGTAAATAAGAAGGGACAACATGTCCAATCGATGTAAATAACTCAAAAGTAAGGAATGATAGACTCAAAGGCATCTACTACCAAAGTCCTGTAGCCTCCATAACAGCTGCAACTCGAATGAATGGAACTCCTAAACCTGGTGTCCCTATGTTTGAGCATATAAAATAATTTGACAAGAAAAGAGATTTGTAGAAAACGAGTCAAAGCCCAAGTAGAAAATAGTTTAAAAAATTTAGCAAGTTCTTAAAATGATTTATTAGCACATATATTTCTCATGTTAAATTATCGAACTCACTTGGGATGATCACCTCTCATCTAGTGTGCACGTCTAGCGAATATTCCAATCCCACTAATTCTATTGCCATGCTGACTAGTTTTTACTGTCTAATAACCCATCATAATCTAATACCATTCCCGATTATTGCCCTCGCAATATATAATACATAGAACCAATTCCTCTTTAGCATAAACAAACAATTTCAGTTTAATATGATTAAGGGTCTGCTACTTAATTCATTTCAGGTTTCATTATTAATTCTACCTACTCAATTCACACAATAGATATCATTACATGTGTATATATATATATATATATATATATATATATATATATATATATATATATATATATATATATATATAATATTTCACCTGAGACACAGCTGCGGTGCCTGCATACTCCGCTATCATGTCATGTTGCATCGCTCATTTGCAAAAAGGACTAAAGGTTCAGTCTCTCGTGAACCATCAAAACAAAACACATATATTGGAGGTGAACATAGTCCCAAGCTGATGGGCTAAGCACATACCTAAGCACCCATATGACTGTCATCACAATCGTTATCATAGATAGTCCGTACCTAGGTTCTATGCTCTAGTGATACTAATCAATATCCCACCCGAAGGCTCCTCAAGGCATGAGTGTCTACAATGCGCAACCTCCGCTCGATAGCAAGCATCGTAGGTATGTTATACATAAAATAGTTTATCCAATAAGTAGACACAGAACTGAATATATATACAATAGGTATTCTCTCAACCCAAGTCCTCGAATTTATAGATAGTATCATCGTCTCTACTATTCACATTGTTGTAATCCCTCGACTAATCTCTCTAACATATACCTTTCCTCTAGGGCTCTATTACCCTGCTATATCCCCTTGAATAGTCTCTTTCTCTCTCAACTCATTACTAACTAGGAACTTAAGTCATTTGATGATAGCATATGTTAATTACTCTCACTTGGACCAACCTAGAACGGTTCTAACTGGTCCGGGCCAACAATAAGCATTCTGGAATTTAGTTAAAAGTCCAGGATTCTCATTCGAACGAGGTTGTTCGAATGAAATTCTCACTTCGAACGAACTCAAAAATATCGTTAGAAGTCTCATTCGAATGAGGTCGTTCGAACGACCTCGGCAGGTTTTCAAACGAGAATTTCGAGGCTACCCCTGTTCTTCCAAACTTCATTTTTCCAATCCTTTCCTCATCCAAATTCGTATAAAGTTTATCCCAAATCCCAATCAATGATTCCAATCCATTCCTAATCATAATAGGGTACTTTCTAACATAATTTAGATGACAAATCCTTACATAATCAAAGGGAACCTAAACAGATTCCTAAATCTTTAAAAGTCCCTTAATAATAAACCCACCATTAACAATCATTCGAAACTCCCAATTATAACTCGTGATTTTAACTTAAAATTACCAGATTTATCATTATAAAAATAGGGTCATTCATCTACATGTAAATCTATCTTCCAATTTCAAAATTGGTTAACAATTGAATCTCAAATTCATGGTATCATGGTCATTTCATCAACTAGGGTTAACATGAATTATATATGCTCAGAATTTTAGTAAGATAAACACTTGCCTCTTTGTGAACGTTTGAATTGTTGGACAAAATTGATATGGTAATGATCCTCTCCTCGTGATCTATGCGTTGATGTGATTTCTGGTGGAAGAACTTGTATCCCTTTCCCCAAGCACTTGTGTGTTCTTCTTCTCCTTCTTTGGTTCTCTCTTTCTCTCTCTCACGTAGTTTTGGAAACTGTCAGATAACCCAATGACCACGTTCTTTCTCTTTTAAATTTCCTATTTTCGTCCATATCAATCCCAAAAAATTTCAAAAGACCAAAATACCCCTGGGGTGTCGTTTTGGGTTGAAATGCCCCGGAATCCAAATAAAACACCCGAATAGTGTTTTCTGACTATTTCATCCTTTCCGGACACACTGGAGCACTCAAAATGACCATATGAGTTAGTTAAAAAAAATAATCCTTTTTAGCCCAATAAAGTAATATTGACACGACCTACACACGTGTCTCAACTAAGTGTATTGCAACTGCCGTATATTTCACTTTCGGCCAAAATAATATTCTTGTATACATATATTACTTTAATCGCTAAGTAATATCCAATTTAATTATTTTTGATAAATACTAACTCTCGTCACGCTATTAATTATTATAATTAAATTCGGATTAATTATAAATTAAATTTTCTCCATTTAAATCCAAAATAAAATCACACAAAATTATGGGGTATCACAGATAATTTTAATCTGATAAAATTTTGTTTGGCCTAAATAGAAAAATGAATTAATCTTGTTAGGCAAATTTTAGGATTTGGGTTAAATTAAATATGCTTAAGTGAATATTTATGTTAGATTAATTTAATTTCACTTTTAGTTTAGTTTAATTTTGATTTGAAAGAAATTAAAATTGGAAGTTTGTGTGTGTTGTGTTGAACCATCCTATTCCACATTTAAAGGAAATTCATTTTAAAAGAATTTTAAATTTTGGGAGCTTCTGTTTTTTTTTTTTCACAATCGACTATTTCTCCAAATGGGTTGAGGCAGAGCCCTGATAACCATTATTGAGATGAATACCTTCAAGTTTATTTAGAGGAACATCATTGGTAGATATGGTCTACCTCATGCCCTCATCTCGAACAACAAAAAATAGTTCAAAAACTCATCTTTGGAGGCCTATTATAAGAGGGTCGACATCAAGCAGTTTTACTCAGCTCCAGGAAGACCTCAAGCAAATGGCCAAATAGAGGTAACTAACAGAACCATCTTGGATGGGATCAAGAATAAATTAGAAGATGCTAAGGGCCTTTGAACTAATGAAGTGCATGCTGTCCAATGGGCCTACAGGAAGACAGAGAGAACTCTGATTGGAAAACCCCCTTTCATGCTTTCTTACGGATCAAAGGCAGTGATCCCTATAGAGGTGGGCCTACCAAGCCACAGATTTTAGACGTACGACCCATAAGCAAACATTGAGGAATGAGGGTTAGACCTAGACCTAATTGAAGAGCGAAGAGAAGATACAAAAATTCGGCCAGATGCCTATCGGCAGAGAACTGCGAGATTCTATAGCAAAAGAGTGAAGGTTAGGCCATTAGCCGTAGGAGACTTGGTTTTTAAGAAGGCTTGTCAAAAGAAGAATAAAATTCATCCTAATTGGCATGGTTCCTATAGGGTTACAAAAGAGGTAGTTCCTGGCACATATCTGCTTAAGAATTTGGAGGGAGAGCCACCCTTCAATCCTTGGAATGCTGATCATCTAAAGAAGTGTTATCAATATGACATTGTAGAGATTTTTCCTTTATCATTGTACATTTAAGAAGAAAAGTTATGAATGAAATATTATGGTTGTTCTCTCATATTTTTATTATATTAGTGATTCAAGTTGTATGTTTCAGTTCATCCTAAGTTATGGAACATCACTCACGTGATGAAGTAGCGTTAACTCACTCTCAGTGATATGACAATCCGAAGAAGGCTAAGCTCATCCGTGGATTCTCAATAACACCAATAGGGGTCATCAATGTGATAACATCATTAATTGGTGAGAATTTTTCTCGACCGAGATCATAGTGTAGGACGAGATGTCTCGTCCGTACACTCTCAAAATGATGAGAGGGGACTTATGAGTAAATAACATAATTGGGTGAATTCAAATCATTTCATTATGGTTTACCTTAACATCATTTATTTGGTGAAAAACTATATCATAAGAGACGATAGTGTAGGACGAGATGTCTTGTCCATACACTCTCAAAACGACAAGAGGGGACTTATCATTAAACACCATAATTTGGTGAATTCAAATTAAAAAATCTTTTCATTATGGTTTACCTTAACATCATTAATTTGGCAAAAAACTCTCTCGGCCTAGTGACCAAGCATAAATTCTTCTGAATTTATCCCCTTAAGTTAGTGATTTTGATATCCCGAATAAGGTAATTGAATCATTTTTATTCCATATCATTGCCATTGATTGTTTCTAACAATTTCCCCGAGTTTCGTGTATTTTTGATGGATTTTACAGGAATTTAGTGCAAGAAAAGAGAGAAAGAAACTAGAAGAAAGGAAATGATGAAAGGAAGAAAAGTCAAAGGGTAAAAGCGTAAATTTTTATCCAGAGTTCGAATTCGACACCTGAAGGGAAGTTGAGGTTCTTGATTTCACAAGAATATCAAAAGAAACGACACTCAAATCGGAGCTCGAGATCAAAAGTTATGGCCAGTCAAAGAAGAAAAGGAAAAAGTCAACCTGGAAGAAATCGGACCGATCCGGTGTATATCCGGATCGATCCGAAATGACTCAAGTCCAGTAGACCCCGGATGGATGACAAACCGATGATAGCAAAACCGATCTGGTGGGGACCGGACCGATCCGATAGAATAAAAAAAGAACAGATCCGGTGGCTGAAAAACGGACCGATCCGAGGGCTATCCGGACCGGTCTGGTCATGCGAAATCCTGACATTAATTATGCAGATTTTGAGGTGATTAGCTGGTGAAAACTTGCACAAAAAGCGATTCTAGCTGTCAAATTCGTGCTACTTGGTGCTATAAAAGACCAAGCCCTACCTCATTTCAAAGGGAGTCGAATTCTAGAGAGTAGAATAGAGTTTTAGAGAGAGAAAGTCAGATTTTAGAGAGTTTTCTTAGTTTTTCTTTACATAGAAATTTTCATAAACCCTAGTTTGTAAGGTTGAAGAAGAAAAATATTTCTGGATTCAATCATCTATCTTCCCTAGTGTAGATTTCAAGTATCAAATTCCATTTGCTTAGTTAATCTCAATTTTTATTTTCAATTTAATCATCTTTTCTTGTTTTGTAATTTTTGTTTTTACCATGTTTCTTAGATCCACAATTATATGCATTGTTATGATATTGTTTTCCCATAAAATCATGTCTAGCTAAATTTTCAAGGGTTGGGGTACATGAACTCATTCCGGTATAAATTACCTGTGTAGAAAATAGAGGGTAAATTAAATATTGACCAAATCGTGTATGGAAATTCTACGAACATAGCCGACCTTTTAATCTCTCTTGCCCTAGGTACTTGGAATGTTTAAGAATGTTATGCAAGTGTAATTTTCCATTCGCCGCTTTGTATTTGCCTTTGATTTCATATGATGCGGGCAAGATTCTTCATATATGTAATGCTTAGGATATATAAAGACTGGATTTAGTAAAAATTTTCAATTTACAATTCTAGTATTCTATACGGTAATTTGTTAAGGTTTGAGGGATTGTACCCCACCCTATTTTTTCTCATTTTCAAATCTAATTTATTTACAATTCTTAGTATTTTTGTGCACATTTTATTTCATCACCAATTGGAAATTTAAACCCATCAATCATCTTTTTCTTTTCTTTTATTTTAACATCAACTTTAGGATTAAACTACCTTACCTTTTTCGTCATGTTCACACGTCCTAATTCCCTGTGGATTTGATACCCAGACTCGCCACTATACTCCTTAAGAAGTGTAGTTACAAGTTTAGTTTTTTTTTGTATTGAGGTTGGAAGCCGATAACAACGACTAGCGTATTACACAGATGCTCAGGTTTTTGACTCGATCACCTAGACGATAGTGTAAGATAAGATGTCTCATCCATACACTCTCAAAACGACGAAAGGGGACTTGCGATTAAACATCATAATTTGGTGAATTCAAAATTGAAAAATCATTTACTTGGTTATACTTATCTCGTCTAAGGACGAGATGAGATGTGAGAAGAACATTATTAAATGGTGATAATAAATTAGAAACCATTTCATTATGGTTATTTATTAAAGATAAATAGCTTGTGCCAAACAAACATATGACGCAAAGCTAAGACAAGAAAATATGACATAGTAAGAAAAGATGATAGAGGCAAACAACACAAGCATTTATCATTTAGAAATTTAACCAAATTCTTCCAAAGAGGTGTTTAAGGAGTATACATACATAAAAGTAAATCATATGCCAAAAATTGTTAAGTGTTACATCAAATACATGGCATACATGGCCACAAGCGTTTGCCCAAACAAATCTAGACACTCAAATTGTCTCCCGAGTAGTGCTCTCCTTTGGAGGCGAGACAATGCTATTAGATGAGATTTGAGTGCCGACCTCATTCTCATTACCATCGCCAATGACACGTTCAATTACACCTACTCAGATGTCTCGGCCACCGTCTGTTCAGTTACCTCAGTAGGGGATTTCTCAATATTCTCCACAATGGCTAATGATGTACCGAGCATGTCATAGAAGAAGTCTAGTCCCTTAAATAGTTCGGCAGTAAGAGTGTCAAACTCATCTAGTTTTATCTCGTCCCAGTGATAGGTCGTCTTCACTCCCCTCTCAAGGTATTCAAATGTATAACCAATAAATTCCTCAGATGCCTTGAAATCATCCACGGCCTGAGCATTATCACCATCTTAAGTAGCTTGAACTGCTGCATCAATATCGATCTGCCTCTTCTCAGCCAACCATTTCATGACATTGGCGTGCTTATTTTTTAGTCAGGTGATATCATTTGAGTGGTCTTAATTGGTTATCTCACAATCACGGTCTTTCTTGGTAAATTCTTTCCTCAGGCCTTTCTCCATGGTTTCAACATCCTTTCCTTTTAGAATTAAGGGAAGCTTCCACTCAACCCAGTCTCGCAGATGATAGAAGGCAATAATAAACTGTAAAAGTACAAAGAATCAAGTTAGTACAAGATAACACTTGAAAACTAAAAAATGCCAAAGTTCAAACAATTATCTTAATGGCCCTATGAAGACCAAATTCAGTGAGAAGGGATGAGTTTATATATTGAGGGAAGCACTTTTCAACATCGGATAAGAAAAAGTCAACGGAGTCAATTGACTTTTTAGCACTTCCAAGAAAACTCTTGTCATTAATCTTTAATTGGGAGAGACAAGCGGTGAGTGCGTCATTGGTAGAGATGGGTATCAACCTATCAGTTCTTATATCCGGCAGACTTTATTTTTGTTGACGATGGGTAATAGTATTATCCACACACTATTTCCTTTTTCTTATTTCGGTAGCTCGACTTGGGCCGGCAGCAGTTGTCTGCTTCGTCTAGACGCTGGGACGATCTATAAAAGTTCATAGTTTAATATCAAGAGTGTAAAAATCGAAACTATAATTAAAGATGAGGATATAATACAAAATGAAAAATAAACTTACGAATCTCGATAAGAGGATCAATGTCCAGTCTCATCCTAGCTAGGGTCACGAGGTCCTCATACTTAACGAGATCATCACCCTCACCTTGGACTCTAATTATTTTGATCTCTTCCTGGTCGTCTAGGCTCAAGCCTCGGTCAAGCTTCGCAGCCATGGACACATTATCCCATTTTTGGGGGATCCTTGGCTTGGAGGAAGACATACGTGGTTTGTGGGAAACTCCCATGCACCGGATATAAAGAAATATCTTAGCTTCCAATCATGATTGTATGTCAGGTTGATGAAGATAACTTTATTTATTAAATTCCTAGCCACAAAGTGGTATTAGCCAGGTCGAGCCCTTATGCAAGAGACATTATAGCATGCCTTGAACACAGTAACTGGAAGCTCAGTGCCATGACTGAACTTCCAGAGCAGAACAAAACCAAGTAAAATTCTCCAAGCGTTCAGAGAAAGTTGGGCAGGATCTATGTCCAAAATGGCAAGGATGGCACGTACGATAGGATGTACAGGAAGTCGAACGAGGAGTTTGAACATCTTCTCATAAATTTCAACCTCACCTGGTCGTTCACTAAAATTCCTCTCAAACTCATCAGGAACTCTCATTGTGATACCAAACTTTAATTCATACGTGTGCCTCTAATATTAGAGGTCAATATTACTAATATTGCTATGAAATGTTTGAGCATAAGCGGTATCTAGTGGTTCCTTAGCCTCGTCTCCGGAGTTAACAACAGTGGAGGCCGGTATCCCACTTAAAATCCTTTTATGAAATTCCCCCTCGGTCATGGCCAAGACGGGGATAGCTGTTTGAATTGGGGATGCGCAATGGTAATTCTAGGCCCTTCAGGGACTTAGTAATTAGTAGGAAGGTCTGCCTCGACAGAATGAGAACTGCCAGTGTCAGTCGTACGAAAGTCGTCAAAAAGTAACTCTACCTCATCGGAGTTAGTAGCACCCATCTGTAATACCCCGTAATTTTGAGGGATTTATTTATGAACATGGTTTATAATTTTAATAATATTATTATTTTATTAATCGGGATATTGATATTATATCTATTTGAAAGAGTTGGCGCTTGCGTTCAATTAAGAAATAATATAATAAATTCCTTTTTAACCCAAATTAACCCTAAGCATGCAACTAGGTGTGATTGAAACAATATGAAATCATGCAATAAATATTCAACACACAAAGTTTAAGGAAAAATCCCCCACAGGGGCAAAACCATTTGTATATCACTATAATTTGTAAAAGACGGTTTACAATCAGTTACAATGAAATACAGGTTGACTAAGAATTACCCTCGGGTATCAGATTCTGTAGTCGCGGCTGGAATATCCCTTTCCAGTAGGGTTGGCGGCTGGAACTATCCCTGTCCAGTAGGGCAGAAATGAAGAGGAAGAAGCGGTCCACTTCACAAGGTTGAACAGCAGCAATGGTGTTCTTGAGTTACCAAAAGTGATTCACAAATGTATGGAATTTGTGTGAATCAAAGGTATGAATCAATGGACTCAAATACCATGAAGACTTAAGAGTTATGGAACTCAGAAAATCGTGTGTAAGTCTTATCAAAAACCACCTCTGATCGTGGATTAAATAAAGAACTGTTTGCCCTAAAAAATCTGACCACGATCTGGCAGTGATTATCCTCGCCGGATCGGTCCGGTCGATTAGGCGGATCGGTCCGATTAAGTCGGATCGGTTCTTTTTCTGAAACCGGATCGGTCTGGTTGACATCGGATCGGTCTGGGAATTTTGCCTTCATCGGTTCGCTATGGATTCGGGGTATACTGGCTTCACCTCAGCAAGCGGATCGGTCCGGTACCTTTAGGCGGATCGGTCCGGATGAACCGGATCGGTTCTTTTATCTGGACCGGATCGGTCCGGCCATCTTCGGATTCTGTTGGATATGAAACTTTGAATTTCTGCAACGGTGTTACGGCTTATGACATACACGAGTAACATGGACAAAATTGTCCTTACAAATCTCCCCCTATGTCTATGCCAGAACAAACATAAAAAATCCGAATTATCAAGTATGAACAATGCCTATACAAATCTACCCTTCCATGAACCCAAAACTGAAAGAGGTACATATGACTAAGGCTGTATCGTTTGTTCTTCAATTCTTCAGGAATCTTCACGCTTTTCTCATCAGGGTGTGTATCATGGGGTTATCAAGGAAGTACCTACACACATGAGATAAAGAAAAAAAATACCGAGTGACGTATTGAGTTTGAAATGAGATAAACATAGATACCAATATATGATAAGCATAAGTCAAATCTCAAAAACTCCCCCAAAATTCAAACTCCCCCAAAATAAGATAATTCTTTCTCCCCCTTTTTATGATGTCCCCAAATAGACAAATAAGAAGAATGAATCAAACAAGAAAAATCGGGGTGACACAAGGCATTAAATCACACCATGAATGAACATAAAACAACCAAGTCGGTGATAGCGTAAATGAATGGGTGTGATCAAAATTCGATAGGAAAATCAAAGCATACAAACATGACATATGTGCACGATGAATATTGGATATTCCTAACGAATGAACTCAAATGCTTCCTTTGGTGTAAAAGATTGGAAATATAAGATATTGACTATATCAAATCTACAAATCAAAGCTCAAAGTGATTTCTACACCAATAACGTCCAAAATGATTTTCATGCTTTTTCAGGACTTTCAAGGAAGTGCAAACCCGTTATCAATCTCCAACCAAACTTCCTCAGATTTATATTTTGAATAGAGGTATACTAAATTCTCAAACTTTGGAGAATTGATGGTGAAAACCTAAATGGCCCATATATGGCATGTATTGCTTTTTATTGCCTTTTCAATTTTTTCGGGCTCTTTTAACCTCTTAGGACCTCGGATATTAAAATTCCTCCATTTTTTAGGTCCTTTGTAACGGTGGCTTTTGCGCAAAGGATAAGAATCAACTTTCGCAGCCCCTCCCCGTTATGAAAATGTACACACAGTCTCACCAAAACAGTTTTTACTTGCAATCCAATCTTGTCAAGTTTTATCGCATTTTATACATTGTATAGACAGGATTGAGATGGAAACACTCAAGCCAACATGAGATAGATAAGTGCAATAATCAAATATAGCCGTGCATGTGTGCATTAAAGGATATATGAGTCAAACATGTAGGAAGATATCACTAATTACATCTCAAGGACTCCAATCAATGTTAAGCACATGGATGAAATGATGTAGCGTCTCAAATCTCTACCAAATAGTCACATGGATATATGAAATGAAGGTGTGACTTGGCTATCTTAAATGCTCATCCATTAACGGCAAATCTCTTTTTGAATTTTTTCAAAAATTTTATCAAAACAAAATCTTTTTGTGCTTTTTCTCAAAATTTTTCTTAAAGGAAAATCTTTTTGTATTTTTTCAAAAGAAATATAAAAGGCAACTAGAATAAAACAAAACTGTACAACTAATCAATGGTACATATAAAACAGACTAGCAATAGGAAGCATATGATATGACCATGAAGAAGCATCCTATTCTAGACATAGACCAACCCCTCAGTCAACTGTGCAAATCCCCAAAGACTTCCTAAGACTCTCAAATCTAAGGGCATCTAAAGGTTTCGTGAAAATATCGGCTAACTGACGGTCGGTAGGAACAAAACTCAGGGTTACGACCTTCTCCTCAACTAACTGACGTATAAAGTGCTCGCGTAACCTGATGTGCTTTGTGCGCGAATGTTGGACAGGATTGCGGGATATGTGTATCGCGCTCGTGTTATCACAGGAAATGAACATGGTGTCCTGTGAAATCCCATAATCCTCCAACATTTGCTTCATCCACATGAGTTGCGTGCAACAACTCCCGGCGGCGATGTACTCAGCCTCCGCAGTGGACAAAGAGATGGAGTTTTTCTTCTTGCTCAACCAAGAGACAAGAGCAGAACCAAAGTAGAAACACCCACCCGAAGTGCTCTTACATCCATCTACGTCCCCGACCCAATCGGCATCCGAATAGGCGGACAAACGGTCATCGGTATCAAAGGAATACCAAATACCGTATGAGATAGTCCCACTCACGTATTTGATAATACGTTTTAGAGAAAGTAAGCGTGACTCTTTAGGAGACGCCTGATAACGCGCACAGACTCCAACACTAAAGGCAATGTCGGGACGACTAGCAGTCAAGTAGAGAAGACTGCCTATCATACTCCGATACAAGGTTTGCTTTACGTCCTTGCCTGACGTGTCCTTACTAAGCTTGGTAGAAGTACTCATAGGTGTACGTGCATGCTTAGCGGAGTCTAAACCAAATTTCTTCACTAGTTCTCTAGCATACTTGGATTGCGAGATGAACATCCCATCCTCTAGCTGACGAACCTGGAGACCAAGGAAGAATGTAAGCTCACCAACCATGCTCATCTCAAACTCACTTTTCATCTCCTACTCAAAGTGATGAGCATGCTGGGAGCATGTGGATCCAAAGACTATGTCGTCCACATAGACCTGGGCTACCAAAATAGCACCGTCATCTCTCCTGACGAACAACGTCATATCTACTCCCCCTCTCTTGAAGCCACGAGCTAAGAGATAGGAAGTAAGCCTCTCGTACCAAGCACGGGGTGCTTGCTTCAAACCATACAAGGCTTTCCTCAGATAGTAGACGTGCTCAGGGTGCTGAGGGTCTTCAAACCCTTTTGGTTGTTCCACATAAACCTCTTCCTGTAGAATGCCATTCAGAAAGGCACTCTTGACATCCATCTGATATACCTTGAAGTGCAGATGACATGCGATGGCGAGCAGAAGACGGACGGACTCAAGCCTCGCAACAGGAGCAAATGTCTCCCCAAAGTCTACTCCCTCTATCTGTGTGTATCCTTGAGCGACCAACCTAGCCTTATTTCTGATTATGGTACCATTTTCATCCATTTTGTTCTTGAAAATCCACCGGGTACCAATAACATTAGTATCACTAGGTCGGGGGACAAGTTCCCAGACATTGTTCTTCTTAAACTGAAGCAACTCATCCTGCATAGCAGATATCCAGTGTTCATCCTTGAGTGCTTCTTTATGGTTCTTGGGCTCGACTTTGGACGTGTAGCAAATATGGCTAACAACGTTCTCTAGCTGAGCACGAGTTTTGACCCCTAGAGTGGGATCACCAACAATGGAAGAAGGGTCATGACTCTTACGAACCCAAGCAGGTGTGTCCCCTAACACAGGAATAGGGTCCACAGAGTGTGGGAGAGGAACAGGAAAATCACTGTCAGAACAATCCTCATCCTCACACTGAAGGTTGGGATCAATAACCGTCGGAGGTTCGTCATCTTGCACAGTGACGTTTATTGATTCCATAACCTTAGAGCTCTTCAGGTTAAAAACCCGGTACGCTCTACTGTCCGATGAATATCCTAGCAATATTCCCTCGTCGCTCCGAGAGTCAAACTTTCCTAATTGCTCTCTATCCCGTAGAATGTAGCATTTACTCCCAAAAACACGGAAATATGCCAAGTTGGGTTTCTTGCCAGTCCACAATTCATAAGGCGTCTTAAGTATGTGTGGACGAAGATAAACCCTATTCACCGCGTGGCATGCAGTAGACACTGCCTCTGCCCAAAATCTCCTAGAAACTTTATGACCTAGAAGCATAGATCTAGCCATCTCTTGGATCGTTCCATTCTTCCTCTCAACAATCCTATTTTACTGAGGAGTTCTCACAGCAGAAAACTCATGTTTGATCCCAAGTCTATCACAGTACAAATCCACTTTTGCTTCCTTAAATTCAGTGCCGTTGTCACTACGTATTCTGTTAATAGTGACCCCGTGTTGATTTTGCAGGACACGGCACTTGGTCGTTAAAAATTCTACAGCATCAGATTTCTCTCTTAGAAAACCTACAATAGAGTATCTAGAGAAATCGTCTACCATCACGAGAATGTATCTCTTACCACCTAGACTCTCCGTGCGAGTAGGACCCATAAAATCCATGTGAATCAACTCAAGAGCACCGGAGGTGGTAATGGAATTCAACTTCCTATGAGGACTACGAATTTGTTTTCCCAACTGACAGGGTCCACAAATCATGGAAGTTGACTTTCCAAGAGATGGTAAGCCACGTACTAGGTCCTTTTTGACTAAACGAGTTAAGTCTCTAACGTTCATATGACCTAGACGTTGGTGCCACAGATCCATAGGAGTGATCGTGGCGCTGTTGCAGACAAGTGAGGATGTGGGCTCAGTCCCATAGCAGTTATCCTCTGTCCTCACCCCTTGCACTAAAAGTTTACCGGCTTGATTATAGACCTTACAAGTTTTCCGGTCAAACTTCACTGCAAAGTTATCGTCGCACAGCTGGCTGATGCTAAGAAGGTTTGCTTTCAAACCTTTGACGTACAGCACGTTCTCTAGCTTTGGAAATCCTGGTAACTCTATTGTACCTCATCCAACTATGCTAGATTTTCTACCATCTCCAAAGGTGACTCTCCCATCATTATAATCCTCAAGATGGGTAAAATATGAGACATCACCTGTCATGTGTCTGGAGCATCCACTGTCAAAATACCACTGAGAGGTATTATGTGCTTTGAGAGCAACATGAACAACAAGGGCCTTTTTCTCTTTCTTAGGAACCCAAGAATAAGTACCATTTTGTATTCCCTTGTTGTTGTTGGTTTTAGCCGGAATGCGGGGCACATTCATTGATGGTAAGGTCATTCGTCGGAATTCCTCCATCAAACTCTGAGATGTGGCGGCTAGAAACTCAACACGCTCTCTCAGACTGGAAAACTCATCAGTCTGATGTGGTGGAGAAAACGTACATCGTGTCCGACCCAACTTATAGCAATCATCCCTAAGGTGTCCATTTCTTTTGCAATGGGAGCAAAAGGGCACAGTATAAGGAGGACCTTGGTTTGTTTTTCTTGGTCGAACTCTCCTTCTTGGTTTTTTATGACGTCCATAAGGAGTCGTAGTAAACTCAGGAATTGGTCCGGGTGCAATTTGGGATGTGGAGACACCATCAAAACCTATTCCTTGCCTGTCACCAAAACCTAAAGCAGGATCGAGGAGCATCTTTCCCATCTTTCCAGATCTGTCCTCGATTTGTACCTTGACTTTCCTAGCTCTCTCAAGGTCATGAGTAAGCTGAGCAACAAGGGCTTCAAGTTTCTTCCGAGTCTCCAGGGAGGAATGGAGCTCACTCGTAAGACTAGCCACTTGTTTAATCAAGTCCTCTTTCTCTTTCTCAAAACTGCTCTCTCTCTCTTTACGCAAATTCTCTTTACTAACCCAGGCAGACTCTCTCTCTCTCATGGCGGTGCAGGTGGAGGACTCACTCTCTCTCTCATTTCTCCTAACTCCTCTTCTAACGCGGTGATCCTAAGCACTAAGGCTTTGTTACGCTTTTTAGTTTTAAAAGATTCATTATACAACTCAGCGTATGCGCGTTGAAGGTTACTCTCGTCCTCACTACCTTCCTCCTCTCCCTCACTCTCTTCGCTCTCGCTGTCGAGGTGTCCCTGTGAAGTAGCAATCTCATCGTCGTGAGATGCACTAGGAGTACTCACATGACAAGCCATGAATGCGGTGAAGTTACGCTCATGCGGTGACTCATCTCCTGAGTCCACCGACTCGACCTCACTGTCGTCACTAAGGGTAGCATTTAGGACAGCTTTACCCTTTTCCCTATTCAGACGAGTGGCACACTCAAACGCTCTGTGTCCCTTTCCGTCGCACTCAAAACACCTCTCACTGTCTTTAGGGGGTTCTTTGAAATCTTTCTTTTCAAACTTATTTTTCTGAAAATTCTTTTTATCTTTGAAATTCCCATTTCTCTTAAATTTCAGAATTTTCTTGAAATTTTTAGCAAATAAGGCCAAATCATCTATGTCAAACTCACATTCAGAATCAGATGTTTCTATCTTTCTAGATGACTCGACTCTCTTTCTTGCCGACCCCTCACTTTTTCTCTCTTGGGCTTTAAGGGCAATTCCCTTATCTTTTGGCTTGGCAGATTTAGGAAACATGTCTATTTCATAGGTTTGTAAATCTCCTACCAGTTCTTCCAATTTTAGTGTATTTAAATTACCCAAGGAATTTAGCACAGTGACTTTAGGTATAAAACGCTTAGGAAGGGAACGAAGAATCTTTTTAACAACTCTAGCATTTGGAATATGTTCACCAAGATTATAGCTAGTATTAACAATGTCAGAAAGTCTAGCATAAAATTCATCAAAACATTCATTTTCATGCATGGTGATGGTTTCAAATTGAGTTGTTAAATTTTGCAATTTTGACTCTTTAACGTCATTTGTTCCTTCATGGGTAAGTTGCAAAACATCCCATGCTTCTTTTGACGTGGCGCACGTAATTATGCGTTTGAACTCATCAGGTGTGACAGACCCAGAAATAGCACTTAGACCCTTAGAATTTAAAGATGACCATTTAAATTCTTCATCAGTCCAAGTAATGTCAGGTTTCAAGTTGGTCACATTATCAACAGTCACGGTGGGAGGAGTCCACCCTCGTTCAACCAAAATCCAGACACGTTCATCAATGGCTTTTAAAGCCGACCTCATACGGGCTTTCCAATAAGCATAATTTGTCCCGTCAAAAATAGGCATTTTATAATATGATTTCTCCATTTGAACACGCTCTTTTCAAAAAATCAATTTATTTCAAAAAAATTGATATCTTAGAAAAATTTTGCGGAAAAAGGAATACGCGATAGATTAGCGTAACCTGCTCTGATACCAATTTGAAAGAGTTGGCGCTTGCGTTCAATTAAGAAATAATATAATAAATTCCTTTTTAACCCAAATTAACCCTAAGCATGCAACTAGGTGTGATTGAAACAATATGAAATCATGCAATAAATATTCAACACACAAAGTTTAAGGAAAAATCCCCCACAGGGGCAAAACCATTTGTATATCACTATAATTTGTAAAAAACGGTTTACAATCGGATTACAATGAAATACAGGTTGACTAAGAATTACCCTCGGGTATCGGTGTCTGTAGTCGCGGCTGGAATATCCCTTTCCAGTAGGGTTGGCGGCTGGAACTATCCCTGTCCAGTAGGGCAGCAATGAAGAGGAAGAAGCGGTCCACTTCACAAGGTTGAACAGCAGCAATGGTGTTCTTGGGTTACCAAAAGTGATTCACAAATGTATGGAATTTGTGTGAATCAAAGGTATGAATCAATGGACTCAAATACCATGAAGACTTAAGAGTTATGGAACTCAGAAAATCGTGTGTAATTCTTATCAAAAACCACCTCTGATCGTGGATTAAATAAGGAACTGTTTGCCCTAGAAAATCTGACCACGATCTGGCAGTGATTATCCTCGCCGGATCGGTCCAGTCGATTAGGCGGATCGGTCCGGTTAAGTCAGATCGGTTCTTTTTCTGAAACCGGATCGGTCTAGTTGACATCGGATCGGTCTGGGAATTTTGCCTTCATCGGTTCGCTATGGATCCGGGGTATACTGGCTTCACCTCAGCAAGCGGATCGGTCCGGTACCTTTAGGCGGATCGGTCCGGATGAACCGGATCGGTTCTTTTATCTGGACCGGATCGGTCTGGCCATCTTCGGATTCTATTTGATATGAAACTTTGAATTTCTGCAACGGTGTTACGGCTTATGACATACACGAGTAACATGGACAAAATTGTCCTTACACTATTTTTATTTGAAATGAATTGAATATTTAAATTCAAATTTAATTGGCTTTTGAACATTTTGTAATGGTTTAAATATGTAAAGTTGACAATTTCGAATTAAAGGGCAATATTATAATATACGTTAGCTTAGGATCCAAGCTAGGGTTTGAAAGAGGTATTATATCAAGAATATTATGGGTGATTATAAGGAAAGGGAGATGAAAAAGAGAGGTCAAAAACGAAATCCAAAGAGGCAAAAACGGGTGGAATGAGAAGAGCCAATTTAGAATGTTTAGATCTTCTTTTTGAGTGCATTTGGATGAGACCTGAGAAAAATCCAAAACATATACCTGACTCAATTTTTCGTGTAGAATCCAAATCTGAAGTCGGATTGGCGATTCGAATAACTTTTGGATCTAATTTTTCTGGGTTTTTAAAATAGGACTATTTAGGGTTATCTCTTATTGGGGCTAGAACATAATTTGATTATTTTCGCGAGAGGAACGTGATGGCTCGATCAAATTTTGAAGCTGATTTTATGTGACCATTCATGCGATGATTTGGAGTTATGACATTTTACACAATATGCTCCTTTAAATCTTTCCAGTTTATTCCGTTGATTTCGTATTTAATTGAACTCAAATTTTAATTTACAATTCATTGAAATCTGGAAAAATAATCATTTAATTATTTTGATTCATGTGTTATTATTCATGTTGTTATTGAGCACATTGTCATGAGATTTAAATATGGCACGGAGGTTGGTCACCCGTAAAAATTCCTTCTTCTCGGGCTATGGCTTGATAAAGCATATGCGGATGGAGTGTGGCTAGGTGACCCATTGATGTGTTATTGAAGAATTTATTGATAAATTCCATTGAGATTGTCATTTGATTTGAATATTCGTACTCGTGTTGTTACAATTTATTCATCGTTAATATATTTATTGGGCATCTATCCTGTCGTATTGGGTACTTCCCCATATTTTCTTTCAGTTGTCGGGTTAGCATGGATTTGAGCGCTATGGACCAATTGGGATGATTTTAGCGTGGATTATTTTGGAAAGAATATTTTTTGAAAGATTTGAATTATTTTATTGTGTTACATGGAGCATTGGTGATTTATATTATTTCGAGAGACAATTATTGTACTTAAATTTGAGTACTGAGATTAGTGAATTTATATTATTATGGGATTCTTTTAGATGATCTATACCTTGTTATTTGTGGATTTGATTAGTTTTATCGATAGTAGCACTCCGTTCGCTCTCCCCGGGTGGGCGGGGTGTTACAGATTGTATCAGAGCTTAGGTATAGGACAATCCTTGGGTCTTGGGTAGTGGGTCTAACATGCGGGTTAAATATATTTTCTTTGGAGATAGAGAATTTTTTAGATGTGTTAAGCGTTATGGTGAGGATGTTTAAAATTAATTTGAGGACTTTTATGTGTGATTTTGGAAAATAGAATCGAGTAGCATTTTGTTTCGAGCGTTAGGTTTCGTCGAATTTCGAGGATGAAATTCCTTTTGATGGGAGAAGTATGTAATACTCTGTAATTTTGACGGATTTATTTATGAACATGGTTTATAATTTTAATAATATTATTATTTTATTAATCGGGACATTGATATTATATTTATTTTTCTTTGAAATGAACTGAATATTTAAATTCAAATTTAATTGGGTTTTGAACATTTTGTAATGGTTTAAATATGTAAAGTTGACAATTTTGAATTAAAGGGCAATATAGTAATATAGGTTAGCTTAGGCTCCAAGCTAGGGTTTGAGAGAGGTATTATATAAGGAATATTGTGGATGATTATAAGGAAAGGAAGATGAAAAAGAGAGGTCAAAAACGAAGTCCAAAGAGGCAAAAACGAGTGGAATGAGAAGAGCCAATTTAGAATGTTTAGATCTTATTTTTGAGTGCATTTGGATGAGAGCTGAGAAAAATCCAAAACATATACCTGACTCAATTTTTCGTGTTGAATCCAATTCGAAACTCAGATTGGCGATTCGAATAACTTTTGGATCTAAATTTTCTGGGTTTTTAAAATTGGACTATTTAGGGTTATCTCGTATTGGGGCAAGAACATAATTTGATTATTTTCGCGAGAGGAACGTGATGGCTCGATCAGATTTTGAAGATGATTTTATGTGACGATTCATGCGATGATTTGGAGGTATGGGGTTTTACATAATATGCTCCTTTAAATCTCGCCTGTTTGTTCCGTTGATTATGTATTTAATTGAACTCATATTTGAATTGATAAATTTATTGATACTGGAAAAATAATTGTTGAATTATTTTGATTCATTTGGTATTATTCATGTTGTTATTGAGCACATTGTCATGAGATTTAAATATGGCACGGAGAATGATCACCCGTCAGAATTCCTGCTTCCCGGGCTATGGCTTGATAAAGCATATGCGAATGGGGTGAGGCTAGGTGACCCATTGATGTGTTGTTGAGGAATTTATTGATAAATGCCATTGAGATTGCCATTTGATTTGAATATTTGTACTCGTGTTGTTACGATTTATTCATCATTAATATATTTATTGGGCATCTTTCCTTTCGTATTGGGTACTTCCCCATATTTTCTTTTAGTTGTTAGGTTAGCATGGATTTGAGCGCTATGGACGTGTTGGGATGATTTTAGCGTGGATTATTCTGGGAAGAATATTTTTTGAAAGATTTGTATTATTTTATTTTGTTGTATGGAGCATTGGTGATTTATATTATTTCGAGAGACAATTATTGCACTTAAATTTGAAAATTGAGATTAGTGGATTTATATTATTATGGGATTCTTTTAGATGATCTATACCTTGTTATTTGTGGATTTGATTAGTTTTATCGATAGTACCACTCCGTTCGCTCTCCCCGGGTGGGCGGGGTGTTACAGATGGTATCAGAGCTTAGGTTTAGGACAACCCTGGGGTCTTGGGTATTGGGTCTAACATGCGGGTTAAGTATGATTTCTTTGGAGATAGAGAATTTTTAAGATGTGTTAAGCGTTATGGTGAGGATGTTTAGAATTAATTTGAGGACTTTTGTGTGTGATTTTGGAAAATAGAATCAAGTAGCATTTTGTTTCAAGCGTTAGGTTTCGTCGAATTTCGAGGACGAAATTCCTTTTCAAGGGGGAAGTATGTAATACCCCGTAATTTTGAGGGATTTATTTATGAACATGGTTTATAATTTTAATAATATTATTATTTTATTAATCGGGATATTTATGTTATATTTATTTTTATTTGAAGTGAATTGAATATTTAAATTGAAATTTAATTGGCTTTTGATCATTTTGTAATGGTTTAGATATGTAAAGTTGAAAATTTGGAATTAAATGGCAATTTAGTAATATAGGTTTGCTTAGGCTCCAAGCTAGGGTTTGAGAGAGGTATTATATAAGGAATATTATGGATGATTATAAGGAAAGGGAGATGAAAAAGAGAGGTCAAAAACGAAATCGAAAGAGGAAAAAACGAGTGGAATGAGAAGAGCCAGTTTAGAATGTTTAGATCTTCTTTTTGAGTGCATTTGGATGAGACCTGAGAAAAATCCAAAACATATACCTGACTCAATTTTTCGTGTAGAATCCAAATCCGAAGTCGGATTGGCGATTCTAATAACTTTTGGATCTAAATTTTTTGGGTTTTTAAAATAGGACTATTTAGGATTATCTCGTATCGGGGTTAGAACATAATTTGATTATTTTCGAGAGAGGAACGTGATGGCTTTATCAGATTTTGAAGATGATTTTATGTGACGATTCATGCGATGATTTGGAGGTATGGGGTTTTACACAATATGCTCCTTTAAATCTCGCCAGTTTATTCCGTTGATTTTGTATTTATTTCAACTCATATTTGAATTGATAAATTCATTGAAATCTGGAAAAATAATTGTTGAACTGTTTTGATTCATGTGGTATTATTCATGTTGTTATTGAGCACATTGTCATGAGATTTAAATATGGCACGGAGGTTGGTCACCCGTCAAAATTCCTGCTTCCCGGGCTATGGCTTAATAAAGCATATGCGGATGGGGTGAGGCCTAGTGACCCATTGATGTGTTGTTGAGGAATTTATTGATAAATGCCATTGAGATTGCCATTTGATTTGAATATTCGTACTCGTTTTGTTACTATTTATTCATCGTTAATATATTTATTGGGCATATTCCCTGTCGTATGGGGTACTTCCCCATATTTTCTTTTAGTTGTCAGGTTAGCAAGGATTTGAGTGCTATGGACCAGTTTGGATGATCTAGCGTGGATTATTCTGGGAAGAATATTTTTTGAAAGATTTCTATTATTTTATTGTGTTGTATGGAGCATTGGTGATTTATATTATTTCGAGGGACAATTATTGTACTTAAATTTGAGTATTGAGATTATTGGATTTATATTATTATGGGCTTATTTTAGATGATTTATACCTTGTTATTTGTGGATTTGATTAGTTTTATCGATAGTAGCACTTTGTTCGCTCTCCCCGGGTGGGCGGGGTGTTACAGATGGTATCAGAGCTTAGGTATAGGACAACCCTGGGGTGTTGGGTATTGGGTCTAACATGCGGGTTAAATATGTTTTCTTTGGAGATAGAGAATTTTTAAGACGTGTTAAGCATTATGGTGAGGATGTTTAGAATTAATTTGAGGACTTTTGTTTCGATCGTTAAGTTTCGTCGAATTTCGAGGACGAAATTCCTTTTCAATGGGAAAGTATGTAATACCCCGTAATTTTGAGTGATTTATTTACGAACAAGGTTTATAATTTTAATAATATTATTATTTTATTAATCGGGATATTGATATTATATTTATTTTTATTTGAAATGAATTAAATATTTAAATTCAAATATAATTGGCTTTTGAACATTTTGTAATGGTTTAAATATGTAAAGTTGACAATTTTGAATTAAAGGGCAATATAGTAATATAGGTTAGCTTAGGATCCAAGCTAGGGTTTGAGAGAGGTATTATATAAGGAATATTATTGATGATTATAAGGAAAGGGAGATGAAAAAGAGAGGTCAAAAACGAAATCCAAAGAGGCAAAAACGAAGGGGATGAGAAGAGCTAATTTAAAATGTTTAGTTCTTCTTTTTGAGTGCATTTGGATGAGACCTGAGAAAAATACAAAACATATACCTGACTCAATTTTTCATGTAGAATCCAAATCTGAATTCGGATTGGCGATTCGAATAACTTTTGGATCTAATTTTTCTGGGTTTTTAAAATAGGACTATTTAGGGTTATCTCGTATTGGGGCTAGAACATAATTTGATTATTTTCGTGAGAGGAACGTGATGGCTCGATCAGATTTTGAAGCTGATTTTATGTGACGATTCATGCGATGATTTTGAGGTATGGGGTTTTACACAATATGCTCCTTTAAATCTCGCCAGTTTATTCCGTTGATTTTGTATTTAATTGAACTCATATTTGAATTAATAAATTTATTGAAATCTGGAAAAATAATTGTTGAATTATTTTGATTCATGTGGTATTATTCATGTTGTTATTGAGCACATTGTCATGAGATTTAAATATGGCACGGAGGTTGGTCACCCGTCAAAATTCCTGCTTCCCGGGCTATGGCTTGATAAAGCATATGCGGATGGGGTGAGGCCTGGTGACCCATTGATGTGTTGTTGAGGAATTTATTGATAAATACCATTGAGATTGCCATTTGATTTGAATATTCGTACTCGTGTTGTTACTATTTATTCATCGTTAATATATTTATTGGGCATCTTTCCTGTCGTATGGGGTACCTCCCCATATTTTCTTTTGGTTGTCAGGTTAGCAGGGATTTGAGCGCTATGAACTAATTGGGGTGATTTCAGCGTGGATTATTCTAGGAAGAATATTTTTTGAAAGATTTGTATTATTTTATTGTGTTGCATGGAGCATTGGTGATTTATATTATTTCGAGAGACAATTATTGTACTTAAATTTGAGTATTGAGATTAGTGGATTTATATTATTATGGGATTCTTTTAGATGATATATACCTTGTTATTTGTGGATTTGATTAGTTTTATCGATAGTAGCACTCCGTTCTCTCTCCCCGGGTGGGCGGGGTGTTACAGATGGTATCAGAGCTTAGGTATAAGACAACCCTTGGGTCTTGGGTATTGGGTCTAACATGCGGGTTAAATATATTTTCTTTGGAGATAGAGAATTTTTTAGATGTGTTAAGCGTTCTGGTGAGGATGTTTAGAATTAATTTGAGGACTTTTGTGAGTGATTTTGGAAAATAGAATCGAGTAGCATTTTGTTTCGAGCGTTAGGTTTCGTTGAATTTCGAGGGCGAAATTCCTTTTCAAGGGGGAAGTATGTAATACCCCGTAATTTTGAGGTATTTATTTATGAACATGGTTTATAATTTTAATAATATTATTATTTTATTAATCGTGATATTGATATTATATTTATTTTTATTTGAAATGAATTGAATATTTAAATTCAAATTTAATTGGGTTTTGAACATTTTGTAATGGTTTAAATATGTAAAGTTGCCAATTTTGAATTAAAGGGCAATATAGTAATATAGGTTAGCTTAGGCTCCAAGCTAGGGTTTGAGAGAGGTATTATATAAGGAATATTGTGGATGATTATGAGGAAAGGAAGATGAAAAAGAGAGGTCAAAAATGAAATCCAAAGAGGCAAAAACGAGTGGAATGAGAAGAGCCAATTTAGAATGTTTAAATCTTCTTTTTGAGTGCATTTGGATGAGACCTGAGAAAAATCCCAAACATATACCTAACTCAATTTTTCGTGTAGAATCCAAATCTGAAGTCGGATTGGCGATTCGAATAACGTTTGGATCTAAATTTTCTGGGTTTTTAAAATAGGACTATTTAGGGTTATCTCGTATCGGGGTTAGAACATAATTTGATTATTTTCGCGAGAGGAACGTGATGGCTCGATCAGATTTTGAAGATGATGTTATGTGACGATTCATGCGATGATTTGGAGGTATGGGGTTTTACAAAATATGCTCCTTTAAATCTTTCCAGTTTATTCCGTTGATTTTATATTTAATTGAACTCATATTTGAATTGATAAATTCATTGAAATCTGGAAAAATAATTGTTGAATTATTTTGATTCATGTGGTATTATTGTAAGGAAATTTTTGTCCATTGTATGTCGTACGCCGTTACACCGTTGAAGAAACTCAAGATCGCATCTACATCAACGGATCCGAATATCAAAGCGTCTTCAACATCATAGCCTCTGCGAGAATGAACTTGGTAAAATTTTGTTTTTACGTTCCTTAAAGTTCATATTTAGTATTGGGAAATTTTTATAAAATGTTTTTTATAAAAATAAGAAGTAAGTTTTTTAAAGCAAAATGAGGCTTTTAAAAGGATTTTATTTTTCTGGGAAAACCGGACCGGTCCGCCCCATACCAGACCGATCCGCAACCGGACCGATCCGCTTGCTGCAGATCCAGTATACCCCAGACCGCAAGCGAACCGATGGAGGCCAAAAATAAAATGACCGATCCGCTTGATCGGACCGATCCGCCTCAGAACCGGACCGGTCCGACTGGGATAAATTCGGCCAGATTCGCTGCAGATTTTTTAGGCTCAAAGTTTTCCTATTTAAAGCCAACTTCGGGGAGTTATTTTTTAAGAATTTTAAAGACGATTTTCAGAGTCCTAAATACTCTAAGTCTTCACCTTTTTGATGTGCAAAACATCTTTTTGATTCACACAAAAATCCCAATTACTTTTGTGAATCTTTTGGAACCCTAGAACACAAGCTTTGCTACTGTTCATCTTTGTGGGGAGATCTTTGCAACCGAGGGCTGCGTGTCATTGCTGAGGGAGTCTCTACAAAGTTTCATTCATGGTTGTGTGTCATTGAGGAGTGCTGCGGTTCTTCCTTTGTTGATTGGACTGAGGTTCATGTGGGTTCGCTGCGTGTGGATTCATTGCTGCCCTCCTGGAAAGGGATATTTCCAGCCGCCGACTACAGAATCCGATACCCGAGGGTAATTCTTAGTCACTGTATTTTCATTGTAATCTGATTGTAAGCCGTTTTCTTACAAATTATAGTGAAAATAAAAGGTTTTTCCCCTTTGGGGGATTTTTCCTGAAATTGTTTGTTTTATCCTGCATGCTATATTTTATTTGATAAATCATCTAGATGCATGTTTTAGGGTTTAACTAAAATTTGGGTTTAATTAAAATATAATGTTATTTGATAAGTCGCAATATTTCCGCTGTAGCTGCACTCTCAATTATTCATGTTGTTATTGAGCACATTGTCATGAGATTTAAAATATGGCACGGAGGTTGGTCACCCGTCAAAATTCCTGCTTCCCGGGCTATGGCTTGATAAAGCATATGCGGATGGGGTGAGGCCTGATGACCCATTGATGTGTTGTTGAGGAATTTATAGATAAATTCCATTGAGATTTCCATTTGATTTGAATATTCGTACTCGTGTTGTTGCTATTTATTCATCGTTAATATATTTATTGGGAATCTTTCCTGTCGTATGGGGTACTTCCCCATATTTTCTTTTGGTTGTCAGGTTAGCATGAATTTGAGCGCTATGGACCAATTGGGATGATTTTAGCATGGATTAATCTAGGAATAATATTTTTTGAAAGATTTATATTATTTTATTTTGTTGTATAGAGCATTGGTGATTTATATTGTTTCGAGAGACAATTATTGTACTTAAATTTGAGTATTGAGATTAGGGGATTTATATTATTATGGGATTCTTTTAGATGATCTATACCTTGTTATTTGTGGATTTGATTAGTTTTATCGATAGTAGCACTCCGTTCTCTCTCCCCGGGCGGGCGGGGTGTTACAGATGGTATCAGAGCTTAGGTATAGAACAACCCTCGGATCTTGGGTATTGGACTTAACATGCGGGTTAAATATGTTTTCTTTAGAGATAAAGAATTTTTTAGATGTGTTAAGCGTTATGGTGAGGATGTTTAGAATTAATTTGAGGACTTTTTTGTGCGATTTTGGAAAATAGAATTGAGTAGCATTTTATTTCGAGCGTTAGGTTTCGTCGAATTTCGAGGACGAAATTCCTTTTCAAGGGGGAAGTATGTAATACCCCGTAATTTTGATGGATTTATATATGCACATGGTTTATAATTTTAATAATATTATTATTTTATTAATCGGGATATTGATATTATATTTATTTTTATTTGAAATGAATTGAATTGAATATTTAAATTCAAATTTAATTGGCTTTTGAACATTTTGTAATGGTTTAAATATGTAAAGTTGACAATTTCGAATTAAAGGGCAATATAGTAATATAGGTTAGCTTAGGCTCCAAGATAGGGTTTGAGAGAGGTATTATATAAGAAATATTATGGATGATTATAAGGAAAGGGAGATGAAAAAGAGAGGTCAAAAGCGAAATCAAAAGAGGCAAAAATGAGTGGAATGAGAAGAGCCAATTTAGAATGTTTAGATCTTCTTTTTGAGTGCATTTGGATGAGACCTGAGAAAAATCCAAAACATATACCTAACTCAATTTTTCGTGTAGAATCCAAATCTGAAGTCGGATTGGCGATTCGAATAACTTTTGGATCTAAATTTTCTGGGTTTTTAAAATAGGACTATTTAGGGTTATCTCGTATTGGGGCTAGAACATAATTTGATTATTTTCACGAGAGGAACGTGATGGATCGATCAGATCTTGAAGCTGATTTTATGTGAAGATTCATGCGATGATTTTGAGGTATGGGGTTTTACACAATATGCTCCTTTAAATCTCGCCAGTTTATTCCGTTGATTTTGTATTTAATTGAACTCATATTTGAATTGATAAATTCATTGAAATCTGGAAAAATAATTGTTGAATTATTTTGATTCATGTGATACTATTCATGTTGTTATTGAGCACATTGTCATGAGATTTAAATATGGCACGGAGGTTGATCACCCGTCAAAATTCCTTCTTCCTGGGCTAAGGCTTGATAAAGCATATGCGGATGGTGTGAGGCCTGGTGACCCATTGATGTGTTGTTGAGGAATTTATTGATAAATGCCATTGAGATTGGCATTTGATTTGAATATTCGTACTCATGTTGTTACTATTTATTCATCGTTAATATATTTATTGGGCATCTTTCCCGTCGTATTGGGTACTTCCCCATATTTTCTTTTAGTTGTCAAGCTAGCATGGATTTGAGCGCTATGGACCAATTGGGATGATTTTAGCGTGGAATTTTCTGGGATGAATATTTTTTGAAAGATTTGTATTATTTTATTGTGTTGCATGGAGCATTGGCGATTTATATTATTTCGAGAGACAATTATTGTACTTTAATTTAAGTATTGAGATTAGTGGATTTATATTATTATGGGATTCTTTTAGATGATCTATACCTTGTTATATGTGGATTTGATTAGTTTTATCGATAGTAGCACTCCGTTCGCTCTCCCCGGGCGGGCGGGGCGTTACAGATGGTATCAGAGCTAAGCTATAGGACAACCCTCGAGTCTTGGGTATTGGGTCTAACATGGGGGTTAAATATGTTTTTTTTGGAGATGGAGAATTTTTTAGATGTGTTAAGCGTTATGATGAGGATGTTTAGAATTAATTTGAGGACTTTTGTGTGTGATTTTGGAAAATAGAATCGAGTAGAATTTTGTTTCGAGCGTTACGTTTCGTCGAATTTCAAGGACGAAATTCCTTTTCAAGGGGGAAGTATGTAATACCTCGTAATTTTGAGGGATTTATTTATGAACATGGTTTATAATTTTAGTAATATTATTATTTTATTAATCGGGATATTGATATTATATTTATTTTTATTTGAAATGAATTGAATATTTAAATTCAAATTTAATTGGCTTTTGAACATTTTGTAATGGTTTAAATATGTAAAGTTGACAATTTTGAATTAAAGGGCAATATAGTAATATAGGTTAGATTAGGCTCCAGGCTAGGGTTTGAGAGAGGTATTATATAAGGAATATTGTGGATGATTATATGGAAAGGAAGATGAAAAAGAGAGGTCAAAAGCGAAATCCAAAGAGGCAAAAACGAGTGCAATGAGAAGAGCCAATTTAGAATGTTTAGATCTTCTTTTTGAGTGCATTTGGATGAGACCTGAGAAAAATCCAAAATATATACCTAACTCAATTTTTCGTCTAGAATCAAAATCCGAAGTCAAATTGGCGATTCGAATAACTTTTGGTTCTAAATTTTCTGGGTTTTTAAAATTGGACTATTTAGGGTTATCTAGTATTGGGGCTAGAACACAATTTGATTATTTTCGCGAGAGGAACGTGATGGATCGATCAGATTTTGAAGCTAATTTTATGTGACGATTCATGCGATGATTTTGAGGTATGGGGTTTTACACAATATGCTCCTTTAAATCTCGCCAGTTTGTTCCGTTGATTTTGTATTTAATTGAACTCATATTTGAATTGATAAATTCATTGAAATCTGGAAAAATAATTGTTGAATTATTTTGATTCATGTGGTATTATTCATGATGTTATTGAGCACATTGTCGTGAGATTTAAATATGGCACGGAGGTTGGTCACCCGTCAAAATTCCTGCTTCTCGGGCTATGGCTTGATAAAGTATATGCGGATGGGGTGAGGCCTGATGACCCATTGATGTGTTGTTGAGGAATTTATTGATAAATGCCATTGAGATTTCCATTTGATTTGAATATTCGTACTCGTGTTGTTGCTATTTATTCATCGTTAATATATTTATTGGGCATCTTTCCTGTCGTATGGGGTACTTCCCCATATTTTCTTTTGGTTGTCAGGTTAGCATGGATTTGAGCGCTATGGAACAATTGGGATGATTTTAGCGTGGATTATTCTAGGAAGAATATTTTTTGAAAGATTTATATTATTTTATTTTGTTGTGTAGAGCATTGGTGATTTATATTGTTTCGAGAGACAATTATTGTACTTAAATTTGAGTATTGAGATTAGTGGATTTATATTATTATGGGATTCTTTTAAATGATCTATACCTTGTTATTTGTGGATTTGATTAGTTTTATCGATAGTAGCACTCCGTTCGCTCTTCCCGGGCGGGCGGGGTGTTACAGATGGTATCAGAGCTTAGGTATAGGACAACCCTCGGGTCGTGGGTATTGGGTATAACATGGGGGTTAAATATGTTTTTTTTGGAGATAGAGAATTTTTTAGATGTGTTGAGCTTCATGTTGAGGATGTTTAGAATTAATTTGAGGACTTTTGTGTGTGATTTTTGGAAATAGAATCGAGTAGCATTTTATTTTGAGCGTTAGGTTTCGTCGAATTTCGAGGACGAAATTTCTTTTCAAGGGGGAAGTATGTAATAGCCCGTAATTTTGAGGTATTTATTTATGAATATGGTTTATAATTTTAATAATATTATTATTTTATTAATCGGGATATTGATATTATATTTATTTTTATTTGAAATGAATTGAATATTTTAATTCAAATTTAATTGGCTTTTGGACCAAGAGGAAACTTAACGATCCATCGGAGAATGTTTGAACAGAGAGAGAGAGAGAGAGAGAGAGAGCTGGCTTTTGGAAAATAGGTTCTAGAGAGAGCAAGATAATTCGCGCACGAAGAAATTGAACATTTGAGATGAAAGAGAAATTAAAATTATGGTTTAAATACCATTGAATGATTGCGCATGATTCTCAAAGCATCATAATTAAGGCATAATTCTCAAAATGAACATGTTGCTTCCATTTCTTGGTTAATATGGTAAGCCCAATATTAGATGACAAGTGTCACTTCTTCACACCCATCAAGTAATCCACATTTGACAAGTTCGAGACGTCCTATCATTGGCTATAATCTAACATTATTACCCCCCAGTCTCCTATCTGTACAGAACACTAAGGGCTAGAAGGTGATTGATATGCCCAAGTGTATCATCGGCTCTCTCGGAGGCTCAAGACGACACTTCAGAACATACTTATTACAAGGGATCCAACCTCAGCGACCTTGACCTCATCTCAATTGTGGGCCAAAACCTTCCCGCGACCTATGTCACTTGTAATTGATCTCGTCTAGTACTCTTATAGGCCGAGGCATATCAAGGACACAGGCACACATCAAAATCATCTCGGCCAGATACCATCATCATCTGAGACCACTATTTTATCTCTACTCATACTGTCGCATCATTGGAGGTGTCATACTCATCCATGCAGACACCCCCTTCCACACACACACAATAGGATACATTTGACACTTGACAGAGCACGTGGAATGGATCACGCATGGAAGAGTGCGCGTGGGTTGCGGGCCCCATGTGGATAAAATCGTTGTAATAGCATGTCCCTCACGTGTGAGGGATATATTATCATCATAATATACTCGTGACAACGACAGGTGTTTGCTCATTATTGGATGCCACATACTACACATGCTTGGTACGTGCATGGGGTCCACACTGTACCACCCCAAAAATATAAATACTTTCCTTATTCCACCTTGAGAAGGACCTAAATTCAAAACCCTAACAAAACTCTACCAAAATTATAATCTAGAGAGATAAAGTTGAGTGACCTGTATTACAAGGCCATGAGATCCATTTCATAGTGAAACTCGCATACACGGTGGAGTAGACCAAAATAGGTTGAATCACTTATATTGATGTCTTTATTCTATTTGCCTCATCTCCTTCTGCATTTATATACCTATACATACTCCATTGTCATATTGGATTGATCTCACATATATACATTGACTTGGTGGTACCATATTTGGCATCATTATGAGTCTCAATGCTATATTACTTCATATCGTAAAGTGATGTCTCAGTTAAACCACTTCATTGGTCATGTTGTATCTCTCATGTCGTGTCACCTTGTTCTCCTTGTGGCCATCACTCATCTCTTGAACATGGTACTTGTGCACTTTTTGCATCTCTGTTGGACGACGTTGTCCTCCAGATGACTAACCTCGTGCGTAATATTTTTTTCCAACGCATGACAAGTTTATCCATTTTGTTACCTTTTTTATATGGATTATCGATTCTCTAAGGACAAGTCTATGGACAAACTCTCTACTGAATTTTATATGGTACTCCATCAAGTTTTGGACCCAGTATAAGAAATTAAGTCACGTGTTCATGATACTTATGAGAAGCTAAAGACTAAGAAAAGTGATTGGTGTACCTTAAATTTACCATTACACGTGGAGACTATATAAAGTGGGATGTGTCATATAAAATCTTGGTTTCATCCACTTATGAGGGATTCCTCTTACCAGGTTGATAATTAGGGAAATTGTTTAGGCCTCAATCTTGAACAAATCAAGTTCCACTGACTCCACATTATTATTTTAATTCTAGTCTGATTTGAATTCATTTTATCACTTAAATCTTTTATTGTTAGTAAATGACCCAATACTAATTTCTTACAAAACAACTTGGCACCATTTATTTTCAATAGCATAGCCAAGTTGTGTTTCCCCAATTTCTAAGTCGATATCGAGGATACCCTATTTCAACTAATCTAAAAAGAGTAAAAAAATGTACAAATGTTAAAAAAAGTAATGGCCATAGCATAGCTAATTTTTCATTTACACACTCTTAATAGTGTTATAGATTGCTTTATTATTCCTTCAATTCCACTATTATCTCCTTATTTGGGTTTTACCTTTGTTTTTAGATCGATTCCTATTCATTCTAGCTCTGATTGTGAAAACATACTCCGATTCGAAGCCCAGTAATATTGTCGGCTTGGAAAATTTCCGTCAGTATTAATGAAGTACATGGGTTTCTACACACTTTAATGAAGAATCAATAGCAAATGTAGGAACAAATGAAGATATTGACTCAAACTCTCATAGCTTGTACATGGCAATAGTTCTTGATAGAATTGAACATAAATCTGATCACTCTAATAGTGGGGGAAGAAGGCGATATGAGCATAGAAATGTCTCCCTCAATCCCATGTAAAACACATTAGTCCACCTCCTAATTGTTATGTAAATTGAAGGCAAGACTAAATGTGAATATATCACATTTTTTAATGTCGATAAGTTGAAGGTCATAGACTATGATGAGAAAATAGTAATCACTCATAATATGAGTGGATAAATACTTATAAATCTTTATTGGACCTTGGCAAAGGAACCACCCATGACATTAATTGATCTATATGTTAAGACAGGGAAAATAAATGTCGAAGACACCATGGATTCTAAGAAAAAGGTCTAGGCCATGATCAAATAAGAAAGACAAGCCCAGAGATAGGACTCGAGAAAAGCACAATATGAGGTTTGATGAGTGTAACCCACTTACTACGGGGGGTCATCACATTCTCATCAAAATCTATGATAAATAGGTTCTAACATGTCCTTTGAAGACGAGGTCACAAGTTAAACAATGCAATAAGAAGAAGTGGTATGAATTTCATAAAGATCATGGTCACACAATTAATAAATCTTTAACACTAATGGATGATATAGATTCATTAATCCAAAATGGTAGAATAAAGATATACGTCGATAAATCTGGATAGGATTTGGACAAGAGAGGGTCAACTAAAGCAAAACGCTAGTCCGTCTCCCTATGCCGAGGATAAGTCCAAAGGGAAAAACATGTCCAAATGGATGAGGAATTTGAAGATGAAGATTTTGAGCTCCAAAATAATCCTAAGGAGTTGAAGGAAAATATAAACATAATTTTTATAGATTTCACCTCATTGGACGAGGGTAACTAGAGGAGGTGACACACCGAGCACATGTGAATGATATTAAGCTTGTAACGTTAAAGGACGAGATAAGGTAAACCTGGAAGTAGTCATAAAGAGACAATAATGCAAAGGAACTGAGATCGCCTCATTATTGGCTTTTCAAAAACTAATCTCAATGGCCTCTTCTATGCTGGTAAAGATCCTTTTGTAGTAAGTCTGTTAGTGCATGAGCGTATTGTACAAAGAATTCTAATAAACATTGTCAACACACCAATACCTTCTTTTAAGATTATTTCAAAGATCTAAATCCCTTGGAAATACAGTTGCAATCATACCATCAGCCCCTAATGAATTCTTAGGAGAAAAAGTGTACCCACTCACCATAATCGAATTGGAATTCGTTGTAAGGACCTGGATGACCTAAAACAATTAGAGGATGAGTTCATTCATCACATACTAAAACGCCATTTTAACATATAACATAATTATGGGCCTAGTTGGACTAAAGAAATTCAAATTTTTGGATTCTACAGTCCATCAAGTAATGAAGTTCCAAACTAACTTCGATAATGGTTAAGTGCGAGGGGACCAAACATTGGCTAAATAATGATACTCCACTACATCCAAGATATATAGGTTAACTTGCAGAAAACTATCACTTACCAAGTTGATATTCTTGATCCTCTTGATAAAGAGAAGTTCAAAAATAGTGAAAATACCAAAGAATTTGAGAATGTGATATTAAATGACGATTGCCTAAAGAGGACGATGCATATTCGCTCCTCATTAGAGCCTAGATTAAAAAAAGAAAATATCCTAGTTCCTTAAACAATGATGCAATATGCTTACATGGATCCATAATCACATTCCCAACATTGACCCTAAAGTTTTTTTCATGAACTTAGTGTTGTGAAGGATTCTAAGATGGTGAAACAAAAGAGGTGAAAGTTTGAGCCAAAAAGATATAAAGAAATTGATATTGAGGTACATTATCTTATTGAGGGTAAGATCATTAAAGAGGTTAGATATCCAACCTAGTTCGCCAATATAGTGAAGGTATATAAATCAAATGGAAAATGGAGGATGTGAGTTGACTTCACCGATATGAATAAGGCCCATCCAACAGAGTATTACCCACTCTGTTGGATTGGCTAACTAGATGCCAAAAAAAGAATAGCAAATCATACACTTGATACAAGAATTTATACGAGGAAATACTTTTGATAGAAAACCTCAGTCCAAAATGACACCTTGCACGAGTATAGGCAAAGTATTACAAGAAGGTAGAAAAAAATTACAAACGTAAACCTCTATTAGACCCAATAACACACAACCTCCATAACCAATTTTTCCACCTTGTGGTAGAAAGCTTAAGCACGGATCACTCTTTGACCACTCGCCACATCAAAGGTGTCAACCTTGTTGATAATGTTATGTTCCAACCTTTCCACAAATCTTCTTTTAAATTTAAAGATTAACTTTTCTGTAAGTAAATTAAAACCAATTGAATTCAAGGACCAACACCTACATCGTGTGAGGATATACTATTAATTATTTGTGTAGTAAATGTTTGAGCTCACTAAAAAATCTCATAAAATGTGTATCACTTAAAATGGGAAAAAGCTCGAAAAGTAAAATGAGACTTGAGCTTGAAGAAGTAAAACTTCATGGTTTTCTACAAAAATGTTTTTAAGAGTTTCAAAACACAAATAATATTTATCTCTCTAAACATATGTTTGACCTCTTAAGTTTTTAGGGTTTCCTCCCATATGTTTGACCTCTTAAGTTTTTATTTTTGAGTCACTCGGTACTTTATGCTAATTTTTAGAAGGTTAATCATTTAGGTGGCCATTGAGTTGGTTGACCTAGAATCACGCCATTTTTAGACTTTTATGAGTTCTGGTCTTTGTGCGAAAACCCCGACTCCCTTGTTCCTATAGCCCCCAAACCTTAGCATACACTGATTTTGTTGAGTCTTAATGGGTTACTAACACCACGTGCATAAATGGCTAAAGTATTAGTCTGAGTTGGAGGTTGATTATCCAAGTATTGATAGGAGCTTTCAAAATCCCCTACAAGTTATCTACCCTAAATATGAGCTCGGGCATCTAAATTATATCCTTAGGACATCTTCTCTAGTTATTCTACCCCATTGCCATCCGGAATAGCATTCGAGGGTCCAAAATTTAAGGGACCAGAAGCATCAAACCTAGTGGGTGTTGAAAATTTTTCAAACACTGTGTCAATGTCTGCCATAGATTTATACTCTTCTTTCGAAAGAGTCACGTCTAATAGAGGAGCACCTGTAAGGCCTTCCCCTTCCCCTTACCCTATCGAAGAACCAGTTGATAAAGAGAGTGCTTCAAGGTATTCTTTAAACTCTTATGACCCTTCAACTACTAATGCCAGGTTATATGGCTATGATATCGCTAAGATGAATTAGTTGTCCCGAGGGATAAATTCAGTATTCCCATTAGTATCTCCACTAGGCTGCCCACTATGAGGAGAGAGTTTATAACACTTCCAGTTCAGATGAAATCTACATTCATCTATGGGTCCTTTAAGTAGCACTCTGCCTTTTTTTACACTCTGTTATTATGTCCTTTCTAAATGGGTATGGTGTTACCCTCACTCAGCTTCCCCTACCCCAATGCTTATAGGACTATCCTGGGAGCTATGATGTTTTGGAAGGCCCGGACTAGGTTTGACCTCACTGGGGACATATTCAGATATGTCCATATCCTGAAAGATAATGCCAAGGCTCCTGGGTACTGTTACTTTTCTATTAGGAAGTCACACCTGAGGATGGTTAAGGTTGTCAAGACTAGTAATCATAGTTGGAAGGGTTAGTTCGTGTTCGCAAGGGGTGACTGGGAGTTCAAGAGCCATGAGAAGGATTGGTCTTGTAAGGTTCCACGCGAGTGTAATAGGCTGCATATAATAGGAAAACTTTGAAAACCTTTTCTTTTATACTGATTCTATTTCCATCGTAATGTTCTGATGTTCTTGTTACCTGTTTCAGTGAAGAAGGACCCAAAGCTTCCAGCTACAGTGCAAAACCTGGTAGAGGCGAATTATGTACCCAAGCCTCCCACATTTGAAGGTTTATGTTATGTGTCCAAAGTGATAAGCGTTGGGTATCACACCCCCTCAGGTGGAGTTCCTCCAGTAGAAGTAGCAATCCCATTGGAAGAAGGAGTATTATTCGAGACAAACCCAAAGACACAAACCGACCACGGTGCTGAAGCCGATGCTGAGATATGCAACTATTTTGTTTTCTACTCGCCCTTACTATGTTTTTAGTACATCGCTAACTATTTGTTAACGCATTTATTTATCCTAACTCTACATATCAACCTTCTAAATTTTCGTATGGAATGGCTCCCAGACAACTAGACCGGACTCAAATGGACCAGGCTTATCATAGGAAAATGGAGATCGTTCAAAAAAGAAAGGATGATGCTAAAGTTAGGGATAAGAAAAAGGTTGATTCCCAAAAAATAATCGACACTGAAGAGAAAAAAATAAGCAGAAGCTATTGCTCAATAAACTGCTGACGATGAGGCTGCCGCTAGGGCTAAAACAAAATGTAAAGATCCCATGTCCCCCATCCCTACCACAGTAGGTGACAAGAGGCCACTTGAAAACCCAAAGCCTTAAGGTGATCCCAAGGATCAAAGAGTTGGGGCCACCGCTGAGAGAGTAAAGACTGAGGGTCTTCTTATCGTATATTCTGAGCATAAGGTTCGGCCTCGCATTATGGGGAGGACAAAGATTTTAGATTTTACCCAGATCACTTTGTGACATTATAAGATATGAAAAAGGATCTCGATTATATCTATCAGCACATAAACAATGCTAATCTTTATGGCTACCATGGTCATACTAAAGATTTTGAGTTTCTGAAGGCCTATGATCTGGATTATCTGTGGAAATAGGCCCAACATTATCTTGTAGTGGAAAGTTTAACGTACTTATTATTATTTTATATTTGCCACATTTTATTACTTTTTTTGTCACCCTATTTAGTTGACAGAGCTCTATGGCTATACCCATTTCGAGAGAGAAGACTGCTACCACTCACGTGGTATACGTCGAGAAAAAAAATACCTTAGAGGCACTGACAAAGGAGAACATCGAGTTGAAAGAGAACTTGAAGGAGGCCCAAGATGACCTAAAAAAAATCAATAATGAGCTCCAACAGAAGGATGAGGAATATGTCGCCAAAATAGTTTCCCTTAGCCAGGCCAAAGAGAAGGTTAGTAAGTTAAAAGACCAAGCCGAGTGATTCGTATCGAATATTGCATTTAATTACCCTCGAACTTATGCATTTTAGCCCCTTCGGGTACCTTAATTCTTATATATATATATATATATATATATATATATATATATATATATATATATATATATATATTCTCGTTAACTAGGCAACCTTTTTTTATATTTTAACATGCTATATGAGGTGTAATTGGGCTTTTTTAGGTATTTAGGTGGTTGGCGTGAAGATTGGTCTTTTTTCGAAAAAGTTTTATTGATTATTGCAACTTCAGGGGAATTTTAGAAATTTTAGCATTTGGGTTTTAATCCCGAACCCATTACAAAAGTTTAAGACCTTTAATTTCTCTTCGCGTGGAAGTCGACGATGCATGATTCTGATGTATAATGAAGGAGTTATAGCATTTTTAGGACGATTTTTACTTCAAATTCACACTCAAGGGCACATTCAATGGCATTTTAGTCATTTCATATTTTTGTATTTTGGCCTAATGTATTCTTGGATGTTTTATACCTCTGATTTATCTTCATGTAGCCTCCGACCGTGCCTAATTTTGAGTTATAATGAAGAAGTTACGGCATTTTCCGTAATGTTTGACAAAGCTGCAGAATTACAGACCTGTATGGGCGAATTGATTCGCCTTGCGCCGAAAGTCCGCAAATTTGTAATTTTAAGTTGGTTTTTGGTGGGGTATTTATTTGAAAACATTCTTTTAAGTTGGGATATCATTTTTAGACTTAGGAGGTTTTTCACTTTAGGTTAGAGATAGGAGATTTTTGGGTGGAGCTTCTCTTCCTAGGGTTTGCTCCCATTTGGGTATTGTAAACGCTATTTATCATTTCCTCCACCAATATAGCTTGTAATTCTTATTTTCTTGATTTGTTAATTAGCTAACTTGATTTCTAATGTAGATTTACATGCTTTCTTTACTTTCTTTATTTAAATACATGTCATTTACCATGCTTTCTAGCTAGTTTAATCTAAGTTGTGTTGGATTGAACTTACCTAGGGTTGAATGGTTGCTTTGTTTTGATGATGGAGTTTTATGTGTTTATTTATATTGTGTTGTCCTAGTTATTATGCCTAGGATATTTAACGGGTTATATCATACATGTCCCATATTTACGACCCTGCGTGCGTAATTTCCGTGATATTTGTTGACGCCAAAATCTTATTAGACTTTTATGAAAATTTAGGGCTGTGACAGCTCTTAATTTAATTAGTTGTCGAAATGTGACGCAATCTTAATAACTCATGAGGCCATGTAACCATTTTATACTAATTAACTCAGGTTGAGAGATATCCAACGCGACCTATAGTTTTTATTCCGTTGTTAACATAGTTTAATATTTCCACGCCTAGATTAATCCTTTTCTTTTGTTATCTTTTCCTTTTTGTTAGGATTACCTTTTACACTTTTATTGAGAAGTAATAAACCAATAAAATTCCAGCAACTCGTCTATATGGATTCGATACCCGGATCGGCCGCTATACTCCCTTAAAAGAGTGTAGTCATAGTTTAGGTTTTTATGTAGAGTTAGTGAGTCGAAAGCAACATGACCGGCGCGTAGGTGACTTTCACGCCACGTCGAACCCAGCCCATATAATGGCGCCATTTCCGGGGATGAGTTTGTTTTAGAATTTTTTTGATTTAGTATTTTGTAGTATTTTCTTTCTATTTGAATTTTTTTGCAAACATTTTTGTCGAAATTCTACATTTGAGCGCCAAGAACCGATTGAATTTTTCGGCCGCGTATATCTTTGTGCAATTTTCCACTTCGAGCCTTCTTTGGGGTAAGAATGTCTTATCCCAATCCTTTTGGTAATCATTATGATAATTCTCAAAATCTCCGCACACCTATGATTTTTGGTCAATACTTAGAGACCCAAAAAATATTGCAAAATCTAAAATGACTTTGGGTGAGTATTACGAAAGACAAGCTTTGGAGTGCGTGTATTTTGAGGATGATTGTAACAATTTTGGGCCTCTAAGTCCTTATAAGAATGTTGAAACTAAAAGCTATATCTTTCAAAATTCTTATAATAATGATCTTGAGTATAGTCCCGATGGTAATTTTCAATGTTCTCATTTTCAAGAATCTGTGCCTCGGCCTATGACTTTCGGCGAGGGTTTGCGCATGCTTGAAAGTGGGAAAATTGAAAATCATTATTGGGAAGAAAATTAATGGTGGGATCATGAGTTGGATTTATTATTTGAATCCGATGATAATTTTTCTTCCGAGACTTTTGAACTCGAGGAATGTTTTGAATCAAATGAGGACTATGTGCCTACTTTGGAACAAATCATTCTTCACTTGGCCCATGGATTAATTTAGAATGAAAGTGAGGATGAAATGGACGTAGTATCCATTGGCAATGAAATGATTTCTTCTTTGGCCCCCAAATAAAAATGTTTCATTGAAAATGATCTTATTTCCTTCGACGCTCAATCTTCAAGCGATGATGACTCATCTCTTCAGTTTGAATTTATTTACTCCCCATTTTCACTCTCCATTATCGAACCGATGCTAGTACCCAATGAATCGGTTTCAAACTTTAAAGTGTTAAACCTTTTCACCGATGAGGAGTACTTGCTCGAGTCTCCTTCCATGATCGCATTTTTGCCTCCATGTGTTCCCCCTCCCATTCCGATTGAAAAATATTTGGGAGATAATTCAATTTTTTTGGCCGCACCCTTGTGTATTTTCCACCCGTTTTATCCAAATCCTCCATCCTCCCACCAAAAAATTTAATTGGGGATGGTTCCTTTCTTCCACCTTTCACGTGCCTTTTGCTGTTTGAACGGAATTCCTATTTTATCGGAGGCATGCATGAGAATGAGGGTACATCGGTTATCCTCCAAATTCAAATTGTGTTTTGGGTGGACCCTCAAAAATTTCAACTTCTAGTGTATAGTTAGATAGAAGTTAAAATTGTAGGTTCTAAATAGTTAATTTTTATTTTACTTATTTTTTCATTATTCTTACTTATAGTATAGTGTTATTAGTTAAGTTTTTTGTTATTTGTTATTTTTTATGCTTTGGTACTAACATGTTTTGTAGAATCATTAGACTTGTACCTTCATGAGATCTCTCCTTTTTGGGTAATATCACTCTTATCCGCTCTTTAACTTCGTTCTTAATTCATATTACGGACAATGTCAGGTTTTAAGTTAGGGCGTGTGGGATATTCTATCCATTCATTTCTTAGTCCATGATTTTGATTATATGTTATTCCCAAGCATGCTTTTCTTGTAAAAATTAAAATTTTCAAAAAGATTTTCTTTCTCTTTTCTCTTTTTTGTGCATTTTGCCTTTGTTTTCGATGATAAATTTCAATAATTGCCCGATGCAATAGACAACTTAATGATGCAGGTTCTTGATTTGAGAAGTTATTAGACTTTAGTCCTCAATTATTGATATTATGAATAACTTTATGAATTAAACTTTAATCCCATGAGCACATGGACTTTTCTTGGTTTATTGATTTGGTTTAAGATTTTTATAACTCGGTAATCTTTTGTTGCATTGCATATACTTACACCGAGTGAGCTTTGGGCTTTTCTTCATTTATGAGTGTTATTCACTTCCCTTTTCTCTTTGAAAACGTTATAGTCATTGGTAATCTCACTTTTCTATCATTTGACCGTTCATTAATTGAGTTCATTCTTGAAGTGTGTTACTTGATCATGATTTTCAAAGTTTGTTTTGACTCGAGAATTACGTAAACTTAAGGAAATGATCATAGTCCATCTTTGTTATATCACCCATATTGACCTTGACCTTGTCTTAAATGTTTTTCCTCGTCAACCCCCTTTGAGCCTAAATATAGCCTTTTGTTTCATAACCCCAATCCTATAACCAACTCCGTATTGGAGTTTTAAGCCATATATATATACCATACATACCTTTTTTTGGAATGTTACTTGTGATTGAATGATGTTCTTGTTATGTGGTTTCAATTTAGGCATGTGAGAGTGAAAAGTAAAGAAAATAAAGAAGTGAAAAAGAGAGAAAAAGAGAAAGTAGAAAACAGAAGAAAAAGTGAGAAAGAGAAGAAAAGAAAAGAAAAGAAAGAGAAATGTTATATGTTGTGTATAGTGTTCAATAAGCTTTGTTTACTCTCTCCAATATTATATTCAGTGCCTTTTATGGTGTTATTTGTCGAATTTTGAAATTTCCCACTATTTACCATTATCCCGAGTTTTCATCCCCAAACACGTTGAATCCGTACATATTCCCTTCGTTTCATACCCTTAAACCCAAACCTACATTATAACCCTAACAAGTTCTATGTGATCTTAGGGTGAGTTCAATTTAAATGTTTAGATAGTTTGATAATCTGTGAAAATGCATTTTGCCTCTTTTAATGAGCGATATCTTTCATTGAGATTACATTTTTTCATTTTCTATATAGCATTATTTGTTCGTGATATGTGTGCGACCTAGTTTCCATTTACAATTACCTTTTATGCCCGCATGTCCCTTGTATTACCTCCCAGTTTTGAGTGATTTTCTTTTGATGAGTGCAATGTCCGTGAGGATTGACTATGCATGCTTTAATGCTTATCCGGTTTATATAAGTTTTTGCCAAATCATATTTTACATGTGCTCGCTCCCCCTCCCACATTTTAAGGTTTCAATTCAATGAGGTGCATTCTATAATATTTAATGAATTGAACTTTCATTTGAATTCGTTCATTATGATAATAATGTGTATGAAATCCTTTTCAATATTTTTGGGCTTGTCGCACGTTGGGTTTGGCATATTTTAAGGAAACTGTTTGATGTTTGTGGGTTTCATCCTTGAAAACTCTCACGAGACGACACTCGTCCACTAGGGTAACCTAGGGGTTTAACGGCTTATTGCGGATTTTATCCCTTTTGTACATATCTCCTTTTTGTGGTTTGCACGTTGTTCTTCTTGCTTTGTACTTCATTGCTAGGGACTAATAATGTGTAAGGTAGGGGGTGTGATTCGTATCAAATATTGCATTTAATTACCCTCGAACTTATGCATTTTAGCCTCCTCGGGTAATTTAATTCCTATATATATGCTCGTTAACCAGACAACCTACGTTTTATATGTTACCATGCTATATGAGGTATAATTAGGATTTCTAGGTATTTAGGTGGTTGGCGTGAAGTTTGGTCTTTTTTCGAAAAAGTTTTATTGATTATTGAAGCTTCCGGGGCATTTTAGAAATTTTAGCATTTGGGTTTTAATCCCGAACCCTTTACGTAAGTTAAATCCCATTAATTTCTCTTCGCGTGGCAGTCGACGATGCATGATTTCGATGTATAATGAAGGAGTTATGGAATTTTTAGGATGATTTTTACTTCAAATTCACACTCAAGGGCACATTCAATGGCATTTTTTTCATTTCATATTTTTTTAATTTTGTCCTAATGTCTTCTTAGATATTTTATACCTCTGAGTTATCTTCGCGTATCCTCCGACCGTGCCTAATTCTGAGTTATAACGAAGAAGTTACGACATTTTTCGTAAAATTGGACAAAGCTGCAGAATTGCAGACCTATGGGGCGAATCGATTCGCCCAGGGGCAAATCGATTTTCCTTGCGCAGAAAGTCCGCAAATTTGTAATTTTAAGTTGGTTTTTGGTGGGGTATTTATTTGAAAATATTCTTTTAAGTTAGGATATCACTTTTAGACTTAGGAGGTTTATCATTTTAGGTTAGAGATATGAGATTCTTGGGTGGAGCATCTCTTCCTAGGGTTTGCTCCCATTTGGGTATTGTAAGAACTATTCATCATCTCCTCCATTAATATAGCTTGTATTTCTTATTTTCTTGCTTTGTAATTAGCTTTCTTGCTTTCTGATGTAGATTTACATGCTTTCTTTACTCGCTTTCTTTAAATACATGTCATTTACCATGCTTTCTAGCTAGTTTAATCTAGGTTGTGTTAGATTGAACTTACCTAGGGTTGAATGGTTACTTCACTTTGGTGATGGAGTTTTATGTGTTTATTTCTATTTTCTTGTCCTAGTTATTACGCCTAGGAGATTCAATGGGGTATATCATGTATTCCCCGTATTTACAACCTTGCGTGCGTAATTTCTGGAATATTTATTGATGCCAAAATCTTATTAGACTCTTATGAAAATTTAGGGTTGTGACAACTCTTTATTTAATTAGCTATAGAAATGAGATGCAATCTTAATAACTCATGAGCCCATGTAACCATTTTATACTTATTAACTCTGGGGGAGGAATATCTGACGCAACCTATAGTTTTTATTCCTTTGTTAACTTAGTTTAATATTTCCACGCCTTGATTAATCCTTTCCTTTTGTTATAATTTCCTTTTTGTTAGCATTACCTTTTACACTTTTATCGAGAAGTAATAAACCAATTAAATTCTAGCAACTTGTCTTTGTGGATTCAATACTCGGGCTGGCTGCTATACTCCCTTAAAAGTGTGTCGTCATAGTTTAGATTTTTGTATAGAGTTGGTGAGCCGAAAACAACACGATCGGCGCGTAGGTGACTCTCGCGCCACTACGAAACCCAGACTATCAAATGGTGCCATTTCCGGGGATGAGTTTTTTTTATAATTTATTTGATTTAGTATTTCATAGTATTTTCTTTCTATTTGTATTTTTTGCAAACATTTTTGCAGGACTTGTACATTTAAGTGCCAAGAACTGCTTGAATTTTTCGGCCGCGCATATATTTGTGGAATTCTCCACTTCAAGCCATCTTTTGGGTAAGAATGTCTTATTCCAATCCTTTTGGTAATCATTATGATAATTCTCAAAATCCCCGTACACCTATGACTTTTGGTCAATAATTAGAAACCCAAAAAATTGCAAAATCTAAAATGACTTTAGGTGAGTATTACGAAAGTCAAGCTTTGGAGTGCGTGTATTTTGAGGATGATTGTAACGATTTTTTGCCTCTAATTCCTTAGAATGAGAATATTGAAACTAAAAGCTATAGCTTTGAAAATTCTTATAATAATGATTTTGAGTATAGTCCCGATGGTAATTTTCAAAGTTCTCATTTTCAAGAATCCACGCCTCGGCCTATGACTTTCGGCGAGGGTTTGCGCATGCCTAAAAATGAGAAAATTGAAAATCGTTATTGGGAAGAAAATCGTTGTTGGGAGCATGAGTTGGATTTATTATTTGAATCCGACGAAGATTTTTCTTCCGAAACTTTTGAACTCGGGGAATGTTTTGAATCAAATGAGGACTATGTGCCTACTTTGGAACAAACCATTCTTAACGTGGCCCATTGCTTAATTAAGAATTAAAGTGAGGATGAAATGGACATAGTATCCATTTGAAATGAAATGATTTCTTCTTTGGCCCCTAAATAAGAAAGTTTCATTGAAAATGATCTTATTTCCTTCGAAACTCAATCTTCAAGCGGTGATGACTCATCTCTTGAGTTTGAATTTCTATCATCTTTAATTTCACTCTCCATTATTGAACTGATGCTAGTACCCGATGAATCGATTTCAAACTTTAAAGTGTTAAACCTTTTCACCGATGAGGTGTACTTGCTCGAGTCGCCTTCCATGATCGCATCTTTGCCTCCATTTGCGCCCCCTCCCATTCCAATTGAAATATATTTGGGAGATAATTCAATTTTTTTGGCCACCCCCTTATGTATTTGCCACCCGTTTTATCAAAACGTCCATCCTCCCTCAAAAAAATTTAATTGGGGATGGTTCCTTTTTTCCGCCTTTCACATGCCTTCCACTATTTGAACGGAATTCCTATTTTCTCGTAGGCATGCATGAGAGTGAGGGTACATCGGTTATCCTCCAAATTCAAATCGTCTTTTGGGTGGACCCTAAAAAATTTTAACTTCTAGTGTATAGTTAGATAGAAGTTAAAATTATAGGATGTAAATAGTTAGTTTTTATTTTTCTTATTTTTTCTTTATTCTTACTTATAGTCTAGTGTAATTAGTTAAGTTTTTTGTTATTTATTATTTTTTATGCTTTGGTACTAACATGTTTTGTAGAATCATTGGACTTGTACTTTGATGAGATCGCTCCTTTTTGGGTAATATCACTCGTATCCGCTCTTTAACTTGGTTCTTAATTCACATTGAGGACAATGTCAGGTTTTAAGTTAGGGGTTGTGGGATATTCTATCCATGCATTGCTTAGTCCATGATTTTGATTATATGTTATTCCCAAGAATGCGTTTCTTGTAAAAATTAAAAAATTTTAAAAAAGATTTTCTTTCTCTTTTCTCCTTTATTGGACATTTTCGCTTTGTTTCCGATGATAAATTTCAATACTTTCCCGATCCAATAGACAACTCAATGATGCATGTTCTCGATTTTAGAAGTTATTAGACTTTAGTCCTCAATTATTTATATTATGAATAACTTCATGAATTAAACTTTAATCCCATGAGCACATGCACTTTTCTTGGTTTATTGATTTGGTTTAAGATTTTTATAACTCGGTAATCTTTTGTTGCATTGTATATACTTACACCGAGTGAGCTTTGGTCTTTTGTTTATTTGTGAGTGTCATTCACTTCTCTTTCCTCTTTGAAAATGTTACAGTCATTGGTAATCTCAATATTCTTTCATTTGATCGTTCATTAATTGACTTCATTCTTGAAGTGTCTTACTTGAGCATGATTTTCAAAGTTTGTTTTGACTCGATAATTGCATAAACTTTAGGAAATGATCAGAGTCCATCTTTGTTATATCACCCATATTGACCTTGACGTCGCCTTAAATGTTTTTCCTCGTCAACCCCCATTGAGCATAAATATAGCCTTTCTTTTCATAACTCCAATTCCATAACCAACTCCGTATTGGAGTTTTAAGCATATATATACCTTACATACCTTTGTTTGGAATGTTACTTGTGATTGAATGATGTTCTTGTTATGTGGTTGCAATGTAGGCATGTGAGAGTGAATAGTAAAGAAAAGAAAGAAGTGAAAAAGAGAGAAAAAGAGAAAGTAGAAAACAAAAGAGAACAAAAAAAGTGAGAAAAGGAAGAAAAGAAAAGAAACGAAAATGTGTATATGTTGTGTATAGTGTTCAATAAGCTTTGTTTACTCTCCCCATCGTTATATTCAATGCCTTTTATGGATGTTATTTGTCCAATTTTGAAATTTCCCACTATTTACCATTATCCCGAGTTTTCATCCCCAAACACGTTGAATCCGTACATATTCCCTTCGTTTCATACCCTTAAACCCAACCCTACATTATAACCCTAACAAGTTCTATGTGATCTTAGGGTGAGTTCAATTTAAATGTTGAAATAGTTTGATAATCTGTGAAAATGCATTTTGCCTCTTTTAATGAGCGATATCTTTCATTGAGATTACAATTTTTCATTTTCTATATAGCGTTCTTTGTTCGTGATATGTGTGCGGCCTAGTTTCCATTTACATTTACTCTTTATGCCAGCATGCCCCTTGTATTACCTCCCTATTTCGAGTGATTTTCATTTGATAAGCGTAATGCCCGTGAGGATTAACTATGCATGCTTTAACGCTTATTCAGTTTATTTAAGTTTTTGCCAAATCATACGTTGCATGTGCTAGCTACTCCCCCCCCCCCCCCCCCCCCAACACACACACACATTTTAAGGTTTCAATTTAATGTGGTGCATTCTATAATGTTTAATGAATTGGACTTTCATTTGAATTCGTTCACTATGCTAATAATGTGTATGAAATCTTTTTCGATACTGTTGGGCTTGTCGCACATTGGGTTGCGCATGTTTTGAGGAAACTGTTTGATGTTTGCGGGTTTCATCCTTAAAAACCGTCATGAGATGACACTCCTCCGCTAGGGTAACCTAGGGGTTTAACGACTTATTGTCGCTTTTATCTCTTTTGTACATATCTCCTTTTTTGTGGTTTCTATGTTGTTCTTCTTGATTTGTACTTCATTGCTAGGGACTAGCAATATGTAAGTTAGGGGGAGTGATTCATATCGAATATTGCATTTAATTACTCTCGAACTTATGCATTTTAGCCCTCTCGAGTACCTTAATTCCTATATATATGCTCGTTAACCAGACAAACTCCGTTTTATGCGTTAACTTTCTATATGATGTATAATTGGGAATTTTTAGGTTTTTAGGTGCTTGCCGTGAAGTTTGCTCGCTTTTCAGAAATGTTTTGTTGATTATTGCAGCTTCGGGGGCCTTTTAATAATTTCAGCATTTGGGTTTTAATCCCCAACCCTTCATGGAAGTTGAAACCCTTTGATTTCTCTTTGTGTGGTCGTCGACGGTGCATGATTTTGATGTATAATGAAGGAGTTATGGCATTTTTAGAATGACTTTTACTTCAAATTCACACTCATGGCCACATTCAATGGAATTTTAGTCATTACATATTTTTGTGTTTTGGCCTAATTTATTCTTGGATGATGTATTCCTCTAAGTTATCTTTGCGTAGCCTCTGACCGTGCCTAATTTCGAGTTAGAACGAAGAAGTTACGGCATTTTCCGTAAAGTTGGACAAAGCTGCAGAATTGCAGACCTGTGGGGATGAATCAATTCGCCCAGGGAAAATCGATTCGCCTTGCGCAGAAAGTCCGCAAATTTGTAATTATAAGTTGGTTTTTGGTGGGGTATTTATTTTAAAACATTCTTTTAAGTTAGTATATCATTTTTAGACTTAAGAGGTTTTTCATTTTAGGTTAGAGATAGGGGATTCTTGGGTTGAGCTTCTCTTCCTAGGGTTTGCTCCCATTTGGGTATTGTAAGCACTATTCATTACCTCCTCCATTAATATAGCTTGTATTTCTTATTTTATTTCTTTGTTAATTATCTTTCATTCTTTCTAGTGTAGATTTACATGCTTTCTTTACTTGCTTTCTTTAAATTCATGTCATTTACCATGATTTCTATCTAGTTTAATCTAGGTTGTGTTGGATTGAATTTTCCTAGGGTTGAATGGTTGATTTGCTTTGGTAATGGAGTTTTACGTGTTTATTTCTATTTTTTATCCTAGTTATTATGCCTAGGAGATTTAACGGAGTATATCATGTATGCCCCGTATTTATGACCTTGCGTGCATAATTTTTGGGGTATTTGTTGACGTCAAAATCTTATTAGACTTTTTTGCAAATTTAGGGGTATGACAACGCGTAGGTAAATTTTGCACCGCAGCGAAACCCAGTCTATCATCGAGACTGATGCAATGAAATTCAAACGTTTGGGGGAATATTTGAAGATGTCTAATGATGATTTGGCATCATCTAGAAAAGCTAGTAATGATGCTAATAAGAATCTTATAAAGGTAAAGGAAGCTTTGGCAAAGGCTGAGGAGATAGTATTGGAGAAGTACAAGTCCTCTATTAATTGCAACGTGGATAGCCAAACCTTCTTTCTAAACGGCTATAAAGAATTATCAAAAAGGGTCATGAGACACTAACCTGACATAACTACCGAGGTCAAGAAGTGGGAGGGTGATGACGCCGAGTCTACAACCCTCGTTGTTGAACAGTTGGAGAAGGAGTTTGCTTCTGAAGCTAATAAAAATGATGAAGTTGGTCTGGTCCCTGCTGATGAGACTGCATTTCCCCTTATCGCAGATGCCTCTACCCCAAGTTGTTGTTAATAATTTTCCCTTAGCCTTATCCTCAATGTTTGTGTTGAATATTTCTGACTTAATTTGTATCGAACATCTTTATTTTGCACCTTGTAAAGAATATTTGCATTTTTGCTTCTTGACTTTGGAATCAAACGTATCTCTTGCTTTCATGTATGCATGTGATTTATCTTTACGTCTTCTGCCCAACTTGTTTTGACTTCAGCACACATGTTTTATGACCAATGTTATATTGAAAAATCTTTTCCCCAAGTAAATCTGATCAGAAAATTTTGATCTAGTTAGTTTTAGTTTTAACTTACTAACTATTAGGTGCTTAGGACAAATCTACTAGTAGTTCAGTCTTATGATTATGTGGTCGGCTATTGCCTTACTGATCTTCCTTACTAGCTTCCAGTTTTGGAAGAACCATCTTGTCCTTGTCCTGGGTTCTATTGATGCTCATGCTAACTTACTGGTTGTTCAAATAAATATGGTCGTCCTGACTAAGTGGTAGCATCAATTACATGAGACGGCCAAATGTACTAAGATTTATTTGTGTGTTAGTTATGGCCGATTCTTATCATCCATATGACTGCGAGGGATTTCTTAGTTTGGCAAACTTATTTTTAGTGACATGTCTAAAGATGAGATTGTATATGAAGTTGAACTTCTTGTTGATGACTTTTCTAGAAACGAAGTCATACACGAAGTCTTTGGTAAAACACATTGAGATGTGTTATTGATATGCACATATATTATACCCACAAAACATAGAAAAAATGTAAGTAAAAGTACTCTTGGGGGAAATCGTCACTTTTTATTCATCACCCAGTGGAATTACAAATAAAGAAAAGACTTTACATTTCACTATTGATAGTACTTCCCGAGGTGCTCAACATTCCATGAATTTTTGAATTGCTCGCCTTCTAGGGTCTCAATCATCTATGTTCCTAGTCATACGACATCAGATATTCTATACGGATCATGTCAGTTGGATTCCAATTTATTTCCCTTTTGGAGGACCTTATTTAGTACGTAATCGTTCTCTTTTAAAGTGCTCAGTTTTATCCTTATGTTGTAAAACCGAGCAGTTCGTTGTTGGTAAGGTACCACTCTAAGCATTGTGTTCTCTTTTACTTCCTCTACCAAATCCATATACAGATCCAATCTTCTCATCAGGTTGCTTCATGGTGAGTTTAAATTAAGGACGCAATGACTAGGTAGACCAATTTCTGTTGGGACTACTACCTCTATTCTGAAAGGCAATATCTAACGGGTCTAACCTGTCGTTGTTCATGACATTGTTCTATATGAACAGAGGACACTCTGTAGGTCATTGATTCATTTCCCCTTTGCATTTTCCATCATTTTCTTAATTCCATCCAGTAGGGTCTTGTTGCCCACCTCTATCTGTCCATTTCACTGTGGATAACTTGGTGTGAAGTGTAGTTTCTGGATTTTGGAGTAAGTGCAATAATAATCAAACTCTTGATTATCAAATTGGGTAATGTGGCCAATGATGAAGGCATATGGCATCCTATCATATCATGTCAAATAATGTTCTTTTAGATGAAGTGGAAGACTTTCTCATACAGAATCTCTACTAGGAGCTCGACCTCCACCCATTTTGTGAAATAATATATTGCTACCACTAAGTACTTGAATCTGCCTTTTGTTTTTGTTAGTGAGCCACTAGATTTATTCCCCATATTGCAAATGGTTAAGAGGAGGTGATCGATATTATGGATGCCCCCGTAGAGTTGTGTGGATGGAGGCATATTTTTGGCACTTGTCATACTTTCAGGCCTAATCCACACAATTTTCCATCTTGTTGGGCCAATAATAACCTTGTGTGGCCACTCGCTTCATCAATGATCTGCCTACTGAATGTGCTCCACAAGAACTTTCATAAACTTCTTTAACTTTGGCTAAATGGATACATTTGAGCAATGAAATAATGAACCCTCTTCTGAATAGGATTTTTCCTTTTAGTATATATCTCATTGCTTTGTACCGCAATCTTCTAGCTTCTTTAGGGTCTACTAGGACACCGCCAGTTCCTAGGTGTGACCATATTGGATCCATCTAGTAAGGTCTGAGGTCTAGCTCCATCACATTAACAATCTTCGCATCAGTACTCCGGTTCATAAGAATTTCCACTCCAACTATTTTTCTTAGCTCCGTCCTTATAGCAGATGTTAATTGAGCAAGTGCATCTACTCTGGCACTTTCTTCCCTTAGAATTTTGACCATCCTAGTCGTTGGAAATTTTACTAACCACCACTTGGTTTTATCCAAGTATTTTTCCAATGATACCTCTCTCACCTCATAAATTCTCACTACTTAGTTTACTATGAGCTAAGAGTTTATGTGTGTCAATATATGTTTGATGCCAAAAGATGATGCTAGCCCAGATCCTATTATGAGTGATTCTTACTCTACCTTATTAATGAAGGCCTCAAATTGGAATATAAGGTCTTATTCCACATCAATGTTATCTGGCATTGAAATTATTAGACCCGTTCTACCGTCAATGGTACAGGATGAGCCATCCATGAACATTTTCCAGACAGGGAGCTCCTCTTCGAAATCTCCTTCGATCAAGTTTCCATGTTTGAATAACTTCTTCATTTTCTCTAAGTCACGAGAAATTTCCTCTTGTTTGGCCGATGAATCTAGTGCATAAGCGTCCTAGTTGGCTAATATATTGGTTAAGCTATCTCTTAACGAGTATGACGTCTGGTTAAAATGGTGAGATTATTTCAAAGAAGTCTACTCGATATGAAGTAAGGTTGAGCTCTCCTTTGTATAATCTACTTTTCCACTTTCACTACCGAGTTCTTTATCGTAGAAGTTTTCTTGGTAGGTTTTTCTTTGTAAGTGAATTCGGCGATAAAATCTTCCATAACCTAGCCTTTCATTACCATTCTTGGATCGTACTGGATGTAATACTCTCCTAATTCTATAGCCCAAGCCATTAGTCTGTCTGATTTCTCAGGTTTATGAATGGCTTGGCGTAGAGGGAGGAATGTATAGATGAAAATGGTATGGGCCTATAAGTATGACTTCATCATTCAAGAAGCCTTGATAAGAGCAAATGCTAATTTCTCCAACCTTGTATATCGAATTTCTGCTCTACGGTATGCCTTGTTGGGGTAATACACAGACCTTTGCACCCCTTCTTATTATCATAGTAGAGACGAACTGATCGTAGATTTAGATACAAGCAAGTAAAGATAAATCTTCTCACCCATAATTGCCTATGAAAGTAATGGTGCAGACCCCAAATACCATTTCAACTCCAGGATTGCAGATTTGCACTCGTTGTTCCATTAAAAAGTTTTTGTTAACACCTTAAAAAATTGAAGGCTTTTATCAGTGGCTCTGAAAACAAACATGTTCAATGCCTCCATGCATCCAGTTAGCATTTGAACTTCTTTCTTGTTCATTGAGGACTACATGTTGATTATCGCTTGAATTTTATCGAGATTGGACTCAATTTCTCTTTGATTAACTATGAAGCCAGGAACATCTCCCTTTTACTTCAAAAATACAATTCGTTGAGTTAAGCTTTATTTGGTACTTTTCTAACTAGTCGAAAGTCTGTCATATATCTTTGATATGTTTGGATGCCTTTTTTCTCTGCGTGAGCATGTCATCAATGTACACATCCATATTCTTGTCGATCTATTGTTTCAATACTTTATTCATAAATCTTTGGTATATTTCTCTAGTGTTTTTAAGCCCAAGAGGCATTACATTATAGAAGTAGGTACCTTGTCTAGTGATGAACAGGGTCTTTTCTTGATCTTTTGATTTCATTTTGAATTGGGTGTATCTTGAATAAGCATCCATAAAGCTGAGCATCTCGTGCCCTGAAGTGGCATTAACCAATTGGTCAATCCTGGGAAATAGGTAGTGATATTTCGAACACTCTTTATCCAGGTCGGTGAAATCGACACACATTTGCCACTTATTCTTCTTCTTCTTCTTAACCATCACCGCGTTAGATTCCAATTTCGGATATTTGACGCCCTCTATGAATTTTGCTTTCTGTAATTTCTCCAATTCTTCCTGGACAACCATGTTCTTTGTCTAGTTGAAGACACATCACCTCTATTTAACTGTCTTAGCATCCTTAACTACTCTTAACTCGTGATAAATAATATCCAGATCAATTCTGAGCATTTCTTCATGACTCTAGGAAAACACACATTTTCTCTACCTCAAACAGTTAATCAAATATCTTTTGAGGTTGGGATCGAGTGATGAGCTTATTTGAACTGTTCTCTTCAATTCCTCATTATCTAAGACTGTTGATTCAACTTCTTCAAGAACCTTCCCTTTGACTAGATTCTCATCATCTCTCTTATCTATCATTTTGATCTCATAATTCGTTGTCAGTTTCGTCTTCTACTCCTAGTCGGCTGAGGTGTACTAACATTCTCTAACCTCAACTTGGTTCCTTTTAACTACCCTGACCCCATAATGAGTGGTGAATTTAAAATATTGGTGTACTGTAGATGGGACGACTTTGAACTTCTTCAGTCCTACTCTACCAAATAAGATGTTACATGTTGAATGAATATTCTTGTCTAGGATGATGAAGCGTATCTTTTCTGTTCGGCATGTCAGCTGGGTGCCAATCACCATTTCTAATTTGACTGTGCTCATAGGTTACACTTTTTCTCTGAAGAAACCAGTGAGTGGTTTATGATAGGCCTCGATCTAGATGTCACTCAGCCTCAGGCCCTTAAAGTAGTTGTAAAATAAGATATCGATTGTGCTACCACTATCGACCAGGATCCTTTCCACTTTGCTTTCACGTACCATCATTGTGACAACCATAAGATCATCGTAGGGATATAATATGCCATACAAATCATCCTTGGAAAAACCAACAACTAAGTGATCGTTGTTTACTTTCCTCGGGTGAATATCCACATCACCTGTTAGGTTGCTTTGTCTAATAAGAGCACAAGCCTTTGCCTCGTGAGGTAGGACTTTCTTTCTGTGGGCTCGTTTCCATCGCCATAATCTCCACTGTAATAAAATTAAACCCAAAAAAGATCATTTTAACGTCATGCAGAGGTTACTTAGGCCTTTTGTGAAGGTTCAGATCATCCTCTGAATTTTCATATCTTCCTATTTTCTTCTCAACTTGATTTTTGCAAGGGGATTATGATTGTCTCTTGGATTTTTTCTCGTCATTATAATTAGTTCGGCCTCATCTATCCATGAAACTTGACAATTTTTCTCGCTTGATCAAGTTCTTGATTTCGTTCTCTAAGGCTATGAAGTTATCCGTGCTGGAGTTGTAATCCTTGTGGAACTCGCAATACTTTCTTTTATCCCTATGGTTTGTCGAGACTTTCAGTTCTTTGGGTCATCTCAGGTCCTTATCTCTGCATATTTACTTGATTATGTGATGAACTCCTCGAGTCAAGGAAGTCTAATCGTCATATTTCTTTGACTTGTTGTCTTTCTTATCTTTTGGTTCCTTCTTTTCCACACTCTTGCTAACGTCAGTCTTCGCATGGTTTGATTCTTTAGCCGTCATAGTTTTGGGTGGCTCTTTTACCAGTGTGTAATACATCTTCCTAGAAAACAATCCACTCATCAATGCAGTGCTAACAATCCTTTCGTCATAATATATTACTTTAATCTTCTCACTATTGAAATGGGTGATAAACTCACGAGTAGTCTCATCGGCGTTCTATCGAATATTGAGTAAGTGAGCCACCCTTTTTCCAAGCTTGGCTCTAAAACAAAAATTGTTGATGAAGAGATCAACTAGCTACTAAAAGTTTGAGATTTGTCCTTATGGTAAATTATTGTACCAAACTTGTGCCGACCCATGATTATACTAGAAAATGCTTGGCAACGCGTCTCATCTGGGATTGAGTAAATGTCGAAGGAATCTTGGTATTGCTCTACATGCAATACTGGTCAGTATTATTATCATGCCTTGGTGTTATAACTAGATCTTGAACTTTGGGAGCATTGGATATCCCATAATTGATGGAGTGGATGGAGATACCTTCACAAAACCTCTTGCAAGGTATTCTTTAATTCAGAAATTTCTCCCAAATAGCCTCCAGTCATTGAGTTAATCCTGTATAGGGCTAGTTCTCATGCTCAACTTCAACTGTAATAATCTTTCCTGATCGACCTCGACATTATGATGATCTCTGCTCGGCTCTAGCCGACACTCGCACACTTGTTCTAAACTTGTCCAAGCATATGTTATTCTGGTGACATACCTTATTGGATCTTATCTTTATTCTCCAGGCTCCTTAAGCTCTTTATAATGTTGCCTTCTTATTTTACGTGGGCCTAAATGATTAAATACAGAGCCTATGTTTAGCCTTTCCAGCACACTTGACCTCTCTTCAGAGAAAGATTTTTCATCGTCGTAACAATTTATTCTGAGAGATGAGGTTACTCTCGGGTAATATGATATATCATCTTGTAATCCAAAGTACCTGGATCTACTCTTGTCATCTTGTGAACCCAAATTCAGCCTCCTTAGGCTCTCTAGAGCTCATTATCGGAAAGGTTGTCGCCTATCTCTATAGGGACAGAAGATAAAATTCCAACCCTCCTGTGAGAGGATTCTCTTCCAGTCAGGATTTTAGGATATGCTCTGAATTTACTTTGCCCGGCTTAGAGAATTTGCATCAGTTGCATCACACTTTCCTGCATTGCATCCTGGCCCTTGGCTAGGCTTATTTGAATTCCATGTATGTCACCCATTCCAAAAAGCGTTGAGGGAGGGTTTGCATCTGCAACATGGCTACTCTCTAGGTTTTCTACCATTTCCCTAAATTTATTGACAAACATAGGGTGTCTAAACAGAAACTAGGAGAAATTGAGCTACGTTGATTTCACAGAAATGGCACTTGTGGACAGAAAATCGTAGGAAATAACAAACGGCTTGTCGATTTTCCACAGATGGCGCCAATCTATTAACATCTAAAACTAATATATAATTTTTTTGGGTCTTAGCTATGATATACTAATTATAAGCAATTACAAATAAATAAATTATCGCTATTAACGTGCCAATTTGAGAGAATAAAGATGGATGAGAGACAAAGAATGTTGATTATAAGTATTTCAATGGGAATATCCATAAAAGAAATAATTACATGTTGTCAAAGTTCACTCTAGGGCTCTGTGTATGGCCATCAAGTAGGATATTTTTGGATCCCTTATTTTGGGGGACAGGTGGAATGCCTTTATAGATCAAGAAATTACACCCTTTACATTCTAAGGGGCTGTTAATGATGAGTTTGTTACAACACGATAAAGGTAGAGTATTACATAACCTCCTTACGTGTGCAGGTGGGATAAACATGACTACTGGTATTCCATCACGTGATGTAAAATGGTGCAAGGATAGCATTGATGGGGTTAATTAATGTTGTTAACTAGCACCATATTAACAATAATGTGGCGGTCAGTTATATAGCATGGTCGAGCACATTTATACCTAAGCTGACCACATTGCCCATAGTCGACCATATATATATGTCAAGTCGACCTCACTTTTCTCTTAAAATGAGGACACATGTCATGTTTTAAGAGGTTCACAAGGCATCCCATGTTTATGGTATAACAATGAGACTTGAGTTTAAAGAACAAGTAAAACATGAAAGTTTTATATCAAAATGTATTTTAAGAGTTTTTACACATAAACAATATTTAGCTCTCTAAAAAATATGATTTCTCTTAGCATGATAAAATCAATTTTAAAAAAAGAATTTGGCTTTGTTTTGTGGAGATAAGAAGTAGTAAATATACTATCGAACTTTAGCCATAAGTCCTCAAATACCTAAGCAATTCATGTTGACACAAAAATAAGATCACCTACTACTCTACTAAAAAGATATGGTAGAAAAATAAAATATTGCCTAAAAGCAATTCTTTTCGTGGTTCCTTAGATGGTCCAAAGTATAGTTTCGCTGACATGAGGCTTTAGAAACTGAGCTCTCGCATGTATCGAGGGAAAATTTAATGAGGAAATCATTGAGCTGTCACCAATAAAAATCTCACTTCACTGACATTAAGGTCTTCTTTATTGAGGAGGACTAAGTCACGTCGGAGACTAGAGTTTTTTCCAGTTTTGAAGACTTCACAAAATGCAGAATTTTGTTATACAATTTATGACCAGGTAAATTCTAAATACAAAATATGCATTTTCAAACATGAGTTTTTATATAGTGAGAATATATTGAATCATGTATTTGGAAACCTCAAAACCACAGGTTAAATTTAAAACATCTTTCAATTCAAGAAAACATTTAACCAATGGGGTAAAATATTCTCTAAGTCAATTTTACTCTAAGAAAATACTGTGTGACCATGGTTTGGTGAATACAAGTATTGAAATCATGAATGTGAAGATTTTGGAGAACTCTTGGACTAAAATTCAAAGTGGGTTTTAGAATTAGAATAATACAATTAAATAAGCTGACGACACTTGAGCAAACATATGCTCTTACACAATTTTCTATGAGCTCTTGAGTTTTATAGATGCATACCTTGGCTACAACCAATTCTCTATGAAGAGGAGTGACATAGATAGGAATTTTTATATTAAATATAAGGAGACATATTTCTGCAATGGCATGCCTTTAGGCTTGAAAAATGTGGAGGGAACATACTAGAGGTTGGTTAATAATATTTTCAAGGCAGAGATAAGGAAAAATATAGAAGTTGAAATTGCAGTACACAAGGAGTTAGTGTGAAAGTGTGTATACTCATATAAACCTAGAGGGTCTGAATAGGTTTCTCTTTAGAAAGTTTCCTAATTTAAAAATAACTTTCACATTTTAAAAATGCTAGTTAAACATGCAACTATGCGAGATCATGAATTTTTTAGATCTACAATTAAGACATCAATTAAGTGATCTAAGGTAATTATCACAAAAATTAACTAGCTACAATCCTAAGTTCAATTTCAAAGGATCTTCGTAGATTCAAGCTAGATCTTAGTGTTTTGCATATTAGCAAGGTGATAATCAATGTAAAAACACACAAACAATCCAGAAGACAAATTTATGAGGAAAAAAGACCACCTAGAGGTAAAAAAAACTCAATGAATTCTAATATCGCATTCAAATTTAAAATATTTTATATAATGCAAGATGATACCTCTCACTTGTTCCCTAACAAGAAGTTATTTGATGGACATTGAACTATGCCTGATTAACAATGAGCAATCAATTCAGAGCTCCATCAGATGAACAAGGAAGTCACATTCTACTCCTTAGGATCACACCACTCTTGCACTCCCTAATAGCTTAAACACATATTTTATAACTGAGTTTTGATACTCAATTCCGATCTTAATCTATTAGATTTGATTTAGGCTAAGTGGATTTGTTCAGAAAACATTCTAATTTCCTCACAAAAGCTAGATCAAGTATAGATATAGGTTTTCTCACAATTATGAATGGAACAAGTGAATTTTCTTAAAGAGAAGCAGTTAAAAGTCTCCCAACCTAAAAAATACTCTATCAAGATATGAGAAGCCAAGAAGAATGTGAGATATTTTTTATGGAGGGAAAAAGGCTTTGTTTATAGAATTTTTTTGAAAAAAAAATGTCGTGCGTACGGTCGAAATGAACTCCATTCTCAAGGCTTTTGACAATGTGCAAGACATGTAAAAAATGTGATGCTCTGCGCACCAGTATATAGCCCCTCTTAGCACATAGTTTTAGTTAGAACACAAAACTAGCCTAAAATCTATTGAGCATTGCGCAAGGGGTTAGAATATAATTGGGTGAACGGATAAGGGCATAAGGTATTTTTACCAAGAACATAATTTATTTTTCAAAGCACGAAATTTCCCTTAAGGTTAAACACAACATTTCTTAATATACTAAATCACTTGTTTCATTTCAATAAACAATTTTAAAGTTAAATGAAATTTCGTGTGTGTGTACACATAGACCTAGACATTAAAATCGAAAACCCATAAAATAATGTTCTTCGATGTATATATTATGGAAGTCTTTGATCATAGATAATCCATATCTAATCTTCAATGTTCACCAATGTCTATTGAATAAGGCTCTCTCTACCAAACAACGTGTATGTGAAATCAAGAATTTTGGCTTAATAATGTATAACTCAAATGCTTTGGCACGAAAGTAAGCCAACCAAACCAATATAAATGGATAATATACATTTTAAATATCCCCATTGGCTATTGAGTGACCCTAAAAAAATAATGAATAAATATATACTTGATTATGACAAAAAAATCACTCAACATTAGGCATATAATGAGAGAAGAATGTCGCAATACATATACAATCCAAAAGACAGACAACATAACCCAAGTCGAGTCAAGGTTTGTTTGAGTCACAATCTCATTCCCATACCTACAAAAGCGTGAACAAATACTAAAATATCATGCATGTATGAGAACATAAAGAAAAAATCCCCCTGCTTGTGAATCCTCTTAAAAATATCAATATGAATCATAAAGTGGAAAATATGCATGGGAGAAAAATACATCAATGTTGAATTTCCCCTTAAATCATATCAGTATCAATATCTACACCACAAGTGTATAAAATGATGTAACTCCCCCTTAATCATATTCTCCGCACTTTTTAAATGTTTCTCATTTTTATACAAACCAAAAGTATCAAGTAAAATATGGATCCCCTATCTTGGAAAATTTCCCCCCTTTTTGAAACAAAAAAGTTAAAGAGAAGTAGAAAGTACATAGATAATAAGTAAATAACATGGTAAAAGGAAATAATCACAATGACAATAAAACTAGCAAGAACAAAAGATAAAATGTGATAAGCTAATGTTAAACATGAGAAATATGGGGTAATCGTGAGAATAATAACATCAATGACATTAGGATGGTATGATTAATCTATAACATCATAAAAAATAATAAATCATGTGAATTAAGATGTATAGCATGTGAATCTCAATCAAACAAGAATAGAATAAGATATATCAAAGCATGTAAAGAGAAAGATAATGTCTAAAAATATATTTAAATGAGATCACAAGAATATAGCAACGTGATAATATATATACCAATAACCAAAAATCTTTAACAATATAGTATCAAATACAAAACAAAAGAAGATTATACAATCCAAAATGAGTCTTAAAAATCTATCTGAAAATACATAAATCACCAGCATACCACTATTTGCCACCATAGGAAATGTAGGATCAAGACATAAATCCTATCATTAATAAGAAGATAAACTCTCGGTGTTCATAACCTCGGTGCATAGTACTCATCAAAACCATTAAATCTCTCTACAAACGCTAGAAATGGAGGTGCATGAACCTCAGATGCTGGAATAATAGAATCTCGGTGATCATGCATAGCAAATGATTAAATAAAATATTTATATTACGATAAATGTTCATCTACTTGATCCTCCGCTCCATAAAATCAACTCAAAATATGATTATGTGTTGCTTAGGTAAGAGGAAATTTAGTCTCCATATAAGCTCAGGATAAATAATGAACTCGAGGACCCCCTGAATTCGAAACAATGGTTAATGTTGGTGCAGGTGTTGGTATTGGTGTTGGGGCATGCTGAATTGCTATAACAGACTAGTGCTATGGTTGATTTGGTAGCCATAGAGTTACGTCCCACGTTTCCTGGGTGAGGAAAATTAATGGTTCATATACATAGATTTTCGCTCTTCTAACACAAAGGCCTTTTCATCTCCACTGGTAAGGCATGTGGTTTATGACACTACATATTAGGGATTCAAACCCCGTTGACACCATATTATGGATATGAGCTGGAATAAAACCCCATACCATTATGAGCGATGGTTAAATTGGGGACAATATCTATGGTGGTAGAGTGGGGTGTTATAGTTACGGAGGACTAGGAGGCAATGTCAGTCTATGGATCCATAACAGGTAGTGCAAGTGGTCTCCTTACAGTCTCACCCTTAAAACGAGGCATTAATGTGCTCATCATAGCACTGATGACGTGAGAATGATCGTCACCTAAAACTTTGCAACCCAAAAATAATATAGGTATCCAATAATCATGCAACAAAATGGTAGTCCCCTGTGAGATCCATCAAACGCACCTCGTCAAATTAACTCTTGGATAAGGGATGGTAAGTTAATGGTGCACTGTAATGCAATAACGTGAAACACTCTACCTAGATCAACTAAAAAGTATTTTTTGTAACATATAGGTAAAATGTAATAGGACATGATGTAGTGTATGAAAGAAAATACCACTTAAGTCGTTTAATTCAAGATTAAACTATCTAAATGGCTCTGAACAGTTTGTTGAAGAAACTCTTTTTTGTTAAAACAAATTCTTAACACGAGATGTGTAAAACAGTACAAACGAGTTATTTAAGGTATAGGTTTACCAGTTTCGAAAATCAAAACTTATGAAGAAATCAAATCAACGCAGCCTCAAGAAAGGGATAAGAGTAAGAGGAAGTATACAAGTACAATTTTATCGTGGTAAAACCCCACCCAATTGGGGAAACATCCACGGAGGTCTCTACACCTCAAAAGTAAAAATCCACTAAAATAGAGTAACAGGTTACAAACTATATAATAATCAAGACACATAATCAAGCCTAAACTAAGTTCAGAAATTATACAAACTCCTCTGGTGTTTTCAGACTTCTCCCAAGGCTCTGATGTTATTGATGTTCTCTTAGCTTTGTAACTCCACTCCTTTTAGCTTTACATCGACTCAAATGTTCAAAATCTCTTTACCAACACTATTTAGTGTTGTAGTATGAAAGTGTAAGTGGTGATGTGCTCTAAATCACATGCATGCAACTCACACACACTTATTACAGACCAAATTATTATCAAATTACAAACAGATTCTAAAATGCAATGAAGATTTCTAAAATCAGTTTGATCGAAACACAAGACTTTGGATCTTTCAATTTATCCACAGATCAAGAGGGAATCTTGTTATACAAAAGAGCCAAGATCCTAAACACTTTCGTTATTCGAAAATATTTACTAATATTTCACAAAATGTGAAATAGTTGAAAGTGTAAATCCCCAATCACGATCTTAACTAGATCTAAGTCCAAGTATTTTCAAAAACTGAAATCAGAAATGATTTTGTTGTTTTAGGGTTTGAACAAAACATAACAGTTTAAAACAACCAATAAAATTGAGATTTCTCGAAAGAAGAAATCAAAACCAGTAATATAAATGTAAAGTGTATAACAGACTCATAAATCTCAAATTTCTATGAAAGAAAGTAAGATTTGGAAAATGTGACCGGTTCGATAAGAGAGGATGGATCCTCTCAAATCTAGAACTAACTCAACTCTCATAACTATTTTTAGGTGAGATATGGCCGGAGTTAGGTTAGGGTTTTGTATTTTCTCTCCTTTTTTTTTTTATCTTTCTCTCTCTTCTCTCTTCTTTTCTCTCTAAAATGAGGTAAAACAAAAGTTAGAATTGAAAGGATGAAGTGTCCTTTTATACAAGGAAGAGAAGTCTCTGGAAGATCTCATGTAAATGAACGAATAAGATTTAATCGAAGGTAATCCAATGGCCACCGATGCACCACAATTATTAAAGCTCTGATTAGTTTAAATGTAAATGCAAGGATCAGGTAAAAATGCATGTTGACCATAGATTAAAATGATCCAAGGGTTCTCAATCACTCTCAAGAATGTGAGTGCAAAGAAACACAAATCCAACCCCGTTATATGTGCAACACGTGTAAGGTTATGATGACTTAACAATGCGTGTTTTTGGTTTTACAGAAATACAAGTTTTACCCATAATATTATCTAGTGCTTTTGGTTTCTACCCAATCCAAGTTTTAATAGATTTTATTAATTACAAAATAGCCCACAACATTTGTAAAAGACAAGTTTATATTTCTAAAAATTGTTTAAAAAATCTTAGAAATTATTTAAAATATCCTCAAAATTATGAAAAAATTATTTTAATGGGATTTAACTCACACACACCCATATTTTTAATAATGCAACACATGAATGCAATTCTAGGTAAGGTGTTGGTTTTCTACCTTTAGGAACAATTTAAGGAATTCAATATGAAGAGTCTGAAGGCTTTTTGGTCAAACTAGGATATGACTCAATTTTGTCACTATTTCCAAAATAGATGAGCACCTATATAATATAGACTCAAGTGAGTCAAAGATATAGGGTGCTTCAATCTCTCCTTTTCTAAATATGAGACAAAATCTCCTTTGAGTCATCGAGGACTCACAGGTCTGTAAAAGAAATAAGAAAAACCTATTCCTATACAAATTCTATCTACCCAATATCTTAGAAAAATAAAATTACATAACTCAACTAATTGCTGACCAATACCCTATAAAACTATCTGATGAAAATGAAGGTACTGATTCCTAAAAATGAGATAACTAAGATCAAGATTTTTAGTTGAGAATATAGCATGACTGTCCAAGAAGACTCAAATTTCTCCCCCATTTTGTCTCAAATGAACAAAGGGTAAAGAAAACAAGTTTGAAACAATAAATCATTATTCTTCCATAACCATACTAATAGATTTGTGCAAAGATTCAAATCGAAGATAATCCCATGGTTAATTAAATAAGTCACTTAATTTCAATTCAGTCGGTAGGTAATTAATTTCTAACTCCTTAGATTCAACTAACTCGCGTATGAAATGATATTTGACTTTAATATGTTTGGTACGAGAGTGCTGAACTGAATTTTTAGAAATGTTAATCGTTCTTTAATTATCACAATAGATATGTAACTTATCTTCAGTTATACCATAATCTTTCAGCATTTGTTTTAGCCAAAGTAATTTAGCACAGCAACTTCCTGCGACAATATATTCGGATTCGGTAGTAGAGAAGGAAGTGCAGTTTTTTTTCTTACTACTCCATCTTACCAAATTGTTACCAATGTAGTAACACGCTCCTGAAGTACTCTTACTATCGTCGGAACAATCGACCCAATCAGCATTAGTGTAACCTACTATAGTACTAGAAGTGTCTTTAGTGTACCAAAGTCCTAAGTTTAGAGTGCCTTTAATGTACTTAATAATTCTTTTAACGCATAATAAATTACTCTCTTTAGGATTGTTTTGATATCAGGCACACATGCAGACAAATTACATGATATCAGGACAGGAGGAAGTAAGGTAATTTAAGCTTCGTATCATACTTTAGTATAAGGTAGAATGAATTGATGTACCATTATCATCTTTAGAAATTTTGACAGGGGTACTCATAAGAGTCCTAGATTCTTTTGTTGTTTTTAGGATAAACTTCTTCACAATCTCTAAGGTGTATTTAGATTGTGATACAAATAAGCCATCTGAATTTTGTTTAACTTGGATCCCTAAGAAGAATTATAACTCCCCCATAAGTGACATTTGAAATTCTGTGTGCATAAAGTCCGAGAAGGTCTTAACTTCTAAAGGGGAGGTGGATCCAAAAATGATATCATCGATATAAACTTGGGCTATAGTAATATTATTGTCAAAATGTTTAACAAATAAGGTTTGGTCATTCCCTCCTCCCCTAAAATCTTTGTTTAAAACAAAGGTGGATAGAGGTTCATACCAAGCTCTAGGATCTTGTTTTAACCCATAAATAGATTTTTTGAGACGATAGACATAATTTGGATGGTGAGGGTTGGTGAACCCTTTGGGTTGTTCTACGTAGGTCTCCTTAGTCAAGATGCTATTAAGGAAAGAATATTTAACATCCATTTAATATAGTGTAAAATGCAAATGACAAGCTATTGCAAAAAGTAAGCGAATAGACTCGAGGTGAGTGGCAAGAGAAAAAGTTTCATCGAAGTCTATTCCTTCAATTTGAGAGTAGACCTAGGTAACTAATCTAGATTTATTCCGAATAATCATCCCAGATTCATCTGTTTTATATTTAAAAATCCAATGTGTGCCGATAACCCTTTTATTTTTAGGTCGAGGTACAAGATACCGTACATCATGAATAACAAATTGAAGAAGTTCCTCCTACATAGCACTTATCCACAAAGTGTCATTCAAGGATTCATTTACAGTCTTCGGCTCAATAAGAGACACAAAGCATGCAAAATTAGCAATGTTACGTAGTTGAGATCTTGTACGAATTGGCTCAGTAGTATTACCAACTACACTATCTAAATGATGATGTTTGGAAACCCAGTTAGGTACTTTAGGGGTCTCTGTTGGTAAGGACTCAACTATTTCTCGAGAGTCATAATTTAAAATGTTTTCAGACTCATCCATAATAGTTGGTTCTTTGATATTACTTTATACATTAGGGTCACTTACAACAACATTAATGGATTCCATCATGGTTTTGGTACGAAGATTGTAGACATGATACATTCTACTATTAGGAGAATATCCTAAGAAAATAGCTTTGTCTCCTCTGGTTTCGAATTTAGACAGATGTTCTCTGTCCTTACAAACATAATAGGTGCTACCAAAGGTTCTAAAGTATTTTTGGTTAGGTTTATTCCCATACCAAAGCTCATAGGATGTTTGTATGGTATTTTTCCTTAAGTAAACTCGATTGACTATATGACAGGCTGTACGAATGGATTCTACCCAAAAATATTTAGGCAGGTTCTTCGCATGAATCATCACACAAGCCATTTCTTGAAGGGTGCGATTTTTATGCTCAACAATTCCATTTTGTTGAGGTGTCTTAGGGACACTAAATTCATGTTTGTAACCATTATAGTCATAGTACTCGATAAAACCTGAATCTATGAATTATACTCCTCTATCACTATGAATTCTATCTACTTGGGAATCCTTTTCATTTTCTATATGAACTAAGATTTTCAAAAACTTACAAAAGTTTCTAACTTGTGTTTTAAAAAAGCAACCCAGGTAAATCGAGTGAAGTCATCAACCATAACTAAGATATGACTGTTGCCACAAAGACTAACAGTATGAGAAGGGCCCATTAGGTCCATATGGATGAGTTCTAGAGGTTTAGTGGATAGAACTTATTTAACTTTCGTGTGGGTAACCTTAACAATTTTTCCTTCTTGACAAGGACCACATATGTTGTTTTAAATTTGCTTAATCTTAGGAAGACCAATAACTATCTCTTAGGAGCGTAATTTGCTGACCCAACCTATTATGCTATATCTCATTGTCATCCATTTTGGCAATGTTATAGACCTCTGTACTTGGAATGACTGTGTAACAGTTATCTAGAGTACGAAGTCCTGTAATAATGCAATTACCTTTTTCATTTAAAAATTTGCAATTATTCTTTGAAAAGGTGATAGTATGGTTGGAGTCACAAAACTGTGATATACTTAGTAAATTATCCTTAAGACCTTTTACCAAGAGAACATTTTCAAGAATGGGTAATCCTTCTTCATGGGGTGTTCATTTACCAATGATCTTGGTTGATACACTGTCTCTAAACAAGACTTTGTCTTTTTGCTATTTTGTTTTGAAAGTTCACAATTTTCTTAAATTGTTTAGACATTAAGGCAAGCTTATTATCCAAACTATCTAAATTACATTCCTTATCAGAGTCTAAGTCAATGCTAGGTATACTAAGTTTAGGTGTGATCAACTTAGATGAAAAAATAAGATTAGAACTAAACTGTATCTTTTAGGACTGGGTTAATTATTTCTTGAATTATAATTCCATTTCCACAGTTCTCAATTTTCTATTGAGGAGTTCGGGTGAGAGATTCTGATCATCCATCTCCTCAATTACATATATTTTATTATCAAATTTTTATGGAAGCGATCTTAGTATTTTATAGACAATTTCATTTATATCATAAACAATCCCATTGGCATGCAATTTTGTCACAGTGTCTGTCAATCTAATATAGAAGTCATCAAATGACTCAGTCTCAGTCATGATCAAGGAGTTGTACTGTTGTATTAACATTTGTGTCTTAGCAGCTTTAACTCTGGTGTCACCCTCATGTGCAGTCACTAAGGTGTCCCATGCTTCCTTAGAGGTAGTACAGAATGATATCCTCTTAAATTCGTGTTCATTGATAGACATGAATGTGGCATTTTTGCCTTTGTAATTATTAAGGAAAGTATGTTTCTCTTCTTTAGTGAATTCACTTAATAACTTTCTAATCCTCACAGTGTTTCCTTCAGCGGCTGGTTTGGTAGGAAAAGTATAACCATTTTTAATAGCTTCCCAGACATCATCTCCTAATGTCCCTTGGATGAAAGCAACCATCCTTACCTTCCAGTAAGAAATATTGGTTCCATCAAAGAGAGGGGGCCTAGACAGGTTACCTAGTCTCTTAAATTTCTTGTCCATAATTTTTTTTGAGAAATATATTTCAAAAACTCAAGACCTAAAAACTTTTGAAAAACAAATGGTTTGATACCAATTGAAAAAAAATACCACTTAAGTCGTTTAATTCAAGATTAAACTATCAAAATGTCTCCTAATAGTTTGTTGAAAAAACTCTTTTCTTAAACAAATTTCTTAACACAAGATGTGTAAAACAATACGAACGAGTTATTTAAGGTATAGGTTTACCAGTTTCGAAAACCAAAACTTATAAAGAAATCAAATCAACGCAGCCTCAAGAAAAGGATGAGAGGAAGAGGAAGTATGTAAGTACAATTTTAGCATTGTAAAACCCCACCCAATTAGGGAAACATCCATGGAGGTCTCTACACCTCAAAAGTGAAAATCCACTAAAATAGAGTAACAGGTTATAAACTATATAACAATCAAGACACACAAGCAAGCGTAAACTAAGTTTGGAAATTATACCAACTCCTTTGGTGTTTTATGACTTCTCTCAAGGCTCTGATGTTGTTGATGTTCTCTCAGCATTGTAACTCCACTCCTTTTAGCTTTACGTCGACTCAAATGTTCAAAATATCTCTGTCAACACTATTTAGTATTGTAGTGTGAAAGTGTAAGTGGTGATGCACTCTAAATCACATGCATGCAACCCACAGACACTTATTACAGACCAAAATGATTATTAAATTACAAATAGATTCTCAAATGCAATGAAGATTTCTAAAATCAGTTTGATCGAAACTCAAGACTTTGGATCTTTTAATTTATCCACAGATTAAGAGGCAATATTGCTATACAAAAGAGCCAAGATCCTAAACACTTTAGTTATTCAAAAATATTTACTAATATTTCACAAAACGTGAAACAATGTAAAGTGTAAATATTCAATCAAGATCTTAACTAGATTTAAGTCCAAGTATTCTCAAAAATTGAAATCGGAAATGATTTTGTTGGTTTAGGGTTTGAACAAAACATAGCAGTTTAAAACAACCAACAAAATTAAGTTTCTCGAAAGAATAAATCAAAACGAGTAATATAAACGTGAAGTGTATCACAGACTCACAAATCTCATATTTCTATGAAAGAAAATAATATTTGGAAAACATGGTTGGTTGGACAAGAGATTAAGAACAAGAGAGGATGGATCTTCTCAAATCTAGAACTAACTCAACTCTCAGAACTATTTTCAGGTGAGATTTGGCCGAAGTTAGGTTGGGGTTTTGTATTTTCTCTCTCTTTTTCTTTTCTCTCTCTCTCTCTCAATATATATATATATATATATATATATCTTCTCTCTTCTCTCTTTTTTTCTCTCTAAAATGAGGTGAACCAAAAGTTAGAATTGAAAGGATGAAGTATCCTTTTATACAAGGAAGAGAAGTCTCTGGAAGATCTCAGGTAAATGAACGAATAAGATTTGATCGAAGGTAATCTAATAGCCACCAAAGCACCGCAATTATAAAATCTCTATTTGGTTCAAATGTAAATAGAAGGATCAGGTAAGAACGCATGCAGACCATAGATTAAAATGATCCAAGGGTTCTCAATCACTCTCAGGAATGTGAGTGTAAAGAAACATAGATCCAACTGTTATAAGTGCAACACGTGTAAGGTTGTGATGACTTTAAAAACACGTATTTTTGGTCTTACAGAAATACAAGTTTTACCCGCAATATTATCTAGCACTTTTTATTTCTAACCAACCCAAGTTTTAGCAACTTTTATTAATTACAAAATAGCACATAACATTTGTAAAAGCCAATTTCAATATCTAAAAATTGTTTAAAATTTTTTAGAAATTATTAAAAATATCCCCAAAATTATGGAAAAATTCTTTTAATGGGATTTAACTCACACACACCCATATTATGAATAATGAAACACGTGAATGAAATCCTAGGTGAGGTGTTGGTGCTCTACCTTTGGAAACAATTTGAGGAATTCGAGATGAAGAGTCTGAAGGCTTTTTGGTCAAACTAGGATATGACTCAATTTTATCCCTATTTCCAAACTACATGAACACCTATATAATATAGACTCAAATGAGTCAAAGATATAGGGTGCTTCAGTGTATGACTATGTATTTAGGACTAAGATCAATCTGTCAAAACAAATATCCTACCCATTGGAAATCCCTACCCACTGAAAATGAAGCAAATGCATGATGTAAGATACAATCGTCGACAAAAAGAACAAACTGAGGATCCTTAAATCATGGAAGTTGGAGATGGAATGAAAGGAAATCCTTAGTAAGAACAACCTCTACACTATGAACAAAAGTGGTAAGAACCAGTGGTGCCTCAGATGCAACCAAGTTAACATAAAACTTTTGAACCATTAAGGCATTCGTCGCATGATGTAGCAAGAGAATACAATAGGTTGATAGACAATAAATACGCTCCTCGTAGTACGCACTATGAGGTTTCCTCTAGAGATTCTTAAGATTGACATAAATCATGAGTAGTTTGTATGGATGTTGGATTAATGGTTGAATTGATGACCAAATAAACAACACAATCGGTACAAATGCGTGTACGTCCATGAAAAATATTAGCGAGGTTACAGTCATATCCTGAGATCCAATTATACTATTGGGACCATTCGGAGTATCTCGATCTTTTATTTCTTAAGTCTTGTCCTAATAACTCAAGAAATATCATAAATAACTTCCAAATGCTATAGAATAATCCAACAAGTCCAAACAACCAACAAAGATACTTAAATATGTTCATAAATGGTGTAAACAGTGATCAAAGTGAAGAAAAATGTAATTGAGTACCCAAAACTCTAAGAATGTATCATTGGGTGTTAAAAGTTCTAGGAATAACGACTAAAAGCCCTTAAAACACCTAAAATAAAATTAGAGAAATTCTAAGGAAAATGTTTGGATTATTACATGAAGAAATATGAAAAAAATCTCCAAATTTCTAAAAAAAAACTCCCTATATATTGAAATCAACTCACTATATGATGTTAAATCCTCAAATAAGAAACACAATCACGTACGGAAAGTTAAATCGCACCAACAGGAACCATTAGCGGGGGAAAATTTTGTTTAAAATGAACTAAAATGGTATTTAAAACCCTCTCATACGAAATAGAATGTATACGTTCGCTAGGTTAGTCCGTACGCACGGCTATAAAACAACATTATGAAAACGTTATTCAATAGAAACTGAAGAACATCAAGTTGTTCAATGGATAAATGTAACACCCCGACCCGAATTTAAAGGTTATTAAAAGACTAACATAATTCGGTTCGTACGTTAATTGTGAAGTGTAATGAAGCACCCTATATAATGTTTATAATCTAATTTTAATAGTATTTAACGTTAGACTTATTAGCATACAGGTCAAATTTATAATTACTATGTGATGTGACCCAAGGGGAGTGCCCCCAAGGTCAAGCAAACAGAGATACTAATCGTAAAGAAAGTAACTACTTACCTCTACAACGCTCTCAAAATATGGAATGACATGCAACCTACCGTAACAAAGGAGGGATGCCAATCGAATGCTGAGTGGGAACATATACAAATGTTGTATAGAAACGAACGACAGAAAGGAATACTTACACGCTACACTACATGCATGTGAAAATACGTATATATATATATATATATATATATATATATATATATATATATATATCTTCAAAAACTACATGTGACAATGTATTTAATCATTTTTATTACAAAAACGTTATTTGGTTCCATTTGGCCTTTTTGGCCTTACAAAATAGTCATTTTGTATTATCATGCTTCGAAAACTAGCACTTATTCCCATTAACTCACGCATAATGAACAAATATCCTTTATTTGGGGAACCTTTCATTTTTATTAAGGCCATTTCTTTCTCTACATTCAATTAACTCACGCCCGAGTTATTTAACCATATCATAAGACTCTCATCAACACATGCACATATCGTGTTAGAAAACTACTCCTTTCTTTCCTATTGAAAGCCTCATATTACACATGCTTGTATTTATTATAGTTTGAGCCTCATTAGTTAGCTTAATTATCATTAAGTTACCTTATTTAACCATCCCATGTTACCACGTGAACCTTAAACAATTAAAGTGTTATTATGGCATTAATAAATTATTGGATCAATACCATACATTTATGCCTCTTTCATGAATATTCGATTTACTACTTAGCATTATCTTTAGGGAATCCATTAACACACACACACACACACATCACAACGCATGCACACCCACGATTTTATGGAATTTCACCATCCAGCACCAAGGGCCAAGTAAACTGCAGTTGGTTTGGGGTCTTTCACCACTAGGGACAGCATAGCCCTGCTTAATAATTTATCCCAGCATCATCCAATATCATTATCTTGCCAATATATTCAATATTTTCATAATGTTCACATTAATTTGCCTTTCGGGGACGAAGACAAAACCTTGGGCTTAACCGTCCATTTTTTCATTATTCATTTAGGAAAAATCATTATATTCCACTAAAGTCCTTTTTCTCACGCACGCATTGATTTTTATCCCGAAAATCATTTCTTCTTTAAGGACTTAAATTATTATTTCCATATTAGTGCCACAACACTCTTTAGTATTTTATTTCATAAAAATGTCACACTTTAAGTAAATTACCAATTTACCATTTTTCTTTACCAAAACTTACAACCATGTCCTTTTTCAAGTGTTATTCACAAAAATACCCCTCCAAGTTCTAAGCTCAACACTTAGGCATTTTAGTCATTAACACACTTGTTCAACTTTTCACTTTGCCAAAATTACACATTTTGCATTTTAATCCTTTTTAATATATTAAATCACGTTTTTTTACATATTAAAGTCTTATTCCTCATATTTAAGCCTACACACTTTGATTATGTCTTTCCACAACTTAAAACCCATTTCGTTAATATTCAAACATTTGACATATTTACACTTTCAAACTTAGTGTTACACACTTTAATTTTGAGTTTTGACACTAAAAACCCATTTTAGTCTACATTTACACATTTGACACTCTACATTTCAAACTTAGTGTTACACACTTTAATTACGACTTTTTGCATAAGGACCCATACTTAGTCATTTATTTCACACTGAGTCTTCTTTACTTTCATTATTTACATGAAGACTTGACTTTCACACGTTTACTCATTAAAACCACTTTATTTACTTATGATGAGTTCCCACACATTAAAATGTTCTTTTAAAATGAAAGCATTCCTTCACATATGTAAGTCTTTATTTAATGTAGGAAAATGCATATTCAAGTTACCAAATGCAATGAACAAGCTCAAACATTACTTATCATAGTAATCACATTCTCTTTATTTAAAACACACTTTTAACCCATTTTAATTCATAAAATGTCTATGAATAGTATTCTGAAACTTTAACATTTTTAGAACTAATTTAAAACCTTCTTTTAAATGCCTCTGTTTACTCAAAATATTAAGGGTGCAAATAATAAACTCATAAATGCATTATACCCACTTTGTTACACATTATTACACCTAAAATGTGTAGAAAAATAATCTAAATTTTTATCAATTTCAAACCCATTTGAAATATATCTTTGAAACCCATTTGCAAATAAAATCATAGATTTCAACTAGTTAAGCCCGTAGATGAAAACTAACTAACATCACACATATATTAAGTCTAATACATGTAATTAAAGTAACTAAAATTATACTCAACTACAAACCTAAATCAAGGTTAGTATTCCCGCCTAAGTATCTCCAAAATGGTGGTTGAAATGGTGGTGTAGGAGGAGCAACCCCCACCTCCAAAGGTGGCCTTAAGGGGTTACCAAAATCTATCCAAAGCAAGCTCCAAGATTCCTCCATCTTCAATCTCAAAATTCCCCTTTACAACTCCCAAACCTCATCAAAAGCTTCTCAAAAACTTTTCCTACAAGCTGTCACAGTACTCCAAGGTGTTTTAATGGTGTTTATGACCTCCAAAATGGTGTTTTCATGATGTAAAGATGGTGGGGAAGAAGAGCTACGAATTTGGGGTGAAAGAAGAGCTCTTGTTTGACCATGGCAATGAAGAAAATCTGATGAAAAGAGTGAGATATTAATGGCCAACTCACTTTCCCTCCCATTTCTCGTATAAGGTATCTTTGTTAGTCTTCAACTCTTGACCAACCATCTAAGAGTTTGTGTGTCCTAAATGGTGCAAAAAGGTTCCCAAGGTCTGCAATTTAAGTGAAAAAGGGACAATACAATGCAACCAACCTTGGTACATGTGACACTCAAGACCCACCCAAAATCAACCCCAACAGGATGATTTGTGTAATTTTCTCTCTAAAAATAAAATTTGTTTTTGCAATTTTTAACTTGAGATTCATATTCCTTGCATTTTTTGGCTAAAAATTCGTATTTAAAATTGTCGTTTGACCTCCTGGATTGTCCTGTACAAGCCGCGCAAGAATCGGGACCTCCGTATAAAAGAATTTTTTTCTATTTTTCTCTTCATAATAATATTCCTTATATTTTTTGTGGGTCAAAAAACATATTCACAATATTTTTTTGACCTTCCGAGACGTCCTAAATAATTTGCGCAAGACTAGACTTTCATTGTGTCGTAAGACAATTAGTACACATGATTGCTTAGCATTCATTTCTTGTCCGAATTGCACTAAACATAACCAAAGTGCTTAAAATAATTATATAAACTCAAAATAAAACTCGTGCGAACCATGCAATATAAAACTTTCTCATTTAATTCATATTGCGATATTTTGCTTTTCCTACCATTTAAATGTCGCTTCGTATTAACCTTGCCCATGTCACATCCGTTCCTTAATATTTTTTCCTCAAACTTAATGGAAATTCTAGCCAATACTATTATAGATTAAATATGCATTAATGCGACACATACATCGTTGGATTTTTTTTCGTTTAAACCATTTACATAATACCCCAGCTTACGTATTACTTGACGTGTTACACTTGGATTATTTATTCCTCGAATTTTCCTTTGGACAAAACACTTCAAATAACATTAAATAACTATGTTCTAGGGCGGGGTATTACAATAAAACTCGAGTTTTTCTTCCGTGCAAACGGAATTAGACAGTGGCCTTCTAAAACCTACTATGTGCGAATGAGGAAAATGTATCCATGCACATGATTTTTACCATAATACATAAGTTAGGGAAAATCTTCCATAAAGAGTTGGTATGAATCCTAAAATTGTCTAACTCTCTCAAAATATGCAATGAAAAGTGTGTATGCATGCTTAAAAACTATTTTTTTTGTAAATTTTTTATATTTTAAAAGAAACAAACATTAAAATATATACAAGTAACATAAAAATAAGTAAAATGATCACGATTAAGATATCAATGCTAAAATGGATTTTTTGTATAGATTTGATTTGAACTAAGAATTACAGACATTGATAAAATTCAAATCATTTCTCTAAGGACAAGATTTTATAAATGTTCGTTATCAATTACGTATGTCGTATACCGCTGCAATCGTCGAAGATTGCTCAGGATCATATATGCATCGAGACGGATCCGAATATCAAGCTTCTTTAATAATCAAGCCTCTTCAAGGTTAATTTCGGTGAGAAAGAATTTAAGTCCCTTTATGGTTCACTTTAAAGTTTTGGGATAATTTTTAAAAAGAGGTTTGAATATTTTTCTAAAATATATTCTAAGTGTTGAGGCATATTTTTTCATCAAAATGAATTTTCTAAGATTAAAAGAACATTTTTTGAAACGAAAAATTAAATTTATTTTTCGCGAATTTTCTGGTTCGAACGACGTGCCGAATCAAATTTTTTATATAAAGCGCGTTAAGTCATTCCGTTTTCAAAAAGGAGACATGATGATTTTCGATAACAGTAATCTGCTAATAGCATAACACTTCGTCTTCTTCAATTTTAGGGTTTAAAACCTTTCTTTTCAATTCACAGAAAATCCCAATCCTTTAGTGAATTATTTTAGAACCCAAAATATGATCTTGCTGATCTTCTTCTTGTAGAGAGGGTAAAACTACATCATATGGCTACGTGTCATTGAGGATCCTTCTGCATGAAGATTCTTTACTGATTTGGACTAAGGATTATAGGGAGTGCTACGGTGTTCTTGGGCTGAAGATAGGACTTTGATTCTTGTGTGTGACGACCCGAATATGATTGTGATAAACCATGTTTAAATCATTCTTACCGTATGGGATGGGGATAATGTGTTATTAGAATATATAATTTTAAGTTATTTGTTTAGTCTAATCCTACCTACATAACTTATGAAATATTGAATAAGTCACAAACACAAAGTTCTGAAGTCTTCGTTAGGAATGTTCGAGTTTGGGACTAGTTTTGGCCACTATAGTATAATAATTGACTTGAGGTGAAAACTAGATAGTTGTGTATATATGAGTTTAGTTTGTAACACAATAAACGGTATGTAAAATAGATTCCGAACAAGAAGTTATGCTAGAAGTACGAAGCAGGGGCAAATTTCTCCATTCATTAAATGATATTTCGTCTTATTAGGCTAACAAATGGTGGATTTTGATTGGTTAAGGAAGGAGGTGGGTTTTGAACGACTTTAAAGTATTGAAATAATCTCTTCCTTAAGAATATTTCATCCATTAAATTGAGGAGAAAAATTGGAGATAGTGATAAGGAAGTGGATGAAATATTTCACTATTACTTAAGAAGTGGATGAAATATTTCTCCTCAATATTCTTAAAGTAAATTGAGTAAATTTCCTTAAGAATATTTCATCCATTTTACTTATGTCTCAAAACATTCTTAAAGTAAATTTAAACATTTTACTTAAGAAGTGGGAAGTCGAAGAAGAAAAATTGAGGAGAAAAATTGGAGAAAAATCCATGGGAAATTACGGAAGAGTCCTTAAAGTAATTCCATATGTAAATCTTGTTAATTTCCATGTGTGACTGATTGAAAGGGTATAAATCATATATTTTCTATGTAACTTTCATGGCTTGGTTTATATGTATGAATAGATGCGAGTTTAAGTAAAGTTGAACGTGTAAATTATGTATATTGCTTCGATTGGAAACCTTGTGTATTCAAACTCCTATATCTTCTTGTATATTTATTGGAATTGAATAATTCAGGCTGGAGATAAAAATAGACTCATATATGTATAACATATCCGAAAATTATATGAAAATACCAAGAAATGAATCTTTGGTGATAGTTTGAAGTTCAGGTATAAAATCTTCCCCAAAGGTGTAACTATTCATACCATGTGTTTGATATTTTGCTTGACATAGAAAATGAACCTTAAAAATTATGAAGATTTAATTTTGTATTTTTCAATATTTTTATGGATGTTTGGTGAAATGTCACAAGAAGTTATAATGTAGAAAAATTATGAAAATTCCTGGAAGTTCACTGAACGATAAAAGAGCCTATAGGGTAGATTTTCTTTGTAATAAAGAAATGGACACATGTTTCTCTAGGAACTTGAAATGATATGTTTTATTTTAAATTGGGAACCTAATATGATAATAATTGGATTACAAAGAAGAAATATAAGTATGTTTGGGCTATGTATTGTATATGTTAAATATTTTAACATGAAATTAGATGAGACTTCATTTATGATAAATGATTTGAATGGGATCATATGATGCCTATGAATTGGGTTAAGTTTAAGTTATTCTTTGTATTGTTAATATTCGTATGATGATACTAATATTGTAATAATTTATATGTGAAAGGTAAGAAGAACCAGTTGAACAAGTGTCAGACAAAGGCGAGGGAAAAACACATGAAATGGCCAATGTGAGTGTACTCACTGGAAAGAGATGTACTATACATGGTTATGGAGATGATTTGAATATCACTCACCGGTAAGATGTATTACGCGTGGTTTTGGATATGATCTAAATATCATTCACTGGTAAGATGTATTATACATGGTTATGGATATGATGTGAAAATCACTTATTGGTAAGATGTATTATACGTGGTTACGAATATGATCAGAATAATATTGAATATAAATTTGTTTATTTCGTTTTATCAAAATGGGAGGTTACTCCCCGACCCGGAATGGGGGATATTTTCCTATAAAAGACAAGGGGTAACTTCTCGACCTGGAATGAGGGAGAATTGTCTATTATAGACAGGATATGTGAATCATGATTGGATAAGTTGGTCATTCTTTATCAATGAGTCAGACAAGTATATAATTGGTAATTCTTTATGAATGGGTTGGATGAGTATGCATATATCATCACGGGGATATGATTAATTGTATTTAATTTTATACAATAGTGTAGTAGTGATGCATTTGCTGGGCTATTTTGCTCACGGTTACTATGGTTATATGTCTTAGGTAAATGTGACGTCACTGCCAAATCTAAGCGGTTGGTGGGGTTAGCAAGGGATGCATAAAACCATGATTTTGGTCAAACGTAAAAGGGGTAATTTAAGACTACTTATCTTTTCAGTAAGTTTGAATAAGCATAATTACCTCAAAAATTGTTAAAAGTTTTAGTTTATGGATTCATGTTAATAACTGAAAAAAGGATACTCATGTTTATGGTTTGGTTAAAGTAATTATGATTTGACTGACTTTGACTTTCAAACTTAATAATAAGTAACTGGGTTAGGGTGTGTCAACTTTGGTATCAGAGCCTATGTTTTAGAGATTCTAGGGTGAGAAACACCTAGATTTGGCAGTGGAAGTAGAAATTGTTTTGAGACATAAGTAAAATGGCTTTTGCTAATTAACATTTGTTATCTATACATATATATTGTTGTACGAGATGTGAAATGCAAGGATCTTGCAGGAAAGGAAATGAGATGCTAAAGTTTATTTGGGGATGATAGCGAATACATGTATTTTAATATGAATCATTGCATTATTTTATTTTTGGTATGGACAAACATGTCAGTTAAGGAAAATTTTTAAAGACAAAATGTGGTGTACGAAAATTGTGAAGTATTGGAAGTAATAATCTCTTCTTATGATGGAATATGTAGATTTGAGTTGTGTCACTTATTAAGCCATGGTTTGATGTGTGCCCATTTATGTGGGAGAATAAGGTACGGGAACCCATATTCTGTTAAAGGATGAGATGGTAAGTGGTTAGAGTGTGAATAAAATGAAGATTCACATGGTAAAGGTGAAGTGAGAAGATTAATAGTTATATATGTTTAAATTTAATATGTGAAATGGTCTGAAATTGAATTACTAGTCAATATATCATAATTAATCTGAATATGGGTTCATACTGAATTACGATAAGTAAAAGAAAGGAGTAATAAGAGTTGAGATGTACTTCTTTACTATTATGAGTATATGTAGTGGATATTACCCTTGTGATGTTTTGAAATGCTAATATGAATAATAAAGTTGAGACAAGGTGTTAAAGAGTTGGGAGCTTAAAAATGTTGGGGAGCCCTTTTAAAAATATGTGTTGTGTATAAGTATGGGAAAGATGCTAGTCGGGTCTGAATATTAGCAACTAGTTGGGGGGATATTCAGTTGTATTTGTCATTGTACATAAGTGTTATGATTAATAGTATGGCATATAATGAATATGATTGACATTGTACGAAGTCACCAAGAAGTATGTGCAAGGATAAGATGTTATGTGAGATACCATAATGGGATACATTAAAGTATATGTTCAAGTTATTTGAAACAAATACGACATATAATAACTAAGATAATTATTATGGGGTTGGTATGTATGGTTAAAGTTTTCAGTGGTGATGTTATGTTTAACGTCCATGTTACGAAACGGGTAAGGTGAGTGTATTAATAATGTTGCATAAGATTATAATGTTAATAAGGATTGGGGTAAGATTATGATTGTAAAGTTATTATGCCAGACAAATGACTCGTTAAAGACATTTTATGTTTAGTTAAAGAACAATCATACGATATTGAAAAGGGGAATATCGTGAGAAGTTATATTGAGTTCATAGTGCATAACTGCATAATATATATGAACGTGAATATGAAATCTTGGTTAAGAATAAACATTTAGTGAAAGATTGTACAATTTGGATATATGAAAAGTAGTGAGGCTATATTTAAATTAATAAATTATAAAGATGAGATTTAACATACTCTTAAACATCATAAATGATATAGATAGTAGTTAAAGTCAAACATGTGTATTTGGTATTCAATGGAAGATGGAAATATGATGTGTAATAAGCTAATCTGGTAATATGATATTTATGAATTGAAATATTACACAATGATAAGGATAAACTATAGGAATGAAGGAAGAAAGGTAAAGAATGATACTAGGTTTGTTAAAAACATTCACTCATTGTGAATATACGATGATACAACTGATAATCTAGTATGTGTGAATATTTAACATAAGTATGTAACGGTATGAAGTAATATATTAGTTGGGGATTGGTTTTCATTAATAAGAAATCATTAGACAATTATTCTTACATGTAATGATAAAGAAACTGAAGTTATTATGAAAGAAGATTTGCAAGACATCGAGGAACCAGTTGAAATTATTAGTCGTAAGGAGCAAGTATTAGGGAATAAAGTTAGTTCCGTAGTTAAAGTTTTGTGGAGGATCCATGAAATTAAATAATCAAATTGGGAAAGGTAATATAGAATGAGAAAATAGTATCCCCAATTGTTTGATAAGTGAAATTCATCCTAAATTTCTAGGACAAAATTTTCTAGAGGAGAAGGTTGTGACGACCCGGATATGATTATGATAATGATAAATCATATTTAAATCATTCTTACCGTATGGGATGGGGATAATTTGTTATTAGAATATATAATTTTAAGTTATTTTGTTTAGTCTAATCCTACCTTCATAACTTAAGAAATATTGAATTAGTCACAAACACAAATTTCTAAAGTCTTCGTTAGGAATGTTCGAGTTCGGGACTAGTTTTGGACACTATAATATAATAATTAACTTGAGGTGAAAACTAGATAGTTGTATATATATAAGTTATGTTTGTAACACAATAAACTGTGTGTAAAACAGAGGTGCGAGCAAGAAGTTATGCTGGAATTACGAAGTAGGGGAAAATTTGTCCATTCGTTAAATGATATTTCGTCTTATTGGGCTAACTAATGGTGGATTTTGATTGGTTAAGGAAGGAGGTGGGTTTTGACCGACTTTAAAGGATTTAAATAATCTATTCCTTAAGAATATATTATTTCCATCAAAGATTTTGGCTTGAGAGGAAGAGAAGTGGGAAGTTGAAGAACAAGAATTGAGGAGAAAAATTGAAGCAAAATACATGGGAAATTACGGAAGAGTCCTTAAGGTAATTCCATATGTAAATCTTGTTAATTTGCTTGTGTGACTGATTGAAAGGGTATAAATCATAGATTGTCTATGGAAATTTCATGGCTTGGTTTATATGTATGAATAGATGTGAGTTTAAGCAAAGTTGAACGTGTAAATCATGTATATTGCTTCGATTGGAAACCTTGTGTATTAAAACTCCTCTATCTTCTTGTATATTTATTGGAATTGAATAATTAAAGTTGGAGATACAAATAGGATCATATATGTATAACATATTCGAAAATTATATGAAAATACCCAGAAATGAATCTTTGGAGATAGTTTGAAAATCAGGTATAAAATCTGCCCCAAAAGTGTAACTATGCACACGAGGTGTTTGATATTTTGCTTGACATAGCAAATGAACCTTAAAAATTATGAAACTTTAATTTTGTATTTTTTAATATGTTTATGGATGGTGGGTGAAATATCACAAGAAGTTATAATATAAAACAATTATGAAAATTCCTGGAAGTTGACTGAACGATAAAAGAGCCTATAGGAAAGATTTTCTTTGTAATAAAGAAATGGACATATGTTGCTCTAGAAAACTTGAAATGATGTGTTGTATTTAATATTGGGGACCTAATATGATAAGAATTGGATTACCATGAAGAAATTAAAGTATGTTTGGGCTATGGATTGGATATGTTAAATATTTTAACATGAAATTAGATGAGACTTCATTTGTGATAAATGATTTGAATGGGATCATATGATGATTATGAATTGGGTTAAGTTTAAGTTATTCTTTGTATTGTTAATATTCTTATGATGATACTGATATTGTAATAATTTATATGTGAAAGGTAAGAAGAACCGATTGAACAATTGTCAGACAAAGGCGAGGGAAAAACACATGAAATGGCCAATGTGAGTGTACTCACTGGAAAAAGATGTACTATACATGGTTATGGAGATGATTTGAATATCACTCACCGATAAGATGTATTACGCGTGGTTATGGATATGATGTGAAAATCACTTATTGGTAAGATGTATTATACATGGTTATGGATATGATCAGAATAATATTGAATATGACTTTGTTCATTTTGGTTCATCAAAATGGGAGGTTACTCCCCGACCCAGAATGGGGGAGATTTGTATATTAAAGACAAGGGGTTACTTATCGATCGGGAATGGGGGAGAATTGTCTATTACAGACAGTATATGTGAATCATGATTCGGATAAGTTGGTCATTCTTTATGAATGAGCCGGATAAGTATATAATTAGGAAATCTTTATGAATGTGCCGGATAAGTATATAATTGGTAATTCTTTATGAATGGGCCACATAAGTATGCATATATCATCATGGGGAAATGATGCATTTGAAGGGCTATTTTGCTCACGGTTACTATGGTTATGTGTTTCAGGTAAATGTGACGTCACTGCCAAATCTAGGAGGTTGGTGGGGTTAGCAAGGGATGGATAAAACCACGATTTTGGTCAAACTTAAAAGGGGTAATTTAAGCCTAATTATCTTTTCAGTAAGTTTGAATAAGCATAATTACCTCAAAAATTGTTAAAAGCTTTAGTTTATGGATTCATGTTAATAATTGAAAAAAGGATACTCATGTTCATGGTTTGATGAAGGTAATTATGATTTGACTGAATTCGACTTTCAAACTTAATAATAAGTAATTGGGTTAGGGTGTGTCAACTTTGGTATCAGATCCTAGGTTTTAGAGGTTCTGCGGTGAGGAACGCCTAGATTTGGTAGTGGGAGTAGAAATTGTTTTGAGACATAAGTAAAATGGCTTTTGTTAATTAACATTTGTTATCTATACATATATATTGTTGTACGAGATGTGAAATGCAAGGATCTTGCAGGAAAGGAAATGAGATGCTAAAGTTTATTTGGGGATGATAGCGAATACATGTATTTTAATATGAATCATTGCATTATTTTATTTTTGGTATGGACAAACATGTCAGTTAAGGAAAATTTTTAAAGACAAAATGTGGTGTACGAAAATTGTGAAGTATTGGAAGTAATAATCTCTTCTTATGATGGAATATGTAGATTTGAGTTGTGTCACTTATTAAGCCATGGTTTGGTGCGTGCCCATTTATGTGGGAGAATAAGGCATGGGAACCCATATTCCGTTAAAGGATGAGATGGTAAGTTGTTAGAGTGTGAATAAAATGAAGATTTACATGGTAAAGGTGAAGTGAGAAGATTAATAGTTGTATATGTTTACATTTAATATGTGGTCTGAAATTCAATTACTAGTTAATATATCACAATTGATACGAATATGGGTTCATATTGAATTATGATAAGTAGAAGAAAAGAGTAAGTGGTGTACTTCTTTACTATTATGAGTATATGTAGTGTATATTACCCTTGTGATGTTTTGAAATGCTAATATGAATAACAAAGTTGAGATAAGGTGTTAAATAGTTGGGAGCTTAAAAATGTTGGGGAGCCCTTTTAAAAATATGTGTTGTGTATAAGTATGGGAAATATGGTATTCGGGTTTGAATATTAGTAACTAGTTGGGGGGATATTCAGTTGTATTTATCATTGTACGTAAGTGTTATGATTAATAGTATGGCATATAATGAATATGATTGACATTGTACGAAGTCACCAAGAAGTATGTGTAAGGATAAGATGTTATGTGAGATACCATAATAGGATACATTAAGGTATATGTTCAAGTTCTTTGAAATAAATACGACATATAATAGTTAAGATAAGTAATATGGGGTTGGTATGTATGGTTAAAGTTTTCAGTGGTGATGTTATGTTTAACGTCCATCCTACCAAATGGGTGAGGTGAGTGTATTAATAATGTTGCATAAGACTATAATGTTAATAAGGATTGGGGTAAGATATGATTGTAAAGTTATTATGCTAGACAAATGACTCATTAAAGTCATTGTATGTTTAGTTATAGAACAATCATACGATATTGAAAAGGGGAATATAGTGAGAAGTTATATTTAGTTCATAGTGCATGACTGTACAATATATATGAACGTGAATATGAAATCTTGGTTAAGAATAAACATTTAGTGAAAGATTGTACAGTTTGGATATATGAAAAGCAGTGAGGCAATATTTAAATTAAGAAATTGTAAGGATGAGATTTAACATACTCTTAAACATAAGAAATGATATGTATAGTAGTTAATTAAGTAACTTTGAATTTCAAGCATGGGATGATGTGAACAAATAATAGATCATATAATCAAATGAATGAACATAATTGTTTCATATGAATTACATTTCAAGCCTAATTATATCATTTCAGGAATATCATTTTGAGATCTTTCAGAGATAGACTCTAATAATATATCCAGCCTCAAAAAGATGTTTTAAGCCCTAAATTGGATATTAAAAGTAGTAGAAAATAAATATAAAACCCGTATGTTTTTTTTGCTATGACTTTTCTATCACTTGGCTTTGACTCTTTCCATCGTTTAAATGGATTTTCATACGACGACTTTCATACAAACATTGGTAGACACCGATTAATGATACTCAAATTCAAACCAACGTCATCTCACCAATGGTAGAAAATGTCTCATCAATCAAATATATCAAATATATATGAACTTCACTTAAATCTATCAAATGGTCCATATAAATGTTTATCAAATGATTTTGACCAACATTAGATCTCAGTATTTAATAATGATTTAAAAATCAATAAATCATGCAAGCCACATAAAAGTCGCATGTGATTCAAAGATATGTGAAGTGCACGGGCAAACAAATGAATACCAAAGATTTCAAAAAATTTGATTTTTCATAATTCTTTAAATAAATTCTAACTAGTTATTGAAAAAGTTATCATTTGCATATCAGTGCTTAGAATCCATTTTTCAATCCTTGTGCAAAATAAGTTCATACAATAAATCACATGTATACATATAACTTAACCAATAACAACAAAAAAAAAACAAATAGAAAGTCTTTTTGGATTTTTCAAAGATGATAACATGTATACATACAAAGTGTGGTGACAATTATATTCAACACAAATAAATAAGAAAAGCGCAATCACCAAAGGAAATAAAGAACATAAAATGCCAATCACACAGCACAATATGTACGCGGTTCAGCAAGAATACCTACATCCACGGTGATGCAGTCAGTATTATTTCTATATATTCCGGGGAGTGTTTACAGAGACTACAAATCGTGCCCTCTTGCCCCGGGCTTAGGATTGTTATATACATATTTATTCTTGGGGAGTGGGGGTGTTGGACTCCCCCACGTCCATCTTTTACTCCTAGAATATCTCCCTGCAAAATTTTAGGAGTGGACTAAGTCACAACTGGATTCAGTTGGAGTATGAAGGGCCCAGACTTTGGGCCATTCCCATTGGGCTACTTGTCTGGGCCTATAATGGCAAATTCGGGTACCCAGAATAGCCCCTAAAGTTATTGGGCCACAATTTGGGCTCAATAAATTTAAATGATTTATCATAATGGCTCTCTTATGAATTGTGTAACTCTTCCCAAAGTTGAAAACTGATTTAGGCGGTAGCTTGCTTCGTGTCCTGTGCACGATGATTGAGAACGTTTAAGGAGTCATTTGGAGTGGCATTTCTATATTATCGTTTCAAACTTCTTAGCATTTCCTCATCTTATGTGAATTTTAGCTGTTGTGCCCTCTTATCCAGGTCTTCATTTTCTTTGCTTTCAATCTCCCTCATCGTCTGGGCTTGTGATCTTGCGTTGTCCAAGCCAAACTTTCATCTCGCTAGTCCCCTTTGCTCTCTCTTTGTGCTTTCTCTGTTGAGTTTTCTTCGAATTTGTAATTTAGGGTTTACAAATGACGAAGATAGGTAATAGATCAGTGCCCGAGTTTAGGAAGTTTTACAATATCCCTGAATGGGTAGAGATTGAATGCGTCTCTATCCTTAAGAGTGTTAGCGAGATAGAGGGCGCTCATTGGATTCATGTCTAGTTTCTTTCCCATGGGGGGACTTATTTTTCCTCCAAATAATTTGTTTCTGCATTTTTTTGGTTATTTCAACATTGTCCCTGCACAGTGCTCGCCTAACATCTAGAAGATAGTAAATGGTGTCCATAGGATAAATCAACTTTATGGCACTAAATTAGGGCTTGCTAAAATTTGTTTTTGTTATTCCTTCTCTCGAACTAGCTCTGGTCTTCTTTACCTTAAGGCCAAGAGTCCTCACAGGGTATTAGTAGTAAATTTACCTGATTCCCACAAGGACTACTGGAAAGATGGCTTTCTTGCTAGGAATTAGCAGTTCTCCCCCCAGACTGAGGGGGCGAGGTCTGATAGATTCACTGTTCCCTTTTATGAGGAAGAGTACATAGGTAGTTTTCGCTATGCTCCTTCGATCTCCTTGTTAATGTGTGGTTTTTTTGATATTCCTCTCTCTTCTTTTCAGCGAGGATAAATAATTTGGAACCTTCTCTTAGTGAGGTACGAGCTGCTGAGCTGATCAAGGCTTGGAACATCATAGAAGCTTTGACTGAAGGTGAACATCCCCAATCGGCCGCTTTTCTCCTAAAGTACAAGAACATCGAGTCTAGTTTCATTACATGGCCTGAAGACATCATTCTTGTCCTAGATATTACTGAAGAGGTTACTGTTGACCCCATCCAGTTAGACGAGGAAGAGAGCAGTTCTAAAAGTGATATTAGAGGAGGTGCTGAAGGTGGTTCTAGTGAAGCGAGATCCATTAGTGAAAGTTATTCTAGCTCAGAGGAGGTTTCTGAGGCTCAAGAGTCTTCAAGTATATCCAGCAGTTCTAGCAAGGAAATGGCTCCCCCTAGGAGGAACTTGATCCGTGATGATGACGATGAGGATGATGTGCTTCTCGCTCAGTGATCGAAGAAGCAAAAATCTAGTAGTGGGGCTATTGCCATTGGTTCTCAATCTGCTACTTATGAGAAGGAGAAGAAGATAACAAAAGAAGAGCAATTGAGAGAGAGAGAGAAATAAAGAAGAGGAGAGGAAGAAGACTGAAGAGAAAAGGAAGGTGGAGGAGAGGAAGAGGGTGAAAAAGTAGAAGGAGAGAGAGAAGGAGAGGAGAAGAGTGTAAGCGAGGATGAAGGTTGGGCAAGCTTTAGTGCCCGTGTCTGCGTTGCCAGAGGGGGCCTCAGTTGCCCTCTCTCCCCAACTGGTTCCTATACTGCTCGAGAGAGCAATCCTGCCTGCTGATCGCCAAAGGGCAATGGGAACTGACCAGTTAGCCTTGCAAGCGAGTCAGAGGCTACCCTTGGTAAGTCTGTTTCTTTTCTTTAACACTTGTAAAACTCTGTTAACTGCTTTCTTCGAATGCTTTCTTTTTACTTCCAGTTTATGACTGAATTCGCCGTGCTCTATTGCTCTAGCAACGAGTTGGTGAATAAGAATGCTGAGTTAGAGAAGTAGAACGTTGCTCTGAAAGGGAAGATTACCGAGCTCGAGGCCAGCTTGAAGATTGCTGATACTACTCGGATATCCTCCGATCTTGCTCTTATTGAAGCTGATAGAACGAAGAAGGCAGTGATGAAGAAGCTGAACGAGCTAAGGCAGTCCTATGGCCTGGTATGTACGAGCAAGCTAGCTATGGTGGAGGAGAATAAAGTGCTGAGGGAGAAGCTGAAGAAGATGGAGTCCAAGGCAGCCACTAACAAGGAAGCTTCATATAATTTCGGGTGGGCTATCGCATATAAGGACGTTGAGGTTCAGATAGGCTACATCAGCCGTCTGAACTTTAAGAAGTGATGGATTAAGGCTCTTCTGGCTACCGGGGTGGATGTCAATTCTTCCTTATTCGACGAGCATGATTCAGGCCCAAAGCTTATTGTAGATGAAGTCCCTGCCCCAGCCATTGAAGGTGTCACCCCTGCCTCCCCGAATGTTCCTGTTGGTGCTCCTCCTTTTTAGAGGACAGTAGTTGTACCCTCTGAGGGAGATGCTTCTACTACTGCTGATAAGGTAAAGCATCCGACTTCTTTCGAACAAGCTAAGGTTGCTAGCTAGACTGCTCATAGGACCTATTCTATACTTTTACTTTACTTGTACTTCTTTTGAACAAATCGATGTAATTGTCCCCTTTTATTTTAATGAAGTGAAAGTTCTTTCCTTTCTGTAAATTGATTCTTCTACTTTTTTACTGCTTGTATGTATTGTATTTGATTGATGTAGATGAGTATATACCTACAATTTCTCAGTTGGGAAAGATCTTTGGACCTAATATGAGCACCCAAGTTCGTCAGGCCTTCGTTAGGATTTATAGGTCCCTTAGGTCGAGAAATAAGAGCTTTAAGGACCAGTCTGAGCTCATCGCCAAAATGAAGGACAGACTTCAAGAAATGGAAGAAGTTGGTGCGTCGGCCCAGGAAGAAGTGAATACTCTGAGAGCTAGACTTATGGATGCCTCTGAGATTAACCAGGTCGGAGAAATTATTCATTAGGAGAACGAGGCTCTGAGGAGGGAGGTTTTGCGACTCAGGGAGCATGTGCTGAGAATCGCCCCTCGTGTACTACGAGGTTCCTCTTCATCGACTGTTCCGCGAGGTGGTAGAGAGCCGAGCGATGCTCTTTCAGCCTTGCGAGTCTCTACCTCATCGGCTGCTCCACGAGATGTTCCAAACATAAGTTGTTTATCTAGGGAAATGGACAAGCTCCGAGAAGATTTCCGTCGAGCATATGTGATTACTGCTAGGCTTTAAGGGGATGTCACACGGCAGAGACATCTGTTCAAGAAAGTTCCTCGACGAGTGTGGGATGATTGTTACGACCAAGGTTGGGCAGATGCTCCGACGAGGCTGACAGAGTTTGAAGAGCTCGCCTTTATTAGGGGATGGTTGAGTGCCCTCAGGGAGCTACAGGTTCTGAGGAATTCAGTGCTCTGGTACCATCATGAGATCTACCCTTCCACTTTAAGGCCTAACCCTTTCAGGAGGGACGATCAATGGATCCCTATAGATGCTATCCCCAAGCAACTGTTAGAGCCAAACGCGAATGAGGTCGAGGAGGAATTAGCTCCTCATCTGAATGATGGTCGAAGAGCACAAGTGGCTGATTATCTTGTTAAGAGGCCTCAGCCTCATTAGGATTTTACCAATTGTAACGCTTTGTACATATGTAATGAAGTAATGTAATATTGATGTTTTGGGTGATCTCGCCGACTAAACACGGGTTGTACATTCTTGTTGTAAATGTGATGAAGTAATATAATATCTACATTTTGGGCGACCTCACCGACTAACCATGTGTTCGTCATTTATCTCTTACTTAATTAACTTGGGCCCCTGATGGACAACTAGATTGGTAGGGTAGCAATGTCAAGTAAGTGTCCTCCCAGTCCAGTATGCTTATAAGATACCAATTTGCCTCACTCTACCTTTTAGGTCGTGTAGTCACACTCCCTTAGGCCTAAGTGTGTCAATGGCGAGGACACACCTGGTCCTGGATGTTCTATCCGAGCAGTTTTTTTTATCCAAATATAGTTTGGAGACCAATTCACTTTTGGTCTAATTGCATAAGGATCCCCTGTAGGGCGTCATGTATTGCCAGGGCAATGCTAGGAGGTTGTTTGTGCTTTGTAACAAATACCTGAGGAGGGTGATACCCTGCTTTTATTCTTCGAGTAAGGTGCATGTTATTTGGAAAGGGTGTGCAAGTTATAAGTTCTTAATACATAATTAACACTTAATAGAATGCAGCTGGTAAACATCTTTCATTAATTCACGAAAAAATAAAAAATGAGTAGCCTATTCCAAAAATTTGATAAAAGATCCAAGAAAAAGAAAAGGCTAGAAATAGAATTTCTTTAGGTTGGCTGTGTTCCATGCTCGGGGTATTTTTCTGCCCTCCAGCATTTCTAAGTGATAGGCTCCTTGTAGACCGTCTCTTGTTATCTTGAATGGTCCTTCCCAGTTCGTCCCTAGCTTGTTGTCTGATGGTCTTACTGCGCTGCCAAGGACTTTCCCTAGGACGTAGTCCCCAACCTGGAATGACCTCGGATTGACCTTCTTGTTATATTATTTTGTGAGATGTTATTGATAGCTCGCTAGCCTTACTAGGGCTAGTTCTCTGCGTTCGTCAGTTAGGTCAAGTTCAGCGAGTAATGCTGCTTTGTTTTGGCCTTGGTCGATAAGGGTGGTTCTCATCGTTAGTAGGCCAGCTTCTAAGGGGATGATTGCTTCCATTCCATACGTTAGTGAGAATGGGATTTCCCTAGTTGCTCGCTGTGGGGTAGTGCGGTAAACCCATAAAATATGTGGCAGCTCACTCACCCATGCACCTTTGGCTCACTCTAGTCATTTCTTCAGCCCATCGATCACTATTTTTTTGGAAGCCTCGGCTTGACCGTTGCTTTGGGGGTATGCCACCGAGTAGAAATAGTGCCTGATCCCGTGTTCATTGCAGAAGTTCTAGAAAGGGACACTCTCGAGCTGTGTTCCATTATCGGTGATGATGGTTCTGGGGATTCCAAAATGGATAATTATGATTTTCCATACGAATCTCGTCATATTTGCATCTCGAATGTTTGCCAGTGGCTCTGCCTCGATCCATTTGGTAAAGTAATCCATCACGATCAATAGATACTTGCGGTTACCGACGACGGTAGGAAGGGGGCCTATGATTTCCATCCCCTATTGGGCGAAGGGCCATGGGCTAGTGAGTGATTTTAGGTCGCTGGCAGGTTGGTGAACCATAGGAGCATGTAGTTGAAATTTTTCACATTTACGAGCATATACTGCCGAATCGTTTTGCATATATGGCCACCAGTAGCCTTCCTTTATTGCTCGGAAAGCTAGTGACCTTCTTTCAATATGGCTTCCACAGATTCCTTCATGAAACTTGTGTAGAACTTGCTTGATGTCCTTCGGGTGGACACATTAAAGGTAAGGGCCGGTGAATTATCTTTTGTATAGTTTTCCCTCCGAAGATAAGTGAAAGCGAGAAGCTTTAACTCTTATCTGATGAGCAGACTTTTTGTCATCTGGAAGTGTACTATCTTTCAAATAATCCCTTAGAGGGTCCATCCAACTGGGCAGTGACTCGATCTGGAGCATGTGTTCTAGGTTTGACGGCTCATCACTCTTGTTGATGCTCGGATGGGAGAGGAAGTCGATGGGGATCGTCCTCTTCAAGTCAAAATCGATCGCTGAACTTAAGGCTTCCAGGGCTTCGACATGATGTTCTATCCTCTGGGAAATTGTTAGGCATTGACTTTCTCAAAGATGGACATTAACTCCTTTACCAAGGCAAGGTAGGCTGCCATTCTTTCATCTCTTGCATTGAAGTCCCCACTTATCTGATTAGAGACCAATTATGAGTCACCGAACACCCTTAGTTACTTTACCGCCAGTGATTGTGCCTTCTGCAGGCTGACTATCAAAGCTTCGCACTCTTCCTCGTTATTAGAGGCTTCAAATCCAAGCCTGATCCCTTGCTCGAGAATTGTGTCCTCTAGAGTCACGATCACAATGCCTACTCCTGCCCCTTTGAGTTGGAGGCTCCATCGATAAACAGTCGCCAGACCCCTTCTGATGGGTGTTTTTACATTTCCTTCTTGGGTTGGAGCTGGTGGTAAGGCTGTTCGCCAGTGAATTCTGTAATGAAATTTGTGAGAACCTTCCCTTTGATTGCACTCCTGGGCTGAAATTGGATATCAAATCGTTCGAGCTCGACTGACCACTTGGATAGTCTACCAGATAAATCCGCTTTTAACAAGACTTCTTTAAGGGGGTGTTATGTAAGGACGGTGATAGTGTGAGCTTCGAAGTAGTGTTTCAGCTTCCTCAAGGCTATTATTAGTGCGAAGGCGAGCTTTTCCAATGGCAGGTAACGCTTCTTGGCATCCAATAAGGTCTTACTCGCATAGTAGACTGGATGATGGATTCTTACTTTCTCGCACACCAGTGCAGAACTGATGGCGTAGCTGTAGATGGCGAGGTATAAGTAGAGGGAATCATCTTCTTGAGGTATGACGAGAAAAGCGGATTGCTAAGATAGGTCTTGAGTTCCTCCAATGCTTTCGAGCAATCTTGATTCCACCCTACTGTTTTGTTTCCTTTTAGGAGCTGGAAGAATGGCTTAAACTTCTCCGAGGACTTTGAAATGAAACGGTTCAAGGCGACAAGCATACTTATGAGCTTTTGCACATACTGTATCGTGCGAGGTGTTTGTATCCTATTGATCGCATCGATCTGGCCCGGGTTGGACTCAATGCCTCTCTTGCTAACCAAATATCTGAAGAATTTCCGGAATGGACACCAAAAGAACACTTGCTCGCGTTGAGCTTCATTCGATATTTCTTGAGGATTTCAAAGGTATTGGATAGGTCTAAGATATGGTCCTATTTTTTCTTGCTTTTGATGAGCATATCGTCGATGTAGACTTCCATGATTTCTCCCATTTGATTTTTGAACATCTTGGTGACTAGCTTCTGGTAAGTTGCTCTTGCATTCTTGAGCCCAAAGGGCATAACTTTGTATCAGTATAATCTAACAGTAGTGATGAACGTTGTCTTATCTTGGTCTGGTGCATGTAGGGGGATCTGATGATACCCTGAATAGGCATCCAGAAAACTCATTCTCTCGTGAGATGCTGTGGTGTCCACCAATTGGTCGGTTTTTGGAAGAGGGAAACTGTCCTTAAGGCATGCCCTGTTATGGTCAGTGAAGTCAATGCAGAATCTCCATTTCCCATTACTTTTTGGAATTACTACTAGGTTAGATAACCATTTAGGGAATTGAACTTCTCGTATGGATCCTGCGTCCAGTAGTTTTTTAACTTCTTTCTCTATGGCTTTATCATTCTCTGGCGCGACTCGTCGTGCTTTCTGTGCGATAGGCCTGAAAGTAGGGTCGACGTGTAACCTATGGAAAACCACACTGGGATCAATGCCAGGCAGGTCGTAAGGTTCCCACACGAAAATGTCTAGGTTACTTCTCAGTAACACCGTTAATTCTTTCTTTTCTTATTCTGTAAGAGAAGTTCAGATCAAAAAACTCCTTGCTTCCTTACTTCCACTGACCGTTATTTCCTCTAGGTTCTCGATGACCCGCTCAGAGGGGAGGATCCTGGTCTCCTCCACTCCTAGCCCTCCATATCTTAGTTGATGTTTTGAAGGTATCAGGCCCTCATATTCCTCGACTTTCTCTTTGGCCTTCTCGGCCTTCTTCTCTAGTTTCGGCCAAATGGCTGCTATGAAGCACCTTCTTGCCATCGCCTAATCCCCGTGAATCTCCATTACTCCTTTCTCGATTACGCACTTGAGTTTATAATGGTAGGTCGAAGGGACTGCCTTCATTGCATGCATCCACCCCCTACCGAGGATAGCTTGATATGGAGAGCCGATGTTGACCACCAAAAACTTGATCATCTTGGAGACACTTCCCGCCCTTACTGGCAGCACAATCTTTCCTAATGGAATAGTCAGTTTTCCAGCAAAGCTAACTAGAGGGACAGTGGCTTCCTTTAAGACGGCAACGCTTAACTTCAATTTCCTAAATAGGTTGAGATGCATTATCTCAGATGAGCTTCCTTGGTCGACGAGTAGCTTATCAACGTCGTAGTTGGCTATCTTGAGCGTAATGATCAAAGCGTCATGATGTGGGGTTCTTACTCCCACCAGATCTTCATCTGTGAACACTATATATTTGTTATAGTTGACGTCATCTGCTCGCTGATGCTTTCCTGATTATGTCTTTGCTGGATTGATCTGAAAAGCTTGCATTACTGCTGTAAGGTTTTTTACCTCCATTCGAGCTGAATTCCCCTGAATCTGCTTCATATCAGATGCCCCATAAATTACTATGAATTCATGGCCAGCATCATCTTCGAGTACGTTGTCAGGTCTTTTTTCTCCATTGGCAACAACTTTCTCTGCCTTCTTCTCCACAAACTCGTTCAAGTGCCCAGACTGGGCCAATTCTTCGAGGTGAGACTTAAGAGCTTTGCAGTTCTCGGTCTTGTGTCCTCTCTCTTTGTGAAAAGCGCATATCAATGCATTATTTCTCTTGCAGGGATCTCCTCCCATATTTCTGGGCCACTTAATAAAGGGCACGTCTTTGATCTTTGCCAGAATCTTATATATTGGTTCTTTAAAGATAGTGTTGACTACCTAAAATTCTTTCAAAATATCGTTCTTGCCTCCGTTCTTGGAGCCATTTTTATGCCTTTTATTCTAGTTTTTAACCTTGTCGTTTCCTTTGGAAGTGAGCTTAGTTCGTCCATTTTCCCCTGAACTGAGGCTGGTCACATGCTCTACTTTGGCGTACTTCTCAATGCGAGCCATCAAGTCATCGATGGTCGTGGCCTCCTTCTTCGTCAGGGATTGGTGCAAGAGGTAAGAGATGGGTAAACCAATCTTGAAAGAGGATATTGTTACTCTCTCCAAGCAGTCCTCGACCTCGTTGAATAACTCCCAATACCTCTTCGCATAGTCCCGGAGGTTCTCTTGAGGCGTCTTCTTTATTGTTAGTAAAGAATCCATCCTTTTGGGATGGGAGCTACTAGTAATGAAGCGGGATATAAAGAGCTCGGCCAAGGACTCAAAACTCCTGATAGACCTATGAGGGAGCCTTTCGAACCATTTTTAAGCCACATCATGCAGTCTTGAGGGGAAATGCTGCACATGAATGCATCCCGGTGGTTCCAGAGAGTCGTGGCTTGCCTGTTTTGCCTAACGTGATCAATAGGGTCAGTTTTTTCGCCATAGATCTTGAATCTCAAAATAGTAAATTTCTTGGGGGCTTCCTCTTCTTCTATCTCCCTTGAGAAAGGGGATGTCATTTGGGTCTTGAGAGCTCGTCTAGAAAGCTCTTTGGTAGATCTTGCACCGCGATGTGCTGGGTGTTGGTCCATCTCCCTTCAGAACAAATTTTGTATGTTCTCATCGTTGCGAGCTGGGCTCCTATAACAACGAGTTGGTTGCTGCTGCTCGAGCGAGTCATCGCTTGACTCGTGCTTCTCACTCTTTTGGGATTCACGTCTAGGGATCCTTCCTCGGCTGCGAGACTTGCTCGCCTGAGGGATAAGATTGTGATATGGACGTCGCCTAGTGCTGTGATGGAGCTCTTTCTCCATCTTCTCTAATTTACTTTTGAGGCGATCATTCTAAGCCTCTTGCTTGCGAGAAGACTCCCTCTTCTCTTGGAGCCTCGCCTCATAGGCATCAATCAATCGGGAGATTTGTGTGGACCTTGTTGGTCCTTGGCTCTCTTCTGAGGCTGGCCTTTTTGGGCGAGCCCCCTGATCTGAACGCCGAACTTTAAATATGATCGTGCAAGGGGCAGGTTGTTCTTATATATCCCCTGCCTGAGGGGCGTTGATACTGTGACCAGGCATTTTAGCTTCTTTATTAGTGAGGGCTTTCTTTAAGAAGACAAACATTTCCCACAGATGGCGCCAATTGTGGTGACAATTATATTCAACATAAATATATAAGAAAAGCACAATAACCAAAGGAAACAAAGAACATAAAATGCCAATCACACAACACAGTATGTACGCGGTTCAGCAAGAATGCCTACGTCCATGGTGGTGCAGTCAGTATTATTTTTATATACTCCGGAAGTGTTTACAAAGACTATAAATCGTTCCTTCTTGCCCCGGGCTTAGGGTTGTTATATACATATTTGTTGTCGTGGAGTGGGGGTGTTGGACTCCCCCACGTCCATCTCCTACTCCTAGAATATCTACCTGCGAGATTTTAGGAGTGGATTAAGTCTCAACTGAATTCAGCTGGAGTACGAAGGGCCCATACTTTGGGTCATTCCATTGGGCTACTCGTCTGGGCCTATGATGGCAAATTAAAGTACCCACACAAAGTAAGGGACAAACATATATAAAAATGCATGAAATGCATAATGAATGATAGAATCCTAACCAAAAGTATGTAGAATATATGAATATAATAATAAAATCTATCACACCAATCAAATGATCCCAAATAAATCAAGGAGTACCTAGGAAGGGACCTATAACCAACAACTGCCCTAGGTCCCCTATTCATCTACCTATATAGGTGAAGGAGGGTTATGCATCTATCGAATCATTAGGTGGCATAAATACTACACCCTTCTTCCTTTTAACTTTCTTTTGAGGAATCCCAAGATCAACTATCTCTCTCTCTCTAAGATAATTCCTAGGTCTACCTCTCATAGGTTTCCAACATTTCTCCTCAAAGGAACTCTGTTTCTAACAAATGTGTTTATATGCCTATGTATAGGAACATTTATCCTATAATTTTGTTGATTAACCACAAAATAAACCTTCCTCATGAGATTACCATTCTCATTCATAAGCTCTCTCAAAGGATCTTTCTTTTCCACTGCCCTTTGATTTTCAACGGAACTTTTCTTCCAAACCAACATTCATCTACATATTGTATTGGAATGTCCATACAAAATGAAATGGGAGCAATACAAAATATTTTTTCTATGTATAGGCTTAGGCCTAAATTCATAATCTTTCATCTCTTCTCATTTCACGAGCTTCCTTCTCTTGAAGCAAAAATGGGGAATGTGGTCAACCAAAGGTACTACACCTCACTAAATACTTAGGTATAATCTCGTTTTGTTTCAACTTAGGAGTTTTGTCCTTGGTCACTCTCTTGATACAAGATAATGATTCAAATGTTGATTTCAAAATTAATTTTTCTTTTGCTTTAGATCAACAAATCTAGGAACATGTTTATTATTTTTACTCAACCATATTTTTAAAATAATGTTGTTAAGGACATTAGTTCTTTCAACCAATTCAAATTTCAATTCCTTATCATGTTTTAAGATACAAATTTTCAAAATCATCTATCAAAACTTCTTTTTGAAGAATAATCTTTTCTTTCTCCTTAATGAAAATTTAATTCATCTTCCTCAATAAAGAAATTTATTCTATCAAGGTATCAATATTTTTATTAAGAGTAACATTATCCAATTGAACACTTTTAAACTTTTTAATTTCTTCTTCTTTTTCACATTAAATGGCTTTCATCTTATTACAATCTTGATGCTAGACTTGTTGATCTTAAGATATTCTTGATAAAGTTCTTTAAATTCTTAATAAATGTTATCCTATAAATTATCATTATCATAAGATGATCTAGGATATGTGCAGGAACCACACTATCACATGACGAGATATAACTAAGAAACCTATTTCTAGATTCTTTCTTTCTTTCCTTGTTCACAATCACATCAAGAGAATAATTCTCTTAACCAAATCTTTCACTTTCACCTTCCAAATTAACCATGAGTTTATCTTACCTCCACTATCTTCACTAGAGGTACTTTCGTTCTATTCGTTATTAGAATGTATTGACTTCTCCAACTTCTTCAAATGTGATTTATATGGTGACCTACTCCACCACACCCAAAACACTTATCCCCATATTTTGCCTCTCCCCTCTAAGGTGAATTCTTCTCATATCAACCTATGAAATCGTATTCAGAGTACTTTTGTTACTTTAGTTCAAAGTTCTTTTCATTTTTTTTATGAGTATTACACTTATTTGATGAAAGCAGTTAATGCTTCATGTAAATATTCCGGAGAACAAGGTTGTTGTAATTTGAAACATAGAAATAAGCATAGTAAATCCTCAATATCACATATGAGGAACTTTATAAATCATTTCAAATGTTGTTGTAATTTGAATCTCTTTGCACTAGAAGTTCCTCATATGTGATATTGAGGATTTACTATGCTTATTTCTATGTTTCATAATTGAGTATCATATTATACTCTTGTGTGCTAATGAAGGTGAACAATGAATTCAAAGCAATACAGTTATAATTGCAAGCATTAAGTTCAGCATTACACCAATTTGCACTAGGTTTGTGCGATATAACTCCCCCAAACTCAATTGTGGGATAGGACCAACCATATCCAATGCTCACCCACAATATCTCATGTCTATATTTTAAATGAGCTCTCATCTTCACTCTCCAATGGCCATAATTTGTTCCATCAATATGAGGTGGTCTATTCGTATAACCACCGTATCTCAAATTATCCATCTTGACAAGACAAGATACAAACACCTAACAACTAGATATAAGAAAAAAAACACACTTAGCAACAAAAAGATCACGAATATACTCTAGCACACAAATTATATCAAAAGATAAACTGCTCTGATACCATTTGAAATTGCAAAATATAAGGAATGTGATGTGCAATTGTGTATACTCAAATAAACCTAGAGGAGGTGAATAGGTTTCTCTTCTAAAAATTGCCTAATTTTAAAATTACTTTCCAAATTTCGCAATCCTAGTTAAACATACAACTAGGTGAGGATGAATTTATTATATCTACAATTAAGCAATCAATTGTGACAACCCGCTATTCGAAATAAATGGTGACCAGCCCGATACCCCGATGAAACATGAATCATGGATAGGTATCATTCTCAGCATCACAATAACATACAGAGTATCGGGAATAATCACCCAATGTTCCAGAAAATGGGTTATCAAAAATTTTAGTTGATAATTTAAAGAAAAAACTTTCAACAACCCATAATAGAAAAAGAGGGTGGAAACTCCCACAAACATATATATATATATATATATATATATATATATATATATATATATATATATATATATATATATATATATATATAATCCAATAGATAAGAAAAGACCGAATAAAGCATCTGTCGATACGATCCATACAATACATAGTAAGTTTCATGTGTTCCATAATACATCATTTATACAATTACAACCATTTGGGCCACACGCCCGAATAAAGACTGATCTTAGCTAGAAAACAATAATAGAGGTGTCTACACAAAATATCCCGTGATACCCGCAAAATGTCGCGGCTCCTCAAAAGACTTAGAGAAAAGAAAGTCATTACGGGCGACCTTGCGGCGGAACACCTGAAGGAAAAATAGAAGATACATAAACAATAAGAAAATGAAGAACCGGTCAGAGGCCAGTTTTATATGATCACTAGATAAATGACAGGTATGACAATAATGTACAGGTAAGCATGGAAGATACGGATGATATTCTAGCATGGTAACATCACATAAAGAACTAAGACAGTTAAATGATTATTAAAATGGAATTCAATTATGCAAAGAAATAAAAGTACTTATAAGCCTTTTTCATCTTTCATCATTTTCATTTCCGTCTTCTTTCCATTCCTTATCAGGAATGCAATTATTACCATGTGCTCTTTATGGCACTTATCTCAATAGTATGCTCTTTGTGGCATATACTTTTCTCTTTATGGAATTAATGTTCCATCGAGTACAAATCGAAAATAGAATAGTTTTAAATATATATATATATAACGATTCTAAGACCACCCGTCCGGGTTTCCCCACTGTGCGCGCCCCTAAATAGCCATCATCTTCCAGGGCCTAACATAAGACAACCTGGGATCCTATCGCAAACGTCGGGAAGCGGCCATATGCCTATGGGATAGTCAAGACCACACCCGGAATCTCCTACCCATCGCAGAAACATATAAACAAGTTCTCATATGGCCTAGGACTATATCCACCCTGCATTCATTAGCCAGGGAGCTTCACCTCACGTACGGACTTCCCTTAAGATGGTATTTAGAGAGGTGTGTATCATCCATTTTATTAATTTCCATTTCATGGTTCAGTAAATTATGGTTTACTTTATCCATTTTACATTTTATCAAATGCATTATGGTGTACTTCACATCATCATAATAACCTTGAAGAATATTTAAACTCCCAAGATATCTCTCCCAAATGTCCTTGTTTGGACTTTATAATAACCCATCAAATGAGATCTAGTTCGCATTTACTCCTAAAGTCTCCAATTTCAACCTTAAGATTTCTTAGACTCTTATAGAACTACCTGATAGAAGAAATGCCTAAACATTTCTTTAAATCTCCCCCCCTCCTGACATGAACCCTAGATGAACCCCTTCGAGTCTAGGGAGTCGACCGAACTCAACTGATACTCTAAGACCCTATATTTACTTCATTCAAGAAGGTCCTTAATTACTAATCCTAAAGAAAAGGGGTTAAAATTGAAAAAGAAAAGAAATTGAAAAAGTGCAGGGTTTCCGAATCGATTCGGCCAGAAAATATGGGATTCCGCATAGTTGCCGAATCGATTCGGACCGGTCAGGAATATTGGGTTTCTGCATAATTTCCTAATCGATTCGTACCATCCGAATCGATTCGGTTCACCCAACCCTGGAAACTATCTCGCAGCGAATCGATTCGGCCGGGCCGAATCGATTCGGCTCTGCAGAAATTCCTAATTTGCTTATGGAGTCTTGGATTCCAATTTCCTTCCCAACTCAAATCCATTCAAACCAACTCATGTATTGTCACCAACACAACATAAATGCTATTAACTACTACCCCAACTATCAATAATCATCCAAATTAATCTTCAATGCTTTAAGACCAACAATTACACAAAAAACCCTAAACTAATCAAACCATGATCAATACATCCTTATCACTACTAATCATTTAACTTAAACCATTAATAGAAAGTAGGAAACTTGCCTCAATGCAGAAAATGCAGATTTTCTTTGTGTGGGATCAAGAATCCTTCTCAAGTCTTCAATATCCTTTCTTCTCTCTACTCTTTCTCTTTCTCTCTCTCTCTTTAATTCTCTAGGTTTAGAAAATACAATTAGGTGAATAGTGATTCACTCAAGACATAAATCGTGCCTTTTGCCAAAATCCCAACTTAATGGATCGATATTGCGATAAAATAATACGCAATTGCATATTTAAGGCATAATCAGTCAAAAATGCCCAAAATCTCAAAACACAAAATGGCACAATTTCTGACTATCTCGCACGTTCCGGAATCAACTGCGGACACTAAATTATCATTTGGACATTTTATAATTCAATTTATGTTCCGGTCTCATTATTAAGCCAAATATCATATTAATTCATATGATATTAATAAGCATAACATAGCAATATTCACCCATAGTTATGGTATATGTGCAAACTCATAGTGAATATTAACTTTTCTTCATTAAATTAGCACTCAATTCATAATCCAAAACTCATATACGTTCTCATAATCGAGGGTTATTACATACTCCCTCCCTTATGAGGGAATTTTGTCCCCAAAATTCAGGTGTACCTTATAAGAAAATATGTGGATATTTCTCCCGCATCTTGTCCTCACGCTCCCACGTCGATTCTTTTGCATTGTGGTGACTCCATTGAACTCTCACTAAGGGCACCACACGAGACCTTAACTTGCGCTCCCCACACTCAAGAATAGCAACCGGTTGTTCTTCATATGAAACATCGGGTTGTAAGTCGATATCTTCAAAAGGGATGTGCCAAAGGGCACCCTCACATCTTCTATACTTCTTCAAAGAGGAGACATGGAATACATCGTGGATTTGTTGCAAAGGCTCCGGTAAAGCAAGTTGATACGCCATGGGACCAACTTTTGCTATAACTGGGTAAGGTCCAACAAAACGCGGTGCAAGCTTTCCTTTCTTCTCGAAATGTTTAATGCCCTTCATTGGAGATACTCGCACCAACACTTGGTCTCCAACCTCTAACTCCATGTGTCTCCAACTCGCATCGGCATAGCTCTTTTGACGGTCTTGGGCTATCCGAATGCGATTTCAAATAAGTTCAATCTTTGAAGAAGTGTCCTGGATCATTTCAGGTCCAAGAAATTTGTTATCACCCACTTCCAACCAACAAGCGAGCGATCTACATGGCTGGCCATACAAAGCTTCATAAGGTGCCATTCCAATAGTAAATTGGTATGAGTTGTTATAAGAAAACTCAACCAATTGCAGGTATTATTCCCAACCGCCCTTAAAATCAAGCATGCACATACGAAGCATATCCTCCAACATCTGGTTTACCCTTTCAGTTTGACCATCTGTTTGAGGATGATAGGAAGAGCTTAACTTCAACTCGGTCCCCATGGCCTCTTGAAAACTTCGCCAAAAGTGAGATACAAATATTTTATCTCGATCAGAAACAATATTTAAAGGTACCCCATGAAGTCTAACAATCTCCTCGATGAATAATTGGGCGTAACGAGCGGTATCATAATCCGTACGTACAGGCAAGAAGTGTGCCGATTTAGTCAAACGGTCGATAATCACCCAGATCGAATCATGATCTCTCTGTGATCTAGGTAATCCTGTAATGAAATCCATCGAGATGCTTTCCCATTTCCATACTAGAATATCTAGCGGTTGCAACAAACCTGTCGGTCGTTGGTGGTCAATCTTAACCAACTGACAAGTAGTGCATTGGGATACAAACTCTGAGATATCCCTCTTCATACCAGCCCACCAATACTGACGGCGCATATCTTGGTACATCTTGTCCCCACCTGGATGTACCGTAAACTTTGACCCGTGAGATTCCACCATCACCGCTCGTCTCAAGTCCCCATCTTCGGGAACAATAAGTCTTCCATGGAAGCATAGTCCACCCTCAGAACCAATCGAGTACTACTCCGCTCCCTCGGACAACAGTCGTTGTGTATGATCTTGACAACCCTTATCTCTTCCCTAGGCTTCCACAATTCTCGCTATAATCATAGGAGTAACTGTTATCACGAAAATCAATGCCCTTACCCCCGCATCCTCCTGACAGAGCTCTCTCCACTTAGCTTTCCACACATTAGCTAAGTCTCCCTCGGGCTTCCTACTCAAGGCATCCACTACCACGTTTACCTTTCCAGGATGATAATGGATATCAAATTGGTAGTCTTTCACAAACTCCAACCAACCACGCTGACGCATATTCAAGTCCTTTTGGGAAAATAAATATTGCAACGATTTATGGTCTGTGAAAAGACTAAACTTTTCCCCCAAGAGATAATGCCTCCATATCTTCATGGCAAAAACAACTGCGACAAACTCTAAGTCATGAACCGGATAGTTCCTTTCGTGAGGCTTCAACTTATGAGAAGCGTAAGCGACAGCTTGACTTTCTTGTTGAATAACACCTCCTAACCCTTGAAGAGATGCATCGGTGAAGACTAGGTATTCCAATCCCGATTTTGGAAATGCAAGGACTGGAGCCAAAGTCAATCTATTTTTGAGCTCTTCAAATGCAGCTTGACATGAATTGTCCCAAACAAATCTTATTCCCTTTCGGGTTAAATTCGTCAACGGACTAGCGATTTTTGAAAAACCCTTAATAAATCGACGATAATAACCCGCCAAGCCCAAAAAACTATGAACCTCAGTAGGTGTCGTGGGCTTACCCCACTCTCTCACTATAATCACCTTGCTAGGATCCACAGATACACCCTGGGATGACACCACATGACCCAGAAATTGAACCTCCTTCAACCAAAAGCCACATTTCTCAAACTTTGCATACAATTTGTGATCCCTCAATCTCTGTAGGACCAACCGTAAGTTAGTAGCATGGTCAGACTCTGTCTGAGAATAGACTAGGATGTCATCGATGAATACAATAACAAACTGGTCAAGGAAATCCCGAAACACCCTGTTCATAAGGTCCATAAATACAGTAGGAGCATTGGTTAGTCCAAAGGGCATAACCAAGAATTCATAGGATCCGTAATGGGTCAGAAATGTAGTCTTGGATTCATCTTGCCCCGTATCCTCAATTGATGATACCCCGTCCTCAAATCGATTTTGGAGAAGTATGATGCTCCCTTAAGTTGGTTAAATAAATCATCGATGCGGGGAAAAGGGTATTTATTCCAGATGGTGACTTTATTCAACTCCCTATAGTCCACACATAACCGGAGAGATTTGTCTCTTTTCTTCACGAACAATACCGGAGCACCCCATGGCGATGTGCTACGCCTAATAAATCCCTGCTCCAATAGCTGTTGAATTTGATCTCTCAACTCCCTCATCTCCACAGGAGCCATTCGATACAGAGTTTTAGCAATCGGTCGAGTTCCCGACATTAAATCAATCACAAACTCTATCTCCCGACTTGGAGGTAATCCCGGTATCTCCCGAAAAACATCTTCAAAATCTCTAACAATCATAAGAGAATGTAGGGGAACCACAACATCCCTAGATGCATCTTCCACAATACAATATAAATAAGCACTCGTACTCCCTTCCATACAAGGCATAACAACCAGGAACATTTCTTGTCCCGGAACTGCAAAAACTATGCTTTTCCCATAACAGTTTACTATCGCGCGGTATTTCACTAGCCAATCCATACCCAATATTACATCATACCCGACCATGTCAAGGACGAGCAATTCGGCCTCAAAACACAAGTTACCAAGATTAATCCCTATGTTTTTACAAACAAAGAAAATCAATGAACCATCACCCATAGAGGATTCAATGCTAGTGAAGGTACTTTCAGCAGATTTTATCAAACCCGTGGTCTGAGAAAAACTCCTAGAAATGAAGGAGTGTGTAGCACCCGTATCAAATAGTACTCGACCCATGTGCCCATGAATGATAAACTTACCCTCGATCACTGGAGGTGCCGGAGGAGCTGGAGGAAGCATAGCCTCCTGAATATGGTAAACCCGTCCATACTGCAGTTGCCCCTGCTGAGGAGGAGCAATCGGATTAGGCGCCTGGGGAGGAAACTGTACATACGGCTGTTGTGGAGCCCTAGGAAGATGCCCTCCAACTAACTGAGGACACGCCCTTTTATAATTACCCAACTCCCCACACTGAAAACATTTATTAGCCGCATTCTCCTGATTCCTACCTTGATTGTTTCGAAATTGCCCCGCACCCCGGCCCTACTGGCCCCTACCTCCATTTCCACCTCTACCTCCCTGTTGTTGTTGTTGTCCGCCTTGACCCGACCTGTTATTATTATTATTATTATTATTATTGCCACCAGCATTAAACCCACCAAAACGTTGACGCTTGGACAAATCCCCTTGCTGAGGATACCTATCTTTCTGCTTGTTCCCTGAGGATTGGGACGAAGAAATGTTCCCCCTCCGCTCCCATTTCCTCCCGGTTTCACCACTTTCCCCATTGCTGCATCCCTCTTATTGTTTTGCACAAATAATCTATGATCTTGACAGTGAAGTAAAGAAGCTTTCATCACGTCCCCAAAGGTTACTAAAGATAGATTTCCAAGCAAATGTTGCTTTATGCGCCAGTGCAAACCTCCTACAAATCTGGAGATCCTCTTCGCTTCTGGAGTCACTTCATCCGGTATAAATCTTGCTAACCGGTTAAACTCCTCTTCATATTCGGCAACCGATCTCTCCCCTTGTACTAAATCTTAAATATTCCTCTGCATCTCCCTTTGAACTGCGGGAGGGAAATACTTTCCATCAAACAAAGTCCAAAAATTGGTGATTGACATTGTATCCCTTTGTTCGGGTGTCGTCATTGACTCCCACCAGTGTAAGGACGATCCGGTAAGCTTAAAGGTAATGAGGATTTTCTTTTTCTCCTCACTACATTCCACCATCCTAAGATGGCACTGCATGCCCTTCTTCCACTGGTTTGCCTTTATAACGTCTGAACCTCCCTCAAATTCTGGGGGATGACCCTTAGGAAAGAGTCTCTTACTCGTTCCCACTGAGAAGGTCCCGTAGGGACTAGTCCTTCTTGTCCCCTCGCTTGAACTTGTGGCATTTGTTGTGCCACTGTAGTCATCGCTGCATTAACATCTTGGGCCACGATATTTGCCACATCAGCGGCACTGATATTCCCCGGTAGTGGCGGTGAAGGACCAACCTCATCCTCGACAACCCTATTGCGTCTAGCGGGACGTCCTCTCTTTGGCGGCATCTGAGATAGAGAAGAGATGGAGTTAGAATATTGTATAAAATAATCTATCTAGCAGAAGATCACATACATAAGCAGCAAAACAATCCTAACATTAAGCTCTATATCAAAGAACGCTACGGTAGAACGTGACAAGTCCGCATAGATCCTAAAGACTCTAGAACCTGATGCTCTGATACCATCTGTGACAACCCGCTATCCGAAATAAAGGGTGGCCATCCCGATACCTCGATGAAAAAGGAATCATGGATAGGTATCATTCTCAGCATCACAATAACATACAGAGTATCAGGAATAATCACCCAATGTTCCAGAAAACGGGTTATCAAAAATTTTAGTTGATAATTTAAAGAAAACACTTTCAACAACCCATAATAGAAAAAGAGGGTGGAAACTCCCACAAACATATATATATATATATATATATATATATATATATATATATATATATATATATATATATATATATAATCCAATAGATAAGAAAGGACCGAATAAAGCATCGGTCGATATGATCCATACAATACACAGTAAGTTTCATGTGTTCGATAATACATCATTTATACAATTACAACCATTTGGGCTACACTCCCGAATAAAGACTGATCTTATCTAGAAAATAATAATAGAGGCGTCTACACAAAATATCCCGTGATACCCGCAAAATGTCGCGGCTCCTCAAAAGACTTAGAGAAAAGAAAGTCATTACGGGCGACCTTGCGGCGGAACATCTGAAGGAAAAATAGAAGATACATACACAACAAGAAAATGAAGAACCGGTCAGAGGCCAGTTTTATATGATCACTAGATAAATGATAGGTATGACAATAATGTACAGGTAAGCATGGAAGATACGGATGATATTCTAGCATGGTAACATCACATAAAGAACTAAGACAGTTAAATGATTATTAAAATGGAATTCAATTATGCAAAGAAATAAAAGTACTTATAAGCCTTTTTCATCTTTCATCTTTTTCATTTCCGTCTTCTTTCCATTCCTTATCAGGAATGCAATTATTACCATGTGCTCTTTATGGCACTTATCTCAATAGTATGCTCTTTGTGGCATATACTTTTCTCTTTATGGCATTAATGTTCCATCGAGTCCAACTCGAAAATAGAATAGTTATAAATATATATATATATATATATATATATATATATATATATATATATATATATATATATATATATATATATATAACGATTCTAAGACCGCCCGTCCGGGTTTCCCCACTGTGCGCGCCCCTAAATAACCATCATCTTTCAGGGCCTAACATAAGACAACCTGGGATCCTATCACAAACGTCGGGAAGCGGCCATATGCCTGCGGGATAGTGAAGACCACACCCGGAATCTCCTACTCATCGCAGAAACATATAAACAAGCGCTCATATGTCCTAGGACTATATCCACCCTGCATTCATTAGCCAGAGGGCTTCACCTCACGCACGGACTTCCCTTAAGATGGTATTTAGAGAGGTGTGTATCATCTATTTTATTAATTTCCATTTCATGGTTCAGTAAATTATGGTTTACTTTATCCATTTTACATTTATCAAATGCATTATGGTGTACTTCACATCATCATAATAACCTTGAAGAATATTTAAACTCCCAAGATATCTCTCCCAAATGTCCTTGTTTGGACTTTATAATAACCCATCAAATGAGATCTAGTTCGCATTTACTCCTAAAGTCTCCAATTTCGACCTTAAGATTTCCTAGACTCTTATAAAACTACCTGACAGAAGAAATGCCTAAACATTTCTTTAAATCTCCCCCCCCCCCCCTTGACAGGAACCCTAGATGAACCCCTTCGTGTCTAGGGAGTCGACCGAACTCAACTGATACTCTAAGACCCTAGAAGGTCCTTAATTACTAATCCTGAAGAAAAGGGGTTAAAATTGAAAAAGAAAATAAATTGAAAAAGTGCAGGGTTTTCGAATCGATTCGGCCAGAAAATATGGGATTCTGCATAGTTGCCGAATCGATTCGGCCCATCCGAATCGATTCGTTCAGGAAGATTGGGTTTCTGCATAATTGCCGAATCGATTCAGACCATCCGAATCGATTCGGTTCACCCAACCCTGGAAACTATCTCGCGGCGAATCGATTCGGCCGGACCGAATCGATTCGGCTTTGCAGAAATTCCTAATTTGCTTATGGAGTCTTGGATTCCAATTTCCTTCCCAACCCAAATCCATTCAAACCAACTCATGTATTGTCACCAACACAACATAAATGCTATTAACTACTACCCCAACTATCAATAATCATCCAAATTAATCTTTAATGCTTCAAGACCAACAATTACACAAAAAACCCTAAACTAATCAAACCATGATCAATACATCCTTATCACTACCAATCATTTAACTTAAACCATAAATAGCAAGTAGGAAACGTGCCTCAATGTAGAAAATGCAGATTTTCTTGGTGTGGGATCAAGAATCCTTCTCAAGTCTTCAATATCCTTTCTTCTCTCTACTCTTTCTCTTTCTCTCTCTCTCTCTTTAGTTCTCTAGGTTTAGAAAATACAATTAGGTGAATAGTGATTCACTCAAGACATAAATCGTGCCTTTTGCCAAAATCCCAACTCAATTGATCGATATTGCGATAAAATAATACGCAATTTCATATTTAAGGCATAATCAGTCAAAAATGCCCAAAATCTCAAAACACGAAATGGCACAATTTCTGACTATCTCGCACGTTCTGGAATCAACTGTGGCCACTAAATTATCATTTGGACATTTTATAATTCAATTTAAGTTCCGGTCTCATTATTAAGCCAAATATCATTTTAATTCATATGATATTAATAAGCATAACATAGCAATATTCACCCATAGTTATGGTATATATGCAAACTCATAGTGAATATTAACTTTTCTTCATTATATTAGCACTCAATTCATAATCCAAAACTTATATCTAATTACCATACCTAGTAATTAATATAAAATGCGTTCTCATAAGCGAGGGTTATTACATCAATTAGGTGGTCTAAGTTAATTATCACAAAAATTAACTAAATTTGTGCCTAAGTTCAATTTCAATGTATCTTCATAGATCCAATCAATATCTAAATCTTGTTTGTGTTAGTTACATGATAATTAATTTAAAAACACAGAAACAATCCGTAAGACTGATTTATGAATAAAAAACCCACCTAGGGTTAAAAAAACCTCGATGCATTCTAATATGCCATTCAACTTAAAAAGATTTATAAAATATAGGAAAATAAATCTATGTTGATCCCAAACAAAAAGTATCTAATGAACATTGGACTATCCTCCATTGACAATGAGTGATCCATCCAATCTCCATTGGATTAACAAGAAAGTCTCATTCTCCTCTTTAGGATCACACCACACTTAAACTCCCAATGGCTCAAATACCTTTTTAGATATGAGTTCTAATCATTAATTCTGATTTATATCACTTATATTGAATCTATGCTAAGTGGATTTGATCAGAAAACACTCTCAATTCCTCACAAAAGCTATATCAAGATTTAGGTTTTCTCTTAATTTTCAATGGAATAAGTGAATTTTCTAAAAGAGAAGTGTTGTCTAGAAAAATACCCAGGGGGGGGGGGGGGTAAATTGGGATTTTACAAACTTTTTGGTTTAAATTAATATTTCAAAAAATATTTAATTTAAACATTTAATAAATTTTCAAATTAATAAACCTGTAACGATTAAAACCAAGAATATCAAATAAATAGAACCAAAAAATTTAAACAAGTTAAAATACATATTTTAACACCCAAAAAGTATTTAATCAATTTTAATATTCATAAAAAATAATATTCTAGAATTAATTAATTAATTCGAAAATAAGTATTTTAAGCTTTTTTATTTTGTCAAATTTTGAAATTAATTTATTTGCAAGTTTAAGTGTTAAAAATATTAAATTAAGCAAGCATATCAAATAGATAAATAAATAAAGTGGGGAAATTAAATGACATCGAAATTTGACATCGTTCGGCCAAATCCGAGCCTACGTCCACGAGCTTAGAGCCCCCGTCTCCTTTGCGCTTCACTAAACCTGGTCCACTTGTGGGTAGGATCAAACCACCTCGTACAATAATTTCCAAGCTAACTCTGAGCTTCAAACCCCGTGGACCACTTGAAGGTAGGAACCAATCATCGTTAAAATAAGCTTCAATAAACTTCAAAAGGATTTAAATTTGTAGTACAAGATACAATAATGAAACTCCTTAGACACAATTTTTAATATGTGTTTCTTGTTCAATGATACTTCAATAAATGATATTGATGTAGTCTCTAGTCTTCTCTTCAATGAATGAGCAGAATAAAATTAATTGCTCCCTTGGAATTATGTAGTGGCCGAATAATAAATTCAAATGCTCTTCACTAAATTATCTATTATCTTTCTCTTTATCTCATGCTCATATGTTCTGAGCTCATACTCATCAATGCAACACTTCAATGCTAAAATAGCAATATTCAAAAACTAGCTATTAGACACATCTTTTCAAGGCATTAAATGCTTCTGATTTTGCTGAGATGAAATGGTCTAAATGTTTCGATCTTATGATTTCTCATTTTGCTTCTCAATAAAAATATGACCGTTGAATTATAAGAATGGAACTCTGAAAATGTAAGATTGAAAGAGGCTTTGAGGTATCCCAAAATAGTTTCAGAAATATATTAGTCCAGGGAATAGAAAGAGAGAGAGAGAATCAAACTGATATAAAGTGTTAGTCTAAAATAAATTGATAATCTGACATATAGATTAAACTTTTTGTCCTTTGTCCAAAGCTGATAAATAAAATTTATACAAAACTCTTTTAGTCAATACGCATGGCTCGAAAGATTTAAATGAAAATAAAGAGTCCATATTATAAAAAAATAGATTAAGCATCTAAGAAAATGTTATATATAAGACAGTATGGAGAAAATGCAATATATATAAATAATATATGTAAAAGTTTAGAATAGCAGGTAAGGAACAAGGGTATATCATTTTACTTCCTAAAATAATGACGGTATAGAAAAAATTATAAGTACACGCGTGGCATAGGATGGGACCCAAGGATGTAAATCGTCTAAGATAGTGTACTAGGTGGCGGGGCAGATGGTGTAAGGCCATCTGTAGTGGTGTAGTGCAAAATGAGGACGTGGAGATGTAAATGTACATTTTTTCCCTTAGATTGTTGGTCCAATTTTATACTGGGACAATGAAAAATGAGGACGTGAAGGAGATTGGGCATTAAACATTTTACCTCCCAGATCTGGGCAGACAACATTTTATCGCCCATATTTTGTGAATATGTTTTAGCCGTTACAAAAGTTACTGTTTGGATATTATTATTTTTTTCAAAAATGAGGTTGGGTGGACAATATATAGGCGCCCAGAAATCTGGGCCGTATTCTTTTTAACGCCCAGTCTGGGTGGATATATGTTTAACGCCCAGAACGTCTGGAGCCCACTTACACATTGTGTATCGTTCGTTTAGATTTTCATTCCCCTAACATTTTCTCACCTCTAACTGCACATTTTCTTACCCATTGTAAGACATAAATGTGTAAAACTACACATTTACACCTTTCATTATAGATGGCCTAAAGAAATAGCTCTAGGTGTTTACATTTCCAAGGCATGGAGGAAACAAAACATCCCAAAAAAATCTCTCTATACACACGCGGCCATAGGAGACTATTAAGGCAAATGTCAAAAACTGTTAAAGAAATAATTGACTAGACATTTCAATAGGTATGGCATGGTCAAGGCAATTATAAAGCTGTTATATATCAATAGATGACGAGATAAAAAATATATATAATAAAACAAGGATTCTCTGCTTAATATATAAAAAAATTATATGTTCCAGTGTGGATCCCACAAAAGCTTATATTAAATCCTAACTATCCAAGGTACCTGCTATGATGTAACTTTCCAAGGCATATATTGGCTACTGATTCATGCATGAAAAACATATATACATATATATATATACATATATACATATATATATATACATATATATATATATATATATATATATATATATATATATATATATATATATATATATATATATATATATATATATATAGAGAGAGAGAGAGAGAGAGAGAGAGAGAGAGAGGATCTAATGAGGTTGCCAAGTTTAAGGTCCCTGTATGAGGTCCATTTTTTTTAAATAGTAAAAAAAATATTTTGGGGTTGATTTTTTTTATGGTTTTCAAATATTTCAGTAGGGCCATATGAAAAAATAAGCTCAAAATGAATCTTTTTACTATTTTAAAAAATTGGTCAAACATTGTTAGTTTTTAACAGCTCAAATACAACTTAAAAACTGAAAGAGTTTGATCCATTTTTTTAAAATAGCAAAAAATTCATTTTGAGCTGATTATTTTTTATGTCCAATTGACATGTTTAAAAACCATAAAAAAAATCAGGCTAAATTTTTTTTTTTTTACTATTTTAAAAAAATTGACCTTATTCAGGGACCTTAAATTGGAACCACTCTCTCTCTCTCTCTCTCTCTCTCTCTCTATATATATATATATATATATATATATATATATATATATATATATATATATATATATATATATATATGTTTAGAATCATCAAAATCAATATATTATATTAAACTAAAATGTACATAAATAACAATTAACCTATTTAATATTAATTAAAGAGTTAATTACATTTTCGTTTAACAAAAGGACAAAATTTTCAATTGAGTCCATTGTAGTATTTGATTTATTCCAGAAACAAAACATTATTTTTCAGTCATAGATAGATTTTTATTATCACGGTCCCACACAGTCTATGACTTAGAGTTTATTGAAGACATTGCGGTCAAGCTTAAAAGGTAAATAATGCCAAGATAATTTTGGTGCACGTTTCACATCTTATTGCATTCCGAGATCACTCGGGTATGAATGCGTAATTTTTATAGGACTCAAAAAAATGTTGTAGGATGTTAGTTTTTTAAAAGTATTTTAAAATATTTAAACTTCGTTTATTCTGAGATAAAGATGGTTTAGAGTTGTGTTAATCACAAAAACTTGTGTTCAGTGGTTCAAATGACTTTGAATGTCGTTCAAGCGAGATCAACATATTGTTCGAACAACATGTGCATCGCGTTCGAGCGATAGGTTTATCTCATTCGAACGATGTGCCGACTTAATTTTATTATTTAAGGCATGCTTCTCTAAGAATTTTGAAAGTGTTCAGTCCAGAAAATTAGTTTCCATATAGTACGTTTTCTGCACAAGTCTTCTAAGGTTTTCAAAGGCTAAAAACATCCTTAGAAGTTTAAAGATCCGAGCTTTCGTTCACATATGCAAAAGTGATATTTGTTTGTACCATTGTGGAGTTGTTCTACACTTTGAATATCGTTGGTTTTTGCGAAGAAGAAGCGAAGGACTTCGTGTTCGAAATTCATAGACATTTTCAAGCTACATTGGTGGACATCGAGGCATTTGTGGATGTGTGTGTTGTGGATAGGTATCGCGGAAGGATATTCGCGTGGGCACTATGGAGGAGTGGTTGAAGATTTAGAGAAGCTTCAAGACTTTTGGGGATCGAGTCATTGAGTAAGTCTATCTTTGTACTTTGTAATACCACCTTATAGTGATTGTCTATCTTGGGTCGTCCAAGGTTTTTTCCTTTCTGGTTTCCTCATACATTTGGCGTCGCCTTTGTGAGCTTACTTTATTTTACTTACTTTAATCACTAGATGCATGTTAGGATTAATCAAAATAAAATTTGGCTAAGATAAAATTAGTTCACGCACTTGGTGCAGTTTAAAATTTGGAAAAAGGTTTTCCAAAATAAAAGTTAGTTTTATCTTCCTTAAAACACATTCGAAAGAAAAAAGGGGCCTACCAATTGGTATCAGTGCTAGAAACACTAATTTATTGTGTAGATCCTTGTTTTGTATTTTTTTTGTAGTCTTATTTGTTTATCTCTCTTGGGTTGTGTTTATCTAGATGGATTCACAAAGTTTTGACGAATTAAATCTCTTGAATTTGAAGTTTGCAAAATGCATTGAATTTCTTGACGAAGAAAATTCTCGTTTTAAATATTAGATTGAATATTTGCAAACATTTCAAATTCAAAGAGATATCATTCGTAAAAAGTTTGAGGCTTTGTATGATAACTTTAAATCTTTAATTATGGCCAAGTAATAGAGTGATAATAAATGCCTTGTTTAAAAAAAAAAGAGTTGTAGGACTTGAAAAATTCTAGGGTTTGTGCCATTAATGAAAATATTTTGATTGAAGAATTTATGGAATATGAGAAGACTCTTAGGGATAAGTTTGCTCATATTGAGTGGGAGAGATATAACCTTCTAGGGGTAATTAAAAATCTAAAGAAGGAGTCCAGAAAGTTTGGGGAGTCAAATTCTTTGCTTGAATCCAAAATTTTGAAGTTGAAAAATGACTTAAGTAATTCAAGTAGTGATAGTAGTGGCTTATCTTATTCTAGTGCTTCGAATCTTAAAGACAAAACCATAGTATATTTTTTAGCTCAACCACATCCGAGGGTATTAGAAAATTTCAACCTAAAGGTCTCGTTCCTCATCAAGTTTTAACATGTTTGCATTGTGGTAGGAAAGGTCACCTTAGGAGTTTTTCCTATGATCTTAGACAAGACCCTATGAAGTTTAAACGTATTGTCCCATCCATTACCAAAACCCGTTTTGTTATGTATACACCGGTTTGGGTTAGGAAATATATTTTGGACATGATAAATGCTTCATTGGTTGATTCTCACATGCTTGCACATAATGCGTCACATGTTATTTCTTATGGATGATTACCTGCATAATATGTTTGTCATTCACTGGTCTTTGCATCATGATTTATATCTTGCTAGTGTTATGACATGTTTATCTTTTATATTATATTTTTTCATTTATTTGAGCCTTATTTGAAAAATACAAAATTTATTTTTAGGTCAATTTTTTTTTTAGAAAAACACAAAAAGATTTTTGGTTTATTTTTGTGTCATGAGTGATTCATGTTTTATGTGGCATATTAGTGTGCTTGGACCCTCATCAATTCATTATCCATGTGGCTAGGACATTTGGTCATAAGTATTGATACGTTGGATGATCTTAACCATTGTATATATGGGGTTGTTTTGAAGTTGATATGTATTTGAATTCTACTTTGTATATATGCCATCCTTACACACATGCACGAGTTTGTATGAATGTTTGACATCTCATGCATATTTGAGTTTGGTGAGACGTTATTATCTCAATTTTATCATCCATGCGTAAGTAGACTTAGGAGGAGGTGTGCATGTAAGAACCGTTTACCGTGAGGATTAATAATGCTTAAATTGAAAAAATAATGAGTGTTCACGGAAAAAGTCTACGAGAGTACGAAATTAACTCATCATGAAAACCACCATTTAAATGAGCCCAACAAAAAATTAAGGAGTAAAAAGAATCATATTCCAAAATAGGGCCAATAGGATTCCTCAAGTTGAGAAAAATAGAATCCATAAAAGAACTTGAAAAGGAAAAATATATGTTTGAGGGAGTTTGGATGGAAAATTTTAACAGGTTTGCACCACGAATCCTTATATTGAAACAGTGCATCGTGAAGATATTGCTTGTAGAATCGTAAATATTCTAGATTTGTGTGTATGTAGATTGTTTAGTTCATTTAGCTCCATTGTTAATTGTCACATATGGATAAAATAAAGTTTTTTGACATATTGATGTCAATTAGAGATTCTTGGCCGTTTCAATGTGTTGGAGTTATGATTCATTTGTTGTAGTTCACGACCATTCACACCATATCCATGTTTGAGCACATTGATTCTATGTTGGCATGAAACTCACATTGTTTTTCTTGTTGTATTTTTTTTCTATTTTAAGTCTATTTTCCTATTGTTTTCTCTTTCCAGATAACTGTTTTAGGAATTTTTCTTCACTCGGTGAAACTTCATGATTTATAACACTAAAATTGAGAAAATTTAATGTCGTTCAAATGACATAGAGGCCTCGTTCCTGAAATACTGTTCACGCGAGGTTCAAGCGACACATTTTTTTAGGCGTCAATTTTGTTAAGATGGTAAGGCGAAGGTTGCGAGATAGATTGCTTCGAGCAAGGGTAAACTATTTTATGTTTTTAAGCTCGTTTGATGTGCTACTTTGAGTGGCCTGCCTATGTCGTTCAAACGACAAGACTAAGTCTTTCGAGCGACCTTTTGAGGATTTTTTTTGTTCCTTTTGATTTCATGCTTGATTTGACTTAGTGCTCATATCATTTTGTATTTGGTACTTCTAGTCAGTTTTATGCAGTATAGGATATTCATGATTATTTGATGATATTGCATTTAAGTTTAGTCACATCTGCTTAGATTGATGATCTTTTGTGATAATTGTTTACTAGCTACGGATTTGATATTTTTTTGATCATTTTTAGCCGGTTGTTTCATGTTTATGTAGATATACTTCATAGGTTATTCTTATTCTAGATATATTTATCTTTTGACTTATTGACTATTCGAGACCAAAAGGGGGAGAGATGTATGTGATGTAGGGGGAGATTTTAGTTGAGCACATAATTATTTGTTGAATTACAAATTGATATAATATGATTTCATGCTTATATGTTGGTATTAATTAGTTTGCACAAATTGGTAACCTGATTTCAATGTTTGTTTTCAGATTGGTATCAAATTTTCTCATATGTTTAACAAATGATTGGATTGTGTTTTTACAAATTGGTATTAATAGTACATATTGGTACCATAATGCTTTATATCATTTGTTCCTTCATACTTCACTGGGTATTTGTTTATTTCATGTATGTAGGTATGCTTTAGAGATTCAAGATTTCAAGTCTACATCACATTCAGACAGCTCATGCTTGTCTCACCATCATTTACAATCGTGTTCTATAATTTTTATTTTGGGGTTTTATGGGATGGGATTTAGGCATCATACGGCTTGATGACCTGGCTTAGGAATTTAACTATTTGGGTTTTGTCCTAGAATAGTCAAAGGGGGAGATTTGTAAGGACGAAATTTCCAATTGAGTCCATTGTAGTATTTGACTTATTCCTGGAACAAAACATTATTTTTGAGTTATAGATAGATTTTTATTGTCACGATCCCACATAGTCTATGGAATAGAGTTTATTGAAGATGTTGCAGCCAAGCTTCAAAGATAAATCATGTCGATATTATTTTGGTGCACGTTTCACATCTTCATTACATTTTGAGATCGCTCAGGTATGAATGCGTAATGTTTATAGGACTTAAATTTTTTTTTAATTTGTTATATTTTAAAAAGTGTTTTAAAATATTTAAACTTTGTTTATTCTAAGATAAAGATAGTTTAGAGTTTTGTTAATCAGAAACTCTTATTTTCAGTGGTGTGTCTCGTTCGAACGATATGCCGACTTAATTTTATTATTTAAGGCATGTTTCTCTTAGAATTTTGTAAGTGTGCAGTCCAGAAAATCAGTTTCCATACAATACGTTTCCTGCATAAGGTTTCTAAGGTTTTAAGAGACTAAAAACATGCTTAGAGCTTCAAAGATCCGAGCTTTCATTCAGATATGCAAAAGTAATCTTTGTTTGCACCATTGTGGAGTTGTTCTAAACATTGAACATAATTGGATTTTACGAAGGAGTTCGTGTTTGGAATTCGTAAACGTTTTCAAGCTACATCGGTGGACACCGAGGCATTCATGGACGCGTGTGTTGTGGAAAGGTATCGCGAAAGGATACTTGCATGGGCACTGTGGAGGAGTGGTTGAAGATTCAGATGTAACCCCCCATGATTTTTTATATTGAGAATTTAATTTATTTAGGAGAAATAAGTTTATTTAAATTGAAGAATTTTAAATTTTGGCAATTGAGGTTTAAAATTGAGGACGTTATAAAGTATTCCAGATGATGAATTTACGTGCGCTATCGATTTCGGATAGGTCAAGATAGTAGAAATGACTGTCCTTGGGTTTTATTTCAGTTCTGGAATATTTCTAAGTTAGTTTGACTCGAATTGGAGTAAACGGGTCATTTAAAGTGTGTATTATCATTTAAAATTTGGGATTCGGGTTTTAAAGGCTTACGAATCATCCTATCTCATTTATGAGAAAGAGAGAAAGAGAAAGAAAGAGAGAAGAAGAAGAAAGGAATGGAGAGAGGAGAAAGCTTGGAGATTTCTGGCCCATACACGATCTCGAGGATGATTCAACCTCTACAACTTTGAGGCAAGTGTTTTATCTTGATAAATAATTCATTTGTGTATCTTATTTCATAATTTGTGGGCAAAAGAATTTGATTTGGGGTATATATATCAAAACCAAGATTTTGGGTATTTAAATCTTGTATTTGATGTTCATACTTGGGTTTAAGGGTGTATAACTTGATGAGACTAGATACAGGATGGGTTTTGGTGTTGGGAACTTGATTGGGTTAGAGATTTATGGTTGGAAGTTGTATACATTGGATTTTAAAAATTTTGAGTTTTGGAGAAATTAACCTTTTTCGTGGCTTACTGAACAGGCCGAATCGATTCGCCATGTTGTAGAGATAACATGTCTTTAGGGCCGAATCGATTCGCCCCTTATGAATCGATTCGGTATGTATCAGACTTACAGGTCCATTTGGGCCGAATCGATTCGCTGTTAGGACCGAACCGATTCAGAGGGGCCGAATCAATTCGAAAACAGGACTGTTTTGAGGAACTTTTCTAGAATGAGTTTTCCTCCATTTCGATTGGGTTTCTCGATTTGGAATATTCCTATATGATTCTAGGGATATGTTTTGGAGATTTATTGGGAGTTTTTCTCATAATAGGATCGTGGGGAAGTATTGAGCTATTTTGGGAAATGTATATACATATGTATTGGAGTTTATTGCATTGATGTTGTGGGAGATATCTCATTAGAGATGGGAATCCTATTTTGAGATTAGAAGTGAATTAAAATATAAAGTAAGGTTGAGGACTCTTCGAGGGAGTTGTAAAGCCATGGTGTGAAGGCGTTAGGCCGACGTTTGTGTTAAATCCTTATAGCAAGTGGTATCTATTAAGTTATGATTGTGGGTCAAAGAGAGATAGCGGTCGTGTATCCTTAGTATGTTCAACTTAAGGAATAAATTGTAAATGCGATAAGATTAAGGGTGTTCATGGGAGAAATGGAATAGTAGGCTAATTTGAGAATGATCGGATTGTTCTATTGACTATAATAGAATTGTGTCAAATGGTAGTCGGGGTAGTTACTACATACCTATGCCTGATTAACGATGGGTATCCCAAAATATGATGGGATCATAAAATGAATTTAGGATTGAGCTTGAGGCTTACCGACTATTAGTTAGGTGAGTACCAATGACCGAGATAAGTATCGTGTATTGACGTGCTTTCGAATATAGATGGGATGTATAGTGACTGTTACATACGTTAAACGGTGGGTTAGTAACCTTAATGTTGGATATATTGGAAGACTATTCATATCATAGGGACAATGGATGAATATTATTCAAGTGAGGGATCATATTTATATAACGAATTAAGTTAATACTCTTGGGACGACAACTAGTATAATGAGGCTTATGTATGCTTATAGTCGAGTTTATAAACCTCATACATACGGACGAGAGATAGTATGTATAGATGTATATATATATATATATATATATATATATATATATATATATCTGTGTGTGTGTGTGTGTGTGTGTGTGTGTGTGGTGTGAATATTTATACCGTGTGTGATGGTTTGTATATATGATGTGATCATATGTTGGTATATGTATATGGTGTGAATGATATATATACTTATTGTGTGAGCATACCCGACACATGCTATCATGGGTGAGTCCCTTGAACTTACTTTGTGGCATGTCTTAGTTCGTGCTTGTATTGGATTATTTATTGTTCTAGTATGTTGTTTGGGTTGGATTAATAAAGATAAAATTTGACATCAACTGAATGAAAGACTAGGTGGTTAGTAATTAAAAAAAAGTCTTCGATAGTGACGGTAAGAATGAACCAGATGAGATTCCTGTTTAATTTTGTATAGGACTGATCACTCAGTATTTTATTGAGCGGGGTGTCACACAAACATGGTAAGGAGAGAGCATTGCGGAAGGCTAAAAGTTCTAAAGCAAGAACATGTAATGGGTGCAATTTGGTTGGCCAGTCACAAGATTTAAAAAAAATGTCTAAAGTTAACTAATTGGAAAGTAACTTATACATTTTTCATTCAATTAATTAGTTATAATTGAAGTACTTAACTAACTCTTTTGTCTTTCATTTCAGGAATATCATTATAATTTGGATGCATTTTAGAGTTGGATGCATTTTAGAGTGGGATACATTTTGAATTTGAATGAACTATGTTTTCTTTTATTTGTAAAATGATGGTTGGATGAATGTATCTGAATTTGGACAAATATTTTTGAATTTGGATGAATGTATTCGAATTATGCATCAAACAAACAACTTTTGATACCTAATGGATTTCATTAATACAGAATGTTCATAACATATTAACTTTGGGAAGAAAAAAAATATAGAATGTAGAAATATAAAAAAACAACAAACAAGATCAACTCAATTAAAAAATACATGATGTTATTTTTTTTAAACAGGGAGGTTAAAACCGTAAACATTTTAACTTTGGGAAGAAAAAATATACAAAATGTAGAAATAAATATTAATAAGTAAAAAAATAGATCAACCCAATTAAAAATAGGGAGCTTTCTTTTGGTTAGTTGGGGTAAAATGAAGACCCCGGTGGTGAGTTAATCCAAAATGAAGATGAGGAGGGGGGGGGGGGGGGGAATGAACCCAATATCTTTTTCAGCAGTTTTTGACTTTTTCAATGATGATTTCTTTCCCTCAAGCCACGCATATATATATATATATATATATATATATATATATATATATATATATATATATATATATATATATATATATATATATATATCACAGATCTAGGTTTATATTAAACATACACAAAAATAATCGAAATCCATAGCATCCATTTATTAAACTAGAGATGGAGAGATCGCCTGTTGAGATTTAGAGATAAATAGGTATCGGCTTCATATTGTGAGAGTGAGATTAGGATCTAAGGCTTTAGTGTATATGATGAGATCCCTTTATATCCCAAATGTATGACAAAATTTCTTCTTGTAAATTTAGGGCTCTCATTAAATAGAATAGAGCAGCAAGTTTAAACTGAAAATGTGGTTCTTTTGTGTCTTATTAAATAAGTTTGGTATTGTTAAAATTGTATTTTTTGTATGGTAAGTTTAGTATTCTTGTTTTGGTAATTTTAGTATAGTGATTTCGGTATTTTATGTGTTGGTAATTTTGGTACGGTATTTTCAGTTTTAGTAATTTCAGTATTCGGTAATTAAACATAATAAATAACTATCATTTTTTCGGAGCAAAACGGTAAAACACAATAAAAATATACCACTAGCACCCCTATTGTTGACAAAAAAAATCCTGGCGATGGGTTAAAATTCCTAGATTGTTGCAAAGTAAACAAAGCCCGTGAGATAGGTTTTTTCGCCTAAAGATATGCCTCTTATGGAGTAGAATAGTCACCAATAGTTGTTTTCATAAAGACCCTTGTTGAGTTCAAATGTTTGGCCGCTTTAAACATCTATATTATACTTCTAAACAATAGAAAGAGAGTTTAATGAGGATCATTTAATACATTTTTTAATTAAGACACTAAACATTTATACAAAAGTTGTTTTCATATATATTTATACAAAACAGTTTGTATAAACATTAATAAAAGACAGTAAAAAAAATTATTTTAAATATATAAAAAAAAAGTTTTTTTTACTATTATTTATAAACTATTTATAAATATTTTATGAACCGTCTGTGAAAACCCGCAATCCGAAATAAAGGGTGGCCAGCCCGATACCCCGATGAAACAGGAATCATGGATAGATATCATTCTCAGCATCACAATATCATACAGAGTACCAGGAATAACCACACAATATTCCAGAAAACGGGTTATCAAAAATTTAGTTTATAATATAAAGAAAACACTTTCAACAACCCATAATAGAAAAAGAGGGTGGAAACTCCCACAAACATATAATATAATCCAATAGATAAGAAAGGACCGAATAAAGCATCGGTCGAAACAATCCATATAATACACAGTAAGTTCCATGTTTTACATAATACATCACTTATACAATTACACCAATTTGGGCCACACGCCCGAATAAAGACTGAACTTAGCTAGAAAACAATAATAGAGGCGTCTACACAAAATATCTCGTGATACCCGCAAAATGTCACGGCTCCTCAAAAGACTCCGAGAAAAGAAAGTAATTACGGGTGACCCTGCGGCGGAACACCTGAACGAATATAGAAGATACATACACAACAAGAAAATGAAGAACCGGTCAGAGGCCGGTTTTATATGATCACTAGATAAATGACATGTATGATAATAATGGACAAGTAAGCATGGATGATATTCGAGCATGGTACATCATATAAAGAACTAAGACAGGTAAATGATTATTAAAATGAAATTCAATTTTACAAAGAAATAAAAGTACTTATGAGCCTTCTTCATCTTTCCTCTTTTTCATTTCCGTCTTCTTTCCATTCCTTATCAAGAATACAATTATTACCATGTGTACTTTATGGCACTTATCTCAATAGTATGCTCTTTGTGGCATATACTTTTCTCTTTATGGCATTAATGTTCCATCGAGTCCAACTCGATAATAGAATAGTTATAAATATATATATAACGATTATAAGACCGCCCCTCCGGGTTTCCCCACTGTGCGCGCCCCTAAATAACCATCATCTTCAGGGCCTAGCATAAGACAACCTGGGATCCTATCGCAAACGTCGGGAAGCGGCCATATGCCTGCGGGGTAGTCAAGACCACACCCAGAATCTCCTACCCATCGCAGAAAAATAAAACAAGCGCCCATATGGCCTAGGACTATATCCACCCTGCATTCAGTAGCCAGGGGGCTTCACCTCACGCACGGACTTCCCTTAAGATGGTATTTAGAGAGGTGTGTGACATCCATTTTATAAATTTCCATTTCATGATTCAGTAATTTATGTTTTACTTTATCCATTCTACATTTAATTAAATGCATTATGGTATACTTCACATCATCATAATAACCTCGAAGAATATTTAAACACCCAAGTTATCTCTCCCAAATGTCCTTGTTTGGACTTAATAATAACCCATCAATTGAGATCTAGTTCGCATTTACTCCTAAAGTCTCCAAATTCGACCTTAAGATTCCTAGACTCTTATGGAACTACCTAACAGAGATAATGCCTAAACATTACTTTAAATCTCCCCCCCCCCCCCCCGACAGGAACCCTAGATGAACCCCTTCGAGTTTAGGGAGTCGACCGAACTCAACTAATACTCTATGTCCCTATTTTTACTTCATTTAAGAAGGTCCCTATGTTCCTATGAAAAGAAGAAGCTAAGGACTGAAAATAAAATATTTGGGAAGAAAACAGGGGACCGGTCGACCGGTCCTAAGACCGCGATCGACCGCGTCTCAAGAGTTGGCCTAAAAAGAAAAGTAGAAAGTCCATTTCGGCGGGGCCGGTCGATCGGTCAGGGAACCGCGGTCGATCGCGCCATAATTTTAAGCCTTTGAAAGAAATGCAGTGAACCCTCTCCCGTAGACCCGATCGACCGGTCTGCAAATCGCGGTCGACCGGTCTGAGTAGACCTAGACCACAACTTCCAATTTTCAAGCAACCCCAAAGCCAACTCATTTATTCTCACCCACACAACATAAATTCTATTACCACTACCATCAACATCAACTATCCTTTAATGATTCAAAACCAACCAACATCCAAACCCTAAACTAGTAAACCATAATCAAATATATCATTCTCACTACCAATCATTTAACTTAAGCCATAAATATCAAGTAGGAAACTTGCCTCAATATAGAAAATGCAGATTTTCTTGGTGTGGGATCAAGAATCCTTCTCAAGTCTTCAATATCCTTTCTTCTCTCTACTCTTTCTCTTTCTCTCTTTAGTACTCTAGGTTTAGAAAATACAATTAGGTAAATAGTGATTCACTCAAGACATAAATCATTCCTTTGCCAAAATCCCAACTCAATTGATCGATATTGCGATAAAATAATACGCAATTGCATATTTAAGGCATAATCAGTCAAAAATGCCCAAAATCTCAAAACACATAATGGCACAATTTTTTACTATCTCGCACGTTCCGGAATCAGCTGCGGCCACTAAATTATCATTTGGACATTTTATAATTCAATTTAAGTTACGGTCTCATTATTAAGCCAAATATCATTTTAATTCATATGATATTAATAAGCATAACATAACAATATTCACTCATAGTTATGGTATATATGCAAACTCATAGTGAATATTAACTTTTCTTCATTAAATTAGCACTCAATTCATAGTCCAAAACTTATATCTAATTACCATACTTAGTAATTAATATAAAATACGTTCTAATAAGCGAGGGTTATTACATACTCCCCCCCTTATGAGGGAATTTTGTCCCCAAAATTCAGGCGTACCTTATAAGAAAATATGTGGATATTTCTCCCGCATCTCGTCCTCACGCTCCCATGTTGATTCTTTTGCATTGTGTTGACTCCATTTAACTCTTACTAAGGGCACCACACAAGACATTAACTTACGCTCCCCATACTCAAGAATAGCAACCGGTTGTTCTTCATATGAAACATCGGGTTGTAAGTCGATATCTCCAAAAGGGATGTGCCAAAGGGCACCCTCACATCTTCTATACTTCTTCAAGGAGGAGACATGGAATACATCATGGATTTGTTGCAAAGGTTCCGGTAAAGCAAGTTGATACACCACGGGACCAACTTTTACAATAACTTGGAAAGGTCCAACAAAACGCGGTGCAAGCTTTCCTTTCTTCCCGAAACGTTTAATGCCCTTCATTGGAGATACTCGCACTAACACTTGGTCTCCAACCTCTAACTCCATGTGCCTCCTGCCTGCATCGACGTAGATCTTTTGACGGTCTTGGGCTATCCGAATGCGATTTCGAATAAGTTCAATCTTTGAAGAAGTGTGCTAGATCATTTCAGGTCCAAGGAATTTGTTATCACCCACTTCCAACCAACAAGCGGGCGATCTACATGGTAGGCCATACAAAGCTTCATAAGGTGCCATTCCAATAGTAAATTGGTATGAGTTGTTATATGCAAACTCAACCAATGGGAGGTATTGTTCCCAACCGCCCTCAAAATCAACCATGCACATACGAAGCATATCCTCCAACATCTGGTTTACCCTTTCAGTTTGACCATCTGTTTGAGGATGATAGGAAGAGCTTAACTTCAACTTGGTCCTCTTGAAAACTTCGCCAAAAGTGGGACACAAATATTTTATCTCGGTCAGAAATAATATTTAAAGGAACCCCATGAAGTCTAATGACCTCCTCGATGAACAATTGGGCGTAACGAGCGGTATCATAATCCGTACGTACAGGCAAGAAGTGTGCCGATTTAGTCAAACGGTCGATAATCACCCAGATCAAATCATGACCCCTCTGTGATCTAGGTAAGCCCGTAATGAAATCCATCGAGATGCTTTCCCATTTCCATACTGGAATCTCCAGCGGTTGCAATAAACCTGTCGGTCGTTGGTGGTCAATCTTAACCAACTAACAAGTAGTGCATTGGGACACAAACTCCGAGATATCCCTTTTCATACCAGCCCACCAATACTGACGGCACATATCTTGGTACATCTTGTCCCCACCTGGATGTACTATAAACTTTGACCCGTGAGATTCCGCCATCACCGCTCGTCTCTAGTCCCCATCTTCGGGAACAATAAGTCTTCCATGGAAGCGTAGTCCACGCTTAGAACCAATCGAGTACGACTCCGCTCCCTCGGACAACAGTCGGTGTATATGGTCTTGACAACCGTTCTCTCTTCCCTGGGCTTCCACAATTCTCTCTTTAATCGTAGGGGTAACGGTCATCACGGAAATGAATGCTCTTACTCCCTCATCCTCCTGACAGAGCTCTCTCCACTTAGCTTTCCACACATTAGCTAAGTCTACCTCGGGCTTCCTACTCAAGGCATCCGCTACTACGTTCTCCTTTCCAGGATGATAATGGATATCAAACTAGTAGTCTTTCACAAACTCCAACCAACGACGCTGACGCATATTCAAGTCCTTTTGGGAAAATAAATATTGCAGCGATTTATGGTCTGTGAAAAGACTAAACTTTTCCCCAAAGAGATAATGCCTCCATATCTTCATGGAAAAAACAACTGCGGCAAACTCTAAGTCATGCACCGGATAGTTCCTTTCATGAGGCTTCAACTTACGAGAAGCGTAAGCGATAGCTTGTCTTTCTTGTTGAATAACACCTCCTAACCCTTGAAGAGATGCATCGGTGAAGACTAGGTATTCCAATCCCGGTTTTGGCAATGCAAGGACTGGAGACGAAGTTAATCTATTTTTTAGATCTTCAAATGAAGCTTGACATGAATTGTCCCAAACAAATCTTATTCCCTTTCGGGTTAAATTCGTCAACGGACTAGCGATTTTTGAAAAACCCTTATTAAATCGACTATAATAACCCGCCAAGCCCAAAAAACTACGAACCTCAGTAAGTGCCGTGGGCTTACCCCACTCTCTCACTGTAATCACCTTACTAGGATCCACAGATACACCCTGGGGTGACACCACATGACCCAGAAATTGAACTTCCTTCGACCAAAAGCCATATTTCTCAAACTTTGCATACAATTTGTGATCCATCAATCTCTGCAGGACCAACCGTAAGTGAGTAGCATGGTCAGACTCTGTCTGAGAATAGACTAGGATGTCATCGATGAATTTAATAACAAACTGGTCAAGGAAATCCCGAAACACCCTGTTCATAAGGTCCATAAATACAGCAGGATCATTGGTTAGTCCAAAGGGCATAACCAAGAATTCATAGGATCCGTAAGGGGTCAGAAATGCAGTCTTGGATACATCTTGCCCCCATATCCTCAATTGATGATACCCCTTCCTCAAATCAATTTTGGAGAAGTATGATGCTCCCCTAAGTTGGTCAAACAAATCATCGATGCAGGGAAAAGGGTATTTATTCCGGATGGTGACTTTATTCGACTCCCTATAGTCCACACATAACCGGAGAGAACCGTCTCTTTTCTTCACGAATAATTCCGGAGCACCCCATGGTGATGTGCTACGCCTAATAAATCCCTGCTCCAATAGCTGCTGAATTTGATCTCTCAACTCCCTCATCTCCACAGGAGCCATTCGATACAGAGTTTTAGCAATCGGTCGAGTTCCCAGCATTAAATCAATCACAAACTCTATCTCCCGACTTGGAGGTAATCCCGGTATCTCCCGAAAAACATCTTCAAAATATCTAACAATCATAAGAGAATGTAGGGGAACCACAACATCCCTAGATGCACCTTCCGCAATACAATATAAATAAGCACTCGTACTTCCTTCCATACAAGGCATAACAACCAGGAACATTTCTTGTCCCGGAACTGCAAAAACTATGCTTTTCCCATAACAGTTTAATATCGCGCGGTATTTCACTAGCCAATCCATACCCAATATTACATCATACCCGACCATGTCAAGGACGAGCAATTCGGCCTCAAAACACAAATTACCAAGATTAATCCCTATGTTTTTACAAACAAAGAAAATCAATGAACCATCACCCATAGAGGATTTAACGCTAGTGAAGGTACTTTCAGTAGATTTTATCAAACCTGTGGTCTGAGCAAAACTCCTAGAAATAAAGGAGTGTGTAGCACCCGTGTCAAATAGTACTCGACCCATGTGCCCATGAATGAAAAACTTACCCTCGATTGATGGCGGTGCCGGAGGAGCTGGAGGAAGCATAGCCTCCTGAATATGGTAAACCCGTCCATACTGCAGTTGCCCCTGCTGAGGAGGAGCAATCGGATTAGGCGCCTAGGGAGGAAACTGTACATACGGCTGTTGTGGAGCCCTAGGAAGATGCCCTCCAACTAACTGAGGACACGCCCTTTTATAATGGCCCAACTCCCCACACTGAAAACATTTATTAGCCATATTCTCCTGATTCCTACCTTGATTGTTTCGAATTTTTCCCCTCACCCAGGCCCTGCTGGCCCCTACCTCCATTTCCACCTCTACCTCCCTGTTGTTGTTGTCCGCCTTGACCTGGCCTGTTATTATTATTATAGCCACCAGCATTAAACCCTCCAAAACGTTGACGCTTAGACAAATCCCCTTGTTGAGGATCCCTCTCCTTCTGCTTGTTCCCCGAGGATTGGGACGAAGAAGATGTTCCCCCTCCGATCCCATTACTTCCCGATTTCACCACTTTCCCCATTGCTGCAGCCTTCTTATTGTTTTGCACAAATAATCTATGCTCTTGACAGTGAAGTAAAGCAGCATTCATCATGTCCCCAAAGGTTACCAAAGATAGATTTCCAAGAAAATGTTGTTTTATGCACCAGTGCAAACCTCCTACAAATCTGGAGATCCTCTTAGCTTCCGGAGTCACTTCATCCGGTATAAAGATTGCTAACCGGGTAAACTCCTCTTCATATTAGGCGACCGATCTCTCCCGTTGCACTAAATCTTGAAGCTTCCTCTGCATCTCCCTTTGAACTGCGGGAGGGAAATACTTTTTTATGAAACAAGCCCAAAAATTGGTGATTGACATTGTATCCCTTTGCTCGGGTGTCGTTATTGACTCCCACCAGTGTAAGTCCGATCCGACAAGTTTAAAGGTAACAAGGATTTGATTTTTCTCCTCACTACATTCCACCATCCTAAGATGGCGCTGCATGTCTTTCTTCCACTGGTTTGCCTTTATAACGTCCGATCCTCCCTCAAATTTTGGGGGATGACCCTTTAGGAAAGACTCTCTTACCCGTTCCCACTGAAAAGGTCCCGTAGGAACTAGTACTTCTTGTCCCCTCACTTGAGCTTGTGGTATTTGTTGTGCCACTGCAGTCATCGCTGCATTAACAGCTTGGGCCACGATATTTGCCACATCAGCGGCACTGATATTCCCCGGTGGCGGCGGTGGAGGACCAACCTCATCCTCGATAACCCTATTACGTCTAGCAGGACGTCCTCTCTTTGGCGGCGTCTGAGATAGAGAAGAGATAGGATTAGAATATTATATTAAACAATCTATCTAATAGAAGATCGCATGCATAAGCAACAAAACAACCCTAACATTAAGCTCTATATCAAAGAACGCTACGGTAGAACGTGACAAGTCCGCATAGATAATAAAGACTCTAGAACCTAATGCTCTGATACCATCTGTGACAACCCGCTATCCAAAATAAAGGGTGGCCAGCCCGATACCCCGATGAAACAGGAATCATGGATAGATATCATCCTCAGCATCATAATATCATACAGAGTACCAGGAATAACCACACAATATTCCAGAAAACGGGTTATCAAAAATTTAGTTTGTAATTTAAAGAAAACACTTTCAACAACCCATAATAGAAAAAGAGGGTGGAAACTCCCACAAACATATAATATAATCCAATAGATAAGGAAGGACCGAATAAAGCATCGGTCGATACAATCCATATAATACACAGTAAGTTCCATGTTTTACATAATACATCACTTATACAATTACACCAATTTGGGCCATACGCCCGAATAAAGACTGATCTTAGCTAGAAAACAATAATAGAGGCGTCTACACAAAATATCCCATGATACCCGCAAAATGTCACGGCTCCTCAAAAGACTCCGAGAAAAGAAAGTAATTACGGGTGACCCTGCGGCGGAACACCTGAACGAATATAGAAGATACATACACAACAAGAAAATGAAGAACCGGTCAGAGGCCGATTTTATATGATCACTAGATAAATGACAGGTATGACAATAATGGACAGGTAAGCATGGATGATATTCTAGCATGGTACATCATATAAAGAACTAAGACAGGTAATTGATTATTAAAATGAAATTCAATTTTACAAAGAAATAAAAGTACTTATGAGCCTTCTTCATCTTTCCTCTTTTTCATTTCCGTCTTCTTTCCATTCCTTATCAAGAATACAATTATTACCATGTGCACTTTATAGCACTTATCTCAATAGTATTCTCTTTGTGGCATATACTTTGCTCTTTATGGCATTAATGTTCCATCGAGTCCAACTCGAAAATAGAATAGTTATAAATATATATATAACGATTCTAAGACCGCCCGTCCGGGTTTCCCCACTGTGCGCTCCCCTAAATAACCATCATCTTTCAGGGCCTTGCATAAGACAACCTGGGATCCTATCGCAAATGTCGGGAAGCGGCCATATGCCTGCGGGGTAGTCAAGACCACACCCAGAATCTCCTACCCATCGCAGAAAAATAAAACAAGCGCTCATATGGCCTAGGACTATATCCACCCTTCATTCATTAGCCAGGGAGCTTCACCTCACGCACGGACTTCCCTTAAGATGGTATTTAGAGAGGTGTGTAACATCCATTTTATAAATTTCAATTTCATGATTCTGTAATTTATGTTTTACTTTATCCATTTTACATTTTATTAAATGCATTATGGTATACTTCACATCATCATAATAACCTCGAAGAATGTTTAAAGTCCCAAGTTATCTCTCCCAAATGTCCTTGTTTGGACTTGATAATAACCCATCAATTGAGATCTAGTTCGCATTTACTCCTAAAGTCTCCAAATTCGACCTTAAGATCTCCTAGACTCTTATGGAACTACCTAACAGAGATAATGCCTAAACATTACTTTAAATCTCCCCCCTGACAGGAACCCTAGATGAACCCCTTCGAGTCTAGGGAGTCGACCGAACTCAACTAATACTCTAAGTCCCTATTTTTACTTCATTTAAGAAGGTCCCTATGTTCCTATGAAAAGAAGAAGCTAAGGACTAAAAATAAAATATTTGGGAAGAAAATAGGGGACCGATCGACCGGTCCTAAGACCGCGGTCGACCGCGTCTCAAGAGTTGGCCTAAAAAGAAAAGCAGAAAGTCCATTTCGGCGGGGCTGGTCGACCGGTCAAGGAACCGCGCTCGACCGTGCCATAATTTTAGGCCTTTGAAAGAAATGAAGTGAACCCTCTCCCGTAGACCCGGTCGACCGGTCTGCGAACAGCGGTGGACCGGTCTGAGCAGACCTAGACCGCAACTTCCAATTTTCAAGCAACCCCAAAGCCAACTCATTTATTCTCACCCACACAACATAAATGCTACTACCACTACCATCAACATCAACAATCATTCAACTATCCTTTAATGATTCAAAACCAACCAACATCCAAACCCTAAACTAGTAAACCATAATCAAATACATCATTCTCACTACCAATCATTTAACTTAAACCATAAATAGCAAGTAGGAAACTTGCCTCAATATAGAAAATGCAGATTGTCTTGGTGTGGGATCAAGAATCCTTCTCAAGTCTTCAATATCCTTTCTTCTCTCTACTCTTTCTCTTTCTCTCTTTAGTTCTCTAGGTTTAGAAAATACAATTAGGTAAATAGTGATTCACTCAAGACATAAATCATGCCTTTGCCAAAATCCCAACTCAATTGATCGATATTGCGATAAAATAATACGCAATTGCATATTTAAGGCATAATCAGTCAAAAATGCCCAAAATCTCAAAACACATAATGGCACAATTTCTGACTATCTCGCGCGTTCTGGAATCAACTGCGGCCACTAAATTATCATTTGGACATTTTATAATTCAATTTAAGTTTCGGTCTCATTATTAAGCCAAATATCATTTTAATTCATATGATATTAATAAGCATAACATAGCAATATTCACCCATAGTTATGGTATATATGCAAACTCATAGTGAATATTAACTTTTCTTCATTAAATTAGCACTCAATTCATAATCCAAAACTTATATCTAATTACCATACTTAGTAATTAATATAAAATACGTTCTCATAAGCGAGGGTTATTACACCGTTATCACTATTTTTAACTTTTTAATAGCAAAAAAGCATTTAACAACTAATTTTTTTATAAACTGTTTTGCTGTTAAATAATTTTTTTCACATTTAATTTATTTTTTTACTGTTCTTTTAATAGTTAAAATTTTTTTAGCTGTTAAAAAATAGTGAAAACTATTTTTATTTTTTTTACTATATATATATGTCTGTATAAACAATTTTTTTATATATTTATAAAAAAAGTTTTAAAAAAAACTATTTTTTATTGTTTTAAACGTTATCAATGTCGTTTTTTGAAAACTACGTTATTAAAGCTTTTTTTTTACGCATTATGTTATAAATATATATTATAACCACGTTATTTGAAAACCATGTTACTAAAACCACGTTCAGCGTTTTTTTATAAATATATATAAAACCTTTTTCATTTTAGATAATTTTTTTATTTTTTAAAAGCAATTAATTAAAAAATTATTTCATTAAAAATAAAAAAGAATTTTTTTTATACATTAATATATACTTATACTAATGTGTATTAATGTATGAAGGGGTAAAAGAGACTTTTTTATTCAAAAGTTGAGTCAACTGACGGTCAAACCTATCAACTAACAGTTCCCATCGATTTTAAACCCTAACCAACTATAATATAAACGAATGAATCTATGTAAATATAGGATAACAATTAACGTTGCATGGCATATAAGATTTGTGCTCGGATCAATTCAGGCTTATAGTAATCTTTTATGTCTAGATCATAGTCAAAGTACGCTGAATGTATGTAATTGTAGAGACGCATAACTCATATGAATAAATAATTACTCACATTCAATATGAATAAGATTTTTTTGACCAAAACATATTTATTGATTTATGACATTGAAGGTAAAATAACTCAATATCAATAATAAATGTAATTTTGTATGATGAACATTATAATAAACAAAATAATGATTTTAATGAATAACGTGTTATGTTTATATAATGAAAATTATTAAAGTGAATTTGCATTATATATTTGATTGTATATATGTATATATTATAAATGTTTTATGTATGTCACCCGTACATCGTACAAGTTACATGCAAGTTCAATAGAAAGCAGAATCTCTCCTTATTAATTATCTCTAAGAAAAAGAATAAATATTTATTTTTCTTGTTCATACGTCACCGTTCTTAAGATTGAAAATATTTTGAATTAATAAAAAAAATTTCAAGAAAATACTTGAAAGACAACTTGCATATGGGAGTGATCTACTCTGAAAGGATAATCTATATTTCAAGGAACATACTTAAATCTTAGATTTTTGCAGGAGAATGACGAGTACCTTAATATTTAATTTTGTTAAATATTTAAACATGTTATCAGAATCTACTCCTTTTCATAACGAATACCGAACGGATTTATATTTCGAATATCGATTTATGCCCCTTGTTACTGTAGTGTGTAGATGTGGTAATGTCTGATACAATATGCTAATTCAGCGCAAATACAACACAATTAAGGGGTTGAAGTTTAACATTAACAGTAGTATCGGCAGATGACTGGGTTGGGTCAAATATGCACTAGATTAAATGTGGGCGGGTAAAATATGGGTTAAGAGGGTTACGCGGGTCAGTTTCGGGATGGGCCCGCCCATTTTATTAAGGGAAATTCAAAAATGAATAGTGTATATATAATATATACACATATAGAGAGAGCGACAAGCTACTGTACATACCCCTCGTGCGAACTATTTTTTTCAAAATAGTAAAAGCAATATTTTTAGTTGATTTTTTTTTGTGTAGTATATAAACATTTCAAGTAATCCTTTAAAAAACAATCAACTCAAAATAATTTATTTTTCTATTTAAAAAAATAGTCAAAATATGTCAACTTTTAAGCTTCTTAAAAATTGACATATTTTGACAATTTTTTTTTAAAATAGCAAAAAAATTATTTTAAGCCGAAATATGTTTGAGGGATTTCCTAAAATATTTAAATACCACACAAAAAGAATCAACTCACTATTTAATAAATATTTTGTAACACCTTGTAATTTCTGGGTTATTATTTTTATTTAATTAATTCGGTAATTAGTAATTCACTTGTGTCGTAAATTAATGAGAATTAATTACTGGAAATATTTAAAAGTGAATATATTTAAATAAGTTAACGGGTGAGAGTTAATTTTAGAAATTTATTCCGGACGGTGATTTTGAGCTCCCGGTTAAGCCTGTTAGGGTCGAAATAGCACAGAAGGAGTGGTTATATGCATAGATTGGGTATTGGGGCCTAATTAGACATATATGAGCTCCATATGGAGAGTATGGACCCTTTTTATAAGGCCCATTGGCCCAAAAACATGAATAGGATTTTTAACCCCAAGTGTGTAAGGGCTAGGCAACATTAAATCACATTAGAAGACTAAAGATGAAAAAAGCTAAGGGAGAGCCAAAGAGAAGAGGAACTTGGGAATCTTAGAGAGATTACTTCAATTCCAACTCAACACCCTCATTCAAGCCTTGGATCTTCATTTTTGAGGCAAGTGGTTTAAATTTTGATTATTAAATTGCATCTACATTTTCATATTAAAGGAAGTGGTATCCAATTGAATTCTAGAGTTTGTTCTTGAGTAAATCGGGGATTTCCTTTTAATGAGAGTTATAAAACTGTAGGGGTTTTGAAAATTGATGAAATTATTAGGGCTAGATTTTTTTATAACAAAAGAATGGATTTAGGATAAATCTTGAAAAGTTTTGATGAAGAAATCTGTACAGAATTGAGGTATTCAGTGCTCTAATGGAGATTATGTACGCGTTGCCCTCTAGAAAATAGCGTTTTCTAACCTTTGCTCTCTGATACGTTTTCTCCAAAAACGGCTCCAAAATGCCCCAAAACGACATTTTAAAAATCTGGGCAGATTCGTGGGGCAAATTTTAAGAAATATTTTTTTAGTTGTTATTCCGTTGGAGATTGCCTAGATTGATAGGTGTGACTAATTACCCTTGGATTAATTAGAGGATTAATTAAATTGGAGAGATTAAGGTTTATGATTGAGTGATTAAAACCTTGTTAATTAAGTGGGGGAAACTTAATTGGATGAAATTGAACATTGAATTGGGAATATTGAATTTCGGACCGAGTGATAGAAATTCCGGGTATACTTGAAAGGGGTTACGCCACGATAATAGGAATTAATTAATGTGCAATTAATTAAAATGAAATCGGACCGTATACTCAAATGTTTTAGGCTTGGGTATGGGCATAATACTCCATTAGCCTGGATTCCTATATATATGTCGATGTGTAGTGTATATATATATATATATATATATGTGTGTGTGTGTGTGTGTGTGTGTGTGTGTGAATAATATATATATACATAGTAAAGTCATACCACTATTAAGGCTATCATAGGAGGTTGCACGATGTGGGTGAACCCCCTGGTTAGCGAATGTAGGGTGAGTATATTCCCCAGGCCATAGCATCTGTGACTTAGAGGGGTGGGACTGTTATGGTATGTAGCGGACACTTTCGGCAAGAACTATGGTTGTCTCCTATGCGTTAGGTGATAGCATTATATATCCGACATGTGTGTGAATGTTGAGATATGTTACGTATATATAGTGCATAATTATATACGGAATTTATATATATACATGGTGTAAAATGTATAGATAATATAACTTGTGAAATGGTTATATGGTATCAAGTTGGATATGAATATAAATAAGTTAGTATGAAATATAACTTATAACTCGTATACGTGATGTGAATGGTATAAAGGATATAACTTATGAGAATGTTATATGGCATTAAATAGGAATTGTTTTGAAGAACCTAATGTGGCTAATAAACCATAAAATGTATACGACACTCATTCAAGTTGGGATAGTGGGAAATAGTGAGATATACGGGACAAGGCTAGTTAAGGAGGGTTAGCTAGATGGGGTGTTTATAGTTTCGGTAGGCGTACACATTAATTGAGGGGAGAGGTAAACTCAAGGGAGTGTGCAACACTAATTTAAATATGGAGAGCATTTGCGTATTTACTTCTCGCATTTAAATTCACTTGCTAAATATTTTAAATATTTTGGGTTCTAACCCTTACTATAAAATATTTTCAAAAACCTTTTAGGTGTCCTGTCACAGGGGCGCCAGTCTTGATCTTTCCCACAGGGTGCGCAGCTGCAGCTTATGTGGATTGCTGCGGGATATTTGTTTAGACGCTTTTCTCATTCTTTCTTTAGATAGAGATCTTTTCAGTTGTACTTTTGGGGCTTGTACCTCTATATTCAGACTTGGCGTGTATCAGTATTATTTTTACTTGCACTTTGTGGATGGCTTGTAGTCGATGTTGTTTGACAGACTCTTGACCTTACTTTGTGGCATGTCATAGTTTATGCTTGTATTGGATTATTTGTTGTTCTAGTATGTTGTTTGGGTTGGATTAATAAAGATAAAATTTGACATCAACTTATTGAAAGACTCGGTGGTTAGTAAAAAAAAAGTTCTCGACAGTGATGCTAATAATGAACCAGATGAGATTCCTATTTAATTCGGTATAGGACTGATCACCTAGTATTTTATTGAGCGGGGTGTCACATAGGGTATCAGAGCATCAGGTTCTAGTGTCCTTAGAATCTGTGCATCTTTTCACATTTCAACGTAGTGTTCTTTGATATAGAGCCTTGTTAGAGGATTATTGTATTCCTTCACGTACGCGATTTACGTTCTCCTACCATAGGTATAATTCATGTGATTAATATACGGCTTCGATCGAACGTGGAAGATCGAGCACTATAGAACAACCAACGTGGGACGTTAGAAGGATTGCAGGAGGGAGGGATCAACTGAAGCCATGGAGTATTTTAAAAATAGTGATGCGATAGGAGTCACCATGATAATTGTTCGATTAATTGAAGTTAGAGAAACTACTAGGGTGTCGTAGTTGCCCCAAGAACCATTGAGTATGACAACAGTGCAAAGTAAAAAACCCAAGTGTAGACGACAAGGGGTGAGGGTCGAAGAAAATTTTATTTCTGAAGAACAATGTGCTAGGATTTGAGGAAGGTGTGGAAGAGTGAATTACCTGTGGGTATAGAACACCCAATTGGGATGACATGCGGGGAGAGTGTAGTATCACTCAAGTCAAAATTTTGGGAAAGGAAGTTTTCTTTTAGAAGCAGTATGGAGTAATGGGAGCCAGTCACCATGTTTATGGGGAAATACTGCGAATAACAAGGAATTAGGGGTGCAAATTATTATGAAATCTCTTACTAGTGGTTAAATAGAGAGGCAAGGAAAATTTTAGAAATTTTCCAAAAAGGTTCGGACAGTGGCCAGATGGGAAGGAAAGTTAACGAAGTTCACAAACTTCATAACCGATGACAGGGATACGAGGAATCAAATAGGGTTTGTAAGTTGAGATTAGACCCATTGGGTAGAGTGTACAAGCATGGATATGAGATCTGGCTAGGATGGTTGGTGTCGTTGTCATCAAAGTTATACAATTACAATTGGTATCTATGCTCTTGAGAGAGGGGAGCTAAGAGAGTTGGAAAATCGATAGAAGAGTAAGTTTGGATTTTAGTGCTAGTAAGGTTCCAAGGAAAGAAATACCCAGTAGAGGACCCAGACTAATGATCGAGGTCCATGAAACCTATACCGAGTAACGGTGAGTTTTAGTTCGAACCATTAAGGCCAGTAACCAGTTATTGGATCAGCGGATCCAAAGGGACATTTGGGTCGACAATTAGGATTAAGATTTCCAAGTTCGTAAAAAGGGCAACCCTGACATGCTGATGGGGCCAGAGAAAGGGGGATAACACAAAGAGGTGTCATGTGAATAAAAGATTAGAAATACAAGGGTGGATTTTTGTCCGAAACGAGTTAGGGTATTGGAGCTAGATGCCTAGTAAGAGCATCTGTTGGAAAAGTTTTTAGTTTCATTAGGACGCGGGTGTTATATCTATTAACCGTTGAGCCAGCAGTATTGTGAGTAACTGAAACTCTAAGTATTATTGCGAGATGATTAGAGTATGTTTTAATTGATGCAAGCGGGTCACAATAATATATTAGTATTATATTCGCATGAGAATGTGTTTTAGTGGAAGTATCGTTAAAGTCACTAGTATGTGTATTTTTTATCATGGAGTAGCGGGGTACTCTTCGGTTCCACCTAAAAGGAATGGGTGGGGTACATTAAGACGATGTATTTCTTGAGGACTAGATCCTTTGGGAGGTGATAATTAAAGTATGGTTTTATCTTGGGTACGAACGGGTCCGCAATGGTGGACGATCATAGTAAGGCTATGGTGTTTGTTGTTTCAATACCGGATGTATATTCTCTTGATATGTCTCACCAGGAAGAGGGTTGCGAAATATCATAGCATTAATATTGTGTGAAGTAGGAATCATAAAGAGTAGTTGTCTAGTTATGTTAGATCTCGATGCGTAAGATTTTTACTCAGGAAATTCAAGGGATGTAGGGTTGTCGTGGAGCGAAGAGATTTAGCTCGTTATTAATGTTTAGCGCTGAGGGCTTAGTGATAGTACGAGCGTAGTAGTATATGAATCCCTTAGAGACGCAGGAGTCCATCATAGACTTAAGAGTATAGGGACAAGGTTTGAGAGTCCCGGGGTTATGCTTTGGGTACTGTGGAAATCGATCTACAGCCTGATAGTTCCTATGAGAAGGGGCCAATCTCTATTCTAGACTATAGTGAGAGTAAATTGAGGTCCACGATAGTACCGTTAGTATGTTGTAATACCCCCTGACTTTGGGACTGAGAAATTAAATTTTTGGGAGAAATAAAATATATTTAAATTGGAGAATTTTAGAATTTGGAAATTGAGGTCCAAAAATTGAGGATGTTATAAAGTATTCCAGATGAAGATTTTGAGTGTGCCATTGATTCTGAATGGGTCGAGATAGTCAAAATGATTGTCCTTAGGTTTTATTTCGGTTTCCAAATATTTTTAAGTTAGTTTGACTCGAATTGGAGTAAACGAGTCATTAAAAGTGTGCATTATCATGTAAAGTTGGGAGTTATGTTTTAAAGGTTTAAGAGACTTACGGATCATCCTATCTCATTTGTGAGAAAGAGAGAAAGAGAAAGAAAAAGAGAGAGAAGAATAAAGGAAGAGAGTGAGAGGATAAATCTTGGAGATTTCCGACCCATGCACAATCTCAAGGAAGATTCAACCCCTACAACTTCGAGCCAAGTGTTTAATATTGCTAAATAATTCATTTATGTATTTTATTTCATTGATTTTGGGCAAAAGAATTGGATTTTGGGTATTTTAACTTGCATTTGATGTTTATGCATGGATTTGAGGTTGTATAATGAGTGGGGTTGATTTCTATATGAGTTTTGATGTTGGAAACCTAATTGGGTGGAAGATAAATGGTTGGATGTGGAAAAATTTGGGTGTTTGGAGAGTTAGGGTTCGTCCAAAAATGGAAAATGGCCAAGATATCTGGTATGGCTGGTCGATCGCGGCCAGGGGGCGGTCAACCACGCCTCAAAGGAAAAGCCTACTTCATTCTTCATAAGGCAAAATTTAGAACTGCGGTCGACCGAGGGTCAGGGGCCGATCGACCGGTCCTCTGTTTTTAGCCCAAGAATAAGATTTTCTTTTACCACCTTTTCTTTTGGGTTTAAAACTTAGTGACCTTATTAGTGGATGTATTATAAAGGGTTAGGTTATACAATCAAGAGATTCGTACCTTAGGTTGAATAGGTGGTATTCGGACCTATTTTAAAAACGGATTATGAGAGTATGATGCCTCTTTTAGTAAGGAAAAGATTGTGGGACTGAAAGATAGTTAGATAACATTAATGTAATTGGGGTGGGCTATAATGAAATAGCTATAAGTTAGAGCGATAGTCCCTTTTTGCTTATGTGCATTTGAAGTCAAGTAGTATTGCGGTATATGCTTTTGAAGATTACTGAATAGAATTGTTATGTGTGTACTTCTAGCCGAGATAGTTATTACCCATTTATGTGCAATTAATAATAGATATTCCGAGGTATGATGGGTTATAAGAAATGAATTGGGATTGAGTTCGTAGATTACCGACTAATAGGTTGTGTTTATACTGATAGCCAGAATGATTATCGTATATTGGTATGCATCTGGTTATATATGGTATGGGTATGATGATGGATATGTACGTTCGATGTTGAGGTAGTATCCTTAATGTTGGATATGTTGGGAGACTATTCACATGATAAGTATGACGGATGGGTAAGCAGCAAGTGAGGGATCGTATAACGAAATGAATTAGGTAGGTACGTGTTATGGAGTTAGTTAGTATGATGAGAATTATCTACTTATGCCCGAATTCATTACCTTCATATACACGAATTGTAGATAGTGTTTGTGTGTGTGTTTATATATATATATATATATATATATATATATATATATATATATATATATATATATATATATATATATATATATATATATATATATATATATATATATATATATATGTGTGTGTGTGTGTGTGTGTGTGTGTGTGTGTAGATATATATATATATATACATGTGTATAGATATATGTATATAGATATGGTATAAATGTATATACTGTTCGTGATGGTTTGTATATATGATGTGATCACATGCAAGTATATATATATATATATATATATATATATATATATATATATATAGTGTGAATGATATATATACTTATTGTGTGAGCATACCCGGCACATGCTATCATGGGAGGTTGCGCGATGAGAGTGAGCCCCTGGCTTGAGGAGCAGGGTGCGGATAGTCCTCATGTCATAGTCGTCCATTATTATTTGTGTGATTTTATTATTGGGGGTGAGAAGTCTTGGGTATGAATCGTTCTCACTTTCCGATTAGGAACTATGACCGCTTCCCATACGTTAGGATTGATTTTGTTGCCATGGCGGTGTGATAATAGTCCGATATGTGGTGACCCCGGGAGAAAGTGAACAATTCCTAGAAAATGATAGCATGGTGCAGTATTTTGGTATCCTATAACCGTTTATGTTATGTGTATTGCAAAGTGTACATTATGTGTCTTATGTATACGTGGTTATAGGAATGAATGATTGCTTATATATATTTAGAGTAAGATAAATATATATCCCATAGGTGAAGGTGATATGCCTTTTCTAGTATGTACATCTTAGATGATTTCGGTGTACTAATTTATCAGGGTCGAAAGATCGTACTTAGAGACAATTGCGGTTATATCGACCCCAAGGATTTAAATAGAGATTCAATTGTGTACTTAGAGATGGTATTCAATAATTTGGTAATTGCAGTAATAGGATTTCTGTGGATGACATAATAGATCCCTACGATCAACATTGTCAATGAGTAGTGTATCGGGGGAGTTCCTTGTTTGGATTTCGCTTTGCGAGATGCCCCACGCATAAAATGTAGTGCAATGTTGAGAGTGGAGAGAATTTTTGTCCGTAGTATTTGAATGTATATTGTTTAGAGAATAAACTATGAAGGCACTAAGACTTATAACTAGTTTAAGCTAATAACTACAAACAATAAAGCCTGGTAAGGCATATATATAGGTGTAAATATATTTATGTGAGGTTAGAATGGAAAGGATTCTTGGGTTATGCTAGGATGGCAGGTCATGCGGATATAGGTCGTGCGTATAGTAAGGTAGGTTGTCCTTAAGTGGGTGGGATATCTTAAATTAAGGTTCCAGGACGCGATTAGATGCGCGCTATAGATGAGAGGTGAGTTTGGGGTTTCACGAGAGTGCGACTCCACTTTAATTATGAAATATTTCATTTATATTTATTATGCACGGTTAACACACTTGCTATAAATATTTTTACACCTCGGTCTCTGACCCATTTATATTTATCTTTTACTATATATGTACATACTGTTTACTACAGGTGTCCCACTGCATGGATACCGAATGCTTTTCTATCCAGAGTCTTGGGAGTCGTAGCAGTTACGAACTGTTGCGGGATTTAGATTGTAGTCGCTTTCTATTCCTTTGAAAATCTAGATAGGATTCATGTTGTGTATCGGGTTTATACCCAAGAGTTATTTGTAGTAGTTTATATTTCTCCCCCTTAGATGTTGTAGTGTCTATGACCCGACTGCATATTCGGGTATATTATCTTGTATGTACTATTGGTGCATTAATTGAGTATGTCCTTTCATATGGATGTGTGTGTGTATTTTATATCCATGTTTATTAGTTATTTGTTTATTGGTTGGATGTTTATATTATGTTTTTAAATTTTGGGCATCCGCATTTTATGATTTTGGGTAGTTCTCCATATTTATCTTTGTATCGTCTGTAGATGCTAAGAATGATTCATCTGAGATTCCTGGTTAAATGTAGTATAGGGCTGGCCACCCATTACTATTTTAAATGGGGTGTCACAGATGGTATCAGAACATCAGGTTCGAGTGTCCTTAGGATCTGTGCGGGTTTTCTGTGTTCTTCCGTTATCATTCTTGATGTAGAGCCCTACTATTAGGAATGGCGTATTCACTATGTCTATTTTCTTCTACGATGTGAAATTGCTTGAACGACGTTTTGATACAGTTGTTCTCATCTCAGACGTCACCGAGAAGAAGTCGTCCAGGAAGGGGCAAGTACGGGGATGAGAATGGGTAACCCCAAATACCCATAGGGACTGTGACTACAGCCCAAGATGCCAATTTTGTGGCATGAATAGTAGGTGCCACCATTTCTGCATTGGCACGCCCTCCTTCAGTTTCGATGGCTTAAGACCCCCCGGACCATCTGCATGGGAAAGAGTACGGGAAGCCTTTAGGAAAAGGCATTCCCCAGAATTTTAAGGGAGAACTGATGCGATAGTTGCAAATTAGTGGAAGCAGGATGTACAAAGGCACCTTTGCAGGGTTGAGTTCAGAGAGATGAAATTCCCATAATAGATTTTTGGGTATGATTTGACTCGAAGTAATTCCTTTTCGCGATTCAGAAGGAAGTAAGGAGCAAATTTCTAGCAACGACTCAAGGTGATCTAACGATGGTCGAGTAAGAAGGATAATTTACTCGAATGGAAAATTTTGTGATCGATCAGGTAAGTATGAGGAGAAGCGAATAGTGAAGCCCATGGGAGGTTTGGATTGATGAATTTTCTAGCATTTGTTAGGAAAAACGATGTTGCTGACTTTTACCGAAATGAGACGTGGAGTTATTCCATTGTCAGGGGTTTAGTTTTCATTAAGAAGGGAGTGAGAAATTTGGATATTTGGGTCCATTGAGTAGGACTGAAGGAGTTATCGGAGGTAGCAATAGCGCCTTGTCCTTCAGGATGGTTAGGAAGGATTTTCGGGAGGATATTTCTTTGAGGAGAATTAGGCCTTAGGAAGAAGGGCTTGTCCTGGAAGGAGTAGAGGGACCCAGGGATGAAGTGAAATAATTGGATTATGGAAGTGTAAGGTAGAATACCTTTCTTTAGGTTTAGGTCACGCTTTGTACTGTATTGGGAGCGTCGCATGTATGGTATAATGAGGAATTAGCCGCCATAACCATAGTGTTTACAGAACTTCCTTAGAGGAAGGAGCGAGTAAGTGTGGCCTTTGTATGGCATCTTTTGGGATAATAGATAGTTTCGCAATGAGCTAGTAGATAGTTGTGCTATTGATTTTCGTAAGTGCGGATTGTTAAGGTTTGTTGAGTAGTGGTTATAAGGTTATTGTTTCATAGATAGGCTAGGGAAGGTAATTGTGGTATTCCAACGAGGGAAGGACTTACTTTGTGGCAATGCTTTGATGTAATGTCAAGGATTTGTATAATTGAGGAGGTTCAGAGTTTAGCAGATTCATTGTTGAGCGGCGAATTTAGCTCATGGTTGTATTAGTTTTGAGAACTAAGCATTGGTAGGAGTATTATATTGTCTGTGACCCAACAGCATATTCGGGTATATTATCTTGTATGTACTATTGGTACATTAATTGAGTATGTCCTTTCATCTGGATGTGTGTGTACTTTATATTCATGTTTATTAGTTATTTGGTTGTTGGTTGGATGTTTATATTATGTTTTTAAATTTTGGGCATTCGCATTTTATGATTTTCGGTAGTTAGCCATATTTATCTTTGTATCATCTGTAGATGCTAAGAATGATTCATCTGAGATTCCTGGTTAATTGTAGTATAGGGCTGACCACCCGTTATTATTTTAAGCGAGGTGTCACACACGTGTTCAGTGGCGGCATTATAATGCCGAAGAGTCTACCAGGGAGTGCGAGGATGAGATGCGTGACCGTTGTCTAGAGTTATTTTTACCAGGTATATTTTATTTCTGAATTTCGGGACAAAATTCTGTCATTTGGGGGGAAGTATGTAATACCCCGTAATTTTATTAATTTTATTTAATGGGATTAATTAAATTAAATGGGATAATTATTTGGAAATCAATCCGGACTTAAATACTAGCGAGACGAGAGTTGGTATTTGATTATGATAATAATGTTGAATATTACATGGTGAATATACTAATATATGATTACAGAATTTATTAAAATTGTCGCGAGTCATAAATACGATAATTCGGGAAATTAAGTTGGGAAGCGCGTGTTAGTCACGTTAGGAATCGTTTTAAATGAATTTAAAAGTAAATTATAATTTTATGATCCGTATGGTCATTTTGAGTGAGCCAACATGTCCGGAAGGGTCAAAATAGTCAGAAAACACTAGTCGGGAGTTTAGTTTGGGTCTCGTGGTATTTTTAGGCCAAAATGGCAACCCTAGAGGGTATTTTAGTCATTTTTAGGCCAAACCAGCAACCCGGGAGGGTATTTTTGTAATTTCCAATTTTATGATGCGAGAACGTGATTTAAATTCTTAGGAGTGATAATTTAGGATTTGGGACATAAATAAGGACCTCGGAGTACTGAATTGATATGTGGGATGCGTAGGAGACTTAGTAACCTCTTCGGTTAGGTTTTAAGTACTCGAAACTATACAACGTGAGACTTATCGGCGAATTATATTATGTATAATCTGGAATAATAATAGGGCACATATTAGACTAATGGTATAGGGCTGAGAATATACCTTTAATAATATAACAAGTTATCTAAGTTGTGTGAATGCTAAGTATATGGATTATTATGTGTATGACATACCTACCATACTTGCTATCACGGGAGGTCGGTTTTCGAAATAAGATCGTCTGATCTTTGTGCGCCTACGGGGGGATTTAGATTGGTACCTTAAGGAAAAAGGGATGTGAATGGCTTATTTGTGAGTTGATAAGTCAACTGACCATGGGAGCATAGGTATGTGCGTGACCTATGGGTATGTGAACTATGCCCGCCTCCAATATGTGTGATTTTATTTTTATGGTGAGAATAATATTCGTAGGACCTCGGAGTACTGACCGTAGCTTAGCCTAGGGGTGCCCTATTTGTATATTTGTGGTGAGAATAATATACTTGTATTTATTTCGGACTCTTTGTTAAAGTGTGAATACGAATAATTGAAACATTTTGAATGGGATTAAAAATGAGAATTTTCTATCGTAATTGTTATAAATTAATCTGATCAATGAAAAGGTGAGTTACATGCAAGATATATTAGAATGATATGAATAGACCCCTATACCATAATGTGAGGACAGGAAGTGGTACAAACTAGTTAGTTAACGGCATAACTGGTACGGGTTAAGGATATATGTTAGGCGTGCACATTCGTTGAGTGGTGAGGAACTTATGTGAGAGCACGTAACTAACATGTATATAATATTACCTGTTTAATGCAATTAAATACTTGCTATATTTTTAAACTGTTTTCACCACGGCTCTGACCCGTTTGCTTTCAAATATTTTTTCTTGTAAAACCTTTTTAGGTGCCCAGCCACAGGGACGCCAAGCATAAGAGTTCCATTACATTGATGTGATGTAGCTGTTGTGGAAGTTAAAGGATCTCGATATTAGACGCCTCCATATTCTGCATTTGATTTTATTATGGGTCATTCATCAGTTAGGGCATGTCGCCCCTTTCCATTTAGAGATAGCTTTCTCAGACTTTCAGTTTCGTTTCAGTTTTGAATTTAATTATTTAATCAGACTTTGTATTGGGATTTATTCAGTATTTGCATTATTCAGGGGAGTGTTACTCCAGACTCATTTTAATATTCCATTATTATTCTATTATGATTGTTATGTGGATGTGGTATAGTTAGTTTATAATTTAATTGGTTGCATGTTAATTTAAGTTAATAAAATTTGGCAACTCACTTTTTAAATATTAGGTGGCTAGTAATTGTTTAAAAAAAATGTTTTCGACAGTGATGCTATTAACTGAACCAACTTGACATTTTGTATTAATTTGAATAAAGGAGTAGCTACCCGGTATTTAATTATTCGGGGTGTCACACTCAACCTATGATTTGCTATCACTAGGATTCATGAGGGAGATGTGTATTAGTGGATGTGTTGGTCGTAATATCCATAATGTATATAATTAAGTACCGGGGGATAGAGGGGTTCCTGGGTGTAATACCACGTAATTCTGCATAGTTAGGAAAATACATTTTTATTTAAATTACGTGAGTAGAGTAATTTAATGTGATAAAATACGTTTTATTTAAATTACGTGAGTAGAGTAATTTAATGTGACACGTTTCAAATTAAATTACGTGAGTAGAGTAATTTAATGTGATGTAATGTTAATAAAAATTAGACACTGATTAATATGACGATTAAAAATTTACTAAATGTGAGTAGTAAATTTTGAATGTTGATATGTACGGCCTAGCGATTTATATGGACGTACCTGAGTTATCTCGATCGAGTGTCGCGCGTAGAAAAAAATTGAAGGTGAGATGAGAAACATATTTTAAGAGACTCAAAAGATAATTTAGAGTCCACAGATAATTCCGAAAGGGTCGAATTAGTCAAAATAGTGTACCCGAGGGGTACTAGTTGAGTGCCGGGTCATTTTTTGGCTAAACCGGGACCATTCGAGGGCATTTTGGTCTCTTTACATTTAAGGGTTAGGAGACCTACGAATTTTGGAACCCTAAGTCAGATTATAAGAGTTAGAGGCTAGGGTTAGAGAGGAAGGAAATACACCGTAGCCATTAGAGAGAAGAGAGAAACAATTTCCTAAGCCAAAAGAAGGAAGTAGGGAGAATTCAAAGGAGATTTCACTACCAACTTGTTGGGAAGGAGGATTGAAGGATAAAAATCATCAATCATCAACAACAACCACGAAATCAGACCCTACAAAGCATAAAGCAAGTGGTTATTGGCAAAATAAATTGAGTTATAAAACTCATATATAACCTTTATGAAGAACATGGTTTTCATGATATTTTGGGGAGTAAACACTTGATTATGATCCATGATTGATAGGGATTTCATGTAGAACATTTTTTATCTCCAAATATTCTGATATCATAGAAGACTTGGTGATTAAATTGAACTAAAAATCTAGACTTATGATGAAAAGATGGAAAGATTTTATTTTTAGGGTTCTTGAATAATAAGAAGATTTTTAGTTAATTTGGACAAAATTTATAAGGATTTTGTTGTTTTAGATCGTTAGTAATCATCCCAGAATATGTGGGAATGATTAGAAATTGTTAGTTTCAAGTATGGTGAATTATCATGGGAGATAGATAAACAAAAATGGTGAAACACGCATGAAGAAGACGATATGGTTTTGTCACTGCTTGATCGATCGATCGACCCTAGCTGTACTTTAGAGAATTTTGTGGATAAATTTCTTTTCAATTACCGTCACTTAATGGGAACCTTAGTGATGATATTTTACCAATGAGGAGACTTAATAAATACCAGTAGGTGTACCGTTAGATTTCTTCATAAATGATTGAGTGTGAAAATTGGAGAAATGGACCGACGGGAAGATAATCGATTGAGTCGTATGTCGGGAATGTGAGAATTTAGTTATGGAAAGAGTGAGAGTCAATTCTGGAAAAATACCTGTATGTTAAAGATAACTTAACTACTGAATCAAGGGAGGGGTAACTAGGACCCTTAGAGTTGCGTGAATACTCGAATAAATGCGATAGTGAAATAAATTATAAATTAATGAGTACGGTGAATATAAGTAAAATATATTACGTACGGGCATGATTTGATAGGTCGGATGTGTAATTATATGAAATTTTAGGTTAAGAGAATTTTACCTAAATTAATTATGTTAGGGCCGATGAGATATTTCGAACTAACATAAAGTTATTATATGTTTGGGGTCGATGTAAAATGCCGAACCAAACCTTAAACTAGTGTCGCGATGAAAGAGTCCCGAACCAAAATATGTATATATATATATATATATATATATATATATATATATATATATATATATATATGTAGTTGGGGTCGATGGATCATTCCGAACCAACTCTCACTTGGGGTCGACGAATCATTCCGAACCAAGAGTCCTTTATGTGTGTGTCAAAAGGATATGTTAGTGATAACTAATATTTAATACATGTTTTGTGATAAAATGTATTCCATATGTATAATCTACTGACTTAAGATAGTAGATAATGAGATGGATGGAAAATATCTTAGTAATAATTAAGTAGTGTGATGTAATTATTATAAGAATAAGGATAACAAGAAGTAAGTAAGTTATCTACGTTTATAACATATGAAATATGGATAATTAAAATACTGCGAGTAGGTTATGGGACTTAGTGAGGGGGTACATGCAGTGGTATATTCTGATCTAGTTAACTGGGGTAGTAAAACTAGGTGAACTAAGTACCCTCGTTAGACATGCATTATAGAAGAGAGGTGAGGAAGCTCAAGGGAGCGTGCGAAATCTTAATATGTGTAATCAATAACTCAATTGTGATAACTGCTTGCAAAATATTTTTAAATGTTTTGAGTACTAACTCTTACTATGTAAAAATTTTTAAAACCTTTTAGGTGCCCAGCCATAGGGACACCTAGCATGATTTCATTCCAGGGAATTAAGAGTTGCAGCATGTGTGGATGTTGCAGGGATTGTTTAAACGTTTCCTCTTTTCAGTTCTAGTGCAGGATCTCAGTTTTAGTATTCTTAGTTGGGACATGTTGTCCAATCCTTACTTTTATAGTTATTCTGATTTTGGATTTTGAGTTGGTTTTCTTGGCTGTGGTTTATGGCAAGACTTTATATGTATTGAGTTATTTATGCGAATTATTTTATTATTGCTGGAATTGTATCATTTTGTATGGGTTGTTTATTCTGCTTAAGGAAGATAAAATTTGGCACTAGCTTAATTTCACTTAGGTGGTTAGTAACTTAAAAATCTTTCGACAGTGATGCTAAGAATGAACCATTTAAAAAACCTTTTTAAATTAAATTAAGGCTAGATCACCCAAGGTTTAATTAGGCGGGGTGTTACAGATGGTATCAGAGCATCAGGTTATAGTATCCATAGGATCTGTACGGCTTACTGCATTTCAGCGTAACGTTTGGTTATATTAGACCCCTACTATTAGGATTGTTGATTCAATTTCGGCTTTTGAGTTATCGTACATCTGATCTTAAAATTTTGTATAAACTGTGTACTTATACAATTTGATCTTATTTCAGATGCCACCGAGGAGGCAGCGAGCGGAGAGGGCTGAAGCCTAAGATACGGCGAGGGAGGTTCATTAGGAGCCACAGGTTCTGCTACCACCACCCCCACCCGAGTTAATTTCCACTACTCAGGTTGCAGTGATAGTGGCTCAGGCAGTCGAGGCAGCGATGAGGGCCATGGTAGCCCATTTTCCTCAGCCCCAAGTACCTCCTCCAGTGGCACCAGTAGTTCAGGCCCCAGTAGGGCCATTTACTTGGCAGCGAGTCAGAGAGACATTTCAGAAAGGACATCCACCCGAGTTTTAGGGTAGTACGGATATAGTGGAGGCGTGCAACTGGAAGAAAAATATCCAGCGCCACTTGCGCATGCTAGAGTGCACCGAGGTATAGAAACAAATGCTAGCCACTTTACGTCTGTCGGGAGTGGCCTTACAGTGGTGGGAGTCAATTACCACCACCGAGGAAAGGGACACTATGGAAATTTCTGAGTTTTGGGTGTGGTTTGACCGCAAGTATTTTCCTCCAGCAGTAGAGTTAGAGATAAGGAAGAAATTCAGCGAGGTGGTTCAGGTTGATCGCTCAGTTGTTGATTATGAGGAGGAGTTTACCCGCTTGGATAACTTTGTGCCAAATGAGGTGAGCGCTGAGGAGAGGAAGAAGTCAAAATTTATGGATGGCTTGACCTGGAGAATCAAATAGCATTTGATCGACAATCCGACATTGGTAACTTGTACAGATGTCGTCAATTCCGCTCTACTACACTGTCAGGACCATCGCTTTCATCCGAAGGGAAACAAGAGAGGTGGGCCTAGCCAACCGGTCAAAGTAGGTGGAAGTAGTGATAGCAGCACACCACAACAGCAAATAGTGGGCCAGCTAGGGCAGGATTCCCGACAGGGGAAATCTGTCAAGAAGTTTAAGCATGGTAGGCATCGCTTTGATAGACAGGGCCAGGAGGATCCCCAGCAGCCAGTTCCTCAGAGCCGATAGGGCCTAGGGAACCAAAGTGGAGGACAGCAAGGCCAAGGTCGTCAGGTCCAACAAGGCTAAGGTCAGAGGCAGTTTCAGGGTCAGTGTTTCACTTGTGGCCAGCAGGGTCACAAGTTTAGAAATTGTCCACAACAAGACAGGGTATAACAACAGGGTGCCCAACAAGGGAAATAAGTTTCGTTAGCCCCAGAAGCATCACAAGCCCCACAGCCAGGCCAGATACACTACGAATGTGTGTTCAACGTTCGTGACATCCCATTTCAGCCAGCACCTCTAGCACCGCCGGTAATCGCGGGTATGTTTCCTATTCATGGACTTCAGGGTAGCATTTTATTTGACACGGGGGACGACGCATTCATTTATTGCCACTAGATTTGCACGACCAGCCGGCCTCTTAGCGACAGCTGACACTCATCTTATGTACGTGGAGTCACCGATGGGTAGTGGGTCCCTTATACATTCGATTTGTAAGGGTGTGGACATTATAGTCGGGAGATTGTGTCTAGCGGCGGACCTCCTAGTGATGGATATGGAGGGATATGATGTCATCCTAGGCATGGATAGGTTGGCGCATTATAGGGTAATGGTACATTGCTACGAGAGGACTATCGTGTTTTCCATCCCAGGACAATAGGTGTTCCTTGTGGCAATACCACTCCCCGAGGGAGGCTCGCACACTCATTTATATTATATTGAGGAGGAGACCTCACATGGGGTTGTCATTTCTCTGGACTCAATCCCAGTTGTGAGGGATTTCGAGGATGTATTTCAGGAGATACCAGGGTTACCACCCAGTAAGGAGATAGAGTTTGTTATTGACCTAGCGTCGGGGACGAGATCGATTGCCAGAGCAGCGTATCGCATATCTCCTTTGGAGATGCAAGAGTTGAGGGAACAGATTCAGTATCTCTTAGGACAGGTCTTCATTCGATGGATTACATCGCCATGGGGTGCGCCGGTGTTATTTGTAAAAAAAAGGGATGGTTCACTTCGTCTATGTGTAGATTACAGGGAGATGAACAAAGTGACGATACATAATAAGTATCCGTTACCGAGGATTGACGACTTGTTTGATCAGTTGAGAGGGGCTGCGTACTTCTCAAAGATCGATTTGAGGTCGGGTTACCACCAATTGCGCATTCGTGAAGAGGATGTACCTAAGACCGATGTCCTGTCGCGGTACGGGTCATACAAGTTCAGGGTAATGCCGTTTGGGCTCACTAATGCGCCTACAGTATTCATGGATCTCATGAACAAGGTATTCAGGGAGTTTTTGGATCAGTTTGTGATTGTATTCATAGATGACATTCTGATTTACTCTCACTCGGAGGAGGAAAACACTGAACATTTATGAATGGTTCTACAGACATTGCAGGACCATCAGTTGTACGCCAAATTTGAGAAGTGTTAATTTTGGCTTCGGGAGGTTCAGTTCCTAGGCCACATTGTATCAAGCAGAGGCATTGTTGTTGACCCGACTAAGGTATTGACGGTGAGGGAATGGGGATAGCCCACGACACCGACCGAAATTCACAGTTTCTTGGGGTTGGCCAGTTATTATCATCGCTTCATCAAGGGGTTCTCAAAAATTATCGAACCTTTGACGAACTTGACTCGAAAAGGAGTGCCTTCGTATGGAGTGACGGTTGTCAGTTAGCATTTGATGAACTAAAGGTCAAGTTGACATCAGCACCCGTTCTTGCCTTGCCTAAGAGCGGAATGGAGTACCGAGTCTATACTGATGCATCCTTACAGGGGCTTGGGGGTGTGTTACAGCAGGAAGAGAAAGCTATAGCTTATGCGTCCTGAAAGCTTAAGCCGCATGAGAAGAATTACCCCACCCATGACCTCGATTTGGCAGCGGTTATTTTTGCATTGAGGATATGGAGACACTATCTTCTGGGCGAGCAGTTCACTCTATTCACGGATCATAAGTCACTTCAGTATCTTTTCACTCAGAAGGATCTGAATATGAGGCAAAGGAGGTGGCTTGAATTCGTAAAGGACTAACAGTTTGATATACAGTATCATCCTGGTAAGGCTAACGTGGTGGCAGATACGTTAAGAAGAAGACCTACCGGAGAGTTGCCAGAAATTTGGAAGGCGAATTGGAGTGAACTTCGACACGAGGATGAGATAGCTAGAGCATACATGGCAGTTTTAGCTATCACTCCCGAGAGTGTTATGCGGGTAGTGAGGGAACATGCCGAGGACCCATTTTGTTAGGACAGAGTACGACAGTTACTGGCCAAGGGGGCAGAGTCCTACTCCATCAGCTCAGAGGGAGGACTACGGTTTAATGGTAAGCTGATAGTACCCGAAGATGATGATTTGAGGCATGCCGTAATGACAGAGTCGCACGGGTCAAAAATTTTAGTACATCTAGGTGGGGACAAAATGTACCAGGATATGCGATGACTATATTGGTGGTCAGATATGAAACGAGACATTGCAGAATTTATCTCAAGGTGTGTTACATGTCAGCTTGTAAAAGTTGACCATCAGAGACCTTCAGGGATGCTACAACCACTGGAGATTCTCATGTGGAAGTGGGAGATTATCTCGATGGATTTTATTACTGGGTTACCAACATCACAGAAGGGTCACGATTCCATATGGGTGATAGTGGATCGACTGACTAAGGTAGCTCATTTCTTGCCGGTTCGTACGGATTATGATACGATGCGGTACGCGCAGCTATTCATTTCAGATATTGTTAAGATGCACGGAGTTCCTTTTAATATTGTGTCTGACAGAGACAAAATATTTGTGTCACATTTCTGGCAGAGCTTTCAGGAGGCCATGGGCACCGACTTACGATTAAGTACAACGTATCACCCACGGACGGACGGTCAGACTGAAAGGGTAAACCAGTTGTTGGAGGATATGTTGAGGATGTGTGTCCTAGATTTTGGGGGAGGATGGGAGCCATATATTCCTTTGGTAGAGTTTGCATATAATAACTCTTACCAATTCACTATCTATATGGCTCCATTCGAGGCACTTTATGGGAGGCCTTGTCGTCCGCTCGCCTGTTGGTTAGAGGTGGGGGATAGCAAGCTATTATGGCCAGAGATGATACAGGAGACTTACTCCAAAATAGAGTTGATTCGAGGACGTATTAGAATAGCTCAGTATAGGCAGAAGAGTTATGCCGACGCCGGTAGGAGACACGTGGAACTAGATGTGGGCGACCAGGTGTTAATTCGGGTATCTCCTATGAAAGGGATTATGAGATTCGGCAAGAAGGGGAAGTTATCACCGAGATATGTGGGGCTGTTTCCTATCATTGAGAGGGTGGGACTGGTAGCTTACAGATTGGGACTCCCTGAGCATCTTCAGCGAATACAAGATGTATTCCATGTAGCATTGCTGAATAAATACAATAGGAGTGAGAGAGCCTTCTGGCACATTCCACTGGAGGAGATCGATTTGCATCCAGATGTCTCGTATGAAGAAAGACCCGTGGCTATTCTGTATTATAGTGAGCACAAACTACGATCCAAGGTGGTACCCTTAGTGCGAGTACAACGGGGACATCACAATATGGATGAGTATACTTGGGAACGGGAGGAGGATATGCGAGAACAATATCCAGAATTATTCACCGCATGTATTTTCTAATTTCGAGGACGAAATTCCTTTTGTAAGAGGGGAAGTATGTAATACCTCGTAATTCTGCATAGTTAGGAAAATACATTTTTATTTAAATTACGTGCGTAGAGTAATTTAATGTGATAAAATACGTTTTATTTAAATTACGTGAGTAGAGTAATTTAATGTGACACGTTTTAAATTAAATTACATGAGTAGAGTAATTTAATATGATGTAATGTTAATAAAAGTTAGACATTGATTAATATGACGATTAAAAATTTTCTAAATGTGAGTAGTAAATTTTGAATCTTGATATGTACGGCCTAGCGATTTATATGGATGTACCTAAGTTATCTCGACCGAGTGTCGCGCGTAGACAAAAATTGAAGGTGAGATGAGAAACATATTTTAAGAGACTCAAAAGATAATTTAGAGTCCACAGATGATTCTGAAAGGGTCGAATTAGTCAAAATAGTGTACCCGGGGGGTACTAGTTGAGTGACGGGTCATTTTTGGGCTAAACCGGGACCATTCGAGGGCATTTTGGTCTCTTTACATTTAAGGGTTAGGAGACCTCCAAATTTTGGAACCCTAAGTCAGATTATAAGAGTTAGAGGCTAGGGTTAGAGAGGAAGTAAATACACCATAGCCATTAGAGAGAAGAGAGAAACAATTTCGTAAGGCAAAAGAAGGAAGTAGGGAGAATTCAAAGGAGATTTCACTACCAACTTGTTGGGAAGGAGGATTGAAGGATAAAAATCATCAATCATTAACAATAACCACGAAATCAGACCCTACAAAGCATAAGGCAAGTGGTTATTTGCAAAATAAATTGAGTTATAATACCTGAAGCACCTTATACTCTTGACTCACTTGAGTCTATATTGTATAAGTGTTCATCTAGTTTAAAAATTATGACAAAATTATGTCTAACCTAGAATCCAAAGAACCCCAGAGCTTGCATTGCTATTTCATCTTTGATTGAAGTCATCTAGACCTGATTATCAACACTCACATACAATAGAATGAATCATATACATGTCATATTGCATATAAGTGTGTGTACATATGTTGAAGTATGTTTAAATCCCTAATATTATTTCTTAAACATTTTTTGGGATTTATAAACATTTTAAAATAATCTTTTATTAATTAAAACTTGGTTTTAAAAGTTTTTGGGGTCACTCTGCAATTTAACATTGATGGTTTTATTGACTTAAAGTTACCTTGGGTAGAAACCAAAAGCGGCGGAGACTTCAGGGTGTACATTTAATTATTTTTAGACGCGCGATTTATCTCTATTCATTGGCAAACATTTGTTGTTTTCTGATTGGTGGGAAGTGTGTTTCTTCATAGAGTGTAAACCAGCGCCTGTTTACAACCGTTAGATCCTTTTTATCAACTATCTGCATGCGTCCCTTTATGATCCCTGTGAACCCCTTAAGAACCAATCAGGTGTATTTTAACCACCGCATATCGTGAACCCTTGGATCTAAGTTAATCATCCTTGACTAAATCTGAACCCTTGATTTTGGTTATCATTCTCGAACCTTCTCATCCTCCTATAAAATGACCCTTCCTCTCAGCCTTCGAAGACTTTTGCCATTTCGTCCTTTGACAGAAAAAAAGAGAGTAGAGAGAGAAGAGAGAAAAGAGAGAGAAAGAGAGAAACCAGAAGAGAGAGAAAGAGTTAGAAACCCTAACCCTAACCCTAAATCGTCTAAACAGTTCAAAAAAAATATAAACCTTCAAACCCCTATTGTTTCCCAAACATAACCTTGAGTGTTTGAGAGGTGATTTGAGAGTTGGTTTGTTGCTGTAACCTCTTCATTCTTTAGATCTTGTTTCCAACGTAATCATTTTCTTAGATCTATTTTTCTGGTATATAGAAATTTCAGATCTGAGTTCTTCATGGTATATTACACTTAGTTTGCATTTTTTATTTCTCAGCTCGAGAAATATATTGTTGATTTGCTTTCTATAAATGTTTTTAACTTTGAAATCAACAATAATGTTTTATGTTTCTAGTTCTCTTGAAACAAAACCTTTGACCTAGTTTGGAATCGCACTTGGTGGTTTTCAGTCTCAAAAATCTTTTCAAAACCCGAGACTGATTAAGATCTTGATACGTCTTCTGAGCAAGATAGTCGTGGATTCTGGGATTGTTTTAAAGGTCAAAAAGGTTAAGTTTTGTGAGAAGTGAGAAAAAGAAAAATCACAGCATATAGTCTTATATGTAATTTGTTAGGACTGTTTGTACATAATAAGTGTGTGTGTGTGTGTGTGTGTGTGTGTGTGTGTGTGTGTGCATGCATGTGTTAGAGAGAACCTCCACAAACACTTTCACCATACCACACGAAAAGTGTTGGTAATAAGATATTGAGAAAAAGAGTCGACGTAAAGAGCTTGAACAAATTGGAAGTTAACAAACTGGGAGAACAACATCAACAATCAGAACTGCAGAGAAGTTATAAGGACACCAGAGGGTACATTCCTAAACTTATATAAGTCTGAGTTGTATGCATGTTTGTTATATAGTTTGTAACCATGAAATTTGTTTTAGTGAATTTTTGTTTTACTCCGTAGAGGGAGTTGTGGATGTTTCCTCAGTTGGGTGAGGTTTTACCACGTAAAAAATCTTGTCCTTAATCTTCCTACATCTTTTCATCTCATTCTTGGTTGTGCTGGGTTTAAAGTTTATTTAAACTGATTTATAAACCTGTTGATCAAATCTTGAATAGATCTCGTACATACTTTTATAAAACACATCTTGTGTTCAATTAGTTTTGGTTTTTAAGAAATAAGTTTCTTCAAAAAACTGTTCGGAGTTACTTAAATAGTTTAATTTTATTAAACGGCTTTAGTAACAGATTTTCAATTAGTATCAGAGCGTGGTAAACTTATTTTAAAAAGATCCTGTGTTTCTGAAATTGTTTTCTGAAAATCAAATATGGACGAGAAAAATGAAAGATTTGGTAACTTGACCAGACCTCCTATCTTTGATGGAACCAATTTTGCTTACTGGAAAGTAAGGATGATTGATTTCATTCAAGGAACTCTGGGAGATGATGTCTGGGACATTTTTGAAAATGGTTACATTTTTTCCAGAAAACCAGCCACTGAAGGAAGTAATGAGAGGGTTAAGAAAGTATTAAGTGAGTTCACACAAGAAGAGAAACAAGTTTCTCGAAATAATAACAAAGGAAAAAATGCCATATTTATGTCCATAAATGAACATGAGTTCAAAAGAATATCATCTTGTACCACTTCTAAGGAAGCTTGGGACACCTTGGTTACTTCTCATGAAGGTGACACTAGAGTTAAAGCTGCTAAAACTCAAATGCTCATTCAACAGTATAACTCGTTAATTATGTCTGAGACTGAGTCATTTGATGACTTTTGTATGAACCTGACTGATATTGTGACAACACTGCATGCTAATGGGATAACATATGACAGACAAGAAATTGTATATAAAATTCTAAGATCATTACCACAGAAATTTGACAACAAAAGATATACTACTGAGGAAATGTGTGATATAAATATCACTCCTGAATTACTCAATAGTAAATTAAGAACTATGGAAATGGAACTAGAATTTAAGAAGCAATTGACCCAGTCCCATAGGAAACAGACTAGTTCCAATATAAGTTTCTATTCTAAATTGATTAAGCCTCAGTTTAACACTTCCAATGATGAATCTGATGAGGATTGTGATATAGAGAGTTTGGATAATTAGATTGCCTTAATGTCAAAACAGTTTAAGAAAATCATTAAATTTAGAAACAACATGGCAAATAAATAAGGCAAGTCCATTTATCCAACTCCCTTTAATCACAGACCTCATGAGAAAAGTCATGACAAACATCGCAAGGACTCTCACGCTAAACCTAATAGAGACCTTAAGAAGACTGAATGTTTTAGATGTGGTAAACTAGGACACATTGCAAAAGACTGTAGAGTTAACTTGAACACTCAAAACAAACACACTAGAGCCAACATTTGCAAGACATGGGATGATTCAAGTGACTCTGAAAATGAGGAACCTGAGTCATCTGATGCTTTTGACCCTTGCATGTCTTTTTTTGCCAAGATTATCTATAATGATGATATGCCTGTATTTGTTAGTGAGGATGAATCTAGTAATTTTACTTCTGATGCTTCGAATAATGCTGTTACTGGTTTAGATGCTTTGATTACTGAGAATATTGCTATATCTTCCTCGGGGTGTGTGAGTTCAAAGAATGAAGACCTAGGGGTCACTTCACACACTACACTTAGTGACTCGGACAATAAGACCTCCCAGATATTCACACACTCTATGCTAAAACTCTCAAGAAAAACACTAGACTAGAAAAGATTGTGAAAGATCTCACTAAGAAGTTAGAAGATCTAAGCCTAATGGTTAAACTGAATGCTGAAGAGTATATTACCCAATGTTTAACTCATGAAAGTGAAATCAAAATGTTTGATCAAAAACTCAAAGATTTGACTGAAACAAATGAAAATTTGGAAAAAAAATACAAAGGGACATTATTAGAATTGGAACAAACTAAAAAAAAGATAGCAACTATTTTCAAAAAATTTACAAAATTTGAAAATAATTCAAACTGTTTTGATGAATTTGTTGCTGAATCTAAAACCAATTCTGATGATAGAACTAGAATAGGGTTTTGCCCCAATTTGAAGATACAAACAAAGTATTTTGAACCTATCAAGTTTGTGTCAGGAGGTAAAAGACCAATTAAAACCTGCCTAGACTTTCATTCTCTAAAAACTGAGTTTGATTCAAAACATCAAAATTTTAACATTGAATAATCAAGTTTCTCTAAGCATGAAAGTTCACCTAAAGCTAAATATATGTGTCCCTCTATTAGGAAGAGTGAGTCTACATTCAAGACTGTCATACCTAGGAATAGAGTTCAACCTCAAAACTTCTCAAAACTTTTGTTTAGAGACTTTCCTAAGGAGACGCCAACCTTGAGCAATCTTTATTGCTCTTACTGTGATATATACGGTCACTCTTTTGATAGTTGCTATGCTAGGAGACTAGTTAAACCTGTCTGGAATCCTCCTACCTATCAGAACTTTAACTATTCTAGGAGGAGCCGCAACAATTATGTACTTCCTAGACAACCAGATAAAAACTCTAATTATAGAAGGAGAAAGACCAAACCTGAAAGAACATTTCCTAGAAGGATTCCTAAGCACTTTCCTAAACCAAATGCTCATGTTTTTCATAAAACTCAAAATCATGCGCAAAACATTTTTCAACAAAAATTGAATGCTCGCAAATTTTATCAATTGAGAGCTAATAAGCGCAAAATGAAAAATAGAGCAGTTTGGGTTACAAAAAATGATCTATTACCTCAGATGAAGTGTAATATAGTTATTACTTCTTTAAAATCTGAGCACACATCATTTGGTTGGTATTTAGACTCTGGATGTTCTAAGCACATGACTGGGGATGATATAAAACTTTTGAACAAAACCAGCTTTGCTGGTGGAAAAGTTATTTTTGGTGATGGAGTATCATCTCAAATCATAGGCAAAGGAACTCTCCAAGAAGATGGACTTCCTGTTCTCGAAAATGTTCTTCTAGTTAAAGGTCTTAAGGCCAATCTACTTAGTATCTCGCAATTTTGTTACTCAAATAATACTATTACCTTTTCAAAAAACAATTGCAAAATTTTAAATGAAAAAGGTGAATGCATAATTACAGGGTTCAGAACTCCTGACAACTGTTATACTGTCATGAATAATTCTGAAATCTTTAATGTTTCCAGAATGGATGACAATGAGATATGGCATAACAGAATGGGTCATATAAATTACGATAATCTTAGTAGACTGACCTCTCAAGAAATAGTTAGAGGAGTTCCTAAAATCAAACCCATTCCTAACATTGTCTGTGGTTCATGTCAGGAAGGTAAAATTGTTAAGGCACCTCATAAGAAAGTTAATGATGTTCTTACCTCTAATCCCTTGGAGCTCATCCATATGGACCTAATGGGTCCCTCCCAAACTGTTAGTCTATGTGGACACAGTTATATTCTAGTTATGGTTGATGACTTCACCAGATTTACTTGGGTAGCCTTTTTAAAACAAAAGTCTGACACTTTTCAAAACTTTTTAAAAATACTTCTTCGAATTGAAAATGAAAAGGACACTCAAGTAAATAGAATCCGTAGTGATAGAGGTGGAGAATTCAAAGACACTGGTATAATAGAGTATTGTGACTATAATGGTTACAAACACGAGTTTAATGCTCCTAAGACTCCTCAACAAAATGGAATCACCGAGAGAAAGAATCGTACTCGTTAAGAGATGGCACATGTTATGTTACATGCGAAGAATCTGCCTAAATACTTTTGGGTAGAATCTATTCGTACTACGTGTCACATTATAAATAGGGTCTATCTTAGAAAGAATTCCAAACAAACCCCTTACGAACTTTGGTATAATAAAAATCCCAATCTTAAGTACCTTAGAACCTTTGGTAGTACTTGCTATGTGTGCAAAGATAGGGAACACTTGTCCAAATTTGAGAGCCGGGGAGATAAAGCTATATTTTTAAGATACTCGCCTAACAGTAGAGCCTATCGAGTGTATAATCTTCGCACGAAAACCTTGATGGAATCCATAAATGTAATTGTGAGTGACACTACTATAGAGAGTAAGACTGGTGAATCTACTATTGTGGAAGAGCCTACAAACATTTTAGAAAATGACTCTCATGAAATAGAGGATTCATTACCAATTGAGATACCTGAAGTACCTAACTGGGTTTCTAAAGATCATCCCATAAATAACGTAGTTGGTAACCCTAGTGACCCAGTGCGTACAAGATCCCAACTAAGAAATTATGCACATTATGCATGTTTTGTTTCCCTAGTGGAACCAAAGAATGTAAATGAGGCATTGAATGACTCTCACTAGATTTCTGCTATGCAGGAAGAACTTCTTCAATTTGTCATTCATGATGTTTGGTATCTTGTACCTCAGCCTGATCACAAAAAGGTTATTGGCACATGTTGGATTTTTAAAAATAAGTCTGATGAAAGTGGGATAATCATTAGAAATAAAGTTAGATTAGTTGCTCAAGGATACTCTCAAATTGAAGGAATAGATTTTAACGAGACTTTTTCTCCTGTTACTTGTTTAGAATCTGTTCGTCTTCTCTTTGCTATAGCTTGCCACTTGCATTTTACACTTTACCAAATGGATGTCAAATCTGCATTCCTTAATGGAATATTAACTGAAGAGATCTATATAGAACAACCTAAAGGGTTCATTGACCCTCAATATCCAAATCATGTATTTCGTCTTAAAAAGGCTTTGTATGGCCTTAAACAAGCACCTAGAGCTTGGTATGAACGTCTTTCCAGTTTCCTCTTAGATAAAGGTTTCAAAAGAGGTGGAAATGATCAAACCCTTTTTGTCAAACATTTTGACAAACACATCATTATTACTCAAGTTTATGTTGACGATATTATATTTAGATCAACTTCTCCCTCAGAAGTAAAATCCTTCCATGATATTATGCATAAGGAGTTTCAAATGTCTCTTATGGGGGAGTTGCAATTTTTCTTAGGTCTTCAAGTCAAACAAAATTCAGAAGGATTATTTGTCTCGCAATCTAAGTACGCTTTAGAGATAGTAAAGAAATTTGGCCTTGAGAGTGCTAAAGATGCTAAAACACCTATGAATACTACGGTAAAACTGTCTAAAGACGAAAATGGAAAATCCATAGATCCAACTCTATATCGTAGTATGATAGGAACCTTACTATACCTTACTGCCTCGTGTCCTGATATTATGTATGTTGTGTGTGTATATGCTCGTTATCAAAATAATCCTAAAGAGAGCCATCTGAATTCTGTTAAATGAATCATTAAATATGTAAAAGGCACTCAGAATCTAGGACTTTGGTACACTAATGACACACCAAGCACTATAATTGGGTACACTGATGCTGACTGGGTTGGGTGTACTGATGATAGTAAAATCACATCAGGAGCATGTTATTATATGGGTAATAACTTGGTAGGATGGAGTAGTAAGAAACAAAACTTCACATCACTCTCAACAGCTGAATCTGAATACATAGCCGCTGGCAGCTGTTGTGCTCAATTATTATGGCTTAAACAAATGCTAAGTGATTATGGTATTCAAGAAAACCAATTGCATCTCTATTGTGATAATCAAAGTGCGATCAATATTTCTAAAAATCCTGTTCAACACTCGTGAACAAAACACATAAAAATAAGACATCATTTTATACACGAATTAGTTGAAACTAAGGAATTATAAATCAATTATCTTTCTACTGATTTGCAACTCGCAGATATGTTTACCAAACCTTTAGATTATAATCGATTTATTTCTTTGCGTAAATCTATTGGTATGGTGTGTGCTGATTAATCTCTTTGATCTCTTTATTTTTCCCTTTGTCCATTTGACACAAAATGGGGGAGAAATTTGAGTCTCTAATGATTCTTTACATATGCTAAACAGCTTGATCTTAGTGATTCATTGCAGGTCTTTGTACTGTTATTCTCAACAGATGTAATAGGGTATTCAATTGTAAATAGTTGAGTTATGTACTTTAGCTTTCTAGGATTTGGGTAGATATATTTATGTTCCTCCTTTTTGTTGCCCTACGAGTTCTAGATCACTCAAAGGAGATTTTGTCTCATATTTCCAAAGGGGAAGATTGAAGCACCTTATACTCTTGACTCACTTGAGTCTATATTGTATAAGTGTTCATCTAGTTTGGAAATTGTGACAAAATTATGTCTAACCTAGAATCCAAAGAACCCTAGAGCTTGCATTGCTATTTCATCTTTGATTGAAGTCATCTAGACCTCATTACCAACACTCACATACAGTAGAATGAATCATATACATGTCATATTGCATATAAGTGTGTGTACATATGTTGAAGTATGTTTAAATCCCTAATATTATTTCTTAAACAATTTTTGGAATTTTATAAACATTTTAAAATAAGCTTTTATTAATTAAAACTTGGTTTTAAAAGTTTTTGGGGTCAGTCTGCAATTTAACATTTATGGTTTTATTGACTTAAAGTTACCTTGGGTAGAAACCAAAAGCGGCGGAGAATTCAGGGTGTACATTTAATTATTTTTAGACGCGCGTTTTATCTCTATTCATTGGAAAACATTTGTTGCTTTCTGATTGGTGGGAAGTGTGTTTCTTCATAGAGTGTAAACCAGCGCCTGTTTACAACCGTTAGATCATTTTTATCAACGATCTGCATGTGTCCCTTTATGATCCCTGTGAACCCCTTAAGAACCAATCAGGTGTATTTTAACCACCGCATATCGTGAACCCTTGGATCTAAGTCAATCATCCTTGAATAAATCTGAACCCTTGATTTTGGTTATCATTCTCGAACCCTCTCATCCTCCTATAAAAGGACCCTTCCTCTCAGCCTTCGAAGACTTTTGCCATTTCGTCCTTTGACAGAAAAAAAGAGAGTAGAGAGAGAAGAGAGAGAAAGAGAGAAACCAGAAGAAAGAGAAAGAGTTACAAACCCTAACCCTAAATCGTCTAAACAGTTCAAACAAAATATAAAACTTCAAACCCCTATTGTTTCCCAAACATAACCTTGAGAGTTTGAGAGGTGATTTGAGCGTTGGTTTGTTGTTGTAACCTCTTCATTCTTTAGATATTGTTTCCAACTAAATCATTTTCTTAGATCTATTTTTCTGGTATATAGAAATTTCAAATCTGAATTCTTCATGGTATATTACACTTAGTTTGCATTTTTTATTTCTCAGCTCGAGAAATATATTGTTGATTTTCTTTCTGTAAATGTTTTTAACTTTGACATCAACAATAATGTTTTATGTTTCTAGTTCTCTTGAAACAAGATCTTTGACCTAGTTTGGAATCGCACTTGGTGGTTTTCAGTCTCAAAAATCTTTTCAAAACCCGAGACTGATTAAGATCTTGATACGTCTTCTGAGCAAAATAGCCATGGATTCTGGGATTGTTTTAAAGGTCAAAAAGGTTAAGTTTTGTTAGAAGTGAGAAAAAGAAAAATCACAGCATATAGTCTTATATGTAATTTGTTAGGACTGTTTGTACATAATAAGTGTGTGTGTGAGTGTGTGTGTGTGTGTGTGTGCATGCATGTGTTAGAGAGAACCTCCACAAACACTTTCACCATACCACACGAAAAGTGTTGGTAATAAGATCTTGAGAAAAAGAGTCGACGTAAAGAGCTTGAACAAATTGGAAGTTAACAAACTGGGAGAACAACATCAACAATCAGAACTGCAGAGAAGTTATAAGGACACCAGAGGGTACATTCCTAAACTTATATAGGTCTGAGTTGTATGCATGTTTGTTATATAGTTTGTAACTGTGAAATTTGTTTTAGTGAATTTTTGTTTTACTCCGTAGAGGGAGTCGTGGATGTTTCCTCAGTTGGGTGAGGTTTTACCATGTAAAAAATCTTGTTCTTAATCTTCCTACATCTTCTCATCTCATTCTTGGTTGTGTTGGGTTTAAAGTTTATTTTAACTGATTTATAAACCTGTTGATCAAATCTTGAATAGATCTCGTATATACTTTTATAAAACACATCTTGTGTTCAATTAGTTTTGGTTTTTAAGAAAAGAGTTTCTTCAAAAAATTGTTCGGAGTTACTTAAATAGTTTAATTTTATTAAACGTCTTTAGTAACAGATTTTCAATACCCATATATAAGCTTTATGAAGAACATGGTTTTTATGATATTTTTGGGAGTAAACACTTGATTATGATCCATGATTGATAGGGATTTCATGTAGAACGTTTTTTATCTCCAAATATTCTGATATCATAGAAGACTTGATGATTAAATTGAACTAAAAATCTAGACTTATGATGAAAAGATGGAAAGATTGTATTTGTAGGGTTCTTGAATAATAAGAAGAATTTTAGTTAATTTGGACGAAATTTATAATGATTTTGTTATTTTAGATCTTTAGTAATCATCCGAGAATATGTAGGAATGATTAGAAATTGTTAGTTGCAAGTATGGTGAATGTTGATACCAAAATAATACGCTGATGTGGACGAATAATACGAAGACACGTGTCAATATACGTGGCACAATAGTAACGAGGAAGTTCATTTTCCCTCCGAGCAGCGAAGATACCCCGAGGAACTCCAGCACTCCGAGGTACTCAAGCGCTCCGAGGAACTCTTGATCAACGAGCAACTAAGGCGGTCCGAGCTGCATCTCGGTCGTATCATTAATTACCAGATAGACGATAGTTCAACTATTCATTGAATGTTTATGATCTTGACACACACGCTGAATTAAATGTATTACCCTTTCATGTGTATATCATTTAATGTATCGACCCTTTCATGTACAACCTCAAGGCTATAAATACCTTGTATCATCCTCATTCAAGGGGACCGGAATTTCTTGACTAAACTTGTAATCGAGAATTCCCAAACACTCAGCAATAACATAACAGTGGACGTAGGCCATTCTTATAGGCTGAACCACTTTAAAAATCTTTATCTCATTTTATTTATCTGTGATTGAATAATTAGAGTGATCTAATTTTTTACATCAACAGATTGGCGCCGTCTGTGGGAAACGACTGTTGCTATCATTTTTCACCAAAAACCATTTATCATCAATGGCAGATAATCCAGAATCCAGTAATCAAAATGCTGGAAATACTGGAAATCCTCCAAATCCATCTGCACCTCCAGATCTGGCTGGAATTATGACGAATCTGGCTGAAGGACAAACCGCCATGCAAGAAACAATGAGTCAACTCATTCAAACTCTTCACGGCGGTGCACCTACCCATTCAAGGCAAAGGAGTGATCGTGGGCAATCGCGATCCAGGCGTACTGGGTCGTATCGTAACGAAGAATCTAATGATTTTTCTTATCAACCTGGGCGAACTTCATCGATACGGGCTACGGATACAGATAAACATATCACCCTCTCTCGGGAGAGAACTAGCGCCCTAGAAAGATTAAGCAGGGCATCCCCTTTCAGTCGGTTAGGACCAAGGAGAAATATGAGTCCACCTAGAGCCCCATCGAGAAGCTTTTGACCACCATCAGGTTTGAGAGAAAGATCAGCACAATCAAGACCAGCTACTCGTCGAGATAAATCTCAAGAAGCTACGTCAGAACAATCAATTGCTCGGACTAAGCAGCCCGAGGAAGGAAATGAAGCATGGAAGGGTTCCATTCAGCGATTGGAGGATAGACTTGGAGAAATGGTTAAAGAAAGGAATCCCTTACAGAGAATTTTTGTTCAAGGGACACCTTTTGTGCAGGCCATAGTGAATTTTCCTACACCATCGAAATTTAAAGCACCTGTAGTGACCCCTAAATATGATGGAAAAATAGATCATGTTCTTCATATAGAACAATACCAAGCTGCTGCCGACATATATGCTTTCCCCGACGAGATGAGGTGTAGAGCGTTTTCGGGAACTCTTACCGGATCTGCACAGATATGGTACAACAATCTTCCTCAGGGCAAGATTTCGACTTTTATTTAGTTAGCCGAGTTGTTCATTGGTAATTTCTGTTTTGGAGCAAAGACGGTAAAATGAGTAGCGCACTTGTTAAGTGTTAGACAAAAATCAGGTGAGAGTACTAGAGATTACATAACTCGTTTCAATAACGAGAAGTTGGAAGTCATAGATTACGAAGAAAAGACAGCGATCACTGCTTTGATGAGTGGATTGTTGCCTAACAAGTTATACTATACTTTGGCCAAAGATCCACCTAAAACTATGTCGGAGTTGATGGCAAAAGCGGCCAAAATCATGAATGCCGAGGAGGCTATGGCTGCGAAGAAGAATATGGATAAAGAAACCAAGGTGGAGGTTGACAAATCTAAGAAGAAAGAGCAAAAAGGTAATGGTGGTGACAAGCATTCCAAGAATAATAGGACGTCATGGGAAGTCCTGAAGAAATATGATAATTATACTCCATTGAAGATGGGTATTAATCATGTTTTAGAAGAAATCAAGAATAACGAAGAAATCAAGTGGCCAGATAAACTGAGGACCAATCCTGAACTGAGGAATAGGGCCAATATTGCGAGTTCCATAAAGATCATGGCCATACGACCAAAAATTGCATAGCCCTTCAGAACGAGATTGAAACGCTCATCCGAAGAGGAAAGTTGTCAAAGTATGTAGATCGCAGAGGTGAAAGGAAGAATGATGATAGAACTAGAGATCGTTCCAGATCTCCTCGTCGGACGGAGGAGAAAAAGAAAAGAGATCATGAAGATGATCCATATGAAGACCCCGATCTTCCAAAGAAGCCAAGATAGCCTGAACGAGAGGTATTTTCCATACGTTTTGGGTCATTTGATTGTAATGTTATTACAGGAGGAGATGCTGGAGGGGGAGACCTTACTGCAGAAAGAAAGGCCTATCTCGGAGAGGCTCAAGCCTGCTCATATATTCAACGAATAAATCTTGCTGAGGATGATCGTCCGAGGAAGGTAAATAAAGAGAAGCTAGTTATTGGTTTTTCAAAAAACGATTTGGCCGGTGTTCTTTATCCTCACGACGATCCCCTGGTGATCAAAATGAGGATGAAAGATGTGGTGATTTCAACGGTGTTGGTGGACAATGGTAGTTCGGCAGACATCATGTACTATTCATGTTTTGATAGCTTGAATTTGAAATTATCTCAATTGGAACCTTATCACAGACCCCTTCTGGGTTTTGCTAGCGAGAAAGTTTTTCCACTTGGGACGATCAAGTTGGACATATTCATTGGAACTTGGCCTACTTGTCGAACAGAAAGAATACGCTTCTTTGTGATGGATAAGAATGTGCAGTCAGCCTACAACATCATCATGGGAAGAGTTGGTTTGAAGAAGTTCGAAGCAGTTCCATCTACAGTGCATCAATGCTTAAAATTCCCAACAAACTTCGGAGTAGGAGTTGTAAAAGGTGATCAAAAAATAGCTCGGGAATGCTATTATTCGTCTGCTGAGCAAGAGGAGCTTGAGGAATCAAGGAAAAAGACTATTACCTACCAGGTAGAGGAAGGTACATAAATTGAAACTCTTGATCCCAAGGATGAATCCCAACTTGTAAAAGGACAGGTGGTAGAATCTACAGAAAATGTTATTCTGGACGAGGAGCACCCTGAACGAGTAACCCAGATAGGTTCGTCGTTAGATGCTTCAATAAAACAAGAGTTGATAATGTTCTTGAGAAACAGGAAGAAAACTTTCGCATGGAGTCATGAGGACATGCCAGGAATAGATCCAAACTTTTTATGTCACGAACTCAATGTGAATAAGGAGATCAAGCCTGTAAAGCAGAGAAGAAGGGTATTTAGCCCCGAGAAGAATCAAACCATACAAGAGGAGGTTGAGAAGCTCCAGAAAGCCCAATTCATCGAAGATGTGAAATATCCAGACTGGCTGGCAAATGTGGTGATGGTAAAGAAGAAGAACAATAAATGGAGAATGTGTGTTGATTTCACTGATCTCAACAAGGCATGCCCAAAAGATCATTTTCCATTGCCCAGAATTGACCAACTAGTGGATGCTACCTTGGGACATGAGCTGCTCAGTTTCATGGATGCGTATTCTGGTTACAACCAGATCAAGATGAAACCTGAAGACAGGGAAAGTACTTCCTTTATTACCCCTAGGGGAACTTATTGCTATAATGTTATGCCTTTTGGTTTGAAAAATGCAGGAGCGACATACCAGCGGCTGATGAACAAGGTCTTCACCGAACAAATCAGTTGTAACATGGAAGTCTATGTCGATGATATGCTGACAAAAAGCAAGAAAGCTGCAAATCATTTAGTTGACTTAGCTCAGACATTTGATCAACTGGATAAATACCAGATGAAACTCAACCCGACGAAGTGCACATTTGGAGTAAGAGAAGGAATGTTTCTCGGATACATTGTCAACCAGCGAGGCATTGAAGCAAATCCAGATAAGATCAAAGCTCTTTTAGGGTTGCGATCTCCAACAACAAAGAAAGAAGTGCAGAATCTTACATGACGAGTTGCAGCGCTCAACAGATTTGTATCCCGAGCAACTGACAAATGCCTCCCATTCTTCAAAACACTTCGAAAAACTTTTGAGTGGACTGATGAATGTGAAAAGGCCTTTCAAGACTTGAAAAAGTATTTGGGAGCACCTCCATTATTGTCCAGGCCAATAACAGGAGAGAAGTTGTACTTATATTTGGCGGTATCAGAGAATGCAGTTAGCTCAGCATTGATTATATTGGAGAATCGAGTTCAGAAACCCATCTATTACACAAGTAAGGCTTTTCGAGGTGCAGAAATCAGATATCCAAAGCTAGAAAAATTGGCATTGGCATTAATTGAAGCAAGTAGAAGAATGAGGCCATATTTCTAGGCCCATACAATCGTCGTATATACCGACATGCCATTGAGGCAAGCCCTTCACAAGCCAGAAAAATCAGGAAGACTGATGTATTGGGCAATAGAACTCGGTGAATATGATATTGTGTATGAACCCAGATCATCATTAAAAGGGCAAGCTGTAGAGATTTTATAGCAGAGTTTACATACCCTGATATCCCCGAGGAGCAAAAGGTGTTCGCTGACCAACCCGTGGATGTTACAGGATCAACAGACATAAACCCAGACCAACTTCGGATGGTAAAAGGGCTTATGGATGAAGACAGATCATCAACTTCGAGCTCAGACCAGCTCCAGTTGGTAAAAGAGCGAGAAAAGATGGTCGACGAGGAGCGAAAAGTGTCAAGGGAGGACGGAAAGAAGCAACAAATATTTCACCGAGGAACCCTGTCAGATAAGGAATTTGAAGACGGGTTACCCATATGGAGATTATATGTAGATGGCTCATCTTGCACAGCAGGTTGCGACGCAGGAATTGTTTTGAGCACCCCAGAAGAGATTGACATGGAATATGCTTTACGATTCCAATTCAAAGACTCTAATAATGAAGCTGAGTATGAGGCCATGATAGCAGGTTTAAACTTAGCAAAAGTTATGGAAGCACGGCAAGTAATTGTATTCAGTGATTCTCAATTAATTGTAAATCAGATGACAGGAACATATGCAGTTAAAGGAGATTTAATGGAAAAGTATCATGCAAAGGTGATGAAGTTACTGATAGAATTTGATGCCATTCAATTGGTGAGAATACCGAGGATGGAGAATGTACAAGCAGACGCACTGGCCCGACTAGCATCAGCTACTCGTACCGAGTTGCGAAGAACGATACCAATTGAAGTATTGGAAAGTCGGAGCATAGATGAAAACTTGACGATGAATGTTATTATCCTTAATTTAGGACCATCTTAGATGGATCCCATCAGGATATATATTGAAGAGGGAGGATTGCCAGAGGATAAGCTCGCTGCCAAAAAATTGAAGTATAAAGCTGCTCGGTATGTATTAACTAATGGTATTTTATATAGACGAGGAATTATGGCAGGTTTGCAGAGATGTGTACATCCCTCCGAGGTGAAAGAATTGATTGAAGAAATCCATGAAGGGTCTTGTGGAGCTCATGTAGCAGGTCGAACACTTTTACAAAGGGTAATGACTCAAGGATACTATAGGCCGACGATGAGGGCTGATTGTATAGCCTATGCTAAGAAATGTGACAAATGCCAACGTTTTTCCTCTATCCGACGAAATCCACAAGCATTGTTGACACCCATAACTTCCCCTTGGCCATTCGCCATGTGGGGAATTGATTTGGTGGGACCATTGCCGACCACCCGAGGAAGATTTAAGTACCTCGTCGTCGCAGTAGACTATTTTACTAAGTGGGTAGAAGCTGAACCCCTCATCGACATGACGTGCGAGAAGGTATACCAGTTCGTTTGGAAGAATATCATCTGTCGATATGGTCTCCCTCATGCCTTCATCACAGACCATGGAACCCAATTTGATAATGAGGAATTTGCTGCTTATTGTCATCAGTCGAACATTTTGAAGGTCCATTCAGCACCAGGCCATCCTCAAAGCAATGGATAGACTGAAGTGACGAATAGAACACTGCTAAATGTTTTGAAGAAAAGGCTAAGTGAAGCTAAAGCTAACTGGATTAACGAGCTACAATCAGTATTGTGGGCTTACCGAACAACTCCCCGAGCAACGACTGGAGAATCACCATATATGCTTGCATTTGGAAGTGAGGATGTAATACCTGCCGAGTTAGGTCTCCCAACACACAGAGTGCTGAATTTCAATTCCCCAGTCAGCGACTTGATGAGAAGACTGGATTTGGATATGCTCGAGGAAGTCAGAGAAGAGGCAGCCATTAGGAATGCTGCTTATCAACAACGAACAGCTCTTTTCTACAACAAAAGGGTGAGGAAATGCGATTTAAAAGAAGGAGATTATGTGCTAAAGAAGGTAATTCAGAAACACAATAAATTGGAGGCAAACTGGCATGGGCCTTACCGAGTTACAGAAGTTGTTCGACCAGGAACTTACCGAATAGCAACTTTAGAAGGAGAAGAATTCAAGAATGCTTGGAATGCTGAACACCTTCGCAAGTATTATCAATGATGTAAAATGTACAACGGGTTCATCAATATGAATAAAACGATGATGTTTTCACCATTTTCCTCTCCTTTGTTTGAAAGTTTTTCGGGGAATACTAGTGTTGTACACTACGCTGCTCAGCAGCAAAAAGAAGACGATAGTTCGAAAGAACCAAAAAATATACTCCTTTGGTTAGGAGGCGTACACTAGCGTGACCAACTAAGGTTGGTAAGATAACTAGTGGACAGATAGTTCGAAAGAACCAAAAAATATACTCCTTTGGTTAGGAGGCGTACACTAGCGTGACCAACTAAGGTTGGTAAGATAACTAGTGGACAAATAGTTCGAAAGAACCAAAAAATATACTCCTTTGGTTAGGAGGCGTACACTAGCGTGACCAACTAAGGTTGATAAGATAACTAGTGGACAAGATAGTTCGAAAGAACCTGATAATTCAATAATCAACTACGGTTGAGGGAAGAACAATATCATTTGATTTGAAAATAAGCCAACAAGTTGATCGGAAGGTAAAATCGTTCCAGAAAATACAAACAATTCCAAACTGAACCAAGTATAGTTGGTCAGTGATCAACCATACTTGGTCGACGAGGATAAATTATCGACCATGGTTGGTCGGATACATTTTAGGAAAAAGTTTACCAAGTATGGTTGGTCGGGGGTAAAAACCCATCAACTGTAGTTGGTCGACAAGCACAATTTAACAACCTTGGTTGGATGGAAACAATTTAAACATTTTATACTCATTACTTTATTATTAAGTGATTGAGCAGCATTGATACTTGTAATTTTGATTACTAAGTTGGTTGATGAACATCATCATATTGTTATCTTTTTAACAGATACATATACACAAAAGTAAAAATGTTTGATAAACACAAGACAATCGCAATACAAATTTGCAAACAGAAAATAAAATTCTTTCATTAAGATAAAAATGTATTACAAGATATACATATGTGCTAATTATTACATTGAAAAACCTATTCTATTGGTTTCTTTCCTTTAGCTTTTGAAACAGGTTCTTCGCCGGCAGGAGGATCTTCTAAGCAAAGAGGAGAATTGATGAAATTAATATCTCTGAGCATTCTGACGTTCATCACAGAAGGTGTATCCAATAGATGCTCTAGACGAGATAATTCAGTCTGAGAATGAAGACTATAGTCGCCGAGATATTTTAAAATTAAACTCCTAGGAATGGAACGATCTGGGATCCATTCCATGTCCAATTTGAAAGGTGGCATAGGCAAATCTAGTAACCCTGGAGCATGATAATCCCATAAAAAATGCCCTTGTTCCAATTTCAGTACACCTAGGGCGTTCAACCACCCCTGCTTATAACCTTCATTATTGGCATGTTCAATCCGAGCATCTAAATGAACAAGGGCTTCATTGTATCCTGCCATCCAAAATTCCCTGGGCTGTTTATGGAATTGGAAGGTTAATCTATCCAATTGTTCGTGAAGGCTCCTGGCAAAAACATCTTTATCATTCAAAGCAGACTTCGTTGCAGTAAGTTGATCTTCCAAAGATAGATTTTTCTTGGACATTTCAGATAAAGCCCGATCTTTGGCATTTAATTGGTATGCTTGAGTTTCCAAAGTAGATTGAGTGCGAGCCTCTTCAACATTGCGGCTAAGAACTCTTGATCGACTCCGAGCAGCGACTGGAGAACTTTGCTCCTCGGCAACATTTTGAACAGCTCTTCCTCGCCCACGAGAACCTCTTCCTCATCCCCGAGCAGTCACATGAATAACAGATCTTCTTAAGTTATCCAGCTCTTGCCTTAATTTGGCATTCTCAACCTCTAAGAACGAGAAACCTTCATCGGTAACTTGTACTAAAGCAATGGAAGATGACGCTGCAGATTCATACCGTGCCAAATTTTTCTGCAAATTATTATTCTCTTGTTCCAGCAACTCAGCAATCTGCCTGCTGGCCTCAACTTCACCTTTTAAAGTTCTTTCCCTAACATCGTATCCAACAAGGATCTTTTTATGGCCTGTTTCAGAAGAAAGCTGCTGATATCTATTTTCATACTCCTTGTGCAGCAAAGCAGTTGATTCATTGTGTTGATGTTGTAGATCTTCTAAGGTATAATGAAGTTCCTCGATCAAGTCATAATAGGCCACGCTGTTGACCACAGCTCGATCGAGTAAATCTTTCAAGTACCGATAAGCCTCAATTGCTTGTTCTGAGGCATCATGACCAATGATGTCAGAAATTTCTGATCCACTCAAATTTGTATGACCAGCTTTATAATACTCACGACATTGCTGCATCAGCTTTGTATCATGTGCAGATATCAGTTCCATTCTAGCAACAAACTAAGGATGAGAAAAAGACAACAATCAACAAAAACAAATCATCAACAACAGAGATGAACAAAGATGTATTTTATTAGATCACAAAAGGATTACATTATTTGATTACAAATACTGAAAGATAGAAAAGATACCGAATAACTTCACACCGTTTCCTTGTCTCCCAAGACTTTCTCGGGAGGCTGGGACGAGGAGCTTGGTTGCTCGGTGGACACAGCGACTTGATCAGCAGTTGAAATTTGCTCAGGAGGAGGAGGCATGGAAGAAATGTCCTCGTTGGCAGAAGGAAGAGAAGCAGGGGCTTGATCACCTATGGCCATGGAAGATTCATCAGAGACAGGCTCATCTTCTTCTTCCTCCACAATTGGTGGGGGAGGACCAGGGAGGTGTAGCTGGAATAGCCCAGAATCTTCTTTGGTCTTCAATTCTTGCAGGGCAGCTACCCAGCCATCTCGGAAGTATTTCAACTTCCCATATTGAACTTGGGATGTCATCGCAGCAATCCCCTTGTCCCATCCTTTATCCCAGTCAGCGATGAAGGATTTTTTAACTGCGAGCTTTCTTTTCAGTTTCTCCGAGGAGATCTTCGCATCCAATACTTCTTTTTGGCCCTTGATATCTCGTAGGGCGGACAATTCTTCCTCTGCTTTCCTCAGCTTATCCTCAAGTTCTCCAAAATTCTTGAGCTTGTCGTCATATTTCTTATGCTCAACCTCTAAACTTTTCACTTTATTCTCCAAACTCTTGGAGATCTCAGCCATCTTCACCTTCTCGACCTCAACTGTAGATAACTTTTTCTCCCATTCAGCTTTGTCCTCGTCATACTGCTAATGAGAATCCTTCAAAGATTGGGTTAAACCCAGCAGAGCATCCTCTACACCAGACGAGGAGTTGGAAGCTTTAATTGCCTCGTCCTTCTTCACGATATTATTGAAACAGTTCACCAGCTGAAAGATGAGAAAAACAGTAAAAGTCAATACAAAATGCAAGCATTCAGAGAAAGAAAGAAAACTCAGAGTGTGAGAAATTTACTGAAGCAAGATGACGAGTAGCTAGGGATGTCAGCATATCCCTAGAAATTTTTTCATCAATTCCTTGGACCTCGGGTATGATCCAAGTTTTTACCGAGCTCATTGCAGAGCTCGGAGGAATGATGGTTAGAACACCAACACCACCAGCTGGTAGAGAGGAGATAGTTTCAGCCAAATTGACTGAGGATGATTTCCTCAATCTTCTCAAAGGGACTTCAGCAATTTCAACCAAGGAAGAACTCTTGGTCGGAGAGATAGTAATCACTTCCACAGGAGCAACTTTCTTGGTCGGAACCACTGGGGGCTTCTCGGTAGCTTTTGAAGGCGCAACATCCACCTTCTTAGTCCCCTCTGGGACATCAATTTTACTTTTCTTGGACTCAGCAGCAGATGAAATGTCATCAAATAGAGCAGGAGGAGCTCTTTTCTTGCCCATTCTCTTACTTAAAAGGATGTGAGAATCTGAAGAAGAATCCTCTGGAGTTGAAGCTGGTTCAACAGGACGAGCAGTATAAGAGGTTGTATAGCTCTTATACTGTAGCAAATATGATGCAGGCCTGATGTGCTCGTCTGCAACGTTCTTATGCAAACCCCAGATAAGTTTCAGATTCTTAATATTAACCTCTGATTCTTTTGGAGTTTTTCTTTTACTCTCAACTGCAAACAAACACGTATTAAAATATCAGTCATACATTTTATCAAACATAATGAATTCGTAAATTCAGAAAAGAAATAAAATGAAAAATAAACCTATCCCATTGCCATATGGAGGACATCTGGGACCGTTGTATACTCCATCTCCAACTAAAGGGGCATATTGCCAATTTTTAATAACCACCCCATGTTCAAAATAATCTCTATTTGCATCAGGGAGGTTAACTACAAGAGCCCTATTCAAAAACCTAGTTTTTAAGTAATAAATATTATCTAGAACGGCCCATCTATAGCAGTACATAATTTCAGGGATCCCTATACGAGTCCCATGAGTTAGATTTAATTTATACACCCCATTAATTATTCTCCATGAATTGGGGGATATTTTTGCAGGGACAAGATCAAAATACTGACAAAACTCAAGACACAATGGGTTTGGTGGAAAGGAAAAACCACATTTAGCAATAAAAAGACTGGGGAACCAATGTCCCTCAGCCAAACGAAAGTAATTTTGAGGTTCAGAAAGCTCCTCCAAAATTACCCAAGATGGGATGGAAAAGTCAGAACGGAATTTTTCAAGAGATTCAATAATATAAACCATGATGAATAAAAGAAGAAGGAAGAAAATCTTACAGGAAGGAAGGAGATCTGCTGACAACTAGCGAAGGAAAAGATGAACGCACAAGAAAGAAAGAGAGAATAGAAAGCTTGAATGTAGAAAATTGGTAAAAGAAGAAGACGGTATGGTTACCTAAGAAGTTTAAATACTTTACCTAGGGAAGCGGCGAAGGAAATGATTACACGAAAGAAACTATTGAGCTTCCGGCGGCTAAAAGGACAAAAAGGACACAAAGATCGAAGCACTCTTAAAAAATTCGAAAAAAGGCGGATTCTGTGAATTTGGAAATAAATTCGAATACGATGCATCTAAAACCCAGGAAGATCATTCAATATTGCCATATACCGAGAAAGAATGTTCCATATTCCTCAAAGTTTGAAATACGAAACATTGGGGGCTTCTGTTGATACCAAAATAATACGTTGATGTGGACGAATAATACGAAGACACGTGTCAATATACGTGGCACAATAGTAACGAGGAAGTTCATTTTCCCTCCGAGCAGTGAAGATACCCCGAGGAACTCCAGCACTCCGAGGTACTCAAGCGCTCCGAGGAACTCTTGATCAACGAGCAACTAAGGGGGTCCGAGCTGCATCTCGGTCGTATCATTAATTACCAGATAGACGACAGTTCAACTATTCATTGAATGTTTATGATCTTGACACACACGCTGCATTAAATGTATTACCCTTTCATGTGTATATCATTTAATGTATCGACCCTTTCATGTACAGCCTCAAGGCTATAAATACCTTGTATCATCCTCATTCAAGGGGATCGGAATTTCTTGACTAAACTTGTAATCTAGAATTCCCAAACACTCAGCAATAACATAACAGTGGACGTAGGCCATTCTTATAAGGCTGAACCACTTTAAAAATCTTTATCTCATTTTATTTATCTGTGATTGAATAATTAGAGTGATCTAATTTTTTACATCAACAGTGAATTATCATGGGAGATAGATAAAGAAAAATGGTGAAACCCGCATGAAGAAGACGATCTGGGTCTGTCACTGCTTGATCGATCGATCTACCCTTGAATGTCGATCGATCGAGTCGTCAATCGATCGACCATATCCCATCGATCGATCGACCCTGGCTGTACTTTAAAGAATTTTGTGGATAAATTTCTTTTCAATTACCGTCACTTAATGGGAACCTTAGTGATGATATTTTACCTATGAGGAGACTTAATAAATACCAGTAGGTGTACCGTTAGATTTCTTCATAAATGATTGAGTGTGAAAATTGAAGAAATGGACCGACGGGAAGATAATTGATTGAGTCGTATGTCGGGAATGTGAGAATTTAGTTATGGAAAGAGTGAGAGTCAATTCTAGAAAAATACCAGTAGGTTAAAGATAACTTAACTACTGAATCAAGGGAGGGGTAACTAGGACCCTTAGAGTTGTGTGAATACTCGAACAAATGCGATAGTGAAATAAATTGTAAATTAATGAGTACGGTGAATATAAGTAAAATATATTACGTACGGGCATGATTTGATAGGTCGGGTGTGTAATTATATGAAATTTTAGGTTAAGAGAATTTTACCTAAATTAATTATGTTAGGGTCGATGAGATATTTCGAACTAACATAAAGTTATTATATGTTTGGGGTCGATGTAAAATGCCGAACCAAACCTTAAACTAGTGTCGCGATGAAAGAGTCCTGAACCAGAATATGTGTATATATATATATATATATATATATATATATATATATATATATATATATATATATATATATATATATATATATAGTTGGGGTCGATGGATCATTCCGAACCAACTCTCACTTGGGGTCGACGAATCATTCCGAACCAAGAGTCCTTTATGTGTGTGTCAAAAGGATATGTTAGTGATAACTAATATTTAATACATGTTGTGTGATAAAATGTATTCCATATGTATAATCTACTGACTTAGGATAGTAGATAATGAGATGGATGAAAAATATCTTAGTAATAATTAAGTAGTGTGATGTAATTCTTATAAGAATAAGGATAACAAGAAGTAAGTAAGTTATCTACGTTTATAACATATGTAATATGGATTATTAAAATACTGCCCGTAGGTTATGGGACTTAGTGAGGGGGTACATGCAGTGGTATATTCTAATCTAGTTAACTGGGGTAGTACAACTAGGTGAACTAAGTACCCTCGTTATACATGCACTATAGAAGAGAAGTGAGGAAGCTCAAGGGAGCGTGCGAAATCTTAATATGTGTAATTAATAACTTTATTGTGATAACTGCTTGCAAAATATTTTTAAATATTTTGAGTACTAACTCTTGCTATGTAAAATTTTTTAAAACATTTTAGGTGCCCAGACACAGGGACACCTAGCATGATTTCATTCCAGGGAATTGGGAGCTGCAGCGCGTGTGGATGTTGCAGGGATTGTTTAGACATTTCCTCTTTTCAGTTCTAGTGCAGGATCTCAGTTTTAGTATTCTTAGTTGGGACATGTTGTCTAATCCTTACTTTTATAGTTATTCTGATTTTGGATTTTGAGTTGGTTTTCTTGATCGTGGTTTTCGGCAAGACTTTATCTGTATTCAGTTATTTATGCGAATTATTTTATTATTGCTAGAATTGTATCGTTTTGTATGGGTTGTTTATTCTGCTTAAGGAAGATAAAATTTGGCACTAGCTTAATTTCACTTAGGTGGTTAGTACCTTAAAAAGCTTTCGTCAGTTATGCTAAGAATGAACCATTTAAGAAACCTGTTTAAATTAAATTAAGGCTTGATAACCCAAGGTTTAATTAGGCGAGGTGTCACACTGGGTGTTAACCACATGAGAGTGGAGGGTTACACTAAGAGGATGGTTTCATTATTACGATAGATTTATACTTTCGAGGATTAATGTAGTAGTGTGGATGTTTCTCTAAGTTTTAACTGTGTAACTATAGTTGGGGCTATAGTAAATAGCTATAGTATGACTGGGTGTTAGCGGTACCAGGGTATGAATTATCGTAAATAGGTTTCACCTGAGATAAGTCCTACGTATATATACGGTAACGTATGTTAAAATGTGTTGCCTGTTAATGTACTAATATTGTTAAATTGAATTCCCCGGGATTAGAGCCATTTCTGATGTGGTTCAGGGTGGTTGGACTTATTGTCGAGCGAGAAGATATAGCTCGGGTTTTACTTTTGTGCAAGGAAACTAGTGATAGTAAGGGCGCGGTAGTTGGTATTGTCTTTTTACATAAGAGTGGATATGCATACTTTCATGCCGAGAGGAGGGTATTGGGAATGTTATAACTGTGGGATTAAAGTTATATTACGGTTTAAGTGTTGGTAAAAGTTGAGTTTCGTTTCATGCGGTTCAACACGGGTACAGGGTGTATGGGTGCATTGGTTAACTAATCAATTGTTACAAATAATTCGCGATTAGAAGTGGGAAATATGGGTGTAGGATCTTAAGGGTAGGCGACTTGGGAGCTAGTCGGTACTGGAAGTACTAGGCTTATCCGAATTTCAAGGATGAAATTCCGTTGTAAGGGGGTAAGTATGTAACACCTTGTAATTTCTGGGTTATTATTTTTATTTAATTAATTCGGTAATTAGTAATTCACTTGTGTTCTAAATTATTGAGAAGTAATTAATGGGAATATTTAAAAGTGAATATATTTAAATAAGTTAATGGGTGAGAGTTAATTTTAGAAATTTGTTGCGAACGGTAATTTTAAGCACACGGTGGAGTCTGTTAGGGTCAAAATAGCTCGGAAGGAGTGGTCATATACATATATTGGGTATCGGACCTAATTAGACATAAGTGAGCTCCATATGGAGAGTATGGACCCTTTTTATAAGGCCCATTGGCCCAAAAACGTGAATAGGATTTTTAACCCCAAATGTGTAAGGGCTAGGCAAAATTAAATCACATTAGAAGACTAAAGAGGGAAAAAGCTAAAGGAGGTCCAAAGAGAAGAGGAACTTGATGATCTTGGTGAGATTGCTTCAATTCCAATTCAACACCTTCATTAAAGCCTTGGATCTTCATTTTATAGGTAAGTGGTTAAAATTTTTATTATTAAATTGCATCTACATTTTCATATTAAAAGAAGTGGAATCCAATTGAATTCTAAGGTTTGTTATTGAGTAAATTGGGGATTTATTTTTAATGAGAATTATAAATCTGTAGGGGTTTTGAGAATTGATGAAATTGTTAGGTCTAGATTTGTCATAACAAACGAATGGATTTAGGATAAATCTTGAAAAGTTTTGATGTAGAAATTTGTACAGAAATTGAGGTATTTAGTGATCTAATGGCAATTATGTCTGCACTACCCTGTAGAAAATGGCGTTTACTAACTTTAGTTCTCTGATGCGTTTTCTCCAAAAACGGCTCCAAAATTCCCCAAAACGGCATTTTAAAAATCTGGGCAAATTCTTGGGGCAAATTTTAAGAAATATTTTTTTAATTATTATTCCGTTGGATATTGCCTAGATTGATAGGTGTGACTAATTACCCTTAGATTAATTAGAGGATTAATTAAATTGGTGAGATTAAGGTTTATGATTGAGTGATTGAAACCTTGTTAATTAAGTGGGGAAACTTAATTGGATGAAATTGAACATTGAATTGGGAATATTGAATTTCGGATTGAGAGATAGAAAGTCCGGGTATACTTTAAAGGGGTTACGCCACGATAATGGGAATTAATTAACTTACAATTTATTAAATAGAAATATGACCGTATACTCAAATGTTATAGGCTTGCGTATGGTCATAACACTCCATTAGTCTGGACTCCTATATATATGTCGATGTGTAGTACATATACGATTTATATATATTTTTGTGTGAATAATATTTATAGTAAAGCCATACAACTATAAATGCTATCATAGGAGGTTGCGTGATGTAGGTGAACCCCCTGGCTAGCGAATGCAGGGTGAGGCCATAGCGTCTGTGACTTAGAGGGGTGGGACTGTTATAGTATAGAGCGGACACTTTCGGTTGGAACTATGGCCGCCTCCTATGCGTTCGGTAATAGCATTGTATATCCGACATGTGTATTAATGTTGAGATATGTTACGTATATATAGTGCAGAATTATATACGGAATTTATATATATATATACACACACACATGGTGTGAAATGTATAGATAATATAACTTGTGAAATGGTTATACGGTATCAAGTTGGATATGGATATAAATAAGTTAGTGTGAAATATAACTTATAACTCGTATGAATGATGTGAATGGTGTAAAGGATATAACTTGTGAGAATGTTATATGGCATTAAATAGGAATTGTTTTGAATAAGCTAATGATGCTAATAAACCATAAAATTTATACGACACTCGTTCAAGTTGGGATAGTGGGAAATAGTGAGATATACAAGACAAGGATAGTTATGGAGGGTTAGCTAGATGGGGCATTTATAGTTTCGATAGGCGTGCACATTAGTTGAGGGGTGAGGTAAGCTCAAGGGAATGCGTGTCACTAATTTAAATATGGAGAGCATTTGCGTATTTATTTCTCGCATTTAAATTCACTTGCTAAATATTTTAAAATTTTTTGGGTTTTAACCCTTGCTCTAAAATATTTTCAGAAACCTTTTAGGTCTCCTGCCACAGGGCTGACAGTCTAAATCTTTTCTACAGGGTGCGCAGCTGCAGCTTATGTGTATTGCTGCAGGATCTTTGTTTAGACGCTTTCCTCATTCTTTCTTAAGATAGGGATCTTTTCAGTTGTAATTTTGGGTCTTGTACCTCTATATTCAGACTTGGCATGTATCAGTATTCTTTTTACTTGCATTTTGTGGATGGATTGTAGTCGACATTGTTCGACAGACTCTTTGACATACTTTGTGGCATGTCTTAGTTCCTGCTTTTATTGGATTATTTATTATTATAGTATGTTGTTTGGGTTGGATTAATAAACATAAAATTTGACATCAGCTTAATGAAAGACTAGGTGGTTAGTAAAAAAAAAGTTTTCGATAGTAATCGTAAGAATGAACCAAATGAGATTACTGTTTAACTTAGTATAGGACTGATCACCCGATATTTTATTGAGTGGGGTGTCACATATTTCCACATAAGAGGTCCGCATTTTAGGACCTCACAAAAGATAGATATATATATATATATTATCTTTGAAATTATTATATAGAAGTTGAACTTGTGTTAAAAATTACATGTATAATAATCAAGATATTAGAAAGAGAGAGAAAAGGGGGGGATAGAGAGAAAAAAAACTGATCCCAACTCAGTTACTTATAATTAAGTTTGAAGGTCAAAGTGAGTCAAACCATAATTAATTAACCAGATCATAAACATGAGTCTTAATTCTAGAGTCATCAATATAAATACATGAAACTAAAAACTTTTCACAAAATTAAAGTACTTATGCTTCTACAAACTTGTTTGAAGGATAAGTTGACTTAATTACATCATTTAAATTTAAACAAAAACGTAATTTTATCCATTCCTTGCTAACCCAACCATACCTCCTAGATTTGGCAATCAAATCATGAAACCTGAAAAATATAAACATAGGAACCATGAGCAAAATAGCCCAATAAATGCATCACTACTTCACTATTGTATAAAATTAAATGCAATATATCATATCCATATAATAATGTATAAACATATTCGATTCATTCATAATAAATGGCCCAACTTTTCGAATCATGATTCACATATCCTGTCTGCAATAGACAATTCTCCTCCATTCTTGGTCGGAGACTAACCCCTTGTCTGCAATAGACAAACCTCCCCCATTTCGGGTCGGGGAGAAACCTTCCATTTCAGTAAAACTAAATGAATAATTTCGTATTCATAATTTCGCGTTCATATCCATAAAATTGTAGGTATACATTTTTTCAGTGAGTACACTCACATTGGGTTCTCAACTATATATTTGCATTTCCTTCGGGTGGAGTTGAACTTGGTGAATTATATCTTAAACATGTCAATTCAACTAAATCATTACTGAATTCAAATAATAAATATCATATTAATATATTTATGTAGCTTTCAATAATTTTACAACCACAATATAACCCCACGTAAGTATAATTCCATGAAATTTGAGTAAAAATGAAGTGATGGTATCTATGTTGATAAAGTTATAAACAATCAATCCTAGAAAATACTTTATAAGGAATTTATAAATAAAACCAAATAAACATAAAAGTATACTTCTCAATATATGAAATCATGAAATCATGTAATCAAAATACCCTTTGGAAGGAGGAGATAAGAATATTCTTTAATGGAATATCTAATATGGCGCCAATTTTTGGTCCTCTATTCTTAACCATTCTAAATTCATAAAACATATATAGGTCTCCAAACTCATCAATATGAAAATATATTTGAACATACTTTCCATTACAAGTGACGGTGTAATTTTTCAAGCTTTATAGAGCAAAATATGACCATTTCTTTACAACATATTAAATTTGTTCTACAAGCTCCTCTATTGTTCAGTGAACTTCGAAGAATTTTTATAATTTTTCTACATCATAACTTTTTATGATTTTACACATGCTTCAATACACATAATAGATAATACAAAATTAAAGTTTCATAATTTTTAGAGGTCAATTGCTATGTCAAAATCTTTATCAAACTCAAGGTATATCTCAACGAATTGTGCAAATAGTAATTATGTACCAACTTACAACCAAGGTCTAGCCACAAGGATTTTAATCCTAATTTTCTGATATGCTTTGAAAATATGAATCTAGTTTGATATTCAAGTAGAATTATTCAATTCCAGTAAGTATACAAAAATAAATACAAGTTTTAATACAAGGGAGTTCTATACAAAGCAATATGGCTTACGCATACTACTTATTATACGTATGAACATATACATACGTATACGAAGGAAGATGAAATTTTAATCAATAATTGATGATTTCTATACTTTCACTTAGTATAACTCAAGAAAAAAAACAAGATTAACACATAGTTATACCTTAGGAACACTTTTATGATTTTCCTGAAATTTTTTTTAGCTTTCTTATAACCCTTTCCTTAAGCTTCTGCTTTCTCTCTCATCAAGCAAAAAATTCTTCAAACTGAACCAAGTGTTAAAATTGATTAATAAAAAGGTGATATCAAGAGGTTAAAGTTTTCCAACCTATAACAACCCGCCTACTAAAATAAGGGGTGGCCAGCCCGATACTCCAATAATCACACGAATCATAGATGGTCCATTCTTAGCATCACTGTTGATAAAATAATAGTATGACATAACCACCCATTATTTTAGAAAACGGACTGTCAAATAAAATTTTATAAGTTGAAAGAAAGCACTTAGACAATCCAATTTGAAAATAAGGTGGATACCAAAAATCAACGGGTAATAGAATAACAGTAATGCATAAAGTAATAACCGAATAAGTTGTCGACTACAGGCTAATACAAGTAGGTTACACCGAGTATTACAGATAAATATCAAATTATAATAAATGAGTACAAAGTAGGGGAAACACGCCCGAATAAATGAACTGAACATAACTAGAGTACAAAGGATAGAAGCGTTTATGACGAATATCCTATAACATCCGCAACATGCTATAGCTCCAGGACAACTGGAATAGAAAGGTCAATACGGGCGTCCTTGCGGTAGAGCACCTGGATGGAAAAATAATGCATGCAAAATAAAGAGATATAAACGGGTCAGGGCCCGGTTTGATAAGATTATCATGTGACTAAAATGCATGACAATTATGAAAATCTAATTACCATTATGAACTTAAATTCTCTCGCAATTAATCATAAACTTTCTCACCCCTCAATCTAAAAGCACAACCTAGCGCAATATCAATGATAATGCTCAATGATCATATAAGAATCCGAGAACTCATCCACTTTCATTCAATAATACTTGATTTCAATTTTTTACAATGTAATTGCACAGTTCCTTTCCTCTTTAGGAAACATATATGTGAATCAATTTATTTCACAAAATATTTTACCAATTTAATTTCATCTCATAACTTCCCATTTCCCTTCTTCCATCCAGGAAATGTATTTAAAGCCAATTTTATTATCATAAAATGCTTTAACATCAATAATGTCCCACATTATTATGAATAGTTATATTTCATATCATATAACGATTCTAAGACCTCCCGTCAGGGTTTCCCCACTATGCGCGCCCCTAAACGGCTATCATCTTCCAGGGCCTATCAAATAAGACAACCTGGGATCCTACAACGCGAGATGTCAGGAAGCAGCCATATACCTGCAAGTGAGTCATAACCACACCCGGAATTACCCCACTAGCGCAAAATAAACATATAATAACCGGTCATATGGTCGAGGACTATATTCACCCTACATTCATTAGCCAGGGAACTTCACCTCATGTGCGCAACTTCCCTTACGATAGTGATTTAGAGAGGTGCGTTTACGTAAATTATCATTTACGAAAATCATTTTTCCATGTTTGAAAACATTCACATTTTACATTCTCAAAACTATTTATTCTCAATGATTAAATACCAATTTTAGAATGTGCATTTCTTATTCTCATAGTGATGTTTTATTAATGACCTAGGACCCGAAGTGTAATCATCCTCACACTAATCTCCAAGAGTCCAAAGTAATACCAAAATTCATCTAAGGTAATTTCCCCCAATTCTAGTCTCACAAAGTCCCAAACTTTATCATTTCACCTTCTACTAATTTTAGGTTAATCTTCCTACATCGATCGAAATGTTAACCCATATAGCTTAACCCTTAGGATAATCCCAATTAACCCCATATTAGCCTAGGATATGCCCAATTAACCCCATGCTAGCCTAGGATATTTTACTCCCTAACATAAACCTATAATACCCTTATTTACTTCCCAAAGGAAGGTTCCTAAACCTCAAACCTAAAAGAAAAGGCGAAAACAAAACTAGAAAAATCTCACAAAATAGGGCATCTGAATCGATTCGCCTAGGGACGAATCGATTCGCCCCTAATTGCGAATCGATTCGGTGAGTAAAACCAACATACTGTCCCAGCCGAATCGATTCGGCCCCAACCCGAATCCATTCGGTTTACCCAGACCTGTGTCCTTCCCTATATTTGAATCGATTCTCTTGAAGGGCGAATCGATTCGGTCCTGCAGAATTGCCCAATTTGGGCTACAGGTTGTATGAACCCTAAAATCCCAAAATCCCAAATCTTCCATTTTCTTCCACATCAACAACAACTAATTCTACCAAATCATTTATACACAACTACCAACTAATATACTTTCCTCAAATCAAATTTAACTACAAGATTAAGGGTTAAACATCAAAAATCCCCAAAACCCATTTATGGATTAAATCTCAAAAAACTAACTATACATGCAATTTATCACATTAAATCATGATCTAGTAAGTAAGAAACTTGCCTCAAGTTTGTAGGCTCGGATTCTCTTCCTATAGCAACGATTTCCGGCTTCAAATCTTCATTTATCTCTCTCTTTTCTCCATTTTCTCCTAACTCTCTCTTCTCTCTCTCTCTCTCTAAGTGTGGAAACATAAAATGAGAAAATGAAAGGGGTTGGAAGACTTAAACGGGTCTTAATCATAAATTCCCCTCATTTAATTGTTGATACACCACTAAAATGACTTTTAACTACAAAATTGAGTCATAACCTGTTAAAAGTGCCCGGAACTAAAAAATACAACTTGGCACTTATTTTGACTATCTCAACTATTCCAAAACTAACCGTACCCTCTAAATTGGCAGCCGAAGTAACCTATAATATTTTAGAGTCCAATGTCATTTTAATTCATTTATTATGCTCAAATTTAAATATAAATCATAACAGTCGCTTAAAGCACAACGACGCAATAAAACACAACTTAATGCTATTTACCTTCTCATAATTGTAAAGAGGCAAAACATGGTAAATATTATCCCTAAATTTTCTGGAAATAATATTTACCCCAACTCTCACTATTTTATAAATTTAGCCCATCAGGAAAAATAATATAAAATAGTCGCTCAAAAGTATGGGTTGTTACATACTTCCCCCCTTAGAAGGCAATTTTGTCCTCAAAATTCGGGTGTACCATATAACCATAGTAAAGGTGTACTATTCTGAACTATCGTTCTTTTATCTTTAAAACTTTCTAAACATTTCGGTGTCCCTTACGGGACTCAGTATAACTACCACTTTAATCTTAGTTTACATTCGTCGTGCTCCTAAAATAGCACCTGGTCGTTCTTCACAAACTATCGAGTCTACCCTTTTTCACAATGAAAGAAAATACGTACCTAAGTCGGTACAAGTTATCTTTACTCCTGAGTCACGTTGTACTCTTCCTCGGGAATAACTACACTAAAACTTGATCCCCTACCTATAATACTAAATGACCTACATCATCAAAGAGGTATTCCTAGACTATTCCAAGTCCAAAGAGATTATCGCGAGTTATTTCTACCCAACGAGCAGGCGAACTACTCAACCAACAGCACAGGGTCACCTATGGTGACGTACCCATAGTGAAATGATACGAATTAGCATAGGAAACTTCGATTCCCAAAAGATAATGCCCCCCAACTTTACTTTATGCCAAACACACACATTCGAGGTATGCCTTTCGACATTGGTTAACTTTTCCATTCATTAATCCATCTACGAATGGTAGGTTGTACCCAACTTCAATTTGGTTCCTGTGGTGACAATTATTATTCAACACAAAGAGATAAGAGAAGTGCAATCACCAAGCAGAATAAAGAATACAAAATGACAATCACACAACAAGAGATGTACGTGGTTCAGTAAAAATGCCTACTTCCACGACAGTGCAGTGAGTATTATTTATATATCCTTCGAAGAGTGATTACAGAGAATACAGTGTGTCAATATGCCCCGGACCTAGGGTTTATTATATACATGTCCATTTTCAGGGAGTGGGGGTGTTGGATTCCCCCATGTTTTCCATCTTCTCGTAGAATCCCTCTTAATGGGAACATGGGAGAAGACTAAATCATAACTGATTAAGATATGGGGGGTCTGGACTTTGGGCCGCTATAATTGGGCTACTCGTCTAGGCCCATCATTATAATTTTAGGTACCCATAATTGCCCCTAAGTTTGTTGGGACATACTTTAGGCTCAATAAATTTAAATGATTTGTCATAATGGCTCCTTTGTACACTGTGTAACTCTTTCCAAAGTTTGAGGACTGATTTAGGCGGCACTTGCTTCGTGGTCTGTGCATTATGATTAGTAACACTCAAAAGTTACCCAGAGCAGTTGTTTCTCAATCGTCGTTTCAAGCTTCTCAGTACTCTCCCATTTTCTGTGAGTTCTAGCGATTCACGTTCTCTTCTCCCGATCTTCATTCTTATTTCTTTCGATCTTCCTCGTCATTTAGGATTGTGATTCTTCATCGTTCAAGTTGAAATTTCACCTTGTAAGTCCCATGTGCCTTCTCTTTGTATTTTTTTCTTTAAATTCATAGTTTTTAGGGTTTTCCAATGGCAAAGATTGGTAATAGATCGGTGTCTGAGTTTAGGAAGTTTTACAATATCCCTGAGTGGGTAGAGATTGAGTGTGCCTCTCTCCATAGAAATGTTAGAGAGATAAAGGGTGCCCACTGGATCCATGTCTTGTTGATTTCCCAAGGGGGACTTACTTTTCCTTCCAACAATCTGTTGTTGCACTTCTTTGGTTATTTCAACATTGTTCCTGCACAGTGTTCGCCTAATGTGTGGAAGATAATCAACGGTGTGCATAGAATAAATCATCTCTATGGCACCAAATTAGGGCTCGCTGAAGTCTTCTTTTGCTATTCTTTTTCTTGAACTAGTTCTGGTGTTCTCTATCTCAAATCCAGGAGTCCTAACAGGGTATTGGTAGTAAACCTACCTGATTCCTATAAGGACTATTGGCAAGACGACTTCCTTGTTAAAAATTGGCAGTTTTCTCCCCAGACTGAACGGTCGAGGTCTGATAGGTTCTCTGTTCCCTTTTATGGGGAAGAATATATAGGTAGTCTTTGTTCTGTTCTTTTAATTTCTTTACTGCTTTGTGAACTTTCTGACTTTTCCTGTCTTTTCTTCAGCGAGGTCGAAGAACTTGGAACCTGCTCTCAGCGAGGTTCGTCTTTCTGAATTGGTCAAGGCCAAGAATATCAGGGAGCCTTTAGCCGACGACGAGCATCCTCGGTCTGTTATTTTCTTGCTCGAATACAAAAACGTTGGTTCTAGATTTATAGCAAGGTCAGTAGATAGTATCCCTGAATTTGATACCTCTGAAGAGACTACCGCTGATCCTATTTAGTTGGACGAGGAGGAGAGAAGTTCTGAGAGTGATATCGTATGCGGTGTTAAAGGCAATTTTGGTGAGGGGAGCTCTAGTGGTGGTAGTTCCTCTAACTCAGAGGAGGTTTCTGAAGCTCGATAATCTTCGAGCACATCTAGCAGTTCAAGCGAGGAGATGGTTCCTCCTAGTAAAAATTTAATACAGGACGACGATGATGATGATCATGTGCTCCTCACTCAGAGGTTGAAGAAGCAGAAGTCCAGCACTGGGGCTATTGCTACTGGCTCTCGGTCTACTGCTCAAGAGAAGGAGAGGAAGAAGAAAGAAGAAGAATAGATGAGATAGAGGAAGAAAAAAAGGGAAGAGGAAAGAAAGAAGATAGAGGAGAAGAAGAGGATAGAGGAGAAGAAGCGGATAGAGGAGAAGAGGAGAATGGAGAAAGAGAAAGAGGAAGAGAGGAGAAAGATGGAATCAAGGACGAAGGATGGGCAGGCCTTAGTCCCGGTGTTCGCATTGCCCGAGGGGGCCTCAGTTGCCATTTCTCCTTAATTGGCCCCTGCGCTGCTCGAGAGGGCAGTTCTTCCTGCAGATCACCAAAGGGCGCTGGGGTCTGATCAACTGGCCTTACAAGCTATCCAGAGGCTAGCCTTGGTAAGACCTTTTCCCTTGTAATGCTTTTAATAAATTTTAGTTGTTTCCTTTTCCTGATATCCTCTTTTATTTGCAGTTTGTGACTGACTTCACCGTGCTCTATCGTTCTCGCGATGAGCTGGTGAAGAAAAATGGTGAGCTGGAGCAACAGAATGCTACCTTGAAGTTGAAGGGTACAAAGCTCGAGGTTGGTTTTGAAGATGCTGATGCTTCTTGGGCTTCTTTCAACCTGGCTCTTGCCGATGCCAATCGAGAGAAGGAGGTGTAAGTTAAAGAATTGAATGAGATACGATCTGGTTTGCTCGAGTAAGTTAGCCGTCGTGGAGGAGAACAGAGTGCTAGCCGAGGAGCTAAAGAAGAAGGAGTTTGAGGCAGTCACCGCCAAGGATGACTCATATAACTCCGGGTGGAATGCTACATACGAGGATGCCGAGGTTCAGATAGGTTATATTAGCCGTTTGAATTTCAAGAAGGGTTGGAACAAGGCCCTTTTAGCTGCAGAAGTGGATATTTCATCTCCTGTGTTTGACGAGCATAACCCGGGCTCGAAGCCAATTATAGATGAATCCCCTACCCCAGCCATCGAAGGCGTTGACCCTGCCTCCCAGATGATTCTTGCCGATGTTCTCCCTGCTCAGGTGACAGAGGTTATCCCTGCGGAGGTTGATGCTTCTACTGCTACTGACAAGGGTAAGCAGCCAGCTACTTCTGGGCAGCCTGAGGTTGCTAGTTAATTTACTTCTAGGATTACTTTTGTATCTTTGCTTGTAATTTTCATTTTTGCTACTCGATGTACTTTGACCCTTATTGATGAAATGAAAAGGTTTCTTTTCCCCAGTGCACTGATTTATTTTTCTTTCCATTGGCCTTTTATTGCTTGTAGTCGATTGATGTTGATGATTATATACCAGCCACTTCTCAATTGGGAAGAATGCTTGGACCTGATGTGGGCTCTGAAGTTCGTCATACTTTTATGAGGATTTATAAATCACTGCGATTAAGGAACAAGCGCTTCATAGAGCAGACTGAGCTTATTTTTAAACTTAAGGACAGGCTCCAAGAGATGGAGGAAGTTGGTGCCTCAGTCCAAGAGGAGGTGAATATGTTAAGAGCGAAGCTTTTAGATGCTTCTGAGATCAACCAGGTTGGGTAAATTCTTCAGTAGGAGAACGAGGCTTTGAGGAGAGAGGTCTCGCGACTTAAAGAGCATGTACCGAGCACCATTCCTGTAGTACTATGAGGTTCTTCCTCATCCCGAGCTAAAACTAGCTCGAGCGACGTTCCTCCTGTACTGTGAGGCTCTACCCATCTAAACATTTCGCGAGCTGGGAGGAGCACCAGGAGTTCATATAGGGAGATGGAAGAGCTTCGTGGTGATGTCCAGTGAGCATATGTTATTGATGCTGGACTTCAGAGAGACATCACTCGATTGAGGCATTTGTTTAAGAAAGGACCTCGACAAGTATGGGCCGATGGTTACAATCAGGGTTGGTTAGATGCTCCAACGAGGATGATAGAGTTTGAAGAGCTCGCCTTCATCCGGGGGTGGTTGAGTTCTTTGAGGGAGCTGTAAGTCTCGAGAAACTCGATGATCTGGTATCGTCATAAGATTTCTTCTTCCACCCTGATTCCTAATCCCTTCCGGAGAGAAGATTAATGGATCCCCATCGACGCCATCCCTCGGCAATTATTGGAGTCGGATGGGAATGAAGTCGAGGAGGAGCTAGTTCCTCATCCTGATGACTAAACATGTATTGTATTTGCTGTAAATGTGATGAATTAATATAAAATTTATGTTTTGGGCGAATTTGTCGACTAAACAAGCATCTTATATTTTCCATATCTTTGCTTAAAAATCTTAAGCCTATCTTGGCTGACTAGATATTTATGTTTGCATTAGCAAATAAGTGTCCTTCGAGTCCAGTATGCCAACGAGATACCATTCTGCCTCACTTTACCTTTTAGGTTGTGTCGTCACACTCCTTTAGGCCTAAGTGTGGCAATTGGCGAGGACACACCTGGTATTGGATGCTTTATCCGATCAGGATTTTATTTAACCAAACATTGTTTGGTGACCCATTTTGTCTTGGCCATATTTCCTAAGGATCTCCTGTAGGGTTTCATATATTGTCGGGTGCAATGCTAAGAGGTCTTTCATATTTTATAACGAAAACCTGAGGAGGGTCATTTCCCAGCTATAGTGTAATGATCAGTGTGCCTATTACTTGGAAAAGGTGCGTGGGTTATAAAGTTTATGCATTGACACCTTGCAAAATGAAAATTAGTTAACTGATACTTCGTAGGATGCAATTGCCAAACAAGTTTTTATTAATGATAAGGAAATAAACTTCCAGTTTCATAATTAAAGATCAACGCAAAAGAATCTAGAAATAGAATTTGTTAAGGTTGGATGCATTCCACGCTCGGGGTATCTCTCTGCCTCCCATCGTTTCTAAGTGATAGGCTCCCTGCATATCATCTCTAGTTATCTTGAATGGTCCTTCCCAGTTTGGCCCTAGCTTGCCGTCTGATGGTTTTACTGCGCTACCCAGGACTTTCCTCAGGACATAATCTCCAACTCGGAATGTCCTTTAATTAACCTTCTTGTTGTAGTGCCTATGACACCCCGCCTAATTAAACATCAGGTGATCAGGCCTTTATTAAATTAAAACAGGTTTCTCAAATGGTTCATTCTTCGCATCATTGTCGAAAACTTTTTAACTACTAATCACCTAAGTGAAAATTAGACCGCTGCCAAATTTTATCTTTCTTAAAATAGATAAATCAACCATGTGGAAACAAAATAATCATGTACTATAACCCATTCCACAAAGTGTAAGTACAAAAGAATAAGAGTAATACCGAATAAACCGTCGGCTAAAAATTCCCAAACAACACTAGAACAAGAACAATCCACTAATCTGAAACTAAACATCTAAGACTAATACCGGACCACAAGTCCATACCAAAAATAGTGAGGGATCCTTCACTAGATCTGAATGAGAGATATCATCTAATCAAAATCCTGTAAGCATCCACCATACTACAGCTTCGAGTCCCTGGAATGAAATCAGCATACATGGCGTCCCTGTGGCTGGACACCTAAAAGGTTTTGAAAATATTTTATAGCAAGAGTTAGTACTCAAAACATTTTGAAAATATTTAACAAGCGTTTATCACAATATAAAATGTGGTTATTGATTACACATGTTAGGTTCTCGTACACTCTCTTGAGTTTACTCACCCCTCATCTTTTGTGTAAACCAAACGTTCTACACTTAGTTTATCTAGACATACCTCCAAAGCTAACTAAAACCAAAGTAGTCAACTGAACTTGTTTGTACCTAAGTTCCAGTACCACCCATACAGTACAACCGTTTCACTAACATCTTGCGTATGTTAATTTATTCTCAAGTAACATTTCATCTATGTTATTTTTTAAGACTTCTCATTTAGTTTCACTACTAAAATTACTACAATTCTCCCAATTGTTGTCTTCCCACTTGTGTAATTAAGTTTCGCTACTTAATTTACTAAATAGATTTTCTCCATCTAAAGGTGCATTTCGTAATTAAGTTTCACTACTTAACTTACCAGTTCATTATGTATCTTTAAATACATAATATATATCAATCTACTAATACACAGAAGTAGAATATCATCAAGTATATATTTCACACACAATATATACTAAATATAAGTCATTACTATTTTGCCCTTTTTATAGACGTAAAGGACTCTTGGTTCGGAAGGATTCATCGACCCCAAGTAAGAATTGGTTCGGAATGACACATCGACCCCAATTATTTATATACAAAAATAAAGATCTCTTGGTTCGGAATGATTCATCGACTACAAGTGAGATTTGGTTCAGAATTATCCATCGACCCCAACTATTTTAAAAAATATATAAATATACACATATTCTGGTTCGGGACTCTTTCATCGCGACACCAGTTCAAGGTTTGGTTTGGCATTTTTCATCGACCCCAAACATATAATAACTTTATGTTAGTTCGGAATGTCTCATCGACCCTAACATAATTAATTTAGGTAAAATTCTCTTAACCCAAACTTTTATATAATTTAGTAGGTACACACCCGACCCATCAAAATCATGCACGTACGAAATATATTTTTACTTATATCCACCGTACTCATTAATTTACAATTTATTTTACTATTGCATTTATTCGAGTATTCACACAACTCTAAGGGTCCTAGTTACCCCTCCCATATAATTTCAGTAGTTTTTACTTACCCTGTTGGTTTATTACTTAAATTGAATTTACTTCACCTCGTAACTCAATTCTGAATTCCCCTATACTCTACTAAATCAGATTTATTCTCATCGGCCTGTAATCCAATCCCTACACCCAATGGCCTTATCGGACCTCAACAATATACCTACTGGTCCTATTCTTACTCCCATATAAGTATAATGTAAATCCTAGGATACTCATTCATTCCCGAAAATTAACGAAGACTTAAACACGAAAAATTCGAGAAAAATAGCTTGCGTCGATCGATCGACTGCTGGGTTCGATCGATCGACATAGTCGATCGATCGATCGATCGAACAGGGACAGACGCAGTTCGTCTTCTTCGTTAAGATTTTTCTCCATTAACAAATCTTCAAACTCCATTATAGTCCACCAAATTTCGACCCAATGATCCTAACATGTTTTCACATATACTAGGACAATTTTTAACGTGTCAAATACGTCAAAACTCCAATTCCTTTAAAGAAAAAGTGAATTAAACCCATAATTTCTTGAAACCCTAGTTATGGTGTTCTTCCCATATTTTCATTCAAAACCCAGATTTTATTCTGAGATAATCATCAAATCAAATCTGAATATTAATCCTCTACATATGTTAAATCATTCTACATGCGAATCCTATCCCAACATGTATAAATATCATTATTCTCCTATCAAAATATTGATTTAAACAAGATTATTCAAAAACCCTACACATGGGTATTATAACTTTATAATTTTTGCAATAAACAACTTGCCTTGACAGAGGGGGTTTGATTTCGTGGTTGTTGTTGATGATTGATGATCTTCATCCTTCAATCCTTCTTCCCTAACAAGTGAAAATCTCCTTTGAATCCTTCCCAATTCTTACTTTTGCCTTGAGAATGGTTTCTCTCTTATCTCTAATGGCTATGGTGTGTTTTTATGGGTTTTCTAACCCTAACTCCTCTATCATACGGCTGATATAAAGCTCTCAATTTCGTAGGTCTCCATACCCTCTCATGTTAAAAGACCAAAACGCCCCTGAACGGTCTCAGTTTAGTCCAAAATTACCCCGAGACTCAACTAGTACCCCCGAGTATACTATTTTGACTAGTTTGACCCTTATGGACTCATCTGTGACCTCTAAATTATCATTTGAGTCACTTAAAATTATTACTCGTTCTCACCCCAACACGGTCTACACGCATTAAGTAACCATTTACCACTAGCACTAAGTAAATATAATGAGGCAATATAAACCGGTATCTATCTCTTGATTAATATTCCATAATTATAATTTTAAATAAAACTCTATAAATTACTACTCTTACGTAATTTAAATTAAGCCATATTTTCTCATTTAATTCTCCAATTTAATTAAATAGAATATTTGGAATATTCAGAAATACGGGGTATTACATACTTCCCCCCTTACAAAGGAATTTCGTCCACGAAATTAGGATAAGGCTGGTGTTAAGACTAAGGACCTTAAACATCATTGCATCCTCTAATACCCAAATCAAATCATATCATCCTAACGGTCACCCCAAGTACATGCCTTGCTTCATTATAAACTCTTATTACATGTTATCCATGTCGCCTATATCATAATTAAGTCTAACTTAATTTACCCTTTTGATGTATAACTCTAGATATAACATCTATGTGTCTACTATCACTCATAAGTAGAAAATTATAACGTATATATATTTCACACACAATATATACTATAAGGACAATTGGTCTGGCAAAATCATCAGCCCCAATCATTCTGTCATTTACATTGGTTCGGAAATCCCTCGACCCCAAGGTAAATGTAATACATATGTTAGTTAAGACCTTCCGTCGATTCCAATATTTATCATCGATTTGGTTCGGAAATATCATCGACCCCAAATTGATCCCTCATGTATTGGTCTGGAACATCATCGACCCCAATACAGAGATTAAACACACTTACTATCGCACATAAGTAGGAAAATCAATAGGTATATATATCTTACACATAACATATACTATTAACATCTATTTTATAATCACCCCTCTTTTATAACACTTTTGGGGTTATTGGCTAGGAATCCCACCTCGATCACCAATAGTGATTGGTTATATTGTCTCGGAATCACACTTCGAGCACAATATAAGTATATATATCTCATCGCACATGAGTAGACAATTTGTGAGCCATATATTTCACACTTCTTATATTCTAAAATGTCATACCACAATAGAATGTCCTCATATCACGCGTTAAGGACTAAATGTTCGAAATGTCTCCTCGAACCACACCTCAAAGTACACATAAGTTCTTAATAGGCATACAAGAACCTAAACCTTATGTACAGTCCATATAGGCAGTCTCACACTACCTACAAATATACTCATATAGGTATACATTCAACCTATGAATTGATCAGTGGGCTTCTCCAAAATTCCACTATCGTAAGGGCGTATTATCATCCTTTCTCACTAACATTGAGTCGTAGGCAACACAACATACTCAAAATAACACTTTATCTCTATTCCTCCCTAACTATCTCTCACAGTGTGGAATTTTAGGATTTCATCCTGATTCACAATCATGTAAAGCGGCACTGTGCACTTGTGTACTCTCCCTTTTCAACTACACGTTAATCCATCCGGGTCACCCCATTTCGCTACCCCAGCGAAATGTTGGCTTAATTATGATGTTCACAGCCCATTAAGAATTTATAAGTCTGTCTCCTCCTTCCATCATTGGAAAACATAGTTTCACTATCACATTTCGGTTGCTCATTTCGAGTCCATCTTTCTCTGTCAACTAGCGGTGCGTCTGGAGACAATCTCACTATGTCCCTTCTTCAACATCGCTTCTCACTCACGTCATCTTTCCTCAAGTGGTACTCTATTCCCCTCTCTCTCTCCGGGTATATTATACTTTACAATTCGTGCACTCTTCGTAATTGATGCACTTTTTAGGGTTGGTTACTTTATAATTTCCCCACCGCTGTACAAAATAATTTTCCGCATCCCTCTATCTCGGATGTCTAAGAAGGCCAATTGATTAGGGAGCCCATACACCCTTTTCTCTGTGTACATTTGCAAAAACATTGCAAGCGTCGCACTCGTAACGTGCTTTTCCTCAACTCTAGCCTTGTCTACACGACGTGACTACAATCTAACGGGTATTCTCCATCCCCTGTAGACAAAAATCAAATCCTTGCCCATAAAGTCCCACTTATCCCTTCGTGGTGAAGTAAGCCTTTCATTGTTCCTCCATAACTCTACCGGCCCCACTGATGTCCTAGTATCTAACAACGTCTCTTCTCCTGACGTGCATAAAAATTCAGTCGCATCCCCTTTCGCAATCGAACTTAAACAAGGGACATATCCCCCATGCATTCTTACTGAGCATTGTAGGAACAACAAATAGTCGAGATGCCCAAATTCCATTACTCGACAATATGTGCAACCATACTCCAATATTTCTAAAGGAGTCACGTGGCACCGTGCTTATACTATCACTAAGTCCTTAGCACTAACTACAACAGCGAGCTCGATCTCTCCGCTCAGCGATCATACTACATACCTTGACTCACATCATTTAGGTTCCCACACACCGGAATAAATTACTATGAGATGTTCATAATCTTCGAGGTCTCTCACATATTGATGAATAATGACAACTCGACCCTCTTTCAGGTGAGGGATCATCATATACCCCATTCACTCGAGGCTAAAATCCATATACTTCCTTGTCCATCGCTCTGGTGGTTCAGATGGTTTCCAGGCATAACACGCTTGTCCTTTCCGAAATGCAAAACTTAACGGAGTTATTATTTCCTCAAATAACTTCAAGCTAAAATAAAATGCGTGGCCCTACAACCACACTAGACATTTTTTTCAAAAATTTCCTTACTCTAGGCCACACCGACCGGTTTGGGTATCCCTCCTCTCGAACTTGGTAGCCTTGATTCTGAACACTATCATCCTAGTTCCCTCAGTTTTGCTGACCAAGAGGATTGCACTATGGGAGTTAACAGTCTCGACTTAGAATCTAATAATTAAATCCCCTAGTGGGTTTCCACTTAGGGCTTGAACCAGCCCCATTACATTCAATCTTACCCTTTGACAAAATCTTTAAATTCTCTTAGCTCCGCCCACCTAGGAGCATTTACCTCAACCTTGTAAGAAGTACCATACTGCCTTCATATACATAAGTTGTCCAAGAAGAGTTTTACTAAAATTGCGAACGACAACTCGAGAGTCCATTCTCTCAAGGGCTCTTTTTCCCTTATACCTACCTCATCAGTACAAGTTCACTTCAACAGAAAAATTTCTTTCTCACGGTTGGCCTCTACCAGGCTTTCACGTGATGGGTTCAGGTATTTCCACTCACTTCGCTTCTGAATCATCATTGGAGAACTTTGCGGTTTAACCATATGTAAGGTCTCTCTATTTATATACGGACCCTCGGTCCGGATGCGGTGATTGGTATCCCTTCCACGTTGCCTCAAAAATTTACTCAAATTTTCACTTCTGGGTATTTCTACTCTATCCCTAAATGCCTAAACCTCTCGACATACTACTTCCATTGGTTAACATACGCAGTCGACGTTTTATCACATTTTTACGACTCGTTCTCATCAAAATTTCTTCAGACCTCCTCCCACTATCATTGCATTGGGTGGGTCTAGATTAGCATCCTCCTTTGCCGCATGACATTTAGAAAAAAAATGCTTGTTATGCCTCAATAACCCTTCCAGCATCTATTTCCATTACACACTAGGAGTGACCTCGAAAATGGTCATCTCTCCCATGGTTACCATCTTCGAACACTCCATGCTTTATGTCGAGCTCCTCCCTCCTGCAATCCTTCTAACGCCAATGCTGGTCCTACCTCCATATTCAACGTACCGTGCCCAATCGAACTCATATGTATAACACTACATCTACTAAATAGCAGGAGAACGTAAACTACGTACGTAGAGGAGTACAAAAATCCTAAGATAGGACTCTATATCAATCAAACGATATGCTAAAAATGTAGTAATCCGTACAGATCCTATGGACTCTATAACCTGATGCTCTGATACCATCTGTGACACCCCGCCTAATTAAACATCGGGTGATCAGGCCTTTATTAAATTAAAACAAGTTTCTCAAATGGTTCATTCTTAGCATCACTGTCGAAAACTTTTTAATTACTAATCACCTAAGTGAAAATTAGACCGGTGCCAAATTTTATCTTTCTTAAAATAGATAAATCAACCATGTGGAAACAAAATAATCATGTACTATAACCCAATCCACAAAGTGTAAGTACAAAAGAATAAGAGTAATACCGAATAAATCGTCGGCTAAAAATTCCCAAACAACGATAGAACAAGAACAATCCACTAATCTGAAACTAAACATCTGAGACTAATACCGGACCACAAGTCCATACCAAAAATAGTGAGGGATCTTACACTAGATCTGAATGAGAGATATCATCTAATAAAAATCCCTTAAGCATCCACCATACTACATCTTCGAGTCCCTGGAATGAAATCAGCATACATGGCGTCCCTGTGGCTGGACACCTAAAAGGTTTTGAAATTTTTTGTAGGAAGAGTTAGTACTCAAAACATTTTGAAAATATTTAACAAGCGTTTATCACAATATAAAATGTGTTATTGATTACACATGTTAGGTTCTCGTACACTTTCTTGAGTTTACTCACCCCACATCTTTTGTGTACACCTAACGTTGTACACTTAGTTTATCTAGCCATACCTCCCAAGCAAACTAAAACCAAAGTAGCCAACTGAACTTGTTTGTACCTAAGATCCAGTACCGCCCATACAGTACAACCGTTTCACTAACATCCCGCGTATGTTAATTTATTCTCAAGTAACATTTCATCTATGTTATTTTTCAAGACTTCTCATTTAGTTTCACTACTAAAATTACTACAATTCTCACAATTGTTGTCTTCCCACTTGTCTAATTAAGTTTCGCCACTTAATTTACTAAATAGATTTTCTCCATCTAAAGGTGCATATCGTAATTAAGTTTCACTACTTAACTTACCATTTCAGTATGTATCTTTAAATACGTAATATATATCAATCTACTAATACACAGAAGTATAATATCATCAAGTATATATTTCACACACAATAGATACTAAATATCAGTCAGTACTATTTTGCCCTTTTTATAGACGTAAAGGACTCTTGGTTCGAAAGGATTCATTGACCCCAAGTAAGAATTGGTTCGGAATGACATATCGACCCCAATTATTTATATACACAAATAAAGATCTCTTGGTTCGAAATGATTCATCGACCCCAAGTGAGAGTTGGTTTGGAATTATCCATCGACCCCAACTATTTTAAAAAATATATATATATACACATATTCTGGTTCAGGACTCTTTCATCGCGACACAAGTTCAAGGTTTGGTTAGGCATTTCTCATCGACCCCAAGCATATAATAACTTTATGTTAGTTCGGAATGTCTCATCGACCCTAACATAATTAATTTAGGTAAAATTCTCTTAACCCAAACTTTTATATAATTTAGTAGGTACACACCCGACCCATCAAAATCTTGCACGTACGAAATATATTCATACTTATATCCACCGTACTCATTAATTAACAATTTATTTTACTATTGCATTTATTAGAGTATTCACGCAACTCTAAGGGTCCTAGTTACCCCTCACATACAATTTCAGCAGTTATTACTTACCCTGCTGGTTTATAACTTAAATTGAATTTACTTCACCTCATAACTCAATTCCGAATTCCTTTATACTCTACTAAATCGGATTTATTCTCATCGGTCCGTAATCCAAGCCCTACACCCAATGGCCTTATCGGACCTCAACAGTATACCTACTGGTCTTATTCTTACTCCCATATAAGTATAATGTAAATCCTAGGATACTCATTCATTCCCGAAAATCAACGAAGACTTAAACACGAAAAATTTGAGAAAAATAGTTTGCGTCGATCGATCGACTGCTGGGTTCGATCGATCGACATAGTCGATCGATCGATCGATCGAATAGGGATAGACGCAGTTCGTCTTCTTCGTTAAGATTTTCCTCCATTAACAAATCTTCAAACTCCATTATAGTCCACCAAACTTCGACCCAATGATCCTAACATGTTTTCACATATACTAGGACAATTTCTAACGTGTCAAATACATCAAAACTCCAATTCCTTTAAAGAAAAAGTGAATTAAACCCATAATTTCTTGAAACCCTAGTTATGGTGTTCTTCCCATATTTTCATTCAAACCCCAGATTTTATTCTGAGATAATCATCAAATCAAATCTGAATATTAATCCTCTACATATGCTCAATCATTCTACATGCGAATCCTATCCCAACATGTATAAATATCATTATTCTCCTATCAAAATATGGATTTAAACAAGACTATTCAAAAACCCTACACATGGGTATTATAACTTTATATTTTTTGCAATAAACAACTTGCCTTGACAGAGGGAATCTGATTTCGTGGTTGTTGTTGATGATTGATGGTCTTCATCCTTCAATCCTTCTTCCCCAACAAGTTGATAGTGAGAATCTCCTTTGAATCCTTCCCAATTCTTCCTTTTGCCTTGAGAATGGTTTCTATCTTATCTCTAATGGATATGGTGTGTTTTCATGGGTTTTCTAACCCTAACTCCTCTATCACACGGCTGATATAAAGATCTCAATTTCGTAGGTCTACATACCCTCTCATGTTAAAAGACCAAAACACCCCCGAACGGTCTCGGTTTAGTCCAAAATTACCCTGAGACTCAACTAGTACCCCCGGGTATACTATTTTGACTAGTTTGGCCCTTCCGGACTCATTTGTGACCTCTAAATTATCATTTGAGTCACTTAAAAATATTACGCGTTCTCACCCCAACACGGTCTACACGCGTTAAGTAACCATTTACCACTAGCACTAAGTAAATATAATGAGGCAATATCAACCGGTATTTATCTCTCAATTAATATTCCATAATTACAATTTTAAATAAAACTCTATAAATTACTACTCTTACGTAATTTAAATTAAGCCATATTTTCTCATTTAATTCTCCAATTTAATTAAATAGAATATTTGAAATATTCAGAAATACGGGGTATTACAGTGCCTTGTGAACTGCTGCTGATAGCTTGCTAGTTTTACTAGGGCCAGCTCGCGGCGTTCATCGGCTAGGTCGAGCTCGCTGAGCAATGCTGCATCATTTTTTCCCTGATCGACAAGGCTGGACCTCATTATTGGCAAGCCTGCTTCCAAGGGGATGACTGCTTCCATTCCATATGTCAATGAGAATGGGTTTTCCCCTGTCGCTCGTCGTGGAGTAATACGGTAAGCCCATAGAATATGTAATAGCTCTTTTACCCATGCGCCTTTGGCTCACTCTAATCGTTTCTTTAATCCGTCCATCACTATTTTGTTGGAAGCCTCGTCTTGGCCATTACTCTGAGGATAGGCTACCGAGCTAAAATGATGTCTGATTCCATGCTCGTCATGGAAACTCTGAAAGGAGCCGCTCTTGAACTGTATTCCATTGTCAGTAATGATGGTTCTGGGGATGCCAAAATGGGTGATTATATTTCTTCGTATGAAACTTATCATATCTGCATCTTGGATGTTTGCTAGGGGTTCCGCCTCAATCCATTTGGTGAAGTAGTCAGCTGTGACCAATAAATACTTGCGATTGTCGGCGATCGTAGGAAGTGGTCCTACGATGTCCATTTCCCATTAGGCAAATGGCCATGGGCTAGTCAGTGATTTTAGGTCGCTAGCAGGTTGGTGGACCACAGGAGCATGAAGTTGGCATTTCAAGCACTTGTGAACATACACCGCAGAGTCTTTTTGCATATATGGCCACCAGTAGCCTTCCTTCATTAATCGGAAAGCCAAAGACCTTCCTCCAATATGGCTTCCACAGATTCCCTCGTGAAGCTCATGTAGAACTTGCTCGACATCCCTTGGGTGAACGCATTGAAGGTAGGGACTGAAAAAGGATCTCTTCTATAGCTTACCCTCTAGAGATAAGTAAAAGTGACTCTTATTTGGTGAGCGGTCTTCTTATTATCTGGGAGTGTTCCATCCTTCAAATAGTTCCTTAGAGGGTCCATCCAGCTGGGTACTGACTCAATTTGGAGTATATGTTCGATGGTTGGTAGTTCATTGTCATGGTTAATGCTTAGACGAGCGAGGAAGTCGATGGGGATTATTCTTTTTAAATCGGAATCCATTACCGAACTCAGGGCTGCTAGGGCATCAGCATGGCTATTCTGCCCTCTGGGAAATTGCTGGACACTAACTTCCTCGAAATTAGCCATTAGCCTTTTTGCTAAGGCGAGGTAGGCTGTCATTCTTTCATCTTTTGCATTGTAGTCTCCACTTATCTGATTGGAAACTAATTGAGAATCGTCGAACACTTGTAAATGCTTTGCTCCCAAAGTGTGCCTCGTGGAGGTCGGCTATCAATGCCTCGTATTCGGCTTCATTATTGGAGGCTGCAAATCCAAGTCTGATTCCTTGTTCAAGGATTGTATCCTATGGAGTAATGAGGACAATGTCTATTCCTGCCACTTTTGAGTTGGAGGCTCCATCAACGAATAATTTCCAGATTCCCTCCGTCGCGTGGTTCCTTTTTTATTTTGCTGGTTGAGGTTGGTCGCAAGGCTGCTCGCCTGTGAATTAGGCTATGAAACCAGTAAGGACCTACCCCTTGATTGCGTTCCTTGGTTAAAATTGGATATCAAATTATCCGAGCTCGACTGACCATTTACACTGTCTTCCCAACAAATCCACCTTCCTCAAGATTGCTTTAAGGGGGTGCTATGTAAGGACGATGATAGTGTGGACTTTAGAATAGTGCTTCAGCTTTCTTAAAGCCACTACTAGTGCAAAAGCGAGCTTCTCCAGTGGTAGGTACCTCTTCTCGGCGTCTAGTAAGGTCTTGCTCACATAGTAAACGGGGTGCTGGATTCCTGTAATTTCGCACATTAATGCGGAACTGACGGTGTGGTTGGAAACGGAGATGTATAAGTATAAAGAATCTATTTGCTATGGTATGACGAGCAGTGGTGGGGAGCTAAGGTAAGCCTTGAGCTCATCCAATGCCCACGAGTAATCTGGGTTCCATTCTACCATTTTGTTTCCCTTTAGAAGCTGGAAGAAAGGCTTGCACCTCTCGGAGGACTTAGAGATAAACAGTTTAAGGTAGTGAGCATACCGGTGAGCTTTTGTACATCCCGGATCGTTCGAGGAGGTTGTACCTTATTTATTGCAACGATCTGGTTTGGGTTAGCCTCTATGCCTCTCTTACTGACCAAGTACCCAAGAAATTTTCCTGATTGGACACCGAAATAACACTTGCTCGCATTAAATTTCATTCGGTACTTCCTGAGGATTTCGAAGGTGCTTGATAGGTCTGAGAGGTGGTCTTCTTTCTTCTTGCTTTTAACGAGCATATCATCGATGTAGACCTCCATGGTGTCCCCCATATGGTCTTTGAACATCTTGGTAACCAATTGCTGGTAGGTTTCCCCTGCGTTCTTAAGCCCGAAGGGCATGACCTTGTAGCAGTATAACCCAACTGTGGTGATGAATGTTTTCTTATCCTAGTCTGGGGTATACAGAGGGATTTGATGATACCCTGAGTATGCATCCAGAAAACTCATTCTCTCGTGAGTTGCAGTGGCGTCTATCAGTTGATCATTTTTTGGGAGGGGAAAGCTGTCTTTAGGGCATGCTCTATTGAGGTCAGTGAAGTCGATGCAAATTCTCCACTTCCCATTTCTTTTTAGAACTACTACTGGGTTGGATAACCATTTGGGGAATTGTACCTCCCGTGTGGATCCTACATCCAGCAGTTTTTCCACTTCTTTTTCCATGACTTTTGCCTTCTCGGGTGCAATTCACCGTGCCTTCTGCGCGACTGGTATGAAGGTGGGATCGATGTGCAGCTGATGACAAACCATACTAGGATCAATTCCAGGCAGCTCGTATGGTTCCCATGTAAAGACGTCTATATTGTTCCTTAGCAGGGTCGTCAATTCCTTCTTCTCCTGATCTATGAGAGAAGCTCCAATCAAGAAGATCCTACTATCATTGCAATCTCTAGCTGTGATTTCCTCTAGGTCCTCGATGACACGTTCAGAGGGGAGGAGCCTGGTCTCCTCTACTCCAGGCCTTCCATATTTTAATTACTATTTCGAAGGTATCAGACCTCCTTGATCTTCAACCTTCTCGCTGGATTTGTCGACCTTATTCTCTGGTCTTGGGCGGATGACTGCTATGACGCACCTTCTTTCCATCACTTGATCGCCATGGATCTCCATTACTCCTCTCTCGGTCACATATTTGATCTTATGATGGTAGGTCGAGGAGACTATCTTCATCGTGTGCAACCATCCTCTGTCGAGGATAGCCTAGTACGGCGAGTCCATGTCGACCACCAAAAACTTGATCATTTTAGAAATATGTCCTGCCCTTACTGGCAACATGATCTTTCCCAAGGGCATGGTCACTTTCCCAGCGAAGCCAACTAAAGGGACAGTAGCTTCCTTTAGGTCGGCGATGCTTAACTTCAATTTTCTGAATAGGTCGAGGTAGATTACCTCGGACGAGCTTCCTTGGTCGACCAGTAACTTGTCGATATCATAGTTAGCTATTCTCAGAGTAATGATCAGAGCATCGTGATGTGGGGTTCTTACTCCCACTATATCTTCCTCTATAAACACGATATGCTTACTATAGTCGACGTCATCTGTTCACCGGTGTTTTCTTGACAGCATCTTCGTTGGATCGATCTGAACAGCTTGCATCACCGCTGTAAGCTTTTTTACCTCCATTCGAGTTGAATTTCCTTGGATCTGTTTCATGTCAGATGCCCCATAAATTACTGCGAATTCATGGCCAGCATCGTCTTCGAGTACATTGTCAAGCATTGCTTCTCTATGGGCAGTAACTTTCTCTGCCTTTTTTCTATGAATTCGTTCAGATGTCCGGACTGGGCCAGCTCTTTGAGGTGGGAGTTAAGAGCTTTACAATGCTCAATTTTGAGTCCTTCTTTGATTTTTGCTGGGCCACTTGATGAAAGGCTCGTCTTTGATTTTTGCGAGAATTTTGTAAATTGGTTCTCTGAAGACTGTGTTGACCGCCTAAAATGCTTTCGACACTTCATTGTTGCCTCAGTTCTTGGAGCCATTTTTGCCCCCGTTCTTTCCTTCTTTCTTCTGGTTCTCAGTTTTGTCACTGCCCTTGGCAGCGAGCTTAGCTCGACCATTTTTCCCTGTGCTGAGGCGGGTGACATCTTCCACCTTGGCATATTTCTTGATGCGGGCCATTAGGTCGTCGATGTTCATGGCTTCTTTCTTTGTCAGGGACTGGTACAGAAGGGAAGAGCTAGGTAGCCCAATTTTAAAAGAGGCCACTGCCACTTGCTCCGAGAAGTCCTCGACCTCGTTGAATAACTCCCACTACCTTTTCGCGTCATCTCGAAGGGTCTCTTGAGGCATCTTTTTCATTATCAGCAAAGCATCCATCCTTTTGGGATGGGAGCTGCTAGTAATGAATCGGGCCATAAAAAGCTCGGCCAGGGACTTGAAACTCCTGATGGACCGGTGGGGGAGCCTTTTGAGCCATTTTTATGCCACGTCATGTAGGCTCGAGGGAACAATTCAGCACATTAGTGCGTCTTGATTATTCTAGAGAGTCATGGCCTGCCGGTACTTCCTGACGTGATCAATGGGATCAGTCTTACCATCATAAATCTTGAACCTTGGAATAACAAACTTCTTGGGGGCTTCCTCTTCTTCTATTTCCCTCAAGAAAGGTGATTTCATCTAATTTTTGAGAGCTCGCCTAGCGAGTTCTCGGGTCGATCTGGTACCGTGATGTGTAGGGTGTTGGTCCATCTCCCTTCGGACCAGACTTCGTGTGTTCTTATTGTTGCGATCTGGGCTCCTATGATTGCGAGCTAGTCGCAGTTTCTCGAGAAGGTCATCCTCTGACTCGTTTCCCTCAGCTTTCTGGGATCCGTGCCTGGGGCTCCTTCCTCGGTTGCGAGACTTGCTTGCCTGAGGGCTAGGAGTGCGGTATGGACATCTCTTGGTACCACGATAGAGTTCTCTCTCCATTCTTTCCAATCTTCTTTTGAGGCGATCATTCTCAGCTTCGTGATTGTGAGAAGACTCCCTTTGTTCATGGAGCCTCGCCTCATACATCAATCAGACTGGATATCTGTGTGGACCTCGCTTGTCCTTGGATTTCTTCTGAGGCTAGCCTTTCTAAGCAATCCCTCTGATCTGAACGCCGAACTTCAGATCTAATCCTGCGAGGAGCAGGTGGTTCTTGGATATCTGCTGCCTGGGGAGCATTACTACTGTGACCAGACATTTTGAACTCTTTTTTGTATGTGGGCTTTCTCAGGGAAGATAAACGTTCCCACAGACGGCGCCAATTGTGGTGGCAATTATTATTCAACACAAAGAGATAAGAGAAGCGAAATCACCAAGCAGAATAAAGAATACAAAATATCGATCACACAACAAGAGATGTACGTGGTTCAGCAAAAATGCCTACCTCCACGGTGGTGCAGTCAATATTATTTTCATATCCTCCGGAGAGTGATTATAGAGAATACATTGTGTCCATATGCCCCGAACCTAGGGTTTATTATATACATGTTCATTTTCAAGGAGTGGGGGTGTTGGATTCCCCCACGTTTTCCATCTTCTCCTAGAACCCCTCTTAACGGGAACATGGGAGAAGACTAAATCATAACTTATTAAGATATGGGGGGTCTGGACTTTGGGCCGCTACAATTGGGCTACTCGTCTAGGCCCATCTTTCTAATTTCGGGTACCCACAGTTCCCATTACTTACTAAAAACTTTACCAAAACTTTGACACAAAATTCTAGCCTTGGTCTAATGCTATAATGATAGGTACCTCCTACAGTTCCAGACTCCACCATAAAGAGCTGGGCGTACTCCTCCATAATTAGTCCGCCCATATAGGCCAGAAAAAGCAGCGGTTTGGTCAAACGATCAACAATTTCCTCAAATAGGGTCATGACCGTTGCGATGCCAGTAATTCGATGAGAATGTCCATGGATATATCCTTCCTCGATCTACCCCTATTCTCTTCACACTAGTAGGGGAAATGGTCAATCACGAGCATAAATGCTCTTGCCATAATGCCCTCCTAGTTAGCCCATTCTACTTGGCTTTCCATGCCCTCGCTAATCTCCCCCACGGGTTTTCTGCTCGGAGCAACCGATACCCTATTCACATCCCAATTGATAATCTCTTACAACTCCAAAAACCAACTCCATTGCCCCAACCTCATATTGCGACAACTTGTGGTTCGTAAAAAGACTAAATTTCCTTCCCCGAAGGTAGTGCCTCTATTTCTTTAAGGCGAATACTACCGCTAGAAACTTAAAATTCAAGGGTGGGATAATACTTCTCTCGAGGTTTAAGTTTATGAGATTCATTATTCATGGTTCCATGCTCCAGCATTAATACCTCCCAATCCTAGTAGAAACTCATCCATTAATACCGAGAAATCTACTCTCGATCTCGACAATGCGAGTGCAGGAGAAAAAGTCAGCTTATCCTTTAACTCCCCGAAAGCTAGGTTACCGACGTAACGCTCTTTCTAAGAGGGGACTCATGTCTCATATTATTCGAGATCCCATACTTCTCATCTCCGGGGAACAAATCCTACTTAGAGTTAACCCACAAGCCTACTCGTGGTCAACTCCTTACAACCTTCCTGAAATAGCGTCGCATGCCCTAAAGGCCTTACGACCTAAAAATCCTAAGGTCGATATATATCCTATTTAAGTCGTATAAGTATAATACTAATTACATCCCTAGTGCCCAAGACCCTTCTCAATTTATGACATTCGCTCAGTTTCATGCGTGGGACGTCTCGCAAAGCAAAATCCAGACAAGGAACCCTCCCGTTACACGACTACCTCGCATCGTCGGTCATCAAGATATAACAGCCTAAGACACATGATCGAGAACGCTAAAATTATAACTCGTAACCCTAATAAGGTGCTTTTACTTCTATGTCTTACTATTGACGAAATGAAAATTTAACTAATAGGGCGCTTACTTTTTGTAAAGTGTTACTAATGCTTTATCCCAATATACATGCATACATCTTTTTAAATGGCCTTCTCATCAAGGCATAAAGATAAGTCTCAATCTGAATTTCTTATCTTAGTCTTCCTCACATCGATCAGAGGAAAGAACTATTACAGTGCTTCTATTCCGCACATTAACTCTTTATTAGCCCCCTAATCACTCAATCACGTGATTTTCGGCTACAACCCCTCAAAACCAACATCTTAACATAAATTAACATAAAGATAAAGTAGCATTTCTCCACTTTCAACGTCCTTAAGGTTCATGCGTGGAGCATCTCGCAAAGCGAAATCCAAACAAGGAACCCCTCTAATACACCACTACTTAACTTTGTTGGTCGTGGAGATAAGGCATAACAAACACAGATAAAACAAACAAATAATCAAACAAGACAAACAAAACAAATAATGAAAATTTCCTACATACCTTAAACCACCTCTATAAAGTCTCAATCCGTATCCGGGTTAGATATTATAGAACAACTAGTTCTTCTCTAGAACTAGAAATAGGATAGCCTCGCAATCATTTATTTTCTATCGCTCCGACCCAACCAGAATATTTTAACTCGCATAACATATATGATACGATTATCATAAACCACATTTACTTTTAATATACCATCACTCGCTTTAGTGAATGAAGGAAAATAAAACCTCCCTACCGCGGGAATAATATAAATACACTATTTATTTTAGCATCGATACTACCATGAGCTCAAATTACACACTTGAGTCTAGGGTTAATATAATTCTACTCCATCTTATCACACCATATGCACCACCCTCAACTAAGGTGGAATTCCCACCAACATTCTTGCCAATCACTCCGGGCCAATACTAATGGTTCTCGATACATTATTCTAGTCTTAAGTGAATCAACTATTTCCATCTATGCCCTGACTAGGCATCCTATTCTCTCCCTTTATCTCCAATCAACAAGATCAAATGTGTGGTTCTACATTCCACATCATAATCGTTTCTCCATATCTAGCCACCCTGGCAATTTCACGCGTAGTTCCATTAACTTCCTCAACAAAAGAGAACACGCTATCGGCCTCCCCTACCTTATTTCAATAAGTTTTCCCCGGACTGGTGTCCACCAATGGGGTTTCGCGAACACTACTTCTCCAGAAGTGTTATCAACACTTATTCATGATCCTATCATTCCACTGAAGGCTCTTTCTTCCTTGTACCTACCTACTTCGGTACAAGGTTTCCTTGACCCTGTAACTCCTTATTCACTGTCGGCCTCTGGCCGATCCTTATGTGAATATTCGAGAATCTATCTCTTCAGCACTCCTAATATTCCAGAGAAACTCGTTGTTGAACACATCTGACAGGTTTCTCTATGAGCATAACTTCTTGTTATACCAACTATGGCAACTACGTTCCCACCATTTCAATATTACTCTAATGGGTGAAAATTTTCCTCAATTTCTCACATCTGGGCATTTCGATACCCCTCTCTAGGTCAAAGCTCCTAAGCCTTATACCTCCACCGAATGAGGTTACGCTTCCTCCATCGGACTTAACTTCAACATTTGTCCCTTATCAAGGACATCTCAACTCCCATTTAACGCCACTTGGAATACCAAGCTTAGTAACACTCTCTACTTGTAGCAGTACTTAGAAAAACTAGGTCTATTGTACTTAGTAGTCACGATAGCAATATAAGAAAATGATACGGAGGGAGCGACCTCCAAAGTGGCCCTCATCCCCAACTACAACTTACAGTTCTTAGTAATATCATTACATGATGCCTTCATAACGGTCTTCCCTATCGTCCTTCACATACAACACGCGAATCTCGAACGAGCACATAAACGATTTCCAAAGTTCTTACATTACAGTGGGAGAACGAAATCTTGTAAGAGAAAATCAACAATCCTAATCCTATGGCTCTATATCAAATCAAACGTAACGCTGAAAGCGTAATACGTCCGCACATATTCCTAAGGACTCTAGAACCTGATGCTCTGATACCATCTGTAACAACCCGCCTACTAAAATAAGGGGTGGCCAGCCCAATACTCCAATAATCACAGGAATCATAGATGGTCCATTATTATCATCACTGTCGATAAAATAATAGTATGATACAACCACCCAATATTTTAGAAAACGGACTGTCAAATAAAATTTTATAAGTTAAAAGAAAGCACTTAGACAATCCAATTTGAAAAGAAGATACCAAAAATCAACGGGTAATAGAATAACAATAATGTATAAAGTAATAAACGAATAAGCTGTCGGTTACAGACTAATACAAGCAGGTTACACCGAGTGTTACAGATAAATATCACATTATAATAAATGAGTACAAAGCAGGGGCAACACGCCCGAATAAATGAACTGAACATAACTAGAGTACAAAGGATAGAAGCGTCTATGACGAATATCCTACAACATTCGCAACATGTTATAGCTCCTGGACAACTGGAATGGAAAGGTCAATACGGGCGTCCTTGCGGTAGAGCACCTGGACGGACAAAGAATGCATGCAAAACAAAGAGATATAGACGGGTCAGGGCCCGATTTGATAAGATTACCATGTGACTAAAATGCATGACAGTTATGAAAATCTAATTACCATTATGAACTTAACTTCTCTCACAATTAATCATAAACTTTCTCACCCCTCAATCTAAAAGCACAACCTAGCGCAATATCAATGATAATGCTCAATGATCATATAAGAATGGGAGAACTCATCTACATTCATTCAATAATTCTTCATTTCAATTTTTCACAATGGAAATTCACAGTTCCTTTCTTCTTTAGGAAACATATATGTGAATCAATTTACTTCACAAAATATTTTACCAATTCAATTTCATCTCATAACTTCCCATTTCCCTTCTTCCATCCAGGAAATGTATTAAAGAAAATTTATTCTTCCCATTTCCCTTCTTCCATCCAGGAAATGTATTTAAAGCCAATTTTATTATCATAAAATGCTTTAACATCAATAACGTCCCACATTATTATGAATAGTTATATTTCATATCATATAACGATTCTAATACCGCCCGTTCGGGTTTCCCCACTGTGCGCGGCCCTAAACGTCTATCATCTTTCAGGGCCTATCAAATAAGACAACCTGGTATCCTACAACGCGAGATGTCGGGAAGCGGCCATATACCTGCGAGTGAGTCATAACCACACCCGAAATTACCCCACTAGCACAAAATAAACATATAATAACTGGTCATATGGCCGAGGACTATATCTACCGTGCATTCATTGGCCAGGGGACTTCACCTCATGCGCACAACTTCCCTTATGATAGCGATTTAGAGGGGTGTGTTTACGTAAATTATCATTTACGAAAATCATTTTTCCATCTTTGAAAACATTCACATTTTACATTCTCAAAACCATTTATTCTCAAGGATTAAATACAAATTTTAGAGTGTGCATTCTTATTCTCATAGTCATGTTTTATTAATGACCTATGACCCGAAGTGTAATCATCCTCACACTAATCTCCAAGAGTCCAAAGTAATACCATAATTCATCTAAGGTAATTTCCCCCAATTCTAGTCTCACAAAGTCCCAAATTTTATCATTTCACCTTCTACTAATTTTAGGTTAATCTTCCTACATCGACCGAAATGTTAACCTCTATAGTTTAACCCTTAGGATAATCCCAATTAACCCCATACTAGCCTAGGATATGCCCAATTAACCCCATGCTAGCCTAGGAAATTTTATTCCCTAACATAAACCAATAATACCCTTTATTACTTCCCAAGGGAAGGTTCCTGAACCTCCAACCTAAAAGAAAAGTCTAAAACAAAACTATCAAAATCTCACAAAAATAGGGCATCCGAATCTATTCGCCTAGGGCCGAATCGATTCATCCCTAATTGCGAATCGATTCGCCCAAAAGAAAATCAATTTCGGTGAGTAAAACCAACATACTGTCCCAGCCTAATCAATTCGGCCCCAACCCGAATCGATTCGGTTTACCCAGACCTGTGTCCTTACCTATATCCGAATCAATTCGCTTGAAGGGCGAATCGATTCGATCCTGCAGAATTGCCCAATTTGGGCTACGGGTTGTATGAACCCTAAAATCCCAAAATCCCAAATCTTCCATTTTCTTCCACACCAACAACAACTAATTCTACCAAATCATTTCTATACAACTACCAAATAATATACTTTCCTCAAATCAAATTTAACTACACGATTAGGGGTTAACCATCAAAAATCCCCAAAACCCATTTATGGATTGAATCTCCAAAAACTAACTATATATGAAATTTATCACATTAAATCATGATCTAGCAAGTAAGAAACTTGCCTCAAGTTTGTAGGCTCGGATTCTCTTCCCGTAGCATTGATTTTTGGCTTCAAATCTTCATTTCTCTCTCTTTTCTCCATTTTATCCCAACTCTCTCTCTCTCTCTCTAAGTGTGGAAACATAAAATGAGAAAATGAAAGGTGTTAGAAGATTTAAACGGGTCTTAATCATAAATTCCCCTCATTTAATTGTTGATACACCACTAAAATGACTCGTAACTACAAATTTGAGTCATAACCTGTTAAAAGTGCTCGGAACTCAAAAATACAACTTGGCACTTATTTTGACTATCTCAACTATTCCAAAACTAACTGCACCCTCTAAATTGGCATCCGGGGTAATGTATAATATTGTAGGATCCTAGGTCATTTTAATTTATTTATTATGCTCTAATTTAAATATAAATCATAACCGTCGCTTAAAGCACAACGACGCAATAAAACACAACTTAGCGCTATTTACCTTCTCATAATAGTAAATAGGCAAAAGATGGTAAATATTATCCCTAAATTTTCTGGAAATAATATTTATCCCAAATCTCACTATTTTATAAATTTATCCCATCAGGTAAAATAATATAAAATAGTCGCTCAAAAGTCTGGGTTGTTACACAACCCTTCCTCTTTCTCCAACCAATTAAATTAAAATATTTGGTGTACGAAAAGACGAAATACCACTTAAAATGATGGACTGCTTTGCCCTCGATTCATAAATTCGGTATAACTTCTTACTCGGACATTCATTTGACACACTGTTTGTTGTGCTACAAAGCCAACTCAGATATATACAACTATGTAACCTTGACCAAATTGTCACATTATATGGGTCAAAACTAGTCTCTAACATGAAGATTCCTACTAAAAATCTTAAAATCTTGTTGTTTATAACCAACTTGATATTTCATGATTTTTGAAGGTACAATTAAACTAAAATAAAATAACATTATGTATATAAATAAAATAGTATACATATCACATAAGTATATCATGATTCAAATGTAATTTATCATAGTGGTATTAGGGTTGTCACAACTCTCCCTCCTTAGAAGATTTCTCCCTTGAAATTTAATATGATTATCACTTACCAAACAAATGGGGATATTATTTCCTCATGCTATCCTCCCTTTCCTGAGTTGCTTCTTTAATTCCATTGATCTTCCACATCGCTTTAACTATGGGAATAACTTTTTTCCTTAATACTTGCTAGTTACGATCAAGAATTTCCACCGGTTCCTCAACGTACGAAAAGTCTTCTTTCAATTCAACAGGTTGACTCTTCCATCGATGCGATGGATCCGCCAAATATTTATGAAGCATCGATAAATGAAACACATCATGTAAAAGAGACAACTTTGGAGGTAATGTCAATCTATATGTTAGGTTACCAACTCTTTCCAATACTTCATATGGTCCAATAGATCTTGGACTTAGCTTTCTCTTCTTCCCAAATCTCATGGCACCTTTCCATGGTGATATACGTAGGAATAAAAAATCTCCCTCTTGAATTTCCAATAGATACTTTCTTTTATCCGCATAAATTTTTGACTACTTTGCGCTATTTTTATTTGTACTCAAATCGTCTTAATCTTTTCAGCTATCATATCTATCAATTAAAGACCCAAAATTTTTCTTTCACCTACTTCACCCCAACACAAAGGCATTACACATATCTTCCCATATAAAGCTTAATAAGGAGCCATACCAATGGTAGACTGACAATTGTTATTATAAGGGAATTCCATTAATGGCAAATGATCATCCCAGCTACCCTTGAAATCAAATACACAAGCTCGTAACATGTCTTCTAATATGTAAATCATCCTCTCTGATTGTCCACTTGTTTGTGGATGAAATGTACTACTGAACTTCAAAGTGGTCCCCATGGCATTTTTTAAATGAGGATAAAATTTATAAGTTAACATTAGATCTCTATTTAATATAATTCACTCTGGTGCCCCATATAAACAGATAATCTCAATGTACATACGTGCATACTTGTCAACAGTGTAGGTAGTCTTAACTGGAAGAAAATGAGTTGACTTCATCAATTGGTATGAAATTACCCAAATTGAAACATGCCCCTTTTGTGATCGCGTTAATCCTATTACAAAATCCCTCATTATATGCTCCCACTTCCATTCTGAAATAGGCAGTGGCTGCAATAATCCTACTAACTTCTGATGTTCTGCCTTCACCTGCTGGCATACTAAATATTTAGCTATAAATTCTACAATATCACGTTTCATATTATTCCACCAGTAATGCTCTTTCAAATCTCTGTACATTTTGGTACCTCCAGGCAGCATAAAATAAATCGAACTATGTGCCTATTCTAATATATCCTTCTTTAAGGATGGATCATTTGGTACACAAATTCTGTTTTTATAAAACAATGATTCATAATTCTTAATCTCAAAGTCACTCTATTTACCATCCTGAACCTCATGTTTCTTCTTCTGAAGGAATGCATCATTAATCTGCAAATTTTGAATGCATTTTGCCAATAAAGGTCTCACTGTAACATGTGCCAATGATCCTCCCTCTTTTGATAAATTTAATTCAATCCCCATCGATGTCAAGTCATGAATATTTCCAACATGTGAATATTGTATGAAACTAATAATCCTGGATGATTTTCTACTCAAATCATCTTCTACTACATTGGCCTTTCTAGGATAATGATGAATGCTACAGTCATAGTCTTTAATCATCTCATCCAATGCCTCTATCTCAAATTCAGTTCTTTTTATGTAAACAAGTATTTCAAACTTTGATGATATGTAAATATCTCATAAGTTTCTCCATACAAGTAATGTCTCCACAAATTCAAAGCAAAATTAATGGCAGCTAGCCCCAAATCATGTGTAGGATAAGTTCAATCTCTTTAACCCGTACTTTTGCCTCGGTAGGATCTATTGCTCCTTCAAACGACGGTAGATTCATCTTAATAAATTTCTCGTGTGAAGTATTCCTCTCTTCCCGGTGTATCACCTCCTCAACCCTAGCCAATGATTATCCCTCCAATTACCTAGCCTGTTGCTCTTCTATCTGACCCATAAACCTAGCTTGCTATTCATCCATTAAAATCATTACATGTTCCAAATTTTTCATATATGTCAATTGTTCTTGATCTAGTTCTATATTTAGATGAATGGGTTGTTTTACCTCCGCTTTTGCTGGAATATTAGAATCTTCAACTTTTATTCTCACATTAACATTCCCTCATTTCATTCTTTTATGTCTGAAATGAATCAAAGATATAATAATTTATATATAAAAATATATTATCTAACATAATCATTAGTATAAAACAAAACAAATTTCATATATTCATTGTCAAATCTAGACTCTTTTAACTTCAGAACCTCTAAAATCTAGGCTCTAATACCAAAAGATAACACACCCCAACCCATTTACTTGTAATTAAGTTTGAAGGTCAAAGTTAGTCAAACCATAAGTAAATTAATCAAGCCATAAACATGAGTCTTAATCCTAGAGTCATCAACGTAAATTCATAAAACTAAACACTTTTCACAATATTAAAGTACTTATGCTTATACAAACTTGCTTGAAGGATAAGTAGACTTAATTACATCATTTACATTTAAATAAAAATATTTTTTTGTCCATTCCTTGCTAACCCAACTGGACCTCCTAGATTCGACACTGAAATCACTATACCTGAAAAATATAAACATAGGAATCGTGAGCAAAATAGATCGGTGAATGCATCACTACTATACTATTGCATGAAATTAAAGGCTCAGTGAATGCATCACTACTATACTATTTCATAAAATTAAAGGCAATATATCATATCCATATAATTATGTATAAAATTATCCGGTTCATTCATAATAAATGACCCAAATTTTCGAATCATAATTCACCTATCCTGTCTCCAGTAGACAATTCTCCCCCATTCCTGGTCAGGGACTAACCCCTTATTTGTAATAGACAATCCTCCTCCATTCCGGTCGTGGTGTAACCTCCCATTTTGATAAACCAAAATGAACAATTTCATGATCATATCCATAACAATGTACATATACATATTTTCGGTGAGTACACTCACCTTGGGTTCTTAACTATATATTTTCATTTCCCTCGGGTGGAGCTGAACTTGGTGAATTAGACCTTAAACTTATAAATCCAACAAAGTCACCGAATTGAAGTAATAAGTATCATTTTAATATATTTATGTAACTTTCAATAATTCTACAACTACAATATATAATATAACCCCAGTTAAGTAAAATTACATGAAACTTGAGTAAAGATGATATGGCGGTATCTAAGTTGATAAAGTTATAAACATTCAACCTTAGAAAATAGTCCATAAGAAATTTATAAATAAAACAAAATAAACATAAAATTATACTTCTCAATATATATAATCATGAAATATCTACTGAAAATACCCTTTGGAAGGAGGAGATAAGAATATTCTTTCATGGGGTATCTAGTATGGTACTAAATTTTTGTCCTCTATTCTTAACCATTCTAAAATCATAAATTATACATATAGAGGTGTCCAAAATTGTCAATATGAAAACAAATATATATATATATATATATATATACACACACACACTTTCCACTACAGGTGAAGGTGTAATTTTTCGACCTTCCTAGAGCAAGATATGACCATTTCTTTACAACATATTAAATTTGTCCTACTAGCTCCTCTATTGTTCGGTCAATATCCAATAATTTTAATATTTTTTCTCCATCATAACTTTCTATGATTTCCACCTATTTTCAATACACATAATGAATAATAAAAAATTAATGTTTCATTATTTTTAGAGTTCATTTTCTATGTCAAAAGTCTTATCAAACTCATGGTATATCCAAACAAATTATGCAAATAGCAACTATGTACCAACTTATAACCATCACCAAGGTCTAACCATGAGTAGTTTAATTCTAATTTTTGGATATGCTTTAAATATATGAGTATAGTTTCATATCCAACTAGAATTATTCAATTCCAGTAGGTATCCAAAAGTATATATAAATTTTAATACAAGGGAATTTTATACAAAGCATTATGGATTACACATACTACTTATCATATGTCTGAACATATATATACATATACAAAGGAGGATGAAATTTTAATCAATAATTGATTATTTTTATACTTTCAATAAGTATAATTTAAGAATAAAATAAAATTAACACATAGCTATACCTTGGGAACACTTTTATGATTTTCTTGGAATTTTTCTTAACTTTTCTTATAACCCTTTTCTTCCTTAAGCTTCTCCTTTCTCTCTCATCAAGCCAAAAATTCTTCAAAAGTGAATTAAAGGTTAAAATTGATGAATAAAAAGATGATATCAAGGTGTTAAATTCGGACAAATATGCCTCCCTATCCAACCAATCAAATTAAAACATTTGGTGTACTAGAAGGCGAAATACCACTTAAAAGAATGGACAGCTTTGCCCTCAATTCGTAAATTCGGTGTAACTTCTTACTCGGACATCCGTTTGACACATTGTTCATTGCGTTAAAATCCCAACTCAGATATCTACAACTATGTAGGTTTTACTTTGACCAAATTGCCATATTATAAGAGTCAAAACTAGTCTTTAACATGAACATTGTTACTGAAAATCTTAAAATCTTGTTATTTGTAACCAACTTAATATTTCATAATTTTTTAAAGTAAAATTATACTAAAATATAATAACCTAACATTATATATATATAAAACATTATACATATCATATAAGGTAAGCATGATTAAATATAATTTATAATGATTGTATTCGGGTTGTCACAGAAACCAATTAAACATTTTGTTATTCTGTGAATCTATGTGTTAAACGAGCTGTCTGAGCCTAGAAGAATGAGTTTCTAGGATTTAGTTTATACCGTCCCACTTAGCCCATATAAATGGGTACTCGGATTTATCCCACATACTTTTTATATTGAGCCCAAATCAACCCAAATTTGAAAATGTAGTACCCATTTGTGAACAAGAGGGTTGTTTTGGGCAGGTTTGCTCAATATGGGAAAACCTTGTCGGCTTTAACTAAAAGTTTAAAGTTATCAATAAGTTGATCCACTAAATACATTTGTTCAAAAGATAGATAAGCCCGAATATGCACGGCAATTACCATTAAAAAACAAATTCATGACACCAGACTGAAGTATAAAAATCTACAAATGGATCTAGTTTTGACTGGCACCAATCTTAAGGGTGGTGCTGAAGGCACCACCAAGATTTTTACATGGAACCACCTATAAAAAAATACCACATAACTGTAACAACCCTCACTTTTGAGAAATTTATTTTATATTAATTTACTGTGTGAAGTAATTATATAAAATAATGGATGATGGAGTAAATATCAATTAAGTGAGTTAATAAAGAAAATTTACGGGATTGTTGCATATTTACTGTCATGTGTATGTGAATATCATCATGTTACGTTTTATAGTGTCGTGTGCTTTTAATGACAATTATGGTGTAGATGCAACCGTGACTTGAGATGACTTAAATATTTCAGGATGCTATTTTACAGGGCGTAGTTAGTCCCGAAATGTGCGAGATAGTCAAAATAAGTGTCATATTGTGTTTTTGGGTTCCGGGCACTTTTGACTGGTTTTGACTTAAATGTGTAGTTTCGAGTCATTTTAATGTGGTATTGACACTTAAACTTGGGAATTATAGAGAGAGGCACTTTGAAGTCTTGCATCTCATTTTATTTCTTATGTGTGTATTTACTAAACCTAGAGAGAAAGATAAAAGAAGAGAATTGAAGAGAAAAAGGAAGAGATTGAAGATTGAGACTTGGGATTATTGCTACCATAAAGAAATCAGATATTTAAGTTTAAGCCAAGTTTATTACTTTCTAATATATGATTTAGGGTGAATAAATTGTGTGATTGTTGTGTATGTGAATCAATTGAACAAATATGGATTTTTAAGGATTTTGTGGTGTTTGAGCCCGAATCATAGTTTAATTTGATGTTATGTGGAGTATAGTAGTTAGTAGTCATGTAGGATGGTCCTTGTTAGAATGATGTGTGTGTAAATGGAGGAGAAATGGGTTTTGGGGAAAAACTAGGGTTCATTACCCGTATCCCCATTCTTGGCAAATTCGTAGGGGGGAATCGATTCACCCTTTTTGCGAATCAATTCGCTAAGCAGTTAGGTTACAGGTTAAGGTCGAATCGATTCGGCCTGAGACAGAAAGTTGGGTTCTCCATCCGAATCGATTCTCTTTTAGGCGAATCGATTCGCTGCTTGGGGAGAATCGATTCGAAATCCTACTATTTTTAGTTATTTTTCTAACTCAATTTTTACCCTTTTCTTTTAGGCTCAGGAATTAGGAACCTTCTTTTATGAAGTAAACTTAGTGCCCTAGAGTCCTACATTAGCAAGGAAACTACCCTAGGGTAGAAGGGGATAGTAGGGGCTTATTTTGGGGATTAGTAAATAGATGATTAGGTATTTCCTTCCCTTAACAAGTTAGTTTGATATTACGAGATAGAGAATTAAACCCTTGAGGATCTTTCTACATGTTATTGGGATAAGCTAGACTTGGTGGTTTATAGTAGCACCATAAGTTCTTAAAAAATGCATAAGGGGTCTATTAATCATTGAGGCAATAATGAGGGAAAATTACGTATGGCTCCGATTATAATGTAATGTATATGTTAAAATGGGAATAAAAATGGTAAATGATAATTTACTTAAACACACCTCTCTAAATGTTATCATAAGGGAAGTACGCGCATGAGGTGAAGTCCCCTGGCTAGTGAATGCAGGGTGAATATAGTCCTCGGCCAAAGGATCGGTGATTATGTATCGTGTATTTATTGTTCGAAGTGAGGTAATTTCGGGTGTGGTTATGACTCACTATCGAAGGTATATGGCCACTTCCCGACGTTGCATTGTAGGATGCCCAGGTTGTCTTGTTTGATAGACCCTGGAAGATGATAGTCATTTAGGGGCACGTCCAGTGGGGAAACTCGAAAGGACGGTCTTAGAATCGTTATATATGATTGAATATAACTATTCTTATTCAAGTGGGACTTGATTTATGATAAAATGCTCTAAGAATTTAAGGGCTTTCTATACGTTTCCTAACGAGATATGGAACGATGAAATGAAACAATGTAAAGGATGGAAATTTTTAGTTAATAATATTTGTTCATATCCTCTTGTGTAATTGAATTAAAACTTATGGTCATAATAATTGCCTTAGTTTATGCTCTAAGATTTAGTAGGTGGATTCTTATCATTATCAATTATGATTAACTGTTTATAATTGTCATACTCTTTATTCATCTGGTGGTCATATAAAGCCAGGCCCTAACCCGTTCATATTTCTTGTTGTGCATGAATCTTATATTCGCTCAGGTGCTCCGTCGAAAGGACGCCCGTATTGACATCCCCACTCCGGTGTCTTAGAGCTACAACACTTTACGGATGTTACGGGATCTTTTGATATAGACGCCTCCATTTTGTACTCTAGTTATGATCGGGTTATATATTCGGGAGTGTGGCCCAAGCTTTTGTACTTGCCTACTGTAATGTATTATGTAACTTGATTAACTTGTTGAATATAGTTGTAATACTATTAATCGACAACTTATTCGGTTATTGTGCTATCTATGTACTGTTCAGTTTAATTCTTGTAGATTTTATCCACCTTCCTTTAAAATTGGTTTGTTTAAATGCTTTTATTTAAATTTACAAATAATATTTTGACAATCCGTTTTCCAAAATTTAGGGTGGTTATCCCGTATACTTATTAGATCATTGTGATGCTGAGAATGGTCAATCTATGATTCCTATTATTATTGGAATATCGGGCTGGCCACCTCTTATTTTGATAAGCGGGTTGGCACAGATGGTATCAGAGTATCAGGTTCTAAAGTCTTAAGGATCTATGCGGACTTGTCACGATCTACTGTAGCGTTCTTTGATATAGAGCTTAATGTTAGGACTGTTTTGTTGCCTATGTTTGCGATCTTCTGCAAAATAGATTGTTCTAAATAGTATTCTAATTATATTGTTTCTTTGTGTCCGATGCCGCCTAAGAGAGGTCACCCCGCTAGAAGGAATCGAGTTGTAGAAGAGGAAGTAGGTCCTCCCCCGCCACAGCATGGAACTATAAATGTTGTTGAAGTAGCAAATATTGTGGCCCAAGCGGTCAATGCAGTGATGACTGTTGTGATTCAGCAATTGCCACAAGATCAATAATTACTAGCTCAAGAAGTACAAGCTCCTGCGGGACCTTCTCCGTGGGAGAGAGTTAGAGAATCCTTTTTACAGGACCATCCCCCAGAATTCTAAGGAGGTTCTGACGTCATAGTAGCTAATTAGTGTAAAAAGGATATGCAGCGCCATCTGCGCATATTTGAGTGTAGTGAGGAAAGGAAACAAATCATTGCTACTTTCAAACTCATAGGAGTTGTATTACATTGGTGGGAGCCGATGACTACGCCGCAGCAGAGAGATACCATGACTATCAATGATTTTTGGGTTCTGTATAATTAGAAGTATTTTCCTCCCATGGTTCAAAGGGAGGTGAGAAGGAAGCATTAAGATGTGGTGCAAGGTGAATGATCTGTTGCGGAGTATGAAAAGGAATTCACTCGATTAGCTAGTTTCGTATCGGATGAGTTGACTCCGGAGGAGAGGAAAATATCGAAGTTCATGGGAGGTTTGCACTGGAGGATACAGCAACATTTGTTGGGCAATCCAGCCTTGCAGACTTTTGGGGATGTGATGAATGAGGCATTAGTCCATTGTCAAGAACATCGGTTGTATGTTCAAAGTAATAATAAGGTTTCTGTTTTGGGGCAAGCGGGTAAACCCGGAGGCAATGGGGTAGGAGGAGGAGCACTACCCTCGTCCCAATCTTCGGGAAATAAACAAAAAGAAAGGGACCCCCCAGCAAGGGGACTTGTCTAAATGGCAGCATTTTTGTGGATTCAATGTTGGTGGAAGTAATAATAAGCACGGTCAGGGTGCCCAACAACAAGCAGGTCGGGGTGGTAATGGGGGTAGAGGCCATCCAGGCCAAGGCATTGGGCAGTTTAGAAATAACCGAGGCTGAAATCAGGAGAACATGAAGGGTCGATGCTTTCAGTGTGGAGAGTCGGGTCATAACAAGCGGGCGTGTTCTCAGTTGATTAGGGGACAGCTTCCTAGGGTTCCAGATCATCCATAGGCCCAATTACCACCATAAGTGCCTAATACAGTTGTCCCTCCACAATAGGGATAGCTACAGTATGGTCATATTTACCACATTCAGGATGCTATGCTTCCTCCGGCACTGCCCGCGCCTCCAGCTATTGAGGGTAAGTTTCTCATTCAGGGGCATATGGGTCGTGTATTATTTGATACCAGTGCGACACACTCATTTATTTCTAAAAGCTTTGCCCAGTCTATAGAGTTGATTAAATCTACGGAGAGTACCTTCACTAGTGTTGAGCCTTCTATGGGTGATGGTTCACTCATTTTCTTTGTTTATAAACAAGTAGGAATAAATATTGGTAATTTGTGTTTTGAGGCTGATTTGCTCATCCTGGATATGGTCGGGTATGATGTAATCCTAGGTATGGATTGGCTAGTGAAGTATCGTGCGATAGTTAATTGCAATGGGAAGAGTATAGTTTTTGCCATTCCGGGGCAAGAAATGTTTTTAGTGGCTATGCCTCGTTCAGAGGGAGGTTCTAGCACTTGTATTGTATCGTGGAAGAGACTTCTCATGATGTAGTAGTTTCTTTAGATTCAATTTCGATTGTTAGAGATTTCTAAGATGTTTTTTGGGAAATATCGGGTTTGCCTCCTAGTAGTGAAATTGAGTTCGTAATTGATTTAGCAGCGGGAATGCGACCGGTTGCTAGAGCCCCATACCATATGGCTCCTATTAAATGAGGGAGTTAAGGGATCAGATTCATAACTTGCTAGAACAAGGGTTCATTAGGCAAAGCACGTCACCGTGGGGCGCTCCAGTCCTATTTGTGAAGAAAAGAGACAGTTCTCTCCGATTGTGTATTGACTACAAAGAGTTGAATAAAGTCACCATCCGAAATAAATACCCATTACCTAGAATTGATGATTTGTTTGATCAACTTAGTGGAGTTTCGTACTTCTCTAAAATAAATTTGAGGACGGGGTATCACCAGTTACGAATACGAGAGCAAGATGTGTCCAAAACCGCTTTCCTAACTAGGTATGGATCCTATGAATTTTTGGTTATGCCTTTCGAACTAACCAATGCCCCCACCGTGTTTATGGACCTTATGAATAGAGTGTTTTGGGACTTCCTAGACCAGTTTGTTATCATGTTCATTGATGATATTATAGTGTACTCTAAAACAGAAGCCGATCATGCTACTCATTTAAGGTTGGTCCTGTAGACGTTGAGGGATAATCAACTGTATGCCAAGTTCGAAAAGTGCAGTTTTTGGTTGTAGGAGGTGTAATTTTTTAGTCATATTGTGACATCCCAGGGTATTTTAGTAGACCCAAGTAAATTTGTTACAGTAACGGAATGGGGTCAGCCCACGACACCTATCGAGTTTCGTTGTTTTCTAGGTTTGGCAGGCTATTACCGCCGATTTATCAAGGGTTTTTCTAAAATTGCTAACCCTTTGATAAATTTAACCCGAAAAGGGGTGAGGTTTGTTTGGGATGATTCTTGTCAGTTAGGTTTTGACGAGCTCAAGGATAGGTTGACTTCGGCTCCAGTCCTTGCATTACCAAGGCCAGGATTGGAATATTTGGTCTTCACCGATGCATCTCTACAAGGATTGGGAGGTGTATTACAACAAGAGAATAGGGCTATTGCTTATGCTTCTCGAAAGTTAAAGCCCCATGAAAATAATTATCTGGTGCATAATTTGGAACTTTCCGCAGTAGTTTTTGCCTTGAAGATTTGGAGGCATTATCTCCTGGGGGAGAAATTTAGTCTTTTCACGGACCACAAATCGTTGCAATATTTGTTTTCACAGAAAGATTTAAATATGCGATAACGCCGGTGGTTAGAGTTTGTGAAAGACTACCAATTTGACATCCACTATCACCCGGGTAAGGGGAATGTGGTGGCGGATGCGTTGAGTCGAAAACCCGAGGGGGAGTTAGCCTCGGTATGGAAGGAGAAATGGAAGGAGCTTAGCCAACAGGATGAGGTTGCTAGGGCATTTATGTAGGTGTTAACGATCACGCCTATGATAGTGACAAGAGTGGTTGAAGCTCAAGGAAGTTACAAAGTTTGTCAAGATCGTATATGCCAATTATTAACCGAGGAAGCGAAATCCTACTCTATAAGTTCGGAGGGTGGGTTACGTTTCCACGGGAGACTCATTATCCCGAATGAAGGGGATTTAAGATGGGCCGTGATGACAAAATCTCATGGATCCAAGTTTACAGTGCATCCTGTTGGGGACAAGATGTACCAAGACATACGTCGTCAGTATTGGTGGCCAGGCATGAAATAGGACATTTCTGAATTTGTTTCCTAATATACCACTTTTCAATTGGTGAAACTAGTTCATCAAAGACCAACAAGTTTGTTACAACCATTGGAAATACCGATATGGAAGTGGAAAAGTATCTCTATGGACTTTATCACGGGATAACCAACGTTGCAGAGAGGTCATGATTCCATTTGGGTTATTGTTGATCGTTTAACCAAGTCGGCACTTTTCCTACTTGTACGCACAGATTTTAACACTGCTCGTTATGCCCGGCTATTTATTGCGGAGGTTGTTAGACTCGACGGGGTGCCAATAAATATAGTCTCCAACAGAGATAAAATTTTTGTTTCCCACTTTTGGCGAAGTTTCCAAGAAGCTATGGGAACCGAGTTGAAGTTGAGTACCTCTTATCACCCTCAAACAGATGGGCAGACAGAAAGAGTCAACCAAATGTTGGAGGACATGCTCCGAATGTGCATACTTGATTTCAAGGGTGGTTGGGAATAATATCTCCCTTTGGTCGAATTTGCTTATAATAATTCATACCAATTCACTATTAGGATGGCACCCTATGAAGCACTTTATGGTAGGCCGTGTAGATCACCCACTTGTTGGTTAGAGGTGGGGGACAATAAACTTCTTGGACCTGAAATGATCCAAGATACTTCTTCCAAAATTGAACTCATTCAAAATCGCATCCGAATAGCTCAAGATCGTCAAAAGAGTTATGCCAATGCGAATAGAAGGCATGTAGAGTTAGAGGTTGGTGATCAAGTCTTGGTGCGAGTATCGTCAATGAAAGGGATAAAGCGATTTGGGAAGAAAGGAAAGCTTGCGTCGCGCTATGTTGGACCTTTTCCCATTATTGCCAAAATAGGCCCAGTGGCATATCAACTTGCCTTACCGGAGCCCTTACAACAAATCCATGATGTGTTTCATGTTTCCTCTTTGAAAAAGTATAAGAGGTGCGATGGAGCCCATTGGCATATTCCTTTGGAGGATATCGAATTACAACCCGATGTTTCGTATGAGGAACAACCATTTGTAATTTTAGAGCACGGAGAGCGACGACTGAGATCTCTAGTGGTGCCCTTGGTCCAAGTTCAATGGGGTCATCACAACGCCGAGGAATCAATGTGGGAGCTTGAGGACGATATGCGGGAAAAGTATCCGCATCTCTTTTTGCAAGGTACGTCTGAATTTTGAGGGTAAAATTCTCTCATAAGGGGGGGAGTATATAGCAACCCTTACTTTTGAGAAATTTATTTTATATTAATTTACTGTGTGAAGTAATTATATAAAATAATGGATGATGGAGTAAATATTAATTAAGTGAGTTAATAAATAATATTTACTAAATTGTTGCAGATTTACTGTTATGTGTATGTGAATATCATCATGTTACATTTTATAGTGTCGTGTGCTTTTAACGACAATTATGGTGTAGATGCAACCGTGACTTGAGATGACTTAAATATTTTTGGATGCTATTTTAGAGGGCATAGTTAGTCCCGAAATGTGTGAGATGGTCAAAATAAGTGACATATTGTGTTTTTGGGTTCCGGGCACTTTTGACTGGTTTTGACTTAAATGTGTAGTTGCGAGTCATTTTAATGTGGTATTGACACTTAAAGTTGGTAATTATGGAGAGAGGCACGTTTAAGTCTTGCATCTCATTTTATTTTTTAAGTGTGTATTTACTAAACCTAGAGAGAAAGATAGAAGAAGAGAATTGAAGAGAAAAAGGAAGAGATTGAAGATTGAGGCTTGGGATTATTGCTACCACAAAGAAATCAGAGATTTCAGTTTAAGGCAAGTTTCTTACTTGTTAATATATGATTTAGGGTGAATAAATTGTGTGATTTTTGTGTACGTGACTTAATTGAACAAATATGAATTTTTATGGATTTTGTGATGTTTGAGCCCTAATCATAGTTTAATTTGATTTTATGTGGAGTATAGTAGTTAGTAGTCATGCAGGATGGCCCTTATTAGAATGATGTGTGTGTAAATGGAGGAGAAATGGGTTTTGGGGAAAAACTAGGGTTCATAACCCGTAGCCCCATTCTTGGCAAATTCGCAGGGGCGAATCGATTCGCCTTTTTTTACGAATCGATTAGCTAAGGAGTGAGGTTACAGGTCTGGGGACCCGAATCGATTCAGGTTAAGGCCGAATCGATTCGGCCTGAGACATAAAATTGGGTTCTCTATCCGAATCGATTTGCTTTTGGGCAAATCGATTCGCAGCTTGGGGCGAAACGATTCGGCCCTAGGGTGATTCGATTCGAAATCCTGCTGTTTTGAGTTATTTTTCTAACTCAATTTTTACCCTTTTCTTTTAGGCCCAGGACTTAGGAACCTTCTTTTATGAAGTAAACTTAGTTCCCTAGAGTCCTACATTAGTAAGGTAACTACCCTAGGTTAGAAGGGGATAGTTGGGGCTTATTTTGGGGATTAGTAAATAGATGATTAGGTATTTTCTTCCCTTAACAAGTTACTTGAGGAACTTTCTACATGTTATTGGGATAAGCTAGACTTGGTGGTTTATAGTAACACCATAAGTTCTTGAAAAATGAATAAGGGGTCTATTAATCATTGAGGCTATAATGAGGGCAAATTACATATGGCTCCAGTTATAATGTAATGTATATGTTAAAATGGGAATAATAATGATAAATAATAATTTACTTAAACACACCTCTCTAAATTCTATCATAAGGAAAGCACGCGCATGAGGTGAAGTCCCCTGGCTAGTAAATGCAGGGTGAATATATTCCTCGGCCATAGGACCGGTTATTATGTATTGTGTATTTATTGCTCTAAGTGAGGTAATTCCGGGTGTGGTTATGACTCACTGTCGAAGGTATATGGCCACTTCCCGACGTTACGTTGTAGGATGCCCAGGTTGTCTTGTTTGATAGGCCCTGGAAGATGATAGTCATTTAGGGGAACGTCCAGTGGGGAAACTCGGAAGGACGGTCTTAAAATCGTTATATATGATTGAATATAACTATTCTTATTCAAGTGGGACTTGATTTATGATAAAATGCTCTAAGAATTTAAGGGCTTTATATACGTTTCCTAAGGAGATATGGAACGATGAAATGAAACAGTGTAAAGGATGGAAATTCTTAGTTAATAATATTTGTTCATATCCTCTTGTGTAATTGAATTAAAACCTATGGTCATAATAATTGCCTTAGTTTATGCTCTAAGATTTAGTAGGTGGATTCTTATCATTATCAATCATGATTAACTGTTTATAACTGTCATATTCTCTATTCATCTGGTGATCATATAAAATCGGTCCCTGACCCGTTCATATTTCTTGTTGTGCATGAATATTATATTCGCTCAGGTGCACCGCGGAAAGGACTCCCGGATTGACATCCCCACTCCGGTGTCTTAGAGCTGCAACACTTTGCAGATGTTGCGGGATCTTTTGATATAGACGCCTCCATTTTTGTACTCTAGTTATTATCGGGTTATTTATTCGGGCGTGTGGCCCAAGCTTTTGTACTTGCCTACTGTAATGTATTATGTAACTTGATTAACTTGTTGAATATAGTTGTAAGACTGTTAACCGACAACTTATTCGATTATTGTGTTATCTATTTACTGTTCAGTTTAATTCTTGTAGATTTTATCCACCTTCCTTTAAAATTGGGTTGTTTAAATGCTTTTATTTATATTTACAAATAATATTTTGACAATCCATTTTCCAAAATTTAGGGTGGTTATCCCGTATACTTATTATGTCATTGTGATGCTAAGAATGGTCCATCTATGATTCCTGTTATTATTGGAATATCAGGCTAGCCACCTCTTATTTTGATAAGCGGGTTGTCACAATAACTCACCAAAAGTTATACCTTTCACCCCAAAATCAAGTACCCATATGGTCAAAGGTATATAATCTAATTTTAATGAAAAAATCATTTTTTTCACTCCTCTTTCTCTTTATATCCTTAAGTTCTTAAGAAGAAAATCTCTAAAAACCCTAACTCAAGACTAAAAACCCCAAAACAAGTAATAATAAAAACAAAAACAAGCTAAGAAATAAACCAAAATCGCCACACATAAACAAAGGTTGGTACATACAATTAGTAATTATCATTTTCGACTAGCTAAGAAATCCTAACTGTATAATGGACAACTAATATCACATTTGAACTTAAGAAACCCTAAAAGATGATTTTGTACATGTTTGGAATAAAAAATGACCATGATAATAGAAGTTGAAGCATGTTTGGAGGAGTTATTAAGCTAAACTGTGTTCTTTTGGGATTTACCTCCGTAACTTCAAGTTCGGTGTCACTATGGTGTCGACAGAATATAAGATCATCGGCATTGTAATTCCGAGTATGACATTTAGTATATAAACTTTAATTCGACATCATGATGCCAACTTTTCTTATAACTTTTGGCACCTTACTTCCGAAACGACATCTAAATGTCAAAATATCTAACTTAATTCGTTACTTATATTTCGAAAGTGTGGTTCGATATGCTAGTATTTATTCAACATCATTTAACTGAGTCTTACTTATTTTTTTGCCATTAAGTAACTGAATCAAGCAATATGGACTATCTGTAACACATTACATATGTATTGCAGTTAAAACATTTCTAGGGTGTCTAAAATAAATAAAGTTGTGCCTGCAAAGGCCAAGTCACAAGGTCATTGAGGAAACCATCGACAGCTTTAGATCGGAAGCGACGGGAGAGTGAGCATGAGAGCATGAGAGTGTTTCTAAGAAAAACACAAATGAGGTAATAGTATATGAGGCAAGTGGGGGGAAATGACAGTATAAGTGAAATACAGGGTGTGGAAGAGAGGATTGTGTAAGAAATGGGTGGTGAAATTAAGAGTGAGAGTGACCAAATTGAAGCTAGTGGACGTATGATTGAACAGAAGGGTGAGAGTGAGCAAGTAGACGAGGAGAGTGAGCATGAGAGTGAGGGTGGTAACGAACCTGAGCAAGTAGATGAGGCACCAGTAGGAAAGAGTAAGAAGAAAGAAAAGCACAATCCATGGAGAAGGGTAAGAGAAAGTTAGTTAAATATGAAAGTGGGCCTAAGGATGGGAGAATTTTGACACATTTCAATCATCATATAACATATGCCATATGGCGTGGAATTGTAAGTATTTTTTGTTATCATGTAGTTCTCTCTGTAATTTTTTATAATTTTTCTTCTAATGTAATTTTATCTCATTTCATTATGCATGATCATGTTTGTTTGAAAACACAACATCATTTCATAAAAATAGGGCAGTTACACAGACCAAAGAACATGTTCAAGTTAAAAAACTCATTGACGGCTCTAGATATGTCCATTTATCGTAGGTGACTCATTGATTCATCGACTACATATTCTTAAGTGCATTTGTGGAGAGATGGAAACCAGAGGAAAATACATTTCATCTACCATTTGGTGAGATTATAATAACGTTAGATGATGTGTTTCATATTCTCCAGATACTAGTAGTGGGACATCCTGTATATGGAAGGGAAGAACCACCGTAAACCACAAAGGATGTCGCTTTGCAGATGGTGTCCGAGTATTTGGGTGTTAGTATCGATGAGGTATGGACCGAGTGCAGGGATAGTTGGGTTGTGGTATTGGATTGGGTACAAACAAATTTCAAAGGAACGACACTGAAGGAGAACCCAACAACAAATTAGATTGAACAAAATGTGAGGGGGTATATACTATTTTTGTTGGGTTGTACGTTTCTGCCCGATAAGATATGTCATAAGATATTAATTCAATATTTTCATAGTTTGAGAGAGTTATCTAGGGTCAAGCGGACTTCCTGGGCTTCTGGCGTGCTTGCTCATATATATCGACAGTTGAGTTTGGCATCCAAGGTGGAAGTAAATCAAGTATATAATTACTTATCGCTACTGCAGGGTTGGATATACGACCATTTCAATATTGGATGTGGGGTTTTAAACATAGAATACAACAAGATCGAAGACCGATTATGTAGATGGCAATCACGGAGGTTGGTAAGCATTCGGATCATCAACTAATTCACAAAGGCCTATGGATATATAATACATATGTATAGTATAGTAAACAACATGCATGGCAAAAAAAAGAAAGTTAAGAGGTTTAAAAACTATTATACAAATCGTAATAGATATAGTTATATAGCTATAAATATATATATATAATTATGTACATAATACTTAATAAATATATGTTTGGAATCATCAAAATCAATATATTATATTAAACTAAAATGTACATAACAATTAAACTAATTTAATATTAATTAAAGAGTTAATTACATTTTTGTTTAACATTCTCCCCCCTTTTTTATGATGACAAACAATGATTCACAATAATCCATAAAATGAACAAATAAACACAACAAGTGAATCATAAATATTTCTCCCCCTTTGACATTATCAAAAAGATTTTTCAATTAAATCAAGTGTCAATGGGTAAAAAGCGAAGCTCCCTCTAGTAAAAATAATTCATGCATGGAATTCAATCATAAATAGAAAGGGGCATTTATGAACATCATGAAATTTTTAATAAACACATATGTCATTATAAATTTTCTTATACCATGTACTTCAATGTTCATATATGCATGAATGTCATCAAATGACGCACAAGTCACCAAGATGATAAAATCAATAATTTCAAGTACACAATGGTGTAAATTTCAAACTCAGTGTTTTCAAATAATTTGAGTTAAGTACACAACATGAGTTAAAGGACAGTGGCATATATATAGTGATGCGAATTTTTTATTTTGTTCATACTTTGTAGTTTTCGAGATACGAGCATAAAAATTCTCGGGTTATCAATCATATTGCAATATAGATAATAAACCATAAAAAAATCATGATCAAGCATTTTTCTAATAATCAATTTCAATAAACATTTATCTCCCCCTAAAAGATACCACTGAAGGCATATATGCATATGACAAATAAAATGCATTTTTTATGAGAAAAAATATTTTCAACATATACTTCCATAAAATCATTTTCAACAAGTCTCGATATATTCACAAATCATTTTCAATAACCATATGATTTTTCAATTGAAGCACAAACATCACAAATATTACTTCCAAAAACAATATTCTTTATGAAAGTCAATAACATTTAAATAATAGTTTAATCGGGTAACATTCCATGGAGTTAAGTCACAAAAATCAATATGTTCATGTAATTAAAAACAATGAATGCATATTAAACTATCAACTTGTTGCACATATCAATAGTAAATTTACAAATGAAATTTTCATTTCAAAATAATATATAATAAATTCATGAATTAATCTAATATTATTATCCACAAATATATGTCTAGATGTAACACAAAAAAAATTGTGAATTTTTATCTCAAAAATTTATCATCAAAATCATCAAAGGTAATGAATGTACAAATTAACATGTGAAAACTAAATTATCAAAATATATTATATTCAAAATAATGAAGGTGTTCCTTATTACCTTACTAATACCAATGATATTTTCGTGAAATTTTCTCCGGTGTGGCATTTTAATATTAGGTAATGATACTTGAAATTTGTAATAATGCCAAATCATACGCCTTGAAAATCCACATCCCATCTCAAAATGCAACCTACATAACTTTGAAGATTTTTTCTTTTGGTACCCAAAATGTACTAAGTCTATATGGGTTAGTATACATCATAGTTCCTTTAGGAACCCAATCTAATTTTCTCATTTGGAATTTATATGGAGAAAAATCTGAAAAAAGTGTATGTGTACCACAAAATGTACACAATGAGTTATCCTTATGGTTGGAATAGTTTTGAAAGTCTTTCTCATTTTCATTAGTATTGTAACCAATTACATCTTTATCAAACATCCATCTTTGACTGCCTAGTAACATGTCCCAATTTTTCTTTCCATTTACGAATTTCTGAAGACTAGTTGTCAAATCCTCAACCTAAAATTTCAGTTTATTATTTTCATACTCAAGTTTTCCAAGAGATATGCTATTTGTATTTTCTATTTTCAAATTTTTAACTTCTTTTCTTAAAGAATGATTTTCTAATTTCAAATCATTAATTTATTTTAAATTTAAATCACATTTTGTAAAAAGTAATGAATAAGACTTTTTAAGTTCTACATATTTATGTTTAAGTTCTTCAAAACTATCATATAATTCACTAAAAATATTTTACAATTTTTCATAATCATCAAGATTACCATCATCATTATCACTAGAGGATTCAAGGTTAGAGTGTACCCCATCTTCCGTAGCCATTAAACAAAAGTTTGTAGTATCAGCTTCTTAGCTTGAAGATACATCAAGAGATTCATTCTCGTTTGGATCCTTCACTTCTTCAAACTCATTAATACCCATCTCATAGATAATTTGTAATCTGTCCCAAATATCTTTTGCATATTCATAACAAGAAATTTGTTATACACATCAATATTTAATGAACAATATAAAATATTTACAACTTCATCATTTAATTGAATTTTCTTGATATCTAAATCACTTAAATCATTTTCATTTTAAAAAAAATGTGACTTATTTATAATTAATCTCCAAATTTCATAATCATAAGATTGAATAAAATATTTCAATTTATTTTTTCAATAATTATAATCATTTACAGAAAACAAAGGAGGTTTAAAAATAGAATGACCTTCACCAAGTGAAGCTAAAAATTTTGTCACGATCTTTAACTCTAAGATTGTTAATTCCAAAAATAATTAGAGAACTTTCTTGATTAGGCATAAATTCTTCCCAATTTATCCCTTAATTTAGTTACTTTTAGCACCTCGAACAACGTAATCGATTTGACTTTATCTCATAATCTTGCTACTGACTTATCCTAACGAGTACACCGAGTTTCTGGTATTTCGTATGAATTTTGCAGGTATTTAATGTCAATAACGAAAGAAAGAAACCGGAAGAATTAAGAAAGAAAAGAAGGACAAGTCAAAAGGGAAAAAGTGTAATTTCTACCCGGAATTCGGATGAGGCACCTAAAGAGAAGTTGAAGATATCAAGTTCATGAACACATAGGAAGAAACGGCACCTCAATCGGAGTCCCGGTATGAAAGATATGAGCAGTCAAAGTTGGAGAGAAAAAAAGTCAAAGAGGCAGACCGATCCGCAGTAGGACCGAACCAGTCCACAGTGCCACAATCCAGAGGACCCCGGATAGAAAGAAAACCGAAAAAGGAAGAAAATAAAAAGAACCGGTCCGCCCCAAAAATAAAAGAACCGATCCGCATCCCAGGCAAACCGATCCGCAAGAGCCCCGGACTGGTTCGGCTGTCGAGTTTTGAAATTCTATCCTTCTCTAATGGAGAGTCCTAGTGCAGCTAAAACTCCTGAAAATTTGTAGGATATATAAATCTGTTTTATTATTATTTTTAGTACAGAGAATTAATATAATTTTTCCTTCTTTCCAGAAAACCCTTGTTTAGAGATAGTTTACAACTTTAATTTCAAGATTAAAGGTTATTCAGATTTCGGTGATTACAAGTGTTCTTAATTGCTGGTTTTACTGCTTTGGTAAGATTAGTGAGTTATTTCCTCTGTTTAGTTCCTTTCTACATCAGTCTACAAATTTTCCTTAGTTTATGTAATAACCCGTGTAATTTTGGGGTATTTTCAAAATATAGAGGAAAATAAAGTTTTTGGTAAAATTATTTTTATTGCTCAATATGTTGGATTTTATTTTTAAAGGCGAGAATTTCAAACGGTTTCAAAATTAAAATTAAAATGGAGTTTTAATTGAATTTTTATTATATAGAAGAGTCCTCAAAATATAAAACTCTCTAAGAGTCCTCAAAACATAAAATTCTCTAGTAAAAAAAATATTTAAAAATATTGAACAGTCCGATCGAGCTGAAATGTTTTGGAAAGCTTCCCCTCGTCTTCATCTAATTCTCTGTAAAATTTCATCCAATTCCAACGGTCCGATCGTCCGGAATAAAAATTTTAGTGTTTGTATCTGATTAGAACTCTTTTCTTAATCAAACTCTTAATCCTTTATATATCAACAAATTCGTGCCTTGGATTTTCAAATAACTTTTTCTCAAACTTTTTAACCAAAAGACCTCTTCAAAATTACTCCCTTTCATATACAAACCATAGCCCCAAACTTATTCAAGATTTCAACCTTAGATTAGAAGGCGTATTTGGTGTTTTCTCGAGTTTGGGCTAGAACGAGATTTGATTATTTTCGCGAGAAGAACGTGATGGTGTATTTAGATTTTGAGGCTGAAATTATGTGATGATTCATGTTGGTTCTTTTTGGTGGTATAAGGTATGGAATTTTACACAATATGCTCCTTAATCTCGAGAGTATTATTCCCTTTGTTTTCTTGTGATTATTTACTCGTATTTGAATTGCTAAATTCAATTGGAATCTAGAAATTATTATTGGAATCTAATTTCGATTCATGTGGTATTATATTTGGTGTTGAGCATGTTGTCATGAGATTTTAATATAGCACTGAAGTTGGGCACCCGCCAATATTCCTTTTTCCGAATATGCTAGAAAAATGAATAGGCGCGGTACGGTGGTGACGCCTGATGACCCGGTTAGTGTGTTGTTGAGAAATTATATTGATATAATTGCTTATGAGATTCGCATTTGATTTGAATATTCGTACTTGTATTGTGACATTTTATTCACCGCTAATATTTGTTGAGCATCTTTCCTGTCGTATTGTGTACTTCCCCATATTTTCTTTTAGTGGCAGGTCAGGGAGGATTTTGGGCACTTTGGATTTGATTGGGATGATTTATAGCGAGGATTATTTTGGAAAGATTTTAATACAAGGGAGAAGACTTGTATTTATTTTTTATGTATAGAGCATTGGAGATTTATTTTTGTATCAAGATAGTTAGATGTTTTATTTTGAGGGATTTACGGTTGTATGTAATTTGAAGATATTTGAGATTAGTAGATTCTCTTATTTTTATTGTGGGTTTTAGATTCTCTATACCTTGTTATAGTGTGGATCTTAATTAGTTTTATCGATATTAGCGCTCTGTTCGCTCTCCCCGGGCGGGCGGGGTGTTATAGTTTAATTATGGTTTTCTGCAATTCAAAAATTGTTTTCATTAGATTCAACATGCTAGGCTAAATTTTCTAAGGTCGGGATACATGAACCCAGCCTGATGTGACAGTTGCATGAGTATAACACTAATCCTCTAAATTTAGTGATTGATTACGACCGTATCGGGTAGGAACACGACAATTGTAGATCTTTAGATCTCGTTTGCTTTCGGGTAACTGGGATGCTTTAGAATGCAATTCGAGGGTCACTATCGCGATACCGATTTACTCTTCCTCAGATTAAGTATATTGCGGGCTTGAACCTCATATACGTAATGCTTGGGAGTACTAAATTCTGGGTCTAATTAATCGGTTAAATTTACGATTAATATTATACCTGCAATACACTAGGGTTGGGGAATTGTATTCCCGTCCTGTTTTTCTCATCAGTTAGTTTAAAGTTTCAAATCATTCTTCATCATTATTTGAGGTAATTAAGTATAATTGCACCTTTTCATAATTTCGTAATTGCATCTAGTATAGTCATTCCACAAACCAAATCCATTTCTTTTTCTTTTAGAGTCGGAGTTAGGATTTCCTTATCTGTCCAACATCGTTACAACCTTGTTGTCCTATTTCCCTGTGGATACGATCCCGACTTACCAGGTTTATTACTAACCTGACAGGCTTGCACTTGAGCCTAGAATGAACGCACTTCTGAGACACATTCTGAGTCGCGTCAATTTCTCTGATAGCAATAGTTGCCTAGAAAAATACCCAAGAGGGGGATAAATTGGGATTTTACAAACTTTTCGGGTCAAATTAATATTTAAGAATATATTTAATTTAAACCCTTAATCAAACTTCAGATTAATAAGCCTTTAACGATTAAAACCAAGAATACCAATTAAATACAACCAATAAATTTAAACGAGTTAAAATACAGATTTTAACACGTAATAAGTATTTAATCAATTTTGTATTTCATAAAAATTAATATTTTGAAATTAATTAATTAATTTAAAAATAATTATTTTAAGCTTAAAATAGTTTTTCAAATTTCGGAATTAATTTATTTTTCAAGTTTACGGGCTGAAAATATTAAATCAAGCAAGCATACGCAAATAAATAAACAAAGTGCGAAAATTAAATGAAATCGAAATTTAACGTGGTTAAGCCAAATTTCGACCAGCGTCCACGCTCCTAGAGCCCCCGTCTCCTTTACGCTTCACTAAAACTGTTCCACTTGCGAATAGGATGAAACCACCTTGTACAATCATTTACAAGCTGTAATAACCCGCCGTTTTGGAGACAATTAAATTCCATAATTAAGTATAATTTGAAATTTGGAGAATTTCTCAAACTAGTAATTTTTGGGATTTTCGAGGATTTAATGATTTTCGAAGGGTGTTATAAATTATTTTGGGACTATATAGGTCGAAGTAATTTAATTATATGTCGCCGTGGAGTATAGCGACAAAAGAGGTAAGATTTTGAGTAGAAACCCCGCATTTATTTATTTTGGGTTGGAATAGTGATTTGCGATCAAGTACCTCGGATGGAAATTTCGAATGCGCCATGAGTCTCGAAATGTCCGAGATAGTCGGAAAAGAGTGTCCGATTGTCGAAATTAAGTTTCGGGTAATTTTAGAGGTAAAAGTAACTCGTAATTGGGTAAACGAGTCGTTTTTGGGTTTTAAGGGTTTAAACCCTTTTTTCCTTTATAAAGAGGGAGAGGGGGAGAAAAGAGAAGAAAAAGAAGAAAGAAAAGAGATAAGAGAGAGAGGAAGGAGAAAAGAGGGGAGAAAAGGGAGATTCGAACCAAACTCCGCCGGATTCGACTCGAGGTCGTCGGATTTCATCCTCCAGGCAAGTGTTTACTTGCTTTATTTACTTTTGTGCATTAATCTCATATCATAGTTGGTAAAAATATGATTTTGGGGTTAAAACCCTTAAAATAAAATTGGGTAAAAGTTGATTATGAGTTTACATATTGATGTAGTGTAAACTCTTAATGATTTTTAGTGTTAAAACCATGTTAATGGAGTATAAAAATGGGTTTAAATGTTAAGTTGGGATTTTTATGGTTTTAGGGTTTAAAACTAAGAGAAATGATTCAATACCCCAAAATAATTGATGTGTTAGTTGTAAAAGATAGATTAGATGTTTGTTGAGTTGTTGGATAAGGTTAGAAACAACAAAAATCGAGTTTGGGATTTTGGGAAGATAATGAATAGTAAACCCGTAGCCTTTGGGGTCATTTTTGGCCAAGAAGATAAATGATTTAGCTCTTGGCCAAAACACAGAAGTTGTATATATTTTCGATACGGTCGCGTGGGCGCCGACCGCGTATTTTTCTGATTTTTCTACGATTTGATATGATTGTTACAAGATGGCAGCTCCAGGTTGAAATCATCAACTCGGAAATCAAATCGGGAATTGGAAAAATATAGGCTAGGATTAGTCGTGCAGATGTTTTGGATGATTTTTAGGGTAGTTTAGAAACCCCGAAAATGAATTTGGGTTGTTGGATTAAGGATTTTAGGAATTTAATTTTGGGAGATCTGGTGTGACCGGTCGACCGCGCCCCTATGGCCGGTCGACCGCGTCAAGAAGAAAGGGCCTACTGCTTTGTTTCGTAGGATTATTTGCAACCCGCGGTCGCCCGGGGGTCCAGGACCGATCGACCGGTGCCCTGTTTTCAGCCCAAGATTTTGGAGATTATTATTATTTCTCCTCTTTGAGATTAAAGTTTATGGGCCTTCTAAATTAAAGTATATTAGAGGGTTATGTCCAAAGGGACTTGTGGATTTGGGAATATATATATATGTATACTCACTTAAAGTGAATTAGTATAGTTGGAGATATCCAATAAATCCTTAAGAGATGATTAAGGTAATTATTATTGGTCAAAGTAAGGAAATACTTTGGATTTAGAATCATGCTAATATGAATGCATGATTATGATTCCTGGAGGGAATCTTTGAGATTATTGGTCATCGCTAGATGCTATAGGCCACTATGGCCGTTTATATATATTCTAGGAAGAATATATAGGATATGTATATACTGTGTGATTTAGGTATATATATATATATATATATTATGATGGAAATGATTTTGAAAATATAAAAATGAATATTTTCAAAATGGTAAATAAATGATTTTCATAATTGATAAAATATGGATTACACACCTCTCTAAATCGCTATCATAAGGGAAGTTGCGTTCGTATGGTGAAGCCCCCTGGCTAATGAATGCAGGGTGGATATAGTCCTATAGGCCATGTGAGCGTTTGTTGATATATATTTTTCTGCGTTGTTTAGGATATTCCGGGTGTGGTCTTGACTATCCCGCAGGCACATGGCCACTTCCCGACGTCTTGCGATGTAGGATCCCAGGTTGTCTTATGATAGGCCCTGGAAGATGATCGCCATTTAGGGGCGCGTACAGTGGAGAAATCCGAACGGGCGGTCTTAGAACGCGTTATATTAAAGCAATTCATGATAATGGATTGGCTTTAATTACATTTCCTGGATATAGGAAGGGAAATGGGATAAAGGTTTGGCTTCGGTAACACTTCCCGGATGGAAGAAGGGATGTGGAAGCATATGATATGATCAAAGCATTTTTATGATAATGAAAATGGCTTTGAATACATTTCCTGAGTATAAAAAGGGAAATGGGATGATTTAAAAAGGTAAAGCATTTTTATGATAATAAAACTGGATTTAAAAAAGTTATGATTTGTTAAAGCAATTCATGATAATGAATTGACTTTTAAATACATTTCCTGGATATGAGAAGGGAAATGGAAGGTTTTGAGATAAAAATGATAAGTATTGATAAATACTTTGTATATGGATTCTTATTCCGGGAGATAGATCCGGATGGTTATGGTAAAATATGTATATGTATATATAAACGGATAAATCGAGTGCCGAGGGTCTAATGGATCCCGACGATCGACCTTGCCGCATAGTAGTGTATCGGGGGGGTTCCTTGTTTGGATTTCGCTTTACGAGACACCCCACGCACGAATATGGCATTGTGTTGAGACTGGGGAGAAGCTTAATCCTTAGTGCTCTAATATTATAAATGTTTATGGTATATATGTATTTATATATATCTTTCTGTACTGAGGGACTGGCGGATCTCGACGATCGACCTCTCCGCATAGTAGTGTATCGGGGGGGTTCCTTGTTTGGATTTTGCTTTGCGAGACACCCCATGCACGAACATGGCATAGCGTTGAGACTGGGGTGAAGTTTAGCCCTTAGTACATTGCTTGGACTATCTAGGATTGATAGTGGGTTAGTGATAGACTAGTTTAGCAGGATAGCTTGACTAGGATGTTTAGAGGGATGCGCTAGGAGTGCACTGTTAGTGGAGAGGTGAGGGGTATCTCATGGGAGTGCGATACCAATTTAAATATGAGATAAAACCTTTTTCAAAATAATAAGGAATTTATGCACTTGCAAAATATTTTCAAAACTCGGGCTCTGACCCGTTTATCAACTCTCCTTTCTTTCTATATTATATATATACATAGGTGTCCAGACACAGGGACGCCTGGATGGCACTTCCTTCGAGTCATACATCAGCTGCAGCAGCTGTGGATGCGTGCAGGTTGTTGATAGCCGCTTCCATTCTTGTACTCTAGATAGGAGGTACTGTATAAATATTCGGGCCAATGGTCCAATTGCATTTAGTTATTCTTTCGGTACAACATTCGATATGGTTGTATATTTTGGCCGAGTGTTCGGTTATTTTATTTCATTTCAGTTTCATTTCCGCAAAACTGTGTGGATGTTTTATTTATTGTTGTTAAAAAGAGTAGTAAAGTTAAAATTTTGACACCGGCCTAATAGGTTATTAGTAATTAAATGGATTTTCGACAGTGATGCTAAGAATGATCCATATGAGACTCCTGTTTTAATTTAATATTGGAGTGATCGCCCGGTATCTTATTAGGCGGGGTGTTACACAAGCTAACTTCGAGTTTCAAATCTCGTGCCCACTTTCAGGTAGGAATCAATCACCATTACAACAAGCTTTAACAAAGCTTCAAAAGTATCTGAATTTGTAGTACAAGTCACAATAATGAAACTCTTTAAAATATAATTTGTAATACGAGTTTCTTCTTTAATTAGACTTTAATAAATAATATTGTTGTAGGCTCTAATTTTCTCTTCAACGAAAGAGCATAATACAATTAATTGCTCTCTTGAAATGATGTAGTTGCTGAATAATAAATTCAAATGCTCTTCAATAAATCTTCTAGTGTCTTGTTCTTTGTCTCATGCTCATGTGTTCTAGTCTCGTACTCATCAGCACAACACTTTAATGTTTAAATAGAAATATTCAAAAACTAGTTTTTAGACACATTTCTTCAGGGCATTAAATGCTTCTGATTTTGTTGAGATTAAATGGTCTTGATTTTTTTATCTTCTGATTTCTCATTTTGCTTCTCAATAAAAATATGGCTATTGAGGCACAAAAATCGCATTCTAAAACTGTATAATAGAAAAAGGCTTTGAGGTATCCCCAAAATATTTTCTACCAAATAATAGTCCAGAGAATAGAGAGAGATGAAATCAAACTGATATGAAGTGTTAGTAAAAAATAAATAGATAATCTGATATATAAAATAAACCTTTTATCCTTTGTCCAAAGCTGATAAACGAAATTAATACAAAACTCTTTTAGTCAGTACTTGTGGAAAATTAGATTTAAATAAAAGTAAAGATTCCATATTATAAAAATAATATATTAAACATCTAAGAAAATGTTATATATAAGACAATTGTGACAACCCGCCTAATAAAATACCGGGCGATCACTCCTATATTAAATTAAAACAGGAATCGCATATGGATCATTCTCAGCATCACTGTCGAAAACTAATTTAATTACTAATAACCTATTAGGCTAGCGTCAAAACTTTACTTAACTAATCTTTTTAAGCAACTACACAATTAAAACATCCACACAGTTTATATAAATGAAACTGAAATGAAATAAAATAATCGAACACTCGGTTAAAACATCATACAACCATATCGAATGCCGCACTAAAAATGCAGTAAAAGAATAAATAAGTGCAATTGGGTTATCAGCCCGAATATTTATACAGTACCTCCTATCTAGATTACAAGGATAGAAGCGTCTATGGTAAACCTGCATGCATCCACAGCTGCTACAGCGGACGTCTGACTCGAAGGAAGTCTCATCCAGGCGTCCCTGTGTCTGGATACCTATATATATATATATATATATATATATATATATATATATATATATATATATATATATATATATATATATATATATATGGAAAGAGAGGAAAAATATAGAAACGGGTCAGAGCCCGAGTTGTAAAAATATTTAGCAAGTGCATAAATGCTTTATTTTAAAAAAAAATAATTTTGTCTCATATTTAAATTGGTATCGCACTCCCATGAGATACCCATCACCCCTCTTCTAATAGTGCACGCCTATCGCACTCATCTAAAACATCCTAGTTAAGCTACCCTGCCTAACTAATCTAATTCACCCGACTTCTAGAAACCTCGACAACCCAAGTACTAAGGGCTAAACTTCTCTCTATTCTCAACACTGCGCTAAGTTCGTGCGTGGGGTGTCTCGCGAAGCGAAATCCAAACAAGGAAGCCCCCGATACACTACTACTTGGCAGTGTCAATGGTCGAGATCCATTAGGCCCTTCGTGCAAAACGAATATATAAATATATTTATACAATAATGTACATATTATATTCATTCTCATATACATCTTACAATATACATCTGGATAATATCTCCCGAACTGAGGTTTACTCTATATTTATTTTTTTTCTAATGCACATCCGGATATAATCTCTCGGACTGAGAATTTATCCTTTTTCATTTTCTTATCTCTTTACTCTCATAGATATATATATTACCTTGTTCTCATGTACAAGTAATATACTATACACACAAGTACAATAATCATCCCAACGAGCTATAACTCGAGGATGCGGTCTCATAGTGCCGATCCAAAATTCGGGTTTTCTCACTAAACCACGGTACCAAGCCGGAATACATCAACGGACAAGGTAAACAAATACACAACGGTGGAGGCGGTCAGTTGCCCCCTGCAAGTGGAGTTACACACATCTCACTCGAACGCGGGACGATAATAACCTGGGGACTATACTCTCCCTGCTCCTCGAGCCAGGGGATTCACCCACATCGCGCATCCTCCCTGGATCGCACTAGAGAAATATATAATCTGGTTGTTCCAACCCTATACCAAAGTAAAGCCCATGGAACCAGCCTCTAAGATACACATACATCAATCACACATAGATATATATGTACTCATATCGTATGTAATATATACAATAATCACATCGTATATATATACATATATACATATATACATATACACTCATCACTCATCACTCCTCAAATGTATACCTGGATATAATTTTCAATCTCATAAAGGTATTTAAGTATTCTCCCACTTAAATATATCTAGCACATTAATCACTGTTAGGGATTTATATATTCTCCAAATATCCGACTCATAATCGTATGATAAGTATACCCTCAACTTATCTTTAACCTATAACCTAAATTTCATCCCATTCGCCTCATAGGATTTTTCTCATCCATAATCGATATATAATTATAACCTCTACGCGCATAATTCGATACATATAATCCCTCACCGAAAAACCAACTCGAGTGTTACTCGTCCTAAACACCCTTAAATAATTAAGTCATAGATTTACTTTTTCATGAACTCAAGGTCTACATTACACTCAAATATTAATTTATAGGTTCCCACTTGTGACACCCCGACTAATTAAATACAGGGTAGCTACTCCTTTATTAAATTAATTCAAAATGCCAAGTTGGTTCAATTAATAGCATCACTGTTGAAAACATTTTAATAATTACTAACCACCTAGTATTTAAAAGTGAGGGCCAAATTTTAAGTTAAGTCTGATTAACATGCAGTAAAAGAATAATGAAAGAATAATAACCATTCACTATAATGAAGTAATGAATAACCAACAACATAAATATAAATTCGGAGGAAAACTCCTCACAACAATCCCACAACTGAAAAATAATACTACAAGTCTGAATCCTGAATAATTACATGCCAGAAGTCTGAATAACTGAATTAAATGAAAAGTCTCTAAAAGAAATGGGCGACATGCCCTACAACTGATAACTGAAGAATATCGAGCCAAGATAGATGAAGCGTCTACAAGCAAGGTCCTGTAACTTCCACAAACAGCTACAGCTCATCACCTGAATGAGAATCCTAAGCATGGTGTCCTTGTGGTTGGGAACCTAAAATGGTTTTTACAAAAATAGATTTGAAAGCAAATGGGTCAGAGCCCGAAAGTGGAAATCATTTTAAAAACAGCAAGTGTTTTAATAACATTAAAATATTAAATGCAAAATACATGTTAGGACGTGCACTAACATGAAATTCTCACCTCTCGACTACATGTGCACTCCTAACGTACATTACCCATCTAAATGACACATATATCTAACCAAAACGTAATAAGTTCTACCTCTTACTACTCGATTCCCATATTACATTCTAACGTTATCAATCAATTAGAGGACTTTACTTACTCTCATATTCTCAATTAGAAATACCATTCACTATCAGTTAACCCATTTTGTTTTCTCAAATCATTACCATAATATTATTCCCAATATTAACATGAAAGTTCCCATTAATTAAGTGTATATTATTCACATCATAAATATACAATACAAGCACCCCGAGACTAAGCTGCAGTGCACACATACTCTGCTATCCATCCCGGTACATCACGTACGTAAGGATCACGTATTCCGAATCTCTCAGGAATCGTTCTCAGATAACAACATCACAAATAATGGAGGCGAACACAGTCACATCACATGGGTCACGCACATACCTGCGCTCCCACGATCAACAGACTTATTAACATCCAATAAGTCCTTCTCTGACCTATGTTCATCGAGGTAACCAATCTAAATCCGGGCAACACAAGGATTAGAAGGCCCTAAGCGAACGCAAACCTCCCGTGATAGAAAGTATGGTAGGTATGTCATACACATAAATCAATACATATACTAAGTATTCACACATCTTAGTAATCACCATAATATATTGGTGGTACACTTCTCATTTCGTTCCGACATATAATACTACACAATTTATATCTTCCCGGTTAATATAATAAATTAGGCCGTCAATAGTTCTCGCAACGTAATAGACACTCACGTCCTACTTCATATTTGTCCCTTAGGTTCCAACTACACTTCTAGGTTTGACTCCTCATTATATCCCAAACATCCCAAATGTAACAATAAATCATCAAGGGAAGGTTATCTCTACATATGCACAAGGTTACGGGACACTCGGGATCAAAACAGGCTAAAAAGACTAAACTGTCAACTCGTTCGAAGTCTCGTTCGAACGAGGCTGTTCGAACGAGAGTTTGTTCGAACGAACTAGGCTATCTAACGAGATATCGTTCGAATGAGATTATCAAACGAGCTTCAACCTCGTTAGAATTCAAAGGTCAACTCGTTAGAAGCTCATTCGAACGAGCTAGTTCGAACGACCTGGGCAGGTCTTCTAACGAGTGGCCAGTTTCGAGCCCAGAAATCCTTATTTCGTTTTTCCCAATTTTCTTCACTCCTAATCTCACATAAAAATCGACCCAACATCATTTTAAGGTTCATAATTCGTACTAAACACTCAGAGGTCATAATCAAACGTTTATATAGGGCTAACTCATCTTAAACCTCATCAAATCTTCAAATCTCTTCATTTATCCCTAAATTATATGAACATGAACCCTAACATTTGTAAATCATCATTGAACCTACTATAATCCGTTTTTGTTTCATCCAAGATATTATTAACATCAGAATAATCGCCTACGTATAATTCTACATGCAATTCCTCCTCAATATGTAAGATTCTATTTCCAATTTAATGGGTTTTTCATTAACTCCCAAGAACAATTAGATTTTTATCAATTCCTACACATGGAAGAAACATTCTCTGAAATTAATTGGAATTAAACCACTTGCCTTATTTGAATCTCTGATTTTGATGACGGATTGATGGAGTATTCTCTCTGTCTCTCTGCAGAATTCCTCTATCTCTCTCAACAAGCCTTTTCTTCTTCAAAGTTAATGGTGGCTAGGGTTTGTGCTTTAGGAACTCTTTGGAACAACTTTCAATAACCTCCGTAGTCTATTTGATTATTAGTGGGCTTAGTGGGTTATTGCCAAATCAGATATTAATTCCCAATTTTCGTAGGTTTTAATTCCCAAAAATCCAAAATTACCAAACTATCCCTATACGTTGCCGGTATGGCCTAAAAATTCCCCGGGACCCAAACCAAACCCCCGGCTAGTGTTTTCTGACTATTTCGACCCTTCCGGACGCGTTGGCGCACTCAAAACGACCATACGGTGAATAGAAATAAAATTCACTTTTTAATTTACATAATTATATTCCTGACGCGACTGTCACACGCGTCTTCACAAGATTTCCAAATTGCCGTATTTCAATCTCACGACAAATTTCATAATTCAATAATCATATATAATCATATATGCACATATAATCAAATACCAACTCGCATCTCGTTAGTATTTTAATCCGGATTAATTTCCAATTAATACACATTTAATTTAATTAATCCCATAAAATAAATATCACAAAAATACGGGGTATTACATACTTCCCCCCGAATAACTGAATTTCGTCCCGAAATTCAGAACTAGAAAGTACCTGGTAAGAACAACTCTGGATAACGTTCGCGCATCTCATCCTCGCACTCCCATGTGGACTCCTCGACATTATGATGTCGCTATTGAACACGTACTAATGGAACTATCTTTGACCGCAGTTTCCGCTCACTTCGGTCCAAAATAGCAATCGGCCCCTCCTCGTAGGAGCTATCAGGCTGGAGATCGATGTCCTCCAAAGCAATGTGAGAATGAGACAAATTGTCTCGAAGATATTTCCTTAGCGAGGAAATATGAAACACATCGTGAATCCGATGTAAATGCTCCGGTAACCCAAGCCTGTACGCAACCGGTCCAATTCTCTCAATAATAGGAAATGGTCCCACATATCTCGGTGCCAACTTCCCTTTCTTCCCGAAACGCATAATCCCCTTCATAGGAGATACTCTTAGCAAAACCTGGTCCCCCACTTGGAACTCCCTGAAGAACCTCTTCGCATCAGCATAGCTCTTCTGCCGATCCTGAGCTACCCGAATGCGACTCCGAATCAATTTTATCCTCGTCGAAGTATCCTGAATCACTTCTGACCCAAGTAGTTTGTTGTCCCCCACCTCCAACCAACATGCTGGGGAACGACAAGGTCTACCGTACAACGCCTCAAATGGAGCCATGCCAATGGTGAACTGGTAGGAGTTGTTGTAATAAAACTCCATCAGTGGAAGATACTGCTCCCATCCACCCCCAAAATCAATGATACTCATACGTAGCATGTCCTCCAACATCTGGTTTGTACGCTCAGTTTGCCCATCCGTCTGCGGGTGATATGTCGTACTCAACCGCAATTCCGTACCCATGGCCTCCTGAAAACTTTCCCAAAACCGTGAAATAAATATATTGTCTCTGTCAGACACGATATTTAGGGGCACACCGTGAAGTCTCACTATCTCAGAAATAAAGAGCTGGGCATACTGTCCCGTAGTGTAGTCCGTCCTTACGGGTAGAAAATGAGCAACTTTAGTCAACTTGTCCACAATTACCCAAATGGAGTCGTGACCTCTCTGTGACGTAGGCAACCCCGTGATAAAGTCCATGGAGATGCTCTCCCACATCCACATCGGGACCTCCAATGGCTGTAGAAATCCTGCCGGTCTCTGATGATCCACTTTTACTAGCTGACAAGTGGCGCATTTAGAAACAAACTCGGCAATATCTCTCTTTATCCCGCTCCACCAATACTGTCGTCTCATGTCTTGGTACATTTTGTCCCCACCGGGATGTACCGTGAATCGTGAGCCGTGCGACTCTTCCATCACCTCGTGTCGCAATTCCTTCCCTTCCGGAACTACCAATCTCCCATTGAAGCGTAATCCCCCGTCTGAGCTAACGGTATAGGATTCGGCTCCCTCTGCCAATAATCGAACTATCTGCTCCTGACAGAACGAGTCATTTTCCTGTGCCCTTACTACCTTCGTAACGATCTGCGGTGTAACGGTCATTACAGACATGAACGATCGGGCCACTGCATCCTGGTGTCCCAATTCCTTCCACTTGGCCTTCCACACCTCTGCCACTTCATCTGCTGGCCTACGGCTCAACGCGTCTGCCACCACGTTAGCCTTCTCCGGGTGATACTGGATATCAAGCTGATAGTCCTTCACAAACTCAAGCCACCTTCGCTGTCGCATATTCAACTCCTTCTGCGTGAATAGGTACTGCAGGGACTTGTGGTCTGTGAACAATCGAAAATTCTCTCCCAAAAGATAATGTCTCCATATCCGAAGGGCAAATACAACTTCCGCCAACTCGAAGTCATGAGTGGGGTAATTCTTCTCATGAGGCTTTAGCTTACGGGAAGCATAAGCTATGGCCTGACTCTCCTGCTGCAATACACCTCCAAGTCCTTGTAAGGACGCATTGGTGTATACTAGATATTCAACTCCCGGTCTCGGCAATGCTAACACAGGTGCTGAGATCAACTTATCCTTCAACTCATCGAATGCTAACTGACAGGCATCACTCCAGATGAATGGCACACCTTTACGAGTCAGATGTGTCAAAGGACCTGCTATCTTCGAGAATCCCCGAATGAACCTCCTGTAGTATCCTGCTAGACCCAAGAAACTACGGATCTCCGTTGGTGTCGTGGGCTGTCCCCACTCCCTCACCGCTGATACCTTCCTCGGATCAACAGATATTCCCCGGTCGGAAATAATGTGTCCCAAAAACTGGACCTCCTTCAGCCAAAACTCGCACTTCTCATATTTTGCATATAGCTCGTTCTGACGTAGCGTCTGCAAAACTTGCCTCAAATGCTCGACGTGCTCCTCCTCTATTTGGGAGTAAACCAGAATATCATCAATGAAGACAATGACAAACTGATCCAGGAAATCCATGAACACCCTATTCATCAAGTCCATAAACATGGTTGGAGCATTGGTCAAACCAAAAGGCATAACCCGAAACTCGTAAGAACCATATCTCGATAAGAACGCAGTCTTCGAGACGTCCTCCTCCCTGATACGCAACTGATGGTATCCCGATCTCAGATCAGTCTTTGAGAAGAAAGAAGCTCCTCTCAATTGGTCGAATAAGTCATCGATTCGAGGCAACGGATACTTATTCCGTATCGTGACCTTATTCAACTCTCGGTAGTCCACACGAAATCTCAGTGAACCATCTCTCTTCTTTATGAACAACACAGAGGCACCCCACGGTGAAGTACTCCTCCGAATAAACCCCTGACCCAACAACTGCTCAATCTAATCCCGTAACTCCCTCATCTCAGCTAGAGCCATACGGTACGGTGCGCGTGCTATAGGTCTCGTATCTGGCAATAAGTCTATAACAAGGTCTATCTCTCGATTGGGGGGTAGGCCTGGTATCTCCTGAAACACGTCGGAATACTCCCTAACAACTGGGATCGAATCTAAAGGAATCACAACCTCCTTAGAGTTATCCTCCTCTAGGTAATACAAATGAGCGGTCGAGCCTCCCTCTGGGCGAGGCATCGCCACTACAAACATCTCTTGCCCCGGAATGGCAAAAACAATGCTCCCACCGAAGCAATCAATCATGGCTCTATAATCTGCGAGCCAATCCATACCGATAATCACATCGTGAACATGCATATCTAATACCAACATATCTGCAGGTAATACCAGACTAATAATCTCTACCCCCACTCCCCGGCATATAAAGAAAATAAATGACCCACTCCCCAATGGTGAGTCTACACATGTCACTGTGCTCTCTGCCTTAGCTAACAACCCTAAGGCTTTCGCAAAATGTGTAGCTATAAAACAATGCGTTGCCCCCGTATCAAACAAAACCCGACCCATAGTACTATGGATAGGAAACGTACCCTCAATCGCGGGTGGTGCCTGCGGAGCTGCTGCCTGGTGGACGTTATAGACACGTCCATACTGTAACTGTCCCTGCTGCATAGGAACTGCTAGAATGGCTGGAAGAGCTGGCACCTGGGCTGGAGCTGAAAGGGCTGGCGGAAAAAGTGGCCTCTGTGGCTCATGTCGAGCACCGTGCTGCTGTTGCGGGCCCTGCCCCTATCAGGACAGTCCTGGCATTTATGGCCAGTCTTGCCACAAATAAAACACTTCCTCGGGAAGTTCCCCCCTCTCGGTCCCTGCTGCTCCCGGCCCTGGTGACCGTTACCGTTCCTCCACTGGCCCTGCTGAAACTGATGCTGACCATTTTGACCCTGCTGGTTCTGATGGTCGTTCGGACCCTGATGGCCCTGTCGGAAACCTCCCTGTCCGTGCCTGAAATTTCCTGATCTGAACCTCTTGTGATCCCCCTGCTGGGAACCCTGATCACCCTATCTCTGCCCCTGAACATATTGTGCCCCACTGGCACCATTTCCTCCAGCCCTGCCCTGATGGCTGGACTCTCCCGACCTCTTGCCTTCAGTCATGTGAAAGCGATGATCCTGGCAATGGAGCAATGCAGCGTTAACCACATCAGAATAAGTGGCTAACGAGAGGTTCCCTAACAAGTGATGACGAATCCTCCATGTCAACCCGTCCGTAAATTTCTGTATCTTCTTCTCCTCAGTCGGTATCTCATCCAGAACAATGTTCAGAAGATCAGTAAATTCGGCCTCATACTCGGCCACAGTCTTACCCTCCTGTTTGAGGTTCATCAACTTCCTCCTCATCACCGTGTGAACAGCTGAAGGAAAGTATTTGCGGTCGAACCGCACCCAAAACTCCTGAATAGTGAGAGTATCTATCTCCTCCACGGTGGTAATAGACTCCCACCACTGCAGTGCTGACCCCACTAGCTTAAAAGTAGCTAGTATCTACTTCTGGACATCTGTGCACTCATACATCCTGAGGTGCCGCTGAATGTCCTTCCTCCACTGACTCAAAACTACCACATCGGAGCTACCTGCGAACTCCGGAGGGTGTGCTTTTTGGAAAGCATCTCGAACACGTTCCCAAGCAGATGGGAATGCATGTGCCTGAACTGGCGCGGCTATCGGCGCCTGAGGTGGTGCCTGCTGAACTACAGCTAGTGCGGCATTTATCGCCTGGGCCACAATGGCTGCAACCTCGGCGGCATTCATCGTGCCCTGAGCTAGTGCGGGTTGTGGTTCTGGCATCGCATCCCTGGGAACCCTTTGTGCACGTCGTGGAGCCATCTAAAATAAGAATGAAGTTTATAAGTTCGCAGTTATAAACTTGAAATAGCTGAAGAACGTAGCATATACAAGAGAATACAACAGTCCTAAAATATAGGGCTCTACATCAAAGAAAGCTCAGCGAAAAACATAATAAGTCGTACAGATCCTAAAGGACACTAGAACCTGATGCTCTAATACCACCTGTGACACCCCGACTAATTAAATACCGGGTAGCTACTCCTTTATTAAATTAATTCAAAATGCCAAGTTGGTTCAGTTAATAACATCACTGTCGAAAACATTTTAATAATTACTAACCACCTAGTATTTAAAAGTAAGTGCCAAATTTTAAGTTAAGTCTGATTAACATGCAGTAAAAGAATAATGAAAGAATAATAACCATTCACCGTAATGAAGTAATGAATAACCAACAACATAAATATAAATCCGGAGGAAAACTCCTCACAACAATCCCACAACTGAAAAATAATACTACAAGTCTGAATCCTGAATAATTACATGCCAGAAGTCTGAATAACTGAAATAAATGAAAAGTCTCTAAAAGAAATGGGCGACATGCCCTACAACTGATAACTGAAGAATATCGAGTCAAGATAGATGAAGCATCTACAAGCAAGGTCCTGTAACTTCCACAAATAGCTACAGCTCATCACCTGAATGAGAATCCTAAACATGGTGTCCTTGTGGCTGGGCACCTAAAATGGTTTTTACAAAAATAGATTTGAAAGCAAATGGGTCAGAGCCCGAAAGTGGAAATCATTTTAAAAACAGCAAGTGTTTTAATAACATTAAAACATTAAATGCAAAATACATGTTAGGACGTGCACTCACATGAAATTCTCACCTCTCGACTACATATGCACTCCTAACATACATTACCCATCTAAATGACACATATATCTAACCAAAACGTAATAAGTTCTACCTCTTACTACTCGATTCCCATATTACATTCTAACGTTATCAATCAATTAGAGGACTTTACTTACTCTCATATTCTCAATTAGAAATACCATTCACTATCAGTTAACCCGTTTTGTTTTCTCAAATCATTAACATAATATTATTCCCAATATTAACATGAAAGTTCCCATTAATTAAGTGTATATTATTCACATCATAAATATACAATACAAGCACCCCGAGACTAAGCTGCGGTGCACACATACTCTGCTATCCATCCCGGTACATCACGTACGTAAGGATCACGTATTCCGAATCTCTCAGGAATCTTCTCAGATAACAACATCACAAATAATGGAGGCGAACACAGTCACATCACATGGGTCACGCACATACATGCGCTCCCACGATCAACAGACTTATTAACATCCCAATAAGTCCTTCTCTGACCTATGTTCATCGAGGTAACCAATCTAAATCCGGGCAACACAAGGATTGGAAGGCCCTAAGCGAACGCAAACCTCCCGTGATAGCAAGTATGGTAGGTATGTCATACACATAAAATCAATACATATACTAAGTATTCACACATCTTAGTAATCACCATAATATATTGGTGGTACACTTCTCATTTCGTTCCAACATATAATACTACACAATTTATATGTTCCCGATTAATATAATAAATTAGGCCGTCAATAGTTCTCGCAACGTAATAGACACTCACGTCCTACTTCATATTTGTCCCTTAGGTTCCAACTACACTTCTAGGTTTGACTCCTCATTATATCCCAAACATCCCAAATGTAACAATAAATCATCAAGGGAAGGTTATCTCTACATATGCATAAGGTTACGGGACACTCGGGATCAAAACAGGCTAAAAAGCCTAAACTGTCAACTCGTTCGAAGTCTCGTTCGAACGAGGCTATTCGAACGAGAGTTCGTTCGAACGAACTAGGCTATCTAACGAGATCTCGTTCGAATGAGATTATCAAATGAGCTTCAACCTCATTAGAATTCAAAGGTCAACTCGTTAGAAGCTCATTCGAACGAGCTCGTTCGAACGACCTGGGCAGGTCTTCTAACGAGTGGCCAGTTTCGAACCCAGAAATCCTTATTTCGTTTTTCCCAATTTTCTTCACTCCTAATCTCACATAAAAATCGACCCAACATCATTTTAAGGTTCATAATTCGTACTAAACACTCAGAGGTCATAATCAAACGTTTATATATAGCTAACTCATCTTAAACCTCATCAAATCTTCAAATCTCTTCATTTATCCCTAAATTATATGAACATGAAACCTAACATTTGTAAATCATCATTGAACCTACTATAATCCGTTTTTGTTTCATCCAAGATATTATTAACATCAGAATAATCGCCTACGTATAATTCTACATGCAATTTCTCCTCAATATGTAAGATTATATTTCCAATTTAATGGGTTTTTCATTAACTCCCAAGAACAATTAGATTTTTATCAATTCCTACACATGGAAGAAACATTATCTGAAATTAATTGGAATTAAACCACTTGCCTTATTTGAATCTCTGATTTTGATGACGGATTAATGGAGTATTCTCTCTCTCTCTGCAGAATTCCTCTATCTCTCTCAACAAGCCTTTTCTTCTTCAAAGTTAATGGTGGCTAGGGTTTGTGCTTTAGGAACTCTTTGGAACAACTTTCAATAACCTCCGTAGTCTATTTGATTATTAGTGGGCTTAGTGGGTTATTGCCAAATCAGATATTAATTCCCAATTTTCGTAGGTTTTAATTCCCAAAAATCCAAAATTACCAAACTACCCCTATACGTTGCCGGTATGGCCTAAAAATTCCCCGGGACCCAAACCAAACCCCCGGCTAGTGTTTTCTGACTATTTCGACCCTTTCGAATGCGTTGGCGCACTCAAAACGACCATACGGTGAATAAAAATAAAATTCACTTTTTAATTTACATAATTATATTCCTGACGCGACTGTCACACGCGTCTTCACAAGATTTCCAAATTGCCGTATTTCAATCTCACGACAAATTTCATAATTCAATAATCATATATAATCATATATGCACATATAATCAAATACCAACTCGCATCTCGTTAGTATTTTAATCCGGATTAATTTTCAATTAATACACATTTAATTTAATTAATCCCATAAAATAAATATCACAAAAATACGGGGTATTACACCACTCTATTTTAGGAACCCCAATAATTTATTTTCTTAATCCATTTATTTTCCTCGAAAATAAATAATTAGTGCCACAAAATCTTAGCACTCTCCTAGCCCATATAAATAACCCCCAATTGGCTAGATGATAAATTCCTAAATGAATACTTATATCCTCAAATTTGTAAGTTAGAATCCATTGCAATTGGAGTTCACCCCAATATTTAACCCTAGGTGAAAATTGCCAAAAATCCTGAAGGGTCGATCGATCGACCCTTGGCCCTCGATCGATCGATCACGTCGGACAGCTTCTTCTCCGAGAAGATGTTTCGGCCATTAAAGCTTCTCCCAAGCTTTCCTCTCCGTCTCTAATGTCCCCCAACCTCGATCAACGATATATACACATATAAAAATGGGTTCTAAACGTCCTAGAACCCAAAACCAACAAATAATTACATTAATTTCCTAAATTTCTCAAATTGGATAAAAGTCGGGGTTTACTCGTTTATTTTTCGAAAACCCATTTTGATTCATACAATCCCATCCCGAAAATATTCTAATTTGTTTATACCAAATTTTGATATGAGATTTATGCTCCAAAATAAATAAAGCAAGTAAACACTTGCCTGGAGGATAAAATTCGACGATCCCGAGTCGAATCCCGCGGAGGTTGGCCGGAATCTCCCTTTTTCTTCTCCCTTTCTTCATCTCTCTCTTCTCCTCTTTCTTTTTTCTCTTTCCTTTCTCTTTTCTCCCCCTCTCCCTCCTTATATAGGGAGAAACGGGGTTTATACCCTTTAAAACCCAAAAATGACTCCTTTACTCAACTGCGAGTCCCAATTCGTTTAAAAGTTCTCGGAGCATAAACATTACCCTCGGATACTCTATTCTGACTATCTCGGCTATTCCGAGACCAACCGCGCTATCAGAATTTCCATTCGAGGTACTTGACCGAAATTCACTATTTTAACCCAACACATCTTCATGCGGTTTTCCCATTAAAATATTGTCCCCTATCGCTTTACTCACTGCGACGTATAATAAAATAATCCTTCTCGTATACTTATTCCCAAAAGTAGTTATAACATGCATCTGAAATCATTAAATCCTTGAAAATTCCAAAAATTAATATTCCGTGAAATTCCCCAAATCTCCAATTTACATCCAATTATGGAATTTAATTATCCCCAACAATACGGGTTGTTACAACAATATAGAAAAAATGCAATATATATAAATACTATATATAAAAGTTTAGAATAGAAAGCAAGGGACAAGGGTATATCATTTTACTGCCTAAAATAATGACTGTATAAAAAAAATTATAAGTACACGCATGGCATAGGATGGGACCCAAGGATGTAAATTGTCCAAGACACTGTACTAGGTGGAGGGGCAGATGTTCTAAAGAAATAGCTATAGGTGTTTACATTTCCAAGGCATGTAGGAAACAAACGAAAATGATATTGGGATTGAATTTTTTATCGAAAGTGAAATTATCGAGTGAAGTGGAGGGTTTTTATTGGTTCTTTTGTGGGGTCCACGTCAGTGAGACCAAAAAACATATCAATAACACGTTGTCATGTGTAATTTCGATCAAAAATTATGTTACAATAGAAGTACTCAGGAAACAAAACAGCCCAAAAAAATCTCTGTCTAAACACGCAGCCATATGAGACTGCTAAGGCAAATGTCAAAAACTGTTAAAGAAGCAATTGACTGGACATTTAAATAGGTATAGCGTGGCCAATGCAATTAAAAAGCTGATATATATCAATAGCTGACGAGATAAAAAATATATATAATAAAACAAGGATTCTTTGCTTAATATATAAAAAAAAATTATATGTACCAGCGTGGAGCCCACAAAAGCTTATATCAAATCCTAACTATCCAAGGTACTTGCTATGATGTAACTTTCCAAGGCATATATTGGCTAACTGATTCATGCATGAAAAACTTATATCCATATAATATGATAGCATGGTTTTTGAAAAATTTTGAAAAATATCTTCACTTTTTGGATGTATGATATTTTCCTCTTTCATGACCATGCATGAAATGTCATGCTAAATTTTTTTGTTTTATTTTTTTTAATAAAAAGGGTTTTGTTTTTGTTTTTTAAAAAGGGAAATAATTATTTTTTAAAAGGGAAATAATTTTAAATAATTTAATTTATATTTTTTATATTTTTAAAATATATTTTTTTAGTTTATATTTTTTATTTTTATTTTTAATTTTTTTTTATCACGGGGGCAAATTTATCGCCGTGCACTCGGCACGGGCATCTGCTAGTATATATATATATATATATATATATATATATATATATATATATATATATATATATATATAGAGAGAGAGAGAGAGAGAGAGAGAGAGAGAAAAGATCGGATCTCATGAGGTCCCCAAGTTTAAGGTCCATTTTTTCTAATTAGTAAAAAAAATGGGTCGATTTTTTTTCATGGTTTTCAAATATTTCAGTAAGGCCATATAAAAAAATAAGCTTAAAATAATTTTTTTTTACTATTTTAAAAAAATTGGTCGAACTTTGTCAGTTTTTAACAGCTCAAATACAACTTAAAAACTGATACAATTTGATCGATTTTTTTAAAATAGCAAAAAAATTCATTTTGAGCTGATTATTTTTTTATGTCCAATTGACATGTTTAAAAACCATAAAAAATTCATGTCAAAATTATTATTTTTTTACTATTTTAATAAAATTTACCTTATTCAGGACCTTAAATTGGAACCACACTTGATCCTCTCTCTCTCTCTCTCTCTCTCTCTCTCTCTCTCTCTCTCTCTCTCTCTCTCTCTATATATATATATATATATATATATATATATATATATATATATGTTGTCCAAGTATTACTATGTATAATTACATAGATGTAACTATGTTACAGTTTGGCAAAAAAAAAACTGTGTTACAGGATTAGTGTGGCTGGCAAAAAAAATGAATAGGAAAGGACAAAGGCCAAGGAAATTTGTATATGTTATATTCTAACCAAATGAATTGTCCAAGATAGTCTTGTAATAGTAAAAAAGCAAAATAAAATAAGAACACGTGAAGGCTTCAAAAATTATTGATCTTGTTCTTGAAGATATTAGAATTTCCTTTAAAGCTCGTCCCTACAAAGGCTCTAAATCTAGATACTTGTTAAATTTCATTTCAGATTTCTCTATCTCTTGCCTTGGAAGCCATTAGTGAAGGGCTTTTCTTCACTCCATTTTAATAAAAAACTAAAAAATAATAAAAAATAAAGAATATGGGCTTTGCATTATACACAAACAGCTAGAGGGTGAACTAATCTGGCATATGCAAGATAAAAAGTGTAATCATATCAAGAGATTAAAAAAAATATCTACTTCCTTTGATGGACATCGCAAAGGTCTAGGGGTATATAATATATATGTATAGTGTAGTATAGTATAAAGCAAGCATGGTAAACAAAAGGAAGTTAAGAGCTTTAAAAACTATTATACAAACGTAATAGCTTAACACACACACACACACAAACAATATATATATATATATATATATATATATATATATATATATATATATATATATAGAGAGAGAGAGAGAGAGAGAATTATAAATTAAGAATTATGTACATAATAATAATAAATATATGTTTAGAATCATCAAAATCAATATATTATATTAAACTAAAATGTACTTAAATAACAATTAACCTAATTTAATATTAATTAAAGAGTTAATTACATTTTCGTTTAACAAAAGGACAAAATTTCCAATTGAGTCCATTGTAGTATTTGACTTATTTCCAAAACAAAACATTGTTTTTGAGTCATAGATAGATTTTCATTATCACAATCCCACACAGTCTATGACATAGAGTTTATTGAAGACATTGCGGCCAAGCTTCAAGGGTAAATCATGTCGAGATTATTTTGGTGCAAGTTTCACATCTTCATTGCATTCCGAGATCGCTCAGGTATGAATGCGTAATTTTTATAGGACTCGAAAACATGTTTTAGGATGTTATTTTTTTTAAAGTGTTTTAAAATATTTAAACTTTGTTTATTATGAGATAAAGATGGTTTAGAGTTGTGTTTAGTAGTTCAAATGACTTTGAATGTCGTTCAAGCGAAATCAACATAATGTTCGAACAACATGTGCATCTCGTTCGAGCGATAGCGTTATCTCGTTCGAACGATGTGCTGACTAAATTTTATTATTTAAGGCATGTTTCTCTCACAATTTCGTAAATGTGCAGTCCAAAAATTAGTTTTCATGCACTACATTTTTTGCACAAGTTTTCTATGGTTTTCAAAGACTGAAAACATCCTTAGAATTTTAAAGATCTGAGCTTTCATTCACATATGCAAAAGTGACTTTGTTTGCACCATTATGGAGTTGTTCTACACTTTGAACATCGTTGGGTTTTGGGGAGAGGAAACGAAGGAGTTCATGTTCGGAATCCGTAGACATTTTCAAGCTACATTGGTGGACATCGAGACATTCGTGGATGCGTGTGTTATGGACAGGTACCGCGGAAGGATATTCGTGTGGGCACTGTGGAGGAGTGGTTGAAGATTTAGATAAGCTTCAAGACTTGTGGGGATCGAGTCGTTGAGTAAGTCTATCTTTGTACTTTGTAATACCACATCATAGTGATTGTCTAGATTGGGTCATTCAAGGTTTTTTCCTTTCTGGGTACATCCGGCGTCGCCTTTGTGAGCTTACTTTATTTTACTTACTTTAATCCCTATATGCATGTTTAGGATTAATCAAAATAAAATTTGTCTAAGATAAAATTGGTTCACACACTTGGTGCTGTTTAAATTTAGAAAAAGGTTTTCCAAAAATAAAGTTAGTTTGGTTTTAATTAAAACACATTCGAAAGAAAAAAGGGGCCTACAAATTGGTTTCAGGGCTAGAAACACTAATTTATTGTGTAGATCATTTCTTTATGTTTTCTGGTAGTCAAATTTGTTTATCTCTCTTGGGTTGTGTTTCTCTCGATGGATTCACAAAGTTTTCACGAATTAAATCTCTTGAATTTTAAGTTTGCAAAACGCATTGAAATTCTTTAAGAAGAAAATTCTCGTTTTAAATTTATGATTGAATATTTGCAAACGTTTCAAATTCAAAGAGATATCATTCGTGAGAAGTTTGAGGCTTTTTATGATAACTTTAAATCTTTAAATATGTCCAAGGAAGAGAGTGATAATAAAGTCCTTGTTTTAAAAAAAAGGTATAGGACTTGAAAAATTCTAGGGTTTGTGTCGTTGATGAAAATATTTTGATTGATGATTTTATGACACGTGAGAAGACTCTTAGGGATAAGTTTGCTCATATTGATGGGGAGTGAGATAACCTTCTAGGGGTAATTGAAAATCTAAAGAAGTAGTCCGGAAAGTTTGGGGACTCAATTTCTTTGCTTGAATCTAAAATTTTGAAGTTGACAAATGACTTAAGGGATTCAAGTAGTGATAGTAGTGGCTTATATTGTTCTAGTACTTTGAATCTTAAATCCAAAACCATAGTTTTTTTTAGAGCATTAACCACATCCGAGGGTGCTAGAAAAGGTCAACCTAAAGGTCCCGTTCCTCATCGAGTTTTAACATGTTCGCATTGTGGCGGGAAAGGTCACCTTAAGAGTTTTTGCTATGATCTTAGTTAAGACCCTATGAAGCTTAAACGTAGTGTCCCATCGGTTCCCAAATCCCGTTTTGTTAGGTATACACAGGTTTGGGTTAGGAAATATGTTTTGGAGATGCTAAATACTTCATTGGTTGATTTTCACATGCTTGCACATGATGCGTCACATGATATTTCTTATGGATGATTGTCAGCATATATGTTTGTGATTCCCTAGTCTTTGCATCATGATTTATATCTTGCTAGTGTTATGACATGTTTATTTTTTATGTTATATTTTTTCATTTATTTTAGTCTTAATACAAAATTTATTTTTGGGTCAAAATTTTTTTTAGAAACACACCAAAAGATTTTTGGTTTATTTTTGTGTCATGAGTGATTCATGTTTTATGTGGCATATTAGTGTGCTTGGACCCTCATCAATTCATTCTGCATGTGTATAGGACATTTGGTCATAAGTACTAATGCGTTGGATGATCTTAACTATTGTCTATATGAGGTTGTTTCGAAGTTGATATGTATTTGAATTCGACTTTGTATATATGTCATCCTTGCACATATGCACAAGTTTCTATGAATGTTCGACACCTCATGCATAATTGAGTTAGGTGAGACGTTATAATCTCAATTTTATCATCCATGCGTAAGTAGACTTAGGAGGAGGTGTGCACGTAAGAACCATTTACTATGAGGATTATTAATGCTTAAATTGAAAAAATGATGAGTGTTCACGGAAAAAGGCTGCGAGAGTATGAAATTAACTTGTCATGAAAGCCACCATTTAAAAGAGCCCAAGAAAAAATTAAGGAATAAAAAGAATCATATGCCAAAATAGGGCCAATAGGATTTCTCAAGTTGAGAAAAATATAATCCTCAAAAGAACTTGAAAAAGAAAAATATATGTTTGAGGGAGTTTGGATGGAAAAATTTAAACAGGTTTGCACCACGAATCCTTATATTGAAACATTGCATCGTGACGCTATTGTTTTTAGAATTGTAAAAATTTTAGATTTGTTTGTATGTAGATTGTTTAGTTCATTTAGCTCCATTATTAATTATCACAAATGGCTAAAACAAAGTTTTTTGACATATTGATGTCAATTAGAGATTCTTAACCGTTTCAATGTGTTGGAGTTATGATTCATTTGTTGTAGTTCATAACCATTCACACCATATCCATGTTTGAGCACATTGATTCTATGTTGGCATGAAACTCACATTTTTTTCTTGTTTTATTTTTTTCTATTTTAAGTCTATTTTCCTATTGTTTGCTCTTTCCAGATAACTATTTTAGGAATTTTTCTTCACTCAATGAAACTTTACGATTTATAACACTAAAATTGAGCTCGTTTGATGTGCTAGTTTGAAAGACCAGCCTATGTCATTCAAATGACAAGGCTAAGTCGTTCGAGCGACCTTCTAAGGATTTTTGTTTGTTCCTTCTGATTTCATACCTGATTTGACTTACTGCTCATATCATTCTATATTTGGTACTTCTGGTCAGTTTTATGTAGTATAGGATATTCATGCTTATTTGCTGATACTGCATTTAAGTTTAGTCACATCTGCTTAGATTGATGACCCATCTTTTGTGATTATTGTTTACTAGCTCGGATTTGATATTTTTTTGATCATTTTTAGCCAGTTGTTTCATTTTTATCTAGATATATTTCATTGGTTATTCTTATTCTAAATATGTTTATCTTTTCACTTATTGTCTATTGGAGACAAAAAAGGGGAGAAATGTATGTGATGTAGGGGGAGATTTTAGTTGAGCACATAATATTTTGTTGCATTGCAAATTAATATCATATTCTTTCCTGCTTATATGTTGGTATTTATTATTTTGCACAAATTGGTAACCTGATTTCAATGTTTGTTTTCAAATTGGTATCAAATTTGCTCACATGTTTAATAAATGATTGGATTGTTTTTTTACAAATTGGTATTAATAGTACATATTGGTATCATAATGTTTTATATCATGTGTTCCTTCATACTTCACTGGGTATTTGTTTATTTCATGTATGTAGGTATGCTTTAGAAATTCAAGATTTCAAGTCTACATCACATTCAGACAACTCATGCTTGTCTCACCATCATTTACAGTCGTGTTCTATAATTTTTGTTTTGAGGTTTTTATGGGATGGGATTTAGGCGTCATACGGCTTGATGACCTGGCTTAGGCATTTCACTGTTTGTGTTTTGTCCTACAATAGTCAAAAGAGGAGATTTGTAAGGACAAAATTTCCAATTGAGTCCATTGTAGTATTTGACTTATTCCTGGAACAAAACATTATTTTCGAGTTATAGATAGATTTTTATTGTTAAGATCCCACACAGTCTATGACATAGAGTTCATTGAAGACTTTGCGGTCAAGCTTCAAAGATAAATCATGCCGATATTATTTTGGTCCACGTTTCACATCTTCATTTCATTTCGAGATCACTCATGTATGAATGCATAATGTTTATAGGACTCGAAAAAATGTTTTAATTTGTTGTATTTTAAAAATTGTTTTAAAATATTTACACTTCGTTCATTCAAAGATAAAGATGGTTTAGAGTTGTGTTAATCAGAAACTCTTATGTTCAGTGGTCCAAACGACTTTGAGTGTCCCCTTCGAATGATATGCCGACTTAATTTTATTATTTAAGGCATGTTTCTCTCAGAATTTGGTGAGTGTACAATCCAGAAAATCAGTTTCCATATAATACGTTTTCTGCACAAGTTTTCTAATGTTTTGAGAGACTGAAAATATCCTTAGAATTTCAAAGATCTGAGCTTTCATTCACATATGCAAAAGTAATCTTTGTTTGCACCATTGTGGAGTTGTTCTACACTTTGAACATCATTGGGTTTTATGAAGAAGAAGAAGAAGAAGCGAAGGAGTTTGTGTTTGGAATCCGTAGACATTTTCAAGCTACATTGGTGGACAATGAGGCATTCGTGAACGCATGTGTTGTGGACAGGTATCGCGAAAGGATACTTGCGTGGGCACTGTGGAGGAGTGGTTGAAGATTCATAGAAACTTTAAGACTTATGGGGATCGAGTCGTTGAGTAAGTATGTCTTTGTACTTTGTAATACCATATCATAATGATTGTCTGTTTTGTGCCATTCAAGGTTTTTTCCCTTAGTGGTTTCCTCGTACATCCGACATCACCTTTGTGAGCTTACTTTATTTTACTTACTTTAATCACTAGATGCATGTTTAGGATTAATCAAAATAAAATTGGGCTGAGTTAAAATTGGTTCACACACTTGGTGCAGTGTAAAATTTAGAAAAAGGTTTTTGAAAAAGAAAGTTAGTTTTTCTTCCTTAAAACACATTGAAGAGAAAAAAGGGGCCTATAAATAAATTACAATGCTCTCAACCTCAAAAATAATCTCTCGGTATATGAGAAGTAAAGTGGAATGTGTGATATTTCATATGGGAGGAATAATGTTATATTTATTTAAATTTTCTTAAAAATTGGCAGCATTTGACAGTATACAAGACATGCCAAAAATGTGATGTTGTGCGCATGGGTATAAAATCCACATGCGTGCACAATTTTAGACAGACGCAAAACTAGACTAAAACATGTGGAGTCATTCGAACAAGGTTAACATACATTCGTGCTAATGGATAAAGATAGAAGGTGTCTTTACCTAATGCAGGTTGCGTTTTTCAAATGATGGCATTTCCCCTTAGGTTCAACACAACACTTTTCAATATACAAGATCACTAGTTTCATTTCGTAAAACAATTTTTAAAATTAAATTAAAATGTGTGTGTGTGTGTGTGTGTGTGTGTGCGCGCGCATAGCCTTACACGTTCAAATTGACAATCTGTAAAAGGATATTCTTTAATGTAGATGAAGCGGAAGTCTTTGATTGTATATAATCTATATTTGATCTTGAATATTCAGTGTTCACCAATGTCTAATGAACAAATCTCTTTATACCAAACAACATCGATATGAAATCAAACATCTTGGTTTGATAATGCATAACCCAAATGCTTTTACACAAATAATTCTTTTTATTGTTTTTCAATGAAATGCTGATGAAGAGAAATAAGGTCGAGGACCATGTGATGGACATATACGAGGGTTTAGACATTATAATACAAGATGAAGTTGAAACCTAAAAAATGTATCTTTAGTGTTGCTGTATGAAACTTTCTGGGCTTTATCATTGTGACAACCCGCGATCCGAGATAAGGGGTGGCCAGCCTGATACTCAACCGTAACAGGAATCATGGATGGATATCATCCTCAGCATCAATAAAAATAAAATGAGTATACGGGAAAACCACCCAATAAATCAGAAAACGGGTTGCCAAAAAGTTTAGCAATTTAAAATGCAGTTAAGAAATTTAAATTAAAACAACCCCATCTGATAAGCAAGTGGAATTCCACAAGAATATATATAATACCACTAAGACGAATGTATACAAAAGGACCGAATAGGCTGTCGGTCCACAGCTACATAGAACACAGTACAACAGCTTAAATATCTTACATAATACATTCATTAATCAAATACAAAAGTTTGGGCCACACGCCCGAATATAAGACCCGATCATATCTAGAACACAAAGATGAAAGCGTCTAATACAATATCCTGTAATAACCCGCAAAATCTTACAACTCGTCGAAAGCAAAGGAATGGGAATATCAAAACGGTCGTCCTTGCGGGGGGAGCATCTGAGCGGACACAATAATATGTGCAACAAGGAAAGTAAACCGGTCAGGACCGGGTCCTATATGATCACCATATTAAATAAAAAGCATGATAGAAATGAACAGTTATGCATAAATGATAAGGATGATAAACTTACATTACAATTTAACTAAATGATGAAATGAAATATCATTTACATAAAAGAAAGAAAAGTAAATAACCTTAATTTAAAACCTTTCCTCATTTATCAAATTTTCCATTTTCTTTTATATTCCTTAATAGGGATAAAACCATTTATTAACCTCCATAGTTAATTATCTTACCATTTCATCTTTCCATTCCTTAATAGGAATATCATTAATATCAAGTGCTCTTTATGGCACATAAATTTCAATCCCGTGCACTTTATGGCACGTATCTATGCTCTTTGTGGCATTTATCATACGCTCTTTGTGGCGTTTATCAACCACGAAGTTCCATTTGATAAAAATGTAGTTATATTCATATACATATAACGATTCTAAGACCGCCCGTCCGGGTTTCCCCACTGTGCGCGCCCCTAAATGACCATCATCTTCCAGCGCCTATCATAAGACAACCTGGGATACTACAACGCAAGACGTCGGGAAGCGGCCATGTGCCTGCGGGATAGTCAAGACCACACCCAGAATCTCCTACCCATCGCAGAAAAATATACAATAATAACAGTCATATGTCCTAGGACTATATCCACCCTGCATTCATTAGCCAGGGGGCTTCACCTGTGCGCGCGAACTTCCCTTATGATGGTATTTAGAGAGGTGTGTTTCTTAAAAAAAATCATTTACCATATCATGATTTAGTAAATTATCATTTACTTAGTTCCTTTTTCCAAATTTCATTTCTATTTTTCAATATCCATGAATTGGGTTCATTTTCATTCGAACCTACCACCATTAAATAATTTGGTTCATTTCATTTGAACCTAATACCTTTGACTAATTTAATTCATTTTACGCGAACCTATCACCATCGAATATCATCATTAATATTCCTCAAATTACAAGTCCCGACTAAATCTCCAAAGGATCATTATGATTCTACAAGTCCCCAAAGTTTACATAACTTCGATAAGCCCCTAATGTCTCCAAGCTTGGGCATACAAACTCCTAACTTCTAAAAACTCAATAAAAGAAGTAATGCCTTAACATTACTTTAAACCTCCCCAGAATAAACCCCAGATGAACCCATTCAAGTCTAGGGTGGCGACCAAACTCAACCACTACTCTAGGACTCTAAGTTTACTTCATATAAGAAGATTCCTAGGTCCTAATCCTAAATAAATAAATAAAAAAGTTAAATTCAAAAAGAAAAGAAGAGGAAAATTTGCAGGGTATCTGAATCGATTCGGACCTACCGAATCGATTTGGGTTCATAAAGGCGAATCGATTCGGATTAGTCGAATCGATTTGTCCAGGAAAATTGAGTTTCTGCATAATTACCGAATCGATTCGGACTAGCCGAACCGATTCGGGTGACCAAGGCTTGCAAACTGTCTCTCAGCGAATCGATTCGGCCAGACCGAATCGATTCGGTTCTGCAGAAATTCCTAGTTTTGGCTATGGAGTTTTAAACTTCAAATTTCTTCCTAAACCTAAAATCAACCAAACCAACCTCAATTACCTCAACTTATACATCATGAATGTATATAACTACCATCATCAACAACATTTATCATCCAAATCAATCTCTAAGGGTTAATACCCAAATAATCTAACAAAACCCTAACTAAACTAAATCATAACAATCCATAATTATCAATGCTAATTAATCCACTTAAATAATATACTAGTAAGTAAGTAACTTGCCTTGATCATGCAAATGCAGATTTTGATTTGTTGTAGGCAATGATTTAAGCTTGAATCTCCAAATCTCTCAATTTCTCCCAAAGTTCTCTTCCTCTCTCTTTCTCTCTAAGGATCAATTGTGTGTAATGGAAGAATAGAAATAGGATAGGGGACTTAAATGTGGCTTGAGTCTAAAAAGCTCAACTTTAATAACTAATACGCGATATAATAAATCTCAACTACACATTTAAGCTATAACCAGTCAAAAGTGCCCGAAATACCAAAATGCAATATGACAGTTATTTTGACCGTCTCGAACCTACCGGGACTAACTGCACTATCCAAATTATCATTTGGAAATTTTATAACTCATTTTAAGTTCTGATTTCATATTTGTAATAATCCTCGCTTATGAGACCGTAATTTATAGTAATTACTTAGTATAGTAATTAGAGACAGGTGTTGGGTTATGATTTGAATGTTAATTCAATATAGAGAAGTTGGTATCTATTATGAGTTTGCATACCTACCATATTTATGGGTAAATATTGCTATGTCATGCTTATAAATATCATCTGAATTCAAAATGATATTTGGCTTAATAATGAGACAGGAACCTAAATTGAATTTTAAATTATCCAAATGATAATTTGGAGGTTGCAGTTGATTACGGAACGTGCGAAATAGTCAAATAATGTACCATATTGTATTTTGTAGGTTTGGGCATTTTTGACTGGTTGTGCCTTGGTTATGCAGATGCGTATTATTTTATCGCACTATTAGTTAATTTAGTGGGATATTTGTCTTAGGTCACGACTTAAGCCTTCTAAGTCTTCCTATTTCCCTAATTCCCTTCCAAAACCTAAAGAGAGAAAGAGAAGAGTGGAGAGAAAGATTAGAGCTTTGGAGATTTTGAGAGATTCTTGCTCCTACAACCAAGAGACCTGCAATTTGCTGAATCAAGGCAAGTTTTTACTTGCTATTTGTGTCTTGAGATAGATGATTTTCTATGGTAATGATGTATTGATTTTGGTTTAGCAAACTTAGGGTTTTCCTTATGTATTTATGGGTTTTGATTCATTCAAAGATGATTAGGATGATTCATGAGCCTTAAGATGGTTAATAGCATCATTGATGTTATCTTGATGTTGGTATATAAGTTTGGTTTGAAGAAATTTGAGTTGGGGTAGAAAATGGAGTCCAAGACTCCATAGCCAATTCTTGGCAAAATCGCAGGCCCGAATCGATTCGGCCCCCTGGGCGAATCGATTCGGTTAGGTCCAGTGCCCAGGTCTTGTGAACCGAATCAATTCGGAATTGATCCGAATCGATTCGGAAGTTATGCAGAAACTCAAACCTTCTGACCGAATCGATTCGGTTTCCATCCGAATCGATTCGGCAACTTTTCAGAAACTCAAATTTTCTGGCCGAATCGATTCGGCCAAGGGGGCGAATCGATTCGGTAGCCTTGCACTTTTCCAAAAAAAATTTCTTTTAAATTTTAACCCTTTTTCGTTAGGATTAGTAATTAGGGACCTTCTTTAATGAAGTAAACATAGGTCTTAGAGTATTAGTTGAGTTGGGTCGACATCCTAGACTCGAAAGGGTTCATCTAGGGTTCTTTTAAGGGGGAATTTAAAGTGATGTTTAGGCATTACTTTTATCTTGTAGTTCTATGAGGGTCTAGAACATATTAAGGTCAATTTGGAGACTTTAGAATTTAACTTGAGTTAGAATTTGACTTGAGGGTTTATGTTAAAGCCTAAAGGAGGCTTTGGAAATAACTTTGGAGTCTGAATTTCTTATCGAGGATGTTATGACGGTACGTAATACGTACAGTTCCGATTTAAGCTTATACATTTGTTAAAATGGGAAATTGATAAGGTAAATGATAAATTACTAAATCATGTAATGAAAATAAATAAAATGGATGTTACACACCTCTCTAAATACCATCTTAAGGGAAGTCCGTGCGAGAGGTGAAGCCCCCTGGCTAATGAATGCAGGGTGGATATAGTCCTAGGCCATATGAGCGCTTGTTTTATTTTTCTGCGATGGGTAGGAGATTCTGGGTATGGTCTTGACTACCCCGCAGGCATATGGCCGCTTCCCGACGATTTCGATAGGATCCCAAGTTGTCTTATGTTAGGCCCTGGAAGATGATGGTTATTTAGGGACGCGCACAGTGGGGAAACCCGGACGGGCGGTCTTAGAATCGTTATATTTATATTTATGACTACTCTAATTATCGAGTTGGACTCGATGGATCATGAATGCCATAAAGAGCAAATTTATGCCACAAAGAGCATGCTATTGAGATTAGTGTCATAAAGAGCACATGATAATAATTGTATTCCTGATAAGGAATGTCAAGGAAGATTTAAATTGAAATATGATGAAAAATGATAAAGGCTCATATGTACTTTTAATTCTGTTTTATATGAATTTTATTCTTCACAGTCAATTATTATCTTTAGTTTCCTCACATGACGTTACCATGCTAGACTATCATCCAAGCTTACTTGCGCATCATTGTCATACCTGTCATTTATCTATTGATCACATATATCCGGCCCTGACCGGTTTTCATTTCTTGTTGTATATATATATATATATATAATTCGTTCAGGTGTTCCGCCGCATGGTCGCCCGTAATGATCTTTCCTTCCATATGTCTTGAGGAGCCGTGACATTGTGCGGGTCTCACGGGATGTTTTGTGTAGACGCCTCCCTTTATGTTATCTAGTTATGATCAGTTTATTCGGGCATGTTACCCAAACCGTTGTAATTGTATAATGGATTTATTATGTAACACCTGGAGCTTATTATATGTTGTATGGTTAGTATTGACCGACGTTTCATTCGGTCCTTTTGTATCTTTGGGTTTCTTATATACGCTTGTGGGGGGGGTTCCCACCCTCTATTCCTACTATGGGTTGTTGAAAATGTTCTCTTCTTATTTAAAAACCAAAGTTTTTGATAACCCGTTTTCTGGAATATAGTGTGGTTATTCCTTATACTTTGCATATTGTAGTGATGCTGAGAATGATATTTATCAATGATTTCCTATTTTATCGAGGTATAGGGTTGGCCACCCTTTATTTTGGATAGTGGGTTGTCACAGATGGTATCAGAGCATCAGGTTCTAGAGTCTTTAGGATCTATGCGGACTTATCACGTTCTACCGTAGCGTTCTTTGATATAGAACTTAATGTTAGGATTGTTTGTTGCTTATGTATGCGATCTTCTGCTAAATAGATTGTTTTGTATTATGTTTTAATTCTGCCTCGTCTTTATCTCAGATGCCGCCAAAGAGAGGACGTCCCGCTAGACGTAATAGGGTTGTTGAGGATGAGTTTGGTCCTCCGCCGCAGCAACAGGGGAGTATCAGTGCCGCTGAGGTGGCAACTATTGTGGCCCAAGCTGTCAACGCCGCAATGACTGCAGTGGCCCAACAAATGCCACAAGTTCAAGCAAGGGGACAAGAAGCACTAGTTCCTACGGGACCTTCTCAGTGGGAACGGGTGAGGGAGTCTTTCCTTAAGGGACATCCCCCGGAATTTGAGGGAGGTTCGGATGTTATAAAGGCGAACCAGTGGAAGAGAGATATGCAGCGCCACCTTAGGATGGTGGAATGTAGTGAGGAGAAAAAGCAAATTCTCGTTACCTTCAAGCTGGTCGGACCGGCCTTACACTGGTGGGAGTCAATGACGACACCCGAACAAAGGGATACTATGTCCATCACAAATTTTTGGGCTTTGTTTGATGGAAAGTATTTCCCTCCCGCAGTTCAGAGGGAAATGCAGAGGAAACTTCAAGATTTAGTACAAGGGGAGAGATCGGTTGCCGAGTACGAGGAGGAGTTTACCCGGTTAGCAAGCTTTATACCGGATGAAGTCACTCCAGAAGTGAAGAGGATCTCCAAGTTTGTGGGAGGTTTGCATTGGCGAATAAAACAACATTTGCTTGGAAATCCATCTCTGGTGACCTTTGGTGATGTGATGAATGCTGCTTTACTTCACTGTCAAGAGCATAGATTGTTTGTTCAAAACAAGAAGAAGGTTGTAGTTGCGGGGCAAGCAGTGAGACAGGGAGGAACTGGGAGCGGAGGAGGAATATCTTCTTCATCCCAATCCTCGGGGAACAAGAAGGTTGAGAGGGATCCTCAGCAGGGGGATTTGGTAAAGCGTCAACGTTTCGGGGGGTTTAATGCTGGTGGCAATAATACCAGGCAGGGTCAAGGTGGTCAGAAACCACAGGGTGGTAGAGGTGGAAATGGAGGTAGAGGCCAACAGGGCCGAGGTGCGGGGCAATTCCGAAATAACCAAGGTAGGAATCAGGATAATACGACAAATAAATGTTTCCAGTGTGGGGAGCTGGGCCACTACAAAAGTGCGTGTCCTCAGTTGGTTGGAGGGCATCTTCCAAGGGCCCCACAGCAGCCGTATGTACAGTTTCCGCCCCAAGCGCCTAATCCGGTTGCTCCTCTTCAACAGGGACAATTACAGTACGGTCGGGTTTACCATATTCAGGAGGCTCTGCTTCCTCCGGCACCACCAGCGATCGAGGGTAAGTTTCTCATTCATGGGCACATGGGTCGAATCCTATTTGATACGGGTGCTACACACTCCTTCATTTCTAGAAGTTTTGCCCAGACTTCAGGTTTGATAAAATCTGCTGAAAGTACCTTCACTAGTGTTGAATCCTCTATGGGCGATGGCTCATTGATTTTCTTCGTATGTAAAAACGTAGGAATTAACCTTGGTGACTTGTGTTTCGAGGCTGATTTACTCGTCCTTGATACGGTCGGGTACGATGTAATTTTGGGTATGGATTGGCAAGTGAAGTATCATGCTATAGTAAATTGTTACGGGAAAAGCTTAGTTTTTGCGGTTCCGGGACAAGAGATGTTCCTGGTAGTTATGCCTGGTATGGAAGGGAGCACGAGTGCTTATCTATACTGTATTGCGGAAGCCGCATCTAGAGATGTCGTGGTTCCCCTAAATTCTCTTCCAATCGTTAGAGATTTTGAAGATGTTTTTCGAGAGATACCGGGATTACCTCCAAGTCGGGAAATAGAGTTTGTGATTGATCTAATGCCGAGAACTCGACCGATCGCCAAAGCTCCTTATCGAATGGCTCCTGTGGAGATGAGGGAGCTGAGAGATCAGATTCAGAACCTATTGGAGCAGGGCTTTATTAGGCGTAGTACCTCACCGTGGGGCGCTCCGGTATTGTTTGTGAAGAAGAGAGACGGTTCTCTCCGGTTATGCGTGGACTATAGAGAGTTGAATAAAGTCACCATCCGGAATAAATACCCTTTACCTCGCATCGACGACTTGTTTGATCAACTTAGGGGAGCTTCCTACTTCTCCAAGATTGACTTGAGGACGGGGTATCACCAATTGAGGATACGAGAGCAAGATGTATCTAAAACGGCATTTTTGACCCGTTATGGATCTTATGAATTCTTGGTTATGCCCTTTGGGCTAACCAATGCCCCTGCAGTGTTTATGGATCTTATGAACAGGGTATTTCGGGATTTTCTTGACCAGTTTGTCATTGTATTTATTGATGACATCCTAGTCTATTCTCAGACAGAGTCAGATCACGCTGCTCACTTGCGGTTGGTCCTGCAGAGATTGAGGGATCATCAATTGTATGCAAAATTTGAGAAATGTGGCTTCTGGTTGAAGGAGGTTCAATTTTTGGGACATGTGGTGTCATCCCAGGCGTGTCTGTGGATCCGGGTAAGGTGATCGCGGTAAAGGAGTGGGTTCAGCCCACGACGCCCACTGAAGTTCGTAGTTTTCTGGGCTTGGCGGGTTATTACAGTCGATTCATTAAGGGCTTTTCCAAGGTTGCTAGCCCATTGAAGAATTTAACTCGGAAAGGAGTAAGATTTTTATGGGACAGTTCATGTCAAGCGTCTTTTGATAAGCTCAAGGATAGACTAACTTCGGCTCCAGTCCTGGCATTGCCACAGCCGGGATTGGAATATCTCGTCTTCACTGATGCATCTCTTCAGGGATTATGAGGTGTTCTTCAACAAGAGAGACAACCCATTGCGTACGCTTCTCGTAAGTTGAAGCCTCACGAGAAGAACTATCCGGTTCATGACTTGGAATTTGCCGCCGTTGTATTTGCCTTGAAGATATGGAGGCATTATCTCTTGGGGGAAAAGTTTAGCCTTTTCACCGACCACAAATCTCTGCAATACTTATTTTCCCAAAAGGATTTGAACATGCGCCAGCGTCGTTGGTTGGAGTTTGTGAAAGACTACCAATTTGATATTCATTATCACCCCGGAAAGACGAATGTAGTAGCAGATGCCTTGAGCAGGAAGCTCGAGGGAGACTTAGATGAGGTATGGAAAGCTAAGTGGAGAGAACTCAGTCTAGAGGATGCAGGAGTGAGATCATTCCTTTCTGTGATGACGGTTACTCCCACGATTATAGCAAAGATTGTGGAAGCTCAAAAAAGAGATAAAGTTTGTCAAGACCATACACGCCAGCTGTTGTCCGAGGGAGCGGAGTCGTACTCGATTGGTTTCGAGGGCGAACTACGTTTCCATGGAAGACTTGTGGTTCCCGACGATGGGGATTTGAGACGAACGGTGATGGCAGAATCCCACGGGTCAAGGTTTGCAGTACATCCAGGCGGGGACAAGATGTACCAAGATATGCGTCGTTTGTATTGGTGGGCGGGTATGAAGAGGGATATCTCTGAGTTTGTGTCTCAATGCACTACTTGTCAGTTGGTTAAGATCGACCACCAGCGACCGACAGGTTTGTTACAACCGCTCGAGATTCCCGTATGGAAATGGGAGAGCATTTCGATGGACTTCATTACGGGCTTACCTAGATCGCAAAAGGGTCATGATTCCATTTGGGTAATTGTCGACCATTTGACTAAGTCGGCACACTTCTTGCCTGTGCGCACCGATTATGATACTGCCCGTTATGACCAATTGTTCATCGAGGAGATCATCAGACTTCACGGGGTACCTTTAAATATTGTCTCCGACCGAGATAAGATATTTGTGTCCCACTTTTGGCAAAGTTTCCAAGGAGCAATGGGGACCGAGTTGAAGTTAAGCTCTTCCTATCATCCTCAAACAGACGGTCAGACCGAAAGGGTAAACCAGATGTTGGAGGATATGCTTCGTATGTGCATACTCGATTTTAAGGGCAGTTGGGAACAATACCTTCCATTGGTTGAGTTTGCTTATAATAACTCATACCAATTTACTATCGGAATGGCACCCTATGAAGCTCTGTATGGCAGGCCTTGTAGGTCGCCCGCTTGTTGGTTGGAAGTGGGTGATAACAAGTTCCTTGGACCTGAAATGATCCAAGACACTTCTTCGAAGATTGAGCTTATTCGAAATCGCATACGGATAGCCCAAGATCGCCAAAAGAGTTATGCTGATGCGGGTAGGAGACATATGGAGTTGGAGGTTGGAGACCAAGTGTTGGTGCGAGTGTCCCCGATGAAGGGCATTGCAAAGGTTGGTCCCGTAGCATACCAACTTGCCTTGTCGGAACCCTTACAACAAATCCATGATGTATTTCACGTCTCCTCTTTGAAGAAGTACAGAAGGTGTGAAGGTGCCCTTTGGCACATTCCTTTCGAAGATATCGAATTGCAACCTGATGTCTCTTATGAAGAACAACCGGTTGCTATCCTTGAGTTTGGGGAGCGAAAGTTGAGATCTCGGGTGGTGCCCCTAGTGAGAGTTCATTGGAGTCATCATCATGCAAATGAATCAACTTGGGAACGTGAGGACGAGATGCGGGAGAAATATCCACATCTTTTCTTATGAGGTACGCCTGAATTTTGGGGACAAAATTCCCTCATAAGGGGGGGAGTATGTAATAACCCTCGCTTATGAGACCGTAATTTATAGTAATTACTTAGTATAGTAATTAGAGACAGGTGTTGGGTTATGATTTGAATGTTAATTCAATATAGATAAGTTGGTATCTATTATGAGTTTGCATACCTACCATATTTATGGGTAAATATTGCTATGTCATGCTTATAAATATCATCTGAATTCAAAATGATATTTGGCTTAATAATGAGACAGGAACCTAAATTGAATTTTAAATTGTCCAAATGATAATTTGGAGGTTGCAGTTGATTCCGGAATGTGCGAAATAGTCAAATAATGTACCATATTGTATTTTGTAGTTTTGGGCATTTTTGACTGGTTGTGCCTTGATTATGCAGTTGCGTATTATTTTATCGCACTATTAGTTAATTTAGTGGGATATTTGTTTTAGGTCACGAATTAAGCCTTCTAAGTCTTCCTATTTCCCTAATTCCCTTCCAAAACCTAAAGAGAGAAAGAGAAGAGTAGAGAGAAAGATTAGAGCTTTGGAGATTTTGAGAGATTCTTGCTCCTACAACCAAGAGACCTGCAATTTGCTGAATCAAGGCAAGTTTTTACTTGCTATTTGTGTCTTGAGATAGATGATTTCCTATGGTAATGATGTATTGATTTTGGTTTAGCAAACTTAGGGTTTTCCTTATGTATTTATGGGTTTTGATTCATTCAAAGATGATTAGGATGATTCATGAGCCTTAAGATGGTTAATAGCATCATTGATGTTATCTTGATGTTGGTATATAAGTTTGGTTTGAAGAAATTTGAGTTGGGGTAGAAAATGGAGTCCAAGACTCCATAGCCAATTCTTGGCAAAATCGCAGGCCCGAATCGATTCGGCCCCCAGGGCGAATCGATTCGGTTAGGTCCAGTGCCCAGGTCTTGTGAACCGAATCGATTCGGAATTGATCCGAATCGATTCAGAAGTTATGCATAAACTCAAACCTTCTGACCTAATCGATTCAGTTTCCATCCGAATCGATTCGGCAACTTTTCAGAAACTCAAATTTTCTGGCCGAATCGATTCGGCCAAGGGGGCGAATCGATTCGGTAGCCCTGCACTTTTCCAAAAAAAAATTCTTTTAAATTTTAACCCTTTTTCATTAGGATTAGTAATTAGGGACCTTCTTTAATGAAGTAAACATAGGGCTTAGAGTATTAGTCGAGTTGGGTCGACATCCTAGACTCGAAAGGGTTCATCTAGGGTTCTTTTAAGGGGGAATTTAAAGTGATGTTTAGGCATTACTTTTATCTTGTAGTTCTATAAGGGTATAGAACATATTAAGGTCAATTTGGAGACTTTAGAATTTAACTTGAGTTAGAATTTGACTTGAGGGTTTATGTTAAAGCCTAAAGGAGGCTTTGGAAATAACTTTGGAGTCTGAATTTCTTATCGAGGATGTTATGACGGTACGTAATACGTACAGTCCCGATTTAAGCTTATACATTTGTTAAAATGGGAAATTGATAAGGTAAATGATAAATTACTAAATCATGTAATGGAAATAAATAAAATGGATGTTACACACCTCTCTAAATACCATCTTAAGGGAAGTCCGTGCGAGAGGTGAAGCCCCCTGGCTAATGAATGCAGGGTGGATATAGTCCTAGGCCATATGAGCGCTTGTTTTATTTTTCTGCGATGGGTAGGAGATTCTGGGTGTGGTCTTGACTACCCCGCAGGCATATGGCCACTTCCCGACGATTTCGATAGGATCCCAGGTTGTCTTATGTTAGGCTCTGGAAGATGATGGTTATTTAGGGACGCGCACAGTGGGGAAACCTGGACGGGCGGTCTTAGAATCGTTATATTTATATTTATGACTATTCTAATTATCAAGTTGGACTCGATGGATCATGAATGCCATAAAGAGAAAATTTATGCCACAAAGAGCATGCTATTGAGATTAGTGCCATAAAGAGCACATGATAATAATTGTATTCCTGATAAGGAATGTCAAGGAAGATTTAAATTGAAATATGATGAAAAATGATAAAGGATCATATGTACTTTTAATTCTGTTTTATATGAATTTTATTCTTCAGAGTCAATTATTATCTTTAGTTTCCTCACATGACGTTACCATGCTAGACTATCATCCATGCTTACTTGCGCATCATTGTCATACCTGTCATTTATCTATTGATCACATATATCCGGCCCTGACCGGTTTTCATTTCTTGTTGTATATATATATATGTATATATATATATATATATATATATATATATATATATATATATATATATATATATATATATATAATCCGTTCAGGTGTTCCGCCGCACGGTCGCCCGTAATGATCTTTCCTTCCATATGTCTTGAGGAGCCGTGACATTGTGCGGGTCTCACGGGATGTTTTGTGTAGACGCCTCCCTTTATGTTATCTAGTTATGATCAGTTTATTCGGGCATGTTACCCAAACCGTTGTAATTGTATAATGGATTTATTATGTAACACCTGGAGCTTATTATATGTTGTATGGTTAGTATTGACCGACGTTTCATTCGGTCCTTTTGTATCTTTGGGTTTCTTATATACGCTTGTGGGGGGGGTTCCCACCCTCTATTCCTACTATGGGTTGTTGAAAATGTTCTCTTCTTATTTAAAAACCAAAGTTTTTGATAACCCGTTTTCTGGAATATAGTGTGGTTATTCCTTATACTTTGCATATTGTAGTGATGCTGAGAATGATATTTATCAATGATTTCCTATTTTATCGAGGTATAGGGTTGGCCACCCTTTATTTCGGATAGTGGGTTGTCACAATATTAAACTAAAATGTCATTTTTTTTTATCTTATGACACTATAAATTACCACATGGATATTTTTACCTACTCGCAAGGTAATCATACAACATTTCAGTAAATATTAACCTTTTTCATATTAAATTAATATTTACTCAACATCCATCATTTTATAATTAATTACTACATATAGTAAATAAATATAAAATAGGCTATCAAACGTGAGGGTTATTATAATCATCAATAAAAAAAAGGGTATAGAATCCAACTTGGACAAAACTAAAGACCTCATCATCATGTGGTCGCCAAAGATAAAAAAGGAAGTGAAAATACTCATTCGTCGACTTTCAACCCTTAATCACTTAACCTCTATATCTATGAATAAGTGTTTGACCTTTTACACGGTCCTCATAAAGTCTTTTAAATGCAATGAAGAATTTAAAGAAGCCTTCCAAGAATTGAAACATTACCTTTCATTCCCCCTAATGTCTAAGACAATCTTAGGCAAGAAGATATACTTATACTCGACGATGGTTTCAAAATCGACTACCAGTTAATTCCTTATATGGAATGAGGATAGGGCACATAAGACCGTATCTTACCCCAGAAAAATTTTCTAAGTCATCCCTCCCCAAGGACATGAGGTAAATTAAAACACACAATGTTTGTACAAATGTAAATAATAAATCGACATCAAATATCGTCTCAATTGTATCCCACTTTACATAAAATTTAGTAGAACCACTATTATGACAATCTTAATTAAAGCACTAACACAACAACAACCCCATCTCTAATGTATCCCTACCCTAGTTGCATAACTGTAGTATTGTTAATATAAAAAATATAATATCCATCTAATTAAAATAATAACATAAAAATAGTTATAATCCCAAATGTACTATGACTTTCAATACCAACCAGTAATACCACTACTACTACAAAAAATCATCAAAATACCATTACCTTTGAACAAAATCAAAGTATTATAGGCTTAACCTAATGCGCATGCCCTATCCTTACCAGAATTCCCTCACACTGACACTAATATGTAATCTACCACTTACCTACCTCTAATCTCTAAGATAACTATCATGACACATGACTAACAAACTTTCAAGGTTTATAACCTATGCCCGATTACTAACTCTAATCAAGCTAACATAAAATACCCCATGAATATCGATTAGGTTGAATGCTGATGAATCCTATTGAGGTAACCCGACTAGTCATAATATATATCTAAAGGTTTAAAGAGGTTTTAGGTTTTGGCCTCCCATGGAAACAAGTCAATAACCCCTTTAAAAACCAAAATAAGCAACACTATTAGGACCGAATTGATTCGAATCATTCCCAAATGGATTTGTTGGTCCGAAATGATTTGGTTCAAGATTTAATCAATTCAGGGTCTTCTAATAACATAACTTCGAACCCAAAACCAAAATTTCTCAAATTATTCCTCCAATTTGATTACAAACCCAAATTCGATCCCCTAAATCATTAACAATTGGTCCATCTAATATGAGGGTTGACAATCCTAACATATTTCAATTTAAACACTAAATACAATGGATTAAATTGATAATCCTATCTCCAATTTACATAGCATTACTAAAAACCCTAGTCATATGATCATGGTCCACAAATCATCAATTTTGCACGATGAAATTTCAAGTACCATACTAAACATAAAGGAGGTAATTTTTAACATGAATAGATTCATAATTATAAGTCTAACAAATTACACCTAAGTTCCATAACCCAAATTATATAATATTACATAAGAACCCTATGTTCACGTTCATAACTTCAAACTGTATTTTCTCTAACAATTCAATTATTCAATTTCATCAATTAAACTAGATTCCTAATTAATATCAACTTCATCAATTTTAGGTTTAACTAAATACATGAATTTAAACAAAATCAATTCATATCAAATGAGAAAAGTAGAAAGTAAGTTATTGCCTTGATTGGTTATGGAGATTATCTTCTTTCTTTAGAAAATTCCCAACATTCCAAAACTTCAATCCTCTTCTCCAAATCTCTTCAAGTTGTTGAATTTATCAAGATGATATATTTTACGTGAGGTTATGATATACGGTTAACTAATCAATTAATAAGTGAGGCATAATATGCTAAACTCGTGGGTATCCTTAGGCATTGGTTAAAACCCGCCTAAAAGGTCCTAAAATATAGTTCAATAAACCTTTAGCCCAATGGATTTCCTCACCCCAAGGGTCAAATTGAACATGTCTTTTACATCAACTCGGTACTCTAAATGCATCCATAGTCTGACCCAACACGAAACATAAATTCCAACTCAAGTCCAACTTCAACCCATTAGGCTAAATACTTATTAGAGACTATAAAACCCACTAAAATATAATATCTCGATCTAATTTCACCCCACATAATTATAATTTAAAGCCAATAAATACTTTTCAAATATTCTCCAAATTACGAGATATTACATTCAGAACCATCCTCCCCTAGTGTATATAATGAACGGAGTACAAGTAAATAATCGAATTTTTTAAAATACATTCGTAATTAATCCTAAGTCATTTTTTTAGTTGTTGGTAATGTTTTAATAAATATGGGACACGTGTCATTCTATAAGAAAATGAAGATGGAAGGTTAGAACCGGTTATAAGGCAATTTGGAATGTTTGTGAGGATCTTTTGAGTGGTTATGGAACTTGATACAGCTCAAAAAATACATGGGATGAAATCCCACCAAATCTTTTGAAATGGGACTAAAGCCTAAATCTTTAAATAAATAATTACAAAGCATATATGTATAAGTTGATAATGGAGTGTCAATAGTTAGTTGTTGTTTACAATTCCTCAATATATGTAATCACTCGCAAAGAATATATATATATATATATATATAACAAAAATTTATTTCTCGTTATAAAAACATTAATATCCAACTGAAAAGAGAAATTTATTGATAGCCCTAGTCGACGATTCGTTTATATACGTTGAGGACAAGCAAAAATTTTCTTAGTATCTTATGTACACCGTATTTATTATTAATTGACATTAAACCTATCTACTATGTAGTTACACATTTATATACATACATATATGGTAAATCTACAATACCAACCCCATCAACTTTGTAGTTGCACATTTGCCACTCTAAGACATTAAATTGATATAAGTTTTCTTTTTTTTCTTAATTTGGGCATTGTAAAACTCTATAAATACATTTTAATAGCAAAAACACATACACTTGGAAAAAAGTGTGTCTTGTAATATAATTCCATTTAATCACTAAAAGTAACTTTTTTTTTCTTTTTTTTAATTTAATGATGGTGATATAACAGTATATACATACATTTGATTATAAAGACGAATAAAAATTAAAAAACAACTATATAGATATATTTTTTAGTGAACTTATTGATAAATTTTTTGTTAATATTTAATATTTAACTAAAACATATGGTTGTTCTTGAGTAGGGTTGTTTTTCAGTCGATCGGTTAGATAAATGGAGCATACCAATACAAAACCAACTTTGAATTGTTCAAACATACCAGCCCATAAACCAAAACCAAACCACGTGATACATCAGTAAAATTAATTTTTCAAAAATACTATAAATTTCAGTCTACAGTAATTTTGGTTGGTCAGTACAAAATGGTAATTTTTTAATGAACTCAATGCATCATCTTTGAAAGTAACACCTTAGGGATACCCAACAAGATATTTATCAACACCTTAAATGGAAGCCAAGTGCATCATCTTCCAAAGTAAACCAAACATTACAACTTACTTGAAGCTGATTACCTGAAACTTTGATAAGAAATCCATCAATTTTTTCTCTCAAGCATGTCCTATAAACCTCAAACACGTAACACAAACAAATCTCAAAATGCATTATATATATATAGGTGGGATATTAATCGGGTCTACTTAACGGGTGAAAGAAACGGGTCTCTTAAACAAGAGAAAAAAAAAAGACACGAGGCTTGAGGGAAAGAAAGAAGCATGGAAAAAGTCAAAACCTTGAACCCTAAAACATTTCTTTTGGGTGCCCATTTTTCTCTCCCTTTTTGATGTGCAAATACTCGGTTCATTTTCCCCCCTTCTCTCATATTCATTTTGGATCAACTCACCACTGAGTCTTCATTTTACATCAGCTCACCAAGGATCTCTACTCAGATAATAATTTAATGATCTTTTTCCTTACCCACTCATACCATGTGTTTTTATGAATGGTATTTTCTGATTTTTGTTTTTCTTTTATCTGTAGCATAATGATTCATCTCGAATAATGCATTTCAGTACCTTTATTCTCACACATTTTAGCACATTTGTATCCGTTAATTTCTATATTTATGCTCGTTATCTAGACAACCTCAACTATTGATGTTTATATGCTTTGTGAGGTATTATTGAGCTTTTTGAGGTTTTATGGATGCCTGGCGTGAAGTTTGGTTGTATGTAAAAAAAAGTTTTTCAATATTTGTATCTTTAGAGGAATTTTAGTCATTTAATCATTTTTGTTTATGTCCTAAACTCTTTACAAAAGTGTTTCGCTCTCAGTTAGATTCGTGTATTCGTTGAAGGTGCTCAATTCTGATTTATAACGAAGAAGATACGACATTTTTCGTTTCATGAGCCAAGTAAAGAAAGAAGACAACACAAAGTGTCAGACCTGTAGGTTTTGAATAGATTCGGCCCTTTTTCCAAATTTATTCACACCCTGCAATTATTGAATTTTCCCTGCTCCAAATCGATTAAGTTCTGGCCTGAATTTCCCTTGAAATTTTGGCTCCTTTTTTTTACAAGTTTGCCATTAGGGTTTTGTTACATATTGTTTCTCCCCTCTTTTAATTCGGATATCTTAGTTTTCAAGTTAGATTAAGTTTTGTGAGAATGTGAGGTGACCCTATTTAGATGGGATGGTTTCAAAATTTACACAAACTAAATTAAAAAAATTTATTTCTCAAATTAATTTTTTCTTTAATAAAATTAATTTAAAATAAACAAGATTGCCTAAATTAATTAAGCACCAAATAAAACAATTTTTTTATTAAACCAATTTTATCTTTTTAACCTAATCAGTCATCTAGATGTGAATTGTAAGATTAAATAAACAACCACTACACCCGATGTACGAGGAAAACTCAAATAGAAAAAACCTCGGACGGCCCAACCACAAAGTCCACTAAGTACGAAAATACAAAACGGACGTGACAGAAGACTTACACGATGACTAGACGCACTCACAATCCTTGATACTCTTTGTTCAATCAACCTCTTGTGACACCCCACCTAATAAAATACAGGGCGATCACTCATGTACCAAATTAAAACAGAAGGTCGCATATAGTTCATTCTTAGCATCACTGTCGAAAACCAAATTAATTTCTAATAACCTATTAGGCTGGCGTCAATATTTTATTTAACTAATCTTTTGAACAAATTAATCAGATAAAACATTCACACAATTTATGTATAAATGAAACTGAGATGAAATAAAAAATAACCGAACACTCGTTTTAACAATATACAACCAAATCGAATCCGCATAAAAGGCGGTAAAAGAATAAATAAAAGCAGTTGGGTGATTATCCCGAATGTAACTAAAATGCTTCCGATCCAAATCACAAGAATATAAGCATCTATAAATAAACCTGCATGCATCCATAGCTGCTGCAGCAACGTCTGACTCGAAAAGATCATCATACAGGCGTCCCAGTGTCTGGACACCTATATATATTTATAATATATATAGAAAGAGAGGGAAAAATATAAAAACGGGTCAGAGCCCGAGTTGTGAAAATATTTTGCAAGTGCATAAATTCTTTATTTAGAAAAATATGTTCTACCTCATATTTAAATTGGTATCTCACTCCCATGAGATACCCCTCACCTCTCTTCTAATAGTGCACACCTAGCGCATCCCTCTAAACATTCTAGTCAAGCTACGCTTCCTAGCTAATCCGTCACCTCCAAACTCTAAAAAATCCTAAGCAACCCAAGTACTAAGGGCTAAACTTCACCCCAGTCTCAACACTATGCCATGTTCGTGCGTGGGGTGTGTCTCGCGAAGCGAAATCCAAACATGGTCCCCCCCCGATACACTACTACTTGGCAAAGTTGATCATCGAGATCCATTAGACCCTTAGTACATAACGTATATAAATATATCCACATAATTATATACATTTCATACTCACTTGTATATACATATCACATTTTGAGTCCAAATGTAATCTCCTGAAATGAGAATTAAATCTATCTTTCTTCATTTTACCTTTTTACTCTAATAGAGGTATATTATATAATGTTCTCATGAATAAGAAATATACTAAACACACTAGTAATATAACCATCCCAACGAGCTATAACTCGAGGATGCGGTCTCTCAATGCTATCATCTTCTAGGGCATCACTCACATACCATCCTGGGGACCAGCGATCGGACTCAATATCACCGACATCGCGGCCAACACACACACACACAACGTCTGGGAAGCAGTCATAGTTCCTCCTCGGTAATGAGACGAAACATACTCACCACGTCTCACCCCAAATAAAAATCACACAATATAACAATGGACGCTATGACCTAGGGAATACCCACACCCTGCTCCTCGACCCAGGGTGCTCACACTCATCGCGCAACTTCCCAATGATAGCATTAGAGGGGGTATGCTTCACATATATATATAAATATACCATCCACACATAGATATATATTCATATATGTATCATATTATATATACCTTAATCATAACGTATATATATACATTCCACATTGTTCCTCAAATATATATAAATGGCCATAATTGCCAACCAATATTCTTGTGGTTAACTCACAACTATTTCCTTACATCGGCGCCACTAATCCTTCTGACCTTAAATTCCAATAATTCCTACGATCAATGTGTTTCCAACACACGTAAAACTAGTACTATCCTAAGTATATCCCTAGTGCCCAAGGCTTCTCTCAACTTTAGACGTTTGCTCGGTTTCATGTGTGTAACGTCTCGCAAAGAGAAATCCAAATAAGGAACACTCCCGTTACACTACTTCCTCGCATTGTCGATCGTCGAGATACAACGGCCTGAGGCACACCAACGGGACGTCCTAAATCCTACCTAGCTAACCTACTAACACTCTTCTACCACTATATCCTTCTATTTTAATGAAATGGAAAATCTAACTAATTGAGGCGCCTACTCCCTTCAAACCTATTGTGAACATCACCACTAAAACATACTATCTTCGAATTAGCATTCTTATTAAGGCCTGGCTACTAGACTTAAATCAATTTCCTTTACCTCGCCTCACCCACATGCTGGCGGTGATAGAACCATTTCAGTGCTATTCCATAGCACTTCCATCTCTATAAGCACACAATCATCACACGGCTCTCAGTCCATAGTGTTTTCTCTACACTAGGTCACTTATCAAAAAAACCAACTTCCTTGCATCTGATAACATATCTCAACTCACGACATCATTAAGGTTCATGCGTGGAGTGTCTCGCAAGCAAAATCCAAACAAGGAACCCCTCCAATACACTACTACTTAACTTTGTTGGTCGTGGAGGTCCGTTAGCTTCAAATATGCAATCGGGACCTATCCCCTCTTTCAAAAAAATGTGATCTGAACTCCTAACTCTGCTCAGGAGCCACAACATCACACGCTCGCACTAACACTAAGTCCTGGCACAAACAATAATGAGCTTAAACTCAGAGCTCAACAATAAACCCTCCATAGCTTAAACCACATATATAAGGTCGTTAAGCACTCGAATCAAGATAATGAAACATCTACTCACCAAAGTTCCATCCATACATATAATAAAGGCGAACTCAACCTATATCCAGGTGAGATATCTGTGACACCCTACCTAATTAAATATCGGGCGATCACTCCTTTATTAAATTAAAATCAAAGTGAACAGTTGGTTCATTCTTAGCATCATTGTCGTAAAAATACTTTTCCAATTTAAACACCCTAAATAATTAAGCTAAGTGTCAAAATGATTTAAAACCTTATTCTCATTTTATTAAATCCGGTTATAAAACCTTAAACCATTAACATCTAAAGAGTCACACATTAAGAATAAAAATAGAATTGAACATATACGAATTTAATCATCAATAATAAATCCCAACATTTACAACACTAAAGGAAAACATCCTGACCGTAATAAATCCCAAAATAAAGGTACTGAAAGTAAAAATTTCAATCTCTAACAATACCAACTAAATAATAGAAAGAGGGCGACACATGCCCCAGCTGGATAAAACTGAACTAGGAGTAGAATCAAATGGATGAAGTCGTTTAAACGACAGGCCTGCAACTCCCACCTAAGCTGTAGCACGTTCCTTCCAAAGGATCCTAAGTAAGACGCCCCTGTGGCTGGGCACCTGTAATATATACATATATATACAAGAGAGAAAGAGGAATAGAAACGGGTCAGAGCCCGATAGTGTATATGATTTAAAAATTCGTTTAGCAAGTATTTAAATTGATACAGGCCAATGCAACAACATATTAGTGCGACACTCTCTTGAGAAATTCTCACCTCTCTTTTAATGTGCACTCCTATCGCACTAACCTTCCCAATGGTTTATCTCATCATATATCACACTATCTTTCCCCAAGGATGTAACTTATCTTAGGTTATTCGCAGGATTTACAACTGAACAACACAAGTATTTAAAACGTAAGATTTCAATTTGTAACCAAGGTTCTCCTTTTAACTTTATTAATCAATAAAGTTTTCTAGTGTCATATTATACTTTCTCAAAACATTTATTTATAATTTGAGTCATCAACCATGTCCTACATATCAAATCACAGTAGGCAGTTCCAGATTTCAGAATTTCATATATATATTAACTACTCGTATAATATATATATATATATATATATATATATATCATAACAGAACCCCACATAAAAACTATAGTGCGGGCATACTCTGCTATCCAATCCCCATATCAATCGTACTAAAGGGAATACACGTTCGGAATCACTCTCGAACTGTATAAATACATACACAAACAATATTGAGGCGAAGCATAGTTTCCAAGTCCAAGAGGTCAGTACATACCCTCACGTCTCTTAGGACCGTTACTACTGATTCGATAGCCTGTAACTAGGATTTCTATCTTCTAGGGTACGAGTCAATATCCCCCATAAGGCACACGAGATAAGATCATCTCAGCGCGAAAACCTCAAGGATAGCAAGTAGCGCGGGCATGATTTTCACAAGTATACAATATATGCATACACAATCATATAAGTATACCACTTTTATTATATCAATTTAGGTTCATCCCATAACCCACATTCACAACATTTATCCTTATTTTCCCATTATTATATATCAAGTATAATGGTTCGTTTCTAACTTTAATTCAAAGGGTTTTTCCAACTTACTACGTGATTGGACATAAATATTGTATATTTATTCCCCTAATTTCAGTGCATTTTTTAACCCGAGTGATGTAACCTATATGGATTTGACGCACATTTATGCTACTAATCTTCGTTGGCAAGTATTTCGTGTTTCGTGCTTCTCTTATTGGTTTTACAGGTTAACTATGCAAGCAACGCAAAAGAGAAAGCGAGATAATTAAAGAAAAGCTAAGAAGGCAAGTTTAAGGGCATTTTGGTAATTCTTCAGCCAGATCCTGAAGGAGGAGTCAACTGGAAAGTTGAAGAGGTCGGAACAACGAGAACACTAGAAGAAACGGCACCCAAATCCGAGCTACGGTTGATGAGTTATGACCCGTTGAAATTGAAGAAAAATCCAAGGAAGAAAGGAAAGAAAACAAGAAAAATTTCTAAGTGTTGAATGGAAGAAAAAGCACCCAGACTAGCAAACATTCGCGAACCCAGGGGCGAACCGGTTTGGGGGGGTGAACCGGTTCGGGGTACATGCGAACCGGTTCGAGGGGCCTGATGCGCGAATTTGCCTCCTTTATTTAGATTGGCTCTAAGGTTTCCTTCTTATACAACATCAAAATTTCGTGGTTTAATCCTATACATCACAAAAGGTTTCCAGAATATCATTTAAGTCATCACTACATGCAATTTCCTATCTCAAATTGGGTTTTCCCTCCATACAATTGATCCTAATCATTCCTAAACCAATATGAAAGATGCATCAACGAAATAAGCAAGATAAACACTTGCCTGGGATTTTTAGAAATCTGGTTTGGTGTTGAATTTGGTGTGGTTATGTTCCCCGTCTCGCTATCTACGCGTTGGTAGTGGCGGCGGTGCAAACGGGTGAGTTTTGAGCCTTGGAATGCCTTGAGGGCTCTCCTCTCCTCTCCAATGGCCGTTCTAGTGTTTTGAGTTATCTAACCCTAGGAGATAGCCTAAACATCTGATATAACCCCTTTAATTTTCGTGGGTTTAATTACCCAAAAATATAAAATGACTAAAATGCCCTCCCGGGGTACTAATTAGGCCTAAAAACGCCCCGAGACCCAAATCAAACCCCCGGGTATACTTTTATGACTATCTCGACCCTTCCGGACGTGTTGGCGCACTCAAAATGACCATACGAACAACCTATAAAATATTCACTTTTATTAATCCACATTTAGTCCCGACACGACACAGGCGCGTCCCGACTTAAATTTCCACAATTATCATTTTATTCACACGTGACAATATTATAAAAATAAATCTCATATATTACTATACTCATCCAGTAATATGCAACAAATAATATATTCCCAATAATTACTAACTCTTGTCACGCTAGTAAATATTTAAAACAACATTTCTGATTAAAATTAAATTAATTTATCTCAATTAAATTTAATAAATCCTTAAATTTAAAGGCCATGAAAATACGGGGTATTACATACTTCCCCCCTAATAACGGAATTTCGTCCCGAAATTCGAAAAATAAGGCCTACCAGGTAGCACAATTCTGGATATCCTTATCAGTACGCAAACTATCTACATAGTACGGCGCTCAATCACTATAGCTTTTTCCTCACAGCAACATTGTTTTACATTCTCATTGGAGACACTTCACATTGCACTCCCAACTGACAACATTTGAATAGGTTACGTCTATACGTTATAAATTCCATTATCTCACTATCATTAGGAAGTCGCACCTCACTACATGACAACTACTCGGATTTATTTATACACAAAATTCCCATTCTGAGAAGATCATACGAACATTTGACCACTCTTGACTGCCTAAAACAGTCGTGGAATTCCACCATAGTTATCGGATATTTTCTCTACCGATCCAAAAATTCTGATTATCTACTCTCCTCTAAATATACGAAAGGAGAATAGTCGAGGTTCTTCCATAACAAAACCTTAATAAGTACCTCGTACGCGACAAACATGTACGAGTGCTTCTACAGAGCATTATTGAAATCATCGTACCAAGATTCCAAAATCTCCTTCACGTGGCTCCACTAATCTTTAATCACCATGCGCTTATTCCCTGGCTAAGGGTGATACATCCTACTCGAAACGAAATTTTATCTCCGCTGGTTCCTGAAATCCCATATCAAAGGTGGGATTCACCAATCTCATCCTGATTCAGAAATTTATACTGCGTCGGACCATGCACTGGCGCGATCCTTCCTTTCAAAGGAAGTCTGGGGCATACTAGTTAGTATTGTAAGCCAGCCCAAAGGAATATCAATCACTTCCTTCTCGATGACTTAATTCACATGTTCGGGATAAACCCTTGATCTTGTTTTGAGGATGGCAACCCATCCAAGAACTTTACAGACTTTACCATCCTCTTCCAATTTCAGGAATTTTCGATAAACACAAAATTCTTTGGTTGATTGTCCTCTTTCAACCAAACCTTACCTATGGGCAGTGCATGTAGAGACTACTCACTACGTCTCGCTAAACATCGATTCTTCCCTTGAAATGTCTCACATTAAGTGACACGTAATACTCCCCTTCCTTCCTTGGAGTATGCCGAAAGTTCCGACCCGTGCTCTTCTCTCTACGAAGCGCACTTATGGATCTCTTATACTATACTAACATCATTACTCTTTGTATGCGCAAGTCGCTCTCATACTTGACTAATAACAACTCCGCTCCGAGTGTGCTTCATAACAATTAAATTCTACTCTATTCAAGGAATACCAATTCTTGAATGGCTTCCCACAACCTTCCAATCAAGTTAGGGCGTGCTATTCTAATTGCACACTTATGTATGGATTATCGCCCCTCATATGACGTTTAATCCACTCTATCACTCCCACTTCGTTATACTAGTCCCACAAACATATATTTCACACGTCTATTACCACGTCCCTTCGACTCGGACTATTTTAACTGTAGTTAACCAAGATGCCCACATTTTTACAACACTCTGACCGCCCTAGGAGAGAGAACGGCGTGCTACTCATCTGTAGGACTAACTAAATTCAATAGAATAGAAGGAATAGGGCATTCAAATTCCATGACAATAAAAGAGGAATAATAATTCTCAACCTTCCTCAGATAAGTACAACAATTTTCCCAAATAGGTACAACAACCAAAATAAATCACTAACGCTCTATTCATTAAAATAATTACAGGTCATCTCTTTTGTATAATATAAAGTTCTTTCCAGATAATCCATGCTAAAAATCATTCCAACTCTTTATTCACCGTGTGTTCTGTACGCGGTTATGACATTTGGGTACTCTCAATCACCCTAGAAATTAAAATTCTTAAATTCTCCTTATCATCGTTCCACCCCTCAACTCGTGGGGATAACTTTCAATTCTTTCCTACCACAAAAATCCGGATCTAATGACCTTAAAACAAAATTCAACTTCCAACTTACATACATAATTACTTGATCCCATTTCGACCAGGGTACCGAACTCATGGAATAGTGACCAAATGTCTACCTATTTCCAACCTTACGCTAAGTTTCATGCGTGGGATGTCTCGCAAAGAGAAATCCAAACAAGGAACCCCCCCGATACACTACTACCTAGCATTGTCGGTTATCGAAATCCGTTAGGTCCTCCGTCCATAGTATATACCCATTTATTTCGTTCCTTGACAGAAAAGTTACAATTTCTCCCGTAATTATGCTTAACAAAGAACGTTTCACCAATTTCACTATCGTCCCGTATTGGTTGATGGTAATTACATTCTATAAACCTCGGATACATACGATCGAAATTCTCTAAATTTCCTTTTTCTAACATTAGGGGTATAACTCTTAACTCCCACATCTCTTAAGGATAAATATAACACTGCACTCTTCCTATCACTAAGTCTGGAGTGCTAAACATAATACCGAGTCAAGTCTTTTCGCTCAACGGTAAATCCCGGTACATACTGAATCATACTGACAAAATCTATACATACATTGGTATCGAATGTCTCGAGCCCACTATCTCCTCCGAAGTCTCTAGGATAGATAATATAAGTGCGAGTCCAACCTTCTTACAGGTAAAGCCTCGCGAAAACAAAATGTGTTGCACTAATGTAACTACTCCGATAGCCTTGCAATGAATGCCCACTATCATACTACCCATTTTTATAACATTTTAACAAAGATAATATCATACTCGTGTATCGCATCACTACAACGAGTAACCTCAATAAAGTATAAAACACTGTTAATATACTCATTCATCCCCCGCGGATAGCACCAAAGAAAAATCCCGCTATACTAAGAAAAAATATTCACATAATGGTAACATTTATAATGATATGCATTAAACTCGTCTCACATGCTAATCTAGCAATGAACAAAATATGGTGACTCGCTCGTGTCACATAAACACGCCGCATCCTCTAAGGATACAACTTATACTTCCATCCTGGCAATCGTCTTGACTGCACAGATGGTTTTCGGACGTAACACGTCTGCCCAAACTAAAACAAAATTATTTTTAATCGTCGTTCTTTACTAGGCACCGTATTCTTGTCCCTTTTTCTCACTATGGAACATATTATCGCGAGCAATTTCACTCCGCACCAAAATACCTCAACACATAATCCACTTACCACCTGTCCTACTAATCAGGTTAGGATTGTCCTTCTCTCGGACTTTAGTAAACTCGATTCCTGTTAGCCATCCCGGTTGTTCCCTTAGCTTTTTAGGCCATAAAGATCCTGTTACTATTTATAATAGTACTTACTGAATTTACCATCACTTGGTAAGAATTTAATTATCCAAATCATTTAAATGGGTCCCCTGATGTGTATCCACATCCCTTTGTGGTGCTATACCACCACCGTTGTATTCAGTCTTATTCTCGACTAAATTCCTCGATTCCTTTAACTTCCCCCACAGAGAAGCGTTATCATCTATATTGACAAAATATGACATTGTCAACCTCTGAATCGGTCGTCCATCAGAATTTCCTCCTCGAGTATTATCAACTATTATTACAAGTTGGTCTCTCACTTGGAGTCGTTTCCTCCACTAGTATCTACCTCTTTCGACACAAAATTTGCTAACGATTAGGATTCATATCCACAATTGGACTTCTATCATGCCCTCTTGCGATGAGTTCAGAACCACGTTTGCTTCTCATCCTGAACAGTTGAGGAAGGAACATACGGTCAACACTGTACCTAAGGTTCTCCTATAGGCATAGCCTTCCACTTCTAAAATTGGTGGTTGACTCCAACCATTATAATTTCGTCCAGAAAGCCAAGAATTTTTTTTTAAAATTTTCACTTTCAGTTTGCCACACTCCGTCCTATATTTAAGCCTTTGGATACTTTACCTCCTTTGGTAAACACATACAAATTTTGCGCTTCTAAAATTTCCCACTGACAGTCTCTACACGTTTTTGTAATACGTTGGGTAAGTTTACCCTCGCACCTCATTTGACTATAACAGCATTTGAAAATCATTGTTGCACCTTAGTCGCCTTTCTAGTCGTGGCTTCTCGTGCCATAATGGAGGTGACCTCAACTACGTTCATCATCCTCGGATATATTTCATAATCTCAACTGCACCCTGCCTCCTGATGTACGTTTAACGGTCCTCTTCTGACATCCATCATCGCTCGGCACACGCACACATCCAAACAAAATTAGAATTCACTAGTGTATAAACATTATAGCAGGAGAACAAAATCTCGTCAAAGGAATCGACAATCCTAAACATAGGGCTCTATAATAAACAAAGCAACGCTGAAAGCATAATAAGCCGTACAGATCCTAAGGACACTAGAACCTGATGCTCTGATACCACCTGTGACACCCCGCCTAATTAAATACCGAGCGATCACTCCTTTATTAAATTAAAATCAAGGTGAACAGTTGGTTCATACTTAGCATCACTGTCGTAAAAATACTTTTCCAATTTAAACACCCTAAATAATTAAGCTAAGTGTCAAAACCATTTAAAACCTTATTCTCATTTTATTAAATCCGGTTATAAAACCTTAAACCATTAACATCTAAAGAGTCACACATTAAGAATAAAAATAGAATTGAACATATACGAATTTAATCATCAATAATAAATCCCAACATTTACAACACTAAAGGAAAACATCCTGACCGTAATAAATCCCAAAATAAAGGTACTGAAAGTAAAAATTTCAATCTCTGACAATACCAACTAAATAATAGAAAGAGGGTGACACATGCCCCTGCTGGATAAAACTGAACTAGGAGTAGAATCAAATGGATGAAGTCGTCTAAACGACAGGCCAGCAACTCCCACCTAAGCTGCAACACGTTCCTTCCAAAGGATCCTAAGTAAGACGCCCCTGTGGCTGGGCACCTGTAATATATGCATATATATACAAGAGAGAAAGAGGAATAGAAACGAGTCAGAGCCCGATAGTGTATATGATTTAAAAATTCGTTTAGCAAGTATTTAAATTGATACAGGCCAATGCAACAACATATTAGTGCGACACTCTCTTGAGAAATTCTCACCTCTCTTCTAATGTGCACTCCTATCGCATTAACCTTCCCAATGGTTTATCTCATCATATATCACACTATCTTTCCCCAAGGATGTAACTTATCTTAGGTTATTCGCAGGATTTACAACTGGACAACACAAGTATTTAAAACGTAAGATTTCAATTTGTAACCAAGGTTCTCCTTTTAACTTTATTAATCAATAAAGTTTTCCAGTGTCATATTATAATTTCTCAAAACATTTATTTATAACTTGAGTCATCAATCATGTCCTACATATCAAATCATAGTAAGTAGTTCCAGATTTCAGAATTTCATATATATATTAACTACTCGTATAATATATATATCATAACAGCACCCCACATAAAAACTATGGTGCGGGCATACTCTGCTATCCAATCCCCATATCAATCGTACTAAAGGGAATACAAGTTCGGAATCACTCTCGAACTGTATAAATACATACACAAACAATATTGAGGCGAAGCATAGCTTCCAAGTACAAGAGGTCAGTACATACCCTCACGTCTCTTAGGACCGTTACTACCGATTCGATAGCCTGTACCTAGGATTTCTATCTTCTAGGGTACGAGTCAATATCCCCCATAAGGCACACGAGATAAGATCATCCCAGCGCGGAAACCTCAGGGATAACAAGTAGCGCGGGCATGATTTTCACAAGTATATAATATATGCATACACAATCATATAAGTATACCACTTTTATTATATCAATTTAGGTTCATCCCATAACCCACATTCACAACATTTATCCTTATTTTCCCATTATTATGTATCAAGTATAATGGTTCGTTTCTAACTTTAATTCGAAGGGTTTTTCCAGCTTACTACGTGATTGGACATAAACATTGTATATTTATTCCCCTAATTTCAGTGCATTTTTTAACCCGACTGATGTAACCTATATGGATTTGACCCACATTTATGCTACTAATCTTCATTGGCAAGTATTTCGTGTTTCGTGCTTCTCTTATTGGTTTTACAGGTTAATTATGCAAGCAGCGCAAAAGAGAAAGCGAGACAATGAAAGAAAATCTAAGAAGGCAAGTTCAAGGGCATTTTGATAATTCTGCAGCCATATCCTGAAGGAGGAGTCAACTAGAAAGTTGAAGAGCTCGGAACAACGAGAACACTAGAAGAAACGGCACCCAAATCCGAGCTACGGTTGATGAGTTATGACCCGTTGAAGTTGAAGAAAAATCCAAGGAAGAAAGGAAAGAAAATAAGAAAAATTTATAAGTGTTGAATGGAAGAAAAAGCACCCCAGACCAGCAAACATTCGCGAACCCAGGGGCGAATCGGTTTGGGGGGCGAACCGGTTCGGGGTACATGCGAACCGGTTCGAGGGGCCTGATGCGCGAATTTGCCTCCTTTATTTAGATTGGCTCTAAGGTTTCCTTCTTATATGACATCAAAATTTCGTGGTTTAATTCTATACATCACAAAAGGTTTCCAGAATATCATTTAAGTCATCACTACATGCAATTTCCTATCTCAAATTGGGTTTTCCTTCCATACAATTCATCCTAATCATTCCTAAACCAATATGAAAGATGCATCAACGAAATAAGCAAGATAAACACTTGCCTGGGATTTTCAGAAATCTGGTTTGGTGTTGAATTTGGTGTGGTTATGTTCCCCGTCTCGCGATCTACGCGTTGGCAGTGGCGGCGGTGCAAACGGGTGAGTTTTGAGCCTTGGAATGCCTTGAGGGCTCTCTCCTCTCCTCTCCAATGGCCGTTCTAGTGTTTTGAGTTATCTAACCCTAGGAGATAACCTAAACATCTGATATAACCCCTTTAATTTTCGTGGGTTGAATTAACCAAAAATACAAAATGACTAAAATGCCCTCCCGGGGTACTAATTAGGCCTAAAAACGTCCCGAGACCCAAATCAAACCTTCGGGTATACTTTTTAGACTATCTCGACCCTTACGGACGCGTTGACAGACTCAAAATGACCATATGAACAACCTATAAAATATTCACTTTTATTAATCCACATTTAGTCCCGACACGACACAGGCGCGTCCCGACTTAAATTTCCACAATTGTCATTTTATTCACACGTGACAATATTATAAAAATAAATCTCATATATTACTATACTCATCCAGTAATATGCAACAAATAATATATTTCCAATAATTACTAACTCTTGTCATGCTAGTAAATATTTAAAACAACATTTCGGATTAAAATTAAATTAATTTATCTCAATTAAATTTAATAAATCCTTAAATTTAAAAGCCATGAAAATACGGGGTATTACAATATCTCAACAACAACCCGTTCCACCCTGGAACCGTGGATACGATAGTCTTGCCATCCCAGGCCTGCTATAACTCCGATAATACGATACTATTATTCTTACTATAGTATTATACTCGTATAACACATATAGAACGAGTAGTACAACCCAGATACAAATTTAAAGAATAATTTCGCTACCGTGGAAATGCATATATATACACTATTTAATGTTATCGATACCACCAGTAAACTCGAATCACACACGAATCTAAGGCTAACAAAATATTGTGACCCAAACTTAGTCACACAGAATATACCTCTTGCATTCAAGGTAAATCTCATAATAACTTCGCCAATCACCCTAGCTACTCCAAATGGTTCTTGGACATAGCACACTTGCCCCAACTGAACTAAAATTACTTAACTTAATGCCTCATTTAGGCACCCCACTCTTGTCATTTTTCTCATGCATGGAAAGGACGAACCGTGTGGCTACACACTCCACATCACCCTATTTCCATCTCTGGCCTTCCTGACCATGTAAACGTTATCATTATTATCCTTCGAGCAACACATCCTGCTCCCCCAAGTATGGTGACCACCGTTCCCACCATTTCAATATTGCTCCTATGAGTGAAAAATTTTCCTCTAACTTTCACATATGAATATTTCCACACCATGCTTTAAGCCAAAGCTTCTAATCCTTTCACTTCCACTGAATCACATTGCACTCCCTTCGTATAACTTAAACTTCAACGTATTGTCCTTATCAAGACCTTTCGACCCTTTTTCCCAATTTACTTCACTGTGTAATTCAAGCTTAGCACCACTCTTTCCTATAATGGTGTGTGGATAATTATAACTACTATACCTTAGTAGTCATTACAACCTTCCTTTACCAATTCCACAAGGAGAGTGACCTCTTCTACGATCCTAGTCTCCAACTTCAATTGACCGCTCCAAATAAGTACTGCCTTCTGCTACCCTTGCAATGGCCTTCTGTGGTCGTCCTTCATCAATCAACACACGAATCTCAAATGAGCACGCAAAAGATTACTATAATCTCATAATATGGCAGGAGAACAAAACCTCAAAGAGGAATCAACAATCCTAATCATAAGGCTCTATAACAAATCGAGAGCAACGCTGAAAGCGTAGTACGTACGCATAGATTCCTAAGGACACTAGAACCTGAGGCTCTTATACCATCTGTGACACCCCGCCTAATAAAATACCATGCAATCACTCCTGTACCAAATTAAAACAGGAGTCTCATATGGTTCATTCTTAGCATCACTGTCGAAAACCAAATTAATTACTAATTACCTATTAGGCTGGCATCAATATTTTATTTAACTAATCTTTTGAACAAATTAATCAGATTAAACATTCACACAGTTTATGTATAAATGAAACTGAGATGAAATAAAAAGTAACCGAACACTCGGTTTAATAATATACAACCAAATCAAATCCGCATAAAAGGTGGTAAAAGAATAAATAAAAGCAGTTGGGTGATTAGCCCGAATGTTACTACAATGATTCCTATCTAGATCACAAGAATAGAAGCGTCTATAAATAAACATGCATGCATTCACAGCTACTGCAGCAACGTCTGACTCGAAAAGACTATCATCCAGGCATTCCTGTGTTTGGACACCTATATATATATAATAAATAGCAAGAGAGGGAAAAATATTGAAGCGGGTGAGAGCCCGAGTTGTGAAAATATTTTTCAAGTGCATAAATGCTTTATTTAGGAAACTATGTTCTACCTCATATTTAAATTGGTATCGCACTCCCACGAGATACTCCTCACCTCTCTTCTAATAGTGCACACCTTGCACATCCCTCTAAACATTCTAGTCAAGATACGCTGTCCAACTAATCCATCACCCCCAAACTCTAGAAAATCCTAAGCAAACCAAGTACTAAGGGATAAACTTCTCCCCAGTCTCAACACTATGCCATGTTCTTGCGTGGGGTGTCTCGCGAAGCGAAATCCAAACAAGGAACCCCCCGAAGAACGAGCCTATAACTACCGCTCTAACGTCTCGAAAAGTTGATACTCTCGCTAACACTGTAAGCGTCCTCTCATCTACCGCAGGACAACTGATCTCCTTCTAAAAGGAAACTTCACAAAGGCTTGACTACTCCTGTCAATATTCTCTCTTACTTTAGGTGCGTAAACTCCTATTTCACCCATACAATTGGAATATCGTGTGCCTCCTACAACGTTCCAATCAATAAACTTTCCTTACGGCATAATTTGTCCCCTTTTATTCATGGCGGCATAAAATAATTTGATCTACTAAGGTGCCCACGCACCCTTTTTACCCGTGCACATCTGCTCATCCATTGTGAACGCCCGACGCGTAACGCTCTCTCTACGAAATGGGTTGTACTTCCTCGGCGTAATACTCATACTGGGGTTTTCCTAACTCGCAAAATTCACTTCTTCCTATACTAGAAAATTCAATCCTTCTCAAGGCTAACCAACCAATCTTCTTGTGGTTAACTCACAACTATTTCCTTACATCGGCGCCACTAATCCTTCTGGCCTTAAATTCTAATAATTCCTACGATCGATGTGTTTCCAACACACGTAAAACTAGTACTATCCTAAGTATATCCCTAGTGCCCAAGGCCTCTCTCAACTTTCGACGTTTGCTCCGTTTCATGCATGGGACGTCTCACAAAGAGAAATTCAGACAAGGAACCCTTTCGTTACACTACTTCCTCGAATTGTCGATCGTCGAGATATAACGGCCTGAGGCACATCAGCGGGAAGTCCTAAATACTACCTAGCTAACCTACTAACACTCTTGTACCACTATATCTTTCTATTTTAATGAAATGGAAAATCTAACTAATTTAGGCGCCTACTCCCTTCAAACCTATTGTGAACATCACCACTAAAACATACTATCTTCGAATTAGCCTTCTCATCAAGGCCTGGCTACTAGACTTAAATCAATTTCCTTTACCTCGCCTCACCCACATACTTGCGATGAGAGAACCATTTCAGTGCTATTCAATATCACTTCCATCTCCATTAGCACACAATCATCACACGGCTCTCAGTCCATAGTTTTTTCTCTACACTAGGTAACTTATCAATAAAACGAACTTCCTTACATCTGATAACATCTCTCCACTCCCGATATCATTAAGGTTCATGCGTGGAGCGTCTCGCAAGCGAAATCCAAACAAGGAACCCCTCCAATACACTACTACTTAACTTTGTCGGTCGTGGAGGTCCGTTAGCTTCAAATATGAAATCGGGACCTATCCCCGCTTTCAACAAAATGTGATCTGAACTCCTAACTCTGCTTAGGAGCCACAACATCACATGCTCGCACTAACACTAAGTCCTGGCGCAAATAATAATGAGATTAAACTCACAGCTCAATAATAAACCCTCCATACCTTAAACCACATATATAAGGTCGTTAAGCACTCGAATCAAGATAATGAAACATCTACTCACCAAAGTTCCATACATAAATATAATAAAGGCGAACTCAACCTGTATCCAGGTGAGATATCGCAACAGCAACCCATTCCACCCTAGAACCGTGGATACGATAGTCTTACCATCCCAGGCCTTTTATCGCTCCGATAATACCATACTATTATTCATATTATAGTATTATACTCGTATAACACATATAGAACGAGTAGTTAAACCTAGATACAAATTTAAAATATAATTCCGCTACCGTGGAAATGCATATATATACACTATATAATGTTATCGATACCGCCAGTAAACTCGAATCACACACGAATCTAAGGCTAACAAAATATTGTGAGCCAAACCTAGTCACACAGAATATACCTCTTGCATTCAAGGTAAAGCTCATAATAACTTCGTCAATCACCCTAGTTACTCCAAATGGTTCTTAGACATAGCACACTTGCCCCAACTGAACTAAAATTACTTAACTTAATGCCTCATTTAGGCACCCCACTCTTGTCATTTTTCTCATGTAGGGAAAGGACGAACTGTGTGGCTCAACACTCGACATCTCCCTATTTCCATCTCTAGCCTTCCTAACCATGTAAAAGTTATCAGTATTATCCTTCGAGAAACACGTCCTGCTCGCTCCCCCAAGTATGGTGACCACCGTTCCCACCTTTTCAATATTGTTCCTACGAGTGAAAAATTTTCCTCTAATTTTCACATATGGATATTTCCACACCATGCTTTAAGCCAAAGCTTCTAATCCTTTCACTTTCGCTAAATCACATTGCACTCCCTTCGTATAACTTAAACTTCATCGTATGGTCCTTATCAAGACCTTTCGACCCTTTTTCCCAATTTACTTCACTGGGTAATTCAAGTTTATCACCACTCTTTCCTATAACGGTGTGTGGATAATTATAACTACTATACCTTAGTAGTCATTACAACCTTCCTTGACCAATTCCACAAGGAGAGAGACCTCTTCTACGGTACTAGTCTCCAACTTCAACTAACCGCTCCAAATAAGTCATGCATTCTGCTACCCTTTCAATCGCCTTTTGTGGTCGTCCTTCATCAATCAGCACACGAATCTCGAACGAGCACGAAAAAGATTACTATAATTCTTATAATATGGCAAGAGAATGAAATCTCACAAGAGGAATCAATAATCATAATCATAAGGCTCTATAACAAATTGAGAGCAACGCTGAAAGCGTAGTACGTCCGCACAGATTCCTAAGGATACTAGAACCTGAGGCTCTTATACCATCTGTGACACCCTGCCTAATAAAATATCGGGTGATCACTCCTGTACCAAATTAAAATAGGAGTCGCATATGCTTCATTCTTAACATCACTGTCGAAAACCAAATTAATTACTAATAACCTATTAGGTTGGCGTCTATATTTTATTTAACTAATCTTTTGAATAAATTAATCAGATTAAACATTCACACAGTTTATGTATAAATGAAACTGAGATGAAATAAAAAATAACTGAACACTCAGTTTAACAATATATAACCAAATCGAATCCGCATAAAAGATGTTAAAAGAATAAATAAAAACATTTGGGTGATTAGCCCGAATGTTACTACAATGCTTCCTATCTAGATCACAAGAATAGAAGCGTCTATAAATAAACTTGCATGCATTCACAGCTGCTGCAGCAACGTTTGACTCGAAAAGATCATCATCCAGGCGTCCCTGTGTCTGGACACCTATATATATATAATATATAGCAAGAGAGGGAAAAATATAGAAACGGGTCAGAGCCCGAGTTGTGAAAATATTTTGCAAGTGCATAAATGCTTTATTTAGGAAACTATGTTCTACCTCATATTTAAATTGGTATCGCACTCCCACGAGATACTCCTCACCTCTCTTCTAATAGTGCACACCTTGCACATCCCTCTAAACATTCTAGTCAAGATACGCTGTCCAACTAATCCATCACCCCCAAACTCCAGAAAATCCTAAGCAAACCAAGTACAAAGGGATAAACTTCTCCCCAGTCTCAACACTATGCCATGTTCTTGCGTGGGGTGTCTCGCGAAGCGAAATCCAAACAAGGAACCCCCCCGATACACTACTACTTGGCAAAGTCGATCGTCGAGATCCGTTAGACCCTCAGTACATAACGTATATAAATATATCCACATAATTATATACATTTCATACTACTTGTATATACATATCACATTTTGAGTCCGGATATAATCTCCCGGAATGAGAATTAAATCTATATTTCTTCATTTTACCTTTTTACTCTAATAGAGGTATATTATATAATGTTCTCATGCACAAGAAATATACTAAACACACTAGTAATATAACCATCCCAACGAGCTATAACTCGAGCATGCAGTCTCTCAATGCTATCATCTTCCAGGGCATCATTTACATACCATCCTGGGGACCAGCGTTCGGACTCAATATCACTGACATCGCGGCCAACACACACACACAACATCTGGGAAGCGATCATAGTTCCTCCCCGTTAATGAGATGAAACATACCCACCACGTCTCATCCCAAATAAAAATCACACAATATAACAATGGACGCTATGACCTCGGGAATATCCACACCCTGCTCCTCTAGCCAAGGTTCTCACACTCATCGCGTAACTTCCCAATGATAGACTTAGAGGGGGTATGCTTCATATATATATATATATATATATATATATATATATATATATATATATATATATATATATATATATATATATATATATATATATATCATATTATATATACTTTAATCAAAGCATATATATATATACATTCCACATTTTTCCTCAAATATATATAAATGGCCATAATTGCCAATCACACATGAAGATGGCCGATAATCCCAAAGATTCTCACTTATAATAATATTCGAGTACTCGTACACTCACGATGCTAAACCCAAAAGTATTCGCAAGTCTGAGGTTCCTTCTTTAATCTGAGGTTCCTTCTTTCATCCCCGGGTTTACTCACCCTCAATACCATTATCTAGGAGTCCTAATATCATATCTAGAATCCCCTATAATAATCTCCAAAACCATAGTTTAAATTTCCCTAAACTTAAAGGAGAAAACCTCAAAAATCTCCCAGAACCGAATCGATTCGGCCTGTCCGAATTGATTCGAAATATTTCTACTTTCTTACTGTCTCATACCGAATCGATTCAGCTTGTCTGAATTGATTCGGCTCGTCCAAAATCTCCAAATCATCTTAGGTTTTATATATATCCCAAAAACCCAAAAACTCAATCCTATATCCATTTAAATTATATCTCGATTATATTTCAACGAACCCAAAGTTTTCATATCTCCTCAATTCCTTTATAGGTCCTAACACTCTATTTGGGAACCCCTAATATTTATCTCCAAATAGTTCTGGCCTTAATTTCTGACTAACAATTTCGATCTCGGACAGCCTTTCGTAGAAATATCATTATAAATCCAAAACAAATCAGAAAAATATACGGTCGGCGCCCACGCGACCGTATCGAAAAGATCTAAAAATTTTATTTTTTGACCAAGAGACAAATCGATTCGCTTCTAGGATGAATCGATTAGGTAATGACGTTATCTTACTATTCATCATCTTCTCCAACTCCAAATCAAACCAACACCCAATCAATCCAAGATTTGTAGTTTTCCACTTCACCAACCAAAAATATAATCATCTAAACATCTATTTTTAACCAACACAACATTAATTTCTTGGGATTCATCAAGCCACTCAAGCATCCAACCCTAACTCCATTAAATTCATTTCTCACAAAAACTACACCATTTCCATCCATTCAAGCTTAGATTTCTTATGAGGCAATTACTATATCAATTTCTATGAGTTCATTTCACAAAAATCCATTTTTATTCAAGAATCCCAACTTAAAATCATATATTTCATTACCAACTATGATATGAGATACACACAAATGAATAAAGCAAGTAAACGCTTGCCTCGTGGATAAAATTCGACGACCCCGAGTCGAATCTCGCGGAGGTTGGCCGAAAATCTCCTTTTCTCTCTTCTTTCTCTTTTTCTTCTTTTCTCCCACTCTCCTTCTTTTTATAGGGGAGAATAAGGGTTTACCCCTTTAAAACCAAAAAATGACTCGTTTACTCAATTACGAGTTCCTATATGTCTAAAAGTTTCGAAGCCTAAATATGTAACAAATCGAGATTTTTGAGACAATAATTAATTCATTTTGGGTTAAATAAATATCATTTTATTTGGAGAATAATTAGATTTGCATTTGAGGTCAAAATTTGAAGTTGTTAGAAAGTGTTTCGAATGGCAATAATGCCAGTGGATATAAGTCAGACTACAGAGAGTCACAACAACGTTTTGTTCCCCAGGATGGGCAGAGAGGATTTGCGGGTAGATGTTTCTTTTGTAAAGAAATAGGTCATAGAAAGAAAGATTGTCCTAAATGAGGTAAAGGGCTACGTTTTGATGAAGTTTTGGAAGTGCAGACCCTGCAATAGATTCGTGGTCATTTTAGACCAGGGGACTTTGTGTGGGAGCCTAATAATGAGGAAGGGCAGTCGGACTAGAGATGGATGATGTAAGTTAATTTCCTTTGTGAATAGGACTATGATATATGAAGTTTTGGGGATATCGTATGGGTGATAGTTGTGAGAGGGTAGTGCTATAACCCTATTATGTATAGAATGACCCTAAAGGGGATTTTGACAAGTAAGGCTCTTATGTTATTATCTTTTGAGAGAATAGATAATTTTGTGATGTGATCAAAGAGAGATATAATCTTGTGATGAATGTAAGAATTGTTATTGTGTGTTAAGTAGTAATGATAAAGCTACTTATTTTTATATATAGTCATGTTAGACTTATATAATTGTTGTATTCCAGTTATGGAAGAGCCTAATAAATGGTAATAAATGTTAATATGATATGAGATATTATTTCTAAAAAGAATTTAGAATTTGTGGACTATTGAGGCACAGGACATTTTAGCTCATAATTATGCTAATTTTTGTGAGTTGTATGTTGTTATGTGTATGATGATTGTTAAGACCTTGTGTTATGGGCATAAGGCATTTTATATATGTATCGAAAGACATAAACCGTTTTTAAAATAAACTATTTTCAAAATAAAATTTCTTTTTATAGCCCTTTGGGTCATATCAAAATGATTTACGCCAAAATATTTTCAAACTCTAGTTCGGATTTAACAAACTCTCAATCCCCGACGTCGCTACATATTAGTGTATTGGGAGGGTTCCTTATTTGGATTTCTCTTGCGAGACCTCCCCCGCATGAAAGTGGCGAATGTTAGGAATTGAGAGGAGTTATTTCTTTGGACCATTCAAAATTTTTACACTATTAATATGCTAGTATAATTTATATATCTATGGAATGATGGAACTTTTGAGGCAAGAGAAGCCTAATGATGTTTATACGAGTAAAGCTCGAATAAAGGCTGTATGGGCGTCCTAGTAGTCAAAATTGGTTTTATAAAACTTAAAATATACTAAAATAATTTGTCGTGGGAAATTAGAGGTTTGGGTATGGCGTTAGTGAGGATGAGTGTGGTAGGAACTAGTTGAGCTTTGGAGAATTAGGCTTAGCTAAATTTCGAGGATGAAATTCTTGTAAGTGGGGAAGTTTGTAACAACTCGAGATTTTTGGGACAATAATTAATTCATTTTGGGAGAAATAAATATCATTTTATTTGGAGAATAATTAAATTGGCATTTGAGGCCAAAATTTGAAGTTGTTAGAAAGTGTTTCGAATGGAAATTCTGAGGGTGTCGTTGTTTCCAGAAGGGTCGAGAAAGTCGAAATGACTGTACGTGGGGTCTATTTAGGTTCCAAAATATTTTAAGTTCGTTTGGCTCTAATTAAAGTTACCGAGTCATTTAAAGTGTGTATTATCATTTAAAGTTGTGTATCTTGGGAGACAAGGCTTAAAAGCCTACGGGAGATTAAATCTCCTTAGAAATAAAGAGAAAGAAAGAGAGAAATAGAAAGGAAGAAGAAAGAAGAAGAAAAAGAGAGAGAGTGGAGATTTCCGACCATTACGCGATCCTGAGGACGGATCAGACCCTACGAACTTGAGGCAAGTTATTAAACTTGCTAAATAATTGTTGTGTACCATTTATTTCATGATTTGTGGATTAAATTTTGGGTTTTAGGTTTAGTTTGATAAAACCTAACTTTTTGGGAAATCTTAGATTTGTTGTGTAGATGATGATTTTGATGTTAGAAATTAGTTTAAATGTGTTCTTGGATGAATTTTAACACTATATATGTGATTGGGTTGAAGAGAAATGAGTAGAAGATGATAAAAATATATTGTGGGGATTTTTGGCTTAATAAAAAGTAGCCATTTTCAAGCCTTCTGGTAGGCCGAATCGATTCGGAAAGTTGCAGGTGACTAGGTCTAAGTGACCGAATCGATTCGGCCTGAGACATAATCCCAGGTCTGATGACCCGAATCAATTCGCCTTGGAGGCCGAATCGATTCGCAGGGCCAAATCGATTCGGATTTGGCTCGAATCGATTCGGAAATAGGGCATTTTGGGGGATATTTTTCTAGGGAGAATTTCATCCCGTTTCGTTCAAGGTTATCGATTGGGAACCTCTATAGGAGTTATGTAAAGTATGTTTTGGAGACTTTTAGAGAGTGTCCCTTATAAGAAATTATTGGAGTCATGTTGACTAAATTTGAGGAATACCGATTAGAGAATATAGTATATGCTAAGTGGGGAAGCCCACTACCATTGGGATTTCTATTTGGAGATAATTATGGAAATATATGAAAGAGTGAGAATGCGCTTAGTGATGTTGGATTTTAGAATCAAATCCCAAATTTGGGATAACTGTCAAGGTTCATATGACTTATTGAACCATATTATGGATTGAGAATTATAAATGTTAATTGGTGTGCATAAGGATATAGAAAATATCCTTAACGATGATTGACTTGGGAGATGTCTCATATAAATGAGAAATGCTAATTGAAGTGTATTAGGATATAGAGAATATCCTTAACGTAAATACAATCGAGAGACGATTCATATAAATAGAAGCGATGTGTGAGCTTCAAGTGAGATATAGTATGACGAATACTAAGTGGGGTAGTTATGTGAGAATTGACGATTAGTATATCGAGAGAGAAATATACTAAATAATAATGTTATTTCAGTTACGCCTAAGAGCGTACTATGAACAGGAAAAATGTATGACATATATACCTTATATGATGGTATATATTTATGTGATGTGATGATGTATGTATGCCTTATGAGAATTGTGTGTATATATATATATATATATATATATATATATATATAAGTGAAGTATACCCCCTCCTTGCTATCATTGGGAAGTTGCACGATGAGGGTGAGCATCCTAGCTCGATGAGCAGGGTGTGGATATTCCCCGGGTCATAGTCGTCCATTGTGTTTTTATGTGATATACATTATATTTTGGGGATGAGAAGTCATGGGTATGTGTCATTCTCACTTGCCGGTTAGGAACTATGACCGCTTCCCGAACGTTGTGTGTGTGTGGCCGCGATGTCAATGATATTGAGTCCGACCGCTGGTCCCCAGGATGAGATATGAGTGATGTCCTGGGAGATGATAGCATTGAGAACATACATCCTCGATTTATAGCTCGTTTGGATGGTTATTATATTATTGATGTGATTGGTTATTTGGGTATCGAGTGCATAATGGACCTCAACAACCAACCTTTCCAGAAGTAGTGTATTGGGGGGGTTTCTTGTTTGGATTTCGCTCTACGAGACGTCACACGCACGAAACGCAGTGTAATGTTGGGAATTGAGGAGAAGTTAGTCCTTAATACTCATATTTATATATAGTATGTATCTCGACGATTGACAATGCCAGGAGTAGTGTATCGGGGGGTTCCTTATTTGGATTTCGCTTTGCGAGATGTCCCACGCACGAAACGCCATGCACTGTTGAGAATTTGGAATAAAAAAATTAATTAAAATGGAATAATGAGAATTTAGGTTACATGCATCATGCATTGAGGGTATAATGAATCTTGATAATCAATACTGCCAGAAGTAGTGTATAGGAGGGTTCCTTTTTTGTATTTCGCTTTGCGAGACGTCCCACGCACGAAACGAAGTGCAGTATTGAGAGTTGAGAGTAGTTTAGTCCTTATCACTTGGATGTTAATAACTCATATATGTTTATATGCATATTGATGGCATAACTAGAATATGAGAAATTCTAGTAAAGAGAATGAGTATGTAAATTGTCTATGTTAAGAGAATGAACGAATAATTGTGATTTATAAAGATTTTTAATTGAAGAATGTTATTTAGATGGAATTTAGATAAGTGCAGATTGAGAGATAAGTTAGATGGTTTTAATTGAATATTTAAATTGGGTTTAAGTTAGATAACCTTGCCTAAATAGATTTGGGCATTAATTTGGAGATCACGTGCATACGTTTACTTGTACGCTTTAGTTGAGAGGTGAATTGGATTATTATGGAGAGTGCAACTCCACCTTAATCATGTAATAATGCATTTATAATTATTATGCATTTTAATGCACTTGATATAAAATGTTTTCAACTCGGGCTCTGACCCGTTTATATGTTCCCCTGGTATGTATATATATTGTATTACTTTAGGTGTTCCCCCGTAAGGATGCTATTGATGTTTAGCCATCCAGTGTATTCGTGGAGCTGTGGCAGTAGCGAACTGTTGCGGCATTTTGCTTTAGTTGATTCCTATCTTTTGTATATCCAGATCAGGATTCAGTTTGTTTATTTGGGTTTATACTCAAGTGTTGTAGATAGGCAGGCTCACCTACATCATGCTCTATACATCACACCATACATCACACCTAATTCTAAGCCTTAAGAAACCTTTTTTCCAAATTTTTTATTTTTCCCTTGAAATTACCCTTCCAATCAACCCATATGCAAAAAATTAGGTCAAAATACATTTTATAACTATTTTTAAAAAATCCAAAAAAAAACGTTGGCGCAGACCCTTATAAATAAGGTATTTTGAGCTGTTTTTTGTGAATTTTTTAAAAATAGCTACAAAATGTATTTTGACCTAATTTTTTGCAAATGGGTTGATTGGAAGGTTAATTTCAAGGAAAAAATATAAAATTTGAAAAAAAAAATTCCTTGGGCCTAGAATTAGGTGTGATACATGGGTGATGGATAGAGCATGATGTACCATAGCCTCTGTGTGTGTGTATGTGTGTGTGTGTGTGCGCGCGCGCGCAGAAAGAGAGAGAATGTTGGATCTAAAGTAATTGGGTGTAAACATGGGTTTTTTGTTTTAAAATTTTAATTATGAATCATTGATAAAAACTTTCTTGAACTTTGGGAAAGGTATATTCTCTCGAAAGATGGAAAAAGTCATGTTTAAAACTGCTATCTCGCACTACTTGAATGGATGGAAAAGGAAGTAGTGGGGAGTTAAGGGAAAACTGCTAGAAAAACTGATTTTTTTTAAATTCATTACCGGTCATTCGAATGAGGTACCATTCTCATTTGAACGACATGTCCTTTTTCGTTAGAATATATATTTAACAATAATTCAAACGAGATTCCAGAGAGGTCAAGTTTTTTGATTTTTTTCTCCATTAAAGGTCGTTTGAACAAGCATACCATTCTCATTCGAACGGCCTTCGAACGAGTTTTCTAATGAGATTCCACAAAGACAGAAAAAATGATTCGTTAGAAGTTTGACACATCTCATTCGAACGACGTGCCCATTCTGGTTTGAACAAGGTACTCATTCTGGTTAGAACAACCTATCTAATGAGAGAACAGCAAAGGCTAATTTTGACTCGTTTGATCCATGGTTTAATGACACCCAAAATGACTTATAAAAATGTCTAAAAATATTTTATTATTAGACTAAAAATATCTTAACACACAATAATTAAATATCTAAGGCTCAACAGAAAATATGCATTCCTACCTAAGAGATCTTGGGAACGTTAATGATGAAACAAGACACGAAACTCGACATGGTGATGTATTCTTTTTGGCTTGGTCGTTACGTCTTCAACAAACATAGCATAGACTTGAAACGTCACAAACACAACTTCTACCCTATAACTCAAAGTTTTTGTTCAAAATTAAGCCAACACGTACAAATTGACTCAATTGGAAATTTGTCCTTACATTTTGGTTTGGGAGTTAATCTACTTATTTCTCCTAGGATTTTCATTCCTTTTTATTGTAAGATCACTATTCATTATCTTCTCCATTTATTTAAGCTTTCCTAATTAGTTTTAAGAGTTCTTAATTTGGTTCATTGCTTTATTTATTGATTTGTTTCCTTTCTTTCCTTTAATTCATGTCATTTATTATGCTTTCTAGCTAGGTTAATTAGGTTGTGATTATTGAAATCACCCTGGGTTAATTGATTGCTTGGCTATTGTATGATGGTTTAGGTTAGCTGTGTTAAGTAAATTTGTTCTTGATTTTGCATCTAGGAAGATTTATGGAGTATATCATGTATGTGTCATGTTTATGGACTTTCATGTGTAATCCTAGGGATATTTATTGATGCCAAAATCATTGTAGGCTTTTATGAGAATTTAGGGGGTGACAACTCTAGGTTTGATTAATTATCAAAATGAGAATTAATATTGAAAACGCTTTTCTTTCCATGTAACCGTTTATGCTATCTAGTCCGAGTGAGGGATATAATTCTCCATCTATAGTTTCATAGTTGTTATTTAATTTAGTTTAAATAATTTTCCAAATTAACTTAATTAGAGCAATCACCTTTTACACTTTTATTCAGAAGTAATAAATCGATTAAACTCTAGCAAACATTCCCTCTGGATTTTTTATGCTCGAACTCATCGTTGTACTTATAAAAGAAGTGTAATTAGAGTTTAAATTTTTTGTATCGTGGTGGGAATCGATAACAACGACCAGCGTATTTAAGCGATGCTTGAATTTCCCTCGCATCACATGTTAACAAACCTTTATCTTACTTATTTGTCTACATATAAATTCTGATTTTATATTGCTCGAAACCTTTATATTTCTGATTTCTTTATAGGCTTAAAATTTTTATATTACTGAGAAAAAATTTATATATAAATTCTGATCTTAAATTTTTTTTAGTGGCTGAAAACTAATAATGTTTTTTATTTTTATGGTTAGTATATATATAGGTTTTATTTAAAATGGATAATGAGGAATTCGATCAAGGAAATGAAGAAAATTTCAATGGGATGTGGGGAGATACAAAATTTTAAATAAAAAGTGTCATAAATATTGAGAATGAGCATTGTGATGAGTCACATTCTATCCATACCGATATGGTATACACACGACAAGTAATTGAATCCTAAATTGCATCGGGAGTTTAAAACGATAGATGATATTAAGAAATTCTATAACTATTATGTGACAAAATCTTATTTTAGTGTTGTAAATTGGTCTGGAAAAAAAAAACGAGGAACAAATGAGATCATTAGGAAAGAGTTAGTTTGTTGGAAACAATGGAAGGGCACACTTCTTGTCGTCAATGGAGTGGAAAGGCATCGGGGATAGATTCAAGTTTTGTAATGCAAAAATTGTTGTTATGATATCCCAAAATGACTTATATAAAGTTAGTATATTTGTTGAGGGTCATCATCAACCATTAGCCACGCCAAGAAAAACACATATTTTACGTTCCCACCGCTAAGTGTCTAGAGCTCAAAAGTCATTGAATCAACCACTTGACATCGTTAATATTCCAAAATATCAAAAAAAAATAATTTACTTTAGTTGCAAGTGGTGGGTTTTGAAAATACTAGTATATATAATGAGATTTGTATAAGCACGAAAGCGATAAAGACAATGAATTGAAGGGGAATGTTGGGGAAATGCTTCACGAGTACTTAAAATTTGAACAATAAAAAAAACTTCATTTTATTTTAAAATTGAGGCAAACGATAAAAAAAAAATTACCCATTATTTTTGGGTTGATGACACCTCAATATAGAACACCAACCAATATGGTTTGATATTTTCACCACTAATGGTAGTTAATAATCATGGTTATTCAACTAATTTTTAAGCCCAGTGATGCTTCTAAGATGATAATAACCGATCAATAAACTGCCATGACAAATGCAATTTCAAAAACACTAGCAATGACATTTCATTGGTGTTGTATTTACACATTTAAACAATTTTTTTTTAAATTAGATTCAGCTAAATATAGTGCTTACTATAAGGGATTTTCAATGTGTATTTGGGAATTGGAGTTAACAAAGAGTTTGAGGCGAGGTGGAAACAAAAATGATTTAAATGAGAATAAATGGTAAACTAAATGTATCAAATCCATTCAAAATGGGTGGCAATGTATGTAAATCGTATCTTTTTGGTGAAAATGTCAAACAGACAACGTGCGAAAAGCTACCACACATTTTTTAAAAATATCTTTCAAAAAATAATTCATTGGTTGATTTTATGATCCAATTTGGTATGGGACCTAAGCGTCAATGACATGAATGAATGGAGGATTGAAAAGATATGATTGGGAAGCCTAAGTTGAAAATTATCCATGATTTTTTAATTCATATGGTTGATGTCTACACAAATAAAATGTTTGAGGGATTCACGATTAAATTTGAGCTTAATAAGGAGGACGAAAGCCATCCTTTGTACAAGATTAAAAAATCACAATTACTGCTAATCAAATATGACAAAGTATTAGATTTTACTTCTTGCGCTTATAAAAAATTTGACTGCTCAGGAATCCCTTGTAGACATATTTTGGGGTACTTTCACTTAATGCATGATTATGAAAAATTATCGGATTAATATGTAGACTAAAGCTGTAAAATTTGGGGTGGTTTTAGATGACAGTGGTTGTGAAATTATTAATTATAAATCACATCTACTAAAAAGGTCCCAAATAATTGAAATGGCATTATATGTGATTGATAAGACCCTTACTAGCCAAGAAGCAACAAATATATATATTGATGCTCTGGTAAGTTTGCATGATAATTTAAATCAAATTGTGTGAAGCCGTGTCAAGAAATGAGATTCATAGTGTGGTTGCTTCGAAAAATGTTAGTAGAAATTACTACATCGAACCATGACAAGTGATGGGAAAAGGGTGTGGTAAAAGGATCAAATATGGTAAGGAGATAGCATTGGGGAAGGATAAAAGTTCTAAAGCAAGAACGTGTAATGGATGCGATTTGGTTGTCCAGTCAGAAGATTTAAAAAAAAACTATCCAATGCTAACTAATTGGTAAGTAACTTATATATTTTTCATTCAATTAATTATTTATAATTGAAGTACTTAACTAACTCTTTTGTCTGTCATTTCAGGAATATCATTATAATTTGGATGCATTTTAGAGTTGGATGCGTTTTGGAGTGGGATACGTTTTGAATTTGAATGAACTGTGTTTTCTTTTATTTGGAAAATGATAGTTGGATTAATGTATTTGAATTTGGACAAATATATTTGAATTTGGATGAATGTATTCGAATTATGCATCAAACAAACAACTTTTGATACCCAATGGATTTCACTAACACAGAACGTTCATAACATATTAACTTTGGGAAGAAAAAAATGTAGAATGTAGAGATATAAAAAAACAAAAAACAACAAACAAGATCAACTCAATTAAAAAATACATGATGTAATTTTTTTTAAATAAGGAGGTTATAACCATAAAAATATTAACTTTGGGAAGAAAAAATATACAGAATGTAGAAATAAATAATAAGAAATAAATATTAACTTTGGGAGTACGATCAACAAAGATAGGGCAGCAAAATTGACATATGAAGAACTGTTAATTTTGGACAAGACTATTGGACCATCTGTTATTCAACAAAGAAAATTAGAAGAAATGAGTGTGATGAATGATGCAGGGGAGTTACTGGTTATGCAGAACTCAAATGAGATTGACAATTTCAAAATCAAAAGGTTCGAAAATCCTACTTTTGTAAGTAATGAGATAGAGTATGGTGAATTTGTGCATCGAGAAGGCAAAGAACCAATCTATGACATAGGTGATGAGTTGGATATTCAATTTCCCAAACATAATGTCTCCTATGGGAAAAATAAGGTGGAGAACCTGCAAAAGCAAATAACCAAGTCAGTAGATGGAAATAAAATAAAATCATGGGCAAATATTACTACTGCAAATAGAGATATGAATACAGGGAACAAACTGACATATATTCTAGAAAGCAAGGATGAAGAAGGAAACTATTGTGTTGAGATTGATCAGTCAGAGGTTGAAGATGAAATTAATAGATGGAAGAATGATGTGGTGGTTTATGTTTTTGGAGCTAATGTTTCCTATGGTGCAAAGAGAGGGTATGTCATGAGAAAATGGAGTAAATTAGGGAAGTCTGAAATGTTTCTCATAAAATCAGGAGTTTTTGTGGTTGCTTTTGATTCTTTAGAAGCCAAAATGCAAGTTATGGAGTTAGGACCATGGACTTTTGATAATAAACCTTTAATTGTTAAACCATGGAACACGGGGTGAGTTTAGAAAAGGAGGGGATGGAAAAACTACGCATTTGGATTAGATTTCCAAATCTGAAGCTACATTTGTGGTCTAATTTTGTTCATAGTAAAATGGCAAGTATGGTTGGAAGGCCTCTCTTTACTGATAGAATGACAGCAAAGAGGGAGAGATTGACTTATGCTAGGGTTTACGTAGAGATTGATCTGTGGAGTTCTCTTTCATCCTATATTTCAGTTCATAATCATGAAGGAACAAGTCTCAAACACAAAATTGAGTATGAATGGATCCCTACAAGATCCACTGTATGTAAAAAAAATTGTCACAAAGATGAAAATTGTAAAGCTGTTAAACCAACTGCTCAAATGTGGAAGAAAGTGGAGGATAAAAATGAAGAAACAAATAAGACAGTTAATTGTAATTCATCAGCTGTTCTAGGAGAGGCGGTCCAAATGAATAATCAGAATAACCCTGGGAATAAGAAACAGAGATAAGAAGACAATGTACCACTACTACAGGAGGAAACTTTTGAAGAAGTTCAAGAAGAAGGACAATCAATATCTAATGAAGAAACCCAAATAGAAGTTAAAGGTGTTGAACAAATCACTTAAAGAGGCACACAATACAATCCTTCCAGAGTTAATGTTGTTATGGGGAATGTATTTGATGTGTTGCAAACCTCTGAAGATGAGCAGCCACAGATAGGACTGGGTGAAGACAGCATGGATGGAGACAAAAGTGAGAAAGGAGAAACTTCAGTACTTCAGAATAGCAGGTCAGAAGGGAAAAAAATCAATAGTACTATGAATAGAGCTAAGAAGAAGGGGGGAGGTAATCAAAAGAGATAGTTATGATAAAGTTTTCTATATGGAATATAAGGGGTTGTAATGCCCCTTATAAACAAAGAGAAATTCAAAAATGTATTAGAGACAATAATATTAGTATGATTTGTTTACTAGAAATTAAAGTGAGAAGTAATAATGTGAATAGTGTTGAAGATGGGTGTTTTTATCACTAGAGCCTTCTACATAATAGTCCTATAAATGGTCCTGGAAGAGTTTGGATTGCTTGTGATACTAACATCTTTGAAGTTAAAGAGCTGAGTAATATGAAACAAGCTATTACTGCCAGAATAAGATTTAAAGGCCAAGTTATGTCTTTTATTTTTATAGGGGTTTATGGGGAAAATAAGAGAGAACCAAGATATGATCTTTGGAGATATTTGGAGAATGTTGCTTTAAGTGTTAGTGGGGAACCCTGGATCATTGGGGGAGATTTCAATGTTGTGAGGAGAAGTAATGAAAGAATTGGGGGAAATAGCGTAGATTGGGGTGAAATTGGGGATTTTAATAATTGTATTGATAATATTATGGTTGATGATTTTCCAATTTGAGGGAATTGATTTACTTGGAATAATGGCAGAGAGGGCAATGTTAATATTCAAAGTAGAATTGATAGAGTCTTGCATAATGAGGAGTGGTTGAATTCTTATATGAATACTGAAATTCAAGTTGATTTGCCTGGGATTTCTGATTATACTCCCCTAGTGCTGGGATTTCAAATGGAAAGTGAGAAAATTAATAGAACTTTTAAATTTTTTAATTTCTGGAAGAATCATTATACTTTCAAAGACATTCTAAAGAAAGGTTGGGATGTCTATGTTGAAGGTAGTCCCATGCTTTTTGTGGCTAAGAGACTGAAGTATATGAAGAAGGATTTTAGAAAGTTGAACAAATGCCATTATTCTAACATTTCATTCAAAGTCAATGCAAAGAAGATCGAGTTCAGAAGAATACAGGAGGACCTTATTGATGATGGGGGTAATGTGATGCTGCTGTATGCTAAGAAAATTTGTCAGAGAGCGTATCTTGAATTAAGGAATAGGGAGGAGGACTTTATTAAACAGAAATCTAAAATTAATTGGCTTGATCTTGGAGATAAAAATACTTCTTTTTTTCGTAAGAAAGTTAAATGTGATACTGGCAAAAATAATATCATTTAAATCAAAGATAGAGAGGGTAATATTCACATTGGTCAAAAAGTAGTTCAATAAGAAGCTGTGTTTTTTTAAGGAATTATTGGGTAGAAATAATAATGATAGTGATGGTGCTTATGATAGAATCAGGCCTATCAAACAGAGATGGTTGGATGAAGAGAAGAAACAGATCTTGCAGTGCCTTCTTTATAAAGAGGAGGTTAAGGAAGCCTTATTCAATATAAACCCCAATAAAGCCCCTGACCCTAATGGCTATAATGATGGGTTTTTTCAGTGAAATTGGGATATTGTGGGAGAAGATATTACTAAAGTTGTGTTGCATTTTTCAACAAAGGTAGAATGTTAAGAGAGTATAATAGTACAATCATAAGCTTAATTCCAAAAATTCCTAACCCTAGCACTGTGAAGGATTTCAGACCATTTCGTGTTGTAGCATAACCTATAAAATAATCTCTAAAGTTTTAGTGAAAAGGTTGGGGAGTATTATGCCTAAGCTTGTAAATAATAGATAGTCAGCATTCATTTAGGGGAGAAATATCACAGATAATGTGCTTCTAATGCAGGAAGTGTTAGGGGTTATCATAAGAGTAATGGTGAACCTAAATGTTCAATGAAGATTGATCTTATGAAGGCTTATGACTATGTTAAATGGGGTTTTATTATTGATGTGCTTAATGCAATTGAATTCCCTAGTATGTTCATTCAATGGATATAATAGTGCATTTTGACTACTAGTTTTACTATCAGGGTGAATGGTGGGATAAATGGAACGTTCAAAGGCACTAATGGGTTGAGACAAGGAGATCTCCTGTCTCCTTATCTTTTTCTCCTTGTAATGGAAGATTTTTCTTGGCTTATTGATGATAAAGTTAATAAAGGTGTGTTTAAGTTTCATCCCAAGTGTGAAAATATGAATTTGTTTCATGTGATGTTTGTGGATGACCTCTTCATAGTGGCAAAAGATGATGTCAATTCCTTGAAGGTGGTGGATAAAGTTTTGAGGGAATTCAAAATCATCTCTGGGTTGGAATTTAACTACTTTAAGAGTGATATTTTTATCTCTGGTATATCTTAAGAAGAGAAGTCTAATATGGAAGATGTTATGGGGATGAAATTGGGTATACTTCCTCTCAAATACCTAGGTGTTCCTCTAATTTCTACCATGTTAAAGAATCATGATTACAAGGTTATGGTGGAAAAGCTTATGTCTAAAGTGAAATCTTGGATTAATAGGTGGCTTTCCTATGCTGGGAGAGTGCAAATTGCTATCTCAGTTCTTAGATCTATTCAAGTATTTTGAATTAATTTCTTTGTTATTCCTAAAATGGTTATCAAAGAAATTGACTAAATCATTAGAATGTTTATTTGGACTGGGGGTGACCTTAAAAAATCAGGTGCAAAAGTTACTTGGGAAGACCAATGCCATCCTATGGAAGAGGGAGGCCTGGGTAGTAAGAAACTTGTAGACTGGAACAAAGCGTGTATGATGCGACACTTATAGGACATTGCTAGGAAAAAAGATCCCCTTTGGGTAAAGTGGATTCACAGTGTAGTAATTAAACAGGAATATATTTTATCTATTAAATTAGCAAATAATGCTTCCTGGAGTTGGAGAAACTTTGGAGATTGAGGGATCAGACCAGGAAATTAATTAAATATCAAATTGGAGATGGTAAGGGGACCTTCTTTTGGATTGACAATTGGCATGAAAATGGGCCCCTGCTGGATTATTATGGGGAAAGAATTGTGTATGATGTTGTTAGTATGAATCTGGCTAAAGCTGAAGTTTTTATTAATAGTAATGGGTGGAACTTTCCTAGTCTTATTTCTAATGAATTAATGGATATGGCAAATACTATAATTGTTCCTAAATAAAACAGAGAAGACTGGGTTTCTTGGGTCTTATCTAAAGATGGCAAGTTTAATTACAAGAGTACCTATGAAAGCATTAGATATAAGAAAGATATAGTTCCTTGGGCAAAAACTGTCTGGTTTTCCAGGAAAGTTATTAAATGTGCTCGTATTTTGTTGATTACTTGTCTTGACAAATTAAGGACTAAAGTTAAGTTGTTTAAATGGGTAATCATTATTGAGGATATTTGTGTGATGTGTGGAAAAGATAGAGAGACCAGAAATCATCTCTTCTTCAAGTGTGATGTTACGAATCAAGTCTAGGTTGAAGTTTTAAAGATTTGTGGTGACAGAAGAAGAATGAATTGCTTTAAAGAAGAAGTCAAGCTTCTTAACAAGAATGGTCATGATTTGAAAACTATGTTGCTAAAGATATGCCTATCTATCTCAGTTTATACTCTTTGGAGGACCAGAAATAATATAATCTACAAAAAAAAATGGCCTTATGAAGGTTATCTGATGTCAAAGATTGGGAACCTTGTTCATGATATCGCGTTTAAATGGGATAAATTTAAGAAAAATCAGGAGAATATTAGTATATGCAGAAACTGAGGTCTTAGTGAGAAAATGATTGAATAAATATCCTTATCTATTTGAAAGTATGCCTACAATCAGCTGAGCTTCTATGTGTTGTTCCCAACCTTATCTGTAGATGTCTGAGGGTTTTGATTATTCTTTGAGCTGTTGGGCTAAGCCCCGATCGACGTTTTGTTGTTGGTGCAAATTTGAGTTTGCATGCTAGGCTTGTGTTAATTTTTTAAGCTGTTTAGGACTGTTTGTTTCTTCTTGAAAACTTTTGAAGGTTGCTGGGTTTGTGTGTTTAATACTGATGGTTTCTCTGACTAGGGAGTTTTCTTGTTTGAGTTGGGTTGGTTTCATATGATGAAGTTTGATATGGTAATTTTGGATATGCTGTGATGGTATGTGTGTTTGATTTGCTTTAGTTCACTTTGTACTCTAGCTCGATATTAAATCTATCTTTGGTGAGGGTTGTGGAGGTGTTTTGAGCTCATTATGCGATTGTTATGGCTTTTTGGAGGAGTTTTTTGTTTGTTGTTTAGTTGTTCTCATGGTTATTCCTAGTTACAGAGGATCTCTCTCTTGTGATGGAGTATTGATGTTTTCAAAGTGGTAGGATGGTTTGACGGTTTCTGATGGTTTAATGGTTTTGATTCCAGTAGGTAAGTGGTTTCTTCGTTGGTCTCCCTTTGGCTGATCTGGAGGTGATTGCACGTGTCCTTTGTTTAGGAACATCTAGAATTTTCCAAGTGTGGGTTGTGTTTGAAGGATTTTTAGAGTGCTTGTGGGATGTTGTTTGGTTTTGGGTTGTGTTGTTTGGTCTTTTAAGTGTAACTGGTTAGGCTAGGTGTGTTAGTTGTGGGTTTTTTTCCTCTTTTGGGCCTGCGTGCTCTTTCGGCTTCCTATTGCCTTTTGTTGGTTATGTCGGCCTTTGGGCTTTTGTTTTGTATCTTGGGGCTTGCCTCTTTTAATTAATTCACATTTCATCAAAAAAAATAAAAAAATAAAAAAAACAGATCAACCCAATTAAAAATAGGAAGCTTTCTTTTGGTCAGTTGGTGTAAGATGAAGACCCATTGGTGAGTTAATCCAAAATAAAAATGAGAGAGAGGGAAGGGAGGAAATGAACCCAATATCTTTTTCAGTAGTTTTTGACTTTTTTAATGCTTATTTCTTTCCCTCAAGCCACGCATATATATATCCCACAGAAATAGGTTTATATTAAACCTACACAAAAATAATCGAAATCCATAGCATCCATTTACTAAACTAGAGATGGAGAGATCGCCTGTCGAGATTGAGAGATAAGGAGGTATCGGCTTCATATTGTGAGAGTGAGATTAGGGTCTAAGGCTTTAGTGTATATGATGAGCTCCCTTTATGTCCCAAATGTGTGGCAAAGATTTCTTCTTGTAAATTTAGGGCTCTCATTAAATAAAATAGAGCAACAAGTTTAAACTAAAAAGTGTGGTTATTTTGTGTATTATTAAATAAGTTTGGTATTATTAAAATTTTATTTTTGGTATGGTAAGTTTAGTATTCTTGTTTTGGTAATTTTAATATAGTGATTTCGGTATTTAATGTGTTGGTAATTTTGGTACGGTATTTTCATTTTTAGTAATTTCAGTATTCGATAATTAAACATAATAAATTACTATCATTTTTTCGGAGCAAAACGGTACAATACCATAAAAGAAATATACCACTAGCACCCCTATTGTTGACAAAAAAAAAAAGCCTAGCGATGGGTTATAATTCCTCGATTGTTGCAAGAAAGGTTTTTTTGCCTAAAGATATGCCCCTTATGGAGTAGAATAGTCACCAATAGTTGTTTTCATAAATACCTTTATTGAGTTCAAATGTTTGGCCGCATTAAACATCTATATCATACTTCTAAAACAATAGAAAGAGAATTTAATGAGGATCCTTTAATACATTCTTTAATTAAGACAGTAAACATTTATACAAAAATTGTTTTCATTTATATTTATAAAAAACAGTTTTTATAAACACTTATAAAAGATAGTAAAAAAATTGTTTTAAATATATAAAAAGCAGTTTTTTTTACTATTTTTTATAAACTGTTTATAAATATTTTATAAACCGTTGTTACTATTTTTAACTTTTTTGCAGCAAAAAAGCATTTAAAAGTTAAATTTTTTATAAATTGTTTTGTTGTTAAATAATTTTTTCCACATTTAATTTATTTTTTTACTATTTTTTTAACAGTTCAAATTTTTTTTAGCTGTTAAAAAATAGTGAAAACTATTTTTATTGTTTTTACTATATATATATAAATATATATATAACAGTTAAAAAACTTTTTTTTATTATTTTAAACGTTATCAATATCGTTATTTGAAAACCACGTTATTAAAACCTTTGTTACGCATTATGTTATAAATATATATTATAACCACGTTATTTGAAAACCATGTTACTAAAACCACGTTCACTATTTTTTTATAAATATACATAAAACCTTTTTCATTTTATATAATTTTTTTATTTTATAAAAATATTTAATAAAAAATTTATTTTATTAAAAATAATTAAAAATATTATAGAATTTATTTTTCATACATTAATATATATTTATACTAATGTGTATTAATGTATGAAGGGGTAAAAGAGTCTTTTTGATTCAAAAATTGAGTCAACTGACGTTCAAACCTATCAACTAACGGTTCCCATCGATTTTGAACCCTAACCAATTATAATATAGACGAATGAATGTATGTAAATATAGGATAGCAATTAACATTGCATGGCATATAAGATTTGTGCTCGGATCAATTCAGGCTTATAGTAATCTTTTATGTCCAGATCATAGTCAAAGTAGGCTGAATGTATGTAATTGTAGAGACACATAACTCATATGAATAAATAATTACTCACATTCAATATGAATAAGATTTTTTTGACCAAAAAATATTTATATTTATTTGTGACATTAAAGGTAAAATAACTCAATATCAATAATAAATGTAATTTTGTATGATGAACAGTGTAATAAACAAAATAATAATTTTAATGAATGACGTGTTATGTTTATATAATGAAAATTATTAAAGTGAATTTGCATTATATATTTGATTGTATATATGTATATATTATAAATGTTTTATGTATATCGCTCGTACACCGTACAGGTTACATGCTAGTTCTATAGAAAGCAGAATCTCTCCTTATTAATTACCTAAAAGAATAAGAATAAATATTTATTTTTCTTGTTCATACGTCACCATTCTTAAGATTGAAAATATTTTGAATTAATAAAAAAATTCAAGAAAATACTTGAAAGACATCTTGCATATGGGAGTGATCTACTCTGAAAGGATAATCTATATTTCAAGGAACACACTTAAATCTTATATTTTTGCAGGATAATGATGATTAGCTTAATATTTAATTTTCTTAAATATTTATAAATGTTATCAGAATCTACTCCTTTTCATATTGAATACCGAACGGATTTATATTTCAAATATCGATTTAGGCCCCTTCTTATTTTAGTGTGTATATGTGGTAATGTTTGATACAATATGCTAATTCAGCGCCAATACAACACAATTAAGGGGTTGAAGTTTAACATTAACAGTAGGATCGGCAGATGAATGGGTTGGGTCAAATATACACTAGATTAAATGTGGGCGGGTCAAATATAGGTTAAGAGTGTTAAGCTGGTTAGTTTTGGGATGGGCCCACCCATTTTATTAAGGGAAATTTAAAAATGTATAGTTTATATATAATATATATACATATAGAGAGCGGCAAGCTCCTGTACATACCCCTTGTGCGAACTACTTTTTTTAAAATAGTAAAAGCAATATTTTTTGTTGATTTTTTGTGTGTAGTATTTAAACATTTGAGGTAATCCCTTAAAAAAACAATCAACTCAAAATAATTTATTTTGCTATTTTTAAAAAATAGTCAAAATATGTCAACTTTTAAGCTTCTTAAAAATTGACATATTTTGACCATTTTTTTAAAATAGCAAAAAAATTATTTTGAGCGGAAATATGTTTGAGGGGTTTCCTAAAATGTTTAAATACCACACAAAAAGAATCAACTCACTATTTAAGAAATATTTCCACACAAGAGGTCCTCATTTGAGGACCTACAAAAGATATATATACTTTAAGGTTTGAAATTATTAAATAGAAGTTGAACTTGTGTTAAAAATAACATGTCTAACAATCAAGATATTAGAAAGAGAGAGAAAAGGGGGACAGAGAGAAAAAAAAAACTCACCCCAAATCATTTACTTATGATTAAGTTCGAAGGTCAAAGTGAGTCAAACCATAATTAAATTAACCAAATCATAAACATGAGTCTTAATTCTAGAGTCTTCAACGTAAATTCATGAAACTAAAAATTTTTCACAATATTAAAGTACTTATGCTTATACAAACTTGCTTAAAGGATAAGTTGACTTAATTACATCATTTACATTTAAACAAAAACGTAATTTTATCTATTCCTTGCTAACCCAACCCTACCTCCTAGATTTGGCAATCAAATGACGAAATCTGAAAAACATAGGAACCATGAGCAAAATAGTCTAGTAAATGCATCACTACTTCACTATTGTATAAAATTAAATCCAATATATAACATCCATATAATAATGTATAAACATATTCGGTTCATTCATAACAAATGGCCCAACTTTTCGAGTCATGATTCACATATCTTGTGTGCAATAGACAATTCTCCTCCATTCTTGGTCGGAGACTAACCCCTTGTCTGCAATAGACAAACCTCCCCCATTTCGGGGCAAGGAGTAACCTCCCATTTCGATAAACCGAAATAATTTCATATTCATAATTTCATGTTCATATCCATCACAACATACATATACATATTTCCAGTGAGTACACTCACCTTGGGTTCTCAACTATATATTTGCATTTCCCTCGGGTGGAGTTGAACTTGGTAAATTAGATCTTAAACCTGTCAATTCAACTAAATCAGTATTGAATTCAAATAATAAATATCATATTAATATATTTATGTAGCTTTCAATAATTCTACAACCACGATATAACCCCACGTAAGTATAATTCCATGAAATTTGAGTAAAAATGAAGCGATGGTATCTATGTTGGTAAAGTTATAAACAGTCAATCCTAGAAAATACTTCACAAGGAATTTATAAATAAAACCAAATAAACATAAAAGTATACTTCTCAATATATATAATCAGAAAACATGTACTCAAAATACCCTTTGGAAGGAGGAGACAAGAATATTCTTTAATGGAATATCTAGTATGGCACAAAATTTTTGTCCTCTATTCTTAACCATTCTAAATTCATAAAACATATACAGGTTTCCAAACTTATCAATATGAAAATATATATATGAATATACTTTCCATTACAAGTGACGGTGTAATCTTTCAAGCTTTATAGAGCATAATATGACCATTTCTTTATAGCATATTAAATTTGTCCTACAAGATCCTCTATTGTTCAGTGAACTTCCAAGAATTTTAATAATTTTCCTTCACCATAAATTTTTATGATTTTCCACATGTTTCAATACACATATTAGATAATACAAAATTAAAGTTTCATAATTTTTAGAGGTCATTTGCTATGTCAAAATCTTTATTAAACTCGGGGTATATCTTAACGAATTGTGCAAATGTACCAACTTACAACCAAGGTCTAGCCACAAGGATTTTAATCCAAATTTTAAGATATGCTTTGAATATATGAGTCTAGTTTGATATTTAAGTAGAATTATTCAATTCCAGTGAGAATACAAAAATATATACAAGTTTTAATACAAGGGAGTTCTATACAAAGCAATATGGCTTACACATACTACTTATCATATGTATGAAATATACATACATATACAAAGGAAGATGAAAATTTAATCAATAATTGATGATTTATATACTTTCACTAAGTATAATTCAAGAGAAAAAACAAGATTAACGCATAGTTATACCTTAGGAACACTTTTATGATTTTCTTGGAAAAAAAATAGCTTTTCTTATAACCATTTCTTCCTTAAGCTTCTCATTTCTCTCTCATCAAGTAAAAAATTATTCAAAGTGAACCAAGTGTTAAAATTGATTAATAAAAAGGTGATATCAAGAGGTTAAATTTGTCCAAACCTACCTCTCTCTCCAACCAATCAAATTAAAATATTTGGTGTTCGAAAAGATGAATTACCACTTAAAAGGATGGAGTGCTTGGCCCTCGATTCTTAAATTTGGTATAATTTCTTACTCGGACATTCATTTGACACACTGTTTGTTATGCTACAAAGCCAACTCAGATATATACAACCATGTAACCTTGACCAAATTTTCACATTATATGGTTCAAAACTAGTCTCTAACATGAAAATTCCCACTAAAAATCTTAAACCAACTTAATAGTTCATGATTTTTGAAGGTACAATTAAACAAAAATAAAATAAAATAATATTAAGTATATAAATAAAATAATATACATATCACATAAGTTTATCATGATTCAAATATAATTTATCATAGTTGTATTCGGGGTGTCACAACTCTCGCTCCATAGAAGATTTCTCCCTCGAAATTTAATATGATTATCACTTACCAAACAAATGGGGATATTATTTCCTCATGTTATCCTCCCTCTCCCGAGTTGCTTCTTTAATTCCATGGATCCTCCACATCACTTTAAGTATGGGAATAACTTTTTTCCTTAATACTTGCTTGTTACGATCAAGAATTTCCACCGGTTCCTCGACGTACGACAAGTCTTGTTTCAATTCAACAGGTTGACTCTTCCATCGATGCGATGGATCCGCCAAATACTTACGAAGCATCGATACATGAAACACATCATGTAAAAGGGACAACTCTGGAGGTAATGCCAATCTATATGCTCGGTTACCAACTCTTTCCAACACTTCATATGGACCAATGTATCTTGGACTTATCTTTCTCTTCTTCCCGAATTTCATGGCACCTTTCCATGGTGAAATACGTAGGAATAAAAAATCTCCCTCTTGAATTTCCAATGGATACTTTCTTTTATCCGCATAAATTTTTTCCTGCTTTGCGCTATTTTTATTTGTTCTCGAATCATCTTAATCTTTTCAGTTGTCATATCTATAAACTAAAGACCCAAAAAATTTCTTTCACCTACTTCATCCCAACATAAAGGCGTTCTACATCTTTTCCCATATAAAGCTTAATAAGGAGCCATGCCAATGGTAGACTGACAATTGTTATTATAAGGGAATTCCATTAATGGAAAATGATCATTCCAACTACCCTGGAAATCAAATACACAAGCTCGTAACATGCCTTCTAATATATGAATCGTCCTCTCTGATTGTCCACTTATTTTTGTATGAAATGTCGTACTGAACTTCAAAGTGGTCCCCATGGCATTTTGTAAATGAGGCTAAAATTTATAAGTGAATGTTGGATATCTATCTGATACAATTGCGACACCCCACCCGATTAAATATCGAGTGATCAATATTAAATTTAAAACAGAATGTTCAGTTGGTTCATTCTTAGCATCACTGTCGAAAACATTTAACTAATATAATCACCTAATAAATAATTAAGCTAGTGTCAAAATATTTATCATTTTAAGTTATACCCAAAGAATCCATTAATAATATCTAAGTATTAAGACATCAACTAGTTACCATTCATAGGAACATAATAAATACTGGATATAATTCAACTGCTGAAATAAATAAGACTGGATAAAACATTCCAGTTAAAGTCTCAAACCAATACACCATATTAATACTCAATCAAACTAAATAAAACTATAAAGTAAGCTAAGTACAATCTCTCTGATAAAAATGACTGAGAATGGGCGACACATGCCCTAAATGAAAAATCTAGATAGAACTAAATGAAATGATAGAGGCGTCTAATCTCAATAACCTACAGCTTCCACAACAGTTGCAGCTCGCCAAGTAATCCAAGTAGCTAGGTCTGGTGTCCCTATGGCTGAGCACCTGCTATAATACATATACATATAGAAAAGGAGATAAGAATGCAAGAGATGGGTCAGAACCCGATGTTTTAAAAATTATTTAGCAAATATTTAAAACTGCAATGAAGCAAGTATTATGTGCATGTAGGCCTGTAAATTGAGTCGGGCAAGCCCGAAGCCCGCCCGTTCGGCCCGCTATTTTCAGACCGAGCTTTATTTGAGTTTGAGCCGAGCTGAGCTTGAGCCAAAATTTCAAGCCCGAATGAATTTCGGGCCGAGCTTGAACCGAACTTTGCCAAGCCCGAATTGGGCCCGAAGCCCGAACTTTGAAAATATAAATAAATAAATTATTTTATAAAATATAACATATTTATGTTAACTAATTTTATATGTATGAAATATAATTAATCATTGTAGCTTTTCATTCTTACCTCCCTTATTTTAGTTTAATACATTTCATCATTATATATTTTATTTTATGAAATATCAATTAGATTTTGGTGTATACATTTTCTCCATGATGCAAACACAAGAAAAAAACATTAATTCAAACTTTTTTTAACAAAAAAAAATGAATTTGGGCATGCCCGAAATCGGGCTCGAAATATTAATGAGCCGAGTTCGGGCTTAAGTAGAAAATTTCAGTTCGGGCCGAGCCTGAGAAACCTCAAGCCCGGATCACCCAGCCCGATTTACAGCCCTATGTGCATGTTAGATATCAAATCCTCACATGAGATTCTCACCTCTCCACTATTTAGCAAGCCTAACGTACATCTATCCTAACCTAGTTATCTAAAAAGTTCCCAACTAGGTCATAGATTTATACTTCCTAATTATATCTAGAAGGAGTATCCCGTAATCCCCAATATTTGTATTATTAGTTTCAACATTTATCATCTCGATTAAGTGTTATCACACTAAAGTTAAGCATTCATAACTTACGTTATTTAATATTTCACTACCTTACTAACCCACAATTATCCCACTGTAGATATAACACAAGTATACATATATATCCATCACTATTATATACATATACTAACATAGCACCCCAAGGATACACCTGTAGTGCATTGCATACTCTGTTATCATGTCCCGGTACATCTCGTACTCAAACAAGCACTATCGGTTCGGAAACCTCCCACGAACCATATAAACAAATCACACATATTGGAGGCGAACATAGTTCCCAACTCCATGGGCTACGCACATACCTACGCACCCAAGTGACCGCGGACTTATCAACTCACTGATAAGTCTTTCTCAAACCTATGTCCTGAGATACAAGTCAAATATCCTCCCGATGGGTCACACGGGATAAGACTGTCCACTACGTGAAAACCTCCTACTGATAGCAAGAAGCCTAGGTATGATATACACATAATAATAAGCATATAAGAGGCAATCTCACATCCTATTAAAATTCATAGGTATTCACCCAACCCAAACCTATATTTCCATACATATTATTCTCTCATTACTTCGTATAGTATATTTTCTTTATCCCAATTACTCTACGTAGTATTAATTCATAGTTAAGTTTATTAATGAACGCTCCAGAGTATTTCTCCTCCCTCAAAGGGTATCCTTAAATTTATATATCATCACAGTAGCTAAAGTTTCTATACCCTACTGGTCTAGGACATCATTTTTTCTCTAATATCCAATTCTCAAATCATTCACTAAGGTAAGTATTTTCCCCGATTTATAACAATTTAGATTAGCTTATTGTTTCTCCCTCTTAGGCCCAAACCTAACTTCAACCTTGGTATACGGTTTTATTAAACTAATCCTCAGTACACATCAAACTTAGTCTCACAATTTAAGATTCCAAAGGTTCTCCGAGGTTCTGCAGAAGAACTAAAAATCTATATCAAATTGAACCGAATCGATCCTAAGGACAACGAGCCGATCCTATAAACAAATTAACCGATCCTATCTGTAAATGAATCGATCCTATACTGTCAAGGTTGTTCTCCCACAGCTACATTTTTCCCCCATTATCAAACCCAAAAACTCCACAGTTCGTATCCCATCCACAATTTAACTATTTTGATTGATGACCCAACATGTATACATGATTTATAACATCCTAGGATCATCCAATCATCATGAATCATGAGATAAAAACGAAATCCCCAATTTAATTATCAAGAACCCTAGTTGTTACATTTATATGCATTTCTCTAAATTAAACCCAGATTTTTTCATAGAAAAATTATCATAAATTCGTGCACATCATCCTATCTACATAACGGAATCAAAATCTTATCATAACAGTCTTAATTAATGATTTAAGTCTCCCAATTTTCACCAAATTCAATGTCATAATAATGGGGTAATTACCTACTCTAACATAAACACAATTATTGCTAAAGAAAGCAAGTAAGAAACACTTTCCTCTATTATGATGTTCTAATCCGTTGATGAAATTGGTATAGACTTATTCCTCATCTTTCGATCTGCGCTTTGGTGGGATTTGTAGTGTGAGTTCTTGAGTTTTGCACCAAGAACACTTATGGACTCTCCTTCTTCCTCTGTGGTTCTCTCTCTCTCTCTCTTAGGTTTAGAAACTGACAGACTTCTTCTCACCTACATACACTCATATTTAATTATCTAATTTTCGTCCATATTATTTCCCCAAAAATTCAAAAGACAAAAATATCCCTACGGGGTGCTGGTTAGGGCTAAAAATATTTCTGAGTCCAAATAAAATACCCGGATAGAGTTTTCTGACTATCTCGACCCTTCCGGACTCAATGGCGCACTTGAAATGACCATAAGAGTCACTTAAAAATAATTTACTTCTTTAATCCATTAGATTAATCCCGACGCGACTCACACCCGCGTCCTGACTTAATATACCAAACCGTCGTGTTTCTCACTCTCGATAATTTATATAATTTCATAATTCCATATTACATATCCACACAGTGATATTCAATAATTTTCATCAGTGAGTATTAACATTTGGCATGCTAGTTAATAATTATTTTAATCTGGATTAATTAACAATTAATTTCTCACATTTTAATTTAATTAATCCAACAATAATAATTAATTCCATAATTATTTAAAAATCATCAAAAAATATGGGGTGTTACAATAATTCACTCTGGTGCCCCATATAGACAGATAATCTCATCAATGTACACATGTGCATACTTGTCAACAGTGTAGGTAGTCTTAACTGGAAGAAAATGAGTTGACTCCATCAATCGGTCTACAATTACCCAAATAGAAACATACCCTTTTTGTGACCGCATTAATCCTATTACAAAATCCACCATTATATGCTCCCGCTTCCATTTCGAAATAGGCAATGGCTGCAATAATCCTACCAACTTCTAATGTTCAACCTTCACCTACTGGCATACTAAATATTTAGCTATAAATTCTACAATCTCACGTTTCATATTGTTCCACTAGTAATGCTCTTTCAAATCTCTGTACATTTTGGTACCTTTAGGATGCATAGAATAAATCGAACTATATGCCTATTCTAATATATCCTTCTTTAAGTATGGATCATTTGGTACACAAATTCTGTTTTTATAAAACAATGATTCATAATTCTTAATCTCAAAGTCACTCTCTTTACCACCATGAACCTCATGTTTCTTCTTCTGAAGGAATGCATCATTAATCTGCAAATTTTGAATGCATTTTTCCAAAAAAGGTCTCACTGTTACATGTGTCAATAATCCTCCCTCTTTTGATAACTTTAATTCAATCCCCATCGATGTCAAGTCATGAATATTTCCAACACATGAACATTGTATGCAACTAAGAACCCTGGATGATTTTCTACTCAAAGCATCTGCTACTACATCGACCTTTATAGGATGATGACAAATGGTATAGTCATAGTCTTTAATCAGCTCATCCAAGGCCTCTATCTCAAATTCAGTTCTTTTTATATAAACAAGTATTTCAAACTTTAATGATATGTAAATATCTCATAAGTTTCCCCATACAAGTAATGTATCCACAAATTTAAAGAAAAATTAATGACATGTAGCCCCAAATCATGTGTAGGATAATTTTATTCATGTATCTTTAATTATCTAGAAGCATATGCAATTACTTTCCCATTCTGCATAAGAACACATCCTAAACCTTGAAATAAAGCGTCTGTATGGATCAAAAAAGACTCATTCCCACACGGAATAGTAAGTATAGGAGATAAAACTAACTGATTCTTTAATTTTTTTCTAAACTCCTCTCGTATTCTTCACCCAACATAAATTTCACTTCTCTATGAGTCAACTCTGGCAATGGTGACGTTATTGATGAAAATCCCTTAATAAATCTGCGATAGTAACCTGCCAGTTCTAGAAAACTCCTCATTTATGTCACATTCTTAATACTCTTCCATTCAATAATGGCTTCTACCTTCTTTAGATCAACATATATCCCATTGCCCGAGACAACAGGCCCTAAAACACAATTTCATTTAACCAAAACTCATGCTTGCTAAATTTAATAGATAATTTCTTCTTTCTTAAAATCTATAATACAAGTCTCAAACGTTTCTCATGTTCCTCCATACTACGTGAGTAAATCAACTCATCATATATAAATACAATCACAAATAAATTAATGAAAGGGTGGAATAGCCGGTTCATAAGATCTATAAAAACTATTGGAGTATTAGTTAATCCAAATGGTATCACCAAAAACTCATAGTTCCCATATTGAGTCTGAAAAGGTGTTTTAGAAATATCACTATCTTTTACTTTAAATTAGTGGTAACCCGATCTCAAATTAATCTTTGAAAATAGTGTGTCCCCTTATAAGTGATCAAACAAATCATCGATATGGGGTAGATGGTACTTGTTTCTAATGTTCACCTTATTTAATTATCGATAATCAATACATAATCGCATTATTCCATCTTTCTTTTTCATAAATAACACTGGAGCTCCTCGTGGTGAAACACTAGGCCGAATAAACCTCTACTCATCAGATCTCGTAGTTGCACTTTCAAATATTTTAACTCTGTTGGTGCCATTCTGTATAGAGCAAGGGAAATTGGACCAGTACCTTGAACTATTTCAATGGAAAACTCCATGTCCCTATCGTGCGGCAGTCCTGACAACTGCTCCAGAAAGACATCTAAAAACTTCTCTAACCTCTGGTATATCTTCAATTTTAAGTGTATCTTTACTAGTATTGACAACATAGGATAAAGACCCTGTAAAACCTTCACTTAACAACTTTCTACTCTTAGTTGTTGATATAAGACAATTAGGAATAACATTCATTTCTCCTGTAAATCAGAACTCATATTCTCCTGGTAGATTAAATGTAACTTCTTTTTTAAAACAATCAATAGAAGCATGATATAATGATAACCAATTTATCCCCAATATAATATCAAAATCTTGAATAGCTAACGATATCAAATCAATATATAAATCTCGCTCACCCATTCGTAAGACACAATCTTGATGAACATGCTCAACCAGAACTACACTTTCCATTGGGGTAGAAATGTATAAAGCAGAGTTGAGAAATAAACATGGTTACACACACATACACACACACACACACACGCATATATATATATATATATATATATATATATATATATATATATATATATATATATATATATATATATATGTATATTTGTAATAAAAAGTTTACCCATAACAACTTCCGGTGTAGCATGAGCATCTTGCAACATCATCGTAAACACTCATCCTCCAGCCTTTGATCCGTTTGCTTGTCTTATACCTTTTTTCTAGTTGTACTACCTCGAGATGATCCTTTACTAGGCCCCACACTATTAACTGAAATTGTTCTTCCTAACATAGGATAATTCTTTTTCAGATGACCCATTTGATAACAGTTAAATCATTCTACATTTAGTAACTTTAGGCAATTTCCCTTTATATGACCTGTTGTCTCACAAAAGAAGAAGGCATTTGGATTTCCTTGTGCTAAAACTCTTGAACCCCTTCCACTAATAGCTTCACCCCTTTGATAACTATTTCTCATATCCCTACCATACTGAAATTTCTGCACTTCGAGCCTTGAATATTCTGTATTATTGCCCTTTTGATCATTCGGATTGACTTTATTCTCTTTGTACCTTATTCTCGTTTCCCTCTTGCTTCATTCATATCCTTTTCTACTAGCATGGCTCTATTCACCAAGGTTGAATAATTAATAGTCTCTAAAGTTGACAATCATGATTTAATGACCACCTATCTTCCATCATGGAATTGACTACACATGAGTTCCTCATTCTGTATAAACCTCGAAGTAAACCTAGATAAGGCTATAAGTTTAGCTTTATATTCTCTGACTGCCATCCTTCCTTGATTCAACATAAAATATTCTTTCTCCTTTTTTATTTTTGACACATTGGAGGAAAATACTTATCATACAAAGATTTAACAAAATCATCCCATGAGATCACTTTCTCACCTCCTGGAGTAATCAACAAATGTTTAGTGGAATCTCACCAATACATAGCTTCTCCTTTGAGCATATATGTTGCTAAGGTCACTTGTTGATTTTCAGGCATTCTTATTACCCCAAATATAAGTTCAATCTCTTTAACCCATACTTCTGCCTCAGTAGGATCAATTTCTCCTTCAAACGATGGCGGATTCATCTTAATAAATTTCTCGTGTGAAGTATTCATATCTTCCCGGTGTATCACCTCCCTAGCCATAGCCAATGAGTATGCCTCCAATTGCCTAGTCTGTTGTTCTTCTATCTCACCCATAAACCTAGCTTGTTGTTTAGCCATTAAAGTCATAGCATGTTCCAAATTTTGCATAATTGTCAATTGCTTTGGCTCTAGTTCTATATTTAGATAAACGGGTTGGTTTATCTTCGCTTATGATGGAATATTAGAATCTTCAACTTCTATTCTCACATTAACATTCCCTCGTTCCATTCTTTTATATCTGAAATGAATCAAAGATATAATAATATACATATATACATATCTTTTCTAACATAATAATTTGTATAAAACAAAACAAATTTCATATATTCACTGTCAAATCTAGACTCTTTTAACTTTAGAACCTCTAAAATCTAGGCTCTAACACCAAAAGATGACACACCCCAACCCAATTACTTATAATTAAGTTTGAAGGTCAAAGTGATTCAAACCATAATTAAATTAATCAAACCATAAACATGAGTCTTAATTCTAGAGTCAGCAACGTAAATTCATAAAACTAAACACTTTTCACAATATTAAAGTACTTATGCTTACACAAACTTGCTTGAAGGATAAGTTGACTTAATTACATAATTTATATTTAAATAAAAACATTATTTTATCCACTCCTTGCTAACCCAATCGGACCTCCTAGATTCGACAGTGAAATCACTATACCTGAAAAACATAAACATAGGAACCATGAGAAAAATAGCTCGGTGAATGCATCACTACTATACTATTGCATAAAATTAAAGGCTCGGTGAATGCATCACTACTATACTATTGCATAAAATTAAAGGCAATATATCATATCCATATAATTATGTATAAAATTATCCGGTTCATTCATAATAAACGACCCAACTTTTCGAATCACAATTCACATATCCTATCTAAAATAGACAATTCCCCCCCATTCCTGGTCAGGGAGTAACCCCTTATCTGTAATAAACAATCCTCCTCCATTCCGGTCGCGGTGTAACCGCCCATTTTGATAAATTAAAATGAACAATTTCATGATCATATCCATAACAATGTACATATACATATTTTTCGGTGAGTACACTCACCTTGGGTTCTTAACTATATATTTGCATTTGCCTCGGGTGGAGCTGAACTTGGTGAATTAGACCTTAAACCTGTAAATCCAACAAAATCACTGAATTCAAGTAATAAGTGTCATTTTAATATATTTACGTAACTTTCAATAATTCTACAACTACAGTCTACAATATAACCCCATTTAAGTAGAATTACATGAAACTTGAGTAAAGATGATACGACGGTATCTATGTTGATAAAGTTATAAACATTCAACCCTAGAAAATAGTCCATAAGGATTCATAAATAAAACCAAATAAACATAAAATTATACTCTAAATATATATAATCATGAAATATCTACTGGAAATACCCTTTGGAAGGATGAGATAAGAATATTCTTTCATGGGGTATCTAGTATGGTACTAATTTTTTTTCCTCTATTCATAACCATTCTAAAATCATAAATTGTACATATATAGGTGTCCAAACTTATCAATACGAAAATATATATATGAATATACTTTCCACTACAGGTGACGGTATAAGTTTTCAAGCTTCCTGGAGCAAGATATGACCATTTGTTTACAACATACTAAATATGTCCTACTAGCTCCTCTATTGTTCAGTCAATTTCCAATAATTTAATATTTTTTCTCTATCATAACTTTTTATGATTTCCACCTATTTTCAATACACATAATTAATTAAAAAAAAATTGATGTTTCATTATTTTTAGAGTTCATTTTCTATGTCAAAAGTCTTATCAAACTCATGGTATATCTAAACAAATTACGCAAATACCAACAATGTACCAACTTATAACCATCACCAAGGTCTAACCACAAAGAATTTAATTATAATTTTTGGATATGCTTTGAATATATGAGTCTAGTTTCATATCCAACTAGAATTATTCAATTCCAATAAGTATACAAAAATATATATAAATTTTAATACAAGGGAATTTTATACAAAGCATTATGGATTACACATGCTACTTATCATATGTATGAACATATATATACATATACAAAGGAGTGTGAAATTTTATTCAATAATTGATGATTTTTATACTTTCAATAAGTATAATTCAAGAATAAATTAAAATTAACACATAACTATACCTTGGGAACGCTTTTATGATTTTCTTGGAGTTTTTCTTAACTTTTCTTATAACCCTTTTCTTCCTTAACCTTATCCTTTCTCTCTCATCAAGCCAAAAATTCTTCAAACTAAAATTGATGAATAAATAGATGATATCAGGGTGTTAAATTCGGCCAAACATGCCTCCCTATCCAACCAATCAAATTAAAACATTTGGTGTACTAAAAGGCGAAATACCAGTTAAAAGAATGGACAGCTTTGCCCTCAGTTCGTAAATTCGATGTAACTTCTTACTCGGACATCCGTTTGACACATTGTTTATTGCATTAAAATCCCAACTCAGATATCTACAACTATGTAGGTTTTACCTTGACCAAATTATCATATTATAAGAGTTAAAACTAGTCCTTAACATGAACATTCTAGCTAAAAATCTAAAAATCTTGTTGTTTGTAACCAACTAAATATTTCACAATTTTTAAAGTAAAATTATAATAAAATATAATAACCTAACATTATTTATATATATATATATATATAACATTATACATATCATATAAGGTAAGCATGATTCAAATATAATTTATAATGGTTTTATTCGGGTTGTCACAAAAACCAATTTGACATTTTGTTATTCTCTGAATCTCTGTGTTAAACGAGCTGTCTGAGCCTAGAAGAATGGGTTTCTAGGGTTTAGTTTATATCTCCCCACTTAACCAACATAAATGGGTACCCGTATTTATCCCACATACTTTTTATATTGATCCCAAATCAACCCAAATTTGAAAATGTAGGGCCCATTTGTAAACAAGAGGGCTATTTTGGGCGGGTTTTCCCAATATGGGCAAACCTTATTAGCTATAACTAACAGTTTCAAGTCATCAATAAGTTGGTCCACTAAATACATTTGTGAAAAAGATGGATAAACCCGAATATACACGGCAAGAACCATTAAAAAACAAATACATGACACCAAACTAAAGTATAAAAATCTACAAATGGATCTAGTATTGACTGGAACCAATCCTAAGGGTGGTGCTGAAGGTACCACCAAAATTTATACATGGGACCACCAATAAAAAATACCACATAAGTCACCAAAAGTTATACCTTTCACCCCAAAATCAAGCACCCATATGGTCAAAGGTATATAACCTAGTTTTGACGAAAAAATCCTTTTTTCACTCCTCTTTCTCTTTATATCCTTAAGCTCTTAAGAAGAAAATCTTTCAAACCCTAACTCAAGAATAAAAACCCCAAAACAAGTCATAATAACAACAAAAATAAGCTAAGAAACAAACCAAAATCTCCACACATAAACAAAGGTTGGTACATACAATTAGTAATTATCATTTTCGACTACCTAAGAAACCCTAACTGTATAATGGACAACTGATATCACATTTGAACTTAAGAAACCTTAAAAGATGATTTTGTACATGTTTGGAATAAAAAATGACCATGATAATAGAAGCTGAAGCATGTTTGGATGAGTTATTAAGCTAAACTTTGTTCTTTTGGGATTTACCTCCGTAACTGCAAGTTCGGTGGCACTATGGTGTCGACAGAATATAAGATCATCGGCATTATAATACCGAGTATGACATTTAGTATATAAACTTTAATTCGACATCATGATGCCAACTTTTCTTATAACTTTTGGCACCTTACTTACGAAACGACAGCTAAATATCAAAATATCTAACTTAATTCGTTACTTAGATTTAAAAAGTATGGTTTGATATGCTAGTATTTATTCAACATCATTTAAGTGAGTCTTACTTGCTTTTTCCATTGGGTAACCGAATCAAGCAATATGGACTATCTGTATTGCAGATAAAACATCTCTAGGGTGTCTAAAACAGATAAAGTTGTGTCTACAAAGGCCAAGTCACAAGGTCATTGAGGAAACCATCGATGGCTTCGGATCAGAAGCGACGGGAGCAAACTGTTAGTGTTTCTAGGAAAAATACAAATGAGCTAATAGTATATGAGGTCAGTGGGGGAAAATGACAGTATAAGTGAAAGTCGGGGTGTAGAATAGATGATTGTGGAAGAAAGGGGTCGTGAAATTAAGGGTGAGAGTGACCAAATAGAAGCTAGTGGAAATACGGTTGAAGAGAAGGGTGAGAGTGAGCTAGTAGATGAGGAGAGTGAGCATGAGAGTGAGGGTGGTAATGAACCTGAGAAAGTAGATGAGGCACCAGTAGGAAAGCGTAAGAAGATAAAATCAAAATCCATGGAGAAGGGTAATAGAAAGTTAGTTGAATATGAAAGTGGGCCTAAGGATGGGAAAATTTTGACACATTTCAATCATCTTATAACATATGCCATATAGCGTGGAGTTGTAAGTATTTTTTGTTATCATGTAGTTCTCTCCGTAATTTTTTATAATTTTTCTTCTAGTGTAATTTTATCCCATTTCATTATGCATGATCATGTTTGTTTGAAAACACAACATCATTTCATAAAAATAGGGTAGTTACACTGGACCAAAGAACACGCTGAAGTTAAAAAAACTCATTGACGGCTCTAGATTGGTCCATTTATCGTAGGTGACTCATTGATTCATCGACTACATATTCTTAACTGCAGTTGTAGAGAGATGGAAACAAGAGGCAAATACATTTCATCTACCATTTGGTGAGATCACAATAACATTAGATGATGTGTTTCATATTCTCCAGATACTAGTAGTGGGACATCCTTTATAGGGAAGGGAAGAACCAGGGCAGACCACAAAGGATGTAGCTTTGTAGATGGTGTCCTAGTGTTTGGGAATTAGTATCGATGAGGTATGGACCGAGTGCAGGGATAGTTGGGTTGTGGGATTGGATTGGGTACAAAAAAATTTCAAAGGAATGACGCTGAAGGAGAACCCAACGACAAATTAGATTGAACAAAATGTGAGGGGGTATATACAATTTTTGTTGGGTTGTACGTTCTACCCGATAAGATATGCCATAAGATATCAATTAAACATTTTCATAGTTTGAGAGAGTTATCTAGGGTCAAGCGGACTTCCTGGGCTTCTGGTGTGCTTGCTCATATATATCGACAGTTAGGTTTGGCATCCAAGGTGGAAGTAAAGCAAGTATATGATTACTTATCGCTACTGCAGAGTTGGATATATGACCATTTCAATACTAGATGTGGGGTTTTGAACATAGAATACAACAAGATCGAAGCCCGATTATGTAGATGGCAATCACGGAGGTTGGTAAGCATTCTTATCATCAACTAATTCAGCTACGGGAATAATTAGATGATCTGACGTATGAAAATGTGAGTACTAACTATAATATTATTCTTACTAGTGTTTGATGTGTTTTTTAAATTTCCACTCTAACATTGTATATTCTTTTAACGTAGGTGACATGGGATTCGTACAAGAATAAAACGGATGTTTACCACGTCTAGTAGGTTGTATGGTATATGGGACTTCTAATATGCTATGACGTCATCGATCAGTATTACCTTACGTGGGTGTTACGACAAGTTTCTCGTGTCCAGATGGTCCCAGGACCACCGATGAAATTGATAGTTGAAAAATGAGAGAGTACCCGTGCTCGATACAAGTTGAAATTTGAAAATATCAAAAAATGGGGCCAGGATAACTGGGTGGACCACTTACTAGCCTATAGGAACCGATTTGTACCCATGGGCAAGGATCCGTGGAAGTGTAAGTCAGGTTACATGGAATGGTTCTTATCAATTTCTCATCCAATAATCTAACATCCTTAATGTAGGCTTGGAATAAAGAATAAAGCATCAACATCCTCATCTGATAAGCTCGTATGTTTATTGAATTGTCTTCATAAAATTGATTAGCATATGTAAATATATACTGAGTACATATGTCTTGTATTGCAGATGACTGTTGTGAATGAATCGTTGGCGATACTTAATCGCTGGATTGGCCTAGGAGGATTGTTGGAGTTAGAAGAAGAGGTCTATAAAATATTGTATACCACTCTTGGTACAGGGGTGGGGAAAGTAAAGAAAAGGGTTCCCTCAATGTCGCCTTGTAACACGTGAGATGAGGTCCAAGCGGGTACATGATTGTACAACAGTCAAAGAGAAGCCGGAGACGTCGGGGAAAGGAAAGAAGCGAAGAAAACAATGACTTGTATGTTTGTTATTGAATTTTATTGTTGGGAGTCATTGGTTGTTTTTTGTTTTTAGTATAAGTTATTGGGGGTTGTTGGTTGGTTATTTAAAAAACTTATTGAAAAAATGATGAAATTTCATGGAATTTGTTTCAATTTTGATATATGACAAGTTTTGTTCCACATTATTCAATGTTTTACATTTCTGACTACTTATAAATGATGGTCAATTTCAGTTTCTGTATAAAAAATGAGACTTTACAGCTTTAGTTTAGTATTTATATAAAATAAGCTAATTTGGCATCATACCACCGACTAATGTGATAAGAATCAGCACCTAAATGCCGAGGTATTCCAACCAGTCATACTGGTTGGCACCTTGGTGCCGAATGCCTTAAGTCGGTCGTTTCCTGTCAAGAGTTGTCATAATATTCGATATTTAGATACCGAAGGTTGTTGTTAGGTATAAAAATGCCGATAAAGATTTTCAAAATAATAACATTGGTTCGGAAATAGGTTATCAAAATAATAGGAGGCATTCGACATATTTCCACCGCGTCGGCACCCAAATGATGACAATCTTTAGACTCTTCTCTCTGTTTGGCATCTTGTTGCGGAATGTTGTCTCTTGGTGGTTAGATATTGAGTTACACTTATCCATTCGGTGGTTAGAGGACAACGTAAATCTTTCAGCATTTTGTGACCGAATATGAGTATTTCATTCAATGTGGTGATGGGAATAACTTTTTGATGATTTTGGTGGTGCCGCCGAATGCTTTAGCAATATAGTGTCGAAGGTATGTTCTATTATCGGTAGTATGATTAAATAATGCAATGTTTTCAATTTTTACTAAAAACTTTCGATTCAATAACAAAAGAATTTTAATTTTGCACTCAACAACATGTAATAATAACTAACATTTAATTACGAAATACAAGAAATGAGAACCAACATTTAATTCAAATATATAATTCAACATTAAAGTTTGATTTATCATTCAACTTTAGATTTAAACATGTGTACCCCCTTTACAATTTTAACCCAAATTACAAGTTAAGACCTAACATCCTCCTAAAAAATACAAGTCAATACCTAACATCCTCATGATTACAGGTTAAAACCCAACATCCTCCAAATTACAAGTTAAAACCCCTCAAAAATACAACCAAAATATTAACATCATCCAATCATAAGTACACATATCAACATCCTTAAAAAATACTTCACTTCAACATGCAACGATAGTCTCCATCATTCAGCTCTAATCGAAATCGATCGGCATATCTCGTGTAGCCACATCAACCAGACACATGGAGTTACAAAGGCTAATCCAGTTATTCAAAAGTAGTTTTCATCCTTTGGCATGAAGATCATGATAGTCATTTCAAATACATGTTATCAGTGGGATTGGGCTAATTACCTTAAGTTGCACATGTACATAGTGCACGTTAGCGACGTTTAGCATCATTATATATTTTCTTTCATCTTGCGGAAAAAAGGGTTGCAAAATGAGAAGAATGATAGGTACACAACAATTTTCTTAGTGACACGGTTGTACGCTTACACATTAAAGTACGTCATGTGAGGCATTACAAACTAACCCTGCACACTGCATGGTGATTTGTCACGTTATAAGGCTGCCACAATCTCACAATACATCCTAATGCCTCCCAGAAACAAACTAGACCAAAAGTCTTTTGGGTTAGTTAGTTCTTGAATAAGGTCCCTTCGAAAGTATGTCCAGTGATGAACCGTTAGCCCACCGCCAACCAAGTCCAAGTGCTATAAGCCTATACTCACGGTTTTTGTCATCCTTAATGTTCGTCATTATTGATGTAAAAAATTAGATCATATCTAATTATTCAATCACAGATAAAATAAATGAAACAAAGAGTTTTTAAAGTGGTTCAGCCTTATAAGAATGGCTTACGTCCACTGTTATGTTATTGCTGAGTGTTTGGGAATTCTCGATTACTAAATCTATCAAGAAATTCCGGTCCATTACAATGAGGATTGTACAATGTATTTATAGACCTGAGGCTGTAATGTGAAAGGGTAATACATTAAATGATGTACATATGAAAGGGTAATACATGCAATGCCCCTTAAGCGTGTGCGTCTGAATGATAAGCATTAATGAACAGTCAAACTGTTGATTATCCTGCTATTAATGCTTTGTTCGAGGTGCAGCTCAGACCTCCTGAGTTGCTCGAACCGCCTAATCTTCTCGGTACTCAAGAGTTCCTCGAAGAGTTATTGTTCCTCGGAGCGTGTGAGTTCCTCGGAGAGTGTGTGTTCCTCGGAGCGTGTGAGTTCCTCGGGGAAACAGCGTTCCTCGTTGTAGTATGGTTCTTCGGAGTGTGTTTTTTGTTGCCACGTGTCTTCACTCAATTGAGCCATGTCAGCAGACTAAATTTGGTATCAACAGAAGCCCCCAATGTTTCATAGTTCGAAATTTGAGGAGTATGGAACAATCTTTCTCGGAATATGACAGCTTTAAATGGTCTTCCTGATTTTTAGGATTGTTTCCCTTGTATTTATTTTTCCTTCCAAATTCGAAGAATCAGGCTTTTTAAATTTTTATAACCGCCTTGATCTCCGGGTACTTTTTGTCCTTCTAGTCGCCGGTAGCGTAATCCTTTCTTCTCGCTTCGATTGTCGCGCCCTTTTTGTTCCTCTAAACGCCGGTCGCGTAATTATTTCTTTTTGTAATCATTACTTTGCCATTTCCCAAGGCAGAGTATTTAAACTTCACAGACACTCCCATCATCTTCTACCTTTTCAAATTTGTATTTTGGAGCTTTCCATTACCTTACTCTCTTGTGCGTTCATCCTTTTCACCGTTCGTTGCCAACAGATCCACTCTTTTTCTGTAAGATCTTCTTCCTTCTTCTTCATTTCCTTCTTTCATCATGGTTTATCTTGTAGAATCGCTTGATAAGTTTCGCTCTGATTTTTCTATTCCCTCCTGGGTTGTTCTGGAAGAGCTTTCTGAGCCTTCTGACTATTTCCGTTTGGCTGAGGGACATTGGTTCCCCAGTCTCTTTGTTGTTGAGTGTGGATTTTCTTTTCCATCCAATCCTCTATGTCTGGAATGTTATCAATATTTTGACGTTGTTCCTGCAAGAATAGCCCCCAATACATGGAGAATAGTTAATGGGGTGCATAGGTTAAATCAAATTCATGGAACTCGCATAGGAATTCTAGAAATCGTGTTTTGCTATAGATGTCCAGTTGGAGATAACACTTTTTATTTAAAAACTATATTTTTAAATAGGGCTTTAGTGGTCAATCTCCCGGATGCCAATAGGGACTATTTTGAGCATGGGGTTGTCATAAAAAATTGGCAACATGCTCCTTTATCTGGAGATGAAGTTTATTAGGGTCCCAGATGCCCTCCCTATGGCAATGGGATAGGTTATTTTTATTTCATTTTATTTATTTTGAAATCATGCTTCTTTTGTGTTTGACAAAATGTGCCACTGATATTGTAATTTTTATTTATTTGCGGTTGATAGCCAAATAAAGTGTCCAAAAGAAACAGACGTGAATATAAGACATTTGAAACTTATCTGGAGTTTGCATTAGAGTGTTGCCGATGAGCACATTAGGTCAACCTCATATCTGCTGCAGTACAAGAGCTACACCACTTCTTTCCCTGCTCGTCCGGTGATAAGTGACGCAGAGCCAGTACCAGCTTCCACCAGCTCCTCGCCTGAATCACACATTGCTTTAAGTGAAAGGATGAAGAAGATAATACCTCCCACCCATTTTGAGAAACCTGCCTCTGGTGCTGGAGAGGCAAAAAGACATAAGATTGGCGTCCCAGTGGAGGGGACAAAGAAAACTGATGGACCTTCCTCGTCTGCCCCTGTTGTGAAGGTTGTCGAGAAGCCCCCAGTGGATCTGAGCAAGTCTGCTGCTCCAGGAGAGGTGATTGTAATATCACCGACCAAGGGTTCCTCCTTGGTTGAATCTATTCCTGCTCCCCTGAGGAAGCTGAAGAAGAGCTCCTCGGTCAATTTGGCTGACACTATCTCTCAGCCCCCGACTAGTGGAGTTCCCACTTTCGTTCCCCCGAGCTATGCCAAGAGCTCGGTGAAGACTTGGATCATTCTCGAGATCCAAGGTATCGAAGAAAACCTTTCTCGGGATATGGTAACCTCTTTGGCATCTCGCCACATTGCTTCTGTAAGTCCTTTTACTTTAAACTTTTCATATTTCCTTTATTATATCTGTCTCTGACTTTCTTTTATTTTCTTTTCACAGTTAAAGAGCTGCTTCAATACAATTTTGAAGAAGGATGAAGCTATCAAAGCTTCCAGCTCCTCGTCTGGTGTAGAGGAAGCTTTGATGGGTTGGGGGCAGTCTCTGAAAGAGTCTCGCCAAAAATATGCTGATGATAAAGCAACTTGGGAGAAGAAGCTTGCCTCCACCGAGCAGGAGAAGGCTCGAGTTGTTGAAGTCTCCCAGGAGTTGGAGAAGAGAATAAAGGACTTGGAAAGGAAAAATAAAGAGATAAAGGACTTGGAAGGGAAAAATAAAGAGCTCGACGAGAAGCTCAAAAATGCTGGAGAAATTGAGAATAAGCTCAAGGTTGCCGAGGAAGAATTGGGTCAGCTTCGGGAGGTAAATCGGCATAAAGACGAGGTTGAAAATAAATAGAAGATTGCTGAAAACCTTCTATCCGAACAGCGTTCCTCGAAGAAGTTGAAGAGAAAAGTGTCTGTGAAGAAGTCTTTCAGCGCTGGCTGGGACAAAGGGTGGAACAAGGGGTCGGCTGCCATGATGTCACAAGTAGAATATGGCAGCCTCAAGTACTTCAGGGATGGATGGGTCGCTGCTCTACAGGAGATGAAAGTGGATGAAAATTTCAAACTCTTTCAGCGACACATCCCTGGTCCCCCTCCAACTCCTGAAGAAGAAGAAGAGGACGAAGCTGCCTCTGAAGAGTCTTCTATGGTGATGGGAGATCATCCCCCAGCCATCCATCTTGCTACCGAGGAACTTCAGCAGCTCGCTAGTTCCTCCGAGCAACCTCCAGCACTTCCCCAGCTACTATATGTTCCTTTCGAACAACCTACTTCCTCGTCCCAGCCTCCCGAGAAGGTTTTGGGAGACAAGGAAAAGGTGTAGAGTTGTTCGGGTTTCTCTTTATATTTTTCTTCTGTCAAATGTAACCATGAACATGTAACTCTGATCCTTGATAGAATAAAATTTGAATTTTTGTTCTTGCATATTGTTGTCTCTTCTTCATGTTTAGTTGGTACTTTTATTGATTACTGCTTCTTCTTTCTCTACTAGTTTCTGGCCAAGATGGAATTGTTATCTGCTCATGATACCAAGCTGTTGAGGCAATGCAATGATTATTTTAAGGCTGGTCATACAGATCTGAGCGGAGCACAAATTGTCGACTGTGACACCCATCCTAAAATAATAACGGGTGGCCAGCCCTATACTATATTAAATCAGGAGTTTCAGATAGTCCAGTCTCAACATCAACTATCGGTACTATATAATATAGGACTAACTACCCGATATCATATAGGCGAGATGTTAAAATTAAATAAAATGTGCAACAGATAACAAACTAACACTACTAATAATAGAAAGAAAGATGCATGAAAGAACTAGATAAATGAAATGCTAAAAGAAAAATGAAATAAATAACTACCACAGAATATACAACAAAAAGTAGACCCGAATAAGCTGTCGGGTCACAGCCAATACAATAACTGAAATGGAATAAATATAAACCTGTATATAAATATCCCTTGGGTACAAACCCGATATACAACATGAATCCTACCTAGAATTTTAAAGAAGTAGGAAGCGGCTACAAGATACATCCCGCAACAGTCCGCACCTGTCACGGCTCCCAAGACTCTAGATAGAAGGTCATCCGGCATCCATGCGGTAGGATACCTGTAATAATATATATATACAGGCAGGAGAGAAAAGTAAACGGGTCAGAGCCCCGATTGTGAAAAATATTTAGCAAGTGTGTTAACCGTGCATAATAAATATCAGTGCACTTATTTCATAATTAAAGTGGAACCGCACTCTCGTGGAACACCAACTCACCTCCCATCTAAAGGCGCGCACCTATTCGCGTCCTCAAGTTTTAGTTAAATTACCCCCATTGTTATAAGGACAACCTAACTTATCATAGGCCTAGCCTATACCCACGAGATCTACCTTCCTATCATACCCCAAGAATCCACCCCTTTTTTTTTAAACACAATTAAGTATTTATTTTCAATCATATGTGCCTTATTAGGCTTAGTGGATTCCGGTTTATACTTTAACCAATTATAATTTAATAGATTACCCAATATGCAATTGGGTTGAAACATATAATTTAAATTTCTAATTAATAAGCATGAAAAATCATTATTGACACAACTTCCCTCCAATTTCAACGCTGCGCTGCGTTTCGTGCATGGGGTGTCTCGCAAAGCGAAATCCAAACAAGGAACCACCCCGTTACACTTCTCCATGTCAACGTCGATCCTGGAGATCCATCATGTCACACATAAATATCGACAGAACTTCTCTCTACTCTCAACAATGTACTACATTTCGTGCGTGGGGAGTCTCGCAAAGCGAAATCCAAACAAGGAACCGCCTCGTTACACTACTCTTTGACAACGTCGATCATAGAGATCCATAATGTCGTGCATACCATAACTGGCAGAACTTTTCTCCAATTTCAACACTGCACTGCGTTTCATGCGTGGGGTGTCTCGCAAAGCGAAATCCAAACAAGGAACCACCCCGTTACACTACTCCTTGACAATTTCGATCCTAGAGATCCATAATGCCATATATACAATATAATACTGCCACTACTACTAAAACTCCAATAATAACCTTGGGATGATGTAACCGAAAAATTCCTTAAATGCGATACATCAACCCCCATCAATCTAGTACACCATAATCATCCAAGATCTACTCTACAAAGATTCTATATCCTTTCATCTATAGGACATATAAATATATATATATAGGTATTTTATGCTCACCATATATATACATATACCAATCATCCATACCCATGACCAAGTGTACGTGTCATATCTGATGTACAATGGACATGCACATAATCCACCCGGCTATATATATCGCCGATAAATCTGCATCAATGCTATCATCTTCCCACTGCCCGGCTCACGTAGCAACTGAGGACCACCTGGTGGGGATCCACGACACCCACCTCGTGATAACTCACACACACGACGTCCCGGGAAGCGGTCATAGCTCCACTGGCAATGAGACGAAACATACCCACCACGTCTCATCCCAAAAATATATTTATCGTATAATAACACACCGGACGACTATGACCAGGGGAATATCCACACCCTGCTCTATATGCCAGGATGCTCACCCTCTGTGCGGAAACTTCCCAATGATATCATGAGCGGGGTATGCTTAACCACAAAAGTATATATATCGCTCACATACGCAATATACATACATCCATATGATCCCATCATATGATCAAATAATAAACCATCATATACGGTTTAAATATCCATACCATGTATGTCTACAACATAAATATATCCATATATTTATATGCATACAGAAATATATATATATATATATATATATATATATATACACACATATCCATATATCTATATATATAAACTAGTTCTCGTTCATATGTATAAGATATACAAACCCGGCTATAAGTATACATAAATCCTCAATATACAAGCCGTCACCACAAACTCATATCATTTACCTTGATATGTGAATACAATCCCTCACTTGAAACATATTCAATCATTTTTCCTATGATGAATAGTCTCTCAAAGTCATATGTATTTGTATATACATATATATTCAACCTTAGGGTTATCACCCAAATTTTTGTGTAGGAATCCATCACTACGCATTTCATCCATATTCAAAAGTACATAATTTCCTTTAGTACTAGTTAACCATTGGCACATACATGACTTAATAGTCTAAAACCTCAATTTATTCTAACCTTGTTTCAAGTATTGGAATCTCAATGGCTATATCCCCACAATTACGTGTAAACTATCCTAACTAGAATTTATGCTACCGCTTATTCTAGTCGATAGTACGATCCCAAGCGTTCCCAATGTCACCTATGGTTCGAATAAATCTCTGGAACCCGTACTCCGATTGAGCTATCAATTGTTCCTTAGTCTAAACATTTCTAAGGATATGAGACCCCTCACTCTTTAAGAGTATGCGACCACTCTCTTCCATGTGGCCCCAAATTGTATCTTAACAATATCCTATCCTGATAAGGATTTGACATAAATGCCGGTCTAGAAATTTTACAACATACATGGATATTTCTTATCCGAATATTCCAAGAAGTCCCCACTATCATATACTAAGTGAGAGACCCCCTATAAGTCACCAAAAGATATCCCTTACTTCATAAGAGAAAGCCCCAATGAATAAACTCCAAAAGAAAAAAAGGAAAAAAAAGAACTCCAAACTTTGGGCTAAAAGCAGGGGACCGGTCGACCGGTCCCAGACCCCCGGTCGACCGAGGGTCCAAATTTTGCCTACGAAGAAATGCAGTAGGCTTTTCCCTTAAGGCGCGGTCGACCGGTCCCCAGACCGCGGTCGACCGGCGATACCAGTTGCCTTGGCCGATTTCCCCATTTTCAACAAAACCCACGAAATTAATACCCTAAAACTTTCATTCTAATCCCCAAACTTTCATCAAATCATGATGTTAAGCCCATTAATCAACCCAAAGTTGATCCCAACAATTTCTAATCCATTAAATCCATATTTATACATTGATTTCAAGATTAAACCTAAAAATCTAGGTTTTGAGGTTAATACCCAAAAATCCATTTCTTTAACCCACAAATTATGAAATGAAATACCCAAATAGCTATTTAGCAAGATTAAACACTTGCCTCAGATTTGTAGAGGTTGTATCGTTCTCGATGTCGCGATTTGACCGAAAATCCCCAAGCTTTTCTTCCTCTCTCTCTTCCTTTCTTCTTCTTTCTCCCTCTAGGGCTTTTTCTCTCTTTCTCTCAAATGAGAAATTGCTTCATCCGTAAGCGTCCAAATCCTTTAAAACAAAATCCCAATTTTAAATGTTAATACACACTTTAAATGACTCGTTTACTCCAATTCGAGTCAAAATGACTTAAAAACATTCTGGAGCCGAAATAAAACCCAATGACAGTCATTTTGACTATCTCGACCCTTCCAGGATCAATGATACCCTCAAAATCATCATCCGGAATACTTTACAACATCATATATTTTTGGACTTAAATTCCCAAATTTTAAAATTCTTCGATTTAAATTAAATTTTATTTTCCCAAAATTTAATTTCTCAGTCTCAAAATCGTGGGGTGTTACAATCTTCCCCCCTTACAAAAATTTCGTCCGCGAAATTTAAAATACACATAGGACCTCAATATCATCTAGTCCTAACATCAATTCTTAGGATCACTATACCGATCCTTCCTGGTTCTCATGTCGAACCATATAGATTTAAAAATCACTAGCTACCCGGGGGGCCCATACACCCTGTATCCGAGTTTCCACTCGTAAAATTAAAATCAGGCTCCATTAGCCTCCAATTGTAACATAACCCTCGGCATTATAATCTATAATAACATACTAAATATATAAGTTCAAAAATTCCCAATGGTTGAACTCTCCTCAATTCGTGACACTAGCTACCTTCGTGCGGGGGAGGTCTCGCAAGCCAAATCCAAACAAGGAACCCTCCCAATACACTACTGTGTAGCTAGGTCGGGGATTGAGATTAGTTGAACCAGGGTTAAGGTTTTATAAAAAGAGGGATTTCCATATTTTAGATATCGCCCGAGGGCCTATACAATAATACGATATAAATATATTCCGCGTCTTTCGACACGCCAAACAAACACCTTATGTTTAAAACACAAGGCCTCAATAAATACAATATTGCTAACCAATATCTAGTTCTCAAAACTAGCACAACTATGAGCCAACTATCCGCTCAACATAAATCTACTAAACTCTGAACCAATAACCTTAGCAATTTACATTACCAAAATCAATAGAGCCACTCTCTACTAGCTCATCCTAAGACGTTTTACTATTCCCAAAAGATGTCGCACAAAGACCACACTTGCTCCCTCCTTCTCAAGGCCTAATTCTCCTCAAAGAATTTTCTTCCTCATAAATCCTTCCTAACCATTTTGAAGGACAAAACGCGATGGTGACTACCGAAAACTCCCTCAGTCCTACACAAAGAAACTGAGTCTCCATATTTTCTCCCTCTTCCCAGAAGGCAATACTCCTGACATTGGGACATCTACACTTTCCTCACATCGGTAAGAGTCACCAACACCAGGTTTCCTAACGAAGGCTGACTGGTTTCTCAACCTAAACCTCCCAAAGACTACAGTAACCTCTCCTCAGACTTTCCTTACTAAGTCCAAGGTTCACTATTCGAGTAATTTTCCTTTCTTACTCAACTGCCGATAAATCACCTCACACCAATGTTAGAAATCTCCTCAATATATCCTCCAAAATCGGGGAAAACAGAATACCCCCGATCAAAGCATACCCAAAATATGCAATGGGTATTGTACTTCTAATCCTATCCTTTTACTAAACGAAAAAATCTAGGCGGCGTCTGAAACGAAACAAGAGCAACCGTTCTCAGAACGTCAATCAAGTGAATATACTTCACTGAAGAAAACAAACGCAGTGAACACAATAGTCCTAATTGTAGGGCTTTATGTCAAGAACGTTAACGGAAGAATCCATAAAACTCGCACAGATCCTAAGGACTCTAGAACCTGATGCTCTGATACCATCTGTGACACCCCGCCTAAAATAATAACGGGTGGCCAGCCCTATACAATATTAAATCAGGAGTTTCAGATGGTCCAGTCTCAACATCAACTTTTGGTACTATATAAGATAGGACTAACTACCCGATATCATATAGGCGAGATGTTAAAATTAAATAAAATGTGCAACAGATAACAAACTAACACTACTAATAATATAAAGAAAGATGCATGAAAGAACTAGATAAATGAAATGCTAAAAGAAAAATGAAATAAATAACTACCACAGAATATACAACAAAAAGTAGACCCGAATAAGCTGTCGGGTCATAGCCAATACAATAACTGAAATGGAATAAATATAAACCTGTATATAAATATCCCTTGGGTACAAACCCGATATACAACATGAATCCTACCTAGAATTTTAAAGAAGTAGGAAGCGTCTACAAGATACATCCCGCAACAGTCCGCACCTGTCACAGCTCCCAAGACTCTGGATAGAAGGTCATCCGGCATCCATGCGGTAGGATACCTGTAACAATATATATATATATATATATATATACAGGCAGGAGAGAAAAGTAAACGGGTCAGCGCCCCGATTGTGAAAAATATTTAGCAAGTGTGTTAACCGTGCATAATAAATATCGGTACACTTATTTCATAATTAAAGTGGAACCTCACTCTCGTGGAACCCCAACTCACCTCTCATCTAAAGGCGCGCACATATTCGCGTCCTCAAGTTTTAGTTAAATTACCCCCATTGTTATAAGGACAACCTAACTTATCATATGCCTAGCCTATACCCACGAGATCTACCTTCCTATCATACCCCAAGAATCCACCCCCTTTTTTTAAACACAATTAAGTATATATTTTCAATCATATGTGCCTTATTAGGCTTAGTGTATTCCGGTTTATACTTTAACCAATTATAATTTAATAGATTACCCAATATGCAATTGGGTTGAAACATATAATTTAAATTTCTAATTAATAAGCATGAAAAATCATTATTGACATAACTTCTCTCCAATTTCAACGCTGCGCTGCATTTCGTGCATGGGGTGTCTCGCAAAGCGAAATCCAAACAAGGAACCACCCCGTTACACTACTCCATGTCAACGTCGATCCTGGAGATCCATCATGTCACACATAAATATCGACAGAACTTCTCTTTACTCTCAACAATGTACTACATTTCGTGCGTGGGGAGTCTCGCAAAGCGAAATCCAAACAAGGAACCGCCCCGTTACACTACTCTTTGACAATGTCGATCATAGAGATCCATAATGCCGTGCATACCATAACTGGAAGTACTTTTCTCCAATTTCAACACTGCAGTGCGTTTCATGCGTGGGGTGTCTCGCAAAGCGAAATCCAAACAAGGAACCACCCCGTTACACTACTCCTTGACAATGTCGATCCTAGAGATCCATAATGCCATATATACAATATAATACTGCCACTACTACTAAAACTCCAATAATAACCTTGGGATGATGTAACCGAAAAATTCCTTAAATGCGATACATCAACCCCCATCAATCTAGTACACCATAATCATCCAAGATGTACTCTACAAAGATTCTATATCCTTTCATCTATAGGATATATAAATATATATATATATATAGGTATTTTATGCTCACCATATATATACATATACCAATCATCCATACCCATGACCAAGTGTACGTGTCATATCTGATGTACAATGGACATGCACATAATCCACCCGGCTATATATATCGCCGATAAATCTGCATCAATGCTATCATCTTCCCAGTGTCCGGCTCACGTAGCAACTGGGGACCACCTGGTGGGGATCCACGACACCCACCTCGTGATAACTCACACACACGACGTCCCGGGAAGCGATCATAGCTCCACTGGCAATGAGACGAAACATACCCACCACGTCTCATCCCAAAAATATATCTATCGTATAATAACACACCGGACGACTATGACCTGGGGAATATCCACACCCTGCTCTATATGCCAGGATGCTCACCCTCTACGCGAAAACTTCCCAATGATAGCATGAGCGGGGTATGCTTAACCACAAAAGTATATATATCGCTCACATGCGCAATATAAATATATCCATATGATCCCATCATATGATCAAATAATAAACCATCATATACGGTTTAAATATCCATACCATGTATGTCCACAACATAAATATATCCATATATATATATATATATATATATATATATATATATATATATATATACACACATATCCATATATCTATATATATAAACTAGTTCTCGTTCATATGTATAAGATATACAAACCCGGCTATAAGTATACATAAATCCTCAATATACAAGCCGTCACCACAAACTCATATCATTTACCTTGATATGTGAATACAATCCCTCACTTGAAACATATTCAATCATTTTTACTATGATGAATAGTCTCTCAAAATCATATGTATTTGTATATACATATATATTCAACCTTAGGGTTATCACCCAAATTTTTGTGTAGGAATCCATCAACACGCATTTCATCCATATTCAAAAGTACATAATTTGCTTTAGTACTAGTTAACCATTGGCACATACATGACTTAATAGTCTAAGACCTCAATTTATTCCAATCTCGTTTCAAGTATTGGAATCTCAATGGCTATATCCCCATAATTACGTGTAAACTATCCTAACTAGAATTTATGCTACCGCTTATTCTAGTCGATAGTACGATCCCAAGCGTTCCCAATGTCACCTATGGTTCGAGTAAATCTCAGGAACCCGTACTCCGATTGAGCTATCAATTGTTCCTTAGTCTAAACATTTCTAAGGATATGAGACCCCTCACTCTTTAAGAGTATGCGACCACTCTCTTCCATTTGGCCCCAAATTGTATCTTAACTCCTATCCTGATAAGGATTTGACATAAATGTCGGTTTAGAAATTTTACAACATACATGGATATTTCTTATCCGAATATTCCAAGAAGTCCCCACTATCATATACTAAGTGAGAGACCCCCTATAAGTCACCAAAATATATCCCTTACTTCATAAGAGAAAGCCGCAATGAATAAACTCCAAAAGAAAAAAAGGAAAAAAAAGAACTCCAAACTTTGGGCTAAAAACTGGGGACCAGTCGACCGGTCCCAGACCCCCGGTCAACCGCGGGTCCAAATTTTGCCTAAGAAGAAATGCAGTAGGCTTTTCCCTTAAGGCGCGATCGACCGGTCCCCAGACCGCGGTCGACCGGCCATACCAGTTGCCTTGGCCGATTTCCCCATTATCAGCAAAACCCACGAAATTAATACCCTAAAACTTTCATTCTAATCCCCAAACTTTCATCAAATCATGATGTTAAGCCCATTAATCAACCCAAAGTTTATCCCAACCATTTCGAATCCATTAAATCCATATTTAAACATTGATTTCAAGATTAAACCTAAAAATCTAGGTTTTGATGTTAATACCCAAAAATCCATTTCTTTAACCCACAAATTATGAAATGAAATACCCAAATAGCTATTTAGCAAGATTAAACACTTGCCTCAGATTTGTAGAGGTTGGATCGTTCTCGATGTCGCGATTTGGTCGGAAATCCCCAAGCTTTTCTTCCTCTCTATCTTCCTTTCTTCTTCTTTCTCCCTCTAGAGCTTTTTCTCTCTTTCTCTCAAATGAGAAATGGCTTCATCCGTAAGCCTCCAAATCCTTTAAAACAAAATCCCAATTTTAAATGTTAATACACACTTTAAATGACTCGTTTACTTCAATTCGAGTCAAAATGACTTAAAAACATTCTGGAGCCGAAATAAAAACCAATGACAGTCATTTTGACTATCTCGACCCTTCCGGGATCAATGGTACCCTCAAAATCATCATCCGAAATACTTTACAACATCCTATATTTTTGGACTTAAATTCCCAAATTTTAAAATTCTCCGATTTAAATTAAATTTTATTTTCCCAAAATTTAATTTCTCAGTCTCAAAATCGTGGGGTGTTACATCGACATCCTCGGCCAAGATGCTTCGGAACAGGCGGTTGAGGCCTTCTAATACTTGAAGACCTTGCTTGATCGTGCAGTGGCCAATAATGTGGCTTATTATGACATGATCGAGGAACTCCAAGGCATTCTTGAAGATCTTCAGCGGCAATACAAATAATCCACTTCCCTTTTGCACGAGGGGTATGAGAATAAGTATCAGCAACTCAATGCTGACAAGGGGTACGAGAAGCGTTTTGCTGGCTACGAGGTGAGGGAGAGAACTCTGAGGGGTGAAGTCGAGGAGTGCAGACAAAGAGCTGAACTACTAGAGCAAGAAAATAACAACTTGCAAAAAGAATTGTCTTAGTTGAAGTCTGCAGCTTCCACTTCAAATGCCTTGATCACAGTGAATGATGAGGGATTCTCGTTCTTGGAGGTCGAGAACGCCAACTTGAGGGACGAATTGGAGACCTTGAAGAGAGCTGGCCCCTCTACATCTTCTCATGAATGAGCAAGAGCTCCTCGGGGATGAGCAAGAGCTGCTCGTGTTCCTGTCGAGGAACAGAGGACTCAATCTGCCTTAGAGAACCAGGCCTTCCAATTAATGGCGATGAACCAGGCGTTGGCTGAAATGTCAAAGAAGATCGGGGACCTGGAAGAGAATCTTTCTGCGCAGAAGTCAGTCTTGGAGAATAAGGAACTCTTCATCAAAAATCTCCACGAGCAGCTAGAAAGACTGACATATCAATTTCACAAACAGCCCAGGGAGTTCTAGATGGCTGGATACAACGAAGCTCTATACCACTTGGACGATTGTATCTAGAATGCCAATAATGAGGGCTACAAGCAAGGCTAGTTGAATGCCTTAGGTGTGCTGCAACTCGAACAGGGTCATTACCTGTGGTACTATCATGATCCTGGGCTGTTCGACCTACCCGTGCCACCATTCAAACTTGATATGAGTTGGATCCCTGCTCAGGACATTCCTCGATGCTTAATTTCAAAGTATCTCGGTGACTACAATCTCCATTCAAGTGTTGAGATATCTCGTCCTGAGCATCTTCTAGATCGACCATCCGTGATGAATATCATGATGTTAAAAGATTTGAACTTCATAAACTCTCCTCTGGCTTTAAATGATCCGCCTGCTGGCGAGGAAACTGTCTCAAAAGCTGAGGGGAAGAAACCAATAGAGTAGGAATTTTAATGTAATAGTTAGTATACATTTCATTATCAATGTAATCTATTCTTTGATTTAATAAAAGACTTTTATTTTTGTTCGCAATCTTAATCGCTATTGTCTTGTAAAATACTTTATATTTGTGCATGTATGTCTGTTAAAAAGATAACAATATTGTGTTGTGTTGTTTGTCGATCAACTTATTGTCGACTAGCTTGAATTTGTGGTAGTCATTAAAAAATCACTAAGTTATTCCTCGACCAACTTACTAATAATTTTAAAAAGTCACGAGTATCAATAATTTTGCTTGATCATTTTCTCGTATTCATAAAATGTTTCAGGCCACCTACAGTTAGTGGGTTTTTATCCCCGACCAGCCATAGTTAGTGGATTTTTCCTCTACGAGGAGGTTTTAGCACTTTTTGAAATAATTTTACCTCCCGACCAACTCAAGTTGGTTTTTTCGAGAATATATTTATTTCCTAACCGACATAAGTTGGCATTTTTAGGAATAATTTTATTTCCCGAGAAACATATAGTTTTATTTCCCGTAGGAATATAAGTTTTACTTCCCGTAGGAATACAAGTAGCTTTACTTCCCGGAGGAATATAGGTAGTTTTACTTCTCGGAGGAATACAGGTAGCTTTACTTCCAGGAGGAATATAGGTTTCTTTACTTCCCGGAGGAATATTGGTAGCTTTACTTCCCGGAGGAATATAGGTAGCTTTACTTCCCAGAGGAATACATTTGTTTCTCGACCAACCTTAGCTGGCGTTTTCGAGAAAAATTTTGAGTAGCCCGAGTTTCGCCGAGTAGTGTTAGCACTAGTATTCCCCAAAAAACTTTCAATAAGAGGAGAAAATACACATCACTGATAATACTTGCGTAGGTGCTCTGTGTTCCATGCATTTTTAAACTCCTCCCCTTATAAGGTTGTTATTCGGTAAGTTCCTGGTCGAATAACTTCTGTAACTCGGTATGGCCCATGCCAGTTTGCCTCCAGTTTGTTGTGCTTTTGAATTACTTTCTTCAGCACATAGTCTCCTTCTTTCAGGTCGCACTTCTTCACCCTCTTATTATAGAATAGAGTTGTTCGTTGTTGGTATGCAGCATTTCTGATGGTTACTTCTTCTCTAACTTCCTCGAGCATGTCTAAATCCAATCTTCTCATTAAGTCGCTGACAGGGGAATTGAAATTTAGTACCCTGTGTGTTGGGAGGCCCAACTCGACAGGTATAACAACTTCACTTCCAAACGCTAGCATATATGGAGATTCTCCAGTTGCTACTCGGGGAGTAGTTCGGTAAGCCCACAGTACTGATTGTAACTCGTTGATCCAATTTTCTTTCGCATTGTCCAGTCTTTTCTTCAAACCATTCAGCAGTGTTCTGTTTGTCACTTCAGTTTGTCCATTTCTTTGAGGATGGCCTGGTGTTGAGTGGATCTTCAACACATTTGATTGATGACAATAGGCAGCGAACTCCTCGTTATCAAATTGTGTTCCATGGTCTGTGATGAAAGCATGAGGAAGACCATATCGAAAAATGATGTTCTTCCAAACAAATTGGTACACCTTCTCGTACGTCATATCAATGAGAGGCTCAGCTTCCACCCATTTAGTAAAATAATCCACTGCGACGACGAGGTATTTGAACCTTCCTCTAGTCGTTGGCAGTGGTCCAACCAAATCTATTCCCCACATGGAAAATGGCCAAGGGGAAGTGATGGGTGTCAACAATGCTTGTGGAGTTCTTCAGATGGAGGAAAAGCACTGGCACTTGTCACATTTCTTGGCATAGGCTATACAATCAGCTCTCATCGTCGGCCAGTAGTATCCCTGCGTCATCACCCTTTGCAAAAGCGTCCGACCTGCTACATGGGCTCCACAGGACCCTTCATGGATCTCTTTAATCAATTCTTTCACCTCGGAGGGATGTACACATCTCTGCAAACCCGCCATAATTCCTCGTCTATATAAAATACCGTTAGTTAATACATACCGAGCAGCTTTAAACTTTAATTTCTTGGCAGCGAGCTTGTCAATTGGTAATTCTCCCTCCTCAATGTATGACCTGATGGGATCCATCCAAGATGGTCCTAAATCAAGGGTGATAAAGTTCATCGCTAAATCTCCATCTATACTCCGACCAGCTAAAACTTCAATTGGGATTGTTCTTCGTAGCTCGGTACGAGTAGCTGATTCTAGTCGAGCTAAGGCGTCTGCTCTCGCATTCTCCATTCTTGGTATTCTGATCAGCTGAATAGCAGCAAATTCTAACACCATCTCCTTTGCCTTTGCATGATATCTTATCATTAATTCTCCTCTAACTGCATATACTCCTAACATTTGATTTACGATCAATTGAGAATCACTGAAGACAATAACCTGTTGCGCCTCCATAATTTTTACCAAACTAAGACCTGCAATCATGGCCTCATACTCAGACTCATTATTGGAAGCTTTGAATTGGAAACGTAGGGCATATTCCATGTCGACCTCGTCCGGAGTGCTCAAAACTATCCCTGCCCCACAGCCTGTTGTGCAAGATGAGCCATCTACATATAGCCTCCATATGGGTTACTCATCTTCAAATTTCTGATATGTCAGAGTTCCTCGGTGAAATATTTGTTGCTTCCTTTCATCTTCCCCTGATATTTCTCGCTCTTCGTCGATCATCTTTTCTTGCCCTTTTACCAATCGGAGTTAGTCTAAGCTCGAATTTGATGATTATGTAACATCCACTTGACCTTTTACCAACCGGAGTTGGTCTGAGCTTGTGTTTGTTGATCCTGTAACATCCACAGGTTGATCAGCGAGCATCTTTTGCTCCTCGGGGTATCAGGATAGGTGAACTCTGCTATAAAATTCGCTATAGCCTGCCCTTTTAACGATGATCTGGGTTCATAAACTATATCATATTCACCGAGCTCTATTACCCAGTACATCAATCTCCCTGATTTTTCTGGTTTATGAAGGGCTTACCTCAATGGCATATCAGTATATACCACTATGGTATGAGCCTGGAAGTATGGCTTCATTCTCCTACTCGCCTCAATCAGCGCCAGTGCTAACTTTTTTATCCTTGGATATTTGATCTCTGCTCCTCGAAAGGCCTTACTCGTATAATAAATTGGTTTTTGTACTCCATTATCCACTCTTATCAATGCCGAGCTAACTGCATTCTCCGATACTGCTAGATACAAGTACAATTTTTCTCCCATCACTGGCCTGGATAACAGTGGAGGTGCTCCCAAGTATTTCTTCAAGTCTTGAAAAGCATCCTCACATTCATCATTCCACTCAAAAGCCTTTCGGAGTGTCTTGAAGAATGGGATACATCGATCAGTTGCTCGGGATACAAATCTGCTGAGTGTTGCTACTCGTCCTGTAAGACTTTGCACCTCTTTCTTCGTCGTTGGAGATCGCAGCCCTAATAGAGCTTTGATCTTTTAAGGATTTGCCTCAATGCCTCGTTGGTTGATAATGTATCCGAGAAACATGCCTTCTCGTACTCCAAATATGCACTTCGTCGGGTTCAGCTTCATTTGATATTTATCTAGTTGATCAAAAGTCTGATTTAAGTCAATTAGATGATCGGCAGCTTTCTTGCTCTTTGTCAGCATATCGTCAACATAAACTTCCATATTGCAACTAATTTGTTCAGCAAAGACTTTGTCCATCAGCCTCTGATATGTCGCACCTGCATTTTCAAACCAAAAGGCATAATATTATAACAATAAGTTCCCCTAGGGGTAATGAAAGAAGTACTCTCCCTGTCTTCAGGTTTCATTTTAATCTGATTGTAGCCAGAATAAGCATCCATAAAGCTCAGCAGCTCGTGTCCCGAGGTAGCATCGACTAGTTGATCAATTCGGGGTAGTGGAAAGTGATCCTTTGGGCATGCTTTGTTGAGGTCGGTGAAGTCTACACACATTCTCCACTTGTTTTTCTTCTTTTTCACCATCAGCACATTTGCTAACCAGTCCGGATATTTAACATCTTCAATAAAGCAGGTTTTCTGGAGCTTCTCGACTTCCTCCTGTATATCTTGATTCTTCTCGGGGCTGAACACTCTTCTTCTCTGCTTCACTGGCTTGATTTCCTTATTCACATTAAGTTCGTGACATAAGAAGTTTGGATCTATTCCGGGCATATCATCATGACTCCATGCAAAAGTTTGCTTTCTGCTTCTAAGGAAAGTTATCAATTCCTGTTTTAGTGAGGCTTCCAACGACGAACCTACTTGAGTAGTCCGTTCAGGGTGCTCGTCGTCCAGAATGATGTTTTCAATGTCTTCGACCACTTGACCCTTCACGAGTTGTGACTCATCTCTAGGATCCAATGTTTCAATTTCTGCCCCTTCTTTCACTTGATAAGTAGTAGTCTTTTTCCTTGATTCTTCCAGTTCTTCTTGCTCAGCGGATGAATAATAGCATTCCCAAGCTACTTTCTGATCACCTTTAACAACTCCTACTCCAAAATTTGTTGGAAACTTCAGGCATTAATGCACTGTAGATGGTACAGCCTCAAATTTCTTCAATCCTACTCTTCCCATGATGATATTATATGATGATTAAACATTCTTATCCATCACGAAAAAGCGTATTCTTTCTGTCCGACAAGCAGGCCACGTACCAATGAACATATCCAACTTGATCGTCCCAAGTGGAAATACTTTCTCGCCAACAAAACCGAGGAGGGGTCTATGATAAGGCTCCAATTAAGATAGTTTTAGGTTTAAACTATCGAAGCACGAGCAGAACATGATGTCTGCCGAGCTACCATTATCGACCAGTACTCTTGAAATCATTACCTCCTTCATTCTCATCTTGATCACCAATGGGACATCATGAGGATATAGAACACCTGCAAGGTCATTCTTTGAGAACCCAATGACCAACTTCTCTTTGTTCACCTTTCTCGGACGATCCTCCTCAGTGAGATTTATTCGTTGAATGTACGAGCAAGCTTGAGCCTCACAAGGGTAAGCTTTTCTCTCGGTAGTAAGGTCTCCTCCTCCTGCATCTCCACCTGTTATAACATTACAGTCAAATGACCCAAAGCGTATTGAAAATACCTCTCTTTCTGGCTGCCTTGCTCTCTTGGGAAGATCGGGGTCGTCTTCGGGATCAACTTCATGGTTTCTTTTCTTGTTCTCCTCTGCTCGACGAGGAGATCTAGACCTCTCTCTTGTTCGGTCGTTGTTTCTTCTTTCGCTTCCACGATCAACATACTTTGCCATCTTTCCTCGTCTGATGAGTGTTTCAATTTCATTCTGAAGAGCTATGCAATTTTTGGTCATATGGCCATGATCTTTATGAAGCTCGCAATACTTTGCCTTATTCCTCTTGTCAGGGTCTGCCTTCATTTTCTCTGGCCAGTTTAATTCCTCGTTGTTCTTGATTTCTTCTAGAACATGGTTGATATCCTTCTTCCAAGGAGTATAATTATCATATTTTTTTCATTACGTCCCATACCGACCTGTTTTTTGAATGTTTGTCATTACCATTGTTCTTATGCTCTTTCTTCTTAGCTTTATCACCTTCCACCTTGGTTTCTTTGGCATCTATATTCTTCTTCACAGCCATAGCCTCCTTGGCATTCATAATCTCGGACGCTTTTCCCATCAGATCTGACATGGTTCTAGGTGGATCTTTGGCCAAAGTGTAGTACAACTTGTTGGGCAGTAGTCCACTCATCAAGGCGGTAATCGCTGTCTTTTCCTCATAATCAATGACTTCAAGTTTCTCGTTATTAAAACGAGTTATATAATCTCTGGTACTCTCACCAGCCTTTTGTCTAACACTTAACAAATGTGTTACTCGTTTAACTCGCTTTGCCCCAAAACAGAAATTTCCAATGAATAACTCGGCCAGTTGAAGAAAAGTTGAGATCTTACCACGAGGAAGATTATTATACCATATTTGAGTAGATCCGGTAAGAGTTCCCAAGAATGCCCTACATCTCATCTCATCTAGAACAGCATAGATGTCGGCTGCAGCTTGGTATTGTTCTATATGAAGGACGGGGTCAGTTTTTCCATCATATTTGGGGGTCACAACAGGTGCTTTGAATTTTGATGGTGTTGGAAAATCTACAATGGCCTGGACAAAAGGTGTTCCTTGAACAAAGGTTCGTTGTAGAGGGTTCTTAGCTTTAACCATTTCCCCCAATCTATCCTCCAGCCTTTGAATAGAGCCTTTCCATGCATCGTTTCCTTCCTCGGGCCTGTTAGTTCGAGCAACTGATCGCGTTGAGGTGGCTTCCTGGGATCTATCTTGACGAGCAACTGGTCGCGACTGGGCGGATCCTTACCTTAAGTCTGATGGTCGTCGAGAACTCCTCGATGGGGCTCTAGGAGGACTTTTGCTCCTCCTAGGACCTAATCGATCGAAAGGTGATGCCCTGCTTAACCTCTCTAGCGCACTAGTCCTTTCTGGAGAGAGAGTGACACGTTGTTCAGTATCTATGGCTCGCACTGACGAAGTTCGTCCAGGTTGATAAGAAAAATCTTCAGACTCCTCATTGCGATATGAATTGGTACGCCTAATACGCGAAGAAGGCGCACGGGTATTTCTTTGAATACTTCGTAGTTCTGAATGGGTTGATGCACCGCCATGGAGGGTTTGTATAAGTTGACGCATAGTTTCTTGCATGACGGTCTGGCCCTGAGCCAGATTTGTCATTATTCCAGCCAGCTCTGGAATATTTGGTGGAGCAGATGGATTTGGAGGGCTTCCAGCGTTTCGATTGCTTGATTCTGGAATGTCAGCCATTTGTGATGGATTGTTTTTTATGGAAAACGATATTACCAGTCGTTCCCACAGACGGCGCCAATTTGTTGATGTAAAAAATTAGATCATATCTAATTATTCAATCACAGATAAAATAAATGAAACAAAGAGTTTTTAAAGTGGCTCAGCCTTATAAGAATGGCCTACGTCCACTGTTATGTTATTGCTGAGTGTTTGGGAATTCTCGATTACCAAATCTATCAAGAAATTCCGGTCCATTACAATGAGGATTGTACAATGTATTTATAGCCCTGAGGCTGTAATGTGAAAGGGTAATACATTAAATGATGTACATATGAAAGGGTAATACATTCAATGCCCCTTAAGCGTGTGCGTCTGAATGATAAGCAGTTAATGAACAGTCAAACTGTTGGTTATCCTGCTATTAATGCTTTGTTCGAGGTGCAGCTCGGACCGCCTGAGTTGCTCGAACCGCCTAAGCTTCTCGGTAATCAAGAGTTCTTGTTCCTCGGAGCGTGTGAGTTCCTCGGAGAGTGTGTGTTCCTCGGAGCGTGTGAGCTCCTCGAGGAAGCATCGTTCCTCGTTGTAGTATGGTTCTTCGGAGCGTGTTTGTTGTTGCCACGTGTCTTCACTCAATTGAGCCATGTCAGCAGACTAAATTTGGTATCAACAGTCATATTCTCCACAAAAGGTTGAAAAACTAATGTATGTATTTCAAGTTGCATTTTATAACATATTTCTTATCTAATTTCTTTTTCTTTTTATTTTTCTTTTTTTTTGGGGGGGGGGGGGGGAGGGGGGTAGCCTCCGCAACCAAGTCATTGAGTGACCTGGATGTTTCCCATGCACATGGATCACTCTTGGTTGATGTTGCATGCTTTTTCTCCTTTGTGTTTAGTTTACCACGTGGCCTACCCTTAGGATTAATTGCCTTTAGCTCAAACACATCGCTATCGTTTGGACTAGCAAGATCGCCAAGCTTAAAGATAAGTACCTTACGTTCATCCATTGTTGACTCTGACCATCTCTTTCTGAAATCAATCATCCCCGGCTCGTAGTCCACCTTGTTGTATTTAGTCAAATTCAGCACAATGTTCAATTTCTTCCACTGTTCATCTACCACACCTAGAGGGATAGATCTTCTCCTTGGGCATTGTATAACGCAATCTCATGGCAACGCGATAAACCAAATGTTGAATGCAAGACATGAACACAACACAAGCGTGCTCATTAACTCGTACAATGCCAATTAGATCTATCTCCCTCATAAGTAAGTCAAGTGCGTAGTGTGAAACTTCCCCCCACAAATGCTTAAATTGTGGAATGTTGTGCTTTTGTCTATTGCTATTATGGGATCTCTCAAAATCAATCTGTATTTTTGTCATTTGCGCCGTCAAAAGTACATGAACTTCCTTCCAGAACTCGATAAAGGAGTAATTAGATGACCTAAGCATCTTTTTCAGTTGAGCATGAACACCCGAGCATGAGTATCCTTCGCTCTATTGGTAGTGTGAGTTCCACGGTGCTTAATCTCGCTCGTCCATAATAAACCGAACTCTTCGTGAACCGACATCCAAGTCTTTTTAATGTAGTCAACCACATTAATGAATTTCGTATGGTTGACTTTGAACTGGTCCCACACATCGAGAAATTAAATCGAAGTATCTTTCTCAACTACAAAAGACCACTTATGCATTAGGGCTTTCTGATCATCCATCGTCGTACCAAACTTCTTACAATTCAATTCCACATTCTTATTAATGTGGAATATGCTAAGCATCACTCTAACTTGAGGGAAAACTCTACGAATGTCATTGATGCAACTTTGTTCAAGATGTCTAATCATGACTTGAGGCATGTGTACAGGATCATAAAGCATCCTCAAACATGTTAATGCCCAAGCAAATAATTTTTCCTTCTCCGAGAACAAGAATGAAATGCAATGCAAAATGTCCTCCCCATTGATGTCGCGTCAACCATCTCGAATAGCAGCATGTTAAATCGGTTGGTCTTCTACGTGCAATCCATCAAGACAAGTGTAAGAAAACGGATTTGGGGTGAGCAAAGAACAAATCCTCTGACACATCGGTATTTGGGTCGCTATTTGTCTGATATACTTAGTGGTTATTCAAAATTGGGCTTGAGGAGTTAATCTTCAAAACTTGTCTCAGCTTAACCTCGTTAGAAATTAAATCTTTGGCAAGTTCATATTCCTCTCGGGTTATTCTCACGGCATATGGATATCCAACTAGTGTCTTGGCAATATCGTAGTTGTGGAGGCCATCAACCACTTCAACCTTTCACTTTTCGTCCGAGAGTGGTACACCCTTGAGGGAAAATGGGTAATCACACTTTTTTTATGTATGATTCCCTATCATCCTTGTCCCTTGTGAGGGTACAACCCCTTTCTTATAATGCGATCGGTAGACTCCTCCCCTTTCACAACCCATGATCAACCTCCCCCCCCCCCCCCCCCCCCCCTCCTTTTGTGGGATGGATTCTTTGACTTTGATGTTACGATGACCACCCTCAACTTTCAAACGTGCTCTAGGGCCCAATGCATCAAAGTAGCTCGGTTGGAAAATATCTGCATATGAAAAATGAAATGCCTTAGAAAACATAATATATTAAACTTATTACTTAATAATATGAACTTACTTCATTTGTGGAAAACTCTATTGAGTAATCAACCACCGTTTGTACTAGCTCATTAACAACGAAAATTTCATTGAATGCATGACCATCAGGGGTGTTTGCATTTGATATGCCATTGAGTGTCAAAAAAGACCTTCCCATATCATTGGCACGACCACCGAAGCATATTTCATTGATTTCTTCCCAAAGGTTGTCATCATCAAACAAGGGTCATCCTAGATAGGTGGGTATTACATAACATATATCAAATTTTCCAATAAGAAGGGAAAATATTATTCCATTCGGCATCAAGTTACCAAGAGTTTAAGGATATTTGAGTATTGTGATGTCGTGTCGGTGGTCTGATGTCGTGTCAGCATATGTATGCCGAATGAATTCAAATATCTCGGCACTACAATGCTAAGTGGAACCTAGCATTTAAAAACAACTTCATTCGGTCGTACAATGCCGAAATCCATCATGGTTTTTGGCACTATGCTGCCGAATGAAGCTAGAACGTCAATTTTGTCCCTCCATTTCAATTAAAAAATATTTGATAATGTTAAATAAGCATGGGCTTGTGATTATTTACCTCTAGATGACATGTTTCGATCTATTTCTTCGAGTTTGATCTCCGCGATTGCTTGTCATTATTGAACCTTTTTGCTGGGTGAGTCGTTGACTTCAAATATACCTCTAAATGACTGGTAATGGATAATAACAACTTCTAAATAGATCTATGATGTTATTAGTGAAAAATATGAGCTAAACTGAAGGTTACTTGCTTGAGGTGTCAATGAAGTTTGGTAGGGTTCTACCGAGGCTTTGAGCGAAAGTCGGGCTGATGAGAATGGTTTATTTTTTTTATTTTTTGTTTTTTCATTTTTTTTTAACTGTAGTGTGGGTGTCACAATTCAACTCACTTTTTTATCATGTACTAGGTATAAATTTTGGTGGTGGCTTTAGCACCACCCCAAACTTAATACCACAGAACTTAGGCATCCTACTGGACCAACCACAAGTCACCATCCATTACCAGTTGTAACCATAAACTGAGATTATAACTGGGTGCCAATTGACTCGCACGCTGACCACTTATTATTGTTAAGAAACTAAAAACCAACTGTTAAGACCACCACTCCATCATCTTTCTCAAGTTTATCACAATTATTGCCAAAACTAGTCAGCCCACCACTCCCTCCTAGGCCTATTATATCAAATCAATACTTCATTTAATTATGATACAATCCCCATCATCTATCTTTCACTAAACTCAACAAGAAACACATCTTCCCTGGTGGGTTCCATGTTTATTCTGTTTCCTAACTGCTTGACATGAGAAGTTTCACGCTCTAATAACACAATGTTTGCTTCGCGGATTTACCTAGGAAAAAAACAAAAAAGGCAAAAGTATGTCTCTTTTTTCTTACCACTCAAAATAGGAACACATAAAATTAGGAGACTGACAAGATATTTTTTAGTTTTCCAAAAGTTGAGCATTTTTCCTTTTATTTTTTTGCAACCTTTAATATACTTTTATTTTTAAAATGTCCTTTTAGAGAGGAAAAATAATAAAAGAACGAGCTAAAATCAGCACCTAACAAGAGGAAGGTGGGCAATCAAGTAGAGAAATCAGTGGTCAGAATTTCTTTACAAGATATTTAAGCCTCATTTAGGATAAATTATTTTCAGCAGATTATAGATTGAGCTGCAAAACCAATTTTATCAATAAAAATATTACAATTGAATTTATAATTCATAATCCACTAATAATAATAATCTAATCCCCCCGGGAAGAGATGTCCTACCTGCCAAATCAAGTAGATAATGAATGAAGAGAAACTGCGCCACCACGGCTTCCCCTCTTGAAGGCAGACGTCGTCGCGAAGCTCATACAAATTAATCATACGGTTTGAAAGTATAAGATACTCACCCAACACACAACCACCATATTTAAATCAATCAATAAAAAAGTGCTAAATGATAGTGTGCTAGGTACAAAAGCATTCACTAATGGCAGACAATTCAAATAAAGTCCAAAATTATGATTTGTCCACAATTGAAATTGTAAGTTGGGCGTCAATCTTGTGTATTTCCATTTACTCCAAAAGTAAAGTTGGTGTGATTTGAGGTTAACCAAAAAGCAAAGGATGAGAAGTGGGGAATCCAAAACTTTGACATGCACAACAGTCAAGCGATGGGTGGGACCAGTAAAAGAATGAGATAAAACTAAAAACGTGTGATCTCTTTTCTTCCTCTTCTGATATTGCACAATTTCCATTTATCATTTAAGATCAGCCGCACCCATCCAATAAGAACTCTCATATTCCATCTCTCTTCACACACCCCTCTCAACTGAGATTTTTGAAAAAAAATGACTTTGACCAACGAACAGGGAACAAAAAATAGCAAGGATAGCGATCACGGAACCCTATATGATCATCCAGAAGAGTGGCTGAATCTAAGCTTAGGAAGGAATCCATCCTCAATGACAAGTGGAGAATATTCAGACTCGCAAACGAGACCAACTTCTAAGGTTTTATCGTGCAACTTCTGCATGAGGAAGTTCTTCAGCTCACAAGCATTGGGAGGTCACCAAAATGCCCACAAGAGGGAGAGAGGTGCAGCTAGAAGATACCAGACAACAATGATTGGCCCCGCGGTCAGATCGCTTGGTGTACGCCCCCACTCGCTCGTGCACAAGCCAAGCAGGTATAACAACGAGGTTAATATCGGGTTTGATGCAGCATGGGAACCCTACCAATTGGAGGAAGCAATGGATATGACGTGGCCAGGAAGTTTTTACTTGGATGTGCAACATCAAACGGATCACAAATCAAATACACTCCAGCTCGACTTAAACCTCAAGCTGTAATTGGTTATAACGTGTTTCCGTTGTTTATCAAGAAGTTAGATTCACTAACTTGGTGAATGTAAGCACGACTCTGGAAATTTCAAGATCCTATACGGTGGTGGTGCTCAGTAATAAAGGTAGAAGCAACATGAAGAAGTTTCTATTCTCCCTGCAAATAGTAGCGATACCAGAAACCTAAAGTTTTCACCTCACTTTACAGTTCCGATGCCTGAAATAACTCCTGCCAAACTAGGCTTCTAAACAAGTTTGTAAAGGGTTAGTAGCATGATTAACTATGTTTTTCAGACGGGGAGGGTGCCCCGGGACAGGACTATGCATTGTCACAAAGGCCCCTCCTGGGAACCTTTTAGTTACATTTTTTAGAGACATATAAGTAGCACCTTGCACTAAAATGCACAGTTTAGGTTTTTTTTGCATTAAAAACTGTTTAGGGGGTTATTTGCAAAAACTGCATAGTTCTTTTGTGTGTGTGTGCATGGTGGGTTTCTGCGCTTTACTCTTTCAATATTTGTACATAATTCTAAATTACTCCTGCCATTACGGCAATAATGTTAGTAAATATGAGTTTGGGGTTTAAGAGATGAATTGTGTCGATTGCTCACACAAAAAAAATGAAGAAACTACATTTCTGAGGAGGAAATTCAGGATTAGTTCAAAAATTTATTGACAGGAGGAAGCTATTGAAGAAAACCTCAAAAAAATGCAATACAGGGCTCGGAAACTTCATAAAGTTACAAAAGTACTTTCAGATGATAGCCACAAACAACATAAAATCGAGCAGATCAACCCAAGTTACGCAATAGCGGGAGTGGCAGACCTTTTCAGAAAATGTTGTACATATGGTAAAGCTTTTTTAGGGGTGAGTGTAACTTTCGGAAATAAAAGGCAAGTAAATATGACTATCTAAACATCAAAGCAAAAAATGTAATTCTTTTAAAACTCATTCTATATACACGCATGTTCTCCCGCTTTTGAACTAAAAAAAAAACACTAAATGGGACAACTCTCTCCCTCTCTCATCGCCTGTTTAATTGCTAAAATGTTTTGTTTTGATTGTTAATTGCCGAATATGTAATTGCTGAAATTTATATTTTAATTGCTGGAATGGGTAATTGTTGATTTTAATAAGAACATAGTTTCAGATTTAATCAACATTTTTTGAAGTACTCAATCATCCTCATTAGGGGTGGAAATGGTTGAAAATTAACCCTAACATTCTTAGGGCTAATTAATTGCTGAAAAACTAAAATTAACCCTACAACTTCGACTTGAGGGCTCCAGCACCCGACTCCCGCCATTGATAGTAAAGCTCCACACCCACTAACCAAAAATCATGGGTCCGGCACTGGGTAGTAGGGCACCAATAAAATGTAAAGTAATGATGAAAAAAGCCATTTTTTTCAGCAAGGTTGTCCTGTCATCATCTGGTTACGTTTGTGTGTATATGTACTGTTAACAGATGAATAACTCTGTTTCCTATCTGATTTTCTAATTTTCTAATTTTCTTTCATTTTATGTTACTAAACTAAATGCATAGGCGTCCACTACCATTCTAACCCATATACTCCCTCCGTCCCAAATTAAGAGTCCATATTATTTTTTGCATAAATTAAGGATACACTCAATCAATGGTCAAGATCAACACTTTTTACTAATGTAAGTTTGGTTCGTTGATTATGTCCAAAAAGAGAGTGGACTATAAATTTGGAACGCCCCAAAATAGAATAGTGGACTCTAAATTTGGGACGGAGAGAATATATGCATAATAGATTGATCCTGGAATGCCTAGGAAAAAGAGAGCAAAAACAATATGATTGAAGATGGCACCCAGAACACAGCCTAACCTTCTTTTTGCATTTTTGGTAACCAAAATAGAACAGGGAATAAGCTGCAGAAATTACTTCTGTTTGATTCCTATTCCAATATCAGGAGATCAACGACTTATAGTCTGCTCGTTTCTATAGAAAAGCTTTTGCTCGAGTCCACAAAAGCAGCCTAATGTTGTCAAATTTTGGGACGTTTTAAATTTAATACTTGTGTATGAATTTATAATTCAATATGGGCCCGCTTCAAACATTTGAATACTCACTTCCAATCATATTGTGCCAAAATGTTGAATACTAACTTTCACCTCTTCCTATATCACCCCACCCTTTGTTGGTGATCCAACTGACTAGTTACTCAATACTTAATCAAACATTAGAGATCCAGGAATATACAATGTGAGCAGCAGACACTGTGTATCAGAAAGAAAAATAATTTTTTGATAAGCAACAGAAAGAAATTTATGACCACAACATAGAATAATTTTGTGTCTTTTTCTGTGAAAATTAAATACAGTTTCTTCCATAATATTATTACAGTACGGACGATTGGTTGAAGCTTACAACTTATCAAAGACTTTAAGCTTTTGGGTCTTATGAAAGATGACAGGAAGCTTTTGGCTGATGACACTTGGATCGTTATATGCAGCAGAATCAGATGGATATCCTTTCTGCACCATTAATAATTGGACCAATAAATGCGATGGAAATCATAATGGTTCGAAGTTAAAAACATCATGAAAGTAAACCTGCTCAATTATCCCCAGGGTAATTAGAAAAGGAGTTAACAGAAAAAAAAAATAGATAAATAAATAAATTGATAATGGTAGGTGAGGAGAACATTTGAGAACAAGATCACGGCTAAAAGTAAAATGCATATAACATTTACCAACGGTCAACGTGACTGACTCTTGCGCACCTCTAATTGAAAATGTCACGAGGCCCACCAATTATGTTATAGGTTCTGAATGGTATGTGATTTTATGGTGATCCTTTAAGAAATGTCATGCGTGTGTGCGTGTGTGCGTGTGAGAGAGAACTTACAGAAGACACGGATTGAAATGTCGCTTCTCTCCAGCAGCTTTCTCGAATAATAATGGGTTTTATACTCTTGGCAAAAACGCAATGTATACGAGTGTCCCTTAATCTCATAAGCACACCATCAACTCTAAGCTATAACAAGAAATGCAACAGTCACTAAACCAGGACACAATTAACAGAAGGGATGTATTCACATTGCCTTTCTTAATCTTTCAGTTTTAATCATATTTGTAAAATGGTTTAATCTAGGCGTCCCTGAGCTTAGTCCCCACAATTTTCACTTATAAAACTTCAACCCCCAACTGTGTCATAAATAAATTTCTTTTTAACAGTCATACAAAGATCATCAATAAACATCATGAAAAAAGTATTTATTACGCTTTTAGGGGACAAAGTTGCATAAACGAAAATTACGGGGAGCTAGGTCATTTACCTTGAATGGGGGGAAACCCTATATAATGGGCAAGAAAAAATAATCAGCGGCATATTTGCTAACAAAATCTCATTGGAAAGTTTTAAATGAAGAGTCTTAACTCACCCAGAAACGCAAGAGAAGAAACCAACAACTAGGCATGACTCTCTACAAAATCACAAAACAATGCGATTAGACCAATCGTCGCAATATGGTGAAGGAATTTGATCATACCCATACCAGTAATAAACTGTCAGAGATTCAAGATTTTACCACTTTTACAGTTAAAAGCGACACTCCATTATCAGCTAATTCATCTTCATACAGAATTACCTGTTAAGGTAACCACCACCTTGGTCATGGCACGCAAGTGTATAGCGGGAAAAGAATATAGAAGATCAAATAATTACGTTATCAAAATATTACAAAAAATTAAGTATTCAACCTCGTCATAGAAAAGAATAGGCTCCTTTGATGCAAGTGCAACCACATCAATCTGCTCCTCACAGTCCTCCCATTGAAGATTGCAGATGTCTTCCTTAGTTTCTCCTCTATCATCCTGATCATTACAATAACAACAATTACAAAAATGCAATAGAAACAACTGGAGCAATACAACTAGTGCTTTAAATTCAGAACCAAAATTGGTAACCTTCGGTTTAATCATAAAATCCATATCTTGAAGACATCAGATATAAAGGCTCGCACAAGGAAAGATGCTCACAAATCAATGCAATTACACAATTACATTGCCATCATGTCGTCAAGGTCATATCAAATCCCAAATAATAACCCCAAATCACAAAGCACTCCAACAACGTTTTCAGTTAGATTCATATAATAATGAGGGAGAAAACACCTTTGATTTTATCTCAACAGTTTCACTTCCACAATAAGGTGTTGTGAAGGTATAGTCATAGTCCAGTATCACCTGCTGGAAGGGTTTACTGCAAATAGACAAAACAAATGAAGGCATGATAGCTTTAAATCTCCCCATCTGAGATGAAAAGTATGCAAATAAATAAATAAATAATTCACTTGGTACTTGGTAGACAATAGCAATCTGTGTGTGTTGTGTGTGTGTGCGTGTAGTGGTGGTGGTGGGTGTGATTTGGGGTTCGCCCCCATTATTTTTAACATTGATTTTAGCCCCTTCTTGGGGTCTGACCCCCCAAAATGACTCTTAGCGATGCAAACAGTTTAGTAAAACTTTTTGCATCGCCAAAAGTCATTATGGTACCAAACCCCAAGAAATGAGAATTGCCGGGGTCAATTGAAAAAAAAACTCAGCCTAAACTCCATATAACCCTTTTTTTATAGAGAGATTTTAGAAGATCTCTTTGATAAGGATTTCTTTTATTTGCTTCCTTATTTATCTTTTACTTCCCTACAGTACCTATTAATTAAACTACAACTCTATGCGTCATAAGTGTAAATGAAGGCCTAAAGTTCCCTTAGTAATCAACTTTTGGCAATAATAATAGTATTTTGGGAGAGATTAAGCCATTTAGGTTGGTGATTATTCTGTGAGTGTATACATTAGAATATACATTGCAATGATGGAATGAGCAAGCTAATACAACTCAAATCAGAGAAATGTGAATGAGTACAAGTTATGCCACGTATCAAGAAGGCATCTTGTATAAAATAAGCGCAGGCATTCTCCAAAACGTATATAATGACCGAATCTTAAACACCAGCGGGATAAAAGGAAGACCCAATATGATCATCGATGGCAATACTCATTTGTGAAAAATTAAAAATCAAGAAAGGCAATGATTCCCTGATAGCATTTCTTCTATATTAGGCCAGGAGATGACATTAAGGGTCCATTTGGTTCGGGGTGAAATACTTTTAACCGCAGTGAAAAATGTTTTTTCACATATTTAAAATTAAATTTGTTGGTTCGAAATTGTGAATAAGTGCACACCCTATAATTATGTAACTTTAAGAATAGTGAGCAAAATTTAACACTAAAAAGGTGAAAATATGTTTCACAATTTTACTTTTCACCGTTGTGAAAAATATTTGGGTATTTTGACTTTACCACCCATTTAGTTTCCATAATTAGACTTTACCCACCATTTTGTTTTCTTTTAGACTTTACCACTCTTTTTTTACAGCCCTTCCATCAACCGTCAAAAAGAGCGGTAAAGTCTACAAGAAAACAAAATAGCGGATAAAGTCTAATTATTAAAACTAAATGGGTGGTAGAGTCAAAATACCCCGTTTATTATTTGTACAAGTAATTAAAAAATTACCATTGATTTAATTCGGGTATTTAGAATTGAATTAATATTATTCAAAATTACCTGCAAGTTCAAACTATTAAGTGGTAGAGGGGTTTCAACATAAATCCCATGATCTCAATCGATGTTATAAGAATGTGATTTAATTAATTCCTCGCATCAGCTTTGTCTGCCCTCCCCAGCGGAGGGAATTAATCACGGCATCCAGTAAATTCGAATGTGGGCGAGTGACCCCCCGACGGCGACGTTCTACACAAGCGGATTCAAATTCGCGGAATGAACCAATGGTATACACTTAAACATAATTAATGATATTCTCCCCAATGAAGTAACTGTCATTAATTGTGTGACCAAAAGGCGTCGACTATTCAATTATGTTAGACAGAATTTTTCTAGCCTATCCCGATAACATAACTGAAAAATGAAAAATCTTTCTAGTTCAAGTTGGGATTATTTAGTCTCCCAACGAGAAATCTCACTTCACAAGGGAACTAAGATGCTCGACTGGATAAGTTTTAATTGGCGGTAGATGAAAGCCAAATTTAATCTAATTTGTCTAGTTCACTGCTGAGGATTAAAAGTATGTTTGCGGGGAATTTTGACTTTAACAATCATTTAGTTTTCATAATTAGACTTTACCACCATTTTGTTTTTGTTTTTTACTTTATCACTCTCTTTCGATGGCGGATGGACAAACCGTCAAAAAAAGTGGTAAAGTCTAGAAGAAAATAAAATAGTGGATAAAATCTAATTATGAAAACCAAATGAATGGTAAAGTCAAAATACCCCAAAATATTTTACCTTGAACCAAACAAACCCTAGAGGTAAAAACCTTCTCAAACAACACAGGATTTGATTGGGGAAAAAAAGAAATATAAAAACATTTAAAGGGACATGACGGTTGTCCTTGGTCATATTAATGCTTGAGCATATTATCTACAACTCAACAAGGCATAGTAGTGTTTGAGCGACTTAGTGTCTGACGATGATGAAAACAGCACCACCAGATAAGGTGTTGACAAGCTCAAGCAAGTGATAACAATGGCAGCACAGGAGAAGATATATATGTATATATGTAGAAAGAGGTGAGGAGAAGAAGATGAACACTTGAATATAAGTGGTTCAGCCAATCTGGCCTACGTCCACTGTGAGTGTGCGTGAGTAATATCACTAAATGAAGGCGCTAATGGCCATGGATACAATCTCTCAAGCTTTCTCTCACTACTGTGTAAAATGGCAGATGACCTCAATATATAGTGCCTTGGGGGTGTAATGTACCCCCAAGCATACCATGTGCATGTGCATGGAGATCCAACCAGTGTAAGGATGACACCTAGCTGATCTCAACTAAGTAATGATGACCTCAATATTCCCCCACGTGGAGGGAATGATTCAGTTATAACAGATTTGTCCACGTGTTCCAAGCCATACATGTACGCCTAGAGGCTCGACTGTCTTTGCTTGGTACCAACTTCGGACTGACTGAGTACGACGTTGGTGAGGTACGACCCTTGCCTTGGCTGGAAGTTATATGATGACCTTAGCTGGGATGTCAGCCGAGGTTAGATATGTGGAACGTCGGCCAGGGACAATGTTGACTTGACACTTGGAGCCGAGCCTGCAAGGCTGTTGATTCTAGGTGAAACTTGTAACGTCGGCTAAAGCCGATGATGGGATTGTTCCTTGAGCCTAAGAGACTTTGTTGATTCTCGCGTGGCGCTTGCAACGTCGGCCATGGACGACCTTATGGGTAGTTGATCAAACGAAGCATGCAGGCCTCGACTGTTGCCTAATTAAGGGGTCATTGGTAACGTCGGCCATGGCTGACCTTATGAAGGACGAGATTACTGATCGTTTGGCTTGAGCCCTTGTTACCTCGGCCGTCATGCTAGTCGAGGTTGGTGCCTCCGAGTTGGCAGGTACACTTTGGGCATATCAATCACCCCCTAGCCCTTAGTTACCTATGTCAGTAGGTGACTAAGGGATATGAATGTCCGAGGTTGTATTCCCTTATGTGCTAATATCTTCTTGGCAGGTGTACAGTGTAGTGATGATGACTGCCTTTTGGGCTCCCAAGGCAATGATGGGCCTTGGGAAGCGTGCAATCAGTTTTGAGGGTTTAAAAACCCTTTCCTTCTCTTTCTTCTTCACTTCTCTCATTTTCCCCGCCCGAACCTTCTGCATTCTTCCTCTCTTATCAAGTACTTAATCCGAGGCAGTTTGTGGGTTTCTTTCGCTCAATCTTCCTTCTTTTTCAATTCGCATTCCCTCATGTATCATTCTTAACTTGCCTTGGCCATTTTTCAGCTTTGTTTTTCTATTTCTCGCATTTTCCGACGATAGTTTGAATTTTCCGGTGGCTCTTTGAGTTTTCCGGTGAACTTGTTCTTGACTGTTCTTGGCTTGAATTTTTTCAAAAACCAAATTTGATCCTTAGCTTAAGTTGTGCCCAGCTGTTTGTTTGTGGTTTAGAATCTTAAGTGTAGGATCATCATCTTTATGCTCAGACCCCTTTATAAGCTCATAGAAGATTTCCCCTCTCTTAGAGAGAAGACCTTTGCAAAAATTAGGCAGATAGAACTAGCCCAAGAGGAAGCTCGTAGGGCTGAGGCCTTCCCCCTCAGACCTATATTTCCACCACCTCTGAAGGTCGTATACCCTGAGCCAACCGAGCCTGCTGAGCCAGCAGGGGGTCCAACTGACCCTTCTCCAATGTCTAAGTCTGAGTCATCTACCTCAGACCCTATGTTTGTAGACTCATTCCACGAGGTTATGGATTTCTCCATTAGGCAAGATCAGGCCCCTGATCAGGCCGAGGTCCAAAGTCGCGCCTCGTCCCACAACGGTGCTAGCACTTCACGGACTTCTTCCGATGTTGAAATTGTGGGACCGAGTATGGCTATTCCACCACCTATTAATGCTATTCCCTTGTCGGCTGCTACAGGGGTTGAGTTCGCTCAGAGGTTCCCTGGAGGTGTTCCTACACCTGCCCAGGCCGATGTTGTCAAGGATGAGGATGATGGTCATGAGAGTGACGTTGATACCTCGGAGGCTGCCGAGATAGAGAGTACTGTTACTGAGTACGACCTCTTAGCTTTTAGGCATCTCTATTCCGTAGGTCCCTCCATCACACTTAGGAGACCTCTGAGAGGTGAGAGAGCCTTTGGTGGCCGAGATGGAGAAATCTGTGTGTACGAGCAGATGTTTAAGCTGGGATTCCGTTTCCCCATCCATCCTTCGATCAGAGCCATACTTTCACATATCAACCTTGCCCCTTCACAATTATCCCCCAACGCCTGGAGGGTGATAATTGGTGCTATTGTCCTTTGGAAGGCAGTCCACCACTCAGACCTTCCTGTTAGGGTCTTCACCGGATGCTATATCCCATCCTTTGCCAGAAACCACCCCAGCTACTATCACTTCCTAGCTAGGAAGTCGGACAAGAAGATGTTGCTGGTTACCCAGACCTCCAATCACAACTGGAAACCACGGTATTTCTTTGCCTCAGGGGCATGGGAATTTGGTCCTTGTGCCACCTCTTCTTCGATGGAGCCGAGGGTACCCCTGAGGTGGGGAAAGGTGTCACTTGCTGCCAAGGCCGACCTTGGGCTTAGCCAGGAAAACTTACAGAAGGTTAAGGATCTTCAAGATCAGGGAGAGCATGGTTAGCTAGTCAAGTACGAACATCTGATGACCCCCTATTACCCCCTATTACCTCTCTGAGACTAGCTTGAGAAGGAGTCATCTGACTGAGCTTCGTAAGTGTTATATTTTTACAAGTTATACCTCTGAGTTTTCATACCTTTGATTTATTAACTCAGATGTTTCTCTTTGCAGAACGCCCGGAAGGTATCTCTGACGAGCTCTGGGAGATGTCAACCCCAAGCCTTGTTAAGCTGATGAAGAAAGCAAGGCATAATGCAACCCCTCCTCCACCCAAGCAGATTGTCGGCACATCCAAAGCCGATGCTACTAAGAAAAGGAAACCCCTCACTGACTCGGAGGATCAGAGGCCGAGTAAGCACCAAAAAGGAGATCGTGCCATCCCAAACTCCTCTGATGACGCATTGGCTGCTCGTCTGGAGCAGCTGAAGATCAATGACAGCCTGATAGGTCATGGTCTGAAGGCAATGGATGCCATCGGCTCTACGATGACCGATGCAGATAAGCGTTTTCTACCCCTCTACTGGCCTAGTTTTGCCTTCACAGGTCTATCCAGGTAAAACTTTTACTTTATTCCAAGTGTAACCTCTGCTTTAAACGGGTTTAGGCTTGAACTCATACATCTAACTTTGTTTTGCAGGTTCTTCTCTCAATGCACCAATTCGTTGACTGGACCCTGAGGAAGCTGCCCCTCATTGAGAAGGGGAACGAGGCCCAGAAGGTGGAAGCCTCTTTAAATGCCGAGGTTGAATATCTGAAGACAGCCTTGGCTGAGTCTGAGAATAAGGTGAAGCAGAAGGATAAGGACATGGCCAAGCTTAAGAAGGACCACACCTCTGCTCTGCAGGCCAAAGACGATGTCCTTCAAGCAAAGGTTGATGCTGTTGTCAAGGCTGCCCTTAAGGATGCCTCTGAGAAGATATTGGTTGACTACAAAGTCTCTGACCAGTTTATAAGCTTTGGCTTTGAATATCTCGAAAGAGGTATTAAGGCAACTAGGAAGTGGGCAGCTTCAAAGGAGAAGGAGACAGGGAGCTTAACTGCCTCGGACTTTGTTGGTCTAGGCTTCGGCGATTCCCGCTTTTGCTCAGGCCTTGCAAGAGGTTGAGGAGGAAGACGCTGCTCCTGCAGAGACTGCACAATTGGAAGCCACAGAGACTGCTGAAGATGTTAACCCTCGAGATGAAAGGGCCGAGGTTACCAATGTCGGCCAAGTGGACACATCTGCGGCTGCCAACCCTTAAACCTTGATTTGTGAAACTTTTAACTTGTAATTTTTTGTTTATCTCAATGCTTTGTAAAGTCTGATAACATATTTTGAGGCATATCTAACTTGTAATTCTGACTACATGTTATACTATCTTCTTCAGATGATTTTGCTTCTTTCGATGAATGCTTTCTTGAATGTTGTCTTGTAAATCATACTTCCCATCAAGTGATGTTTAAGGTCTGAGGTCATCATATTATGATGTTACCCTCATAAATTTTCACCAAATTATGATGTTTAAGGTCTGAGGTCATCATACTATGATGTTTCACCTCAGACCCTGTCACCAAATTATGATGTTTAGGGTATGAGGTCATCAAATTATGATGTTACCCTCATAAATTTCACCAAATTAATGATGTTTAAGGTCTAAGGTCATCACATTAAGATGCTTTCCTCATAAATTTCTGAGGTCATCATACTATGATGTTTCACCTCATACCCTGTCACCAAATTATGATGTTTAGGGTCTGAGGTCATCAAATTATGCTGTTACCCTCATAAATTTTCACCAAATTAATGATGTTTAAGGTATGTTTCACCTTAGACCATGTCACCAAATTATGATGTTTAAGGTCTGAGGTCATCATACTATGATGTTGCCCTCATAAATTTCACCAAATTAATGATGTTTAAGGTCTGAGGTCATCATACTATTCACCAAATTAATGATGTTTATGGTCTGAGGTCATCATACTATGATGTTTCCCTCATAAATTTCACCAATTAATGATGTTTAAGGTCTGAGGTCATCATACTATGATGTTTCCCTCAGAAATACCACTAAAGCATGACGAAACAAAGTATTGACACAGAATTGCTCCTCATTAACATTCTCTTCATAAAATGTTTACATAGAAACAACTGCAACATCATATGTAATACTTCTTCACGTGATCCGCGTTCCATTGATTGGAGAAGGGTTCTCCTTCGAGATTTTCTAGCTGGTAGGTGCCGAGTACAACCTCATCGACTACTTTGTAAGGACCATGTTAGTTTGGGTGGAGCTTGTTTATCTTCTGCAACGTCTTCTTTAGCACTAGGTCTCCTACAGTTATAGGTCTTGGTTTCACCCTTTGATTGTAGAACCTTGTTGTTCTCTGCTGGTAAGCTGCCTGTCTGATCTCAGTGTCTTCCCTTCTCTCCTCTCCTCAATTAGATCCAAGTCAAGTCTTCTTTCTTCCCCATTCCTCTGAGGGTCATAGGTCTAAACTCTGTGGGTAGGGAGTCCTACTTCGGTAGGTATGACTGCCTCTGAACCATGGGCCAACATAAATGGAGTTTCCCCCATTGGTGTCCTTGTCGTTGTCCTGTAGGGCCATAGCACTGCATAAAGCTCTTTTGTCCATCTCCCTTTGGCTTCTTCCAACCTCTTCTTAATCCCATCAAGGATTTGTTCGGTTCGTGCATGGTTCAAAGTCTCGGTATCCGTCCCGGTATCGGCCACTCGATTTTCATCTCGATTGCGATATCGGTCACGGTATCGGGCGATACGCAAAGATACACTATTTAGAGAGCGCAAAAAATTCTGAAAAAAATCTAGAAAATTTAAAAAAAATACGATTAACAATGTGGACCAATCATATAAGTTTAAAACTATACTTTAATATGCATAACATTGTACAATTGATTATATTGGCGTGCTGCCAACTTGCCAGCTTCAATGTTCCATAATATAAATCAATGTTTTATTTCACGAAGGATACAAATATTATGTTTTTACAAAGAAAAACAAATGTTACTTTTTTAATAAGAGGATAATTTTTTTTTTTTACAAAGAGGATACAGCTATTATATTCTTAGTATTATTTTTAGTAAGGGGATACAAATGTGTTTTTTAAGTATGTTATATTTTTCTAAAAATGATAGAAATGTTTCTTTTTTAGTATTATTATTTTTTTACAATAATGATTTTGACAAAGCACTACATTTTTTTTACAATCGTTTTTTACAAAAAGGATGCAAATGTTATTTTCTTACAAAAAATGATACAAATGGTATTTTTTTATAAAAGGAATGTAAATGTTTTTTTTTTCTTATTGTTGGGTTGCAAATGTTTTTTTTTTCAAATTGATGGAAATGCTATTTTTTTACAAAGAGGAAGCAAATATTTTTTTTTTTTACTTGTGTTGCAAATGTTATTTACATAAAGGATGTAAATATTATTTTTTCAAATGTTTAAAGGATACAAATATTATTTTTACAATAATTACAGCTGTATATTTGCTTGTAAAAGAATAACATTTACGTTTTTTTAATAAATAATAACATATTATAAAATGACATTGGAAACATTATTATAAAAAATAATAAACAACATTTGGATCATTTGCATTCTTTTAAAAAAAAAACTGGCACAAATACAACGCACTAAATTAAACCCACACGATGACCAAATAACTCACACACACAGCACACTAAATTATAAAAAAACAATTAGCATTTCGTAACCCCCCAAAAAAACCACGCTTACCAACATAACACTGGAGAGAGATTGATACTTAGTAACTTATACCCTAGTAACTTATACCATCTCGGTCGAAATATCACCGATATGGGTCGATACTATTGTGATATCGCCGATATAGGCCGATTCCATCGCGATATCGCCGATATGGGCCGATTCTACCACGATATCGTCGATATGGGTCGATTATACCGCTATATCACCGATACTACCAAGAAATTACCAATATAGGGTCGATTCACATCAATAATTAAAAACTCAACTCGTAACTCGAAATCGGATCGGTGGGCACCTATACCTATTCAACTCGGCCGTATCGTCGCAGTATCGGTCTTGACTTTGAACCATGGGTTCGTGACTTCAGTTTTCCCATTTGCCTGGGGTCGGACAGGAGAGGAGAAGAACTGCTTAATCCCCACTCTTTCACAATATTTTTCTAAGGAAGAATTCTTGAACTGGATTCCGTTGTCTGAGATGAGGGTGTTTGGAAGGTCGTGTCTGCATATGATGCTCTTCCGGATGAACTGGAAGGTCTTCTGTTCTGTAAGCGTGATCATCGACTCAGCCTCCACCCACTTGGAGAAGTAATCAATTGCTACTATCAGAAATCAATAATTGTTAGCAGCTCTTGGCAATGGTCCCACCAAGTCAATCCCCCATACTGCGAATGGCCAGGGAGAACTGATTGGCGTCATAGGATGATGAGGTTGATGAGGGATAGTGGAGAATCTCTGGCACTTGTCACACCTCTTCACGTAGGCAGCAGCATCTTTGGCCAAGGTCGGCCACCAGTATCCCTGCGTAATTATCCTCTTGGCCAAAGGTCTTCCTCATATGTGACTGGAGCAAGAACCCTCGTGTACATCCTGCAGGACGTGGGGGACCTATGTGGAATGGACACATCTGAGGAGAGGTAATAGGAAGCCTTTTTTATACAGGACATCTCCTATTATTGAGAACTTGATAGCTATATACCTCAATTTCCTCCTTTCTAACTTCGCTTCTAGCAGCTCTCCCTATCTGATATATCTGATAAGGGGGTCCATCCATGAGTCCCCTAGGTTCAAGTTGAGGCAAGAGCTGGCAAGCTCTTCTTCCTCAATGGTCGGTTTTAGCAGGATCTCGACTGGTACTGTCCTTCTAATGCCTAATCTTGTTGCTGAGGCCAACCTTGCTAGTGCATCTGCACGACTGTTGTCTTGCCTAGGTACCCTCTTCATCTTTACCTCTTTGAAGCCTTCTAGCGTCGTTCTTACCTTCTTCAGATATTTGGCCATCCTTTCATCCTTGGCCTCATATACTCCAAGTACTTGGTTGACAACTAACCTCGAGTCACTGTGTAGTAGGAGTCGGCCAACTCAAGGGCTTTTGCCAAGGAGAGCCCCGCTATCAGAGCCTCATACTCGGACTCGTTGTTTGAAGCCTTGAAGTTGAACCTTAGCACATATTCAACGTCGGTACCATCCGGAGCTGACAGTATCAACCATGTGCCGCTTCCACTTTCGCAAGAAGACCCATCAACAAAGAGGTTCCAAACATCTTCATTTGAAGAGAAGTTACCTTCTGACAGGGTCCCTTGCTTGAAGAGGTACCTGTCTTCCTCATTTTCAGCTATTCCTTTTAGGGCTCTGCTGGACACAACCTCTTCCGGGTTTCGGAAGACGTTACTGTTTGATCCCTCTGCAATCTCTGGGCTATTCTCAATCTCAGCCTCCTCCCATGTGAACTCGGCAACAAAGTCTGCGAGTGTCTACCCTTTGATGGTCACCCTGGGTTGATAAACAATGTCATACTCTCCCAACTCGATGGCCCAAGTCATCAATCTGCCTGATTTCTCGGGCTTGTGGAGGACTTGCCTTAGTGGGGAGTCAGTGAGGATGACCATAAAATGGGCTTGGAAATAGGGCTTCATCTTCCTGGAAGCGTGTATCAATGCGTAGGCCAACTTTTCCATCCGAGGATAGTTCTGTTCAGACCCTTGAAGGGCCTTACTATTGAAGTATACAAGTCTCTGTACCCCATCGTCTTCCCGTACTATGGCTGCACTTATAGCTGACTCTGAGACTGCTAGATAAACATACAACTTCTCTCCCAGAATGGGTCGGGATAAGAGCAGGGGGATCCGAGGTAGGACTTGAGCTCCTAAAAGGCCTTGTCACACTCTTCGTCCCACTTGAAGGCCTTTCTAAGTACCTTGAAAAACGGAAGACACTTGTTGTGGCTCTGGAAACAAACTTGTTGAGTGTTGCGCAACTCTTCCAGTGAGCCTCTGAACGTCTTTTATGCTTCTTGGTGTCTTCATGTCAAGCAAAGCCTTGATCTTCTCGGGGTTGACCTCTATGCACCTCTGATTGACGATAAATCCAAGAAACTTTCCAGCTCCTACTCCGAAGCCACACTTGGCAGGGTTGAGCATCCTGTATAAGTCCATGGTGTCAAAGGTCCTTTCTAGGTCGGCTACGTGAGTGCAGGCCTTCAAGCTTTTCGTCAACATGTCATCTACATATACCTCCATGGTCTTGCCAATTTGATCTTCAAACATCTTATTTACAAGACGTTGATACGTGGCCCCTGCATTCTTCAAGTCGAAGGGCATGCCCTTATAGCAATAGGTCCCCTTGTCTGTGATGAATGTTGTCTTCTCTGAGTCTTCGGCATCCATGAAGATCTGATTATAGCCTATAGCCTGAATACGCATCCATGAAGCTCATAAGTTCATGCTATGCCGTGGCATCTACCATCTGATCAATTCGAGATAAGGGATAGTTGTCTTTTGGGCAAGACTTGTTCAGGTCAGTGAAGTCTACGCACATCCTCCATTTTCCGTTAGCTTTGGGCACAATGATGGCGTTAGATAACCACTCTGGGTATATGACCTCCCTAATGAATTCTGCCTCTTCCAACTTTCTGACCTCTTCCCTGATGACATCATATTTTTGTTAGGAGGGTCTTCTGCAAGCTTCCACAACAACTTCCCTTTCTGGAGTCCTCCAATGAGGGCAGTCATAACTATATTCTCTTCATAATCTTCAACCTCCAATTTTTCTTTGTTGAATCTAACAATGCAGTCTCTTAGGCTCTCGTTCTTGCCTTGTTTGACGTACAACAAATGAGTGGTCTTCTTTTGAGGTCTTACCCCAAAACAGAAATTGTGAATGAACCGCTCAGCCAAGCCCTTAAAGTTCTCGATAGAGTTCTTCGAAAGAGAAGTAAACCAGATGTGTGCAGCTCCCGTCAAAGTCCCAGAGAAGGCCCAGCACTTCATCTCATCTGGGATTGAATAAATATCCGCTGCAGACTGGTACATCTCAATATGATGCACAGGGTTGGTACTACCATCATACTTAGGAGACACCGTAGGTGGTTTGAACTTAGCAGGGGTTGGGAAGTTCACTATCTTTGCCACGAATGGGGAACCCCCTGAGAAACCTCTTTGCAGTGGGTCTCGGCTTTTGATGAGGTCCCCTATCTTCTCTTCAAGACGTTGAATGGAATCGTTCCATGGCTTTGCAACGTCGGCCTGGCCGAGGTTGTCCCCAGCCACCTCCAAGGGGTGGACTGAGGGTTCCCCAGCCGCTGCACAACGTCGGTTGTTGACCTCCTCTTGATCCCTATCTCGGCCTTGATGGGGTCGGCCATGATGAGGCTGATGTTCCCCATCTCCCCTTTGAGAGCCAGCGGCACTTCGTGACCTGGATAGCCTTTGTCTTGGGTCATTGCCTGGGCCGAGCCTTTGAAAGGTTGACTTTCTGCTTAAGCGATCAAAAGCTGACCCTCTTTGTTGGGCACCCTCATCTCTTCTGCCCCCACAACCTCTGCTATGCTGGATAGGACGTACCGTGTAATTCGAAACCTCATACGGCTCCCAGCAGTCTTCCGGAGCATTCTCTGCCTCCATATCGTTATACTTATCCTCAAGGCAAGGGTTTCCTTGCCTCCCCAGACGTAAACGCCTAGGGTCAGCAACGTCCCTCCTCCGCTGAGGGGTAGGTTGGTCTTTTCGCGGTGCCTGGGGTGGTCCCCTAGCTTCAAGATGGGGTTGAACAGCTGCCGGAGTAATCATCTCCGGTGAGACCCTAGGTGGCCTCATCATATTTTGACTGAGCTGTGCAAATTGCGCCTTCATTGCTTGTGTTGCAGCCAAAGATTTCAAAGGCTGCAGCCACCTCTGCCTCCATATCGTCATATATATCAGTGTCGATGGGCTGAAGTTTCTACGACTCAGGTTTTGAAATTGGGGCCTTCCCAATTTGGAGTAAGCGTCGGTGTGGATATTTTATGATATGATGAGTAGATGCTTTTAAAACCAAATCTCCTTTGAACTTTCTGGCCTTGACCGGCGACTCATGCTCGAGATATTTGTCTCAAGTAAACTTAAAAATTCCTTACTGCCTTGTCCTTGTGTTTGTCCAAAGCTTCCAAATTGTACAACCAATCGGCATTTGGGAGAAGTGGTGTTTTAGGGACACTTTAGCTGAAGGTACTACCAATGTTTAAAAAGGCGTGAGGCGGGATCAAGGCGTTTGGTGCTTGTAAAGCGAGGCGTAAGCCTCAAAGTGGATCGAAGTGCAAGCCTCAATTTGAAAAGAAAAAAATCACTAAATATTATCAAAAAATGTGATAAATTCCAAAATAATGCATCATGGCTTAGTTACAAGCAAAAGTTCATAATCACGATTCATAATTCATGTCGCCGCCATAATTGATAATGTATTATTATCACATGATCACACAAAGTGATCCATAAATAAATCCAACACTAAATAGCATGTCATCAAACCGTCCAAAAAGTGCATTATCAAATTATAGTATAACAAACTATACCTATAAATTAAATGTAATTAAAAGATTATAACAAATTTTTTATGTACAAAGTAAAACTAGTAAAACAATTCCAATAATGTATAAATTAAAAACAAAGTATATATAACATTATAATTAAATACAACATTACAATTTTAATAATAAAAAAATAAATATCATAAACTAAAAATGGTAAAACAGAGCTTAAATTGAGGCTTAAGCCTCACCCGCCTTGAGGCAAAACGCCTCAAAGGCACCCGCCTCAATCCTTTTCCCTGAGGCTTAGCCACGAAGCATTTTTCAGGCCTCGAAGTGCGCCTTACAATGATTATTAAAACATTGGGTACTACTAACTCCAACTAGAATCTTGGGAGTAAGTGATGTTTTACGGCCACTCTAGCTGAAGGTATTCGTAACTCCACCTCCAAACTTCTTATGCTCCATACACTAGGGAGAACGCAGTTCTGTGGGCCTCCTTTTGGACTTTCGATGTGCCATGAAGACAAGGGTGATCTTTTTTTTCAAACATCTTGTATATCCAGGTGCTCAACCAGTTTGCGTATACCAATCGGGTAGGGTGGCCCCAAGAGGAGTTGAACCTTTGAACTCCAAGTTGTGAGGTAAGAGCACATGCCACTAGACGTTTTTTTCCCAAGAAGATGGAAAATCGTCTCGCATTTCGCGTAAAATCTGAAGCCGAGATTTATTCGTTGCTTCTGCACGACCATTTCTTTTGGGGTAAGCTACCGAAGACTTGTTATGACAGATGAGTAATGTCAAATTTAAATGTTACCATAACTACCTCATTGTAGCCGAAAAGCTTCCTTTTGTCCGATCAATGAGTTTTGTTGTTCCAAAGCAGCATATGTACTCTTTGATAAAGCCTGACTAAGGACACCATTGCCCTTTTCAGAGGCACACACCAACTTAGTGTTACTACTCCTGAGCAACAAAAATCCTTATCTTTTAGTGGTTGCCGAAATTTCCCTATCAAGTCGAAGGCCCACCTATGAATAGGGTAAGGATGAGAAAGTGAATGACGATCCACCAATGGAGCGTGAATCAAGTTTATATGTAGTTGAAAATCTTTCCACTTGTTATAATTGGCTTCCACAGTCATCCAATAATACCCTAAAGTAATGAGTTGATTACGCAGCTTTGCCCCGCCAATGTGAGTTTGATCATAAGACTTCTTAAGAACCTCCACAGCCTTAAGCATGACCATACATCGAAAACGCTTCCAATTGTACCCATGGAATAGAGATACAGTTGCCCTTCTGCTATGAAAACGAGAGGCCGTGTTCCTCACTGTCATTTCATCAGCTTTTTCTATGGGAATAATTATGTCTTGGATGAATTCTGAGAGGGTTATCTCCAATCATGTTTTTCCTCAATTGGATGAGCTTCCTCAAGTCTTGGGAAATACTAATATCTGACACAATCCAGTTGATTGGCAATGTCCTTGTTTATGGTAGGCTGATAGTTACCTATTCTCTCTACAGCTATCAAAAAAGTGCTATATTGGTTTCTTCACAAGGTTTCTTGTGAACTTCTTTGAGATTTCATTCTGCTTCCTTGACCCCCAAACATCTTGTTAATGTTCCACTCAAACTCCCATATCACAAAATCTCAATTTTAATGAATTGCTTCAAAGTATTTAAGGTTCCTTCTGTATGGTTCTATTATGCGATGACCTTCGGACCCCAGCCCATTACTTCCTCAAGTAGAATCACCGGGACTACACACTTGAATATAGTGTTTGTCATGGGCTACGGCGCAAATTCAATCTTCGATGCAATGGCAGCCCATACGTAAAGGGTTCAATTTTCTATACATGGAAGTCTCTATGTTTGGATTGAGGAAGCTATTCAGGCATGGTTTGAATCATCCTTTTTAAGGAGCTGAATTGAGGTGCATGAGAACAAACCCTCCATTTACCTGATTGACCACTAAGTTGGAATTGCCTCTGATGCAAGCGCTTGGACTAGTGAGAGCCTTAAAAAATTTGAGCGCTAAGGCTTCATACTCAGACTCGTTAAAACGTGGAAGATTCAATCTTAATAGAAATATTCTCTTATCCTCTCGAGAGGATGACCACGACTTCACTTGTTCTCATTACTGGGAAAGCATCAACTCCATTTGCCATTCTTCTTCGTCTGCTCGACAAAGACTTACTTAAACATAGAATTGTTAATAAGGTCGAGCAAGCCCGAAGCCCGCCCGTTCAACCGCCAAAATAAGACCGAGTTTTAATTCGTCGAGTTTTCCCCGAGCTTGCGCTGAAATTTCAAGCCTAATTGTAATTGAGGATGAGCTTGAGTCACATGTAGCTCAGCAAAAATTGGGTCCATCCTAAAAATCTTATATATATATATATAGTTTACATTTTTATTTATTTATATCATATTTTTTATAAGGTTCAGTATAACATATTTAGTTATTTTAATTATGATTTTACTCATAGCAACATCACGGTTTGTAGTGTTAGTACTGGCCTACTTGAATCCGAGCCCAAAGTCCGTGATACATTGTGCATTCAGTTTGAGCTAAGGGGATCAATTAATTTGGGGATAAGCTTGAGCTTGAGCATAGGCTTCAGAAGAGAAAATTTAACTCGGACCGCGCTTGAGCAACCACAAGTTCAGCTCAGCTCAAACAAGCCTACTCGAGGATTATCTTGGTATTTCTTGGTTTGGTGACTCGTATGCCCCATTTGGGAAGTGAGAGAGTAAGTCCATTAAAGCTACTTTTGATTGCTAGCAGTGTGACGCACTTTTTTTATGCATTAGTAGAAGCATTTTTATTTTGAGAGTTTAGTACAAAATAATTCATCCCAACTTCCCTTTCCCTACTAGTGCTATTTACATCAAGTGGGAAGTCTAAGAAGCGATACAATCAAAAGGTTACAAAATTATACACATTTTTGCATATTTCGCTAGTTTATCCGCAGTTTCACATTTTACATTCCTTCACGATTACCTAAAGCCACATGTCTTCCGTTCCTCCACTACACATGGAATTAAAAGCCAAATTCAATATGTTTCAATGTGGAGGTATTTAATGGTCATATCGGACTCAATGTACAAGTTCTCTTATGGCCCGTAGTTCTGCAGCATTATTAGTGTTTTCTCTAATATTTTGGCGCAGGATGCTATCATGATTCCTGAGTTATATCGAATAACGCCTCAATTCCTGTTTTCTTACTATTTTTTGATGATGCTCAGTGTTTAGGTTTCAATGTTTGTATGTGGAGATGGACTTCCATTTAATCCATTATATTCCCCTATGACTGTTGTTATTCTTCCATGTTCTCAATACTCTAAAGCAGGATGTGAAACCATCTAGCTGTCGTCCCTATCAGAGTGGACAGCGCTCTTTGATAGGAGGAAGTTGATTGGGTCGCACTTGGTGACGATGTGGATTGTGAAAGCAACTAATGCCAACTTAGGAGCGATTAGCGAAAGGAAAGCAAGTAATGCCTCGACTCGCTACTCGCTCAAAAGAAACTTGGTGTTCCTCCTGGTACCTAGAAATTGGACTAACATGTGAGTCACTTCTGCTGCTGAGATGAAACACCTTAAGGTAAGACCAATGTTTAGAAAGGCATGAGGCGGAGGCGAGGTGAGGCGTTCAAGGGGGCTGAGGCGTAAGCCTCAACTTAAAGAAAAATAATCAACTAAATTTATAAAAAAAAATATTAATAAAAGCACAAAAATAATGTAACATAACTTAATCAATATAACCATGACTAGTGTACTGTCATCATATCCTCATCAAATACACCTAAAATCAGCATCAATAAAGAATGGTGTATATATACATGATTATTTAAAAGATTCAATACTTGTATCATTAGAATATGCAATTGATGTTCTAATAATTTTAGATTAATAATTATTCTAGGAACCAACTTCATTCCACGTTGAATACTTGATATTTCTATTAATTAATAACTAATAAAATTCTAAAAATAATCTCTTATATTATTAATTATTATAATGGAATATAATGTACTTTATATGTATATACAAGTGTTTATATAAATTAAATAATCAATAAATGACAACAAAAGATACTTCACTTGGAAATCAAAAACAGTATCATTTCAAAATATACAACCAAACTCTAATAATATAAGGCAAAATGTCTTCCCGCAATTAATTAGTTGAATGCATATGTTATTCTCATAGAATTCCACACTTGTGAGATTGTAAAATTTCCATGTTTTTCTAAATATTGTTTATGTGTATCTAAAATTTTAACTTTTATATTAAGTATGTAAGCAAATTGTCTACTTTTACTTTGTATTCTATAATATAACATCTACGAACCCGTAATATTCAATAAAAAATTAACATATAAAGTTACTTGAAATCATTTATTACTGTTAAATATTTGAAAGATAGAAAAAAAAATTGGAATTAAATTGTAAAAGTTACATATTTAGACCCAAAAGTAGAAAAGCTTTCACTGAAAAAATTCAGACTCGGGAAAGAAACATTTGAAGAAAAGGAAAAAATGTTTTTTCCCCTTAACACCTCGCCTCCCGCCTCACCTTGAGGTGTAAGCCTCAAGGCACATTGAGGCGTAAGCCTCTTCTTTGGTCATTGAGGCTTAAGCCTCGAGGCAATTTTTCTTCGCCTCGCCTCGAGGCGCACCACTAGGCATAAGCCCTGAGTGATTTTTTAAACATTGCGTAAGACACCTTTGCCAAATAAGCTCTTCAATTGATTATTGGTTCTAGGCAAGGATTGCCTTTCGCTAATCTATGTCCCGTTGCACAGCTTGGCATTCCACGAGGAACCTCGCTATCTGCACTCCGACAACTCAAAGGACACATTTGAGTCCAACTTTTTTAAGATTAAATTTCTATATCGCTTGTACATCATACTGATGGAAATGGGTACTTTTTAGTCATTTTATTTATTTTGTATTTTCTTTCATTTTCTTATTGTATTTTCCTTTATTTTTGTTACTGCATTTAAAGGTAAGGAGTAGTAATGGCATTTTTGTAATTAGGGCCTTAGCTTGGAGCCAAAGCTACTCCTCCCCTTTATATACCCTCTTGTAAGACTCATTTGAGGGTGACTTGAATTTTGATAATAGGAGAGAGTGTTTCTCTCTCTAAAAGTGGTGTTTAGATCATTTTTAGGAGACTTTTGACGGGTGGTTTACGTCAAATTGGTATCAGAGCGGATGAAATTCTACATTGGTGCTAAAGTAGTGGTATTTAATTTTTTTTCTTTCAAATCGTACACTACCTTCAATGGCTCCCAAACAATCCAAACAACATTACAAGATTCAAGAGTTGAGACAAGAGCTCAACGAGAAATTTGATCTTCTCTTCCAACTCATCTCCTCCAAAATCCAAAACCCTAACCCTATCCAACCCCATTCAAACCCTCCAAACCCCATGGCTTCCCCAACCCACAAAGAGCCACAAACCCTAGTTACCCCCCCCCCCTTTCTAACCCTAACCCTAGCTTCCACCCCGCTGGCTCAGCCTTACCCCGCCACCAACGGACCCTAAAAACCAAAAAAATAAAAACTCCCTCCAACAAAACCCCAACCCACTGCACCTGCGACCCACCCAGCCGCAACCGTAAACCTTCCCATCCTCTTTTTGACCCCGGTACCACCCCAACACCTTCGGAACCCCCACCCGGCACCGGCACCGTCCCCTTCTACCGACCCTCGCGCCATCCAGATCTGGCCGGAAACACCCCTAACCCTCCAAATGGCACTAGAAAATAGGTCTTTGACCCGGCCCCCGGGTGGAAGTTTTTCGGGCTTGCTTTGGGAGAAGAAAGTGGAGAAGAAGAGAGAAGAGGAAGAAATAAAGACCAAGATTTGTGGATGCGCACCCCTCAAGTTTCAGAAACTGATTTTGGTCCCCCACAAGTTTTTGGCACCATTTTTTTGGGAATTTCCTCACGCATCCCCAATTTTTTTGAACGCTCGAGGACGAGCTTGGTTTTAAGAAGGGGAGAGTGATGGAAATGGGTACTTTTTAGGGCTTTTTAGTCATTTTATTTTATTTTATATTTTTTCTCATTTTCTTAGTGTATTTTCCTTTATTTTTGTTATTGTATTTAAAGGTAAGGAGTAGCAATGGCATTTTTGTAATTAGGGCTTTAGCTTGGAGCCTAAGCTGCTACTCCTCTTTAAATACCCTCTTGTAAGCCTCATTTGAGGGAGACTTGAATTTTGACAATAGAAAAGAGTGTTTCTAACTCTAAAAGTGGTGTTTAGATCATTTTTAGGAGCCTTTTGATGGGAGGTTTACGTCTCATACAAGTAGGACTCATTTTGTGATATAATCACCAAATCATTGACATATAATGCTTGTATCGTATAAAGTATCAACACTCTCCCAATAAGTATCGGACATCAGCATTCTCCAATACTCTCTAAACATTTGTCAACCATACCTTGAATCTTAAATGTTTGACATGCTTGGCCACATTAAGACATGCTAGAGGGCATGCTCAAACACATTTTGAGGACTAAAGTATAATTACCCTAAATATAAAATGGGTTCAAAATGTAATTTTAGTAAGTAGAAATGTGTTCCTTTTAATTAAAGCAAAGTAAATATAATATAATTGAACTATTGGAACAATGTTAGTTTTTCTTTTAGTAGTTTATACAAAAGAAACGAATCAGTCTACGCGTCCCCATCGTTTTTGCGTCCTACTTTTTTTAAACATATCGTGCTGGCATGTCAAGTCACATGTCGCGTGTCCATGATTTATAGCCTGTACCTTATGGAACAAGCCATGGAAGATTATCATCATGGTGCGCAAATACATTGCTCCTACTAATATAGGCCGAACGGCATGACGATTTAGTAAAAACTTTTCAAAAGACTTCTAAATGGCGACTTCTCATCATTCTCTTGGTCCATTATCAGATTGTACCCACATACCCGTTCATTAAGCTAAAACATTTTTTCTCGTGGTGGCATCTACCAAGGCATCAATGCTCGTTATGGGAAACGCATCTTTCAAGCATCTGTGATCGAGATTGCAAAAATCGGCAGACTTTTACATTTGGCAACTCCACAGGGAATGTATTCTTACCAAATTTTGGACGGGAACTATTGTAACCAACTCACCACATGATCGAGAAAATAATAACCCTTCGCTCACACCACTGTTGACAAACATGGCAAACATGATCCTGCTTCTTAGAATGGTGCAGTAGACATCAAGAAAATATTATAAATGAACAAAGTCACCAAGTCCTCATCAAATTCTTAGCCTACAATAAGGAAGATGTCATAACGTCGCTCTGCTCATTGCCGGCTCACATGGAGCACCACCAACTCTAAAATCTTTCATCACCCCGCCCTTTGCACCGTCCATTGAAAACCAGACGATACGCAAGATTCTCATTACTCCTATGTCGTTGATTTCTGATAAAACAATGCCCTCAACTTTATAAAAATCAATTGACTCATCTAGACCAGGTACATCCGATGGGCTCCCTACATTCAAAGTGATATGAACAACATCCACTCAAGAATTTATATTCGCAGCTTTGGAGGACATGAAGAACGTACTGTGTTCGCAGGCAAATCCCCTTGCTCCGACACATGGTCAAGACAATGAGCTTCACATTCCCGTCCCGGAGGAAGTAAGCGATGCATCATAACCCACTAAAGTTCCATTTGTTCGATGGAAAGATAAGTGTTTCATCAAGCACTTGGGAATGCACTCTAACAAAAAAAAAAACTTCTTCCAAGGGACTTTTCTACATCTTTGGTTGATAAGGCCTACACATGGTACTTGCACTTGGCTGGGAGTATGAACACTTACGAGCATAAGCAACATTTACTCTATCATAACTTTTTCCATGAACTCACGTTATTTGATCTCACATGTGAAAAGCAATGCTTAGGAGAGGAATGCGCACATCAAACACTTCCAAAAGCACTCTTGAAATCCACGAGGATTTCTTAGTGGCTTAGTTGATTTAACTCTCTATTGAACACCTCACACATGAATTTGAAAAACGTTCAAGATATTCTCAGAGATAGCAAGGAACATTTACTCCATCATAAAACCTATGCAACAAAACAACACCCATGGGTGAGAAGGAAAACCCCTCGCCTCTCACCCTAAACCTTCACATTTGGAAGAAAGACTCTCTCTTTCTCTATGGTATTGGTGTGTTTTGAAACATGGCTCAAAAGCCCCCTAAATAAGGAGAAAGAGTGAACAGTAAACCGCATATGAATATCAACCCCCTCGTATAAATAGTTACTCGCTTATAAACAGTAACCACGTATGAACAATGCCCCCCACCCCGAACACACACACACATAGTAAACGCAGAAAAATCAAGCTAAACTCCACAATTGCGAAAATGTGAGCGGGTCACATTATGGGAAGAAGACGTTAATATGAAGTCCGAGTGTTTATAGTTGATAAAAACAAGTTCGATTAAATATTTCGAGGAGCCACAAGTCACTCCGGAAGATGAAGGCAAATCTTAATTGCTGAAGTAAAGGAGGTCAACTTTGTTGAAGAAGCGAATGATCCTCGTCGAATATTCCCATTAAGGAGCCAAACAGAGGGAGGATTTCCCCAGACTCGTCCAAGAAAACTCATAATATCGCTTGGACTTACACTAAGATGTATGGAGTTGTACAAGCATTAGCACTCAAAAGTTGAAAGTAGAAGCCATAATCACACACCATATACTTTAAAATGAAGATAGAGCTACAAATCAGAGGAGAGGTTTCCCATGGTTGGCTTCATCAAGTCGATTTAGCAACCCGTATCTTTACCATTGTTTCAATAATTAAAAATAATTTGCGTATATTTTTGCACTCACTTGTGCATACCTAAATAATGAGTTTTCTTTGCCTAGAATTTGACATATTAATGGATGCCATTATGTGGTACGAAATGTACTGCTTTATGGACATGTAAAGGGGTCATTGTCTGCCCCATTTGGCTCGAGCAAAGACAGTGCTCGAGGAACTCCAAGTTCCACTAGCCTAAGTAGCCCATTTGGGATCCTCAAGCCTAGGTAGCCCGTTTGGGATCCTAAGGATATTGGATTAGTGTATGAAAAATAAAGTAACATTAGGTACTCCACTACACCTTGTGAACCCAAAGGTATTTTAAATTCTTAATTAATTTATTTTGATGATTACATGTTCAATTATGATATAGCCAGATAGCACCGCCACATCCACCCTATCATGGGTCAAATGGCACCACAACATCAACCAGGTGTCGAATCGGGCCAGATCCAATGGCGATCAGTTATGCACCATGAAGGAGGGGAAATTCTCTTGCGATCAAAATGTGAGGGCAAACAACTTGTTCTCCCTCAACTGCATGCCCTAAGGATCTTGTGATGGCCCCTCGATCAGCTCCAACAACATGTTCAAACCCTAGCATTGACAACTACAGACACTCATCATCACCTGCTCCAACCAAACCCGACCCTACCAAAGCCTACCTTAGCCACTGGGGACCCTCCACAACCCCTGTACCACACTTGGACAGTCTACACCACCCGATCAGACCACCCCATTGCTTAAAACCACCTACGCACCAACAAACTTCCTCCAACATTCATTTGGTGGTTGGCAAAGCCCCCATCAAGCTGCCACAGAATCCGTGGGATGCCCAATCTGTCGCAACAGCCCCAATTGACCCCTTAAATGCCAATAAAGACTACAAACAGAAGGTTCGCGAATGGATTCATCAACCACTCATTGATCAACCCCCCCATTCGATTTGGACAGTGCATCAGTGGCAAAGTACTACCCCCGACCCCGTCTTTGTACGAGGATGGTCGGCGATAGGTGCTTAACGAGTGGCGTTCAGATTCATCTCCGTTCGAGTCACTTAGTCCAAAGGTAACCCCATTCGTCCCCATTAAGCTACCCAATTGCTTTATTTCCTACGAAAAGGGTCACTAAATCGACGAATGCCCCTTGAGGTGTAAACATGAACTCAATTATCCACTGATACGAGAGGGCAGCAACGCTTCGACACCCACCCACCCCCAATACCCGCCATTGATAGGCGAGAGCAGCCCTGATTAATGGTAATGAAGAGGAGGACCCTTTAGAGAACCCACCAGGGGTGATCATTTGTCATATGTACTCCGACTACTTGCCAAGAGCCTGCACGAAGATACCCTGATGTACCAATGTTTGATGGCCACCTCAACCCCGACTTCATTGATTGGCTTAATTCAATGGAAAAGGTGTCTGAATATAAGCAACTATTCGGCTGCAAGCGTGTTCAACTAGGGGCAAGATTTTGCTAAAGTATGGTGGAATGACACAATCTAACGACGTTTGTTGGCCCAAAATCCCCCAATCAACACTACGCCGCAAATGAAGGCGGAGATGCGAGCATTTTCTTACCCTCGGCCTAGGAAAGGGATCTCTTTGCTCGAGTGCAAGGCCTCAATCAGGGTATATCTTTAATGACGACCTATAGAGAGCAGTTTCAGTTCTTTTGTAACTGTGCTCGCTTAGAAGAAAACGAGGATCAACAAATCAACCGCTACTTCCATGGCCTTTAAAACCTACATCCGTCACGATTGAGCCTACGCGAGAATCCGACAATCGTGAAGGCCATCAAGTATGCACTCAAAGTTGAAGAGCATCATAGAAGTTCATCAACCTTCTCTCAGGCCACGATCAGTGCTTCAATTGTGGCGTGTTTAGCCATCGAGCTTCGGAGTGCCCCAATGGAAGAAGTTCGTTCTCATGATCGATGGTATGTACTCACCCAAAGAAGATGAGGAAACAATGTAACACAATGCATTGATCGCACATATCGTTCCGCTTGAGACCAACACCCACGGTGTTCCCCTCTGAGTTTGAGGACGAACTATTTTCAACGGAGGAAGAGTGATGTGAATCAAGAAGGGCATACTCATCATTTTTCTATATTTAATTGTCCTCTCATGTCATTTCTCCTTTTGTTGTTTTATTAAGTGATTAGTAAGCGTAATAAGGACTAGAATAGGTATATGTAATAAAGAATGTTCTAGTCCATATGATTTCGTTAGTGATGTCATCCAATGACATCACATGTGACCTAAGCATCCCTAGTTGGCAAGTAATACACTCATTCTGAATCCTTCTTTTGGCTCTATAAATAGTGTAATACCGTATTGGGAAAAAGCGCTCAATTGATAGATATTTTGAGAGTTGTCTCTTGTGTTTGAGTGTTTTCTTTAGGTGCTATTGACACCGTTTACGTCAAGATGTGAAAGCAACAGACAAATAGTCAAAATAACAGATCAAATGCCTTGCCCGTTTGCATACCAAATGATCACGCGCCACTTCCAACTCATGGTATTTCGTGTGGCATTAACTTAGGAGGTAGCGGCACTCCTCATATTCCCCGATGGAGATGGCAATGAATGGCAATGAATTGAAAGTTCCAAGTTGTCGATGCTGGCTTGGAGTTCTTTGATGACAGGACAACTCAACCACTCAAATTCGGTACAAACCTCCATATCATGCTCATAATCAACATCACCACCTTTGTTTCACAACATATCAAAAGGACTGGGCTTAAATTGGGGTTTGAAAAAATATAGGAGCCGAATCGTGATTTTTGGAAAGTTGGGGAATAAAACAGAATTTTCGAAAGTTTTTGGATCAGTGGGGAATTCCAAAAAGTTCAGGGGTTAAAATGTAAATTCCAGTTGTGAGGGGCACCCAATAATTTTCAGCAGCCCCTGGCGGGGATGTTCAGATTATTTTGGGTGTTATGTGAAGAATCGGAAGTAATAGTGGAAGAGGAACTAAAAGTATTTTCAGGGGGTGTTTGTACAATTTTTTGAATTTTATAAGTGGCAGTAGATTTGGGATAAAAAAGGAAGGGGTTAATTTGGAATAACCTTCAGATTTGGTTTCTATTTGAGAAACCCTAGCTAGGGTTTGTGGATAGCACAAGGGGTGTTGCCTTTGACACTATTTAGGCCCACCGGAGCTTCTTAAGTCGGGTGGTCAATGACCAAGTCAGGGTAGGCTAGCGGTCGATAGGCCAAAAAATGAAGCTCGTGACAAGTTTCCTTGTGCTACTCCTGGGCGACAAGGGTCGAACTTCTCCGCAGGGACAATCGGAGGTTGTCGGACCCCGAAAAGACTTGTCAAATGTTGGCTATGTTGTTGGGCTTCTAGATCTAGCGATTGGGACTTGTTTGGACTTGTTAGAGAAGAAGAAACTAGGACTTTTGGAGCCCCATGACTGTTGCAAAATAGATTGGTAGTAGAGGCATGGAGGTGACCTCCTATCGGGTTCTCCCCGAATCGGTGACCGTCGGTTAACTCTGGCAAGAATAATGGTCCGATTTGTAGTTTGGTGGTTTTTTGGGGTGGGTTTTGAGTGGGTTGTAGTCTCGAAGAGGGGCAAAAGATGGCTGGAGCTTCAGATCCGAGTTTCTGGAGTGGAGGAAAAGTGTGTCGCTTGATCGCTGGCGGTGGGATTGCATTTAGGAGGAGTGACTCGTCAGTTCCTTCGAGCCTTACCCATGGCTCTACAACAACCACATCTACGAGCACATCATGCACGAACAAGATTTTAATACCAATTTGATGCGTAGTTGGGAGCATAAGCGATTTAATATAAACTACACATATTTAGCGGGCAATTTCTCTCTCTAATTCATCTCAAAAAGTAATAGTAGTGATTACAAAAGGAGGCCAATGGCCATATTTATAGGCTAAGTCATCTTGCTAGCCAAGATAACTTTACACGTCTAGAATATTCCAAATGAATATTACCCTGAACCTATACTAAACTATAAAGGGGAAAATTACTAAATTAGACGTGTAAAATAAAATAAGGAAAAATACAATAAAAGTCTTCGACTTCCCGAATACATCATTTAGTCTGCCAAGTTTTTCTTGCTTGTTTGCTTGTAGATCGTTGGTTTCAAATGAAGTTGGAACAAGGAATCAATAGACATAAAGAGAACCAAAAGGAGCAGAAGGCACTAAGTTGTTGCCTAAGTCTTTTCTGTAAAAAAGTTCCACAATCTGATAGGGTTAGACGGCTTTGTTTGCCTCATTAGACCTGGAACCAGATGAAAGGATGGGAGGGATACAAGTCTTGTTCAAGTGTGATGCTTTATGGTGTTGATTGTGTTTGTCGTTCACTCTAACATGGCAAATATTATTCCAATTGGAGTTAAGAGCTTTTAAACTCCAATTTTTGTACTAAAATTCCGACACATTGAAATTCTGGTTATTTATTAGTTTGGTATCAGTCATTTCTACATTGTAAAAAAAAGGCCACACCAGTATTGATGCTACCATTGCTTCTTTGCATACAGAGGAGACTAAAAGTTGACATGAAGCTTTAATTTGGGAAAAAGGCGCGAAGGGCACCCCCATGCCACACATTTTTGTTTGTTTCAAAGCCATTTTGGCGAGGGGTACTCCTATTTTGAAGAGAAAAGCTACCTCAAAGATTGCCACTCGAGAAATACAGAGATAAGACAAAGGACCGAGAGAAAAGATCAAAGGCTTGAAGAGGACACCAAAAAGACCAATTTATGGAAATTAAGAGCTCACCCAATAACATCATGAATCAACTACCAAGTCTTCATCAAATTCAAAGCTAAGGGTCAAGCAAGTTCAACATGATCAAAGACTTCAAGAAAAGATATCAAGAGCCAAAGCACGAGTCTTCATCAAAGCTCAAAAGAGAAAGATCAAGCAATTGAAGAATTGAAGCTTAAGAGAATTAGGTCTCAATGTAACGTACATCTCTCAATACATCCATATAAATGGCTCAAAAGTAATAGTGATTTGATAAACTTAAGTGAGCAAAATTGAATTTTCATTGAAAACGTGTTTCCAAACATTAAAAAACATAAATGAACAATACTCTGAAAATCAGGCCCCTACATTAGGCAAAATTGCACTACATGGTTTTTTAGGCGCCTACTTTACAAATACATGTGCAAATTGAGGTTAGTGAAAGTCTTGTTGATTCAAGGAGGTTAAACCTTTGTTGTAGCTGCTTGAGGATCGTATTGTGGTCTCAAGGTTGAAGTTGAGGAGATTACCAGACTTTCTCCGTCACTTGGCGTTGTTTCCACCCATAAAGGACCAGGGATAGTGAAGTTGATGGGAGTTGTCCAGGGGTGTGTAGGCAGAAAAGCAGAACCATGAAGAAAATTTGGATTGCAATTTCCTTACTCTATTCTCTATTATATTCATCTTGATTAATTCTTTATTCATCTTATATATTTCTCTTCCTTATTTTATTACATATTTTGAGAAACTTGCCGTAAAAAATTTGATTTGCAATTTCCTTACTATAATCTCTATTAGATTCATCTTGAATGATTCTTTATACATCTTATATCTTTTTCTTCCTCCTATTGTATATTGTAAGAAACATGTGTGAAATTTTAATTTGACAAATATGTTTCAAAAATTCAATTCACCGCCTCTTGGATTATATTTGGGCCAACACTCCTAACCGTTTTAAGGATCATAAAGAGACGACACTAGAAGCAACAACTCCCCCCCCCCCCCCCCAAAAAAAAAAAAAACGCCACACACACACAACCTTTTCTCAAGTTCAACCACCAGTTGCCCGTTCAAAAGAATCGTTCCATATGAAAGCAGTGAATAAATCCCTAACAGTTGTCCTTAGTCATGGTTGTGCTTAAGCAAATGGTAAAACTCAACTAGATAGAGTGTGCTTGAGCCACTTAGTGATGATGGATAGAAGTTTCGCTAACTCTGGTATTGAAATATTCTAGTAACCAAACTTGTAAGCACTTTGAATGAAGAATGGACCTTTTCAATTTAGAGTAAATTTTGGTACATTCATCATGTAGCTATCTTCAACTGAGTCTGCTTTAAATTCTCTGGGATTGACCAACACTTCATATGCTCGAGAAATTTGAATTTGGAAAATCTTTTTTGTCTTATCCATGTGTTTGCCCAAAGCTTCCAAATGTAAGACCCATAATAACACTTCCCTTAAGGTAACTCCAGAAACGCATTTAAACTGGTTCATTTTGAGCTTAAATTTCCTACACCGCTCGAACGCTGCCTTGAGATAACTCAAGTGGGACTCCTCTTTTGTGATTTAATCATCAAGTTGACATAGAATTCTAGTATCTTATGGAACAAGCCATGAAAGATTGCCGTCATGGTGCATCTAGGTTGCTCACATTTTTTTGGCCGATCAACATGACAAAAGAAGTCTAAGTAACATCTTCTCTGCATTTGATTAATGGATTTAAAATGGTTGTAACTCATACTCGTCCAGTGTGTTCTAAAAGGCGTGCCTAGGCTTGAGGCTTGGGAGAAACACCCCGCCTTAAGCCTTTTACGCCTTATTCTTGGTAAAAGCCTTAAGGCGCATTTTTTTTAAAATAAAAATGCTTTAGTGAAACAATATCGCCTTTTAAAGATTTTTTTTACAAACCGGACCAATATCTCGTCCAAAACAATCAAAAGACAAACAGTATCCTAAACCTTTCTGCCTCTCGTCCAAAAAAAGCCTAACATTGCCGACCGACTATCGACCAAAAGTCTATATGTTTCGTTTCAAATGTGAAAAATACATTTCTTATATTGAATCATTTTGTATTGATTATTGATTATCGATTATTGAATGATTATTAATCTTGATCGGTGTTCTAAAAAACGGGGGACTTTTTACAAACGCCAAGTTTTGGTCCAAGGCGTGTATTAATGTGCGGTCAACGTTTTTTGGGGTAAGGCGTGAAAAAACTCGCGTTTTTTTTAATATTTTAAAAAAATAGTTTTTAATTTGCAAATATTCAGACATATTTTTAAGGTATGTATAATTTTAGTATTTTTAATAGCCTTGTTATGGTTAAAAAATATTAAAATATATTTAAAAAGGCCTAAACGCCTTTTCACGCTTTTTTACGCCTAAGGCCCGCCTTGGCTTCTAACGCTTAAGGCTTGGCCTCCACGCCTCGGTCACGCCCCGAGTTTTTTAGAACCTTGTACTCATCCATATAGCCACACGTTCCATGTCCCACAATGGCGTCTACCAAAGTGTTGATGCTATAGGCAAGGAAACCTCCACTTATGCATAATTGAGTTCTCAAAAATTAACATGCTCTGATTGCTAAGGACTTCTTAACGACTAACAGGGTGCCGGATAGCTTGAAACACTCAACCTTCCTTTGATTTGTAGCTCTAGCTTCGGTTTGAAGTACATGGGGGATTGTATAATGGCATGCACATGGCTTCACGTTCAACTTCTGAGTGTAAACACTTGGGTTAAGTTCAGGCATCTCGGTGTATTTCCAAGCGAAAACATTTCAGTATTCTTGGATGAGTTTCAGGAATTTCGCCTTCACTTCTGTTAGAACTGGCCAAAGCTTGTGCTCTTAGAAATAAACAAATATATTAAAAAAGCCAGAGACTTGGATCAAGTGTATTTTAATCAAACAGTTAGCAAATATCCTTAAGTATCCTCTGCCAATGCTTAGTGTGCATGTGTTCATTTATATTTATTCCATGAATTAACCCATATCATTATTAAGAATTAATGTACTGATTCAATAAATCTAGCATAAATCATATAATTTAAGTGGATAGCTTCATATTAACCAAACCAAAGCATATAAAATTTATACTCATATGATAAAAAAAATAAAACTATTTTCCTGAAATTAGTAGAAGAGAAAGAGAAAATTTTTTGATTTTCTTTAAAGATTAGTTTTTGAAAGATTGCTTTCAACGAGTAACAGTCCTCACAACCACAAGTCAACACCTTAACCCAATGTGTTTGTATAGCAAAAAATACGATCGATGAGTAAGCATGTAACTAAAACTTCAAAAATACTGAACTAGCTTGCTCATATTCAGTATCATGTACCCAATGCATGAAAATTAGTACCTTCTAAATTTCCATTTTGCTGCTGCAGGAACTTCAACTGGTGGCAATGCTTCCTGCTTCCAACCAACCAGAGCATCAAATGCATTGAAATGAATTTTAGTTCCACTATCCGCATGCTTAAGAACTAAAAAACTGTCCCCGAAAACCATCTCTGGCAAGTGGGTTGTCTGAAGCTTTTGCTCCCACCTGCAAACACGTCAAGCATTCGAATTCAATGATAAAAACAAATTTCAGGTATATCCACCTACACACTTAGAATTCAATGGAAAATATAATTGTTCACAATAAACTAAATGGTTGTATGATCTTAGATACAATATGATGTAATTGAACGTTAAATGGAAAGTAAGAAGATTTAACTCTCGTCTCAACTCTCTCTTAAAATCTCAAAATGATATGATCGAATGCCTCAAATGAGGCTACACGAGGGGTATTTATAGGAAGAAGTAGAAGGTTCTAACTTGGGCTACAAGAAAATGACCTAATTACAACTACGCCCTTACTAACCCTTAGTACTTCCCGCCTATATTGCTAATCAAAACAACAAATAATAGAAAGTACATCAAAATAGAGAAAATAATCAAAATGCTACTATGTACTAAAAATACTAAAAATAAGCCTCTTGATTCACATCATTCTCCCCCACTAGAAAAAGCTCGTCCCGAGCGTAGGAGATGAATGGTAAGAAAGCAAGGCAACCATCAAATAGCTCCCCCACTATAAAGAAGAGCCGTCCTCGAAAACGTCCCTCGTACAGACTTCCAAAAGGTCCACAGAGAATAGGCATACAAACCAACCATGACCGGTCCACAAAAGCTCGATCCCGAAGTCCCGTGATGAGCCTAATCAATGCTAAGTCGCGGAAAACTTCTTTCGAGCACATATCAAAAGCTACCAAAAATGGGTCCACATACCCACCACCTATCACATCACCTACAATCACCACCCTCAACCCCAAGAGAGATAACCGCCGATCCAACCCCATCAAAATCATCATCCCCATTCCCCATTCCCAAAGATTGGGAAAAAATCTCCCAAATCAAACGCTTTTAGCTCGCGAAAGTGCGTGCTAGTCACCCAACCATCCTCAATAAAAATGTCAAAAAAATCCCCAATACACAACCTAATTTCGTCTTTTTCTATCTTTCTTGCAATAAACCGGCTTGGGAGGGGAGCTTTTGTTGTTGATTTGACTCGATTGGATGAGTGAGAGAAGGAGAATAATTGGGTGGAGCAATCAATCTTGGACTTTCCGCCAGTAATCTTGAATTGAACCTCGAGAGTTAATCGGGGCGGAAACGTAATTTTTTAAGTTTAGGGGCTGAAAAATGATTGTCGGAAGTGGCGGGTTGTAGGATACATGGTGGTGGAAGATGCGATGATGGTGGTTGGTGACCAAATAAGTGTGGATCGGGTGGTGGTGGAGGAACTTTGTAGGGTTGGAGGCTAAGGTTTACAAATTGTGGATTGGATTGGACCCCAACTCCCCGATTAGATTCCATAATATAAATTTCACAATTTACACAAACTACGTGCATAATCTTACATCATCATATCCTGCAACCCTTGTTTCTTTCTTCAAATCATTTAATGATTAAATTCATATTCCCTGTCATCTACCCCGTTAGACTATAAGTTTCACTATATTACATTACCAAATTATTATTCTCATTACTAATTGGTTACCTCAATTCTCATTCCATTTCATGTTTGTCTACTTCCTTAGACTATCCAATTATTATTCATAGAAACCCTAAAATTCGTTTGTTTTGGATCTTCGATGGAAGATTTATGAAATTGGGTTGAATTTTGGAGTAAAGGGGACAAATTAGGGTTCAAGAAATGGGTCGGATTGATCGGGGATGGGAAAGGAGGAGTCGCGCCACGAGTAAGGGTGGCGGCGGTGCCGAGAGCCACAGGCGGGGGGCGGGGGAAGGTCCGAGAGCCAATAGGGTTGTTCTGGGTTAGTCCAGTGGGCCCGCGAGGAATTCTGGTGAGGTCGCCACCTCCGATTGCCTTTCCGGCCGCAGCGGGGTTGGTGGATATAGTGGTGGAATTTGGTTGGGTATTTTTTTTGCTGGTAAAGGGGTGGAATGAGCGGAATTGGTGTTAGTGAGATTAGGGTTTTGTGTGGGGGTGTGGGCGGAGTGAGGGCGGCTCATAAATGCGTCCGGTGGAGGAAGGCGAGCGTCCAAAACGTCAAATCGTACCACGAGGCGGTTTAAAACCTCCTCAAGACGATCAGTGCGTGAATCAACAGGGGCAAACCTCTTCTTAGGTCCCATTTTCAGTCGTCTACGATTTTTTGTTATCTAATGACAACAACAATAACGGGTGGAGCCAGCGAGACTTTGATACCAATTGACGTAAATAAATGAGTGTCAAATGAAAAGTATGAATAAGATTTAACTCTCGTCTCAACTCTCTCCTAAAATCTCTAAATGATAGAATGCCTCAAACGACGCTACAAGAGGGGTATTTATAAGGGAAGTAGAAGGTTCTAACTTGGGCTACAAGAAAATGACCTAATTACAACTATGCCCTTACTAACCTTTAATACTTCTCACCTATAATACTAATCAAAACAACTAATAAAAGAAAGTACATCAAATTTGAGAAAATAACCAAAATGCCACTATGTACTAAAAATACTAAAAGTAAGCCTCTTGATTCACATCATGATAATATGCCAAATACTTTGGCTCATCAATCAACTACCCACACTACTACTTGAAGATCTTAAATTTGAAGCACAATTAGAATGGCCCAATGTTGATTTCATGTAACTGATGGAGTTGACAATGAAACAACATCTAATATAACATAGGAAACAACCCAAAACCAGGTGAAATGATCTTTATTTATTCTTTATTTTACAAAACAATTCCTTTCACTACCCAACCCCCACATATCTCGAGACAAAACAAGGTCGTTGCACAGCATAGGTTAATCTGGGATGATGAAATGAAGAGCAGCTACAGACACAACTTTATTATTTGAACTCGAAGTCATGTGAGCGTTGCGCCCCTTTGGTTGGAGCCCTTTGCTTGACTCGATGTGCCAAGAGTAATGATGCGTTGAGCAGCTCTGAGTTCTATTTGTGGGGCCCCTGACGGTGAGCTATACAGCAGGCTAGAGACTTATGTTGTGCGGTGCCAACCACTGTAGTCATTATTGCTTCCGGCTAGTAGGGCTAAGCCATAACCACTGAAACCACTGTAGAAAAGGTCACAATCATTCAAAGGATACAAGCTTCATAAGGCCGAGTCATGGGAAGGGTAGTTTCTGAAATGTGATAGCTGTTACTTGGTCTTTGATGACTTGAAGGTTAGAGAAGCGTCCAGAGGGATGTAAAGAAGTATCAGGACTGGATGATTCTAGTCTACTGCTGCTTCTTGCTAAGAGCCAGAGACGAGCCCGGGAATGGCTAATCTTAGATAGACTTACGCAGCATGTCAATCCAAGCTTAAACAATTGCAACCTTCTGTTATCAGAACTTGCTGGTCAAAATATAATAGACATTAGGGTGGGCACAAATCAATCAATCAAATATTTGCCCATTATTTATTTATTTTTCATTAGGAACATGAAAAGAGTTTGGAGAACACACCCTGTATCAATTCATATGATTATATACATGAGTACCTAAGCGATATTGCTCTATATTACATAACAGGACAAATGGCACACAAGAGTAAGAACAGATAAACAAACTCTTTCCCCATCTCAAATGTTATATTCATTACGATGGATGGCTAAAAGCTTTTTTATAGGGAAAAGTTATCTTGGCTTGCCAAGATAACAAAGAAGGTAAAAGACTAAAAGAGGCACAATACGAGTATTCAAAGGAACCCAAAATCGAACTAAAATGAAGGAAAGACAATAAAAAAAAAAACATTACAATATTACAATTAAGACCTTGCCCTTTCCTTATTCTCATCACTCTCCCCGTCTACGACAAAGCTCATCCAAGAGCTTTAAAAGTTGGAGCCTAGTAAAAAATCCCCAAAATATGTGCTAAAGTGAAGAAATGATGAGAAAAAAATTTGGGGTCCCAATAATTAATTTTGTCAAACATAAGGGACGGCCCAAAATTTTGTCTCCCAAATACTGGATCACACTGAAATATTAATGACTAGAATTCTCTGCCCCAATTTTGTCATTTTTTTTTAACTAGGGGTTTTATTAGTCTACTGCAGAAGGGACCCATATAAAAAAATGGGCTTTCCCTTTTCTTTTCTTTTTTGTTTAACCAGGACCACTTCTTTCTTTTGAAAACCAGCCCACCCTCCTTTTGAAATTAAAGCCCAATACTCGTATAGAACCCAGTTGTTGCCCACCTACGAACAGAGAGTTGGGCTTCATAAAACCTACTGGCAACAACATCCATCTCGTGCGAACACCCACTTTCGACGCCAAAAACCTCCCTAGTGAGTTCCTACGGTGAGTTCTCTCTCGGTTTCTTCGTTTTTCTCTTTTCTTGGTTTCTCTTCTATTGTGATCTCTTCTCTCCGTCAATTTTTTTCTTTTTCTTGTCTTCGATCTCTATTTTATCCCTTCTTCTGATCTTGTAAGGACGTTTTTGTCCATTTTCTATTTTATGTCATACTCCGTTACATCATTGAAGAAATTCAAGATCGCATCATCATCAACGGATCCGAATATCAAAGAATTCAAGGAAGGAATCAAAATTCTGGACAGCCGGACCGGTCCGCCTATTTTAAAAAGGAACCGGTCCGCCCCGGACCGATCCGCTTGTTTGGAAAAAGAACCGGTCCACCCCCGGACCGATCCGCCCTCTACTCGGACCGATCCGCTTGTGCTTCAAACCAGTATACCCCGGATCGAATGCGAACCAAAGAGACCTCTTTTAAAAACGAACCGGTCCGACCTCGGACCGATCCGCCTCAGATGCAGGCCGGTCCGCCTAGGATAAAATTGCACAATTCCGTGTAGGTTTACATATGCTCAAGGTTTCCTATATAAACTACATTCGGGGAGTTTGTTTTCAAGACTTTTGAGACGATTATGAGAGTTCTTTTTCCTCAAGTCTTCATACCTTTTTGAGTCCCAAGACTCATGTTTTGATTCACATACCATTGCCAAATCTTTGTGAATCCTTTTGAACCCTAGAACACAATTTTGTTACTGTTCAACCTTTGTGGGGAGATCTTTGCAACCGGGAGCTGCGTGTCATTGCTGAGGGAGTCTTTACAAAGTGCTATGGCTGCGTGTCACTGAGTGCTGCGGTTCTTCCTTTGTTGTTTGGGCTGCGAGTCCTTGGAGGGTGTTGCGTGTATTCTCTTGCTGAGTTCAAGACTGCGTGTCTTTGTGGGTTGGCTGCGCGTTGATCCATTGCAGAATTCTCTATGTAATCGTAAGTTGCGATTTATATATTCATAGTGAAATAAAGGTTTTACCCGAAAGGGATTTTTTTCCTGAAATCTGTGTCTCAGCATATTTACTGTGTTGCATGCTTTATTTATGGATTGACACACGCACCTTAGATGCATGTTTAGGGGTTGATTTACTTTGGTTTGTATAGACTCTAATTAAATAAGTGTGTCAAATTAGAAAGTTGCGAATTTTATTTAAATCAATTATCACACAGTCGCATTTTTCAAATTGGTATCAGAGCACGTTGCGCTAATTTATTGTGTATTCCTATTTTTCGCAAAATTGTGTGATATTGATTTTTTTTAAAATCAGTTTTGTGAAAAATCGCAATTTTTCAATGGAACGCCCATTTAATGAGGAGCCTTTTTTTGAAAAAGTTGACGACCGTGCTGAAAATTAAGAAGTTTGAATTTGAAACTTTGCAAGAGAATTAAAGTTTTGGAAATAGAAAATTCTCTCTTTAAAAGTAAGATTGAATATTTGCAAGCGTTTCAAACTCAATGTGATATTTGTCGTGAGCACTTTGGTAATTTGTGTATTGATTTTGATTCTTTGAAAATTGCCAAAAAGAAGAGTGATGAGAGAGTCCTAGTTTTAGAGAAGGAATTAGAGGACTTAAAAAATTCTAGGGTTCCCGTTTGTGCCGTCGAGGATAAAAAATTAATCGATGATTTTACGGCACGTGAAAAAACTCTTAGGGATAAGTTTGTTTTAATTGAGGGTGAGCGCAATAAACTATTAAGTTTAATTAAAAATTTGAAAAATAAATCATGTCTTTGGAAGAGTCTAATTCTTTGCTCGGGTCAAAAATTTTGAAGTTAAAAAATGATTTGACAGACTCGAGTAGGTTTGATAGTGATGGTAGTGGATCATCTTGTTCTCATGCTTCTAATGCTAAAGCCAAAACCATTATTTGTTTTAGAGGGTCAACTAATTCCAAGGATGTTAGAAAAGATCATACTTTAGGTAACATTCCTCCCGTTTACACATGTTCACATTGTGGTAGGAAAGGTCACCTTAGGCGTTTTTGTTTTGATCTTGGAAAAAGTCCTAGGAAGTTTATGTCTAGTGTTCTCGTGGTTCCCAAATCCCCCACACGACGTTTCACATCTATTTGGGTTAGGAAATCACTTTTAGAGGCACTAGATTTTAGACAAGTTGATTCTCGTTTGCTTGCACATGATTCTTCCCTTGCCATATCATATAGATGATTGTGTTTGCATGTTTGCCATACACTAGTTGTGGTTTCATGATAAATATTTGCTAGTGTAATGACATGTACTTTTTGCATAGATTTTTGTTTTTGAAATTTTTGAAAAATACAAAAAGATTTTATTTTGATAAAACTTTTAGAAAAATCCAAAAAGATTTTTGTATTTTGTTTGCACCGTTTATGGATGAGCACTTAAGGTGACCAAGTCACAACATCATTCCATTATTTTCATGTGACCATTTGATAGTGCTTTGATACAATAGGTCAATTCATCCTTGTGCTTTATAATGTTTGGAGTCATTAAGAAGTAATTAAGTGTTACTTCCTACATGTTTGACTCATGATATCCTTTATTGCACACATGCACGAATTTGTTTGATTATTGTGCTTGCCTTATCACATGTTGGTTAGGTGTTTTCACTTCAATCATGTCCTTAAAACGAACCTAGCGCTATAATTTTATTTTGATAAGGAAATTGTGCATATAAAAACCATTTTGTGAGTTTGTGTGCTTTGTTTGAAAAACGGGGAAGGGCTGCGAAAGGTTCATTTTGCTTTTGCGAATACTAAGCCACCGTTAAAAATGACCTAAAAAATGGAGGAATTTTATTATCCGAGGTCCAAAGAGGTTTAAAAGAGCCCGAACAAATCTAAAGGCAATAAAAAGAATTTCATGTCAATTATGGGCCATTTAGGTTTTTGCAACAATTCTCCAAAGTTTGAGAATTTAGATTACCTCTAAATGAAAATATATTTGAGGGAGTTTGATTGGAGAATTTAAAACGAGTTTGCACGTCCTTGATATGCTTAAAAATGCGTTACATAGTTTTGGACGTTATTGGGGTGGAAATCATTTTGACTTTGATTTGTTGATTTGCTTAAGACGATGTCATCTAAATTCAACAATCTTTACACCTAAGGATACTTTTGATGTTCATTTGTTAGGGGTACACATATGCATCGTGCACGTATGATTGATTGAGTTGATTTACCTATCGAATGTGTTCACACCCATTCATTCCATTTCCATGACTTGGTTGCTCGAGTCTAAATCCATGGTGTGATTTTTGTAGAATTTTTTTTTCAAATGTATCTTATCTTTGTATGAAAAATTGAAAAATCAAAAATAGTTTGTGAATTTGTTTTTTGAGCATCTCCTTGCAAGAGCACGTTTACCATATTGTTTGATGCCCTGTTTTGTGTACCGTGACACCCTGATTTTGCTTATTTGATTCATTCTTCTCATTTGTCTATTTGGGGACATCATAAAAAGGGGGAGAAAGAATTATCATATTAAGGGGGAGTTTGAATTTGGGGGAATTTTTTAGATTTAGCGTATGTTTTTATCATCTATTGGTATCTATGTTTATCTCATTTCAAACTCGATACGTCACTTGGTATTTGCTTTGTCTCATGTGTGTAAGTACTACTTTGACGATCTTTGAAGTGCACACCCTGATGAGAAAAGCGTTGAGATTCCTGAAGAGTTGAAGAACAAACGATGAAGTCTTATTCATTTGTATCATTCTAGTTTTGGGTTCATGGAAGGGTAGATTTGTATAGGCATTTTGATATTTGATAATTCGGATGTTTGTTTTTATGTTTGTACCGGCATAGACATAGGGGGAGATTTGTAAGGACATTTTTGTCCATTTTCTATTTTATGTCATACGCCGTTACATCATTGAAGAAATTCAAGATAGCATCATCATCAACGGATCCGAATATCAAAGAATTCAAGGAAGGAATCAAAATTCTGGACAGCCGGACCGGTCCGCCTGTTTTAAAAAGGAACCGGTCCGCCCCGGACTGATCCGCCTGTTTGGAAAAAGAACTGGTCCGCCCCCGGACCGATCCGCCCTCTACTTGGACCGATCCGCTTATGCTTCAAACCAGTATACCCCGGATCGAATGCGAACCAAAGAGACCTCTTTTAAAAACGAACTGGTCCGACCTCGGACCGATCCGCCTCAGATGCAGACCGGTCCGCCTAAGATAAAATCGCACAGTTCCGTGTAGGTTTACATCTGCTCAAGGTTTCCTATATAAACTACATTCGGGGAGTTTGTTTTCAAGACTTTTGGGATGATTTTGAGAGTTCTTTTTCCTCAAGTCTTCATACCTTTTTGAGTCCCAAGCCTCATGTTTTGATTCACATACTATTGCCAAATCTTTGTGAATCCTTTTGAACCCTAGAACACAATTTTGTTACTGTTCAACCTTTGGGGGGAGATCTTTGCAACTGAGGGTTGCGTGTCATTGCTGAGGGAGTCTCTACAAAGTGCTATGGCTGCGTGTCATTGAGGAGTGTTGTGGTTCTTCCTTTGTTGTTTGGGCTGCGAGTCCTTAGAGGGTGCTGCGTGTATTCTCTTACTGAGTTCAAGACTGCGTGTCTTTGTGGGTTGGTTGCGCGTTGATCCATTGCAGATTTCTCTATGTAATTGTAAGTTGCGATTTATATATTCATACTGAAATAAAGGTTTTACCCGAAAGGGGTTTTTTTCCTGAAATCTGTGTCTCAGCATATTTACTGTGTTGCATGCTTTATTTATGGATTGACACACGCACCTTAGATGCATGTTTAGGGGTTGATTTACTTTGGTTTGTAAGTTGCGAATTTTATTTAAATCAATTATCACACAGTCGCATTTTTCAGATCATCTTTCGTTGTTCCCTCTCTCTCTCTCTACCTTGGGCAAAAATCATGACTGACTGGTCGACCAGCAATCTAGGGTTTCGAAACCCTGGATTTGGCCCTCCCTGTGTTGTCATCGAACAGGCGGATCACCGTCAGAGGTCATTGGAGCCCTCGGAGTGGTGCGAGGGTGGAACCAACTCGACCAGCCCTTTTCTTGCTCGTTTTCTTTTCCACTCTCTTCGATCTCCTCAGCCCAGCCTAAGGGTGGGTTTCAGCCCTTTTACTACCCTTCTTCTATTGTTTTGGCTTAGGGTTAGGGTTAGGGTTAGGATTTTGAGGGGTGTGAGAATGCACGACGATTGAGAGGGGTGGGACATCCGCACAAGGTGGAGTGGGTGTCGGTGGAAGGAAAGCGACTAGTCCTTAGACCAGCGAAGGAGGGGTGGCTACCGCCTCCTCCAAGGCGATCATGCACCGTTCGAGTCCCACTCGGCTTGATCTCTTGCGCACCATTAAAGTTGTCATGAATTACAACAGTCGGATGAGTTGGGCTCTTAAGCCAACTTGACATAACACGACAAATAGCACACAACAGCAAGCACAAGTTAACAAACTCTTTCTCTCAATCAAACGTAAAATTCATTATAATGTATGGTCAAACGACTTATTTATAGGAAAAAGTAATCTTGGCTATCTTGACTAGCCAAGATAGCCTAAAAGGTAAAAAATAAAACTAAAATGGGTAAAATAAGAGCGAATTTACATTTATAGAGAGGCTTAGGAGAGTCTTAAGCTCCTTCAATAACTATCCCTGAGAATTCGGACCTATCCTTTATCATTTCCGGTCGTTCCAAGAGATAGACTTAGGAAGTCTTCCATGACTTCGACTCTTCATCAAGTGCCGAGTACGTGCATGTGTAATTCTGGACCCCACAATTGCCCCCAAAGTTCGGGATCTCCTTGAGGTCGTTGGGCTTTGTTGCGTTCTGGTCAGCTGTTGATACTTGAAAAGTCTTCACACTAAGGGAATAGTAGTATTCTTTATTCATAAGTCGATCGTTGCATCAAATCTTCGCTAGTTGGTCGGAGGGCCACTCAGTAAATGCCCCAGGAACTAAAAAGTTTATGCCTGTTAAGTGCCCCAGGGCACGCTTGTAAATCTTGGCGGTGAACTATCGCTTCGATAGACGTCACATGCGCGTATGATCATTATGTTTATGGGGAACCGTGAGATCATTTCTCACCACAAAACAACGGTTCCCTCCCTTTCCTCACTTTCCTATTCATTTTAGATACCTGCAAACTTCAACGGAGAGTTCTTCATTATCTTCATTTGAATGTAAGAACTTTAAAAACTCTCAACTCCATTTCAATTAGTATTCTACACTTCTTCAATCTTTCTTTTCAATTCTTTCGTTGAGTTGTCATATTTAACCATGGTGTACATTGTTAACGAAAGCATCGTTGAAAAATTCAAAATTGACAATCAAATCCCCAAGTGGGTAACTACCCACTGTAGAATTAGTTGGGGGGCCTTGTGACCTTTGTATCATTTTTTAAGGTCATTGTTTGACTTCAATCTTCATTGTTGAACGTGGAGTCACTTTTCCCTATTCTTAGAATTCTTCCAATATTTTGATATGGTCCTAGCCCACGTTGCTCCAAATACCTGGAGGATCGTTAATGGGATCCACCGCATTGACGAGCTATATGGGACTCACCTTGGCATTACTGAAATTATGTATTATTACTCCTGGGCAACAATCCGGGAAAATATATATTACATGAAGATAAGGGTGGCCAACCGGGCCCTAATCATGAATCTCCCTTATTCCAATAAGGACTACTGGAATCATGGAATACTGGCAATATCCCCCCTTCATGAGGGTGAGGCGTATGAATGGTCAAGATGCACCTAGGAAGGGCGAGGCATAGGTTAGAAAGTAGTTAGGTCTATGATTTTGTTATCTTTTCTTGATTTAGGTTGATGTTGAGTACTATTCTTTGTTCTTCGCAGGAAAAAAAAATCTCCTCGAGAACGTGATGTTAATTTCACTGATCTTCGAATAGTTTCAGCTATTCAACAAAGGGCTGGAACTGTTGACCACCCCAAGTCGGCGGCGTTCCTGCTCTTGATTTAGGCTGGAACAGATGACACTGTTCGAATAAGGAGTTTGGGGAAACTCATAAACTGAGCGAGATAGTGAATGCATAGGCAATGTTATGTTAAGTGAGAGGGAGTCAGAGAGCCAAGTCATAACTCTTTGCTGAAGAAAACTTTGTGGCAAAGGAAGTAATGGAGAGACCATTGGTTACCTTATGTGAAGGGGTGAAGTCTAGGATGGAGTCACAATAATAACATAGTCAGATTTTCAAACCTACAAAAGAAGTTGTGACAATATCCTTGTTACGAATTGGGTTGTTGATGGATACTAATGAGTCATCCAGGTTTTGGCATCCTGTAGGTATCCATTCTTGGAAAGGAAGCTACAACAACGGCGTTAATGCTATAATGGATGTTACATCTGTTGTCCGCATCGTTTGGTTCAATACTCCATAACAACTTAGTTACTAGGCAAGAAGAGAGATACAACTGTCATAACACGTAAAATTTGAAGGCTGAGAATTTAATTATTTTGGGAGAAATAGAATTATTTAATTGGGAGAAATTAGATTTTTAGTTTTGGAGTCTCGGATGAAAATTTAGAGTGTGCGGTTGATCCGGGAAGGGCCGAGATAGTCAAAATGACTGCCCGGAAGTTTTATTTGGGTTCCGGAGTATTTTGGACCTAGTTTGACCCGAAAATGAGTAAACGAGTCATTTTAAGTGTGTATTATCATTTAAAGTTGGGAGTTATTAAAGATAAGGGTCATTTAGTCTTGGAAGACTTAGGCTTATCTCATTTGTGTGATAAGACTTCAATCTTCATTGTTGAACGTGGAGTCACTTTTCCCTATTCTTAGAATTCTTCCAATATTTTGATATGGTCCTAACCCACGTTGCTCCAAATACCTGGAGGATCATAAATGGGATCCACCGCATTGACGAGCTATATGGGACTCACCTTGGCATTACTGAAATTATGTATTATTACTCCTGGGCAACAATCCGGGAAAATATATATTACACGAAGATAAGGGTGGCCAACCGGGCCCTAATCATGAATCTCCCTTATTCCAATAAGGACTACTGGAATCATGGAATACTGGCAATATCCCTCCTTCATGAGGGTGAGGCGTATGAATGGTCAAGATGCACCTAGGAAGGGCGAGGCATAGGTTAGAAAGTAATTAGGTCTTTGATTTTGTTATCTTTTCTTGATTTAGGTTGATGCTGAGTACTATTCTTTGTTCTTCGCAGGAAAAAAAAAATCTCCTCGAGAACGTGACGTTAATTCCACTGATCTTCAAATAGTTTCAGCTATTCAACAAAGGGATGGAACTGTTGATCACCCCAAGTCGGCGGCGTTCCTGCTCTTGATTTAGGCTGGAACAGATGACACTGTTCGAATAAGGAGTTTGGGGAAACTCATAAACTGAGCGAGATAGTGAATGCATAGGCAATGTTAGGTTAAGTGAGAGGGAGTCAGAGAGCCAAGTCATAACTCTTTGCTGAAGAAAACTTTGTGGCAAAGGAAGTAATGGAGAGACCATTGGTTACCTTATGTGAAGGGGTGAAGTCTAGGATGGAGTCACAATAATAACATAGTCAGATTTTCAAACCTACAAAAGAAGTTGTGACAATATCCTTGTTACGGATTGGGTTGTTGATGGATACTAATGAGTCATCCAGGTTTTGGCATCCTGTAGGTATCCATTCTTGGAAAGGAAGCTACACCAACGGCGTTAATGCTATAATGGATGTTACACCTCTTGTCCGCATCGTTTGGTTCAATACTCCATAACAACTTAGTTACTAGGCAAGAAGAGAGATACAACTGTCATACCACGTAAAATTTGAAGGCTGAGAATTTAATTATTTTGGGAGAAATAGAATTATTTAATTGGGAGAAATTAGATTTTTAGTTTTGGAGTCTCGGATGAAAATTTAGAGTGTGCGGTTGATCCGGGAAGGGCCGAGATAGTCAAAATGACTGCCTGGAAGTTTTATTTGGGTTCCGGAGTATTTTGGACCTAGTTTGACCCGAAAATGAGTAAACGAGTCATTTTAAGTGTGTATTATCATTTAAAGTTGGGAGTTATTAAATATAAGGGTCATTTAGTCTTGGAAGACTTAGGCTTATCTCATTTGTGTGAGAAAACCCCAGAGAGAAAGTGATGTGAATCAGGGACGTAATCGTCATTTTATCATTTTTTTTAGTTCTTTTTTAGTATTTCTTTTATTTTGAGTATTCATCGTAATTTTCCTTTTCTTTTGTATTTAGAGGTAGGAAGGTTATTTGGCCTTAGGAACACAATTATAATTAGGCACTTAGCTTAGTGGCCAAGCAACCTTCCCCCTTTAAATACCCCTTTGGTGGGGATAATATATGTGTAGGGTTTTGATGTTAGGATATTGTTGGAATGAAGTGTTGGGTTTTAGAGAGGTAGAATATATTTTGGGATGTTTTGGAGATAAAATTTGGGGTGTTAACTTCGTAAGCTGTAGAGTAAAAATTTCTGCAGCGCCGGACCGGTCCGGGTTGGCAAGCCGGATCGGTTCGTTTTTTAAGAAATCGGATCGGTTCGTTTTTGAGGAAATCGGATTGGTTCGGTCATTAAAGATTTCTGTAAAAAATTTAGGGACCGGACCGGTTCGTTTTTGTGGACCCCCGGTCCGGTCCGGTCACTGCTTTTGGCCAGCTCTTGTTTTACCCCTTTTCATTTGGTTTTATTGCTTAGGGACCCGCCAATAGAGTGTAGTAAACGTGTTTGGGAGATATTATGAGGGTTCAATTAGGATATAATAGAGGGGGCACTTTGGGGGTTATTATGGAGATATTTATAAGAGCAAATTTGTATTGTTTCCTTTGGGAAAATCCTCCAGGGAATTAGGATTCTTTTGAGGATGGTTACGGGCTATTATGGAGGCATATTTGGAAGTTTAATATGCCGGATTCTTTCATAAATTCTTCGAGTAGTAGGAATTTACTTAACGTCAAATACGGACTGAATGAGAGAGAAATATCGTGTGTCCTTAGGGTTGTTAAATTGGACCATTACTCATATCTTAGGTGTGATGAATTTGTAAGTTTCAAGTGAGGAATAGAATAATAAAATGAATTGGGATGGTATACGAGAGCGTATCGGTTTGTATAATGAGAGTTATATATGTATAGCCGAAGTCGCTACTTTTATACATATGGACGTGAGATAGTATGCATGCATATAAGGCGTGAATATATATACCTTATGTGATGGTTTATATATATGATGTGATCGAATGTGTACATGTCTGGTGTGTATGATATATATATATTATGTGCTTCATACCCCTCAAGTGCTATCATGGGAAGTTGCGCGATGTGGGTGAATCCCCCTGACTTGAGAAGCAGGGAGAGTATAGTCCCCAGGTCATAGCGTCCAGTATTTTACCGTGTGTGAGGTAGGGGTAAGACGTCTTGGGTATGATTCGTCTTGCTCTCAGGTTAGGAACTATGGCCGCTTCCCATTCGTTGTGATTAGGTTTTTACCAAGTCGGTGTAATAGTCCGACCGCTGGTAATCCCGGGACATGTGAGCGATCCCTTGGAAGATGATAGCATTGTAGAGACTATTAGAGTACATATATTATGTGTGCTATGTATGTGTACTTGCTAGAGATTGACGAATCATGTATAATACGTGCGCGTATTATTATAGAAGCTTTATAGATAGTGTGTAATATCTTAATATTATAACCAGAGAAAGTTATAAAGATGTATGTTATGTTTTGTCCTTTGTAGCACGAGAGTGGATGAGTATACTCTTATGCCTATAAACAGGAAGTAATTTGGGGGTGTACTTCGGACCGAGGGCCTAACGGATTTTCACGACCGACAATGTTAGGTGGTAGTGTATAGGGGGGATTCCTTGTTTGGATTTCGCTTTGCGAGACGCCCCACGCACGAAGCTTAGCGTAACGTTGGGCGTGGGGAGATGTTTGGTCCTTCGTTCTTTGGTATAGGTGAAATAGTGGGGGTATATTACTAGCATTAATGATGACGTGGGATATCTTATGCTAATAACTTGTGAAGTAAATAATTAGAAAACCGAGAGAATATAATTGAGTGATATTATCGTATAAGTTTGGGTGTAAACTTAGGAGATGATAGAAGAAGTAGATGGATGGTTATGGTTGAGATAGTGAGTTATGTGAATGAGGTTTATGCATAGGTTTAAGAGGATTTAGCTCTAGAATGTGTAGGGTAGCTTATTTTAGGCTCATATGCATACGGTAGGTGCGCGCTATAGATGAGGGGTGAGGTTTAAGACCCAAGAGAGTGCGACACCACTATAATTATGATATCGTGCATTCATAATTATTATGCATTTCAATTCACTTGCTAAAACTATTTCCAAATCTCGGGCTCTGACCCGTTTTTATCTTTCCTCTTGCTATATATTGTATTATTTTAGGTGTCCCTACGCAAGGACGCCAGTGATGCCTATTCTGTTCAGAGTCCCTAGAGCTGTAGTAGATGCGGTCCAATGTTACAGGATTTTGTTGTAGCCGCTTCCTATTCTAGTAAATCAATATTAGGATCCATTTTGTATATCTGTTATGTGTACTCAGGGGTTGTATATTTGTAGCTCTTTTATATTTTATCATTGAATGCTGTATTGTCTGGACCCGACAGCATATTCGGGTATATCTTTTGTTGTTTTCGCTTTTATATTATCATGTTCTGCCTTCATTATATATGTTTGTTGGTTTGAAATTCCTTGTATGTGTTTTTAATTTATGGCATCCGTTTGTTTTATTGGGTGGTTAGTGATATTTTGTTTAGATTCGGCAGTGATGCTGAGGATGATCCACTTGAGATTCATGTTTTTATCTTGGTATAGGGTTGGCCACTCGTTATTAATTGAAGCGGGGAGTCACAACAACTTCCTACGAGTTACTTGGAATATATGGTTAGGAGGAGCTCTATGGTTTAACACGACTTATGCTGGGCTAGGCAGGTTTGCTTGAAAGTCATGGTAAGCAAAGAAAAGGTCCAGAGCAAAGGACACAGGAAAAGCAAGCATAACAAACGGAGTGACCAACAAATTGCAATAAAGTATAAAATCTTCTTTTGACCATGAAAATTTGGTAACGTGGATTTTTTTCGCTAGAATTCGTTGATTCCTTCGTACTAAATTATGATGGAAAAAGTCTTATTCGTTGTAAGATTACTACAAGAAATATTGGCTATAAATTTAGAGAGTTTGTATCTACTTGGACGAAGACCTTCGAGACATCTTTACTTGTAGCCTTACAAGGCTAGGGAAACTTTCAAGAATAATTGCAACACACTCCCCCACTTAAATAAGGTCCAGGCCATATCAATGAAAACAAAGGCATCTTCATCTAGGAATGCAATGGACGTGGGAGAATGAGATTGAAGTCGCCAATTCTTCTAGTCGTTACCCTTTTTTCAATCATAGTCGACTTTATGACATGTCTGACTTGGGGGATAATTTAACCCTAGTTAATCGATCTGATGATCACTTGTATGGAGTTTGTGGTTGGTGCTCCTAGACTTGTGTGTTTGGAAACTAAAACCATCAAGTCTTATAAACCAACTTGTCAGAAGCCTAGACTAGGGCTTCACAACCTCAAGGAAGTGAGGAGAGAAGACTGCTACTGTTGCCTAGGGCTTACACCACTGAAATGATGAGGAGAGATGCGATATGACTTAATCGGGGTTTGAAAGTAGTCACCTAGGGCTAGAGATGCAGATCCAAGGCTGGAGGCGGTCGCTTAGGGCTGGCTAAGATCTTCAGACTCAAGGTTGGATGTGGTCGCTTATGGTGGGAGATCAAGACTCGAGCGTGGAGGTGGAGAGAGAAGTGATTTGAGTCAGTGTTCTAAAAGGCCCGCCTAGGCTTGAGGCTTGGGAGAAACGCATCGCCCACGCCTTATTACGCCTTATTCTTGGTAAAAGGCTTAAGGCACACTTTTTTTTAAAAAAACGAAGGATTAGTTAACAAATATTGGTTATGGAGCATGAATATGAGAAAGATGGCTACCAAACATATGAATATATTTTCAAAATTCAAGGTATGTATTATTTTATTATATTACTAGCCTTAGAATAATTAAAATAATAAAAAAAGGAAAAACGCCTTTTTACGCCTAGGCTCCGCCTAGGCGCGCCTAGGCTCCTAAGGCTTGAGGCTTGACCTCTACGCCTCGACCACGCCTCGCGCCTTTTAGAACCTTGATTTGAGTTAGGGTTGAAAGAGAAAGATGACTAAGGTTTGGGTTTACTGATACAAGAGAGAGAAAGATGTATAAGGTTAGGGTTTGCGTAAAAGAGAGAAGGTTAGGGTTAGGATCTAATATTAAGAATAATTTTGTGATGTAACGGTGCTTATCTAATTAGAAGCTCACTAATTGCATTTATACTAAAAAATATTATCATTTTAAGCAGTATCTATAGACTAAAAAGCTAAACCTATACAGTTAAGGCCTAAGACACGTCGGGCCCAATACATAGGGAAAAATACTAAAATAACATGAAATCCAACAAATAATAGATCAGTATCCAAAAAAATAACATGCGTAAATTTTTGCCAGAAGATATGAAACTGCTTGTGGTGCTTCAACATTTCCATTTAGCTCTATGGAACATCTATAGGAAGAAGGTGAGAAATAACGGAATGGGAATTTTATTTCCTCCACGGCCAATCAAGGGAAAGTTTGGTCACATTGATCTTCTATATTGTTAGAATTGATTGCTCCTTACAAATTTTGATGGAAATTGGCCTTATTTTTGGGTTTTATTAGTCATTTTGTTTTCTTTCGTATTTTCTTTTATTTTATTATTGTATTTTTCTTTCTTTTGCTTTGTTATTTAGAAGAAAGGAGTAGTAATGGCATTTTTGTAATTAGTGTCTTAGCTTGGAGCCTAAGCTACTCATCCCCTTTAAATACCCACTTGTAAGCCTCATTTGAGGTAAACTTGAATTTTGAAACAGAATCAAGTATTTTTCTTCTCTAAAGTGTGTTTAGATATTTTTAGCAGCTTTTTTGTGTACTTTGTGTTAAATTAGTATCATAGCGGGTGTCGCTCCACATTAGTGTGTTGGTGTATCGGTGTATTTTTGTTATCAAAATCGAACACTATAATCAATGGCTCCAAGAAGATCCGGAAAACTATACGATGAGATTCAAAAACGAATGGGAGAGTGGGTACAATCACAACAACAAATCTATACCCATTTTCAAAACCCTAACCCTAGAAATCCCTACCCAACCCCTGCCCTACCCCACCCTCTACACCAAACCTACCACCATAAAACGCACCATCCCGAAAATCCAAATATTGAACCCTAATTTCCCCCAAAACCTAAATACATTCCATAAACCCTCCATTCAAGATCCAAGACAACCCACTTATAGGGTCTCACCTACCATTTTATAATTCAATCCACAATTTACAAACCCTAGCCTCTAACCCTACAAAATTCCTCCACCACCAACCCCAATCCCCCAACCTACCACCCATTTTTCAAACCCCAAACATCAAAAAAATTACGTTTCCGCCCCGATTCACCCCCGAGGCTCAATTCAATATTACCAACGGCTAGTCCAAGATTGGTTGTTCCACCCAATCATTCCCCCTCACTCATACACCCAATTGAGTCAAATCAACGATAAAAATTCCCCTCCCAAGCCGGTTGATTGTAAGAAAAAAAGAAACAACGAAATTGGGTTATGTATTGGGGATTTTTGTCGAGGATGTTTGGGCGACTCGCATGCACTTTCGCGAGTCGAAAACATTTTATTTGAGCAACTTCTTCACAATCTATGGACCTGGGGATGATGATTGTGATGAGGTTGGATCGGTATTTATCTCTCCCGGGGATGAGGTGGTGATCTTGGGTGATATGATAGGTGGTGGGTATGTGGAGCCATTTATGATAGCTTTTCATATGCGCTCGGAAGAAATTGCGGCGCAGGATTAAAGAGGTTCATCATGGGAATCTTGGGTTGCGATTTTGTTAGTCGGCCATGTTTGGAATGTGTTCCTATTCTACCTGGATTTATTGCAAGCCGGTACAGGGGCGTTTCCGAGGACGGCTCTTCTTCCTATTGAAGAGCTCTTTAATGGTTGTGTTGCTTTCTTACCGTTCATCTCCTATGCTCGAGGACGAGCTTTTCGAAGTCGGGGAGAGTGATGGAAATGGGCCTATTTTAGGGTTTTATTAGTCATTTTGTTTTCTTTTGTATTTTCTTTTATTTTATTATTGTATTTTTCTTTCTTTGCTTTGTTATTTAGAGGTAAGGAGTAGTAATGGCATTTTTGTAATTAGTGCCTTAACTTGGAGCCTAAGTTACTCCTCCCCTTTAAATACCCACTTGTAAGCCTCACTTGAGGTAGACTTGAATTTTGAAATAGAAAAGATTATTTTTCGCTCTAAAGTATGTTTAGATATTTTTAGGAGTCTTTTGACGTGTAGTTTACATCAAATTTACAATGAAAAAATTCTTGTTTGTTGTAAGATTACTAAAGGAAAGGTTCAGATTACTAAAGGAACGGTTGGTCATAAAGTTGGAGAGTTTGGGTTTACATGGAAACAATGATCTTCACATTTACATAGCAAACAATCGGAAGGCTCGGATCTTTTCGAGGCCAAATAAAGAGTAAGTGTGGATCAAAGGAAGGTCAACTAAAACAGAGTTTAGTCTTTCTTAAAAAACGACTTGAGAAAAGAACATCGCCACAAGAATTGGAGTTGGGTTCTACGCCTAAATCAGATGGGCTTAGGGTTACAAGATTGTTAAGTGTATTGGAGCTTGGTGTGCTGGTGTTTATTTTAATCTCTCGTATGTCGAGAGAGATATTTGTATCAACCAATGTTACAAGGATCGTGGGTCCCTTTGGTATATTGTATTGGTCGATGTACACATAGTTATGTCGCCCGCCTCATACACATATTGTTCTTATTTCTCTTTATCTCATTCTTTTCATCCTCCTTTTGTTGGCTTCATATTTCTTTAGGGTTTACGTGTTTAAAGTACACATGCCAAATAGGAGTATACGACGTACAATAAATATGAACGACGAAGATAACGAGGTTTTCGATATCAAAGGCAGTTGTCAGTTATAGTGTTCTCATACCATCTCTGGTACATATTCGTAAGACTTGTGACCTTCATAATCTATTTTACATCTTTACTGTACATGAAAAGAATAAATAAACAAATTGACATTAACATGAAAAGAGCAATTTTAAGAACAACAGCAGACAAAACGAATTGATGTGTATATATAGAGTAGAGATAAGATAGATATACTGTTGGAGTTGGAGGGAGGTGAGAATGGAATGGTTGTGAGATTCGATCTCCCAGCCATGAATGCGAAGTCCGTGAGGAAGAAGGTCTGCTCCAGAGGCCTTCAACTCTCTCTCGTACACCTCCAATTCCATCCCCGTTGCTCACCTCAGCTTCCTTCTTCCCTCCGAATTTGTACGGATTAATTAATTGATGAATTGGGGCATTCTCTAATCTAACCTACAATTCTATTTGTTTTAACTTTGACTTTTCCACGTGCGTTGCACTATATAAAATAAAAAATGAACCTCAAATATTCACTTCCATTAGCAACAACAAAAAATGCATACCAACGCTTTCTTGTTTCGGTAAGGGTCCGTTTGGTTGTTAGTAGGTAAAAGCGTGGACATGAGAAAATTTGTCAAGGTAAATTTTGCCAAGGCAAATTCAGATGACCCCATCAAACAACATTAGGCGAAATTAAAGTCAATCCAATTAATTTATTTAAAAATAATTTTTATATTATATTCAAAAATGTTAAAAATAGTTTTTGCAATATTTTTATATTACAGTTTTTATATTATATTCAAAAATGTTAAAAAATTTGTAAAACATTCTCTTAACAATTTTTTATAATATCAAAAACAGTTTTTAAAATATTACAAAACAAATTTTTAACATTCACAACAGTTTTTTTAAACTCTTTAAAACAGTTTTAAAAAATGTTTTTTAAAACTTTAAAACAGTTTTTATAATATATCCAAAACAGTTTTAAAAATGTTAAAAACTGTTTTACAATATTTTTATATTACGGGTTTTCAAAAAATTTGTAAAACATTCTCTTAACAATTTTTTATAATATTAAAAGCAGTTTTCAAAACATTACAAAACAGTTTTTAAATATTTATAACAGTTTTTTTAAATATTTAAAACAGTCTTTAAAATTATTTTTTAAAACTTTAAAACTGTTTTTATAATATATTCACAACAGTTTTTAAAAATGTTAAAAACAGTTTTTACAATATTTTGTTAATACGATTTTTTAAAAAAATTGTAAACATTTTCTTAACATTTTTTTATAATATTAAAAACAGTTTTTGAAACATTACAAAACAATTTTTAAATATTCATAACAGTTTTTTAATTATTTAAAACAGTTTTTAAATTATTTTTTAAAACATTAAAATCGTTTAAGAAGTTGGCAAATTTGTGGGCAAATATTTTTCACTTAAATAGGTAAGCAAAATTTGTCCACAGATTGTGCATAGGAGGTGTTGTACATTGGCAAATAATGCCTAGGCAAATTATGCAACCAAACAGCCAAAATGTGGGTAAATTTTCATATTTGCCAACTTTTTGACATTTGCCTAGGCAAATTATGCCAACCAAACGGACCCTAAATACTTACTTTCTGCATTCATGGACATGGAGAAACCGAAAGATATATCTATCGACCCTAGCTTACTAGTTTATTGATTAGGGTTTTACGGTCTAGTCCTTGGACTAATAATTTTGGATAAAAAAATCGGTGAACCAAATTTTAAACGATTAGGTCCAACGTATAAATACCCCCAATTTAAAAAAATCATAAATCTAATCGGTTATTGGAGTTTTCTCTGCAACTAGCGACTATTCTCCGAAATCGAAAATAACATCAATCTTATGCTTTGATCGTTTGTCCTATAATCGATTGCAGTGTTCTTAATCGATTCTACCTGTATCACTTGGCTCTATCATTTGTAAGTTTATCTTTATCAACAGTTGATTTTTCTATTTTCGATCGATTACAATAAGTATATGTCCTTTGTTTTAATTCAAGAGACTCACTGTAATATTCATTCATGTGATGAATAGTTTTTTATATGTTATATATGTATATGTTTTTAATTTGTGTTTTTTATGCATTTATGTTTGGATTCTTCATAAATAAGTTATATTTATCAATATTTGTAATTGTTAGTTGAATGTGTTGAATGAATATTATTGATGTTTCATTTTAATTTTAAGAGTCCTTGATTTTGATTTGGTATTGAATCACTTATTGATATAGGTCCGCGCCAGCGGAAATAACCAGTTCGATATCAGTTTTCAAAGTACACGCAGTGTTTATAAAGTACACGTGATTGATTTTTTGATAACATGTGTGTGCTTTATTGCTTCATGTATAGGTTTTTAAAAAGTGCCTGTAAGTTTATATTAATTATAAATAAATATTTTGATATTTCATGCATTAAATTATTGCACACATTTTTAGAATTGTTGACCTTGAAGTAAATGTTTTTCGTCTCTATTTTACTGCAGGACATTATGGTAAGTAGTGTAATAGCAAGGTGTTGTTATTTGGATAATATGGCTTGTATTGAAATATTTGAAATAGCTCATTAGATTTCATATGCAATGAGTTGTGTATTAGCTTTACTAATTTGAGAAGTGGGAGTTTTTCATTGAGGTATTCATTTGGTGATGAATGTCGATTCATGTTGGTTTGTGACAACGATGTTTGTTGTATGTTGCGGTTCCAATTGATCGTGAAAGCTAATTTCATTTGGATATATGTCATTGATTCATTACCATTTCCATGTAATACATGTCGTGAACGGGTTGACTGCTCTAATCGAATTTTTGAAGGGGTTGACTGCAGTAATACAAGTTCTGAGAGGGTTGACAGTAGTGATACAAATACACAGAGGTTAGAGTCTTTATCATCAGGCACTAAAAATGATTTTAATAGTTGCATTAAAAATGACTTTTATTTTGGAGGTGTGGAGCCAAGTAAGTCGAAAGTCTATCTTTCGAATGATTGGAAGACTTATATAAGTCATGAGCAGCAGTGTTTTGAAGGAGGTGTAGTGGAATTTTGGGATAAATTGCGAAAGTATGCCGTTGAGGTTGGGTTCAAATATGTGTATTTGAAGAAAGATAAAACTCGAGTGACAGCTGAATGCTCTAAAAAGACTACTGAGAATTGCATGTGGAGAATTCATGCTTCATTATCTACAATAAATGGATACTTTTACATACGTGCAATGAATAATGAGCATACATGTAGAGGTGTCTTTCGTAGTCCGTCAGCCAAAATGATAGCCTCCAAGTTGGTTTCAACATTAGTAGCTGATGATCTTAGAGATAACCCGCTATTGAGACCAATTGATGTAGTTAGAGATATGAAGAAGAATTATGGTCTTGATATAGCTTATCAACATGCATGGCGTACGAAAGAGATGGTTGTTGTTGATATACATAGTGATGAAAAGGTTTCTTATGCATTAATGAATAATTACCGTGACCTTTTATTGCAGTATAATCCTGGATCGCATTGCATCCTTGACGTGGAACATGAGAGTAAAAAATTCAAAAGAATATTTGTAATGTTTAGAGGATGTATTTATGGATTTCAATACTGCAGACCTGTTTTATTTCTTGATGGTGCCTTTTTGAAGAGTCGTTACCGTGGAACAATACTATCAGCTACTGGAAGGAATGGGAACAATGGTAAATGAATTGTAAATATTTTATTTTGTGTATTGCATTGAAATTTTGTTTGTTCCATTCCATTAAATCAAAATACAAGCATAAAAATATAAAATACCTTTGAAGGTCTTTGTTTTAGTTCACGTGTACTTTTCATTTTTCTGCGTGTATTGTCATGATATGTCTTATTATGTGTAATACTAAGTAAATTACACGCATAGTGCATGCCAAGTACACGTGAATGTTTTTGTTAATGTCACGTGTACTTTTCATTTTTATGCGTGTACTTTGATGATGATGATATTATGTGTAATACTAAGTAAAGTACACGCATAGTGCATGTCAAGTACACGTGAATGTTTTTGTTAATTTCACGTGTACTTTTCATTTTTATGCTTGTACTTTGATGATAATGATTTTATGTGTAATAATAAGTAAAGTACACGCATTTTACATGTCAAGTACACGTGAATGTTTTTGTTAATTTCACGTGTACTTTTCATTTTTATACGTGTACTTTGATGATTATGTTATGTTGAATACAAACTAAAGTACACGCATTTTACATGTCAAGTACACGTGAATGTTTTTCTTAATTTCACGTGTACTTTTCATTTTTATCCGTGTACTTTGATGATAGGTGTTGTTATTTAGAAATAATAAAGGAAAGTACATGTTAAAAATGTAAAAGTACCTTTAAATGTTTTTGTTTAGTTCACCTGTACTTTACATTTTTATGCGTGTATGTTAATGTTAGTCTTATTAATAATAAAGCCAAGCAAAAGATTGGAAAGTAAACGTGCATGTCTTTTTATCTTTATCATGTGTACGGTACATTTTTATGCTTTGTCTTGTTATTTACAAACAATTTAAATTAAACACAATATATTTCCCATGTGTTTTAGGGTCTGCGCCAGCAGCATCAATATACAAAGTGTTGTACATGGATATGTTATTTATTTTAATTTTGATATATTTTTATATTTCATAACTTTTTCCTGTTGCGTATGCTGTTGTTGATTCTGAAACCGAAGATAACTGGATGTGGTTTCTTGTCAATTTGCATAGTGCAGTAGTTGAGCAATATCGAAACATAACATTTATATCAGATCGAAACAATGGATTACTTTAAGCTGTTTCGAGGGTCTTCCCGTTGTCTGCACATTCCTACTGTATACATCATTTACAAGGGAATATAAAAAAGAAAATTCGTGGGAATTGTGTTGCATTTCGAAAGAAAACTGTTAAAGATTTTTTGTCTTGCGCATATGCTGTCTCAATAGATGCATTTCACAAGAATATTGAAGCATTGAAGAAGGAAGGAGGAGCTGCTATTGCCGATTTCATTGATAGTTTGCCTCCCGAGAATTGGTCATGTGCATATTTCCCTGGTAAACGGTATGGTGACATGGCATCTAGTGTTGCGGAGTCATTCAATTCATGGATATTGGAGGAAAGGCATTTACCAGTAATGAATATGCTTGATAAATCGAGAGTGAAGATTATGAATTTCAATGCAAACAAACTTGTTGAGTCTGATACTTGGACAAATGAGCTATGTCCTTTTTTTCAAAAGTTACTGAATGAAAATTGGAATAAAAGTCGACATTGGACTATTAGTCGCTCAAGTCAAAATGTATTTGAAGTTCATTCAGAAGTGCGAGCAACAGTTGACTTAGGAGAAAGGACTTGTTCTTGTAAGAGTTGGCAGATTAGATGTTTTCCATGTTCTCATCTTGTTTGTGTTGTGCGGAGGAAAGGGACCAGTATTTATGATTATATTTAGGAGTACTATAAGGTATCTTTCTACAGAAAATCATACTCGATACCTATAGTTCCTCTTCCTGATTTGATTTCCTTAAATATTCCTATTCCTGAAAATCCATCTGTCCTTCCACCAGTGACTAAGAGACTGACAGGCAGGCCAAGAAATAAGAGAATAAAGTCTTCTCGTGAGATCACAGTAAGAGAAGTTACTTGCTCGAGGTGTAGTAAAACGGGTCATTACAGGTCTACTTGTAAGGAACCCATTTGACTATTTTTAAAATTGTTGAATTCATTCATTTTAACCATTTGATTGAATAAATTAATTAATAAACCATTTGTTTCACATAAATGAATGTAATTTATTTTTAAGTCTCATTCTTTAGTTTGTTTTTTGTGTTGCTGTGCACATATTTTTCATAAAACATACATGATCATTATTCCTTGTGTTCACGTGTACTTTACCTTTGTATACGCATGTTATGTACAGTATATGCACATTTTGATGTCCAAAGAAATTTTAGGTATTTTAGCAATAGTCCCATTTGTGAAGGTTTTGTTTGTCCTAATCCCATTTGACTTTTATATTAATAATTAGTCCCTTTTAGCAGTTGTGGATGGTTACAACTGCATTCCGAGAAAAACGTGGACTGCTATATGGGGTGTGATTGTATTATTGTTCAGAGGCATTTTAATTTCCACATTAATTGAATAAGACTAACAACAACAAATGATATATCTAGGATCGGAGGCAAGATGATGATCAAAACTGGGACTAAATGCCAAAGTCCCCAAGAAATATTATCAATGCGTGTCCTTGATGAAATATGCGTGTACTTTATTAAGTACACGTATATTAATAAAGTACACGCATTTAAAAATGGATTTGGTCAGTTCAATATGCGTGTACTTTATAAAAGCATGCGTGTACTTTACTTAATGTACATGCATGAAGTACACGCATAATATAAATATAATATGCGTGTACTTGATGAAATGTGCGTGTACTTTATGAAGTACACGCATTTAAATATAAGTGTACATGCATATTTTAGCAAAGTACACGCATATTGATATGACAAAAATCTAATTCAATATACATGTACTTTATGTATTCTGCATGTAATTTTATCAAGTAGACGTATATAAATGCATGTACTATTTTGAAAATGGTTTTGGACATTACAATGTGCTTGTACTTTATAAAAGACATTTGGGTCACTCATATTCTTAAACTCTTATGGGTATTATGGTCCGCGCCAGCAGCATTATTATACAAGTATTTCAATAGACGTGTACTTTATAGACAATGCGTGTACTTTATAAAGTACACATGTAATATATAGAGTACACGCATTTATATAATGTTTTGGGACAATATCTTGAGTACACACATTATTATACAAGTTTTTCAATAGGCGTGTACTTTATAGACAATGCGTGTACTTTATAAAGTACACGTGTAATATATAAAGTACACGCATTTGTATAATGTTTTAGGACAATATCTTGAGTACACGCATTATTATACAAGTATTTCAATAGGCGTGTACTTTATAGACTATGCGTGTACTTTATAAAGTACACGTGTAATATATAGAGTACACGCATTTATATTATTTTTTTTACATGAAATGATATTAATGTTTAAATTTTTAACAATACACGTGATCATTTTTATAAGGATTCACGTGTACTTTACTACATTGGGTGTATGACATAACTCATAACACATTCATGAAAGAAATAATTTTTTTATTAAAAACAAAAAAATAAAGTGCAATTTTATCAAATAAAGAAAGCTGAAGAAACTAAAGAAGGCTTCTAGTAGGGATGTTTGTCAAAGGCATCCAAGGTGTCAGGGAGATAGTCAATTAAATTCGACTAGTGTCGAATTTCTTCTTCTATGACAGATACAAGGCCTTCATGGAGAGTCTTCTTCTCCTTCAGCTTTACGATTTTCATGGGAACTTCTTGTGTATAGAAAGACATGAGGTCTTCATGTGTTTGAGGAGGGTCCTCATCCACATCAAATAAATCTACGGGATTGGGTGGAAGTCCAGAATAGCCTTCCATCACATATGTTTGAAACTGCTCAAAGGCAGTTTCATATGAGGAAATATTTTCCTCAATTTTCCTTATTTCTTTTTATATCTTTCATCTCTCTCGATAGTTTCTCGCAAGTTTTCTGTTGGAATAGTCATTATTTTATCTTTACCCTAGATGTAATGGTTAAGAAAGGAACAAATATTACTCTTTTATAGTAAAAGTGAAAGTTATTTATTTCTTGACCAGAAGTAGTTGGGAAGTGAGTAGTTGAGCTTAATAAATTGATTTTGGTTATTGTGTCCTTAATGAATTCTTTAAAGTAGTTTTCAATTAAAATAATAAATAATTATTATATTAACCAGTGCGTGTACTTTAGTAAAAATGCGTGTACTTTGAAGAATTCATTGATGTACTTAGTAATTATCACTTGTATTTTTCGTGAAAACTGATTGTACATTGTTTCATAACAATCAGATGCATTGTTTGTCTAAACTTTACGTGGATTGTGGTCCGCGCCAGCGGAAAAAAACTATTTTGGTGTAATAAATATTGTAAACAATAACCAATATAACACAAAACAAATTACAAATATATGTTTTGAATTTGAATCAGAATTTATAGAAGTTTTTTCTCCTTTCGGGGGAAGAAATATTTTGACAGAAGAATTTCCCCGAGTACATATGCTCTTTATTTTAGCATGTCAGGGTCTTGAAACAATTTTTGCATTTTCTTGTTTCTGCTTATTTGTTCAATGTAGTACATGCAGAACACCCCAAGGTCAACCCTGAAATTATAATAAAATAAATATACAAATTAGTATGATGTGATGGTATTTTTTGAAAAGATACAAATTAGTAATTTTTAGAAATGAAGTTTTTCTTACCCATTATATTGTTTAGGGCACTCATGATCTCTTATTAGGTTAAATTTGAGATCACTTTCCAGCAAGAAATATACTGTCCTTTTTTCGTGCTCTATCAATGGATCACCATCCAATCTAAAATCATTTGGTGTACCTTCATCAAACTTCCTCTGAATTTTGAAACCATTGTTTTTCATTGTTTCTGCTTCAGTCTTCAATAGGCACAGTATTTTTTGGAAGACAGAAAACTGTTAAGAAGATAAATATTTAGTGTATACAAATAAAAGAGTATATGAAGATTAAAGAGTGAAAAGTACACGTATAATATTAAAGTACACGCATATTTTGTTTTTTCATATCACGTGTATTTTAAAATATGATGCGTGTACTTTGCCTAATGAGTTAAAAGTACACGCATAATATTAAAATACACGCATATTTTATTTTAAAATATCACGTGTATTTTAAAATATGATGCGTGTACTTTGCCTAATGAGTTAAAAGTACACGCATAATATTAAAGTACATTCATATTTTATTTTTATCTATCACGTGTATTTTAAAATATGATGTGTGTATTTTGCCTAAAGAGTTAAAAGTACACGCATAATATTAAAGTACACGTAACTTGTATTGGTTCATTTCGCGTGTATTTTAAAATATGATGCGTGTACTTTGATAATCCGGGTAGTTATGTGCAACTAATACAAAGTACACGCATTATATTATACACGTGTACACGTGTATAATATAAGTACAAGTAACATTACTAATTAAGTTTAGGCACTAACAATTTTTTTTGCATCATCGAAGAATATTGTGTTTTTTTCCTTGTCGTTCGGTCGAAGGGAATCCATGTGGACCACTTTATTTTCTTTTTTGTATATCACAAGTAATGTGAAATGTCCTACACTATGTCTTAGTACAATGAACAAATTATTACAAGTGCCTAACTATTCAAATAAATCTCTGTATAACTCCCCCTTCTTATTGACTTCATTTGTGCTACAAGCTTCTATCTGAATAAAAATTATAGACATTGTGTTAATAAAAAAAACTGAAATTTTATTTCTCAAAACTTTCGGTTTAATTGTACTTACCCAACAATAATAAGAAAAAGTGTGTGAGTAGGAGATCCCTTCCTCTTATTATTTTAACCTCAATACTTCACAAAAGGCAAGTATTATCTGTTTCACACAATATAAAATGGTGAGGGAATAATAATGTTGAAATTTAATGGATGTCTAATATTTGGACTACATACTTGGCTTGAAATTTCTTGATTGTTGAGGACTTCAAGTAAATCTTCCCATGGGACATACGAAACTAGCCCGGAAAATAAATTCCCTGCATTTTATATAATCAATAAGAATTGTATAATAATAATAACCTTATTCTTTTGCACAAAAAAAAATATAAATTAGCGAAGTGATAAATCATAAAACAATAAACTTTACCCTGGCTCAGCCTTTTGAATAAACTCTTCAATCTTTTTCTTCGAAGCTTCATCGAGATATTTGTATGCTTCGATTGCTTCAAGCTTGAAGTGAGTTTCCTTCATTTGTTCAGCTATTGTTAGACGGCCTTTTCTCAGCTTTGACCCTTTTTGTTTCTTAATTGGTTCATGTTTTTCGGTTTCGCTGTCAGCTTTTCTTTTCTTCTTCTCTCTAGTAAGAGGTCCTTTTGTTTTGGATATTTTGGGGGTGCCCTGAACTTTCTTTGAGGCTAGTTCAATCTTCAAACTCAAAATTTCGTCCATGAGTTGTTTATTAATGTTTTCCTGATATATTTAACAAGGAATGTTGGATTGTAAGCATTTTTTGAAACAATTACTCATTTTCTCTTACGTGTATTTAATATAATACACGTGTGTATTTTAATACATGTGTGTATTTTATAAAGTACACGCGTATATTTTAATACATGCATGTATTTTATAATATACACGCGTGTATTATAAAATACGTGTACTTTATAAAATTTATAATATACATAAAATTTATAATAAAATTAAGAAAGTAAAGCGTGTACTATATATCTATTGTATTTTATAGATACGTGGTCAGTTTTGTTCAATTCTAATTCTCCAAGAATTTTCTTCAACTCCGAAATTTCGTCATTAATGATTTTATTATTGTTTTCCTGTAATACAAAAAAAATGTTACATTATAAACAATGCATTATTTTTAATAAAATAATGCATGTACTCTGCATTATATCTAATATAAAATAAAACTGCATTAAAAATACTATGAAATAAAACTGCGTGTACTTTGGGAAAACTGCGTGTACTTTGGAAAACTGCGTGTACTTTAAACGTGTACTTTAGGAAAACTGCGTGTACTTTAGAAAAATTGTGTGTACTCTGCATTCAAAAGTACCTGTTGAGTTCTTTTCAACTCTGACTCCTCAAGATTCTGCCTCAATGTCATCTTTTCTATGTCATCATCTTTCCATTGTTGCAATGTATCATCATACTTTTTTTTTGAGATCTTCATTAGTCAGAGACAGATATCTATTCTTTTGTTCCAAAATTCGTGTTGATTCTGCCTGTTTTTTCAATGATTCATCCAATTCTTTAATTCTATCTGAGTCACTCATTGTGACTTGATCAAGCTTTTCTTTTAAAGAATTGTTTAACTCAACTAGTTGGACATTTTCTACCTCCAACTTATTTAATAACTCTTTTTCCTTCAAAAGGTTAGAATTCTCCACCTTTAACTTCTTCATTTCCTCATGGGCTTCAAAAAGTGAATCACGATCTACCTAACTCTGTACATTCAAAATGGCACTCTCGACCTCCAAAGAGGTCACCTTCTCAATTGCACCATTAATGTCTCCAGCTGCTTTAGATAGTTGGTTATTTTTTTCCAACAATTCCCTTTTCAAAACAGCAATTTGTTCCTCAAAATTAACCTTTGGTTGATCTTTTTCCTTCTTTTTCTTTGGAGTCACAATGTTTTTAAGGGGAATATTCCAACCATGTGAAAACTCATTGTCATTAATATCTTCAGCAACTTTTTTTGATGATGAATCAGTATGTATAGGACTTTCTGTAGATATGTTCAAATAGTAACTTGGCCCTTCAAACTGAGATTCCTTTTGTACAGGACAATCCTTACAAGCTGGTTTATTTCTAGCCTGCTTCAAAGTTTCTGTTGCGATGTCATTCTTCACAAACCATTATTTCAAAGACGACAACTTCCACTTCAGGAATTTTGGAGTATTTTCTTTATATTCTTCAACAGGAGAAATAATTTCAAATTTCTCACATGCCCAATACTATGATCATACAAAAAATATAATGAATTTAATACTTGTATTACCTAGGGATTCATAATGGAAAGTACAAGATATTTGTTCAAAATACACGCAAAATTAAACGTGTACTTTACAAATTTTACAATTGTATATTAAAAGTACACGTGATTTTTTCATATTTAACGTGTACTTTGTCAATATAAGTTCACGTGTACTTTCAAAAGTACATTTATAATATTGACAGAAGATATAATAAGAGTATTTTGAGAGTGCACTGGTTATATTTACAAAACATAGTACACGTGTACTTTGTAAAATACAAGTGTACTTTCACATGATATAAGACGTGTATTTTCAAAATACACGTGATTAAGACGTGTATTTTCAAAATACACGTGATATAAGACGTGCATTTTCAAAATAGACGTTAAATATCAAGTGTATTTTGAAAGAACAAGAGAAAATATCACATGTATTTTGAAAATACACGTAATATTTTCAAAGTACAGGTAAGTATTGGTATGTAAATTTTGAATATCAGGAATATACGTGTATTTTAAAAATACACGTGAAAATATCACGTGTATTTTGAAAATACACGTGAGTATTGGTATGTAAATTTTGAAATATCAACATGTTTTTTTGCTCACCAGTAGGAAAATGACACATCCAGTAACTGTGCTAGGTTTTGAACTTGCTGACTTGTAAAATACAAGTGTACTTTCACATGATATAAGACGTGTATTTTCAAAATACGCGTGATTAAGACGTGTATTTTCAAAATACACGTGATATAAGACGTGTATTTTCAAAATAGACGTTAAATATCAAGTGTATTTTGAAAGAACAAGAGAAAATATCACATGTATTTTGAAAATACACGTAATATTTTCAAAGTACAGGTAAGTATTGGTATGTAAATTTTGAAATATCAAGAATATCAAGTGTATTTTAAAAATACACGTGAAAATATACGTGTATTTTCAAAATACACGTTAAAATATCTCGTGTATTTTGAAAATACACGTTAATATAAACGTGTATTTTCAAAATACACGTGATTATTGGTATGTAAATTTTGAAATATCATGATATTTTTTTGCTCACCAGTAGGAAAATGACACATCCAGTAACTGTGCTAGGTTTTGAACTTGCTGATTTGTCAAGTGAATGTATGAGAAACTTATGCACAGCAGATGCCCAATCATACTTATTCATTTTTTCAATATCGTCGATGTATTTCAACCAAAATTCTCTAAGGGTGAAGTTTGAGTTGGAGAAAAACAGCATGTTCAAGAAGCGGAGACACACAATTTTAACAAAATCAGCAATTCCTTCATCTGTCTCCAATTCAACTGATTTCTTCAAACCATTCAATATTTCTAATTTTCCTAATCTTTTTGCGAAGTATCGTGCTTGTAATCCAGATTTTTGAGCAGTATTCGGTCCCTTTTTCAGTTCTATTGATTTAAAACCCTCAACCAGGGGTATGCCAAATATTTCACTTATATCTATTGGCATTATTGGAATCCTACTCTTCATACGGAAACTTTTGGTTTCCGTATTGTACAACTCGATAATTGATAAAATATTTTTATCCGTCTTCTTGTGGTCCACTTCTACTACTTTCTTACTGTAGTAGGAATTGAAAAGCTCTCAAAATGGAGTCTTCTTAAGAAGTTCAATATGGCTATTGTTTATTTTATCTTTAATCTGATGCAAATCATGGAGAAAACTAACAATATTTGACCGATATTGGTCATTCTTCTTTGCAGGACGTTTAGCTTTCAATGCCACACTAGAACTGGAACTGGAACTGGATGAAGAACTATCATCAGAATTGCTCTTTTTTTGTTTATTTCCTCTTCTTGCCTTCATCTTCATCCCCATTATATTGATCTATAAATAAAATTTAAATTACTAACCTATAATGATATGTACAAAAAATAAAATACATGCGAATTATAATAAAACATAGACTAAAATAATAAAATATAAGCGTTTTAACAAAAGTACATGCAATATTCTCACAAACAATTTATACAAGTCTCATCAAAATACATACTAAAGGCGATAATATATATCGTCCGTTTCATGGTAATACCTAACAGAGGTTGTTCGACAAGTCAAAAACCAAGATTCTCTACTCCTAACATATTCAGTAAAGAAGTGATACAACAACTGAATGCTACTGCTCAATTCGTTTAGTTAAATCCTTCGCTTTCGATTCAGTTACTTGAAGCTGTTGCACATCAAAAGTGCAGTAAATGTCTTCATAGTAGTAGTAGAAACCAAGTAACCTTTTATCTCTATCATTTATGCGAAGGAGAAAATGAATTTCGTCATCATTAGTACTATTCACTGTCAATGTGAAAGGTTTTGTATTGTTAAGATCTTCGAACGTGCAAGCAGCAGTTTTGTAGTTGAACATGCTTGATCGTACGATTCCTAAACAGTAACACAACAATACAAAATAGTACACTCATAATACACATTATTACATGGATATTGGATTGAACAAATTGAATTTCAATGTGCGTGTACTTTCTGAATTTTTTGCGTGTACTTTCAACAAAATACACGCAAAAAATGAAAAAGTACACGCAATAAAACTGATTATTACCTAATAACATATCATTTAAATGTAGCTGGCTATTGGACAAAAAACACTCCTAAATATTAACAAAATAATAATACTTCTTAAAAACTCATGGAATATCATTCAAATGCAGCTGGCGCGAACCAAAATAACATAGGATTGATCAAATATGGATTTGAAATAAATATTTTATAGAGTACACGTATAAAACATAAAAGTACACGCATAATGAATTGAGAAATTAAATTTCAATGTGCGTGTACTCTGTGTATTTTGCGTGTACTTTTAAAAAGTACACGCAAAATACACATAGTACACGCAACACAGGGCTTGTACATGTACATATTCTATAGAGTACACGTATAAAACATAAAAGTAACGCATAATGAATTGAGAAATTCATTTTCAATGTGCGTGTACTCTGTTTATTTTGCCTGTACTTTTAAAAAGTACACACAAAATACACATAGTACACGCAACACAGAGCTTGTACATGTACATATTCCAATCATGTATATATTTTTAGTCCTTGATAAATCCTCGATAAATGATGTATACATGAGGAAAAGTACAATGATGAAATACATATATCTAACATGCAAAAAGAGTGTTTTGCAATTAAAATGAGGGAAACAAATATATGATGAAATACATATCATGAAAAAGAAGAATGTGATTTCATCAGTCCATATGTCTACAAATTTATACATATGAGAACACAAAATACACAAGGACAAAAAGGTGATAAGACAATGTATACATACTTATTAGTGCTGTTTGGAAGAATTTAATTTACAATATAAAATGTTTAACTTTAACGATTAGGGTTTGAAAGAAGAGAGCTAGGGTTTTGATTAAAGAGAGTTAGGGTTTTAATCGAAGAGAGTTAGGGTTTTGATCGAACAGAGTTTCTAGAGCTTCGATCCGGAGTATTTATATGTTGTTGTTGACCAAAATTTAATTGAGAAATAGATTCGTTTTGGGGTTTTGATCGAAGAGATGGTACGATTAAGGTTTTGATTCAAGAGAGAACACAGTGTTTTTGGCACTTAGATTTATGAATAGTGCGTGTTTGTTTTAATTTTGGGGTATTTATATGTTGGACCTAATCGTTTAAAATTTGTTGGGCCTGGTTTTTTTGTCCAAAATTGCTAGTCCAAGGACTAGACCGTAAAAGCCCCTTTATTGATTGACATTAAAAAGAGAGGTAAAAATTGCACTTGCAATAACAACATGAGCCGTCGCTGAACTAATACCAATAAAGATGCTTAATAATAACATATAATGAAAATGTTAGTGACACCAGGTGTTAGTACCGATTTAATACCGGTATTGCTTTATTCGTTTGTACTATGATGTAGGTCCCATCAGGGAATGCTTAGGGTCCCACCAATGTACAATTAAATAAAACGCATTTGGTACTAAACCGATACTTGTACCCAATAAAAGTATCATTCTCGACATATAAATAGCAACAAACGAAATAAACATTTAGATTTCCAAAAGAATATTGTCAATATTGTTAATGTAATATCTGCAATAACTAATCAAGGAGCAAGGATTGACAAAAACTTCAATGCAAGGGAACTAAAAAAAATATTAAATCTAACTTGTATGAGATTACGAAAAACATCATATATAATTAAATGGTAGAAAATAGTCAATATTTAAATAGAAAATGAAATGATATAACTTATAAATCATCAACAATGATTTTTTAATCATTGACTTAAAGCTGATGAACTCTATTGGTTATTACGAGTGCAATTAATCACAACTAATATTTTTTAGAAAACATTTAAATAAAGAACATGCAAGTGTCACACATAACACACAAATATACGTGGTTCGGCAAATTGCCTACATCCACAAAGAGATTACTGAGTTATTATTAATGTCTCTCAAAGTTCGAAAATCACATCTTCTTTGCCCCTAGGGTGTAGGCTATATTTATAGTAGTGTAGTACTAAGCGGTTGAATTGATCAAGGAACTCCCTTGGCTTGCTATAGGCTCGTGTGGTGGTTCCCTGATTATCTCGTCCAAGATTTTGGGTAACCGATGTGAACTTATTTAAAGGATAACTACTTCATAATTATCCACGTGATAAATATTGTGTTGATCCTCCTTGTTAATAAATTGGGTCGGACTTACGTTAGGCGTTATTGGGCTTGCTCGGGCAAGCTAGAGTTGGGCATAATAATGGTTCGGTCCCCACAATTGACCCTAAAATTCTTGGCCAAATTAAGGCTGAAATTGGGCCAGATAATTTTTCTCTTGCTAAAGGCCCATTATTCTTGATCCCACTTTAATGAATTTTGGCGGCAAGTTAATTTTGTAAATAGGTATCAACTAGTGGGGGCACGTTGGTCTTTGAGAAAGATGAAGTGTCAAAAGCCCTCTCGATTCCCATTCCATGTGATTGTACACACTTCTCAAACATAATTCGCTTCCACACTTAAAATCAAACTGTCACTTTGCTTTCTTTCTTCTGCTAAAAAGTCCTCAGAGCTTCTTAGTTCATGTTCGTCTAATTTGTAAGTCCTTCTCTTCCTTTTCGTCGTGTCTTATGCTTCATAGCTTCCTTCTCCTCCATTTCCTTTGTTTTCTTTAGTAGTCACACTTGATTTCTTTGAAAATGTTGAATACTCTTATTCTTGGGGAAAACTTAGAGGATTTTAGGAAAACTATGAGCCCCCATGCCAAGAAATGACATTACCAGGGAAGGGGGCAATGGATACATACCATGACTGTGGTTCAGGGGAGATTGACTTTTCCCCCAAACCCCCTCTTCTTATAATTCTGCGAGTTCTTTGGGGTGGTCCCAGCTCAATGTTCCCCCAATACATGGCATATTCTGAATGGGGTGCACAAAATCAATGAATTTTATAGGACTAACCTCGATATCCCATAAATTAGGTACTTTTACACATGGTCCCACGCCACTGAAGGACGTGCTTATTTGAAGGTGAAGAAGGCCAACAGAGTTTTGGTCATGAACATCCTTAATTCCAATAAGGGATATTGGGATCAGGGGTTTATTACCAGAAATTGGCAATCCACCTCTTCCCGTGGGCAAAAAATATACTAGATTTATGTGCCCTGCTTGGGTGGTTACATAGGATAATGATTGTCTCTTGCTTATTTATCTTTTCTCGTTATTTTGAATTATTGTTGATGATAATGCTTCTTGTTGCATTTTTTAGCAGATCACAAGAAGAACAAAGATCCATCTATCAATAATATAAATGGTGTTGAGCTTTTAAAGGCTTGGAGGGTGAAGGAATATGTTGTTGGTGGTGATCACCCATGATCAGCCTTATTTCTCTTGGAGTATACCAACACTATCGGCAGCTTTACTATTCGCCCGATAGACGACATTCCTGATCTTCCCATTCCAAGACGAGGAGACTTATGTTTCCTCCTCCTTTGAGTCGCTTGACATCAAATCCATCTTTACTAACGAAGAGGATTCAATGGAACCTCCCTGGAAGAGAGTGCTTCTGACATAAGATGATGATGATGTCCCCCTGTCCCACAAAGTAAAGTCCTAGAAGAGGACTGACTCTGAAGGACCTAAAGATGATGATCAAAATTTAGTCATCAAAGATAAGTGGAATGAGAAGAACCATATGGTCCCTCTTTCTTCCAAGAAGAACGACGCTCCTCCTCCCCTACCCTCCCCAGGTCCTCCCAGGCCATGTTTGTGGCCTAGAATCCATCCCTGGACCATAGTCTACTAAGGGGGGTCGTGCTCGCTACTGATCGCAAGTAGATAAAGTTGTTGGATCTTGACAAACTTTCCATTCGCGGTTCCCAAAATTTGTCCATTGTGAGAATTTTACTTCCCTTCGTTTCCATTTAATCTTTCCGTTTGTTATTATGAATTTGCCTAACACTTGCCATGTGTTCCTGCTTTGCAACTTATGACAAAGTTTACCCAGCTCTTAAATGGTTGCCAAAACCAGTCCAAGGTGAATGATGAACAAAGCTTGGCTCTCAAGAAATTCGAAAAGGCCATGGCTAAGTCCCAGGAGGTCTATGATCGGGAGAAGAAGGCCACCATCGAGGCTATGGCTTCAATAAAGACCGAGAATAGCTTGTTAAAGGTTGACAACACTCGATTGAAGGCTAAAAATAATCGATTGGTGAAGGAGGTTGTCGAGTTCCCTGCATTTAAATAGGCATGCTTTAAGAAAGGCTATGAGGAGGCTTATGTTGATGCCAAGGTCCAGTTGGCCTACATTCGAAAGGTGATAGGGCATAAATATTGTATCTTTATCCCCTTAATTTTGGTACCTTTATGAACCCGAGCGGTGCAATTGATATGGATTTAACTCGTATGTATGCTACTAACCTCCGTTGGCAAGTATTTCATATTTTATGTTTCTCTTATGTGTTTTACAGGTAAAATATGCAAGCGATGCGAAAGAGAAATCGAAACAGTGAAAGAAAGGTTAGGGAGGCAAGTTCAAGGGCATTTTCATAATTCTGCAGCCTGATCTTGGAAGTGGGGCCTACTATAAAGTTGAAGAGTTAGGAACAACGAGAACACTGGAAGAAATGTAGCCCAAATTCGAGCTACGGTGAAGGAGTTATGACCCCTTGAAGTTGAAGAAAATCCATAGAAGAAAGGAAGAGAAATTGAAAAATATTCTAAGTGTTGGAAGTGAAGAAAAGAGGCCCAAAGCCAGCAAGATTTCCCGAACCACATTGGGAACCAATTCGAGGGCGAACTGGTTCGGGGTACCTGGGAACCGGCTCGAGGCGTCTGATGCACGAATTTGTCCTTTAATGATGATTGGTCCAAAGAGTCCTATTATGTAACAAACTCTTTTAAAACGTAGTTGTATCATTGTATTGACTTATAAAAGAGAGTTTTGAGCAATTTTTGGTAGAGAGACAAGTAGGAGAATAAATGAGGAACATAGCTTTAATTTGATGGTTCAAGATTGATTAATTTCGGGTTTGATCTCAAGTTTTAATTCAAGTTTCATTCTCTCTATTATTGTTTTTGCATGTTATTCTTCTTGCACGATTTAGTTCGTTTCTAAGTTTATAATAATTCCTTGCATGTTTTAATACACGTCCATCAGATTTATTTCACATGCAACGTAGTTAATTCATGCATAGTTAGGTTCAATATATCTAGCTAAATTCTTTATGGTTGGGATGCATGAACTCAACCGGATGTGATAATTGCATGTGTATAAAATTAATCCTCTAAACTTAAGGATTTATCATGATCGTATTGCAAGGATAACACAACCATTGTAGATATTTGGATCTCATTTGCTCCAGGGTAATCGGGATGCTTTAGAATGCAATGCGAATGCAGCTATCGTGTCACCGCTTTACTCGTCCTCTGATTACGTATAGTGCGGGCTTGAACCTCATATACGTAATGCTTGGGAGTACTAAAGTCTGGGTCTGAGTAATCACTTAAATTTACGATTAGTTTTATTCCAGCAATACACTAGGTTTGAGGGATTGTATTCCCGACCTATTTTTCTCATCATATAGTTCAAGTTTTAGTTCAATCATCATCAGTCTTTTAGGTAATTTAGAGTAGTTGCATTCCATTCATTCCTGATTTCATTAATTAATCATTTTCAAAATTGCATCTAGTTGTAGTTGTTTCACCATTTAAATCACCTTTTCCTTCTTTTTAGAGTCAAAGTTAGGTAATCATCTGTCCTTCTGTCGTCACGATTTTCTCGTCCTATTTCCCTGTGAAGACGATCCCGACTTATCGGGTTTATTACTAACGCGACAGGCTTGCACTTGAGCCTAGAGAGAACGCACTTTAGAGACACATTCTTAGTCGCGTCAAGTTTTGACACCGTTTTCGGGGAATTAGGTAGACGTAGGTTAGATTCCGTTAATCTAAAACCTCGAAAAAAAAATTTCAAAAGAATTCAAAAAGCACAAAAATATACTTCTTCTCTCAAAAGCCTGTTAATGCAAAATCTTGAACTCACTCTAACTCCCCAAAATACTCCAACCAGTATTCACGAAAACCCAATAGTTGAGTACGACCCCGATAGCCCTCACACTCCAAACATTCCATAATTCTGGGTTCCACCTCCAACACCTCAACACTCAATTGTAAGTAACACTCTGACATCCCTCTTAGGACACACCACAGAGCACGCTCCGCGTATACCAAGTGAGGATACAAAGTCATAAAGTGAGAGAGACATGTCACAATACGACAGTATAATCACAGGTGAGGAAGAGGCCCCGTACCGCCCTTTGAGATCCCGAGCGAACTGTCATTCTGAGATGCATTTTACTCCTGTATAATGCAGGGAAATTTTGCTTTAGGAATGGGATGATCCTGATACTTCCCAATTACCATGGAAGGGAATAAAAAAAGGCATATCTCCACATCCGGGAATTTGAAGAGGCATGCGAGACCCTCAATGACCAAACTTGCACAAAAGATGTGATCCGCCTCAAACTCTTCCCATTATCGCTAAAGGACAAGGCTAAGACTTGGATATAGTTTATATCCAAACTCGATTGCATCATGGAACGACTTGCAATCTAAATTCCTTAAGAAATTCTCTCCTCCACATCGAACGAACTCCATCAAGGCTCAAATTTAAACCTTTCGACAATCAGAAAATGAGTTATTTGATCGATGTTACGAGCGTTTTAACGAGTTAATCACTTTGTGCCCTCATCATTAATTTGATAAATTGTAAATCATTTCCTTCTTCCATAATGGGCTGAATATAAATTCCAAACAACTCGTTGAAACCATGTGTGATGGTCCCTTTGTTGACCTAGAAGCCAATAATGTTGAGCTTCACCTTAGGTATGTCGTCGAGACTGCCCAAACATGGGATACATCTGACCCTAATGCTCATAATTGAATGTGCCAAATGACCACCACTCCATCGGCGGCCGACCTATTTCACGTAGAAAAGGATACCATGACGGCCAGTCGATTCGATCTATTGGAGAAATGAATGCGAGAAATACTTGAGATATGCACAAGAGGACCAACTGGTTCCATCCCAAATCCCATTAATAAGGTGTGTGCTATTTATGAGGCGGGACATTCAATAAATGAATGTCCGATGATACCCGCCTACAAAGTTATGCTTCAAGAGAAAGTGAATGGTGTAGGAGGATTTAAGGGTAATTTCTATGCACCGCACAGAAATTCTTACAACCCTTTATGGAAAAACCACCCTGGTTTTAGCTATGGGCAACAAAATGCTGCGATGAATCCTAATTCACATGTTGCCCCTCCCCCATCATCACACTTTCAACAAGCACCTCACATGCAAGGATACGTGCAAGCACTACCACCTCCAGGATCATATATCACCCTATAGCGGAGAAGTCTCGAGGATACGATAAACCAATTTATCACTGCTCAGAATGCAACCACTGCTAGACATGAGCGTGTGATCAATGACATAAATGCGACTATTTCAAAGATGCAGTCATCGTTGAGTATCAAAGAGAAGGGCAAGTTTCCTGCCCAAGGCTAAAGACCTCCCCAAGGTCAAACTAGTGTTATCTCCACCTCTATGGAACATCAAGAGAAATGTCAAGCTGTGACCACTCTTCGTAGTGGGAAAGTCATTGATTTATCACCTCCTCCACACGACGCAACCAAAGATAAGGATATTTTACCCGGCACGAAAGAGGCCGAAGATGTCCCCTTGAAAGAGAGTGATAAATAAGACACTAGTGAGCCCGAGGTAGTAGTGAAACCACCCTCCACGACACCGTTTCCTCAAATGTTAGTTCCTTCCCACAAAGGAAATCCACGTGATGAAGTACTAGACGTACTAAAGCAAGTAAAGTTAAATTTACCTTTCCTCGATGCCATTAAGTAGATTCCCGCTTATGCAAAAGTCATCAAAGACTTGTTAAGAGTGAAGAGGAAGATAAAGGTAAAGAAAAACGTATTTCTAGCACAGTACGTGAGCTCCATTCTACTTAATGATCTCCCGCCAAAATTCAAAGATCCCGGTGCACCCACCATTTCCTGCATCATTGCAGAAAATAAAATTGAAAAAGCCTTACTTGACTTGGGAGCAAGTGTCAATATCCTCCCTTACGCCATCTATAGGCAACTTGATTTGGGCGACCTTAAGCCCACAAAGATCACTCTCCAATTGGAGGATCGAACCGTGAAGATCCCAAGAGGTATAGTTGAGGATGTGATCGTCCAAGTTGACATTTGAGAGAGCTTGCACGCATTTTGAGGGCTTGGTACAGGCTTCTTAGAGAACCCGAGGGTTTAGGATATCTTAAGGGGACATAAGAAAGTGATGAGACACGAGAGAAAACTTAAATTTTGAGATGTGAGAGAAACTAATCTTTCAGGCCAGCAAGGTACCCTGAACCACAAGGTGAACCGATTCGGGGGGCGAACCAGTTAGGGGGTCCTGGAAGATTTCCCCCCCCCCCCTTTTCCAAATTCATTCTCTTTTCCCCCTTCTCTCTATTCATTTCCCCTATGAAATTTCACCCTCTAAAACTTCCCCCTACCAATTTACACTCCAAATTCACTCCCTCCATACCTATTCCCATTTCCCACCAAAAGTCACCCCACTCACCTATAAATTCACCATCACCCCCTCTCCATTCCTCACACTTTATTTCACCCTCCCTCTCTTATACACCATATCTATTTCACTCTCTCTCACCATGTCGCTCCCCCGCCAAGCAAACTTCCGTCCTAAAAAATATGACGACACCACCATCCTCGATGACGAGGGGGCAGGAGTATTTCATCCAAGAACGTCATTGGATCGAGCGCTATTTCTCGGCCACTCGCCCAATTCATATCGAGAGGTTTGTTAATTGGGAGCAGCTGCCTGGTGACGTCACCGCCCTTTTCCAACGCCGGGGGTGGTGCTCTTTTCTTTCTCCTACGAGCAATAAAGTTTTGGAATCTAAAATTTGCCAATTCTACGCGACGCTCATTCGCAAATCCTCCACTCTTCATGAGGAGCATCTTGACGGCATTCAGATTCCCTTCTCCGTCGCCATCATTGCATGCAAAATGCGAGAAAAAGGGGTTGTCCTCCCTGTGCCCTTCATGTATCCCACCAATGGTGCCCCCTGCACCAAAGCTGAATGTGTAGCCCAAATGGCACCCGGGGAGGAATGATTGCGCGATTTATTTCCCATAGGCAGCCTTTCGGACACGGTGCGATTCACGCACCTCATTTCCTGTAGAGCAATCCACCAAACCACCAATGATTCAGTGGTCAGGCTGCGTCACACAAACTTCCTATACCATTTCCTCAACCCCGGGAGCACGATCAATCTGGCCCAACTCTTCTATGCGGACATCCTCCATGCGGCCTATGGCGAGTGGGGAAAAACAGTGCTCCCCTACGCCCTCCTTATCACTGAACTTCTGATTGGTGAAGGGGTGAACGATCTGGGGCAGAAAGTCCGACTCCCCCGTCCAATTGGAGCCACTTCCACCACCCCGTAGTGAACGCCAAATGAGGGTGGCCCATCTCGACCGTCCTATTCTCGATGAGGGTGCGGGGGAGGAAGAACATGACGCCCCAATTATAGATGTGGGGGAAGATGAAGAGTATGATGAAGACGAGGACGACGACTTCGATTTTGAGCCCCCAGGAGCAAATTTCGATAGGCGCCTTTCGATGGTGAAAACCCGTTTAGACGGTTTCCTCACCCAATACAATCTCGACCAAGCGGACCATCAACGGGATCAAGAGGCCTACCGAAGGGACACGAGCGTGATGCATCGTCTCCAAGCCCATTTATACGAGCTCAACTTCGATGGACCCTGATTCGTCACTTTTACTGTATTTTATACCCCGTTAATTTGTACATTCTAGCATTCCCGTGCATGTATTTCCCGATTCTTATACTCATTTATTGACTAACCCCTGAGTTCATCATATATACGTTGTATGTGTCTTTATTGAGCTTTTATAGGTCTCGGGAATGCATATTGGGAAGATTGGTTTTGATCCGGATAAGTTCCGTAAACACTTGCATAGTTGGGGGCACTTTGGTAATTTCATCACTCGAGTTTTGATCCCGATTTCTTCAAGGAAGTTGTATACCTTCTTCTTATCTTCTTCGTGTAGCCTCTGACGGTGCTTGAATCCGATCTCGAACGAAAAAGTTACGGAAGTTTCGGTGAAACATGGGAGAAATAATGCCAAAATAGTGCATCCTTCCTTTTTGAGCAGGCCCGAATCGATTCGGGATTCAGCCGAATCGATTCGGATTCAGACAGGACAACATCTTTACACTTTCGAATCGATTCGAATTTGGCACCGAATCGATTCGGCCCTGCATTTCCAGCTTTATTCTTATTACTAGTTTGCTATTTTGGTTGGATTTTGGGGATATATCCCTTGTTTTTCCTCCTTTGTAGATATAGATTACTTTTGTTAGATATAGTTTTTACCCACTTATAAAGCTTTGATTACTAGTTGAATTGTGGTTATTAATGCAAGAAAGGTTCATTTACTTCTTCTCTACTTGTTCTACTAGCTTTAATTTGCATTTAATTCCATCTCTTGTATTGGTTTGTGTTTAAACTAGATAACTAACTTAATTATATTGTTAACTATCATGTGTAGTTTAGTTTCAATTATGAGTAGCTAGACTTATGATCGGGGATCATAATCCCACCTTGGATGCTTGAACTTCATATTTAGGGTTTGGTTTATAATTGTTCTAATGGAACTTCATGTGTTGGTATTGGAGTATCATAGTTTCTTAACTTTTCTTGTCATGTAAGGGTTAGCGTTTGAATCTTTACTACAAACCTAACCCATCTAGCAATAACTAACTAACACCTAATCCTCCATTGTTGAGTTTAGTCTCTACATGGTTGATGTTCGGACTTAATCAGTTATGCTCGATTAGAATTAATTTCAACCAAGACCTATAATCCCCTTCTTTGTGAATCCGAGGTGGGAGAATGATCCTCGATCCCTTTAATATCTTGAACTCAAGCTTATGTTAGTTCCTTTCACAGTTTCCTAATTATTAAATAATTAACTGATCATCAATAGCATGTTAGTTTAGAGATTACCCTCAATCACTTTTCCAAACTATCAAATCATCTTTTACACTTTAACTTTTGTGACGTTTAGAGAATCCCTTTAACCTAATAATGTTCTCATAGGAGTGTTTCAATCCCTGTGGATCACGATTCCGTACTTACCGGATATTACTTGTTGCGATAGATTTGCACTTGAATCATAAGCTTTATTTAGAGCGCACCAAGTTTTTGGCGCCGTTTCCGGGGATTGGCAACTATCTTAAGTTTTAGAAATTATCTTTACACTATCGTTCCCTGTGGTCACCGTGACATCATGGTTTCCAAAAATCAATCCAAAATTCTGTAAATGCAAGACGCGAGTAGTAGCAATTTAAATCATATTCGTGAACCCTCGTTGTCTAGCAAACCTTCGGATTATTGGAGACCTTTACCATCAATTTCTCGTTCTAGTTCGGTCTCGTCTTCTTCTTATACCTGGTCCCACTCCGATCTTACAACCATGGCCGATAATGGCAGTGAGCACGGTAGTCAGGGGGTTGCACCCGGGCCCCCGTATAGGACCATGCGTGATTACTTGCAAGCCGAGAGGACAACCTCTCCATCTTGTATCATCTTTCCCTACAATGCCGCGCAATTCCATTTTCATAATGGAATGATTCAATTACTTCCTACTTTCCACGACATGGACAGTGAACAACCGTACCTTCATGTTAGAGAGTTTGAGGAGCTGTGCGCTACTTTTAGCGATCAAAACTGTCCTCTGGATGTCACACGACTCAAACTCTTCCCGTTTTCCTTAAAAGACAAGGCCAAAATTGGCTTTGGCCTTTAGCTCCTAATTCCATCAGGAGTTGGCGTGAAATGCAAGCACAGTTTTTGAAGAAATTCTTTCCAACTCATCGCACCAACTCTTTAAAGAGTAAAATCCAAACCTTTGCTCAAATCGAAGGTGAATCATTCGAGAGATGTTGGGAGAGATTTAATGAGTTACTTCATAAATGCCCACATCACGGGTTCGAAAAGTGGAGATTAATCTCATTTTTCCACAATGGGCTTACACTTAATGCGAAACAAATGGTGGAGACAATGTGCTCCGGTGAGTTTTTTGGTTTAGATCCCGATGATGCGTGGGAACATTTCAAATATTGTGCCGAGACCACCCAAGCGTGGGATACCTCGGATCCGAACAAAACCAATTTGTGACCTTCGGTTTCGTCCTCTTCTAACCCTGGTATGTATCACCTCACTGACGAGGATGAGATGAAAATGAGATTAGATAAATTATCTAAGAAAGTTGAGGAGTTCAGCTCGAAGGTTCGAGATCCCGTTGTTCAAATTCAATCTATAATTGAGGAGTTGTGTGCCATTTGCGACACTAGTGCTCGTTCGACCCAAGAGTGTCCCACTATTCCGGCTTACAAAGTGATCCTCCATGACCAAGCGAACGCTATGGGAGTTTTTAGAAGATCCTAAAACGTTCCCGACCAAGGGTTTAATCCATCTTGGGGTAACCAACCCGGTTACCAATATCAACAATCTCGTCTTCCTCCGCCTCAGAATTACCAACAACCGTACATTCAACATCCTCCTCCTCAAGTGGTAATGCAAGGTCCCCCTTCGGAACCACCTCCACCAGTTATACCTGTCTACGCGCACCCGAATAAGAGAAGTCTGGAAGAAATTTTTCAATCTTTTGGGATTTCTCAACAAGCCACAAATGCTAGGCTTGAAAAAGAAATTTTCACGTTTGCCGCTGCTTTGAGTGTGCAAGAAAAAGAAAAATTCTCGTCACAACCTCATGGGCCCATTGGAAAAAATAACATGAATTCTGATGTTTCTACTCCTTCTTCCGCTCAATGTAGGTCTATGGAACAAGCTAATTCCATCACCACTCTTAGGAGTGGGAAGGTGATTGAAAATCCAATTCCACCTTCCACGAAAGAATCCGATGAGGTCACAGTAACTCCCCGAGAGAGTGAAGTGACTCCTAAAAAGAAAAGAGAAAAGTCGCCGACTAAGGAGCCTGAAATTTCAGTCCCTTTTCCATTTCCCGCACCCTACCCTCAAAGGCTCCTTCCCATTGTTAAACCCAACAAAGATCAAGAAATCATGGAGACATTCAAACTAGTAAAAATCAATCTCCCTATCCTTGACGCGATTAAGCAAATCCCTTCCTATGGCAAGTTTTTAAAAGATTTGTGCACCTTTAAGAGAAATCATGTTTCTCGCAAAAAGGTGGAGTTGACTGAACATGTTAGTTCCATTTTCTAACACAACATGATTCCAAAATTTAAGGACCCAGGGTGTCCAACTGTTTCATGTGTGATTGGAAACTTCGCCATTAATTGCGCTCTTCTTGATATAGGAGCTAGTGTGAACCTCTTGCCGTATTCGGTTTATCTTCAATTGGGCCTAGGAGAACTTAGTCCAACCCAAACTAGAATTCAATTGGTTGACGACTCCACCAAAATTCCACGGGGCGTCTCGAAAGATATTCTCGTCCAGATAGACACCTTTGTGTTCCCGGTCGACTTTATCATTCTTGATACCCATCTAATTTTAAGCCCCAATAGTCAACCTCCCGTCATCTTTGGACGACCATTCCTCGCAATCGCGAATGCTTCAATAAATTGTTGGAATGGTGAGATGAACTTGTCTTTTGGAAATATGACATTAGATGTCAATATTTTCAATGTGTAGCACCTATCGAGTGACGAGGATGAGTGTGTTAAGGAAGTGAGCTTTGTTAAAGTGGTATGTGCGGAAGACGATCAAATTGCGAGAGAGGAAATCTAATGGAGTGTGTTAGATGTGTGTTTTGACATGCTAGGAGAGGTTGGCGTAGGAGAAAACCATGAATTCGGGGATAAATTAGGCAATTTTGATTTCACTCTGATTGACGACTCTATCATATTCGAAATTGACATTTACATAGAGTCACCAATCCCGTGTAATGAGAGTTGCTCGGAGGAAAACAGAGTAGATGATGTTTCTATCGATTTGTGCACCGACCCACCGCTCCGTCACTTTAATAACCCATGGCCCCCTCTTTCAAATATTAATCCGGTGTCTAAAACCAAACACGGGTCAAACGGTCGGAGTTGTTCATTTTTTATAGGTATCATATCTTCCGATCTAGAACCCGATATAATTGTTAAGTGTGTGAACTCTAATCGGAATGAATTCGAAAGAATGGGAAGAATAGGTGTTCACATAGTAAATTACCTCCTAATTATATCCGCGGATTTACAACCGGACATCGTACACAGCAACCCTGTTAGCAGTATTGATTAGGTTCGGTAAATTCTCAATTTTGGTGCCAAGCATCCCTCGGCACGTGTAGGGTTGCATTTTTTTGGTCTCGGACCAGTTACATACATTTGATATATCATATTGGTCCCAGAAATCCAGTTGAAGGTAGCCCAACAATTAAACTTCATGAGATTTAGGAAATCAATAAAGCAGAAACATCCCCTGTCATTTCCGAATCGATTCGGGTTAATACCGAATCGATTCGGTAAACTCAAAGTGTCAGGTCTCTACATCCGAATCGATTCGCTCCTAGACAGTGTGGAATTTGAGAGTAGCGAATCGATTTGGTTAACTATCGAATCGATTCGATTCACCAGGTCACTTAAAACTCCCTCATTTGTTTTAATTCCACTTATCATTCTCTCTTCTCCCTTAACCGAAGAAATTCACCTCTCCCATATCATTTCCCTTCTTCCATTCATTTTCACCCTCATGGCTTCCTCATCCAAGGCATCCTCATCCAAGGTAACTAATTCAACCCTCTTAAATTGATCTCAAATCTTATTTAGTGTTCTTGTTATGAAAGTAGGGTTCAATGGAATATTGTAAAAATCCACAATTTCTGCATGAAACTCCATATTTTCTCATTGTTTATGATATGAATCCAACAAATACAACTTGTTTATGTTGCTTTGATGATTCAGTTGTATTTGCTGGGGTTGTTTCACATTCAAAATGCCATTTTCACCCTACTTTCCATACATTGCACACTAAGTGTTCGATAAAATGCCTTTGTGGAGATTTTATGCACTAAAGCTCTATCTTCGCACCTTTTATCGCACATTCATGTTAAATTGTCCTTGTTTGAGTGTGGTGTGTGTCGGTTATGTCTACTCGACATTACTTTGATTTTATGCATCGCACTTATGGTGTGTGTATTGAATTAATGTTTTGTAGGTTCCTAATGTAACCAAGCCATCATCTAATGTTGTTACTGGATGGGGATGGGCAGGTTTTGAAACTTTTCGTTCTAAGGATGAGAGGGAGTGGTATAGGGCCATGTTCAAAACCAGTCGCCCGATTACTATTGAGAAGGAGGTGATTTTGGATGAGATGCCGGCCTCTGTAAGACGTTATTTAGCCAAATTCAATTGGGAGGCCCATCTGGCCATGAGAGAAGAGGCCAACTAGGACCACGTGAGCCGTTTTTATGCTTTTCTAGTATCTACACGCGACGGCACGTATGAAGCGTATGCGAGAGGGAGGCGGATTACTATTTCTAAGCCCATCTTGGCTGCGCACCTTAGCGGGGCTTCTAACTCCGAGCTCTATCATTACCCGGTCCTTGTAGATGAGCCTCAGATTTCACAAGAGGTACTCATTACGCGTCTCGCACCCAGCAAGATTTGGGCGGGGGAGACTTTCCCCACTTCGGGCATGCCCGATGTACATCGTATCCTCCATCTCATCACTATTAATTCCATCATTCCAACGCAGACCAAAGTTATCCTCCGTTACAAGCAGGCCCTCTTCTTATATAGTCTTTTAGGGGATGACATGGTCATTAGTCTTCCCGCCCTCATGTTGCATCAAATAGTGAACGTTGCCTATAGCGAGAAGGAAACCACAACTCTTCCTTATGCGCGGTTGATTTCTCGGATTTGCAAGGAGCCGAGTGTGAGGTGTTGGGCAGCGACAAGATACCTAGGCTGCCCAAGGTGTTTAATGACAAGACCATTGCTAAAAGCTTGGGGTAAAATTATTGGGAGAGGAGGAAAAAGCTTATGTTAGATGCCCCTGATGCTCCAGATGCCCTTGATGCCCCTATGCCAGATATTCCGGAAGTGCCTCATCCAGTCCCACTTCCTTCCCCATCTACTGTTGACCCCATTACATATCTCGGGTTGGATATGTATGAGTTACAAGATGATTTTACCGAGTTTCGAGGCACCTATATGACGAACTTCGCATTGTTTCGCGCTGACTATCAGCGAGATACTTCCATGATTGCCCGGGCACAGATGGATTTGTTTGCTCATATTCGTGGGGGCGAGGTTGCTGTGTCTCCGTACCTTTATGACCCCTACGCCCCTCGTGACCCCACTGCGCCCGAGCACTCGAGCCGCCATCCGGACCATATGTAGGGCGCTACCATCCCGTTTTCTCTGCTGCTGACTTTTGTGGTTCTTTATTTTTATTTTTGGGTTTGTAACATTTTAGTTGTGTATTAGTGTGGGGAAGAGAGAGTACATTTAGTGTATTTTCTGATTTTGATTTTTGTGCCCCATGTACATAACTTGTGATTATTAATGAAAAATTCCTTGGTTCCACCTTCATATTTATCCATTTAAATATCTCTCCTCTGTATATATTGTTGTTGTGGTACTAACATTTTAACAGGCCTGTCGTTGTGCATTTCTCGAGTTACATCTTACGGGGTAACTATTTTCTAACCCCTTGTCCCTTTTTATCCCTACTAACATTGGGGACAATGTTTCATTCAAGTTAGGGGATATGGATTACATTTTTTATACCGGTTATCATGCTAGTATTTATTTATTTATTTAAAATAAAATAAAAAATAATTAAAAAAAATTAAAAAAAAATATTTTTCTCTCTCATATCTATTATGATTAATTATATGATCGGCTTATCCTATTGTATAGCTATGAAGCATGCTTCGAGTTATTGATTTATTAGCCTTTAGCCCGTTATTGTTTGCATTGTGAATAGCCTCATAAAATTAAACCGTGAAGCTTTGAGCATATACACAAATAATTATTTATGATTTGGTTTAAAGCGTTTCAAATTCGTTAATTTAAGGCGCATGCTATAACCTTACAAAAGTGAAAATTGAGACTTATCGTCATTTGTGAGCGTATACATCCACTCTATCTCTTTCTTGTCAATAAACTCATTGTCAATCTCATTTCTTTTCATTTGATTGGATATTAATTGATTTATCACTTGAGCATGATTTTCAATGGTGTTGAGTCCCGCGAATCACATGAAACTTTAGGGAAGGATTATAGGCCCTCGTTGTTATTTAACCCATATGACCTTAACCTTACCCTTAAATGTTTTCCTTAGTCAACCCTCTTGAGCCTTATTATTCCTTTCGTTTCGTCCCCAAATCCCTTGTCCAACTCCACATTGGAGTCCTAAACCCTTATTTACTCCTCCCATACCTTGATTAGGGATTGTTCCCGGGATTGAATGATGTTGTTTATATGGATTGCAATCAAGCTATGAGTGGTCTAAAAAAAAGAAAAGAAAAAGCTAAAAAGAAAAGAAAAATTTAGAAAAAGAAAGAAAAGAAATATCGAATAAAATGGGTCCTAGTTGATTCCCATTTCACCATGTGCATGAAAATCAAAGTCTTACTCTCATGAATACCTTGCTTTTGGAATTTGATTTCGATTCCTAAATTGCCCACTAAATCCATTATCCCGCGCGTTATTCCCGAATCTCCTTTGATCCTACACACATTCCTTTCTTTTCCTAACCCCAACTTAGCCTAAATTCTATACCATAAAAGTCCTATTTGATCCTAGGGTGATGTGATTCAAAGGTTGAACATTAGCGATAATCTGTTTAAGTTCTTTTCTCTTGGTTAATATGCGATATCCTTTTATGAGATTGTATTTTCCACTTTTATATTGCGTTCTTCATTGGTGACATGTGCGTGGCCTAGTTTCCCTTTACAATTACTCTTTATGCCCGCATGTCCCGAGTGTGTTACATCCCATTTCTAAGTGTTTCATTTGTTGAGTGTAAGAACCGTAGAGAACTTGAGTATGCATGCCTTAGCATTTATCTAAATTTTAAAAGTTTTACCAAATCGAAATTACCACATGTGTCCCCTTATTTCGCATTTCCATGGTTTCGATTTTTATTAAAGTTATTTGTTTAATGCCGATAATTGCCGTCTTTTGTGTGAGCTTTGTTCACTTTGTTGATAAATTGTGCTTCTTAGATATTTGTTGAGCTACGCATTGGTTTTTGTCATATCATTGTATGAGTTGATTTGATATTTGTGGGTATCATCCCTCGAAACCCTCACGAGACCTCACTTGTCCCCTAGGGCCACCTAGGGGTTTTAAACGGGTTATTGCATACGCTAAATGCAATCGTTCGCCTACGAAAGTGACATTTTTCCTTCTATGTACACATTTATTCTATTTTGGTTTTGTTGACACCATTTGTTTCTTCACACTTCATTGCTCAAGACTAGCAATGTATAAGTTAGGGGGTGTGATTCATCACTTTTACTGTATTTTATACCCCGTTAATTTGTACATTCTAGCATTCCCGTGCATGTATTTCCCGATTCTTATACTCATTTATTGACTAACCCCTGAGTTCATCATATATACTTTGTATGTGTCTTTATTGAGCTTTTATAGGTCTCGGGAATGCATATTGGGAAGTTTGGTTTTGATTCTGAGAAGTTTCGTAGATACTTGCACAGTCGGGGGAATTTTGGCAATTTCAGCACTCAGGTTTTGATCCCGATTTCTTCACAAAAGTTGTAGATCTTCGTGTGGCCTCCGACGGTTCTTGAATCCGATCTCGAACGAAGAAGTTACGGAAGTTTCGGTGAAACATGGGAGAAATAATGCCAAAATAGTGCATCCTTCCTTTTTTAGCAGGCTCAAATCGATTCGGGATTCATCCGAATTGATTCGGATTCAGACAGGGCAACATCTCTACACTTTTGAATCGATTCGGATTTGGCACCGAATCGATTTGGCCCTGCATTTCCAGCTTTCTTCTTATTACTAGTTTGCCATTTTGGTTGGATTTTGGGAATATATCCCTTGTTTTTCCTCCTTTGTAGATATAGATTACTTTTGTTAGATATTTGAATAGATAGAAAAACACTCTCTTCTTTCTCCTAGGTCAAGTTCATTTATAGTTTTTACCCACTTGTAAAGCTTTGATTACTAGTTGAATTGTGGTTATTAATGCAAGAAATGTTCATTTACTTTTTCTCTACTTGTTCGACTAGCTTTAATTTGCATTTAATTCCATCTCTTGTATTAGTTTGTTTTTTAAACTAGATAACTAACTTAATTATATTGTTAATGTCACACCCCAAACCCAATATCCATACTAATCATTTGTTATTGGAATAATTAGATCATGATCTTGAGCCCATCGAAAATATGATTCATTCATCAATATTTTTCTACACACTGTGTGCATAATGAACATAATATTATTCTTATACCATAAAATTCAATATCATAGTCATAATTAAGCGGACATACAACACTGTGATTAACTATAATTAACTCAATCCATACTAAATCAATATATACAATGTGTTAGTATATTAAAATCTTCAGTGTGACAACGATAAAATCCCCATTTTTAAACCCCATCTCTCTCCAACGGTGCAACTCTCAAAGTTACAGGTCATATGGTATCCTAGCTGGCAGCGTACGAACCTGAAATTGTTAAAATATAAACCGTAAGCATTAAGCTTAGTGAGGTACTCCTTCCCTGCAACATAGTAACAATTATATATTGAATATGTGGATATAAAATCCGAACAATCCTGCCCATTGGCAATAACAAATCATGGATCATAAGATCCAAATAATTCTGCCCATTGGCGATAACAAATCCTGGATCATAAGACCCAAACCAATCCTGGATATTTTAATATTCTAACAAATCCTGAATACCGAAGTATTCAAACCAATCCTGAATCATGAGACCCAAACAAATCCTGGATATTTTAATATCCAAACAAATCCTGAATATCAAAGTATTCAAACAAATCCTGCTCTTAGAGTTATATTCATATTTGTATATGAAACAAATCATAAGTACACTCACCTTGATAGTTTAACTGGCTTTTCCCTTGCCTTTATCTGGCACTTGTTCAATCAGATCTTCTTCCCTTCCTATCATTCTTACAATATTAGTATCATCATAATAATATCAATAATCCAAATAATGATTTAAACATAATTCAATCCATAAGCATCACATGATTCCATTCAAATCGTTTATCACAAATGAAGTTCCATCCAAATCCATGTTAATATATTTAACATATCCAAATCATAGGCTAAATATAAATTCATTTATTCTTGGTAATTCAATCCTTGTCTTATTGGTATTCCAATACAAAAGACGGTACATCGTTTCAAGTCTCCTAGAGCAAGATATGCCCATTTCTTTACCACATAGCAAATCTGCCCTATAGGCTCTTTTATCATTCATTCAACTTCTAGGAATTTCCATAATTTTTCTACATCATAAATTTATATGATATTTCACCCAACATCAGTAAACATTTTGAACAATACAAGATTAAAATTTTATAATTTTCAGAGTTCATTTGCTATGTCAAGCAAAACATCGAACACATGGCGGGCATACTTCCACCCTTAGGGAAGATTTCATACCCGAACTTCAAACTCTCACCAAAGACTCATTTATTGGTATTTTCATATAATTTTCGGATATGTCATACATATATGAGTCTAGGTTAATCTCTAATTGGAATCAATCAATTCCAGTAAGTATAGAGAATTATATGGAAGTTTTAATAAACAAGGTTCCTAAACCAAACAATCTCAAGGGTTTACATATTCAAGTTTGCTTAAACTTACATCTATCCATAAGTACACATCAAGACATGGAATTTCAGTAAACAAATGATTATTTCAATCATTTAAATAAGTAATACAAAAAAATAAACAAGATTTATGGATGGAAATACCTTAGGGGCTTTTACGTAATTTTTCTATGAATTTTTCTTCAATTTCTCCTCACACTTTCTTCCTAAACTTCAAAACTCTCTTTCCTTAGGTTAAAGCTCTTCCATGGATGAAATATGCTGAAGGAAGAGCTTAATTAAAGGGTTTTAATTTGGCATAAGGCCACCCCCTCTTGTTCCAATCAAAATATAACATGTGGCATTACATAAAATAAAATATCATTTAAGGCTAAATGACTACTTTACCCCCTATTCGTAAAAAGACAATATCTTCCCACTCGGATGTCCGTTCGATGAACCGTTTATTTTGTTATAAACCTAACTCATATACCTACAAATATCTAGTTTACACCTCAACTTCATTGTTATGTCATAAAGGTCAAAACTAGCCTCCAACAGGGACATTCCTACCGAAACTTTAAAATTTCACATTTGTAACTAATTCGATATTTCATGTTTTATGAACGTTGGATTAGACTAAACATAATGAATTAACATTATATACACTAATAACATATTATCCATATCACACAAGATAATCATGATTTAAATATAATTTATCATAATTATTGTTGATGCAAAAAAACTGGACCGAATCCCATTTTTATGATCACAGATAAATAGATAAAAGCAATCCAATCACACACATGAGAGACAGATTTTTAAAGTGATTCGGCTATAAGGAAAAGCCTACGTCCACTATTATTTTATTCCCAGGGGTTTACAATATCACAATGTGGTGTAGAGAGAGAAAAAAGGTGTGGATCTTGTGTATGGTGTCTCTCATCGTTATCGGATCTCTCTTTTGGCTAAGGGAATACATGTATTTATAGTGATGGGAGATAAAGAGATTCATCGTATGTAGACATTTATACATTATGTCTACATTCAACGAATCTAATTGTTGAATTTCTTGGTATGCTATGTGTTGTTATCTATTAATACAGTATAAATGTACATTAATGATCATTAAATGCGTAGTTATCCTTTGATCTTCCTGGTTGGTATGCCGACCAACTCTCCTCGGGTGCCAACTAATACTCCTCGGGTGCCGACCAACACTCCTCGGATGGCAACCAACTCTCCTCGGATGCCGACCAACTCTCCTCGGGTGTTGAATATTGCCACATAGGATGGCATGTGTCCTTTTCTGATTGGTCCTCGTAGATGGAGAATTTTTGAGTTAACATAAGCCCCCAATGCTCCATGCTTGATGGTTTACTTGAAAGGATGGAGTATTTATTCTGCGGTGCTGCTCGGTGCTTGTGAAATTCTTGATCTACCTTCTTGATTTGTTCAACATAAAGTTCATTATTTCCTGGACGACATATGATGCAGGCTGATCGATGGTTGCTAATCTTTCTTTTGAGGAACTCCGTGTGCTATGTATCACCCCTGGGAATTTGGATGCAGCCATGCCATAGTATGCAACTTGTAGCTTGTCATAATTTTCAAGTATGTTGATTGGTTTGCCAGCCGACCAACTGCCTCATGTGCCGAGCAACTGAGTGCTAACTTCACGTGATTGATTCTTCTGATTTATGATCCTCTGAATACTTTGTTGAGTAACATACTAGCTTTTGAACCCAACTCTTCAATCTGATTAGTACCAAGCTAGTGGTAGACTTCGAAACATTTTCATACAACTTCTTCTTCAATTTTAGTCGGGACAGTAGTAGCAAAGATCTCAGTGCTGTAGATGCTGATTTTGACTTCTACCTCTGCTCGGGGACGAGCAAGAGGTTCTCGGGGACGAGCAAGAGCTGCTCGGACAGACCATCTATGATGAACATCAGAATGCTGAAAGATCTTAACTTCATACACTCCCCTTATGCTTTGGATGATCCTCCTGCTAGTGAGGAACCTGTTTTAAAAGCATAGGGAAAGAAACCAATAGAGTAGGAATCTCAATGTAATAGTTAGTATACATTTTCATTCTCAATGTATTTTGTTTTTTATTTTAATGAAAGACTTTCATTTTTGTTCGCAATCTTAATTGCTATTGTCTTGTAAAATACTCTACATCTGTGCATTTGTATAAGTTAAAAAGATAACAATATTGTGTTGTTCATCGACCAACTTAGTAATAAAAAAGTTACAAGTATTAGTAATGTTGCTCGATCACTTAATAAAGTAATAAGTATACAAATGTTTAAAATTCTTCCAACCAACCAAGGTTGTTACATTGTGCTCGTCGACCAATTATAGTTAGTGAGAGTTTATCCCCGACTAACCATACTTGGTAAATTTTTGTCTTTTTCATAAAATGTGTCCGACCAACCAAGGTCGATAAATTCTCCTCGTCGACCAACTATAGTTAGTGGGTTTTTATCCCCGACCAACCATACTTGGTTCAGTTTGGAATATTTTATTCTTCGAGGAAATTTTATATTTTCTGTAATAATCTTACCTCCCGACCAACATAAGTTGGCATTTGAGAGCATATTTTGTTTTCAAACCAACCGAGATTGGCATTTTTAAGAATGTTGTTCTTGCCCTTTTACCAACCGGAGTTGATCATGGGTTTGAACTATCATGTCCACTAACGCTTTTACCAACCGAAGTTGATCACATTAGTGTACGCCTCCTATCCAAAGGAGTATAGTTTGTTCTCGCTATTTTACCAACCGAAGTTGATCACGCTCGAACTATCATGTCCACTAGTTATTTTATCAACCGGAGTTGATCACGCTAGTGTACGCCTCCTAACCAAAGGAGTATAGTTTGTTCTCGCTATTTTACCAATCGAAGTTGTTCACGCTCGAACTATCATGTCCACTAGTTATTTTATCAACCGGAGTTGATCACGCTAGTGTACGCCTCCTAACCAAAGGAGTATAGTTTGTTCTCGCCCTTTTACCAACCGGAGTTGGTCGTGGGTTTGAACTATCGGTGTTTGCTTTTATTGCTGAGCAGCGTAGTGTAGTGTTTCACACTAGTATTCCCCGAAAAACTTTCAATAAAAGAAAGAAGATGGTGAAACATAATTGTTTTATTCCAACTTACTGTGCTTCTGAATGACATTCTTTAACACGTAATCTCCTTCGTTTAAGTTGCATTTCTTCACCCTCTTGTTGTAGAACAGAGCTGTTCGTTGTTGGTAAGCAGCAATCCTAATCTTCTCTAACCTCCTCGAGCATATCCAAATCCAATCTTCTCATTAAGTCGCTGACTGGGGAATTAAAATTCAGCACTCTGTGTGTTGGAAGACCCAACTCGGTAGGTATTACAGCCTCACTTCCAAACGCCATCTTATATGGTGATTCTCCAGTTGCAGCTCGGGGAGTTGTTCGGTAAGCCCACAATACTGACTGTAGCTCATTAATCCAATTAGCCTTACTTAGCCTCTTCTTCAAACCATTTAGTAATATTCTGTTCGTCACTTTAGTTTGTCCATTACTCTGAGGATGACCCGGTGCTGAATGAATCTTCAAAATATTTGACTGATGACAATAAGCGGCAAACTCCTCGTTATCGAATTGTGTTCCATAGTCTGTGGCAACGACGAGGTATTTGAATCTTCCTCGGGTCGTCGGCAGTGGTCCAACCAAATCAATTCCCACATGGCAAATGGCCAAGGGGAAATGATGGGTGTCAACAATGTTTGTGGAGTTCTTCGAATGGAGGAAAAGCGTTGGCACTTGTCACATCTCTTGGCATAAGCTATACAATCAGCTCTCATTTTCGGCCAGTGGTATCCCTGCGTCATCACCTTTTGCAAAAGTGTCCGACCTGCTACATGGGCTCCACAGGACCCTTCATGGATCTCTTTAATCAATTTTTTCACCTAGGAGGGATGCACACATCTTTGCAAACCTGCCATAATTCCCACATGGCAAATGGCCAAGGGGAAGTGATGGGTGTCAACAATGTTTGTGGAGTTCTTCGGATGGAGGAAAAGCGTTGGCACTTGTCACATTTCTTGGCATAAGCTATACAATCAGCTCTCATCGTCGGCCAGTAGTATCCCTACGTCATCACCTTTTGTAAAAGTGTCCGACCTGCTACATGGGCTCCACAGGACCCTTCATGGATCTCTTTAATCAATTATTTCACCTCGGAGGGATGTACACATCTTTGCAAACCTGCCATAATTCCTCGTCTATACAAAATACCATTAATTAGTACATACCGAGCAGCTTTAAACTTCCATTTCTTGGCAGCGAGCTTATCCTCCGGTAATTCTTCCTCCTCAATATATGCTTCGATGGGATCCATCCAAGATGGTCCTAAATCAAGGGTAATAATATTCATCGCCAGGTCTTCATCTATGCTCCGAATTTTTAATACTTCAATTGGTATTGTTCTTCCCAGTTCGGTACGAGTAGCTGATGCTAGTCGGACCAGTGCGTCTGCTTGTGCATTCTCCATTCTTGGTATTCTGATCAACTGAATGGCATCAAATTCTGCCAACAACTCCATTACCTTTGCATGATACTTGACCATTATTTCTCTTCTAACTGCATATGTTCCCATCGTTTGATTCACAATTAATTGAGAATCACTAAATACCATCACTTGTTGTGCCTCCATAATCTCTGCTAAATTAAGACCTGCTATCATGGCCTCATACTCAGCCTCATTATTGGAGGCTTTGAATTGGAATCGCAGAGCATATTCCATGTCAATCTCGTCTGGGGTGTTCAAAACAATTCCTGCTCCACAGCCTGCTGTGCAAGATGACCCATCTACATATAATCTCCATGTAGGTAACTCGTCTTCAAATTTCTTATCTGACAGAGTTCCTCGGTGAAATATTTGTTGTTTCCTTTCATCCTCCCCTGGTATTTTTCGCTCTTCATCGAATTTGATGATCTTTCTACATCCACAAGCCCTTTTACCAATCGGAGTTGGTCTGGACTTATGTCTGTTGATCCTGTAACATCCACAGGTTGGTCAGCGAGCAACTTTTGTTCCTCGGGGGTATCAGGATATGTATACTCTGCTATAAAGTCTGCTACATCTTGCCCTTTTAAGGATGATCTGAGTTCATATACAATATCATATTCACCGAGCTCTATTGCCCAGTACATCAGTTTCCCTGACTTTTCTGGCTTATGAAGGGTTTGTCTTAATGGCATGTCGGTATACACGATGATGGTATGGGTCTGGAAATATGGCCTTATTCTTATACTTGCCTCAATTAATGCCAATGCCAATTTTTCTAACTTTGGGTACCTGTTCTCTGCACCTCGGAAAGCCTTACTTGTGTAATAAATTGGCTTCTAGACTCCATTCTCTATTCTGATCAATGCCGAGCTGACTGCATTCTCTGATACTGCCAGGTACAAGTACAACTTTTCTCCTGTTAATGGCTTGGACAACAGTGGAGGTGTTCCCAAATATTTCTTCAAGTCTTGAAAGGCTTTCTCACATTCATCATTCCACTCGAAAGTTTTTCGAAGTGTTTTGAAGAATGGAAGGCATCTATCAGTTGCTAGAGATACAAATCTGTTGAGCGCGGTAACTCGTCCTGTAAGGCTTTGCACTTCTTTCTTCATCGTTGGAGATCGCAGCCCTAATAAAGCTTTGATCTTTTCAGTATTTGCTTCTATGCCTCGTTGCTTGACAATGTAACCGAGAAACATGCCTTCTCGTACTCCAAATATGCACTTCGTCGGGTTCAGCTTCATTTGATATTTATCCAGTTGATCAAAGGTCTGGACTAAGTCAACTAGAAGATCAGTAACTTTCTTGCTCTTTGTCAGCATATCGTCAACATAGACTTTCATATTGCAACTGATTTGCTCTGCAAAGACCTTGTTCATCAGCCACTGATAGGTTGCTATGAAATTTTAATAGGCTGCCCGAGCACCTGTCGAGACTAGGGAAAATAATTATTATCATGAGAATAATTATTCAGCCAAACAATATGTGATGTGTATCAGCATAAAATAATAAAAATTTCAAAATATGAAATAATATTTTTGTGCCAAATGTGTGTGAGATGGACAAATTTTTATCAGATATGCATCATAAATAAGATGTAGAGTTATTTAACCTCCAACAACTAATCAGGTATAAGTTGTTGTTTGAAAATTATTTATCACTTGGTTTTAAAAATATTTTTGGGGTGATCACAAGTTAGAGAAGACTTAAGCCCCCTGCTTGTCCCCAAGCTGAACTCGTGTTTAAAGAAATATCTAGGGTGTTTCGCATTTTTTAATACCCCAAGATTCTACTGTTGCCGACAAACAACATGGATGTTGACGACCAACATTTAAGGATATCTCAAATTATAGAATATATGGTTGGATGACCAGAATATCTCGAATCTTTAGATCAAAAAATAACATTCGATGTAAAATTTAAGCCTTAAGAATGTTAATTAAATGAATAAATAAATAACCCACTAGATCGTGTGATTTCGACAAAGAAACCTTGTGATGTGATGAACGAGGGGCCAACATATCAAATTTGTGCCCAGAGTCTTGATATGGTCATGATTGTTTTACTGATGCTCTTTTACAAGAGGTGAGTAATGATTTTTCAGGTGAGAGAAAATTATTTTTTATATTGATCCCTTCCTATTCCCTATTTGGAGAGAAAAAAATATGATGAATGATAGAAGTTATTACCAAATTTATATAAAAAATCAATCAATTTGACTTTATTGACATAGATGGAAGATGAACCAAATTAAGTATATAATTCATAAAAGTGAATGCAAAGAGGCTCAAACTTGAAGAGAGAGAAAATAGATCTGGGTCATGATTTCCATGAGAAGACTTTTTATTGTCTTTAACCGTTTCCCATTCTTTTATTAAAAATATGATGGGAATTTGAATAGACATCAAAGATCTTACAAAATTTATAATGAAAATTATCAAATCTTATCATCGTCGTATATATTGGTATATGTAATCATTTAAAATATTTAATCCATGATATAAAATTGAAGCTTGAGAATCAAGCAAAAATTTATGATTTATGAAATCCACTATTTTTCAGATTTCTAAATAAGAATTAATCTAATAGTTATGATTTAAAAATCATGATATGCAACATTTTGCAGATAAAAATTGGACAATTAATTTATGTATATAAACATAAAAATCATGATTGAATCAAAAGATGTATGTATAATTGATTATACGTAGAGAAAATAAAAACTTAGCTTTTGATGGAGAACAATGGTTGTAACACGTTCCCATAGACGACGCCAATCTGTTGATGCAAAAAACGGACCGAACCCCATTTTTATGATCACAGATAAATAGATAAAAGCAATCCAATCACACACATGAGAGACAGATTTTTAAAGTGGTTCGGCTATAAGGAAAAGCCTACGTCCACTGTTATTTTATTCCCAGGGGTTTACAATATCACAACGTGGTGTAGAGAGAGAAAAAAGGTGTGGATCTTGTGTATGGTGTCTCTCATCGTTATCGGATCTCTCTTTTGGCTAAGGGAATACATGTATTTATAGTGATGGGAGATAAAGAGATTCATCGTATGTAGACATTTATACATTATGTCTACATTCAACGAATCTAATTGTTGAATTGCTTGGTATGCTATGTGTTGTCATCTATTAATACAGTATAAATGTACATTAATGATCATTAAATGCGTAGTTATCCTTTGATCTTCCTGGTTGGTATGCCGACCAACTCTCCTCGGGTGCCAACTAATACTCCTCGGGTGCCGACCAACACTCCTCGGATGGCGACCAACTCTCCTCGGATGCTGACCAACTCTCCTCGGGTGTTGAATATTGCCACATAGGATGACATGTGTCCTTTTCTGATTGGTCCTCGTAGATGGAGAATTTTTGAGTTAACATTCGGGTTGTCACAGTTAAACCTGCTTGCATCCACAGTTGCTGCAGCAAACGTCTGACTCGAAAGAATCATCATCCAGGCATCCCTGTGTCTGGACACCTATATATATATATATATATATAGTAAGAGGGAAAATAGATAAACGGGACAAAGCCCGATTTTTGAAAATATTTTAGCAAGTGCTTGAAATCCATATTTTAAAATATGTTATTTCTCATATTTAAACTGGTATCGCTCTCACATGAGATACACCTCTCTCCTCTTCTAGCAGTGCACAAGTAGCGCATACCATTTTAAACAACTTAGCTAAGCTACTTTGCCTAACTAATGTAATTAACCATCTTCTAATAAACCTCACCAATTCGGGTACTAAGGAGTAAACTTCTCCCCATTCCTAACATTATGTTACGTTCGTGTGTGGGGTGTCTCGCGAAGCGAAATCCAAACAAGGAACCCCCCCGATACACTACTACGTGACAATGTTGATCATCAGAATCCATTAGGCCTTCAATACATAACGTATTTATATCATCCCGTATTTATTGATAGTTCTCATTAGAACCTATGATCCATATTCATATAAATCCGGATATAAATCTACCGGAAGGATTATATCACTTTATTCATTCTTCTCCTTTTTATACAGGGTTAGGTTATATGATATCTCATCTCATACATATACAATATACTTTTCGCAACAAGTATATTAGTTATCCATATAGGACACCAAATAATATTTCGGTATATGCACATTATTCCCTTTATGCATACACATCAATTTATATAACAATATATCGCACTATTGCACCCTGGTTAAAAAACCCCTTGTATCGTTATAAAGTTGAAGCATTTATTCCTTACTTATCTACTTATACACACAATAGAAAGTTCCCATATAAATATACGTATATATATTGGTCACACATATAATATATATATTAACGGCACCCCACATAAGATCTATGGTGCTGGCATACTCTGCGATCAAGTCCTTGTATCACACAAACTAAGGAAAATACTAGTTCAGAATCACTCTCAAACTGTATTAACACAAAACACATACAAATGGAGGCGAAACATAGTTCCAAGTCACTAAGAGGTCAGCACATACCCTCACGTCTCTTAGGACCGTATGGCTATCAATCAGATAGCCTGTACCAAGGAGTCCTATGTTCAAGGGTACAAGTCAATATCCCCCATAAAGGTCTCATCGAGATAAGACTGTCCCGACGCGGTAACCTCCGTGATAGCGAGTAGCGCATGCATGATTTTTACACATATATAATATAAGGGCATACTCATAGCCCATACAATACATCCCATACGTAGTATATTTATATCTTGGATATCCTATGCATTTATCAATTTTACCAATTTTCAATATATTATTTTCTGAGCTTTTCTCACCGCACAATGATTATATCAACAACATTGATATATATTATTTATCTCTTCTCAATCTTTTATGGCTATAATCTCCAAACTCTTATAGCGATAGCCAATAGCCTAGAATATTATCATTCGCAATAATATAAGCCGTCACACAATTAAAATACCCCAATACGTATTCCCTTATTTAATATTCAAATCACACCTAAATATCTCTTTAAGTATTATTCTTCACGAACACCCCTATTTGGGTGAATCTTGGATTTTACTTTCAACTAATCCAAAATACACGCCTTATTAAAAAAATATTTAAAAGTCCCCACACTATTTTTAGGAACCCCAAATATTTATCTCTAAACAATTTTAGCCTCTTATTTTTCCAATTTCCGAGTGCATTTTCGAGTTGGTGATTTCACCCCGGAACTTCCTTCTTATAAAAATCATAACAATTCGAAAAAAAATCAGAAAAATACGTGGTCAGCGCCCACGCGACCGTATCGAAAAGATCTACAATTTTCATGTTTTGACCGAGAGCTGAATTAGATATTTTACTATCCGAAATAGTCTGGAAGTGACGCTGGTTACTATTCACCTTCTTCTCCAAAAATCCAAACCTCCATTAAAACACCTCCAAGCTTTTTATCTCCTCTCTCATCATCATTCAACCTCAAATAACCATTAATACACACATTCAAAGGGTTCTAATCATCCTAGAACCCATATCCAATAATTAATTTCAAGTTTCTCAAATTGGGTATAAATCGAGTTATATCCGTTTTAATCTTTCGAAAATCCATTTGATTTACGAAATTTCAACCCAAAAATCTTTAGTTTTATACCAAATACCATATGAGAAATTAAACACACTAAATCATAAATCAAGTTAAACACTTGCCTTGTGGATTAAATCCGACGACCACGAGTCGAATCCCGCGAATTTTGGTCGGAAATCTCTTCTTTTCTTCTCTTTTCTTTCTTCTTCTTTCTTCTTCTTTCTTCTCTCTCTCTCTCTCTCTCTCTCTCTCTCTCTCTCTCTCTCTCTCTCTCTCTCTCTTAGGGCTGATATTTGGGGGAAATGAGGACTGCCACCTCTTTAAATCCGAAGTTGGGTATATACCTAATCGTTAAATGACTCGTGTACTCATTTACGAGTCCCTACTAGTCTAAAAATGCCCGGAACCCAAATACTACCCCCGGGTACTCTATTTTGACTATCTCGGCCATTCCGAACCCAATGGCGGAGTCGAAATCTCCATTCGAGTCACTTAACTAAAATTCACTATTTGACCCAACACGTTCAATACGCGTGCTTTCCAATTTAAAATATTTTCCTTTGTCGCTTTACCCAACTGCGACATGTAATAAAAATAATCTACTCATATACTTAGTCTCGAAATATAATCCACGTAAATATTAATCTACCACTAGAAAACTAATATTTACTATTCACTTTATAATATTGAATTTATTTAATTTCACTTATTAATCCCAGAATTACTATTCATAATAATTCCTCAAATTACCAAATTAACTCCACAGTGTAATTTAAATACCTTTAAAAGTGTGGGGTAGTACATATGACTGGCATAAATCCCATCGTAAAGTTCATATAGGACTTGGTTGACGTATTTTTAGTGTACACATTGAAGGTAGAGGCCCATAAAAGACCTCTTTTAAAGCTTTCCCTCATGACCCAGGTAAAACCGAGCAGCTTTTACCCTGACTTTATGAGCCCGTTTCTTGTCGGTTGGCAGTATCTTATTTTGTAAGTATGCGATGATTAGATCCATCCAACTTGGACCCTTTTCAATGGAGAGAATGTGCTCCGAGGCAATCGTTTTGTCAATTATGGACTTGGTGAGGGATTCCACATCATTTTTTCACTTGATATTAGAGTCTAATGCTGAGCTTAGGGCTGCTAAAGCATCTGCATGACTGTTGTGCCCCAGGGGGAACTGTTGAACGTGGACTTCTTCGAATTTTGTCATCAACTCGTGCAACACCGTGAGATAAGCACCATAGATGGAGCCAATTATGAGTGTGATTAATCACAACTAATAAATTCTAGAAAGCTATTAAAAAAGAGAATGCAAGTGTCACACACATCACACGAATATACGTGGTTCGACAAATTACCCACGTCCATGCAAAGGTTACTGAGTTATGATTAGTGTCTCTCAAAGTTCGAAAATTACATCCCCCTTAGACCTGGGGTGTGGGTTATATTTATAGTCGTGTAAAACTACAACGATCGAATTGATTAAGGAACTACCTCGACTTGCTATTGGCTTGTGTGGTGATTCACTGATTATCTCAATCGAGATTTTCGATAACCGTTCTGAGATTATTTAAAAGATAACTACTTCATAATTATCCACGTGATAAATGCTTGTGTCGATCCTCCTTGTTAATATATTGGGCCAGACTTGAGTTAGGACTTATTGGGATTGCTCGGGTGTAGACACCACATTTTAGGACCCCACCCCTAAGCATCTCCTGATGTCCCTATCACTTCTTCTCTCGCCATAAACCTTAGATCATACTTCGAGTACTCATCTGGAGGCCACCGGGCACTCTCGGACCCCGTTGACTGTCGATAAACTTTCTCACTTGACCGAAAGATCATTAAATCTTCGAATGGGCTCTGAATCCCCTTTCCAATGGCTTGCCCCCGTGCGCGAATCAGCATTAAGGTTCAAACGAACAGTCCACTTTCCCCAAAAAACTAATATGGAGGGCACCGGGCGCTCTCAAGCTCCATTTGAATCTTGTCAACTCTTCAGCTCAAAGGAGACTGAACGAATCTTCGTAGGGCTCTGAATACCCTTTCCAAAGGTCTACCTCATGCACGAATTAGCCTTACGGTACAGACGAGTGACCCATTTTACTTTAAATGGTCACTGGGTGATTCCGGACTCCGTTTGACCAAGGTTAACTCTTCGAACCAAATGTGACTGAATGAATCTTCGAAAGGCTCTAAATACCCTTTTCAACGGTCCATTCATGCGCAATTCTGACTTACGATTCGGATGAACGATCCTTTTTCCTTCGCGAATTTCCTGTCTAGCGACCAATGGGTGCTTCCAATTTTCGTCTGACCATTGTCAATTACCGAACCCGGGAGCGGACCATTAGATTATTAAAGGGATTTGAATACCCTTTTCAACGATTCATCCTGTGCGCGATTCGAACTTATGGATTGAGTTTTACGACCATTTTTTGAAAAATCTGCAAAGTATTGTCGAATGGCAAACCCATTTCCGTGCTTATCGACAGTGTGTTTGGGGCTTCCTATCAACAGGCATGTTAAGGACAATGTTGATCGACACCCCCTTGACCCTATATAAGGAGAACATGAGCTCAATGCGAAGGGAACCTTAGAAACACCCGACTCATTGATCTCAGCAATATTCTCTCGAAGTCAGCGTTGTTTCCATATTGAAACCTCTCCCCCACATTCTATTTCCATCCTTTCCTTTCCCAATTCGGCAAATTCCATTCTATCTCCTCTTACCACCTTCATCCACTTACAAGATCAACCCTTCAATAATAAATATCAACTTCAAATCTTTAAAAGAAGGTCCAAGCCTTCCACTCACTCTTATAATTCTCTTATTTTCACATTAGTTACATAATTCTTATTTTATCATTTAATTTTATTAGATCGCACCTATTAATATTAAACCCTTTTATTAGTAGTATCATACATACTATATTTTCTAACAAAAAAACAAAAACAAGAAAAAGAGGGTTCGCGTGTAAATTCCAAGCGGGGATTTCTCACTACATTTTCTCATACTAAGACATCCTTTTTACACACACATATAAGAAAAGTTCCCTATTGGATTTATGGGATAAACCCCACGCCGTGTTATATGCGAACTACGTGGACTTTGATGCCTTTTTAGGCTACGTGGGCATCTCGGGCAAAATTCGAGATTCGAGTCATCTCCGATCTTTATTCATATATTATTTTCATATCATATATTTATAATTTATGCTTGTGTTTTGTCCAACCTACACCATTGTCCTTTGATAAGCGATTGGTGACCCGATAAACGCACACATAATATTTTGATTACTATTTTGAGAACACTCCTAAGGATGACCTCACTCTTCCTTTATCCATGACGTGAGTCAAGTAATTCCACTCTCTATTTATATATACAGGCACACAATTCATGAAATTATTAAGGAGAAGAATGACGCATGACCATGAGAGACCGAAAGGGCAGGATGGGTTTCTAACACATTCCCATTTCGTAACTTAGTCCCTGAATCCTTGAAATAATTGGATTATCAAACATTAATATATCTTTGATGTTGTTTTCTCGAGGTGCCAACATTTTTTTTGTCTGTTTTGTGCAAAATAGGCTGGTGACTCTATCTTTATACATCACCCTAATTGATGATGATCGAAGCTCCCGAAAGGGCTTCCCCCCTGCGCCGACTAGGAGAGTGATGCCCACAGTGGCGACTCCGCTGGGGACAATTCTATAAGAGGACTAGACTTTATTTTTACATGGGTGCGATTATTGTCTACATGTGTGCGTATGCACCTACGTGTATGTTCCCTTTTCCTTTATTACTTATTGCATATATGTATATATCACTTCCCACTCACTTTTTACTTCACACACTCGTAGATACCCTCAATGCACACTTCACACTACCCTGGATCACTTATACCCACATGCTTCACACACCACTTAGAATATCCATGCTTAGGCTTCACTAACACACACCTCCACTTATCACATTTGTATATATCCATTCTCACTTACACATATCACACGCCACTTATAATTGATCCATGCTTAGGATCACTACCACACACTTACTTGTAGATATTCACATATATTTCACACTTATCCATTCTTAGTGTAGTCTTCATGCTCTATGATAGATTTATTTTTCATGGTACTTATACATTATTCCCCGTTAGTATAATGATTATTTCACTCATCATAAAAGACTCTATTCATCACATACTAATTAATAATCATGAATTTTGCACACTACATCACCAAGAGTATTGCTATATTTACCAAAATTTTATCCCATACTGGGGGGTCACTTTGTGATGGGCGCTGGTCCGGGAGGTCACAGTTAGCCTTAGCAATATGACTCTCACCTTCCATTAACATAGTACCTTTTACGTATATCGAACGGTTCCCCTCGCATTGTACCGCTTGACCGAACTCACGACAGGAGGTATATAGCACAAAAGTCATTCATGTACGTCGAGTATATTGAATTTGCTCTCATACGTACTGTTCCCATGAGGAATATAGTGAGGCAATTCACATACACTCAGGTATATCAAATGGCTTGTCCACATGTACCAATTTCTCTCAAAAGCAATAAGTATATCGTGGAAGTCATGCCAAAAGGGGATACCCTAACACTATCCTAGGCTCGGACCTTGTCTGACATTTTTTCATTTAGGTAAACCTAATACAAGTGAAAACGTAATAATAGAAATCATGCTGAGATTCTTCTCTCGTTTTTCCCCTCCCTTTTTCTCAAAATATCAAAAACATTTTCCTCTTTTTATCAAAAATAACAAAAACATTTTTACACCTTTTATAAAAAATACCCAAGACATTTTTCCTCCTTTTATCAAAGATACCAAAAACATTTTTCCTCTTTTTCAAAAATAATGAAAAAATAATTCTTTCTCCCCTCTTTAAAAAATAAACTCGAACCATTTATCATTCTGAGATCGATTGCACAACCGATTCTTGGCCTGGCTCCCTATTGGCTTCGGTCTTCCGTCAAATCTCTCTGAAGCTCCACCAGATCCTTTGCTACTCTATCCGTGTCCAAAACCTACCTTCACCAGCTCTTCATGGAAAACGTCGATCAAGCACCTAATATGCAGCCTAATCTGATGACCGTATTACCCCAGCTCAGTGCTACAATTGACAACCTTCAAACTGAGGTCCATGAAATGCAACGAAATCAGGTCCATATTCCTAAAGAACTCGGGGTTCTATTTCCTCTTGCCATAAGTCCACCCGCTCCCGAGCCTGTTAGGGTCCTATAAGAATATCAGCATGCTCCGCGTGCCCCACCTGCTAATGGGTCCTCGCTAGCTAAGCTCCCTATGCCAAACCTTGCCCAGTTATGGGCTAACTTGCAGTACGTATTGATCCCAATGAGGAATAATTGAATAAGGTCAAGAAATACCTCAAACTGCTGTCTAAGAAATTCAATCAAGTCAAGATATCCGGGAACTACATGGACTACACCCACATGTCTCCCTATTCTAAAACAAGATTGTCGGAGAAGTTCAAAATCCTAGATATTGAGAAGTTTGGGGGGCAGCGGGCCCTTAATTGTGCACCTTCACAGTTATCACCAATCCATGACCCTTTTTAGCACCTCTGAAGAGATAATGGCCCAAATGTTTCAACAGACTTCGAAGGAAAGCGCCCTCCGATGGTTCCTATCCCTCGAAGAGTCCAGAATCCATAGTTAGGAGGATGTCACCTGAGAATTCATGTCTCAATACAAGTATAATGAGGAACTAGAGGTTACACGTCGTGATCTAGAGCTTCCCAAGCAGAACTCAAAGGAAATAGTCAATAGCTTCATAGGGAGGTGTAGAGATAAATCTGCCACCATGACCAACCGGCCCTCCGAAGAAGAACAAGTCAATATCGTAAAGAAGAATTTATTGCCACATATTCGAGCGACTATGAGAGGTTAGTATTATCCACACTTTCGATCTCTCCAAGAGGCGGGTGTAGAAATTAAAGAAAGTGGTACCAAGGTAGAAGTTGAACCAAAGAAAGTAACAGTACAGTTCATTCCCCCAAAATACGAGAAGCCTACTAATGCTACAGTTTTAACCACCAACAATATCTCCCAACCCGTTACCTCTTGGGCACCAGAAAGTCGCCCTAATCCCGCCAGAAAGGAATACACCAATCTCCATGATCCCCTATCCAAAGTCTACCAGGTATTGTTAAACCAAAATCTCACCAAACCCTTAGACCCCCGTCCATTACCAAACCCGTTTCCCAAGAATTTTAAAATCGATGCCTGCTGTGACTTTCACCAATCCGCGAGCCACACTACCGATTAGTGCTTCCATCTCAAAAACGTGGTTCAAGGTTTGATTGACCGGGGTCTCATCGCTCCACTAAAGGATCTTAAACCCAATACCACTCATAACTCACGTACCACACATGCAAATGTAATCTTTCTAGAAAATGACCCAGAATTCGATCCATCTACTCAAATTGTGCCCAGTAAAGCACCCATCATACCCATAATTTCACCCAAACCGCTCAAAGTTTTCCCATATTTTCTCTTACACCCAACTTGATTTGTCAACCAAGCTCTTCCACTCCCCACAAGGGCCTGCATTGTCATCCGTACCCGATCCTAGGGGAAAGATATAAAGTTACCAATAATATTGAACCAACTTCTGGAGTTTGGGCTGAAATTGCCCACCGAGATGACCATCGACTATCAAAATTTCAGCGACCTATTTATGAAAGTCAGAAAATAGGCTAAGGAATTCGATGAATGGGTGAACTTGCAAAAGAAGTCGGTCTAGATGTCACGGTACAGATCATGTCAAACATATTTTGATAGACCAGTGAATTCTGTAACACTTTCGAACTACTCACTACGCTGAAGGTTCAAGGGCGGTTGGTTTCTTTACTCTTGTACCTCCTCGTCGAGTGGGAAGATTTATATGAGGAAGCTGTTGAGGTTGTGGAATACATCGATTTCTCTTAGCAGGAAGACATCGTTGCCACCAGATGGGGGAATAAATTTGATAGCTTAGGTGGTGAACCGAGCCAGGAAAAAGTCGGTCCAGTAATTGGCATATGCAGAATGGTATCCTTTGAATACCTATTGGGGGAAATCAATAAAGTATCCATTCAGTCAGAAATAAATGAAGATACGGGTTCTTGTTCTTTCCCGCCTCAGCAAACCACATTACCAAATTAAGGAGACAATAAAAGGATCTGAATCCTCAATTGTTGGGAGCAGATAAGGGAAAAAGAGTTGCCGAAAAACTTTTCATGCTAAAAACGATCGTTGAGGAAAGCAAGATCCTCGACCAACTCAAGAAGACTCAAGCTAACATCAACTTATGGGAACTCTTCATGTTTTAATAATTACACCGGAATGCTCTGATAAAGCTTCTCACCGGGCCCATAATCCCTCTTTCCACCACTCCCGAAGAAGCTATAAACTTGGTTGGGTCCTTAAACTCCACTAGAATCATTTCTTTCTCCTTAGAAGATATTTCAAATATTAGTTCCAGTTATAACTATGCCCTTAACATCTCCGTTAAAGTAATATGAAAGGAAGTTCCACTCCCACTCATCAACAACGGATTCACCCTTAATGTTTTTCCTCTCAGAACCTTTAATTGCTTTGGGTTAAAAGTAAGTGACCTTACTCCTACTTCTGTCGAGGTGTGTGCTTATGATAATACCCGTCGAGAGATAATGAGATCCATAACACTCACAATGTAAGCTAGCCCTACTAATCCTATCGTTGAGTTCTATGTTGCTGACATGCTCGAATCTTTTAAATTGATGCTTAATCAATCGTGGCTTCATAGCATCTGGGGGTATCTTCCTCCCTTCATCAGAAACTGAAATTCTTCAACAAAAGGGTAGGTTATCACCATTTATGGGGATGTTTATGGTATAAAAAATTCTAGCACCAGTAATTCGATCTTGAAAATACAGCATGAGACGAATGATATGCTCCTCTCTAACTTCATGGTTGATTCATAGCCTTTTTCGGCAGGGGATAATTTCAAAGACCGAGTCTGTCCAGAACACAACACTCAAGGCAACATTAATGTGATAAAGATGTTCAAGAATATGCATTTCATGCTCGAACTTAAACTATGGCGATGTAAATGAAGGATCCTTGAGCCCATAGTCCTGAAAGAGGCCTTTCCCTTGTGTGTCCTGGGTTATTAGCCTTCACCCGAAGAACTCAAAGCGCTTCGCCAACCGTGACTGATATGAGTTTAAAAGATGCAAAGACTGTTTTAAGAGATTATCTGAATGTAAGATTCGTCAAGAAGGGTGAAGACTTCCCATTATGTGGCTTTTCTGAACCATGTGGATAAGAAGATGAAGTCGGGGATGAAAATCTTCTTTCTAAATAACTAATCTTGGGCTGAAGACTTATAGCATAAAATGCAACCTCTTAGGTCTCTAAGAAAAATGATTTCGAAGACTCATTCAACCTACAAACACTGGGGTTGACTCTCTATATAATCCATTCATACGCTATACCGTCGGACCCGTCCACTCTGATCAAGACCGCTGATGAGTCATTTCTCAACTAAAATGCTATATCAGTCCCACCTATAGAGATTTAACCCATCCTTGTTGTTTACCCTATCACTTCATATGTTGTTATTCCTATTTTTTCTCATAACAATATAATCTACACCTCTTTTGATGAGGTTCTTAATGCTATTTTTTGAGAAAGTGAAATAAACGAGGATTTTGAGTATCTTATTGTGCCTTACATTAATTGCCTTGATTCTATTCAAACTCTTGGTGATGATGATGATTTTGCAAATGAATAATTCTTAATTAATCTTAATAAGGTTAATAACAAAGAATATAACCGCATTCAAATTAATGAGGATAAAACCGTCGTTATCAATCTCGATCCTAGTAGCCAACAACGTGAGATTAGGATATGGTCCGCCCTTAACGAGCATGAGCGTGCATAATTCGAAGATCTGCTAAAGGAATTCGTGGAAATTTTTGCATGGTCCTATAATGACATATCCGACATCGATCCCAAAATAGCTCAACACTAGATCCTAACTCTCCCGGAGTGCAAGTCGATTAAACAGAAGCTAAGGAAACTTCGCACTGAATGGTCGCTCAAAGTCAAAGAATAGGTGGTTAAGCAGTTGAACGTAGGCTTCATCCTTGTGATCAAATATCCCATATGGATCTCCAACATCATCCTTGTGTTAAAATTAGGAGGAAAAGTCTCCATGTGCATCGACTATCGAGATTTAAGCAAAGCCTCTCCAAAGGACGATTACCCATTGACCAACATCGATATGATTGTGGATAACACAGTCAGACATTCCCTCAAGTCATTTGTCTATGGATTCTTCAAACATAACCAGATTAAGATGCACCTTGAACATCAAGAGAAAATTGCATTCGGCACCCCCTAGGGAATCTTTTGCTACACGAATATGCCATTTGGACTCAAGAACGCTGGGTCTACCTACCAAAGGGTTTCCATAACCATCTTGCATGATCTGATGCACAAGGAGGTTGAAGTCTATGTACACAACATGATTATTAAATCTAAAACTCTGAAATATCACGTTCCCGCCCTTCGGAAGTTCTTTGAACGACTACGGAGATACCAAATGAGGCTAAACCCACATAAATGCATTTCTAGTGTCACGAAAGGGAAGCTTTGGGGATTCATGGTTAGCGAGAAGGGAATATAGGTACATCTTGCTAAGCTAAAAGCCATACTGGAAATTCCACCACCTCGAATGGAGAAGGAAGTTCGAGAATTCCTCTGTAAACTTCAGTATATCAGTCGGTTCACTAGCCAACTGACTTCTATTTGCGAGCCCAACTTCAAACTCTTTCCGAAGGATTCTACCAAAGTCTGGAATGAGGCATATTAGGAAGCCTTTGACAGAATCAAGCGATACCTTACCCATCCTTCGATGTTTATACCTCTGTACATAGGTCTCCCTCTACTCATGTACTTGACCATTACGGATACTACCACATGAGCTTTATTAGCCCAATATATCAAAGAATTTCGCAAAAAGAGATCCATTTACTATGCTAACCAAAAATGAGGGGGTACGAAGTCAATTACACTATTTTGGAGAAAGCATGTGTTGCCCTAATCTGGCTCATTCAAAAGTTACGACACTACATGCTCTCCTTTCCCATTATACTTGTATCCTATATGGATCCTATCAAGTATCATCTTGAGAAACCTGCCTTATCTAGTCGAATGGCCCGATGGTTGATGCTGCTAGCTGAGTTTGATATCGTGTATATCATACAAAAAGCTATAAAAGGGAGAGTCATCTTCGACTACCTTACTGACTACCCCATGGAAGAGGTTGATGTTTGGGTCTTTAAATTCTTAGAAAAATATATTCTCTAGATTTCTCAAGAAGACGTCAGATAATAAATATTCTTTGATGGTGCTGCCAATAAGAAAGGATACGATATTGGGATACTTGTGATCTCCCCTGATGGCTCTCACACTCCAATTTCCATCAAGCTAGACTTCCCCTGCACTAAAAACATGACCGAATACGAGGCATGCACTGTAAGCCTCAAAGTCACCTTCAAGAAAGGTATCAAACACCTAGATGTCTATTGGGACTCTATCCTCATCATCGACCAAGTCCTTAGAAGACGGAAGGTCAAAGACGAAAAGCTCTTACCCTTTCATGCCCAACTAGAAGAGTTGGCCTCTCAGTTTCAAGATATCACCTTCCATTACCTTCCCCATGTAAAGAACAGCTTATTTGACGCCCTTGCTACCCTCATCGACATACTCGACGGAATAGAAATGGCCCTTTTACTAGTCCGAAAATAAGTTATGCCAACCCACTGCTACCACATTGAGCTCATCACCTAGGAGGATTTCGATATGGTTGGGTTTTGGTACTACGACATTTGGCACCTTCTCAAGCACGGTAGGTATACTCAAGACGCCAATAAGAAAGATCATTTGACACTTCACAAACTGGCTGCCCAGTACATCAGCTGCGATAAAGCACTGTTCATGAGAAACTTCGATGGAATCCGTTTGCATTGTATTGCAGGGGATGACATTGAAGAAATGATGCAAATGATCCACAACTGAGAGTGCACTACGGCTTAGTGGTTAAATTTATTTAATTAAAGGTCAACTTTTAACCAGTTTTAAACCCTAGTTAATGCAACTGAGTGATCGAAAGCATTAAATCAATATAACATGCAACTACACATACCAGAAGGCCATATTCAGGAAAAATCCACGCAAAGCAAAACCAATTCTTATTTCACTAGATATGCAAATCGCAACTTATAATAATAGAGAAATACAAACAACAACAATGAATATCCCACAGATTTCGGTTCATCTTCTTCGGCAAGAGCTCCCATAAAAACTCCAAGAACAACAATGGAGATATTTTCTCCACAAATACCACTCCAAGATAGGAATAGATGACTATGAGGGTTTCTCAATGATTCACAAATATAATATGGGAGGTTTGAGTGAATCAAAATGGTTTTTGGCCTTTAAAAGGGAAGACATAAAGTGCAGCAGGTTTGCAGGAGGCGAAGTTAAAAACTCTTACGAAAAACCTACAGAAAATAGGTTTAAATAGGTAAACACAAAAATTGAAGCAACGCTATATTGTTTAAATGACATCTCAAGTTTGTTAGAATGAGACATGGATCTCGTTAAAAGACCCTTCGAACGACGTAAGAAACGCTCTATTGAAAGCCAAAACAGTATGGGTTCGCTTGATCCATATGAGAACAAGGGCATCAAATGACATGGAAATGTTGTTTGAACAACAATGCTTAGTCGTTTGAACGACTTTAAGTGAAAAATATTTTATTTAAAGATCCAACCTCGCTTTGATTTAATATAAAATTAAGTTTAAATCGAATAAAATTCTCCCAGATATATTTTACGAAAAACTAAGAACTCCAAATAGAATTATACCTTAAAGAAGTGGAGTTGTGGAGAACGGTTGAAGTTGAACGTGGCATACGTTAAAGATGATGATGAGCATGTTGCCAATGATTTGAATAGTGGATGTCGTGGATGATCGTGTAGATGTGCCAATGTAGTGGAATATGTAGTATCTTATGTGATCTTGGACAAAATAGACAATACCTATATTCTAGCGGATAATGACAAAAATACTGTCCTTATAAATACCCCCTATAGCTATACCGGTACATGTATAAAAATATTCGAATTATGCAACCCTAAAAAATCCCTAAGACATACAATCTAATATCCCCCAAACCCTCAAATGGAGATATCAAAGTACATGTCTTGAAATCTTGAAAATCTTCAAAAACTTCAAATCTCCAAAATTTTCCTTGTCTTCATCGAGCGTGTTATGAGCATGATCTTCAATAGTACCTACACACATGAGCGAAGAAACAAATACTCGTGGCGCGCAAAAGTTTGAAATAAAATGATAAGCATAAATGATGAATTAATTAAGCACAAGCAAATCATTAAATAATCAAACTTTCTAACTCCCCCATAATTGTTCTCCCCCTTTTTATGATGTCCCAAATAGACAAGGAAAGAAAACATTCGCAATAAATACGGAGTGTGTCACAAATAAATAAACTTCTCTTTTTGAAATTTTCAAAATTTTTCTCGCAAAAATATACAACAAATAAATCACACCATGAATTTACACTAAGATAACCAAGTCGATGATAGCGTAAGTGTAGGGGTGTGAACAAATTTGATAGAAAATCAACTCAAACATTCATAACATATGTGTGCGATGAATTTTCGATACCCCTAACGAATGAACTCAAAATTGTCCTTAGGTGTAAAAAAATGGATTTATACGAATTTGACTCAATCTAATTAACACATCAAAGTCTAAAATGATTTCCACGCCAATAACATCTAAAACTATGTAATATTTTTTTGAGACTTTGTCAGGACGTGCAAACCCATTGATTTCTAACCAAATTCCCTAATAAATAATAATTCTTTATATTTTTCTATTGAGGTGCTAATATCTCTTGAGGAGATTTCCTATTAGCCCCATTTTGGCATATTTTCTTTTTATTACCTTAATTTTTTCTTGAGCTATTTTCAAACGGTGGCTTTCACGATGATGACAGTTGTTATAATGACTCGTTTACCTATCATACTCCGATACTAAAGGTTATGTTAGGACAACTGGCAGTCAGGTAAAGAAGATTACCTATCATACTCCGATACAAGGTTTGCTCTATGCCCTTCCCTGAAGTGTCCTTGCTAAGTTTCGCCGAGGTACTCACGCGGGTGCGTGAATGCTTAGCAGAGTATAACCCAAACTTCTTCATGAGGTTTCTTGCACACTTAAATTGGGAGATGAACATCCCATCCTCTAGATGGAGAACCTGGAGACCAAGGAAGAATGTAAGCTCACTAACCATGCTTATTCGAACTCACTCTTCAACTCCTCCTCAAAGTCGTGAGCAAGACAGGAGCACGTGGATCCAAAGACTATGTAGTCCACATAAACCTGGGCAACCAAAGAAACAGATTTTCCTCTCCTAACAAACAACTACTTATCAACTCCCCCTCTCTTGAAGCCACGGGTTAAGAAATAGGAAGTAAGCCTCTCGTACCCAGCATGGAGGTGCTTGCTTCAAACCATATAGGGCTTTTCTCAGATAATAGATGCGTCGAAGGTGATTAGGGTCTTAAAATCCTTTCGATAGTTCCACATAAACCTCCTCCTGAAGAATTCCATTTAGAAAGGAACTCTTGACATCCATCTGATATAACTTGAAGCACAGATGACATGCGATGGCGAGTAGTAAGTGGACGGACTCAAGCCTCATAATAGGAGCAAATTATAACAACCCGTCCTTTTGGGAGACACTTAAATTTCATAATTAAGTATAAATTGGAAATTTAGAGACTTTCTCAAAATAGTGATTTTTGGGATTTTTGAGGATTGGATGATTTTCACTGGTCGGTATATTTACTTTTGGTGTTAAGTAAATGAATTGGAGTATTTTAATAATATGTCGCTGTTGAGTAAAGAGAAAAAAGAGAGGATTTTAATTAGAAAACCCGCATTAAGTTATATTTGGGTTAGAATAGTGATTTGCGGTCAAGTACCTCGGATGGAGATTTCGACTACGCTGTGAGTCTCGGAATGTCCGAGATGGTCAGAAAAAATTGTCCGATTATTAAAATTGAGTTTCGAGGAATTTTGGAGTTAAATGGGCTCGTAATTGAGTAAACGAGCCGTTTTTGGGATTTAAGGGGTATAACCCTTTTCTCACTATATAAATAGGGGGAGAGGGAGAAAAGAGAAAAGAAAGAGAGAAAAGAGAGAAAATAGAGAGAAGAGAGAGAGGAGAGGAGAAAAGAGGAGAAAATGGGAAGTTCCGGCCAAACTCCGCAGGATTCGGCTCGAGGTCGTCGGATTGTATCCACGAGGCAAGTGTTTACTTGCTTTATTTACTTTTGAGCATAAATCACATATCGTAGTTTGGTATAAACAAACCCTAAAGATTTTGGATTGGGTATTCGAGTATAAAACAGGTTTTCGGGAGTTAAAATAATTAAACCCTAATAATAATTCAATTTGAGGAACTTAGGTTTTAACCTAAATTAATTGGTGATTTCGGGTTCTAGGATGTTTAGAACCCTTATTATATGTGTATTTGTTGTTGGTTGGAGCTGTAGGCCGATGAGTGAGGAGATGGAAGCTTGGGGGAAGCTTCCATGGATGAAACAACTTCTCGGAGAAGAAGCTCCCCGCCATGATCGATCGATCGATCATGGGGGTTCGATCGATCGATCGACGGCCAAGGGTCGATCGATCGATCCCTGCTGACAGATTGGCAATTTTTCTAGGATGATTTGGATGGGATAGATTCCAATTCATATTACTTCGAGGTTAATTATGTGATAACATAAGGGACCTTTTAGGACTATATGGTCCACTAATTAAGGAGATTTAGGAGACTTAAGTGAGGGTTTTAAAGGCATAACCCTTAAACTATATTTTTGAGGAAAACAGAATAATTGTAGAATATGATGGTTTAGGGTTCCTAAATTAGGATGGGGACCTTTAAGTGATTATATGGATAAGATGTAGTCCTTGGGTTTATGGAAATGCAATCCATAACCCATTAAATTTAAGGTTGTTCGGGAAATATAAATCCCTAGGATATTTTTAGTAGGCCTTAAGGCCCATATGATTATGCGTATAGGAAGCATAATTATAATCGATTGTGGAGTGTTAAAATTGGAGATATCAAATAAATCCGTAGATGGGATTTAGGTATGTATTAATTATCAAAGTAAGGAATTACTTTGGGTTTAGTATCATGCATATATGAATGATTGATTATGATTCTTTGAGATAATCTTTGGGATTATTGGTCATCGTTAGATGTAATTGGCAAATATGGCCATTTATATATATTCGAGGAGGAATATGGTATATGTACATACTATGTGAATAATGTATATATATGATATGATGTTAATGATTTTGAAAATGTAAAAATGAAAGTTTTCAAAATGGAAAAAGGAAATGATTTTCATAAATGATAATTTATGGATACACACCTCTCTAAATGCTATCATAAGGGAAGTTCGCGCTTGAGGTGAAGCCCCCTGGCTAATGAATGCAGGGTGGATATAGTCCTATAGGCCATATGGGTGATTACATATGTTTACTGCGCTGGTTAGGTGATTCTGGGTGTGGTCATGACTATCCCGCAGGCATATGATCGCTTCTCGATGTTTCGGTAGGTTCCCAGGTGGTCTTTTTTGATAGGCCCTGGAAGATGATAGTAATTTAGGGGAGCGCCTAGTGGGGAAACCCGTAGGGACGATCTTAGATATGTTAAAGCAATTCATGATAATGGATTGGCTTTAAATACATTTCCTGGATGGAAGAAGGGAAATGGGATAAACGTTTTGGCTTCGAATACATTTCCCGGATGGAAGAAGGGAAATGGAAGCATGTGGTATGAAAAGCATTTTTATGTTAACAAAAATGGCTTTTATATGCATTTCCTGAATATGAGAAGGGAAATGGGATGTTATAAAACGGAAAAAAACATTTTTATGATAATAAAACTGGCTTTTAAAAAGTTATATGATTTGTTAAAGCAATTCATGATAATGAATTTTCTTTTCTATACATTTCCTGGATATAAGAAGGGAAATGGGAAGTTTTGAAATAAATGGAAATAAAGTAAATGAATTCTCATTCCGGGAGACAAATCCGGATGCATATATATAGATATATATGGATAAATCGAGTACTGAGGGACTGACGGATCTCGACGATCGACCTTGCCGCGTAGTAGTGTATCGGGGGGGTTCCTTGTTTGGATTTCGCTTTGCGAGACACCCGACGCACGAACTTGGCATAGTGTTGAGACTGGAGAGAAGTTTAATCCTCAGTGCTCTAATATTAGTAATTCTTATGATATATATATATATATATATATATATATATATATATATATATATATATATATATATATATATATATATATATTCTGTACTGAGGGACTAGCGGATCTCGACGATCGACCTTGCCGCGTAGTAGTGTATCGGGGGGGGGGGGCTTCCTTGTTTGGATTTCGCTTTGCGAGACACCCCATGCACGAACATGGCTTAGTGTTGAGACTGGGGTGAAGTTTAGCCCTTAATACATTACTTGGACTATCTAGGGTTGATAGTAGTTGGGTAGTAGAATAGTTTAGCAAGGTAGCTTGACTAGGATATTTAGAGGGATTCGCTAGGAGTGCACTGTTAGAAGAGAGGTGAGGGGCATCTCATGGGAGTGCGATACCATATTTAAATATGAGATAAAACTTTTTTCTAAAAATAAGGCATTTATGCACTTGCTAAATATTTTCAAAACTCGGGCTCTGATCCGTTTATCTACTTTTCCTTTCTTGCTATATTATATATATATATATAGGTGTCCAGACACAGGGACGCCTGGATGACACATCTTTCTAGTCAGATGTCCGCTGCAGCAGCTGTTGATGCGTGCAGGATTCTCAGTAGACGCTTCTATCCTTGTAGTCTAGATAGGAGGTACTGTTTACACATGCGGGCCAATGGTCCAATTGCATTTATTTATTCTTGAGTACAACATTCGATATGGTTATATATTTGACTGAGTGTTCAATCATTTTATTTCATTTCAGTTTCATTTACGCATACTGTGTGGATGTTTTAATTTAATAGTTGTTTAAAAAGAGTAGTTAACTAAAATTTTGACACCGGCCTAATAGGTTATTAGTAATTAAATGGATTTTCAACAGTGATGCTAAGAATGATCCATATGAGACTCCTGTTATAATTTGATATAGGAGTGATCGTCCGGTATTTTATTAGGCGGGGTGTCACACAAATGTCTCCTCAAAGTTTACACCCTCAATATGTGTATAGCCCCAAGTGACCAACTTAGCTTTATTACGTATAATGGTACCATTCTTATTCATCTTATTCTTGAAGACCCACTTAGTACCAGTCACATTTTTCTCATTATGTAGGGGGACAAGTTCCCAGACATCATTATTTCTATACTGAAGAAACTCTTCCTGCATAGAGGATATCCAGTGTTCATTTTTGAGTGCTTCTTTGATATTCTTGGGCTCAACTTTGGACGTGTAGCACAAAAAGCTAACAATGTTCTCTAGCTGAGCGCGAGTCTTAACTCCTAAGGTGGGATTTCTTAAAATAACGAAAGGGTCATGACTCCTGCGAACCCAAGAAGGTGTGTAGGAGTAGGGTTCACCCTAGGTTTGTGAGGAATAATGGGATCATCACGAGGGGGTGCATCATCATCCTCACACAAATGGTCATGATCAATAAACGACAGCAGCTCATCATCTTTAACAGTGACGTTTATTAATTTCATAACCTTGAAGCTATTCAGGTTAAAAACCCAATAAGCTTTGTTCTTCGATGAATATCGTAACAAAATTCCCTCATCGCTCCGGGAGTCAAACTTTCTTAATTGCTCTCTATCCCTCAGGATGTAGCATTTACTCCCAAAGATACATAAATTCCAAAAGGTTGAGCTTTTTTCTTGTCCATAATTCATATGGCCTCAGAAGTATGTGTGGACAAAGATATATCCTATTCACCATATGGCATGCGGTAGACACCGGCTCTACCCAAAACTTCCTAGAAACTCTACGACCGAGAAGCATAGATCTAGCCATTTACTGAATCGTTCGGTTCTTCCTCTCAACAATCCCATTTTGCTGAGGAGTTTTCACAGGTAAAAATTTCATGTTTAATTTCGAGGCTATCACAGTAATAATCCACCTTTGCTTCTTTAAATTATGTGTCATTGTCACTACGCATTCTGTTGATAGTGACACCTTGTTGATTTTGCAGGACACGACACTTGGTCATAAGAAACTCTATAACATCAAATTTCCCTCTCAGGAAACCAACTATCGAATTATGAGAAAAATCATCTACCATTATGAGGATATACCTCTTACTACCCAAACTCTCAGTGTGAGTAGGACCCATAAGATTCATATGAATCAACTCAAGCACAAGCGAAGTGGTAATGGAACTCAACTGCCGATGCGGACTATGGACTTGTTTTCCTTACTCGCTAGGACCACAAACTGCGAAAGTTGGCTTTCCAAGTGATGACAAACCACGTATGAGGTATTTCTTTTCTAAACACTCCAAATATCTAAAATTAACATGACCTAGACGTTAATGCCACAAATCTATAGAAGAGATCATAGCGCTGTTGCACATAAACGAGGACTTGGGCACAATCCCATAACAATTATCTTTTATCCTTACCCCTTGTAGTAAAAGTTTATTGGCTTGATCATAAACGTTACACTCGATCCGGTCAAATTTTACAGCAAAGTCAGCGTTGCACAACTGGCTAATGCTAATAAGGTTTGCTTTCAGACCTTTAACGTACAAAATATTATCTAGCTTAGGAAATTCGGGTATCTCTACTATACCTCGCCCTATAATTCTAGATTTACTCCCATATCCAAAGGTGACTTTACCGTCCTTGTGATCCTCAAGATTGGTAAAAAATGCGACGCCACCCGTCACATGCCTAGAGCAACCACTATTAAAATACCACCAAGAGGTATTATAAGCCTTAAGAGCAACATGAACAACATGACTTTTTGTTTACCCTTATTGTTGGTGGGTCTATTCGGGATGTTGGAAGTATCCACTGATGGCAATAACTCTATTGGAACACTTCCATCAAACTGTGAAATGTGGCGACTAGACACTCAACCTGCTCTTTAAGGCTAGAAAAATCGCTGAAGTGGTGTGACGGAGTATGTATACGTAAAATCCAACCCAAACTATAACAAAATCCCCTAAGGCTGCCTTTTCTCTGGAAATAAGTTCAAAAATAAATAGTCTTAGGCCAACCTTGGTTTGTTTTTCTTGGCTGAACTTCCTACGAGGTTTTGGTTGAGGGCCATAAGGATTCACAATGAATTCAGAAATTGGTTTCGATGCGACATGTGGCGTGGAAGTATTGTCAAAATCTATTCCCTACCTCTCACCAAACCCTAATGTGGGATCGAGGAACATCTTTCATTTATTCCCAGATGTGTCCTTAGTCTTTACTTTGAGCTCCCAGGATCTTTCAAGATCTTTTCTGAGTTTGTCTACAAGGGCTTCAAGTTTATTCCGAGTCTTTACAGATGCAAGGAGCTCATTTGTAAGACTAGACATTTATTTGGTTTAGTCCCCTCTATTTTTCTCAAAAACACTCTCTCTTTATCCAAAAGCTATCTCTCCCTCTCTCTCTCAAAGACATGCTAACAGAGGACTTTCTTTCTCTTGTATCTCATAAATCCTTCTCTAGCGCAATGATCCCAGTTGATAACCCTTTGTTTTGCTTTTTTGTTTTAAAATACTCAGTATATAACTCGGCGTACGCACATTATAGGTCACTTTCACTCCTTCTTGCTGCATCCTCACCCTCACTTACGTCGTTTTCACTGTCGAGGTGTCCTTGTGAGGTATCTTTCTCATATTCGTAAAGTGCACTAAACATACTCACATAACTAGCCATGAATGCGGCGATGTTACATTCATGTGCTGATTCTTCTCTTGAATCCATCGACTCAACCTCGCTTTCATCACTAAAGGTGGCATTTAAGGCGGCTTTAACCTTGCCTTGATGCTTTAATCTAGTTGGGCATTCATATGCTTTGTAACCTCTCCCATCACACTCGTAACACCTCTCTTCCTCTCTCTCCAGGGCGTCCTTTTTATCGTTTTCAAATTTCTTCCCACTTTTATTTTTCTCAAAGCTCTTTTTATCTTTAGATGTGCCATTATTTTTAAATTTAAGAAATTTCTTAAAGTTTTTAGCAAAAGGGGATAAATCATCTAAATCAAAGTCGTACTCAAAATTGGACGACACCTTTTCTCTCTTTCTAGCTCTCTTCTGTCTATTTCTGGACGTCTCTTCACTCTTACTATATCGGGACTTAAGTGCGATACCTTTCTCCTTTAGTTTTATCGTTTTAGGAAACATGTCTATTTTGTAAGTCTGAAGGTCTCCTACGAGCTCTTCTAACCTAAGGGAATCTAACATTCCTAAAAATTTAAGCACAGTGACTTTCGGGATAAAACGGTTAGGCAATGATCTTAATATCTTATTAACTACTCTTGTGTCATGAAATTTTTCACCAAGATTGAAGCATGAATTAACAATATGTGATAGACGAGCATAAAATTCATCAAAGCTTTCAGATTCAAGCAGGGTTATAGTTTTAAACTGAGTAGTTAAATTTTTGTAGTTTAGATGCCTTAACAGTATTTGTGTCCTCGTGTGTAAGCTGCAGGACATCTCATGCCTCTTTTGATGTGGTGCACGTCATAATACAATGAAACTCGTTGGGTGTGATGGTTCCAAAAATAGCACCAAGGCCACATGAATTAAATTTACTCCATTTAAATTCTTCTTCAGTCCATAAATTCACAAGTTTAGGATTAATATAATTACCTACAACCATAGTGGGCGGCGTTCACCATATTTCACATGTAATCCAGACAGGTTCATCAATAACCTCTAAAGTTGATCTCATTCTAGCCTTCCAGTAAGAATAATTGGATCCATCAAAAGTTGGCATTCTATCATAAAAGTTATCCATTTGAACTTAAATTATTTTTTTTATAAAAAAATTCATTTTTTTATTCAGAAAATTGATATCAAGAAAATTTTTGTGGATAAACAATTACACGGTAGAATTGTGTAAATGGCTCTGATACTAATTTGAGAGTGGGCTACGGTTCAATGGTCAAACTTATTTAATTAAAGGTAAACTTTTAACCACTTTTAAACCCTAGTTCATTTAACTAAGTGATTGAAAGAATTAAATCAATATAGCATGCAACTATACATACAAGAAGGCCAAATTCAAGAAAAATCCCTGCAGGGCAAAACCAATTCTTATTTCACTACATATGCAAATCGTAACTTATAACAATAGAGAAATACATACTTCAACAAACGAATATCCCCCAGACTTTGATTCGTCTTCTTCAGCAAGAGATCCCGTAAGAACTCCAAGAATAGCAATGGAGACAACTTCTCCACAAGTACCACTCCAAGATAGAGATAGATGATTATGGGGGTTTCTCAATGATTCAAAAGTATAATATGGGAGGTTTTAGTGAATCAAAATGGTTTTTGGCCGTTAAAAGGGAAGACTTAAAGTGCAGTTGGTCTGCTGAGGGCGGAGTTAAAAAGTCTTACGAAAAACCTACAGGAAATAGGTTTAAATAGGCAAACACAAAAATCAAGGTGACGCTATATCGTTTGAACGACATCTCAAGGTCGTTAGAATGAGACATGGATCTCGTTATAAGATCCTTCGAATGACATAAGAAACGACCTATTGAAAACCAAAACAGTATGAGTTTGCTTGAACCATATAAGAACAGGGGAATCAAACAACCATTTCAAACGAAAATGCTTAGTCATTGGAACAACTTTAAGCGAAAAATATTTATTTAATAATCTAACCTCGTTTTTATTTAAAATAAAATGAAGTTTAAATCGAAAAAAATTCTCCCAAATATATTTTGCGAAAAACTAAGAACTCCAAATAGAAATATACCTTAAAGAAATGGAGTTGTGGAGAGCGATTGAGTTGAACATGAAACACATTAAAAATGATGGGAGCATGATAATGAGCACGTTGCCAATGATTCGAATAACGGACGTCGTTGATGATCATGTAAACGTGCCAATGTAACGGAATATGCCATATCTTATGTGATATAGGATAAAACAATCAATACCTATTAACTAGCGGACAATGACAGAAATACTGTCCTTATAACAGCGGGGAATGCGAATCCCACATGAACGGTCATACTCTTGCTAAGAAAATCATCCGTCAAGGTAACTATTGGACCATCATAGTTCAGGATTGCACTACGTATGTCCAAACATGCCTCAAATGCCAACAATTTTCCAACCTTCAACACTTACCTCCTCGGGAATTATACAACATGACTTTTTCCTGGTCTTTCTTCACCTGGGACATCGACATCATAGGGAAAGTCACACCCAAAGCTTCAAATGGGCATGATTTCATCCTAGTCTTTGTTGATTACTTCACCAAATAGGTTAAACCTAAGTCAAACTCAGTACTGAGTGCCAAGAAAGTGGCCAAGTTTATCCGAAAGAACATCTTCTGTCGATACAGGGTTCACCATGAGCTAGTATAAGATAATAGGTTACACTTCGAAGCCGAGGTCACAGAACTAGTCGACGAATACGGGATTCAGAGGCACAAATCTTCTTCCTACCGACCCCAAACCAATGATGCCGTAGAGGGCACCAATAAAAGCCATGAATCCATCATCAGCAAATAACTAAGAGTTGTAGCGATTGGGCCGATAGGATCCCTTAAGCCTTCTGGAGCTATCGAACTTCTATCAGAACATCTACTGGAGCGACCCCTTACTCCCCTCTGGAGCTACCACACTTCAGTAAGAACATCTACAGAAGCCACCCCTTACTCTTTGGTACATGACATGGAGGCAGTCCTACCCATTGAGCTAGAAATGCATTCCCTACTTATCATGCTCGAGAGTAAAATTAGCGAAGAAGACTTGCATCATAGCCACTTTGATAAACTGTCACTCTTGGATAAAAAGAGGCTGAGGTCTCTATACCATATACAAGGGTACCATGTCCGAATAATGCGATCATTCAATCGAAGAGTCAAGGACCGTGGTGTCCAGAAAGGAGACTTGTCCCTCAAAGAGATCATAGAACCTGTCTGGGACCCTAGAGGTAAATTCAAGTCGAATTGGAGGGGCCCCTACATAGTGAAGAAGATTCTCTTAGGAGGAGACGCTATGCTCACTGACCTCGATGGAGAAGAGATGACACGTCCAGTCAACTTGGACCGTCTCAAGAAGTGCCACACTTAGTTCAAAATCTCGACACACCACGACTCTCCTCATCTCCCTTTTATTCTAAAAAAAAGAAAATCTCTTTATTTCTCTCTACCCAGAACTATGTGGGGCCTGATCCTCTCAAACCCTTTTTATTTTCAAAATGGAACTCATAAGAAAAAATTCAAAACCCCTAGAGGTGCATAGGTAGCTCATGCACCTTACATGGGCATGATCCCCTTTTTTTTTCACAAAATGCTATTCTTTTTTAACCTACGAGAATGACGGTTCATTTTATCATTTACACGAACAAAAGGATTGTGTATTCCTTAGCGATTGGTATAGATAACTCAAATGCAAAACTCATCAAGAGGAACAATAATATGATCAAAATTATTTTCTTTTCAAATAAGGAAATACGACACCATTACATGAAGTCTCAACGAAGGGAGTTAAAATAAACCACCCCCTTTTTTCCACTGACTCAAAACCAATCCTAAAACCACAAGCCTATATTTTAAAAATCGAAAAACCAAAAAAGATATAAAAGCTTCACACAAATTTTCCCCTATTTCACAAAAGCTTAATCCTAGCTTCACAAAATCCTATCCACAGTTGTTAGAAGACCCAACCTCATTATCATCAGCCCCCCGAGGTCTCCAGATTTTCCCTACCTGGTTAATATTCCGAATGCGCTCCATAGAGCAGTATGCTCTGACGAGTTTGGAAAAAAATCACTACCGTATTTTCCACGGTGTCAAAAAGAACAAACCACCTCTAGCTGGTCTCTTTCTCCAGGATATTCGGTACTAATCATTTCTACAACCACTTCAAATAATCCTCAGACACACGCCAGACCCTTCCTATAGATTGGCATGAATGGGTAGACGACAGATGACTCTTCTACAAAGAACCTAGCCTCATGCGTCTAGATTCAGTCAGGTCCTCCACCGAAAAGAAGTCTAGTGTGTGAGGAGGCACTATTTCCTCCCATCCAACTTGGCACAAAAGCCGTCAAGGGAAATATAACGAAGTCTTTCGCAGGCCAACTAACCGCTCATATCAATACTCTCCCATCTCTCGAATAGGTTGCAATTACCCCCACCATGGCACCGACCAACGAAGGCACTAGGCTCCATGCTCTACGAACCAGTTGACTCAGTTCTCTACAGAGGGGCCCAAATTAAAAAAGTATCGAGCAAAGAAATTTGACACACCCATCAAGGGATACTCAAGAGGAGTCGCCAGACGAAACCTTTCAGCAAGCCACATGAAAAACATCACCGGGCTCCCCCATCAGAAAATTAGAGCGACCTTCTCTCCAAGCACCAAAATAATTCAGAGTCTCAGCCTGTACCACTATCGCAAGACTGCAACAGTAGGACATCCACACTGTTATAACATCCAACTAGAGATCCACTATTAAGTCCCCCGTCACCAGCAAGAGCCTCGAAGTAAGGCCCAAGGCAATAACTCCAATATAGCTTGCATCATTAAAATCCCTCATGCACATAAAGTGTATAACAACCCGAAGGGAAATCATTCCCCCAGTAACCAACGATAGAGCCACCGAAGGGGAAATACGAAGCAACTTTGATAATAACGCTCGGGGAAAATGGGAAAATTTCGACAGAGCTGCCGCAACACTGGGGTTAATTCCCAATATGGCTGAGAATTCTTCGTAGGTCAGACATACCTCATCTAGGCCGAAACAAAAAACATGGTCATCGGGGTACCAAAACTGTATCGCCGCCACTAGTATATTCCAGTCAATGGATCGATTGTACCACAAAAAGACTCGACACAAGTTGAAAGCATCGTAGTCCACATTATACAAGCACATGTCCTCTATACCTTCGAAGTAGGAAGAAAATTCTGCATGCACCAAATAATAGAAGCAAAAAGTAAGTAGCAAGAAGAATAAAATGGGTATGGGTGGAAGAACTACACTCCTTACCTCTTCTTTTATACATCAATAACTTGGCAAAAGACAAAGGATCAGAGATATTCGAATATATTCCTGCCCTACAAAGTACTCTGATTTGCAAAAAAGTGCAATAAAAGCCTTAGAGTGATTTGACTCAACCCATATGCCGATAAGCAGGACAAGGGGCATGCCGATCGAGAACCCCCCCTTTTTTTCGGGAAAATTCCATTTTTCCTCTTTTTTGCCAAAATCATTTTCTCAAAAAGAAATCCTTATTTTAAAAGACTCCTCGGTCATTTCTTCTTATTTATCCATTTTTACCTATCATTTCCAAAAAATAAATCTTTTACTTGAGTTAATTAAATCTCTTGTCATTATTATAGTCTCAGCAGAAAAGTAAAAGTGCATGTAGAATAAGTCATTAAGGCAAGAAAAAATAAAAAAATTCATCTCCTTCGTGTGTGTGTATATATATAGATACATACTGTCATTGCCTGATTACATCTTTGCAGAAAAGAAGAAACATAGAAAATACAAAACAACGAGACTACCCCAAACCCACAATCTCTCTCTCTCAAACCCTCACCCTCTGCGGCAGATACATTTTCCCCGGCGACGAGTGGTAGAACCTCAACTCCCAGATTTCGATCCCTTATCCGAGGAGGCGAGCGAAACCAAGTTGGAAGGAAAGAAATTATTGATGAAGGCAATCTCGGAGGCCACCCAGTCCTTAACATCCTTCAGCCAGTTGGTCAGCACCCGAACATACTGCAAGCAAAGGAACGAAAGCAAAAGGTTAATCGATCAGTAAAAAGCAAAAAATGATCCAAGAGAGATAAGAAAAAAGAAGAAGAATATACCTCAAGCTGAAGGACATCATCCATAAGTCCCATCAACCCAAGCACCGACGCATTAGAACGGTGTGACATGCTCAATGACCCCTCGTTAGTCGGACACAAATTATAAGAGGGGGAGTGACCTGAATGATTGGATCCTCCTCTGCGACTGTCGCCGCCAATGATGTACCACCACCCGTGTTGTGGGAAAATCCCAGTGTCCTGCTAGTACCCCTACCCGAAGCTATAGGAGGCAGAGGCATATTCACCACGTCATAAATATAAAAGGACATCAACCAGCTCATTACAAAATCCAGGTAATCGTAACCCACCACCATGTTCGTATAGAGTATGTAGGGCTTGCCGACCAGCACTGCCACTCGGGCCTTGATAGGCATCTCCCGCACTCGTCTTATATAAATTTGGGGCACCGATGGTGGGACCACCACCTCATGCTCCACAATCTGCTGCACCACCTTCTCTCCTAGGTACAAGGCATACCCAAACTCGTGCGCCATCAATCGCTGTATCTGCGCATGCATACCCGTCACGTCCGTATGCTGAGGAGCCATCCCCCAAGGGTAAAGGGTCACCTGCAATCCCTAACAAAGAATAAGTATTCATGCAAGAAAGAAAATGACAAAAAAAGACTCAGGATAAAAATAGAATAACCTTATCACTCGATAAGAAGTTCAAAGCCTATCGTACTGTCGCCAAGGATAAAGTCTGATTCGATTGCCAGTTGGACTTTTTGCCACCGGAACATACGACAGAAGTCCCCCAAATCCTCATCCTTCAGGGATATCAACCTCACGTTGAGCCAATCACCTCTTAAAACCACGTCTGCAAAAGACATGAATCAGTAAAGAAGAAGCTAAAGAGAATATAAGGAAATGCATGAAAGGAAAATGAATTCAAGTTACTTCTAAAAGGTACTTGGCCCCTGTAAAAATTTCCTGGCAGCACTGGATGAATGCATCTAAACAAGAATAAAAGGTCGCCAAGGTCAGATTCCCCAATTATAAAACTGGACATTGGAAAACGTCCTCAGAAATGGCAAAAACCAGAGATGAACGACATCGCTACTCGCCGCCACCAGAAATCTTCTAAGCAAAAGAAAAATGAAAAAGCGGGCCATCTGTCTTACCTTCTAACCATTAGTATTATCTACCCTCCTACTCAAAAAGACCCCCTGAAGAGAAGAGATGCAGATAGAATCCCCATAAATGATCATACCCACATCCCCCAGCGCCGCCTGAATCGCCTCCAGTGTCACCCTCCCTGTGTGATCCACCTCTATCTGCACAGCCTCACAGTCTATCCCCAGCAGTTGATAAAAGTCATTGGAAGTAACAGTCATCTCCCCGAAACCCAAACGGAAGGTGTGGGTAGTGTCCCACCACCTTTCTCCCAAAGCACACCGCAGTAGAACGCGACGTCTCATCCAAGGCCTGCGCTAAATGACCAAAACCAGTAAAAGTAACCATCCAATGCACCGACAATGGGAGATGGTCCTAAACATCCTTCAACTCAGTCATTCCCCAAGACTGCATGCTCGAAGGAGCTATATCGGTCCGTCAAAGCTAAAAAAAGGAAAAACCTTTCATTTACACAAGAAAACAAAAAAGAATGAAAAAGGATTATCAAAATTCACCATACTTACGTAGCCACTAGGGTTCCTCACCCTAGATGAATGGTGGTGTGCAGGCTCACGCAAAAAGAAGCGCTCTTCAGCTACCGACTCAAAGAGATAAAAAACATTCTCATTACCCAAGACAAGGGGCACCCTAGACTGCCACTCCAGGCCAACCCACTCGTCAATATTCAGCCTTTCCAAGTTATATCCCTCGCTAGAAGAACCCACCATTTGAAGTCTTGAAAGAAAAAAGTCTTAGGAACGGTTTTTAGAGAAAGAAAATAGAATATTCAAGCACTTGAAGGTGTGAAAAATAAGGAGGGATCGCCCCCTTTTGTAGGATCCTAAACAACAAGCCTATTGGCAGACCCCTGCACATACCGACTAAGAGTCCGTGCCATTGCGAAACGATAACCCCTACAGCATATCGATCGGTAGAGCCCTACAAATTTTGTACAAAAAATGCCAAAAAAATCTAGAAAGATCTAAAAGTTACCAGAAAAATTCCTAAAATACCAAATAAATATTGGAACATTTTTTCATCAAGAAAACCATTTTTGGGGATACTTAACCCCTCTTAGACTCCCGAAATCCATAGCAAATTTAATATTATGCTATTATTCCTAGAATAAACCCTAACCATACCTTCCCTAAATATATTTCATAAAAAAAACCAATAATGCACCCACATCCAAGTCTACTATAATTCCCAAGAGGAATCTCAAATCTCAAGTCTTCCTCAGCGAAATCTTAAATCTTGAGTCTTCCCAGTGGAATCTCAACCTCAAATCAAACGCTTCTCCTGCAAATTTGTAAGATAATACCTTGCCAGTTTCCCAACGAATTCTCCAGGTTAAACTTTCTCCCCATTCATCCACTAGTGGAATTTCAAGTTGCGCCTATAATTAAAATCCCTACGGCTTCCCCAACAAAGTTATCCCCTCTCAAAATAACATGATCCCCAATCAAATGTCTCGAGGATAAATCCTTCACTGGTAGAGTATTAAAATAATACAATCCCCAGCAGAACCACAGATGCATTTGCGTCCACAAGACACTTTAAATTTTTCCAAGAGAGTAAATCCCCACGTTACAACCTTTAGTCCTCGGAATTGACCTTGCCCCTCAGAATTTTTCACTACAAGCTTAGACCCTCAAAATTGACCTCGATCGTCAGAATCAGTCGTCACAACTTTAGGTCATCAAAATTGTCCTTGACCTTAAAAAAATGTTCCCTATAATCTTAGGTCCTCAGAATCAACCTCGCCCCGCAAACTTGATCTCTATAATCCTCGATCCTTAGAATCAAAGTCGACCCTTAAAAACGGTCGTCATAACCTTAGGTCCTTAGAATCGACCTCGACCCATAGATACGATCCCTACAACTTTAGGTCATCAGCATTGATCTCGTCCCTCAGAAACGATCGTCACAACTTTAGGTCCTCAGAATTGACCTCGGCCCTGAAAAATGGTTGTCACAACTTTAGATCCTCAAGATTGACCTTAACCCTCAGAAATGGTCGTCACAAATTTAGGTCGCAGAGTTGACCTCGGCCCTCAGAATTGGTTGCTAACTCTAGGTCCTCAAAATCGACCTTCACCCATAAAAATGGTCGTCAGAACTTTAGGTCCTTAGAATTGACCTCGACCCGTAGAATCGATCCCTATAGGCTTAGGTCCTCAAAATTGACCTCGACCCGAAGAATCGATCCCTACAATCTTAGGTCCTCAGAATCGACCTCGGCCCTCAAAAATGGTCATCAGAACCTTAGGTCCTCAAAATTGTCCTCAGCCCTTAGAAATAGTTGCTATAACTCTAGGTTCTTAGAATTGACCTCGACTCATAGAAATAATCGTGATAACTTTAGGTCCTCAGAATTGACCTAGGCCCTCAGAAACGATCGTCACAAGCTTAGGTCCTTAGAATATACCTCGACCCACCGAATCGGTTCCTACAAGCCTAGGTTCTCATAATCGACCTTGACCCATAAAATTGGTCCCTGCAATCTTAGGTCTTTAGAATTGACCTCGCCTCGCAGAATCGGTCCTTACAATCTTAGGTCCTCAAAATCGACCTCGACCCGCATAATTAGTCCCTATAATCTTAGGTCCTCAAAATTAACCTCAATCCACATAATCGATCATCCCCAGCATAACCTTAGGTCCTCAGAATCGATCTCGACCCTCCGAACCGGTCATCCTTGCCCCTTTGGTCCGCAAAATTGACCTTAAACACACTATCTCCCAACGTCAATGTGGTGTCTTTTTTATGACATTCACTTGTTCCAAGCTCACCCATCAAGGGGCTCTAAAGACACCATATTTTAGGACCCCTTAAGCATATCCTTAGGCCCCTAACACTTCTTCCCTCACTATAAACTCTAGGTCATACTTTGAGTACTGATTTAGAGGCCACTGGGTGTGCCCGGGCCCCGTTTGGTTGTCGGTCAAATTTTTCACCCGAGTGGAAGCTCATTGAATCTTTAAAGGGATGTGAATCCACTTTTCAATGGCTCACCCCATGCGTGAATCAACCTTAAGATTCGAATGAACCTTTCACTTTCCTTCAAAAATTAATCTAGAGGCCACCGAGTGCTCCCGGGCCCCATTTGACTCCTGTCAACTCTTCAGCTTGAACAAGACTGAATGAATTTTTAAGGGGCTCTGAATAACCTTTCCAAAGGTTTGCCCCGTGCACAAATAGGCCTTGCGATACAAACGGACAATCCATTTTACTCTGAAGGGTCACCAGGCGCTTCTTGGCTCCGTTTGACAAAGGTAAACTCTACGAATTGAACAAGACTAAATGAATCTTCAAAGGGCTCTGAATATCATTTCCAATGGATAATATATGCCCCTTGACTGTCATCATCGATTGATAGTGAATGTCAAACCTCCTAAGTTTTACTGACCATTTTTACATTTGCCTTAAGAGATCGATTTTACGAAGGATAACCTTAAGGGAGAAAAGTAATGACAGTAATGAAGTGGGCTTCGAATAAGTACTTAAGCTTTCGAGAAGCTATCACTAGTGCATAAGATAATTTTCTAATGGAAAGTAGCGTTGTTCGGCATTCACGACCATTTTTTTATTCTTTCAAGCAGACCAAGGCCAATCTGATCGCGTGGCTTAAAACTGCGAGGTAGAGGTAGAGGGTGTCCCTTTGATTGGGAATTGATAGTAAAGGAGGTTTGCTTATATAGGAATTAATTCCTTTAATAGATTTTGAGCATCCATGATTCTAGATGAGACATTTCTCTTTCTCGAAGATCTAGAAGAATGGTCGACAGCGCTCCGATGACTTAGAGATAAAGCAGTTGAGTGCTGCTAGCATCTCAGTGATCTTTTGGACTCGCATAATGTCCTAGGCGGCTGGACATTGTTGATAGCCTCACTTTGATCTAGGTTTGTCTTGATTCCCCCTTTTCTAAACAAGTAACCTAAAAAAAATTCTGACTGGACCCCAAATGAGCATTGCTTGCATTAATCTTCATTCGATAGCGCTTGAGGATTTCAAAGGTATTAGTCAGGTCTTTGAGATGGTTTCCCTTGCTTCTACTTTTGACGAGCATATCGTTAATATATACTTCCATCATTTCTCGTATTTATTATTTGAACATCTTTATGACCAATATCTGGTAGGTGGCTCCAGTGTTCTTAAGGTTGAATGGCACAAGCCCAATAGTGTAATGAATGAAGTTTTGTCTTAATCGGGGATGAATAGATGAATCTAGAGATACCCTGAGTAAGCGTTTAGAAAACTCATACGTTAATGGGCTACGATGGCGTCGACCAATTAATCTATCTTCGGGAAGGGGAAATTATCCTTGGGATAATCCCTGTTAAGGTCGGTGAAGTCTATATAGACTTTCCAGCTATCGTTGCTTTTGCGAGCTATGATTGGATTTAAGAGCCACTTCGGTAATTGAACTTATCTGATGGAAATTGCCTCCAGAAGTTTCCCTACTTTTTTTTCTACCGCTTTTGCCTTCTTTGGGGTTGTTTGACAAGCCTTCTGCATGATCGACTTGAATGCTGGATTTATGTGGAGACGGTGATAGGCAACTGTGGGATCAATCCCCGATATATCATATAGATCCAATGAAAAAACATATAGGTTGCACTTCACAAAGGTGATCAAATCCCCTTTCTCATGATTGATTAATATTGTACCGATCATGAACTTCCTTTCTAGTCGGCTTTTATAAAAAATAACCTCCTCCAGTTTTTTAATGACCCTATCCATGGGGGGGGGGGGGGATCCTGGTCTCATCCACCCCTGGACAACCATGTGTAGTTACTATTTTGAAGGAGTAACCCCATCTAGGGGTGTCTCTAAAGGAACCTCTTTATCTCTCTTCTTCTCCTGCTTGGGCCTAATGGCAGCGATTTATCATTTTTTAGTAATGGCTTGGTCGCCTCTTATCTCCATGATACCTCAATTTGTGACGCACTTTATTTTATGGCGTTAAGTTGAAGGGATAACTCTCATGACATGAAGCTACCCTCTGATGAGAATGGCATGATAGGGAAAAGCAATATCTACCACCAGTGACTTAATGAGCTTTAAAATATTCCTCGCCATTACTGGCAAGACCACCTTCCCTAATGATATGGTCATCTTCTCTGCGAATTCGACCGAAGGGGAAGTTGCTTCCTTTAATTCAGACATTTTTATCTTAAGATTGTGGAAGAGTTTTAGGTACATCACCTCCGAGTAACTCCACTGATCCACCTGTAACTTTTCCACACCCCAATTTGTAATTCTGAAAGTGATCACTAGCTCATCATGGTGTGGTGTTCTCACCCCAACCAAATCTCCTTCTTTTAAAATAATGTGCTTATTGTAATCAACCTCGTCTGGTCGCCAACGCTTGTTAGCCTGGATTTTGGTGGGATCTATCTGGAAAGCCTTTTATCATGTATGTGACCTTCTTGAACTCCATCTGAACAATATTTCCCTAGATTTGCTTGAGGTCAAACGCTCCATTTATCACTACAAACTCATGTTCTGTCTCACTGTCCAAGACGTTGTCTGGTTTTTAATCTCCGTTAGCGATGAACTACCAGACTTCTTCTCTATGTACTCATTCAAGTTCCCAACCTAGACTAACTCCTCTTGATGAGATTTCAGTGCCTTACAGTTCTCGGTCTCGTGTCCATTTTTCTTATAAAACGGACACTGGAGCGTGTTGTTCCTTTTGATCAGATCCCCTCCCATCTTCTTTGGCCACTTGAAAAACTATTTATCCTTGATCTTCCTTAGGATCTTATTATTTGGTTCCTTGAAAATTATGTTGATGTCCTGAAAAGATTTGGATGAATATGCTTTTCCCCCGTTTCTGGCACCGATTTGCATTTTATTTCCCTTATTGGGATTGTTCTCCTTATCAACCCCTCTGTCTGCTTTAGTGTGACCAATTTCTACCTGGATGGTGTGGAACACGTCCTCTACCTTGAAATACTTTTCAATACGTGATATAAGATCGTCAATGGTGTCAACCTCCTTCTTGGTGAGAGACTGATGCAACATGGAAGTTAAGGGTAAATCGATATTGAAAGATGCCACGACAAACTGCTCGAAGCAGTCTTCCACTTCATTAAACACTTCCTAATAATGTTTGGCGTACTCGCATAGAGTCTCATGTAGCGTCTTTCTCATTATGAGCAGTGAATTTGTACTTTTTGGATGAGATATGCTAGTTATAGAGTGAGTAGTGAAGACCTCAATGAGGACCTTGAAGCTCTTAATGGATCTGTGAGGCAACCTCTCAAATCACTTCTTGGAAACAATGGCTAAGAAAAATAGGATAATACAACACATTAGGACGTCTTTGTAACTCCATAAGGTCATGGCCTGCCTATACTTACGAACATCATCTATAGAGTCTATTTTGCCATTATAAATTTTAAATCTGGGTGTTATAAACTTCTTCAGGGGGTCCTCTTCCTCAATAGCCCTTGAGAACGGAGACTTCATTTTTGGTAATTAAAGCTCTACTTGCCATCTCCTTTGTAGATCTAGCTCCTCGATGAGCTGGGTGCTAGTCCATTTCCCCCCGGACCAAAATTCTTATATCATCCCTATGGCTCTCATTATCTCAGTGGAGCCTCCCTGGGCGACTTTCATGTTCTGAACGCTCTTATAGCTCCCGGTGCTCCTTCCTCGACTCTGAGTCCTGCTCGCCCGTGAAAACAGTTACTAAAGCCGTTTAATACAAGATTAAACTATTTAAGTAACTCCGAACTATTTTTTAAAGAAACTCTTTTCTAGAAATCAAATCAGTTTAATCACAAGATGAGTTTAAAACTTTGCACGAGATCAGTTCAAGATTTGTTAACTAGTTTTGAAAAACAAACTAAAACAATTTTAAATCAACACACCAATCAGAAAGGGATGAGGAGATGTAGAAAGATTAATGACAAGATATTTGTAACGTGGTAAAACCTCAACCAACTGAGGAAACATCTATGACTCCCTCTACAGAGTAAAAAATAAAAGCCACTAAAACAAATATAACAGTTACAAACTATATAACACACATGCACACAAATCAGACCTATTCAAGTTTAGGAATGTACCCAGTGGTGTCCTTATAACTTTTTTGCAATTCTGATTGTTGATGTTGTTCTCCCAGTTTGCTAACTTCACTTTGTTCCAGTGTTTACGTCGACTCTTGTTTCAAGATCTTATTACCAACACTTTCAGAGTTTTTATGTGTAAGTGCTTGTGATGGTGATCTAACACATGCATGCACACACTCACGCTTATTTTTACAAACAGTCCTAACAAATTACAAATCAGATATATATGCTGTGATTTTTAGTTTCTCTATTCTTAGGAAACTTTGAACCTTATTTGTCCTTTAATAGTAACCCAGAATCCACGACTATCTTGCTCATAAGACTTATCAAGATCTTAATCAATTTCAGGGTTTTGAAAAGATTTTTGAAATTGAAAATCGCCAAGTGTGATTCCAAATAGGTCTAAGGTCTTGTTTCAAAAGAACTAGAAACATAAAACGTTATTGTTGATTTTGAGTATGAAAACATTTACAGAAAATGAATCAATAATAGTTTTCTGAAGATGAGAAATAATACATGCAGATATAGATGTGATGTAACATAAAATGCTGAGATCTAAAATTTCTATGAAATAAAAATGCATATCTAGCTTAATGCGTAAGTTGGACAAAAGATCTTAAAACGAAGAGGTTACAGCACGAAACCACTAATAAACCACTCTCCAAACTCTCAAACACTCAAGATTGTGTTTGGTATAAAGCTAGTTTTGATAAAAAGGGATTAGGGCTTGAAAAAGGTTTGGAAGAATTAGGGTTAGGGTTTCTAACTTTGATTTATCTCTTCTCTCTCCAAATGATGAAGTGGCCAAAATCTTTAAATGGCTGAGAGGAACCCTCTTTATATAGGGGGCTTAGAAGGATCCAGAAGGTAGAGGCAAATTGAGGGCTGAGATTAAGTGAAGCTATCTTAACTTTCATCCATCGGTTAAAGGTAAGTGGTTGGTTATAAGGCTTGTGATTGGATGATAAGGGTTCACGAGGATTGGGACATGAACGCATGCAGATCGTTGATTAACCCAATCCAAGGGTTGATAAAACAAGTTGATTTACTCTTTTAAAAGAAACACAAAATCATCCAATAGGGAAGCAACAAGTGTAAGGCAAACACCGGATAACAAATGTGTGTGTAAACTTAATTACATAGACACCCTGAATTCTCTAGCGCTTTTGGTTCCTACCCAAGGTAACATTCCAGGGAAAAAACCAATAACCAGAATTTATATAATGACCCCAAAACTTTTAATTCCATTTTTAAATAAGAAAAGCAGTTTAAAAAACATTCAAAAATTCCCAAAAAATTATAAAAAATTATTTTAAGGGAAATTAACACACACAACACACATATAAATAATTTAAACAATGTGTGAATAATGTATGCAGTTCTAAAGTGTGTGTGAGTGATAGTGAATATACCTTGATCAATCAAATAAGAGGAATGAACTGAATTGAAGTGTATGAGGCTTTTTGGTATCTAAAATGGGGACTCAATTTTGTCTTTATTTCCAAAACTAGATGAGCACTTATACAATGTAGACTCAAGTGAGTCAAGAGTATAAGGTGCTTCAATCTCCCCCTTTGGAAATATGAGATAAAATCTCCTTTGAGTCATCTTGGACTCGTAGGGAAATAAAAAAGAAAAGGAAAACCTATTCCTATACAAAAATTCTACCTATCCATTTCCTAGAAGAGAAAATTACATAACTCAACTAATTATAATTCAATACCCTATTACAACTTTGAACATAGCATAGAATAACTGTACAGATGCTTGCAAGTAATCACTAAGATCAAGCTCTTTAGAGTATGTACAAAATAAATGAATTCTTATTAGACTCAAATTTCTCCCCTATTTTGTCTCAAATGGACAAAGGGAAAAATTAGGTAAATCTAAGAGTTTATTCAGCACAAACCATTTCGATTGATTTACGCAATGCAATAGACCTATTATGATCCGAAGGTTTGGTAAACATATCTGCGAGTTGAAAATCAGTAGGAAGATAATTGATTTCTAATTACTTAGTTTCAACTAATTCGCGGATAAAGTGATGTCTTATTTTTATGTGTTTTGTTCGCGAGTGTTGAACATGATTTTTAGAGATGATCGTGCTTTGATTATCACAGTAGAGATGTAATTGTTTTTCTTTAATACCATAATCACTTAGCATTTTCTTAAGCCAAAGTAATTGGGCACAGCAGCTGCCAGCGGCTATGTATTCAGATTCAGCAGTGGATAAAGAAGTGCAGCTTTATTTCTTACTACTCCAACCTACCAAATTATTACCAATATAGTAACATGCGCCTGACGTGCTCTTACTATTGTCAGTACACCCTGCCTAATCGACATCAGTGTATCCTATTATAGTGCTAGGAGTATCATTGGTGTACCATAGTCCTAAATTTAGAGTGCCTTTAAGGTACTTGATAATTCTTTTAAAACAAGTTAAATGGCTCTCTTTAGGATTGTTTTGGTAACGAGCACAAATGCAAACAACGTACATAATATCAGGATGCGAGGTAGTAAGATACAATAAGGTTCCAATCATACTACGATAAAGGGTTGGATCTACGGATTTTTCATTGTCATCCTTAGACAGTAGTACTCATGGGAGTTTTAGCATCTTTTGCACTCTCAAGGCCGAATTTTTTAATAATATCTAATGCGTATTTTGATTGCGAGACAAATAATCCTTCTGAATTTTGTTTGACTTGAAGACCTAAGAAAAATTGCAACGCCCCCATAAGAGACATTTGAAATTCTTTATGCATAATTTCAGAAAAAGATTTAACTTCATTAGGGGAAGTTGATCCAAAGATGATATCGTGAACATAAACTTAAGCTATAATAATATGTTTATCAAAATGTTTGACAAAAAGGGTTTGATCATTTCCTCCTCTCTTAAAACCTTTGTCTAAGAGAAAATTAGAAAGGCGTTCATACCAGGTTCTTGGCGCTTGTTTTAGGCCATACAAAGCCTTTTTAAGATGAAAGACATGATTTGGATATTTAGGGTCAATGAACCCTTTTGGTTGTTCTACATAGGTCTCCTCAGTCAATATTCCATTAAGGAAGGCAGATTTGACATCCATTTAGTAAATCGTAAAATGTAAGTAGCAAGCTATGGCAAAGAGAAGACGAACAGATTCTAATCGAGTAACATGAGCAAAAGTCTCATTAAAATCTATTCTCTCTATTTGAGAGTATCCTTGAGCAACAAAGATGGCTTTTTTACTAATTACTATCCCACTTTCATCAGATTTATTTTTAAATAGCCAACGTGTGCCAATAACCTTTTTGTGATCGGGTCTAGGTACAATATACCAAACATCATGAAAGACGAATTGAAGAAGTTCTTCCTGCATTGCAGAAATCCAATGAGGATCATTTAATGCATCATTTACATTGTTTGGTTCCATAAGGGAAACAAAACATGCATAATGAGCATAGTTTCTTAATTGAGATCTTGTACGCATAGGTTCATGGGGATTACCAACAACATTTCCTATGGGATGGTCTTTAGCAACCCAATTAGGTACTTCAGGTGTCTCAATTGGTAAAGAATCATCTATTTCTAGTGAGTCATTTTCTAAAATATTTTCACACTCTACCATAATAGTTGGTTCTCTAGTCTTACTCTCTACAGTAGTGTCACTTACAATAACATTTATGGATTCCATTAAGGTCTTAGTGCGAAGATTATAGATACGGTATGCTCTACTGTGAGGAGAGTATCCTAGATAGATGTCTTTATCTCCTCGAGTCTCAAATTTGGATAAGTGTTCTCTGTCTTTGCAGACATAACACGTACTACCAAAGGTTCTAAGGTACTTAAGATTGGGCTTCTTACCATACCAAAGTTCGTAAGGAGTTTGTTTAGAATTATTTCAAAGATAGACCCTATTAATAATGTGACACGCAGTGCGAATGGCTTCTACCAAAAAATACTTAGCAAAAGTCTTGGCATGAATAATAACACGTGCCATCTCTTGAAGGTACAATTCTTTCTCTCAGCTATACCGTTCTGTTGAGGAGTCTTAGGAGCACTAAATTCATGTTTGTAACCGTTATAGTCACAATACTCTATAACACCTGTATCTAATAACTCTTCACCTCTATCATTACGAATCCTATTTACCTGAGAGTCTTTCTCATTTTCAATTCGAAGTAAAATTTCAAAAAGATTTGAAATGTGTCAGACTTTTGTTTTAAGAAAGCTACCCAAGTAAATCTGGTGAAGTCATCAACCATAACAAGAATATAACTGTGTCCACAGAGACTAACAGTTAGAAAAGGACCCATAAGGTCCATATGGATGAGATCTAAGGGTTTAGAGGTAAGAATATCTTTGACTTTCTTATAAGGGGCCTTAACAATTTTTCCTTCTTGACAAGAACCACAGACAATGTTAGAAATAGGTTTGATCTTAGGACTCTCTCTAATTATTTCTTGAGACGAAAATCTACTAAGATTTTCGTAATTTATGTAACCTATACGATTGTGTCATATCTCATTGTCATCCATTCTGGCAATGTTACAGACCTCAGCTCTATTTTGAACAGTATAAAAATTATCCAGAGTCCCGAGTCTCGATATAATGCACTCACCTTTTTCATTTAAAATTTTACAATTATTCTTTGAAAATGTGACAATATGATTTGAGTCATAAAATTCCGAGATACTGATTAGGTTTGCCTTAAGACCTTTCACTAGAAGAACATTTTCAAGTAAAGGTAATCCTTCTTCTTGGAGTGTTCCTTTACCAATTATTTGAGATGATACACCATCACTGAAAATAACTTTTCCTCTAGTAAAGCTGGTTTCGTTTAAAAGTTTGGTATCATCCCCATTCATGTGTTTTGAACATCCAGAGTCTAAATACTAACCAGATGGAGTGTGTTCAGCTTTTAAAGCAGTAATAACAATATTACACTTCATCTGGGGTAATACCTCATCTTTTCTAACCCAAACAACTCTTGTTCTCATTTTGTGCTTATTTGCTCTCAATTGATGAAATTTACGAGCAATGAATTTCTGTTGAAAAATGTTTTGCGCACGAGGTTGAATTTTATGAAACGTTTGAGCATTTGGTTTAGAGAAGTGTCTCAGAATCCTTCTTGGAACTGGTCTTTTAGGTTTAGTCTTTCTCCTTCTATAGTTAGAGTTTTTGTCTGGGTGTCTAGGAAGAATATAATTGTTACGGCTTCTCCTAGAATAGTTAAAGTTTTGATACACAGGAGAAGTATAGACAGGGTTGACTATACGTCTAGAGTAGCATCCTTCAAAGGAATGACCATATAAATCACCGTAAGAGCAGTATTGATTGCTCGAAAATGGTATCTCCTTAGGAAAGTCTCTAAACATAGGTTTGATGAGATTTTGAGAATGAACGTTATTCTTAGGAAGTACAGTTTGAAAGACAGAATCACTCTTCCTAATAGGGGGCAGACATATTTGGTCTTTAGTGGGCTTTCACACTTAGAGTAACTTGATTCCCAAATATTAAACTTAGATTGGTTTTTGTCAAACTCATTTTTCAGAGAATGAAAGTCTGGACAAGTTTCTACAGGTCTTTTGCCTCCTGACACAAACTTAATTGGTTCAAAGATTTTAGTTTGAGTCTTCAAATTGGGGAAAAATCCTATTCTAGTTCGATCATCAGAATTGGTTTTGGAATCAGCAACAAATCCATCAAAACAGTTTGAGTTATTTTCAAATTTAGCAAATTTTTTGAAAACTGTTGCTGTCTTTTCTTTAGATTGTTCCAATTCTAATAATATCCCTTTATATTTTTTCTCCAGAGGTTCATTTTCTTCAATCAAGTTCTTTAATTTTTGATCAAAAGTTTTAACTTAATTTTCATGAGTTAGACATTGGGTATTATACTCTTCAGCGTTAAGTTTGACCATCAGACTTAGGTCTTTTAATTTCTTAGTGAGATCTTTCACTATTTTTTTTAGTCTAGTGCTTTTCTTGAGAGTTTTCACATAAAGTGTGTGAATGTCAGGAAGGTCTTCAGTGTTTGAGTCACTAAGTGAAGTGTGTGAAGTGACCCCTAAGGATTTATTTCTTGAACTCACGCACCCGTGGACATCGTTTTATAACATTCCCTTTGACTCACACACCCCGCGGTAGAACTAGAAATATTCTCAGAAATTAAAGCATCTAAACCAATAGCAGCATGATTCATAACAACAGGAGTAGAGTTACTATCATCATTATCATACATAGGCATATCATTATTGTATATAATCTTATCAAAGAAGGACATGCAAGGATCAAAAGCATCAGATGATTCAGGTTCCTCATTCTCAGAATCACTTGAATCATCCAACACTTTGCAAATGTTAGCCCTAGTATGTTTATTGGTAGTCTTCAGTTTCACTTTACAGTCTTGTGCTATGTGTCCTATTTTTCCACATCTAAAATACTCAATGTTCTTGAAGTCTTTGTTGGGTCTCAAGTCCTTATGATGTTTGTCCTGACTTTTCTCATGAGGTTTGTAGTTGGACTGAGTTGAATAATTTGCCTCGCCTCGTCTGTTTGCCAATTTATTTCTAAATTTGATAATTTTCTTAAATTTTTCTGACATAAAGGCAATTTAATTATCCAAACTATCTATATCAAATTACTCATCAAATCATCAGTGGAAATAGTAAACTCAGGTTTCATCAACTTAGAGGAAAAACTCAAGTTAGAACTAGTCTGTTTCCTATGGGATTGGGTCATTTATTTCTTAAATTCTAATTCCATTTCCACAGTTCGAAGTTTACTACTGAGTAATTCAGGAGTGAGATTTTGATCACACATTTCCTCAATAGCATATATTTTATTATCAAATTTCTGTGGCAATGATCGCAGAATTTTAGATATAATTTCATGTCAGTCATAAGTTATTCCATTTGCATGTAGTTTGGTCACAATGCCAGTTAATTTCATATAGAAGCCATCAAAGGTTTCAAAATCAGACGTAATTAGGGAATTATACTGCTGAACAAGCATTTGAGTTTTAACAGCCTTGACTCTAGTGTCACCTTCATGTGCAATGATTAGTGTATCCCAAGCTTCCTTATAAGTGGCACAAGATGAGATCCTTTTGAACTCACGTTCATTTATGGACATAAAGATAGCATTATTGCCATTGTTATTGTTTCGAGAAGTTTTCTTCTCTTCTTGTGTGAACTCACTTAATGCTTTTTTAATCCTCTCATTACTTCCTTCAGTGGCTGGTTTTATAGGATAAGTGTAACCATTTTCAACAATATCCCAGACATCATCTCCAAAGGTTCCTTGTATGAAAGCAACCATTCTTACCTTCCAGTAAGCCAAGTTGTTTCCATCAAAGAGTGGGGGTCTGGTCAAGTTACCAAATCTTTCATTTTTCTCATCCATTGTTTTGATTTTAAGAAAACAATTTCAAAAACACAAGATCTTTTTAAAAAGATTTCCAAAGCTCTGATACCAATTGAAAACTATTACTAAAGCCGTTAAATACAAGATTAAACTATTTAAGTAACTCCGAACTATTTTTTGAAGAAACTCTTTTCTAAAAATAAAATCAGTTTAAACATAAGATGTGTTTAAAACTTTGCACGAGATCAGTTCAAGATTTGTTAACTAGTTTTGAAAAATAAAACTAAAACAGTTTTAAATCAGCACACTAATTAGAAAGGGATGAGGAGATGTAGAAAGATTAATGACAAGATATTTTTAACGTGGTAAAACCTCAACCAACCGAGGAAACATCCACGACTACCTCTACGGAGAAAAAGAAAAATCCACTAAAACAAATATAACAGTAAAACTATATAACACACATGCACACAAATCAGACCTATTCAAGTTTAGGAATGTACCCACTGGTGTCCTTATAACTTTTCTGCAGTTATGATTGCTGATGTTTTTCTCCCAGTTTGCTAACTTCACTTTATTCCAGTCTTTACGTCGACTCTTGTTTCAAGATCTTATTACCAATACTTTCAGTGTTGTTGTGTGTAAGTGCTTGTGATGGTGATCTAACACATGCATGCACACACTCACGCTTATTTTTACAAACAGTCCTAACAAATTACAAATCAGATATATATGCTGTATTTTTCAATTTCTCTCTTCTTAGGAAACTTTGAACCTTATTTGACCTTTAATATTAACCCATAATCCATGGCTATCTTGCTCAGAAGACTTATCAAGATCTTAATCAATTTCAGGGTTTTGAAAAGATTTTTGAAATTAAAAATCGCCAAGTGTGATTCTAACTAGGTCTAAGGTCTTATTTCAATAGAACTAGAAATATAAAACGTTATTGTTGATTTGAGTATGAAAACATTTACAGAAAATGAATCAACAATATATTTCTCAAGATGAGAAACAATACATGCAGATCTAGGTGTGATGTAACATAAAATGCTCAGATCTAAAATTTTTATGAAATAGAAATGCAGATCTAGATTAATACTTAAGTTAGACACAAGATCTTAAAACGAAGAGGTTACAGCACGAAACCACTAACAAACCACTCTCAAAACTCTCAAACACTCAAGGTTGTGTTTGGTATAAAATTGGTTTTGATAAAAATGTATTAGGGCTTGAAAAAGGTTTGGATGAATTAGGTTTAGGGTTTATAACTCTAATTTCTCTCCTCTCTCTCTAAATGACGAAGTGGCCAAAATCTCCAAATGGCTGAGAAGAACCCTCTTTATATAAGGGGCTGAGAAGGATCCAGAAGGTAGAGGCAAACCGAGGGCTGAGATTAAGTCAAGCTATCTTGACTTTCATCCAATGGTTAAAGGTAAGCGGTTGGTTATAAGGCTTGTGATTGGATGATAAGGGTTTACGAGGATTGGGGCAAGAACGCATGCAGATTGTTGATTAACTCAATCCAAGGGCTGATAAAACAAGTTGATTTACTCTCTTAAAAGAAACACAAAATCATCCAATAGCGAAGCAACAAGTGTAAGGCAAACACCGGATAACAAACGCGTGTATAAACTTAATTACATAGACACCCTGAATTCTCTAGCTCTTTCTGTTCCTACCCAAAGTAACATTCCAGGGCAAAAACCAATAACCATAATTTATATAATGACCCCAAAACTTTTAATTCCATTTTTAAATAAGAAAAAAAATGTTTAAAAAACATTCCAAAATTCCTAAAAAATTATAAAAAATTATTTTAAGGGAAATTAACACACACAACACACATATAAACAATTTAAACAATGTGTGAATAATGTATGCAGTTCTAAAGTGTGTGTGAGTGATAATGAATATACCTTGATCAATTAAACAAGTGGAATGAACTGAATTGAAGTGTCTGAGGCTTTTTGGTATCTAGGATGGGGACTCAATTTTGTCTATATTTCCAAACTAGATGAGCACTTATATAATGTAGACTAAAGTGAGTCAAGAGTATAAGGTGCTTCAACCTGATGGCAGGGAGTACGACCAAGACATTTTTAATTTTTTCTGGTAGAGCACCCTTTCTATTTTTTCTAATCGCCACTGGAGGTAAGAATTCTCCTCAGTCTGGAGGCGAGTTGCCTGCTCCTATTGCTGAAGCCTTGCTTCATATGAGTCGACCAACCTTGAGATCTGTGTTGATCTAGGATGCCCGTGGATTTCCTTGGAAAGCTGTTGATCTGGACAAAATCTTGGTTTTACTTTAGACCCGACCCTAAGTGGAGCTAGGTCAACTCACAAGTCACCGGGTTAGGGTCCACTGTTTGGGTGGTGAGACATCGTAGCTATTTTTTTAATAGGGATTGCTTTCGTAAAAAGAAAATCGGTTCCCACAGACGACGCTAATTGTGAGTGAAGTTAATCATAATTAATAAATTCTATAAAGTAATTAAAGAAAGGGCATGCAAGTGTCACACACAACACACAGATATACGTGGTTTGACAAATTGCCTACGTCCGCGGAAAGGTTAGTGAGTTATTTTTAATGTCTCTCAAAGTTCGAAAATTACATTCTCCTTGGCCCCAGGGTGTGGGTTATATTGTTACTCGTGTAGAACTACAACGATTGAATTGATCAAGGAACTCCCTTGGATTGATATTGGCTCGTGTGGTGATTCCCTTATAATTATTGTGATTTTGGGTAACCAATGTGAGCTTATTTAAAGGATAGCTACTTCATAATTAATCACGTGATAAATGCTTGTGTTGATCCTCCTTGTTAATAAATTGGGTCGAACTTATATTAGGAGTTATTGGGCTTGTGTAACGACCCGACCCGAATTTATGGGTTACCCATGAGTTAACCCGATGCAACCCGATAAGTTAGGTGTGAAGTGCAATGAAACGACCTATATAATGTTGCTAGTCCAGTTTTATTTTAATTGGCATTTCACTTGTTTAGCATGCGATTTCGATTTCAAGATAAACTACGTGTAGGATCCATATGCACACCCCGGGCCCAAGTAAACAGAGCTACTAACGTAAAATAAATAAAGTACAATTACCTGTACAATGCCCTTAAAATACGAACCCACACTCAAACTGCCGTAACGAAGTGAGGGTGTGAGCCTATGTCAAGTGGGAAGTATATAAGCAGTATAGAAACGAAATGCAGGAAAGAATACTCACAAGAATGAAAAAATATATATGTACCTACATATATATATACATATACCTTTGAAAAATACATATTCAATGCATTAACCATTTTACTTTCGAAATCCTCACTCGTCTAGACTAATTTACTTTAACCATGCAAAGACTTCCCTTTTCATACTTAGTATTTCTCACTTTATTTAACACACCCGGTTCCACCCTTAACACCACTACACTTGATTTATTCCAACCCATTCCTTTACCGAAATCACCCCTTTTTATTTATTTAGAATATACTTTAGTATTTTCATTAAAAAGTACCATTTCAACCCACGCATTCACCGTGTTAGAAAATACTTGTTTATCATTTGAAAATCTTTTTCATTTCATACTTATGGAAGTTATGGGTTTAACAACTTATGTTACCCAACCACCCATTTGTCCACTTTACTTACCGTTTTTACCTCAACTTATGGACATTTATAGATTTACGCATTTACTTGCCCATTTAATCTTTTACCAGAATATTTATTTCATTCATTCAAGTTAGGTTGTATTAACACATTTTATCACACAACCCATTTTTTGACATGTTCCTTATTCTTTTTTAACCTTTCTCCAAATTACCGCATATTTATACGGGCTCTACACCGACGGTTATGCGTATCATATGCTCTGGCCAGTGATTTAGGACTTTTCACCCAACGACTTCGAGCCCTTTTTGCTTTATCCCGGTGTCATCCAAGTTCCCTTTTTTGTGTGTTTTTAACATTTTACAAATGTCCACATTATTCCACTTCCATATTTTCACCCGGTCGATGACAAAACCAGGACTCAACCGTCCATTTTTCCATTAACACTTGAAAAATGATTTATTTTCTTCTTTAAGTCCCTTACCCTCCCCCCCCCCCCCCCACCACCACACGTGATTTATACTAAAATCATTCACGCTTTTAGGATTTTGATTCATTTTCACACAATTAGTGTAAAGACCTTCTTTAACATTTTTATTCCATAAAAATGTTCCACTTTAAGTAAATTACCAATTTACCCCTTTATTTGCTAAACTCACCATTTAGTTCTTTAACAAATGTTATTTCTCAACATGGTTATTAAGTCTCCAACTTAATATTTAAAATACTTTAGTCATTTTAACACTTGTTTAATATCACACTTGTCATTAACACATAAATAACACCCTTTACATTTAAGTTCCCAAATTTTCATTATCTTATTTCATGCTTAAACCCAACAAGACTTTAAACATTAAAATTCCTTCCAAGTGGATTAAACACGTATTTCAAGTAATAAAGACATTTTATCAATTTTCTTAAACTCGACGAATATTTTGACAACCATAACATTATTCCACATTTTTATTTCATAAAAATGTCCATTATTTCTTTTGGCTAGAAATACACTAAAATAATATTTCTTACATTTTCATTCCATAAAAATGTTTGTTATTCTTTTTTTTTTCACTAGAAATACACCAAAATGACATTTCTTACATTTTTAGTCCATAAAAATGTTCATTATTTCCCTTTTCACTAGAAATACACCAAAATGACATTTCTTACATTTTTAGTCCATAAAAATGTTTGTCATTTCTTTTTCATGAGGAATATATTAAAAATAACATTTCTAACATTTTTGTTCCATAAAATGTTTATAATTTCTTTTTCACTAGGAATATACTAAAAATGACATTTTTTATATTTTTATTCCATAAGAATGTTTATTATTTATTTTTCACTAGAAATACATCAAAATGACATTTCTTACATTTTTATTCTGTAAAAATATTTATTATTTCTTTTTACTAAGAAATATACTACAATAATATTTTCTAGCATTTTTATTCCATAAAGATGTCTATTTTCACATTTACTAGAAACACACCATTATCTCATAATAATCCTATTCTTAACCAACAACATTAAGACTACAATATTTATCAAATAGAGTCTCAAATATGATAAGAGTGGGTTACCCACCAAAATGGTCTCAATAATAGTGGTGGTGATGAAGATGTGTGACTCCCCCACCTTCAAAGGTGGCCCTAAAAGGGAGTCACAAATGTTCCACCATGCAAGCTCCAAAAGAGACCTCAACAAAGACCTCTTCAAAACCTCCAAGAAGACACTATTATAACCCTCTACAAAACTCCAGAACTTGTTCATATTCTTTCAACAGATACGCCCTCCAATACACATTAAAACCCTAACAACTAATCTTCTATATTTCGTGACTCTACCCTTTAATCAGTAGTGGAAACAATTGTTTATTTGTTCAAGTATAATTATTACTCCCAAAGAAAACATGGTGGATAGATTAAGGAAGGGGGAGAAGTGTTCCAAGCTTTTGCAGTGGGGAGAGAGTCCCCTAACCCCACGCTCCTCTCTCTTAAATACAAAACAAATGATTTTCCCTAGATGAGAAACCTTATCCTTAAAGTTTCTTCCCATATCAGGTAACTTGTTAGCCACCAATCGACAACGCACTGGTAGAAGTGATCCAAGGGTCTTCACGATGACAACGTTTGGGCTTGTCTGTTACCTAGGTTTACAATCCCATGTTTCTTTATTATTTTATACACAAACAAAAGCCAAAGGTTTTCACCACGTCTCATATTTGACTTCGATTAGGAAGTCAGGCCCATGAGCTGATGAAGGGTAGGCAGTTGATCGTTGGTTGAGAAGGTGAATGTGAACAAATTCTGACCGTGTCGTTCGAAGGACCATGATTATCGTTTGAGCGACTATTTTGGAACGTCCTAACTTCCCTTTAAAGATATCATATTTCTAGATTTTCACCTTATGCCCCAATCACTTTTCGATATCTAAGAAGATGCCTATATGTTTTAATTAATTTCTTACCAAAAACCTATAACACATGTATGTTTAATCCCCACTCCAATAATCTTCTTTTATTCTTAATTAATCTCTCCTTATGTATAATTCATGTATACTCTAATTAATTTTTCCGGGGAGAGATATTATAGCTTGCTTGGGCAGGTTAGAGTTGGAACCAATAAAGGTTTGGTCCCCACAGTTATGGTCAACTGGGCTATATTAATGCTCTTAATTCACTCAGATTTTATTCTTTTAAACGAAAGAAAATAGACTCCATTTCCATCTTACAGGCTTAGGCCATCTGTTTAAGACCGTTCAAACAAACCATGCTGACCAACTCCATGTCAAACCAAACCATGTTAATTTTTCATTACATTATTATTACTTAAAATTGCTCATCTCCATATATCCATGGTTTTAACAAAGCTGACATAAAATAAAAGTCATAGTTTTCTCATATACATAATATAATCACAAACATACAAAAATTATCAGTCATCCACTCCTTAAATGCTTTCAACCTAATTTCGGAACCTCTCATTCACACCCAATAACACTTACTTTCGATGATCAAAACATTATCAATCAACCCAAGCTAAGATACCTAGTTAAGTTCCTATCCAAACATATTGTAAGAATTAAACAAAACTTTAATAGTTCAGAGTGCACTATGGATTTAAAAATTAGTTGATGTTTACTTCAATACAATGAAGCAAACACCATTAAATCTTAATATAAAACATTAAGTATATTTTTTTTTGTAATAATACACTAATTGTAAAATAACAAAACTAATAGAGCTTGGTGTGGGAATTAGAAAGACGATTTCTGGTAGGGGAGTAAAATGTAAGACTCTTTATCCAAATAGAAAGTAAAGCTGAAACAATAGTAAATTAGAATCAACAATTGGTTTTGTTCACATAACACATATCCAACTGGTTCAGATCATCATTAAATGGAATTCAAAATAGAAAATAATAAACAAATAATTTAGATTGAGAAAAATATAATCAACTAAGCATAAGCAACTAAGAAACTGTTGCAACTTAGGTAGAATATAAACTTACACAAACCATGAACTTTAGTGTGTATAGTACCCAACTTGGTATTGCATACCTGTAAAAAATGGATAGACCCAACTCAGGATCTTAGTATGCAGTTTATGTTAGTAAAAAGAACACTCATCTAAGATATGCGAATCAATATATAAAAAACTTAAAAATCGAGATAATTCATTAGAGAAACCAGTACATATGTGCAACAACTAATGGAATTCAAGTGAATGTTCTACAAAGTGAACTTGTATAGGTAACTATCATTCGAACTTCGTTAGGGTTTGTCACGGTGTACAAAATATTATACACCACCAAACATAAATATTTACTAATTTTTTGGAGGGAAAAAAGAAATATGGAAGCACACAAACCTCCATATTTACCCTGTAAACGGAAAAAGTAAAGCCTTATTTGGGAGCAACCCCTTATACATATAATTTATTCATTGATAAAATCTTGAATTTAAAAAAATAAATATATATATCATACAATTATAGTTTCTACCACTTAAAGATATCGGGTATGTTGTTATTTTGTGTTAAAAACCAAGACAGGGATAGTATTTATATATGTTGAAGATATATTTTTTTTACTAAATACCAAATATCAAATGTAAATATGAAACCTGATTGCACATTTTCTTTCCTACTCTGTTCTCCTTTTCTCACTTTAACTGATGTGGTAATATTATTATGGAGTATTTATGTAACACCCCATATAATTGGACCATTTAATTTAAATCGTCATAAATAAAAAGTGGAGAAAATAATTTTTCTTTATCGTTCAAAGTATTTTTCATATTTACATTGTTGATTTGATTTTTAAAAAAATGAGAATGTCGATTGGAATTAATTTGGAGACTTTAACTTTTTTTCTATAACCGTGGCAAAACTGGGTTGCTCTGGACATCCGAACCAGTTCGGATGGAATGGCGAACTGGTTCGCCCAGGTTGACAATAGATAATTGTCTTTTTTTAAGTTGTTGTGTGGGATTAAAACTCTTTCTTTTACTTAATTAAAAAGGGATGATTTTAGGATTTTTAAAATACTTTTTAGCCTTCTTAAAAGTCAGTAGTCCCCCACAAAATTCACCATCTCCTTTCCCCAAAACCTAAACCCATTTAATTAAAGGATTCAACCCAAGATTTGGAGGTTTAAATCAGATTTTCTCAAGATCATCCAAGAGTATATTTTTGTCGTCTTCTCGAGAGGAACGTGACCATCAATTCAGAATTCTCACACGATTTTTCTAAGGCATGGATACTTATATTCTTTCTCATTAGTATTATGTGTTTTAAATATCGCCTAAACATTAATTTACACATTTTTCTTAAAATAAACTAGAAACCTTAATTAGGGAAAGTGAAACCTATATTGGGACTGTTTTATTAAAAATATTAATATGAACTAAGACTTATAACCCTTGTGTGCTTAAGACAGATGATGGATTTTCATTAATGGATGTAGAATTGGATGTTAGAAAATCATAGTAGCCTTGTTAATTAAAAGTGACTTGTGAAATAAAATAAAATTATGTAGGTATGATAAAAGAGAAATGTTTGTTGTGTGCACCATAAACTTGTATGAGGATGAAATTAAATTAGTTGCATAAAATATGTTATTTAATTTTGAAGATTGATTGAGCGAATGAAATTAGATTAATTTGTGATCTTATGAGAAAATGGTAGAATTATTGATGAAAATGTATTATGCGACTTCTTGACTTAATTATATTTGACACTGCAGGGATGGCGAGATTTTTGGGTAGTTATACTCTCACCTTAATTTTAGGAGTGCTTGCTAGGTATGTGACTATTAAGTATGTCTTATTAATGGTTAATACTTTCTAGGTATGGGACTAGTTAGTGTAGATTCCTACGGAGGGGATATTTCGGGTTGAGGCTGATTTTTTGTGTCGTTCCATTGATTTGATAGTCTAGACGCGAGACAAGGAAGTGCTTGAGGGTAGGAATTCATCCTATATGGTAGGATATGACGTACTTTTGCTTTGGAGGCCTCTAGGTATGGGACTAGGGGTGGTTATGAAGATTTACACTCGAGGAAAGGGTGGGGCTAATAAAATAATAAGAAATTGAGAATTAATGCCCAAGATAATAAACGGGTGTTAAAATGGATTTGCATCGTCAATAAGTGCAGGATTGATAGAGTACGGGCTGGCTAGCTATTGCGACGTGGGTGTATGTTGGCATCATCAATAAGTACAGGGCTGACTGGATATTATGACGTGTCGTGTGTGGGACCTCATCAATAAGTGCAGGCTAACGAAATTGGTCCGGCTGGCTATAATGAGGGGAAAGTGAGAGGTGAAATGTTTGAGGCGAGCCCAAATAAGTGCAAGACTGATAGGAAGGTCAACTGGCTATGATGGTGTCGCTATAATCATAATTTGACTAATTTAATTAAATGAGATTTCTTAATATGGGTAAAGACAGAAAAGTAATTATTGGACTTATAGAATGGTTACTGGTTCAGGTGAACAATTAGTAGTAAGTTATTTTACTCGGATCGTCAATATATATCTTGTTTATTTAAAATACTTTATTTGTGATATTTGTTATGTATAATTATACTGTCTGGGTTTATGGACCCTACTTGGAAAGAGTATCTAGTATTAATGCGGTGGGCTCTGACTTATTGCGTTGACTAACATTTCAGGTATAGCGTTGGAGTAGATGCATATGAGTGATTGGGGATATTTTTGGAGATGAACATGGAGATTTATTTTAGTTGATTTAGTTGTTTAAATTCACTTTTCATTTCATAACTTCTATTATGAGACTTTTATTTATGGATTTTGTGGGCCAATGAGTTCCATAGTTGTTTACGATTTCTGTGAGATATTTATGTTGGATTATTTCATTTGGGATTTATATTTATTTGGACTTGGATTTATTTTGGAGATTAGCATGGTGATGGATTTTAATATTGCATAAATGGTTATATCGTTGGATAAATTTGATTATTATTTTGTGGAAATTTTTTATATGTCTCATATATCTGTCACATGCTGAGAATGATAACTTATTTAGTGACGCCCGACGTAGTTTAGCGGCAACGGCTGGACACCTCACGTGCCAGAATGAACAGGGTGTTACAGATGCTATCAGAGCATGATCTTAAGTCTCGTAGGTTGTGAGTCCGTTTTATATTTTGCATTACCTACTTTTGATTCCTTTTGATGATTTGCACTCTTAGTTATCCCGAGCCTGATGTTATTTTTTGTTCTTGTCTTTTCAGACGGAGAACACTAGGAAATCTGGATATAGGAGAGAGGGTTCAGTTTTCAATCCTACGGCTCTGGGGAGGCAGGGTTAGTTTGTTCTAGGTGCTGAGGAGTTAGCAACTATCGTTTGTGAGGTCACAACGGTCGGTATTGAGATTGGGAGACAGAGGTGGATGAATCTAAATGCACAATAGCATGATACGCATGCTTCAGTTTGACACTGGGTGAGAGCCAGCTTCCACAAGGGAAATCCTCCCACCTTCGGGAAAGGATCAGACCTAACGATTTCTCACCAGTGGAGGAGAGTCATGGAGAGGCACTTGAGGATGGTGGACTGTACAAATGTGCATAAATAGATTTTAGCTACATTTAAGTTTATAGGAGATGCATTGCAGTGGTGGGAGAGTGTCACCGCATCTAAGGATAGGGGTCGCCAGAACTATATAGACTTTTTGGTGAAGTTTAATGACAAGTATTTTTCGTATTTGATTAGGAGCGTGAAGAAGAGGGTATTTTTAGATTTGGAGCAGGGGTCAAAATCAGTTGCTGAGTATGAGCAGGAGTTCACAAATTTGTCGATGTTCATACCGGTGGAGGTATATTGAAGCAAAGAAGATCGAGTGCTTCATTAAGTGCTTGTCTTAGTCGATGTTCCCAGGTGCTGGACGTCACACTGTTATTGTAGCAAGAGAAAGTGAACTACCAAAAGAAGTTGGGAAAGAGACATGAGCTAAATGGTCAAGAAGGGGAAAATAAGGGTCGTAATGACTAGCAGTGGAAGAGACAATAAGTAGGTTAGGAGGCAATGGTGTTCAACAAGCCTTTCAGTAGGGCAATTGTCTTTAATAGGGTCCTCAAGGGCTGGGGCAAGGAGAACAGGGTGAGTAAAACCCGGGCAGACATCCTGGACCTTTTAGGGGCGCTTGTTTTATCTATGGGGAGATAAGGCAACATCGAGCTTCAAGGTGCTCGAAGAATCAGGGCCAGTAGGACCAAGGAGCATAAGGATAGAAGGGCCAAGGGCCTCCAGCACCAGTAACACCAGGTTCACAGGGAGCGCTAGCAGCACCAACAGTACCTGTAGTGGGTAGGTGTTATTTACTACCGACTTGGGAGCCTCAGGTAGGACAAGTGCAACAGGAGCTAAGACATGGCTAGTGGGGTATAACGGTACGCATTATTTTCTTAGAGATGCTTATATATATATATAGGTGATGTATATTGTATCTTTATTCGTGGGGTAGGTGCGTATGAAATTAGATGTATGGGCACCTAATTGTGACATTCTACGGGTAAGCATACGTAAGCCTTATTTTATTTTGCGCATTTACGCTTCATCGAATTTCGAGGACAAAATTTATGTGCTAGTGGGGAAGTATGTAATACCCCATAGAATTGGATCATTGAGTTTAAATCGTCGTAAATAATAAGTGGAGAAAATATTTTTTCTTTATCGTTCAAAGTATTTTTCGTATTTAAAATATTAGTTTGATTTTTAGGAAAATGAGAATTTCGATTGGAAATAAATTCATAATTAATTTGGAGAATTTAACTTTTTTTCTAAAATCGTGGCAAAACTGGGTCGCTCAGGACATCCAAACCAGTTTTGATGGACTGGTGAACCGGTTCGCCCAGGTCGGTAATAGATAATTATTTCTTTTTTTTTAAGTTTTTGTGTGGGATTAAAACTCTTTCTTTTACTTTATTAAAAAAGGGATAAGTTTAAGGTTCTTAAAAGACTTTTTAGCCTTCTCAAAAGTCAGTAGCCTCTCAGAAAATTAACCATCTTCTTTCCCCAAAACATAAACCCATTTAGTTGAAGGATTCAATTTAGAGGTTCAAATTGGGTTTTCTGAAGATCACCCAAGAACATATTTTTGTCGTCTTCTCGAGAGGAACGTGACCACCAATTCGGAATTCTCACATGATTTTTCTAAGGCGTGGATAATTATATTCTTTCTCTTTGTATTATGCATTTTAAATATCACTTAAATATTGATTTATATGTTTTTCTTAAAATAATCTAGAAACCTTAATTAGGAAAAGTGAAACCTATATTGGGAATGTTTGTATGAAACATCTTACTATGAATTAAGACTAATAACCCTTGTTTTCTTAAGATAGGGAATGGATTTTCCATAATGGATGTAGAATTGCATGTTAGAAAATCATAATAGCCTTGTTAATTGAAAGTGACTTGTGAAATCATATAAAATTATGTAGGTATGATAAAAGATAAATCTTTGTTATGTGTACCATAAACTTGTATGATGATGAAATTAAATTACTTGCATAAAATAAGTTATTTAATTATGAAGATTTATTGACTGAATGAAATTAGATTAATTTGTCATCTTATGAGAAAATGGTAGAATTGTTGATGAAAATGTGTTATGCGACTTCTTGACTTAATTATATTTGCAACTGCGGAGACGACGAGATTTTTGGGTAGTTATGCTCTCACCTTAATTTTAGGAGTGCTTGCTAGGTATGAGACTTGTAAGTATGTCTTATTAGTGGTTAATATTTTTTAGGTATGGGACTAGTTAGTGTAGATTCCTAAGAAGGGGATATTTCGGGGTAAGGCTGATTTTTTGTGTCGTTCCATTGATTTGATAGTCTAGACGCAAGACTAGGAGGTGCTTGAGGGTAGGAATTCATCCTATATGGTAGGATATGACGTACTTTTGCTTTGGAGACCTCTAGGTATGGAACTACGAGTGGTTTTGATGATTTACACTCTTGGAAAGGGCGGGGCTAATAGAAATAATAAGAAATTGATAATTAACGCTTAAGATAATAAATGGGTATTAAAATGGATTTGTGTCGTTAATGAGTGCAGGACTGACAGAGTACGGGTTGTCTGGATATTGCGACGTGGGTGTGTGTTGGCGTCATCAATAAGTGCAGGACTGACAGGATATGAGCTGGCTGGTTATTACGGCATGTCATGCATGGGACCTAGTATTTCAATAAGTGCAGGGGGAATAAAATTGGGTCGGCTAGCTATAGGGAGGGGAAAGTGAGAGGTGTAAAGTTTTAGGTGGGCCCGAATAAGTGTAGGACTGATAGGAAGGTCGACTGGCTATGATAGTGTGACTATAATCATAATTTGATTAATTGAATTAAATTGGATTAGTTGCTTAATATAACAAAAAGCCAGAAACATAATAATTGGACTTATAGAATGGTGACCGGTTCATGTGAACAATTAATAGTAATTTATTTTACTCGCATCGTTAATGTATATATCTTGTTTATCTTAAAAATACTCTATTATGATGTTTATCATATATAATGCTATTGTTTGGATTTGCGGACCTTAATTGGGAAGAGTAGCTAGTATCCATGCGCTGGGCTCTGACCTATTGTGTTGACTAACATTTCAAGTATAGTATTGGAGTAGGTATATATGAGTGATTGAAGATAATTTTTGAGATGCAGTTGGAGATTTATTTTAGTTGCCTTAGTAATTTAGATTTACTTTCCATTCTGTCGCTTTTATTATGCGACTTTTATTTATGGATTTGGTGGGCCAATAGGTTCCACAATTGTTTACGATTTTTATCTGATATTTATAGTTGGATTATTTCATTTGGGATTTATATTTATTTTGAGTTGGATTTATTTTGGATATTAACATGGCTATGAATTTTAATATTGCATGAATGGTTATAATATTGGATAAACTTGATTATTATCTTGTGGAAAAAATTTATATGTCTCATATATCTGTCACATCCTGAGAATGATACCTTATTTAGTGATGTCCGACGTAGTTTGGCCGCAACGGATGGCCACCTCGCTTGCCAGAATTCTCGGGCTGTTACAATTTAAAAAAAAATTCTCGACTCTCCTTATCAGATTGTAACTATAAAACTAAAAATACATGAATTACAATGTAAGAGAACTCTCATTTTTCTTCAACTACCAAAGAAGTCAAATATTCTTTCCAAAATATAAATAAGGAAAAAAAAGAAAGATTAAGGGAAATATAAACCAAATTAGACATGGATATTAGTAAATCCAAAATAGAAGCACATTTACAAACCTATGTTTGTGGAAAAAAAATAAAAATCAAATATCTACAACCTCACAAAACAATGCAAAAACTCTTGAAAAAAGGGAAAATTGTACAACAAGTTAAAATACCTTACATTTTCATACCAAAACTGGTTTGTGTCATAAAAATTGGAGGCCCAAAGGCAGAATTACAGAATATAGAATTCTTGATAGCTAACGTAATATTTAACTTATATTACTTTGGGGAGAAATTGGCATATTAAAAGTTAATATAAACAAACATCTAATGTTGTTGTGCCTACAACTATTTCTAGGGATGGAATAAATAGGTTATCCCAAAAATTCGATCGTTGGTGGCGCGACATGCCAACTACCATGCCAATCATTCCCGCTGCAATTCGTTTGTCGCGCTAAGGTTCCCTATGCTATTTCGAAACATGCAAAATCACAAAATGATGAAAAAAATAGCATTTTGAAAAAATTCCACCTGCCTTGAACACATTAACATGATTTCAATACGTAATTTTTGGACATGAACCCAGCACGACTTCGTATATTTTAACGTGATACGAACATGACTCATATAAAATATGACATGACACGACTAACATGGCTTCTTACATTTTATGCCCAATTAAATAAAAACACTCCATCACATGATATAACGACTAATTCTATTGATAATCTTAATGTGAACAGGACACGACATGATTTCTTATAAAAATCCAACATTAACGGAACAAGAATCCAATTTACCTTATTTATTTCTAATCATTTTTGTGTTTTTGTGTCATATAGTTTTAACTAAACAAATGGGGGAATGGAGATATTTGAATACTCACTTACATACGGTGGGAATCTACTACAAAGACGAAAACTTTCTCATTCCGAAGATCGATCAAGTTAGATGTTGACTTTTACCAAAATTTTCTTAACATCATATGCCTCTTCGATGCTGTGATTTTCTAAAATAATAGCTCAATTTCTCCACTAACGGACTTTGAGAGGCTTTGAGATGGCTTATAGTCAGTTGATGAGTTCAGGAAGATGGGAGGTTATGGCGGAGATGAACAAAGAGAGGGTTTGGGTGAGAGAGACGAAGTGTGACACCCCGCCTAATTAAATACCGGGCGATCACTCCTTTATTAAATTAAATCAAGGTGAACAGTTTGGTTCATTCTTAGCATCACTGTCGAAAAAAATAAATTTTCCAATTTAACACCCTAAATAATTAATCTAAGTGTCAAAACCAAGTTTAAACATTACTTTCCAAATTTTATTTAAAGAAAAAGATTTGTTTATTTATTAACAGAGTTTCAATAAATAAGATTCACACCACAATAAACCTGGAACAAAATCCAATTAATATAAAACATCCATCAACGAATGTCAACATGCGAAGATATAAAGTAATACGTTCATCCTGAATAAAATCCCATAATAACGAAACTATGAAATAAATGGAATAACAATGTCCCAGAATAAAGAAATAATGGAAAGGGCTACACATGCCCATCAGAATGAAAATGCTAAGAGTGGATCTGAATGAACGAAGTCGTCTAATCAAGAGACCTGCAACTCCCACCTAAGCTGCAGCGCGTTCCTTCCAAGAGATCCTAAGCAAGACGCCCCTGTGGCTGGGCACCTGTAATACATATATATATACAAGAGAGAGAGAGAGAAGAAACGGGTCAGAGCCCGAAAGTGTGTATGATTTAAAATTTGTTTAGCAAGTAATTTAATTTGATACAGGCCAATGCAACAACATATTAGTTCGACACTCTCTTGAGGAATCCTCACCTCTCTTCTAATGTGCACGCCTATCGTACTAACCTTCCCAAATAATTTAGTTTATCTTAACTTACTCATAAGTTTTCAAAACCGAACAATGTCAGCGTTTTAAAAAGGTTACTTTCAATTTGTAGCACTCCTCCCGTTTTAGCTTCATTAAATTATAAAGTTTCCCAGTGTCATCTCATACTTTCACAAAACAAGTATTTATTATTGCGTCAACAACCATGTTCTACTTATCAAATCACAGTAGGCAGTTTAAAGTTTATAACCTCATATATATATTAACTACTCGTATAATATATATATATAACAGCACCCCAACTAAACTATGGTGCGGGCATACTCTGCTATCCAATCCCCGTATCGCTCACACAAAGGGAAATACAAGTTCGGAATCACTCTCGAACTGTATTAACATATACAAAACAACGTTGAGGCGAAGCATAGATTCCAAGTCCAAGAGGTCAGTACATACCCACACGTCTCTTAGGACCGTCCGACTATCAATCTGATAGCCCGTACCTAGGATCTCTATCTTCTAGGGTACGAATCAATATCCCCCATAAAGCAACACAGGATAAGATCGTCCTAGCGCGGTAACCTCAGGGATAGCAAGTAGCGCGGGTACGTTTTTCACATGTATATAATATATGTACACACAGACATATAAATATACCCATTCATCATATTAATATAGGTTCCTCCCGTTACCCATAGTCATAACATTTATCCTTAATTTCCCCTTATTATGATTACGTATAAGGTTTCGTCTCTAACCTTAACTTGAAGGGTTTTTTCACTAGTTACGTGACACTCGTGGATTCTATCCATCCAAGTAGAAAAATCAGTAGGTAAACGTCTATTCACTATCGTAAGTATTTGACGTAATCTCTCACTTGAATTTCGTAGTTTCCTCATTCTTTAAATAATTGTCCCTAAGATACAATTATCGTCTCATAATAAAGTTATCAACACTTAAGCATATGTCCTACTGGTCTCTCCTATATCCCAAAACATTTTATTCATAAAGCCCAAAAATTATTTCACGATGAATCATGTTCAATTAATTCAACAAGGGGAAATAAGAGTCTGCCAGGAAGGGTCGATCGATCGAGGTCTGGGGCTCGATCGATCGAACCTTCGATCGATCGAAGCTCTAGGCTCGATCGATCGATCAAGCAGGTCTGCGAAATCCTGCAGAAGTGCAGTTACGGGTTTTACAAGAATTCTTCACCCAAATCAATATTTCCCAACACTAATCGTCCCAAAACTCCTACTACAAACATAATAACATATTTCCAGATGTTTTTAACGTTAAGCATGCGTATATCCATCATTAAACATGGTTAAACAACCCAAAATCTCATTTAAACATCAAGAACCCTAATGTTTTCTTAACTTTTGTTCTAATCAGTTTTCTCCAGAATTTCCTTCTAACATATCATCAAAAATTCGTGGGTTAATCATCTACTTCACATAATATTTCCAGAATATGGTTATAATGTTTTCTACATGCAAATCCCTATTAAAATTGGGGTTTTCTTCCATAGATTACACTCCTAATCATTCCTACACTAATATGAATATTGCACCAATGAAAATATGCAAGTTAAACACTTGCCTGGGATTTCAGAGGTCTGGTTTCCCGCTGATATTGGTGTGGTTGCGTTCTCCTCCTCGCGATCTACGCGTTGGTGGTGACGGTGGTGCAAATGGTGGTGTTTTTGGCCTTGAATCACCTTGAGAGCTCTCTCCTCTCTTCTCCAATGGCCGTTCTAGGGTTCTGAATGTTCTAACCCTAAAAGGATGACCTAAATGGCTGCTAAGGATGGCTGAAATTCGTGGGTTTAATTACCCTATTTTGTAAAATGACCAAAATGCCATCCCGGGTCACTAATTAAGTCCCGAGACCCAAACTACTCTCCCGGGTACACTTTTCTGACTATCTCGACCCTTCCGGATGCGTTGGCGCACTCAAAACAACCATACGAACAACTTATAAAATATTTACTTTTATATCTCAATAATTAGTCCCGACGCGACACGGGCGCGTCCCGACTAAAATACCTCACCCGTACACATTGTATTCATGTTGCATTGTATTCATATATGATACTTGAAACATCTGTAATGGAATGTAATTGACAAGAACTACAAATATGATGATATAAATACCTCACCCGTACACATTCACACCCAGCTTCATGAAGAGCTAAAATTTCAAAGTGGTTAGAAGAAGTAGTTACTAAAGTTTGTTTAGTAGATAGTAAAGAAATTACAGTATTGCCATTAAGAAATACATAAATCCAAAATTTGTATAATTAACTAACTTGGAACTATTAGCATTATAAGAATAAAATAAATCCATGTTAGTTGTTTTACATAGATATCTTGGGATATGCTTGACACCAACCCAATGCCTTTTGGTTGGGTCAGAACTATATCTAGCAAGCATCTTTATAGAGGATAAAATATCCGTCCTAGTACATTGTGCTAAGTACAACAATGCACCGATTGCACTTAAATAGGGTACTTTTGGACCCAATATTTCTCATCATCCTCTTTAGGATGATATGGATGTTTCTTTATGTCCAAATATCAGACAACCATGGGGATACTTAGTGGATGTATTTTATCCATATTAAAACGTTTTAGTTCATTTTTAGTAATTAGATTAATGGACTGAAATCCCACTAGAATTTTTCCCGATCTGTAGCCTGAGATAAAATTTAGTTTGTCTTCATCTCAAATTACTTTTTCAAATAGTTGACATTTATTTTGAACTCTTCTGGAGTCTTAATTAAATTTTTATCATCCACATAGACTGCTACTATTGTATATCCTTTTGAGGATTTATTTATAAATACACAAGGGTAAATTGGATTCTTTTCATACATTTCCTTAGATAAGTATTCACTATGATGATTGTACCACATTCTTCTGGATTGCTTTAAATCGTACAATGAACATCTTAGTTAGGTCGAATGCCTATTCCTTGTCTTCGCTTTAGGCAAAGGAAATCCTTTAGGTATTTTCATGTATATTTTTATGTCTACGTACCCATATAAATAAGGGGTCACGACATCCATTAGTCTCATATCAAGATTTTCAAGCACTACTAAGCTAATTAGATATTTAAAAGTTATACCATCCATAATGGGGGAGTATGTTTCCTCAAAATCAGTCCTAGGTTTATGCAGGATACCTTGTGCCACAAGTCGTGCCTTATATCTAGTGATTTCATTCTTCTTATTTCTTTTTCTTACAAAAACCCATCGGTAACCTACTGAGTTAAAACCTTTTGGGGTTTTTACGTTAGGTTCAAATACACCACATTTGTTTAGAGACTCAAGTTCTACCTTGATAAAAATTTCTCATTTTAGCCTATCTACTGTTTGTCGATATTGATTTAGAGTACGTGGTTTATTATCATTATCACTGCCCTTTGATAATTCGTGTGCTACTGCATATGAAAATACGTCATCGGTGACAATTTCTTTACGATTCCACATTTCTCCTGAGTATGTATAAAACATAGAGATCTCATTATTATTATCATTGAGTACCTTTGCCTCTTCAGGGGCTTGTATAGTCACTTCAAGGACTTGTGTCTTTTTAGAGACAATAACCTCTTCAAGGGTTTCAGATAAAATGGATTTTTTTTATGACAACCTCTTCCGGAGTGTTATTAGGACATGATATTTTAATTTGATCTCCGCATCCGGGGAGAAGAGTCTTTGGAACCTATAGATCTGCCACGCTTTTGACATGAACTAGGGCTGTAAATCGGTCTGGGTGAGCTAAACTTGGCGTTGCTCAGGTTCCGCCCGAACTATCTTACCCATACTCAAACCCAAGCTCGACCCGAACTAATTTTTCCCACCTACGCCCGAACTTGGATCATAAGTATTATAGGCTTTGGGTCGGATTGTGATTTTTTGTTGAAAAAGTTTAAATTAGTGTTTTTTTCCTTGTACTTATATCATGTAGAAAATGTGCACACTAAAATCTAATTGATTCATAAAATAAAATACATAATAATGAAATGTATTAAATTAAAACAAAGGAAATAAGAGTGAAAACTTACAAAGGTCTATTAAATTATATATATATAGCATTATTTGATCAATAACAAAGGCATATTATGACTTGGGTAATTAATAAATCAAACACCCATAATGAGATTAATAATAAAATAAGGAAATTGAAAATCACTCGTAATCTAATGGATTATGATAAATGAATGAAATAAAATAGCGAAACCTAATTAAACAATGTTAACATAAACATGTTACATTATATTAAATTACTTATTATTTATTTATTTATATATTTGAAGTTCGGGCTTCGGGCCCAATTCGGGCTTGGAAAAATTTGGCTTAAGCTTGGCCCGAAATTCATTCGGGCTTGAAATTTTGGCTCCAGATCGGCTCGACTCCAGCTAAAATAAAGTTCGGCCCAAAAATAACAGGCTGGATGGGCGGACTTCGGGCCTCGATGACTCAATTCATAGGCCTGCTTGCAACATATTCAGTTGTTGCTGAAATTAAAGTTTATCCTATTGTTATATCAATTATTACTGACACATTTGCAGCGGGTATATGAGACTTGACTACTTTTTCAGCATCATTGAATGCATAGCATAATTTATTTGTAATTTTCTGACGATGCAATATCCTTCGCACTTCATGCTCATATTGAGTAGTACAGGGGTCTAGATGAGAGAAAGTGGAAGTGTTCCATATTAATTCTCGCCGTTCTAGGAACGGACCGTACTTCTGGTACGTTCTTTCCTCCCCCTAATGGCGATAAAAGTGTCTCATCAAAGTGACAATTTGCAAATCTAGCGATAAACGTATCACCTGTCATTGGCTCAATATAACAAATGATTGATGTCGAATCATAACTAACATATATTACCAAATGACGTTGAGGACCCATTTTGGTACTCCGAGGTGGGGGTGGGGGCACAACCACCGCACAACCAAATTTATGCAAGTACGATATATTTAGTTGACATCTAGACACAAGTTTAGAGGGTGAAAATGGCTGATAAGTAGTGGCTCTAAGCTTAATTAACTTAGCAGGATGCAGGATAGAATGTCCCCAGGCAAAGACTGGGAGTTTGGATTGCATACGTAAAGGTTGTGCAATAAGTGGCAAAAATTTAATTAAGTACTCAGATAAACTATTTTGGGTGCGGACATAGGGGATAGGGTGCTTGATGGAGGGTGAAAAGTAGCGCAGTGTCAGTACGCCAGTCGTTGAATTCGTTTCACCGCCACAATACAAAACCTAAACTATTGACTGAACTCTTTATGGGAGTATAGCGAGAATTTCGGGTATCGAATCCACAAAGACTAGTTGTTAGAATTCTATTAATTTAATACTTTAAAAATAAGTGTAAAAGATGATATGTGAGCAAATCATTAAACTAGGCATGTATTAAACTTAGATTAACAAAATGAGTAAAACTATAGGTTGAGAATCGTATCCCTCACACAGACTAAATAACATAAATGGTTGCATGAACATAAAAACGCTAATAAGTTTAATCACATTTGGACAGTTAATTAAACCTAGAGTTGTCACCCTCTAAATTCTCATAAAAGCTGAATTTGAATTCGGTGTTAACGAATATTCCCGGAATTACATATGAAAGGTCATAAATACGGATCATACGTGATATTGTGAATTTAGTTAGTTCTAAATATGTAATATTATGTGTTGAGCATTATGCTTTTGTAAAAGATTAATTATAGGCCCAAAATACGAGATGTTGATAGTTTTGAACCCGTTTATATAATTTGGCGATTGAGATTTGATATTATATGACGCAGACTAAAATTTGTACTTACTAAATTCTATAACTTATGCATAAGGCCGTACCTTGTGAATTCGAAGTAGTACTCTTGACAGGTTTGTTCCTATTCTTCAATATTTGTCACTCGTACCTTATTTATCCTATGTGAGGTAATATAATGATAATAAGTAACTTGGGACATTCTAAATATATTTATAGACCCCGTATGATATAACGTACTCTTGTAGAATAATCATATGTCACATTTATGCAAGAACACCATATGAACCCTACTTGAGACCCTATTAATGTTGATATTTGTTTTGTCACGTAGACGATAGAAGGAGTACGACAATTTCTAATTGTTGGATAATAATGTTGGATTTTTTTGGAGAATTTAATTTGTAAATATTTGAATCCTTATTTTACTCTCATATAATAAGCTCTAATTAATGTGTCTTAACAATTACCTTATCTATACGTAAGTTAAGTAAGGGGGTCCTTATTTAAATTTCATGTCGGTGAGATGTACCACACAAGGGTTTAGAAAAGGGTAGTAATGACGACTCAAAACCATAATTAAAATAATATACCCTTACCTAAATTCTTTACTTTACAAAGGTTATATGTAATGATACTAAACCCTTAGCCCTTATGAAACAGACTAAAAAGTATTAAAGACTCTAAATGATATTTACTTGAGGGTGGTGTAATTGGGATTTGAGTTAATAGTTCGGAGTGAATAAAGAAGTGTTAAAATGTCATTGATTAATGAACATGTGAAATGGAAATTAATGGGTGGGCACTAAAAGGGGACATCCTGATGTCGTGATATGTGAATTCCCGGCCATGCAAATGGAAGGTGGCATCAAGATATGAAACACGAGGTTTATGATTATATTGAATTCCTAGCCATGCGAATATCAAGTGGCATTAGGATTTAAAATGTGATGATTATGACTTATATGTGATGTATTTTTCTGACGTCGCGTAACAGGCTATCGAGGTTTATGTGATTGTTTAAATTTGGCGTATTGCGTGTCTTTGAAATGATTGAGATGAAGGGTCACATGTCAATTACGTGGTACTTAAATAATGGGAAGGATTAATTAACTAAATGAATTAGATAATTCTAATACATCATGAGGTTACATTTATGGGTTGGTGATGGGGTGAAAATTTTGTATGTATAAAATATGTGTCGTTGTTCGTTTACGCCCTATAAAAAACAAATACTACAACTTGGCATGCTAAATATGGAAGTGTAGCGGCAAGTAGGGATCGAATCCATAAAGAACGGGATTTATGATGAAATTGACTTGACACTTAGAAACGGGGGAAATGTAAAAGATGACGACGGTTAAACAAAGGTGAAAAAGAGAATTACCTACACAAATTAAAACTTAACAACAAATACAAACGAGATTAGGGTCATTTTTCCACCATGGGCTATTTAATACATATGTATCGAAACACACTTAATCAAGCATATTTAATTGATTATAAATATCAAACATGAAGAAATTTATTCCAACAATGAAAGATTAAACTTTCACTCGAATATGGTCACGAATAGATTACAGTCACAATATCGCTATAAACACTACCGTTGCATGACAAACGAAGTTAAACGCCTAATATTCTGACTTTAATACACAAGGCTTTAATTAAAAGTGTTTCTACCCAAAGCCTAGACTTTAAATCTCAATACGCATCAATGGTGGAAATATGATCCTAACCTTTAAACTAGTGACAACACATGATTAAAATAATCAATAAAACTAATTAATGAAAGCAAACAACAAATTAACCAACAAAAATAAACTATATTAGAACATGGTTAGGTTTCATAGCAAGAAATTAACTTAAAAAGCTATTAAACAATGAAAGAGATGATGAATAGTAAACTTACACCCAAAACATTGGAGATAGAAAGGAGGAAAGTTCCTAAACACCAAACATCAAAACCTAAACCTAAAATAAAAGATTCATCCTGAATTAATAATATCCACTTACTATTTATAGTAAGTGGATTAAATCCAAAATAAAAGAAATCAAAATAGCTCAAAGTTCCAGAAATTTACTATGATCGATCGATCGATGATCCTAAAAAAATGCATACTGGTCTCAAGCCAAGGCAAAAGTTGATGGGCCGATCGATCTGCCCTTTTTGACCGATTGATCGGTGCTTTACTAGTGCTCTTTCTCTTCCTTTCAAACATGATTCATCCCACAGAAAATGTCGTAACTTCTTCGTTATAGATCAGAATGGTGCATTGTCAGAGGCTATGCGAAGCTAACTCAGAGAGCTACACTTTCCTAAAGACTTTGGTCCAAAAACCCCAAAGCTAAAATGGATTAAATGCTCCTGAATGTGCATTAATGACATAACTTTTTCAGAATGCTATCAAACTTCATGCTAAGCACAAATAACACCTACAAAAGCTCAATTATAGCTCAAAAAGCATATAAATATATAAAATAGAGGTTTCCTAGTTAACGAGCATAAATATAGGAATTAAGGTACACGAGGGAGCAAAAATCCATAAGAATAAAGGGATTTAAAATACAATTCATGACTAATCACACCCCATAACTTAGACATTGCTAGTCCCTAACGATGAAACAAAAGAAAAGCCAAGCCAACAAAGAGCGAGAACAAAAGTAGATAAGAATAAAATAAAAATATCACTTTCGCGGGCGAACGATTGCATTTAGCGAATACAACAAGCCATTAAAACTCAGATTTCATTATTCTTTGATAACATAAAACTCAAATTTCACTTTCGCGGGCGAACGATTTCATTATTCTTTGATAACATAAAACTTAGATTTTTACTTTTTTCAATCCCATACTTTTTTTTTTGGGTTTTCACTTATTTTTCCTTGGATTCTCTTTCTTATCTTATCTTTTTCTTGAGAATAAAAGCCAACTCATATGCTTAATTGAAGTTAAGATATAAAAACATCATTAAATTCCAATCATAATTCCAAACAAAGGTATAGAAGGTGTATATATGGTTTAAAACTCCAATGTGAAGTGGGTTAAGAGAATTTTATATTTTGAAATGAAAGGTTTTATATATATGCTGAACGGGGTTGACTAGGGAAATGTAGGGTGAGGTAAAGATCCATATGGGTAAAATAACAAAGAGGGTCTATGATCCTTTCCCAAAGTTTATGCAATTCTTGAGTCTAAATAATGTTAAAAATCATGCTCAAGTAGCAAATTTCAAAATGAAATCAATTAATTAATGATCAATAAAAGAATAGTGAGATTATCAACGATTTTAACGTTTTTCAAGAAAAACATAGCAATTTATATACACTAGAAAATGAAGAAATGCACAAAGCTCGATCTGTTTTAGTGTACATAAAGCAACAAAATATTACCAAGTTATAAAAGCGTATGCGTACAAGGGGTAAAAATTTCATTTTATGCATTTACTCCAAATCTATAATTTGCGGATTAAAGTCTAATAACATGAAATAAATAGAACATGCGTTATTGATTAGCAATTGGATATGGAAATAATTAAAATTTATCATTGGAAACAAAGGAAAAAAATCCAATAAAGGGGAAAAAGAAAGAAACTATTTTTGAATTTTTTTAATTTTTAACAACAAAGTCATACTTGGGAATAACATGTAATCAAATCAATGAAACTACAAATAAATGAGAAGAATAACCTATAGCCCCTAACTTCACTGTTGCATTGTCCTCAATGTTAATCAAGAACACAAGTTATAATGAGGGAAATCACAATATTTCTCAAAATGGAGTGATCTCCAGATAGCACCAGTCCAAATATTCTACAAAACATGTTAGAATCAAGCATAACAAAAAATAAATAAATAAATAGTGAAAACTTAAATAATTACACTAAATGAAAAATGAAAAAGAAAGAAGCTACTATGTACCACCTACAATTTAAACTTCTAACTAACTATACAATAAAAGTTGAAATTTTTTACGGTCCACCCAAAATACGATTTAACTTTAAGGGATAATCTGCGTACCTTCATTTATGTGCATACCTTCCAAAATATATGAATTTAATTTGCACAACGAAAGACATGTATAAGGCGGAAGAAATGAACAATCACCAATTTAAATTTTTTGGGGGATGATGGGGGTTTTTAATTGAATGGGAGATTTATACACATGGCATAAAAAATCGAATTTACTCTCAAATATTTTTCAATTAGAATGGGAGGTGGGTCACATTAAAGGGAGAATCCCGTTATGGAAATAATTTCGATAAAGCATTCCTTGACAAGAATCAGGTCAATGTCCTCAAGACTTTCATCCAATTCTTGTGGTAATTGCAATGATTCGATTATGGTGAAAGGAAATGGGAAATAAATGAATTCAATCTCGAGTGATTCATCATCACTCGAAGATTGAATTCCGATAGAAAGCGATTCACTTTTGATGAAATGTTCTTCTAAAATTTTTTGAGGTGAAAAATAAGTCACATTACAAATTGACTCAATTTCGATATTTTCACCATTTCGTTCTTCTTTATGACTTGGAAGGAAAGAAGAATGGTTTGTTCCAAAGTAGAAATCCTTAGCTCATGAACATCAGAGTCTTCCTCCACAGTCTTGAAAGAAAAATCATTGTTAGATTTGAATAATGAATCCAACTCTTTTTCCCAACAATGATTTTCTTCCCGATAATAATTTTAAAGCTTTTCATTCTCAAGAATGTGAATGCCCTCACGCAATGTCTTCAAAATGAAAAGTTTGAGAACTAGCCTTGGAACTACAATCAAAATCATTATCATATGAATTTTTGAAAATTATTGTAATAACTTTCAACATTCTTATTGTAATAATTTTGCGGCGTTTTATCATGAGAATAATTTTTGGAAGTTCCCACATAATTTACTTGATTTTGTAAATACTTGCCAAAAGTCATAAGCTTTTTAATTTTCTCCTTTTACAAGTATTCTCCAAAGGTTATAGGCTTAGGGTGGCTTTGAAAATCATTCTTTATACAAAATTTCGAATCATTAACATTACCAAGAATACTATAATAAGACATGATTACCGAAAAGTTCGTAGATGGAAAAACCACGTAAAGAGGTGTACGATGGAAGATTCAAGCGGTTCTTGGAACTGAAATGTATAAGTATACAAAATAAATTAAAATAAATAATACATATACATAAAGTACTAAATCACTAAAATCCTAAAATGCACCAGTGCTCGACAACATGCCATTTTTTGATGGGGCGCAAACTTCGTATGTATAAAATATATGTCATCGTTTGTTTATGCCCTATAAAAAACAAGTAACACAACTTGGAATGCTAAATATGGAAGTGTAGCATCAAGTAGGGATCCAATCCACAGAGAACAAGATATAGGATGAGTTTGACTTAACACATATAAAAATGGGGAAAATATAAAAGATGATGATGGTTTAACAAAAGGGAAAAAGAGAAGTTACCTATGCAAATTAAAACTAAACAACAAATACAATCGAGATTAGGATCATTTCCCCACCGTGGTCTAATCAACACGTATGGATCAAAATAGGGCTGTCAATGGACCGGGTCTGGACCCGGACCCGATCCGGACCCGACCTAAATTAACGGATCTGAGCAAATTTTATAGACCCGATTATCCGATTACCCGATTAGTTAATGGATCGGATCTGGATATACATGGCTCCGATCCGATAAGGACCCGACCCGAATGTGTATATATATAATATAATATATATATATTTATATATAATATTATATATATATATATATATATATATATATATATATATATATATATATATAGTCTTACATATATATATATATATATAGTCTTACATATAGTTACTAAATATATATATAACTAACTTATATATACATGTATATATAAGTTAGTTATATATATATTTAGTAACTATATGTAAGACTATATATATATATATATATGTAAGACTATATATATATATATATATATATATATATATATATAAGAGAAGGCTCACCTACATCATGCTCTATACATCATCCATGCATCACGCTTAATTACAGGCCCTAAAAAACTTTTTTTTTCAAATTTATATTTTTCCCTTGAAATTAACCTTCTAGTCAACCCATATGTAAAAAATTAGGTCAAAATACATTTTGTAACTATTTTTAAAAAATCCACAAAAAAATGTTAAAAATTCTTTATTTATAAGGGTCTGCGCCAACAGTTTTTTATGAATTTTTTAAAAATAGCTACAAAATGTATTTTGACCTAATTTTTTTCATATATGTTGATTGGAAGGTTACTTTCAAGGGAAAAATATAAAATTTGAAAAAAAAGTTTTCTAGGGCCTAGAATTAGGTGTGATGTATGGTGTGATGTATAGTACATGATGTAGGTGAGCCTTCCTCTATATATATATATATATATATATATATATATAAGTTATATATTTATATAAAAATAGTTTTATATAAAAACTGTTTATATATATATATATATATATAAGTTATATTTATATAAAAACAATTTTATTTTATATAAAAACTTTTATATTTATATAAAAACAATTTTATATAAACAATTTTATTTTATATAAAAACTTTTATATTTAAAAAATAAAAACTTTTATATTTATATAAAAACAATTTTATTTTATATAAAAACTGTTTATATATATATATATATATATATATATATATATAAGTTATATTTATATAAAAACAGTTTTATATAAAAAACTGTTTTTATATAAAACTGTTTTTTATATAAAACTGTTTTTATATATAAATATAACTTATATATATATATAAAAAAAGTTTTTATATTGTTTTTATATAAAACTGTTTTTATATAAATATAAGTTATATTTATATAAAAACAGTTTTATTTATATATATATATATATAATCGGGTCGGTTCTCCAGGTCCTTAACGGATCCGGGTCTGGATCCATTTTCTGAGATCCGTCAGGTAATCGAGTAAGACCCGATCCGTTAAAAATATACCCGGATCGGATCTGGATATACCCAGACCCGACCCGTTTACACCCCTAGATCAAAAGGCATTTAACCAAGCATATTCAATTGATTATGAAAGTGCATGTAAAGTGGTCTGGTTATATGGTCAAATGCTGAAATCGTAGATTAGGTCACAAACAAGGCAAATTCAATTTAATCTATTTTTAATTTAATTAATTAGGTTAAACTAAACATGCAAGATATTGAATCAAAATTAAATCAAACAAATAGTGACACAAGATATATGGAAAAATCCCTTTCGAAAAAGCCCTTTTTTCAGCACGGTTACAACTAAGGTATTATAGAACGACATAAATAGACTGACAGACTTAGACTCCACTAAGTATTGCAGTTGTGCCTCCTTTATTATTAGTAATAAAAAGTGGTGCATATACAACAACGCCCGACAACAAGCTATACTTGCCTCGGTGTCCACCGATCAACTCATGAATCTCCTTTCCTATACTCAGTTATGAAAAATGAACTCCAGAGGGATATGGGCATGTGATGTGTCCTTCAAGGTTTGGTAAAGTGATCACAAAACATCAAAGGGATTTGGATTTGAAAAATTAAAGTGTTTGATCACAAAATATGCTGAAAAGTATTTGCAAAGAAGAGCAAGTTTGTATCTCTTTAAATAGGGAAAAAATCTAATGGATTTGAAAAGATTGTGTTTGAAACCAAGTAAACATAATTTTTCGCAGGCTCGTTGGAATGAACTGGAACTCGTTCGGACAAACTGGACCTTGTTCGAACGACCTATGTAAATTTGTTTGAATGACATCGAACGACAAATCTATAATATTCCAGAGTGATGAGGAAATTGGTTCGTTTGAAGATTCATTCGAACAACTGATATCGAACGAGTGTAAATACCTAGTTCGAATGTCCCTTCATTCCTCGTTCTAATGAGCTGCCTTAAAAATGATTTTTATTCAAAAAAACTTGAAAAATAGTTTTGTTTCAAAATATTTTAAAATACCCATGAACATAATGATGATGCAAAATCAACCTCACATACCTTCTTCGATGATTGTAGTGACATTGTCAACTCTTTAATCTTCGATTGTCGCATTCAGTCACTAACATTTGTTCAATTTAAGCTCTTGAGAATTCACATGATGATGTAGAGGTGTAACATAATATGATAAACTAAAAATAACATGATCAATTATAAATTTTGCTTTTACAAATCCCCCCTAAGGCTATTACAGTACAAAAAACAAAATCGAAAAAATAACCCCTAAGACAAGCTCAACTAATGTCCATCCTAAATTTAAAAAGGAAAGAACATTTGCAACATTGTCTCTAGTAAAAATATTCATTGTGTAGTCCATGATATAATCATTGCGGAAAAGATACCTACCCACATGAAGTAAAGGAAATACCGTGACGCATGGAGTTTAAAAAAAATTAAACTCCCCCTTAATATGTTCTCTCACTTTTTGTCCATAATAGACAAAGGGTTAGAAGCTAAACCTGAAAAGTTAGCATCACGAGTAAAAAAAATGGAAATATCATCACAAGGTATAAGCAATTAAGCATATGCGATGAAACTTCAATAAACAATCAAATTTGATTTTTAAAAAAATATTTAGTATATAAAAAATATACAAAGAAATACAAATTCACATCATGGAGTAGCATGAACATATCCGAATCATGGATATGGAATGAATGGGTGTGAACTTAATGCACGAAAAAAATCAACATAGGCCTACATAGCAGCGGTGCGTGAAGTCAAAGAGACGCTTATAAAGAAAGAACTCAATTCCACATTTGGTATAACAAATGTTCAACAAATTGATATTGACTCAACTCATTCAAAATGTCATGAATTTCATTGCTTCTCAAATCAAGACAAACTATTTAATATTTTTGAAGGAATTTTATTATACAAAATCTTTAACTCATAACACCCTCAAAATCTCACGTTTTAAGCATAAACTCTAAAAAAATTTGAAGGAGTCATATTGCTCATTTTTAATGAAGCATCAATGAAATAAATATGGCCTTGGCACTTCTGTTTTTATGTGCATAATTCATCTTTTAGGCTCTTACCAACAGTGGATTTTAATGTAAAGAAGACTTATTCTTTTGTATCCCCTTTCCATTGCTTGAACATATATCAACCAATTTTCTAGTAAAATAAAATCTATGCAATAATTTTTACATGCACATTTAGTTCCTAGTACATTAATTTCGTTATTAAGCATGATTGAGACGAGAACTTTCTTATTAACATATGAAAATAAATTAACTGTTGAAAAGTTCATGCATGTCTACAATCAAGGCGATATAATGAGTCTAGCATGAAGGAAGTAATGAACAATGAACAACGCAATACTAAGCAGTAATTATTAAGCACAAAAAGAAAACAAAGCCAAGTATCATGACACATTGATTAAGTCACGTGAATGGATGGAATGAAATTATGTTTCGAACATCTTAAATGCACGTCCATATACGGTGTAAAACAAAAAACATCTTTTTGTAATTTTTGAAAATATAATCAAAAATTTATTTTTGAAATTTTTTCTAAAAGAAAATAAGATATTTTTTAATTTTTTAAAATATAAACATAAGAATACAATCTAGTTTTTAGGATAGATGATAGTGAAATGAAAATCATCCTAAACTAGAAACAAGTCTTGAATTCAATTATTTATTTTAGAGGTGTACCCAAAAGGCTTAGACATCCTTTGAAATTTATCCTTTAAACAATTAGAAGTCTTGACAAGAAATTCAACTTTCTCTCGAAGACTAGCAAGGTTGATATATTGGTATGTGGGAGCATGTGTGTGAGATATTCTTCCTATATTGTAACAAAACTCCTTAAGCTGACCTCTTCATTTTAAATGGGTACAAATATATAATTTTTTGGGTAGACATTTGTTAAAATGCCTAGGACGAATTCTCCTTGGTGGGTTATGTGGAGGCCCATATGTATCTAGCATAATCTGGGAAATCGGTTCGGTGTGGTATTTAAAGGGGATGCACCCTCTTAACCTATTCCACGTCTCTCTTTAAAACCTAATGCAAGACTTATGAACATATTTCCAACTTTCTTGGATCAACCCAATGAAGAGAGATAACAAAAGTATTTAAACATAAAATAGAAATGCCACTTTCATGGGCAAATGATTGCATTTAGCGAATGCAACAAGTTATTAAACCCTTGGATTTTCCTAGTGGACGAGTGTTGTCTCGTGAGGGTTTTCAGGGATGAAACACACAACATCAAAGTTTCCTAAAAATTCTAAAAATCCAATATGCTAACTCAACAACAATAACAAAAAAGGATTTCAAATATTATTAACATAGAGAATGAATTCACCCCAAAATCCTAAAATATCAACATAAAAAGAAGAACTACGTAGAATTGGAAGCTTATTTTTGGATGGTGTGCAACACATAAAAAATGTTTTATTCGATAAAAATGCCTATAACTGGAACCATACAGTTAAAGCATGCCTAAACTCAAATCCTCTCCGGATCTTACACATAACAAATCAAATACTCGGAGAGGGGTGTAAAACATGGGACATGTGTGCATAAACAGTAAATGTAAATGGAAAGAAGGTCGCACACATGTCACTAATGAAGAATTCTATATACAAAATGAAAAAAAATGTAATCTCAATGAAACAATAGCATCATTAAAGAGGTTAAATGCATTTTCACAGATTATTGCACTATTTAAACTTTTGAATTACATTCATCTTAGGATCAAATAGGACTTTTATAGTTGTATGTAGCTTTGATCTTAAGGTTGTTAAATGAAGGGGATATTTATGGATTCAAAGGTTTTGGGAGAATACTAGGGACACTGGAAAATTACGATTAATTTTGACATTGGAATATAACTTTCATTATTCGCTAATAACATAAAATTGTGATTCTTACTTTTTTTCAATCCCAAACTTTTCTATTTCTTTTTCTTTCCATTTTTTTCACTTTAATTAATTAATGAATTGGTCACTCTCTAATCTAACCTACAATTCTTTTTGTTTTAAACTTTGACTTTAATTATCTGTGACACCCTGATTAATTAAATACCGGGTAGCTACTCCTTTATTAAATTAATACAAAATACCAAGTTGGCTCAGTTCATAACATCATTGTCGAAAACGTTTTAACAATTACTAGCCACCTAATATTTAAAAAGTGAGTTGTCAAATTTTAATTAAGTCCGATTAACATGAAATAAGTAAACTATGAAATGCTAACACAACCACCACAACATAAAGACAAAAGAGTAACCATAAAATATTAATGAGTCTGGAGGAACACTCCTCGTAACAATCCAAATACTGAAATAAACAAGTACTAAGTCTGCACCATAATTAATTACAACCCGAGATCTGAAATAAACTGAATAAATAAAATGTTTCTAAAAGAAATGGGGCGACATGCCCAACTGATGAGGAATTCTACTAATAGAATCAAGATCGAAAGTGGTGGCGTCTACTGACAAGAACCTGTAACTTCCACATCAGCTACAATACGTCACTTGAATGGAACTCCTACGCTTGGTGTCCTTGTGGCTGGGCACCTAAAAGGTTTTTACAAGAAAAATATATTTGAAAGCAAATGGGTCAGAGCCCGATTGTGGAAAACAGTTTAAAATATAGCAAGTGTTTTAATGACAATAAAACAATGAATGCAAAATACATGTTAGGACGTGCACTCACATCAAATACTCACCTCTCGACTATTTGTGCACTCCTAACGTACCCGTACCCATTCTAGTGATTCTCATATCTAACTAGTCCAAAATAAATTCTAACACTACTATACGATTCACGCTTTAATTCCGACATCATCATTTAAATAGAGAGCTTTACATTTATTCACGATTTCCCATTATTAGCAGTACGAATTTACTAGAGATCATCCAATTATCATTACAGAATGTTTCTATAATTATACTCACAATTAAACACGACAATTCATTTCAATTAACCGTATGTTATTCTCATCATAAATATACATTACTAGCACCCCTAGACTAGGCTGCGATGCATACATACTCTGCTATCCAATCCCGGTACATCACGTACATAAGGACCACGCATTCCGAATCACTCAGGAATCGTTTTCAGATAACAACAATCACACAGAATGGAGGCGAACATAGTTCACATCACATGGGTCACGCACATACCTATGCTCCCATGATCAGCAGACTTATTAACTTCTCAATAAGTACTTCTCTGACCTATGCCCTCGGGGTACCAATCTAAATCCCCCCGTAGGTACACAAAGATTAGATGGCCCTAATCGAACGTAAACCTCCCATGATAGCAAGTATGGTAGGTATGTTATACACATCAAACCACATATACTAAGCATTCGCACAACTTAGATATCCCGTATTATTAATATAGGTATACATCTCGTTCTTATACCGTCATTTAATGTTATACGATTACAAGTTCCCGATTTGTATATTAACGTTATCAACCCTTCTCACGTCGTAATTAGGTACTCGTTTCCTACTCCACAAATGTCATCCGATTTTATTATAAGGTTCTAAGTTCTACTCCTCAACGTACCCCAATACTCAAAATTTTACCTACTAATCAATAAGGTAAGGTTAAAAATCCAATTAAATAAGTCTACGGAACATTAGAAATGAAATCAGGCCAAAAAGGCCATTCTTTCAACTCGTTAGAAGTCTCGTTCGAACGAGTTTGTTCGAACGAAAGGCTTCGAACGAACTACCAACTCGTTAGAAGGGACATTTTCATCTCGTTAGAAGCTCGTTCGAACAAGGTCGTTCGAACGACCTGGGCAGGCCTTCTAACGAGATGGCAGACTGCGCCCAAAATTTTCCCCAATTCATTTTTCTTCAAATTTCGCTTTTCTAAACCCCTACTAAGATCATTCCAATTAAGTTTTAACGTTATTAAACTACTCTAAGTCTTTCTAGGTCACTTTTTAGCATATATTTGGGGTCAATGCTTCCTAAATTAACATGTAGTCATCAAAATTCCCAAACTTTGTCCCAAACCCTATAAACATGAACCCATAATTTAATGTCTACAATTTCTCCTTAACAATCCGTTTTCACATCCTCAAAAGATATATTTTGTATATGACATTCATCCAATAACATTCTACGTGCAATCCCTATATCATATTATGAATTCTACCTCCAATTTTATGGGTTTTCATCAAATTTCCAACATAAGATAAATATTCAATTCTAAGCATGGAAGAAAAATTCGCTGGAAATTAATTGTAATTAATCCACTTGACTTAGATGTTCTGAATTGATGTTGAAGGATTGAGGTTGATTTTCCTCCCTTTCTCTACAAATTTCTTCCAAAGATGGTGATGGTGGCTAGGGTTTCCTTTTGGAACTTCTCAAGACTTTCCCTATAACTCCCGTAGCCCTATAACTTCCCAAATGCTGATAATGGCTTAGTGGGTTCTTTTATAACATAAAAATAAATTCTAAAATTCGTGGGTTTTAATTCCCCTATTTTTAAAATTACCGAACTACCCTTTTGGGTTGCCGGTATGGCCTAAAAATGCCCCGTGACCCAAACTAAACCCCTGGCTAGTGTTTTTTGACTATTTTGACCCTTCCAGACACGTTGGTGCACTCAAAATAAACATTAGGTTGATAAAAATAAAATTCACTTTTTAATTTAAATAGTTACATTCATGACGTGACTGACACGCGCGTCCCAACTAAATTTTCCAAATTGTCGTATTTCAGTCTTGCGACAAATTTAATATTCAACAATACTCATATATTACCATACATACTCGAAAATAATAATTTTTAACTTCATAATCAAATACCAACTCACATCTCGTTAGTATTTATACCCGATTTAATTTCCAATTAATTCTCATTTAATTTAATTAATCCCTTAAACAAAATCAATAAAATTACGGGGTTACATACTTTCCCCCTAATAACTGGGAACTAAAGAGTACCTAGTAAAAATAACTCTAGATAACATTCGCGCATCTCATCTTTGCGCTCCCATGTGGACTCCTCAGCATTATGATGCCGCCACTGAACACTACTAATGGTACTATCTTCGACCTCAGTTTTCGCTCGCTTCGGTCTAAAATAGCAATTGGTCCCTCCTCGTAGGAACTATGGGGCTGAAGATCGAGTCCTCTAAAACAATGTGAGTATGGGCCAAATCATCCCTTAGATATTTCCTTAGCGAGGAAATATGGAACACATCATGGATCCTATGCAAGTGCTCCGGTAACCCAAGTCTATACGCAACTGGTCCAATCCGCTCGATGATAGGGAATGGCCCCACATACCTTGGTGCCAGTTTCCACTTCTTCCCAAAACGCATAATCCTCTTCATAGGAGATACTCTAAGTAACACCTGGTCCCCCACTTTGAATTCTCTGAAGAACCTCTTGGCATCAGCATAACTCTTCTGCCGATCCTGAGCTACCTGAATTCGGCTCTGTATCAACTCTATCCTTGCCGAAGTGTCCTGAATCATTTCCGGCCCAAGGAGTTTGTTATCACCCACCTCTAACCAACATGCTGGGGAACGACAAGGTCTACCGTACAATGCCTCAAATGGATCCATGCCAATGGTGAACTCGTAGGAGTTATTATAAGCAAACTCCACCAGTGGAAGGTACTGCTCCCATCCACCTCCAAAGTCTAGGATGCACATACGCAACATGTCCTCCAACATCTGATTTGTCCTCTCGGTTTGCCCATCAGTCTGCGGGTGATAAGCCGTACTCAGCCGCAACTTCGTACCCATGGCCTCGTGGAAACTCTCCCAAAATCGTGAAATAAATATCTTGTCTCGGTCAGACACGATATTTAGAGGCACCCCTTGAAGTCTTACTATTTTTGTAATGAAAATCTGGGCATACTGTCCCGTAGTGTAATCTATCCTCATGGGTAGAAAATGAGCAACTTTGGTTAACCTATCCACAATTACCCATATGGAGTCGTGACCTATCTGTGACGTAGGTAGCCCCGTGATAAAGTCCATGGATATGCTCTCCCATACCCACATCGGAACCTCTAATGGCTATAGAAGTTCTATCGGTTTCTAATGATCCACCTTTACTAGCTGACAAGTGGCGCATTTAGAAATGAACACGGCGATATATCTCTTCATCCCGCTCCACCAATACTGGCGTCTCATGTCTTGGTACATCTTATCCCCACCAGGGTGTATCGTGAACCGTGAGCCATGCGACTCTGCCATTACCTCGTGCCGTAAGTCTTTCCTTTCTGGAACAACCAATCTTCTATTGAAGCGTAATACCCCGTCTGAACTAACGGTATAGGACTCGGCTCCCTCTGCTAGTAATCGAACTATCTTCTCCTAACAGAACGAGTCATTTGTCTGGGCCTTTTCCACTCTCGTAACAATCTGAGGTGTAATAGTCATCACAAACATGAACGATCGGGCCACTGCATCCTATTGTCCCAACTCCTTCCACTTAGCTTTCCACACCTCGGCCATCTCATCTACTGACCTATTGCTCAACGCGTCTGCTACCACGTTAGCCTTACCCGGGTGATATTGGATGTCAAACTGATAATCCTTCACAAATTTAAGCCACCGTCGTTGATGCATATTCAACTCCTTTTGTGAGAAGAGGTACTGTAGAGACTTGTGGTCCGTGAACAACCGAAATTTCTCCCCCAGGAGATAATGTCTCCAGATCCGAAGAGCGAATACGACTGCCGCTAACTCCAAGTCGTGGGTGGGGTAATTCTTCTCGTGAGACTTAAGCTTATGGTAAGAATAAGCTATTGCCTGACTCTCCTGCTGTAATACACCTCCAAGTCCTTGAAAGGACACATCGGTGTAAACTAAATACTCAACTCCCGGTCTGGGCAATGCTAACACAGGTGCTGAGGTCAACTTCTCCTTCAACTCATCGAATGCCAACTGACAGGCATCGCTCCAGATGAATGGCACACCCTTGCGAGTTAGATGTGTTAGAGGACCCGCTATCTTTGAGAAACCCCGAATAAACCTCATGTAGTATCCTGCTAGGCCCAAGAAACTACGGATCTCAGTTGGTGTCGTGGGATGTCCCCACTCCCTCACCGCGGATACCTTCCCCGGATCAACAGATATCCCCCGGTCTGTAATGATATGCCCCAAAAACTGAACCTCCTTCAGCCAAAACCCGCACTTCTCATACTTTGCATAAAGCTCATTCTGACGTAGCGTCTGCAAAACCTGCCTCAAATGCTCGGCGTGCTCCTCTTCTGTCTGGGAGTAAACCAGGATGTCATCAATAAAGACGATGGCGAACTGGTCTAGGAACTCTCTGAACACCCTATTCATCAAGTCCATAAACACGACTGGAGCATTGGTCAAGCCAAAAGTCATAACTCGAAATTCGTAGGAACCATACCTTGTCAAGAAAACAGTCTTCGAGACGTCCTGTTCCCTGATACGCAGCTGATGGTATCTTGATCGAAAATCAATCTTTGATAAGAAGCAAGCTCCTCTCAACTGGTCAAATAAGTCATCGATTCGGGGTAACGGATACTTATTCCGTATCGTGACTTTATTCAACTCCCGGTAATCTACACATAACCTCAACGATCCATCCCTCTTCTTTACGAACAACACAGGGGCACCCCACGGCGAAGTACTCTTTCGGATAAACCCCTGACCCAATAACTGCTCAATCTGATCCCGTAGCTCTCTCATCTCTGCTGGAGCCATACGGTAAGGTGCGCGGGCAATAGGCCGAGTGCCCGATGTCAAATCAATAACAAAATCTATCTCTCTACTAGGCGATAATCCAGGTATATCCTGAAATACATCAGCAAACTCCCTCACGACTGGAATCGAATCGAGTGGCATCACCATTTCCTTAGAGGTTTCCTCCTATATATAGTACAAATGAGCGGACGATCCTCCCTCAGGGCGAGGCATCGCCACTAGAAACATCTCCTGCCCGGGAATGGCAAATATAATACTCTTACTGAAATAATCAATCATGGCTCGGTATGCAACCAACCAATCCATGCCAATAATTGCATCATACTCAGTCATCTCTAATACTAACATATCAGTGGGTAAAGTAAACCTCCCGATCTCTATACCCACACCTCTACAAATAAGGGAAATTATAGAACCAGTACTCAATGGTGAATCTACACACATAATCGTGCTCTCTGCAGTGTCTAACAACCCCAAAGTGTGTGCAAACCTCGTGGCAGTGAAACAATGTGTGACCCCCGTATCAAATAAAATACGCCCCATAGTCCCCTAAATAGAGAACATACCCTCAATAGCAGGTGGATCCTATGGGACTGCGGCATGCTGGAGCTGGTACACTCTCCCATACTGAAGTTGTCCCTACTGGACTGGGACCGCTGGGATGGGTGGTAATGCTGCCATCTGTGGTGGTGCTGGGAGGGCGGCGGGAAACATAGACCTCTATGGTTCGTATCGAGCACCCTACTACTGCTGCTGTGGGGCCCTGCCCCTATCAGGACAATCATGGCGTTTGTGGCCAGTCTTGCCACAAACGAATCACTTCCCTGGGAAGTTTCCCCCTCGCTGTCCCTACTGCCCTCGACTCTGATGACCGTTACCATTCCTACCTTGGCCATGCTGGCCCTACTGAAACTACTGCTGCTGACCATTCTGACCGTGATGGCCATGCCTGAAACCTCCCTGACCATTTTTGAAACCCCCAGATCTGAATCTCTTAGGATCCCCCTGTTGGGAACCCTGATCACCCTGCCTGTGCTGACCCTGAGAAGATTGTGCCCCGCTAGCACCATTTCCCCCTGTCCTACCTTGATGGTTGGACTATCCTGATCTCTTACTCTCAGACATGTGAAAGCGATGATCCTGGCAGTGAAGCAGTGCCGTGTTAACCACATCAGAGTAAGTGGCCAACGAAAGATTTCCCAACAAGTGCTGTCGGATCCTCCAAGTCAATCCGTCTATGAACTTCTGAATCTTCTTCTCCTTAGTCCGAATCTCATCGGGAACAATGTTCAAGAGATTAGTGAATTCGGCCTCATACTCGGCAACAGTCTTTCCCTCCTGTTTGAGGTTCATTAACTTCCACCTCATTTCGATGTGAACAACTGATGGAAAATATTTGGCATCGAACCGCACCCAGAACTCCTGAATAGAAAGGGCATATCTCTCCTCCGGGGTGGTAATGGACTCCCACCACTGTAATGCTGATCCTACTAGCTTAAAAGTAGCTAGTATCTGCTTCTGAACATCCGTGCACTCGTACATCCTTAAGTTCCTCTGAATGTCCTTCCTCCACTGACTGAACACAACAATGTCAGAGCTACCTGCAAACTCCGGAGGTTGTGCTTTCTGAAAAGCATCATGAACGCGTTCCCAAGTAGACGGAAATGCATGAGCCTAAACTGGCGCGGCTACTGGCACCTGAGGTGGTGCCTGCTGTAAAACTGCGAGGGCGGCATTTACCGCTTGGGCTATAATGGCTGCAACCTCTACGACATTCATGGTTCCCTGAACTGATGCAGGCTGTGGTTCGGGCTGAGCATCCCTAGGAACTCGCTGTGCACGTCGTGGAGGCATCTGAAATGAGAGTAAAATTTATAAGTTCGCAGTTATTATCTCAAAATAGCTGAAGAGCAAAACATACACAAAATAATACAACAGTCCTAACATATAGGGCTCTATATAAAAAAAAGCTCAGCGGAAACATAACAAGCCATACAGATCCTAAGGATACTAAAACCTGATGCTCTGATACCACCTGTGACACCCCGATTAATTGAATACCGAGTAGTTACTCCTTTATTAAATTAATACAAAATGCCAAGTTGGCTCAGTTCATAGCATCGCTGTCGAAAACGTTTTAACAATTACTAGCCACCTAATATTTAAAAAGTGAGTTGTCAAATTTTAATTAAGTCCGATTAACATGAAATAAGTAAACTATGAAATGCTAACACAACCACCATAACATAAAGACAAAAGAGTAACCATAAAATAGTAATGAGTCTGGAGGAACACTCATAACAATCCAAATATTGAAATAAACAAGTACTAAGTCTGCACCATAATTAATTACAACCCGAGATCTGAAATAAACTGAATAAATAAAATGTTTCTAAAAGAAATGGGGCGACATGCCCAACTGATGAGGAATTCTACTAATAGAATCAAGACCGAAAGTGGAGGCGTCTACTGACAAGAACCTGTAACTTCCACAGCAGCTACAGTACGTCATTTGAATGGAACTCCTATGCTTGGTGTCCTTGTGGCTGGGCACCTAAAAGGTTTTTACAAGAAAAATATATTTGAAAGAAAACGGGTCAGAGCCCGATTGTGGAAAACAATTTAAAATATAGCAAGTGTTTTAATGACAATAAAACAATGAATGCAAAATACATGTTAGGATGTGCTCTCACATGAAATACTCACCTCTCGACTATTTGTGCACTCCTAACGTACCCGTACCCATTCTAGTGATTCTCATATCTAACTAGTCCAAAATAAATTCTAACATTACTATACGATTCACGCTTTAATTTCGACAGCTTCATTTAAATAGAGAGATTTACATTTATTCTCGATTTCCCATTATTAGCAGTACGAATTAACTAGAGATCATCCAATTATCTTTACAGAACGTTGTTATAATTATACTCACAATTAAACACAATAATTCATTTCAATTAACCGTATTTTATTCTCATCATAAATATACATTACTAGCACCCCAAGACTAGGCTGCAGTGCACACATACTCTGCTATTCAATCCCGGTACATCACGTATATAAGGACCACGCATTCCGAATCTCTCAGGAATCGTTTTCAGATAACAACAATCACACAGAATGGAGGCGAACATAGTTCACATCACATGGGTCACGCACATACCTACACTCCTATGATCAGCAAACTTATTAACTTCTCAATAAGTCCTTCTCTGACCTATGCCCTCGAGGCACCAATCTAAATCCCCCCGTAGGCACACAAAGATTAGATGGCCCTAATCGAACGCAAACCTCCCATGATAGCAAGTATGGTAGGTATGTTATACACATAAAACCACATATACTAAGCATTCCCACAACTTAGATATCCCGTATTATTAATATAGGTATACATCTCGTTCTTATACCGTCATTTAATGTTATACGATTACAAGTCCCCGATTTGTATATTAACGCTATCAACCCTTCTCACGTCGTAATTAGGTACTCGTTTCCTACTCCACCGATGTCATCCGATTTTATTATAAGGTTCTAAGTTCTACTCCTCAACGTACCCTAATACTCATAATTTTACCTACTAATCAATAAGGTAAGGTTAAAACTCCAATTAAATAAGTCTACGGAACATTAGAAATGAAATCAGGCCAAAAAGGCCATTCTGTCAACTCGTTAGAAGTCTCGTTCGAACGAGTTTGTTCGAACGAACTACCAACTCGTTAGAAGGGACATTTTCATCTCGTTAGAAGCTCGTTCGAACAAGGTCGTTCGAACGACCTGGGCAGGCCTTCTAACGAGATGGCAGACTGCGCCCAAAATTTTCCCCAATTCATTTTTCTTCAAATTTCGCTTTTCTAAACCCCTACTAAGATCATTCCAATTAAGTTTTAACGTTATTAAACTACTCTAAGTCTTTCTAGGTCACTATTTAGCATATATTTGGGGTCAATGCTTCCTAAATTAACATGTAGTCATCAAAATTCCCAAACTTTGTCCCAAACCCTATAAACATGAACCCAGAATTTAATGTCTACAATTTCTCCTTAACAATCCGTTTTCACATCCTCAAAAGATATATTTTGTATATGACATTCATCCAATAACATTCTACGTGCAATCCCTATATCATATTATGAATTCTACCTCCAATTTTATGGGTTTTCATCAAATTTCCAACATAAGATAAATATTCAATTCTAAGCATGGAAGAAAAATTCGCTTGAAATTAATAGTAATTAATCCACTTGACTTAGATGTTCTGAATTGATGTTGAAGGATTGAGGTTGATTTTCCTCCCTTTCTCTACAAATTTCTTCCAAAGATGGTGATGGTGGCTAGGGTTTCCTTTTGGAACTTCTCAAGACTTTCCCTATAACTCCCGTAGCCCTATAACTTCCCAAATGCTGATAATGGCTTAGTGGGTTCTTTTATAACATAAAAATAACTTATAAAATTCGTGGGTTTTAATTCCCCTATTTTTAAAATTACCGAACTACCCTTTTGGTTGCCGGTATGGCCTAAAAATTCCCCGGGACCCAAACTAAATCCCCGGCTAGTGTTTTCTGACTATTTCGACCCTTACGGACACGTTGGTGCACTCAAAATGACCATTCGGTTGATAAGAATAAAATTCATTTTTTAATTTAAATAGTTACATTCATGACGCGACTGACATGGGTGTCCCAAATAAATTTTCCAAATTATCGTATTTCAGTCTCGCGACAAATTTAATATTTAACAATACTCATATATTACCATACATACTCGAAAATAATAAATTTTAACTTCATAATCAAATACCAACTCACATCTCGTTAGTATTTATACCCGGATTAATTTCTAATTAATTATCATTTAATTTAATTAATCCCTTAAACAAAATCAATAAAATTACGGGGTTACATCATCATGTTTTGTGTACCAAGATTTTTTTATTAAGAATATATGTTTGGTATGTATATCATTACCTATGTTAAATGTTACATTTTAAATTTAATGTAACACCATAATATGAAAATAGAAGCGCCGCCATTTCGCGTGTGGACATGTGGCTATTTTTAATGTTGTCAAATTAATTTTCAAGCATATAATGCCCTATTGAATTTGACGAATTTTATTTAACTAATTAAATGTGAAATTTAATATTTAATTGACTTTTGTATTAATGTGGAACCAAGTCTTAAATTGAAATTATAAATAAGTAATTGTTTAATCTAGTTAAAAGAATTTATTTATAATGTGAATAATCAAACGAATTTAATCATTTAAATTGGTCGAATGTAAATTGACTTAATGTTAAGGATTTGATGGGTTTAATGAGTTTTTATTTATTTAAATGGAATTATTAATTTAAAAATTTTAATTGGCACAAGTAGTTTGAAATGGTAAGAATTTAGTTTATTGTTAGTAGGGCATACGACTATGGGCCGGTCATTTTGAACTTAGTTTATTATTAGTGGGCCATGAGACTATGGGTCGGTGAGAGTTTAAAGTTGGGCTATAGGATTTTATGGGAGTATATATTTATGAGCTACTATTTTTACTTAAGTCTTTTTGCCCTTTTAGTAGGAGGCTGTGTATGTTTATGTGCAAGGGAGCGTGAGGGCAATAAGAGGCCATAGTGAGGTCAGGCATTAGGTTCTAGGCTTCTCTTAGTTTTTTTTTGGGTGGGGGGGGGGGGGGGGGGGACTAAAAGAGAGAATACCGGTGGGTAGAAACCTAGGGAGAAGAAATAGGAGGGTCAATGAGTTACTGATGGACGTTGCTTTAAGGTTTATAGAGTAAGAGTCAACATCAGGTTAGGGACGGAATAATTAAGAGATGAGAATCACGAAAATCTATGGAATAAAGAAGAAGCTATCATTGGTTTATATATATATATATATATATATATATATATATATATAGAGAGAGAGAGAGAGAGAGAGAGAGAGAGAGAGAGATCTTTGGCTTCGTTCATGCTTTTTTAAAGTATCAAATACCAAAAAGTCCCTCAAATATTTTTTAATATACATTTAGTCCAAGTCTTTTATTTTGTACCAAAAACTCCCTTATTCTCTTATTTTTAAAGGTTCGTGCCAGCGGCATGGTAAATCCTTTTTGGCATGGTGAAGGACTTTTTGGTGCAAAATAGAAAGACTTGGACTAAACATGTATTAAAAAAAGTTAGAGGGATTATTTGGTATATGCCCCCTTTTTTAATCCACCGACAAAAAAAATTGGATTTTTCCTCCTTTTTAATTATTGCCAGTCATTGGCAATAATCTATTTCAACATTGTCACCAATTATCTCGTGAACCCTCCTTCTTAAACCATTTACTATTTCAGCCTCACCTAAACTTTACCCCAAACTTCTGTCTATAAATTTCAAAGATGATTTTAAGCCATTTTTGAGAGGGCTTTCAAAGGGAGTTTTGCTACCGACTCGAAAACTAATTTCGAAATGCGCTTTTCGGGGCGAGTAACTTTCTACTTTGCTCCTTTTATATACTTGGTTGGTAAATTCCACCTAAATTAATTTTTATGCTAACAATTAATTATTAACCCCTAGGGTTTTGTGTATTTCTAATTGCATCTCGATATTGAGAATTTAATTTTTTTTATATATTTTATATTATGTGTTGAGCATTATTCTTTTGTGAAAAATTAATTATATAGGCCCAAAATACGAGATGTTAACATTTAAGTTTTGAACCCTTTTGTAGAAGTTGTCAATTGATATTTGATATTGTATGATGTAGACTAAAATTTAGACTTATTAAACTCTAGAAATTATGCATGCTTAGTAGGGTCATACCTTGTGCATTAAAACTAGTAATTTTGACACGCTTGTCCTTAGTATTCGATATTTGTCATGTGAATCTTATTTATGCTATATGAGCTAATGTAATGATAACAAGTAACTTTTGGACATTCAAAATAAATTTATGGACCCCGTATGATGTAACGTACTCTTGTAGAATAATCACATGTCACATTCATGCAAGAACACCATATGAACCTTACTTGAGACCACATTAATTTTGATATTTGTTTTGTTACGTAGATGATAGTAGGTGTACGAGAATTTATTATTGTTGGATTGGCTGTTGGATAATAGTGTTGGATATGTTAGAGAATTTCACCTATAAATAATTGAATCCTTATTTCACTCTCATTTAATAAACTCTAATTAATGTGTCTTAATAATTATCCTATCTTAACGTAAGTGTATCAAGGGGTTCCTTGTTTGGATTTCACATTGATGAGACATTCCATACACGAGGTTTAAAGAAGGGTAGTTATGATGACTCAAAACTTTAATCAAACTAACATACCCTTACCTATATTCTTTACTTTACGAAAATTTATATGTAATGATACTAAACCCTTAACTCCTTATGAAATGGACTAAAAAGTATTAAAAATCCTAAATAATATTGATCCGAGATCATCACATATATGGCTCTCTCTCTCTAAAAATAACCTCTCTCTCTTTCTCTCTAGGTCACCATATATGAGTGCATGGCTGCTACCAACCCTACCTATCTGGAAAGGGCCAATCATGGTCTTGTTCCTCCCTCTTCTATTGAATATATTCCTCTTGATCACTCTCATACCATTCCTAAGCCTTCTCTCTTTAAATCTTTTGCTGAGGTTGTATGAAACTCCAACCCTATTAATCCTCCCTTACATGAGATCCAAACCTACAAAGGTGAGCCTGCCTTATTTCTTGATAATGATTATATTGAGAGGATTTTAGAACCATTCAAATACTCCTTAGTTGGAAAGTTTACTTATGGAAGATCCCCTATTGAAGTTATTAGAAAAATGTTAATATCAATGGGATTGAAAGCTGCTTTTAACGTGGGACTTACTGATTTCAAACACATCATGATCAGATTATTTCATGAAGAGGACTTTTATAGACTCCGGTTGAGATAAACATGGTACATAAATCATTTCCCTATGAGGGTATTCAAGTGGACAAATGATTTCCATTCAAAAGTTGAAACCCTAGTTGTCCCAATTTGGGTAAGTCTACCTCTTCTTCCTGTTCATCTATATAATAGGGAAAGTTTATTTTCAATTTATGGAGAAGCAAGAAAACCTCTGAAGATGGATAGTGTAACAACTTCGTTTGGTAGACCAAGCCTAGCTAGGGTTTGTCTAGAGGTTGATCTTCAGAAAAAATTGCCTAAGAGGATTTGGATTGCAAATAAAGAATATGGAAAGGGTTTTTGGAAAATGTTCGAATACGAAGATCTCCCAAAATATTGCTTTCATTGGTAGAAAAGAGGGCATACGGAAGATAGTTTTTTGTTCAAAATGGAGAAACCAGATTATAAAAAGGACTAATGTCAATGGCCACAAGAATTTATTTACAGAAGTTGTAGTTAGAAAAGAAACCACTAAAGAATGGGTGAAAAATACCTCCCACAAAACTCCAGAGCATAATCAAGTAGTTCTAAAAAATAATGATAAACTCCTAGAGCCTATTAATGTTAACCAAAAATCCACCAATGCAGACAACCTAGAACCTGTTATCCTTACAAAAGTCCAACCTAAAATTACCTCTTTCTTTAAAAATCTACCTGAAATGGTGTTAAAGGATAAGCTGCAACATTATTCTCTTGTTATTTCTAGTCATAGAGAAATCCAGGAACCTGGGGATAATTGAGATCAAGAACTAATTATCCCTAACCTTTCAAACTGTGATGTAGAAGATGGAGAAATTGATAGTAGTTCTAATAATGAAGATAATCCTGATTTTTCAAAAATTAGTGTTGATGGGAGATTAGAAGGGACAACAAATGAGGTGCAAGTTCACTTGAAGAAAACAGGTTATCCAATCTTCAAAGGAGGGTCTAAGATTTCTAAATATAATAAGCAGGTCAACCAAAAGTACACAGGGGTTAAACTCAAATCTCAAAATATAAGGATTTTGAGATCAAGTACCAAGTGTTATCTATTAAAGTTATCTCAATGATAAAGTCAATTTTTTGGAATATTAGGGACATTTCCAATAAAGGGGCAATAAAGAGGTTAAACAGACTGTAAAATTCATTCCATCTCAGTTCTTGTAATCATTGAGCCTAAAAAGCAAGTGGAAAAGTTGGAGTTATTCAAAATTAGATTAGGTTTTAATCAAGTCTTCTCTAATACAAATAGTAAGATTTGGTGCTTTATTAAGGAAGGTATTCAGTGTTCCCTTCTTTCTACAATGGATCAATGTCTCAAAATGTCTTTTAGTATGGATAATAAGAAAATGATTACTAGTGTTGCCTACGCTAAAAGTACTAAAATTAAGAGAAAAGAGCTTTGAGAGTTTATTAAACAAAGCTATACAATAGATAGTTGGATAGTTGCTGGAGACTTCATTGTAGTAACTAATAATGAAGAAAAGGAAGGAGGTAATGAAGTTATTATGGCTGAAGCTTTTGAATTATTAAAAGCTATGGAAAGTAACGAGTGATAGAAAGAACTTTTCGGTGTATATGTTTTCGTCGTTGCCTGAAAAGTTCTTCTAATCAAAACCTCAAATACCTACAAAATAAAACAAACTCAAGTGTAGAGGTAAGTAAGGGTATCAATACACTTCCAAGGGGGTAAGCTAGAGACAAACTCAAATGTAGTTCAATTTTTATTTTCTTTTTATGCTTTTCCACTTTTTTACTTTTTTTTTTTAGCTTTTTCAAATATTAAAACAATTGGGTGAGATGATGATTTAAACTAAACTAAACTAAATGTGATATGATAATAACTAACTAGAAAATGACTAAAATGGAAAATAAAGTCTAACAGTAAAATAAGAGATAAAGTGAGATAAATAATTGTGAGAACAATCAAGGAATGGGATTACACCACAAATATTAGCTATTCTAACTAATTAATTTAATTAATTGAATTCTCCCAAATTAATATCAAAATTACAAATCAACTCTCGTTGCAAATGTAATTTTAATAGTAGCCTTTTAGAAAATTAAGTTTAACACCCCACAACTCTAGAAAATAGATCCACACTCCTTTTAATTAATCACTCGCTAGGATCGATCAATTATAATTTATGTCAATCTTAGATAATAAATTTAGAGTTGAAATTCAAGTTATAATACCCCACTTAAGAAACCCATATCTCTAGTTCGAATCTAAAATGGGTATTATAACTAGAATTTCAATTTTCTCTCGAAAATCATTAACCCTCTCTCGAGGCGTAAATCTAAGTATGAGGGATCAAAATTATCATTCAAATGGAATTTTCAAGTTATCAAATTAATTAAACTAAAATAACATCAAATAAGGGTTTCCCCCACCCCTTGAAAGGGGATTTAGCCTTACATGATATTAAACATGACAAATTAATAATCAAGGTTACTAAAATAAAATATAAGGGAATAGAACAAGCAAACCAAATCTCTTTGAGAAAGTTGAATTCTACTCTTCCAAATTGAAGCATACAATCCCTCAAATTGAGCATCTAAGTGATTTGAAATTAAATATCCACTCAATTAACTCTCTTACAAATTTAATTACACAAATATCTAACAAAAATAAAAAGAATAAAATAAAATTATTTACAAATGGTGTTTTTCTCTACAATTATCTCTCTAGAAATTCCTATCTCAAAAGCTTCTTTTTTATGGGGTCTTCATCCTCTTTAAATAATAGGTATAGAGTTAGGGGTATTGTGGGTAATGGACTTTAGTGTGCATGGAAATGGTGAGGTGTGGGATAAGTGGGCGAGGGAATAAAAATCTGATATTTTTATGGGGGTATTTTTGGGTATTGGGTAAAAGAGTTAGTTGGGGGTAGAATGGGAAAAAGGGTTATAAGGTGGTTTAAGTGGCATGCAGTGTAATTATTTTTTTTTTGTCTTTTTTGGGAATTTGGCAGATCATGGCTTACATGGGAGAAATGGTGAAATGGGTTAATGAGTGTTAGATGTGGGAAATGGGTTTTTAGTTTGTCACGGGTTGGTTGGTTTGGGAATGCTCGACCGGAAAAGTAGGGATGTTGCCGCCAGAGGAGGGGCGAGGTCGAGTTGGCAAAAGGGCTCGCCGACGGCGGCTGGGGTGTGGCTGGGCAAGGTGTGCCGGAGGGGTGAGTTTTCGGTGGACAGCGTCGGCAGTAGGTAGTGCCGCTGGGTTCAGGCGGTTTGGGGTTTCGCCGGACATGGCAGTGAGAAGGAGGACGCTGCCGGAGGTTGGAGGTTATGGTGAGTGGTTTTGATGGTGGTGGTTTGGTGGTAGTGTGAGTTATGGAGGAGAGAGAGAGGGTGTGTAGGTGGAGAAGATGAAGTGGTGGGTATGTGGTGTGGTAGGGTGTAGGAGAGTTGGTGAGGGTTAGTTAGGTGATTGTGTGTATTAGGGTGTATGGTATTTGGGGGTGTGCGTGTGTTTAAATTGTGACCCATAAAAAAAAATGAAAATGAAACTAACTAAAATTCTAAAATAAAATCAATAAAAACTAAAATTAAAATAAAATAAAACTTCTAGTCTAGAAAGTAAAACTAAAATAAAAGAAATAAAACTAAAAACCTAATAAAAATATAAAATCTAAAGATCTAAAAAAAAGGTAATATAAAATTAAAAATAAACTCCTAAAAATTAATATTAATAAAATAAGATAAAATAAAATAAAAACTAAAACTAAAAACTAATAAAATAAAAATCAAAATAAAATTATACTAAATAAAAAGAAATATAAAAAATAGAAAATAAATCCTAGAAATTCTAAATAAATCTAAAATAAATCTTAAAAATAAAAATGACTCAAAACTAAAAATCTAAAAAAAAATATAAAATGACACAAACTAAACACACACAGGCTTTGGGCTAGGTTTAGGGCTAGGTTAGGGCTCGGGTGAGGTGACTGGATTGTTAATTAGCTCCATAAAACACGCATTTGCCTCGATATATAGCTTTTGACACTGCAAACGGACGTTTGACCTTCAAGATAAATATTTAAGCATATAAGACCCATATTGTCGATAATTAGCAACTAAAGTACATCTATTCGGGGTATAAAATGTACAGTTTTGGGTGCTTATCAATGAGCTTATGGACTTGGGATTCAAGGGTTCCAAATATACTTGGTTCAATAAAAAGAGAAGGTGTAGAGAGGATCTGGTGCAGATTAGATAAAGTATTTGCTAGTACTCAAATGCTTGCTGATGGTACCATTGACATTCAACATCTGAATATACTTCACTCTGATCATTGTCCCATTCTTATTTCTTTCTCTAATCCTGTAGTGACTAAGAGTAGACCTTTCAAATTCCTGTATTTTTGGTGTTCCCATCGTAACATCAGTAGTGTTATTTCTAATTCTTGGAATTCTATCTCCTATCCTAATTCTTTTATTGATATTGCCTTAATATTCAAAGCCTTGAGGAAAGATCTTTCTTCTTGGAGTAGATCTACATTTGGTGATTTATTTCAAGAAGCAAGGAATGAATAAGAGGAGCTTCTTGCAACTGAGTTAGAATTTGATAAAGATTCTTCAAAAGTTAATAAAGAGAAATTGTCTTTGGCTCAAGCTATGAACATTCAAAATTGGGGATAGAAGATGCTTTTTGGAGACAGAAATCTCATGAAAAATGGCTTAAAGAGGGGGATAGAAGTTATTCTTTTTTCTTTAGTTCAGTTAAAATTAAGAGAAGAAATATTTCCATTAAAAAATTCTATACTAAAGGGGTTCAATCAGATCAGAAAATGACATTGAAGAGGCAACATTTGAATTCTTCACAAACCAATTTTCTCTAGACGAGGGTGGTTTAATTTCATCAGAAGACATGTTTTTAAAAATCATTACTAAGTTGGTTTCTCATGAAGATAACTCCAAGTTAAGTGAAGTGACAGAACATGAAGAGATTAAAGAGGTTATCAATCAATTGAATAGTCAAATTTGTACAGGGCCGGATGGATTCGATGGTATATTTTTGTCAAATATTGGGATATTATAAGTAAGGAAATTGTTGAAGAAGCTCAAAGTTTTTTCTTGGGAGCTCATATCCCGAAAGTGTATCTTTAACCTTTATTGCTCTAATTCCCTAAAATTTATCCCCTAGAACCTTTTCAGACTTTATACCAATAAGTCTAGTAAATTTCCTAAACAAAATTTATACCAAAATTCTTGAAAATAGACTCAATAGATGTCTTCCTTACCTCATATCTCCCAACCAAACATGTTTCATAAAAGGTAGAGACATTTTTGAAAATGCTATGCTTTCTCAAGAAATGGTCTCTATGATCAATCAAAAGAATTTTAGGAGTAATGTGGTTCTAAAATTGGATCTCTCTAAAGCTTATGATAGAGTTTCTTAGATTTTTCTCACTAATGTTCTTAGAAAATTTGGTTTCTTAGTGCACTGGATATATATGATATGGAGATTAATCTCTAATTGTTGGTTTTCAGTTATAGTCAATGGTAATCCAAGTGGATATTTCAAATCTTATAGGGGCCTTAGACAAGGATACCCTCTATCTTCTAGTCTCTTTATCATCATGGTTGAAGCCTTTTCCAGAAATTTGAATGAAGTTCTTCCCAAGTTACGAGGTTACAAGATGCCATTGGGATCATCTAGGTTCAATCGTTTAGCATATGCAGATGACATTATAATCAGGAGCCAAAAAAGATATAAAGTCTATCATGGGGATTATAAAAGAGTATGAAAGGGAAGCAGGGCAGAAATAAATTAAGTCAAAAAACCAACAATTTCTTTCCAAACAAATTGCTCCATCAAAAGCCTCAGAATTATAAACTCTTACTGACATTTCTAATAAGAATTTTCCTATATTATATTTGGGTTATCCTATTTTTGCAGGTAGAATAATTCAATTTTTGATCATTTGATACTGAAGATAAATGTAGTACTTAGAGGATGGAAAAAAAATTCTTGAATTCAACAGGCTGAATTCAGCTCATCAAAATTGTGTTAACTTTAATACCAATTCATACAATTGCAGTTATCCACCCTATCAAGTCTGTGTTGGATAAAATTAATGCTATGTTTTCTAGATTCTAGTGGGCTTCTTATGAAGAAATGAGAATAAAGTATCGATGTAAATGGGATCAAGTTGCTAAGCCAGTGTCTGAAGGAGGCTTGGTATCAGAAGATTATATGATATTTGAAATGCCATGTCAATCAAGCTATGGTGGAAATTCATAACTTCAAACTCTCTATGGGCATATTTCATCAAAGACAAATATTGAAAGAAGAAGCATCCTCTAGAGGTGAGTTCAAAGAAATTTTCAAATACCTAGGAAAGACTATGCAAAGTGAGAGATAAAGCTTAAAGAAACATCAAATGGAGGTTGGGAAATGGTAAAATAGATTTGCTTTAGGATAATTGGTTAAATATTGGTCCAATTACTTCTTTTTATGATAGCTAAAGTGTAGGTTTAGTGTCTTATTTTTGTCTCAATGATAGGCAATGGAACTAAGAAAAACTTTTATAAGTGCTTCCAATGCATATTGTGAATCATATTCTTTCTGTTCAACCTTGGGATATTTATATAGATGAAAGTATTTGGATGCCTACTATCTCAGGTATATTTTCTTTTGCTTCAGTGTGGCAATTATGCAGAAAGGTGGATTGTAAAATCTTCAATGCTTCATTTATTTGGGATCCAATTATTCCTCCTAAATTTTTAGTTCTCAATTGGAAAATTTTATGAGGTTTCATTCCAATAGGTGATTATAAAAAAAATTGGTTTCAGAGGTCCATCAAAATGTGTTTGTTGTAAAGCTCATGTAGAAGAAGACTTGGATCATCTTTTCTTTTATAGTGAGATAACCTCCAAAGTATGGTCAGTTTTTAATAGCTCATTGGGGATTCAATCTTCTGGTACTATAAGATAGATATTAATATATTGGTGGTTGTCTTATAACATATATGAGCAGGTAGAAATTTAGTTAATTCCTTCACTCGTATGTTGGCAGTTATGGATCCAAAGAAATAGAGCAAAGTTTGAGAATGTTCCAATCTTCTTTGAAGCCACTATAAATCAAATTTAAGTAGATCTCTTCATTTTAAAACCTCCAATGAAAACATCTCATTTTATCGCCAAATTGGTTCAATGGATGTTGCTTGATAAAGGTATGCTTAAGCTGAATGTGGATGGGAGCTCTATAGAAAATCCAGGGCAAAATGGAGGTAGAGGTACTTTAAGAAATCACTTGGGAGAAGTTTTATGGGTGTTCCATTCATTTTATGGCTTTGAATCTAGTCTGGAGGCATAAACGAAATCTTTTCTTCAAGCTTTAATTTTGTATCAAGATTTAAAAGACTACGATTTAACTATTGAATCTGATTCAAAGATCTTAGCTGAAGTTATAAAGGGATCCATCTCTTGTCCTTAGAAAATTAAATGGCAAGTGGATAAATAAGAGCTTTATTATCCCAATTATCAATATCGATTCATCATATATATAGAGAGAGGCAAACATGGCGGCAGATTTCTTAGCTAAGTAGGGCAGTTGAAATTCTACTTCAATGTTTTCTTATCAAATAGAAGGTATTCCAAGGATTTTTAAGGGTTGCTTAAGATGGATAAACTTCAAATTCAATCAATTAGGAATTTAAAAGTTTAGATTATATATTTTTTTAGAGGCTTTGTTCTTTAGTTGTTTTGATCCTTTCTCTAAATTGTTTGTAAGCTACAATGAGGGCTTTTCTCACTAGTTCATTAATAAATATGTTGTTTATTTTAAAAAAAGATATTAATCCGAGGGTAAGATAATTGTGGTTTTGAGTTAATAGTTCGGAATGAATAAAATTGTGCTAAAATAGCATTGATAAATGAACTTGTGAAATGGAAATGAATGGGTGGGCTACGAGAAAGGACACCATGATGTTATGATATGTGAATTCCCGGCCATGCGAATAACATGTGGCATCAAGATATGAAACACGAGGTTTATGATTATATTTGAATTATGGACCATGCGAATACCTGGTGGCATTAGGATGTGAAACGTGATGTTTATGACTAATTTGTGATGTGTTTTTTGGCCCCACGTAAATGGACGATCGAGGTTTATGTGATTGTTTAATTTTGGCATACCACTTGCCTTTGAGATGGCCGAGATTAAGGGATGCATGTCAATTATGTGGTACTTAAATAATGAGAACACTAGACCAAAACTGTTGGATTGTCACCGTCATTGACATGACAGGTCAAACTTGTCATGGTCAACGACCATGACAAGTCTGGGGTGATAACTGTTTTTATCACGGACTTTTCACGGTCAAAGACCATGACAAGTTTAATGAACTTGTCACGGTTGAATACCAATAAAAACCCATGACAAACCTTAAAAAAATTATCACGATAAAAAACCGTGACAATTCTGGGCAGGATTTAAAAAAAATCTATTGGGCAGTATGGCCACTGCCACTGCCCAACAGTATATTTGTACCTGTTATAGCAAAATTGTACCTGTTCAAACAACATACATCCAAATAAAATAGAAAGAATGCACCAAACCATTGCATTTATAATTCCATATCCAACTAAAATAGAAATACTATCCATATCCAAACCAAAAAGTAACAAATAAAAACAATACAAATATAATCCAAGTGTCCAAATAAAATAGATACAAATAATCAATGCATATAGTCATCAGTAGGTTAGACGAGGAAGGAAGACCACACGATATACGCATTGAGTCACCCCTTAATATGCATCACGCCACATTGTTCGTGCAACCAGAATGCAAACCCTCACGAGACAAAACTCGTCCTATCGATTTGAAGGCTTGTTGCACATGCTAAGTGCAATCGCGAGTACCCGCAAAAGTGGTACACTTTTGATTTCTTATCTTTCCTTCTCTCTATTTTTGCTCAAGGACTAGCAATGTTCTATTTGGAAGTGGTGTGATAAGTACCCAAAAGTGTTTAAATAAAACCCCAAATAGACGATTTTTAATTGCTAATTCTAGATAAAATTGAATTTATGTTGGTATTTATTTGTTTTGTAGGTCAATAAGCATTTGCGGTATCAAACAAGCTTAATTCAAGGCAAGTGCTATAAAATAAGTGGTCAAGTACATCAAATGTGAGAATGATGCAGTTAAATAAGCCTAAACCCTGTCCCGAACTAAGCCCAGTCCATCCTTAGACTGCCCTATAGATGCTTAGTGTGTGTGTGGTATTATTATTTTTGTTATTTTTAATATAGATATATATTTTACTCACGTTGTGTCATTTTTATTATTTTATTTTTTAAGGTCTTTATTTTTAGTATTTTATGATTTTTATTTTTATATTATATAAACCTGTGTCATGTCAGTGTTTATATATAATTACATGTGTGTCTAATATTTTTCTTTATTATATTTTTGATGTTCTTTGTTTTATATTTATATTTTAAATGTTATTTATAATTTGATTTTATAGTGAGTCCTTTTTATATATAATGTGTATGTTTGAGTTTTTATTTTTTTATTGCGTGCGTGTTGTATATATACATATATACACACACACACACATATTTTTATATTAAAGTACCTACACACACTATTTCCATATACACACATACACCTAACTCACTCCCTAACCTACACCCTAGACCCCATACACCTCACCTACACCAAATACACACTCACACCCAACTAAAACAAATAAGATTTATCCCTTTCTCTCTCTATCACTATTCATCATCTCCTACCTATCTTACATTATCTCTCCTCCTACATTAACAAAACCCACCAAGATTTTATCAATCCATATCCATTTAATACCTGCCCCAACCTAAAATCGGACATGCTTTACCCCTTCTAGAGAACTCTGACAACCATCTACCCTGAATCATGACCTCCCCAAACCCCAGCTGATCGGAACCCATTTCCATCCATCCATTACCCCAATCAAGCTCCGATGAGACCAAATCCCCCAGAACCCACGAGCCTATGCTACCCGTAATCCAAAATCGCAACCCACCTGCTGGTTACCCAACCATATCCGACCCAAAACTCGAAGCCTTAAACCGGTTTCAACCAAAACCCAGCTACCCATTTCCATTATTTCAGATTCGAATCTTTTATATCTGCCAATATCCCACCTCAGTCTGAAACTTACCCATTTTATGCCAAACCCATTACCTACGAAGTCCAAGCATATGCCATTCTCCATAAATAAAAGTCACATGTAAACTTTCATCCCTTTTTTCCTAAACTACTCTCATCCATTACACCTTCCAATTTTAACGCTAGACCCACATGCCTCTTATAAAATAAGACCATCTCTTCATAGCAAAAGGGGGGAGGAAGGGATCGAACAGTGTAAGAGTGAGAGAGGGAAACACATTTTAGTGTAGTTTTTAGAGTATGATTTATTTTTATTTTATGTTTTCTGTATTTTTTTTAACTTTTAGTGACTTGAGTGTGAGGTAGATTATATTTGTAAGATACAAATTGTGAGTTGAGTGACATTATTTTTAATGTTGTAAAACTCAAATTTGTGGGTTACTATTCATGTCAAGTTTGGAAAGTTAATATCAAACTCAAGGAGACTTTGTTTAATTATTTTTTCTCACCCCATTTTATTATATATGCCTCTTATTGTGTCATTATCACATTTTATATGTAATAATATCAAAATGAGAGGCTAAATACCCCATTCAAGGGATGAGATGAAATCCTTAACTTAATTATTTTTATTTTTGGTTTGTTTATTTATTATGCCTCTTTGAATATTAATATTAAAATTTTACAATCTATATTTACGCCTCGAGAGAGGGTGAATTATTTTTGAGAGAAAATCATAAATTTATATTATAATATTTATTCATTAATTAAACCAGAGATAGGAAATTTTTGAATGATATTGTAGTTTGAATTTGTCAACTCTAAAACTTATTTTTTATGATTTAAAATGCTTTTAGTAAATTTTTTTTAGTGGGTGATTTGTTAGAAAATGTGTAAGGACATTTTTCTCCATTATCAATTTGTTATGTCATACGCCGTTACACCGTTGAAGAAATTCAAGATTCATATCCGCATCAACGGATCCGAATATCAAAGAAGAGGAGGAATCAAAATTCTGCACAACCGGATCGGTCCGCCCAAAGAAAATGAACCGATCCGACCCCGGACCGGTCCGCCCATCTATCGAATCGATCCGCTTGCTGAAAAGCCAGTACACCCCGGACTACTAGCTAACCGATAAAGCCCAAACTAAAACGAACCGATCCGCCCCCCTCGGACCGATCCGCCTCAGACCCGGACCGGTCCACCTAGGATAATTTCAAACAGATTGTGTTCAGATCATTTAGGCCAAGTTATTCCTTTATAAACCCACTATGAGGAGTTGGTTTTATAAGACTTCTTCACACGTTTTTCATAGTTCATAAACTCAAAGTCTTCATCTTTGTGAGTTACCAAAACACATGTTTTGATTCACACAAATTTCCAAATCATTTGTGAATCGTTTTGAAACCCTAGAACACAAACATATTTGCTGTTCATACTCTTGTGGAGAAGACCGACCTTCTTCTTCATTGTTGCCCTCCTGGAAAGGGAAACTTCTAGCCGCCGACTACAGATTCGATGCCTGATGGTAATTCTGTGTCACCCTTGTATTTCATTGTAATCCGTGTAAATTGTACTTTACAAAATTATAGTGAAATAAATGGTTTTGCCCCTTTGGGTGATTTTTCCTCACATGTGTTTGTTTGAATTTTCTTGCATGATTTACGTTTTGTTCAATCAAACCTAGTTGCATGTTTAGGGTTTATTTGGGTTGAACTGAGTTTAATTATATAGTTTCTTATTTTGAGCGCACGCGCATACTCTCCTTCAAATTGGTATCAGAGCGGGTTACGCTAATCTATCGCGTATTCCTAGTTTCCGCAAAATTTTTCTAAGATATCAATTTTCTGAAAAATTGATTTTTTTGAAAAAGAGCATGTTCAAATGGAGAAATCATATAATAAAATGCTAGTTTTTGACGGGACAAATTATGCATATTGGAAAGCCCGCATGAGGTCTTCTCTAAAGGCCATAGATAAACGTGTTTGGATTTTAGTTGAAAGAGGGTGGACACCTCCCTCCATCACTATTGAAAATGTGACCAGTTTAAAACCCTGTCACTTCTTGGACTGAAGAAGAATTTAAATGGTCATATTTTAACTCTAAGGGTTTAAGTGCTATTTCCGGATCTATCACTCCTGATGAGTTCCTACGTATCATGACGTGCACCACGTCAAAAGAGGCATGAGATGTTTTGCAACTTACCCATGAAGGTACTAATGCTGTGAAAGAATCTAAATTGCAAAATTTAACAACTCAATTTGAGACCATCACCATACTTGAAACTGAATGTTTTGATGATTTTTATGCTAGGCTATTTGATATTGTTAATACTAGCTTTAATCTTGGTGAACATATTCCTAATGCAAGAGTTATGAAAAAGATTCTTAGATCATTGCCTAAGCGTTTTATCCCTAAAGTCACTGTGCTAAATTCCATGGGTAATTCTAATACGCTAAAATTGGAGGAACTTGAAGGAGAATTACAGACATATGAAATTGACATGTTTCCTAAATCTGTCAAGTCTAAAGATAAGGGAATTGCACTTAATGCTAAAGAGAGAAAAAGTGAGGGGACGGCAAGAAAGAGAGTAGAGTTATCTAGAAAGAAAGAGAGTGAAACTTCTGATTCTGAGTGTGATCTTGAGTAAGATGATTTGGCTCTTTTTGCTAAAAACTTTAAGAAAATTCTCAAATTTAAGAAAAGTGGAAATTTTAAAGATAATAAGAATTTTTCGAAAAATAAGTTTGTAAAGAAAAATGAGAAAGATGCTAAAAACCCTCCTAAGAAAGACAGTGAGAGATGCTATGAGTGCGACGGTAGGGGACATAGAGCGTTTGAGTGTGCTACTCGTCTTAATAGAGAAAAGGGCAAGGCTGTCCTTAATGCTAACCTTAGTGACGACAGTGAGGTCGAGTCGGTGGGCTCGGGAGATGAGTCACCGCATGAGTGTAACTTCACCGCATTCATGGCTAGTCATGTGAGCACGTTGAGTACTTCTCACGACGATGAGGATGCTGCATCACAGGGACACCTCGACAATGAGATCGATGTGAGTGAGGGGGAGGATGACTCAAGTGAGAGCGAGAGTTATATTCAATGCGCATACCCTGAGTTATATTCCGAGTCATTTAAAACTAAAAAGCGTAACAAAGCGCTAGTTCTTAAGATCACCGGCTTAGAGGAAGATTTAAGAAAAGCGAGAGAGAGAGAGTCCTCTACCTGCACCACCCTGAGAGAGAGAGAATCTGCCTGTGTTAAGAAAGAGAGTTTGTTTAGAGAGAGAGAGTAGTTTTGAGAAAAAAAGAGGGGACTTGACTAAACAAGTGGCTAGTCTTACGAGTGAGCTCCATTCCTCCGTGGAGACTCGGAAGAAACTAGAAGCCCTTGTTGCCCAGCTGACTCGTGATCTTGAGAAAGCACGGGAAGTCAAGGTACAAATCGAGGACAGATCTGGGAAGATGGGAAAGATTCTCCTTGGCTTCGCTTTAAGTTTTGGTGATAGGCAGGGAATAGTTTATGATGGTGCCTCCACGTCCCAAGTTGCATCTGGACCAGTTCCTGAGTTTACTACGACTCCTTATGGCCATCATCAAAAACCTCGAAGGAGAATTCGACCAAGAAAAGCAAACCAAGGTCCGCCTTTGACTGTGTTCTTTTGTACTTATTGCAAAATAAAAGGTCACCTCAGGGAGTTTTGCTATAGCATGGGTCGGACACGACATACTATTGCCCTATCTCAGCATACTGATGATTTTACCAGTCTGAGAGAGCGAGTTGAGTTCTTAGCTGCCACGTCTCAGAGTTTGATGGAGGAATTCCGACGGATGTCGTTGCCATCAGTGAATGCTTCTCACATTCCAGCTAAAACCAATAACAAAAAAGGCAAACAAAAGGTCAACACTTCTTGGGTACCTAAGAAAGATAAAAAGGCCTTTGTTGTTCATATCACTCTCAAAGCACATAATACCTCACAGTGGTATTTTGACAGTGGGTGCTCCAGATATATGACAGGTGATGCCTCATTTTTTACATCTCTTGAGGATTATCAGGATGGCAGAGTCACCTTTGGAGATGGGAGCAAGTCTAGCATTATAGGACGTGGTACTGTGGAGTTACCTGGATTTCCTAAGCTAAAAAATGTCTTGTACATCAAAGGTTTGAAAGTAAACATTCTCAGCATTAGCCAGCTGTGAGACGCTGACTTTGCCGTAAAGTTTGACCGGGACGATTGTAAGGTATATAATCAAGCCGGTAAACTTTTAGTGCAAGGGGTGAGGACAAAGGATAATTGCTATGGGACTGAGCCCATATCCTCACTTGTCTGCAACAGTGCCACGATCACTCCTATGGATCTGTGGCACCAGCGTCTAGGTCACATTAATATTAGAGATCTCACTCGCTTAGCTAAAAAGGACCTAGTACGTGGCTTACCATCTCTTGGAAGACCAACTTCGACGGTTTATGGATCCAGTCAATTGGGAAAATAAATTTGTAGTCCCCATAGGAAGTTGCATTCCATTACCACCTCTCGTGTTCTTGAGCTTATTCATATGGATCTTATGGGTCCTACTCGTACCAAGAATTTGGGTGGGAATAGGTATATCCTCGTGATGGTAGATGATTTCTCCAGATACTCCATTTTAGGTTTTCTGAGAGAGAAATCCGATGCTGTAGAGTTTTTAACGACCAAGTGCCGTGTCCTGCAAAATCAACACGGAGTCACTATTAACAGGATACGTAGTGGCAATGGCACTAAATTTAAGGAAGCAAAAGTAGATTTTTATTATGATAGCCTTGGGATCAAATATGAGTTTTCTGCTATGAAGACTCCTCAACAAAATGGGATTATTGAGAGAAAGAATAGGACGATCCAGGAAATGGCTAGATCTATGCTTCTAGGTCGTAATGTTTCTAGGAGATTTTGGGCAGAGGAAGTGTCTACTGCATGCCACACGGTGAATAGGGTTTACTTGCGTCCCCACACACTTAAGACGCCTTATGAATTGTGGACTGGAAAGAAACCCAACCTGGCATATTTTCGTGTTTTTGGGAGTAAATGCTACATCCTACGGGATAGAGAGAAATGAGGAAAGTTTGACTCCCGGAGAGACGAGGGAATATTGCTAGGATATTCATCGAATAGCAGAGCGTACCGAGTTTTTAACCTGAAGAGATCTAAGGTTATGGAATCAATAAACGTCACCGTGCAAGATGACGAACCTCCGACGGCTATTGATTCTAACCTTCAGTGTGAGGGTGAGGACTTTTCTGGGAGTGACCTACTTGTCCCTCACTCACACTCTTTGGACCCCACTCCTGTGCTAGGGGACACACCTGTTTGGGTTCATAAAAGTCATGACCTTTCTGCCATTGTTGGCGATCCCACTCTAGGGGTCAAGACTCGTACTCAGCTAGAGAACGTTGTTAGCCATCTTTGCTACACGTCCAAAGTCGAGCCCAAGAATCACAAAGAAGCACTCAAAGATGAACACTGGATATCTGCTATGTAGGATGAGTTGCTTCAATTTAAAAAGAACAATGTCTGGAAACTTGTCCCCCGACCTAGTGATACTTATGTGATAGGTACCCGGTGGATTTTTAAGAATAAAATGGATGAAAATGGTACCATAATCAGAAGAAAGGCCAGGTTGGTCACCCAAGGCTACACACAGATAGAGGGTGTAGACTTTGGAGACATTTGCTCCTGTTGTGAGGCTTGAGTCCGTTCGCTTACTACTCACCATTGCATGTCATCTGCGCTTTAAGTTAAATCAGATAGATGTCAAGAGTGCCTTCCTGAATGGCATTCTACAGGAGGAAGTTTACGTGGAACAACCAAAAGGGTTTGAAGACCCTAAGAACCCTGAGCACATTTTTTATCTAAGGAAAGCCTTGTATGGTTTGAAGCAGGCACCCCGTACTTGGTACGAAAGGCTTACTTCTTATCTCTTAGCCTGTGGCTTTAAGAGCGGGGGAGTCGATATGACGTTATTCATCAGGAGAGATGACGATGCTATTTTGGTTGCCCAAGTCTATGTGGACGACATAGTCTTTGGATACACATGCTCCCAGTATGCTCACCACTTTAAGGAGGAGATGGAAAGTGAGTTTGAGATGAGCATGGTAGGTGAGCTTACTTTCTTCCTCGGTCTCCAGGTTCGTCAGCTAGAGGATGGGATGTTCATCTCCCAATCCAAGTATGCTAGAGACCTAGTGAAGAAATATGGTTTAAACTCCGCTAAGCATGCACGTACACCTATGAGTACTTCTATCAAGCTTAGTAAGGACACTTCAGGCAAGGACGTAGAGCAAACCTTGTATCGGAGTATGATAGGTAGTCTTCTCTACTTGACTGCTAGTCGTCCTGACATCGCCTTTAGTGTTGGAGTCTGTGTGCGATATCAGGCATCTCCGAAAGAGTCACACTTACTCTCTCTAAAACGTATCATAAAATACGTGAGCGAGACTCTCTCATACGGTATTTGGTATTCCTTTGATACCGATGATCATTTATTCGCCTATTCGGATGCCGATTGGGCCGGGGATGCAGATGGATGCAGGATCACTTCTGATGGGTGTTTCTATTTTGGTTCTGCTCTTGTCTATTGGTTGAGTAAGAAGCAAAACTCCATCTCTTTATCCACTATGGAGGCTGAGTACATCTCCTCCGGGAGTTATTGCACGCAACTCTTGTTGATGAAGCAAATATTGGAGGATTATGGGATTTCACAGGACACTATGATCATTTCCTGTGATAACACGAGCACGATTCACATATCCCGTAATCCCGTTAAACATTCACGCACAAAGCACATCAGGTTACGCGAGCCCTTCCTACGTCAGTTAGTTGAGGATAAGGTCGTATCCCTGAGTTTCGTTCCTACCGACTGTCAGTTAGCTGATATTTTCACGAAACCTTTAGATGTCCTTAGGTTTGAGAGTCTTAGGAAGTCTTTGAGGATTTGCACTGTTGACTGAGGGGTTGGTCCATGTCTAGCATAGGATCCATTGTCATTACCATATCCTCTGATTCCTATAGCTAGATTGTATCACTAGTGTATTTATTATTTTTGCATTTTATATTTCTTTTGAAAAATACAAAAAATTTTCTTTTAAGAAATTTTTTGAGAAAAGCACAAAAAGATTTTATTTTGAATTTTTTTTTGAAAAATCCAAAAAGATTTTTTGTTTTGCACCTTTTATGGATGAGCATTTAAGATAGCCAAGTCACAACTTCACTTCATATATCCATGTGACTGTTTGATAGAGATTTGAGACGCTACATCGTTTCATCCATGTGATTTACATTATTTTGGAGTCTTTGAGATGTAATTAGTGATATTTTCCTACATGTTTGACTCCTATACCCTTTATTGCACACATGCACGGCTTTCTTTGATTATTGTACTTGTCTATCACATGTTGGCTTGAATGTTTCCATCTCAATTCTGTCTATACAACGTACAATATGCGATAAAACTTGACAAGATTGGAATGCATGTAAAAAATGTTTTTGATGTGAGACTGAGCGTTTGTTTAAGGACGGAGAGGGGTTGCGAAAGGTAATTATCTATTCTTTGTGCAAAAGCCACCGTTCAAAAGGACCTAAAAAATGGAGGAATTTTATTATCCGAGGTCCAAAGAGGTTAAAAGAGCCCCGAAAAAATGTAAAGGCAATAAAAAGCAATTCATGCCAAATATGGGCCATTAGGTTTCAACATCAATTCTCCAAAGTTTGAGAATTTAGATTACCTCTATTCAAAATATAAATCTGAGGGAGTTTGGTTGGAAAATGTTTAAACGGGTTTGCACTTCCTTGAAAGTCCTGAAAAAGCATGAAATTCGTTTTGGACGTTATTGGTGTGGAAATCACTTTGAGCTTTGATTTGTTGATTTGATAAAGTCAATGTCTCGTTCCATTTTTTTCTTACACCAAAAGGAAGTATTTGAGTTCATTCGTTAGGAGTATCCAATATTCATCGTGCACATATGTCATGTTTGTATGCATTGATTTTCCTATCGAATTTGATCACACCCATTCATTTACGCTATCATGGACTTGGTTGTTTTGTCTTCATTTATGGGGTGTTCTTGTGACACCCTTGATTTGATTTTTTGATTTATTCTTTTCACTTGTCTATTTAGGGACATCATAAAAAGGGGGAGAAAGAATTATCATATTTTGGGGGAGTTTTGTGTTTTGGTATGTTTATCTCATTTCAAACTCGATACGTCACTTGGTATTTTGCTTTATCTCATGTGTGTAGGTACTTCATTGATGATATATGAATTGCACACCCTGATGAGAAAAGCGTTGAGATTCCTGAAGATTCGAAGAGCAAACGATGAAGTCTTATTCAATTGTATCGTTCCAGTTTTGGGTTCATGGAAGGGTAGATTTGTATAGGCATTTTTGTTATTTGATAATTCAGATGTTTGTTTTTATGTATGTATCCGCATAGACATAGGGGGAGATTTATAAGGACATTTTTGTCCATTATCAATTTGTTATGTCATACGCCGTTACACCGTTGAAGAAATTAAAGATTCATATCGTCATCAACGGATCCGAATATCAAAGAAGAGGAGGAATCAGAATTCTGCACAACCGGACCGGTCCGCCCAGAGAAAACGAACCGATCCGACCCCGGACCGATCCGCCCATCTACCGGACCGATCCGCTTACTGACAAGTCAATACACCCCGAACTGCTAGCGAACCGATAAAGCCCAAACTAAAATGAATCGATTCGCCCCCTTCGGATCCGCCTCAGACCCGGACTGGTCCGCCTGGGATAATTTCAAACAGATCGTGTTCATATTTTTTAGGCCAAGTTATTCCCTTATAAACCCACTACCAGGAGTTGTTTTTATAAGACTTGTTCACTCGTTTTTCATAGTTCATAAACTCAAAGTCTTCTTCTTTCTGAGTTACCAAAACTCATGTTTTGATTCACACAAATTTCCAAATCATTTGTGAATCGTTTTGAGACCCTAGAACACAAACATATTTGCTGTTCATACTCTTGTGGAGAAGACCGACCTTCTTCTTCATTGTTGCCCTCCTGGAAAGGGAAACTTCCAGCCGTCGACTACAGATCCGATGCCTGAGGGTAATTCTGTGTCACCCTTGTATTTCATTGTAATCCGTGTAAATTGTACTTTACAAGATTATAGTGAAATAAATGGTTTTGCCCCTTTGGGGGATTTTTCCTCACATGTGTGTGTTTGAATTCTCTTGCATGATTTACATTTTGTTCAATCACACCTAGTTGCATGTTTAGGGTTTATTTGGGTTGAACTGAGTTTAATTATGTAATTTCTTATTTTGAGTGCACGCGCATACTCTCCTTTAAAATGTTTAAATCTAATTTTTGTGAGTATGTGAAATTTAAATATTAATCTAAAAAAAAACTACATAAATTTACATTTGCAACGAGAGTTGATTTGTGAATTTATATATGTTTTGGGGTATTTCAAATAGACAAACTTATTAATGAAAATAAATAGGTTAAGTGGTGAATTTTTATCCCCTGAATTATCTCATAATTATTTTCTCCTCATACTTAGCTCACTTTATTATTTTCTTTACTTATTAGTGTAGTTTTAATTTTAGTTCATAATTAGTAGTATAAATATCCTTTCATAATTGTTTTAAAAATCATACCTGTTTTCACTTTGCTCTTGTCCATATTAAGGAGCGCGGATTGACCCCTTACTTGTCAATATACAATTTTAGTGTGTTTGTAGGTACCGGAAGGGATTTTTGATTATTTTAAGCGTTGGACTTTGCTCAAACTTTGGCGATTGACTTTTCACGACGTGCCGTTGCCAATTTTTCGAGTTGAGGAGCATTTTGAACACTTGTACATTTGTATATATATTTTTCTTTATTTTTCATAGATTGTTTGTATTAGGATATTGAGGCCTTGTACATTTATTCGTGGTTCTTTGGACACCGATTATTTGTAATAATTTGAATAAAAAAAAAAAATCGGAAAAGGGAAATGGGACAAAAGAGAGAGAGAGAGAGAGTCATTGAAGTGGATTAGAAGCCTCTCTATTTTGGGTCCATAGGACTCCCAGGAACGACTGAAGTTAGGAGAAATTCCCCCCGGTTAACTTAACTCGGTCTTCACCCTACGTGTGTAAAAGCCGTAGGAGGTACATTTCTTTATCACTCGCGCATCTCCTGTTAGCGAGTCCATTTTTTTTGACAATATGCTCTTATGTCACTTTATTTTTTGCATAGTCTTACTTTGAATGGTTTGATGAATTAATTGGACTTACAACCTAAACCCGGTCATTTAAATGCGAAGGGATTTTATCACCCGACTCAATCACTTAATTCCACTTGCTTGTTAACCCCTGCCATTATATAATTAAAATTAACCAACTAGAAGGCAAGTAGGAGCGCATTTTCCAACGGTGACACATAAGACTCCGTGATTTTCTCGCCAGTGGATTAATAAAAATTTGACTACCCAATCACTTAATTGAAGATAAAAATTGGTTATGTGCTAGCTAGGAATTTCCTTCGCTTGTATGTTTCTAATTCAAATCCTTTGGTAATCGATTTTTGTGTTCTCTGTTAGTGTGTGTTTCATACCGAGTTCACTTTTATCCCTTTTCAAAAATTCAAAAAATATTTTACAGCCTTTTTCTTATTTTCAAAACAAAACCCCAAAAATATTTTCCTTTTTTTTCAAAAAAATTCAAAAAACCAAAAAGAATTTTTTCTTTTAAAAAAAAAGTTAAAAAGATAAAAATACATTTGGAGAAACCTTTTTCTCCCCTATCCATCCCGTCATGCGGAAGAACATCCATTATGGGACAACTTTAGCCATTTCCAATATTCATCGTGCACATATTATTATCACGTCAATCACTTGTCCCATGAGTGCCCGCACCTTCCTTATCCATCCGAACCCACCAGGGAACATGTGTATCCATATGACAATGTTTCAGAACCACTTCGGCTTATTATCATGACATATCTAAGTGGTGTGAGCAATCAAATTATTCGTGGAGGATTGATCACCCTCCCAAACAATATGAACCCCAACCCCCTGTTGAGGATTCTCTCGAGTTCCAATAGTGAGAAAACGGTGTGTGATACCGGTTTAATTAACTCGCAAATTTCTAATTTGGAACGCTTATTTAATTAGAGTCTATTTTCAAAAAAAATTAATTCATCCCCTAAACATGCAATTACGTGTCAAACCAAATAAGATATAGCATGCGACACAAAATTTAGGAAAAATCCCCGAAGGGCAAAAACTTTTTATTTCTATAAATTTGACAAGTTTACAAGGCCATTGACTTACAAACACCTTGATATCTCCCACAATATTAATGCACGGTACCTTCGTTAAAACTTCAAAGGTCTGCTAGAAATCAAAAATGGTTCACATGAAGCTATACCAGAAGGACTCACAGTCCAGACATGTAGTCTTAAATCTTCACAGAGACTTCCTCCACAATAACACGCAGCTTTCTGGTTATAGAGCTTTTACCACAAAGAATGAACAAAAGAAAACATATGTTCTTGGGTTCCAAAAGATTCACAAAAGTGTTGGGAAATTTTATATGTGAATCAAAAAGATGTTTGGGACATCAAAACTTGAAGTCTTGTTGTGTTTGAACTCTTCAAAACGTTTTTCCAAAGAATTCAAATAAACAGATTCGAAATAACCCTTATAAAGAGAGTTTGAGTCGGTAAAAACAAATCTAGCAGATCTGGGTCTATCTGCAGAGGCGGTCCGGATCGCCCCTGGGAGGCCGGTCTGGATCGATGCCTAAATTCATCCAAAAAGTTTGCCTTTAGGCGGTCCGGATCGCCTGGGATAATCGGTCCGGATCGCTGCTCCATTTCATCTAGAAACTTGAAGGCATCCTCTTTGTAATTCAGATCCATATTTAAATTGAATATGGTCATGAACATTCTTCGACGGTGTATCGATATATGACGTACTAAATTGTTACGGACATTTATAAAATTATGTCCTTACAAATCCCCCCCTATGTCTATGCTGGTACATATACCAAATGACTTATACAAATCTAATACCCTCCCATGAACCCAAAATTGAAAAGGTAGTAATTTTCCAGTTCTCAATCTTTTCTTAAAAAATTCTTCAACTTAAAATCTCCTCAAATCTCCAATCTTTTCTCATCAGGGTATGCAACATAGAATCTTCAATCTTCATACCTACACACATGAGACAAAGTAAATACCTTCGTGACGTATTGAGTTGAGATGAGATAAACATATATACCAATTTAATGAGAAACATAAGACAAATTCCAAAACACCCCCAAAATTCAAACTCCCACATAATATGATAATTCTTTCCCCCCCTTTTCATTATGCTCCAAATAGACAAATGAGACGAATAAATCAAACAAGCAAAATCGGGGTGTCACGGTATTCAAAACAAGGCATCAATCAAATGGCAAACGTGCTCTTGCAAAGAGATACACAAAAAATCTTCACCAACTATTTTTCATTTTTCAAAAATTTTCATACAAAAAAGCAAAAAAATGATGTTACAAAAATCACGCACCATGAATTTACACTAAGATAACCAAATCATGGAAACATAATGAATGTGTGTGAACATATTCGATAGGAGAATCAACTCAATCATATCATATGTGCAAGATGCATAAGTGTACTCCTACTAAATGAACATCGCAATCGTCCTTAGGTGTGAAATTATTGAATTTAGATGACATCGTCTTAATCATATCAACAAATCAAAGTCACGATGATTTTCACACCAATAATGTCCAAACCTATGTAATGTTTTTTCAAGACTTTTTCAAGGACATGCAAACTCATTTAAAAAATCCAACCAATCTCCCTAAAAAATATCATCTTTTAGAGGTGTATAAACAAAATTCTCAAATTTTGGAGAATTGGGGAAAAACTTAAATGGCCCATAATTGGAATAAATTTCTTTTTATTGCCTTTCAATATTTTTCAAGCTCCTTTAAACCTCTTTGGACCCCGGATAATAAAATTCCTCAATTTTTAAGTTCCAATTAAACAGTGGCTTAATCGCAAAAGATAAATGATTACCTTTCGTAAACCTTCACCCTTTCATACAAAGCACACAAATCCTCACAAACATGGTTCAAATGTGCACACATTTTATTGTCTTGTTTACTCGCATTTGGTTCATTGTATAGGCATAATTGAGCTGGAAACACCCAACCAACATGTGGTAGACAAGCACAAGCATCAGAAAAATTCATGCATATGTGAAATAAAGGACAAAGTAAGTCAAACATGTAGGTAGCAACACTATATCATCTCAAAGACTCCAAACTTTGTAAAGCACAAGAATGCCACAACATATTGTCTAAAAAAAATTTATCAAACAGTCACATGGATATGGAATGAATTTGTGACTCGGTCATCCTAAATGTTCATTCATATACGGTGCTAAACAAAATACAACAATCTTTTTGGATTTTTTAAAAAATTTATCAAAAATAAAATCTTTTTGTATTTTTCAAAATTTTCAAAAGAAAAAATTTATACAAAAGGTACATGTCACAACGCTAGCAAACATTAATATCATGAATCCCCCCCCCCCCCAAAAAAAAACTAGCGTATGACAAATCATGTGAACACAATCATCTATATGAATGGCAAGAGAAGAGTCATGTGCAAGAAAACGAGAATCAACAAGTCTACCATCTAGTGCCTCTAAAAGTGATTTCCTAACCCAAACAGATGAGAAATGACGTGTGGGGGCTTTGGGAACCAAGTGAACACTAGACATAAACTTCTTAGGACCTCTTTGAAGATCGAAACAAAAACGCCTAAGGTGACCTTTCCTACCAAAATGTGAACATGTGTAAATGGGTGGAACGACACCCATGGGTTGACCTTTTCTAACTTCCTTAGGAATGGTTGACCCTCTAAAATAAATAATTGTTTTGACTTTAACACTAGAAGCATGAGAACAAAATGAGCCCTTACCATCACCATCGAACCTACTTGAATCGTTTAAATTATTTTGCAACTTCAAAATATTTGATTCAAGCAACAAATTAGACTCTTTCAAAGATAGGGATTTCCTTTTCAAATTATCAATTAAACATAACAGTTTATTGCGCTCGCCCTCAATTAAAACAAACTTATGCCTAAGAGTCTCTTCACGTGCCGTAAAATCATTGATTAACTTTTTATCCTCAAAGGCACAAACGGGAACCCTAGAAAATTTTAAGTCCTTCAATTCCTTTGCTAAAATAAGGACTTTATCATCACTTTCCTTTTTGGCAACTTTTATGGAATCCAAGTCATTACACAGATTACCAAAGTGCTCAAGACAAATATCTTTTTGAGTTTGAAACGTTTGCAAATATTCAATCTTAATTTTAAAAAGATAATTTTATTCTTCCAAGACTTTATTTTTTTTGCAAAGTTTCAAATTCCATCTCTTTAAATTATCGAAAATCTGACTTGTGCAGTCGAGGAGGGACATCCGATTATATAAGTGCTCCTTGAAAAAAATGCGATTTTTCACAAAAACTGATTTAAAAAAAATCAATATCACACAAATTTTGCGAAAATATAAAAATACGCCATAAATTAGCCTAACCCGCTCTGATACCAATTTGACGAAGTGAGAAGTCAAATTGTATCAATAAAAAAAATAAATCCTTGAAAAATTCAGGATCACGCGATAAATTAGCGTAACCCGCTCTGATACCAATTTGACGACATGAAAAGTCAAATTGTATCAATAAAAAAACATATCCTTGAAAAATTCAGGACCACGCGATAAATTAGCGTAACCCGCTCTGATACCAATTTGAGGAAGGAGTGTGTGATATCGATTTAAATTAATTCTCAAATTTCTAATTTGACACATTTATTTAATTAAAGTATATTTTTAAACCAAATTAATTCATCCCCTAAACATGCAACTATGCATCAAACCAAATAAGATATAGCATGCGGCACAAAATTCAGGAAAAATCTTCAAAGGGTAAAAGCTTTTTATTTCTATAACTTTGACAAGTTTACAAAACCATTGACATACATACACCTTGATATCGCCCACAAGAGTAACGCATGGTGCCTTCGTCAAACCTTAAAAGGTCAGCTATAAATCAATAATGGTTTGCACGCAGCTATACCACAAGGACTTGCAGTCTAGACACGCTGTCTTAAATCTTCAGAGAGACTCCCTCCACAATAGCACGCAGCTTTTCGGTTGTAGATATTTCCCCACAAAGAATGAACAAAATCAAAAATATGTTCTTGGGTTCCAAAAGATTCACAAAAATGATTAGGAATTTTATGTGCTAACCAAAGGGATGTTTGGGACATCAAAACTTGAAGTCTTGTTGTGTTTGAACTCTCTAAAACATTTTACCTAAGACTTCAAATAAACAGCTCCGAAATAACCTTTATAAATAGGGTTTGAGTCGGTAAAAACAAATCTGTCATATCTGGGTCTATTTTCGGAGGCGATCCGGATTGCCCCTTGGAGGCCGGTCCGAATCAGTGCCTAAATTCGTCCAGAAAGTTTGCCTTTAGGCGTTCCGAATTGCTGCACAATTTTGTCCAGAAACTTGAAGGCATCCTCTTTATAATTTGGATCCCTCTTTAAATCGAATATGGTCATGAACATTCTTCGACGGTGTATCGGTATACGACATACTAAATTGTTACGGACATTTATAAAATTATGTCCTTACAAATCTCCCCCCTATGTCTATGCCGGTGCATACATAAAAAATCTGAATTATCAAATACCAAATGACCTATAAGAATCTAATACCCTCCCATGAACCCACAATTGAAAAGGTAGTAATTTTCCAGTTCTCAAACTTTTCTTCAAAAATTCTTCAACTTCAAATCTCCTCAAATCTCCAATCTTTTCTTGTAAGGGTGTGCAACATATAATCTTCAATATTCATACCTACACACGTGAGACAAAGTAAATACCTTTGTGACATATTGAGTTGAGATGAGATAAACATATATACCAATTTAAACATATATACCAATTTAATGAGAAACATAAGACAAATCCCAAAACTCCCCTAAAATTCAAACTCCCCCATAATATGATAATTCTTTCTCCCCCTTTTTTATTATGTCCCTAAATAGACAAATGAGAAGAACAAATTAAACAAGAAGAATCGGGGTGTCACGGTATTAAAAACAAGGCATCAATCAAATGGCAAACGTGCTCTTACAAAGAGATACTAAAAAAATCTTCACTAGCTATTTTTGATTTTTCAAAATTTTTCATACAAAAAAGCAAAAAAATGAAGTTACAAAAATCACACACTATGAATTTACACTAAGATAACCAAATCATGGAAACTGAATGAATGTGTGTGAACATATTCGATAGGAGAATCAACTCAGTCATATCATATGTGCAAGATGCATAAGTGTACTCCTAACGAATGAACATAGAAATCATCCTTAGGTGTGAAATTATTGAATTTAGATGACATCGTCTTAATCATATCAACAAATTAAAGTCACGATGATTTCCACATCAATAACGTTCAAAATTATGTGATGCTTTTTCAAGACTTTTTCAAAGACGTGCAAACTCATTTAAAAAATCCAACCAATCTCCCTCAAACATATCTTCTTTTAGAGGTATATAAAATAAATTCTCAAACTTTGGAGAATTGGGGAAAAACCTAAATGGCCCATAATTGGAATAAATTTCTTTTTATTGCCTTTTAATTTTTTTCAGGCTCTTTTAAACCTCTTTGGACCCCGGATAATAAAATTCCTCAGTTTTTAAGGTCCAATTAAACAGTGGCTTAATCGCAAAAGAAAAATGATTACCTTTCGTAGACCTTCACCGTTTCAAACAAAGCACACAAATCCTCACAAATATGGTTCAAATGTGCACACATTTTATTGTCTTGTTGACTCGCATTTGGTTCATTGTATAGGCATAATTGAGCTGGAAACACCCAACCAACATGTGGTAGACAAGCACAAGCATCAGACAAATTCATGCATATGTGCAATAAAGGACAAAGTAAGTCAAACATGTAGGTAGCAACACTATATCATCTCAAAGACTCCAAACTTTGTAAAGCACATGAATGCCACAACATATTGTCTAAAAAAAATTTATCAAACAGTCACATGGATATGGAATGAATTTGTGACTCAGTCATCCTAAATGTTCATTCATATACGGTGCTAAACAAAATACAACAATCTTTTTGGATTTTTTAAAAAATTTATCAAAAATAAAATCTTTTTGTATTTTTCAAAATTTTCAAAAGCAAAAATTTATACAAAAAGTACATGTCACAACGCTAGCAAACATAAATATCTTGAACCCCCCCCAAAAAACTAGTGTATGATAAATCATGTGAACACAATCATCTATATGAATGGCAAGAGAAGAGTCATGTGCAAGAAAATGAGAATCAACAAGTCTACCATCTAGTGCCTCTAAAAGTGATTTCCTAACCCAAACAGATGAGAAATGACGTGTGGGGGCTTTGGGAACCAAGGGAACACTAGACATAAACTTCTTAGGACCTATTTGAAGATCGAAACAAAAACGCCTAAGGTGACCTTTCCAACCAAAATGTGAACATGTGTACATGGGTGGAACGACACCCATGGGTTAACCTTTTCTAACTTCCTTAGGAATGGTTGACCCTCTAAAATAAATAATAGTTTTGGCTTTAACACTAGAGGCATGAGAACAAAATGAGCCCTTACCATCACCATCGAACCTACTTGAATCATTTAAATTATTTTGCAACTTTAAAATATTTGATTCAAGCAACAAATTAGACTCTTTCAAAGATAGGGATTTCCTTTTCAAATTATCAATTAAACATAACAGTTTATCGCGCTCGCCCTCAATTAAAACAAACTTATCCCTAAGAGTCTCTTCACGTGTCGTAAAATCATTGATTAACTTTTTATCCTCAAAGGCATAAACGGGAACCCTAGAAAATTTTAAGTCCTTCAATTCCTTTGCTAAAATAAGGAATTTATCATCACTCTCCTTTTTGCCAACTTTTAAGGAATCCAAGTCATTATACAGATTACCAAAATGCTCAAGACAAATATCTTTTTGAGTTTGAAACGTTTGCAAATATTCAATCTTACTTTTAAAAAGAGAAATTTCTTCTTCTAAAACTTTAATTGTTTTGCAAAGTTTCAAATTCAAACTCTTTAAATTATCAAAATCCTGACTTGTGCAGCCGAGTGGGGCATACGATTATATAAGTGCTCTATTGGAAAAATTGTGATTTTTCACAAAAACTAATTAAAAAAAATCAATATCACACAAAATTTGCGAAAAAATAGGAATACGCAATAAATTAGCGTAACCCGATCTGATACCAATTTGGCGACGTAAGAAGTCAAATTGTATCAATGAAAAAAAACAAATCCTTAAAAAATTTAGGATCACGCGATAAATTAGTGTAACCCGTTCTGATACCAATTTTACGACGTGGAAGTCAAATTGTATCAATGAAAAAAACAAATCCTTGAAAAATTCAGGATCACCTGATAAATTTGCGTAACCCGCTCTGATACTAATTTGACGACGTGAGAAGTCAAATTGTATCAATAAAAAAAATGAATCCTTGAAAAATTCAGGATCATACGATAAATTAGCGTAACCCGCTCTGATACTAATTTGAGGAAGCGGTGTGTGATACCGATTTAAATTAATTCACAAATTTCTAATTTGGCACACTTATTTAATCAGAGTCTATTTTTAAGTCAAATTAATTCAGCCCCTAAACATGCAACTACGTGTCAAATCAAAAAAGATATAGGATGCGACACAAAATGTAGGAAAAATCCCCTAAGGGTAAAACCTTTTTATTTCTAGAACTTTGACAAGTTTACAAGACCATTGACGTACATACACCTTGATATCTCCCACAAGAGTAACGCACGGTGCCTTAGTCAAACCTTCAAAGGTCTGTTAGAAGTCAATAATGGTTCGGATGCAGCTATACTACAAGGACTCGCAGTCCAGACGCGCAGTCTTAAATCTTCACAGAGACTCCCTCCACAATAGCACATAGGTTTTCGGTTGTAGAGCTTTCCTCACAAAGAATGAACAAAAGCAAAATATTTTCTTGGGTTCCAAAAGATTCACAAAAGTGCTGGGGAATTTTATATGTGAATCAAAAAGATTTTTGGGACATCAAAACTTGAAGTCTTGTTATGTTTGAACTCTTCAAAATGTTTTCCCAAAGACTTCAAATAAACAGCTCCGAAATAACCCTTATAAAGAGAGTTTGATTCTGTAAAAATAAATTTGGCAGATCTGGGTCTATCTGCGGAGGCGATCCGGATCGCCCCTGGGAGGCCATTCCGAATTGGTGCCTAAATTCATCCATAAAGTTTTCCTTTAGGCGGTTCGGATCGCCTGGGATACCCAGTCCAAATTGCTGCTCAAGTTCGTCCAGAAACTTAAAGGCATCCTCTTTGTAATTCAAATCCGTCTTCAAATCGAATATGGTCATGAACATTCTTCGACGGTGTATCAGTATACGGCATACTAAATTATTATGGACATTTATAAAATTATGTCCTTACAAATAGTCATCATGGCAACCTAGTGCACCCCATCCCGATTAGTTCCCTCACTACGCACACAATGATTATCATCCTTTTGTCTCTCACAGAGATGCTTCTCCCATGTATGACACACTTGAACTTACTCTCCATACTTCATATGAGTATTATCCATTTTCACATGTCCATAACGCGTTGTGTCCACCTCAACCACCTTCCTCCTTCTCCGCTCTCGAAAGCCTCTTATAAAATTTTATTGTCGAGAAAGAGAAAGCAACTCAATTTCAAAATGAATCCCTTCAATGGCTTAAACAATGCTTAATTGAATTTGTGTGTGTGAGCGAGTCGAAGTTCCCCTCAAGTCAACCCATTGTTGCACCCACATGGAGTGAGGATGAGTCGTCTTGTGACACGAATTTTGATTGTGACCTACCCTATCACCATGAGAATCTCAAAGTTGTGCCCGCCTCGTGGTCCGAGCTCCAAGTTGACAATTGTGTTGACTTATCCATAGAATGTGAGATTGATCCATACCCTAATAACCCAAAAGAACCTAACATTGAGATTCTCCCTTCCCTTCCATAGCCAAAAGAACCCATATTTGAGGTTCCCCCACCCGTTATATATCCAAAAATACGCTCGAGTTTATACCTATTGCACCCATTGAGTGTGTCCTCGAGATTCCCATTCCTTATAGGTTAGCTATGGATACGAGTGCTCCCCAACGCACCGAGATAGAATCGGAGATGGTTCCCACCTCCCTTTTGATGGATCCTCTCCAAAGATATTTGGATCACTTTGAGTCTGATATTGATGTTGATTCATATATCTCGAATCTTAATGCCTCGTTAGACCCTTTCACCGGCACGGATGGTGACACATTGGTGGATAAGTTTATCTTGCCATCACTTGATACCACACTCGCTATTTAGGAGGATCTTGAGGATCACTCCAACCTCCAAATGAGTGTGTATCCCCTACTCTCAAGTTAAATCATCTTCCTCCACCCATTGTCCCTCTTGACCCACCCATTGTCCCACCCGATCCTCCCCCTTATTTGGACCTAGTCACCGTCCTCTCCCATTGCCAAATTTCTCTTTAGGTACTTATTCGCACCCACCTTCCATCTTTGAACTCCATGAGCTATCTCGAGAGTTCTTCATTTACCCCACCAGCCATGAGAGTATTTGTGGTGCTACTCTTCACTTCCGTGACACCAAGCTTGTTACTCTATAGCCGCCACTCTCTTATGGTGTTGATTTTGTCCCATCCACAGCTCCCTGGAGTGTCACAGCATGACCATTATCATTGTCCATTTATAGAACGTTCGTGCAATTTCTATGAGCCCCACCACATTTCCATTGACAAACCATATTTCCTTCTTCACCAACTTGAGCACCATTCTTATAGGGCTCTTGTTACCCTCAACTTTCGTCTCAATAATTCCCATGATCGATGATTATTCTCCTTTGACTTTCTTATCTTTACCCTAATACCCACCTGCCTATGGTTCACCGATGCCTTGCATCGTGTGATGCATTGCCATACAAGTGCATTGACCCCTTTAGATTGTATCCAACAAGACTGACGCTTTAGTCTTGTTTGGGGGGTGATTATCATCACCCATTTTTTAGCCTTCCCATGCTTTCAAAAGTTCTTATCCTTAGGGTGAGTTTCCTTCGGTCTGGCTGAAGAAATTAAACTTAGCGCTACCGGGAGGCAGCCTGCTGTTTCTGAGTACGAGTCTTATCTTGTTTGGGGGTGATATTTCACATCACCCTATGCTTTACATGTTTATAGACTTGTACACATTTTTTTCTTATCACTCATTCAGGTTCATTATGGCTTCATCTGATACATTTCATTAGCGGTTGATTATGGTAATCTCTTTCCTCCCTTCTACTCTCAATTTTAAACATCATTTTACTTAACATCGAGAACGATGTTCCTTTTTGTTTTGGGGTGGGGAATTTTATTAACATCGTACCTCCTTTGAAAAAATTTCTAAACCTGATTTTTAAAATTTCGTGTAGTTTCTTTTATCTCATTTATTGGCGTGAATTTTCTATTATCCATCTTTTAAGTCTAGGAATCTAGCTAGAGGATAATTTTTCTAAATAGCTTATGTAATACGTACCAAGGCATTTTGCACCATGAATTTCTCGACTTAAAAAAATTTGCGTACTTATCACGTCACTATGGTTTAGAGTTAAAGAGTACTATAATTCTCAAGAAAACCTTAAGGATCACTAGTGGAGACTTTAGCTTATGATATCCGTGCCTTTCACCCTTTTAGAGAGTTTTATGCAATCTCCGAGTCACAAGTTGATTCAACTTCGTTTGGGTCCGTACTTAATGATCTCATTATTCTTCACTAAATATTTGGCTTGATCAATGCGAACGACATCATTTTTGAGTTATAAGAAACACGTGTCTGGAAGTTGTTTCGATCACCAGACCTTCACCCATACACTAATCAAATTCCATATCCATACAACTTTCATTTGTCATATCATCACCATCCCTATTTTTATACCACCCATTTCCACCCATCATTTTGAATAAGAGAAGAGTGTTTAGAGTATAAAGGAGAAAATCCATTATAGAGAGTGTTTGCATTTTTAGCAAATACCTCTACCAAAGTTCAATTCAGATGGAGAAAAACTTAAATACAAATCTATGTTGGGGTTATTTGTATTTTTAGCAGATGCATCTCAAACATCGATGAGTATTTAAAAAAAATAAAAAAAATAAAAGGAGAAAATCCATCATAGAGAGTGTTTGCATTTTTAACAAATACCTCTCCCAGAGTTCAATTCAGATGGAGAAAACTTAGGTACGAATCTATGTTGGGCTTATTTGTAATTTTACCAGATTTGTCTCAGACATTGATGAGTATTTGGGCAAAAAAGGAAAAAAGAGAAAGTTGCAATCAAGATCTTGTGAAATAAAGACATTTATTCCTCAAGTGTAATACACTCTTCTAAAAAATCCAACATCCATCCATCATATCACCATCCCACCTTATATTATCATATCCTTCTCATTTCATTTCTCCCTCACCCATAATCATCCATGTTTTCCCCTAGGTGTTCGGGCAAATGAAGGTCAATGTGTTGAATAACTCGACGTTCTCACTATAGTGATTAACATCCTTTCATGAGATCATTTTTCTTTCTAAAATATTCGTTCTTTCTTATATGTGTGTGAGATGTTTGACCTTGCTTATATTTTCTCACCTCCTCACGCACAAGAGCGATACACTTTACCCAAATCTCGCGAGTTCTTTTAAGAGAGTGATATTCGTGAGATTTTGAAGTTGAAGCATTGATTCCAAAAGGTGATCTAGGAATTACTCTTATGATATTTAAGCTGTTTTAACTGATTCACACCACACATGTTGAGTTCTAGGAAGGATGTGCCTTAAGTATTCACTTAGATAAACCTTTTATATAATTCATAGTTCATTTATCGTATTTCTTAAATGTTGGATTGTATGATATTTCTCTCTCTAAAGATGAAATTAACTCCCTTTTTTCAAATAAAGAATTTTGTCGGTATATTCACTGCAAACCCTCACGACACAAAACTCGTCCTATAGGTTTAAAGGCTTGTTGCACATGCTAAGTGCAATCGCAAGTACCCGTGAAAGCGGTACACTTTTGATTTCTTATCTTTCTCTCTCCATTTTTGGCCCGGGACTAGCAATGTTCTTTTTGGGGGTGGTGTGATAAGCACCCAAAAGTTTTTAAATAAAATCCCAAATAGACGATTTTAATTGCTAATTCTCGATAAAATTGGAATTATGCTGGTATTTATTTATTTTTTAGGTCAATAAGCATTTACGGTGTCAAACAAGCTTAATTTGAGGTAAGTGCTATAAATAAGTGGTCAAGTACATCAAATGTGATAATGATGTGGTTAAATAAGCCTAAACCCTGTCACGAACTAACCCCAATCCATCCTTATCCTGCCCTATACATGCTCAGTGTGTGTGTGTGGTATTATTATTTTTGTTATTTTAAACATAGATATATATTTTACTCAGGTTGTGTTATTTTTATTATTTTATTTTTAGGGTTTTTATTTTTAGTATTTTATGATTTTTTTTATATTATATAAACGTGTGTGTCATGTCAGTGTTTATATATAATTAGGTGTGTCTAATATTTTTCTTTATTATATTTTTAATGTTCTTTGTTTTATATTTTTATTTTCTATGTTATTTATATTTTTATTTTATTGTGGGTCCTTTTTATAAGTAATGTGCGTGTTGGAGTTTTTATATTTTTATTGCACGTGTGTTGTATATATATATATATATATATATATATATATATATATATATATATATATATATATATATGTATGTATATATACATATTTTTCATAATAAAGTCCCTACACACACTATTTCCATACACACCCATGCACCTAACTCACTCCCTAACCTACACTCTAGACCCCATGTACCTCACCTACACCAAATACACACTCACACCTAACTAAAACAAATTAGATTTATCCCTTTCTCTCTCTATCACTATTCATCATCTCCTACCCATCTTACATTCTCTCTCCTCCTACATTAACAAAACCCACCAAACTTTTACCAATCCATACCCATTCAATACCTGCCCCAACCTAAAATCGAACATGCTTTACCCCTACCGGTGAACTTCGACATCCATCTACCTGGAATCGCGACCTCCCAAAACCCCGGCAAATCATAACCCATTTTCGACTATCCATTACCCTGATCAAGCTCCGATGAGACTAAATCCCTTAAACTCGAAACCCGCGACCCTATGCTGCCCGTAATCCAAAACCTCTACCCACCCACTGGTTGCCCAACCATATACGACACAAAACTCGAAGCCTTAAACCGGTTTCAACCAAAACCCAGCTACCCATTTCCATTATTTCAGATCCGAATCTTTTATATCTGCCAAGATCCCACCTCTGTCTGAAACTTACCCATTTCATGCCAAACCCATTACCTACAAAGCCCAAGCATATGCCATTCTCCACAAATAAAAATCACATGTTTTGAATGACTTCTACCCTTTTCCCTAAACTACCCTCACTCTTACCTTTCCAATTATACCCCTAGCCTCATTTCACCTATAAGTTGAAGACTTGGTGGCATTTGAAGGGTATCTCCATTTCAGTTTTAAACACGGAATAAGTTATGATTCAACACTGTATAAAGAGTGTTTGAATTTTTATCAAACATCTCAATATAGAGTGGTGTAGTGGAATTTATCTCACTTGAATGAATTTTTATGTACAAATTTGTAGTGGGAGAGTTTATATTTTTAGCAAATGTTTCTCATTATTTAACAGTGCATTTAGAGTTCATTTGGAGGGAGAAATACTTGGATGCAAATCTTTGTTGGGATTGTTTGTATTTTTAGCAGATTCAATTCAAACATTGATGAGTATTTGGGAGTTCACGCATTTGTACATATTGTTGATATTCTTATCTTTCATTTTTTTTAGTATTTAATTTTTCTCTCTTTGGGAATGTTACTTATTGAGAGAATTTTTTTGTAAATATTTTATTTAGTTAGACTTTTATATTTCATTAATTATTTTCTGTATTTTCTTTTAATTAATTAATTTAGAATAGTTTTAATAAAAAAAATCTACAACTCATATTATATCACTTTGTTTTTATTTAAATAATAAATCATATTTCTCTTGTAAGGATATAAATTTCCAATTGAGTCCCTGTATTGTTTTGACTTAATTCCGTGAACAAAACTATGTTTGTAATATGTCATAGGGAGTTTTTATTTTGTCACGATCCCTCTTGGTCTATGACGTATTGAAGAAATTGAAGACATTGCGGCAAAGCTTCAAAGAAACAATCATGCCGATGTTTACATTGGTGCAAGTTTACTCGTCTTAAAGTCAATTGCATTCCGAGATCACTTAGGTATGAATGCGTATAATTAATGGTGCTCAAAATTGTTTTTATAAAAGATAAGGATGTATTTTTATAAAGAAAAACATTTTAAAATGTTTTTAAAAGTGTTATAAAGGTTTACACTACGTTTTATTCTGATAAGCTCGAAAAGGAGTTTGACTAATTTGGATCTCTTTTTAAAGAGACGTTTTAAACAAAAAGTCAAAGAAAGTCAAACTTCGCTGCGTCGTTCAAACGACATGTCAGCTCGTTCGAGCAAGATGCCTATGTCGCACGAACGACGTGGAAATCTCGTTCAAGTGACACTCCTTTTGAGGCGGCATTTAAATCTTATTTAAAGCGTGTTTCTATCAGAGTTTTGCAAGTGTGCATTCTAGAAAAACAGTATACCATCCAGTACGAGTTTGGCACATATTTTCTAAGGTTTAAAAAGATTAAACACATCCTTAGAATTTGTAAAGATTCGAGTTATCATTCTTATATGCTTACGTGATCTTGCTACCCCAAGAAGTTTGTTCTATCATTGAACATCAAGGGTTTTACGGTGAAGAAGAGAGAAGGACTTCTTGTTTGATATCGTAGATGAATCAAAGCCAATCGGTGGACACCAAGACATTCTTGGAGTCGAGTGTTGTAGACAGGTACCGTAGAAGATGGAATTTCTGCGTGGGCACTATTGAAGAATGATAGAATATCAGAAGGAGCGTCAATATCCATGGGGATCGATTCATTGAGTAAGGCTAATCTATCTTTGTAAAACCGTTGTTCATAGTGATTGTCTGGCTTGGATCGTCCGAGGTTATTTTCCCATTTTGGGTTTTTTTCTCGTACATCCAGCGTTGTGAGTGATGATGCTAGGATTCAACATCACCAGATAAGTGATGATGAGTTCAAATACTAATAACAATGGCAGCTATAGAGATGTATGTGTGTAAGTGTATAGAAGGGGATGAGTATAAGTGTAATAAGACACTGATGTATAGTGGTTCGGCCAATTAGGCCTACATCCATTGTGAGTGTGTGATCCACTAAGTATGGGCACTAATGGCCTTAGATACAATGCACATAAGCTCACACTCTCTCTCTACTGTGTACAAGCAGAGTTTTAGCTAGAGTTACCAATTATTGATCCCATTGCAAGGTTGTAGGTGACATGTATATATAGGTCTTGGGGGGAGTAGTGTACCCCCTAAGCATGCATGGTGCATGTGAGTTATGATCTAGCCAATCCCCTACTGACACCTGGAGGTGCCACCTGTTATTAATGATGATATAATATTCCCTCACGTGAGGGGTTGATATTGTTATAACGGTCTTCCACGTGCCACATGAGTCCCACACGCACTGTTCCACGCGTCTCCCAAATCACGCACTGTGATGATGTCACCCTCGTCCTATGATGCGAGGCCGAGGGCAAAGTTCTTACTGGCAGTGAGCCAGGCCTAGTTTGGGCCTCGTACTGTCATACCCTCATAGGGTTATCCAGTCCATGATGAAGGGTTATCCCTTTAAAGGGTCGTCTGAGACACGATGAGGGGTCGGCCCACTAAAGGGTCATCTGGGCCTGATGAGGGGTCGGCCCTTTGAAGGGTCATCTGAGACATGATAAGGGGTCAGCCCCTTAAAGGGTCGTCTGGGCCTAATGAGGGGTCGACCCCTTGAAGGGTCGTCTGGGCCTAATGAGGATTCGGCCTACTGAAGGGTTGTCTGATATTGGATGAGAGATCATCTTGGCCTCATCCGGGTGGAGGACGCCCTCGTCCTGGCCGAGGGTATATATGGGTATATTAATCACCCCCAGCCCTTAGCCATCGATGTTGTTGAGATGGTTGGAGGATAGTGTTGCTTTTGAGATAAGTGTATGATCAGTTCGATGAGTGACACCTGTCAAGTTGATTTGACACCTCGGCAGATATCCATCATTGTTCCAGTTTCCCAGATGTGGTGGCTGCACACTTGGCTTGGGACTTTGTGCCCTAATGATACCCTCTTCATGGGCCGTGTTTTGCCTTGGTTAATGGGCCCACTCATTATCAAGACATTTAAATGATTTTTTGAAGTCATTTCCTTTCTTCTTCTTCTTGCCTTAACTCTCTCTAGCTTCTCAACAGCTCCATAGCCGTTTCTGCGATTTCTTCTACATCAAGCCTCACTGTCTTCACCTTCATTCTCAGGTAACCTTTCTTTGATTTAGATTCCTACTTGAGCCTTCAACTGTAATTTTCATTTTGTATTTGGGTTTCTTTTTGCTTCCTCCTTGTTTGTTTTACTTTTTCCGGCGTTCTTCTCCGACGAGCTGTTCTTCTTGTTCAAAACCCTTTATTTCTTGGGTTTTAATCCAAAATTCCAACTTAGTCAATTGCAACTTATTTGTAGTTAGCTTAGCCAAATTCCTTCAAGTGTAGGGTCTTCCCCTTAATGCTTAGGAGACTTTATGATTTAGTCGAGGAATTCCCATCCCTGAGAGAGAAGTTCTTCGTAGAGATTAGGCGAATAGAGGAGGAGGATGAGAGAATACGAGGGGCTGACCCTAACGGGGTACGACCCATTTTCCCCATTCCATTAGCCATAATAATACCCCATGAGTCCCGCGGGTCGTTTTGTCATCCAGCCGAGAGTCAATCGTATAAGGGGGAAATGAATCAGAGAGCATCATCACCGACGGGTGCTGGCCCTTGTAGGAGGAGAGAGACATCCACTCTTAGATGAAGCCGACAGGCCGAGGGAACATCACCTTCTGAGGCTGTACCTGTAACAACCTTGTCCCCTCTTGCATTTCAAGTAGCCTTTCCAGATGGTCCCCGATAGCCGACGAGGCTGGGGGATCCGGGGACGAGAGAGCTGAGGACGACAATGAGGGTTCTTTCGATGATGATGATGGTCAACTTGATACTTCAAGTGCCTCGACTTATGTATCGTTAGTTAAGGACTGTGATATCTTAGTATGGAGTCAACTTTTTAACATACAACCCAATATAAGTATGAGGGTCCCAACTGAATCTGAGAGAGTCTTCGAGGGGGAGGAGGAAGAGATTGCTATTTATGAACATATGCTAAAGGTAGGTGTTAGGTTCCCTTTACACCCTGCCATAGTCGACATCTTATTTTCCCTTGGGGTTGCTCCCTCTCAACTTCCTCCCAACTCGTGGAGGACTATCCTCGGCTATATCTCGCTTTGGACAAATTCATTCACTGACGAGCCCTCATCCAATTTATTCATTGCTTGCTATAACATCACCTCGTCATCCAAACAACCTGGGTATTCCCATTTGGGGGACAGGAAGTCCGACAAGAAGCTTCTTCATGTGGCTCAAACTTCCAATCATGACTCGAAGAAGAGGTTTTTCTTTATCTCCGAGGATTAGGAGTTCCTCGTCGAGGGCGAGCCTATTAAAGACGGTTTGAGGGTACCAAGGGTATGGTCCAACCCTTCAATGAAAGCACAATAAGACCCTGGACTCAGCTTGGAGGAGAGGGTCATTGTTGACTACCCGAGGGAGCGAGGGAAAGAGGGTGAACTTGCCAAATTTGAAGATTTGATGACCCCTCCCTTCCTCAAAGAAGCTGGTCTGAGGGTCGGCCCCCTGTCATGGCCGAAGAACGTCCTTTACGGGAATACTTTGGCAATTTCACCTTCTCTCGAAGTTTGTTTGATGATAAGCCTGAATCGACCCTTGATTCATTAATTCAGGGCTTTAACTCTCAAACGCACACCGTTGATACTCCTCGGTCGTCCATGCACACATCTCATCTTCCACCACCTCCGGTGATGAGTGTCAACCCAACCCATGCTTCACCGTACACATACTGCTTTCTTAGCGATCACTTGTCCCATGAGTGTCCATTTATATTCTCTCCATCTGAATCCACCTTGGAACATGTGTATCCCTATGACACTGTTTTGGACCCACCCTCGGCGTATTGTCACGACATATCTAATGTCGAGGGGTATGAGTACCCGAGCTATTCATGGAGGCCTGATCATCCTTCCATGCAATATGAATCCCAACACCATGTTGTGGATCCTCACGGTTTCCAACAGTCGTCATCGCCACCTCGTGCACCTCATACCTATCAGTCCCCTTCCTATGCTCCTCATGCTGATCAGACTTTTGTCCCTCACGGAGATGCTTCTCCCGTGAATGCTACACTTGACCCTACTCTACACACTTCATATGAGTATTCTCCACACCCTAGTGTTTATAGCGAGTTGTGTCCACCTCACCCACCACCTTGCACATCCGCTCTCGAGAGCCTCTTACACAAGTTCGCGCACACTCTTCAATCTCAAAATGAAGCCCTTCAACGGCTTGAACACAGGTTTAGTGCATTTGAGTGTGCGAACGAGTCAGATTTCACCCAAAGTCAACCCGTTATTTCCCCCACGTGGGACGATGATGTGTCGTCTTGCGCCACTGATTTTGAGTGTGACCAACCCTATCTTCTTGAGAATCTCGACATTGTGACCACCCCGTGGTCCGAGCCCCAAGTTGACAATTGTGTTGACATATCCACTGTTTGTGAGACTGATCCCACACCACCTTACCCTCTCGAACCCGCCATTGCAGTTTGTCTTTCCCCTTCCATAGAATCCTTACTTATGCCCGAGCCTACACCTACTGAGCCCACTGCGTGTGTTCCAAAGGAATTACTTCATCCTAGGTTAGCTCCAGTTGCGAGTGCTACCCACTGTCTTGAGATTTCATCCAAGATGGTTTCTACCTCTTTGGATATGGATCCTGTCCCACCATGTTTGGCTCCCATTGAGTCCTATATTCATGCTGATTCTTCTGTCTCGGCTTTAGATAACTCGCTTGATTTTTCCACCACCACTAATGGTGCCACATTGGTGGATAAGTTGATCACTCCCTCATTTATTTCCACACCGCCTCCTACGATTACCCTTGAGGATCATTCTGAGTCTCGTGAGGAGTGTGTCTCTCCCATCCGTGAGTTAGATCATCTTCCCCCACCCTTTGTCCCTTCCATCCCACCACTTGGTTTGGATCTTGTTATTTAACCTCACCTGTTCATCTCTACGCATTTAGGTCCTCACCTACACCCACCCTCCACCCTAGTACTCCACGATCACATTTATGCATTTTTCAGCGACGCCACTATCTATGAGAGTATTTTTGCTACTCTTCTCTTTCGTGACACCGAGCTTGTTACTTTATGCACACCACTTTCTTGTGGTGTTGATTTTTTCTATCGACAGCTCCTTGGCGTCCCTGTGTGACCATTATCACAGTTTATTTATAGAATGGTCGTGCACTTTTTATGAGGCCCGCCCCATTATTATTGCCAAACCATTCTGTCTCCCCCACCAACTTGAGCACCATACTTATAGGGCCCTTTTTTCTCTCACATTTATGCTCAATAAGTCCCGTAATCGGTGCCGGTTCACCCTCACCCTTGCCCATCTTTGTCCATGTACCCTCCTACCCACCCACCCATGGTCCACCGATGCTTTGCATCGAGTGATGCACTTTGCCATACAAGTGCATTGACCTTTTTTAGCCTTTATCCAACAAGACTGACGCTTCAGTCTTGTTTGGGGGTGATTCTCATCACCCAATTTTTTCTGCCACCCATGCTTTCCTAGTTCCTATCCTTCGGGTGAGATTGGTTCGATCTGGCTGAAGACGTTAAACTTAGCGCTACCGGGAGGCAGCCCGTTGTTCATTGTTTCTGAGTATGAGTCTTATCCTGCTTGGGGGTGGTGTTTCAGACCACCAAATACTTTTCACATGCTTTATATACTTGTACGTCTTTTTGTATCACATCTGTTCTTCAGGTTTCATCTATGCTCCAGAGTGCGGTACAATTTCAAAAGCGGTTCATTATGGTAATATCTTTCCTCCCTTGTGATTTTTATTTTTATATATGGTTTTAAACATCTAGGACGATGTTCTCTTTTGTTTGGGGGTGGGAAATTTATCAAAATCGTACCTCTTTTGAAAATTTTCAGAAACAAGTGATTTTAAATTTTTTGTGCAGTTAAAAATAAATTTTTATGACATGATTTGTCTATCATCCCTCTTTTTGAAATCTCGGAATACCCTTGTTCGAACCTAAAATTACTCCTTTTAACAATAAATTAATTAATACCTTTTAAAGCGTACTTGCACTATGAATTCCTAAACTCAGCAATTTGCACTATCACATTTACAATCAAAAGTTGAAGAGTAACTATATTATCAAGAAAGCCTTAAAAGATCACTAGTGGCGAATTAAACCCATGAGATTTGAGCTTTTCACCTTTTTGAGGGTTTTTACGTATCTCCGAGTCATAAGATGACTCAACTTTCTTTGGGTACTACATTTAGTCGTTGCATGATCTCATTATTTTTTCAATTTTGGCTTAATCACTAAGAATGACATTACTTTCGAGTTGTAAGAAACATGTGTCTTGTGGTTTTTCCCGAGCACTAAACCGATTTTCCCATACACTTACCATTTTCCCTATCACATTATCATTCACCCATTATCATTTTCCATATTCCCAAATACCATCCGTCATTGCCATCGTTTTTGAGAAAAAGAGTGTTTGAAATTTTCCATGTAAATTGTCTTCATTTGTGCTGTGAAAAGAAGAATGTATCGCAATAAAAAAAAAGCAAAGAAAGAAAATAAAATTATATAGAAAAGAAGAAAAAGGAAGATGCGATCATAAGTTCAAATGATGAAGACAATAGTCAATCAAAGTGTGTCACACTCTTCTCAAGAAACCCTATCATTCATCTTCTTCATTTCATTATCCCTACATACCTTTCATAAACCCCATTTTTTCACCCTTGGTAAAGTGTTCGGGCAAACGAGAAGATTATATGGTGAATAACTCGACATTCTCGACATAGTGGTTAGCATTCGTTCATGAGATCAAATTTCTTTCATGTATCCGTTCTTTTTTATAAAGTGTGTGAGATGTTTGACATTGCTTACATTTACTCACATCCTCACACACTAGAGAGATACATTTACAAAATTCTCAGAGAGTTCGATTCAGAGAGATATATCCAGTGAGAATTGAAGTCAAAGCATTGATTCTATAACGGCGATCTTTGAATTACTCTAATGATACTCAAGATTACTTCACACTACACATGCTGAGTTTTAGGAAGGATTACGCTTTTCGGTATTAAGTAATTTCATATCTTATTTTGATAGTTGAATATGGTGTTCCTTGATGTCCTTTTAAAGTTGGGTTGAATATAGCATTTCATCATCTACTCAGATACTGCATTTAAATAAGTTTTTGAATTTTGTGGGTACATTCACTGCAAACCCTCACGAGACGCCACTCATCCTGTAGGGTAACCTATAGGTTTAACGGCTTGTTGCACAAGCTAAGTGCAATCGACAGTGCCTGCGAAAGTGGCACACTTTTGGTCACTTATCTCTTTTTTCTATCTAATTTTTTCTCGAGGACTAGCAATGTTCTGTTTGGGGGTGGTGTGATAAGCACCCAAAAGTGTCTATTTTATACCCCGAATAGATGCATTTTAGTCGCTCGTTTTAATTAAAATTGGCCTTATGTTCGTATTTATTTATTTCTCAGGTCAATACGCAGTTGCGGTACAAATAATGCTAAATCCAGTCAATTGCGATGCAGAAGCGGTCAAAAGCGTGCATCGAAGAAATCCAAAGAGACAACGAAGTGAGAAGTCCGTTATGAGCTTGCCCCAATGTGACCCGATGCTCCGAAACAGTCTCGTAACCTTAACCTAGCCCAAATCGAGCCTAGTCCATACCCCGTGCCCGATGTGTGTTGAGTTTGTACCTTTATTATTTTTTTAGATTTTTATTTTTAGTCATTTTTATTTTTAGAGTTTATTTTAGATTTATTTAATATTTTCTAGGTTTCTATTTTTTTTAATATAATTTTATTTTATTTTGATTTTATTAATTTTAAGTTTTAGTTTTTATTTTAGTTTTATCTTATTTTTATTAGGATTTCATTTATTTATTTATTTATTTTTTAATTTTATTTTATTTTACATTTATTTAAGATTTCTGTTTTAGTTTTATTAAATTTTATTTTTATTTCCTTTTTAGTTTCATTTTTGAGTCTTTATTTTTAGAATAAGAATTTAATTTTTAGATTTTTAGTTTTATAATTTTAGTTTTTTTTAGGTGTCTCAATTAAACACACACAAAGACACACCCTATACACACTAGCATATACCCTCACCCTCACACTAAACCCCCTACACCTCACACACCCAATACCCCCCTTCCATCTTCAACCTACAACCCATCTTACTCTCTCTCCTCCATAACCAACAACATCCAACTCAAACCCACCACTTCCATGGTAGCAAACCTAAACCACCCACCCACCTAAGTTTCTACCCCTATATCCCTACTCGAGACCGGCCCTGTTTCAAACCCACATCCCTCTGCCTCCGATCGGGCAGAGCAACCTCTGACTCGTACCAGCCCAACTACCGGCAGTCCACAAAACCCAGATTGGCCCCAACCCCAAATCGGAAAACCGACCCAGTCTGATCCAAACCCAAACCCGATTTCAACTAACGTTCAAACCAAAAATTTTCATACACACTAACCTTATCTCTCCCACAAAAGTAGGAACAAAACAAATTTAAATGCCAATCTTCAAATCCCAAAGAAATCTCTTCCAAAACAACTTCGTGGGTATGGCTTTAAAAGAGAAGAAGGGCATCTTATAAAGAGGACTCTCAGCATAAAAGAAAAGAGGAGCGTAGAGAGAGAAAAGGAGGGTGTATATTATGTACCGCTTAGGGTCATAAAAATATTCCAAAAAAATTAGTTTAGTGTTAGAATAAATTTTTAGGTTTGTTTTTTATTCTTTTTGGTGTGATCAAGTGCTGGATTTGTGAAAACATTGGGACACGTGCATGAACGCGATTCAAGGAATCAATTCAAAAGGAGACTTTTGTGTATTATATTTCTTGCTCTACTTTTAAATCTATTGTTCCATGTTTGTGGCTGCGATTAATTGTTTCATTATGCTTGTCTAACCACCCCGTTCAAGGGGTGGGATGCACTACGAATGATATTACTGTAATTAATTGGTTTCATTAATTTTATATTTCTAGGTAAATTAATTTTAAGTGTCACCAATTAATTTATGTAACGAGAGTTAGTAAATTAATTGAATGAATTAATGTTTGAATGTTGGAATCGAACTAGAGATAGGTTTTTTCGATAATTAAATATTAATTCGGTATTGAAATTTGAGGATTGATATTTTTTTTCATTAAATTGATCCTAGCGGTAATTTTCGGAAAATAGTATAAGACCTAATTTTTCATTCGTATGACATTTTTAAATTAATTTTCTGATTTTTTTTATTAAATTTATAATTTTAACAAGAGTTAGATTATCGATTTAATATTATCTCGAAATATTTCAAATTAATAAATTGAGAAATTAAAATGATTGAAAATGCAGTGTAATCCCATCTCTTGACTTTCTCACATATTTCACACTCGGTTGCACATTTTTTTCATTCTTTAGTCATTTTATAATTTTTAGCATTTGTTAGTTAATTTTTCCCTTGAAATTGTTTTAAAAAAATAAAAAAATAAAAAAATATTTTCATAAAAAAAAATGAATTACACGTTTTCATATTAATTGTTTCACCTTGAAAGTAGGATTGATACACGTACTTACCGCAATACGAGTTATATTTAGACAAGTTTTGTAAGTACTCAAGAGAATTTTGTGAGTGGCTTTTACACAACAACGATACACATACGCGGAAAGCTTATTATTAAGGGTCTTCTGCGAGCTTCCATAATAGCTTCCCCTTCTGGAGTCCTCCAATGAGGGCTATCATGGAAATGCTTTCCTCATAGTCTTCGACCTCCAACTTTGCTTTGTTAAATCTGGCTATGTAGTCTCTCAGACTCTCATTTTTCCCCTGCTTAACATAAAGTAAGTGTGTGGTCTTCTTCTGTGGCCTCACTCCAAAGCAAAAGTTATGGATAAATCGGTCTGCTAGCTACTTAAAGTTTTCAATGGAGTTCTTTGGAAGAGACATATACCAGACGTGTGCAACCCCAGTCAGGGTACCAGAAAAGGCACGACACCTCATCTCATTTGAGATAGAGTATATGTCTGTTGCTAATTGATACATCTCAATATAATGGACAGGGTTGGTACTCCCGTCATATCTTGGGGTGACCACAGGTGGCTTAAACTTGGACGGCGTAGGGAAGTTGACTATCTTTGCCACAAAGGGTGAGCCGATGGAGTATCCTCTCTGAAGAGGGTCCTGTCTCTTCAGAATATCACCAATATTATCCGCTAGCCTTTGGATCGAGTCGTTCCAGGGCCTCGTAGGGTCGTCTTGGCCGGTGTTATCCCCTGCCGCCTCTTTGAGGTGAATGGAGGGTTCCGCTGCGGTAGGTCTGTATTGACTGTTTATTTCTCCCTGACCGTCGTCTAGTCCGTGGGGTCGGCCCCCATGGGGTCGTCCATCTGCTGCCTCCCTTCTGGACCTCGCAACACTTCTCGATCAGGACAATTTTTCTCGCAAGTTATTTACTGGGCTTAGCCTCTCAAAGGCCGAACCTCTGCTCAAATGATCGAAAGCAAATCCCTCGGGTGATCATCAGGATTTTTCCTTCCACACTTCCCTCTACTCTCTTGGAGAGGTCGCACAGTATTATTGGAAACCTCATACGGCTCCCAACACTCTATGGGGGCCTCCTCCCCCTCCAAATCATCATACCTGTCTTCTGGGCAAGGGTTTCCTTGCCTCCCCAGGCGTAGACGCCGGGGGTCAGCAACATCCCTCCATCGCTGAGGAGGCGGAAAGTCTTGGCATAGTGCCTGGGGTGGTCCCCTGGCCTCATGCTGCCCTAGAGCTACCGCTGGAGTAATCATCTCCGGTGAGACTCCCGGTGGTCTTAGTATGTTTTGACTAAGAGCTGTGAACTGCTCCTGCATAATCCACTGGCTTGCTGCCAAAGACTTCAAGGCGGCCGCCACATCAACCATCTTAGACTGAGGTGGTGGTTGACTGGAACTGGATCCTACTCCACTATCCGATGGAGGAAGAGGTGGTGGTGGCATCTCCGGTGCCATATGTTTGAGCTATAAAGAGCTGAACTAAAGAAAAGACTAGTGAGCTTGAGAACCTTAATGGGTATCTTTCAATGATGAAACAACTCCACACGAATAGGGAGGACTGGCTCACCACCAGAGTTCCCGGTGAGGTCATGCTGTATAAAGGAAGAGATGTCTTCTCGTTCCCATAGATGGCACCAAACTGATGATGCTAAGATTCATCATCACTAGATAAGTGATGGTGAGCTCAAATAGTAATAACAATGGAAGCCATAGAGATGTATGTGTGTAAGTGTATAGAAGGGGATGAGTATAAGTGGAATAAGACAATGATGTATAGTGGTTCAACCAATTAGGCCTACATCCACTGTGAGTGTGTAATCCACTAAGTATGGGCACTAATGGCCTTAGATACAATGCACATAAGCTCAATCTCTCTCTCTACTGTGTACAAGTAGAGTTTTATCTAGGGTTAGCAATTATCGACCCCCTTGTAGGGTTTTAGGTGACAAGTATATATAGGTCTTGGGGGGATTAGTGTACCCCCTAAGCATGCATGGTGCATATGAGTTATGATCTAGCCAATCCCCTACTGATACCTGGAGGTGCCACCTGTGATTAATGATGACATAATATTCCCTCATGTGAGGGGTTGATATTGTTATAACGGTCTTCCACATGCCACATAAGTCCCACGCGCACTGTTCCACGCATCTCCAAAATCACACGCTGTGATGATGTCACCCTCAGACTATGATGTGAGGCCGATGGCAAAGTTCCTGCTGACAACAAGCTAGGCCTAGTTTGGGCCTCGTACTGTCATACCCTCATAGGGTCATCCAAACCATGATGAAGGGTTGGCCCTTTAAAGGGTCATCTAGACCTGATGAGGGGTCGGCCCATTGAAGGGTCGTATGAGACACGATGAGGGGTCGGCCCACTGAAGGGTCGTCTGGGCCTGATGAGGGGTCGGCCCCTTGAAGGGTCGTCTGAGACATGATGAGGGGTCGGACCCTTGAAGGGTCGTTTGGACCTGATGAAGGGTCAACCTCTCGAAGGGTCGTTTGAGACATGATGAGGGGTCGGCCCCTTGAAGGGTCTTCTGGGTCTGATGAGGGGTCGACCCCTTGAAGGGTCGTCTGAGCCTGATGAGGGGTTGGCCTACTCAAGGGCTGTCTGATATTGGTTGAGAGATCATCCTGGCCTTGTCCGGGTGGAGGATGCCCTTGGCCTGACCGAGGGTATATATGGGTATATCAGTGAGAATTCTGTACTTTATTTTACTTGCTTTAATAACTAGATGCATGTTTAGGATTAATCAAGATAAAATTGGTTTAAAGTAAGAATTGGGTTTTCACAACTTGGTTTGGTGCAAATTAAAAGTTGGATAAATTTTTCGGAGAAAATTGGTTTTGTTTAAAACACACATATTGGGCACTTTCATCTCTCATTAGTATTTTCTTCTTAATTAGTTTACTTTAAAAAATTAAAACACTTCGTTAAATAAAAATCCTTTTTAAAAGTAAAAATACAAAAAAAATAATAATAACATGAAAATGATTTTGCAATTATCTTCACACATATAGTTCTTCATGCATGAAAGGTGGATTGATACCCTTACTTATCTTATACATATTTTTAGTGTGTTTGTAGGTTGAAGGAATTTTGATTGGAAAGGATTTGCAACAACGATAACACTTAGAAGCATTTTTTTCTATCACTAGTCCTCCCCTTGCGATCAGTGCCGAGCACTTGGTTGAGTGCGTCCGTAGCCAAAAATGCCTTGTCGGCATCAGACTGCGACTCATGCACTTCTTTAAGCTTTGCTTGAAGCAACAAAAAGCTTACTATTAGTTAAATAAGTAAATAAAAATTATAACGTAATTAACAAAAAATAAACATTTATAACTTACAATCGTGGTCGTAACGCTTGGGGACACCTTATCCTTGCCCTTCTTCGTCCGAATTGCCACATAGGCATAGAGCCTATGTGGTCTACCCCCAAGGCCACTCCCCGTCTCCTGCAATAAAACAATGCAAAATTAGTAAGTAACGCAAAATAAAATAATGCAGAATAACATAAAACTATAATTATAGAAAAATAAAAACTTACCATCCTGTGCTCTACCTCGGTTTAAGGCGTCCGCCCGGAGTAGTGCACGTCCTTCTTTTTCACCCGATTTTCCCTCCCTGATTGGCGAGATGCCAATTGTCTCTCCTCGATCTCATTGTCGATAAACTTTTGCCACTTTGTCAATGCAATTGTCTCCTTCGGCGGGACGGTCTCACGCAGTATGAGAATGGAGTCCGGGGTCTTCCCAAAGTACCAGCCCCCAAAATTTTTCTTCCACTTCTTATGCTGTTCCCTCAACTGCTCTAACACGAAATCGTAGAGTTGTGGGGGTAGGCTGAATCGTTCCTGTCAAACAAATATAAAACAAAAAGAAAGTAAGTGTTAGGTGCTAATAAATGTAAATATAAATATAGATATAAATAGAAATAGAAATTGAAATATAAATGTAAATATAAATACATTACATGTAGTGCCGCCTAAATAGCCAACTTGAGCTCATAATGGCACCTCCCTCCAACTAGTGTATCCCGGGTCGATAATCGTCTTCGCCAACTCGAGGGATCTAGACAATATTCCCGTCTTGTTCTCAACGACTGATCCCAATTTGCCCCATTTTGGGATCCTAGGGGCCGAGGAGCCCTCGTTGCCTCTGCTGTTGCCAAGTCCTGAAGAAGACATTTTCTGTGAAAATTGTTATTGTTAGTACAAATCCAAATGAATTAGAAGAATACAAAGCACTAACCATATTATAACAAAACACTGCCAATTTTGAATTAATGCACTAAACTCATCAAATACAAATGAATTAAAATCATTAAACTGATGTCCGATAATAATAAAACACTAGAATACTACACCCACTCGAAATGGACGTTGAATTAATGCTTGAAAATTAAATATAAATATTACATGCAGTAAACTAATCAAGTACAAATGAATTAAAAGCATTAAACTAATGTTTGATAATTGGAATACTTATTACAAATCTAAAAATTATTTCAAATTCGGGTTATCTTAAAAAATTTATTGATATTCGGTAGGAGCAACCAAGTCATCCACATTACTGTTTAGATGCGTTGGCACAAGTAGGACGATTGACCACCACTCGTTGTTGATATTCTCCGAGTAAAACACTTGCTTGACCTTTTGAAATGCACAAACAAACGGCTCATCGTTGCTCTTCAACTTGGACAAGTCAACCATGATCAAACTGGTGCCATGATCAACTTTACAAGCATTGTTATTCTCAACTCTTACCCAATGATAGTAAAATACAACCTCTTTGAAGCTTATATACTCCAATTCAAATATATTTTGAATTACACCACAGTAAGTCATTTTAGCTTCAACGAGGTTTTTATCCTTCGCGCTCGCTCGAAAGAAAGTAAGAGCCTTGTATGAAATTCCTGAGTTATGTACATTTGTACTTTCCTCGTACACCCTTGCACTGAATACATAACTTTTCAATCGATACTTTTGGTACTCTTATGCCATGAAAAATGGTCTAATGGATAGACGAGCAAGCCTTGATGTCGCATCACCCGTATTTAAGTGTTGAGAATGTAGATAAATTAATTAGGCTAGTTGTAAAGTTTTATTGTAATGTAACATTATATAACAACCGTTTTCATTATTATTACCTCGTGTGACAACCACAGCCTAAATTCGCTGTCTGATTGTGCCATTATTTTCCGTATTTTATTGTTCTCATGGGCTTCATTTTTCCTGCATAAAATTAATGTGACGAACGTATTAAAAAATGAATCAGGTATAAAATAATCTAAAATAATGTAAAACTTAAAATAATTTAAACTTACTTTTCCATTCTTCGACATCTTCATGTGTGTCAAATAGATATCGAGCTACTTATTCATGTTGCAAACTCGTTAGTTTCACTCGTTTGCCCATCACATGACCACCCTCATCGACGAACTCATCAATGTCATCAACCCTAGTCGAGTCAGGCATATATTCTCGAGTATATAGTGATGACTCCAGGGTTATGTATTCCTCTTCAATTGAACATGCAATGTATCGTATAATCTTGAAGTAATATTTGAAAACTTTCATCAATATTTCAAACGAATACATCCACCGATATCTAACTGGACTGTAAAGAAGTGCCTCGTCGTATAGGTGTACCAAGAAATGAACACTTATGTCAAAGAATGATGGGGTAAAGTTCTTCTCCAACACATAAATCGCTTTGATAATGGCTAATTTTACGGCCACTATGTGTTCTCAATTGACTACCTTCTCACATAAAAGTGAGACGAAGATACTAATTTGCATAATAGCCCTCCGTAAATCCCCGTGCTTAGAGAAACAATGCTTAAACAATAGAGGAACCAATTGCATGATCACATGCCAATCGTATAACCAATTGCATGATCACATGCATAATTCATAATCCTCTGCAATTTGGACAAAAAATTAGATGGAACCTTTAAATTATATATTGTGTCTAAAAGAATCTTCCTTTCCTCACTCGTCAAAGTAAACTCACTAGGGGGAATTATTGTCCTTCCCCTACTATCTTCTTTCAACCATAGTTGTAGCTTAAGTTTTAATGATTTAAGGTCTTTTAGTGCATTTTCTCCATGCTTCGAATGACTCCCCCTAAGGCACGTGCCCACAATATGTTCAGCGATGTTCTTCGCTGCGTGCATCACATCCAATACATAGGGCACCGAGTTATTCTTCCAATAAGGCAAGTCAAATAAAATTGACCTCTTAGACCATGCCTTTCTTGTTTTAGTTTCATTCCCAGTTGGGGTCTTCTTATGCTTGATATTCTTATATTTAGGATTCTTACTTGGCATATTAGGGCACAATCAGAAGATTTACTTTAAATTTCTAAACCTGAAAGTTTTCTTGGCGGTAACCTATGTTCAACCCCGCCCAATAAAAAAATAAAACCTTTCTCAAATCTGAAACTATGAGAGGGGGGGGGGGAACCTCCAGTGACAATGGTATGCATTTTTTGAGCTAGCAGGGAGACGAAGAGATTCAGTCTCCTCTCCACAACTAGGACACCACAAATAACTATGTACTACACAACTGGATAATGTCCCATAAGCTGAAAAATCATGAATTGCCCACATCAACATAGCTTTTAATGTAAACTCTTCTTTTCTAAAAGAGTCAAATGATTGCACACCCTCTTCCCACAACTCATTTAATTCTTCTACCAAAGGAGCTAGGTATACATCGATGTCATCATTTGGTGTCTTTAGCCCAGGTGTTAACAAAGACATCAACGAAAATTTAGGTCTCATACACTGTGAAGGAGGGAGTTTGAGTGGGGCTAAGATCACTGGTCATACGCTCTGATTGGTGCTTAAATTTTCAAATGGATTGAAACCATCTGTTGATATTGCCAAATGAATGTTACACTATTCTCGAGAAAAATCGGGATACTCATAACTCATCCTCCTCCAAGTTTTAGAATAAATAGGATGACGCGTGAGATAATCCCCTACTTCTGCCCTAGCATGCCAGATCATTGCCTCCGGTATCCATAGTACTATGAAAAACCTGTTTAATCTTGGCCCAACGGGAAAATATTTCAACACTTTTTAAGGAACTTTTGACCTTGTGCCTTCCTTACCAGTAGATTGGACATATCTAGATTCATCGCATACCGAACACCGGTGGATATTTTCATACTCCTTTCGATATAGTATGCAGTCATACACACAAGCATGTATCTATTTATACTTTATTCGCAAACCTTTTAAATTGTTCATCATAACAGGATAGCTATTTGGAAGCGTATTCTCCTTGAGTAGCAAGCCCTTCACCCAATTTAGAATTCCTGTCACGCTAATGCCAGAAAAATCGTATTGGGTCTTCAAACTATGCAAACCAACCATGGCATGTAACGTTATTTTATCTTTATCACAACCAGAGTATAACGGTTGGGTCGCCTTAAATTTTAAACTTTGGTAATCATCGTCAAAGTTTATCCTGATATCTTCATGAGCACTTAAAACTTGTACATCGTCAGTGACCTCATTCTCTTCCACTTTATGAACTCCGTACGAGTAATCAACTAAATTATCTAACATATTATGATCTACGTCATCCCCTTGTACATCTATCCTACTTAATGAAGGTTGCTGTGAAGGTTTCTCGGGGACAAATAGAACTTTCAATTCCAAGTGAAAACTCCAAAATCAATAACTATCTTGCATACCCTATCTTAACAAATGTAGTTTAACTGTTTTCCAGTCAAACACCTTACCATTCTCACACCTAGCACATAGACATGGAAATTCTTCCTTATTATGACATCTCTTTGCGTATTTCATAAATTCATTAGCACCTCTTCGAAACACATCCCTTAATTTATTTATCTCACCCATCCACTCTTTGTATCTAGGATATCCCATCACAGATACTCCAAAAAATCACCTATTATAGGTAAGAAGCTTATATTCGTGGATTAGTATAATCAAAAGTGTGAACATGTAGTTCCCATTAGTATAAACAATCACCTATTACTTATTGTATAAAATTTATAGTATGTTTCATTTAATTATGTCTTATTTATATTCGATTTCTAAATTTCAATTTCAAATTCAAATTCAAATTCAATTGATATATTAATTCCTATTTTATTCATATCCTCTAAAGGGTGAGTGGTCCTATCCCATTCAAGGCCGCATATTTCTGTAATATACTTAACATCTCATGTACATTGTTCCAATTTGAGGAACGTTCGGCAGAATATCCCCATATTTCTTCAAGTACACGACGTAGATTCGCTATTGTGAGTGTTATTTCAATTGATAATTGAAATAACACTTAACATCGCATCAACTAGTATATACCCAGATAACATTAAGATACAAGTGCAGAACTTCCTCCAAAAGTAACAAGTTTAAGCCACTAAGAATATTATTATACACAAACTATGCAGTCCCAAACTGTTCCAAACTGCAGCAACGTCTGACTCGAAGGAATCAACATCCAGGCGTCCCTGTGTCTGGACACCTATATATATATATATATACATATATAGGAAAAGAGGAGAAAATAGATAAACGGGTTAGAGCTCGAGTTGTGAAAATATTTTGCAAGTGCATAAATGCTATATTTTTTTAAAATATGATTTATCCCATATTTAAATTGGTATCTCACTCCCATGAGATACCCCTCACCCCTCTTCTAATACTGCACACCTATCCCATACTTGTTAAATAACCTAGTTAAGCTACCCTGCCTAACTAATCCGTTTCACGAAATCTCTAAAAATTCCCTATAAACCCGAGTACTAAGGGCTAAACTTCTCCCCATTCTGAACACTACGCCACGTTCGTGCGTGGGGTGTCTCGCGAAGCGAAATCCAAACAAGTAACCCCCTGATACACTACTACCTGGAAATGTTGGTCGTCGTAATTCATTAGTCCCTCAGCACATAACACGGATATATATATAGCTCGCATAAATATATATATGTATATATATATATAGTTCTTACTAGAACCTATAATTTATTTTCATATAAATCTGAATATAAATAGACCGGAAGCGGAAAAATACACTTTATATACGTATATTTACTTTATATGATTATCTCATCTTCATATACGAGCATTATACTATTCTCAATGAATATAATTATACTTATTACAATCACAAGCATAATAACCATCCCATGAAAACTACAATAAATAAAAACCATCCATAATAAAAAAACATAATGAAGGACTACAAGAAGAATAACTGAACTAAAATAACTGAACTCCAGTAATGAATCTACTATACAAAATCTCTTATTACAAATGACTCGAGTGAAATAAAAATAAAATGCAACAATGACTACTTTTAAATAAACTCCCGGATAGAAATGACAACTACAATAAACCAGCTACTCCAACTCTAGGATACCAAGTTGGGCCTCCACAATTGCATTTACAGTTCTAAAAACAAAACATGGATGATTGAATTTCATTTTAATTGTTTATAAGAAGTTTTCATATTTGATTTTTTTCTTGAAACTGTGGTGCATATATTTCCTAAATTTTCCACCTAAATGAAAATTTACAGTTAATAGGACTACTTGAGGGGAAGAACATGATATGGGGTTATTTTTAACTACAACTTATTTCCTTATGTTTTTCCATTGACAAACAAACATTAAGATGTAACATACACTTATTTGTTTTTATTTGACCTTTTTTTTATAATATCTTGATTTCAATGGAATGGTGTCATCCTTTATTTCTATCATTTCCTCGAAGCATATAAATTATCATCTTTTGTATCGTTTTTTTATTCTTTATGTACATGTGATTGCTCATGAGATTAGTTGTAACTGATTGAAAAATATTTTTAAAAAATTGTAGTTAATTGCAGTGACTTTACCATATATACATAAATATGAGTTCAGTAAATGAAGAAATTGAAGAAGGTAAAAGAAAAATTATTTCCTCTAATACGCACCATTGGTAAAGATCATTTCTCATTCTCTCTATATTTTATGAAAATATAGAGAGAATGATAAGTGAGATAATCGAATAATTACATTTAAGGTAAGTTGTTACTGTCATCCAGAAGTAATGTCTCTATTAGTGGTACCTTTAACTACTTAAATTGTCCATTCAAGACCAGGATCAAAAGCAACACATTATTTTATAATGTTTAATGCTGTTGGAGAGTATTTTTGTGGTTCGTATATGTATATATATATATATATATATATATATATATATATATATATATATATATGAGGTATTAATGTTGAATTGCTATTGTATCCCAATATAGTATATTTATTTAATTTGAAAAATACATTGGGTAACTTCTACTTATGTCTATGGGCAATAGACAACAGACCTACATTATGTAATTTTAGTGATATTGGTTTTTGTCATTTTCAGTGTTTGTTTCGGTTATTGAGAATATAATTTAAGATTCTTTTGATTGGGTTCATGTAAAACACATTCATTGTGTTTGGAATCCTAAGTAAATTCCAATTCACTTCGAGCTTCATATAGAAATAACACTAGATTTGTTTAAAAATATGATTATTGAACTAAAATTTAAATACGTCTATTAGTCCCTTTTGTCAATTATTATGCTTATTGAACTACAGTTAACAAATGTGTATTCATATTATTTCTCAACTATTTAATAAAAATTTTAGAATTAGAAGAATTCTATGTTGATAGGTAATAATAAAATAGATAATATAATGTCTATATAGACCATATATATTGATCATATATCCCACTCAAACTAGTTACACAATTTATATATGTATACACACAATTGAATGCACCTTACAGTAACCATGACATTTTGGGCATTTCATACCCCAAAGGTCGACCAAAAGTATGACTATTATGCTAATTTACTTATGTGCTCCCCAAAGCCAAATTATGACTACTTTAATTATATAAAGGATATAACAAGCCCAAAAAATTGCCCACGCATCGTGTGCGGATAAAGTCTAGTATAATACTATAATATGAAAACATGAGTTTCTCTCACTTTTATGCCACTTGGAATGCATTAAATTATATTGAGTTCCCTATCAACGAGCACATTTATCTTCCATATATCATATATCTCTTTGTATTATTAGGCGACTCCTAATTTTCCCTCTATGGCGTCTCTCGTGTCTTTTGATTTTCTCCATGCATCTTTTCCCTTCCAATTATTAAAATTTTTCATTGGAGCTCATTTATACTCTTGCATCTTTTTTTCCATTCTTTTCCCTTCTACTCCATTCTCTCACGAGTGGAGACTTGCAAAGTATATGATAATGGAAAACTTTAGAAGGATATTCTCCCCCATTTTCTGTTTATTTCTTTACTATTTTAATTAATGATTTACTATTTGACCTATGGTTTTTGAAAGGCTCTTAGACCCCTCGACTACCTTATAAAAAATAAGTGGTCCCAAGGCTAATCTCTAACCTCAGACATACCACTGCTTGGATACAATATAGTATCATACCTCAGTCAACTATGACTCCTCCTAGAATGATCAGTCATTTCAACATGTCTCTTCAACTAAGTTCAAAGACCATAACACATGATTTTCGTAATGACTGTCACTCAAAGAAGATCTCAGTCTAAGGAGAAATAACCTCCTAAGGTTGCTTAACCTTCAGGATAGAGGTGTATCTTTGAAAAACACCTTTTAATAAACCTATGGTAGTCCCAGGACCATTCTCGAGCACCCAAGCATCCCATAAAGCTTTTGTAACCAGCTTGGTGGCTAGGTAAAAATCACATCATTGTTTTACCTACCACCACCACCACCACCACCACTCAAGCCCACTTTTATTTAAAGATTCCATTAGCATTTAATGCACTCAGCAGTTGCCTTACACCACCTTTAAAACCTTTGGCCAATGCTCCACCACCTTTATGGCACCGTCAAATCTCAAAGGCACCATATCCATTATGTGACAGTCCACTCATTCTCTCTCCTAGAGTTTGAATATAAATACGTGGCTGGTTGAAGGTTGAAGACACTTTCAAATCATGATACATCCAAAGAAATAAGTGTTTTAGCATTCATAACTATTTACGTCTTGTTATATACTCTCTCAACCCACGGTTGTGAGCATATATTCATAGCTTGGAGCATTTCCAGTTATCATATACCTTGTATACCTTGCTAAGACATCAATAAATACTCATTAATCCTTATAAAAGTCCATTAGTTACTTCTTAAGGTCTTTGAATTGCTAAAAAAGGGCGCAAGGACTTCAGACTCCCTTAACCAAAGCTCAAGAGGTCTCATAGATTGTATTAACTCTTTTATGATCTAATAAACAATATAACACCCATTGACATTGGATGTAGGTTCCTCAGTCGAGGTCCTAACCACTTTAAACACACGTCTCACACTTTAACACTTCTCCCCTTTTACCTACCGAGGTCCGAAGGGGAGAACCTGTGTGTCTGAGGTTATATACGATTTCAACACCTATCAGTTTGTTACCGTGTGTGGGAAACACAAGTTATATTTCTTTCAAAAATCAACTTTGCTATTTCAAAGACAAGATTGCAGATTATTGATCATTGTTGAGCATGATTACGCCATCTTGTCCCGTTCTTTCAAAAAAATGGAACCCCGATAAAAAAGGCTCTAAGATCAATTGGCTACCATTCTCAGTAGGCTTTCTTTACCCATAGTGGTAGAAAAAATACTTGTACCAGAGAATAAATGCATTAGGGAGATCCACTATCCCTTGTTGGAGGAGGTGAATAATAAAAAAATGTAGGCTTAGTCCCCCTAATGATCAACAACTTGCAATCCTGTGAAAGACAGTTTATCAATCCTCGGAGATCATTCCTAAGGTGGTTCCAGGGTGGCTAATCCCTGGGACAATCAGATCAAGAAAATGCAAGACAATTTGGGTAATTTCCTCTACCAGTATAATATACAAATGCCCAACACCATTGAGTTGGCTTTCTAAAAGACTCTCTCTCCATTCTCTAATGACGTTTACTTTTATGCTCTTCCACCAAAGTGGAAAATGCCTACTATTAAGACATTTGATGGATCTAAAGATCCCATTGATCATTTAGATATCTACTGATCACTCATTCTCCTTTATGATACCCTAGATGAGGTCATGTGCCGATCTTTTCCCGCTACCTTAAAGAGAACTATTGGGAACTACTTTGTAAAGTGTAAGCTAGGGACCATCACAAGCTTTGCTGAGTTGTAAAGGTACTTTGTTAGACATTTATTAGGGTGTCTTAGCTCCCTCTAGAGAGCCTTAGCATAGATTTTTTGAACATAGATACTTTAGATTCACGATATGAATAGAAAGAGAAAAAAAGTGAGCTAACTTAGGCTTTGATCACCATATGCATTGATGCGGAGGATTCAACAAAAGACGTTTAGATTGGGAATGTCCTGAGATCCTACCTCAGAGAAAATATCATCTAGTTCCTAAGGTAGAAGAATAATGTCTTCGCTTAGAGACACTCAGACATGATTGGGGTGGAATCCGAGGTCATGCTTTACCATCTCAGCGTGGACCCAAACCACATATCAGTCCTCTAAAAGAAGAGGTTCTTTGGCCATAAAGGAACAATGTTGGAATAGAACAAGTTGACAAGCTCTTAACAACCAACTTTATTAGAGAGGTTAAAATAACCACATTGGATGTCAAGTGTGGTACTTATTCCCAAAGCTAAAAAATGGAAAATATGTGTTGACTTCACCGATCTCAACAAGGCGTTCCCTAAGGACTGCTATTGTCTACCTCAAATTGACACCTTGGTGAACTTAATCGTGGGTCACAAGATCCTCTCCTTCAAGGATGCCTACTCCAGCTACAATCATATTAGAACGCGCCCTGCCGATAAGGAGAAGACGTCATTTATTACTGTGGTATTATGGGACACAAGCATTTATGCATTAAGGGAGAGAAGACTTGATATGGTGGAAGCGAGAGTGATTGTCTCCCACCCCCGCACCCGACCTGAAGTAGGGTTATTATTTCGATTGGTTCTATAATTTTCCCATGGAAGCTGTTAGACACCATATTCATTTTTATTCGCATAACCTGATTTAGGCCTAGGCCTAAATATATTTCATACGAGGGGTTGTCAGTTGATCAGAGTTGTCTGTTTATTTTATATAAAAATAAATAAAAGGTTTGTGGGTAGTCCTTTCGAGCAAATTCTAAGCCAGGTTTAGGTATGTGATTGTCCAGATATTCTTGTTGTAGGTTTTGGGAATGGGGTTACGAGTAGAGAAAGTGTTAGGCACCCCATTTGATCTTTATACTTTCTTAATTATATGTTTATTATCGCTTTGAACATTATTTGATTTTTTTTAGTTTATTTTAGAACATGCTTAGAGACCTTAGTTTGAGAATCCTTTAAAATGTAAATAGGTGCTTAGGTATGAAAAAGGTATTAGTGAGAGGTTTATGGATGTCACTTAAACTGATATGGGTACATAAGAGTGCTTGTGTATGACTCTATATTCATATAAAGGGTGGCCATTAGTAAGTATTTAAGTGTGTGAGAATGATCGACTTGTATAACACGTGGTCGTTAGTGTATATAATGGAAGCTCGACTTGGGCAGCGGGTAGCCATTAAGGTTATGTGAGCGTGTGCATGGGAATTCAGGACTTGGGGATAATTTGATGTCTCATTCAAGATTTAATGATAGATAAAAAGGTAATCTGAGAGATGGGTTCATCTTTGTTGTGACAACATATCGAGGGATATATTGTTGAGGTTTGTACTCATGAGAAGGACTCGACATCGTGCATATGTACTCGTGTAGTCATGAGATAAATGCCTATGCTGTTCGATTATACACGTGTTCCAACACAATGAGTGTGAAAGTGTAGGACTTGGCTTAAGAGGAGGAGAAGTTATCTATAGGGCATAATGTATCTTCAATGCAGGTTCATAAAGGGAGTGGGACCAAAGGTCTTCGGTAGTGGCCTATCATATTATGATTATTGGGTAATCACTAGCGTGAAGCTATTATCCTTCAGGTTAATTTGGATGTGTAGAAAGAGAGGGTAGGGAATATTTAGTATTGGAGTGGACCAGAAGCCATCGACAGAGATCTATGTATTCATTATCAATATGAGTATAATCTTAGAGATGTCGTAGTCCTCAGCCTAGGTTGAGTTGATGGAGAAAGGGGGTTTGGAATAGATATGGAGTCAAAACCTAAGAAATAACACGCCGAGAGATGTATTACAAGGCTTGAGCTTCACGAGTTTAGTTCGGAATAACGCCTATGTACCCAAGGAGACTTGGGATCAAAGCCAACGTAGTTCCAACAAATGGGACATATTTATGGGTGTAGGTGATGGGATACCGGGTACACAAAATTATGGTATTTATGGAGACTAATCCATAACATATCATTTCCATTTTATTAGATTGATATATTTATATATTAAAATCACGTTAATCAAAGGCCGATGCTTGACAAGTACTCATATGAAAACACATATTCGGGGATGCCGCCGTTGAGATGGGATTTGTTCTCTTAGAGAAGCAGTGGGGGTGGTTCGATTTTAGAATTTGGTTTTAGCAAAGTTTTGGGTCGACTCGGCTCACTGACACTTCCCAAGAACGGTTTTGAAAGTTTGTTTTCATGTTGTATTTAGTTGTGGTATTTGATTAACATTTATATAACATATACTCATGTATTTCGATAAATAGTGGTGCTGGATTAAAGATAATCCTTTAAAAATATAAACGTTATAAAGTGCAAAGTTTATTGGGTATGTGATCCGAGAATTATACAGAGTTTATTTACTCTTGTAGTGTTAGACGAATGTTTCACGGGGAGTGTCCCCTTTTGAGGTGCCTTATTGGGCAAAGTTCTGTTTGGAAGCACCGATTTTTGTGGGATGGGCGCAGAGGTTTGCCTTTATTTTTCGAAGGAAATGACTATTTCAAAGTACGAAATTCACTCGAGCGAAGTGACTTTTTGAAAGTATGAACTTTTCTCGTGGGAAAGTGACTTTTCTGAGGTACGAACTTCAGTTGGGACTTTTTAGAACGAACTTGAGTAACTCGGGCGCTAGGGATTGAAAAAAGTTAGAAAACCAAATCAATGTTAGGTTTTAGGGTCCTTTTCAAGGTTAGTGGGGACATCCTTTTATAGGGGGAGATTAGCCTCCCTTGACTGTTTGGTCAAAGGGTCCCTTTAACTAAACGGTTAAAAGGATGCCACGTGTAGGGTGGATAAGGGGGTAGGGGGACACATGTAGGGCCCTAGTTAAGATTGCATAGATTCTACAATCATTACCAGGGATTAATTGTACGGTCAACTATCTTTAAATGGGTTGGAGGCCTTTAGCCGTTCAGTTAAAGGACCCATCAAGAAGGTTTTTTGGGTCTTTTTGAATTTTTTTTATTTGAAATTCATCCCTTATAAAGTTTATTCATGGGGATTTTTACCTCTCTATTTTTGGGGTGGTTTTGCCATTTTTTCCCTTGGGATTTTTTGTGGGTTTAGGTTAAGGTTTTTCACTGATTGCAGAAAAATGAACCACACCTCGATTGTAAATCGTGGTGTCCAAAGAGGCGATTGACTTAAAAAGTGCGCATGCAGATAATCTTCGTCAAAATTGAAATGGTTATAAATAGGTTAACCTATTTTTAATATTGGGTGCGGACGTGGGTGTAAGAGGTTGAAAACTTTGGGGTGTGGGAATTGTTCTTTTGGGAAGGGTCAGACGTTTAACCGTTTGATTAACCATCCCTTCTGACCATTCACTCAAGGGATCCTGGATGTTAACTGTTCGGTTAAATGCTTGGAAACGTTTAACCATTCAATTAAAGACCTCAATACCCAAACCGTATAAATGGGGGCTACCCTACGCAGTTTCCCAACTTCTCCCAACTGCTCTATTTTTCTCTTTCGTTTATCTCTTTCTCTACTTGAGACTTATGCACTCATTTGTGAGTTTCTTCTCAGTTTCTACGAATTTTATTTGTGTTATGGAACCTTTGGAGCCTATTATAGGGGATGATGATGAGATTCAGGCTCTAGACCTGAATCAGGCCGAGGATGGGGTTGTGGGTGGTGACATGGGATCGAAGTCATAGGCTAGGCCAATGGATGCGAAGCTTTGGCCATAAGTGCTTGTTTTAGGGCCTATGAGGCACCAGAGTGTAGCCCCTCATACTGGCGATTGAGAGGGGGTAGCATGGCAGGGGGAGCTAACGACACCTGGAGCACTAGGGAGCGGGTGGCCTATGATCTTTCTTTGTCGGTGGATGATGATGATACGTAGTTACTCCTAAAGTAGTGTGAGCATAATAGGTCATCGAGGGTGCATCCCGCGGACGGTCCACATCTTAATTTCTCGGCTTTCTCTTTTTTACATTTTATATTGCATGCTTGTTTATTTCCCATAAATTATGTTTAGAATCCTTTTGTTTATACAATGATCGATACTTTGTGATGGGACTATTATATATTTGGGACTAAAACATGATGACTTTATATTTGTCGATTTCCTAAAACAAAAAGTAGGTATACTAAATAATAAACAAATAACGATAATGAGGAATTGATCGAATGTGACAAAAATATTTATAAATAATAATGTAATCTAACAATGGGACATGGTTAGAATAATAACATAAAGAGGCCAAACGAATCCTAATATATATAAAAATAAAAATGTGACGCGATAACAACAACAATAAGAAGAAAGAGAGTATGTAATTTTAAACTAGGAAGATAAATCGTAATGAGGGTATGACTAATATGGACTATCCCCATACATCTTTGCATAACCTTCAACCGATAAACATATGGGGGGGTTTTGAGTCACCTAACGACTTGTCAACCTTCTTGGTTTAGTGCGAATCGAGGGTAGGTAGCTTAAGTGTGAATACACTGTTACTTAAACACCAAGAGGGATCTCCGGTGGGATTTTGGGTCACCTCATGACTAGTTAACTAACTTGGTAGCGAGAACCGAAGATAGGTAGCTTAAGTGTGAATATACGGTGACTCAAACACCGAGAGGGAGAAAGCTCCGGGGGGTTTTGGGTTACCTCATAACTAGTTAACCTTCCTGGTTTGCAGGAATAAAAGATAGGTAGCTTAAGTGTGAATACACGTAAACTCAAAAACCAGTATGGAGAAAGCTTTGGGGGTTTTTGATTCATCTCACAACTGGTTAACCTTTCTGATTAGCAGGAATCGAAGATAGATAGCTTAAGTGTGAATACACGATAACTCAAACACTAGGAGGGAAAAATATCCAATGGGGGGTCAGGTCATCTCACGATTAGTTAATCTTCATGGTTTTCAGGAACCAAAAATAGGTAGATTAAGGGTTAATACAAGGTAACTCAAAAACTAAGAGGGAGAAAGCTCCAGGGGATTTTGGGTCACCTTATGACTGGTCAACTTTTCTGGTTAGAGGGAACCAAAGATAGGTAGATTAATCATGAATACATGTCGACTTAAACACTGGGAGGGAGAAAGCTCCGGGGGATTTTAGGTCACCTCATGACTAGTTAACCTTTATGGTTAGCGGGAAGCGAATATAGGTAGACTAAGTGTGAATATATGGTGATTTAAACACCGGGAAGGAGAAAGCTCTGGGGGGTTTCGAGTTACCTCACAGCTGGTTAACGTTCCTGATTAGCAGGAAATGAAGATAAGTAAATTAAGTGTGAATATATGGTTGCAAACACCAGGAGGGAGAAAGCTTCAGGGGGTTTCGAGTCACCTAGCGATCGGTTAACTTTCCTGGTAATTGGGAACCGAAGATAGGTAGCTTAAGTGTGAATACATGGTAATTAAAAACTTATATAAAGAAAGATATTTTTCTTATTACTGATATGTTTGTGTTGCATCTTTTTTTTTTCTTGTAGTTTGGTGGGTATGCTCGAGTTCAGAATTTTGTAGCACTACTGGCTAGAATTTGGGTGATGGGCCTCCTTGGTATGTGCCTTAGTGTATGTCATTGTGTTCGACTTGTAACTGGACTATCTCTCCCAGGTGCACTTTAGGAGGATTTGGCTGATTATAGACTTTTTGGGAGAACATTGGTGGGATACCACCAATACTTTTTATTTACCGATAGGGGATATAACCATGACTCCCTTGGACTTCTATGATTTTACGGGACTCCCATTTATTGGATTACCCTTGGAAGTAAATCAGACTCTGAGCATTATGGCCAAGGGACTGTGCATGACTTTGGGATATAGGCAGGTTCTTTGACATCAGTGCTTTGATTACTTATCTAAAATAGGTGGAGGCTCCCGATCTCGGTGTAGCGGCGGCGAGACAGTATGAGAGATATTTGCTATTTTTTTATTATTAGAGTGATTTTAACATCGGGTGGCGTAGGTGGGATTCTCTTGTGGTGGTTTCCATTTATAATGGGCTTCTCCAAGATTTCAGGATATGCATAGGGAAAATAGGGCTGGAAAAGATGTACCGGTATGTCCCTCTCTTCAAGATATTGTATTAATAGTTATACAGGTTTGCATATTTATAGGAGGTACATGTCATTTATTTTTGTTCGTTGTATTTGTTTTAGTTAAATATTTCCTTATCATGTTACTTATGAAGTACATTGTTTATATGTTATGAAGTTATGTTTTTTCGCGTACGTGGATACGTATTTTGAGAGACAGTGGACTTTAGATCCGATGGTTGAAGCTTCCCCCCTATTTAAACGATATGAATGGGAGAATTTGAGGTCGGGATCGTCTATCACATTGGAGGCAGCTAGGGAGCTCCTGAATAGGTTGACCGTAGAGAGTGTAAGTAGATAGCATATTTTATTTCCATAACTCAATTTTCTTAGTTCTTTCTTCTTTTAGGTGGACTAGGGGCTGACCTACCATGTATCGGGGACGGTGTTGCAACATAGGCATTGCCGGAATGGAGTCTGCTCCTAGAGGAGCCTTATAGGGCCCTCTTTTATCTGGGTGAGAGGGTGACTCATCAGCACATGTGGGATATTCTTGTCAAGGTGTCATTTCCTCCCCTTACCACATAAGCGGATTGTCAGATGTTTGTGGATGGAGTTACCATTTTTGATCTTCTCATGGAGGATCTTAATTAACAAGGTTTTAAGGGAGGATATAGGTGATGATTATGTTGCTTCTCGTGATTCAAGAAGTCCTATTGTCATGTGATGGGGTGGTTCTAGCGGAGGAGGGGCTTCAAGCCAGGGTAGAGAATAGGTGGATCTAGAGGGCACTCATGGGGTGGTAGATGGAAATTATATGTCTCATGAGGGTGAGAAGAAGGAGAAGGCTTTTCTTGAGGGGGATGATGGGTTTTAGGGGAGGGTCCCTAAGGGGCTAGCCAGGGGAGTTGATTATGTGTCCACAGGGGATATAGCTGAGAGATATGGGGTTAGGAAGGATTTTAGGGGTTGAGGAGATATTTTTTAGAGGTCCCAATGGATTTTCTCTGATCAGTGGGGGCAGACTTGTGGTTAGATTTTGATGGGACAGGTCAATCGAGGCATGATCTTGGGAGTTTGAGGACTCCCTCTTACCTTCAATTCTTAGATTTTTATTGGTTTGGTAAAGCATCAGGCTCAGGCAAGGCGTCCCATACTCTCCCCAGAATGGGATTGGATGATCTGGATAATTGGCGTTAGCAAATGGATGTCGTGAATTGAGCGAGGGTAAAGGAAGATGGTCTAGCCTAGGGCTGGTCCCAGGTGGAGGAGGTTTCCTCTACTCTTATTTCCACCATATAGGCCAATGTGAGGATGCTTGAGGTGGAGTGCGAGGCAGGGCTAGGAATGACGTGCGGTAGGATGTGCCTATTAGGAGGGTGGACCTCCCCATTATGTCAGATAATGTGGAGTCCTTAGAGCATGGAGTCCTTGCTAGGTTTTCCTTCCCCACGTCTAATGTTATGTTGGGTGAATTTTCTCTTGGGTTTTGGCCACTTTTAAAAGTGTAAGGGTTACACCTTACCTTTTACCCTTATTTTCCTTTAGTTCCCTTGCTTTATTCTCGATTTTTCTTTCTAGTAGTTATTCCCTTAATTCAGTGTTTTCAAGATGTGGCGGTTTTGGCATCCAGCTTATAGAGGGTGATAACTCTTTATTCCTCGATATACCATGAGTTGGCCTATTTGATACAGGTCTATGGCTATACCAGGACTTGTAAGGAGGGGATAATGACTTGGGTGTCATCTCGCTTTTCTCCCATACCATGCACCTCCATGTCCCGAGACGGTTTTAGATTCATACATAGATTTGGGGAATCTTACAACAACTAGCCGTATGCATCCTCCCCTAGTCAACTAGTTCCAGGCCCCTGGAGGATCCCGATGTCATAGTGACCGTGATGTTGATGCTGAGCGAGCTAAGAAGTCCCGACGTGAGTAAGTGTTCATTGAATCGGCTAGTTAGAGGGCCTATCTCTACCGATTCATACATTTGATTCTCTATCTTTTATTAATACACACATGCTACTCTTTATTTATTTTTAGAGATTTGATACCCGGAGTTTGATTATTTTCCATTTTTTTTATAACATTTATCTAGTATTTTATCCATGCCTATGCCTTCACACTTTTGAGGGGGAAAGATTATTGATGATATTTTGATATATTAGGTTCAGTGTTACTCTTATTCACAGGATAATTAATGCCAAATATGTGCATGAAGGAAGCGAGCCTAGGATATTTTTATTAAAATGGTGGTAACATGTATACACTTCTTTATATCATAAACAAATGGCCTATATGTACACATGGAGACAAAAGCTCCCCGTATTTTTGAGACTTTTCTTTTAGAGATAGATGACTATTATCTACTTCCTGATGATTCGTCGATTCATCTTGATGTTAGTTGTGAGGGGAGGAGGTTCCCTTTTTCCTGCTTGTGATCGAGCAAGGATCTTTTGAGGTTGTTTTAGAATTGGGGAGTCATCCTTTATCTAATATAGGATGTCATATATATATATATATATATATATTTTTTTTTTGGGGGGGGGAGCTTTGTGAGTCTATTTGTTGCTGATTGAAGGAAAAATATGGAATAATATTAGATGGGATGGTTCAAATACACACAAACCAATTTTTAATTAAAAACTTTCAAACCAAATTTTTTATTAAACAAAATTAATTCAAATTAATTAAGGACCAATTAAATAGTTGAGGCTTACCAATTTTATCTTAAACCTATAACACCTGCCCTCGTAATTTTGACTGTACTCATGTAATTCGGTGACTTTATATGACCCAATTGAGCTTTAGATCTTGTGAGATGAATTAGGGTCGAATTTGAGTGATACTTTGACCTTGGTGCAATTGGTTGGATTTAAATGGCCTTAAATTCATTTTAGAGAAAATTCAGGGTCATTTGAACGAAATCTAGTGTCGTTCGAATGAGATCCCAATATCGTTTGAACAATATTTTAAACGACGTTCGAACGAAAATATTTATTTGGAAAATCCAATCTCGTTAGAACCTTGTTCGAAGTATGTTCGAACGAGATGTAGTTCTTATTCGAACAAGATCCAGTTTGGTTCGAACGATATAGTAGTTCTCGTTTAAATGAGACTGCAAAAAATAATATTACTCATATTTAGAAAATGTTGTCATTATCTAGACTGTTAAATTAATACACGTGTCACACACCCATGACAGTAGATCAACTCTGGGTTGGAGCTTTGGTCATTTTAAAGATTTCCCCCTAAGGATTTTTGGGGTGTTTTAAGGGTGCTAAGGCTCATTTTGGCTCATTTCAATTAAATTTTACACTTTCTCTAACTCTTAAGAGCCACTCCACTATAAACCACCTTACACCACCCTAGCACCACCACCCTCCACTTTAAACCACCCTAAAATTTCATACTTACCGACATATTTAAGTCATATAGACCCATCTATACCATTATTGGGAAAATTTATGAATTTTGGGGATATTTGAAGAGGAAAAGAAGAAGAAAGCAATGGAGTTTGAAGGGGGGTTTCTTGGAGATTTATGGAGCATCATAGAGGCAAACTTGGTGGAGATATGCAACCTCTTTAAGGCCACCTTAGGAGGTGAGAAGCTTCCATTTTCTTCTACATTTCATCCACCATTGTTAAAGCTTCCCTTAAGGTGGGAAACTCTACTCTTTAGCTTAAGAACTCTATTTTCCATAGAATTAGTCTTGTAGTTAGAGCTTATAAGAGTAGAATGAATATACGATTTAATAATGTTATTTCTAATGGTTTGTGAAAAAGGGTTTTAATAGTTATGAGTAAAAAAATAAATTTTAAGAAACCTTGTGTATAACATTTTGTGGAATAAAATATTTTAAAAGAAGTATTTGCCTTGATAAGCTATTTTTAGAATATATCTTGAAGCTTTCTTGTAAAAATGAAAATTTTATAAATTTAGACATTTAAGCTTGTTTGTGAAGAACAAATGTCTTTTTAGCCTTCAAAGTCATGGATTTTCAAATGTTATGGGATTTCATATGATAATCATGTGTAAAACTCATTTCTATGGATTTAGAGACTTAAAATCCATCTTCTCATGTATATAAACTTGTAGTATGATGCTAGGCATATAAACAAGTTTAATGGAGGTTTTAGTGAGTCTTAACTTGAAATAAAAATGTAGAAATTTCAGCCCTTAAATCCATTGAATAAGTGGAGAAAATTTAATAAGTGGGTATTTCAAGACTACATGTGAAGATAAAGGAAAAATAGTGTTTTCTTATAAAGTAGTCTCCAAAATGCCAACGGGTCTTCCTAGTAAACAATGTAATGAAATAAAGATTTAAAAATTGAAAAGGGTGTTAACTCCAAAGTGTGAACTGAGTATTAATAAGGAAAAACATTTGAGAAGTTGGTATGTATAACTTAATAATGTTTCTAGGAAAATAACACTTGTGAAAATGAAACAAAATGCAAGTTTGAAAATAAATGGGTAAAATGGAAATTTTACGTAAAGTGAAACATTTCAATGAAATAAAAATATTGGAGAATTTTTTTACACATGTGGTCTTAAATGAAAGTGATTTTTGGGGCAAAATCAATGCAAGTGTGTAAAGGACAAGAAATGTTGATTTTCGAAATGTAACACAAGGTGGAAAAATGTGGAAATTTAATAAATGTTAAAACACATTAATGTGGACTTGGATGAGACTGATAAACAACTAAGAAGGTCCTAGAGCTAAATAGTAAAAGACCTAAAACACCGATTAGAGCATATGATAGCGTTGCAGGCGGAGTGTAGCCCGTTAAAGTATGTAGTTATTTGGAGGATTCTGAGAAAAAGATAATGAAAAGTGGAACATGTCAAGAGAAGGGTTGTTTGGTGAATATAAGAAGAGACAACCAAACTTGAATGAAAATGATAAATGTTCCGGTTGAAAGATAATGTGAACAAGTAATGTAAGAACTTGGCTAAGGTCCATGAAATAAAGGAATGATAAAGTGAAGTGGTTAAATGGTTAATTAATTAACCTAAAGAGGTTAAGCCCCAAATTAACACAAGTATATGTTTATGAAAGTTTTTAATGAAAAAGAAGTATTTTCTAATACGGTTCTTGTGTGTGTCGAAAGGTAATTTTTAAGGAAAATACTTAGGTAAAGTTGGTGTAAGTAAATGAGAAATTTCGATAAAACAAGTGTCTTTTCCTAAACAAAGGGTATTTATTTAAGGTAATTAACTGGGTGCGTTAAATAGAAAAATAAATGTCAAGTCAAGTAAAAAGGGAGTTCTTTTATAAGATTAAGGCGAACTAATCGGAACAAGTAACATTTTGGAATAAAACAGTTTTATGCATTAATGTATATGTACGTATATATATACGAAGTAACTGCATGTGAACACAGGTAAACGTGTTTGAGTCTCTTTTTTGTCATTCGATTCTTTATTGCATTGTTATATTTTCCTACTGGGCATTCGAATCATTCCCTCCTATTTGTTACGGAAGGTTGTGTACGATTTCGTATGTTGAGAGCATTACACAGGTAAGTATTCATTTATTTTGCGTTAATAACACTGTATGCTTAAATTTCGGGGACACTTCCCACGGATCCCTGAAAGGACTATTTTACATATTCCGTTTTACATTAGAGTATGCCTTATACCGCTAAAACTATTGAAGGAAGTTCAAGTTCATATATGCATCATGACGGATTCGAATATCAAAGTTCTTCAACAAATAAGCCTCTGCGAGATTGATTTTCGCAAGGTTGTGTTTAAGTCCCTTAATGTTTCATTTAAAGTGTTGGGATAGTTTTTCTAAAATGTTTTTTAAATCTGAGGCGTCTTTTTTAGTCAAAATTTATTTTTTTAAGACTTGTAGGCGGAGTTTTAATAAAAAAATATTTTTTGCTTTGGTCGTTCAAATGACAAAAGCAGGTCGTTCAAACGACAACTTCAAGCGACACTGTATGATCCGTGAAGGCTTGTGAGAAGCTCATTTGATCAATGTTATCTAACGACATCATATTGTTTCATATTTTTTACTGTTGTTAGAAGGTCGCATGAAGGATACTTCGAGTGATATTTACTGTCGTTCGAACGAGGCCACCAACTCAATTTTTTTTATAAATAGATGATTCTTGAGTCCTTTTTGCTTGAGAAGACCTGAGAGTTTTGATACACGAAAACAACAATCCGCAGAATTTTAGTCTTCTCCTTTTAAGGTATTTTTAACTTTGTTTTTATTCACAAATCATCCTAATTACTTTAGTAAATCATTTTGGAGCCTAAGATACGATCTTGTTGAAGTTTCTCTGGTAGGGATGATTTCCCTACTGTTGACTTGGTGGTTCTTAAGGGAATTGCTGGTTGACGACTGCAATCACCATGGGATGCTTGAGGGTGTGCCTTGCTGAAGATAGAGTTGCGGTTAATCCATTGCTGATTCTAAGTTGCGACCTATGTGAGTGTTTTACGGAATATTCATTGTAGATTTCTGTAAGTGTTATTATATTTATTGAAATAAAGGTTTTTCCTTTACGGGGGATTTTTTTCCTAAAATCTATGTGTCTGCAATTTATTTGTATTTGTGATGGAATATTTGATTTAATCCACAAAGATGGATGATTTAGGGTTTAATTAAAATTGGATTTTAATTGGTTTAATTTGGATAAATAATTGACAATTAATTAAATAAGTTCTTAATTGGAAATTTACGAATCCAACGAGCAATTGATATCACACCGCATTTACAAACTGGTATAAGAGCTTTTCAAGTGATCTTACCTCCTCAATACCTCATGTGGATTGATTTAAATTGAAATTGCATGCTAAACAAGTGAAAGTTTAATTAAATAAAACTGGACTAGCAACATTATTTAGGTTGTCTTATCGCACTTCACACTTAAAATTTGGGTTGGATCGTCCGGGCCGGGGCATTATAAATGGTATCAGAGCTTTAGGTTCAAGGTTCCTTTGGGGAGTGACATGGTGAGGTCAGTAGCATATCTTTTGATGTCGGTGTTTATTTTGGGCCGGTCACACTAGACTGGTGACAGTCTTGGTTCACGTTCTTAACACGACATGCAATTTATTGCCAAGTAACATATGATTTGCCAGTGTCTACGTAGGCCATTATGGCAACATCGCATTCTCTAGTGTGAGATGACTTGATGTCAACCCTTGATGATATGAGAGGCATAGTAAGATGTTAATAAAGATGAATAACGTCCATCGAATTAGAGACACGAGTTGCTTAAAGTCAACCGTAGAGGTTAGGTGACTAGAGTGTCATGTCTAAGAGATATTGATTTTGTGATAAGGATACATTAGGTTCCATGGTTAGGTAGTTAAGGATAGTTAATAATGATGATGTGATTAGAGGAACTTGATCCTTGGGGTAGTGTCATGTCATAAGCATTTGACTATTCCATAGGCATGTAGACCTGTGTCGAACATGCTTGAGGATGTGTGCTCGGACCTTAGTTGATAGGATACTATCATTATAGGTAAGTGCCTTGGTAATAGTTGATTGAAAGTTGTATATCATAAGCCATGATGTGGGTTACTAGCCACTGGTGGTAAGCGTGTTGCATGTGTAACAAGGATAAATTGAAGTGACGTAGGAGCAAAGCCTAGATAGTCTTCCATGATATGGTTATGGAGAACATGATCTAACATTGAGGAATAGGATCTCTTGTGACATAGGTAGTGTCAACTTAGAAGCTTATAAGTTGTATACGACGTCTTATATCTTGCCAGAATCCTTAGTAGTATCATCATGTGGTTTGTATGACATCAATTGTTTGGAAGGAAGTCTGCAGACCTTTATTGTGTCTCAAGGAGAGGGTCGTAGGTTGAACCTATGCCAGAGTTTCAAATAAAGGGGAAATAAGATTTTTATCTACATACCATATCCTGTTTTTAACTGCCTAAGTAATGGCTGAACGTGGGATGATTTCAGTGTGAGTATAATTTAAGGAAGTCCTTAGAGTATCCCTGTGACTTATTGTATGTGGCGTTTTTGGGGATAGAAATCGACTTGTTTTGACACATTAAGGTGTTAAATAATTATAGTTTACTCGGTTTGGAGACTTGTAGGCCATCCTTGCGAGTATCTAATAGTCGTGGGATGGATATTGGAAAATCGGTAGGACACACCTACGGTGAGAGGATCATAAGTGATGAAATCTTATCAGTTTTTTGATGACTTTTACTTTGGGGTTGTGCTTGGTATTATTAGGGATCCAGTCAAACTCGGTGTTATGGAATGTAAGTGTTCTAATGATGGTTGTATTGAGGATCATGTGATGATATCAGATTATTGGTTAAATTCTAAGGAGTCGAATCGTGTCATCCAATTTGATGTGAATGGGTGGTGCAACCTTCTAAGGGAAAATTGGAGGTTGATGTCATTGATTGGTCATGACACTCATTTGTCCTAAGATGACTAATGTAGGAAGTGTGGTACTTAATTTTGATGGGTTCTAAAAAATGCATTGGGGACTTAGATTGATGATGTCATGTTAGGGACTTAAGAATAACACCCCAAAAGGAATATCAAAGCATGATTAGGATATCATCATGCGTCGAGAATATAATTTAGAATAGTCTTAGAAGGGCAAGGATTAGTTCTTGGCATGTCTTTCGAGACTGATATGGATTAGGAAGTGTAGACCTATGTAGTACTTTCTATCCTTATAGTGATAATGGCAATCGGTGTTGCCATCATGTAAATTCAGTTTGGGAAGATTTTAGAGATAGGCACTGCGATGACCTTGTGTCATTGGATGTTATAATATGGTGAATTTTTCACTTAGTTGGGCACTGCCTAAGGAGACGTTTGGGATATGATCATGGCATGATAAAGTAGACAATAACCTAAGTGTGTTAGGTTTGTCATGACATCACGTTGACTAGAGATATGGATAAGGTCGGCATTGACAAAGGCATTTTGCATTCATCAATCGGAGTGTTTCATGTTTGTCAAGGATATAAGGAGGAAGCCTTATTCTAAAGGAAGGAAATCCATCATTTGACTTCCTAAAGGACAATAGGCTCGTATGCTACTTTTTTCTTATGGAGATGAATGGTTCATGATTCGAGTCATGATTGGTGACTCAAGCCAGGGTGTGTGGCTATACTAGGATATGATGAGAAAGCCTGGGAGGAGTTGTAGACCTCAAGCATATGGCTTAGTTTTTCTTTTTGTAAACCATACCCCTTTACATGTGGATGGAATTCCTTCGGAACAGTTGTTTATTCATTTTGAGTCGTTGTGTTCTTTCAGTTTTGGTAATCGGGGATCGTGTTCCTTCGATTTTTATGGTTGAGGATGGTGTTCTTTCAATTTTAGTGGTCTGGTATTGTTCCATGTGATAGTTTGGTCACAACGTGGCTTGGCTCAGTATGAGTGATGGACCGCGTGTGGTCATTACAGCTCGACAACTGGGTACACTCTTGTTTGAAATATCCCTTTATTTTCACAAGTTCCATGTACATGTGGCTGCACATTCTACAACAATGTTTTCTCATAGTATCAGCTTTCCTTAGGATTAGTAACCTTATGGATTTATCGGCATGACAATTAACGGATCTAGTTATAAGGGAAGGATTATGATTTGAGGATATCTTAAGGTGTTAGAACTCGAGAAAACTTAGCACATAGTATTGTTTTGCCACAACGACTGAATTGGTGTAATAATCGGGTGAGTGTTCCATAGTTGGACGCCTAGAGTGATCCTAGGTTCATAGAAGGATCTTGTGGAAGGTGTTATTAGGGCGCACGATTTGTGACTTGGTTGGTGTGTTGCTCCTCGAAGTGAGTGACTAACAATACGAGGTTAGTATCAAGCTTAAGTGAAATTGCGTGGTCAGGATGACCCGAGAATCTAAGGAGACTCATGATGTGTAGTCCTAAGATTTTAAATGGTTCTTAATGATGAATTAAATGCTAGTTATATTTTGATGTACACTTGGGTGAGTGTCGATCACTTTAAAGTGTTGCCCCAATTAATGTGTCGATATGCCTTAGGTGTTAGCAAAGAAATATGAGGATTTGATTAAGTGTGATCATTGGGTAATTGGAGACTCGAGGACTGTTATGTTACTTTAATGGCTAGCCTCATGGATGACGTTAAAGTATGTCGTATGCCGAGTTCTTTGGTGATAAATCCCATGAAAGAACGTATGATGACTTCTCAATGAGTGAGAATTTTTGATGACCTAGCCTTGAAGGATTCCTCTGACCTAGAATTAGAGTTGATAATCTCCAACAACCTGAGGAATTGATGGATTGATAATTTTAAGGACGAAATTTCCAAAGGAGGGAAGAATGTAACACTCTCCCTCACGCTTTTGATCGCACCCATGTAATTTGGTGACTTTATGTGAACCAATCGAGTTTTAGACCATATGAGATGAATTATGGGTCAAATTTAGGTAATATAATGGAATTGGTGCAATTGGTTGGATCTAGAATGGCCTTAAATTTATTTTGGAGAAAATTCAGGGTCGTTCAAATGAGATCCTAATCTCGTTAGAACGACGCTGAAAATAATCTTCAAACGAAACATCTCTGTTTGGAAAATCCAATCTCGTTAGAACCTCGTTCGAAGTACATTTGAGCGAGATATAATTCTCGTTCGAACAACATCCATCTTGGTTCGAATGATATAGTAGTTCTCATTTAAACAAGATCCATTCTCATTCAAATGAGACAATAAAAATCAGATTTCTCAAATTCAAAAAATGTTGTCACAATCTAGACCATTGGATTAAAACACGTGTCACACTCCCATGGAAGCAAATCAACTCAAGGTTGGAGCTTTGGGCATCTTAGGGATTTTGACCCTAAGGATTTTTGGGGAATTTTTAAGGGTGTTAATGCTCATTTTGTCTCATTTCAATCAGATTTTACACTTTATCTAGCTCTTGAGAGCCCTTCCACACAATCACCTTACACCACCCAAGTACCACCACCCACCACCTTAAACTACCCTCGCATTTCATAGTCTCCAACATTTTCAAGTCTTATAAACCCATTTACACCATTATTGGGAAAAGTTATGAATTTTGGGGATGATTTTGGGGATATTTAAAGAGGGAAAGAAGAAGAAAATAATGGAGTTGGAAGGGGGTTTTGCTTGGAGATTTATGGAACTTTTATTCAGGCAAGCTTGGTGGAGATAGGCAACCTCTATAAGGCCGCCTTAAGATCCCCCATTGTTAAAGCTTCATTTGAGGTGGGAAACTCTACTCTTTAGCTTAAGAACTCTATTTTGCATAATATTGGTCTTATAGTTAGAGTTATAAGAGTAGAATGCATATATGATTTAAGAATGTTATTTCTTATAGCTTGTGAAAAAGAGTTTATAAAGGGCTTTAATAGTTTTGAGTAAAATGGTAAATTTTAATAAAACCTCGTGTTTAAACATTTTATGGAATAAAATGTTTTAAAAGAAGTATTTGCCTTGATAAGCTATTTTTAGAAAAATCTTCAAAAATGAAGTTTTATAAATTTAGACATTTAAGCATGTATGTGAATAACAAATGTTTTTTAGCCTTGAAAGCCATGGATTTACAAAAATTATGGGATTTCATATGATAATCATGTTTAAAACTCATTTCCATGGATTTCTAGACTTAAAATCCATCTTCTCATGTATAGAAACTTGTAGTATTTTGATGATGAGCATATAAACAAGTTTAATGGAGGTTTTAATGAGTTTTAACTTGAAATAAAAAAATAGAAATTTTATCCCTTCAAGTATTTGAATTAGTGTTGAAAATGTGATAAGTGGGTATTTCAAGACTAAATGTGAAGATAAAGGAAAAATGGTGTTTTCTTATAAAGTAGTCTCCAAAATGCCAAAGCGTCTTCCTATAAAGAAAGTAATAAAACAAAGAGATTTTGAACTTGAAAAGGATGTTAAATCCAAAGTGTGAAATGATTACTAATAAGTAAAAGCATTTGATAAGTTGGTATGTATAACTTAGTAATGTTTATGGGAAAATAACACTTGTAAAAATGAAGGAAAATGCAAGTTTGGAAATAAATGGGTAAAATGGTAATTTTATGTAATGTGCAAAATTTTTATGAAATAAAAATGTTAGAGAAAGGTGTTGCACATATAGTCCTAAATGAAAGTGATTTGTGGGGTAAAATTAAGGCAAGTGTGTAAAGAACAAGAAATGGTGATTTTTGAAGTGTAACACAAGGTGGGAGAAATTCCCGAGTTTTAGCTTCGGCTGGTAAAAGTGGAATAATGTGGACATTTGAAAAATGTTAAAACACATTAATATGGACTCGAATGAGACTAGAAAAGAACTAAGAAGGTCTCGGTTCCCTAGAGTGAGACACCCAAAACATTGGTCAGAGCATATGGTAGCATCCTGGTGGTGTGGAGCCCGTTAAAGTATGTGGTTATTTGGAGGATTCCTAGAAAAAGATAATGAAAAGTGAAACATGTCAAGAGATGGATTGTGTGGTGAATATATGAAGAGGTAACCTAACTTGAATGAAATTGATAAATATTCCGGTTGAAAGATAGTGTGGACAAGTAATGTAAGAAATTGGCCAATATCGATGAAATAAAGAAATGGTAAAGTTAAGTACTTAAGTGGGTAATTAATCAACGTAAATAGGTTCAACACAAAATTAACACAAGTATGTGTTTATGAAAGGTCTTCAGTGAAAAATAAATATTTTCTAATGTGGTGCTCGCGTGTGTCGAAAGGTGATTTTCAAGGAAAATACTTAGGTAAATTTGGTGTAAGTAAATGAGAAATTTCGATAAAAGAAATGTCTTTTCCTAAACAAAGGGTATTTATTTAAGATATTTAACCGGGTGCGTTAAATCGAAAAATAAATGTCAAGTAAAGTAAAAGGGGGGGGGGGGGGGGGTTCTTTTATAAGATTAAGGTGAATTAATTGAAACAAGTAACGTTTTGGAATAAAATGGTTTCATGCATTAATGTATATGTACGTATATATATATGAAGTACATGCATGTGCATGTAGGTTAACGTGATAGAGTTTCTTTTCTACCATTCGATTCTATATTTCATTGTTTTATTTTTCCACTAGGCAATCAGCTCATTCCTTCCTCTTTGTTATGGCAAGTTGTGTGTGGTTCCATATGTTGAGAGTGTTAGGTAAGTAACTATTCATTTATTTTACATTAGTAGCTCTGTATGCTTGGATTTCAGGGACAATTCTTGATTTAAATTGGAATCGCATGTTAAATAAGTGAAAGATTAATTAAATAAAACTTGACTATCAACATTATTTAGGTTGTCACATTGCACTTTACACCTAATGTTTGGGTCTAACCGGGTTGACCACTGGTAACCCATAAATTCGAACTAGGGCATTACAAAACCTAAACATGCATCTAGGTGAGTATTGTAAGATAAAATAAATCAACCACAACGCCTGATGTACGAGAAAAATCCAAATGGGAAAAATCTCGTACACCTAGCCAAATAAAATCCACTAAGTACAAAATTACAAAAGGACACAATAGAAGATTTACAACACAGACTCGATGCCCTCGCAAGACTTGATGCTCTTCTTTACTTCAACTTTTGCTCGGTGACACGCAGGAGTCCACCCGCATAACTGTAACAATGTGTGATTTCACACACATCTAAAAATCCGCCGATAAGGTTCAACAACCATCACACACATAGAGTCCACCGTATGTAAACTAATAGGAACCAAATCCACTGCAAGAAATAATTCTCAACAAGTTGTAAAGAGTTAATAATAGTGCCAAGACACGATCTCAAAGCATATAAGATGGATCTTGTATCTTAAACTAGTTAGGCGTAAACTAGGGTTTGTGTTTGAAAAATTTAATCATGGATGATTGAGGAAAGCTTGTAGACATTTTAGGAAGATTTTTTGCTCTCAAAGGCATGGAAAACCTCTCAGCCAAAACTACTGCTCTTCACAACTAAAAAAGGTGGGAATTATGAGAACATTGGGTAGTGGGAGTAGTGGGTAAAATTTTAATTTTTTTGAAAAAAGCATTGGCTCATTCGAACGATATAGTACCTTGTTCAATGACGTACCCTATATAGTTCAAATAGAGATATAACGAGTTATCAAATGAGATTGAAATAGGTTCAATCTACCTCATTTGAAGTTCGTTCAAATGAGGGTACCGATCTCATTGGAATGACTTTCGAACGAGTTATCGAATGAGATTCCAGAGAGGTCAAAGCTTTCAAAAATTGACCTCGTTTTATATCTCGTTCGAACAGGCTAAGGACCTCATTTGAATGACCTTAGAAATATTCATATTTTACTCTAAAAAATATAAAATCATTTTCAAAACATTTTAAAATAATCCTAACACCCAAAAATAAATTATCCAAGGCACATCATAAATATGCATTCATACCTGAGAGATCCTTAGAACGTTGATGACAAAAAGTGGTACGAAACACAATATGATGATGAGTTCTCCTTACCTTGGCTTCTACGTCTTCAATAAACACGTCATAGGCTTGAAAGTTCACTAACTCAAGTCCTAACCTATTACTCAAAATGTTTTGTACAGAATTAATCCAATACATACAAATTGACTATATTGGAAATTTGTCCTTACAAATCTCCCATTTTGGCTATTCCGGGACATGACACAAAACAAAAAATCCTATGGGTCAAGCTCATTTAAAATACTTCATCCTAACCCAAAAAGAAAAAAGTACAACTTGAACGACTCATACTTTGAGTAGCTTGCTCTTAGGTATACTTTGTCGCATAAACTTTTCCACATCGTTGTAAACCTGCACACTTAAACACACCTTTAAATTCAAAGAGAATACAACAATTATAATATATGCATAAGAATAAAACACCCACTTTCCCTTTGTTTAATAATTTATACCTAATATAGGATGTCTCCCTAAGGGAAAAAACTCCCCTGGATAAGAAAGATGAGATATCATTTCTCCCTTTTTTTGTTCAGTAATAGACAAAGATTAAGGTGCATAAAATAACTAGTTTCTCCCAAATTAAACCAATTTTTCCCCTAAATGAAACAAGGGATAAACATAAAGGAAAAACAATTATATCATGCAATGATTTATAGTGAAACAAGCAACAACAAACCAACTCGGCAACACAAGCACAACTAATCCAAACAATGAACAATAGATACTAACATTGAAATATAATATTAAACCAATAACATACATGGACTAGATGCAGTCACAAAGACTCAAAAATAAACGATACCATATATATATATATATATATATATATATATATATATATATATATATATATATATATATATATTTATATGCAAAGGATATCAATGAAACATAGGCACATATATATAGGTATAAACAACCACAAAATGATATAAACACAATACGTTTCCCATACTCGTATGGTATAAATGTGTCTAAATAAACATCTGGTTAACGGAGTGAAGGGGCATGAACTAGATACAAAAGAATTATGACCCAATCACTCAAAAGTGTCCAAGGAGTTCTATTTGACCGCAAAACTTTGTCAAACTAAGGTTTAGCCTCAAGTGACAAATAAAGTGAACTCATAATGGATAAACAAGCACAACTCACATAAGCCTAAAATTTTGATGATTCTACAAATTAATAACGTCATGACATGATAAGCATAACTAGGATTTATTTTGTAAACCTATTGATCTTCAACTATAAAACCCTCAAAAGCTAAACAACTATCATATATTTTTCACTCAATTCTTTTGAAAATACTGTGGGCACCCGGATTTGGCATCATGGGCCCAGACGAGTAGCCTAATTAAAATGGCCCAGAGTCTGGCCCCACGTATCTCAACTAAATTCAGTTATGACTCAGTCCATTCCTAAAATTTCGGAGAGAGATATTCTAGGAGTAAAAGATAGGCATGGGGGAGGCCAATACCCCCACTCTCCGAGAACAAACATATATATAATAAACCCTAAGCTTGGGGAAAAAGGCACGATTTGTATTCTTTGTAAACACTCCCCAGAGTTTATAGAAATAATACTGACTGCACTACCGTGGACGTAGGCATTCTTGCTGAACCACGTACATATTGTGTTGTGTGATTGACATTTGATGTTCTTTATTTCCTTTGGTGATTGTGCTTTTCTTATTTATTTGTGTTGAATATAATTATCACCACAATTGGCGCCGTCTATGGGAAATGTTTATCTTCCCTGAGAAAGCCCTTACCAACAAAGAAGTTTGAAATGCCTGGTCACAACAGTAATTCCCCTCAGGCATGAGATATCCTAGAATAACCTGCTCCTCACAGGATCAGATATGAAGTTCGACATTCATATCAGAGGGCTCGCCCAGAGAGGCCAGACTTAGGGAGAGCCAAGGGCCAACAAGGTCAACACAAATCTCCAGATCGATTGATGCCTATGAGGCGAGGCTCCAAGAGAAGAGAGAGTCCGCATGCAATAAAGAGGCTGAGAATGCTCGCCTCAAAAGGAAATTAGAAATGATGGAGAAAGAGATCCATCGCAGCACTAGGCGACATCCATACCGCACTCATAGCCCTCAGGTGAGCAAGTCTCACAGCCGCGGAAGGAGTCCTAGACGTGGATCCAAAAAGAGTGAGAAGCCCAAGTCAAGCGACGACTCGCTCGACCACCAGCGATCGACTCTCCATTACAGGAGCCCATCTCACAGCAATGAGAACATACGAAATTTAGTTCAAAGTGAGATAAACCAACACTGAGCACATCGGGGTGACAGATCAACCAAGCAGCTTGCTAGACAAGCTCTCAAGACCCAGATGAAATCCCCTTTCTCGAGGGAGATAGAAGAAGAGGAAGCCCCCAAGAAATTTACTATTATGAGATTCAAGATCTACGATGGAAAGACTGACCCTATTGATCATGTTAGGCAGTATAGGCAAGCTATGACTCTCTGGAACCACCGAGATGCACTGTTGTGCCAGATTTTCCCCTCGAGTCTGCATGATATAGGGCAGAAATGGTTTGAGAGACTCTCACATAGGTCTATCAGGAGTTTTGAGTCCCTGGACGAGATCTTTACGACTCGCTTCATTACCAGTAGCTCCCATCCCAAAAGGATGGATGCTTTACTAATAATGAAAAAGACGCCTCAAGAGAGCCTCTGGGACTACACAAAGCAGTACTGGGAGATGTTCAACGAGGTTGAGGACTACCCAGAGCAGGTAGCCGTGGACTCTTTCAAAATTGGGCTACCTAACTCTTGCCTTCTGCACCAATCCATAACGAAGAAAGAGGCCATGACCATCGATGACCTGATGGCTCGTATCGAGAAGTACGCCAAAGTGGAGGATGTTACCGGCCTCAGTATAAGGGAAAATGGTCGAACTAAGCTCGCTGCCAAGGGAAACGATAAAGATGAGAACTAGAAGAAAGGAAGTAAGAATGGGGGTAAGAATGGCTCCAAGAACGGAGGCAAGAACGATGTTTTGAAAGCATTTCAGGAAGTCAATTATACCTTCAAAGAACCAATCTATAAGATTTTGGGGAAGATTAAAGACTAGCCATTTGTTAAGTGTCCCAGAAAGATGGGAGGAGATGACTCAAAGAGAAACAACGCGTTGAGATGTACTTTTCATAAAGAGGGAGGACATAAGACCGAGCGCTGCAAAGATCTTAAGTCTCACCTCGAATAACTGGTCCAGTCTAGGCACCTGAACGAGTTTGTGGAGAAGAAGGCAGAGAAAGTTACTGCCAATGGAGAAACAAGACCTGATAACGTACTCGAAGAAAATTATGGCCATGAATTCGTAGTAATTTATGGGGCATCTGATATGAAGCAGATTCAGGGGAATTTAACTCGGATGGAGGTAAGAAAGCTTACAGTAGTAATGCAAGCTTTTTCAGATCGATCCAGCAAAGACATAATCATGAAAGCTTCGGCGAGCAAATGACGTCGACTATAGCAAATATATCATATTCACAGATGAAGATCTGGTGGGAGTAAGAACCCCACATCATGACGTTTTGATCATTATGCTCAGGATAGCCAACTACGACGTCGACAAGCTACTCATAGACTAGGGAAGCTCATAGGAAATTGAAGTTAAGAATTGCTGACTTGAAGGAAGCCATTGTCGCTCTAGTTGGCTTCGCTGGAAAAGTGACTATTCCATTGGGAAAGATTGTGCTGCCGATAAGGTCAGGAAGTGTGTCCAAGATGATTGAGTTTCTGGTGGTCAACATCGACTCGCCATATCAAGCTATCCTCGGTAGGGGGTGGCTCCATGCAATGAAGGCAGTCCCTTCGACCTACCATTAGAAACTCAAGTACATAACCTATCGAGGAGTGATGGATATTCACGGAGATCAGGCAATGGCAAGAAGGTGCTTCATAGCAGCCATTCACCTGAAATCAGAGAATAAGGTCGAGAAGGCCAAAGAGAAAGTCGAGGAACAGGAAGGTCTGATACCTTCAAAATAGCAACTACGATATGGAAGGCCCGGAGTGGAGGAGACCAGGCTCCTCCCCTATGAGCGAGTCATCGAGGACCTCGAGGAAATAACGGCCGATGAAAGCAAGGAAGAAAGGAGTTTCTTGATCGGAACTTCTCTTACAGAATAAGAAAAGAAAGAATTGACGGTGTTACTTAAAATCAACCTAAACGTTTTCGCGTGGGAACCATATAAGCTTCCTGGCATTGATCCCAGTGTGGTTTGCCATAGGTTACACATTGACCCCACTTTCAGTCCTATCATGCAGAAAGCGCGGCGAACTGCGCCCGAGAAGGCCAAAGTCGTAGAGAAAGAAGTTAAAAAAAAGCTGAATGCAGGATCCATACGGGAAGTTCAATTCCCTAAATGGTTATCCAACCCATTAGTAGTTCCAAAGATTAATGGGAAATAAAGAGTCTTCATTGACTTCACTGACATTAACAGGGCATGCCCCAAGGACAATCTCCCTCTCCCAAAAATTGACCAGTTGGTGGACGCCAAAGCAACTCACGAGAGAATGAGTTTTCTGGACGCATATTCGGGGTATCATCAGATCTCCCTGCATGCACCAGACCAAGATAAGACAGCATTCATCACTACTGTCGGATTATATTGCTATAAAGTTATGTCCTTTGGGCTCAAGAATGCAGGAGCAACTTACCAGAGGCTAGTCACTAAGATGTTCAAAGATCATATGGGAGATACAATGAAGGTCTACATCGATGATATGCTCGTCAAAAGTAAGTACAAAGAGAACCATCTCTCAGACCTATCAAACACGTTCGAGATCCTCAGGAAATACCGAATAAAACTCAACGCGAGCAAGTGTTCTTTCGGTGCCCAGTCAGGAAAATTCCTTGGATATTTGGTTAGCAAGAGAGGCGTTGAGGCCAACCCGGACTAAATCAATGCTATCAATAGGGTACAGCCACCTCGAACGATACGGGACGTAGAAGCTCACAGGCATGCTCGTCGCTTTGAACCGTTTCGTTTCAAAGTCCTCTGAGAAGTGCAAGCCATTCTTCCAGCTCTTGAAAGGAAATAAAACAGTAGAGTGGAATCAAGATTGCTCGAAGGAATTGGAGGAGCTCAAGGTCTATCTTAGCAAGCCACCTTTTCTCATCATACCTTAAAACTATGATTCCCTCTACTTATACCTTGCCGTCTTTAGCCACACCGTCAGTTTTGCACTGGTGTGTGAGGAAGCTGGAATCCAGTATCCAGTTTACTAAGCGAGCAAGACCTTATTGGATGTCGAGCAACATTACCTACCACTAGAAAAGCTTGCCTTTGCACTAGTAATATCTTGGAGGAAGATGAAGAACTACTTCAAAGCTCACACTATCACCGTCCTTACATCGTACCCCCTTATAGCAGTCCTGCGGAAAGCGAATTTATCTGGCAGACTATCTAAGTGGTCAGTCGAACTCGGACGATTTGATATCCAATTTCATCCCAAGAATTCAATCAACGGGCAGGTTCTCGCAGATTTCATCGCAGAGTTCACTGGCGAACAACCTTACGACCAACTTCAACCCATGAAGCAAATGGAAAAACATTCATCAGTAAGGGTATGGCGACTGTTTGTCGATGAAGCCTCCAACTCAAAGGGGGAAGGAGTAAGTATTGTGCTCGTCACCCCAGAGGACACAATCCTCAAGCAAGGAGTCGGAATTGGATTTGAAGCCTCCAATAACGAGGAAAAATACGAAGCTTTGATAGCCGGCCTGTAGAAGTAACATGCACGGGGGGTAAAGTAGCTACAGGTGTTCGGCGACTCACAACTAGTCTCCAATTAAATAAGTGGGGACTTCAATGCAAGAGATGAAAGAATAACAGCCTACCTTGCCTTGGCAAAGGAGCTAATGTCCAGCTTTGAGAAAGTCAATGTCCAATAATTTTTTAGAGGATAGAACAGCCATGCCAACGCCTTGGCATCCCTAAGTTCAGCAATTGATTCCGACTTGAAGAGGATGATCCCCATCGACTTCCTTGCCCATCCAAGCATCAACCAGAGTAATGAGTCACCAAATCTAGAACACATGCTCCAGATTAAGTCAGCGCCCAGTTGGATGGACACTCTGAGGTGCTATTTGAAAGACGGCACACTTATTAATGATAAGAAGGCCGCTCATCAGATAAGAGTCAAAGTTGCTCGCTTTCACTTATCTCTGGAGGGGAAATTGTACAAGAGATCATTCACTAACCCTTATCTTTAATGTATTCACCCGCAGGACGTCGAGAAAGTTCTACACGAGCTTCACGAAGGAATATGTGGAAGCCATATTGGAGAAAGGTCACTACCTTTTCGAGCAATGAAGGAAGGCTATTGGTGGCCATGTATGAAAAAATGATTCGGTAGTATACGCTCACAAATGAAAAAAATGTCAACTACATGCTCCTATGGTTCACCAACCTGCCAGCAACCTAAAATCACTCACCAGCCCTTGGACTTTTGCCCAATGGGGGATGGACATCATAGTCCCACTTCCTACCATTGCCGGAAATCGTAAGTATCTGTTGGTCGCAACGAATTACTTCACCAAATGGATCGAGGCAGAGCCACTGGTAAACATTCAAAATGCAGATATAATGAGATTCGTATGGAAAAACATAATTACTCATTTTGGAATCCCCAAAACCATCATCACTGACAATGGAACACAGTTCAACAGTGGTCCTTTCCAGAACTTCTGCAATGAACACGGGATCAGGCACTATTTCAACTCAGTGGCATACTCCTAGAGCAACGGTCAAGCCGAGGCTTCCAATAAAATTGTGATCGATGGGCTGAAGAAACGACTAGAGCGAGCCAAAGGTGCATGGGTGAGTGAACTACCGCATATTTTGTGGGCTTATCTCACTACCTCACGACGAGTAACTGAGGAAACCCCATTCTCACTAACGTATGGAATGGAAGCAATCATCCCCTTAGAAGCAGGTCTACCAACGATGAGAACCACCCTTGTCGACCAAGGCCAAAACGATGCAGCATTACTTGCTGAACTTAACCTAGCTGACGAACGCAGAAACCTAGCCCTAGTAAGGCTAGCGAGCTATTAATAACATCTCGCGAAACAATATAACAAGAAGGTCAATCTGAGGGCATTCCAGATTGGGGACTACGTCCTAAGAAAAGTCCTTGGCAGCGCGATAAAACCATCGGGTGGCAAGCTGGGTCTAAATTGGGAGGGTTCATTTAAGATAATAAGAGATGATCAACAAGGAGTCTATCACTTAAAAACGATGGAGGGCAGAGAAATACCCCGAGCATGAAACGCAGCCAACCTAAAGAAATTCTATTTCTAGTTTTTCTTTTTTCTTGGCTCTCTTATCAAATTTTTGGAATTGGAAACTCATTTTTTATTAACTTGTGAATTAATGAAAGATGTTTGGCAGTTGAAATCTATTAAGTGTTAATCCTTTATTGAGAACTATATAACTTGCACAGCCTTTCCAAATAACAAGCACCTTACTCAAAGCATAAAAACAGGGTATCACCCTCCTCAGGTATTTGTTATGAAACACGAACAACCTCTTAGCATTGTCCTAAAAATATATAAAGCCCAACAGGGGATCCTTAGGCAATTAGATTAAAAATGAATTGGTCCCAGACTATGTTTGGATTAAAAACCTGCTTGGATAGAACATCCAGTGCCATGTGTGTCCTCGCCAATGCCACACTTAGGCCTAAGGGAGTGTGATGATACGACCTAAAAGGTAAAGTGAGGCAGAATGATATCTTATAAGCATACTGGACTGGGAGGACACTAACTCAACATTGTAACCCTACCAATCTAATCGGCCATCAGGGACCAAAGATAATTAAATGAGAGATAAATAATGAACACATGTTTAGTCGACGAGATCCCCCAAAACATAGATATTATATTACTTCATCACATTTACAATAAGAATGTACAACCCGTGATTAGTCGGTGAGATCGCCCAAAAAATTAATATTACATTACTTCATTATATAGATACAAAGAGTTACAGCTGGTAAAATCCTAATAAGGCCGAGGCCTCTAAACAAGATAGTCATCCACTTGTGCTCTTCGGCCATCGTCCGAATGAGGAGCTAGTACCTGCTCGACCTCATTGGCAGTTGGCTCTAATAGCTGCCTAGGGATAGCATCGATAGGAATCCATTGGTCGTCCCTCCTGAAAGGGTTAGGCCATAAAGTTAAAAGAGAGATATCGTGATAGTACCAGAGTACTGAGTTCCTTGGAACTTGCAGTTCCCTGAGGGCACTCAACCATCCCCTAATAAATGCGAGCTCTTCAAACTCTGTCAGTCTCGTCGACCTTGGTCGTAACCATCAGCCCACACTTGCCAAGGTCCTTTCTTAAACAGATGCCTCAGCCGTATCACATCCCTTTGGAGACCAATAGATATCACGTATGCTTGATGGACATCTTCTCGGATCTCGTCCATTTCCCTAGATGGAATTCTTACATTTGGATCAACTCGCGGAGCAGTCGATGAGGTAGAACCTCATAAAACCTAAGGGGCATCGCTTGGTCCTGTTCCATCTCGTGATGAAGAGGAACCCCTTAAAACATGAGGTGCGGTGCTCGGCGCATGCTCCCTGAGGCGTAACGCTGTCCTCATTAAGAACTCATTTTCCTATTGCAAAACTTCTTCAACTTGCTTAATCTCAGTGGCATCGAGGAGTCTTGCTCTCAGAGTGTTCACTTCCTCTTAAACAGAAGCTCCAACTTCTTCCATTTCATGAAACCTGTCTTTTAGTTTAGCAACGAGCTCCGACTGATCTATGAAACTCTTATTCCTCGATCGCAGAAATTTGCAAATTCTTATGAAGATCTGGTGAACTTGAGCACTCACATCAGGACCAAGAATTCTTCCCAACTGAGAAGTGGCTGGTATATATTTATCTACATCAATCGACTATAGGCCATAAAAGAGCAGTAAAGGATAAAATGAATCAGTACGCTGAGGGAAAAAGTCTTTTTATTTCATTTGTACATAAAGGATCAAAGTACATTGAGAATCAGAAAGGAACATTACAAACAAGTCAAAAATACAAATAAAGTCCTAAGAACAGGCTAGCGGGTGACCTCAATCTATTCAGAGGTAGACTGCTGTTTTCCTTTATTGACAGCACTGACAGCACCTCCCTCAGATGGGGCAACTACTACTCCCTGAGCAAGAGGAGCATCAACAGGGGCAGTCTGAGAAGTGGGGACTACGCCTTCAGTGGCCAGGGCAGGCACATCATCCACAATGGGCTTTGGGCCTCGATCATGCTCATCGAACAAGGGTGAGTCAGTATCCACCCCAACATCTAAAAAAACATTATTCTAGCCTTTTTTGAAGTTCAATTGGATGATGTAGCCAATCTAAACATCGGCATCTTCATACACTGCGGCCCAACCATCACTGTAAGAACTCTCCTTCAGAGCAGCTACCTCATACTCCATCTTCTTCAGCTTCTCTGCCAACACCTTACTCACCTCCACTACAGTGAGCTTGCTCGTGCAGACTAGGTCATAGGATTGCCTCAGTTTGTTCAGTTCCTTTATCGCCACCTCCTTCGCTCTGTTGGCTTCGATAAATGCAATATCAGAGGACTTCTGGGCCTCATTAGCAGCCTTCAAGATAGCCTCCATCTCGGCATTCCTCCCATGCACCTCAGTATTGCGTCTTTCTAAATCAGCCTACGTCTTTACCAGCTCATCGTAAGTACGGTACAGGACGACAAAGTCAGTCACAAACTGCAAGAAAAAGGAACAATGAGAAGGAGGTTGCAATAATCGAAAAACATCAAATTATGAGTATAAAAAAAGAAGAAGACTTACTAAAGCTAGCCTCTGGATCGCCTGCAGAGCTAGCTGATTAGCCCCCATCGCCTTCTGACGATCAACAGTAAAATTGCTCTCTCGAGCATTACAGGAGCCAATTGAGGAGAGAGGGCAACAAATGCCCCCTCTGGCAAAGCGAACACGGGTACCAGAGCATGCCTAGCCTTCGTCCCTGCCTCCTTTTTCCTTCTTTCCTCTTCCCTATCCTTCTTCTCCTTCTCAGCTCTCCTCTTGTTCTCAGCTTTCCTCCTCTCCTCCACCTTTTCCCCTCTTCCTCTCTTTTTTTCTCTTTCTCTCTCAACAGCTCCTCCTCCCTTCTTTTGTTCTCCTGCTCATAAGCAGCAGACTGAGAACCAGTGGCAATAGCCCCACTGTTGAACTTTTACTTCTTCGATCACTGAGCGAGAAACACATTATCCTCATCATCATCATCACGGATCAGGTTCCTTATGGGTGGAGCCATTTCCTTGCTAGAACTGCTAGATGTACTTAAAGACTCCTAAGCCCCAGAGACCTTGTCCGAGCTAGAAGATTCTTCACCACTAGAGCTCGCCTCGCTGGAACCACCTTCAGTACTTCCTTTAATATCACTTTCAGAGCTGCTTTCTTCCTCGTCCAACTGGATGGGGTCAGCAGCAGCTTCTTCAGTAATATCTAAGTCAGGAATGCTTCCCACAGGCCTCGCAATGAAACTGGACCCGATGTTCTTGTACTCCAGAAGAAAAGTGGCTAACTGAGGATGTTCACCGTCAGCCAAAGACTCCCTTATATTCCAAGCTTTAATCAGCTCGGCATCTCGAACCTCGCTAAGGGCATGTTCCAAGTTCTTTGTCCTCACTGAAAAGAAAACATGAAAGTATCAGAAAAATCATACATTAACAAGGAGGTCGAAAGAGCAGAGCGAATATTACCTATGTATTCTTCCCCATAAAAGGAAACAGTGAATCTATCAGACCTCGCCCCCTCAGTCTGGAGGAGAACTGCCAATTACTAGAAAGAAAGGCCTCTTTCTAGTAGGCCTTGTGGGAATCAAGTAAATTTACTATCAATACCCTGTCAGGACTCCTAGCCTTGAGGTAAAGAAAACCAGATCTAGTTCGAGAGAAGGAATAACAAAAAAAAAATTCAGCAAGCCCTAATTTAGTGCCATAAAGTTGATTTATTCTATGGACACCATTGACTATGTTCCAGACGTTGGGTGAGCACTGTGCAAGGACGATGTTGAAATAACCAAAGAAATGCAGGAACAAATTATTTGGAGGAAAAGTAAGACTCTCTTGGGAAAGTAACTGGACGTGAATCCAATAAGCGCCCTCTATCTCTCTAACATTATTAGGGACAGAGATGCACTCAATCTCTACCCATTCTGGGATATTATAAAACTTCCTAAACTAAGGCACTGATCTATTATCTATCTTCGTCATTTGTAAACCCTAAATTGCAAATTCAAAGAAAACTCAACAGAGAAAACACAGAGAGAGAGAGCAAAGGGGACTTACGAGATGAAAGTTTGACTTGGACAACGCAAGATCACAAGCCCAGATGACGAGGGAGATTGAAAGCAAAGAAAATGAAGACCTGGAGAAGAGGGTACAACGACTAAAACTCGCAATAGATGAGAGAATGCTAAGAAGCTTGAAACGATAATATAAAAATGCCACTCCAAATGACTCCTTAAACGTTCTCAGTCATGATGCACAGAACACAAAGCAGGTTGCCGCCAAAATCAAGTAAAGAACTCCAACATTAGAAAGAGTTACATAATTTACAAAAGAGCCATTATGACAAATCATTTAAATTTATTGAGCCCAAATTGTGGGCACCGAAATTTGGCATCATGGGCCCAGACGAGTAGCCTAATAAAAATGGACCAAAGTCTGGCCCCGCGTATCTCAACTAAATTCAGTTATGACCCAGTCCATTCCTAAAATCTCGGAGAGAGATATTCTAGGAGTAAAATATGGGTGTGGTGGAGGCCAACACCCCCACTCTCCGAGAACAAACATGTATATAATAAACCCTAAGCCTGAGGCAAAATGCATGATTTGTATTCTCTGTAAACACTCTCCGGAGTATATAGAAATAATACTGACTGCACCACCATGGACACAGGCATTCTTACTGAACCACGTACATACTGTGTTGTGTGATTGGCATTTTCTATTCTTTATTTCCTCTGGTGATTGTGCTTTTCTTATTTATTTGTGTTGAATATAATTATCACCACATGTACCATTTTTGAAAATCAAATAAATAAATATTCTTGCCTTTAATTTATTCTTTTTATCTCTCATTTTTTAGGCTCTTTCCAATGTTGGCTTTCCCGTAAAGGAGATTTTCTCTTTTCATAGACTTTTTTCATGCATTGTCATATATTTATAAAAATCAACATACTCATGATCAACGGTTCTTATATGTACAACTACCCCATAGTCAAAAGATATGTAGATGATAAGATTGATTGAAGATCATCTCACTTAGCTCAAATATAACATGTGAAGCTAACATAAAAAAAGATCTTGTGAAGAGTATGTGTAGAGGCATATATAAAGTGAATCCATTAAGCAAATCAAAGTCAAACTACTCCATGCAAGCATGATTAAGAACAATATAAGCATTGGACATCATAACCAAAAGTTCTAGCCACATAAATATATGGAATGAAGTGGATTCAAATACAAGGACATGCCATACAAAATGTGTAAAACGAAACTCCATAAATTTTTTTTTTGAGTTTTTTAAACCTTTTTTAAACCAATTTTAAAACAAGGACAACTCAAAAGACAAACAAAATATTTTTGTAATTTTCTCAATAAGACCCAATAAATGAAAAATCAAAATACGAAAGATAAACATCATACAACTAGCAACATGATATAATTATGAATCACAAAAGCTAGTAAAAAAACATGCAAATACAATCACTCGTAAGATATAGCATGAGAGAATCATGTGAAAACATGCGAGAATAAAAAAGTTTATTATGTAAAGCCTCCAAATCAGATTTCCTAACCCACATAGGTGAAATGTGATGCTATTGGGTTTTGGGAAACTTGGTGACTCAGACTTCCTAGGGTCATCTATAAGATCAAAGCAAAAATGCCAAAGTTGACCTTTCCTATTGAAGTGTGTGCACGTGTAGACACGAGGAATGTTACCCTTGGGTTGAAATTTTTTAATGTTCTAATCAATGGTTGACTCTCTCAACAACATGATTTTGTCTTTAGTAGCGAAAGCATTAGAATATCGAAGCCAATTCCACACGTGTCATCTTTGATTCGGATGGTGCCTAACATCTTATCCAACTTTTTTTACTTAGATTCCAAATTAAATTTGAATGACTTGAGTCTCTCAATATTTCTCCTAGCTACACTATCCTAGACTCGAGTAAATGATGAGACTCTTAATAAATTTGGGAATCCTTCTTCAAAATCTTCATTAATCATTGAAGGTTATCTCACTCTCCCTTAATAAATGCGAGCTTTTCCCTAAGATTTTTCTCATGTGACTTAAGATCCTCAATCAAAACACTCTCATCATTACCTTAGGCATGTTATTTCATCCTAGCTTCCAAATTCAAGTTAGCCTTTTTTAATTTCATTATTTTCTCATACAACTCACGAAAGGAAACTTGGAGTTAATTCTCCTCCTCCTCTACACCATCTCCTTCTTCTTCGTCTTCTTCTTCTACACTCTCTTCACCATTACTTACTTGGGAATCATAAACAATGGCTTCAAAAGTGTAATGTTTAGAACTATCTTTATAGAAATATTTTTTTATTAAGTCTCGCATGACTAGCCATGAACTTGGTGTAGTTGCGCTCAACAGGGGAATCGGGTTCCTTTTCCAGATCAATGTCACTAAGGGTGGCATTGTACACCTTCAGTTTCTTGCTCTCCATCCTTAGTTTAGTGGGACACTCAGCTACCTTATGGATATAACCTTCACACCCAAAGTATCTATCCAACTCATCCATCTTAAAACTTTCATTAAGATTTTATATTTTTCTCAAACTTCTTTACATCTACGATTATTTTTTAAACTTGAGAAATTTTATAAAATTCTTCATAAATGTGGCCATATCATCGGAATAGATTCAGACTCACCATCTGAAACTCATGTTTTCTCCTTCATGGCCTTCAAAGAAATGTCCTTATCTATTTTATATTTATAGAGGAAAATATGTCAAGCTCATAGGTTTGAAGATCTCCCACAAGCTCTTTAAGTTTAAAGAGTCTAAAGTACCCAAGTAATTCAAAACTATCACTTTTGAATTAAATATGTCAGACAAGGATTTTAAGATTTTCTTGACTATACGAGTTTCGATTATTCTCTCTCCTAAGTTAAAAAATGAGTTCCGAATATTTGACAGTCTAGCATAGAACTCATTTAAGGTCTCATCGTCCTCCATCTTAATGGTTTCAAACTGAGTGGTGAGGTTTTGGAGTTTGGAAGCCTTAACATCACTACTACTCTCATGAGTTAGTTAGGGTATGTCCCAAGCATCCTTAAATGTTTCACATGTCATAATACGGTGGAACTACTTTGGTGTGACTGCACAAAATAAAGCATTCAGGCCACACGAATTATAGTTGGACAGTTTAAGGTCATCCCCACTCTAGGTTTCTAGGGGTTTGGGAATCTTATAATAATAATCTAAGGATGTGGGAGGTGAACAACCCTTAACTATCGCTTGATATACTTGCTCATCAAAAGACTTAAGTGATGATTTCATTTGCACCTTCCTGTACGGTTAATTAGTACCATAAAAATATGAAACCTTGAAAATGACTGACTTTCCATATTCAAGCTTAAATAAGATCTAACACGATAGCTTAGTGCCCCAGCTCTAATACCAATTTGAAGGAGCAGTATGGAATAATATTGGATGTGATGGTTCAAATACACACATACGAATTTTTAATTAGAAATTTTCAAATTAAACATTTTATTAAACAAAATTAATTCAAATTTAGGTAAGAACCAATTAAACAATTGAGATTAACCAATTTTATATTAAACCTAAGCATGCATCTAGTTGAGTATTGCAAGATAAAATAAATCAACCACAACGCCCGATGTACGAGGAAAATCAAAATGGGAAAACATTGAATGGCCCAGCCACACAAAATTAACTAAGTACGAAATTACAAAAAAACACAACGGAAGATTTATAACACATACTCGATGCCCTCACAATACCTGATGCTCTTTGTTCCTTTAAACTCTGTTTAGTGACATGCAAGAGTCCACTTGCATAGCTACAACAACGTGTGAGTCCACACATGCCTCGTGATCCACTAATATGGCTCAATAACCATCACATACATAGAGTCCACTATATGTAAACCAACAAGCACAGATTCCATCGTAAGAAACATTCTAAAAAAGTTGTAGAGATATTGGATCTTAAACTAGTTGGGTGTAAACTAGGGGTTGTGTTTGGAAAACTTAATCATGGATGATTAATGAAAAATTAGAGAGCTTTTAGGAAGAGTTTTCTCACCTAAATGCATGGAAAAAGTCTCAGCCAAAACTATTGCTCCGCACTACTTAAAAAGGTAGGAATTCTGAGAACATGGGTGTAACACCCCGTGCAAAAAACACGAGGTGATATTGCGATTAAACTAAACTAAATCCATCAACAATCTGTATAGAGCCTTTATATTCCACAAAATAAATATAATGAATTCAAGTTCTTACACTTCCAAAATAATTACAATTAAATTACTCACAAAAATAAACTAAACTCTCCAAAAATTACACTTCCAAGCAACACCAAAAATAATAAAAATCATCCAATCTTGATGCCCTAAATCCTCCAAGCAATCCATAGTGTCCAAAATCATGCTAACCTACCACTAAAAGAAAAATACGGGGAAGTACACAATATGACAAGAATAGATCCCCCTAAATATTAACTGTGAATAAAGCGCAACAATACGAATCCGTATATATAATAAAATGTAATACTCAATCATTTCACCATTTTAATTTGTCAATAACGCATCAATGGGCACCAGGCCTCACCTCACCTCACCCAATCTTCGTAAAGCCTCATCGTGGCTATTGGACTTCTGGACTATTGGTAGGTACCCATTCTTCGTGACATATAAAAATCTCTTGACACCATGCCCATCAACTAGTACAATATCTCAGCGAATTAATTTTTTTTAGATTAAAAAATATCTCATAAGATTCCAATGAATACCACAATTCAACATGAGTGCAAATAATACATGAAACAAACGGAATACTCTCGAAAAAATTTAGGAGCATATTGTGTAAGTCCAATACCTTAAAATCATCACATGAAAGCCATAAAGATTCTGCCCAAATTTTGATCACACTACTGTGTTCCTCTCATGAAAACAATCAAAACTCGCTCTTGAAAAATCTTGAGAAAACTCAATTAATCTTGACAAGTTTTGAGTTGAAAGTTATGAAGAATGGTGCTAGGGTTTAGAGGTTGAAAGGGAATAATTTTGGAGAAGCCTTCTGGAGGAAGAGTTGTGAAAAAAGCGTTTTGAAGAACCCAACCATGGATTAGTTTTAATTTATAATGATTAGGAGTTCTAATGCTAATAGAATTCTATTTAAACTAAAAAAATTTGCATGTTAGTATCGTGACAACAATTTTTTTTCAATTTAAATTCCTATTTTAATTTTTATTAAAATCCTACTTTTCTATATTAAAACTCAACATTTTAAATTACTAAAATTTATAAATTTCAAAATTTTATTTTACCTAAAATTTTTGAATTAATTTAAAAATATAAAATTAAAATTATGGTTTATTACAATAAGGTAGTGGGAGCAATGGAAAATACTTTAATTTTTAAAAAAACGCATCGGGTCATTCGAATGACATGGTACCTCATTCGAATGACGTCCCCAATCTCGGTCGAAGGACGTACCCTATCTCATCACAAAGATCTATCGAGTTATCAAACAAGATCGAAATAAGTTCGATGCACCTCACTTGAAGGTCATTCAAACAAGGGTACCAATATAGTTGGAATGACCTTCAAATGAGATTCTAGAGAGAGCAAAGCTTTTGAAAATTAAGCTCATTTGATGTCTCATTCGAATGGGCTAAGGATCTTGTTCGAATGACCTATGAAATGTCATTATTACGACCTTTAAAAAATTATATTTTTCTATGAAAATATAAATCACTTTCAAAACATTTTAAAATAATCCTAACACCTAAAAATAAAATATCCAATGCTCAACATAAATATGCATTCATACTTAAGAGAGCTTTGGAATGTTAATGGTGAAACATGGCAAGGAACATGACATGATGATGTGTTCTCTTTAGCTTGGCCGCTACATCTTCAAAAAATACGTCATAGGCTTGAAAGGTCACTAACTTAAGTCTTAACTTATGACACAAAATGTTTTGTCCATAATTAAGTTAATCCATACAAATTTACTCTATTTGAAATTTGTCCTTACACAAATTAGTCCCATGATGCGGGGCATCTAGGAGGGGGTATTGTTTGGTGTTTATTTTTCTAGAAGGAAGGGTATAGGGGTAGTGTATTTTCCCATCAAACGTCTTCTAACTATTGCTTTCATACTATCAGCCGTTATGTGTTGTTTCTTCAATAAGAATAACTCTTTAGAGTTCCAAAATTCCTTAGGTCACTATTTTATCATTTGACGCTTAGTTTATTTAGATCGCTCTGACTCTTTTGGAGTGGAGGCATAATGACCATAGTCAAGGTTTTCTCATAACATATGTTTTTTCGGTGTTTGTTTACATTAGGCCTGAAGTGATATCTTGGGTTGACTACGTAATCTCCAATTCAAAGACAATGAGGTGTCTGTATTTGAATGTATGGGATAATAATATAATGAATATTCAAGTCTACGTAGTTTTCTTGAATGAAAAATTTAGGAGTTCAAAGTGTTTAGCTTACTTCAAGCAAACGGTTGGTTGCTCAAGTGGGATTTTTAATGTAGGGATATGAATGTGTGTGGGATTGCATAGTCTTCCTTCCTGTTATGACTGATTATTTTTGCATTAAATTGCCCTTTCCTTTTTACCATAAGCAGTTCAAGGAAATAATTTCATCAAATGGTCAAGATTAAAGGGTTGGGAAAATGTGACTCCATTAATGTTAGCTAAGGAGCTGCTCTGTCGGTGTTTATTTTGGTGATGTAGTAGGGTCCTCCCCAATTGGGTGAAATTCGGGAGTTAAGACAAGTTAAGATTTTCTTAGGACTATATCTCCCTTTTGTATGTTTCACTTTTGACCCATTTATTGAATGCTTGGGCGATACACTGCTGGTAACCCTGATTGTGATAAACGACCTTTTATCTCCCCTCGTTGAGGAGAGATAGTTCCTCATAACGGGCTTGGACCAAGTAGATTTAACCCACATACCCTTCGAGCATGACCCATAATGAAGGTATCTCAAGTTTTAAGTGTAGGACTACTTCCATGACATATACTAATTAGTAAGGGTGGCCCCAACTGAGTTTCGCTCTATAGTGAAATAATCCCAGAGGGTGTATGGGAGTTTATCTAACCAGTCATTATAGGTCTCTATCATCTTGATGATAATTTTTTGACATTTTTATTAGCAACTTCAACTGCTCCATTGGTTTGAGTTCTATATAGGGATGACTTATGTTGCGTAATCCCATACTCGTGTAGTAAGTTTGAGACCTCTTTCTCAAAGTGAGACCCATTGTCTGATACCAATTCATGAGGTACACCGCAGTGGCAAATAATGTTCGGGATTGTCTTCAGTTTGCTGGAGATGGTGTTTTTTAGGGTGAGGTTTGGCCTAGATTTCGAACCTATCAGTCGGGAAGGGTCGATTCTGCCCATGAAATTTTTCTATATCATGTGGATAGTAGCTAGAGGGTGAAGTTGAGGTTTGACTTCTTTGGGAGGGGGCTGAGTGAGAATTACTTGTTGTTTGTCATATTTAGTGTGGAACATTACTTGATTGTCCACAAGTCATCGATTTTCTCGAAGTTAATTCCATTTCTCTCTCTCGAGAAACTTGGATGATGAACATATGTGGTCGATCTAGGGTTAGCCCTTAGTTCATCTTCCCACGCGGTGTCCTTGAGAGTGGTGTGGGACTTGACTCTTTATTCTTCTTCTTATAGTAACTGATGATGATCTTGATACCTCCATGTAATGCGATCATTTAACTAGAGTTATGTATCACGTTCGCAAATCTATACCGGAGGATTAGATTATCGAGGTGCTTGGTCCAAGGGTTCTATCATATGATGACTTGAGGATGTGGCCCTTCCATTGTTCTCTGAAGGATTGGCAGGGAGTGAGTTTGAGGTATTGGGTGCGTGGGTAGTCCGTGAGGGAAAATATATTTTCCACAAAACTTGAACTTCCCCATCTGGTAGATTGTATTGGCATAGTAGAGGTTATATATTCAGTTACTTGGAGGTCTTCATCTTACATCTCTTCCCATTCGACCAATTGTTCTGTTTCCTCTAAGGAAGGCGTAAGAAATCTTGGCTCTTTTGAGAGCATGAACTCCATGACTAGGAGTAAGTCCAAGCTACAGTGTTTGGCTCGAAAGAAGTGTGTAGCCATGATGAAGAATGTCATATGGTCAATGATATACTTATTCTCAACAATAGCTTGTAGGGGGGGCAATAGCATGCCCAAAGGGATGGAAGTTTGGAATTATAATTGTCTCCTCATTCTATATTTATGATAAATGGGGATTATTAGGGTGGATGGGTCAGTGTTTGACATGAGAGTATCTAATAAGGCATTGGTGCACGAGTTGGGATGATATGGTAGGGGTTGTTTGTAACATTGGGCTTTAGTGGGCTGGGGCCCTTGGCATCAGTGAGGTCTTAGATGGCGAATCTTGAGTCCCAATATTTATTCATAATGTTGTCAGGTCCTTGATGTAACTCGCAATGTGAGTTGGCCTGCCAGTTTTTTACTGGGAAGGTGGAGGGTGGTCTAGGGTTGAGAGGTTTCAAGAGATTATCCAACTTCAATGTGGTAAAAACCCAACTAAAGGGGGCCTTAATATCAGTGAGGTGACTTCTCCAAGCCCCAAACTCTTTGAGGGGTGGGTACAACTTGATAATTTCATGAAGGGGGTCCCGATTGAAAGGGGTCAACGGTGGCTATCATAGATTGGGAAGTGTTGGTAATCGGGCGTGGTTCTAGTTATGGACTGACCCCGAGAGTACTGATGTGAGACGTGGAAACTCCTGACGAGTTATTATGAGTGGATAAGTAATTTGCAGCTTGACGAGGTTCCTCAATAGACTTGAGTTTCATTGATCTTACACCCTACGTGGTTGAGAGCTTTGAAATTCGGGATCCAAGTGAGCCCGAGTTCATTCTATACCTCCTTTAAGAGGTTTTTAATCAAGATCTCTATTTGATAATTTTCTAATGGGCAATTGACCGCCTATCCATCTTTCTTTCTCCAACGAGTGATGAAATTACCAACTGCCTCCCCCTACTCTTACTTTAACATTTTTAAATCATTACGTGTGATGCCCGGTTCCTCATTGAATTCAAATTGTTTCATAAATACACGACATACACTGTCCCATGTTTTGGTGGTACCTTCATGTTTCAAGCCCATATACCAGGTAAAGACTCCTCTGGATAAAGTGGAGGAGAATATATAACTCCTAGGTTTATGTCTCAAACCTGCATCTGAAGGTGGTAATTGGATAAATGGGTAGACGGGGAGCCTAACCCTTTGTATGCCATGAAGACAATCATCTTAACTTGTTCAGTAACCAAGATTTAGGATAAAAATCTATCTTATTTATGTTTTTAAGCTCATTCATGGTTTGAATCTTGATGATGCCTTCTTGAAGGGAATGCAGTTCAGATTGGACCCGAGTTATCTTCTAGTTCAGATGTGGGGGATCAACCTCGTCGACCGGTAAGGGAGCTACAAATTAAGCTCGCGAGGGCCTTTGAAGGTAGTGCTTGGGTACTCGGGTTATTGATGGTAGGGTTTAAAGTATTCATGCGGGGAGAATGGTACTTAGAAGTGGGACACCGATGTTAGCAGGGGGAGACGGTGTTGGAACTGGTGTGGGTGGATCCTAAGGATTAGCTGGTAGTGCATCGACAATTGCCGCAGCTAGTGATAAGTTGTCTTTTGCATATATGTCGTTGTGGATAAAAGACGGTCAATAAAAAAAATCCCTTTTGGTACCTACAAACACACTAAAAATGTATATTGGCAAGTAAGGGGTCAATCCGCGCTCTCTAATGTGGACAAGAGCAAAATGAAGACAAGTATGATTTTTAAAATAATTTTTAAGGGATATTTATACTACTAATTATGAACTAAAAATTAAAACTACACTAATAAATAAAGAAAATGAATAACTGAGCCAAATATAAGGATAAAATAATTATGAGATAATTCAAGGGATCAAACTTCACCACTTAAGTTATTTATTTTTATTAATTAGTTTGTATATTTGAAATACCCCAAAACATATTTAAATTTACAAATCAACTCTCGTTACAAATGTAAATTTACATATAATTTTTTTAGAAGATTAATATTTAAATTTCACATACTCACAAAAATTAGATTTAAACATTTTCTAATAAATCACCTGCTAGGGAAAATTTACTAAAAACATTTAAATCATAAATATTATATTTTTAGAGTAGAGAAATTCAAACTATAATACCATTCAAAAATTGCCTATCTTTAGTTTAATTAATGAATACATATTATAATCTGAATTTACGATTTTCATTCGAAAATAATTCACCCTCTCTTGAGGCGTAAATATAAATCGTAAAATTTTAATATTAATATTCAAAGGGCATAATAAATAAACAAAGACAAAATAAAAATAACTAAATTAAGGGTTCCATCTCACCCCTTGAATGGGGGTATTTAGCATCTCATTTTAGTATTATTACATATAAAATATAATAATGACACAACAAGATGCATGCAAAAAATTAAAATGAAATGAGAAAAATAGTTGAACCAAGTCTCCTTGAACTCAATAAAAAATTCCCACACATGAACAATTGAGTGCACCCACAAATTTGAGTATTACAACACTGAAATTTAATACCATCTCAATATTTGTATTTCACAAAATATTTAGCCTCACTTAACTCACTAAAAAAAATTATTAAAGGTAAGAAAAATAAAATTTATATACAATTTATAACTAAAAATGAGCTCCAAAAATGGAGCACTAAAAAAAACTACACTAGTCTCTCTATTCTCTCTACACTATCCTGAACTGTCCGTCTTTTTTTTTCAGTCTCCTCCCTTGCTTCCTTTTAAATGAAGAGATGTCTCCTTAAAATCATAAGTCACATGGAAAATGTACTGTATAGCTGAATTTTGCAGTGATTTTGGTGCTGTAAGAAATGGGTTTGAAAAGGGTGTCAGAGGTAGGGCCGAATTGACACGAGAGGGGAGTGTGAGTTTGGTTTGCACTTTGGGTTTTTCTTTTGTCTTTGGTTTGCTTTGGTTTTGTTTGGTAGGTTTTAACTCTTGGCTTTATATAGGAGAAATGGGTCCTGAGCTTGCTTTTTTTTAAAAAGGAAAATGGGTTAAAACTCTTTGGGGATAAATGGGTTTGGTGGTTTTGAGGTATCCGGGTAGAGGGCATATTAGGGGCGGGTCGGGAGATGCTGGGGCTCGGGTTATTTATTACGATCGAAATCGAAGGTGGAGGTTATGGCTTAGGATGGTGGGTGACGGGTTTGGAAGTGGTGGCGGATTAAGCCAGGGGACGGGTTGAAGTGGTTGATGGGTCGCGATTCCGGTGTTGTAAAGGTGGCGACTGCGGGTTCAATTCGGGTAAGGCTGGAGGGATGTATCCAGTTTTCCCCCGAAGTGGTTGGGGGATTCAGGCGCTGGAGCAGGGGTGGATGGCAGTGGATCCGAAGGGGATAGTTTTGGGTTTAGGAATGACCGGAGGTAAGGAGGTAGATGTCGACGACGGAGGTGGGTATCTGGGTCGAAGCCACTGGAATGGGGCTGAGATGAGAAAAAACGGGTTAATTTGGGACAAAATTAGATCCAAGGTGGGAATATGGGTAGGTCAATCATGGGTTACGGGTTTTGAGTTTTGTTATGGGAGATGAGAGAGAGAGAGATGGGTTATGGAGGTTGGGATGGACATCAATATAGGTGAGATAGAGGAGAGATAAAGGATGTTGAAGAAGATGATTGGGGGGTGAGGGGGTTAGGGTGTGTGAGTGTGTATGGTAATGGTGTGCGGGTGAGGGGTTAGGTTTAGGTGTAGGATAGGGTGTATGGTATTTGGGTGTGAGTGAGTTGTAGGATAATTTAGTGTGTGTTTGTTTAATTTGGACCCTAAAAACAAATATAAGACCCATATTGTCGAGAATTAGCAACTGAAAACCGTATATTTTGGGTATAAAATATACAGTTTTGGGTGCTTATCAGCTAGTGTACCAATTTTGGGGATAGGGGAGGGAGGATGATTTCTTCGGTTCCATTTGTAGTATTGTCCTCTTACAGGAGGACTTGTGCTTGACCTAGTGCCCTGATTTCTAACTGCATGGTTCTGAGAGGCGGTGATGTTATCAAGCTATCTCAAAACATGATCACTCATAGACGGAGCTCGGTTTTCTTCATTTGACATGGATCGTACTGTGAAGTATACTTGGCAATCATGGATGGTGAGAACCCTAACAAAAATTACATAGCCGCATGGAGCGCGGACTTGGGTTTTGGGTAGGAACTTAGTGTGAATTCTCTGCTGATGATAATAAATGCAAAAAAAACTGGGGAACTTTTTTTTGGATTTTGTAGACATAATGACTGATATATAGATAGTACATAGGGGATAAGGACACATATGTATGATTTTTTTGATTCAATTGTTTATCTGTATTCAATCATATATGGACGGTATTTTATTTTTTGTAATTTTTATTTGGTAGTATCTTCAAGAGGTAAGAACTTAAATGAGCCCCATTGGATTTGGGTAAATAGGGGCGAGCTCTCATTTTTGTATGAGGAATGAGGAAGTAATAGACTATGGTCCATTATTCTCTCAAAATAACATATGGGGTAGAGGAATCCAATGTAAGGGAATTATGTTTGGGTGATGACTCGCGAAGTTTATTCTTTTTTATCTTTTGTGTAAAAGGGGAAGACATTTAGCCTATAATCTAAGGGTTTTTAGACCAGCCTCTGGCCATCTAACAATTTTGTCAAAGAGAATGGCCCGTAAGTACCTATTATTTTTTGTGCACTAGGGGGTGTTCATCTAGAATTTTATCTATATGCAAAAAGGCGATGTGACTCAAAGATCGATGGATCTCTTTTCATTACATGGATCATAATATACAGGGATACTTGGATAGAGCAACCTTAAAGGTACGTGTGAAACCACTTTACCATAGTACTGAATAACTGTGAAAGCCTATTCTATATACCCCAGTTTTGAACAAACTTCAAAAGTTCTCTGTGGCTGGGACCTTGAGATCAAAGGAGAAGTTATTCGATATACCAGATGGGTGGACGAAAAGATTGAGGACACTCATTGGCAACTAACCTTTTGGGGAAGTGAATTTTCAATAGTATCAACTTTACTAGGGGGAGTGGCTTCTCAAAATCACAAACCTCTCTTTAAGGTCAACCAATATACCAGATGTGTGGACAAAAAAATGAGAATATTCCTAGGCGACCAGCCTTTCAGTTAACCTCTTTTAGCCTTAAGGGTATATGGTTTAAATAACATGAAAATGAAGACCATGCAATGCATGATACAAACTGGTAATCTTTATTTTTACATACTTTAAAGTTTGTTTGATCGTGAGGTCCTTATGTACAAGGGGATCTAAGAACGTATTCACGTTTCGAGGGACTCTAAAAATAAGGCCGCCAAATAGTTCTAAAAACTTGCATAAAGTAGTAATGCGAGGGAGCGATAGTAAACATAGTATAAATGAAGTGTAAGGATAGTTCGACTCTCTTTATTTATCCCCAACGGAGTCACCACAGTTGTGTTACATGACCGAGTGGTGTTGCAATCAGGGGTAAAAGACTTATCATGGAGGACATGAGAGTGCTTGCCTCCCGTTCCGCCATCCCTAGGTCGGGTTATCATTTCGTTTGGTTCATTGATTTTAATCTAGATCCTATTAAGCACCATATCCAATTTTTGTCGCATGCCCCAGTTTTGGCCTATGCCTAAATATATTCTGCTTGAGGGGTTGTAGATTATTCATAGTTTCCAATTTATTTTATATATAAACAAACAAAAGATTAGAGAAGGTTTAGGTATACAATTGTCCAGAGAGTCTTATTATTGGGTTCGGGAGTCGGATTACGAGTGGGTAAGGTGTTAGGAACCCCACTTGTTATTTATGATTCCCTAATTATTTGATTATTACCATTCTTAACATTATTTGATTACTTTTTAGTTTATTTTATAAAATTCTTAGAGACCTTAGTTTGAGAATCCCTTAAAATGTAGAGATGTGCTTAGGTATGAAAATGGTAATAGTGAGAGGTGTATAAACATCACTTAAATCGGTATGGGTGCACAAAAGTGCTTGTGTATGACTCTGTATTCGTATATATATATATATATATATATATATATATATATATATATATATGTGTGTGTGTGTGTGTGTGTGTGTGTGTTGGCTATCTCCCGTGTCAAAACATTTAATACATCAAGTCACATACACTTGATTCTTTTGAGTGAGGCACTAGATTGAGCTTTTGAATATTGAAGATATTCCATGCCTCTCATTGAAGCCTTTCCTTGCTGAAAATGAAGATTTTATATTTTTACGGACATTTGATTTAATTTTGGCTAATTGCACACACTCACGTGTTTTCCAAATTGAAAGAATTTTTCATAATTTTAAAAATATGTTCTCTGAGCGGTGTATTTGTTTTGATAATTAGGCCCAAGTCTAGTTTTTCTAGAAAACCTTTTTAAAGCTTTTTGAAGTATTATTACCAAGATTCGTTTACACGGCTACAAAATGCAACTATTCACATGGCGCCATTCGCACCACAATAAAAGGTGACTGTGCACATGGTCTTGGCAATGTTCCATACTTCTTGGAATTTCGCGCATGGAAAAATTTGACATTAAAAACTTAATCCAAGACCCCTTTATATAGAAAATACGTTTTTCGAAGTGATAAGTTTTTCGAGGACTTGTTCGAATGAAAATATGAATTCGTTAAAATGAAACGTTATATTTCGTTCGAACCAAAAGAAAACTCGTTCGAGCGAACAACTCATCTCATTTGAACAAAAATCTAACGAGTTTTAAATAAAATTTGTTTTGCTAACAGAGAAACCTCGTTCAATGTTCGTTTGAAGTTTGTTTGAACAAACAACACATTATCGTTGGGACAAAGACTATAAAGTAATTCTAATGATTTAAAAACAAAATTTATTTTTCTTTGAAAAACTTTTAAAAATAGTCCTCAAACTTTACTAGCATCTATAATTATGTTCTAAGGACCAAAATATATACATTCTTACCTGAGAGATCCTCGATGCATGAATACGAAAATGGCATCAAACACGAGAAGATGAATGTAATCTTTGATACTTCGCCGCTACATCTTCAAATAAACATATCATAGGCTTGAAAGGTCAACACACTCAAGTCCTAACCTATGACTCAAAGATATTTTCCAAACACGAAATAGGCCAAAACACATACAAATTAACTATATCGATACTTTATCCTTACACTTTTCAAATCTAATGAAAGACTACGATGCACCTGTGATAACCCGCCATTCGAAATAAGGGGTGGCCAGCCCGATACCTCAACATAACAGAATCATGGATGGAAATCATTCTCAACATCATAACATTTAAAATAAGTATACGGGAAAACCACCAATAAATCAGAGAACGGGTTGCCAAATTTTTTTGTTTAATTAAAAGTTAAGGAAATAAATTAAACAACCCAATCTAATGAGAAAGTGGAGTTCCAAATGAACTTATATTAGTACTAAAGCAACAAAAAATGAAAGGACTGAATAAGCTGTCGGTCAACAGTTACATACAAGGTATAACAACAGTTTAATAATTTACATAATACATCCAATAACAATTACAAAAGTTTAGGCTACTTGCCCGAATGAAAGACCCGATCATATCTAGAATTCAAAAATGAAAGCGTCTAACAAAGCATCCTGTAATAATCCGTAAATTTTTTACAACTCCTCAAAAGTACTTGGAATAGGATTATCACAACGGGCGCCCTTGCGGAGGAGCACCCGAGCGGATACAATAACATGCACAACATGGAAAAAGGAACAGGTCAAGGCCCGGTTTATATATGATTACCAGATGAACAAGAAGCATGATAGATATGGACAGTTAATCATGAATGATGTAGATGAAAATCTAGCAACCTAAGTAACAAGAATAATAAGGTAATTTAAATGGTTCTAACAAGGCTAACTTATACTAGAGAATTAAATTAAACATCATTATTCCTCATCTCTTTTTTGTTTTTCCATTCATTAACAGGAATATAATTACCATTACATTTTCTTATGGCAATTCACATATCTCAAGTCCCACTTGAGTTAGAAAGGTTATATTCTTATACATATAACGATTCTAAGACCGTCCCTCCGAGTTTACCCACTGGGCGTGCCCCTAAATAACTATCATCTTCCAGGGCCTATCTATACAAGACAACCTGGGCACCTATCGCACGTCGGGAAGTGGCCATATACCTGCGAGTGAGTCATAACCACACTCGAAATTACCTCACTAGCGCAGAAAAATATATAAAAATCCCGCATATAGCCGAGTACTATAGTCTCCCTGCATTCACTAGTCAGGGGACATCACCTCATGCGCGAGCTTCCCTTATGATATCATTTAGAGAGATGTGTTTAAGTAAATTAACATTTACCAATTTAATCTCATTATCATTTTCATTAAGCACATGCATGTTTCATTTTATTTGAAATCATAATGCTTGAATATTCTCATTAATATTCATCATATTTTAACTACCGAGCTATTCTCCAATTGATCTACAAAAATCTCTTGTGTCCCATGGTCTTATATACCTCATTAGGGTTCCTAAAATCTCCAAGAATGGGCTTATAATGCATAGTTCCTCATAGTTTACGAATAGAAAAGTGATGCCTAAACATCACTTTTAGTACCCATGGAATAAACCCAAAGTGAACCCATTCAACTTTAAGGTAACGACCAAACTCAACTAATATTCTAGGACTTTAAGTTTACTTCATACAAGAAGGTTCCTAGTCCCTAATTAAAAGAAGAAACCTAAGAAACAAAAATAGAGTTTAAGGGTAGAAAACAGGGGACTGGTCGACCGGTCCTGAGACCGCGATCGACCGCGTCTCCAAGTTTAACCTACAAAGAAAAGCATAAAGTCTAGGTAGAAGGGGTCGGTCAACCGGTCAAAAATTTAGGCTTTGGTAGGAAAACAGTGTGCCCTCCCCGGAAGGCCCGGTCGACCGGTCATAGCAGACCTAAGACTCCTTTCTTCTTCCAACCACAAAAACTTCCTCATTTATAATCACCAACAGATTATAAATGCATCCAACAACCATATTTTACACCAATAACAATTTAAATCAACCTCCAAAGATCTAAAGCCCATAAATCCAACAAAAACCCTAACTTTCTTAAACCAAAATTTATCCACAACTATCAGTACTACTTATTCAACTTAAATCACATATTAGCAAGTAGAAAACTTGCCTCAAGGTTGCAAATTCATATTTGATGAAGATGTAGGCAAGATCAAAGTTCAAACCTTCAATCTCTCTTTTTCTCCTTGGGTTTTCTTCTTCTTTCTCTCTCTAAGTCACTAATTACACTTAAGAGGAATAAATGGATTTCAAGACATAGAACTTGTCTTAGACTTTAATTACCAACTTAATTAATAAATATCGCGATAAAATAACACGCAACTACACATTTAAACTAAAACTAGTCAAAAGTGCCCAAAACCTCAATATACAATATGGCACACAATTTGACTATCTCGCACCTTCCAGAACTAACCACGCCATCCAAATTATCATTTGGAAATTTTGTAACTCATTTTAAGTTTCGATTGTATTTTAAGTCAAATGTCATTTTAAATCATATGACACAACAAAACACAACACGGTGATATTCACCCACACATAAGGTAAATATGCAACATCTTTGTAAATAATAACTTTTCTTCCTTAAATTAATATTTACTCCACATGCCAACATTTTATATATAATTACTATACCTAGTAAATAAATATAAAATAGGTTCTCAAAAGCGAGGGTTGTTACGTTCTCCCCCCTTATGAGGGAATTTTGTCCCCCAAATTCAAACGTACCTTGTATAAAGAGATGCGGATACTTTTCCCGTATATCTTCTTCGTGTTCCCATGTTGACTCCTTGGCGTTATGGTGAATCCATTGGACTTGTACCAAGGGCAACACTAGGGACATCAACCTATGCTCTCCATGCCCTAAAATAGCAACCGGTTGTTCTTCATAAGAAATTTCGGGTTGCAAGTCAATATCTTCGAAAGGGATATACCAAAGTGCACCTTCACTCCTCTTATACTTCTTTAGAGAGGAAACATGAAATACATCATGAATTTGTTGCAAAGTTTCCGGTAGGGCAAGTTGATAGGCCACGGATCCCACCTTCTTAATAACTGGAAAAGGCCCAACAAAACGTAGCGCAAGCTTCCCCTTCTTCCCGAAACGCTTGATGCCTTTCATAGGTGACACTCGAACCAAAACTTGGTCCCCAATTTCAAATTCCATGTGCCTTCTACCCACATCGGCATAGCTCTTTTGACAGTCTTGGGCTATCCGAATGAGATTCCAAATAAGTTTAATTTTAGAAGAAGTATCTTGGATCATTTCAGGTCCAAGAAATTTATTATCTCCCATTTCTAACCAACAAGCGAGAGATCTACAAGGCCTTCCATACAAAGCTTCATAAGGCGCCATTCCAATAGTAAATTGGTACGAGTTGTTAGAAGCAAACTCAACCAATGGAAGATATTGTTCCCATCCACCTTTGAAGTCAAGCATACACATACGAAGCATATCCTCCAACATTTGGTTTACTCTTTCAGTTTGGCCATCTGTTTGAGGATGGTAAGAAGTGCTTAACTTCAATTCGGTCCCCAACACCTCTTGGAAACTTCGCCAAAAGTGGGAAACAAAGATCTTGTCTCGATCGGAAACTATATTCAAAGGCACCCCATGGAGTCTAACAACCTCCTCGATGAATAATCGGGCATAGCGAGCAGTGTCATAATCAGTTCACACGGATAGGAAGTGTGCTGACTTAGTCAAGCGGTCGACGATCACCCAAATTGAATCACAACCACTCTGTGACCTTGGCAAGCCCAAAATAAAATCCATCGATAGGCTTTCCCATTTCCACACCGGAATCTCCAATGGTTGCAATAAACCTGTCGGTTGCTGATGATCGATCTTGACCAACTGACAAGTAGTGCATCAGGACATGAACTCAAAAATATCTCGCTTCATGCCTGGCCACCAATACTGACGGCGCATGTCTTGATACATCTTGTCCCCACCAGGATGTACCATGAATTTAGACCCGTGATATTCGGCCATCACTAACCGTCTCAAATCCCCCTCCTCAGGAACAATGAGTCTTCCATGGAAGCGTAATCCACCCTCAGAACTAATCGAGTAGGACTCTGCTCCCTCGAACAGTAATCGGTGAATATGGTCTTGGCAGCCCTTATCCTTTCCTTGGGCTTCCACAATTCTTGCCACAATGGTAGGAGTAATGGTCCTTACCGACATGAACGCTCTCACTACCGCATCCTTATGACTGAGTTCCTTCCACTTAGCTTTCCAAACATCAGCTAACTCTCCCTCGGGCTTTCTACTCAAGTCATCCGCCACAACGTTTGCCTTGACTGGATGATAATGGATATCAAATTGATAATCTTTCACGAACTCCAACCATCGGCGCTTACGCATATTCAAATCTTTCTGTGAAAATAAATATTGTAACGATTTGTGGTCCGTGAAAAGACTGAACTTCTCCCCTAAGAGGTAATGCCTCCATATTTTTAAGGCAAAGACAACCGCGACAAGCTCTAAGTCATGCACCGGATAATTTCTTTCATGGGGCTTTAGCTTGTGAGAAGCATAAGCGATAGCCCGTCTCTCTTGCTTAAGTACACCTCTTAATCCTTAAAGAGATGCATCGGTGAAGACTAGATATTCCAATCCCGTTTTGGCAATGCAAGGACAGGAGCCGAAGTCAACTTATCTTTAAGATCATTAAACGCAGCCTGGCAAGAGTTATCCCAAACGAATCTCACCCCCTTCCGGGTCATATTTGTCAAAGGGCTAGCGATTTTAGAGAAACCCTTGATAAACCGACGGTAATAACCCTCTAAACCAAGAAAAATATGAACTTTGGTAGGCGTCGTGGGCTGACCCCACTCCCTCACCGCAACTACCTTGATCGGATCCACCGATATACCCTGGGACATCACCACATGACCCAGAAACTGTACCTCCTATAACCAAAAGCCACATTTCTCGAATTTAGCATACAATTGGTGATCCCTAAATGTTTGTAGGACCAACCTCAAATGAATAGCATGATCAGATTCCGTTTGAGAACAGACTAAGATGTCATCGATGAATACAATAACAAATTGGTCCAGGAAGTCTCGAAATACCCTATTCATGAGATCCATAAATACAGCGGGGGCATTGGTTAGTCCAAAGGGCATGACCAAAAATTCATAGGATCCGTATCTTGTCAGAAAAGAGGTCTTGGATACATCTTCCTCCCGTATCCTCAACTGGTGATATCCCGTCCTCAAATCGATCTTTGAGAAGTACGACGCTCCTCGAAGTTGATCAAACAAGTCATCGATGCGAGGCAAAGGATATTTATTCCGGATGGTGACCTTGTTCAACTCTTTATAGTCAACACACAACCGGAGAGAACCATCACTTTTCTTTACTAACAGCACTGGAGCACCCCAAGGCGACGTACTAATCCTAATAAATCCCTGCTTCAACAACTGCTGGATTTGATCTTTCAACTCCCTCATTTCCATAGGAGCCATTCGATATGGAGCCCTCGTAATGGGCCTCGTTCCCGACACTAAATCAATAACAAACTCAATCTCTCGGCTAGGAGGCAAACTCGGTATTTCCCGAAAGACATCCTCATAATCCCGTACAACCGGAATAGAATCTAAGGGAACAACTACATCCCTAGAAGTCTCCTCTGCAGTACAATGCAATACAAATAAGTACTAGTACTTCCCTCTAAATGAGGCAAAACTACCAAGAACATTTCTTGTCTCGGAACGGCGACGACTATACTCTTCCCGTAATAATTTACTATCGCACGATATTTCATCATACCCGACCATGTCCAGGAAGAGTAAATCACATCATACCCGACCATGTCCAGGAAGAGTAAATCGGCCTCAAAGCATAAGTTACAAAGAGTAATTCCCATATTCTTACAAATAAGAAAAATGAGTGAACCATCACCCATAGAGGACTCAACGCTAGTAAAATTACTCTCAGCATATTTAATCAATTATGTGGTCTGAGCAAAGCTCCTAGAAATGAATGAATGTGTCGCACCCGTATCAAATAAAATGCGACCCATATGTCCCTGAATAAGGAACTTACCCTCAATCGCTAGCGATGTTGGCGGAGACGGAGGAAGCATAGCATCCTGCATATGATAAACTCTCCCATACTGTAACTGACCCTGTTGTGGAGGAGCAATCAGGTTAGGTACCTGCGGAGGAAACTGGACATATGGCAGCTGTGGAACTTTAGGAAACTGTCCCCCAATCAACTGAGAGCACTCCTTCTTATAATGACCCGCCTCACCGCATTGGAAACACCGACCTAATATATTTTCCGTATTTCGACCTCGGTTATTTCTGAACTGATTACACCTTAGCCCTGATGGCCTCTACCTCCTTGACCACCCCGGCCTGCTTGTTGTTATGGGGCACCCTGACCGTGCCTATTATTATAGCTCCTCGAATTGCACCCACTAGAAGGTTGCCTCTTTCACAAGTCCCCCTGTTGTGGATCCCTTTCTCTCTGCTTAATACCCGAAGATTGGGACGAGGTAAAAAATCCTCCTCTGCTCCCACTACCACCAGGCCTTCCCACTTTCCCCATTATAGTGGCTTTCTTGCCACTTTGCACAAACAATCTATATTCTTGGCAATGAAGTAAAGCTGCATTCATTACTTCGCCAAAAGTTTGCAATGCCGGATTACCCAGAAAATGTTGTCAGATTCTCCAGTTCAAACCTCTCATAAACTTTTAAATATTCCTGTCTTCGGGAGTCACCTCATCAGGTACAAAACTTGCCAATCGGGTGAACTCCTCTTCATATTCAGCTACGGATCTCTCACCTTGCATAATGTCTTGAAGTCTCCTTATCATCTCCCCTTGAATCGCGGGAGGAAAGTACTTTTGATCAAACAAGACCCAGAATTCAGTAATCGACATGGTGTCTCTCTGTTCTGGTGTAGTCATAGATTCCCACCAATGTAATGCGGCTCCAACAAGTTTAAAAGTAGCAAGGACTTTCTTCTTCTCCTCACTACATTCCACCATACGTAGATGGCGTTGCATGTCTTTCTTCCACTGATTTTCCCTTATAACATCCGAGCCTCCATCAAACTCTGGGGGCTAACCCTTTAGAAAAGATTCCCTAGCTCTCTCCCATGGAGAAGGTCCCGTAGGATCTTGGGCATCTAGCGCTCGCTGTTGAGCTTGTGGCATTTGTTGAGCCATCGCTGTCATGGCCGCATTAACCGCTTGAGCCACTATGTTCGCCACATCATCAGCAAAAATTGTTACTTGTGGCGGTGGTGGAGGACCAAACTCCTCTTCTACTACCCTATTACGTCTCGTTGGGCGACCTCTCTTAGGCGGCATCTGAGACGAAGAAACACTAAAGTTAGAATACTATATAAAATAATCTATCTTACAGAAGATCGTAGATATAAGCAACAAAGCAGTCCTAACCCTAGGCTCTATATCAAAGAATGCCATGGTAGAACGTGACAAGTACACATAGATCCTAAAGACTCTAGAACCTGACACTCTGATAGCATCTGTGACAACCTGCCATTCGAAATAAGGGGTGGCCAGCCCGATACCTCAACATAACGGAATCATGGATGGAAATTATTCTCAACATCATAACATTTAAAATAAGTATATGGGAAAACCACCAATAAATCAGAGAACGGGTTGCCAAATTTTATTGTTTAATTAAAAGTTAGGGAAATAAATTAAAAAACCCAATCTGATGAGAAAGTGGAGTTCCAAACGAACTTATATTAATACTAAAGCAACATAAAATGAAAGGACCGAATAAGCTGTCGGTCAACAGTTACATCCAACGTATAACAACAGTTAAATAATTTACATAATACATCCATTCACAATTACAAAAGTTTGGGCTACTCGCCTGAATGAAAGATCCGATCATATCTAGAATTCAAAAATGAAAGCGTCTAACAAAACATCTTGTAATAATCCACAAAATCTTACAGCTCCTCAAAAGTACTTGGAATAGGATTATCACAACGGGCGCCCTTGCGGAGGAGCACCTGAGCGGATACAATAACATGCATAACATGGAAAAAGGAACAGGTCAAGGCCCAGTTTATATATGATTACCAGATGAACAAGAAGCATGATAGATATGGACAGTTAATCATGAGTGATGTAGATGCAAATCTAACAACCTAAGCAACAAGAATAATAAGGTAATTTAAATGGTTCTAACAAGGTTAACTTATACTAAAGAATTAAATTAAACATCATTATTCCTCATCTCTTTTTCCTTTTTCCATTCCTTAACAGGAATATAATTACCATCATATTTTCTTATGGCAATTCACATATCTCAAGTCCCACTTGAGTTAGAAAGGTTATATTCTTATACATATAACGATTCTAAGACCGTACCTCCGAGTTTTCCCACTGGGTGCGCCCCTAAATAACTATCATCTTCCAGGACCTATCTGTACATGACAACCTGCGCACCTATCGCACGTCGGGAAGTGGCCATATACCTGCGAGTGAGTCATAACCACACCCAGAATTATCTTACTAGCGTAGAAAAATATATAAAAAACCCTCATATGGCCGAGGACTATTGTCTCCCTGCATTCACTAGTTAGGGGACATCACCTCATGTGCGATCTTCCCTTATGATAGCATTTAGAGAGGTGTGTCTAAGTAAAATAACATTTACCAATTTCATATCATTATCATTTTCATTAAGCACGTGCATGTTTCATTTTATTTGAAATCATAATCCTTGAATATTCTCATTAATATTCATCATATTTTAAGTACCGAGCTATTCTCCAATTGATCTAAAAAAATCTCGTGTGTCCCAAGGTTTTATATGCCTTATTAGGGTTCCTAAAATCTCCAAGTATGGGCTTATAATGCATAGTTCCTCATAGTTTACGAAAAGAAATGTGATGCCTAAACATCACTTTTAGTACCCATGGAATAAACCCCAAGTGAACCCATTCAACTTTAGGGTAACGACCAAACTTAACTAATATTCTAGGACTCTAAGTTTACTTCATACAAGAAGGTTCCTAGTCCCTAATTAAAAGAAGAAACCTAGGAAACAAAAATAGAGTTTAAGGGTAGAAAACAGGGGATCGGTCGAACGGTCTTGAGACCGCGATCGACCGCGTCTCCAAGTTTAACCTACGAAGAAAATCAAAAAGTTTAGGAAGAAGGTTTCGATCGACCGGTCAAGGACCGCGGTCGATCGCGCTCCAAAATTTAGGCTTTGGTAGGAAAGAAGTGTGCCCTCCCCGTAAGGCGCGGTCGACCGGTCCTGGACCCGCGGTTGACCGATCATAGTAGACCTAAGACCCCTTTCTTCTTCGAACCAAAAAACCCTCCTCATTTATAACCACCAACAGATTTTAAATGCATCCAACAACCATATTTTACACCAATAACAATTTAAATCAACCTCCAAAGATCTAGAACCCATAAATCCAACAAAAACCCTAACTTTCTTAAACCAAAATTTATCCACAACTATCAATACTACTTATTCAACTTAAATCACATATTAGCAAGTAGAAAACTTGCATCAAGGTTGCAAATTCAGATTTGATGAAGATGTAGACAAGATCAAACTTCAAACCTTCAATCTCTCTTTTTCTCCTTAGGTTTTCTTCTTCTTTTTCTCTCTAGGTCACTAATTACACTTAAGAGGAATAAGTGGATTTCAAGACATAAAACTTGTCTTAGTCTTTATTTTACCAACTTAATTAATAAATACCGCGATAAAATAACACGCAACTACACATTTAAACTAAAACCAGTCAAAAGTGCCAAAAACCTCAATATACAATATGGAACACAATTTGACTATCTCGCACATTCCGGAACTAACCACGCCTTCCAAATTCTCATTTGGAAATTTTATAACTCATTTTAAGTTCCGGTTTCATTTTTAGCAAAATGTCATTTTAAATCATATGACACAACAAAACACAACATGGTGATATTCACCCACACATAAGGTAAATATGCAACATCTTTGTAAATATTAACTTTTCTTCCTTAAATTAGTATTTACTCCACATGCCAACATTTTATATCTAACTACTATACCTAGTAAATAAATATAAAATAGGTTCTCAAAAGCGAGGGTTGTTACAGCACCTAGGTTTTTTCCCCTTAGGTGGGCGATTTTCCTTGTAAATATATGTTTTCCTATTATTTCGCGATCTTTTTATGTTTATTCTTGTTGGTTTCTAGTTAACCTAGATCTACATTTTAGAATTGAATATGACATAAATCTTGGTTTCTAGTTGAAGGTTGAATTTAAAATTGGAATAAATTGTATTAAAACCTATTCACTCCTCCCCCCTCTATAGGTTTAGATATAGTCTATAGACATTTACGTCCTCATTTAAATATCTCCCTTTTATGACATAACATTCTTTTAAATTAATAAATTAATATCTCAATGAGTGAAAGTGAAAAATTCAGTTTTTTCTATCTCAGTTTTTCTTTTTCCGTTTGAATAACCAGTGAAACTTTTAAAGATTTCAATATTGATGAGATGATATGATCAATTTTTTTGTTAGTAAGATCTTATGTATTTATAAGGGTGTTTTTGAGGATATACAAAGCACTGATTCATATATTGATCCTTTGAAAAAAGATTTAAAAAGGTACTTTTCAAGTTTTTAGTAAACTAGTTGTTATGTGATAATCTTAGAGGAGTCGATTCATTTGATACATAATCAACTCCTTCAAGTTAGACTCAAATGCCCAATTTTTTAACACCAAAATGTGTCAGATACACTTGCACAATCAAATCTATCATATTTAGAGTCGAACCATTTTTTTTATAAATAATCTTTTTTCCTTTGAAAACTTGTTGAATTTATTTATTGCGTGGGTTATAGATTGAGCCAAAGTTAATTCATACTAAAGATTTAGTACACCTTATGCTCTTAATTATCTCTTGTAAATTTTCCATAATGATCACTTTAATGATGGAGATTCCATTAATATAACTTTGGAATTCCTTGGATCATTGGATGATGAGTGAGATTTTATAGGATGCTTTGCTTTTTGATATTTATTTGGACAATTATTTCTTATGGATTGTGTTTTTCATACTTTGATGTTTCTTTGATAAGCCTTGAAATTTGTACAAATAATGCTTCCCTTGTGAATCTATATTCTTTGATTTCTCCCCTTGACTATCCAATGCTACATAGATTCTTTCATTCATTGAGGTATTTATGTACTTTGAGAGAAATATAGTCAAGATTATATTGTTTCAATTTAATTTTTTGTCATTAGAATCACTTATTTATGGGTTTTAAAAGATTTTGTTTTCACAATATCCCCCTTTTATGACAAAAAATCAATTGATGGTTGGTGAAGATATCTTAAAAAATTTCCTCTTTTTTGTATTTAAAAATAATTGATCTCCCTATTTATTTTATAAACCAAAGACAAGTTATTTTAAATGTATATATTTCTCACCCTTTGACACTACCAAAAAGGAAGGGTGAAGGAAATGTTTGTGTGCCAAAACCCATCAAATATTAAATGATTTGAGGTATCTCCAAGATGTATGTTTAAGTAACAATATCAGTTAATATAAGGGACAAGGGGGTAGACAACTTTAACAAGAAGTGCCCAACGGTGAAGTAGTGTGAAAGCGAGTGAAAAAACATATATATACTTAGATTGGTTAATATTCCATTTTTATTTTGTTTACTTACAGACCTAAGAAAAAGTTTATTTCCCATATGATAATTATTTTGAATTTTTTTGCATGGAAGAGGAAAATTTCTTACACATATCCTCATCTATGAGCTACAAACGATGTCGTCAATATATATTGAACAATTTGTATATATTTATGATGAAGTTCGATAAATAAAGTTGTATCCACAATGACACATTTATAACATTAATTATGAGGAAACCACTTTTTCATGCCAATCCCTTGGACGTTATTTTAGTTTATTCAAGACTTTGGTTAGATTGAAAACATGATTTGGAAATTGGTGATTATCAAAATCGTGGAGTTTTCCAATATAAAATTCTACTTCAATGAACACATTTAAAAAGGTATTCTTAATATCCATGTGAAAAGGTTTAATTTTTTGTAAAAATGAGTTACATACATATGGTTCCTAACCTTGAAATGAGGGTGAATGTATCTGCATAGTCAATTTCCTCCTTTTAGTTGTATCATTTTTTAATGATCCTTGCCTTGTTTTGAAAATTGGTGATGGATTCATCCTTTTTTCTTTTGAAAACCTATTTGGTTCCTATGATGGTGTGATTCTTTGGTCTTGGTAATATAATCCAAACTTAATTTCTTCATAATTATCCAATATCTTCTTTCACTGTTGTTAATCAAGACTCATCCTTTCACTTTTCTTCTATATTTTTAGGTTCTATTTATGATATCGAGGAGAAATATTTATAAACTTTTCTCAAGGTTTCTCTTTTCGAAACCCCTCTAAATAGTTCCCTAATGATTAAATCATTTGGGTGATAATTTAAAAATTCCTAACTTCTGGGTAGTTATTGATTGTCTTGATTTATTCCCTTTTTGTTTTAATTTGATTCTTGTGTGTGGCTTCTATTATTTTGTCAACCAAAAATATAGATCCCACTTGTTCGTTTATTTCCTTAGTTGGTTCTTCATCGTCATCGTGTCTCTGGATGGTATAAGGATTGATTTAATCAAATCTAACATTCATTTAATCTTTCACAAGTAGACTTATCTTGTTTAAGACTCTATAGGCCTTGTTAATAGTTGAGTATCCAAAAAATATTCTACTGTTAAACTTTAGATCACACTTGCTCAGGTTACCCCTAACATTATGTATAAATCATTTGTAATTGAACACCTTGAAGTACCTAATATTTGGATTCTCCCCCTCCCCCCTAAATATTTTAAGTAGTATTGTTGATTAGTTTTCTAAATATCACACTATTAATGACATAGAAAGAAATATTGGCGTCTTCATCCCAAAAGTATTTTGATAAATTGTGTTCATTTAACTTAGTTCTGTTCCTTTCTGGAAGAAATCTATTTTTACTTTCCACAAATTCATTCTTTATGGTGTTCTTCATGTTGAAAAACTATGTATGTATCATCACTCTTTGCTAAATTCCTCCACATAATTGTTGTCAAATTCTCTTTCTTTATCGATTCTAAAAAAATTGATGTTGGAACTCATTTCATTGTTAAGGATTCTACGTGTTTCACCTTTGTTAGATAAAAAAATACCCAGCAATACCAGAAAAGTAATCCATAATGATAAGTACATATAAATGGTAGTTTATAAATCGGGTTGGACCTAAATAAATTTAAATATATTAATCCAAAAGGTCTGGAGGTGTTATATCTCATTTACTTTAAAAATAATTTTATATTCTTTTCCATATTGACCTTCATAAAAAATCGTGCCTTTATTATATCTAGCTTTGGGAAGTTCTCTAACAAGTTCTTTGTTATAAAAATCACTAATGAGTTGTATATGGTTATAATATAATATTCTACTCCAATGATAAGGAAATTCACCTAATATTGTTAGACATTTGAAATTTTGATGATTGAGATCACTTGAGTTTAGTGTATACATGTTCGAGGTCATAGATGCAACGAAACAGATTTTATTGTATGAGGACTCTTTCAAAAGACAATGTTTTGAATAAAAATAACATTATATTCTTTATCACAAAGTTGACTTTAACTAATCAGGTTATTTTTTAGGCCATAAACAAGTAGAAAATTATTAATAGAAAGAGAAGTAATTATACCAATATTACCTTCACTTGTGATTATGGCTTTTGAGTTATCAACGAATGTTAATATTTATCCTTTTATTGGTGTTGGGTTAGTTAAATTTGTTTTATTTCCCGACATGTGATGAAGAATAAAATATCCAAGTACCACTTTCCTTCCTTTAATGAGTATATTATATATACGTACACAAAACATGAAAATAATATTTCTTTTTGTACCCAAAGAGATTTGGATCCATAGGGAGTAATGTGAAATAAAATCTCTCTCTAGGATCCTAGCCTTGTTTAAGGTCATTGAGTATATGCCCATAAAGTTCTTAGCTATGGGAGTTGAATGGACTATAAGCCGAGTAGGACATATGGATGAGACATCGAACTACGAGAATTGTAGTAATCAGGTCGTCCAAAGATCATGTAGTGTCTAGAGATAAATCAAAGGAGATGACGATTAAGCGTATCCGAATATAATTTTTCTATAATTCTACAACTCTAGAAATAAGATCAAGGATGATGGTTGATCACTATGAAAAAGATCTTAAATCCTAGGACACTTATATCTATAAATAGGCATGACCTTAATGTTATAGGGCATCAAATATCACACCATTATATCCACGGTTTGGACACTCAGCTAGTAACCCTAGCACTCTAATTCCTCTTCTCCTTCTTCCATTGATAAGATTATTCTCTCCCTTGGCCGTGGATGTGGACATGATGACCTTTCAAACCATGTAAATTTGTGTGCTGATTTTTATACTGCATTAATGTCTGGGCCAAATTGAAATTTATCATTATTTTAAGATCAACATCCTCTTTTATTTGGTGTCGTCTGTGTGAAAGTGATAACATTAATCCCCACCGCTAGAGAATACCGACCTTCATTCAATATGAGTGCCTTCCAATCTTACCATTCCTATGTTAGGAGCCATGTTTGATTAAAATTTTGAAATATAAGGAGGAAACTGACTCCTTCGTGGTCCCCTCCACTTCCCAGTGATATAAGGTCTAGGTGATGCACACCATGTAGGTCTCGTCTTAGCCAACGATGTAACATTCCCTCCATGGATCCCCTCACTAAGAATTCAGTGTCACGTCTCGCAAACTCTATGATGAATGGTTGAACGAATGATATGAGGATATATCTCGATTAAAGAGGTAGTTAATTGAGAAATCTAAGGAACGTGGGTTTAATTACCACAACCTCGAATGTTACAAAAGACAAAGAATATGATCCCCTAAACTCCTCTAAGATGTCCATAATGGCAGATCCTTCGATCAAGAAGTCTTCCCGCAACATAATCTATTAACCTCCACTTGGATTATGCTTCCGTTCGTAAGAATACTAGCCGTATGTAGTACCTCGTATTTTTAATGATTTTAATTTTGGGATTAATTGACTTAAAAATGGGAAAATTTATTTATAATTAATCTGAATTTAAATAGATAATTACTAGCGTGACGAGAGTTAGTATTTATTGAAGTGAATTATGTTGAATATTACTTAGTGAGTGAAGTAATATGTAATTATGAATTTATTCAAATGGTCGAGTGAATAATACGACAATTATGGGAAATTAAGTCAGGACGCGCGTGTCAGTCGTGTCGGGACTAAAATTTATGGAATAAAAGTAAACTATTTATAAGTCACCCATATGGTCATTTTGAGTGCACCAAAGTGTTTGGAAGGGTCGAGATAGTCAAAAAAATCTACCCATGGGTTTTAGTTTGGGTCCCAAGGCATTTTTAAGCCAAAGTGGCATCTCGGGAGGGTATTTTAGACATTTTAATTTTTGAAGTAATTAAACCCACGAATTTCCTAAGGCTATGTCATCTGCTAGGATTAGGTATTCTAAGGTTATCTAACACAAAAGCATTAGAGGCCATTTGAAGGGGAAGGAGAAGATCTCTCGAGCCAAAAACCACCCATAGTTGCACCTCTTTCACAATTAACACCACCGGAGTGTAGATCGAAAGACGAGCAACATAGACATACCCTTCATCATCAAAGGATTAAACCTATTTTTATAAGGCAAGTATTTTTCTTGCATAAATTCTTCTAGATAAATTATCCATGAAGAATTAAATTTCATGCATGTAGAGGACAATTTTGGATTAAATCATATTCTGGGTAGGATTCATGATCAGGATTGAAGCACTGTGATGAAAAAACAAAATTTAATACATTATGAGAATCGTTATGTAGAGGATTCAGAGTTTTGATCATCTTCTTGAAGAAAATCCATAAAATAGGGTTCTTGAGAGTTGAATTAGAATTCAATTGAAAAGTTAATGAATCTTAATGTTTAAATGATTCTTGTACGTTAGAAATTGTCTATATGTGTTAATTTAATGTTTAGCACCTTTGTTTTGGAGTTTGGGAATGAATTAAGAAGGTTTTAGAGATTTTTGGTTGAGAAAACCCATAGCCTTAATTTAAAAAAAAACAGGCTGATACCTGTTCGATCGATCGATCGACTCCCCTGAAATTTGTGATTTATTTTCTCTTTAGTTTTGATTCAAGCCCAACTTTAAAGAACCCTTAATGTTGATTAATTGAATATAATGTGACTTAGAGAAGGTCAGTTGGGTTATAGTTAAGGCATGAAAAATATCATTATGCATGGGATTAAATGGGGAGATTTACGAGTGTTTTTTTAATGCGTTACGATTGGAAATTTTATGGATTGAGGTTTAATTCGGATAAATGATGACTTAGGGTTCATACCAGTAGTAGGGGGATAATATAGTACTGAATTAACCTAAGGAATAATTGGGTGACTTTGTAAGCCTTTGGGATAAGGAAAAGTAATTGAATTTTTTACGACGAGAGTTATGGCGTTAATTAAATTTACATATGATATATGGGTTATAAGTACAACGTGTGAGACTTGTAATATAGAATGTGTGTATACCAATATTGAACATAACTTAGGTTGTGTGAATACCGATTGTATGGATTTTTATGTGTATGACATACCTACCATACTTTCTATCGCCGGGAGGTCTTGAAGGGGATAGTCTTTTCTTGAGGAGCCCTCTGGGAGGGGGGGGGGGGGGGGTATATATTGTTACCTCAAAGCATAGGATCTAAGGAGGACTTATCTGTGAGTGGATAAGTTTGGGTTATATGGGTCCGTAGGTATGTGCGTGACCCATTACACCATGGTCCATGTTCGCCTCTAGTTTTGTGTGTGATTTGTTTTATTACGATTCCTGAGAGATTCAGAATCAATAGTCCTTATTATGTACGTGAGGTACCAGGACTTGATAGTAGAGTATGTACGAACCGTTAGTTTCGCCTATTTGGGGTGCGGTATTAGTATATATTATAATAGTGAAAATTTATATTTTTATATATATATATATACATATACACACCGTGTTTATTCTACTATGTTGTTTAGTAGAACAAAATGATGGTGCCAATATACAATACGTGTGTAAGAACTTAATAGATTAATGAGATACATGGAATCAATTAACAAAATATGTGGAACTATATAACTTATATTTCTATTATACGGGTGGTAACAATAGGTTAGATGGCATATGTGGAGAACGATTAAAATCTAGTTAGGTGGTGGTAATGTAACTAGGAAGGGTAATAATTATGCGTTAGGTGTGCACAATAGTTGAGAGGCGAGAATCTCAAGTGAGAGCACGTGACTAACATGTATATAATTATCTGGTATTTATGAATTTAAATACTTGTTGTTTTAAAACTATTTTCAACTCGGGCTCTGACCCGTTTGCTTTCAAATCTATTTTTGTTGTAAAAATATTTTTAGGTTCCCAGCTACAGGGACACCAAGCATAGGATTTCCATTTAGTTGACATGTTGTAGCTATTGTGCAGTTTATAGGTCCTCGGTACTAAACCCATCCATATTTATCCTTGATTCATTATGAGTTATTTATTCCAGTCAGGGCATGTTGTCCATTCTTATTTAGAGATTGTGGTTTAAAACATTCATTTATATTTTAGTTTTGGGACTAGTTTCATTTCAGATTATTGTATTTGGGATTTAGACTGGAAGTGTTTACTCCAGACTCAGTTTATTTCATTATGTCGTATTAATTCCTATAACATTGTTATTAGTTGGTGGATGTTTAGTTAATCATTTAATTGCTTGAATATTATATTAAAAATATAAAATTTGACATCTATTTTTTTTAAATACTAGGTGGTTAGTAATTAATAAAAAGATTTTTACAGTGATGTTAAGATTGATCCAACTGGATATTCTATTTTAAATTTAATAAAATATCGATCAGTCGGTATTTAATTAGGCGGGGAGTCACACTGTAGTCCAGCATAATTGATCAAGCAAAATCTAGTCATAACAATAATTCGGCTAAAACCAAGCCTCCAACAAAGAAGGTTGGCAGTGATGATCTTTGGGATTTCATCAAGAAATAGTTAAAGGAACTTCTAAACCCTTGGTGCACATTCCAAATGATCCTGCTAGGAAAGATTTGGGTCATGGATTATGCGTCAATCCCAACCCCCGTTAGGTAGCAAGCACACCTTTCAAGCCGACAACGCTGCTCCCATGTGCTCTTGTGTGGGCCAAAAGGATATAAATTACCATTGTGGGTAATATGATGTGTGTGAATGTGTATAGATTAGAGTTTACAGCCTAGTTTACTCAAAATAGGAAAAATAAGTAGCCACCTATGAAGATATAGTATAAAAGACAACTACTGCATGCAAAACCAAATGATATATGAGCCCGAAGACTATGTTACAAAGTGGAAAGGTGTCCGGAATCCACTCCACCCTTTCGGTCTCTCATGGGCTATATAAATGTTATCTTTCTCCTAAATACATGAATATGTGTATGTGTAAAACATGTCGTGTGTGCAAAGTGAATATATACATGAATGCATAAAATATTGGAGTTAACATTTTATAAACAATGCTTAAAATCCCTGAAATACCCAAAATTGGTCAAGCCTATAAAATCGAATCGATCTTTCCCCCAAGCCAGATCGATCCTCCCATCCGGATTGATCCAATATTGGTTAGGATCGATCCGACATGTTTGTGTGGCTGAGTTCATCCCAACATTCATCAATGGAGGCTGTAAACCTCTCCAAATTTATAAAGCCTCTAAACAACAACTAAAACGCTTCCTCCAAAAATATAAGCTATGGATTAATGTTTATAAAATTTTAAATAAGAATTAAGGGAATTCTAACACAATTAAAGGTTCAAATTCATATTTAAACAATCTAAATCTAACTTCATATTTTTCATTTAAATGGGTCAAATTAACCTATGATTTCAAGTCAATTTATCACATTTATATAGGTCTTTTGAAGAATAAAGCATGCACATTAAAATTCTAAAGTTTATATTATCAGATTACAAAGTTTTGTAGATCAATTTATTCATTCAATCAATCTAGTTTATGATTTCAGCAACCAATTAAACTAGGGTTCATAACTTAATCAAATTAATAACGAAATTTATTTTAATTGCTAAATAAATCAGTTATCTAATCTTTCCTATGAATTTTAATAAATAGCCATTATCATAACACATATCCAATTCTATTTTTACAGAATGTACAATTGCCTCAAAGGGGATTGTTGAAATCAACCCTTCAAAGCTCCAATCACCAAAGCTATGGTTTCTGATTTTGCACTACTTTTAACTCAATTTGGGCTTTTTAAACATCTTACGAACCTACCATAAAGTTAATATTTTTTCTAGAGTTAATTGTTAATTAACCAATAAAGGCTTCTTTAAATTAAAACTTAATTATTAATTAATTAATTAATTATGGCTCGATATTATAAGAATCTACTTCACGATCGGTGGGATCCCATGTTGAGGGAATAATCCATACAAGTAAACCCTAAACACTTAACCCAGTGACTATTCCATAACTGCCTATAATACTCCGTCACTAAATATCTATCTTACTAAATTAATATAAGCTAGTGAATTACTTAATAATCTCCTAAGGTGTATTTGAAATAGTTACTCTAACTATAACAAATATTTAACCGAGCAACGCATAACTCAACTATGTAACACTACTTATACAACCGGTCAATCTAGACAATGACATACCAAATGCCACAAGTAATATTTAATTATAATGCAATTTGTAATTATAATAAAATCCATAAAAATACGGGGTATTACATATTATCGAGGGGATTTTAACATTGTTAGCTATTGCGTCATTTTTAAGGAGATGTAGACTATTGGTTAATTGTTGTTGGCTATGGGATTTATGTTATTAGTTAATTATTGTTGTTGTTGATGCGAATTATATTGTTGGATAATTATTGTTTTTTATATTGTTGGTTACATGTTATTGTTAGGGAGATATGTATTGTTGGCCATAAATGTTTTCTTTGGGAGTAATGACAGTGGGTTTATATATATTATTGAGATTGCTATCGTAGTATTGAGATATTCACCTAAGGATTGAAATGATTAAATGATGCTTGGGTTACTTGTATTAGCATGGAGAGTTTATTTTAGACTTTAATTTATTAGTTTTTATGTTTAAATATTGTTAAGGATGTTGAGATAAGATAGAAAGGTTTTGGAAATTTAGGGACTTAAGAATGAACCTAATGTTTAGGAAAATAATATAATGCCTAAGGTTAGATAATGTACCAGGATGCTTTGAATTTATAGAGTGGGCTACAAAGGTTATATAAGTGATGTGTTTTGGAATAGATGGAAATAAGTAAAGGGTATAAAATGTTTGGTCTAGCATTTGTATACTCTCTATTATTACCTAATCTAGACAGGAGTGTATCGGGGGGTTCTTTATTTGGATTTCATTTATGATACGTCCCACGCATGAAGTCTGGAGAAGATTAAGATTTAGGAGTTTAGAAGGTCTATGTACTGTAGATATATTTGGGCTTTATGTTCTTTGTATTGGATTAGTGATTGTTGGGATATAGAGTTAGTGAGTAGACTTCACTTGTCGATAAAGAGATGATAAAGGCAACTTAAGAATTTAATGAGGAATGAATGAATGTAAAAGTAGGGACATTAATCTATTGTGTTGATTACATGCAATATATGGTTGTAAATTACGGTTAAAAGTAGACATAAAAGGATAAGTTTAGTAATTGTTTGATCTCTATGAGTATTTAATCTATACATAAGTTTATTAGGTCACTACACCAAAATGGGAGATTTTTGAGTGCTGCTAGCAGTGACAAATGACCTTTATAACTGCTATTTACCGTCAAAATTTAGGGGGTGACAAAAGAAAAATTGTAACTCCCAACAGCAGTCACAACGTTTTATAACCCTTATGGGGTTATGACTGGTGATCCCAATTTGTAACTATTGTCAGCAGTTACGAATCTCATATTTATAACTGCTGACAACAATTATGAGTCTTATATTTGTAACTGCTGTTAGCAGTTACAAAATTGACAGTAGTGACAAATTTGTGACTGCTATTAGCAGTGACAAAAGTTGAATTTATTAAATATGGTAAGAGTTATTACAAATATCTTTATATTTTCACAAAATGATGAAATAATGAAAGTAGAATAAATATCATGATAACAAGTCTAAAAATTTTGACAACATTTCATTTATATTTATGATATTCCAAATATTCAGTACACATGACACTTGTTTAAACATAATTTAACATCAAACAACCCCTTCGTGGGCGCCAAGTACAAAATGAACATAGAATAAAAAATAAACTAAAAAAATAACGACACAACACTTCGATGACATGAAATTTCATGAATATGTAACAAATAATTCTAAACCTAACACTAAACCAAAATGGAAAAATTGGCACCCTTTCAGAGGCTAGCCTTATCACGGTCAATGATCTTGACAAGTCCGTCACAAAGGCTTGTCACGGTCATTGGCCGTGACAATTCTATAAAGTTGTCACGGTCAATTATAGTGACATGACCGTGACAAATCTGTTAGCAAAAAGCCCTTTCCCTTCCTTTTTTCCTCACCGCATGGTTCTATCCAATTTCTCTCTCTCTCTCTCTACGTGCTGCTCTCACTCTCTCTCTCTCTCTCTCTCTCTCTCTCTCTCTCTCTACTTTTAGGTTGGTTTCTCTTTCTCTCTTACATTTATATATGTGTGTGTGTGTGTATATATATGTGCATGTGTGTGTGTGTGCGTGTGTGTGTGGTGAGGGGTGGGGTTGTTTGTGTGTGTGCGTGTGGTGGGGGAAGGGGGTGGGCCGGGGGGGGGGGGAGGGGGCAGGGATGGAGTGGGTGGGTGGTGGGGTAGGGGGTTGTGTGTGTGTGTATGTGCGGGTGTGTGTACGCATATGTGTGTGTAGTGTGCGTGTTTTTATGTATGTGTGAGAGAGGGAAATGATGCGGGGGTGTGGCGAGGGGTGGGGCTGTGTGCTTGTGTGTGTGTGTGCGCGTGTGTGTGGGGAGGGGGGATTGGGGGGGGGGGACTTGTTAATTTTTTTATTAAATTTTGATTGGTTTATTAGATATTTTCCCCTCATATGCAAGTAGTGTCCCTTGTAAATGAATTGATTGAGTATTAATTTTTTTAGTAAATTAATATATGAAAGTAGGGTTGCCCCTCATTGTAAATTAGTAAATTAATAATTGTATACTTTAATTGTTAGTTTAATTGATGAAAATAATTAATTGAGTAGATGAATTAGAAGGAGTACGGGATACATATTTATTGTTGATATTGCGGTTGGATTATAGTGGATTGATGTTGGGTTGGTTAATTTTAAAAGTGGCATGACCACTGGATTATTGTCCATATGGGGGGTGGGATTTTTCAACTTTTTTTGAAAATTACTTTGTATAACGAACAATATATATAGTATGATAATTAAATGAAACATACTTGAAATTACATGTAGTGCGCATAGATACTAGCCTTCTAGTTCTTATGCGTACGCATTCAATAGCCCTTAGACCCGTTCGAGAGTCACTACCCCTATAATGAGATCTCTCGAATTGTCCCATTTGGACAGTTTGGGACTGCATAATTTCTGTATAATAATATTCTTAGTGGATTAAAGTTGTTATCTTAGGAGGAAGTTCTGCAGTCGTATCCTAATATTCTCTGGGTACATACTAGATTGACAAGTGTGACTGTTATTTTAATTGATCACTTGAAATAATACTCACACTTGCCAATATACGTCGTGTACTTGGAGAACTACGGGGATATGCTATCGAATTTTTCTCAAATTGTAACAATGTTTATGAGCTGTTAAGTATATTACAGAAAAATGCGGTCTTGAATGGGATAGGACCACTCACCCTTTAGAGGAGATGGGGGAAATATAAATTTCTATTATAAATTGAATTTGAATTTGAAATTTAAAAATTAAATATAAATAAGACATAATTAAATGAAACATACTATAAATATAAGTTTTGTTTATACTAATCCATGAATATACGCTTCTTACCTTTAATAAGTCATTAGTTGTGGTAGCTGTGATGGGATATCCGAAATACAAAGAGTGGATGGGTGAGACAAATAGAATGGGGGATGTGTTACGCACAGGTGCTAATGAATTTTTGAAATACGCAAAGAGATGTCATAATGATGAAGAGTTTTCGTGTTCGTGTGCTAGGTGTAAGAATGGTAAGGTGTTTGAGTGGAAAACAGTTGAACTACATTTGTTAAGATCGGGTATGCAAGATAGTTATTGATTTTGGAGTTTTCACGGTGAATTGAAAGTTCCTTTTGTCCCCCACCAACCTTCACAACAACCTTCAACAAGTAAGATAGATGTAGAAAGGGACGACGTAGATCATAATATGTTAGAAGATTTAGTTGATAATGCGTACGGGGTTTGTGTAGTGTGCATGTTGAAGCCTTTATACTTTTGACTCATTTGAGTCTAGACTGTATAAGAGCTCATCTAGTTTGGAAATTGTGACAAACTTGTGTCCATCCTAGAAACCAAAGAGCCTCAGAGATTGGTTTGCTTCTTCTCCTATTCATCTTGTAATGATCCTGAGACTATAGCCATCACTCACACACTTAGAACTTCATTCTTGCATTTCATATTGCACCTTTATGTGTATTAATGTGGTGAGTGTGTTTAAATCCCTTAATTTTATTTTTATTAATTTTTTGGGAATTTTAAACATCTTTTAATTAAGGTTTTATTAAATTAAAACTTGGTTTAAAAAGTTTTGGGGTTAATATCTAAATAGGTATTGTTGTGATTTTTGGCCTTAAGTTACTTTGGGTAGAAATCGAAAGCGCCAGAGACTCCAGGGTTGGCTTTGTAATTATTTTGGGACGCGCGTTTGCATTCGTCCTATGGCCAACACTTGCTGCTCTCTGATTGGCCAGAGTTGTGTTTCTTTACAGAGATAAAGCCTCGCATGTTTACAGCCCTTGGATCATCCCTTATCAATGGCCTGCATGTCGCCTGAGTGAATCCCCGTGTAATCCCTTAAGCCAATCACAGCCTGTTTAATCCACCGCCTGTTGTGAGCCCTTAGATTGTAGTCAAAGGAGCTTGACTCAATCTCAGACGTTGTTTTTGAACGATGCTCTGGAATCTTCTTCCCTTCCTATTTAAAGGCCTCTCATCTCAGCCTTCGAAAGCTTTTGCCATTTTAAAAAGTCTTAGAGAATAGAGAGAGAGAGAGAAGAGAGAGAGAGAAACCAGAAAGCCAAGTTAGAAACCCTAACTTCGTCAAATCTTCTCCAAACCTAAACCACTTACCTCTCCAAAACACCATAACCAAATAAACATCATCCTTAGTGTTTCTTGAGTTTATGAGAGTTCGAGTTGAGTGAATCTTGGGTTGCTGTAACCCTGTGTTCATAAAATCTTATTTCCAACTTAGACACTTACTCAGATCTTGTTTCTGGTTCAATAGAAATCATAGATCTGAAGTTTTTCATATCACAACACACTTAGTTGCATTTTATTTCTCATCTTGAGAAGTTCGTTGTTGATTGTTTTTCTGTTAAAACATTGTCTTACTACAAAATCAACAATAAATGTTTTTCTGTTTCTGTTTTTACAAAACTTAACCTGACCTAGTTGGATTCGCACTTGGAGGGTTTTCAATCTCCTAAATATTTTCAAAACAGATTGAAAAAGGTCTTGTCCGATTTCTTAAGCAAGATCTCCGTGGAATCTGGGTTATTTTGAAAGGTCAAAAGGTTTTTGGTTTTGTAAGAAAGAAAAATAACAAACTCACTGCATATAGACTTTATATGTAATTCGTTAGGATTGTTTGTAACTAATAAGAGTGCGTGTGTTCATGCATGTGTTATAGAACACTTTTCACAAACATTTTCACACTACAAACACTGAAAGTGTTGGCTATAAGATTTGGTGAACATAAGTCGACGTAAAGTGCTGAAACAAAGGAAGAGTTGACAAACTGAGAAGGCTACATCAACAATCAAGATCTGCAAAAAAGTTTAAGGACGCTAGAGGGTATAATCCTGAACTTGTATAGACTTGTTATTGTGTGCATGTTAGTTAAATAGGTTGTAACTCACATATTTGTTTTAGTGATATTTTCTTGTTTTACTCCGTAGAGGGAGTCGTGGATGTTTCCTCAAGGTTGAGGTTTTACCACGTTAAAAATCCTGAGTATTAATATTTCTACATCTTCTCATCCCATTCTGATGTGTGCTGAGTTTAAAATATTTTAAACTGTTTACTAAAGCTTGTTATCAAATCTTGTCCATATCTCGTACATAATTTTTGTTAACACATCTTGTGTTCAAAATATTTTTGATTTAAGTAAAGAGTTTCTTCAACAAACTTTCGGAGTTGCTTAAATAGTTTATTTTTAATAAACGGCTTTGGCAACGCTATTTCAATTGGTATCAGAGCTTTTGGTGAACTTTTTTCAAAAATATCCTGAGTTTCTGAAACTGTTTTCTCAAAATCAATCATGGACGAGAAAAATGAAAGATATGGTAACCTGACCAGACCTCCAGTCTTTGATGGAACCAATTTTTCTTACTGGAAAGTAAGGATGATTGCTTTCATTCAAGGAACTTTGGTAGATGATGTCTGGGACATTATTGAAAATGGATACTTTTATCCTACTAAACCAGCCACTGAAGGAAGTACTGAGAGGGTTAGGAAAATATTAAGTGAGTTTACTCAAGAAGAGAAACAAGTTTCTCGTAATAATAATAAAGGAAAGAATGCTATATTTATGTCTATAAATGAACATGAGTTCAAGAGAATCTCATCTTGTACCACTTTTAAGGAAGCATGGGATACCTTGATTACTGCCCATGAAGGAGACTCTAGGGTTAAGGCTGCTAAAACTCAGATGCTAATTCAACCGTATAATTCCTTAATCATGTCTGAATCTGAGTCTTTTGATGACTTCTACATGAACTTGACTGATATTGTAACTAAACTGCATGCTAATGGTATAACTTATGATAGACAAGAAATTATGTCTAAAATTCTGAGATCATTACCACAGAAATTTGACAATAAAAGATATGCTATTGAGGAAATGTGTGATATAAATCTCACTCCTGAATTACTCAATAGTAAATTAAGAACTGTGGAAATGGAATTGGAGTTTCCAATTCCAATCTTATCTTTACTTCTAAGATGACTATGCCTGAGTTAAACACTTCTAGTAATGATTCTGATGAGGACTGTGACTTAGAAAGTCTAGATAATCAGATTGCCCTAATGTCAAAACAATTTAAGAAAATTGTTAAATTTAGAAACAGTATTGCAAATAGACAGGGCAAGTCTAATTATTCAACTCCTTCAAATCACAAACCTCATGAGAAACCTCATGACAAACAGAACAAGGACAACATAAGACCTCACAGAGACCTCAAGAAGACTGAATGCTATAGATGTGGTAAACTAGGACACATTGCTCAAGACTGTAGAGTTAATTTAAATACCCAAAACAAACACTCTAGAGCCAACATCTGCAAAACATGGGATAACTCAAGTGATTCTGAAAATGAGGAACCTGAGACATCTGATGGTTTTGATCCTTGTTTATCTTTCTTTGCCAAAATCATATATAATGATGATATGCCTGTGCTTGATAGTGAGGATGAGTCTAGTAATTCTAGCTCTGTTGTCTTGAATCATACTTTAACTGGTTTAGATGCTTTACTTACTGAGAACATTAATGCTTCTTCCTCGGGGTGTGTGAGTCAAAGGGGAATCGATACTGCTGATGTCAATGGGTGCGTGAGTTTAAGAAATGAAACCTTAGGGGTCACTTCACACACCTCACTTAGTGACTCAGACAATGAAGATCTCCCAGATATACACACTCTATATTCTAAAACTCTAAAGAAAAGCACTAGACTAGAAAAGATTGTGAAAGACCTTACTAAAAAGCTAGAGGATCTAAGCCTGATGGTAAAACTGAATGCTGAAGAGTATACTACTCAATGTATGACTCATGAAAGTGATATCAAAGTGTTTGATGAAAAACTAAAAACTTTGACTAAAGATAATGAAATTCTGGAGAAAAAATACAAAGGGACATTATTAGAATTGGAACAAACTAAAGAAAAGACAGCAACTGTGTTAAAAAAATTTACTAAATTTGAAAATAATTCTAAATGTTTTGAGGAATTCGTTGCTGAATCTAAAACCAATTCTGATGATCGAACTGGTATAGGGTTTTTCCCCATTTTGAAGACACAAACAAAACCTGTTGAACCTATCAAATTTGTTTCAGGAGGCAAAAGACCTATTGAAACATGTCCAGACTTTCATTCTCTAAAAACTGAATTTGATCATCAAAACACTAACACTGGAGATGCAAGTTGCTCTAAGCATGAAAGTTTACCAAAGGGAAAATATGTCTGCCCCCCAATTAGGAAAAGTGAACCTGCCTTCAAACCTGTACTACCTAGGAATAAAATTCAGACTCAAAATCTCTCAAAACCTTTGTTTAGAGACTTTCCTAAGGAAAACCCCATTCTGAGCAATCTTTATTGCTCCTATTGTGATATATACGGACATTCTTTCGATGATTGCTATGCTAGGAGACTGATTAAGCCTATCTACAATACTTCCATGTATCCAAACTTTAACTACTCTAGGAGGAGTCGAAACAATTATGTCCTTCCCAGGCCACCAGACAAAAACTCCAACTATAGGAATAGAAAGACTAAACCTAAAAGGACATTTACTAGAAGGAATCCCAGAAAATTTTCTAAATCAAATGCTCAGGTGTTTAAATTTACTCAAAATCATGCGCAAAATGTTTTTCAACAAAAATCTAATGCTCGCAAATTTTATCAAATGAGAGCAAACAAGCGCAAACAGAAAACCAGAGCAATTTGGGTTAGAAAAGATGATCTAGTACCCTAGATGAAATGTAACATTGTTGTTTCTGCTTTAAAAGCTGAACTTACATCTTCTGGTTGGTATCTGGATTCTGGATGTTCCAAGCATATGACAGGTGATGATACAAAACTTTTAAATAAAACCATCTTTGATGGTGGAAAAGTTGTTTTTGGTGATGGAGTATCATCCCAGATCATAGGCAAAGGAACTCTTAAAGAAAAAGGACTTCCTGTTCTTGAAAATGTTCTCTTAGTTAAAGGTCTTAAGGCTAATTTACTTAGCATTTCGCAATTTTATGACTCAAACTATACTGTTACCTTTTCAAAGAACAATTGCAAGATTTTAAATGAAAAGGGAGAATGCTTAATTACAGGATTCAGAACTCCTGACAATTGTTATACTGTCATGTCTAGTTCTGAAATCTGTAATGTTGCCAGAATGGATGACAATGAGATATGGCATAACAGAATGGGTCACATTAATTACGAGAATTTGAGTAAATTGTCTTCTCAACAAATAGTTAGAGGAATACCAAAAATTAAACCTATTCATAACATAGTCTGTGGTCCCTGTCAAGAAGGAAAAATTGTTAAAACACCTCATAAAAGGGTTAAAGATATCCTTACCTCTAATCCCTTAGAACTCATCCATATGGACCTAACGGGTCCTTCTCAAACTGTTAGTCTCTGTGGACACATTTATATTCTAGTTATGGTTGATGACTTCACCAGATTCACTTGGGTAGCTTTCTTAAAACAGAAATCCGATACTTTTCAAACCTTTTTAAAGATTCTTTTACGGATTGAAAATGAGAAAGACACTCAAGTGAATAGAATTCGAAGCGATAGAGGTGGTGAATTCAAAGATACTGGTATTGTCGAATATTGTGACTATAATGGTTACAAACATGAGTTCAGTGCTCCTAAGACACCTCAACAAAATGGTATAGCTGAGAGAAAGAATCGAACTCTTCAAGAGATGGCACGTGTCATGCTCCATGCCAAGAACTTACCTAAGTATTTTTGGGTAGAATCTATTCCTACAGCTTGCCATCTTATTAATAGGGTCTATCTTAGAAAGAATTCCAAACAAACCCCTTATGAACTTTGGTACAATAAAAAGCCTAATCTTAAGTACCTTAGAACCTTTGGTAGTACCTGCTACGTGTGCAAAGATAGGGAACACTTATCTAAATTTGAGAGTAGGGGAGATAAAGCCATATTCTTAGGATATTCACCTAACAGTAGAGCTTATCGGGTGTATAATCTTCGCACTAAAACCTTAATGGAATCAATAAATGTAATTGTTAGTGACACTACTGTAGAAAGCAAGACTAGTGAATTAACTATAGAAGAAGAATCGTCAAATATTTTAGAAAATGACTCTTCTGAAATAGATAATTCATTACCTATTGAGTCACCTGAAGTACCTAACTGGGTTTCTAAAGATCATCCCATAAACAACGTAGTTGGTAACCCTAGTGAGCCAGTACGTACAAGATCCCAACTTAGAAATTATGCTCTTTATGCATGCTTTGTTTCTCTTGTGGAACCAAAGAATGTAAATGAGGCACTGAATAACTCTCACTGGATTTCTGCTATGCAGGATGAACTTTTACAATTTGTCATTCATGATGTATGGTATTTTGTTCCACGTCCTGATCACAAAAAGGTTATTGGTACACGTTGGATTTTCAAAAATAAAACTGATGAAAATGGGATGATAATTAGAAATAAAGCTAGACTAGTTGCTCAAGGTTATTCCCAAATAGAAGGACTTGATTTTAATGAGACGTTTGCTCCTGTTACTCATTTAGAATCAGTTCGTCTGCTTCTTGCTATAGCTTGTCACATGCATTTTACATTATATCAAATGGATGTTAAATCTGCGTTCCTTAATGGAATACTTGCCGAGGAAACCTATGTAGAATAACCTAAAGGGTTCATTGACCCTAATTATCCTAATCATGTATTTCGGTTGAAAAAAGCTTTATATGGTCTTAAGCAAGCTCCTAGAGCTTGGTATGAGCGCCTGTCCAGTTTTCTGCTGGATAAAGGTTTCAAAAGAGGTGGAAATGACCAAACCTTATTTGTCAAACATTTTGGCAAACACATTACTATCGCTCAAGTCTATGTAGACGATATCATATTTGGATCCACTTCTACCTCAGAAGTAAAATCTTTTGCTGAAATTATGAGTAAGGAATTTCAGATGTCCCTTATGGGGGAGTTATAGTTCTTCCTAGGTCTCCAAGTCAAACAACAACCAGATGGATTGTTTCTTTCACAGACTAAGTACGCATTAGAGATAGTTAAGAAATTTGGCCTCGAGAGTGCTAAAAGTGCTAAAACGCCTATGAGTACTACAGAAAAATTGTCTAAAGATGAAAATGGAAAATCTGTAGATTCTACTTTATATCGTAGTATGATTGGCACATTACTCTATCTGACTGCCTCGCGTCCTGATATCATGTATGCTGTGTGTGTTTGTGCGCGCTATCAAAACAACCCCAAAGAGAGCCATTTAAACTCTGTTAAACGGATAATTAAATATGTTAAAGGCACTCTAAATTTAGGAATTTGGTACACGAATGACACACCTAGCACTATTATTGGGTACACTGATGCTGATTGGGCTGGTTGTACTGATGATAGTAAAATCACTTCAGGCGCATGTTGTTATATTGGTAATAACTTGGTAGGATGGAGTAGTAAAAAACAGAACTGCACATCTCTCTCAACTGCTGAATCTGAATACATAGCCGCTGGTATCTGTTGTGCCCAATTATTGTGGCTCAAACAAATGCTAAATGATTATGGTATTCTAGAACCCACACTACATCTCTATTGTGATAATCAAAGTGCGATTAATATTTCTAAGAACCCAGTTCAACACTCGCGAACTAAGCACATTAAAATAAGACATCACTTTATTCGTGAATTAGTTGAAACCAAGGAATTAGAAATCAATTATCTTCCTACTGATCTACAACTTGCAGATTTATTTACCAAACCTCTTGATTATAATAGATTCATTTCATTACGTAAATCTATTGGTATGCTTTGTGTTGAGTAAATACATGTTATCTTTTTCCAAGTTCCTTCCCTTTGTCCATTTGAGACAAAATGGGGGAGAAATTTGAGTCTACTGCATATACTAAAAAGCTTGATCTGAGTAATTCTTTGCAGGTATTTTTCTTGTATAGTCATTCTTTATTGTAATAATAGGATGTTAAACTGTATATAGTTGAGTTATGTAATTTTTGCTTTCTAGGATTTGGGTAGATAGAACTTTTATAGGAATAGGTTTTTCTTATTTGTTGTCGCCCTACGAGTTCTAGATAACTCAAAGGAGATTTTGTCTCATATTTCCAAAGGGGGAGATTGAAGCCCTTATACTTTTGACTCATTTGAGTCTAGACTGTATAAGAGCTCATCTAGTTTGGAAATTGTGACAAAATTTTATCCATCCTAGAAACCAAAGAGCCTCAGAGATTGGTTTGCTTCTTCTCCTATTCATCTTGTAATGATCCTGAGACTATAGCCATCACTCACACACTTAGAACTTCATTCTTGCATTTCATATTGCACCTTTATGTGTATTAATGTGGTGAGTGTGTTTAAATCCCTTAATTTGATTTTTATTAATTTTTTGGGAATTTTAAACATCTTTTAATTAAGGTTTTATTAAATTAAAACTTGGTTTAAAAAGTTTTGGGGTTAATATCTAAATAGGTATTGTTGTGATTTTTGGCCTTAAGTTACTTTGGGTAGAAACCGAAAGCGCCAGAGACTCCAGGGTTGGCTTTGTAATTATTTTGGGACGCGCGTTTGCATTCGTCCTATGGCCAACACTTGCTGCTCTCTGATTGGCCAGAGTTGTGTTTCTTTACAGAGATAAAGCCTCGCATGTTTACAGCCCTTGGATCATCCCTTATCAATGGCCTGCATGTCGCCTGAGTGAATCCCCGTGTAATCCCTTAAGCCAATCACAGCCTGTTTAATCCACCGCCTGTTGTGAGCCCTTAGATTGTAGTCAAAGGAGCTTGACTCAACCTCAGACTGTGTTTTTGAACGATGCTCTGGAATCTTCTTCCCTTCCTATTTAAAGGCCTCTCATCTCAGCCTTCGAAAGCTTTTGCCATTTTAAAAAGTCTTAGAGAATAGAGAGAGAGAGAGAAGAGAGATAAGAGAGAGAGAGAAACCAGAAAGCCAAGTTAGAAACCCTAACTTCGTCAAATCTTCTCCAAACCTAAACCACTTACCTCTCCAAAACACCATAACCAAATAAACACCATCCTTAGTGTTTCTTGAGTTTATGAGAGTTCGAGTTGAGTGAATCTTGGGTTACTGTAACCTTGTGTTCATAAAATCTTATTTCCAACTTAGACACTTACTCAGATCTTGTTTCTGGTTCAATAGAAATCATAGATCTGAAGTTTTTCATGTCACAACACACTTAGTTGCATTTTATTTCTCATCTTGAGAAGTTCGTTGTTGATTGTTTTTCTGTTAAAACATTTTCTTACTACAAAATCAACAATAAATGTTTTTCTGTTTCTGTTTTTACAAAACTTAACCTGACCTAGTTGGATTCGCACTTGGAGGGTTTTCAATCTCCTAAATATTTTCAAAACAGATTGAAAAAGGTCTTGTCCGATTTCTTAAGCAAGATCTCCGTGGAATCTGGGTTATTTTGAAAGGTCAAAAGGTTTTTGATTTTGTAAGAAAGAAAAATAACAAACTCACTGCATATAGACTTTATATGTAATTCGTTAGGATTGTTTGTAACTAATAAGAGTGCGTGTGTTCATGCATGTGTTATAGAACACTTTTCACAAACATTTTCACACTACAAACACTGAAAGTGTTGGCTATAAGATTTGGTGAACATAAGTCGACGTAAAGTGCTGAAACAAAGGAAGAGTTGACAAACTGAGAAGGCTACATCAACAATCAAGATCTGCAGAAAAGTTTAAGGACGCCAGAGGGTATAATCCTGAACTTGTATAGACTTGTTATTGTGTGCATGTTAGTTAAATAGGTTGTAACTCACATATTTGTTTTAGTGATATTTTCTTGTTTTACTCCGTAGAGGGAGTCGTGGATGTTTCCTCAAGGTTGAGGTTTTACCACGTTAAAAATCCTGAGTATTAATATTTCTACATCTTCTCATCCCATTCTGATGTGTGCTGAGTTTAAAATATTTTAAACTGTTTACTAAAGCTTGTTATCAAATCTTGTCCATATCTCGTACATAATTTTTGTTAACACATCTTGTGTTCAAAATATTTTTGATTTAAGTAAAGAGTTTATTCAACAAACTTTCGGAGTTGCTTAAATAGTTTATTTTTAATAAACGGCTTTGGCAACGTTATTTCACATGTGTGGACAGTAGGGGTGGGGGTGGGGATGTTTAACAGTAACAATTCATTTTTTTTTGTAGTAATTGTATATATTTGCATGTCTTCTTCTAATTCATTTTGGTTTTTACTAATAACATTTTGTTACAACAAATGTCTCCTTCAGGTATTAAGGCGAGCATGATGATGCTGGTTATGATGATGTCGTTTGTGATCGGTGATAGCGGAAGCGACGAGGGCTCTTCGGCCCCTAGGCTCCCAAATATGGCAAATTGGGGATGGCCATCGAGAACAAGTCAGGGCTATTAGTGAGATCCCTCGAGCTAATAAAGACGATCATCGGCCCGAGGTATATTAATTGGAAGGAGGTGCCATATGAGTTCAAGTTAGCTGTTTGGGTGGCACTATAGGTAATGTAATTATATTTATATTTATATTTATATGAATATTTCGATTTCGATTTCGATTTCGATTTCTATTTCATTTCATCTTTATATTTATATTTATTTGCAACTAATATTGTATTTGTTGGACAAGAACAATTCATCCTGGATCCAAAGCTACGCGATTCCATCTTGGAGCAGTTAAGGGAGCAACACAAGATATGGAAGAAAAATATGCGGACCTAGTACTTTGGGAAGACACGAGAGTCTGTTATCCTAATGTGTGAATCTATCCCGTCGAAGGAGCCAATCTCATTGTCACAATGGCAAAATTTCATTGACAATGAGATCGGGGAGAGACAATTGGCATCTCGCCAATCGGGGAGGGAAAATCGGGCAAAAAAAATGGACCTGCACTACTCCGGCTGGACGTTTTACACCGAGGTGGAGCATAGGATGATGGTAAGATTTAATTTTTCTATAACTACAGAAATATATTATTCTGCATTATTTTACTTTGCGGGGCCGATACTAATTTCGTATATCGTGTGGCCTACTCACCTCGTCATAGTTAACCTTACCCAAGACATGTAGTGACATTATTTGAATTGAATTATTTTTAAGTTGGTACATTTGAATTATATTTGGATTATATCGTGATGCATATTGTCTCTATTTTGAATGTATATTTTCATTATCTCTATTTTATTTGGATATATGATGCTTGAATAAATACAACGTTGCTATAACATGTAAAAATATACTGCTGGGCAGTGGTAGTGGCAGTGGCCAAACTGCCCAGCAGATTTTTTTTTCAATTTTGTCCAAAATTATCACGGTTAATGACCGTGATAATTTTTTAATCATTGTCACGGGCTTGTCACGGTCCTTAGCCGTGATAAACTTGTCAAGGTCAAGGACCGTGACATGATCGTGATAATTCTAACGAACTTATCACGATCAATGACCGTAACAAGTTCGTGACAAACAAAGTTGTCACCCCAGGAATTATCACGATCATAAACCTTGACAAGTTGAACTTGTCAAGGTCAATGACCATGATAATTTGGCAGATTTGGTGTAGTGCTAGACCAGGAGTCACCACACGGTGGATACACTTCGTGAAGTCTAGGTATATCATCCATGGGGGGTATTGATGCGGTGACATCCTCCCTCATGTACTCGGAGTACGCTTGTTCAGCAAGTTCAATGGACTCAAATTTTTTGAATATGACGCCTCGATATTTATTGAGTTGTGCTTGTGTTGCTTTCCACGAAGTGTAAACACCCGTATTTAGGCCTTTGAATACTACGTATGCCGGGTATGCCATGTGTATGCCTGCAAACAATAAAATGTAACTATGTTAGTTACAATAAAGAATGTGGGGCACAATGTTATTTTCATAAAAATTTACTTACCAGTAGTCTAGGATCTCATACTATTACAAGAATTTTGTTCAGTTTATAGTTAGAAATACTCACGTACACAAACAGGCAAACTAAACATTGAGAGAATGGATTACATAACAGTTTTAAAATGTGAATGTGTTAACAACGTAGATAAACAAGTGTTCTCAAATTGATAAACAAGGTACAAACTAAGTGAAGAAATTACATGATTCATATATTGCATTGTAAATCTGATATGCCAAAGCTTAACTGATTTATATTGCATTGAATATGCTAAAGCCTAACTGATTTTAGCCTATTAAAATAAACTAATAATGATTAAAAGGGATTATAGAGAGAACCTGAGAGAGTAGATGAAGACCACACCTGATGTTAAAGAGGAACACACTAACATCATTCCAAAAAAAAATAGAAATTTGCTGATCAGAGAGGTTAAGGCCAAAAACTGCCAGTACTAACATTCCTTTTTTTGTATAAAACATGTGAAATTACTCTAACCTTCACTATGTTAGCATCAGAGTTGTATTGATATCCTGTGTTGAAATCAAAGAGCCTCAAGCCACAAGGAATTGAAAAGAAGAAAAACAAACTGTACTTGGTAAAATTATGATGCTCAAGTATCTTCATGCCCTTTATTTGAATCCTTTGTAGAGTAAGTTGGAGAATGTCTGCGATGAAATCTTTATGTAAAGTAATAACCGATGGGCGTGTCGGAGACAGGTGTAAATTTTCCAAGCACAACAAGAGGCCAACGGATCACACCAATAATAATGGAAACAAGCCATAATTTCCAACTGAGCCTAACAGTAGTTATGAACTTCCCAAGGAACATGATTATCATGATTAACAGTAGTAGTGAACTTCCCTAGGAACATTCCTTTAAATACATTTTTTTCATCAGGCTTCCTAGCATTAAATTCATTGAATACCTGAAAAAGGAGAAATGGGTTGAATATCAGCATGTCCTTAACTTTAATAGCATGGTTATGTGTGTCTCCCTTCAAATTCAGAATATTTATACCTTGGAAGTTGAGGATGAGGAAGACAATCACTGTTGTATATTTTATAAAATGCCAGCTTATTTGGTCAAACCTTAGAGTCAATTTTAATTAAGACACATATGTTAAAAGTGACGTGTCTTAGTACCAATGTGTTCCTTGTAGCAAGGAGATTAATTTGGTATAATCACTTGTTCAAAATAGTGAAGTAATGAATGAAAAATTTGAACTTAAAGTGACCCATTTGAGTTTAATCTAGATGGTGTAACATGGTTAAGTGGGTTTGTCCCACATTGGAAAAGTGGTAGAAAAACTTGGAGTTAATATACACAAGTTATGGGACTAAGGCTTGGATGCCTTGGGCTATCCCAACTCTTTGAATGGGAGATGGCCTACACTATGCATGTGTTGGGCTTGGCCCAAAAGCCCACGCGCGCGCCGTCGCCGCCGTCCGTCCCGGCCCGTGTCCGGGTCCGGGTCGTGGGTCGTTCTTGAGCATCTATTAAATTTTTTGGACAAATTTTAATTGCCCTTTGGGCTTTAAAATTTATTTTCTGAACCAAAAAATATGAATTAATTACGGATTAATTATTTTTCGCATTAATTAATTACTTAAAAATACTGTCGTTTTTAATTATTTAAAAAACGCTGTCATTTTTAATTAATTAATTAAAACATTAAGTTGCTTTATTAGAGAGATGCAACTGTTCAAACAGTCATGTCTGTTCTGGGAAAAGCCATGAGTTGCAGTCCTTCACCACTTATAAAAGGGACCTTATGCAGTCCATTTAAAAGTTTAGAAAATCTACCCGAATTCCCTACTACTGTCCTTGTTCCCTTCCTACTGTTTGAGAGAAATTCGCCATTATTAGTTCATGGGACTGTTGCACTGAAGTGCTTCTTGCAACAGTCGTTGACCGTTTCATCCTGGGAGGCAGACGCCCATTGAACCTTCCGTCAGCACCGTAGCGGGGGCGTATTCTGTCTTAAGGAGAGATAGTTCAACTTTCGACTCGGTCAAAATTATGCAAGTGATTGTTTCAGTCACAAACTGTATGTTCTTCTTATCTCCCTTTACTGTTCTGTTTTTTTTAATTAATTTTAATTACTGTTTATATTTATTTAGTGATATATATATATATATATATATATATATATATATATATTCATTTTTCGTAATCAGGTAAACAACAATCTTAAGACAAAATAATATATATAATTTTTGTGTTTTCACTAAATAAATATAATTTTCTTAATTGAAATTAGATTCGAAACATTTTACCTGTTTTATTTACATACTAAAACGTGTTTACATTGAATATCCTTTTTCTTACAATTTTAATTTTTCAAACAATTTCTATACATTTCATAAATTTCTTTTGTGTTATTCAATATCAGAATAATGGCTACTGAATCCTCTGAAAATGCCATGTATGTTCCTCAAAATGATGTGACAGTTAGTATTCGTAATACCGTTCCTACTCATTTAACTCATGGTAAAAAACTCGAAAATTTTAATGGTACTGATTTCAAACGTTGGCAACAAAAGATGTTGTTCTATTTAACTATTGTGAGGTTTATTAACGAAGATGCTCCTGTGGTTAATGAAAATGAAACGGATAAGACAACTTTGGTAGCTGTAGAAGCATGGAAACATTCAGATTTTATTTGCAAAAACTATATCCTTAATGGATTGGACAATACACTTTATAATGTATATAGTCCAATCAAAACCGCTAAATTGTTATGAGAGTCTTTGGATAAAAAAATATAAAACCGAGGATGCCGGCATGAAAAAATTCGTGGTCGGTAGATTTCTCGAGTATAAAATGGTTGATTCAAAGACTGTCATAAGCCAAGTCCAAGAGCTTCAATTATGTTTTTATGAAATACTTGCTGAAAATATGGTCATAAGTGAAACATTTCAAGTTGCTAAGGTAATTGAGAAATTACCTCCTTCTTGGAAGGATTTAAAAAATTATTTGAAGCATAAACGAAAAGAAATGGGACTTGAAGATTTAATTGTTCAGTTAAGGATAAAAGAAGATAATCGTAAATCTGAGAAGAAAAATAGTAACCATGCTATGTCTGCAAAAGCAAATATTGTTGAGGATGGACAAAAATTCAATAAAAAGAGGAAGCACAAAAATAAAGGCACAAGTCAACAAGGCGGTGCTAAGAAGTTCAAAGGAAAATGTTTTAATTGCAACAAAGAAGGTCATAGGGCCAAGGATTGTCACAAGCCGAAAAAATAAGAGAACTTCAAGAAGAAAGCACCACAAGCCAACATGACAGAAGTTGATGCATTATCCGACGATGTTTCCAATATTTCTCTCTCCGCAGTTGTATCTGAAGTAAATTTGGTGGGTAATACCAAAGAGTGGTGGGTTGATACCGGCGCTACACGCCATATATGTTCCGATAAAAGTATGTTCACAACCTACTAGCCAATTGCAAATGGAGAACAATTATTCATGGGAAACTCCTCCACCTCGAAGGTTGAAGGTAAAGGCAAAATAGTGTTGAAAATGACTTCGGGGAAGCATCTCGTACTCAACATTGTATTGCATGTGCCTGGCATTAAAAAGAACCTTATTTCCAGTTCCATGCTAAGCAAGAAAGGATTTAAGCTAGTCTTTGTTGGAGACAAATTTGTACTAAGTAAAGATGGAATGTATGTAGGGAAAGGATATATGTGTGATGGGATGTTCAAATTGAACGTCATGACTGTTGTACCTAAAAGTAACGATGATAATAATAAAATGATATCTTCTGCTTATATGCTTGAGTCTATGGAGATGTGGCATTGTAGACTTGGACATGTTAATTATAATACTTTAAGTAAATTAATTCACTTAGAATTAATTCCTAAATTTAGCATTGATACAAGTCACAAATGTGAAACATGTGTAGAAGCAAAATTAACAAAAACACCTTTTCATTCAATTGAAAGGAATAGTGAACCTTTAGATTTAATTCACACCGATATATGTGATTTAAAATTTGTTCAAACTAGAGGTGGGAAAAAGTACTTTATTACCTTTGTGGATGATTGCACTAGATATTGCTATGTCTACCTTTTAAGAAGCAAAGATGAAGCAATTGAAGCTTTTAAGCAATGAAAGATAGAAGTTGAGAATCAGCTTGGTAAAAAGATTAAAGAATTAAGAAGCGATAGAGGTGGTGAATATGAAAATCCTTTTAAGGAAATATGTTTAGAAAATGGTATTATTCACCAAACTACTGCACCTTACTCTCCTCAATCAAATGGGATTGCGGAACGTAAAAAATGAACTTTAAAAGAAATGATGAATGCATTATTAATAAGTCCGGGATTACCCCAAAACATGTGGGGGGAAGCACTGCTTTCAGCTAATTACATTTTCAAAAAATTGATTCATAAGAAAACAAATAAGATACCTTATGAGTTGTGGAAAGGACGCAAGCCTCCCTACAAATACTTAAAAGTGTGGGGGTGTCTTGCAAAAGTACTAATTCCTGAACCTAAAAAGGTGAAAATTGGTCCAAAGACTATTGACTGCATATTCATTGGTTATGCACATAATAGTAGTGCATATCGATTTCTTGTGCATAAGTCTGATATTCCTGAAATTCATGAAAATACAATCATAGAATCTAGGAATGCATCATTCTTTGAAAATATCTTTCCTTGTAAAAATACACAAGAAACAATTTCTAACAAAAGAATGCTTGAAGTTACAAATGGTGAACCTCAAAATATTATTGAGGAAGAACCTAGACGTAGCAAAAGAGCTAAGATTTCAAAATCTTTCGGTCCAGATTTTCTAACATATATGTTAGAAAATGAACCTCAAACGGTAAAATAAGCTCTATCCACTCCGAAGCCTCATATTGGAAAGAAGCTATCAATAGTGAAATTGAATCCATTTTGCAAAATCATACTTGGGAATTGGTGGACCTACCACCAGGGACAGGACCGTTAGGGTGTAAATGGATATTCAAACGAAAAATGAAAGCTGATGGTACTATTGATAAATATAAGGCTAGACTTGTAGCTAAAGGATACAAGCAAAAAGAGGGAATAGATTATTTCGACACCTATTCACCTGTTACAAGAATTACATCCATTAGAATGTTAATTGCAATTGCAGCAATACATAAATTGGAAATACACCAAATGGATGTTAAAACGACATTTTTAAATAGTGAATTCGATGAAGAAATATATATGGAATAACCGGAAGGTTTTAGATCTCTTGGAAATGAAAGGAAGTATGTAAACTTGTGAAGTCATTATATGGGTTGAAACAAGCACCTAAACAATGACATGAAAAATTTGACAATGTCATGAAGTCAAATGGTTTCAAAATAAATGAGTGTGATAAATGTGTTTACATCAAAAGCACTCAAGCGGGACATGTGATTGTATGTCTATATGTAGATGATATGCTACTAATTGGTAATAATAATAATGTTATCAATTCTACTAAACAAATGTTGACTAGTAGATTTGAAATGAAGGACATGGGATTGGCTAATGTAATCCTAGGAATTAAAATTATTAGAACCCCTCAAGGAATTAGCTTATCTCAATCACATTACGTTGAAAAATACTTCAAAAGTATAATAAATATGATCAAAGTCCAGTGAGAACACCTGTAGATCCAAGTCATCACCTCTTTAAAAATAAAGGTGAAGGTATATCTCAACTAGAGTATTCTCGTATTATTGGAAGTTTGATGTATTTATCAAACTGTACTCGTCCTGATATAGCATACTCAATTAGTAAGCTCAGTCGATATATGAGTAATCTTGGGAAAGATCATTGGAAAGCCTTGATAAGAGTTCTTCGATATCTTCGATACTCTTTGGGGGATGGGTTCCACTACGAACGATATCCAGCTGTACTCGAAGGCTATAGCGATGCAAATTGGATATCTGACTCAAATGATTCGAAATCCACAAGTGGATATGTATTTACCCTTGGAGGTGCAGCCGTATCTTGGAAATCCTCAAAGCAAACGTGTATTGCAAGATCCGCGATGGAATCTGAATTTATTGCTTTAGATAAATCTGGGGAAGAGGCCGAATGGCTTAGAAACTTCTTAGAGGATATTCCAATATGGTCAAAGCCCGTGCCACCTATCATAATACATTGTGATAGTCAATCGACAATTGCTAGGGCTGAAAATAATAACTATAACGGTAAATCACGACATATACGTAGTCGCCACAAAACCGTTAGACAATTGCTCTCAAATGGAATTATTTCTGTTGACTATGTAAAGTCAAAGGAAAATATTGCGGATCCACTAACTAAAGGTATACCTAGAGAGCAAGTTGTAAGTTCATCACGTGGAATGGGCCTAAAGCCTGTAAAATTCTAAAGAGTCGTCTTAATGGAAACCCAACCTAAATGACTGGAGATCACAAGAAATAGGTTCAAAGGGACAACCTAATTATGATGACTCAGTTTGCACTGAGAAGTAATACTTTAATTACTTCCTCCCATTCCGAAGATGAGTCAGTGCACAAATTGCCGCGTGTATAAGGATAAACTATGTTTTTAATGATTTCTATATCTTGAATGTATATGTCAAGTGGGGTATTAGCAGGATACTCTTTATAGAAATCACCTATGTGAGTGAGAAGGGGCCGCTTCTATGAGAATAATTAAGGTTATTTCTCTAGCACACTCATGAAACCAGGAGGTGTCCAAGGCCAAAATGGACACAACAATGAGAACCAATAAGGTTGGAAAAACATTTTGTGAATATTATTGTCTTAGTTTACACAAATGGTCGATCAATTCAAGACATCGCGTTCATTGATTGGCTAGTAAGCTCGATAGTATCTCACTAGGAAAGATTCAAAGCCACAAACTATCTTTTTCGATGCAATATTTTTTCCTAGAACAACTCTCTGTTTGCATCTATATTCGTTTGATTCTTCCAAATTTCATTCATGTGGAGGATTGTTGTATATTTTATAAAATGCCAGCTTATTTGGTCAAACTTTAGAGTCAATTTTAATTAAGACACATATGTTAAAAGTGACGTGTCTTAGTACCAATGTGTTCCTTGTAGCAAGGAGATTAATTTGGTATACTCACTTGTTCAAAATAGTGAAGTAATGAATGAAAAATTTGGACTTAAAGTGACCCATTTGAGTTTAAGCTAGATGGTGTAACATAGTTAAGTGGGTTTGTCCCACATTGAAAATGTGGTAGAAAAACTTGGAGTTAATATACACAAGTTATGGGACTAAGGCTTGAATGCCTTGGGCTATCCCAACTCTTTGAAGGGGAGATGGCCTACACTATGCATGTGTTGGGTTGGCCCAAAAGCCCACACGCGCGCGCCACCGCCGTCTGTCCGGCCCGTGTCCGGGTCCGGGTCGTGGGTCGTTCTTGAGCAACTATTAAATTTTTTGGACAAATTTTAATTGCCCTTTGGGCTTTAAAATTTATTTTCTGAACAAAAAAATATGAATTAATTACGGATTAATTATTTTTCGCATTAATTAATTACTTAAAAATACTGTCGTTTTTAATTATTTAAAAAATGCTGTCGTTTTTAATTAATTAATTAAAACGTTAAGTTGCTTTATTAGAGAGATGCAACTGTTCAAACAGTCATGTCTGTTCTGAGAAAAACCATGAGTTGCAGCCCTTCACCACTTATAAAAGGGACCTTATGCAGTCCATTTAAAAGTTTAGAAAATCTATTCGAATTCCCTACTACTGTCCTTGTTCCCTTCCTACTGTTTGAGACAAATTCGCCATTGTTGGTTCGTGGGACTGTTGCACTGAAGTGCTTCTTGCAATAGTCGTTGACCGTTTTATCCTGGGAGGCAGACGCCCATTGAACCTTCCGTCAGCACCGTAACGGGGGCGTATTCTGTCTTACGGAGAGATAGTTCAACTTTCGACTCGGTCAAAATTATATAAGTGATTGTTTCAGTCACAAACTGTATGTTCTTCTTATTTCCCTTTACTGTTCTGTTTTTTTTTAATTAATTTTAATTACTGTTTATATTTATTTAGTGATATATATATATTCATTTTTCGTAATCGGGTAAACAACCGTCACTTGATATAGAGCCTAAATTAATAAGTTCCTCCACATGATATTTGTTACAAGAGGTTCTCTTCGACCAACTCGGGTCAATATTAGCCTCATGTAATGCAACTTCTATTCCTGCTATTCCCATCGCAAGACCAATATCAGCCTCATGTAATGCAGGAGCATCATTAGTGCCATCTCCAGTTACAGTAACAACATGACCACTCTTTCTCAATGCTTGCACAAGAAAGAGCTTATCGTTAGGGGATAACCTTCCCATTACCGATATGTTGTTGGCAATTTCTTGCCTTTGGGCTTCAGAGTAAGCACATAATAACTTCCCTTCAATAAGGTTTGTCTCGGTAGCATCTGCATATTATTCCATTATGCCACATTTTAAAGCTATTGCTTTTGCTGTTTAAAGATTATCACCAATCACCATGCGTAACTTAACACCTACATCTTTGCACAATTGAACAACATTTATCACACCTGGTCGACAAGGATCCTTCAGGACAACAATAGCTAGAAAAATAAGGTCATTTCGGGCTATTCCAATGTTCCAGTCACTCCTGATCTGTTGGAACAGAATCCATTGGACATCATTTGTAGGCAAAAGCAACGCAACATAAACTTCCTGCAGCCATGTTGTTGATTGATTTTTTGAATAATGCCACCTTATCTTCATTCAATGGCACCAATTGATTATCGGCATCAATATATCTTGTACATGAAGCTAAGACTATTTTAGCAGCCCCTGTCCAATGTACAAGAACTTCAGAATTTGGTAGTTTTAGTGCAATACCCCCTTATTTTTTCTTCGAGATGAACGGGAAAGCAAGGATGACTACAGAATCTGATCTGACAGTTTTGAAGTCCATTCCAAGTTTGACACCCCACTGAAGAATGGCCTTCTCTGTTGGTGATCCAGATATCTCTCCAGCACCCTCGGGCTTAAACACACTGCCTATTGTATTTTGTGCAACACCTTCAATAAGGAGAGAAGTAACCTCTATAGGTAATGCCGAAGTATTGTCAGCAGGGTCATTTTTCTTTCCACAAATAAAGGCCTCAACTACAGTCATCTTATTTATTGTCAAGGTTCCAGTTTTATCACTACAAATGGTATCTTTTTAAAGTCTTCTCACCAAAGCCTTGTAATTAACTGGATATCAAATTGTAAAAAATTGTATATCAAAGCCTAGGTGACCATGGGACTTCACCTCAAATATGAAGCCAATTTTTATTGCATAAAGACACATCAAGACTTCTTTGAACAACTCTATTAGAGAATTTCATGCAAATATGGACAATTCCAAATGTATCAATCTGAAGAAGATAAAAAAAGTCAATAATTTGATTGAATTCCTTACATGGCTTGTAATAAGTGGGTCTAGAACCTATACATTCATGAAAGCTAAGAAAAGAATTGAAGTCCTCAATAATATCCCTATGAGAAGGATGATTCATATGAATATGATTAATTAATCTCCAAACTAGGACCGGCAATATGGGCTCTTGAGGATGAAACCGCCCATAATCCACCAAAAATAATATGTTTGGATACCATTAATTGTGTTTGTGGGTCAAAATGGTTTGAACGATCCAATAAGATGGTTTGTTAGCGGGTCATTAGCGGGTCAAAATGGTTTTGGACCCTCACAAAAATAAAACTGAAATTACTAAATAGTTAAAAGATTTTTTTTATTCAACTATTTACTTGTATATTTTTTTTCAAAATTATTATGCCATATTTATTTGTATATGGTATAATAATTGTTTTTTCAAAACAAAAAAGTGGGTCAACCCGACCCGACCCAGGTTTAACCTGATCAAACCCGACCAAATTATTATGTCCGGCCCGCTTTTGACTCGTCCAAATTTATCTATATTCATTTTTGATCTGCCCATAACTGCCCATTTTCCACTACTACTCCAAACATATCTCCTAATAACATAATCAGTAAAAGCATAAACAACAGTGAGAAATAATTGAGCAGTACCATTGGAATATAAAATAATGACCCGTTGAGCATCACTATCAACAATAGTGGGGGTAACAACCTGCCTAGAAGGGAAGGTTCACATATTAGGCAAAATATTTCCATTCTCATTAGAACAAGCATACCTCATACCTAATTTATTCTAAAAATAAAAAAGGAACATAAGAGAAATCAGACATTGGCTTTGCAATACATAAGCTTTTGAGGGCCAGTTGGGAAAGGGAATTGGTCACTCCCATTATATTCAAGTATATAACTCTCATTGAGAAAAGTTGGCTTCATACTTGAGGTGAAGTCTCATGCTCACCTAGTACAAATGGTTTCACAAGCAAAAAGTCTTCTCACCAAAGCCTTGTCCGCCATAATTTTTCTCATTGAGTAAGCAAGCGTTAAGGTAACAGCTAAAGAAAGCCCTTCTGGAACTACAACCACGACAATGGTGATCGCAATAGTGAAAATCCTAATAGCTCCATCAACGGCAGCACCAACTTTAGTCGTACCAACTCTAAACTGTACAGATCCATCTAGATTTCTGGAATGCTCGATAAAATATTTGATCATAAGGACAACTAAAACAAATAGCGTGACCAAAAGCCCAAAGATACCAAAGTGTGAGAAGAGATTTTGAGTACTGAAGAAATTTTTGAGAAAGCGCCCTATACAACGATGTTTCTACTTTGAGTAGCATGAGGGAGACCCAAAAAAAACGAGTGAATAAGATAAAAATAGGTATAAGTTTTAAATACACATTTTGATATTCTGACGGGACTCACAATAATAAGGTATAAGCTTTTAATGCACTGGGTTTACGAAATGAATTTTTTTCTGGGTCTCCCTAGATTTATTCTTCTACTTTAGGGTCACCATTGGTCAATAATGTCAATAATGCCTTCAATTATTGTATATTATCTATATATATATACTTCAAAATTAGAACAGAATTAGAACAACTCACAAAACATATTAGAATAGAATTATCTATATGTCAATAATGCCTCCTGATGATGCCGGAATCAGCACCACCGGATAAGGTGTTTCCAAGCTCAATATAAGAACAACAATCGCAGTGCAGTTATGTAAAGAGATAAGAGAAAGAGGTAAGGAGAAGAGGAGAATACACCGGTATATAAGTGGTTCAGCCAATCTGGCCTACGTCCACTGTGAGTGTGTGAGTAATATCACTAAATGAAGGCACTAATGGCCATGGATACAATCTCTCAAGCTTTCTCTCTCTACTGTAGATTTAGACAGAGTTTTAGCTAGGGTTGAATAACTGGGATCCCTTTGCAAGGTAGGGGGTGACCCCTATATATAATACCAAGGGGGTGTAATGTACCCCCCATGCATGTAATGAGCATGTGTGTGGTTGCCTCACCAATGTGGGAGTGCCATCTGTCACTGTCACATGTAAGGAATGATGATGAAATATTCTCCCCACGTGTGGAGAATAATCTTGTTACAACTGATTTGTGCCCATGTGTCCTTATCCAAATGTCAACAGATGCTCGACCGCCATATTAGTGGATGACCTCGGCCTGGGAGAGGCCGAGGTGTAAGGACTTGATGTTTGTTCAATCCGAGATGTGTCATAGGGAGTCTCGGCCTGATCTCGGCCGAGACATTATGCTGGGGTCGGCCGCAGCCGAGGTTGGACTGATTCCATGCTGATGATTACTAAGGCTTCTTGTCACCTCGGCCTGAACTCGGCCGAGGTTGCCATACCCAGGTGTACGAGAGTGTTGTTGATGCCTGTGATGCGCGTAGCATCCATTGGAAATGTAGGTGATAGTGTCGGCCCAGGCCGACACTGGTCTGGCTGAGGGATGATATCGTGGGCCCATGGCTTATCTAGGGTCGATCAATATCTCGGCCATCATCTCGGCCGAGGTTGGTGTCTCTAGGCCGAGGTTACACTTGGGGCATATCAATCACCCCCCAGCCCTTAGTCATATGCGAGAGCAAGTGGCTAGGGGATTACTACACCTCCGAGGCCTGTCCGTCCCAAGCTAATACCTGCATGACACTTGTCCACGCTAGAACGTGCTTACTTGGTATGCGTGTGCCGTCAGCTGTCCTTTAGGGCTCCCAAGGCAATGATGTGCCTTGGGAAATGTGCCCACGCATTAACGGTTTGAACCGTTCTTTTTCTATTTCTTCTTCACTTCATTCCTGCGCACAAACTGTTCTTGCGATTTCTCTCTCTCCAAAGCTTCTCTACTCAACGCTCTTCTACCGAAGCCTTTGTCGATTTTCTTTCGAGTTTTCTTCATTTCATTCATCGATTCATTTCCAGGTACTTCTTCCTTTCCATTTCCTTTGTTTCTGGTATTTGGTTTGCATTTTCCGGCGAGTTTCATCGTTTTTCGGCGAGCATCATATTTTCAGGCAAACGATATTCTCTTTAAACTTCTAAGTTTGATCTTTAGACCCCTTTATTTTACAAGCCAATCCTGTTTGTAGTTTTAGGAGTTATTCCTTAAGTTTAGGGTCGTCCTCTGATGCTCAGACCTTTATACCAGCTTTTTGAGGATTTTCCCTCTCTCAGAGAGAAGACCCTAGAAAAGATTAGGAAAATAGAGAGAGCTCAGGAGGAAGCTCGTAGGGCTCAAGAGTTTCCCATTAGACCCTTGTTTCCACCACCTCTGAGAGTGATATATCCAGACCCCCCGGAGAACTTCTATCAGACAGGGGTTCCTGCTGATCCAACACCTATGTCTGAGTCTGAGTCTTCTACCTCAGACCCCATGTCTGTGGACTCTTTTCAGGCAGCTATGGAGTTTACACCTCGGCCTGGTCAGGCCCATGATCAGGATGAGGTATCCAGTCGAGCTTCATCCCATAGTGGCGCAAGCATCTCAGCCTCTTCTTCAGAGGTTGAGATTCTTGAGCCGAGTGTGGATGTGCCACCCATTCTTGACGCCATCCCCCTGTCGGACATCACAGGGTCAGAGTTCGCTCAGAGATTCCCTAGTAACCCATCTACATCTGCTCCGGCTGACGTTGAGCTTGATGATGATGAAGATGCTGAAAGCGATGTTGACATCTCTGAGGCGGCCGAGTTCGAGAGCACAGTCACTGAGGTGGATCTTCTGTGCTTCAGATATTTATACTCCATTAGTCCCTCCATAAAATTAAGGAGACCCCTGAGGGAAGAGAGGGCCTATCACGGTCGAGATGGAGAAATCTGCCTGTACGAGCAGATGTTTAAGTTAGGGTTTTGCCTACCCATTCATCCCATCATCAAATCCATTCTCTCTTATATCAACTTGGCACCCTCACAGCTATCCCCCATTGCCTGGAGAGTCATTATAGGGGCCATAATCCTATAGAGGGCAGTCCACCACTCTGACCTCCCAGTTCAGGTCTTTGTTGGTTGTTATGTCCCAACCTCGGCCAAAAACCATCCGAACTACTATCATTTCGTGGCTCGGAGGCCTGAGAAGAAAATGCTCCAGGTGACTCAGACCTCAAATCATAACTGGAAGCCCCGCTATTTTTTCGCCTCAGGACCATGGGAATTTGGCCCATGCGTCCCCTCTTCCACACTTGAGCCGAGGATACCCCTCAAATGGGGCAAGGTCACCATGTCTGCCAGGGTCGATCCTGGTCTAAGTCTTCAAAATATGCACAAGGTGAAGGCCCTACAAGACCAAGGGGCACATGGTCTGTTTGTTAAGTTCGAACATTTGCTGACCCCCTAGTATCTCTCGGGGACAAGCCTGGGTGGAAGTCCCCTTTTTGACTTTGGTAAGAATTTTTATTTTAAGTCTAACCTCTGAACTCATTCATATCTGATTTCTAACCCATATCTTTTAACTTTTGCAGAGCGACCACAAGACATCCCAGACGAACTGTGGGAGATGGCTGCTCCGAGCTTGGCGAGGCTTGCCAAAAAGGCTGGTTTAAACGCTCCTCCCCCAGCTCCCTCAACATCCAAATCTCAGGCCTCAAAGAAGAGGGCCTTTGAAACCCATGCCTCCGAGGATCAGAGGCCGACCTCGAGGCAAAAGAAGGCCTCTGATGCTGCGATTCTAATCTCTTCGGCCGACATCCTGACGGCACGTCTGGATCAGCTAAAGTTAACCGATAGTGTGGTCGGCCAGAGCAGGCAGGCCATGGACGCAATCGGCTCTGTAATGACCGAGGCTGACAAGCGCTTCTACAGAGCTATGGACACCTCCCTGCTAGTTGAGTTCGGCCTTCACAGAGCCGTCCAGGTATGATTTGTTCCTTCGTCAAAATTTTTAAAGTGCAACATCTGACTTTTCTCCCGGTTAACCTCTTCATTAAATGTGCAGGGAGTGACTGTTATGTATCAACTATCGAACTGGGCTATGAGGAAATTGCCCCTTATCCAGAAGGGGCAGGAGGTTGAGAAGGTTGAGAGTGCCCTAAATGCTGAGGTCGACCGTCTGAAGTCAGAGCTTCAGAACTCTGAGGGTAAGGTTAAGGGGTTGGAAAAAGACATCTCTCTGCTCGTCAAAGATCATGCCAAAGCCCTGAAGGCCAAAGATGACGTCCTGCAGTATAAGGTCAGCTCGATTGTGAAGGCTTCCCTTGGAGATGCCTCAGACAAGATAATTTCTGACTACAAAGGCTCAGACGAATTCATGGGTTTTGGCTTTGAATATCTTGAAAGAGGTATCAAGGCCACTACCAAATGGGCTGAAGTCAGAGAGAGGGAGGTCGGTACTCTAAAGGCCTCTGACTTTGTAGGTCTCGACTTTGCAGATCCCCAGTTTGCACAGGCTCTTCAAGAGGTAGAGGACGAGGCTGCTGCACCTGTTGAAACTGCAACTCTTGGAGGGACCGAGGTCGGAGGGGCAGACCATACTGATGATGTGGCCAAGGTGACCAATGCTGATCAAGCCAACCCGGCCGAGACTGTTAATGTCCCCCCCCCCCAAATCTTTAGGATTTATAACTTGTAACAAATTTGTAATTTATAATTTGTAACACCTCGGTATTTTGTAAGGAATATTTGCAACAATGCCTCTGAATGCTATATGATCTCTTCCTTTTACTGAATGTCAATCTCTTCTATTATTTTGTTGCAGTGTTCTTGTTTATACTCATTCAATAATTCTGGTCTCAGGTCTCTTCACCACTGAATTGTAATTAGGCTCTGAGGTCATCACCTAAGATGTTAGCCTCGTAATTTATTTCACCAAATTAATGATGTTAAGGGTCTGAGGTCATCTCATTATGGTGTCTGAGCTCAGACCTCGTCACCACCGAGTGATGTTATGAGGGTCTGAGGTCATCACCTAAGATGTTATCCCCATAATTAATCTCACCAAGCTAATGATGTTAAGAGTTTGAGGTCATCTGTTAAGGTGTCTGAGCTCAGACCTCGTCACCACCGAGTGATGTTATGAGGGTCTGAGGTCATCACTTAAGATGTTATCCCCATAATAAATTTCACCAAGTTAATGATGTTAAGAGTCTGAGGTCATCTGTTAAGGTGTCTGAGCTCAGACCTCGTCACCACCGAGTGATGTTATGAGGGTCTGAGGTCATCACTTAAGATGTTATCCCCATAATAAATTTCACCAAGTTAATGATGTTAAGAGTCTGAAGTTATCTGTTAAGGTGTCTGAGCTCAGACCTCGTCACCACCGAGTGATGTTATGAGGGTCTGAGGTCATCACCTAAGATGTTATCCCCATAATTAATCTCACCAAGTTAATGATGTTAAGAGTCTGAGGTCATCTGTTACGGTGTCTGAGCTCAGACCTCGTCACCATCGAGTGATGTTATGAGGGTCTGAGGTCATCACCTAAGATGTTATCCCCATAATAAATTTCACCAAGTTAATGATGTTAAGAGTCTGAGGTCATCTGTTAAGGTGTCTGAGCTCAGGCCTCGTCACCACCGAGTGATGCTATGAGGGTCTGAGGTCATCACCTAAGATGTTATCCCCATAACAAATTTCTGGTCTAAAAAACGAAGCAAGAACTGATATGGAAACTGATCTTTATTAATAACCTCTTCTCAGTAAGATAGTACATTTACATAAAATTCTATGCAACATCATATGTAATATCTCTTGAGATGGTCAGCATTCCATGGGTTAGTGAAAGGTTCTCCTTCTAGGTTTTCTAGCCTGTAAGTGCCAGGCACAATCTCTTCCGTTACTTTGTAGGGGCCATGCCAGTTTGGGTGTAGCTTGTTTGCCTTCTGTAGGGTCTTCTTTAGCACTAGGTCTCCCACTGCAATGGGTCTTGACTTCACCCTCTAGTTGTAGAATAGCTGCCCTCTGCTGGTAGGCTGCTTTTCTGACCTCTGCATCTTCCCTTCTTTCTTCGATAAGATCCAGGTCTAGCCTCCTCTTTTCCCCATTGCTGTCAAGGTCGTAGGTCTGAATCCGATGAGTTGGTAGTCCTACTTCCGTTGGTATGACGGCCTCTGAGCCATGTGCCAGCATGAATGGGGTTTCTCCTGTTGGTGTCCTTGCCGTGGTTTTGTAGACCCATAACACAACGTAGACCTCTTCTGTCCATCTCCCCTTCGTATCTTCTAACCTCTTCTTGATTCCGTCCAAGATGGTTCTGTTTGTGACCTCGGTCTGGCCATTTGCCTGAGGTCGACCAGGAGATGAGAAGAACTGTTTAATCCCCACTCTTAGGCAATACTTTTCTAAGGAGGAGTTCTTGAACTGGGTCCCATTATCTAAGATGAGAGTGTTTGGGAGGCCATATCTGCATATGATGTTCTTCCAAATGAACTGGAAGGTCTTCTGCTCTGTAATTGTTATCATCAGTTCTGCCTCCACCCACTTTGAAAAGTAGTCAATGGCAACTATCAAGAATCTATAGTTGTTGACAGCTCTTGGCAAAGGTCCTACTAAGTCAATTCCCCACACCGCAAATGGCCATGGAGAAGAGATTGACATCATAGGCTGATGGGGTTGATGAGGGATAGTGGCGAACCTTTGACATTTGTCGCACCTCTTCACATAGTCTGCAGCATCCTTAGACAAGGTAGGCCACCAGTATCCCTGAGTCATGATCCTCTTGGCTAAGGGCCTTCCCCCTATGTGGCTAAAGCAAGAACCCTCATGAACCTCCTGTAAGACCTGGGGTACTTCCATGGGATGCACACATCTGAGGAGAGGCAATAGAAACCCCTTTTTGTATAAGACGTCTCCTACTATTGAGAACTTGACAGCCCTGTATCTCAACTTTCTCCTTTCCATCTTGAACTCAGGCAGCTCTCCGTCTCTTAGGTATCTGAAGAGCGGGTCGATCCATGAGTCTCATAGGTTCACATTGTGACAAGGGCTACATACCTCGTCCTCCTCGATGCTTGCTTTTCCTAAGACCTTGATTGGAATGGTCCTTCCCAAATCTGTCTTCATTGCCGAGGCCAGCCTTGCCAATGCATCAGCGTGATTGTTTCTCAGTCGAGGCACTCTCTTCAGCTTTGCTTCTTCAAAATACTCTAACAACCTTCTTACCTTCTTTAAGTACTTGGCCATCCTTTCGTCTTTGGCCTCGTATACCCCCAACACTTGATTGACAACCAACCTTGAGTCGCTATGGAGTAGGAGTCGCTTTACTCGAAGAGTTATTGCCAATAAGAGACCTGCTATCATGGCCTCATACTCGGACTCGTTGTTTGAGGCCTGGAAGTTGAATCTCAAGGCGTATTCAATGTTGGCGCCATCTGGAGCCGAGAGTATTAGCCCCGCGCCGCTTCCACTGTCACAAGAAGATCCATCAACGAAGAGACTCCATACGTCTGCATCTGATGAGAAGACCCCTTCTCTCATAACCCCCTTCTTGAAGAGGTATCGATCCTCTTCGTTCTCTTCTACTCTGCTCCGAGATTTGCCTGGGTCGACCTCTTCTCGTCCTCGGAAGACGTTTGGTGCAGTCTCTTCCGAACCTCGGAAGACACTACGGTTTGTCTCTTCGTCGTCATCTAAGCCTTTCTCTGTCCCGGCCTCTTCCAAACTTCTATCGGCCTCTTCCCAGGTGAACTCTGCGATAAAGTCTGCGAGTGCCTGCCCCTTGATGGCTGTCCTAGGCTGGTAGGTAAGATCATACTCTCCCAGTTCGATGGCCCAGGTCATCAATCTTCCGTACTTCTCAGGCTTGTGCAGAACCTGCCTTAGTGGGGAGTCAGTGAGGATTACCATGGAATGAGCTTGGAAGTAAGGCTTCATTTTCCTTGAGGCATGTATTAGTGCATAAGCCAACTTCTCCATTCGGGGATAATTTTGTTCAGACCCTTGAAGGGCCTTACTGTTGAGGTACACAGGCCTCTGGATCCCATCCTCTTCTCGTATGATGGCTGCGCTGATGGCTGATTCAGAGACTGCTAGATACACAAACAACCTTTCCCACGTGATGGGCCGAGACAACAATAAGGGAGACCCTAAGTAGGACTTGAGTTGGTTGAAGGCTTTTTCACACTCTTCGTCCCATTGGAAGGCCTTTCTTAGAACTTTAAAGAATGGAAGACACTTGTCCGTTGCCCTAGAAACAAACCTGTTAAGGGCATCCACTCTTCCCGTGAGTCTCTGTACATCCTTGATACTCCTAGGTGTCTTCATGTCGAGCAATGCCTTAATTTTCTCAGGGTTTGCTTCAATCCCCCTCTGATTAACGATGAACCCCAGGAACTTCCCGGCTCCTACCCCGAAGACACACTTCGCTGGGTTGAGCTTCATTCTGTACGAGTCCATGACATCGAAGGTCTTCTCAAGGTCCGCTACGTGAGTGAAGGCTTTCAAGCTCTTCGTTAGCATATCTTCCACATACACCTCCATGGTCTTACCTATTTTCTCCTCGAACATCTTATTGACAAGACATTGATACGTTGCCCTCGCATTTTTCAGACCGAAGGGCATCACCTTGTAGCAGTACGTCCCTTTGTCAGTAATGAAGGCTGTCTTCTCAGAGTCTTCAGCATCCATGAAGATTTGGTTATAACCTGAGTAAGCGTCCATGAAGCTCATGAGCTCGTGCCCTACCGTTGCGTCCACCATCTGGTCTATCCTAGGTAAGGGATAGCTGTCTTTCGGGCAAGACCTGTTCAGGTCAGTGAAATCTACACACATTCGCCACTTCCCATTGGCCTTAGGCACGATGACTGCATTTGAGAGCCACTCCAGGTAGGTAACCTCTCTTATGAACTCGGCCTCTTCCAACTTTTTCACCTCTTCTCGGATGACGTCATACTTCTCCCTGGAGTACACCCTTCGTCTCTGCTTGATCGGCCTGGCATCTCTGTCTACGTTGAGCTTGTGGCTCATGACCTCAGGGTTGATACCAGGCATGTCTGCGTGACTCCATGCGAAGACACTCTGTCTCCTTCTGAGGAAGTTTACCAGCTCTTCCTTAATCCCTGGCTCTAGGGCCTTACCGACCTGGACGGTTTTTTTCGGCTCGTCCTCATTGAGGACGATGGATTCTACCTCTTCCGCGACCTCACACTTCTTCAATTTTGTTTCGTCTCTTGGGTCAAGAGTGTCTATGTTGTAAGTGGTGGTTGCTCTCTTATAGGCCTCTCTCTCTTCGTCCGAGTTGAAGTAACACTCCCGTGTCGTGGTCTGGTCCCCTTGCACTTCCCCTACTCCATAAGGAGTCGGGAATTTTAGCATCTGATGGACCGTCGATGGCACGGCTTCAAACTCTTTGAGGGCCACCCTTCCTACGATGAGGTTGTAGGCCGAGAAAACATTTTCATCCATGACGAAAAAGTTTATCTTCTTGGTCAACCTCTTAGGCCACTCATCCCCCATCCGTACATCCATTTCATACATGCCCAAGGGGTGCACCTTTTCACCACTGAAGCCTATTAATGGGTGATTGTAGGGCACCAGCCTTGCCCTGCTAAGACCCAGGCCCTTGAAACAAGGCCAGAACATCACGTCTGCTGAGCTTCCCCCGTCTATGAGGATCCTCCCTACCTCGCACCCATGCACCCTTATTATTATGACCAAAGGGTCATCATGGGGGGCTAAGATACCCTTGAAGTCGAGTCTGGAGAATCCCACTACGAGGGTGTCCATGTCTACCTTCTTCCTCTTCTGCATTGCATCAGAAGACGTTAGATTCATAACTTCGATCTTGGCCAATGACCTGGCCTCTGCTACATGAGCCTTCCTGTCGGCTACCTTAGAGCCACCTCTTGTAAATCCCCCACATATGGTGCTAACACCAAAGGAGATCATACCGACCCTCTTCACCGGGGTGTTGTCATCCTTTGGCAGAAGATCCGGGTCATCTTCATCATCTCCCTCTGAATCATCGTCCCTTCTGGCCGGGACATCGCCACGATATCTGTCATTTCTTCTCTTCTTAGGGTCTTCTCTTCCACCCTTCGGAGCCTTGCCATCCACATACTTCCTTAGCTTCTCAGATTTCAGCATCTTCTCAATCTCATCCTTTAGAGCGAAGCATCTATCTGTGACATGGCCATGATCCTGATGGAACTCGCACCATAGGTTTTTGTTCCTCTTATGTGGCGGGGCCTTCAGTTTTTCAGGCCACCTCAGAGTCCGGTCAGTCTTAATCTCATTAAGGATGTGTTCACAGCTCACCGTCAGAGGAGTGTAATGAGAGAGCTTTTCATCTCCTGACCTCTTCTTCCCCTCTTTCTTACCTTGGGACCTTCCTGTGCCACCGCGGTTCTCCTCCTCATACTTAGCGGCCATTGCCTCTTCCGCATTCATCACTTTCCCTGCGGTTGCCAGCAGCTCTGCCATGGACCTAGGGGGTCTTCCACCAGCTTCCACAATAGCTTCCCCTTCTGGAGGCCTCCTATCAGGGCGGTCATGGCTATGCTCTCTTCATAATCTTCCACCTCTAATTTCTCTTTGTTGAATCTTGCTATGTAGTCTCTTAGGCTCTCACCCTTGTCCTGTTTGACATACAGCAGGTGGGTAGTCTTCTTTTGGGGTCTTACCCCAAAGCAGAAGTTGTGGATGAACTGCTCAGCCAAGCCTTTGAAGTTCTCAATTGAGTTCTTCGGAAGGGAGGTGAACCAACTATGAGCTTCCCCTGTCAAGGTCCCTAAGAAGGCCCTACACTTCATCTCATCAGCTATCGAGTAAATGTATGTTGCCGACTGATACATCTCGATATGGTGCACAGGGTTAGTGCTGCCATCATACTTGGGAGTCACTGTAGGAGGCTTGAACTTGGCTGGGGTTGGGAACCCCACTATCCTAGCCACAAATGGGGAGCCCTCTGAGTAACCCCTCTGTAATGGGTCCCTTCTTTTAATGAGGTTTCCTATCTTCTCCTCGATGCGTTGGATGGAATCATTCCAGGGTCTTCTGTCATCAACTTGGCTGAGGTTATCCCTTGCCACCTCCCTGCGATGGACAGAGGGTTCCCCAGCCGCAACACGTTGGCTGCTGACCTCTTCCTGCTCTCGACCTCTTCTCTCACAGGGTCGGCCTTGGTCTGGCCGACCTTGCCTACACCCTCTCTGAGAGCCTGCTGCGCTCCTCGACCTCGACAGCCTCTGTCTTAGGTCATTCACCCGGCCCAGCCTCTCGAAGGCCGACCCTCTGCTCAACCTGTCAAAGGCCGACCCTCTTTATTGGGTCTCTTCTCTTCTTCGGCCGACACATCCTTGAATCTGCCTAAGAGGTCGTATAGTGTCATTTGACACCTCATACGGCTCCCAGCAGTCTTCTAGGGCTTCTTCAGCTTCTAGGTCATCATACCTGTCCTCTGAGCAAGGGTTTCCCTGCCTCCCCAGGCGCAAGCACCTAGGGTCAGCAACATCCCTTCTCCGCTGGGGTGTAGGCTGGTCCTTCATTGGCTCCTGGGGTGGTCCCCTGGAGTCAGGATGAGGCTGAACTGCCGCCCGAGTGATCATGTCCGGTGAGACTCCAGGTGGCCTCATCATCATGGTTTGACTGAGCTGGGCAAATTGCTCCTTCATGGCTTGTTGTGTTGCAGCTAAAGATTTCAAGGCTGCTGCTACCTCCGCCATTTCGGACTAGGGAGGAGCCTGACTGGAACTAGCCCCTCCACCCCCGGGCGACGAAAGAGGTGGTGGTAAGTCTGGTGCCATGTGTTAACACTATAGAGCTTGAGTAGCAAGTGAGCTTAATACCTTAAAGGACCTCTTTCAATGGTGAAACAGCTCCACGCAAGGGGTTTTTCCTGGTTCACCACTAGAGTCTCCGGTGAGGTTAAGCAGAAGAAGAGGAAGAGATAGCTTCTCGTTCCCACAGACGGCGCCAAAATGATGATGCCGAAATCATCACTACCGGATAAGGTGTTTCCAAGCTCAATATCAGAATAACAATCGCAGCGCAGTTATGTAAAGAGATAAGAGAAAGAGGTAAGGAGAAGAGGAGAATACACCGATATATAAGTGGTTTAGCTAATCTGGCCTACATCCACTGTGAGTGTGTGAGTAATATCACTGAATGAAGGCACTAATGGCCATGGATACAATCTCTCAAGCTTTCTCTCTCTACTGTAGATTTAGACAGAGTTTTAGCTAGGGTTGAATAACTGGGATCCCTTTGCAAGGTAGGGGTGACCCCTATATATAATACCAAGGGGGTGTAATGTACCCCCTATGCATGTAATGAGCATGTGTGTGGTTGCCTCACCAATGTGGGAGTGCCATCTATCACTGTCACATGTAAGGAATGATGATGAAATATTCTCCCCACGTGTGGAGAATAATCTTGTTACAACTGATTTGTGCCCATGTGTCCTTATCCAAATGTCAACAGATGCTCGGCCACCATATTGGTGGATAACATCGGCCTGGGAGAGGCCGAGGTGTAAGGACTTGATGTTTGTTCAATCCGAGATGTGTCATAGGGAGTCTCGGCCTGATCTCGGACGAGACATTATGCTGGGGTCGGCCCCAGCCGAGGTTGGACTGATTCCATGCTGATGATTACTAAGGCTTCTTGTCACCTCGGCCTGAACTCGGCCGAGGTTGCCATACCCAGGTGTACGAGAGTGCTGTTGATGCCTGTGATGCGCGTAGCGTCCATTGGAAATGTAGGTGATAGTGTCGGCCCAGGCCGACACTTGTCTGGCCGAGGGATGATATCGTGGGCCCATGGATTATCTAGGGTCGATCAATATCTCGGCCATCATCTCGGCCGAGGTTGGTGTCTCTAGGCCGAGGTTACACTTGGGGCATATCACCTCCAATTCACAAAAGAAGAAACTTAAGATGAAAATTAGAATAAAATTACACTCACAATCTAGCTATAGCCTGAGAAGTGGATACATTGTCTAACAGACACTGGATAAATTCAAAACAGATTACTAATTGATTCAAAACAGGTTACTAATATTCAAAATAGAGTTCAAACACTACTAATTGTTCACTTTGACAATTTGTTCAAATTTCTCAAGACAAATTACTCTGGATCACTTAAGGGATAGACAAAGCAACAACCAAACCACCTAAGATTTTTCGAAATCCTTAATAGTGTCCGCCCCATGACTTTGACGATACAACAAATGATTCTCTTCTCCTGGCTCAACACTACTAACGTAAACCTTATGTTCAAATATCAGCAGTTAATGGCTATGCACCGTCGTTCTAGTAGCAGGTGAAGCAACAACTTGTCCACTTACAATCTTCCTTTAACTTGAAAAGTCTAATAAATCGACATATGGATCATGTGGAGGATCAGTTAAATCTCCAAAGTCTGGCTCAGTTGAATCTCTAAAGTTTGGCTCAGTTGACGGGGGGTAGGAGTGTAATCATGGGGACTTGGATGCGGGACTGGAGTGTAATCTTACGGACTTGGATGTGGGATAGGAGTATAATTGTGAGGACTTGGATTTGATATTTTGAGTTCATTAGATTCAAAAGCACTTAAAAGCATAGTAACAGATGATTTAAGAAATTCCATATCCTCATCATATTTTTCTTCTCGTGTCTTTGCTCTAATAAACTGTCATACTATAGGCGCAATGGCCTTAAGTTTACTTTTGGACATGAGTACAACACCACGAGTCGCCCCCTAGTGTCTTTTCCTCTAAAGGCAGTCAATGCATATGTATTAATATGGTTTGGCTTGAAGAACCTTGACTACTTCTCAGCTCACTCAATTTTTGCTATAAAATTATTTATGAATCTGTTAAACCGATTGAACGACTAAACTTGAAGGAATTTAATTATTACAACTGAGATTACAAAACTCACCATATCATCAGCTACCTTTGGGTGAAACTCCCCAGTTTTTTTCCTACGACTTTCGATATACACTTCCGAATGATCAACATGTTGTTTATTTTTAAGCACCTACAAATTAATTTTCCATTAACTATTTGAGCAAGACATATAATATATATACACATTAAAATAAGAAAGTGTGTATACCATCTCCTCGGTTTTCTCAACATATGACATCCGACCAAGACAATGGATGATAGTCTTTTTAGCCCTGTTCACCCGGCCTTGGTGTCTTTGTTTCAATTTTGCCTCAAATGCTTCGTGCAAGACGAATTCATTCCACTCATGGATACGGATATGCTCTTTCCGCGGTACTCGATCCTTCATGGACTTTATCCCATCACTATCTAATCCCTTAAAATAATTTTAGCGAAGGTTACTTCTAAAAGTCTTCAATTGAATACCAATGGCTTTCGTGGATCCCTCATTTTGGTCGGTCATAAGATTGAACTCTTTCATGAGCGTATCCCACAAGTTGTCTTTTTTTACCCCCTCAACCGTATCCCAACTCTCATATTTTAAGCCAATACAAGTTTTTAACAAAGACAAGGCTCGAGCTTTAAAAGGATTCTTGCCACCTATTGGCAAACCAAATAGGTTAAGGTAAACGTTTGCACGAGAATTAATGGTAGAATATTCATTATGACTTGAACTTTCTGGCCTGGATGATGAAATTGTATTCTCGGACGCCATTTTCTGCATTTATATATTTATGCAGTAGTCCATATGTTAATACAAGAGTGTAATACCCCGTAATTTTGCTAAATTTTAAATTACGTAAGTAGAGTAATTTAATGGGATTAAATGCGCGCTTTAATTAAATTACGTGAGTAGAGTAATTTAAATAGATATTATGTTAATAAAGATGAATATGTGTTAAAGAAAATTTACTAAGGTGAGTAGTAACTTTCAATATTGATATGTACGGTCTAGTGACTATATGAACGTACCATAAGTATCTCGTCAAAATTTAGGGATGAGAGTAGAAAAATGTTTACGAGACTCAAATGATAATTTAGAGTCCACGGTTGATTCCGAAAGGGTCGAATTAGTCAAAATAGTGTGCCCAGTGATACTAGTTGAGTGCCGGGTCATTTTCGGACTAAACCGGGACCATTCAGGGGCATTTTGGTCTCTTTACAATTATGGGAAAGAAGACCTACGAATTTTGAAGCCCTAAATCTGATTATAAGAGTGGTGGCTAGGGTTAGGCAATGAGAGTTACACCATAGCCATTAGAGAAGAGAGAGAGAGCCAAATTCCTAAGGCAAAAGTAGGAAGGAGGGATCATCTTAGGAGGATTTCACCACAAGGATTGTTGGGAAGGAGGATTGGAGTATCAATATCATCAATCATCATCAACAACCACGAAATCAGACCCTACAAATCTTAAGGCAAGTGGTTATTTGCAAAATAATTGAGTTATAATACCCATGATTAAGCTTGAGGAAGAACATGATTTTTATGATATTCTTAGGAACAAACAATTGATAATAATCTATGATTGATTAGGATTTGCATGTAGGACGTTTTTGAATTACCAAGTATGTTTATATCATAGAAAACCTGATGAGAAATTCGTAAGAAAATCTGGAATTTGGATGAAAAATATAAAGAATGCATTTTTAGGGTTCTTGAATATTAGTGAGATTTTCAGTGAATTTGGCCAAGATTTATAATGATTTTGTTGTTTTAAATCGTTAGTAATCATCCCAGAATATGTAGGAATAATTAGAAATTGTTGGTTGTGAATATGATGGCCTATCATGAAATTTAGAGGTGTAAAAATGGTGAAACCCGTAGGAAGAAGATGAACTGGTTCTGTCACTGCTCGATCGATCGATCGACCCTTGAATGTCGATCGATCGAAGCAGTCGATCGATCGACCATCTTCCTTCGATCGATCGACCCTGTCTGAACTATAGAAAATTTGTGTAGAAATTTCTTTAATTTCCGTTACTTAATGGGAACCTTAGAATTGATATTTTTCCTATGCGGGGACTTGGAAATTACCAGTAGGTATACCATTAGGTTCCTCCACTAATGATTGAGTAGGAATGTTGGAGAAATGGAAATGACGATAGAACGATTGACTTAGCCGTGAGTCGAAAAGGTTAATTTAATTACGGAAAGAGTGAGACTTAATTCCGGAAAGAAAGTACCAGTAGGTTAAAATTAACTTAACTACTGAATTAAGGGAGGGGTAACTAGGACCCTTAGAGTTACGCGAATACTCGAATAAATACAATAGTGAGAGAAATTATAATTAATAAGTACGGAGAATATAAGTATAATATATTACGTACGGGTATGATTTATTAGGTCGAGTGTGTACCTACTATATCTATATAAATAGGTTTGGGTTAAGAGAATATTACCTAAACTAATTATGTTAGGGTCGATGTGACATTCCGAAGTAACATAAAGTTATTATATATTTGGGGTCAATGTTTATGCCGAACCAAACCTTGAACTGGTGCCGCGATGAAAGAGTCCCGAACCAGAATATATGTATATATTTATATTTGTAGATAGTTGGGGTCGATGGATCATTCCGAACCAACTTTCACTTGGAGTCGATGAATTATTCCGAGCCAAGGGTCCTTTGTGTGTAATAAAAGGATATATTAGATGTAACTAATATTAAATACATTGTTGTGGGACAAAATGTTTCTATGTACATAATCTACAAATTGAGAATAGTAGTAAATGACGATATGTAAATGTCTTAGTAATAATTTATAACATGATGAAATTATTACATGAATAAGGACAACGAACAGTAAATGAGTTAACTACGGTTATGGAAAGTATAATTAGGTAGACTAAGTATCCTCGATAGTTACGTACTACGTAAGAGAGGTGAGGAAGTTCAAGGCAGTGTGCGAAACCTTAATATGTGTAATCAATAACTTAATTGTGATAACTGCTTGCAAAATATTTTTAAATGTTTTTGAGTACTAACTCTTGCTATGTAAAATTTTAAAAACCTTTTAGGTGCCCAGCCACAAGGACACCCAGCTTGATTTCATGTCAGAGATTTGGGAGCTGCAGCCAGTGTGGAGGTTGCAGGGATTGTTTAGACGCTTCCTCTTTTTCATTTCTAGTGCAGAATCTTAGTTTTATTATTTCTAGTTGGAACATGTCGTTCCACCTTTACTATTACAGTTTATTCTAGTTATGGATTTGTAGTTGTCTTTTTGGGCCGTGGTTTACGGCAAGACTTTAATTGCTTTCAGATTATTTTTGTGTACTGAGCATTCATATCTAGTTTTGGTAATGTGTGGTTTGGTTTATTTGTTGTTTAAGAAAGATAAAATTTGGCACCCGTTTTAATTTCATTTAGGTGGTTAGTAATTTTAAAAGGCGTTCGACAGTGATGCTAAGAATGAACCATTTAAGAAACCTGTTTATATTAAAATAAGGCTTGATCACCCAAGGTTTAATTAGGCGGGGTGTCACAAAGAGTAAGTAAATAATATAAAAAAAATATAATATAAGTTATACATTTTCAATATATTCTAAAAGTTTTGATAATTCGACCATGTCATAAGTTTCATACTTCATCATTTTGCATAAAGTTTTTATTGGCCATGTCTGCGAAAGTGTGTTGATAATTGCATTTCTGACACTAAACATGTTAGGACGTATGCCTTCTCTCGTAAGCCGATAATAGATGTTAACTTTGTTATGCATATGTTTTCTCACAGTAGAGTCTGAACGCATCCTTATCTTCTTCAGTTCTATCCACAAAGGATGGATTTTTCTTTCTTCGAGTTCAAAAAACTCTACTAACTGCATCGTATTACTTGAATTGTGTTTTATGAAAACCCTTTTAACTGCTTCATCCCAACTTTGAGGTAGTGTGCGTAGTATTGATTGAAATAAATATGCTTCAGGTATGCTCCACCCATGATCTCGCAAGTAATTGCATTATTGGATTTTTCGATAGCCATGCCGATAAATTGATGTGTTCTATATAAAATACCTGTTTTGAAAATCGTTGCATGTATATACAATATATGACATCCTGGAAAAAAGTAATATTAAACTTGTGAACAAAAGGCACTATGAATACATGCTACGAAATAATTGAATCATGTTATTATACATAACTTTGAAGTCAACATTCAAAACAACAGAAAATGTTACAATTAAACATTTACCCCTCTAATTTGTTTAATAATTTCTTTAATTCTGGGTTGTCATTCAGAATATATTGAATCTCAATAGGTGCCTCTATGTTATCTAACAATGTAGTCAAGCGCTTAGGAGAATGTAAAACAACAAACCATGAATCATTGTTGGGTCTCTTTGCATAAAACACTTGCTTTAAGTTTTGGAATGCACAAACGAATGGCTCATCATTCACATTATCTTTACTCTTCAACTTGTCCAAATCGACCTTCACCATGTGGGTGTTAGGGTCGACCATACATGCATTCTTATCCTCCACTCTCACCCAATCACAAGGAAATACATGTATGCTGAAAGATATATAATATAATAGCACAATTTGTTTTATAATCCCATAATACATCATCTCAACTTCTATCAAGTTTTTATTTTTCACGCTTGCCCTGAAATGAGTTAATGCTTTATATGAAATGCCGCTATTTTGTTTCCCAATGAGTTTTAGCTCGTGTGTGGTTGAAGAGAACACAAGACCATTGACACGATATTGTCCAAACTCCTTGGCTACAAAACTAGGCCCTATTTACTAGACGTGCAAGCATCGTCGATACTTCACCAGCTTTCAATAACTGAAACCAAGAAAGTATTTGCATTGTGAATATGTTGCAAAGAAAGTAAATAAAAGTGAGGTATTACTCTAGTCACCTCGGAAGCTACCCAATGCCTAAAGTCATTGTCTGCGCTCGCGCCTCCCTTCCTCCTCTTGGCATGCTCGCACTCATTATATTGCCTAGTTTAATACAATAAAAATATTAACTTCTAATGAATATAACATCGAACATATTACATTATTTCACAAAACATTTTAAATAAACTCACATTTTCCATTTATCTATGTCTTCATGCATCTCGAATACATATCGAGCCACCTGGTTATATTGTGTACTTGTTAGCTTCACTACTACTTTACCTTTACCCAGGGCCTCCTCATTCGCAAACTCTTATAATTCATCAATGAATCAATCATGACCTCCAATGTTTGGGTTAGGCACATATTCCTTTGCATACAAGGAAACCTTTTCCATCATGTACAACTCAGTAATGGATCCCTTAACGTACTATGTATTCTTAACGTAATCTTTAAAAGTTTTCATTAATCGTTCGAATGGATACATCCATCGGTACCTTACTGGTCCACATAAAAGCGCTTCATCACATAAATACACTAAAAGGTGGATGCTTATGTTAAAGAATGAGGGAGTAAAGTACTTTTCCAAAACACATGTAGCCTCGACCAAAGTTTCGTTCACTGCCATTATGTGATTCCTGTTGACAAATTTCTCTCACAATAGGGAGAAACATAAGCTAATTTGTAGAATGGCCCTTCGAAGATCCTTGTGTTCCTAAAAATAGTGTCTGAACAATATAGGGACAAGTTTCATTATCACATGCCAATCGTGAGACTTTCACTTTTTCAAATCTTTTGTTGCGTCACAGACAATCCTGCGTAAGTTGGATGAGAAATTAAAAGGGACCAGCAAGCCCTTTAATGTTTCTAAGAACAGATTTCTTTCTTCAATGCTCAAAGTATAAGATATAACTTGCATATGCTTTTTTCCAGTGTTTGGATCTTCTTTCAACTATAATGATATTCTAATATTCAAATCACGAAGATCTTCATAGGCTTTTTCTCCATCCTTGGAATGAGAACCACCAATGCATGTGCTTACGAGATGCTCAATAATATTTTTCTCAACATGCATAATGTCTATCATACGTCACAAAGGATTTTCCTTCCAGTATGTCAAATCAAACATTATTGATCTCTTCGACCACGCCGTCTTCACATCAACATCCTTTCTTTTATGCTTTTGGGCCAAAATTATGGGGTGTTTACCTCTCAACTTTTGATCAGCCTTTAATGACCTTTCTTTAATTTCCAAACCAGAAAGTCTTGGTGGAGGTGGCCACGTCTCAATGCCTTTTAGGAGAAAATTGCTTCGTATTGACGTGAATTTATGACTTTGGAGTAGAAATCTTCGATGACTATGATAAAAAAGTTTACCATTTTTCTTAAGCTAACTGGCTTCAGTCTCCTCTCCACATATAGGACAACCTTGGTAACCATGTATATTGCACCCAGATGAGGTCCCACAAGCAGGAAAATCATGAATTGCCCATATCAACATAGCTCTCAAAGTGAATTCCTCCTTTTTGTATGAGTCGAATACTCTTACACCTTCAAACCATAACTCATTCGATTCATCTATTAGTGACACTAAGAAAACATCAATGTCACCACCCGGTACTTTTGGACCCGTTATTAACAACGATAAAATTAAAAACTCCTTTCTCATGTACAACGACGGGGGAAAATTTAAAGGCACCGCAAGCACGGGCCATATACTCTTATCTGTGCTCAATTTGACAAACGAGTTAAACCCATCGGTTGATATTTCGAGGCAAACGTTGCGTATTTCTTTAGCAAAGTCCGGGTATCGCTGATTTGCAGATTTCCACATAGATGAATTAATCGGACTTCGCATAATATTCTCACCCACCTCCGCTCGACCATGCCAAGTCATTGCCTCTGCTATCCAAGGTATAGTGTAAAGTCTTTTCAATCGAGGACCTAAAGGGAAATACTGTAACACCTTCTTAGGTATTTGCGTATCTACTTTCAACAAACGTTTATTATGTACTATCATCTTTTGTTCATATCTAGGTTCCTTACATACAGGACAAACCCGTTTGTCCTTGTGCTTCTTATAGTATAAAATGCAATCATACTTGCAATGATAAATTGATTTGTATTTCAAACCCAAACCTTTCAAATTACCCTTCATAATCGGATAATTAACTGGCAGTGTATTTTCTTTGGGGAGCTGATCTTTTGCCCAAAGGAGTATTGCCGTCACAATTTTTCTCGACAAGCCAAATTTTCTCTTTAAGTTTTGCAACCTAACCATGGAATATAACATTGTGTGCTCGGGGTTGGAGTTATGGTATAATGGTGTTGCGGCTACTTCTTTTAACTGTATATAATCCCTATCTTGGTCAGTATTGTTCCCAACATGATCCTCACAACCTAAACCATTCCGTCCACTATCTTTTGCTACATTCACTTCGTATGTATCATTTATGAGATCTTTTAAGCTATCATGTGCGACCAGATCACCATTTGTGTGAACCGTTTCCTTGACAAGTATTTCTTCTGGGATATACGTAAAATCCCTCTCCCCGTGGAATTTCCAAAATGTGTAGTTAGCTTGCATACCCCACTGAATCAAATGTAATTTTACATCCGCTCCTTTCAAATGTTTACCATTTCTACAATGAATGCATGGGCATGGGATAATATCAGTTTTGAGATTCTTCATTGCATAATTCACAAAGTCTTTCACCCCATTAACGTATACTTTCCATACTCTAAAACTTTCACCCATCCACTCTTTATATTGTGGAAACTCAATTATTTATACAATACAAACAAATAGAAACTCCGTAAATTATCAAACTAAATGAGTATGTCCCTTATTACATACATGCGTAGCACAAGTATTTTAGTTATTACCTATTTTTTCAAATGTTTGAGTATTGATATATTTAGTATTATATGTATATATGTATATATATTACATGTGTAATTTAAGATTCTACATGTCGTGCTAAAACATTTATGTATGTAGACAAAATGAAGTGACATTCTAAGAGTAAAGATTAAACACTAAATTCTCTTATTATTATTTTTTTTATAAGTCAACACTAAAATGTCTTATTATTTTTACTAGACAAAATGAAGTGATATTCTAAAAAGATAGAATTATTATAATTCATGTCCGATTACTAGTTATCAAAATGCAAATAATCAAATTCATATCAAATCAAATAAATTGAATTCATATTTAGACACTAATAATTACTAATCATATTGGGCCATTAAACTGCAAATATTACAAAATTAAACTATGTGTTTTTGTCGATTGAGAATATTATGTGTTTCTATCCACAATAAAATATGTGTTTCTGTCGATTGAGAATATTATGTAAAGACAATCATGTTATTTGCTATTATTTTTTCTCGCTAATCAAACAGTAAAACTCAGTCATTTATTTATGAAATAAAAAATAAAAAAACCGAAAACTCAAACATTTATTTACAAAATCAAACATAAATAAACATTTATTTCGTAAATAAACATTTCATTTATTTACAAAATAAATGAAACATAAATAAACATTTATATACTTCTTATAGCAACGAAATCATTCTTAGAGCGTGGTGGTTCTTAGAGCAACAAAATGAAACATAAATAAACATTTATTAATAAAAATTTATATACTTCTTACAGCAACGAAATGAAACATAAATAAACATTTATATCTGATTTATATAACAAAACAACCAACGAAATGAAATGCTTCTGAGAAAACCAAAATGAAATCAGATATAACGAAATGAACTTAATATTACCTACGAACAACAACAAAATGAAATGATTATGAGAAAACCAAAATGATGGAACAAAATGCTTCTAAGGTGCTTCTCAAAACAATAAAATGACAGAGAGAGAAGAGAAGGGCGGGAGTTGTGAAAAGAGAGAGAGGAGAGAGAAGAGGGAAATTAAAGTTTGATGAAATTTTTTGTGACTCCTAATAGCAGTCACCAATTAAGCCTTAGGGCAAAGTTTTTGACTGCTAGGAGCGGTTACAAATTTGTGAGTGCTAATAGTGGTTACAAATTAAGTGTTAGGCCAAAATTTGTGACCGCTACGGGCAGTTACAAATTTATGACTGCCGATAGCAGCCATAAATTTAGTAGTAGACCAAAATTTATGACTCTTTATAGCAGTTATCATATTTTGACTGTGCATAAGAGTCATAACTTATAAATTTGTGACTGCTTATAACAGTTATAAATTTGTGACTTCTTATAAGAGTCATAAATTAATTATATGGTGACATTTGTGACTGTCATTAGCGGTGACAGACTAATTGACTCAATTTTTTATTACCCATTAATTTTATCACCCCTAATGGGAGTTACAAATAATTTTGTGACTGCTCCCAAGAGTGATAAGTTTGTCACTCCCATTAGCAGCCACAATAAGGCAGTCACAAAATTAGCATTTTGGTGTAGTGGTTGTTCCTTGTTTGGATTCCATTTATGAGACATCCTATGCGTAGAGTCTAGAGAAGGTTAAAAGTTGGGAGCTTAAGAAATGTAGATGGTGTAAATAATGATTTCCGGGTACGAGTTTAGGAGATGTAATTAATATAGAGTCTCGAAGACCACCTTATCTAGACAGAAGTGTATCGGGAGTTCCTTGTTTGGATTTCATTTATGATATGTCCCACGCATGGAGTCTAGATAACGTGGGAGTTGGGAGTTTGGGATGTATACATTTTGTGGAGATGAGAATTATGTGGGTTTCTCGGTAGATGAGGGGTGTAAAGTCAACTAGAAATGGAGTATTGTATGTGTAGGACATATATCAATTGGATGTGTTGATGGATATTTATGTTTGTACATTGTTGTAGGTGCAAGTCTAGTGTTGTCTAGTTTTAGAGAAATTATATGTGTGGGACCTAGACTATCAGGCTATATTAATAGTAATTATTTGTTTGAGTCCATCAAAAGTATGTGCAAGGTCGTGAAAAGAGATCATATGGATATATTGTTGTGACTGCTCATAATGATACAATGTTACTGGAGGTGCATCACACATGTGCGGGGTCATGAGTGAGACCAGTTATCTATGGTAATGTAGATTGTGATATTTTTAGATTTATCAATGTTAGACGTGGTTGTATGTTCATAAGAAAATAAATATAGTACACTATCTTATGTTTAGGTTCGTGAGGAAGGCCTATAAACTATATTTATGATAGTAATACAATACGTGTGGTATACTATATTATGTGGGGCCGTATGAGAGGATATATCGTTATAATGAGGATAACACGATAAAAATAGTACAAATAAGATAAGAAAAGAAGATATGTATAATGTGGTTTTAATATTGTAAGTGAAAGGTGGGTTGGCTATAACCAAAATGGAATATAAGAATGAGATATGAAAGTTAAAGTTGCTAAAAGGATTTTAATGAATTTTAAATGTTATGATAGTATATGGTTATTAATATTAATTAATAAACAGATAGTCATTGATACTTTTCATTAAAAGGAATGTCTTAATATCGATTAATGACTAGATAATTCTTGAATATGTTAAGTAAATGAATAGTAGATGAGATATGTTAATGAATGGATACATGTTTATATTTTTGTTATTATTGAATTGTATTTATTCCTGTTAGGATTCAGATAATTATTTATTTCTATTATAATGTGGATAGTTGTACAGATTTTTATGAATAAATGTTGTTGTTAAATAAACGACTCTATTGTTGTATTTACTTTATTTAGTACTTTTGGTTGGTTTATGTTATCCTATTTGGGATCATGTAGCTAGTATTCGTGTGGTGGACTTGACCTATCATGTTCATGGACTATCATCTCAAGTTATGAGTGTTATTCTAAAAAAAAAGGTAGTTGTTGGATCTTATAGTGCATGCTTAGACACTTGGATACTTATATTATCATGCTTTGTATTCATATAAATCCATCATCATTGTAAAGATAATATTGAGGATGTTCTAGCTTAGGGTTTGTTACTTTTTTCTTTAGAAGATTAATACAAGTGATGACTTAATTTAATTGATATGGAAGTACTTTGTAAGCATTCTTAGAATATAAGTCCATAACTTCACCTTGAAGAAGCAAGACTATAATTTTAGCGGACGAAGACAAGGTTTACGAACCAATTTAAACCTCGGTTTGCACTCGCATTAGTTTTTATATTTTTCTATCATATATAATTGTGTCATATTGTTGTTATAATGTTAGTGTGGGTAATTTTAAAAAAAAAATAATTTGTCAACAAGCCTATTTTGGTGTTAACAATAATTTTTGTGCCTCTCTCTAAGTTTTCAAACACTAAATCTAATTCAATATGGATTCTAACCAATTTGAGACTTTTGTTATTGAGATTTAAAATGCACAACCTTGATCATATGACACCTCGCCTATTTTAATTATGGGTGGTCAATCCATTATCAAAATATATGTTTTTTTAGGAAGAGGGACGGTACCCCCACAAATATTATTAGAAAAATAAAAATGGAGAAATAGCCTCTCCAATGGCACTTACAAGGTCTAATACCTTATAAAAGTGAATGAATGTTGATCGATGAGCCCATTAGATCAATATTTAGAATTTAAATTTGGGAATTTATAATAATTACCATTTACAAATTAAAGCATCAAAATAAATTTGGGGGTTTATATTACCCCCATTACATAACCATGCTATGCCTAATTGAAGGAACACCCCATTTATCCATTTTGAGTAGACCTTTGATGATGTTTGGGAGACTTTCAAAATTAGTGAAAACCATCAAATTTTTCGAAGTAGTTGCACAATTTGCTAGACCGTTAGCTACACAATTTGATTCCCTCCAAATATGAGATAGTGATTGATTGCCAAGCACAAGAACGGACTGAATCTTTTCAATTTGTTCCTTATATTTCCATGGATGCTTCCAAACTTTGTTTACCATATTTACCACTGATTTTGAGTCACTTTCAACATGGATATTGGATAAACCTTTATCAAATAAAATTTAGTGCCTGTGTATAAAGCTTCAATTTTAGAAGTGAGACTGTCTTGGTATCTAGTATAGAAGAAAAAACTAGATATGAAGTTACCTCTGCAATCTCTCACAATTCCTCCAATGCCACTATCACCTGTAGAACCTTTTGAATCCCCATCAACATTTAATTTTAAGCAATCATTTAGAGGTTTAATCCATTTGACCATTTGAAGATTAAATTGAGGTTGTTTAATCTCCAACTTGAAAAGATTGATGATGTAAGAATCAATTCTATGGCTTTGGCATTTGAAAGATGATAGCTTACTAGCAGAATGAACAAGAGAAACTACATTCTCGATAATTTTACTAGAGGACATCAGAATAGTCTCATAATGACTTTTGTTTCTATCTTTCCAAATTTCCCAAAAAATGAATAGAGGTATATTCATGAACAAAAACTTGAGATAATCTCTTTTGGGGCATTTCAGCCACCATACATGGAGCATAGATTTGCAAGTGTGAAAGTTCAATTTTATATTCAGAATATTACCAAAAAAGTTCCAAACATTAGTGTATATTTTACTCTGCAAAAAAGTATGAGCAATTGATTCTTCAAATGAGAAACAACACCTACACCTGGAGGCCAGCAAAATACCTGCTATATATATTTCCAGATCGAGAGGGACTTCTTTGTTTAAAAGTTTCCAAACAAAAACATAAATCTTAATTGGACATTTGTCATTCCAGATCATTTTCCAACTAGTAGAAGTCGAAAGACAGGTTCTAACTATCTCGTAGGCAAATTTATATGAGAACATACCTTGAGGATTAGGAGCCCAGATGAAGTTATCATTATCAGCAATGATGTTTTGATCAGCTTTTCTTTGATAATTCTCACTCTGTTGATCGTGTTTGATCCAATTCTTCCAGTAAAGATCTTAGATTTGTATTTTTGATGCATGAAAGATACCATAATCCTTTATTGGATTTCAACATCCAATATAATTTTGCACTGCCTGCCTTAACCATAGAATCTAACTTTCTGACATTAAGGCCTCCCTCATCAATAGGACAGCAAATGGTATCCCAATTAATCCATTGGTAATTAGAAGAATCAGTTTTAGCACCTGACCAAAAGAATTTTGCTAATAATTTTTCAATTCGAATCAAGACTGTTTTCGGGGGATTAAGAGCTGCAAGAGTATAAATTGGGATGGTGGACAGAACATATCTTATGAGAACCAATCTACCTCCTTGGGAGAGAAACTTAGATCTCCATCCCTGAATTTTCCATCTAATTTTATCATTCAATTCAACAAAATAGGAGCATTTTCTCCTACCCTTAAAAAGAGGACAACCCAAATATTTTATTGGGAGAGGCTTAAGCTTAAGACCAAAAACTTCTGCTATTGTTTTTTTCCTACTAGGGATAATTTTCTCATCCACGGAGAAACTACTTTTACCTTTGTTAATTAATTGACCTGGGAATTCTTCATATTCTTTCAAAAATTTCATAAGTCTCCGACCACTCCTTTTTTCTCCATTTAAGGAGATAATTATATCATCGGCAAAACTTAGATGAGATATAAGAGTGTTACCTGTGGGATGACTGAAGGGATTTATGGCATTTGAAAGCATCATGTGATTAAGACCTCTACTCAGAATTTCAGCTGCAATGATAAAAAGAGTGGGGGAGATTGAATCTCCTTGCTTTAGACCCCTTATGGATTTGAAAAAAAAACCCTGCTTGACCATTAATAAGAACAGAGAACCAGTTATTCGAGAGAAGCCTCTAAGCAATGTCTATAATTACTTCACTAAAACCAAATTTCCTCATAACTTGGAGAAGATAGTTCCAAGAAACTCTAGCATACACTTTCTCCATATCTATCTTCAAAATAACATTTGAGCCATGAATTTTCTTCCCAAGATCACTTGCCATTTCTTGTTTCAATTGGATGTTTTCTAAGATCCCTCTACCCTTGATAAATCCACTCTGATTGGGAGATATTATGGATGGGAGAAGATTACCAAATTTAGAGTTTAGAAGTTTGGTAATGATTTTAAAATTGACATTACAAAGGCTGATTCGTCTGAATTGGGAACATAGAGAGGTTTTTTTTTTTATCTTAGGAATAAGAATTAAAGTAGAGCTGGACCATCTTTGAGGGATTTCATCCCCTACAAAAAATCTAAGAATACTTTGTATAAGGCCATGTTTGATTATTTCCCAAAACTTAGTATAAAAAAAAGCTCCCATAGCCATCAGGACCTGGCACACTGTCCTCATTGAGGTCTTTAGCAGCTTGTAAACTTTCATCTTCAGTTGAAAAGGCAGTGAGAATGGCATTTTGCTCCTCAGAGAGCACATAGGGGATATAGTTTAACAATTGGGGATGATTACCAGTAGGTTCTGCAGTAAGTTGCTCTCGAAAATGTTGAATAAGGGTCTCTTTGATTTCAGTCTGATCATAATGCCAGTTTGAGCTATCATCTTTGATCTTGTGAATGCTTAATTGATTCCTGTTAGCTTTAATAGTGGAATGAAAAAATTTAGGAATTGGAGTCACCATCTTTAACCATTTCATATTTGACTTTTGTCTCCAATAGGCCTCTTCATCTTTCATAGCATGGTTAAGTTTGGCTTTAGTATACTGCAAACTGGTTCTATTAATATCACTGGGGTTCTGCTCAAACAAACCTTCTTTGCTTATAAGCTCATCCTCTAGGTCAACAACATTCTGAAACACATTTTTAAAAGTGTTTTTGTTCCATCTCTAAGGCATTTCTTCAATCTCTGGAGTTTTAAGGCAATTTTTTTCATTGGACGAGCTTCAATAGGCTCATCCCATAAAGATTTGATGATGTATTGAATATCCTTATGATTATACCACATTTACTGAAATTTAAAAGTCTTTGGGCAATAGTACATAGAGGTTTTAATGGAAATTAGGAGAAGGGAGTGATCTGAGCAATGTTTGTGAAGATGTTGTATAGAAGTTGATGGAAAAACACTGTTCCAAGTGTTATTAGCAAGACCTCTGTCAAGTCTTGATAGAATAAGTCCATCTTCGATTCTGGAATTACACCAGGTAAACTTAGAACCTATGAATCCAAGGTCAATTAGACCATTGGAGGAAATTACATCCTTAAAATCTTGGACAACATGAAATTCGATATCATTACCCCCAATTTTTTCTTCCTGATCAGTCACAACATTGAAATCTCCTGTGATAAGGTGGGGAAAATCTTTAAATTGGTTGCATGTTTGATCTATAAGGTCCCAAAGAGGATGTCTCTCTAATCTAGTGCATTTAGCATAGACTAAAGAGATAATTAAAGGATCTTTAAATAGCTGATGTTCCAGTTTCAAACACAACAGTTGATCATTATCTTTAAGAAGGCTAACATTCAAATCAAACTTCCAAAAAAACCAAATCTTTCCAGAGAAATTTGAAATAAATCCCTCAAAACCCCATTTATGTTGATAAGTTGAAATAGTATCCTTGTTAACCTTTGGTTCCAGTAAACCAAGAGCAGGTAGCTTGTGAGTTATAATGAGCTTTAAAATTCTTCTATTGGATGGGGAGTTGGCTACCCCCCTGACATTCCATTATATGAGATTTAACATTGTTGAGTATTGGATTTGAAGCTAGAGTTGGACTTGGCACCTGATCTGGTTATTCTTCTGAAAAGAGCATCAAAAGATTTGGTGGATTTGATATTGGTTAAAGGTATGCTTTGATTTGAGTTTGAATGATTAGGTTCAAAGGGTTTAAGATTGGTTTGGTTTTGGTTGGATATGAGATCGACTTTGAGGTCGATTTTAATTCCATTGTAGGTCTCTGAATCAGAGGAGTATAGTTTCTTAGCTGCAATGTGCTTCTCAGAGTCACGGAGATTAGAGTCAATTAGGGAAATATTTCAATCCTTAACATTGAAATCCTCTACCTGATCACTGTCATTAAGGTTATCTGTATGTGTGGAAGCTAAGCTGGTCTTGTTTGGGAAAACTTCGAGGGCAGTGTCTTTAGCAGTTGCTGCAAAGTATCTGTTTTGGTCAGGTATCTTTTCTCCGGGTAATTGATTGAATTCTTGGCTCTGTGGTTCAATGTTTGTAGTTATGGTTGCAGGTCCCTTATGGATAACTATGCTAAGAGGCTTTTCAGTGGTAATCTGCACCAAGGAATCTTCATCTTCAATATGAATTGCAGAGAAAATATTTGATGTAGCGATGATATTTTCCTTTCTAGCAGTAGGTTTTTTCTTGTTGGTTTTGATCTGCCATTTATTTTGGGGTTGGGGTTTGGGCATATGCTTTACTGGTTTTGGTAAATTTGTAGGATTAGAGGATGAACTAGGATTTGATCGGTTCTTGAAAATGAAGTCCTGAGTGGTATGACCTTTCTTCATACAAAAAGAATAGTAGTGGGGAAGATTTTCATAAACCATTTCTTGCCAAAAACCATTATCCCCGTTGACAATCCAAACTATAGCTGGATTTGATTCAATCAAGTTTAATTCAACACAAAATCTAGCAGCCTATTAATTGAGACAGTAGAGGCATCCATTTTAAGAGGAGTACCTATTAGCTGAGCAATTGAGTATAATGCAGATTTTTTGAATAGATGAATAGGTAGGTTTGGAAAGTTTACCCATATAGGAGTTATAGGACTCTCTTGATCAACTTTGAATGTTGGTGACCACTTAAAAGTGAGCATGGGGAATTTACCGATGTACCATTTCTCTCGAAGCCATAAGCGAGTAAAATCCTCTTCACAGTTGAGTCTGATCAAGATGTGCTTTGAGTCTAAAAGCCCCACAGTGCATGATGTCTTAAGAGAGAAAGTAAGATGGGTTTTACGAATGATATCTAATGAAGGACGACCATGGGAAAATTTGCCAATAATGGAGTGTTTGAATGGTTGGGCAAGAATCTTGATATCATCTTGTGACAAGTTCACCGCTGGTTCTCCTTTAAAAAGAGATGGTTGTTTGAGGGAGATGTCTTGAGTTGTATTGGCTGCTAGTACATTAGAGAATGATTTTGTCCAAGGTGCTGTTTGAGATTGAGGATCAGGAGGTTTAGGATTCATGGTTGGAGATGATGAAGAGGTTTGGGCTGCCATGCAACCCTAGAGTTTTTTTTGGTCGCCCTTATAATCGTAGACCTTCCTACTCACCTATGTTAAGTTAAGCCGATGCCAAATTTCATTTTTTCATCAACTTAACAACTTGAGGAAATAACCAATATATCCAAACCATCCAAAATATAATAATTTGAACAATCACACGGCAGATAGATAAATAAATAATACCGAATAAACCATCGGTTCCCAACAATAAAATCAAACTATAAGTCTGAAATAATAAACTGAATCCATAAAGTCTAATCAATAACCTGAAGTACTGACTATTCTGAAGGGGCAACATGCCAAAATAAAATACTGAATGAAACTCCTAAACTAGGAATGAATAATTGAAGCGTCTAAATCAAATCATGCAACCCTTCAAAAGTGCTGTAGCTACGCATCCCTGTAATGAATCATCAAGCTTGATGTCCTTATGGATGGACACCTAAATTTGTTTTGGAAAATATTTTGACATGGGTCAGAGCCCAAGAAAACCTTTTGAAAATATTTATCAAGCAATTTAAATATGCATGAACACTATCCATATTTAAGTCGGTGTCGCACTCTCTTGAGATATTGCTCAACCCTCAACTAATGTGCACACCTATCTCTTGCCTCCTAACCTGAATAGTTATGCTACCTAACTTAACTAGCCATGTTACACCCTTTCCATCATGCTAATCTAACCCGAGTATTCTTTACTTTGATTTATAAGTCATTCTACTCATGAACTTATTTAATCATTTCAACTTTAATTAATCATATGACGTTCACACTAGTTATATATGAAATACGTATTAATCATAACGTTCACACTAGTTATATATGAAATACATTCTCACTTTATGTATTTATCGCCTATATAATTATTTACTCTATTATATACGTACTAGTATACTGTAAAATTCACACACATGTTGTGTATAGTAACCATCCTCCCGAGTAATAACTCACCGGATGATTTCTCTAGAATGCTATCACCCCAGGTATACTAAATCCAACCCGAATACCATAACATGGTTAACTCACACTGAATTAGGTAATAAAGTCATAAGCGTAGTGGAGGCGGTCATAGTTCCCCGAGAGTGAAACCGAATCACACCCAAAGGGTTTCACTCGAAAAGAAATCATACAAATAAATATCGGACACTATAACCTGGGGACTATACTCTCCCTACATTCACTAGCTAGGGTTTTCACCCACAACACGTAACCTCCTATGATAGCACTAAAGAGGTATGTATTCACATAAATATCTAACATCGACATTTATAAAGCACACAAATGTATACATGCTATAACAAATTCCGTATATATATAATTAACTTAAATTTGGCTAACTCGTCCTAACTCCCATAGCACTAGACCGTAATACCCGAGTCTATTTCCCGACTCATACTTTATCAAATTTATTATCCATTAAATAATTAGTGTAGCTTCACTTGCTAAGATACCCGGACTCACTCAATCGGCTCGTATATAACCATTTATGAATTTATTTGACGCAATTCATTATTTATGTGTCGTACATTTTTCTCACTTTCCTAAACCCAATTTTCTACACCCAAAATCACTAGGAAATAGGCCCCATATTTATTTTTCACTAAATAAATAAGTCTAGAACAAACCCCCAAAGAAATTTTATCCTAGAATTTAAATTGGCGAAATTGCCTGAAATCAGTTACCATCGATCGATCGATGAATTCGATCGATCGATCGATCGACCTTGGACGCAGGCAGCTTCTTCCCCAAGCTATTTTCCTCCATTTTTAACCATTAAAGCTCTATAGTTTCTTCTCAAAACTCAACCCAATCATAACCAATGTTTATTACACGATTCAAATGGTTTCTAATCATCACACACCTCATTAAACATCAATAATTTCTACTTAAATCAGTTAATTCATAAATTGGGTTTTCTCCCTTTTATTCAATTTCCCTCATTTAATACTATTCTATTCTCCAATTAAATGTGATTAGCTATTGGGCTTCGACTCAAATTCATATTCCAACAACATATGATATCATCTCATTATTAATCTAGAATTAATTTCACATCTAATGCCTAAATCCCCCCAAACCCATTTTAATAGGTGACAACCCTCTTAAAAATGGATTTGTCTACACCTACCATGATATGAATATGAGTTTTTATAATAAAAATCAGAATCAAGATAATCAGTTGCCTTTTTAGGTTCGTAGGGTTTGATTACACGTTGTAGAGGACAAATTCGGGGATTTAACTCTTCAATCTCCTTTGATTTTGACTCATAAAGCTCCCTCCTTTTCTTCCTTCTTCCTTTTCTTTAATTATAAGGTTTAGAATGTGTTTATATGCTTCCCCAACATCTCTAACGTAGGTTTAATAACTCTAATCCTGAAATTAGGCTGACGGGCCAAGCCCAAATGACCCGAACACTCCCGAGTGGGCTCGTTTATGACTAAAAAGGCCCCGGAACCCGATTACTACTCCGGGTACACTATTTTAACTATCTCAACCCATTCGGAATCAACCATGACTTCAAAATTATCATCTGAGTCACTCTACAATAATTTTCTATCTCGACCTCATATATTCTACACGCGACTCCTGGTTGAGATAAAACACTGCCACATCACTATCACTTGCTATGACGGAAAATAATAATTTACTATTTACTTAGTAATTATATTCCATAAATATTAATCGTTATCTCTCCCGATTAATATTTTAATAAACATGTAATAATTAATTCAATTAAATTACGACACGTGTAATTTAAAAAAAATACCTGAATTAATTAAATTATAAATACACAGAAATATGGGGTGTTACAAATCAAACCTTATTTACTTCTAAAATTGGATCATGGTCTGATTGTGGACTATATTCAAAAGAATTATTGACTCATTCCTATGGAGATGGATCCTTTATTTTAATTTTGATGTATTTGAGGTTGTTAAACGTAGGGACTAAATGATCTCTCTTTGTCTCTCTCTCGGTCTTATTCGATGGAGTTTCAAAGGAGATTTTGTAAATTGGAGAACTTTTTTTAGTCCTACAGAACATTGCAATGGGGATATAAAACATTACAGCATTTATAAGGGGAGTGTCTTCCATCTTGTAAATCTTTCCTAAATTTAGGTATCAAACTTCCATCCATCAAGGTTTTAAGATATTTAGGGGGGGATCCCTCATATGTCGACATGTTATGCGTTGAAGGTGGTTGATGTTCAACTTTTAATCACAATAAGCAGTTTTCGGGTCATATCTAGGTGTTCAATTGATCCTTTGTTGATAATATAAGGCTAAAAATGTTTTCCAAAGATAATTTAAGTAATTGTTGTTTTTGTTACTTAATCAATTCAACTTTGCGATTGGCTCTTACTTAGGTTAATTCATTGACATACATTCAAAACTGAAATATCTTTAAAACCAAATGACAACTTCTTTTATATAAAATCATATTAAAAATTATTTTCACACACATTATAGACCATATATTAAGTAGTTTTGGAGAAATAATTTTAATTAAGTCATATTCACCCAATCACTCTTCCATTAAGTTTCATGGTGATTGTTATAGATAGGGGTGTATAGAGTTCCTTATGAATAAGTCACTTAATAGTTCTTGAGGAAATTACAAAGTCATTTTGAAAGACTTTGGAGGCATGTCGATCCTATTTATTTTTATAAGAGTATATATTTAAAAAATTATAAAATAGAAACAACCAGTTTGAAGAACACACAATCTTAATTTTCATACTATCACCCATTATCAGCAAGGCTTTTCACGTTCAAGGACCCTAGAAAAAAAGATGCTCATTTTTCAAGATCCTTGATCGTGACAAGACCACGTGTGCATGGCAACAATTAATCATGTGGACGACCACTTATTTTTGTCATGGTCTTATCACGGTCAGTGACCATGACAGGGGCCATGACAATTTTGATGGAATTTCAACCCCTAAAACTCACTTTTCCCACCCAAAATACACACTTTCCCTACTCTCTCTCATCAACTCGAATCCCTCTCTCCTAAGTTAAAAATCCTCCATTTTTTAACCCAAAGGTATGATATATATATATATATATATATATATATATATATATATATATATATATATATATATATATATATATATATATATATATATATATATAGATAGATAGATAGATAGAGAGAGAGAGAGAGTTGTAGTTCTAGAATGCATGTGTTTCTTTGTTGTAAAATAGTATTATTTACATGTATGGCTTTGATATTATTAGAAACATAATGGGAAAATCCTAGGTTTGAACAATTTGACTATGACATTTGTTTGTGCTTGAATAAATGTTGTTATTTGTTGTAAAATATACGTATTTAAATGTATGACTTTGACATTGTTAGAAACATAATGGGCAAAACCTAGGTTTGAACATTAGTATAATGTGAATATTTGTATTTGTTTATTGTAAATGTAATCATTTTGGTTACAGGTTTTTTTAATTTATGGGTTTATTTAAACTTGGGTTTATTGAAACCTAGGTTTTAAAGGGGGTTTATTTTGGTATGTGTTGATACCAAATTTAGTATGCTGACGTGGACCAATCATATGAAGACGCGTGTCAACCACGTGGAAAATACGAATACTTTCAACGAGCAGCATACTTAAATGCTCTGAGCTACCGAGCAACTTAAGCGGTCTGAGCTACTTAAGCATACCGAGCAACTTAAGCGGTCCGAGCTACTTAGCATGCAGAGCATCCAAATCAAGAAAACAAAAAGGCAACTACGCCTTAAATGCGCATTATTATCGTTGTATATGTATGCTAGATAACAGCGCATTATCTTTTCATATGTACAGCCTCAAGGCTATAAATACATTGTAACCTCTTCATAAGAAGGGGACTTTGGATCTCCTTGTAAACCTATTATCGAGATTCAAGGCAAACAGTCAGCAATACGAAATAGTGGACGTAGGCTATTTCCATAAGGCTGAACCACTTTAAAAATCCTTTGTCTTATATATTCATTTTTATCCGTGATTGATAAATTAGATATAATCTAGTTTTTTACATCAACAGATTGGCGCCGTCTGTAGAAAACGACTATACTTAGCGGTTTTCACCAAACAACTCATCATCTATGGCTGAGATTCCGAAATCCAGTGATCGAAACACTGGGCTCCCTCCAAACCCCTCTACTCCACCAAATATTCAAGATCTAGATGGCATAATGGATAATTTAGCCTTAGGGAAAATGTCCATGCAAGAAACCATGCATCAACTTATACAAACTGTTCGAGATGGAGTGTCGGCTCAATCAACACAACGAAATGCTCAGAGAAATACCCATCTGCCATCTTCAAGAACTAGACGAACGCTATTCCCAGAGGTCTCTCAATCTAAACGTACTAACTCATATCGTACTGAGAGATCTAATAATCCTTTGTATCAACCTGGCCGAACCTCATCAGTACGAGCTACCGATTCTCAACGGAACGTCACTCTAACTCCAGAAAGGACTAGTGCTCTAGAAAGGTTGAGTAGAGTTTCCCCTTTTGATCGATTGGGCCCTACGAGGAATAGAAGTCCTCCTAATATTTCATCGAGGAACTCTCAATGACCATCCGACCTAAGGGAAGGCTCTGCCCAATCACGCCCAATAGCCCGTAATGAAAGGCCCCAAGAGGAAAATTCAACGCGATTAGTCGCTCGAACAAATAGGCACGAGGTGGGAAATGATGCATGGAAAGGCTCTATTCAAAGGTTGGAGGACCGATTAGGGGAAATGGCTAAGGCCAAGAATCCTCTACAAAGAACTTTTGTCCAAGGGACACCATTCGTGCAGGAAATTGTGGATTTTCCTACACCATCAAAATTCAAAGGTCCTATGGTGACACCTAAATATGATGGAAAAACTGATCATGTCCTCCATATAGAGCAATAACAAGTTACTGCTGATATCTATGCGATTCCAGACGAGATGAGATGTAGGGAATTTTTAGGAACTCTCACCGGGTCAGCTCAAATATGGTACAACAACCTTCCTCGGGGGAAGATTGCAGCTTTCCTTTAATTCACCGAGCTTTTCATAGGGAATTTCTGTTTTGGAGCGAAACCAGTTAAACGAGTAGCACACTTACTAAGTGTTAGACAGAAGACAGATGAAAGTACGAGGGACTATATTACTCATTTTAATAACGAGAAACTTGAGGTAATTGATTACGAGGAGAAGACAACAATTACTGCTCTGATGAGTGGACTGTTACCAGACAAGTTGTACTATACTTTGGCCAAAGATCTGCCTAGGACCATGGCAGACCTGATGGCAAAGGCAGCTAAAATTATGAACGCTAAGGAAGCCATGGCTGCGAAGAAGAATACAGACACTAAGGAGACCAAGGTTGAGGCTGGTAAAATCGAGAAGAAGGATCAGAAGAACAATGGTGGCAACAAGCAGTAGAAAGGTAAGCAGGCACTAGAGCATATGAGGAAATATGGAAATTATACTCCCTTGAAGGTAGATATAAATCAAATTCTGGAAGAGATCAAGAACAACGAGGAGCTAACCTGGCCAGAGAAAATGAAGGCAGGACCCTAACAAAAGGGACAAGTCCAAATATTGCGAGTTCCATAATGACCATGGCCATACGACCAAACATTTCATAGCTCTCCAGAATGAAATTGAAGCACTCATCAGGCGAGGAAAATTGGCTAAGTACGTTGATCGCCAAAATGGTGGAAAAACCAGCAATAGAGGAAGGCAAAGATCTATGTCTCCTCATCGAACAAATGAAGACAAGAAGAGAGATCATGAAGATGATCTAGAAGACGACCCCGATCTCCCCAAAAGGCTAAGATAGCCAGAGCACGAGGTATTTTCAATCCATTTTGGCTCATTTGAATGTAATGTCATTACAAGTGGCGATGCAGGAGGTAGAGATCTCACTACGGAGAGGAAAGCTTACCTCAATGAGGCCCAAGCTTGCTCTTACATACAATGCATAAAATTGGCTGAAGATAATCTCCCAAGGAAGGTGAATAGGGACAAACTAGTCATCATTTTTTCTAAGAATGAATTGGTAGGTGTACTCTATTCTCATGATGACCCATTGGTGATCAAGATGAGGATAAAAGAAGTGGTAATTTCACGGGTACTGGCGGATAATGGTAGCTCTGCAGATATTATGTTCTACACATGCTTTGACAGTTTGAATCTGAAGCTAGCCCAGTTAGAGCCATATCACAGGCCCCTCCTCAGTTTTAGTAGCGAAAAGGTTTTCCCACTTGGGATGATAAAGTTGGACATGCTTATTGGTACATGGCCTACTTGTCGAACAGAAAGAGTATGCTTTTTCGTAATGGATAAGAACGTCCAATCAACCTATAATATCATCATGGGAAGGGTAGGTCTGAAGAAGTTCAAGGTAGTACCATCTACTGTACATCAATGTTTAAAATTCCCAACTAATTTTGGAGTGGGAGTTGTGAAAGGCGACCAAAAAGTAGCTCGGGAATGCTATTATTCATCTGCTGAACAGGAAGAACGAGAAGAATCCAGGAAGAAGACTACTACATATCAAGTGGAAGCAAAGATTGAAACATTAGACCCTAGATATGAGTCTCAGCTCGTGAAGGGCCAGGTCATGGAAGCTACCGAAAATTTCATCCTGGACGATGAACACCCAGAACGAATAACCCAAATTGGTGCATCACTGGATGTATCGATAAAATAGAAATTGATAGCATTTCTAAGGCACAGAAAACATACTTTTGCATGGAGTCATGAAGACATGCCAGGGATAGACCCGAGTTTCCTGCGCCGCGAGCTCAACGTTAACAAGGAAGTCAAGCTAGTAAAGCGGCGAAGAAGGGTGTTCAACCCTGAAAAGAACCAAGCTATACAGGAAGAAGTAGAGAAACTACATAAAGCCTTTTTATTGAGGATGTCAAGTATCCTGATTGGATAGAAAATGTGGTGATGGTAAAGAAGAAAAATAATAAATGAAGGATGTGTGTGGACTTCACTGATCTTAATAAAGCCTGCCCAAAAGATCATTTTCCTCTGCCCCGAATCGATCAGCTGGTAGATGCTACCTCGGGGCATGAATTATTGAGTTTCATGGATGCTTAATCTGGTTACAACCAGATTAAAATGAAACATGAGGATAGGGAAAGTATCGCTTTTATCACCCCATGAGGGACTTATTGCTACAATATTATGCCTTTCGGACTTAAAAATGCAGGTGCAACATATCAATGGCTGATGAATAAGGTGTTTGCAGAGAAAAGAAGTCATAACATGGAGGTTTATATCGATGATATGCTGACGAAAAGCAAGAAAGCTGTTGATCATTTAGTTGACCTAGGACAAACTTTTGATCAACTAAAAAAATATCAAATTAAGTTGAATCCCACCAAATGCATATTTGGAGTATGAGAAGGTATGTTTCTCGGATATATTGTTAATCAATGAGGTATCAAGGCGAACCCTGAAAAGATCAAGGCCCTATTAGAGCTACGATCTCCAACTACGAAGAAGGAGGTGCAAAGTCTCACAGGGCGAGTTATAGCACTTAACAAATTTGTGTCATGAGCAACAGACAGATGCCTCCCATTCTTCAAAACACTTCAAAAAACTTTTGAGTGGAATGATGAATGCGAGGAGTCCTTTCAAAAGTTGAAGAAATATCTGGGGACACCTCCATTATTATCTAGACCAGTGATGGGAGAAAGACTATACTTGTATCTGCAGTTTTAGAGAATGCAGTTGGCTCGGCGTTGATAAGAGTGGAGGACAGAGTACAAAAACCGATCTATTACACCAGCAAGGCTTTCCGAGGAGCAGAGATCAGATATCCCAGGTTAGAGAAGTTGGAGCTAGCCCTGATTAAAGCAAGCAGAACGATCATGCCATACTTCCAAGCCCATACTATAGTGGTGTATATTTATATGCCATTAAGACAAGCTCTGCATAAACCGGAGAAATCAGGAAGATTGATGTACTGGGCAGTAGAACTTAGTGAATATAACGTAGTTTACGAGCCTAGGTCGTCACCTAAGCGGTAGGTAGTAGCGGATTTTATCGCGGAGTTTACTCACTCTGATATATTCGAAGAGCAGAAGTTTAATAATACAGACCAACATGTGGATGTTACGGGATCATCAAAGATAGCACCCTACTAATTTACTTCCATGGATAATCAAGAGAAGATAATCAACGAGCAGCGAGAAGTGTCCGGGGAAGACAAAAGGAAGTATCAAATATTCCACCGAGGAACTCTGTTTGACTAAGAGTTTGATAATGAAGTACCTGTATGGAATCTGTATGTGGATGGCTCTTTGTGTTCCACAGGCAATGGAGTAGGAGTTGTTTTAAACAGTCCTGATGAAATTAATATGGAGTATGCTCTACATTTTTAATTTAAACTTCCAATAATTAAGCTAAGTATGAGGCTATGATCGTGGGCCTAAGTCTGGCCAAAACCGTGAAGGTGGAGCAGGTCGTGGTATTCAGTAATTCACAACTAATCGTAAATTAAAATTTTGGATTATATGCAGTGAAAGGAGAACTAATAGTCAAGTATCAAGAAAAAGCTATGGAGGTTGTCTCGACTTTTACCACAGTTTAGTTGATCAGAATACCGAGATTATAGAATGCAAGAGCCGACGCCTTAGCTTGGCTGGCATCAGCAATACGCACCGAGTTACGAAAAATAATCCCAATAAAAATCCTGGTAGATCGGAGCGTAGATGAAGACTTGATGATGAACTTCATTGCCCTCGACTTGGGACCATCCTGGATGGATCCCATCAGGGCCTATATCGAAGAAGGGACTGTGCCACCTGATAAACTCCCAACCAAGAAACTGAAGTTTAAAGCTGCTCGTTACGTATTAACCAGTGGTATTTTGTATAGAAGAGGAGTTATAGCAGGATTACAGAGATGTGTCCATCCTTTCGAAGTTAAAGACTTGATTAAAGAGGTTCACGAAGGGTCTTCTAGATCCCATGTAGCAGGTCGAACGATTTCGCAGAGAATAATAACGCAGGGATATTACTAGCCAATGATGAGAGCTGATTGCGCAGCTTATGATAAGAAGTGAGATAAATGCCAACATTTCTCTTCCATCCGAAGAACTCCCCAAGCATTGTTAACACCCATCATGTCCCCTTGGCCATTCGCTATGTGGGGGATAGACTTGGTCGAGCCACTTCCAATGACCAAGGGAAGATTCAAATACCACGTGGTTGCTGTGGATTATTTTACCAAATGGGTGGAAGTTAAACCTCTCATTGATATGACATATGACAAGGTCTATCAATTTATTTGGAAGAGTATTATTTGCAGATATGGTCTCCCACACGCATTTATTACTGACCATGGAACCCAATTTGATAACAAGGAATTCACTGCACATTATCATCAATACAATGTACAGAAGATCCACTCCGCACTGGGCCATCCCCAGAGCAATGGAAAAATTGAAGTGATGAACAGAACCCTACTGAATGGTTTGAAAAATTAGCTAGATGATGCAAAGGGAAATTGGATTAACGAGCTACACTTTGTGTTGTGGGCTTATCGCACTACACCACGAACCGTAACTAGGGAGTCTCCATACAAGTTAACATTTGGTAGTGAGGCTGTCATACCTGCTAAATTGGGTCTACCCACACATAGGGTGCTTAATTTCAATTCTCCCGTAAGTGACTTAATGAGACGTTTAGATCTGTATATGCTCGAAGAAGTTAGGGAAGAAGCAGCAATCAAGAATGCAGCATACCAACAATGAACAACTCTATTCTACAACAAAAGGGTGAAGAAGTGCGATTTGAAAGAGGGGGATTATGTGCTGAAGAAAGTAATCCAAAAGCATAACAAACTGGAGGCCAACTGGCATGGACCTTACAGAGTAACTGAACTTGTTAATCCTGGGACATACAAAATTGAAACTTTGGAGGGGGAAGAATTCAAGAACATATAGAATGCAGAGCATCTGCGCAAGTACTATTAGTAATTAAAATCCATATATAACACAGTTCTTTCAATATGAATAAAGTGATGTTTCTCCCATATTTCCTCCTTTGTTGAATTTTTTTCGAAATATTAGTGCTACACACTACACAAACGCAAATTCAGAGCAATAACCACCAACTCCAATTGGTCAGAAAATCAATAACCACCAACTTCGATTGGTCGGTAATAATAACCACCAACTCCGGTTGGTCAAAAATTCAATAACCACCCACTCCGATTAGTTGGTAATTCAATAACCACCAACTCCGATTGGTCGGCAATTCAATAAACACCAACTCCGATTGGTCGGCAATTCAATAGCCACCAACTCCGGTTGGTCGGCAATTCAATAACCACTAACTTCGGTTGGTTGGTACCAAACTAGGCAAGAAGATGGATGACCTCCCGGGGCATCCACTGTCTAGGCAATAAGGTAATCCTGACGATATTACTACAACTAAGCAGGAATATGGGATGAAAATAATTCCATTGCTTAGGACCAAAGAGTGATAAGTCACTATAATCAAACAACAAATGGGATAAGTTCCATTATCTAAAAACGAAACAAAATATTTCGTCCTTCTCTATCTCTCTCTCTCTCTCTATATATATATATTCACTAAAGAATAACAAAAAGATTCTATAAAATATTTCCAAGAAAATGAAATCATAAAAGAAACTAAATCTTTCCTTATTAAAACCAAGAAGATTACATACGATATGAAATTGGATTCATTAAATAAAAATTCCTTATTCTATTGGGTTCTTTCCCTCTGCTTTTGAAACAGATTCCACCCCTGTTGGAGGATCATCTAATGCATAAGGAGAGTTTATAAAGTTCATATCTCGCAGCATTCTGACATTACTTATGGATGGTCGATCAAGCAAGTGCTCTGGACGAGATATCTCAAAGTTTGAATGAAGGCTATAATCACCAAGATACTTGGATATCAAAATTTGAGGAATGGCATGGGATGGAATTCGACTAAGGTCAATTTTGAAGGGAGGTATAAGTAAATCAAGAACTCCAGGTTCATAATAATCTCATAAGAAATGACCTTGCTCCAGTTTCAGAACACATAAGGCATTCAACCACCCCTACTTATATCCTTCGTTGTTTGACTGCTACAAATGAGCATCAAGATGATACAGAGCTTCATTATACCCAGCCATCCAAAATTCCCTGGGCTGCTTGTGAAATTGATAAGTCAATCTCTCAAGTTTCTCGTGGAGCCTTTTCACCATATTTTCTTTACTTGCCAGAGAAAAACTCTGATTGGAGAGTTGGTCGGTAAAATTCTGAATCTTTTTAGACATTTCTGCCAAAGCCTGATTCTTCGCCATCAATTGAACGGCTTGAGTTCTTATCTCATTAATAGTAACCCGACCAGCCCTTGCTCTTCCACGAGAAAAAGATCTTGCTCTACCACGAGTAGGTGTGGAAAGTCCAGTTCATTTCAAAGTCTCTAATTCATCCCGTAAGTTAGTATTTTCTATTTCTAAAAAGTAAAAACCATCATCATTAATGGGGACCAAGGCTCCCGAAGAAGAAGAGGAAGCAGATTTGAGTTGTTTTATTTCCTCCAGCAACGCAATATTATCTTGCTCTAGAAGCTTGGCAATATGTCTATGCTCTTAAATCTCAAGCTTTAACACACTTTCCTTTTTCTCATGAGCTGAAATGTACTTATCCTATCCCTTGTCCGCACTCAATTGTTGGTACTTTTTCTCATAACCTTGATGCAAAAGTGTAGTGGATTCTTTGTACTACTGTTGAAGTTCCTCGATCGTTCCTTGAAGATCTTCAATCATTTCATAATAGGCCACATTGTTGGCTACGACACGATCAAGTAGACACTTCAAGTACTAGTAAGCATCATTTGCTCGTTCAGAGGCATCTAATCCGAGGATCTCAATTATTTAAACCTCAGTAAAGTCTGCATGACCAGCTTTGAAATAGTCATTGCATTTTTTCATCAACTCTGTATCATGAGCTGATAAGAGTTTCATCCTGGCCATAAACTAGCAAAGAGAAGATGAAAAAATAAAATCAACAATGATGCGAACAAGGCAAGTAAGAGAGAAATTCCAGACGAACAATAAAAGTTCATTTTTTATTCATCACAACAAAGGAAAACATAGTTCAAGGTTACATCCAAGAAATAATGCAATAAAAGACCCGAATAACTTTACACCTTCTCCTTATTTCCTATGACTTTTTCAGACAGTTTGGATGAAGGGTTTGGTTGCTCTGAGAGCAATGGAAGTTTCTCGGTAGATATGCTAGATTATTGGACTTGCTTGGAGGGTTGAACAACAACAATAATAGGGACCTGCTCTCCTGTCATCATAGAAGACTCATCAGATTCAGCTTCATCTTCTTCTTCTTCTCCGGGAGAGGGAGGAGGGCCATGAGTATGCTCCTGGAACAACTCAGAATTTTTAGCAACCTTTAATTTCTTCAAAGCTACTACCCATCCATCTTTAAAATATTTAACACTGGCATACTCCATCTGAGAAGACATAACGGCCAGACCCTTATTCCAACCCTTGTTCTAACCAGCACTAAAAGATTTTTTAACAGTAATTTTCCTTTTTGCTCTCCCGAGGAAGTCTTTTACCTAAGGATCTCTTCGATAGATTTTAGTTTTCTTCTACCTCTATCTTATATCGCTCAACATCTTGAAGCTTAGTAACATTTTCCTCAGCAGATTTAAGCTTGACCTCAAGCTCCTCTTTACATTGTTCAACATCCTTTAATTTCTTCTCCAACTCTTTGGAGGCAGTCACAGCTTGATCTCGATTTATTTCAATAGACTTGAGTTATTTCTCCCATGCATTTTTATCTTCCTCATACTTCTGACGAGATTCCTTCAAAGATCGAGTTAATCCAGCAAAAGATTCTTCTATTCCACCCGAAGAAGTAGAAGCCCTAATGGCTTCATCTTTCTTCAAAATACTATTGAAACACGTCACAAGCTGAAAAAAGAAGGAAATTTAATTCAATATATGAATCTAATATTAGAAAATAAAGGACTCAGTCTAACGATACTTACTGACATAATGTGTTGAGCAGCCAAAGTAGTAATTCTCTCACGAGAAAAGGTGTCTTTAATACCTTGGAATTTTGGGACAGTCCAAGATCTGATTAAGCCCATAGCAGAGCTCGAAGGAATAAGAGCTGGAGCATTACCTTCAACATTTGAAGGTTGAGAGATAGGGTCAATAGGTCTCTCAGTAGAACTTCTTTTTAATCTCCTCAGAGGAGCATTTTCAATTAAAGGCGCTGTCTCTATAAGTGAAATGGTAACAGTTTCACTCGAAGGTACTGCCTATTTTTGAGGCATAGAGGGCTTCTTGACAGTTTCCTTAGCAACAGCAGAAGGAGGTACATCTATATTCGGTATCCCCTCATCTGGGACGTCCTGCTTATTCTTCTTTGCCTCTTCAGTAACAAAGGCATACTTATCAAAAAATACGGGAGCTTTCCTCTTCTTCATCAGATTAGTAATATGAATGCTTAAGTCAGAAGAAAATCCTTTCACACTGGTTTCAGAAGTCAGTATCTGATCAAAATCAACCACCACAGGATGAGCAATGAAAGATGAAGTGGAGCTTCTGTACCTCAATAAATAAGAAGCATCTCTAATGTGCTCCCCAGCAACTGATTGATGCAAGCCCCAGATAAGTTTTAAATATTTTATGTTAACATCAGTCTCCTTTGGCGGCTTCCTTTTACTGTTAACTGTAACAAACGAAATTAATATCAATGATGCATTTCATTGAATAGAAAGAAAACAAGATTTCAAAAATAAAAACAACCTATCCCATTGCCATAAAGCAGACACCTGGGACCTTGGTACAAATTATTTCCATTTAATGGAGGGTGTTGATAATTTTTCATCACAACCCCATGATCAAAATAATCCTTATTTGCATCGGGAAGATTGACAACTAAATCTCTATTCAAAAACCTAGTTTTTAAATAGAAAGTAGTGTCACTGGTAACCCATCTATAACAATACATAATTTCAGGAATTCCCAAACGAGTTCCATGAAGTTTATTCAACCCATATACGCCATTAACTACACTCCATGTATTTGGAGCTACTCTTTCAGGAACAATATCGAAATATTGGCAAAACTCCAAACACAAGGGATTTGGCGGGAAAGAAAAGCCACACTCAGCTATAAAAAGAGTTGGGAACCAGTGTCCCTCCGCCAAAGAAAATAAATCAGAAGGACAAGAAAGCTCTTCCAAAATAACCTACGAAGGGATTGAAAAATAAGACCAAAATTTATCCAACGATTCAACAAGATAAACCATGGTGAATAAAGTAAATAAAGAAGAAGGAAAAAAATCGTATAGAAGAAAGAGAGATCGATTGGCAACATATTGATGGAAAGAACGAAGGCACAAGATAGAAAAAAAATGAAGAGTTCAGAAATACATATTTGAAAATTAGAAGACGACGGGATTTCTGTCACGTTTAAATACTTTACCTCGAGAATGGAGAAAAGCAATGATTACAAGGAAAGCCATTTTCATTTCTGACAGTTAAAAGAGGAAAAAGGGCACGAATATCGAAGTGATCGTGAAAATTCAAAATATTTATGAAGCTTGATATTATGCGCTCAAAAAGGAATTATATACAATGAAAATCTTCCTAAATCTCTGAAAACCAGTAATCTGAGTAGTTTTCAAGCAAAATGTTCCACACTCTTCTTCAACTTCAAACCGTGAAACATTGGGGGCTTCTGTTGATACCAAATTTAGTTTGCTGACGTGGACCAATCATATGAAGACGCGTGTCAACCACGTGGCAAATATGAATACTTTCAACGAGCAGCATACTTAAACGCTCCGAGCTACCGAGCACCTTAAGCAGTCCGAGCTACTTAAGCATACCGAGCAACTTAAGCGGTCTGAGCTACTTAGCATGCAGAGCATCCAAATCAAGAAAACCAAAAGGCAACTATGCCTTAAATGCACATTATTATCGTACAGATGTATATGTTTGCTAGATAACAGCGCATTATCTTTTCATATGTACAGCCTCAAGGCTATAAATACATTGTAACCTCCTCATAAGAAGGGGACTTTGGATCTCTTGGTAAACCTATTATCGAGATTCAAGGCAAACAGTCAGCAATACAAAACAGTGGACGTAGGCCATTTTCATAAGGCTGAACCACTTTAAAAATCCTTTGTCTTATATATTCATTTTTATCTATGATTGATAAATTAGATATAATATAGTTTTTTACATCAACAATATGTATACACGACTTAGGGTTTCAACCAAGGTTTGAAAATTTTGATTTTATTAAGGTTATAAATACATACAAATTGACTCAATTAAAAATTTTCCTTTACAAGTTTAACACAATGACTTCCTTCCTCTTTTAAAATTAATTTGTGAAGTTTGTAGTACTTTTCTATTCAGTTATTTTCCAAATTCACTGAGAAATATTTTTATTGAAAGTAGTATATATATACATACATTATTATTGTCGTTGGTTTAAACAACTAAAAGTGTTGAATATCTAAGGTTTAGAAGCGGTAGTTCGAATGCGGTTAGAGTAAGTCATTTATTAATGTATATTAATATTAATTACATGTTCGGACACTCGTACACTTGGTTTGTAGGACTTCAAAATTCAATAAAAGTGTAGACTTTAAAAACTTATACACTTGGTTCGGGCACTTGTTATTTTCATGTTCATACACTCATACACTCTATGTCTTTAAAGTTTTACCATCTGAAATGTATGTGAATTACTTTAATAAGTATTGTACAATGCTAATGTGGTCCTTGATAAAATATTCTACAGTAAGGGTATGGAAATAGGAAATGCATGATTGGATAAATTAGACTTGTTATATGTAGAACATAACTAAAATTTTATATAATGTGGAGATTATTATTAATATTCATGATTGATGGTTTTACTGCTCGAGTGTGTAGCATATTATCTTATTATTGTGGGCCTAATCCGTAGCGTTATTGTACGTTCCCCCGAGTACCAGACTTAGTTTTCTTTTAAAGAACTCAGTCTTCCTTTCTCTTCACTACTATTTTTTGAGACATAGGTGTTAGAGCTATTTTTATCGTTTTATGTTATGTCGAGATATGTGAGGTCTATCTTAGCATTGTACTATTTGGTATTGGAGATTCTTTAAATTTTTGGGATGTTTGGCTTGTAATAATTTAATTACTCTCATGGTATTGATTGGCTATTCTATTCATATAATTAAATTGAGATTTTCTATCGTTCCTACCATTGTGTATCTCTTCTCATTTAATCATCACCTCAAGCTAAGAATGATATTTATATTGTTTTTGACAAACTATAATACTTAGTAACCAGACTTGATCAACCTAATTATTAAAAATTAAGTTGTGTCATAATAATTTTTGAACCCGATCACTCCACAAGGAAATATAACAACGACCCACTGAAAGATATATGAGGAAATAAAATCATATCATACCCCTCATCTATGAATTTCAGTTAGTGGTCATTACCAACAAGTAAAATAATAAATAAGCTTTATCTTCAACAAGTCTTGATCATCACTCTTCGAATTACTAAGAACATATGTCTTTTTAGCACGGTTCACCCTCTATGGTCTAGCCTTGGGAGCCACCGTGACTTCCTTTACAAATTCAAACTGTGAAATGTGAATTTGGTTATGTTAATATGGAAAGGAATGGTTATTTATAATATACCAAAATTATCGTGAGAAAATATCTATTATGAAAAAATAAATGTAATTAAATCATCCATTATACAATATATATGAACTTTTTTAGCTACTCAATGATTCCGAGGGATGATGATTTTGGGGAGTTATAAATTACAATGATCTAAATAATAAATATCCCATTCACTTGGCATGTTGTTTCCAACTGCATTATATGAACTTTTTCAACTATTGATTTTTGGGAACTGTTTTGAGAGAGGCTACAACCTAAAAGAGAAGCTACACTATGAAATTAAATCATCATCGTCTACATTTGGTATGATTTTTCTAGTAGATGGCCTACGAAACAAACAACCCCTAACTTGTGAATCATCATTTCCTCCAAACAAATTGACACATCCTCATTCTCACCCCCTACAATAATAATATACAACAACACTTAATAAACAACATATCAATTATCTTTCCTAAAATAAGATATTTTATAAATATATATATTTAATAAACAACAACACTTCAATAATAATATACAACATATCAATTATCTTTCCTAAAATAAGATATTATGTGTTATATATATGCACATTGTACTTATCTCATCTCAGTTAACACCCCCCTCTCTCTTTGTATGTGAAGACAAAAATGCTAGTGAGAAAAATAGTGTTATTAAAATCTTACCAATAATATCCACTCTTATAATATAATTATTTTTTTTACATTTTCATCTTATTATTTTTATAAATGGATAAAAAATAACTTTTGTCTATAGTTACTTTTCTATATTTAAGTAGTGTAATTTTAGATTCTGTTGTAGAGTAAAGTGTCTATAACACAATATATTTAAGAGAAAATTAACAAACAAATGTATTAAAAAATATGTAAAAACTTGCTTGGCTTTTATACTATATGCATCTGTTTGATATTATTTTTTTAACATTACCAAACTATCTTTAGCATACGTAATAATATTATCAAGTAATTAATTAAAAATGTAAAAAAAAACTTGGTTATCTTTTGTATTATATGCATCTGTTTGAGATTATTTTTTGTTAATACCAAAGTATCTTTAGCGTACCTAAATTTTTATTAATTAATTAATAATTTTCAAATTTTCTCTCATTGTCATATATGTGTGTGCGTGTGTGTGTGTGTGTATGGGAGAGGGTGTTTTAATACTCACTCTTATAGAAGTAATTAGAGGGTCTTAGTTTGGCTACATCTCTCAAAAATGAAGGGTTGAGATTATTTTTTCCCATTTGCACACCGCACTCTCATACCACATCTATTACTTTTACAAACCTATCCTTAAATTATTTATTTTTTCCATTTTTTTCTACTTTGCAAACTGACACTTTAATTAAAAAATTAGGTTATTTTGGTAACATTCTCTTACTCACCCTCTTTCTAATTTTGAAAAACCACTTTATAAATTTGTAAACTCTCTCTCTCTCTCTCTCTCTCTCTTGGCCTTATTTCTAAAAAACATGCAGCTCTATCTCTCTCTCTTGGCCTCCAACGTTGTCGGCCTCACGCTCTCATCCATCCCATGCTATGCTCTAATGCCCGCCTCCCACACAACTCCATCTTTTTTTGCAGGCTACTTCAAAGCAAATGGTAAGGTTTTTTGTGGTTCCTAAGGATTTTGATTTTAGTCCTGAATCATTTTGATTTTAGTTTACCTACTTACATGTTTATTATTTTTTAGGGAATAACATTTTGATGTAAATCTAAAACCTGATACCAACTCCAATTCTCTTTTCTCAGTATTGGTTTATGTATTTATTGCTTTGTGGTTTAAGGTTTGTGGGTAGGTATTTTGTTGTTGTTGAGACATGAATTTATGCATGATTCGAGGGTGAGTTGTTGACCTTATTGTACTTGATGATTTGTTTGATAGCTCTTCCATTTGAGGGTTCACTATCTCAGCGTGTTCAACAGGTACACTCTTACTCGTTACTCTTTTTTGTGTTTTTAATTTATTTCTTTTTTATCTGGGTTTTTTTCTGGAGTGAACACGAACCCCATTTTCACAAACCAAAGTATGGATTTATTGATACTTTTGGTTTGTATTTTGGGTGAAATTGTATTTTATCTATTTTCACATTTATGGTTTATTTGTGGTTAACAATCACATATTATATTTGCGCTTCTTTGTGTGGTGCTTATATTTGCGCTTCTTTATGTGGTGCCAAGTTTAACTGGGAATTTTAACTTTTTTGTTATGTGATAAGTCTAGTTGAGATATTTAACCTTTCTTTTGGGTTATATTAATTGTAAATATGAATTTTGTTTTCAATATTTGAAAATTTAAGTTCCTGTAACATGTTTCTTTTTTGTGGTCTTAACAAAATGGGTGATGATTCCACAACTTTTATCTATATGAGTCTCTCTTTGATGATTTGATTGAAGATTTCATCTTGGTAATTGGCTGTGAAATAAAAATTTCTTGGGTTATGAATACCATTCGACATACCTACATGGACCTTTTTATATTTATGAAGTAATTTGAGACAATAATTATGTAGTTCTTGTATTATAACTATAAACATAATACATTTTAACCTCCCATGTCAATGTCAGAGTTTGATGAGTTAAAGTGTGAATTTCATGTTTTGGAAGCCTACGAACAATTTTTTTTGGGTTTCTCAATGGACTTGATTTTTTTTATTGTGTGTGAACAAAAAACAGAGCATAGGTGTTGCTTTAAGTGGAATACTTCTTCCCTTTTTCCCATCTCCTATTTTGTTTTACATATATTCAAATGAAAGAGTAATATTTTAAATGCTTATAACTTTGCATCATTTTCCTATGTTGATATTTTTATCTAAGCTAATTGATACGTCATAAATATTATATATATGTGCCCTTTATTCTTATACATTCTAGAACTTTTATCTTTGTTATTTCCTACTTTTATTCTCATATATTGGTTAACCTTAATATTTGATATATATATATATATATATATATATATATATATATATATATATATATATATATATATGTGTGTGTGTGTGTGTGTGTGTGTGTGTGCTGTGCAAGGTTTATCTGAGTATTGTAGGTATTCTAATGCTAAACGGAGCAATTGGTTGCATTACGAAAGAGGTATGTTATTTGACTCAATTTCAAGAGAAATTTTATAAATTCATACTTCATGTCTCGGCTAGTGAAATTCCATAAAACGTATTTCGTTGAATTAGCTTCGCATGGCCACCAACCGCGCCTCGTTCCGAGTCCGAACAACGAAGTTAGATCCATATTTATATAAGTGCAAATTCTCTCTTTTGAAGAACAAAATGCCCAGAAAAACAGAGCTCTAATCGATCGGTGAAAAAGTACCAATCGATTAGTCAATCAGGTTTTGCATCGGTTTAAAGACAATGGGCATTCTTTAAGACCATTAATCGACCGGTAAAAGGACCGATCGATCGATTAAAACAAATATTGGCAAGTCATCTTGTTTTTTTTTATTTCTTTTCTTTTTAATCACTTACTATATAGATGTAAGTTGGTTTTAGTTAGGAGATATATAGGTTTTATTAGTTTGTTAGGGTTTAAGAGGATTTTGGGAGCTTCTCCTTCTCTCTCTTATGGTTTGCCAATTCATTGACGTGTAAGCTACCATTCACCTTCTTTTTCCTTAATTAAATATTTATTTTGTCATTAATAGCTTTGTTAATTAATTGTCTTCACTTATTGCTTGTTTTCTTTCCTTATATGCTTTAAATACATACTTTTCCATCTTTTATAGTTAATTTAGTTTAGGTTGAGATGAGTTAAATCACCTTGAACTAAATGGTTGATTTTCTTCGGTGAGAAATTATATGAATTTAAATGGGTTAGGTTGTTCTTGATGTTACACCTAGGAGATTTAACAATGTATATCATGTATGTGTCGTATTTTTGACATTGTGTGTGTAATCTTGGAGATATTTGTTGACGCCAAAATCAAAGTAGGATTTTATGAGAATTTATGGGTGATAACTATAGATTTGACTAACTAATAAAAGGAGATTTAATCTTGATAAACTTGTCCTCCCATGTAACCATTTATACTAATTAACTCGATGTGAGAGATATTATTCTCAATCTATAATTTTTACTCATTTTTGTTAATCATAGTTTCAATACATTCCTAAATTAACATTTTATTAAAACCATTATCTTTTACACTTTTATTCCCAAAGTAATAAATAAATTAATGTCTAGCAACATTACCTATGGATTCGATACCTACACTAGCCGATATACTCCCATAAGAGTGTAGTAATAGTTTAGGTTTTTGCATAGTCGTGGGAGCCGAAGTCAAGGCCATGCGTAGTAACACGCTCGCCTTTTTTTCCTAATCCATCAAATAGCGCCATTATCGCGGATTATTTTGTTTTATATTGTAATTGATTTAGTCTTTCGTAATATTTTTCTTTCTATTTGTATTCTTTATTAACTAGTTTTATAGGATACATTTGAGCTCCAAAAATTGCTTGAATCTATCAGTTGCGTACCATTTTTTGGAATTTTTCCATATTGAGCGATATTTGTGGTAAGCATGTCTTATTATAATGTTTTTGGTAATTGCATTGATAATTTTAAAAATCTCCCTGAACTGATGACTTTTGGTGAATACTCGCAAAGTAAAAAGCTTGTTACATCTAAAATGATTTTGGTGAGTATTACAAAAGTCATGCAATGGATTATGGGAATTTGAGAACGATTTTTCTCATAAAGGGCCATAAGATCCTTATAATAAGAATGTTGAAACTTATTGCAATAACTTTCAAAATTCTTATCATACTGATTTTGATAGTAGTTTTGAGGATAGTTCCCAAACTTCTCATTTTCAATAATCTGCACCTCCACCTATGATGTTGTATGAGGGGTTTAGCGCTCTTGAGAATGAAAAACTTAAAAACCATTATTAGGAAGAAAATCATTGTTCGAAAAAGAATTGGATTCATTATTTGAATCCGACAACGATTTTTCTTCCGAAACGTTTGAAGTGGAGGAATGTTTTCAACCAAATGAGGAATTATTTCCTATTTTGGAACAAATCATTCTTCACTTGCCCAAGGTATAATAGATAATGAAAGTGATGATGAAATGGATTTAGTATCCATTTGCAATGAAATAATTTCTTCTTCGGTAACCAAAGAAGAAGGTTTAATTGAAAATGATCATATCTCCTTCAAAATTCAATCTTTAAGCGATCATGAATCTCTCGAGATTGAACTTATTCGTTATCCTTTTCATTACCCATTATCGAGTTGTTACAAGTAACCCATGAATCGGTTCAAAATTTTTAAATGTTCAATCCTTTCACCGATGAGGATTACTTACTTGAGTTGCTTTCCATGAAGACAATCTTGTCTCCATGTGTGCCACCTCCCATTATAATTGGAAAATCTTTGGGAGGAAATTCAGTTTTTCTCAGATCCCATGTGTTCTCATCACCCATTAAATCTAAACCCCCATTCATCCGCCCAAAAAATTTAATTGATGATGGTTCATTTATTACGCCTTACACATGACTTCTATTATTGAAATGAAATTCTTATCTATTGGAAGGTATGCATTCAAATGAAGGTACACATATTATCCCTCAAAGTTAAATCATATTTTGGGTGGACCCTAAATTTTTTTAACTTCTAGTGTTTAGTTAGTGAGAAGTTAAAATTGTAGGTTGTACATACTAGGTTGATTTTTCTTTTTACTTAATGCCTAGTGTAATTAGATAAAGTTTTGTTATTCTTTTTTTATGCTTGGTGCTAACATGTTTTTATAGAATCTTTAGACTTATACTTTTCGGAGATCTCTCCATTTTAGAAAATATCATTATTTTCCTCTCTTTAACGTGGTATATGATTCACATTGAGGATAATGCAAGGTTTAAGTTAGGGAGTGTGAGATATTCTTCGCATTTCTTTTTTAGTTCTGTTGATTTGATTACATGTTCTTTCGAAGTATGCTCTTGTAGTAAAGAATTGCAAAATTTAAAAAAAAAAAAATCTTTCTTTTTTCTCCTTTGTTGGGCATATTGCCTTGATTTTCGATGATAAATTTAAAATAAATGCTCGATCTAATAGATAATTCAATGATGCATGTTTCTTCTGTTAAAAATAATATGTTTAGTATTGTAATTTGATCAAGTCGATCGTGTTACAAAGCTGCGTAAAACAGATTTATGATTTTTTTGTCTAATTTTTAGTCTTACCTCGACCCGAGTCAGTAAGTTTGTGATTTGATTTTTAAAAAAAAAATTGATCTGTTATTCATAAAAAAATTAATTTTAATAATTTTCAAACTGATCTGTTTTTCTGGTTTGGACTATATGTTATGCATCTTGGATATTGTTGATACCAAATTTATTCCGCTGATATGGACCTATTATTTGAAGACGCGTGTCAACCTATGTGGCAACTGTAAATGTTTATACCGAGCTACTCAACCCCCCGAGTAACTACTATACTCCAAATAACTCTAGATCACCCAGCAACTAAGAAGCCACAAGGAGCCCAAGGACCCCGAGCAGCTCAAGCGTGTCGAGCTACTTAGGCGGTCTGAGCTACTAAGTCGGCCCGAGAAACTCAAATACTTGTGGCTTACGCATCAAAGAAAACCTAAAGATAACTGCGCATTAAATGCACAGTTAGTATTGTACAGATATATACACCTACTGGACAGCTATGCATTATTCTTTCACATGTACAACCTCAAGGCTATAAATACATTGTAATCTCCTCATTAGAAGGGCGCGCTGAATCTCTTGGTAAAATCACTTATCGAGGATTCCAGGCAAACAATCAGCAATACAAAAACAGTGGACGCAGGCCATTCTTATAAGGCTGAACCACTTTAAAAATCGATTGTCTATTACTTTTTATTCATTTTTATCTGTGATTAAAATAATTAGGTCAAATCTAATTTTTTACATCAACAGATTAGCACCGTCTGTGGGAAATGACTGTAATTAGCATTTTTCACCAAAACAATTCATTATCAATGGCTGATAATCCGAAATCCAATAATCGATACACTGGGATTCCCCTAAATCCTTCTGATCCCCCAAATTTTTTAGATTTGGCTGGTATTAAGGCTAATTTAGCCCAAGGGCAAACGGCCATGCAAGAAACCATGCGTCAACTCATACAAATCGTTCAAGGCGGAGTGCCAGTCCAATCAGGACAACGAAGTGTTCAAAGAAATATTCATTTTCTCTCTTCGCGAACTAGCGACTCATATCATACTGAGAGATCTGATGATCCTTCTTATCAGCCTGGACGAACTTCCTTGGTACGAGCTACAAACACTCAACAAAACATCACTCTATCTCCAGAGAGGACAACTGCTCTTGAAAGGTTGAGTATGGTCTCTTCTTTTGATCGTATGGGTCCTAGGAGGAATAGAAGTCCCCATAGGATTGTGTCGAGGAACTCTCAATGGCCATTTGATTTGAAAGAAGGCTCTGCCCAGTCACGACCAGCTGCTCGTCATGAAAGATCCCAAGAGGCTAATTCGACATGATTAGTTGCTCGAACCATTAGGATCGAGGAAGGAAATGATGCATGGAAAGGATCAATTCAAAGGTTGGAGGATAGATTAGGGGAAATGGCTAAGGCCAAGAATCCTCTATAAAGAACTTTTGTCCAAAGGACACCATTTGTACAAGCAATCGTGGATTTTCCTACACCATCAAAATTAAAAGCTCCTGTGGTGACACCTAAATATGATGGGAAAACTGACCCTGTCCTTCATATAAAACAATACCAAGCTGCTGCTGATATCTATGCAGTTCCAGATGAGATGAGATGTAGGGTATTTTCAGAAACTCTTACCGGATCTGCTCAAATATGGTATAACAATATTCCTCGGGGGAAGATTGCAACTTTCTTTCAACTGGCCGAGTTTTTTATTGGAAATTTCTATTTTGGAGCAAAACCTGTTAAACAAGTAGCACACTTGTTGAGTGTTAGACAGAAGACAGATGAAAGCACCATGGATTATATTACTCGTTTCAATAACGAGAAACTGGAAGTAATTTATTATGAGGAGAAAACTATGATTACTGCTTTGATGACTGGACTGTTGCCCAATAAATTGTACTACACTTTGTCTAAAGATCCGCCCAGAACCATGGTAGAAATGATGGCAAACGCAGCCAAAATTATGAATGCTGAGGAAGCTATGGCTGTGAAGAAGAACGTGGACACTAAGAAGACCAAAGTTGAGGCCGATAAGGTTGAGAAGAAGGAGAAGAAGAACAGTGGTGGCAACAAGCAATTAAAAGAAAAGCAAGCATTGGAACAATCGAAGAAATTTGGAAATTATATGATATGTGCCATGTCACCTCGTCTCCGAGACACCAACCTCGGTCGAAGACAGGGCCGACGTTGGAAGAGCCTTAATCTGAGACCAGCAGCCTCGGTCATAGGAGGGTCGGCCCAGGCCGACACCACTATAAACCTCAAGGGGGATATGCACGTATCACAGGGGTCAGCAGCTCTTCAGCTCACCCGGGAATGATAACCTCGGCCCGGAGTAGGCCGAGGTAACAGGAAGACACCTCTACCAAGATCGACCTCATCAGTAAATCAGTCGATGTTTAAAGCATAACCTCGGCCTACCCCGAGCCGACCCTATTTCCTTGACTCGTCTTCATCAAAGCCGAGACCTCCATGGCTCATCTCAGATTGAATGAGTATAGACCTTATCAACCTCGGCCTAACTTTGGCCGCGGTCATGTCCAAGCACAGGCCGAGCTCTTATTGGTGTATGTGTGGATAAGGACACGTGGACACAATTTAGTTATAACAAATCATTCCCCACACGTGGAGGGAATATTTCATCATCATTCTCTACATGTGACAGTGACAGATGTCTTCATCAGATTGGCTAGATCAACACACACATGCTCATTGCATGCATGGGGGATACATTACACCCCCCAGGTACTATATATAGAGGTCATCCTCTACCTTGCAAAGGATCCGATTTTGGCAACCTTATCTGAAACTTTGTTCAAATACACAGTAGAGAGAGAAAGCTTGAGAGATTGTATCTATGGCCATTAGTGCCCTCACATATTGATACACATCATACACTTGCACAATGGACATAGGCCTAATTGGCTGAACCACTTATATTCCGGTGTAAATCCTCCTCTCCTCATCTCCTTCTACTATGTGTGTATATACCTTATTCTGCCATTGTGAACATTGGATTGAGCTCACAAACACCTTGAAGGGTGGTGTTATTTCCAGCATCATCATTTTGGCTCCGTCTGTGGGAACGAGAAGTTGTCTCTTCCTCTTCTTCAGCTCAACCTCACCGGAGACTCTGGTGGTGAACTGGACACCACCCCTTGCGTGGAGATGTTTCACCATTGAAAGAGGTCCTTTAAGGTATTAAGCTCACCTGCTACTCAAGCTCTTTATTGCTAACATATGGCACCAGAATTGCCACCGCCTAGTTGGGGAGGGCCTAGTTCCATCCAGGCACCACCTCAGTCCGAAATGGCGGAGGTGGCCGCAGCCTTGAGGTATTTGGCTGCAAGACAGCAAGCTATGCAGGAGCAATTTGAACAGCTCAGCCAAACTATGATGAGGCCACCTGGAGTTTCACCGAAAATGATCACTTCGGCAGCGGTCCAGCCTCATCCTGATGCCAGGGGACCACCCCAGGCACCAATGAAGGACCAACCTGCACCTCAGCGGAGGAGGGACGTCGCTGACCCTAGGTGCTTACGCCTAGGGAGGCAAGGAAACCCTTGCCCGGAGGACAGGTATGACGATCTGGAGGCGAAAGAGGCCCCACAAGATTATTGGGAGCCTTATGAGGTGTCGAATAACACGGTACGTCCTCTTCAGCAGAGCCAAGGTTGTGTCGGTTGAAGAGGTGAAGAGGCCCAACAAAGAGGGTCAGCTTTTGATCGATTGAGCAGAGGGTCAACCTTTGAGAGGTTGGGCCCAGTGAATGACCTAAGACAGAGGTTATCCAGGTCGAGAAGCGCAGCAGCCTGGGGACAACCTCGGCCAGGCCGATGGCAGGAGACCATGGAATGACTCTATCCAACATCTTGAGGAGATGATAGGAGACCTCATCAAAAGTAGGGACCCCCTGCAAAAGGGTTACTTAGAAGGCTCTCCATTTGTGGCTAAGATAGTGAGCTTCCCGACCCTTGCTAAGTTCAAACCACCGGTGGTGTCTCCCAAGTATGATGGTAGCACAAACCCTGTACACCATATTGAGATGTATCAGTCAGTGGCGGACATCTACTCAATACCTCATGAGATGAAGTGTAGGGCCTTCTCTGGAACCTTGATAGGAACAGAGCACAGCTGGTTTACTTCTCTTCCGAAGAACTCAATTGAGAACTTCAAGGGCTTAGCCGAACGATTCATCCACAACTTCTTCTTTGGGGTAAGACCTCAAAAGAAGACCACTCACCTACTGTATGACAAACAAGGCAAGGACAAGAGCCTAAGAGACTACATCGCCAGGTTCAACAAAGAGAAACTTGAGGTTGAAGACTACGAAGAAAATATAGCCATGACCGCCCTCATAGGAGGCCTTCAGAAAGGAAAGTTATTGTGGAAACTTACGGAAGACCCTCCTAGGTCTATGGCGGAGCTACTGGCAACTGCGAGAAAAGTCATGAATGCAGAAGAGGCAATGGCCGCCAAATATGAGGATGAGAATCGCAGTAGTAGTGGGAAGTCCAAAAGAAAGAAAGATGGAAAGAAGAGGTCGAGTGATGACAAGTTCGCTCACTATACTCCTCTAACTGTGAGCTGTGAGCACATCCTCAATGAGATCAAGAATGACAGGACCCTAAGATGGACAGAGAAACTGAAGGCCCCACCATATAAGAGGAACAAAAACTTGTGGTGTGAGTTCCACCAGGACTATGGCCACGTTACAGACAAATGCTTCGCCTTGAAGGATGAGATTGAAAAGATGTTAAAATCCGGAAAATTGAGGAAGTATGTGGATGGTAAGGCTCCTAAAGGGGGAAGAGATGACCCTAAGAAAAAGAGAAACGACAGATGCCGTGACAATGCCCCAGCCAGAAGAGACTATGATTCAGAAGGTGATGATAAAGACGATCCGGATCTTTTGCCGAAAGATGACAACACCTCGGTGAAGAGGGTTGGGATGATCTCCTTTGGTGTTGACACCATATGTGGAGGACTCACCGGGGGTGGATCTAAAGTGGCTGATAAGAAAGCTCACGTGGCAGAGGCCAAGTCAGTGGCCAAGCTTGAGGTTGTAAATCTAACGTCTTCAGATACAGTGCAGAAGAGAAAGAAGGTGGACATGGACATCCTTATGGTTGGGTTCCCCAAACTCGACTTCAAAGGTATCTTAGCCCCCCATGATGACCCTTTGGTAATAACAACAAGGGTGCATGGGTGCGAGGTGCAGAGGATCCTCGTAGACGGGGGGAGCTCAGCAGACGTGATGTTTTGGCCTTACTTCAAGAGCCTAGGTCTTAGCAGAGCAAGGATGGTACCCTATCATCACCCCTTGATGGGCTTCAGTGGCGAAAAGGTCCACCCATTGGCCATGTATGATATGGACGTACGAATAGGTGATGAGTGGCCTAAGAGGTTGACCAGGATATAAATTTTTTTGTAATAGATGAGAACGTCTTCTCGGCCTATAAACTCATCATAGGAAGAGTGGCCCTTAAAGAGTTTGAAGTTGTGCCATCGACGGTCCACCAGATGCTAAAATTCCCGACTCCCTATGGGGTAGGGGAAGTGCAAGGTGACCAGACCATAGCGTAAGAATGTTACATCAACTCGGTCGAAGAGAGAGAGGCCCATAAGAGGGAAACCGCCACTTATAGCATTAATACACTTGACCCAAGAGATGAGACAAAGTTAAAGAAGGGAGAGGCCGCGAAAGAGGTAGAATCCATCGTCCTCAATGAGGAAGAGCCGAAAAAAACCATCCAAGTCGGCAAAGCCCTAAAGTCAGAAATCAAGGAAGAGCTGATAAACTTCCTCAAGAGAAGGCAGAGTGTCTTCGCTTGGAGTCACGCAGACATGCCCGGCATCAACCCTAAGGTCATAAGTCACAAGCTCAACGTGACGAAAGGCGCCAGGCCTATCAAGCATAGACGAAGAGTCTACTCCAGGAAGAAGTACGAAGTCATCCGATAAGAGGTCAAAAAATTGGAAGAGGCTGAATTTATAAGAGAAGTCATATATCCGGAGTGGTTATCGAATGCAGTCATCGTACCCAAGGCCAATGGGAAGTGGAGAATGTGTGTTGATTTCACTGACCTGAATAAGTCTTGTCCAAAAGACAGCTACCCCTTACCTCGAATAGATCAGATGGTGGACACTACTACAGGACATGAGCTCATGAGCTTCATGGACGCGTATTCAGGCTACAACCAAATCTTCATGGATACGGAAGACACAGAGAAGACAACCTTCATTACCGACAAAGGGACGTACTGTTACAAAGTGATGCCCTTCGGCCTGAAAAATGCAGGGGAAACATACCAATGTCTTGTAAATAAGATGTTCGAAGAGAAAATAGGTAAGACTATGGAGGTGTATGTAGACAATATGTTAACGAAGAGCTTAAAAGCTTGCACTCATGTGGCTGACCTCGAAAAGACCTTCGATATTATGGACTCATGCAAGATGAAACTCAACCCCGTGAAGTGTGTCTTCAGGGTAGGAGCTGGGAAGTTCCTAGGATTCATTTTCAATCAAAGAGGAATTGAAGCAAACCCTGAGAAAATCAAGGCTCTGCTTGACATGAAGACACCTAGGAGCATCAAAGACGTCCAAAGACTTACGGGGAGAAGGGATGCACTTAACATATTTGTTTCCAGGGCAACGGACAAGTGTCTTCCGTTCTTTAAGGTGCTTAGAAAGGCCTTCTAGTGGGATGAAGAGTGAGAAGAAGCATTCAACCAACTCAAGTCATACCTTGGGTCACCCTTGTTGTTGTCTCGGCCCATAATAGGAGAGAAATTGTATGTGTATCTGGCAGTCTCCGAATCGGCCATCAGCGCAGCCATAGTACGGGAAGACACCGGGATCCAAAGGCCTGTGTATTTCAATAATAAGGCCCTTCAGGGGTCTGAACAAAATTACCCTCGTATGGAAAAGTTAGCTTACGCCCTGATACATGCTTCAAGGAAGATGAAGCCTTACTTCCAAGCCCACTCCATGGTTGTCCTTACCGACTCACCACTAAGATAGGTCCTGCATAAACCTGAGAAATATGGAAGGTTGATGGATTGGTCCATTGAGTTGGGGGAGTATGACCTTACCTACCAAATTAGGACAACCATCAAGGGGCAGGCCCTCGCAGACTTTGTGGATGAATTCACTTGGGAAGAGGCCGAGGTCAAGAATGACCTAGAGGGTGCTGAAGGGTCAAATAGTAGTGTCTTCCTGGACCAGGAAGAGATGACACCCAACGTCTCCCGAGATCAGGAAGAGGTGGCACCCAAAAAGATCAGGAATATAGTAACGGAGAACGAAGAGGACATGTACCTCTTCAGGCAGGGAGTCATATCAGAGGGGGCTTTCTCATCGGATACAGACATTTGGAACCTCTTCGTTGATGGTTCCTCGTGCAACAGTGGAAGCGGTGCAGGGTTGATACTTTCATCCCCGGATGGTGCTAACATCGAGTACGCTTTGAGATTCTACTTTAAGGCATCTAACAACGAGTCAGAATATGAAGCCATGATAGTCAGCCTCTCATTGGCAAAGACTATAGGTGTGAGGCGACTCCTACTCCACAACGACTCAAGATTAGTTGTCAATCAAATATTGGGAGTTTATGAGGCAAAAGACGAAAGATTGGCTAAGTATCTGAAGAGGGTAAGAACGATGTTAGAATGTTTTGAAGAGATAAAACTGAAGAGAGTACCTCGATAAAGTAACAGCCATGAAGACGCATTGGCAAGGTTGGCCTCAGCGACGAAGACAGACGTCAGAAGGACAGTTCCGGTTGAGGTCTTAAGGAAAGCGACCATCAGGGAAGAAGAGGTATGTAACCCTTGTCACAATTTGAACCTAGGAGACTCGTGGATGGGCCCCCTCGTCAGATATATCATAGAGGAAGAGCTACCTGATTCCAAGCTAGAAAGGAGGAAATTGAGGTATAGGGCTGCCAAGTTCTCGATGATAGGAGACGTCTTGTACAAGAAGGGATTTCTATTGCCTCTCCTCAGATGTGTGCATCCCACGGAAATTCCCCAGGTCTTACAGGAAGTTTATGAGGGTTCATGCTCTAGCCACATAGGGGGAAGACCCTTGGCCAAGAGAATCATCACACAGGGGTACTGGTGGCCAACCTTGTCCAAAGACGATACAGCCTACGTGAAGAGGTGTGATAAATGTCAAAGATTCGCCACTATTCCTCATCAACCTCATCAACCTATGACGTCAATCACCTCTCCATGGCCATTTGCAGTATAGGGGATTGACTTAGTAGGACCTCTACCAAGAGCCGCCAACAGTTATCGATTCCTGATAGTTGACATTGACTACTTCTCAAAGTGGGTGGAGGCAGAGCCGATGATAACGATCACAGAGCAGAAGACCTTCCAATTTATTTAGAGGAATATCATATGCAGACATGGCCTCCCAAACACTCTCATCTCGGATAATGGGCCCCATTTCAAGAACTCCTCTTTAGAAAAATACTGCCTAAGAGTTGGGATAAAGCAGTTCTTCTCATCTCCTGGCCGACCTCAGGCAAACAGTCAGACCGAGGTCACTAACAGAATAATCCTCGATGGAATCAAGAAGAGGCTAGAGGAGGCGAAGGGAAGATGGACTGGAAAGGTATACGCTGTGTTATGAGCCTATAGAACCACGACAAGGACACCTACAGGAGAAACCCCATTCATGCTAGCACACGACTCAGAGGCCGTTATACCAACAGAAGTGGGACTCCCAACTCATAGGGTTCAGACCTATGACCCTGCTAAAAATGGGGAAGAGAGGAGGCTGGACCTAGATCTAATTGAAGAAAGAAGAGAGGACGCAGAGATCAGACAAGCAGCTTACCAGCAGAAAGCAGCAAAATTCTACAACCAGAGGGTGAAGTCAAGACCCATCGCAGTAGGAGACTTAGTGCTGAAGAAGACCTTACAGAAAACAAACAAGCTCCACCCAAACAGGCATGGTCCCTACAAAGTGATGGAAGAGGTTGTGCCCGGCACCTACAGGCTAAAAAACCTAGAAGGGGAACCTTTCGCTAACCCATGGAATGCTGACCACCTAAAGAAGTATTACATATGATGTTGCAAAGAGTTTATGTAAATATACCATCTTATTATCAAGAGGTTATTAATAAAAGATCAGTTCCCATGACGGTTCTTGCTTCATTGTGGACTTATGTCAGAAATTATGAGGGTAACATCTTAGGTGATGACCTCAGACCCTTATAACACCATTCAGTGGTGACAAGGTCTGAGCTCAGACACCATACTTGGATGACCTCAGACCCCTAACATCATTAATTTGGTGAGATTAATTATGAGGATAACATCTTAGGTGATGACCTCAGACCCTTATAACACCATTCAGTGGTGACAAGGTCTGAGCTCAGACAACATACTTGGATGACCTCAGACCCCTAACATCATTAATTTGGTGAGATTAATTATGAGGGTAACATCTTGGGTGATGACCTCAGACCCTTATAACACCATTCAGTGGTGACAAGGTCTGAGCTCAAACACCATACTTGGATGACCTCAGACCCCTAACATCATTAACTTGGTGAGATTAATTATGAGGGTAACATCTTGGGTGATGACCTCAGATCCTTATAACACCATTCAGTGGTGATGAGGTATGAGCTCAGAAACCATACTTGGATGACCTCAGACCCCTAACATCATTAATTTGGTGAGATTAATTATGAGGATAACATCTTAGGTGATGACCTCAGACCCTTATAACACCATTCAGTGGTGACAAGGTCTGAGCTCATACACCATACTTGGATGACCTCAGACCCCTAACATCATTAATTTGGTGAGATTAATTATGAAGGTAACATCTTGGGTGATGACCTCAGACCCTTATAACACCATTCAGTGGTGACAAGGTCTGAGCTCAGACACCATACTTGGGTGACCTCAAACCCCTAACATCATTAACTTGGTGAGATTAATTTGGTCCGAGATAAGACTACTAATTTAATGCAAGCAGACACCATTACACAAGCTTCAGAGCTAAAACATCACATGACATTCAACAAAATGAAATGATCCTCCTCAGAGATTGCCATACAGAAGATTTAAAAAATAAGAGTCAACCATGTTCATTCAGAGATTACAAATATTCAGGGGTTACAAAGTAAAGCTTCATAATTGAATTTAAGGGTTTCATGGGGGAATGCTGGCATCCTCGGCCTGGTCCTGCTGGACGACCTTGGTCACATCGGTAGTATCTTCCCTGAGGTCAGTCCCTTCAATCTCTGTACCATCCAGTGTGGAAGTCTCGGCAGGCGCAATAACCTCCTCCTCAACCTATTGAAGGGCCTGGGAAAGCTGAGGGTCGACAAAGCCGAGGCCTACGAAATCAGAGGCCTTCAAACTTCCAACCTCCTTCTCCTTGACGGCCGTCCATTTGATAGTAGCTTTGATACCTCTTTCAAGGTACTCAAAGTCGAAGCTCACAAATTCATCAGAGGTTTTATAGTCGACCAATATCCCCTCAGAGGCGTCTGCAAGAGCTGCCTTCACCACCGAGTCGACTTTCCGCTGAAGGACATCGTCCTTAGCCTTCAGAGCCAGAGCATTATCCTTTTTGAGTTTGGTGATCTCCTTCTCTAACCCCTTCACCTTCTTCTCAGACTCTTTAGCCTCGAACTTCAAGCGATTTATTTCAGCGTTTAGTGTGCTTTGTACCTTCTCGACCTCTTGCCCCTTCTGGATGAGGGGCAGCTTCCTCAAAGTCCAGTTAGAGATATGGTGCATAGCTTCCAAGCCTTGAAGATGATGTGATCACGTATAAGTTGAAGACCAGATCAGAGGTTGCATTTGGAAATTAAAAAGAGATAGGAAGTCATACCTGAATGGACCTATGAAGGCCGAACTTAATCAGCAGGGGTCTGTCTATGGAACGGCAAAAACGTTTATCTGCCTCGGTCATGGAAGAGCCGATGGCATCCAAAGCTTGCATACTGTGGCCTATAATGTTGTCATTAATCTTCAATTGGTCTATACGAGCCGCCAATGCGTCTGTAGAGGATATTGGGATGGCAGAGTCCCCCCCTTTCTTGGTCGGCCTTTGATCTTTAGGGGCATGGTCGGTAGCCCCCCTCTTCTTTGAAGTCTGAGTCTTTGTGGTTGAGGGAGCAGGAGGAGGAGCATTAAGACCAGCCTTCTTCACGAGCTTTGTTAGACTTGGAGCCGCCATTTCCCAAAGCTTGTCTGAGATATCCTTCGGACGCTCTACAAAATTGAAAGGTCTGAGTTAGAAGATCATACATAAATAAGCTCAGAGGTTCAACTTGGAATAAAAAATGCTTACCAAGCTCGGCAAGGGGACTTCCACCTAGACCTGTCTCAGAGAGGTAGTGGGGGGTCATCAAGTGTTCGAATTTAACGAGCAGACCATGCATCCCCTGATTTTGAAGGTCTTTCACCTTCTAAAGATTCTGCAGGCTCAGACCAGGGTCGACCTTCGTAGACATTGTGACCTTACCCCACCTAAGGGGCATCCTCGGCTCTAGCAAGGACGGGGGAACACATGGACCAAAATCCCATGGCCTTGAAGCAAAAAAGTATCGAGGCTTCCAGTTGTGGTTGGAAGTCTGAGTTATCTAAAGCATCTTTTTTTCAGGCTTCCGAGCTACAAAATGATATTAGCTCGTATGATTTTTGGCTGAGGAAGGAATATAGCAACCAACGAAGACCTGAATTGGAAGATCTGAGTGGTGGACAGCCCTCCATAAGACTATGGCCCCTATTATGACCCTCCAAGCATTAGGAGACAATTGGGAAGGGGCCAAATTTATGAAGGCAAGGATGGACCTGATAATGGGATGAAGGGGCAAACGAAACCCTAACTTGAACATCTGATTATACAGGCAGATCTCACCATCTCGGCCATGGTAAGCCCTCTCTTCCCTCAGAGGTCTTCTAAGCTTTATGGAGGGGCTGATGGAGTACAAATATCTGAAGTAAAGAAGGTCTACCTCAGTAACGGTACTCTCGATCTCGGCCGCCTCAGAGACATAGACATCACTTTCAGCGTCATCATCATTGTCATTATCTTGCTCAACGTCGGCCGGAGTAGACGTTGATGGATTACTCGGGAACCTCTGAGCGAACTCAGCCCCGGTGACGGCCGATAGAGGAATGGCGTCAAGAAAGGGTGGAATGGCCACACTCGGCTCAACAACCTCAACCTCTGAGGAAGAGGACGAGGTACTTGAATTATTGTGGGACGAGGCCCGGCTAGAGACCTGGGCTTGATTAGGGGCCTCATCTTTCCGAGTTGTGAAGTCCATGGCCTCCTTGAACGAATCCACAGACATAGGGTCCGAGGTGGAAGACTCAGACTTAGACATCGAAACTGGTTCGACAGGGACCTCTGTTTGGTTAAATGGTTCCAATGGATCAGGGTATATCACCCTCAGGGGTGGTGGAAAGATGGGTCTAAGAGGGAATTCATGTGACCTACGATCCTCCTCCTGTGCTCTCTCTATTTGCCTAATTTTTTCTAAAGTCTTCTCTCTGAGAGAAGGGAACTCCTCAAGAAGTTGGTAGAGGGGTCTGACATCAGAGGCAGACACTACACTTAAGGAGCTTCTAAGCGACAAACAATATTGGCTAATGAAATAAAGCAATTTAAGGATCAAACTAAAAAACCTAAGGCAAATACAGTTCGCCTGAAAGTATGGAGTTCTCGCCTGAAAACCCCCAAGCTCACCGGAAAACACAAAAGCAAGGGAAAAATAGGGAAAACGAAGGAAAAAGGATAGCAGAGAATACCTGAGGAAGAAGTAGTAGAAGGAAATGAAGAAACTGCAAGGAATCACCAACCAAAACGCCTCAAACCAAAGGTTTCAAGAGAGAGCTGCAGAAATGAATCGTTCCAAGAAATGAGAGAAGTGGAGAAGAAAGAGAAAAGGGGGGGGGGGTTTAAACCCTTAAATGTGGGGGAACATCTCCCAAGGCCCCATCATTGACTTGGGAGCCCCAAAGGAAAGTTAAGAACACGTGCTTTCTAGGCAAACCACACTCCAGCAATGGACAAGTGTCAAATGAACATTGGCACATGGGAGAAAGACCTCGGAGGTGTAGAGATCCCCCAGTCACCTGCTCTCGCATGTAACTAAGGGCTAGGGGTGATTGATATGTCTCGTGTCACCTCGGCTCTGAGACACCAACCTCGGCCGAAGACAGGGCCGACGTTAGAAGAGCCTTGATCGGAGACCAGCAGCCTCGGTCATAGGAGGGTCGGCCCAGGCCGACACCACTACAAACCTCAAGGGGGAGATGCACGTATCACAGGGGTCAGAAGCTCTTCAGCTCACCTAGGAATGACAACCTCGGCCCGGAGTTGGCCGAGGTAACAGGAAGACACCTCTACCAAGATCGACCTCATCAGCAAATCAGTGGATGCTCCAAGCATAACCTTGACCTACCCCGGGCCGACCCCATTTCCTTGACTCGTCTTCATAAAAGCCGAGACCTCCATGTCTTATCTCAGATTGAATGAGTATAGACCTTATCAACCTCGGCCTACCTTTGACCGAGGTCATGTCCAAGCGCATGCCGAGCTCTTATTGGTGTATGTGTGGATAAGGACACGTGGACACAATTTAGTTATAACAAATCATTCCCCACATGTGGAGGGAATATTTCATCATCATTCTCTACATGTGACAGTGACAGTTGTCTTCATCATATTGGCTAGATCAACACACACATGCTCATTGCATGCATGGGGGATACATTACACCCCCCAGGTACTATATATAGAGGTCATCCTCTACCTTGCAAAGGATCCAATTTTGGCAACCCTATCTGAAACTCTGTTCAAATACACAGTAGAGAGAGAAAGCTTGAGAGATTTGTATCTATGGCCATTAGTGCCCTCACATAATGATACACATCATACACTTTCACAGTGGACGTAGGCCTAATTGGCTAAACCACTTATATTCTGGTGTAAATCCTCCTCTCCTCCTCTCCTTCTACTATGTGTGTATATACCCTATGCTGCCATTGTTAACATTGGATTGAGCTCATAAACACCTTGAAGGGTGGTGTTGTTTCCAGCATCATCATTATACTCCTTTAAAGGTAGATATAAACCACATTCTGGAAGAGATCAAGAACAGTGAGGAGCTAAACTGGCCTGAAACAAGGAAGGCAGATCATGACAAGAGGAATAAGTCCAAATATTGCGAGTTCCATAAGGACCATGGTCACACAACCAAAAATTGCATAGCTCTCTAGAATGAAATTGAAGCACTCATTAGACGGGGAAAATTGACCAAGTATGTTGATAGTCAAAATGGTGGTCGAACTAGAGAACAAGGAAGGCGGAGGTCTAAATCTCCTCTTCAAGCAAAAGAAGACAAGAAAAGAGATCATGAAGATGATCCAGAAGACGACCCCAATCTCCTCAAGAGACCAAGACAGCCAGAGCGTGAGGTATTTTCAATTCGTTTTGGATCATTTGATTGCAATGTTATTACAGGTGGAGATGCAGGAGGTGGAGACCTTACTGTAGAGAGGAAAGCTTACCTCAATGAGGCTCAAGCTTGTTCATACATTTAACAAATAAATCTAGCTGAAGATAATCATCCGAGGAAGGTGAACAAAGATAAACTGGTCATCAGTTTCTCTAAGAACGACCTCGCAGGTGTGCTATATCCTCATGATGACCCATTGGTGATCAAAATGAGGATGAAGGAAGTAGTGATTTCACGAGTATTGGTGGATAATGGCAGCTCGGCAGATATTATGTTCTACCCATGCTTTGATAGTTTGAACCTAAAGTTATCCCAGTTGGAGCCATATAATCGGTCCCTCCTCGATTTTACTGGAGAGAAAGTTTTTCCACTTGGGACGATCAAGTTGGATATGTTCATCGGTACATGTCCTGCTTATCGAACAGAAAGAGTGGTTTTTTCGTGATGGATAAAAATGTCCAATCAGCTTACAATATTATCATGGGAAGGGTAGGTCTAAAAAAATTCAAAGTAGTGCCATCGACTGTACATCAATGTTTAAAATTCCCAACCAACTTTGGAGTAGGAGTGGTAAAGGGCGACCAAAAAGTAGCTCGGGAATGCTACTATTCATCTACCGAGCAGGAAGAGCGTGAGGAATCCAGGAAGAAGACTACTACTTATCAGGTAGATGAGATAAAAGATGCGAAGATTGAGACTTTAGACCCAAGAGATGAGTCTCAGCTCGTTAAGGTTCAAGTCATGGAGGCTACTGAAAATATCATTCTGGACGACGAACACTCGGAACGAACAACTCAAATCGGTGCGTCGCTGGATCCCCTATTAAAACAGGAATTGATAGCTTTCCTAAGAAGCAGGAAACAAACTTTTTCATGGAGCCACGAAGACATGCCATGGATAAACCCAGCCTTCCTATGTCACGAGCTTAATGTGAACAAGGAAATCAAGCCAGTGAAGCAAAGAAGAAGAGTGTTCAGCCCTGAAAAGAACCAAGCTATACAAGAAGAGGTCAAGAAGCTCCAAAAAGCCTGTTTTATTGAGGATGTCAAATATCCTGATTGGCTAGCTAATGTGGTGATGGTGAAGAAGAAGAATAATAAGTGGAGGATGTGCATGGACTTCACTGATCTTAATAAAGCTTGCCCAAAAGATCATTTCCCTCTGCCTCGAATCGATCAATTGGTGGATGCCACCTCGGGACACAAACTGTTGAGTTTTATGGATGCTTATTCTGGTTACAACCAGATTAAAATGAAGCATGAAGACATGGAGAGTACCTCTTTTATCACCCCAAGGGGAACTTATTGTTATAATGTTATGCCTTTTGGACTTAAAAATGCAGGTGCAATATATCAGCGGTTGATGAATAAGGTGTTTGCAGAGCAAATCAGTCACAATATGGAAGTTTATGTTGATGATACGCTGACGAAGAGCAAGAAAACTACTAATCATCTAATTGACCTATGCCAGACCTTTAATTAACTAGATAAATATCAAATGAAGTTGAACCCTACCAAATACATATTCGGAGTAAGAGAAGGCATGTTTCTCGGGTATATTGTCAACCAACGAGGTATTGAAGCAAACCCAGAAAAGATCAACGCTCTATTGGGGCTACGATCTCCAATGACGAAGAAGGAAGTGCAAAGTCTCACAGGGCGAGTAGCAGCACTCAACAGATTTGTGTCATGAGCAACAGATAAATATCTCCCATTCTTCAAAACACTCCGAAAAAAATTTGAGTGGAATGATGAATGTGAGGAGGCCTTTCAAGAACTGAAAAAGTACCTGAAAACACCTCCCTTGCTATCTAGATTAGTAATGGGAGAAAGATTGCACTTGTATCTGGCAGTTTCGGAGAATGCAGTTAGCTCGGCATTGATAAGAGTAGAGGATGGAGTGCAGAAACTAGTCTACTACACCAGCAAATCTTTCCGAGGAGTATAAATCAGATATCCAAGTTTGGAGAAGTTGGCATTAGCGCTGATTGAAGCCAGCAGAAGAATGAGACCATACTTCGAAGCCCATACTATAGTTGTGTATACTGATATGCCATTGAGGCAAGCTCTACATAAATCAGAGAAGTCGGGAAGATTGATGTACTGGGCAGTGGAGCTCGAAGAATATGATATAATTTATGAGCCTAGGTCGTCGCTCAAAGGACAAGCGGTAGCAGACTTTATCGCAGAGTTTTCTCAAGAAAATGCCGCCGAAGAACAGGATTTAAAAATTGATCAACCTGTAGATGCTACAGGATCATCAAAATTAAACTCCGACCAACTGACTCCGGTAGGCGAGGAAGGAAAGATGACTGACGAGCAGCCAAAAGTCTTGGAAGAGGATAAGAGGAAGTACCAAATATTTTACCGAGGAACTCTCTCGGATCAAAATTTTAATGATCAGTTACCCATATGAATTTTTTATGTCGATAGCTCTTCGTGCACTGCAAGCAGTGGAGCAGGGATTGTCTTGAAAAGTCCAGATGAGGTCGATATGGAGTATGCTCTGCGCTTTCAGTTTAAAGCTTCTAATAATGAGGCCGAATATGAAGCAATGATTGTAGGTTTAAGTCTAGCCATAACGATGAAGGCAGAGCAGGTTGTCGTATTCAGCGATTAGCAGTTAATCATAAATTAGATCCTTGGAGTATATACAGCAAAGGGAGAGTTAATGATTAAGTAACACGCAAAAGCAATGGAGTTGGTATCGAGTTTTATTGCTGTTCAGCTGGTCAGAGTACCAAGACTGGAGAATGCAAGAGCAGACGCCCTAGCCCGATTAGCATCAGCTACACGCACCGAGCTATGAAGAACAATCCCAATTCAGATTCTAGCTGGTCGGAACATAGACGAAGATCTGGTCATGAACTTCATTGCTCTTGATTTGGGACCATCATGGATGGATCCTATCAGGGCCTATATTGAAGATGGAACTTTGCCAATTGATAAACTAGCAGCCAAGAAATTATAGTTTAAAGCTACTCGTTATGTGTTAACCAATGGTATTTTATATAAACGAGGAGTAATAGCAGCGCTACAGAGATGTGTCCATCCCTCTAAAGTAAAAGACTTGATCGAAGAGGTTCATGAGGGGCCTTGTAGATCCCATGTAGCTGGTCGGACGCTCTTACAAAGGATAACCACGCAGGGGTATTACTGGCCGACGATGAGAGATGATTACGCAGCTTATGCCAAGAAATGCGATAAGTGTCAACGCTTTTCCTCTGTCCGAAGAACTCCCCAAGCATTGCTAACACCCGTAACATCTCCTTGGCCATTCTCTATATGGGGAATAGATTTGTCGGACCACTACCAATGACTAAAGGAAGATTCAAATACTTAGTGGTCGCAGTGGATTATTTTACTAAATGGGTGGAAGCTAAGCCTCTTATTGACATGACATACAACAAAGTCTATCAGTTTATTTAGAAAAATATAATTTGCAGATACGGCCTCCCACATGCGTTCATTACTGACCATGGAACCCAATTTGACAATGAGGAGTTTGCTGCATATTGTCAACAATCCAATGTACTGAAGGTCCATTCTGCACCAGGCCATCCTCAAAGAAATGGACAAACTGAAGTGACAAACAGAACGCTGCTAAATGGTTTGAAAAAATGACTGTATGATGCGAAGGAAAATTGGATTAACGAGCTACATTCTATGTTGTGGGCTTATCGTACTACACCGTGAGTAGTAACAGGAGAATCTCTATACATGCTGGCATTTGTAAGCGAAGCTGTTATACCTGCCGAGTTGGGCCTCCCCACACACAGGGTGCTGAATTTCAATTCTCCTATCAGTGACTTGATGAGGCGATTAGATCTGGATATGCTCGAAGAAGTTAGAGAAGAAGCAGCAATCAGGAATGCTACATACCAACAACGAACATCTTTGTTTTACAACAAGAGGGTAAAGAAGTGTGATTTGAAGGAAGGAGACTATGTGCTAAAGAAAGTAATTCAAAAGCACAATAAACTGGAAGCTAACTGGCATGGACCCTACGGAGTAACAAAAATTGTTCGACCAGGAACATACAGGATTGAAACCTTGGAGGGAGAAGAATTTAAGAATGCGTGGAATGCAGAGCATCTACACAAGTATTATCAGTAGTTGGGATTCCTATGTAAAAGAAGTTTTCTTCAGTATGAATAAAGTGTTGAATGTTTTATCCAATTCTCTCTTTTTATTGAAATTTTTCGGAGTATTAGTTCTACACACTATGCATCAAGTTCAGAATCAATATCTTCCAACTCCGGTTGGTCGGGAACAAATATCCACCAACTCTGGTTTGTCGACAAATCAATCTCTTCCAACTCCGGTTGGTCGGGAACAAATATCCACCAACTCTAGTTGGTCGACAAATTAATCTTTTCCAACTCCGGTTGATCGGGAACAAATATCCACCAACTCTGGTTGGTCGACAAATTAATCTCTTCCAACTCCGGTTGGTCGGGAACAAATTACCACCAACTCTGGTTGGTTGGCAAATCAATCTCTTCCAACTCCGATTGGTCAGGAACAAATATCCACCAACTCCGGTTGGTCGGGAACAATTTACCACCAACTCCGGTTGGTCGGTAAATCAATCTCTTCCAACTCCGGTTGGTCCGAAATAAATATCCACCAACTTCGGTTGGTCGGTAAATTAATCTCTTCCAACTCTGGTTAGTCGGGAATAAATTACCACCAACTCCGGTTGGTTGGCAAATTAATCTCTTCCAACTCCGGTTGGTCTGGAATAAATATCCACTAACTCCGGTTGGTCGACAAATTAATCTTCACCAATTTCGGTTGGTAAATCAATTGCAATCAACTCCGGTTGGTCGGGAACAAATTACCACCAACTCCGGTTGGTCGGCAAATCAATCTCTTCTATAGCCGGTTGGTCGGGAACAAATATCCACCAACTCCGGTTGGTCGGCAAATTAATCTCTTCCAACTCCGGTTGGTCAGGAATAAATTACCACCAACTCTGGTTGGTCGGCAAATCAATCTCTTCCAACTCCGGTTGGTCCGGAACAAATATCCACCAACTTCGGTTGGTTGGCAAATTAATCTCTTCCAATTCCGATTGGTCGGGAACAAATTACCACCAACTACGGTTGGTCGACAAATCAATCTCTTCCAACTCCGATTGGTCCGGAACAAATATCCACCAACTCCGGTTGGTCGGCAAATTAATCTTCACCAATTCTATTGGTAAATTAATTGCAATCAGCTCCGGTTGGTTAAATTAAGCAGGATCATGGGATGTAAGTCGTTTCATTATTTAGAATCAAAGAGTGATAAGTCACTATAATCGAAAAATAAAACAGAATAGCATATCAAAATATGTATGTAGTCACAAACAAAGACATTCTGCAAAATACTTAGAAGAAAATAAAATAGCAAAAGATGAAAAAAATTCTTCATTCAAATTAAGAAGAATTACATATGCTGTGAAAACTACAAGTTGTTACATCAACGACCCTACTCTATTAGTTTTTTCCCTTCTACCTTTGAAACAGGTTCCACTCCAGTAGGAGTATCGTCTAAGGCATAAGGAGAGTTTATGAAATTTACATCTCAAAGCATTCAAACATTCATCACTGATGGCCGATCAAGCAAATGCTCTGGGCGAGATATGTCAAAATTTGAATGAAGGTTGTAATCGCCGAGGTACTTTGAGATCAAGCACTGAGGAATTGCCCGGGCAGGAATCCAACTCATGTCGAGCTTAAAAGGAGGCATGGGTAACTCAAGCAATCCAGGATCATAATAATCCCATAAGTAGTGACCCCACTCCAATTTCAGCACACCCAGTGCATTTAACCATCCTTGGTTGTTGAAGCCCTTATACTTTTGACTCATTTGAGTCTAGACTGTATAAAAGCTCATCTAGTTTGGAAATTGTGACAAAATTGTGTCCATCCTAGAAACCAAAGAGCCTCAGAGATTGTTTTGCTTCGTCTCCTATTCATCATGTAATGATCCTGAGACTACAGCCATCACTCACACTCTTAGAACTTAATTTTTGCATATCATATTGCACCTTTATGTGTATTAATGTGGTGAGTGTGTTTAAATCCCTCAATTTGATTTTTATTAATTTTTTGGGAATTTTAAACATCTTTTAATTAAGATTTTATTAAACTAAAACTTGATTTAAAAAGTTTTGGGGTTAATATCTAAATATGTTTTGTTGTGGTTTTTGGCCTTAAGTTACTCTGGGTAGAAACCAAAAGCGCCAGAGACTCCAGGGTTGGCTTTGTAATTAGTTTTGGACGCGCGTTTGTATTCGTTCAATGGCCAACACTTGCTGCTCTTTGATTGGCCAGAGTTGTGTTTCTTTACAGAGACAAAACTTCGCATGTTTACATCCCTTGGATCAACCCTTATCAATGTCCTGCATGCCGCCTGGGTGAATCTCCGTGTAAACCTTTAAGCCAATCACAGCCTGTTTAATCCACCGCCTGTTGTGAGCCCTTGGATTGAAGTCAAAGAAACTTGACTCAATCTCAGCCATTGTTTTTGAACGATAGTCTGGAACCTTCTCCTCTTGCTATTTAAAGGACTCTCATCTCAGCCTTCGAAAGCTTTTGTCATTTTGAAAATTCTCAGAGAAAGAATAGAGAGAGAGAGAGAGAGAGAGAGAGAGAGAGAGAAGAAAGAGAAGAGAGAGAGAGAGAAACCAGAGAGTCAAGTTAGAAACCCTAACTTCGTTTAAAACTTCTCCAACCTAAACCACTTACCTCTCCAAAAAAAAACACCATAACCAAATAAACACCATCTTTAGTGTTTCTTGAGTTTATGAGAGTTCGAGTTGAGTGATCTTGGGTTACTGTAACCTTGTGTTCATAAAATCTTATTTCCAACTTAGACACCTACTCAGATCTTGTTTCTGATTCAATAGAAATCATAGATCTGAAGTTTTTCATGTCACAATACACTTAGTTGCATTTTATTTCTCATCTTGAGAAGTACATTGTTGATTGTTTTCTGTTAAAACATTTTTTTTACTTCAGAATCAACAATAAATGTTTTATAGTTTCTGTTTTTACAAAAACTTAACCTGACCTAGTTGGATTCGCACTTGGAGGGTTTTCAATCTCCTAAATATTTTCAAAAGAGATTGAGAAAGGTCTTGACCGATTTCTTAAGCAAGATCTCCGTGGAATCTGGGTTATATTGAAAGGTCAAAAGGTTTTTGGTTTTGTAAGAAAGAAAAATAACAAACCCACTGCATATAGACTTTATATGTAATTTGTATAGGACTGTTTGTAAATCTAAGTGTGTGTGAGTTCATGCATGTGTTATAGAACACTTTTCACAAACATCTTCACACTACATACACTGAAAGTGTTGGCTATAAGATTTGGTGAACATAAGTCGACGTAACGTGCTGAAACAAAGGAAGAGTTGACAAACTGAGAAGACTACATCAACAATCAAGATCTGCAGAAAAGTTTAAGGACGCCAGAGGGTACAATCCTGAACTTGTATAGATTTGTATTGTGTGCATTTTAGTTAAATAGATTGTAACTCACATATTTGTTTTAGTGAATTTTTTGTGTTACTCCGTAGAGGGAGTCGTGGATGTTTCCTCAAGGGTGAGGTTTTACCACGTTAAAAATCCCGAGTATTAATATTTCTACATCTTCTCATCCCATTCTGATGTGTGCTGAGTTTAAAATATTTTAAACTGTTTTCTAAAAACTTGTTATCAAATCTTGTCCATATCTCGTACATAATTTTGTTAACACATCTTGTGTTCAAAATCAGTTTGATTTAAGTAAAGAGTTTCTTCAACAAACTTTTCGGAGTTGCTTAAATAGTTTATTTTCAATAAACGACTTTAGCAACGCTATTTCAATTGGTATCAGAGCTTTTGGTGAACTTATTTCAAAAAGATCCTGAGTTTCTGAAACTGTTTTCTCAAAATCAATCATGGACGAGAAAAATGAAAGATATGGTAACTTGACCAGACCTCCAGTCTTTGATGGAACCAATTTTTCTTACTGGAAAGTAAGGATGATTGCTTTCATTCAAGGAACTTTGGGAGATGATGTCTGGGACATTATTGAAAATGGATACTCTTATCCTACTAAACCAGCCACTGAAGGAAGTAATGAGAGGGTTAAGAAAATATTAAGTGAATTTACTCAAGAAGAGAAACAAGTTTCTCGCAATAATAATAAAGGAAAGAATGCCATATTTATGTCTATAAATGAACATGAGTTCAAGAGAATCTCATCTTGTACCACTTCTAAGGAAGCATGGGATACCTTGATTACTGCCCATGAAGGAGACTCTAGGGTTAAGGCTGCTAAAACTCAGATGTTAATTCAACAGTATAATTCTTTAATCATGTCTGAATCTGAGTCTTTTGATGACTTCTATATGAACCTGACTGATATTGTCACTAAACTGCATGCTAATGGTATAACTTATGATAGACAAGAAATTGTGTCTAAAATTCTGAGATCATTACCACAGAAATTTTACAATAAAAGATATGCTATTGAGGAAATGTGTGATATAAATATCACTCCTGAATTACTCAGTAGTAAATTAAGAACTGTGGAAATGGAATTAGAGTTTAAGAAACAATTGACCCACACTCATAGGAAACATACCAATTCCAATCTTAGCTTTACTTCTAAGATGATTAAGCCTAAGTTAAACACTCCTAGTAATGATTCTGATGAGGACTGTGACTTAGAAAGTCTAGATAATCAAATTGCCCTAATGTCAAAACAATTTAAGAAAATTGTTAAATTTAGAAACAGTATCGCAAATAGACAGGGCAAGTCTAATTATTCAACTCCTTCAAATCACAAGTCCCATGAGAAACCTCATGACAAACAGAACAAGGACAACACAAGACCTCACAGAGACCTCAAGAAGACTGAATGCTATAGATGTGGTAAACTAGGACACATTGCTCAAGACTGTAGAGTTAATTTAAATACCCAAAACAAACACTATAGAGCCAACATCTGCAAAACATGGGATGACTCAAGTGACTCTGAAAATGAGGAACCTGAGACATCTGATGGTTTTGATCCTTGTTTATCCTTCTTTGCCAAAATCATATATAATGATGATATGCCTGTGCTTAATAGTGAGGATGAGTCTAGTAATTCTATCTCTATTGCCTTGAATCATACTTTAACTGGTTTAGATGCTTTACTTACTGAGAACATTAATACTTCTTCCTCGGGGTGTGTGAGTCAAAGGGGAATCGATACTGCTGATGTCAATGGGTACGTGAGTTTAAGAAATGAAACCTTAGGGGTCACTTCACACACTTCACTTAGTGACTCAGACAATGAAGATCTCCCAGACATTCACACTCTATATGCCAAAACTCTTAAGAAAAGCACTAGACTAGAAAAGATTGTGAAAGATCTTACCAAAAAGCTAGAGGATCTAAGCCTGATGGTAAAACTGAATGCTGAAGAGTATACTACTCAATGCATTTCTCATGAAAGTGAAATCAAAGTGTTTGATGAAAAACTGAAAACTTTGACTGAAGCTAATGAAATTCTGGAGAAAAAATACAAAGGGACATTATTAGAATTGGAACAAACCAAAGAAAAGACAGCAACTGTGTTCAAAAAATTTACAAAATTTGAAAACAATTCTAAATGTTTTGAGGAATTCATTGCTGAATCTAAAACCAATTCTGATGATCGAACTGGTATAGGGTTTTGCCCCAATATGAAGACACAAACAAAACATGTTGAACCTATCAAATTTGTGTCAGGAGGCAAAAGACCTATTGAAACATGTCCAGACTTTCATTCACTAAAAACTGAGTTTGATCATCAAAACACTAACACTGGAGATGCAAGTTTTTCTAAGCATGAAAGTTTACCAAAGGAAAAATATGTCTGCCCCCCAATTAGGAAAAGTGAACCTGCTTTCAAACCTGTGCTACCTAGGAATAAAATTCAGCCTCAAAATTTCTCAAAACCTTTGTTTAGAGACTTTCCTAAGGTAAACCCCATTCTGAGCAATCTTTATTGCTCCTATTGTGATATATACGGACATTCTTTCGATGATTGCTATGCTAGGAGACTGATTAAGCTTATCTATAATACTTCCATGTATCAAAACTTTAACTATTCTAGGAGGAGTCGTAACAATTATGTCCTTCCCAGGCCACCAGACAAAAACTCCAACTATAGGAATAGAAAGACTAAACCTAAAAGGACATTTACTATAAGGAATCCCAGAAACTTTTCTAAATCAAATGCTCAGGTGTTTAAATTTACTCAAAAGCATGCGCAAAATGTTTTCCAACAAAAATCTAATGCTCGCAAATTTTATCAAATGAGAGCAAACAAGCGCAAACAGAAAACCAGAGCAATTTGGGTTAGAAAAGATGATCTAGTACCCCAGATGAAGTGTAATATTGTTATTTCTGCCTTAAAAGCTGAACTTACATCTTCTGGTTGGTATTTGGATTCTGGATGTTCCAAGCATATGACAGGTGATGATACAAAACTTTTAAATAAAACCCACTTTGATGGTGGAAAAGTTGTTTTTGGTGATGGAGTATCATCCCAGATCATAGGCAAAGGAACTCTTAAAGAAAAAGGACTTCCTGTTCTTGAAAATGTTCTCTTAGTTAAAGGTCTTAAGGCTAATTTACTTAGCATATCGCAATTTTGTGACTCAAACCATACTGTTACCTTTTCAAAGAACAATTGCAAGATTTTAAATGAAAAGGGAGAATGCGTAATTACAGGATTCAGGACTCCTGACAATTGTTATACTGTCATGACTAGTTCTGAAATCTGTAATGTTGCCAGAATGGATGACAATGAGATATGGCATAACAGAATGGGTCACATTAATTACGAAAATTTGAGTAAATTTCCCTCTCAACAAATAGTTATAGGAATACCAAAAATTAAACCTATTCATAACATTGTCTGTGGTCCCTGTCAAGAAGGAAAAATTGTTAAAGCACCTCATAAAAGGGTTAAAGATATCCTTACCTCTAATCCCTTAGAACTCATCCATATGGACCTAATGGGTCCTTCTCAAACTGTTAGTCTCTATGGACACAGTTATATTCTAGTTATGGTTGATGACTTCACCAGATTCACTTAGGTAGCTTTCTTAAAACAGAAATCTGATACTTTTCAAACTTTTTTAAAGATTCTTTTACGGATTGAAAATGAGAAAGACACTCAAGTAAATAGAATCCGAAGTGATAGAGGTGGTGAATTCAAAGATACTGGTATTATAGAATACTGTGACTATAATGGTTACAAACATGAGTTCAGTGCTCCTAAGACCCCTCAACAAAATGGTATAGCTGAGAGAAAGAATCGAACCCTTCAAGAGATGGCACGTGTCATGGTCCATGCCAAGAACTTACCTAAGTATTTTTGGGTAGAATCTATTCGTACAGCATGCCATCTTATTAATAGGGTCTATCTTAGAAAGAATTCCAAACAAACTCCTTATGAACTTTGGTACAATAAAAAGCCTAATCTTAAGTACCTTAGAACCTTTGGTAGTACCTGCAATGTGTGCAAAGATAGGGAACACTTATCTAAATTTGAGAGCCGGGGAGATAAAGCCATATTCTTAGGATATTCACCTAACAGTAGTGCTTATCGGGTGTATGATCTTCGCACTAAATCCTTAATCAAATCTATAAATGTAATTGTTAGTGACACTACTATAGAAAGCAAGACTAGTGAATTAACTATAGAAGAAGAATCGTCAAATATTTTAGAAAATGACTCTTCTGAAATAGATAATTCATTACCTATTGAGTAACCTGAAGTACCTAACTGGGTTTCTAAAGATCATCCCATAAACAACATAGTTGGTAACCCTAGTGAGCCAGTACGTACAAGATCCCAACTTAGAAATTATGCACTTTATGCATGCTTTGTTTCTCTTGTGGAACCAAAGAATGTAAATGAGGCATTGAATGACTCTCACTGGATTTCTGCAATGCAGGATGAACTTTTACAATTTGTCATTCATGATGTATGGTATCTTGTTCCACGTCCTGATCACAAAAAGGTTATTGGAACTCGTTGGATTTTCAAAAATAAAACTGATGAAAATGGGATGATAATTAGAAATAAAGCTAGACTAGTTGCTCAAGGTTATTCCCAAATAGAAAGAATTGATTTTAACGAGACGTTTGCTCCTGTTACTCGTTTAGAATCAGTTCGTCTGCTTCTTGCTATAGCTTGTCACATGCATTTTACATTATATCAAATGGATGTTAAATCTGCGTTCCTTAATGGAATACTTGCCGAGGAAACCTATGTAGAACAACCTAAAGGGTTCATTGACCCTAATTATCCTAATCATGTATTTCGGTTGAAAAAGGCTTTATATGGTCTTAAGCAAGCTCCTAGAGCTTGGTATGTGCGCCTGTCCAGTTTTCTAGTGGATAAAGGTTTCAAAAGAGGTGGAAATGACCAAACCTTATTTGTCAAACATTTTAACAAACACATTACTATCGCTCAAGTCTATGTAGACGATATCATATTTGGATCCACTTCTACCTCAGAAGTAAAATCTTTTGCTGAAATTATGAGCAAGGAATTTCAGATGTCCCTTATGGGGGAGTTACAGTTCTTCCTAGGTCTTCAAGTCAAACAACAACCAGATGGATTGTTTCTTTCGTAGACTAAGTACGCATTAGAGATAGTTAAGAAATTTGGCCTCGAGAGTGCTAAAAGTGATAAAACGCCTATGAGTACTACAGAAAAATTGTCAAAAGATGAAAATGGAAAATCTGTAGATCCTACTTTATATCGTAGTATGATTGGCACATTACTCTATCTGACTGCCTCGCGTCCTGATATCATGTATGCTGTGTGTGTTTGTGCGCGCTATCAAAACAACCCCAAAGAGAGCCATTTAAACTCTGTTAAACGGATAATTAAATATGTTAAAGGCACTCTAAATTTAGGAATTTGGTACACGAATGACACACCGAGCACTATTATTGGGTACACTGATGCTGATTGGGCTGGTTGTACTGATGATAGTAAAATCACTTCAGGCGCATGTTGTTATATTGGTAATAACTTGGTAGGATAGAGTAGTAAAAAACAGAACTGCACATCTCTCTCGACTGCTGAATCTGAATACATAGCCGCTGGTAGCTATTGTGCCCAATTATTGTGGCTTAAACAAATGCTAAGTGATTATGGTATTCTAGAACCCACACTTCATCTCTATTGTGATAATCAAAGAGCGATTAATATTTCTAAGAACCCGGTTCAACACTCGCGAACTAAGCACATTAAAATAAGACATCACTTTATTCGTGAATTAGTTGAAACCAAGGAATTAGAAATCAATTATCTTCCTACTGATCTACAACTTGTAGATTTGTTTACCAAACCTCTTGATTATAATAGATTCATTTCTTTACGTAAATCTATTGGTATGGTTTGTGTCGAGTAAATACCTGTTATATTTTCCAAGTTCCTTCCCTTTGTCCATTTGAGATAAAATGGGGGAGAAATTTGAGTCTATCTCTGCATATACTAAACAGCTTGATCTTAGTAATTCTTTGCAGGTATTCTTCTTGTACAGTCATTCTCTATTGTAATAATAGGATGTTAAACTGTATATAGTTGAGTTATGTAATTTTTGCTTTCTAGGATTTGGGTAGATAGAACTTTTATAGGAATTGGTTTTTCTTATTTGTTGCCGCCCTACGAGTTCTAGATGACTCAAAGGAGATTTTGTCTCATATTTCCAAAGGGGGAGATTGAAGCCCTTATACTTTTGATTCATTTGAGTCTAGACTGTATAAGAGCTCATCTAGTTTGGAAATTGTGACAAAATTGTGTCCATCCTAGAAACCAAAGAGCCTCAGAGATTGTTTTTCTTCTTCTCCTATTCATCTTGTAATGATCCTGAGACCATAGCCATCACTCACACTCTTAGAACTTAATTTTTGCATATCATATTGCACCTTTATGTGTATTAATGTGGTGAGTGTGTTTAAATCCCTCAATTTGATTTTTATTAATTTTTTGGGAATTTTAAACATCTTTTAATTAAGATTTTATTAAACTAAAACTTGATTTAAAAAGTTTTGGGGTTAATATCTAAATATGTTTTGTTGTGGTTTTTGGCCTTAAGTTACTCTGGGTAGAAACCAAAAGCGCCAGAGACTCCAGGGTTGGCTTTGTAATTAGTTTTGGACGCGCGTTTGTATTCGTTCTATGGCCAACACTTGCTGCTCTCTGATTGGCCAGAGTTGTGTTTCTTTACAGAGACAAAACTTCGCATGTTTACAGCCCTTGGATCAACCCTTATCAATGTCCTGCATGCCGCCTGGGTGAATCCCCGTGTAAACCTTTAATCCAATCACAGCCTGTTTAATCCACCGCCTGTTGTGAGCCCTTGGATTGAAGTCAAAGAAGCTTGACTCAATCTCACCCGTTGTTTTTGAACGATAGTCTGGAACCTTCTCCTCTTGCTATTTAAAGGACTCTCATCTCAGCCTTCGAAAGCTTTTGTCATTTTGAAAATTCTCAGAGAAAGAATAGAGAGAGAGAGAGAAGAAAGAGAAGAGAGAGAGAGAGAAACCAGAGAGTCAAGTTAGAAACCCTAACTTCGTTTAAAACTTCTCCAACCTAAACCACTTACCTCTCCAAAAAAAACACCATAACCAAATAAACACCATCTTTAGTGTTTCTTGAGTTTATGAGAGTTCGAGTTGAGTGATCTTGGGTTACTATAACCTTGTGTTCATAAAATCTTATTTCCAACTTAGACACCTACTCAGATCTTGTTTCTGATTCAATAGAAATCATAGATCTGAAGTTTTTCATGTCACAATACACTTAGTTGCATTTTATTTCTCATCTTGAGAAGTACATTGTTGATTGTTTTCTGTTAAAACATTTTTTTTACTTCAGAATCAACAATAAATGTTTTATAGTTTCTGTTTTTACAAAAACTTAACCTGACCTAGTTGGATTCGCACTTGGAGGGTTTTCAATCTCCTAAATATTTTCAAAAGAGATTGAGAAAGGTCTTGACCGATTTCTTAAGCAAGATCTCCGTGGAATCTGGGTTATATTGAAAGGTCAAATAGTTTTTGGTTTTGTAAGAAAGAAAAATAACAAACCCACTGCATATAGACTTTATATGTAATTTGTATAGGACTGTTTGTAAATCTAAGTGTGTGTGAGTTCATGCATGTGTTATAGAACACTTTTCACAAACATCTTCACACTACATACACTGAAAGTGTTGGCTATAAGATTTGGTGAACATAAGTCGACGTAACGTGCTGAAACAAAGGAAGAGTTGACAAACTGAGAAGACTACATCAACAATCAAGATCTGCAGAAAAGTTTAAGGACGCCAGAGGGTACAATCCTGAACTTGTATAGATTTGTTATTGTGTGCATGTTAGTTAAATAGATTGTAACTCACATATTTGTTTTAGTGAATTTTTTGTGTTACTCCGTAGAGGGAGTCGTGGATGTTTCCTCAAGGGTGAGGTTTTACCACGTTAAAAATCCTGAGTATTAATATTTCTACATCTTCTCATCCCATTCTGATGTGTGCTGAGTTTAAAATATTTTAAACTGTTTTCTAAAAACTTGTTATCAAATCTTGTCCATATCTCGTACATAATTTTGTTAACACATCTTGTGTTCAAAATCAGTTTGATTTAAGTAAAGAGTTTCTTCAACAAACTTTTCGGAGTTGCTTAAATAATTTATTTTCAATAAACGGCTTTAGCAACGCTATTTCATACCCCTCGTTATTTGACTGCTGGATCCGATCATCGAGATGGTAAAAGTCTTCATTGTAACCAGCCATCCAAAACTCTCTGGGCTGTTTATGGAATTGGTAAGTTAACCTCTCCAGTTGCTCGCGAAGATTCTTCACCAGAATTTCTTTATTTTCCAAGGCAGAGCTTTGTGTGTAAAGTTTCTCGTTGAGGTTCAGAATCTTCTTAGACATCTCTGCTAAGGCTTCGTTCTTCGCCATCAACTGGAATACCTGATTCTCCAAAGCCGCTTGAGTTCTTGCTTCTTCAATAGAAACCCGACCAGCTCTTGCTCGTCCCTAAGAAGAATATCTTGCTCGTCCACGAGTAGAAGTGGAGGGTCCAGTTCTTTTCAAAGTTTCCAACTCATCTCGCACGTTGGCATTCTCTACCTCCAAGAAAGGGAAACCCTCGTCATTGATAGGGACCAAGGCTCCCGAGGAAGATGCTGCAGATTTTAGTTGGGATATCTCTTCTTGCAAAACATTATTTTCCTCCTCCAATAGCTTAGCGATTTTCTCATGCTCTTCAACCTCAAGCCTTAGAATTCTCTCTTTCTTCTCGTAAATAGCAATGAATTTATTATACCCTTTTTCAGCATTTAACTGTTGATATTTCTTCTCGTACCCTTGGTGTAAAAGTATGGAGGACTCTTTATACTGCTGCTGGAGTTCCTCTATAGTTCCTTGAAGATCCTCAATCATTTCATAATAAGATACATTATTGGCAACAGCTCGGTCGAGCAAACACTTCAGATATTGGTAAGCTTCGACAGCTCATTCAGAAGTATCCGGACTAAGGATGTCAATAATTTGAGCCTCGTTTAAGTCTGCATGACCAGCTGTGAAGTATTCATTACATTTCTTCATCAATTTCGTCTCATGAGATGATAGGAGCTCCATCCTGTCCATAAACTATCAAAGAGAGGCAATAAACAGAATCAATGATGATACAAACAAAGTAAGGATAAGGGAAAGTCAATATGAACAACCAAAAGTTCGAATTTTTATTCATCAAAAGGTAAATACAAAGTTCAAGGTTACATTAAAAAGGAATAATAAAATTAAAACCCGAGCAACTTTACACCTTCTCCTTGTGTTTTACAACTTCCTCGGGAAGCTGAGACGAGGAGGTTAGTTGCTCAAAAGATAGTGGTAGTTGCTTGACTGAGGTACTGGTGGGCTAAAGTTGCTCGTAGAAAGTTTGAACAACTGGAACAGGAGGAACTTGATCTCCAATTATCATGGAAGATTCCTCTGAGGTAGCTTCGTCCTCTTATTCTTCCCCAGGAGAGGGGGGAGGGTCATGAATGTATTGCTGGAACAATTCTGAATTCTCAGTAATTTTCACCTCTTTTAAAGAAGCAACCCATCCGTCCCTAAAGTACTTGAGGCTAGCATACTCCATTTGCAAAGTCATGGAATCCAGGCCCTTATTCCAGCATTTATCCCAACCAGCACTGAACGATTTTTTGACAGCCTTTTCCTATTTTCTTTCTCTGAGGTAGTCCTTTCCCTAAGGAGCTCCTCGACAGCTTTCAGCTTCCCTTCAACCTCCTCCTTCTGGCGATCAACCTCATGAAGTCTACCAACTTCCTTTTCAGCTGTTTTGAGCTTATTCTCAAGCTCCTCGGCATTCTTGATCTTCTCCTCAAGCTCTTTATTGTTCTTCTCAAACTCTTTCATCTTCTTCTCCAACCCCTTGGAGGCATCCACAGCTCGATCTCTCTCTTGCTCAATGGACTTGAGTTACTTTTCCCAAGCCACTTTATCTTCTTTATATTTCTGACGAGAGTCCTTTAAGGACTGAGTTAGACCAATAAAATCTTCCTCTACACCTCCCGAGGATCTTGAAGCTTTAATAGCCTCATCCTTATTCAGAATACTGTTAAAATATGTTACCAACTGAAGAAAGAAATAATTTTGAGTCAATACAGGGGCATAGCAGTGAAAAGTGAAAACTTAGACTCGTAATACTTACTGAGGCAATATATTGAGCAGCCAATGTAGTGACCCTGTCACGAGAAAGATTATCTTCAATACCTTGTATTTTTGGGATAATCCAAGACTTCACCAAGCCCATGGCAGAGCTCAGAGGAACAAAAGTGGGAACACCACTTTCAGCATTTAAAGGCTGAGAAATAGGTTCAGCGAGCCTATCCGAGGAACTTTTCTTTGACTTCTTCGGAGGAGCAAGAATATTTTCAACCAAAGAAGTTGTCTTGGTTGGTGATATGACAATAACCTCACTAGGAGGAGAAATAACCACAGCTTTGTTCGAAGCCACAGGGGGCTTCTCAACAACTTTCTTGGCAGCAACTGGAGGGGGTACATCAATGTTTCTTGTTCCTTCCTCTGGAACATCCTGCTTATTTTTCTTTGCCTCCACATTGGCAGAGTCTGATTTGTCAAAGAAGGCAGGAGCTCTTCTTCTCTTCATTATGTTACTTAGGGGAATATTCGATTCAGAGGAGGAACCTTCCACACCAGTTTCAGAAGCTGGTACTTGGTCGATGTCAACCACCACTGGACGAGCAGTGAAGGATGAAGTATAGCTCTTGTACTGCAACAAATAAGAGGCTGATTTGATATGTTCGTCAGCAACAGATTGGTGTAAACTCTATATAAGTTTCAAATGCCTTAAATTAACATCAGTTTCTTTAGGAGACTTTCTTTTGCTGTCAACTGCAAATAATCAAAAATCGAATATCAATGAAGTATTTTATCAAACATGAAGAAAACATAATTTCAAAAATAGAATAAAAATAAAAATAACCTATCCCATTGCCATAAGGAGGACATCTAGGACCTTGATATACATCATCTCCATTTAATGGAGGATGTTGCCAATTTTTCATTACCACTCCATGTTCAAAATAATCCCTATTGGCGTCAGGAAGATTGACAACTAATTCCCTATTCAAAAACCTAGTTTTCAAATAAAAAGTACTATCACTAACAACCCATATGTAGCAATACATTATCTCTGGAATCCCTAAACGGGTTCCATGAAGTTGGTTCAACCTATGAACTCCATTAACTATTCTCCGGGTATTTGGCGCTATTTTTGCAGGTAGAACGTCAAAATACTGGCAGAACTCCAAACATAAAGGATTTGGAGGAAAAGAAAAGCCACATTCGGCCACAAAGAGACTTGGGAACCAATGTCCCTCAGCCAAAGAAAAATAGTCAGAAGGTTCAGAAAGTTCTTCCAATATGACCCATGAAGGAATTGAAAATTCAGAGCGAAATTTGTCAAGCGATTCAACAAGGTAAACCATGATGAACAAAGTAAATAAAAGAAAAGGAAGAAAATCTTACAGGAAAGGAGTGAATCAGTTGAAAACGAACGATGGAAGAAACGAACGCACAAGATAGAGAAGAAATAAAGAGTTCAAAGATACAGATTTGAAAAAGTAAAAGATGATAGGATTTTCTGCAGCGCTTAAATACCTTACCTTGGGAATGGGTAAAAATAATGATTACAAAGAAAGACGTTTGCGTTACCGGCGACTAAAAGGAGAAAAAGGGCACGAAAACCGAAGTAGTTAGAAAAATTCAAAATATTCATGAAGTCTGATTCTATGAATTCAAAGAAGAAATAAATACAAGGAAAACACTCCTAAAATTCAGGATGACTATTTAATCCCGCTATATTTCGAGAAGAATGTTCCACACTCCTCCTCAACCTCTAACTGTGAAACATTGGGGGCTTCTATTGATACCAAATTTATTCCGCTGATATGGACCTATTATTTGAAGACGCTTGTCAACCTATGTGGCAACTGTAAATGTCTGTACCGAGCTACTCAACCCCCTGAGGAACTACTATACTCCAAATAACTCAAGATCACCGAGCAACTAAGAAGCCACGAGGAGCCCAAGGACCCCGAGCAGCTCAAACGTGTCGAGCTACTTAGGCGGTCCGAGCTACTAAGTCGGCCCGAGCAACTCAAATACTTGTGGCGTACGCATCAAAGAAAACCGAAATATAACTGCGCATTAAATGCACAGTTATTATCGACAGATGTATACACTTACTGGACAGCTATGCATTATTCTTTCACATGTACAGCCTCAAGGCTATAAATATATTGTAATCTTCTCATTAGAAGGGCGCGCTGAATCTCTTGGTAAAATCACTTATCGAGGATTCCAGGCAAACAATCAGTAATACAAAAACAGTGGACGTAGGCCATTCTTATAAGGCTGAACCACTTTAAAAATCGATTGTCTATTACTTTTTATTCATTTTTATCTGTGATTAAAATAATTAGGTCAACTCTAATTTTTTACATCAACAGATATGATAGTTGTTGTTATACTTAGATCTGATTCGTGGTCTCGACTATTTAAAAAAAAGGAAATCAAATCTGTGTTTTATATTGTGCTGTCATATTTTTAGATCTGATTGGATATTTAACTGTTTTATTAACTAAATTAGGTTGGATGCATTTCTTTATTTTATAGACTATTAGATATTAGATTTTATACACTTTGTGTGCACACTGGACTGAATATTGTTTATATCTGCTTGCATGTTTAACAATAGTTAAACTAATATTGTGATTGCTGATTTAAAATAAAATTTACTTTCTTGAAAATTACTTTAAAATCTTGTAAATAAAGTAAATATAAATTTTAGAGTTTTGGTATTTTTTTGGTTACGTAGTTTAGGATTTCGAGTATGTATTTTTTTGCTCTCGTCTTAGGTGTTAGCACATTTATTTTTGTCCATTAATTAAATTAATTAATTAATCTTTTTTGGCTCTACCATTGTCGGTGCCCAAGTTCAGATGTGAAATGACGTGGGTTAGTATCAGGTTGACAACCAGCTGTAAAATTTATATAAAAACGTAAATAAAAATAACATACGTAAAATTAGATTTGGTACGTGGAATTTAGGAACACTAACTGGCAAGTGTAAAGAACTTATGGATACCTTAAAATGGAGAAAAATCAACATAGCATGCCGACAAGAAACTAAATGGAAGGGTGAAAAGTCTAGAGAGATAGGAGAATGCTAAAAAATATTTTACTTGGGAGGGATAGATAATCGTAGAAATGGGGTGGGTATTGTTGTTCATCACTAAATGAAAGATAAAGTCGTAGATGTAAAAAGATGGAGAGATATATCAATGAGTATTAATATTATTTTAGATAAAATAATATTGAATATTATAAGTGCTTACGCACCCCAACGAGATTTAGATGAAAATATAAAGAAATTATTTCGGGAATTATTGGATGAAGTAGTACAACAAATTCCTATGAATGAAATTATATTTTTAGGAGGTGACTTTAATGGGCATGCATGAGTAGAGCGGGATGGTTATCCAAGGATACACAGAGGTTGTGGTTTTGGTAAGAGAAATGAAGGAATGAAAACTATCTTAGAATTTGCCAAGGAATATGTTTTAGCGTTAATAAACACATTTAGAAAAAGGAAAGATCATTTATAACATTTAAAAGCGGAGAGAATAAACTCAAATAGATTATTGCTTACTCGAAATAAGAGACTTGTACACATGCAAAGACTGTAAAGTTATACTAGTTGAAAGCTTAACTAATCAACATCGCCTATTAGTAATAGATTTAACCATTAAAGGATTTAAGTAACGAAAAGAAAAAATAGGTTATCAAAATATAAAATGAAAGGATTTAACAGGATGCAAAGAGATAAAATTTAGATAAAAGTTCCTGTTAAATATGAAGTGGAATTGGGATGATAATGTTGACAACATTTGGTCAAGAACAAAGAATGATATCGAAAAAATAGGTAATAAAATTTTAGATGAGACTAAAGGAAAAAGATTCATTGAAAAAGAGACTTGGTGGTGGAATGAGGAAGTGCAAAAGATGATACAAAAGAAATGAGTAAGTTTTAAAGAGTGGCAAAAGAGTAAAAATCAAGAAGATTTAAAGAGTATAAGAAGTTAAAAAGCGAAGTAAAAAACTATTTTAAAAAATGCGCAACCAAATGCACTAGATAATCTTGATAGTAACATAAGTACCAAGGAAGGTGAAAAGGAAATATATAAATTGGCAAAGAATAGAGATAGATTGATAAGGGATATGGGTTCAGTTAAGTGTATTAAATGGATAAATCAAAATATATTAATTAATGATAAAGAAATTCTAGATAGATGGGAAGAGTATTTTCAAGGATTATTGAATGAAGAATATACCAAAAAAGATGTCAATAACATAGAGCCGAATATAGTAATGGTATGTACACATTCTGTGTAAAACCCTAAGATTTTTAGGACAATAATTTATTTATTTTTGGGAGAAATAAATATTATTTTAATTGGAGAATAATTATATTGGCATTGAGGTCAAAATTTGAAGATGTTAGAAAGTGATTCGAATAATATTTTCGAGGGTGCGGTTGTTTTCGCAAGGGTCGAGATAGTCGCAATGACTGTACTTGGGGCTTATATGGGTGCTGAATTATTTTAAGTTCGTTTGGCTCGAATTAAAGTGACCGAGTCATTTAAAGTCCGTATTATCATTTAAAGTTGTGTATTTTGGGAGATAAGTCTTAAAAGCCTACATGAGAAGCCATTCTCACTTAAGAGAAAGGGAAATAAATAGAGAGAAGAAGAAAAGAAGAAGAGAAAGAGGAGAAAACTTGGGATTTCCGACCAATCCGTGATTTCGAGGATGAATCAGACTCTGCAAATTTGGGGCAAGTGATTAAATGTGCTAAATAATTGTTGTCTATTATTTATTTCATGATTTGTGGATAAAAATTATGGATTTTGGATTTAAAATGTTAAAACCTAGATTTTGGGTAAAATCTTAGATTTGATTTGTATATATGGATTGGAGGTTATAGAATAGTTGGGATGAGTTATACAATGCATTTTAATGATATATATATATTTGGGTTGCTAAAAAAAGGGTTAGAAGATGATAAAAATGGTTTTGGGGAATTTTGGGTTTTGAAGAAATATAACCCATTTCGTAGCTTGTTGAACAAACCGAATCAATTCGCCCCTTCCGAATCGATTTGGCATGTTGCGGAACCTACAGGTCTTTAGGGCCTAATCGAATCTCCCCTTGTGAATCAATTCGGTATGTAGCAGACTTACAGGTCCTTTGGACCGAATCGATTCGCTGGGGCCGAATTAATTCTCTGATTGGGACCGAATCGATTCGGAGGGGCCAAATCGATTCGAAAATGAGGTTGTTTTGCGAGATTTTTCTAGAGTGAGTTTCGCTCCGTTTCGTTTAGGTTTATCGATTGGGAATCTATATAGGAGTTATGAGAAGTTTGTTTTGGAGACTTTTAGGGAGTTTCCTTTATGAGGAATTATTGGAGTCATCTTGACTTAATTCGAGAGAATATTGATTGGAGAGTATCGTAGCGACTAGTAGGGAAGCCCACTATTATTGAGATTCATACTTGGAGATATTTATGGGTTTATAAGGGAGAGTTAGAATGCGCTTAATGATAATGAATTTTATTATTAAATCCCCAATGGGATAACTTTAAAGGTTCATGTGATTGATTGAACCAGATTATGGATTGAAAATAACAGCGTTGATCGATGTGCATACGGATATAGAGAATATCCTTAACGTAAATAGAATTGAGGGACAATTCATATAAATAGAAGTGATGTGTGAACTTCAAGTGAGAAATAGTATAGTGTATACTAAGTGGGGAAGTTATGTGAGTTATTGACGAATAGTATATCGAGAGTAAAATATACTAAATAATGATATTTTTTCATCTACGCCTATGATCGTAATAAGAGTATGTAAATAGTGTGATATATATACCTTGTGTGATGGTATACATTTATAATATGTGATGATGTATGTATATCTTGTCTGAATGATATATGTATAGGTGAATCATACCCCCTCTATGCTATCATGGGAAGTTGCGCGATGTGGGTGAGGCCCCTGGCTTGAGGAGCAGGGCGCGTATAGTCCCCAGGTCATAGAATCCATTTATTATTGTGTAGTTTTTATTAGGGGTGAGACGTGGTGGGTATATTTCGTCTCATTTTCGGGGAGGAACTATGACCGCTTCCCATACGTTGTGTTATGGTTTTTGCCAAGGCGCTGTGAGATTCCGACCGTTGGTACCCATAATGATATGTGAGTGATTCCCTGGTAGATGATATCATTGAGAACCTGCATCCTTGAGTTATAGCTCACTAGGATGGTTATTATTATACTTGTGTGAATAGTATATTAATTGTATATGATTATGTAATATCCTTTATCTCTAGAGTAAAGAGATATAAGAAGATTGATTGAATCTCATTCCGGGAGATTTTAACCGGACTACTAGTGTGATGAATATGTAAAGTGAAAATGAAGAGTAAATAATTTTATGAGTAGATATAGTACTTTGGATATCGAGGGAATAATGGACCTCAACGACCAACATTGCCAAGGAGTAGTGTATCGGGGGGGTTCCTTGTTTGGATTTCGCTTGCAAGACGTCCCACGCATGAAATGCAGTGCGATGTTAGGTGTGAGGAGAAGTTAGTCCTTAGTGATCACATTTATATATTAGTATATCTCGATGATCGATAGTACCAGGAGTAGTGTATCGGGAGGGTTCCTTGTTTTGATTTCGCTTGCGAGACGTCCCATGCATGAAACGCCGTGGACTGTTGAGGATTGAGAATAATTAATTAACCATTTATAGTATAAAAGAAATTTGGGTTATATGTGTCATGCAGTGAGGGAGTAATGAATCTTGATAATCAATACTGCCCAGGAGTAGTGTATCGGGGGGGTTCCTTGTTTGGATTTCGCTTGTGAGACGTCCCATGCACGAAACACAGTGCAATATTGAGAATTTGGAGAAGTTTAGTCCTTATCACTTGGATGATAATAACTCATATATATATATATATATATATATATATATATATATATATATATATATATATATATATATATATATATATATATGTCAATAACTAGAATATGAGAAATTCTAGTAAAGGAGAATGTTTATGTATATTTTATATGTGTAGATTAGTGGGCGAATATTTAAGAGTGGTAATAGTAGAAGTTTAGGATATGATTTAGATGGATTTTTCATGAGTATAAATTGGGAGTAAGTTAGATTACCTTGCCCCTAGATAGATTTGGGCAATTATTTGGAGATCATATGCATACGTTTAGATGCGCGTTTTAGTTGGGAGGTGAGTTAAATTTTATGGATTGTGCGACTTCACTTTAATCATGTTATAATGCATTTATAGTTATTATGCATTTAAATGCACTTGATAAAAATATTTTCACACCTCGGGCTCTGACCCGTTTGTATTTTCTCTTGTTGTGTATATATATTGTATTATTCTAGGTGTTCCTCCGCAAGGACGCCATTGATGATATCCATCCATTTTATTCGTGGAACTGTGGCAGTAGCGGACTGTTGCGGCATTTTGATATTGTCGATTCCTATCTTTGTGTATCTAGATTAGGATTCAGTTTGTATATCGGGTTTATACCTAAGTGTTATAATGTAGCACTTTTATATTTTTCCTTCTCAGATTATTGTAGTGTCTGTGACCCAATATCATATTCGGGTAATTCATTTTGTAGATTTTATTGTACTATTTTATATCATTTGGGCATGTGTGTGTCTCTTATCATGTTTAATGTAAGTTATGTCATTGGTTAGTTGTTGCATGGTTTGTTTTAGAATTATAAATAAACGTTTTAAAAAATTTTGACACCCTCTTTTTGTGGTAATGGGTGGTTAGCAGTGTTTATTTTAGAATCATAAGTAGATGCTGAGAATGATCCACTTGAGATTCCTAATTATTTTAGTATAGGGCTGGCCACCCATTATTATTCTAAGCGGGGTGTCACAGGTGGTATCAGAGCATCAGGTTCTAGTGTCTTTAGGATCTATGTGGGTTTACTTCGATCTTCCGTAAGCGTTCTTAATGTTGATCCCTATTATTAGGACTGTTGTGTTCATATGCCCATATTTTCTTCTGTGATGAGAAAACATTTAAAAGGCGTTCTGATACATTTGTTCTTATTTCAGATGCCACCGAAAAGAGGTCATTCAGTCAAGGTAAATAAAGGGGCTGAGAGTGTGGAACCCTAAATGCCTCAAAGGACTATGACTACAGATGAAGTTGCCAGTATTGTGGCATAAGCAGTAACTGCTGTCATTTATGCGATGGCGCATCAACCTTTAGTTCCAGCAGGCCAAACCCATTCAGGACCGTCTTTGTGGGAAAAATTACGGGAAGATTTTGGTAAGGGGAATCCTCCAGAGTTTTTAGGGGGAGTCGATGCGATGGCTGCAAGTCGATGGAAGAATAGTATCTAAAGGCACCTTCGTATGGTTGAATGTAGTGAAGTGCAGAAATAATTTCTTGCCACCTTTAAGTTAACGGGGGCAGCTTTCCAATGGTGGGAGTCTGTCACCACATCAGAATAGAGAGATACATTACCCATAACAGATTTTTGGGAACTCTTTGACCGAAGATATTTTCCTTTCGCGATTCAGAAAGAAATGAGGAAGAAAGTGAAGGATATGTTTAAAGGTAATAGAACGGTGGAAGAGTATGAAGACGAATTTACTCGATTGGCGAATTTAGTACCTGATGAGGTAAATAAGGAAGAGAAGCGTATATCGAAGTTCATGTGACGTTTAAATTGGTAAATTCGGCAGCATTTGTTAGGGAACCTAGCGTTAGTGACTTTCGTCGAGGTAGTGAATACGACACTGTTACAGTGTCATGAATATCGTCTTCGTTCGTAAGGGGGTAAGAACTTTAGATATTCGGGTTCATTGAGTAGGTCTGGTGAAGAGAATACTAGTAATGCCAGAAGGTATAGGCATAATTTTCAAGGGTCATAACAACGTTATGTTCCTCAAGATGGGCAGAGAGGATTTGCGAGTAGATGTTTCTTTTATAAAGAGATAGGTCATAGGAAGAGAAATTGTCCTAAAAGAGGTAAAGGACCACATTTTGAGGAAGTTTTGGATGTGCATCCCCTACAACAGATTCGAGGCCATTTTAGGCCAGGAGACTTTAAGTGGGAACCCATTGATGAAGAGAGGCAATCGGACTAGAGAGGTATGATTTAAGTTATTTTCCTATGTGAATAGGATTATGTTATATGAGGTTTTGGGAATATCATATGTAAGATAGATATGATAGGGTAGTGCTATAACCCTATTATGTATGGAATGACCCGAAAGGGAATGTTGAGCAAGTAAGGCTCTTATATTATTATCTTTTGAGAGAATATATTATTTTGTAACATGCTCATAAAGAGCTATAACTTTGTTCTGAATGTAAGAATTGTTGTAATGTGTTAAGTAGAAATGGTAAAACTATTTAATTTATAGTCGTGCTAGACTTACATATTTGTTATATTCCAGCTATGGAAGAGCCTAGTGTATGTCAATATATTAATATGATATGAGAGATTATGACTGAAATGATTCAGAATTTAGTAGATTATTGTTGAGCAATAGAACTTAGCTCATAATTATGTTAATTTTGAGAACAATATTATTATGAGTATGATAATTGTTAAAACCTTGTGCCTTGAGAATAAGGCATTTTATTTAAATGTCGAAAGACATAAATCATTTTTAAAACAAACTGTTTTTAAAATAAACTTTTTATAGGCCTTTGGACCATATCAAAATGATTTTCACAAAAATATTTTAAACTCTAGTCCCAATCTAATAAACTCTCAATCCCCGACGTCGCTACATATTAATGTATTGGGAGGGTTCCTTTTTTGGATTTCGCTTGCGAGACCTCCCCCGCATGAAAGTAGCGACTGTCAGGAATTGAGAAGAGTTAAATCCTTGGACCTTTCACAATTGTTATATTATTAGTATGTTAGTATAATTTAATATATTTCGGTCTATTGTACTATTGAGGCAAGTGAAGCCTAATTATGTTTATACGAGTAGAGCTCGAATAAAGGGTGTATGGGTGCCCTAGTAGTTATAATTGGTTTTACATAATTTAAAATAATTCATCGTGAGAAGTTAGAGGATTGGGTATATTGTTAGTGAGGATGAGTGTAGTAGGAACTAGTTGAGCTTTGGAGTATTAGGCATAGCTTAATTTCAAGGGCAAAATTCCTGAAAGCGGGGAAGTCTGTAATACCCCGAGATTTTTGGGACAATAATTTATTTATTTTTGGGAGAAATAAGTATTATTTTAATTAGAGAATAATTAAATTGGCATTGAGGTCAAAATTTAAAGTTGTTAGAAAGTGATTCGAATAACAATTCTGAGGGTGCATTTGTTTTCGGAAGGGTCGAGATAGTCGAAATGATTGTACTTGGAGCTTATTTGGGTGCTGAAATATTTTAAGTTCGTTTGGCTCGAATTAAAGTGATCGAGTCATTTAAAGCGCATATTATCATTTAAAGTTGTGTATTTTGGGAGATAAGGCTTAAAAGCCTACGTGAGAAGCCATTCTCACTTAAGAGAAAGGAAAATAAATAGAGAGAAGAAGAAAAGAAGAAGAGAAGGAGGAGAAAACTTGGGACTTTTGGCCAATCCGTGATTTCGAGGACGAATCAGACTCTACAAATTTGAGGCAAGTGATTAAAATTGCTAAATAATTGTTGGTTATCATTTATTTCATGATTTATGGATAAAAATTATGGATTTTGGGTTTTAAATTTTAAAACTTATATTTTGGGTAAAATCTTAGATTTGATGTGTATATATGGATTGGAGGTTATAAAATAGTTGGGATGAGTTATACAATGCATTTTTATGATATATGTTTGGGTTGATAAAAAAGGGTTAGAAGATGATAAAAATGGTTTTGGGAAATTTTGGGTTTTGAAGAAATATAACCCATTTCGTAGTTTGCTGAACAAACCGAATCGATTCACCCCTTCCGAATCGATTCGGCCTGTTGTAGGACCTACAGGTCTTTAGGGCTGAATCGATTTGCCCCTTGTGAATCGATTCGGTATGTAGAAGACTTACAGGTCCTTTGGACCGAATCGATTCGCTGGGGCCGAATCGATTCTTTGATTGGGACCGAATCGATTCGGAGGGGCCGAATTGATTCGAAAATGAGGCTGTTTTGTGAGATTTTTCTAGAGTGAGTTTTGCTCCGTTTCGTTTAGGTTTATCGATTGGGAATCTCTATAGGATTTAAGATAAGTGTGTTTTGGAGACTTTTAGGGAGTTTCCTTTATGAGGAATTATTGGAGTCATCTTGACTTAATTCGAGAGAATATCGATTGGAGAGTATCGTAGCGACTAGTGGGGAAGCCCACTATCATTGAGATTTATACTTGGAGATATTTATGGGTTTATAAGGGAGAGTTAGAATGCGTTAATGATAATGGATTTTAGTATTAAATCCCAAATGGGATAACTTTAAAGGTTCATGTGATTGATTGAACCACATTATGGATTGAAATTAATAATGTTGATCGATGTGCATACGATATAAAGAATATCCTTAATGTAAATAGAATTGAGAGACGGTTCATATAAATATAAGTGAGGTGTGAACCTCAAGTGAGAAATATTATAGTGTATACTAAGTGGGGAAGTTATGTGAGTTATTGCCGAATAGTATATCGAGAGTAAAATATACTAAATAATGATATTATTTCATCTATGCCTAAGAGCGTAATAAGAGTATGTAAATAGTGTGATATATATACCTTGTGTGATGGTATACATTTATATGATGTGATGATGTATGTATATCTTGTGTGAATGATATATATATAGGTGAAGCATACCCCCTCTATGCTATCATGGAAAGTTGCGCGATGTGGGTGAGGCCCTTAGCTTGAGGAGCAGGGCGTGTATAGTCCCCAGGTCATAGCGTCCATTTACTATTGTGTGATTTTTATTAGGGGGTGAGACGTGGTGGGTATGTTTCGTCCCATTTTCGTGGAGGAACTATGACCGCTTCCCATACGTTGTGTTATGGTTTTTGCCAAGACGCTGTGAGATTCCGACCGTTGGTACCCATGATGATATGTGAGTGATTCCCTGGTAGATGATAGCGTTGAGAACCTGCATCCTTGAGTTATATCTCACCAGGGTGGTTATTATTATACTTGTGTGAATAGTATATTAATTGTATATGATTATCTAATATCCGTTATCTCTAGAGTAAAGAGATATAAGAAGATTGATTGAATCTCATTCCGGGAGATTTTAACCCGACTATTAGTGTGATGAATATGTAAAGTGAAAATGAAGAGTAAATAATTTTATGAGTAGATATAGTACTTTGGGTATCGAGGGCATAATGGACCACAACGACCAACATTGCCAAGGAGTAGTGTATCGGGGGGGTTCCTTGTTTGGATTTCCCTTGCGAGACGTCCCACGCATGAAATGCAGTGCAATGTTGGGTGTGAGGAGAAGTTAGTCCTTAGTGATCATATTTATATATTAGTATATCTCGACGATCGACAGTGCCAGGAGTAGTGTATCGGGGGGGGGGGGGTTCCTTATTTTGATTTCGCTTGTGAGACGTCCCACGCACGAAACGCCGTGCACTGTTGAGAATTGAGAATAATTAATTAACCATTTATAGTATAAAAGAAATTTGGGTTATATGCGTCATGCATTGAGGGCATAATGAATCTTGATAATCAATACTTCCCAGGAGTAGTGTATCGGGGGGGTTCCTTGTTTGGATGTCGCTTGCGAGACGTCCCACGCATGAAACGCAGTGCAGTATTGAGAATTGGGAGAAGTTTAGTCCTTATCACTTGGATGCTAATAACTCATATATATATAACTAGAATATGAGAAATTCTAGTAAAAGAGAATGTTTATGTTTATTTTATATGTGTAGATTAGTGGGCGAATATTTAAGAGTGGTAATAGTAGAAGTTTAGGATATGATTTAGATGGATTTTTCATGAGTATAAATTGGGAGTAAGTTAGATTACCTTGCCCCAAGATAGATTTGGGCAATTATTTGGAGATCGTGTGGATACGTTTATATGCGCGCTTTAGTTGAGAGGTGAGTTAAATTTTATGGAGAGTGCGACTCCACTTTAATAATTTTATAATGCATTTATAATTATTAAGCATTTTAATGCACTTGCTAAAAATATTTTCACCCCTCAGGCTCTGACCCGTTTCTATTTTGTCTTGCTGTGTTTATATATTGTATTATTCTAGGTGTTCCTCCGTAAGGACGCCATTGATGGTATCCATCCAGTTTATTCGTGGAGCTGTGGCAGTAGCGGACTCTTGCGGCATTTTGATATTGTCGATCCCTATCTTTGTGTATCTAGATTAGGATTCAGTTTGTATATCGGGTTTATACCTAAGTGTTATAGTGTAGGACTTTTATATTTTTCCTTCTCAGATTATTGTATTGACTTTTACCCGACAGCATATTCGGGTAATTCATTTTGTAGATTTTATTGTACTATTTTATTAGTCTCTTTTATATCATTTGGTCATGTGTGTGTCTCTTATCATGTTTAATAGAAGTTATGTCATTGGTTAGTTGTTGCATGGTTTGTTTTAGAATTGTAAATAAATGTTTTAAAAAATTTTGACACCCTCTTTTTGAGGTAATGGGTGGTTAGCCGTGTTTATTTTAGAAACGTAAGTAGATGCTGAGAATGATCCACTTGAGATTCTTGATTATTTTCGTATAGGGCTGGCCACCTGTTATTATTCTAAGCGGGGTGTCACATTCTGAAAAAGAAGTAGATATATTAATAAAAAAATGGGAAAGAATAAAGTGGTTGGACCGAATAAAACACTCATAGAGGTATGGAGGACCCTTGGAAGTATGGGGATAAAATGGTTAACAGGTTTATTTAATAAATTTTTAAAAGAAGGTAACATGCGAGATGAGTGGAGAAAAAGAACCATAATACCTTTGAATAAAAATAAAGGGGATATACAAAATTGTGGTAATTCTAGAGGAATTAACTTGATGAATCACACTATGAAATTATGGAAAAAGGTTATAGAACAAAGATTATGAAATGAGTCAAATATTTTGGATAATCAATTTGGATTTATTCCGGTCCAATCCACCACGAAGGCTATTTTCTTATTAATATAGTTAATGTTAAAATGTAGAAGTAAGAATAAGAATTTATTTATGGTCTTTATAGACTTAGAAAAGATTTATGATAAAGTATCTATGAATATAATATGGTGGGCTTTAAGGAGGAAATAATCCGTATGAGTTATATTAAAGTTATTGAAGATATGTATGATAACACAAAGACTAGAGTAAGAATTATATGTGGAGAAACTAATGAATTTACGATTAAAGTGGGTCTACATCAAGGATCAGCTTTAAGTCCTTACTTATTTGTCATTGTATTTGATGAGATTACTAAGGGCATACAAGAAAATGTCCCATGGTGTATATTGTTTGCAGATTATATAGTTTTAGTAGACATTTCAAAGGTGGGTTTAACGATGAGAGTAGATACTTGAAGAAAAGCCTTAGAATCTAAGAGACTAAAATTCAATAGAAATAAAACTGAATTTATAGCATGTAAATTTAATAATGAGGCATTGGATAACATAATGTTAAAGTTTGATGAAAAAGTTATATACTAAGCTAATAAATTTCATTATTTAGGTTCAGTGTTACAAAGTAATGGGAATATTGATGAGGATGTTATGAGTAGAATATCAACTGGTTGGATGAAATGAAGACAAGAAAGTGGGGTGTTATGTGATAAGTGGATAACTAATAAATCAAATGGAAAATTTTATAGAACAGTTGTTAGGCCTGCGACCCTATATAGAGCGGTGTGTTGGGCTTTAAAGGAAAAACATGAGCAAAGTCTCCATGTTAGTGAGATAAGGATGCTCCAATATATGATAGGAATTACTAGAAAAGACAAAATTAAAAACCAATATGTGAGAGAAAAGTTAGGAGTAGCTCCCATTAGCGATAAATTGAGATAAAGTAGACTTAAGTGGTATGGACATGTGTTGTGTAGACCAGCAAATGCACTTATAATAAGAGGAATATTATTGAAAATAGAGGGTAAAAGAGAAAGGGGTCGCCCTAAGCTATCGTGGGAGGAAATTATTACGTGAGATCTTAAGGAATTAAAATTGAATGATAATATTGCTCATAATAGATTAGAATGGAAAAGGAGAATCCATGTGGCCGACCCTATATGATTGAATTAAGGCAAAGTTGATGATGATGTTCTAGATTTTAGAATTTATTATACTTTAGTCCTCGAATAATTGATATTATGAAAAACTTCATGAATCAAATTCTAAAACAATAGGCACATGCACTTTTCTTGTTTAAATGATTTTAGGCCCTTATAACTCAGTAATATTTTGTTGCATTGTTTATACTTGCACTAAGTGAGAATTCAGATTTTCTTCATTTGTGAGTGTTTATACATTACCTTTTCTTCCTTAAAAACGTTAAAGTCGTTGGGATTCTCACTATTTTTTCACTGATTGTTCATTAATTGAGTTCATTTTGAAATGTGTTACTTGATCATGATTTTCAAAGTTGTTTTGACCTGAGAATTGGGTAAACTTTAGGAAAGGATCATAGTCCATCTTTATTATTACACCCATATTGACCTTGACCTTCTCTAATATGTTTCCCCACGTCAATCCCTTTGAGCCTAAATACATCCTTTCATTTATGTCCCCAAATCCCATAACGAGCTCCAAAATGGTGTTTTAAACCACACATATCGCCTTCCATATTTTTTTTTGGAATGATACTTAGGATTGAATGATGTTCTTGTTATGTGGTTACAATTGAACATGTGAGACTGAAAATAAAAGAAAAAGTGAAAAAGAAAAGAAAAAAACAAAAGAAAACCAAAAGAAAATAGAAGAAAATAAAAGAAAGAGAAAGCATTTCCATATTATATATAGTGTTAAATAATCTTTGTCACTCCCTATTATTATATCTAATTCTTTGTGTGTAAATCATATTCCAATTTTAAAACTGCTCACAACTTTCCATTATCCTAAGTGTTTCATCCCCAAAAACCTTTGCATCCGCACACAATCCATTCATTTCATGACCTTACTCACAAACCTATATTATAACCCTATAAAGTCCTATGTGATCGTAGGGTGAGTGTGATTCAAAAGTCATAATAGTTGCTATAATCTATGAAAATGCATTTTGCCTCCCATAATGAATGGTATTTTGCTAATGAGATATAAATGGTGTTCTTCATTGATGACACGAGTACGATGTAGTTTCTATTTACATTTACTCTTTATGCTTGCATGTCCTGTGTGCGTTACACCCCATTCATAGTGATTCATTTATTGAGGCTAAACACCTTTGATGATTGAATATCATGCTACGATTTAATACTTATCGAGTTTATAAAAGTTTGGCCAGATCAAAACATTTTCATGTGTTCGCTTTTCCTCCCGCTCTTAAGGTTTCAATTCTATGAAGTCATTCTATAATGTTAATGATAAATAACTTGTTTGAAATCCTTTTGGTATTTTTTTATCTTATTTCATTGGTTGCTTGGTCATACTTTTTGAGAAAATTTTGATGTTTGTGGGTTTCATCCCTGAAAACCCTCATGAGATAATACTCATCCACTAGGCTAATCTAGGGGTTTAATGACTTAATGCATAAACTAAATGCAATTGTTCTCCCACTAAAGTGGTATTCATATCTATTATGTGTATCTATTTTTTGTATCTCTTTGTCGGGATGACTTTTGTTTTGTTTCATCACTAGGGACTAATAATGTTTAAGTTAGGGGGTGTAATATGTCACAAATATTTTATATTTGCTCCCTTTATTTTTATGCATTCTAGCAATTTTATCTTTGTTAGTTCCTACTTTTATTCTCATATATTGGTTAACCTTGATATTCGATATATATACTGTGCAAGGTTTATCTGAGTTTTTGTAGGTATTGGAACGCTGAAATGGAGCAATTGGTTACATTACGATAAAGTTTTGTCATTTGATGCAACTTCAAGGGAAATTTTGTAAATCCATACTTCATGGCTCGGCCATTGTAATTCTATGTAAGTGTAGTTCGTTGAGTTACCGTCACATGGTCGCAAACCCCGCCTCGTTTCTAGTCTGAACGACGAGGTTAGAGCCAGTTCTGTAAGTGCAAATTCTCTATTTTGAAGAACAAAGTCCCTAGAAAAACAGAGTCCCGATCGGTCGGTAAAAAAGCATCGATCAATTAAGTTTTTCCTTGGTTTGAAGACACTGGGAATTTTACAAGACCACTGATCGACCGGTCAAAGGACCGATCGATCGATTAACATTAATATTTGACAATTCGGCTTGTTATTTTCTTTTCTCTTTTCTTTTTAACCACTTACTATATATATGTAGGTTGGTTTTATTTGGGAGATATCTAGATTTATTAGTTTGTTAGAATTTGAGAGGATTTTGAGAGTTTTTCCTTCTCTAAGAGATTTCTATTTCTTTGATGTGTAAGCTACTATTCACCTTCTTCTTCCTTAATTAAATCTTTCTTTTGCTATTTCTATCTTTTTTAATTAGTTGGATATACTAATTTCTATCTTTCTTTATGTATGTGCTTTAAATATATACTTTTCAACGCTTTTTAGCTAATTTAGTTGAGGTTGAGATGATTGAACTCACCTTGAATTAAATGATTTCTTTGCTTTGGTGATGGATTAGACTAGTTTAAATTGGTTAGTATGTTCTTGATTTTATTCCTAGGAGATTTAATTGTATATATCATGTATGCACCGTATATACGACCTTGCGTGTGTAATCTTGAGGATATTTGTCGACGCTAAAATCGTAGTAGGCTTTTTTGAAAATTTAGGGGGTGACAATTCTAGATTTGATTAATTGATGAAATTAGATTTAATCTGATAAACTTATTTTTCCCATGTAATCATTTAAGCTAATTAATCCGAGGCGAGGGATATTATTCTCAATCTATAGTTTCTACTCGTTTTTGTTAATCATAGTTTCAATACATGCCTAGATTAACATTATATTATAACCATTATTTCCTACACTTTTATTCATAAAATAATATATAAATTAACCTCTAGAAACATTCTCCGTGGATTCCATACCTGGACTAGTCGCTATACTCCCGTAAGAGTGTAGTAATAGTTTATTTTTCTGCATAGTTGTAGGACCCAAAAACAACGACATGCGTAGCAACACGGATGCCCGATTTTTTCGAGACTATAACTAATCGCAATATATTATTTGATACAAACTAATTGGGCACTTGGGTATTTTTATGTTATACGTAGTTTCTTAAGATGAGTAGTTACAATTTACAAAGCACGAGTACTTACAAATTACTATATTTTTAAACTACCTTTTCTTTTACTGTTTCTTTGTGATCAATTTATGTATTCATTGTACAAGTGTTTTATTTTTCATGAATTTTAGTTAAATGTTCAATGCACTTTTGGAATAATCTATCATTTGTAACTCCTACATAAAAGTTACCTTTTTTATAATATAGAAGCAAAGGAATCAATGAGGAGCATTGGTAATCCTATAACAAAGGAAGTCCCTTGGTCAAGGGCGGATGCACATGGGGACCAAGGGGGGCCTTGGCCCCGGTTCAATTTTTTCCATATATATATATAGGGTTTTTTGGTAAAATTTCAAACTTTAAGGTATAACTCTAATTATATTCAAAACTGAGGGTGTAAAATTGTAATTAATTAAAAATCTAAACCTAAAGTAAAGATCCGGTCTCTCTCCTTTCTCTCTTTTATTTCTTTTGTGTATGATTTTTGTATATGCTAGCCAGAGCCACTAACTCATCATCATCAGGTGTTTTTTTAACCTTAAGCTGATTTTTTGGAAAAATTGTATATATGATTTTTTGTAGTCCCACCAAACATATACCCTTATTTCTGTAATCCGCCCCTTATCAAATTTTTGTAATTTGTGTCCCAAACATATATGCCCCAAAAAAACTCAAAACAAACTCGAAACATATAATTTGTAGTTAATTTTGATGAACTATAATTTGTATAAAACTTGAAATAAAGTTATAATTTGTATAAATCTTGAAATTACTCAAAAAAATTTGCCTGCACCACTCGAAACTTTGGCTCCCGTTGCCCAAAAATACTGGATCCGTCACTGTCCTTGTTGATCCATTTAGTGAAGATTTTGTCAATTATTTTCAAGTTAACATACACTTTTTAAGTTTTATTTTGTTTAGTCTATTTTTTGGTTTCCAAATTGAGTACTTTAGAGTAATATTTTCACTTTGGATGTTTTATTTATTTTTAATATAATGTGTTCTAATTTGGTTTAGTTTGTTCTCATTTCCAGGCACTTACAAGTTACAATCCGCTGAATGCAGCTCATTGTATAGCTCCAAGTTGCACTAAACTCATTATGATGATAACTCCCAAGCTGAGCAGATAAACTAATGGTAATGTGAACTAAAAGAGGTATACTTTTAAATCAATCTATATTATTATACATAAGTGGCATCTTCTACTAAATATAATGATGTAGTAGGTTATGTGCTTGAAAAAAAGCTCACGTGAGTGTTTTCAATTTGTGTTTTTGTATTTTTATATTTTTTTTTCATATTTGTAGGGAATGTTCATTCCGTTCATATAGTTCACTTCGTTTCTAGTATTTTTTTTCCAAATTTGGTGGGAAATTTCATTTTCGTCCATTTTATCTAATTTTGACGGGTTGATAAGGATTGATTGTATGAATATTCATATGGGTCCATATTTGTTTGTGATATGATTGAATTATATGATGTTGAGATGCAGATCTTACATGATTTCTAGAATCGTGTGTAAATTTAAGTAATTCAACAATGCACAAGTCTCTAAAGTAATATGGGCTACTTTGATTTTTGTGTACTAATTTCTCTTCATTTAAAAAAAAATTATATATCAAGAGAAATATTTTTTCTCCTTTGGAATCTACTAAGGTATGATTTTTTAAGCAATAAGTTCCCTTTTTCTTTGTCTCTTAAGTGTCAAGTTCTCATTAAGCTAGGTTTCTTTATAAATTTCTGGACACATTTTGCAGTTATTAAAAATTTGATTTATTATTGTGTATAGATATTTTTTTAAATGGTTTCTTAGTTTTGGAATAACAGCTTTGGTTTTATTGTTAGATTAATTCTTTGTTGAATAACTCTTTTTATGATTTGGATTTTGTTCTTTATTATTTTGTTTCATTCCACATGATACAAATAAACAAAATAGAACTATTGAGAAGTAGATAAATAATATCTTGATTTGGATTCGATTATTAAGGTAAGTTAAAAGATTTTGAATTTTTTTGACATTTTATTAATGGCAACCTAGGTGTTTGACAAAATTTCAAGGCAAAAAGTTAAGTTATGTTTCTCATCTTCATCATTACCTTTGTGTGTTTTTTTTCTTCCGGGAGTCTTCTTATATTATCTAAGTTTGAACAAGATTAGTAAGTCCTTTTTCTCATGTCTAATACTAAGTTAATGAAGGTGTGTGTTTGAACTTTGACTACTTTCTATGCAGTCATTGAACTATCATGAAGCCTTCATTTAAGTCAGACTTGGGCATTTTTATTTGTTGATGTTTATTCTATTTTCAAATAGTACGGGAAATGATCATCTGAATTCACTGTAAATAGTCATTTGAAAATGTTTAGGGGGTTCATTCTATAAATGTATATAGGCAAACTATAGATTATTTTTACATTGAAATGTTCATATGCATCCAGATTTGTGAATATTATAGTTGGGCTTTGAAATGTCAAAACACATCCAGGTTTATATATTTATCTTTTTTCTCTGCATAGAGAACTGTCAGGTGACTTTTAGCAAGCATTCTTTTCCCATCATATTACTACATCCCTAGATTCTATTTTTTTTTTTTTTTATATTGGATTTAACTGATACATATACTGTGTATAAGGACTTGGAGAAATATTTGGAAGAGTAATAATTGAAGCGATGGCATTTGATCTTTCGGTATGATGTGGTGTAATAATTGTAGACTATATTGCAAAAAGAGTTTGCCCTTGAAGTTAATCATTGTTGGTTTCCGAAATATAAACGAGCTTAAAATTTACTATTATCACACTTAAATATATTGAAACTGGACTACTAGAAATTAAATTGGTTATAACTTAATTGTTATATGGGTTGTTTTGTTGTTATATATGTTCCTAAAGAAATTTCTAGCTTTAGAACATCCTTTTTTTTCCCTCATCTTTTATGACCTTCCATCGAGGTATATTATACATTAGAAATTGGATTGCATGTAATTGGTTTGTATTGTGATTCTAAGCTGGGATTTTTTTAAGACTAGGTTTATTATTTTCAATGTTGAAATTAAATAATATTTTTATAATTATTTAATTATTTTTTTTGAAAGGATATTATGTAAACAATATTAGTTTCCACGCAACATGACATGCCATATTCATCCAAAAGAGTCTTTGCATTCCGTCGGCTAGAACTTTGAAAAGAAAATGAACATGTGCTTAATTCATAGAAACTCATTAGTTGTCTAGAAAGGGACAGTTCACTCAATATCACGTTAAACATCCTTTTGGCAGCCCGACAGATTGATTGAACCCGTACAGTAGAGAGCACAACTGCCTTACCACGTCCTAGTTACTGTGATAACTGATTCAGAAATAAAACAAACGACCCGGGCAGAAAAAAAAATATATATACCTAACAAATGAATATATTTCGTTGACTTGATGAGATTGTTTTGGTGGGTCCTTAAAAAGAAACAAATTTAGGGTCGTCGTTCCGGTGTCCAGTGCGGCAAACATGGACTAAAATGAGACGACACCACCCTTGAATCGAGAAGCTCCATGATTGGCGTAAAGCTAACACACCTGGGCACCTTATACTGATTGATGGACGCCCCACGTGAGATTGCGTAATCCATCAGCTCCTCAAACGTCCCATTCTTGACCACACGTATCTCCAAGGGGCCCAACGAGTTACACTCAACCCGGCCTTGTCGATACACCGAGTTGAGAGATTCTTCCATAGCTAAGCAACACTGATTCAGCACCTCATCCGTTGGCGAGTTGTCAAAGTTCTTGACTAACAACTCCCAGTAAATAACATAATGACCCGGGATGGTCTTTGTATCCGCATAACTGGTGTACTCAACCACGCTGGTGTTGAACTGAGCGAGATGTTTTGACGCGTTTTCTACCGCTGATTGCAGTTCTGACTCGTCTGTTTTGTCGGAATCAATACTGAGTAGAGCGTTTTTCCTCCTCACAAAGTGAAACTGAGGGGCTGAGTTGTGGAACCCGGTGACTCTGAGTATGTCGCCAACTCGGTACCTGTACAGACCAGCGTATGTTGTGATAACGAGCTCGTATTCTTTTCCAAGTTCCACGCCAGAAAGGTCAACCAGCTCGGTTGCTGCTGCTCCAGAGTTGGGGCCGTGGGGTAGGAACTCAAAGTAGGCCATGTTTGGCATTAGGGTATACGAAACTTGAGAGGGTTTGCACATTGGGTTTAGATTGAGACCGAAATAACATTCGGAGGATGCGTACATAGTGCATGCTAATGGTAACCCGCCGCTGTAATAATCCAAAGTAGGAATATACTGAGCCATTGCACCCGTGACTATTACATCTAGGTACTTGGTGTTTGGCCAAATTTGTGTGATGATTCCTTGCCAGTTTTCCTCTGAGCATTTGGATGCAATAAAATCAGCAAGTTCGGGGTCGGGTTTGATGACCCGGGTCATGCTACCACGGACTGATGGGTCAGTGACATTCGGGTTGAGAGTTCCGGTTCGGATATCATGGGTAAGTTGTGGCCAATTGAGCTGGAGGAACCGGATGGCCCGGAGTAGACCGGAGGCAAAAACCGCACCAAGTCGGAGAACTTGTTTGCGCTCGTACAGGCCGCACAGCATCTGAGTGTACATGCTTTGGAATGAGTCTGGGCAGAGGATTGACTCGTTTGTACTTGTGTAGACGTTGTACGGGTCGTGGGGACGGGTCTTGAAGTGGTTACTGTTGTAGTAACTTGTGAGAACTGGCCGGGCAAGAAGCCCACCAGGGGTCTTCGTTTCGGACTTGACAAACAAGAAGTATAGTCCTTTGCCTTTGTCCAAACCTGGAACGTAACTGTTACAATAAAAAAAAAAAAAAAAATGGTAAGGAAGAGAGAACATAATAAAACCTTTTTTGTCCTTTCTACTTTTCGTGTGTGTGTCATTCTATGTTTATGTTTATGATATGTGCACTTACAGGTTCATTACAGGCATCAGAAGGCTGTAAAGTTTTTGACGACGATCTAATTCTTCATTTATGGTGGGCATGAGTTTTCTTTCACCGGCTGAAGTTCCAGAACTGTTTTGTAAAATAAAAACACCAAAGTTAACTTACTGCGTTTATACTTTTAAGGGAAAAAGAAATGAGTGATTAAAACTATATATTCAACTAACTAACCTGGTGAGGAATTCGGAGATGGGGTGAGCTGATAAGATTGGGGAACGGTCACCATTAGCAATACGCTGAATGTATGGTTGAAGATCTTCATAATTAACCATGGGTAATTTTGATTTGAATGTTTGACGATCAGTGGCACCTTCAAGTTTGAATTTTTGAAGGTATTCAGTATTTGCGTTTCGACTCAGTATTTCAGCCAACAATTCCTCTTGAACTGAGTCCGCATTTCTCGTCATCTCTTCGATGAACTCAAGTCCCCTTGCGTCTTTATCACATGCAGGAGGTCCCAACGGGGAAGCTAATACAGAACCAACTGCCATTTCGGAGAGAAAATTAATTTAGCTTTCAAGCGTGTGTATATAGTATGTTGAGAGAGAGAGGAGAGATGTATGTGGGTGGTGATGGAGTGAGAGGGAAGAGGTTGATCTCTTTATATAGGGGAAGTTCAAAGCTGGGATTTTGAATAATGCTAACATCATTTAGCACATGTCACACCCGTTGAAAATAAGGTGACGGAAGGTAGAGGGGATAGTGGAAAATTTTGTTATCATTTGGTGTTTGGGAATGTTGATGGAAGAGGAAGCAGATGGGGCCGGACAAGTCAGCGTGGCTAAGATGAAAGTTACAAGTGGGGTACTACGCGCTCTTTTCTCTTAAAAATGTTAGCTCCTGAAAACGATAGCATGCTTGCAAACTCGACAGACAACTGTTGCTTACGTGCCCCCTGATGCAGTACAGTTTGTATCAACAAAATACCATGTGCTCGTTTGTTTTGAGCTTGGACTTCAAATTTGTTGACTTGGAGAAGCGTGGGGTTTTGTGTTTTTGATTGGCAGTTTGTGTATTTGTTGGAGATATCATTTTGACTTCCCCAAATTCTTGTATTAAGAAATGAGTTGCCATGATTCATATAAAGAATGGGAAATTAACAAAATTTAAAGAAGATTGCCTCTGATCCCTGAAAGTTTATAACAAAATAATGTTACGGGTATTAAAACTTTTTTCAAAAGTAATGTAAATTTTTTTTATTCTTTCACTTACCTCTTAAGTGTTGTTTTGTGGTATGGATCCTGTCAGATTACAAAAATTTATTATTTTGGGAGACTTATTCGGGACTTTTAACTTATACTATATGCTATGGCCATCAATTTATATTTTATTAGCGGATATCCAATTTTGACTTTCCTCATACTTTTTATATATTTGATTTATTTAGATTGTACCCAATATTAAATTTTAGGGATTTGTTTGTTTAAATTATCAAATAATTGAGTTTTAGAGAATATATAAATTGAATCGTAAGGTTTGTGGATTTTTTGAATTGAAAAATTAGGTGCAAGTTCGTTAGGTATTTATAATATGTAACATTTTAATCCGATACTTATTGAAGAAATTATGGGAACATGGTCGAATCAAAGTCCAATCTTGTCGAAATATGGGAGTGTCTCTAAAATATCTACTGAATCATTAAAGTAGTTTTAGATTTTCATATAATTTCAAGTTTATGTTATAATATCACATTTTCTAATTCATTACAATTATATTAAAACCGAGTATAATAGTCTATATTATACTTAATACATGTTACCAGAAGATAATAAGTTTAAATTCCAAGATTGTATAAATTTACACGTCTCTCTTTTGTTTCTTCATTCTCAAGTCCATTGTAGATATTTTCTAATAGCGATACTATTGAGTAGGTCATAACTAGTGAAATAAAAGATTCAATGTATTATTTATGAGCATATAATATGAGTTAAACCAATATACTCTCACCTTGCTAGATAAATTTGGGATAACGTGTGCATATATGCACGCAAAATTTCTTCTTGTGTTTGGACACTTCCAATATTTTGAGGTGTTCTCAATCTTTTCAATAATCAAAATCGTCATAAAAGAATTGGATATGAAGATAAGATGGAATTGTTCTAAAATAAAGAAGACCAAATAGAATTTAAAAGGAGAGAGTTTCTTCATTTCATCAATATATAAATACTCAATGGGAAATAAAGTATCCTAATAGACCCTTTAGTAATTGTGGAATACCAGTGGATATTAAACACATATTATATAATACTCCTCATTGAAAGTACACTATATCCACCATTCGATGATTGTTGCATCATTTAAACCTTAATAAGAAAAAATCCTATGGAAAAAAATCAAAGTGAAAGAAAAAAAATATTATATTTTTTTCATTGAATCGGTGTTGGACGCGCTTAGTGTTTTCTCGTTAAAACCTTTAATTGGAAAACGTAATGGGAAAAACTTAGTCAAAGAAAAAAAAGTACAACGCGCATATGTACAAAAAATCATATTCTTAGATTCTCCCATAATCAAATGTTTTCACTGATTAGATACTCCCCTTGATTATGACATTTATCTAATGATTTACTCGATGCATATCAGTTTCATATACAACCGTTTGAAATATTGCTTTAACTTGGTGAATACAATTTTATAAGCTGCTACTTCAATTTTATTTTTCTTTATAATCTTAATTTCCATAAGACTTTGGTGAACAAGGATGAACATGCAACTTTATTGGTATTATTTGACTTCAATATCATAACATTACTGGAGTTTATGTGTTTCATAACTTTTTTTGAGTTCATGTATATAAGTGGAACTAAAATGTGTTAGTTATATCTCCCTCGATGTAGCTTCTTTGAGTTTGAGCTATACAAGCACCATTGCCTTCATAAGTAGTAATAGGACTATATGTCATTTAAGGCAAGGCATAAGTGATTTGATTATCCCTTGTGAGGATCATGAAAATAATCTACATGTACATTACTAACACAACGTGAATCTTTATATCTAAAAAGTATTACACCAATAATTTCACGAATGTATCACATAATGTTGAAATTACTCCTATGCTTTGCAAGTCAATGATGTTAATTTCTTACCAAGATATTGACTGCAACTATAATATCCAGTATCATGCATTATGTAATGTATAACAATATTCTAATAGTAAACAAGTATGGTACTTATGGACCAAATACTATAATAGCATGAACATATGGGGTGTGTGTGTATATATATATATATATATATATATATATATATATATATATATGTTGATGTAAAAAATTAGATCGCTCTAATCATTCAATCACAGATAAATAAAATGAGACAAAGATTTTTAAAGTGGTTCAGCCTTATATGAATGGCCTACATCCACTGTTATGTTATTGCTGAGTGTTTGAGAATTCTCGATTTTAAGTTCAACCAAGAAATTCCGGTCTCCTTAAATGAGGGTGATACGAGGTATTTATAGCCCTTAGGCTGTACATGAAAGGGTTGATACATTAAATGATATACATATGAAAGGGTAATACATTTAATGCAGCGTGTGCGTTAAGGTGATAAACATTCAATGAATAGTTGAACTATTGATTATCTGGCAATTAATGCTACAACCGAGATGCAGCTTGGACCGCCTTAGTTGCTCGTTGCTCAGGAGCTCCTCGGAGTGTCGGAGTACCTCGGAGTGCTAAAGTTCCTCGGTGTATCCTCGTTGACCGGAGAGAACATGAGTTGGTCGGGGAAATGAACTTCCTCGTTGCTATTGTGCATCGTAGATTGACACGTGTCTTCGTATTATTAGTCCATATCAGCATATTAATTTTGGTATCAACAGAAGCCCCCAATGTTTCATATTTTGAGTTTTGAGGAGTATGGAACATTCTTTCTCGGTATATGGCGATATCAACTGACTTTCCTGGGTTTTAGGAGCCTTTTCTTCATATTTGAATTTCCTTCCAAATTCGCAGAATCCGCCATTTTGCTTCGGTCTTCGTTCCCTTTTTGTCCTTTTAGCCGTCGGAAGTTCGATAATTTCTTTTTGTAATCATTTCTTCCGTCATTTCCCAAGGCACAGTATTTAAACTTCCCAAGCAATCATACCGTCCTCTACCTTTTCCAATTTTCTTGCTTTCGAATTCTCCATAGTCTTTCTTTCTTTTGTGCGTTCATCCTTGTTTTCGTTCGTTGTCAACAAATCTCCTTTCTTCCTGTAAGATCTTCTTCCTTCTTCTTTTATTCACCATGGTTTATATTATTGAATCTATTAAAAAATTCCGTTCTGATTATTCCATTCCGTCTTGGGTTACTCTGGAGAATCTTGCTGAGCCCTTTGATTATTTTCGTTTGGCTGAGGGACATTGGTTCCTCAGCCTCTTTATTGCTGAGTGTGGATTTTCTTTTCCACCCAACTCTTTATGCTTAGAATTCTGCCAACATTTCGATGTTGTTCCTGTAAAAGTAGCCCCCAATACATGGAGAATAGTTAATGGGGTGCATAAAGTAAATCAAACTCATGGAACTCGCATAGGAATTCCTGAGATTATGTATTGCTATAGATGGGCTGTTTTAGACAACGTTTATTATTTAAAAACCAGATTTTTGAATAGAGCTTTAGTAGTTAACCTCCCTGATGCCAACAGGGATTATTTTGAACATGGGTTAGTTTTCAAAAATTGGCAACATGCTCCTTTAGTCGGAGACGGAGTGTATGAAGGTACCAAATACCCCTCATACGGCAATGGGATAGGTTATTTTCATTTTGTTTTATTCTCGAAATTTTGACTTCATCATGTTTGAATAAATGCATGAATGGCATTTCAAATGGTTTTTGTTTGCAGTTAACAACAAGAGAAAAACTCCTAAAGAATCAGAAGTTAATATAAGGCAATTGAAACATATTTGAAGCTTGCATCAGAAGGTTGCAGATGAGCACATCAGGTCTGCCTCATACTTGTTGCAATACAGGAGCTATACGTCGTCTTTTACTGCTCGCCCTGTGGTTAGCTCCAGTGATCCAGTGCAAATTCCTGAAGACTCTGATCCGGAATCTCATATTCCTTTGAGCCAGAAAATGGGCAAGAGAAGAGTTCCTACTCTCTTCGAGGAGAGTTCCTCTGCTGGCGATGGGAAGAAAACCAAGGTTAATGTCCCAAAGGGGACAAAGAAAATTGATGATGCTCCTTCTGTTGCTGTTCAGAAGGTTGTCGAGAAGCCCCCAATGGCTCCTGTGCAGAAGGATGCACCTGTTGAGGTAATCACTATCTTACCAACTAAAAGTTCCTCTTTGGTTGAGGTTGCTGAAAAAGCACCGAGGAGATTGAGGAAATCCTCCTCGGTTAGTATTTCTGGAGTCATTCCCCAACTCCCAGCTGGTGGAGATGGTGTTCCAATTATTGTTCCTCCGAGCTCTACGATGAGTTTGGCAAAATTTTCACCCATCCTCGAGGTGCAAGGTATTGAAGAAGACCTTACTCGGGATGTGGTTACTTCTATGGCTTCTCGTCATTTGGCTTCAGTAAGTATCTCTATTCCGAGATTTTTATATTTTCCTTTGTTGTTTCCCATATTTGTTTCTGATTTCATTTTCCTCTTTTGATTGCAGTTGACGAGCTGTTTCAATTTAATCCTTAAAAAGGATGAAGCGATCAAAGCTTCCTGCTCCTCGTCCACTGTGGAGGGAGCACTGGAGAAAGCTATTAAATCTGTGAGTGAGTCCCGTCAGAAGTATGACGAGGATAAAACTGAATGGGAGAAGAAATTGGCTGCGTCTGATGCAGAGAAGGTACAACTGGGTAATAAGGTGAAGGGCTTGGAGAGAGAAAATAAAGATTATGCCGAGAAACTTTCAGGCTTTGGGGAGCTTGAGAATAAATTGAAGTCTGCTGAAGAAGAGCTGACCCTCCTGCGAGAAGTAAATCGCCAGAAGGAGGAGGTGGAGACCAAATTGAAGGCCACCGAGAATCTTATGTCTGAGAAGCTATCCTCGGAAAAAATGAAGAGAAAAACAGCTGTGAAGACGTCTTTTAAAACTGGTTGGGACAAAGGATGGGACAGGGGAGTGGTAGCTATGACGACCCAGGTGAAATATGGAAGTTTGAAATATTTTCATGATGGTTGGGTTGCAGCACTGCAGGAGTTAAAGGTGAGCGAGGACTCCGAGCTATTTCAACAACATCTCCCTGGTCCTCCTCCAGTTATTGAAGATGAGTCTTCAGACGAAGCTGCATCTGAAGAATCTTCAATGACAGTGGGTGATCAAGTCCTTGTTCCACCACCCAACCAGAAAGCCACCGAGGAGATTTTGTCAGTGCCTGCTCCTCCAGAACAAATCCTAGCTTCTACTAATCAGACCATTGTTCCTACCGAGTAACCAAGCTCCTCGTCCCAGCCCCCCGACAAAGTCTTGGGAGACAAGGAAAAGGTGTGAAGTTGTTCGGTATTATCTTTCTATTTTTCTTCTTACTTGTACTTTGTATTTCAGATCTTTTGTAAATTTGCCTTATGATCTAATAAAATCTGAGTTCTTTTCTTCCACATGATTATCTCCTCTTATCTGCACTCTGTCTTGATTTTCTTTTTCTTTCTTTGTTAGTTTCTGGCCAGGATGGATCTTTTGTCTGCTAATGACACAAAGTTGATGCAACAATGTCATGAATATTATAAAGCTGGTCACACAGTCCTGAGTGTATCAGAAATTGCTGACATCCTTGGCCATGATGCCTCAGAGCAAGCAGTTGAGGCTTATCGGTACCTGAAGGATTTACTTGATCGAGTTGTGGCCAATAATGTGGCATACTACGAATTGACCGAGGAGCTTCATTATACCCTAGAAGATCTTCAAAATCAACACAACGAATCAACTGCCCTGCTGCACAAGGAGTATGAGAATAGATATCAACAGATTTCTTCCGAGACAGGCCACAAAAAGATCATTGCTGGGTACGATGTCAGGGAGAGAACCTTGGAGGGTGAACTTAAAGCATGTAGACAGATTGCTGAACTACTGGAACAAGAAAACAACAATTTGCAGAAGGAGCTAGCACAGTATAAGTCTGCAGCTTCCTCTTCAACAGCTGTGATCCCAGTGACTGATGAGGGATATTCCTTCCTGGAGGTTGAAAATGCCAAATTAAGGCAAGAGTTGGACGCTTTAAAAAGGTCTGGTATCTCTACTACTGCTCGGGGGAGAGGAAGAGCTTCTCGTGGGCGAGGAAGAGCTGTTCAAAATGTTGTCAAGGAGCAAAGTTCTCCACCTGCTCGAAGTCGATCAAGAGTTCTCAGTCGTAATATTGAAGAAACTCGTACTCAGTCAACTTTAGAAACTCAACCGTTCCAATTGAATGCAAAAGATCGTGCTCTGTCTGAGATGTCCAAGAAAATCCTAACTTTGGAAGATCAATTTACTGCGACGAAGTCTGCTTTACATACCAAGGACCTTTTTGCTAAAAACCTTCATGAACAATTGGATAGATTAACCTTCCAATTCCATAAACAGCCCAGGGAATTTTGGAATGCAGGCTATAATGAGGCCCTTTATCACTTGGATGCTCGTATTGAAAATGCCAATAATGAAGGTTATAAACAAGGCTAGCTGAATGCCTTATGTGTATTAAAGCTCGAGCAAGGACATTTTTTGTGGTACTACTATGAGCCTGGAGTGCTTGAATTGCCTGTGCCACCTTTCAAGTTGGACATGGAATGGATACCTACTCGCGCCATTCCGCGGAGCTTGATTGCGAATTATCTTGGTGACTATAACCTTCATTCTCAAATTGACGTATCTCGTCCTGAGCATCTCTTGGATACTCCTTCAGTAATGAATGTCAGAATGTTGAAGGACTTGAATTTTATCAATTCTCCTCAGACATTAAATGATCCTCCTGCTGGCGAGGAACCTGTATCGAAGGCTGAAGGGAAAAAACCAATAGAATAGGATTTTCAATGTAATAGTTAGCATATATATGTAATTTGTAATTTATTTTGAATTTTAATGAAAGACTTTCATTTTCTGTTTGCAAATCTGTATTGCTATTCTTTTGTACTTGTCTAACACTTTTACATATGTGCATATGTATCTGTTAAAAAGATAATATTGTGCTGTTCATCATTCAAAAAGTTTACAAGTATAAAAAATGTTGCTCGATCACTTAATAATAAAGTCACGAGTGTAAAAATATTTAAAACGTTTCCAACCAACCAAGGTTGTTAAATTCTGCTCGTCGACCAATTATAGTTAGGGAGAGTTTTTATCCCTGACTAACCATACTTGGTAAATTTTTGTCTTTTCTGGAATGGTTTTACCTTCCGACCAACATAAGTTGGCATATTTTGTTTCTTAACTAGCCAAAATTGGCATTTTTAAGAATGTTGTTCTTGCCTTTTTACCAACCAAAGTTGGTCGTGGGTTTGAACTATGGCTTCCTAACCAAAGGAGTATATTTTGTTCTCGCCCTATTACCAACCGAAGTTGGTCGTGGGTCCAAACTGTTAGGTTCTTTCGAACTATCTTGTCCACAAGCTCTTTTACCAATCGAAGTTGATCACGCAAGTGTACGCCTCCTAACCAAAGGAGTATAATTTGTTCTCGCTATTTTACCAATCGAAGTTGATCACGCTCGAACTATCAGGTTCTTTCGAACTATCTTGTCCACAAGCTCTTTTACCAACCGAAGTTGATCACGCAAGTGTATGTCTCCTAACCAAAGGAGTATAATTTGTTCTCGCTATTTTACCAACCGAAGTTGATCACGCTCGAACTATCAATGTCCACTAGTTATTTTACCAACCGGAGTTGGTCACGCTAGTGTATGCCTCCTAACGAAAGGAGTATAGTTTGTTCTCGCCCTTTTACCAACCGAGGTTGGTCGTGGGTCTGAACTATCGTCTTCTTTTTGCTATCGAGCAGCGTAGTGTACAACACTAATATTCCCCGAAAAACTTTCAAACAAAGGAGAGAAAAATGGTGAAACATCATCATTTTATTCATATTAATGGACCTGCTGTACATTTTACATCACTGATAATACTTGCGAAGGTGTTCAGCATTCCAGGCATTCTTGAATTCCTCTCCTTCTAGAGTTGCTATTCGGTAAGTTCCTGGTCGAACAACATCTGTAACTCGGTAAGGTCCATGCCAATTTGCTTCCAGCTTATTGTGCTCATAATCCCCTTCTTTTAAGTCGCATTTCTTCACCCTCTTGTTATAGAACAGAGCTGTGCGTTGTTGATAAGCAGCATTCCTAATGGCTGCCTCTTCTCTAACCTCCTCGAGAATATCCAAATCCAATCTTCTCATTAAGTCGCTGACTAGGGAACTGAAATTCAGCACTCTGTGTGTCGGAAGACCCAACTCGGTAGGTATTACTGCCTCACTTCCAAACGCTAGCATATATGGGGATTCTCCCGTTGCTGCTCGGGGAGTTGTTCGGTAAGCCCACAAGACTGACTGTAGCTCATTAATCCAATTAGCTTTAGCTTCACTTAGCCTCTTATTCAAACCATTTAGCAGTGTTCTGTTCGTGACCTCTGTCTGCCCATTGCTTTAAGGATGACCTGGTGCTGAATGGGTCTTCAGGGTGTTTGATTGTTGGCAATAGTCAGCAAACTCCTCGTTGTCGAATTGTGTTCCATGGTCTGTGATGAAGGCATGAGGAAGACCATATCTACAAATGATATTCTTCCAAACAAACTGGTATACCTTCTCGTACGTCATAGGGATAAAGGGTTCAACCTCTACCCACTTAGTAAAATAATCTACTGCGACGATGAGGTACTTGAATCTTCCTCGGGTGGTCGGCAATGGTCCAACCAAATCAATTCCCCACATGGAAAATGGCCAAGGGGAAGTTATGGGTGTCAACAATGCTTGTGGAGTTCGTCGGATGGAGGAAAAACGTTGGCACTTGTCACATTTCTTAGCATAGTCTATACAATCAGCCCTCATCGTCGGCCAGTAGTATCCTTGAGTCATCACCCTCTGCAAAAGTGTGCGACCTGCTACATGGGCTCCACAGAACCCTTCATGGATCTCTTCAATCAATTCTTTTACCTCGGAAGGATGTACACATCTCTGCAAACCTACCATAATTCCTCGTCTATACAAAACGCCATTAGTTAGTACATACCGAGCAACTTTAAACTTCAATTTCTTTGCAGCGAGTTTATCCTCCGGTAATTCTCCCTCTTTAATGTATACCCTGATGGGATCCATCCAAGATGGTCCTAAATCAAGAGTAATAACATTCATCATCAGGTCTTCATCTATGCTCCGACTTTCTAGTACTTCAATTGGTATTGTTCTTCGCAGCTCGGTATGAGTAGCTGATGCTAATCGGGCCAGTGCATCTGCTTGTGCATTTTCTATTCTGGGTATTCTGATTAACTGAATGGCCTCAAATTCTGCCAACAATTCCATCACCTTTGCATGATACATGATCATTAATTTTCCTTTAACCGCATATGTTCCCATCATCTGATTCACAATTAATTGAGAATCACTGAATACTATTACTTGTTGTGCTTCCATAATCTTTGCTAAATTAAGACCTGCTATCATGGCCTCATACTCAGCCTCATTATTGGATGTTTTGAATTGAAATCGCAAGGCATATTCTATGTTAATCTCGTCTGGGGTTTTCAAAATAATCCCTGCTCCACAACCTGCTGTGCAAGATGATCCATCCATATACAATCTCCATGTAGGTAACTCGTCTTCAAATTTCTTATGTGACAGAGTTCCTCGGTGAAATATCTGCTGTTTTCTTTCATCCTCCCCTGGTAATTTTTGCTCCCCTTCGACCATCTCTTCTCTCCCTTTTACCAACCGGAGTTGGTTTGAATTTGATGATCTTTCTTCATCCACAAACCCTTTTACCAACTGGAGTTGGTCTGGACTTATGTCTGTTGATCCTGTAACATCCACAGGTTGGTCAGCGAGCAATTTTTTTTCCTCGGGGGTATCAGGATATGTAAACTCTGCTATAAAGTCTGCTACAGCTTGCCCTTTCAATGATGATCTGGGCTCATACACAATATCATATTCACCGAGCTCTATTGCCCAGTACATCAGTCTCCCTGACTTTTCTAGCTTATGAAGGGCTTGTCTCAATGGCATGTCGGTATAAACGACGATGGTATGGGCCTGGAAATATGGCCTCATTCTTCTACTTGCTTCAATTAATGCCAATGCTAATTTTTCCAGCTTTGGGTACCTGATCTCTGCACCTCGGAAAGCCTTACTTGTGTAATAAATTGGCTTCTGGACTCCATTCTCCAATCTGATCAATGCCGAGCTGACTGCATGCTCTGATACTGCCAGGTATAAGTACAACTTTTCTCCTGTTATTGGCCTAGACAACAGTGGAGGTGTTCCGAGATATTTCTTCAAGTCGTGAAAGGCTTTTTCACATTCATCATTCCACTCGAAAGTTTTTCGAAGTGCTTTGAAGAATGGTAAGCACCTATCTGTTGCTCGAGATACAAATCTGTTAAGCTCTGCAACTCGTCCTGTAAGACTCTGCACTTCTTTCTTTGTTGTTGGAGATCGCAACCCTAAAAGAGCTTTGATCTTTTCTGGATTTGCCTCAATGCCTCGCTGGTTGACAATGTACCCGAGAAACATTCCTTCTCGTACTCCAAATGGGCACTTCGTCGGGTTGAGCTTCATTTGATATTTATCCAGTTGATCAAAAGTCTGGCTTAAATCAACTAGATGATCAACAGCTTTCTTGCTTTTTGTCAGCATATCATCGACATAGACTTCCATATTGCAACTGATTTGTTCGGCAAAAACCTTGTTCATCTGCCGCTGGTATGTCGCTCGTGCATTTTTCAAACCAAAAGGCATAACATTATAACAATAAGTACCCCTAGGGGTAATAAAAGAAGTACTTTCCCTGTCTTCGGGTTTGATCTTGATCTGGTTGTAGCCAGAGTAAGCGTCCATGAAGCTGAGCAGCTCGTGCCCCGATGTAGCATCAACTAGCTAGTCAATTCTGGGCAATGGGAAATGATCTTTCGGGCAGGCCTTGTTGAGATCAGTGAAATCAACACACATTCTCCATTTATTATTTTTCTTCTTTACCATCACCACATTTGCCAACCAGTCCGGATACTTCACGTCTTCAATGAATTGAGCCTTTTGGAGCTTGTCGACCTCCTCTTGAATAGCTTGATTCTTCTCGGGGCTAAATACCCTTCTTCTCTGCTTTACAGGCTTTATCTCCTTATTCACATTGAGCTCATGACATAGGAAGTTTGGATCTATTCCTGGCATGTCTTCATGACTCCATGCAAAAGTTTTCTTCCTATTTCTCAAAAAAGTTATCAACTCCTGTTTTATTGAAGCATTCAACGATGAACCTATCTGGGTTACTTGTTCAGGGTGCTCGTCGTCCAGAATAACATTTTCTGTGGATTCCACCACCTGCCCTTTTACAAGTTGGGATTCATCTCTGGGATCAAGAGTTTCGATTTCTGTATCTTCTTCCACCTGGTAGGTAGTAGTCTTTTTCCTTGATTCTTCAAGCTCCTCTTGTTCGACAGATGAATAATAGCATTCCCGAGCTACTTTTTGGTCACCCTTCACAACTCCTACTCCAAAGTTTGTTGGTAATTTTAAACATTGATGCACTGTACATAGAACTGCTTCGAATTTCTTCAAACCAACTCTTCCCATGATGATGTTGTAGGCTGACTGCACATTCTTATCCATCACAAAGAAGCGTATTCTTTCTGTTCGACAAGCAGGCCAAGTTCCAATGAATATATCCAACTTGATCGTCCCAAGTGGAAAAACTTTCTCGCCAGCAAAACCCAGGAGGGGTCTGTGATAAGGTTCCAATTGAGATAATTTCAGATTCAAGTTATCAAAGCATGAATAGTACATGATGTCTGCCGAGCTTCCATTATCTACCAACACCCTTGAAATCACTACTTCCTTCATCCTCATTTTTATCACCAGAGGATCGTCGTGAGGATAAAGAACACCTACCAAGTCGTTTTTTGAAAAGCCAATGACCAGCTTCTCTTTGTTTACCTTCCTCGGACGATCGTCCTCGGCCAGATTTTATTCGCTGAATATATGAACAAGCTTGAGCCTCTCCGAGGTAAGCTTTTCTTTCTGTAGTAAGGTCTTCTCCTCCTGCATCTCCTCCTGTAATAACATTACAATCAAATGATCCAAAACGTATGGAAAATACCTCTCGTTCTGGCTGCCTTGGCATTTTGGGAAGATCGGGGTCTTCATCTGGATCATCTTTATGGTCCCTTTTCTTTTTCTCCTCTGTTCGGCGAGGAGATCTAGACCTCTCTCTAGTTCGGTCATTATTTCTTTTTTTGCCTCCCCGATCAACATACTTTGCTAGCTTTCCTCTTCGGATGAGTGTTTCAATCTCGTTCTGAAGAGCTATGCAATTTTTAGTCATATGGCCATGATCTTTGTGGAATTCACAATATTTATCCCTATTCCTCGCATCAAGATCTATTCTCAATTTCTTCGGCCACTTTACCTCCTCGCTATTCTTGATTTCTTCCAAGACATGATTAATACCCATTTTCGAGGGAGTATAATTGTCGTATTTCTTCAGGACTTCCCATGATGACTTATTATTTCTGGAACGTTTGTCACCGCCATTACTCTTATACTCTTTATTTTTAGACTTATCGATGTCCACCTTGGTGTCTTTATCCATATTCTTCTTTGCAGCCATAGCTTCCTCGACATTCATGATTTTGGCCGCTTTTGCCATCAACTCTGACATAGTTTTAGGTGGATCTTTCACTAAGGTGTAATACAATTTATTAGGCAACAACCCACTCATCAAGGCGGTGATTGTTGTCTTCTCTTCGTAATCTATGACTTCCAGCTTCTCGTTATTGAAACGAGTTATGTAATCTCTAGTACTCTCACCAGATTTTTGTCTAACACTTAACAAGTGTGCTACTCGTTTTACTGGCTTTGCTCCAAAATAGAAATTGCCAATAAACAACTCGGCCAACTGAAAGAAAGTTGAAATCTTACCCCGAGGAAGATTGTTGTACCATATCTGGGCAGCTCCAGTGAGAGTTCCTGAGAACGCTCTGCATCTCATCTCGTCGGGGACGACATAGATGTCGGCAGCAGCTTGATATTTCTCTATGTGAAGAACAGGATCTGTCTTTCCATCATATTTGGGGGTCACTACAGGTGCTTTAAACTTTGATGGTGTCGGAAAATTCATAATGGCCTGTACAAAAGGTGTGCCTTGAATAAAAGTTCATTGTAGGGGGTTCTTTGCCTTAGCCATTTCTCCCAATCTATCCTCTAACCGCTGAATAGAACCTTTCCACGCATCAATTCCTTCATCGGGCTTGTTAGTTCGAGCAATAGATCGTTCTGAAGTAGCCTCCTGAGATTTATCTTGTCGAGCAACTAGTCGTGATTGTGCTGATCCTTCCCTTAGATCTGATGGTTGTCGAAAACTTCTCGACATGGTCTTAGGTGGACTCCTATTCCTCCTAGGGCCTAATCGACTGAAAGGAGACACCCTACTCAGTCTTTCTAAGGCGCTGGGTCTTTCTGGAGAGAGGGTGATACGTTGATCAGTATCTATATCCCTTATTACCGAAGTTCGCCCACGTTGATAAGAGAAATCACCAGACTCCTCATTACGATATGACTCAGTACGCCTGGATCGTGAAGAAAGTAAATAAGTTTACCTCTGACCGCTTTGCTGTCCTGAACGTACATGGGCATTGCCATGAAGGGTTTGTATGAGTTGCCTCATTGTGTCTTGCATGGCGGTTTGTCCTTGAGCCAGATTCGTCATAATTCCGGCCAGATCTGGAGGTGCAGAGGGATTTGGAGGATTTCCAGCATTTCCAGCGTTTCGATTGCTAGATTCTGGAATATCCGTCATTGATGATGAATGATTTTTGGTGAAAAACGATAATAACAATCGTTCCCACAGACGGCGCCAATCTGTTGATGTAAAAAATTAGATCGCTCTAATCATTCAATCATAGATAAATAAAATGAGACAAAGATTTTTAAAGTGGTTTAGCCTTATATGAATGGCCTACATCCACTGTTATGTTATTGCTGAGTGTTTGGGAATTCTCGATTTTAAGTTCAACCAAGAATTTCCGGTCCCCTTGAATGAGGGTGATACGAGGTATTTATAGCCCTTAGGCTGTACATGAAAGGGTTGATACATTAAATGATATACATATGAAAGGGTAATACATTTAATGCAGCGTGTGCGTCGAGGTGATAAACATTCAATGAATAGTTGAACTATTTATTATCTGGCAATTAATGCTACGACCGAGATGCAGCTCGGACCGCCTTAGTTGCTCGTTGCTCAGGAGTTCCTCAGAGTGTCGGAGTACCTCGGAGTGCTAAAGTTCCTCGGTGTATCCTCGTTGATCGGAGAGAACATGAGTTGGTCGGGGAAATGAACTTCCTCGTTGCTATTGTGCCTCGTAGATTGACACGTGTCTTCGTATTATTAGTCCATATCAGCATATTAATTTTGGTATCAACAATATATATATATTTTTTTTCATAGTAGATGTTTTAATATTTGAAGGGTGTCCCACTATGCTTATGTTTTAATGTCATATTTGTTGTGTGAATATCATAGAAACCTCCATATATCGCATTACATTATACCCATTATAACATTTTTAAAGGAAAATGTAGTCGATTATGCCATGTGGATTGACACGTGGCTTCCGAAGGTTAAGGGACATAGTTGGTCGAATATTGAGGACGAGTCGAGTTAGAACCTAGGGAGATCACCATGCATCACGGGCGATTAGTTATTACACAACTCTATCACATATGGATAAGTTTAAATAGAGAAATCGAGATTTATAAGAACCATGTATTTATAAATAAAGGCGATCTCACCCTATTTGGGAGTATTAACTTGTATCTTGTTTATGACCACTTGGACTCGTAGCTAGCAACCCTAACACTCCAATCATCATTTGTTATTCAAAGAAATAAATAACTCTCCCTCCCAACCTTTGGATGTAGGTAGGACGATATGCCGAACCAAACACATAAAGTTTCCTTTACTATACAACATTAATATTATTGGGGCCAATTTATAATATTATTTTTATTAAGGATTTGATATCCCCTACAATATGGTGTTATCCGTGGGTCGGTTCTTTACTATCACCATTGTGAAATATTTGCCTTACAACAATATTAGTGTTAACCAGTCTCATCGTTCATACGTCAGAAGTCGTATCCAGTTTGAGGTACTAATTGTTAGGAGGGAGAAGACTCCTACGAGATCACCTTCGCCTCCCAGGCGATCCAGGTCGAGGGGGGGGGGGGGGGGGGGTTTGCCTAGAAGATCAAAACCTAATCACCAACTTCATACTCCCTTTACTGAGTGACCTGCAGGGAGAGCAGTATCACAGGTGGTCAGTCTTTATGAAAAAAGACTCGATCATTGAAATGAAGAAATTTTTGATTTGAGGAGGCAGTTAACTGCAATCAGGAGAGCGTAACTCCAGTTCTTATAATTTGGAATGACAAAGAAGGAGGAGGATTTGTTCCCTAAGGAATAACTATTAGAGAAGTAGATTAAAACCAGGATTTATGTAATAATTTTAGTTATGGATTTATTATTTTATTAAAATCAATTTATCCTATCTTAATGAGAATCATGTATGGGAATTTTTTTTGCATCATTTTATATATTGCTAGTGTATTTTATTCTGCTTAGTAGATGATCTGGTACATAGAGTTCGACTTACACACAAAGAATTAGATTACCAGTTCTTATGGAATATAAGTATTATCGTTCACAGTCTCAATTTAAACTAGACACAAAGCACAATGTTTTATTAGGTTTATCTTGATTATGAAAAACGATATAGTTTCACCTTATTGTACTGGTACACTTTGTGTGTATTTAACAGGACCACCTTGAGTTAAGGAGTGGAGTTGAAATTATAATTATTTAGTGGTATTAATTATAATTAATGAACTGGGATTAGATTTTGAGTTGAATTATGTTTTCCTAGTCCCATTAGGAGCCATGTCCTTATTTTTCCTTAAGGTCCCTGCTATAGCCTATATATATGCACCCAAGACTCATTTTTTCTCATGCAAGCCATCACTCTTGAGACTCAAAAACTCTAATTTGGATTTGTGAGAAAGAGAGGCAGTGAAAAGAAAAAAAATATGATAAGGTGGTCATGAAGGAAAATTCACTCTACTCATGACTGTTCATATCGGGAATGCAGTATAATATTTGTGAGGCACATTGAGCCTGCATTCTAGATAAATCATCATTATATACCGTTCGTGCTGAGATGAGATCAAACTAGAGAGATATCAGAGGTAAACCCTAATTCTACCTTGTAGGGTTTTACACGTGTAGTTTTTTTATATTTCAATTTATACGTGTAAACATCATACCCTCAAGAAGCCACTCCAATAATAACATATCTAACCACACTGATAGGTTTCCAGGTCAAAGAGCCCTCATGTGGTGCATTCTTATCCGAGACGTATCAATCACTCGTCAACTCATAATTCTACTGGTAATAATTGTCCACCAGTTCGTCTAGTCAAGTATGTACATCGTAGACTAGCTCCCTTATTAGGATTGAGAACTCGAAGGAATTAAACAATAGTTGGGATCCTCTCCCTTATTGTCAACTCCCACCACAGGATACCTATACTTGGTTATCTCACAGCATGCGACCAATGCAACATTGGTACAATTACTGAATGGAGAGAAACTACCAGTCTATTAGGGTAGTCATACCCTCCTTAATGCTTATCAAGAAGATGGTCCTGGCATTAGTAACATTGGCCAGGAAGGTGCAACACTACTTTAACATTCAAATGATAATTATCCTAGTGATTACCCATTAAAGGAGATTCTCAAGAAGGTGGACCTCTGCAATATAATGACAAAGTTATCTTTGGAGATAGCCTAGTTTGACATCAAATATGAGTAATGAACATCCATAAATAGGTAAAATATGGTTGACTTTATCACCAAATTCTCTCTATCCCCACTAGGAAAAAGGAAGAGCAGTAGAATCCAATTCTGGAATCATTAGTCGTCGTTGAGGACAATAAAAAATCGAAGCTCTTCGTTGATGATCCATCCAATAAATGTGGAACTGATGCCGAGATCATCTTTCTCATGTCTTTATCACATCACAAAGGTGCCTTATTGAGAAAGGAGTTCAGCTCGAGTTTAAAGGGTCCAACAATGAGGATGAAAATGAAGCCACAATCTATAGTCTGTAGAGGATGATCAACTTAGGGGTCAATTATGTAATAGTATATTTGAGACTCCTGTCTAATCATAAATCAGTTCATCAGTGAGTATGAAGCTAAGGATTACAGGATGCTCACTTATCGGGACAAAGTGAGGAAACTTCTCAAACTCTTTGGGTTATATTCGATGGAGCAGCTACTAAAGAACATCAACAGCTATGCAGATGCATTAGCCACTCTAGCGTTCACTATTGACACCAATCTAAAGAGAACGATCGAAGTGGAATACATAGATCGACACAGCATCGATGAACCAGAGACAACCTTGGATATCACGTAAATCCAATTAGCACCGTTACGGATGGATCCGATCATCGTCTTTCTGAAGAATTGTGATTTATCATCAGAAAGAAAATAGGATCAAAAGTTAAAGATCTAGTCGACAAGGTTCTTCCTTAACTTTGAAGGAAAACTTTTCCGATGATCGTTAATTGGCCCTCTGTGTAAGTGTGTCCATCCGGATCAAGTGGAAGGAATACTTAGTGGGATATGAGAAGGGAGTTATGGATCTCACGCAGGTGGAAGATAACTCTCATATAGGGTGACCTCTCAGGGATATTAATGACGTTTTATACAAAAGGATGCTCTTAAGTTTATTCGAAAGTGCATCAAATGCCAACAGTTCTCCCCAATCACTAAGCATCCTGCTAGAGACATGAACCCCCTCAAGAGTATTTGGACCTTTGCTCAGTGGGGCATGTATATTATGGGACTTATTCCTGTATCTCCCCAAAATTGAAAGTACTTAATAACTGCCACCGAGTACTTCATGAAGTGGGTGGAGGCAGGACCGCTCACCCACATCAGAGAAGCATATGGCTGACAATTCATATGGAGGAAAATTATCACAAGGTTTAGAATTCCAACATCACTGGTCACCGACAACGAAATGCCATTTGCCAATGACATCTTCAGGGAATTTTGTGAAAAACATGGAATTAGGATCCACTATGTATCAGTTGTATTCCCACTGTGTAATGGCCATGCCAAGCTCACTAACAAAACTCTGTTGACATGAATCAAGCATCGACTGGAAAATGCAAGGGAAAATGGATGGATGAAGTCCCTTTCATCCATTGGGATTATAGGGCAATTGCTAAAAGACCAACCGGGGAAACCTCACAGTCCATAACATATGGAATGGAAGCAGTTATCCCTTTAGAGACCAGGCTTTCAACCTTGAGGTGAGATTTTTAAAACTAGTCGAAATAATGATTGAATATCTCATGAGTTGTATCTAAAAAAAGAACAAAGAGAATGGGTTCTCATACATCTGGCCACTCACTAATAAGAACTATCCAGATAGCATGACAAGAAGGCTAAAGTCAGGGAGTTCCAAATCACGACTTGGTTCTCAGGAAGCTCCTCATGACAACAAATTTTCCACCAGATGAAAAATTCGTGCCAAATTGGCATGCCCCATAAAATATAACATCAAAGGGAGGCGACGAATATTATCATTTAGATAACTAGATGACACATTAGTACTAAGGTTATGAAATTCCATGAACCTTAAAAAATTCTATAATTAATTTTGTTTTCATTTTTGCAAATGTTTCAGTTCATTATGATTAGTAAAGTTGTTTCTTTACTATTAAGGATTTGATAAAATTATTCAAAGCATAAAACCCACCTTAAAATGGTGGTACAACTTAGGAGGGCTAGTTGGCCTAAAATAGGCATCAACACTCCTAAGAATTCGGTGGTACAACTTCGAAGTAATTTAGTCACCTATGTTTGACATCAAACCCAATTAAAAATAATGGTAGAACCCAAGATAGCTAACCGGTCTAGAAGAGGCAAAAGTTTACCCAAAGACTAAGAGTTGTGACTTAAAAACAATTCGACGGCCCTAAGAAAGGCACTTTGAATTAGAGTTAGACGATCAATTTAACTTGTGATATATTGGTCAATATAATTTATAAGTCGAAACGATTACCCACTAAACTCCATCAAAATTTACTATGAGTTGTGCAAAATTTCACTTAAGCCTAAACCCACTTGGAGATAAGGTCGAATAGATCAAAACCCTTTTCTTACAACATATTTTACAAAATCATAATCAAGGTGATCAAAGACTGATCATCCCACTAGTAAAGGAGAAAGAAAGTTAGTTTTATTTGTTATTAACGGCTCAAGGCCTACAAACAGTTGAACCGGTGGTCTACAAAAAGATCTAAATAAAAAATAACTAAACTAAGGGTCGGAGGTGACCTCCTCATGACATGCTTCATTCTCCATAACTCCAGTCACTCCCTTTATCAGAGAAATAAGATCGGTGGAGATCTAGTTGATGTCATCAGCAACATGACTGGTCTCATTAATAATCGAATTAACCTCAACAGTGGGGGGATCGGCGGAAGGAGCATTAGGGACTCAATTTATCAGCTCCTTCAAGGGAGGGTGTTCGACATTGGCTAGATCACCCTTTAGAACCTTGCCCTTCTGAAGTCTTCCCAACCAACCTCCATTAAATAGAATGGACTCATGATACTTTAATTACTAAGAAACCTCATGGAGGCCACCTTTGAACCTTCATCGAAGGCCTTGTTGATGTTATCTCCACTCCTCCTCTCTAGAATAAAATTTTCCTTTAAAGAATGAGTTTCTAGAGAGTCTTCTGATAGTACGCTTTTTTTAGGTCGGATAACTCTGTGTCAACCCGGTTGAACTCCAATTGAGTTCACTCAGCCTCTTTGATGTCTTTGTCCTTCTCAACCGTCTCATCCTTCAGTTTATTTATCTGGTCGATCACCTCATTCTTTTTTATCATTGCGTTCTTTAAGACATTGGTGTTATCAAGAAGTACGTCATTGCTTTTCTTTAGGTAGTTAGCCTGGTGTGCGAGCTCTTGCGTGACCTGCATGGCCTATGTAACAAAAGAAATAGTTTAACAAGAAAAATAAGTAAAATTAAAACCTTATAGTAAAAGTTAAACCTTACTATCACACTGCAACAACGCCCTCTTTTTAAAGGCACTTCAAAGCTTAAGTCAATCATATTAGAAGGTAACATGGTCACCTACATAATTAGTACTCAACTTCCAGATCACTATAAGGTGAATTGTCGTAGGTAATCAACTCATTGACTTTCTAAAAGGTGATCTCCTAGGGGTATACCCTGGAAGTGGATGGTGGGGGATTCTTCTAATGACTCCACGATTGAGCATGGATTACCACATGTCAGTTTCATATAGCCGGTGGTGGTAGAACGATGTTATTTTTAGGAGGGTTATTTATCCTCCTCTTCTTGGCACTTCGTCTAGAATCTCCCTCAACTTCACTAACTCTAAGGCCTCTTTTTCCTTGAGGGACATCGCTCTTTTCTTTTGTCCAGTAGTACTTGGGGTGCCTTCTTAGTTTAGTCTCCCTACTTCTTTTATTTGGCCCTGACGGTCACCAAGTCAATTGATTATGTAGTATGAATAGTCATATCTTCAAGATTAACATGGATTAGTGAATAAGTGAAGTACCCTACTTAGAAATTCTTTTCTCCTTCAACTTCTTTCAAGAGGCGACCAGAAACGCTGACCTTTTTTATGAGAATAAAGGGTCAAGATTGTAAAAAAGGTGATATGCCTTATCTTTTTCTTCTCCCTCCTCACCATGGCCTTTTCTAGACTCAGCCAAAACAATGTAAACATGGGAAGACATCCCTAGGTATACACCCCTTGCGGCCTCTCTTGGAATGGGGTTAGGAGTTTGGATGGAGGAATCACTAACTACATAATAATCGACCATACTGATCTCAGGGATCGCTGTGAAAGTTTTTATAGAGGTGATAGTGATATCGTAATCAAGTAGTACATGGGCCACTCCCCAATAAGGTCTCACGCTGGTTGGGGTTTTTCTCTTCTAAATAATCTCAAGCTATTGAATATTAACTTGAAAGTCTTTAGGCTTCCTGTTACATTAACGATATGCGCACAAGGTAAGCCTATTAGTAGCGTAACAAAAGTTACAGTTCAATAGTAAAAATGGTGGGTGACTTACCAAGTTTTCATTAAAAACACTAGTGCTAGTAAGGATATGGATTTTCAAACACTAATTTTCAATTTCAATTAATAAACCAAAATTGAAATTGTTGATGTAAAAAACTAGATTACTCTAATTATTTAATCACAAATAAATAAATAAGACAAAAGATTTTAAAGTGGTTCAGCCTTATATGAATGGCCTACGTCCACTGTTATGTTATTACTGAGTGTTTGAGAATTCTCGATTACAAGTGATATCAAGAAATTCCGGTCCCTTTGAATGAGGGTGATACAAGGTATTTATAGCCCTTAGGCTGTACATGAAAGGGTGTTACATTAAATGATACACATATGAAAGGGTAATTCATTTAATGTTCTTCAAACGTGCGCGTCAAGATGATAAGCATTCAATGAATAGTTGAACTGTTGATTATCTGGCAATTAATGCTGTGGTCGAGGTGAAGCTCGAACCGCCTTAGTTGCTCGTCGTCCAAGAGTTCCTCGGAGCATTGGAGTTCCTCGGAGGGTTGGTGTTCCTCGGAGTATACTTATTGCTCGGAGTGAGTATGTTGGTCGGGGAAACAATCTTCCTCGTTGCTATTGTGCCACGTAGATTGACACGTGTCGTCTTATTATTCGTCCACATCAGCATACTAATTTTGGTGTCAACAGAAGCCCCCAATGTTTCATATTTCGAACTTTGAGGAGTATGGAACATTCTTTCTCGGTATATGGAGATATTAAATGACCTTCCTGGGTTTTAGGAGCTTTTTCTTCGTATTTAAATTTCCTTCCAAATTCACAGAATCCACCTTTTTGCATTTTTATGGGCGCTTCGATCTTCGTGTCCTTTTTGTCCTTTTAGCCGCCGGTAGCGTAATATTTCCTTTTTGTAATCATTTCTTTCGCCGTTTCCCAAGGAAAGGTATTTAAACTTCAGAGGCAATCCCATCGTCTTCTACCTTTTCAATTTCTGCTTTCGAGTTTTCTAAAGCTTTTCTCTCTCTTGTGCGTTTATTTCCTCCTTCGTTTGTTTGTCAACAGATCTCCTTTTTTCCTGTAAGATTTTCTTCCTTCTTCTTCATTTTTTTTATTCACCATGGTTTATATTATCGAATCTCTTGAGAAGTTCCGCTCTGACTTCTCTATTCCTTCTTGGGTAACTTTGGAGGTTCTTTCTGAGCCTTCAAGTTATTTTGATTTGGTTGAGGGACATTGGTTCCGTAGCCTATTTATTGCTGAATGTGGGTTTTCTTTTCCACCAAATCCGTTGTGTTTCGAGTTCTGTCAATACTTCGATGTTGTCCCTGCAAAAATAGCCCCCAACACATGGATAATAGTTAATGGGGTACATAGGTTAAATCAAACTCATGGAACTCGTATAGGAATTCCTGAGATTATGTACTGCTACAGATGGGCTGTTTTAGACAATGTTTTTTATTTAAAAACTAGGTTTTTGAATAGGGCCTTAGTAATCAATCTCCCTGATGCAAACAGGGATTATTTTGAACATGGGGTAGTTATAAAAAATTGGCAACATGCCCCTTTGATTGGAGATGCAGTATATGAGGGTCCTGGATGCCCCCCATATGGCAATGGGATAGGTTACTTTCATCTTATTTTGTTTTTTGAAATTATGATTTCATTGTGTTTGACAAAATGTATGACTGATATTTTAATATATTCTTGTTTGCAGTTGACAGCAAGAGAAAAACTCCAAAAGAGTCATAAGTTAATATAAAGCAGTTGAAACATATCTGGAGTCTGCATCAGAGGGTTGCAGACGAGCACATCAGGTCTGCTTCATATTTATTGCAGTACAGGAGCTACACATCATCTTTTACTGCTCGTCCTGTGGTCAGCATTAGTGACCCATTGCCAGCTTCCGAGGAATCTTCACCAGAATCTCACATTCCTCTAAGTCAGAAGATGGGCAAGAGAAGAGTTCCTGCTATCTTCGAGGAGACTTCCTCTGTCGGGGATGGAAAGAGGAACAAGGCTGAAGTCCCAAAGGGGACCAAGAAAATTGATGTTGTTCCTTCTGTTGCTGTTCAGAAGGCTGCCGAGAAGCCTCCAATGGCTCCGAGCAAGAAAAGTACTTCTGTGGAAGTGATCACTATTTCCCCCATCAAGGGTTCTTTGGCTGAAACTGCTGAAGTTCCACTGAGGAGATTGAAGAAATCCTCCTCGGTTAGTTTTTCTGAAGCCATTCCCCAGCTCCAAACTAGTGGAGCTGGTGTTCCAACCATCATTCCCCCGATCTCTGCAATGAGCTCGGTAAAGACTTGGATTATTACTGAAGTCCAAGGCATCGAGGAAAACATGCCTAGGGATATGCTGACATCCCTAGCTACTCGTCACATTGCATCAGTAAGTTTCTTTTTTATCTTGAATTTTTCCTTCTATCAATATATGTATCTCGGCATTAACTCATCACTACCTTCTTTTTTCAGCTGGTGAATTGTTTTAACACCATTGTGAAGAAAGATGAAGCGCTCAAGGCTTCAAGCTCCTCGTCTGGAGTAGAGGATGCATTCCAGGGTTTGGACCAATCTCTTAAGGAATCCCGTCAGAAGTATGATGAGGATAAAGGTGTATGGGAGAAGAAATTAGCTGCATCTGAAGAAGAAAAGGTGCAGTTGGGAAACAAAGTGAAGGATTTGGAGAGGGAGAACAAGAAATACTCCGAGAATCTCACTACTTTCGGGGAGCTTGAAAATAAGCTGAAATCAGCTGAGGAAGAGCTAACACTTCTGCGTGAAGCAAATCGTCAGAAGGAGGAGTTGGAGGCCAAGCTGAAAGCCTCCGAGGACCTTCTATCCGAGAAGCTCTCCTAGGAGAAGATGAAGAGAAAAATAGCTGTGAAGAAATCCTTTCGAACTGGTTGGGATAAAGGATGGGATAGGGGGTAGCAGCAATGATGACCCAGGTGAATTATGGAAGTTTGAAATTCTTCCGTGATGGTTGGGTTGCTGCCTTGTAGGAATTGAAGGTGATCGAGGACTCTGAGATATTTCAACAACATCTCCCTGGTCCTCCTCCAGTTATTGAAGATGAAGACGAAGCTACATCTGAAGAATCTTCAATGATTGTGGGTGATCAAATCCTTGCTCCTCAACCCAACCAGACATCTGCTGAGGAGATTTCTTCTTTGCCTGCTCCTCTTGAACAAATCCCAACTCCAGCCGATCAAATCAGTGTTCCCACCGAGCACCCAAGCTCCTCGTCCCAGCCTCCTGAGAAAGTCTTGGGAGACAAGGAAAAGGTGTGAATTTGTTCGGTACTATCTTTCTGTTTTTCTCCTTGTACTTTGTATCTCAGATCTTTGTAACTTTTGCCTTATGATCTAATAAAATTTGATTTCTTTCTTTCTATATGATTGTCTCTTCTTTATCTGCACTCTGTCTTGATCTTCTTTTTCTTTCTCTGTTAGTTTCTGGCCAGGATGGATCTTTTGTCTGCTAACGACACAAAGTTGATGCAGCAATGCCATAAGTATTATAAAGCTGGTCACACAGACCTCAGTACATCCGAAATTGTCGATATCCTTGGTCATGGTGCTTCAGAGCAAGCAATCGAAGCTTATCGGTACTTGAAGGACTTACTTGATAGAGCAGTGACCAATAACGTGGCCTACTATGATATGACCGAGGAGCTTTAATATACTCTAGAAGATCTCAAGGATCAGTACAAGGAGTCAAATGCCTTGTTACATGAGGGGTATGAAAAGAAATATCAACAACTTTCTGCCGAGAAGGGCTATGACAAACTCATTGCTGGGTATGATGTCAGGGAGAGGACCCTAAAAGGTGAGGTTGAGGCCTGCAGACAGATCGTCGAGCTACTGGAACAAGAGAACAACAATTTGCAGAAAGAGTTGGCACAGTATAAGTCTGCAGCTTCATCTTCCACTGCCTTGGTACCAGTCTCCGACGAAGGGTTCTCATTATTAGAGGTTGAGAATGCCAAATTAAGGCAAGAATTGGATACTTTAAGAAGGTCTGGTATTTCTGCTACTGCTCGGGGACGAGGAAGAGGTTCTCATGGGCGAGGAAGAGCTGCCCAGGATGTTAATGAGGAACGAAGCACTCCAGCTGCTCAGGGTCGATCAAGAACTCCTCGTAGTATTGAAGAAGCTCGTACTCTGTCAACATTGGAAACTCAAGCGTACCAGTTGAACGCAAAAGATCGGGATTTGTCTGAAATGTCCAAGAAAATCCTGACTTTGGAAGATCAACTTACTGCGACGAAGTCTTCTTTGAATAATAAGGATGTTTTTTCCAGGAACCTTCATGAGCAGTTAGAAAGATTAACTTTCCAATTCCATAAACAACCTCGCGAATTCTGGAATGCAGGCTATAATGAGGCCCTTTATCACTTGGATGCTCGCATTAAAAATGCCAATAATGAAGGTTATAAACAGGGATGGTTGAATGCCCTGGGTGTGCTGAAGCTCGAACAGGAGCACTACCTGTGGGATTATCATACTCCTGGGCTACTAGACCTGCCTGTACCACCCTATAAATTGGACATGGAATGGATCCCAGCTCGTGCCATTCCTCGGAGCTTAATTTCAAAATATCTTGGTGACTATAATCTTCATTCTCAAATTGAAGTATCTCGTCCCGAGCATCTCTTGGATACTCCTTCAGTAATGAATGTCAGAATGTTGAAGGACTTGAATTTTATCAATTCTCCTCAGACATTAAATGATCCTCCTGCTGGCGAGGAACCTGTATCGAAGGCTGAGGGGAAAAAACCAATAGAATAGGATTTTCAATGTAATAGTTAGCACACATATGTAACTTGTAATTTATTTTGAATTTTAATGAAAGACTTTCATTTTTTGTTTGCAAATCTGTATTGCTATTGTTTTGTACTTGTCTAACGCTTTTATATTTGTGATTGCATAACAATTCTTTGTGGTTCATCGACCAATCTAGTAATAAAAGATTACAAGTATAAAAAATGTTGCTCGATCACTTAATAACAAAGTAATGAGTATAAAAAATGTTAAAATTTCTTACAACTAACCAAGGTTGTTTAAATTGAGCTCGTCGACCAATTATAGTTAATGGGTTTTTATCCCCGACCAGCTATACTTGGTAAATTTTTTCTTTTCCAATAAATGTGCCCGACCAACCAAGGTCAAATATTTTTCCTCGTCGACCAACTACAGTTAGTGGGTTTTTATCCCCGACCAACTATACTTGGTTCAGTTTGGAATATTTGTTCTTCGATGAACTTTTATGTAATAACTTACTTCCCGACCAACATAAGTTGGCATTTGAGAGCATATTTTGTTTTCAAACCAATCGAGATTGGCATTTTTAAGAATATTGTTCTTGCCCTTTTACCAACCGGGGTTGGTCATGGGCTTGAACTATCATGCCCACTAACTCTTTTACCAACCGAAATTGATCACATTAGTGTTCGCCTCCTAACCAAAGGAGTATAGTTTGTTCTCGCTATTTTACCAACCAAAGTTGATCACGCTCGAACTATTATTGTCCACTAGTTATTTTACCAACCGGAGTTGGTCACGCTAGTGTATGCCTCCTAGCCAAAGGAGTATAGTTTGTTCTCGCTATTTTACCAACCGAAGTTGATCACGCTCGAACTATCTACTAGTTATTTTACCAACCGGAGTTGGTCACTCTAGTGTATGCCTCCTAACCAAAGGAGTATAGTTTGTTCTCGCCCTTTTACCAACCGGAGTTGGTCGTGGGTTTGAACTATCGTCTTCTTTTTGCTGTCAAGCAACGTAGTGTACAACACTAGTATTCCCCAAAAAACTTTCAAACAAAGGAGAGAAAAATGGTGAAACATCATCGTTTTATTCATATTGATGGACATGCTGTACATTTTACATCACTGATAATACTTGCGAAGGTGTTCAGCATTCCAAGCATTCTTGAATTCCTCTCCGTCTAGAGTTGCTATTCGGTAAGTTCCTGGTCGAACAACTTCTGTAACTCGGTAAGGTCCATGCCAATTTGCTTCCAATTTATTGTGCTTCTAAATGACCTTCTTTAACACGTAATCTCCTTCCTTTAAATCGCATTTCTTCACCCTCTTGTTGTAGAACAAAGTTGTTCGTTGTTGATATGCAGCATTCCTAATGGCTGCTTCTTCTCTAATCTCCTCGAGCATATCCAAATCCAGTCTTTTCATCAAGTCACTGAATGGGGAATTGAAATTCAGCACTCTATGTGTCGAAATACCCAACTCGGCAGGTATTACAGCCTCACTTCCAAACGCCAGCATATATGGTGATTCTCCAGTTGCTGCTCGGGGAGTTGTTCGGTAAGCCCACAATACTGATTGTAGCTCATTAATCCAGTTATCTTTAGCCTCATTTAACCTCTTCTTCACACCATTTAATAATGTTCTGTTCGTCACTTCAGTCTGTCCATTGCTTTGAGGATGGCCTGGTGCTGAATGAACCTTCAAAATGTTTGACTGATGACAATAGGCGGCAAACTCCTCGTTATCGAATTGTGTTCCATGGTCTGTAATGAAGGCATGAGGGAGACCATATCGGCAGATGATGTTCTTCCAAACGAATTGGTACACCTTCTCGTACGTCATATCAATCAGAGGCTCAGCTTCTACCCATTTAGTAAATTAATCCACTGCGACGACGAGGTACTTGAATCTTCCTCGGGTCGTTGGCAGTGGTCCAACCAGATCAATTCCCCACATAGCAAATGGCCAAGGGGAAGTTATGGGTGTCAATAATGCTTGTGGAGTTCGTCGGATGGAGGAAAAACGTTGGCACTTGTCACACTTCTTGGCATATGCTATACAATCAGCCCTCATCGTCGGCCAGTAATATCCCTGCGTCATCACCTTTTGCAAAAGTGTTCGACCTGCTACATGGACTCCACAGGACCCTTCATGGATCTCTTCAATCAATTCTTTCACCTCGGAGGGATGTACACATCTTTGCAAACCTGCCATAATTCCTCGTCTATACAAAACACCATTAGTTAGTACATACCGAGCAGCTTTAAACTTCAATTTCTTGGCAGCGATCTTGTCCTCCGGTAATTCTCCTTCCTCGACATATGCCCTGATGGGATCCATCCAAGATGGTCCTAAATCAAGGGAAATAACATTCATCGTCAATCTTTTATCTATGCTTCGACTTTCTAACACCTCAATTCATATCGTTCTTCGCAACTCGGTACGAGTAGCTGATGTTAGTCGGGCCAGTGCGTCTGCTTGTGCATTCTCCATTCTTGGTATTCTGATTAACTGAATGGCATCAAATTCTGCCAACAGCTCCATCGCCTTTGCATGATATTTGACCATTAGTTCTCCTTTAACTGCATACGTTCCCATTATCTGATTCACAATTAATTAGGAATCACTGAATACCATCACTTGTTGCGCTTCCATAATCTTTGCTAAATTAAGACCTGCTATTAAGGCTTGATACTCAGCCTCATTATTGGAAGCTTTGAATTGGAATCGTAAGGCATATTCTACGTCAATCTCGTCTGGGGTGTTCAAAACAATCCCTGCTCCACAACCTCTTGTACAAGATGACCCATCTACATACAATCTCCACGTAGGTAACTCGTCTTCAAAATTCTTATCTGACAACGTTCCTCGGTGAAATATTTGTTGTTTTGTTTCATCCTTCCCTGATATCTTTCGCTCCTCATCGACCATCTCTTCTCGCCCTTTTACCAATCGTAGTTGGTCTGGGTTTGAATTTGATGATCTTTCTACATCCACAATCCCTTTTACTAACCGGAGTTGGTCTGGACTCATGTCTGTTGACCCTATAACATCCACAGGTTGGTCAGCGAGCAACTTTTGTTCCTCGGGGGTATCAGGATATGTAAACTCTGCTATAAAGTCTGCTACTGCTTGCCCTTTTAAGGATGATCTGGGCTTATACACAATATCATATTCACCGAGCTCTATTGCCCAGTACATCAGTCTTCCTGACTTTTCTGGATTATGAAGGGCTTGTCTTAATGGCATGTCGGTATACACGATAATGGTATGGGCCTGAAAATATGGCCTCATTCTTCTACTTGCTTCAATTAATGCCAATGCCAATTTTTCCAACTTTGGGTACCTGATCTCTGCACCTCGGAAAGCCTTACTTATGTAATAAATTAGCTTTTGGACTCCATTCTCCAATCTGATCAATGCCGAGCTGACCGCATTTTTTGATACTGCCAGGTATAAGTACAACTTTTCTCCCATCACTGGTCTGGACAGCAATGGAGGTGTTCCCAGATATTTCTTCAAGCCTTGAAAGGCTTTTTCACATTCATCATTCCACTCGAAAGTTTTTCGGAGTGTTTTGAAGAATGGAAGGTACCTATCAGTTGCTCGAGATACAAATCTATTGAGCGCTGCAACTCGTCCTGTAAGACTCTGCACTTCTTTCTTCGTCGTTGGAGATCGCAACCCTAAAAGAGCTTTGATCTTTGCTGGATTTGCCTCAATGCCTCGCTGGTTGACGATGTACCCGAGGAATATTCCTTCTCGTACTCCAAAGGTGCACTTCGTCGGGTTGAGCTTCATCTGGTATTTATCCAGTTGATCAAAGGTCTGACCTAAGTCAACTAGATTATCAGCAGCTTTCTTACTCTTTGTCAGCATATCGTCGACATAGACCTCCATATTGCAACTGATTTGTTCGGCAAAAACCTTGTTCATCAGCCGCTGGTATGTCGCTCTTGCATTTTTCAAACCAAAAGGCATAACATTATAACAATAAGTACCCCTAGGGGTAATAAAAGAAGTGCTTTCCCTGTCTTCAGGTTTCATTTTGATCTGGTTGTATCCAGTGTAAGCATCCATGAAACTGAGTAGCTCGTGCCCCGAGGTAGCATCCACTAGTTGGTCAATTCTAGGCAATGGGAAGTGATCCTTTGGGCAAGCCTTGTTGAGATCAGTGAAATCAACACACTTTCTCCATTTATTGTTTTTCTTTTTTACCATCACCACATTTGCCAACCAGTCCAGATACTTCACATCTTCAATGAATTGGGCTTTCTGGAGCTTGTCGACCTCCTCTTGAATAGCTTGATTCTTCTCGGGGCTAAATACCTTTCTTCTCTGCTTTACAGGCTTGATCTCCTTATTCACATTGAGCTCATGACATAAGAAGTTTGGATCTATTCCTGGCATGTCTTCATGACTCCACGCAAAAGTTTTTTTTCTGTTTCTCAAGAAAGTTATCAATTCCTGTTTTATTGAAGCATCCAACGATGAACCTATCTGGGTTACTCGTTCAGGGTGTTCGTCGTCTAGAATAACATTTTCTGTAAATTCTACCACTTGTCCTTTTATAAGTTGGGATTCATCTCTTGGATCAAGTGTTTCAATTTCCGTACTTTCCTCCACCTGGTAAGTTGTAATCTTTTTCCTTGATTCTTTAAGTTCCTCTTTCTCGGCAGATGAATAATAGCATTCTCGAGCTACTTTTTGATCACCTTTCACCCCTCCCACTCCGAAATTTGTTAGGAATTTTAAGCATTGATGTACTGTAGATGGGACTGCTTCGAACTTCTTCAAACCAACTCTTCCCATGATGATGTTGTAGGCTGACTGCACATTCTTATCCATCACAAAGAAGCGTATTCTTTCTGTTCGACAAGCAGGCCAAGTTCCAATGAATATATCCAATTTGATCGTCCCAAGTGGAAAAACTTTCTCGCCAGCAAAACCTAGAAGAGGTCTGTGATAAGGCTCCAATTGAGATAACTTCAAATTTAAACTGTCAAAGCATGAATAGTACATGATGTCTGCCGAACTGCCATTGTCTACCAGCACCCTTGAAATCACTACTTCTTTCATACTCATTTTGATCACCAAAGGGTCATCGTGAGGGTAAAGAACACCTGCCAGATCATTTTTTGAAAAGCCAATAACCAGCTTCTCTTTGTTTACCTTCCTCGGACGATCCTCCTCGGCCAAATTTATTCGCTGAATATACGAGCAAGCTTGTGCCTCTCCGAGGTAAGCTTTTCTTTCTGCAGTAAGATCTCCTCCTCCTGCATCTCCTCCCGTAATAACATTACAATCAAATGACCCAAAACGTATGGAAAATACCTCTCGTTCTGGCTGCCTTGGTTTCTTGGGAAGATCAGGGTCATCCTCGTCATCATCTTCGTGGTCTCTCTTCTTTTTCTCCTCTGCTCCACGAGGAGATCTATACCTCTCTCTAGTTCGATCATTATTTCTTCTTTAACCTCCCCGATCAACATATTTCGCTAGCTTTCCTCTTCGGATGAGTGTTTCAATCTCGTTCTGAAGAGCTATGCAATTTTTAGTCATATGGCCATGATCTTTGTGGAACTCGCAATATTTGTCCCTGTTCCTCGCATCAGGATCTAACCTCAGTTTCTTTGGCCACTTTACTTCCTCGCTATTCTTGATTTCTTCCAAGACATTATTAATACCCATTTTCAAGGGAGTATAATTATCGAATTTCTTCAGGACTTCCCATGATGATTTATTATTTCTGGAACGTTTGTCGCCACCATTGCCCTTATGCTCTTTATTTTTAGACTTGTCGAGGTCCACCTTGGTGTCTTTATCTATATTCTTCTTTGCAGCCATAGCTTCCTCGGCATTCATGATTTTGGCCGCTTTTGCCATCAACTCTGACATAGTTTTAGGTGGATCTTTCGCCAAGGTGTAATACAACTTATTAGGCAACAACCCACTCATCAAGGCGGTGATTGATGTCTTCTCCTCGTAATCTATAAATTCCAGCTTCTCGTTATTGAAACGAGTTATGTAATCTCTAGTACTCTCACCAGATTTTTGTCTAACACTTAGCAAGTGTGCTACTCGTTTTACTGGCTTTGCTCCAAAATAGAAATTACCGATGAACAACTCAGCCAACTGAAAGAAAGTTGAAATCTTACCCCGAGGAAGATTGTTGTACCATATCTAGGCAGCTCCAGTAAGAGTTCCTGAGAACGCTCTGCATCTCATCTCATCGGGGACATCATAGATATCGGCGGCAGCTTGATATTGCTCTATATGAAGAATAGGATCTGTCTTTCCATCATATTTAGGGGTCACTACTGGTGCTTTAAACTTTGACGGTGTAGGAAAATTCACAATGGCCTGGACAAAAGGTGTCCCTTAAACAAAAGTTCATTGTAGGGGATTCTTCGCCCTAGCCATTTCTCCCAATCTATCCTCTAATAGTTGAAGGGACCCTTTCCATTCTTCATTTCCTTCCTCGGGCCTATTAGTTCGAGCAATAGATCGTTCTGAAGTAGCCTCTTGAGATTTATCTCGACGAGCAACTGGTCGTGATTGTGCTGATCCTTCTCTTAGATCTGATGGTTGTCGAAAACTCCTCGACATGGTCTTAGGTGGACTCCTATTCCTCCTAGGGCCTAATCGACTGAAAGGAGACACCCTACTCAGTCTTTCTAAGGCGCTGGGTCTTTTTGGAGAGAGAGTGATACGTTGATCAGTATCTGTAGCCCTTATTGACGAAGTTCGTCCAGGTTGATAAGAGAAATCATCAGACTCCTCATTACGATATGACTCAGTACGCCTGGATCGTGAAGAAAGTAAATAAGTTTGCCTCTGACCACTTCGTTGTCCTGAACGTGCAGGGGCACCGCCATGATGGGTTTGTATGAGTTGCCTCATTGTGTCTTGCATGGCGGTTTGTCCTTGAGCCAGATTCGTCATAATTCCGGCTAGATCTGGAGGCGCAGAGGGATTTGGAGGATTTCCAGCATTTCCAGTGTTTCGATTGCTAGATTCTGGATTATCCGCCATTGATGATGAATGATTTTTGGTGAAAAACGATAATAACAATCGATTCCCACAGACGGTGCCAATCTGTTGATGTAAAAAACTAGATTACTCTAATTATTTAATCACAGATAAATAAATAAGACAAAAGATTTTAAAGTGGTTAAGCCTTATATGATGGCCTATGTCCACTGTTATGTTATTACTGAGTGTTTGAGAATTCTCGATTACAAGTAATATCAAGAAATTCCGGTCCCTTTGAATGAGGGTGATACAAGGTATTTATAGCCCTTAGGCTGTACATGAAAGGGTGTTACATTAAATGATACACATATGAAAGGGTAATTCATTTAATGTTCTTCAAATGTGCGCGTCAAGATGATAAGCATTCAATGAATAGTTTAACTGTTGATTATCTGGCAATTAATGATGTGGTCGAGGTGCAGCTCGAACCGCCTTAGTTGCTCGTCGTCCAAGAGTTCCTCGGAGAATTGGAGTTCCTCGGAGGGTTGGTGTTCCTCGGAGTATACTTGTTGCTCGGAGTGAGTATGTTGGTTGGGAAAATAATCTTCCTCGTTGCTATTGTGCCACGTAGATTGACACGTGTCTTCTTATTATTCGTCCACATTAGCATACTAATTTTAGTGTCAACAGCAATTAAACTAATTTAATTAAGAATTAATTAAATCAAATGTTGTGTAAATAATTAACCAACTTTATCTTGCCCTAAGTATACATTTATGTGATATTTGCAAGAATAAAATAATTCAACCCACAACACCGCGATGTACGAGGAAAACTTACAATGGAAAAAACCTTGGATGACTTAGCCACACAAGTCTATTATGATATAGGTCTCATACGAGGAAAACTTATACTTACTCACATACTCGACGCCTTCAAGTCTTGATGCTCTCTTTGCTCCTTGTCACCTTCTTCATAGCCATTATTAGACGCCTTACAACAACAATAATAACACATGCGCCTCCCACATCTCGATATCCACCGATCTTACTTATTTTTTGTCTTGTTCAGGTGTCACCCAACACAACAAGAAATCTAATGTATGAAAGGTAATCAATAAAGATGGAGATTAACCTAATATATTTTGCTCAAACTTAAGATCTTACATATACATATTATGTTGAAACTTAGATCTCAAACAAATGGTGTAAACTAGGGTTTTGGAGGCTCTTGATTTGTATATTAAAACCATTTTTTGAGACCCTCTCAAAATGCCTATCTTGAAAACTGAGTTTGTGACTTATTTATTCTTGAAAAATATGATAAGAGAGGCAGTACAAATTCCGAGGAAAACTTGTTTGAACAAAAATAGGCAAGTTGTTTGAACAAGTTACGTTATTTCATTCAAAGCAAAAGAGTGAGGATTAAACAACCTTCACACAAAATATTTCTCCCAAGAAATAATAGTTTCACTCCATGCTCATTTAAAGCTCATTTGATCGAAAATTACCCCTCGTTTGAACGAGATTGCAAACTCGTTTGAACAAAAAATATAAACTCATTTGAATGAAAATAGAAGTCATCCGAACGGCTTTAAAAAAATATTTTACTCATAAAAATAGTTTTTTGAAAATGGCCTCAATAGAACATATAAAAACTAAAACACCTAAAAAAAATTTAGGGATCAAATAATAATACACCATTTATACCTTTTTGAGATACCATAGATGAAGATAAAACTCAGCTTGATATTGGTTTCTCTTTAACTTATTTGATATGGTTTTCAAGGCATCATAGGCTTGAAAGACAAACTTAGTACAATGACTCAAGTAGTTTTTGTCCAAATGGAATAAAGCCAATATTATAATTTTTACATTAAAAATTGAAACATGAAAATTTTTCATTACAATTTTGGTCATTGAAGGCACACAGAGACCCTCATAGTTCTCATCATATATATGACTTGAAAACACTAAGAAACTTTTCTTAGTGTCTTTCTATAATCTATGCCACCACGTAACCAAGCTATGAGACATATCCCTAGTCGGGAAATGGTATGTATCAGACATAGGGGAACCCCTCAGGTCATAATAATACCTAATTTCATTTAGACTAAGGTTGGTCCTGCAGATTTTCTTTATATACACTATTCCCATGACAATTCGATAAAAACTACCATTTTCTGGGATTAGAAGTATTCCAAATTAACGGAGTAAATCCACCAGTAATGGGTGGAGGGAAAAACAAACTCGCCCCTCCATTATGGCAACCTTTATAAAAAAACTTCACGATCAAGTCAGAATGCATCCTCTTCTTTCGGTGAGGTTCTAATTAGATATTGTAAGGAATTAAGTACTTGCTACGAATTTCTCAAATTCGTTTGTTGCAAAAACTTCATACTTACTCATACTCTTAGACATGGAGAGAGTGTGTAGAATAACAAGAAAATGAAGAAAATTAAGTTTACTAGTTTGTACAAAGTACAGAGGGAGAAGGAAAAATGAGATGTAACTTTAAAATGGTTAAAATGATGAGGGTATAAGGATCCTAGGCTCTTATATCTTCTATCTCCAAAATCAAATCAAGCAGTGATGTGTTAATGGGAAAGGAACGTAGACCAGTTGTCCCTTAGGCCACACATTCATGAACCATAATTTTCGGGGATAAATGGTTGACTATTCACGATACCCTAAGTAGGGGAATCATGTGCATTAGAGAAATAATGATTAGAGCCTACTTCCAAAAGTGAGCACATGTTAAGTTAAGTGGCAACATATTAGGTAACCTATGGAGACACGTGTCCAAATAAGGACAAGACTAGGCCGATCATATGTATAAGGCCAATGATTCTAGTCTTGGGAGCAACTGAAGGGAATTGTAGTCGATTATGCCATGTGGATTGACAAATGGATCCGAGAGGATAAGGGATGTAGTCAGACGAATAATGAGGATGAGTTGAGTTAGAATCTAGGGAGATCACCATACGTCACGATATATTAATTTTCATACAACTCTATCACCTAGGGATAAGTTTAAATAAAGAGACCTAGATTTATAGGAACCTTATACTTATAAACAAGAGATATCTCACCCTATTTGGATATATTGACTTGTATCTTGCTCATGATGACTTGGACTCTCAAACAGTAGCCCTAACACTCCAATCGTCTTTTATTTTTCCAAGAAATAAATAATTCTCCCTCCCTTCCCATGGACATATGCATAACGATTTGCCGAACCACATACATACAATGTCCTTTACTTTACTGTATTCATATTGTTGGGCCCAATTTATAATATTGCTTTTATTGAGGGTTTGATATCCTCTATACTTTCATAGCTCAAAAAGGCCATATGTTCTACCCATTAGGGGTTCTTTAATAACGTATAGTCCAACAAACTTGTATTTTTATTGTATTTCTTTATAAAAAATTATGATAGTATATATCACAAGCCTAAAGTTCCTTAGCTTGTGTAATACATTAAGTGTCACATCATCATTGATTTTAACTTAAATCTATAATATTTAATGAATCTATATATTGATATTTGGTTCGAATGTAAATTCATCATAAGTAGTTTGGAAAAATACCACCATGTTTAGATATGAGATGGATTAAGGTATTTAGTTGTCACATAGTAATGTTAGGAGTGCAAAATTAGATCAAATAAGTAATTAAATGGAGATATATCCCATGCAAACTTTGGAGAAATCATATGGTGGTCATATCCTTCATAGTTCGTGGAATTTTGGTAGAGCCATCATTTTAATCCCAAAAGTATGTTTATTATAAGAGCATAGTTTAGTTTAAAAGAAGTTTTAACACATTCAATAAATTCCTTGCGATGTTTCATAAATTTATTTGATTTTTTAATGATGTTCATAGTGTTGAAACATTAAATTAATTGTTGTAATTACTTTATTAGAAGCCACAATAATGTAATGGGCTTGCATTTAAGAAGAATTATGATGCATGATTAAAACTTAACGACATTATATAATTGCATTATCTTGTTAGTCTTATTTATGTAAGTTAGTGCTCTAATGAGGTAATTGTATGCCTTTCTCTTTGTACATTACTATGCAAATGTGTTTGTAAATATTCATTTCAGTTGAGTTTTATAACACAAACATCTTCACTTCTATTACCATTGACGAGGTAATTATATGTCTTTATCTTTGTACATTACTATGCAATTGTGTTTATAATTATCATTTTGGTGGATTTTGTATGACATAAAAATATTCAATTATATTTTCTTATAATTAAATGAAAATAGCAAAACAATCCACAAAAGGGTGGAACTTGTATAAAGGTAGTATACACCAAAGCCAACAAAAAAGAAAGGCCCCCTAAGAGGGCCTACACTCGCTAAAACACTGCTAGCTACATGAATCTCCGCAGGTTCTCCACGAAGTCAGGAAAGATAGGCAAATACATGTAATGTCTCTCTGTATACCACCTCAACAGGGTACTAAGAAATTAGTATCGCAACCTCAAAGGCTCAAACTCCACTCTTCAAAACATCTCGAGTTTCTCTCCCGCCAGATTATACAAAAGATACAGTATGGGATAAGATTCCACACCTTTCTCACCCCTTCCAGCCCTTAGGCGTTTCCAAACCTCTAACAATGCCCTCATCGATTCGGCAATTACCCATCGTACTTAACTCAGTGACAGAAAGACCTCCCATAATCCTCTTGTCACCCAATAATTCAAAAGTAAATGATTGATAATCTCCTCCACCTCCTTACACTACTAGCATCGATTAGCCATTAATCGCCTCCTCTTTTGTAAGCCCCCATTCTTTAGAATAGTTTTCTTCTCCACAGTCCAAACTAAGAACAAGACTTTCGGGGGAGCCTTATATTTCGAAATTTGTTTCCATGGGAAGTAAGTGTAACACCCCGTGCATTCTAGCAAGCAAGGTGGCCAGCCACCGTTGCCAAACTATGCCGGGCATCCCTAAACAAGTTATCATTCTCAACATGTGACAGAAACATGAGACATTAAATTTTTTTCCACAAGATATAATCAAATTTATCCAACAAATATAACCATTCATGAAAATTAGAAATACTTCACCATGCCATTTTCAAAATAAATATACCTTCAAATAAATATAAAACCCAATTGAAATAATCCAACTATAAGTATCTGACTGAAGCCATAAATAACTGTGGAACCGATTGTCCCACCAAATCCATAAATAAAACGTATATCTAAACTACTAAAGAAAGTAAAATAAATCCCCAGCTTCACACCCAAAAATATCTCCAATCACTCATGTGCAGCTACTCTAGCACTATTCCTAAAATGTTAGTCAACACAATGCGTCATATCCCACCTCATAAATACTAGATACTCCTCCCAGTTAGGGTCCACAAACCTAGACAATAACATTATACATGATAAACATCACAATAAAGTATTTTAAAATTAAACGAGATAAATATTAACATGCGAGTAAAAATAAACTACTGCCATCTACCAACATAAGTAAGCCACCCCAATCATTTAAGTTCAATTATTCTATTTCAACTATAATCTAAACATTAGATCTTAATCTTACTTACTTTAATTATCCAATTATTCTTATTCGTGCGACACCACTATGGTCAATCAACCTCTCTATTAGTCGTGCACACACTCTTGGCGTGCTTAAGTTCCAACACATCGCACCCATTCCCCCCACTATAGACATCCAACCCAATTTCTGTCATCTCTGTACATACTCGTGAGGTTCCACGCACGACACGTCACTATAGCCAGTCGACCCGATATCTGTCAGCCCTGGACATACTCGTGACGCCAACACGTCCCACGTCACTATAGGTAGTCAACCCAATTATCGTTAGTTCTGCACATACTCACGATGCAAATTTATTTTAATACCCATTTATTATCTTAGGCATTAATTATCAATTTTCTCAAGTTCTCATTATTTTCTATTAGCCCCACCTTTTTATCGAGCATAAATTCCTCAAACTACCCCTAGTCCCATACCTAGAGGTCTCCAAAATGTAAGTGTATCCTAGACTATCATTTAGGAAGAATACCTACCAATAGCTATTACCTAGCCTCGCATCTAGTCTCACTATCTAACAAAAATGATGTACAATTCAGCCCCACCCCGGAATCAGCCATCCGTAAAAATCCACACTATCTATTTCCATATCTTGAAAGCCTTATCGACAACTAAGGAGTACCTACTAGTCTCATACTTAGCAATAAACCTAAAAATAAGGTGAAAGCAATAACTATCCCAACAATCCCATCGTCCCCGCGGTGTCAATTATTGATATAATTAATGAATCACATATAACATATTTTTAACTTATCACACCAATTCTTTAAATTAATCGCAAGATCACTATTTATATAAATTACGCTCGTTTGATTATAACATTAATTAAAACAATTCGTTTTCTCATCAATTTATAGAATTTTTATTCACATGCATATTTTTGGGAGCATACAACAATAAATCTCTACTCTACAATATGCACATAGTTAACGTGGTTTTACATGTCGAAATCAATTTATAACATTCCTACGATTTATTCTACACACGAACGTCATAAATTCTATCGGATTCTCAACCTCTAATCTAAGCATGCAAGGGTTTTGAGTCTTAATTCGTATTAAAGATTTGAATAAAAGCAGTACTAAACTTTAGTTTTAATTATCCTAATTAGTCTTTCTAATTGATTTTAAGAAAACAAAAATTATTAATGTTTAGGCAACATTTAAAATGCATAATACCAAAGGTGAATAATAAAAGTATTCATGCCTGTAATAATCGTTCGAAGAATATGATTTGATGGTTGCATTTTCCTCCCGAGAGAACAGTGAAAACACATACTTGGACGATCGTGAGAAATCTTGGTTTAATTCTTCAAATCTTGAGTTGAAAGTTGAGTTTAAAGGGTTTAGGTTTGGAAGAAAAGAGAGGAAGAAAACTATGAGAGGTTCTTGCTTTGAAGAAGGCAACAATGTGTTTTAAAATCTTAAACCCATCACTTTGTATTTTTATATAAAAAAGAATTTGAGTACTACACAACTCTAGATTGGAAGAGTGTTAATTTTGCAAAACAATGAAAGCAAATCGATTCACCCCTCCATCCGAACTAGTTCGGATTACCTGATATTCGAATTTCCCTCTTTATTATATAAAATGCAAAAATTTATCTTTTGACTCCAATTTCAATTCCGATAAGAATACCTTTTATATAAATCAAGATCATCATTTTTAAATATGAAATTAATTAATTTCCAAAAATTTATTTTTACCCCGAATTTTAAATTCCCAACAGATTTTATGTTTTACAAACAAGGGGTGTTAAAGTAATCACTTTAATTCCATTTTCCTCTGAAAATGGAATAATAACCTCTCACCGTGAAAGTCCCCTTTTTGCCTGTTGATCAAATCATCTTGTCATCTTCACTCGTCGGTCGAGTGGTCGAGCCCAACCAATAAAAAAGAACCTCCACCTCCTCAATCTTCCAATCCTATAGACTCCTTCTAGATTCAGGATTCCACACTACTCGATACCCTATGAACTCGATGTGATCTATAAACATCCCATCTTTGTTCCATTCTAAGGTAAAAATTCCAGAGAACTAATCCTGAAGGGCTCCATTCTTTTCCCATTTTCCCTTCTAGAACCTAACCCTATTGAATCTCCCTACCTAAAACTCTGTGTGGCTCGAGAAAAACTCCCACTCCTTCGAGATATGCTTCCAAAACACTACCTCATGAGCGTACCTCCCCACTCTCGGACCCCACCCATGATTCGAACTCCCTCTAGCTCTGACTACTCTCCTCCATAATCTGTTTTCGTCGCGAGAAAATCTCCAAAGCTACTTCCCTAATAACGAATTTTTAAGACACCATAAGTAATTCACTCCAGCCCCCACCTTAGTAGGATTGCACATCTCATCCCACACTACCAGACAATACTTTAAATTATCCTCATTACCTCTCCACAAAAACTCTCTGATCATCTTCTCCATCTACTTGTGCACTGAACATGGCAACAGTAAAATGAATAAAAAGTACGTTGATGGACTAGACAACACACTTTTTATCAAAGTCAACCTCCCACCTTTTGAAAGATAGAAATTCTTCCACCCTAATGAACTCCTTTTCATACTCTCGCAAATCGGGTCCCAAATAAATTTTGATTTAAATTTAGCCCCTAACGGTAATCCGAGATAAATTGAGGGGAAAGATCCAACCCTGCACCAAGCTTCTCGACCAAGTCCTTCACTCTACATACACCACAATCTGGCTCATCTTGCATTTCCTCGCATTAATGTAGAGGCCTGACACCGCCTTAAAGCAAATAAGGAGTAATCTTAATGCACGCATTTGACCCATTTCTACTTTATAGAAAATAATTTTGTCATCGATGAACACATGATAAAAGGCTCTAATAGGGTTCTCTCTTGGGAGCCCAATAATAAAACAACTACACCAAATCTTTTAGATTGTCACGATCATTGTCCGTGACAAGTACAACTTGTCAAGGTCAATGACCGTGACAATTCTTGGGGTGACAACTTATGTTGTCACAGACTTGTCACGGCCACTGACCGTGATAAGTTCGTTAGACTTGTCACAGTCCTATCACGATCTGTTATCTTGACAATATTTGTCACCATCTAAGACCATGACAATGTCGTGGCAATGTTTAAAACATTGTCATGGTCAATGACCGTGACAATTCTGGGTAGAATTGAAAAAAAAACCTGCTAGGCAGTATGGCCACTACCACTGCCCAACAGTATATTTGTAACTATTATAGCAATGTTGTACCTATTCAAACATCATATATCTAAATAAAATAGAGATAATGCAAATATACATTCAAAACAATATACATCACGATATAATTCAAATGTAACAACTTAAATCCATTCAATTCAAATAATGTCACTACATGTCTGGGGTAGGTTTGAGGAGGTGGATAGGCCACACGATATACGAATTCATACACCATTGTATATTCATCGTTCCGTATTTTTCGCGCAACCATAATGGGGAGTTCTCCTTCTCGAGTATCACATGCATTACGAGCACCTTGTCCTCGATGTCTTGAAGTGCACGCCCATGAACTGGTATACCCTGGATGGTATTCAGGTCCCTCAACTCCCTCCCTATCCGCTGGCCATCAAATATGTCCTGTATAAACACGCTTGGCCAACCAAGTGTCGACATTGATCGGTCAAAGGGAGCCAAATAGCGGGCTGGATCATCAGAGTCCGCACGTGTCGGTGATGAAGCAACAAGGTCCACATCCTCGTCCTCCTGTACATCCTCCTCCACCACGCTCGACCAGCAAGGTCCACAACCCAGTGTTACTCGTCTCCAATCCGATGATCCTCGATTTGGCCACCCGCGAGCTCACCCCCTTGTCCTCCCCTTGCGATCAGTGCCAAGCACTTGGCTCAGTGCGTCTGTGGATAAAGATGCCTTATCGGCATCAGACTGCGACTCATGCACTTCTTTAAGCTTTGCCTGAAATGATAAAAATCACATGATTAGTTAAATAAGTAAATAAATTTTTTTTAACGTAATTAACAAAAAGTAAACTATCGGGTTACTAACAATCGTGGACACGACAATCGTGGACACCTCCTTATCCTTCCCCTTCTTCGTCCGAATAGACACATAAGTATCGAGCCTATGTGGCCTACCCCTAAGGCAACTCCCTGTCCCCTGAAATAAAATAATGCAAAATTAGTATCGGCCCCGCAAAGTAAAATAATGCAGAATAACATATTTATGTAATTATAGAAGAATTTAATCTTACCATCATCCTATGCTCCACCTCGGCGTAAGACATCCAGCCGGAGTAGTGCGCGTCTATCTTTTTTGCCCGATTTTCCCTCCCCAATTGGCGAGATGCCAATTGTCGCTCCCTGATCTCATTTTCAATGAACTTTTACAATTGTGCCAATGCGATTGGCTCCTTCGGCGGGACGGAATCACGCATTCGGATAATGGAGTCTCGGGTCTTCCCAAAGTACCGGGTCCACATATTTTTCTTCCACGTCTTATGTTTCTCCCTCAACTGCTCCAAGACGGAATCACGTAGTTTTGGGTCCAGGCTGAATTGTTCCTGTCCAACAAATACAATTTTAGTTGCGAATAAATATAAATATAAATATAAACATAAATATAAATATAAATATAAAATAAAATTGAAATTGAAATATAAATATAAATATAAATACATTACTTGTAGTGCCACCTAAATAGCTAACTTGAGCTCATTTGGCACCTCCCTCCAACTAGGGTACCCCAGGCCGATGATCGTCTTTACCAGCTTGAGGGATCTTGCTAATAGCCCCGTCTTATTCTCGATGGCATCCCCAATTTGCCCCATTTGGGGAGCCTAGGGTCGGAGGAGCCCTCGTTGCCTCCGCTATCACCGAGACTAGACGACATCATCATAATCAACATTATCATCCTCGCGTTAATACCTGAAGGAAACATTTTCTGTAAAAAAATGTTGTTATTATTACAAATCCAAATGAATTAGAAGAAGACATGCAAATATGTACAATTAGTACAAATCCAAATGAATTATTACTGTTTAACACCTCAATTCTGAATTCCAAAACAACAACATCTAACTCATAATATGTACAATTACTAAAAATTCGAAACATCCCCACCCCACCCCTAGTTCCCACACACACGCACACTACACACACATTGCCCCCCCGGCACACACATACATATACAAAGGAAAAAGGGAAAGATAAAAAGAGTGAAAATGATAAAGTGTAGAATTCCTGTCCCGCTATTTCTCTTCACCCAATTCAGAATTCATGTCACGCTATTACCAGACAAACTGTACTGCGTCTTCAAACTATGCAAACCAACCATGGCATGTAAAGTTGTTTGATGTTTCTCACAGCCAGAGTATAACGGTTGGGTCACCTAAATTTTAAACTTTGGTAATTATAATCAAGGTTTATCGTGATATCTTCATGAGCACCTGAACCTTATACATCATCAGTAACTTCATTCTGCTCAGCTTCATAAACTCCGTACTCATCATCAACTAAATCCTCTAACATATTATGATCTACGTCGTCCCCTTCTACATATATCCTTCTTGTTGAAGGTTGTTGTGAAGGTTGTTCGGGGATAAAAGGAACTTTCAATTCACCGGGAAAACTCCAAAATCGATAAATATCATGCATACCCCATCTTAACAAATGCAGTTCAACTGTTTTGTACTCAAACACCTTACCATTCTTACACCTAGCACACGGACATGGAAACCCTTCATCATTATGACATCTCTTTGTGTATTTCACAAATTCATTAACACCTCTATGAAAAACATCCCCCATTCTATTTGTCTCACCCATCCACTCTTTGTTGTTAGGATATCCCATCATAGCTACCACAATTAATCACTTATTAAAGGTAAGAAGCGTATATTCATGGACTAGTATAAAGAAAACTTAGATTTATAGTATGTTTCATTTAATTATGTCTTATTTATATTCGATTTTTAAATTTTAAGTTCAAATTCAATTTATAATATAAATTCCTATTTCCTCCATCTCCTCTAAAGGGTGAGTGGTCCTATCCCATTTTAGACCACATATTTTTATAATATACTTAACAGCTCATGCACATTGTCACGATTTGAGAAAAATTCGGCAACATATCCCCATACTTCTCCAAGTACACAACGTAGATTGGCAAGTGTGAGTGTTATTTCAATTGATCAATTGAAATAACAGTCACACTTGTCAATCTAGTATGTACAGAGAACATTAGGATACGATGCAGAACTTCCTCCAAAAGTAACAACTTTAAGACACTAAGAGTATTATTATACAGAAATTATGCAGTCTCAAATTGTCCAAATAGGACAATTCGAGAGATCTCATTACAGGGGTAATGACTCTCGAATGGGTCTAAGGGATATTGAATGCGCACGCATAAGAACTAGAAGGATAGTATCTATGCGCATTATATGTAATTTCAAGTATGTTTCATTTAATTATCATACTATATATATATTGTTCGTGATACAAAGTAATTTTAAAAAAAGTTGAAAAATCCCACCCTCATATGGACAATAATCCAGTGGTCATGCCACTTCTAAAATTAGCCAACCGACCATCGATCCACTATAATCCAATCGCAATAGCAACAACAAATGTGTATCTCGTACTCCTTCTAATTCATTTACTCAATTAATTATTTTCTTCAATTAAACTAACAATTAAAGTATACAATTGTTAATTTACTAATTTATAATGAGGGGCAATCCTACTTGCATATGAAAGGGGCACTAATTATTAATTTACTAAAAAAATTAACAACCAATCAATATTTAATCAATCAATTCTTTTACAAGGGGCACTACTTGCATATGAGGGGCAATATCTAATAAATCAATAAAAAATTAATTAAAAAGAATTAACAAGCCCCACCCCAGCCCCATTTCCCCCTGCCCCATCCCACCCCCTCCCCCACACCACACACACACACATGCATATATACACACATAAACACACACACACACACACACATACACACACATGCACATACACATACACATGCACATATACACACACGCACACACGCACATATACACCACACACACACACGCACATTTACACACACATATATACACACACGCACATATACACACATATATACATAAATAGAAGAGAAATATAGAGAGAAAACGTACCGAAATTGGAGAGAGAGAGTGCAGTCGCTTAAAGAGAGAGAGAAATGGAGGGAATATAAATCGATGGGAAAAAAGAAAAGGGAACGATTTTTTACTGACAAAATTGTCCCGGACATGTCACGGTCTATGACCGTGAAAAGTTTATAAGGTTTGTCACGGTCATTTACCGTGATAAGTCTGTGAGAATTGCACTTGTCACGGTCCTTGATCGTGACAAACCTTTGTCGCGGACTTGTCACAGTCATTGACCGTGATAAAAATGCGTGTTTTTTTGTCACGATCAATGACCGTGACAAGGCTGTCCGATTGAAGGGTGTCAATTTGATCATTTTGTATAGTGAACGCTGATCAACTCTGTATCAACCAGTCGCCCCACTATCCGGCTGAATGCCTCTGTCACCATAATAAAAAGAAATGGAGATAATGGATTGCCCTGTCGAACCCACGAGATCTAGGAAAGAATCCCTCTGTCACCCGTTGATAAGAATCGAGAATTTGACCGTAGAAATACATCTCTTAATCCAATGACACAACCTCACACCGAAACTCATCCTCCTCAATAGGTACATGAGAAAGTCCCAATTGAGATGATCATACGCCTTCTCAATGTCCAACTTCCATGCCACTCTCGGTTCCCCACTTCTAATCCTAGATTCCACACACTCATTGGCCACCAGAACTGCATCTAGAATTTTCCTGCCCTCAATGAACATGTTTTGGGATTCAAAAGTTAAAGGGTCAATGACCTTCCTTAGTCTTACTGAAAAAACCTTGACGAGAAAGTTATAGGCACTCCCGATCAGGCTTATTGGTCAGTAATCACATACATCAATCAACCCCCTTCTTAGAAATCAATGTTAAGAATGATGCATTCAGACTCCTCAAGAAGTAAACTCTATCATGGAATTCAGTAAAGAAGGCAATAAATGTTATAATGCTTTAGCTTCATGTCACCTATGCACATTAAATACAAAATTCTATAGTGTATGCGCAGATAATAAGACTGAAATTAACTCGTCAATAAATATAAGTAAAATTGCCTATTATTTTATCTTTATTTTCATTTTTTATCATCTGTGAAATCAATGCCCTCTCTGGTAAAAAAATGTAATTTTTCATCATTACAGAATGAAATAACTATAGTGTTTATATATTTATTTTTCTAAACTATAAGAAATAATAATTACAATGTTATTTCTTTTCGATTTATTGGTTGGGCTTAGCAAACACAAGAATGTAGCCCTCTTTAATTGGGTAGGGGACTTAAACTTATGACCTCACTATTAAAGGTACCATGAGTTCTTTAGTTTTAGGTTTATGACACATCTCTACTATAAGTCCTAGTATATACTTTAATTATAATTTCTTCATTCTTAAATGCTAAAATATATTCTTATTCATTAGAGATATTTGTGAACTTTATATTACTTGAAGTTGATGTTATAATATCAATTTCTATAAATAATTGTAATTGTATGAAAACATAATATATAAGTCTATATTATACTTAAATAAATATTTGCAAAATATAATAAATTTAGATGTCAAGATTTATAAATTTACACATCTCTCTTGAAGCACCCTATATCTTTGACTCACTTGAGTCTACATTATTTAGGCGCTTGTTTAGTTATCCTAGTCTACCAAAGAGGCTCACATACTGCATATTAAATTCCTCTATAAGTCTCAAAGGTAGAATACCAACACTGCACCTAGGATTTCATTCATTTGTTGCATTCATCATAATTTAGGGGTGCGTGTGTTAAATCCCATAAAAATGATTTTTAATAACTTTTGGGATCTGGTAAATGATTTTTAGGATTTAAAAAAAAAAATTATCATTTAAAAATTTGTTTTAATAATTTTGTGGGTTGATTTATAATTACCTTTTTCTCCTAAAAATTTTCTTAGATTGGATCTGAAAGTGACAGAGAATTTTGTGGGAAAATGAGATTCTTTAGAAATTTAAAACACACATTTTTCACTTGATCACAGCCTTACACGTGTTGGTGAGATATCAGTTGGATTTATGTTTCTTTTCTCTCACATATCTGAGATTTATTGAGAACCCTTGGATCTAAATTATCTATGGTATGCATGTTTTCTTTTACAATCCTTGTAACAATTGAGTTAACCAATCAAAATGATTTTAACAGCGGTCCATCTTCAGTCATAAGATTTACATCAATCTTTTATAATTAATCTTGACCGTTGATTAGCCCAGACCTTCCAGAGCCTTCCATGCTCTAGTATAAATAGAAGGCATGTGTGAGACGTTTACAATCTTTGAATCATCTCACCTCTGAGAGAAAAAAGAGAGAATAGAGAGAGAGAGAGAGAGAGAGAGAGAGAGAATACAAAACCTTAAACCAAACTCTTGATTTTTCGTCAGAAAAACAACCTGTGAGTTTGATCCATCCTCTACTGTTTTTAATCTCTTGTCCAACTTGCACGAAGTTTTGATTTCATTTTCTTTTAATAGAAAGTGCAGATCAAAATTGTTTGTGATATAAACACGTTTAATATTATTAGGTTGATTTCTTTTTTCAAGAAATCCATATTTGCTGGTTGTTTACTCTTATTTTATTATTTTTCAAAACAAAAACCAACAAAATTATTTCTGTTTTCAATTTACGAGAAAAATTAGACTTAGATATAGTTAAGATCTTGAATGGGGTTTTACACTTTCGTGAAATATTTCACACTTTGTGAAATAGCTTTGTAAATAAAATAAAGAAAGTGTTTAGGACCTTATCTTCTTTATATAACAAGGTTACCTTAAGATCTGTGGATAAAAATAAAGATCAATAGTATGAGACTATCAAACAAACTGTGATTCAAAAATCTTTACTGCATCTTAGAACGATATCTGTAATTTGTTAGGAATATTGTATATATAAGTGTGTGTGAGTTGTATGCATGTGTTAGGCACATCACACCACAACACTTTCACACTACAACACTAAAGAAGTGTTGGTAGAGAGATCATTGACTTTCAAAGTCGACTGAAAGCTAAAAGGAGTGGAGTTACAAAGCTGAGAGAAAATCTACAACATTAGAAGCCTTGGGAGAAGTCAGAATAATCTAGTGGAGTTGGTATAATTTCAAAACTTAGATTAGGTCTGATTGTGTGTTTAGATTGTTAAATAGTCTGTAACTTGTTACTATATTTTAGTGGATATTTGTTTTGAGGTATTGAGACCTCCGTGGATGTTTCCCTAATTGGGTGGGGTTTTACCACGTTAAAATCTTGTGAACTTGCGTACTTACTCTTCCTCTCATCTCTTTCAATTAGTGTGTTGATTTAAAAACTATTTTAGTTTTGTTTTTTAAAACTTGGATACATAATATCTAAAATATCTCATTCATAATTCTTTTTATACACATCTTGTGTTCTCAGTTTGTTCTAAGAAATGAGTTTCTTCAAAAAACTATCCGGAGCCATTTATACTGTTTAATCTTGAATTAAACGACTTAAGTGGTACTTTTTCAATTGGTATTAGAGCATTGGTTTTACAAATTCTTATAGATATTAGGTTTCTGAAATTGTTTTCTCAAAACAAACTATGGAAGAGAAATTTGAGAGATTAGGTAACCTGTCCAAGCCCCCTCTTTTTGATGGAACTAACTTCCCTTACTGGAAAATGAGGATGGTTGCTTTCATCCAAGGGACATTGGTAGATGATGTATGGGATGTTACTGAAAATGGCTACACGTTTCCTACTAAACCAGTCACTGAAGGAAGTACTATGAGGATTAGGAAGTTGCTAAGTTAATTCACGAAGGAAGAAAAATAGACTTCCCATAACAATAATAAAGGCAAAAATTCCATATTCATGTCTATTAATGAGCATGAATTCAAGAGGATATCTTTATATACTACCTTTAAGGAAGCATGGGACACCCTAGTGACTACACAAGAAGGAGACACACATGTTAAAGCTACTAAAACCCAAATGTTAATCCAGCAGTACAACCCTTTAGTCATGACTGAGACTGAGTCATTTGATGACTTCTATATTAGGTTGACAGACATAGTGACTAAGCTGCATGCTAATGGGATAATTTATGGTAGGAAAAAAATTGTCTCTAAAATTCTTAGGTCACTTCCACAAAAATTTGACAATAAGCGCTATGTAATTAAGGAGATGGACGATCAAAACCTTACCCTTGAACTCCTCAGTAGCAAGCTAAGAACTATGGAAATGGAATTAGAGTTTAATAAGAAATTAACATAGACCCATAAGAAACAGAATGCCTCTAATCTAGTCTTTACCTCTAAGTTTACTAAACCTGAATGTCATTTACCTTAAATTAACTTAGATTCTGATGAGGACTATAATTTAGAGAGCTTGGATAATCAGATTGCCTTGATGTCTAAAAATTTCAAGAAAATTATGAAATTCAGAAATAAAATTGCAAATAGACAAGGCAAACTTACCTATTCAAACAACTCTAATAATAGGGCTCATTATAAAAGACTTCACAACAAACCCAATAGAGACCTTAAGAACACTGAATGCTACAGATGTGGCTAGTTAGAACACATGGTCAGTGACTGTAGAGTTAATTTGAGTAAGAACATGAACACTAGGGCTAACTTGGGCTAGACTTGGGATGACTCAAGTGAATCAGAAATCGAGGAACCTGAGTCATCTAATACTTATGACCCTTGTATGTCTTTCTTTGCCAAAATCATATACACTGATGATAAGGAATATGATCATGCTATGCTAAATGATGTTATCCCCACTGATTTGTTTGCTTTTTTACATGAGAATGCTGATAATGCTTCAAACGCGATGTGTGTGAGTAAAAGGGAACGATTTATTATTGATGCTAATGGGTGTGTGAGTCATAAAAATGAATCGCTAGGGGACACTGCACACTGCACACTTAATGACTCTGACAATGAGGACCTTCCTGACATTCACGCACTGTACTACAAACCTCTCAGGAAAAGCACTAGACTTGAAAAGATTGTCAAAGACCTTACACAGAAGATAGAAACCATTAGTCATATTATCAAACAAAATGCAAAAGAGTACATTTCTGAATGTCTAACTCATGAGAATGAAACTAAAAATTTTGAACAAAAACTGAAAGAGTTGTCTGACTCGAATGAAATTATGGAAAAGAACTAGAAAGGAACATTGTTAGAATTGGAACAAACGAAAGAAAAGAGATCAACAATCTTCAAAAAGTTTGCTAAATTTGAAAATAATTCAAAATGTTTTGAAGACCGTGTTGCTGAAAGTAAGACCAATTCTGATGATAGAGTTGGAATAGGTTTTTGCCCTAACAATTCCAAGCAAACTAAAACTTTTGAACCTATCAAGTTTGTGTCTGGGGGAAAAAGACCTGTTGAAACTTGTCCAGATTTTTGAACCTTGAAAAATGATTTTAACACAAAACAATAAAAGTTAGACATTGGTCAATCAAGTAACTCTAAGCATAATGTTGAACATAAGGTTAAATACGTCTACCCTCTTATTAGACAAGATGATACTTCATTTCATCCTGTGCTACTTAGGAACAAGACTAGAGCTCAAAACTTAGACAAATATTTGATTAACAATATTCCTAAGGTCAAGAATTCTACGAGCAATCTTTACTGCTCCTATTGTGATGTCTATGGACATTCCCTTGATGGTTGCTATTCCAAACGTCTATATAAACCACTCTATCACTCTCATGTTTACCATAACTTCAACTATTCTAAGAGAAGCCGAAACAATTATGTCCTACCTAGACAACCGGATAAGAATTCTAACTACCGAACTAGGAAGAGAAGAACAAATACTAATAGATCATCAATAAGAAGGAATCCTAGATTCTTTTCTAAACCAAATGCTCAAACTGTTTATAATCCTCATAAACCTGTGCAAAAATATTTTAGAGAAAAGTCTAAAGCTCGCAAGTTTTATCAACTATGAGCTAATAAGATCAAATTGAAAATTAGAGAAATATGGGTTAAAAAAGATTATCTATTACGCCAAATGAAATGCAATATTATGATTAGTTCCTTTAAAGCTGAACACACAACATCTGGATGGTATTTAGACTCCAGATGTTCTAAACATATGACTGAGGATGATACCAAACTTTCAAACAAAACTAACTTTTCCAAAGGAAAAGTCTTGTTTGAAGATGGTGTATCAACCCAGATGATTGGCAAGGAGCACTCCATAAAGAAGTATTACCTATTATTGAGGATGTTCTTTTAGTAAAAGGTCTTAAAGATAATTTACTAAGTATATCGCAATTTTTTGACTCCAACCATACTGTCACCTTTTCAAAGAACAATTGCAAAATTTTAAATGAAAAAGGTGATTGCATTATTATAGGACTCCATACTCCAAATAACTGTTATACAGTCAATACAAGTACATAGGTTTGTAACATTGCTAGAATGGATGTTAAATCTGCTTTCCCTAATGGCATCTTGACTGAAGAGACCTACGTAGAACAACCTAAAGGGTTCGTTAACCGTAATTATCTAAATCACATCTATCGGGTTAAGAAAGACCTTTATGGTTAAAACAAGCTCCTAGAGCTTGGTATGAACGTCTATCTACCTTCCTTCTAAATAACGGTTTTAAACGAGGAGGGAATGATCAAACTTTTTTTATCAAACACTTTGACAGAAATATTACCATAGCCCAAGTATACATAGACGATATCATTTTTGGATCTACCTTCCCAACAGATGTCAAAATATTTTTTAACATTATGCATAAAGAATTCCATATGTCACTTATGGGGGAGTTACAATTCTTGTTATGTCTTAAAGTTAAGCAAAATTCAGATGGTTTGCTTGTATCACAATCCAAATACGCTTTAGAGATTGTCAAAAGGTTCGATTTATAAACAACCAAAGATGTTAGGACTCCTATGAGTACTTCGGTTAAACTATCAAAAGATGGGAATGGGAAATCCATCGACTCAACCTTACACGATAGTATGATAGGAAGCCTTTTATACCTTATTGCCTCTTGTCCAGATATTATGTATGTGTGACACCTTGACTAATTAAATACCGGGTAGATACTCCTTTATTAAATTAATCCAAAATGCCAAGTTAGTTCAGTTAATAGCATCACTTTCGAAAACATTTTAATGATTACTAACCACCTAGTATTTAAAAAGTGAGTTGCCAAATTTTAAGTTAACTCTGATTAACATGCAATAAGCGAAATGTAAAGGATAACATAACCATTCACAATAAAGTCCAACTATAGTAAATCAACAAGTAAAAAAGAGTTTCCTCACAACAATCCCAATATGGAAAGAAATAAAACAAGTCTGCATCCTGAATTAATTACAAACCAAAAGTCTGAATAACTGAAAGAAATGAAATGTCTCCAAAAGAAATGGGCGACATGCCCTACAACTGATGAAATATGAATATAGAGTCAAGGAAAATGAAGCGTCTACTAGAAAGGCCCTGTAACTTCCATAACAGCTACAACTCGTCACCTGATTGGAAATACTATGCATGGTGTCCTTGTGGCTGGGCACCTAAAAAGGTTTTTACAAAAAGTAGATTTGAAAGCAAATGGGTCAGGGCCCGAAAGTGGAGAGTACTTTAAAAACAGCAAGTGTTTTAATAACATTAAAACAATGAATGCAAAATACATGTTAGGACGTGCTCTCACATGAAATACTCACCTCTCGACTAATTGTGCACTCCTAACGTACCGAACCCATTCAAGTGATTCTCATATCTAGCTAAACCGACATAAGTTCTAACCTTCCTACTCAATTCACACTATGAATTCCCAATGTTATCACTTAAATAGATAGCTTTACTTAAACTCGGATTCTCAATTATTAGCATTACCATTTACTGGAGGTAATCCCCTTATTTATCTTCTCAAGGAGTTACTATAAATTATTCTCATAATTAAACATAACAATTATGTTCATTTAATCGTATATCATTCACATCATAAATATACAATACAAGCACCCCAAGGCTAAGCTGCGGTGCACACATACTCTGCTAACCATCCCGGTACATCACGTACATAAGGATTACAAATTCCGAATCTCTCAGGAATTGTTAGAATAAGCACAACACACGAAAATGGAGGCGAACATAATTCAACATATCCATGGGTCACGTACATACCTACGCTCCATAGTCAGCTGACTTAATAACTCACAATTAAGTCATTCCCTTGAACTATGTCCTCTAGGTACCAATCTAAATCCGGGCACACAAGGATTAGTTGGCCCTAAGCGAACGTAAACCTCCCGTGATAGCAAGTATGGTAGGTATGTCATACACATAAAGTCATATACATATACTAAGCATGCACACATCTTAGTAATTACCATAATTTATTAGTCGTATACTTATCATTCTTATACCAATACACGTGTCCCCGGTTTATATATACACATCATCCATTATCCTCACGTCGTAATTAGTTATTCGCGTCCTAATCCACAATTACCATTTGGTTCAAATCATTCTTCTATATTTTACTCCCCAATATATCCCTAATATCCCAACTATCTCAATTAGTCATCAAGGTACTGTTATCTCTGCCATTAAACAAGGTTACGGGACACTATAAATCAAACCAGGCCAAAAAGGCCGTTCAGTCAACTCGTTAGAAGTCTCCTTCGAACGAGGTCGTTCGAACGAGAGTTCGTTCGAACGAAATGGGCATCTAACGAGATCTCGTTCGAACGAAAGGCATCGAACGAACATCCCACTCGTTAGAAGTCAAACTGTCAACTCGTTAGAAGCTCGTTCGAACGAGCTCGTTCGAACGACCTGGGCAGGTCTTCTAACGAGGTGACAGTTTCGAGCCCATAAATTTCCTATTACGTTTTACCCAATTCTCTTCACCTCTAATCTCACCTAAAGATCATTCCAACAATAGTTTAAGTTTTCTAATCCTTCCTAAACATACTTAGGTCGTATTTTAACATATTTATAGGGTCAATTCATCCTAAACAACACCCAACTAACAAATCTCCCAATTTTCCCAAATCTCATGGACATGAACCCTAGAAAATATAAAGTCATCAATAGGCATAATCAAATTCGTTTTTGTGATATAAAAGATGTATTTCTATTAGAATAATCTCCCAAACATGATTCTACATGCAATCTCCTTATCAAAATATGAATTTCTAATTCCAATTCAATGGGTTTTTATCAATCTCCCAAAACAATGAAATTTTCATAAATGCCTAAACATGGAAGAAACATTGGTTGCAAATAACGTAATTAAACCACTTGCCTTAATCGTTGTTCAGATTTTTGTAGATTGGAGATGGTTGGATTCCTCTCTCTCTCTCTCTACAGAATTCTCCTCTCTCTCTCTCTCTACAAGTTCTTCTCACAAGATGACAATGGAGGTGGGGGTTGGTTTTTGGTAAGTTTTAATCTTTCCTTAACTTCTCCCGTAGCTCGCTACTTAGTTTAGTGTTGATAATGGGTTTGTGGGTTTAATGATAAATCATAATTAAACTCTAATTTTCGTGGGTTTTAATTACCAAAATTCTGAAATTACCAAATTACCCTTTTGGGTTGCCGGTATGGCCCAAAAATGCCCTGGGACCCAAACTAAATCCCCGGCTAGTGTTTTCTGACTATTTCGACCCTTCCGGACACGTTGGCGCACTCAAAACGACCATACAGTTAATAAAAATAAAATTCACTTTTTAATTAAATTAAATATTTTCCTGACGCGACTGTCACACGCGTCCCAACAAAATTTCCAAATTGCCGTATTTCTATCTCGCGACAATTTAATATTATCAATATTCATATATTTCCATATATACACATTATAATCAAATACCAACTCACATCTCGTAAGTATTTTATCCGGATTAATTCTCAATTAATTCACATTTAATTTAATTAATCCCATAAATAAATATCGATGAAAATGCGGGGTATTACAGTATGTTATTTATGTTTGCACCCTCTATCAAAATAATCCTAAAAAGAGTCCTTTACTTTGAGTTAAAAGAATTATAAAATATGTTAAAGGAACTTTCAACTTAGGACTTTGGTACACAAATAACACATCTAGCATGATAAGTGGCTACATCGATGTTGATTGGGCTGGGTGTTCTGATGATAGTAAAATTACATCAGGAGCATGTTATTACATAAGTAATAATTTGGTAGGGTGTAATAGTAAGAAATAAAATTTCACTTCTTTATCCATAGCTGAATCTTAATATATCGCCGCAGGCAGTTGCTGTGCTCAATTACTTTGGATAAAACAAATGTTAAGAGATTATGGTATTATTGAAGAACAATTACATCTTGATAAGAACCCAAAGGTGTATAATTTATACCTCTAATAGAAGCATTTTAGTTGCTCGTTTTTAATAAAATAGGCCATATGTTCGTATTTTATCATTTCGCAGGCCAGTATGCAGTCGCAGCAACAAATAGTGCCAAATCGAGTCAATTGCAACACAATAGTGGTTTAAAGGGTTCAACGAAGAAGTCAAACAGGACCGTGAAGTTTGAGCCCATTTTTGAACTGCACCGTCGTGTTTTGATGCCCCGAGTCTTTCCCATACCAAACCTAGCCCATACCTAGCCTAATCTTTCCCCGAGCCTTGTGTGTGTTGAGTTTGTACTTTGATTATTTTTTAGAGTTTTTAGTTCAATTCGATTTAAGTTTTAGGATTTATTTTAGATTTATTTAGAATTTCCTAGGTTTTATTTTCTATTTTCTTTTTATTAGTGTATTTTTATTTTTATTTTTATTTTTATTGGTTTTTAATTTTTAATCTTTATTTGATTATATTAGGATTAGTTGTTAGAATTTATTTTTTTAGTTTTATTAGATTTTATTTTTTTAGGACTTTATTTTTTTATTTTTATTAGATTTTTAGTTTTTATTTATTTTATATTCTTATTTTATATAGATCAGGACTTTATTTTTATTTTTATATTTTAAATTTTTTAGTTTTATTAATTTTATTTTCTTTAGTTAGGTAGTATGATATTTTATTTTTGTTATTTTAAGTGCAAATTATCAATACATATCATACACCCTCACCCTAACTCTCCTACTCACTTGATGCTGAAAACAGCACCACTGGTATGAGGTGTTGGTAAGCACAAACTAGCAATAACAATGGCAGTACAAGAGTAAATGTTTAGTAGAAGGAGGTGAAGAGAAGAGGATGAACACTAGTATATAAGTTGTTCAACCAATCTGGCCTACGTCGACTGTGAGTGTGTGAGTAATATCACTAGATGAAGTCACTAATGGCCATATATACAATCTCTCTCTCTCTCTCTCTCTCTCTCTCTCTACTGTGTAAACCAACAGATTTTAGCTAGGGTTGCAATTATCCATCCTTTTACAAGGTTGAGGATGACTTCTATATATAGTGTTTGGGGGGTGTAATGTACCTCCTAAGCATGCAATGAGCATATGCATGAGGATCGAACCAGTATGAGAATGATACCTGGCTGATCTTATGTTGATAATGATGACCTCAATATTCCCTCACGTGAGGGGAATGATTCGATTATAACTAATTTGTCCACGTGTTTCGAACCTTACATGTGTTTGTAAATGCTCGACCCTGTGTCCTTGACTGACGTAACCTCGGCCTGGAGGATTACAAGGTTGGTGAAGTCTGACAGTGTTACTCTGTCTTGTCAATATCCACGATGACCTTGGCTAGGAGGGCTAGCCGAGGTTATGTATGAGGTAGTTGTAACGTCGGCTGAGATACATAATGAAGTTGGAAGTTACTTGAGCCCATGAGACTCTGCTGACCTTGGCTGATGGCCAGCCGAGGATGGTGTATGAGGGGCCGAACTTATAAAAGACGACCTTACTGATGGTTGTCATAGGTTTCTTGTCAACTCGGCCTTTCGACTGCCACTGGGGTCGAATTTGCTCATAGGTTTCCTGGTGGTGCTCCAACACCTGCCCGAGCCTATGTTGCTGGGGATGGTGATGATGGTGATGATGGTGAGGAGAGTGATCTTGATACATCTGAGGAGACCGAGTATGAGAGCACCATCAGCGGGTACGACCTTCTTACTTTTAGGCACTTCTATTCCATAAATTCTTCCATCATCCTTTGGAAACCTCTGAGGGATGAGAGGGACTTTGATGGCCGAGATGGAGAGATTCGTGTCTATGAGAAGATGTTTAAGTTGGGATTCCATATTCGTATTCACCCAACCATCAGAGCTATACTTTCCCATATAAATCTAACCCCTTCCCAACTATCCCCTAATGCCTGGAGGGTTATAATTTGGGCCATCGTCCTTTGGAGGGCTATCCATCACTCAGACCTTTCAGTTAAAGTTTTCATTGGTTGTTATGTTCCTTAATCTGCCAAAAACCACCCTAGCTATTACCACTTCTTGGCCAGGAAATCAGAGAAGAAAATGTTATTGGTTGCCCAAAATTCGAACCATAATTGGAAACCTCAGTACTTCTTTATTTTCGAGGCATGGGAATTTGGTTCAGATGAGGCTTCTAGAATGTCGGTTCAAGGACCCCTTTAAGATGGGGGAAGGTCTCCCTTACTGCCAAAGCCAACCCTGGACTTAGCCAAGATAATTATAAAAATGTTAAAAACCTTCGCAATCAGGGCGAGAAGGGTCAGCTTGTTAAATATGAACATATGATGACCCCCTACTACCTATCTCAGACAGGTTTAGGGGGTGGTCCCTTGGAAGAGATTCGTAAGTCTTAATTTTTCTCACTTATACCTCTTATGTTTTATATCTCTGACTGACTAACTCAGAGACTCGTCTTTTGTAGAGCGCCCAACAAACATATCAGACGAGCTTTGGGAAACATCTGATCCTAGTCTTGTGAAGCTAATGGAGAAAATGGGTGGCAAAAATATACCCCCTTCAACCACCAAGAAGAACTTCTGCACCTCCAAAGTCGATGCTAATAAAAAGAGGAAGACCACAGTTGATCCTGAGCATACGAGGGCGGGCAAGACTCAAGCCAGGGATCGTGCCATTCCCATCTCTACAGATGATGCCCTGGCTGCTCGTCTTGCTCATCTTAAAATCAGTGATAACTTGATCGACCACAATCTGAAGGCTGCCGATGATATCGGTACAATAATGACTGAAGAGGCGAAGCTTTTCTTACGCGCATTGGAGGTCTCGTTGTTGGTTGAGTTTTCTCTCCACAAGTCAATTCAGGTACCAGTTATTTCTCATTTGATCATTTTCTCTTCACAAGTGTAACCTCGGCTTTTTAAAAATTATAGCTCATATATTCTTACATCTGACCTTCTTCTGTAGGGTGTCTTTTCTTTCCATCTCTTTGTTGATTGGACTCTGAAAATGATTCCCCTTAAAGAGAAGGTTCATGCCTCTTTGAATGTAGAGGTTGAAAGGATGAAGGGAGTTATCCAGCAGAGGGACAATGACATATCTAAGTTTAAGAAGGACCATGACGTAGCTCTGAAGGCCAAGGATAATGTCCTTCAGTCTAAGGTTGATGCTATAGTCAAGGATGCTTTGGAAGATGCTGCTGAGAAGACCATCGAAGATTACAAGGTCTCAGATGAATTTATCATCTTTGGTTTTGAATACCTTGAAAGAGGTATCAAGGCGACTGGAAAATTAGCAGCCACGAAGGAGAGAAAGTCTGGTGTCTTGCATGCATCAAACTTTGTGGGTCTCCGCTTTGTAGACCATCGGTTCTCTCAGGCCTTATAAGAAGTTAAGGAGGACGATGCTGCCCCATCCGGGACTTCTCCTCTCGAGGTCACTGAGATAAAAGACGCCACTCACCATGATGATGGTGTTGAAGTGGTGAATGTCGTCCATGAACAGATAACTACACCTGCAGAGATATAGGCCCTTTTCTTGTGAAGCTTTTCGTTGTATTTTTATAACTCTAATTTTTATGAACTTCTGATGACTCATTGATACTGGATGATTTATAACTCTAAATCGTTTTAATGATAATCATTAGTCTAATCTTCTTCAGATTCTATTACTTCATACGATATTTTTCTTAAAATGTCTTACCTCTTAAATTTTCACCAAACTAATGATGTTTAAGGTCTGAGGTCACCATATTATTATGTTTTACCTCATAAATTTTCACCAAATAATGATGTTTAAGGTCTGAGGTCACCATATTATGATGTTTCACCTCATAAATTTTCACCAAACTAACGATATTTAAGGTCTGAGGTCACCATATTATGATGTTTAACCTCATAAATTTTCACCAAATAATGATGTTTAAGGTCTAAGGTCACCATAGACTAATGTTTTCCTCTTGAATTTTCACCAAATAATGATGTTCAAGCACAATGTAATAGTGTTAGTACAACATTGCTATCTTTTCATTGACATCTTTCGTATAGAGTGGTACATGCATTACAAAAACAAAGGATTGTAACATCATAAGTAATATTTCTTCAAGTGATCGGAATTCTAAGGATTGGAGAAAGGTTCTCCTTCAAGATTTTCTAGCCGGTAGGTAACAGTCACAACCTCATCAACTACCCTATAAGGACCATGCCAATTTGGATGGAGTTTATTTTCATTTTGCCACTTCTTCTTTAGGACTAGGTCTCCCACAGCTATAGGCCTTGATTTCACCCTTTGATTGTAGAATATTGCACTTCTCTACTGATAGGCTGCCTGTCTTATCTCTACATCCTCTCTTATTTCCTTGATAAATCAAGATCAAGCATTCTCTCTTGCCCATTCCTTTGATTTTCATAGGTCTTAACTCTATGAGTGGGAAGTCCTACCTCGGTAGGGATGACAGTCTTTGAGCCATGGGCTAATATAAATGGAGTCTCTCCTGTTGGTGTCCTTGCTATCGTCATGTAGGCCCAAAGCATAACATATACCTCCTCCATCCATCTTCCTTTGGCCTCTTCCAACCTCTTTTTTATCCCATCAAGGATTATTTGGTTTATGACCTTGGTCTGACCATTTTCCAAGGGTCGACCAAAAGAAGAGAAAAACTGCTTGATCCCTACTCTTTTACAGTATTTTTCTAAGGAAACATTCTTGAACTGAGTCCCATTGTCTGAGATGAGGGTGTTACCTGAATATGATGTTCTTCCAGATGAACTGGAAGGTCTTATGTTCAGTGATTATGATCATTGTCTCAGCCTCCACCCATTTGGAGAAATAAGCAATTGCCACTATTAAGAACCGATATTTATTTACAGCTCTTGGTAAGGGTCCTACCAAGTCAATGCCCCATATTATAAATGGTCAAGGGAGCTGATAGAAGTAAGAGGCTTGTGTCTATGATGAGGGATGGTGGATAATCTCTGACATTTATCACACTTCTTCACATACGCAGCTGCATCTTTGCCAAGGTCGGCCACCAGTAGCCCTAAGTGATTATCCTATTAGCCAATGGCCTTCATCCTATGTGACTTGAACAAGATCCACCCTCATGAACATCATGAAAGATGTATGGAACCTCTAAAGGATGGACACATTTGAGGAGAGGGAGTAGGAATCCCTTTTATACAAAACATCCCCTATAATTAAGAATTTGGCAGCTCTGAACCACAGCTTTCTCCTTTCTAACTTTGATTCTGGCAGCTCTCCTTATTTGATGTATCTGATAAAAGGATCCATCCATGAGGCTCCCATACTTAAATTTAGGAAAGGTTTGGAAACCTCTTCATCTTCGATTGTCGGCTTGAGCAGAATCTTAACTAGTCTTGTTCTTTTTATGTTTGTCCTTGTTGTTGAGGCCAACCTCGCGAGTGCATCTTCTTGGATATTGTCTAGCTGAGGTATCCTCTTTGTCTTTACTTCCTTGAATAATTTTAGCATTATTCTCACCCTCTTTATGTATTTGGCCACCCTTTCGTCTTTGGCCTCATACACCCTCGGGATCTGGTTGATGACCAGCCTTGAGTCACTGTGGACTAGTAGTTGGCCGACACTAAGGGCTTTTGCCAAAGAGAGATATGCTATTAATGCCTCATACTCTGACTCGTTGTATGAAGCTTTAAAGTTGAACCTCAATGCATACTCAATATCTATACCATCTGGTGCTGACACTATCAACCCTGCTCCACTTTCGCTTTCACATGACGACCCATCAACAAAGAGGTTCTAAATAGCTTCATATGAAGAGAAGTTTCCCTCTGATAGGGTCCCTTGCTTGAAGAGTCACATGTCTTCCTCATTCTCTACTATTATTTTTTTGGCTTTGCTGGACTCAACCTCGTCCGGATCTTGGAAGACGTTTATGTTAATTTCATCTACAACCTTTTGACTAATCTCAACCTCGGCCTCTTCCCAAGTAAACTCGGCTACAAAGTCTGCGAGTACCTTCCTCTTGATGGTAACCATGGGTTGATAAACAATGTCATATTCCCCTAACTCGATGGCCCAGGTCATTAGCCTGCCTGACTTCTCAGGCTTATAGAGGACCTGTTTGAGTGGGGAATCAGTGAGGACGACCATGGAGTGGGCTTGAAAGTATGGCTTCATTTTCTAGAAGCATATATTAAAGCATAGACTAATTTTTCAATCTGAGGGTACTTCTGTTCAGACCCTTTAAGAGCTTTACTATTAAAGTACACTGGCCTCTGCACTCTATTATCTTCTCTTACTATTGCAGCACTAATGGATGACTCTGAGACAACTAGATATACGTATAGCTCCTCACCCAAAATTGGCCGAGATAGGATCATAGGAGATTCGAGATAGGACTTAATCACCTTAAAAGATTTGTCGCATTCTTCATCCCATTCAAAGGTCTTTCTAAGCATTTTGAAAAAGGAAGACACTTGTCTGTAGCTCTTGAGATGAACCTGTTAAGTGCAATAACTCTTCCAGTTAACCTCTGAACGTCTTTGATAGTTTTGGGTGTCTTTATTTCTAGCAACGCCTTAATTTTCTCAGGGTTAGCCTCTATTGCCCTTTGGTTGACAATGAAGCCCAAAAACTTTTCTGCTCTTACCCCGAAGACATATTTGGCCGGGTTGAGCTTCATTCTGTATTCGTCCTTGGTGTCAAAAGTTCTTTCAAGGTCGGCCACATGAGTGTCGGCCTTCAGGCATTTCGTCAGCATGTCGTCCACATATAATTCTATGGACTTGCCTATTTGATCCTCGAATATATTATTTATAAGATGTTGGTAAGTATCCCTGCATTCTTCATCCCAAAGGGCATGACCTTGTAGCAATAAGTTCTATTATCTGTGATGAATTATGTCTTTTCTGAGTCTTTCGAGTTCATGAAGATCTGATTATACCCGAAATATGCATCCATGAAGCTCATGAGCTCATATCCTGCTGTGGATCCACCATCTAATCAATACGAGGCAGGGGAAAACTGTCTTTTGGGCAAGACTTGTTTAAATCAGTGAAATCTACGCACATCCTCCATTTCTCGTTATATTTTGGCACAATGATAGCGTTAGATAACCACTCAGGGTATATGACCTTTATGATGAACTTGGCTTCTTCAAGTTTTCTAACCTTTTCTCTGATGACATCGTACTTCTCCCTTGAGTACACTCTTCTTCTTTATTTGATGGGCTTAGCATCTTCTAGAATATTGAATTTATGACACATAATCTTAGGATCAATACCTGGCATGTCTGCATGGCTCCATGCAAAGATACTATGTCTCTTCTTTAACAGTTTTACCAGTTCCTCCTTGATCTCAGGTCTTAGGGCTTTGTCGATTTGAATGGTTTTTTTCGGCTCGTCCTTATTGAAGACGATGGATTCTACCTCCTTCGCGGCCTCTCCCTTTTGAGCTTTGTTTTATTTATAGGATCAAGTGTGTCAATATTGTATGTGGTTATTTCCCTCTTATGAGCCTCTCTCTCTTCCATAGATTTAAAGTAGCATTCACGTGCCGATGTTTGGTTACCTTGCACTTCCCCTACTCCATAGGGAGTTAGGAATTTTAGCATTTTGTGGACCGTTGAAGGCACGGCCTCAAATTCCTTGAGGGCTACTCGTCCTATGATGAGGTAGTAAGATGAGAAGACGTTTTCATCCATTACAAAGAAATTGATTTTTATGGTCAACCTCTTAGGCCATTCATCTCCCATTCTAACATCCATCTCATACATGCCTAATGGATGAACCTTTTCACCGCTGAAGCCAATCAAGGTATGATGATAAGGGATAAGCCTTGATCTGCTGAGGCCTAGGCTTTTAAAACAGGTCCAAAATATAATGTCTGTTGAACTACCCCCAGCAACGAGGATCCTCTGAACTTCACACTCATGCACCCTTGTGGTGATTACCATAGGGTCATCGTGAGGAGATAAGATACCTTTGAAATCAAGTCATGAGAAGCCAACTATGAGGGCGTTCATATCTACCTTCTTTCTCTTCTTATGTTTAACCTATGTAGAGGCCAAGTTCACAACCTTGTCTTTAGTCACTGCCTTATCCTCTGCCGCATGAGACTTGCGATCAACTACCTCTGATCCACCTCCTACTAGTCCCCCACAAATAGTGTTTACACTAAAAGATATCATACCAACCCTCTTCAATGGAGCATTATTGTCTTTTGATGGGAGGTCAGGGTCATCGTCATCATCATCTGAGTCATCAGCTCTTTTGGCGGGGACATCTTCCCGATATTTATCATTTATTTTCTTTTTGGGGTCGTCTCTTCCTCCTTTAAAATCTCTACCATCCACATACTTTCTAAGCTTTCCCGACTTTGACATCTTCTCAATCTCATCCTTCAGGGCTAAGCACTTGTCAGTCAGATGGTCGTGATCATGATGGGACTCGCATCATAGATTTTTATTTCTCTTATATGGAGGAGCCTTTAGCTTCTACGGCCATCTTAGGGATATATCATTCTTTATTTCATTGATGATATGTTCGCAGCTCACAGTTAAAGGACTGTAGTGTGAAAACTTATCATTTGCAGTTCTCTTCTTTCCATCCTTCTTCTTTTAAAACTTTCCACTATTACTTCCATTATCATCCTCATATTTTGTAGCCATTGCTTCTTATGCATTCATGACCTTTCCAGTTGTTGCTAACATCTCAGCCACAAATTTTGGAGGGTCTTCAGCAATCTTCCAAAGTAGCTTTCCCTTCTGAAGTTCTCCAATAAGGGTTGTCATGGCTATGCTCTCTTCATAATCTTCTACCTCTAATTTTTCCTTGTTGAACCTCGCGATTTAGTTTCTAAGGCTTTCATTCTTCCCTTGCTTTACATAAAGCAAGTGAGTCATCTTATTCTGGGTCTTACCCCAAAACAGAAGTTATGAATAAACCGCTCGGCCAAACTTTTGAAATTTTTAACTGAATTTTTAGGAAGAGAAGTGAACCAGATATGTGGAGCCCCAGTCAAAGTGCTTGAGAAATCTTGACACCTCATCTCATCAGAGATTGAATAAATGTCTGCTACAGATTGGTAAATTTCAATGTGATGGACTGGGTTAGTACTACCATCGTACTTAGGAGACACCACCGAAGGTTTAAATTTGGCAGGGGTTGGGAAGTTGATAATACTTGCCATAAATTGCGAGCCCTCTGGAAACCCCATCTGTAATGGGTCTCGGCTTTTTATGACGTTCCCTATCTTCATTTCCAACCTCTAAATAGAGTCATTCCACGGTTTGGCAATGTCGTCCTGGCCGAGGTTGTCCCCAGCCACTTCTAAAGGGTGAACTGAGGGTTCCCCTGCTGCTGCACAATGTCGGCTGTTGACCTCCCCTTGACCACAGTCTCGGCCATTTGGGGGTCGGCCATGATGAGGCCGATGATCACCATCTTCCCTTTGTGAGTCACCTATGCTTCTTGACTTGGATAACCTCTGCCTTAGATCATTAACTGGGTCGAGCCTTTCAAAGGTCAACCCTCTACTTAAGCGATCAAAAGCAGGCCCTCTCTGTTGTGCATCACCGTCTCGTCTTTCACACTAACCTCTGCCCTATTGTATAGGACATACAATGTTGTTTGAAACCTTATATGGATCCCAACAGTCTGTCGGGGCATCCTCTGCCTCAATGTCATCATACCAATCCTCAGGACAAGGGTTTCCTTGCCTCCTTAGGCGTAAATGCCTAGGGTCAGCAACATCCCTCCTCCTTTGAGGAGTAGGCTGGTCCTTTCGTGGTGCCTGGGGTGGTTCCCTAGCCTCATGCTGTGGATGAGCAGCTACCGAAGTATCTTCGGTGAGACCCAGGGTGGTCTTATTATATTTTGGCTTATATGGGCAAATTTCTCATGCATCACTTGCTGAGTTACAGCTAAGGACTTCAAGGCTGATGTCACCTCAGCCATCTCGGACTGGGGTGGTGTCTAGCTGGAACTGGGTCTTCCAACACCAGATGGTGGAGGAGGTGGTGGTAACTCCGGTGCTATATGCTTGAGATTTTTATGAGAAGACTATAGATATTAGAAACCTTAAGTGACCTCTTTCAATGGTGAAACATCTTCACGCAAAGGGTGAGGCCTGGTTCACCACAAGAGTCTCCGGTGAGGTTAAGCAGCAAAAGAGGAAGAGGTGAATCTTCTCGTTCCCACAGACGGTGCCAAAATGATAACGCTGAAAATAGAACCACCGATATGAGGTGTTGATAAGCTCAAACTAGCAATAACAATGGCAGCACAAGAGTAAATCTCTAGTAGAAGAAGGTGAGGAGAAGAGGATGAACACTAGTATATAAGTGGTTCAGCCAATCTGGCCTACGTCCACTGTGAGTGTGTGAGTAATATAAATAGATGAAGGCAATAGTGGCCATAGATACAATCTCTTAAGATCTCTCTCTCTATTGTGCAAACCAACAAAGTTTTAGCTAGGGTTGAAATTATCCATCCTTTTACAAGGTTGAGGCTGACCTCTATATATAATGTTTGGGGGGTGTAATGTACCCCCCAAGCATGCAATGAGCATGTGCATGAGGATCAAACTAGTATGAGAATGACACCTGGCATATCTTATGTAGATAATGATGACCTCAATATTTCCTCACATGAGGGGAATGATTCGATTATAACTGATTTGTCCACGTGTTCCAAACCTTACACGTGCTTATAAATGCTCGGCTTGTGTCCTTGATTGATGTAACCTCGGCCTGGATGATTACGAGGTTAGTGATGTCCGATAGTGTTAATTTATCTTATCAATATCCACGGTGACGTCAGCCAGGAGGGTTGGCCGAGGTTATGTATGAGGTAGCTGTAACGTTAGCTGAGATAGATGATGAAGTTAGAAGTTACTTGAGCCCATGAGACTCTGCTGACCTCAGCTGATGGCCAACCGAGGATGGTGTATGAGGGGTCGACCTTATAAAAGATGACCTTGTTGATGGTTGTCATAGGTTTCTTATCAACTCGTCTGTGAGACTGGCCGAGGTTAGTCATTTTGAGTAAGAGGGTGCACTTTGGTCATATTAACACTCACCACACAAACCACACCCCATCATCTTCCCTTCCAACACACTCGCACTCTCTCACCCACCTCAACTCTATTTTCTCAAACCCAGCTGGTCGGACCTAGATCTTCTATAGCTCGACTTCTAATTTAAACCTGACAACCAAATGATCGACTCTTATACCCACAACTTTGATGACCTCGTCGGCGAAACAACTAACTGCCAAAGTTCGACAGCCTTACCACCTCAAGACCTGCCCATCTTCATCTACCTGCAATAACTCATTTCAAATTCCAGCCTGGTTAACCAACCCGAACCCAGATTTGACAAAACCTTGACCTGGACATGCTTTTCCCTTTTTCAACTACCCTTTAGCCCACCCTTCGAACCAACCCGGAAGAAAAACCCCACCTTAGCCCCAAAACTCGATTTAACCTACCGGACCTAAGAAACAAAAAACCCATTTCGTCGCACCAGCACCAACCCAAAACCGGGTCCAACCCGCTGCGAAATCCCCCATTAAGACCCTACCCTGTAGAAACCAAAACCATTTCAACCCATGTCTCCCCCAAACTAGAAACCTCTTATTAATATCCCACCAAATTCAGGAAACCCATGCCAAATCGAAAACAAAGAAACCCATGTGCATTAAGAGAGTTGTTCATTTGAAAAATAAGCCTTTGACTTGGTTTCAAAAATCCCCAAAATCTCTCATCCAACAAAAAGGTTTGTGGGTTATAAAAAAGGCGACGAAGCTCATTTTTAAGAGAACAAAATAGGCAACGAGGAGACTCCAAAGAGAGAAAAGAAACAGTGTATATTATGTACAGTTTATATTAGGAAAAAAATTCAGAAAAAAAATAGTTTGGCGTTAGAATAGATTTTTAAGTTAAGTTTTTCTTTTTATTTGTGTAATCAAGTGCGGTATTTGTGAAGACACGGGGACACACGTTCATGAATGCGATCTATGAAATCAATTCGAAAGGAGACTTCGTGTATTGTATTTCTCGATCTTATTTTTTTTAATTATTGTTCCATGTTTAAGACTGTTATTAATTGTTTAATTATGCTTGGCTAGTCACCTTGTTCAAGGGGTGGGATGCAATGTGTAGGACATTATATTAGTTAACTAATTTAATTAATTGCTATTTTCTAGGTTCATTAATTTAGACTTGTCACAAATTAATTTATGTAACGAGAGTTAATAAATTAATTTTAAAAATTAATTTTTGATTTTGGGAATTGAACTAGAGATAGTATTTTCCTAAAATTAAATATTAATTTTAAGCTGAAATTAGAGAATTATTTTTATTAAATTGATCCTAGCAGGTAATTTTCTTGAAAATAGTATAATTCTTAATTTTTCATTGTGTGACATTTTTGAATTAATTTTTGAAAAAGATTTTATTAAATTTATAATTGTAACGAGAGTTAGATTATCGATATAATATTATCTTGAAATATTTCAAATTGATAAATTGAGAAATTAAAATAATTGATAATGCGGTGTAATCCCATCTCTCGACTTTCTCACATTTATCACACTGGGTTGCACATTATTTTTCGTTATTTAGTCATTTCATATTTTCAGCATTTATTGGCTAATTCTCCCTTGAAATTGCTTTTAAAAAAATATATAAAAATAAAAAAAAAATGAAAAAATATTTTAATAAGAAAAAAATTGAAATGCAAGTTTTCACATTAATTGTTTCAACTTAAAAGTTTAATTGATACCCGTACTTACCACAATAGGAGTTGTTTTAGCAAGTTTTGTAGGTAATTCAGGGAAATTTTGAGATTGACTTTTGAAGATAATGACCATATGCAAAAAGCCACTTATCAAATGGCGCCGTTGCAACTTTCTTGACGTGGAGACATAATTGAAGACTTTTAATTTTTATTTATTTTTTAGTGTACTTCTTCCTTCTTCTCCCTCCTTAGACTGGTTGTATAGGATTTTTGAAGCTTGGTGTTTATTTGGGTGCATTTTGACACCAATTTATTGTAATAAATATTCATAAAAAAAGCGAAAAGGGAAGGCAGACAAGGTAGAGAGAGGGCGTCCACGATGAGGATTTAGAAGCCTTTCTACTTTGGGTCGGTAGGCATCCCGAGGACGATTGAGATAGGCGAGATCTCCCCTCGGTAGACTTAACTCGGTCTTCACCCCACGCGTGTAAAAACCGTGGGAGGTACATTCTTTGTCCTTCGTGAATCTCCTGTCAGCGAGTTCAATTTTTGTGTGCTTAATTGCTCATGTGTGCTTTTAATTTTTGCCTCACACTTAAATTGAATGGTTTGATGAACTAATTTACCTAAGACCTGGACCCGATCATTAAAATTAGAAGGGATTTCATCACCCGATTTACTCACTTATCCATTGTGTGCTACCTTAGCTATCATTAAATTTAAAATCAATCAACTAACTAGCCCAGTAGGAACACATTTTTGCAACAGATGATCACAAAGATAAATTTTGTGTGTAGACACCCCATTCTAACACCCCCTAACCTCTCCGTAGGTCCCTAGCATCTCCCTTCATTACTACAAACCTAAGTCATACCTCGGGTACTAACCCAGAGGCCATAGGGCAGTCCCAGGTTCCGTTTGACCAAAAGTCAAAGTTTTCAGCTCGACCGAGACTGAATGAATACTTGAAGGGCACTGAAACCCCTTTCCAACGATCTTCCCTGTGCGCAATTCTGACTTACGGTACGAACGAACGACCCATTTCCCCCGAAGTTTGATCAGGAGGCCATCGTACGCTTCTAGACTCCGTTTGACCAAAGTAAAATCTTCAGGTCGACCAAGACTGAATGAATCTTCAAAGGGCCCTGAAACCCCTTTCTAATGGTCTGCCTCGTGCACAATTCTAACTTACCATGCGAACGAACGATCCATTTGCGTCCGACGATTCCCCGTCCAAAGGACCGACAAACGCTTCCGAGCCACATTCGATCCTAAGTCAACTCCCAGACCCGGGAGCATCCTAAAAGACTTTAGAAGGTATCTGAAGCACCTTTCTAATGGTTCACCCCATGCACGATTCGGATCAACGGTTTGCGCTCTATGACCGATTTTCTGAAGGAACCTGAAAGAGACTGCCAAATGGTAAGTTCCAAACCCTACCTATCGGCAGTGTTCCTAAAAAAACATTCCAATTGGAAGGTCTAGGACTATGCCGATCGGTAATGCCCTGGGCCTATAAAAAGGAGGGTCTGAACTCATTGCAAGGGGAGAAGATCTGAAATCCATCACTCTCAATGAGCTCAGAAAACCTCTCTCAAAGTCAGCGTGATTTCCCCATCCAAATCCCTTTCCAACCTTCACCTTTCATCATCTTTTTCATCAAATTTGGTGAATTAACTACCTGCCATCATCACTCAAGTGTAAGGGCTTCTCTCCAACATCCAAGATCCAGCTCAAGATCTTCAAGAAGGTCCAACTTTCTCAACTCTCTCTTCAAATTATCCTAAATTAGCATTAACTTCTTTTATTACTTAGCAATTTTATTCTCTCATCTCATATATCCTAATATACTTTTTTATCTAGTATTATTGCACATCTCTTATTTTCATATAAATAAAACCCAAAAAAAAATAAGAAAAAGAGGGTTTGCTCATAAATTCCAAACGGGAATTCTCACGCTTTTCTCATAACTAAAACACTCTTTTACACACACACACACATATAAGAGAAGTACCCGATTGGATTTATGGGATAAATACCACCCCTCGTCTTGCATACGAACTACGTGAACTTTGATGCCTCTTAGGCTACGTAGGCGTCTCGAGGTAAAACCCGACACTCGAGTCCTATTCCCACTTTTTTCTATTTTTCAATATTCTTTTAACTTAACTTTATTAGATTCTATATGTTTATATACACATATATTTGTTCTTAGTGGTGTATGATTCCATATGCGTTATCGTTCCATTATAACGATCAACGCTAGGATAATCGCGTATATCCTATTTTCTAATATTACTTTTGGGAACGTTCTTACGGATGACTCGCTTTATCTCTTCCATGATACAAGTCGATGATTCCTATCTCCACTACATATACACATGCACACATATCATGGGAAAATAATGGAAAATAGCATCAATCCATGAGAGACCGTAAGGGCGAAATGGGTGCCTAACACCATCCCATTTCGTTACTTAGCCTCCGAACCATTTTCGAATCATTTTGGTTCGTATGTATCGGTATGTCTTTGGATGCTGTATTTCGGGACGAATCCCTTTTCTTTTGTCTGTTTTGAGTAAAATAGACTGGCGACTCCATCTCTCTACATTTTTCACCTCATCATCGACGCCGATCGAAGCACTCCCGAGAGGGATGCGCGGGACCAAGATCCTCTCGAGATGAAGACACCCCTCTTTTTCATCCCTCCCGCCACGAGGATCGGGGATGGCCATAGTGGCGACTCTGCCGGAAATTTTTCATTTTGAGGGCCAGACTCTATTTACATGCGTGTTATATTTGCTTATATTTTCCCCTATTTTTATTTCCCCCCTTTTTACTATTTATGTGTACCTCATGCTTATGCTTCTATTCACATACTTGTAGAAGATTTTCCATGTACACTTACCACCACGTGCACCTAGGATCACATATATCCACGTGTCACATGCATCACCCATCCATACTTGGTATACCATTAGTACTTGTGCTTTGCTCCCCGTTTGGCATAATCAAGAAAGATACTCTCATCATAATATATTACTAAGAGAATCATGCATGATTCACACGACTTCACAAAAGAGCATTGTGATTGACCAAATTTTGTCCAGTAACTGGAGGGTCACTTCGTGATGGGAGCTGGTCCAGTAGGGCACAGTTAGACAAAGTGATATGAATCTCACCTTCCATTGGCCAAGTACCTTCGACGTATATCGAATGGTTCCCCCGCATCGTATCACTTGACCGAAGTCATGAATGGAGGTATATTGAAGGGAACTCGTTCACATACGCCGAGTATATCGAATTATCTCTCACACGTACCGTCCCCACGAGGTATATAGTGAGGAAATTCACGTACACTCGGGTTTATCAAATGGCTTGTCCACACGTACCGATTGCCCTCAAAAAGCAAGACGTATATCGTGGAAGTCACGCCAAAGGAGGGAACCCTTTTCGATTCACCCAACCAACGGTATACCCACATATAGGTGTCAAGCCTAGGACACATATGTTAGATTGCCGATTTTGACCCGAAACTCTATCAAAATTTTGGGTCGATATACTGCCCAAATTTTTGCACTTTTTTAAAAAGAGACCCTGCCCATGAGCCTGGTTACAAGTCCAACCATAGCTTTACGTATATTACAAACCCAACTTTTTCAGGGTCGGGTCCTGTCCGGCATTTCATTTTTGCATTTAAGAAAATTTAATACAAGAGAGAATATAATAATTATAAAAATCATGCTGAGACCCGTCTCCTAAAAATATTTCTCCTTTCTTTATCAAAAATCAAAAAATATTTCTCCCTTCTTTATCAAAAATCCAAAAATATTTCTCTTTTCTTTATCAAAAATAAAAAATATTTCTCCTTTCTTTATCAAAAATCCAAAATTTTTTTGTCTTCCAATCTCAAAAAGAAAAAATGTCAAAAATATTTTCATCCTTTTTTGTCAAAAATAAATCACATTTTACGCCTTCTCAAGTCGACCGCACACCCTTGGCCTAGCTCCTTATTGGCTTCGGTCTTCATTCAAATCACCCCAAAGTTCTGTTCGTTCCCCTGTTACTTCTTCTGAGTCCAGTATCCATCCACTTTCCATGGAGAACGCAAATTAAGTACTAGTTGTGCAGCCAGATTTGACGATGCTCTTAGCTCAGCTCGTGTCCAAGATTGACAACCTCCAAACTGAGGTCCGAGAGATGCAACTAAATCAGGTTCCTATTCCTCAAGAGATTGAGGCCCTATTACCTCGTGCTATGGGTCCACCCGAGCCTATCTGGGTTCACGAAGAGTATCAGCACGCTCCACGTGCCCCTCTTGCTAAAGGGTCGTCGCTTGTTCAGCTTCCTATGCCAAACCTTGCCCAGCCTGGGGCTAACTTGCATATGATCATTGATCTAAAAGAAGAAGATTTGAACAAAGTCAAAGAAGATCTCAAGATGCTAACTAAGAAGTTTGACCAAGTCATAATATCTGGAAATTACATGGACTACACCCACATGTCTCCTTATGCTAAGGCAAGGTTACCCGAAAAGTTCAAGATGCCAAATATCGAGAAATTCAAAGGAAGTGGACCCCCGATTGTTCATCTTCGCAGTTATCACCATTCCATGACTCTCCTAGGGGCTTCTAAAGAAGTGATGGCCTAATTATTTCAAAAAACTTTGAAGGATAGCGCCCTCCGATGGTTTTTGTCTCTCGAGGAGTTAAGAATCCGTAGCTGGGAGGATGTAGCCCGAGAATTCATATTGTAGTACAAATACAACGAAGAGCTTGAGGTCACCCATCATGATTAAGAGCTTCTCAAACAAAACTCTGGAGAATCAGTCAGTAACTTCATAGCCCGATGGAGGAAAAAATCAACCACCATGACCAATCGGCCATCCGAGGAAGAACAAGTCAACATAGTGAAAAAGAACTTCTTACCCCATGTCCGACCAATAATGGGAGGACAATACTATCCCCACTTTTGAGCTCTCAGAGAAGCAGGAGTAGAAATCGAGGATGGTCTTGTTAAAATAGAAATTGAACCAAAGAAAGTGTCCGAACAGTTCACCCCCAGAAAATATGACAAACCTATTAGTGTTGCAGTCTCAACCATCAACAACATCGCTCAACCAACCACCTCATGGGCACCAGAAAGCCGCCCTGTCCCAGTTCAAAAAGAATACACCGATCTCCATGCTCCCCTCTCCAAAGTTTATCAGGCCATGTTAAGCCGAAATCTTATCAAACCCTTGGATCCTCGTCCATTACCAAATCCACTCCCAAGAAACTTCAAGACAGATGCCCATTGTGCCTTTCACCAAATCGCTGGCCATACCACCGACCAATAATTTCACCTCCAGAACATAATCCAAGTTCTAATTGACCGGGGTACTATTTCCCGACCAGCCAATCCTAAGCCAAACACTACTCACAACCCACTCCCAAATCATGCCAATGCCATCTTCCTAGAAGAGAACCCATAATTTGATCCTTCAACTAAAGTCACACCCATACACTCTCCCAAACCTCTCCAAACTTACCCATATTTTCTACCACACCCTGTTAGCCTCGCTAATCAAGCACTATCACTCCTTACCAGAGCATGCATCATTGTCCATACCTGTTCTGAAAATGGAAGTATGGGATTATCAGAAGTATTAAACTAACTCCTAGAGTTCAGGTTGAAATTGCCCTCACAAATTATCATTGATTGCCAGAGGTTCAGTACGCTATTCTTGAAAGCACGGAAATGGGCCCGAGAGTCAGACAGTTGGGTGGTACCGACCGATGAATCTAGCCTAGATGATGTTATCCAGATCATGGCAGAATTATTCAGACAAACCAATAATATTTGCAGTATGACTGAGTTACTCAATACTTTGAAGTTACAAGGGCGCCTGGTCCCTTCACCCTTACATCTCCTCGCATAATGGGAGGACTTGTACGAAGAGGCTATTGAAGTTGTGGAATGCATTGAATTTACATGGAAAGACAGAATTGGTTCCACCGTATGGGGGGAAGAATTTAAAAATTCAAGTGAAGAACAAGATTCAGAGAAAACTAGCCTGATAGCCAACATGTGTGGGATGATATCATTTGAAGAACTCCTCGGAGAAATAAACAAGGTGGCAGAACAACCCAAGATCGACGAAGAAATAGGATTCATGTTATTCCTTTCTTCATTAAATCACATGACGATATCAGGGAGGCATTACCAGATCCCAAACATACCACCAACCAATGACAAAGGGAAGGGCGTTGAAAACCTTCCTATGCCAGAGATGACCCTCGAGGAAAGAAAGATTCTCGATCAATTGAAGAAAACTCAAGCTAATATCACTCTATGGGGGCTTTTCATGTCTTCCCATCTGCACAGAAGTACTTTGATCAAGTTGCTAACTGGAACCACAGTTCCTCCTTCGACCACACCAGAAGAAGCAATAAATTTAATCGGATCCTTAACCTCTACCCAAATGCTATACTTTTTTGGAGAAGAAATTCCCAGAATTGGGCCAAACCATAGTCATGCACTCAACATCTCCCTTAAAGTTATGGGGAAGATCGTACCTATCTCTCTTGTCGATAACGGATCCGCCTTGAATGCCTTCCCATTAAGAACCTTTAAATTCTTATGACTGAAGGAAAGTGATCTCGCCCCAACCTTCGCTGCTATACGTGCCTATGATAATACTCATCGATCGGTGATGGGATCCATAAATTTTGTAACACGGGCTGGCCCTATAAACCTTGTCATTGAATTCCAAGTTATTGACATCCCAGATTGTCTCAACCTGTTGCTAGGACGACCTTGGCTGCATAGTATCAAGGGTGTGTCTTACTCGCTTCATCAGAAATTAAAGTTCTTCACCGATGGACGAGTCATCACCATTTTGGGCGATAATGATAATACCGAGGGTGCAAGCACCAGTAATCCAATCATTGAGATATAATATGGGTCAAATGATATTCTCCTATCAGGATTCCGAGTTGAGCCACTTCTACTCCCGGTAGGGGATGATTTCAAAGAAAGGGTTTTTCCAGAATATGACCCTCATGGCAACGTTAATGTGATTCAAATGTTTAAAAAAATGCACTTTATGCCCGAACTGGGGATAGGACAAAGACAATAAGGGATACTTGAACCCATTGTACTGAAAAGAGATTTTCCTTCTTATGGTTTGGGGTATCAACCATCATAACAACAACTCAGAATGATCCACTAGTCTCGATAAAAAAGAATACTAGTCTGCATCCAGACTATCCCAGGTGATTCCTTGAATGGACGATTCATCAAAGAGGGCGAAGACTTCCCCTTTTGTGGCTTTTCGGAACTATGGTATGGCCATACAGATAAGAAGATGAAGCCCGGAATGGAGATATTTTTCCAAGATAGCTACCCATGGTCCGAAAATTCTCAACACCATGTACAACAACTCATCAAAGATACTACATATTATGAGGGAATTGACTCTGATGATTCCTTTAACTTACAAACACTAGGGCTGACACTCTGCATGGTTCATTCAAGCACTACATCACTGGATCCGTCCCACAATATTAAAGCTGCTGATACACCTCTCCTTAATTAGCATGCTGCGTCGCTTCTACCTATTAAAATCCCACCTAACCCTAATGTTTACCCCATTTCTTCTTCCATTGTCTATCCTTGGGCAAATATAATCGAGGCCTCCTTTGATGAGGTTCTCAATTCTATTTTTCCTATCAATGAAATAAATGAAGATTTTGAGTATCTTATTGTGCCTTACATTAACTGTTTGGATTCTAATCAAACTTTTGATGGTGATGATTTTGCAAATGAACAATTCTTAACTGATCTAAATAAGATTAATAACAAACAACATAATCGCGTTCAAATTAATGAAGAAGAAACTGTTATTGTTAACCTCGGTTGTAGTAGACAACTGCGAGAGATTAGGATAGGAGCAACCCTCGACGAGCATGAGGGCTCATAACTCAAAGAATTACTAAAGGAATTTGTGGATGTATTCACGTGGTCCTATGACGATATACCCGGCGTTGATCCTGAAATAGCTCAACATGAGATTCCCACTCTCCCAGATTACAAGACAGTTAAACAGAAGTTGAGAAATCTCTGCACCGAATGGTCACTCAAGGTCAAAGAAGAAGTGGTCAAACAGCTAAACGTGGGCTTCATTTGTGTGATCGAATATCCCACATGGTTAGCCAATATAGTTCTTGTGCATAAATCAAGAGGTAAAGTTCGGATGTGTGTAGACTATCGGGACTTGAACAAAGCCTCTCTAAAGGATGATTATCCGCTACCCAATATCGACATGATCGTGGACAACACAGCCAGTCATGCTCTCAAGTCGTCCATCGACGCATTTTCCGAGTACAACCAAATCAAAATTCACCCAAATCATCAAGAAAAGACCGCGTTAATCACCCCATAGGGAACCTTTTGCTACACTGTTATGACATTCAGTCTCAAGAATACCGGGGCTACCTACTAGAGGGCTGCCACAACCATCCTGCATGATCTGATTCACAAAGAAGTCGAGGTTTATGTGGATGATATGATTATCAAATCCCAAACTAGAGAATGTCATGTTCCTTCTCTCCGAAAACATCCTCTACACCGCCCAAGATGATCTTCGATGGAAAATGTCTTTGACGGCGCTTACAACAAAAAGGGTTATGGCATTGGGATACTTCTGATAGACCTGGATGACTCCCACACTCCCACACTCACATCGCTATCAAATTGGATTTCCCCTGCATGAATAACATGACTGAATACGAGGCGTGTACGGTTTGCCTCAAAGTTTCTCTCAAGAAAGGTATTCAATGCCTAGATGTCTATGGGGATTCTTCCTTCATCATCGGTCAAGTGCTCAGAAAATGGAAAGTCAAGGATGAGAAACTCCAACCCTTCCATGCCCACTTTGAAGAACTAGCCTCCTAATTCTAAGATATCACCTTCCATTACCTATCTCAAGCAAAGAATAACCTAGACGATGCCCTCATAACCTTGGCCTCTATAGTCGACATGCCCGAGGGAATAACAATGACCCTCTTCCTAGTCTAAAAGTAAGACAAACCAACCCCTTGCTACCACATTGAGCTCATTGCCAAAGAAGATATTGAGCTATTTAATGGCTGGTACTATGATATCTGTCACCTCCTCAAGCATGGTAGGTATCCCGAAGGTTCCCAGAAGAAAGACCAGGAAACCTTTCGAACACTAGTCGCCAAATACATAATCTATCACAAAAGCACTATTCAAAAGAAACTTCGATGGAACCCATCTACACTGCATCAGAGGGGCTGACATTGAAGAGGTAATGCAGAAAATCCACAGCGGGGAATGGGGCCCCATCATGAATGGTCACATGCTTTCCATAAAGATCATCTGACAAGACTACTACTGGACCACCATGATCCAAGATTGCACCGCCTATGCCCGAAGATGCCTCAAATGCCAATAGTTTTCCAACCTTCAACATCTGCCTCCGCGAGAATTGTATAACATGACTTCTCCCTAACCGTTCTCCACTTGGGGCATCGATATTATAGGGAAGATTACACCCAAGGCTTTAAACGGGCATGGGTTCATCTTAGTTTCCATTGATTACTTCACCAAATGGGTCGAAGCTGAGTCATACGCAGTCCTGAACGCTAAGAAAGTGGCCAAATTCATCAAAAAGAACATCATTTGCCAATATAGGGTCACGCACGAGCTAGTGTCAGATAATGAGTTTCCTTTCGAGGCAGAAGTCACAGAAGTAGTCAACGAGTATGGGATCTAGAGACACAAACCTTCTCCCTACCGACCTCAGACCAACGGTGCAGTCGAGGCCACCAAAAAAAACCTCAAAGTCATCATCAGTAAGATGATCGAAAGCTGTCGAGATTGGGCCGATCGAATCCCTTACGACCTTTGGGGTTACTGAACCTCAATATAAACCTGTACTAGGGATACCCCTTACTCTCTAGTCTATAGTATGGAAGCAGTCCTACCCGTGGAGCTAGAAATCCCTTCACTTCATGTCATGCTTGAAATCCAAGTCAGTGAGGAGGACTGGCATTAAAGCCTTCTTGACGAGCTATCACTCTTGGATGAGAGGAGATTGAAAGTGCTGTATCATATATAAGGGTACCATCACTGAATAGCGCATTCATTTCATAAGAGAGTCAAGGACTGTGGTGTTCGAGAAGGGTATTTAGCCCTCAAAGAAATAGTAGAGCCCATCTGGGACCCCAGCGAGAAATTCCAGCCCAATTGGAGCGGCCCATACATCGTTAAGAAGATCTTGTCTGATGGTGCCGCCATGCTCATCGATCTAAATGGAGAAGAGATGGCTCTTCCTGTCAACCTGGACCGTCTCAAGAAATTTTACCCCTAGTTTGAAATCTTGGTGCGCTACGACTCTTCTCATCTCCCTTATATTCTAAAAAAAATCTCTTCATTTCCCTCTACCCTGAACTACGTGGGCCTGATCCTCTGTAAAAACCATTTATAGAAAAATTAAAACCTTTAAAAAAAAACCGGCGGTATATAGGCAGCTCATACATCTTATATGAGCACGACCCTTTCTTTTTCACAAAAAACTAATCTTTTCTTATCTCCGAGAATGATAGTTCACTTTAACATATACTTGAACAAAAGGATTATGCATGCCTTAGCGATCGGTATAGATAATTCAAAATATAAAATTCATCAAAAGGCACAGATAGATGATCAAAAACTGGTTTATTTCACTAATAAGAAACTATGGTACATTTACATAAGCAAGAGAACGGATAACTCCCTTCCCCATACCTTACTAGAAAACCAAATAAAATCCCCAAATTTATTCCCCATTACGAAACAAACTCCCCAAGAGTCCTACCCACAGCTACCAGAGGAGCCTTCTCCATCATCATCTACATCCTAGGGTTCCCAAGCTTCCCCTTCCTGAATAAAATGCCGTAGATGCTCCATAGACCGATACGCTCGAACCAGCCTCGAAAAAACCATAACACCTCCCTCTATGGTATTCGATAAGACAAGCCACCTTTGTCCAATATCCACTACCAACATCTTGCTGACTACTCTTCTCCATAACCACTTCATATAATCCCCAAGGATGTGCCAAACTCTCCCAACAGACTGAGAAGGACGGGTTGACGGATGCCAACTATCCCATAAAGAGACAAGTCGCATGCGCAGACGCTCTGTCAGATCTTCTACTGTAAAAACATCTAGTGTCCGAGGTGGCACGACCTGCTCCCAGCCAAATTTTTGCAGAATCCACCAAGGGAAATCGAAAGAGGTTTGTCTAAGACCAACCAGCTGGACGTACGAGTATTCCCCCAGCTCCAGAATAGGTAGCAACTGTCCCCACCAAGGCACTGACCAGTGCAAATTTAAAGCCCCATGCTCCACAAACCAGTTCTCCTAGGTCTCAATATCTAGGCCCACACTAATGAAATAGCGTGAAAATAAGTTGGGTACAACCGATAAAGGGTATTCCTAAGGAGTCACCTGGTAAAATCTCTCAGACAACCAGATGAATAGCATCATTGGGCTACCCCTCAGAAAGTTAGAACGACCTTCTCGCCAGGCATCCAGGCCATTCAAAGTCTTCGTCAGTATCACCGCCGCATGATTACGATGGTAGGACATGCATAAAGTAATAGCTGCAAGTTGTGGGTCTACCAGCAGCTCTCCGATCACTAGAAGCAATTTTGAAACATAGCCCAGAACGATGACTCCAGCATATCCAACATCACCAACCTCCTGCAAATGCACAGACCACAGTACCCCCGGAAGAGAAATCATTCCCCTAGTAACTAAGGATCTACCCATCGAGGGCGAGACACAGAGAAGTCCAACCAATAACTCCCGGGGAGACTGAGAAAACTCAGGCATAGCAGTCGCCACACTTGGGTTTACCCCCAATATGGTAGAAAATTCCTTATAAGTTGGATAAACTTCTTCCAAGCCAAATCAGAATACATGGTCGTCGGGGTACCGAAATTTGTACCGCCGCCATCACCATGTTCCATTCTATGGGCCGATTACGCCATAAAGAGACTCGACGCATGATGAAAGCATCATAGTCGAAGTTATAGGAGCACATCACCTCCAAAGTCTCGAGGTAGTTGGCAAACTCAACACTACTAGGGAGAGCCATCTCATAGAATAAGAAGGTTAGGATGTGAAGGTGTGATGAAAGAACTCCAACCTTACCCTTTTTTATACTTGAAGACCCTTACCAAAAAATATAACCCCTGTAGAAATAGGAGGGAACCCTGCCCCATAAGGTACTAAAGACTGAAGAGAGTACCAATCAAAGCCTTGATTGATTAGACTGGACTGACCTCTAGATAGGCAGGACAAGGTGCTTGCTGATCGGCAACCCCTTATTTTTAGAAACTGACCTTTTTCCTCTTTTGTCAAAATCAGGAAACTCAATAAAAATAAATTAATGTTCTCAACAGAATTTCAAATTCCCTTTTTCATCTTTATATAATTCCTCATTGTGAATAAAACTTCCTTTCAAAACTTCCAAAAACATTTCTTTTTACGGTCTCAGCAGTAAAGTAAAAAGCGCATATGCATGCATTCATTCATTCATTCATTCATCATTAAACAAAAGATAATAAAAAATTCCATTGCATAGATATGTTTCTGTGTTACATCATTTTGCAGGAAAATAAAGAAAAGTAGAAAAACAACGGGGCTTAGCCCGCACCCACATTCTCTCTCTCTCTCTCTCTCTCTCCCTCTCTCTCTCTCTCTCTCGTACCCTTCACCTCTCTCTAAGAACTCCCACCCTTGCGACGTGCTTTCTTTCCCCTATAGAGAGTTGACGCACCACCGCTACCCAAACCAGACTCCTCCTCGAATGAGGAAGACGACACTAAGTAAGAAGGAACAGGAACCGCATCCCGAATATGGGCAGTCGTCGAAGATATCTAGTCCCTAATGTCCCTTAGCTAAGTGGTGGGCACCCGAACTTACTACAACAAAATGCAAAATCAGTATCAAGTAAAAAAGATCAAAAGTAACCAAAAATAAGGAAAGGAACAAAAAGATATACCAAAGGATGAAGAACCTCCTCTGTCAAGCCCAACTCCTCCGGGTCCATCGCATGAGGACGATGCAACATAGGTACCATCCCTCCATCAACCCGCCAGATGTTGTAACCTCACAAAGGGGAACTCCGAAGTCCCAAACGCCACAGATGTCGACGAACCACCACCACTATGGGAGGACCCCACTGGCCAACTCGAACCTACAGAATGGAAAGGTAGTGCATCATATATGCTGGGCGCCATCAGCCAACTCGGCACAAAGTCCATATAATCATACAATATAGTCATGTCGGTATACAACAGATAAGACTCGCCAATCGTCGTTGCGATCCTCGCATCCTCTAGCAACAGCTGCTCCCACCTCATAGACATAGGGGGACTCGTAATTTCTCGAACCACCCTCTCCCTGAGATACCAAAAAAGGTTGAACTCATGCGTCAGCAAACGCCTCATCTGCGCATTCACCCCATTAAACCCCTTGTCCTGAACATCCGTCCCCCATGGGTAAAAGGTCACCTTAAAAATCCCCAGTAGATATAAGTCAATACAGAATTACAGCACATAAAGACCAAGACTGAAGAAGGAAAAACTCTTACCCTATCACTGGTCAGGCCATTCAAGACCCGATGCACCACCTCCAGATAAAGAGACTTCCTCGACTGTCGATCGGCCTTCCACCACCGATATAACAAAAAAAAGTCCCTAACAGTCTCATCCTTCAGAGAAATTTGATGCCCAATTACCTCAAAGAACCACGTCTGCCAAAGGCAAGAATCTGCAATAAAAAAAGAGACACACAAGGAAAATGCGAATGCATGAAAGGAAAATGCGCAAACTAAAGAATACCTCAAGAAGGTATGTGGCTCCAGTAAAAGTCTACCGGCAGCACCGACTAAATGCATCCAGAGAAAAATAAAGGGTTGCCAAAGTCAGGCTCCCCTAATCATAGAGAGGGATGCTCGAAAACATCCTCAAGTATGGCAAAAAACATAAGTGGACGACGTCGCCGCTCGACGCCACCGAAAATCCCCCTATAACTAGCAAAATAGACAATAGGGCCATCTGTATCACCTACAGGCCATCCTCCACATCAATCACCTTGCCCAACAAAACATCCCTCAGCAGCGGCAGATGAATGGAGTCCCCAGATACTATCCTCCCCACATCACCGATCACTGCCCGCACCCCCTCCGGCCTCACCCGTAGGAACGATCCACCTCTATCTGCTCTCCATCACAATCTAGCTCCAGTAGCTGCTGCAAATCTATAGGAGTCACAGTCATCTCCCCAAAGCCAAAATGAAAGGTGTGGGTAGTGTCCCACCACCTCTCCCCCTGAGCGCATAAGACCGCCATCGAACGAGGCATCTCATCCAGCACAGACGCCAGCCTCCCAAAGCCTGCTGACAATACTACCCAATGCACCACAGGTGGAAGGTGCTCCCAGACATTCTTAATCCCCGTCGTCCCGCGGGCATGCATTATCGACAGAGAAACATCAGACTATCAAAGAAAGACCTTGTCAAATCCAAGAAAAAAAAGGGAAATCACCAAAAGAGAATGCCAAAAGTAATTTTTGTACTCACATAACCACCAGGGTTCACCACCCTCGAAGAGCGATGACGTAACGACTCTTGCAGCAAAGTCCGCTCGTCCATAATCAACTCAAATGCATCAAAAGAGTTCTCACTCCCCAAAGCAAGAGGCGCCCTGGCCCTCCACTCCATATTCGCCCATTCGTCAACAACCAACCACTCCCTGTGTACCATAGTGCTCATGAAAGTGGCCATTTGTTAGATTGTGAAATGCTACAACGATTTGCAAAAGAAAATTACAGAGAGAGAGAAGGCAAGAAGATGTGAAAAATGAGGGGAACCCTCCCCTTTTTATAGTATGCAAAGGGTCATGCCGAATGGCACTGCACCCCCACATACCGATCGACACTGACCTTTTAACTTCTCGAGGTAGTCCAAAAGTCTGTGCCACTTTCGAATGGCACCCTCCACACCATGCCGATCAGCACCCCCTTTAATTTTTGTACAAAAATTCCCAGAAAATACCGAAATACCCTGAAAAATCCTCAGAAAATTTCTAAAAATCCCGGGGAGGATTTAGAACATTTTCACCAAGAAAATTTCACACTCCCCTCAAGAGGAACACCTAGTTCCCCAGCGGAACTCTCAAAAGTCAAGTGAACCTCCCCCTGATAATGTACCCGGAGGACCCCTGAAGTATCCCCGAGCAAAGCATGGACCACCTAATCACGTCCCCAGTAGAATTTACAACATCAAATTGGCTATTAAATGGAAAAAGCTCCAAAGATATGAGGATTTACCCAGCAATCAGCTCCCCAGCTCAAATAAAAATCATGATGTAATTTCCCCGAGAACATCTCAATTTGAGCCCTCAGAATTGGCTTCGACCCACTAAATCGGTCATCCTCATCCCAAAGCCCTCAGAATTGGCTTCGACCCACAGAATTGGTCATCTCAATTTAAGCCTTAAGAATTGTCTTTGACTCGCAGAATTGGTCATCTCAACTTAAGCCCTCGAAGTTGGCTTCTACCCGCATAATTCATCATCTCAACTTAAGCCCTCAAAATTGGCTTTGACCCATAGAATTGTTCATGTCAATTTAAGCCCTCAGAATTGGCTTCGACTCGCAGAATTGGTCATCTCAACCTAAGCCCTTAGAATTGTCTTCGACCCGCAGAATTGGTTATCTCAACTTAAGCCTTCAGAATTGGCTTCGACCTGCAGAATCGATCACCTCATAATTGGCTTTGACCCGCAGAATTGGTCATCTCAACCAAAGCCCTCAGAATTGGCTTCGACCTGCAAAATTGGTCATCTTAAATTTAAGCCCTCATAATTGGTTATCTCAATTTAAGCCCTCAAAATTGGCTTCGACCCGTACAATTGGTCATCTCAACTTAAGCCCTCAGAATTGGCTTCGACCCGCATAATTGGTCATCTCAACCTAAGCCCTTAGAATTGGCTTAGACCCATAGAATTGGTTAGCCTCATCTTCAAGCCCTCGAATTGGCTTCGACCCACAGAATCGGTCACCCTCATCTTCAAGCCCTCAGAATTGTCTTCGACCCGCAGAATTGGTCATCTCAACCTAAACCCTCAGAATTGGCTTCAACTCGTAGAATTGGTCATATTAACCTAAGCCCTCAGAATTGGCTTCGACCCGCAAAATTGGTCATCTCAATTTAAGCCCTCAAAATTGGCTTCGACCCGCAGAATTGGTCATCTCAAATTTAATCCCTCTGAATTGTCTTCGACTCGAAAAATTGTTCATCTTAATTTAAGCCCTCAGAATTGGCTTCGAACCGCAGAATTGGTCATCTCAATTTAAGCCCTCAGAATTGGCTTCGACCCACAGAATTGGTTATCTCAACTCAAGCCCTCGGAATTAGCTTCGACCCACAGAATCGGTCATCCTCATCCTTAAGCCCTCAGAATTGCCTTTGACCCTAAGAATTGGTCACCCACATCTTCAAGCCCTCAGAATCAGCTTCGAACCACAGAATCGGTCACACTAATCTTCAAGCCCTCACAATCGGCCTCAACCCTCTGAATTGGTCATGCTCTTTCAAAGGCATCACACGGTGTCTATTGGGCGGCTATCATTTATTCCAAATTCACCCATCAAGGGGATCTATATCCACCCCATTCTAACACCCCCTAACCTCTCTGTAGGTCCCTAGCTCCTCCCTTCATTACTACAAACTTAAGTCATACCTTGGGTACTAACCTAGAGGCCATAGGATACTCCCAGTCTCCATTTGACCAAAAGTCAAACTCTTTAGCTCGATCGAGACTGAATGAATCCTCGAAGGGAACTGAAACCCCTTTCTAATGATCCATTCCGTGTGTGATTCTGACTTACGATACGAACGAACGACCCGTTTTCCCCTGAAGCTTGATGATGAGGCCACCGGATGATCCCAGGCTCCATTTGACCAAATTCAGCTCTTCAGCTCGATCGTGACTAAATTAGTCTTCAAAGGTCACTGAAACCCCTTTCCAACAGTCCACTCCATGCACGATTCTGACTTACGGTACGGATGAACGATTCGTTTTACTCTGAAAGGTCACCGAACGCCTCCAGGCCCCGATTGACCAAAGTCAACTTCCTAAACTGAGCCAAACTCTTTGGAATGTTGAAGTAAATCTCCTAAAATTTCTAACGGTCCACCTCATGTGCGATTATGACTTACCATGCGGACGAACGTTCCATTTGCGTCCGACGATTCCCCCTCCAAAGGACCGACGAACGCTTCCAAGCCATATTCAACCCAAAGTCAACTCCCAGACCCGGGAGCAGTCTAAAAGACTTTCGAAGGTCTCTAAAGCACCTTTCCAACGGATTGCACCATGCATGATTCGAATCAATGGTTTGTGCTCTATGACCGATTTTCCGAAGGAACCTGGAAGAGACTGCCAAACGACAGGTTCCAAACCCTGCCTATCGATAGTGTGCCTAAAAACACCTGTCGATTGGCAGGTGTAGGACTATGCTGATTGATAATGCCCTGGGCCTATAAAAAGGAGGGCCTAACCTCATTGCAATGGGAGGAGATCTGAAATCCATCACTCTCAGCGAGTTCAGAAAACCTCTCTCGAAGTCAGCATAATTTCCCCACCCAAATCCCTTTCCAACCTTCAATTTACATCATCTTTTTCATCAAACTTTGTCAATTAACTACCCACCATCATCACTCAAGTGCAAGAGTTATTCTCCAACATCCAAAATCCAACTCAAGATCTTCAAGAAGGTCCAACTTTCTCAACCCTCTCTATAAATTATCCAAAATTAGCATTAACTTCTTTTATTACTTAGCACTTTTATTCTCTCATCTCATATATCTTAATATAATTTTTAGCTAGTATTATTACACATCTCTTATTTTCATATAAATAAAACCCGAAAAAAAAACAAGAAAAAAAGGGTTTGATCATAAATTCCAAATGGAAATTCTCACACTTTTCTCATAACTAAAACACTATTTTACACCCACACACACATATAAGAGAAGTCCCCAGTTGGATTTATGGGATGAATCCCACCCCTCGTTTTGCATACGAACTACGTGGACTTTGATGCCTCTATAGGCTACGTAGGCGTCTCGAGGTAAAACCTGAGACTCGAGTCCTATTCCTACTTTTTTTCTATCTTTCTATATTCTTTAAACTTAACTCTCTTAGATTCTATATGTTTCTATCTACATATATTTATTCTTCATGGCGTATTATTCCATATGCGTTATCGTTTAATTATAACGATCAATGGTAGGATAATCACGTATATCCTATTTTCTAACATTACTTTTGGAACGTTCCTACGGATGACTCGCTTTATCTTTTTCATGATACAAGCCGATGATTCCTATCTCCACTACATATACACATGCACACATGTCATGGGGAAATAAAGGAAAATATCAACAATCCATGAGAGACCGTAAGGGCAGAATGAGTCCCTAACACCTTCCCATTTCGTAACATAGCCTCCGAACCCTTTTCGAATCGTTCTGGTTTTATATGTATCAGTATGTCTTTGGATGGTATCTTTCGGAATGGCTCCCTTTTCTTTTGTCTATTTTGAGTAAAATAGACTGGCAACTCCATCACTCTACATTTTTCACCTCATCATCGATGCGGACCGAAGCTCCCCCGGGAGGGATGCGCGGGACCAAGATCCTCTCGAGATGAAGACACCCCTCTTCTTCATCCCTCCCTCCGCAAGGATCGGGGATGGACACAGTGGCGACTCTGCTGGGGATTTTCATTTTGAGGGCTAGAATTTATTTACATGGGTGTTATATTTGCTTATATTTTCCCTAATTTTTCATGCCCCCTTTTTACTATTCATATGTACCTCATGCTTATGTTTCTATTCACACAATTGTAGAATATTTTCCATGTACACTTACCACTATGTGCACCTAGGATCACATATATCCACATGTTGCACGCATCACCCATCCATACTTGGTATACCACTGGTACTTGTACTTTCCTCCCCATTTGTCATAATCAAGAAAGAAACTTGCATCATAAGATAATAATAAGAGAATCATGCATGATTCACACGACATCACCAAAGAGCATTGTCATTAACCAAATTTTGTCCAGTAACTGGAGGGTCACTTCGTGATGGGCGCTGGTCCGGCAGGGCGCAGTTAGCCTAAGCAATATGACTCTCACCTTCCATTTGACAAGTACCTTCGACGTATATCAAACGGTTCCACCTCATCGTAATTCTTGACTGAAGTCATGACGAGAGATATATCACAGGGAACTCGTTCATGTACACCAAGTATATCGAATTCGCTCTCACACGTACCTTCCCTATGAGGTATATAGTGAGGCAATTCATGTACACTCATGTATATCAAATGTTTTATCCACACGTACCGATTGCCCTCAAAAGCAAGACGTAAATTGTGGAAGCCACGCCAAAGGGGAGAACCCTTTCCGATTCACCCAACCAACTGCATATGCACATATAGGTGTACAGCCTAGGACACCCATGTTAAATTACAGATTTTGACCCGAAACTCTGACGAAATTCTGAGTCGGTCTACCGCCCAAATTTTTGCAATTTTTAAAAATGGGACCCTACCGTGAGCCTGGTTACAAGTCCAACTATAGCTTTGCATATGTTACAAACCCAACTTTTCCAGGCCCAGGTACCATTCGGTATTTCATTTTTGCATTTAGAAAAATTTGATACAAGAGAGAACATAATAATTATAATAATCATATTGAGACCCGTCTCCTAAAAATATTTCTCCTTTCTTTATCAAAAATCCAAAAACACTTCTCCATTCTTTATCAAAAATCCAAAAACATTTCTCTTTTCTTTATCAAAAATCAAAAAATATTTCTCCTTTCTTTATCAAAAATCAAAAAATATTTTCTCTTCCAATCTCAAAAAGAAAAAATGTCAAAAACATTTTCATCCTTTTTTATAAAAAATAAATCCCATTTTACGCCTTCTCAGGTCGATCGCACGCCCTTGGCCTGGCTCCTTAATGGCTTCAGTCTTCAGTCAATTCACCCCAGAGTTCCGTCCGTTCCCCTGCTACTTCTTTTGAGTCCGGTATCCATCCACTTTCCATGGAGAACACAAATCAAGTACCAGTTGTGCAACCAGATCTGATGACGGTCTTAACTCAGCTTGTGTCCACGACTGGAAACCTCCAGACTGAGGTCCTAGAGATGGAACGAAACCAGGTTACTATTCCTCAAGATCCCGAGGCCCTGTTCCCTCATGCTATGGGTCCACCCAAGCCTACCTGGGTTCCCAAAGAGTATCAGCACGCTCTAAGTTCCCCTCTTGCTAATGGGTCGCCGCCTGCCCAACTTCCTATGCCAAACCTTGCCCAGCCTGGGGCTAACTTGCCTATGATCATTGATCCAAAATAGGAAGAGTTGAACAAAGGATGATAATATTTTTGACATTACACAAATTTCTTACTGTGGGTTTGATTCGGGGGTTTTGATTTTAGGTGATGAAATGTGGGTTTGATGTAACTTTCACATCATAGCTAAATATTTGGTAGAGACTCATGGTTTTTGACAATTTGTTTTTACCTTATTTTTGCAGATCCAATTTTTTTTAGCGTTTTTATGTAGATCCATTTGGTAAAACTTTCCTCCCTCTCTTTTTTATTTGATTTTTATTCCTAGAGATACAATAATGATTTGAGATTTGGGTTCCCACGATTTCAGTTTAATGATTATGATTTGATATTTCAGATTTATGATTTTTGGGCAAACTCCCCAAGGTTAGATCTCTCTTCTTCAGAGTTACGATTTATTGGTACAACGATTCCATATTTACGACTTTGGTTTTGATATGTATGTTTGTTCTAACTTTGTATTGGTTTGAATAAGGGTATTTTTTTTATTCTATTATATACTTTGGTTTCGGTATTTTTTAGATTGATCGAATGTATCGTGGGATTCAAAATGGATCAAAGAGTTAGTGTACATATTTAACAAAATGGATTGGTATATATATTTAACTCGGTCCTCAAAGACCTTTCCCCTTGGTTTGTTGATGCTTTTTAGGTTGAAGAATTGGATAATGGGTATGTTTTAGGCATTAATTTCTCAATTCTGTAACTTTTAACTTTTGTCAAGGTTCAGTTTTTGGGGGAATATTCTTAAACTTTATTTTACCAAAGATGGTTACTTCCCCTAATAACAACTTATGACTGTTAGTGCTAAATTTTATGTAAATTAAAGACCGTTGACTAAAATTTTAAAAAATGACTTGTTACTATATTGAATGAGTTTTTTGGACCTATGACTATATAATGTATGTATGTTACAATATTCAACTGAACTCTGTATGTTCTATTTGGTTATAGGGAATCACCTGTTGGGATGAAATATGTTCCGAGTATGGATTTCAGAACAGACAATGGCTATTTTTTCTTGGTGAGTTCAGATTTTCAGGTTCCAGTTATGCAGTGTTAATTTCATATATTCAACTTCGAAAAATATGAATTGATAATTTCAAATTTTCATATTTCACCAATTAAATATTTTTTGATGTTAATTTAATTAGAAAAAGTATATACATAGATTTTTTAGATTCTAAGGTATATTTAAGTGGTGGTCATTGATGTGGTTGTGTGATTTGTGCATGCTAACATTTATGGGTGTGATGAAGTGATGCTGTAATATTTAGGCAGTGGTTTGCGTTGATGTGGTAACAAAATAATATTTGAATACTTAATTTTCCTTCATGTTTGAAAGAATAATGCCATATAATGTCATGTTATGAGATAATAGGAATGGGGTTGTTGCTAAAGATTCACATTCATATGGGGTTATTTGGTGATGATACGAGAAATTGTCCATTTGTCGTTCTCATATCAGTAAATCATGAGTAAAGTGTGTAGTAAATAAACAAAGTAAGTAAATAGAGAGAAACCAAGATATAGAGTGGTTTATCCTCTAAAATAGGCCTATGTCCACTGTGTTGCTCCATTATCATTATATGCGTTACATTGTATAATATATTCATGCCTAAAGAGGCGTACAAGTATGAGGATAAAGAAGAGTACATGATAGTATTGAAGATTCCGGTGTTCCAGGGAGATGACTGTGATGTCGGCAGATGACCCCCAAGTTGTGATTTGAGGTTGTATATAGAGTATGTATCCTGGAGTCTGCCCCAGTCGTATGGAATTTATGTCCCTCTCCCTATTTCGAGGTCTTGTCCTCTATTTATAGGAGATATTCCCACATGCTCTGAGCACGTGACGTATGTAAAATCTAGAGTTGCTATAATAGGTAGGGATGCGTCCTGTAAGGTAAGTAATGTGAGTGATACATCCTGTAATAGGCTAGAGACGAAGGTGTCGCTCCCTGTACTGGGTGGTTCCACAGCATGTTGAGGGGGGGCGCCCTGTGATGAGGAGGGTCACGCCCCTATATTCGGTAGGGTCACACCCCGAGTTCAGTAGGTCCGTGCCCCATGTTGAGATATGCCATAACATGTAAGCATTTGCAGTGCAGAATACCTTTCGCGATATGTGCTATATTTGTACTATCAATAAGCCCCCAAGTCGTAGTGCTAAGAGAGTTCGATTGGGACTACGACTTAGTTCAGTCTTCATAGGTGCCGCAGTACTTATAAGGCGACGATTCATCTTCCGTGCTCTCTTATATAAATTGTTCATGCCGTGGACTTCATTACGTTTTCTAAAACTTTAAGAGAAAATCGAAAGTTGAACTTTGTTCGTCCATTCTCTTGCATTTTTCGACGATCTTTTAAGGTCGTGTGTGGTGGTTCAAGGCAATTTAAGGCTGATCATTGCCATCTTCTTCATTTCCAGGTAATTTTTCAACCAATCATCGTTTTTAAATAGCTTTTGTAGTTCGTACTTCTTCTTTAATAGGAATCTAGGGCTTTAAATATATTTTTAAATAGCTGAACACATGAACTTTGGCATTTCTGAACTTCATGAAAAAGACCCAGTTGCCTGATAGGAATCTAGGGCTTTGTTTGCATAATCTATCAACTTCCATGAATCGAACATATATCCATGATAAATAATTGTAACTGTTACAAAATTTCCCTGAATCGACCTTCGTAATACGAAATCAAATAATTGTTCCTCCACTTCCTTGAAGAATATTGACATTAAGTTGTTCTTAGGTGTTCTTGATGTTCTTTAATCACACACTTCACATTCTGGGTCTTCGATCCTTAAATGAATCGACATTTAGACACAAAAATGTTTGAGTGAGAGTCCGCAGCGTGGTAGAATATACCTTTAGTAATTTTGGTGATGGCTGCGGCCTGTAGAATCTGAATAATCCCCTAGCTTTTAATTCATACCCCGCGATAGTTAAGCCCATAGATTCATGACTGCCTCAAGATGTTCCAACCTATTTTAGTGAGTAGCTGCAACACTATAATCCCCCTTACTAATTTAGGGGATGGCTGCAGCAGGTAGACTCTGAGGGTACTCCCTAAGGTTTAATGAATAGGGTCATTAATGTTTTAGCCCATTAGTAACTACGATCGATAAATAACCCCCATCAAGCCATTATGCCGTGGAGATAATTGTCTTTTAGGTCTCTTAAACCCCACACTTCTCATTTATTCGGTCTTATCGATCATATCTATTCACTACTCATATAACTAATCTTGTCGTGGCTTCTTAAAGTCTTTTTCGAACCATACTGGCTACAGCGCCTAACTGCAAACTCTGCTTTTCAGGTACTGCTACAGCCATATGAACTTTAACCCAAACGAATTTCTGAGAGTTTTTTGGGCGAAACACTTTAGAGCTTCTCCCCCTGAACTTACTTTCGTGCTTCTTTTGAAGTTAATAGAGCCTTGCCAACTGAAGGATTGTCCCAACTGTGTTGTATTAGACTCGGACTCCGTGGAATCGATCTGTAAGAAGGATTTTGAGTCCATGCCAATGGAAGAGGAAGCCAATTCAAGTAATCATCCATTGGGTGTAGGAGATGATGCCATGGAAGTTAGGGATAACTCTACTGGTCCATCTGGGAGGGCTGAGAGACCCCTAGCTGTGCTTGATATCCGTAGCATCATGACCCAGACTGGGTTGACCAGGTAGCTGAGGCCTTCGAGCTTCTAAAAAATTTGATGTGCTCAGCACCTACCGCGAACCAACGATTGTGCACGACACTTTTCGATGATGGGGTCTGCTTTCCATTGCATGCCTTTGTTTATGGGCTGCGGCTACCAGTTCCTGTTCCCATTAGACGTATTTTTCAAACCATGAAATTATCACCAACCCAGTTTAATCCCAATGGCTGGAGGGCCATCCTTGCCACGATCGTGCTTTGGGAGAATCAATTCAAAAAGGACATTACTCTCGCGAAGTTATTTCACTTGTATCGTCCCAAGGAAAACTCCATAAAGTTCGCTGGATACTAATACTTCTCAGTCCGCGGTAAGGACGAGAGCCTTTATTCTGGGAGGCTAACCAGTGTAAAGAAATGGAAGGGGAAGTACTTTTATATCTTCGGAGAAGGCTGGGAGATTCACCCAGAGGAGAACAAGAGGGAGAAGTTATTTTGAATGCCGCGGCAATGGGTTATCCCTCAAAACTAGGTAATTTGATTATTGTCACGTCCCTATTAGTTATTGCTTATTAATCTCTACTAACCTTTGAAATGTTTTTTTGTAGTTCTTAACAACTTGCAACTGAACGGGAGGCAAGAGAAAAGAGTTACCAAGCCGCGGTCATTCCAGCTTAAGAAAAGAAGTTCAGTGTCCTTGTAACATCTGCAACTGTATTCGAAGCAGGTATCTTTCCCAACAAGTCCATTCCAAAAAAGATGGCCGTGGGAGGTAATACCCTGATCATCATTCTTTATCCGCGACTACTTATGTTGTAACCAATTACATACTATTTCTTTCTCTCTTTCAGGTGAGGAAGTTGATAGGGATCTATTGGCCGCCTAGTTAATGGAAATGGATGAGGACGCAATCATTTAAAATAACACTGCAAGGAGCAGGAAAAGGAAGAGGTCCAAGACCAAGGCACCAGCCGCGGCTCCTTCTAACAATCAAAATCCTCCTATCGCGACCCCAAATCTGGCCATGGAAAAAATTAACCTTGCCACCCCTGAACCCGAAGCTGAGTTCGATGATGACATCGGAGCCAATCTGGCCGTGGTGGGTTTGATGTCCACGTCTGATGCTCCCCTCCATCCAGCTTCTCCTCCGCCGCCACATGTAATTGCGATTAATGCAAACTTGGCACCTACTCAGTGTCATTCCAGAGATGGTACTGGTAGTCGACCGCGGCCACAGTTAAGACAGCGAGACCCTGAGTCCTCATAGGACACTACCGCGAAGGCTGCGCGAAGAATAAAGAGGGCCCTTGATGCCGTGGATCTTAACAGGCTAATCGAAGAGGACCGTGATGATTTGGAGGACTGCGGCCTATATAGTCCTTTGAGGGTAAGTGATTTTGTTTTCTCATCTTTGATTTTTCATTCCATACTTTGACCTTAACTTTCTCTTTTCAAGTCATGAACGTGATAGTGGCTCAAAAGAAGAAGTACGAGGCCCTTTATGAACTAAAAAAGGCAGCGAAGAGGGTGCACGTCGCTGATTTGGAGGCTGTACGAAATTCATCTTTTGAAGCAGGGAAGCAGTCTACTATCGCGAATCTTCAAGCGACCAATATGAACTTACAGGCTAAAATAAAGTCCAGAGAAGAGGCCGAGGCCAATTTTAATCAGGCCATGAAATCTCTCAAGGTCTCCCAGTTACAGACCGCGGAAGCTGCACAAGCCGCGGAGTCTTCCAATAATAAGCTGCGACTCCTACAAGGAAGGTACGAGGAGTTAGAAGCCTAGGCTGCGCATGATGCCGAAGCCCATATAGTGGCAATGAAGAAGATGGAGGCAGATCATGGCGAAGCCCTTTAGCTGGCCATCGATAGTACGGTGAAGCCTTTTAAAGGCTACCAAGATTTCTTCCTCATAAATAATAGGGCCTACCTCTGCGGCTACCAGGAGCTAAGGCAAAGAATCATAAATAACTTCCCTGAGAGTAAGGAGAAGGTTCTTGCCTGGAGACTTAGTGATGATGAGCATCAAGAATGCATATCTGAGCTTAAGGCCATGGCTGAAGAGAAAACCAGATTGAAGGCCGAGGCTGAGGCAGCTGCCACGGATGAAGAGACAATGACGACCGTGGAGGGGGAGTAAGGGGATGAAGCCGATGATGCCTAATCTTAGGGTTGCGACCCTCTTTAAATTTTTTACAAATCTTTTTAGTGGCTTCGACCCTCTTGTCTATAATCTAATTGATATTATCAAGGTTGCGTCCACCTTTTATTGGTTATTTTTGCCTCATTTTCTTCTAGCTTTTTATTCTTCCCCTTTGCTTGCTTCAATGCTTTAATGAATGATTTTTTTGTACATTTTGGAATCCTTGAACAGAACTGCCTTTATATTTGAAAATGCTTTCTTGATTGAATAAACTTGTAGAATAGATTAAGTTCGCGACACCATAATATACATGGTTTCTTCACATAGGCTGCAGTTTCTTCTTGGACATTCGCAGCACTTTTGAGTGTCATCTAATCTGTTAATGGACGCATCCTTATAAATAATGATATGGATCCTTCAAACGTACATGACATATGCTATGGTACCTTTGGTTACTAGAGTTGGCTTCTACACACGGGCCGCGGCCCTTTTTCCTTATGAATGGAAGGGCTGCCCTTGATCAGGGCAGCGACAATTTGATGATCCTGCCTTTATCGCTTTTGAATGAATTTACGTAATGGTCACAACCATATTGATAGGGATGTCACATTTGCATGCTTTAATTCCTTCTTTTGTAGCTTTACTTGGATCTAAATCTAAGTCATTACTGCATCAACTCTTAGTCACTTTGACGGATGCAGCTATATTGACAGGACTACTGCACTCTTTTAGCCCTTTCATCTGAATATGGGCCTTTGCTGATATGTTGGATACATTCAAGCCTCCCCAGGCTGGGTTATGTTATTAAGCCACCCACAGCTAACATGCAGGATACTTTCAAGCCTCCCCAGGCTGGGTTATGTTATTAAGCCACCCACAGCTAACATATAGGATACTTTCAAGTCTCCCCAGGCTTGGTTATGTCATTAATCCACCCACAATTATGTATATATATAAATCCATCCCTGGCTAAATATTACAAGTCTCTTGACTTATTGACGCATCCTGAAAGCTAATAATGGGCATTGGAAGCCCTTGTGAGTGATGTTTTAGTCCAATTTGGATAATTGCTTTCAGTATTTGCTTTCTCCATTTTCAATTATCATCTTCTTTCGGACAATCAGACATCTTGTCGGGCGTTGTGGACCATTTAGATATTATCATTCCCGATATGACTTGTTGTCTCAAATTGAGATCTATTTAAGACAAAATGGTCTTTATAAGATAACATTTCATGTAAATTAGAATTAAGATATGGCACTATAAAAGTGAACTTGATTTCATATAACTATATGTATATGACTTTGTGAGGCCAATACAAAGTTTAATTTAAAACAACCAAAGAAGAGTTGTCACTGTAAAGTAGAGATAGATGGAATGTAAGAGATAAGCATGAAAAATGAGCATGTAGTTGGTGCCTCATCCCCTAAACATCTTTGAGAAACCTCTGCAGCATTTCTTGCCCAATCAGCCTTTCAATTTCATCCTTCAGAGCATAGCATTGCTCAGTGTCATGGACATGGTCTTGATGGAATCTGCACCAAGTATCTTTTTTCCTCTTGTGGGGTGGAGCTCTCAGTTTTTATGGCCACCGCAACAACTTGTCCTTTGTAACGCATTCAAAGATATCTTCAATTGGGAAGGCCAACAGAGTGTAGGCCTCACATTTCTTCTCTACCTTCTCCTTTCTCCTTTTCTGGCACCTGCTGCCTGCTTCTGTAGCCAAGTCTTCTTGAACTATCGCGAAATCAAAAGCAGTTGGAGTGATGTTCCTGGGTGCCACGCCCCCACAGTGTGAGGCCACGACTTCTAGCATTAGGACCCTCTGAGTCAAATAGTTGACCTGGGTCCGGAGGGAGGCATGACTATCATAGAGGTGGTTGAGGTGATTGTACAGCTGCACAATCTCATCTTTGATCTCTGTACTCTGGCTGGATTCTCCTTCCATTTTCTGCTTTTGTTAGTCTCTACGAAGTATACTTAATCTGAAACAAAACTAACAAGAGTGAGTAATCCCAGGAATATTGGGGTAACCAAGTAGAAAATGGGGATGCAACGTTTGCACTACTACATGGCATTCTGTTGAGGCCGCGGCCAGTATGGCACATAGGTGCACTACCGTGGCCTTTGCATGGTGTTCACCAAGGTTGAGCTGAAGACCAACTGAGTCCTTTCCTTGATGTTTTGAAGCTTCTGTAATATAACTGCCCCAGTAGATGCCGTGGCATGCAAGGTAGTTGAACTACCACGCCGCATCCCTACGTAGGTAGTGAAGGGACAATCCAAAAATTAAAACCCAGAAACTGAGTTTTTCTCCCGAAACTTGTGGAAAGCATACCTACTAGGGTCTATCCATTGAGAGAATAACCTCTCGGTGCACAAAATGTCATAATTCTAATGATAAACCCTAGATTATAGGCAAAGAACAACGAAAAGAGAGTAAACACAATCCTTCCCTAATCCTTCACCTTTTCAGGGCTAAAGCCCATCATGCTTTTCAGCATTATCTAAATGGAATGGTATCACAGGGGTATGTAAAATAGATCTAAAGTCATCAAAGAGAGACCAAAATAGATATGAATATATGAAATACCCATTAAAGGGTTTAAATGCAAAACTAAGTTCAATAACCGAATTCCACCCATGAGATAATGATCCAAAGGATCCCCATGTGTAGAATAGGGTGTTTAAGAACCCAAAACTCAGATAAACAAGATTGAAATATCTCGGTTCCCACAGACGACGTTAGATTTATGATATGAGAAATCGTCCATTTGTGTTTCTCATATCAGCAAATCATGAATAAAGTGTGTAGTAAATAAACAAAGTAAGTAAATAGAGAGAAAACAAGATATAGAGTAGTTCAACCTCTAAAATAGGCCTACGTCCACTGTGTTGCTCCATTCTCATTATATGCGTTACATTGTACAATATATTCATGCCTAAATAGGCGTACAAGTATGAGGATAAAGAAGAGTACATGGTAGTATTGAGGATTCTGGTATTTCGGGGAGATGACTGCGATGTCGGAAGGTGACCCCCAAGTTTTGAGTTGAGGTTGTATATAGAGTATGTATCCTGGAGTCTACCCCAGGCATATGGAATATATGTCCCACTCCCTATTTCGAGGTCTGGTCCTCTATTTATAGGATATATGCCCACATGTTCTGAGCACGTGACGTATGTAAAATCTGGTGTCGCTATAATAGGTAGGGATGCGGCCTGTAAGGCAAGCAATGTGAGTGATACATCGTGTAATAGGCTAGAGACGAAGGTGCCTCCCTGAACTGGGCGGTTCCGTGGCGTGTTGAGGGGGGGCTGTGATGAGGAGGGTCCTGCCCCTATATTCGGTAGGGTCACACCCCGAGTTCAGCAGGGCCGCGCCCTATGTTGAGATAGTCCGCGGCATGTAAGCATTTGCAGTGCAGAATACCTTCCACGACAGGGTGCTATATTTGTACTATCATTTGGTATAGTTTTTTTCCCATTTGAAGCTTTATAATATGAATAAAAAGGCCAGTTTGGGAAACTATCATTTCTTTATTTTTGGGTACATGATTAGGTAATTAGTTATTTCCACTTTTCTTATAGTGTTCAATGATTTGCTGATCGCCAAATATAGTAATATGAGTGAAGTTTTATTATACTTGGCTTTGATCCATTAAACCCATGAATGCGAATTGTGCCTTTGTGTGCTATTAAGTGTCGGATGCATGTTAAAATGATTAAATATGAGACCATACGAGTTATGTGACTGAGGTTATGAAATGAGGTGGGTGTCTTTGGTATGTTCTTTTAAATTATTTGAATGGAATTAGCATTTTTTGCATGATAGAGCACATAATTTTACGTACATGAATTTCTATTATTATTATTATTATTATTATTATTATTATTATTATTATTATTATTATTATTATTATTATTATTATTATTATTATTATTATTATTATTATTATATCACAGCACCAACACATGAATTTCTAATCCTTCGATTTTTGGATATTCGAGTGTTATATTTGTGTTAATGTGTGTTCTAAAATGGGTATATGTTTGTTTTCACAGACGAATATTACGTGTTGTTGATGCCATCAGGAGTTAACGACCAACCACTTTCATTATCTCTTACTTAGGTTAGTGGCTTTTGGGTTCTTTGTGTTGAGGTTCGTTAGTTGATTGAAATAATTATTGGTTGCTAAGTAAGTGTTTGTTGAACTTTAGTCACACGAGATCTTAGTTTATTGAAGTTCGTTTTGAAGTTCTTTTTCATTTTTTTTCCTCATACGTTTTTATTTTATGGTGGGCTTCAGTGTTTGGCGGTTAATGATTTTGGTAATCTGTCGACATTTAAACTATATGCAGTTTTTTATTATCTTTCCACATTTAAAGTATATACAATAGTTTTTGTTTATGACAAAAACATGATATGTTTTTTTTAAATTAATTTTTGGTTTAATCTAAGGGTGTGAGTTGTTGAACTGAACCTGAACATTGGCTGTTTTCTGATTATGAAATTAAGCTTCGTCTTGGAAAAATTTCTTAATAGTTTTAGTAGAGAGATAATTTTATTTTGTTCCGGATTGTGTGTTTGGGAAGTAAAATTAAGTTTTGATTAGTGGCAGTAATACTTCATGACTAAAAATATGGTTAATGTGTATTTATCACTACAATACCCTAAATTGTTTCAAGTAGTTATGTTTGCCATTATTGGTTTGCATTTTAGGCTGTAAGAGAATATGAGAGCTTATTTAATATGATTACTTGCTCTGACATGATTACTCATTTCGAGTCAATGTGTTTAATAATATTTTTATTTGATCAATACTTGAAGAATTATTTGCTAAAAAAGAACTATTGACAATCTAACTATAAGTCTCAAACTCTCCTGTATATTGTCTAATCACCATTCATTTGGTCGAGTGCAAGAATAAGTGAAATTTAATGTTTTATTCATGATAAAACTAATGTGTTTGATTATGATGTATGGTATCCAGAAGAAATTAGAGGCTTGGAGAATGTGAAGCCATAAAATCAGGTACTTCCCTGTTATATTTTACTTATTTTCACTTTTCTTCTATGTTTACCACTCACGTTGTCATCTATGACTTCGGAGCGAAGAAAACATTCAGGATGGGTCATTGAATTTTTTGGTGGTTTGCAAGTTATATTCTTTGGGTGGTTTGCAAGTGACAAGTGAAGTGACACCTTTATGTTAAATAGTTTGCATCATACTATTGGTTTTGATGGTGATCGGGAGTTCTTTCCACATTTCACTCATGTAAATACATGCCTTGCATTTTAATTATCAGAGAATTTTGAATTTTGGATAATGATAAATGGCCTCACTCTTTGGGGAACTCAACTCGGTTCAATTTGGGCATTTAACACATTAAATCCTTAAATTTTGACAGTCCTCTAGGTGTTGATGGGTCTAGTAGCTTCTTTTATGTCAAATATTGGGAAATAATTAAAGATGATCTTATAACTACAATGCAAGATTTTTTCCTTGGAATGTTATTTTTTCTTTTTATTGACTATTTATTTTAGAGATATTAGTGGGCCATTTACCTAAAGTTTTTATTTTTTTCTATCTTATTTGGGGATTATGTCCCTTCTAATTGATACCAATGCTGGAGCTGATTTTGGAAAATAAAATACGCTACTTTGGCACCAATTTGTTATTGCTGTGTAAACATTTGGATTTTCTCAGTTATAACATGGTGAGTTTCTTTTTGTTACTCGTACTATACTCCTCTTTAAAAAATGTCATTTGGATTTTCTCAATTATATAAACAGTTAAAATATAAAATTGTTATTAATGTTAATATAAAAAAAACAGTAAAGTGTTAAAATTAAAAAAATAGTTAATAAAAAAAACTGTTATTTTATAAATGTTGTTTTATAAAAAAAAACTGTTATTTTATAAGCTATTATTTTATAAAAAACTGTTATACAACCCAAAAACCTTCATACAATAAAAAAAACTCTTATTTTATTAAAAAAAAGTTAATATGAAAAAAATGTTAATATAAAATTGTTAAAAAAAATAGAAAAATCTGTTATTTTTATACATGTTTTAACTATTTTTTAAATGTTTAAACTGTAATTTTTTTTTCAACCGTGTTGCTTTTATTGGGGTGGATAAAAAGGATTTCATGTCATGTGTTTTGGTTAAAAAAATGATGGATCGTGTCGCTTTTTTCGGTTCATTCGTTCCTGTCAGATAAAAAAAAATAAGATTTTGGGTTGAGTTTTAATAAAGGTGTGTTTGTGTTAAGTAAAAAGAACAAGATGGAGTGTTATAGAATTTTATTGGAGTGGGAATAACTTTAATAAGGTGTTCGGATAATGGAATATTATGTTGATCTATGCATATCATAAAGGAAATAAATAAAACTATAGTTATTAAATTGGTATAGAGAAAATAAGGCTTATACTATTTTTGTATATCTACACGCTAATGCTTTATTGTTCTTTGTTCTTCCATGTTGCAGAACCGTTGGATTTCAAGAGGAGATGATGATGAAGTGATTATAATTTTGATTCTCTCCAATCATATTTATTTGTTAAACACGGTTCATAGTCATATAAGCGAATGGAGCTCTATTTAAATTTCATAAAGTGTTAACACTTAGTTGTGTTCTAATTTTTTTGACTAAATTACAATGTTGTTTATATGAGATCCAGAATGGTCTACTACTATTGTTGTTCGAGTAATTTTTATTTGTTAAACAACGTGCATAGTTCTATAAATAAAGGAACTATGCCCAAATTTTGTAAATTGATTATACTTAGTTATTTGTGTTATAAAAACACTTTTTGACTTAATTATACAAGATTCAATGCTTTGAATTTTTTTAACTTACTATATTTGAACACGATGGCACGCGACATCATATACCACGACTTAAACAAAGAATATTTTTCCAATTTTTTAAATCAATAGGTTCGTGCAATAGATTGTTTCAAAGAACGTTTATCAATTGTGAATTAAATACGATGTATGGTCCTATTAACACTGTATACTTTCGAAGTTTAGCGTTATGACTTCAAAAAATACTGATGTAAAATACTTATTACTTACATCGATGAAAACCACTTAAAAAATTGGGGGTTATTGTTAATTGAAGTGGATCAATCCAATTTCCTTTTTAAGTCAATACTATGTTAGTGCTCAGCTAATGTGATGGAAACATTTTTACATTCATTATTTGTATTGTAAGTGATTATATCATTTGGTTTGGTTAGTATGCACATATTTGTATCATGTTAAGGAATTTGTCGCAATTGGTTTTCTAATGTTCCATTCACAATTTAACGCATGTGCATTTGTTGTAATTGGTTTCCTAATATTCCGTTGACATTATTTTGTTGGGGAACAAAGTTTTTTCCATTTAGCATACACATAGTTGTATCACATTAAGGAATTTGTGGAAATTGATTTTGTAACATTCTGTTTATAATTTAACGCATGTGTATTTGTGGCAATTGGTTTTGTAATATTTTGTTCACATTGTTTTGTAGGGAATGAAATTTTTGTCGTTTTGTGATTACGCACTTTGGAAATTTTTATCATTTTGTAATTATGTACTTTGAAATTTTTTTGCTGTTTCGCGATTTCGTATTTTAGAATATTGATTGTTGATGTCCAAAATGGAGTGATCCAATTTTATAATCACAGATAAATAATAAGAACAATCTCAATAAACACACAATAGACAAAGAGTTTTAAAGTTGTTCGGCTATCAAGAAAGCCTACGTCCACTGTTGCTTTTTTTTTATGTTGATTACAATAGCTCAGTATGGTGTTCTTGAGGATGATTGAGTTCTCTCCTTGAGCTAAGGGAGATTGTCTATTAGTAGGGGTCCAAAAATCTAGAGATGGAATGCCTTTATATTTCCAGGCATTTACACCTATATACAATAAATGTGACACTTGGTATTCAATGTTGGTCGCCTTTCCAGCCGAGTAATCTTTCTCTATTCTTAATGGTTAAATTATAAGGTTTGTCAGCTCTCCAGCCGACTAGGTTCCTCTGATGTCGATCAAGATTGATAAATGGTCACCTAATATGATATGTGTCTATTGTTTATTAGTCCACGTGGAAATGTAATTTTTACATAGAATAAAAGCCCCCAATGATCCATACTTGACGATTTATCAAAAGTATGGAGTATTTGTTCATAACATTGCTCGACGTTTAACCTGAGCATTGGTCGGCAGCCGACCTTCCAGACTTGTAAATGTTTTTTGCTAGCACAGTGGTTAATGGCATTTTTGCAAAGAATTTAAACTTTTTTTAACCACCAAAAGGTACGCTGGTCATTTTGCATTTTGGCAAGCGTGCAATCGGTGGTAGTTCAATATTTTATGCAATTAATCATTTCGTCTCTACTATCAAGGCAACCTATAAATAGGTAGAAGTTTCCCTCCTTTTCTTTTCACCTCAAACTTTCTTCACTTAAAGTTTTTCATTGTTCTCGATTTTTTTTCTACAACTTCTTGCTGTCTGTTACCCGCCACTTTTTTTTGTCTTTGCTATTATCTTTGGATTGCTGTAAGGTTTCTTTCCTTCTTTCCCTGTTTTCACCATTTTCTCTGTTTCGACCATGATTAACTTTATGGATAAGGGATTGTTGGAGGATTTTATGGTAAAAAGAAAAGTTCCTATCTGGGTAGACCTAGAAATAGTTTAGGGGCCTATAAACGTTTACTCTTTAGGAGAGGGTCACTGGATGCCCACTATTTTCATTGCTGAGTGTGGTATCACCTTTTCTCCAAACCCTCTGTTTCTCCAATTTTGTTAGTATTTTGATGTAGTACCTGCTAGAATAGCTCCAAACACGTGGATGGTGGTAAATGGAGTACATAGGTTGAATGATATTTATAAAACGCATATTGGGATCCCTAAATTGATGTTTTGTTACAAATGGAGAACCATTGGAGAGAGTACCTAATATATGAAGACTAGGCAAGCCAATAGGGCCTTAGTAGTTAATCTACCAGATTCCAATAAAGATTATTGGGATTATGGTGTTGTTGTCAAGAATTGGAAATATGACCCCTTCCTGTGGGAGTATCCTACACAGGACCCAAGTTCCCCCAAGAAGGGCATGGCATAGGTTATAATTTTCCTCTTAACCTTTTTGTATTTATCATTTACTTACAGACTTACTGACTAACTTTCTTGATTTATATTCTTTGCAGAGGAGAGTAAGAAAAGGTGTCCTAAGAAGGGAGAAGTTAACCTTATATACCTTAAAGTTTTGTGGGGTCTAAATCAAAGAGTTGGAGAAGAACACCCAATAGTTGCTTCAGTCCTATTAGAGTACAATAGCTCAATTACGTCTTTTGTTGCTCGACCATCACTTGCACTGCCCCAAGTTGTAATGAACTTGGAAGAAGAACATGTGTCCACCTCCTCGGCTGCAGAATCAGCTAGGGTTGAATTCATCCAAGGAGTATCTTTTTATTCCTTTGAATCTTTGGACATCACCACCATCCTGACATCCCCTTCAATTGAGATGGTGAAGAGAAAAATTCCCAACTTACTGGACAAGTCTTTCCCTCCAAGTACTAAGAAATCAACCCTGTCGAGCAGAAATCCTAAGCCAGTGATAAGAGGCCATTAGTTTTGGACATTGAGGAGACCATAATTGAAGAACCTCAATATAAAACACTGAAGAAAGGATTGTCTGGACAATAAAATAAAGCCAAAAAGTATTCTGAATTGGCCAAAGTTGCTGAGGTGGCTAAAAAATCATCTTTTGTCGATTAAGGAAGAATTAAAAATGCCTCTGTTTCTATTAACCCTGGGCTAGCCACGGAGTTAAGGGACTTTGCCTGCTGATAGGTTGGCTTCCACCCCCATGATTAGATCCCCTTTGACTGAGAGGGCTACTCATACTTTAGCTTTAGTAAGTCTCTTTTATTTTTTATTGATAGGCCATATCTTTAAATATATTTTTGTTGATAACTCTTTCTTTTTCTTGCAGTTCTTAGTCGACTTCAACTAGATGATGGAGAAGGATGGCCAAATAAGATCCTCTTCCTTAGTTGACATTGAAGAGGATTTTAAAGGTTTAAAAAAGTCTTTATAATACTCCAGCAAAGCTCTATAGAGAAAAAATCAAGCCTGTCAGAGAAAGGTCAAGAATGCTGAGGATAGGGAAATAGTAGTAGTAAGTGCCTAAATAGCTGCTAAGAATGCCCAAAAAACTACTGTTAATGAGATGAATCCAGCCAAATTACCAATTGTTGAAGCTGACCACCGGGCAACGGCTATTGAAGACAAGGTAGTGGTTTTGACCAATGAGAATTCAACCCTAAAGGCCGAGGGAAAAAAGGATAAGGAGGATGAAACACACAAAGGATGGGAGTAGGCCTTTACAGCAGTAACCATCCAAATTGATTATGCCAGAAAATAGTCCTTTAAGGAAGGTTGGTCTGAGTCCTTGAAGGAAGTTTGTAATCTAACAAACTCTGAATTTTTTTAAAGGCATGACTTAGAAACTCCTTCCAACCTGGATGAGGACTTTGAAGATGATAAAGAGGGTTTTGGAGAGTCTTCAATGGTTCCTTCGGAGACCGCCGACCTACCTAATTTTGATCAAGATAGGGCCAACGAGCGGGAGTAGTAAAAGGAGAAGGTGTAACTACTTTTGGTTAAATAATTTTTTCCTTTTTCCTTTATTTATTTTTCATTTCGTTCTTTATGTTGTACCCACCTTTGCATTCATGACTTGATCAATGAAACATCATATTTTGTTCAATTTCTACGATCTCCAAATGATGTTGATTTCTTATTAATTTTTATATTCTATGCTGCTTTATCTTTCTAGATTTTCCCCATAAACTTATACTTATAACTTTCCAGTTTGATGCTAGGAAGAAAGCCATTGTTTCTGCTGAATCCGACCTACTTTGGTGGTGCAAAAATATTTTAAAGCTGGCCATGTTCTTTTGTCCGAGGAATATCTATTAGGGTTACTTGGCCCAGATGTCTCCGACCAAGTGAAAGAGTCTTACATCCATCTTCATTACCTCTTGGATAGAGCGGTAGCCAATAATGCTGGTTATTATGAGATGACGGAGTAGATACAAGAGGATCATAAACTTTCCAAGGCACTGCATCATTTTGACTATGAGGATAAGTATAAGGCCTTGAGTGAAGGTTGTGGATTTGATAAAAAGTTACAAGACATCACTTTCGCCCTTAATAATAAGGAATTAACCTTAAACTAATAATTAGAGAATTTTGATCAATTTCTGCCATGTTGGAGAAGGAAAATAATGCATTAAGGAATGAACTTGATAGTTTGAAAAAATCCACCACTACTGGTCCAGATGAAGGGGTATTATTTTTGGAGACTGAAAATTCCAGGCTGTTGGAAGAGTTGAAGGCCTTGCAAAAAAATAAAACCAAGCCTAGTAAAACTTCAAGGAAAATTCTAGTTTTTTAGCCAACTATTGATGTAGAGAGAACCAAGAAAACCATGCTTGACCAAGATGCTAAGCCCAAGGAGAAAGACAAGGCCATCAAGAAGATTTAAGATAATGTAGATCGACTTAACTTCCATTTCCATAAGCAATCAAGAGTTTTTTGGATGGATGGGTATGATGTGGCCTTAACTTACTTGGATAAGAACATGGAGCAGGCTAGGAATGAGGGCTAAAAATGGGGTTGGGTGAACTTTTTTACTCTAATAAAGATTAACTATTGTACCGGCATAACCCAGGACTCTTGGATTACCTTGATCCTCCCTTATATATTGATGTCTGTTGGATTCCTCCTGATCCCATCCCTCAGACCCTGATTAGAAAATACATTTGGGATTACAGTCTGGAAAGAGAAGTGGAGTATGTTCGTCCTCAACATCTGCTTAACTAGTCGAGCAATAATTGTCATTCTAGGAGGAGAGATTTTAGGTCTATCAATCATCCGAGCACCCTTGATGAACCTTATATTGGGATCAATAAGGCGGGTGGAAAGTGTCAAATAAAGTAACATATATATTGTATTTTGTTTATCTTCATTTTGTAATTCATATTCATCGAAATGAAATAAACTTAATTGAGACACTTTATCTTTTCTTTTTAAGCTTACGGTTGCTATTAATCTTATTACTGACTAGGTAATCGGTATAGTGACTAGTTAATTGGCCTATCAATTAAATTTCCTGCTTAAAAGTTAGATATTTGATTTGTGATTGAATCTGATTTTAATGCCTTAGATTCTACTAATGTTGTTATTAGATAAAACAATAAATAGTTTTGTTGAACTAAGTTGTAGCATTAGTTATTAGTGGCAATAAAGTGTATTAAGAATGTATAATTAATCTTAACTTAGTTGGGTAAAACCTCTTGTGTTTGACTTTGAGTCTTACAGGAGATTTTAATAACTTCTTGTTCGTGATTTATCGAAGATGAAATCATACATGAAGTTGTTAATAATGAATTTGTCTTGAAGTTGGAAAAGTTTGATAAAGAACTTTTCTAAAGTTGGAAAAGTTTGATAAAGAACTTTTTAGAAGAAATTTTTTGAAGTTTGATAAAGGACCTTTCTGAAGTTGGAAAAGTTCGATAAAGAACTTTTCTGAAGTTGGAAAAGTTAACTTTTGGAAAAGTTTGAGAATTGAAATTTAGCTTTTAAGGTGGTGGTACCAAACCATACTCTGAAAAGAAAAACATAAAAAGGAAGTATAATGAGGAGAAATCTGCAATTTTATCAACTTGAATAACTGATTGCATCGAAAATATGATAATATTTGAAAAGATGATTGGCGTTACAGGAGTTCTTAAACTCCTTGCCTTCTAATGTTTCTAGGCGCTATGTTCATGGTCGGATTTTCACCGAGATATGATAAGGACCAGGCCAATTGGGTTCCAACTTTTTGTTCTTCTGAATCACCTTCTTCAGTACAAGGTCTCCTTATCTCATGTTGGTCGGCTTGATGCGCCAATTATAGAACCTAATAATCTTTGTTGGTAGGCATCCATCTGAATTGCACCTGTAATACCTCGTATTTTTGCATATTTGAGATTTAATTAATTCGATAATTAAAATTTTTATTTTAAATTACGCGAGAGAAGTGATTTAATTAAATTAAGTAATAACGTGATTATAAGATATTAATCGAGAGTGAAATAATGATTAATATTATGAAATATATTTAGTAAGTGAATAGTAAATAATTGATGATTAGAAATTACGTCATAGCAAGTGATATGGATGTGATAAGAATTTATCTCAACTTGGAGTCGCGTGTAGACTAACTTGGGATCGAGATGGGATGTTTAGTTAGTGTAACTCGGATGATAATTTCGAGGTCACTAATGAGTCCATAAGGTTTGAATTAATCAAAATAGTATACCCGGGGATAGGGCTGTGTTTTTTTCCGACCTTTTCGATTTTTCCGATTTCCGATCTGATTTTTTTCGAATTTGGAATGAAGATTTAGTTTGGCGATTTTTGATTTTTCCGAAAAAAATCGGATCGGAAATAATTATGAATTTTTTATTTTTCGATTTTTTCGAAACAATGTCGATCCAATTTTTCTGATTTTTTTTTTTTTTTGAATTTTTTCTGATTTTTTCGGAATTATTTTCTGATTTCTGATTTCCGATTTTTCTAATTTCTTTTTCGATTTTTTGAAAGTTTTCCATTTTCCACATCGGTTGGGAGGGGGAGAGGGCTCCAAAATATGCTCTATAAACAGAGAGTATCCTCCTAAGTTCTACACAAATGAAAAATGGGCCAAATCCTCATGTATTTACGTGTTTGGTTAAGCCATTTTCTTTGTTTCTTTAAAATGAGAATTTCGAGTTATCGAAAATCCATAATTTATTTTTTTGAAATTTTGGAATTTTTAAGATTTTTGAATTTTTAATATATTTTGTGAATTTCCGATTTTTTCGATTTCGCAATTTTTTTTTTAATTTTCCAAAATAATCAAATCGAAAATTGGAATAGTTATTTCATTTCCGAGAAAATCGGAATTTTTTCCAAAGAGGCATTTTTCGATCCGATCCGGCCAAAACACAACCCTACCCGGGGATGTCGATTGAGTCACAAAGAAACTTTAGACTAAACCAAGACTATATGAGGGTATTTTGGTCACTTTATATTAAGGGGTTAAGACATCTGTGAATTTACAACCTCTATAGCATCTTACAAGGGTTGGAGGCTAGGGTTTAAATGTTAGAAAGCTCATAGAAGCCATTGGAGAAAGAGAGATAATAATTGTGAAGCCTAAGAGAGAGATTTTGAGGAATTTGGAGCGTGATCTTGCACCATTAACAAGTTGGGAGTGAAGATTGGACGAGAAGACACACCATTCAACATCTCATCCATGAAATCAGAACATCTAAATCAAGGCAAGTTTTTATATACAAATTATTTGAAGTTATAATACCCATGTGCCTAGGGTTTGATTTATTTGTGATTAAATTGATGATCTTGAAAGGAAATAATGTATTAAACTCATGTTAAGGGAAGGATTTCCCTGTAGTTTAATTTGATGTTGTAGAGGATTTGAAATCAGTGGGTATATGATTATCTCTACGAAATAAATTTGGGTTTATGTTGAAATATAGGGGAAGAACGTGAAAACCTAGGGCTTTTGATGATTTGGTGATTTAATCTATTCTAGATCATGAATCGTAATGTTTTGATGTGAAATTTACATTATAAATCTTCCTAAGACATGTAGAAAAGGTTTGGTATAGTTGGCTTAGATTTTGGTAAAGAATCATGTAAGGCACACATGTAAAAATGGTGAAAAATGCATGAAAACCAACGAAGAAGACGACCTCCTATATATCGAATCGATTCGGCCTCCTAGCGAATTGATTCGGTTACCCAAAAAAGATGAAAATTTTCCTTTGAAGCCTAGAATGCCTAAATTGTTATTTGGGAAACGTTTGGAACTTTGATGAAATATAATGAGGGATTATTTATATTACAGTAGGCTTATGATAGGGTAATGGGATTTGTCTTATTGAAGGGATTGAAATGATGCTTAAACATTATTAATTGAGGCATAATTTATTTCATGAAGATGAGAATACAATTATGGGAAAGCGCGAAAGAGATTAAATGCATAGACTAGTAGGGTAAGAAAGACTTGACTACTTAAATAAAGAAAGGGGTAACTAGGGCAATTAGAGTAGAGAATAATACGTGGTAGAAACGATAGTGAGTTAAATTGTAACATAACAAGTATAGGAAGTACGTGAGTGAATTATTCTACGTACGAACGATTATAATTATGTCGTGTGAATACCAACTGAATATGTATATATATATATATAAATATAGGTTGTGTGTGTACCTATATGTTTGATATTATGAGTTAGTATACCTACGTTGCTTGCTATCACCGTAGGTTCTCGCATAGTGGGCGATACCACCGTGACGATTCCAATGAGGTTTGGATTGGTGCCCAAGTACATGGAACTTAGGGCATCTCACTCTGTGACATGTATTAGTGAGACCGACATGTCATGAGGGTATGTTAGGTATGTGCGTAGCCTAAAGGCTTAGATCTATGTTCTCATCAGGGTGTACAAAATAATGATCTTCAATTTTGTACCTACACACATGAGACAAAACAAATAACTTCATGACACATCGATTTTGAAATGATATAAGAATATATCAATCAATAATCAAATCTCCCCCATAATGCAAAAACTCCCCCATAATTCGTTCTCCTCCTTTTTATTTATTCAAAATAGACAAGGAAACGAATAAATAAAAACAAACAGGGAGTTGTCATGACAAATATGCATAGAAAACATGGATCAAACTACACTTAGTAAAGAGTAATTAAAAAGCTTCCACAAACTATTTTTGCTTTTTTAATTTTTCAAAAAAAAAAAATGCTTTTTTTTTTACAAAAATCACACACCATGAATTTACACTAAGACAACCAAATCATGGAAATGAAATGAATGGGTGTGAACATATTCGATAGGAAAATCAAAGCAATCAAACATAACATATGTGTGCGATGAATATTTCTACTCCTAACGAATGAATCTAAAAAATCGTCCTTAGGTGTTAACAAATGTTGAATTTAAATGACATCGACTCAATCCATCAACACATAAAAGTCAAGAATGATTCCCACACCAATAATGTCTAAAACTATATAATGCTTTTTTATGATGATGTCAGGATGTGCAAACCCATTTTTCATTTCTTTCCATCCAAACTCCCTCATAAATAATAATTCTTTTATTTTTCTTTTGAGGTGGCCCCTTTTTGGCCTATTTATCTTTTTATTGCCTTTAAATTTTTTCGGGCTTTCATGATGAGTTAATTTTGAACTTTCGCAGCCATTTTACGTGATTCACTTAACATATTTTGTTGCAATTAAATTCCTCACGAAAAACGTTTTTTACATGCACTACTTCCATTATCAAGTTTTATCGAATATGGTTCATTTTAAACATAGAATTGAGATGACAACACTCCGACCAATATGTGATAAACCAATACAATAATCAAACAAATACGCGCAAGTGTGCATTAAAGGAACTTATACGTCAATCATGTAGGTTGTAATAACTAATCACGTCTCAATGACTCTAAACATTGTAAAGCACAAAAATGAAATGATTACGCATATTAAAACACTATCAAATCATCATATGGATATGGAATGAAATTGTGGCTCGGTCATCCTAAATGTCCATTCATATTAAAAATAAATTATGAAACTCTTTTTGGATTTTTCCAAAAATTTTATCAAAATAAAGTCTTTTTCTATTTAAAAAAAAAAATTAATACAAAAAATACACAAGTCATAACACTAGCAAGAATGTATCATAAAACACAACTAGTGTATGACAAATATGCGAACACAGTCATCTATATGATATAGCAAGAGAAGAATCATGTGCAAGCAATCGAGAATCAATAAGTCTAACATCTAGTGCGTCTAAAAGTGATTTCCTAACCCAAATAGGTGTGCAATGACGCAAGAGGGTTTTGGGAACCAAGGGAACACTGAACTTCAACTTCCTAGGACCTTTTCGAAGATCAAAACAAAAATGTCTAAGGTGACCTTTCCTACGACAATATGAACTTGTGTAAACAGGTGGAATGGCACCTATGGGTTGACCTTTTCTAACATCCTTGGGATTTATTGGCCCTCTAAAATAAATAATGGTCTTGGATTTAACATTTGAAACATGAGAACACGACGAGCCACTACCATTACTACCAACACTACCCGAGTCCGTCAAATCATTTTTTAACTCCAAAATTTTTTACTCAAGCAAAGAATTAGAGTCTTCTAATTTTAGGGACTCCTTCTATAAATTTTTAATAACTCCTAGAAGGTTATCACGTTCGTTTTTAAAATACACACACACATCCCTAAGAGTCTCCTCACGTGCCAAAAATTCATTAAGTAAAATATTTTTATCCACTTTGTCACAAACACAAATCCTAGAATTTTTAAGATCCTCCAATTATTTTTCTAAAACTAGGACTCTATCATCACTCTCCTTTTTGGACAATTTTAAAGCATCAAATTCATGGTCCAGAGAAACAAATTTCTCATGATCAAAATATCTTTGATTTTGAACCGTTGGCAAAAGATCCATTGCGAATTTCAAACGAATTTTTTTTCCCAAAAAATTAATTATTTTCGCAAACGTCAAATTCAAACTATTTAAATCATCACAATTATGACTTGTGTCATCAAAGGGGGGTATCCAATTACATAAGTGCTCCATCGAAAAAATTGTGATTTTTCACAAAATAGATTTTAAAAAAAATCAAATCACACAATTTTTGTGAAAAACAAGGATCACTCGATAACTTAAAGAAACCCGCTCTGATACCAATTTGTAGAGTGCCATGTGTGATACTGATTCAAATAAATTCGTAAATTCCCAATTTAAGCTTATTTAACTCGAGTCAATTTTAAACCAAATTAAATCGGCCCCTAAACATGCAACTACGTGTGTGTATGTCAAACCATCACAAATAAAATTGCTAGCTCACATATTTCAGGAAAAAAAACCTTTCGGGTAAAACCTTTATTTCACTATAATACTTACAATGATCATAATGAAATCTGCAATGAGTTAACTACAGAAAACCCTCATAGACTGCTGCCTAGAGTCAACAATGAATCAACCACAGAACATCCACACGAACATGCAGTCTGAATCAACCCAGGAACACCCACGAGTAATCTTTATCGACACGTAGTCGTCAGCCGTAGAGTTACCCTCTCTACAAGAGAAATTTCAACAAGATTGCATCTTGTGTTACAAATATGATTCATAAAAGTAATTGGGAAGTTTTTTTTTAATCAAAACATGTGTTTGCACTTTAAAAATTTAAGACTTCTAGTAGTAGGTCTCTGAAAAACGTCCTCACAAAGTCTTGAACAAATACACCACCGAAATAGGTATTTATAGAAAAATAAATTTTCTGAGGTGGTGCGCTGAACTGGTTCGGATTGTCCTTTATAAAAAGCAAACCGGTTCACTTTTCCAGTATCGAGGCCAAACTTCAAAATCGAACCGATTCACCTTCGACAGAACCAGTTCAATTTTCAAGAACCAAAAAAATTCTTCTTTCTTCCTTTAAACTTTATATCTTCATAACATGGAATGTTGAAGTCGTGGAGTAAATGAAGTTGCATGATAATAGGATCCGTCTTCTTGAACGTGTGAACATGAATTACTTGGACAGTTGTAACGGGATACGACATACATATGTAAACAGGACTATGTAAAATATGTCTTTACAAGGATTAAAGTGATGTTTAAATAGGCTTGATTGTAACGTAATTTAATTCTAAAAGATGAGAAACAATTACGGGAAAGAGTGAGAGAGGTTAATTGCATAGACTAGTAGGGTAAGGAAGACTTAATTAATGAAATAAATAGAGGGGTAACTAGGGAAATTAGAGTATAGAATAATACTCGGTAGAAACGATAGTGAGTTAAATCGTAATGTAACAAGTATGAGAAGTACGTGAGTGAATTATTCTACGTACGAACGATGATAATTACGTCCTGTGAATACCTACTGAATATTTATATATATAAGTTGTGTGTGTACCTATATTATTGATATTATGAGTTAGCATACCTACGTTGCATGCTATCACCAAAGGTTCTCGCGTAGTGGGCGATCCCACCTTGACGATTCTATTGAAGTTTGGATTGGTGCCCAAGAACAAGGAACTTAGGGCGGCTCACTATGTGACATGGATTAGTGAGACCGACATGTCTTTAGGGTATGTTAGGTATGCGCATTGCCCAAAGGATTAGATCTATGTTCGCCTCCACCGTTGTTCTTTTATTTTTGGTTCAAGGAGACATGCCAAACCAATAGTCCCCACTTAGTAGAGAGGTACTTGGACTGATAACAGAGTATGCCTATTGTTTCACGGTGGTCTTATATATATATATATATATACACGATTGTGATTATTCTACTTATGTATGACAGTAGACTGATGATAGTGTATATCTGAAGAATGGATTAAGTAGTGAAACTTAATTCATTGAATAAATGAGAAGATAAATGAAATGTTAATTTTAACTCTTAACATACGAGAAATGTTAATTCGAATAGCGTACTATATGGGCGGTACGAGGACTTAGAGATGTGAATAGTCCAGATAGTTTCTTATGTGTAGTTAGCTTGGGTAGCACAATTAGGTGGGCTAAGTAGAGAACCTTAGGCATGTACAATAGTAGAGGGGCGTGGAAACTCAAGAGAGTGTACGTGAACATAACATGTATAATAAATAACCGATTGTGAACTGTTATAAACTCTTGCTAAATATTTTCAAAATGTTTTGAGTAATAACTCTTTATATAAAAATATTTTTAAAACCTTTTAGATGTCTAGCCACCGGGATTCCAGACTTGACATTCTGTTCCAGCGACATGCAACTGCAACACAGGTGGATGCTTGCAGGAGTTTGTTTAGATGCCTTATTTCCTCATTTCATAGTCTAGGATCTTATGGCAGTATTACAGTTTTCTTTTGGGCATGTTGCCATATTCATATTTTATTCAGTTCAGACTTATATTGGATTCAGTTAGTAATAGGTTGGATTTACTTAGTTTGGTTTTAGCCGATGGTTTATACGGCAAGACTTTAATTATCTATATCTTATGATGTTTTAGAATCTATATTGGTGTATGGTTTATTTTGGTTTTATGCATGTTGTTATCTGTTTAAGGAAAGATAAAATTGGCACCGATTTAATTAACTAATAAGTGATTAGTAATATATTTGGTTTTCGACGGTGATGCTAAGAATGAACCAATTTGGAAATCCTGGTTTAATTAAATAAAGGATGGATCACCCGGTATTTAATTAGGTGGGGTGTCACAACAGCATCTTCTTTGCTTCTTCAACCATGTAAAAATTTAGTCTCCTTATTAGATCACTCTTGGGGGAATCAAAATTTATCACCATGTGCATTGGCAGACCTATTTTAGTTGGTACCACTGCCTCACTACCAAAATCCATCATATAGGGAGTCTCTCCGATTGCAGTTCTTGGTGTAGTTCAATAATCCCAAAGAACGCTATGTAGTTCATGATCCAATTTTCCTTGGCATCCTGCAAGAACTTCTTCAATCCATCGAGAAAAGTTTTATTAGTAATTTATGTCTGACGATTGCATTGTGGATGTCCTGGAGCTGAATGTTGCTTCTATATTTTGGATCTAATGCAATACTCCTCAAACTCATCAATATCAAAATCGGTACCATGATCAGTGATAAAAGCATAGGGCATTCCATAATGACATGTGATCTACTTCTATATGAAATAGAACACTCTTTGATAGTGCATATCAATCAAAGATTCAACCTCCACCCATTTGGTGAAGTAATCCACTGCGATGAATAAATAATTGAACCTTCCTTTAGTGGTCAGTAATGGTACGACCAAGTCTATTCCTCAAATGGAAAAAGTCCAAGGATAAGTAATAGGAGTTAGGGAAGCACATGGATTTTTTTGAATAGTAATAAACCTTTGGCACTTATCACACCTCTTGGAAAATGAAACACAATCTGTCTTTATTATTGGCCAATAGTAGCCTTGCGTGGCTATCCTTTGTACCAAATAGCTTCCAGCTGAATAGGCATCACATCATCCTTTATAGACCTCTTTAATCAGATCGTTTACTTCACTTTGATGGACATAATAAAGTAAAGAGACTATGTATCCCCTTCTGTACAAAATACCTTTCTCTAGGATGTAGTTAGCCGCCTTATATCTCAACTTCCTTACTTTCTTTTGGTTGGTTGGTTAGAGTCCCTTCTCAAAGGAGTCCCTGATTGGATCCATCCAGGAGGCTCGCAATTCTATAAAAATAACGCTGACTACTTCCTTATCAATACTTATACTGGCGAGAATCTCCACCAGAATAGTTCTTTTGATCTCTATTGGAGTTGCCATGGCTAGCCGAGTAAGGGAATCTTCTTGGGCATTGTCCACTCTTGGAATTCGGACCATCTTGACAGCAGGAATTGGGGAAATACCTTCCTCCGTCTTATTAAAGTATATCACCATTGTTCTCCCATTAACTCCATATATATCAAGTAACTAATGGACAGTAAGTTGAGAATCATTGTGCGCTATCACCTGCTTTTCACCTAGTAATGAGCCTAGCTCCAAACCAGTAATCAATGCTTCATATTCGGCTTCATTGTTGGTAGCCTAAAATTAAATCTCAATGCATACTCTACGTCCAAATTGTTTGGAATATTGAGGATAAGTCCATCACCACTTCCAATCGTGCACGAAGATCCATCTACGAATAATTTCTAAATATGGACCTCAATGTTGAAGTCTTCATCCATCAATACTCCATATGTGAAAACCTTCCTGCTATGTTCATCTTATCGGAGAGATCTTTCTTGAATAGCAGATGCTTCTGGTTGGTCAATAACCATCTCTGTTAGCCTTTGAAGTGAGCTCTTTTACGAAGAAGTCTTCTCAACATGCAAACTTAGTGCGTTGGGTTCCTTTGCATAAGTGAATTGTGCTATGAAATTTGGCATTGCTTGACCTTAAATGAAGTTATTTATTCATACACAATTTCATACTCTCCCAGTTCAACCGCCTAAGGCATTAGCCTTCCAGACTTTTCATGCTTATGCAAAGCTTATAGCATAAGTAGGTTAGTGTATACTACAATGTTATGGGCCTGAATGTAGGGTCTCATTCTTCTTGATACTTCAATTAGTGCCAGTGAAAATTTCTCCAAGCGTAGGTATTTGATAATACACTGGCTTTTGAACACCTTCATCTAATCGGATTAAGGCTGAACTTACAACATACTCTAAAATAACCAAATATAAGTACAACTTTTTACCTAAAACTAGACGGGAGAGTAGTGAGGGGGATCCCAAGTACTTCTTAAGGTACAAAAAAGTTTCTCACATTCATCATTCCATTTAAAGGTCTTTTTAAGCACTTTGAATAATGGGAGACATTTGTCTTTATCCCTTGATACGGAACTATTTAGGGCTGCTACTCTTCTTATTAGCTTTCACACATCCTTCTTACTAGTCGGGGATTGCATACAGTAAAGCCTTTATTTTATTAGGGTTGGCTTTAATCCCCCTTTGATTCACAATATATCCCATAAATATACCTTCTTGTACTCCGAATATAAATTTGGTCAGATTGAGCTTCATTCGATATTTTTCCACCTGGTCAAATATTTTGGCTAAATTAGCAATGTGGTAGGCAACAAACTTGGTTTTAGTGAGTATATCATCTACATACACCTCTATGTTCTTACTAATTTGGTTTTCAAAGACTTTGTTTACTAACCTCGGATATGTTGCTCCAGCATTCTTGAGCCCAAAGATCATCACACTGTAGCAATAAGTTCCTCGGCTGGTAATGAGGAATATGCTTTCTTTATCCTCTAACTTTATCTTAATCTAGTTATAACCCGAATAGGCATCCATGATGCTGAGTAGATCATGACTTTCTTTGGCATCTGTCAATTGATCAACCCGTGATAAAGAAAAGTAATATTTTGGTCTTTTTTGTTAAGATCAGTAATATCCATACACATTTACTATTTTTTGTTCTTCTTCTTGACCATTACCACATTGGCCAACCAAGTTAGATATTTAACATCATTAATAAAATATGTTTTTTTTCATTTTTTCCACCTCTTCTTGGATCGCCATATTCTTGTTTAGGATGAAAACACTACGCTTCTATATGATTGGTATGGCATCTTTGAGTTCACTATAGATGAAGTTGGGATCAATCTCTATCATATCCTTATGACTCCAGGTGAACACGTTCTTCCTATTTCTAAGGATTGTAATTAATTCCTGTTTTATAGAAGGTGTTAGTCTTGATTCGATCTGGATGGTCCTTTATAGTTTCTCATCGTCTAGCACAATGGTTTCTATTCCTTCCATGACCCGTCCTTTTAACAAGTCTTCCTCTTCACGAGGATCCAAAGTATCCATGTGGAAATTATTTGCTCCCCTGTTTATATCCTATTGGTCGGTTGAGGTATAATAACATTCCTATTTTTCCATCTGGTTATCATTTGCCACGTCGACCCCATAGTTGGTAGGGAACTTCATGCATTGATGCATAGTAAGTGGAACAACCTCTAGTTACTTTAACCCTACTCGGCCAATGATTATCTTATAAGATGAAGGTACATTTTTATCCAATATAAAGAAGTGAATTCGTTCCATCCTACTTGTCGACCATGTGCCGACCAACACATCCAACTTGACAGTTCCCAGAGGATACACCCTTTCTGCTAAAAATCCTATCAGAGGCATGTTATATGGTTTTAGCTTACTGCCTCGTATCCCTATGCTTTAAAAATAGTTTTAGAACATTACATCAGTGGAACTCACATTATCGACCAAAACTCTGGCCACTCTGCCATGGTGAAATATCCAAGTGATGACTAATGGATTATCATGAGGGTAAAGTACCCCACTCAGATTATTTCTGTAGAATCTAATCATCAATTTACCTTTGTTAACTTTCCTTGGCCAACCATCACTGCTCTGAGATATATCAATCTACCTGATAGTGGGACAAGCTTTGGACTCATTTAAGTAGGACTTTATTTTAGCCAGTCCATCTCCTCTACCTACATCTCCTCTTGCAATAACATGATAACTAAAGGAAATCATACCTACATCTATTTCTGGCTTATCAGGATTCTTTGGCAGGTTGGGGTCATCCTCATAGTCATTGTTGTGTTCCCTTTTGGTGTCGTATTTTCCTCAATGGGGTGATTCAGATCCTCTCTTGGTATCTCGATTACAATTTCGATCAATAAATTTTTCCCACCTTCCTCACTGAATAAGAGTTTCAACTTCATTCTTAAGTCTTATGCAACTATCAATGGTATGCCCATAATCGTAATGAAAATCATAGTACTTGAACTTGTCTTTCTTATCGGGAGGCATCCTCAATTTCCCAGGCTGGTTCAGATCTTTGTTACCTTTGATTTCCTTCAGGATGTAGTGAACACCCTTAGTGAGTGGAGTATACTCATCAAACTTATTGATCCTAACAGACTTCTTAATTTTTTTATCTTTATTGAATGAATTGTTCTTCTATCCCTTAGCCTTGCTTTCTGGAGTTATTTTTGTAGCCATAGCTTCCTAGGCATTCATGATCTTTCCATCCTTATCTATCAACTCTGTCATAGTCATGGGTGTTTTTTTTACCAGGGCATAGTAAAGATCTTTTTCCAGTATCGCACTCATTAGAACTGCAATGGCTATTTTTTCTTCATAATCCACCACTTCTAGATTTTTATTATTAAAACGTGTGATATAATCTTGGGTACTCTCTCCGAGTTTTTGGTGCACGGTCATGAGATAAGTAACACTCTTGATCAGCTTGGCCCCAAAACAAAAGTTATTAATAAATAATTTAGCCAATTGATGAAAATTGGAGATTTTTGTAAAGTCAAATTTCCAATCGAGTCAATTTGTAGTATTGGCTTAATTTCGGATAAAATTATTTGAGTCATAGGATAGAGTGTAAAGTGTATCCATCCAAGCCTATGATGAGTCTGTTGAAGATGTAGCGGTCAGATTTGTAAAGCTTCATCATTATCGAGTTTTTAGTGCCTCGTTTCTACATCAACAACAATTGGATTCCATGGTCTCCAAAGGTTTGAATGCAATTTTATATATGTAGAAGACTTGGAATATTTTATGGGTGTAATTTTAATTTAAAATGGATTTTATTTTTCAGAAGTTATTTTAGAACTTTGGATAAAAGTTTTTGGACTTAAAATTCAAAATCTAGAATTTCTGTTTTTCGTTCGAAATGTAGTTCGACCGAGATTTCGAATGAGTTTGCCAACGAGATTGCCTTTTGTTATCTATTTTTTTGTTTGAAGTTTCGTTCGAACGAACTCGTTCGAACGAGTTTTTCCAATAAAATTTTGGCCTATTTTTCCTTTGAAATCTCGTTCGAACGATGTCGTTCGAACGATTTTGGCGGGATTGCTAAATTTTTGGCATTTTTGATTTTTAACCACCCATGTTTCCCACTTGTTCCACTAACTTTTACCATCCATATTATGTGTGGTTTTAAGACTTTTCTAAGTAACGTTTTGAGACTTTCCTTTCTCCAGAGAGAAAAAATGTTTACCTAAAAAGTTCATATTTTGATTTTTGAATTTATGAATTAAAATTCTTCCAAAACTCTACACACCCATAGTTTTATTTACTTCCAAGTTCTCTTATATATATTTGTTGCTTGGAGGGATTATTTGGCATCTGGTTTTCTGTACACCATCAAATAAGAGAGTTTGGGTTTTATTCTCTACCCACAAAGAAGAGTAATTGTTTGCTGCAGTGTACTCATTCAAAGAAAGGCTTCGCGTGAGGGTGACGATGACCAAGAGCCCTATCGGTGAATCCCAAGATCGTGAAGGAGTCCACGATTATCTATTAGGCGTAGGTGTTTACAAGAAGGAGAGTCAAGGCTTGGACGGAGTCAAGTTGTTAGTGTAAGTCTACTGTCTTGTAATTGTAATTCCATACTTAGTGGATTTATTAGGCCAGGGTTGTCCGAGATTTTTTCCATTTGGGTTTTCCTCATACATCGGCGCGTAGTGTGATGTGATTTATTTTTTTACCTTTCAAATCACCTCAGAATGCATGCTTAGGTTAACTAAGATAAAATTGGATTTAATCACACTTTAGTTTAGTATGGTGCTAAATTGGTTTGGATGAATTTAAAGATAATTTAATTCAAGTCAAGATAATTTAATTTGATAAAATTTGGTTTGGCCTAAATAAAAAAATGAATTAATCTTGTTAGGCAAATTTTAGGACTTGAGTTGAATTAATTTCCTAAGTGAAAATTTATATTAGAATAATTTCATTTCTCTTTTAGTTTAGTTTAATTTTAATTTGAAAGAAATTAAAATTTGAAGGTTGTGTGTGTTGTATTGAATCATTGTATTCCGCACTTTTAGGAAATTAATATTTAATTGAAAAGTGAATTTTAAATTTGGTGTCTTTCAATTTTACCTCTAGGTAAATTGTTGCACCATATTTGGGTTAGAATTGTGATGGAACTTGCGAAAGCCCTGCATGTCATGTCATCGGGGACAAAATAAATGTTAGCAACAACTTGATACTGGTCGATGTGTAAGACTGGATAAGTTTTCCAGTAATATTTAGGACTGACAACTGGTGGCTTGAATTTGGAAGGTGTGGGGTAGTCCACAATAGCCTGGACAAAAGGTGAGCCTTTAACAAAGCTCCTCTATAAGGATTTTTTATTTTGGCCATTTCCCCCAGTCGATCTTCCGGTCGCTGCATGGATATCTTCTAGGAATGTTCTTCTAGTTTGGATTTAACATAAGTATGTTTTGTGTCTTTTGTGTGACTATGTGTTGACCTCTCCTCCTAAGAAGTCTTCTCCATACGCACAGAGCCCCTCATACTAGATCTAGATCTTCCAAATCCTTCTATATGCTCACGATGACATTCTTTCTCCCCATGATGACCTCTGGTTACCCGAGGACCTAGACGGTCAAAATAAGATTCCCTACTTAGCCTCTTCAATACACTAAGAATTTCTTTGGAAAAACATCTTCTTTCATGGTAATCCCTTGATCGGAATGAAGTGGTTGTGCTAGAACGGTATGACCTATCATTTGAATATTGGGAATGGTAACTCCTTTCATTGCTAGCTAGTGTAGGTTGCATATCTCTCATGGAATTGGAGGATTTGCCTTGCATTGTACGAGCCAATTGTCTGACTGACTCTTGCATAGCTTCCTATACTTTAGCAAAATTGAATAAGATCCTCTAGAGGTCTGGCTTGTCAAGGGGAGCGGATATATATGGATTATTGTCTACATCGGCTAGGATATTTTCGGGAACAGTTGTCATTCTTCAAGCTAAAGAGTGAGCAAAGAAATATATGAGGTAGAGAACAATGACAAGTAATCGTTCCCACACACGGTGCTTATATGTTGATGTCTAAAAATGGAGTGATCCAATCTTATGATCACAGATAAATAATAAGAACAATCTTAATAAACACACAAAAGAAAAAGAGTTTTAAAGTGGTTTGGCTATCAAGAAATCCTATGTCCATTGTTGGTTTGATTTATGTTGATCACTATAGATCATTATGGTGTTCTTGAGAAGGATTGAGTTGTCCCCTTGAGCTATGGGAGAGACTATCTATTAATAGGATTTCGAAATCCTCGAGATGGAATGCCTTTATATTTCCAGGCATTTACATGTGTAAATAACAAATGTGGATTTGGTGCTCAGTGTTGGTCGCCTTTCCAACGAGTAATATTTCGCAATTCCTCATGGTTCAAATTCTTGAGTTGGTCGGACATCCAGTCGAGTAGGTTCCTCTAATGCTGATCAAGATAGATAAATGTTCACCTAGGATGACAGGTGTCTGTTGTTCACTCATCCACATGGAAAGGTAATTTTTACATACAATATATATATATATATATGTGTGTGTGTGTGTGTGTGTGTGTGTGTGTGTGTGTGTGTGTGTGTGTGTGTGTAATATTTTATTTATATATAAAATCTTAGGTTATTATATTTTATTCTAATTATACCTTCAGGAATCATGACATATCTAATTGGTTAGGAACAAAAAAAGTTTAAGGTTTTCAGTAGGAATGTTCATGTTAGGGACTAGTTTTGACCCATTTTATGTGACAATTTGGTAAAGGTAAAAACTACATAGTTGTATATATCTGAGTTCTATTTGTAACTCAATAAACGGTGTGTCAAATGGACGTTCGAGTAACAAGCTATACCAAATTTATGAACCAAGGGCAAGAGTGTCCATCATTTTAAGTGGTATTTGTCTTTTAGTACACCAAATGTTTAAATTTGATTGGTTTGAGATGGAAGAAGGTTTGGCTGGATTTAACCCCTGAATATCAACTCTTTCTTCATCATTTTGAACCAGTGGTTCAGTTTGAAGAAGTGGTGTCTTGATGAGAGAGAAAGGATAAGCTTAAGAACGAAAGAGTGATAAGAAAAGCTAGGAAAAATTTGAATAAAATTATAATAGTGTTCCTAAGGTATATTTTCGTGATAATATTGTTTTATTCTTGAATTATACTTATTCTAAGTATATAAAGCATGATTTATTGATTAAAATTTCCTCCCCCCTATATATATGTACTAGGGTGTACCCGTGCCGATGGCACGCCGATAAATTTGTTCTCGTGATGAAATTTTATTCTCATAATTTATCCCCGTGAATTTTTGTTAGCGACCAAACATTACCAGCACACGTAAGTTTATTTAATTTTTCTTTATTTATATAGTTGAGTAAATAGTACACTTTTGGAATTTTTAAGATTTAATAGATCATGTTCTTGATTGACATGTAATACTCGTGTACCCATGCCGTTAACATAGTGAAACATTATTTAAGTTAAAATATAAATGAATATATGTAATTTGAAATTCTCCCATCACATGATGAGAATATGCACTCAATTGACACCATGAGTGAAGTAAAACTATAGTAGTGTTGTGTAATACAAAATATTGTCTTCCCCTCTCTAATTTATGACAATGCAACATATAATACACACTATTATGAGCCAATCCCACCCTCATTTCCTCCCAAGATGTTGGGTCTCCATAAAACATTCAATCTCCAACCTGGTGATTAAACACCGCGTCTGTACAAAACACAACATATCATTAGCACTTAACATCTCATAAATTCTATGTTAATTTTGAAATATATGTGATACAAATAGTAATATTTTTTTTGTTAATATTGAAATATATGTGATAACAATAACAAAATTAACAGGAATAAAAAAGGAAACAATGCTTATGTGGTCAGAGATCTGTCACGACCTATGATTGTGAGATGAAAACAACCCATAAAACATGGCGCTAATATGATTTTTTATAGCACTGTGAGTGATGATACCATAGTCACAAATCTCAACAATCGATGACCACAAAAGGCCCACTTCAACTCAATCAAACATAAATATAAAACAAACAGTTAGATTCCAAAGCCTTCAAAACCAACACAACAAACAAATTGTTAAAAACTAAAAATAAACTAAAAAATTATGAATAAAGATCTTGTTTCTCTTCCATAACCAAGATCGCACACTTGTCAACACTTACTTTGAACATCCACCAAATATCTTCATATTAAGAAGAAACTTTAAAACCCCATAGAAATAGAGCGCAATGAAATACAGGTAGGTGGTATTGGATTTTGAAATGCAATGAAATATTATTAGATTCGCAAAGTCAGATTCACATTCAAAATAATAAGTTCAATTAGTTTAAGAAATATAATGCATTGCCCTATTTAGCATCCAATATTAAAGTACACGCAATCAAATCAAGAACTGAGAGAGAACATATACCTTAGTTCTATCATAGCTTCCCCAAACCCATGAAGAAAAGGCAACCAAAAAAGTCCAAACAAAGTTACAAAGAAACACTCGTTTAACGAAAGAAAGGAAAAAATTCAGTAGTAAGCAGGCCTATTCCATCACGCTGTCGAATAATCAAGCCTCGTCTTGATTTTTACTGAGACTCATGCCACTAACAGGTAAAACCGACTCAATCTGACCGTTTCCATATCTTCCATCACCCTTTTCGCTCGACACCGATTTGGCCCTAAACAGAATATAAGCCGCCTCTTTAGAAGCCAAACTCTCTATTTCACGGCTCTCACTCTTAACATTCATCGCTATAGAAGCCAACTCGGACTGGTGGCTCGTAAAATCAAACAAAAAGTAGAGATCTGTAAAATAAATTTATGTTATTACTGAAAAAATTCCAAAAAAATGAAAATATATGAAAAATTACTACCTGGTGATGTTGAAGGCACCGGAGCCCAAGCTTCAAAACACTTAAAAAAATGGTCGATTTTGTTGGGTTTTTTTGGTGGTTTGGGAGGTGTGTTTTTTCGACGACCTAGATGCGTGGAAGGTTTTGTTGATTTGGTTTGGTTTTTACCCACACAAATATGTTGTTTAAGTTTGGTCAGATGAAACTCATTTGGTCGGATTAAACAAACTTAGTATGAATAGGTTATGAACAAATTTGTGTACCTAGATATTTCTCTACTCACTTGGTAAAAACAATGAAGATAAACCCATATGAAGATAACATATCTCACACCGTAAAAGTCAATAAAAACATTAGGTTTATAAACTCACCATTGCATATATGAACCCACCATTGTAGAGAATAGATTGTCCTCACCGACAGAGAGAGAGACTCATTGGATGGGTTTGATGAGAGAGTGAAGTTGCGAAATAGGAAATGGGGATTTAATCATGACTTTGTGGCTTTGTTAGGAACACTTCTTGAGAGGGAGAGTCTCGAGACATGGTACAGTCTCGAAACATGGGACATATGGGACTTGGCTACAAATGTTTAATCCTCAACATTTTACCACGTGGCATACGATTTTACCATTAGATTGAAACTCCAAGTTTCAATCTCTATTACCAGTTGATAAAGACCAAATCCATAAGATTTAATCTCAACTGTCAGTTGGGAGAGACCAAAAAATCCCTCCTCCTTTATTATATAGATTTATATATTCATACTTAGGGCAATTACTATGTGTAATCCATATTGCTTTGTATAGAAATCCCTTGTATTCAAACTTATATATATTTTTGTATACTTACTGGAATTGTGTAATTCCAATTGGATATGATACTAGACTCATATTGACAACGTATATCTGAAAATTAGATTTAAAATCCTTTTGGTTAGACCTTGATGATGATTGAAAATTGGTACACAATTGTTATTTTTGTTTAGATATACCCGGAGTTTCATAAACCTTTTGACATAGCATATTAACTCTAAAAATTATGAAAATTTAATTTAGTACCATTTAGCGTGTGTATTGAAAATGGGTTTTGTGTCCATCCTGAGATTCTTAACCCTCCCCATGGCACTTTTAGGGGAGAAAGAGGGAGAGATAAAGGTTCTTCACCCCTCACTACATCGTGGGGGGCATCGGTCATCGTTGGTCTTGGGGTGATGTAAAGAGATAAAGTCTCCAACCTATTTTGCATAAAATAGGCAAAATTATATGTCGCCGCCTCAAGAGAGTGGCATCAAAGACAAACTGATGATCTGCGAAACCAATTAGATAAGAGGTTTGGGGGCTAAGTTACGGAATGGGAAGGTGTTATGCATCCATCCCACCCCTTCGCTCTCTCGTAAGCTTATGTTACTATTTCCTTAATTTTTCCATGAAGTGTGTGCACGTGTATATATAAGTGGAGATATGAATTGCTCAACCCACACCATGGAAATGATGGAGTGAGGTCATCAAAAGGAATGTTCCCAAATTAATTAGAAAATATGATGTATGCGCTTATCGAGATATTAATCGTTATGGCGAAATGATAATATATATTTTATAAGATGCAAGTATGAATCAGAAGTATGATATATATGAATAATGTATGGATAAAATATGAAAATATGAAAATAGAAGAATAAGACTCGAGTCTCGGGTTTTAGCTCGAGATGCCTACGTAGCCTATAAAGGCATCAAAGTCCACGTAGTTAGTATGCGGCACAAGGGTGGGGTTTATTCAAATGGGATTTTATTATATGTGTGTACGTAGAAAAGATATTTTTAGTTTTGAGAAAATGTGATGAAGAATCCCGTCGGAATTTATAGGTGTAACCTTCTTTTTCTTTATTTTGGGTTTTTAATAGAAAATAAATTACGCGCAATATAGCTCATAAAGGATAAGGTATTATTGTGTATGATTTAAAGTAAAAGATAAATTAAAAATTTATAAAACTAATGAAAAAATGAAGAAATTTAAAGAGGGAAGGATGTTTGGACCATCTTTGGAGACTTAAGGCTCGACCTTGATCCTTGATGAGCTTTCTTGCAAGTTGGGATGAATGTCAGATGATAGATAGGGAATTTTTTTCTAAATTGAGTATCATAATGATGGGAATGAAAGGTTGAAAGTAATTTCACATAAGGAAACTTTGCTAATTACAGAAGAATGTTGCCGAGATCACTGAAATTGATGGATCTGAGCTAGCTTTCGATGTAAGCTCATGCTCTCCTTATATAGGGTAGGGGGATTGCCGACCGACATAGTCCTTGCCCTCCCAATCTAAAGATAACCCAAGACACACTGTTGATTGGCAAGTAAATGGGTCTATGAATTGGCAGTCTCGTGTAGAGTTTTTGGAAAAACGATCGTAAAACTCCATCTGTAAGTCTAAATCGTGCAGGGGCATACCATTAGAAAAGTAATTCAGAGACCTTTAAGAGTCCTTCGGGACACTCCCGGGGCTAAGAGTTGACTTTGGGTCAAATAGGGCTCAAAATAGTAAGTTCGAATCGCACATGGGGTGGACCATTAGAATGGTTATAGAAGGTGCTTCGACGTTCCAAAGAGGTTCACTTAGTTCGAAGAGTTGACTTGGTCAAACAGGGCTTGAAAGTGCCCAATGACCTTTTTGAGTAAAACGAGTCGTTTGTCCATATAGTAAGGATGATTCGTGCATGGGGTGGACTTTGTATTTAGTTCCCTTAAAAGATTCATTCAGTCTCATTTGAGCTAAAGAGTTGACTTTGGTCAAACGAAGCTCGGTGGTCTCTGGATCAGTTTTTGAGGGAAAATGGATTATTCGTCTAAACGTTTATATCGTTTCCTACATGGGTCAAATAGTTAGAAAGGATTTTTAGTGCCCTTCGAGGATCCATTGATCTTTCGTTCTGATGATGGAGTTGATTGGGGTCAAATCAGAGCCCGGGAGCACCCACTGACTTCTAAATTGATTTTCGGTAGTACAATGGACCGTTTGTCTGAAACCTTAGGCCAATTATTGTACTAGGTGAACTGTTGGAAAGGGTATTCAAATGAATTTAAAGATTCATTGAGATTTCTCTCTGACGATGTAGTTGATCGGAGGAAAATTAGGCTCGAGAGGGCTCAATGGCCTCTAGATCGGTACTCAGAGTATGACCTAGGGTTGGTAGTGATTTGGGTAGGTACTAGAGGCCTAAAGAGATATCTATGAAGGTCCTAGAATGTGGTTTCTATAGAGCCCCTCGACGGATGGGCTTGAAACAAGTGAAATCCGTCGAATAAACACCACATGATGTTTTGGGAAAATAGGTCAATTTTGCAGACCTTAAGGTATGAGGATGACCGATTCAGAGGATTAAGATCGATTCTGAGGACCTATGGTAATGTTGATTCTCAGGGCCGAGGTTAATTCTAAGGATCTTAAATGGGAGCGACCAATTCTGAGGGTCGAGGCCAATTCGGAGGACCTTAAGTGGGATTGACCAATTCTGAGGGTCGAGGTCAATTCTGAGGACCTTCGTTTAGAGCGACCAATTCTGAGGGTCGAGGTCAATTATGAGGACCTTAAGTTGGAGCGACCAATTTTTAGGGTCGAGGTCAATTCTGAGGACCTTAAGTGGGAGAGACCAATTCTAAGGGTCGATGTCAATTCTGAGGACCTTAAGTGGGGGTGACCAATTCGAGGGTTGAGGTTAATTCTGAGGACCTTAAGTGGAGGTGACTAATTATAAGGGTCGAGGTCAATTCTAGGTACCTCAAATAGGGAGCAACCAATTCTGAGGGTCGAGATCAATTCTGAGGACCTTATGTGGGGAGCGATAAATTCTGAGGATTGAGGTCAATTTTGAGTAAGGAGCGATCAATTTTGGGGGTCGAGGTCAATTCTGAGTAACTTAAGTGGGAGAGACCAGTTCTGAGAGTCTAGGTCAATTCTGAGGACGTTAAGTGGGGAGAAACCAATTCTGAGGGTCGAGGTTAATTCTGAGGACCTTAAGCTAGGGCGTAGGGAATAGCCCTCATGGGGAATTTTTACAACTTTCTTTTTTTTAGACTTTTCTATGTAAGAGACATCTATATGGGGGTTATGTATTTTTGACAAGAGCTAAAAATCTTAGTTTGAAAATTCCACTTGGGGAAACAGTTAATGTCTTGAGGTTTTGGGGTTCTGCTGGGGAATGTGTTGCTGGGGAGCCATTAAAGGCACTATATGTTCAAACTTATCGTTCACCTACTTGTTGGTTAGAGGTAGGGTACAATTAACTCTTAGGTCTAGAGATTTAGGACACCACTGCCAAGATTGAGTTGATTTGAGGATGCATCCGGATAGCTCAAGATTGGCAGAAGAGTTATGCAGATGCAAACAGGAGACATATTGAGCTTGAGGTTGGCAACCAGGTATTGGTGTGAGTGTCTCCTATGAAAGGAGTGATTGGATTTGGCAAGAAAGGGAAATTGGCACCGAGATATGTGGGACCGTTTTCAATCATTGAGAGGGTAGGACTAGTTTCTTATAGATTGGGATTACCAGAGCTTCTTTAGTGGATTCACGACGCGTTTCATGTGTCATCTCTAAAGAGATAGCGACGGAGTGGGAGAGATTTTTGGCATGTTCCAATAGAGGACATCGACAGGAGAGACCAGTGGCGATACTTGATCGTAGTGAAGTAAACTGCGGTCAAAGGTGCTACCCTTGGTTAAAGTTCAATGGGGGCACCATCATGTAGACGAGTCGACTTGGGAGTTGGAGGATGACATGTGTGAGCAGTAGTGATAGTTATTTACGATAGGTATGTTCGAATTTCGAGAATGAAATTCTCTTGTAAAGGGGGAAGTATATAACTACTTGTATTTTTAAAGAATTAAAAATGAATTAATTCGGTTAAAATTTTAAATTACACGTCTACCGTAAAATTTTAAATTACACGTCTACCGTAATTTTAAATTACACGTCTACAGTAATTTTAAATTATTAATCAGAAAGAAATGATTAATGTTCATTGAATAAAAATAATAAGTGAATTATAATTATATAATTGATCTAACAACGAGTGTTAGTGATGCGATAGTATGATAATGTCGTGAGCGGATGAATAAGGTAGAGATAGAAAATAAATAATGAGTAACTTGGATGATGATTTTGAGATTATGGTTGAGTCCAGAAGGGTCAAAATAGTCAAAATAGTATACCAGGGAGTGTAGTTTGGGTCCCGGGACTGTTTTAGACATAATTGACAACCCGAGAGGGAATTTTAGTCATTTAATAACTTAGGGTTAAGGGAATTTAGAGATTTTGAGTATCATATATAGTTGTAGTGATGTGGGGATAGGGTAAAGAGATTAGAAAACAAGTGGAGGCTAGTAGAGAGGAGATGAAGACTTTTTTGGAGCTCAAGAAAGGGTTTTGAGGAGAATACAAAGCTCAATTTAGCATCACAGCCACTCTTGAAGGAAGGATTAGAAGAGAAGCTTCATCAAAGAGGATCAAATTATACCACTAAAATATAAAGCAAGTATTTATCTTGCAAATTTTTATGAGTTATAATACCCATGTAGAGCAGGGCCTTTGAATTTAGTAAAATTGATGACATTTTGTGATTTGATGAATATAACTCATAATTGGGAATATGATTGCATGTAGAATGAATCCACTTGTATAAACAAAACGAAATAAGAAGTTATGAGATTTTGATTGTGTGACCCTCCATCTAGATACAAATGCAATAACATCATTTTAGGGATTGAATTATAGAACAACCTCTTGAATTTGTGAAGTCTATGAAATTGGGTAAAATAGGAATCTTTTCAAACTTAAATCGTCATCTTGAAAACTGTTTTGCGCTGTTTTGGGTTAAAAAATGGCTATTTCTTTCACACTGCTTTGTATACAATCTTGTTTTCTGCATTTTGTTCACTGATACGTTTTCTCCAAAGACGTCTCCGAAATGCCTCGAAACTGCATTTGAAAAACATAGCAGATTCGTGGGGTAAATTTTAAGAAATGTTATTTTTTGTTTGTTGTTTCGTTGGAGGTTGTCTCGATTGATTGATTGTGATTGTTGTTCTATAATTGGAAGATGAACTAGAGGTTATTTTAAAAAGGGCTTGAACCTCAAGAAGGTGTAAATTATTCGAACAAGATTGGTACATGTAAACTTGATTAATGGAACTGAATCTGAATTTATTTTAGTTGGGAGAATGATATTATGATAATTATTATTGGAGAATGCATAGGAATTCATTAGCCAAACCACCCGCCGGACGGGGCGTGCTCTCGGTTGCGATTTTGTTTATTATCCAAAGAGTAGGCCATAGACCCTGGTTAACGAGTATGCCAAGTGTTATTATGGCAGTGATGACAAGATTTTATGGCGGTGATGTCAGATTATGATGGATCGTGTGCCCAAGTTATGTTATTTATTTTTGGGGCAATTGGATTGTTCTAAGGATAATTAACAAGATAGTGGATGATAGTACAAACCGTACTGTGGGAAATGTTGCAAGAATTTTGATATGGGATAATGGGTTTTGTAGTGCCGCAGTGAGATCATAGGTGATGGTTATATTAGTACGATTTTAGTTTGAGCTTTCCTCTTACATACACTCTTGTATATGATGCACGCACACACGAGTATGTGTAGTTAAACTTTGAGCATTTATACGAGCTACTAAGTTTCCTGCTGATCCCTAATAGTTTGTTATGTTTTAGGTTTGATGCAAGATGATATTTATGGCATCATTGGATTGGGACCGTTACTAGAGGCTCTAGATATTTATTTTCAAAAATTTATTTGTATCATTTTGTTTATTATAAATTGTTTTGTAAAATGACATTTAAGATTTAATAAAATTGAGAAATTTTATTCATTCGATTTATTAGTTATTCTTTTACAAATTTATTTTCAATCTAAATGGTATTGTTTTATTTAAAAAAAATCTCAAATTATAAGTATTTTTCAGTAGCACCTCTCGGGGTGTTACAAAGTGGTACCTTGGCAAGGGTAAGGGATAGCGCCGATCGATGGATGTCAGGGGCTTGCCAATCGGCATACCCCTTAGCCTCCTATAAAAGGGGCAAAACTCTTCATTTTCATAACTTCTAGCTTCCCTATCTTCTGCTTCTCTCTTGTGCAATCTGGTCCTACATTATTTCTTCATTTGATACTAGAAAATGATGATGGCGTAGCTGGGTGTTGATGAATTGGCGAATCTGAATAGGCGGCCCAAGGTGCCCTTAGGGTTGGGCAACGAGAATTCTTTCGAATTGTTTGAGCCTGTTGCTGATGAATTTTGGCACTCTTTTCCTTCTTTTTTGCATTTTCTTGTTAAAAGGTTTCTCTTCTATTTTGATAGAATGACATTTCTACTACGAGTTTTTGCTCTCGGGGGATGACGAGAGTACGAGATGTGTGGGAGAGCCTTCCTACCGTGGTGCACTGAGTAGTCTCTTCTGCATGTTTTAGTTATTTGGCGTCTGTGCGGGATGAGACGCCGTGCTCTACGACAGTTTTATGCGCTCGGAGGGAGAGGTGGTGGGACACTACCCACATCATACACATGGGATTTAGGGAGATAATGATGACCACTATTGATGTCCAACAACAGGTGGGGATAGACTGTGAGGTGATGTAGATAGAGGTGGACTGGTCCCTGAGGGTGACACCGACAGTGGTGGATATGGCTCTGGGTGATGTGGGGAGGATAATCTCAGGGTAATCGATCCATATATCTCTTCTTCGAGAGGTTATGATGAGTCAACAAATCGACGAGACTGACGGGCTGTAGGTGTTCCAGATGGCCCGTTTGTTTATTCTTTCTCTATTGGGAGGGTTTTGGGTGGTGTCGAGTGGAGACGTTGTCCACTTATGGGTTTTACCATATTTGAGGGTATTTTCGAATATCCCTTTATTTGACTGGGGGATCCTGACTTTGGAGACCCTTTATTCAACTTTGGATGCTTTTAAGCGGTGCTACCGACAAATTTTTACTGGAGCCACGTACCTTTTGGAGGTATTTTTCTTTTTCCATTTTATTTTATTTCCTTTTTGATTTCTTTTGATTGCTTACTCATGTCCTTTTGCAGACAGGGGTCTACGAGGTGATCAAGCTCAATTTCCATTTAATTGGTTTACAGGATGAGTCGGTGGGAAACTTTTATCGGATGTACCAGTGGCAGAAGTCCAACCAAAAGTTGAAGCAGTCTCTCTCCTTGTCGTCAGCACGTCAGGTCTTGAGTGTCCTAACGTGTGACCATGTTATTTTATTTTTCGAATCCTTTTCTTTGGCATTCTCTTTATTTGTGAAATTACTGACTTTATCTTGGAAAAATGTAGGTGACCTTCTATCTTGGGGGGACAAGCATCCAGTACACAGGGGTGATCGGGATTCATGCACAAATGTGCCGACTGCTGGCGCATGGCATGGTTTACTCCTTGTATCTGGGATAGAGAGTAATCGAAAAAATCATGATGAACAAGCTGCCAGTCCCACTGGCGGTGCCCCTGAGATACCTGAGGGGGTCCAAGAGATGTCGAAGGAGGCTTAAGCGGAGACGATGATTGACAAACCCTACTCATTGTATACAGACATGGCGACGACATACGATTACCTTGAATTGAATAACCTTATACTCTTCACTCACTTGAGTCTACATTCTATAAGTTCTCATCTAGTTTGGAAATAGTGACAAAATTGTGTCCTTTCCTAGAATCCAAAAAGCCTCAGAAATTGTCTAAAATTCATTCCTCTTGTTTGTCCAATCAAAGGTATATGTACCAACACTCACACACATTAGGATTACATTCATATCCTGTATATTGCATATAATTGGGTGTGTGTGTTAATTTCCCTAAAATTGATTTTTAATAATTTTTGGGAAATTTAAATGATTTTTAAAACACCTTTTATCTTAATTAAAATTGAATTTATAAAGTATTGGGGTCATTCTGTAATTTTGGATTGTTGGTTTTATTAGCTGGAAGTTCACTTGGGTAGAAATCGAAAGGGCTAGAGACTTTAAGGTGTCTTGGTAATTATTTCCAAAACACGTGTTTCGGTTTTAATCCTAGCCCTACAGTTGTCTACCAGATAATGGTTGGATTTGTGTTTCTTCTGAGAAACATAAGACTTGCAAATTTTCAACCCTTGGATTGTTTTAATCAACGATCTGCATGAGTTCTAATTCGATCCCGGTGAATCCCTCTTAAACCAATCAGAAGAGTTTTAACTACTTCTTATCTCTAACCCTTGGATCAAAATCAAACTGCTTAGACCAAATCGTATCCCTTGATTTTGAACTATCTTCTCGATCCTTCTCAGCCCTCTATATATGGAGGCTAACCCTCAGCCAGAAGAGACTTTTTCGTCTTCTTCTATTTGAGTGAGTAGAGAGAAAAGAGAGAGTAGAGAGAGAAGAGAGAAACTAGGGAGAGAGAGAGAGAGTTAGAAACCCTAACCTTAAAACGTCCTAACATCTTTCAAACCCTAACCTCTTTCAAAACCAGTATATACCAAACACAACCTTGAGTGTTTGAGAGTTTTGAGTGTTGGTTTGTTAGTTGTTTCATGCTGTAACCTTTTTGTTTTGAGATCTTGTTTTCAACTTAAACATTAAGTTTAAGATCTGTGTTTTTGATTCATAGAAATCGTAGATCTGAACGTTTTATGTTATATTTCACATAGATCTGCATTTATAGTTTCTTATCTTGAGAAAACTTTTGTTGATTTGTTTCTGTAAATGTTTTCGACTTCAAAATCAGCAAAAACATTTTCTATTTCTAGTTCTTTTGAAACAAAAACTTCGACCTAGTTGGAATCGCACTTGGTGATTTTCAATCTCAAAAATATTTTCAAAACCTGAGATTGATTAAGATCTTGATACATCTTCTGAGCAAGATAGCCGTGGATTCTGGGTTAATATTAAAGGTCAAATAAGGTTCAAAGTTTCCTAAGAAGAGAGAAATTTAAAATCACAGCATATAGATCTTATATGTAATTTGATAGGACTGTTTGTATAAATCAGCATGAGTGTGTGCATGCATGTGTTAGAAGCACCTTCACAAAACACTTACACCCTACCACACTAAAAGTGTTGGTAATAAGATCTTGAAACAAGAGTCGATGAAAAGAACTGGAACAAATTGGATGTTAGCAAACTAGAGAACGACATCAACAAACAGAACTGCAGAAAAGGTAGAAGGACGCCAGTGGGTACATTCCTAAACTTGTATAGGTCTGATTTGTGTGCATGTGTGTTATATAGTTTGTAATTATTATAATTTGTTTTAGTGGAATTTTTGGTTTACTCCGTAGAGGGAGTCGTGGATGTTTTCTCAGTTGGGTGAGGTTTTACCACGTTAAAAATATCTTGTCATTAATCTTTCTACATCTCCTCATCCCTTTCTGTTTAGTCTGCTGAATTAAAAATGATTTTTTTTTTCAAAACTTGTTAATAAATCTTGAACAAATCTCGTGCATAATTTTAAACACATCTTGTGATTAAAATGATTTGATTTCTAGAAAAGAGTTTCTTCAAAAAACAGTTTGGAGTTACTTAAATACTTTAATCTTGTATTAAACGGCTTTAGTAACAGTTTTTCAATTGGTATCAGAGCTTTGGAAATATTTTTAAAAGATCTTGTGTTTCTGAAATTGTTTTCTTAAAATCATAACAATGGACGAGAAAAATGAAAGATTTGGTAACTTGACCAGACCCCCACTCTTTGATGGAAACATCTTTGCTTACTGGAAGGTAAGGATGATTTCTTTCATACAAGGAACCTTGGGAGATGATGTCTGGGATATTGTTGAAAATGGATACTCTTATCCTACTAAACCAACCACTGAAGGAAGTAATGAGAGGGTTAAGAAAGCATTAAGTGAGTTCACACAAGAAGAGAAGCAGACTTCTCGTAATAATAACAAAGGAAAGAATGCTATATTTATGTCCATAAATGAACATGAGTTCAAAAGGATCTCATCTTGTGACACTTCTAAGGAAGATTGGGATTCACTAATCACTGCACATGTGGGTCACACTAGAGTTAAGGCTGCTAAAACTCAAATGCCTGTTCAGTAGTATAACTCAGTAATTATGTCTGATTCTAAAACTTTCGATGATTTCTATATGAAATTAACTGACAGTGTGACGAAACTACATGTTAATGGGATAACTTATGACAGACATGAAATTGTATCTAAAATTCTAAGGTCATTACCACAGAAATTTGATAATAAAAGTTATGCTATTAACGAAATGTGTGATCAAAATCTCAATCCTGAATTACCCAGTAGTAAACTTCGAACTATGGAAATGTAATTAGAATTTAAGAAACAAATGACCCAGTCCCATACGAAACAGACTAGTTCCAACTTAAGTTTTTCTTCTAAGTTGATGAAACCTGAGTTTACTATTCCCACTGATGATTCTGATGAGGAATGTGATATATATAGTTTGGATAACTAAATTGCCTTGATGCAAAACAATTTAAGAAAATTATCAAATTTAGAAATAAATTGGCAAACAGACAAGGGAAGCCAAATTATCCAAGTCAGTAACTACAAACCTCATGAGAAAGGTCAAGACAAACATCACAAGGACATGAGACCCAATAAAGACTTAAAGAACATTGAGTGTTTTAGATGTGGAAAACTAGGACACATAGCATAAGACTATAGAGTGAAACTAAACACTGTTAATAAACATACTAGGGCCAATATTTACAAAACATGGGATGATTCAAGTAATTCTGAGAATGAGGAGCCTAAATCTTCTGATTGTTTTGATCATTGCATGTCTTTCTTTGCTAAGATAATACACAATGACGATATGCCTATGTATGAGAATGATGATAGTAACTCTACACTTGCTGTTGTGAATCATGCTGCTACTGGTTTAGATGCTTTACTTTTTGAGAATATTGTTAGTTCAACCATGGGGTGAGTCAAAGGGAATGCGATAATGACGATGTCCATGGGTGCGTGAGTTTAAGAAATAAATCCTTAGGGGTCACTTCACACACTGCACTTAGTGACTCAGACACTGAAGACCTCCCATACATTCACACACTTTATGCTAAAACTCTCAAGAAAAGCACTAGACTAGAAAAGATAGTGAAATATCTCACTAAGAAATTAGAAGACCTAAGTCTAATGGTTAAACTTAACACTGAAGAGTATACTACCCAATGTCTAACTAATGAAAATGAAGTTAAAATTTTTGATCAAAAATTGAAGAATTTGATCGAAGAAAATGAAACTCTAGAGAAAAAATACAAAGGGACATTACTAGAATTGGAACAATCTAAAGAAAAGACAGCAACAGTTTTAAAAAAAATTGCTAAATTTGAAAATAACTCAAACTATTTTGATGGATTTGTTGCTGATTCCAAAACCAATTCTAATGATCGAACTGGAATAGGATTTTACCCCAATTTGAAGACTCAAACTAAAACTTTTGAACCAATTAAGTTTGTGTCAATAGGCAAAAGACCTGTAGAAACTTGTCCATACTTTCATTCTCTGAAAAATGAGTTTGACAAAAACCAATCTAAGTTTGATATTGGGGAAACAAGTAACTCTAAGTATGAAAGTCCATCTAAGACTAAATATGTCTGTCCCTATTAAGAAGAGTGATTTGGTCTTTCAAACTGTACTCCCTAGGAATATGGTTCAACATCAAAATCTCATCAAGCCCTTGTTTAGAGACTTTCCTAAGGAGATACCACCGTCGAGAAATCTATACTGCTCTTACTGTGATTAATATGGTCATTCATTTGAAGGATGATACTCTAGACGTATAGTCAACCATGTCTTTAAGTCTCCTATATATCAAAACTTTAACTACTCTAGAAGGAGTCATAAAAATTATGTTCTGCCGAGACAACCAGACAAAAACACTAACTATAGAAGGAGAAAGACGAAACCTAAAAGATCATTTTCAAGAAGGATTCCTAAACACTTTTCTAAACCAAATGCTATCACTTTCCATAAAACTTAGCCTCATGTGTAAACATTTTTCAACAAAAATCTAAAGCTCGCAAATTTTATCAATTGAGCGCAAATAAGCGTAAAATGAAAACAAGAGCTATTTGGGTTAGAAAAGATGATCTATTACCCCAGATGAAGTGTAACATTGTGATTACTGCTTTAAAAGCTAAACACACATCTTACGGTTGGTATTTAGATTCTGGATGTTCAAAACACATGACTGGTGATGATACAAAACTTTTAAACAAAACCAGCTTTGCTGGAGGAAAAGTTATTTTTGGTGATGGTGTATTATCTCAAATCATTGGCAAAGGAACACTCCAAGAAGAAGGATTACCTGTGCTTGAAGATTTTCTTTTAGTAAAAGGTCTTAAGGCAAACCTACTTAGTATTTCGTAATTTTGTGACTCAAATCATACTATCACCTTTTTAAAGAATAATTGCAAAATTTTAAATGAAAAAGGTGAGTGCATTATTATAGGACTCGGGACTCCGAACAATTTTTATATTGTTTAAAATAGTGTTGAGGTCTGTAAAATTTCTAGAATGGATGACAATGAGATATGGCATAATCGTATGGGTCACATAAATTACGAAAATCTTAGTAGAGTGTCTTCTCAAGAAATAGTTAGAGGTATTCCTAAGATCAAACCTATTTCTAATATTGTCTGTGGTTCATGTCAGGAAGGTAAAATTGTTAAAGATCCTCATAATAAAGTCAAAGATATCTTAACCTCTAAACCTTTGGATCTCATCCATATGAACCAAATGGGTCCTTCTCTAACTGTTAGTCTTTGTGGACTCAGTTACATTTTAGTTATAGTTGATGACTTCACCAGATTTACTGGGGTGGCTTTCTTAAAACAAAAGTCTAACACATTCCAAACCTTTTTGAAGATTCTACTTCGAATTGAAAATGAGAAAGACTCTTAGGTAAATAGGATTCGTAGTGATAGAGGTGGTGAGTTCTTAGAAATAGGTGTTGTAGAGTATTGCGACTACAATGGTTATAAACATGAATTTAGTGCTCCTAAGACTCCTCAAAAGAATGGTATAGCTGAGAGTAAGAATCGTACCCTTTAAGAGATGGCATGTGTTATGATTCATGCTAAGACTTTACCTAAGTATTTTTGGGTAGAAGCCATTCGTATTGCCTGTCACATTATTAATAGGGTCTATATTAGAAAGAATTCTAAACAAACTCCTTACGAGCTTTGGTATGGGAAGAAACGCAATCTTAAGTACCTTAGAACCTTTGGTTGTACGTGTTATGTCTGCAAGGACAGAGAACACTTATCCAAATTTGAGACTCGAGGAGATAAAGCCATCTTTCTAGGATATTCTCCTAAAAGTAGAGCTTATCATATTTATAACCTTCTCACTAAGACCATAATGGAATCCATAAACGTAATTGTAAGTGACACTACTATAGAAAGTAAGACTGGAGAACCAACTATTGTGGTAGAGTCTGAAAATATTTTAGAAAATGACTCACTAGAAATAGATGATTCTTTACCCATTGAGACACCTGAAGTACCTAATTGTGTTGCTAAAGACCATCCCATAGACAACGTTGTTGGTATTCCCAGTGAACCTGTGCGTACAAGATCTCAATTAAGAAACTATGTTCATTATGCATGTTTTGTTTCCCTTGTGGAACCAAAGAATGTTAATAATGCATTGAATGATCCACATTGGATTTCTGTAATGCAGGATGAACTTCTTCAATTTATCATTCATGATGTTTAGTATCTTGTACCTAGGCCTGATCATAAAAAGGTTATTGGCACATGTTGGATAGTTAAAAATAAATCTGATGAAAGTGGGATAGTCATTAGAAACAAAGCCAGATTAGTTGCTCAAGGATACTGTCAAATAGAGGGAATAGATTTTAACGAGACTTTTGCTCCCGTTACTCGATTAGAATTGGTTCGTTTTCTCTTTGCCATAACTTGCTACTTACATTTTACGCTTTACCAAATGGATGTCAAATCTTCCTTCCTTAATGGAATATTGACTTAGGAGACCTATGTAGAACAACCAAAAGGCTTTATTGACCGTAAATATCCAAATTATATCTTTCGTCTTAAAAAGGCTTTGTATGGCCTAAAGCAAGCGCCAAGAGCCTGGTACGAGCGCCTTTCCAACTTTCTTTTAGACAAAGGTTTTAAGAGAGGTGGAAATGATCAAACCCTTTTTGTCAAACATTTTAACAAACATATCATTATGGCTCAAGCGTACGTATATGATATCATCTTTGGATCAACTTCCCCTTCAGAAGTTAAATGCTTTTCTGAAATTATGCATAAATAATTTCAAATGTCTCTCATGGAGGAGTTGCAATTTTTCTAAGGTCTTCAAGTCAAACAAAATTCGGAAGGATTATTTGTCTCTCAATCAAAATATGCATTAGAGATTATAAAAAAATTTGGTCTTGAAAGTGCAAAAGATGCTAAAACTCCCATGAGTACTACTGTCAAACTATCTAAGGATGAAACAGGAAAATCCGTAGAACCCACCCTTTATCATAGTATGATTGGAACCTTACTATATCTTACTTCCTCGCGTCCTGATATTATGTATGTTGTTTGCGTTTGTGCTCGTTCCCAGAACAATCCTAAAGAGAGTCATTTAACTTGTGTTAAAATAATTATCAAGTACATTAAAGGAACTCTAAATTTAGGACTTTGGTACACCAATGATACTTTTAGAACTATAATAGGATACACCGATGCTGATTAGGAAGGGTGTACTAATGATAGTAAGAGCACATCAGGCGCATGTTATTATATTGGTAATAATTTGGTAGGTTGGAGTAGTAAGAAACCAAACTGCATTTCATTATCCACTGCTGAATCTAAATACATAGTTGCTGGCAGTTGCTGTGCTTAACTTCTTTGGCTTAAGCAAATGCTAAGTGATTATGGTATTCAAGAAAAACAATTGCATCTCTATTATGATAATCAAAGTGAGATCAATATCTCTAAAAATCCTGTTCAACACTCGCGAACAAAACAAATAAAAATAAGACATCACTTTATTCACGAATTAGTTGAAACTAAGGAATTAGAAATCAATTATCTTCCTACTGATTTGCAACTCGCAGATATGTTTACCAAACCTTTGGATTATAATAGGTTTATTACCTTGTGTAAATCAATTGGAATGGTGTGTGCTGAATAATTTCTTGGATTTACATAATTTTTCCCTTTGTCCATTTGAGACAAAATGGGGGAGAAATTTGAGTCTTATGCGTTCAATTTTTTCATATATTTCTAATAAGCTTGATCTTAGAAATCATTTGCAGGATTCTGTACAGTTATTCTCAATAGGGTATTGATTTGTAATTAATTGAGTTATGTACTTTTGTTTTCTAGGAAATGGGTAGATAGAACTTTTGTTTAGGAATAGGTTTTTTCCTCATTTCTTTATTGACCTACGAGTCCTAGATGACTCAAAGGAGATTTTGTCTCATATTTCCAAAGGGGCAGATTGAAGCACCTTATACTCTTGACTCACTTGAGTCTACATTTTATAAGTGCTCATCTAGTTTGGAAATAGTGACAAAATTGTGTCCTTTCCTAGAATCCAAAAAGCCTCAGAAAATGTCTAAAATTCATTCCTCTTATTTGTCTAATCAAAGGTATATGTACCAACACTCACACACATTAGGATTACATTCATATCTTGTATATTGCATATAATTGGTTGTCTCTGTTAATTTCCCTAAAATTGATTTTTAATAATTGTTGGGAATTTTAAATGATTTTTAAAACACCTTTCAACTTAATTAAAATTGGATTTATAAAGTATAGGGGTAATTCTGTAACTCTGGATTGTTGGTTTTATTAGCTGAAAGTTCACTTGGGTAGAAATCGAAAGCGCTAAAAATTCAAGGTGTCTTGGTAATTATTTCTAAAACACGCGTTTCAGTTTTAATCCTAGCCCTACACCTGTCTGCAAGATAACAGTTGGATTTGTGTTTCTTCTGAGAAACATAAGACTTGCACATTTGCAGCCCTTGGATTGTTTTAATCAACAATCTGCATGCATTCTAATTCAATCCTGGCTAATCCCTCTTAAACCAATTAGAAGCTTTTTAACTACCGCTTATCTCTAACCCTTGGATCAAAGTCAAATTGCCTAGACTAAAACGTAGCCCTTGATTTTGAACCATCTTCTCGATCCTTCTCAGCCCTCTATATATGGAGGCTAACCCTCAGCCAGAAGAGACTTTTTCGTCTTCGTCTATTTAAGTGAGTAGGGAGAGAATAGAGAGTAGAGAGAGAAGAGAGAAACTAGGGAGAGAGAGAGAGAGAGAGAGAGAGAGAGAGAGTTAGAAACCCTAACCCTAAAACTTGTTAACATCTTTCAAACCCTAACCTCTTTCAAAACTAGTATATACCAAACACAACCTTGAGTGTTTGAGAGTTTTGAGTGTTGGTTTGTTAGTTGTTTCATGCTATAACCTCTTCGTTTTGAGATCTTGTTTTCAACTTAAACATTAAGTTTAAGATCTGTGTTTTTTATTCATAGAAATCGTAGATCTAAACGTTTTATGTTATATTTCACATAGATTTGCATTTATAGTTTCTCATCTTTAGAAAACTTTTCTTGATTTGTTTTTGTAAATGTTTTCGACTTCAAAATCAATAAAAAATATTTTCTATTTCTAGTTATTTTGAAAAAAAATCTTCGACCTAGTTGGAATCGCACTTGGTGATTTTCAATCTCAAAAATATTTTCAAAACCTGAGATTGATTAAGATCTTGATACGTCTTCTGAGTAAGATATCCGTGGACTATGGGTTAATATTAAAGGTTAAATAAGGTTCAAAGTTTCCTAAGAAGATAGAAACTGAAAATCATAGCATATAGATTTTATATGTAATTTGATAGGACTGTTTGTATAAATCAGCGTGAGTGTGTGCATGCATGTGTTAGAAGCACCTTCACAAAACACTTACACCCTACCACACTAAAAGTGTTGGTAATAAGATCTTGAAACAAGAATCGACGTAAAGAACTGGAGAAAATTGGATGTTAGTAAACTAGAGAACAACATCAACAAACAAAACTGTAAAAGAGTTAGAAGGACGCCAGTGGGTACATTCCTAAACTTGTATAGGTCTGATTTGTGTGCATGTGTGTTATATAGTTTGTAACTATTATAATTTGTTTTAGTGAAATTTTTGGTTTACTCCGTTGAGGGATTCGTGGATGTTTCCTCAGCTGGTTGAGGTTTTGCCACGTTAAAAATATCTTGTCATTAATCTTTCTACATCTCCTCATCCCTTTCTATTTAGTGTGCTGAATTAAAAATGATTTTAGTTTTGTTTTTCAAAACTTGTTAATAAATCTTGAATAGATCTCGTGCATAATTTTAAACACATCTTTTAATTAAACTGATTTGATTTCTAGAAAAGAGTTCCTTCAAAAAATAGTTCAAAGTTACTTAAATAGTTTAATCTTGTATTAAACGGCTTTAGTAACAGTTTTTTAGGAATTAGTGATCAGCTGGATGATTCCTTCATGCATGTACAACGTGGTGAATATGCCTCCGCCTCCTACGACTTCAGGTTGGGGTATGAGTCGTCCAGTGGGGTCTTCTCACAACACTAGTGGTGTGTTGACGTTAGCCCCAACGGTGGCATCAGATGTTCCTTTTCTCCAGCTTGCTCCTCTTTTGTACAAATATCCGACTGTCTGGGGGAGATCATTGAGTATGTTGCATCACCCTAATTTTATGGACCCTACGGTGTTGGGGATGATGAAAGATGTCATTCATCTAGAGGTATATCATCTCTTTTTCATTTGTCTTTCTGAGTTCTCTTTTTTCCTCAGACTGACTGATTTGCCTTTTTATTTTTCATGTAGCATGTCCGGTGGTCGACTACTTGGATGAAGGACCTCCAAGACCGAGTGGCTTCTAAAATGGATCATATTTGGTATTCGATCCAGGTTCCTTCCTGTCTTATGTCATCCGCTTCTTTTGAGGAGGGATCTGGATCGGGAAGCGGCGTTACCTCAACTCGTTGCAGGGGGAAGTGTGTACATCGTAGGGATGGGGGATCCTAGGGAGAGAGAGTTTGGGATGTCGGATTGAGTCCTATTGTTTTTCTTCTTCTTTTTTTCTACAAAAAAATGTAATGATGGAAGTATATATATGAAATGAATGTTTTTTAATTTATCTTTGCTTTAAATGACTTAATCTACATGCACTTTTTACTTTGCTTATTGAGACTGAAACAATAATTGAATTACTCTAAGGAATATTTAGGATGAGCAAAATGTAGGAAGAAAAATCCTGAATTCTTTAAAATAAGGATTTAGTTTTTGAGTTTTTTTTTTTATTTTGACAATAAGAAAAGATGGAATTTTCTAAAAATAAGGTGATACCAATTGGCATTCCCCTAGTCATGCCTATTGGCAGAACAGTCCAGTCAAATCACCCCAAAGCTTTTATTGCACTTTCTTCAGCTACTAGTACTTTATGGTGTAGACTTTTATATGGATTTTGCAGGATTCTTGTCTTTTGCCAAAAATTTCAAGTATAAAAGGGGGTAAGGTGGTGAGGTTTCTTCACCCATTCACATTTTATTTCTCTTGCTTATTTCTTTTCTTGTATCTTGTTATTTCCAAAATGTCCCTTCCCATAAGTATGAAATTTACCTCTTATCTCGAGAATTTAGAAGCTATGTATTTGTATAATTTGGACTATAATGCCTTTAACCCGTGTCGGGTCTCTTTATGGCGCAATCGGCCCATTAACTAGAACATGCTAACGGTGGCAACAAAATTTTGGTACCTTGAGGATCACGTTTTTCATTTTATCTTAGACGAGGTCTGCCTAACCTATGAGGAGTTTTTTTCTATGTTGGGGGTAACTCCTAGTATGGCAACGGCCATGCCCAAGTTCTCTCGGTATCCTCGGGAGCTATTAGCAGGACTTCTCCACATCTCTCCTTCGGTAGCTCAACCATTGGTTACTAGAAGAATGATCTCCATCCTAGCTATACTGTACTTCGCGTATCTATGGGATGTTAATGATGCAGGCCACGTCCGAGCCGTTGCCCTTAGCTTAACTTCGAAACTACTACTGGTGATCGAGGACTTCCTGTGGACCCTCAACTGGATGCCATTACTACGTGGATGTTATATCGCCATAATCCTGCGGAATTAATACCGAGTGAGACCCTGAACGGTATAGATTCTTGGCGGGAAGGCCATTCTAATTTTTAGAGAGGTAGCCTGGTTATGCTATTCATATGGCTATCTGAGAAATTTCGCTTAGCGGTCCCCCTGAATATCCATTGGCAGCTATGCTGAATTTTTTCAAACGCTATTTAATCAGCTTTGTCCTGACTATAGAGAATTAGGTAAACCGGTTTGTGGAGTACGAAGCTCAATGTATGCGCTGGTTGGTTCCCTAGTGGGGGAAATTGCAGTCTATTCTATAACTAGGGGGAATAACGATATATTTGGTTAGTTGGCCTTTGACAGTCCTCCTTTTATTTTCCCTGGCGGCTTCTGCATCAAGTCGAATGGGAGTAGATTGTGCCATCCCATACCCTGGACTTCTTTCCTGTAGAAGATTTGACAGAAGTCATGTGCATGCGGTTGGGATCTCTATGGGAGAGTCGTCGGATGTTACCCCATCCTTCCCAATCTATCGGCAGGGTGTGGTATGCGTCCAAAGATTATATGAAATAGATGTGGAAGAGGATAGTGGCTAAGATCTTAGTGGATCAGATCGGGCAGAGATGGTTTACCATATTTGACACTATGGAGGGGGGACTAGTGGTTTTCTCTAGGATAGTATGGGCTTACCATTCCATGGAGTGCCTTCGGCATACTATCCAGGCTGGGCAAGTTTAGGGGCCTCAAGATGATGATGGGGCCGTATCTTCTGGTAGTTGCGGGTAGGGTCTTTTTTGAAGTTGGTGATAGTTGTGAAGATTTTATGTATTTGGTTATGGGGATAAATGTGGGAAGGTTTGGTTAGTTTATTTTAGGGGTAGTTTGGTTTGGTTTATTTCTAGGATAGTTAGGTTGGCGGGGGTAGTTGTTTGATTTCGTACACTGATATTTCCTGTAACCGTACCGAAATTTCCCAAAATGGAATAAAAAAGGATTTTAATCATATTGTTGTGCCTCTTGATAAGTTTTACATTTTAATTATCTATACTAATCGCTAAGGCATACATAATCCTTTTGTTCATGTAAATGATAAAATGAACTGTTGTTATCGGATGTAATAAAAGATTATCACTTTGTGAAAAAGAAGGGGATCATGCTCATATAATGCGTATGAGATGCCTATGTAACTCTGGGTTTTTGAAAATTTGCTGAGTTTCATTTTTGAAAACAAAAAGGTTTTTTAGAGGATCAGGCCCCACGTAGTACTGAGTAGAGGGAAATAAAGAATTTTTTTAGAATAGAAGGGAGATAAGAGGAGTCATAGTGTACCGAGATTTCAGACTAGGGGTAAAATTTCTTAAGACGGTCCAGGTTGACTGGATGGGCCATCTCTTCTCCTTCAAGGTCAGTGAGTATAGAGGCGCTACCGGATAAGATCTTATTTACGATGTATAGGCACTCTAGTTTGTCTTGAATTTCCCTCTAGGGTCCCAGACAGGTTGTATAATTTCTTTGAGGGCTAAATTCCCTTCTCAGACACCATGATCCTTGACTCTCGAGTTAAATGATCGCACTATCTGGCGATGGTACCCCTGTCTATGATATGGAGCTTTTAGCCTTTTCTCTCTAAGAGTGAAAACTCATCAAGACAACTCTGATGCCAGTCTTCTTCATTGACTTTTCTTTCAAGCATGATGCGTAGTGAAGGTATTTCGAGTTCAATTGGTATGGTGGATTCCATGCCGTATACCAGAGAGTAAGGTGTATCCATAGTAGATGCTCGAACTGAAGTACGGTATCCCCATAGGGCGTAAGTAAATCTGATCGGCCTAATCTCAACAACTATCAATCATCTTACTAATGATTTCTTTAAGGTCTTATTGGTGGCTTCAACTATACCATTGGCTTGTGTTTGGTAGACAAATTTTTTTTGTCTCTGAATCCCGTACTCGTCGAGCAATTCTGTGACTTTTGCCTCGAACTGTAACCCATTAACTGATACTAGATCGTATGGGACCCCGTATTGGCAGATAATATTATTTCAGATGAATTTGACTACTTTTTTGGCATTAAGCACTGCGTATGACTAGGCTTGGACTCATTTGGTGAAGTAATTAAAGGAAATCGGGATGAACTCGTGCCCTTTGGAGGCTTTGGGTGTAACTTTACCTATGATATCGATGCCCTCTATAGAGAACGGATAATCGAATAGTAATCTAATAGTAATCTTAAACTATGGTAGTAATCTAATAATAATCTTAAACTATATAGGTCAAGTTGTATAGTAATCTAATAGTAATCTTAAACTATGGTAGTAATCTAATAGTAATCTTAAACTATATAGGTCATGTTGTATAATTCTAATAGTAATCTTAAACTATGGTAGTCCAATAGTAACCCTACCGGATAATCTTCTTGGTGGGCATATGGCCATTCATATGGGGTTAACATTCCCTTATGTAGATTTTCTGCATCACTTCTTTAATGTCATCCCCTGCGATGTAGTGTAAGTGGGTTCCATCAAAATTTCTTTTGAACAGTGCTTTATCGCAGATAATGTAGCATGTTACCATTTTTGTAGAGGGTTGCTCGTTCTTTCTTATTGGCATCCCGGGGGTACCTACCATGTTTGAGGAGGCTCCAAATGTCATAATACCAACACTCAGCCATATCGGAGTCCTCTTCTGTGACGATCTCAATGTGGCAACAACGAGTTGGTTTAGATTATTTTTGGACTAGGAAAGGGGGCATCATTATTCCTTTGGGCGTGTCAACCATGGAGGCGAGAGTAGCATGGGCATCGACCAACCCGTTCCTTAATCGGGGTAACTAATGGAATATGATATCTCAGAATTAGGAGGCTAGTTCTTCTAGGTGGGCATGGAAGGGTAATATTTTTTTTAATCCTTGACTTTTCATATTCTAATGACCTGACCGATGATGAGGGAAGAATCTCTGTAGACATTTAGGCATTGGATTACTTTCTTGAGAGAGACTTTGAGACCTACGGTGCATGCCTCGTATTTGGTCATGTTATTGGTGTAGGAAAAATCTAGCTTGATGGTAATGGGAGTGTGAGAGTCATCACGGATGATTAAGAGTATCCTAATGACATATTCTTTTTTGTTGGAAGCACCTTCAAAGAATATTTGTCACCAAATGTTTTCCTAAGAGGTGCAAATGATATCTTCATCTGGGAATTTGAAGATTCAAACATCGTATTCTTTTATGGGGTAAGGCTAAAGGTAATTAGAGGTGGCTCTCACTTTCATGCCTTTCTATGTGACATACAAAATATCAAAATCAGATAGCAGTATCAACCATCGGGCCATTCGACTAGAGGGAGCAGGTTTTTTGAGCAGGTATTTGATAGGATCCATTCGGGATACAAGTCTAATGATAAAAGCGAGCATGTAGTGCCATAATTTGTGAGTGACCCAGATAAGGGCGACACATGCTTTCTCTAAGGTAATGTAGTTGACTTTGTACCCAGCCAATTTGTGGCCGGCATAGTAGATGACTCTATCTTTGTGGGATTCTTCAATGTATTGGGCTAGCAAAGCCCTAATTGCGATATCTGTTACGATCATGTATAAGAGTAGAGGGAGACCAGGTTGCGGTGACTTGAGTACCGAAGATCGAGTTTGATACTTCTTGATTCGGTCAATGGATTCTTGACAAGCTTCTATCCAGAGCTTGGTAAAATCCTTTTGGAGGAGTTTGAAGATGGGTTCACAAATAAAAGTCAACGGGTTGATGAACCGGCTGATATATTGTAATTTTCCCAAGAATCCTTAGACTTCTTTCTTCATTCAAGGTGGTGGCATTTCGGTTATGGCTTTCAATTTGGCAGGATCTGCTTCAATACCCTTCCCATTAACCATGAATCCTAAAAAATTTCCTTTGGTGATGCCGAAAACACATTTTTGTGGGTTAATTCACATCTAGCATCGCTGCAGTCATTCGGAAAACATTCAGAGATCGGGAACATGACCTTACTGAGTCCTAGACTTGATGATCATATCATCCACATAGACCTCGACCTTTTTGTGTATTAGAACGTATAAGATGGTTGTGGTATACCTTTCGTAGGTAGCCCCTGCATTTGTGAGACCGAATGGCATAACTATGTAATAAAAGGTTCCCCAATGGGTGATGAATGTAACTTTTTCTAGATGATCAGGGTGCATTTTAATCTGATTGTATTCGACAAGCCAATCAACGAATGACTTGAGAGCATTACTAGTCGTGTTGTCCACAATCATATCGATATTGGGCAGCGGGTAATCATTTTTCAAAGATGCTTTGTTCAAATCCCGGTAGTCAATGCACATGTGAACTTTTCCTCATGACTTTGGCACGGGTATAATGTTGGCTAACCTTGTGGGATATTCGATCACCTAGATGAAGCCCGGTGCTCTAAAAATAGTGTATGATTTAGGTCCAAATCTATCAGAACAAGTAGTATCCTAGTAAGTACGGAATCGTATTCCCCAGGGATTGAACAGTCCCAAGAGAACTAGAGTGGGATAAAAGTTATTCTCTAAACGTCACGAAGATAAAGTGTAAAAGATGATTTGTTGTTTGAAGTGGTGATAATAGGTGACCGCTATACTAAACTCTGTTTAATATGTAAAGAACGATTTAACTATGGAGATAAACTGAAACGAACTAAGATAAGCTAACTTCAAGAGATAAAAGAGATTGGGGATCATTCTTCCACCTCGGGTTTGCTATGAGGATGATATGATATGGTTCAAATTAATTCTAATTGGGCATAACTAATTAAGTCCGAACATCAACCATGTAGATACAAAACTCATCAATAGAGGATTATGGGTTAATTAGTTATTGCTAAATAGGTTGGGTTTGTAGTAAATCATCGAACACTACCCTTGCTTAATAAGGGAAGTTAAGAGACTAGGATACTCCAAAACTAACACATGAAGTTCCATTAGAACAATTATAAACCAAACCCTAAATTTGAAGTTCAAGCATCCAAGGTGGGATAATGATCCCAGACCATAAGTTTATCTACGTATCGTGGAAACTAAGCTACATATGCAAAAGAACAACGTACTTAAGAAAGCCATATAGTCAAATACAAGCCAATACAAGAGAAGGTAATAAATGCAATTTAAAGCTAAGAGAACAAGTTGAGAAGAAGTAAATGAACCTTTCTTGCATTAACAACAACAAACTAGGAAGTAATCAAGGCTTTACAAGTAGGTAAGAGTAATAAAAACACTTGACCTAGGAGAGAGAAGTGAGTGTTTCTGTCTTTATAAGGTTTCTAATAAAAGAAATCTGATTATTATAGTGAGGAAACAAAGGGATATACCCCCCAAAACTTGAAAATGGCAAACTTGTAATAAGATGGAACATGGGGAAAATCGATTCGGTATTAATCCGAATCGATTCGCCAAGTGGGTAATGTGGCACTGGATGAAATCGAATCGATTCAGTTGGGACCCAAATCGATTCGTACCTACTTCAAAAGTGGGGGAAGGCCGGCTATGGGGGAATTTATGCCATTAATCCAAATAAAGGTCTGTAACTTCTTCGATAAAATTCATATTCATGCACCGTCTAAGGCCATGTGGAGATGATTCAAAGGTCTTCAACTTCCGTGGAGACTTCGAGATCAAAACCCAAATGTCAAAATTAGTAAAATACCCCCGACTTTGCGACTATCTACGAAACCTTCATGGAATTCAACCAAACTTCATATCATGCATTTCCGAGACATACAAAATCTCAAATAAGGCACACACAATATATATGATGAAAACAAGGGTTAGTCCACAAATGAGCATAAGAACCGAAATAACATGAGCGGGAATGCTAGAATGTAGAAATTAACGAGGTATTAAATACAAAAAATGTGACTTATCACACCACCTAACTTAGACATTGCTAGTTCCGAGGAATGAAGAACGAAGAAACAAGATCCAATCATAAAACCATAACAGAGGGAATATGTACACTGAAGAAACAATGCCACTTTTGCGGGCGAACAATTGCATTTAGCGTATGCATTAAGCGTTGAACCCCTAGGTGGCCCTAGGGGACGAGTGTTATCTTATGAGGGTGTCTAGGGATGACACCCACAAACATCAAGTCAACTTATACAATGATAACCCGAAAACTTACTCATATCTCAACAATAATCAAAGAAAGCATAATCGATTAACAAAGTGAATGATGCTCATAGAAAAGTCGGCAATTATTGACACTATAAGAGGAACTTCAACGAAAATTGAAACCATAGAAAATTCGAAATAAGTGTACACATATGGTAATTTAGATTTGGTAAAACTTTCATAATCTATGTAAACACTAAAACATGCATGACTTAAGTCCTCTCCAGTTGTTACATTCACAAATAAAAGCACTCAGAAATGGGATGTAACACACACGGGACATGCCGGCATAAGGAGTAATTGTAAATGGAAACTAGTCCATGCACTTGTCATCAATGAAGAAAGATATATAAAAGTGAAAAATACAATCTCATGAAAGGATATTGCATATTAACCGAGGTGAAATGCACTATAACAAATTATCGCAAATGTTCGACCTTTGAATCAACTTCCCCCAGGATCAAATAGGACTTTTCAGCGATGTAATTAGGGCTAGGATAGGGTTTGGAAACGAAAGTCTATTTATAGGAGCAAAGGGGATTTGGTAATAACATTCAAGATAATGGAATTAGTGGGCAATAGAAGAATTGGGTTTTAAGTTCCAAAAGCAAGATACTATTGATAATAGGACTTTTATTCACAGACACATGGTGAAAAGGGGATTCACAAATCATGGAGCCATTTATTCTATTTTTCTTATTTTCTTTTTCTTTTTCTTTTTCTTTTCTTTTCTTTTCTTTTCTTTCTTTTTCTTTCTTGATTTCAATCCACATAATACAAACATCATTTAATCCCGGGAATAATCCCAAATCAAGGTACGAAAGGTATCAATAAAGGTTAGAAACTCTAATGTGGAGTTGGTGAGGGGATTTGGAAATGAAACGAAAGGTCATAATAAGGATCAACCGGGTTGAATAGGGAGATGTGTAAAGGTAAGGCTAAGGTCGTATGGTTTAAATATGAAAAAAGGGCCTATGATCCTTTCCTAGGGTTTCATGTGATTCTCGGGACACAACACTATTAAAAATCATGCTCAAGTGTCAATTTCATGATGAAGTCAATTAATATGCAATCAATGAAAAGAAAGTAATATTGTCAATAAGATACTCTTTTCAAAAAAGAGAAAGAGTAATTGTATACGCTCACAATTAAAGGTTTGCATCGAATCTCACTTATGCAAGTTTATAGCATGTACTTATGATCAATGATTTAGCAAGACTTTAAACCAAATCATAAACAGTTGTGGGGAATATATCAAATAGTTCCTCGAACATTTTTTAATACATGATTAGTCCAAGCCTTATTATTTTGCTCCAAAAAATCCTTCACCGTGCCGCTGGCGCGGACCTTTAAAGATAAGAGAATAAGGACTTTTGGGTACAAAATAGAAGGCTTGGACTAAATGTGTATTAGAAAATGTTTGAGGGACTTTTTAGTATTTGATCCAATAATTATTTGTGTATTGTGATCATGGGATTAACAGTTTAATTTCTTGAAGTCATTCACAATGTTAATAATATACGGGCTAAAGGCTAATAAATCATAAACTCTAAGCATGCAACATCACTATAAAAAAGGAAAATACGATCATATACGTAATCATTGGAGATAAGGGAGAAAAAGAAGAATTTGGATTTTTGATTTTTTTAATAATAAATAAATGAGAATTAATAATAACATGTTAATCGACTGCAAAAAATGTAATTCACACCCCCTAACTTGACATATACATTGTCCCCAATGTTAGTAGGGACACAAATGGAAAAGAAGGTGAGAAAGCATCACCCCGTAAGGAGAAAATCTCGAGAAGCGCAACGAAAAACTTGTTAACATGTTAGTATTAAAAACAACAATATATACAATAAAGAGATATATACAAATGCAAATAACAGAAAGAAACTGAGTGATATCGTTAATAATATAAATAAGTTGGGTACATGGGTTTAGAAACCAAAAATGGAAAATACAATAAATGCACTCCATCAACCCACAACCTACACAACTAAGAAACCCACAAAAACTAACTAAAACTAGCAAAAAGGAGAGATAGCAGCAGTAGATCAGGTCAACACCGTAAGGAAACTCCTGGAAGTGACTAGAAGAGTCGGGCGCATGGGGGTCATGCGGCGCATAAGGGTCAAAAGTTATGGTGGCACAGGCGCCTCGCCCCCATGAATGTGAGCAAACAACTCCATCTTCACATGGGTGAGCATAGAAATATCCCGTCAGTATGCATCCATATCCTACCGGTAATCACCCATGAGAGAAGTGAAATCGGTCTAGAGAGCATCCATCCTGATGCCCAAATCGCGAATCGGGTCAGTCGAAAGAGGAACCCTTAAGAGCATTATTTTATATTGTTCGACTTACATTTATGTATGTCGTATACCGCTATAACTGTCAATGAATTATTCAAAGATTATTCAAGCATAAAGATGGATCTGAATATCAAAGGTCTTCAACATTCAAGCATCCGCGAGATTAATTTTGGTAAGGTTGTGTTTAAGTACCTTAATGGTTCAATTAGAGTGTTGGGACATTTTTTACAAAGCGGAGTTTTTCGCCAAAAGTTTTAACGTGGAATATTTTCTAGGAAAAAAAATAATTTTCATTTAATCTCGTTCGAGAAAGATGCGTAGTCGTTTGAGCAACATGTGATCTCGCGCGAAGCTGTCGTTCGAGAGACAGTGTCTTTTCGTTTCAGTTTTTATAAATAGGGTGTTAAACCACTCCATTTTTTATAAGAAGACCTGATGTTTTAGTTTCTGCAAACACTGCAAATCGACAGAATGCTCTGTCTTCTTCGTTAAGGGTTTAATCCTTTTTGTTTTCAATTCACAAATCGTCCCAATCTTTATGTGAATTATTTTGGAACCCAAAATACAAACTTGGTGAAGTTTTTCTCTTGTAGAGAGGGTAAATCTACGGTTGATGAATGCATGTCGTTTGGACTGCGTGTTCATGTGGACTGCTACGGTTGTTCCATTGCTGACTCAAGACTGCGTGTGTTTGTGGATTGTTGCGGGAGTTCATTGCAGATTTCATTGTAATTATTATAAGTTGCGATTTACTATTTTATAGTGAAATAAAGGTTTTCCCCGGAAGGGATTTTTTTCAAAAACATGTGAGTTAGTTATATTAGTTGTGATGGTTTGACATACACATATACACACACACACATAGTTGCATGTTTAGGAGCTGAATTAATTTAGTTCGATTTTTGTCACCGATTAAATAAGGTTAAATTGGAAATTTGCGAATTCAGTTTAATCAAGTGTCACACATACATTTTACAAATTGATATCAAAGCCTGTTACGCTAAGTTATTGCGTTTGATCCGTTTTATACAAAATTGTGTGATATTGATTTTTTTTTAAAATTTATTATGTGAAAATCGCAATTTTTCCAATGGAGCACTTATGTAATCGGTTGCCCCCCTTCAATGAAATGAGTACGAGTCAGAATTTTGATGATTTAGAAAGTTTGAATTTGACGTTTGCTAGAATTGATTTTTCGAAAAACCAAAAATGTCATTTTAAATCCATTATGGATTTTTTGCAAATGGTTCAAAATCTAAGAGATTTTTATCGTGAAAAAATTGTCTCTTTGGACCATGACTTTAATGACTTAAAATTGTCCAAAAAGGAGAGTGATGATAGTGTCCTATTTTTAGAAAAAGAATTGGAGGACTTTAAAAATTCTAGGATCTGTATTTGTGCCAAACTAGATAAAAATATTTTACTCGATGAGTTTGTGGAATGTGAGGAGACTCTTAGGGATAAGTGTGAGTATTTTAAGAATGAATGTGATAACCTTATAGGTGTTATTGAAAATTTATAGAAGTAGTCTTTAATATTGGAAGAGTCAAATTCTTTGCTTGAGTAAAAAATTTTGGAGTTAAAAAATGATTTGACAGAATCGTGTAGTGTTGGTAGGAACGGTAGTGGATCGTCGTCTATCATGTTTCCAGTGTTAAAGACAATACCATTATTTGTTTTATAGGGTCAATAAATCCCAAGTACATTAGAAAATTATGTTCACATTGTAGTAGGAAAGGACAACTTAGGCATTTTTCTTTCGATATTCGAAGAAGTCCTAGGAGGTTGAAGTCTAGTGTTTCCTTGGTTCCCAAAACCCCTATGCATCGTTGCACACCTATTTGGGTTAGGAAATCACTTTTATAGGCACTAGATGTTAGACTAGTTGATTCTCGGATGCTTTCACATAATTATTCTCTTACTATATCATATAGATGATTGTGTTCGCATGTTTGTCATATGCTAGTTGTGCTTCATGATATATTCTTGCTAGTGTTATGACTCGTGTATGTTTTGTATTAGTTTTTATTTTTGATAAAAATTTTAAAAAAATAAAAGAAGAGTTTGTATTTTGTTTTGCACCGTATATGAATGGACATTTAGGATGACCGAGTCACAATTTCATTCTATATCCATGTGACTATTTGATAATGTTCTGATATGCATCATCATCTCATTTATGTACTTTACAATGTTTGGAGTCATTGAGATGTGATTATTTATTACTACCTACATGTTTGACTCATGAGTTCCTTTAATGCACACTTGCACGGATTTGTTTGATTATCATACTTGTTAATCACATATTGGTCGGAGTGTTGTCATCTCAATTTTGTCTTTAAAATGAACCATATGCGATAAAACTTGAAAAGGGTTGCGAGAGTTAAAAAAACTCATCGTGAAATCCACCGTTTAAAAGAGCCCGAATAAGTTGAAAGGATTTAAAAAGATAAATGTGACAAAAGGGGGACACCTCAAAAGAAAAATAAATGCATAATTATTTATGAGGGAGTCTGGATGGAAAGAAATGAAAAACGAGTTTGCACATCCTGACAGTGTCATGAAAAAGCATTTAATAGTTTTAGGCGTTATTTGTGTGGGAATCATTCTTGACTTTGATGTGCTGATGGATTGAGTCGATGTCATTTAAATTCAACACTTTCAACACCTAAGGATGATTTTGAGATTCGTTCGTTAGGAGTACACATATTCATCCTGCACATATGTTATGTTTGATTGCTTTGATTTTTCTATCGAATATGTTCACACCCATTCATTCCGTTTGCATGCTTTGGCTATCTTAGTGTAAATTCATGATGTGTGATTTTTGTAAAATTATTTTTGCATTTTTGTATGAAAAATTGAAAAATCAAAAATAGTTTGTAAAAGCCTTTGAGGATTTCTTTGCACGAGCATAGTTTAATCCATATTTTCTATGCATATTTGTCGTGACAACTTCATGTTTATTTTGTTTAATCGTTTCCTTGTCTATTTCAGTCAAATAAAAAGGGGAAGACGAATTATGGGGGGGGGGGGGGGGGGGAGGGGGTTGCATTATGGGGGAGATTTGATTATTGATTGATTTATTTTTATATCATTTCAAACTCGATGTATCACGAAGGTATTTTCTTTGTATCATGTGTGTAGGTATAAAAAATGAAGATCATATTTTTCACACCCTGGTGAGAAAAGCATACAGAATTGGAGATTTAAAATTGAAGATTCTTTAAAGAAACGTTTTAGACTTACATGTTTAGTACCTTTTCAATTTTGGGTTCATGGGAGGGTATTATATTTGTATAGGTATTTTGATTTGATAATTCATATCTTTTTATTCTGTACCGGCATAGACATAGGGGGAGATTTTTAAGGACATTATTTTTTATTGTCTGACTTATATTTAAGCATGTCATATACTGCTAAAACCGTTGAAGAAATATTCAAAAAGTTATTCAAGCATCAAGACGGATCCAAATATAAAAGTTCTTCAACATTAAATCCTCTACGAGATTAATTTTGCTAAGGTTGTGTTTAAGTACCTTAACGGTTCACTTAGAGTGTTGGGATATTTTTTACAAAATATTTTCTAAGTGTTAGAGCGGAGTTTTTCGTCAAACGTTTTGAGGCAGAATATTTTATGGGAAAATAAAAAATTAGTTTTTATTTAATCTCGTTTGAGCGAGATGCACAGTTGTTCGAGTGACATGTGATCTCTTGCGAAGCTATCGTTCGAGTGACAACCTTTTTGTTCGAGCGACTTCTCATCTCGTTCGAGCGATGCGCCGCCTAAAGATTTTTTATTATAAATATGGTGTTAAACCACTCCTTTTTTTTTATAAGAAGACCTGACGTTTTAGTTTCTGCAAACACTACCAATCAGCAGAACACTTTGTCTTCTTCGTTTAGGGCTTAATCCTATTTGTTTTCAATTCACAAATCATCCCAATCTTTAAGTGAATTATTTTGGGACCCAAGATACAACTTTTGTGAAGTTTTTCCCTTGTAGAGAGGGTAAATCTACGGGTGAGGGTTGCGTGTTGATTGGGAGTAATCGAGGGTGTTCCTGGATGGTTTGGACTACGTCTTCATGTGGACTGATGCGGCTGTTCCACTACTGACACAAGACTATGTGTCTTTGTGGATTATTCTGGTAGTTTATTGCATATTTCATTGTAATTATTATAAGTTGTGATTTACTATTTTATAGTGAAATAAAGGTTTTTCCCGAAATGGATTTTTTCCTAAAATTTGTGAGTTAGCTATATTATTTATGATGATTTGACACACACACTCTCTCTCTCTCTCTCTCTCTCTTTCTCTCTCTAGAGGGGGCATTAAGGAAATCTTGAGATTAGAGATAATCCCCCCACTAGCAACAGTGTTTGGGATTAAGGCAGCAAGGAAGCTCAGCGTGGCATCTCAAGCATGGCAGCTTAGCGTGGTAGCTCAGTGCTTAGCGTGGCAGCTCATAGCTTAGTCACATTGTATCTTTGTTTATATTGACTGTGGGCTATAACCACTGTAATGATGTAACGAGTATAATGTTTTTTAGTGTGAGGCAGAACGGTACTCGCAAGAGACCATGCTTGGTAGGGCCTGGGACAACTTTCATGCTCTATCGAACGACCTCATCGTGGGAACTTTAGAGGGACTTGGTTTGGAGGATTGTGAAGTGAGGCACTGTTGGGTCTTATCTTAACCATATTAGATACACCTGGTAAAACACCAAAAGACACTGATCGTGGAACCCCGGGTAGAGCATCCTTGAGTTCCATTGGGTGTTGAGTTGTGGACCAAACAACCCTCTACTTAATGTCACATCTACTGTAGGTGATGTCACTAGCTAGATAGACAATGTCAAATTTGAACTTGAGTAAACCACCGTGGTATTTGGGGTTGTCAGACAGTTGGTGAGCCACCTCTATGACAACAGTCGCATGACACACAGTGGTTTGGAAAAAGGAATGTCTTGGCATTTAATGTTTATGATGAAGAGCTAACTAGGGCATCAGGCATTTAATATTTGTGACAAAAAGTATGAGGGATGTCTTTCACAATTATTAATGACTGAGTTACCTTGGGAGTGGTGTGGAGGCTATTTAAGGACCCCAACCACCTCTAGCGAGAAGAGGTTCTTTTTGAGAATTCAGAAGTCATTACTAGAGAGAATATACATTAGAGAGAGATTTATTACGAACCAGAGAGTTTACTCACCCACCATTGTCATTTATTACGAAGATTTAATACTTGACAGAGATCATTGAGAGTGGTTGGGGTGTTTTGGGTGCCTGCCAAGGTGTATCTAGGGTTCTCATTTTATCTCTCCCTTTAAACGAGTCGTTTCTGAGTTCATTATCATCTTCTGAGTTATACACCAGAGACTTGTGAGTTCAAACTGAGTTTATCTTCATTAAGTTGTATTTGCGTGTCCTATTGTTAAACAATAGTGTTGTTGGTTAACTTATCATTACTGTAATCAAAAGGGGTTACGCCTCCATCTAATCTAAACTACCCTCTTACACACACGTAGTTGCATGTTTTGGGGCCGAATTAATTTAGTTTAATTTTTGTCACCGATAAAATAAGGTTAAATTAGAAATTTATGAATTTAGTGTAATTTAGTATCGCACATACATTTTACAGAATCGAGGTCTGCTCCCTCGGGACATCGGGCATTAGAGCGTCAGAAGCAACAAAGTCACCCCCCGCAGTCGGATGACCCACCATCCGCTTCTTGCGTCGCTCCTAATAATCCTTCCTTAAACTCTTTTCAATTACTCACTCGTCGAGTCTCGTGGGGAACCTTGGAATCTTGTCAGTCCCCACTACCTCACACCTCGCGTCTCTGCATATCCTAGACACAAGCCGTGCATAAGGGAGAGTATTCGATCCCTTATTGCAATAGGCTACCCCCAAGATCTGTTGAAGCACAAAGGCGGGGAGGATAACGATGGAATTTGTGCCCAAAAGATAATAGAGAAAGTGGGTCTATTTGGAGCGGAGAACGGATTTGGTTTGGGTTGGGATGATGGAATTGACTACGATGAGATGAATGATGCAATGAACGTCGAACATGCTGAATGTGGAGAAAATTTCCCTGGCTCAAATCCTACCTTGTGCTAGACGTGCAATTAGGGTCTTATTGGTGAGATTTTTTTCTTCGTCATAGATCGGGTAGTCATACTCATCGGGGTTAGCAACCCCGCTCAAATGTTGCGCAAGGATGGACGTTGAAATCAGAATTTTCCTCCCCCTCACATACACCTCGTAAGTCCTGTCTCCAGTCGAGATGAGTGAAGCATAAAATCGTCGTACGTGTGCCTTATTGACATCACCCCCCATAGCCAGTTTGGCTTCCCACGAGAAAATTTACAGGAAATGCCCAACAGAGGCAGGTTTTGATGGATCGGCTAGAGGGGAATTTAGCTCGATAACAATATCTCTCCTCCCTTGAACAGAAAGTTTCAAAACTCGTTCATCCAGTAACAACATTGGTGGAAGGTTTTGATTCCATCATAACCTACAAAAAATTTAATTTATACACACACCATTAGTGTAATGCACATAATTAAAGTTATCGTGAAACTCAGGGAGATAAGGCTCAGAGGGTGCACGTCGGGAGAAATTGGTCGGGTAAATGTGACCGACGTGAACCACATTCAAAATAAGGATAACCAATAACTACGTGAGATAATTGGTGCAAGAATACAGGTTTAGCAAACAAAATCCCATTGGGGCATTTATCGAACACGTAGTGTGCAAAAGGTGAAAAGCAGGGTCAAAATGCCATTTTTATCACGAAAACCCCTAACAAATACAACTAGCACAACAATTCTATATACACAAGTTGTATTTGTTGGATACATTTTGAAATCAGTGATAAAAATGTGGAATTTTATGAAGAAAATGGAAGAAATGATCAAAATTTTATTTTATCGTACTTTAAATACCAAGAACACAAATAGAAAAGTTGAAATCAACAAAAGAAAGTTGATGATTGTTACCTTGGAGGAGTGAATCGTGAGGATGGAGGAGAAATATCGTGTGCAAAACTGATTTGGGCAGGAGGAAGTTCGCAGGCTCTAGGGAGAGGAGAGTGTAGAATGTATTGAGCTGTAAAACAGAAGGGGGAAGTTTTTAATATTTGTAAAAGTGAATCGATTCCGTGGATAACCTAATCGAATAAAAAGTGTGGAATTCAAAAACTTTCTCTAACCGAATCGATTAGAATTGGTCCCAAATTGATTCACAAATGGGGGATTTGCTTACTGAACTCGATTGAATCGATTCGAAATGGGCCGAATTGATTCGCTGATGGATACCTACTCACCAACTCTTATTCGAATCAATTCGAACATCCCTCAAATCGATTCACAAAGGAAATCTTAAGTTTCTACTTATGTTGTTTAGATAAATCATGGAATACAAGGATAAGGGCTGCTTTTTTTGGTTTTCTAAGGACCCTATAAATGTATATGGGATGTAAAATGGTCCGGGACAACAAGTTAAAACCCCTCACGTACCGGGGGTTGCTCGGTACAAAAATTGCAATTTCGGGAACCCTATCAAACCCCGTAAATGGGGTTGTTATGTGCGATATCTGGAGACAAATCTGTGAATATGATTCGAATAAAGTTCCCTAGGTTATTCCCACGTCCCTTAACTTTCATGACCGCATTACATCGCATATTTCATCGATTAACATGAATGTCGGGTTCTAAGTCCGAAGACGTGATGAATATCACATTTTCAACAGTATGGACCTTGGAACCGCGACCAATGTTCTCACGTGAATAAATATTCTAGAGTTGGGGCCACTGATTTGTACAATTAAGGTTGGGTAATTCTGCACGTGATTGGTCAACTACATCATAAATCTCAATTTCTTCCCTAAAACACTCGTCGCTAGGGATTAACATCTCGATGTGAATAGTTAGCTTAAATATGCTAGAGTCATTAATGATACGAGAAATAATCCACTTTTCATTCTCATACTAGCAAGTCATGTATAAAGTGCATAATAAGCGAATAGAGCAAGTAAAGAGAGATAAAAGGCAAGATATAAAGTGGTTCAGCTATAAAAATGAGACTACATCCACTTTGGTACCACACTCTCATTATATTCATTTCTAGTACTTGTTTAAAATGCCATAATAGGCGTACAATGTATATGAGATAAGAGCATACATGTCTATGAGGATTTCTATGTGTCGGAGAGAAGGCTGCGATGTCGGTGAGTAGCCCCCAAGATGGACTGAATGGTCTTTGATCTATGTATTGGTACTAGAAATGAACCCGAATTTGGATGATGAATCAATACCCCCTGTCTCGAGGTGTGGACCTCTACTTGTAAGTGTAGATGCTCTAGTACTGCTGTGGGTGAAGCAAAGGGGATGCAGCTAGTTAAGTGAATAAACTGGGTTAGTTAATAAATGAGCATAAGAACGTGGGTTAGTCAATAAATGAGCATAAGAATCGAAAATAACATGCGCGAGAAAGATAGAATGCTCAAATTAATGGGGTATTAAGTATAATAAACGTGACTTATCAAAGCCTATATTAAACTGTGTGACCACCTCTTCTTTAATATTGAGCGACCATTAGGTGTAGAGGTTTCGCAGTTTGTATTTGATCGGCTTACATTCTGGGAGAGTTGGAATCTCATATTAGGCGATCTATGGATCGATGCCGAGAATGTCATCGTAGGGCCATGTGAAGACGTCCACAAATTTCTTTAACAATTTTTTGTGTTGTGCGCGCTCATACTCGTCGAGGGTGGACCCTATCCTAACGTCGCGCAGTTGGCTACTAGAACCGAGATTGATAACAACAGTTTCATCTTCATTAATTTGAACTCCATTATGTTGTTTGTTATTAATCTTAGTAAGATCTGTTAAAAATTATTCATTTGCAAAATCATCATCATTAAGAGTTTGATTAGAATCAAGACAATTAATGTAAGGCACAACAAAATACTCAAAATCTTTGTTTATTTTATTCTCAGGAAAAATAGTACTGAGAACCTTGTCAAAGGAGGTCTCGATTACATTGTTATCAGAACTAGGAGGAACAACAAAAGAAGAAGAAATGGGATAAACATCTGGGTTGGGTTTTATCTCAACAGGTGGAAGTGGTAAAGTATTCCAGTTGGGGGGTGCATTAGTAATCTTGATCGGGATGGACTAATACGATGATGTATCACCTGAGTGGATCATGCAGAGTGTCAACCCCAGTGTCTGCAAATTGACTAAATCCTCGGAGTCACTTCCCTTAGAAACCTCAGTAACAATTGTAGTCTTCTCAACGAGTGGTCGCACATGATGCTGGGAACTTTTGACCCATGAGTAGCTGTCTTGGAAGAAGATGTCCATCCTTGGCTTCATTTTCTTATCCACTTGATCATACCATGGTTCGGTAAAGCCATTAAAGGAAAAATATTCATCCTTTTTTATGAATCTTACATTCAAGGAATCCCATGAAATAGTCTTAGCACTTTCCAACCTTATCTTCAACCGATGTTGGGGAAGCATTATGAGTTCCTTTGATTATGGTTGATAACCCATGCTATACGGAGGAAAGGCCTTCTTCTGCACTATGGGTTCTAGTATCCCTTGTTGTCATCATCCTAGCCCTAGTCCGGGCATAAAATGCATATTTTTGAGCAATTGTGTCGCGTTGACATTTTCGTGAGGGATGTACTCTGGACATACTCCATCTTTAAAATCATCCCCTGCTGGGAGTGGAAGTGGTTCGAATCGAAAACCATACATAAACATATCGTAAGCCCCATATTGTATCTCTAGTACCAAGTTACTGGTGCTCGCATTCTTGGAATTATCATTTTCGCCCAAGATGGTGATGACCTTCCCCTTGGCGAAGAACTTCAATTTTTGATAGAGATAGGAAGATACACCCTTGATGTTATGGAGCCATGGCCGAAAAAGAAATAGGTTGAAATAAGTTAGTATGTCGATGACCTGGAACTTAATAATGAGATTTATAGGGCCAGCCCCTATTATAAGCTTTATGTATCCCATCACCTCTCGATGAGTATTGTCATAAGCATGCACTGTAATGGAATTTAGAGCAAGGTCACTTAATTTCAAAACCAAATAGTTAAGGGTTATTAATGGGCACACATTATGTGCTGATATATTGTCAACTAATGAGAGTGGGATTATCTTCCCCATTACCTCAATGGAGATGTTAAGAGCGTAGTTATGATTGGAACCAAACTTAGGGATTTCTTCCTCAGAGGAGGATAACATTAGAGTAGAGGTTAAGGATCCAACAAAGTTTACAACTTCTTTTGGAGTGGTGAAAGGAGGTACTCTGAGCCCGTTAAGTAATTTTATCAATTCATTTCAGTGTAGTTGGGAAGACATGAAGAGTCCCCATAAAGTGATGTTAGCCTGAGTTTTCTTCAACTGGTCGCGGATTTTTCTCTCCTCGATGGTCATATTCAGAATCGGGTATTTCTCGATGACACCCTTTCCTTTATCCATCGTTGCTAACTGAGGGTTTTGACTCTGGTAGTGTCTCCCAGATCTTGCCATGTGGTTCATGAAAGAGGGGAAGAATAAAAATCCTATTTGTTCATATATCTAGGCTTATTCAAAAACTTTGTTGATATCTCCTAGTAGATATTCAAACGATATCATCCCATATTAACTGATCACTGGGCTAACCTTTTTCTGGCTTGGACCTTCATCCGAACTATCAAATTTGCCCCCTATCTGGTGGCAACGATTCCATCCTTCCACAATAAGTCAATGCATTCTAAAATCTCAATGAATTCTTAATATAGACCCTCCTAATAAATAGGGAGATACAGAAGTGAAGGGACTAATCGCCCTTGTAGATTTAAAGCATCAAGTAACTCAGATATACTGTAAATCTCATTGGTCTGTCAGAATAAGCCTACCTTGATCTGAACTGCATCGTTTAAACTTACTTCATCGATAGGTACATCCAATTATCTGACTCTCGAGCCCACTTTCAAGTTTGTATTAATAGGGCCCTGAATTTCTGGAAGTCAATGGTCATTTCTGAAGGAAATTTCATCCCAAACTCTAGAATCTAGTTTAGTACTGCTAGAAATTCCACATATTTCCCTTCGGACCGAGTATGAACGACAATACATGCTCTTACAAGAAGCGACAGGTCATAGTCGACAAAATAGGTAGGGTGTAAAAGAAAATATGGGCAATCTTTAAGGGGCTTAGGTGAATATACGGGTATAATGGGTGATTTACTAAGTACAATCTGGGTAGATGGGTCAAATTTTAAATCATTTTTTTTGGAATATAGCATTTGCATGATTTGGAAGTGGATTGTGAGTAGTGTTTGGTTTAGGATTTTCTGGTGGGGCGAAGACACCCCGATCAATCAGACCTTAGATTACATTATGGAGATGGAAGCACTGACAAGTGGTATGGCCTACATTTTTATGGAAATCATAATGGATGTCGGGTTTGAAATTTTTAGGAAGTGGGTTTGGTAATGGACGAGGGTCCAATGGCGTGACGAAATTTTAACTTAATATGTCTTAGTAGACTTTGGATAAGGGAGCATGATGCTTGGTGTATTCTTTTTTGATCGGGTTGGCACGACTTTTTAGTGCTCAAGAGGTAGAAGGCCATGAGATTTTGTTAATGGTCCAAACTGTAGTAGGCTTCTCATATTTTCTTTGAGTAAATTGTCTAGATACTTTCTTTGGCTCACCTTCTGTCTTGGCAAGACTTTCTTGAGCCTCCACTACTGCTTCTCGGAGGGCTCGAAAATGGGGTAATACTATCCTCCCACCGTTTCTCAAACATGGGGTAAGACATTTTTCTTCACAATACTAACTTTCACTCCTTCGATAGGCCCGTTGGTCAAGGTGGTCGCTTTTTCCCTCCACCTTGCTATGAAGTTACTGACAGTTTCTCTGGAATTCTTCTTGAGAAGTTCTAAATCACGACGTGTAATCTCAGACTCCTCTTTGTACTTGTACTGCGACATGAATTCATGGGCAATATCCTCAAAACTGTGAATTCTAGATTCCTTGAGGGATAAGAACCAATGAAGAGAAATTTCCTTCAATGTTTATTGGAACATATGGGCCATTATTTTCTCAGAGGAACCTAAGAGAGTCATGACTCGGTGCTAACTTCGGAGATGAACAATTGGGGGATCGCTACCTCTGAACTTCTCAATGTTGAGCATCTTGAACTTTTTCGGCAGCCTTGCTTTAGGGTAGGGAGACATATGGGTGTAATCCATGTAGTTCCCGGAGATTCAGACTTGGTCAAACTTCTTAGTCAACAAATTAAGGTCATCCTTGACCTTGTTAAACTCTTCTTCCTTCATATCAGTAGGTACTGGTAGGTTGGCCTGTGGTTGGGCATGATTCGGCACATGAAGCTGCGCTGGTGGCAGCCCATTGGTAGGAGGGGCACGTGAAGCGTGTTGATTTTATTTTGGGACCCAATAGGCTCGGGTGTAGGAGGACCCATAGCATGAGGAAAAAGGACCTCGGGTTCTTCGAGAATAGGGACCCAATTTTGCTGCATCTCATGAACCTCAGCTTGAAGGTTGTTAATCTTAGCGGTAAGTTGGACTAGAACCGTCATCAAATCAGGTTCTACATTCAATACTTGATCTGCGTTCTCCATGTATAGTGGGTGGAGGTGAATTACGGACTCAAATTAAGTAGCAGTATAACTAACGGATCTTTAGGGAGGTTCGGTGGAAGACCAAAGCCAATAGGAAGCTAGGCCAAGGGTCAGGTATTCGATCGACCTGAGAGGGAAAAATGATTCGAATTTATTTTTGGAAAAAAGGGAAGAATCTTTCAGAACGAAGAGGAAAATGTTTATGGTATTTTTTGGAAAGATGAAGACAAAATGTTTTTGGTATATTGATAAAAAAGAGGAAAAATGCTTTTTGGAATTTTGATAAAAGAGGAGGAAATAAGTTTTTAACACTTTTGGTAAGGGAGGAGGAGAAGTGAGAAAATGGTCTCAGCATGATTATAATTATTATGTTTTCACATGTATTAGGTTTACCTAAATGCAAAAGAAATGTCGAAAGGGACCTGAGCCTGGGAAAAATTGGGATTGAAAAATATGTAAAACCTAGTTTGACTTATTTTTTGGCTCATGGACACGGTCCCATTTTGGAAAAGACGAAATTGCATGAAATTTTGGGCAGCATGCCGACCCGAAATTTTGGCAGAGTTTTGGGTAGTAATCAGCAAACTAAATATAAGTTCCCTAGGTTTGATGCCTGTATGAGGGTATGCAATTTTTGTTTCAGTGAAATGGTTCCCCCTTTGGCATGACTTCCATGATATACGTCTTGCTTTTGAGGGCAATCGGTACGTGTGGACAAGCCATTTGATATATCTGAGTGTATATGAATTTCCTCATAATATACCTCATGGGGACAATACATGTGAGAGGGAATTCGATATACTCGATGTACGTGAACGAGTTTCCTGATATATACCTCCCGTCATGACTTCGATCAAGTGGAACAATGCAGGGGAAACCATTCGATATATGTCGAAGGTACTTAGGGTAACTGCGACCTGCCAGATTAGGGCCCATCACAAAGTGATTGCCCAATACGGGATAAAATTTTGGTCAATAGCCATGCTCTTGGTTATGTAGTGTGAAAAATGCATGATTTTTTATTAGTATATTTTGTAGAGAGTATTTTATTTGGCATGAGTATTATACTAATAGGGAAGAATTTATAAGTATTATGAAAAGTAAATCTAGCATGGAGATTATACTAAGCATGGATATGTTAGAGTGAGTGATGTGTGAATATCTATAAGTGAGTGTGTGGTAGTGAACCTAAGCATGGATCATCCACAAGTAGGGTGTGATAAGTGTGAGTGATCATGGAAATATATAAGTGTGATAAGTGGAGGTGTATGCTAGTGACACCTAAGCATGGATATTTTAATTGGCATGTGAAGCATGTGAGTATAAGTGAACCTATATACAAGACTAGGTAGTGTGAGGTGTAGAGATTATTTACTAGTGTGTGAAGTAAAAAGTGAGTGAGAGGTGATATAAACATGAGGTAGACATATACAAGAAATAATAGAGGAGAAAAAGAAAGGGACCATACAGGTAGGTGCCTATGCACATAAGTAGAAAATGATAACACCCATACAAACATATTTTAGTCCTCTTAAGTCAGTCCTCGACAGAGTCACCACTGTGGCTATCCCGAGATTCTTCTCCCTCCTCGAGTCACTTTTGGGGGAGAAAGAGGGAGAGATAAAGGTCCTGTGCCCCTCTCTACATCATGGGGTGCTTTGACCGTCGTCGGTGTTGGGGGTGATGTAAAAATATAGAGTCGCCAACATATTTTTCAAAAAATAGGAAAACGAACAAGTCGCGGCCTCAAAGATAAACTGATGCTTGCAAAACCAATAGTTCAAAGGTTCAGGGCTAAGTTATAGAATGGGAAGGTATTAGTCACCCATACCCCTTCGATCTCTCGTGGGCTTCTGTTACTATTTTCCTTAATTTTTCCATAAAGTGTGTGTGTGTGTGTGTGTGTGTGTGTGTGTGTGTGTGTGTGTATAAGTGGAGATAGGAATCACTCAACTCACACTATGGAAAAGATGGAGTGATGTCATCCAAAGGAATGTTCCCAAATTAATTAGAAAATATGATGAATGTACTTTTCGAGATATTGATCGTTATGGAGAAATGATAATATATGTTTGATAATATGCAAGTATGAATCACAAGTATGATATATATGAATAATATATGGATAAAATATGAAAATATGAGAATAGGACTCAAGTCTCAAGTTTTAGCCCGTAGCCTATAAAGGCATCAATGTTCATGTAGTTCGTATGCGACACAAGGGTGGGGTTTATCCCATATATTCAAATGGGAGTTTATTATATGTGTGTGGGTAGAAAAGATAATTTTAGTTTTGAGAAAGTATGATGAAGAATCCCATCAGAATTTATAGGGGTAACCCTATTTTTCTCTATTTTGGTCTTTTTTATAAAAAATAAATTACGTGCAATACAGATAATAAAGGATAAGGTATTAATGTGTATGATTTAAAGTAGAATCTAAATTAGTAATTTTATAACTAAAGCAAAAATAAAGAAATTTAAAGAGAGAATGATGGTTAGACCTTCTTTGGCGACTTGAGGCTTGACCTTGATCCTTGATGAGCTTCCTTGCAAGTTGGGATGAATGTAAGATGAGAGAGAAGGATATTTTTTCTAAATTGGGTTGATAATGATGAAAATAAAAGGTGGAGAGGAATTTCACACAAGGAAACTTTGCTGATTATAGAAGAATGTTGCTGAGATCACTGAAATTGATGGATATGGGGTACCTTTCGAAGTGAGATCATGATCTCCTTATATAGGGTAGGGGGACTACCGATCTGTATAGTCCTTGCCCTTCCAATTGGATGGTAACCCAAGACACACTACCGATATGCAGTGAAATGGGTTTGCCAATTGGCAGCCTCGCACAGATTTTTCAAAAAAATGACCGTAAAATGCAATCCGTAAGTCCAAATACAGCACGGGTCATACCATTAGAAATATAATTCAATTACCTTTAAGTGTCTTTATGCCACTCCCGGGTTTGAGAGTTGATCTTGGGTCAAACGGGGCTCAGATACGCCCATCGATCCTTTGGACGAAAGATCCTCAGACGATGATGGATTGTTCGTCCAAATCGTAAGTCTGAATTGTGCATGTGACGGAACTTTTGAAAGGTTATTTGAGGTAATTCGATGTTCCAAAGAGCTTCACTCGGTTCAGATAGTTTACTTTGGTCAAACGGAGCTCGAAAGTGCTTGATGACCTTTTGGAGTAAAATAAATCGTTTATCCATACCATAAGGCTGATTAGAGCACGGGGCGGACCTTTGGAAAGGGTATTCAATTCCTTTAGAAGAATCATTCTGTCTTTTTCAAGATGGAGAGTTGACTTTGGTCAAACGGAGCCCGGGAGCGCGCGGTAGTCTCCGAATCAATTTTTGGGAGAAAATGAATCGTTTGTCTGAGTGGTTATGTCGTTTTATGCACAGGGCATATCATTGGAAAGAGGGGTTTTAGTTCCCTTCGAGGATTCATTGAGCTTTTTCTCTGACGATGGAGTTTATTGCGGTCAAATCAGGGACCGAGAGCGCCCGATGGCCTCCAGATCAATTTTTGTTAGTAAAATGGATCGTTTATCCGAACCATTATGCTGATTTGCGCACGGGGTAGACCGTTTGAAAGGGGATTCAGAGCCCTTTGAAGATTCATTGATATTTCTCTCTGATGATGAAGTTAACTGGAGTCAAACGGGGTCCGGTATCACCCGATGGCCTCTAGATCGGTACTCGGAGTATGACCTACGACTTGTAGTGAATTGGTGAGGTTCTTGGGACCTACGGAGAAACTTGAAGGGGGAGAACTAGAATGTGGTGTTTAGATGTTGAAAATCAAAGAAAGTTATGTTGTATAAAAATATGAGAATTCTTAGAAGTTGACTTCCCAATAGAAGAGCTTGTTGGATAAATTTAATATGTCATAATCAAATGGTTATATCTTGATCTACGAAGCTTAGAAAATTACACCGTCACTTGTACTGAAAAGTATATTCAGATATGTTTTCATATTGATAAGGTTGAACACATGTATTTGTAGAATGTATGAATTTAGAATGATTAAGAATAGAGGACCACAATTTAATTCTATACTAGATATCCCATAAAATAATATTCTTATCTCCTATTTCCAAAGGGTATTTTGAGTACATGTTCCAAAATTATATATATTGAAAAGTATACTTTTATGTTTATTTGGTTTTATTTGTAAATTCTTTATGGAGTATTTTCTAGGGTTGAATGTTTATAACTTTACCAACATAGATACCATTTCATCATCTTTACTCGAGTTTCATGGAATTCTTCTTAAGTGGGATTATTTTATAGTTGTATAATCCTTGAAAGCTACATAAATACACTAATATGATATTTATAAATTGAAGTAAATACTGATTTAGTTGAATTGATAGGTTCGAAATCTAATCCACTAAGTTCAAATTACTGGAGAGAAACAAAAACAAATAGTTGAGAACCCGAGTTGATTATACTCACTGGAAATATGTATATGTACATTGTTATGGATATGATCAGGACATTTAAATATGAAAATTTTCATTTCAATTTTTCAAAATGGGAGGTTACTTCCTGACCCATAATGGGGGAGGATTGTTTCTTACAGACAAGGGGTTACACCCTAACCGGGAATGTCGGATAATTGTCTATTGCAGACAAGAAATGTGAATCATGGTTTGGAAAGTTGGTTCATTCTTTATGAATGGACCATATAAGTTTATACATTAGTATATGGATATCGTTTATTGAATTTAATTTTTTCCAATAGTATAGTAGTGATGCATTCATTGAGTTATGTTTCTCATGGTTACTATGTTATATCTTTCAAGTATCATGATTTCACTGCCAAATCTTGGAGGTTAAGTTAGGTTAGTAAGGAATAAGTAAAACGGTGAGTTTTGTTTAAATGTAAATGATGTAATTAATTCCACTTATCTTTGAATAAATTTTATAACCATAAGTATTTTTATATTATGAAAAGTGTTTAGTTTTATGGATTTCCGTTGATGACTATAATTAAGACTCGTGTTGATGGTTTGGTTAATGGACTTATTGTTTGAATCATTTTGACTTTGAAGGTTAATTAGAAGTAACTGGGTTGGAGTGTGTCATACATAAAGTGTAAAAACTGAGATTTTTACGTCATTTGGACTGACTTACATGCGTTGTCAAGACAAGACATGAAAACTTCACTACCTTTGGTTCGGTTAGGAGGAACTAAAACTTTACTAGGAATTATAACACCTCAAAACCTTTACTAATAATGTAACTCCTTCTCTCTTCCCAAAACGTATAGGGGAAAGCTCGAGGGCACTATCTCCTTTATTGACTCCCCATAATTTAGGTACTATTGGTTGAGAAGATATAATGAAGTTACATTGTAACAAGTAAAGTGAATAAATTATTATGGTAGAATAAAAACTAAGAAAATATTTTCTTAAATGAAATAGCTCTCCATAATAGTATATCACTTCTTCTGTTGATGTGCCAAAGTGCGCCCTCTTGCTCAGAGTCATCAACCTCGGTCAATATCGTAGCCGCGGTGACCAGTTGCCTTAGATAACCATCAGTAACATCGGCTCTTAGTAGGTCAGTCATAGCCGATATTGGTTATACAACATACATCAACCTCAGTTGAGCATCAACCGAGGTAACTATCCTTCAACACCATGCTCGGCGTTAGTCGATGTTGCAGTCATCATCCGAGATCAGTAGTGTTATAGGGGAGCAATCTTGCAACGCCATCATCGGCCTGAGCCGATGTTACAACTTTACATACTTAACCTCGGCTAGCCTTGGTGGCAGAGGTCCTTTCGAATAACCTTGGAGCAAAGCAACAGTCGAACTTCACCAGTGTCATACTCTGCCAGGCCGAGGTTGCACCAATCAAAGAGCTCCGAGCATTTACAAGCATATACATGCTTTTGGTACACGTGGACAAATCTGTAAAAACTGAATCATTCCCTCCACGTGAGGGAATATTGAGGTCATTATTATTTACTTAAGGTCAGCCAAGTGTCATCCTTATACTGGTTGGATGTTCATGCACATGCTCATTGCATGCTTGGGGGTACACTACACCCCCTAAGAACTATATATAGAGGTCATCCTCTACCTTGTAAAGGGATCCATAATTACAACCCTAGCTAAAACTCTATAATTTTACACATTAGAGAGAGAAATCATGAAAGATTGTATCCATGGCCATTAGTTCCTTCTTATAGTGATATTACTCACACACACACCCAGTGGACGTAGGCCAGATTGGTTGAACCACTTATATTGCTGTGTTCATCCCCTTCACCTCATCTCCTACTCTCTCTCTCTCTCTCTCTATATATATATATATATATATATATACACACACACACACACACTCTTGTGCTGCCATTGTTATGCTTGTTTGAGCTTGTTAACACCTTATGTGGTGGTGCTATTTTAAGCATCATCATTTTTGGCGTCGTATGTGGGAACAAGAAGATTCATCTCTTCCTTTTCTAGCTTAACCTCACCGGAGACTCTGGTGGTGAACCAGGCCTCACCCTTCGTGTGAAACTGTTTCACCATTGAAAGAGGTCCTTTAAGGTATTTAAGCATTATAATACTTTAATCACAAGCTCTTTATACCTAACATATGGCACCGGAGTTACCTCCACCTCCTCTGCCATTTGGCATTGGAGGACCCAGTTCCAACCAAGCACCACCCCAGTTTAAGATGGCTGAAATGGCAGCAGCCTTGAGGTCGTTGGATACAACGCATCAAGCAATGAAGGAGAAATTTACCCAGTTAAGCCAAAATATGATGAGGCCACCTGGGATCTCACCAGAAATGATTACTCCGGCGGATGTTCAACCACATCCAGAGGCCAGGGGACCACACCAAGAACCACGAAAGGACCAACCTACACCTCAGCAAAGGAGGAACATTGTTGACCCTAGGCATTTGCATCTGGCGAGGGAAGGAAACCCTTGCCATGAGGATAGGTACGATGATATTGAAGGAGAGTATCCTCCAGCAGACTGCTGGGAGCCATATGAGGTTTTAGATAACATAGTACGTCCTATATAGCAGAGCCGAGGTTGCGAATTAAGAAGGGCCGAGGTTGGTGGTGCCCAGCCAGGGGGATCAGCTTTTGATCACTTAAGTTGAGGGTCGTCCTTTTGAAAGGCTCATCCCAGTTAATGATCTGAGGCTGAGGTTATCTAGGTCGAGAAGTGTAGCTGGCTCTCAGAGGGGTGATGGTTAACATCGACCTCGCCATGGCTGACCCCTACATGATCAAGATTATTGCCAAGAGGTCAACAGCCGACATTGTGCTGAAGTTGGGGAACCCTCGATCCACTCATTGGAGGTGGCAAGGGACAACCTTGGTCAGGCCAATATTGATAAACCATGGAATGACTCCATCCAATGGCTGGAAGAGAAGATAGGGAACCTTATCAAAAGCTAATACCCTTTGCAAAGGGGGTTCTCAGAGGGCTCACCATTTGTGGAAAGGATAGTAAACATCCCAACCCCTGTCAAATTCAAACCACTTATAGTGTCTCCAAAATATGATGGAAGTACCAACCCGGTACATCATATTGAGATATATCAGTCCGCAACTAACATTTATTCAATCCCTGATGAGATGAGGTGCTGATATTTTTCAAGAACTTTGACGGGAGCTGCGCATATATGGTTCACTTCCCTTCCTAAAAATTTGATAGAGAACTTTAAAGGTTTAGCTGAGCAGTTCATACACAACTTCTGTTTTAGGCTAAGACCTCAGAATAAGACAACCCATCTACTCTACATAAAATAAGGGAAGAATGAGAGCCTCAGAGACTACATTACAAGATTCAATAAGGAAAAGTTAGTGGTTGAAGATTACGAAGAGAATATAGCCATGATAACCCTCATTGGAGGAATTCAAAAGGGAAAGATGCTTTGGAAGCTTGCTGAAGACCCTTCTAAGTCTATGGACAAGCTGTTAGCAACAGCTGGTAGGGTCATGAACGTTAAAGAAGAAATGGCTGCAAAGTATGAGGAAGAGAACGGAAGTAGCTGTGGAAAATTCCAAAGGAAGAAGGATGGAAAGAAGAGGGCTGCAGATGATAAGTTTGCACACTAAACTCCTATAACTATGAGCTACGAGCACATCCTTAATGAAATAAAAAATGACAAGTCCCTAAGATGGCCAGAGAAGCTTAAGGCCCCTCTGCATAAGAGGAACAAGAATCTATGGTGCGAGTTCAACCAATACCACGGTTATCTGACTGACAAGTGATTTGCCTTAAAAGATGAGATCGAGAAGATGTTGAATTTTGGAAATCTTAGGAAGTATGTGGATGGTAGAGCTTCTAAAGGGGGAAGAGACGACCCTAAAAAGAAGAGAAATGATAGGTGTCGGGAAGATACCTGTTGATGTAAAAAATTAGATTGCTCTAATTATTCAATCACAGATAAATAAAATGAGACAAAGATTTTAAAGTGGTTCAGCCTTATATGAATGGCCTACGTCCACTGTTATGTTATTGATGAGTGTTTGAGAATTCTCGAGTACAAGTTCTCCCAAGAAATTCCAGTCCCTTTGAATGAGGGCGATACAAGGTATTTATAGCCCTTGGGCTGTACATGCAAGGGTTGATACATTAAATGATATACATATGAAAGGGTAATATATTTAATGCAGCGTGTGCGTCAAGATGATGAACATTCAATGAATAATTGAACTGTTGATTATCTGGCAATTAATGTTATGGCCGAGATGCAGCTCGAACAGCCTTAGTTGCTCGTTGCTCAGGAGTTCCTCGGAGCGCTAGAGTACCTCGGAGTGCTGAAGTTCCTCGGTGTATCCTCGTTGCTCGGAGAGACCATGAGTTGGTCAGGAAAATGAACTTCCTCGTTGCTATTGTGCTAAGTAGATTGACACGTGTTCTCATATTATTCGTCCATATCAGCATATTAATTTTGGTATCAACAGAAGCCCCCAATGTTTCAAATTTCGAACTTTGAGGAGTATGGAACATTCTTTCTCGGTATATGGCGATATTAAATGACTTTCCTGGGTTTTAGGAGCCTTTTCTTCATATTTGAATTTCCTTCTAAATTCGCAGAATCCGCCTTTTCGAATTTTTATGAATGCCTCGATCTTCGTGCATTTTTGTCCTTTTAGCCGCCGGTGGCGTATTAGTTTCTTTTGTGTAATCATTTCCTTCGCAGCTTCCCAAGGTAAAGTATTTAAACTTCTTAGGTAACCATACCATCTTCTACCTTTTCCCATTTTCTGCATTCAAGCTTTCTGTTCTCTCTCCCTCTTGTGCGTTCATCTTTTCCTTTGCTAGTTGTCAGCTCTTCCTTTTTCCCTGTATGATTCTCTTCTTTTCTTCTGTATTTCTTTTATTCACTATGGTTTATCTTGTGGAATCTGTTGAGAAATTTCGTTTCGATTTTTCCATTCCTTCCTGGATAACTCTGGAGGTTCTTTCTGAGCCTTTAGATTATTTTCGATTGGCTGAGGGACATTAGTTCCCCAGTCTATTCATTGCTGAATGTGGATTTTCTTTTCCACCAAACCCCTTATGCTTAGAGTTCTGTCAGTACTTTGACGTTGTTCCTGCAAAAATAGCCCCCAATTCATGGAGAATAATTAATGGGGTGTATAAATTAAATCTGACTCATGGGACTCGTATAGGGATTCCTGAGATTATTTATTGCTATAGATGGGCTATTTTAGATAATGTTTATTACTTAAAAACTAGGTTTTTAAATAGGGCTCTTGTAGTTAACCTCCCTGATGCAAATAGAGATTATTTTGAACATGGAGTGGTTATTAAAAATTATCAATATGCCCCCTTGGTTGGAGATGCAGTATACCAGGGTCCTAAATGCCCCCCATATGGCAATGGGATAGGTTTATTCTCATTTTCCTTTACTTATGAAATTATGCTTTTATCATATTTGACAAAATGTATGACTGATATTTCATTATGTATTTATTTGTAGTGGATAGTAAAAGATAAACTCCAAAAGAATCAGAGGTTAATATTAAGCATCTAAAACTTATCTGGGGTTTGCATAAGAACGTTGCAGATGAGCACATCAGGTCTGCATCATATTTCCTGCAGTATAAGAGCTATACGACTTCTTATACTGCTCGTCCTGTGATTAGATCTGTTGAGCCAGCCTCAACTCCAGAGGATTCTTCTTTAGATTCTCACATCCCTTTAAGTCAGAGAATGGGCAGGAAAAAAGCTCCTCCTGCTCTATTTGATGACACTACTTCTGCTACTGAGGCCAGGAAAAGCAAAATTGATGTCCCAAAGGGGACTAAGAAGGTGGATGTTGCGCCTTCCAAAGCTACCGAGAAGCCCCCAGTGGCTCCGAGCAAGAAGGTTACTCCTGTGGAGATGACTTCTATCTCTCCGACCAAGAGCTCTTCCTTGGTTGAAATTGCTAAAGTCCCTTTGAGGAGATTGAGGAAATCGTCCTCAGTCAATTTGGCTAAAACTGTCAATCTGGACGAAACCATCTCCTCTCTACCAGCTGGTGGTGTTGGTGTTCCAACCATCATTCCTCCGAGCTCTGCCATGAGCTCGGTAAAAACTTGGATCATACCCGAGGTCCAAGGAACTGATGAAAAGATTTCTAGGGATATGCTGACATCCCTAGCTACCCGTCACCTGGCTTCAGTAAATCTCTCGCACTCTGAATTTCCTTTCTTTCTTTGAATACTTGTATTTTTGTACTGATTTGTCACTTTTTCCTTTGTTTAGCTGGTGAATTGTTTTAACAACATCGTGAAGAAAGATGAAGCAATTAAAGCTTCCAGCTCCTCGTCGAGGGTAGAGGATGCTCTGCTGGGTTTGACCCAATCCTTGAAGGATTCTCGTCAGCAGTATAATGAGGACAAAACTATCTGGGATAAAAAGTTGTCTATAGTTGAAGCTGAGAAAGTGAAGCTGGCTGAGATCTCCAAGAGTTTGGAGAATAAGGTGAAAAGTTTAGAGGTCGGGCATCAAAAATATGACGACAAGCTCAAGAACTTTGGAGAGCTTGAAGATAAGCTGAAAAAGGCAGAGGAAGAGTTGTCCGTCCTGCGAGATGTAAAGCGCCAAAAAGAAGAATTGGATGTGAAGTTAAAGACTGCCGAGGATCTTCTATTCGAGAAGCTCTCCTCGGAGAAACTGAAAAGAAAGCTCACAGTTAAAAAATCCTTCAGCGCTGGCTGGGATAAAGGATGGGACAAAGGGATTACTGCGATGACATCCCAAGTACAATACGGGAAGTTAAAATACTTCCGAGATGGCTGGGTAGCTGCCCTGCAGTAATTGAAGATCAAAGACGACTCTGAGCTATTTCAGCTACACCTCCCTGGTCCTCCCCCACCAATTGTAGAAGAAGAAGAAGAAGATGAGCCTATCTCTGATGAATCTTCCATGGCCATGGGTGATCAAGTCCCTGCCTCTCTACCTTCTGCCAACGAGGACATTTCTTCCATGCTTCCTCCTCTTGAGAAAATTTCAACTCCTGCTGATCAAGCTGCTGTTACCACCGAGCAACCAAGCTCCTCGTCCTAGCCTCCCGAGAAAGTCTTGGGAGACAAGGAAAAGGTGTGAAGTTGTTCGGTATCATTTCTATCTTTCGTTATTTGTAATCAAACAATGTAATCTTTTTGTGATCTAATAAAATATATCTTTGTTCATCTCTGTTGTTGATGATTTGTTTTTGTTGACTGTTGTCTTCTTTTCATTATTAGTTTGTGTCTAGAATGGAACTGATATCTGCACATGATACAAAGCTGATGCAGCAATGCCATGAATATTATAAAGCTGGTCATACAAATTTGAGTGTATCAGAAATTGCTGACATCCTTGGCCATGATGCTTCAGAACAAGCAATTGAGGCTTATCGGTACTTGAAGGATTTACTTGACCGAGATGTGGCCAACAACGTGGCCTACTATGACTTGATTGAGGAGCTTCATTATTCCTTAGAAGATCTCCAGAGTCAGCACAATGAATCAACTGCTTTGTTGCACAAGGAATATGAGAATAGGCATCAACAGCTTTCTTCTGAGACAGGTCACAAAAAGATCATTGTTGGGTACGATGTTAGGGAGAGAACCCTAAAAGGTGAAGTTGAGGCCTACAGACAGATCGCCGAGCTGCTGGAACAAGAGAACAACAATTTACAGAAAAAGTTGGCACAATACGAGTCTGCAGCTTCATCCTCTGCTGCCTTGGTACCGGTCACTGATGAAGGAGTCTCCTTCTTAGAGGTTGAAAAGGCCAAATTAAGGCAAGAATTGGATACTTTAAGAAAGTCTGGTGTTTCTGCTACTGCTCGGGGACGAGGAAGAGGTTCTCGTGGGCGAGGAAGAACTGTTCAGGATGTTAGCGAGGAGCAAAGTTCTCCACCTGCTCGGAGTCGATCAAGAGTTCTCAGCCGTAATATTGAAGAAGCTCGTACTCAGTCAACTCTAGAAACTCAAGCGTTCCAATTGAATGCAAAAGATCGTGCTTTGTCTGAGATGTCTAAGAAAATCCTGACTTTGGAAGATCAACTTACTGCGACGAAGTCTGCTCTACATACCAAGGACCTTTTTGCTAAAAACCTTCATGAACAATTGGATAGATTAACATTCCAATTCCATAAACATCCCAGGGAATTTTGGATGGCTGGATACAATGAAGCTCTAGTTCATTTAGATGCTCGTATTGAACACGCCAATAATGAAGGTTATAAGCAGGGGTGGTTGAACGCCCTGGGTGTATTAAAATTGGAGCGAGGGCATTATTTATGGGATTATCATGCTCCTGGGCTACTAGACTTGCCTGTACCGCCTTATAAACTTGACATGAAATGGATCCCAGCTAGTGCTATTCCTCGGAGCTTAATTTCAAAATATCTTAGTGACTATAGTCTTCATTCTCAGACTGAATTATCTCGTCCCGAGCATCTCTTGGATACTCCTTCAGTGATGAATGTCAGGATGTTGAAGGACTTGAATTTTATTAATTCTCCTCAGACATTAAATGATCCTCCTGCTGGCGAGGAACCTGTGTCGAAGGCTGAAGGGAAAAAACCAATAGAATAGGATTTTCAATGTAATAGTTAGCATACATATATGTAACTTGTAATTTATTTTGAATTTTAATGAAAGACTTTCATTTTCTATTTGCAAATCTGTATTGCTATTCTTTTGTAACACTTTTACATCTGTGCATATGTATCTATTAAAAAGATAACAATTTTGTGCTGTTCATCAACCAACTTAGTAATAAACAGTTACAAGTATAAAAAATGTTGTTCGTTCACTTAATAATAAAGTAATGAGTATAAAAATGTTTAAAATTTTTTCCAACCAACCAAGGTTGTTAAATTGTACTCGTCGACCAAATATAATTAGCAAGAGTTTTCATAAAAATGTGTCCGACCAACCAAGTTGAGGGACCCTCCTCGTCGATAAATTCTCCTCGTTGACCAACTACAGTTAGTGGGTTTTTATCCCCGACCAACTATACTTGGCTCAGTTTGGAATATTTTGTATTTTCTGGAAAGGTTTTACCTTTCGACCAACTTGTTGGCATATTTTGTTTTTTAACCAGCCAAAATTGGCATTTTTAAGAATGTTGTTTTTGCCCTTTTACCATCCAAAGTTGGTCGTGGGTTTGAACTATTAGGTTCTTTCGAACTATCTTGTCCACAAGCTCTTTTACCAACCGAAGTTGATCACGCAAGTGTATGTCTCCTAACCAAAGGAGTATAATTTGTTCTCGCTATTTTACCAACCGAAGTTGATCACGCTCGAACTATCAGGTTCTTTCGAACTATCTGGTTCTTTCGAACTATCTTGTCCACAAGCTCTTTTACCAACCGAAGTTGATTACGCAAGTGTACGCCTCCTAACCAAAGGAGTATAATTTGTTCTCGCTATTTTACCAACCGAAGTTGATCACGCTTGAACTATCAGGTTCTTTCGAACTATCTGGTTCTTTCGAACTATCTTGTCCACAAGCTCTTTTACCAACCGAAGTTGATCACGCAAGTGTACGCCTCCTAACCAAAGGAGTGTAATTTATTCTCGCCCTTTTACCAATCGGGGTTGGTCGTGGGTCTGAACTATCGTCTTCTTTTCGCTGTCGAGCAGCGTTAGTGTACAACACTAATATTCCCCGAAAAACTTTCAAACAAAGGAGAGAAAAATGGTGAAACATCATCATTTTATTCATATTAATGGACCTGCTATACATTTTACATTACTGATAATACTTGCGAAGGTGTTCAGCATTCCAGGCATTCTTGAATTCCTCTCCTTCTAGAGTTGCTATTCGGTAAGTTCCTGGTCGGACAACTGCAGTAACTCGGTAAGGTCCATGCCAGTTTGCTTCCAACTTATTGTGCTTCTGAATGACCTTCTTTAAAACGTAATCTCCTTCTTTTAAGTCGCATTTTTTCACCCTCTTGTTGTAGAACAGGGCTGTTCGATGTTGATAAGCAGCTTTCCTAATGGCTGCCTCTTCTCTAACCTCCTCGAGCATGTCCAAATCTAATCTTCTCATCAAGTCACTGACTGGGGAATTGAAATTCAGCACTCTTTGTGTTGGGAGACCCAACTCAGCAGGTATTATAGCCTCACTTCCAAATGCCAGCATGTATGGTGATTCTCCAGTTGCTGCTCGGGGAGTTGTTCGGTAAGCCCACAATACTGATTGTAGCTCATTAATCCAGTTAGCTTTAGCTTCACTTAGCCTCTTCTTCAAACCATTTAGCAGTGTTCTGTTCGTTACCTCAGTCTGCCCATTGCTTTGAGGATGACCTGGTGCTGAATGGGTCTTCAGGATGTTTGATTGTTGACAATAGGCAGCAAACTCCTCATTGTCGAATTGTATTCCATGGTTTGTGATGAAGGCATGAGGGAGAACATATCTACAGATGATATTCTTCCAAACAAACTGGTATACCTTCTCGTACGTCATATCGATAAGCGGTTCAGCTTCTACCCACTTAGTAAAATAATCTACTGCGACGACGAGGTACTTGAATCTTCCTCGGGTGGTCGATAATGGTCCAACCAAATCAATTCCCCACATGGAAAATGGCCAAGGGGAAGTTATGGGTGTCAACAATGCTTGTGGAGTTCTTCGAATGGAGGAAAAACTTTGGCACTTGTCACATTTCTTAGCATAGGCTATACAATCAACCCTCATCGTCAGCCAGAAATATCCTTGTGTCATCACCCTTTGCAAAAGTGTTCGACCTGCTACATGGGCTCCACATGACCCTTCATGGATCTCTTCAATCAATTCTTTCACCTCGGAGGGATGTACACATCTCTGCAAACCTACCATAATTCCTCGTATGTACAAAACACCATTAGTTAGTACATACCGGGCAGCTTTAAACTTCAATTTCTTTGCCGCGAGCTTGTCCTCTGGCAATCCTCCTTCTTCAATATATGCCCTGATGGGATCCATCCAATATGGTCCTAGATCAAGGGTAATAACATTCATCGTCAGGTCTTCATCTATGCTCGGACTTTCCAGTACTTTAATTGGTATCGTTCTTCGCAGCTCGGTACGAGTAACTGATGCTAGTCGGGCCAGTGCGTCTGCTTATGCATTTTCTATTCTGGGTATTCTAATCAACTGAATGGTGTCAAATTCTGCCAACAATTCCATCACCTTTGCATGATACTTGACCATTAATTCCCCTTTAACCGCATATGTTCCCATCACCTGATTCACAATTAATTGAGAATCACTGAATACCATCACTTGTTGTGCTTCCATGATCTTTGCTAAATTAAGACCTGCTATCATGGCCTCATACTCAGCCTCATTATTGGAGGTTTTGAATTGAAATCGCAAGGCATATTCTATATCAATCTCGTCTGGGGTTTTTAAAACAATCCCCGCTCCACAACCTGCTGTGCAAGATGACCCATCTACATACAATTTCCATGTAGGTAATTCGTGTTCAAATTTCTTATCCAATAGAGTTCCTCGGTGAAATATCTGTTGTTCTCTTCCATCCTTTCCTGGTAATTTTCGCTCCTCGTCGACCATTTCTTCTCGCCCTTTTACCAACCGGAGTTGGTCTGGGTTTGAATTTAATGATCTTTCTACATCCACAATCCCTTTTACCAACCGGAGTTGGTCTGGACTTATGTCTGTTGATCCTGTAACATCCACAGGTTGGTCAGTGAGAAACTTTTGTTCCTCGGGGGTATCAGGATATGTAAACTCTGCTACAGCTTGCCCTTTCAATGATGACCTGGGTTCATATACAATATCATATTCACCGAGCTCTATTGCCCAGTACATCAGTCTCTCTGACTTTTCTGGTTTATGAATGGCTTGTCTTAATGGCATATCGGTATACACGATGATGGTATGGGCCTGGAAATATGGCCTCATTCTTCTACTTGCTTCAATTAATGCCAATGCCAATTTTTCTAACTTTGGGTACCTGATCTCTGCACCTCGGAAAGCCTTACTTGTGTAATAAATTGGCTTCTGGACTCCATTCTCCAATCTGATCAATGCCGAGCTGACTGCATGCTCTGATACTGCCAGGTATAAGTACAACTTTTCTCCCGTTATTGGCCTTGACAACAGCGGAGGTGTTCCTAGATATTTCTTCAAGTCTTGAAAAGCTTTTTCACATTCATCATTCCACTCGAAAGTTTTTCGAAGTGTTTTGAAGAATGGTAAGCATCTATCTGTTGCTCGAGATACAAATCTGTTGAGCGCTGCAACTCGTCCTGTAAGACTCTGCACCTCTTTCTTTGTCGTTGGCGATCGCAACCCTAAAAGAGCTTTGATCTTTTCTAGATTTGCTTCAATGCCTCTTTGGTTGACGAAGTACCCGAGGAACATTCCTGCTCATACTCCAAATGTGCACTTCGTTGGGTTGAGCTTCATCTGGTATTTATCCAGTTGATCAAAAGTCTGACTTAAATTAACTAGATGATCACCAGCTTTCTTGCTTTTTGTCAGCATATCATCGACATAGACTTCCATATTGCAACTGATTTGCTCGACAAAAACCTTGTTCATCAGCCGCTGGTATGTCGCTCCTGCATTTTTTAAACCAAAAGGCATAACATTATAACAATAAGTTCCCCTAGGGGTAATAAAAGAAGTACTCTCCCTGTCTTCAGGTTTCATCTTGATCTGGTTATAGCCTGAATAAGCGTCCATGAAGCTAAGAAGCTCGTGCCCAGAAGTAGCATCCACTAACTGATCAATTCTGGGTAATGGAAAGTGGTCCTTTGGGCAGGCCTTGTTGAGATTAGTGAAATCAACACACATTCTCCATTTGTTGTTTTTCTTCTTTACCATCACCACATTTGCCAACCAATCCGGGTATTTCACATCTTCAATGAATTGAGCCTTCTGGAGCTTGTCGACCTCCTCTTAAATGGCTTGATTCTTCTCGGGGCTAAATACCCTTCTTCTCTACTTTACGGGCTTGATCTCCTTATTCACATTGAGTTCATGACATAAGAAATTTGGATCTATTCTTGGCATGTCTTCATGACTCCATGCAAAAGTTTTCTTTCTGTCTCTTAAGAAAGCTACCAACTCCTGTTTTATTGACACATCCAACGATGAACCTATTTGGGTTACTCGTTCAGGGTGCTCGTCGTCCAGAATAACATTTTCTGTAGACTCCACCGCCTGTCCTTTTACCAATTGGGATTCATCTCTGGGATCCAATGTTTCGATTTCTGTACTTTCATCCACCTGGTAGGTTGTAGTCTTTTTCCTTCATTCCTCAAGCTCCTCTTGTTCAGCAGATGAATAATAGCATTCCCGAGCTACTTTTTGATCACCTTTCACAACTCCTACTCCAAAGTTTGTTGGGAATTTTAAGCACTGATGTACTGTAGATGGAACTGCTTCGAACTTCTTTAAACCAACTCTTCCCATGATGATGTTGTAGGCTGACCACACATTCTTATCCATCACAAAGAAGCGTATTCTTTCTGTTCGACAAGCAGGACAGGTTCCAATGAATATATACAACTTGATCGTCCCAAGTGGAAAAACTTTCTCTCCAGCAAAACCCAGGAGGGGTCTGTGATAAGGTTCCAATTGAGATAATTTCAGATTCAAGCTATCAAAGCAAGAATAGTACATGATGTCTGCCGAGCTTCCATTATCTACCAACACCCTTGAAACCACTACTTCCTTCATCCTCATTTTGATTACCAGAGGATCGTCGTGAGGATAAAGAACACCCGCCAAGTCGTTTTTTGAAAATCCAATGACCAGCTTCTCTTTGTTTACCTTCCTCGGACGATCGTCCTCGGCCAGATTTATTCGATGAATATATGAACAAGCTTGAGCCTCTCCGAGGTAAGTTTTTCTTTCTGCAGTAAGGTCTCCTCCTCCTGCATTTCCTCCTGTAATAACATTACAATCAAATGATCCAAAACGTATGGAAAATACCTCTCGTTCTGGCTGCCTTGGCTTTTTGGGAAGATCAGGGTCTTCATCTGGATCATCTTCATGGTCTCTTTTCTTTTTCTCCTCTATTCGGCGAGGAGATCTAGATCTTTCTCTAGTTCGGTCATTATTTCTTTTTTCGCCTCCCCGATCAATATACTTTGCTAGCTTTCCTCTTCGGATGAGTGTTTCAATCTCGTTCTGAAGAGCTATGCAATTTTTAGTCATATGGCCATGATCTTTGTGGAATTCACAATATTTATCCTTATTCCTCGAATCAAGGTCTGATCTCAGTTTCTTTGGCCATTTTACCTCCTCGTTGTTCTTGATTTCTTCCAAGACATGATTAATACCCATTTTCAAATGAGTATAATTATCGTACTTCTTCATGACTTCCCATTTATTCTTGGAATGTTTATCTCCACCATTGCTTTTATGCTCTTTCTTCTTAGATTTGTCGACTTCCACCTTGGTATCTTTATCCATATTCTTCTTTGCAGCCATAGCCTCCTCGGCATTCATGATTTTGGCCGCTTTTGCCATCAACTCTGACATAGTTGTAGGTGGATCTTTGGCCAAAGTGTAATACAACTTGTTAGGTAATAACCCACTCATCAAAGCGGTGATTGATGTCTTCTCTTCGTAATCTATGACCTCCAGCTTCTCGTTATTGAAACGAGTTATGTAATCTCTAGTACTCTCACCAGATTTTTGTCTAACACTTAACAAATGTGCTACTCGTTTTACTGGCTTTGCTCCAAAACAGAAATTACCGATGAACAACTCAGCCAACTGAAAGAAAGTTGAAATCTTACCCCGAGGAAGATTGTTGTACCAAATCTGGGCAGCTCCAGTAAGAGTTCCAGAGAATGCTCTACATCTCATCTCGTCGGGGACAGCATAGATATCGGCGGCAGCTTGATATTGCTCTATGTGTAGAACCGGATCTGTCTTTCCATCATATTTGGGGGTCACCACAGGTGCTTTAAACTTTGACGGGGTAGGAAAACCCACAATGGCCTGGACAAAAGGTGTCCCTTGAACAAAAGTTCGTTGTAAGGGATTCTTCGCCTTAGCCATTTCTCCCAATCTATCTTCCAAGCGCTGAAGGGATCCTTTCCACCCTTCATTTCCTTCCTCGGGCCTATTGGTTCGAGTAATAGATCGTTCTGAAGTAGCCTCCTGAGATTTATCTTGACGAGCAACTGGTCGTGATTGTGCTGATCCTTCTCTTAGATCTGATGGTCGTCGAAAACTCCTCGACATGGTCTTAGGTGGACTCCTATTCCTCCTAGGGCCTAATCGACTGAAAGGAGACACCCTACTCAATCTTTCTATGGTGCTGGGTCTTTCTGGAGAGAGGGTGATACGTTGATCAGTATCTATAGCCCTTATTGACGAAGTTCGCCCAGGTTGATAAGAGAAATCATCAGACTCTTCATTACAACGTGATTCAGTACGCCTGGACCATGAAGAAAGTAAATAAGTTTGCCTCTGACCACTTTGTTGTCCTGATCGTGCAGGTGCACCGCCATGAAGGGTTTGTATGAGTTGTCTCATTGTTTCTTGCATGGCGGTTTGTCCTTGAGCCAGATTCATCATAATCCCGGCCAGATCTGGAGGTGTAGAGGGATTTGGAGGATTTCCAGTATTTCCAGCGTTTCGATTGTTAGATTCTGGATTATTCGCCATTGGTGATGAATGATTTTTGGTGAAAAACGATAATAACAATCGTTCCCACAGACGGCGCCAATCTGTTGATGTAAAAAATTAGATTGCTCTAATTATTCAATCACAAATAAATAAAATGAGACAAAGATTTTAAAGTGGTTCATCCTTATATGAATGGCCTACGTCCACTGTTATGTTATTGCTGAGTGTTTGGGAATTCTCGAGTACAAGTGCTCCCAAGAAATTCCAGTCCTTTTGAATGAGGGCGATACAAGGTATTTATAGCCCTTAGGCTGTACATGCAAGGGTTGATACATTAAATGATATACATATAAAAGGGTAATACATTTAATGCAGCGTGTGCGTCAAGATGATGAACATTCAATGAATAATTGAACTGTTGATTATCTGGCAATTAATGTTATGGCCGAGATGCAGCTCGAACCGCCTTAGTTGCTCATTGCTCAGGAGTTCCTCGAAGCGCTAGAGTACCTCAGAGTGCTGAAGTTCCTCGGTGTATCCTCGTTGCTCGGAGAGACCATGAGTTGGTCGGGGAAATGAATTTCCTCGTTGCTATTGTGCCAAGTAGATTGACACGTGCTCTCATATTATTCGTCCATATCAGCATATTAATTTTGGTATCAACAATACCCTAACCAGAAGAGCTAAAGACTCAGATGATGATGATGATGACCCTAACCTCCCACCAAAAAATGATAATATCCCAATAAAGAGGGTTAGTATGATCTCCTTTAGTGTTAACACCATCTATGGAGGACTGGCAGGGGTAGCTCAGAGGTAGACAATAGTAAAGCTCACGTGGCAGAGGCTAAATCAGTGACCAAAGTAAAGGTTATGAATCTGGCATCTTTAGAGGTTAAACACGAGAAGAGAAAGAAGGTATACATGGATAATCTCATAGTTAGATTCTCCCGACTTGATTTCAAAGGTATCCTAGCTCCGCATGATGACCCATTGGTAATCATCACAAGGGTGCATGGATGTGAGGTACAAAAAATTCTCATTGATGGGGGAAGTTTGGCAGATATAATGTTATGGCCCTGTTTCAAGAGCCTAGGCCTCAGCAGAGATAGGCTTATCCCTTATCATAACCCCTTGATCGGTTTTAGTAGAGAAAAAGTTCATTCATTGGGCATGTATGATATGGATGTAAGAATGTGAGATGAGTGGCCTAAGAGGTTGACTAGAAAAATCAATTTCTTTGTGATGGATGAGAACGTCTTCTCAGTTTACAACCTCATCATAGGAAGAGTAGCCCTCAAAGAATTTGAGGTCGTACCTTCAACAGTTCACCAAATGCTAAAATTCCCGACCCCCTATGGGGTAAGGGAAATGAAAGGTGACCAAATATTAGCACGTTAATTCTACTTTAACTCTGCCGAAGAGATAGAGACTCATAAGAAGGCGATAACCACTTATAACATCGACACCCTTGACCCTAGAGATGAGACAAAGCTTAAAAAGGGAGAGGCCGTGGAAGAGGTAGAATCCATCATCCTCAATGAGGACGAGAAGAAAAAATTATCCAAATTGACAAAACCCTAAGACCTAAGATCAAGGAAGAGCAGGTGAAGTTTTTGAGGAAGAGACAAAGTATTTTTGCCTGGAGCCACGCAGACATGCCAGGTATTGATCATAATGTCAAGTGCCACAAACTCAATGTTATGGAAGACGCTAAGCCCATCAAATAAAGGAGGAGAGTGTACTTGAGAGAGAAATATGATGTCATCAGAGAAGAGGTTAGAAAGCTTGAAGAAGCTAAGTTCATCAGAGAGGTCATATACCCCGAGTGGTTATTAAACGCAGTCATAGTGCCAAAGGCAAATGGGAAATAGAGAATGTGCGTAGACTTCATTGATTTGAACAAGTCTTCCCCAAAAGACAGTTTCCCTCCGCCTCGTATTGATTAGATGGTGGATGCCACATGTGGACATGAGCTTATGTGTTTCATGGATGCCTATTCTGGGTATAATCAGATCTTTATGAACCCAAAAGACTCAGATAAGACATCGTTCATCACAGACAATGGGACCTATTATTATAAGGCCATGCCCTTCGGACTGAAGAATATAGGGGCCACTTACCAACTTCTTATAAATAAGATGTTTGAAGATCAAATAGGCAAGTCCATGGAAGTGTATGTGGATGACATGTTGACGAAGATCCTGAAGGCTGACACTCACGTGGCCAACCTTAAAAAAACTTTTGACACCATGGACAAATACATGATGAAGCTCAACCAATCCAAGTGTGTCTTAGGAGTAGGAGCTGGAAAGTTTCAGGGATTCGTAGTCAATTAGATGGGGATAGAGGCCAACCCTGAGAAGATCAAGGCCCTGTTGGAAATGAAGACTCCCAGAACCATCAAAGACGTTTAGAGGTTAGCCGTAAGAGTTGCTACGCTGAATAGGTTTGTCTCGAGAGCTACAAACAAATTTCTTCCTTTTTTCAAAGTCCTTAGAAAGGCTTTAGAATGGGATGAGGAATGCGATAAATATTTTAAGGAGATCAAGTCTGAAAGAGTTGGCGCTTGCGTTCAATTAAGAAATAATATAATAAATACCCTTTTTAACCCAAATTAACCCTAAACATGCAACTAGGTGTGATAGAAACAATATGAAATCATGCAAGAATTATTCAACACACAAAGATTAAGGAAAAATCCCCCACAGGGGCAAAACCATTTGTATATCACTATAATTTGTAAGAGAAACGGCTTACAATCGGATTACACTGAAATACAAGTTTTTGACTAAGAATTACCCTCAGGTATCGGATTCTGTAGTCGCGGCTGGAATTATCCCTTTCCAGTAGGGCTGCAATGAAGAGGAAGAAACGGTCCACTTAACAAGGGTTGAACAACAGTAATGGTGTTCTTGGGTTACCAAACTTGATTCACATAGCTATGGAAGATGTGTGAATCTGAAAACTTAGAATCATAGGACTCAATAGGTGAAGACTTTAGGGTTGATATGCTCTGAAAATCGTGTGTAAGCCTTATGGAAACCAACTACTGATCGTGGTTTAAATAAGGTAGCCATAGACCTAAAAAATCTGAATCACGATCTGGGAAATTCTATCTAGGGCGGACCGGTCCGGGCCTTAGGCGTATCGGTCCGATAGCGGACCGGTTCTTTTAATTTGAAGCTGATTCGGATCGCATTCGGCTCGGGGCTCACTGGCTTCAAAGAGCAAGGCGGTCCGATCCGGTACTGGGCGGATCGGTTCGCAGTCGGATCGGTTCTTTTTTTTATTTCAGTGGATCGGTCCGAGGCGGATCGGTTTGTTTTAATATCAGGCGGACCGGTCCGGATGACTGGATTTATGAATTCTTCCTTTCTTTGGATCTTCGGATTCCGTTGATGATGAATGGACTTTGAATCTTTGCAATGGTGTTACGGCTAATGACATATACAAGTATGTTGGACAAAAATGTCCTTACAAATCTCCCCCTATGTCTATGCCGGAACAAACATTAAAAATCCGAATTATCTATAATCACAATGCCTATACAAATCTACCCTTCCATGAACCCAAAAACTGAAAGTGGTACAAATGACTAAGGCTGCATCGTTTGTTCTTCGAATCTTCAGAAATCTCACCGCTTTTCTCATCAGGGTGTGCAATATGGGATTATCAAAAGATGTACCTACACACATGAGACAAGGCAAATACCAAGTGACGTATCGAGTTTGAAATGAGATAAACATAAGCATATATATCAATTAGGATGATATTCTCAGAATTTCAAAGCTCCCCCATAATCAGATAATTCATTCTCCCCCTTTTTATGATGTCCCCAAATAGACAAATGAGAGAAACAAAGCAAGCAATCAAGTACCGGGGTGACACAAGGCATAAAATCACACCATGAATGAACATAAAACAACCAAGTCGGTGATAGCGTAAATGAATGGGTGTGAAAAAAATTCGATAGGAAAATCAATGCATACAAACATGACATATGTGCACGATGAATATTGGATATTCCTAACGAATGAACTCAAATGCTTCCTTTGGTGTAAAAGATTGGAAATATAAGACATTGACTATATCAAATCTACAAATCAAGGCTCAAAGTGATTTTTACACCAATAACGTCCAAAATTATTTTCATGCTTTTTCAGGACTTTCAAGGAAGTGCAAACCCGTTTTTTCAATCTCCAACCAAACTCCCTCAGATTTATATTTTGAAGAGAGGTATACTAAATTCTCAAACTTTGGAGAATTGATGGTGAAACCTAAATGGCCCATAATTGGCATGAATTTCTTTTTATTGCCTTTCAATTTTTTCGGGCTCTTTTAACCTCTTAGGACCTCGGATATTAAAATTCCTCCATTTTTTAGGTCCTTTTTAACGGTGGCTTTTGTGCAAAGGATAAAAATCAACTTTCGCAGCCCCTCCCCGTTACGCAAATTATCACACAGTCTCACCAAAACGGTTTTTACATGCAATTCAATCTTGTCAAGTTTTATCACATATTGTACATTGTATAGACAGAATTGAGATGGAAACACTCAAGCCAACATGAGATTGACTAGTGCAATAATCAAATATAGCCGTGCATGTGTGCAATAAAGGATATAGGAGTCAAACATGCAGGAAGATATCACTAATTGCATCTCAAGGACTCCAATCAATGTTAAGCACATGGATGAAATGAAGTAGCGTCTCAAATCTCTACCAAACAGTCACATGGATAAATGAAATGAATTTGTGACTTGGCTATCTTAAATGCACATCCATAAAAGGTGCAAAGCAAAAGAAAAAATCTTTTTGGATTTTTCAAAAAAAAAAATTATCAAAATAAAATCTTTTTGTGTTTTTCTAAAAATTTTTCTAAAAAGAAAATCTTTTCGTATTTTTCAAAGAATAATGAAAAGCAAGAATAAGTAAAACACACTAATAGTACAATCTAGCAATAGGCATCAGAGGATATGAAAATGACAATGCAACCTACGCTAGACATGGACCAACCCCTCAGTCAACTGTGCAAATCCCCAAAGACTTCCTAAGATTCTCAAATCTAAGGGCATCTAAAGGTTTCGTGAAAATATCGGCTAACTGACGGTCGGTAGGAACAAAACTCAGGGGTACGATTTTCTCTTCAACTAACTGACGTATAAAGTGCTCACGTATCCTGATGTGTTTGGTGCGCAAATGCTGAACTGGATTGCGGGATATGTGAATCGCGCTCGTGTTATCACAGGAAATGGTCATGGTGTCCTGTGATATCCCATAATCCTCCAGCATTTGCTTCACATAAACCTCCTCCTGTAGAATGCCATTTAGAAAGGCACTCTTGACATCCATCTGATACACCTTGAAGCACAGATGACATGCGATGGCGAGCAGAAGACGGACGGACTCAAGCCTCGCAACAGGAGCAAATGTCTCCCCAAAGTCTACACCTTCTATCTGTGTGTAGCCTTGAGCAACCAACCTAGCCTTATTTCGGATTATGGTACCATTTTCATCCATTTTGTTCTTAAAAATCCACCGGGTACCTATCACGTTAATCTCACTAGGTCGGGGGACAAGTTCCCAGACATCATTCTTTTTAAACTGAAGCAACTCATCCTGCATAGCAGATATCCAGTGTTCATCCTTGAGTGCTTCTCTATGGTTCTTGGGCTCGACTTTGGACGTGTAGGAAAGATGGCTAACAACGTTCTCTAGCTGAGCACGAGTCTTGACCCCTAGAGTGGGATCACCAACAATGGCAGAAGGGTCATGACTCTTGCGAACCCAAGCAGGTGTGTCCCCTAACTCAGGAGTGGGGTCCACAGAGTGTGAGAGAGGAACAGGTAAATCACTGTCAGAACAATCCTCATCCTCACACTGAAGGTTAGGATCAATAACCGTCAAAGGTTCGTCATCTTGCACAGTAACGTTTATTGATTCCATAATCCTAGAGCTCGTCAGGTTAAAAACCCGGTACGCTCTACTATTCGATGAATATCCTAGAAATATTCCCTCGTTGCTCCGGGAGTTGAACTTTCCTAGTTGCTCTCTATCCCGTAGGATGTAGCATTTACTCCCAAAAACAGGGAAATACGCCAGGTTGGGCTTCTTGCCGGTCCACAACTCATAAGGTGTCTGTAGTGTGTGTGGACGCAAATAAACCCTATTCACCGTGTGGCTTACAGTAGACACTGCCTCTGCCCAAAATCTCCTAAAAACTTTACGACCTAGAAGCATAGATCTAGCCATCTCTTGGATCGTTCTATTCTTTCTCTCAATAATCCCATTTTGCTGAGGAGTTCTCACAGCAGAAAACTCATGTTTGATCCCAAGGCTATCACAATAAAGATCTACTTTTGCTTCCTTAAATTCAGTGCCGTTCTCACTACGTATCCTATTAATAGTGACTCCATGTTGATTTTGCAGGACACAGCACTTGGTCGTTAAAAACTCTACAGCATCGGATTTCTCTCTCAGAAAACCTACAATGGAGTACCTGGAGAAATCATCTACCATCACGAGGATGTACCTCTTACCACCTAGACTCTCAGTACGAGTGGGACCCATAAGATCCATATGAATCAATTCCAGAATACGAGAGGTGGTAATGGAATGCAACTTCCTATGCGGACTACGAATTTGCTTTCCCAACTGACAGGGTCCACAAATCATGGAAGTTGGCTTTCCAAGAGATGGTAAGCCACGTACTAGGTCCTTTTTGACTAAACGAGATAAGTCTCTAGTGTTCACATGACTTAGAAGTTGGTGCCACAGATCCATAGGAGTGATCGTGGCGCTGTTGCAAACAAGTGAGGATGTGGGCTCAGTCCCATAGCAGTTATCCTCTGTCCTCACCCCTTGCACTAAAAGTTTACCGGATTGATTATAGACCTTACAAGCTTTCCGGTCAAACTTCACTGCAAAGTCATCGTCGCACAGCTGGCTGATGCTAAGAAGGTTTTCTTTCAAACCTTTGACGTACAACACATTCTCTAGCTTTGGAAATCCTGGTAACTCTACTGTACCTCGTCTAACTATGCTAGATTTGCTACCATCTCCAAAGGTGACTCTCCCATCATTATAATCCTCAAGATGGGTAAAAAATGAGCCATCACCTGTCATGTGTCTGGAGCATCCACTGTCAAAATACCACTAAGAGGTATTATGTGCTTTGAGATCAACATGAACAACAAGGGCCTTTTTCTTTTTCTTAGGAACCCAAGAATAGGTAACCTTTTGTTTACCGTTGTTTTTGTTGGTTTTAGCTGGAATGTAAGAAGCATTCACTGACGGCGAAGACATCCGTCGGAATTCTTTCATCAAACTTTGAGTCGTGGCAGCTAAGAACTCAACTCGCTCTCTCAGACTAGAAAACTCATCAGTATGATGTGGAGGAGCAAAAGTACGTCGTGTCCGACCCATGCTATAGCAAAACTCCCTAAGGTGTCCATTTCTTTTGCAATGAGAGAAAAAGGGCACGGTATTAGGAGGACCTTGGTTTGCTTTTCTTGGTCGAACTCTCCTTCTTGGTTTTTGATGACGGCCATAAGGAGTCGTAGTGAACTCAGGAATTGGTCCCGGTGCAATTTGAGACGTGGAGGCACCAACAAAACCAATTCCTTTCCTGTCACCAAAACCTAATGCGGGACCGAGGAGCATCTTTCCCATCTTCCCAGATCTATCCTCGATTTGTACCTTGACTTTCCTAGCTCTCTCAAGGTCATGAGTAAGCTGAGCAACAAAGGCTTCAAGTTTCTTCCGAGTCTCCATGGAGGAATGGAGCTCACTAGTAAGACTAGACACTTGTTTAGTCAAGTCCGCTTTCTCTTTCTCAAAGTTTCTCTCTCTCTCTAAGCAAATTCTCTTTACTAACCAAGGCAGGCTCTCTCTCTCTCATGGCGGTGCAGGTGGAGGACTCTCTCTCTCTCGTCTCTTCTAACTCTTCTTCTAACGTGGTGATCCTAAGAACTAACGCCTTGTTACGTTTCTTAGTTTTGAAAGACTCATTATATAACTCGGCGTAGGCGCGTTGAAGGTTACTCTCATCCTCACTACCTTCCTCCTCTCCCTCACTCTCTTCGCTCTCGCTGTCGAGGTGTCCCTGTGAAATATCATCCTCATCGTCGTGAGATGCACTAGGAGTACTCACATGACTAGCCATGAATGCGGTGAAGTTACGCTCATGCGGTGACTCATCTCCCGATTCCACCGACTCGACCTCACTGTCGTCACTAAGGGTAGCATTTAGGAAAGCTTTACCCTTTTCCCTATTCAGACGAGTGGCACACTTAAACGCTCTGTGTCCCTTACCGTCGCACTCAAAACATCTCTCACTTTCTTTCAGAGGAGGATTTTTGGAATCTTTTTCATTTTTCTTTTCAAACTTATTTTTCTCAAATTTCTTTTTATCTTTAAAATTGCCATTTTTCTTAAATTTGAGAATTCTCTTGAATTTTTTTGCGAAAAGAGCCAAATCATCCAAGTCAAAATCGCACTCAGAATCTGACGTGTCAGTATCTCTCTTTCTAGATGACTCTACTCTCCTTTTAGCTGACCCCTCACTCCTTCTCTCTTGGGCTTTAAGTGCAATTCCCTTATCTTTTGATTTAGCATTTTTAGGGAACATATCAATTTCATAAGTTTGCAAATCTCCTACAAGTTCTTCCAATTTTAGCGTATTTAAATTTCCCATAGAATTTAGCACAGTGACTTTAGGGATAAAATGCTTAGGCAAAGAACGAAGAATCTTTTTAACAACTCTAGCATTCGGAATTTGTTCACCAAGATTAAAACTAGTATTCACAATGTCAGAAAGTCTAGCATAAAATTCATCAAAGCATTCAGAATCATGCATGGTGATTGTTTCAAATTGAGTTGTCAAGTTTTGCAATTTAGACTCTTTCACAGCATTAGTTCCTTCATGGGTGAGTTGTAAAACATCCCATGCCTCTTTTGACGTGGTACACGTCATTATGCGTTTGAACTCATCAGGTGTGACAGACCCAGAAATAGCACTTAGACCCTTAGAATTAAAGGATGACCATTTAATTTCTTCATAAGACCAAGAAATGTCAGGTTCCAAGTTGGTCACATTATCAACAGTCACGGTGGGAGGAGTCCACCCTCGTTCAACCAAAATCCAGACACGTTCATCAATGGCTTTTAAAGCCGACTTCATACGGGCTTTCCAATAAGCATAATTTGTCCCGTCAAAAACAGGCATTTTATAATATGACTTCTCCATTTGAACACGCACTTTTTCAAAAATCAATTTTTTCAGAAAATTGATATCTTAGAAAAAAATTTACGTAAAAAGGAATACGCGATAAAATAGCGTAACCTGCTCTGATACCAATTTGAAAGAGTTGGCGCTTGCGTTCAATTAGGAAATAATATAATAAATACCATTTTTAACCCAAATTAACCCTAAACATGCAACTAGGTGTGATAGAAACAATATAAAATCATGCAAGAATTATTCAACACACAAAGTTTAAGGAAAAATCCCCCACAGGGGCAAAACCATTTGTATATCACTATAATTTGTAAGAGAAATGGCTTACAATCGGATTACACTGAAATACAAGTTTTTGACTAAGAATTACCCTCAGGTGTCGGATTCTATAGTCGCGGCTGGAATTATCCCTTTCTAGTAGGGCTGCAATGAAGAGGAAGAAACGGTCTGCTTCACAAGGGCTGAACAACAGCAATGGTGTTCTTGGGTTACCAATCTTGATTCACATAGATATGGAAGATGTGTGAATCTGAAAACCTAGAATCATAGGACTCAATAGGTGAAGACTTTAGGGTTGATATGCTCTGAAAATCGTGTGTAAGTCTTATGGAAACCAACTACTGATCGTGGTTTAAATAAGGTAGACATAGCCCTAAAAAATCTGAATCACAATCTGGGAAATTCTATCTAGGGCGGACCGGTCCGGGCCTTAGGCCGATCGGGCCGATAGCGGACCGGTTCTTTTAATTTGAAGCTGATTCGGTTCGCATTTGGTTCGGGGCTCACTGGCTTCAAAGAGCAAGGCGGTCCGGTCCGGTCCTGGGCGGATCGGTTCGCAGTCGGATCGGTTCTTTTTTTATTTCAGCGGATCGGTCCGAGGCGGAATCGGTTCGTTTTAATATCAGGCGGACCGGTCCGGATGACTGGATTTCTGAATTCTTCCTTTCTTTGGATCTTCGAATTCCATTGATGATGAATAGACTTTGAATCTTTGCAACGGTGTTACGACTAATGACATATACAAGTATGTTGGACAAAAATTTCCTTACAAAGTCCTACCTCGGATCCCCTCTACTCCTGTAACGGCCCATTTTGGGGGAAAGGCTGTACGTATATCTAGCTGTTTCAGAATAAGCCATTAGTGCAGCCATAGTAAGAGAATATGAAGGAGTGCAGAGGCCAGTATACTTTAATAGTAAAGCTCTTTAGGGGTTCGAACATAAGTACCCTCGAATGGAAAAATTATCTTATGCTCTGATACACACTTCTAGGAAGATGAAGCCCTACTTCCAAGCCCACTCCATGGTTATCCTCACTGATTCCCCGCTAAGGCAGGTCCTCCATAAGACCGAAAGGTCAGGCAAGTTGATGACCTGGGCCATCTAGTTAGGGGAGTATGACATTGTCTATCAACACAGAGTTTCCATAAAAGGGCAGGCACTTGCAGACTTTGTAGTAGAGTTCACCTGGGAAGAGGTTGAGATTGAAATTAGTCAAAGAACTGCTGATGAACCAAATAGAAATATCTTTCACGGTTCGGATGAGGTTGGGTCAAGAAGGTCCGGAAAAAGTGTAGTTGAGAATGAGGAAGACAGGTACCTCTTCGAGAAAGGGACCCTGTGAGAGAGTAACTTCTCTTCAAATAAAGATGTTTGGAACCTCTTCGTTGATGGGCCATCTTGTGAACACGGGAGCGGATCAGGGTTGATAGTGTCAACATCGGACGACACCGATATTGAATATGCACTGAGTTCAACTTCAAGGATTCGAACAATGAGTCTGAGTATAAGGCATTGATCACAAGTCTCTCCTCGAAAAAATCCCTTAGTGTTGGATGACTCCTAGTCCATAGTGACTCGAGGTTAGTTATCAACCAAATTCTTGGGGTATATGAGGCCAAAGATGAAAGGATGGCCAAATACCTAAAGAGGGTGAAAGCAACGCTAGAAGGCTTCAAGGAGGTGAAGATGAAGAAGATACCTCGGCAAGATAATAGCCGAGCTGATGCACTCGCTAGGTTGGCCTCAACAATGAGGACAGATATAAGAAGAACGATACCAGTTGAAATCTTGCTCAATCCAACCATCGAAGAAGAAAAGGTTGCCAGAACTTTCCTCAATCTGAATACGGGAGCCTCATGGATGGACCCACTTATCAGATACATCAAACAGGGAGAGGTGCCAGAATCTAAGTTGTAAAGGAGAAAGATGAGGTTCAGGGCTACCAAGTTCTCAATTATAGGAGATGTCTTGTATAAGAAGAGGTTACTACTCCCTATATTTAGATGTGTCTACCCTTCAGAGGTTCCTCACGTCTTGTAAGATATAGATGAGGGCTCTTGTTTAACTCACATAAGAGGGAGGCCTATAGTTAAGAGGATAATTAATCAGGGGTACGGGTGGCCGAACTTGGCCAAAGATGCAACTGCTTATGTGAAGAGATGCGACAAGTGTCATAGATTCTCCACCATCCCTCACCAACCTCATCAGCCTATGACATTAATTATCTCACCTTGGCCATTTGCAATATGGGGTATCGACTGAGTAGGACCTTTGCCAAGAGATACAAACAACTATCAGTTCTTAGTGGTGGAAATTGATTACTTCTCTAAGTGGGTAGAGGCTGAGCCGATGATCACGATCATGAAACATAAGACCTTCCAGTTCATCTGGAAGAACATCATATGTAGATATTGTCTTCCAAACATCCTCATCTCAGATAATGGAACCCAGTTCAAGAATTCTTCCTTAGAAAAATATTATGAAATAGTGGGGATCAAGCAGTTCTTCTCCTCTCCAAACCGACCCCAGGAAAATGGGCAGACTGAGGTCACAAACCGAACAATCCTTGATGGGATAAAGAATAAGTTGGAAGAGGCCCAAGGGAGATGGAAGAGGAAGTATACGTCGTGTTATGGGCCTATAGGACGACCATAAGGACACCAACGAGAGAGACCCCATTTATGTTGGCCCATGGCTCAGAACATGTCATCCTTATAGATGTAGAACTTCCAACTCATAAAGTCCAGACCTATGATCCTTGGAGGAATTGATAAGAGAGAAGACTTAACCTAGATTTGATTAAAGAAAGAAGAGAAAATGCAGAGATTAGACAGGCAGCCTACCAGCAGAGAACTGCCAAGTTATACAACCAAAGGGTGAAATCAAGACCAATTGTTGTGTGAGACCTAGTCCTAAAGAAGACGTTGCAGAAGGAAAATGAGCTCCACCCAAACTGGCATGGTCCTTATCGAGTAGTTGACGAGGTTGTGCCTGATACTTACCGACTAGAAAATTTCGAAGGGGAACCTTTTTTCAACCCTTGGAATGCTGACCACTTGAATAAATATTACATATGATGTTGTAGTTTTTTCTTTATAATACATGTATCATTTTATAAAGAGGATGTTAATGAAAAGAACATTTCTAGTGTGAATACTTTATTGCATTATGTTTAAACTTCATTAATTTGGTGAAAAATATGAGGTGAAACATCATATTTTGGTGACCTCGGACCTTAAACATGATTAGTTTGGTGAAAATTATGAGGGTGAAAATCATTATATGGTGACCTCAGACCTTAAACATCATTAATTTGGTGAAAATTATGAGGGTAAACATCATGATATGGTGACCTCAAACCTTAAACATCATTAGTTTGGTGAAGGTTATGAGGGTAAACATCATTATATGGTGACCTCAGACCTTAAACATAATTAGTTTGGTGAAGATTATGAGGGTAAACACCATTATATGGTGACCACAAACCTTAAACATAATTAGATTGTTGAAATTTATGAGGTTTAACATCATTATATGGTGACCTCCGACCTTAAACATCATTAATTTGATGAAAGTTATGAGGGTAAACATCATTATATGGCGACCTCAAACCTTAAACATCATTAGTTTGGTGAACATTATGAGGGTAAACATCATTATATGGTGACCTAAGACCTTAAGCATCATTAGTTTGGTGAAATTTGTGAGGTAAAACATTATATTTTGGTGAACTGAGACTTTAAACATCATTAGTTTGGAGAAGTTTATGAGGGTAAACATCATTATATGGTGACCTCAGACCTTAAACATCATTAGTTTGGTGACAATTATGAGGGTGAACATCATTATGTGTTGACCTCAGACCTTAAACATCATTAACTTAGTGAAAGTTATGAGGGTAAACATCATTATATGGTTACCTCAGACCTTAAACATCATTAGTTTGGTAAAAATTATGAGGGTAAAAATCATAATTTGATGATCTCAGACCTTTAACATGGAGGGTGGACATCATTAAGCAACATTTAAGAGGTAAGGTATTCAAGCATAACATGTAAAGGAAAATAATACAATTTGAAGAAGATGAGATACATGATGTATCAATTAACATCCAAGAGTTACAAGTCAAATGTGCCAAAAGGCCATCAGAGTTTACAAAAGCTAAGGGGTACAGAAGGGAAACTAAAATTACAACTTTTTGAGCTTCACAAGGAAAAAGGATTAACCCTCTGCACGTACAATCATGTCATCATGGCCGACATTGGTTACCTCGGCACCATCATCTTGATGGACAACATCATCAGTCTTAGTTACCTCCAAGAAAACAGTCTCTTCCGGAGACCATTGGCCTCATCAACCTCTTGCAAGGCCTGAGCAAACCGGGGGTCACCAAAGCCCAACCCTTAAAGTTCGAGGCATTCAAGCTCCCTGAATCCTTTTCCTTGGAGGCTGCCCATTTGCTAGTTTCTTTGATACCTCTTTCAAGGTATTCAAAGCCAAAACTGATGAACACATCAAAGACCTTGTAATCTGCAATAATCTTCTCTAAAGCATCCTCTAAATAAGCCTTAACCGCATCAGCCACCTTAGCCTGCAGAGGATCATCTTTAGCCTTCAGAGCTAAATCATGGTCTTTCTCAATATTTGCCATGTCCCTATCTCTCTCCTTAACAACTTCCTTCATCTTATCAACCTCCTTCAGATCTTCCTTCAGACATCCAACCTTTGTATTCAAAGAGGCTTAAACTTTCAAAGCTTCTTGACCCTTCTCAATCAGGGGCATTTTCTTCAGAGTCCAGTTCAAAAAATGATGCATGGACAAAATACCCTGTAGTAGAAGGTCAGATATATAACCACATTAATGTAAGATAGCCGAGGTTACACTTGAGGAGAACAAATGAATAGAAACTAGTACCTGAATTGATCTATAGAGGGTAAACTCAACCAACGGGATGTCTAAAGAGTGTAGGAAATTCTTATCCTCTTAGGTTATCACTGAGTCAATAGAATCAACAGCCTTCATACCATGTCCTATCAGACTATCTCTGATCTTCAGCTGAGCCAGACGAGCATCCAGGGCATCGTCTATGGAGATTGGGATAACACGATCCACTCTCTTATTATTTATCTGCCTCAGATGTTGCGCATCAATTGTGGTCTTTCTCTTCTTTATGGCACCGGCCTTTGATATGAGAACGTTATTTTGGGTGGTAGGAGGTGGTACATTCTGGCCAGCCTTCTTTATCAACTTGACGAGACTTGGGGCAAACATCTCCCAAAGGTCGTCATAAATACCTTCAGAGTGCTCTGCAAAAAGAAATATCTGAGTCAGTAAACCAGAGGCATGACAAGTAAAAGGTACAACTTATGAAAAATGATACTTACGAAGCTCTGTTAAAGAACCACCCTCCAGTCCTGTCTGAGAGAGGTAGTTATGGGTCATCAGGTGTTCATATTTAACCAAGCGACCCTGATCCCCCTGATCTTGAAGGTCCTTAACTTTTTAAAAATTCTCCTGGCTAAGTCCAGGGGTGGCTTTAGCAGCAAGCGAGACATTCCCCCATCTCAGAGGGGTCCTTGGAACCAATGTTCCAGAAGCCTCATGGGTACTAAATTCCCATGCCCTCGATGCAAAGAAATACCGAGGTTTCTAGTTGTGATTCGAAGTCTACGTAACCAACAACATTTTATTATTTGACTTTTTACCTAAGAAGTGGTAATAGCTAGGATGGTTTTAGCAGAGGAAGGGACGTAACAGCCTGTGAAGAACCTATCTGGAAGGTCTGAGTGGTGGATTGATCACAAAAGGACGATAACCCCAATCAGCACCCTCCAAGCTTTGGGGGATAAGGCTAGATTTATATTAGATAAAGTGGTTTTGATAGAAGGGTGGATAGGAAGATAAAATATCAACTTGAACATCTCCTCATAGATGTAAATCTCCCCATCTCGGCCATCAAAGGCCCTTTCACCTCTTAGAGGTCTCCTAAGGTTAATGGAAGAGTTTATCGAATAGAGGTGTCCAAAATCTAGAAGATCATACTCACTAACGGAGCACTCAATCTCGGCTGCCTCAAATGTGTCAATATCTCTCTCATGCCCATCATCTTCGTCCCTAGAAACATCGGCCTGGGCAGATGCTGGGGGACCATCAGGAAACCTCTGAGTGAACTCAGCCCCGATCGTAGCCGACAAGGGAATAGCATCGATAATGGGGGGAATGGCCACACTTGGCCTTATAATTTCAATATTGGAAGAAGATTGTGAGGTGCTAGCACCCTGGTAAGACGAGGCACGACTCGAGACCTCGACCTGATCAGGGACCTGATCTTGCCTAATTGAGTAATCCATAGCCTCTTGGAAAGAGTTTACAAACATCGGGTCTGAGGAAGACGACTCACACTCAGACATGGGTGTTGGGTCCACTGGAACCTCTGCTGGTTCAGCTGGCTCGGTAGGCTCAAGGTAGATTACCTTCAGAGGTGGAGGAAAGATAAGTCTGAGAGGGAAAGCCTCAGCCCCACGAGCTTCCTCATGAGCTAGCTCTATCCGCCTAATTTTTTCAAAAGTCTTCTCACGAAGGGAAGGGAACGTTTCCATGAGTTGGTACAGAGGTCTGAGCATAAGGCAGAAGACACAACACTTGGACTCAAACCACAAACCAAAAATAGACAAACAACTCAACTCAATCTAAACCAAAGATCAAACTTAGAAGGTGGAGTGTGTTCAAACCAAGAACATAAAGAACACCTAAGAACAAGGTCATAGAAAAATGCAAAAGGTGGCCAAAAAACCCAAAAAGTTTAACCGAAAACATAACCTTTCACCGGGAAATACGAAAATAAAAAATAAAAGGCTGAGAATTGAAGAAAGAGGATTAAAGTGATACCTGGCTAGTCACAGAATAAAAGAGTAGTAGTTTTGGAGACAAGGAAACCTCAGAACAACAACCAATGGTGAAAGTATGTAGTTGCACTTGCAGAGTGGGAACTTAGGCGGGAAATAAAATGAAGAAATGAAGAAGAAAGAGAGAGAAAGGGGTTTTAAACACACATAATCATTTTGGCGCGAGTCTGAGGGCCCATCATTGCCTAGGGAACCTAAGGGGAAAATTAAAATCATCATGCCCTGTTAGACATGCCACTCACTTCATCAAGTGACACGTGTCAAAAAAATATTGACGTGCAGGAAAACTCGGCCTCGGCCTTGCATACCCCTTAATCACCTATTCACCTAGGTAACTAAGGGCCAGGGGGTTATTGATATGCCCAAAGTGTGCCCTCTTACTCAGAGTCATCAACCTCGGCTAATATCGTAGCCGAGGTGACCAGATGCCTAAGATAACCATTAATAACATCGGCTCTTAGAAGGTCGACCACAACCAACATTGCTTAGACGAAATACATCAACCTTGGCCTATATGACGATCGAGGTAACAAGAGCTCAGGATTAACCATTTGCAATGTCATCCTTCATTAGGTCAACCACAACCGACGTTACAAGCATCACCTCGATTGGGCATGAGCCGAGGTCTGCATGACTCATGGGATCAGCTATCCATCAGGTCGGCCACAGCTGACGTTATAAGAATCACATCGATTGGGCATCAGTCGAGGTCTGCATGACTCATGGGATCATCTATCCATCAGGTCGGCCACAATCGATGTTACAAGTATCACCTCAGACCAGCAAAATCCTCATAGGCCCAGCCAACAAGCATCATGTCATCAACGACCTTGACCGACGTTATATCTCATACCCAACCTCGGTCGGACCTCCTCGCCGAGGTCTTCATGGAATATTGATCTCAGACAAGTCAAGGGTTGTAATCCACTAACCTTGTACTCACCCAGGCTGAGGTAGGTACCAAACGAAGACAGCCGAGCATTTACACTCATATGAATGGCTTGGAACACGTGGACTAATCTGTTATAACTAAATCATTCCCTCCATGTGAGGGAATATTGAGGTGATCATCATCCATGTGTCATCCTTACACTAGTTGGATCTTCATGCACATGCTCATGGAATTCTTGGGGGGTACATTACACCCCCAAGCACTATATATAAAGGTCATCCTCAACATTATAAATGATCGAGAATTACAACCCTAGCTAAAAATCTGTCAATTTACACAATAGAAAGAGAAAGCTTGAGAGATTGTATCCATGGCCATTAGTGCCCTCATTCAGTGATATTACTCACTCACATTTCATAGTGGACGTAGGCTTAATTGGCTGAACCACTTACATATTGGTGTTCATCCTCTTCTCCTCACCTCCTTCTACATATACACTTATATTCTCTTGTGCTGCCATCGTAATCACTTACTTGAGCTAGTCAACACCTTATCTAATGGTGTTATTTCCAGCATCATCATTTTGGCACCGTCTGTGGGAACGAGCAGACGTACTTCTTCCTTTCCTAGCTTAACCTCACCGGAGACTCTGGTGGTGGACCGGGCATCACCCTTCGTGTGAAGATGTTTCACCATTGAAATAGATCCTCTAAGGTATTAAGTTCATCTTCTTCACAAGATCTTTAGCTTTAATATATGGAATCGGAGTTACCACCGCCTCCTCCACCATGTGGTGTTTGAGGACCTAGTTCTAGCTAGGCACCACCCAAGTCCAAAATGGTTGAGGTGGCTGCAGCCTTAAGGTCTTTGGCTGAAACACAATAAGCAATGAAGGAGTAATTTTGACAGCTCAAACAAAATATGATGAGGCCATTAGGGATCTTACCGGAGATGATTACTCTAACTGTTGTTCAACCCCATCCTAAAGCCAGGGGACCACCCCAGGCACCGCGAAAAGACCAACCTACACCTCAGTGGAGGAGGGATGTTGCTGACCCTAGGAATTTACGTCTGGGGAGGTGAGGAAACCCTTGCCTTGAGGATAGGTATGATGATATAGAAGCAGAGGAAGCTCCAGAGGACTATTGGGACTCGTATGAGGTTTTGAACAAAACTGTACGCCCTATCCAATAGAGCCGAGGTTGTGGGCGCAAAAGAGATGGTGGTGACCAACAAAGAGGATCAGCTTTTGATCGCTTGAGTAGAGGGTCAGCCTTTGAAAGGCTCGGCCCAGTCAATGACCTAAGACAAAGGCTATCCAGGTCATGAAGTGCTGTTGGCTCTCAGAGGGGAGATGGTGAACATCGACCTCATCATGGCCGACCTCATCAAGGATGAGACTGTGGTTAAGAGGTCAATAACTGATGCTGTGCAGCGGCTGGGGAACCCTAAGTACACCCCTTGGAGGTGTCCAGGGATAACCTCGGCCAGGACGACGTTACTAAGCCATGGAATGACTCTAATTAACATATTGAAGAAAAGATAGGGTACCTCATCAAAAGCCGAGACCCCCTACAAAGAGGGTTCTCAGAGGGCTCCCCATTTATGGCAAAGATAGTGAACTTCCCAACCCCTGCCATGTTCAAACCACCTATGGTGTCTCCCAAGTATGATGGTTTTAATAACCCTGTGCATCATATTGAGATGTACCAGTCTATGGTAGACATTTATTCGATCCCAGATGAGATGAGGTGTCGGTCCTTCTCTGGGACTTTAACGGGAGTTGCGCATATTTGGTTTACATCGCTTCCGAAGAACTCTGGTGAGAACTTTAAGGTCTTGGCTGAACGATTTATTCACAATTTTTTTTTGGGGTAAGACCTCAGAAGAAGACCACTTATCTGTTGTACGTCAATCAAGGCAAGAACGAGAGCCTAAGAGACTACATTGCCAGATTAAACAAAGAAAAATTAGAGGTTGAATATTACGAAGAGAATATAGCTATGATAGCCCTCATCGGTGGACTCCAGAAGGGGAAGTTGCTGTGGAAACTTGCTGAAGACCCTCCTAAGTCCATGGTAGAGCTGTTAGCAACTGCAGGAAGGGTCATGAATGCTGAAGAGGCTATGGATGCAAAGTATGAGGATGATAACGAAAGTAGCATCGAGAAATTCCAAAGGAAGAGAGATGGAAAAAAGGTTTGCAGACGTCAAGTTTGCACACTATACTCCTCTAATTGTGAGCTGCGAACACATCCTCAATGAAATAAAAAGTGATCGATCCTTGAGATGTCCGGAGAAGCTGGAAGCTCCTTTGCATAAGAGGAACAAGAATCTTTGGTGTGAGTTCCACCAAGACCACGGTCATATGTAAGGACACAAATTTCCAATTGATTCCATATATAGTTTTGGCTCAATTCCGGACAAAAACATTTATTAATAGGATTGTATTTAATTATAATATTAAGAGTTTGTTGAAGACATAGAGATAAAGAGTATAAAGCTTCATAATCATGCCAGTTTCGTGCCTCATTTATACGTCATCAACTATAGTTCAATGCTCCCAAGGTATGAATGCAATCATATATATATAGGATCTTAGAGCTTGTTCATTGGGTGTTAGGTTTAATTAAAACTGTGTTTTATTTTCAGAGAGAATTAATTAAAACTTGAAAACAAGTCTATAAAGTTTTCTGGGCTAAAATCGAATTTTCCAAACTTTTTGGAAGTTCGTTCGATATGTCGTTCGAACGAGATTGTCGTTCGATATGTCGTTCGAACGAGATTGCCAACGACTTCCCATTAAGGAATACTGGAACTTCGTTCGAAATGTCGTTCGAACGAGATTGTAATTCTAACGAGATTTCCAGCGAGTTTCTAACGAGTTTATACTGGAACTTCGTTAGAAGACTCGTTCGAACGAGAGTTCATTCGAACAAGATGCCAGGCGGGAACAGTTTTTGGCCGTTTTAAGCAGTTTTTCTCCCACTTCTCCACTTGTTTCTTAACCAACTTTTCTCAGACTTTATTATATGCGGGAATCACTTTTGATTGATAATATTTTCATATCCTACTAACTCCTAGAGAGTGTTTTGAGAGTAAAATTAAAGAGGGAAAAAGATCATGTTTTGAGTGTGTTTTCATCAAAGAGAAAAATATACACCACTCTAGTTTACACACAAATTTGTTTCTTCCAAGTTCCCATATTCATATATCATGCTTGGAGTTTGGCACCGGGTTCATCTCTTCCGTTCAAAGAGAAGTTTCGGGTTTTCTTCTACATCCCATAAAGAAAGAAGAAGTGTTTGTTGAGACATTACCCACTTGGAGAAAGGCTCCTTGCTCGGGTGACGGTGACCATATAAAGTCCGATTAGTGGATTTCGAGACCGCGGTGGAGCTCCAAGGTTATCCTCTAGGAAGAGGTTTCTACAAGAAGAAGCGTCGGGGCTTGAGAGGGATCGAGTCGTGTGTTGTAAGCCTTTATGTCTTACATTTGTAAATTCCGTACTTAGTGGATTTGTGGCTAGGGCCGTCCGAGGTTGTTTTCCGTTGTGGGTTTTTCCTCGTACATCTCGGCGTAGTGTGATTGATTTATTTTTTATCTTGCATAATGAATTAGAACTCATGCTTAGGGTAATTCAAGATAAAAATGGTTTTAATTGTCACACTTAATTTAATTGGGTGCTAATTAAATTTGGATAATTGTTTATTGAATTCAAGTCATTTGCTAAAATTGGTTTGGTCTAACTTTGGAATATTGATAATTATGACTTAGACAAATTCAAGGACTTGGAAATTAAAATTTGGTGTTTGTTTGTTGTGTGAACCGTCACCTAACGCTTCCGCATATCTGTTTAATAAAAGGAAATTTTACGATTTTAAAAGAGTTTAAAATCCGGGGATCCACAACTTTAACAAATTGGTATCAGAGCCAAAGCAATAAATTATTTCGTTAAAGATTCTTTAAATAATTTTTGGCTAAAATGGAATTTTCCGTATTTTCTAAATTTCCTATTTTTGATGGTTCTAATTACGCGTATTGGAAAGCGCAAATGAAATCGGCACTTAAATCTATCGATGAAAGGGTTTGTATGTCTGTAGTTAACGGGTGGTCTCCACCAAGTCATTTAGTTTAAAATGAACGTGTTCCCAAACCGGCCGATAGATGGACTGAGAATGAGTTTAAACTTTCTAATTTTAATTCCCGTGGTTTTAATGCCTTGTTTAGCGCTGTCACACCGGATGAATTCCGATGTATTATGACGTGTGAAACCGCTAAAGAAGCTTCGGATATTTTACAACTAACTCATGAAGGAACTATTGTCGTTAAACCTTCAAAACTCCAAAACCTCGCCACTTAATTTGAAACTATCAAAATGAATGATAATTGATATGCCCCAAGTGTGACCTCGGCTCAGAGACACCAACCTCGACCGAGATTATGACCAACACTGGACAAGTTTTGGGTACGCGACATCAGCCCTCGGCCATGTCAAGGTAGGCCCAGGCCGACACCACCACGAATCTCTCCAACGATCAATTGTAACCCCGTACACCTGAGAATGGAAACCTCGGCCAGATTATGGCCGAGCACGCAAGAAGACTTCTACCAAGGTCAACATCATCAATATATCAGTTAATGCTCCAAGCACATGCCAGTCCAACCTCGGCCCAGGATGACCCCTACCCATTGTCTCGGCTGAACTTAAGCCGAGACCTTCATGGCTCATCTCGGATTGAACGGGTAACTAGACTTATTAACCTCGGCTTCTCCTAGGCCGAGGTCATGACCAAGCACGATAGCCGAGCACCAATTGACATGGATAAGGACACGTGGACACAAATTAGTTATAACAAATCATTCCCCACACATGGGGAGAATATTTCATCATCATTTTCTACATGTGACAGTGACAGATGTCTTCTCCATATTGTCTAGATCAACACACACATGCTCATGGCATGTATGGGGGGCATATACACCCCCTAGGGACTATATATAGAGGTCATCCTCTACCTTGTAAAGGGACCTTGAAATTAACAACCCTAGCTAAAAACTCTATTCAAATACACAGTAGAGAGAGAGAGCTTGAAAGATTGTATCCATGGCATTAGAGCCCTCATATAGTGATCCACATCATACACTTGCACAGTGGACGTAGGCCTAATTGGCCGAACCACTTATATTTCGGTGTGAATCCTCTTCTCCTCACCTCCTTATACTATATGTGTATACCTTTTATATACCATTATCCTACCATTATTGACATTGAATTGAGCTCACAAACACCTTGAAGAGTGGTGTTGTTTCCAGCATCATCATTTTGGCGCCATCTGTGGGAACGAGAAGCTATCTCTTCCTCTTCTTCAGCTTAACGTCATCGGAGACTCTGGTGGTGAACCAGGCACCACCCCTCGCGTGGAGTTGTTTCACCATTGAAGGAGGTCCTTTAAGGTATTAAGCTCACCTGATATTTAAGCTCTTCATTAAGTAAGACATAGCACCAGAGTTACCGCCGCCTCTTCCACCACCCGGAGGTGGGGGGCCTAGTTCCAGTCAGGCGCCACCCCAGTCCGAAATGGCGGAGGTAGCTACAGCCTTGAGGTCTTTGGATGCAACATAACAAGCTATGCAGGAGAAATTTGCATAGCTAAGCCAAACTATGATGAGCCCATCTGGAGTCTCACCGGATATGATCACTTCGACGGCTATTTAGCCTCATCCAGAAGCCAGGGGACCACCCCAGGTGCCAATGAAGGACCATCCTGCACCCCAGCGGAGAAGGGACGTTGCCGACCCTAGGCGCTTACGCCTGGGGTGGCAAGGAAACCCTTGCCCAGAGGACAGGTATGATGATCTAGAGGCAGAAGAGGTCCCAGAAGACTGCTGGGAGCCGTATGAGGTGTCGAATAATACTGTACGACCTCTTTAGCAAAGCCGAGGTTGTGTCGGCCGACGAGGTGAAGAGACCCAACATAGAGGGTAAGCTTTTGATCGATTGAGCAGAGGGTCAGCCTTTGAGAGGTTAGTCACAGTGAATGACCTAAGACAGAGGTTATCCAGGTCGAGAAGTGCTGCCGGTTCGCAAAGAGGGGACAGACAAGGTCGGCCTGACCAAGGTTGACCCTGTGAAAGAAGGGGTAGAGAGCAGGAAGAGGTCAACAGCTGACGTGCTATGGTAGGGGAACCCTCAGTCCATCCCTTGGAGGTGGCTGGGGACAACCTCGGCCAGGTCGATGGCAGAAGACCATGGAATGACTCTATCCAGCGCCTTGAGGAGAACATAGGAGACCTCTTCAAAAGTAGGGACCCATTACAAAGGGGTTACTCAGAGGGCTCACCGTTTATAGCTAGGATAGTGAGCTTCCCAACTCCCGCTAAATTCAAACCTCCCGTGGTGTCTCCCAAGTATGATGGAAGCACCAACCCTGTACACCACATCGAGATGTATCAGTCGGCAGCAGACATCTACTCGATACCCGATGAGATGAAGTGTAGGGCCTTCTCTGGGACCTTGATAGGAGAAGCACACAGCTGGTTTACTTCTCTTTAGAAGAACTCAATCGAGAACTTTAAGGGCTTAGCCGAACGATTCATCCACAACTTCTTCTTTGGGGTAAGACTTCAAAAGAAGACTACTCACCTGCTGTATGTCAAGTAGGGCAAGGACGAGAGCCTAAGGGACTACATATCCAGGTTCAATAAAGAGAATCTGGAGGTCAAAGATTATGAAGAGAATATATCCATGACCGCCCTCATAGGGGGTCTGCAGAAAGGGAAGCTTCTGTAGAAACTCGTGGAAGACCCTCCTAGGTCTATGGCAGAGCTCCTGGCGACCGCAGGAAAAGTCATAAATGCAGAAGAGGCAATGGCCTCCAAGTATGAGGATGAGAACCGTGGTAGTAGTGGGAAGTCCCAAAGAAGGAAAGATGGAAAGAAGAGGTCGGGCGATGACAAGTTCGCTCCCTATACTCCTCTGACTATGAGCTGTGAGCACATCCTCAATGAGATCAAGAATGATAGGACTCTGAGATGGCCAGAGAAACTGAAGGCCCCACCACATAAGAGGAACAAAAACCTATGGTGCGAGTTCCATCAGGACCATGGACACGTCACAGACAGATGCATCTCCTTGAAGGATGAGATTGAAAAGATGTTAAAATCTGGAAAGTTGAGGAAGTATGTGGACGGTAAGGCTCCCAAAGGGGGAAGAGATGACCCTAAGAAAAGGAAAAATGACGGATGCCATGACAATGCCCCATCCATAAGAGACAATGATTCAGAAGGTGATGATGAAGACGATCCGAATCTTTCGCTGAAAGATGACAACACCCCGGCGAAGAGGGTTGGTATGATCTCGTTTGGTGTTGACACCATATGCGGGAGATTTGCAGGAGGTGGATCTGAAATATCCGACATGAAGGCTCGCGTGGCAGAGGGCAAGTCAGTGGCCAAGTTGGAAGTTGTAAACCTAACGTCTTTCGATACAGTGCAGAAGAGGAAGAAGGTAGACATGGACACCCTTGTAGTCGAGTTCTCCAGACTCGAATTCAAAGGTATCTTAGCCCCCCATGATGACCCTTTGGTAATAACAACAAGGGTGCATGAATGCGAGGTGCATAGGATCCTCGTAGATGGGGGGGGGGGAGCTTGGCAGACGTGATATTTTGGCCATGCTTCAAGAGCCTAGGTCTTAGCAGAGCTAGGCTGGTACCCCATCATCACCCCTTGATAGGCTTCAGTGGTGAAAAGGTCCACCCCTTGGGCATGTATGAGATGGACGTACGGATGGGTGATGAGTGGCCTAAGAGGTTAACCAGGAAGATAAATTTTTTCGTGATGGACGAAAACGTATTCTCGGCCTATAACCTCATCATAGGAAGAGTGGCCCTAAAAGAATTTGAAGCTGTGTCGTCGACGGTCCATCAGATGCTAAAATTCCCAACTCCCTGTAGGGTAGGGGAAGTGAAAGGTGACCAGACTATAGCTCGGCAATGTTACTTCAACTCAGCTAAAGCGAAAGAGGCTCATAAGAAGGCAACCACCACTTATAGCATTGACATGATTAACCCAAGAGATGAGACAAAATTGAAGAAGAGAGAGGTCGTGGAAGAGGTAGAATCCATCGTCCTCAATGAGGATGAGCCAAAAAAAACCATCCATGTCGGCAAAGCCCTTAAGTCAAAAATCAAGGAAGAGCTGATAAACTTCCTCAGGAGGAGGCAGAGTGTCTTCGCATGGAGTCACGCAGACATGCCCGACATCGACCCTGAGGTTATGAGTCATAAGCTCAACGTGACCAAAGATGCCAGGCCTATCAAACAGAGACGAAAAGTCTACTCCGGGGAGAAGTATGACGTCATATGGGAAGAGGTAAAAAAACTAGAAGAGGCTGAGTTTATAAGAGAAGTTACATAATCGTAATGGCTATCGAACGCAGTCATTGTGCCCAAGGCCAATGGAAAATGGAGACTGTGTGTTGATTTCACTGACCTGAACATGTCTTGTCAAAAAGACAGCTATCCCTTACCTCAGATAGATCAGATGGTGGATGATACAGCGGGATATGAGCTCATGAGCTTCATGGACGCGTATTCAGGCTACAACCAGATCTTCATGGATGCTGAAGACTCAGAGAAGACAGCCTTCATTATCGATAAAGGGATGTACTGCTACAAGGTGATGCCCTTAGGTCTGAAAAATGCAGGGGCAACATACTAATATCTTGTTAATAAGATGTTTAAAGAGAAAATAGGTAAGACTATGGAGGTGTATGTAGACGATATGCTAATAAAGAGCTTGAAAGCTTGCACTCATGTAGCAGACCTCGAGAAGACCTTCGATATTATGGACTCATACATAATGAAACTCAACCCCGCAAAGTGTGTCTTCGGAGTAGGAGCTGGGAAGTTCCTGGAATTTATCGTCAACCAGAGAGGGATTGAAGCGAACCCTGAGAAAATCAAGGCTTTGCTTGACATGAAGACGCCGAGGAGTATCAAAGATGTACAAAGACTCACGGGGAGAGTGGATGCACTCAACAAATTTGTCTCTAGGGCAACGGACAAGTGTCTTCCATTCTTTAAAGTGCTCAGAAAGGCCTTCCAGTGGGACAAAGAGTGTGAAAAAGCCTTCAACCAACTCAAGTCTTACTTGGGGTCTCCCTTATTGCTGTCTCGGCCTGTTGTAGGAGAGAAATTGTATGTATCTGGTAGTCTTCAAATCAGCCATCAGCGCAGCCATAATTCGGGAAGACGATGGGATCCAAAGGCCTGTGTATTTCAACAGTAAGGCCCTTCAAGGGTCTGAGTAAAATTATCCTCGTATGGAAAAGCTGGCTTATGCCCTGATACATGCTTCAAGGAAGATGAAACCTTACTTCCAAGCCCACTCCATGGTAGTCCTCACTGACTCCCCACTAAGACAGGTCCTACATAAACCCGAGAAGTCCAGGAGATTGATGACTTGGGCCATTGAGTTGGGGGAGTATGATCTTACCTACTAACCTAGGACAGCCATCAAAGGGCAAGCCCTCCCAGACTTTGTTGCTGAGTTCACATGGGAAGAGGCCGAGGCAGAGAATGGCCTAGAGGGTGCTAAAAAGATAAACCTTGGTGTCTTCCGAAATCAGGAAGAGACGGCACCAAATGTCTTCTGAAATCAGGAAGAGACGGCACCAAATGTCTTCTAAGATCAGGAAGAGGTCGCATCCAACAAGGTCAGGAGCAGAGTAGTGAAGAACAAGGAGGATCGGTACCTCTTCAAATAAGGAATCATGTCAGAAGGGGTCTTCTCATCGTATACAGACATTTGGAGCCTCTTCGTTGATGGCTCTTCCTGCGACAGTGGAAGCGGTGCAGGGTTGATACTTTCAGCACCTGATGGTGCTAACATCGAGTACGCTTTGAGATTCAAATTTAAGGCCTCTAACAACGAGTCGGAATACGAAGCCATGATAGCCGGCCTCTCATTGGCAAAGACCCTAGGTGTAAAGCGACTCGTACTCCACAGCGACTCAAGGTTAGTTGTCAATCAAGTATTGGGAGTCTATGAGGCCAAAGATGAAAGGATGGTCAAGTATCTGAAGAGGGTGAGAATGATGTTAGAATATTTCAAAGAAATAAAACTGAAGAGAGTACCCCTACAAAGTAATAGCCACGCAGATGCGTTGGCAAGGTTGGCCTCGACGACGAAGACCGATGTCAGAAGGATAGTTTCGGTCGAGGTCTTAGGAAAAGAAACCATTGAGGAAGAAGATGTATGTAACCCATGTCACAATATGAATCTAGGAGAATCATGGATGGACCCCCTCGTCATATATATCAGAGAGGGGGAGCTACCTGAATCCAAGTTAGAGAGGTGGAAATTGAGATATAAGGCTGCCAAGTTCTCGATAGTAGGAGACGTCCTATACAAGAAGGGATTTTTGTTGCCTCTCCTCAGATGTGTGCATCCCACAGAAGTTCCCCGGGTCTTACAAAAATTCATGAGGGTTCCTACTCTAGTCACATAGGGGGAAGACCTTTGGCCAAGAGAATCATCACACAAGGATACTGGTGGCCAACCTTGTCCAAAGACGTTGCAGCCTACGTGAAGAAGTGTGATAAATGTCAGAGATTCGCCATTATTCCTCACCAACCTCATCAACCCATGATGTCAATCACCTCTCCATGGCCATTTGCAGTATGGGGGATTAATTTAGTAGGACCCCTACCAAGAGCTGCCAATAATTATCGATTCTTGATAGTTGCCATTGACTACTTCTCAAAGTGGGTGGAGGCAGAGCCGATAATAATGATCACAGAGCAAAAGACCTTCCAATATATTTGGAGGAACATCATATACAGATACGGCCTCTCAAACACTCTCATCTCGGACAATGGGACCCAGTTCAAGAACTCCTCTTTAGAAAAGTATTGCCTAAGAGTTGGGATAAAGCACTTATTCTCATCTCCTGGCCGACCTCAGGCAAATGGTCAGACTGAGGTCACGAACATAACAATTCTCGATGGAATCAAGAAGAGGTTAGAAGATGCGAAGGGAAGATGGACAAAAGAGTTCAACGATGTGTTATGGGCCTACAGAACCACAACAAGGAAACCTACGGGAGAAACCCCATTCATGCTTGCACATGGCTCAGAGGCTGTCATACCAACAGAGGTGGGACTCCCAACTCATAGGGTTCAAACTTATGACCCCGATAAAAATGGGGAAGAGAGGAGGCTAGACCTAGATCTAATTGAAGAGAGAAGAGAAGACGCAGAAATCAGACAAGCATCTTACCAGCATAGGGCAACAAAATTCTATAATTAGAGGGTGAAGTCAAGACCCATCGTAGTGGGAGACCTAGTGCTGAAAAAGACCTTACAGAAAGCAAGAAAGCTCCACCCAAACTGGCATGGTCCTTACAAAGTGATAGAAGAGGTTGGGCCTGGAACTTATAGGCTAGAAAACCTAGAAGGGGAACCTTTCGCTAACCCATGGAATGCTGATCACCTAAAGAAGTATTACATATGATGTCGCAAAGAGTTTTATGTAAATGTACCATCTTATTATGAAGAGGTTATTAATAAAGGATTAGTTTCCATGGCGGTTCCTACTTCATTATGCACTTATGTCAGAGATTAATTATGAGGATAACATCTTAGGTGATGACCTCAGACCCTTATAACATCACTCAGTGGTGATAAGGTCTGAGGTCAGACATCATAATGGGATGACCTCAAACCCTTATAACATCACTCAGTGGTGACAAGGTCTGAGGTCAGACATCATTATGGGATGAACTCAGACCCATAACATCATTAATTTGGTGAGATTAATTATGAGGATAACATCTTAGGTGATGACCTCTGACCCTTATAACATCACTCAGTGGTGACAAGGTCTGAGGTCAGACATCATTATGGGATGACCTCAGAACCATAACATCATTAATTTGGTGAGATTAATTATGAGGATAACATCTTAGGTGATGACCTCAGACCCTTATAACATCACTCAGTGGTGACAAGGTCTAAGGTCATACATCATTATGGGATGACCTCAGACCCATAACATCATTATTTTGGTGAGATTAATTATGAGGATAACATCTTAGGTGATGACCTCAGACCCTTATAACATCACTCAGTAGTGACAAGGACTGAGGTCAGACATCATAATGGGATGACCTCAGACCCATAACATCATTAATTTGGTGAGATTAATTATGAGGATAACATCTTAGGTGATGACCTCAGACCTTTATAACATCACTCAGTGGTGACAAGGTCTGAGGTCAGACATCATAATGGGATGACCTCAGACCCTTATAACATCACTCAGTGGTGACAAGCTCTGAGGTCAGACATCATAATGGGATGACCTCAGACCCATAACATCATTAATTTGGTGAGATTAATTATGAGGATAACATCTTTGGTGATGACCTCAGACCCTTATAACATCATTCAGTGGTGACAAGGTCTGAGGTCAGACACCTGTGTTATATGACCTCAGACCTTTAACATCATTAATTTGGTGAAATTAATTGATTGGATAACATCTTAGTTAAGGACCTCAGACCCTTATAACATCATTGTGGTGAAAAGGTCCGAGGTCAGACAACTAATTTGGTTTAAGAAAACATCATTGCATAAGCCTTAAAGACAAAATATCACCCGACATGCATTCAACAAAGTAAAGATGATCCTCCTCAGAGATCGATATATTCAGGGCTCATAAATATTCAGAGGTTACAAGATTCATAAAATAAGAAAGATTTTCATTAAGAAATTACAAATGTTCAGGGGTTACAAATAAGCTTCACAATTGAAATTTAAGGGTTTGAGGGGGGAATGCTGGTGTCTTCGGCCTGGTTAAGCTGGACAACAGTGGTCACCTAGGCAATGTCATCATTGTGGTCTGCCCCTCCAACTTCTGTGTCGTCCAACGTTGCAGTCTCGGCAGGCGCAACAACCTCCTCCTCAACCTCCTGAAGGGCCTGGGCAAGCTGAGGATTAGTAAAGCCAAGGCCTATGAAATCAGAGGCTTTCAAAGTGCCAACCTCCTTCTCCTTGGCAACTGCCCACTTGGTAGTAGCTTTGATACCTCTCTCGAGGTATTCAAAGCCAAAGATCATAAACTCATCAAACGTTTTCTACCCAGCTATTATCCCCTCAGAGGCGTTATCGAGGGCTGCCTTCACGGCCGAGCTGACCTTCTGCTGCAGAATGTCGTCCTTGACCTTCAGAGCCACAACATGGTCCTTCTTGAGCTGAGAGACATCCTTCTACATCCCCTTCACTTTCTTCTCAGACTCGCCCAGCTTAGACTTCAGGAGGTCAATTTTTGCGTTCAGAGTGCTTTGGACCTTCTCAGCCTCTTGACCCTTCTGTATGAGGGGAAACTTCCTCAGAGTCCAGTTGGAGAGGTGGTGCATAACTGCTAGGCCCTGCAGATTTTGTGATCATGAATAAGTCGGAGATAAATTATAGGTCACACTTGGAAATTACAAAGAAATATGAGGTCATACCTGAATAGATCTGTGGATACCGAACTCAATCAGCAAGGGAGTATCCAATGACCGGAAGAAACGCTTATCGGCCTCAGTCATTGTAGAGCCAAAGGCATCCAGGGCCTATAGACTGTGGCCTACGATGATGTCAGTAATCTTCAAGTGCTCTAGACGAGCCGACAAAGCGTCTGCTGAAGAGATTGGGATGGAAGAATCAACACTCTTTTTCTTCTACCTATGATCCTTAGGGGCATGTTTAGTTGGAGCTCTCTTCTTCGTGGCTTGGGGATTTGAGGCAGAGGGAGCTGGAGGAGGAGCATTAAGACCTGCCTTCTTCGCGCTCCTCATCAAGCTAGGCGCAGCCATTTCCCAAAGCTCGTCTGAGATATTCTCTGGGCGCTCTGCAAAAATTAATACATCTGAGTTATAGAATCAGATATAAATAAACTCAGAGGTTCAACTTGGAATAAAAATGCTTACCAAACTCGGCAAGAGGACTTCCACCTAGGCCGGTCTCAGAGAGGTAGTGGGGGGTCATCAAGTGTTCAAATTTTACGAGAAGACCATGCATCCATTGATCTTGAAGGTCTTTCACCTTTTGAAGATTCTGCAGGCTCAGACCAGGGTCATCCCTCGCAGACATTGTAACCTTACCCCATCTCAGGGGCATCCTCGACTCTAGTATGGACAAGGGAACACATGGACCAAATTCCCATGGCCCATAAGTGAAGAAGTATCGAGGCTTCCAGTTGTGGTTGGAAGTCTGAGTTATTTGGAGCATCTTTTTCTCAGGCTTTCGAGCTACAAAATGATAGTAGCTCGGATGATTTTTGGCAGATGAGGGAACATAACAACCAACAAAGACCTGAACGGGAAGGTCTGAGTGGTGAACAACCTTCCACAAGACTATGGCCCCTATTATGACCCTCCAAGCGTTAGGGGACAGTTAGGAAGGGGCCAAATTAATGAAGGCAAGGATGGACCTAATGATGGGATGAATGGGCAAACGAAACCCTAACTTGAACATCTGCTCGTATAAGCAGATCTCACCATCTCGGCCATTGTAGGCCCTCTCTTCCCTCAGAGGTCTCCTAAGCTTTATGGAGGGACTGATGGAGTATAGATATCTGAAGCAAAGAAGGTCTACCTCAGTAACGGTACTCTCAATCTTGGCCGCCTTAGATACGTCGACATCACTTTCAACGTCATCATTATCATTTAGCTCAACGTCGGCCAGAGCAGACGTTGATGAATTACTTGGGAACCTCTGAGAGAATTCAGCCCCGGTGATGACCGACAGAGGAATGGCATCAAGAATGGGTGGAATGGCCACACTCGGCTCGATAATCTCAACCTCTTAGTAAGAGGACGAGGTGCTCGAGTTATTATGGGATGAGGCCCGGCTAGAGACCTCGGCCTGATCAGGGGCCTGATCTTCCTGAGTTGTGAAGTCCATGGCCTCCTGGAAGGAATCCATAGACATGGGGTCTGAGGTGGAAGACTCGGACTCGGACATCGGTATTGGATCGGTAGGAACCTCTTCCTGGTTAAAAGGTTCTGAGGGATCAGGATGTATCGCCATCAGGGGTGGTGGAAAGATGGGTCTAACAGGGAATTCTTGTGACCTACGAGCCTCCCCCTGTGCTCTCTCTATTTGCCTGATTTTTTTTAAAGTCTTCTCTCTGAGAGAAGGGAACTCCTCAAGAAGCTGGTAGAGGGGTCTGAGCATCAGAGGCAGACACTACACTCTAAAGATCAAATGACAAACAAGATTGGCTAAGGAAATAAAGCTATTTAAAGATCAAACAACCCTAACCTAGCAAGAACAGTTCCCCTGAAGCTATGGTGGTCTCACAGAAAAACTCAGAAATTCGCCGGAAAACACAAATAGAAAGGAAAAATCAGAGAAAATGAAGACAAATGAAGGGAAGAAGATACATGGGGATGAAACGATAAGGGAAGCGAAGAATATTCGAGGAAATCACCACCAAGGATCTCTGAAACGAAATCGTGAAGAAAACGCCCCTTAGAGAGAAAAGCTGTTGGAATGCAGTCATGCCAGGAGAGAAAATAGAGGAAGGAGGGAAAAATGAGGGTTCAAAACCCTTAAATATACAGGCGCGATTCCCAAGGCCCATCATTGCCTTGGGACCCCCAAAGGGCGGCTGACAACACACGCTTGCCAAGTAAGACACACTTCAATATTGGACAAGTGTCAAACGAACATTAGCTCATATTAGAAAGGCCTCGGAGATGTGAAGATCCCACAGTCACCTGATCTCACATGTAACTAAGGGCTGGGGGGTAATTGATATGCCCCAAGTGTGACCTCGGCTCAGAGACACCAACCTCGACCGAGATTATGGCCGACACTGGACAAGTTTTGGGCACGCGACATCAGCCCTCGACTATGTCAAGGTCGGCCCAGGTCGACACCACCACCAACCTCTCCAAGGGTCAATTATAACCCCGTACACCTGAGAATGGCAACCTCAGCCAGATTATGGCCGAGCACGCAAGAAGCCTTCTACCAAGGTCAACATCATCAATATATCAGTTAATGCTCCAAGCACATGCCAGTCCAATCTCGGCCCAGGTCGACCCCTACCCATTGTCTCGACTGAACTTAAGCCGAGACCTTCATGACTCATCTCGGATTGAACGGGTAACTAGACTTATCAACCTCGGCTTCTCCTAGGCCGAGGTCATGACCAAGCACGATAGTCGAGCACTAATTGACATGGATAAGGACACGTGGACACAAATTAGTTATAACAAATCATTCCCCACACGTGGGGAGAATACTTCATCATCATTCTCTACATGTGACAGTGACAGATGTCTTCTCCATATTGGCTAGATCAACACACACATGCTCATGGCATGCATGGGGGGAACATACACCCCTTAGGGACTATATATAGAGGTCATCCTCTACCTTGTAAAGGGACCCCGAAATTAACAACCCTAACTAAAAACTCTGTTAAAATACACATTAGAGAGATAGAGAGCTTGAAAGATTATATCCATGGTCATTAGAGCCCTCATATAGTAATCCATATCATACACTTGCACAGTGGACGTAGGCCTAATTGGCTGAACCACTTATATTCCGGTGTGAATCCTCTTCTCCTCACCTACTTCTATCTACTATATGTGTATACCTTCTATATACCATTATCCTACCATTGTTGACATTGAATTGAGCTCACAAACACCTTGAAGCGTGGTGCTATTTCCATCATCATCAATAATGAAACTTTTGATGACCTTTATGCTAGACTCTCCAATATTGTCAATTCATCTTTTAATTTGGGAGATAAAATACCCGACAACCGAGTTGTAAAGAAAATTTTAAGGTCCCTATCCGATAGATTTATTCCAAAAGTGACCGTTTTAAATTCTTTACCAACTTTAGCCTCTACGAAATTAGAAGAGCTTGTAGGTGATTTACAAACCTATGAACTAGATATGTTTCCCTCTAAAACTGAAAAGAAAATTGAAAAGGGTGTTGCTTTAAAAGCCCGGAAGGAGGTCAAACAAGTAGTAGAGAGCGAGAGTGATAGTGACTCGGAAGACATGGCTTTGTTTGCTCGTAAATTTAGAAAATTTCTTAAATTTAACAAAGATAAATTTAAAAATGATTTAAAGAAATTTGAAACTTCTAAGCATGACAAAGGCGAGAAGATCCCTAAAGTCGAGAAGATTCGTAAACCTATTAATGAAAATTTAAATAGGGACGAGTCTAATAGGTGTTCTGGTTGTGAGGGTTATGGCCATAGGGCTTCTGAGTGCCCCACTAAACTAAGGAAAGAGGGTAAACGACCCATTGCATATAATGCGACCCTTAGTGATAGTGATAAGGAAGAGGGACCCGATTCCCCCACTAAGCCTAATTTTGTGGCTTTTATGACTAGTTATGTGAGTGATAGTGAGAACTCACCGATTGATGAAACGTTAACTCATGACACTTCCAAGGTCATTGTTTATGATTCTCTTATTTTTGATGATAGTGAGAGTGGAGAAGAAAGAGAGAGTGAAAATGAAGAAGAGGTTAATGTGAGTGAACTTCAAAATGCTTTTCAAGAACTTTATAAAGAATCTATTAAATTGAAAAGTGCTAATTTGAAGTTAGAAGCTAGTTTAAAAGAGCGTGTCAAGGTCATTGATGATAGCATGTTGGTAGAAAAATTTAAGACATGTGAGAGGAATCTTCTAGAGAAGCTTGATTATATAGAAGGCGAGAGAGATAGCCTTAAGGGTTTAATGGAATCCTTGAAAAAGGAGCTTCTTGCTTTTGAAGAGCGAAATGTTTTATTAGAGTCTAACATTTTAGAATTGCAAAATAAATTAAAAGACTCTAGTAATGTCAAATTTGATTTGGAGTGTCGTTCAGAGAAATTAGATAAAATATTAGGAACGGTCCAAATTAAAAATGACACTTGTGGTTTAGGCTTCAATACTTCTAATGAATCTACACATAAAGACAAAACCAATGTTTTTGGAGAATCTACTAGGAAAACTTCTAGAGATCACTCCGTAAGTAAATCTTTTCGACATGTCTTCACTTGTACACATTGTGGTAAAAAAGGTCATCTTAGGAAATTTTGTTTTGATCTTAAACGAATTCCTAGAAAATCCCAACGTAATGCAAACAATGTATTTCAAAGTCCTACACCCCAATATAGTCATTCTTCATTAATTTGGGTTAGGAAATCCGACTTGGTTGCCTTGCTAAATCTACTTTCACATGCTTCCTCCCTTGCTAAATCTAAAGGATGAATGTGTTAGTGCTTGCATACTTTTGCTTTTGTACTTCATGCTATATTCACATGCTAAATGTATGCTTGTTTAATCATTTTCTAGTTTATGCTCCAAGCTTATCACCTGCTAGAATTATGATTTTTGTCTATCTTTTATATTATATTTCCTTCATTTTGTTTGCATTAAATGAAAAATACAAAAAGATTTTTGTTTATCATTTGGATTTTATCTCTTGGTAATTTAAGCTTAATGAAAAATTCAAATGATTTTTGTCTGTCTTTTGAGTATAGATTTTTTATTTTTGGTTAAAAATTTCAAAAACTCAAAAAGATTTTATTTTGTGTGTAGTTTAGTTTGACACACTTTATGTGGCATACACTTGTGTTTGAATCCCATCTTTTACGCTTTCATGTGGCTAGAACTTTTGGTGTAGATTATCAATCCTTATTATGTTCTTTACCATGCTTACATGGAGTAGTTGGATTTTGTGTTGTTTTAAACGGATTCTATTTTTATATGCCTCTATTCACACATGCACGAGCTCTTTTGAAATTTTAACTTCATATGTATATTTGAGCTATGTGAGGTGTTCTCCTTCCAATCTTGTCATTTACATATGTGTGACTTAGGAGGACAAGTGCATGTCAAAATCCGTTGCACGTGAGATTTGTGTGAAAAATGAAAACATGATAAATATAAATGTGCACGGGGAAGGGCTCCGAAAGGACTAAGTGATCCTTTGCGATTATAAGCCACCGTTTTGAATGGGCCTAAAAGAAATACGTGGTCCAAAGGCCTAAAAACAGAAAAATATGGCCTTAAAATGAAAAACAATTTGCCAAGGCCTATGATTGATTGATATATTCATTCAAATTTATCATAAATGCTTATTGAGGGAGATTGGATGGTATATCAACGGTTTGCACAATGTCCGTTTATCCTAGTTGCATATCTCATGTCATGACTCTATTGGTTTGTAGAATCATCAATATGCTAGGCTTGTATGCATTGTGTATGTTTGTTCATTGAGTTCAATCTATATTGTCACATGAGGTTATATTTAAATGTGATGACGTTTGCAATCAAATGAGAACTCCGTGAACATGTTTTTAAGTGATTGGGTCTAAATTTAATTGTTACTAGTTCACACCCCAACACTTCCATTTCCATATGACACATTTTTGCCATACGAGTGTGCAAACTTATTGTATTTTGTGTCATGTGTGTGTTTATATCTATATATATATATATATATATATATATATATGCTATTATGTTTATCCGTTGCCTTGCTTTCTAGTCCTTCTATGCTTATACTTTATTTTTGGTATTTATCTTGGATTTGCTATGCGTTTGTTGCTCATATGCTTTCATGTCTTATCATTTTAAGCTTCAACATGCTTTTATATTTGTTCTTTATCCTTTGTCTATTCCTGAACAAAAAGGGGGAGAATGATAGGGGGCGAAATGGTATCTTATCCTATTATAATCTTATCTAAGTTTCTAACTTAGTTTCGGAGATTTAACTTAGGGGGAGTAGCTAACTTCTTGGGTTAATCATTTTGATAAAGGGGAGAATTAATTTTGGGGGAGTATTTATTTTAATCACTTTAAATACTTTGATATTCCCTATGCATTTGATGTGTTTTCTTAAGTGTGCAGGAATTCTTCTAAAGCGATAATTTTCAATGGCAAAGCATTTGATCCTTGGGTTGAGTCAAGTTTGGGTGGGTTATGTTTTGAGTCTAGTGAGCTTGACGGCCCTTTAGGATTTTTGTTTGGTTTTTGTCCCGGAATAGCCAAAGGGGGAGATTTGTAAGGACACAAATTTCCAATTGAGTCCATATATAGTTTTGGGTCAATTCCGAACAAAAACATTTACTCATATGATTGTATTTAATTGTAATATTAAGAGTTTGTTGAAGACGTAGCGGCAAAGAGTATAAAGCTTCATAATCATGCCGATTTCGTGCCTCGTTTATACGTCATTAACTATAGTTCAATGCTCCCAAGGTATGAATGCAATCATATATATATAGGAGCTTGGAGGTTGTTCATTGGGTGTTAGGTCTAATTAAAACTGTGTTTTATTTTCAGAGAGAATTAATTAAAACTTTAAAATAAGTTTATAAAGTTTTATGGGCTAAAATCTAATTTTCCAAACTTTCTGGAAGTTCGTTCGATTGTCGTTCAAACAAGATGTCGTTCGAACGAGATTGCCAACGACTTCCCATTAAGGCATACTGGAACTTCGTTCGAAATGTCGTTCGAACGAGATTTTCATTCTAACGAGATTTCCAACGAGTTTCTAACGAGTTCATACTGGAACTTCATTAGAAGACTCGTTCGAACGAGAGTTCGTTCGAACAAAATGTCGTTCGAACGAGATGCCAGGCAGGAATAGTTTTTGGCAGTTTTAAGTAGTTTTTTTACCACTTCCCCACTTGTTTCTTAACCAACTTTTCTCAAACTTCATTATGTGCGGGAATCACTTTTGATTGATAATCTTTTCATATCCTACTAACTCCTAGAGAGTGTTTTGAGAGTAAAATTAAAGAGGGAAAAAGATCATGTTTTGAGTGTGTTTTCATCAAAGAGAAAAATACACACCACTCTAGTTTACACCCAAATTTGTTTCTTCCAAGTTCCCATATTCATATATCTTGCTTGGAGTTTGGCACTGGGTTCATCTATTCCGTTCAAAGAGAAGTTTTGGGTTTTCTTCTACATCCCATAGAGAAAGAAGAAGTGTTTGTTGAGACATTACCCACTTGGAGAAAGGCTCCTTGCTCGGGTGACGATGACCATATAAAGTCCGATCGGTGGATTCTGAGACCGCGGTGGAGCTCCAAGGTTATCCGCTAGGAATAGGTTTCTACAAGAAGAAGCGTCGGGGCTTGAGAGGGATCGAGTCGTGTGTTGTAAGCCTTTCTGTCTTGTATTTGTAAATTCCGTACTTAGTGGATTTGTGGCTAGGGCCGTCCGAGGTTGTTTCCCGTTGTGGGTTTTTCCTCGTACATCTCGGTGTAGTGTGATTGATTTATTTTTTATCTTGCATAATGAATTAGAACTCATGCTTAGGGTAATTCAAGATAAAAATGGTTTTAATTGTCACACTTAATTTAATTGGGTGCTAATTAAATTTGGATAATTGTTTATTTAATTCAAGTTATTTGCTAAAATTGGTTTGGTCTAACTTTGGAATATTGATAATTATGACTTAGACAAATTCTAGGACTTTGAAATTAAAATTTGGTGTTTGTTTGTTGTGTGAACTGTCACCTAACGCTTACACATATCTGTTTAATAAAAGAAAATTTTACGATTTTAAAAGAGTTTAAAATCCGGGGATCCACAACTTTTACATCATATGACTGACAAATGCTTCACCTTGAAGGATGACATTGAGAAGATGTTGAAGTCCAGAAACCTCAGGAAGTATGTCAAAGGTAAGCTCCTAAGAGGGGAAGAGATGACCCTAAAAATAAGAGAAACGACAAATGTCTAGAAGATCCCCCAGCAAAAAGAGATGATAACTCAGATGGTGATGATGAGTATGATCCTAACCTCCCATTGAAAGACGATAATGCCCCTGGAAAGAGGGTTGGTATGATCTCCTTTGGTGTTAAAACCATATGTGGAGGACTAACAGGGGGTGGCTCCGAAGTAGCCGACCGTAAAGCTCACGTGGCAGAGGCTAAGCCAGTGACCAAAGTAGAGGTTATGAATCTGGCATTTTCAGAGGCTAAGCATAAGAGAAAGAAGGTAGATATGGATACTCTTATAATTAGACTCTCCCGACTTGACTTGAAAGGTATCCTAGCTCTACACGATCACCTGTTAGTAATTACAATAAGGGCTCATGGATGTGAGGTGCAGAGAATCCTAGTCGATGGAGGAAGTTCAGCGGACGTAATGTTTTGCCCATGTTTCAAGAGCCTATGCCTCAGCAGAGCTAGGCTTGTACCGTACCGTCATCAGTTAATTGGCTTCAGCGGTGAAAAGGTCCATCTGTTGGGCATGTATGAGATGGATATTCTAATCGGAGACGAGTGGCTTAAGAGGTTGACCCGGAAGATCAATTTTTTCGTAATGGATGAAAATTTCTTCTCGGCCTAAAACCTCATCATATGGCGAGTATCCCTCAAGGAATTTGAGGTTATGCCATCGACGATCCACCAAATGCTAAAATTCCAAACCCCTTATAGGGTAGGGGAAGTGTAAGGTGACCAAACCTCGGAACGAGAATACTACTTCAACTCGGCAGAAGAGAGAGAGGCCCATAAGAGGGCAACAACAACATATAACATTGAGACACTTGATCCAAGGGATTAAATAAAATTGAAGAAGGGAGAGGCCATGAAAGAGGTATAATCCATCGTCCTCAATGAGGACGAGCCAGAAAAAACCATCCAAATCGACAAATCCCCAAGACCCTAAATCAATGAAGATCTAGTAAAGATTTTACAGAAGAGGCATCGTGTCTTTTCTTGGAGCCATGCAGATATGTCAGGCATTGACCCTGAGATTATGTGTCACAAACTCAATATGGCAGAAGATGCCAAGCTAATCAAGTAAAGATGAAAAGTTTACTCCAGGGAAAAGTACGATGTCATCAGGGAAGAGTTCAGAAAGATGGAAGAGGACTAGTTCATTAGAGAAGTCATATACCTTGAGTGGTTATCTAACACCGTCATCGTGCCAAAGGCTAACGGTAAATGGAGGATGTGCATAGATTTCATTGATTTGAACAAGTCTTGCCCAAAATACAGCTTCCCTTTTCCTCGAATTGATCAGATGGTAGATGCCACAGCAGGGTATGAACTTATGAGCATCATCGATGCGTATTTAGGGTATAACCAGATTTTTATGGAACCAAAAGACTCAGAGAAGACAACATTCATAACCGATAAGGGGACCTATTTCTACAAGGTCATGCCCTTTGGCTTGAAGAATGCAGGGGCCACTTATCAACGTATTATAAATAAGATGTTCGAGAGTTAGATTCTCAAGACCATGGAGGTATATGTGGATAACATGTTGACGAAGAGCTTGAAGGTTGACACTCACGTGGCCGACCTGGAGAGGACTTTTGACACCATGGATTTATACAGGATGAATCTCAATCCTGCCAAGTGTGTATTTAGGGTAGGAGAGAGAAAGTTTCTTGGATTCATCGTCAATCAAAGGGTAATGGAGGCCAAACCCGAGAAGATCAAATCTCTTCTTGAAATGAAGACACCGAGAACTATAAAAGACGTTCAGATGTTAACTGGAAGAGTTGCTGCACTCAACAAGTTTGTCTCTAGAGCTACAAACAAGTGTCTTCCTTTTTCCAAAGTGCTTAGAAAGGCCTTCGAATGGGACGAGGAGTGTGACAAAGCCTTTATGGAGCTCAAATCCTACCTTGGATACCCTCTACTCTTATCTCGTCCCATTCTGGGAGAGAAGTTGTATATTTATCTGGTAGTCTCAAAGTCAGCTATAAGTGCAGCCATATTACGTGAAGACGATAGAGTATAGAGGTTGATATACTTCAATAGTATGGTCCTCCAAGGGTCTGAACAGAACTACCCTCGAATGGAGAAGTTAGCCTACTCCTTAATACACACTTACAAGAAGATGAATCCCTATTTCAAAGCCCACTCTATGGTCATCCTCACTGACTCCCCACTAAGATAAGTCCTCCACAAGCTCGAGAAGTCGGGCAAATTGATGACCTGGGTGATCGAGTTGGGGAAGTATGACATTGTTTATCAACCCAGGGTGGCCAACAAAGAGCAGGGGGTCGCAGACTTTGTTTTTGAGTTTATATGGGAAGAGGCTGAGATTGAGAATAGTCCAGAGATTGCATATGAATCAGACAATAACGCCTTTTTAAAATTTGGAAGTGGTTGTGTCCAACAGATCCAGAAAGGAAGTATCTGAGAATGAGGAAGCTAGGTAACTCTTCAATCAAGGGACCCTGTAAGAGGGGAACTTCTCTTCAAATGAAGATGTTTGGAACCTCTTTGTCGATGGGTCTTCTTGTGAAAGTGGTAGCGGAGCAGGGATGATAGTGTCAGCACTGGATGGTACCGACATTGAATATACACTTATATTCAACTTCAAAGAATCGAACAACGAGTCAGAGTATGAGGCCTTGATAGTTGGCCTCTCATTGGCAAAAGCTCTTAGTGTTGTCCAACTCCTAGTCCACAACGACTCAAGGTTGGTTACCAACCAAATCCTGGGAGTATATGAGGCCAAGAATGAAAGGATGGATAAATATCTGGAGAGGGAGAGAATGATGCTAGGAAGCTTCACAAAAGTGAAGATAAAGAGGATACCTCTGTTATACAACAATCCTGCGAATGCACTAGAAAGGTTGGCCTCAGCAATAAGGACAGGCATCAGAAGGAAAGTACCAGTCAAGATCCTGCTCAAACCGACCATTGAGGAAGTAGAGGTTGCCAGACCTTGCCTCAACTTAAACCTAGGGGACTCATGGATGGACCCCCTTATCAGATATATTAGATAGGGAGAGCTGTCAGAATCAAAGTTGGAAAGGAGAAAGTTGAGTTACAGTGCTACCAAGTTCTCAATAATAGGAGAAATCTTGTATAAAAAAGGATTCCCACTACCTCTCCTCATATGTGTCCATCCCATAGAGGTCCCCCACATCCTACAGGATGTACACGAGGGTTCTTGCTCCAGTCACATAGGAGGAAGACCTTTAGCCAAGATGCAAGATGATAATTACGTAGGGATACTGGTGGCCGACCTTGGCCAAAGGTGCAGCTGCTTATGTAAGGAGATGCGATAAGTGTCAGAGATTCTCCACCATCCCTCACCAACCTCATCATCCTATGACGTCGATTAGCTCACCTTGGCCATTTGCAGTTTAGGGGATTGGCTTAGTAGGACCTTTGCCAAGAGCTTCAAACATCTATCGATTTTTGATAATACCAATTGATTACTTCTCCAAGTGGGTAGAGGTTGAGACCATGATCACTATCACTGATTAGAAGACCTTCCAGTTCATTTAGAAAAACATCATATGCACATAGGGCCTCCCAAACACCCTCATCTCGGATAACGAAACACAGTTTAAGAATGCTTCCTTGGAGAAATACTCTGAGCGAGTCGGGATCAAGAAATTCCTCTCTTCTCCTAACCGACCTCAGGCAAATGGTCAGACTGAAATCAAAAACTGAACAATCCTTGATGGGATTAGGAAGAGGTTGGAAGAAGCTAAGGGGAGATGGACAGAAGAGGTTTATGTGGTGTTATGGGCCTACAGAACAACGACAAGGACACCAATGGGGGATACCCCATTTATGTTGGCCCAAGGCTCAGAAGTCGTCATACCTATAGAAGTAGTACTCCCCACTCACAGAGTTCAGACCTGTGACCCCAAGAAGAATGGGGAAGAGAGAAGAATCGACCTAGATTTGTTTGAGGAAAGAAGAGAACATGCTGAGATCAGATAGGCAGCCTACCAGTAGAGAACAATAAAGTTCTACAATCAAAGGGTGAAGTCAATACCTATAGCTGTGGGAGACCTAGTGCTTAAGAAGATGTTGCAAAAGTCAAATAAGCTCCACCCAAACTGGCATGGCCCTTACAAAGTGGTAGATGAGGTTATGCCTGGTACTTACCGGCTAGAAAATCTCGAAGGGAACCTTTTTCCAACCCTTGGAATGTTGTCCACTTGAAGAAATATTACATATGATATTGCAATTATTTTTTTGTAATGCATATATCATTTTATGAAGAGGATATTAATAAAAAGAGCTGTTCTTGTGTTAATACTGTTTCATTATGCTTAAACATCATTAATTTGGTGATAAATTATGAGGTGAAACATCATATTTTGGTGACCTCACACCTTAAACATCATTCATTTGGTGATAAATTATGAGGGTAAACATCATACTATGGTGACCTCATACCTTAAACATCATCGGTTTGGTGAAAATTATGAGGGTAAACATCATATTTTGATGACCTCGGACCTTAAACATCATTAATCTGGTGATAAATTATGAGGTGAAACATCTTATTATGATGACCTCAAACCTTAAACATCATTAATTTGGTGATAAATTATGAGGTGAAACATCATATTTGGGTGACCTCAGACCTTAAACATCATTAATTTGGTGAAAATTATGAGGTGAAACATCATATTTGGGTGACCTCAGACCTTAAACATCATTAATTTGGTGAAAATTATGAGGTAAAACATCATACAATGGTGACCTCAGACCTTAAACATCATTAGTTTCGTGAAAATTATGAGGGTAAACATCATATTTTGATGATCTCAGACCTTAAACATCATTAATTTGGTGATAAATTGTGAGGTGAAACATCATATTTTGGTGACCTCAAACCTTAAACATCATTAATTTAGTGATAAAATTTGAGGTAAAACATCATATTTTGATAGCCTCAGACCTTAAACATCATTCATTTGGTGATAAATTATGAGGTGAAGCATCATATTTGGGTGACCTCGGACCTTAAACATCGTTAATTTGGTGAAAATTATGAGGGTAAACATCATACAGTGGTGACCTCAGACCTTAAACATCATTAATTTGGTGATAAATTATGAGGTGAAACATCATATTTTGGTGACCTCAGACCTTAAACATCATTAATTTGGTGATAAAATATGAGGTAAAACATCATTAATTTGGTGATAAAATATGAGGTAAAACATCATACTATGGTGACCTTAGACCTTAAATATCATTAATTTGGTGAAATTATGAGGGTGAAACATCATATTATGATGATCTCAGGCTTAAACATCATTAAGTTGGTGAAAAATTATGAGGAAAAAACATCATCACACGATGATCACCTCAGACCTTAAGGTAAACATCATCATATGACCATGACAACATGTAAGAGAAGGTATTCATTAAAAGAATAAAAATCGTCTGAAGAAGATTATATTACATTTAAGTAGTCAGATTTACAAATAAAATGTGCTGAAGATCCATCAAAGTTCAGAAAAATTTCAAGAAAAATTAAGAAGAAGTTATAAATTAAAAGCTTCACATAGAAAGGACTAAGTATCTGCAACTGGAAGGGTGTCCTCTTGGCCAACGTTAGTAACCTCTGCAGAGTTGTCCTAATAAATGTCCTCTTCTATTTCAGTAACCTCCAAGGGAGCAGTCGCTACAGGAGCAGCACCTTCCTCCTCAACCTCTTGGAAGGCCTGACCAAAATGAAGGTTGCCAAAGCCTAGACCGATAAAGTTCGAGGAAGATAAGCTCCCTCACTCCTGTTCCTTATAAGGTTACCACTTCCCAATTTCTATAATACCTCTTTAAAGGTATTCAAAGCCGAAGCTGATGAACTCATCAGAGACCTTGTAATCTGCAAGGATCTTCTCTGAGGCATCCTTCAGTGAGGCTTTAACCGTAGCATCCACTTTGGTCTAAAGGGTATAATCTTTGGCCATCAGTGCTACTTCATGGTCTTTCTTGAGGTCAACGATGTCTTTATCCCTCTGCTTAATCAGATTATCAGCCTCTCTTAAATCCTCCTTCAGACGATCAACTTTAGCATTTAAGGAGGCTTGGACCTTTAGGGCTTCTGTTCCCTTCTCAATAAGGGACATCTTCCTCAGAGTCCAATCAATAAATTGGTGCATGGAGACAACACCCTGCAATGAAAATTCTGATGTATGAGTCTTGTAACCTATAAATATAGTCGAGGTTACACTTGGAAGAACAAAATGGCATAAATAAGTACCTAAATGGACCTATGAAGGTTGAACTCAGCTAATAAGGGGATATCCAGAGAACGTAGGAAATGTTTAGCCTCATCGATCATTGTAGAGCCGATGACATCCATAGCCTTCGGACCATGTCCAATCAAGCTGTCACTGATCTTCAACTGAGCCAGATGAGCAGACAGAACGTCATCCGTGGAGATAGGGACCGCATGATCCCCTTTCTGAGTCTTGCTATGCCTCTGATGCTTCGACTCAGTGGCAGCCTTCCTTTTCTTACTAACATTGGCCTTGGACGTGCCGACGTTCTGTTTGGGAGGTGGTGGGGCCACATTGTGCCCAACCTTATTCATTAGATTCACGAGGCTTGGGGCAGACATCTCCCATAATTCGTTAGAAATACCTTCTGGGTGTTCTGTAAAAAGAAACATCTGAGTTAATAAAGCAGAGGTATGAAAATTCAGAGGTACAACTTATAAAAATAATACCTATGAAGATCGGTGAAAGGACTTTCCCCCAAGCAACCTTGTTCCCCTTGTTCTTAAAGATCCTTGACCTTTTTAAGGTTATCCTAACAAATCCCAGGGTTGGCCTTAGAAGCAAAGGACACCTTCCCCCACCTTAGAGGTGTCCTCGGCTCTAACGACGAAGAGGTAGCACATAGACCGAATTCCCATTCCCCTGTGGCAAAGAAATACTGAGGTTTCCAGTTGTGAATAGAGGTATGGGTAACCAACAATATCTTTTTATTTTACATCCTAGCTAGGAAGTGATAGTAGCTGGGGTGTTTTTTAGCAGAGGGCGGTACATAATAACCTGTAAAGACCCTAACGGGAATGTCTGAGTGGTGAACAACCCTCCAAAGGATGATAGACCCAATCATCACCCTCCAGGCATTGGGGGATAATTGTGAAGGGGCTAGGTTGATATGGGACAATATTGCTCTAATTGAAGGATGGATGTGGAGATGGAAGCCCAACATGATCATCTGCTCATAGACACAGATCTCCCCCATCTCAACCATCAAAGGCCCTCTCACCTCTCAGAGGTCTTCTAAGCTTAATGGAGGGACCTATTGAATAAATGTGTCTAAATTCTAAGAGGTCATACTTAGGCCTCGTTTGGGAGTTTGGGAGAGAAAAGAAAGGGAAAGAAAATTTTATTAGGAGAGAAAAGAAAAGAAGAGAAAGTTAATAGGAGAGAAAAGAAAAGAAGAGAAGAGAAAGGAGTTTGAGAGAGAAAAGAAAATAATTTTCTTTCTTACGTTTGGGAGTTTGGAAGGAAAATAATTTTTTTAAGAGGAAGAAGGAACAATTCATTAAAAAACTTTCATTTCTCTTCATTTCTTTCCGATTTGGAAAGAAAGTTTTGGAGAGAAAGGAATAGAAAGTTTTTTTAAAATTTTCCTTTCTTTTCTCTCCTTTTAAACTCCCAAACGAGAGAAAGTCACTTTCTTTGCTACTTAAACTCCCAAACGAAGGAAAGGAAATACACTTTCTCTTCCTTTCCTTTCTTTTCTCTCCAAAAACAGAACTCGCAAACGATCCCTTAGTGACAGAGCTCTCTATCTTGACTGCATCCGAGGTATCAACTTCGCTCTCATGACTATCATTTTCATCCCTGGTAATGTCGGCCTGGGCAGGTGAAGGGAATCCATTGGGAAACCTCTGATCAAACTCAGCCCCAGTGGCGGCAGACAGGGGGATAGCCTCAATGAGCGGGGAAATAACCATAATCGGCCCCACAATCTAGACATCAGAAGAAGTCTGTGAGGTGCTAGCACCATTATGGGACGAGGCACGACTTTGGAGCTTATCCTGATCAGGGACCTGATCTTGCCTAATGGAGTAATCCATAGCCTCTTGTAAAGAGTCTATAGACATAGGGTTTGAGGTAGACGACTCAGACTCAGACTCAGACTCAGACATGGGAGTTGGGTCTATTGGATCCTCTACTGGCTCAGAAGGCTCGGTTGGCTCAGGATATATTACCTTCAGAGGTAGAGGGAAGATAGATCTGAGAGGGAAGGCCTCAACCCTACAAGCTTTCTCTTGGGCTAGATCTATCTATGTAATTTTTTCAAAGGTCTTCTCTCTAAGAGAAGGGAACTCTTCTATAATCTTATACAGAGGCCTGAGCATAAGGCAGACGAACCTACACTTGAGACTCTAAACCACAACCAAACAACTCAATTCAAATCCAAATCAAAGATCAAACTTTAGATTTTAAAAGATTTTTAACCAAGAAGACTCAAGAACAGGCTCACCGAAAAATGCAAAGTACCACCGAAAAACCCTAAAACCCTTATCGAAAAGCCTAACTCCCAACCAAAAAAAGCAGAAATGGAAATATAAGGCTAAAAATGGAAAGACAAGGAAAAAATGATACCTGATGGAGTATGAGATGAAGAATAAGAGGATTGAGAATAAAGAAATCCTCAAACAACAGTAACAATTGAGCTTTTAAAGAGAGAGAAATTGCAGAGAGCATAGGCGGGAAAAATGAGAAAGAATGAAGAAGAAAGAGAAGAAAAAGGGTTTAAACCCTCAAATCATTTTGCAAGCATCCTAAGGCCCATCATTGCCTTGGGAGCCCAAAAGACAATCGGCATCATTACACATTGTCAGGCACGCTACCCACTTTAGAAGTTGACACATGTCAAGGAAATATTGGCATATAAGAAAATATAACCTCAGACATGCATACCCCTTAGTCACCTATTTACATAGGTAACTAAGGGCTAGGGGTGATTGATATGCCCAAAGTGAACCTGCCAACTAAGACACATTAACCTCAGCCTGTATGACGACCGAGGTAACAAGAGCTCAGGATTAACCATTCGCGATATCATCCTTCATCAGGTCGACCACAGCCGATGTTACAAGCATCACCTCAATTGGGCATCATCCGAGGTGTGCATGACTCATGGGATAAGCTATATCCATCAGGTCGGCCACAATCGAGGTTACAAGCATCATCTCGATTGGGCATCAGTCGAGGTCTGCATGACTCATGGGATTAGCTATCCATCAGGTCGTCCACAACCGACATTATAAGTATCTCCTGAGACCAGTAAAAACCTTATAGGCTCAACCAATAAGCATCATGTCATCATCGGCCTTGACCGACATTACATCTTATACCCAACCTCAACCGGACATCCTGGCCGAGGTCTTTATGGAACATTGATCTCAGACAAGGCAAGGGTCATAATCCACTAACCTCGTACTCACCCAGGTCGAGGTAGGTACCAAGTGAAGATAGTCGAGCATTTACACGCATATGAATGACTTGGAACATGTGGACTAATCTGTTATAACTGAATCATTCCCTCCACAAGAGGGAATATTGAGGTCATCATTATTTAATTAAGATCGATCAGGTGTCATCCTTACACTAGTTAGATCTTCATGCACATGCTCATGGCATGCTTGGGGGGTACATTACACCCCCAAGCACTATATATAGAGGTCATCTTCAACATTGTAATGAATCGAGAATTACATCCCCTAGCTAAAACTCTATCAATTTACACAGTAGAGAGAGAAATCTTAAGAGATTGTATGCATGACCATTAGTGCCCTCATTCAGTGATATTACTCACTCACTTGCACAATGGACGTAGGCCAAATTGGCTGAACCCCTTACATAGTGGTGTTCATCGTCTTCTCCTCACCTCTTTCTACATATACACTTATATTCTCTTGTGCTACCATTATTATCACTTGCTTGAGCTTATCAATACCTTATCTGGCGGTGTTGTTTCCAACATCATCACATACCCCTCAATCACCTATTCACTTAGGTAACTAAGGGCTAGGGGTGATTGATATGCCTAAAGTGAGCCCTTTTACTCAGAGTCATCAAACTCGGCAAATATCATAGCCGAGGTGACCAGATGCCTATGATAACCATCAGTAACATCGTCTCTTAGGAGGTCGGCCACAATCAATATTGCTTCTACAACATACATCAACCTCGGTTGAGCATCAACCGAGGTAACCAACCTTCAACACCATCATCGGCACCAGCCGACATTTTAGTCATTAACCGAGATCAATAGTGTTACAAGGGATCAATCTTGTAATGCCATCGTCAACCCAAGCTGACATTACAACTATACATACCTAACCTCGGCTACCCTTGCTGGTCGAGGTCCTTATGGATAACCTCAGAGCAAAGCAACAGTCGGACTTCACCAACCTTGTACTCTGCCAGGCCAAGGTTGTACCAATCAAAGAGCTTCGATGAAACAAGCACATACATGGTTTTGGTACACGTGGAAAAATTTGTTCCACATATGGGAATATTGAGGTCATTATTGTTTACTTAAGGTCAGCCGGATGTCATCCTTATAGTGGTTGGATCTTCACGCACATGCTCATTGCATGCTTGGGGGTACACTATACCCCCTAAGCACTATATATAGAGGTCATCCTCTACCTTGTAAAGGGATTCATAATTACAACCCTAGCTAAAACTCTGTCATTTTACATAGTAGAGAGAGAAAGCTTGAGAGATTGTATCCATGGCCATTAGTGCCTTCTTACAGTGAAATTACTCACACACACCCCTAGTGGATGTAGGCCAGATTGGTTGAACCACTTATATTGTTGTGTTCATCCCCTTCATCTCATCTCCTACTGTACATATATATATATATATATATATATATATATATATATACTCTTGTACTGCCATTGTTATGCTTGTTTGAGCTTATTAAGACCTTATATGGTGGTGTTGTTTTAAGCATCATCGTACATTAGTATGTGGATATCATTTTATTGAATTTAATTTTTTGCAATAGTATAGTAGTGATGCATTCATTGAGTTATGTTTCTCAGGGTTCCTATGTTATATCTTTCAAGTATCATGATTTCACTACCAAACCTTGGAGGTTAAGTTAGGTTAGTAAGGAATAAGTAAAACGGTGAGTTTTGTTTAAATGTAAATGATGTAATTAAGTCCACTTATCTTTGAAGAAAGTTTATAAGCATAAGTATTTTAATATTAGGAAAAGTGTTTATTTTTTTGCATTTTCATTGATGACTATAATTAAGACTCATATTGATGGTTTGGTTAATGGACTTATTGTTTGAATCATTTTGACTTTCAAGGTTAATTAGAAGTAACTGGGTTGGAGTGTGTCATACATAAAGTGTAAAAACTGATATTTTTACGTCATTTCGACTGATTTACACGTGTCATAAAGACAAGACTTGAAAACTTCACTACCTTTGGTTCGGTTAGGAGGAACTAAAACTTTACTAGGAATTATAACACCTCAAAACCTTTACTAATAAGGTAACTACATCCCTCTTCCCAAAACGTATAAGGGAAAGCTCGAGGGCACTATCTCCTTTCTTGACTCCCCATAATTTAGGTACTATTGTTTGAGAAGATATAATGAAGTTACATTGTAACAAGTAAAGTGAATAAATTATTATCGTAGAATAAAAACTAAGAAAATATTTTCTTGAATGACATAGCTCTCTGTAATAGTATATCACTTCTTCAGTCGATGCGCTAAAGTCTTAAGGAGTGAAAGTGAGGTTATGTTATTTTCTTTTCTTTTTTTTTCCTTTTATAATCTTAATTAATTTCTTGATGGAAGATTTGATGTTTTTATATTGATTACGAGACTGAGTGTGAGTAAATTTAATTTTTAGTGAAGTATGTATAGCCTTGGGACAATATATAGTCATTGTGAGTAGGTGGGAAAAAATAGTTTTGATTTTTTAAAAATGAATTAGTCATTATTGCTCTAAAAGCCTAAGATTGTTTGAAAATTAGTCGACCGGGTTAGATTTAGTCATCTACGTTGTAATTTAGTCGACTATAAGTCCTAATATTTTGAAATATGAATAGTTAATTCGCGTGGAAGTAATTAATTAAACTTTTTTTAGTAACATTTTCATATCATTTCATCATATTTAATTTTCACATTAGCTATCACCCATGAGGCAAAATTAAAACCTACAATGGGAGAATAAGAGGATGAGATAAGGGAGAGATATGATTGTATATAAATAGTATAAGATCGGGAATGCTAGCCGGTATCTACCTCTCCTAGACCCTGTAATTATGCGAGAGCCTTGTGTAACATCGTGAAGAAAAACAACCATTTCCTTTATGATTTGAGCATCGATCATGCTCTCGAGCGGCCTTCTCTCACAGTAGAATGATTTCCTGATAGAGAAGATGTTATTTATAATATGTGGTTTTGTGTTTTATCCGATTAAAATAAGAAATAAATTATATTTCTAATATAAAATTTAGACCAATAGAAACCTTACAAACGAAGAAGATGGCCTAGTCGAGTGTAGGACACTCTCTCCTTAAGACAAAATGCACTCCCTCTAAAGTGCTTATCGCAATTAATAATGAGCGTCTGCCTCCCTAGATGAAATAGTCGCGACACACGCAAGAATCACTTCAATGTGCATGTCCCAAAAACCAGTTATGTTTGACATTTTCTCCGACTTGATTAAGAATGGAAAGTATTGAATTTTTTCTTTGTTCTTTAAAATGATGAAAAGTCTTTAATTTATAGGAAACAAAGTGTTCCTTCATAAAAAGAGGTGTCTTTTCTTTAACAGTCACTTTAGGCACATTTTTCAAGAATATTCGTAACTAATGGTGAATAGTCACGACCTTTAATGGCAGGTCAGAAAAATAGTCACAACCTTTAGCGATAGTTCAGAAAATGCATCCCAAAATAAAATTCCCAATAATTTTCTTGCATAAATGGGGGCACTTTGAAACCAAATTTCTTATTCATCATTTCTCCATTTTTAACAAATGAATATAACACGTGGCTCATCTTTCTATAAGGAACGCGTACGTACTTGGTCCCATGACGTTTGATATGCGGGTCTTACTTTTGTAATGTCTCAAAGTTAACTAATAGATTAATTTATTAAAACTATTAATTTGTGTGAAATCGCAATATTTTCCAATGATCCCCCACATAAATGAAATTATGGTGAATAATCAAATGAATATGAAGAAAATTAGAGAGAGTTTTAGTGGAAAAGAGCTGCATCGCCTTGAATCTTTCCTAGTGAGAACTATCAGGTTTAATGGACAATAAATGAATGCGATGTCTTGAATTAATCAACCTTTTTATGTAAATCGAGACAATAAAACTCACACAGTCCTTTTTCAAACATTCTTAGATCTCATTGTTGTGTTCGTTTTGGCCTTGTACACCTCTTTATTTCATGAGTGTGGTAGAGAATTTAGTAGTTTGATCGTTGGTTATTCTCATAGAAGTGGCCCCTTATTTCTATAAGGAGTATCATACTAATACCACACTTGACTCATATGTTCAAGATATAAAAATTATTAAAATAAATAATGCACTGAATCATCCTAGGAATGGGAGGAAGAATTTATTTTCTTCTCAGTGCTAACAGAATTGGACATAATTAGATTGTCCCATTGAAGTTAATTCTGGGTATCTCCAATCATTTAAGTTAGGTTTCGGTTATGGAAATTCTTTTAGGCTTTAAACCAGCTTTCTCTTACTCTCTTGTTAGTGATCAACAGTTATCTTATTAGGACTAATGTGATCACTAAAAGAGAAATATTTATTTATGGTCTTATGTCACGACTAATAAGTCGTGACTTGAATATTATTGTATGCCTTTTCAAACAATGATTTCCAACCACAGCGACAGACATTAGAATTGTTATCTAGGATCACCCTTTTTAAAATTGTCAAAGGTACCTTTCTTTGCCAAGAAATAAATTTATATTCCATCATTAATCTTGTACAAAAATTATTGAGAGGATTTTCACACATTAGCACTTCCAACTGTGCTAATATATTCACTCGGAAATACGAGCCTCAAGAATCATATATCTCGTTTGAGAGAAATCTATGACTTTCTAGTGTTTACGTCACTTGCTGCTATTATCTTGGTAACCACAAGAAGATAAGAAACAACTTATTTATGATTTAGAGTCTTTGATCCATTATCTTCCCTTTGAAGATTCACTGCACGCTTAATTATTTTCCAATCTTGGAATACGATCAAAGTACTTAAGTATTAATTAGCATTCAATGAATTATCTATACATACACTTCTGAAGACAAATGCACATTGGAAGTAGTACATCACATTAAATACACTTATACAACCAATGAATACACATTCAATAGTATTATTTCTATTTTTAATAGGAATCATGTCTTGTTACTATTTTGGATAGGATTCATTGGTTTAGATAAACACCCCCACATTTATCATCATTCATACAAAGATTCTTAACCTTTCCCGTAAAATTTTGTCATGTGTTCATGTGCTGAGAATATAATTAATAAAAACAATGCTTTCCCCACAATTTCAAACATCATTTTGAAATTATACAAAATTTCTATTCTCAACCTTCAAATGCTTTATTTTCTATAAAGTTCAATTACATTGACACATAAAATTACATGCTTCTACATTAATGTTGATTTGGACCAACACATATGTCCTTTTAGAATGTAAACTAATTTTTTCATTCTAAAGAAAAATTAGCTGAGATAAGTTTCTCTACTTTTTCGATATTTAATGGTACATTCCTTATCATTCCATTGGCCTATAAATGGGTTATGACAATTCTTAGCATTAGAATCTAGTTATTTCACACATATTATATATGCCTCAAAATCATTTGGACATATTATATGATTTTGTACTTAAAAAAAGTTATAAAATAAAATATATAATTTGGTTAATTTCCCTTCTTTGTGTTGCAGCTAAGTCTCCATTGAGATCATAATTTGAACATTATTTAGAACAATCATGAAACCGCTCGGTTCTCAATCCCTTAATCAGTTTTATGAATTTACGATTTAATTTTACCATCTTTAAAGCAGTCCTTAAATCGTTTAGTTCTGAATTTTAAATCATAAATCCAATGAATAGATCTGCAATCACACCACACTAGTTTATTGCCATTGAATTATAAAATTCTTCCAAAGTGAATTTATCCTTACGGAAAGGCATAAATTGCAATATATTATTCAATTCAAGAATAATGTGACATTTGGTAAGGAAAGAAATATGTATGTATTCACCCATCCATGGTGTTTATTATATGTCATTCACGTGGTCCTTTATGAAATGTGGAGACTTTTTCACATGAAAATATTTCTAAATTCAATATAGTGAGGTGGATCAACATATATATTGTCCCCTCTTGAAATAAATACTATTGAATTTTTCAAAACTATTGCATGACAAATGGACAATTCAATATTAATACAAATTGCATTATTTTGCAACATTGCTCAAATAATTGATTGTTATATTAATAATATAATACTTCATGAACTGTTGCATTATACACTCAAAATTTAATTTAAGGGACAATGCATTAATTTTAAATTACAACTATTGCCACATCACATTTTATTTACTAACCATATCCAGTTAGCCAACGGTGATAATATTATTCAAATTAGTGCACAGTGCACAAATAAATAAATAATTTTTTTATCAATATATTTCACTCTGTGAACTTTAATGAAACAACAATAGACACGGGATTATATATTAGATTTCATGATACTAAAATATAATAATAAAAACACTCATATACATGTGACTAAGAACACGTCCCTTATGTCATCACATATATTAATCCCACGTTAGTACGGTTATAATGTCTCAAAACATCACCAAAGATGTGATAGAAATTCAACATCTTATGTACACACATAATCACACATGTAATTATTATGCGATTACATAGAACTATCATGTCACTAAATATGTGACACAACATCATTTTATACCATTGCATCACCATGATATAAGAACTTTGCAAAATTTGACATGTTACTTGCACACGTGATAAAACATGTAGTCATTATGTCATTGCATATGTTTCCCTCACTTCATTATAGCAGCGTAAATAAAGATCTTGTAAAATTAGTAACAAAAAATTTTCAAACATAACATATAATTCATAATTAAAAATAAAAGAATACCATGGTGCTAAACTCATATAATAAAGACCAAACATCCCTCAATTCCCAACTTTCAATAGTTTTATGCGTGGGATGTCTCGCAAAATGAAATCCAAATAAAGAACCCCTCCGATACACTACTCTCTAACATTGTCAGTCGTCGAGATCTGTTAAGTCCTCAGTCCATAGCACGTACCCTCAAATCCCTGCTTCTTGACATAATAGTATACTCGTCCACTTTTATGTTAGAAAAGACCACATATATCACGATGCTCTTACTACCATTAGTTTCTTAGCGCAAATAAATCACGAGCTATATCTCTCTGCTCTATAGAAGGCAATATACCCTGAATCATATCAGAAAATGACCCTTCTCATCGGGATCAAACATAGATAGATAACATACACACTGAAGTCCACTACACACTATTTTATAACATATATATACATGTATATATGCTCAACCCTCTTTTAGGTGTTACCTCGCAAAAATAATATAATTTTCCCCGAAATAAAGATTACACAAAAATAATATATGTTCTCCTCTCACAACACTCAAAGGACAGAAAATCATTACATAATAAAAAAAATTCTCTTAGTGTCCATATCTTCTCCTCCCCGCAGATGATAAAAAACCCAACGGTAATTATATACATAATTAGGCTAATATCACCAGTGCACCCAATAAACTTGACTAACACTCGAGTTTTAGTGTTAAAATGATATATTGTGACGCACCCATGTCACCCCATCCTAATCCCATTCTCATAGGGATAAGAAAATTATTTTATCTCCATTTGTAATCTACCTTGTCTGGTCAACGGGTCCTTGAGCATCACTCTCGTATTGAAACTGGCGTATGACTTACTGTAATGGTTGTATATTCAGGATCTCATCATGTACTTTGACCCCTCTCTTGCTTCGATAAGCCTCCTTGATGTGGTACCTCTTTACACAATTATAATGACTTCCAGAGAAACTCTCCTGACTCTAGCCCTGACTCTCTTGGCCTCCCCCATTGCTCCCTTGGCCCTAATAGCCCTGAGGAATGGGATGTTATTTCCACTGAGAACTTTTTTGGTCCTGCCTGCACCCACCATTCTCAGGTTGGCAACCTCCAAAATATAAATCTCTTAGTTCAATTTCCTTGCAGGAAACCTTGTTCCCATTATTGGTGTGCCTCACTGGCACCGTTCCCATTTACTTTCCCAGTTTAATTGGTCTCACTCTTGTGCCATGAACAATTTCAATACAGGTGGTCCTAATCTCCACCCATAGGATACCTTTAAGTTCAATTCCTTTATTTTGGGTCCTACTGGCCATGTCGGGGTATCCTTCCCTCGGACCGGGTAGTCTTGGCTTCGATTGCTACCCCCGTTATTCCTTGGGCTTTACTAACCCTACAAAACTCGTTGTTGGTCTTGGTGACCCTGATTGAATCCACCGTCATTTGTTAGTAGTTCGATTGATCCAAATCATTTAAATGGGATCCCTACTTGGTACACCCGCTCGTGGTGCTTCACTATCACCATCAAATCTAGTCTTGCTCTTTAACTAGATCCTCCACCCTCTTGGCTACATTCCCATAGGAGCGTTGATATAAACTTGTAACCGTATGACCTTGACCACATCGACACTAGTTATCCTAATCAGATTCATCATCTATGCTTGTAAAATCTCATCGCGGGCCCATTATCAACTTATGTACCCTTTAATATTCTCTATACCCCCTTCATCGGGTACTAAATTTGCTAAATTGGGTAACTCCTTCACGATTGGTCTCTATTGCCCACTTGTGCATAGTTTTGAAACTGCATTCGCATCACTGTCCGAATAGTAGATGGAAGATCTTACGATCAAATCGTACCCAAATTTCTCGTCATTAATTTATCTCCCCATTGTTCTGGTGACTGACTCCCATAATTTATCTCCCCATGGTTCGGAGCACAAATAATATCGCTTGAAATTTAATCGTGAGCATCATTGCACTCCACCCTAAACAATTGCCTTTGGATTATCATTCCATTGGACCATCACATTTCCTCTTTTCCCTAAATTTGTACATATGACTATTCAAACGAGTTCCTCTTCCTTCCACCTATTTACTATGCAGGTTGAGTCTGAGTTTATTCTACCATTATCTATGGAAATGTTTGGGAAATCTACAGACTGCGAGTGATTATCCCATTGTTATTCGCCAGAACAATAATTATGGTGACTTCCATCACGATCACTGTTCCCAGAATATTACATGGCTTTTACTGAGCCTTTCCTCCTAAACAATTCACATAAAGATTGGGATGTTTTGTGAATTAAAAAATAAGGTTTTAAACCCAAAAATTGAAGAAGAGTGTTCTGCCATTTGCAGATTATTGGTATCGAAAATCGTCAGGTCTCCTTCACGAAAACGAGGTGATTTAACGCGCTTCATATCAAAAAATTTAGGCGGCTCTTCGTTCAAACGAGACAGGTTATCGTTCAAATGTGATCCCATGTCATTTGAATGACAGTACATGTCGTTCGAACGAGAAAATGCAAAAAATAAATTTAATTCTTATTTCAAAAATTCTTCTTGTAATGCTTGAAAATTCATTTTGACGAAAAACAACGCCTCAACACTTAGAAAATATTTTAGAAATATTTTTAAAACTCCTTTAAAAATTATCCCAACACCCTTAAGTGAACCGTAAAGGGACATAGATACTTTCTCACCAAAATTAACCTTGGAGAGGTTTGAATGTTGAAGAATCTTCATATTTGGATCCATCTTGATGCATATGTGATCTTGAATAACTCTTCAACGGTTGTAGCGGTACACACCATACTTAATTATGATGGACATTTGTAAAATCATGTCCTTACAAACTAGTGTGCACGCCTAACGTACCGCTAAACCATTCTAGTTATTGCTATCATGCCTAACTAGTTCAAGCTCATTAGTGTTCAAATCTATTATCTCATAATAGCTACCCGTATTTCCCACGTAATACATTAATGAATATTTTCACATCTTTGATCTCGAATGAGAGAGTTTTCACATTCAAAGTTAAGTGTTCATGCACTTAAGTTATTTTAGATTTTACTATCCTTCTTATCTACTAAGTTCACACAATAGAACATATCACAAGTATATATATATATATATATATATATATATATATATATATATATATATATATATATATATATATATATAGACACACACACACACACACTAATACGACACCCCTAGACTTAGCTGCGATGCATGCATACCCTGCTATCATGTCCTGGTACATCTCACACAGTATAAAGGGTTGTTGATTTGGTATCTCCCTCGAACCATAAATACAAATCACTTATATTGGGGGGAACATAATCCCCAGCCAAATGGGTCACGCACATACCTATGCTCCCATTTAATCGTCCAAACTATCATACTCTCAGATAACACGTGTCTAAGGTTCTATATTCTGGGTACGAATCTAAAATCCCCCCAATGGGCTCATCAGGATAAGATCGTCCACTACGCGAAACCTCATCCATGATAGCAAGAAGTGTAGGTATGTCATACACATAAGAAATCATACAATAGGTATTCACACCACCTATATACTTATATCTTTAGTATAGATACACACATGACCTATACTATATGTCCCATACGTAGTACATATAAATCTATCAAATACCCTACATATCATTAAATTTCAATTATACCTCTCATCGTATTTATATGAATTTTCACACAACTCTAAGGGCCCTAGTTATCCATTCATTTTTTTTCCAGAAATTATTCCCATATGATAATACGTAGGCTAACTAGGGACCATAGAGTTGTGTGAAAATTCTAGAAGGGTGACGAATAAATATGGAGATTAGTTTTACATAAAGTGAGATGAATTTTCATTCAATTTCAATTATGAATGTTTTCTCAATTATCTCAATATTTATTCATCTCACTTTATGTAAACCTAATCTCCACTTTGGGCTTAATATCCTATTATAGAACAAAAATCACAATCAATCAATCTAGGCAACCTTTAACGGAATAACCACTAAAAATAATATTTCTTAAAATTTACTCCACGAATTTGCCCAAATTTTTAAAATGCAGTTTTGAGGCATTTTAGAGTCGTTTATGGAAAAAATGTATCAATTAACAAAATGTAGAAAAAGGGATTTTCTACGAGGTTTAGAGGACATAATAGCTATTTTTGAAACCAAAACGGCTTAAAACAGTTTAAAAACGACAGTTTAATTTACCCAATTTCATAGACTTCTTCGAATTCAAGAAATTGTTGTACAATTCAATCATTCCCATCAAAATTTGTATTTTTTCCTCAAGATTCAATATAATTTTCTGGGTTTCATGTTACATACATGTAGGGTTCAATCCTATATCAATTTCCAACATAAGATTATGATTTAAGTCTTCCAATTTAACCCAAGGCATACAAATTTCTTATATGAAACATCCTACACTAACATGGATATCATACATGCTATAATTTTTGCAAGATTAAACCCGTGCCTCAATATGAAGGTTTAATCCTCTAAAGGAGATGGGCATATTGATGTTCCTCTCTTTTCGATCTACACTCCTGCGGTGTTGGTGGTGCAAAAGGTGTAAGAACGGTGGTTATAGCCTTTAGAACTCCTCTGCTCTTCCTTTTATGGCTTCTCTGTAACCTATCTTTGCTTCTCCCGTCTCTCACCCAACTTACCTTCTCTTATCAGATATATTTTACTTAGAAAATTCATAGGTTAAATTACCCCCAAAATACATATGACCAAAATGCCCTCTCGGGATGCCGTTTTGGCCTAAAATTTCTCCGCGACCCAAACTAACCCCCGGGTAGACTTTTCTAACTATCTTGAGCCTTCCAGACACTTTGTCACACTCGAAATAATCATTCGGTTACGTAAAAATTAATTACTTTCTATTTCATTATATTGAGTCCCGACACGACTGACACGCGCGTCTCGACTTTATTATTGCAATTGTCGTATTTCACTCATAATAATTTTAATAAATTCAAAATCACATATTACTTTACTCATTAAGTAATAATACTTATAATTCACATCAATAAATACTGACCCTTTTCTCTCTAGTTAATATTTATTTCAATCTGGATTAATTATCAATTAATTTCCCACATTTAATTTTAATTAACCCCACATTTAAAAATCATTACAAATTAAGGGGTGTTACAGGTAATTCCAAACTAATGGTTAACACCATTCACTTGTCTATGAAAATAATCCAACTAACAACTATTAAAAATATTTATGCATCGGAAGTCGGTTACAAACTTACAATAATATTCTAAAACACATCGCAGAATGGTCAGAATTAATTTGAATAAACAAATTGAATAACAAAATAAGCACACTATCAATATCAAACTTAAAAGTGCACATTTTATCTTAAGATTATTATTTATATTATGTGCTTTTGTGTTTTTTCAAATTAAAAATGAAGAAAATAATATTTGTACAATAAAATTTAGACCAGTAGAATACTTACAAACAAAGAAGACGATCGAGTCGAGTGTTGGACACTCTCTCCTTGAGATAAATTATGCTCCCACTAAGGTGCTTACAACAATTAATAATGAGCGTCTGCCTCCTTGGATGAAAAGATCTCGCTACATGCTAAAAGCATTTTAATGTCAGTGTCCCACGAACCAGTTATGTTTGATACTCTCTTCGACTCGATTAGGAATGGAAAGTATTGAATAAAAAATTTTCTCTCTTCTTTAAAATGAAGATAAGTCTTGTATTTATAGGAAACAAAGTGTTCATTCATGAAAAAAGGTGTCTTTTCCTTAATGGTCACTTTAGGCAGGTTTTTTTATGAACAATCACAACTAATGGTGAATAGTCATGCCATTTAGTGATGGTTCTAAAAGACAACCACTATATAGAAAACAGTCATAACCTTTAGCGATAATTCAAAAAATTCATCCAAAAAAATTAGATAAATTTCCCAATAATTTTAATACATAAATGGGGCACTTTGAAGCGAAATTTCTTTTTCATAATTTGTATATTTTTAACAAATGAATATAATACTTGGCTCGTCTTTCTATAAGGAACACGTACGTACTTGGTTCCATGTTGTTTGATGTTTGGGTCTCACTTTTGTAATGGCTCAAAGTCGACCAATAGATTAATTTGGTCAAACTATAAATTTGTGTAAAACAATATTTTCCAATAGAAGATCCATCAGAAAAAGATTACACCGTTTAGAAGATGATTCACAAATCATAAACTAAACCTAGCTATATTGTGTTCGCCATATAAACTCCCTCTCGAAGACGCTGAGAATGATGCCCAACATTATAATGACGTTCTCTCTAATTTGGCCATATATGGTTGCACCAAAGGCAAGGTGAAAATATTCCAGGAAATAACTCATGATGAAGAGGTAGATTGGGCTCGTTATGTTCCTCAAAAGCCATTTATTAGGACACCAAAAAGTTAGTGAAGAATTATACATTTTTTTAATTATAGTAAGAACATGCCTAAAGCCTCTTCTACGTGTCACTTGTAGTACTAATGTTGGGTAACCACAACAGTGAAGAACATGGTTTATCTTGGAGTTAAATCAAGGGGGTAATTTCATATGTGGTTTTTACGATGCCCTAATATTCTAGTGGGCCACTAATGGAACTCTGAAGAACGAGTATTTATACGTAAATATGTTTAATATTCATGAAGGTGTCATAAAAGAAGTAGCATGACATATGAGGTATGAATACTTGTTTGGATCAGTTGGGGAAGATCTATATTTTCATATATGATACTCCAAACTCCATCTATTAAGAAGCCTATCCAAGATGTAGTTTCTCATCAAATTTTGGTTGAATCTTTATCTTTCAATCCTTTTTAATGATTGGTTGTGGTGACTAGTTCCACAGACAAGAATGTTAAGTTATTCAATATACGCAAGCTCTTTACTAGTCTCAATATTGTATCTTATCACAAGGAGTAAACTTTCCAAGTATAATGGAGCCTAAATAATAAGACAATATTAGCTTCTTGTTGCCTTGGTAAAATACTCATAGTGTGGGATCTTGAAAAGATTGGTGAAGAACATGTTAAAGAATTTATAAAAGAATTAAAAAATAATAAATTCCAGTTTTCGCAAGGCACGTTCTAGGAACGCTTTACGCAATATTCCATCCTTTTCGGATGAAAGCCGTGAGTACACAACATAGTTTTTAGTATAGTTTTCCTTGAGGATAAAATGTAGTGATGTTACTTGTTTGATGAAATTATGTACGGTATGATCAAACCAAGAACACTCTAAAATATTAACCTAATAATGCCAAAAGGTAGAGGACACAGATAGAGGAGAAAAGAGCAATTTTTTTTGTCCAAAACAGAGGACTGGGACTCTTGTAATAGTCATTTTAGTGCATATTCATGAACAATCATCTCCTTTCAGGTGTGAAACTTATCAACCATTAGCTTATGTCTGTTCGAAATCTTTTCAATCGCACGATCCAGATTCTTTTTCTCATCATAAGAGAATGAACGCATCCTACAATAATCGCGACAAGTCAATTCAACGATTGAGATTAACCCGCTTAGTTTATAGCATCATTTGATCACATCGATTAACCACAACCATCGATCTGGTTGACTTTGACAAAACTTTAGGCTTTGAGCGATAATGCACGGGTGTGAAGTGCTAAGTGAGACATCAAAGCGTCGAATGTACCTAAAGTTTCCCTATCTCCATTTCCCATGTTGCGCATGCGGGATACATGTCGTGATTGGTGGTGCTTTGTACCACCACAAAGCACCATATCATAGCCTCTTTGACTATAAGACTAATAGTCATATTTTGCCTTTTAGTTCTATACCCTTTCATTTTCTTTTAAAGTTTCTATGTGGGACTTTGAAACCATACTCACCTTATTTACACCCTTTTTCTTTAGCTCTCTCTCTCTATAACAAGACCTAATATAAAATCCTAAAAAAACCTCACTTACATATTATTAATACCCAATATATTTTTAATAATTCCAACAATCCCCACCATTTCAAAATATACATATATAAGAAATAATACTTTGATTATAAGGAATCGAAGATAAACAAATTATAAGGACAATAACAAGGCTTTTGGCATTATTGCTGAGATTTAGTAATAAATGAGAAGTGTCATTAGGACTTGGACTTCAACTTAGTGAAAATAATTCAAAGCTTCATTAAGGTGTTCTAGTAAACATATCTTTAACCAAGGACCCTTTGAGACAAGACAAAACCATTAAACATAGTGATCTTTGTGTTGAAGAGTGTTCCATTGGCACGCACATTTATGGCCGCGTGCTTATCCTGATTTCATGAGTGTTTTAGAATCGGTCTTAGTTCCGTAGAAATAGGCCATATTTTCATTAGTCATATATGTAAATCGAATTTAATGAATCTACAAGTTACATTTATATGATTTATTAATAAGTAACCTTCATCGTCTATCAAGTAGAATACCAACACTAGGCACATAGGAATGGACTTTTATATAAAAGTTCCTACTATCACTTAACTTGTTAGGACCACATAGAATTTTGTCTATATTTTCATGACATAAGTTGGGTTCCTATTAAATATAGTGGATTGATTTTATAAACCTTAGTCCCATTCGTTTTGAGGTGATATATATCATCTCTCAAACAAGACCTTTAGTCAGGGGAATTGCTAAATGCTTGTTTGTTTCAACATAGTTAATTGTTATTACTCATTCTTTGAGTAACTGCCTCAAAATTTGATGTCTTAGTATATGGAATATAAAAGGTACCAATAATATTGTGACACCTATCATCAAAAGGTTCTCGGTCAACTCACTAAATGTGGTCTGCTAATAATCTCCCTGGTCGACTCAGTGATATTTGACGCGACTGAAAACGTGTCTTAGAAGTGCGTTCACTCTAGGCTGAAGTGCAAGCCTGTCGCTCAAGTAATAATCCCAGTAAGTCGGGTATCGATCCTCAGGGAAAAAAGACAACGAAGTTGTGACGACGGGAAAAGGCGGAGGAATCCTAAGTTTGACTCTAAAAAGAAAAAGAAAAATGATTTGGTTTTAAGATTGATTACAGCTAATGAAATTATGAAGAAATTTTGAAGAAATGCAACTATACTAATCTACCTAAATTAAGAATGAATGATGACTTGAGACTTTTTGTTTAAATGATGAGAAGAGTAGGACGTGAATACAATCCCCCAACCCTAGTGTATTGCGGATATAATATTAATCTTAAATTATTTGATTGATTTGACCTAGAATTTAGTACTCCCAAGCATTATGTATACGAGGTTCAAGCCCGCGTCATACCTAATCTGAGGATGAGTAAATCAGTATCGCAATAGTAGCACTCGAATTGCACTCTAAATCATCACGAGTACCCAGAGGCAAACGAGATATAAAGATCAACAATTGTTGTGTAACTACGCAATACGGTGCTAATCAATCACTAAATTCAGTGGATTAATTTTATACACACGCACTAACACATCAGGTTGGGTTCATGCATCCCGGCCTTGGAAAATCTAGCCTAACATATTGAATTTAATGAAAACAATGATTAATGTGCAGGTGTTCATAATTACTCTAAAGAAAACTGGAAATTAGTGTAGAATGAAATTAGAATTAAGAATTACTCACTAAAATTATCCAAGCAATAAGTCAAACAATGAAAGAAACTGATACTCACAAAAATCACTAAATAAAATCTTCAATCCTTGAATTAAATCTGAAAATATTAACTAAACTAGGGTTTCTGGAAAAAGAGAGGAAAATCCTCCTAATTCTCTGTCCGCCTAACAATAATAAATCGGGTCTTTTATACCTTACAACAATTTCGGAGGTTCAGCTGAAATAGGAGTCTTTTTAGGAGGAGATAGAATTTTCAAATCTCGAAGCCCGGACCGGTCCGGGCCTTAGGCGGACCGGTCTGCCCCCAAGGCGGATCGAATCTTTTTATTTTTGGGCGGACCGATCCGACCCCGGACCGGTTCTTTTTATTTTTTCCTTTTTCAGTTTGCATGCGATCCCGGGGCTTCTGGAGTATGGCAAAGCGGACCGGTCCGGGGTAAGGGCGGACCGGTCTGCCTATTTGACTTTTTGGCTTAACTTTGACTGCTCATAACTTTTGTTCCGGGATTCCGATTGAGGTGTCGTTTCTTCCTACGTGATCATGAATGTGATATCTTCAACTTCTCTTCAGATACCCCATCCGAATTCCGAGTGGAAATTACGCTTTTTCCCTTGAGACTTTTCCTTCTTTCTTTCTTGATTCTTCCAGTTTCCTTCTTTCGTTTCTTGACATCTAGTACCTGTAAAATCACTACAAAATACCAGAAACTCGGTGTACTCATTAGGATCAGTCAGTAGCAAGATTATAAGATAAAGTTAACTAAAGTATGTTGTTTGAGGTGCTAAAAGTAACTAAATCAAGGGATAAATTAGGAAGAATTTATGCCTAATCAAACCCCCCTAACTTAGAACTTTGCGCGTCCCGAGCAATGTAAAAGTATCCTAGCACGGCTCAACTCTTGAAAATCATTTTATTGGGATAAAATACCTTTTTTGCGGGCAAGCAATTTCATTTAGCGTATGCAATAAGCCGTTAAATCCCTAGGTTACCCTAGTAGGACGAGTGTTGTCTCGTGAGGGTTTACAGAGAATATACCCACAAAATTCGACTCAAAGAAAATTCAAAATACGCAAAAATTGTGCAATTCAAACTTTTCCAGAAAATAGTCATCATTATGTCTTATTTACAAGTCTCAAACCGTAGTGTGTGTGTTCGAAGCCAGAAATATAACCGCCAATTTCCACTGATTGATCATTACGCTACTTATCCGAAAATTCGTTTTGATTTCATGTTCTCACGGAATGCTCTCACAAATGAATCTCTCGGATTATGGCTATTCTCTCGGTATGCGTGATATAAAGAGTAAATGTAATGAAAGCAAAATCACGCATACGGTTAGAAAGACGAAAATTTTGTTGTGAAAGGACCTCATCAAAGGATTACGGTTTTAAAAATGGGAACATTGCCTCTATTTCGCGCACTTAATCTCCTTTATTATCTTTTGCTGTCTTAGCTCTCCATGCGGTAATCGATTTTTGTAATTTGGACTCAGTTAGGACTTTTTCGGGTTTTTAGGGTATATTGGGTAAAATGAAGGAGGTAAGGAAGGTTGGAATTGGAAAAGTCATTAATGATGTCCATTTGTGCTTTTTTCGGGCTATTGCTCATTTTTTTTTTTCTTTTTTTCTTTTTTTCTGTATTTCACTACTTTTCTTTTCTTGCTATTTTTGTTGAGCATAATTATTTTTTCTTGCCCCTTTATATGCACTTTTGGACTAAATTCTGAATTTTTCCATTTTTCACAATTCCGGGCTATTTGGGTTTTTCGGGTTATCAAACGAAAGGGAAAAACTATTCGACTCAATTTGGGTTGCAAAAGGGGTGATTTTTCGCATCTTTTTCTGGCCAATATTTTTGGGTGACAAATGAGGTCCTACTTCATTGTCCAAAATGCCAATTGCGTTACCATATGCGTTTCGAGATGAGTTTAAGTTTAGAGACTAATTTGGCACGTTTTTCAAGCAATATTACAAACATTTTTCAAAACCGACCAGAATGAAAAATTTGAGATCCTCGACAACATTTTAGGCACTGAAAAGAACTTTGAGTTAACAATTAACTCAGATTGATTTTAAAAATTCGCAAAAAGTGATAGGCTCGAATCTCACCGGGTTTGTTAATCTCCACACTTATTCGTTAAGTCGTCAATTTTCGCTTAATTTCCATCTTTGGTCAATTTCGGCTTTGTGTATGTCGAATGTTTACAACTTGAGACTTTAAACCGACTTTTAATGATATTTTTGCAAAATTTGAATTTGAATTTTTATTTATTTTGAACAAAAATATTTTTGAATTTTTCAAAATTTTATGATTTTTTTGGAAATTTCTGGGTATTTTTGAAAATTTGTGAAGTTTTAGAAATACGCACTTGTGACCCCCCCTAACTTAGACTTTTTCATTGTCCTCAAGCAAAAAGGACTAAAATCTAAATAAGGCAAAATAATAAGTGCGATAAATAAAACAAACAAATAGAGAAAATGCAGTTTTTATTACTACAGGACTGTGTTACATGTGCAGGAAAAAGCATACAACTGTGAACAGGGTAAAACAAAGAAAAAGCTGCCAACACTATATAAAGCTTCACCGGGGTGGGGGATGGGCGGAACCGGGCGCATTGGGGTCATGGAGGTTCTGGTAGTAGGAAGGAAATGGCTTATTAGGATCCCCTATGCGGCGATAGATGTCCTCTTGGAAGCGTAGAACGATGCCCATGTCGCGCTCGTAGTTGGTTTGAAAGGTGTTGATGTTGGTCTCAAGCGCCGACATACGTGCGGATAGGTCCATGCCCTCCCACTCGAAATCTGGGTCTTCCTCCTCATCCGCCGACTCCTCGTCCGGACCGATATCCCCCATCTCGACGTCCTCACCGGCTGCCCCTGCTTCTTCCTTGTTGTAGCTCGGGGTAGCCTCTTCGTCACTATCACCACCCCACCTAGCCCGGAGGACAGCTAGCTATTTGGCGCTTTTGGTTCGCGTCCCTTGGCTGAAAGGACCGGGGATGCACGTATAGTCGCTCGATGCCTCTATGCCAGCGTCCTGAAGGATGGAAGTGATCAATCGGGCATAGGAAAGTGGGGCGGTGCCCTTCTCATCCAAGGACGCATTAATGATATCCGCGTATAAGGTTCGGCCCAAATGGATGGAAGTTTGGGGGTCGAAGAGGTGATACGCCAAGGTGGCTTGCCGGGGTCTCATGGCGAAGTCGTTGGATGTTTGTAAAATGTTGGCGCACATGATTTGAAATGTGAGGCGCGCCTTCTCGTTGAGGCGTCCAACGGCAACGGTTTTCTCCGTCCAAGACACATTCGGTGCAATTCGGGCCATGATGGTATCCTTGTCTACCGGGGGGACGTTTCGGGGATAGGTGAATTCTTCAACGTCCGTGACGTCAAACTCGGCCAACTTGGCCATGAGACGGGCCAAGGAAAATGGAATGGGAGTCCCATCCACGTAAGCTTCGGCCTCGAATTGGCCCGTCCGGACTAGGGTGCCATAGAATGAGCGGACTTCTGTTGCCCAAACCGCTTCGCGAGGTTGGTTGAGGAATCGGCACCAGCCCCGAGCCATGAATAGGGCGGTGACGGAGTTGGGCAGGGCTTCCCATTGGACAGCGCGCTCCATATGGAGTTTCCGGCCCAAACCGAAGTATTGAGTGCACCACCTCTCCTCTTGGCGGGAGCGTAATTCACCGTGACCGGAGGGGTTGATCACGGTGGAGTCGTATTTGATGGGGGCAACACGGGGGGCCATGGAAACAGTACGGATTTATTACTGGAAACACAAGAGAGGAAGAAGAGAGTATTTGGTTTGAAGGTGTGAGGAGAAGGGGAGGGTTTGGGGTGTATTTATAGTGGAAAGGGGGAGGGGAGGGGTTGGTTTTGTAGGGAAGGGGTTTGGAGGGAAAAGGGGATGGATTTGGGAGGGAAAGGTTGGGATTAGGAAGAGGAAAAACAGATTGGAGGGAATGAATGGGATTGGGGGGAAAGGGGGGTGAATCTTGGGAATGGGAGAAGACAGATCTGTAAAAGGTGGACCGGTCCGGGGTAGGGGCGGACCGGTCCATCCCTTTGACTTTTCAAACCCTCAACAGGCGGACCGGTTCCTTTAAAAATAAAAGGAACCGGTTCGGGGTCGGACCAGTCCGCCTAAAAAAGGAACCGGTCCGCCTCATGGTTTTTAGGATGGACTTCTTCTACTTCGGTTTCGAGCTCTCTTCTTCAAAAAATTTCACTTTCCCGATATACTCTCTATCCAATTGGACTAAAAACCCTCTCGATTTCGCTGGTCAACACCCTTTGACTCAAAATTCCCAAAACACACGAATGCTTCTCCTGAACGAAACCTAGTCCTAACGACTCTCAAAACACACACGACTCTCACACACATGACTCTCACCCCATACGCGTCGCGGGTGCGACGACCTCACTTCAACAGCTCACTCACCCTCGTAAATGGGGTCCGACAACCAGACGGTGTCGACTTCTTCTTCACACGCCTCTAGATATGGCTTTAGGTGTTGTCCATTCACTTTGAATGTATTTCCCCCTTTTAAATCATCTAATTCAACATCTCCATGGGGTAAAACATTCTTCATGACGAATGGGCCAGACCAACGTGACCGCAACTTGCCCGGAAAGAGGTGAAGCCGAGAGTTGTAGAGGAGAACTTTTTTCCCGGGGAGAACTTCTTTTCGTCGAATGATGCTACCATGAGCGAGTTTCATCCTCTCTTTCGAAATTTTGGCATTTTCATATGCATCATTGCGTAGTTCTTCTAACTTAGTCAATTGAAGCTTGTGGGCTTCACCGGCCTTATCCATGGCATAATTTAATTGCCTAATCGCTCAATACGCCTTGTGTTCAAGCTCAACGGGAAGGTGGTAAGGTTTGCCATACAGAAAGCGGAAAGGGGACATGCCGAGTTGGTTCTTATATGCGGTACGATAGGCCCATAGGGAATCGTTCAATCTAAGGGACCAATCTTTCCAGGTAGGATTGACGGTCTTTTTGAGAATGTTCTTGATTTTGCGATTCTCTAGTTCGGCCTGCCCATTCGTTTGTGGGTGATATGTTGTTCCAACCTTGTGGACGACACCATATTTTCACATGAGCTTCTCGAATGGCCTATTACAAAAGTGCGTGCCATTATCACTAATTATCACTTTCGGTGCACCGAAGCGGGAAAGTTTGTGTTCCTGCAGGAACTTTATCACCACTTTTTTGTCATTGGTCTTGGTAGCTATAGCCTCCACCCATTTAGAAACGTAGTCTACCGCGACGAGGATGTATAGGAAACCAAAGGAGGGGGGAAAGGACCCATGAAGTCAATACCCCAACAGTCGAATATCTCAATGATGAGTATGGGGGTAAGGGGCATCATGTCTCGTCGAGTAATGGCTCCCATTCGTTGGCACCTATTTTATGATTTGCAAGCATCATTCACATCCCGAAAGATTGTGGGCCAATAGATGCCGCATTGCAGAATTTGAGAGACCATATTTTTCATCAAAAAGTGGCCTCCACAAGCTTCCGAATGACAAAACTGGATGACTTTCGGGATCTCATGATTCGGTACACGTCGTTGGATGATTGGTCGGCGTAATATTTAAAAAGGAATGGATCATCGTAAAAGAACATGCCCGACCAAGTAAGGAACCTCTTCTTATCTTGCGGTGTCCAGTCGGGAGGGACGACTCCTGTGACAATATAGTTCACTATATTCGCAAACCAGGGATACGAAGAGGTAGAAAAAAGTTGCTCATCCGGAAAGTATTCGTCTATGGGTATGGGATCACTAGGTACGTCGGACGAAAGCCGAGATAAATGGTCGGCAATGACTTTTTCTACTCCTTTTTTATCTTTGATGGAGAGATTGAACTCTTGTAGGAGTAGGATCCACCTTATGAGGCGCGGCTTGGCGTCTTTCTTCGCAAGTAGATATTTCAAAGCCACGTGGTCGGTGAAGACAGTAATAGGGGAACCAATGAGATATCATCGAAATTTATCAATGGCAAAGACTACCTCTAGCAACTCCTTCTCCGTGGTAGAGTAGTTGAGTTGAGGTCCGGTAAGGGTCCGGCTAGCGTAGTAGATGACATGAGCTTGCTTATCTTTGCGTTGGCCCAAAACAGCCCCGATCGCGTAATCGCTTGCATCACACATAAGTTAGAATGGTGAGGACCAATCCGGAACTTGCATGATGGGAGCGGATAGAAGCACGTTTTTCAATTTGTCAAAAGAGCTTTGGCATGCTTCCGTCCACTCAAATGGGGTGTCCTTCATGAGTAAGTTGCTTAAGGGTCTAGCGATGGCGCTAAAATCCTTAATAAACCTTCGATAAAACCCCGCGTGGCCCAAGAATGAGCACACGTCCTTCAGCGATTTTGGTGGGGGAATATCAACTATGACATCTATCTTTTCCCTATCAACCTCTATTCCTTTGGATGATACTATATGACCAAGAACTATTCCCTCGGTGACCATGAAATGGCACTTTTCCCAATTCATCACTAAGTTCTTTTCCACACATCGGTTAAGTACTTTTTCCAGCTTTTCTAAACAATAATCGAAAGAGGTGCCAAAAATGCTGAAATCGTCCATGAACACTTTGAGTCCTCTCTCGACCATGTCGCTAAATAAGCTCAACATGCACCTTTCAAAGGTCGCGGGTGCATTACACAAGCCAAATGGCATACATTTGTAGGCAAACGTACCAAAAGGGCAAGTGAAAGTCATCTTCTCTTGGTCAAGTACATCCACCTCAATTTGGTTATATCCGGAATAACCATCAAGGAAGAAATAGTAAGGGTGGCATGCCACTCTTTCAAGCATTTGATCAATAAATGGCAAGGGGAAATGGTCTTTTCTAGTTCCCGCATTGAGTTTTCGGTAATCAATGCAAACTCGCCATCCGGTGGTGGTACATTGGGGGACTAACTCTCCCTTAGCATTCTCAATCACAGTCATACCCGACTTCTTCGGGACGACTTGAATAGGGCTCACCCATTTTCTATCTGATATTGGGTAGATAATCTCGGCATCCAATAATTTGATGATCTCGGTTCTCATAACTTCTTTCATGTTTGGATTTGGTCTTCTTTGCATTTCTCTAGAGGGCTTGACATCCTCTTCGAGATGGATCTTATGAGTGCAAATCAAAGGACTTATCCCCTTCAAATCAGCAATGCACTAACCAAAAGCACTTTGGTGCTTCCTCAAGATTTTCAATAATTTACCCTCCTGCCCTTCATCTAGGCTAGAGGAGATAACAATAGGAAATGTCTCATCCTCTCCTAGGTATGCATATTTAATATGGGAGGGGAGTTTCTTTAACTTGAGGGTTGGAAATTTTTTGCTGGAGGGAACCATGTGTGTATCCCTCGGAGGTAATTCCTCGAATCTAGAAACCCAATTAACATCTCTCACCTCCTCGTCCGACGTACTCTCATTGAGTAGCTCTCTCAACTCTTCAACTTCCCTCTCGAAGTCGGTGTACGTCCCCTCACACTCGTATCTCACCACTAAACAGGACTCTAAAGTGTCGCCACAGTAATTCTCCTCAAAGTACTCCTCTACTATCTCATCAATGAGGCTCACTGCGTGAAGATCATCTCCCTCCCCTGCATTTTGGGCTATGAGGAAGATGTTGGTTTCCAAATTCATGTTCCCAAATGTGAGTTGCATTCGCCCATTCCTCGTATTGATGATTGCGTTAGCCGTAGCTAGGAAAGGGTGCCCAAGGATGATGGGAACATGATTACTCAAGTAGAAGGAGGGCTCCGTGTCCCAAATGACAAAATCTACCAAAAAGTAGAAAGTGTGAACTTGAACGATCACGTCCTCGACTATATCTTGTGGGATCTTCACTGTTCGATCCACTAATTGGAGAGTGATATTCGTGGGCTTGAGGTTGCCCAAGTCAAGTTGCCTTTAGATGGAGTAGGGAAGGATATTTATGCTTGCTCCCAAGTCAAGTATGGCTTTTTCAATTTTATTCTCCCCAATGATGCAGGATATGGTGGGTGCACCGGGATCTTTGAATTTAGGCGGGAGTTCATTTAGTAGAATGGAGCTCACATTTTGTGCTAGAAAGACGTTCTTCTTCACTTTCATCTTTCTCTTAACTGTCAACAAATGTTTGTTGACTTTGCCATAAGCTGGAATTTGTTTAATGGCTTCAAGGAAAGGTAAATTCAGCTTTACTTGCTTAAGCACTTCTAGAACATCTTCACGTGGGTTTCCTCTATGGGAGGGAATTAACCTTTTAGGAAATGGTGCCGCGAAGGGCGGTTTCACTACTACCTCTGGCCCACTAGCATCTTCTTGGTCACTCTCATTTAAGGGGACATCTTCGACCTCTTTTATGACGGGCAAAATCTCCTTGTCTTTCGTTGCGTCGTGTGGGGGAGGTGATAAATCAACGACTCTCCCACTACGAAGAGTGGTCACAGCTTGACATTACTCCTGATGTTCAGTGGAAGTGGAGCTGACGCTAGTTTGACCTTGGGGAGGTCTTTGGCCTTGGGCAGGAAACTTTCCCTTCTCTTGAACACTCAATGAGGATTGTATTTTTGACAGGTTCGCTATGTCGCTAATCAGACGATCATATTTGGCATTGGTTGAGGTCTGGCTTGCGATGAATTGATTCATGGTATCCTCGAGAGTTCTCCGCCGTGGCGGGATATAATTTCCTTGAGGTGGTGATGCTTGTCCTTGCATGTGAGGGGCTTGTTGAAAGTGTTGTGGTGGAGGAGGGGCAGTATGCGAAGGAGGGTTCATTGCGGCATGTTGTTGCCCATAGTTAAAACCGGGATGATTTTTCCATGAAGGGTTGTAGGAAGTCCCGTGCGGGGAACCGAAATTACCCTTAAAGCCTCCTATACCACTAACTTGCTCCTGAAGCATTGCTTTGTAGGCGGGTATTGTAGGGCATTCCTCAGTTGTATAACTCGCCTCACAAATAGCGCACACCTTCACGACGGGGTTTGGAATGGATCCAGCTGGTCCTTTTCCATATATCTCGCATAGATCTCGAAATCCTTTCTCAAGAGTCTCCAATCGGCTGTCCGTCATAGAATTCTTATCTACATGGAATAGGCCGGACGCCGACTGAGTGGTGGTCGCTTGTCTATTTCAATTTTGAGCGTTGGGATCAAAAGTGTCCCAGGATTGGGTAGTCTCGGCGACATACCTCAAGTGAAGCTCAGCATCCTGGGCATCTAAATCGATAAACGGACCACTTCCCATTGTTTCAACAAGTTGTTTGGAGTTAAGATTCAACCCATTATAGATAAAAGAGATGACTTGCGCTGAATCAAACCCATGATGGGGGCATGAAGCAACTAACTCGTTGAAACGTTCATAACATCGATGGAATGGCTCCTTTTCAGCTTGTCTGAATGCTTGAATTTGAGCCTTTATGGAGATTGTTCGATGTGGTGGGAAGAATTTCTTGAGAAATCTCGACTGTAACTCATTCCATGATGGAATAGAGCTTGGAGGTAAAGACCATAGCCAAGTCTTAGCTTTATCTTTGAGCGAGAAAGGGAAGAGTTTGAGGCGGATTACCTCTTGTGTGCAGGTTTGATCATTGAGAGTATCACACACGTCCTCAAATTTCCTAATATGAAGGTACGACTTTTCAGAATCCATACCATGGTAATGCGGTAGAATCTGGATCATCCCATTTTTGAAACGGAATTTCTCGGCATTATACGGGAGTATAATGCATCCCGGCGTGACAGTACGCTCAGGATATAAGAATTCTCTAATCGGATGGTGTGGGGGCTCTTCCTCACCGGCGGGTATACTGCCGTATTGCGACATCTATTCCTCACTTATTGACTTGGTGCTCTCACTAGGCGTGCTCAGAGTGTGTCCTAAGAAGGAAAAGGGAGTGTTATCGGAGACTGAGTGCGACGGTGTGGGAGGTGGGACCCAGAACTGTGGGGCGTTTGGAGTGTGGGGACTATCAGGATTACACTCAACAATTGGATTTTCGTGAATGTTGGTTTGAGTATTATGGGGTGTGGGAGTGGTTTCAGAATTTTGCATTAAGCTTAGGAGAGATGATGATGAATCTTTTTGTGCTTTTTGAAATTTTTTATATGTTTTTTTATTTTTAGAGAATTTTGGTCAAAGCTTTGGATTGAGTCGATCTAATCCTAAGTCTACCTAGTTCCCCGACAATGGTGCCAAAAACTTGACTCGACTGAAAATCTGTCTCAGGAGTGCTTTCACTCTAGGCTCAAGTGCAAGCCTGTCGCTCAAGTAATAATCCCAGTAAGTCGGGTATCGATCCTCAGGGAAAAAGGACAATGAAGTTGTGACGACGGGAAAAGACGGAGGAATCCTAAGTTTGACTCTAAAAAGAAAAAGAAAAATGATTTGGTTTTGAGATTGATTACAGCTAATGAAATTATGAAATTATGAAGAAATTTTGAAGAAATGCAACTATACTAATCTACCTAAATTAAGAATGAATGATGATTTGAGACTTTTTGTTTAAATGATGAGAAGAGTGGGACGGGAATACAATCCCCCAACCCTAGTGTATTGCAGATATAATATTAATCTTAAATTTATCTGATTGATTTGACCCGAAATTTAGTACTCCCAAGCATTATGTATACGAGGTTCAAGCCCACGCCATACCTAATCTGAGGATGAGTAAATCAATATCGCAATAGTAGCACTCAAATTGCACTCTAAATCATCACGAGTACCCAGAGGCAAACGAGATATAAAGATCTACAATTATTGTGTAACTACCCAATACGGTGCTAATCAATCACTAAATTCAGCGGATTAATTTTATACACACGCACTAACACATCAGGCTGGGTTCATGCATCCCAGCCTTGGAAAATCTAGCCTAACATGTTGAATTTAATGAAAACAATGATTAATGTGCAGGTGTTCATAATTACTCTAAAGAAAACTGGAAATTAGTGTAGAATGAAATTAGAATTATGAATTACTCACTAAAATTATCCAAGCAATAAGTGAAACAATGAAAGTAACTGATACTCACAAAAATCACTGAATAAAATCTTCAATCCTTGAATTAAATCTGAAAATATTAACTAAACTAGGGTTTCTGGAAAAAGAGAGGAAAATCCTCCTAATTATCCGTCCTCCTAACAATAATAAATCGGGTCTTTTATACCCTACAACAATTTCGGAGGTTCAGCTGAAATAGGAGTCTTTTTAGGAGGAGATAGAATTTTCAAATCTCGCAGCCCGGACCGGTCCGGGCCTTAGGCGGACCGGTCTGCCCCCAAGGAGAATCGGTTCTTTTTATTTTGGGGCTGACCGGTCCGACCCCAGACCGGTTCTTTTTATTTTTGACTTCTTCAATTTGCATGCAAACCGGGGGCTTCTGGAGTATGGCAAAGCGGACCGATCCGGGGTACGGGCGGACCGGTCTACCTATTTGACTTTTTGGCTCAACTTTGACTGCTCATAACTTTTGTTCCGGGATTCCGATTGAGGTTCCGTTTCTTCCCACGTGCTCATGAATGTGATATCTTCAACTTCTCTTTAGATACCTCATCCGAATTTCGAGTGGAAATTACGGTTTTTCCTTTGAGACTTTTGCTTCTTTCTTTCTTGATTCTTCCGGTTTCCTTCTTTCGTTTCTTGACATCAAATACCTGTAAAATCACTACAAAATACCAGAAACTCAGTGTACTCATTAGGATCAATCAGTAGCAAGATTATGAGATAAATTCAACTAAAGTACGTTGTTCGAGGTGCTAAAAGTAACTAAATCAAGGGAAAATTAGGAAGAATTTATGCCTAATCAATATTCCTGGTCGAATGAATAACCAACCACCACAAACTGATGTTAGTAGTCAAACCCACTCAGGCACGTGCGAGTTACATAATGGAATATGGAATGATTCACTTATACGTATGATGATGCTAAGAATTAGCACCACCAGGTGAGGTGTTTCCAAGCTCAATATAAGTATAATAATGGCAGCACAACTATATAAAGAGAGAGGAGAAGGAGGTGAGGATATGAGGAATGAACACCGGAATATAGGTGGTTCAGCCAATCCGGCCTACGTTCACAGTGGGTGTGTGAGTAGTATCACTGAACAAAGACACTAATGGCCATGGGTACAATTCACTCAAGCTCTCTCTCTCTCTACTGTATCTTTAGATAGAGTTTTAGCTAGGGTTTCAATAGCAGGATCCTTTTGCAAGGTAGGGGATGATCCCTATATATAGTGCCTAGTGGGCGCACTGTACCCCCCATGCATGCAATGAGCATGTCTGTGGTATCCTCACCAATGTGGGAATATCATCTGTCACTGTCACATGTAAGCAATGATGATGAAATATTCTCCCCATGTGGAGAATAATCTTGTTACAACTGATATGTGCCCAGGTGTCCTTATCCAAATGTCAACAGATGCTCGGCAGTCATGTTGGTGAATGACCTCGGCCTGGGAGAGGCCGAGCTGTAACGACTTGGTCCGTTCCATTCGAGTAATGTCATAAGGAGTCTCGGCCTGATCTTAGTCGAGACATTATGCTAGGTCGGCCCTAGCCGAGGTTGGGTATATACATTCTGATGATTATTAATGCTTCTCGTCACCTCGACCAAGGCCGAGGTAGGATTAGTTCCATCTTGAAGATTAGGGCTCCTTTTCACCTCGGCCTACTATTAGCCGAGGTTTCTATTCCCAGACGTAGGGTCCCTGTAAGTGGATATGGTAATGTCGGCCTGGGCCGAGGTAGGTCTGGCCGAGGGACGATATCGCGGACCCTGCCCCTCATAGGGTCGATTAATGTCTCGGCCATCGTCTTGGCCGAGGTAGGTACCCCTGGGCCGAGGTTATACTTGGGCATATCAATCACCCCCCAGCCCTTAGTCATATGCGAGAGCGAGTGGCTAGGGAATTGCTTCACCTCCGAGGCATGTCCGTCCCAAGGCCAACACCTGCATGACACCTGTCCTTTGCTAAGGCACGCCCACTTGGCTCGCGTGCGCTGTCAGTTGTCCCTTGGGCTTCCCAAGGCAATGATGGGCATTGGGAAGTGTGCCCAAGTATTTAACGGTTAAATCCCATCACTTTCTATTTCTTTTTCATTCCTTTCTTTCGCGAGCAAAGTTTCTGCAAGTTCTCTCCAAAGCATCTTCAACCCATCACTCTTTCTGCAGAGGATTTCCTGTAGGTTCCTTGCGGAATCTCTTCGTTTCATCCATCGACTCATCTTTAGGTACCTCCCCCCTTCCATTTCCTTTGTTTTCAGCATTTGGTTTAAATTTTTCGGTGAGATCTTTGGGTTTTCTGGTGGCTGTTTGAGTTTTCCGGCGAGCTTCATTGATTCAGGCGACCTGTGTTTATTTGAAATTCCTTAGTTTGATCTTTAAACCCTTTTATGTCATAAGCCAATCGTGTTTGTGAGTTTAGGAGTTTTCATAAGTTTAGGGTCGTTCCAACTTTTGGGTCGTCCTCTGATGCTCAGACCCTTGTACCAACTTATTGAGGACTTGCCCTCTCTCAGAGAGAAGACCTTAGAAAAAATTAGGCAAATAGAGAGAGCCCAGGAAGAAGCTCGTAGGTCTCAGGAGTTCCCTATTAGACCTCTCTTTCCCCCACCTCTGAAGGTGGTATATCCTGATCCTCCTGAGAACTTTTATCAAACAGACGTCTCTGCCAACCGTTTGCCGATGTCTGAGTCTGAGTCCTCCACCTCAGACCCGATGTCTGTGGACTCTTTCCAAGAAGCTATGGACTTCACACATCGGACTGGTCAGGGCCATGATCAGGCCAAGGTCTCTAGCCGCGCCTCGTCCCAAAATGGTACAAGTACCTCAAGCTCTTCTTTAGAGGTTGAACTTGTTGAGCCAAGTGTGGATGTGCCTCCCATTCTAGACGCTATCCCTATGTCGGCCGTTACCGGGGCCGAGTTTGCTCAGAGGTTCCCTAGTCACACATTTATGTCTGCTCCAGTTGACGTTGAGTTTGATGATGATTATGATGATGATGATGATAATGATGATGGTGAAAGCGAAGTTGATACCTCTGAGGCGGACGAGTACGAGAGCACAGTCACTGAGGTGGATCTATTGAACTTCAGATACTTATACTCCATCAATCCCTCAATCAAATTGAGGAGACCTCTGAGGGAAGAGAGGGCCTACCACGTCCGAGATGGAGAAATCTGCTTGTATGAGCAGATGTTTAAGTTAGGGTTTCGTCTACCCATTCACCCTGTCATTAGGTCCATTCTTTCCTTCATCAACTTGGCCCCCTCACAGCTCTCTCCCAATGCTTGGAGAGCTATTATAGGGGCCATCGTCTTGTGGAGGGCAGTCCACCACTCTGACCCCCCGGTTCAGGTCTTTGATGGTTGTTACGTCCCTACCTCGGCCAAAAACCATCCGAGTTACTATCACTTCGTGGCTCAGAGGCCTGAGAAGAAGATTCTTCTGGTCACTCAGACCTCGAATCATAATTGGAAACCCCGGTATTTTTTTGCCTCAGGGGCATGGGAATTTGGCTCATCTGTTCCCTCTTCCACTTTTGAGCCGAGGGTACCCCTCAGATGGGGTAAGGTCACTATGTCTGCCAGAGCCGATCCTGGCCTAAGTCTTCAGAACGGCAAAAAGGTGAAGGCCCTGCAAGACCAAGGGGCACATGGTCTGTTCGTAAAGTTCGAACATCTGCTGACCCCCTAGTATCTCTCGGGGACGAGCCTAGGTGGAAGTCCCCTTGTTGACTTTGGTAAGGATTTCTCTTTTCAAGTCTAACCTCTGATCTCATTGATATCTGATCATTCATGTTTGATTTCTGACTTGTCTTTTCCCTTTTTGCAGAGAGACCACTGGGTGTCCCAGACGAGTTGTGGGAGATGGCAGCTCCGAGTTTGGCTAGACTTGCCAAGAAGACTGGTTTGAATGCTCCTCCACCTGCTCCCTCAACATCCAAATCTAAGAAGAGGGCCCCTAAGGTCCCGGCCTCTGAGGATCAAAGGCTGACCTCCAGTCAAAAGAAGACTTCAGACGCTGTGATCCCTATCACAGCCGACACCTTGTCGGCTCGTCTTGACTAGCTAAAACTTACCGATAGCGTGGTCGGCCACAGCCGACAGGCCATGGACGCCCTTGCCAACATGATGATCGAGGGTGACAAGCATTTTTACAGGGCCATGGACACTTCCATGCTTGTTGAGTTCGGCCTCAACAGGGTCGCCCAGGTATGACTTGTTCCTTTTATCCATAATTTTTGAAGTGCATTGTCTGATATTACCCCCCTCTAACCTCTTCGTTATCTGCGCAGGGGGCCACTGCCATGTACTAGTTGTCTAACTGGGCCATGAGGAAACTGCCTCTCATTCAGAAGGGGAAGGAGGCTGAGAAGGTTGAGAGCAACCTGAAGGCCGAGATTGACCGTCTGAGGTCAGAGTTGCAGAATGCCGAGACCAAGGCCCAGAACTCTGAAAATAAGGCCCAGGGCCTGGAAAAAGATATCTCTTCACTCGTCCAAAGCCACGCCAAGGCCCTGAAGGATAAGGACGATGCCCTGCAGAGGAAGGTCAGTGTTGCTGTGAAGGCCGCTCTTGCAGATGCCTCAGAGAAAATAATTGTTGATTACAAAGTCTCTGAGGAGTTCGTAGGTTTTGGTTTTGAATACCTCGAAAGAGGTATCAAAGCCACCACTAAATTGGCCGAGGTCAGGGAGAAGGAGGTTGGTACTATAAAGGCCTCCGACTTTGTGGGCCTCGACTTCGCCGACCCTCAGTTTGCCCAGGCCCTGCAAGAGATAGAAGACGAGGCTGCTGCCCCTGGTCAAACTGTTACTCTGGAAGGGACTGATCTCGGAGGAACTGACCCTACTGATGATGTGGCTGAGGTGACCAATACTGAACAGGTCAACCCAGCTGAGACTTCGAATGTTCCTCCCTCAGATGTTTAACTTGACCTTGTATTTTGTATTTTTTGACTTGTAATTCTGAACTTGTAATTTATCAGACATCTGAATGTTATGTAATCTCTTCTTTTATTAAATTCCAATTTCTTCCTTTATCTTGACCTCTGAATGTATTTGAATGCTATATGATCTCTGAAGTCATTACCTAATATGATGTTGTCATAACCATATCACCAAAATGATGTTAAGGGTCTGAGGTCATCTAACCCAGGTATCTGAGCTCAGACCACGTCACCACCAAGTGATGTTAAGAGGGTCTGAGGTCATCACCTAAGAGGTTAGCCTCATAATAAGTGTCACCAAATTAATGATGTTAAGGGTCTGAGGTCATCTAACCCAGGAGTCTGAGCTCAGACCTCGTCACCACCGAGTGATGTTATGAGGGTCTGAGGTCATCACCTAAGAGGTTAGCCTCATAATAAGTGTCACCAAATTAATGATGTTAAGGGTCTGAGGTCATCTAACCCAGGTGTCTGAGCTCAGACCTCGTCACCACCGAGTGATGTTATGAGGGTCTGAGGTCATCACCTAAGAGGTAAGCCTCATAATAAATATCACCAAATTAATTATGTTAAGGGTCTGAGGTCATCTAACCCAGGTGTCTGAGCTCAGACCTCGTCACCACCGAGTGATGTTATGAGGGTCTGAGGTCATCACCTAAGAGGTTAGCCTCATAATAAATATCACCAAATTAATGATGTTAAGGGTCTGAGGTCATCTAACCCAGGTGTCTGAGCTCATACCTCGTCACCACCGAGTGATGTTAAGAGGGTCTGATGTCATCACCTAAGAGGTTAGCCTCATAATAAGTGTCACCAAATTAATGATGTTAAGGGTCTGAGGTCATCTAACCCAGGTGTCTGAGCTCAGACCTCGTCACCACTGAGTGATGTTATGAGGGTTTGAGATCATCACCTAAGAGGTTAGCCTCATAATAAATATCACCAAATTAATGATGTTAAGGGTCTGAGGTCATCTAACCCAGTTGTCTGAGCTCAGACCTCGTCACCGCCGAGTGATGTTATGAGGGTCTGAGGTCATCACCTAAGAGGTTAGCCTCATAATAAATATCACCAATTTAATGATGTTAAGGATCTGAGGTCATCTAACCCAGGTGTCTGAGCTCAGACCTCGTTACCACCGAGTGATGTTATGAGGGTCTGAGGTCATCACCTAAGAGGTTAGCCTCATAATAAGTGTCACCAAATTAATTATGTTAAGGGTCTGAGGTCATCTAACCCAGGTGTCTGAGCTCAGACCTCGTCACCACCGAGTGATGTTATGAGGGTCTGAGGTCATCACCTAAGAGGTTAGCCTCATAATAAATATCACCAAATTAATGATGTTAAGGGTCTGAGGTCATCTAACCCAGGTGTCTGAGCTCAAACCTCGTCACCACCGAGTGATGTTATGAGGGTCTGAGATCATCACCTAAGAGGTTAGCCTCATAATAAGTGTCACCAAATTAATGATGTTAAGGGTCTGAGGTCATCTAACCCATGTGTCTGAGCTCAGACCTCGTCACCTGTGAGTGATGTTATGAGGGTCTGAGGTCATCACCTAAGAGGTTAGCCTCATAATAAATATCACCAAATTAATGATGTTAAGGGTTAGAGGTCATCTAACCCAGGTGTCTGAGCTCAGACCTCGTCACCGCCGAGTGATGTTATGAGGGTCTGAGGTCATCACCTAAGAGGTTAGCCTCATAATAAATATCACCAAATTATTGATGTTAAGGATCTGAGGTCATCTAACCCAGGTGTCTGAGCTCAGACCTCGTCACCACCGAGTGATGTTATGAGGGTCTGAGGTCATCACCTAAGAGGTTAGCCTCATAATAAACTTATGGACTTAAAGAATGAAACAAGAACTTGATATGGAAACTGATCTTTATTAGTAAACTCCTCTTAGTAAGATAGTACATTTTCATAAAACTCTATACATCATATGTAATATCTCTTGAGATGGTCAGCATTTCACGGGTTAGTGAAAGGTTTTCCTTCTAGGTTTTCTAGCCTGTAAGTTCCAGGCACAACCTCTTCCGTCACCTTGTAGGGGCCATGCCAGTTTGGGTGTAGCTTGTTTGCCTTCTGTAGTGTTTTCTTTAGAACTAGGTCTCCTACTGCAATGGGTCTTGACTTCACCCTCTGGTTGTAGAATTTTGCTGCCCTCTGCTGGTAGGCTACTTTTCTGACCTCTGCGTCTTCCCTTCTTTCTTCGATGAGATCCAGGTCTAGCCTTCTCTTCTCCCCATTGCTGTCGGGGTCATAGGTCTGAATCCGATGAGTTGGCAGTCCTACCTCTGTTGGTATGACTGCCTCTGAGCCATGTGCCAGCATGAATGGGGTTTCTCCTATGGGTGTCCTTGTCGTAGTTCTTTAAGCCCATAGCACGGCGTAGACCTCTTCTATCCATCTCCCCTTCACGTCTTCTAACCTCTTCTTGATTCCATCCAAGATGGTTCTGTTCGTGACCTCGGTCTGGCCATTTGCTTGAGGTCGACCAGGAGATGAGAAGAATTGTCTGATCCCCACACTTTGGCAATACTTCTTCAAGGTGGCGTTCTTGAACTAGGTCCCGTTGTCCGAGATGAGCGTGTTCGGGAGTCCATATCTACATATGATGTTCTTCCAGATGAACTGGAAGGTCTTCTGTTCTGTAATGGTTATCATCGGCTCTGCCTCTACCCATTTTAAAAAGTAGTCAATGGCAACTATCAAGAATCTATAGTTGTTGACTGCTCTTGGCAAAGGTCCTACTAAGTCAATTCCCCATACCGCGAATGGCCATGGAGAAGAGATCGACGTCATAGGCTGATGAGGTTGGTGAGGGATGGTGGCGAACCTTTGACATTTGTCGCACCTCTTCACATAATCTGTTGCGTCCTTAGACATGGTAGGCCACCAGTATCCCTGAGTGATGATCCTCTTGGCTAAGGGTCTTCCCCCAATGTGGCTAGAGCAAGAACCCTCATGAACCTCCCTTAAGACCTGGGGTACTTCCTCAGGGTGCACACATCTGAGGAGAGGTAGTAGAAACCCTTTTTTGTACAATACGTCTCCTACCAATGAGAACTTTGCAGCCCTGTATCTTAACTTTCTTCTTTCCATCCTGGACTCAGGTAGCTCCCCCTCTTTTAGGTATCTGACGAGAGAGTCAATCCATGAGTCTCCTAGGTTCACATTGTGACAAGGGCAACACACCTCGTCCTCCTCGATGCTTGCTTTTCCTAAGACCTCGATTGGAATGGTCCTTCCCAAATCTGTCTTCATTGCCGAGGCCAGTCTTGCCAATGCATCAGAATGGTTGTTGCCCAGCCGAGGCACTCTCTTCAGCTTTGCTTCTTCAAAATACTCTAGAAATCCTCTTACCTTCTCTAGGTATTTGGCCATCCTTTCGTCTTTGGCCTCGTATGCCCCCAGCACTTGATTGACAACCAACCTCGAGTCGCTGTGGAGTAGGAGCCGCTTTACTCGAAGAGTTGTCGCTAATAAGAGACCCGCTACCATGGCCTCATACTCAGACTCGTTGTTGGAGGCCTTGAAGTTGAATCTCAAGGCATACTCAATGTTGGCGCCATCTGGAGCCGAGAGTACTAGCCCCGCGCCGCTTCCATTGTCACAAGAAGAGCCATTAACGAAGAGGCTCCATACGTCTGTATCTGATGAGAAGACCCCTTCTCTGATAACCCCCTTTTCGAAGAAATACCGATCCTATTCATTTTCTTCTACTCTTCTCCGAGCTTGGCCTGGGACAACCTATTCTCGGCCTCTGAAGACGTACGGGGCAGTCTCTTTCGAATCTCAAAAGACATTTCGGTTCATCTCTTCGCCGCCATCCAAGCCCTTCTCTGTCTCGGCCTCTTCCCAAGTGAATTCTGTGACAAAGTCTGCCAGGGCCTGCCCCTTGATGGCTGTCCTGGGCTGGTAGGTAAGATCATACTCTCCTAGCTCGATGGCCCAGGTCATCAATCTTCCGGACTTCTCAGGCTTGTGCAGAACCTGCCATAGTGGTGAGTCGGTGAGGACTATCATGGAGTGAGCTTGAAAGTAAGGCTTCATCTTCCTTGAGGCATGTATCAGGGCATAAGCCAACTTCTCCATCCGGGGATAGTTTTGTTCAGACCCTTGAATGGCCTTACTATTGAAGTACACAGGTCTCTGAACCCCATCCTCTTCCCGTATGATGGCCGCGCTAATGGCTGACTCAGAGACTGCCAGGTACATAAACAACCTCTCCCCCGCGATGGGCCGGGACAGCAGCAAGGGAGACCCCAAGTAGGACTTAAGTTGATCAAAGGCCTTTTCACACTCTTCGTCCCACTGGAAGGCCTTTCTCAGAACTTTAAAGAACGGAAGACACTTGTCCGTGGCTCTGGAAACAAACCTGTTCAGGGCCGCCACCCTTCCAGTGAGTCTCTGAACATCCTTGATACTCCTAGGAGTCTTCATGTCGAGTAATGCCTTGATTTTCTCCGGGTTTGCTTCAATCCACCTCTGATTAGCGATGAACCCCAGGAACTTCCCGGCTCCTACCCTGAAGACACATTTCGCTGGGTTGAGCTTCATCCGGTACGAGTCCATGACATCAAAGGTCTTCTCAAGGTCTGCTACATGTGTACATGCTTTCAGGCTCTTCGTTAGCATATCGTCCACATACACCTCCATGGTCTTACCTATCTGCTCCTCGAACATCTTGTTGATAAGACGTTGATACGTTACCCCCGCATTTTTCAGACCAAAGGGCATCACCTTGTAACAGTACGTCCCCTTGTCAGTAATGAAGGCTGTCTTCTCAGAGTCTTAGGTATCCATGAAGATTTAGTTATAGCCTGAATAAGCATCCATGAAGCTCATAAGCTCGTGCCCTGCCGTTGCATCCACCATCTGGTCTATCCTGGGTAAGGGATAGCTGTCTTTCGGGCAAGACCTATTCAGGTCTGTGAAATCTACACACATCCGCCACTTTCCATTGGCCTTAGGCACGATGATTGCATTCGAGAGCTACTTTGGATAAGTAACCTCTCTTATGAACTCGGCCTCTTCCAACTTCTTCACCTCTTCCCGGATGACCTCATACTTCTCTCTGGAGTAGATCCTTCGCCTCTGTTTAATAGGCCTAGCATCTCCGTCCACAATGAGCTTGTGGGTCATGATCTCAGGGTCGATACCAGGCATGTCTGCATGACTCCACGAGAAGACGCTCTGCCTCCTCCTAAGGAAGTCTATCAGCTCTTCCTTGATCCCTTGCTCCAGGGATTTGCCGACCTGGATGGTTTTTTCCGGCTCGTCCTCATTGAGGATGATGGATTCTACCACTTCCGCTGGCTCGCCCTTCTTCAATTTTGTTTCATCTCTGGGATCAAGAGTGTCAATGCTGTAAGTGGTGGTTGCTCTCTTATGGGACTCTCGCTCTTCGGTCGAGTTGAAATAAAACTCCCGCGCCGTGGTCTGGTCCCCTTGCACTTCCCCTACCCCATAAGGAGTCGGGAATTTTAGCATCTGGTGGACCGTTGACGGCACGGCTTCAAACTCTCTGAGGGCCACTCTTCCGATGATGAGGTTGTAGTCCGAGAAGACATTTTCGTCCATAACAAAAAAATTTATCTTCTTGGTTAGCCTCTTAGGCCACTCATCTCCCATCCGCACATCCATTTCATACATGCCCAATGGGTGTACCTTCTCACCACTGAAGCCTATCAATGGGTGATGGTAGGGCACCAGCCTTGCCCTGCTAAGACCCAAGCTCTTGAAACAAAACCAGAACATCACATCTGCTGAACTTCCCCCATCTATGAGGATTCTACCTACATCGCACCCATGCACCCTTGTTGTTATGACTAAAGGGTCATCATGGGGGGCTAAGATGCCCTTGAAGTCGAGTCTGGAGAACCCCACTACGAGGGTGTCCATGTCCACCTTCTTCCTCTTCTACACTACGTCAGAAGACGTTAGATTCACAACCTCAGGTTTGACCACTGACTTGGCCTCCGCTACATGAGCTTTCCTGTCGGCTACCTCAGAGCCACCTCCTGCGAATCCCCCACATATGGTGCTAACACCAAAGGATATCATCCCTACCCTGTTCATTGGGGTATTGTCATCCTTAGGTGGGAGATCCGGGTCATCTCCATCATCACCCTCTGAATCATCATGCCTTTTAGCCGGGATATCTCCACGGCACCTGTCATTTCTTCTCTTCTTAGGGTCTTCTCTGCCACCCTTTGGGGCCTTGCCATCCACATTCTTTCTCAGCTTTCCGGATTTCAGCATCTTCTCAACCTCATCCTTCAGAGCGAAGCATCTATCTGTGATATGGCCGTGATCCTGATGGAACTCACACCAGAGGTTTTTATTCCTCTTATGTGGTGGGGCCTTCAATTTCTCTGGCCACCTCAGAGCCCGGTCAGCCTTGATCTCATTAAGGATGTGCTCACAGCTCACAGTCAGAGGAATGTAATGAGTGAACTTGTCATCTGCTGACCTCTTCTTCCCCTCTTTCTTACCCTGGGACCTCCCAGTGCCTCCACGGTTCTCCTCCTCATATTTGGCGGCCATTGCCTCTTCCGCATTCATCACTTTCCCTGCGGTGGACAACAGCTCTGCCATTGACTTGGGGGGGTCTTCCGCCAGCTTCCACAATAGCTTCCCCTTCTGGAGGCCTCCTATCAGGGCGGTCATGTCTATGCTCTCCTCGTAATCCTCTACCTCCAACTTCTCCTTGTTAAATCTTGCTATATAGTCTCTTAGGCTTTCTCCCTTAGCCTGTTTGACATATAGGAGGTGGGTAGTCTTCTTCTGAGGTCTTACCCCAAAGTAGAAGTTGTGGATGAACTGCTCTGCTAGGCCTTTGAAGTTCTCGATCGAGTTCTTCGGAAGAGAGGTGAACCAGCTGTGCACTTCCCCTGTCAAGGTTCCTGAGAAGGCCCTGCACTTTATCTCATCAGGTATCGAGTAAATATCTGCCACCGACTGATACATCTCGATATGGTGCACTGGGTTAGTGCTGCCATCATACTTAGGAGTCACGGTAGGAGGCTTAAATTTAGCTGGGGTTGGGAACCCCACTATCCTAGCTACAAACGGGGAGCCCTCCGAGTAGCCCCTCTGTAGTGGGTCCCTGCTCTTTATGAGTCCCCTATCTTCTCCTCGAGACGTTGGATCGAGTCATTCCAGGGTCTTCTCTCTTCATCTAGGCAGAGGTTATCCCCTACCACCTCCCTACGATGGACAGAGGGTTCCCCAACCACAACACGCTGACTATTGACCTCTTCCTGCTCCCTGGCTCTTCTCTCCATGGGTCGGCCTTGATCTGGCCGAGCCTGCCTATTCCCTCTTTGAGAGCCTTCCGCGCTCCTTGACCTCGATAGCCTCTGCCTCAGGTCATTGACTGGGCCTAGCCTCTCGAAGACCGACCCTCTGCTCAACCTGTTAAAGGCCGACCCTCTCTGCTGGGCCTCATCTCTTCCTCGGCCGACAGATCCTTGACTCTGCCTATCAAAGGTCAACCTTCTTTATTGGGCCTCGTCTCTTCTTCGGCCGACACATCCTTGGCTCTGCCTATCAAAGGCCAACCCTCTTTGTTAGGCCTCGTCTCTTCTTCGACCGACACATCCTTGGCTCTGCCTAAGGGGTCGTACGGTGTTATCTGACACCTCATACGGCTCCCAGCAGTCTTCCGGGGCCTCTTCAGCTTCTAGGTCATCATACCTGTCCTCTGGGCAAGGGTTTCCCTGCCTCCCCAGGCGCAAGCGCCTAGGGTCAGCAACGTCCCTCCTCCGCTGGGGTGTAGGTTGGTCCTTCATGGGCGCCTGGGGTGGTCCCCTGGCATCGGGATGGGGATGAACTGCCGTCAGAGTTATCATGTCCGGGGAGACTCCAGGTGGTCTCATCATCATGGTTTGGCTGAGCTGGGCAAATTGCTCCTTCATGGCTTGTTGTGTTGCATCCAAAGATTTCAAGGCTGCTGCCACCTCCGCCATTTTAGACTGGGGAGGAGCCTGACTGGAGCTAGCCCCTCCACCTCCGGGCGGCGGAAGAGGCGGTGGTAATTCTGGTGCCATGTGTTAATAATCAAGAGCTTGAACAGTAAATGAGCTTAATACCTTAAAGGACCTCTTTCAATGGTGAAACATCTCCACACAAGGGGTGGTTCCTGGTTCACCACCAGAGTCTCCAGTGAGGTAAAGCAGAAAAAGAGGAAGAGATAGTCTCTCGATTCCCACAGACAGCGCCAAAATGATGATGCTAAGAAATAGCACCACCAAGTGAGGTGTTTCCAAGCTCAATATAAGTATAATAATGGCAGCACAACTATATAAAGAGAGAGGAGAAGGAGGTGAGGATATGAGGAATGAACACCGGAATATAGGTGGTTCATCCAATCCGGCCTACGTCCACAGTGGGTGTGTGAGTAGTATTACTGAACAAAGGCACTAATGGCCATGGGTACAATTCACTCAAGCTCTCTCTCTCTCTCTACTGTATCTTTAGACAGAGTTTTAGCTAGGGTTTCAATAGCAGGATCCTTTTGCAAGGTAGGGGATGATCCCTATATATAGTGCCTAGTGGGCGCACTGTACCCCCCATGCATGCAATGAGCATGTGTGTGGTATCCTCACTAATGTGGGAATGCCATCTGTCACTGTCACATGTAAGTAATGATGATGAAATATTCTCCCCCATGTGGAGAATAATCTTGTTACAACTGATATGTGCCCAGGTGTCCTTATCCAAATGTCAACAGATGCTCGACAATCATGTTAGTGAATGACCTCAGCCTGGGAGAGGCTGAGCTGTAACGGCTTGGTCCGTTCCATCCGAGTAATGTCATAAGGAGTCTCGGCTTGATCTTAGCCGAGACACTATGCTAGGTTGTCCCTAGCCGAGGTTGGGCATATACATTCTGATGATTATTAATGCTTCTCGTCACCTCGGCCAAGGCCGAGGTAGAATTAGTTCCGTGTTGAAGATTAGGGCTCCTTGTCACCTCGGCCTACTATTAGCCGAGGTTGTTATTCCCAGACGTAGGGTCCCTGGAAGTGGATATGGTAATGTCGGCCTGGGCCGAGGTAGGTCTGGCCGAGGGACGATATCGCGAACCCTGCCCCTCATAGGGTCGATTAATGTCTCGGCCATTGTCTTGGCCGAGGTAGGTACCTATGGGCCGAGGTTATACTTGGGCATATCAACGTACGTGGGTTAAATTGCATAGTGGTCCACCTTTTCAGATGAGTGTAATTAAATCATCAGCAGCCGTCTCTCGAATATAGAAAGACGTAAGTGCCTGACTTATAGAGGAACTGCACCTATATCCCTACTCTATCTCTCCCATATAAATAACACATAATTCCACCCGAGGGAAAAAGGAAGGAGATATGGATACACTTAACATCCATACAAGTATATTAGGAAGATCCTTCAGAGATTGTATCCCCTTTTCTGACTATGTTTGTGTAACTGAATAACATACACTTGTATAGAACCTGTGGATGTAGGAACAACATTGGGCCAAACCGTGTTAATTCCCAGTTTTTCTTCTGTGTTTACCATCTCTATCTCAAATCTTAGTTGTTAATCTCTTTATTTGTTATAATTTATCATTGGTGTTTATCAGCTAAAACTCATAAATACATATACAATTTTTAGATAATAACATCGTATGTCGGAATTCGACAAGCCATTTATCATTTTCTACCATTTCCCAACTATAACCCCTAATCCGTGCCTATTTCTAGAAAGAGGAGAAAATCAAGAAATTAGTCGCGCGAATGAAATAATTCCCCCCCCCCCCCCCCCTCCAACCGCTGTTGGAATGGGGGACGTATAAGGAATTATGATGAACCTGGCCAAAGGCTAGGAGGCGATGCAAGAAAGTGTAAATAAACCGACTCAGACACTCTATGTTAGACAAGGTAAATCTGGAGGAGAACCCATCAATTCCTTAGTATGAAAACACTTAGGCAAGAGGGTAAAAATTCCATCTCCTGACCCCTATCGAGAAAGAAAACATGCCCATCAAGCTTAAGCCTCAGAGAACCCAATGAGGCTGAGTTGGGGTTCATAAGAATAAGGGTGCAGGTCCAGGTACTTCGGGTCACAAGAATAAAGGTCGTATCGCCCAAGGTCTACCTCATCCCTAAAAATAACGGGCTTTGGCGATGAAGAAACCTTCTCCGAGTAGAGGGAAAGTGTGATGGAAAGTTTGAGAATAGGTTCTGCATTAGATTGTATAGGTCCATGAGTAGTGAGGGGGAAATATTACAGAGAGATCACGAGGCCTATAAAGGGTGGGGAAGAATCAAGAAGGTCTGCCACCAGACGAATGGTGTATTCAGACAGACTTGGGAAAGTTGCACGAAGGTTGGCATAAGACGAATAAACTTCCAACAAATAGAGTTAGGTAGAAAGACATAGCGGACCAGGAAAATCCATCATAACCATGGTCTTGTAGGACGATCAACCCCGAAAGGGGTCAATTCAGCGTCTAGAAGATGGTATGGGGGAAATATCTAAATCACAGGATCCTTTGCAAAAATTTATTGTAAAAGGGTCTCCATTTACCCTGCCAATTGTGGTTATCGCCCCCTACAAAGTTCAAATCGCTGCTGGTAACCCCAAAGTATGATGGTAAGACTGACCAGATATTTCACATAGAAAAGTACCAAGATACCATTGATATTTATTAAATTCTATCATAGATGCATTGTCGGGCATTATTTAGTACAATCATGGGATCTGCACAAATCTGGTATAATAGTCTACCCCGAGGGTAGATTTCAAACATGAAATAACTAGGTGATATCTTCGTCAGTGATTTCTGCTTTAGAACCAATCCCGACAAGAAAGTGTCTCATTTGTTGAATATTTCGAAAAATGCTGACGAGATGACTCAAGAGTTCATCTCCCGTCTCAATATCGAAAAGCTAGATGTGATTAGCTATGATGAGAACATGATCATCACATCCCTAATAAGTGGTATAATATCAAGAAAGTTGTACAAGGCGTTGTATAAGGAGCCACCCAAGATGATGTTTGAGTTGTTAGCTAATGTCAGCAAGATTATGAACCGCCAAAGAAGTTATGGATGCCAAAGAAGTGAGCATCTCCAATGCCAACACCACTAAAAGTTTAAAGAAGAAAGAGCAAAAATATAAAAAAAGCTGATAAAATAAAGTGATATGACGAGTATACTCCTTTGAGAATTGGTGTCCACCATATCTTGGAGGATATTCATGGAATCAAAGACTTAAGATAGCCTAGGAAACTAAAAGATCCAACAAACAAAAGGGATAAGAGAAAGTACTATGAGTTTCATAGGGATCATGACCATAACATTGTCAATTGCTTGGACGTAAAGAATGAGATATATAATCTAATCAGGAGGGGAAAATTATCGAAGTTTATGGATAGAGAAGGATAAACTAATCACAATAACGAAAAAAATCCTAGGAGGCGGTTAGAGTCCCCTTGCAGGAAGACTGATAAAAAAGGGCAAGGGATGATTAGTCGGAGGATGATCCAGATGTCCCCAAGAGATCCATAGAGTGTTCATAAGGTCAAAATTATCTTTTTTGGGTGTAACTTAATTATAGGGGAGACATTGGAGGTGGAGATAAGCCCGCGGAGAGGAAAGCCTATCTCAATGAGGCGATGGCTTGTGCTTACATTAGGCAGATCAACTTAACCATCACTGTGGACATTCACCCTAGTGAATAGAGATCACCTAGTGGTCAAATTCTCGAGGGATGACATATTCTGCATATTTTAACCACATGACGATCATATGGTCATCACGATGATGGTACATAAAAGTAGGGTGGCAAGAATTTTGATCGACAATAGAATCTTAGAAAATGTCTTATTTTATAACTCCTTTAAAAGTCTCAGGTTAGGGGAAAATAAACTTTAAGCCTATCACAAACAACTCATCAATTTTTCAGGAGAAAATGTATAATACCTGGGTAAAATTGAATTAGAATTTTTTATTGGCACATGGAAAACCTACCAAATAAATAAGATCCATTTTTTCATCTTGTATAAGAACGTTCACTCAATGTATAACCTATTTAAAAATAGGATAGGACTGGAGAAATTTGAGGCGGTCCCTTCCACTTTACACCAGTTCATGAAATTCCCCACCCATTATAAGGTCATTTTGGTAAAAGGAAGTCAAGTTGAATCTAGGGAATGCTACAATACCTCAGTCGATGAGAAGAATCAAAAGAAAATGAACACGACATACCAGATTGAGAGGTTGGATCCCTGGGACGAGGATAAATGGGTTAAAGGGCAGGTCTTAGAGGAGATTGAGTCAATTATTCTGGAGGATAAACACTCGGATAGAATAACTCAGATCAGGTCTTCGTTGGATCCAAACCTCAAGAAAAACTTGGCTGATTTTCTCAGATAATGGAAGGACGTGTTTACCTGCAGTCATGAAGACAACTTAGGGATTGATCTAGAGTTCATTTTCCATGAGTTAAGCACAGTAAAGGATGCTAAGATGGTGAAATAGAAATGACATATATTAAATCAAGAAAAGAACATGGTCGTGCAAGAAAAAGTAGAGAAGTTGCAGAAAGCAAACTTCATCGAAGATGTTAGATACCCAAAGTGGATTTCCAATTAAGTGGCGATAAAGAAGAATAGTAAATGGCATATGTGTGTCGACTTCACCAACCTGAATAGAGCGTATCCAAAACATCATTATCCTCTTCCTATAATTTACGAAGTAGTCGATGCTACTTCAGGGCATGATATCCTCAGTTTCATGGACTCTTATTCAGGGTATAATTAGATAAAAATAAAGCCGAAAGATCAAAAGAAGACTTCGTTCATCACTAGTAGAGGTACTTACTACTACAATATTATGCCTTTTGGACTTAAAAATGATGGAGCAACATATCAGAGGATGGTATACAAAGTGTTCAAAAATCATATCAACAGAAACATGTAGGTGTACATCGACGACATAAGGATGAAGATCAAAATGATCGCTGACCACATCAGAGACTTAGGGTAACGTTCGACCAACTGGAGAAATACATAATACAACTCAACCCGACAAAATGTGTTTTTTTGGTAAAGGAAGGGATGCTCTTAGGATTTATCATCGATCAGAGGGGTATTGGGGCCAAACTCTATAAAATTCAGGCACTGATCAACATGAAGTACCCAATAAACAAAAAGGAAGTTTAGAGGCTAACTGGGCATGTGGCAGCCTTGAACAGGTTTGTTTCACAAGCTAATGACAACTGCCTACCCTTTTTATGGTATTTCAAAAGACTTTTGAATGGAATGATGAATGTGAAGCCACATTCTTAGAATTGAAGAAATATTTGAGATCTCCACCCCTTCTTTTAAGACCTGTCCTAGGCGAGAAGCTTTATCTATATTTTGCCATATCCAAATTAGCAATTAACTTAGCATTATCCCGACAAGAAAATGGAGTGCAAATACCCATTTATTATACTAGTAAGGCATACAGAGGGGAAAATTTTTTGTATCCAAGGTTGGAAGAACTAGCACTGAACCTAATTGAAGCTTATCGAAAGACGAGGTCATATACCATTAGGCTCATACTATCGTTATCTATATAGACCTACCTCTACGCCAAGCTTTTCACAGGACTAATAAACCAAATAGACTAATGGCTTAAGCCATGGAACTAGGAGAGTATGACATCTAGTATGAACCTAAAATGACCATCACTGGCTAAGCAATAGTGGATTTTATCGCTGAGTTAACATATGAGGAGCATCCCACTGAACAAACATCTAAGGAAGAGAACTTAATATCAAAATGGGCAAAGCAGACTTCTACTAAAGATAGCTCACCCCCACACCACACCGAGTAGACTTCTCTAGAAGAGAGCTCACTAGTTCAAATAAATTAGCAGAATTTTACTAGATATAGCTCTACCATTAATTTAGTCGACCAAAATACTATTGCACCAAATTCATCAACCAAGTAAGTAGAAATTGTTCCTGACTTAGAGCAAATGAGAAAGCATTCAAATATGGTCATCTAGTCGACATAAATTTTATAGAAGAGATACCAATCTGGAAAATGTTCGTAAATGGCTTATCATGTGTCAATTGTAGCAGAGCATGCTTAATAATTACGATGAGGGATGGCACCGATGTGAAATATACCCTCAAGTTCTAATTTAAGGCCTCCAGAAATGATGCCGAATACGAAAGACTTATAACAGGGTTTGGACTGGCATAATTTCTCGGTGCCGAATAAATATAGTCACACAACAACTCTTATATCATAGTAAACGAAGTGCTGGTGTTTACGAGGCAATAAAGGAATCCATGGCAAAATAATTGGCCAAATCCAAGGGGTTATTGGCAAAGTTTCTATCTATTAGGATGGTCAGAATTTCATTGGCGGAGAACACCCGAGCAGATGCACTTTTTTTAGCCTGTGCCTGCAAGAAGGAATATACTAAGAAAAACAATACCAATATAGCTCATAATACAGAGAAACACTGACGAAAAGAGTACTAACTTGATGGATCTGGAACTATGACCATCCTGGATGGATATAATACGAGCATATTTGGAGCACAAAACGATACCAACAGATCTTAAAGATGTAAAAAGGCTATGATACAAGGCAGCAAGAAACTTCATAAAAGGGAGAATGCTATACTAAAGAGTTCATCATACAATTGCTCATATGTGTCCACCCAAATGAAGTCATTAAATTAAGAGAAGAGGTGCATAAGGATTCTTGTGGAGTACAATTAACAAGAAGATAATTAGTAATGCGAGTGGCCAATGATAAGCACCCAAAATCATATATTTTATACCCGAAATAGTCTTTTTTTTCATTGATAGTTCTTAGTAAAAATGAACTTTTGTTGGTATTTGTTTGTTTTGTAGGCTTGTTTGCATTTGCGATTTAAACGCTTTATGTCAATACAAAATGCAGCATTTGATGATGTTATTTGAGGATAATCCCAATCCATTACCCTATACCTTGTCATGTACCAAAAAATAAAACCCAAACGCAAGTCTGTGACACCCCGCCTAATTAAACCTTGGGTGATCAAGCCTTAATTTAATTTAAACAGGTTTCTTAAATGGTTCATTCTTAGCATCACTTCCGAAAACTTTTTAAGTTACTAACCACCTAAGTGAAATTAAGCTAGTGCCAAATTTTCTTCCTTTAAAAAAATAAACAACCCATGCAAAACGATTCAATTCTAGCAATACTAAAACAATTAGCATAAATAAATGAATACAGATAAAGTCTTGCCGAAAACCACGGCCAGAAAACCAACTCAAAATCCAAAATTAGAATAACTGTAAAAGTAAAAATTGGACGACATGTCCCAACTAAGAATACAAGAACTGAGATCCTGCACTAGAACTGAAAAAGGGAAAACGTCTAAACAATCCCTGCAACATCCACACGTGCTGCAGCTCCCAAATCCCTGGAATGAAATCATGTTGGGTCTCCCTGTGGCTAGGCACCTAAAATGTTTTAAAAATTTTACAAGCAAGAGTTAGTACTCAAAACATTTAAAAATATTTTGCAAGCAGTTATCACAATTGAGTTATTGATTACACATATTAAGATTTTGCACACTCCCTTGATCTTCCTCACCTCTCTTCTATAGTTCATGTCTAACGAGGATACTTAGTTCACCAAGTTATACTACCCCAGTTAACTAGATTAGAATACCCATTGTATGTACCCCCCTCACTAAGTCCCCATAACCTACTCGCAGTATTTTAATAATCCATATTTCATGTGCTATAAGCGTAGATAACTTAATTACTTCTTGTTATCCTTATTCTTGTAATAATTACATCACGCTATTTAATTATTACTAAGATATTTACAATCCATCTCATTATCTACTATTCTAAGTCTGTAGATTATGCATATGGAATACATTTTATCACGCAATCATGTATTGAATATTAGTTATCACTAACATATCCTTTTGACACACATAAAGGACTCTTGGTTCAGAATGATTCATCGACCCCAAGTAAGAATTGGTTCGGAATGATCCATCAGCCCCAACTATTTATATATATATATATATATATATATATATATATAGACACACACACACACACACATATTCTGGTTCGGGACTCTTTCATCGCGACACCAGTTTAAGGTTTGGTTCGGCATTTTACATCGATCCCAAACATATAATAACTTTATGTTAGTTCGGAATGTCTCATCGACCCTAACATAAATAATTTAGGTAAAATTATCTTAACCCAAAATTTCATATAATTTAGTAGGTACACACCCGACCTATCAAATCATGCCCGTACGTAATATATTTTACTTATATTCACCGTACTCATTAATTTACGATTTATTTCACTATTGCATTTATTCGAGTATTTCGGCAACTCTAAGGGTCCTAGTTACCCCTCCCTTGATTCTGTAGTTAAGTTATCTTTAACCTACTGGTATTTTTTCGGAATTTACTCTCACTCTTTCCGTAACTAAATTCTCGCATTCCCGACATACGACTCAATCGATTATCTTCCCCTCGGTCCATTTCTCCAAATTTCCCACTCAATCATTTATGAAGAAATCTAACGGTACACCTACTGGTATTTATTAAGTCTCCTCATAGGTAAAATATCATCACTAAGGTTCCCATTAAGAGACGGTAAATGAAAGGAAATTTATCCACAAAATTTTCTAAAGAACAGCCAGGGTCGATCGATCGATGGGATATGGTCGATCGATCGACTGCTCGATCGATCGATCGATCAAGCAGTGACAGACCCAGATCGTCTTCTTCATGCGGGTTTCACCATTTTTTTTATCTATCTCCCATGATAATTCACCATATTTGCAACCAACAATTTCTAATCATTCCTACATATTCTGGGATGATTACTAACGAATTAAAACAACAAAATTATTATAAATTTTGTCCAAATTAACTGAAAATCTTCCTATTATTCAAGAACCCTAAAAATACAATCTTTCCATCTTTTCATCATAAGTCCAGATTTTTAGTTCGATTTAATCATCTAGTCTTCTATGATATCAGAATATTTGGAGATGCAAAAACGTTCTACATGAAATTCCTATCAATCATGGATCATAATCAAGTGTTTACTCCCAAAAATATCATAAAAACCATGTTCTTCATAAAGCTTATATATGGGTATTATAACTCAATTTATTTTGCAAATAACCACTTGCCTTATGATTTTTAGGGTCTGATTTCATGGTTGTTGTTGATGATTGATGATTTTTATCCATCAATCCTCCTTCCCAACAAGTTGATGGTGAAATCTCCTTAGAATTCTCCCTCCTTCCTTCTTTTGCCATAGGAAATTGTTTCTCTCTTCTCTCTAATGGCTATGGTGTATTTTATTCCTTTCTAACCCTAGCCTTTAACTCTTATTATCTGACTTAGGGTTCCAAAATTCGTATGTCTCCTCACCCATTAATGTAAAGAGACCAAAATGCCCTCGAATGGTCCCAGTTTAGCCCAAAAATGACCCGACACTCAACTAGTACCCCCAGGTACATTATTTTGACTAATTCGACCCTTTCGGAATCATATGTGGACTCTAAATTATCTTTTGAGTCTCTTAAAATATGTTTCTCATCTCATCTTCAATTTTTGTCTACACGCGACACTCGGTTGAGATAACTCAGGTACGTCCATATAAATCGCTAGACCGTACATATCAACATTCAAAATTTACTACTCACATTTTCTAAATTTTTAATCGTCATATTAATCTTTATTAACATTACATCAAATTAATTACTCTACTCACGCAATTTAATTTAAAACGTGTCCACATTAAATTACTCTACTCACGTAATTTAAATAAAATGTATTTTTATCACATTAAATTACTCTACTCACATAATTTAAATAAAAATGTATTTTCCTAACTATGCAGAATTACGGGGTGTTACATACTTCCCCTCTTACAAAAGGAATTTCATCCTCGAAATTTAGAAAAATACCTGCGATGAATAATTCGGGATATTGTTCTCGCATATCCTCCTCCCGTTCCCAAGTAAACTTATCCATATTGTGATGTCCCCACTGTACTCGCACTAAGGGTACCACCTTGGATCGTAGTTTTCTCTCACTATAATCCAGAATAGCCACAGATCTTTCTTCATACGAGACATCTGGCTGTAAATCGATCTCCTCTAGTGGAATGTTCCATAAGGCTCTCTCACTCCTCTTGTATTTCTTTAGCGACGCTACATGGAATACATCGTGTATTCGTTGAAGATGCTCAGGGAGTCCCAATCTGTAAGCTACCGGTACCACCCTCTCAATGATAGGAAACGACCCCACATATCTTAGTGTTAACCTCCATTTCTTGCCGAACCTCATAATCCCTTTCATAGGAGATACTCGAATTAACACCTGGTCGCCCACATCTAGTTCCACGTGTCTCCTACCGGCGTCAGCATAACTCTTTTTCCTATCCTAAGCTATTCGAATACGTCCTCTAATCAACTCTATTTTGGAGGAAGTCTCATGTATAATCTCTGGCCCCAATAGCTTGTTATCCCCCACCTCTAACCAACAGGCGGGCGAACGACAAGGCCTCTCATAAAGTGCCTCGAATGGATCCACACCGATAGTGAATTGGTAAGAGTTATTGTATGCAAACTCCAATAAAGGAAGGTATGTCCCCCAACCTCCCCCAAAATCTAGGACACACATTCTCAACATATCCTCCAACATCTGGTTTAACCTTTCAGTCTGACCATCCGTCTGTGGGTGATACGATGTACTCAATCATAAATTGGTGCCCATGGCCTCCTGAAAGCTCTGCCAGAAATGGGACACAAATATTTTGTCTTGGTCAGACACAATATTAATAGGAACTCCATGGAGCTTAACGATCTCTGAAATGAATAACTTCACGTATCGCATCGTATCATAATCCGTACGAAACGATAAGAAATGAGCTATCTTAGTCAGCCGGTCCACTATCACCCATAGGGAATCGTGACCCTTCTGTGATGTTGGTAACCCAGTAATAAAATCCATCGAGATACTCTCCCACTTTCACACGAGAATCTCCAGTGGTTGTAGCATCCCTGAAGGTTTTTAATGGTCAACTTTTACAAGCTGACATGTAACACACCTTGAGACAAATTCGGCAATGTCTCGTTTCATACCTAACCACCTAAGTGAAATTAAGCTAGTGCCAAATTTTCTTCCTTAAAAAAAAAAACAACCCATTCAAAACGATTCAATTCTAGCAATACTAAAACAAGTCGCATAAATAACTGAATACAGATAAAGCCTTTTCAAAAACCACGGCCAGAAAACTAACTCAAAATCCAAAATTAGAATAACTGTAAAAGTAAAAATTGGACAACATGTCCCAACTAAGAATACTAAAACTGAGATCCTGCACTAGAACTAAAAAAGGGAAAACGTCTAAACAATCCCTGCAACATCCACACGTGCTGCAGCTCCCAAATCCCTAGAATGAAATCATGCTGGGTCTCCCTGTGGCTGGGCACCTAAAAGGTTGTAAAATTTTTACAAGAAAGTGTTAGTACTCAAAACATTTAAAAATATTTTGCAAGCAGTTATCACAATTGAGTTATTGATTACACATATTAAGATTTCGCACACTCCCTTGATCTTCCTCACCTCTCTTCTATAGTTTATGTCTAACGAGGATACTTAGTTCACCAAGTTATACTACCCCAGTTAACTAGATTAGAATACCCATTGTATGTACTCCCTCACTAAGTCCCCATGACCTACTCACAGTATTTTAATAATCCATATTTCATGTTCTATAAGCGTAGATAACTTAATTACTTCTTGTTATCCTTATTCTTGTAATAAAGGACTCTTGGTTCGGAATGACTCATCGACCCCAAGTGAGAGTTGGTTCGGAATGATCCATCGACCCCAACTATTTATATATATATACACATATTCGGGTTCGGGACTCTTTCATCGCGACACCAGTTTAAGATTTGGTTCGGCATTTTACATCGACCCTAAGCATATAATAACTTTATGTTAGCTCGGAATTTCTCATCGACCCCAACATAAATAATTTAGGTAAAATTATCTTAACCCAAAATTTCATATAATTTAGTAGGTACACACCCGACCTATCAAATCATGCCCGTACGTAATATATTTTACTTATATTCACCGTACTCATTAATTTACGATTTATTTCACTATTGCATTTATTCGAGTATTCCCGCAACTCTAAGGGTCCTAGTTACTGAGAAGAACGTAACGGTGATAATTGATTAAATTCGCAAATTTCTAATTTGGCTCACTTATTTAATTAGAGTCTATTAATTTAGCCCATAAACATCCATCCATGGTTCATGTGTCAAACCATAAACAATTAACGTATGCGACACAACAAATATGCTGAGACACAGATTTCAGGAAAAAAAACCTTTCGGGTAAACCCTTTATTTCACTATGAATCTATAAATCGCAACTTACAATTACATAGAGAAATATGCAATGGATCAACGCGCAGCCAACCCACAAAGACACGCCGTCTTGAACTCAGTAAGAATACCCGCTGCACCCTCCAAGGACTCATAGTCCGATCTTCGGCAAAGAATCTTCACTCAGCAAGATCCTTAATGACACGCAACCATATGGTGTAGAGACGCACTCCACAAAAGATGAACAAAGGAAAAGATGTGTTCTTAAACATCAACACAATTCACTAAAGCAAGATGGGAGTTTTGTGAATTGTAAACAAAGAGGGATTAAACCCTTAAAGAAGAAGCCTAAAGATTACTGCTTTGGCAGTGTTTCTGCTCTGGAAAACGTATGGACTTCTTAATGAAAACGGTACCAAATAATGAGTATTTATAGGAAAACGCGTCGTCTCGAAAATAGATCTCGTTCGAACGAGATAAGAAAGTCGCTCGAACGAAGGACATATGTCGTTTGAACGAGATTGCGTGACATGCTATCTCGCGTGAAACGACTGCGGAAAAAAATCATTATTTTAATGTCCGCTTCAACACTTAGAAAAAAATACTCATTCTCAAATTTTGACGAAAAAGTTCGCTCCAGCACTTAGAAAATATTTTGTAAAAGTCTCCCAAAAGCTCTAAGTGAAAAGTAAAGGTATTTAAAACATAACCTTACCAAAGTACACTTCGCGGAGCCTTGAATGATGAAGAACTTGAGTAATTCGGATCCGTCTTTGATGTATATGACTCTTGAATGCTCTTCGACGGTGTAGCGGTATATGACATAATAAATTGATAACGGACCTATGAAAATATGTCCTTACAAATCTCCCCCTGTGTCTATGCCGGTACATACATAAAAAATCTGAATTATCAAATACCAAATACCTATACAAATCTACCCTCCCATGAATAAATTTGCAAGACTTCAAAACTGATCTTATATCATCTTCATCAAATCTCAAAGCTTTTCTCATCAGGGTGTGCAACATATCAATCTTCAATTTTGTACCTACACACATGAGATAAAGCAAAAACCTTCGTGACCCATCGAGTTTGAAATGATATAAGAATAAAGCATCAAATCTTTCCCATAGTTCAAAAACTCCCCCATAACTGATAATTCTTTCTCCCCCTTTTTATGATGTCCCCAAATCGACAGATAAGAAGAAATAATCAAAACATGGAGTGACACGACAAAATTCATAGAAAACAAAGATCAAGCTACGCGCATGCAAAGGTATGTCCCAAAAACATTCACAAACTATTTTTGATTTTTTCAAATTTTTCATACAAAAATAGGATACAAAAAAAATCACACCATGGATTTAAACTCAAACAACCAAGTCATGGAAATGAAATGAATGGGTGTGAACACATTCGATAGCTAAATAAACTCAATCAATCATATGTGCACGATGCATACGTGTACCGCTAACGAATGAACATCAAAAAAATCCTTAGGTGTAAAAATTGTTGAATTTAAATGACATCGTCTTAATCAAATCAACAAATCAAAGTCTAAATGATTTCAACACCAATAACGTCCAAAACTATTTAGTGCCGTTTCGAGAACTTTTTAAAGGACGTGCAAACCCATTGATATATCCATCCAAAACTCCCTCATATATAATAATGCAATTCTTTATATCTGAAGATGTACTAAATTCTCAACTTAGAGAAAACCTATTGGCCCAAATTTTTGGCATATTTCATCTTTTTATTCCCTTAATTTTTTGTGTGGGCTCTTTTCAAGCGGCGGCTTTCACGACGTGATTATTATTCACTCGCAGCCCTTTCCCGTGTTCACTCATCATTTTTTCAAACTAAACAATTAATTCCTCACGGGCAATGGTTTTTACATGCACTACTTTGAGAAGAACGTAACGGTGATAATTGATTAAATTCACAAATTTATAATTTGGCTCACTTATTTAATTAGAGTCTATTAATTCAGCTCTTAAACATCCATCTATGGTGCATGTGTCAAACCATAAACAAATAACGTATGCGACACAACAAATATGCTGAGACAGAGATTTCAGGAAAAAATCCCTTTCTGGTAAAACCTTTATTTCACTATGAATCTATAAATCGCAACTAACAATTACATAGAGAAATCTGCAATGGATCAACGCGCAACCAACCCACAAAGACACGCAGTCTTAAACTCAGCAAGAGAATACCCGCAGCACCCACCAAGGACTTGCAGTTTGATCTTCGGTAAAGAATCTTCACGCAGCAAGATCCTTAATGACACTCAGCCATATGGTGTAGAGACGCACTCCACAAAAGATGAACAAAGGCAAAGATGTGTTCTTAAACACCAACACAATTCACTAAAGCAAGATGGGAGTTTTGTGAATTGTAAACAAAGAGGGATTAAACCCTTAAAAAAGAAGCCTACATATTACTGCTTTGGCAGTGTTTCTGCTCTAGAAAACGTATGGACTTCTTAATGAAAACGGTACCAAATAATGAGTATTTATAGGAAAACGCGCCGCCTCAAAAATAGATCTCGTTCGAACGAGATATGCAAGTCGCTCGAACGAAGGACAGATGTCGTTCGAACGAGATCGAACGACATGCTATCTCGCGCGAACGACATGCTATGTCGCTCGAACGACTGTGGCGAAAAATCATTATTTTAATGTCTGCTTCAACACTTAGAAAAAATACTCATTCTCAAATTTTGACGAAAAAGTCCGCTCCAGCACTTAGAAAATATTTTGTAAAAATCTCCAAAAAGCTCTAAGTGAAAAGTAAAGGTATTTAAAACATAACCTTACCAAAGTAAACTTCACGGAGCCTTGAATGATAAAGAACTTGAGTAATTTGGATCTGTCTTTCATGTAGATGACTCTTGAATGATCTTCGACGGTGTAGCGATATATGACATAATAAATTGATAATGGACCTATGAAAATATGTCCTTACAGTTACCCCTCCCTTGATTCAGTAGTTAAGTTATCTTTAACCTACTGGTATTTTTCAAGAATTTACTCTCACTCTTTTCATAACTAAATTCTCACATTCCCGACATATGACTCCATCGATTATCTTCCCGTCGGTCCATTTCTCTAAATTTCCCACTCAATCATTTATGAAGAAATCTAACTGTACACATACTGGTATTTATTAAGTCTACTCATAGGTAAAATATCATCACTAAGGTTACCATTAAGCGACGGTAAATGAAAGGAAATTTATCCACAAAATTTTCTAAAGAACAGTCAGGGTCGATCGATCGATGGGATATGGTCGATCGATCGACTACTCGATCGATCGACATTCAAGGGTCGATCGATCGATCGAGCAGTGACAGACCCAGATCGTCTTCTTCATGCAGGTTTCACCATTTTTGTTTATCTATCTCCCATGATAATTCACCATATTTGCAACCAACAATTTCTAATCATTCCTACATATTCTGGGATGATTACTAACGAATTAAAACAATAAAATCATTTTAAATTTTGTCCAAATTAACTAAAAATCTTCCTATCATTCAAGAACCCTAAAAATACAATCTTTCAATCTTTTCATCATAATTCCATATTTTTAATTCGATTTAATCATCTAGTCTTCTATGATATTAGAATATTTGGAGATCCAAAAACGTTCTACATGAAATTCCTATCAATCATGGATCATAATCAAGTATTTACTCCCAAAAATATCATAAAAACCATGTTCTTCATAAAGCTTATATATGGGTATTATAACTCAATTTATTTTGCAAATAACCACTTGCCTTATGATTTGTAGGATCTGATTTCGTGGTTGTTGTTGATGATTGATAATTTTTATCCTTCAATCCTCCTTCCCAACAAGTTGATGGTGAAATCTCCTTAGAATTCTCCCTCCTTCCTTCTTTTGCCTTAGGAAATTGTTTCTCTCTTCTCTCTAATGGATATGGTGTATTTTCTTCCTTTATAACCCTAGTCTCTAACTCTTGTAATCTGACTTAGGATTCCAAAATTTGTAGGTCTCCTCACCCATAAATGTAAAGAGAACAAAATTACCTCGAATGGTTCCAGTTTAGCCCAAAAATGATCCGGCCCTCAACTAATACCTCCGGATATACTATTTTGACTAATTCGACCCTTTCGGAATCATCTGTGGACTCTAAATTATCTTTTGAGTCTCTTAAAATATGTTTCTCATCTCATCTTCAAGTTTTGTCTACGCGTGACACTCGGTTGAGATAACTCAGGTACGTCCATATAAATTGCTAGACCATACATATCAACATTCAAAACTTACTACTCACATTTAGTAAATTTTTAATCGTCATATTAATCTTTATTAACATTACATCTCATTAAACTACTCTACTCACGTAATTTAATTTAAAACGTGTTCACATTAAATTACTCTACTCACTTTATTTAAATAAAACGTATTTTTATCACATTAAATTACTCTACTCACGTAATTTAAATCAAAATGTATTTTCCTAACTATGCAGAATTACGGGGTATTACAAAGCCTGAACTATCTCAATCCCCTAGTGTGTTTGTGTAGTACTATTTTTATTATTTTATATATTTTTAGAGTCATTTTTAATCAGTTCATTTGATTTTATTTACTGCTTTATTATTCTATGTAAATATAATAGGTGTGCATTTAATTGGATTTTTAATTTTTTAGATTTATTATTATTTTATCTTATTGGTTTATTTTTAGTTTTATTTTTATTTGAGTCTTCTTATTTTTCAAATTACGGATTTATTTTTTTATTCGATTTTTTTCTTAGATATGTAAATATTTTTAGGAGTTAGTTTTTTTAGTTCGGGAGGTTCTATTTCTTTTATTCTTAGACTTTATTTTTAGGTTGTAAATACTTTATTTTTATTTTTGTTTTTGTTTACAAACAATGCACACACACACGGCTTATCATACACCTCCCCTACACCTAATACACCTCCCTAACCTACTCCTTATCCCATACACCCGCACACACACTTAAACTCCCCTCATTATCTTCCCCACCAAACCATACTCTCTCTACTCCAACCTCCATAACAAAAAGCACACAAACCTTATGCCATAGCCAAAACTCCTTACCCACCTTCTACCTACCCAAACCCGATGGCAATAGGACATGCTCCGACCCTTAAACAAACTCTGGCAGCCCCTGGCTTGTAACTTGTTTAGACTCTGACCACCTACCATTCGACCCATTTTCGGTGACCTCTTTAATTACCCTCAAGACTTAATCCGGCCAACCATCTGCCCATACCCGAAAACCCACATGCCACGACCCTATACCAGTTACAACAACTTCCAAATTCAACCATAGACCCAAACCCATTTCCAATTCGTTCCTAAGAAACAACATACCCATTTCCAACATAACCCGATTTCACCTTCTGTTAATCCCAAACCAAACCAAAAATAAACCCACATGCGTTAAAAGTGTCTTCCCTTACTACCTCCCCCATATGCACACTAGTGTGTATTTTACCAAAATTATCCTCACCGAAATACCTCTCACCCCAAATGCACTTTTTCTCTCCCACTTATGCCCCTTGCTCCATTTTCCACATTATAAAAGAAGACAAGTCCCATTTGAAAGGAGGAAAAGTTGTAGAGATAAAGTAGAGAGTTATTTTTAGGTAGAAATAAATTATAGTAGTTATTTTATTTTTTTATTTTTAGATTTAAATTAAGGGAATTAAATTGCAGTGAGTTTGAAATTGAGTATAAGATTTTCATTTGTATTTTTGTTGATCACTCAAATTGAGGATTGTATGTTTCTCATTCAAGATTGGATTTCAATTGAATGCAAGGAAACTTTTTTGAAGATATATTCGCTTTCTCTACTCTTATGGTTTAATGCCTTTAATTATTTATTTATCATATTTCATATCATATTCGGATTAAAACCCCTTTCAAGGGGTCAAATGAACCCTTATTTAATATTATTTTAATTAATTAGTTTGTTTATTTGAAATTCCCTTTGAATGTTAATTTTGATACTTCACCTTTCAATTTATGCCTTGAGAGAGGGTAAATGATTTTCAAAAGTAAATTAAAATTCGAGATATAATACTCATTTTAGAATCGAACTAGAGATATGGGTTTCTCATGTGTGGTATTATTCCTTGAATTTCTACTCTAAATTTTATTTTCTATGATTTATATGAGTTTTGATGAATCGATTCTAGTGGGTGATTTATTAAAAGGAGTGTAAATCTCTTTTCTAAAGTTGTGGGGGAATGAACTTAATTTTCTAAAAAGTTAGTGTTAAAATTGCATTTGTGACTTGACTTGACTTGTGATTTCAATACTAACTTGAGAGATTTCAAATGGGTGGATTAATTAATTAGAATAACTAGAATACGTGGTGTACTCCTATTCCTTGATTGTTCTCACATTTAATTACCTCACTTTATCTCTAATTTTAGTATTTGATTTTGTTCATCATTTTTAGTCACTTAGTTTAGTTGTTTCACCATCCTTTCAAAATTGTTTTAATATAAAAAAATCTATAAAAAAGAAAAGAAAAGAAAAATCTAGAGAGAAAATAACTAGAAAAATGAATTACATGACTTTTCTTGTATTTCACTCCCTAAAGATGGATTGGCATACTTAGTTACCCTTATACGAGTTTGTGATATATTTTTGTAGGTAAATGAAAGGAGTTGATTAGCTTAGATTTTGACAACAATGACAACAGCCACTAAAAAGTCCAAGTTATCAAATGGCATTGTTGTCGGGGATTGGAGTTTGAAGAACTTAAGAGATTTTTGGATTGTAGTTCAGTTGTTCCTTTTTTTTTCATTTGTAGTACCATATTTCATTTTATTAAAAGTTTTGTAATAGGATTTAATTATTGGCTTGCATTGCGGTGCTTGGAGAAACCATTATTTTTTTCATTAAAGTTTGTAATAATTCAAAAAAGGAAAAAAACGTGATAGGGAAACCGGACAAGGTAGATAGAGGGTATGCAAAGTCAAGGATTTAGAAGCCTCTCTACTTTGGGTCGGTAGGACTCCCGGGACCGACTGAGATATGCGATCTCCCCCCGGTCGGCTCAAATCGGTCTTCACCCCACTTGTGTAAAAATTATGGGAGGTACATTTCTTTATCACTCGCGAATCTCCCACAAGAGAGTTCATTCTCATTTGCTTAATTGCTCCTATGTGATTTTTTTTATCGCTTTCGATTTATTTTAGATGGTTTGATGAATTAGTGAACCTAAGACCTCAACCCGGTCATTGAAACGAGAAGGGATTTCGTCACCCGACGCACTCACTTATCCAGTGTGTTCTACCCTAGCTATCATTAAATTTAAACTCAATCAACTAGCTAGGAAACTAGGAGCACATATTTGCGAAAGGCAATCACAAAGATAAATTTCGGGATTTTTATCATCCGCAGACTTAACTAAAATTTGACTACCCTTTCACTAATTTGAAGATAAAAATTGGCCGTGCTAGTTAGGATTTATTCTTGACTTGTATGTGTCTAGTTCAATCTTTAGTATTCAATTTTAGTGAGTTCATCAAATTCAAGAGTTCATATATTTTTCTTCCATCTTTTCTTCCAAAAATTAAAAAATATATATATTTTCTTCCATTTTTTTTCAAAAAATCCAAAAATATTTTCCTTCCTTTTATTTAAAAAAAAAAGTCACAAAAATATTTTCTTTCCTTTTGAAAAACATTTGAAAATTCCCAAAAAAATATATATTCTCATTATGGTCGAAGAACGTCCTTTACTGGAATACTTTGGCCATTAACCATTGTCTCGAAGCATGTTTGAAGTTGAGCCTGAGTTGAAACTAAATACTTTACTTAGTGGCTTCAATTATCTCTCATACACAGACCGTTGATGCTCATGCGTCGTCCACACACACATTTCACATTCCATCGCCTCCAATGATGAGTGTCAATGCGTCAAATGCTTCGTCGTGTAATTATTGCTTTCATGTTGATCACTTGTCCCATGAGCGCATGTACCTTCCTTATGCATACGAAACCACAATGGACCAAGTGTATCCATATGACACTGTTTTAGAACCCACCTCTTCCTATCATCATGATGTATCCAATACCGAGTGGTGTGAGGGACCAAATTATTCGTGGAGGCTTGATCACCCTCCCATGCAATTCGAATCCCGACCCCATGTTATGGATTCTTACACATTCCAACAGTCGTCATGACAAGCTAGTGCACCCCATCCCGATCAGTCACCTGACTACGCTACCCATGATTTTCAACCTTTTGTGTCTCACGAAGATGCTTCTCTCGTGTATGACATACTGATCCACACACTTCATACGAATATTCTTCATATAATCTTGTTAATAATAAGTTGTGTCCACCTAAACCTCCACCACCACCTACCACTTCACCACCATTATCCATATCTGCTCTCGAAATGCTCTTGCAAAAGTTCATCCTTGAGCAAGATCAAGGTACTCAATATCAAAATGAAGCCCTTCAACGGCTTGAACAATGGTTAAATTAATTTGACTGTGCGAACGAGTTAGATTTCAGCCCAAGTCAACCCATTGTTGCACCCATGTGGAGTGATGGTGAGTCATCTTATGCCACTGATTTCGAGTGTGACCAACCCTCCCACCCAGATAATCTCAAAGTTGACACCACCCCATGGTTTGGGCCTCAAGTTGACAATTTTGTTGACTTATCCAAAGATTGTAAGACTGATCAATCCCCACCTTGTCCCAAAGAGATCACTATTGCGGTTCACATTCCCCTTCTCGATGAATATAAGAATATGCCCAAACCTACACCTATTGAGCCCATCGCGTGTGTCCCTGAGGCACCACTTCATTATAGGTTAGCTTCGGATACGAGTGCTCACTATTTTCTCGATATTCCATCAGAGACATTTCTCACCTCTCTTTATATGGATGATGTCCATCTATGCATGGCTCCCTTTGAGCCCAATATTTCTAGTGATTCCTCTATCTCCAATCTTAGTGCCTCGTTTGACTTATCCACCACATTCATTGGTGATATTCTTGCAGAGAAGTTGACCACTCTATCTTTAGTCACCACGCTCCCTTATGAGTATTCCTTTACTCCTCGTGACGAGTGTGTGTCCCCTGCACTTGAGTTGGATCACCTTCCTTTGCCTTTTATCCCACCCACCCAACCCATTATTTCACACTCTCCACAACTTTATTTAGAACTAGTAATGATACCTCAACAGTTCACATATATTTATCTAGGTACTTACTTGAAACCACCCTCCATCATTCACGAGAGTATATGTGGTGCCACTCTCACCTATGACATTGAGCTTTTTTCTTCACGCACACCACTTACTTGTGGTGTTAATTTTTCATATTGTCAACTCATCAATGTGTCATGGCGCGGCCATTATCATCGTCCATTTATAGAACATTTGTGTGCTTTCTATGATCCCCACCACATCCCAATTGATAAACCATATTGCCTTCCTCACCAAATTTAGTATCATACTGATAGGCCCCTTGTTGCCCTCACATTTACGCTCAATAAGTCCCATGACTGATACATTTTCACCTTAACCCTTGCCCATACCCTTTTCCCCACCCAACCTTGGTCCACCGATGCGTTGCATCACGAGAAACACTTTAGCCTTTATCCAACAATATTGACACTTCAGTCTTGTTTGGGGGTTATTATCATCACCCAATTTTTCTCCCACCCCGTTCAATCCTATTCTTATTTTTAGGCTAATTTTTGATCGGTCTGGCTAAAGACAATAAACTTAACACTGTCGAGAGGCAGCCCGCAGTTTCAGAGTATGATTTTTATCCTATTTGGGGTGGTGTTTCACATCACCCATTGCTTTACCATGTTTATATACTTGTATATATTTTTCTCTCATCATTTATTCAGGTTTCACCATGAATATGTGGTCCACTTCATTAGCGGTTGATTATGGTAATCTCTTTCCCACCTTCTACTCTCAATTTAAAAAATAATTTTATTTAACATCGAGGACGATGTTCGTTTTTGTTTAGGGGTGGGAAATTTTATCAAAATCGTATCTCTTTTGAAAAAAATTCAAGACCTGATTTTAAAAAATTTAGTGCAATTTCTTTCATCTCATTCATTGACGTGAGTTTTCTATCATCCATCTTTTAAGTCTACAAATCAAACCAAGGCATTTTGCACCATGAATTTTTAGACGCGACAAAAATTTGTACACTTATCATGTCACTACGATTTAGAGTTGAAGAGTACTACGATTCTCAAGAAAACCATAAGGATCACCCGTGGAGAGTTTAGCTTATGAGATTTGTGCCTTTCACCCTTTTAGAGAGTTTTTCGCAATATCCAAGTCACAATTTGATTCAACTTCGGTTGGGTCTGCAATTAACCATTGTATGATCTCATTATTCTTCACTAAATTTTTGCTTGATCACTGAGAACGACATCACTTTTGAGTGGTAAGAAACATGTGATTTGTAGTTTGTCTCAAGCCCCAACCCACTCTTTACCAGATCACATTACCATTCACTTCACCCTTACCTTCCCATATTTTCCTTATCCTCATACTTTCCCCACACCATCTATACCATTTCCAATCCAATCACTTTCATCCATCATTTTTGAAAAAAAGAGTGTTTGAATTTCCAAATGTAAATTGTCTTCATTTGTGTTAAAAAAGAAAAAAATAGAAGATTAGAAAAGTAAAAAAAAGGCATGCCATCATAATTTTATAAAATAAAGATATTAGTTATTCAGATTGTGTTCTAATCTTCTCAAAATCCCTACCATCATATCATCCCTATTCTTCATTTCATTTTCCATTCATTCCTTACATATACCCTATTTTTTTGTCCCGGGTAAGGTGATCGAGCAAACGAGAAGTCTATATGGTAAATGCCTCGATGTTCTCACTATAGTGATTAGCATTCTTCCACGAGATCATTTTTCTTTTTAATATGTTCGTTCTTTCTTATATATGTGTGAGACGTTTGACCTTGCTTACATTTACTCACCTCCTCACACACAAGAGCGATACACTTACCCAAATCTCGTGAGTTCTTTTGAGAGAGTTATATCCGTGAGATTTTGAAGTTAAAGCATTTATTCCAAAAAGGTGATTTAGGAATTACTCTTATAATATTCAACCCATTTTGACCAATTCACACCACACACGTTGAGTTCTAGGAAGAATGTGCCTTGTGTATTTACTTAGCTAAACTTTTTATACAATTCTAGCTTGTATTCCTCAAAATATATATCTCATAATGTATTGTGTTATTGTTAACGTCTAATAAGAGATTGATAGTCATTTGCAAATAAATAATTTTTTGGGTATATTCACTGCAAACCCTCACGAGACAAAACTCGTTCTCCTTTAGGGTAACCTATAGGTTTAAAGGCTTGTTGCACATGCTAAGTGAAATTGCAAGTATCCATGAAAGTGGTACACTTTTGATTTCTTATCCTTTTTCTTTCTCTCTATTTTCTCGAGGACTAGCAAAGTTCTGTTTGGGGTGGTGTGATAAGAACCCAAAAGTGTATATTTATAACCCAAATAGTCCCTTTTTTATTTCTAGTTCTTAATATAAATGAACTTATATTGGTATTTATTTGTTTTGTAGGTTTTCTTGCATTTTGTGATTTAAAAGCTTTATGTCAAGGAAAAATACAGCATTTGATAATGCTATTTGAGGATAATCCCAATCCACTACCCTATACCTTATCGCGTACCAAAAACCCAAACCCAAACCAAAGCCTGAACTACCCCAGGTGTGTGTGTTTGTGGTATTATTTTTATTATTTTCAACATTTTCATAGTCATTTTTTATCAGTTTATTTTATTTAGTGTTTTATTATTTTATGTAAATATAATAGGTGTGCCTTCAATTAGATTTTAATTTATTGGTTTTTAGTTTTTTAGATTTATTATTATTTTATTTTTAGTTTTAGTTTTATTTGACTCTTTTTATTTTTCAAATTTGGAAATTATTTTTTTATTTGATTTTCTTTCTTAGATTTGTAAATATTTTTTTAATTTTTTTAGCTCGGTAGGTTTCATTTCTTTTAGTCTTAGATTTATTTTTAGGTTGTAAATACTTTATTTTTATTTTTGTTTTTGTTTACAAACTATACACACACACCGCTTATCATACACCTCCCCTACACCTAATATACCTCCCCTGCACATACACCTCCCTAACCTACACCTTATCCCATACACCCTCACACACACTTAAACTTCCCTCATCATATTCCCCACCAAATCATACTCTCTCTCCTCTAACCACCATAACCAAAAGCATACAAACCTTATGCCATAGCCAGAACCCTCACGCACCTGCTACCTACCCAAACTAGATGGCAATAGGACCTGCTCTGACCCTTAATCCAACTCAGATAGATCCTGGCTTGTAACGCATTTAGACTTCGACCACCTACCATTCGACCCATTTCCAACGACCTCCTTAATTGCCATAAAGCCTAAATCCGTCCAGCCATCTGCCCACACCCAAAAACCCACAAGCCATGACCTTATACCAGTTACAACAACTCCCAAATTTATCCATAGACCCAAAACCATTTCCAATTCCTTCCTAAGCAACAACTTACCTATTTCCAACATTTCACCTTTTGGTAATCCCAAACCAAACCAAAAATAAACCCACATGTGTTAAAATTATCTTCCCCACTTTTTCCCATTATACCCTTACCACCTCTCCCACATGCACACTAGTGTGTATTTTACCAAAATTATCCTCACCCAAAAATCTCTCACCCCACTTGCACTTTTATTCTCCCAATTATGCCCCTTGCTCCATTTGCCAAATTATAAAAGAAGACCAAGGCCCATTCGAAAGGAGGAAGAGTTGTAGAGATAAAGTAGAGAGATATTTTTTAGGTAGAAATATATTTTTATAGTTATTTTGTTAGATTTAAATTGTAGTAAGTTTCAAATTGAGTGTAAGATTTTCATTTATATTTTTGTTGATCACTCAAATTGAGGATTGTATTCTTCTCATTTAAGATTGTAGTTCAATTGGATGCAAGGAGACTTGTTTAAAAATTTGTTCTCTTTCTCTACTCTTATGTTTTAATGCCTTTAATTATTTATTTATCATATTTCATATCATTTTAGGCTAAAACCCCCTTTCAAGGGGTGGGATGAACCCTCATTTAATGTTATTTTAATTAATTATTTTGTTTTTTGAAATTCCCTTTGAATGTTAATTTTGATCCTTCACCTTTCAATTTACACCTCGAGAGAGGGTAAATGATTTTCGAGAGAAAATCGAATTCGAGATATAATACCCATTTTAGAATCAAACTTGAGATATGGGTTTCTCAAGTGAGGTATTATTCCTTGAATTTCAACTCTAAATTTTATTTTCTATAATTTATATAAATTTTCATGAATCAATCCTAACAAGTGAGTTATTAAAAGGAGTGTAAATCTATTTTCTAGAGTTGTGGGGGTTTGAACTTAATTTTCTAAAAGGTTAGTGTTAAATCTTCATTTGTAACGAGAGTTGACTTTTGATTTCAATAATAATTTGGAAGATTTGAAATGAGTGGATTGATTAATTAGAATAACTAGAATATGTGGTGTACTTCTATCCTTGATTGTTCTCACATTTAATTACCTCACTTCATCTCTAATTTTAGTGTTTGATCTTGTTCATCATTTTTAGTCACTTAGTTTAGTTATTTCACCATCCTTTGAAAATTGTTTTAATATAAAAACTCCATAAAGAACATAAAGATAAGAAAAGGAAAAAATAGAAAACCCTAGAGAGAAAATAACTAAAATAATGAATTACATGACTTTTCTTGTGTTTCACTCCTTAGAGTTGGATTGACATCCTTGCTTACCTCTATACGAGTTTATGATATATTTTTGTAGATAAATGGAAGGAGTTGATTATCTTGGATTTTGACAACGACAACACACACTAAAAAGTCCAATTATCAGCCACATATGGCTACTATTTGCCCACCATGAGAGAAGACTACACGGTTTATGTGAAGATATGTTTTAAGTGCCAGAAATATGCCACCAGTCATAAAAGTCTCGGGGCTTCTCTTACGCTGATCACATCCCACTATTTGTTCGTAATATAGGGAATAGATATGGTCGGACCTTTATTTAAGTCCAAAGGAAGGTTCAAGCACTTGGTCATTGTAGTGAACTACTTCATATAATGGGCATAGGCTGAACCCTTGGTGGAGATGTCGTACGACAAATTCTTTCAATTTATTTGGAAGAACATTATTTGCCATTATGGGATGCCATAGGCCTTCATCACTGATCATGTCACCCAATTTTATAATCAGGAGTTAGAAGACTACTTTATACGATCTAAAATTCAAAAGTTTCATTCTATACCTGACCATCCACAATGCAATATGAAAATGAAAGTAACAAATGAAACCCTATTCAAAAGAATGAGGAAGTTACTAGACAATGACAAAGGAAATTGTATTAATGAGCTCAAAAGTGTTCTTTGAGCATATTGAACAACATCGAGAACAACCATAGGTAAGAACTTTTATATGTTGGAGTTCGAAAATGAAGTAGTGGTCCCCACATAAATTATTCTGCAAAGTCACCGTGCCTTTAATTTTAACTCACCAAAGAGAGACCTAACGAGAAGAATAGAATTTGACATATTAGAGGAAGTCCTAGAAAATGAAGAACTTCGGGTGACAGTATACCAACAATGAACTGATCCTTTTTATAGCAAAGAGTAAAGCCGATCACTTTGAAGGAGGGATACGACGTGATGAAAAAGGTCATTTATAAAGGGAGAAAACTGGAGCCTAATTGGTATGGTCCGCAAATAATAACGAGTGTTGTTCGACAATGAACTTACATAATCGAAACACTGGAAGGAGAGAAGTTAAAAAATCCTTGTAACGACGAATACCTAAGGAAATACGACTAGTAATGGAAAATATACAATTCCTTTTCAATTCTTGTAACCCACTTTTAGTGATAAATAAAAGTTTGCTAATGGACGTTGTCATTTTTTACATTTTTTTTATCATTATGGGATGTGCTAAAATGTCTCCTCCACGCGTGGAATATAACAAGACACAACTTCATGTATGACCCCATCATGAGATCATGAACGAGAAGTTACAAGAAGTGTCACATCATGTAAAATCTCGCCCTAGAGTAGACTAAGAACAATAAGTTATTAAATTTTAGGAAATTCATTGAAGCCATATGGACGACAAGATCTAACCATAGTTGGCTAAATGCAAGGATAGTTCTTAGAACATTTGGCCATCTCAGGTAACTAACGCCGACACTTGGTCGGGCAATAAGATCCATCCATGCAACCAACAAAAGGGCGTGAGTAGAATCTAAGATTGGACAATCCAGGTTCGTCCAACATTGGTAACTAGTAAGGAAAATCATTTAGAAAATAACCGACCACATGATCATAAAACTAAAATATTAGTAGATCCATTTTTAGCACATGACACCCATCAAGATGATGTGGCTTAATGTCCATAAGACTATAATTGTTATTGAATATCTATCTACATTTACTTGTGAAAAATAAAAACAAGTAAACATAAGCAAGTGAAGAAAATCATGAATATAAATTTCCATTATGATTTGTGAAAAAGTCATTGCAAGAAGATCACAAAAAATAGATTACAACAACGTCATTCACGAGGATAGGTTTGCTTTCTTGGAAAGCTCTTAAAGCTATTAGGAGGGAAATCTGGATCTTGTGGATTGACGGTCGTTCTCAGGTCTCTGATCCTAGACTGGCTACAAAAACTTACCATATCCACAAAATGTTTAGGACTGTGTAGATCTATATCCCCATCAAGGCCATAGTTTCCAAGGTATTTTCTCAACAATCTCACTAGGATGGCATATGGAAGAATCCATGAAACATCAATCTTAAAAGGGGGATTTGTGTATTCCAAAAACATTGATCATGCCAATACCACAACTCATCCTCCTTAAGAATATTTTCCACCGCAAGTGATTTAAGCCAACTATACTTATAACCGACCTTCCTAGGATGATCAATTTTTGCCTCCATGTGTGCAAGGTCATCATCATAACCATCCATCTATATAGCCTCAAGCTACTTATGAAACTGATACATAAGGTGATTTTACCTCTCACTCAACCTCTTGATAGTGGAAAATTTATTATTGATGATCGCATCCTGGTCGAGTAGTGTTTTTGGTCCTCTCTTTTTCCAGTGACTGCAAAATCCTCTCATGTTGTTGAGAAGACTGCCCCTTGGCTTTCTTTATTTGATACAAATCCTCACTTAGGCAAGAATTCTCTTCTTCTAAAAAGAAGGATCCTTCTTTTTGGTCAGTAGGTCTGGACTTCTTGAGACCCTCAAGCTAAACCCGTAAAGCATTATTTTCCTATTCAAGCATTATGGTGACTTCTCTAGCACAAGTCAGTTTAAGATTGAGAATGAACTCTTTATTGGAATAATTTGATGCCAAAGAAAGTGGTTCCTGGTCAAACCTACCACTCTGTTGTTAGTTGTACAACTTCTTTCAAGATCGGCGTAAAGACTTCTCATTGATTCATTATGTCTCTTTTGTATAGAAAAAATATGTCATGGTAGGAAGCATTATCTGCAACCATATGATGAAAAAGATAATGCAAACTTAAATATGATTATTTGGACGGATAAGATACAACATGGACAATTAGATACTCTAACTTATCTTCGTCGATAGCATTGTGACTAGCGCAGAACAATCAACTACGTCTTTCATGGAAGTCGCTTTAGATAATGACTGGAGATGCTAGTCCCACATTGAACTGTAAAGCGGGTGGTCGGATGTAAGTATTTACCAAGAAAAATAACTTTCATGAATACCACTGGGGTAATAATATATAGAAGATAAGTTTCATTTCTTTATAAAGAGGAGTTATACCAGAGCAATCCCCGTACATTGATATGATATGATATGATATAAAAAATAAACAAAATAAAACTAAACACTCCTAGACCAACCATAGGGATTTATTTCCCCTCCTTCACCTTATCAGTAACTTGATGACCTTAATCCTACTCAATGACCACCAAATGATTCTTATCGACAGCAGTAATGGCCTCTTCATCATCATCAATTTCTTCATCAATCGGAGGAGGAGTGAAAGGGAGATGTAGTTGGCAGAGGTTGAACTCCCTAGCAGTGCCAACCTTGCTAAGGGAAGCAGCTTAATCATTCTTGATTAACACTTTTTCACGTAGTCTATCTGTATGAAAGCATTGGCAAAGACCTTATCCCACCTCTTTGTGAAGGCATCTTCCTTAGCTTTGATAGTAGACGCCAAAACTTGCTCAGGCTTGGTCTGCTCCAGATCTTCCGCTGCATGAGCATCTTCAACCTCCTTTTTTGTTTTTTTCAGTAACAAACAAAGCACTATCTGGCGCGTCCTTCTCCTCTTTTAGCTTCTGGACTCTCCTTCTAATTTTGTCTTCTCCTTAATATAGGCTTCATTGTCATGACAAGTTTCCTCTAGAGACTTTTGTATACCGCTAAAGTTGACCTCAACATTAGAGGATGACACCCTCATCTTGTTATTCCTCCTTAGGATTAGGATCTGGTCTTAATCAATCTAGAACAACAAAGACAAATATGTAAAATAGGACATTAGATGAGGTGGTGAAAGAAATATAAATGAAAATTAAACAATGAGAAACCAACTTACAAGGGCCATATTGTGATTCGCATGGTCTAGAAATCTGGAGTGAGGAAGGGAAGACGTAACTGCTTGGTCAGAAGGAAGGACACTATAGAATATTAAACCGCGAGCAAGATCTAGATAAACAATAATAAACTTGGTACTACCTTTGTCCTTGTCAGTTGCCTTTCTCTTAACAATCTCTGTTCGGGAAGGTGAATCTTTTCTCAACTTCTTCAAAGGGGGTTCATGGTCCTTCACCGGAGATGTATCTATAATTAAATTCACCAGAACGTCAAATTTTAGACCTCTTGCTCACTGCACGAGTCGGTGGGGCCGACCTCAAACTAACATGGGATGCAATCAGGTTGGTTATCATACATGATAGAAAGAACTTTTTGGTGTATTTTTTTTCATCGTTGCTTGAAAAGCTCCTATAGTCAAAACCTCAATTACCTACAAAATATAATAAACTCAAGTGTAGCGGTAAGCAATTGTATCAATCCACATCAAGGGGGTAAGCTAGAGACAAACTCAATTGTAATTCACTTTTAATTTCTTTTTGTGCTTTTTAACTTTTCCAATTTTTTTATCTTTGCAAATATTAAAACAATTGGGTGAGGTCAGGTGAAATAACACTAAACTAAAATGTGAGATGAAAACAACTAACTAGAAAGTGACTAAAAGTGAAAAATAAAGTCCAACACTAAAATAAGAGATAAACTGAGGTAAATAATTGTGAGAACAATCAAGGAATGGGATTACACCATAAATTTTAGCAGTTCTAATTAATTAATTGAATCCTCCCAAATTAATATTAAAATTACAAATCAACTCTCGTTGCAAATGTGATTTTAATAGTAACCTTTTAGAGAATTAAGTTTAACACCCCACAACTCTAGAAAAATAGATCTGCATTCCTTCTAATTAATCACCCGTTAGGATCGATTAATTAATATTTATGTAAATCTTAGAAAATAAATTTAGAGTTGAAATTCAAGTAATAATACCCCACTTAAGAAACCCTTATCTCTAGTTCGAATCTAAAATGGGTATTATAACTAGAATTTTGATTTTCTCTCGAAAATCATTTACCCTCTCTCGAGGCGTAAATTTAAGGGTGGGGGATCAAAATTAACATTCAAAGGGAATTTTTAACTAATCAAACTAATTAAACTAAAATAACATCAAATAAGGGTTTCCCCCACCTCTTGAAAGGGGATTTAGCCTAACATGGTATGGAATTTGACAAATTAATAATCAAAGTCATATAAAATAAAGTAGAAGAGAAGAACAATCAAACCAAATCTCTTTGAGTGAAATTGGACTTCAATCCTTGAATTTGCAATTTACATCCCTCCAATTGAGCATCCAGGTGATTTGAAATTAAATAATCACTCAATTAAATCTCTTGCAAAATTTAACCTCACGAATAAATATCTAACAAAAATAAAAATAATAAAATAAAACTATTTACAAAATGGTGTTTACCCTAATTTATTTTCTACATTAAACTATCTCTAACTCTCTCTAGAATTCTCTTCTCTATTTCATGATATGTCTTCAAATGAGGTCTTCCATCCTTATATAGTAGGCACATGAAGCATGTGGGTATTTTTGGGAATGAGCTTGAGTATTCATGGAAATGGGAGGTATTTGGGTGAGAGTATCTAGGGAATTATGCATAAATGTGCATGACTTATGTGAGGTCATGTGGGAAGTGAGGTGAGGGAATAAAATCAGATTTGGTTTGAGGGGTATTTTGGTAAAAGGTTGGTTTTAAATGGGATATATGGAACATGGGGTTTAACTGGTTTAGTTATTTGGTCTTTTTTTTTTGGTTGGAATTTGTTCACAGCACGATTTTGGCTTACATGGGAGAAAATGGGTTTGAGGTTAAATGGGTTAAAAGGCTTTGGGTTTGATTTCGGGTAAAATCGGTTGGGGGTTGAACTCGGGTATGGGTTGGATAGATGCGCATGGCGCAACCGGGTCTGAGCTTGTTCGACGAGCAGGTGCGGGTTGGCAGGCATGTAGTTTGGGTAGCCCGTCGGATTCGGGTTGAGCAGGTGTTCGATTTTTGGGTGTGATTGGTCGTGGTCTGGCAGGTGGCTGCGTGGCAAGTTGGGTTGGGTCCGGCTGGCGTCGCAGTTTGGCAAGGATTGCCGACGGGTTTTGGGTTTGCCGAATTTGAGTCCGGGGTTGGTTACTGATTGGCTTGGGAGGTATAAGGTGGGTGATGAGAAATGTGGTTTGAGGTTTGTTAATGGAGGTAGGGTGAGAGAGAAAGGTGTTGGGTTGAAGATGATGAGAGGTAAGGGTTTTGTGTGGGTGAAGGTTTGGTTTGTGTGTATGAGTGTGTATGGTAGTGAGGTGTGAGTGGGTTTAGGTGTAGGGGTGTTTATGTGTGTGTTTTATTTGGACACCTAAAAATAACATAAAAAATTAAAACTAATAAAGATAAAAATCTAAAAAATAAAAAATAAAAATTCTACTTCTAATAATAAAGACTGAAATTAAAAATAAAACTAAAAAAATAAAATAAAATAAAAATAAAAAATAGAAATCTATTAAACTAAAAACTAAAATTCTACAAAAAGTAAAATCAAATAAAACAAAATAAATAAATGAAATCCTAAAAATATCTAATCCTAATAAAAACTAAAAACTAATGAAAATCAAAATCAAAATAAAATAAAATAAAATTATACTAATAAAGATAAAAAAAGAAAAATAGAAAACAAAACCTTGAAAATACTAAATAAATCAAAAATAAATACTAAAAATAAAATGACTCAAACTAAAAATCTAAAAAGTATTAAAAAGGGACAAACAAAACACACACATGGTTTGGGGTAGGTTTAGGCTCGGATAAGGTTACGGGCGATGCAATTAGGTCCATAATCCGCACATATATCTTGAAATACATGTTTGAACACCGCAATGTGCATTCGACCTACAAAATAGATAATAAAGCGCGTAAGACCCAAATTGTCGAGAATTAGCTACTAAAGTACGTCTATTCGGGTTATAAATTGTACAGTTTTGGGTGCTTATCACACCACCCCTAAACAGAGCGTTGCTAGTCCTCGAGAAATAAGATAGAGAGAAAGAGAAAGACAAGTAACCAAAAGTGTACCAATTTCGCGGGTACTTGCAATTGCACTTAGCATATGCAACAAGCCTTTAAACCTATAGGTTGCCCTACAGGACGAGTTGTGTCTCGTGAGGGTTTGCTGGGAATATACCCACAAAATTATTTATTTGCAAAAGGCAGTCAATCTCTTATTAGACGTAGAATAATCACACAACCCATCATGAGAGAAATAATTTCAAAAATACAAGATAGAATGTGTAAAAAGATTAAGCTAAGTGAATACACAAGGCATATCCTTCCTAGAAATCAACGTGTGTAGTGTGAATCAGTCAAAACAGGTCGAGTATCATAAGAGTAATTCCTAGATTGCCTTTTCAGAATCAACGCTTCAACTTCAAATCTCACTGGATATAACTCTCTTAAACGAACTCTCGAGATTAGGGTCAGTGTATCACTCTTGCATGTGAGGAGGTGAGTAAAGGTAATCAAGGTCAAACATCTCATACACAAGTAATAAAGAACGAAGAATTGAAAGAAAAATGATCTCATGAAAGAAATGCTAATCACTATAGTGAGAACGTCGAGTTATTCACCACGTTGACTTTCATTTGCCTGAACACCTAGGGGAAATATGGATGTATATGGGTGATGGGTGGATGAAATGAGAAGAATGGGATATGAGGTTGGATGGTCATGTAGAATATGATGGATGTGTGAAATGATGGATATATGATGGATGAGCGAGAATAGTGTACTATGAAGAACAAATTTCTTTATTTCAAAATCAACTATTAATTGCAAACTCTCTTTCTTTTCTTATTATGTTTCTTTTTATTTTTGTTTTTCTCTATTTTTCCTTCTATTTTTGCTATTTTTCTATTTTCTTCTCTCTCTTTTTTTTCTCTCTTTTCAAACTAAAAATGAAGACATTTAACATTTGGAATCAACACTCTTTTATTTGAAAATTAAATATGATATGGAGTTGATAGGTGGTGGTGTGGGGAAATATATAGGAATATGGAAGATCATGGGAATATAATGGGTGAAGTTAATGGTAAATAGTAGGTGTATGGATGGAAAATTGGTGATCGATACAAATTTCAAGACACGCGTTTCTTACAACCCAAAAAAATGTCATTCTCAGTGATCAAGCCAAAAATGAAGACTAATGAGATCATACAACAATTAAAGTGCAAACCCAAATGAAGTTGAATCAACTTGTGACTCGGAGATTGCGTAAAACACTCTAAAAGGGTTAAAGGCACAAATCTCACAAACTAAAGTCTCAACTAGTGATCCTTTAGGGTCTGATCAGAATTGTAGTACTCCTCAACTCTAAACCGTATTGACATGATAAGTGCGCAAAATTTTTTTGAGTCTAGTAATTCATGGTGCAACATGACTTGTTATGTATTACATAAGCTATTAAAAAAAATTCTCTAGCTTGATTCCTAGACTTTTGAAAGATGGATGATTGAAAATTCACATCAATGATTGAGATGAAAGAAACTGCACGAATTTTTTTTAAAATGAGGTTCAAAAATTAATTTTTTTCAAAAGAGGTACAATTTTGATAAAATTCCCCACCCCCAAACAAAAAGGAACATCGTCCTCGATGTTAGGTAAAATGATTTTTTAAAATTGAGAGCATAAGGGAGGAAAGAGATTGCCAGAATGAACCGCTAATGAAGTTGACAGATATCGCCAAGAATAAATATGAATAAGAAGTGAGAAAGAAAAAAAAATGTGTACAAGTCTACAAACATGTAAAGCATAGGGTGATGTGAAACACCACCCCCAAACAGGATCAGACTAGTACATGAAATGCGGGTTGCCTCCCGATAGCGCTAAGTTTAATGTCTTCAGCCAGACCGATGGAATCTCACCCTATAGATAATAACGAGGAAAGTGCCGGGCGACAGAAAAATTTGGGTGATGGGAATCACCCCCAAACAAGACTGAAGCGTTAGTCTTGTTGGATACAGGCTAAAAGGTTCAATGCACTTGTATGTAAAAGTGCATCACATGATGCAAAGCATCAGTGGAACATGGGTGGGTGGGTATTAGGGTAAAGGTGAGGGTGGAAAGGGTGAATAGGTATTGGCCATGGGCCTTGTTGAGCTTAAATGTGAGGGCAACTAGGGCCCTATAAGCATGGTGCTCAAGTTGTATGGGAAGGAAAAAGGTTTTGGAAATAGTGATGGGGTGGGGCTCATAGAAATGACACGACCGTTCTATGAATGGGCGATGATAATGGTCGCGCCATGACACGCGAGGGAGCTGTCGATGGGAAAAAGCAACACCACAAGATAGTGGCGGGCATGGAATAACAAGCTCGGTGTCACAGAAGTGGAGATTATCACCACATATACTCTCATGGATGGTGGAGAGTGGTTTTAGGTGAGGATCTAAAAATGTGGATGGAAACATGAAATGTGTAATATCAAGATCCAAACCAGGTGGTGGGGTGGAAGGGATAAGGGGTGGGTCGGGTGAGGTAAATGGTAGGGGACAATGATCTAACTCAATCGTGGGAGACACAAAATCATCAGTAGGAGTAAAGGATTACTCACAAGGGAGTGTGGTTTCTAAAGATGGAGTGATCAATTTCTACGTAAGAGTAGCATCGGTGAAAGTGGTGGATGGGTAAGATGAGGCACTAAGATTTAAGATAGAGGGATCACTAGAAATATCGGGCTCAAAGGGATCCATGCATGGTGGGACATCATCCATGTCCGGATAGTTAGGAACTATCAAGGATTCTATCTCAAAAAAATGGTGCGCACTCGTAGCCGGAGCTAACCTAGGACATATTTGTTCCTCAGGAACACAAGGGTGGAGCTAAATAGGTGTAGACTCAGGCATTGTTTTGGATTTATCGGGAAAGGGAATAGGAACCTCAAAGTGGGGTTCATTTGGATACGATGGGATCAAATCTGGCTCACTAATTAAAGGTAAGTCAACACAATTGTCGACTTGGGGCCCGGACCATGGAATGGTCTCAACTTCAAGAGTCTTGGGGTGGTAGGGTTGGTCACACTCAAAATCTATGTCACAAGATGACACATTTTCATCACACGTTGGGGCAACAATGCGTTGACTTGGGGTGAAGTCTGACTCTCTCTCACACTCAAATGCATTAAAGCGTTGTTCAAGGCTTTGGAGGGCTTCATTTTGGATTTGAGTGGCTTGCTCTTGCTCGAGTATGAACTTTTGCAAGAGGCATTCGAGAGTGGATGTGGAGGATGGTGGTGGAGTGACGGGTGGTGGTGGCGGTTGAGGTGGACACAACTCGCTATGATCAGGACTATATGGAGAATACTCAAATGAAGTGTGTGGAGTGGGGACAAGTTCATCATATACGAAAGGATCCCTTTCGTGATGGATAAATGGTTGATACTCATGGGATGAGTAATGAGGGAACTGATCGTGAACGGGTGTACAAGGTTGCCATGACGACTGTTGGAACATGTGAGGATCCGCAATATTGAGTTGGGATTCGTATTGCGTAAAAGGTTGATCATGCCACCACGAATATCTCGGGTACTCACACAACTCGGGATTAGGTATATCAGGATAATAGGTCGTGGTGGGTTTCAAAACAGTGTCATATGGATATACATGTTCCATGGTGGGTTCAGATGGATATGGAATGTAAGGGCACTCATGGGACAGGTGATAGGTATAATAACAGTGGGTGCACAACAAAGGATAAGACACATCCGCACTTGACACCGAGGGTGATGGAATAGCAGGTGCGTACATATATGGGTCAAGAGTATCTATGGTACTCGTGAGAGAGGTGAGACCACTTAGGATATCATAAAGAGACGACTTGGGATCACTCTCGCACGTGTCGCGTGACAATGGAAAATGACCAAAGTAGTCCCGTAAGGGATGTTCTTCGGCCATGAGGTTAAAAATATTTTTCTGAGCGTTTAAACTTTTTCAAAAGGAAAGAAAATATTTTTGGATTTTGTTATAAAAATGAAAGAAAATATTTTTGGATTTTTTTTTTGGAAGAAAAGGTGGAAAAATATATGGACTCTTGATTTGGACGAACTAATTAAAAACCGACTACCGAAAAATGAATGGAATTGGACACACACAAGTCAAGAAAATTTCCTAATTAGCACATAGCCAATTTTTATCTTTAAATTTAGTGAAAGGGTAATCAAATTTTAATTAAGCCCGCGGGCAATAAAAATCACGAAAATCTTTGTGATCGTCGTTTCAAAATGTTCTACTATTGGGCTACCCAGTGGATTGATTTTAAATTTAGTGATGGCTAGGGTAGCACACAATTGGTAAGCGGGTGAGTCGGGTGATGAAATCCTTTCTCGTGAGTGACCGGGTGTAGGTCTTAGTCAATTAATTCATCACACCATTGTAAAATAAATGAGAGAATAAAACCAAGTAAGAGCACACAAAGCACATAAAAGAATTGACTCGCTAACAGGAGAGGCGCAAGGGTTTGGAAATGTACCCCCACGATTTTTAGGTCGTAAAGTGCCGAAAAATTTGAATCGACCGAGGGGAGATCACGCCAATCTCAGTCGTCCCCAGGAGTCCTACCGACCCAAGGTAGAGAGGCTTCTAAAACATCGCCTTTGGACGCCCTCTCTCTACCTTGTCCGGTTTCCCTATCACGCTTGTCTTCGATTATTGCAATTTTTAAAATGAAAAATAAATGGTGTCCCTAAGCACCGCAATACAAGCCAAGGATGAAAATCCTAATACAAGCCTTCTAAAAATATAAAAACGGTACAAAAAAAATAAAGTGCAAAAAATAAATGAACTACAAGTTGAAATTCGCTCCGTGTGTTTCATGCTCCCAAGAATGGGAACGACGCCATTTGATAGAAAAAACTTTTGCCTCTATTTTTCATCGTTGTTTGAAAAGATTCTCTAGTCAAAACCTCAATTACCTACAAAATATAATAAACTAAAGTGTAGCGGTAAGCAAGGGTATCAATCCACATCAAGGGGGTAAGCTAGAGACAAACTCAATTGTAATTCACTTTTATTTTCTTTTTGTGCTTTTTAACTTTTCTAATTTTTTTATCTTTTCAAATATTAAAATAATTGGGTGAGGTGAGGTGCAATAACACTAAACTAAAATGTGAGATGAAAACAACTAACTAGAAAGTGACTAAAAGTGAAAAATAAAGTCTAACACTAAAATAAGAGATCAAATGAGGTAAATAATTGTGTGAACAATCAAGGAATGGGATTACACCACAAATTTTAGCTATTCTAATTAATTAATTGAATTAATTGCATTCTCCCAAATTAATATCATAATTACAAATCAACTCTCGTTGTAAATGTGATTTTAATAGTAACCTTTAAGAAAATTAAGTTTAAACCCCCACAACTCTAGATAAATAGATCTACACTTCTTTTAATTAATCACCCTCTAGGATCGATCAATTAATATTTATGTAAATCTTAGAAAATAAATTTAGAGTTGAAATTCAAGTAATAATACCCCACTTAAGAAACCCTTATCTCTAGTTCGAATCTAAAATGGGTATTATAACTAGAATTTTGATTTTCTCTCGAAAATCATTTACCCTCTCTCGAGGCGTAAATTTAAGGGAAGGGGATCAAAATTAACATTCAAAGGGAATCTTTAAGTAATCAAACTAATTAAACTAAAATAACATCAAATAAGGGTTTCCCCCACCCCTTGAATGGGGATTTAGCCTAACATGGTATGGAATTTGACAAATTAATAATCAAAGGAATATAAAATAAAGTAGAAGAGAAGAACAATCCCAAATCTCTTTGAGTGAAATTGGAATTCAATCCTTGAATTTGCAATTTACATCCCTCCAATTGAGCATCCAAGTGATTTTCAATTAAATAATCACTCAATTAAATCTCTTATAAAATTTAAACCCACAAATATCTAAAAAAATAAAAATAATAAAATAAAACTATTTACAAAATGGTGTTACCCTAATTTATTTTCTATACTAAACTATCTCTAACTCTCTCTACATTTCTCTTCTATATTTCATGATATGTCTTCAAATGAGGTCTTCCATCCTTATATAGTAAGCACATGGAGCATGGGGGTATTTTTGGAAATGGACTTGAGTGCTCATGGAGATGGAAGGTATTTGGGTGAGGGTATCTAGGGAACTATGCACAAATGTGATGACTTGTGTGAGGTCATGTGGGAAGTGAGGTGAGGGAATAAAATCAGATTTGGCTTGAGGGTTATTTTGGGTAAAAGGTTGGTTTTAAATGGAATATATGGCACATGGGGTTTAAGTGGTTTAGTTATTTGGTCTTCTTTTTTTTTGGTTGGAATGTTTTCACAACACTATTCTAGCTTACATGGGAGAAAATGGGTTTGGGGTTAAATGGGTTTGGGGTTAAATGGGTTAAAAGGCTTTGGGTTTGATTTTGGGTAAAACTTGTTGGGGGTTGAACTCGGGTATGGGTTGGACAGATGGGCATGGCGCAACCGGGTCTGAGCTTGTTCGGCGAGCAGGTGCGGGTTGGCAGGGATGTGGTTTGGGTAGCCCGTCGGATTCGGGTTGAGCAGGTGTTCATTTTCCGGGTGTGATTGGTCATGGTCTGGTAGGTGGCTGCGTGGGAAGTTGGGTTGGGTCAGGTTGGAGTCGCGGGTTGGCAGGGATCGTCGGCGGGTTTTGGGTTTGCTGGATTTGAGTTCGGGGTTGGTTGTTGATTGGCTTGGGAGGTATAAGGTGGGTGATGAGAGATATGGTTTGAGGTTTGTTAATGGAGGTAGGGTGAGGGAGAAAGGTGTTGGGTTGATGATGATGAGGGGTAAGGGTTGTGTGTGGGTGAAGGTTTGGTTTGTGTGTATGAGTGTGTATGGTTGTGAGGTGTGAGGGGGTTTAGGTTTAGGGGAGTTTATGTGTGTGTTTTATTTGGACACCTAAAAATAACATAAAAAATTAAAACTAATAAAAATAAAAATCTAAAAAATTTATAATAAAACTAAAAAAAGAAATAAAATAAAAATTAAAAATAGAAATCTATTAAACTAAAAACTAAAATTCTACAAAAAAAATAAAATCTTATAAAACTAAAAAAATAAATGAAATCCTAAAAATATCTAATCCTAATAAAAACTAAAAACTAATAAAAATAAGAATAAAATAAAATTATACTAATATAGATAAAATAGAAAAATAGAAAACAAAACCTAGAAAATACTAAATAAATAAAAAATAAATACTAAAAATAAAACGACTCAAACTAAAAATATAAAACATATTAAAAAGGGACAAACAAAAAACACACAGGGTTTGGGGTATGTTTAGGCTAGGTTTAGGCTCGGTTAAGGTTACGGGGGAGGGAGTTAGCTTCATAATCCGCACAATTGCCTTGAAATACGCGTTTGAATAACGCAATGTGCATTCGACCTATAAAATAAATAATAAAGCGCATAAGACCCAAATTGCCGAGAATTCGCAACTAAAGTACGTCTATTCAGGGTTTAAAATGTACAGTTTTTGGTGCTTATCAATACACTTCACTATATTGCTTGGGGAAAAAATGGCAAGAACCAAAGAAACATCTAAAGGTTCAAACGATGAAAAGGTGCTCTATTCAAAAAAATTATCTGCTTCTATAGTTTAGAAATCTGAACCAAGATTAAAATCAGAAGTTGAGGCCTCTGGATCGTCTAAAGAGGTTGGGGTAACCGATCTTTCCTCATCAGGTCTCGTGATAAAAGAATTTGTTGTGTTCTTATACCCCAATAAAAAAGAAGCCAACCTAGGGTGTTCTTCGGTGCCTAATCTTTATTGAATGGACCAAACAGTTTCACGGGTGACAAAATTAACATCGGCATTGAGAGAGTTTTTTCTTTCTTTTCACTATAAAATAGAAAACAAGAGCACAAAATCGACATCAATCAGAAAATACAACTCATACAGGATTATTTTACGTTCATTTCATAACCTTTTCCTTTTCCTTCCTAAGGGAATTTTGGCCCATCATATACTATATCCTCAGGAGGAGGGGTTAAGGCTCTATTAAAAAATCTTTGTTTCATATAATGAATGTTTTTATTGGTGGTAACCCAATGGTAGCAGGCATCAACTTCATAATTCCAATGTGGGTCCCATACAATTCATTAATACAATGTACTCCATTAACGATCCTCCAAGTGTTTAGGGAAACTTGGGAAAGTTCCACATCACAGTGTTGGAAATTTTTTAAAAATAAGCGGTTTGGGGGAAAAGTGACCACACACTCGGCAATAAAGATGGAAGGGAACCAGTGACTCTCAGGTATGTCACAAAGTTCATCGGCACCTTTTAAAAGTTCAGTTATTATCCACAGAGGGATTCCATGTGTGGCCTTAAGTTCTTCAAATGAACTCTCATCAACGGTATACACCATGTTCTAGTAACAATAGGAAATTATTACAAAGAAAAAATGAAGAAGAAAGAAGGGATCCTTATAGTGAAAAAGAAGAACACAACAAGCTCTCACAACGACTAAAGAACTTAGAGGAAAATAAAGGGATTTTTGAATCAAATGTGAAGTGAGAAAAAGGAGAACTAACAATTTAAAAGCTTAAACGACGTCTTCATAATTCCCAAAGTCTAATGATGATTAAATATAACTGCATCTTTATTTTGGCGGTGGCTTGCCACCAAAGGTGGTTTATTATAAGTGTACCCCTAGAGTGTTTTGCTTCCCAAAACTTACCTGTATTTACAAAATTTCCACTGAACTGCGAGGCCAACAAGTCCTAGTAAACCAAAATCTCAGAGATCGTCCACCGAATAAGTGTTTCTGACGACCAAGTCATAAGTAAAAATCGTTGACCAGAGTTTTATATAGATAATCAACTCTTACCATTTAACACTCCATCCATTCATTCCACACACCTATCCACTCCGAACATTTATTGCTCCAGAGAAGCTACTATGTGTTCCAGTCATGAATGAAGTCTTGGGGGATTTTTTTGTACAGTCAATATGGAATATGGAAGTGACCAATAATATTATGACACCTGCTATCAAAAGGTTATCGATCAACTCACTAGCCGTAATAAACTAATAATCTCCCCAATCGACTCAGTGATATTCATGGTCTACTCGATAAGCAACCACAATAAACTGATGTTAGTAGTCAAACCTACCAAAGCATGTGTGGGTCACGTGATGGAATATGGATAGATCCATGTAATAACCCGAGGTTTTGGAGTCGACAATTTATTTATTTTGGGAGAAATAAATAATATTTTATGGGAGAAATAATTAAATTGGCAATTGAGGTCAAAATTTAGAGTCGTTAGAAAGAGTGTCGAATGTCGATTCTGAGGGTACCATTATTTTCGGAAGGGTCGAGAAAGTTAAAATGACTGTACTTGGGGTCTATTTAGGTTCCGAAATAATTTAGGACCGTTTGACTCGAATTAAAGTTACGGGGTCATTTAAAGTGTGTATTATCATTATAAGATGTGTACATTGGGAGACAAGGCTTAAAAGCCACGTGAGAAGTCATTCTCACTTAAGAGAAAGAGGAAAACCCTAGAAAGAAAGAGAGAGGAAGAAAGAAGAAGAGAAAGAAGGAGAAAAGGGAGAGAAAGTGGAGATTTTCGGTCTCCACGCGATCTCAAGGCGGATTCAGACCCTACAAACCCGAGGCAAGTGATTAAACTTGCTAAATAATTGTTGTGTACCAATTATTGCATGATTTGTGGATTGATATTTTGGGTTTTAGTTTTAGTTTAACAAAACCTAAATTTTGGGTATAATCTTAGATTTAATATGTAGATCTTAGATTTAATGATAGAAATCAGTTTATAAGTATTCTAGAATGAATATTAGTGTTATGAATATGATTGGGTTGAAGATTTGTGGTTGAATGGAATTTTATTAGGGTTTTTGAGAAGTTGGAGTTGTGTAAAAATGGTGTTGGTCGTGGTACCTGTTAGGGACGGTCGACCGCGTACAGAGGACCGATCGACCGCGCCTCCAGAATTGGGCACACTGTCTTCGATTATAGGCAAAATTAAGAAACGCGGTCGACCGTGGTTTGGGCACTGGTCGACCGATCCCCTGTTTTGGGTTCAAGTTTGAGAATTTATGTTATCCCCTTTTTTCTTTGGGTTTGTATGTACGGACTTTCATAATTAGAGTATCATAAAGGATTAAGTGATTATATAAGGGGATTATATACCTTAGAGTCATAAGACGATATATGAGGCCAATTTATATTTAAAAGACTAAATGTAAATGTCAGAGAGTTTTAGTGATTGATTTTGGGAAGTGAGAATCTGAAAGTGGATATCAATTTGGGGAAAAATCCTCTAAGTATCGAGGTTAGTATTTGCGGAACACCGATTGGAGATTTTGGGATTTTTCTAAGTGGGGAAGCCCACTTTTATTTGGGATTTTATTTGGTCATAATAAATAAATTTCACGGTCTGAGAATGAGAATAACTTAGAGATGCCGGATCTTAGGATCCAAATCCCAAATGGGATAACTTTAAAAAGGTTCATAAAATGAATTGAACCCTATTATGAATGGAAAATAATAAATGCTATTTGATGTGCATATGGATATAGAAATATCCTTATTGATGATTGATTTGGGAGATGTCTCACACAATGAGAAATGTTAATTGAGGTGTAATAAGATATAGAATATCGTTAACTTAAATAGAATTGAAAGACAATTCATACTAGAAGTGACATGAGAGATTCAAGCGTGAATTATTATAGTATATACTAAGTGGGGTAAATGTGTGAGTATTGACGGTTAGTGTATCAAGAGAGGGATATACTAAACAATGATGTTAATCAAATTACGCCTAAGAGCGTATAATGATAATAAATATGTTGTTGCAGGTATACCTTATAAAATGGTATATCTTTATTATGTGGGATGTATGTATACCTTATATGATGGTGTATATACATGTTAAGCATACCCCCTCCTTGCTATCATTGGGAAGTTTCGTGAATAGAGGGTGAGCATTCTGACTAGAAAAGCAGGATCTGGATATTCCCCAGGTCATAGTCGTCCTTTGTGGTCAGCAAATGACATATATATATACATTTATTTATTTTGGGGGTGAGAGGTCGTGGGTATGTGTCGCTCTCACTTGCCGGTTAGGAGCTATGACCGCTTCTAGGGACGTTGTGTGCGTGATTAGATCACGAGGTGGGTGTCGTTAAACCCCACCAGGTGGCCCCAGTTTGCTAGGTATATGGGCTGCTGGAAGATGATAGCATGTGAGCCTACGTCCTTCGAGTTATAGCTCGGTTGGATGGTTATTATTTCTTGTGTTTGTATTTGGGTGTCAAGGGCATAATGGACCTCAACGACCTACATTGCCAGGATTAGTGTATCGGGGGGGTTCCTTGTTTGGATTTCGCTTCGGCGAGACATCCCACGCACGAACCGCAGTGTAATTTTGGAACTTGGGGATAAGTTTAGTCCTTAATGCTCACATATATATATATATATATATATATATATATATATATATATATATATATATATATATCACCTAGCCCGACCATCGACAGTGCCAGGAGTAGTGTAACGGGGGGGGGGGGGGGGGTCCTTGTTTGGATTTCGCTTCGACTAGACGTCCCACGCATGAAACGCTGTGTACTGTTGAGAATTGGGAATATTAATTAATTAAAATTGGATAATAATCATTTGGGTTACATGCATCTTGCATTGAGGGCATAATGAGCCCCGAGGATCGATACGTTCATGAGTAGTGTAACGGGGGGGTTCCTTGTTTGGATTTCGCTTCGGCGAGACATCCCACGCACGAAACCCAGTACCGTGTTGAGAATCGGGAGGAGTTTAGTCCTTAACTCTTGATGCTAATAACTCATCTATAATAATTATATATATGGTTTCATGACTTATATGGGCATCACTAGAATATAAATTCTAGTAAATGAGATTGTTGATATATTGTGATGATGTGGGCATGATTGGATCATGTAACTTTATATGTTCAACAAATGAACATTATAAAGATAACTATAATTATTACATTAAAGTTAATGTATATGACTTATAAATTATGGGGAAAATGTATTGGGAGATAGGGTAGATGATTTTGCTTAAATACTTCTTTTGGGTTTAATTTAGGATCCTCTTACCTATTTAGAATCAGTCATCCTTTTGGAGATCACGTGCATACGTTTAGTGCACGCTTTAGATGAGAGGTGAGTTGAATTATTATGGAGAGTTCGATTCCAACTAAATCATGTAATAATGCATTTACAATTATTATGCATTTTAATACACTTGCTATAAAATGTTTTCCAAACTCGGGCTCTGACCCGCTTATATTTTCCTCCTCCTTGTATATATTGTATTACTTCAGGTGTTCCTCTGCAAGGATGCCTTTGATGTTATCCATCCAGGGTATTTGTGGAGCTGTGGCAGTAGCGGGCTATTGCGGCACTTTGCTTTAGTCAATTCCTATCTTTGTACATCTAGATAAGGATTCAGTTTGTATATTGAGTTAGTATTCAAGTGTTGTAGATTAACACTTCCATATTCCATTTCTCAAAATATTGTATTGTCTGTTACCCGCCAGCATATTCGGGAATTTCATTGTTGAGATTTTGTTGTACAATGTATTGTACTCTTTCATATTATTGGAGAATGCACTTTTCACTCATCATAGTTAGATGTATATTGTTGGTTATGTGCAATATTGGTTTTGTTGTTGTTGTTGTTATTATAAAAGTTTTAAATTTTTGGCAATTCGCACTTAATGATTTCGGGTAGTTAGCCTTATATTATTGTGCTTAGTAGTTGATGTTGAGACTGTGCCATCTGAGATACCTGATTTATTATAGTATAGGGTTGCCCACCCGTTATTATTTGGAGAGGGTTGTCACAGGTGGTATCAGAGCATCAGGTTCTAGTGTCTTTAGGATCTGTGTGCGTTACTACGATCTTCCGTAAGCGTTCTTGATATAGAGACTTATTATTAGGACGATTACATTCATACGTCCATATTTTTCTGTGATTCAAAAATATTTGAAAGGCGTTCTGATACAATTGTTCTTATTTCAGATGGCACCGAAGGGAGGTCGTCTAGTCAGGGCAAATAAAGGGAATGTGCAACCCCAAATGCCTCACTGGAACATGACTACGGATGATGTTGTCAATATAGTGGCACAAGCAGTAACTGCTGTCGTTTCTACGATGGCTCAGCAATCTGCCGCTCGAGCAGCCCCACCCCATTTAGGATTGTCTTTATGGGAGAGAGTGAAGGAAGATTTTAGTAAGGGGCATCCTCCCGAGTTTGCAGGGGGAGTTGATACAATGGCTGCAAGTCAATGGAAAAATATCATCCAGAGGCATCTTCGTATGGTTGAGTGTAGTGAGGCGCAGAAATAATTTTTAGTCACCTTTAGGTTATCGGGTGCAGCTCTTCAATGGTGGGAGTCTGTCACCACATCTAAACAGAGAGATACTTTACCCATAATAACATTTTGGGAACTTTTTGATCGAAGGTCTTTTCCTTCCCCTAATCGAGGTATAAAGATTTTTCAAGGAAATAAAATTGTGGCGGAATATGAGGAAGACTTCTCTAGCAGGCCAAAGTTAGTATCTGATGAGTTAAATACGGAAGAGAAACGTATATCAAAGTTTGTCCGAGGTTTAGATTGGAAAATCCGACAACATTCGTTAGGGAGTCCTAGGTTAGTGACTTTCGATGAGGTAGTGAATGCGGCACTACTAAAGTGTCATGAATATCGCCTTCGTTCGCAAGAGAGTAAGAACTTTGGTGATTCGAGTTTGTCAAGTAAGTTTGGCAAAGAGAGTGCCAGTAATGAGAGTGCGCAAAAAGGATTTGCGGGTAAGTGTTTCTTTTGTAAAGAAATAGGTCATAAAAAGAGAGATTGTCCTCAAAGAGGTAAAGGACCGCAATTTGATGAAATTTTGGAAGTGCAACCCCTATAACAGATTCGAGGTCACTTTAGACCAAGGGACTACGTTTGGGAGCCCATTGATGAGGATGGGCAATCGGACTAGAGATGGGTAATGTAAGTTAATTTTCCTTTATAAATAGGATAATTACTAAAATGAGTTTTGGGGATATCGTATGTAAGATAATTGTGAAAGGGTAGAAATATAGCCCTATTATGTATGTAATGACCTTAAAAAGGGAAATTTTGAGCAAGATATGCTCTTATCCTATTATTTTGTAAAAAAAAGGATAGATAATTTTGCAAGGTGCTCAAAAAGAGCTTTAAACCTTATGGTAAATATAAGTGTGATTATGGTGATAAGTAGTCATGATAGACTATTATGATTGTTGTATTCCAGATATGGATTTGCCTTATATATGGCAATATGTTGAAATGATGTAAGATGTTGTTTATGTTTGAAAGTTTGATTGTGGTCTGATGGGACGCAGGTAAAATTTTAGCTCATAAGTATGATAATATTTGTGAGCTACATGTTATATAGATGATGATATAAAAAGACCTTGTGTTGGACATAAGGCATTTTATAGTATATATATATATATATATATATATATATAAACCGTTTTCAAAGTAAACTATTTTTAAATAAAACCTTTGTCGACCTTCGGGTCCTTTCAAAATGATTTTCATAAAATTAAACTTTCCGAACTCTAGTCCAGATTTAACAAACTCTCAATCCTCGACGTCGCCTCATAGTAGTGTATTGGGAGGGTTCCTTGTTTGGATTTCTCTTTTTCTAGACATCCCCCGCACGAAATTGGCGATTGTCAGGAATTGAGAGGAGTTACTTCTTTGGACCATTCAAATTTTTACTCCATTGAAATTTTAGTATTACTTATTATTGGAATTGTGGTATTTTTGGGGGCAAATAAAGCCTCGTTATGATTGTTGTGAGCATAAAGCTCAAATATAAAGGGTGTATGGGCGCCCTTGTTGTGGAAATTAGTTTTATTTAAATCATAATTAACTTATAATAAAATGAATTTAAAATGAACTCGTCGTGGGAAATTAGAAGTTTGGAGATGGGATTAGCAAGATTGGGTATAGTAGGACTAGTTGAGCTTTGGAGAAATAGGCTTAGCTAAAGTTCGAGGACGAAATTTTTGTAAGTGGGGAAGTTTGTAACAACCCGAGGTTTTGGAGTCGACAATTTATTTATTTTGGGAGAAATAATTAAATTGGCAATTGAGGTCAAAATTTAGAGTCGTTAGAAAGAGTGTCGAATGTCGATTATGAGGGTACCATTGTTTTCGGAAGGGTCGAGAAAGTCGAAATGACTGTACTTGGGGTCTATTTAGGTTCCGAAATAATTTAGGACTGTTTGACTCGAATTAAAGTTACCGGGTCATTTAAAGTGTGTATTATCATTTAAAGATGTGTACATTGGGAGACAAGGCTTAAAAGCCACGTGAGAAGTCATTATCACTTAAGAAAAAGAGGAAAACCCTAGAAAGAAAGAGAGAGGAAGAAAAAAGAAGAGAAAGAAGGAGAAAAGGGAGAGAAAGTGGAGATTTCTGGTTTCAACACGATCTCAAGGCGGATTCAGACCCTACGAACCCGAGGCAAGTGATTAAACTTGCTAAATAATTGTTGTGTACCAATTATTGCATGATTTGTGGATTGATATTTTGGGTTTTAGGTTTAGTTTAACAAAACCTAACTTTTGGGTATAATCTTAGATTTAATATGTAGATCTTTGATTTAATGATAGAAATCAGTTTATAAGTATTCTAGAATGAATATTAATGTTATGAATATGATTGGGTTGAAGATTTGTGGTTGAATGGAATTTTATTGGGGTTTTTGAGAAGTTGGAGTTGTGTAATAATGGTGTTGGTCGTGGTACCTGTTAGGGCCGGTCGACCGCGTACAGAGGGCCGGTCGACCGCGCCTCCAGAATTGGGCACACTGTCTTCGATTATAGGCAAAATTAAGAAACGCGATCGACCGCAGCTTGGGCACCGGTCGACCAATCCCCTGTTTTGGGTTCAAGTTTGAGAATTTATGTTATCCCTTTTTTTCTTTGGGTTTGTATGTACGGACTTTCATAATAAGAGTATCATAAAGGATTAAGTGATTATATAAGGGGATTATAGACCTTAGAGTCATAAGACGATATATGAGGCCAATTGATAATTAAAAGACTAAATGTAAATGTCGGAGAGTTTTAGTGATTGATTTTGGGAAGTGAGAATCTAAAAGAGGATATCAATTTGGGGAAAAATCCTCTAAGTATCGAGGTTAGTATTTGCGGAACACCGATTGGAGATTTTGGGATTTTTCTAAGTGGGGAAGCCCACTTTTATTTGGGATTTTATTTGGTGATAATAAATAAATTTCACGATCTGAGAATGAGAATAACTTAGAGATGCCGGATCTTAGGATCCAAATCCCAAATGGGATAACTTTAAAAAGGTTCATAAAATGAATTGAACCCTATTATGAATGGAAAATAATAAATGATATTTGATGTGCATATGGATATAGAAATATCCTTATTGATGATTGATTTGAGAGATGTTTCACACAATGAGAAATGTTAATTGAGGTACAATATGATATAGAATATCCTTAACTTAAATAGAATTGAAAGACAATTCATACTAGAAGCGACATGAGAGCTTCAAGCGAGAATTAGTATAGTATATACTAAGTGGGGTAAATGTGTGAGTATTGACGGTTAGTGTATTAAGAGAGGGATATACTAAACAATGATGTTAATCAAATTACGCCTAAGAGCGTATAATGATAATAAATATGTTGTTGCAGGTATACCTTATAAAATGGTATATCTTTATTTTGTGGGATGTATGTATACCTTATATGATGGTGTATATACATGTTAAGCATACCCCCTCCTTGCTATCATTGGGAAGTTTCGTGCGTAGAGGGTGAGCATTCTGACTAGAAAAGCAGGATGTGGATATTCCCCAGGTCATAGTCGTCCTTTGTGGTCAGCAAATGACATATATATATATACATTTATTTATTTTGGGGGTGAGAGGTCGTGGGTATGTGTCACTCTCACTTGCCAGTTACGAGCTATGACTGCTTCTCGGGACGTTGTGTGCGTGAGTAGATCACGACGTGGGTGTCGTTGAACCCCACCAGGTGGCCCCAGTTTGCTATGTATATGGGCTGCTTGAAGATGATAGCATGTGAGCCTGCATCCTTCGAGTTATAGCTCGGTTGGATGGTTATTATTTCTTGCGTTTGTATTTGGGTGTCAAGGGCATAATGGACCTCAACGACCTACATTGCCAGTATTAGTGTATCGGGGGGGTTCCTTGTTTGGATTTCGCTTCGGCGAGACGTCCCACGCACGAACCGCAGTGTAATTTTGGAACTTGGGGATAAGTTTAGTCCTTAATGCTCATAATTATATATATATATATATATATATATATATATATATATATCACCTATCCCGACAATCGACAGTGCCAGGAGTAGTGTAACGGGGGGGTTCCTTGTTTGGATTTCGCTTTGGCGAGACGTCCCACGCATGAAACGCCGTGTACTGTTGAGAATTGGGAATATTAATTAATTAAAATTGGATAATAATCATTTGGGTTACATGCATCTTGCATTGAGGGAATAATGATCCCCGAGGATCGATACGGTCAGGAGTAGTGTTACGGGGGGTTCCTTGTTTGGATTTCGCTTCGGCGAGACGTTCCACGCACGAAACGCAGTACCGTGTTGAGAATCGGGAGGAGTTTAGTCCTTAACTCTTGATGCTAATAACTCATATATAATAATTATATATATGGTTTCATGCCTTATATGGTCATCACTAGAATATAAATTCTAGTAAATGAGATTGTTGATATATTGTGATGATGTGGGCATGATTGGATCATGTAACTTTATATGTTCAACAAATGAACATTATAAAGATAACTATAATTATTACATTAAAGTTAATGTATATGACTTATAAATTATGGGAACAATGTATTGGGAGATAGGGTAGATGATTTTGCTTAAATACTTATTTTGGGTTTAAGTTAGGATCCTCTTACCTATTTAGAATCAGTCATCCTTTTGGAGATCACGTGCATACGTTTAGTGCGCGCTTTAGATGAGAGGTGAGTTGAATTATTATGGAGAGTTCGATTCCAACTAAATCATGTAATAATGCATTTATAATTATTATGCATTTTAATACACTTGCTATAAAATGTTTTCCAAACTCGGGCTCTGACCCGCTTATATTTTCCTCCTCCTTGTATATATTGTATTACTTCAGGTGTTCCTCCGCAAGGACGCCTTTGATGTTATCCATCCAGGGTATTTGTGGAGTTGTGGCACTAGCGGACTGTTGCGGAACTTTGCTTTAGTCAATTCCTATCTTTGTACATCTAGATAAGGATTCAGTTTGTATATTGAGTTAGTATTCAAGTGTTGTAGATTAACACTTCCATATTCCATTTCTCAAAATATTGTATTGTCTGTTACCCGCTAGCATATTCGGGTATTTCATTGTTGAGATTTTGTTGTACAATGTATTGTACTCTTTCATATTATTGGAGAATGCACTTTTCACTCATCATAGTTAGATGTATATTGTTGGTTATGTGCAATATTGGTTTTGTTGTTGTTGTTATTATAAAAGTTTTAAATTTTTGGCAATTCGCACTTAATGATTTCGGGTAGTTAGCCTTATATTATTGTGCTTAGTAGTTGATGTTGAGACTGTGCCATCTGAGATACCTGATTTATTATAGTATAGGGCTGGCCACCCGTTATTATTTGGTGCGGGTTGTCACAATCCACTTATACACAAGTGGGCTAACTTGAATACTGGCATACCCTTTCAGCTAATTATAACTGAATTATCGCTAGTCATCTCTTGGAATATAGAAAGGTTTAAATGCCAGACTTATAAAGGCATTCCACCTATCCCTTACTCTATCTCTCCCATATAAATAACATATAATCCCACCCAAGGAAAAAAATAAATATGGATACACTTAAGATCCATACAGATAGATATTACACTACACTAAAATAGGCGGATGGTCACAGTAAGCTGGTAACGGACCAAGATCGTGACTGGTCACGACCCAAAGTCATGATGATCATAAAAAACATGTGACCAGTTCCATGACCATAAACTTCCATGACCTAATTTGGTGTTGGTCACAGCCCTTGACCGTGACCAAGTTGGGTTATGGATATGATTTGTGGCCAGTGCATGATAATTATAGAGGTAATATTGTGCTAAAATTCCCTCCAACTGTGGTCACGATCGTTGTTCATGACCATGGCCAAAATTCCCTCCAACCGTGGTCGCAACATTGGACCATGACCATTTTGAATTGGTCACAATAGTGACCGTGACCAGTCCAATTATGATGATATAGTCAAGGATGATGACGTGTAAAAAAAGGTCACGAAACTGTTCTTTATATGCTATGCATCCAGGGAGTACGAAACTGTATAGAGATTTGAAACAATGTTATTGGTGGCCGGGAATGAAACACGACATTGCAGAATTTGTTGCTAGATGTCTAGTTTGCCAACAGGTGAAGGTGGAGCATCAGAAGCCAAGCGGTTTACTACAGCCCTTACCTATTCCTGAGTGGAAATGGGAGCATGTTACTACAGATTTTGTTATAGGTTTACCAAAATCATCACGAGGGTTTGATTCTATTTGGGTTGTCGTTGATAGGTTGACTAAGTCTGCACATTTTCTTCCTGTTAAAACTACTTACTCCATGGATAGATATGACAAATTATATGTGGATGAGATTATCAGATTTCATGGTGCACCTATTTCTATTATTTCTGATCGAGATCCTAAGTTTACTTCTCACTTTTGGCCTAGTTTACAAGAAGCTTTGGGGACTAAATTGAAATTTAGTACAGCTTTTCATCCTCAAACTGATGGGCAATCAGAAAGAACGATCCAAACACTTGAAGACATGTTACACATCTGTGTGTTGGAGTTCAAGGGGAGTTGGGATGAACACTTGCCACTAATAGAGTTTGCTTATAATAATAGCTATCATTCGAGTATTGAGATGGCTCCTAATGAAACTTTGTATGGGAGAAAATGCAGAACTCCAGTGTGTTGGACTGAAGTAGGAGAACGAAAACTACTTGGGCCAGAAATCGTACAGCAGACTACTGAAAAGATAAATCTTATCCATAATCACTTGAAGGTGGCGCAAAGCAGACAGAAAAGTTATGCAGACAACCGAAGGAAAGAATTGAAATTTGAGGAAGGTGATCGAGTATTCCTACGTGTTTCTCCTTGGAGAGGGGTTATGAGATTCGGGAAGAAGGGAAAGTTAAGTCCCAGGTACATTGGCCCTTATGAGATAGTGAAACGGGTTGGAGCTGTAGCTTATAAATTGGCGTTACCACCAGAATTGTCCCGGATACACGATATTTTTCATATATCCATGTTACGTAAGTATGTGTCTGATCCTTCATATGTGTTTACTTCACAACCGATAGAGCTTCAAGATGACCTAACCTACGTGGAGGAACCAATTGCTATTGTAGACCGAAAGGAGCAAGTGTTAAGTAGTAAAACCATTTCACTAGTTAAGGTGATGTGGAGAAGTCAGAATGTGGAGTATGCCACCTGGGAAGGGGAGGATAACATGAAGAAGCAATATCCTCATTTGTTTGGTAAGTTTCTTATGCATTAAATTTCGAGGACGAAATTTTTATAAGAGGGGTAGAATTGTAAGGCCCTAAAACATGATTAGGAAGGTTAATTACATGATTAATTATAACTTAGGAGTTATAAGTTATAGATTGGTTATGTGTGTTAAACATGTTAATTCTCATGTTTAGGGGATGCACGCTCATGTGATATGTGTTGTTTACATTAGGTGTTAATTGAGCTTATGATCGGGGATACCATGTTTAGAACATATGATTAGTTATACGATTAATGCATCATAAATTATGTTTTTAATGCATGATTATGTTTATAAAAGTAAATAAGGTTGTTGATACGAAATTGGCAATGTTTGGTTGCCAAATGTGAAAGTTTTGAGATTTTCGGTAAATTGCTACTTTCCTGTTCGATGCCCAAATTAGGCGTATTATTTTATGATTTTGGGAAAACATAAATTATGAAAGTTATATATATATAAATTAATATTATAACACAACAAACGGTGGGTTAAACGGAGACTCGTACAAGAAGTTATACCGAAAGTACGAAACAAGGGCAAATATGTCCATCCCTTAAGTGACAATTGTCTTATTAGCACACCATGTGCTATTTTTTGATTGGTTAAAGGGTGGGTGATGGTTTGGCCGACTTAAGCTGTATAAAACAACTCCTTTGTTCAGCAAATGTAGCCATGAACAAGAGTTTTGCCTAAAGAGAGAGAAAGAGAAGAAAGTTAAGGAATAAATCTTTGGAAATTTTCCATAAATCAAGGAATCCTCGTAAGGTAATTACATCTTAATTAAAGTTGGTCACATGGATGAGTTCTATACTTATCATGTTTTTATTTTTGATTTGGATATATATTTTAATGATACCCATATTGCTGAATTGTGTTGGAACAAGGATGGTTTAAGAACATAAGTTAGAACTGGAGCTAGGATCGTAAATGCATACTTTGAAGTCCTAAATTTATATCATCCTTTTGTAAAGCATTTTGACTTAGAAAATTCATGATTATGATGTATATTTCTGCTAAAACATGTTTATTATATGTTTCCATCAATTATACTCAAGGTCTAGGTTATATATGCTTAAAAATGTTAAGTTATGCCTTAATATTGTATTTTGACCTAGTTATGCTAAAAATGGCATAAATCATGGAATACTTATTGTAATTGAGTGATTCAATTTGGAGAGTAAAATACACTCATACATGTATAACATATCCGAAAATTGTGTAAAAATACCAAGGAATGAACCCTTGGTGATAGTTTGAAGTCTTGGTTTAAAATCTGCCCTAAAGGAGGAAAAACGCATACCAGGTGTTTGACGTTTTGCTCGACATAGAAATTGAGCCCTAAAATTTATGAAACATTAAATTTGTATTATTCAATGTGGTTACTGATATTGTGTGGAATATCATGGAAAGTTATGTTGCACAAAAATTATGAGAATTCCATGAAGTTGAAGTTGTGTTGTTGTTTTTCTTGAGAAATGATTTGGAAAAGGCTGTAATAAAATGGGCATAACTTTGTCTAGCAAATTCGTTATTAAATTCTGTAAATTGTGTTAGAACCCTAATTAATTGGGTGTTATAGAAATGTGAAGTGCCATATTTAATTCCTCCTTAGTTATTTCTGATTGACCAAATGATGGGATGTATTACTGGGTTTGATGTTAATTGGTGTATTCAAATACTAACAACATTGACTTGTTAGGTGGGGAAGCAGCTAATACTAACATACAAAGGAAGTAGTTGGTTTTAATCTTAGCACTAAATCCAAGGTGAGTGACCTTCCTTATGAAATATAAATGCTTATAATTTCATATGGAAATGTGTAGTTAAACACATGTGTGAAAATATTTATGGGAGTAATGTTGTATTTATGAAACATATGCATATGATTAAAAAAGGTTAAGCGATGTTATATGATGATATGGACTAATGAGTCCTTTATCTAATGTTAAGGACTGTGGTGGGTCCTACGGGATGTGGTGGTCCTGTTAATCCAACTTAAAGGTTTGTGTACTCGGGCCTAATAAAGGGATGTGGTGGTCCCTAATTACTGTGGTGGGTTAATTGGACTGTGGCGGGTCCAGGCTTGTGAGAGTTTCACAATTCCTGTTGGGTTATAGCATTAGAACAAAATAAAAATGGTTATTCAAATTGGTTATATGTGTGTTATGTGGTCATTCACTAAGACTTTATAGCTTACACTCCTGTAAAGTTTTGTTTCAGGTATGCTTATAAAATAGAGTTCACTGCCAAGTTAGGACCTTAAAACGGGGGAGTGACGGATATTTAGTATGGTTTAAATATCAAGATTCCTTTTGTGTAATTATTAAACTAAGGATATTGGTTATGTAAAGTTATGTAGTACTTATAAGTTATAAGTAAAGGCAGTTATGTTTTCATCTACACATACTTTTGGAAAAAAAATCTTATGCTATTTTCCTCAGAGATTTAAATTAAAGCATTGTTTAAGGCAATTTATCTCTAAATTAAAGGATGAGTTGAACAAAATTAATTCGGGGCCCGACAATAAATCCCCTTTCAAGGGGTGGGGTGAGCCCTTATTTGATGTTATTTTGATTTAATTAGTTTGATTATTTGAAAATTCCCTTTGAATGTTAATTTTGATCCTTCACCCTTAACTTTACGCCTCGAGAGAGGGTAACTGATTTTTGAGAGAAAATTAAAATTCTAGTTATAATACCAATTTTAGATTTGAACTAGAGATAGGGGTTTCCTAAGTGTGGTATTATTCCTTGAATTTCAACTCTAACTTTCATTTTCTATGATTTATACAAATTTTGATAAATCGATCCTAGTGGGTGATTAATTAAAAGGCGTGTAGATCTAATTTTCTAGAGTTATGGGGGATTGAAATTAATTTTCTAAAATATTACTATTAAAATTACATCTGCAACGAGAGTTGATTTGTGATTTTGATATTAATTGAGGAGAATTCAAATAATTAAATTAATTAGTTAAAATAGCTAGAATTTGTGGTGTAGTCCCACTCCTTGATTGTTCTCAAATTTATTTACCTCACTTTATCTCATATTTTAGCGTTAGACTTTGTTCATCATTCTTAGTCACTTTTTAGTTAGTTCTTTACATCTTTGATTGAGTTTAGTTTATATCCACCTTAAATCTCAAAACTGTTTTAATATTGAAAAAAACATAAAAAAATATAAAAAGCAAAAAGTCCAAAAATAAAATAAACAAATGAATTACATATTTCCTCTCTTGCATGTTTCACCCTTAGATTTGGATTGATTCCCTTACTTACCGCTACACTCTAGTATTGATATATTTTTGTAGGTATGAAAGGATTTGATTAGAGGAGCTTTAAACAACGACGAATACCAAAAAGCAACTCTATCAAGTATGTATAAGTGTGTGTATTACTATTTGTATATGTTTGTTTATATGTACACACACATACATACATATATATATGTATATGGGTGTATATATACAATGTGTGTATATATTGTGTATATGTGTGTGTATGTGTGTATATTTGTGTGCATATGTGTGTGAATGTATGTGTATGTGTGTATATTATCTAATTTAAAATTTTCAATTCTTAAACCCTAATTAGTGGAAAATTTGACCTTTTTTAAAAACTAAGTTAGTGGAAAAATACCCGAAACCTTATTTACTAAATCCTAATTTAAAACTAAATTAGTGAAACTACCCTAAACCCTATTTACTAAACCCTAATTTATGAGCCAAATTGATAAGATTTAGTATGACATATTGTTATTAATTGTATATATTTTATCATGTAGATGATATAAGGAGTACGAGATCATTATTGGTTGTTGGTTTGGTTATTTGATAGTGATGTTGGATTGCTTGGATTGATAATACACATAAAATTTCAAACTCTCTCATAATAAACCCTAAAAAAATGTGTCTTAACACTTATGGCGGGTTCTTATTTGGATTTTACCTCCTTGAGATCCAACACATTCGAGGTTAAGAGAAGGGTAGTAATGAATCAAAACCTTAATCAAACTAATATACCCTTATACTTCATATGTTAAAATAAGTTAAACTTAAATTGGATCTTTTGAAAAATATTAACTAGTGAATGATTAATTGTATCCATTATTTGTAAGACTCATATTCACGCCCCTGTATATTTTGTGAGGGAAAATGAGGAGCGGTGATAATCACTGGAAACAAGAGTACGGGAGGGGTCAATTGGACCTCACTTATACCTCTTTTATTAGTGTGCGCCATTTAGAGGGTACTCCTATTTATAAGTATGGGAATAAGAAGATCGAGCAATTTAACTACCTTGCAAATTGCGGAGTTCATCTCCAAGAAGAGTGCCTGTTCGATCATATTCTATTTTTCGTACCCGAAATCTGGGATGACGTTGTAGAGAATATATTACACGTACATAATCTCGATGTATCCCTGACCTTGTTTACGTTGTTAGGTAAGGTTGAAAAAAATTCACCCGTTTGGATACAACTACGTATCGAGAGAATTAACCTAGATTGTGATGTCTCGCGACATATGCACATGATATTGAATTTTGCCAATAAGTTGAAGAAGATGGGCTTCCGAGTTCATATCACGGACATCTATACATCGATCATAGATACCCTTCCTCCTAATTGGCGATGTGCAAAAATCCATAGGTTTTTAAAAATTAATACCGAATGGAAGAAGATGAGACACATTAAACATATTTTAAATATATATATATATATATATATATATATATATATATATATATATATATATATATATATATATAGTCATAAAATTGATTAATTATTTATAATTTCATACTATAATAAATATTTAGTCACTTATCAATTTTTATTTTTATAGATAATGTCGGGCGACAATGGACAAAATGTACCAAGTGACGAGGTGACACCCCAACCAGGATTCTCATCTCGTGCACACCAACGAGAATTATCATCACCAATTTCTGAGCAATTCTCACCTCCGCCACTGGTTTAGTCCACTACTCCAAGTACGAGTTGGCAACAAACTCCCATTACTCTAATTCCTCAACCCAACGTTCCAGATAAATCCCGATCAAATGAGAAGAAGTCCATTAGGTTTTCCCTTCTCGAGAATAACTCCACCGTAGACACCACATTTTAGGACTCCCTAAGTCTCTTCTTAGGTTCCTAGCACATGACCAATTCACAACAAACCCTATAACATACTCTGAGTATCGATTTGGAGGCCATCGGACAGTCCCGGTCCCCGTTTGACTCCGGTTAACTCCATCGTCAGAGTGAAAGCTCAATAAATATTCGAAGGTCTTTGAACAACCTTTCCAATTCGAAAGTCTTTGAATCACCGTTCCAAGGGTCCACCCCACACGTGAATTGACATAATGAGTCAGACGAACATACCATTTTGCTACCAAAAACTGATCTGGAGGCCATCGGGAGCTCTCAGGACCTGTTTTGACCCTAAACAACTGCATCGTCAGAGCGAAATCTCGTGAATATTTGAAGGGAACTGAAACCCCTTTACATCGATCAGTCCCATGAGTGAAACGACATAATTGTTCAAATGAATAATCTGTTTTCCTCCAAAAACCGATCTAGAGGCCATCGAGAACTCTCGGGCTCTATTTGGCCAAGGTCAAAACTTTAACTTAATTGTGACTGAATGAATATTTAAAGGGAATTGAATACCCTTTCCAACTATTTGCCCCTTGCACGAATCAGCCTTATGGTACAGACGAATGACCCATTTTACTCCGAAAAGACTTCGGGAGCTTTCGGGCCCCCCGTTTGAAAAAAGTCAACTCTCTTAATTGAGCTAATCTCCTTGGGACATCGGATTAGATATCATGACCTTTCTAATGGTCTTCCCCGTACACGATTCAAACTTACGATTTGGATGAATGACCCATCGTCGTCCGACGATCTCCTGTCCAAAGGACCGATGGGAGCTTCTGAGCCCCATTTGAGCCAAAGTCAACTCTTAGACTCGAGAGAGGACCAAGGATTATCAAATGTCTCTGAATAACCATTCCAACAGTTTACTCCATGCGCGATTTGGACTTACGGAATGCATTTTACGATCATTTTTTAAAAAAAAAATTAGGAGACTACTAATTGGCTAGTCCATTTCCCTACCTATCGGTAGTGTGCCTAGGGTTACCCGCCAATAGCTAGGGAAGTAATATTATTGATCGACAGTCCCTTGACTCAATATAAGTAGATCATGAGCTCACCTTCTAGGGCACCTCAGAAACATCAACTTCAGTGATCTCAACAACATTCTTCTTAAGTCACCGAGGTTTCCTTATTTGAAGCCTTTCTCAACCTTTCATTTCCATCAATTTCAAACCCAATTTATAAAAAAATCCTCCAACATTCTTCATTCACTCGCAAGGAGGCTCGTCATCAATCAAAATCAATCTCTAAATTTTCAAAGAAGGTCCAAACATTCTTCTCTCTCTTTAAATTTCTTTATTTTTGCATTAGTTATATAAGTTCTTAATTTAGTTTTCATTTTAGATCATACATATATTAATATCCAATCCTTTATTAAATATATTTCAGATAATATATTTCCTATAAAAAACCCAAAACAAGAAAACGAGGGTTACACCTATAAATCCCAAAGGGATTTGTCACCACATTCTCTCAGAACTAAAAACACATTTTTCTTACACACACATATAATAAAATTCCCATTTGAATTTATGGGATAAACCCCACACTCATGCCACATGCAAACTATGCCGACGTTGACATTTTTATAGGCTACGTCGTCTCGGGCTAAGAAATGAGACTCGAGTTCTATTTTCCTATTTTCCTCTTTATTTGTTTTATCCATGTATTATTTACATATATCATACTTGTGTTTCATAGTTGCGTCTTATCTAACACATATTATCGTTTCATCATAATGATCAATATCTTGATAAGTGCACACATCATTTTTTTAATTATTATTTCGAGAACACTCCTATAGGTGACCTCACTCCGTCTTTTCCAAGATGTGAGTCGATCGATTCGGATCCCCACTTATATATACTCGCGCACACTTCACGGAGAAATTAAGGAGAATAGTAACATAAGACCATGAGTGACCGAAAGGGAGGGATGGGTTCCTAAAACCTTCCCATTTCGTAACTTAGAACTCGAACCTCTGATTTAATCGGTTTTGCAGGCATCCCTTTGTATTTGATGTCGTTTTATCTAGGCGATAACATGTTCTTTAGATTATTTTTTTAAAATATGCTGGCGACTTATTCTCCTCTCATCACGGCCCATCAACAACGACTGAAGCGTTCCTAAAAAGGGAGTGAGACATCTCTCTCTCTCCACCGCATAAGAGAGCGTCATCCCCCGAGATGGAGAAGGATATGGAAAGTCACTGGGGAAGGATGGCCATAGTGGAGACTCTGCTGCGGACGTACTTATAGGTCTAGACTCTGTTTTCATAGGTGTTATCACTTTCTTCTTGTGTGAATATGCACCTACCTATATGTTCTCTTTTCTCCTCTATTACTTCTTGTATATATCTACCTCATGTTTATATCATCTCTCACTCACTTTTCACTTCATGCACATGTAAATACTCTCTATGTACACCTCACACTACCTACACTTGTATATAGGATCAGTTATATCCACTTAGAATACTCATGCTTAGGTGTCAGCAGCACACACCTCCACTTATCACACTTATACATATCCATGCTCACTTTATTTATCACACACCACTCGCAGTTGATCCATGCTTAAATTCACGTCCACACACTCACTTATAAATAGTCACACATCACTCACTCTCACGAATCCATGCTTAGTGTAATATTTATGCTCCATGATAGATTTATTTTTCATGATGCGTGTACATTCTTCCTTACTAGTATAGTGCTCATCATGCCAAATAAGATACTCTCTCCATAATATAATAATTAAGAATCATGCATTTCGCACACTACATCACCAAGAGCATGGTTATTGACCAAAATTTTATCCCGTACTGGGAGGTAACTATCTGATGGGCGCTGGTCTGACATGGCGTGGTTAGAATATGCAATATGACTCTCACCTTCTATTGGCGTAGTACCTTTGACGTATCTCGAAATAGTTTCCCTGCATCGTACCGCTTGACCGAACTCACGTTGGGATGTATATAGCAGGAAGCTTGTTCACGTACATCAAGTATATCAAATTAACTCTCATACATACTGTCCTTACTAGGTATATAGTGAAGCAATTCACGTACACTCATATATATAAAATGTCTTATCCACACGTACCGATTGCGCTCAAAAGCAAGACGTATATTATGGAAGTCATGCTGAATAAGGGAACCTTTCCACTAATTCAACAACTGCATAACCTCTTAGAGGCGTCAAACCTAGGGCGCTCATATTTATTTTGTCAATTATTATAAGAAACTCTGCTGAAATGTCGAGTCAGCCTACCGCCCAAATTTTTTTGCGATTTCATCTTTTTTTCAAAACGGGACCCTATCCACGAGCCTAGCTACAAGTCAAACTATGTTTTTCATATTTTTCAAACCCAATTTTCCCAGACTCGGTTCCCGTGAGAATTTGTTTTTTGCATTTAGGTAAACCTAATACAAGTGAAAACATAAACATAACAGTAATCATGCTGAGATTCTTCCCTCGCTCCTTTCTTTTCTCCTTTCTCGAAAATCGAAATGCCAAAAGACATTTTTCTTTCTTTTATCATAAATGTCAAAAAAAAAATTCTTCCTATTATCATAAGTGTCAGAACATTTCCGCCTCTTTTATCAAAATACCAAAACATTTTCGTTCATTTTATGAAAAAAAAACCCAAAAAAAAAATTTTCCTCTCTTTTATCAAAAATGTCAATTTTCCCCCTCTTTTCCAATAAAAATAATTCTTCCTTTTCTATTTCAAAAATAAATTCAAATTATTTTCCTTTTCAGGTCGATCTCATATCCAATTCTTAGCCTAGCTCCCTATTAGCTTCGGTCATCCGTCAAATTTCCCCGAAGCTCTGTCAGTTTTCCCACTACTTCCTCTGAGTCCAAAATCTGCATTCACCAACTCTCTATAGAGAACACAGACCAAGTACCGAATATGCAACCTGATTTGATGACGGTCTTGGCCTAATATACTGCCAAGATTGACAACCTTCAAATCAAGGTTCACAAGATGCAGCAAAACTGAATCCCAGTTATTGAGGAACCCGAGGTCCTCTTCCCTGGCGCTATGGGTCCACCTGCATTTGAGCCTATTTAGATCCCGAAATAATACCAGCATGTCCCACATGCACCTCCTGTCAATGAGCCACCACCAGCTCAACTCCCTATGTCGAATCTTACCCAGCTGGGGGCTAAGTTCCTGTTGATTCGAAGGAAGAAGATTTAAAAAGGTCAAAGAGGACCTTAAGATGTCAATCAAGAAGTTTGACTAGGTCCAAATCACCGGGAACTATATGGATTACACCCATATGTCTCCTTATCCTAAAGCAAGGCTGTCGAAAAAATTTAAGATACCTAACATTGAGAAGTTTGGAGTTAGAGGGCCCCCAATTGTTCATCTTCAAAGATACCACCAAGACATGACTCTCCTAGGTGCCTATGAGAAAATAATGGCCCAGATATTCCAACAGAGTTTAAAGAACAACTCTCTTTGTTAGTTTCTATCCCTCAAGGAATCTAAAATTTATAATTCGTAAGATGTTGCCCGTGAAATTTATATCATAGTACAAATTTAACGAGGAGTTGTAGGTTACACATTGTGATTTAGAACTTCTCAAGGAAAATCTCAGAGAAACTTTCAGGAATTTCATATTAAGATGGAGGGAGAAAGCAACCACTATGACCAATTGACCTTTTGAAGAGGAGCCAGTTAGTATTGTGAAGAAAAAATTCTCACCCCATGTTCGAGCGAAGATAGGAGGATAGTATTACCCACATTTCTGAGCCGTCTGGGAAGAATGAGTAGAGAATGAAGAAAGTATTGCCAAGATAGAAGCTAAGCCAAAGAAAGCAGACTATTCACTCTAAGAAAATATTGGAAGCCTACTACCATCTCGACCATCAACAACATCTCATAACCCGCTACCTCTTGGGTGCCAGAAAGTCATACCAACCCAATCAGAAAGGAATACACCGAGATCCATGCTCCCCTATATAAAGTCTACTAAGCCTTGTTAGGTCGAAATCTCATCAAACCTTTGGACCCTCATCCACTACCAAGCCCACTTCCCAAAAATTTCAAACCTAACGCCCATTATGATTTTTACCAAACTATCACCCATACCACTGATCAGCGCTTCCATCACTAAAATATAATTCAAGGTTTAATTGAGCGGAGTGTCATCATCGTAGCAGCCAATTCCAAATAAAACATCCCTCATAATCCACTTCCAAACCATGCAAATTCCATCTTCCTAGAGAATGACTCGAAATCCGATCCATCTACCTAGATTGTACCCAGTAAAGCACCAATCATACCCATATTTCCATGCAAATCCCTTAAATTCTACCCATATTTTCTCTGACACCCTACATATTTTGTCGACCAAGCACCACCACTTCCTACAAGAGTGTGTATTATTGTTTGTACCCCTTCTAAAGGTTAAGATATAAAATTGCTAGTAGTACTGAACCAACTTCTAATGTTTGGGCTGAAATTTCCCTCCAAAATGACCATTGACTGTCATAAGTTCAGCATCCTATTCATAAAAGCCCGAAAGTGGGCTCGAGAGTTAGATAATTACGAGGCTGAAATTTCCCTCTGAAATGACCATTGACGAAGACAGTTTAGACGATGAAATATAGATTATTACAAGCTTATTTCGATAGACCAATGAGATTTGCAGTATGTTCGAGTTACCTGGTGCCTTAAATCTACCAGGGAGGTTGGTCCTTTCACTTATGCATCTCCCAATTGAGTGGGAGTATCTATATAAAAAAGTCATTGAGGTTGTGGAATGCATTAAATTTTCATGGAAATACGACATCGTTGCCACCGAATGGGGGGACAAATTTGATAGCAAAGACGAAGAACTTAGCCAAGAAAATATTAGTTTGGTAGTTAGTGTGTGTGGGATGATATCTTTTCAAAATCTATTAGGTGAAAAACAAAATTGGCTAAACAACCCGAAATAGATAAGTAAATAGGGTTTATGTTCTTCCACTCCTTCGTTAACCATATGACAAGATCTAGGAGACACTACCAGAGTCCTAGTCCTTAGTCAGAAGGGAGAGATAAAAAGAAGGGAGTTGTCAAGAAACTCCCCATGCCAAATATAACCATCGAGGAAAGCAAGATCCTCAACCAGCTCAAGAAAAATTTAGCCAATATCATCTTGTGGGGACTCTTCATGTCTTCCTAAATACACCGAAATGCTTTGATAAAAATCCTTACCGGGCTCATAGTCCCTCCTTCCACCACTTCATATAAAGCCGTGAACCTGGTCATGTCCTTAACCTCTACTAAAGTGCTTTCCTTCTCTTAAGATGAAATCCCAAAGTTTGGTCCTAATGATGACTATGCTCTTAACATCTCCATTGAGGTGATGGGGAAGATAGTCCATTTCAACACTCAACATTTTCTCGTTAAAAACCTTCAACTGCCTAGGTTTGAAAGTACGTGAATTTGATGTAACTTCCACCAAGTGTGTGCCTATGACAACACTCGTCGGAATAGGGGTTGGCCCTATAAATCCCATTATCCCGTTACAAGTTATCGATATAACTGCTTGTTTCAATCTATTGCTTGGTCGACCATGGTTTTACAGCATCAAGGGGGTATCTTACTCTCCCCATCAAAAACTAAGTTTCTTTGCCAAGGGTCAAGTCATCACCATCTTGGGCGACGATGATAATACTGAGAATGTAAGCACCAGTAATCTTGTACTAGAAATACAACATGGATTTTGAGTCAAACCACTTCCACTTCTAGTAGGGGTTGATTTTGAAGATTTATTCTATCCAGATCCCAACCCTCACGATAATGTCAATGTGACACAAATGTTTAAGAATATAAACTTCATGGACAAACTCGAGCTGGGATGGCGATAATAGAGGATACTAGAACGTATAGTCCTGGAGAAGGCCCTTCCTCCATGTGGCATGGGTTATGTACCATCATCAGAGGAATTTAGAATGGTCTGCCAACCCCAATTGGAGAGAAGTTTAGAAAGTGCCAAGACTATTTCGAAGGATTCCTTGAACGGAAGATTCATCAAAGAGGGTGAAGAATTTCACTTTTGTGGCTTTCTCGAACCATGGTATGATCACGTGGATAATACAATGAAGCCAAGGATGGAGATCTTATTTCAAGAAATTTACTATTGTGATGGATACTCCCAACATTATGTACAACCACTCATTGAGAAATCTATAGCTGTTACAAAGGTTTTTGAGCAAAGTTACTCCCAAGACTCATTCAATCTACAGACACTAGTGCTGACACTCTATAAAATTCACTTAGGCGCTACATCTTCAGATTCGTCCATTATAAACAAGGTTGTTGATGAACCCCTCCTCAACTGGAATGCTATACCAGTTCCACCTACAAAAATGCAACTCAACCCAGATATTTATCCTATCACTTCCTCTTTTGTCATTCCTCCTTTTTTGATAGCATTGTAATCAAGACCCCCTTTGACGAGGTTATCAACACTATTTTTCCCAAGAATGAAATAAACGAAGATTTTGATTATCTTGTTGTGCCTTACATTAATTTTCTTGATTCTAATTAAATTCTTAATTATGATGTTTTGAAAATTAACAATTCTGAAACGCTCTTAATAAGTAAATAACACACGACATAACTGCATTCAAATTAATGAGGATGAAACTGTTGTTATCAATGTCGGTTTTAGTAGCTAATTGCACGAGATTAGGATATGTTCCACCATTAATGAGCATGAGCGCGCACAACTGGAATAACTATTGAAGGAATTTGTTAATGTCCTCGCATGGATCTACGATGACTAGCCTAACATTAATCCTGATATAGCTCAGCACACGATTCCAACTCTCTCAGAATTCAAACCAGTCAAAGAGAACTTTTGAAAGCTCCGTACTAATTGGTCGCTCAAGTTTAAAGAAGAGGTGGTCAAACAGTTGAACGTAGGATTCATCAGGGTGATCTAATATCCCACATGTCTAATCAACATTGTACCCGTGCCAAAATTAGGAGGAAAAGTCTGCATGTGCACTGACTACCAGGATTTGAACAAGGCATCTCCGAAAGATGATTACCCACTACCCAATATTGACATGATCATTTACAATATGGTTAGTTACACTCTCAAGTCATACATTGATGGGTTTTCCGGATATAATCAAATCCAGATTCACCCTCATCATCTAGAAAAATAGCATTCATCACCCCTTAAGGAACCTTCTACTATACAATTATGCTATTTGGTCTAAAAAATGCAGGGGATACCTACCAAAGGGTTTACACAACCATATTACATGATCTAAAACAAAAATAGGTTGAGGTCTACATAGATGATAAGATCATTAAGTCTAAGACTTGAGAAGGTTATGTTCCTGCCCTCCGAAAGTTCTTCAAATGACTACGGTGATACCAAATGTGACTGAACTATCAGAAATATGTTTTTGACGTCACCAAAGGAAGATTTTAGGATTACTGGTTAACAAGAAGGGGATTGAAAACTAAAAGCCATACTATAAATGTCACGACCCCGAACAGAGAAGGAAGCTCGGGGATTCTTGAGAAAATTTACAGTATATTAGTCGATTCATTATCCAATTGACTTCTATTTGTGAACCCATCTTCAAACTCCTCCAAACGAATTCCACCAAAGTTTGTAATGAGGTTTGTTAGGAAGCCTTTGACCAAATAAAGTTGTACCTTACCTGACCTTCGGTACTCATGACACTACAGCTTGGTCTCCCTCTACTCCTATACTTAACTGTAATAGACACCGTAACTGGGGCTACGCCAATTGAAAATTAGCCAGGTATGAATTCAACTACACGTCCTTAGATAAAGCATGTGTCTCCCTTGTCTGGTCACTCAAAAATTAGGGTATTACATGCTCTTTTTTCCCATCATACTTGTGTTCCGAATAGATCATATCAAATACTTTCTCGAGAAACCTTCCTTGTCTAGTCGAATGGCCCGATGGTTGATGCTGCTAGCTGATTTCAATATTGTGTATGTTAAGCATAAATACATGAAAGGAAGATCCATCTCCGACTACCTTGGTGACTACCCCATAGATGAAGTCGACGTTTGGATCTTTGAGTTCTTAAATGAAGATATACTTTGCACCTCTCAGGAAGACCTCCAGTGGTAAATGTTCTTTGATGGCACTGCCAACAAATAAGGATAAGACATTAGGATAATACTGATTGCCTCTAATAATTCTCACACTCCCATGGACATCAAGCTAGATTTCCCCTACACTAATAACATGACTGAATATGAGGCATGCACCGTAGGCATCAAAATCTCTCTCAATAAAGGTATGTAGTGCTTGAATGTCTACGGGAACTCTGCCCTCATCATCATCTAGGTTATTAGAAGATGGAAAGTCAAAGATGAAAAACTCTTACCCTTCCATGACCACCTAGAAGAGTTGTCCTCCCAGTTCTTAGATATCACCTTCCACTACTTGCATAGAGTGATGAATAGTTTATCCGATGCCTTTTCCATCTTAGCCTCCAGGATTAACATGCCCAAGGGAATAACGATAGCCCCCTCCATAGTCCAAAAATAAACTAAACTGACCCACTTCCATCATATTGATCTCAACACAAAATAGGACACCGATATGACCAAGTGATGGTATTACGATATTTGGCTCCTCCTTAAGTACAGTAGGTACCCCCAAGATGCCAACAAGAAAAATGGATCAACCCTCTATAAACTGGTTACCCAGTAAATTGTCTGTGATAAAGCACTATTAAGGAAAAACTTCGATGGAACCCATTTGCACTGCATCACATGGGCTAACATTGAAGAAATGATGTGAGAAATCTAGAGCGGGGAATGATAACCCCACATGAACGGTCATATGCTCGCTAAGAACATTATCCGACAGGGTTACTATTGGACCTCCATGGTTTATAATTTCACTGCCTATGTTCGGAGATGCCTTAAATGCCAACAGTTTGCGAATCTCCAGCACTTGTGTCTGCGAGAATTATAAAATATGACTTCTCCCTGGTTGTTCTCCACATAGGGCATTTATATCATAGGGAAAGTCATACCCAAAGACTTGAATGGACACGAGTTCATCTTGGTGGCCATTGATTACTTCACCAAATGGGTCGAAGCCGAGTCATACACAGTGCTGAATGCCAAAGAGGTAGACAAATTCATTCGAAAGAACATCATCTACAGATATGGTGTTTCGAAAGAGCTAGTATCAGATAACGGGTTACATTTCGAGGCAAAAGTCACAGAATTAGTCTACGAGTATGTGATTCAGAGACACAATTATTCTGCCTATTGGACACAACCCAACAGTGCAGTTGAAGATGTTAATAAGAACCTCAAAACAATCATGTGCAAGATGATCTAAAGTTGTTGAGACTGGACCGATCAGATCCTACATTCCCTCTGGGGCTACCGCACTTTATTTGAACTGGAAGTATCTTCATTATGTGTTATGTTGGAGAGCAAAGTTAGCGAGGAAGACTAGTATCAGAGCCATTTCGACAAGTTGTTTCTATTAGATAAAAGGAGGCTAAAGGGTCTATATCATATACTAGGGAACCATCGTCGGATAGCGTGATCGTTTGACCAAATATATAAGGACTGTGGTATCTAAGAAGGGGACTTAGCCCTCAAAGAAATCATAGACCCGTCTGGGACCCCATAGGGAAATTCAAGCCAAACTACATTGGTCCCTACATTGGGAAGAAGATCTTGTTCGGTGGTGCTGCTTTTCTCACTAACCTTAACGGAGAAGAGGTGGATCGTCCTGTCAACCTGGACCATCTTAACAAGTTCTACCCTTAGTTCAAAATCTCGACGTGCTACAACTCCTCTCATCCCCTTTCTACTCTAAAAAATAATTAAAAAAATCTTCGTTTACCTCTGCTCATAACTATGTGGGGCCTAATCCTCTAAAACAATTTTCCTTCAAAATGAAATGCAAAATAATTTCAAAACCCTTAGAGGTATGTAGGAAGATCATATGCTTTACATGGACACGATCCCTTTCTTTTTCACAAAATGCAATTATTTTCTTACCCCTGAGAACGAGAGTTCATTTATTATTTACGTGAACAAAAGGATTATGTAAGCCTTAGCAATTATTATAGCTAATTCAAGTGTAAAACTCATCAAGAGGCACACCAATATAATTAAAATCCCTTTTTATTCCATAAAAGGGAAAATTCAACACAATTACATGAAATATCAATGTCGGGAGTTAAATAATTACCCCCCGCTAACAAAATTATCTTAAAACTAACCAAACCTTCCCAAATTTATTACCAAAAATCAATCGCCATAAAAAATTCATAACAAACAAACACCAGCTTCCCTATTTGCAACTCCCTAAAGACCTAGCCCCTTCATCACCTGCTCCTTAAGGCCCCCAAACTTCCCCTGCCTAATTGGTATACCGAAGGCGCTCCATGGAGCTATAATCCCGTACCAACCTAAAGAAAATCACTACGCCCCCTCCATAGTGTCAAACATAACAAACCATCTCTATCCGGTCTCTTCTTCCAAAATCTTAGCCACTACCCTTTTCCACAACCATTTTATATCATCTTTAGAAATAGGCCAAACCCTGCCAATTGATTGAGAAGGACATGTTTACGGCTGATAATTCTCCCACAGAGAGCCAAACTGCATGATAAAGCCTTCAGTCAAATCCTTTATAAAAAATATATCCAAGGTATGGGGAGGCACAATTTACTCCCATCCTACTTGATGCAGGAGCCACCAGGGGAATTAGAATGAGGTCTGCCGAAGGCCAACTAATCGAACGTAAGAGTATTCCCCCAATTCTAGAATGGGCCACAACTCCCCCCACTATGGCACCGACTAGCTTAGACATTAAAATATTCATCCTCCACAAATTGACTTACCAGTTCTCTATGGATGGGCCAATTCTGATGAAATAGTGAGTGAAGAAATTCAGCATAACTTCCAAGTGGTATTCAAAGGGAACAACCAAAAGAAATCTCTCAGCCAACCATGTGAACAACATAATCAGACTTCCTCTTAGAAAATAAAAATTGCCTTCCTGCCAAGGATCTAAATTGTTTAGGGTCTCCGCCAGTATCACTACCATAGTATTATGCTGATATGACATCCATGCTATAATGGCATCTAGTTAAGGGTGCACCATCAAGTCCCCCGTCACCAAAAGAAGACTTGAAGTAAGGCCTAAAGCAACATCTTTAGCAAAACCAGCATCAGTACAACCTTTTCAACACTAGAGATTCAACACCATCCAATAAATGCGACAAGCTCCAATTTACAACCAAGCTTTCTATCTCCTCAACCATTTACCAACCAAGCCTCTAAGGCCTTCCTCTACTCAAAAATATTATTTTCCCTACTTTTTCCCAAAATAAATCCTTTCAAAGGGAAACTCTTTGCCAAAATACCCCCAAGGCCTCTTTTTATTCCAAAAACACATTCACATAATTTTTATCAAAATAAAAACTCAGTAGCAAATTAAAGTGCATGTAGAGTAAGCCATTAAATCAAGATAATCAAGAAAAGCATTCATCTTTTTTGCCTTTTTAATTCTATTTCCAAGTCCAATGCCGCACATCAAGCATGCAATACAGTCGGTGCTAAGCTCCCACAGTCAACGAGGAAATTGTAAGAAAATCTCGAAGAGCGGAACCCTAAGGATAAAAGGTAACCTACATCCCCAATAGAGATTCAACTATCCGACCCAATGTCTTTTGTCCTGCCTCTGGCGTCACCCTCAGAATATATCCACCACTATATGCAAACCCTCGCAATCAATCCCCAACAGCTGCTGAACCCCATACCGATTGGCACCTATGTAAGGACAAATTTCCAAGTAGTGTCAAATTGTATGTATTGGAATTATTCCAAAAAAAACAATTTGAGTCATATATAGATTTTTCTTGTCATGACTCCCATTTAGTCTATGACGTTATGTTGAAGATGTAGTCGTCAAGGTTCAAAGATAGATCATACCATAGTTTTGGTGTACATTTCATGTCTTCAATTTGGTTTTCAACATTCTCTCAGGTATGAATGCATATTGGTTTATGGACACTATGTAAATATTTTCTAAGGATGTTATTTAATTAAAATAATTTTGAAATGCTTTTAGAATAAGTTTTTCCGAGATATATCGTGTTTAGAACCATATGAAGCATCACCCTAGTTTGGATGGGTCAAACGACTTTAACAGTCGTTCAAATGACATCTTGATGTCATTCGAAGGACATGGATTTCTCGTTCAAACGACATGCCATTATCATTTCAACGATGCACTGCCTCAACGTTTTTATTTAAGGTGTCTTTTGGCTAAAAAAATGTGCTAAACATACAAAATTACATAGAACCCATACATTTTTTTGCACTTGTTTATCAAAGGTTTCTAAAGCTAAAAACTTCCTTCGTGCTTATAAGATCCGAGTTTACATACCATATGTTATAGAGATCTTGTGTTTGCGCCAAGGTTTCTGTAAGGACACAAATTTCCAATTGAGTCCTTTATAGTTTTAGCTCAATTCCAAACAAATACGTTTGAGTCATAGGATATAGTTATTAACCATCCTTCAAGCATATGCCATTCTAAAGTTAAAGGCGTAGCGTCCAAGTTCATAAAGCTTCATCAAATGCCAATTCAGTGTGCCTCGTTTCTACGTCATCAACCATGTTCCAATGCTCCTAAGGTATGAACGCATTTGATAAATATATATATATATATAGGAGCTTGGAAATTTATTGGGTGTAATTTATAATTTTTATAAATTAATTTTAACGACTTTATTTTACTTAGAAAATATTTTTTAGAACTTGTCATAAAACGTTTTGGGCTTAAAACTTAATATTTCTTTTTTCTGAGAAGTCGTTCGATTGACACTGGAATCTCGTTCAAACGAGATTGCCAGGTCATTCGAACAAAATGCCAGGTCGTTCGAATGAGATTTCTCATGATTTTCCTTTTTTCATTCTGGAACCTCGTTAGTAAATCCGTTCGAACAAAGAGTCAGTTCGAACAAGTTTTGGTGGGAAAAAAATTGTCTACAGTTTTTCGCACTTTTCCCACTAATTTACCCCACTATCTCTTGTCATATTTTATTAGTGCGGGAACCAACATTTTTGGATTAACTTTTTCACACTATTCCAACTCCTAGAGAGAGTTTTGAGAGTTTAACTTTCCAAGAAAAAGTTCATTGTTTAGAGTGTTAATTTTTCAAGAAATTTTTTAAAACACTTCTGCTTTACACCCATAGTTTGTTTATCCAAGTTCCTCTATATATATATACTTTGCATGGAGTTCGGCACCGAGTTCATCTCTACCACATTGAATAGAAGTTTGGGTATGCTTCTAAATCCCACAAAGAAGAAGAAGGTTTTTGGCTGCCGCATTCTCACATGGTGAAAGGAACCATGTGTTGTTGACAGTGTTCCTAAAAGTCTGATCGGTGGATTTCGAGACCGCGGTGGAGCTCCGTGGTTATTGGCTAGGAAGAGGTTGATAAAAGAAGATGCGTCGGGGCTTGAAGGAGTCGAGTCGAGTGGTGTAAGTCATCTTTCACATCGCAGTGTAGTGATTCATTATTATTTTATCTTTTGAAAAATCACCTAGAATGCATGCTTAGGTAAAAAGATACAGTTGGTTTAAATCACTACATGTTTAATTTGGTGCTAAATTAATTTGGGTAGTGTTTAGTTAATTTAATTCAAGTCGTCGCTTGATTTGTTAAAATTGGTTTGGCCTAATTTGGTAATATTGAAAATATTACTTAGGCAAATTTCTAGGACTTGGGTTGAATTAATTTGGTTTAAGTGAAATTAAAATTTGTGTGGATTTAATCTTATTTCACTTTGTTTAATTTTAATTTGAAAAGAAATTAAAATGTGTTAATTTGTTTAAATTGAACCATCTTTCGCTTCCGGCATATTTAAAATGGAAATTATCTTTTGGTAGTAAAGATTTCAAAATTGGGGCCTATCCCTTCCTTTTCAAATTGGTATCAGAGCCAAAATGATAAATTAATTCGTTAAGATCTTTTTAATATTTTTGACTAAAATGGAATTTTCCCCATTTTCAAAATTTTCTATTTTTGGTGGCTCTAACTAAGCGTATTGGAAAGCGCGAATGAAATCGGGACTAAAATCTATCGACGAGAGAGTTTGGTTATCTGTTGTTAATGGGTGGTCCCCACCTACACATTTAATAGATAATGAACGCGTTCCCAAACCCGCCGATAGATGGAGTCAAAATGAATTTAAACTTTCTAATTTTAATTCTCGAGGTTTAAATGCCTTGTTTAGCGCGGTCACACCGGATGAATTCCGTCGCATTATGACATGTGAAACAGCTAAAGAAGCTTGGAATATTTTACAACTCACTCATGAAGGTACAAGTGTCGTAAAAGTTTCGAAACTCCAAAACCTGACCACTCAATTTGAAACCATCAAAATGAACAAAAAAGAAACTTTTGATGAATTTTATGCCAGACTTTCCGATATTATTAATTCATCTTTTAACTTGGAAAATAAAATACCCGACAACCGAGTAGCAAAGAAAATTTTAAGGTCCCTACCCGATAGATTTATTCCAGAAGTGATCGTTTTAAATTCCTTACCAAATTTAGCCTCTATGAAATTAGAAGAGATCATAGGTGATTTACAAACCTATGAACTGGACATGTTTCCCTCTAAAACTAAAAAGAAAATAGAAAAGGGCGTTACATTAAAAGCCCAAAAATAGGAAAAATAAGTAGTAGAGTGTGAAAGTGATAGTGACTCGAAACATATGGCCTTGTTTGCTAGGAAATTTTGAAAATTCCTTAAATTTAGCAAAGATAAATTTAAAAATGATTTTAAGAAATTTGAAAATTCTAAGTATGAGAAAGCCAAAAAGATTCCTAAATCTTTCAATGAGAATTTAGATAGGGACGAGTCAAATAGGTGTTACAGTTGTGAGGGTTATGGCCATAGGGCGAAAGAGTGCCCCACTAAACTAAGGAGAGAGGGTTAGTAACCAATTTCCTATAATGAAACCCTTAGTGATAGTTATAAGGAAGAGGGACCCGATTCCCCCACTAAGCCCAACTTTGTGGCATTTATGGCTAGTCATGTGAGCACCAATAATGAATCTTGTCATGAAGATATTCAAACGCATGACACTTCCGTGGTCAAAGTTTATGATTCCTTTGTTTTGATGGTAGTGAGAGTGAAAAAGAAAGAGAGTGAAAATGAAGAAGAGGTTAATGTGAACGAACTTCTAAATGCTTTTCAAGAATTATATGATGAATCTATTAAATTAAAAAGAGCTAATTTGAATTTAGAAGCTTATTTAAAAGAACGTGTGAAGGTCATTGATGAGAGTGCGTTAGTTGAAGACCTTAGGACACGAGATAGATCTCTTCGAGAGAAGATAAAATATATAGAAGGCGAGAGAGATAGCCTTAGAGGTTTAATGGAATCCTTGAAAAAGGAGAATCTCGAGTTTGAAGAGAGAAATGGTTTATTAGAGTCTAAAATTTTAGAATTAGAAAATAAATTAAAAGACTCTAGTAAAGTCAAATTTGATTTGGAGTGTCGTTTGAAGAAATTAGATAAAATTTTGGGAATGGTCCAAATTAAAAATTACACTTGTGGTTTAGTCTTTGATACTTGTAATAAATCTACTCATAAAGCCAAAACCCATGGTTTAGGAGAATCACCTTGGAAAGCCTTTAGAGATCAATCCTTAGGTACCAATTTTTGACGTGTTTTTACTTGTGCACATTGTGGTCAAAAAGGTCATCTTAGGAATTTTTTTTTTTGATCTTAATCAAGGTCCTAGAAAAACCCAACGTAAGGCAACCAAGGTAGCCAAGATTCCTACGCCCCCAGATCGTCATTCGTCATTAGTTTGGGTTAGGAGATCCGACTTGGTAGCTTTACAAGATAGGGTTTTTGATTCTCACTTGCTTTCACATGCTTCCTCCCTTGCAAAATCTAAAGGTTGAATGTGTTAGTTTTATATGCATACTTTAGCTTTTGTGTTTCATGTTATATTAAAATGCTAAATGTATGCTTGTTTAGTCATTTTCTAGTCTATGCTCCATGCTTAATCACATGCTAAAATAATGATTTTTGTTTATATTTTGTATTATGATTCTTTCATTTTAGTTTGCATTAAATGAAAAATACAAAAATATTTTTTTTTTCATTTGGGTGTTTATCTCTTGGTAATTTAATCTTAATGAAAAATTCAAATGATTTTTGTTTGTCTTTTGAGTATAGATTTTTATTTTTGGTTAAAAATTTCAAAAACTCAAAAAGATTTTTATTTTTTATGTATTTTAGTTTGACACACTCTATGTGGCATACACTTATGTTAGAATCCCATCTTTTTCGCTCCCATGTGGCTAGAACTTTTGGTTTACATTGTCAATACTTATTATGTTCTTTACCATGCTTACATGGAGTAGTTGGATTTTGTGTTGATTAAATGGATTCTATTTTCTATATGCCTCTATTCACACATTCATGAGCTCATTTGAAATTTTAACTTCATATGTATATTGGAGCTTTGTGAGGTGTTCTCCTACCAATCTTGTCATCTACATATTTGTGACCAAGGAGGACTAGTGCATGTCAAAATCCGTTGCACGTGAGATTTGTGAGAAATAAAAATATTATATATAAAAGTGCACGGGGAAGGTCTCCGAAAGGATTTATTATCCTTTGCGAATAGTAAGCCACCGGTTGTTTGGACCTAAAAGAAATACGTGGTCCAAAGGCCTAAAAATAGAATTATGGCATTAAAAAGAAAAATAATTTCCAAGGTCTATTTTTATGTGATATATTCATTCAAATAATATATGCTTACTGAGGGAGATTGGATGGTATATCAACGGTTTGCACAATGTCCATTTATCCTAGTTGTATTTTCAATGCCATGACTCTATTGGTTTGTTGAATCATCAAAAGTATAGGCTTGTATGCATTGTGTATGTTTGTTCATTGAGTTCAATTTATATTGTCATGTGATGTTTTATTCAAATGTGATGAAGTTTGCAAACAATTAAGAACTCTGTGAACATGTTTTAAGTGATTGGATCTAAATTTAATCGTTACTAGTTCACACCCCAACACTTCCGTTTCCACATGACACATTTTTGCCATACGAGTGTGAAAAGCTTATCTTATTTTGTGTCATTTGTGAGTTTATATATATATATATATATATATATATATATATATATATATATATATATATATATGCGTGTGCATCATTGGTATATCTAGAGTTTGTATATATATGATATTTTATTTGGTCTTTGCCTTGCTTTCTAGTCCATCTATGCTTTTAATTCATAATTGGTATCTAACTTGTTGCATTCTTTGTTGATATCACATGATTAATACTTTATGTATCATATTGGTATCATTTTCTTGCATCCTAGTTGGTATCCGTTATTATTTGTTGGATTAGTTATGATATTGTTTCCCACGTGCTTTAATGTTCTCATCACTTTATGCACATTTTGCATGTTTAGCTTGTTATCCCATTCTATTTATCCTTTTTTTTAGTTTAAGGGGTGTATATGCTTTTATTGGGGGAGATAAGTTACGTTTTGATTCTTCATCCTTTGTCTATTCCTGAACAAAAAGGGCGGAGAATGATAGGGGGAGAAATGGTATCTAATCCTATTGTCATCGTATCTTAGTTTGGGAGATTTAACTTGGGGGAGTCGCTATCTTCTTAGGTTAATCATAGCTGATAAAGGGGAGAATTAGTCTAGGGGGAGTATTTATTTAATTGCATTTAATATTTTAATATTCCCTATGCATTTAATGTGTTTGCTTAAGTGTACAAGAATTCTTCTAACTGGCAAATTTCATCACTGGGAAAACATATTGATCTTTGGGTTGTTTGAGTCAAGCTATGTATTTTTATTTTGGGTGGTACATTTTTGTCAGTCTAGTAGAGCTTGACGTCCCTTTAGAATTTTTGTTGGTTTTTGTCCTGGAATAGCCAAAGGGGGAGATTTGTAAGGATACAAATTTCCAATTGAGTCCCTTGTAGTTTTGGCTCAATTGCGGACAAAACATTGAGTCATAGGATAGAGTTATTAACCATCCTTCAAGCCTATAACATTCTAAAGTTGAAGACATAGCAGCCAAGTTCATAAAGCTTCATCAAATGCCAATTTAGTGTGCCTCGTTTCTACGTCATCAACTATGTTCCAATGCTCCTAAGGTATGAACGCATTTGATATATATATATATATATGATCTTGGAAATTTATTGGGTGTAATTTATAATTTTTATAAATTAATTTTAACGACTTTGTTTTACTTAGAAAATCTTTTTTAGAACTTGTCATAAAAAGTTTTGGGCATAAAACTTAATATTTCTTTTTTCTGAGAAGTCTTTCGATTTACACTGGAATCTCGTTCGAACAAGATTTCCAGGTCGTTCGAACGAACTGACATCTCGTTCAAACGAGATGCCAGGTCGTTCGAACGATATTTTTGACGATTTTCCTTTTTTCATTCTGGAACCTCGTTAGTAAATCCGTTCGAACGAAAAATTTATTCAAACGAGTTTTAGCAGAAAAAAAAATTGTGCAGTTTTGACAGTTTTTCCCACTTTTCCCACTACTTTACCCCACTATCTCTTGCCAGATTTTATTAGTGCGAGAATCAACATTTCTAGATTATCTTTTTCATGCTATTCCAACTCCTAGAGAGAGTTTTGAGAGTTTAACTTTCCAAGAAAAAGTTCATTGTTTAGAGTGTTAATATTTTAAGAAAATCTTTAAAACACATCTCCTTTACACCCATAGTTTGTTTATCTAAGTTCCTCTCTATATATATACTTTGCATAGAGTTCGGCACCGAGTTCATCCCTACCAAATTTAATAGAAGTTTGGCTTTGATTCTAAATCCCACAAAGAAGAAGAAGTTTTTTGGCTGCGGCATTCTCACATGGTGAAAGGCACCATGTGTGGTTGACGGTGTTCCTAAAAGTTTGATCGATGGATTCCTAGACCACGGTGGAGCTCCATGGTTATTGGCTAGGAAGAGGTTGATACAAGAAGATGTGTCGGGGCTTGAAGGAGTCGAGTCGAGTGTTGTAAGTCATATTGCTTGTATTTGTAAATTCCGTACTTAATGGATTTGAGGCTAGGGCCGTCCGAGGTTTTTTTCCGTTGTTGATTTTTCCTCGTACATCGCGGCTTAGTGATTCATTGTTTATTTTATGTTTTGAAAAATCACCTAGAACGCATGCTTAGTTAAAAAGATACAGTTGGTTTTAATCACTACATGTTTAATTTGGTGCTAAATTAATTTGGGTAATGTTTAGTTAATTTAATTCAAGTCGTCGCTTAATTTGTTAAAATTGGTTTGGCCTAATTTGGTAATATTGAAAATATGACTTAGGCAAATTTCTAGGACTTGGGTTGAATTAATTTGGTTTAAGTGAAATTAAAATATGTGTGGATTTAATCTTATTTCACTTTGTTTAATTTTAATTTGAAAAGAAATTAAAATTTGTTAATTTCTTTAAATTGAACTATATTTTTCTTCCGCATATTTAAAAAGGAAATTATCTTTTGGTAGTAAAGATTTCAAAATTGGGGCCTATCCCTTCCTTTTCAGTTTCATTATTAATTATTCAAAGAACTTGTTTCGTGCGGTGGAATCCGTACTTGCTGATTTGCGGTTTCTAGCTATATCGGTGGATACCGAGGCATGCGTGGACTCGTGTGTTGTGGACCTGGCGTATATGGACTCTTTTGTTGCACTGTGGAGGAGAGATTGAAGAGAAGAATAAGCGTCAAGCCTTATGGGGATCGATTCGTTGTGTAATACTGAAATATTCCTTTTTAAAACCGTATCATAATGATTATCTAGCTTGGGTCATCCGAGGTTTTTTTCGGTTGTTGTCTCCTTATACATCGGCGTATTTTGTGAGCATTTTTTCCTTCATCTTGATTAATCATACTAGATGCATGCTTAGGGTTAAGAAGATAAAATTGACTTAAATAGTTTAGTTCACAAAAGTGGTGCTTAATAAATTTGGAAAAAGGGTTTTAGAAAGAAAAAATATTTTCAACCAGAGGAGACACATAGAGGGACCAACCCCGTTTTTTCAAATAGGTATCAGAGCCACGAACACTATTTTACAATGTGAGTGTTACCACATGTCTTTGGGTATGAATTTCAGTGTTTATGAAGGTTTTTGAACACCGATTTTTTACAGGTCTAATTATGCTTATTGGAAGATGTGCATAAAAAGTGCACTTAAGGCCATTGATGAGCGTGTTTGGTTAGCAATAGAAAAAGGGTAGACACCAATAGTCACGAGAGAGGGTGAGGCCACATGTTTAAAACTTGTTGAGTCATGGACCGAAGCCGAACATAGAATTTCACAATACAATTCCAAAGGTTTAAATGTTATTTCTTCATCTATTACACCGAAAGGGGATAATCTTATTATGATGTGCAAAACGTCGAAAGAGGCATGGGATGTCCTTGCACTTACTCACGAGGGAAGTATCACGGTTAGGGCATCCAAACTTCATAACGTCATTACCCAATTTGAGACGATTAAGATGTTAGAGAGTGAGACGTTTGATGAGTTTTACACTAGATTGTTCCATATTGTTAACTCATCATTTAACTTAGGTGAGAAAATACCCAATAACCAAGTCATAAAGAAAATATTAAGGTCGTTGCCTAGTAGATTTGATCAAAAGGTGACCAATTTGAAATCCTTGGGTTTACTTGACTCAAAGAAATAAGAAGAGCTTATAGCTAACCTACAAACTTATGATCTTGACATGTTTACCTCCAAGAAAGTGATAAAGAAAGAAAAGGGCGTCGCTTTGAAAGACCGGAAGGAGGTAACAAAAGTTTCAGAGGATGATGATTCCAATACCGATTTCGAAGATATAAACTTGTTGGAAAAGAAGTTCAAAAAGTTTCTTAACTTCCAAAATAAATCGAAAGATGCCAAAAGACTTGAGAAATTCAAGAGCAATAAGGAAGATCACATCCCTAAGAATAGAAGTGAGAATGATAAGAGGAATGAGTCAGATAGGTGTTTTGGTTTTGAGGGTTATGGACATAGGGTTGCAGAGTGCCTCACTAGACATAAGAAGGAGGGCAGGAAACCTATTGCATATAATACCGCCCTTAGTGATAGTGAATCAGAATAGGGAGAGGATACCCCCATTGAGTGTAACTATACCGCGTTCATGGTTTGTCATGTGAGAGATGATGATAAATCTTCTCATGAAGATACTCATGTGAATAACACTTCCGAGTCCATAGTTTGTGAGTCCCAAGCGAGTGAGGGTGAAGCGAGTGAGGATGAGGATGGAAAAGAAAGTGAGTTGCAACTTGCCTTTCATAAATTATATGAAGAAATGGTGAAGGTAAAAAAGGCAAGCTTGAAGTTGCAAGATAAGTTGATAGAATGTGCTATAGTTAATAATGATACATTGATTGAGGATATTAGGGTAAGGGAGAAGACTCTTCGGGAGAAACTAGAGTACGTTAAGGGTAAAAGATATAGTATTTGTGGTTTAATAGAGGCTATGAAGAAGGATATTCTAGAGTTTAAGGTGCCTAGGCATTTTCTCGAGTGTAGGATTAGTGTGCTTGAGGAGAGATTGAGAGATTCGAGTAAGGTTAAGTTTAATTTTGAGGCCAGGTCGTAAAAGTTGGAGAGAATTTTAGGCACCGTCCAAATCATAAATGATAGGTGTGGTATGGGATTCGATGATCTCCCATTCCCAAAGACAATACCAATAGTGTGAGAGAGCTAACTAGGAAGGTTAGAAGAGTTCCACATTTAGGTAACATTCATCGCTGTGTTTATACTTGCACTCATTGAGGTAGGAAGGGTTACCTTAGGTGTTACTGTTATGACCTTAAAAATACTCCCAGGAAGTTTAGGAATAAATTCGTTTCGATTTCCCATGCGTTGTTACACACCTGCTTGGGTTAGGAAATCGAACTTAGAGGCTTTAGGAATTAGAATTAATGACTCTTATTTGCTTGCATATGATACTTCTCATAATATTTCTTACGGATGATTGTGTTAGCATCTTTATCATATGCTAGTTTTATGACATGTTTATCTCTTTGTATTATATTTTTTCCTTTTATTTGAGACTTATTTGAAAAAATAAAAAAGATTTTACTTTAATACAAGTTTTTAAAAAAACAAAAAGATATTTGATTTCATATATTTTTGAAAAATTCAAAAGGATTTTGTTTTGGGGTCAAAAATATTTTTTTGAAAAACACAAAAATATTTTTGATTTATTTTTTTGTCTTGACCTTACACTCGATGTGGCATTTTATTATGGTTGAACCCCCATAATTTCATCTATCCATGTGGATAGAAAATTTCGTCATGATTTTGGATACGAAGATTGATCTTAACCATTGTTTTGATGGGTTTTTTTCGAAGTTGACTTAAATTTAGATTCAGCTATGCATATACCATTGCACACAAGCACGAGCTTAAATAAATGTTCAACTTATCATTCATATTTGAGTTTGGTGAGACGTCATTCTCTCAACTTTTTCACCTACGCACATATTAGACTTAGGAGGAGTAGTGCATGTAAGGACATATTTCTCATGTCTGATATCTTTCATTTGTATATGTCGTACGCCGCTACAAAAGGCACGTCAATTCACTATCTCACATGACGGCCTCTATCTAAATTCTGAGAATCAAGCATTCAACATCTCCATCAAGTTTCCCACATCTGCCTCGACGATTTCACGTTCCATATTTTTAGGGACTTTATGCAAATGGTACGCAAGAGAAGTCAAAACAATGAAAGAATGCAAGATATGAAAGTTCAAGGGCATTTTGGTAATTTTACAACCACCATCTGGAGGTCCGGTCAACTGTAAACTTGAAGAGCTCGACACAACGAAGATACGGGAAGAAACGGCACCTCAATCTGACTATGGTGAAGAAGTTATGGTCCTTTGAAAATGGAGAGAATTTTGAGAAAATCCTTGGAAGAATGTTGTGGGATTTTTGCGCCAAAACCAGCGAAGTTTCACAAATCGAAGGGCAAACCGTTTAGGGAGGCGAACCGGTTCGAGGTACAAGATGAACCAGTTCGGGGTACCTGACGCTGGCAAGAGTCCCAATGACTTAAAATTCTTTTTGGTTTCCTTATAAAAGCCAACTTCGGGGGAGTTATTTTGCAAGACTTGGAGAGACGATTTTGAGACTTCTATTAGCTCAAGTCTTCATATTTTTGAGTCCCAAAACTCATGTTTTGATTCACACATCATTCCTATACGTTTGTGAATCATTTTTGAAACCCAAGAACACTACTTTGGTTTTGTTCATATTTATAAAGAAGCCGTCTTTCTTCTTCATTGTTGTTCCAGGCAACAACATCAGAATCGACGCCTGTGGGTATTTCCGTGTCACTCTGTATTTTCATTGTAATCCGTGTAACCGTATATTATAAAATTATAGTGAAAATAAAAAGGGTTTTCCCCTTTGGGGGATTTTTCCTCACATGTGTATGTTTAAATGTTCTTGCTTGATTTGATCATCTTCAATCACACCGAGATGCATGTTTAGGACTTAATTAATAATTAATAAAAACTGAGTTTAATTAAATAATTTCTTTATTTGAACGCAAGTTCACTCTTCAAATTGGTATCATAGCCAATTACACAATTATATCGTGTAATTTTTCACAAATTTTTTCTAAGATATCAATTTAAAATTAATTTTTTAAAAAGGGCATGTTCATAATGGAGAAATTATATAATAAAATGCCAATTTTTTACGGGAATAATTATGCTTACTGGAAAGCCCACATGAAATTATCTTTAAAGGCCATTGATGAAAGAGTCTGGATTTTGGTTGAAAGAGGGTGGACACCTCCCTCCATCACTGTTGAGAACGTGACTAGCTTAAAATCTGTCACTACTTGGACTGGAGAAGAATTTAAATTGTCATCCCTTATTTCAAAGGGTTTAAGTGTTATTTCCGGATCCATCACACCTGACGAGTTCCGATGCATAATGACATGCACCACGTCAAAAGAGGCATGGGATATTTTACAACTTACCCATGAAGGAACTAATGCTATGAAAGAGTCTAAACTGCAAAATTTGATAACTCAATTTGAAACCATCACCATGCTTGAGACTGAATATTTTGATGAATTTTATGCTAGACTGTGTGATATTGTTAACACTAGCTTTAATCTTGGTGAACACATTCCTAATGCTAGAGTTGTTAAAAAGATTCTTAGATCACTGCCGAAGCATTTTTATCCCTAAAGTCATTGTGTTAAATTCTATGGGTAATTTAAACACGATTAAATTGGTGGAACTTGTAGGAGACTTACAAACGTATGAAATTGATATGTTTCCTAAATCTGGTAAGCCTAAAGATAAGGGAATTGCACTTAATGCCCAGGATAGAAAGAGTGAGGGGTCAGCAAGAAAGAGGGGAGAGTCATCTAGAAAAAGAGAGATAGATACATCAGATTCTGAGTGTGACATTGATTTAGATGATTTGGCCCTGTTTGCTAAAAATTTCGAGAAAATTATCAAATTCAAGAAAAATGGTAATTTAAAAGATAAAAAGAAGTTTGAGAAAAATAAGTTTGAAAAGAAAAATGAAAAATATTTTAAAGATTCTCCTAAGAAAGAGAGTGATAGATGCTATGAGTGCGACGATAAGGTTCATAGAGCTTTTGAGTGGCCTACTAGGCTGAACAGAAAAAAGGGCAAAGATGTCCTTAATGCTACCCTTAGTGACGACAATGAGTTCGAGTTAGTGGACTCTGAAGATGAGTCACTGCATGAATGTAACTTCACCGTATTCATGGCTAGTCATGTGAGTAATTCTAGTGTTCCTCACGACGATGATGATGCTATTTTATAGGGACACCTCGACAGTGAGAGCGATGTGAGTGAGGGGGAGGATGATGCAAGTGAGATCGAGAGTAACCTTCAACGCGCCTATGCTGAGTTATATAATGAGTCATTTAAAACCAAAAAGCGTAACAAAACGTTAGTTCTTAGGATCACCGTGTTAGAGGAAGATTTAAAAGAATCGAGAGAGAGAGTCCTCCACCTGCACTACCTTGAGAGAGAGAGAGTTTGCTTGAGTTGAGAAAGAAAGTTTGTTTAGAGAGAGAGAGAGACTGTTTGGAGAGAGAGTGTGGTTTTGAGAAAGATAAAGGGGATTTGACTAAACAAGTGGCTATTCTTATGAGTGAGCTTCATTCCTCCTTAGAGACTAAAAAGAAAATAGAAGCCCTTGTTGCCCTTCTTAATCATGATCTTGAGAAAGCACGAAAAGGCAAGGTTAAAATCGAGGACAAATCAGGAAAGATGGGAAAGATGCTCCTCGACCCCACTTTCGAATTTGGTGATAGGAAGGGAATAGGTTATGATGTTGCCTCCACATCCCAAATTTCACCTGGACCAGTTCTTGAGTTTACTACGACTCCATATGGCCATGGTCATAAACCACGAAGGAGAGTTCTACCTAGAAAAGCAAACACAGGTCCGCCTAAAACTGTGTTCTTCATTACATACTGCAAAAGAGAAGGCAACCTCAAGGAGTTTTACTATAGTTTGGGTCGGACAAGTCGTATTACTGCTCCACCACATAGTACTGATGATTTTTCCAGTCTGAGAGAGCATGTTGAGTTTTTAGCTGCCACATCATAGAGTTTGATGGAGGGATTTCAACGGATGTCTTTGCCGCCAGTGACTGCTTCCCGCATCACGGCTAAAATCAACAACAACAAAGGTAAACAAAAGGTTACCGCTTCTTGGGTACCTAAGAAAGACGAAAAGGCCTTTGTTGTGCATGTCTCTCTCAAAGAACATAATACCTCACAGTGGTATTTTGATATTGGGTGCTCCAGACATATGACAAGTGATGTCTCATTTTTACCTACCTATAGGAGTATAAGGAAGGTAGAGTCACCTTTCGAGACGGGAGCAAGTCTAGCATTGTAGGATGAGGTACAGTAGAGTTACCAGGATTTCCTAAGCTAGAGAATATTTTGTACGTCAAAGGTTTGAAAGTAAACCTTCTCAGCATTAGCCAGCTGTGCGACGCTGACTTTGTCGTAAAGTTTGACCGGGATGCGTGTAATGTCTATAATCAAGCCGGTAAACTTTTAGTGCAAGGTGTGAGGATATAGGATAATTGCTATAGGACTGTGCCACATCCTCACTTGTCTGCAACAGCGCCACGATAACTCCTATGGATCTGTGGTACCAACGTTTAGGTCGTGTGAACGTTAGAGATTTGACACGCTTAGCTAAAAAGGGCCTAGTACGTGGCTTACCATCACTTGGAAAGCTGACTTCCACGGTTTGTGGACCCTGTCAGTTGGGAAAGCAAATTTGTAGCCCCTATAAGAAGTTGCATTCCATTACCATCTCCCATGTACTTGAGCTGATTCACTTGGATCTTATGGGTCCTACTCGTACTGAGAGTTTGGGTGGTAAGAGGTATATCCTCGTGATGGTGGATGATTTCTCCAGATATTCGATTGTAGGTTTTCTGAGAGAGAAATCTGATGCTGTAGAGTTTTTAACGCCCAAGTGTCGTGTCCTATAAAACCAACTTGGAATCACTATTAACAGGATACATAGTGACAACGGCACAAAATTTAAGGAAGCAAATGCAGATCTTTACTATGACAACCTTGGAATCAAACATGAGTTTTCTACTGTGAAGACTCCTTGGAAAAATAAGATTATTGAGAGTAAGAACATGACGATTCAGGAAATGACTAGATCTATGCTTCTAGGTCGTAAAGTTTCTAGGAGATTTTGGGCAGAGGAAGTGTCTACTGCATGCCACACGATGAATAAGGTTTACCTTCGTCCACACACTCTTAAAACTCCTTATGAATTATGTACATGAAAGAAGCCCAAACTTGCATATTTTCATGTCTTTAGGAGTAAAAGCTACATCCGATGGGATAGAGAGAAATTAGGAAAGTTTGACTCCCGGAGCGACGAGGGAATATTGCTAGGATATTCATCAAATAGTAGAGTGTACCGGAGTTTTAACCTGAAGAGCTCTAAGGTTATGGATTCAATAAATGTCACCGTGCAAGATGATGAACCTTTGACGTTTATTTATCTTAGCCTTCAGTGTGAGGATGAGGACTTTTTTGGCAGCGATTTACTTGTACCTCACCCACACCCTGTGGACCTTACTCCTGTGTTAGGGACACACCTGCTTAGGTTCACAAGAGTCATGATCCCTCTACCATTGTTGGCGATCCCACTTTAGGGGTCAAGACTCATGCTCAACTAGAGAACATTGTTAGCCCTTTTTACTACACATCCAAAGTTAAACCCAAGAATCACAAAGAAACTCTCAAGGATGAACATTGGATATCTTCCATGCAGGATGAGTTGCATCCGTTTAAAAAGAATAATGTATGGGAAATTGTCCCCCGACCTAGTGAAACTAATGTAAGTGGTACCCGGTGGATTTTTAAGAATAAAATGGATGAAAATGGTACCATAATCAGAAATAAAGCTAGGTTGGTCGCTCAAGGCTACACACAGATAGAGGGTGTAGACTTTGGGGAGACATTTTCTCCTATAATGAGGCTTGAGTCCGTCCGCTTACTTCTCGCCATCGCATGTTATCTTCGCTTCAAGTTATATCAGATGAATGTCAAGAGTTCCTTTCTAAATGGCATTATATAGGAGGAGGTTTACGTTGAACACCCAAAAGGGTTTAAAGGTACCCGGAGCATGTCTACTATCTGAGGAAAACCTTATATGGTATGAAGAAAGAACCCCGTTCTTGGTATGAGAGGCTTACTTCCTATCTCTTAGCCCGTGGCTTCAAGCGATGGGGAGTTAATATGATGTTGTTCTTCAGGCGAGATGAAGGTGATATTTTGGTTATCCAGGTTTTTGTGGACGACATGGTCTTTAGATCCACGTACTCCCAGTATGCTCACCACTTTAAGGAGGAGATGAAAAGTGAGTTTGATATGAGAACGGTAGGTGAGCTTACTTTCTTCCTTGGTCTCCAGGTTTGTCAGCTAGAGGCTGGGATGTTCATCTCCCAATCTAAGTATGCTAGAGACCTAGTGAAGAAATTTGGTTTAGACTCCGCTAAGCATGCACGTACACCTATGAGTACTTCTATCAAGCTTAGTAAGGACTCTTTAGGCAAGGACGTAGAGAAAACCTTATATCAGAGTATGATAGGTAGTATCCTCTACTTGACTGCCAGTTATCCCGACATAACCTTTAGTGTTGGAGTCTGTGCATGATATCAGGCATCCCTGAAAGAGTCACACTTACTCACTCTAAAACTTATTATCAAATACATGATTTGTACTCTCTCATATGGTATTTGGTATTCCTTTGACACCAATGATCGTTTATTTGCCTATTCGGATGTCGATTGGGTCGGGGATGTAGATGATTGTAGGAGCGCTTCTGGTGGGTGTTTCTATTTTGGTTTTTTTCTTGTCTCCTGGCTGAGTAAGAAGCAACACTCCATCTCTTTGTCCACTGCAGAGGATAAGTACATTGCCGTCGGGAGTTGTTGCATGTAACTCTTGTGAATGAAGCAAATGTTGGAGGATTATGGGATTAAACAGGACATCATGACCATATCCTATGATAACATGAGATCGATACACATATCCCGCAATCCCATCCAACATTTGCGCACAAAGCACATCAGGATACGTGAGCACTTTATACGTTAGTTAATTGAGTAGAAAGTTGTATCCCTGAGTTTCGTTCCCACCGACCGTGAGTTAGCCGATCTTTTCACGAAACCTTTAGATGCCCTTAGATTTGAGAGTTTTAGAAAGTCTTTAGGGATTTGCACAATTGACTAAGGGGTTGGTTCGTGTCTAGGATAGGATGCTTTATCTTGTTCATATCATATGCTTCATATTGCTAGTTTGTATCATGTGTATTATTTTTTATTTTTATATTTTTTCTTTAAATCTAAAAAGATTTTCTTTTAATTTTTTTTAGAAAATCACAAAAAGATTTTTGTATTTTATTTGCACCTTTTATGGATGAGCATTTAAGATAGCCGAGTCGCAAATTTCATTCCATTTATCCATGTGACTGTTTGATAGTGATTTGACATGCTACATCATTGCATCCATGTGCTTTACATTGTCTGGAGTCTTTGAGATGTGATTAGTGATATCTTTCTACATGTTTCACTCCTATCTCCTTTATTGCACACATGCACAGTTTTATTTCATTATTTCATTTGTCTATCTCATATTGGATTGGGTGTTTCCATCTCAATTATGTCTATACAACGAACCATATGCGATAAAACTTGACAAGATTGGAATGCATGTAAAAACAGTTTGGTGAGATTGTGTGTTTTTTTTAAAATGGTGAAGGTCTACGAAAGGTTCTTATCTAGCCCTTGCGATTAAGCCACCGTTAAATTGGACCTAAAAAATTGAGGAATTTTATTATCTGGGGTCTAGGAGGTTAAAAGTGCCCGAAAAAATTTAAAGGCAATAAAAAGAAATTCATGCCAAATATGGGCCATTTAGATTTCTCTATCAATTCTCCAAAGTTTGAGAATTTAGATCACATCAATTCAAAATATATATCTAAGGGAGTTTGGTTGGAGAATTTAAATGGGTTTGCACTTCCTTGAAAGTCCTGAAAAAGCATTAAATCGTTTTGGACGTTATTGGTGTGGAAATCACTTTGAGCTTTGATTTGTTGATTTGATTGAGTCAATGTCTCATATTTCCATTTTTTACACCTAAGGAAGATGTTGAGTTCATTCGTTAGGAGTATCCGATATTCATCGTGCACATATGTCATGTTTGTAGACATTGATTTTCCTATCGAATTTGATCACACCCATTCATTTACGCTATCATCGACTTGGTTGTTTTTGTGTTCTTTCATGGTGTGATTCTGTGTTGTTTTTTTTGTGTGAAATTTTTTGAAAAATTCATAAATAGAAAGTTGTTTTTACCTTGTGACATTCTCCATCTGCATTTATTTCTTCTTCTCATTTCTGTCTATTTGGGTACATAATAAAAAGGGGGAGAAAGAATTATCATATTATGGGGCGGTTTTGAGATTTTGAGATTTGTTTTATGCTGGTATATATGTTTATCTCATTTCAAACTCGATACGTCTTGTGGTGTTTGCTTTTTCTCATATGTATAGGTACTACATTGATGATCATTGATTAGCACACCCTGGTGAGAAAAGCTTTGAGATCTTTAAAGATTTGAAGAACAAACGATGAAGACTTTTTCATTTGTACCTTTCCAGTTTTGGGTTCATGGGAGGGTAGATTTGTATAGGCAATTTGGTAATTGATAATTCATATTTTTTATTTTGTACCGGCATAGACATAGGGGGAGATTTGTAAGTACATATCTCTCATGTCCGATATCTTTCATTTGTATATGTCGTACGCCGATATAAAAGGAACGTCAATTCACGATATCACATGATAGCCTCTATCCAGATTTCAGGAATCAAGCATTTAACATATCCATTAAGTGTCCCACATTTTCCTCAATGACTTCACGTTCCACATTTTAGGGACTTTATGCAAGTGGTACGCATGAGAAGTCAAAATACTGAAAGAAGGCAAGATATGAAAGTTCAAGGGCATTTAGGTAATTTTATAGCCACCGTCCAGAGGTCTGATCAACTAAAAAGTTGGAGAGATTGACGTCACGAAGATACTGGAAGAAATGACACCTCAATCCAAGCTACGGTGAAGAAGTTATGGTACTTTGGAAATGGAGAAAATTTTGAGAAAATCCTTGGAAGAGTGTTGTGTGATTTTTGCCCCAAAACCAGCGCAGTTTTGCAAACCGAAGGTTGAACTGGTTCAGGGGCAAACCAGTTCGAGGTACAAGACGAACCGGTTTGGGGTACCTCACGCTGGAAAGAGTCCTAATGACTTAAAATTCTTTTTGGTTTCCTTATAAAAGCCAACTTCGGGGGAGTTATTGTGCAAGACTTGGAGAGATGATTTTGAGAGTTCTATTAGCTCAAGTCTTCATGTTTTTGAGTCCTAAAACTCATGTTTTAATTCACACATCATTCCCATACTTTTGTGAATCCTTTTTGAAACCCAAGAACACTACTTTGGTTTTGTCCATACTTGTGTAGAAGCCATCTTTCTTCTTCATTGTTGCTCATCTGGAGTTCCTGCGGGAGATTCTAGTCGACGACATCAGAATCGATGCCTGTGAGTATTTATGTGTCACTCTATATTTTCATTGTAATCCGTGTAATCGTATATTACAAAATTATAGTGAAAATAAAAAGGGTTTTGCCCCTTTGGGGGATTTTTCCTCACATGTGTGTGTTTGAATGTTCTTGCTTGATTTTATCATCTTCAATCACACCTAGATGCATGTTTAGGACTTAATTGATAAAAACTGAGTTTAATTAAATAATTTCTTTATTTGAATGCAAGCGCACTCTTCAAGATTAATTACCCATGCATATTTTTATAGAATACTGAAACAATGATGAGTGTGCACAGGAAAGGGTTGCGAGAGGCATGTGAACTCGTCGTGAAAGCCACTGTATAAAAGATCCCAAGAAAAAATTAAGCGAATAAAAATAAACATATGATAAAAATGGGGCTAACAGGAAATCTCTTAAAAGAGAAATTAGAACCTCAAAAGAAAAAGAATTTTCAAATATGAGGGAGTTTGGTTGGATAGTACAACGTGTTTGCACAAACAAGTCATTTGTTGAAAAAGACGTGCCATGATGCTATTGTTTGTAGAATCGTCAAAATTTCTAGCCTTGTGTGTGTGATGTATGTTTTATTCATTAAGTTCAAGTTTAATTGTCACATATGGTTAAAATGTAGTTTGATGATATTTACCGGTCAATTAGAGCTTTTTGAACGTATCTTTGTGTTTGGATTGTGATTCACTTGTGTTAGTTACGCCCCTTCATTCTATTCCATGTTTGAGAACATTGATACTATGTTAATGCATACCTCACATGTTTGTTTTTGAGTCTATTTCGCTACTATTTTCATACTTCTAGCTGCTTTTATCAGAAAAAAATTCACAGGGAAAAAGTTACTTATTTTTAGAGCTGGATTTGTGAGTTTTTGAAGTCATTAGAACTACTTGTGGCTTTCGTTTGAATAACATGACCACTTCATTAGAAGAGTGATTCGAACGACGTATCCACCGATCTATAGTAAGTGTCAGGTATGGTCGTTAAATAGTCATTTGTATGTAGTTTGAAGGTAACTTCGTGCGACATCATACGATATTTGGTCGTTTCTTACATGGTTCGAACGACATGTCTCAGTAGTTCAAATGACCTGGCATTGTCACTCGAATGATCCTGGTTGGATTTTTTTCCATTCGATTTGTTTCAGTACATGCTTGCTATATATTCTGATCTTACACAATTTTTGTACTTCTGGGTTATTTTGGACAGTTTATTTGCAGTCGATAGTGATTATTCATGCTTTGATTTTTACATTGCATTAATATGGTTTAGTCACATCATTTAATATTGAAGATTATTCTTTGTGACTGTTTACTAGCTATGATTTGAAATATATTGATTATTTCTCGCAGTTCATCATGTTTATCTAGATTTCTACTCATGTTATATTCATGATAAATATTCGTTTATATGTTTATTGTTCTCACTAGTTGTCTATTCGAGACAAAAGGGGGAGAGATAGATATGTGACGTAGGGGGCATTTTTTCTTGTATTTTATATCGATATCATATTGATTGTATATCATTTGTACCTCCATACTTCACATGGTATTTGTTTATTTTGTGTGTGTATAGATTCTTCAGTGATTCGAGATTTTGTCACTACATCACATGAAGACAATTCATTCTCGTTGGTCATCCTACATTTTATAACTGCATTTGATAGTCCATGTCGTATATTTTTGTTTTGGGTTTTATGGGATGGGATGGGATTTAGGTCATACGACTTAATAGTCCAACATAGGCATTTCACTATTTTAGTTTTGCCTCGGAATAGCCAAAGGGGGACATTTGTAAGGATAAATTCCCAAGTAGTGACAATTTGTATGTATTGGCATTATTCCGGACAAAAACCAATTTGAGTCATAGATAGATTTTGCTTGTCATGGTTCCCATTTAGTCTATGAAATTGTTTTGAAAACGTAGAGACCAAGATTCAAAGATAGACCATGTCGTTGTTTTTGTCCACGTTTCACGTTTTCAATTTGGTTTTCTAAGATTCTCTCAAGTATGAATTCATATTGGTTTATGGACACTCGGGAAATATTTGATACGGATGTTATTTTATTAAAATACTTTTAAAATGTTTTTGAAATAAGTTTTTCGAAGATATATCGTGTTTAGAGTCATATGAAACATCACCTTTAGTTTGGATGGATCAAATGACTTTAAAAGTTGTTCAAACGATATCTTGATGTCGTTCTAACGACACGGGTTTATCGTTCTAGTGGTATTCCTTGTTCATTCTAACTATATGCCAATATCGTTCTAATGACGCACCGCCTTAACATTTTTATTTAAGGTGTCTTTTTTTCTCAGAAAAATAATGTGCAGAACATACATAATTACATAGAACCCATACAATTTTTTTACATTTGTTTATTAAAGGTTTCCAAAGATAAAAATATCCTTTGTGTTTATAAGATCCGATTTTTCGTACCATATGTTATAGAGATCTTGTGTTTGCACGAAGGCTTTGTTATTAATCATTAAAAGAACTTATTTCGTGCGGTTGACTCCGGACTTGCTGACTGACGGTTGCTGGTTGTATCGGTCGATACCGAGGCACTCATGGACTCGTGTGTTGTTGACCTAGTGTAGGTGGACTCCTGCGTTGCACTGTGGAGGAATGGTTGAAGAGAATAAGAGGCGTCAAGGATTGTGGGGATTGAACCTTTTTTTAAGACTGAAATCTTCCTTTGTAAAATCGTATCATAATGATTGCCTGGATTGAGCCATCCGAGGTTTTTTCATGTTGTGGTTTCCTCATACATCATCGTATTTTGTGAGCATTTTTTCCTTTATCTTACTTAATCACACTAGATGCATGCTTAGGATTAAGAAGATAAAATTGGCTAAAATAGTTTAGTTCAAAAAATTGGTGCTTAATAAATTTTCTTAATCACACTTATCGGCAGTCCCCTTGAAATTTTGTACAAAAAATCCCAAACAATACCTGAAAACTCAAAAAATTCTCTCAAAAATTCCTAATATATCCAAATAAATATTCTAACATTTTTCCACAAAGAAACTCATTTTTAAATCTCCCTAAATCCTCCACCGGATTAAAACTACATTTCTATCCCTGATTTAAACCCCAAAATGGCACGCTCGCATCCCCGAAGTCCACTACAAATTCCCCAGCGGAACTTCCAAACCCAGCTTCCCCAGTGGAGCTATAAATTAGTCAGATATCTCTCCCTGATAGTGTCTCAGAGAAACACATTCCTCTTGTATAATCCCAAAACCTCAAGTCATTAAAATATTTCCCAGCGGAATCTGCAGTCTAAACTTTACCCCGATCCATCCACCATAAGAATTTCAGCTCCCAAGCAAAGTTATCTCCTCTCAAAAGGGAATAATCCCCCAAAATATGTCTCTTCCCTAATAGAGTTTCAAAAAAGCTAAATTAAAGACTCCTTAGAGAGAAAACCCCCCGGGTAAGAACTTTAGGTCCTTAGAATTGATCTTGACCCCCATAATTGGTCACCTCTACTTCAAGTCCTCCGAATTGACCTCGACCCGTAGAATTAGTCCTGTCTACTTCAGGTCCTCAGAATTGACCTCGACCCACAGAATTATTCGAAACAACTTTAGGTCCTCAAAATTGACCTCTACTTGTAGAATCGATCACCACAACTTTAGGCCCACATAATTGGTCGCCCCAACTTTAGGTCCGCATAATTGTTCGCCACAAATGTAGGTTCAAAAAATTGGCCTCGACCCACATAATTAGTCTCCACAACTTTAGTTCCTCATAATTAACGTCGACTCGCAGAATTGGTTGCCTTAGCTTTAGGTTCTCATAATTGACCTAGTCTTGCAGAATCGTTCATCCCCAGCATTACTTTAGGTCCACAGAATCGACCTCAACCCTTTAAAATGGTCATCCTTATCCACTTGGTTCGTAGAATTGACCTCTTTCCCAAAACATCATGTGGTGTCTATTTGATGTCTTTCACTTGTCCCAAGCTCACCTGTCAAGGGTATCTGTAGACACCACATTCTAGGACCCCCTAAGTCTTTCCTTAGGTTCCTAGAACCTCCCCAATTCACTATAAACCCTAGGTCATACTCGAAGTATTGATCTGGAGGCCATCAGACGCTCTCGAGCACTGTTTGAGTCCCTTTAACTCCATCGTCAGATCTAAATCTCAATGAATCATCTAATATCCCTGAATTCCATTTCCAATGGTCCACCCCATCCATGAATCAGTATAACGATTTGAACAAAAAAATCATTTTTCTACAGAAAACTAACCTGGAGTCCATCGGGCGCTCTCGGGCACTATTTTGACCCCAATAAACTTCATTGCCAGAGAAAAAGCTTAATGAATCTTCAAAGGGCACTGAAATCCCTTTCCAACGGTCTGCCATGTGTGCAAAATGGCATAACGGTTTGGACGAATGATCCGTTTTGCACCGAAAATTGATTTGGAGGCCACCAGGCAATCTTGGGCTTTGTTTGGAAAATTTTAACTATTGAGGTCAAATTATACAAAATATATCCTTCAAGGTCTTTGAATACCTCTTCCAATAATTCACCTCGTGAGCGAATCAGCCTTACTGTGCAGATGAACGACCCATTTCACTTCAAAATGTCACCTAGCTCTTTAAAGCCCCATTTGACCAAAGTCAACTCTCCGAACTGAGTGAAGATCATTGGAAAAAAAGTAACTCACATAAATTTCCAATGGTCCACCCCGTGCATAATTCAGACTTACGGTTTAGATGAATGATCCATTATCATTCGATAATCTCCTGTCCAAAGGACCGACGGGAACTTTCGAGACCCGTTTGACCCAAAGTAAACTCTCAGACCCAGGAGAGGCCCAAGGATTCTCAAAGGTCTCTGAATAACCTTTCCAGTGGTATGCCCCGTGCACAATTTGGACTTAAAAGTTGTATTTTACGACCATTTTTACAGAGAATCTGCAAGAGAATCCCAATTGGCATGTCCATTTCCCTGCCTATCGACAGTGTGTTTAGGGTTACCAGTCGATAGGCAGGGTAAGGACAATGTCGATCGGCATTCCCTTGAACTTATATAAATATATTATGTGCTCACCTTCCAGGATCTCGGAAACATCAACTTTAGTGATCTCAGCAACAATCTTCTTAACTCAGCTAGATTTTCTTATTTGAACCTTTCTCCACCTTTCATTTCCTTCACTTTCACACCCAATTTAAAAAAACTCCCTCAAATTCTTCATTCACTTGAAAGGAGGCTCGTCATCAATCAAGATCAATCTCCAAGTATCCAAAGAAGGTCCCAAAATTATTTTCTCTCTTTAAATTTCTTTATTTTCACATTAGTTATATAAGTTCTTAATTTAGCTTTTATTTTAGATCATAAACATATTAATCTCCAATCCTTTATTGGTAGTATTGCACATAATATATTTTCTATAAAAAAAAACTAAAACAAGAAAAAGAGGGTTGCACCTATAAATTCCAACGGGATTTTTCACCACATTATCTCAAAACTAAAAACAATTTTTTTCTTACCCACACTTATAGTCAAATTCTCGTTTGAATTTATGGGATAAACCTCACCCTCGCGCTTCATGCGAGGGTGTCTTGGGATTTGTCACCACATTATCTCAAAACTAAAAACAACTTTTTCCTTACACACACTTATAGTCAAATTCTCGTTTGAATTTATGGGATAAACCCCACCCTCATGCTTCATGACTTTATAGTCTATGTAGCTGTCTTGGACTAATACTCGAGATTCGATTCTTATTTTCCTATTTTTCTGTTTTATCCATGTATTATTTGTACATATCATCCTTGTGATTCATACTTACGTCTTATCTAACACATATTATCGTTTCATCATAACGATCAATATTAAGATAAGTTCACACATCGTATTTCTAATAATTATTTTGGGAACACACTTATGGACGACCTCACTCTGTCTTTTCCATGATGCGAGTCGAGTGATTCCGATCTCCACTTATATATACACGCACACACACTTCACGGAGAAATTAAGGAGAATGGTAGCATAAGACCATGAGATACCAAAAGGGAGGAATGGGTTCTTAAAACCTTCCCATTTCATAACTTAGCCCTCGAACCTCTGATCTAATTGGTTTAGCAAGCATTAGTTTGCCTTTGATGTCGTTCTCTCGAGGCGACAACATGTTCTTTTGCCTATTTTTTTCAAAATAGGCTGGAGAGATGGAGAAGGATATGGAAACTCATCGGGGAGGATGGCCACACCCACTTGTGATAAAAAAAACCTCCAGAGATTTAAATATTAGTTTTTGTCTCGTAGGAAGATGAATGTGGGAGTGAGGGGGACCTAGTTGATCAAGCCATAAAAGATGACATCTATGACTAAATCTGTAAATTTTTTTCATTTCCCCATTGTTCAAAGCAAAAATCTCTTTCTTGGGTTACTGAATAATTGAAAACTTACCATAATAACCTTCGATAGAGACATTTCCCAACAGGGGCATCAAGAAATGATACTTTGTCGCTGAGAGACGAAGTGCCATCGAATGTTGAAATTCTAGTTGATCAATGGAATGATTTTTTGCAAAATGAGGCGAAGGACAAGAATATGGTACAGAGAACCAAAAATAAACGAAATAGGATAAAAAAACTGATGTCCATAGGCTGGGCTCCAAATCGTATGAAGATTCAAAGAATGAATGGACGAATAGGACAAAGGACGGTCCATATGCCAACAAAGAACCAAATAGGGCCAACTTGTATGTGCATAGATGATGGGAAAAAATAAATTCCCACTGCACTTGGCTAAGACTATAGAATAAATAGAGGCCATCAATTAAGGTCGAGCCCTTATGATGACATAAAAAAAATGATGCCTTGACATAGACCTTTGGAAAGGATAAAAGAGGGAGGATGGGAGGTGTAGGATCACATATACCGAAAATAAAATTAAAACACATTGCGCCTCTTGTTGACAATCTTTCTTTGGTGAAGAATTATATCTCCACCCAAGATTAATATCAGTTAATGATCGATGGGGATGTCAAGGAAATTAAAACTAATGTTGGAGCCTTGACGAGTCAAAGTGGGAAACGTATGTCCTTTTTTACTCAAGGTTGTCATCCCCCAATTCCTCCTCAAGGTTTCACTTACCCTCATTCTCAAGGTTTCCCCTTTCCTCCCTTTGCAAGTTCCCTCTTACATATGTCTCATCCTTCAACATTCCTATCACAAATCCTTCCTCCTTTAAAATTACCTTTCCCAGTGCCTCCCCTTGTCATGGGTCTTGGATCATCGTCAACCACTCACGGTTACTATGGCGGGAATTCTATTTCAAGGACCTGAGAATAGTAGGATTATTGGCATGTCCACACTCATATTTGTAACTGTTGGGACTAAATAGAGGGTGAGGATCTAGTGATGGTTGATGAAATATAAAATTGAAAATATATACATGTGCGTATTGACAGTGAAGAAGGGAAATAATTGAAGTAATATGCAAATTGTTTTATCACATGGACAGTTGTTCTGTTGGTCAAGTTGTAATAGTATTTTTTTGTTTAAGTTTTAATAATATCAGTAGGAAAATTTGTTTGATTTGAGTTTATGTTATGAATTGTGGATTATTGTATGTAACATGACATTTGTTTTGACCTATTAACACATGACTGAAATTTGAAGATTATCAAATGGATTTTCCACAATTTAAAAAATGGATGGGGGAGATTAAATAAATAACAAATAATAATGTGAAGGGCGTTCAAGAATTTGTTAAATACACTTATAAGAATCTTAAAAGTGATAAGATTTCGTGCTCATGTCCCCATTGTATGAACGAAAAATATAAGTCCTTAGAAGGAATTGAATTAAATTGTCTAAAGTATGGAATTTGTCAAGACTATAAGATAAGGATATACCAAGTTGAAAAAAATTTACCTTATGTTCCGAAAAAATTACCGGTAGCCGACCGTATAATGGAACCCCAATGAGTGGAAGATGTGATTCTCCAACACATCGTATATTAACCGAACTAATTGATGATTCTTACGACGACCACCGCCCCGAAAACCATCAACCTATGGATAGAAATAATTCACATAATGACCAAGTAAATGAACAATTTGATCTTGAATTACTAGGAGATCGGGAATACATGCGGTTGAAAGACAATGCGACTAGACTGTTTTATCAAGAGTACGATGAATATAACTCAATATTATATGTAATGATTGGTTTTTATAATTCAATGATTCAATTTCATTTGTTTCGCAATAGCATAACCGAAATTATTAAGTAGGTTGAAGAAATTCTCCCAAAAGTGAACACGTTACCAAACAATTATCCTAGCATGAAGAAGAGCTTGAAGGGCTTGGATTTGAAGTAAAAGTCTATCCATTCATGCAAGTATGATTGCATATTATACTATAATGAGCAAGAAGAGAAGGATGAGTGTCCTATATGCAGTGAGCCTATATATGTGGCTTGTGAGAATGGAAAGGATAAGGCTGCAAAATATCACAAGTGCTCGCAAGTCCCACAAAAGATTTTGAAGTATTTTCCACTTGTTAGGTCGTGGTTGAAATAGTTTTTCATTGTAATATGGATAGAGGAGGCCATTACATGGCATGCTCGATGCGAGGTGGGTAAAAATCTAATGTAGCATCCGATTGATTCACTCATCTGGAAAATTTTATATGCACAACACCATGAATTTTCAGAATAACAACACAATGTTCGTCTTGCATTGTCAACTGATGGATTTAATCCTTTTGGTAATTTAAGTACTAATCCGAATTATTGGCCAGTTCTCATAGAGCTTATAAGACTCTCTCCATCAATGCCTCCCGGCAATGATATTGATATATTCTTAGCCCCATTCATTGAAAAACTTAAAGAATTGTGGGATAAAGGCATGACAACATTTGTCTCTCATAAGGATGAAGAGTTCACACTTAAAACAATGGTGATGTGAGTGATCCATGACCTTCCTACTTATGGGACCTTATCTGGTTGCAATGTTCATGGTTATTATGGATGTCCTATATGTGGGGAGGAAACTGAAGCGACTTGGTTACATCATGGTGGTAAGATGAGTTATATGGGTTATGGCCATCCCTCCCGTGGTGGTTTTCCCATCTATTTCTCCATCTTCGGGGGTTGGCGCTCGTGCACGTGGTGGGGAGAGAGAGAGAGAGAGAGATAGAGGTCTCACGCCCATCCTAGGAAAACTTCATCTGTCAACGATGTGGCATGATATAAAGAGATAGAGTCGCCACCCTATTTTGTGTAAAACAGGAAAAAGAACATGTTGTCGCCTCGAGATAAAGTCATCAAAGACAAACTGATACTTACGAAACTAATTAGATCAGAGGTACGGGGTTGAAGTTACAGAATGGGAAGGTGTTAGGCAACTAAATCTCCCTTTCGATCTCTCATGGTCTTATGTTACTCTGTGAAGTGTGTGCATGTGCATGTGCATATATAAGTGGAGATTAGAATCGCTCGACTCGCATCATGAGAAAAGATGGAGTGAGGTCATCCATAAGAATGCTTCCAAAGTAATAATAAAAAAATATGATATGTGTACTTATCAAGATATTGATCATTATGATGTATTGATAATATGTGATAGATAAGACGCAAGTATGAATCACAAGTTTGATATATATGAATAATATATGGATAAAGTAGGAAAAATGGGAAAATAGGAAAACAGGACTCAAGTATTGGGTTTTAGCCCAACACACCTACGTAGCCTATAAAGGCGTCAAAGTCCACGTAATTTGCATGCGACACGAGGGTGGGGTTTAACCCATAAAATCGGACGAAGATTTTATTATGTGTGTAAGAAAAAGGTGGCCTTAGTTTTGAAAAAATGTGGTGAAAAATCCCATTCGAATTTATTGGTGTAACCCTCTTTTTCTTGCTTCGTTTTTTTTTTGTAGAAAATATATCATGTTAAATATTACTAATAAATTTTTGGAGATTAATATGTATATGATCTAAATTAAAAGTTACATTGAGAATTTATATAACTAATGAGAAAATAAAGAAATTTAAAGAGATAGAAGAATGTTTGGACCTTCTTTGGAGACTTGGAGATTCATCTTGATTGCTGATGAGATTCCTTGCAAGTGGGTGAGTAATGTAGGGGGTTTGCTAAATTGGGTGTGAAAGTGATGGAAATGAAAGGTGGTGATAGGTTTTAAACAAGGAAACCTCGCAGACTTAAGAAGAATGTTGTTCAGATCATTGAAGTTGATGATTTTGAGGTACCTTTAAAGTGAGCTCATGCTCTCCTTTTACAGGGTTAGGGGACTGCCTATTGGTAGGTAACCCTCGACACACTACCAATAGGCAGGGAAATGGACCAGCGAATTGGTAGTCTCGTAAAAATTTTATAGAAAAAGAGTCCTAAAATGCAATCCGTAAGTCCAAATCATGCACGGGGGCCTACCATTGGAAAGGTTATTCAGAGACCTTTAAGAATCCTTTGTCTGCTCTAGGGTCTAGGAGATGACTTTGGGTCAAACGAGGCTCAGAAGCTTGCATCTACCCTTTGGAAAAGAGATCATCAAACGTCGATGGATCGTTTGTCCAAACCGTGATTTTGAATCACGCACGGAGTGGACCTTTGGAAAGGTTATCCGAGGCACTTCGATGTTCCAAAGAACTTCTCTTGGTTTGGAGAGTTAACTTTGGTCAAATGAGGATGGAAAGTTCCCGGTGACCTGTCGAAGTAAAATAGGTTATTCGTCCATGTCGTAAGTCTGATTCATGCAAGGGGTGGAATTTTGGAAAGGGTATCCAGTGCCCTTCAAAGATTCATTCAGTCGCTTTCGAGATGAAGAGTTAACTTCGATCAAACGGAGCTTGGGAGCGCTGGATGGCCTCTAGATTAATTTTGGGGAAAACGGATCGGTCGTCTAAACCGTTGTGCTTGGGATGGACCGTTGGAAACATGTTTCAGTTCCCTTCGAATATTAATTGAGCTTTCTCTCTGACAATGAAGTTGATTGGGGTGAAATCGAGGCTCAAGAGCTCTTAGTGGACTCTAGATCGGTTTTTGGTAGTAAAATTATCCATTTGTTTGAACCATTATGCCAATTCGTACATGTGGTAGACCATTGAAAAGTTTATTTAGATCCATTTAAAGATTTATTGAGCTTTCGTTCTGACGATGGAGTTGACTGGAGTCAAACGGGGCCCCGGAGCGCCCGATGGCCTCTAGATCAGTACTCTGAGTATGAGCTAGGGTTTGTAATGAATTGGGGAACTGTTAGGGACCTAAGGAGAGATTTAGGTGATCCTAGAATGTGGTGTCTACCTAACCCCTCGACGAGTGAGCTTAGCACAAGTGAAAGCCATCGAATAGACACCACATGATGTTTTTAAAAGAGGTTAATTCTCAGGACCTAAAGTCGTGGCAACCATTTCTGTAGGACGAGGTAAATTATAAGGACCTAAAGTCATGGTGACCAATTATGTGGGTCCAGGTCAATTCTGAGAACCCAAAATCGTGGCGAGAAATTCTGCAGATCAAGGTCAATTTCGAGGACCTAAAGTTGTGGCAACTAATTCTGCGGGTCGAGGTCAATTCTGAGGACCTAAAGTTGTGGCAACCAATTCTATGGGTCGAGGTCAATTATTAGGACCTAAAGTTATGGGACCAATTCCGTGAGTCGAGGTAAGGGCAACCAATTCTGCGGGTCAAGGTCAATTCTGAGGACCTAGAGTTTTTCCCTCCAGGGAGTCTTTAATTTACCTTTTTTTGAAACTCTTTTGGAGAAAAGACATCTGGACGGGGATTATGTGCTTTTCAGTGGAGAGATCTTTGCTAGGGGAGCTGAAACTTTTATGGTGGAGGGACTGGGAGAAAGTTTAGTCTGGAAATTTCTCTAGGGAAATAGTTCATAACTTGAGGTTTTGGGATTCTGTTGGGGAATGTGTTTCTCTGAGATGCTGTCGGAGAGAGATATCTGAGTGGCTTATAACTCTACTGGGGAAGTTAGATTTGGAAGTTACACTGGGGAAATAGTTGATGATTGTAGTGGACTCTGAGGATACGGACGCATCGCTATAGGGTCTAAATTGGGGATAAAAATGTGGTTTAAATCCGATGGGGGATTTTGAGAGCTTGAAAAATGGTTTTCTTGATGATGAAATTTTCTAATATTTATTTGACAATTTTAGGAATTTTTAGGAGATTTTTTGGAATTATTTGGCATTTTCTGGGATTTTTTGTACGAAATTTTTAGGGGGTTGCCGACCAGTATGTTGCAAGGGTTTTTGTTTGGCAATGACATCGTCTTCTGGGCTGCCTTGGGAGGAGAAGAGGCAGGTGTCGATCGATGGATGTCAGGGGACTACCAATTGGCATGCCCCTTAGCCTCTTTTAGAAAAGGGCTAGTTCTTTTCATTTTTCAAATCTTTCAGCACTCATATCTTCTATCCTTTCTTGCTAATATCCGTTCCCAAGATTTTTTCTTTCTTTCAGTCTTAGAAATGGTGAATTTTTTGGGTAGTGCCACCCATGTGACATGGTTAGGTGTCGACAATTGGGCGAACTGAGAGTGGCAGACTAGGGTGCCCTTGGCATTTAGAAACGAAAATCCCTTCGAGTTGTTCAAGCGAGTTACTGATTATCATTTTCTGCTGTGTGAGCCTTCACATCATCGATCTTCTAGGGTCAGGAACCCTAGTGGCTATGTAAGTATTTTACGACCTTGGGCATTATTTTCCTTCTTTTCTTATTTTTTTTCCCGTGAGTTGACAAAAGGTTTCTTTATTGATTTTTGATAGACTGGCATAGCTTCTACAAGATTTCATTCTCGAGGGACAATGGGGTTTCAGGATGTGTGGAAGAACCTTCTGACGGTAGTGTACTGCGTAGTTTCCTCTGCGGGTTTTGGTCACCTAGCGTCTAGTTTGTATGAGACGCCGCGATCTATGGTTCTTCTATGTGATCCGAGTAAGAGGTGGTGGGACACCACCCAAACCATTCATTTGGGTTTCGAGGAGATCACGGTGACTCCCATTGACGTCCAGCAGCTGCTAGGGATTAACTATGAGGGCATGCAGATTGAGGTGGATCGATCTTTGCGGATGAAACCTGAGGTGAATGGGGATGCATTAGGAGACGTGGAGAGGATAGTCTATGGTGATTCGATCCGTATGTTTTCTTTACGGGAGATTCTTTTAAGTCGAATGATTGATAAGATAGATGGGTTGCGGGTACGACCGATGGCCCGTTTATTCATTCTTCTTTTATTGGGGATTTTTAGTGGCATCGAGAAGCGACGTTGTCCATTTATGGTTTTTTCTATTTTTGAGGGTGTTTTCGAATATCCCTCTATATGACTGGCGGATCTTGACCTTGGTGACACTTTATTCATCTCTGAACGCTTTCAACCGATGCTTTTGGAAGACCTTTACGGGAGCCAAATATCTTCTGGAGGTAATTCTCGCATTTCTCTTTATGTTTTTTCTTGTATTTCCTATGTTTTCTTCTTCTGCTGATTCCTGTCCTTTCTTTAGATGTTGTTTTATGAGGTGATATGTCTCAATGTCCGTTTGATTGGTTTGCATGATGATGAGCTGGGGGCCTTTTTCCCGATGTTTCGGTGGCCAAAGTCCAACTGGTGGGCAAAGCAGTGTCTTTCTCTGTCGACGGTGCGTCGGGCCTTAAATACCTTGACAAGCAACCAGGTTTTTCAATTTTACTTTTCAATCCTTTTTTGATATTTTCTATTTTTGCGTAAATATTGATCTTTTTTGGCAATTGAAGGTGACTTTCTATCCCTAGGGGATGGTTGTCTAGTATAGGGGGTGACTGGGGTGTATGTGCATATGCACCGGCTACTAGCACACGAGTTCGTCTACTCTTGGTATTTGTGGGAGAGAGTTGTCCAATAGATTGTGGAGGATGAGGTGGTTGTCCCACTGACGGATCCTCCGATGTATATGAGGCAGGTGTGGAAGATGTTGGAGGAGCCTAGGGCGGCGGCTATGATTGGCGAGCCTTATTCGTCATATACGAATACGGTGGTGACCTATGACTACCTCGAATTTGTGATGAGTTGGTTGATGCCTTCTTGTATCTCTGATGTGGTGAACATACTTGTTCCACGTATGGATTTGGTAAAGGGTACGAGTAGGCCAGTGGGGTCCTCCCATAGCACAGGTGGTGTGTCGTTGTCCACAGCGGCAACAAAGGTTCCATTCATTCAGCTTGCTCCACCTTCTTGTAATTTCTATTGGCTGGAGGGGGATTTCTACGTATGATGCACCTCCCTAATGTGGTGGATCCGAGGGGTGTTGGAGATGAAAGAGGATGTACTTCATCCAAAGGTATATACCTTTTCTTTATTTGTCCTTGTCTGGATTTTCTTTGCTTTAGACTGACTTGTTTGCCTTTTGTTTTCATTGCTTTGTCTACAGCATGTTCGGGTATGGACTACATGCTTTAGGGATTGGGTGGTCTCAGCAACTGTTTTTTTTTTTTCTTTCTTTTTCTACAGCATGTTCGGCACTAGGTGACCTCAGCAACTGCCTATATTAGGGACTTAGTCCCAGTTCTTTCTTGTCTTGTGTCATCCGCTTCCTCAGAGGAGGGATCAAGACAGGGGAGTGGATATTCCACAACTCTCCATCGGGGGAAGAACACTTGCCGTAGGAATATGGGGGGTCTTAGATAGAAAGATTGAGATTGTGATTTGGAGATTTCGGGCATAGTCCCGCCTTTTTTTCTTTTTTTCTTCTTTCCCTAAAAAAATGTAATGATGCAAATGGAAATATATATAAAATGAATTATATTTTTATTTATTTATCTTTGCTTAAATGACTTATTTTACACGCGATTTTTACTTTATTTTTGAGACCGTAAGAACGATGGAATCTTTAAATAACTCGAGAGAAAATTTATTGTTGAAAAAGGATGAGTAAAAATGGATAATATAGGAAGAAATAACTCGGGGTTTTTCTAAAGAAGGATTTATTTTTTTAGATTTGTTATTTTGACAAAAAAGGAAAGATAGGATTTTCTAAAATAAGGGGTGTAAAGATCACATTCTTGGACCTCCCCCCCCCCCCCCCCCCCCCCCAAAGTCCTTTCTTAGGTCCCTAACACCTCCCCCAATTCACTACAAACCCCGATTTAACCCCAATCAACTTCATTATCAGAGCAAAAGCTCAATGAATCTTCGAAGGGCCCAAAAACCCCTTTCTAACAGTCCACCCTATGCACGAAACGACATAATTGTTTGGACGAACAATTTATTTTCCCCCAAAAACTGATCCGGAGGTTACCAAGCGCTCTCAAGCTTCGTTTGAACAAAATCAACTCTTCAGATCGAACGAGACTGGATGAATCTTCAAAAGGCACTGGATACCATTTCCAACGATCTACCCCATATACAAATTAGCCTTACAGTACAATCAAGAGACTCGTTTTTCTTTGAAAGGTAACTAGGCACTTTCGAGCCCCATTTGACCAAAGTCAACTTTTCGAATCGAGTGAACCACTTCGCAAGATCAAATCGCCTCTCATAACCTTTCCAATAGTCCATGCATGATTCTAACTTAAGATTTGGATTAACGATCCATCATCGTCCGACAATCTTCTGTCCAAAGGATCGATGGGCACTTTCGAGCCCCGTTTAACCCAAACTCAACTCCCGGACTCAGGAGAGGCCTAAAGGATTCACAAAGGACTTTGAATAAAACTTCCAATGGTATTCCCCGTTCACGGTTTGGACTTAAGAATTGCATTTTATGATCATTTTTGAAAAAATCTGCTCGAGAGTTCCAATTGGTAGGTCCACTTCCCTGTCTATCGGCAGTGTGTCTAGGGTTACCTGCTGATAGGCAGGGCAGGGACAATTAAGATCGGTAGTACCTTGACCCCATATAAAGAGTGAATAATCTCACCTTCTAGGGGACCTTAGAAACATCAACTTCAGTGATCTCAGCAACATTCTTCTTATGTCAACGAGGTTTCCTTGTTTGAAACCTTACTCCACCTATCATTCCCATCACTTTCACACGCAATTGGAAAAAATACTCCTACATTCTTCATTCACTTTCTAGGAAGATCATTGTTAATGCAAAAATTCTCCATCTACGAGGACCAATAAGAAAAGGACACATGTCATCCTACGTGGCAATATTCGACACCCGAGGAGAGTTGGTCGGCACTCGAGGAGTGTTAGTCGGCACCCGAGGAGAGTTAGTCAGTACCCGAGGAGAATTAGTCGGCACCCGAGGAGAGTTGGTCGGCCCCCGAGGAGAGTTAGTCGGCACCCGAGGAGAGTTGATCGGCATACCAACCAAGAAGATCAAAGGATAACTATGCATTTAATGAGAATTAATGTGTACTTATACTGTAGATGACAACACATAGCATACCAAGCAATTCAACAATTAGATTCGTTGAATGTAGACATAATGTATAAATGTCTACATACAATGAATCTCTTTATCTCCCATCACTATAAATACATGTATTCCCTTAGCCAAAAGGAGGGGGAAGAGATCCAAGAGAACCTAGAAACCCCATACACAAGATCCACATCCTTTCTCTCTCTACACCCTATGGTGCTATTGTAAATCCCTGGGAATAAAATAACAGTGGACGTAGGCTTTATTCATAGTCGAACCAATTTAAAAATCTTTGTCTCTCATGTGCTTGATTGGATTGCTTTCATCTATTTATCTGTGATAATAAAAATGGGATTCGGTCCAGTTTTTTGCATCAACAGATTGGCGCCGTCTGTGGGAACGTGTTACAAGCATTATTCTCCATCAAAAGCTAAGTTTTTTATTTTCTATATGTATAATAAATTATATATTATACATACATCTGTTGATTCAATCATGATTTTTATGTTTATATACATAAATTAATTGTCCAATTTTTATTTGCAAAATATTGCATATCATGATTTTAAAATCATAACTGTTAGATTAATTCTTATTTAGAAATCTGAAAAATAGTGGATTTCATAAATCATAACTTTTTGCTTGATTCTCAAGTTTCAATTTTATATCATGGAATAAATATTTTAAATGATTAAATATACCAATATATACGATGATGATAAGATTTGATAATTTTCTTTGTTGATTTTGAAATAATTTGTGAAAGAACTTTGATGACTATTCAAATTCCCATTATATTTTTGTTCAAATCATGATTCTCATATGTTTATATCCATAAACTTAGAGATCAAATAAATTATATATTGTGCATACATCTTTTAATTCAATCATGATTTTATATTCACAAATTGTTGAATCTAATTTTACAAATCTGGAGAAATGTGCATTTCATAATCACAAAGTTTGAGAAATTTGTGTACATATTATATTATTTCTTCTTTAAGGAGATAAAATAATTTCTCTATATTCATAAATCTCTTTTATATGAGTATATACAAATTTGATTCATTTGGAAATTTTTTAATTTAGTCATAATTTTTATATGCACTAACTGTGTGATCGATTTCAATTTGGGGATCTGGTGAATTTTAGACTCATAAATATTATACAAATCCTTGCATCTATGGATCCACTTGAAGATTTTCTGAACAAATATGTTAGGATATGGATAAGCATTAAGAACGATTATGTATTTTCCATTCCGATATTAACATGAATTGAATCAGACCCATTTTCTCTCTCTTCAAGAAAACTATGTTCTCTGCACAAATAATCATATTATGTAATTCTGTTGATACGATCAATTTTATCAATATATTAATAATCAATTATATGTTGTACATACATACATACATCTTTTGATCCAGTCATGCTTTTTATGATTATAAACATAAATTAGTTGTCCAATTTTTCATTTCTCAAATCTGCAAAATATTGCAAATCACGATTTTATTAAATTAGTGGATCGGTTTTTAATTCAAATATGAATAAACGAAAATTTCATAATCACAAGTCCGTTAAATATTTTTATGGAGACACGTTTATGTACATCATATTTTTATGAGAACACAAGATATTTTGATTTTCACCTCCCATATTATTATCTGGAAATTTAAATTGTCCAATATTGAAGCCAATGCACACTATATATTGGTCGGCTGAATAATTGTTCTAATCGTAATTTTTATATGATTCAGCCTCAACAGGTGCTCAGGAAAAATTATCTGCCCAGCACAATTCTTGGATGCTCATCAACAGCACATAAAGACCTTAAAAGGTCAATACCGAACAAAAACAACGCAGCTAGGCTGCACACAACACAGCAGCAAGACTGCAAACAACAATTCAATTGGCACCATCAGATTCATTTCATACATGCCCCAATCCTGGGCATAGAGCTTCATACTTGACTTAATCGAGTTAAGAGTAGGATTGAAGAAGTTCGAGGCAGTGTCATCTACAGTACATCAGTGCCTAAAATTTCCAACAAATTTTGGAGTAGGAGTTGTGAAAGGTGATAAAAAAGTAGCTCGGGAATGTTATTATTCATTTGCCTAGCAAGAGGAGGTGGAGGAGTCGAGGAAAAAGACTACTACTTATCAAGTGGATGAAGGTGCAAAAATTGAAACATTGGATCCTAGAGATGAGTCGCAACTCGTGAAGGGTCAAGTGGTGGAAGCTACTGAAAATATCATTCTGGACGACGAGCACCCTGAACGAACTACTCAAATAGGTTCGTCGTTGGATACCTCATTAAAACAGGAATTGATAACTTTCCTAAGAAGCAGAAAGAAAAATTTTGCATGGAGTCATGAAGATATGCCCAGAATAGACCCAAATTTCTTATGTCACGAGCTCAACGTGAATAAGGAGATCAAACCAGTGAAGCAGAGAAGAAGAGTATTCAGTCCCGAGAAGAATGAAGCTATACAAGAGGAGGTCAAGAAGCTCGAGAAAGCTTGCTTTATCGAAGACATTAAATATCCAGACTGGTTAGAAAATGTCGTGATGGTAAAAAAGAAGAATAACAAGTGGAGGATGTGTGTAGACTTCACGACCTCAATAAAGCATGCCCAAAGGATAACTTTTCGCTGCCCTGAATTGATCAACTAGTCGATGCTACCTCGGGACACGAGCTGCTGATCTTCATGGATGCTTATTCTGGTTACAACCAGATTAAAATGAAACCTGAAGATAGGGAGAGTACTTCTTTCATTACCCCTAGGGGAACTTATTGTTATAATGTTATGCCTTTTGGTTTGAAAAATGCAGGTGCGACATATCAGCGGCTGATGAACAAGGTCTTTGTTGAACAAATCAGTTGCAATATGGAAGTCTATGTTGACGATATGCTGACAAAGAGCAAGAAAGTTGCTGATCATCTAGTTGACTTAGGCCAGACCTTTGATCAACTGGATAAATATCAAATGAAGCTGAACCCGACGAAGTGCATACTTGGAGTTCGAGAAGGCATGTTTCTCGGGTACATTGTCAATCAACGAGGCATTGAAGCAAATCCTGAAAAGATCAAATCCCTATTAGGGCTGCGATCTCCAATGAAGAATAAAGAAGTACAGAGTCTCACAGGACGAGTAGCAGCACTCAACAGATTTGTATCGCGAGCAACTGATAGATGTCTTCCATTCTTCACAACACTCCGAAAGACTTTTGAGTGGAAAGGTGAATGTAAGAAGGCCTTTCAAGACTTGAAGAAATACCTGGGAGCACCTCCACTGTTGTCCAAGACAGTGATGGAAAAAATTGTACTTGTATCTAGCAGTATCGAAGAATGCAGTTAGCTCGACATTGATCAGAGTGGAGAATGGAGGGCAAAAAACCAATTTATTACACGAGTAAGGCCTTCCGAGGAGCAGAAATTAGATATTCGAGGCTGAAAAAATTGGCACTGGCGTTGATTGAGGCAAGTAGGAGAATGAGGACATACTTCCAGGCTCATACCATAGTAGTATATACTGGTATGCCGTTAAGGCAAGCCCTTCATAAACCAAAAAAATCAGGGAGATTGATGTATTGGGCAATAGAGATCGGTGAATATGATATAGTTTATGAACCCAGATCATCGCTAAAAGGGCAGGATGTAGCAGATTTTATAGCAGAGTTCACCTATCCTGATATCCCCGAGGAGAAAAAGTTGCTCGCTGATCAACTTGTGGATGTTACAGAATCAACAGACATAAGCTCAGACCAATTTCGGTTGGTAAAAGGGCGAGTGGATGTTACAGGATCATCAATTTCGAGCTCAGACCAACTCCGGTTGGTAAAAGGGAAAGAAAAGATGATCGACGAGGAGAAAGAAATATCAGGGGAGGATGAAAGGAAGCAACAAATATTTCACCGAGGAACTCTGTCACATCAGAAATTTGAAGACGAGTTACCTATATGGAGGCTATATGTAGATGGCTCATCTTGCACAACAGGCTGTGGGGCAGTGATCATTTTGAACAGCCCGGACGAGGTCGACATGGAATACGCCCTACGATTCCAATTCAAAGCTTCCAATAATGAGGTTGAGTATGAGGCCATGATTGCAGGTCTTAATTTGGCAAAAATTATGGAGGCGCAGCAGGTTATTGTCTTCAGTGATTCTCAATTGATCGTAAATCAAATGTTGGGAATATATGCATCCAAAGGAGAATCAATGATTAGGTATCATGAAAAGGTGATGGAGTTGGTATCAGAATTTGTTGCTATTCAACTGGTCAGAATACTAAGAATAGAGAATGAGAGAGTAGACGCCTTAGCTCGATTAGCATCAGCTACTCGTACCGAGCTACGAATAACAATCCCAATTGAAGTTTTAGTTGGTCGGAGTATAGATGAAGATCTGACGATGAATTTTATTACCCTTGATTTAGGACCATCTTGGATGGATCCCATCAGGGCATATATTGAGGAGGGAGAATTACCAATTGACAAGCTCGCAGCCAAGAAATTAAAGTTTAAAGCTGCTTGGTATGTATTAATTAACGGTATTCTATACAGACGAGGAATTATGGAAGGTTTGCAAAGATGTGTGCATCCCATCAAGGTGAAAGATTTGATTGAAGAGGTCCATGAAGGGTCTTGTGGAGCCCATGTAGCAGGTCGGACGCTTTTGCAAAGGATGATGACGCAGGGATACTACTGGCCAACGATGAGAGCTGATTGTATAGCCTATGCCAAGAAATGTGACAAGTGCCAACACTTTTCCTCCATCCGAAGAACTCCACAAGAATTGTTGACACCCATCACTTCCCCTTGGCCATTTTCCACGTAGGGAGTAGATCTGGTCGGGCCACTGCCAACGACCAGGGGAAGGTTCAAATACCTCGTCGTTGCAATGGATTATTTTACTAAGTGAGTAGAAGCGGAGCCTCACATTGATATGACGTACGACAAGGTGTACCAATTTATCTGGAAGAATATCATCTGTCGATATGTTCTTCCTCATGCCTTCATCACAGACCATGGAACATAATTTGACAATGAGGAGTTCGCTGCCTATTGCCATCAGTCCAATATCTTAATGATCCACTCGGCACCAGGACATCCTCAAAGAAACGAACAGACTAAAGTGATGAACAGAACACTGCTAAATGGATTGAAGAAAAGACTAAGTGACGCAAAAGCAAACTGGATCAACGAGTTACAGTCAGTACTCTAGGCTTATCGTATTACTCCCCGAGCAGCAACTAGAGAATCACTATATATGCTTGTGTTTGGAAGTGAAGCTGTTATACCTGCTCCTTTTATTGAAATTTTTTTGGGAATACTAGTGCTACACACTACTCGGCAAAACTCGGCAAAACTCGGCAAAGCTCAGACTACTCAGAAAAATATTCCTAAAAATGCCAACCTCGGTTGGTTAGGAAACAAAATATTCCTAAAAATGCCAACCTCAGTTGGTTAGGAAACAAAATATTCCTAAAAATGCCAACCTCGGTTGGTTAGGAAACAAAATATTCCTAAAAATGCCAACCTGTTTGGCTAGGAAACAAAATATTCCTAAAAATGCCAACTTGTTTGGTTAGGAAACAAAATATTCCTAAAAATGCCAACTTATGTTGGTTAGGAAGTACATATATTCTCGAAAATGCCAACTTATGTTGGTCGGGAGGTAAATATATTCTCGGAAATGCCAACTTATGTTGGTCGGGAGGTAAGATTATTCCAGAAAGCGCCAAAGTTGCTCGTAGAGGAAAAATCCACTAACTATGGCTGGTCGTGGATAAAAACCCACTAACTGTAGTTCGTCGAAAAGGAAAATTTACCGACCTTGGTTGGTCGGAAACATTTTATGAAAACGAGAAAGTGATCGAGCAACATTTTTTATACTCGTAACTTTTTTACTAAGTTGGTCGACAAACAAAACATCATTTTTTATCAAATGGTTACCACAAATTCAAACTAGTCGACAATAAGTTGATCGACAAACAACACAATATTGTTATTTTTTTAACAGATACATATGCACAGATGTAAAGTATTTTACAAGACAATAGCAATTAAGATTTCGAACAAAAATGAAAGTCTTTCATTAAAATCAAAAACAAAATACATCAGGAATGAAATACAAATTTATTACATCAATATTCCCATTCTATTGGTTTCTTCCCCTTTGCTTTTGAAACTGGTTCCTCGCCAGCAGGTGGATCATTTAAAGCAAGAGGAGAATTTATGAAGTTAAGATCTTTGAGCATCCTGATATTCATCACGGATGGTCGATCTAGGAGGTGCTCGATAAAGTATTTGTTCATTTGGGGGCTTCTATTACAGATATATTTGTTCATTTGGTGGCACATTCTTATAACATCATGCAGTCGAGCACCAAATTCAACTTCACAAACTCACACGGAGGCGTATTCAGAAGTTCAGGAGGTGCATTCAGAAGTTCAGAAGGCATATTCAGGAGTTATTATGCACATACTATTGAAGTTCAGAAGTCAAATTTAGCATCTACAACACTGAGATCTTTACTACTACTATCCCGACCAATATTGAAGAAGAATTTGTATGAAAATGTTTCGAAGTCCACCACTAGCTTGGTACTAATCAGATTGAAGAGTTAGGTTAAAAAGTTAGTATGTTACTCGACAAAGTATTCAGAGGATCATAAATCGGAAGAATCAAGCACGTGAAGTTAGCACTCAGTGGCTCGGCATAGGAGGCAGTTGGTCGGCTAGCGAACCAATTAACATACTTGAAGATTATGAAAAGCTACAAGCTGCATACTATGGCATGTCTGCATCCAAATTCCCAGGGGTGACACATAGCACACGGAGTTCCTCAAAAGAAAGATTATCAATCGTCGATCAGCCTGCACATATGTCGTCCAGGAGATAATGCACTTTATGTTGAACAAATCAAGAAGGTAGATCAAGAATTTCACGAGCACCGAGCAACATTGCGGAATAAATACTCCATCCTTTCAAGTAAACCATCAAGCATGGAGCATTGGGGGCTTCCGTTAACGTAAAAATTCTCCATCTATGAGGATCAATCAGAAAAGGACACATGTCATCCTACGTGGCAATATTCGACACCCGAGTAGAGTTGGTCGGCATCCGAGGAGAGTTGGTCGGCACCCGAGGAGTGTTAGTCGGCACCCGAGGAGAGTTAGTCAGTACCCGAGGAGAATTGGTCGGCACCCGAGGAGAGTTGGTCGACCCTCGAGGAGAGTTAGTCGGCACTCGAGGAGAGTTGATCGGCATACCAACCAGGAAGATCAAAGGATAACTATGCATTTAATGAGCATTAATGTACATTTATACTATAGATGACAACACATCAACAATTAGATTTGTTGAATGTAGACATAATGTATAAATGTCTACATACAATGAATCTCTTTATCTCCCATCACTATAAATACATGTATTCCCTTAGCCAAAAGGAGGGGGAAGAGATACAAGAGAACCTAGAAACCCCATACACAAGATCCACATCCTTTCTCTCTCTACACCCTATGGTGCTATTGTTAACCCCTGGGAATAAAATAACAGTGTGCGTTGGCTTTATTCATAGCTGAACCAATTTAAAAATCTCTATCTCTCATGTGCTTGATTGGATTGCTTTCATCTATTTATCTGTGATCATAAAAATGGGATTCGGTCCAGTTTTTTGCATCAACACTCATCATCAATCAAAGTCAGTCTCTAAAGAAGGTCCAAACATTCTCATTTCTTTTTAAATTTCATTGCTTTTGCTCTAGTTATATAAGTTCTTAATTTAGTTTCCACTTTAGAGGGCTACACCCATAAATTCCAACGGGATTTTTCACCAAATTATCTTAAAACTAAAAACACCTTTTTTACACACATAATAAAATCCCCGTATCAATTTATGGGATAAACCTAACCCTCGTGCCGCATGAGAATTACGTGGACTTTAATGCCTTTATAGGCTAAGTAGGCATCTCGGGTTAAACCCCGAGACTCGAGTCCTATTTTTCTATTTTCTAATTTTCCTCTTTTTCCTATTTTATTCATACATTATTCATATATATCATACTTGTGATTCATACTTACATCGTATCTAACATATAGTACCATTTCATCATAACGATCAATATCTCGATAAGCGAACACATTATATTTTTAATTATTATTTTGGGAACATTCCTATGGATGACCTCACTCTGTATTTTCCATGATGTGAGTCGAGCGATTCCAATCTCCACTTATATATACACAAACACACTTCAAGTAGAAATTAAGGAAAATAGTAACATAAGCACATGAGAGATCGAAAGGGTGAAATGGGTGCCTAACACCCTCCCACTCCGTAACATATCCCCTGAACTTCTGATCAAATTGGTTTTGCAAGCATCAGTTTGTCTTAGATGTCGTTCTCTCGAGGCAGTAACATGTTCTTTTTCCTGTTTTATGGAAAATAGGTTGGCAACTCTATCTCTTTACATCACCCCACATCAACAATGGCCTAAGCGTTCCTAGAAAAGGGCGTGCGAGCACCAATTCTCGAGATGGAGAAGGAGGTAGGGGAACCGAAGCTAGGGAGGGAGGGACACAGTGGCGACTCCGCTGGGGACTTACTTAAGAGGGTTAGACTATGTCTTCATGGATGTTATCCTTTTTTACTTATGTGCGCATGAACCTGCCTGTATGTTACCTTTTCTACTCTATTGTATATATCTACCTCATGTTTATATAACCCCTCACTCACTTTCAATTCACACACATGTAATTACTCTCCTTATATACCTCACATTACCTACACTTGTATATAGTTTCACTTATATCTACATGTTTCACACACCACTTAGAATATCCATGCTTTAGTGTCACTAGAACACACCTCCACTTATTTCCCTTATACATTACTCACTTACACTTATCACAAACCACTTGTAGTTGATAGATGCTTAGGTTCAATACCACACACTTATATATATTCACACATCACTCACTCTCACGTATCCATGCTTAGTGTAATCTTCATGCTCCATGGTAGATTTACTTTTCATGATACTTGTACATTCTTCCTTATTAGTATAGTGCTCATCGTATCAAATAAAATAATCTCTCCATAATACAGTAATAAAGAACTATGCATTTTGCATACTAAATCACCAAGAGCATTGATATATTGTCCAAAATTTGTCCCGTATTTGGGAGTCACTTTCTGATAGGCGCTAGCCTGATCGGGAGCAGTAAGCCTAAGCAATATGACTCTCACCTTCCATTGGCCAAGTACCTTAGATGTATGTCGAACGGTTCCCCCCGCATCGTACCTCTTGAACAACCTCATGATGGATCGTATATAGAAGGAAACTAGTTCGGGTACGTCGAGTATATCGAATTCGTTCACACATGTACTACCCATACGTATCGATTTTCCTCAAAAGCAAGATGTATATTATGGAACTCATGCCAAAGGGGGGAACCTTTACCCTAACCCAACAACTGCATACCCTCATATAGGCGTCAAAGCTAGTGCACTCATAATTAGTTTGTCGGTTAGTACACGAAACTCTACCGAAATGCTGGGTCGACATGCTGCCCAAATTGTCATACGATTTTGACTTTTTTTCAAAATGGGACCCTATCCACGAGCCTAGCAACAAGTCAAACCATGTTTTACGTATTTTTCAAACCCAATTTTTCCCAGGTTTGAGTCATGTCCGACATTTCTTTTTGCATTTAGGTAAACCTATTACACGTGAAAACATAAACATAATAATAAACATTATGGGACTCTTCTCTATTTTTTCCCTCATTCTTTACCAAAAATGTCAAAAAAAATTCCCCCATCTTTTATCAAAATCTCAAAAACATTTTTTCTCCTTATCATAATAACCAAAATATTTTGCCTCCTTTTATTATAATACCAAAAACATTTTGTCTTCCCCTTTCCAAAAAAGAAGGTGTCAAATTTTTTTTCCTCTTTTCCAATAAAAATAATTCTTCCTTTTTTATTGGAAAAATAAATTTGAATCATTTTCCTTCTCAGGTCAATCGCATACCCGACCCCTTGGACAGGCTCCCTATTGGCTTCAATCTTCCGTTGAACCACCTCAAAGCTTCGTCAGTTCTACCGCTTCTTCTTCTAAGTTTGGAATCCACCTTCACCAACTCTCCATGGAGAACACATACCAAGTACCTAATGTGCATCCTAATTTGATGATGGTCCTAGTCCAACTTACCACTAAGATTGATAACCTTCGAATCGAGGTTCATGAGATCCAGCGAAACTAGGTCCCTCTTCTCACAAATCTCAAGGTCCTCTTCCCTCGCGCTATGGGTCCACCCACACCTGAGCATATTTTGCTCCTGAAAGAATATAAGCATGTCCCACATGCACCACCTATAAATGGGCCATCACCATCTCAACTCCTTATGTCGAATCTTTCCCATCCATGGGATAACTTTCTAGTACCCGTCGATACGAAATAAAAACAGTTAAGCAAGGTCAAAGAGGACTTTAAGTTGTTAACCAAGAATTTTGACCAAGTCCGATTCTTCAAGAATTACATGGATTACACCCATATGTCTCCCTACCCTAAAGCAAGGTTGCTGGAAAAATTCAAGACGCCTAACATTGAGAAGTTCGGGCGTAGCGAGCCCCCAATTATTCATCTTTGAAGTTACCACAGAGCTATGAATATCCTAGGTGCCTCCGAGGAAGTAATGGACGAGATGTACCAATAGACTTTGAAGGACAATGTTCTTCATTGGTTTTTATCCCTCGAGGAATCTAGAATTCGCAGTTGGGAGGATATTGCTCGTGAATTCATGTCGCGGTACCAATACAATGAGGACTTGGAGGTTACATGTCGTGATCTTGAACTTCTCAATAAGAACATCAAAGAAACTATCAATAATTTCATAGCAAGGTGGAGAGAGATAGCAGCCACTAGCACCAACTGGCCTTTCGAAAAGGAGCAAGTTAGTATTATGAAGAAAAACTTCTTACCACAGGTCCGAGCGATAATGGGAGGACATTATTACCTATATTTTTTAGTTCTCCGGGAGGTGAGAGTGGAGATTGAATAAAGTATTGCCAAAATAGATGCTGAGCAAAAGAAAGTATCTGGATAGTTCACTCCAAAAAAAATATGAGAAGAATGCTACAGTCTCAACCATCAAGAAATTCTCTTAGACTTCTACCTCTTGGGTGCCAAAAAGTCATGCCAACCTCATTATAAAATAATACACCGAGCTACATGGTCCCCTTTCTAAAGTCTACCAAGCCTTGTTGGCCCTAACATAATACCTTTGGACCCTCGTCCACTACCAAACCCATTTCCCCAAAATTTCAAACCCGACGCCTAATATGATTTTTGCCCAACTATTGACCATACCACTGATCAATTCTTCCATCTCCTAAATGTAATTCAATATTTAATTGACCGGGGTGTCATCGCCCCACTGACCAATTCCAAACCAAACACCACTCACAGTTCACTTCCAAACCATACAAATGCCATATTCCTAGATAATGACCCAGAATTCGACTCAACTACCCAGATTGTACCCAGTAAAGCACCCATTATACCCATATTTTCACCAAAACCCCTTAAAGTCTGCCCACGTTTTCTCCTACACCCTATCTGTTTTGCCGACCAAGCTCTGTAACTCCTCACAAGAGCATGTATTATCGTTCGTACCCAGTCCGAAGGGAAGCATATGCAATCTCCAGTAGTACCGAACCAACTTCTAGAGTTTGGGCTAAAATTTCCATCTTAAATGACCATTAATTATCAAAAGTTCATCACCCTGTTCATGGGAGGTCGAAAATGGGATAGGAACTCAGATAGTTGGGCGGTACCCGTTGACGAATTAGTTTAGGAAATGCAGTGAAAATTATGGTAGACATGTTCCGATAAACCAATGAGATTTGGAATATATTCGAGTTACTATATGCCTTAATTCTATAAGGGAATTTGGTCCCTTCATTTTTGCACATCCCCATTAGGTGGGAGGATCTTAATGAATAATCAGTTGAGGTTCTGGAATGCATATCCTTCTTATGGAAATACGATAACGTCGCCACTAGATGGGGGATATATTTGATAGCTCAAACGAAGAACCAAGCCAAGAAAATGGTCTGATAATTAGTGTGTGTAGGATGGTATCTTTTAAAGACCTGTTAGGGGAAATCAACAAAGTGTCCCAACAACCCAAAATATAGGATGAAATGAGGTTTCCATTTTATCCCTCCTCCGTGGACCATATGACTAGATCTGGGAGACACTTATAGAGTCCGAATCCTCAGTCAGCAGGGATAGATAATGGAAAGGGGGTTATCGAGAAACTCACCATGCCAGAAATGACCATCGAAGAAAGCAAGATCCTCGACCAGCCCAAAAAACTAAGGCCAACATCAACTTGTGGGGGCTCTTTATATTTTCCCAACTACACCGAAATGTTTTTATAAAATTACTTAACAGGCCCACAGTCCCTCCTTCCACCACTCCAGTAGAAGCTGCGAACCTAGTCGGGTCTTTAACCTCTACCAGATTGCTTTTCATCTCTAAAGAATAAATCTCAAAGTTTGTTCCTAATCATAACTATGCTCTCAACATTTCCATTGAGTTAATGGGGAAGATAGTCCCTCTCTCACTCGTCAACAATGGATCAACACTCAATGTTTACCTGTTAAGAACTAAGCGACCTTACTATAACTTTTACCGCAATGCATGTCTATGACAATATCCGTCGAGAGGTGATGTGATCTAAAACACTCATAATAGGGGTTGGCCTTACTAATCCCGTTATTGAGTTCCAAGTTATCAACATACCTGCTTATTTCAATCTATTGATCGATCGACCTTGGCTTCATAATATAAAGGGGGTATCTTCCTCCCTCCATCAGAAACTGAAGCTCTTTGCCAAGGGTAAGGTCATCACCATCTTGGGCGGTGATGATAATACTGAGAATGCAAGCGCCTATAATTCGATACTAGAAATACAACATGAGGCAAATGATATGCTTCTTTCTGGCCTCTAAGTAGAACCACTTCCACTCCCAGTAGGGTGATGATTCTATCTAGAGCCCAATCCTCATGGCAATGTCAATGTGATACATATGTTCAAGAATATGCACTTCATTCCTGGACTGGGGCTGGGACGACGACAACAAGGGATACTAGAACCCATAGTCCTGAAGAAGTCCCTTCCTCCATATGGCCTAGGTTATCAAACATCATCTGAAGAACTCATAATGCTCCGATAACCCCGGGTGAAGCAAAGTTTAAAAAGTGCCAAGACTATGTTGGGGGATTCCTCGAACGAAAAATTCGTCAAAGAGGGTGCAGATTTTCCCTTTTGTGGCTTTCCCGAACCATGGTATGATCATGTATATAAGAAGATGAAGCGAGGGATAGATATTTTCTCTCAATACAGTTAATCCTGGGCTGAGGACTCTCAATATCATGTGCAACTGCTCGTTGAGAAACCTTAAGAAAGCTATAACTGTTATCGAGGTTTATGAAAATGGTGATCGCTTAAATTAACTCTGATACCAATTTGTGAAAGCTATGTCATATTGATTAAACCAATTCGTAAATTCCAATTAACTACCTATTTAATCACATGGAAATTTTTTAAACAAAATTAAATTCAACCCTAACACAAGAAACTACGTGGGTAAAATCAAACCATCACCAAAACTTGCTGACACAAATTTGAGGAAAATAAACAAAAAGGGAAAATCTTTTATTTCACTATGTAAAATAAATTGCAACTTACGTACACAATGAAATTTGTAATGAATATCATGCATATACTGACATAGACACGCAGCCTAGAGTCAGCAATGGAACATCCACAGTAGTCCACACGAACACGTAGCTCAAAATTAGCAAGGAATACCCACAAGCACTCCCAAATGACACACAGTCCTCAGTCGTAGAGATAGAACTTCACAAAGAGAAACTTCACCAAAGTTGAATCTCGGGTTCCAAAACAATTCACTAAAGCATTTGGGATTTTTGTGAATTGAAAAAAAAAATATTGAACCCTAACTTGAAGAAGACAAAGTGTTTTGTTATTTTGCAGTTTGTGGAGAATGAAAATAGTTCGATCTTCTAAAGGAAAAAGGACTCGTTTAACACGCTTTATATAAAAAATTTGAGTCAGCGGGTCTCTCAAATGAAGTCAACATGTCGCTCGAATGATGCTGTATCTAGATCGAACGGCTTCACGCGACATGCCAATGTTGTTTAAACGACATGGAATTGTCATTCAAACAATCGAAGTGTCAAAATGCGTTCGCCTCAACCTTTAGAAAAATTTATATTGACAAAAAACAGTGCCTCGATTGATTTAAAACAGTTTAGAATTTTTTTCCAAACACTTAGAAAAATATCCAATACTTTTAAATGAACCGTTAAGGGATTAAAATACAACCTTACCAAAATTCATCTTGCAGAGGGTTCTTTTTTGAAGAGTCTTTATATTCAGATCCGTCTCGATGCATGATTTAACTTAAATAAATCTTCGACGGTTGTAATGGTATAAGACATACACTAATGTAAACCAGGACTTATAAAATATGTCCTTACAAATCTTACCCTATGTCTATGCCGGTTTAAAGTAAAAACATATGAATTATCAAATCAAATGCCTATACAAATCTAATACCCTCCCATGACCCAATAACTGAAAAGGTACTAAAAATGCAAGTTTAAAACTTTTCTTTAAAATCTTCGACTTCAAATCTTCAAATCTTCAATTCTCTAAGATTTTCTCATAAGGGTGTGCAAAATGATCATCAAACTTTGTACCTACACACTTAAGACTAAGAAAATACTTTCGTGACGGATCGAGTTGATATGAGATAAACATAACATCAAAACATAACTCAAATCTCAAATCTGCCCCATAATGCAAACTCCCCTATTAAATCATAATTCGTTCTCCCCCTTTTTATTTATCCGAAATAGAGAAGGAAAAGAACAAACAAAATAAACATGGAGTGTCACGACAAGCAAAACAAACAAGTGTGATCATCAAGGATAAACTCAAAAGCATCAACAAACTATTTCTTATTTTTCAAACTATTCAAACAAAAATGCCAAAATAATTTTACAAAAATCACACACCATGAATTTACACTAAGATAACCAAATCGTGGAAATGGAAAGAATGAGTGTGAACAAATTCAATAGGAAAATCAATGCAATCAAACATAACATATGTGCACGATGAATATGGATACTCCTAACGAATAATCTTAAAATCATCTTTAGGTGCCAAATAATGTGAATTCATATGACATCGACCCAATCTAATCGACACATCAAAGTTTAAAATGATTTCCACACCAATAATGACAAAAACTATGTAATGCTTTTTCAAGACTTTGTCAGGACGTGCAAACCCGTTGATTACTTTTCCATCCGAACACCCTCATCAATAATAATGCATTTATTTTTTCTTTTGAGGTGATCTAAACCTATTGGCCCCTTATTTTGGCATATTTTTCTTTTTGTTGCCTTAATTTTTTTCGGGCTCTTTTTAAATGGTGGCTTTCACGATGAGTTAATTTTTTCCTCTTGTGGCCTTTTCCTGCGTTCACTCATTATTTTTTGAAATTTAAACAAATTCCTCACAGGCAACGATTATTACATGCACTACGTTGATTTTCAAGTTTTATCGCATTTGGTTCGTTTTAAAGATATGATTAAGATAGAAACACTTCGACCAACATGTGATAGACAAGTACAATAATCAAATAAATTCGTTCAAGTGTGCATTAAAGGAGACTAAGAGTAAAACATGTAGGTAGTAATCTCAAATTACATCTTAATGACTCCAAACATTAGAAAAAAATGAAATGATGACGTTTATCAAAACATTATCAAATTGTCACATAGATATCGAATGATGTTGGGACTCGGTCATCTTAAATGTCCATCCATAAACGGTGTAAATAAAATACAAAACTCTTTTGTCTTTTGCCAATAAATTTATCAAATAAATCTTTTTGACTTTTTCAATTTTTTTCTAAAAAAAATAGAAAATCTTTTTAGCTTTTTCCAATAATTTTCAAAAACAAAAATCTAATAGAAAAATTACACATGTCATAACACTAAAAAATATATATCAATAAGAACAACTAGTGTAAGACAAACAAACCATGCTAACAATCAACGAATATGAATTAGCATGTGATGTGAGACTTAACCAATCTAGCATTTAGCATCTCGAAAGTGATTTTCTAACTCAAACCGGTGTGTACCTAACTCTAGGGTTAATGGGAATCGACGGGACACACTCCTTAAACTTCCTAGGACCTTTTCCAAGATCAAAGAAAAAACACCTAAAGTGACCATTCTTACCACAGTGTGAACACGTGAAAACTCGAGAAAAGTTACCTATGGGTTGACCTTTTCTAACGTCCATGGATGTGGTTGACCCTATAAAACAAACAATGGTTTTGTCTTCAACACTCGTAGCATGAGAACAAGATGATCCATTACCATCACTACTCAAACTATCCGAGTCTTTTAAATCATTTTTTAACTTCAAAATTTTTTACTCAAGTAAAAAGTTAGACTCTTGAAATTTAAGGGACTCCTTCATCATATGATCAATCATTCCTAAAAGGTTATCTCCATCTCTCTCAATAAACGCAAAATTTTCCCTAAGAGTCTTCTCTCGTGACTTAAAATCATTTATCAAAATATTTTTATCCTCTTTGGCACAAAGACAAATCCTAAATTTTTTAAAGTCATCCAACCCTTTTTCCAAAACTAGGACTCTATCATCACTCTCCTATTTGGACAATTCTAATTTTCTGAAGTCATGGTACTAGGAAATAAATTTCTCATGATAAAAATCTCTTCGATTTTGAATCATTTGCAAAAGACCCATAGTGGAATTAAAATGATAATTTTCTTCTTCCAAAACTTTAATTCTTTTCGCAAATGTCAAACTCAAACTATTTAGATCGTCAAAACTATGATTTGTGCCATCAAAATTAGATATTCGATTATATGAGTTCTTCATCGAAAATATCGCGAAATTTTTTAAAAAATTGATTTTTCAAAAAAAATCAATATCACAAAATTTTGTGAAAAACAAAATCACTTAATAATTTTGAGAAACCCGCTCTGATAATAATTTGTGAAAGTGGTGATCGCTTAAATAAGCTCTGATACCAATTTGTGAAAGCTACGTGATATTGATTAAACCAATTCGCAAATTCCAATTAAATACTTATTTAACCACTTGGCAATTTTTAAACCAAATTAAATTCATCCCTAACACAAGCAACTACGTGGGTAAAATCAAACCATCATAAAAATTTGTTGACACAAATTTTGGAAAAAAAAAAAACAAAAAGGGAAAACCTTTTATTTCCCTATGTAAAATAAATCGCAACTTACATACACAATGAAATCTACAATAAATATCATGCAGATACTCACGTAGACATGCAGGCTAGAGTCAGCAATGGAACAGTCGCAGCAGTCCACACGAACTCGCATATCGAAATCAGCAAGGAATACCCATAAGCACTCCCAAATGACATGCAGTCGTCAGCCGTAGAGATACCACCCCACAAAGAGAAACTTCACCAAAGTTGAATCTCGCTATCTAAAATAATTCAGTAAAGTATTTGGGATTTTTGTGAATTGGAAAACAAAATATTGGACCCTAAATTGAAGAAGACAAAGTGTTTTATTGTTTTGCAATTTATGGAGAATGAAAATCTTCAGGTCTTCTTAATGAAAAATGACTCATTTAACACGCTTTATATAAAGAACTTGAGTCGGAAGATTGCTCAAACGAAGTCACTATGTCACTCGAATGACGTTGTATCTCGCTTGAATGGCTTCATAAGACTTGGCAATGTCACTTGAACAACGTGGCATTGTCGCTCGAACGACTAGAGCATCAAAATGTGTTCGCCTCAACACTTAAAAAAATTTCTATTGAAGAAAAACAGTGCCTCAACTGATTTAAATCAGTTTAGAATTTTTTTTCGAAACACTTAGAAAAATATACCAACACTTTTAAATGAACCATTAAGGGACTAAAATACAACCTTACCAAAATTCATCCCGTAGCGGCTTCTTTATTAAGGAACATTGATATTTGGATCCGTATTGATGTATGATTGAACTTGAATAAATCTTCGATGGTTGAAGCGGTATACGACATACACTAACGTAAACCAGGGTGTATAAAATATGCCCTTACATGGTTTCTAAGGGAAATGACTTTAAGAACTCATTAAATCTATAGACACTGAGGCTGACACTCCACATGATCCACTTAGGTGATACATTGTATGTTGATGAACCCCGCCTTAACTAGAATGCTATACCAATTCCACCTGCTGAAATGCAACCCAACCCAAATGTTTATCCTATCTCTTTCTCTTTTTTTGTTCCTCCTTTTTCTGATAATAATGTAATCGGGACCTCTTTTGAGGAAGTTCTCAATGCTATTATTTGTAGAATGATATAAACGAAGATTTTGAGTATCTTGTTGTGCCTTACATTAATTGTTTTGATTCTAATCAAACTCTTGATGATGATGATTTTGCAAATGAATAAGTCTTACTCATTTTTATTAGGTAAATAAAAAACAACATAACCACGTCTAAGTAAATGAAGATGAAACTATTTTATCAATCTCAGTTCTAGTAGCCAACTACGCCAGATTAGGATCAGGTCTCCCCTTGACGAGCATGAGCGCGCGCAACTTGAAGAACTACAGAAGGAATTTGTGGACATCTTCGCATGGTCCTACAATGACATGCCTAACATTGATCCTGAGGTAGCTCAGCACGAGATTCCAACTCTCCCAGAATGCAAACCGATCAAAAAAAAATTGCAAAAGCTCTGCACCGAATGGTCGCTCAAGAATAAAGAAGAGGTGGTCAAATAGTTGAACGTAGGCTTCATCCAGGTGATCAAATATCCTACATGTCTAACCAATATTGTACCCGTATCAATATGATCGTGGACAACGTCTTTGAAAGATGATTACCCATTGCCCAATATCAACATGATCATGGAAAATATGGCTAGTCACGCTCTCAAGTCATTCATTAATGAGTTTTTTGGTTACAATCAGATTAGGATGCACCCTGATTATCAAGAAAAAATTGCATTCATCATCCCTTAGGGAACTTTCTATTACACAGTTATGCCATTCGAACTTAAAAATGCAGGAGCTACCTACCAAAGGGTTTCCACAACCATCTTGATTTATCTGATACATAAAGAGATCGAGGTCTACGTGGATGATGTGATCATTAAGTCTAAGACTCAGGAAGGTTATGTTCATGCCCTCTGAAATTTCTTCGAACGATTGCGGCGATACTAGATATGACTTAACCCAAAGAAATGTGTCTTCGGCATCACCAAAGGAAAGCTTTTGGGATTCATGGTTAGCGAGAGAGCGATTGAAGCAGATCCTACCAAACTGAAAGCCATACTAGAAATGCCACCATACCAAAAGGATAAAGAAGTACAATGATTCTTGGGAAAAGTATAGTATATTAGTCAGTTCATCATCCTGTTGACTTCTATTTGTGAACCCATTTTCAAACTCCTCCAAAATGATTCCACCAAAGTCTAGAATGAAGCTTGTTAGGTTGCCTTTGACTGAATTAAGATGTACCTTACCCGACCTCCAGTACTCATGCCTTCACAGCTTGGTCTCCCTCTACTCCTGTATTTGATCGTAAATGAAAATGCAACTGGGGTTTACTAGCCCAATACCTTGAAGAATACGACAAAAAAGGTCCATCTACTCTACTAGTCAAAAATTGGTCGAGTACAAAATCAATGACACTGCCTTAAAGAAAGCACGTGTCTCCCTTGTCTTGGTCACTCAAAAATTACTACACCACATGCTCACTTTTTCCATTAGACTTGTGTCCCGAATGGAAGCTATCAAGTACCTTCTTAAGAAACATTCGAATGGCCCGATGGTTGATGCTACTAGCTGAGTTTGATATTGCGTATGTCACGTAAAAAGTTATGAAAGAAGGGCCATCTCTGACTAACTTTCCGACTACCCGATGGAAGAAGCCGAAATTTGGATCTCTGAGTTCTAGGATGAAGGTATCCTTTGCACCTCTCAGGAAGACCTACGATGGAATATGTTCATTGGCGTCATTGCCAACAAGAAAGGATACGACATTGGGATACTTCTGATCACCCCTAATGACTCTTACACTTCCATTCCCATCAAGATAGATTTTCCCTCCACTAACACGATGATCGAATAAGAGGCATGAACCGTAGGCCTCAAATTCGCTCTCAAGAAAGGAATCCAATGCCTAGATGTCTACGGGGACTTTTCCCTTATCATCGGCTAGGTCCTAAGAAGATGGAAAGTTAAAAATGAAACACCCTTACCCTTCTATGCCCACGTAGAAGAACTGGACTCGTAGTTTTATGATATCACCTTTCACTACTTTCTCCGAGAAAGGAACACCTTAGTCGATGCACTTGCTACTCTTGCCTCCATGGTCAACATGCTCGAAGAAATAACAATGGCCCCTTTCCCAGTACAAAAGTAAGAAAAATCGAACCACTACTACCACATTGAGATCGTTACAGAGAGGACTCTGATATGGTCGAGTGATGGTATTACAATATTTGGTGCCTCCTCAAGCACGGTTGGTACCCCCAATATGCCTACAAGAAATACCAAGCAACCATCTATAAACTAGCTACCCAGTACACTGACTATGATAAAGCACTATTCAAGAGAAACTTCGATGGAACCTACTTACACTTCATCGCAGGGGATGGCATTAAAGAAATGATGCAAAAGATTTATAGGGGGAATGCGTACCCCACATGAATGGTCATATGATCACCAAGAAGATTATCTTATGGGGTACTATTGGACTACCAATGTTAAGAATTGCATCTCTTACATCTGGAGATGCCTAAAATGCCAAATGTTTTCCAATCTCCAGCCCTTGCCTCCATGAGAATTGTACAATATCACTTCTCCATGGTCGTTCTCCACACGGGGCATCAATATCATATGGAAAGTTACACCCAAAGCCTATAATGGGCACGAGTTCATCCTGGCTGGCATTGATTATTTCACTAAATAGGTCAAAGTCGAGTCATACGCAGTGCTCAATGATAAAAAGGTAGCCAAACCATTTGAAGAACATCATTTATCGATACGGGGTTCGGTATGATCTAGTGTCAGATAACGGGTTACATTTCGAGGCAAAAGTCATAAAATTGGTCGAAGAGTATGGGATTAAAAGACACAAATATTCTCCCTACCGACCACAAACCAACAGTGCATTTGAAGCTACTAATAAGAACCTAAAAGAAATAATCAACAAGATGACTAAGAGTTGCCAAGATTAGGCCAATTGGATCCCTTACGCCCTTTGGGGCTATCGCACTTCAGTCCGAACATATACTAGGGCTACCCCTTACTTTGTGGTATATGAAATGGAAATAGTCCTACGCATTGAACTAGAAATACTATCATTACGTGTCATGCTTGAGAGCAAAGTCAACGAGGAAGACTGGCATCAGAGTCGTTTAGATGAGTTGTCGCTCTTAGATGAAAGGAGGCTAAAGGCTCTATATTTCTTACAAGGGTGATATCAATGGATAGAGCGATCATTCAACAGGAGAGTCAAGGATAGTGGTGTCCGAGAATGGTACTTAGTCCTCAAAGAAATCATAGAACCCATCTGAGACCCTAGAGGTAAATTCATGTCAAACCGAAGTGGCCCCTACATCATGAAAAAGATCATTTCCGATGTCTCCGCTATGCTCACTGACCTTGACGGAGAAGACATGATTCGTCCAGTCAACCTGGACCGTCATAAGAAATTCTACACTTGTCTAAAATCTTAGCACTATAAACTCCTCTCACCCCCTTTCTATTAAAAAAACCTTCATTTATGTCTACTCATAACTACGTGGGGCTTGATCCTCTAAAACCTTTAGTTTTAAAAAATGAAGCTTAGAAAATTTTCAAAACCCCCAGAGGTACGTAGGCAGATCATATGCTTAACATCGGCACGATCCCTTTCCTTTTCAAAAAATGTTACTATTTTCTTACCTACGAAAATGACAATTTCATTTTATCATTTGCATGAACAAAAGGATTATGTATGCCTTAGCGATTGGTATAGAAAATTCTAGTGTAAAACTCATCAAGACGCATAAAAAATAATTAAAATCTTTTCTTATTCCATAAAAAGGAAAATTCAGTACATATACAAGAAATATTAGCGTAGGGAGTCAAATAACTACCCCCACCCGCCAACAAACTATCCTAAAACAAATCACAACAAACTGTCCCTAAAAACTATACAAACATTCCTACATTTATTCCCCCAAAATAAAAAATAAATACAACCAAACACATTACCATCACAAAAGCTTCCCAAACAAACTCTAACTTCATAAAAGACCATATTCGCGGCTTACGAACGACCCATCCCCATCATAATCTGCTGCTTAAGGCCCCCTAACGTCCCCCGCTAGGCTGGTATGCCAAAGGAGCTCCATGGAATGATAATCTCGGAACATCCTAGAGAAAACCACTACGCCCCCTCCATAGTGTCAAACATGACGAACCATATATGTTTGGTCTCCTCTGCCGAGATCATAGCCACTACCCTCATCCTTTCATATAATCTCCCGAAACATGCCAAACCCTACCAAAAGATTAAAAAGGGCGGGTTGAAGATCGACGACTCTCCCACAGAGAGCCTAATATCATGTGCAAGACTTCAGTCAAATTTTTTATAAGCCCAAGGTACGAGAAGGCACAATTTTCTCCCATCCGACTTAACCTAGGAGCTTCCAGGGGAAATAGAATGAGGTATGCCGAAGGTCAACTAACTGAACGTATCAGTATTCCACCAGTTCTAGAATGGGTTGCAACTCTGCCCACCACGACACTGACCAATGCAAACATCAAGCTCCGTACTCCACAAACAAATTTACCCAGTTATCTATGTATGGGACAAAGATTATAAAATAATGAGTGAAGAAATTTGGCACATATGCCAAAAGATATTCAAGGGGACTGTCAAACGGTATCTCTCAGCCATCCACATAAATCCCATAATCGGGCTTCCGCTTATAAAATTAGAATGGCCTCCACCAAGCATCTAGACCATTCAGGGTCTCTGCTAGTATCACCACCATAGGATTGCGACGATATGACATCCACATTGTAATAGCAGCGAGTTAAGGGTACACGATCAGGTCCCAGATCACTAGCAGTATCTCGCAGTTAAGCCTAGGGTAACATCTTCAGCAGGGCCCGCATCATTGAAATCCCACATATGCACATAATATAGGACAAATAGGAGAGAAATAACTCCCCCAATAATCAATGATCGAGCCACCGAAGGAAATATGTGGAGAAATCCTCCTAACATCTCTTGAGGAGACTGAGGGCATTCAGGCATGGTCGTCACCACACTAGGATTAACCCCCAACATAATGAAGCACTCCTCGTAGGTCGGATATACCTCATCCAAGACAAAGGGGAAAACATGATCCTCAGGATACTAAAATTGTGTGGTCGCCGCCAGCGTGTTCCAGTCGATGAGCCGATTGTGCCACAAAGATACCCAACGCAAGTTAAAAGCGTCGTAGTCTATATTGTACATACACATAGCTTCCAAATTCTAGATATGTGAAGAAAATTTTGCACTCATAGGAAGGGACATTTTAGGAAATAATAATATAGAAGACAAGAAACAAGCAACGGAGGAGAGAAAATGTGAATGAATGAAAGAACCTCACCACCTTACCCCCTTTTATACGTGGAAACCTTGGCTAAAGACAAGAAATTTAAGGACCTCAAATAAATAACAGCCCCACCAAATACTTTAAATCTACAGAAATTACAATCAAAGGGTTAGGGTGATTTGACTGGACTCACCTGCCGATGGGCAGGAAAATGGGTATGTCAATTGACAACCCCCTTATTTTAGAAAATTCTATCTTTCCTTTTTTATTAAAATAAAAAATCTAAAAATTAAATCCCTATTTAGAAAAATCCAGGTTGTTTCTTCCGACATTATCCATTTTACTCATCCTTTCTCAAAATACATTTTCCCTTATGTTATCTAAATATCCCATCCTTTTACGGTGTTAGCAACAAAGTAAAAAGTGCATCTAGATTAAAATCAAAGGTAAAAAATAAAAATCACATTCATTTGATATATATGGACACTTGCTTCATTACATTTTTCAGGAAAAAAAAAAAGAAAAATAGAAAAAGAAAAAAGGACAGTGGAACTCAGCCCGAAACCCCCATTCTCTCATCACTCTCTCTAAGACCCCCCATCGGTATGGAGAGCGTGTTTCCCATAGCGACGAGTTATGGCGCCTCCACTTCCTGATCCTAATCCCGATCCCGATCCCTCCTTTGAGGAAGAAAACTACACCAAACAAGAAGGAACCCGGACCGAGCCCCTGATGTAGGCAGTCGTCGAATCCACCCAATCTCAAATGTCCTTGAGCCAAGTAGTCAACACCGGGACATACTGCAAGCAAAACAAAAGAGACAAAAGGAAAATAAGTTTCTCTATAATAAAGAAAAATCCAGATAAGGACAAAGAAAGAGAAGAGATATACCTCTGGCTGAAGGACATCCTCTTTTAGCCCCAATACCACTAGATCCACCGCATTAGGGTGGTCATGCATGCGTAGTGATCCTGCTTTAGCCAATAAAAAGTTATAAAAAGGCGGGACGAGATAAATGAATGGAACCTCTGCTGCCACTACTGAGGATAATACACCACCTGTTCTTTGGACATACCCCGCCGGTGGACTTATACCACTTACTAAAGTCGTAGGCGGTGAAGGTATGTTCGACATGTTATAAATACAAGAAGGCATCTTCCAGATCATCAAAAAATCGAGATAATCATAAGTCTCCACCGTATCCGTGTATGATGAATAAGGCAGCTCGCCAACTATCGCCACTGTCCTAGCTTCCTATGACATCTCTCGCACTCGCCTCATGTACAATAGGTGTGCCATCGTCGAACAACCACCCAATCCACCATGATTAGTCAGACCACACTCTCCCCCAAATACCAAGAGTAGCCGAACTCGTGCTCCAGCAGTCAACCGCGCATAATAAATAGCCATCCACTAGGGATAGAAAGTCACTTGCAATTACTAATAAAGATCAGTAGTTGCGTAAAAAGATAAAATGTCAAAAAAGGTTTTGAAAGAAAAAAAGGAATAATATGATCGCTCATCAGTGTGTTTAAGACTTGACGCACCATCGATAAAGAAGGATACTGTTTCGACCGCCGATTGGACTTTTGCCACTGGTACATCCGACAGAAGTCCCCTACCTCCTCATCATGCAAACCAATCAAACGGGCATTGAGCCCAATCACCTCATAAAACTACATCTGCAGAGAGGACAAGAGGTAGTAATTAGAAAAAATAAAAGGAAATGCAAGAAAATACATAGAAATGCGAGAACTACCTCCAGAAAATACACGGCTTCAGTAAAAGTCTGTCGGCAGCACTTGTTAAAAGAATTCAAAAAATAATAAGGGGTTGCCAATGTCAGGCTCCCCTAGTCATAGAGAGTGGTATTTAAAAATACCGTCAAAAATGGAAAAATCCATAAGTGGATGATGTCACCGCTCGAGGTCACCAAGAACCCTCCCAATAGAAGAAGAATGAATAAACGATCCATCTGCCATAACTGTAACCCATTTGACTCATTGATCCTCCGACTCAAAAGAATCTCCCATAGAGAAGATATGCGGATCAAATTGTCGAAGACTATCCTCTCTACGTCTCCCAACGCAGCCCCAATCACCTCAGGTGTCACCCTCAAAATTGGTGCACCATAATCTGGAAACCCTCACAATCAATCCATAGATGTTGGATGCTAATGGGACATCTCCCTGAATCCCATATGAATGTTTTAGGCAGTGTCCCACCACCTCTCTCCCAGAACACATAGAATGTCCGTAGAGAGAGGCGTCTCATATAAAGTAGATGTCAAGTGCCCAAAACCTACATAAGAAACTACCCAGTGTAACACCACCGTAAGATGCTCCCACACATCCTTAAATCCCGTTGTCCCCTGGCAATGCAAGCTCGTTGAAGCTATGTCAATCTTCTAAAATAAGGAAACCTTTTGTCAACTCATGGAAACAAAAGAAGAAAAGAAGAAAAATAATGCCAAAGGTCATCATACTTATATATCCACTAGAGTTATTCACCCTAGATGAATGGTGGTGCGCAGGGTCACACGAAAGAGTGCGATCATCGGCAACTCACTCGAACAACTCGAAGGAATTTTCATTTCTCAATGCCAGGGTCACCCTAGCTCGCCATGCTAGGTTCACCAAATCGTCAACACCCAACCACACCATGTTGGTAGTGCTACTCGAAAAATCTTCCATTTCTAATACTCGAAGAAATAAAAAGGCTTGGGAACAGATATAAGTAAGAACGAGCGAAAGATCTGAATGCTAGAAGCTGTGAAAAACGAGGAGAACTTGCCCCTTTCTTATAGGAGGTCAAGGGGCATGCCGATCGACAGTTTCTTGACACTCACTAGTCAGTACCTGCCACTTCCCCTTCCAAGGTAGTCCAAAAGACCGTTCCATTGCCAAACGAAAACCATTGTACCATGCTCGCCAGTAACCCCATGGAAATTTTGTACAAAAAATCCAAAAAAATTCAAAAAAATTTCAAAAAATTCTTTAAATTGCCAAATAAATATTATAACATTTATTCACCAAGAAAGACATTTTTAAGCTTCAAAATTCCCCCGTTGGATTAAAACTACATTTCTATCCCCAATTTAAACCCTAGAACGACATGCCCACATCCCCCTGAGTCTGCTAAAATTTCCCAATGAAACCTCAGAGCCTCAAGTCATCAATTATTTTCCTTGTAAAATCTTGAAATCAAACTTCCCTTGTGGAGAAGGTCACCCCTATTTAGGTCCATAGAATAGACCTAGACCCGCATAATTGCATACCCCTACTTTAGGTCCGCATAATTGAGCTCGACCTACAAAATTGGTCGCCACTAATTTAGGTACACAACATTAACCCTACTTTAGGTCGGCAAAATTGACTTAGACCCACAGAATTTCTCACCACTACTTTAGGTCCTCAAAATTGACCTCGAACTACAGAATTGGCCGCCTCTACTTTAGGTCTGCGAAATTAGCCTCAACTCGTAGAATTGGCCGCCCCTAGTTTAGGTCCTCATAATTGACATTGACCCACAAAATTGTTCACCTCAACTTTAGGCCTGTAGAATTTTCCTCGACCCGTAGAATTGGTCGCCCCTACTTTAGGTCCGCAAAATTAACCTCGACCCATAGAATTGGTCTCCCTAACTTTAGGTCCTCAAAATTATCCTCAACCCGCAAAATATATCTCCCCTACTTTAGGACCTCATAATTTACCTTGACCCGCAAAATTGGTCTCCTCTACTTTAGGTCCTCAGAATTAACCTCGACCCACAAAATTGGTCACCACAACTGTAGGTTCTCAGAATTAACCTCGACCCGTAGAATTGGTCACCTCTACTTTAGGTCCGCATTATTGACCTCAACCCACATAATTGGTATCCACTACTTTAGGTCCTCAAAATTTACCTCAACCTGCGGAATTGGTTGCCCCAACTTTAGATTTGACCGCGACCCACATAATAGGCCATCCCTTTGGTCCGCAAAATTGACCTTTTTCTCAAAACATCATGTGGTGTCTAGTTAATGGCTTTCACTTATTCCAAGATCACACATCAAGGGGTTCTATAGACACTATATTCTAGGACTCTTTAAGTCCCTCCTTAGGTCTCTATCACCTCCTCAATTCACTACAAACCCTAGGTCATACTCCGAGTACCAATCAAGAGGCCATCGAGTTCTCTCAGGTCCCATTTGACCCTGATCAAATCCATCGTCAGAGTGAAATCTCAATGAACCTTTGAAGGGATCTGAATCCCCTTTTAAATGGCCCACCCTGTGCACAAATCAGCATAACGGTTCAGACAAATGGACAATTTTACTACCAAAAATTGACCTAGAGGCCACTGGGCTCTCTGGGGCCTGATTTTGACCCAATCATCTTCATCGTCAAAGAGAAATCTCAATGAGTCTCTGAAAGTAAATGAAACCCCTTTCCAACGGTCTATCCCATGCTTCAAATGACATAACGGTTGAGATAAATGATAATTTTCCCCTAAAAATTGATTTGGCTCTCCTGGGCACTCCTAGGCTCCATTTGACCAATGTCAACTCTTCATCCAGAATGAGACTGAATGAATATTATAAGGGAAATAAATAACCTTTTAAATGGTCTGCCTTGTACATGAATCATCCTTATGGTATGGACAAACGACCCATTTTTCTTCGAAAGGTCACCGAGTGCTTTCGGCCCTGTTTGACCAAAGTCAACTCTCTGAACCGAGTGAAGCTCTTTTGAAAATCGAATTACCTCGCATAACCTTTCTAATGGTCCACCCCGTGCGCAATTTTAACTTATGTTTTGGATGAACGATCTATCTTTGTGTGATGATCTCCTATCCGAAGGAGCGAAGAGAACTTCTGAGCCCCGTTTGACCCAAAGACAACTCCTAGACCTAGGAGCAGCCTTAAGGATTCTCAAAGATCTATGAATAAACTTTCGAACGGTATTCCCCATGCATGATTTGGACTAACGGATTGCATTTTATGACCATTTTCTAGAAAATCTCCACGAGACTACCAATTAGGAGGTCCATTTCCCTGCCAATCGACAATGTGTCTAGGATTATTAGCCGAAAGGTAGGGCAAGGACAATGCCGATCGACAGTCCCTTGACCATATATAAGGAGATCATGAGCTCACCTTCCAGGGCACCTCAGAAACATGAACTTTAGTGATCTCAACAACATTCTTCTTCAGTCAACGATGTTTCCATATTTGAAACATTTCTCAAGCTTTCATTTCCATCACTTTCACACTCAATTTAGCAAAAGTCCCACACATTCTTCATTCACTTGCAAGGAGGCTCATCATCGATCAAGATCAATATCCAAGTCTCCCAAGAAGTTCCAAACATTCTTCTTTCTCTTTAAATTTCTTTATTTTCGCATTAGTTATATAAATTCATAATCTAGCTTCCACTTTAGATCATACATATAGTAATCTCCAATCCTTTATTAATAATATTGCACATAATATATATTCTATAAAAAATCCAAAACAAGAAAAAGAGGGTTACACCTATAAATTCCAACGGGATTTTCACCACATTTTCTTAAAACTAAAACTCCATTTTTTCTACACACATATAATAAAATCCCCATTTGAATTTATGGGATAAATCCTACCCTCGTGACATATGTGCACTATGTGGACTTTGATGCCTTTATAGGCTACATAGGCATCTCAGGAAAAAACCTAAGACTCGAGTCCTATTTTCCTATTTTCCCATTTTCCCTCTTTTTCTTATTTTATTCATACATTATTAATATGTATCACACTTGTGATTCATATTTACGTCTTATCTAGCACATATTATCATTTCATCATATTGATCAATATCTCGATAAGCGCACACATTATATTTTTAATTATTATTTTAGGAACATTACTATGGATGACCTCACTCCGTCTTTTCCATGATACGAGTTGAGCAATTCCGATATCCACTTATATATACATGAGAACACACTTCATAGAGAAATTAAGAAATATAATAACATAAGCCCATGAGAGATCGAAAGGGTGGGATGGGTGCCTAACACTTTCCCATTCCGTAACTTAGCCCCCGAACCTTTGATCTAATTGGTTTTGCAAGCATCAGTTTGCCTTTGATGTCGTTCTCTCGAAGTGGCAACATGTTCTTTTACCTTTTTTGTCCAAAATAGGCTGGCAACTCTATTTATTTATAACACCCAGAATCGTTGACGGTCGAAGCATTCCTAGAAAAGGGCGTGAGACCACTCTATTTCTCTCTCCACTACCCCAATATGGAGACGGAGGTAGGGAAACCCCAAGCCACAGAGGGATGGCCATAAAGGGGTTGTCGGTCAGCATACCCCTTGTCCTGCCTATCGACAGGTGAGTCCAGTCAAGTCACCCTAAGACTTTGATTGCACTTTTTGTAGCTTTAAAGTACTTGGTTGGGCAAGAATTTTTAGATTTTCTTAGATTTCTTGTTGTTTAGCCAAGATTTTCATGTATAAAAGGGTGTAAGGTGATGAGGTTTTTCACCCATTCACTTTTTCTCTTATTTTCTTGCATATTTATTTCCTTCAATCCAATTGTTTCCCAAATGGACCTTCCCATGAGTGCAGAATTTACTTCATATCTCGAGAGCCTGGAAGCTCTGTGTCTGTAAAATGTAGATTACGCCAGTTTTAAATTGTGTCGAGTCTCATTGTGATGAAATCTTCCCATCCCATCGACTGGAACATGATGTTGGCCACAGTGCAATTTTGGTATCCCCGGGATCATGTTTTCTACTTTGTCTTGGTCAAGGTCTGTCTGACCTATGAGAAGTTTTTAGCTATGTTGGGTGTTAACTCTAGCGTGGCGGCAGTGATGCCTAAATTCTCTCAATCTCCTCGGGAGCTGTTAGCACGATTTTATAACACCCTGTATTTTATTATATTAAATAATAATGGGATTAAATATTGTTATTGGACTAATTAAATTAATAAGGTGAGAAATTTATTTGTTAATTAATCCGGATTAAAATAAATATTAACTAGCGTGCCAAGGGTTAACACTTATTGTTGAGATTTATTGAATATTACTATGTGAATATGTAATATGGAATTATAAAATTTTATAAATTGTCAAAATGTGAAATATGACAGTGTGACATTTCAAGTTGGGCCGCACGTGTGAGTCGTACTGGGACTAATTAAATAGAATATAAAGATAATAAATTTTTAAGTAACTCGACTGCTCGTTTAGAGGGCACCATTGAGTTCGAAAGGGTCGAGATAGTCAGAAAACTCTACTTGGGTATTTTATTTGGACTCTGAAATATTTTGAGGCCAAAACGGCACCCTCTATGGGTGTTTTGGTCATTTGGATTTTTGAGGAAATAAAATGTACAAAAATTAGGAAAATAAAACAAAGTGTACGCGGGTAAGAGGGGAATCTGTCAGTTCCAAACCTACGAGAGAGAAAGAGATAACCACAAATAAGAGATGAGAGAACCCATAAGCATTCTTAGTGCAAAACCCATCATCTTTCTCCACCGTAACCATCTTTGCGTAGATCGAAAGAAGAGAAATTACTTTCTTTCCTTAGCAATAATTGTGTTCATGTTAGACTAGGTGAATTTCCCTTTGTTATAAAGATTAAATTTTGTGAAAATTTTGGGAGAATTCGTCATAAATTAGGTCTGATTTGAATAAAGTTTGATTCCTTTTTGTAGATAAGTTTATGTCCATGAATTAATGATAATTTTCGGATTGAATTTGGGTTTAATTAGATTTTTGCATGTAAATTTTATAACTAGGGTTCTTGACATCTATAATTAGGGATTTCGAATTTATTGATGATTAGTGATAATTTCATGATGCTATATTGTTGGAAATCATATGTAGATGTTAAGTAGTTGATTGGAATTGAGTGATTGGTGTTTAGGCTGATTATTTTAGAGGTTTTAGGCTTAAAAATGGTGGAAAACGAAACTATTAACGGTGTAAAACATAAGAGGTATGGTGGGGAAGAACACTGCTCAATCTTGTTCGAACGAGATTGAGCTTTGTTCGAACGAGAATGGATATCGCGAGATGTCGTTCAAACGACATCTGACCTAGTTCGAACGACAGGTAAAAAAACATGGAAAATTACAAGTTTTTCCCAATTAGGTTTACGCAGTTGTTTTGAGATAACGAACTATCATTTGGTGACTGTAGCATAGTGTAGAATTTCTAGGGAACATTCGTAGAGTAATACCTTAAATATTTGGAAAAGGAAATTAACCTTGGAAATTTTGAGAGAGAGAATAACAAATATAACTATATTATAAGTAGTAATAAGAGAATACTACGTATGGAAAATACATGTAAGGGTTGGGTGAATACCTTGAATTTTAATGGGATGTGGGAATGCCTATTATATGATTATATTTATTGTGTGTATAACATACCTACGCTGCTTGCTATCGGGAGGAGTTTTCGCGCTATGGACAGTCTTATCCTGAGAGACCCAATGGGAGGATATTTGACTTGATCATCGAGAGTATATTAACTTCGTTATGTGTTATCTGAGAAGTAGGATAGTTTTGATGGATGAATGGGAGTGTAGGTATGTGCGTAACCCATTTTGATGGGGAGTATACTCGCTTCCAATATTTATGTTTTGAACTTATGGTTCGTGAGAGATTGAGCTAGTTGTCCTTTAGGCAGTGATTGATGCACCGGGACGGGATAACAGAGTGTGCATTGCCCCAAGTGGTCTTAACCTAAGGGTGCAGTATTTATATATATATGTACTTTTGGATCAATTCTACTATGTGAAATTAGTAAATATAGTAATGTTGATAAATAAATAAAATATGGTGAGTAAAAGATTAACTATTAGAACAGTGGGTCTGGAATGTGGTCTTAGGGATAAATGATTTTAATAGCGTATTGTATGGGCGATACAGGTTACTCCTTTGATATATATTTAGAAGTATAAGTCTATGAACTAGTTGGGAACATTATAAATAACTAGGTTAGGATAGACGTATGTTAGGCATGCAAAATAGTGGAGAGGTGAGAATCTCATGTGAGAGTTCGAAACTAACATGCACATAATACTTGCATTATTGCAGTTTTAAATACTTGCTAAAACAAATATTTTTACAACTCGGGCTCTGACCCATGTCTTGCTATTTTTCTCTCTTTTGCTATATATATATGTATATATTATTTATCAGGTTCCCATCCATAGGGTTACCAGCCTTAGACGCGTGCATCATTTAGCGAGCTGCATAGGTTGTGAGAGTTGCATGTCCTTGCATTAGACGCCTTTATCATTTCCTTCAGTTCCACTTAGACGCTTCTTTTAGGGCATATTTCTCCCATTCTTAGTCGTTTTATTAGAGATTGTACTCTGTTTACTTTGGTAGTTTATTTCTGTTGCACTTGCGGATTTTATGGTTTGTTGGTTTGAGACTTTGAACTGGAATATTTTATCTAGCCTGATTTATTTCAGTAGTTCATTCATGTCCAGTATTTATTATATTTATGTGGAATGTTAATAACTTATATCTTAAATAATGAAAATTTATTAATGGATTATTTGAGTATAAATAAAATTAAATGTTTGGACATTTAGCTTAATTATTTATTAGGTGATTAATAAAGAATAATTATTTTCGATAGTGATGTTAAGAATGAATCCACCAAACATTCTGTTTTAACTTTAATAAAGGACTGATTACCCAGTATTTAATTAGGCAGGTTGTCACAGGTGGTATCAGATCTAGGTTTTAGAGTCCTTTAGGATCTGTACGGCTTATTATGCTTTCATCTTAGCGTTCTTTGATATAGAGCCCTATCTTTAAGACTGTTGTACTATTATTTATTCGATTACATCTTCAACTATTTGAGATTTAATAATAACTATGGACTAATAAAATTCTTTCTCATCTCTGATGCCTCTTCGACATACACCATGAGAAAGACAGGCCCAACTAGAGCAGCCAGCAGCTCAGGCTCAGGGAATAATTAACGCAGTCGAGGTCGCCACCATAGTTGCTTAGGCAGTGAATGCAGCTTTAGTGGTGGTGCAGCAGGCTCCAACCTAGGTTCAGGCTATGGCGCCAGTTCCAGCTCAATTTCCCACTGCATGGGGGAGAGTTAGGGATGCTTTTCAGAGGATACATCCCCCAAAGTTCTCGAGCAGTTCTGATATTATCACCGCGAGCTAATGGAAGAAAGATGTCCAGAAGCATCTTCACATGTACTAGTGCACCAACATTCAGAGACAGTTACTGGCTTTTTTCAGGATAGTAGGGGCCAATTTACAGTGGTGGGAGTCCACTACCACTTTGGAGGAGAGGGAAAGTATGACGATTCAGAGTTTTTGGGTGCGGTTTGACCGTAAATACTTTCCTTCCGTCGTGTTGACTGAGATGAGGTGGAGACTGTTGGATCTTAAGCAGGAAAGTATGACTGTTGCAGAGTATGAAGAGGATTTCACAAGATTTATTTCTATAGTTCAAGATGAGGTACCTACCGAATAGAAGAAGATTCAGATGTTCATGGATGACTTAACCTGGAGGATTCGCTAGCACCTCTTGGGTAATCTATCGCTGGGTACTTATACTAATGTACTCAACTCTACCCTATTAAATTTCCAGGACCACCGCTTCCATCATCAGGGGAGCAAACGAGTCGGGGAATCCAATTACCAAGGCCATATAGGAGGTATTAGTGCTAGTGGGGCACTAGCAACTCAGGGGTAGGTCCATCAGGGTGAGCAGAGTTCCCATCAGGGGGACCTTGCTAAGCGATTCCAATCTGGTGACTCTAGGCCAGGACATGGGGGCTATAAATAGGAACAATCTAGCCAGTAGGGACATCAGGGCCAACAACTGTATCAGTAAGGCCAACAGGGCTAGCGAAGGAGTACTAACGGCCATCAGTGCCGAGGACAACAGGGGTAGAGGAGAGGTAACTTTAGCAACAGGTGTTTTTCTTGTGGAAAGACTGTCCATAGAAAATAGGATTTCCCGACAAGGGCAAGTTTCCCCAGCAATAGGGTGACCAGCAGGAGCCTCAGAGACCCATTTTCCTCGCCGCCCTACCAGCAATAACACTAGTCCTAGCTTTACCCGCACCCCCGATTCAGCAGGAACAGTTACAAAATGGATGTGTTTATAACGTCAACCAGGAAGTAGCACCGCAGGCACCACCCGCCATTGAGGGTACATTTTCTATCCATGGTAATATGGGATTCTTTTTATTTGACACTAGGGCATCACACTGCTTCATAGCCACTAGTTTTGAATGGGCCACTGGGTTGTTAGACACGACAGAGAGTAAAGTAACATGTGTAGACTCACCATTGGGTAATGGGTTATTGATTTTCTTTATATTCCGGGGAGTAGGTATCGAGATTGGGAGTCTGATTTTGCCTGCAGATATGCTAGTATTAGACATGCACGAGCATGATGCCATTATTGGCATGGATTGGCTTGCTGCTTATAGATCCATGTTACACTGTTTCAGTAGGAGTATTATTTTTTCTATTCCGGGCCATGATATATTTTTGGTGGCGATGCCTCGTCCTGAGGGAGGATCATCCACCCATTTAAATTATATAAAGGAGGAGACCTCTAAGGAGATAGTGATTCCCATTGATTCGATTACTGTAAATCGCGAGTTTTTTGATGTGTTCCAAGAGATACCAGGGTTACCTCATAGCCGAATGATAGATTTCATTATAGGCTTGATGTCGAACACTCGGTCGATAGCCCATGCACCAAACTGTATGACTCCATATGAGATGAGGGAGCTACGGGATCAAATTGAGTAGTTATTTGGACAAGGCTTCATCCGTAGGATTACCTCGTCTTGGGGTGCTCCCGTGTTGTTTGTAAAGAAGAGAGATGGGTCATTGAGGTTGTGTGTGGATTATCGTGAGTTGAACGAAGTCACGATACATAATAAGTATTCGTTGCCCCGAATCGATGACTTATTCGACTAGTTGAGAGGAGTTGCCTTCTTTTCAAAAATAGATTTGAGCTCGGGATATCATCAACTACGGATTAGGGAGCAGGATTTTTTGAAGATTTCTTTCTTTATGAGGTATGGGTCCTACAAGTTTCGGGTCATGCCATTTGGGCTGACAAATGCTCTAGCCGTATTCATGGACTTGATGAATCAGGTGTTCAGAGAGTTCTTAGATCAGTTTGTCATTGTCTTCATAGATGACATCCTGATCTATTCTAAGACTGAGGAGGATCATGTTGAGAATTTGAGACGGGTTCTTCAGACTCTACGAGAGCATTAGTTGTATGTCAAGTATGAGAAGTTCGGATTCTGGTTATAAGAGGTACAATTTTTGGGGAACGTTGTGTCAGAGATGGGGATATCAGTAGACCAGGGCAAAGTGTTAGCGGTGAGTGAGTGGGGACAGCCCATGACACCGATGAAGGTGAGGATCTTCTTGGGGTTATTCGGGTAGTACAGGCGGTTCATCCGAGGGTTCTCAAAGATTTCGGGTCCATTGATAAATTTGACTCCCAAAGGGGTGCCATTCATTTGGGATTATTCTTGTTAGTTAGCTTTCAGTGAGCTAAAGGATAAGTTAGCTTCAGCGCCAGTTCTTTCTTTACCCAGACCAAGGGTGGAGTACCTGGTATATACCAACGCTTCCCTATAGGGACTTGGGGGAGTACTCTAGCACGAGGATCAGGTTATAGCTTATACCTCCCGTAAACTTAAGCCTCACGAGAGGAATTACCCCACCCATAACTTGGAGCTGGCAGTAGTCATGTTTGTCCTATGTATTTGGAGACACTACTTGTTGGGGGAAAAAATTTTCCTGTTCACAGACCACAAGTCATTGCAATACTTGTTCACTCAGTGGGAGTTGAACATGCGTCAGCGCAGGTGGCTGGAGTTTGTGAAAGATTACCAGTGCAAGATACAGTAACACCTGGGGAAGGCTAACGTAGTTGCCGGTGAATTGAGTTGTAGGCTAATAGGTGAGGTGGAAGAAGTGTGGAAGACAAAATGGAAAGAGTTAAGACATCAGGATGCAGTGGCCCAATCCTTTATGTCCGTTATGACAGTCACACCAGAGATGGTTACAAGGGTGATCCAGGCCCAAGCCACTGATACGTTCTTCTAGGACCAGATTGTGTGACTTCTAGACGAGGGCGCAAAGTCCTACTTAGTGAGTTCAAATGGGGGTTTGCGATTTAATGGGAGATTAGTGGTCACGGAAGGGGAGGACTTACATATGCTGTGATGACAGAGTCGCATGCATCTCGATTTATGGTATATCCCGGAGGGGATAAGATGTACTAGGATATAAGGCAACAATAGTGGTGGAGTGGGATGAATAAGGACATTGCGGAGTTCATGTCCAAGTGTGCCACCTGTCAGCTGGTAAAGGTGTACCATCAGAGACCACCAGGGCTACTTCAGTCGCTAGAGGTCCCTATGTGGAAATGGAAGAGCATTTTCATGGATTTCATCACTGGGTTGTCTACCTCATAGAGGGGTTATGATTCTATATGGGTAGTGGTTGATCGGTTGACCAAGGCAGATCATTTTCTGCTGGTGCGAACAGACTACACTACGGGACAATATGCCCAATTATTTATTACTAAGATAGTGAGATTGAATAGGGTGCCCCTAAATATCGTGTCCGGCAAAGACAAGATTTTTGTGTCACGCTTCTGGGAGAGCTTTCAGGAAGCTATGGGTACTGAGCTGCGGTTGAGTACGACTTATCACCCACATATAAATGGGAAGACTGAGTGTACTAATCAGATGATGGAGGATATGTTACGCATGTGTGTCCTTCATTTTTTAGGGGGTTGGGAGTCGTACCTTCCACTGGTGGAGTTCACTTATAATAACTCCTATAAGTTTACAATCGGCATGGCCCCATTTGAGGCACTGTTCGACAGGCCTTGTCATTCTCCCTCTTATTAGCTAAACGTGGGGGACAACAAGTTACTCAGACCAAAGGTAATTCAGGACACGCCAGCCAAGTTTGAGTTGATCCAGAGCCATATTCGGGTAGCCAAGACAGGCAGAAAAGCTACGCCGATGAAAAGAGGTCCTTCAGGGAGTTTAACGTGGGGGACCAGGTATTACTGTGAGTGTATCCTATGAAAGGAGTTATGAGGTTTGGGAAGAAGGGTAAATTGGCTTCGAGATACGTTGGACCATTTCCCATTATCGAGAGGATCGGGTCGGTGGCATATAGACTTGGGTTGTCGGAGCAATTGGACCGTGTTCATGATGTGTTTCACATTTTGTCGTTGAGATGATAGCTTCGAGATGAGTTGGGCCACACTCATATTGCGATTGAGGAGATTGACTTGTAGCCCAACAGTTCTTATGAGGATAGGCATGTGAATATCTTAGACCATAGCGAGAGAAAATTGAGGTCAAAGGTAGTTCCACTTGTGTGGGTTCAGTGGGAGCATCATAATATGGAAGAGTCTACTTGTGAGCGAGAGGAGGATATGCGTAAGAAGTATCCAGACTTATTTTGATGAGGTATGCTTTACTTTTCAAATTTTAGGGCGAAATTCCATTATTAGGGGGAAGTATGTAACACCCCGTATTTTATTATATGTTATAATTATGGGACCAATTATTATTGTTGGATTAATTAAATTAATACGGTGAGAAATTTATTTGTTAATTAATTCGGATAAAAATAAATATTAACTAGCGTCCCAAGGGTTAATACTTATTATTGAGATTTATTGAATATTACTGTGTGAATATGTAATATGGAATTATGAAATTTTATAATGTTTCGAAATGTGAAATATAATAGTGTGACATTTCAAGTCGGGATGCGCATGTGAGTCGTACTGGTACTAATTAAATGGAATATAAAGATAACAAAATTTTAAGTAACTCGTATGGTCATTTCTAGTGCACCATTGAGTCCAGAAGGGTTGAGATAGTCAGAAAACTCTACTCGGGTATTTTATTTGGACTCCAAAATATTTTTAGGCCTAACCTATACCCTGTAGGGGTACTTTTCTCATTTGGATTTTTGAGGAAATAAAATGGATGAAAATTAGGAAAATAAAATAAAGTGATTGTGGGTAAGAGGGGCATCTGTCAGTTCCAAACCTACGAGAGAGAAAGAGAGAACCACATAGAAGAGAGGAAAGAACCCATAAGCATTCTTAGTGCAAAACCATCTTTGCGTATATCGGAATACGAGGAATGAGCCCATAGCAATTTCATCAACGGATCAGAACATTAATTTGAGGCAAGTGGTAATTACTTTCTTTCCTTAGCAATAATTGTGTTCATGTTAGACTAGGTGAATTTCCCTTTGTTATAAAGATTAAATTTGGTGAAAAATTTGGGAGAATTCTTCATAAATTGGGTCTGATTTGAATAAAGTTTGATTCCCTTATGTAGATAGGTTTATGTCCATAGATTAATGATAAATTTTGAATTGAATCTGGGTTTAATTAGAGTTTTGCATGTAAATTTTATAACTAGGTTTTTTGACATCAAGATTTTGGGATTTCGAATTTATTAATGATTAGTGATGATTTAATGTTGTTATATTATTGAAAATCATCTGTAGATGTTAGGTAGTTGATTAGAATTGAATGATTGGTGCTTGGGATGATTATTTTAGAGGTTTTAGGCTTAAAAATGATGGAAAACGAAACTATTGAGGGTGTAGAACGTAACAGGTCTGGTGGGGAAGAACCCTGCTTAATCTCGTTCAAACGAGATTGAGCTTCGTTCGAACAAGAATGGATCTCCCGAGATGTCGTTCAAACGACATCTAACCTGGTTAGAACGTCAGGCAAAAAACTTGGAAAATTTTAATTTTTGCCAATTAGGTTTACACAATTGTTTTGAGATAGGGAACTATCATTTGGTGATTGTAGCATAGTGCAGAATTGTTCGGGAACATTCATAGAGTAATATCTTAAATATTTGGAAAAAGGAATTAACCTTGGAAATTTTGAGAGAGGGACTGACGGAAATAACTTATTATAAGTAGTAACGAGAGAATACTACGTATGGAAAATACATGTAAGGGTTAGATGAATACCTTGAATTTTAATGGGATTTGGGAAGGCCTATTATATGATTATATTTATTGTGTGTATAGCATACCTACACTGCTTGCTATCGGGAGGACATTTTCGCGCAGTGGACAGTCCTATCCTGGGTGACCCAATGGGTGGATATTTGACTTGTACCCAGAGTATATGAACTTGGTTACGTGTTATCTGAGAAGTAGGATAGTTTCGACCGATGAATGGGAGCGTGGGTATGTGCGTGACCAGTTTTCGCTGGGGAGTATACTCACCTCCAATATTTATGTTTTGAATTTATAATTCATGAGAGATTGAGCCAGTTGTGCCGTGATTGATGCACCGGGACAGGATAGCAGAGCATGCATTGCGCTAAGTTGTCTTAACCTAAGGGTGCATAGTTTATATATATATATATATATATATATATATATATATATAGGGATGTTGTGACTATGTGTATATATATATATATCTTTCGTTCACCCTCTTTGACGAATCTTTCGTTTAAGGAATCCTTTGAAATAGTCTTAGAACTTTTTAAACTTCTCTTCAATCGAGGTTAGTAGAGCATTTTGAGTTCCTCTGATGATGGTTGATAACCCAGGCCATGTGGAGGAAAGGACTTCTTCAAAACTATGGGCTCAAGGATCCCATGTTGTCGCCGTCCCATCCCCAGTTCGGGAATGAAGCGTATATCCTTGAACATCTGTATCATGTTAACATTGTCGTGAGGGTTGTGCTCTGGACAGACTTAATTTTTAAAATCATCCCCTACTGGGAGTGGAAGCGGTTTGACTAAAAATCTTAAAAGAAGAACGTCATTCGCCCTATGTTGTATTCTAAATACCGAATTACAGGTTCTTGCATTCTCAGTATTATCATCATCGCCTAAGATGGTCATGACCTTCCCCTTGGCGAAGAACTTCAGTTTCTGATGGAGAGACGAAGACACCCCCTTGATGTTGTGAGGCCATGGTCGACCAAGAAACAAATTGAAACAAGTGGGTGTGTTGATAACTTGTAAATTGGCAACAAGATTTATAGGGCCTCCCTTATTGTGAGTGTTATAGATCTCCTCACCTCTTGGTGATTATTGTCATAGGCAAGCACTACGACGGAAGTCGAAGCAAGGTCGTTTACTTTCAAACCCAGGAAGTTGAAGGTTCTTAATGGGAAAACATTAAGTGTTGATCTGTTGTGGATGAGTGAGAGTGGTACTGTCTTCCCCATCACCTTAACGAAGATGTTGAGAGAACATTTATGATTAGGACCAACTTTGGGATTTCTTCTTCATAGAAGGAAATAAATTTAGTAAAGGTTCCGGACCCGACCAGGTTCACGAATTCTTCTAGAGTGGTGGAAGAACGGACTGTGGGCCCGATAAGCAATTTTATCAAAGCATTTTGTGTAGGTGGGAAGACATGAAGAGTCCCCACATGGTGATGTTGGCCTGAGTTTTCTTGAGCTACTCGAGGATCTTGATTTCTTTAATGGTCATTTTTGGCATGGGGAGTTACTTGACAACTCCCATCCCTTTATATATCCCTGCTAACTGAGGATTTAGACTCTGGTAGTGTCTCCCAGATCTTGTCATATGGTTCACGGAGGAGGGGAAGAACAGAAATCCCATTTCTTCAAATACTTAGGGTTGTACGACCACTTTGTTGATTTACCCTAGTAGATCTTTAAAAAAATATCATTCCACACATACTGATTAATAGACTATCATTTTCTTGGCTTGGTCCTTCATTTGAGCTATCAAACTCATCCCCCCATCCGGCGTAAATGACATCGTCTTGCCATGAGAAGTCAATGCATTCCACAACCTCAATGGCTTCTTCATATAGATCCCCCCCACTCGACGAGGAGGTGCAGAAGTGAAGAGACCAACTACCCTTGTAGCTTTAAGGCATCGAGTAACTTGGATATACTTTAAATCTAATTGGTCTGTCGGAACATGTGTTCCATAATTTGTATTGCATCGTCCAAACTGACTTCATCAATGGGTACCACCTAATTATTTGACTCTCGATGCCACTTTTGGGTTTCAATGAACAGGATGCTGAACATCCGGCACTTAATGGTCATTTAAAAGGTAAATTTCATCCCAAAACTCTAGAAGCTGGTTTAGTATTGCTGGCAATTCCACATCTTTCCCTTCGGATCGGGTACAAATAATAATACACACTCTAATGAGAAGAGACAGATCTTGGTCGGCAAAACAGGTAGGGTGTAGGTTTGGGTGAAAATATGAGTATGATGGGTGCTTTATTGAGTATGATCTGGGTAGACGGATCGAATTCTGGGTCATTCTCTAGGAAGATGGCATTTGTATGGTTTGGAAGTGGATTGTTAGTGGTGTTGGGTTTGGGATTGTCGGGTGGGGCGATGACACCTCGGTTAATTAAACCTTGGATTACATTTCATAGTGTGAAATGTTTATTAGTGGTATAACTGAAAGTTTGGTGAAAATAGCATAGGCGTCGGGTTTAAAATTTTTAGGAAGCGGGTTTGGTAGTGGACGATGATCCAAAGGTTTGATGAAGTATTGGGTCAACAAGGCTTGGTAAAATTTAGAGAAGGGATAATGAAGCTCAATATACTCTTTTCTAACTCGATTAGCACGACTCTCTAGCACCCAACAGGTGGCGGGCTATGAGATGTTGCTGATAGTTAAGACTATAATGGGTTTCTCATATTTTTTTAGAGTGAACCATCCAAATACTTTTTTTTAGCTTAGCTTCTGTCTTGGACATACTTTATTTAATCTTCATTCTCCAATCCTGCTTCCCAGAGAGCCGAAAAATGTGGGTAATGTTGTCCTCCTAATGTCCCTTGGACATAGGGTAAGAAGTTTTTTTTCACAATACTAACTAGCTCCTCTTCGAAAGTCTGGTTGGTCATAGTGGTCTCTTTATCTCTCCACCTTAATTTCTCCAGGGTTCATCTTAAGAAGTTCTAGATCATGGCATGTAACCTCTAACTCCTCATTATATTTTGACTGTGACATGAATTCACGAGAAACAACCACCCAACTATGAATTTTATATTCTTCGAGGGATAGAAACCAAGGAAGATCATTTTCCTTCAAAGTTTATTGGATCATGTGGAACATTATTTCCTCGGATGAACCTAGGAGAGTTGTGGATTAGTGTTAGTTTCAAAGATGAACAATTAGGGGCCCGCTAACCCCAAACTTCTCAATGTTAGGCATCTTAAATTTTTCTAGCAGTCGTGCTTTAGGACAGGGAGATATATGGGTGTAATTCATGTAGTTCCCAAAGATTCAGACCTCATCAAACTTCTTAGTTAATAGCCTAATGTAATATTTGACCTTCTTTAACTCTTCTTCCTTCGGATCGATAGGTATTGGCATGTTAGCCCCTAGCTGGGCAAGATTCGACATAGGAAGTTGAGCTGGTGGTGGCCCATTTGCAGGAGGGGCATATTGAGTGTGTCAATACTGTTTCGAGACACAAACAGGTTCAGGTGTGGGTGGACCCATAGAGTGAAGGAAGAGGACATCAGGCACTTCGAGAATAGGAACCCAATTTTGTTGCGTCTAATGAACCTTAGTTTGAAAGTTGTCAATCTTTGCGGTAAGTTGGACTAGGACCGTCATCAAATCAAGTTGCACATTATGTACTTAGTCTGCGTTCTCCATGGAAGGTTGGTGAAGGTGGATTCTAGACTCAGAGGAAGTAGCGGGAGAACAGGCAGATCTTCGGGGGGTTTGATGGAAATTCGAAGACAAAAGGGAGCTACGCCGAGGGTCCGGTACATGATCGACCTGAGCAGAAAAATTATTTGAATTTATTTTTTTGAAAAGAGAAAAGGAAGAATTATTTTTATCGAAAAAGAGGAAAATGTCTTTGACACCTTTTGGCAAAGGGGAATAAAATTTTTATGGTATTCTTTTATAAAGCGAGGGAAAATGTTTTTGGTTTTTTTATGAGGAGGAAAAATGTTTTTGACACTTTTGGTAAACAAGGAGGAAATACGAGAGAACAATCTCAGCATGATTATTACTATGCTTATGTTTTCACTTGTATTAGGTTTACCTAAATGAAAAATAAATGTCGGACAGGACCCGAGCCTGGTAAAATTGGGTTTGAAAAATATATAAAACATGGTTTGACTTGTTCGAGGCTCATGGACGAGGTCTTATTTTAAAAAAAAAAAGACAAAATCGCGCGAAAATTCGGGTGGCATGCCGATTCGGCATTTTGACAAAGTTCCATGTAGTAACTGGCAAACTAAATATGAGTGCCTTAGGTTTGACGCCTATATGAGAGTATGAAGTTGTTGGATTAGTGGAAAGGTTCCCCGCTTTGGCATGAATTCCATGATATACGTCTTGTTTTTTAGGGAAATCGGTACGTGTGTACAAGCGATTTGATATACCTGGGTGTACTTGACTTTCCTCACTAAATAAGTCTTCGGGACAATATGTGTCAGAGAGAATTCGATATACTCCACGTATGTGAACAATTTCCCTATTATATACTTCCCGTCATGAGTTCGGTCAAGTAGTACGATGCGGGGGAAATCGTTCGATATACGTCGAAGGTACTAGGCCAATAGAAGGTGAGAGTCATATTGCTTAGGCTAGCTGGGGCCTGACGGACTAGTGCCCATCAAAAAGTGACCCCGAGTATGAGTTAATTTTTTGTCAATATAGCAATGATCTTGGTGATTTGGTGTGCAAAATGCATAATTCTTGATTAGTATATTATGGAGAGAGTATTTTATTTAGCATGATGAACACTATACTAATAAAGGAGAATGTACAAGTATCATGAAAAGTAAATCTAGCATGGATCATGAAGATTACACTAAGCATGGATACATGTGAGTGTGAATATATATAAGTGAGTGTGTGGTAGTGAACCTAAGCATGGATCAAGGTTAAGTGGTGTGTGATAAGTACAAGTGAGAATGGATATATACAAGTGTGATAAGTAGAGGTGTATCCTAGTGAAACCAAAGCATGGATATTCTAAGTGGTGTGTGAAACATTTGACCCTATATACAAGTGTAGGTAGTGTGAGTTGTACGTGGAGAGTATTTACAAGTGAAGTGAAAGGTAAGTGAGAGGTGATATAAACATGAGGCAGATACATATAAGCAGTAACAGAGAAGAAAAGGGAACATACTGGTAGTTGCATACGCACACAAGGAGAAAATGATAACACTCATGAAAACATAGTCTACGCCTCCTATAAGTAGTCCCCAATGGAGTTTCCACTGTGTCCCTCCCTCCCCCGAGTTTTCCTATCTTATCCTTCTCAAGGGTTGGAGCTCGCACGCATGGTGGATAGAGATAGAGGTCTCGCGCCCTTCCTAGGAATACTTTGGCCGTCAGGGTGATATAAAGAGACAAAGTCGCCAGCCTATTTTGTGCAAAATAGGAAAATGAACACGTTGTCTCCTCGTGAGAACATCATCAAAGACAAACTGATGCTTGCAAAACCAATTAAAGCAGAGGTTCGGGGGCTAAGTTACGAAATAGGAAGGTTCTAGACACCCATCCCTCCCTTTCGATCGTTCATGGGCTTATGTTACTTTTCTCCTTTATTTCTTCGTGAAGTGTGTGTGCGTGTGCGTATATATGTAAGTGCAGATCAAAATCGCTTGACTCGCGTCATGGTAAAAGACGGAGTGAGGTCATCCATATGAATGTTTCCAATATAATAATAAAAAATATGATATGTGTGCCTATCGAGATATTGATCATATTGATGGAATGATAATATGTTCTAGATAAGACGCAAGTATGAATCACAAGTATGATATATATGAATAATATATGGATAAAACGGAAAAAAGGGGAAAATAGGGAAACAGGACTCGAGTCTTGGGCTTTACCCCGAGACGCCTACATAGCCTATAGAGGCATCAAAGTCCACGTAGTTCGTATAAGACATGAGGGTGGGGTTTATCCCGTAAATTCTAATAGATATTTTATTATATGTGTGCGTAAGAAAAAGGTGTCTTTAATTTTGAAAAATTGTGGTGAGAAATCCCTTTGGAATTTATAGGTGTCCCTCTGTTTCTTGCTTTGGCTTTTTTAAAGAAAATATCTTATGTGAAATATTACTAATAAAGGATTGGAGATTAATATGTGCATAATCTAACGGAGAAGCTAAATTGAGAATTTATATAACTGATGTGAAAATAAAGAAATTTAAAGAGAGAAGAATGTTTAGACCTACTTTGAAGACTTGGAGATTGATCTTGATTGTTGATGAGCTTCCTTGAAAGTGGGTGAGGAATGTAGGGGGTTTTGATAAATTGGGTATGAAAGTGATGGAAATGAAAGGTGAAGCAAGGTTTCAAACAAAACCTCGCTGACTTAAGAAGAATGTTGATCCAATCACTAAAGTTGATAATTCTGAGATCCCTTTGAGGTGAGCTCATGCTCTCCTTATATAGGGTCAGTGGACTGTTGATCGTCATTGTCTTCACCCTGTCTAGCGACAGGTAGTTCTAAACACACTATCGATAGCCAGGGAAATGGACCTGCTAATTGGCAATCTCATGCAGATTTTTTAGAAAAATGATCATAGAACACAATCCGTGAGTAAAAATTATGCACAGGGAATACCATTGGAAAGGTTATTCAGAGACCTTTGATAATACTTGGGCCATTCTTGGGTTCAGGAGTTGACTTTGGGTCAAACGGTGGTCGAAAGGAGATCGTCGAACAACGATGGATCGTTCGTCCAAATCGTAATTTCGAATCATGTAGGGGTGGACTGTTGGAATGGTTATGCGAGGCAATTCTATGTTCCAAAGAGCTTCTCTTGGTTTGGATAGTTTATTTTAGTCAAACAGGGCCCGAAAGTGCTCGATTACCTTTTGGAGTAAAATGGGTCATTTGTCCGTACCGTAAGCCTGATGCGTGCATAGGGAGGACTATTGGAATGGGTATTCGGTTCCATTTAAAGATTCATTCAGTATCCTTTGAGATGAAGAGTTGACTTGGTCAAACGGAGCCAAAGAGAACCCGGTGGCCTCTAGATCAATTTTTTTGGGAAAATATATCGTTTATCTGAATGGTTATCCCATTTTAGGCATGGGGCAGACCATTGGAAAGGGGTTTCAATGCCCTCCTAATATTCATTGAGCTTCCACTCTGACGTTGAAGTTGACTGGGGTTAAAACGGGGCTCAGGAGCACCCGATGGACTCCAAATCTATTTTTGATAGTAAAATAGTTCCTTCGACTGCATCGTTATGACGATTTGCGCACGGGGCAGTTCGTTGGAAAGAAGATTCAGAGCCCTTCAAAAATTCATTGATTTTTTCTCTGATAATGAAGTTTATCGGAGTCAAACGGGACCCAAGAACACCTGATGGCCTCTAGATCGGTACTCGGGGTATGACCCAGGGTTTATGGTGAATGTGGAGGTGCTAGGAATCTAAGGAGAGAGTTACGGGGTCCTAGAATGTGGTGTCTACATGGGTCATCATAGATTTTTGTTGACTATTCACACTTTTAGGAACAAAAAGTCTAACTTCTTAACTATAGGTCATGAGCATAAGACGGAACTTCCTCGACATTCTGGTTAGTAAATTGAAAAGAAGGTGAAGGCTGCGACTGTGAGGAATACGTATGTAGGAAAATATCCTTCATTTGTAAACCTAAAGTGTAAATCTATGGAGTATCTGAACAACCCAAGTAAAATTAAGGCATAGTCTAGATGATCAATATTTTTTGACTTTTCGTATTGGAAAAATCATCGTGTGAGGCGTGTAACTGATGTGATGCACACAGAAAATAATGTTGAAGATCATTCAATAGGAACATGTCTGGGTGGATCTTATTCAAAAGATGGAGAACAGGGTGTCGCGACCTCCAGAAGATGAAAATAAAGAAGAAATTATGGTTGAAAATGATCTTAAAAGATCCTTTTAGACACGTTCAACTTGAAGATTATTCTAATAATTTGTGTAGGGTAGTAAGCTACCAACCAAATGACCTGATAAAATGCAATTATCATGACTTGAACATTATCATTCAATTAATCCCTTTGCTATTTAGTCAATTCTTCTTATAACACAAAGATCTTCGTCAAGTAATTATGCAAATCAGTTTGTGTTTTACCTTACTTTGTGCAAAAATGGTAATCAGTATGCACATTAATGCTGCGAAATGAACTTTAGTTGAGGCAGTTTGTGTATTAAAAAAATACTTTCCTCCATCGTTCTTCGATATTAACATTCACCTGCTTATACATTTACACGATGAGGCCTTGTAATGTGGTCACATTACTATGGAATCATCCATATACGCTCAGTAACATATGCCACAACAAGAGCTGGGGAGGTTTAATACTCACGGAGAATGAGTGATCGAGGAACCTGGCGTCTTTGACGATGTATTTACTTTTGGGAACCCTAAAGAGGTGAAACTCACAAATCTATAATATGAGCAAGTGACTCGTTATGTCTTCGAATCGAAAGATGAAGTCCAAGATTGGAGAGAGTAAGTATCTATTGAATTATTCTTGTTTGATTGTATGTAATTTATATATTATGATCTAAACTCTACAATTTACTTGTAGAAAGTACGATAATGAATTTGCCTAAAATTAGAGGAGAAATTGCACGACAACTGATTTTAGGGCATGGGTACAAAAGAAGTAATTTTGACCACAAATGTGTGCAATTATTTATTCAGGTGTGGTAAAAATATACCCTAATATAGATTCATTAATAAATTCATCTTCTAAAAATAGGTGATGTCTCTTCAAGGCTTGCACGCCTAGCAAAAGTTCTTAATATTCATGCAAAAGAGTTTAAGAAGTTTTGCAGCAACCGTTTTGATTTCATTTCATATCCATATGAGGAAAAGATTTTGACACAGAACACTGGAATTTCACTTTCTTCATTGATTACCCGTGTCGCTAGCAAAAACGATAAAATTCCAAAAGATAAGCTGCTAGCCTATTATGGGATAATCCAACAAATCCTAGAACTCGATTACTTAAATTTTACTGAAACCGTATTCTATTATGATTGGGTGAAGGTGGAGGATACTATGAATGCTTGAAAAGTTGACATTGACTCCAAACTTATTATGGTAGATTTATCAAAGATGAAGAGTAAAGATCGCATAGTTGATTTGACTTTTATTTGTGCCTTTCAGAATGTAAAGAAGTTATTCTACTCGAAGTGCATAAATGATGGAAATTGGTCTATTGTTGTGCATGCACCAAAGGGTATGACTACTAAAGCAGACGCATTAAAGGCTCCAAAACAAATCCAGTCAGCTCTTGATTCTTTTAGATGATTTAGAGGAAGATTGAGTATCAAAATATTATTTTATCCTTGTCAATATTATTTGTATTATATTATGATATTAACACTATATTACTGCTTTACTTTTATTTATAAATGTTTAGTTTTATGTATGAATGTTTAGTTTGATTTATGAATTCTTAATATGATTTATGAATGTTTAGTTTCATGCATGAACGTTTAGTTTGATGTATGAATGTTTAATTTGATGTACAAATGTTTCATTTAATTTACGAATGGTTAATTTGAATTACGAAGCTTTAATTTTATTTCTGATTGTTTGGGGCATGAACACCTTTCACGGGATGCTCGGTTTGAGAATAGATGTGGTTGGACCAAATTATAGCCCTGACACCCATTAATTACCTTTTTTGACTTTGCACTGGTCAATATATCGACGTCCTATTCCGTGAGTAAAACACGAGGCTCCGACTTTTCGAATTTGTTCTTCCATGGCTTCAGCCTCATCCTAAGCACACTTATGATTGAACACCTCGCACGTGACCAATGTAACTAGCTACAATTGACCTCATAGTCATGGGAATCCCGATTTGAGAATAAGCCCAAAATTTGTAAATAGTAACACTTAGGCTTGAACATGTGTTGCTAGTTGGCAAGAACCAAGAACAACCCCCAAATGGCCCTTCAAGGGGAACGAACACCTCATAGGTGACCAACGTAAGTCATAGAAACTGACTATATAGTCAAGGGAATCTAAGTTTGATAATAGGACCGAAATTTGCAAATAGGAACACTTAGTCTTGAAAATGTGCCGTTAGTGGTCAAAAATCCCGAACAGCCCCTAAACGGCTCCAAAAGGGGAACAAACACCTCGCACATTACCAACGTAACTCATAGTAACTGATCGCCTAGTCATGGGATGTCAAGTTTGAGAACAGTACACAAATTTGCAAATAGGCACACTAAGGCTTTAAACCGTGCCGCTAGTGGGCAAAAACCCCAAACGGCCCCGCAAGGGGGACCAACGTAACTCTTAGAAACTGACCGCGTAATCCTGAGACTCTTGGTTTTAAAATAGGACCAAAATTTTCAATAGGCACAATTAGGCATGGAAATGTGCTATTAGTGGACAAAAACCTATAAGGGGTATAAACACCTCGAACGTGACCAACATAACTCGTAGCAACTGACCATGTAGTCTCGGGACTCTCGATTTGAGAATATGACTGAAATTTACAAATAGGCACACTTATTCTTGATTTAAAGTTCTAGCCTGAGTGTTCCACTAGTGGGTGACATCCTCGAACATCCTATAAATGGCCCCACAAGGGACAGGAGCACCTCTCATGTGACCAATGTAACTCGTAGCAACTGACCTCATAGTCGCGGGACTCCTGGTTTGAGAATAGGATTGAAATTTAAAAAGGGCACAACTAGTATTGAAAACGTGCTGCTAGTGGGTGAAAATGCCGAACAACCCTGAAATAATCCTGCAAGGGGCACGAATACCTCGCACGTGACCAGCATAACTCGTAACAATTGACTGGGTAGTCATACAACTTTTAGTTTGAGAATAAGATCAAAATTTGTAACTAGGCACACTTAGGCTTGATTTACAATTCAAGCCTAAGTGTACTTCTAGTGGCCAAAGTCCCCGAACATCCCCAAACGGCTCTATAAGGGACATGAACATCTCACATGAGACCAATGTAACTCGAAGCAAGTGACCGCATAGTCATGGGACTTTTGGGTGAGAATAGGATCGTAATTTGCAAATAGGCACACTTAGGCTTGAAAACATGACTCTAGTGGGTGAAAACCACGAACAACCCCTAAATAGCCCCTCTAGGGGCACGAACATGAAGCACCCTATATCTTTAACTCACTTGAGTCTACATTATATAAGCTCTTGTCTAGTTTGGAAATAGCGACAAAATTGAGTCATATCCTAGTCTACCAAAGAGCCTCAGACACTACATATAAAATTCCTCTAAAAGTCTCAAAGGTAGATTACCAACACTGCACCTACGATTGCAATCATTTGTTGCATTCTTAACAATTTTAGGGGGGTGGGGGGGGGTGTTAAATCCCATAAAATGATTTTTTAATAATTTTTGGGATATGCTAAATAATTTTTAAGAATTTATAAAACATTTTTAAACATTTAAAAGTTGGTTTTAATAATGTTGTGGGTTTATTTATAATTACCCTTTTCTAATAAAAACTAGCTTGGGTAGGATCCGAAAGCGGCAGAGACTTCTGTGGTGGAAAATGAGATTGTTTAAAACTTTAAAACATGTATTTTAGGCTTGATCCCGACGCTACATGTGTTGATTAGTGAGCGACTGAATTTGTGTTTTTTTTACTCTCACAACCTTAATACGTAATCATGTCCATTGGATCAATTGCTATCTATGGTATGCATGCCTTTACCTTAATCCTTGTGATATCAAAGATAACCAATCAAAATGCTTTTAATAGCGGTCCATTTTCAGCCGTAAGACTTACATCGTTAATGATAGACTTAATCTTAACCATTGATCTTGTATAACCCTTCCAGATCCTTCTTAGCATAGTATAAATAGAGACCAACGGGTGAACGTTTCCAATATTTTGATCATTTTGAGTTCTGAGAGAAAATAAGAGTAGAGAGAGAAATCAAAACCCTAATCAAACTCCGGTAAAATCTTTCACTAGAAAACCCTTCTGTGAGTTTGAGTGACTTAAAAAAGTGAGAAGAACCAACATCTCTAGTCTTTAATCTCTTGTCCAACCAAGTCACGAAGTTTAGATTTCAATTTCTTTTCATAGAAATTCGAGATCTCAAATTGTGTGATACATATCACTTAGATCTTGTTAAGTTTAAATTCTTTTTTCAAGAAATCGTATTTGTTGGTTGTTTTTACTCTTATATGATTGTTTTCAAAACCAGAACCAACAAACTTATTTCTTTTTTCATTTTATGAGAAAAATCAGACTTAGATCTAGTTAAGATCTTGATGGGGTTTTACACTTTCATGAAATATTTCACATTTTGTGAAATAGCTTTGTAAATAAAATAAAGAAAGTTCTTAGGACCTTAGTTGCCTTTTATATCAAGCTTCCTTAAGATCTGTGGATAGAAATAAAGATCCGTGGTCTGAGACTATCAAACAAACTATGAATCTTAAATTTCTACTACATCTTAGAACGATATTTGTAATTTGTTAGGAATATTGTCAGTATAAGTGTGTGTGGGTTACACTCATGTGATTAGGCACTTCACCCCTTACACTTACCACACTACAACACTAAAGAAGTGTTGGTAGAGAGATTCTTGACTTTAGAGTCGATGTAAAGATAAAAGGAGAAGTCGTTACAAATCTAGGAGAACAACCTCAATATCAGAACCTTCAGAGGAGTTAGAATAATCCAAAGGAGTTGGTAAACATTCTGGACTTAGATTAGGTATGCTTGTGTGTTTGGTTTGTTATATAGTTTGTAATATGTTACTCTATTTTAGTGGATTTTTCTTTTGAGGTGTAGAGACCTCCGTGGATGTTTCCGTAATCCAAAGGATGTTTCCATACATACTCTTCCTCTCATTTCCTTCTTGAGGTTGTGCTGATTTAGAACCTATATAATTTTTTTTTTAAACAGGTACACCTATACCTTAAATAAATCATTCATATAATCTTTTAACACATCATGTGTTAGCCGTTTGTTTTGATTAAAGAGTTTCTTCAAAAAAACTTTTCGAAGTCCTTTAAATTGTTTAATCTTGAATTAAACGACTTAAGTGGTAATTTTTCATAACACCTCACACGTACCAACATAACTCTTAGCAACTAACCGAGTAGTAGTGATACTTTCGGTTTGAGAATAGGATCAAAATGTACAAATAGGCACATTTAGGCTTGAAAATGTGTTGTTTGTGGGTGAAAACCCTGAAAAGCCCTTAAACCGCCTAGTAAGGGGCACAAATACCTCATACGTGACTAACGTAACTTATAAAAACTATTCACGCATTCGTGGGACTTCCCATTTGAGAATAGGACCGAAGTTTTCAAATAAACACACAGGCTTAAAAACGTTGCGCTAGTGGGAAAAAACCCCGAACAACCCCCAAATGGCCCTGCAAGGGGCACGGACACCTCGAACGTGACCAATGTAACTTGTAGCAACTGATCGTGTAGTACTCTCGGTTTGATAACAAACACCAAAAATATTTTCTTTCTCAAATAAATATGGTGACATACTTAAATCGTGACCATATTTAATATTTTTTTCTAATAAATATGTGGTCATGGATTGGCAGCGTGACCACATTGAACCATGTGTAGAATATTGTGCACAACTTAGGTCTGTGACCATAGTTTCAAATCTAGTCACGAATTTAGTTCATGACTAAGGGTTTAAATCTAAATACTTTAACTTATGTTTCCCCAGAGATAAATATTTTGTTTGTGATTAGCATGTCGTATATTGTCCCATGCTCAGGTCCATGACTATATCTTTTGGTCAGGGAACAAGTTCGTGCCCAAAATATTTTTGTCACACCCATTTTTGTCACGTATTTGATCCGTGACCCGAAGGTTTGGTCACGGCCCGAATCTGTGACCATCCACCTATTTTGGTGTGGTGTTAAGGAGATCCTCGCGAGCTTGTATCCCCTTTTCTAATGAGGTTTGTCTAACTAAATGACATACGCCTACATAAAACATGTGCATATTGGCACCACATTGGGTTGAGCCATGTTAATTCCATGTTTTCCTTATATGTCTAACATTTATCTCTCAAATCTAAATCGTTAATCTCTTTATTTGTTATAGTTTATCACTGGTATTTATCAACTAAGACTCATAAATTCATATACCATTTTAGATGATAATAAAGCGATGTTGCTTCTTTTTTTACATCTGCTAGGGATATGTATTCTGATTGCATTATTGAATCAGACATACATGTTTATTTCTTAGATCCCTAAGAAATAAATGCTCCTTCTTGTGTAATTATCCAACTAGTCATGGACTTGGATTTTGATTCGAGGTTATTCCAACTCTAATCATTATATCCTTCTAATACAGATGGATACCCTACATAATGTGATCCATAATCCATAATCTCTTTCGGTATCTAAGTAATCTGGAAACTGCATTTCAATTTTCTAATCCTGGATTAAATTTATATAGTATACCTATCGCATATGCAATGCATTGCATACATAAGATTTTCTATGACACTGGCATATTTAGGTTGATCCATAGTACATCCTGTATTTTCTAGTATTTTTCATTAATTTAATACTAGGATCAACTAGTGTGGTTGCTAGCTTAAGTTCAAAGTGATTATATTTTTTAAGAACCTTTTCAATATGATGAGATTGAGATAATGCTAATGTATTGTCTTTTCTTACTATTTTTATTCCTATAATCACATTAGTTTCCCCCAAGATCTTTCGTATCAAGGTTTGATGATAGAAAACTCTTAGTTTCTTCCACATATTTGAGACTTAACCTATATATAAGCATGCCATCCACATATAAGAAAATAATGACACCAACATATTCGTCAAAGTTACTATAGGTACATGTATCGGCATTTACTTTAAAATCATGGGATCTTATTATCTTATCAAACTTTTCATACCATTGAATAGGAGCTTATTTAAGGCCATAAATATATTTAACTAGTTTACACACTTTCTTTTCTTGGCCAAGAAAAACAAACCCTTCAGGTTGTTCCATGTAAATCTTTTCTTCTAAATCACTATTTGGAAAAGGTCATTTTTACATCCATTTTATGAATTAGTACATTGTGAATAGAAGAAAGAGATATTAAAAGTCTAATGGAAGTTATACGTGCAACGGGTGCATATGTGTCATAATAATCAATTCCATGTTTCTGTTTATAACCTTTAGTATCTAATCTCACTCTAAATTTGTATATTGAACCATTCATATTTAATTTCCTTTTAAATATCCATTTGAATCCAATTGGTTTTGATCCGGGCGGAAATATATAATAATCAAAGTTTGATTTGACAAAATTGAGTTCATTTGATAATTGATTGCTTCTTTCTAGAAGATACCATCCCTAGATGCTACTGCTTCATGAATATTCGGTTCATCTTCTACATTAAGAACAAATTTGGTTTTGTTCTTAGTTTTAATCACATCTCCATGAATAATATAAATTACAACGTCAGGTCCAAATATCTTCTCAGTTATTTTTCTCTCACTTCTCCTTTATTCAACGTCATACGTTGATTCCAAAGGTGATATTAGTTTTGATGAAACATTAGAATGTGAGGCATCAATAGTCGAATTATTATTTTCCAATCCTTGATTCAAAGTACTTGACTTTGTTAGATGTTCAAAAACTTGCACATCCAGCGACCCAATAGTTTCTTAACTTTGAAGATTAAGAAATATATAAGGTGTATTATTGTTAGAGTATTCGATAAAAACACATTTGTAAGTTATATTTCCTAACTTGTGTCTCTTATGTTCGGGTTTTCTCACATAAGCCATACATCACCAAAATTTAAGACGTATAAGATTAGGTTTATAATTAAATAATAAATCATATCGTGCAATAACCTTGTTTTCAACAGAACTCTATTTAAAATATAACATGTTGATAAAACTGCTTCACCCCACATAGACAAAGGCAACCTATAACTGATTAACATTGCATTTATCATTTCAACCAAAGTCCTATTTTTTTCTTTTCTCTATTCCATTTATTGTGGTGTGTATGGTTCCATAACTTGATGGATTATTCCATGAGTATTACAAAATTGAATAAACTCATTTGGGTAGTATTTAACAGCTCTATCAGATCGTAGAACTTTTATTTTCTTATTTTATTGAGTTTCAACTTATCCTTTAAAAATCAGAAATTTCTCAAATACTTCATCTTTACTTTTAAGTAAATATGTACATGCATACTTAAAGTAATCATCAAAAAAAGTTAAAATATTTAATTCCTCCATGAGTGACATTACACTTCATATCACATATATCACTATGTATAAGATCAAGCATTTCAGATATCCTCTCAATAGATTTAAATGACTTTCTATTTATCTTATATTAAGCACAAATTTCACATTAGTGTAATGGTCAATTTTACAATAAAAAATTAATCATAGATTAGTCATATTTTGTATACTTCTATAATTAACATGACCTAATCTATTATGCCATAAAGAAATAGAGTAAACAATATAGATGGAAATAATATCATTTATTATATTATATTTGATCATGCCATAATAAGAGTACCTTTTGCCAATATTATTCGACTCAAACACAAGTTTCAAACCTATTTTATTAAGATGGTCTGGAGACATAAGATTTATACACATTTTTGGTACATGAAGTACATCAATAAAACTAAGAGCCTTTCCAGACGTCAATTTCAATTCCACTGTGCCCTTTCCAATTACTTTGGTATCAGGGTTATTTACCATTTTCTCTTGATATTTTTTAAAAAGAGAACGATCTTTACAGATATGAACGGGTGCTCCGATATCTAACCACAATCCACTTTCATTATCCAGAGAATTTATTTTTCACACCATCGCAATAAGATCTTCAACATCATTGGTTTCATTTGTCACTTGTTTTCCTTAAATGCCTTTTTTTTAAGTTGACATTCTTGAACAAAATGACCCGATTGGTCACAGAAGGATAATTTACCCTTCTTCTTTATATTTGCACCCCAATTCTTAAAATTTGAATCGTGCCTTTATTTTAAAATCTTTGGCATTCTTAGATTTTTTGTCCTAAACCATATCTGCCTTGGAATGATATCACTTTGATCTTCCTTCTTTTCCCGAATACGAGAATCTTCTTCAATACGAAGATGGCAAATAAGGGATTTAACTGTGCATGTCTTTTCATCATGGTTAATTTTCTTCTTAAAGTCATTCCAAGTGGAAAGAAGTTTAGAAACAACAAAACCCACTTGAAATTCATCTTGAAGATTTATTCCAGTGGCTTTGAGATCACTGATTATTTGCTAGAGTTTATGGTCTTGTTCAACGATAGATTTATCGTTAGACATTTTATAATTCATATAGTTAGAAATAAGAAACTTACAGTTACTCGTTTCTTTATTTTGATATTTATTCTCCAATTCCTTCCATAATTCCTTTTCCATCAAAATCTTCTGATGTTCACTATAGACAGTTTAAGATAACGCATTAAGAATGTGTCCTCAATACATAAATTCATGTTGCTTCCTCTTCGTACGTTTTGTCTTGATATCTTCAGTATATTCGGGTGTGGTTTCGGGATGAGGTTCAAGTGCATGATAAAGAATATACAAAAGTTTGAGAGATATGAGAAAGAACATGATTTTCTCTTTCCAAGGGGTGAAATTTTCTCCATCAAAATGAACTAGTCGAACCAAATCTTGACTCATAACGTGGATAGATTGTGCCACTGTTCTTTCCATATTTATTTCAAGAATAATATTGCCTATAATTGTTGGAAAACTTTTGAAAGAAACAAAAAAATAATGATTCAAATTTCTGCAAGGCAGATTCTAAGAATTTTGTCTTTTAGGCAATATTTCTCCCATTCCAAATGAAAGCCGTGAGTACACAATAGAGTTTGAAATAAAAACTTACCTTCAGGATACAATGCAGTGAACTTACACCGCATGTATCATAGACTTTTTTACTATAAGACTAATAGACATCTTTTTTTCTTTTAGTTATATATACTTTCACTTTCTTGTAAAGTTTCTATGTGGGACATTAAAACCACACTAACCTCATTTATACCAATTTTCATTATCTATCTTTCTATAAGATGACCCAATATAAAATTTCAAAAATAAAAAAACCCACTTATACAATATTAATACTCAATATATTTTGAAATAAAATAGACACCAGAAGACACTGAAGAAGCCCGCTAGAGTTGTTATTTATTCACGGGGGTCATACGAGTAAAATATCAAACTTCTTATAAAAATTGTGCAAATGTTGGGTAGTTTTTAGTGTAGATGAAGATAAATTCCTTAAAATATGGAAGATGGCTGAGAACATCTACCGTGATGAGGGAGATTTTCTTGCAGACGATTCCACCAAAGACTCTCAAGTCCCCAAGTAGAAGAGAAAAAAGTATAATTAATTAGATTACGCATCATTTACATTCTTTTCACGTTTGTTTCATTTTTCATTTGTTGTTGCTAAGGGCACTAAGAAAATTAATCTTCAATAACAAAGACTTCTTAAAAAATTACATAATCATGTATAGATAATAATGTATGTGGTGGTAAGAAGTAATATTGGGGGTGTCGCCTTTCTATATATGAGTTTCATGTCCTATGGAAAACGAAAAAATGAGAAAGAGAGTAAGATAAAGTTTTAAAATTAGTTTTTTTATGTGGTTCAACCTTTCCTACATCCACGCTCGATTATGGAATCGTGGAACTTTACTATCCTTGGTTCAATTTTTCGAAACCAAATTATAATAAGGAATTACAACACATTACAACCACTACTAACACGGGAACTACTTCCTTCCTTGACTCCCTAAAATTGAGTCACTACCGGCCAAATAATACAATGAAGTTACATTGTAAAAATTAATGTAAATGAAATGTTGTAGCACAATAACTAAAATAATATTTTTCTTCCCATCCTTGGGTTCTAGAAACCCCTAACAATCCAATACCTCTTTACTCCTTCAAATATAATAGCTTTGATTGAGATTGTGATATTTCCTATTTCTTTTTCTTTTTAAAATCTCAATGATTTTGTTAATATTTTGATATTTCTCGTGATTCGTTGTATAAGTAAATATGATGTATAATGACGTATATATAGCCTTAGAAAAAATATAGTCATTAGAAGTTAGTTTAAAAAGTTACTTTTGAGCTATTCATAAACTAGTCAGTATTGCTTTATAAAACCTAACATAGTCGACTATATTGAGAAATAGTCGACTAATTCTGAATTAATTGACTATAAGTCCCATTATTTTATCCCTAACTTGATTTAGATCTACAATAACTCATATAGTCGGCTATATTTAGTTATATAAATATTTATTGTTTGAAAAATGTTTTAATGATAGAAAAATTATTTTGAATATTTGAAACAATAGTTTGATCAAGTCTAGAGAGAGTTATACATTCCTAAGACATACAAATGTCTAAATGTGTGTAGTTTAAGACTTTGTTGATGAAGCTTTGTTTTACACGAGGATGAGTTTTCTTGATGACTACTGACACACCCCAACCTAGTTTCTTATAACTGAGTTTAAAGGTCAAAGTGAGTCACATCATAATTACCTTAACCAAACCATAACACAAGTATCTTTTTCCAATTATTAACATGAGTCAATGAAACCAAAAGCCTTTCAAAATTTTAAGGTAATTATGCTTATTCAAACTTACAGAAAAGATAAGTAGGATTCAGTTACCCCATTTACGTTTGACCAAATTATGGTTTTATGCATCCCTTGCTAACCCCACCGAACTCCTAGAATTGGCAGTGAGATCACAATACCTGAAAAAAAAATAAACATAGGAACCATGAGCAAAATAGCTCAGCAAATGCATCATTACTACACTATTGCATAAAATTAAATGCAATAAGTCATATCTATGTAACAATATAAAACATCTCACCATATCTTGGTTGTTAATAAGTCATAACATCTCTTAGCTGTTGATAAGCCATAACATCTCTTGGTTATAATAAGCCATAACATCTCTTGGCTATAATAAGCCATAACATCTCTTGGCTGTTGATAAGACATAAAATCTCTTGGTTATAATAAGCCATCACATCTCTTGGTTGTTGATAAGCCATAACATCTCTTGGCTATAACAAGCCATAACATCTCTTGGCTATAATAAGCCATAACATATCTTGGCAATAATAAGCCATAACATCTCTTGGCTACAAATAATCCATAAAATCTCTTGGCTATAATATGCCATAACATCTCTTAGTTGTTGATAAGCCATAACATCTCTTGGCTATAACAAGCCATAACATCTATTGGCTATAATAAGCCATAACATCTCTTGCCTATAATAAGCCATAACATCTCTTGGCTACAAATAAGCCATAACATCTCTTGGCTATTGATAAGCCATAACATCTCTTGGCTGTTGATAAGCCATAACATCTCTTCATAACACATACATATCATATTGATAATCAACTCAATAATTATACATATCATATCCGTAATCAGCTCACTAACAACACATATCATATGTATATTCAACTTAGTAGGTATAACATATCATATCTATAATCAACTCAATAACCACACATTTCATATCCATATTCAACTCAATGACTACACATATCATATCCATATTCAACTTAGTAAGTACCATACATCAAATCTATAATGAACTCAGTAACAATATCCATACTCAACTAAGTAACGACACATATCATATCCACATTCAACTTAATAGCTACATATATCATATCTATAGTCAACTCAGTAAGTGCCACATATCATATATATATTCAAGTAAATAACCATATCCATATTCGAATCAAGAACCACACACATCATATACATATTTAACTCAGTAACTACACATATCATATTCATATTCAATTGAGTAAGTACCATATATCATATCTATAATCTACTCAGTAAACATATCCATATTCGACTCAGTAACCACACTTATCATATCCATATTCAACTCATTAACTACACATATCACATCCATATTCAATTGAGTAAGTACCATATATCATATGCATAATCAACTCAGTAAACATATCCATATTCGAATCAGCAACCACACCTATCATATCCATATTCAACTCATTAACAACACATATCACATCCATATTCAATTGAGTAAGTACCATATATCATATGTATAATCAACTCAGTAAACATATCCATATTCGAATCAGCAACCACACCTATCATATCCATATTCAACTCATTAACTATACATATCATATCCATATTCAACTCAGTAAGTACCATACATCAAATCTATAATCAACTCAGTAACCATATCTATACTCAACTAAGTAACAACACATATCATATCCACATTCAACTTAATAGCTACACATATCATATCTATAGTCAACTCAGTAAGTGCCACATATCATATATATATTCAAGTCAATAACCATATCCATATTCGAATCAGTAACCACACACATCATATCTATATTCAACTCAGTAACTACACATATCATATCCATATTCAATTGAGTAAGTACCATATATCATATCTATAATCAACTCACTAAACATATCCATATTCGACTCAGCAACCACACCTATCATATCAATATTTAACTCATTAACTACACATATCATATCCATATTCAATTGAGTAAGTACCATATATCATATCTATAATCAACTCGGTATACATATCCATATTCGACTCAGCAACCACACCTATCATATCCATATTCAACTCATTAACTACACATATCATATCCATATTCAATTGAGTAAGTACCATATATCATATCTATAATCAACTCAGTAAACATATCCATATTCGACTCAGCAACTACACCTATCATATCCATATTCAACTCATTAACTACACATACCATATCCATATTCAATTGAGTAAGTACCATATATCATATCTATAATCAACTCGTAAGTATAACATATCATATTGATAATCAACTCGGTAAACATAATATATCCAATTCATAAACATGCATAAATACATCTTACGAGTGAGTACACTCACCTTGGCCACTTCATGTGTTTTTTCCTTGCCTTTGTCTAGCACTTATTCAACCGGTTCTTATCCCCTTTCACATATAAAGTCTTAAAATATTTGTATCATCATAATTATATTAACAATCCAAATAATAACTTAACCTTAACCGAATTCATAAGCATCATATCATCCCATTCTAATCATTTATCATAAATGAAGTCTCATCCAATTTCATGTTAAAATATTTAACATATCCAATCCATAGCCCAAACATACTTTAATTTCTTCTTGGTAATCCAATTCTTATCATATTAGGTTCCCAATATAAAAGACAACACATCCTTTCAAGTTTCCTAGAGCAAGATGTGTCCATTTCTTTATTACAAAGCAAATCCGCCCTATAGGCTCCTTTATTGTTTAGTTAACTTCCAGGAATTTTCATAAATATTTCTACATCATAACTTCTTGTGATATTTCCCCCAACATCCATAAACATATCTAACAATACAAAATTAAAGTTTCATAATTTTTAAGGTTCATTTGCCATGTCAAGCAAAGCATCGAACACCTGGTGTGCATAATTACACCTTTGGGGCAGATTTGATATATGAACTTCAAACTATCACCAAAGATTCATTTCTTGGTATGTTCACATAATTTTCGGATATGTTATACATATATGAGTCTATTTTCATACCCAACTAGAATTTATTAATTCTAATAAATATAAAAAAAAGTTATATTAGTTTGAATACACAAGGTTTCCAATCGAAATGATATACATGAGTTACACGTTCCACTTTGCTTAAACTCGCATTTTTTCATACATATAAACCAAGCCATGAAAGTTCCATAAAAAGTATATGATATATAATTTTTCAATCAGTCACACAAGAATATTAACAAGATTTACAAATGGAATTACCTTATGGACACTTCCGTAATTTCCCACGAATTTTTCTCCCATTTTTCCTTACCTTTCTCTTCTTAAACTTTCCGTTTCTCTCTCTTCAGTACAAACTCTCTAATGGCTGAGTTTGGATGAAGAAGGAGTTCATTTCACGAGGCTTAAGTCGTCCAAGATTTCCCCCCCTTCCAACCAATGAAATCCATCCACTTGTTATACATATAAGACAAAATACCAATTAACGAATGGAAAATTTTGCCCCTGCTTCGTAATTCCAGCATAGCTTCTTGCTCGAACCTCTGTTTTACACACCGTTTGTTGTGTTAAAAACATAACTCATATATGTACAACTATCTAGTTTTCACCTCAACTCAATTATTATATTATAGTGGCCAAAACTAGTCTCGAACTCGAACATTCCTACCGAAGGTTTCACAAATTTGTGTTTGTGACTAATTCAATATTTCATAAGTTATGAAGGTAGGATTAGACTAAACACAATAACTTAACATTATATATTGTAATAACACATTATCCTCATCCCATACAGTAAGCATGATTTAAACATGGTTTATCATAATCATATTTGGGTCGTCACAACTACGACTTCTTTGACTGAATATATCTTGAATAGATGAATGAGACTTATACTTTGCTTTGTTTCTTCTCCCTTACTTGTGCTTGTATCTTCTTTGAATGACTAATTTTAGTTGCATGGTTGTGTCACTTAAGTTTACAATTAAAGGTTCACATCATATTTTGAGTTTTTTTTACTTAAGAACATTAGAGATTAAAATAGTGAAGTTGTATTCATTGATTAAATTTTGTCATAAAAAATAATTTATTTATTTTTTTGAAACATTTTGATTTCATAAATTATGAACCACATATGAAGTTTAAAAATGACTAAGTCTTGAGAATAAATACACAGTTTCAAAAAATATATTATTAATGACTATATTCTCCTCAACTGTTCAAATGTACAAATACAACTGAATCAAATCATGAAAGATAAACAAACAAGGATGGTATGGCTCCATGGTAAGAACGTGCCTAGTGATCACTACACTTTAATCTTACCTTTCTAAACGTCCTTTTCAGAGGTTCCTGAGGATGTTAATAAACAAGGGAAATAAGCTACACTCAACTGGGATAAAACTAGAAAGATATAATAGCAACAAGGAATAAATACACATATATCATGTATTTTAAACTTCCAAAATCCAAACGTTTAATATGAAGTACCTCAACATTATGCAACCAATTAAACTATGAAAGTGTAATTAAATATTTAAAATTGTGGTTCTCAAATTGACTCTCTAAGAGATAGCTTGTGTAATAACATCATACTAGCATGCAAACCCAGCGATGTGGGGCCCTTTTTTTAACGAAATTATTAAAATATACACTAAAAATAGTGTTCCTGAAATCATAAAAATAAACATTTTATTCAGTGAAAAATAAATTAATATGTAAATAAATTTATCAAAAATAACCTTAAATGATAAGTGAGGTAAAAACATCACCAAGTGAGGCAACACCTCCAAAATTCTAATGAAAACAAACTCCACCTACCTTATTATCAGAGCAATCTCTATAAACCTTTTCAATACCACTTCTATGTCATTATTTATTCTCTCTATTTTTTATCTGCATCACTCTATATGTATCATGCATTTATATGGGTATACTATAATAATTATAAGAAAATATTTTTTCATTTCACACATATTACACTTGTAGCGACATTAACAACCGGAAACAAAGAATGAAATGATATGATATTCAAGCACCTTCTTGATTTCTAGTAAAGCTAATATATATATATATATATATATATATATATATATATATATCTTTGTCTCTTTTCTCATGAACTTGAAATGCAAGAAACCTTATTTCTTTTGATTTAAAAGAAAACACCTAGAAAATATTTGGCTCTCACTTGTTACCTTATGGAAAGCTTCCCTTGTCGTCACATGCAAAGCTAATTCTAACTTGATTGTTGGTGATACCATATTTCAATGGTCCTAAATATGTTTATGAGCACTATGTGTGGCCTTTCTTTCTGAGTAGACAAACTGCCAACATATGGTATGTCCCAAGGAAGAGGAATGTCTTTAGAAAGTTACATATTTTCTGATAATGACTATAGATATTAAATATTGTGAACCAGAGTCATTTGTTAAAGTGAATAAAGGAGATAAAGGGTTATATGTACAAAAATATTATGTCTCTCTTGGTTCATGAAGTTGAAATGCAAAAAACTCTTGGTCTACCGAGCTTTCGAGGGGGTGAATGTGGGGTGAGGAAATTTTATTATTTTTTACACTTGGATAGCTTAGGATGGGGCCAAAATTAATTTTTGAATTTAGACTACAGTTTAATATATATAGATAGATTTTGATATACAAGAACACACACCATGGACACCAAATTAAATTAATTACGAAACCTAACTCATATTCAAATTATGGACATAGATTTTAACTATTATTAGTTTTTTTATTACCAGCTCTTGTATTTTCACAGTCTTACAACATTGATATTAGATGTCACCATTGATTTCTTCCCTAACAATAATGCAGCCCTAGTTATAAATACTAACATGATGGATCTGATCATTTCTTAAATATTCTCAATAACTCTTATTATCTTTTAATATTTTATTAGTGTAGTTATTAATGTCAAACGAAAATGTAATTATCCCTTTAATTAATATTTAATTATCCTAATTATAGTAAATGTACATTTTAGTTGAACGCAATATACTGATTTTGATGATTCGCTATTTTTTATATACTTTGTTTATATATATATATATATATATATTGTATATTTTCTTATATGTTTATATGTATAAAGGTTTTATATAGTTAATAGTGACCGAGACATCCTTGGATCGCTCATAGTAATATTGTCCAATCCATTCTTTTTAAATCTGTGTGAAAAGAAAATTGATTTTATCTGTGTACACAACTTCTTTAAGAAGTTCTTTTAGTCAAATCCTCGGGCCCCATATTTTTTTAAACCGTCTTCTATGGTCGCGTGTTAAAAGAAAGACTTTCTTAGGTTGTTTTGTTTCCTCCATGCCTTGGAAATGTATAATAGCTATTCGTGTTCCTTCTGACAACCTTGTTTCGTCTGTTTTTTATAGCTATTATAGTTATGATGTCATAGACTGTCATCTTCAGATGACCTTGGGCCCTGCACGCATCTGAGCAGAATTTTTAACCTTAGGAAGATTATTTTCTATACGTTTTTGTTATGTAAATATCATGGTCCTTTTCTTTTAAATATATAAGTTTCATGCTTCTTAACTTAAAGAAATCTTTTTATTCTTTGGCCACACATCTCAATTCAAAATTTCAGCACGTTGAGTTTTAAGATGCTCTAAGCAGTGTCAATTTTGAGATGTTGTGTAACAACCCCCGTGTTCTCACGTAAGGCTAGCCAGGAATGATACACCGAAGATAGGGCGTGCTTGTCAATTAATACCATTCTCAGCACAACGTAACATAAATATGGTAATTTAAAATTCGATACTTTAAAATTTTATGAATAAAACTTTGACAATAATTAAAATCAAACCAACACTAACTGAATAATAAATCCAACTGCAAGTAAAATCATAAACTCCAATAGGATGTAAATAACTAAATATATCTTGGGCTTATTCCCTTACAATGCTGCCAAAATGAAACGGCTAAACTCTGACAGAAGAGCACCTAGGCTAGAATCAACGAAGCTGGAATTTAATAAGTTCGAGAGATAGCAAGGCTGGTACAACAACAGTCCCGCTATCTCTGTCGAATAATATAACCTGGGGGGCGAAAACATTTATAATTTGGGTCAAAGCCCGGGGTGTGCAAGAATTAACTTGAATAATTTATGATGCAATAATACAGTCAATGCACAAATATTTAATTACCCTTTTCGTAACTCATGTGCATATAATACTTCACCCCTCATCTAAGTGTGAAGTCATTCGCACCCCAATTATCCCCAAATAAAGGTGACACCAATTAAATTTATAAACTGGTATCCCGATAATTTATTTAAATGTAAGCTCTACACGTAATGTTAACATCAATTATTTCATTCTCATAAATTCCCATATCTAATGTATAAACATCTATTATTCATTATAGGGTCTCATGTATAAATATTCTCCACTTTCTTAGACAATTAAAGTAATTTAATTCAAGTCCGATCAATTTATAAAACATGTCCTTTGATATATTTGACACATAAGGACATCAACCATTGGTGTCTATTTGTACTGTATCGGCATGTTTGGAGGAATCTCTTATTCATAAATGGACGAAACAAAACACACATACATTGGGGACGGTCCCTACGCAGGACACCTATATACGACCCATACCCAACGGTAATACAGGAATGGTCAGCGCCAACACATACCTCTCGAGGGTGAAGCCTACACATAATACCTATATGGCCTACACATCGTCAAGCCCACATGTGTCGATGTGTGGTACGCGACCTGAACATGCGAACCCCCGAGTTGATAGGACACTCTAGGAATATCAGTATGTCCACATTACTACATAATAGTACAAATAACTATCTTGATAATATGTATAGGTAATTTCTCTAAAATTACCTTAAGATATCCATTTGAAGTTCACACATATCTCATTTATTTATAATTTACTCATCTAATAAATTATTAAATTCATTTCATAATAATCACTTAATTATCTAGTTATTGGTACCTATTAACTTAATGCGGTTGTAATATTGTTCCATAACTTCAGTTAGCCCACAAACCCATAATTTTCTTTCCATTAGAAATTCGTATACCTACTGTATGAGAATAAATATAGATGCAGTGTAAAATTCTTAAGAAAACTGGGTTATAGTACAAAGGGATGAAGAGAGAGAGAGGGAGTGAGAACCCCAAGTTCTAACGATTGGGCTCCTCTTCACGCAACATGGACATGTTGCTCGAACGACACGTGTCTTCGTTTGAACGACCTCTGCTTCTTCCTCATTTTTCCAATGGGTATTGACAGTCCACCCAGAAATGTTGAAATATAAACCCAGAATAGTTTTCTACCCAAGATTTCAGCCTAACAAGCCTACGAAATTTTCCATTTGTTAAATCTTAAAGGTTTAAACATTTGATTATTTTCCAAACATTAATTCATGATAAATTTATTTAGGAAAGGGTAATAAATTTAGGGATCTCTAACCAGAATTAAATCCATAATATCACAATAACAATATCTCCATTATTCTTTCAATTTTTCCTAGACAGTCATCAATAACTTAAGGAAATTAACACCAAATTTTAGATTTGTCGATACTTAATTTTTAGAAACTATTTTATACATAAAACAACCCTCTATATGAGTTATTCATCATAAAATCCAATATAATTAAACCTGGATTCCAAAAATTTAAAGGGATAAACATTATGCATTGAGAAATAAATTGGAAGACATAGATTATGTAAGAAAATTCTTACCTTAAGGATTATAAGAGGATTTCTCTTGAAACTCCCTTGATTTTCCCCTTATTCTTCCCCTTTTTCCTTCCCTTGGTGTTTCTCTCTTCCCTCTCCCGTGGCTACTACTTTAGGTTTCCGTTAATGATAGTGGGGGAGTGCTTTACCCCACTTAACCACTTAATTAGTGCTAATACCTAGTTGGGTCTAAAGCCCAACTTTTGGACCTCCAAATAAGCCTGAAACCATAATTCAACTAGCCCAAAAGTTCCCCAACTCATATACTTATGGCCCGGGACTAATTTTAAATATCAAAAACATTAAACCGAGTCTCTAATGCTTCCCAAAATGCGTCCGAATTATTTTTATCTTACTTATACATTTTTAATATGTTTCAACAATGCGCCCCCATAAATTTACACTAGCTAGCCCAATTTGTTAAGTTGAGTTTTATATTTGTATAATCCCATTTTAATTAAAAAATTTACTCATCTTAACTTGAATTCAACTTATTTAGTTTATTCCTAAATTAATATCACATCATCAAATTTAATTTAATTGAAATATTTTATTCAAAATTTACGGGGTATTACATGTTGTTATGGGTGCTTTTAACACTATTTAGTAGTTGGCAATCTATTATTCCTTGGGGCATGCTAATGTTTTTTTAAATTTTAACAGTGGTCATGTTAATATATTTTTAAGCAGATGTGAAATGAAGGCTTTAAGCATTTTTCTCCTTTCTTTGATTTTAACACATTGTCTGTTTTGATTTTAATCTATTAGAGATTGCATATATCTAGTTTCAGACAGAGAGTCTCTTCATTTTCTTCGAACTCACATATGTATCGTTCAACCATTATTGTTGGATATTATTTCATTCTATCTTGGACTAAAACTTTTGTAGGAGCTATTTTGAGATCTCTAATAGAGCTACTTTCAGACTTCTATGTTTTAGGGTGCCATTTTTATGTCTCAACTGCTATATTTTCTTGAGAAGAAAAAATGGAATTTTAAAGAAAATTTTTCAGCCATCTTCATCTCAGCAAATCAGAAGCATTTAATGCTCTCAAGAGTTGTGTCTAATAACTATATATTTTGGGACTGGATAATTAAGCATTCAAGTGAGCATTTGAAGAATCACCAACCAACAAGAGAACAATTAATAGTATATTATGCTCACACACTTAAGAGAGCATTAAAAGTTGTTATTCAGCTCTACAATTTTGAGACAATAATAAAGTTTACATTTTTCTATTGTTAAAGAGGAACAAAGAGCAAGAAATTATATTTTTCTATTGTTCAAAAGAAGATTAGTGCCAAATTAAGATTATTCTAAGTCTTATTTTAAGAAGAAAATCAAATTCACATTGTATTTTTAAGAGTTTCATCATCCCAAATTTTGTACTACAAATTTAGATTTATTTAAAGCTTTGTTAGAAGCTTCTGATTGCACAAATTGTAGCTCGATTTTTTGTTACACGGAGTGTACTAACTAGCTTGATTTTAGCTACTCGGTGAGTGTCATGGTAACTCAGATTTTAGATGTAATAGACTTGTACATGGTTATTTGATCCTATCTGTAAGTGGATCATGATAGTGAAGCGCCGAAAGACGAAAGATTTATGTGTGTGGACGTAGGTCGGGTTTTGACTGAACCACGTTAAATATCGATGTCATTTATTTTTCACACTTTATTTGATTATTTACTTATGCTTGGTTGATTTCATATTTTCAGCATTTAAACTTGCAAATATATTTATTTCGAAAATAAACAAACTATTTAAAAGTCAAAATAATTATTTTAAAGTAAATAATTAAGTCAAGAGTATTAATTAATATTAAATATAAAATTGATTATATATTAATTGGGAGTTATAATTTGTAAATTAATTTTTTTTAATTAATTAGTATTATTTATAATTAAAAAAATATTTCTATAATCATTAAAGATTTAATAGTGTGAGATTTTGTTAAGTATTTTAACTGAAATACTTTCTAAAATTTTAGTTTAATTGAAAAAGTTTCTAAAATCCCAATTCACCCCCCTCTTTGTTATTTTTCTAGGCAACAATTGGTATCAGAGTAAGTGCTCTAACTATTTTTAGATTTAACACCCCTAGAGTTAAAGATCGTGGCAAACTTTTCTATGTTTATCTTAAATGTTTCACTTTGCACTTTTATTAAAAATGATTAAATGTTTGATCTATTGTATAAATTCATTATTTCATTATGTGAGAAGAAAATGGACAAATAGTTGTAAGAACCCTCGCTTTTGAGGTCCTATTTTATATTTAATTTGCTAAATATAGTGATTAGATATAAAGATGTTGATATGTGGAGTAGGTATTAATTTAAGAAAGAAAGTTAATATCTATAATGATGTTCCATATATACCGTATGTAGAGGTGAATTTTGCTATATTATGTTTGGTAACGTCATATGATTTAAAAATGACATTTGGCTTAAAATGAAACCGGAACCTAAAATGAATTATAAAATCTCCTAATGATAATTGGGAGGGTGCCAATAGTTTCGGGAGGTCCGAGATAGTCAAATTGTGTGCCATATTGTATTTTTAGTTTCCGGGCGCTTTTGACTAGTTGTAGCATATATGAGTTGTTGCGTATTATTTTACCGCGTATAAATAACTTACGCTGGAAATTTGGATATAAGCCACGATTCATGTCTTAAACTAAGTCACTATTCCCTTAATTTAATTGTTGAACCTAGAGAAAGAAAAAGAAGAAGAAACCTTGGGAGAAAGTGAGAAATTGAGCTTGGGTGTTTGATCTTGTCAACATTCCTCACCAAATCTGAAGTACAATCTTGAGGCAAGTCATCTACTTGCTATCTTATGATTTAAGTAGAGTAATTTGCATTGATAGTTATGGTTATATATGGTTTATAGAAGTTAGGGTTTTGTTTGATTTATGGGCTTTGGATCTTTGGAAGTTAAATTGATATGGTTTGGAGGGGAAATTATGGTTGGATGATGCATTTATGATCATTTGGTATCCTTAAAGGATAGGAAATTGAATGGGTTGAAGTTGGGAAGATTTGGAGTCAAAGACTCCATAAAAAAAATTTGGAAATTCTGCAGAATCGAATCGATTCGGCCTGGCCGAATCGATTTGCTAGGAGACAGTTTCCAAGCTTGGGTCATCTGAATCGGTTCGGTTCTCCCAAATCGACTCGGCCTTATGCAGAATCTCACTTTTCTTGATCGAATCGATTTGGCTAGTCCGAATCGATTAGCCTTTAAGAACCCAAATCGATTCGGCTAGTCCGAATCGATTCGAAAATCTTATTTTCCTTTATTTTTCTTTTTAAATCTTGACCCCTTTTCTTTAGGATTATGACCTAGGACCCTTCTTGTAAGAAGTAAACATAGGATCCTAGAGTTTTAGTCGAGTTTGGTCGTTACCCTATAGTTGAATGGGATCACTTGGGGTTAATTCAGGGGTACTTAAAGTGATGCTTAGGTATCACTTCTCTTTCGGGAAATTAGCTAAAGTTAGTGTTCTAAGCCCATATATGGAGATGTTAGGAGACCTTTGGTGGTATATAAAACCTTGGGACTTATGAGAATCTGGGAAATTGTTTAGAGAATACTTTGGGACCTAATGATATGATGAAATTGAATAAGAAATATCCAAAGATAAATGTTTCAAGTAAAAATGAAACACATGAGATTCATGGTAATGAAAATGGGATTTATTGGTAGTTGTTAAATAACTTAACACACCTCTCTAAATGCTATCATAAGGGAAGCTCGCGCATGAGGTGATGTCCCCTGACTATTGAATGCAGGCTGACTATAGTCCTCGGCCATATGCGGGTTTTGTAAATGTTTTTCTGCGCTAGTGAGGTAATTCCGGGTGTGGTTATGACTCACTCACAGGCATATGGCCACTTCCCGACGTGCATTAGGTGCCCAGGTTGTCTTGTGTAGATAGGCCCTAGAAGATGATAGTCATTTAGGGGCGCGCCCAGTGGGGAAACTCGGAGGGGCGGTCTTATAAACGTTATATGTAAAAGAATATAACCTTTCTAACTCAAGTGGGACTTGAGGTATGTAAATTTCCATAAGAAATGTGATGGTAATTATATTCCTGGTAAGGAATGGAAAAGGAAAGATATGATGGAAATATATTGCTATTAAGGAATGGAAAATGATAAGATATGGGAAGAAATGAGAATTAATTTAATTTCTCTTGCCTAATTTCATAACTGTTAGAAACTTATATAATTGAATCATCACATTTTATGAGTAGGTTGTTAGATTCTCATTTATATTATTTATGATTCATTGTCCATATCTGTCATGTTTCTTACTCTTCTTGGAATCATATATAAATCGGGCCCTGACCCGTTCATTTTTCTCTTCTGTGCATGTTGTTGTATCCGCTCAAGTGCTCCTCCGCAAGAGCACCCGTTGTGATATTTCCTACTCTTATGCTTTTGACGAGCTGTATGACCTTGCGGATTATTACAGAATGTCTGTTAGACGCCTTCATTTTGGAATCTAGCTATGATCGGGTCTTTCATCTGGGCTAGTGTCCCATCATCTGTACTTGTTAATGAATGTAGTGTGTAAAATATTGATTTGTGGAAACACTTGGAATGTAACTGTGGATCGACAGATTATTCGATTCTGTTACTGTATGTGGTTTTGGTATTTATCTATATGTTCCATTGAAATTCCACTTTCATCAGATTTGGGTTGTTTAATTTATTTCTTAATTCTTTATTAAACTAAAATTTTTGACAACCTGCTTTCTGATTCATGGAGTGGTTTTCCCGTATACCTATTTTATTATTATGATGCTGAGGATGATATCCATCCATGATTCCATTATGTCGAGGTAATCGGGCTGGCCACCCCTTATTTTGGAATTCGGGTTATCACAGATGGTATCAGAGCATCAGGTTCTAGAGTCTTTTGGATCTTTGTGGACTTATCACGTTCTACCATAGCGTTCTTTGACATAGAGCCTAATGTTAGGACTGCTTTGTTACTTATGTTTACGATCTTCTGCAAAAATAGATTGTTTTAAATGAAATTCTGACTCTATTGTTTCTCCATCTCAGATGCCGCCTAAAAGAGGTCGCCCGGCGAGACGCAATAGGATCTTAGATGAGGATGTTGGTCCTCCTCCGCCGCCACAAGGAACATTCAATGCCACGGATGTGGCGAATATAGTGGCTCAAGCCGTTAATGTGGCCATTATAGAAGTGGCCCAACAAGTGCCACAGGCTCAACCGAGAGTGCCAGATGCCCAAGTTCCTACCGGACCTTTTCCATGGGAGAGAGCTAGGGAATCTTTTCTAAAGGGTCAGCCCCCGGAATTTGACAGGAGCTCGGATGTTATAAAGGCGAATCAATGGAAGAAAGATATACAACGCCATCTATGTATGGTGGAGTGTGGTGAGGACAGGAAACAAGTTCTTGTTACTTTTAAATTGGTTGGGGCCGCATTACACTGGTGGGAGTCCGTGACTATGCCAGAACAAAGGGATACAATGTCGATCTCCGAATTATGGGTTTTATTTGATCATAAGTACTTTCCTCCCGCAATTCATGGAGAGATGATAAGGAGGTTGTAGGACCTTGTGCAAGGGGAGAGGTCAGTAGCGGAATATGAGGAGGAATTCACCCGGTTAGCAAGTTTTGTACCGGATGAAGTGACTCCCGAAGAAAAGAAAGTTTTGAAGTTTTTGAGAGGGTTGAACTGGAGAATCCGGCAACACTTGCTGGGTAATCCTGCTTTATAAACGTTTGGGGATGTGATGAATTCAGCTCTATTACATTGTCAAGAACATAGATTATTTTTGCAAAGTGGCAAGAAGACCTCCGTAGTGGGGCAAGTGGGAAGGTAGGGAGGTAGTGGGATTGGAGGAGGAGTCTTTCCCTCGTCCTAACCTTCGGGTAGCAAACAAAAAGAAAGGGATACCCAACAGGGGGAATCATCGAAGAGGCAGCATTCTAGTGGGTTTAATTCGGGGAACTAAAATAATAGGCATGGTCAGGGTTCCCCATAACAACAAGAAGCCCATGGTGGTCAGGGAGGCAGGGGCCAGCAGGGCCAGGGTGTGAATCAGTTTAGAAACAATCGTGGTCGAAATGCCGAGAATATGATAGGTCAGTGTTTTTAATGCGGGGAAGCGGGTCACTATAAGAAGGAATGTCCTCAGTTGATTAGGGGAAAGTTTCCTTGAGCTCCACAACATCCGTACGTTCAGTTCCCTCCACAGGTGCCTAACCCAGTTGCTCGTCCACAACAGGGTCAGTTACAGTATGGTAGGGTCTACCATATTCAGGATGCTATGCTTCCTCCAGCTCCGCCTGCACCGCCATCCATTGAGGGTAAGTTCCTTATTCAGGGACATATGGGTCGTGTTTTATTTGATACCGGTGCAACGCATTTTTTCATTTCTAGGAGCTTTGCTCAGACCACCGAGTTGATTAAATCTGCTGAAAGAACTTTTACTAGTGTGGAGTCCTCTATGGGCGATGGTTCACTCATCTTCTTTGTTTGTAAAAATATAGAAATCTCTCTCGGTAATTTATGCTTTGAGTCCGATTTACTCGTCCTGGATATGTTCGGGTATGACGTGATTTTGGGTATGGATTGGCTTATGAAATATCATGCTATTGTAAATTACTACGGGAAGAGTATAGTCTTCGCCGTTCCGGGACAAGAGATGTTCTTGGTAGTTTTACCTCGTTTAGAGGGGAGTACTTATACTTATTTGTATTTCATTTCCAAGGAGACTTCTAGGGAGGTAGTTGTTCCCTTGGATTCCATTCCAGTTGTGAAAGACTTTGAGGATATTTTTCGGGAAATATCGGGTTTGCCTCCTAGCCGTGAGATTGAATTTGTGATTGATTTAGCATTGGGAACGAGGCCTATTGAGAGGGTTCCATATCGAATGGCTCCTATTGAAATGAGGGAGCTAAGAGATCAAATTCAAAAGTTGTTGGAGCGGGGATTTATACGGCGTAGCACATCGCCATGGGGTGCTCCAGTGTTGTTTGTTAAGAAAAGAGATGGTTCTCTCCGGTTATGTGTGGACTATAGAGAGTTGAATAAGGTCACCATCGGGAATAAATACCCTTTACCTCGTATCGATGACTTGTTTAATCAACTTCGAGGAGCGATGTACTTCTCCAAATCGATTTGAGGACGGGGTATCACCAATTGAGGATACGAGAGGAGGACGTTTCCAAGACTGCTTTTCTTACGAGGTACGGGTCCTATGAATTTTTGGTTATGCCCTTTGGACTAACCAATGCCCCTGCTATATTTATGGATCACATGAATAGGGTGTTTCAGGACTTCCTGGACCAATTTGTTATTGTATTCATCGATGACATTTAGTCTATTCTCGAACGGAGTCGGATCACGCTATGCATTTGAGGTTGGTCCTACAGAGACTACGGGACCATCAACTGTATGTCAAGTTCGAGAAGTGTGGCTTTTGGTTGTAGGAAGTACAGTTTTTGGGTCATGTGGTGACGTACCAGGGTGTATCAGTGGATCCAGGCAAGGTAGCTACGGTGAGGGAGTGGGGTCAACCCACGACACCTACCGAGGTTCGCAGTTTTCTGGGTTTGGCGGGTTATTACCGTCGATTCATCAAGGTTTTCTCTAAAATAGCTAGTCCTTTGACAAATTTGACCCAGAAAGGGGTGAGCTTTATTTGGGATGATTCTTGCCAAGCTGCATTTGATGAGCTTAAAGATAGATTGACTTTGGCTCCGGTCCTTGCATTGCCAAAACCAAGATTGGAATATCTAGTCTTCACCGATGCATCTCTTCAAGGATTAGGAGGTGTACTTCAGCAAGAGAGACGGGCTATCGCTTATGCTTCCTATAAGTTGAAGCCCCATGAAAGAAACTATCCGGTGCATGACTTAGAACTAACCGCAGTTGTTTTTGCCTTGAAGATATGGAGGCATTATCTCTTGGGAGAGAAGTTTAGTCTTTTCACGGACCACAAATTGCTGTAATATTTATTTTCATAGAAGGACTTGAATATGATACAGCACCGATGGTTAGAGTTCATGAAAGATTATCAATTTGATATTCATTACCATCCGGGTAAGGCAAACATGGTAGCGGATGCCTTCAGTAGGAAGCCTGATGGAGAATTAGATGCGATTTGGAAAGCTAAATGGAAGGAACTCAGTCAGGAGGATGTGATGGTGAGAGCATTCATGTCGGTAATGACCATTACTCCTACCATTGTGGCAAGGGTGGTAGAAGCTCAAGGAAGGGATAAGGAGTATCAAGACCATATTCGCCGATTGTTGTCCGAGGGGGCGGAGTCCTACTCGATTGGTTCTGAGGGTGGATTATGCTTCCATGGAAGACTTATTGTTCCGGAGGAAGGAAATTTGAGACGGACGGTGATGGTTGAATCTCATAGGTCTAGGTTCACGTTTCATCCTGGTGGGGACAAAATGTATCAGGACATGCGCTGCCAGTATTGGTGGTCGGGTATGAAAAGGGATATTTCAGAATTTGTGTCCCAATGCACTACTTGTCAACTGATCAAGATCGATCATAAAAAATCGACAAGTTTGTTACAACCGTTAGAGATCCCGGTATGGAAATGGGAAAGCATATCGATGGATTTTATCACGGGCTTGCCGAGATCACAAAGTGGGTGTGATTCTATTTGGGTGATTGTCGACCGCTTGACAAAGTCGGCACACTTCCTACCGGTGCAGACGGATTTTGATACTTCTCGGTATGCTCACTTGTTCATCGAGGAGGTGGTGAGACTCCATGGGGTGCCTTTGAATATAATTTCCGACCGAGACAAAATTTTCCTTTCCCACTTTTGGAAGAGTTTCCAAGTAGCGATGGGGACCGAAGTGAGGTTAAGCACTTCATACCATCCTCAAACAGATGGTCAAACTGAAAGGGTAAATCAAATGTTGGAATATATGCTTCGCATGTGTATGCTTGACTTCAAAGGTGGTTGGGAACAATATCTCCCATTGGTTGAGTTTTCTTATAACAACTCTTACCAATTCACAATTGGAATGGCATCTTATGAAGCTTTGTATGGGAGACCGTGTAGATCACCCGCTTGTTGGTTGGAAGTGGGTGATAATAAATTTCTTGGACCTGAAATGATCCAAGATACTTCCTCGAAAATTGAGTTGATTCGAAATCGCATTCAGATAGCCCAAGATCGTTAAAAGAGCTATGCCGATGCGGGTCGACGACACATGGAATTGTAAATTGGGGACTAAGTTTTGGTTCGAGTGTCGCCCATGAAAGGGATAAAGCATTTCGGTAAGAAGGGGAAACTTTCTCCGCGCTTTGTTGGACCATTCCCAGTTATTGCAAGGGTGGGTCCAGTGGCATACCAACTTGCTTTACCAGAACCATTGCAACAAATTCATGATGTATTCCATGTTTCCTCCCTAAAGAAGTATAGGAGCTGTGAGGGTGCGCATTGGCACATTCCTTTCGAGGATATTAATTTGCAACCCGATGTTTCATATGAAGAACAACCGGTTGCTATATTAGAGCATGGGGAACGTAGATTGAGGTCTCGTCTGTTTCCCTTGGTACAGGTTCAATGGAGTCACCATAACGCCAAGGAATCTACATGGGAGCGGGAGGATGGCATGCGGGAAAAGTATCCGCATCTTTTTATACAATGTACGCTTGAATTTTGGGCACAAAATTCCCATAAGGGGGGGAGTATGTAACAACCCTCGCTTTTGAGGTCCTATTTTATATTTAATTTTCTAAATATAGTGATTAGATATAAAGATGTTGATATGTGGAGTAGGTATTAATTTAAGAAAGAAAGTTAATATCTACAATGATGTTGCATATTTACTGTATGTAGAGGTGAATTTTGATATATTATGTTTGGTAACGTCATATGATTTAAAAATGACATTTGGCTTAAAATGAAACCGGAACCTAAAATGAATTATAAAATCTTCGAATGATAATTTGGAGGGTACCAATAGTTCTGATAGGTCCGAGATAGTCAAACTGTGTACATATTGTATTTTTAGTTTCCGAGCACTTTTGACTAGTTGTAGCATATATGAGTTGTTGCGTATTATTTTACTGCGTATAAATCACTTAAGCTGGAAATTTGGATATAAGCCACGATTCATGTCTTAAACTAAGTCATTATTCCCTTAATTGAATTGTTAAACCTAGAGAAAGAAAAAGAAGAAGAAACCTTGGGAGAAAGTGAGAAATTGAGCTTGGGTGTTTGATCTTATCTACATTCCTCACCAAATCTGAAGTACAATCTTGAGGCAAGTTATCTACTTGCTATCTTATGATTTAAGTAGAGTAATTTGCATTGATAGTTATGGTTATGTATGGTTTATAGAAGTTAGGGTTTTGTTTGATTTATGGGCTTTAGATCTTTGGAAGTTAAATTGATATGGTTTGGAGGGGAAATTATGGTTGGATGATGCATTTATGATCATTTGGTATCCTTAAAGGATAGGAAATTGAATGGGTTGAAGTTGGGAAGATTTGGAGTCACAGACTCCATAAACAAAATTTGGAAATTCGGCAGAATCGAATCGATTCGGCCTGGCCGAATCGATTTGCTGGGAGACAGTTTTCAAGCTTGGGTCGTCCAAATCGGTTCGGTTCGCCCAAATCGATTCGGCCCTATGAAGAATCTCACTTTTCCTGATCGAATCGATTCGGCTAGTCCGAATCGATTTGCCTTTAAGAACCCAAATCGATTCGGCTAGTCCGAATCGATTCGGAAAGCCTATTTTACTTTATTTTTCTTTTTAAATTTTGACCCCTTTTCTTTAGGATTATGACCTAGGACCCTTCTTGTAAGAAGTAAACATAGGATCCTAGAGTTTTAGTCGAGTTTGGTCGTTACCCTATAGTTGAATGGGATCACTTGGGGTTAATTCAGGGGTACTTAAAGTGATGCTTAGGTATCACTTCTCTTTTGGGAAATTAGCTAAAGTTAGTGTTCTAAGCCCATATATGGAGATGTTAGGAGCCCTTTGGTGGTATATAAAACCTTGGGACTTATGAGAATCTGGGAAATTGTTTAGAGAATACTTTGGGACCTAATGATATGATGAAATTGAATAAGAAATATCCAAAGATAAATGTTTCAACTAAAATGAAACACATGAGATTCATGGTAATGAAAATGGGATTTATTGGTAATTGTTAAATTACTTAAACACACCTCTCTAAATGCTATCATAAGGTAAGCTCTCACATGAGGTGATGTCCCCTGACTATTGAATGCAGGCTGACTATAGTCCTCGTCCATATGCGGGTTTTGTAAATGTTTTTCTGCGCTAGTGAGGTAATTCCGGGTGTGGTTATGACTCACTCGCAAGCATATGGCCACTTCCCGACGTGCGTTAGGTGCCCAGGTTGTCTTGTGTAGATAGGCACTGGAAGATGATAGTCATTTAGGGGCGCGCCCAGTGGGGAAACTCGAAGGGGCGGTCTTAGAAACGTTATATGTAAAAGAATATAACCTTTCTAACTCAAGTGGGACTTGAGGTATGTAAATTGCCATAAGATATGTGATGGTAATTATATTCCTGCTAAGGAATGGAAAAGGGAAGATATGATGGAAATATATTCCTATTGAGGAATGGAAAATGATAAGATATGGGAAGAAATGAGAATTAACTTCAATTCTCTTGCCTAATTTCATAACTGTTAGAAACTTATATAATTGAATCATCACATTTTATGAGTAGGTTGTTAGATTCTCCTTTATATTATTTATGATTCATTGTCCATATCTGTCATGTTTCTTACTCTTCTGGGAATCATATATAAATTGGGCCCTGACCCGTTCATTTTTCTCTTCTGTGCATGTTGTTGTATCCCCTCAGGTGCTCCTCCGCAAGGGCGCCCGTTGTGATATTTCCTACTCTTATGCTTTTGACGAGCTGTATGACCTTGCGGATTATTACAGAATGTTTGTTAGACGCCTTCATTTTGGAATCTAGCTATGATCGGGTCTTTCATCCGGGCTAGTGGCCCATCTTTTGTACTTGTTAATGAATGTAGTATGTAAAATATTAATTTGTGGAAACACTTGGAATGTAACTGTGGACCGACAGATTATTCGGTTCTGTTACTGTATGTGGTTTTGGTATTTATCTATATGTTCCTTTGAAATTCCACTTTCATCAGATTTGGGTTGTTTAATTTATTTCTTAAATCTTTATTAAACTAAAATTTTTGACAACCTTCTTTCTAATTCATGGAGTGGTTTTCCCGTATACCTATTTTATTGTTATGATGCTGAGGATGATATCCATCCATGATTCCGTTATGTCAAGGTAATCGGGTTGGCCACCCCTTATTTCGAAATTCGGGTTGTCACAATAGTCAACCTTGTGTTTCAAACTTTGTTTTAAAGAAAGACTTCTAGGAAAGCCTGAATGTTGATGCACTAAATGGAAATATGTGCAATCCTTGTATATTTGCTCATATTGATGAAACAAATACTAAAGAGACAAACATTCATTATTTCATGGAAAATTACAATTAGGAGGTACATTCCAACCCTATCTTTATTAGTAATGAATCATGTTCTACCCGTAGTATAAACAGTGAAGTTGATCATGATATTATTGATGATTATGATGAATTAAGAGGTGCCTTTAATGAGTTATTTGAAAAATATGATGATCTTTGAAAGAAGTTTATTACACTTAAACCGACTCATGCCAAATGTGATTTTATATTAAAAGATTTTGATAATTTAAAATTAGGAAATGAATCTTTTAAAAAATGAAATTAAAATATTGAAAAATAAAAAATCAATAAATATTGCTAACCCTCTTGAATGTGGAAAATAGTGAGTTAAAAGGGGAAGTTAATTATTTAAAGAAATCATTAGATACATTTACTAAAGGAAATGAATATTTTCATAACATTTTGGAAAATTAAATAATTCAATTTAATAAGAATAGTCTTCGATATAATGTAGAAAATGAGAAAAAGAGTTATTTTAATTTATTTCAAAATCAAGTATATCTATTCATTCTAAATCCTTATGCACATATTGTGGTAGACATACTCACTATTCTAAATTATCTTATTTTAGAAAAAGGAGGTATAACAACACTAAATTAGCTTGGATTCCAAAAGAAATAATTATGCATGCTAACTCGAATCAATCACACTTATTTTGGGTTCCAAAAAATATTTTTTTTAGGAACAAGACAAGTGTTGGTACTTAAACAAAAAAATTAGAATAATAACAAGTATTGGATTTTTTTTGTATTTATTATTTAATATAACTATTGTGAAATGTTAATTTCATATTTATATACTTATTTTTATCGAATAACATTTTCTACTTGAAAATATTTTAGTGATTAATGATTTATAATGTGATTTATTTAATATTTATCTCAAATGTATTCAATGCTTGAAAATATGAATATGTTTATTTTTGTCTAGGTCAAAGAATATTAAGGATGATAATTTTTTTAATATATTTTCTGTAACACCCCATAATTTTGAGGATATAATATTTAATTATTTTTGAGAGTTATAAAAATATTTAAATTTGGAGAAACTTCAATTCATGAGTTGGAGAATTTATTTGAGTGAGGCAAATTAATCATAATTGACGACTTTTAAATTTAATGGTTCAAAATATCGTGTGTCACATTTTGAGGTCAAAATTTGGAAACGTCAAAAAGTATTTCGGATGACAGTTCCGAGTGCGCGGTTGCATCCGGATGGGTCGAGATAGTCAGAAAAGAGTACCGGGGGTAGTAATTGGGTCTCGGGATTTTTTTGGGCATAGTCGGGCCCACACGGGGTGAGTTGGGCCACTTTAATTAAGCCCATTAGGTGAAAATGGGATTTAGAGTTTTAATCTAAGTAAGGGATTAGAAAATCAGCAGCCATCACAAATCTAAGCCTAGTGCTTGAGAGGGAAATTGGGGGAAAGCTTAGGAAAAGCCAATTTGGGAATTTTGGAGCCAAATTAATGGGACTACACCAACGGATCAGACACTTCGAACGATTCCAGGCAAGTGGTTAACTGTTGCGATTTCTAAATTGATGATAATCAATTGATATCATAGTGATGTGTAAACCAAAATTCGTTTTGGGGATAAATGGGTACAAAATGGGGTTTTTGTTCATGAAACTATTGAATGAGGTTCATAGTAAAAATTGTTGTGTTGAACATATCTGAGTATAGATGTTTAATTGGAATAAGAATTCGGAATATAAACTCGGGAAATCTGGATTTGGAATTTGGTTTGTAGAACAAGATTGATGAATTTTAAATGGAAAACCCATTTCGGAAATTGTGAGATAAGTTAAGAAATTTATATACTAGAGGGTGTATATGATGTATAGGATCAAAGTTCATATGTTTATGTGATGGGATGACTTGATGAGGGGTTGAAATTAAGGTTTACAAACCTTGAATTTTCATTAATGGTGTAATGTAGTGGGTAAGAAGAGTTGCCCAGGGATGATCGATCGATTGATCGGGATCCATCGATCTATCGACGGTCCCAGGAACTTGACAGTTTGGCTAGTTTGTTTTTAAAGAGGATTTCATTTAAATTTAATCCCTTGATTTTATTTAGTGATAAATTCATATGGACGCATATTTCCTTAACAATTATAGGGTAATATAATTGGGTTGGGGGGGGGGGAGGGTGAATGGTATGTCATGAGATAAACGAATTTGGAGAAATAATTCATAATTATTGATATTGGACCGAGGAATAATATTCGGGTATTGTAGTTGGGTGGTACTACATTATTAAAGGAATTTAGCTGAAATATTTAATTATGGACCAAGTGGGCGAGTCCGGGTATGCTAATAATTATAGATAAATATAATTGGGGAAATTATGGATGTGAATGTGTGACACATTGTGGGCGAATATGTGAGAACGAAATTATAAGATGTAAAATGGACCAAGTGAGTGAGTCCAGGTATGTTGGTTAAGTGACACTAAAGTATTAAATTAATTATTGAGAAAGTAACTAATTAGGAGTCAGAACATAGACTCGGGAAATATTAAGTTACAAGCCAAGTAAGTGAGTCCGGGGATAACGGTTGGGTGACACCAAGTTATTAAATTAATGAATGTGTTAATTAGGAACATAGACTCGGGAAATATTAAGTTACGGGCCAAGTAAGTGAATCCGGGGATAACGGTTGGGTGACACCAAGTTATTAAATTAATGAATGTGTTAATTAATTTAATTAGAGTCGGATTGTAGACTCGGGTGGGATTAAATTTATAAGTGTGATAATTAATATAATTAGGGTCGGATTATAAAATCAGGTAGGATTAAATTAATAAGTGTGATAATTAATTTAATTTGAGTCGGATTGTAGACTCGGGTAGGATTAAATTAATAGGTGCGATAATTAATTTAATTAGAGTCAGATTGTAGACTCGAGGAGGTATTAAATTAATATGTGTGTTAATTGATTTAATTAGAGTCGGACGATAGACTCGGGGAGGTATTAAATTAATATGAGTGTTATTTAATTCAATTAGAGTCGGGTGATAGACTCCGGAAGATATTAAATTAATAAGTGTGTTAATTAATTTAATTGGAGTCGGACCATAGACTCGAGGAAAGTATTATATAAATTGAGGTGTGAGTTAAATATATTAGAGTTGGACCATAGACTCGGGAAGACGATAAATTATTAAGTGGGAAAATTAATCACGTTGAGTCGGGCCATAGACTCAGGAAATTACACGTAGTGTACGGGATTTTAGTACACGGTAAAGGTGGGATTTATAATATATGTATACGGTGTAGTGATGGCATATATATATACGTGTATATATTGTGTGTGATATTAAATTACAGGCAGTGTACGGGATTTTGAGTACACAGTAAAGTCGGGGTTTATATTATATATATACGGTGTAGTGATAGTATATATATACGTGTATATATTGTGTGTGATATTAAATATCAGTGACTAGATATTTATTCAATCTTTATACTCTAATGCTATCAAGGGAGGTTGCGCGATGTTGGTGAATCCCCTAGCTCGAGGAGTAGGGCGAGTATATCCCCAGGTCATAGCGTCCGGTATATATGGGTGAGGGATTTATCTCACTTTCAGGGAAGGAATATGACCGCCTCCACTATGTTTATATTTTGGGCCAAGTTGGTGAGCAATTCCAACTTGGGGAACTAGGTTTTGTGAGCACACCTAGTGAGATAGCATTTTAGAGGGAATCATCCAGCGAGGGTATACTCGAAGGGATGGATATACGTATGTTATATGTGTAGATGTTGTGATAAAGGTACGTATATAATGGTAGTAAATATTATATATGGGTAATAATACGGTGTGTGATGTATTTACTTTATATAACTTGTGACACGGTTATATGCTACTATTTAAGAGGAATTAATTAAGTTAATTGTGAGATAACTTATAATTCAAGAATCATTATACTCGGGTTAGAGTAGTATGGCAAGGGAAGGTTATACCAAGACTAGTTGGACGGGGTAGTATAACTAGGTGGGGTTAAGGTGACCAGTAGGTGTGCACGATAGTGGAAGGGTGAGAATGTCCACGAGGGAGTGCGACACTAACTTAAATATGAAGCGCATTCATACATTTTAAATTACTGCAGTTAATTCACTTGCTAAATATTTTCAAAATATTTTGGGTTCTAACCCCTGCTATAAAACTATTTTCAAAACCTTTAGGTGTCCAGCCATAGGGACGCCATGATTGATATTCTATTTCGGGGACACGGAGCTGCGACATATGTGGATGCTATCAGGAGTTTGGATTAGACGCATCATTCATTCATTCCTAGAGTAGGAATCTTGTATCAGTTTCAGTTTTATTTAGGGCTTGTCGCCCAGACTTCTCGGTACAGTTTCAGGTGTAATTTATTCAGGTGTTGAATATTTGTATTGGATTATTTCTTTGGTGGCCGGTGATTTATTCGGTAAGTTGTGTAATTATGATTCAGTTTATTTTCATTCAGTTGTGTGAATGGTTTATATTTTAATTCCGCATGTACTGTTTTGTTTAATTAAAAAGTTAAAATTGGCACCAGCTTTTGGAATACTAGGTGGTTAGTAAGATTTAAAAAAAAATCGACAGCGATGCTAAGGATGATCCAACTGGGATTTCTGTTTTAATTTGGTATAGGACTGATCACCCGGTATTTTATTAGGCGGGGTGTCACATTTTGATGAATAATCTATTATTTAATATGATAGTATGTCATAAATTGTTTGTTATTAGTGATCTTGATGATTATCAATTATTATGCCTATGATTGAACTTTTAAACAAAGTTGATAAGAAAATGCATTTTGAAAATTTTGAGATTTAATATTCCATTATGGACCTAATGCATTTTTTGTATCAAAAGAGAACATCTTCAAAGTTGTGTAGGTTTCATGTTACAATAAGTTGCGGAGTTTTAAAGCATATGATTTAATATCAGTTGAAAAATTGACATTACAAGTATCATAGCCAAATTTTGATAAAACCACGCTTGGAAAGAATTTCATGGACATATCATTGGTATTACTATGGTGGTGAGTAACACATTTCTTGAATTTAAAATATCTTATATTTATTTATGATTTCAAATATGATCTTAATGTATATTATTCCAGTATGTGTTAAAGCCTCAAAATTATACTTAGATTACTTTTGCCTTGAATAAAGTATTTTAATTTGAAGTTGATGTTTAAGTCTTCACATGTCAATTTGTACTTTATTGTCTTTGATGATTTTATTTTATAAGGCATACGCTAGATTTTGATGATAACATTTTGAGATGAAAATTCATATTTTCTTTTGTAACATCTAGACATGTCTTTGTTCTTAATATTATTGAATTAATTCTTGACTTTCTTATATATTAATTTGAAACGAAAATATCATTTGTAGATATGCTAGTATGTAAATCTATAAGTTATATGAACTATTTGTTGATTTTGTAACATACATTCATTATTTTTTATAATATAAATATATTATTTTGACTTCGTGGCTTATATATGATACGCCCGATTATTTGAATATTATTGACTTTCTTGAAGAATATTATTTTTGAAAGAAAATTACATTTGTGATGTTTGTGCTTAAATATAAAAAAAAGTCTTATGATATTGGTCCAAAACGATTTTATGAAGCAAAAATTGATTTTTTTTTTCATGAAATAGATGCACCTTATTTGTAATATGCATATATGCCTTCATTGGTAACTCTTGGGGGAGAAAAATATTTGTTGAAAATAATTAATTAGAAAAATGCTTGATTTTGAAATTTAATATATTCTCTTGCACTTTTATGGATGGTGATATACAATTGATAATACGGTGAATTTTGTGCTCGTATCTTGAAAACAGTAAAAGCAAGAATGAAATGACTATTTCCTATCACGATATATACCTTTATCTTTTAACTCATGTTGTTTACTTCATTCAAATTATTTGAAAACATCAAGTTGTGAAATATTCACCAATATATGTAATTGAGAGTATTAATTTTATCATCTTCGTGACTTGTGCATTATTTGATTATATTCATGTTTATCCAAATATTTAAATACACACTGTGAATTTTTTTTGGATGAAATATGTGCCTATTATAACTCTTATGATCGTTGTATATGCCTCTTATGATTTATGCATGGATCCTTTACATAATTTTATTTTGATAGAGTGAGCTTCGCATTTTACCCGTTGACACTCGATTTTGATAATGTCAAGGGGAGAAATATGTGTGATTTACTATTTGTGCTTAATTTTTTCATTTTATGGATCACTGTGAATTATTGTTTGTCATCATTAATTAACCATTTAATTAGTATTTATTTATCATAATTGTAATTAATGTATATTTTAGTTCAATGTAATTTATTGATTTTGATGATTCCAAACAAACTATTATTAAGTAATTATGTAAATATTTCTTGGTTTATAATATATATAACAGGTCCGGCTTTAGGCAGTCATCACTGGCGATTGCATATCTAGGATTTTCGCTTTTTGTTGGTATAAAAAAAAAGAAATTTGTTTCATGGTATCATTTCAAAGGTTGTGGACCGGATAAAAGTATGGAACTTTTCAACTATTAATCAAGCTGGTCGCTTACTTCTTATACAAACTGTATTGCATCCGTGGGATTGCATTTCTTTTCCACCATTCACCCTACTAAATCTTCTAATCTTTAAAATTCAAAATGTTATGATACAATCTCAACTGAAGATAAATCTTTCATTGAATGTTTTCAGATATCCATATTTCCTAAAGTTTACAGAGCATCTCTTGTGTTTGGACCTATCCTCCTACAGGCTATTTCAAGTTAAATATAGATGGTGCCTCTAAAGGGAACCCTGGACCAAGTGGTATAGGAGGGCTTATCATAGATTCTAAAGGCCTATTTATTGTAGGTTTTGAAAAGTATATTGGAGTTCACACCTCTTTCTATGCTGAAGAAAAGGCTTTTTGGGAAGGCATTAATCTTCTTTCTACTCTCAACATTCAAAATGTTATCATAGAGTCAGATTGTAAATTACTAATAGAATTTGTTTTTAAGATATCTAAACCTCCTTGGCAAGCAAAATCTATATTAGATTCAAGTATCCTAACAGACCAAATGATTTTCAATCATGTTTGGAGGGAAATTAATTCAGCAGCAGATCTTCTAGCCTCAAGGGGTTCTTTATCTAATAAAGACATTACATACTGGTCTTTCAACATTCTTCCAAAATTGGTCAAAGGCCTCATCAATATGGATTTTCATAACTTTCTTTGCATTAGAAACAAGATCAAGAAATTGTAATGGGATTATAATAAAATCCAAAGTTTATTTATGAGTTTTTCCTTTTGTAATGGGGATGAAATAAATCCCCAAATTTATCTTGCTTTCATTCTAGAGCAATGGGACCATCCTCTAGATGTAATTTAAGTTAGTTTGGGGCCTGTCAAGCTTTTGAGAGGCTAATTCTCCCTTTTATATTTTAATAAAACGTATGGGGGTACCGTCCCTTTTTGAATAAAAAAAAAACTAAATCTTTTTTTAAAGGTTTCCAAAAACTTTGTTCAATTTTTTTTTGGGGACATCTGGACGAGATTAATAAGAACCATTGGATTTCTTGGGATGTGATTTCACGCCCAAAATTAGAAGGTGGTCTTGGGCTCAGAGATTTAAACGATATTTATAAAGCATATGCCAGCAAAATTTGGTCTCGATTCTTAAAAATAAATTCTCGTTGGGCCAATTTTATGCATTACAAATACCAAAAACTCACACATGTTAATTTTAGGGGTGTTCCTTCATTTTCTAGTGTCACATGGAAGAGAATGCAATCAGTTGAGGAATTTATTGATGAAAATATTGCTTTTGTGATCAAAATTGGCTTTTTTCAAAATTTTCTCCTAATAAGTCCTGGGGTTTAATTTGGGGAAAACATTGCATACAATTCTCATTCTCCATGATATGGGATCCGAGGATTATTCCCTAAGTTTCTATTTTCTCATGGAGAATTCTTCATAAAGATCTTCCACTTGATCTTAATCTCAAGTGCATATTTATCCCTGTGGTTTCTAAATGTCGCTATTGTCAATTGTCTCAAGAAGAAGATGATGATCAGTTATTTCATTCTAGTGATGTTTCTAAGGAAGTGTGGCTTCATTTTGAAATTTTGATGGGCCTCAAACTTCAGAACTTTTCTTTGAGATCTAAACTCATTTCTTGGTGGATTAATTGTCGTGGGAAAAATATTAGATCAATTCTTTGCAAGGTTCTTCCTCTCTATATTTTTTGGAGAATTTGGTGCTCCAAGAACAAAGCTAATTTTGAAGATAATTCAATGAAGTCCAAGTCAATCATTCAGGCTATACACTGTGATATTGTTTTAGCCTTCAAAGCTAGACCTTATTATGGTCATTGTTTTAGATTTTTTAGCTCTTATATTAATGATTTTGATATTTCCATCTCTAGATTGTAAGCCCACAGAGAAAGGCTTTTTTTCTCCTCATTTTAATATATCTTGGTTTTAATATATATATATATATATATATATATATATATATATAATTGTTAGTTATATATATTTAGTAAGTTATATAGTTACATTATCTCCACATGTATATTTCATATAAAGATGTGTCTAGTTATGCATATAATTTTATTAATGGTTTTTTCTTCTATATATTTATACTATATCTTGTATGGATAAAAATCTATCAATTTGGACAGTTTTATATGTATGATTTATTTTTACTGTTTTTATATATTTTATTTATAAAGATTAGTTACATTATTTTTTTAAATACTTTGTTTATATGTATATGTATATATATAATAAGGAGTAGAATAGTTTTACTATTCCATAAGATGATAAGCTATGTAGAGGTGAGGATTGAGCCACCAATGCACTAAATTAAGGGTGAGATGACAATTCACACCATAAGCCATACACCTCATCACATCTCATCATATACTCTAAATTGTATTTATAATTTTAACCCACTACAACATACTTTCCCCTTCTTTTTACACCTAAAAAATTACTTTAATTCAAATATAAGGGTTATTTTTGTAATACAACAAAAAAGGTATCTCACCCTTACACGATCTCACTCCTCTTCTCTCAAATAACCAAATCTCTCTCCTAAATTTACACCGACCCCCACTTCCTCATCGTTGTCTTCTTCTCAGTGCGATCATTTCCTACGAAAGACATCACCCACCATTTCCTAGGTATGGCTTTGTTTCATTTTTTACGACTTTTGGTCATCAGCTTCAAGTGTAAATATACGAGGTTTGCTGAATGGTTTACTTTTATCAATTGTGGTTAGTTACAGTGTTTAGTTATAGTGTCCCTCTGTATTTTCATTCAATTAGTATGAAAGTATGGGAATTATTTGGGCGGGTTAATATCGTAATGGGTTTTGCAGTTCCACTTGGCTTCTATTTGGGTTTTGATTGGGCTCAATTTTATTTCCTGTTTTGATTGGGTTATGACAATTTTGTATTTTTTGTTTGATGGGTTCAAATTTTTATTTTGTGTTTAATTGTGTTGGCTTGATTTTATTTGGGGGTTTAATTTCGTATGGGTTTTGCAATTCCACTTGGCTTCTATTTGGGTTTTGATTAGGCTCAATTTTATTTCCTGTTTTGATTGGGTTACGATAATTTTGTATTTTTTGTTTGATGGGTTTCAAATTTTTATTTTGTGTTTAATTGTGTTGGCTTGATTTTACTAATAGTTTTTTTTTTTTGCAGATTTCATCAGTTGAAACCCTAGGTATGATCTCTCTCTCTCTACATATGGTTGTCCACCTATTGTTCAACATATCATGCCTCATTTTTATTTTATTGTATTCTTTGACGATATGATTCATCTACATATGGTTCTCTACCTTCTATTTTAACTATTGAGAAATTATGATGCACCGTATCCAAGATGTACATCCAAATAAATGACTTGGGTTAGTTGTTAGTTTTTAACTGTATGTGAAAAATTATTCTCATTGAGAGTGTTTCATGTGATAATTTTTTTTCTACAATGTACGTAGATCGTGCTCCTCTAAATTCCATTCTACTACTCATGTATATGTGAAATAGTTGCAAGATATAAAGAAAATATACAAATATATTTATTCTCTAATTTGATTTCTTATTGTATTTGTCAGAACATTGCTTATCCGTGGGATGTATGTAGGATCTAATACAAGTTGTATTTCATAGAGTCATTAAAGTTTGTAGGATCTACTTTTGTTAATCACCAACTTGATAAACTAGCTATTGAATTCATGACTTTAAAGAGTGTACATATCTAATTTGTTGTTTTGGTTTCCCCTTTCAATTAAAGGTTTGTGTGTGTGTTCAACTGATTTTAGTTTTTATATGGTGTTTGTGAGCTACCCCTGTGTCTAAACACCCGAGTTTATGGTGCATAATAATATTATTTGTGTGCTTTGTACAATTCAATTGATTTTTGTTAATCACCAACTGATTTTTGTGTGTTTTGTACAATTCAACGTTTTTTTATGTTGAGGATAAGTAAATGGTCTAACATATGGATGTCAGTGATTATGTAGTCATATTTTAACTTGATAGTCTGTTACAATGCACATGCTTTATTGGAAGTTGAAAACATGACATTGAAAGTAAATAGCTATAATCGCACAACAAGGAAATATGTAGGCTTGTTTTTTTGTACTGGCTAGGTTTATTTGTAGGCTTGCATTTTTGTTTGTATTGCTCACATGGTCTAATTTTTTTTTTCCAGGTTAGAGAAACAGTACATGACGTGGTGTTCTTCCACAATGAACTGTTCTTTGCTAAAGGAACTGAAGATGTAATATTCAAAATGTATGCTTATATTATGTTTTTATTTGTTTATTAATTGAAATTTAGACTCACCACAGTGGATTAAAAGTCCTACCATGGACAACTTTGTTCGTATAGGAATGAATGAGGGTTGGAATCAAGAATTATCATCAATGACCCCCCAAAAGGTAATTATCTCTAATTCATTTTGTGTCCATAGTTGTCTCTTAGTGTGAATCCCCCTTTTCATTATTCAGTAGATTTGTTTTGTTCCTATTGGTCTTAGTTTTAATGAGTAGATTTGTTTCTTCAATGATGGAAATAACATGAATACTATAAATGGAATTGGTGCTACTATTGGTCAGGCATGCCTCTTACTTGGTACGGGATCCCATGGCAAAAGGTTTATGATGCCACATGCCAAAGCCATGATAGAACAACCCCGTGTCCCTTCATCGGGATTAATGACAGCTAGTGATGTTCTTATTCTTATTCGTAGTTCTAAAATATATTCAAACAATTAACTATTAATCTTATCTTTGTTCACTATGATATATACACTGTATGTTCAAGAAGATCCACCAGAAAGGCAAGATCCAAATCAAAGCGAAAATCTTCTAGACGAGGACCAAATCGTTTAAGAGAATCAACCAAAATTGAAGGAGACAGAGAAAATAAAAAATCTTATAGAAGAGGAAAAAACTTTTGAAGAGGATCAATTAGAAAACCAAAAGGGAAAGCAAACTGAAAATCACTCACCAGGTATTTTTCCCTAAATTTGCTATATATATTTTCTAAAAGCTCTTTAGGCCTGTGTATTTAGTGTTTCTTTGTTTTAAACTAACACTCTCAAGCTCCCATTACTCCCATGATTAGTCATACCAACCCCCCAGATCCCCATAATGAGAATTTTCGAAATATATTTTTTATTTTCAATTAAATCCTTTGAGACGACATCCAAAGATAGTGGTGGTGAGGGTTGGGAGGGGCAAATTGTTCTGTATAATTTTATTTTAGTGCCACATATTTGAGTTTTTTTTGGATTGATTTTGTTCCTTACACTAATCTTAGAAGGTTATATAGTTCATTTTGGCAAGTTATATAGTTCATTTTTGCAGCAGGCTTGCTGTTTGACTCATGGTCAGTGCAACCTCGTTTCTCCTGAGCTTAAATAACATTTATATTTCTTGGTACAACTAATATAGGTGTTTGATTTATGATTTGGCCCTGCTGCTGATTTGGTATACTAAGATATTGACTATTACTTCATTATACCCGAACGAAATGGGTCCTAGATATTTTTTTAGGAAATATACATGGTACATTTGGCATTAGAAGTTTATTTTCCTCAAAAGAAACAGATATTGAATATTAGTTCATTATATATTCATATTCATATTCATATTTCGATTTCATATTTCTCTTAAAATGTTACTTTTTCCAGATATTTTTGCATATCTAAGGTTTGAATTTGTTGAGAATGCAGGCTTGTTGTTTCACTCATTTTAGCAGGTTATAGTTCATTTTGGCAGATTATACAGTTCATTTTTGCAACAGGCTTTCTGTTTGACTCATTAGCGATGTAGCCTCATTTCTCCCGATCTAGAACAACATTTATGTTTCTATGTACAACTGATATAGGTGTTTGAGGGCCAACTGATATAGGTGTTTGAGGGCCAAATGGAACATCCAGTATCTCCTTCAAGCATATTAGGCGACATAATTGATTATACAAGCATTTGGAGCATCAATTAAACAGCCTTTGCAACCATCCACAACTACTACATGTCCCTTTTCATCTCTCTCATGGTCATCATATTATTTATTAATGTAGTTTTGTTCTCTTGAAGGTGAAGGAGAAGTTTCAGTTGAGTCTTAACTGTCATATGAGCTTTCATCATATTGTTGATTAATGTAGGTATATAATATCTATTTTTAATTCAGCAACCTTGATTGAAGAATATCTATTTTTATGTTAATTTGATTATGTCTAACATGTGTATTTATATTTTTGTTCCTTATTGGATTTAGATATTGAATGGAAATATCAATATTTGCCTACTTCTGGCTCAGCGAGTATTGGCATAATAAAAAAGATCGGTGGTGATTTTTCCTCTGCCTTTTGCCCTTAGATGAGCAACATAATGTACAAGTAAAAGCCTTCAAGTGACATCCTTCCCAGGTGTTCTTTCTAGCTCGATGTCTGACGTCCTATTTTCTATTAATTATCAGTTGACTCGATGAAATTTAGGAGACGATTGAGTCAAGAGAGACCACTCCATGGAGAATGTCAACATTTTGGTTGGAATGAAATGGATTGAAATTGTGTGCCCTGTGGAATTCAGACCCATTATTATCTTAGTTACCTGCGAATAAAACTGTAGGTTAGTTACTTGATTTGTATTACAATTTTGAATCTGCCATTTTCTTCAATACACATGTTATTACTCAACTCTCTAACTTCTAGGAAGCTTTGATAAAAGACCTACTATTTCTCGGTTTGATCCCTTACATTTTGGTAAAAACTTAGTAAATAACTGATTAAATATTTGAACTTTGTTCTCTCAACTCAACTCAACAAAGCCTTTTCCCAATTATTTGGGGTCGGCTACATGAATCCTATTTTTCCATTCCATTCTGTCCAGTGCAATATCTTCGGTTACACCACATGATATAATGTCTTTTTTTATAATATCCCACCAAGTTAATTTAGGCCTACCTCTACCCCTTGGGTTACCATCAATACTAACTAAATCACTCTTCCTTACAGGAGCATCCATTGGTCTACGCTTGTCCAAACCATCGGAGTCGATTTTCTCTCAATTTATCTTCTATAGGAGCTACTTTCACCGTTTTACGAATTTGTTCATTTTTAATTTTATCCTTTCGAGTTTTACCACAAATCCATCTTAGCATTCGCATCTCCGCCACACTCATTTTCTGCACATTTTGTTTCTTGGTTGCCCAACACTCTGTCCCATATAACATGGCGGGTCTAATGGCCGTCCTATAAAATTTTCCTTTTAACTTCAAAGGTATACGCCTATCACACAGAACGCCGGTCGCACTTCTCCACTTAACCCAGCCTGCTCTAATCCTATGCGTAACATCATCACTAATATCTCCATCTTTTTGTATAATCGATCCTAAATAACGAAAATGATCATTTCTAGGTATTTCTTGACCCTCCAATTTCACCACATCTCCATTTGTCCTCCTATTACTACTAAAATTACACTCCACATATTCTGTTTTAGTTCTGCTTATTTTAAATCCTCTTGTTTCTAAAGTTTCTCTCCACAATTCCAACCTAGCGTTTATCCCCATCTTTGTCTCATCGACTAAAACAATATCATCTGCAAATAGCATACACCATGGCACCTCATCTTGTATTTGTCCAGTCAACTCATCCATAACAAGAGCAAAGAGATAAGGACTTAATGCTGAACCTTGGTGTAGCCCTACCGTAATTGAAAATTCACTACTTTCTCCAGCTGATGTTCTTACTGTAGTCATCGCACCATCATACATATCCTTGATCACGTCAATATATCTGCGAGTCACTCCTCTTTTATGTAGAACCCACCATATTATATCTCTGGGTATCCTATCATACGCCTTCTCCAAATCTATAAAAATCATATGAAGATCCTTCTTTTTCTCTCTATACCTCTCCATTAATCTCCTCAATAAATAGATTGCTTCCATTGTTGACCTCCCAGGCATAAACCCAAATTGATTCTCAGATACTGTTGTCTTCAATCTCAATCTATATTCAATCACTCTCTCCCAAAGTTTCATTGTATGACTCATTAACTTAATACCACGATAATTTGAACAACTTTGTATGTCCCCTTTATTTTTATAAATAGGTACTAAAATACTTTTTCTCCATTCATCGGGCATCCTATTAGTCATTAAAATTCTATTAAATAATTTGGTAAGCCATGATACTCCATCCTCCCCTAAGCACTTCCAAACCTCAATAGGGATACCATCTAGTCCTAAAGCCTTCCATGTTTTCATCTTTTTTAGAGCAATCCTGACCTCTGTTGTCCTAATTCTACGAAAAAATATATCTTCTCGAGTCTCCCTAAGTTCCTCTATATCTAATCTACTCCCATTATCTCCATTTAATAACCTCTCAAAGTAGTTTTTCCATCTTTCCATAATTTCATCATCTTTGACTAGGACTCTCGAATCATCACTTTTGATGCACTTAACGTTATTGAAATCTTTTGTTTTCCTATCCCTAAGTTTAGCAAGCTTATAAATACTTTTTTCCCCTTCTTGTGTTCTTAATTTTGTATAAAGATCATCATACGCTTTTAACTTAGCATCTCTTACCACTTTCTTAACTTCCTTTTTAGCCCATTTATATTTCTCAAAATTCTCTTCATTTCTATTTGTTTGCCATGTTTTAAAGCACTCCCTTTTAATTTTTACTATATTCTGTACTTCTTCATTCCACCACCAAGTTTCTTTAGACTGTGGCCCTTTGCCTTTTGATTCTCCAAGAATTTCTTTTGATATTTTCCTAATGCATGTGGCCATCTTATTCCACATTATGTTAGTTTCTTCTTCACAATTCCATGTTGCTTCATTTAATACTTTATCTTTAAATAGTTCTAATTTCTCTCCTTTTAAATTCCACCACCTAGTTCGTGGGTTAATCTTCACTTTTCGCATTCGTGATTGATTTTTAATATTTATATCCAACACCATTATCCTATGTTGTGAGGTTAAGCTCTCTCCCGGGATAACCTTACAATCTTTACACGTTAATCGGTCTCCTTTCCTAGTAATGAAAAAATCTATTTGGCTCTTATGTGTTCCACTTTTATAAGTTATTAAGTGTTCAAGCCTCTTTTTAAAACATGTATTTACTAGTACAAAATCATAAGCCATCGCAAAATCTAAGATAGACTCTCCCTCGTCGTTCCTATCTCCAAAACCATGTCCGCCATGCACTATCTCATATCCTACACGATCTTCTCCTACATGGCCATTAAAATCTCCACCTATATAGATTTTCTCACCTAGGGGTATTTCTTGAATTAGTTCATCCATTTGTTCCCAAAATTGTACTTTAGTGTGCTCATCTAATCCTACTTGAGGTGCATAAGCACTAACAATATTAATTATGTTTTCATCTAATACCAATTTTACAAGTATAAGTCTATCACCTTTCCTAATAACGGTTACGATATCGTCCTTAAAGTTTTTATCTACTATTATTCCAACTCCGTTCTTATTTCTATGTTTTCCTGTATAATATAATTTAAATCCTGTATTTTCTATTTCTCTAGCTTTCTCACCGACCCATTTAGTTTCTTGTAAACAAGCTATGTGAACTTTTCTTCTTATCATGGTATCTACTAACTCCATCCATTTTCCTGTCATAGTCCCTATGTTCCAAGTCGCTAACCTAAGTCTAGTATCCTGGACTAGCTTCTTTACCCGCACACGTCCAGCTTGTTACAGGAACCCTTGCGTATTTATCGTCGCATTCGGGCGCCGATGCGACGCCCCTTGCCTATTTTTCGAGACACCCGGTGGCAGGCGCAACGCCCCTTGCCTATTTTTCGAGACACCCGGTGGCAGGCGCAACGCATCGCTTAAGGGGAATGCCCTAGCATTAGCACGTATATTCATAGGATTCATGTTCATAAGGATCTGACAAAGTTTTACGCTGGCTGTCAGCTACCTAACGCAACCCTCCTCCTTTTTCCGGGCTTGGGACCGGCAGTGTCAAAAAAAAATAAGAAGTTAAGCACGACACAGGCGGAGTTTGAACTTTGTTCTCTGTTTTATTAAATATGGTATTCATTTTCTTTTTGCAGGATATCACTTTCATAGTGATTCTTTGTAAAACTGGTGATATGAAGGCTTGGTTGTTACGCTAAAAACGGTGATAGGTTAATTTGACAATAGCCTTAGTAACAAATATTTTGAATTTAATATGGTTTGATTCAATTACTTTAAGACCCCATTTCAAATAGTTTAAAACAGTTTGGACCTCCCTTGCCTCATTCCTTATGAAGAAATTCACCGCGAAGCTCTTATGCCCTTAAAATCGGACAACTTTTACACCAAACATTTGTATGACCTATCTTATTCTTTAACACAATATTTCCAATGCTCTCTTTGGGTCATTTTGCAGGTTTTGATCTACAAGTCCTTAGATGGAGTTCATGACTTAGCTGTAAAAATATAAATTTTTTACACTGTAGGTATATCTCTCTCTCATTATATTCCTCACTTTTTTTCTTAAACTTCACTGATTCAACTTCAATCATTAATTTAAATGAGCATATATTTTGCTCAATGTCCTGGAATATAACAGGTTGGTATGTCGAGTATTAAAGAGTTTGCATCACAGTGGTATATAATGAACGACAGGAACATAACAGGGTGGTTGTTTTAATTGGAAGATTGGTCGGTGAAAGGCTTTGTCTTGCTTATATATGTGAAAGTTGAATTAAAAGTGTTTTTTACAGTTGTGATAATAAATGGAAATATGTATTTGGGGGTCATGTTCTCCCTGAAAATCAGTGCAGTTTTTTGCAATAATGTCCACATGAAAATGTATCTCTACTTAAATGAGTAACATATGTATAAGAAACATTGAACAAATGATAATTTCGTGTGTTAGAATTCATTACATACCATTAATTTTAATTTGAAAGCTGAAAATGGAGAAACACCAACATAGTTTCAAGCACTCCATTTACCTCTCTTAAAAATATGGCGTTGTAGGACCTGTGTGAACTTTTTGTGCATCTCGATTTTATAATGCTAATACTTTTCCAACACTGCGTGAACTTCAACATGTATTAGCTGCCAACACTGCCAACATTGTGTAATCTATGAATTTTCTAAAATCTTACTCTTTGATTTTGAACATTATATCATTGAACTCTGCATAAAATGAACTAAGATTTTATTCTTTTTAATTTTGTTCAATGTTTACATTTTTAGTTGTGTTAACTTAGTGCGTTATTTCCCAAAATGTTGATGCCGATATCAATGAAGTGAAATAGTATCTCTGCTTCAGGTAATATTCATGTCTCATTTGTCCAGTTACTTAAATTGGATCAAATCCTTACCTACTTCTGTGTATATATTTCATCATCTTCCCAAATGACCAATAGGATTCAATAAGGTTGCTTTGCATTCAGTACTAGATCCTGACCGCGCTAGGGAGCAAATCCTTACCTACTTTTGTGTTATAAATGTTGGCATTAGTGCATCTAACTTACTATATGAATTGTGACCGTGATAAATCCTGAATGTGCCAGGGATCATCCTGCTATTGTATAAGATGAAAGTTCTTCTTAATGCCCAAAGAGAAATTTCTATTAAAATACTGGATTCACAGTGGGAAATGAATTAGCGTCAAGAAAAACTGAACAAAATATTGGAGGTGTCCTTCTTCAGCCTATATTACTACAACCACAAACGAATCAAGATCAAAAGAGGAAGAGAAGACAACGACGATGTTGGCTGTTTTGATGGTTTAAAGCTATTATATTTTATGCACATCTTTGTTGTTCATGTCATTATTTTATATATTTTTTAGGATTAAGTAAATTTTCGGGATCCATAGAGTGGCCTCTTGGTTTTGTTCAATTTCAGGATCAAGTAATTTCAGGTATTATGTTTAATTCATTGTACTTTGGCTATACTGAAGTTTACTAATTATATATTTTTAAAAATTTTATATTGCAGCGCCTATTTCTCCAAGGCGAACTATGATGGTAATGAATTTTTTGAAGATGTTGTTAGAGTTAGGAGGTAATCTTTAAGAGGTAATCATTATTTTCGGATGCGATGTAAAAGTTAGTTGTGGTTGGAATATTAGTAGACATATTCCTGCATTGGGTGGATAGAAGTGACTGCCATGGCAACTGTACAAGTCCTCCCTGCATTGGGTGGATAGAAGTGACTACCATGACCTAAATTGTTTATGTATTCACTACTTTGGTTTATTTTTTGTTCCTTAAAATAGGTATAAACAAATGAAATTTTATCCAATATTTCTGAAATAGCATACATTTTTTTATTATAATATAAATTACTTTACAAAAACATTTAGTGAATTGAATGCTTTGGAGTCTGTTGCTGCTCTAGCACATGGAGACTGCTGCTGCTCTAGCAAAGGATTTGGGCAAGTGGAGTGAAGTTGTTGACTTTTAGAGATGGGAATATGAGTTATACAATGATTGATGGGTCACAAACTGCATCAGGCGGTCTTGCAAAAACTGCACGTTCTTTGGAAGATGCTCAGCCTGAAGAAGCTATCAGGATGCACATTGATGCTTGTGGCATTGTTGAAGAGGATGGCAAGGAACAAATGGCCTTAGATCTGTATCGTGTTGCAACCAGTGTTTATATAAAGCTTGAGAAGTATGAAGATGCCATAACATTGTTCAAAGATAAGATGAAGTTTAATTTAATGTAAGACCCAATGTCTTAAGGGAACTACCCCATAAGAGGGGTCTCTACCAAGCTCTTGCAGTGACAGCAACGTGTCTCCAAGAGGAAGATGCTACTAGGACTCTGATCAGTGATGTGGAAACTTCTCTCGAGTACTTGACTGTACAAAATAGCGACGAGGGTGATGCAGAAGGTGCGGTGAAACTGGCTTCCCTGAAAAAAATATTTCTGAAGTTATCAAAAGATACGAATCAGATGGTGTTTAGGTATTTGTTTTAGATTGGAGTAAAGCTATATATTTCCTTTTTCTACCCACTTACTTGCAAAAATAGAGTTTATTTTTTATTTTTTTGTTATATGTGCCTCATGATATGAATGCTCTCTATGTTTTGGGATATTTTTCTCTATTACAGTGGATTTGTGAGGTATGGATATCACACTACTATTAGTGTTCTTGCCAGCAACAGATATGGATATCACACAACTCTTAATTACAATACACTAACTGAATGCTGAAGGTAAAATGACACGAAACATCACTTTTTAGGCATTAAGTCATTGAATTGGACCTGGATTTTATCTACTTGGATGTGAATAATGGTTTGTAAAATGTATTTTTACATTTTGTAATATGTTTATTTGGTAATATTTTTGAGTAAATTACCTGTTTAATCCTTTATCTATGAAAGTTGTTGAGGACGAATATGCGGATTCGGATGACGTAGAAGGAGAAGATGCTGATAATGATAAGGAATATGGTGTAGGCGTTATGGATGATGATGTAAAGGACGAGTCGTAGGCCATGGCGAGTCTAATTTTATTGTTACAATTTGGTTATTTTGAGATAGACTTGGCAGCTAGAAACTAAACAAAACTTTTTTTATTTAGCTGTAGATGATGATGTTGGGAACGGTATTTTTGCCGTTTTGCATTTACCAACTTTGATTTATTTTTTTTTTGAGATAGGCTTGACAATTTTTTTTTTATTTAGTTGTGGATGATGATGTTGGGAATGGTATTTTTGTCGTTTTGTATTTATGAACTTTGAAATTTTTTCCATTTTGTAATTACATTTTTTTTAAGTTTTCTCCGTGCCTTCAGGCACGGATATTCCGCTAGTATATATATATTGTATTCTTTACTATATGTTTATATGCATAAAGGACTTATATAATTAAGGGTGATCGAGACTTCCTTGGGAGCCTCGTAACAATATTGTCTAATCCATTCTTTTTAAATATGTGTGAAATGCAAAATGATTTTATCTGTGTTGATAACCACTTTAAGAAGTTCTTTTAGTCAAATCCTCGGGTCCCACATTTTTCTAAACAGTCTCCTATGGCCGCGTGTTAAGAGAAAGACTTTCTTGGGCTGTTTTGTTTCCTCCATGCCTTGGAAATGTAAACATCTATACATTTTCCTTTTTACAACCTTGTTTCTTCCATTTTTTTTATAGATGTTACAGCTATGATGTCATAACATATCATCTTTATATGACCTTGGGAATTGCGCGTACGTCAGCATAATTTCTAACCATGGGCGGATTGTTTTCTATAGTTTTTTAATATAAATATCATGGTCCTTTTCTTATATATATATATATATATATATATATATATATATATGTTACATGGTCCTTTTCTTAAGATTTTTTTTATTATTAGCCCACACATCTCTGTTCAGAATTTCAGCACGCCAGGTTTTAAGATGCCTTAGGTAGTATAGATTTTGAGATGTCGTGTGTGTGATTTTAACACTATTTAGTAGCTATCAATCTATTATTTCTTGGTCATGATAATGTTTTTGTAAATCTTATACAATAGTCAAGTTTATATATTTTTAGGCAAATGTGAAGCCTTTTTCTTCCTTCTTTGATTTTAACTCATTATCTTTTTTGATTTCAATCTGTTTGAGATTGCATATATCTTAGTTTTGGACAAAGAGACTCTTCATTTTCTTCGGACTGACATATCTAATGTTCAACCATTATTCTTGGATATTGTTTCTTACTCTTTTAGACTAATATTTTTGAAGGGTTATTTTGAGATGTTTAATAGAGCTACTTTCAGACCTCTAGTTTTACGTGTGCCATTTTCATGTATCAAAATCAAATTTTCAAGATCATTTTTCAGTCATCTTTTTCTAAAAAATCATGAGCATTTAATTCTCTCAAGAGTTGGGTCTAATAGCTAGATTTCGGGACTGCATTTTTAGGCATTCAACCGAGCATTTCAAGCATCACCAACCAATAAGAGGTCAATTATTATTACATTTTGCTCATACACATTTAAGAGAGCATCACAAAATGATATTAATCTCTATAAATTTGAGACAACAATAAAGTTTATATTTCGCTATTATTGAAGAGTAAGAAATTATATTTTGTTACCGTTCAAAAGAAGACAAATGCCAAATTCATATTTATTCCAAGTCTTGTTTTAAGAAGAAAACTCAGATTCACATGGTATTTTTAAAGAGTTTTATCATCCAAAATTTTGTACTGTAAATTCATATTTATTTGAGGTTTTGTTATAAGCTTCTGGTTGTAGAAATTGTAGCTCGATTTTTGGTTTCACGGAGTGTACTAGGTAGCTCGATTTTAGCTACTCAGAGAGTACCATTGCAACTCGGATTTTCATTGCAAAGAACTTGTATGTGGTGATTTGATCCTATACGTAAGTGGATCACGGTAGTGAAGCGCAAGGAGATGGAAGTTCTAGGCACGTGGACGTAAGCCGAGTTTTGGCCGAACCACATTAAATTTCGGTGTCATTTTTTTCCACACTTTATTTGCTTATTTACTTGTACTTGCTCGATTTAATATTTTTAGCGCTTAAACTTGCAAACATATTTATTTCGAAAACTGGTAAAACTATTTTGCAATTGAAATAATTATTTTAAAGTAAATAATTAATTCTAGAATATTAATTAATATTAAATATGACAATTGATTATATATTTATTAGGAGTTATAATTTGAAAATAAAACTTATTTAATTGATTGGTATTATTTATATTTGAAATTTATTGTTTTATTCATTAAAGATTTATTAGTTTGAAGTTTGGTTAAGTAATTTAAATTAAATATTTTCCAAAATTTTAATTTAATCGAAAAAGTTTGCAAAATCCTAATTCACCCCCCTCTTGGGTATTTTTTGGGTAACAATTAATTCTTGGTGTTCAACACCTCAACACCAATAATTTATTGAACAATGTGGCAACCCTTTAAGTACTGACTCAGACGTGGTTAAACCTCGTTAATAATTATCATTGAATCCCATTTTAATCAAACTTCCTCTTTAATGTGTCCACAACACACTACATGGTTTTGTACTAAAGAAACCTAGAGTCAAGTAGAGTAATACTATTTATAGAGTAGTAGAGTTTAACATTTGAAAAGGGAAAAACTTTAAAATACATTAAAATGAATCTCGATATCATTTTAACGACTCTTTTTTACACTTCCAATAGAATTGGGAATAATGTTTGAATGACTAAAATAAAACTTAGAGGGGGGTGAATAGGATTGTTGACCCAATTTGTCTAAATTTTAAATTTTCAAAAACTTCGTTTAAATTTTAAAATAAATCAAGTTGATCTAAGTAAATACGCACAAACTAACACATCTAAATCAATTTTTAACCTAACTTGAATGATACAAACAACCTAATATGATGTGAGTGATAAACAAACACAAGAAAATCACAAGACGGATTTTATTAGGAGACTCCACCCCCCCCCCCCCCCCCCCCCCACCAAGGGATAAAAAACCTCGACGCGGTTACAATTTCCATTTCTAATTGAAAAATTAATATTACAAAAGGCAAGAAGATACCTCTCACACAAATACAATTGCATAGATAGCTATGAAGCTTTAAACTTCCCTCCTACCAGATGAAAATCCAATCCAAACTCCATGAATTGAATGAAGAACTCCGGTCTTTTTGAAGTTGCACCACAATCCAATCTCCCCAATAGATCTAATTGCCTCCAATTTAGATCTAAGAGTAGTTGATCACGTTGATTCAAAGTAGGTAGATTGATAGTTGTATGTCGTTGTGGTAAATCTTCTCTAATCAAAATCCTCGAAAACCTATAAACATAATATAAACTTGCATAGCGATAAGTAAGGATTTCAATCTAACTCTAAGGAGTGAAACACAAGAAAAGTCATGTAATTCAATTTTCTAATTATTTTCTTTGTAGATTTTACTCTTTTTGCTTTTTGTTTGTTTTTATTTTTTTTATGATTTTTTTATATTAAAATAATTTTGTGATGATGGTGAATCAACTAAACTAAATGAGAACAAGTAATTAAACTAGAAGGAAGGTGTAAAGAAATACTAAAAAGTGTGTGATGAAAGTGAGTGAAATATAACTAAATGAGAGAGAAAGATCAAGGGATGTAGATCCACCCCAATTTCACACAATTCAATCTAACTTGAACTATTTTAATTTGATTGATTTCCAATATATTCATTTAATTGAAAAGGTAATTCTCATTACACTAATGATTTAATTAAATATTCTTTTAGAAAAGTAATTTTAATTCCCACAACACTACTCAAAATGAATTAATATCAATCAAATGAATCACCCGCTAGGATTCACCCAACTAATTTTAATTAGACAAAATAAAAATATGAGTAGAAGAAAATTATATTAAGATTTAAATCAATTTGATAATCTTATCTCTAGTTTGAATCAAATGATAAAATCATAACACAATTTTCAATCCTTTCTCAAGGATGATTTTTCATTTCTCAATGCGAAAATAAGAGTAGGAATTAAATTTACTAATCAAAGGAAATCAAACAAAATTAGAATCAACAAACTAAATCAATTGGATTCATGAGGGCTTTAATTCATCCCTTGAATGGGAGATTAACCCTCCATAATCATCATCCAAGATATAAGATAAAAAAATAAATCATGCAAGGATTAAAGAAGATGAATTAGAGAGGAATAGCTCAAACCCACAATTGCCTTGATTTGGAATGAACTCTTTAATTATAACTCTCAAATTTAATTACAACACGCAATTTATTTTTATTTTTCTCTAAACTAAAAAAATGAAAAAAAAAAGTAAAATAAAATTTCTCTCTACTAGCTTCTTTTGGGTAGTCTTCTCCCCTTTCTCAAATGGGCATGGTCTTTATTTAAATCTGGCAAAAATGTGGAGCTAGGGGCGAAGTTGGAAGAATAAAGGTGCATGAGATGTGTAAGGTATTTGGGTGAGGGTAATTTTGGTTACGCACATAAGTTCATGTGGATTGAAAGGGTGTGAGGGTTAATGAGGAAATGAGGGTGAGGGTTAATATAGGAAAAAAGTGATAAATGTCTTTTAAACATGTGAGTTATCGGTTTTATTTTCGGAATTTGGTTTTGGATCCTAGAAGGTAGAAAAGGTCGTGGGTTAAAAGCTGGGGGTTAAGGATGGATCGGATATGGGTATCGGGTTTGGCAGGGGATTGAACCGGGTTAGTATGGGGGTGGCGTAGTTGGTTTTTGAAGCATGTTTGGATTTAGAGGAGGTCGGACATGGGGCGGATTAGGTAGGGGATAAATGTATGAGAGAATGTCGGGCAGGTCAGAGGTTTCGGGTTGGTAGAGTGTAGAATTGGGTTCGGATCAAACCGGGTTTGGAAGAAATGGTTGATGGGCTGGTTTCGGGTGCCGAATTATTAGGCTGGAAGGTTGTAGGCTTGACCGGAGTGTTGGATTTTCTGGCGGGTTTTGACTGGGTCGCATCAGGGTATAGCAGTGGGGTTAGGATTCGTGGGTATCGGGTTGATGATGGTTGTTGGGTTTAAAATGATGGTGGTAAGGTTTGAGTGTGGGGTTTAATGATCTTTGATAGGAATTGGAGTTAGGTGTTTGTTAATGGAGGTAGGAGAGAGAGAGTGTGGGTGATGTAGGGAAGAAGAAGGTAGGAGTTAGGGTGTGATTAATTTGTACTTAGAAACAATAAAATTAAGACTCAACTAAAACTAATCAAATCTACTAAAATTTAAAAACTAAATAAAATAAAATAAAAATCCTTACCTATTAATAAAAGACTCAAAATAAAAATAAAAAAATAAAAATAAAACTAAAACTAAACTAATAAGATAAAATAATAATAAATCTAAGAAACTAAAAACAAATAAAATAACTAAAAATCTAAATTAAACGCACACCTATTAATAAAATCCTAAATAAAATGAAATGAAATAATAAAAAAAACACTCTAAAAATATAGAAAATAATAAAAATAATACTACACACACACTAGAGGTTTGGGGTAGTCCAGGCTTGGGTTTGGGTTTGGTACGGGACAAGGTATAGGGTGAGGGATTGGGATTAACCTCAAATAGCATCATCAAATGCTGCATTTTGCGTTGACACAAACCTTTTAAATCACAAATGCAAGAAAGCCTAGAAAACAAAAAAATACCCATATAAGTTTATTTTTAATAAGAACTAGCAATTAAAGAGCAATTATTTGGGGTAAAAAATATACACTTTTGGGTCCTTATCATAGATGAACATAAAATGGCTAGTGATGATCTCTAACAAATCACTCACAAATTATATAAATCCATGAGTAGATCTAGGATTTTTGACAAAATATGAGGAAGAAGTGAAAACCTAAAATAGAGGGAAACCTAAAAGCTCTCAACTCTCAAAATACGTTCAGAAAGGTATTCCACTTATGTAAAAATGAGATCATAGAAAATGGGAGAGAAAGGACCAGTATTTATAGATTTTTAAAAATCTAGATCGTGTCGTGTGCAAGGTACGATTCAACCATTTGCATGAAATCCTCCAATAATTATATCTAACCAAGGTCGTGCACATGGCCATAAATTGAAGTCGTGCGGATGCTTCCATGCGCATGAACAAATAATGATCCCGTGTAGACGGTACAATTGGAATCCATAAAAAAAAATTCAAAACCAAAGTACCTCTCAAAATTTTTCCTCAAAACATATTCAAAAACACTTGAAAAAAACTTATTCATCAAAATAAACTACCTCACATACTTTAGAAAAAATATTTTAGTGCACGTGTGTGTAGCCAATGATAGTTCACATATAACCTACAAAATGATACGTTCAATTTTAGCTCAATGTGAATCCGTTGGTAAGAAAAACTCCCATGAGTGGGTTCAAAGATCTTTCTTGTCTTTTAAGGTTCAATCTAAACTGTGGCTCACTCATACAGAACAAGTCTATGTGACTTATTAGATACAAATGTGTTGACACATGAGATAACCAATATAAACTTATACAAATAGTCCACATTATTAAAAACAAATTCTTTTTGCATTTTATTTCCAGAACTTAGTTTTTAAATATGTAAGTTTATCCAACAACTTTTGAAGAATTATTTTCAATGCAAAAGACTTCTTGATTCATTTAATTAATAAACTTCCAACAGTACTTAATATGTAAAAATCAAGTGTTTCAATAACCAAATACATGTAAGCAACATGATACTTGACTTTTATCCCTAAAATCACCCTTTTAAATGAAGTTAGCAAAAGCATTAATATTTTTATGCAACTCGCGGTTTAATAAAATACTATAAAATAAGAGAAGAATATTTTGTTTGAGTTAATTTTTCACTTCGCCTGGGGATCAATTAGGGCTGAGAGCGTTCCAGGTAAGATTTAAGGTCTTACGAACCAAAGTTCATAGCCTAGTGATAATATCAGGCGATTGTATTGTGTTCAATGCCTAAATTAAGCAGACTTATGATTCCTTTAGGTAATCCTTTGATATAAGTCTTCAGGTGGTATAAATAACTAAAACAAAACATTAAACTCCATGGATTGAAAGAAAATCAAGCTTTGTAACGAAAAGAAAAAAAATGTGATCAAAGTAAAGATTTGTGGGAAAACAAAGTGCAAGTAAAGTAAAGGATTGCACTAAGGAAATATAAATCAATAAAGTAAATGACAATATCAAATGTACAAGCAAGAAACTTCAAATAAACTTTGAAATAAAAAGGTTACAAACTAACACCTTGCGCGCCCGAGAGGACACGCGGTGTGCTACTACGATAAAAACTAAACTAAATCCTCAACAACTAGTATAGAGCATCTATTTTTCGCAATTTAAATATAATAAAACCACAAATCTTCTATTTCCACAATAATGTTTACAATAACGTTTCTCCCAAAATACACAATTCTCCAACAAAAATTACAGCACTAATTTATACATCAAAAATAAATCTTCCAATCCATGCTCTAAAATAAACCTCTAAATAAGCCTTAGCGTCCCAATGCACGCTAAACTGCCACTAAAAGAAAGTACGAAAAACTACACAATATGACAGGAATAGATGCTAAAAAATAATTAGCACGATGAAATAAATCGCAACGATACGAATCCACATACACAAATCAAATGCAATACTCAAGCATTATATCAATATTAATTTCTCAAGAACACATCAATGAGTCACCGGGCCTCACCTCACCGGGCCTATGCATTCTCAAGAATATCCGAATTTTGGACTATTGGTGGGTCCCCATTCTCCGTGCCATATTAAAATATGATGACACGATGCTCAAATCACAATATAATATATCACACTGAATCAATATCAAGATTCCAGTAATTTTCAGATTTCAAATGAATATCATATTTCAACATGAGTGAAATCGACATAGAAAAACAAACGGAATAATCTCAAGAGAATTTAGGAGCATATTGTGTAAGTCCCGTACCTCAAAATGATCACATGAATTGTTACATAATTTCAGCCTCAAAATCTGATCGCACCACCACGTTCGTCTCTCAAAAATAATCAAATCACGTTCTAGCTCCAACACGAGATAACCCCAAATAGACCTCTAAATAAGGTTGAACATTGAATAAAATAGGGGGTAGGGTTTGTATAAAGAGGGAGAGGAAATATAAAGGGCTACTACATATTGGAGATGGTAAGAGGTTGGTTAAAACTCTCACCCACGACTTCTATATATAAGGAGAAAATAAAGAATTTGTAAAGCCTCCAACTCTTGAAAACAAATATGCCGACTCAAATTTGGGCAAAGTCGATCGATCGACCCTACAGGTCAGGCGACACTTCCCCTATAAAATGCCTATAAGACAAATATAATTAAAAATCCATTTTAAATTCAATTTCAATTCTGGTTGAAGTTTTATTCTTCTAAAATCTGAACCAACATATTTAACCAATAAAAATTATTAAATCCAAAAATTTATTTTTCTCGAATTTTCCAAAATTAATTTAAAAATACCCATTTAAAAATTTGGGTTGTTATAGGTGGCTATTTACCCATTTGAGTTTTTCTTTCTTTGGTACAATAGTGCCCCAATTTGAATTGGATATGTTCCATTTTAAATAACATGTACCATTTTGTACAAATTTTACGCATGTAAGCTGACCATTATTTTATATTTTTTCATATAATTTGGCTAAATTTGTGAAATATCCCATTGGTCCATGTTAACATGATGTAAACATACCCCCTACACTAATTGATTTTTGGAGAAAATTAATTAGTGGACTGTTAAGTATTTCTAAGCCATTATCCCACATCATTAACTAATGTCTAGACATGATTACCCATCTACATAAGTATGCTATTTGTGGCTATGGGGCTATCATTGTTCTGATCACCATCATTTTGATACGTTGCTCTAAGCTCTTTGTTTCCTTCGTTCTTCTTTCTCTATTCACAGAAATGGATCCTTTTGGTAATAAAGATGAAGAGTGTGGTTGTGTCTTTGACTATGGATCCACCTCCAACCCCATTACTGTGATTAAGGACCCTTGGGCATCTGTTGCTACTGCTATTGAAAGTTTTACAAATACCAACCAAAGTAAGGCTGATGTTTGGGATCTTGGGATGCTGCTGAGCTACGTGCCTCTTCCCCTGAGCAAGCTTCTCCCTCTATACCCATATTTTATGGACTTTTTATCATTAAACCTTCTAAAGTCTTTACTTCTTAACCTGTATGTAATGGACCTTTCTTTTTAATACTTTTCAATGGATGGTTTTATCGCTTTTTTCTTTTTAAAGCATTATGTGAGACTCCAGAGTCTTTTTCTTCGACCAATCAACCTCATGTTGATGATGATATGTTTGAAAAAAGGCAAATGCTTTAGATATTAATGGGCGTTTTTATTTAGGACACCCTACTACTATAAATAGTAAATTGTTCCCAAGCTCCACCTATTAATGACTTGGACATTCATTGTGCCACCATATAGCACCGCTCTTTCTTTGAGTATGTGCCTCAAGAGGGGTACCCTTTGTTCGATCATGACTTCTGGGGATATTATGCTTGGTATTTTCCTATAGATCCATTTACCTTTCGAAGAATCTTCGAATGGATACCTGCATGTCTTGGAATCTTGGAATTGTGCACTTAGGACTCTCCTAGATATGTTACTTTTTTAATTACTTCTCATACAATTTTTTAACCATCGTACTAGGTTTTCACAGATTGTACATATACTTCTTTTATTCTTACTGATGATAGCTTTGACTTAGAATCTCTTGAATTCCTTACCACCTGGACTATCATGTCTCTTTTTCCCTCTTATAACCTTATCTCTCAATCTCAGATTTTGGGGAAGGATGCTTTTAAAATTTAATGATAAATTTCCATCCAAACTCCCTTCTCTTCAGTCTCCACCTTTTTACTCTAATGTTAATAAGGCTTTGGAGGATCTTTACACTTTTTCCCAATTTCGTCATTCTATTTTGTTTAAGGGTCATGTAATAAAACACTTTACTTGGGCCTATATAATCCTTGAAATCCTACCAAATTGTCCTTCTGAACCTAGAGCTCACCTCTCCTTTTTGCTTTCCTCTTGTGCTTTTTTCATCAGGAGATTGAAACAACACTCCACTGATCTCATAAAATAAAGAGAAGTCTTGAATCCCTGCTCATTATAGTGAGATTTTGAAGGAATTGGAGAATTTTAATAGGATTTATAGGCATATTAACATGCACATATTTAAACTGGGCTTCAAACCCTTGTTATTAAAAATAATCCTTTCTAGATACAATGTGTTAAGCGATAAGGTGAATAAAGTTGTACAATACTCCCAATCTTATGAAGCTTTTCTCCTGGAGGTGGCCTAAGATCAACCTTATTTGGATATGGAGGAAAAGCATTTTGATTATCATAGGAACACTTTTCATCATTTTATGTTTAATGCCTTTCCTCATTTCTTCACCATTTCGGCTGAATAATATTTTATTTCTTTTCATTTTTTGTAATTTCCCTTTGCAATTAATTAAAGGAAGACTTATGTGGTTAATTGTTTGTGGTTGTTGAATAAACCAATTATGTTGTTAATTTATAACTTTGGCCGATATAATCATGAAATTAACCAATTTTAATTTATTTTGGCTCAATATAATTCCCATCCAATTTAAACTTAGAACCAAATATTATACATTAATTTATAATAGTCATTTAAGACTTTAAAGCTCCTTCAATTTGTTAAAATTCAAGGTTTGTTTATATGCATATCTTTCTATTGAAAGTGGGTCACCAAATCTCATAGCACGTGTAAAAAACATCCAAATGATGACTTTTAGTTGCCAAACGGGCAATTAATCTAAATGTGACACCGCACCTATTTCAAATGATGGATTTTTCTCCTTCGTATCCACCTCGTCGGGTACCATGTTTGCTAAACAAGCACATTCTTCCACATACTCAGTCACTATCCGGCTCTCTTATAATAAGTACTGAAATTTCCTTCGCATCCTTGTTTAAACAACACATGAAAGGATTTGTGGTCAAACCGCACGCCAAATTCCTCGATATTTATGATGTCTCTCCTCATATATGGTGATTAACTCCCGCCACTACAACACTGCTTTTATAAGTTTAAAAATTGCTCGAAATTACATCCTAAATGTCACTGCACTCCACCATACAGAATTGCCTTTGCATGTTCTCCTTCCATTGTCTAGCTAACACACCATACCCAAATGAACTTCACTGTACGCATCAGCAGGAGAACATAAATAATAATATGAATCAACAGTCCTAAGCGTAGGGATCTACATAAAAAAAGAAAGCAACACTAAAAATGCAATAAGTTGCACAGATACTAAGGACACTATAACTTGATGCTCTGATACCATCTGTGTAACCTGCCTATTTCAATAATGGGTGATTAGCCCTCTACTAAAAAAAATAGGAATCTCATCTAGTTTATTCTTAGCATCATTGTTGAAAGAATTTTAATTACTAACCACCTATTAGGTAAGACAAGTTAGTGCCAAATTTTCTTTCATTAATTATCGAAAAGTAAACCATACTTTAATAAAGTCTAAAGAATGAATATATAAAAAACCAATACCGAGTACACCATCGGTTACAAAACAATCCGATACAATCTACACTAGCTGAATTATATAAAAACTGAATGTAACGAGTCTGCTAAAAGGGATAACATGCCCAACTATGAAATGAGATGGAACCTATCTAGATTACTAAAGATAGAATTGACTACTCAAAAACTTTCTAGTCTCCACATCTGCTGCATCTCTGTCGATCCTGAAATGAGTAATCTTGCTTGGCGTCCCTGTCGATGGATGCTTAAAAGTTTTGAAAATATTTGATACGGGTCAGAGCCCGAACCTTTTAAAAAAATTTAGCAAGTGAATAATATGCATTAATGAATAAGCACACCATTTTACATATATAATACCCCGTATTTTCATGGCTTTTAAATTTAAGGATTTATTAAATTTAATTGAGATAAATTAATTTAATTTTAATCTGAAATGTTGTTTTAAATATTTACTAGCGTGACAAGAGTTAGCAATTATTGGGAATATATTATTCGTTGCATATTACTGGATGAGTATAGTAATATATGAGATTTATTTTTATAATATTGTCACGTGTGAATAAAATGACAATTGTGGAAATTTAAGTCGGGACGCGCTTGTGTCGTGTCGGGACTAAATGTGGATTAATAAAAGTCAATATTTTATAGGTTATTCATATGATCGTTTTGAGTGCGCCAACGCATCCGCAAGGGTTGAGATAGTCAGAAAAGTATACCCGGGAGTTTGATTTGGGTCTCGGGGGGTTTTTAGGCCTAATTAGTACCCCGGGAAGGCATTTTAGTCATTTTGTATTTTTGGGTAATTAAACCCACGAAAATTAAAGGGGTTATATCAGATGTTTAGGTTATCTCCTAGGGTTAGATAACTCAAAATACTAGAACGGCCATTGGAGAGGAGAGGGGAGAGCTCTAAAGGCATTCCAAGGCTCAAAACTCATCCGTTTACACCGCCGCCACCGCCAACGCGTAGATCGCGAGACGGGGAACGTAACCACACCAAATTCAACACCAAACCAGATTTTTGAAAATCCTAGGCAAGTGTTTATCATTCTTATTTCGTTGATGAATCATCCATATTAGTTTAAGAGTTATTAGGATGAGATTTATGGAAGAAAAACCCAATTTAAGATGGGAAATTTTCATGTAGTGATGATTTATATGATATTCTGGAAACCCTTTGTCATGTAAAGGATTAAGAGTTTGATTAAGAAAAGAGTTCTAATCAGATACAAAAAATAAAACATTTATTCCGGACGATCGGACCGTTGGAATTAGATGAAATTTTACAGAGAATTAGCTGAAGACGAGAGGAAGCTACAGAAAAAAATTCAACTCAATCGGACCGTTCAAAATTTTTTAAAATATTTTTTTGCTAGACAGTTTTATGTTTTGAGGACTCTTAGAGATAATAAAAATTCAATTAAAACTCCATTTTAATTCCGATTTCGAAACCGTTTGAAATTCTCATCTTTGAAAATAAAATTCAAAATCCTTTAATGTAAGGCGAAATCTATATTTTTGGGATATTTTGTATAAGGGATAATGTAAGTATATATTAAAGGGGAGAGACACGTAAGAGAGAGTTACGTTGGGACATAAATGGATATCTACTGAATTGTACATTTGGAAGAATAGAGTTCATGAGGGTTACGTAGTAAGTTGGAAAAACCCGTCGAATTAAAGTTAGAAACGAACCATTATACTTGATAAATAATAATGGGAAAATAAGGATAAATGTTGTGAATGTGGGTTATTTGTTAAACCTAAATTGATATAATAAAAGTGGTATATTTATATGACTGTGTATGCATATATTATATACTTGTGAAAATCATGCCCGCGCTACTTGCTATCCCTGAGGTTACCGCGTTGGGACGATCTTATCTCGTGTGCCTTATGGGGGATATTGACTCGTACCCTAGAAGATAGGAATCCTAGGTACAGGCTATCGAATTGGTAGTCACAGTCCTAAGAGACGTGAGGGTATGTACTGACCTCTTGGACTTGGAAACTATGCTTCGCCTCAATATTGTTTGTGTATGTATTTATACAGTTCGAGAGTGATTTCGAACTTGTATTCCCTTTAGTACGATTGATACGGGGATTGGATAGCAGAGTATGCCCGCACCATAGTTTTTATGTGGGGTGCTGTTATGATATATATATTATACGAGTAGTTAATATATATATGGAATTCTGAAATCTGGAACTGCCTAATGTGATTTGATATGTAGGACATGGTTGATGACTCAAATTATAAATAATTGTTTTGAGAAAGTATAATATGACACTGGAAAACTTTATTGATTAATAAAGTTAAAAGGAGAACCTTGGTTACAAATTAAAATCTTACGTTTTAAATACTTGTGTTGTTCAGTTGTAAATCCTGCGAATAACCTAAGATAAGTTAAATCATTGGGGAAAGATAGTGTGGTATATGACGAGATAGACCATTGGGAAGGTTAGTGCGATAGGTGTGCACATTAGAAGAGAGGTGAGAATTTCTCAAGAGAGTGTCGCACTAATATGTTGTTGCATTAGCCTGTAATCAATTTAAATACTTGCTAAACGAATTTTTAAATCATATACACTATCGGGCTCTGACCCGTTTCTATTTCCTTCTCTCTTGTATATATATGTATGTATTACAGGTGCCCAGCCACAGGGGCATCTTACTTAGGATCTTTTGGAAGGAACGTGCTGCAGCTTAGGTGGAAGTTGCAGGCCTATTGTTTAGACGACTTCATCCATTTGATTCTACTCCTAGTTCAGTTTGATCCAGCAGGGGCATGTGTCGCCCTCTATCTATTATTTAGTTGGTATTGTCAGAGATTGAAATTTTTACTTTCAGTACCTTTATTTCGGGATTTATTACTGTCAGGATGTTTTCCTTAGTGTTGTAAATGTTGGGATTTATTATTGATGATTAAATTCGCGTATGTTCAATTCTATTTTTATTCTTAATGTGTGACTCTTTAGATGTTAATGGTTTAAGGTTTTATAACCGGATTTAATAAAATGAGAATAAGATTTTAAATGGTTTTGACACTTAGCTTAATTATTTAGGGTGTTTAAATTGGAAAAGTATTTTTACGACAGTGATGCTAAGAATGAACCAACGGTTCACCTTGATTTTAATTTAATAAAGGAGTGATCGCCCAGTATTTAATAAGGCGGGGTGTCACAGGTGGTATCAGAGCATCAAGTTCTAGTGTCCTTAGGATCTGTACGGCTTATTATGCTTTCAGCGTTGCTTTGTTTGTTATAGAGCCCTATGTTTAGGATTGTCGATTCCTTTGACGAGATTTCGTTCTCCTGCTATAATGTGTATACACTAGTGAATTCTAATTTCGTTCGGATGTGTGCGTGAGCCGAGCGATGACGGATGTCAGAAGAGGACCTTTAAGCGTACATCAGGAGGCAGGGCTCAGTTGAGATTATGAAATATATCCGAGGATGATGACCGTAGTCGAGGTTACCTCCATTATGGCACGAGAAGCCACGACTAGAAAGGAGACTAAGGTGCTGCAATGATTTTCAAATGCTGTTATAGTCAAATGAGGTGCGAGGGTAAACTTACCCAACGTATTACAAAAAACGTGTAGAGACTGTCAGTGAGAAATTTTAGAAACGCGAAAATTGTATGTGTTTACCAAAGGAGGTAAAGTATCCAAAGGCTTAAATATAGGACGGAGTGTGGCAAACTGCAAGTGAAAATTTAGAGAAAATTTTCTTAGCTTTCGGGACAAAATTATAATGGTTGGAGTCAACCACCAATTTTAGAAGTGGAATTCTATGCCTATAGGAGAACCTTAGGTACAGTGTTGACCGTATGTTCCTTCCTCAACTGTTCAGGATGAGAAGCAAACGTGGTTCTGAACTCATCGTAGGAGGGCATGACAGAAGTCCAATTGTGGATATGAATCCTAATCGTTAGCAAATTTTGTATCGAAAGAGGTAGATACTAGGGGAGGAAACGACTCCAAGTGGGAGACCAACTTGTAATAATAGTTGATAATACTCGAGGAGGAAATTCTGATGGACAACCGATTCAGAGGTTGACAATGTCATATTTTGTCAATATAGATGATAACGCTTCTTTATGGGGGAAGTTAAAGGAATCGAAGAATTTAGTCGAGAATAAGACTGAATACAACGGTGGTGGTATAGCACCACAAAAGGATGTGGATACACATCAGGAAAACCATTTAAATGCTTCAGATAGTTAAATTCTTACCAAGTGATGGTAAATTCAGTAAGTACTATTATAGATAGTAACATGATGTTTATGTCCTAAAAAGCTAAGGGAACAACCGGGATGGCTAACAGGAATCGAGTCTACTAAAGTCCGAGAGAAGGACAATCCTAACCTGGTTAGTAGGACAGGTGATAAGTGGATTATGTGTTAAGATATTTTGGTGCGGAGTGAAATTGCTCGCGATAATATGTTCCAAAGTGAGAAAAAGGGACAAGAATACGGTGCCTAGTAAAGGACGACAATTAAAAAAAAATTGTTTTGGTTTGGGCAGACGTGTCATGTTCGAAAACCATTTGTGCAGTCAAGACGATTGTCAGGATGGATGTATAAGTTGTATCCTTAGAGGATGCGGTGTGTTTATGTGACACGAGCGAGTCACCATATTTTGTTCATTGCTAGATTAGCATGTGAGACGAGTTTAATGCATATCATTATAAATGTTACCATTATGTGAATATTTTTCCTTAGTATAGCGGGATTTTTCTTTGGTGATATCCGTGGGGGATGAATGAGTATATTAACAGTGTTTTATACTTTATTGAGGTTACTCGTTGTAGTGATGCGATACACGAGTATGATATTATCTTTGTTAAAATGTTATAGAAATGGGTAGTATGATAGTGGGCATTTATTGCAAGGCTACCGGAGTAGTTACATTAGTGCAACACGTTTTGTTTTGGCGAGGCTTTACCTGTAAGAAGGTTGGACTCGCACTTATATTATCTATCCTAGAGACTTCAGAGGAGATAGTGGGCTCGAGATATTCGATACCAATGTATGTAAAGACTTTGTCAGTATGATTCAGTATGTATCGGGATTTACCGTTCAGCAAAAAGACTTGACTCGGTATTATGTTTAGAACTCCGGACTTAGTGATAGGAAGAGTGCAGTGTTATATTTATCCTTAAGAGATGTGGGAGTTAAGAGTTATACCCCTAATGTTAGAAAAAGGGAAATTTAGAGAATTTTGATCTTATGTATCCGAGGTTTATAGAATGTAATTACCATCAACCAATACGAGACAATAGTGAAATTGGTGAAACGTTCTTTGTTAAGCATAATTACGGGAGAAATTGTAACTTTTCTGTCAAGGGACGAAATAAAGGGGTATATACTATGGACGGAGGACCTAACGGATTTCGATAACCGACAATACTAGGTAGTAGTGTATCGGGGGGTTCCTTGTTTGGATTTCGCTTTGCGAGACATCCCACGCATGAAACTTAGCGTAAGGTTGGAAATAGGGAGACGTTTGGTCACTATTCCATGAGTTCGGTACACTGGTCGAAATGGGATCAAGTAATTATGTATGTAAGTTGGAAGTTGAATTTTGTTTTAAGGTCATTGGAGCCGGATTTTTGTGGTAGGAAAGCATTGAAAGTTATCCCCACGAGTTGAGGGGTGGAACGATGATAAGTTGAATTTAAGAATTTTGATTTCTAGGGTGATTGAGAGTACCCAAATGTCATAACCGCGTACAGAACACAAGGTGAATAAAGAGTTGGAATGATTTTTAGCATGGATTATCTGAAGAGAACTTTATATTATACAAAAGAGATGACCTGTAATTATTTTGATGAATAGAGCGTTAGTGATTTATTTTGGTTGTTGTACCTATTTGGGAAAATTGTTGTACTTATCTGAGGAAGGTTGAGAATTATTATTCCTCTTTTATTGTCATGGAATTTGAATGCCTTATTTCTTCTATTCCGTTGAATTTAGTTAGTCCTACAGATGAGTAGCACGCCGTTCGCTCTCCCAGGGCGGTCGGAGTGTTGCAAAAATGTGGGCATCTTGGTTAACTACAGTTAAAATAGTCCGAGTCGAAGGCACGTGGTAATAGACGTGTGAAATATATGTTTGTGGGACTAGTATAACGAAGTGGAAGTGATAGAGTGGATTAAACGTCAAATGAGGGGCGATAATCCATACATAAGTGTGCAATTAGAATAGCACGCCCTAACTTGATTGGAAGGCTGTCGGAAGCCATTCAAGAATTGGTATTCCTTGAATAGAGTAGAATTTAATTGTTATGAAGCACACCCGGAGCGGAGTTGTTATTAGTCAAAGAGTAATGATGTTAGTATAGTATAAGAGATCCAGAAGTGCGCTTCGTGGAGAGAAGAGCACGGGTCGGAACTTTCGGCATACTCCAAGGAAGGAAGGGGAGTATTACGTGTCACTTAATGTGAGACATTTCAAGGGAAGAATCGATGTTTAGCGAGACGTAGTGAGTAGTCTCTACATGCACTTCCCATAGGTAAGGTTTGGTTGAAAAAGGAGAATTAACCAAAGAATTTTGTGTTTATCGAAAATTCCTGAAATTGGAAGACGTTGGTAAAGTCGGTAAAGTTCTTGGATGGGTTGCCATCCTCAAAACAAGATCAAGGGTTTATCCTGAACATGTTAATTAAGTCGCCGATAAGGAAGTGATTGATATTCCTTTGGGATGGCTTACAATATTAACTAGTATGCCCCAGACTTCCTTTGAAAGGAAGGATCGCGCCAGTGCATGGTCCGGCGCAGTATAAATTTCTGAATCAGGATGAGATTGGTGAATCCCACCTTTGATATGGGATTTCAGGAACCATCGGAGATAAGATTTCGTTTCGAGTAGGATGTATCACCCTTAGCCAGGGAATAAGGGCATGGTGATTAAAGATTAGTGGAGCCACGTGAAGGAGATTTTGGAATCTTGGTACGATGATTTCAAGAATGCTCTGTAGAAGCACTCGTACCTGTTTATCGTGTACGAGGTACTTATTAAGGTTTTGTTATGGAAGAATCTCGACTATTCTCCTTCCGTATGTTTAGAGGAGAGTAGATAATCAGAATTTTTGGATCGATCGAGAAAATATCCGATAACTATGGTGGAATTCCACGACTGTTTTAGGCAGTCAAGAGTGGTCAAATGTTCGTATGATCTTCTCAGAATGAAAATTTTGTGTATGAATAAATTCGAGTAGTTTTCATGTAGTGAGGTGCGGCCTCCTAATGATAGTGAGATAATGGAATTTATAACGTATAGACGTAACCTATTCAAATGTTGTCAGTTGGGAGTGCAATGTGAAGTGTCTCCAATGAGAATGTAAAACAATGTTGCTGTGAGGAAAAAGCTATAGTGATTGAGCGCCGTACTATGTAGATAGTTTGCGTACTGACAAGGATATCCAGAATTGTGCTACCTGGTAGGCCTTATTTTCTGAATTTCGGGACGAAATTCCGTTATTAGGGGGGGAGTATGTAATACCCCGTATTTTCATGGCTTTTAAATTAAAGAATTTATTAAATTTAATTGAGATAAATTAATTTAATTTTAATCCGAAATGTTGTTTTAAATATTTACTAGCGTGACAAGAGTTAGTAATTATTGGGAATATATTATTTGTTGCGTATTACTGGATGAGTATAGTAATATATGAGATTTATTTTTATAATATTGTCACGTGTGAATAAAATGACAATTGTGGAAGTTTAAGTTGGGATGCGCCTGTGTCGTATCAGGACTAAATGTGGATTAATAAAAGTGAATATTTTATAGGTTGTTCGTATGATCGTTTTGAGTGCACCAACGCATCCGAAAGGGTCGAGATAGTCAGAAAAGTATACTCGGGGATTTGATTTGGGTCTCGGGGCGTTTTTAGGCCTAATTAGTACCCCAGGAGGGCATTTTAGTCATTTTGTATTTTTGGGTAATTAAACCCACGAAAATTAAATGGGTTATATTAGATGTTTAGGTTATCTCCTAGGGTTAGATAACTCAAAACACTAGAACGGCCATTGGAGAGGAGAGGAGAGAGCTCTCAAGGCATTCCAAGGCTCAAAACTCATCCGTTTACACCACCGCCAACGCGTAGATCGCGAGACGGGGAACGCAACCACACCAAATTCAACACCAAACCAGATTTTTAAAAATCCCAGGCAAGTGTTTATCTTGCTTATTTCGTTGATGCATCATCCATATTAGTTTAGGAGTTATTAGGATGAGATTTATGGAAGAAAAACCCAATTTAAGATGGGAAATTTTCATGTAGTGATGATTTATATGATATTCTGGAAACCCTTTGTCATGTAAAGGATTAAGAGTTTGATTAAGAAAAGAGTTCTAATCAGATACAAACACTAAAACATTTATTCCGGACGATCGGACCATTGGAATTGGATGAAATTTTACAGAGAATTAGCTGAAGACGAGAGGAAGCTACAGAAAAAAATTCAGTTCGATCGGACCGTTCAATATTTTTTAATATATTTTTTTTCTAGAAAGATTTATGTTTTGAGGACTCTTAGAGATAATAAAAATTCAATTAAAACTCCATTTTAATTCCGATTTCAAAACTGTTTGAAATTCTCATCTTTGAAAATAAAATTCAAAATACTTTAATGTAAGGCTAAATCTATATTTTTGGGATATTTTGCATAAGGGATAATGTAAGTATATATTAAAGGGGAGAGATACGTAAGAGAGAGTTACGTTGGAACATAAATGGATATCTACTGAATTGTACATTTGGAAGAATAGAGTCCATGATGGTTACGTAGTAAGTTGGAAAAACCCTTCGAATTAAAGTTAGAAACGAACCATTATACTTGATAAATAATAATGGGAAAATAAGGATAAATGTTGTGAATGTGGGTTATTGGATAAACCTAAATTGATATAATAAAAGTGATATATTTATATGATTGTGTATGCATATATTATATACTTGTGAAAATCATGCCCGCGCTACTTGCTATCCCTGAGGTTACCGCGCTGGGACGATCTTATCTCGTGTGCCTTATGGGGGATATTGACTCGTACCCTAGAAGATAAGAATCCTAGGTACAGGCTATCGAATTGGTAGTCACGGTCCTAAGAGACGTGAGGATATGTACTGACCTCTTGGACTTGGAAACTATGCTTCGCCTCAATATTGTTTGTGTATGTATTTATACAGTTCGAGAGTGATTCCGAACTTGTATTCCCTTTAGTAAGATTGATACGGGGATTGGATAGCAGAGTATGCCAGCACCATAGTTTTTATGTGGGGTGCTGTTATGATATATATATATTATACGAGTAGTTAATATATATATGAAATTCTGAAATCTGGAACTGCCTAATGTGATTTGATATGTAGGACATGGTTGATGACTCAAATTATAAATAATTTTTTTGAGAAAGTATAATATGACACTGGAAAACTTTATTGATTAATAAAGTTAAAAGGAGAACCTTGGTTACAAATTAAAATCTTACGTTTTAAATACTTGTGTTGTTCAGTTGTAAATCCTGCGAGTAACCTAAGATAAGTTAAATCATTGGGGAAAGATAGTGTGGTATATGACGAGATAGACCATTGGGAAGGTTAGTGTGATAGGTGTGAACATTAGAAGAGAGGTGAGAATTTCTCAAGAGAGTGTCGCACTAATATGTTGTTGCATTAGCCTGTAATCAATTTAAATACTTGCTAAATGAATTTTTAAATCATATACACTATCGGGCTCTGACCCGTTTCTATTTCCTTTTCTCTCTTGTATATATATGTATGTATTACAGGTGCCCAGCCACAGGGGCGTCTTACTTAGGATCTTTTGGAAGTAACGTGCTGCAGCTTAAGTGTTAGTTGCAGGCCTATTGTTTAGACGACTTCATCCATTTGATTCTACTCCTAGTTCAGTTTGATCCAGCAGGGGCATGTGTCGCCCTATATCTATTATTTAGTTGGTATTGTCAGAGATTGAAATTTTTACTTTCAGTACCTTTATTTCGGGATTTATTACTGTCAGGATGTTTTCCTTAGTGTTGTAAATGTTGGGATTTATTATTGATGATTAAATTCGTGTATGTTCAATTCTATTTTTATTCTTAATGTGTGACTCTTTAGATGTTAATGGTTTAAGGTTTTATAACCGGATTTAATAAAATGAGAATAAGGTTTTAAATGGTTTTTACACTTAGCTTAATTATTTAGGGTGTTTAAATTGGAAAAGTATTTTTACGACAGTGATGCTAAGAATGAACCAACTGTTCACCTTGATTTTAATTTAATAAAGGTGTGATCGCCCGGTATTTAATTAGGTGGGGTGTCACAACATATTTAAATCGGTAGCACACTCACGTGAGACGACCCTCAACCTTCATCTATTATGCGCATATATCGTGTACCTTTTAAACACCCTAATTTCTACTCTGCCTAACTTGTACCAACACGTATTGTAGCCCCATACGGTAACCTTCTACCCAAACTATGTCACATACTTTTGTTTTATGCTTTAATTCTAAATTGGCTAACACACACACACTAAATCATTTTAAATTTCATCTTAATTAATTCACATAGCTTTACCCAAGTTATTCATTCCATACTCACGTATTAATAGTATTCACCCGTATGTAATTGTCCCACTTATATACTTATATTCATATCTGTTCATATACATATATATCACACACTATATACATATAACTACAGTCCTTCTAAGCATTTTCTCATTGGTTGCAAAATCACTAGCATGCTATCAAGCTCCAAGACTATCCATTACAAGCTGGGCAACCGGGTCGCAATCTCACCTTTGAACCCAAAATGAAAACGAAACCAGAGGTGGTCATGGCCTTAATTTTGTGGGTTATAACCATAACACATTATTTCACAGGATTCCAAACATACATAGGGTGGTCGTGGACAGACCTATTACCCAGGAGAACGGTAATACCTCTGTTGGGATTCGCCAAAGTGACCTCTTACGGCTCGGAATCTCCACCGATAGCATATCCGCTAGGATGGGTATGATGGACATAAATATCATACAAACAAATATTACTATTCATATGTACACTGTTCCTATACCCGTATATATACACATTCACGTAGTTTGGTTGTGACACCCCGCTTATAATAATGAGTGGACAACCCTAAACTAAGATAAAACAAGAATCTCAAGTGGATCACTATCCACATCAACTATCGAATAGATTAAAAAGTAACCACCCACCCAATATCAGAATAAACGGATGCCAAAAAAAACAAATAAAACATTCAGACCATAAACAACAACATAAAGTTATCATAAATAGACAACATGTACAACAAAATAATATATATACCCGAATAAGCTGTCGAGAAACAAACCATACAATGTAACAAATATCTGAAATGTATAAGATGTAAAACACTACAACCCTTGGGTAAATACCCGAATTAAAATTTTGGATCCTTAACTAGATATACAAAAATGAGAAGCGGCTACAATAAAAGTCTTACAACAGTCTGCACATGCTACAACTACATAAACACATGAATGGAAGACTCAACATTAGCGTCCTTGCGGTGGGACACCTATATATAATAAATAAAAGCAAGAGAGAGAGGATATAAACGGGTCAGAGCCCGAGGTTTGAAAATAGTTTAGCAAGTGAATTAAAATGCATAATAATTATGAATGCAAATTTTACAATATAAAGTGGTGCTGCACTCTCTTGAGATTCAACCTTACCCCTCAACTATAGTGCGCTCGCTAACGTATGCATTTTAATCTTAATAAAGCTACCCAACTTTTCTAAGGATAACTTCACCTCAAGTCTACGCATTTTCCACAGTCGCGTATCTAATTTACCCAAAACATAATCATTTAAATCTCATCATAAATGATTATATAACAATTCATTACTTAATTACTTTCACTAGTTATTATCATAACATCTTAAAAATTATTTAATAATCCCGGCTACATGTATATACACACTTTACACTAGCCGATAATCCATAGAATTATTCCCAATTAATTTTACGATTCAATCACTCCCTTGAACCTTTATCATCAATTACACATATGATTTAACATCAATTTTAACATCATTAAGGGTACACGGCCTCTCTCATTGGCCCGTATTCATCCTTAAAAGAACTAGTATCACTAAGAGTATTCTCAAACAAAATCGGCATAATAATCTTTCAAATATGCCTTCATACTCATCTCAATGTATTCCCAACATCACCTCATATCATATACCCATAATTTATCTCATAAATGTGTTTACTGCGTCATATTAGAAGGTTCCTATGCACTAAACCCAATTGGAGAGGAGTAGAACAAATTCTAGAAAACCACTCTAAAATAACAATATTTTTTAATCTATTCGCACTAGACTGAATCGATTCACCCCTATAACGAATCGATTTGCCTGATTGGGAATCAATTCGATCAAAGGGAGTTGATGCTTCTGCATAAGCCAAATCGATTCGCACTAGGCCGAATCGATTCGGGTCCAAGACCTGATACTTATGCCTTACACTGAATCGATTCGCTAGGGGGCGAATCGATTCGGGTCTCCAAAATTGCAAAGTTCTCCACTTTCTACATAACCCACGAAGTTTTTACCCTAAAACCCAACTCTACTCCATAATTTTCCCAATTAACCATGGTTTCTACCATCATAAGTCTACCCATCTATGAATTTCAACCATCATCTACAAACCCCTTTACACCACATCAAATACAAGATTTAATAAAAAATTCTAGGGTTTAATCATAAATGCTCAAAATCAACTAATTCACCAATAAATTATCAAATAATTCACATATATAGATCATTTAGCAAGTTTAATCACATGCCTTTAAGATGTAAAGTCTGGATCTTCCCTAAAGTTGCGGATTTTGCCAAAATTTTCGAGAGCTACAAGGTTTTCTCCTCTTTCTCTTCTTCCTTCGTTCTCTTTCAAAGGTAGATTTTCTTTCTTGAGAGTTATATACCATCTTAATAACCCTAAACTCAATTTCTTCCAGCTTTAAATGATAATACACACTTAAAATGACTCGTATACCCCAATTCGAGTCAAAATAGCTAAAAAGACCCCGAAACCCAAATAAAATCCCCAGGCAGTCATTTTGACTATCTCAGCCCTTTCGAGATCAATCGTACACTCCAAATTATCATCCGAGACTCCAAACTAAAAATCATCTCCCAACCTCATATAACTCACTTAAATATTCCCCGATTAAGAAATAAGTATTTCCTACCGCTAATACACACATACGACGTAATGGCATGCAACAAGATTGTGTTTACTATATCGCACTAGTAAATGTACAATTCTCATAAATATTAACTATTCTACGCAAATCAATATTTACGTTAAATTCTCATTTTAATTCTTAAGTATATTGAATCACACACGCACCAGGTAATTTAACATAAAACAAAATACTCAAAAGTAAGTGGTATTACATACTCCCCCCTTATAGAGGAATTTAGTCCTCGAAATTCAGACGTACCTTATGGAAAGAGGTAAGGATATTTGGCTCGCATATCGTCCTCTTGTTCCCACCTTAACTAATCAGCGTTATGGTGCACCCATTATACTCGAACGAAAGGCACTACCTTCAACCATAGCCTATGCTCAGTACGATCTAAAATGGCAACCAATTGTTCTTCATACGAGATATCAAGTTGCAACTCAATTTCCTCCAGCGGGATATGACAATGAGCCCTCTCACTCCTTCGATACTTCTTCAAGGACGAAATTTGGAACACATCATGGATTCTCTCAAAATGCTCCAGCAAAGCAAGTCTATAGGAAACATGACCAATTCTTTCAATAATTGGAAAAGGCCCTACATACATCGGCGCATGTTTTCCTTTCTTCCCAAACCTCATTTACTTTTCATCGGAGATACCTTTAGTAACACTTGGTCTCCCACTTCTAACTCCATGTGTCTATGATCCTCATCGGCATAACTTTTCTGTCGGTCTTGGACAAAGCGTATACGGTTCCGAACCAGTTCATTTTTTCTCGAAGTGTCTTGGATCACTTCCAGTCCAAGAAGTTTGTTATCCTTGACTTCCAACCAACATGCAGGTGAACGACATGGGCAATCGTACAATGCCTCATAAGGCTCCATGCCTATGGTAAACTGGTAAGAATTATTATAAGCAAATTCTACCAACGGTAGGTATTGTTCCCAACTTTCCCCAAAATCCAACAAACACATACGGAGCATATCTTCCAACATCTGATTTACTCGCTCAGTTTGACCATCAGTTTGGGGATGGTATGTAGTACTCAATCTCAATTCTATTACCATTTCTTCCTACAAACTCTGCCAAAAATGGGAGATAAATATTTTATCTCGGTCGGACATAATATTGATCGGCACTCCATGCAATCGTACAATCTCTGCAATAAAGAGCTGGTCATACTGCATCATTGTGAAATCCATTCTCACAGGTAAAAAGTGTGTCAACTTAGTCAAACGATCCACTATAACCCAAATGGAGTCATGACTACATTGCAATATAGGTAACACCGTGATGAAATCCATGGAGATGATTTCCTATTTCCACGCTAGAATCTTCAACGGTTGCAATATTCCTAAAGGTCGCTGATGGTTCACTTTCACTAACTGACAAGTGGTGCATTGGGAGACAGACTCAGCTATATCCCTTTTTCATACCTACCCACCAGTATTATCGACGCATGTCCTGATACATCTTGTCTCCACCTGGATGGATCATAAATTTTGATCTGTGAGACTCTGACATAACAGCATGCGGCAGATCCCTATCATTCGAGACTACCAGTCTCCCATTAAAACATAATCCACCCTCAAAACTGATAGAGTAAGATTCCTCTCTCTTCGTCAATAATTTTTGCACCCCGTCTTGGAAATTCTTATCTTCAGCTTCGGCTTTCACCACCCGTATCACCATCTCGGGAGTGACTGTCAACAGTGCCATACATGCTCTGGCCACTGCATCATCCTAGCTAAGTTCCTTCCATTTTTCTTTCCATTCTTTCGCTAATTACCCAATGGGTTGACGACTCAACGCGTCATTTACTACATTGGCTTTCCCAGGATGGTATTGGATATCATACTGATAATCCTTTACAAATTCCATCCACCTATGTTGCCTCATAATTCGATCTTTCTTAGTCAACAAATATTGCAGCGACTTGTGATCCGTGAGAAGACTAATTTCTCCCCCAAGAGATAATGCCTCCATATTCCACTCCCTCTTTAAGCAATGAGAGAACGGGTGTCGACGTCAATCTATCTTTTAGCTCGTCAAATTTTAATTGATAGGAATCATCCCATTCAAATTGTACACCCTTCCAGGTCAAATTCGTCAAAGGGGCGATAATCTTCGAAAAGCCCTTAATAAAACAATGGTAATAACCCGCCAAACCTAAGAAACTACGAATCTCCATCGGTATCATGGGTTGACCCCACTCCCCCATCGCTGCAACTTTATTTGGTTCCATGGAAATACCCTTCTCTGATAATATGTGATCTAAAAATTGCACTTTTCATAAGCAAAACCCACATTTCTCGAACTTGGCATATAGTTGATGGTCTCGTAATATCTATAGAACTAACCGTAAATGCTCCACGTGCTCGCTCTCTATCCAAGAATAGACAGGGATATCATCATTGAACACAATCAAAAATTGGTCCAAGAAATCCCAAAATACCTTGTTCATTAGATCCATGAACACTACAGGGGCATTGGTTAACCCAAATGGCATAACTAACAACTCATAGGATCCGTATAGGATAAAAAATGCAATCTTAGAGACATCATGTTCTCTAATATGAAGTTGGTGATACCGCGTATGCAAATCTATTTTTTCAAAGTAAGTGACCCCTCTCAATTGATCAAATAAATCTTCGATTTTAGGTAATGGGTATTTATTTCGAATTGTCACTTTATTCAACTCTCGGTAATCTACACACAACAGCAGAGAACCGTCCTTTTTCTTTATAAAAAACAAAGGGGCTCCCCATGGCGACGTACTCCGAAGAATAAAACCCTTCCCCAAGAGATGATGAATTTGGCCACGTAACTCCCTCATCTCCAAAGGAGCCATACGGTATGGATCTCGCACAATCGGCTTAGTTCCAGGCGCTAGATCAATCACAAATTCGATCTCACGGCTAGGAGGTAAGACTGGAATTTACTAAAAAACATCGGTGAACTCCCTGATCACTGGAATTGAATATAAGGAAACAACCATTTAATGTGAAGTCTCCTCCTTGATATAATACAAATGAGTACTTAAACCTACCTCCGAAAGAGGCACGATAACTAAAAACATTTCCTGGCCTGGAATGGCGTATACAATCGACCTCCCAAAATAATGTACCATCGCACGATATTGTGCCAACCAGTCCATACCCAGAATAACATCATACCCAACCATATCTAGAACAAGTAAATCAACAGCTAAACATAATCTTCCAACATCTATGCCCACCCCGTTACAAATGGAGTGAATAAGCACCCCATTACCAAAAGGAGAATCTACATACATCATAAGACTATCAGGAGACTCTAACTACCCCGTCGCTCGAGTAAAATGAATGACTATAAATGAATGGGATGCTCTAGTATCAAATAACACCCGACCCACCCATACGCCTATGGATAGGGAACGTACCCTCAACTACTGGTGGAGGTTGTTGCCCTTATGGTAACGTCGTATTTTGGACATTATAAACTCGTCCGTATTGCATTTGTCCCTACAGAGACTGAATAAATGGAACAGGTATTGGAGGTGGTAAAGGCACCTACTGAATCTGTTGAGCTCCTGGTGCCAGTATTATGTTCTGCTATTGGCACTCTGACTTCTTATGACCCACCTCCCCATACTGAAAGCAACGACCTACAAAATTCTCATGTCTCTGGCCCTATTGCCTATATTTGGGTTGCGCTTGGTACTAACCCTGGCGACCTCGGCCCTGATGGCCTCCCCCATTATTCCCTCGGCCTTCTTGGCCTTGGGGAACATTATGTTATTGCTGCTGTTGGGCCCCTTGAAAATTATGTCTAAAACCACCACCATTAAATCTGAAGCCTCCTAAATGCTGCCGCTTTGTTGAATCCCCTGAATGGAGATCCCACTCCTTTTGTCTATCTCGCTGTGGATGAGCCTGTTGTGCCCTACTGGCACCATCTACTCCTGACTTACTCAATGAGATCGAGTCCAAAAATTTCTTCTCCCTTTCAAATGTAGATGATGATCCTGACAATGTAACAATAAAACATTCATTACATCTGTGAATGTTAATAAAGTCAAGTTCCCCAATAGATGTTGATGAATTCTCCAATTCAAACCTCCCATAAACTTCAATATCCTCTGTATTTACCTTATTTGGCACAAAATTCGCCAGGCAGGTAAATTCCTCTTTATATTCAGCCATTGTTTGGCTCCTTGAGTTACATCTAACAATCTCCTTGTCATTTCAATCTGAACTGCAGGAGGAAAATACTTACGATCAAAATGTGCCCAAAATTCTGCTATGGGCACTGTATCTCTCTGCTCAGAGTTAGTAATCTACTGACACCACTGGATAGCCGAACCCACAAGTTTGAAAGTGGAAAGTATTTGTTTCTGAACCTCATTGGATTCAACCATACGAACATACCTTTGAATATCCTTCTTCTATTGACTTGCAACAATCACATCAGCTCCCCCTGGAATTTTGGAGGATGTCCCTTTTGAAAAGTTTCTTGTACTCTCTCCCACGTGGATGGCCCCGTGTGGGTTTGAGCAACCGGAGCTGCAAGTTGTTGCTAAGCCTGAGGAAGTTGTTGTGCCATAACAATCATGGAAGCAATGACTACTTATGCCATAATATTGGCAACTTCGGCTGCAGTCATAGTCCCTTGAGGCATCTGGGGTTCCATATTCTCATCCCCTCTATTTTCCCTGGTCGGGCGACCTCATTTTGGCGGCATTTGAAATATGGAAAAACTTTATTAGCACACAGTTCAAGAAATTAATCAAAGCAGAAGATCATCAAAGCGTAATAAAAATAATATCCCTAATGATAAGGCTTTATCTCAAAAATGCTATGGTAGAACGTAGAAAATCCGCACAGATCCTAACACTTTAGAACCTTATGCTCTGATACCACCTATGACACCCTACTTAAAATAATTACGGATGGCCAGCCCTATACTAAGATAAAATAGGAATTACAAGTGGATCATTCTCAGGAACAACTGCTGAATAGATTAAAAAGTAACCAACCACCCAATATCAGAATAAACGGATGCCAAAAAAAAAAACATTCAGAACGTAAACAACAACAGCAAGTGATCATAAATATACAACATGTACAAAAAGAGAATATATATACCCGAATAAGCTGTCGGGCAACATAATCTATAATGTAACATATCTCTCAAATGTATAAGATGTAAAACACTACAACCCTTAGGTAAACACCCGAATTACAATTTTGGATCCTTAACTAGATATACAAAAGTGAGAAGCGACTATAACAAAAGTCTTGCAATAGTCCGCATATCCTACAGCTCCATAAACATAGGAATGGAAGACTCGACATTAGCGTCCTTGCGGTTGGACACCTATATGTAATAAATAAAAGCAAGAGAAAGGATATAAATGGGTCAGAGCCCGAGGTTTGAAAAAAGTTTAGCAAGTGAATTAAGATGCATAATAATTATGAATGCACAATTTCATAATATAAAGTGGTGCCGCACTATCTTGAGCTTCAACCTTACCCCTAACTATAGTGCACTCCCTAATGTATGCATTTATTCTTAATAAAGCTACCCAACTCATCTAGGGTACTTCACCTCAAGTCTACGCATTTTCCCCACTCACGTATATACTTTACCCAAAATGTAATCATTTAAATCTCATCCTAAATGATTATATAACAATTCATTACTTAATAACTTTCACTAGTTATTATCATAACATCTTCAAAATTATCTTCAAGTTTGTATAATATTAGTCTCACTATTATACGAGATAAATCATCGCTACCAAGTACACATATTTAACACCCATAATATATGTATACTAACCATCCCTCAGACGTTTAACTCAATGAATGTAGTCTCTACAATGTTATCATCTTCCACGGAGAACACATATCGACCTGGGCAACAGGAACGAAATCTAACACCGACCCTAAATCCAAATCACAACGTATGGGAAGCGATCATAGTTTCTCACTGGAAATAAGACGAATCATACCCAGAACGTCTTACTCCTGTTAAATTCCACACAATAAATAAATGGAAGTCATGGGTACACGAACGCTCTCTCATTGTCCTATATTCATCCTTAAAAGAACTCATATCACTACGAGTATTCTAAAACAAAATCGGCATAATATACTTCTGAATATGCCTCCACACTCATCTCGATGTATCCCCAACATCACCTCATATCATAGACCCACAATTTATCTCATAAATGTATTTATCGCATCATATTAGAAGGTTCCTACGCACTAAACCCAATTGGAGAGGAGTGGAACAAATTCTAGAAAATCACTCTAAAATAACAAGATTTTCGAATCGATTCGCACCAGGTTGAATCAATTCACTCCTATAACGAATCGATTCACCATACTTTGAATCAATTCGGTCAAAGGGACCTGATGCTCCTGCATAAGCAAAATCGATTCGCACTAGGACGAATCGATTCTGGTCCATGACCTGATACTTCTTCCTTACACTGAATCGATTAGCTAGGGGGAGAATCGATTTGGGTCTGCGGAATTGCAAAGTTGTCCACTTTCTGCATAACCCACGAATACTTTAGCCCAAAACCTAAATCTAATCCACCATCTTCCCAATCAACCATGGTTTCTACCATCATAAGTCTACCCATCTATGAATTTCAACCATTTTCATCTTAAAACCCCTTTACACCACATCAAATATAAGATTTAATCAACAATTCCAGGGTTTAATCATAAATCCTCAAAATTAACTAATTCACCAACAAATTATCAAATAATTCACACACATAGATCATTTAGCAAGTTTAATCACTTGCCTCAAAGATGTAAAGTCCGAATCTTCCTCAAAGCTGCAGACTTCGCTAGAAATTTCTGAAGCACTAAGGTTTTATCCTCTTTATCTTCTTCCTTTGTTCTCTTTCAAAGGTGGATTTTCTTTCTTGATATTTCTATACGAGCCTAATTATCTTTAACTCAATTTCTCCCAGCTTTAAATGATAATACACTTAAAATAACTCGTATACCCCAATTCGAGTCAAAATAGCCTAAAAGACCCCAGAACCCAAATAAAACCCCTAGGCAGTCATTCTATCTATCTCGGCCCTTCCGAGATCAACCACACACTCAAAATTATCATCCTAGACTCCAAACTAAAAATCATCTCACAACCTCAAATAACTCACTTAAATATGCCCCGCTTGAGAAATAACTATTTCCTGCCGCTAATATAGACGTAATGGCATGAAATAAGATTGTATTTACCATATCACACTAGTAAATGTACAATTCGCAAAAATATTAACTATTCTACCTGATATCTCTAAATTTGTGTCTTCCTTCGGTTTTGGATTTGGAATGTCGCTGCGGTCAAACTTCGAGTATCAAAATTCCTGAAGTCACCTACAAAACTTGTTAAAAATTCAGTATCGTGGCAAATTCGGGTACCAATCCAATTTCTAGTGTTGAAACTGTAATCGTAAAAATTTGCAATTCCAATTTTTATTAAAAATCTTTTTGTGTTTTTAAAATTTTTCTTTAATGTTTTTTTTTAATATTTTAAAAATAATTTTCAAGGGAGCAAACTACAATTTATGCAACTAAAATGACTATGAAAAATCAGAATGTAATCTAGTTGAGAATTTATGAGAAGAAATAAGAGGTGGGATTACACTGCGTAGTCAAATTAATTTAAAATCCTAATTATTCAATTGAATAGTTCAAAATAATATTGAATTTAAAATTTAACTCTCGTTACAATCCTAAATTCAATTTTATCTTTTTCAGCAATGAAACCAGTAATAGTCACGACATAAAAAAAAATTAAGATTCACACTCGTTTCAATAAAATATCCGCTAAGATCAATTTATTAAAATTTGTACGAATCTTTGAATTGCACACACAAAATTAATATTTAAATTTAAGAATAATACTTATCTCTAAGAGAAATTCAAAAATCAAATATTAATTTTTACCATTAATTTATTAACTCTCGTTACATAAATTAATGTGTGATTTTTCCCAATTTAATTAGCATAGAACACATCAACGAATCATTATTCATATAAAAAATTCAACATACGCGTTTCATCTCACCCCTTGAATGGGGTGTTTAGCCAGACATGATTAAAAATTCAACCCAAGCACAATTAACAAACAAGAAACTAAAGAGAAAAAGAAAGAAATACGATACGCAATAATTTCTTGTGTCAACTGTGTGCATGAACACGCGTCCAAAACTTGTCACAAAATCTAACTGGATTACAAAACTAAAAGTAAAAAATGAACCTACAAATTTTTCTAGATCTAAAACTATATTTTTTTCTTTTTTTTTTTTTCTGACTACTTTTTCTACCCTCTTTTTTTTCTTTTTCTATCTCTCCGTTCTCTCTCTATATATGTGTTCCCTTTTTTTTTGCTGAGAGATTCCCTTTTTAAAGCTTCACCCCTTTTTCTTTACTTCCACGATTTGATTTGGATGGAGATATTTTTATGGGATTTGAATGTTTCCAAATTAGAAGTTAAAATTTAGCTTTGATTTGCACGTGGCTTTGGTGAAAACTTCTGATTTTAAAGGGATTTGGGTTGAATTGGGTTTTGATTTATGGTTGGGTTTATTTGGTTGGAAATTGACAGGTGAAAAATCGTGTTTGGGAGAATGGGGTTTGACATGGGTATATATTTTGAAAATGGGTTTGGTCGGAGGTGGAAATGTGCGTCGGAGGGCTCCTGGAATGGTGTCCGACCGGAGCAGGGGTGGAGCTAGTCGGAATCGGGTTATGGCGTTGGTCCACGCCGGCGGGTTGCTTAGGTTGGAGGTTCGGACGGCGGGCTGCCGTCGCCGGAGTGGTTTGTGGGTGCTTTAAGGAATTCTGAAACCTATAGACGTTATTAACTAACTCTAAAAGAAGAATACCTGAAGGAGAGTGCAGCTCTGATCATAGACCACCCTCCTAGCTAGAGGGAGGAGCCTAAGGTCGTTTCCTGTAGTTCTCTCTTTCCTGGCTTTATAGTAGCTAAAGTTTCCTTACTCTTCTGTCTCCCAGCTTCTTGTTTTCAGTTGGCGAACTTGCCTTTATATTATAGGCTATCCAATTGAAGTCTTAAAACCTCCTGTAGTAAGGGATTGTAATAGGGAGAAGGAGTAGATGTGGCAGCGGGTTTGCTGGGTGATGCCGCATGGAGGGTAAGGCAAGCTGCCAGATCTCGTAGTAGTGAAAGGATTGGTTCAGGTTATAGCTCAAGTGTATCCGGGTTTAGCATGGTAAAAGGGGAGTGAGGGAGATGGTGATGTGAGAGAATGGGGTTTTATTGATGGTGGATTATTAATGGAGAAATGAGATGAGATGAGAGAGAGTGGTGAGAGGTTGAAGAAGATGGTAGTTGGGTTAGAGTGTATGAGGGTGTAGGGAAAGTAGGTGTGAGGGTGAGGTATATGTGTGTATGTGTTGTGTATAGAAGTAGGGTGTGTGTAATTGGGTTGTGTGTGTTTAATTTGTACCCCTAAAATTAACACAAACTAAAAAAATAAAACTAAAACTAAAAACTTAAAATCTAATAAAGCTAAAAAAAAATTAACATCTCAAACTAAAAAATGAAAATAAAAAGAAATAAAAAAATATAATCCTAATAACATAAAACTAAAAAATTAATTCCTAAAAATTAATCCTAATAAAATAAAATAAAGATTAAAAATTAAAAACTAATAAAAATCAAAATAAAGAAATAGAAAAATAGAAAATAAATCCTAAAAAATTCTAATTAAATCTAAAATAATTTCTAAAAATAAAACGACTCAAAATAAAAATCTAAAAAAAATAATAAAGGTACAAACTCAACACACACATGCTAGGGGTATGGTCTGGGCTCGGTGTAGGCTTAAGTTTGGGTTACGGGACTGTTTCGGGGCATCGGATCACATCGAGACAACCTCGGAATGGACTTCTCACTTCACGGTCTCTTTGGATTTTTATGAACGCTTTTGACCGCTTCTGCATCGCAATTGCACTGATTTATCATTATTTGTACCGCAACTGCGTATTGATCTAAGAAATAAAAAAATATGAACATAAGGTCATTTTTATTAAAAACAAGCGACTAAAATGCATTTATTAGGGGTATAAAATAGACACTTTTGGGTGTTTATCACACCACCCCCAAACAGAACATTGCTAGTCCTCGAGCAAAAATTAGAGAGAAATAGAGATAAGTAACCAAAAGTGTGCCACTTTCGCATGCACTGGCGATTGCACTTAGCATGTGAAACAAGCCGTTAAACCTATGGGTTGCCCTACAGGACGAGTGATGTCTCGTGAGGGTTTGCAGTGAATATACCCACAAAATTCAAAACTTACTTGAATGCAGTTTTTGATTTGATGATGAAATGCTATACAACCCAACTTTAAAAGGATATAAAGGAACACCGTATTCAACTATCAAAATAAGATATGAAATTATTGAATACCAAAAACGTATCCTTCCTAAAACTCATCGTGTGTTTGTGCGAAACAATCTTAAGTATCATTAGAGTAATTCCTAGATCTCCTTTATAGAATCAACGTTTTGACTTCAATTCTCACTAGATATATCTCTCTGAATCAAACTCTCTGAGAACTGGGTAAGTGTATCTCTCTAGTGTGTGAGGATGTGAGTAAATGTAAACAAGTTCAAACGTCTCACACACTTTATAAAAATGGACGGATACGTGAAAAAAAAATCTGATCTCATGAAGGAATACTAACCACTATGTCGAGAATGTCGAGTTGTTCACCATATAATCTTTTCGTTTTCCCGAACACTTTACCAAGGGTGAAAAATGTCATTTATGAAAGGTATGGGGGGATGATGAAATGAAGAAGATGAATGATAGGTTTTTTTTAGAGGAGTGTGGACACACTTTGAATAACCAATGTCTTCATCTTTTGAATTTATGATTGCATGCTTTCTTTTTCTTCTTTTCTATATATATATATATATATATATATTTTGCGATACATTTTTCTTTTTATAGCATAGATGAAGATAATTTACATGAAAATTTTCAAACACTTTTTTTCTCAAAAACAATGGCAATGATGGATGGTATTAGGGACATATGGATAAGGGTAATATGGAAAATGATAATGGGTGAATGAGAATGTGATAGGAAAAATGGTAAGAGTATGAAAAAATTGGTTTAGTGCTGGGGACAAACTACAAGACACATGTTTCTTATAACTTAAAAGTAATGTCATTCTCAGTGATTAAACCAAATTTGAAAAAATGATGAGATCATGCAACGACTAAATGTAGTACCCAAAGAAAGTTGAGTCAACTTGTGACTCGGAGATACGTAAAAACCCTCAAAAAGGTGAAAAGCTCAAATCTCACGGGTTTAAGTCGCCACTAGTGATCTTTTAAGGCTTTCTTGAGAATATATTTACTCTTCAACTTTTTATTATAGACGTGATAGTGTAAAATTGCAGAATTTAGGAATTCATGATGTAAGTACGCTTTAAGAGGTATTAATTAATTTATTGTAAAAATCGCAATTTTTGGGTTCGAACATAGGTATTCCGAGATTTCTAAAAGAGGGATGATAGACAAATCATGTCATAAAAATTTATTTTTAACTGCACAAAAATTTTAAATCACTTGTTTCTGAAAATTTTCAAAAGAGGTACAATTTTGATAAATTTCCCACCCCCAGACAAAAAAAGGACATCGTCCGCGATGTTTAAAACCATATATAAAAATGAAAGACACAAGGGAGGAAAGATAGTACCATAATGAACCACTAGTGAAATGTACCGCACTCTGGAGCATAGATGAAACCTGAAGAACATATGCGACATAAAAATGTAGAAGTCTATAACGCATATGAAAATCATTGGGTGGTGTTTCACACCACCCCCAAACAGGATAAGACTCATACTCAGAAATAATGAACGACGGGCTGCCTCCCGGTAGAGCTAAGTTTAACGTCTTCATCCAGACCGAACCGCTCTCACCCTAAAGATAAGGTCTATGAAAGCACAGGGTGGCATAAAAATCGGGTGAGGAGGTCACCCCCAAACAAGACTGAACAGTCAGTCTTCATAAATAGGGTCAGCAAGGTCAATTTCTTCAATGTGAGAGGGGCCTAGCTCTAAGAAAGGCTTCAATCGTTGACCGTTTACTTGAAAGAGGCTACCATCCTTAGGATTTTGAACTGTGATGGCACCATAAGGAGTAACAGATTCAACAACAAAGGGTCCAGACCAACGGTTTTTTAACTTCCCGGGAAAGAGATGAAGAAGGGAGTTATATAACAACACTTTCTGACCAGGGTGGAATTCTTTGCGCAGGATGCTTTGGTCATGGATCCACTTCATTTTGTCCTTGTATTTCTTGGACAAATCATAGGCATCATTTTGTATCTCCTCTAATTCATTCAGTTGGAGCTTTCGATGAATGCCAGCCTCGTCGATATCAAAATTAAGGGCTTTGACAGCCCAATAAGCATGTTGCTCAAGCTCGACAGGTAAGTGGCATGGTTTACCAAAGACCAAGCGATAAGGAGACATGACAATCGGAGTCTTAAAAGCAGTACGGTCTGCCCACAAAGCATCATTCAAGCGTAAGGACCATTCTTTCTTATTAGGATTAACTGTCTTTTGTAAGATTTGCTTGATTTCGCGGTTGGAAACTTCAACTTGACCACTAGTTAGAGGGTGGTAAGAGAGACTAACTTTGTGGGTAACACCATATTTTTTGACGAGATGTTCAAAGACTCGATTACAGAAATGTTTACCCCCATCACTAATGATAGCTTTGGGAGTTCCAAAACGTGTGAAGACAAACTCCTTAAGAAACGTTACCACAATGCGATTGTCATTGGTGCGAAAAGCTATGGCTTTAATCCATTTGGAAACATATTCAACTGTAACTAGTATATATTGGAAGCCATGAGATGAGGGAAAAGGACCCATGAAATCAATGCCCCATACATCGAAGATTTTGACAATGAGAATGGGTGTGAGGGGCATCATGTGACGACGAGAGATACGCCCAAATTGTTGGCATTTGGCACAAGCCTGGCAGTAGTTGTGGGCATCTCGAAAAAGAGTGGTCCAATAGAAACCACTTTGCAAAATTTTGGTGGCGGTTTTCTTGGAGCTAAAATGGCCACCACAGGCACCATCGTGACAAAAGGAGAGTATACTTGACTGTTCATGGTTAGGAACACAACGACGAATGACTTGATCAGAGTAATACTTAAAAAGGAAGGGATTATCCCAAGAGTAAAATTTCACTCGGGCCATGAACTTAGAGTGTTCTTATCTCGACCAATGATTGGGTAGTTGGTCGGTAAAAAGGAAATTAACAATATCAACATACCAAGGAGAAGTGGAGATAGAAAAAAGTTGCTCATCAGGAAATGTTCCAGAAATAGGGACAGGATCAGATGTAGATGTAATAGTGAGACGAGAGAGATGGTCTGCAACTAAATTTTTGCATCCTTTCTTATCGCAAATTTTGAGGTCAAACACTTGAAGCAAGAGAATCTACCGTATCAAACGTGGCTTAGAATCCTTCTTCTGAAGAAGGTGCCTCAGGGAAGCGTGGTCAGTGTAAACGATGATAGGTGAATCGATGAAATAAGATCTAAACCTATCGAGTGCGAATACGATAGCTAGAAACTCCTTTTTGGTGGTCGTGTAATGAATTTGAGCATCATGGAGGGTTCTGCTAACATAATAAATGACGTGTTGGCGCTTGTCAACCCACTGAGCAAGTACAACACCTAGAGAAAAATCAGATGCGTCACACATGAGCTCAAAGGGTAAAGACCAATTAGGAGGCTGAATGATAGGAGCAGAAGTGAGCTCAGTTTTAAAGCGCTCAAAAGAAGCAACACATGCGTCATCGACGACAAAGGGAACATCTTTGGATAAAAGGGTTGTTAAAGGTCGAGCGATTTTAGAAAATTCCTTGATGAAACGACAGTAGAAGCCCGCATGTCCTAAGAAGAAGCGAATGTCCTTAACAGACTTAGGAATGGGAAGTGAGGAGATTAAGTCAACTTTTTCTTTATCGACTTCAATACCGTCGCGAGAGACTACGTGACCTAAAATAATCCCCTTTTTTACCACGAAATGAAAATTTTCCCAATTGGGGACCAATTTCTTTTCTTGATAACATTTGAGGACCATAGTGAGGTGAGAAAGGCACTGTTCGAAGGAAGAACCAAACACATAAAAATCATCCATAAATATTTCGAGAAAATGTTCTACCATATCACTAAAAATGATAATCATACACTGTTGAAAATTCGCAGGTGCATTGCAAAGGCCAAAGGGCATGCGAGAGTAGGCAAAAGTGCCAAAGGGACAGGTGAATGTTATTTTATCTTGGTCTTCAGGGGCAATTAGGATTTGGTTGTATCCTGAATAGCCATCAAGGATGCAGTAATACACATGAACAACTAAACGTTCGAGCATTTGGTTGATATAAGGAAGAGGAAAATGGTCCTTACGAGTGACAACATTTAGCTTTCGATAGTCAATGCAAATACGCCAGCCCATTTTCATACAGGTGGGAACAAGCTCATTATCACTATTTTTGATGATGGTGACACCAAACTTTTTCGGTACGACATGAATGGGACTGACCCACTTACTGTCTGAGATAGGGTAGATAATACAAGCATCGAGCAATTTTAAAATCTCAGCGCGCACGACTTCTTTCATAGCAGGGTTGAGTCGATGTTGGGGTTCACGAGAAGTCTTGGCGCGTTCCTCTAAATGAATGCGATGACTACAAATATTGGGGTTCACACCGTGAATGTCGGAAATGGTCCAACCAATAGCAGTGCTATGATGAGTAAGAGTGTGGACTAATTGCTCTTCTTGCACAGGGGTCAAATCGGAAGCAATGATGACAGGGTGATGGTTCTTGGGGCCTAAGAAAGTATATTTAAACTCAAGAGGTAAAGGCTTAAGCCCCAAGCTAGTAGGTGGCGCAGGAGTGACATTGGACTCAAACGCAGAAATAGAGTTTGGAGGGTTCTCGGTGCATAAAGTGGAGGAATTTGATGTGGCCAGAAGTTCAGACGGTGGAACGGGGTGATCCACAGAGTGAAGAGTATCATTATAGAGGGGCTCGAAGGTAGGATCCCAAGAGGAAGTGTCCATGAGTGGAGTGGAATCTAGCAGGGCATTGAGTTCAGAGATGGAGGAATCAATGTCAAAATCGGATCCCAAATGAGCCAAACATTGGTGGAGAGGATCGACAAGGTAAGATTGGTCCAATATTTCATTAACTAAGGAGTCAATCACACACACCTCATCAATAGAATCGACATCAACCAGTTTTTGCATAAGGTGGAATATATTGACTTCTACAGTCATGTTACCAAAAGAGAGATTCATGGACCCATCATGATAATTAATGATGGCAGTGGAAGTGGCCAGAAAGGGACGACCCAATATGATAGGAGTATTGGTTAGGTCGGGCGCAGGAGTGTCTAACATGATGAAATCCACAGGATAGTAAAAGTCTGAAACTTTCACCAAAACATCTTCAACGATACCTTTAGGGACTTTCACGGAACGATCAGCAAGTTGAAGAGTAACGCGTGTAGGTTTCATGTTCTGTAAACCTAACTCTAAGTAGAGGGAGTAAGGTAACATATTAACACTAGCCTCAAGATCAAGTAAGGCACTAGTAGTGAACTTGTCGCCTACATGCAAAAGGCAGTTGGACGACCAGGGTCTTTATACTTCACAACACCGTTATTATGGAGAAGGGAAGTAGCTTGATCAGGGAGGAAAGCATCGCGCGAAACATTGGTCTGACGCTTAACATTGCACAAGTCCTTCAAAAATTTGGCATGCGAGGGGACTTGTTGAATCGCGGTGAGGAATGGAATGTTAATGTCAACATTCTGAAAGACTTTCTTGATCTCATCAAATTGCTGGGCTTTCTTAGTGGGAGCCAACCGATGAGGGAAGGGTGCTTTGGGCACATAAACAGAGGTGGACTCAGTAGGATTGGACTCAGTGTGAGATAGGGATTTAGATGGTGGGGTAACCTGAGGGATAGGCGTTAAAGGAGGGATGGTCGGGTGTGGGACATCAGTGGGATCATGAACACCATTATCAACTTGTTTTCCCGAGCGAAGAGTAGACACCGCTTGGTAATTTAGTGGATTGGAAGTGGAACCAACCTCGTAGGCCGAGTCTTGCCATTTCCCTTAGGGTTAGCAATGGGTTGATTGGTAAAACGACCTTTCTCTCGCTCAGACTCGAATTGGTTGAAACGCTGCTCAAGTCGTGGAAGGGACTGAGTCTGAGTGGTCATAAACTGAGTGAGAATATTCTCGAGAGAAGAGGTGGAGGAATTGGGCGGAGGGGCATAAGATGGTTGGGGAACCAACTCGCGCTAGGAATTAAGTGGTTGTCAATACTCAAAGGAAGGAGGGGGAACATGAACAAGCTGATTATTGTTATTCGAATGTCCGCTGTGGGGGACAAAGGAAGATGGAAAGTGTGATTGACGGTAAGGAGCAGACTGATGTGGGATAGAAGGGTGAGGTTGCCTTTGTGGGTTGTGTGGAAACCCAGGGGGACCACCAACATATTGTTGTGGTTGGGCAGGAGCGGAGTTGTTGTCGTACTTATAAGAGAAATAGGGGTGATTCTTATTATTAGGATTGTAAGAAAACGACGGGGAAATGGGTTTCCTAGTGGTATTAAAGGCACATGCTTGGGCTAGGGGTTGTTCGAGATCATCTTCCAGGAGGGGGCACAAATGAGCTAAATGATCTTAACTTAAGCAGACACCGCAAGAGAAAGGACTAGAATCTTTGACAGTCGTTGCTTGTTTAGAAAGTGTAACATTTTATTGCATAGTACAACTGAGAACGTCAACGATTTTAGCCAAAGAGTGTAAGCTGTGTAGAAAGGTTTTAAAGTCAGGATCATTTTTTACCTCAGAAGTGTTACCTACACGTGGAGGATCGGATCTCGAAAATGCATTGGTGCCCTCCCAATCTTGGGAGTCATCGCCTAATTCAAGGAGAAAATTATAGGCGGCAGTGGGAGTTAAATGCATGAACTTCCCTTTATACATGAATTCAATCATTGTGAGAGATGAAGGGATAAGACCATTGTAAGAACAATGGACTAAATGACTTTTCTCAAGACCATGATGTGGGCAACTATTAATATAGTCTTGAAAACGGCCTCATGCTTCACAAAATTGTTCGGTAGGCTTTTGTTTAAAATCCTGAATTGCTTGGCGCATTTCATTTGTTTTGCTCATGGGATAGAATTTAGACATGAACTTCTTAACAAGTTGTTCCCAAGTGAGGATAGAATCCGGGGGCAAGGAATGGAGCCACATGGATGAATTAGCATGAAGAGAAAAGGGAAACAACCGAAGATGAACATTCTCTTCGTCTAAGTTTTGATTTTTAAAAGTAGCGCTCATAGTGAGAAATTTTCGCAAGTGAGTATTAGGAGACTCGCGTTCAAGGCCATAAAAACTGGGCAACATAGAAATAGTCACGGGGCGAATTTCAAATTGCACGACCAGAGTGGGCGGAAGGACGATGCATGGAGGTGGGGTGGCCGTAATCGGGGCAAAGTAGTCCCTTAAAGCGTGTTCGTCATCCATGATGGGTGGGGTAACAGAACTAGGGGAAGTGGGAGAACTAGGCATCTCCGTAGAAGAAGAACACAGATCAGGAAAATGAGGAACAACGATAGTAACAAGATCACCTAAGAGGGAAATTAGAGATGGAGCACTAGGGGAACGTGTTAATCGATTATCAATGCGTTGCCAATGTGGCATAAAAGCAAGGAAAAAATATTTTTGGGATTTTTTTTTTTGGTTGGTTAAAAAAGAAGAAAATCTTTTTGGATTTTTTGGAAAATAAGGAATGAAAAATGAAAAATATTTTTTTTTGAGTTTTTTGTGAGAAAAAATGAGGCAGAAAAAAAGGAAAATATTTTTGGAGTTTTGGGTTTATTTAAAAAAATGCAGAAAAAACGGGAAAAGGGGCAATGGACTAACGATGGAAAAATCTGACAGTTGGTGCAAAAATTTGACTACCTAAAGGAACAACTTAGACACGTACACAAATGGAACAAGTTCGAAAGAGCACATAGCCAAATTATTATCTTCAAGTTAAGTGATTGGGTAGTCAATTTTAATTAGTCCGCGGGCGAGAAAATCACGGAATCTTAGGCCTCGCCAGTAAAGTGTGCTCCTACTTTCTTCCCGAGAGACAAGAAGATTACTAGTTAAGGCTCACCACACCAGCTACTACAATAAACAACTATCTGGTACCACGCTGGGGAAAGCACAAACCCGTTTTACTGGGCCGCTTTACTTAAAACCCAGTTTCCCTAGACAAAAGTCTTAAGATAGGCAAATGAAGATTTGAAGGTGTGGAAAGGACTCACTAGAGTATCCTACGAGGGTCTCATTTTGAAAGTGGCCCTATGAACACCGTTCCTACTTGGCTTTCTAGTTGATTGATTTTAATTTAAGTGAGAGCACGGGTAACAAGAAAATGGAGATATGATTGAGTGGGTGATGAAATCCCAACTCGTTGCAATGACCAGGTATAGGTCTTAGGTAAATTTATTCATCAAACCATCCAATTTAAGTGCGATACAGAAATAAAAAGCATATAGGAGCAAGTAGCACACAAAAATTGACTCGCTTGCAGGAGATTTGCGAGTGATAAAGAGTTTACCTCCCACGATTTTTATACGCATGGGGTGAAGACCGAGTTGAGTCAACCAGGGGGAAGTACGCCTACTTCAGTCGTCCCCGGGAGTCCTACCGACCTAAAGTAAAGAGGCTTCTAAATCCTCGCCTTTGGACGCCCTCTCTCTACCTTGTCCGATTTTCCTTTTCGCTTTTTTTGGGGAATAAATATTACAAAAATAAAGTGGTGTCAAAATGCACCCAAATGAATTACAAGGCCTCAATAATCCTAAACAACCAGTCTAATGAGGGAGAGGAAGGAATAACTACACTAAGAAAAAATGAAAATTACAAATCTTCACGGGCTTCAATCTTCAAGAAATCGGCAACGGTGCCATTTGATATCTATAAATTTGTGTCTTTCTTCGGATATGGATTTGGAATGTCGCTCCGGTCAAACTTTGAGTATCAAAATTCCTAGAATCACTTACAAAACTTGTTAAAAAATCAATATCGTGGCAAATTCGGCTATCAATCCAATTTCTAGGGTTGAAACTGTAACCGTGAAAATTTGCAATTCCAATTTTTATTAAAAAACTTTTTGTGTTTTTAAAATTTTTCTTTAATGTTTTTTTTTATATTTTAAAAATAATTTTCAAGGGAGCAAACGACAATTTATGCAACTAAAATGACTATAAAAAATCATAAAGTAATCTAGTTGAGAATTTATGAGAAGAAACAAGAGGTGGGGAATACACTGCGTAGTCAAATTAATTTAAAATCCTAATTATTCAATTGAATAGTTTAAAATAATATTGAATTTAAAATTTAACTCTCGTTACAATCCTAATTTCAATTTTATATTTTTCAGCAATTAAATCAGGAATAGTCACAACATAAAAAAAATTAAGATTCACACTCGTTTCAATAAAATATCCGCTAAGATCAATTTATTAAAATTTGTAGGAATCTTTGAATTGCATACACAAAATTAATAGTTAAAATTAAGAATAATACTATCTCTAAGTGAAATTCAAAAATCAAATATTAATTTTTACCATTAATTTATTAACTCTCGTTACATAAATTAATGTGTGATTTTTCCCAATTTAATTGGCCTAGAACACATCAACGAATCATTATTCAAATAAAAAAAATTCAACATGCGCGCTTCATCCCACCCCTTAAATGGGGTGTTTAGCCAGACATGATTAAATTTTAGCACAAGCACAATTAACAAATAAGAAACTAAAGAGAAAGAGAAAGAAATACGATACACAATAATTTCTTGTGTCAACTGTGTGCGTGAAAACGCGTCCCAAACTTGTCACAAGATCTGACTAGATTACAAAACTAAAAGTAAAAAATGACCCTACAAATTTTTCTAGACCTAAAACTATATTTTTGCTTTTTTTGACTATTTTTTTCTACCCTCTTTTTTTCTTTTTATGTATCTCCGTTCTCTCTCTGTATCTACCTTCCCTTTTGATGCTGAGAGAGTCCTTTTATATGTGTTTCTCCTCCCTTTTCTTATAAGCCACGGAGTTGGGTTTTGGTTGAAGATATTGTGGGATTTTGGTTTGGCTTCGGATCATGTCATTTTTTTGTTTGGGGGTGGAAAATTTATCAAAATTGTACCTCTTTTGAAAAATAAAGAAATAGAAAAATAGAAAATAAATCCTAAAATTTCTAATTAAATCTAAAATAATTTCTAAAAATAAAATGACTCAAAATAAAAATCTAAAAAAAATAATAAAGGTACAAACTCAACACACACGAGATAGGGGAATGGTCTGAGCTCGGTGTAGGCTTAGGTTTAGATTACGGGACTGTTTCGGGGAATCGAATCACATCGGGGCAAGCTCAGAATGGACTTTTCATTTCACGGTCTCTTTGGATTTCTTCGATGCACGCTTTTGACCGCTTCTGCGTCATAATTGCACTGATTTAGCATTATTTGTACCGCAACTGCGTATTGACCTGAGAAATAAATAAATACGAACATAAGGTCATTTTTATTAAAAATGAGATACTAAAATGCATCTATTCAGGGAATAAAATAGACACTTTTAGGTGCTTATCACTACCCAAATCAATATTTATGTTAAATTTTAATTTTAATTCTCAATTATATTAAATCACACACGCACCAGGTAATTTAATATAAAAAATACTCAAAAGTTAGGGGTATTACATCGGCTAATCCATGCCTGATACTCAAAGGACTATCCTAAATGTTCCGAGTCTATTCCTAATTTCCGAATATTAAACAAATCCCTAATATTCACAAAATCGGTCTATTTCGTGCCTATCGCTCGAAGCACTAACTTAAATGATCCGAGTCTATTGTCGACTCCCGATTATGTGTTTAATACCTAATTTAATAAAATTCACAACTATATTATTAAATCTAGACATTAAGCCATTTTTACCAGCCCGTATCCTAAATTAACCCAATTTCCAACCGAATTCGTTAATCCATTTTCCGAGTATTGTTCTTCCTAAATACTTAAAAATCCATATTTCGAGTTTATTACCACTAACCCAAGGTAAACTAAGGTCACTACATATTTTCCAAAAATCATACTTCCATCTACGGACAACCTAAAATAACTAAGACCTTAAACCGAACAACGAAACAATTAAAGAAACAAATTGGGCCAATCAGGGGAGCTAACTCGGTTCGCCCCTATACACTGGCCATGACGGGGCTGCCAAATCTCTTACAAATTATACCCACATTTTCAACCCTAAATGAGTCCCAAACTTCAACCCAATGCATATTATCATATTCCTATCAATGACCAACATAAAGATACATGTTTGATTATTCCAATTCATCAAAATCCAAACACAATAATTGGATTCAATCACCTTTTTTCCATAATTTACTCATCCTTAATTCTAATACAATTTATAAATCCATAATTCAAGATAACATCTTTTAATGATTCAATCTCAGATTTTTCAATTCAAGAACAGAATATAACTTTCTAATTCGTAGGTTTCTCTGTCAAGAACCTACTTTTCATATGGGATTTAATCATCAAGATCATATGGAATCATCACAATTTTCATTCTTTCTCAAAAATCCATTTAACATATTAATCCCTCCCCAAAATTGGTTTCAATTCTACCAATTATGATATGACATATATAATTACATAATTAACATTAAGCAATTCATTCACTTGCCTAAGATTTGAAGAAGACTCTGAATCCTCCTTTGTATGTTGATTGAAGCCTATCAATTTCCCTCAAAACTTCTTCTTCCAATTGGCCTCCCTTAATTTTCTCTGTGTTTCTTCCTCTTTTCTCCCCAATACCTCTCTTAAATGTTTGATTATGTAAAGTGGCTGCACACAAGCCTCTAACCTCATATTTAAATACCGTAATCTCGAAATTAGGTGAACTGATAACATTAAAATGACTCGAATACCCCCGTACGGGTTTCATATCGCTTAAAAGGCCCCCGAAACACGATTATAACCCCCGGGTACATAATTCTGACTATCTCGATCCATCCGGATCATTTGTGCACTCAAAATCACCTTCCGAGTTACCTATTATCAATTTACCATCTTATTACCCACACGACCCTACACGCGCATCCCGAATAAGATCTTGTCGACTCGTTGCTTTTACCCACTTACGACGTAATATAAAATAATTTAATTTCAGTTACTTATCACACAAGTAAATATAATAACACATACATATTAATTCAATATTCTCTAATTAATATTTGTTTAATTTTTTATTTTTCAAATTAATTAAATTATGTGTAATTTAAATATTTCAAAAAATACAAAGTGTTACACTAAATTTGAAAAACTTTTGAGATTTTGGTTTAGTCAATACCCTTCTATTGTCTTTAGAAATCTCAGCACTTAATTATCCCTATTTTAGGACATTATCAAACCAAAAATCTAATCGTGAGTGCATTTGGGTTCATATAACAACAAAAATCACTAGTTGCCTATCCACTTCCTCATAACTTTACTTTTTGGAGGGAACGTGTTCCTTGACAGGTGTCAACTTTTGCCTTGGGATTTTTTGCATTTTGAATGATTTAACTTAAGCTATTTAAGCTCATTTATTTTTGTATTCTCTTTTTTACCATTTGCCTCCTCATCCAAACCCTCAACCATAGTTTTAAAAAACGTCCGTTACGTATCGTATCGGCCGATACGTAACGGTATCTTGAGAGACCGTTTCCGATACACCCCGATTTATCGGACTATAAAAAAATCACACATGTATCACCGATACACCGTTACGTATCGCCGATACACTATTACGTATCGCCGATACACACTGATGCACATTCTCCATTAAAGGGTAAAGGGGGTGTTTGGATTTTTGAGGGAAATGTAATTGAAAAACATGTGCAAAAGCTTGAAATTCAGCATTATATAATCAAAATAAAACTATCATTCCATTTTATGGGATTGGGGAATGGTAAAAAAAATTCACGCTCACAGTAACCGATTCCCATTACATTACGTTCGATACTTCTGATACCGTTATACCGCGATCGCAACCGTTACGTTACCTGATACCGTTATTTAAAACCATGCCCTCAACCTTCAAACTTACTTTATTTTTTCCCAAGCTTTCCTCATCGATGTCGTCTAGATCTACAGAAGTTAATGAATACCTCTCATTTAATGAAACTGTCAATTGACTTACAACAATTACCATTTTTGTGGTTGGGTGCTTTATTTGCCCCATTAAATTCTTTGTGGGATGCCACTTACTACTGTGCATCGTTATTCCATCCAAGAGCATTCAATGCATGTAACTCCCTATTACCCTAGATTTGTGAACCATACTATTCTTGTTCGAAAACTTAATGAACTGGAAACACCCTCAACATTTAAGTTTAGGCTTTAGCCCTTAACATTAGATGCAAGATGGCTTGAATGGGTACATAGTATGGTTGACCTTCAAGGAAAAGACATGGGGAGATCCGATATCTTTGACATCGTTAAGCTGAGCTTGCAGAACATTGAATTTGACCCCTTTGTAATTTCTAGCGCCAATTTGACCCCTTTGTAATTTCTAGCGCCATTTTCTTTGGGAATTAGTGGTTCAATTGCTTTGAATTCAATTTTCGGATGGTCGGTTCCATATGCTGGACATCTGCCAACTGACTAGATTCAGGTCTTTGGGAGAAGAAGTTCACCCCTTCATGTCGTCAGTTGCGGCGCCCAAGAATTTAAAACGTAAAAATTCCGATTTGGCCTATTCCACTTTCATGCGTACACATAAGAAGAGTTCTCGTAGTGTAACTGATTTGGAATTTTATTTTGGTTATCAATACTTGTTTCTGGTATTAAATCTAAAAGAGTGATGTTGGAATACTTTCTCCAAATTCACTCTAAGCATGCCCAAACTTACCCCGAATGATCAACCCAACCCGTGGGTACATCGTCTTACTATTTTAAACCTTATTTGGACTCCCAAAATGCCCTAAAAATCTAGTTAAACCACAAATTCCTCTCAAGTCCATTTAAATAAAATTATCATAATGTTAAAAAAATTATTTTTATTTAAGGTACCCCAAATTAATTTATTAACTACATTATTAATCTTATTAAACATATGTCACATAAGGATTATTAATTAAAACTAGTGGTGTTTGCGGTACGGTAAAAATTCGTACTGTACTGTTTTGTCTCGAAAATTAGTGGCAATGGTCTAAAATTTTTACTTACCGAAATTGAAATTACCGAAATCGAAATTACCGAATTTTTTGTGATTGATTTTATTTTTAACATTTTACAAACCGATTTATTGACTATACCGTATCGAAATTAATGTACCAAAAATACCAAAATGATATTATCGAACTTATCAAATTGAAAATACCAAATTAAATCAAACAAGAATACTCAATTGCTAAAGACAAACACAACCACACTTATTTTATAGGTTATTTATTTTTCTGTAACTGGTCAACCTTATAGTAGCCCTTGGATCAATACAAGATGTTACGACCCTTGGATCATTCAGAACACAACTTATAACAAGACTAGGGTTTATAATTCATATTTAACACCACAACTTATGATTCTCTCTCATCTCAGAAAATAATACCCTTTCCTCTCCCCTCTGTCATAGAATTCCTCAACTCGACTCTCTTTGTCAACTCATTATCCCTTCGATTCATCCTCACCACAACTCACTTTTTCGGTAATACTTCACCTCGACCATGTTTTTGTATTGTGCTTGGATTATTTTTGGTATAAATCTTTCAGATCTAGTACACTATGGGTATGACATTCAATATTAGAAGTATTTGTATCTTTATGGAGCTTTATATTTCTAGTATAAATAATTTTTGTGGGTAGTTGATATTTTCAATTCAAGTCCCTTTGTTTAAACCTGTTAACTTCGAAGAGATTTTTCAGCGAATACTCCATTGCAAAATTAGATTTGATGAAAATGAAAAAATTAAATATGAAAAATAAAGTGAGTTGTAATGTAGAACAACAATTATGAACTTGACTAACATATTTAAGTTTTGAATGGGTGCAAGTTATCATTTACAAAACTTGACTAACATAGAATGTTTTGATGATAACCCAAATACAAATCAGTTCTAGTTCACCCTATTTTGTATTATGATTTGTAGTTTTTGTATACATGATTTTTTTGTAGGTTCTGACTAATTTTTATTTTTTTGACAATATGTTGATACTCATATTTTCTTTTGTAGATTAAAAAGTGGGGAGTGCAAGAAACAAAGAACGTGAACCATTTTGATTTTGATTTGTTATCTAATATGACGATCCGGGTTGATATTTATTCGAGTTATTTGGGTAATAATGTAATTTGAATTACAATTCATGATGTTTATATTGGAGTTTAATATTTATATATAGTTATGGAGACGACACAATTATGTAGGTTATTTTTTATATATTTTTTAAATATGCATATAAAAATGTTTAGGTAAGTCGTATAAAAAATTATCATTATGTACTGAGTAGTATTAAATTTACCGTAAAAAGACATTTATCAAAATCTATCGTATTTTTTGGAAAACCGATTTTACAGCAAAAAATCGATTTTACCGATATACCACGGTTTGATTTTGGTTTATGGGATGGTCGCTTGGTAAAACTGATAATTTTAATTTGATGATTTCGAAGTTGATATAATATTACTAGTATACTCAAATTACCAATCAAATCGACTGAAAATCATTCCTAATTCAAATAATTAATAACACATACTGCTAACATGCAAAACTTCAACATCTCTTTACCACCAATTATAGAACTGGAACTATTCATCTAGGCGTAGGTGCAACCCACCCACAAATAATGGGCATGTGATGTCTTTTTTTACTTTTGTATATATCTTGCAATTATGTTTTCCACGTCAATGTTCAAAACTTTTTGACTAGAAGAAGATTTGATGAAGACTCCCACTCAATACACTTTTTTAAAAGGTTTCCTACCCTAAGTACATGAGGAATATGCATACCATGGGGTATATAAGAACACACTTAAACAGTGCACATTCATTTGCCACCTTTTTCGTAAAGTCCACATACATTAAAGTGAAAGGCTTAAGGTGAACGACCTTTTCTCTAACATGAGAGGATTAAAAGAAAGAGCAGATAAATTTCTTGCCATTCCAAACATTATCTGCTCATTGTCCGGTTAGTGGCTGTGACGAGAAGACAAGTTCAGAGATTCATTGTCTCTGAAAAATACATTAGTTTGGGCCACCCATCTCTCATGCATATTAAAGTTGTACAATTCCAATTGGAGATTCATCGTTTGTTCACTTAATGGCCTATATGCATATCATGGGGTATATATGAAAAAGTGAAAGGGTAGATTTGGCTTTACTTGTTGCATGGCAGAAAAACTTACCCATAAGAATGGTTTCAAGTTTCTCATAACATATTTATGGGTGGATCGAGGAAATTCCATAGCATCCAAAACGCACTTATTTTATTGTAAAAAGAAAATTAAATAGTGAAAATATTATATTTTTTTGTCAATGGTTTATCAATACTGGAAACCAAAAAACCAGTATTGAGCAATAAAACTGATTTTATTTTTTTTGAGTTAGAGATAAATCGTAAAAAATTGTCACGGATAAAAAAGTTGAAAATTAATGACCAAAAAATGTCATGGGTAGAGAAACCGTGACAAAATATGTGATTAGCAACCATTAGAAAATATTTTGTCATGGTGTTAAGGTGTAACTATTTAATCATGGACATAGGCAGTTAGAAAATATCATATATATTAATATAAAAAAATCCAAAAACTCGGGAGGGGAGACCAACCTCCTCCCCTGGGCCTACATGGGCCCACTCTTTCACATAGCCCTTAACAACAAAACTATAAAATACTTAGCAACCAATGGTCCGATAGAAGATCGGAGACAGTCGACTGTGGTGGGAACATTTAAAAATAGAAATAAATCTAGTATGAGTTGTAGGGGTACCGTGAAAGTTTGTGAGAGCACTACACTTCACAATGTTCTTTATATTAAAGGGCTTATCGTTAATGTTATTATCATAAGTCAACTTTGTGATTGTGGTCATCTTGTGAGTTTTTCAAAATGTGAGTGCTTAGTGAGAAAGGGAAAAAATGGAGAATTGATGAGAGGGGTTAGATCGAGTGAAAATTTATATGTTCTTTGTGAGTGAACCCTGTAAAACGTGTAAACGCGGTGTATGATACCGATTTAAATTAATTCGCAACTTTATATTTTGGCACACTTATTTAATTAGAGTCTTTGTAAACCAAATCAATTAAGCCCCTAAATACGCAACAATGTGTGTGCGTGTGTCAAACCATAAATAGATAAAGCACGTGACACAAATATTCAGGAAAAGTCTCCGAAGGGCAAAACCTTTTATTTCTAGAACTTTGAAGAATTTACAAGACCATTGACTTACATACAATCTGATAATCACCCACAAGTGTAACGTACGGTGTCTTCGTCAAACCTTCAACGCAACGGCTAGAAATCTCGTCGACTGGAATCTCCCGCAAGAACTCCAGGTGGTCAGCAATGACAAAGAAAACAGATTCTCCACAAATGTGAACTTTATAAGGACTCTCTCCACAATAGCAGGCAGCTCTCCGGTTGTAGAGTTCTCCCCATAAAGGTAAACAATAGCAAGGTGTGTTCTTGAACACCAAAACAATTCACCAAAGCATATGGGATTTTTTTGAATTGAAAATAAAAAGGGATTAAACCCTAAAAGGAAGAAGCCAAAAATATTCTGCTTTCGCAGTTTTTCTGTTCTGTAAAATGTTGGGACTTCTTAAAGAAAACGAAACCATTTAATGAGTATTTATACAAAATCGCGTCGCCTTGGTATTATAGCTCGTTTGAACGAGATAAGCATGTCGCTCGAACGAAGGACACGTGTCGCTCGAACGAGATCGCGCGACATAGTTATCTCGTTCGAACGACAGTGCTATGTCGTTTGAAACGACTGTTGCGTAAAAAAATATTATTTTAATGTCCACTCCAATACTTAGAAAAAATACTCATTCTCAAATTTTGACGAAACGTCCGCTCCAACACTTAGAAAATATTTTGTAAAAATATCTCAAAAGCTCTAAGTGTAAAGTTAAGGTATTAAAAATAGAACCTTACCAAAGAAAACTTCGCGGAGTCTTTTTGATGAAGAACTTGATTAATTCGGATCCGTCTTGATGTAGATTGCTCTTGAATGCTCTTTGATGGTGTAGTGGTATATGACATAATAAATTGACAACGGACTTATAAAAATATGTCCTTACAAATCTCCCCCTATGTCTATGCTAGTACATACATCAAAACATCTGAATTATCAAATACCAAAATGCCTATACAAATTCTCGTTTTAAATCCGCGATGGATCTTTTGTAAACGGTTCAAAATCAAAGAGATTTTTATCGTGAAAAATTTGTTTCTTTAGACCATGAATTAATGCTTTAAAATTTTCCAAAAAGGAGAGTGTTGAGAGAGTCCTATCTTTAGAAAAGGAATTGGAGGACTTAAAAAAATCTAGGATTCCCGTTTGTGCCGTCGTGGATAAAAATAAATCATTAATAAATCAAATCTCCCCCACAATGCAAAAACTCTACCATAACATGATAATTCTTTCTTCCCCTTTTTATGATGTCCCCAAATAGACAGATAAGAAGAAATAATCAAAACATGGAGTGTCACGAAAAAATGCATAGCAAACAAGAATCAAGATGCGCGCATGCAAAGGTATATCCCCAAAACATCCACAAACTATTTTTGGATTTTTCAAAATTTTCATACAAACTTAAGATACCAAAAATCACACCATGGATTTAAACTCAAACAACCAAGTCATGTAAATGGAATGTATAGGTGTGAACACATTCGATAGGTAAATAAACTCAATCAATCATATGTGCACGATGCATACGTGTACCCCTAACGAATGAACATCAAAAGTATCCTTAGGTGTAAAATTATTGAATTTAGATGACATCGTCTTATACAAATCAACGTCAAAATGATTTCTACACCAATATCGTCCAAAACTATTAACGCTTTTTCAAGATTTTCAAGGACGTGCAAACCCGTTTTAATTCTCCATCCAAACTCCCTCATATATATTGTCTTTTAGAGGTGTATAAACTAAATTCTCAAACTTTGGAGAATTGGTGCAAAAACCTAAATTGCTCATAATTGACATGAATTGCTTTTTATTGCCTTCCTCGATTTTTTAGGTCCAATTTAAATGGTGGCTTAATCGCAAAGGATAGATGAGTACCTTTCGTAGCCCTTCACCGTTGATAAAATAAAGCACAAAATCTCACAAACGGCTCTTATATGAACAACTTTGTTATCAAGTTTTATCGCGCTTGGTTCGTTTTCAGGACGGGATTGAAGTGAAAACACCTAACCAACATTTGATAAGACAATCACAATAATCAAACAAATCCGTACATGTGTGCAATAAAGGAAATCATGAGTCAAACATGTAGGAAGTAACACTTAATTACATCTTAATGACTCCAAACATTATAAAGCACATGGATGAATTGACCTATTGTCTCAAAGAACTATCAAATAGTCACATGAAAAAATGAAATGATATTGTGACTCGATCATCCTAAGTGTTCATCCATAAAAGGTGCAAACAAAATACAAATATGTTTTTGAATTTTTCAAAAATTTCATCAAAATAAAATCTTTTTGGATTTTTCAAAATTTTCAAAAAAATTTATACGAAAAGTACACTTGTCATAACACTAGCAAACATATATATATAATGAAACCAAAAAACTAGCGTATGACAAACATGCAAACACAATCATCTATATGATATGGCAAGAGAAGAATCATGTGCAAGCAAACGAGAATCAACTTGTCTAAAATCTAGTGCCTCTAAAAGTGATTTCCTAACCCAAATAGATGTGAAACATCGTGTGGGGAATTTAGGAACCAAGGGAACACTAGACATAAACTTCCTAGGAATTTTTCCAAGATCAAAACAAAAACGCCTAAGGTTGCCTTTCCTACCACAATATGAACATGTGTAAACGGGTGAAATGTTACCTAAAGTGTGATCTTTTCTAACGTCCTTGGGATTAATTGACCCTCTAAAACAAACTATGGTTTTGGATTTTACACTCAAAGTATGAGAACAAGATGAGCCATTATCATCACTATCAAACCTACTTGAATCGTTTAAATAATTTTTCAACTTCAAAATATTTGATTTAAGCAACAAATTTGACTCTTCCAAAGACAGGGATTTCTTTTTCAAATTTTCAATTAAACTTAACAGTTTATCACGCTCCCCCTCAATTAAAACAAACTTATCCCTAAAAGTCTTTTCACGTGCCGTAAAATCAATGATTAATTTTTTATCCTTGATGGCACAAATGGGAACCCTAGAATTTTTTTAAGTCCTCCAATTCCTTTTCTAAAGATAGGACTCTCTCAACACTCTCCTTTTTGGACAATTTTAAAGCATTAAATTCATTGTCCAAAGAAATAAATTTTTCACGATAAAAATCTCTTTGATTTTGAACCGTTTGCAAAAGATCCATCAAGGATTTCAAATGAGAATTTTCTTTTTCCAAAACTTTAATTCTTTTGCAAAGTTTCAAATTCAAAAGTTTTAATTTTTCAGCACTGTCGTGAACTTTTTCAAAAATAGGCTGCTCATTAGATAGGCTTTCCATTGGAAAAATTGTGATTTTTCAGAGAAAAAAAATCAATATCATACGATTTTGCGAAAAATAGGAATACGTGATAAATTAGCGCAACCTGCTCTGATACCAATTTGACAACGTGAGAAGTCAAATTGTAAAAAAAAATCCTTGAAAAGATTAGGATCACACGATAAATTAGCGTAACCCGCTCTGATACCAATTTGTAAAAAGTGTAAACGCGGTGTGTGATACCGATTTAAATTAATTCGCAACTTGTTATTTTGGTACACTTATTTAATTAAAGTCTTTGTAAACCAAATCAATCCAGCTCCTAAACATGCAACAACGTGTGTGCGTGTGTCAAACCATAAATAGATAAAGCACGTGACATAAATATTCAGGAAAAATCTCCGAAGGGTAAAACCTTTTATTCTAGAACTTTGAAGAATTCACAAGACCATTGACTTACATACAACCTGATAATCACCCACAAGTGTAATGCACGGTGTCTTCGTCAAACCTTCAAAGCAGCGGCTAGAAATCTCGTCGACTGGAATCTCTCGCAAGAACTCTAGGTGGTCAGCAATGAAGAAGAAAATAGATTCTCCACAAATGTGAACTTTATAAGGACTCCCTCCACAATAGCATGAAGCTCTCCGGTTGTAGAGTTCTCCCCACAAAGGTAAACAACAGCAAGGTGTGTTCTTGAACACCAAAATAATTCACCAAAGCTTATGAAATTTTTTTGAATTGAAAACAAAAAGGGATTAAACCCTAAAAGGAAGAAGCCAAAAGTATTCTTCTTTCGTAGTTTTTCTATTCTGTAAAATGTTGGGACTTATTAAAGAAAATGAAACCATTGATTGAGTATTTATACAAAATCACGCCGCCTTGGTATTAGAGCTATGTCGAAGGAGATAAGCATGTCGCTCGAACGAAGGACACGTGTCGCTCGAACAAGATCACTCGACATGGTTATCTCGTTCGAACGATAGTGCTATGTCATTTGAACGACTGCTGCGTAAAAAAATATTATTTTAATGTCCGCTCCAATACTTAGAAAAAAATACTCATTCTCAAATTTTGACGAAAAAGTCCGCTCTAACACTTAGAAAATATTTTTTAAAAATATCCCAAAATCTCTAAGTGTAAAGTTAAGGTATTAAAGTAAACTTCGTGGAGTCTTTTTGATGAAGAACTTGATTAATTCGGTTCCGTCTTGTTGTAGATTGCTCTTGAATGCTCTTCGACGGTGTAGTGGTATATGACATAATAAATTGATAACGGACTTATAAAAATATGTCCTTACAAACCCAATGTTGTGTCTCAAAATAAGAAATTAGAGTCCATTGACTTATGGCATAAAAGGTTTTGACTTATTAACATTACATATATGGAGAGCTTGCCAAAGAAAGTTAAGTTAATGGTCTTCTTAGGGTAGGAAATTCCGTGAAAACATTTGTGGGGCATGCCAAAAGGAAAAACAAACCATGAGTTCCCATAAGAAATTGAATAAGACTACTACCTCCAAACCTATAGAGTTAGTACACATAAATTTGATGGATCCCTCGAAGACGGAGAGTATAGGAAGGAAGATATAAATATATATATATATACATTTATTTATGGTTGATGACTATTCTAGATTCATATTTGTGGGGTTTATTAGAGAGAAAAATTATTCATTTGAGATCATTATGTCAGTTTGCAATGAAATTTAAAATGAATCATCATTACCCATTGTGAGACTGAGAAGTGATCATGGTTCCGAGTTTATTGATTCCAAAGTTGAGAAATATTGTTATGGAGCTTATCAAACATGAATTTTCGATCATTATAACTCTAGAACGAAATGGAGTTGTTGAGAGAATGAATATAACTTTTAAGAGATGGTAAAATGCGTGCTAGAAGGTAAAAAGTTAATTAAAAGGTCTTAGACCAAAGCTATGCAATGGCTTGTCATACATCCAATAGGTTTTTCCTTAGACCATTCACTAAAAAGACTCCGTATGAGGTGCAAAAAGGAAAGAATCCTACTATTAATAACTTCAAGTATTTAGTAGAAGTGTTACATTATTATAGATAAGGAGTATTTGACCAAGTTTGATTCTCGAAGTGAGTAAGGGATATTTCGCGGTTATTCACAAAATTGCCGAGCATATCTTGTTTATAAGTTGAAATTCAAGAAAATTACAGAAACATACAATGTTGTTATTGATGATGATGTTTCATGCGTCATCTTATTAGATAATAAAGTTGAGGGAGAGAATTTAGATTCTAAGGTTTTTGAGAGTAGGAATGCAAAGCAGGAGAATGTATTATTTCTAGGAGACATGTTAAGGGAACTGTAATACCCAGTCCAAATAAATTAAATAAATTATATATATATATATATATATATATATATATATATATATATATATATATATATATATATATATATATATGTGTGTGTGTGTGTGTGTGTGTGTGTGTGTGTGTGTGTGTGTGTGTGTGTGTGTTTTATAAGAGGATGAATTAGTTTTAATTATCAAACATTGTGGGGAATGGACTCGAGTGAATAAAGAAAATTGTTGGATTAAATATTAAATAAGAATTATAAAAAGTTTATGGTTATATATTGTACGTGCCCTTCCTAAAAACATGGTAAGATGGTTGGGGCATAATACGGAAATTTACGAAGATAGAAAGATAAAAAGAACTTAAGAATTTGGTTTCCTTATTACAACTGTTTTTTCGGTTAAGAAATCTAGAAAAACGAAGAGGAACGTGTCGTCCAATCAGGTCGTTCAAATGACACTGATTAGCATTCGAATGAAAAATTAGGTCGTTTGAATGACATTGATGAAGTTAAATTCTTCCCACTTCACTGGCAGCGGCTAGTCCAACCATTCACATCCAAGTCAACCTTGGACCTAACTATTTGACGAACTCAAGAGTATACTGTATTAGCTTATTGCTTTTGGGAATTTCGTGTATATAAAAATATAAATCTAGGAAAACAAGGATGGGGATCTAGGGTACTTTATGCATGGGGAAAACGTTATCATAATATAAGAAAGAGAGAGAGAGAGAGAGAGAGAGAGAGAGAGAGAGAGAGAGAGAGAGACGTGAACTGCAATTAGACAACACAAGAAAAATGTTATTTTCTTACTAGTCGTGAGATAAAATGTGTTGTCAACCTAGGAATGAATCATATTAGATTTGGAAAGGTTTGGGGGATAAAGTTGCATCATTTGGTAAGTTTGAATTAGTTTAGATTATAAAAAAGAGAGAGTGAACCATGTGTGGGGATACACACTTCATTTTCACCAAACTTCAACTTCCTCTTTCTCTCTAACTTTGGGCTCTCATGGGAGAAAAACCCTTATGTCCAAACCTCTACCACATACACTCACATCATTAAGCATATGTTCTTCCAGTATAAAAAATAGAGTTATAAAATATATACATAAAGGTTGTTCGTTGGGGTTTTTCATGAGGATAATATCAGAGCAAGAAGATGTGTATGGGACGTATTTTTGGAGTGTCTTGGATCATCCATAGAGAGATGTTTCATGGAACTACTATGACTATCTTTAGGGAAACCTTTGGAGGTGGGAGAGTCACCCATCTTCATCACCATCTACACCATATTAGAACTCATTAAGGTAGGATAATGCACTCCTTAAATTTTGGACTCTTTGTGTATATTATAGTCTTGTGATTGTTAAATATTAAGAGTGGGATTATTATATAACAATATTGGGATATAACAATATTGGGATATTGTTAAATGTTATTTTGGCATATTTTTAATGGAAAGGTAAATAATAATAAAATTTATGGAATAAAAATATAGAATGATGTTAATGTTGTCAAAATATTTATGAAATAAATATAATTAAGTTTCTCGCAAAAATGAAAATTTAGGAGCTTAAAACATAAAGGGTGTTAATTTATGTGTTAAGTGTTAAGTTGCAAAATTAATAACCATTTTGAAAAAAAATACATTTGTTAAAGGACTAAGTTTCAAGTTTGGAAAATAAAGGGTAAGTTAGTAATTTACTTAAAGTGGAACATTTTTATGGAATAAAATGATAAGGAATATCTTTACCCTAATGCACGTGAGGATAAAATGATAAGGAACATTTTCGGTTAATACATTGGCATGTGTATTTTCAAAGTATACATACATAGATATATACATATTTTTGCATGCATGTGTTTGTAGAGTGTGAGTATTCTTTTTTATCGTACGTTTCTATACTGCTTGTATAAATCCCACTGGGCATAGACTCACATCTCCACTTTGTTACGTAGGTTAGGAAAGGCTTCATATTTTGAGAGCATTATTCAGGTAAGTGTAATTTATTTGTTTTACATTAGTAGATCTATTTTTCTTGGACATAGGGTTGCTCCGCTCCCCATAGGTCCCACACGTAGTTTACTTTGAAACTGGAATCGCATACTAACAAGTGGAATGTTAACTAAATTAAAATTGGACTAGAAATATTATTTAGGTTGTTTCATTGCACCTCACACCTAATGACTCAATTCAAATCGGGTTGACTCATGAATAATCTATAAATTCGGGTCTGGTCGTTATAAATAGTATCAGAGCTCTAGGTTCAAGGTTCCTTTCGGGTATAATGTGGTGAGGTCGGTAGCGGATCTTTCTACATCGACGTTGGTTTGGGTCAGTCATGCTAAGTTTGGTGAAGGTTGTAGTTCGTGTCCTCGACGGTAAGATCAAGATGATTAGAAAAAATAAGTATGTTTGTTCCAAGTGGCATACGATCAAGTTAATTGTTACAAATCGCTTATGCATTTCTTATTAAGTATGTTGATAATTTACTGGTGTCCGTGTAAGCCAAAAGAGTGGTGACACTGTGGTTCATAGTATGGGGTGTTTGTGTTGCAACCTCGTTGACGTAGAGTCTTTGGATATATTGATGGAATGAGATGACACTCATTGGGCAAGTGGCACCAAATTATGGTTGATCAACGGTAAGGATTGATTGTTATAGTGTCATAACTATGTAATGGGAAATCGTGGTTCCAATATATATGCAGTCTTGGGTCACGTATGAGAGGTCAATATCAATGCGAGTGTTATGAAATTTTGATCCTTGGGGTAATACCGTAATTAATGGTAAAGTCGATGAGAATATAACTTAATGTAGGACAACGCTAAAGGACAAGTCAGTCTTAATTGATAGGATGATATCCTTGCAGGTGGGTACCTTAGTGGTTATTGGCGAATAAATGTATCTTATGTGCAGTGACTGGAGTTACTAGACATTTATGGAAAATGAGTCATGTGACGAGTTGTAGTCACAAGGGAGTGAACCTTAGACATCTCTTCGGAGTGGTGACTTAAATAGTAATGCAACTTTGGATGAATAGGATCTATAGTGACACCAGTGGTGTATATATCTGGGAATGTATGAGTTATAAATAGTGTCTTGTATCCTACCTAAAGCCCTTATAGTAGTAGTAGTAACATCGTTTAGCATTCGTTGTGACTTAGCTAGAAGGCGTGTGAATTCCCATCTTGAAATTAAGTGGCCGCATAAAGTGTTATAAGTATTCAACACGTGGTGAGAATGTATTAGGTCCCTTGGTCGTAGTCTTGGACTTAGTATATTACGATTTATGTACCTTGGCTATAATATGGGTTAGATAATTTTGATGATTAAGGTAACCTAGGAGTGAACCTAGAACATCGTGGAGAGTTAGTATCAACTAAGGGAGTTGTGACGTTTAGAATAGGACCTCTTACGGTGTCATTAGCGTGGGCCCCCTCTTAGTCAATAACCGACATCCTGTGTCCAACTAAGACTGGGATGGTATCAAATTATAGTTTGGTGATTGCTGTGTGACATTGCGAAATAGGATTCCTTATGGCATTCGTGGGCGTGGGCATTGGTGTTATAGGCAATACCCGACATTCTGTATCCTACCAAAATGTTTATATAGTTGTGTCAGTTTGTGGATTAGCTCAAACTATGATGTTTACATAGTAAGGCAATTTAGTTATAGTGGTTTAACACTCAATAAGGATTAAAAGATATAAGCTTGTGAAATCGTGTTGAAAATTTCCTTGGAGGTATAAGCTAAGGTTTACCTAATGAGGTGAGAATGCAAGTGGTACACACCCCTTAGTAAAAGTGAATTTGGGTTTGGGTACTATGTAGTACATTTGGGATTCATTATTGCATTGAGGTTTATGTATTGATATACATTTCTTAGTGATAATAACTGAGGTTGTCTATCATGGGCCATGGTATGACTTTTGGTTTCTTGTAATAGATGTGCAAGTTATTTAGAGGAATAATTGACTTTGATGTTGTCACCTATGAGGCATTGGGAGTCATTGTTGTATCGATGTTTACATAAGTGATGGTTGATCATTGATGACTATAGTATGATTAGATCATGATGATGTGTGGAAGGGCCTTAGGGTTAGTGCTACGACTTTACCTATAAGCATATCTCATGATATGATCTTCGAGGAAAATTTCAAAAATAGGTTGATCAATGCTAGGTGGAGCAACTAGGGGACTTAGGTCACGTTGATGTTCGTTATGATTTTTAGAGATAGCACTCGGGATGCAGTGGTAGGCTTAATTATATCACCCGTGTGTGCCACTTGTATGGTTTGGTATGATTCTAGTGAACAAAATCTTTAGGTCTTAGGCATGGGTAATGCTTAAAGGTTTATGGTTCCATTAGAGTGATTATAATTCGGGACCATGTAGACTGTGTTGAGGATTGCAGCAATGGTCTGTGGGTTGAATGTTTAAAACCAGGTGAGCGTGGTGTTTCACTTGATGAGAGTGATCTCGAAATTGAGGTTATTTATCACGGGTTAAAATTTTGAAGGCCTGTATATGATGGGTTAGTGGCTAGCGATAAGTGTTGAAGGAATGTAAATTCATTTGGTAAAGTTGGTTGCACTTACCAATGATAAGAATGTGGCTTTAGTCCTAAGGAGGGAAGCCTAGCATTTCAGTTTCCCGAAGAAATTGGTTTGTATCCCATTTGTCCGGTATAGGTTGATGATTTTTAGTTAGAACTTATCAGGTTTAAAAGGACAAGCCAGGGTACGTGGCAAGGATAAAGTGCTTAACAAGTATCGGTACAGGTTAGTAATTCAAGTGTAATTTTTGGATTCTCACTTTGTATGGGTCGAATTATTGTCAGAATTTGATTGTTTCCTTTTGGTGTGGAAGTCGCCTGATTCGTTGCCTTTCTTGTGTTACCTTTGACCCTGGTACTGGGAAGTTGTTAATCTATTGTAATTTGAGTATCACGCGGTTTAAGCTCAGTAGTGATGAGGGCTAGGCCGATTGTGGTTGATGCATCACAGTATATGAGTGCTCTTTTCCTCGAAAGCACTTTGTTTTACACTAGTTTATGCGTGCGCATGATCTTGCAATCGATGCATGGAGTTTGCATGTGATCCTTAATTTCTTTAGGTTAACATGTTTTGTTAGTTAACCACTGTAGCTAGTTGCGAATTGGTAAAGTGTTCAGAGGTCATGATTTGAGAATACTGTGAATATTAGAACTTTATAGAAGATTCGGCGCTAGCTTTGTCCTCGGTTAAGAGTAATGCGGGTTGGGGATGTGATCGCTCATGAATAATTGTACCGTGATACCTAAAATGGCTGCCTCATGATCGTCGGTGTGAATGATTAGAAATGTTGAGGTTGTACTAGACTAGGCTAGGCATGATCCAAGATTGTCTGAGGAAACATAGGTTGTGAATCCTAACGTCGGAATGATCCAAAGTGATGAGTTCATTGAAAATATTACCATACTTGGTGAATACAGATTATCTCGAGGTTATTTAGATACATAAGTTAGACATGCTTAAGATTTTATAATAAGTCCATGAGGCTATTGTAATTTAAAATAACACTGATGGTTGATGAAATTAAAGTCCTTGGGCTTAGACCATAGTGCTGAGGGTGCTTAGGATTTGAAACCAGTCATAGATAACTGGAGTATAATTGGTAATAAACCCATAATTTCGAGGACAAAATTCCCTAAGGAGGGAAGTTTGTAATACCCCATCCCAATAAATTAAATAAATTATATATATGTTTTATGAAAGGATGAATTAGTGTTAATTATCAAACATTGTGGGGAACAAATTGGAATGAATAAAGAAAATTATTGGAATAAATATTAAATAAAAATTATAAAAAGTTCGTGGTTATAAATCGTACATGCCCTTCCTAAAAATTTGGTGAGATGGTTAGGGTAAAATATGGAAATTTAGGAAGATAGAATAATGAAAAGAACTTAAGAATTTGGTGTCCTTATTACTATTGCGTTTTCGATCAAGAAATCTATAGAAATGAAGAGGAACACGTAGTCCAATCGGGTCGTTCAAATGACCCTGATTATCGTTCGAATGACAAATCAGGTCGTTTGAACGATGCTAATGAAGTTAAATTTTTCCTGCTTCACCGGTAGCTTCTAGTCCAGCACTTCACATCCAAATCATCCTTGGGCCTAACTATTTGACGAACTCAAGAGTCTACTGTATAAGCCTGTTGGTTTGGAGAATTTTATGTATATAAGAATAGAAATCTAGTACTACAAGGATGGGACTCTGGGTTATTTTATACCCGGGGAAAACATTATCATAATATAAGAAAGAGAGAGAGATAGAGACATGAACTGCAATTAGACAACACAAGAAAAATGTTATCTTCTTGCTAACCTTGATATCAAAAGTGTTGTCGACCTAGGAATGATTCATACCAGATTTGGAAAGGTTTTGGGGATAAAGTTGCCTCATTTGATAAGTTTGCATTGGTTTAGATTATGAAAAAGAGAGAGTGAACTGGGTGTGGGGATACATACTTCATTTTCACCAGACTTCAACTCCCTCTTTCTCTCTAACTTTGGGCTCTTATTGGGGAAAAACCCTTCTGCCCAAACCTCTACCACATACACTCACACCATTAAACATCTGTCCTTCCAGTATAAAAAATAGAGTTACGAAATATAAACATAGAGGTTGTTTATTGGGGTTTTTTATGAGGATATTAGTGATGAAAGAAGATGTGTATGGGGAAGTATTTTTGGAGTGTCTTGGAGCTTCCAGGGAGGACAGTTTGGTGGAACTACTGTGACTCCCTTTAGGGCCACCTTTGGGGGTGAGGGAGTCACCCATCTTCATCACCAACCACCCCACATTAGAACTCATTAAGGTGGGATAATCTACTCCTTATATTTGGGACTTTGTGTGTATTATAGTCTTGTAATTGTTAAATAGTAAGAGTAGGATTATCATGTAATAATATTGGGTTCCTAATAAATTTGAAATAAACAAATTTTTGGAAATAAAATTGTATGAAAATATTGTTTGTGTATATTTTCTAGTAAATTTGAAAATATAAATTTTTTTATGGAAATAAAAATGTAAGAAAATATTGTTTGTGTATATTTTCTAGTGAATGTGAAAATGAAATTTTTATGGAAATAAAAATGTATGAACATATTGTTTGTGTATACTTTCTAGTAAAACTGAAATGAGCATTTTATGGAATAAAATGTATGAAAATTTGATTCTAGTACATTTTCTAATAAAGAAAAATAAGGGACATTTTTTTGGAATAAAAATGTAACAAAATGTTATTTTGGCATATTTCTATTGAAATGAGAAATAATATACATTTTTATGGAATCAAAATATAGAATGATGTTAATGTTTTCAAAATATTTATGAAATAAATATTTTTAAGTTTCTCGCAAAAATGAAAATTTGGGACTTAAAATGTAAATGGTGTTAATTTATGCGTTAAGTGTTAAGTTGGAAACTTAATAACTATGTTGAGAAAAACTACACTTGTTAAGGGACTAAGTTTCAAGTTTGGCAAATAAAGGGTAAATTGGAACATTTTTATAAAATAAAAATGTTAAGGAATGTCTTTACGCTAATGTGTGTGAGAAAATGAATCAAGTCCTAAGCTTGAATGAATTTAGTATAAATCACGTGTGGGTGGAGAAAAAAAAATCAAAGTGTTAACGAAAAAATGGACAGTTAAGTCCGGGTTTTGGCCTCGGCCGGGTTAAAAGTAAATAAGTGGAATAATGTGGACATTTGTAAAATGTAAAAACACATGAAAGGAACTTGGATGACACTGGGATAAAGAGAGAAGGGCCTGGAGCCATTGGGTGAAAAATCCTAAATCACTGGCCAGAGCATATGGTGAGCATAGCCGTCGGTGTGGAGTTTGTGTAAGTATGTGGTAAAGGAAGATTTCGAGAAAAGACAAAGAAGATATGGAACGTAACAAGAAATGGGTTGTATGGTAATGTGTTAATACAACCTAACTTAAATGAATGAAATAAATGTTCCGGTTAAGGTGAAATGGGCAAGTAAATGCATAAATCTATTAATGTCTATAAGTTAAGGCAATAACGATAAAGTAAATTGGGCAAACGGGTGGTTGAGTGACCTAAGTGTTAAACCCATAATTTACATATGTATGAATCGAAAAGGTTTTCAAATGATAAACAAGTATTTTCTAATACGGTGAATGCGTGTGTGGAAATGGTACTTTTCAATGAATATACTAAAGTTTATTTAAATGAATAGAAAATGGTGATTTCGGTAAAGGAATAGGTTGTGATGAATCAAGTGTAATGGACTTAAATGTTGAAACGGGTGTGTCAACTAAAGTGAGAAATGATAGGGATGAATAAAGGAAGTCTTTATAAGATTAAGGTAAATGAATCTGGATAAGTCAAGTTTTCGGAAGTAAAATGGTTAATACATTGGTAGGTGTATTTTTAAAGGCATAAATATCTAGATATATATTTATTTTTGCATGCATGTGTTTGTAGTTTATGAGTATTACTTTTTTACTTTCGTTCCTATACTGCTTGTATAAATCCCACTAGGCATAGGCTCACATACCCACTTTGTTACAACGGGTTGGGAGAGGCTTCGTAGTTTGAGAGCGTTATTCAGGTAAGTGTACTTTATTTGTTTTGCATTAGTAGCTCTATTTTTCTTAGACTTAGGGGTGCTCCTCTCCCCGTGGGTCCCATGCGTTGTTTACCTTGAAACTGGAATCGCATGCTTACAAGTGGAATGTTAACTAAATTAAAACTGGAATGTCAACATTATTTAGGTTGTTTCATTGCACCTCACCCTTAATGACTCGATTCGGACCTGGTTGACTCATGAATAATCCATAAATCCAGGTCGAGTCGTTACAAACTTCCTTTCGAAATTAAACTCAAATGGGGGAGAGAGAGAGAGAGAGAGAGAGATACTTGGATTCAAAGAGAGCATACGCTATCTAGAATTATAAGAAATCTTGAGAGTGGTGTGAGGATAATAAATCAGCTTCTATATGAACTCAATTTCAATGCTTTACATCTCAAATTCAATAAAAAATGTGAAAGAACATATTAAAGATGTGAATTGGACAATGTAATAAGAATTAAATCAATTTGAAAGATGAAAATTTTGTGAATCGGTACCTAGACCACGTGATAAAAAAATCATAGATACTAAGTGGGTTTATAAAAACATGTTGGATGAACATGGTGCTATTATGCGAAATAAAGCTAGCCTTGTAGCTCAAGGCTATTCTCAAATTGAAGGTGTGGATTTTGATGAAACTTTTCCTCCCTTTGCAAGGTTAGAGATTGTTAGATTTTGTTAGCAATTACATGTTTCCTTAAATTCAAGTTATATCAAATCGATGTCAAAAGTGCATTTCTTAATGTGGTTTTAAGTGATGGGGTGTGTTGATACTAAATTTAGTCTGCTGACGTGGACCAATTATACGGAGAAACGTGTCAATCTACATGGCACCCGTGTACAATTTTGACAACACCTTGACTCCGAGGAACTCAACCTCCCCGACCAACTCAGGCGCTCCGAGCAACTTATGTATACCGAGCTACTTAGGCTATCCGAGCATCTTTGGCGGTCCGAGCTTTACCTCGAACACAACAGTTATAACCGAATAATTAAGAGGATTGAATGCGCATTAAATGTTGATTATTATCATATAGATGTACACGCCTATTGGATAGCTATATAATATTCTCTCGCATGTACAGCCTCAAGGATATAAATACATTGTAACCTCCTCATTAGCAGGGGACTCGGAATTTCTTGGTAAACCCCTTATCGAGAATTCTGTAAACAGTCAGCAATAACACAAACAGTGGACGTAGGCCATTCTTTCAAGCCTGAACCACTTTAAAAATCTTTTGTCTTGTTTAATTTTATCTGTGATTAAAGAATTAAGTCAAATCTAATTTTTTACGTCAACAGATTGGCGCCGTCTGTGGGAAACGAATGTAATTATCTTTTTTCATCAAAACAATTCATCACCAATGACTGATCATCCTGAATCCAGCAATCGAAATGCTGGAATCCCTCCAAATTCATCTACTCCCCCAAATGTCCAAGACCCGGCTGGTATAATGGCTAATTTGGCTCAGGGCCAGACCGCCATGCAAGAAACCATGCGACAACTCATGCAAACTATCAAGGGTGGAGCGCCAACCCAGTCAGAACAACGAAGCATTCAGAGAAATATCCGATTACCTTCTTCGCGAACTAGATGAGCGTTACTCCCGAAAGAATCTCATTCTAGACACACCGATTCATATCGTACTGAGAGATCTAATGATCCTTCCTATCAACCTGGACGAACCTCCTCGGTGCGAGCTACAAACACTCAGCAAAACATCACTCTGTCTCTAGAGAGGACAAGTGCTCTCGAAAGGTTGAGTAGAGTCTCTCCCTTTGATCGTTTGGGTCCTAGGAGGAAGATAAGTCCCCTTAGGATGGTATTGAGGAATTCTCAACAATCATATAAGTTAAAGGAAGGCTCTGCCCAATCACGACTAACTGTTCGTCGTGAAAGATCCCAAGAGGCAAATTCAACACGATCAGTTGCTCAGACCAATAGGCCCGAGGAGGGAAATGATGCATGGAAGGGATCTATTCAGAGGTTGGAAGATAGGTTAGGGGAAATAGCTAAAGCCAAGAATCCTTTACAAAGGACTTTTGTCCGATGGACACTTTTTATCCAAGCAATTGTTGATTTTCTCACACCATCAAAGTTCAAAGCCCTAGTGGTAACACCAAAATATGATGAAAAAACTGATCATGTTCTCTATATAGAACAATATCAGGCAGCTGCTGATATCTACGCTGTTCCAGACGAGATGCGATGCAGGGCGTTTTAGGGAACTCTCACTGGATCTTCTCAAATATAGTATAACAATCTTCGTCGGGGGAAGCTTGCAATGTTATTACGGGTGGAAATGAAGGAGGTGGAGACCTTACTGCAAAAAGGAAAGCTTACCTCAATGAGGCTCAAGCTTGTTTGTATATTCAGCGGATAAATTTAGCTGAACATGATCGCCCGAGGAAGGTGAACAAGGATAAACTGGTCATCGATTTCTCTAAGAATGACCTCGCAGGTGTGCTATACCCTCATGATGACCCATTGGTGATCAAAATGAGGATGAAGGAAGTAGTGATTTCGCGAGTATTAGTGGATAATGGCAGCTCGGTAGACATCATGTTCTACCCATGTTTTTATAGTTTGAACCTAAAGCTATCCCAGTTGGAGCCATATCATCGGCCCCTCCTCGGTTTTACCGGCGAGAAAGTTTTTCCACTTGGGACGATCAAGTTGGATATGTTCATCGGTACATGGCCTGCTTGTCGAATAGAAAGAGTGTGCTTTTTCGTGATGGATAAAAATGTTCAATCAGCTTATAATATCATCATGGGAAGAGTAGGTTTGAAAAATTTTGAGGCAGTACCATCTATATTACATCAATGTTTAAAATTCCCAACCAACTTTGGAGTAGGAATTATATAGGGTGACCAAAAAGTAGCTCGGGAGTGCTATTATTCATCTGCCGAGAAGGAAGAACTGGAAGAATCTAGAAAAAATACTACCACCTATCAAGTGGATGAAGGTGCAGAAATTGAAACGTTAGATCCTAGAGACGAGTCGCAGCTCGTAAAGGGTCAGGTGGTGGAAGCTACCGAGAATGTTATTCTGGACGACGAACACCCGGAATGAACAAATCAAATTAGTTTATCATTGGACACTTCCCTAAACAGGAATTGATAGCCTTCCTAAAAAGCAGAAAACAAAATTTCGCCTGGAGCAACGAAGATATGCCATGAATAGACCCAAATTTCTTGTGTCACGAGCTCAATGTGAACAAGGAAATCAATCCTGTTAAGCAGTGAAGAAGAGTGTTTAGCCCCAAAAAGAACCAAGCTATACAAGAGGAAGTCGAGAAGCTCCAAAAATCTTGTTTTTATTAAAGATGTCAAATATCCAGACTGGCTAGCTAATGTGGTGATGGTGAAGAAGAAAAACAACAACAACAAGTGGAGGATGTGTGTAGACTTCACCGACCTCAACAAGGCTTGCCCAAAGGATCATTTTCCTTTGCCCCGAATTGATCAATTGGTGGATACGACCTCGAGACACGAGCTGTTGAGCTTCATGGATGCTTATTCTGGTTATAACCAGATTAAAATGAAACCTGAAGACAGGGAGAGTACCTCTTTTATTACCCCTAGGGGAACTTATTGTTATAATGTTATGCCTTTTGGTTTGAAAAATGCAGGTGCAACATATTAGCGACTGATGAACAAGGTGTTTGTAGAGCAAATCAATCATAATATGGAGGTTTATGTTGATGATATGCTGACAAAGAGAAAGAAAGCTGCTGATCATCTAATTGATCTAAGTCAAACTTTTGATCAATTAGATAAATATCAAATGAAGTTGAACCCTACCAAGTGCATATTCGGAGTACGAGAAGGCATGTTCCTCGGGTATATTGTCAACCAACAAGGTATTGAAGAAAATCCAGAAAAGATAAAGGCTCTATAGGGGCTACGATCTCCAACGACGAAGAAGGAAGTGTAAAGTCTCACAGGGCGAGTTGCAACACTTAACAGATTTATGTCGCGAGCAACTGATAGATGCCTCCCATTCTTCAAAACACTCCGAAAGACCTTTGAATGGAATGATGAGTGCGAGAAAGATTTTCAAGAATTAAAGAAATACTTGGGAGCACCTCCACTGTTGTCCAGGCCAGTGATGGGAGAAAGATTGCACTTATATCTGGCAGTTTTGGAGAATACTGTTAGCTCAGTATTAATAAGAGTGGAGGATAGAGTGCAAAAACCAATTTACTACACTAGCAAAGCTTTCCGAGGAGCAGAGATCAGATATCCAAGGCTGGAAAAGTTAGCACTGGCATTGATCGAAGCAAGTAGAAGAATGAGGCCGTATTTCAAAGCTTATACTGTAGTTGTGTATACAGACATGCCGTTAAGGCAAGCTCTGCACAAACCGGAGAAATCGGGAAGATTGATGTACTGGGCTGTAGAATTGGGTGAATACGATATAATTTATGAGCCTAGGTCGTCAATTAAAGGGCAAGCAGTAGCAAATTTTATCGCATAATTCACTTATCCTGACACCTCCGAGGATCAGAAGCTGAATACCGACAAACCTGTGGATAGTACAGGATCATGAAATTTAAACCCCAACTAACTTAAGTCGGTTGACGATCTGGAGGAGATGGTCGACGAGAAGCAAGAAGGGCTAACGGAAGGTATAAAGAAGAAAATATTCCACCGAGGAACTTTATTCGATATGAAATTTGAGGATGAGGTACCTATATGGAATCTGTATGTGGATGGCTCATCTTGCAGTACAGGCTGTGGGGCAGGGATTGTTTTAAACAGTCCGGATTAAATCGATGTGGAGTATGCTCTGCGCTTTCAATTCAAGGCTTCTAATAATGAGGCTGAATATGAAGCTATGATTGCAGGTCTTAGTTTAGCAAGAACCATAGGGGCAGAGCAGGTCACCGTATTTAGTGATTCACAGTTGATCGTAAATCAAATGCAGGGGGTATATACAACGAAAGGAGAGCTAATGATCAAGTATTATGCAAAAGCAATATATATTGTATCAACCTTTAAAGCAGTGCAGTTAATTAGAATACCAAGATTATAGAATGCCAGAGAAGATGCCTTAGCTCGGTTGGCCTCAGCTACAAGAACCAAGCTACGAAGAACCATCCCAATAGAATTTTTGACTAGCAGGAGCATTGACGAAGATATGATGAACTTTATTTCCCTTGATTCAGGACCATCATGGATGGATCCCATCAGGACCTACATCGAGGAGGGGGTTTTTCCAACTGATAAGATCGCAGCCAAGAAACTGAAGTTTAAAACTTCTCGTTATGTATTAATTGATGGCATTTTATATAGACGAGGAATTATAGCAGGTCTGCAAAGATGTGTGCATCCCTCCGAGGTAAAAGATTTGGTTGAAGAGGTCCATGAAGGGTCCTGTGGAGATCATGTAGCAGTTCGTATGCTTTGGCAAAGGATAATGATGCAGGGATATTATTGGCCGACGATGAGAGCTGACTGCATAGCCTACGCCAAAAAATATGACAAATGTAAATGCTTTTCTTCTATCCAAAGAACTCCCCAAGATTTGTTAACACCCATCACTTCCCCCTGGCCATTTTCCATGTGGGGAATTGATTTGCTCGGGCCACTTCCAATGACCAAGGGAAGATTTAAATATCTCGTGGTCGCAGTGGATTACTTTACTAAGTGGGTGGAAGCTGAGCCCCTAATTGATATGACATATGACAAGGTGTATCAATTTATATGGAAGAACATCATTTGTAGATATGGTCTTCCTCATTCATTCATCACCAACCATGGAACTCAATTCAACAAAGAGGAGTTCGCTGCATATTCTCATCAGTCAAATATATTGAAGACCCACTCTGCACCAGGACATCTCCAGAGTAATGGGAAAACTGAGGTGATGAATAGAACGCGGCTGAATGGTTTAAAGAAAAGATTGGATGATGCGAAAGAAAATTGGATCAACGAGCTACATTTCGTGTTGTGGGCTTATCGTACTACACAACGAGCAACAACAGGAGAATATCCATACATGCTGGCATTTGGAAGTGAAGCTGTTATACCTGCCGAGCTGGGTCTCCCCACACGTAGAGTGCTGAATTTCAATTTTTCGATCAGTGACTTGATGAGAAGATTAGACTTGGATATGCTCGAAGAAGTTAGAGAAGAAGCAACAATCAGGAATGCTGCATACCAACAACGAACAGCTTTGTTTTACAACAAAAGGGTAAAAAAGTGTGATTTGAAGGAGGGAGACTACGTGCTAAAGAAAGTAATTCAAAAGAACAATAAATTGGAAGATAACTGGCATGGACCCTACAGGGTAACTGAAGTTGTTCGTCCAGGAACCTACAGAATGGAAACCTTGGAGGGAGAGGAGCTTAAGAATGCATGGAACGCAGAGCATCTGCGCAAATATTACCAATAGTTCAATCCCTATGTAATGCAGTTTTCTTCAATATGAATAAAGATTTGGAAGTTTTACCCAATTCTCTTCTTTTGTTGAAATTTTTTCGGAGTATTAGTGCTACACACTATGCACGCATCAAGTTCAGAACAAAAAAAAAATCCTCCCAACTACGGTTGGTCGGTCCACCAGCTACGATTGGTCGGTAAACAAAATCCACCCAATTACGGTTGGTCGGTCCATCAGCTACGGTTGGTCGGTAAATAAAATCCTCCCAACTACGGTTGGTCGGTCCACCAGCTACGGTTGGTCGGTAAATAAAAATCCTCCCAACTACGGTTGGTCGGTCCATCAGCTACGGTTAGTTGGTAAATAAAATTCTCCCAACTACGGTTGGTCGGTCCATCAGCTACGGTTAGTTGGTAAATAAAATTCTCCCAACTACGGTTGGTTGGTCCACCAGCTAAGATTGGTCGGTAAATAAAATCCTCCCAACTACGATTGGTCGGTCCACCAGCTACGGTTATTCGGTAAACAAAATCCTCCCAACTCCGGTTGGTCGGTCCACCAGCTACGGTTGGTCGGTAAACAAAATCCTCATAACTACGGTTGGTTGGTCCACTAGCTACGATTGGTCGATAAACAAAATCCTCCCAACTATGGTTGGTCGGTCCACCAACTACGGTTGGTCGGGAATCAAATTTTCACCAACTACGGATGGTCGGGGACAGGTGGTTAAACAATACAGGATCACAGGATGAAAGTCATTTCATGACTTAGAATTAAAAAGTGATAAGTCACTATAATAAAAAAATAAAGAAGATTTTCTTTACTTATAGAATATCAAATTTTCATCAACTCCTGTTGGTCGTCAAATAATTGTCACAAACTTAGAATAATGGTAAAAAATAAATTTTCACCAACTCCAGTTGGTCGGCAATTTAAAATAACACAGGACATTTGTTGTTCTCTTACAAGATATACATACACAAGCAAAGATATTATACAAATTGCTTAGAAGAAAAATGAAATTAAAATTTTTTCATTCAAATTAAATAGAATTACATAAATGGTGAAAAGTACAAGTCATTACATAAAAACCTATTCTATGGGTTTCTTTCCCTTTGCCTTTGAAGAAGGTTCCACTCCGGAAGGAGGATCATCTAAGGCATAGGGGGAGTTTATGAAGTTCATCTCTTTCAACATTCGAATATTCATCACAGAAGGACGAGCAAGCAGGTGCTCTGGCCGAGATATCTCAAAATTTGCATGAAGATTGTAGTCACCAAGATACTTTGAGATCAAGCACTCAGGAATGGCCCGAGCAGGAATCCAACTCATGTCAAGCTTAAATGGAGGCACTGGCAAATCGAGCAACCCTGAATCATAATAGTCCCACAAATAGTGACCCTATTCCAACTGTAACACCCCCAACGCATTCAGCCATCCTTGCTTGTAACCCTCATTATTTGCATTCTGGATCCGGTCATCTAGATGGTAGAGGGCTTCATTATAACCATCCATCCAGAACTCTCTGGGTTGTTTGTGAAACTGGTAGGTCAACCTCTCCAGTTGCTCTTGAAGATTCCTCACTAAAAGTTCTTTATTCTCCAAGGCAGATTTTTGTGCAGAAAGTTGCTCGTCCAGATTGAGAATCTTTTTGGACATCTCAGCTAATGCTTATTCTTCGCCATCAACTGGAATGCCTGATTCTCCAAAGCTGATTGAGTTCTTTTTTCCTCAATTGAAATACGAGCAGCCGTTGTTCGTCCCCGAGAAGGTCTTTCTCGCCCGCGAGCAGAAGTAGAGGGTCCAATACTCTTTAAGGTTTCCAGTTCATCTCTTAAGTTAGCATTTTCGACCTCCAAGAAAGAGAAACCCTCGTCGTTGACAGGGACCAAAGCGCTCGAGGTAGATGCTGCAGATTTCAGTTGAGATATCTCTCCTCGCAGGTTATTATTTTCCTGTTCTAGCAACTTCGCGATCTGCCTATGCTCTTCAACCTCGGAATTCAAAGTCCTCTCCTTCATATCGTAAGCGGCGACCAACTTATCATATCATTTGTCGGAATTTAATTGTTGATATTTTTTCTCATACCCCTGATGCAAAAGGGCAGAAGACTCCTTGTATTGTTGTTGAAGTTCCTCGATAGTACCCTGGAGGTCTTCAATCATCTCATAGTACGCCGTATTATTGGCAACTGCACGGTCGAGCAAACATTTCAGATACAGGTAAGCTTCTACTGCTCGCTCAGAAGTATCTGGACCGAGGATATCAATGATTTGAGCCTCATTCAGGTCAGCATGGCCGGCCGTGAAGTAGTCATTGCATCTTTTAATCAGTTCAGTATCGTGGGCTGACAAGAGCTCCATTCTAGCCATAAACTAGTAAGGAAAGGAGATAGAAAGAATCAATAAGAATGAAGACATAGCAAGAAGAATAAAATAGATTGATAATAAGAGTAGAGAAAGAAAAAAGGAGTTAAGATGCACAACCAAAACTTCAAATTTTATTACATCATGAAAAGAAGTACATGGCCCAAAGTTACATTCAACAGAAAATAAAAAGCAAAGAGCCCGAACAACTCTACACCTTCTCCTTGCTTCCTCATATTTCCTCGGGAAGTTTATACGAGGAGGTAGGTTGCTCAGTGTGAAAGAAAGCTGCTCGGTAGACATGTTGGTTGGCTGGGGCTACTCGTAGCGAAGTTCGACAGTAGGGACTTGGTCCCCAACTATCATTGAAGACTCTTCAGAAGCATCTTCATCCTCTTCTTCTTCGCCAGGAGAGGGAGGAGGACCATGAGTATGACGATGAAATAACTCAGAATTCTCAGAGACCTTTAGCTCTTGCAGAGCTGTAACCCAGCCATCTCGGAAGTATTTGAGGCTGGCAAACTCCATCGGAGAGGACATGGCAGCTAGGCCTTTGTCCCAACCCTTGTCCCAGCCAGTACTAAAGGACTTCTTAACAGCAAGTTTTCTCTTTGCCTTCTTCGAGGAAATCTTCTCAGAAAAGAGTTCCTCGGCAACCTTCATCTTTCCTTCCAGTTCCTGCTTCTGACGATCAACGTCACGAAGTCTGCCAAGCTCCTCTTCAGCAGTTTTGAGCTTGGTCTCAAGCTCTCCAACATTTTTGAGATTTTCCTCGAGCTCATTGTTCTTCTTCTCAAATTCTTTCATTTTTCCCTCCAACTCCTGAGATGTCTCCATAGATTTATCCCTCTCTTGCTCGATGGATTTTAGTTGCTTCTCCCAAGCAGCTTTATCTTCGTCATACTTCTGACGAGAATCCTTTAAAGACTGTGTCAAACCTACAAGATCATCCTCCACACCTGACGAGGATCTCGAAGCTTTAATAGCTTCATCCATTTTCAAAATGGTGTTGAAACAAGTTACCAGCTGGAAAAAGAAAATAATTGTAAGTCAGTGCAAGGACATAACATTGAAAAATGAAAGTTTAGATTAGTAATACTTACTGAGGCAATATGTTGAGCTGCTAAGGTGGTAACCCTCTCCCGAGAAAGATTTTCTTCAATACATTGGATCTCGGGGATAATCCAAGACTTTACCGAGCTCATGGCAGAGCTCGGAGCAACAAAAGTGGGAACACCACTTCCAGCAGTTAGAGGCTGAGTGATGGATTCAGCCAATTTATCCGAGGAGCTTTTCTTCAACTTCAATGTAGGAGCAGTAACTTTCTCGACCAAAGATGTTATCTTGGTCGGTGATATAACTATAACCTCTCTTAGAGGAGAAACAGCTATAATCTTGCTCAGAGCCACAGGGTGCTTCTCGGTAATTTTTTTAACAGCAGTAGGAGGGGATGCATCAACATATCTCGTCCCATCTTCTGGGACATTTGGCTTATTTTTCTTTGCCTCTCCAGCAGTAGAGGCATACTTATCAAAAGCGGAGGGAGCTTTTCGTCTCTTCATTCTGATGCTCAGGGGAATATGCGATTCAGGGGAAGAACCTTCAGAAGCTGGTAAGGGGTCTATGTCACTCACCACTGGACGATTAGTAAAAGATGAAGTGTAGCTCTTGTACTGCAGCAAGTAAGAGGCTGATCTAATGTGCTCTTCAGCAACGATTTGGTGCAAACTCCAGATATGTTTCAAGTGCTTCAAATTGACATCAGTTTCTTTTGGGGATCTTCTTTTGCTATCAACTGCAAATAAACAAAAATTAAAATGTCAATGACGCATTTTATCAAACACAAAGAAAATATAATTTCAAAAATAAAATAAAATAAAAACAACCTATCCCATTGCCATAGGGAGGGCATCTAAGACCTTGATATACATCATTTCCATTTAAGGAGCATGTTGCCAATTTTTCATAACAACCCCATGTTCGAAGTAATCATTGTTGGCATCTGGGAGATTGACAACCAAAGCTCTATTTAAAAACCTAGTTTTTAAATAAAAAGTGCTATCACTAACAACCCATCTATAGCAAAACATAATTTCTCGAATCCCTAAGTGGGTTCCATGAATTTGATTTAACCTATGAACTCCATTAACTATTCTCCAAGTGTTTGGTGCTATTTTTGCAGGAAGCACATCAAAATATTGACAGAAATCCAAACACAAGGGGTTTGGAGGAAAAGAAAATCCACATTCAGCCACAAAGAGATCGGGGAACCAATGTCCCTCAGCCAAAAAAAAATAGTCAGAAGGTTAAGCAAGTTCCTCCAATATGACCCATGAAGGAATAGAAAAATCAGAACGAAATTTATCAAGAGACTCCACAAGGTAAACCATGATGAACGAAGAAAGAAAAAGAGAAAGAAGAAGATCTTACAGGAAAAGGGTGGATCAGTTGACAACGAACAACGGAGGAAATGAACGCACAAGATAGAGAAGAAGGGAAGAAGTTTGAGCTGCAGATTTAAAAAAGTAAAGGGCAATCGAATTTTTTAAAGCATTTAAATACTTTACCTCGGGAATAGAGAAGAACAATGATTACCAGGATGGATGATTGCGTACCCGACGACTAAAAAGGAGAAAGTGGCACAAAAACGAAGCGTTTATGGAAATTCAAAATACCTTAAAAGCCTGATACTATGTACTCAAAAAAAGGAGTTATGTACAATGAACGTTTGTCTAAAATCCATAAAGTAGGTAGAAAAAATGTTCCTTACTTTCCATCAACCTCAAACTACGAAACATTGGGGGCTTCTGCTGCTACTAAATTTAGTCTACTGACGTGGACCAATTATACTGAGACACGTGTCAATCTACATGGCACCCGTGAACAATTTTGACAACACCTTGACTCCGAGGAACTCAACCTCCCCGACCAACTCAGGCTCTTCGAGCAACAGGTGTTCTCCGAGAAACTCATGTATACCGACCTACTTAGGCGGTCCGAGCAGCTTTAGCGGTCCGAGATGCACCTCGTACACAACAGTTATAACCGAATAATTAAGAGGATTGAATGCGCATTAAATGTTGATTATTATCATATAGATGTACACGCCTATTGGATAGATATGTAATATTCTCTCGCATGTACAGCCTCAAGGCTATAAATACATTGTAACCTCCTCATTAGCAGGGGACTCGAAATTTCTTGGTAAACCCCTTATCGAGAATTCTGCAAACAGTCAGCAATAACACAAACAGTGGATGTAGGCAATTCTTTCAAGGCTGAACCACTTTAAAAATCTTTTGTCTTGTTTAATTTTATCTGTGATTAAAGAATTAGGTCAAATCAAATTTTTTACATCAACAGATTGGCGCCGTCTGTGAGAAATGAATGTAATTATCATTTTTCATCAAAACAATTCATCACCAATGACTGATCATCCTGAATCCAGCAATCGAAATGCTGGAATCCCTCCAAATTCATCTACTCCCCCAAATGTCCAAGACCTGGATAGTATAATGGATAATTTGGCTCAAGGCCAGACCGCCATGCAAGAAACCATGTGACAACTCATGCAAACTATCAAGGGTGGAGCGCCAACCCAGTCAGAACAACGAAGCATTCAGAGAAATATCCGATTTCCTTCTTCGCGAACTAGACGAGCGTTACTCTCGAAAGAATCTCATTCTAGACGCACCGATTCATATCGTACTGAGAGATCTAATGATCCTTCCTATCAACCTGGACGAACCTCCTCGGTGCGAGCTACAGACACTCAGCAAAACATCACTCTATCTCCAGAGAGGACAAGCGCTCTCGAAAGGTTGAGTAGAGTCCCTCCCTTTGATTGTTTGGGTCCTAGGAGGAAGATAAGTCCCCCTAGGATCGTATTGAGGAATTCTCAACAATCATATAAGTTAAAGGAAGGCTCTGCCCAATCACGACTAACTTTTCGTCGTGAAAGATCCCAAGAGGCAAATTCAACATGATGAGTTTCTCGGACCAATAGGCCCGAGGAGGGAAATGATGCATGGAAGGGATCTATTCAGAGGTTGGAAGACAGGTTAGGGGAAATGGCTAAAGCCAAGAATCTTTTACAAAGGACTTTTATCCGATGGACACCTTTTATCCAAGCAATTATGGATTTTCCCACACCATCAAAGTTCAAAGCCCTAGTGGTAACACCAAAATATGATGGAAAAATTGATCATGTTCTCTATATAGAACAATATCAGGAAGCTTCTGATATCTACGCTGTTCCAGACGAGATGCAATGCAGGGTGTTTTCAGGAACTCTCACTGGATCTGCTCAAATATGGTATAACAATCTTCCTCGGGGGAAGATTGCAATGTTATTCCTGGTGGAGATGCAGGAGGTGGAGACCTTACTACAGAAAGGAAAGCTTACCTCAACGAGGCTCAAGCTTGTTTGTATATTCAACGGATAAATTTAGCTGAAGATTATCGCCCGAGGAAGGTAAACAAGGATAAACTGGTCATCGGTTTCTCTAAGAATGACCTCGTAGGTGTGATATACCTTCATGATGACCCATTGGTGATCAAAATGAGGATGAAGGAAGTAGTGATTTCGCGAGTATTAGTGGATAATGGCAGCTCGGCAGACATCATTTTCTACCCATGTTTTGATTGTTTGAACCTAAAGCTATCCCAGTTGGAGCCATATCATCGGCCCCTCCTCGGTTTTACCGACGAGAAAGTTTTTCAACTTGGGACGATTAAGTTGGATATGTTCATCGGTAAATGGCCTGCTTGTCGAACAGAAAGAGTGTTCTTTTTCATGATGGATAAAAATGTTCAATCAGCTTACAATATCATCATGGGAATAGTAGGTTTGAAAAAGTTTGAGGCAGTACCATCTACAGTACATCAATGTTTAAAATTCCCAACCAACTTTGGAGTAGGAATTATGTAGGGTGACCAAAAAGTAGCTCGGGAATGCTACTATTCATCTACCGAGCAGGAAGAACTGGAAGAATCAAGAAAAAAGACTACCACCTATCAAGTGGATGAAGGTGCAAAAATTGAAACGTTTGATCCTAGAGATGAGTCGCAGCTCTTAAAAGGTCAGGTGGTGGAAGCAACCGAGAATGTCATTCTGGACGACGAACACCCGAAACGAACAACTCAAATTGGTTCATCGTTGGACACTCCCCTAAACAGGAATTGATAGCCTTCCTAAAAAGCAGAAAACAAACTTTCGCATGGAGCCACGAAGATATGCCAGGAATAGACCCAAATTTCTTGTGTTACGAGCTCAATGTGAACAAGGAAATCAAACCTGTTAAGCAGCGAAGAAGTGTGTTTAGCCCCGAGAAGAACTAAGTTATACAAGAGGAGGTCGAGAAGCTCCAAAAATCTTGTTTTATTGAAGATGTCAAATATCCAGACTGGTTAGCTAATGTGGTGATGGTGAAGAAGAAGAACAACAAGTGGAGGATGTGTCTAGACTTCACCGACCTCAACAAGGCTTTCCCAAAGGATCATTTTCCTTTGCCCCGAATTGATCAATTGGTGGATGCGACCTCGGGACACGAGCTGCTGAGCTTCATGGATGCTTATTCTATTTACAACCAGATTAAAATGAAACCTGAAGACAGGGAGAATACCTCTTTTATTACCCCTAGGGGAACTTATTGTTATAATGTTATGCCTTTTGGTTTGAAAAATGCAGGTGCAACATATCAGCGGCTGATGAACAAGGTGTTTGTAGAGCAAATCAGTCATAATATGGAGGTTTATGTTGATGATATGATGACAAAGAGCAAGAAAGTTGTTGATCATCTAATTGATCTAAGTCAAACTTTTGATCAATTAGATAAATATCAAATGAAGTTGAACCCTACCAAGTGCATATTCGGAGTACGAGAAGGCATGTTCCTCGGGTATATTGTCAACCAACGAGGTATTGAAGAAAATCCAGAAAAGATAAAGGCTCTATAGGGGCTACGATCTCCAATGACGAAGAAGGAAGTGTAAAGTCTCACAGGGCGAGTTGCAGCACTTAACAGATTTATGTCGCGAGCAACTGATAGATGCCTCCCATTCTTCAAAACACTCCGAAAGACCTTGGAATGGAATGATGAGTGCGAGAAAGCTTTTCAAGAATTAAAGAAATACTTGGGAGCACCTCCACTGTTTTCCAGGCCAATGATGGGAGAAAGATTGTACTTATATCTGGCAGTTTCGGAGAATACAGTTAGCTCGGCATTAATAAGAGTGGAGGATGGAGTGCAAAAACCAATTTACTACACTAGCAAAGCTTTTCGAGGAGCAGAGATCAAATATCCAAGGCTGGAAAATTTAGCACTGGCATTGATCGAAGCAAGTAGAAGAATGAGGCCGTATTTCCAAGCTCATACTGTAGTTGTGTATACAGACATGGCATTAAGGCAAGATCTGCACAAATCGGAGAAATCTGTAAGATTGAAGTACTGGGCTGTAGAATTGGGTGAGTACGATATAATTTATGAGCCTAGGTCATCAATTAAAGGGCAAGCAGTAGCAGATTTTATCGCATAATTCACTTATCCTGACACCTCCGAGGATCAGAAGATGAATACCGACCAACCTGTGGATGGTACAGGATCATCAAATTTGAACCCCGACCAACTTAAGTCGGTTGACGATCGGGAGGAGATGGTCGACGAGAAGCAAGAAGTGCTAACGGAAGGTATAAAGAAGCAAATATTCCACCGAGGAACTTTATCCGATAAGAATTTTGAGGATGAGGTACCTATATGGAATCTGTATGTGGATGGCTCATCTTGCAGTACAGGCTGTGGGGCAGGGATTATTTTAAACAGTCCGGATGAAATTGATGTGGAGTATGCTTTGCGCTTTCAATTCAAGGCTTCTAATAATGACGCTGAATATAAAGCTATGATTGCAGGTCTTAGTTTAGCAAGAACCATGGGGGCAGAGCAGGTCACCGTATTCAGTGATTCTCAGTTGATCGTTAAATCAAATGCAAGGGGTATATACAACGAAAGGAGAGCTAATGATAAAGTATTATGCGAAAGCAATGGAGATTGTATCAACCTTTAAATTTGTGCTGTTAATTGGAATACCAAGATTATAGAATGCCAGAGAAGAAGCCTTAGCTCGGTTGGCCTCAGCTACAAGAACCAAGCTATGAAGAACCATCCCAATAGAATTTTTGACTAGCAGGAGCATTGATGAAGATATGATGAACTTTATTTCCCTTGATTCGGGACCATCATGGATGGATCCTATCAGGGCCTACATCGAGGAGGGGGTTTTGCCAACTGATAAGATCGCAGCAAAGAAACTAAAGTTTAAAGCTTCTCGTTATGTATTAACTAATGGCATTTTATATAGACGAGGCATTATAGAAGGTCTGCAAAGATGTGTGCATCCCTCCGAGGTAAAAGATTTGGTTGAAGAGGTCCATGAAGGGTCCTGTTGAGCTCATGTAGCAGGTCGGACGCTTTTGCAAAGGATAATGATGCATGGATATTATTGGCTGACGATGAGAGCTGACTGTATAGCCTACGCTAAAAAATGTGACAAATGTCAACGCTTTTCTTCTATCCGAAGAACTCCCCAAGCTTTGTTAACACCCATCACTTCCCCCTGGCCATTTGCCATGTGGGGAATTGATTTGCTCGGGCCACTTACAATGACCAGGGAAAGATTTAAATATCTCGTGGTCGCGGTGGATTACTTTACTAAGTGGGTGGAAGCTGAGCCCCTTATTGATATGACATATGACAAGGTGTATCAATTTATATGGAAGAACATCATTTGTAGATATGGTCTTCCTCATGCATTCATCACCGACCATGGAACTCAATTCGACAATGAGGAGTTCGCTGCATATTCTCATCAGTCAAACATATTGAAGACCCACTCTGCACCAGGCCATTCCCAGAGCAATGGGCAAACTGAGGTGACAAACAGAACGCTGCTGAATGGTTTGAAGAAAAGATTGGATGATGCGAAAGCAAATTGGATCAACGAGCTACATTCTGTGTTGTGGGCTTATCATACTACACCACGAGCAGCAACAGGAGAATCTCCATACATGTTGGCATTTGGAAGTGAAGCTGTTATACCTGCCGAGCTGGGTCTCCCCACACATAGAGTGTTGAATTTCAATTCTCCCCTAAGTGACTTGATGAGAAGATTAGACATGGATATGCTCGAAGAAGTTAGAGAGGAATCAGCAATCAGGAATGCTGCATACCAACAACGAACAACTTTGTTTTACAACAAAAGGGTAAAAAATTGTGATTTGAAGGAAGGAGACTACGTGCTAAAAAAAGTAATTCGAAAGCACAATAAACTGGAAGCTAACTGGCATGGACCCTACAGGGTAACTGAAGTTGTTCATCCAGGAACCTACAGAAATGAAACCTTGGTGGGAGAGGAGTTTAAGAATGCATGGAACGCAGAGCATCTACGCAAATATTACCATTAGTTCAATCCCTATGTAATGCAGTTTTCTTCAATATGAATAAAGATTTGGAAGTTTTACCCAATTCTCTTCTTTTGTTGAAATTTTTTCGGAGTATTAGTGCTACACACTACCCACGCATCAAGTTCAGAACAAAAAAAAAATCCTCCCAACTATGGTTGGTCGGTCCATTAGCTACGGTTAGTCGGTAAAAAAAATCCTCCCAACTACGGTTGGTCGGTAAACAAAATCCTCCCAATTACAGTTGGTCGGTCCATCAGCTACGGTTGGTCGGTTAACAAAATCCTCCCAACTACGATTGGTCGGTAAACGAAAATCCTTCCAACTACGGTTGGTCGGTCAATCAACTATGGTTGGTTGGTAAACAAAATCCTCCCAACTACGGTTGGTCGGTCCACCAGCTACGGTTGGTCGGTAAACAAAAATCCTCCCAACTACGGTTGGTCAGTCCATCAGCTACGGTTGGTCGATAAATAAATTCCTCCCAACTACGGTTGGTCGGTAAATAAAATCCTCCCAACTACGGTTGGTCGGTGCACCAGCTACGATTGGTCGGTAAACAAAATCCTCCCAACTACAGTTGGTCGGTCCACCAACTACGATTGGTCAGTAAACAAAATCCTCCCATCTACGGTTGGTCGGTCCACTATCTACGATTGGTCGATAAACAAAGTCCTCCCAACTACGGTTGGTCGATCCACCAACTATGGTTGGTCGGGAATAAAATTTTCACCAACTACGGATGGTCGGAGACAGGTGGTTAAACAATGCAGGATCACAGGATGAAAGTAGTTTCATGACTTAGAATTAAAAAGTGATAAGTCACTATAATAAAAAAATAAAACATGTTTTCTTTACTTATAGAATATCAAATTTTCATCAACTCCTGTTGGTCGTCAAATAATGGTCACAAACTCAGAATAATGGTCAAAAATAAATTTTCACCAACTACAGTTGGTCTGCAATTTAAAATAACACAGGACATTTGTTATTCTCTTACAAGATATACATACACAAGAAAAGATATTATACAAATTGCTTAGAAGAAAAATGAAATCACAAAATTTTTCATTCAAAATAAATAGAATTACATAAATGGTGAAAAGTACAAGTCATTACATAAAAACCTATTCTATGGGTTTCTTTCCCTCTGCCTTTGAAGCAGGTTCCACTCCGATAGGAGGATCATCTAAGGTATAGGGGGAGTTTATGAAGTTTATGTCTTTCAACATTCGAATATTCATCACAGAAGGACGAGCAAGCGGGTGCTCGGGCCGAGATATCTCAAAATTTGAATGAAGATTGTAGTCACCAAGATACTTTGAGATCAGGCACTGAGGAATGGCCCGAGCAGGAATCCAACTCATGTCAAGATTAAATGGAGGCACTGGCAAATCGAGCAACCCTGGATTATAGTAGTCCCATAAATAGTGACCCTATTCCAACTGTAACACCCCCAACGCATTCAACCATCCTTGCTTATAACCCTCATTATTTGCATTCTAGATCCGGTTATCTATATGGTAGAGGGCTTCATTATAACCAGCCATCCAGAACTCTCTGGGATGTTTGTGAAACTGGTAGGTCAACCTCTCCAGTTGCTCATGAAGATTCTTCACTAAAAGTTCTTTATTCTCCAAGGCAGATTTTTGTGCAGAAAGTTGTTCGTCCAGGTTCAGAAACTTTTTGGACATCTCAGCTAATGCTTATTCTTCGCCATCAACTCAAAGGCCTGATTCTCCAAAGCTGATTGAGTTCTTTGTTCCTCAATTGAAATACGAGCAGCCCTTACTCGTCCCCGAGAAGTTCTTGCTCGCCCGCGAGCAGAAGTAGAGAGTCCAATACTCTTTAAGGTTTCCAGTTCATCTCTTAAGTTGGCATTTTTGACCTCCAAGAAAGAGAAACCCTCGTCGTTGACAGGGACTAAAGCGCTCGAGGTAGATGCTGCAGATTTCAGCTGAGATATCTCTCCTCGCAGGTTATTATTTTCCTGTTCCAGCAACTTCGCGATCTGCCTATGATCTTCAACCTCGGTCTTCAAAGTCCTCTCCTTCATATCATAAGCGGCGACCAACTTATCATATCCTTTATCGACATTTAATTGCTGATATTTTTTCTCATACCCCTGATGCAAAAGGGTAGAAGACTCCTTGTATTGTTGTTGAAGTTCCTCGATAGTACCCTGAAGGTCTTCAATCATCTCATAGTATGCCATATTATTGGAAACTGCACGATTGAGAAAACATTTCAGATACAGGTAAGCTTCTACTTCTCGCTCAGAAGCATCTGGATCGAGGATATCGATGATTTGAGCTTCATTCAGGTCAGCATGGCCAGACGTGAAGTAGTCATTGCATCTTTTAATCAGTTCAGTATCGTGGGCTGACAAGAGCTCCATTCTAGCCATAAACTAGTAAGGAAAGGAGATAGAAAGAATCAATAAGAATGAAGACATAGCAAGAAGAATAAAATAGATTGATAATAAGAGTAGAGAAAGAAAAAAGGAGTTAAGATGCACAACCAAAACTTCAAATTTTATTACATCATGAAAAGAAGTACATGGCCCAAAGTTACATTCAACAGAAAATAAAAAGCAAAGAGCCCGAACAACTCTACACCTTCTCCTTGCTTCCTCATATTTCCTCGGGAAGTTTATACGAGGAGGTAGGTTGCTCAGTGTGAAAGAAAGCTGCTCGGTAGACATGTTGGTTGGCTGGGGCTACTCGTAGCGAAGTTCGACAGTAGGGACTTGGTCCCCAACTATCATTGAAGACTCTTCAGAAGCATTTGCATCCTCTTCTTCTTCGCCAGGAGAGGGAGGAGGACCATGAGTATGACGATGAAATAACTCAGAATTCTAAGAGACCTTTAGCTCTTGCAGAGCTGTAACCCAGCCATCTCGGAAGTATTTGAGGCTGGCAAACTCCATCTGAGAGGACATGGCAGCTAGGCCTTTGTCCCAACCCTTGTCCCAGCCAGTATTGAAGGACTTCTTAACAGCAAGTTTTCTCTTTGCCTTCTTCGAGGAAATCTTCTCAGAAAAAAGTTCCTCGGCGGCCTTCATCTTTCCTTCCAGTTCCTGCTTCTGACGATCAACATCACGAAGTCTGCTAAGCTCCTCTTCAGCAGTTTTGAGATTGGTCTCAAGCTTTCCAACATTTTTGAGGTTTTCCTCGAGCTCATTGTTCTTCTTCTCAAATTCTTTCATTTTTCCCTCCAACTCCTGAGATGCCTCGATAGCTTTATCCCTCTCTTGCTCAATGGATTTTAGTTGCTTCTCCCAAGCAGCTTTATCTTCGTCATACTTCTGACGAGAATCCTTTAAAGACTGTGTCAAACCTACAAGAGCCTCCTCCACACCTGATGAGGAGCTCAAAGCTTTAATAGCTTCATCCTTTTTCAAAATGGTGTTGAAACAAGTTACCAACTGGAAAAAGAAAACAATTGTAAGTCAGTGCAAGGACATAACATTGAAAAATGAAAGTTTAGATTAGTAATACTTACTGAGATAATATGTTGAGCTGCCAAGGTGGTAACCCTCTCCTGAGAAAGATTTTCTTCAATACCTTGGATCTCGTGGATAATCCAAGACTTTACCGAGCTCATGGCAGAGCACGGAGCAACAAAAGTGGGAACACCACTTCCAGCAGTTAGAGGCTGAGAGATGGATTCAGCTAATTTATCCGAGGAGCTTTTCTTCAACTTCCTCATAGGAGCAGGAACTTTCTCGACCAAAGATGTTGTCTTGGTCGGTGATATAACTATAAACTCGCTTGGAGGAGAAACAACTATAATCTTACTCGGAGCCACAGGGGGCTTCTCGGCAATTTTTTTAACAGCAGCAGGAGGGGATGCATCAACATTTCTCATCCCTTCTTCTGGGACATTTGGCTTATTTTTCTTTGCATCTCCAGCAGTAGAGGCAGACTTATCAAAAAAGGAGGGAGCTTTTTGTCTCTTCATTCTGATGCTCAGGGGAATATGCGATTCAAGGGAAGAACCTTCAGAAGCTGGTAAGGGGTCTATGTCACTCACCACTGGACGAGTAGTAAAAGATGAAGTGTAGCTCTTGTACTGCAGCAAGTAAGAGGCTGATCTAATGTGCTCTTCAGCAATGATTTGGTGCAAACTCCAGATAAGTTTCAAGTGCTTTAAATTGACATCAGTTTCTTTTGGGGATCTTCTTTTGCTATCAACTGCAAATAAACAAAAATTAAAATGTCAATGACGCATTTTATCAAACACAAAGAAAACATAATTTCAAAAATAAAATAAATAAAAACAACCTATCCCATTGCCATAGGGAGGGAATCTAGGACCCTGATATACATCATTTCCATTTAAGGAGCATTTTGCCAATTTTTCATAACAACCCCATGTTCGAAGTAGTTCTTGTTGGCATCTGGGAGATTGACAACTAAAGCCCTATTTAAAAACCTAGTTTTTAAATAAAAAGTGCTATCACTAACAACCCATCTATAGCAAAACATAATTTCTGGAATCCCTAAGCGGGTTCCATGAATTTGATTTAACCTATGAACTCAAATAACTATTCTCCAAGTGTTTGGTGCTATTTTTGCAGGAACCACATCAAAATATTGATAGAATTCCAAACACAAGGGGTTTGGAGGAAAAGAAAAGCCACATTCAGCCACAAAGAGATTGGGGAACCAATGTCCCTCAGCCAAACGAAAATAGTCAGAAGGTTAAGCAAGTTCCCCCAATATGACCCATGAAGGAATAGAAAAATCATAACGAAATTTATCAAGAGGCTCCACAAGGTAAACCATGATGAACGAAGAAAGAAAAATAGAAAGAAGAAGATCTTACAGGAAAAGGGTGGATCAGTTGACAACGAACAACAGAGGAAATGAACGTACAAGATAGAGAAGAAGGGAAGAAGTTTGAGATGCAGATTTGAAAAAGTAAAAGGCGATCAAATTTTTTGAAGCGTTTAAATACTTTACCTCAGGAATAGAGAAGAACAATGATTACCGGGATGGACGATTGCGTACTCGGCGGCTAAAAAGGATAAAGTGGCACAAAAACTAAGCGGTTATGGAAATTCAAAATACCTTAAAATCCTGATACTACGTACTCAAAAAAAGGAGTTATGTACAATGAACGTTTGTCTAAAAATCCATAAAGTAGGTAGCATAAATGTTCCATACTTTCCATCAACCTCAAACTACGAAACATTGGGGGCTTCTGTTGATACTAAATTTAGTCTACTGATGTGAACCAATTATACGAAGACATGTGTCAATCTACATGACACCCGTGAATAATTTTGACAACACCTTAACTCTGAGGAACTCAACCTCCCCGGCCAACTCAGGCGCTCCGAGCAACAGTTGTTCTCCGAGCAACTCATGTATACCGACCTACTTAGGCGGTCCGAGCAGCTTTGGCGGTCTGAGCTGCACGTCGTACACACCAGTTATAACCTGATAATTAAGAGGATTGAATGCGCATTAAATGCTGATTATTATCATACAGATGTACACGCCTATTGGACAGCTATGTAATATTCTCTCGCATGTAGAACCTCAAGTCTATAAATACATTGTAACTTCCTCATTAGCAGGGGACTCGTAATTTCTTGGTAAACCCCTTATCGAGAATTCTGCAAACAGTCAGCAATAACACAAACAGTGGATGTATGCCATTCTTTCAAGGCTGAATAACTTTAAAAATCTTTTGTCTTGTTTAATTTTATCTGTGATTAAAGAATTAGGTCAAATCTAATTTTTTACATCAACAGGGTGTATGTTCTACAATCCAAGGGGTTTGAAAATCCTAAATTTCCTAATCATGTGTTAAGGCTTAATAAAGTCTTACTTTATCTCAAACAAGCTCCTAGAGCTTGGTATGAGAGGTTGACTGCTTATCTCTTGAAAAGTTGTTTTAAGAGAGGAGTATATATGACACTTTTAATGTGAAAATCTAGGGATTATATTTTTGTATCTCAAATTTATATGGATGATATTGTGTTCGGGTTAACAATTATAAAATATGCTTATAGGTTTTTGGAGGAGATAAAGTAGTAATTTGAAATGAGCATGTTGGTTAACTTAAATATTTTTCCTTTGCTTACAAGTGAAATAAATAACAGTGGGATTTTTATTTCCCAAGATAAGTATGCTAAAGAGTTGGTAAAAAAATTTGGCCTGTAATTGACAAACACATGCTAACACCCCTATGTGAATTAATTCCAAATTGACCAAAGATGAGAGTGAGAAAGATGTGAAAGAGAAGTTGTATAGGATCATGATTGGTAATTTTCTCTACCTTATCGCGAGCCGTCCTATTATATCTTATAGCGCATGAGTGAGTTCTAGGTATCAATTGAAACTTAAGGAAGCACACCTACATGCGGTTAAAAGGTTGATCCGTTATATTAGTGGTACTCAAATGACTAGAGTATAATATCCATATGATAAAAATTACTTACTTTATTCATATTTAGATTTTAATTGGGCAACTAATTCCGTTGATCAGACGATCACATCGGGTAGATGCTTCTTCTTTGGTACATCTATAGTGTCTTAGCTTTCAAATGAACAAATCCAATATCTTTGTCTATGGGCGAAGACAAATACATTCATGATGGTAGTTGTTGCACCCAATTGCTTTAGACGAAGAAAATGGTGAATGACTATGGGCGATATCAAGGAATGGTGGAACTCTATTGCAATAACATGAGAACAATTGACATTTCTAAAAACCTTATGAAACATTCTAGGAAAAAGCATATAGAATTGAGATGTCAGTTCATTGAGATTTGTTAGAACAAATTGTCATTAGAGTTTTCCTAGGGTTAGTTGAAATCGAGTGATTATATTTCACTCGAGTGAATATATATATATACTAGCGTATGCCCGTGCCTGAAGTCACGACGAAATTTTCCAAAGTACGTGATCGCGAAACAACGACAATTCTTCAAAATATATAATAGCGAACGCAAAAATTTTGAAGTGTAATTTTAAAACAATGTCAAATAGTCCAATAACATTCAAATAGTCTAGATTCATCAAATAAATTTACATATAATACGAAATATACAATATTCATCCATTGAATTCATATTGTGTCTCAAAAAAACAAAGTGTCAAATTTTTAAAAAAATATGGCATAATCTCCTTGGTTTATGGAACTATTAACCCTGCTTAACAAATAACAAATAGTCCAACATCCAAATTGTCTAAATTCTTCCAACAAATTCACATATAAAATGAAATATATAATATTCCTCAATCAAATTAACTGTCTCTCAAAAAAATAAAGTGTCAATTTTTTAAAAAAATTGGACATAATCGCCTTTGCTTATTGGACTATCCACCCTATTTAAGGGGTAACAACAAATTAAAAAAAAAAATCCCAAATTCGGCAGATTTAGGCAGCGGGCTACAACGACAGAAGTTTGAGGCAGATTTAGGCAGCGGGCTACGGATGGAAGATTAAGTCCATGTTTGATTGGTCTTGGATTAAAACCTGAAATGAAAAGAAAAAAAATTAGTTTGTTCCCAAAAACATTGTACATTAGCAATTCAATTGGGGAGTTCCCAAAAACATTGTACGTTAACCTAACTACCATAGCTGGTACACAATGATCATATGTGGCATGGAGTCTATAAATCTCATCCTCACATGGGGAAGGGGAAGGGGACGTGTGTAAGTGGGGAAGGGGGGAGGGGACAGGTCAGGGGGTGCGTGTGTGCGTGTATGCATATATGCAATCTGCATATATGCATATTGCAGCGTGTGTGCATGTGTGCATGCGTGTTTGTGTGCGCATGTGTGTTTGTGTGCGTATGTGTGCATGTGTGAGTGGGGAAGGGGGGAGGGGACGGGCAGGGGGCGCGTGTGTGCATGTTTGTGTGTGTGTTTGTGTGCGCACGTGTGTGTGTGTGAGTGGGGAAGGGGAAGGGGGGAGGGGACGGGGCAGGGGGCGCGTGTGTGCGTGTATGCATATATGCAATTTACATATATGAAATCTGCATGTATGCATATGCATATTACAACGTGTGTGCGTGCGTGCGTGCGTGTGTGTTTGTGTGTGTGTTTGTGTGCGCGTGTGCGTGTGAGTATGGAAGGGGGGAGGAAACGGGGCAGGGGGCGCGTGTGTGCGTGTATGAAGTGCATATATGCATATTGCAGCGTATGTGTGTGCGTGTGTTTGTGTGGGTGTTTGTGTGCGTGTGTGCATGTTTGTGTGTGCGCGTGTGAGTGGGGAAGGGGGAGGGGACGGGGCAGGGGCGAGTGTGTGTGTGTATGCATATTGCAGCATGTGTGCGTGCGTGTGTGTTTGTGTGTGTGTTTGTGTGCGCGTGTGTGCGTGTGTGAGGGGACGGGCAGGGGGCGCGTGTGTGCATGTTTGTGTGTGTGTGTTTGTGTGCGCGTGTGTGAGTGGGGAAGGGGGAGGGGACGAGGTAGGGGGAGCATGTGTGCATGTTTGTGTGTGTGTTTGTGTGCGCGTTTGTATACGCGAGTGTGAGTGGGGAAGGGGGGAGGGGACGGGGCAGGGGGCGCGTGTGTGCGTATGTGCGTGTATGCATAGCATATATGCAATTTGAATATATGCAATTTGAATATATGCAATTTGCATATATGCAATCTTCATATATGCAGTGCATATATGCATATTGCAGCGTGTGTGTTTGTGTGCGCGTGTGTGAGTGGGGAAGGGGGAGGGGATGGGGTAGGGGTCGCGTGTGCATGTTTGTGTGTGTTTGTGTGTTTGTGTGTGCGTGTGTGAGTGGGGAAGTGGGGAGGGGATGGGGCAGGGGGCGCGTGTGTGCGTGTATGCATATATGCATATTAAAGCGTGTGTGCGTGGGTGAATGTGTGTGTGTTTGTGTGCGTGTGTGTGCATGTGTGAGTGGGGAAGGGGGAGGGGACGGGCAGGGGGAGCGTGTGTGTGTGTTTGTGTGCCCGTGTGTGAGTGGGTAAGGGGGGAGGGGACGTGGCAGGGGGAGCGTGTGTGCGTGTATGCATATATGCATATTGCAACGTGTGTGCGTGTGTGTGTTTGTCTATGTGTTTGTGTGCGCGTGTGTGAGTGGGGAAGGGGGGAGGGGACGGGGCAGGGGGCGCGTGTGTTCGTGTGTTCATGTATGCATATATGCATCTGAATATATGCAATCTGTATATATGCATATTGCAGCGTGTGTGCATGTGTTTTTGTTCGCGTGTGTGCGTGTGTGAGTGGGGAAGGGGGAGGGGACGGGCAGGGGGCGCGTGTGTGCGTGTTTGTGTGTGTGTTTGTGTGCGCGTGTGTGCATGTGTGAGTGGGGAAGGGGGGAGGGGACGGGGCAGGGGGCGCGTGTGTGCATGTATGCATATATGCAATTTGCATATATGCAGTGCATATATGAATATTGCAGCGTGTGTGAGTGCGTGTGTGTTTGTGTGTGCGCGTGTGTGTGTGTATGAGTGGGGAAGGGGGAGGGGATGGGAAGGTGGCGCGTGTGTGTGTGTGTGCGCGTGCGTGTGTGTGAAATTTTCACTTGGTACTTCACATGTGGTGGACTGCCAGGCCATTCTGACCCTCCTCTCCCAACTGGATTCTCGACTCAAACTACTCGACGATCCACTTGAACCACTTCATGAGGAAAACACGCAAGTCTAGCCCGTGGGAAACGATAATCAGGTTTAGATTATCCAATGGGTCATGGTGAAGCCTATATCTGCAACATAACTTAAATCATAAAAGAAAAATAAATAAATTAAAACCATAAATTAATGTTGCCTCCCAAAATTTACATAGTTAACGAAGGAAATTTGAAATCCTTACTCGGTCCCCAACTGAAATCAATGCGCATTGTCACTGCCATATTTAAGTTTTGTTGACTCTCCTTATTGGCATAAGTGGCCTATCATATGGGTAGAAGATATCTTCGAAGACAGTGGGGCAATGGGGAATCCTACACTTCTAAACATAGTAGCATCCCGTCTATCGTGCGATGAGATAGACCGTGAGCTACTAATGAATTTCGGACAATGGTCTGCTGCTACTGCTACTGCTACTTGGACAATGGTCTGCTGCTTCTGCTACTCGAGCAACATCCCTTCTATGGCCAACTTATGGTCTGTTGCAGCTACTTGGATCCTTTTTTTTTATATCTTCTGCTGCTACTTTTTTTTTTGGGGAAGAGGGACGGATCCCCCACAAATATTATTCAACCAAGCCAAAGAATAGGCAATAGCTCACACATAAAGAAAACTAGAGGTTGAGCCCAATGCTCTAGCTTGAAAGCAATAAATTAGGGGATTTATAAATATTCCCTTTACAAAGAAATAAGAATTGATGAAAAGTAAATTCGGGGATTTATAAACAACACCATTACACAGAAATTTTCCTAAAATGAGGAATATCTATTCTATCCAATTGCAGAAAGCCCTTTATCAATCCAGGGAGAGAAGAAAAGGACCTATAATTAACTGAGTTTTGAGAAGAAGCAGCCATCGAAGCCAATGAATCAGTTACAGTGTTAAATTCTCTCCAACAATGAGAAATCTTAAGAGACTGGACTGAGATAATGTTATCCAAAATATCCTGTATAGCCTATGAAGCTTTACCTTTGTTTACAATCAAATCTACCAAGATTTTAGAATCAGATTCCACCGTAACGAGCTCCAAATTGATCTTGAGGTTCCTGCACATGTTAATACCTTCCATAATTGCGTTAGCTTCAGTAATTAAAGAAGTACTCACCCCCATGAATTTACTGAATCCCCCTACAAAATGCCCTTTAAAATCTCATAAAACACCTCCAATACCACTTTGACCTGGGTTACCCTGGGAAGCACCATCTACATTTAGCTTAAACAATCCTTGAACTGGTTTTGACCAGATGCACTTTGTAAGCTTTATTTGATCCTGTTTAATTCTGATCTGGAACCAAGATATAGCATATCTATCATCAGCTTTACATCTGTCTTTAAACACATGAACTGAGGATAAATCAGTTAAAGCTGATATTACATTATTAGTGATGGATCTAGCTGACACATGATAGTTCTCAAAATGTTTTTGATTTCTGGCCTTCCAGATTTCCCACATGATAATTTTTGGAAGATTTGAAAAAAATGAAGGATTGATGATCCCTATTTGTAATGTTCAACCAACAAGACATAAGAATAGCCCTACAAGAGACCATTTTCATCTTGATACCAAGTCTTAACCCAAAAAAGTTCCAAACTTCTTGAGCTATGAGACATTTACACAGCAAGTGATCTATTGTTTCAACATCTTCTTCACAGTTCCTACAATGGGAAACAAGTCTAATACCAGTGGATTGAATAATCTCATCAGTAGGGATGACTTTATGCATAACTTTCCAAACAAATATGGCAATTTTTTTTGACAAAATTTAGACCATATAAATTTCCAGCTCTGAGCCAACGGTCTAACCTGCCTGATGCAGTTATAAGCAGACTTAAGGTTGAAATCCCCTGAATTTGAAGGAAGCCATATTTTTCTATCTTCGTTTATGAGCTCAGATACTGTATCTTTAATAGATATAATTCTCTTAAATGCTTTAGATCCTTTTGGGTTAGATGAGATATCTTCAAATTTGTTCCTCATGAATTTACCCCATAATCCATTATCAAATCTCCACTTCCAATAAAGCTTAATGCTAGAGGCTTTGATGATATCTTCCAGATTTCTGATACTAAGACCTCCTTCCTCAAATGGAAAACAAATATTGTCCCATTTTATCCACTGGTATTTCTTATCTACAGAAAAGCCACCCCACCAAAATTTACTTAGCAAGGCTTTGATCCTGTTAATTACAGCTTTATGGGGGAAATGACTGATAGAATGTGGAGGGGAATAGATGATAAAACATGTTTGATTAGAATGAGCCTCCCTCCTTGAGATATGAGCTTCGAAGACCAGTTGAAAATCTTATTTCTCACTGAATTAATCATACCAGTATAGTGCTCAATTCTCTGTCTACCATTACTAAGGGGGCATCCCAAGTATTTAATAGGAAAGGCCTTATGATGGAGACCCGTGGTCTTAGCTATGTTAATAATTCTACTCTTCTTTGTTTTCTTGTCCATGTAGAAAGAACTTTTCTCCAAGTTAACTAGTTGCCCAGAAGATTTTTCGAAGTCTAAAACCACCTTAAATAGGTTTTTGAGGGATCTTTTACCTGCATTACTGAAAATAATGAGGTCATCTGCAAATCCCAAATGACTGATCAGTATACTTCTAGGAGGATGAGAAAAGGGAATAGCCTTATTCTTTTCAAACAAAAGATTCAGATTTCTACTCAGGACCTCAGTGGCAATGATGAAGAGACTTGGAGACATAGGGTCTCCTTGTCTAAGACCCCTGGATGATTTGAAAAAGCCTTCATATTGGCCATTCACTATGATGGAGAATCAGTTATAAGCTATCAATCTCCAAATCAAATCTATGAACACCTCACAGAACCCAAATTTTCTCAAAGTGGAGCACAAAAAAGGCCAATAGACTCGGTCATAGGCTTTTTCCATATCTAGCTTGAATAGAATATTACCACCATGAACTTTTTTCCCCAGGGATTGGATCATTTCTTGAGATAAGAGTATATTATCTTGGATACATCTACCTTTAACAAAACCACTTTGATTTGGAGAGATAATTGATGGGAGAATAGATCCCAGCCTTTCACAAATGATTTCTGAAATCACTTTGTTGGGAAAATTACACAGGCTAATAGGTCTAAAGTTAGAACAATCTATTGGGCTACATACCTTAGGGATAAGCATGATGTTAGTGCTGGACTAGCTTCTGTACATGTCTGCACCATTAAAAAAACTTTGCACTGCTTTAATAAAATCTTCCTTAATAATCCCCCAATACCTTGAATAAAACAAACCTCCAAATCCATCTGGTCTAGAGGCACTGTCTTCATTGAGGCTTTTAACTGCCTTTAGTATTTCTTCTTCATCTGGAATATCAATGAGTCTGCCATTTTCTTCTTCTTGAATTGAATGAGGGATAATATTTAAGAATTCTTCATTGATTGATAGGTGTTCTCCTTTCCAAAGCTTTGAATAATGGTTGATGAAAGTTTTCTGAATACCTTCTTTTGTTTCTTCTATCTGCCCCTCCTGATTTTTAATTTTGTTAATGACTAAAAGATTCCTCTTAACCTTGACAGCTGTATGAAACAGTTTAGAGTTAGAGTCCCCATCCTTAAGCCATTTTAACTTAAACTTTTGAGCCCAATAGCTTTCTTCCATACTGAGAGCCTGGTTCAGTAAAGCCTTGCATTCTTGAAGATCTCTTCTGGTTGTGTTTGAAGGAGCAGCCTCAAAGTTAGCCTCTTTGATAAGAAGCTGATCTTCCAAATCATGGACTTTTTGGAAGATATTCTTGACATGATTTTCATTCCACTCCCTCAGCATCTTCTTGACATTTTTCAATTTCTGAGCAAAACAGTTCATTGGAGTGGCAGACACTAATATATTCCAAGATTCTTTAATCACCTGATCAATAGAATTATCCAAAGTCCACATATGGAGAAATTTGAATGGCTTGGGGAAACCATCTAATGTTGTTTTAATGGACAATAATAATGGGCTATGATCTGAGCAGTGTTTATGCAGATGAGTAATGGATTGATTAGGAAAATCCTAGCTACTTCCAGTCTCTTAATGTTGCAGTCCTGCCCAACCCATATGGTTGCTCTATAATCTGTTCAAATGGCCTGCTATGACGATAATGCAGATAGGACCTGCTTCACAATTTTTAGGTATTTGATAGAACCTGATGTAAAGACATAAACCACTTTAAAATGTAAACAATATGTAAACCATTCAAAATATAAATGATATCTAAACCACTTCGGTAGAAGAATACACTTCAAGAAAAAAGAACATACCACTTCTTCATTGATGCAATTTTAAAGCTGAAATGAAAACAACAGTCACATGAGGAGAAAGAATATAAAGAGCAAAGAATGAAATACCCTGAAAAAAGTACCACAAACGCATTCATACATACATCATGTGTATTTTACCTAAACGTTTTTAATCTGTTGATACATAAGACGTATTGAACCTATAGAATGCTCGAACAAAATTAAAAGTATCAAATTAACAAAAACAAAAGGTTCAAAATAAAAGGAAATTACTAATTGTTTATGCAAATGTTTAAATTCTATTTAAAAAAATTGACTTAAAATAATTGTTTTTACTATTTTAAAAAATTAGTGTGCAAACTTGGTGTGCATATGAGTCTCTCTCTCTCTCTATCTATCTATCTATATATATATATACACTAGGGTATGCCAATGCCTGAAGGCACGATGAAAATTTTAAAAAAAAGTAATCGCAAAGCGATTAAAATTTCCAAGTACGTAATTGCGAAACGGAAAAAATTTCGTATCCCGACAAAACAAAGTGTAATTTTAAAAAACATTGATAAAAATTTCCACAAATAAACATTTTGCTAATTTTTGAAAGTGCACATCGTTGATAGGACCATACTTGTATTTAGTTCGCAACATATAAACAATTTTAGGAAAAAGTAACATGTGGCATGACGATAATTTTTTTATAGAATGGTTAATATTTGGGAAACGCAACGTAGGTGGAAACAACATAGATGGTGGACCCAAGTCGATTTCATAACAAAAAAAATTGGGCAAATAAACCCAAGCATGTACTCAGAAAATTGGGGCTCATTTAAAATTTAAGATGTCATATTACTAATTGATTTTAAAATCTGTGATAAAAAGTAAAGAACTTTCAAAGTTCCCGTGTTGATATATAAATGGGTACATAAATATTTGTTCCCATAAAAAATAGGCATACATGGTAAATCAATCTTTCCCTCTCAGTGTTGATCACCCACCCAATCACCATTCCCTCTTGCCATTTTTTTTATTTCACCATAACATCATAAGTAAACACATTAATTTTATCACGGAGAAATCAATATATAAGATATAAATTTTCTAAAGTGATATCATACTTTTCAAGCCGTATCACATTCATTAAAGAACTTATAATTGTCTCAATGAAAGAAATATCACACTAAGCTAATTCAGAAGAACTATGTATCTTATTAAATGCAAAAGAATAAGTTATACATTTGTTTCCTAATAGAAACACATTTGATGTATAATGTAAATTTGAACTCGAAGAGTCATCTGAATTGGCTTCGTACAGAGCAAAGAGGGTGGGCCTTGCATTGAATATGCACTCTAACTATAAAGAATAAAGAATTATAAAAAACACTTGAACCAAAACCATACCATTAGTATCATACCAAAAATTGACTATTTGTTAAAAAGAATATCCTACCATTAGTATCATACCAAAACCATATAAGATTGAAACTGTCTGTCTGTCAATTTGACAAAAAAATGTACAAAAATCAACTATTTGTACTTGTATACTTGTATAAGAATCTAGTATTGGTACAAAAATCAACTATTTGTACCAAAAAAGAATCCACTATTTGTAGAATGTGAGTATTACTTGTGATGCGTCACCCACTCGAATTTTGGCTACAGATACCAATTTCTTACATCGTTGGGAATGGAATAAGTTGGAAATGATCTCAAACATCAGTAAAGGACAAAAACATCGGCATATACCTGAAAGATACAAACCAATAATCATGTTCTTTAACTCTAAAAAAGGCTACTATTTAAATAATCTAAGTCTCACTAAACAATCTGTCTACTTTATAATGAGACATATAAATGAAATACATATCATGGCTGAAAAAAATCACAAAAAAAGAACTTAGTTAGAGGAGAATTAACTTAGTTGTATGCACACAACTATATAGTTAAGAACTACACACACAATATGATGTATGCACACAACTATACCTTAGGGGTAGCTCCTTTTTTAAGGGAGGTTCAAGAGGGACTAACGCAGGCCCCCGGTGTACAATTGTCACTCTCTCAAGACGCGTAGTCCCCCGATGTACAATCAAACCTCTTTAAATAGGCTTAGGCCCAAGCATTATTGTCTCATCATGCTCACAATCAAGAGGAAAATGCAGTACCTGAGAAAGGGGAAATGGGGGCCAAGTGTGACAGATAAGAAAGTACCTGAAAGGCTACAACACAAACACACATAATAGAAACTGTTAAATCAGTCTCAACCTTTGTAGTAGAGACCAAACCAAATGAAACGATGGATAAAAAAAAATAAAGGTGTGGTGTAAAAAACATGATTTTATTCATCTCTAAAACCAAACCAAGTGGATATATTTTCTTCCTCCAAGTTATGTACTCTTTTCCTAAAAAGTACTCATTTACAAAAGAAGAAATCGAAATGCTAGGAAGATGTAATGATGCCACAATAATCGGGGGGAAATTAACTTGAGTTTTTATTAATAAAATTGATATTGCCTTGAAGGGTAGAATAATTATACTCAACTTCAAAATTCCTTACATTTGATCTTCAAATCAATGTCTAGACGAGCCATCCTAATCTCGTACTCAACATATCACTGCCATGTTTTTTTGTGCAAAACCTCTCGCTGTTACCTGCAGAAAAGAAAATGGAAGAGACTGGACTTCACTAAAAACCATAACATAACATAACATTCCTGAACAGTATCCTGAATAGTTTACTAAAAACCATAACATAACATTAAACATGAGGATTGCAACTTTGCGATCATTGTTAGCAAAAACTCGTAAATACACACAAATGCAATAGCAGTTTTCTAATATATATGCAGTGTACATATGCAACAACTGTTAGGTCAAATATACATTGATACCTACACTGTAATCTATTTCTTGTGTGTGATCAAACTTCAAAGATATATAAACTCCTATAAAGGGGATCGTAACTTACTTTGAGGATGTCCTCAAATTATCCCCATTGCCATCTGTAAGAAAAAGAAACATAAATGTTTCAAAATTGTGACATACCAACAAATACCTAGATGAATATTTATGCATAAAGTTTTTAAAATGCAAGTAGAATTAGAGAAAGATATATAAGAGATCAAAACAATAAAACAAAACATTAAAAGTAAACCCTCACCTCAATAGGATCAAAACTTCTTAATTTATCCAACTTGACAAATGGAATCCACTTATAGTGAGCCATCACCTTATAAATGACTAAAAACTATAAGACTACTAATTTAACACAGTATACAGGATAGGAACACCACAAGCCTCTTATTATAAAATAAACTGTCCGTATGCAGGACAACTGCTTCAACTTTCAAGCCTCCAAATGCCAATAAAATGACATCTACTGTATGCCCATTCCAATGGCCCTACTGAATCGGATCCTCGGTTATACACCGACCTATGTGCAAAAAATAAAATAAAGTCAGTAGCAGAATCAAATGCAAAAACAAAAGCATTAGTCACTAGGTCATTGAAAACAATAGTCACTGGGAATTAGTGTGATGTTCAAAATTATTTGTAGATTAAATGTAGAAACAAAAGCATTTGTATGATCTGCTCCAGTGATTTAGTCAGTGACTATTAAACTACAAATGCATTTGTATGTTTTTGTATATTAGCATTAACTGAGTCAATGACTGTTACACTACAAATGTAGATATCTAAATACATAAATAATAGTCACTAGGAGTCATTGAAACAAAAGCATCATCTGCATTTGTAGATTAAATAAACTCCAACTATTTAAAATTAAATCTAAATCCACTATACATGTTTCTTGTAATACACATCAGCACAAAGTGAAATATTAGTTCATACACAAAAGAGAACCATATTTTATTGTAAGACTTCGTATCTCCCTCGAGAATAATATTTCAAAATAAAAACTCATGTCGAGGCCTTGAATAGTGATTTGGTTACTGGTCGAGGGTGAAAAGCGGCGCGCGTCAAAACGTCGGTCGTTGTTTTCTGTTCACCGCCTCAATACAAAAAAAACTAAACTTATGACTACACTCAACAGGTGAGTATAGCGGCCAAGTTCGGGTATCGAAAATCCACAGAGGCGAGTTGCTAGAATATTACTTGGTTTAGTACTTCTCAAAATAAAAGTGTAAAAGATAATTACAACAAAAAGGGAAAGATGAAAAAAGGGAAATATTAATCTAGGCGAGTGAAAATTAAACTAGATTAAGAAAGTGAGTAAAAACTATAGGTTGCGTCGAATATCCCTCACCCGAGTTAAATAGTATAAAATGGTTACATGGGTCGACGAGTTATTAAGACCGTGTCTCGTTTCTACGGCTAATTAAATCAAGAGTTGTCACACCCCTAAATTCTCATAAAAGTCTAATAAGATTTTGGCGTCAACAAATACCCCAGAAATTATGCACACAAGGTCGTAAGCATGGAGTATACATTATATACCCCGTCAAATCTCCTAGGCGTAATAACTAGGACCACGCACTCAAAATAGACCCGTAAACTCCATCACCAAAGTAAAGCAACATGTCAACCCGAGGTGAGTTCAATCCGACACAACCTAGAATAATTTAGCTAGAAAGCATGGTAAATGACATATAACGAAAGAAAGCAGGTAAACCTAATTATGAAATCAATAAATAGCAAGAAATACAACTAATTATCTAAGCATGAAATGAACTACAAGAATGGAAATAAAGGAAAATAACTAAATTAACATACATCAAAAATTAGTAAAACACCCTAAGTGGTGGAGTAGGGAAAAACTCCATACCAACCCTAAACTAATGTAAAATGTAAGATCCTTCTCCCAAATGAGAGAAATGAGTATTTATACAAAACCCCCAAATTGGCAAACTTGTAAATAGAAAAGCTGAGAAAAACAGGGGATGTTGATCGATCGATCGAGAAAATATTTGCCCACTGTTAAAGCTCGAAGGCAATTTTCTTAAGGGTCGATCGATCGATCAAGCAGGTCTGCACAAAGCTCCCCCCCTGTTTTGGTTCATTTGTAATTCTCTTCCTCTAAAATCGCCGTAACTTCTTCATTCGTACTCAGAATCATGCACCGTTTTCACCCACGCGAAGCTTGCGAGGAGGGATACAACTTCCGTGTAGATGTCGGGTCATGTGCCCAAACTGTAAATTGACCGAATTTCCCTTGCGCATGTGGATAGGTACGGAACTTAGACAGAATGCATCCAAACTCCATACTTAGTACCTAAATTCCTACAAAAGCCCAATTATACCTCATATAGCATTTTAACAATATAAATTCGAGGTTGTCTGGTTAGCGGGATTAAATATAGAGATTAAGGCACCCGAGGGGGCTAAAATTCGTAGGTTCAAGGGTAGAAATATGCAATAATCACACCCCCTAACTTACATATCGCTAGTCCCTAGCAATGAAATAAGATTCAACAAGAACTACGAGCAATAAAAAGTAGGATACAAGAACAAAAACGGGATAAGAAACCAATAGAAAGATAAGGCCACTTTCGCGGGCGAACGATTGCATTTAGCGTATACAATAAGCCGTTAAACCCCTTGGTTACCCTAGTGGACGAGTGTCGTCTCGTGAGGGTTTTTAGGGATGAAACCCACAAACATCAAATGGTTGCCTCAAAATATGTCCAAAATAACATGCGACAAGCCCAACAATAACGAAAAGGATTTCATACCCATTATTGGCAAAGTGAACTAATTCACACAATAGTCCGAATCATTAACATTATATAATGAAGCTCATAGAATTGAAACCTTAAAATGTGGGAGGGGAGCGAGCACATGCAAAGTGTGATTTAGAAAAAACTTATATAAACCGGATAAAAAATAAAGCAAGCATATATTCAATCGTCACGGGCATTACGCTCATCAAGTGAATTCACTCGAAATAGGGAGTTAACACATGGAACGTGCGGGCATAAGGAGAAAGTGTAAATGAAAACTAGGTCGCGCACATGTCACAAATGAAGAACACTATTTATAAAATGAAAAATTGTAATATCAATGAAAGATACCGCTCATTAAAGGAGGCGGAATTTATTTTTACAGATTATTAAAACTATTATGACTTTTAAATTAAATACACTTTAAGATCACATAGGACTTTATAGGGTTGTAATGTAGGCTAGGCTAGGGTATGAAACGAATGGCATGTATGTACGGATTCAAAGTGTTCGAAATGAAAACTCGGGAAAATGGGAAGAATGCGGGCAATATCAAAAATTGGACAAACAATTTCCAAATAAGCATTGGATATATCATTTGGAGAGTAATCAATGCTCATTGAACTATATATAATATTTACATCTTTCTCTTTCTTTTTTTTTTCTTCTTTTTCTCACTTTTTCTTTTGTTTTCTTTTGCTTTCTGCTTTTTTCTTTTCTTTTTCACTACTTTCTTTTCTTTTCTTTTCACACTCTCACAGTCCTAAATTTCAACCGCAACATAACAACATTATTCAATCCCAAGTAGCATTCCAAACAACGTTATGTAAGGTGTATGTAAGGTTTAAAACTCAAATGTGGAGTTGGTTATGGGATTTTGGGTAATGAAACGAAAGGCAATAATTAGGCTCAAATTGGTTGACGAGGGGAAACATATAAGGTGAGGTCAAGACTAATATGGGTGATATAACAAAGATGGCATATTATCATTTCCTAAAGTTTACGCAATTCTCGAGTCAAAACAAACTTTGAAAATCATGCTCAAGTAACTCATTTCAAGAATGAACTCAATTAATGAACGATCAATGAAAGAATAGTGACATTACCAACGAATTCAACGTTTTCAATGAGGAGAGAATAGCGTACATACTCACAAACGACAAAAGGTACACAGCTTACTCCGTGTAAGTATATGCAATGCAACAAAAGATTACCGAGTTATAAAATCTTAAACCAAATCAATAAAGCAAGAAAAGTGCATGTGCTCATGGGATTAAGGTTTAATTCATAAAGTTATTCATAATATCAATAATTAGGACTAAAGTCTAAAAACTTATAAAATTGAGAACATGCGTCATTGGGTTGTCAATTGGATCGGGCAATTATTAAAATTTATCATCAGAAATAAAGGCAAAATGCCCTGTAAAGGAGAAAAAAGAAAGAAATTCTTTTTGAATTTTTTTATTTTTTACAAGAAAAGCATACTAAGTAACTAACATGTGAGCAAAAACATGGACTAAAATAAAGAAATGGATAGAATATCCCACACCCCCTAACTTAAAACCTGGAATTGTCCTCAATGTGAATTAAGAACCAAGTTAAAGAGAGGAAAAGAACGATATTACCAAAAACTGGAATGATCCCCATAAGAACAAGTTCAAAGAATCTACAAAATAAGTTAGTACCGAGCATAGCAAAAACAAATAACAAAAAGTTAACTAATTATAAGAGACTAAATTAAAAGAAAGAAAAACTAAAGAAAGAAATAATAAAAAACTAACTATATACAACCTACTGATGAAAAGCTTTTTGGTGTTGTCGTTGTTGTGAAAGCTCTTCAATCAATTCCTTTATCACCTACACAAAAATATAACAAACTATAATAGAGGTAAGTAAGGATGTCAATCATAATCTAACGTGTGAACATGCTAAAATGAGAAGATAATGAATATAATCCACTTGATTATTTTTTTTAGACTTTTTGGTTTTTCTATTTTTTTTTTATGTTTTTCAAATATTAAAACAATATTTATGATGGTGAAAATTAAGTAGCTACACTAAGTGAGAGATATAAAATCAATACTAAAATGTGTGCTAAACCAAGACTAAGTAATTGAAATAAGATGTAACTAATTTAAGATAAGATTTAGTGAGAAAAATTCAAGGAATGAAAATTCACCTCCAATTCATGAATTAAATGTATTAGATTATTGAAGTTTACTAAGTTGCCAAATATTAATTTATTTCATCAATTAATTCTCATCATTTGACAAAATAAACTAATATAGAGTTAGTTAATTCATTTTCCATCCCTACTACTCAAGTGGAGAAATGATTTAGAGAAATTATACAAATCACTCACTAGAGCAAATTCATATAATTAACTTTAAATCCCAAAAATTAATCTATGAGCATAACAAAATATAATATACTCTAATTAGTGGATCATCATATCTCTAGTTTGAATCCAAAAATTAAAATTATATTAGATTTCAATCCTTTCTCAAGGATGGTTTACCATTTCTTGATGCATAAACACATGTAGGAATGACAAATTATTAACTAAATGAAATAAAGTAAACAAGAATAAATAATTCATTTAATTGAATTCATGGGGCTTCATTTCACTCCTTGAATGGAGTGATTAGCCAAGCATGATCATCATTTTAATAATAACAAGATAATAAAGATTAAAAATATGAGAATGAAAAATTAGAGAAATGGAATTTAAACCAAATTTGAGGAGTATGGTAATTGATCTTCAATTTAATTCAACAATTCTTCTCAATTGTTTATAATCACTCTAAAAAAACTAAAATGAATTCCTAAAATGGAACCTCTACAAATGTTTCTCTCTCTAAAAATCTAAAATTGGTATTCTTCTTCCTTTTATATTGGGCATGGAGCATGGGGGTAAATTGGGTAGGGATTAAATGGACATGAGGGGTGTGAGGATAATTTGGGGTTAAAAGGGGGAAATGAACACATGTGCATGGATTGTGTGAGGTTCATGTGGAATAAATGATGGTTGAGTTTTGAACACACTTGAGCTGATATGGGTATAAGGGTATTTTTGAAAAAGGGGAAAAGGTTGGTTTAAATGGTTAAAAGGGTTCTTGACATGTGGGATTTTATTTTGTTTTTGTTGGTTTGTATTCATTTTTATGCAGGTACACGTTGGAGACATGGGAATGAAATTGGTTTGAAGGTTTCGGGTTGGTTTCGAAGGCGGATCGGAAGGTTGCTGGACAAGGCTCACCGGAGGTGAGGGTCGGATGCAGGTTTGCGTAGGTTTGGAAGAGAAGGTCCTGGGTTTGGCCTCGGGTCGCCATGTCCGGGTTGGATCGCGGGTGGATGCTGACGAGTTTGGTTCACCGGAGCAGGGGGCTCGGGTTCATGGGTTTCGTGGGATAAGGCTCATAGCAGAGGTCGGGTTGGGGTGTCTGCTGGCATTGGAAGATTTGAGGTAGCCGGCGACGGGTTGGATGGGTCGACAGCTGGGATCGTCGCCGGAGCCGGGGGGGTCTGATGGGTTGTGGGTTTGACAGGGAAGTGACGAGGGATTGATGGTTGTGGATATATGGTTGGTAGGTGTGAGTTTGTTAATAGAGGGAGAGGAAAGAGAGTGGTGAGAGGTTGAATATGGGTGGGGGCAGTTAGAGTGTGTTGAGGGTGTAGGAGAGTGTGTGTGTCTTAGGAGGTGTTATGGTGTGGATAAGGTGTTGGGTATTCAGGTGTGAGTGTGTGTGTTTAAATTGTGACCCTTAGAAAAATAACACTAACAAACTAAAAAAATAAAATTAATAAAATGAAAAACCTAAAAATAAAATCCTATTCTAAAAAATATAAAACAAAGACTCAAATTAAAAATGAATAAAATCAACCTAAAAAAATTAAAAATAAAAATCAACTAAAAATAAAAACAATTGACACGACACGACAAACTCTAAAAAATAAAAACTATAGAAATAAAAACCATGGAAATAAAATCTAAAAAATAAAAACAAATTAAAATAATACTAAACTAACTAAAAACTAAGAAACAATTAATACACAATGCACTAAAAATATAAAAAAATCCTAAAAATATATACATGACCCAATAAAATAATAAAATAAACTCTAAAAACAAAATGACACAAGTAAAAATTTAAGTAAAAGAAATAAAAGGGGACAAATCAAGCACACAGGGGTTTGGGACAGGCTAAGGCTCAGTTTGGGGTAGGCTAAGGTTACGGAAAAAGGTAATTAGCTCATTTTGATGCGCAGTTTCCTTGAATTAAGCTTTTGAACTCCGCAAACGCAATCAAGCCTGCAAATTAAATATTTACGCGCATAAGATCCAGATTGCCGATAATTAGCAACTAAAATACGTCTATTCGGGGTATAAAATATACACTTTTTGGTGCTTATCACACCACCCCCAACCAGAGCATTGCTAGTCCATGAGCAATAAGATAGAGAGAAAGAGAAAGATAAGAAATCAAAAGTGTACCACTTTTGCGGGCACTTGCGATTGAACTTAGCATGTGCAACAAGCCTTTAAACCTATAGGTTGCCCTGCAGGACGAGTTGTGTCTCATGAGGGTTTGCGGGGAATATAACCACAAAATTCTTATTTGCAAACGATGGTCTATCTCTTATTAGACGTAGAATAATCGCACGATCCATCATATGAGAAATATTTTGAGCAATACAAGTTAGAATGTGTAAAAAGTTTAGCTAAGTAAATACACAAGGCATATCATTCTTAGAACTCAACGTGTGTAGTGTCAATCAGTCAAAACGGGTCGAGTATCACAAGAGTAATTCCTAGATTGACTTTTTGGAATCAACGCTTCAACTTCAAAAATCTCACTGGATATATCTCTCTCAACCAAACTCTCGAGATTTGGGTTAGTGTATCGCTGTTGTGTGTGAGGGGGTGAGTAAATGTAAGCAAGTTCAAACGTCTCACACACATATAAGAAAGAACGTACATTAAGAAAGAAAATGATCTCATGAAAGAATTCTAATCACTATAGTGAGAACGTCGAGTTATTCACCACGTTGACTATCATTTGACCGAACACCTAGGGTAACATGGATGCTAATGGGTGAGGTGGAAATGAAAAGGATAGGGTGAGGTAGGTAGGATAATATGGTGATGGATGAGTGATGGATATGTGATGGGTAAAAGATGGATGCGATATAAGAGTGTATACACTTTAGGCACAAATGTCTTTATTGCAAAACAGACTACTAACTACACACTCTCTTTCTTTTCTTTTATCTCTCTTTTTTCTTTTTCTTTTTTTTTCCTTACTTTTTTTTACTCTCAACATAGAAGACATTTTACATTTGAAAAACACTATTTCTCAAAATGATGGATGATATATAGATGGAGTGGGGAATGTATAATGTGGTGAAAATGGAAAAGCATGGGAATGTAATGGGTGAAGTGAATGGAAACATGATATGAAAATGAAAAGTGAATGGATGAAAATCCTAGTGATCGCGACAAATTTTAAGAGACGTGTTTCTTACAACTTGGAATTGATGTCATTCTCAGTGATCAAGCCAAAATTGAAGAATAATGAGATCATACAACGATTTACTCCGTACCCATAAGAAGTTGAATCAACTTGTGAGTCGGAGTTTGCGTAAAACACTCTGAAAGGGTGAAAGGCACAAACCTCACAAGATAAAGTCTCTACTAGTGATCCTTTTTTTCTTGAGAATTATAGTACTCTTCAACTCTAAACCGTAGTGACTTGATAAGTGCGCAAATTTTGTTGAGTCTAGACATTCATGGTGCAAAATGCCTTGTTATGTATTACATAAGCTATTTAGAAAAACTATTCTCTAGCTTGATTCCTAGACTTTTGAAAGATGGCTGATAGAAAATTCACGTCACTGAATGAGATGAAAGAAACTGCATGAAATTTTAAAAATTTAGGTTCAAAAATCAAAAAATTTCAAAAGAGGTACGATTTTGATAAAATTCCCCACCCCCAAATAAAAAGGAACATCGTCCTCGATGTTAAGTAAAATAATTTTAAAATTGAGAGCAGAAGGGAGGAAAGAGATTACCAGAATCAACCTCTAATGAAGGGGACATGTGAAGCTAAGATGAAACCTGAATAAATGAGTGAGATAGAATAATATTTACAATCCTATAATCATGATAGAACATTGGGTGGTGTGAAACACCACCCCCAAAGAGGATAAGACTCATACTAAAAAAAAGCGGGTTGCCTTCCGGTAACGCTAAGTTTAACGTCTTCAGCCAGACCGATCAGAACTCACCCAAAAAGAAATTATAAGAAAGGAGAGAATGGGGTGGCAAAAAAATCGGGGGATGAGAATCACCCCCAAACAAGACTGAATGGTAAGTCTTCATAAATGGGGTCAACAAGGTCAATTTGTACTATATGAGTGGATCCTAGATCTAAGAAAGGCTTAAAGCGTTGACCATTGCCCTAAAAGAGGCTACCATCCTTGGGATTTTACACGGTGATGGCACTATAAGGAGTAACTGACTCAACAATGAAGGGTCCAGACCACCTGGTTTTCAATTTCCCGAGAAAGAGATGCAACCGAGAATTATACAACAAAACTTTTTTACCGGGGTGGAATTCTTTACGCATGATGCTTTGGTCATGGATCCACTTCATCTTCTCCTCATACTTCTTGGACAAATCATAGGCACCATTATTTATTTCCTCCAATTCATTAAGTTGTATCTTCCTATGGACACCCACCTCATCAATATCAAAATTAAGGGCTTTGACGACCCAATATGCATGATGTTCAAGCTCGACAGGAAGGTGGCAAGGCTTGCTGAAGACTAAGAGATAAAGAGACATGCCAATTGGAGTCTTGTAAGTAGTACAGTATGCCCACAATGCTCCGTTCAAGCATAAGGACCAATCTTTCCTATTAGGATTGACGATTTTGTCAATAATTTGCTTGATCTCGCGGTTGGAGATCTCAACTTGACCACTAGTCTGTGGGTGGTAAGAGATACCAACCTTGTGGGTAACACCATACTTTTTGACAAGGTTCTCAAAGACTCGATTACAAAAATGTTTACCCCCATCACTAACAATAGATTTGGGGGTTCCAAAATGCATGAAGACATGCTCTTTGAGAAATTTGACCACAACTTGATGGTCATTGGTGCGGCAAGCAATTGCTACGATTAATTTGGAAACATAGTCAACAACAACTAGAATATAATGAAAACCATGAGAGGAGGGAAATGGTCCCATGAAATCGATACCCCACACATCAAAAATTTCAACAATGAGGATGGGTGTGGGAGGCATCATATGACGATGAGACAGATGCCCAGAGTGTTGGCGATTGGAACAAGCCTGGAAATATTGATGGGCATCATGGAAAAGGGTAAGCCAATAGAAATGACTTTGAAAAATTTTGGCTGCAGTTTCCTTTTAGCCAAAGTGGCCTCCACAAGCACTATTGTGGCAAAAGGGCAGAATAATGAGTTGTTCACACTCAGGAACACATCGACAAATGACTTGATCAGTGCAATACTTAAAAAGGAATAGGTCATCCTAAGAGTAATATTTCACATTCGCCATGAATTTGGATCGATCCTGTTTTGGCCAATGATTAGGAAGTTGGTTGGTAACGAGGAAATTGACAATATCAGAATACCAAGGCGAGGTGGAGATGGAAAAAAGTTGTTCATCAGGAAATGACTCAGAAATAGGAACATGATCACAGTCAGACGTGACAGTAATGCGAGAGAGATGGTCAGCAATAACATTTTCACAACCTTTCTTATCGCGAACTTCAAGGTTAAACTCTTGGAGTAAGAGAATCCACTCTATCAATCATGGTTTGGAATCCTTTTTATGAAGAAGTTACTTAAGGGCAGCATGGTCAGTATACACGATGATAGGGGAACCTATGAAATATGAGCAAAATTTATCAAGAGCAAACACAACCTCTAACAACTCCTTTTCGATGGTCGTGTAATGAAGTTGGGCATCATGCAGGGTTTTTCTAGCGTAATAGATGACATGTTGGTGCTTGTCAACTCGCTGGCCAAGTACGACACCAAATGAAAAATCAGAGGCATCATACATGAGCTCAAATGGGAGAGACCAATTAGGAGGTTGCATGGTAGGAGCGGAAGTAAGCTCATCTTTTAGGCGCTCAAAGGTGCCAACACATGCTTCATCAAAGACAAAAGGGACATCTTTGGATAAAAGGGTTATTAAAGGTCGATCGATTTTAGAAAAGTCCTTAATGAAGCACTGGTAGAAGCCTACATGTCCTAAGAAGGAATGGATGTCCTTAACAGACTTAGGAATAGGGACTGAGGAAATCAAGTCGACTTTTTCTTTATCGGCCTCAATACTAGAGCTGGCGACAACATGGCCTAAAAAAATACACTTTTTTACCATGAAATGGCATTTTTCCCAATTGAGGACCAACTTCTTTTCTTGACACCGCTGAAGGAACATAGTGAGGTGAGACAGGTATTTCTCAAAGGATGAACCAAACACAGGAAAATCATCCATTAAGACTTCAAGAAAACGCTCTACTATGTCACTGAAAATACTAGTCATACACCTTTGAAACGTCGCAGGTGCATTGCAAAGGCCAAAAGGCATACGAGAGTACGCAAAGTTGCCAAATGGACTAGTAAAGGTAGTTTTCTCTTAGTATTCGAGGGCAATGGGTATTTGGTTGTACCCTGAATAGCCATCAAGGAAGCAATAGTAAGCATGGTTGGCTAAGCGTTCAAGCATCTGATCAATGTATGGTATAGGGAAGTGGTCCATGCGAGTAACGGCATTGAGCTTCCTATAATCAATACAAACACGCCATTCGGTTTGTATACGGGTTGGAACAAGGTCATTGTCACTATTTTTGACAACGGTGATTCCAGACGTTTTAGGCACCATATGAATGGGACTGACCCATTGACTAGCCGAGATGGGATAAATGATACCGGCATCAAGAAATTTTAAAATTTTAGCTCCAACGACCTATTTCATTGTCGGATTGAGTCGACGTTGTGGCTCACAAGAAGTCTTGGCATTCTCCTCTAAATAAATTCAATGGCTACAAACATTGGGGCTGACACCTTGAATGTCTGAAATGGTCCACCCTAAAGCAGTACTATGTTGAGTGAGAGTGTGGACCAATTTCTCTTCTTGATTCGGGGTAAAGTCAGAAGCAATAATGACTGGGTGATGTTGGTTTGGGCCTAAGAAAGCATATTTCAAATCAGTAGGTAATGACTTAATTTCCAAACTAGGTGGTGGCTCAAGAGAGGCATCAGATTCAGACGCAGAAACAGAGTCCGAGAAAATATCGGGACAGGGGTTGACTGGGTCATCCATAGAAAAAAGATTTTCGACAAGGAGAGGCTCAAATGGAGGAGCCCAAGTGGAAGTGTCCAGCAGAGGTGTAGAATCTAACAAGGCATTTACCTCGGATATGGAGGAATCAATATCAAAGTCGGACCCAAAGTGAACCAAACATTGGTGGATAGGATCTTCTGGGTAGGTGTGATCCAACATCTCTTCGACTAAGGAGTCAATCATCCATACCTCATCAATAGAATCAACGTTGGCCTTTTTTTTCATGAGGTGGAAAATATTGACTTCGACGGTCATGTTTCCAAAAGAAAGATTCATGGACCCATCTCGACAATTGATGATGGCATTGGAAGTTGCCAAAAAAGGGTGACCCAAAATGATAAGAATATTGGTAGGGTTGGGAGCAGGAGTGTCTAAGATGATGAAATCCACATGGTAGTAAAAGTCAGACACTTTCACCAAAACATCTTCAACTATTCCTTTAGGCCCTTTCACAAAACGGTCTGCAAGTTGAAGAGTAACCCGTGTAGGTTTCATGTTTTGTAAACCTAACTCAAGGTATAGGGATTAAGGTAGAAAATTATCACTAGATCCAAGATCAAGAAAAGCCCGAGTAGTGAAATTATCTCCTAACATGGAAGAGACAGTGGGACATCTAGGGGCTTTATACTTCACAATACCATTCTCATGGATGAGGGATGTGGCTTGCTTAGTGACAAAGGCATCACGAGGCACATTCGTTTGTCGCTTGACAGTGCACAAGTCCTTCAAGAATTTTTCATAGGAGGGAACTTGTTGAATCGCGGTGAGTAATGGAATGTTTATGTGAACATTCTGAAAAACTTGCTTGATTTCATCAAATTGTTGGGCTTTCTTTGTTGGGGACAACCTATGAGGGAATGGTGGTTTAGGGACAAAGGCAGTGGTGGCCTCAGTAGGTTTAGAGGCATTCTTGTCGGTGGATTTATGGGATGGTGGGACCTTAGGGAGTGGTTCTAATGGGCAATTCTAGGTGGGTGGGATTGTAACATCATGGGGAGCAACAACACCATTGTCAACATGTTTTTCGGATCGCAGAGTACTCACTGCTTTCATGTCCGCTGGGTGTGGGGGGGAGTAGAAGAGGATCCAATCTCGTAAGTGAACTCTTTGCCATGCCCTTTAGTATTAGCAATGGATTGACTCAGAAATCGACCTTTCTCTCGCTCGGCCTCAAACTGGTTAAAACTTTTCTCAAGCCTTTGGATGGATTGAGTCTGTGCTTGAGTGGTATGTTGTTGAGTCATGATAAATTGAGTGAGAATATTTTCAAGAGAAGAGTTGGAAGATTCGGGCAGAAGGGAATATGGGGTTTGGGGGACCAACTCACGGTTAGAGCTAAGTGGCTGTGAATACTCATAGGAGGGAGGTGGAATAGGGACAATTTAATGAGTGGGGTTAGACAGTCCTCCGTGCAGGACAAAGGATGATGGATGGTGGTGGTGGTGGTGGTGGTGGTGTGGAGCATGGTGGTTCTGGATAGGAGGTCAATGTTGCCTTTATGGGTTTTGATGAAACCTTGGTGGACGACCAACATGTTGTTATGGGTGTGATGGAGTAAGGTGATTGTCGTACTTATAAGAAAAATAGGGATGGTTCCTATTATTGGGATTGTAAGTAAACGACGGTGGTGCGAGTTTCCTAGTGGCATCAAAGGCACATGCTTGGGCTAGAGTGGGTTCGGGATCATCTTGAATAAGGGGACACAAATGAGATAAATGATCTTGACTTAAACAGACATGACAAGAAGCACTAGACTCGTTGACATTCATCACTTGTTTAGAAAGAGAAACATTTTTTGCATAGAACAACTGAGAGCATCAACTGTCTTAGTCAAAGTGTGTAAGCCATGAAGCAAAGTTTAAAATTCGGGATCATTTTTTTACCTCATAAATGCTACCTAATCGTGGTGGCTCGAATCTCGAAAATTCATTTATGCCCTCCCAATCTTAGGAGTCATCGCCTAATTCAAGGGAAAAATTGTAGGCGGCAGTGGGAGTTAAGTGCATGAATTTGCCTTTGTGCATGGACTCAATCATGGTGCGAGAGGAAGGAATGAGAACATTGTAAAAACTATGGACAAGGTGACTCTTCTCGAGACCCTGGTGTGGGCAACTATTGATATAGTCTTAAAAACGGCCCCATGCTTCACAAAATTTCTCGGTTAGCTTTTGGCGAAAATCCTGAATGGCTTGGCGCATCTCATTGGTTTACTTATGGGATAAAACTTTGACACGAACTTCATCACAAGTTGTTCCCATATATGTATAGAATATGGGGACAAGGAATGTAGCCACAGGGATGCTTGATCATAGAGAGAGAACGGAAATAAGCGAAGACAAACATTTTCTTCATTTAAGTTTTAATTTTTGAAAGTCGCACAAATCGTGAGAAATTTTCGCAAATGAGTGCATGGAGACTCACGTTCAAGGCCATGGAAATTCGTCAACATCGAAATGGTCGTCAAGCGAATTTTGAATTAAACCGCCGGTGTGGGTGGAAGAACTATGCAAGATGGTGGGGTAGCCATTATCGGGGAAAAACAGTCCCTTAAGGCACGCTATTCAGCCATGGTGGGTGGATGAATGGTGGGAGTAGAGATGTCAACTCGGGGACAACTCAAAGTGATAGGTGGAATGGATTTTTGGAACAAAATAAAGGAAGAAAATATTTTTGGATTTTTTTTGTTTTGAAAAAAATGAGAAAAAGAAAAATGTTATTGGATTTTAGTAAAAAATAAAGAAAGAAAATATATTTTAATTTTTCATAAAAATAATAGAAGAAAATATTTTTGGATTTTTTTTTTGGAAGAAAAGAAAGGGGGGGAAATTTGGACTCTAAGAATTTGGACGAATTCACTAAAACAGACTACCGAAAAAGGAATAGGACACACACAAGTTAAGGAAAAATCCTAACTAGCACATAACCAATTTTATCTTGAAAATTAATGAAAGGGTAGTCAAATTTTAATAAAATCCGCGGGCAATAAAAATCATGAAATTTATATGAGTGATCGCCTTTTGCAAAATGAGTGTTCCTACTTTAATCACAAGATGACAAGAGGCTTTCCACAGAGATTCGCCACAAAGCTACTACGATGAAATGATCTGCCAGTACAACGCTGGGGACATCACATACCCATTTTACTGGGCGACCGCACTTAAAACCCAATTTTTCTGGATACTTTCGTGCCACAAAGTGAACCGTTTGAGGGTTTTCCCGGTGGAGAGGACTCTACGGGATATCCTACAAGTCAAAATGATCAAAAAGGGGCATACGAACACCGTATCCTATGGGGTTATCTAGTGTATTGATTTTAAATTAGTGATGGCTAGGGTAGCACTCAAAGGATAAGTGATTGAGTCGGGTGATGAAATCCGTTCTCGTGAGTGACCGGGCGTAGGCCTTAGTCAATTTAATTCATCATTCCATTAAAAAATAAATGCAAGAATTAAATCAAACAAGAGCACGTAGGAACACACAAGATATTAACTCGCTAACAGGAGGGCGTGGAGGTTTAAGAGATGTACCTCCCACAGTTTTTACGCCGTGGGGTGCCGAAATTATTGAGTCGACCGGGGGGAGATTACGCCAATCTCAGTCGGCCCCGGGAGTTCGATCGACCCAAGGTGGATAGGCTTCTTTTCCTCACCTTGGACTCCCTCTCTCTACTGTGTTCGGTTTCCCTATCACGCTTTTCTTCCCAATTAATTATCACAAATTAAAATAAAATAAATAAATGGTGTCTCTATGCACAACAATACAAGCCAAGAATAAAAATCCTAATACAAGCCTTCTAAAATAAAGACAAATGGTACTAAAAAGATAATAAAGTGCGAACAATAAATGAACTACAAGATGAAATCCACTCCAAGTGTTTCACGCTCCCAAGAATGGCAACGGTGCCATTCGATGAAAAGCTTTTTGGTGTTGGCGTTTTTGTGAAAACTCTTCAATCAATTTCTTTATCACCTACACAAAATTATAAAAAACTAGAATAGAGGTAAGTAAGTATGTCAATCCTAATCTAAGGTGTGAACATGCTAAAATGAGAAGATAATGAATATAATTCACTTGATTATTTTTTTTTGACTTTTTGGTTTTTCTATTTTTTTATGTTTTTCAAATATTAAAACAATATTTATAATGGTGAAAATTAAGTAGCTACACTAAGTGAGAGATATAAAAGCAATACTAAAAAGTGTGCTAAAACAAGACTAAGTAATTTAAATAAGATGTAACTAATTTGTGATAAGATTTAGTGAGAAAAATTCATGTAATGAAAATTCACCTCCAATTCATGAATTAAATGTATTAGATTATTCAAGTTTACCAAGTTCCCAAATATTAATTTATTTCATCAATTTATTCTCATCATTTGACAAAATAAACTAATATAGAGTTACTTAATTCATTTTCAATCCCTACTAATCAAGTGAAGAAATGATTTAGAGAAATTATACAAATCACTCGCTAGAGAAAATTCATATAATTAGCTTTAAATCACAAAAATTAATGTATGAGCATAACAAAATATAATCTACTCTAAGTGGATCATCCTATCTCTAGTTTGAATCCAAAAATTAAAAGTATATTAGATTTCAATCATTTCTCAAGGATGGTTTACCATCTCTCGATGCATAAACACACGTAGGAATGACAAATTATTAACTAAATGAAACAAAGTAAACAAAAATAAATAATTAGTTTAATTGAATTTATGGGGCTTTATTTCACTCTTTGAATGGAGTGATTAGCCAAGCATGATCATCATTAAATTAATAACAAGATAATAAAGATTAAAAATATGAGAATGAAAAATTAGGGAAAGGGAATTTAAACCAAATTTGAGGAGAATGGTGATTGATCTTCAATTTAATTCAACAATTCTTCTCAATTGTTTACAATCACTCTAAAAAAACTAAAACGAATTCCTAAAATGAAAATTCTACCTTGTACAAATTTTTCTCTCTCTAAAACTCTAAATTTTTCTCTCTAGAAGATCTTTAGAATTCTTTACTTCTACCCTCCTCCAAAATTGGTATTCTTCTTCCTTTTATATTGGGCATGGAGCATGGGGGTAAATTGGGTACGGATTAAATGGACATGAGGGGTGTGAGGATAAGTTAGGATTAAAAGGGGGGAAATGAACACATGTGCATGGATTGTGTGAGGTCATGTGGAATAAATGGTGGTTGAGTTTTGAACACACATGAGCTGATATGGGTATAAGGGTATTTTTGAAAAAGGGGAAAAGGTTGGTTTAAATGGTTAAAAGGGTTCTTGACATGTGGGATTTTATTTTGTTTTTGTTGGTTTGTATTCATTTTTATGCAGGTACACGTTGGTGACTTGGGAATGAAATGGGTTTGAAGGTTTCAGTTTGGTTTCGAAGGCAGGTCAGAAAGTTGATGGACAAGGCTCACCGGAGGTGAGGGTTAGATGCGGATTCGTGCAGGGTTGGCGGAGCAGGTCCTGGGTTTGGCCTCGGGTCGCCATGGCCGGGTTGGATCGCGGGTGGATGCCGACGGGTTTGGTTCACTCGAGTAGGGTGCTTGGGTTCATAGGTTTCGTGGGATCAGCCTCATAACAGAGGTCGAGTTGGGGTGTCCCCCGATGTTGGAAGATTTGTGGTAGCCGGCGACGAGGTGGATTGGTCGACAGCTGGGGTCGTCGCCGACCGAGGGGGGTCTGATTGGTTGTGGGTTTGACAGGGAAGTGACGAGGGATTGATTGATGGTGGTGGATATAAGGTTGGTAGGTGTGAGTTTGTTAATGGAGGGAGAGGAGAGAGAGTGGTGAGAGGTTGATGATGGGTGAGTGGAGTTACAGTGTGGTGAGGGTGTAGGAGAGTGTGTGTGTCTTAGGAGGTGTTATGGTGTGGATAAGGTGTTGGGTATTAAGGTGTGAGTGTGTGTGTTTAAATTGTGACCCTTACAAAAATAATACTAACTAACTAAAAAAATAAAATTAATAAAATGAAAAACCTAAAAATAAAATCCTATTCATAAAAAAATAAAACAAAGACTCAAATTAAAAATGAATAAAATCAACCTAAAAGAATGAAAAATAAAAATCAACTAAAAATAAAAAACAATTGACATGACACGACAAACTCTAAAAAATAAAAACTATAGAAATAAAAACCGTAGAAATAAAATCTAAAAAATAAAAACAAATTAAAATAATAATAAATTAACTAAAAACTAAGAAAAAATTAATACACGACGCGCTAAAAATATAAAAAAATTCTAAAAATATATTCATGACTCAATAAAATAATAAAATAAACTCTAAAAACAAAATGACACAAATAAAAATTTAAGTAAAAGAAATAAAAGGGGACAAATCAAGAACACACGGGTTTGGGAAAGGCTAAGGCTCAGTTTGGGGTAGGCTAGGGTTACGAGAAAAGGTAATTAACTCATTTTGATGAGCATTTGCCTTAAATTAAGCTTTTGAATTCCGCAAACGCAATCAACCTGCAAATTAAACATTTACGCGCATAAATCCCAAATTCTCGAGAATTAGCAACTAAAATACGTCTATTAGGAGTATAAAATGTACACTTTTGGGTGATTATCACCTACTATTTAGGCTTCACACTAACTATACACTAGAAGTCTAAATAGTTGACGGTCCACCATAAAAACGATTTGACTTTGGAGGATAATCGGTGTACCCGCACTCTCAAGCATGACTTTCGAAAACTATGAATTTCGTTTGAACAACGGAAGGCATGTGTAAGGCGGAAGAAATGAACCATCGCCAATTAAAAGTTTTGGAGGGACGATGGGGGATTTGGATTGAACGGGTGAAAAAAACTAGTGGGGGCCGAGAAAAGGAGAATAACCTCCCAAGGATTTTGAAGTTGGAATGGGAGGGGGTGCACATGGAGGCACAAATGCCTTCATGGAAGACGACTTGAGCAAGTACTCCTCATCGGCGAAAAGTTTTAACACATTAAAGTTTGAAATCGATTCATCGGATACTTGTGACGGTGTGATAACAGAGAATGAAAATGGGGAGGAAAGAAATTCAAGGTCAAGAGATGAGTCATCATCGCTTGAAGATTGAGTTTCGAAGGAATTCTTTAGGGGCCAAAGAAGAAATCATTTCATTGCAAATGAATATTACTTCCATTTCATCCTCACTTTCAATATCTATTATGCAATGGTCCAAGTCAATAATGGTTTGTTCTAAAGTAGGCACAAAGTCCTCATTTGGTTTAAAACATTCCTCGACTTCAAAAGTCTCGGAAGAAAAATCGTTGTCGGATTCAAATAATAAATCCAACTCATGTTCCCAACAACGATTTTCTTCCCGATAACGATTTTTAATTTTTCTCATTTTTAAGCATGCGCAAACCCTCACCGAATATCATAGGTTGAAGCGTGAATACTTGCAAATGAGAAGTTTGAAAATTATTACCAGAACTATACTCAAACTCATTATTATAAGAATTTTGAAAAATATTACAATTCGTTTCAAAATTCCTATTATAAGGAATTAATGGCCCAAAATCGTTATCATCATTCTCAAAATTCCAATAACCCAAGTTTTGACTTTCGTTATACTTGCCCAAAGTCATTTTTAAATTTGTAATTTTTTGGGACTCTAACTATTGACCGAAAGTCATAGGATTATGGGCATTTTGAGAATTATAATAATGATTACCAAAAGAATTGGAATAAGACATGCTTACCCCAAAAATGGCTCGGAGTGGCGAATTCCACAAAGTAGATGCGCGCGCGAGAAATTCAAGCGGTTCTTGGTGCTCAAATGAAGAAGTCCTGCAAAAAGGTTAGAAAAAAATACAAATAGAAAAAAAATACTACGAAATACTAAATAGACTATTCCCTGGCAGCGGCGCCATTTTGATCGAGGGTGAAAAGCGGTGCACATCAAAACGCTGGTCATTTTTTTCTGTTCACCGCCTCAATACAAAAAAAAACAAAACTTATGACTACACTCAACCGGTGAGTATATAGGCCAATTCTGGGTATCGAATATCCACAGAGACGAGTAGCTAGAATCATACTTGGTTTAGTACTTCTCAAAATAAAAGTGTAAATGATAATTACAACAAAAAAGGAAAGATGCAAAAAGGAAAATATTAATCTAGGCGAGTGAAAATTAAACTAGATTAAGAAAGCGAGTAAAAACTATAGGTTGCATCGAATATCCCTCACCCGAGTTAAATAGTATAAAATGGTTACATGGGTTGACGAGTTATTAAGACTGCGTCTCGTTTCAACAGTTAATTAAATCAAGAGTTGCAACACCCCTAAATTCTCATAAAAGTCTAATAAGATTTTGGCTTCAACAAATACCCCAAAAATTACGCACGTAAGAACGGAGTATACATGATATACCACGTCAAATCTCCTAGGTGTAATAACTAGGACAACGCTCTCGAAATAGACCCGTAAAATCCATCACCAAAGCAAAGCAACATGTCAACCCGAGGTGAGTTAAATCCAACACAACTTAGACTAACTTTGGTAGAAAGCATGGTAAATGACATGTAATGAAAGAAAGCAAGTAAACCTAATTATGGAAGTAATAAATAGCAATAAATACAACTAATTATCTAAGAATGAAATTAACTACAATAATGGAAATAAAGGAAAATAACTAAATTAATATGCTTACATACATCAAAAATGGGTAAAACACCCAAAGTGGTGGAGTAGGGAAAGGCTCCATACAAACCCTACACTAATGTAAAATGTAAGATCCTTCTCCCAAATGAGAGAAATGAGTATTTATATAGAACCCCCCATATGGCAAACTTGTAAATAGAAAAGTGGAGAAAAATAGGGGATCGATCGATCGACCCCTTTGGTCGATCGATCGATCGAGAAGATATTTGCCCACTGTTAAAGCTCTAAGGCAATTTTTCGAAGGGTCGATCGATCGATCAAGCAGGTCTGCACAAAGCTCCCCCTGTTTTAGTTCATTTGTAATTCTCTTCCGCTAAAATCGCCGTAACTTCTTCATTTGGACTCGGAATCACACATTGTTTGCACCCACGCGAGGATTGCGAGGAGGGTTACAACTTCCGTGTAGATGTCGGTCCAGGTACCCAAACTGTAAATTGATCAAATTGCCCTTGCGTGTGCGGATATGTACGAAACTTAGCCGGAATGAATCCAAACTCCATACTTAGTACCTAAATACCTACAAAAGCCTAATTATACGTCATATAGCATGTTAACAATATAAATCGGAGGTTGTTTTATTAACGGTCTTAAATATAGAGATTAAAGCACCCGAGGGGGCTAAAATGCGTAGTTTTGAGGGTAAAAATATGCAATATTCGGTACGAATTAGTTTACTACATGATCTATGTGCATTGAGCCTATAATTTGCAAATAGTCCTAATAGGGGTAGATTTTTAAATTGACCACAAGGTTCAAGTACCAACTCTATACTGTATTCTTGATATTAATTGGTGTCATTAGACCAATGTGTCTTTTAAATACCGTCCAAGTCTTTTTTTTATTTGGTCAATACAAATGGCCAAAGATAATAAACAAAGAATCGAAATCGTTCATAGGCCTACTACCTATGTTAGAAAGTCAAAATGTACAATCTCTCCCATCAGATACACTCGGCATGTGCTATGTGTTGTACGATAGGCTCAGATGAAGGGTATTTTGCAAACCTAAAACAAAAAAAGTACATGTTCTGTAGCTATCCCAAGTTTCCCAGAAGGATCAATTTTGGTGTTGGTAAAACATACTGAACATTTGAGTGAGTTCAAATTATTCACTTAAAACATATTTGCCAAAAAATTGCCAAATGGTCCATAAGGTAATGTATGACTTTTAATTATCACACACATCCAAGTACTCATACCTTGTGCCTACATATGAACCAAATAAAAACAACAGTTTCACAACTATCAAATAAAAAAGAATTGAATTATTATAAGAACACATAGAACAGGGAGAGGTCATACCTGCTGCTACCATGACCAATGTCTTACAGTTCGTTGTCTTCTTACCTTCGAGCCTACTTCTTACTGTCGATCCTACACCATCATTGTGAATTTCCTTACATAAAAAAGAAAGAAATGGAACGTCAAACAAGAAAGTTACATCTATGGTGAAAAATAACCTATTTATCAATTCCTTTCTTGACTTAGAGGTGATGTAACTATCAAAACATGATAGTTACATCTATGGTAATCACAAACATTGAACTTTACAAAATGTGTAAAGCCATGAATCATAGGTTACATTACATCTGGAAGCATGGAAACATTTTAATTATAACGTGACTACTATCAAAGATGCCTCAACTATGTAGAAAAAACTTGTGAAATTAATATGAACTGGAGCCTACCCTTGTAGTGAATGGTAATGATGGCCAGAAAATCATTTTAGGGAATCAGTGTGCCATGCTTGTACAGTTTTCAAAATCATTTTAGCTATATTTTTAGGAATTTTTTTCATTCAAATAAATAAGTAGGTTAAAAAAGACTATTATTCTTGACCATTTCATTCTGTTTTTTCAATGATTCAAAAGGATGGTTAAATTGGGAAGACCAAAGGGGGAAAACCTAAAAGATCAGCAGTTTAACATATACAGTACTAATATCAAAAGGAAACAACATTGGATCAAAATGCAAGGGAAAATTAATAATTCTGGATAAAAAGGCATTGTCGATTATCATCATTCTCACTTAAACTGCATAGCCATTTTTTATCATGCTGCTGAATAGTACTTGGGGTTGAAGAAATATAACTGCCAATTTGTTTTGTAACAAGCAATACTAAAACTAATAAATATTTTCCTTCGTAAGTTATGAGTAATAAAGAATCCATAAAAACAAAACATTCAACTCAAATACACTTTTGGTTCTGTAATTGAGAATGCGTGAGAACCTGCCAATAGTTATATTTAATTTTTTCACAACGGGAGACATTATTTCCCTCCTCAAATGCTTGATAATAAAATTAGAGCAGTTCTCTTCTCTCTGTGATCATTACAACACATAAACTGAATGTGATTCTCATTTCAGCCTGAGACAAAATTTAAAATACCCAACTCATTTCTCCTCTAAAACTCACCGAGTTCTCTTTTCTTACCAAATAAATACAGATACCCATATCCAATTTGAGTAGAAAAAAACTATTTTTGATGGAACCAAATTAAACACTAAATAATCCGATAAGGTGAATAAAAATACATAAAACCACTTGAGATATGTAGACATTGAATGGGTAATACCTGAAACATCAAAATCAAAATTGCCAGACACTTCAACCTATAACATGCATATATAAAAACAAAAAATAATTATACATATTTAAAAGATGGGAGTCCGAAATCAATTCATTGATTGTTAGATTAATTAAACTCAAAGTTAACATTTGAAAAAATTTAGCATTCGCCAGTCAGTCACAACATACCCGTTGTTCTCTCGGATGAATAACATTCACCTTAACACACATGCACCATTGAACAATAGTTGGTCACCTCACAAACCAATAATAAAAGTAAAAAAAAACCTCCAATGTATTAACTCTATTGTATTAAAGAAATCAGTGGATAGAGACTGCTCTATGTTTTTTTTCACAAAAAACACATAAAAAAGGAAGTAAATTCCATATAAAATGACATAATTCATGTGAAATTCAACTTAGATCGTGTTTATACAAAGATACTAACTAAAAACACACAAATCAGGCCCCATAAAATTTATTTGAATGGTGAGTGATAAACTAAGGCCCACCAAAGACAAATCATCATCCAACATTCTAAAAATAGATATTACGTAAATTAATGAACCAAGATAGGATAAACACGTACAAACATAAAGAGTTCAACACTAAATTCGAAAAAACCCAGAAAATCCCCAATTCGAAATTTCAAAAATCCCAAAAAAATCCCCAAATCAAAATTTCAAAAAACCCCAAAATTTTAAACTTTGAAATAAATGATTCAAAGTCTTCAGATATGTAGATATAAAAACACTAAAAAGAAACAAAAAAACCCAGAACACTCAATCGGAGAAAGAAATAAGAAGTTATACCTAAGTAGGTTGATTAGGTTGCGATCTGAAAAAAAATAAAAAAATCACACACATTATTAGATCTTCAAAACAAAACCTGAAAAAAAAAACAATTTACTTGATGGAGAAGAGAATACATTGGGATAGCAGAGAGAGCGATGAGAGCAAGAGCTGGTGAGAGAGAGAGAGAGAGAGAGAGAGAGAGAGAGAGAGAGAGAGAGGCAAGGGTTTGTATGGAGGAGGGGGAGCTTGATTCAAGAGAGGAAGATAGTGAGGAGAGGAGTAGGGTTTGGAAGGAGAGTTGGTCGATTTGATAGAGAGATGGAGTAGTGTACTCGGTAGTGTAAAAAGGTTACAAAGTGTTAATTTCCTATATTATCCATCTATTTGAATTTTCGGTAAGAGGAGGAAAGGAAATGAGGGTTAAAAAAGATGGAGAATTTAAATATTTAAGGGGCAAAAATGGTAAGAGTGGTATTTTAATTTCAACCATTAGATCGTTGCCTTGTTGGCTTCGATCTGAACCGTGAAGTGTCTCCCTATCTTATGAATAGTGAAAACTCCATTATATATATATATATATATATATATATATATATATATATATATATATATATATATATATATATATATATATATGGATTTTATTGGTTTATGCGATATAATTGAAAAGGACAAAATGATTTTTGAAATTTTGTGTACTTTTTCAACAAATCTTATGCTAAACGTGTTGCATAATGTATGTGATTGCATGAAATAGTGTTTAATTATTCATATAATTGTTGATGAAGAGATTGTTATGTTTTTTTATCAAGTTGATCCTTTAAAAAATAATCATGATAAATTATAGCGTATGTTTGATTAAGATGATTTGAAATTTTTTGTTTCACTACATCGTACAAATCGAAAAATATTAATGATAATTCTTATTTCAACAAGTATTTTTGAATTAAAGTCAAAAATTGATCTTACATGATTTTTAAAAATATCTATATTGTTTACTTGTAAGAATGGAAGTGTTTATGTTTGATGGAGTTGAACAAGGATCATTTTTAATTCGTTGAAAAGGGATACCATTAGAGTGATATGCTTGATTCAAATTTATGTATCACTTCGGTAGGTGTCATCTAAAGTGTGTGTGAAAAGTCAATCAATGGAAAAATTCTATATGTTGAAAAGAGTCTGAAGCCAAAAGCTTAACCAACATTCAAAACAAGATAGGGCTATAGCTTCAATTCGAAGGAAGTAGTTATTTTAGTTTGGGATTCAAATAAATCATACAACATCTTGTCGAGGGAGTTATAGTATATGGAGTTTTTCTTAAAGTCTAACTTATGATCAAATTATATTTTTGCAATATAAATTTGCGAATGTGACAAGAAATACAATTGTTTGTTGATTTTTATGTGTTTCGATTTCTGTGCACAAACAAGCCTAAATGATTCTTCACATACTTTTTTATTTGGTTGGCGAGATTTGTGAAAAATCATATCGGACTTGTTTTGGAACTTTTAGAGTTAAAATTTTTGAGTATTTTCTGAGATTGATTGTGATCTGATGATGAAAAGCTTATGCATGAGTCGTTCTTAACCCCGTTCGTACAACTGTGCAACTTTGGATTTAGTTAATTCCTTTCCCATATTCGTTCGAACGGATCCAAGTTGTCACCGTGTGCACGATTTCCTCTGCTTTGGTATTATTTGGTTTGCTTTTCAAGACTTCCGATTTTATTTCTATATGTTTATCATATTTGTACCTGCGATATTACCATGATTCTATCATGTATTGATGTTATATTCTTCTTGATATTTGTCTTTTTCGTGACAAAGGGGGGAGAAATTCTGAAAATTCTGAGAAATTCTATGATATGGAGCCCAAAATCTTGATGCGTATTGTTCATTAGAAGCTATGGACAATGAAACTTGAGGATTATGTAGTTCTTCCACATTTAATTATTCCATAGTTACTGAACCAATGCATATCCTTTTATGAAATGATTCGTTTGCTTGTCATTTGGCTATGCACACACTCACAATCTTGTAAACTTGTTAAACCTTTTCTAAAAGGGAACACTAGTGCTTCCTCAGAGTATGTGTATTTTTATTCAAAAAAGGATAACGTCTTATTTTTCTAATTTAAAATATTTTTTCTAAAATATTTATTATTCTTTCCTTTAGTCATTCGCACGATTGGTAATCATACATGTGTGCACGGTACATGGGTTTTAGTCTTTGGAAAGTTTTTACCTAAAACTGTGCGCACGGCTATGATTTTTTACTGTGGTCACGACTTTTGTATTTTTTTGGCCTATTTTTTAACACATCTATATTGGTGATGGTCTTTAGGGACTTGCACGTGAATGTAGTTTTTTGGCATGGGTAAAAAACCTCGCGCATGGTGCTTAGTTTCCCCCGTGAGCACCACGATTCCAAAATTTCAAAAGTCTATGAATAAACCTTATTTTCCTCCAAATAATATGACGCTTTTACTAATTTTCAAATTCAACAAACTCAAAGGATTTTTTCGTGTTTGAGAGCAATCTCTTTTCTTCTCCTTTTCCAAGTCACTAGTGTTCAAATCGAAATTGAGAGATTTTAACATCTAGATCTGGTTTTATGAGATGATTTGAGTTATTTGAAATACAAAATAGCCATAATTTACATCTTATTCCATTATATTTCATATCATCTATACTCTTAGAGCTCAAAATAGGTATTTGAGCTATTAAAGATCTCAATCATGGTGCGATGCAAGAATGAAGATTGTTGCTTTCATCTCCGATCAATGGATCTTTGATCAGATTTCTTATTGGATCGGGGGGAGAGTCCCAACGTCCATAGGTAAATTGTTGTTAGCAAATAAAAATAGGTACCAAAGGAACTTTTTAAATCTAATGAAAGACTAGGACGCACCGAGGTTTTTTACCCTTAGGTAGGGATATTTCCTTGTAAATCAATGTTTTGCCATTATTTTTAGATTTGTTTGATTTTTTTATCCTTGTTGGTTTCTCGTTAACCTATATCTACATGTTAAAATTTAATATGACATAAATCTCAATTTCTAGTTGATGTTTGAATTTAAAATTGGGATAAATTGCATTAAAACCTATTCACCCCCCCCCCCCCCCCCCCCCCGGTTTAAATCTAGTTTATAGGCATTTACCTCCTCATTTGAGTATCTCCCTCTTATGATATAACATTCTTTTAAACGAATATATTAATATCTCAATGAGTGAAAGTGAAGCTTTCAGTCTTTTAAATCTTTTTTTTCTCTTTCCTTTTAAGTAAGGAGTGAGATTTTTGAAGATTTCAATATTCATGAGGTGAAATGATCAATGTTTTTATTAGTAATATCTTATGTATTTTGAAGGGTATTTTTGATTATGTACAAATTATTTATCCAAAAATTGACCTTTCGAAAAAAGATCTAAAAAGTTACTTTTTGAGTTTTTAAAAAACTAATCATTATGTGATAGAGTCGACTCTAACAGAGAGGAGTGGGTTGATTTGATACATAGTCAAATCCTTCAAGTTAGTATCAAAACCCCATTTTTCAACACTAAAATGTGTCGGATACACTTACACACTCGACTTTATCATTTTTAGAGTCGACCCATTTTTTATATAAAGATTGATAATTATGTCCTTTTTACATAAGCCATTTCGTAATTGGTCCTATCAACACATTTTTTTCTCAATGTGTCATATGTATACATATAATTCATATTCACTATCTGTTTATAAACATGGCTTGTTAGAGCCAAAATCTTTTTTTCATGTGACTTATTGCATAAAAAAAAACATAAGGCCTCTAACTAGATGCTCAGTAAACGAGACTAATTTGTAAAAAAAAACTTTTTTTTTATATAGAATCCTTCTCCTTTGAAAACTTGTTGAATTTATTTATCGTGCGGGTGATAGATTGAGCCAAAGTTAGCTCATACTATAAAATTTGGTACACCTTATGATCTTAATTCTCTCTTATAGATTTTCCATAATGATCACTTTAATAATGGAGACGCCATTAATATAACTTTGGCATTCCTTGGAGCATTGGATGAAGAGTGAGATTTTATAAGATGCTTTGATGTTTCATCTTTCTTTAGACAATTCTTTCTTATGTATTGTGTTATTCATACTTTGATGTTTCTTTGATAAGCCTTGGAATTTCTACAAATAAAGATTCCCTTGTGAATCCATGTTCTTTGACCTTTCCCCTTGACTATACATTATTATATATATTATTTCATTCATTGAGGTGTTTATGTTCTATTAAAGAAAGACAATCAAGACTATATTGTTTAAATTTAATTGTTATCATTAAAATTACTGTTTATTGGTTTTAAAATATTTTGGTTTCACAATATCCCCCTTTCATGATGAATATTCAATTGATGATTGGTGAATATATTTTTAAAAACTGCCCATTTCTTGTATTAAAAATAGATCTCTCCATTTATTTTATAAACGAGAGACAAGTTATCATCAATGTAGATATTTATCACCCTTTGTCATTACCAAAAAGGAAGGGTGAAGGAAATGTTTGTGTGCCAAAATCCATCAATCTGAAATGATTTGAGGCACCTCTAAGATGTATGTTTAATAAACAACGTCAATTAATATAAGGTAAAAGTTTGTAGGAAACTTTCATAAGAAGTTTCCAATGGTAAAGTAGCGTCAAGGTGAGTAAAAAAATCATATATATACTTAGATTGGTTAATATTCCGTTTTTCTTTTGCTTACTTAAAGACCTAAGAAAAAGTTTATCCCCACCATGATACATATCTCAAACTATTTTTGCATGGAAGAGGCAATGTGATGCCCCAATTCTAGGTGTCAATTGCAGAAAATGTTTTTATACTTTGGTTTTATTTAAGGAAATCCTTTTTAGAATAAATTCTTCTTGTACATTTGTGTCACAAAAATTCATTTAATGTAATTAATGAAATGATGTTCAGCTTATGAAATTCATAGGAACACCTAAAATAAAAGAATTTCATGGAATAAATAATGTTGAAGGAAAAATCCATACGCTCATGTATTATTAAAATTCAAATTTAAAGTACTTGCATTAAGGTTCAAATGGTAAAACCATAGTTTAAAAAAAATTACATAATTTAAAACAAATAGTATCAAAGCTCTAATTGTGTGGACAACTCTTCTTTTATTTCTCGTTATCCTTTCTTGTTTCCTCTATCTGAAGTACTTGGGGGTGGTAAAAGGTAGGGTATGAGCGTTCACCCCGCAGGAGAAATACTAGCAAAGTATATATCATACAAATAATATCTATACATATGAAGTGCATTTTAGCAGCTATAAAATCATCCTTTATTTGATTTAGTGTTCTTGTTTAAGATGTATCGTAACCATGCAATGCGTGTTATAATCACGAACTCGGACGGTGATCCCTCTTACTCTTGATCTTTATTTTAATACTGCATGTGTCCTGTTAATTAACCCATTAACGTACTTTCATATTTTCCAAGTTATTTCATAAACTTGCCTTTACATTAATGAGCGTCATGATCAAAATCATCTTTTCACTAGGTTAATCGGGGTACCAATCCATTAGTGTTATACGTCCTTTTATCGACTACCACCATGTCACAATATGCTCATGATTAGTGGTTTGAGGTCTAAGCATTAGGCCGCACCCTAGGGCTCCGAGACCTTTTAAAATTTTTTGATTTCCTCCAAGTGTCTTTTACTTGCTACATCTTTATAACATTTTTCCTTTCTTTCTTTCTTATTCTCTTTTAAGCCTTTTTCCTTTATTTCCCCTTTTTACCGACCGATGGGGCCAAATACCTGGGATGAGACAATCCCAACACTCTTTATTTCCATGTTTCATATTTTGTAAAAAGTTCATTTTCATTTTACCTTAGACTCGGTATTTCCTCTTTTGAAAATAACTTAGATTACAACTTCTCATAAAACTTAACCTTTGAGTTGAAATACCCACTAATACATTTTAATGTGGTTTTTATTGTTCGCAATCATTTCTAAATTTGTATATTATACATTTTTCCAAAAATTATTCTTTTCATCTTTACTTTGCAAAGCATGAGTTTTCACCACATAAAATTCACTCTTTAACTAGAGTCCTCTTGATTTGGTAAATCATTTTTAAGTCTATATTTCACATAAAATGACACTTTTATGCTAGAACATTTCTTTTGTCATTTTAAGACTTTATCTTTCAAAATATTAAATGTGCATTGTGTACCTTGTTTCTCATCATTTGACCACTTTATATTCTTTCTATAAAACCAACTTTTCAAACCATACTCATTTTTTCAAATATTACTACTTAGTCCAAACTTATCATAAAATCATACTTTTGTCCCCAAAACCATACTTTTCACATTTCAAGACTTGTCTTACAAGTTTATGACTTTTCATTGTTATATTTATTTTCTTGTTTTACCTTGGGCCTTAGCTTTTTATTATTACACATTTGAACACTTATGCTTTTATTACTTTTACACTTAGCACCCATTTACTTTGTTTTCTTCAAGTTTCTCAAACTTTGTTCACATAAATTGTATCATTTTATGTGATTAGTATTTTAAAATTTATCATTTTATTTTCAAAAGCTCATCTTAACATATTTACAACATATTTAACCCATTTATCATAATTATATGAGTTTATGCTAACGAAAGTAAGGTTTTATGCAAATAAACCCAACAAATACAACGTATTATTTCTTCATAAGTTTCATATAATATTTTATCATGAAATTCACAAGTTTAACATGATTTATCCAAGAAATAATTTGCTTAAACATTCTAAAATTTATCCTTCTTTCAAACTTGAATTTTTATTCATTTTCATCACATATTCTTCAACATATATTCATATGTAGTGATAATAAGCATAATTTGTCATGTAAATCATACATATATACATGTATTTATCATGCTTTGATTCAAACTTGTAATTTATTTAGAACCCCTACCACTTGATACATTAATTTCTTTTATAAAAAGTTTGGAATAAAACTCAATAAATTCCTAGATCCTTTGCAAGCTTTTCCCTCCAAATTAATGCCTTCAACACCATCCTTGACCTTTAATAATAAAAGGGTGTAACAGTGGCCTTGAAAGTGTGATGTATGGAGATAATTATCAGGACTTAAGATACTAAAATGGTTGAGGAACAAGACTCAAATGTCTTGGTTTAGGGGTTGTCTTGCTCTCAGCAGAATTGAGACAATATTAGTAAAGTCTCTTATTCAACTCCCTTATAAAGTACTCAAATCATATTCTAATGATCCCCCATCCCTCAATAATGTCCCCAATTGGTCTAATGGGGGTAGGAGTCCATATATTATGGCATTAAAACGTGGGAGTTTTGGTTCCTTTACACTCCGTACCTTTGCACAAAATGAAAGCTCAAAAGAGAGAAAAAATGTATTATGATAGAAAATTTTGAATCTGTCAGAAAATAATTTCGGATCGATATGAAATTATAATTAAAAAAAGGAAAAAATATATGATTTTTTTTTTTGGGGGGGGGGGGGATTTAATTTATCTTGACCTAAGTATACATCCATATAAACTTGATAAAATGTGGATATCTAAAAATTATTATATTTTAGTTATTTGACAAGTACAGGTGTTACAGGAAAATTTCTAACAGCTATCCTCATTTATGAGCTAAAAATGATGTCGTTAATGTATATTGAATTGTTTTTATATCTCTATGATGAAGTTTGATAAACAAGGTTTTATCCACACTGCCACGTTTAAAACATTAGTTACAAGAAAACCACTTTTTTCTGCCAATCCCTTAGACATTTATTTGATTTATTCAAGACCTTGGTTAGATTGAAAACATGATTTGGAAATTAGTGATTATCAAAATCTTGGAGTTTCCCAATATGTAATTCTACTTTAACAAACCCATTTTAAAAAGGCACTCTTAATATCCATGTGAAAAGGTTTGAAATTTTACAAAAACATGTAACATACGTATGGTTCCTAACCTTGAAATGGGGGTGAATGTATCCTCATTTTCAATTCTCTCATTTTAATTATATACTTTTTCAATGATCCTCGCCTTGTTTTGAAAATGGTAATGGATTCATCCTTCTTATATTTGAAGACCTATTTGGTTCATATGATGGTGTGATTATGTGGTCTTGGTAACATAATCCAAACTTGTTTTATTTAGAATTTTCTAATATCTTCTTGCATCGTTGTTAATCAAGACTCATCCTTTCATTCCATATTTTTATGACCTATTTATGATACCGAGGAGAAATCATTGCAAACTTTTCTCAAGGTTTGTCTTTTCGAAACCCCTTTAGATGGTTCCCTAATGATTAAATCCTTTGGGTGATAATTTACAAACTCCTAACTTCTTAGTACTTCATGATTGTCTTGATTTCTCCCCTCTTTATTTTAACTTGATTCTTTTGTGTGGATTCCATTAGTTTGTCAACCAAAAATATAGATCACACTTGTTTGCTCATTTGCTCATTTTTTTTTTCATCGCCATGATGTCTCTAGATGGTATAAGGATTGATATAATCAAATCTATCATTAATTTACTCTTACAAAACTAGACTTATCTTATTTTAGACTCTGTAATCCTTGTTAATGATTGAATATCCCAAAAAGGTTCTTTGTCAAAATTTGGATCACACTTGCTAAGGTTACCCGTATTCTGTATAAATCATTTGTAACTGAACTTTTTGAAGTACCTAGTATTTGGATTCTTCCCTATCTAAATATCATAAGTAGTTTTGTTGATTAGTTTTCTAAATTTCACATTATTTATGGCATAGAAAGTGGTATTGAGGATTCTTCCCCAAAATATTTTGAAAATTTGTGTCCATTCAACTTAGGTTGGTTCCTTTCTTGAAGTGATCTATTTTTCCTTTCCACCACTTCATTTTTATGGTATTCTTCATGTTAAAAAATTATGTGTATATCCTCATTATTCACTAAAATCCTTCACATCCTTGTTGTCAAACTCTCTTTCTCTATTGAATCTAAAAATATTGTTGATGGAACCCATTTCATTTTTAACCCTTTTGAAAAATTTGGGAAAGATTCTACATGTTTCACTTTTGTTAGCTATTAAATACCCAAAAATATCTTGAAAATAATCCACAATGATAAATATCTTGAAATTATTGTTTAAACTAGCAATAGGGTTAGGCCCAAATAAATCTAAGTGTATTAATTCAAGATATCTAGAGGTAGTTATATCCCATTTACTTTTATATGAGTTTTTATGTTCTTTTCTATATTGACATTCGTCACAAACACTGTCTTTATTATATCTAGCTTTGGTAAGTTCTCTAACAAGTTCTTCGTTATAAAAATCACTAATGAGTTGTAAATGGTCATGGCCTAATATTCTATGCTAATGCCAAGGAAATTCTCTTAATGTTGTTAAACATTTGAAATTTCGATGTCTCGGATCACTTAAGTTTAGTGTATACACATTCGAGGTCCTAGGTGCCACAAAACATATTTTATCATTTGAGGAGTTTTTCAAAATAATTAAAATAACACTATTACTAATCAAGTTATGTTTTAGGCCATCAATAAGTAAAACATTAACAGTAGAAGGAGAAGTAATTATACCAATTTTACCTTGACTTGTGATTATTTCTTTTGAGTTAAATATGAATGTCAATTTTTCTCCTTTTGTTAGTGTTAGGTCAGTGGATTTTATTTTATCTCCCTTATATAATTAACAATCTAATGTCCAAGTACCACTTTCCTTCATTTAATGAGTCTATTATATACACTTACAAAAAATATGAAAATAGTTTTGATTTTTGTACCCAAGGAGATTTGTATTCAGGGGACTTAATGTGAAATAAAATCTTGCTCTAGGATCCTGCCCTTATTTAAGATCATTAAGCATATATCCATAAAGTTATTAGTTATGGGAGTTGAAGGGACTATAAGTTGGGCATGCCATATGGCATAAGACGTGGAACTAAGAGAATTGTAGCATTCAGGTTGTCTGAAGATCATGGAGTTTCTAAAGAAATATCAAAGGAGATGATGATTTAATAAATACGGATACAATTTTCCTATCATTCTATGGTCGTAAGAATAAGATCAAGGATGACAAATGATCACTACGAAAAATACCTTAAATGCTAGGACACTTGTATATATAAATACACATGAACCTTTTGTTATATGGCATTTAATATCATACCCTTGTATCTATGATTTGGACACTCAACGTCGTCTTCTACTTCTTCCATTAATAAGATTCTTCTCTCCCTTCCCCATGGACGTATACATGACGACCTTTTAAACCACGTAAATCTATGTGCTGCTTTTTTATTGCACTTATGTATTGTCTAAACTAGTATTTATCATTATTGTAGGACCGATATCCCCTAAAATTTAGCGCCGTCTATGGGAAAATGATAGCTTGAATCCCCACCATTAGAGAATACCATACCCCATTCAATATGAGTGCCTACCAGTCTTACTAGTCCCATTCTAGGAGCCATGTTTGATTAGAATTTAAAGTTATAAGGAGGAAATTGACTCCTTTGAGGTCTCCTCCACCTCCTAGTGATATAAGGTTTAGGGGATAAATGCCACAGAGGTCTGGTTGTGGATCCCCTTACCAAGAATGAAATGTCATGCCTCATTAAACTTTATGATAAATGGTTGAATAAAGGAGATGAAGAAATATCTCGACTGAAGAGGTGGTTAACTGAGAAAGTTGAGGAATGTGGGTCTAATTACCATAACCTTAAGTGTCACAGAAGATGGAGAATTTGATCCCCTTGACTCCCTTAGGCTGACCATAATGGTAAATCCTCTAAATCAAGAAATCCACACGTAACACGGTCTATTTACTTTCACACTGATTATGCTTTTGTTTATAAGACTGCTAGCCGTAGTCCATCACAAGATCATCCAGCAAAATACTGTCACAATAATAATTCGACTAAAACTAGGCATCCAACAAAGATTGACAACAGTGATGATACTTGGGAGTTCATTAAGAAAGAGTAAGATGCACTTCTAAACCCTAACTTAGTTTGAATTCCAAAGGATCCTACTAGGAGAGATTTGGTTCATCGATTACATGGACATCTCGATCCCCGTTAGGGGACAATAAATCCCTCCAAGGTTGTAACGTTGATCCCATGCACGCTTTGTGGGCCAAAAATATATAAATTTACATCGTCAGTAATATGAGGTGTGTGAAAGTGTAGAGATCAGAGTGGCTAACCTATTTGATTCCAAATAGAAAAATGAATAAACCACATCCTAAGAGATAGCGTAAAAGACAACTATTGCATGTGAAACCAAATGAGACATAGGCTTAAAGAATTTGTTATAGAGTGGGAAGGTGTTATGCACCCACTATACACTATCGATCTCTCATGGGATATATAAAAGTTTATCCTTCTCCTAAATAAATGAATATGTGTATATGTGTAAAACATGTCATATGTGAAAAGTGAATATATACATGAATGTGAAAATGCATACATGTGTGTGTGAGGAGTGGAATCATCATATCCACATCATGGGAAGTATGAGAATAAATCTCCCTAAAGATATGAACTAACTAAACATAAATACAATTCTAAGAGAATGCATAAAAATGGCTAAAAGATTAGCAACGCCCCAAAATCATAAATTGACAATGAAAAAGTGAATACGCATATATGGGACCACTTATAGACGTGAACAATTCAATAAAATTAACTACAAGAGTGATATGAAAATATATGAATGTGGAGTAACAAAATTAAGTAAGTAAAGAATTTAATCACAAAATGACTTTGAGATGTCTACATAGCCAAAAATGACATCAAATTCCATGTAGTTCGTAAGATGATCTAGGTTGGGGTCTAACCCATAATCCGAACCTCAGTGTATCTTTTGATTTATGAAAATTAGGTGAAATGTTGTGAAAAATTAGAAAAATGTAAGAGCATTCCAAATTGGGAATTATGGTATAAACCCCATTTTTTGGGTTTGTGGTTTACAAAAAATAGGCATGAAGACACACACACACACACACACACACACACACTAACTATGGACATCCCGAGGTTCCAGGGTCGGGGGTTCTCCCGAGGTGGATCCTTCCTTCCTTCCCCTTTTTTCGATGTGCGTGCGGGATTTCATCCTTTCTTAAGGCGCTCTGCCATCATCGATGTGGGGTGATATGGAGAGATAGAGTCACCAGCCTATTTTGCACAAAATAGGCAAAAGAAATGTTGTCGCCTATAGATAACGACATCAAAGACAAAATTGATGCTTCAGAACCCAAGTAGTTCAAGGGTTCGGGGACTAAGTTACGGAATGGGAAGGTGTTCGGCACCCATCCCACCATTTCGGTCTCTCATGGTCATGTGTCGATCTTCTCCCATTGAACTCCGTGATGCATGTGATTATGTACATAATATAAATGCAAGATGGAATCGCTCGACTCGCTTCATGGATAAAGTCGGAGCGAGGTCATCCTTAGGAGTGTTCCCAAAATAATAATGCAAGTTGTAATGTAAGTGTTTGTGGATTCACAAGTCATTATAGAACAACGATTGTGTATATCAGGCAAGACGCAATCCAGCAAGTATATAAAATATATATTAAGAATATATAATTAGAACAAGGTAACAGATATATATGGGAGGACTCGAGTCCAGGGATTTAACCAAGACGCCTATGTAGCCCGAGGGGCATCAAAGTCCATGTAGTTCGAAGACAATACGAGGTGGGGTTTAACCCATAAATTCATCTGAGGACATTGTTTATGAGAGAGTGCGTGTGTGTAGAAAAAGGTGTTATAGTGTGAGAAAATGTGATGAGAATTCCCCATTTGGAATTTATAAGTAAATCCCCTTTTTCTTGTTTTTAGGTTTTCTTAATGAAAATAAAGTATGGGCAAATACTAATAATAAAACTTTGAAATTAAGACATGTGATGTAATGAAGTAAAGTAATAAAGTGAAAATGAAGTAACTAATGTAAAAATGAGAAAATTTAAAGACAAAGGGGGAGAATTAGACCCCCTTATGAAGACGTGAAGTTATCACGGTGAGATGATGGTGGTTTGAGGATATGGGTGAGAATTTTCTCAAAAGAGTATGAAAAGGATGGAAAGGAGTGTGGGAAATGGGCTTTAAAAGGGGGACCAACTCTGAATTCAAAAGAATTTTCTCTGAATTGCTGAAAGGGATGTTCAGGGGTTGCTTTTTAAAGTGAGGTTATGGCCTCTATTTATAGGATCAGGGGGTGATGATTGGGATGGTCCAATATCTTGATATTAGAATAGAACCCCAGACACATTGCCAATAGGTTGGGTCCCGGGGGTGCCATTCGACATTTTGTGGTAGATTTTTCAAAAAAATGGTCATAAAATGTGAACTGTAAGTCAGAATCGTGCACGGGATAGATCATTGGAAAGGGTATTCAGAGTCCTTTAAGAATCCATTGAGCCACTCATGGGTTCAAGAGTTGAATGAAGTCAAACGGGGCCTGAAATCACTCGTTGGTCACTAGACAGGAAATTCTTGTAGGAAAACAGATCATTCATCCAAATTGTAAGGCCGATTCATGCATGGGACTGACCATTGGAAAGGGTATTCAGTTTCCTTCGAGATTTCAATCAACTTCCTTCAGTTTGAAGAGTTGAACTAGGTCAAAAGAGGCCTAAAAGCGCACGATGACCTTTCAAAGTAAATTGGTTCATTCGTCCGTATCGTGAGGCTGATTCATGTATGGGGGGGCCGTTGGAAAGGGTATTCAGAGACCTTGAAAGACTCATTCAGTCTCATTCGAGCTAAAGAGTTAAAAAGGGTCAAACGGGACCTGGGAGAACCCGATGGCCTCTGAAAATGATAGGACCCCCAATTTGTTAAATCTTTCACTTTTAAAATCAATTTCCTATAAATATACAAGGAAAAACCCTCAATGAGAAAAAAACTCGGACGGCCCTATCCTCAAATCCACTAAAAGTACGGTTTTACAAGTACAAGACAAAAATACTTAAAACACTCGACTTGACTCCATCCAAGCCCCGACGTTTCTTCTTGTACACACCTCTGCCTAGCGAATAACGACGGAGGTCCACCGCGATCTCGAAATCCACCGATCGGATTTTTCTTGGTCACCGCCACCTAAACAAGGAGCCTTTCTCCAAGTGGGTATGTCAAAGCAAACAACCTTTTTCTTTGTGTGATGTATAAGTAAACCCAAAAACTCTTCAAATGGTAGAGATAAAGTCGGTGCCAATACTCCAAGCAAGGATATATATCAAGGAACTTGGAATAAACAAACTATTGGGTGTGAACAAAAGTGTTTAAAGGTTTTTTCTTGAAAAGCAAACACTTAAAACTTGAACCTTTTCATTTGGAATTGAAAATCTCAAAAACTCTCTCTCTAGGAGATGGAGGAATATGAAAAAGTTAATTAGAAAGGGTTAGTTCCCGAACATTAGTAATTCTGGAAAAATTAGTGGGAACAAAAGAGTGGAGTAGTGGAGAAAACTACCAAAAAATTGCCCAAAAATGACCCTTCTTACGAAGTTCCAGAGGCTAATGGGAAAAAGTCATTGGCAAACTCATTCGAACGACATTCTCCTTCGAACGACAATATCGAACGAAGTCCCAGAATGGTCAAAATTCGATTTAAAGCCCATAAACTTTATTTTAAAGTTCTAAAGAAACCTTCTGAAAATAAACTTCAGTTTAAAATAAAATTACACCCTTTATACAATTATTCCAAGTGTTCCTATATATATAAATATGCATTCATACCTTATGAGCATTGGAACAATGCTGTTGATGTAGAATCAAGGCACACTAAACCCGACATTTGATAAAGCTTTATAATCTTGGCCGCTACATCTTCAACTAACACGTCATAGGCTTGGATGGATACACTTGAACACTATCATATGACTCAAATGTTTTTGTCCGTAATTGAGCCAACACTATATTAAGACTCAATCAGAGACTTATGTCCTTACAAATCTCCCCCTTTGGCTATTCCGGGACAAAAACCAAACTAAAATTCTAAAGGGACGTCAAGATCTACTAGACTTAAAAATATATCCCACTTAAAATAAAAATTACATAGCTTGACTAAAAAAAACCAAGGATCCATATCTTTGCCGATGAAAGTTTCCACTTAGAAGAATTCCTGCACACTTAAGCAGACATTAAATGCACTTAAAATAAATACTAGCCCTAAATTAATTCTCCCCCTTATCAAATAAATTACCTACTTTATAAAGACGTCTCCCCCTAAGATAAATCTCCCAAACTAAAATGCGATTACAATAGGATTAGATACCATTTCCCCCCTATCATTCTCCCCCTTTTTGTTCAGGAATAGACAAAGGATAAAGAACTAATTTAAACACGATGAAGCTTAGAGTGATAAGAGTATGAAAGCATATGGGCAAAAAAAATCATAACTAATCTATACAAATAATAACGGATACCAAAGAAGATGCAAAAAAAATTGATACCAATGTGATTCAAAAGATACTAAGCATGTGATATCAACAAAATATGCACCAAGATAGATACCAATTATGAATTAGAAGAAAAGATGGACTAAAAAGCAAGGCAAAGAAAAAAAATACCATATATGTGTAGACATAATGACTATCACTAATGCGCACACACATATATATAGGTATAAACACCACACATGACACAAAATACAATAAGATTTTCACACTCGTATGGCAAAAATGTGTCATATGAAAACGGAAGTGTAGGGGTGTGAACTAGTAACAATTAAATTTAGACCCAATCACTTAAAACATGATCACGGAGTTCTCATTTGATTGCAAACTTTATCACATTTGAATATAACCTCATGTGACAATATAAATTGAACTCAATGAACAGACATGCGCAATGCATACAAGCCTAGAATTTTGATGATTCTACAAACCAATAGAGTCATGACATTGAAAGCATAACTACGATAAACTGACATTGTGCCAACCGTTGATAGACCATCCAAACTTCCTCAATTTAAGCATATTATTTTAGTCTTTCAAATGAATAAATCAACTAAAAAAAATAGGCATTGGCAAGTATTTTCTAGTAATGTCATTATTCTTTTAGGCCTTTGGACCACGTATTTCTTTTAGGTCCAAGCAAACGGTGGCTTACTCGCAAAGGATGATTTTTCCTTTTGGAGCCCTTCCCCGTGCACATTTATATACATCTTTTTATATCTCACACAAATCTCATGTGCAACGGATTTTAACACGAACTAGTCCTCCTAGGTCACATAATACGTAGATGACTAGATTGGTAGGAGAACACCTCACAAAGCTCAAGTATACGTGTGAAGTTAAAATTTCAAGTGAGCTCGTGCATGTGTGAATTGAGGCATATAAAAATAGAATCCATTATAGCAACACAAAATCCAACTACTCCATGTAATCATGGTAAATAACATTTTAAGGACTGACAATCTTAACCAAAAGTTCTAGCCACATGGGAGCGAAAAATATGGGATTCAAACACAAGTATATGCCACATAGAGTGTGTCAAACTAAAATACACACACATTTTATTTTTTTTTAGTTTTTGACAAATTTTAACCAAAAATAAGAATATTTACTCAAAAGACACACAAAAATCATTTGTATTTTTCATTAAGCCTAAATTATTAAAAGGTGAAACACAAATGATAAAAAAAAATCTTTTTGTATTTTTCATTTAATGTAAACTAAATTGAAAGTACTATAATACAAAAGATAAACAAACATCATAATTCTAGCATGTGATATATGATAAAGTAATGACTAGTAAATGATAAAGAAGCATAAAAATAGCATGATAATTTAGCATGAAGTACAAAAGCTAAAGTATGCAAATAACTAACACATTCAACCTTTAGATTTAGCAAGGGAGGTATCATGTGAAAGCAAATGAGAATCAACAAATCTAATATCTAGTGCGTCTAAAAATGATTTTCTAACCCATATAGATGTATATTAAAATTATGGAATTTGGAAACTAATGTAATGCTAGACATAGACTTCCTAGTACTTCTTTTAAGATCAAAACAAAATGACCTAAGGTGACCTTTCCTACCACAATGCAAGCATGTGAAAACATGAGGAATGATACCTAAGGTGTGACCTTTTCTAAAATCCTTGAATAAATTTGGCCCTCTAAAACATACAATGGTAGCAACGTAAATATTAGAACCAGATGAGCTAGATCCATTACAACTATTACTTGAGTCTTGTAAGTTATTTTTCATTTTTAAAAAATTGGACTCAAGTAATGAAGTAGACTCCTATATTTTACGGGACTCCTTCTTTAAATTTTCTATAACTCCTAGAAGGTTATCACACTCCCCCTCAATGTGAGAAAACTTGTCCTAAGAGTCTTTTCTCGACTATCACTCTCTTTCTTGGACATATTCAAAATAATAAAATTGCGATTTATGTCCATGAGCTTTTCACGAAAAATATCTTTTTGAGATAACGAGGTTTGCAAAAGTTCAATTCTAGATTTAAAACATAAATTTTCATTTTCAATAAACTTAATTCTTTTTGCAAATCTAACATTTAATTTTCTTAAATTTTCATTACACTTATTAAGCCCATTAAATTCCTCTCGAATATCAAAAACTTCATTACCATTAGAAATGAAAAAATTAACATTAAGACGTCCCATCGAGAGATACAAAACAAAAATAAGAGTGAGTCAAAAATTGAACCACCTAAAAATACAAGGAGAACAAAAATTATAAAAGCCGAAAAACGGATCTTTGACGCGATAAATTAGCTCTCCGGCTCTGATACCAATTTGAAAATGCTAGGACCCCCAATTTTTTAAATCTTTTAGTTTTAAAATCAATTTCCTATAAATATGCGGAAGAAGGATTGTTCAACTAAACAATAACAAACAACAAATCTTAATCTCTTTCAAATTAAAATTAAACTAAAAATCAAATATGTGAATTTTTACTTTAAGCCCAAAAATCAATTTAATACAAGTCCTAGAAATTTGCCTAACATTAATTAATACAATTTTGCAAATTAGGCCAAACCAAATTTTATCCAATAAAATAATGACTTGAATTAAATTACTATTAACCAAATTAAATTAAGCACCAATTTAATTAAGTGTGACAATTATACCAAATTTCATCTTGAATTATCCTAAGCATGAGTTCTAAGTTATTTTTCAAGATAAAAGTAAATCAGTCACACTACGCCGCGATGTACGAGGAAAAACCCACAATGAAAAAAAAAACCTCGGATGACCCTAGCCTCAAATTCACTAAGTACGGTTTTACAAGTACAAGACAAAAAGACTTACAACACTCGACTTGACTCCGTCCAAGCGCCGACGCTTCTTCTTGTACACACCTCTGCCTAGCGAATAACCACGGAGGTCCACCGCGATCTCGGAATCCACCGATCGGACTTTTCTTGGTCATCGCCACCCGAACAAGGAGCCCTTCTCCTAGTGGGTATGTCAAGGCAAATAACCGTCTTCTTTCTGGGATGTAGAAGTAAACCCAAACACTCTTCAAATGGTAGAGAAAAAACCGGTGCAAATCTATTGTGTGGATGATGGTGGTGAAGTGGTGGTTAAAGGTGGGGAAATGTTATATAAGGGAATGTAGTAAAAGTAATGTATGCTAAATTTGAAATGACTTGAGCACAAATCGAGGTCCTATTCCAATGGGGTATAAGTTTTTTTATATAGGAAAACATTAAAAAGAAAAAGGACATATCTGTCCCAAGGGGTCTACCGAAGGACAAGGCCCCAGACATGACTACTGATAGGTCATCCTAACTTGCTAAGGAAGTAAACCCAGTTTACATATAAGCAGGAAGCCTCACCGACCAATAGGGGGGTAGAAATGGTTTTCTTGCAATAACTTGTGAACCATAAGTATGGTTCATAAAATATTAAGACTGTTGAAAACAGGATTCAGAGCTATATAATTTTATGATAGGGAAATTTTGGGTTTAAGAGCTTAAGAAAGTTAAAAGGGACTTGAAGAGAGAATTATTGATCTCTAATTAGGTTTGGAGGACCAGGGGTCAGGATAAAAGGGACTTTGTTTAGTCCCTATAGTAGAGTGCAACGATGCTAGAATATGGTGTCTAGAGAGCCCCTCAATAGTTCATCTGAGAGTATGCAAAAGGCCAACAAGATATTGAACCTCGATAGAGGTAGTGAGAGTTGAGTTCCTATGTGTTGGAACTTTAATGGGGATTAAAAGTTATGAAGATAATTGGGTCTTTATTGAGATCCCAAGGTTGGTTATGACCATGCTGAGGGTGAAAGCTTGATTTTAAGTGTCGACCTTTGGTTTTGAGGAACTATGTCGTGTAGGCAAGGGTTGTAGCCTAATTTTAGGGGCTTCTAGTGTATATGATTATTATGTTGGGGATTGTGACCTGATTCAAAGGGCCTAGAAAACATGGGGTGAGGATTTTGGCCCAATTCAGAAGGCCTATAAGGTATGTAAATAATGAATATGGCCTGATTTTAGGGGGCCTGGGAAATGTGTTATGTGAATTATGGCCTAATTTTGAGGGCGTAGAGGGAATGAAAATGATGGACATGGCCTGATTTTGAGGGCTTATGTTATGGGAATCAGGGCTTGATTCTGAGGTCCATGGTTTAATTATAAAGACCTAAGGATTGTATGCAATCTATACGGGGATCGTGACCTAATTTTAATTGTTAAAGTCTATTCTGAGGACCTATTGAGTGTATGCGACCAATACAGGGATCCCAGTCTAATTCTGAGAGCCAAAGTCTAATTCTGAGGACTTGACGAGTGTATGCGATCTATACGGGGATCAAATCCTAATTTTGAGGGCCAATGTCTAATTTTAAATATTTAAGGAGTGTATGCGAGCAATATGGGGATTGTAGACAAATTCAAAAGGCCAAGGACTTAGTTTGAGGACCTAAGGAGTGTATGAAATTAATACGAGAATCGCGACCTAATTTTAAAGGCTGAGGTCTATTATCAGGATTTAAGGAGTGCGTGCAACAAATACAGGGATCATGTCCTAATTCTTAAGGCCAAGGTAGATTTTATGGACCTAAAGAGTGTATGTGACCAATTCAGGGATATCGACCCAATTTTCGGTGCCGAAGTCTATTCTAAGGACCTAAAGAGTATGTTCGACCAATGTGGGAATCGTGCCATAATTTTCAGAGTTGGGGTCTATTCTAAGGACCTAAGGTGTGTATATGATCAATTTGGGTATCGTGGCCTCATTATAAGGGTCAATGTTTAACTCAAATGAGTTAAAGGGTGTATGTGATCAATATGGGTATCGCGACCTAATTCCGAGAGCCGAGGTCAATTATGAGGACCTTAGAAGTGTGTGTGACCAATACAGTGATCATAGCCTAATTATAATGGCCAAGGTTTATTATGAGGGAATAATAAATGTGTGCGGCGAATAAAGGGGCTCTGACCTAATTTTGAGGGTGAATGTCTATTCTAAGGACCTAAGTAGTGTATGCGAAAGAGAATCATGGTCTTATTCTCAGAGCCAAGGTCAATTATAAGGAAATAAGGAGTATATGCGACCAATATGGGAATCATAGACTAATTTTGAGGGACAAATGTTATTCTGAGGACCTAAGGGCATATGTGACCAATACGGGGACTAAGTGGATGCCTTGGATTAAACGTCATGATGTTCAATGGTCTTATGTGCTCCTGAAGAGAGGTGGGGGAATACTACCCATACCTTCCACTTCAGAGTAAGGTATATGACAGTGATGACGATGGATGTCTACCATATTTTGGGCTTTCCATGTGAAGGGATGTAGGTGGTGGTGGATTTTTCTCATCATTTTACGAGCGAAGTGATAGAGGCAGCACACGGGCTAGTGGAACGAGTCATCTTAAAAGAGTCATGAGTGTGGCAGGTCTTAAAGAGGCGTTAATGGTCCTACTAGTGGATGTAAAGGACAAGCAAAAGGTGAACTACATGGCGTGCCTTCTATCTTATTCTTGTTGGGGATAACGTTATTGGAAAAGAGTGGAGATTACATCCACTTGTGGTTTCTACCATTTCTGTCGGACTTCACAAAGATTAAATTCTATAATTAGGTATCATACATTGCTTTAGATGCCATCAGTCGTTGATGTTAACGTACTTTTATGAGGGCGCCATATCTATTGGAGGCATTTAATTTTTGTGCTTCTGATTTTCTTGCATTATTTAGTGATTTTATTGTAGTTCTAGAATACTTTTATATTTTTCCTTATTTTTTAGGTATGTTCTATGAGATAATTAAGTACAACGATGATTTATGCGTCTAAAAGTGTTAGAAGCATATGCATGACCTAGAATGAGGAGTTGAAGGAAGTAGGATAGGGTTTCCAAAAACATGTCACCTCTCAGAGATGTGAGGAGGATCCTAAACACCTTCACGAGTGCTCAATTTAGTTATTATCATAGTTTTTTTATTTTTTATTGTATCTTGATGGGTGGGCTTCTTTAGGTATGTGATTTTTTCCCTATGATTGGTCAATAAAGGACATGGAGATCATTGAGCCGTATTCTCAATTGCGTCGATTACTGGTGCGACAGTTCAAGTACGGATGGTACCTGATAAAGAGGGTGGTTGGGTAGGTGATAATAGGAGAAATGGAGGTTCCGCTGAAGAATCCTTCGGTCAACATACGAGATCGCGAGAGAACATCCGAGGAGGAGAGGTTGCCGGCTATAGTGGGGGAGAATTACCTAGTCTAGATAGACATGGTAGCGCTGCATGGCTACTTGGATATTGTGACGAGTTGGTTGATGTCGTAATCTATATATGACATGGGAGGGGATCCCTCCTCGGAGACTAGAGTATAACGCAACGAGTTACCTAGGTCATCGGGTTAGGCCTCGAGTAATGGTGCTAGGACAGCGGATCCTCCCTCACTTTGTGAGTATGGATTGTTTTCCTAGTATCTAAAGGTGTATGAGAGGTACAATTTAGAGATTCCACACTACCTAATGCGACTAAAAAAATGTGTTCAATGTGTGTATCATTAGCTCAAGTATAAGTCGGTCGCTCCTGTAATACCCTGGTAAGTAAGGCGTGGAACACAGGGAATAGGACGAAAGATCGTAACGACTACTAAGAAAGGGCGTCAAAAATCTAACTAACGAATCTCGAAAGAAAAAGGAAAATATGATGATTTTAATAGAAAATTCTATTTAGATAAATCAATATAACTAGCAAGTGAAAATGAACTAAAGTAAGCAAGTCCAAAACATTTTGATTTTTGAAAAAACTATATGGGAAAATGGGATCGGAATACAATCCCCTGCCCAATCGATAATTACGTTGGATATAAAGCATTAAAGAATTAAAGTCCCAATTTAGAGAAACCATTATAATTATCTAAGTACTAGACATATGAATATTTAACTCCTCACAATATCAAGTCAAAAATAGTTTTAACACGAATGAAAAAATTATCGACACGCGCATTATATCCTTAAATATTCCTATTACCTACGACAAACAAAATTAAAAGACCTACAATACTTTTAGAAAAGATATCAAACCTCTAAATTATTTATTTAATTTTATCTAATTTTATATCCATCCATAATACCTAGGTTGGGTTCATGTACCCTGTGGGTACCTATTTTTTATCAGCCCGTAAGAGTAGCCGATGAGGCCCATAAAGGCTAATTAATGTCCGGCCCAAATTATGAGCCAAGATTTTGAAACTAACCCGAGCTAAGACTAAGTCCATCCCCGAGAATCTAGGAGAGATATTCAAGGGATTAATGGTTTATCGAGGAGGTTACAACCGCACTCTGTATTGAATATATGAAAACCCCTAGCCCGGGGCAGAAGGGCATGTAATAAAGAAACCCTCTTGAGAGATACTTAATAAAAAATAGTACACCTCTCCGTGGACATTGTAGATTTACCGATCCACGTATATTGTTGTGTTGTGTTATGATTGTATGCTTTTGTTAATCTTCTAGTGATTGCTTTCTTCTATAATTTTTGTTGTGTTTTTTGTCACCACAATTGGCACCATCTGTGGGAATTGACTATTTTTCCTACGAAAGCACTCATCAACAAAAAGCGAGCAATGTCTCACCACAGCAACAACATCCCTTAAACTGGTGATATTCAGTAGAAACTTATCCCTCCGAGGGTAAGGTATGAGATTCGCCATTCAAACTCGAGACTCCACCAAGAGAGGCAGGTCTCTGAAGAAAGCCAGGGGCCACCCAGGGCCACGTAAATTTCAATATTAATTAATGCTTATAAATCCAGACTCTAAGAACAAGAGGAGGCTATGCTTCAATCAGAAGATGAAAATGCTCACCTTAAAAGGAGACTAGAAAGGATGGAAAGAGAGCTCCATCGAAATACTCAACGATGCCACGATCGAACCCCTAACCCTCAGGTGAGCAAGTCTTGCAGGCGAGGAAGGATTCCCAGGCATAACTCAGAAGGAACCATGAGAAATGGGTCAAATGACAATCGATCATAGCGATCCCTGTAAGGACATAAATTTCCAATTGAGTCCATGTATTGTTTTGACTTAATTCCGTGAACAAAATCGTGTTTGTAATATGTCATAGGGAGATTTTATTTTTTCACGATCCCACTTGGTCTATGACGTATTAAAGAAATTAAAGACGTTGCAGCAAAGCTTAAAAGAATTAATCATGCCAATGTTTAATTGGTGCAAGTTTATTCATCTTTAAAGTTAATTTCATTTTGAGATCACACGGGTATGAATGCATATAGTTAATGGTGCTCGGAATTGTTTTTATAAAAGATAAGGATGTAATTTTATAAAGAAAAATGTTTTAAAATGTTTTAAAGTGTTTTAAATGTTTTAAACTATGTTTTATTCTGATAAGCTCGAAATAGAGTTGACTTATTTGGATCTCTTTTGGAAGAGACGGTTTAAACAAAAAGTCAAAAAGTCAAACTGACACGCGGCATCGTTCAAACGACATAAGAGCTTGTTCGAGCGAGATGCTCATGTCTCGCTAATGACATGTCATTCTCGTTTGAGCGACACAGTTTTTGAGGTGGTGCTTAATTCCTATTTAAAGCGTGGTTTCGTCAGATTTTTTAAGAGTGCATTGTGGAAAAACTGATTACAATCCAGAAAAGTGTTTGCACATGTTTTTCTAATGTTTCAAAGCTTAAACACATCCTTAGAGTTTGCAAAGATATGAGATATCATTATTATATGTTTATGTGATCTTATTCACCAAGAAGATTTGTTCTACACTTGAACATTAGGGTTTTGCGGTGAAGAAAAGATTAGGACTTCTTGTTCGACATTGTAGACGTATCAAAGCCATTCGGTGGACACCGAGACATATGTGGATGCATGTGTTGTGAAGAGGTATCGTGGAAGACGGAATTTCTACATGGGCACTATTAAAGAACGGTAGAAGATCAGAAGGAGCATCAAGACCCATGGGGATTGAGCCATTGAATAAGGCTAATTTGTCTTTGTAAAACCTTTATTCATAGTGATTGTATGGCTAGGGCCGTCCGAGATTTTTTTCCGTCTCAGGTTTTTCCTCGTACATCCAGCGTTGTGAGTATTCTTTACTTTACTTTACTTTACTTGCTTTAATCACTAGATGAATGTTTAGGATTAATCAAGATAAAATTGGTTTAAAGTAAGAATTGATTTTTCACAACTTGGTTTGGTGCTAATTAAAAGTTCGATAATTTTTTGTGAAAATTGGTTTGATTTGAAACAAACATATAAGGACCACTCTCACAAATTGGTATCAAATCAAGAAAACATAATTTATTTGTTTTGTGATCCCGTGTGTTCTCAAAAATGAATTATGGAAATAATGAATTTTTTTGAACTCCTGTTTTTGATAAAACTAATTACACTTATTGGAAGATGAGAATGAAAAGTGCATTAAAACCTATTAATGAGCGTGTTTGGCTAGCACTTGAGAAAGGTTGAACACCCCCTGTCACTGTTATAGGTGAGGTCACTAGTTTAAAGTCTGTCGAGTCATGGACCGAAACTGAACGTAGACTTTAATAATATAATTCTAAGGGTTTGCACGTTATTTCTTCAAATGTCACACCGGAAGAATATAATAGAATTATGACCTGTGAAACATCAAAAGAAGCTTGGGATATTTTGTCACTCACTCACGAGGGCACTAGCACGGTTAGGGCGTCAAAACGTCAAAATCTCACCACACAGTTTGAGACCATTAGGATGTTAGAGAGTGATACTTTTGATGAGTTTTATGCTAGGTTGTCCAATATTGTCAACTCGTCGTTTAACCTAGGTGAGAAAATTCCCGACAACCGTGTCATTAAGAAAATCCTTAGGCCATTTCCTAGTAGGTTTGATGCGAATGTGACTATTTTAAACTCTTTGGATAAGTTAGAGTCGACGAAACTAGAAGAGATTGTAGGTGACTTATAAACCTATGAAATCGACATGATTACCTCCAAGCAAGTGCCTAAGAAAGAAAAGGGTAGTGCTTTGAAAACCCGAATGGAGGAAATTAAAGTTTCGAATTCCGATTTCGATTTTGAGGATGTTGCTTTGCTGGCAAAGAAATTTAAAAAATTTATTAAGTTTCAAAAGCAATCGAAAGATGCCAAGAAATTTGAAAAATTCAAGAACAACAAAGTTGATTCCACCTCTAAGAATAAGTTTGAGAAGCCTCCTAAGAGAGATGAGTTATATAGGTGTTTTGGGTGTGAGGGGTATGATCACAAAGTTAAGGAGTGTCCAACTAGACTTAAGAAAGAGGGCAAGCAACCCATTATATATAGTGCCACCTTAAGTGATAGTGATAGTGATCCGGAAGAGGGAGAGAGTTACCCTATTGAGCATAACTTTGTTGCGTTTATGGCATGTCATGTGAGGGACAACGATTCTCATCTGAATGACACTTTCGAGGAGGTTTTGAGTGAATACCACGTTAGTGAGGGAGAAGAGAGTGAAGAGGAGTAAGTAGATGTGAAAGAGTTGCAAGTTTCATTTAATGAGTTGTATGCCGAGACGGTGAAAGTGAAAAAGGCAAATGCAAAATGGCAAGCTAAGTTGAATGAGCGCGCCATAGAAAATAATGATAGTTTGATTATGGATCTTAGGGAACGAGAGAAGAATCTTATGGATAAATTAGAGTATGTCGTGGGTGAGAGAGATAATCTCCGTGGTTTGATGGAGTTTTTGAAAAGGGAGTTTGTAGAGTTTGAGGAGTCTAGGTGTTTGCTCGAGTCTAGGATTCATGAGTTGGAGGAGATATTGGGAGACTCATCTAGAGTTAAGTTTGATTTGGAGGATAGGTCGGAGAAGTTAGATAAGATCTTAGGCATTGACCAAATTAAGATTGATAAGGGAGGTATAGGTTTTGATGAGATATTTGTTCCCACTCCCCCCGCACGTGTGAGAAACACTAGGAAGGTTAGAAAAGGTCCACTTATAGGTAATCATTCCCACCTTTGCTACACTTGCACGCTTTGTGGTACGAAAGGTCACCTTAGGCATTATTGTTACGACCTTAGACAAGATCCTAGGAATATTAGGAATAAAGTTGACTCGGTTCCCCAAACCCCCATGTGTCGTTTTACACCTACTTGGGTTTTGTATTATAGTTTTCATTTGTTTGAATCCTACTAAAAAATACAAAAAGATTTTGTTTTTGAGAAAACTTTTGAAAAACCAAAAAGATTTTTTTTTTTATTTGAGTCAAAATATGTTTGAAAAGCCAAAAAGATTTTCTTTTTTTGTTTCTGAGTTTACATGTTTGATGTGGCATACTGGTGTGCTTGGACCCCCCCCCCCCCCCAGTCGTTTCATATCCATGTGGCTAGGACATTTGGTCATTATTATCGATGCTTAGAATGATCTTAACCATTGTTTATAAGGGGTTGTTTTGAAGTTGATATGCATTTTGATTCAACTTTGTACATATGCCAACATTGCACACATGCACGAGTTTATATGTATGTTTGACTTCTCTTGCATATTTGAATTTGGTGAGGCGTTCTTATTTGTCATCTATGCGTAAGTAGACTTAAGGAGAAGTGTGCATGTAAGAACCATTTACCGTGAGGATTTGAGTTTGTATCTAATTAAAAAAATGATGAGTGATTCACGGGAAAGGACTGCGAGAGTTCAAAATTGACTCATCATGAAAGCCATTGTTTAAAAGAGCCCAAAAGAAAAGGAAAAATGCTAATAAAAGGGCCAATAAGATTTTCTCTAAGTTGAAAATGCTAGAAACCTCAAAATAACTTGAAAAAGTATGTATATATGAGGGAGTTTGGTTGGAGAAAATTTTAAACAGGTTTGCACAACTAATCTTAATGTCGAAACATTGGAATTTGATGCTATTGTTTGTAGAATCGTCAAAATTCTGGATTTTTGTGCATGTAGTATGTTTAGTTCATTACGCTCACACATTAATTGTCATATGGCTATGATTAAGTTTGATGATTTATCGCTATCAATTAGAGCTTCTTGATCATTTTGATGTATTGGATTTGTGACTCATTTGTTGTGGGTTCACGCCTATACATTCCATGTCCATGTTTGAGCACACTGGTACTATGTTTTCATGTAACTCGCATTGTTAGTTTTTTTGCATTTTTTCATTTTGGGTTAAAAGATTACTATTTTAGCACTGTTTTGCTACTATCAGCCCCTTCCTGGAATTTTTTTCTGGAAATTTTTTCACTGGGCAAAAATATATAATATTTATGGGAATCTAGGAAAATTTAGAATGTCGCGCGAAGTCTTTTTTTGCTTCTTCTAGTTTGCAGTCCTCTGGTTAAAATTTGTGATATTTTTGGTACCGCTAGAAGCTTTCTGGACTAATTGGTTTATATGCATGTTCTATTGTCTACAAAATTGGTTTTTTTGCATATGATTTCGTTTATCACACCTGATTAGATTGTTATATTCTTTTTGTGATTCATTAGTTTACTAGCTACAAATTTGTCATTACTTGATCATATTTAGCTGGTTGTTTTCATGTTTATCTAGCGATTTTAAAATTCAAATTGGTATATTCTCATGCTAGACACTTGTTGATTGGTTTATCTTTTCACCGGATTGTCTATTCGAGAGAAAAAGGAGGAGAGATGTATGTGATGTAGGGAGAGATTTGAGCATGTTTTTTATTGCATATTTTACAAATTGGTATTACATATTGGTAGTTTAAATTTGGTATCATTTTGTGCTCAATTGTCTGACAAATAATTTTTCAGGTTTATTAATATTGGTATCTATTGTCATTTGGTATAATTTGTATATATATATATATATATATATATATATATATCATACTTCACTGGGTATTTGTTTATCTGTTTCGTGTGTGTAGGTATGCTTCAGAGATTCGAGATTTCAAGTCTACATCACATTCAGACAGTTCATGATTACCGGTGCTACATATACTAGTCCGTGTCCTGTAATTTTTGACTTTGGGTTTATGGGATGGGATTTAGGCATCATACGGCTTGACGAACCGACTTAGGCATTTCACTAGTTTAGTGGTTTCCCGGAATAGCCAAAGGGGGAGATTTGTAAGGACATAAATTTCCAGTTGAGTCCATGTATTGTTTTGACTTAATTCCGCGAACAAAACTGTGTTTGTAATATGTCATAGGGAGATTTTATTTTGTCACGATCCCACTTGGTCTATGACGTATTGAAGAAATTGAAGACGTTGTGGCAACGTTTCAAAGAATTAATCATGCTGATGTTTAATTGGTGCAAGTTTATTCGTCCTCAAAGTTAATTGAATTCCGAGATCACACAGGTATGAATGCATATAGTTAATGGTGCTCGGAATTGTTTTTATAAAAGATAAGGATGTAATGTTATAAAGAAAAATGTTTTAAAATGTTTTAAAGTGTTTTAAATGTTTTAAAGTGTTTTAAATGTTTTAAACTACGCTTTATTCTTATAAGATCAAAATAGAGTTTGACTTATTTGGATCTCTTTTGGAAGAGACGTTTTAAACAAAAAGTTAAAAAGTCAAACTGACACGCGGCATCGTTCAAATGACATAAGATCTCGTTCGAGCGAGATGCTCATGTCGCGTGAACGACGTGTCACTCTCAATCGAGCAACACAGTTTTCGAGGCGGCGCTTGATTCATATTTAAAGCGTGGTTTCGTCAGAGTTTTTAAGAGTGCATTCTAGAAAAACTGTTTACGATCCAGAAACGTGTTTGCACATGTTTTTCTAAGGTTTCAAAGCTTAAACACATCCCTAGAGTTTGCAAAGATCTGAGATATCATTATTATATGTTTATGTGATCTTACTTCACTAAGAAGGTTTGTTCTACACTTGAACATCAGGGTTTTATGGTGAAGAAAAGATAAGGACATCTTGTTCGACATCGTAGATGTATTAAAGCCATTCGATGGACAACGAGACATACGTGGACGCGTGTGTTGTGGACAGGTATCGTGGAAGATGGAATTTCTGCGTGGGCACTATTTAAGAATGGTAGAATATCAGAAGGAGCATCAAGACCCATGGGGATCGAGTCATTGAGTAAGGCTAATTTGTCTTTGTAAAACCTTTATTAATAGTGATTGTGTGGCTTGGGCCGTCTGAGGTTTTTTCTCGTCTTGTGTTTTTCCTCGTACATCCGGTGTTGTGAATATTCTTTACTTTATTTGCTTTAATCAGTAGATGCATGTTTAGGATTAATCAATATAAAATTGGTTTAAAGTAAGAATTGATTTTTCACAACTTGGTTTGGTGCTAATTAAAAGTTGGATAATTTTTGGTAAAATTGGTTTGATTTGAAACGCATATATAAGGACCCCTCTTTCAATCCCAACAAGCTCGATGCAATAGAAGTCTTGGTCGGTAGAATGATGACATAAAGAATTTAGTTCGAAGAGAAATAGACCAACACCCAGCTCATCATGGTGTCAGATATATGCGAGAGTTATCCAGAAAAGTGCTCAAAACCCAAATAAAGTCCCCCTTTTGAAGGGCAATAGAAGAAGAGGCTCCAAAAAAGTTTCAAATCCCTAGGTTCAAGATTTACGATGGGAAGACTGATCCCATTGATAATGTACGCCAATATTGGCAAGCCATGACCCTATGGAGTAATAATGTCGCGCTCATGTGTCGTAGCTTCCCTTCTAGCTTACACGATGTGGCCCATAAGTGGTTCGAGAGATTACCACACAGGTCCATTAAAAACTTCAAATCTTTGGTTAATTTATTCACAACCTGATTCATAAAAAGCAGCTCCCACTTGAGGCAGATGGATGCACTACTTATTATGAAAAATAAGCCACGTGAGAACCTTAGGGAATACGCCAAGAGGTACTTGGAACTATTTAATGAAATCGAGGATTGCTCGGAGCAGGTTATCATAGTGTCCTTTAAAATCGGTTTGCCAAGCTCTTGCCTACTACATCAGTCCTTAACTAAGAAGGTGGCTACATCCATTGATGACTTGATGGCTCGAATAGAGAAATACGCCAAAGTAAAAAATGTAACCCATCTTAACGCAAGGGATAATGGTCTCACAAAGGAGAGCAAAGGAGTGGATAATAACAAGCCTCAAAAGAAGGGAAACAAGAACGGGGGAAAAATGGATCCAAAAATGGAAACAAAAATAATCCCTAAAAGGCATTTCAAGTTATGAAAATTGTCTTTAAGGAACCAATATACAAAGAGTCTCACCAAGACCAAAGACAAGACATTTATCAAGTGGCTAAGGAATAGGGGAGAAGACCCCACCAAATGGAATAACGCACTAAGGTGCGCATTCCACAAGGAGCGTGGCCTCAAAATTGATCACTATAAAGCCTTCAAATATCATCTTGAGAAGTTAACTGAGGATAGGCATATCAATGAGTTCATTGAAAAGAAGACTGATAAGGCAGCTGTAAATGGAGAGCAAATGCGTGATAACGTCCTCGAGGATGATATCGGCCATGAGTTCGTAGTAATCCACGGGGAGTCAGACCTCAAGAAAATATAAGGAAATGCTTATCGAATGGAAGTCAAGAAGATCACTATAATCATGAAAGCTTTTCAAATTAATCCCTCCAAAACTCACGCCAGGAAGCGTCGACGATTGGAGGACGTCGATTATAACAAGCATATTGTATTCACAGAAGAGGACTTGGTTGGGGTTCGAACCCCACATCATGATGCGTTGGTCATCACACTTTGGATAGCAAACTGGGATGTTAATAGATCGCTCGTCGATGAGGGTGGCTCATCTAAAGTGATGTACCTAGAGTTGTTTCAAAAGTTGAAGCTTAGTATCACCGACCTCAAAGAAGCCACCATTTCGTTAGTCGGCGTCGTTGGAAAAATCACAGTTTTTTGGGGAAAGATTACCCTTCCTGTTAAAGCAGGAAACATTTAAAAAATGATTGAATTACTTGTAGTTGGCATTGAGTCTTCGTACCACGACATCCTCGGCAGAGGGTGGATCCATGCAATGAAGGTAGTATCGTCAACATACCAACAAAAGCTCAAGTGTGTTACAGATCGAGGAGTGATTGAGATCCATGTCAACCAAGCTATGGCCAGAAAGTGATTTATAGCAGCCATTCACCCCAAGCAGGAGAGGAAGGCAGATGAATTAAAGAGTTAGGAGGAAGACAAATAGGGTTTTCCACTCTTGAAATAATAACTAAAGTACGGTTGACCAGGGGTAGAGAAAATAAAGCTCCACCCCTCAAAAAGGGTCATCGAAGACCTGGAAGAGGTCGCGGATGGAAGTAACTCGACTGAGAAGAAATTTCTAATTATTACCTCCTTAACTCATCGCGGGGAAAAAGAGTTAGTCACGCTCCTTTAGAGAAACTTGGATGTCATTAAGTGGGAACCCTATGAGCTGACTGGGATAGATTCAGGCATCGCTTGTCATCGGTTGGACATTGAGCCAACCTTCAAGATTTCAAGCCAATCGCACAGAAGGCTCGCCAAATAGCTCCAGAGAAAGAAAAATATGTAGAGAAAGAGGTCGTGAAGTTACTGGATGCAGGTTCGATACGGGAAATCCAATTCCCTAAATGGCTATCCAACCCAGTGGTAGTTCCTAAGATCAATGGAAGCTCGAGAGTCTGTATTGACTTCACTGACCTTAATAGGTCATATCCCAAGGATAACGTCCCTCTCCCAAAGATTGATCAATTGGTTTACGCCACAACAACTCATAAGAGGATGAGCTTTTTAGATGCTTACTCTGGATACCATCAAATCCCCCTTTATGAGCTAGACCAAGATAAGACCTCCTTCATAACTCGTGTTGGTTTATATTTCTACAAGGTTATGCCCTTCGGCCTTAAGAATGCAGGAAAGACTTATCAACGACTACTCACTAGAATGTTCGAGAAGCAAATGGGGGAGACTATGAGAACACACTATATATTGACTTACTTGAGTCTACATATATATGAGTTCCAACTAGTTTTGATATCTAGACCAAATAGGTTAGATTTTATGAGTACTCTATCTCCTCAAAGGTTCAAGTACAATGAAGAAATCCTGTCCAAGAAAATCCTCAAGATCAATATAAAGGGAAGTTATTTCTATCCTTAGAAACCAAAAATAGGGAACACTCACTACATTTTTCATATCTCCTATTTGCAGTTATGGTTTTACAACACTTTAAGACTTCTTAAAATCATTTAATTCAATTCAAATATTTTATACAATTTTAAAATAATTTTTGAATTAATTAAAACCTCTTTTTAGAAGAGTTGTGGGTAAAATTTGTATTACAGAAAGTTATTTTGTTTGCTGATTCACTACACCAAATCTGCCCATTTGTCAAGGTCATTGACCTTGACATTTCGAGGCGAGACAACTTTTTTTGTCACGGTCGTGTCACGGTCATTGACCTTGACATAAAACTCGCGTTTTGTGTCACGGCCGTGTCAAGGTCAATGACCGTGACACGTTTGTCACGGTCAATGACCGTGACCCTTAGTAAAAAAATTGTCACGGGCATTGACCGTGACAAGGCCATGACAAAATTGTCAGGGACTTGTCACGGTCAATGACCATGACAATTCTGGGCAGAATTAAAAAAAAACTGCTGGGCAGTATGGCCACTGCCACTGCCCAGCAGTATATTTGTACCTGTTATAGCAACGTTGTACCTGTTCCACACATCATATATCCGAACAAACTAAAGATAATGCAAATATATATTCAAATAAGAAACTATTTAAAAAGAAACAACATCACCATCATTTTATCTCAAATCTACAAACTATTTGCATGGAAAAGAGATTTTGTACCGCGACGCTCGGGAACACCTCCTTATCCTTCCCTTCTCGTCCGAGTAGCCACATAAGTATAGAGCATATGTGGCCTACCCTTAGGGCCACTCCCTGTCCCCTGAATTGAAATAAATTAAAATTAGTATCCGCCCCTCAAATATAGATAAATATAAATTGTAATTGAAATCGAAATCGAAATCGAAATTGACATATAAATATAAATACATTACCTGTAGTGTCACTCAAACAGCTAACTTGAGCTCATATGGCACCTCCTTCCAACTAATGTACCCCGGGCAATCGTGTCAATTATAATTCTCTTCATATCTAAACACTAAGAAATACCATAATCCTATGGAGGTATGCGTTGCAAATTCCTTCCAACCGTTGTGTAGCCAAAAATCAGCAGTTGAAGTTGTCAACTCCACCTTTGAATGGGGTATGGAAAGTGGTGGGGTATGGAAAGTGGAATTGACAACTTCAACCGGTGATGTTTGGCTACGTAACGGTTGGGAGGAATTTGCAGAGCATCGCTCCATAGGATTATGGCATTTCTTAGTGTTCGGATAGACGAAGAGATTCAGTCTCCTCTCCACAAATAGGACACCCCAAATAACTATGTACTAATCACCTATTAAAGGTAAGAAGCGTATATTCATGGATTAGTATAAACAAAACTTAGATGTAGTTGGAATATTTATGTATTAATCTCCTCTCCACACACGCACACTACACAAGAGTGAAAATGATAAAGTGCAGATCAAGTAAAAGCATTAAAAATGGATGTTTCGGTACAAATTGAAATAATTATTACAAATTGAAAAATTGTTTCAAATTCGGGTTATCATAAAAAATGGATTGATATTCGGTAGGAGCAGCCAAGTCATCCACACTACTATTTAGATGCCTTGGCGCGTGTTGGACAATTGACCACGGCTCGTTGTTGATATACTCCGAGTAAAACACTTGCTTAACCTTTTGAAATGCACAAACAAACGGCTCATCGCTCACGTGGTCGTTGCTCTTCAACTTGGACAAGTCAACCATGATCAAATTGGTGACAGGATCAACTTTAGAAGCATTTTTATCCTCAACTCTTACCCATTCACAGTAAAATACAACCTCTTTGAAGCTTATATAATCCAATTCAAATATATTTTGAATTACACCATAGTAAGTCATTTCAGCTTCAACGAGGTTTTTATCTTTTGCGCTTGCTCGAAAGAAAGTAAGAGCCTTGTATGAAATACCCGAGTTCTGTACATTTGTACTTTCCTCGTACACTTTAGCGCCGAAAATGTAACCGTTCAATCGATATTTTTTGTACTCTTGTGCCACGAAAAAGGGTCCAGTGGCTAGACGAGCAAGCCTTGATGTCGCATCACCCATCTTTAGGAGCTGAGAATATAGATAAATTAATTATATTAGTGGTAAAATATGAGTGTAATGTAACGTTATATAACGACTGTTTTCATTGTAATTACCTCTTGTGTCAACCATAGCCTAAATTCGCTGTCTGATTGTACCACTGTTTTTCGTCTTTTATTGTTCTCACAGGCTTCATATCTACTGCATATTACAAAATTAATCATGTATAAAATAATCTAAAATAATGTTAAACATTATAATATTCGAAACTTACTTTTTCCATTCTTCGACATCTTCATGTGTGTCAAATAGATAACGAGCTACTTGTTCATGTTGCAAACTCGTTAATTTCACTCGTTTTCCCATCACATTACCACCATCATCGAGGAATTCATCAGTGTCATCAACGCTGGTAGAGTCAGTCATATATTCCCGAGTATATATTGATGACTGCACGGTGATGTATTCCTCTGCAATTGATCCTGCAATGTATCGCGTATTCTTGACGTAATCTTTAAAAACTTTCATCAATCTTTCAAACGGATACATCCACCGATATCTAACTGGACCACAAAGAAGTGCCTCGTCGCATAGGTGTACCAACAAGTGAACACTTATGTCAAAGAATGCTGGGGGAAAGTACTTCTCCAATACACAAATCGCTTCGTTCACATCCAATTTTGCGGCCACTATGTGTTCTCGATTCACTACCTTCTCACACAAGAGGGAGAAGGTAATACTAATTTGCATAATAGCCCTACGCAAATCCTTGTGCTTGGAGAAACAGTGCTTAAACAATAGAGGAACCAATTGCATGATCACATGCCAATTGTGGGACTTACACTTATGTAAATCATGAGTAGCATAATTCACAATCCTTTGCAAGTTGGACGAAAAAGTAGATGGGCCCTTCAAATTATATATTGTGTCTAGAAGCACCTTCCTTTCCCCACTCGTCAAAGTAAACGCACCAGGGGGAATTATTGTCCTTCCCCTACTATCTTCTTTCAACCATAGTTGTGGTTTAAGTTTTAACGTTTTAAGGTCTTTTCGTGCATTTTCTCCATCCTTCGAATGACGCCCCCCAAGGCAAGTACCCACAATATGTTCAGCGAAGTTCTTCTCTGCATGCATCGCATCCAATACATGGCGCACCGGGTTTTTCTTCCAATAAGGCAAGTCAAATAAAATTGACCTCCGAGACCATGCCTTTCTTATCTCAGTTTCATTCCCAGTTGGGGTCTTCTTATGCTTGACATTCTTAAATTTGGGATTCTTACCTGGCATATTTGGGCCACATTGAGAAGATTTACTTTCAATTTCTGAACCCGAAAGTTGTCTCGGCGGTAGCCTATGTTCAACTCCGCCCAATAAAAAATTGGAAGCTTTCTCAAATCTGAAACTATGAGCTGGGGGTAAAAACCTCCTGTGGCAATGGTATACATTTTTTAAGCTGGAGGATAGACGAAGAGATTCAGTCTCCTCTCCACAAATAGGACACCCCAAATAACCATGTACTACACATCCGGATAATGTCCCATAAGCTGGAAAATCATGAATTGCCCACATCAACATAGCTTTCAGCGTAAACTCTTCTTTTCTAAAAGAGTCAAATGATTGCACACCATCTTCCCACAACTCATTTAATTCTTCTACCAAAGGAGCCAGGTAGATATCAATGTCTTCACTTGGTGCCTTTGGCCCAGGTATCAATAAAGCCATCATCGAAAATTCAGGTCTCATACACTATGAAGGAGGGAGGTTGAGTGGGGCTAGGATCACTGGCCATACACTCTGATTGGTGCTTAGATTTCCAAATGGATTGAAACCATCTGTTGATATAGCCAAACGAATGTTGCGTTGTTCTCGAGCAAAATCGGGATACTCATAATTCATCCTCCGCCAGGCAGTAGAATCAATAGGATGACGCATGATATTACCCCCTACTTCTGCCCTAGCATGCCAAGTCATTGCCTCTGCAATCCATGGTACTGTGAAAAATCGCTTTAATCTAGGCCCAACGGGAAAATATTTCAATACTTTTTGAGGCACTTTTGAGCTTGTGCCTTCCTTACTAGTAGATTGGACATATCTAGGTTCATCGCATACCGGACAACGATCGAGATTTTCATACTCCTTTCGGTATAGTATGCAGTCATACACACAAGCATGAATCGATTTATACTTCATTCCCAAAACTTTCAAACTGTTCTTCATAACAGGATAGCTATTTGGAAGTGTATTCACCTTGGGTAATAAGCCCTTCACCCATTTCAGAATTCCCGTCACGCTATTGCCAGACAAACCGTACTGCGTCTTCAAACTGTGCAAACCAACCATGGCATGTAAAGTTGTTTGATCTTTCTCACAGCCAGAGTATAACGGTTGGGTCGCCTTAAATTTTAAACTTTGGTAGTCATCGTCAAGTTTTATCGTGTTATCTTCACGAGCACTTGAATCTTCTACATCATCAGTAACCTCATTCTCCTCAGCTTCATAAACTCCGTACGCATCATCAACTAAATCCTCTAACATATTATGATCTACATCGTCCCCTTCTTCATCTATTCTACTTGTTGAAGGATGTTGTGAAGGTTGGTCAGGGACAAAAGGAACTTTCAATTCACCGTGAAAACTCCAAAATCGATAACTATCTTGCATACCCGATCTTAACAAATGTAGTTCAACTGTTTTCCACTCAAACATCTTACCATTCTTACACCTAGCACACGGACACGGAAACTCTTCATCATTACGACATCTCTTTGCATATTTCACAAATTCGTTAGCACCTCTGCGAAACACATCCCCCATTCTATTAGTCTCACCCATCCACTCTTTGTATTTCGGATATCCCATCACAGCTACCACAACTAAACACCTATTAAAGGTAAACAAAACTTAGATTTATAGTATGTTTTTTTTAATTATCCCATCATTTAATTATCCTATTAAAGGGTATGTGGTCCTATCCCATTCAAGAATGCATTTTTCTGTAATATACTTAACAGCTCATGCACATTGTTACGATTTGAAAAAAATTCGACAGCATATCCCCTTAGTTCTCCAAGTACACGACGTAGATTGGCAGGTGTGAGTGTTATTTCAATTGGTCAATTAAAATAACAGTCACACTTGTCAATCTAGTATGTACCCAGAGAACATTAAGATACGACTGCAGAACTTCCTCCAAAAGTAACAACTTTAAGCCAATAAGAATATTATACAAAAATTATACAGTCTCAAACTGTCCAAACGGGACAATTCGAGAGATCTCATTACAGGGGTAATGACTCTCGAACGGGTCTAAGGGTTATTGAATGCGTACGCATAAGAACTAGAATGCTAGTATCTATGCGCACTATATTAAATTTCAAGTATGTTTCATATAATGGGTTAATTCAAATACACAAATAAATTCATGGGATAATTCAAATACAAAAATAAATTCATGGGATAATTCAAATACAAAAAGAAATTCATGTATTGACCACATACACACACACACACACACACACACTATCTAAGTTGTTCTATAGGTATAAAAACAATTATTATCCAATTATTATCCAACTATTATCAATTATTTATTTTGAATGTAAATAATATTCAAATATTCTAATATTCAAGCCTAGGTGCGTAGGTGTGCGTGTGTGTGGCGTAGGTGTGCGTGTGTGCGTAGGGGCGTAGGTGTGCGTGTGTGTGTGGCGTAGGTGTGCGTGTGTGCGTAGGTGTGTCCACCCCACCCCACCCCCTCCCCCCCTCCACTACCCCCTCCCCCACTCTGCCCCATCCCGCCCCACCCCCACCACACACCACCACACACACACACACACCCACCCCACCCCACCCCCTCCCCCTGCCCCCCTCCACCACCCCCTCCCCCACCGCACACCACCACACACACACACACACACCACTCTACCCCACCCCCTCCCCCAAAACACACCACCACACACACACACACACTGCACCCCACCCCACCCCACCCCCTGCCCCCTCCACCGCCCCCTCCCCCACCCTGCCCCACCCCGCCCCACCCCCTGCCCCCCTCCACCACCCCCTCCCCCACCCTGCCCCATCCCGCCCCACCCCCCACACACGCACACACATACACACACACATATATATATACACATACACACATAAATATACAAACAAATCTATATATAAATGGAAGAGAGAGAGAGAGAGAGAGAGAAATTGGACCTGAGAGAGAGAGCAGCGTCGAGTCGAGAGAGAGAGAGAGAGAGAGAGAGAGAGGGAGGGAACGGTGGGAGGGAAAAAAGAAGGGGAAAAGTGATTTTGCTGGAAAAGTTGTCACGGTCGTGTCAAGGTCATTGACCGTGACAATTCGTTGTCACGGTCGTGTCAAGGTCAATGACCGTGACATAAAACGCGTGTTTTTTTGTCACGGTCAATGACCTTGACAAGGCTGGCCGGCTGAAAGGTGACAATTTGCCCATTTTGGTGTAGTGATTATTTGCCTGGGTAGAACAAAAAAGAGCTAGAGAATTCAGGGTACGCATTGTAATTATTTTAAACACGCATTTTTAATTGCATCATGTTCATACACATGTTGTATTCTCGTCGACTAATATTTTGTTTTCTCTAAGACACAAACTATTTAAACCTTCTCAGCCCTTGGATCAACCTTATCAACGTTTTTCATGTAGTGAGAGTCAATCCTTGTGAAACCAGTATAAACCAATCAACAATCTTTTAATCAACCATTTTTGATGAACTGTTGGATTATAAGTCAAATGGTCAACATTCAATCCCAGCCATAGGATTGAGTTAGACCTTCTGGATCCTTCTTCTGTTACTATAAATAGGACCCAAGTCTCAGCCATTATAGACTTTTGCCATTTCTCCAAATAAGAGAGAAAAGAGAGAGAATAGAGAAGAGAGGGAGAGAGGGAGAGAAAAGAAAGAAGAAATCCTAGGTTCTTCGTAGTTCAACCTCTGAGTGATTCTTCCCAAAACCAAACACCAAAACCTCAATGTTCCATACACCAGAAACCTCTTCTTGAGATTTAGATATTTTTTTTAGGGTTTCTGTGTTCTTGTTGTTGAAGTTTTTCTTCATTTGAAAACCTCTTCAAGTTCTTGGTTCTCTCAGAACTCATCTCTAAGAGAAACTTAAGTTTCATTATTGAAACTGAGTTTTTCTAAAAAGAGAACATCACACGATTTGTTTTCATTTTCTCTTTTTTTTTGGATCTGGTATTATACTTCCACTATGTTTCAATAAATTTTGAAATAGAAACTTCTAAGTTTCAAAATATTTTTAGATCTAGTGAGTTGTTTGTGTTTCTGGATTTATATTTCATATTTTATGAAATACATGAGTACAAAAATAAAAAGAACACAAAGAACTTTAGTTAAAGTTTTTAATCCATAACCATAGATCTGAGAAAAGAAGTTTTATGTCAAAATATGTTGAATCAGCCTCTGCATGTTAAGTCTGAATCTATTTTTAACAAAATAGACTTCTAATCTAGTTTGGATCTCAATTGGAGGTTTGCAATTTCAAAAATATTTTCAAAATACTGAAACTGTTTAAGACCTTGAACCGTCTTCTGAGCAAGGTATCCTTGAGATCTATGGATTTATAAAAAGATCAAGAAGTCTTGATTTGAAAATATAGATTTGCAAATAACCTAATCATTTTGGAACTATTGTAATTTGTTAGGAATGTTTGTATAATCTTGAGAGGGTGAGTAGCATGTTTGCATGTAGTAGCACATCACAAACACTATCTCACACGAACACTTAGACACTGTGGTTCGGTCTGAGAATCTTGGATTTTGAAAGAGTTGCTGGAGCTAGAATTCAAAGAGAAGGAGATCAAGGAAAAAGCAAAGAAGCAGCAAGAAAAGATCAGTCCAAATCAGATTACCTTTGGAGTGGAGAATCTCAAGTAGGTATATTCTGAAATTAGGTTAGGATCTTTGTGGTTTTCTTAAGTGTTGTAACTTGATTCTTTATTCTAGTGAATTTTTTGTTTTGTGCCGTAGAGGGCACCATGGATGTTTCCCTTGATTTAGGGTTTTATCACGTTAAAAATTCTTGTATCTATTTCTTTGAATGTTCTTAACTGTTGTTGTGATTAGGACTGGATGGTAACTTTAATATATGTTTATTAAAATTTTAAAAAAAAGGTAACCAACTATTAAATCCAAACCATACATTCAGAAAAGTTTTTATAGCACATCTTCTGTTTTTCGAAAAGAGTTTTGTCCAAAAAGTTTATTCGGAGTTTACAAAATTTATAACATTCTGTTATTAACCTTGTAAACAAGCTTTTAGCATTAATGTTTTTCTTCAGACTATGGAGGTATATATCGACGACATGCTCGTCAAGAGTAAGCTCAAAGATGATCACCTCTCTGATGTGGCAAGGACTTTTGATATCCTTAGGAAATAACGAATGAAACTTAATGGGAGAAAGTGTTCATTCGGTGTCCATTCAGGAAAATTCCTTGGATACCGGGTCAATAAAAGAGGAATCGAGGCGAACCCCGACCAGATTGACACCATTAATAAAGTCCATCCCCCTCAGATGATAAGACATGTCCAGAAGCTCACTGGAATGCTCGCTACACTCAATCTCTTTATCTCGAAGTCCTCAAAGCGATGTCAACCGTTCTTCCAACTATTAAAGAAAAATAAGGGCCTAATATGGAACGAGGACTGCTCTAGAGCCTTAGAAGAACTCAAGACCTATCTTAGCAGACCTCCTTTTCTCGTGATTTATAGATAAGGCGATCCTTTATACCTTTACCTTGATGTATCGGACCATGCTTTGAGTTTTGCCTTAGTATGTGAAAGATAGGGAGGCCAACATTCGGTTTACTATGCAAGCAAGACACTTTTGAAAGTCGAGCAATGGCACCTGACATTAGAGAAGCTTTCATATGACTTAGTGATAGCCTCAAGGAAGTTGAAGAACTACTTCGAGGCTCACTCCATCTTGGTGGTCACTTTATATCCCCTTAAAGCTGTTCTGAGGAAAGCTGATCTCTTTGACCGATTATCAAAATGGTCAATCGAGCTCGGGAGGTTAGAAATTCACTTTCAACCAATAACAACCATCGAGGGGCAGATTCTAGATAATTTTATCACTGAGTTTATAGGAGATTGGACCATGATCGTCCAAAAACTAATCGATCTATGGAAAGCACACAATAATCTAGCCCTTGGAGCTTATACGTAGATGGAGCCTCCAACTCCCAGGGGAAGGGGTAGACATCGTATTGGTAACCGCCAAAAACACAGTGCTCGAGCAAGGTGTCAGGCTGGGATTTGAAGCCTTTAATAATGAATCAGAATATAAGGCGCTGATAGTTGGCATGTGTAAAGCACAAGTGTTGGGGGCAATGCACCTCCAAGTCTTCAGCAATTCACAGTTGTATCTAATCACATAAATGGAGAATTTAATGCAAAGGATGAAAGAATGACAACTTACCTTGTCTTCGTAAAGGGACTCATGGCCAAATTTTACAAGGTTGACGTTCAGCAGTTCCTCAGGGGACAGAACAGCCACGCCAATGCCCTATCAGCACTAAGTTATACAATAGATTCTGATTTGAAAAAAATGATCCAAATAGACTTCCTCGTGCAGCCTAGTATTGATCTGACTAGTGAATTTGAGCAAGCACCCGAGCGGGTTCTCCACATAGAAAGAGCACCAAGTTGGATGGACCCCATCATAGATTATTTATGAAGTGATACACTACCAAGTGATAAGAGGTCGGGACATCAGATATCTACTCGCTTTCACTTATCTCTTGATGGAAAATTGTATAAGAGATCCTAACTAGACCATACCTTTAGTGCGTTCATCCACAAGAAGTCTAGAAGGTCCTGTATGAACATCATGAGGGTATTTGTGGAAGTTATGCAGAAGGAAGGTCATTGTCCTATCAAGCAATAAAAGGAAGGATATTGGTGGCCATATATGCAGAAAGACGTTAGAGTCTATGTTCGAAAGTGCGAAAAAGGCAAAAAATACTCGCCTATGGTTCGCCACTAGCGACCTCAAATCATTAACCAGTTCATGGCCCTTTGCCCAATGGGTTTTGGACATTATAGGACCACTGCCCACTGCACCCAAAAACCAAAAGTATTTGTTGATCTCAATAGACTACTTCACGAAGTGGTTAGAGCAGAACCACTGGCGAATATTCGGAACACAGAAATGACATGATTCATATGGAAGAACATCATCACCCATTTCGGTATACCCAGGTCGATTATTACTAACAACGGGACCCAGTTCGAAAGTGATCTCTATCAAAATTTTTGTAACCATCATGGGGTCAGGCATTATTTCAGCTCCGTAGCATATCCTCAGAGCAATGGGCAAGTTGAAGTTTCCAATAAGACAGTAGTTAACGGAAGAAAAAAGACTGAAATGGGCCAAAGGTGCTTGGGCGAGTGAGCTGCCTCACATCCTCTGTCCTAAATGATTAAAGTTTCATACTAATTATTCATAAATGAAAATCAATCAACACATGTTTAGTCGGCGTATGCCCAAAACATATATAGTCAATTATATTTTTTATTTAAGTGAATACATTTACAACAATAACAATTTGTTAAAGCCTACGAAGGTCCTAAATGACGTGAAAGATAATATTCCACTCGAGCTCTTCGGCCATCATCAGGATGGGGAACAAATATTTCCATAGCCCCCTCCGGGCACTGCTCTAACAGCTGCACCGGAATGGCATCTATGGGGATCCAACGGTCATCTCTATGAAAGGGATTTGATTCCAAAGATGGAGGAGTAATTTCATGTCTATACCACAAGGTAGAATTTTTAGGGAATAAAAAATCCCTGAGGACACTTAGCCACCCTTTGATAAAAGCTCGCTCCTCGACCTCTTTCTATTTTGCAAGTGCATCCGTCCAGCCTTGATCATAGCCATCAGCCCACAACTGTCTAGAACCTTTCGGAATAAGTGTCATAACGCGTGACATCTCTTTGAAGATCGCCAATAATTACATATTCTCATTGAACATTCCCCTTTAGCTCGGCAATCTCCCTCTGAGAAACATCATCGTCTGATCTAGCTCGACGTGCGAACAATGAATAGGACCCTCACGGGATTTAAGGAGCATTGCTCGGGGCGCTCTCCTTGAGGTGTGAAACTTCTCTTCTAAGTGCATCATTTTCCCTCTGTAGTAGCTCTTGGATTTGATTAACTACAGATGCATCCATATGCTTCCCCTTCAAGGCATCCATCTCTTTTTTAATAGAGGCTCTAATCTCTTCCATTTCCTCGAGTCTATCCTTTAGTCTGGAAACCACTTTGAATTGATCCTTATAGTCGTTATTCCTTTCCCTAAGGGACTTACAAATCTGTATGAAAGCTCGGCTCACTTTGGCGCTGATGTTTGACCAAAGGATTTGGCCCAGACGAGAGCTGACAGGGATATAGTCATCTAAATCAACAAGCTATAAATGGTGAAAATAAATGACAAGAACAACATAAATTAGTGAATACAAAAATGAGATTTCTTTTATTTAGAATAAATTGGCATCAGTTGAGTACATAATACACCATTTAACAAAAAATATAGACAGAAGGATAGGCCTAGAGGTCTAGCTAATGGTGTCAACCTGCTCGAAAGAAGAGGGATCTTTTCCCTTGTTAGCAACAGGGTCATCAGCGACCTCGCTTGAGCCAGTAGCTGGTGCATGTCCTTTTGCTGAAATAAAACCCACTCCCTGATCAGCAGGAAAAGCACTTACATAAGGGACAACAGGATCCACAACAGTTCGAGAAGTAGGAGCATCCTCATCTACTATAGGTTTGGGGCCTGGGTTGTGTCAGGAAAATAAGGGGAGTCAGCAGCAACGCTAGTACCGATCAAGGCTCGATCCCAACCTTTCTTGAAACCTTCTCGACCAACATAGGCAATCTATACTTCAGTGTCTTTGTATGCTACTTACCATCCTTTTTTATACGCGCTCTCCCGAACAGTAGCCGCCTCTGCCTCCAGCCTCTTTACCTTCTCGGTTAGCACTTTGTTCGCTTCTATCAGCACTTTGTTCACTTCTGCTATAGCCAGCATGTCAGTAATCACTAGATCATAAGACTCGCATAACTTGAATAACCCCTTTATCGTGTCAGGCTTCTCCCATTAAAAAGAGGCTTTAGCAACTATCAAAGCTTTCTCGAAAGACTTCAAAGCCTCTTAGGAGGACCTTAAACTCTCTTCGAGCTCGGCATTCATCCTTGATATTTTATCTCAGCCACACAGCATGACAGTTTAATTGAAAACGAATTACAAGAAAACACATGCATTAATTAAGGAAGAATAAAGAGATCGCAAGACAGAAGGATTCAGGGCTAACTGGTTAGGCCCTATGCTCGACGATCGCTCATGGTCCGCTATGAGCATTGCCTTTTCTAGTAGTAGTGGGGCAAGATAAGGGGTTACAACCACCGAGGCCCCCTTGACAGGAATTAAAACAGGCACTATGGAGTCCATCGATGCCTTTGCCTTCTTCCTTCTCTCGTCTTCTCTCCTTTTCCCTTCCTCTCTCTTCATTTATTCCTCTTTCTTCTTCTCTTCCTCTTTCTTCTTCGCTTCCTCTCTCTTTCTCTCTCTCTCCTCCTTTTTTCCTCTTCTTTTTTTTCTTCCTCTCCACCTCTTTCTCATGAGCCACCATTTTGGAACCACGAACAGAATCTCCATCTTCTGCTTGAGAAAATTCATCCTACTGGATAACATGTCATCATCATCATCCAGTATTAGATTCTTTCTTCTTGGAGGAGCCATTTCCACCTCACTGGACCTCTCATCATGAGTTCCTTCTTTATTGGACTCCTCCTCGCTCGATCTCTCTTCTCTAGATCCTACCTCACTACTACCATCTCTACCACCTTCAGCAATACCAACATTTGACTTGCTCTCCTCCTCTCATCTAATTTGATGGGTTCAAAAGCACCAACTCATTCTTTTGGGATATCAAGGTGGGGTATAGTGTCTACTAGACAAGCAATGAAACTAGTAGTAGTATTTTATACTCCAACAGAAATACAGCAGACCTAGGGTGCTCACCCTCAGCTATGGAGTCCCTTATCTTCTAAGCATTTATCATCTCAGCAGCCCGGATCTCTCGAGGAGTAGGTTCTTGATTTTTAGCCTTCGCTGAAAAAAGGAAAAAGAGGAGAGCATTGAATAAAAACACTTCAACATGAGCAAGCAAGCAATAAATGAAAAAGGGTTGGCAACAACCTATGTACTCCTCCCCGTATGTAGGGATTCGAGGTCCCCTATACCTCACGCCCTCTATTTGGGGAGGAACTTGCCTATTTCTAGGAATACATCCTTGAAACCAGTAGTCTTTGTGAGAATCATGTAAATTCACTACTAATACCCTATCAAGGCTCCTTGCTTTCAAATATAGAAGACCCCTGCTTTTGCGAGAAAAAGTATAACAATAGACGATTTCAACTAATCCTAAATTGGTTCCATAAAGGTGATTTATCTTATAGACTCCATTGAAAATCTTCCAAACATTTGGAGAGCACTGAGCAGGAGCTATGTCGAAGTATTGAAAAAAGTATAAAAATAGAGGATTTTGAAATAGTAGGAGTACGTGTATCTAGTGTCCATCCTCAACATCATGAACATTGCGAGGAACTGGGGCACACTCAATATCTACCCAGTCAGGGATATTGTAGCATTTTCTAAACTCAAGCAAAGATTTGTTATCTATCGTGGCCATGAAAAAACTTAAAAAACCCTAGCTACAATGGAGTGAAGAACAATGATAAAAAAAACTAAGAAAATGAAGGGAATTGAAGACTTACGAAGGAAGAATCCAATTAGAAATGTTGAAAGACCTTGAATTAGGGAGACGAAGAGCAAAAGACAGCCTGGGAAGCACAAGATGCAAAAAAGTTGAAGTGACGATCAAGTTCATCCAACACTTGAGTTAAAACACTCCAACGATGGTTCACGGATTTCGAAGAAGATCTTTCACTCCAATATCTACCCAAATGACGAGCCTCTCCTCTCCTAATCATGTAAATTGAAAATGTGCCATTATGAGGGAAACACTCTCTTTTAAAATTTGTGGGCCCAATTTTTCACCCAAAATTTTTAGGGGCAATATGGATACCTATTTTTATCAGCTCGTAAGAGTAGTCAACTAGGCCCATAAAGGATATTAAGTGTCCAGTCTAAATTATGAGCCATGATTATGAAACTAACCCGAGATAAGACCAAGTCTATCCCCGACAATCTCGAAGAGATATTCAAGGGATTCATGGCTTATCGTGGAGGTTATAACTGCACTTTGTATTGAATATATAAGAACACCTGGCTCTGGTCAGAAGGCCATGTAACATAGAAACCCTTTTGAGAGATACTTAATAAAAAATAGTAGACCTCTCCGTGTACGTAGGCGATTTATCGAACTACGTATATTGTTGTGTTGTGTTGTGTTGTGATTGCATGCTTTTCTTAATTTTCTAGGGATTTCTTTCTTCTATAATTTGTGTTGTGTTTTTTGTCACCACATACCCCAACCCTCTAAACATCTAGTCGGACATGGAATAGTTCACCTTTCACATTATTTCTGCGTCGCATGAAATTATAATGATATATATAATGCAAGAAAACATGTATTCAATCACAAACTCATAAGAAAAAACAATTATAACCTAAATATTCAATCTGGAAAAGAAAAGCAAAGTAGATAATACTTGAATTAAGGATATGTGCAAAACTAAGACAATAAAGTATGCTTTTTTGTTATTCTTCTTGCTACCCTTATTCCTCTCCTCAAAACTATGTAAAACTAGTTTAAAACTAAACTAACACTAAGTCTAATTACAAGTTACAACCCATAGGGTTGTTTTTAGAAGTGTTTGAAACCAACACAACTCTAGGTTAAAATTCAAGAAAAATGAAAAATTAAGGAACAAATCATTTGAACCGATTCACATGAGGCCCAAACCGGTTCCCCCCAGTGAATCGGTCCCCTTTGGACATAACCGATTTTCATAAAGATAATATTACTCTTTTTCCACTAGATCTCTTCTCAACTTCAAATGCGCATAACTTCTTCTCCGTAGCTCAGAATTGGATGACGTTTTGTCCAATATACTCGTAGCTTCGACATCTACAACTTTCCTTAGGCTATGCATATTGGTTTAGGTTATAAAATTACTTAAATTGCTTTGGATTTCCTTTCCTTCTTTTCTTTCTTTATTTTGAATTCCCTCTGGCATTCACTTGCACGAAATACTTGTAAAATAAGAGAGAAATACACAAAATAAGATATACTTGACGAAAAGGATTAGTAAAATGAATATGAGATAAATCCCGTCTAATTAAACCGCATGGGACCGTAAAAGAACCTAAATTAAGGGGATACATATAAAATATTATGCCGAGTCAAACCCCCTTAACTTAGGACGTTGTTCGTCCCGAGCAATGTAAAAAGAATAAGTGTGTAGTATAAACAAACTTCAAAATTATTTATTAGGATAGAATACCTCTTTCCTGGGAGAGCGGTTATATTTAGCGTATGCAACAACACTTTATACCTTTAGGCTACCCTAGTAGGACGAGTGGTGCCTCGTGAGGGTTTGCAGTTAATTTACCCAAAAAAATTGTTTTTCGGCTCAAACAAACTATCAGAATAATTAAAAGTTGTATAATTCAAATTCCTTAAAAATAATCACTTAAATTATTTATTCAATAGTCTTAATTCATAGTGTGTGTGTGCGAAGCCGAAAATTAAACCGCTAACTTCCACCGATTGATCATTACGTTAAATTTCAAAAATTCACTTCGATTCAAATTCTCATAGAATGCTCTCACAAACGAATCTTGCGAAATGTGGCTATTTTCTCTTGATGAGCATGATATAAAGAGTAAATGTCATGACACTAATTCATGCACACAAATTGAAAGATGAAATTATTTAGGTGAAAAGATTCCATTAATGGATTACGGATATTGGAAAACGAAAAGCATCATTTTTTATTCACGCCATTTAATCTATTTTATTATTTTTTTGTGTTTAGCTCTCCATGCGATAATTAATTTCGTCGTTCATAACTAATTAAGGCTTTTTCGGGTTATGATTTACGGGAAAAAAATTGGGAATGGTTGGGAAATTTTCTTGAGATGCCCTTAGGTATTTTTCTGGGCTTTTGCTCCTTTTCTCTTCTTTTTCTTCATTTTTTCATATTTTTCTCATTTTTCAATTTTTTTCATTTTTATGAGCATTTTTTATTCTATTTTCTTTCCCCTTTTTAGTACTATGTGGACTTAATTGATGAATTTTCAATTTCCCCAACTCCGAGCCAATTGGGTTTTTCGGGTTAACTAACAAAAAGGCGTATGAATTACTAGACTCAATTGGGCTGTAAAAGGACAATTTTCTATGACTTTTTATGGCTAATATTTTTGGTTGACAAACAATGGCCTAACTTCATATATTTGAATTACTAATTATTTTACTATATGGGTCTCGAGACTAATTTTAATTTTGAGACATTTTTAACTCGTTTTCAAAACAATATTTCACTCGTTTTCATAAACAATCAAAACAACAATTTAAAAATCATCAACGAATTTTTATCACTGAAAATAACTTTGAGTTAATTTATATATTGGAATGATTTAATTACTCAGAAAAGGTGATAAGCTCGAAATTTCACTAGGTTAAAAATCTCCACACTCATTCCTTAATTCGTCAATTTTTGTTCAATTTTCGTTTTTGGTCTGTTTCGGCTTAGGGCATTGGATTATCACAAATTGAGACTTTATACAAAAAAATTAGTGACACTTTTCAAGAATTAAAATTCAATTTTTATTTATTTTGAAAGAAATATTTTTTACTTTTTTTGAAAATTTTCAGTTTCTTTAAAAAAGTTTTGAGATTTTATAATTTTTGTGAACCTTTTGACATTTTTCAATTTTTTGGGGAATTTTGAAATTTTTGAAGTTTTAGAAACACACGTATACACCCCACCTCACCCCACCACCACCCCGCAACTTAGATTTTTGCAATGTCTTCGAGAAAAAGAACTAAAATCTAATTCAGAAAGAAAAAGTGCGGAATTAAAAGGAACAGATGATCAAAATGCAATATTTTTCATTAAGAACAAAACACCAAATACAATGCGATGAAGAAGATAGGAATTACATTGCTCTTTTAAAAGTGAATACAATGATAAACCAAAGAAGTACATAACAAGATAACACCAAAAGATATAAGCATTAATGGGACGGGCTGGGCGCATTGGGGTCACGGGGGTACGAGTCATAAAAATAACTCGGAGGTTAGGAACTTCGATCCGTCTGCAAGTGATATATCTTCGCTTGGATACGCACCATCATACTTGTATAGCGCCGGTGGTCACACCAATCCTCCCTATACTCGTGAATGAAACCGTCGATCCTAGTATCCAAGTCGTCAATGTGACGATTAATAACCGCCGAGTAATACGCACCCTCATCAAAATAGGGCTCGTAATCCGAGTCCCTCTACTCCTCTCTAATGTGCTAACCTTCTGCCTCGAGATCCTCCTCCTTCCTCCATTTCAACGTTTTCAAAAATTTGGGGGGGTGGACCACCCTCATTTCCCGTGCACTCTTATCAATGGACGTGCACCCAATTGGTTTCGTCATGCGGATAGTAGAATGACTGCCCCTCACCCCAACATTTTCTAAGATCTCCGTAATGATCCTCATTTATGGAAGAGGTGTTTTCCCTTTTCATCGTAGGAGGCATTATCTCTTAGTAGAAGAGAAGGGCGAGTTTGATTTCGCTTTTCTCGTCTAGGAAATGGTATTAAAAAATTGTCATGATGGAGGTGGACAACATATTTTTTTATCACTAGCATACAACTCGCGCAATGTGCCGGGCGCTATAATTATTTACAAAGAATCATGACACAACTTCAAAAGAGCAATATATAATAAAAATTACCTACTAAGACTTTTTAAAGCAAGGTGATAAATTCAAATGTGCTTGAAATCCTAATTTCATACCTTGAACTTGGAATGTTTTTAGTTTTAAATTGTTAAAACTGAAAAAATAAATTTTCCATTTTCATTTCCAGGCAATGAACTTGGGGTTCTCAAGCACACATTTTACTCGTGTTTTCATATTTATCGTGTTAATTTTTTGTAAAAATTATTAATCATGTGAGTCGTGTTGTATTACAAATGAACTGTATTTCCATTAGGTAAAAGAAATAATTTAATGTGTCATGTTTGTGTCTAAAAGTTGTTTGTCATGTTCTATTTGGAAACACCTAAACACACTAACAGCTACCAAAGGAAGAAAAAAATAAAACGTTTACATGATAATAAGTTTGTTTACTAATTTACAAAAACATAGCCACATAAAATATGGAAAATCATGTATTTTTAGTTTTTAAGTGAGTAAAATATTATGTCAATTTTTGTGCTATTCTCATTATTTATTTATATAAAACTACTATTGCTTATTTAGGACAAAATAGTTTGCATAGGACATTTATTTGCGTCTTATGTAGAAAAGAAAAATTGGGTAGAAAATATGAAATGATAAGAAATGAATAAGAAAAGGATCAATTAATCTTTTTATTCGTTTCTTAATTGACAAATGCAATAAAAGTCCAAAAAAAGCAAAGGATAAGGAAAGGCAACAACAAAAAATTAAATAGGTTTTCAATACACGTTTAGTCAATGGTTTTTTATTTTGTTCCGAAAAATTATTCACTATATAAAAACACTAAAAAAAGGAGCTCTGGTGAGGATCGTCGGAACTTTGATAGTTGGGGGTGGGATGGAACTTTAAAAATAAGAGAATATTAGTTAAATAGGTGTTTAATAGAACAAAATAAAAAGATTTGAATTACATGTGTACTAAAAAAATGCTTGAATAACAAAAATAAGAACATTTGACATAATTTTTTTAAAATATTGAAAATGCTGAAAATCTCCAACACCGGCCAAAAATTCTCTGTCCAGCTAATAATCTCAACCGGACTAACGAAAAAAAATATCCGTCCAAACAAAAAAAAAAATCGGTAGAAAAAAATACTTCACTGGCAAAAAATCTCAACCGGCCAAATAAAAAAATCTCCAACGCTGCCAAAAAGTCTCCGTCCAACCTCCTCAAAAATGTCCGATAGCAAAAAAAAAATTAAAGCATAACCAAAATGTTCGTCCAAACCAACCCCAAATAATCAACTCAGCAAACCAAAAAATCCAAATCAAATTAGTAGCCCTGACCATCGCCATCCAAAATAGTCTAACAGCAATCATGTGTGTGTGCGTGGGATTTGAGTTGTTTCTTCAACGCCAATCTTTTGATGGCTTTGAAAAACAAAACATAAAACAACCTCTGCATGCAACCTTAGAAGCTCATTCGTACATTTGTATAATTGCTCTAAACCAGATCGACTATTACTAAAACTCTTAGGGTAGAAGTTGAATGCTCTGGCTGTTATGGCAGAGGACCTTACGGGAATGCTTTGCTCCTCCCGTTCCCAATCCCTTGCCTTTCTTTACATGACTCGACATTGGTGGTCTGAAATTAGTAAATCTGGTGTGAATAAAAAGAGATGAGAAATGATTGACTAAAATAATTTTAATTACAACACTTCAAAACATAAAATTAGCTTCATGAGAGAGAGAGAGAGAGGGAGAGAGAGGGAGATTTTACCAATAACGACTCGAGTGGGCTTGAAGTGTTCGCTAACCCAATCCCGCTCTTAGAGTGAAAGATGTGGTCTTGACCCTCGTCAATAATTTTGGTGGAATCGTATTTGGGGTAGCAGCTCATGGATGGAATTTTGAGGATGGGAATTAAGAGGAATTTTAGATAAGAAGAAGAGGATTTAGGTGTGGATGAGATGGGAGTAGAAGTGGGGTATTTATAGGTGGGAGGAGGTGGGGAATTGGTGAAAAATGAAAAGGTGGAAGTGGGGAAGGGTGGGAGATGAATATGGTGAAAAATGGGTGGAGAGAGTTTTGGAAGTGTGAATTTTTGGAATGGAGAGGGATTGAAAAGAGGGGGATGAATGTGGTGGGAAATGAAAAAAAAAAAGGAGGGATGAATTCTGAAATAGGGCATATGAACCGTTTCGATCACAGGGCGAACCATTTCGGCTGCTGAATCGGCTTGGGCCCTAAGCAAACCAATTTGCCTAAAACTTCTACCTAAGCATGGTTTTTCCCCTTTTTATTAATAGGCTAAGTGTAGAAAGTTGGTTTTACTCCTCTCTAATACCCCCAAAGACCCACCTCTCATTTGGAAATTTGGGGCACCTCAAATTCTCACCGTAATGCGATGTACGCTCGCTCATGTGTGGTACTCCATTTTAGTGCTCCTAACCTTTTTATACCACAAACTCGATGGACGTTTAAAACACCTTGAAACTCACACAACTCAACAATAGACAAGAACATTCACCCCATACGCATCGGGGGTGAAACGATCTCTCGTGGAAGCTCATTCCTTCCCGTATACAAGGTCCGACAACCAAATTGTGTCAGTTTCCTCGACACACGCCTCGAGATATGGCTTTAGGCAATGTCCATTAACTTTAAATGTGTCCCCACCCTTTTGGGTTCCCCAATTCAATCGCACCATGGGGAAACACTTCTTTTATGACGAACGGGTCGGTTCACCGCGAGCGTAACTTCACCAAAAATAATTGTCATCGTGAATTGTAGAGAAGGATTTTTTGACCCGGATGAAATACTTTTCGATTGATAGTTCATTCATGTGTGAGTTTCATCCTCTCTTTAGAGATACGAGCGCTATCATACGCGTCATTGCATATTTCTTCCTACTCATGTAATTGCAGTTTCCGCACCTCACCGTCTTTGTCAAGGTATTAGTTCAACTTCTTAATGGCCCAATACGCTTTGTGCTCGATCTCGACGAGGAGATGGCAAGGCTTTCCATACATAAAGAGGAATGGGGACATGCCGAGGGGGTTCTTGTATGTGTTCTTATATTCCCATAGTGCAACGATGAATCAAGTAGACCAATCCTTATGGCTAGGATCAACGATCTTTTAGAGAATTTGCTTGATCCCTTGATGATCTAACTTTCCTTGCCCATCGTTTGGGGTTGATAATTAGTCCAAACCTTGTGGATTACTTCATAATTTCACATTAATTTTTTAAATGGCCTATTACCAAAGTGTGTGTCATTATCACCAATGATAGCCTTCAGAACACCAAGGCAAGATAGTATGTGTTCATGAATGACCTTCACCACCACCTTACTGTCATTATTCCTAGTAGCTATGGTCCCAACCCATTTTAACACATAGTTTACCGCAATAAGAATGTATAGGAAACTAAAGGAAAGAGGGAAAGGTCCCATGAAGTCAATTCCCCAATAGTCGAATATCACGATAACGAGGATAGGGGTCAACGACATCATGTCATATTGAGTGATGGATCCCATTCTTTGGTAGCTATCGCAAGATTTGCAATGGGTATTCACATTCCAAAAGATTATGGGCCAATATAGACTGCTTTGGAAAATATTAGTGGTCATCTTATTCGGGGGAAAATTGCCTCTACACGCTTTCGAATGACAAAATCGAATGACACCAGGGATCTCGTCACGCGGCACACATCTCTGAATTATTTGGTTGTCAAAATACTTAAACAATTACGGATCGTCATAGAAAAATAGGCTCGACGAAGTGAAGAATTTCCTCTTCTCTTGAGGTGTCCAACCAAAGGGGGCGACCCCTATGACTAGATAATTAAAAATGTCTGCAAACCCGGGAGAGAGGAAGTGGAAAATAATTTCTCATCCGAAAAGTACTCGTTTATGGGTAGAGGATATTTAGGTACGTCGGAAGAGAACCTCGATAAATGATCGTCTATGACATTTTATACTCTTTTCTTATCTTTAATGGAAAGGTCAAATTCTTGAAGTAGTAAGGTCCACCTATTGAGGTGCAGTTTCGCATCCTTCTTCGAAGGAGATATTTGACAGCTGCATGGTCAGTAAAGTATGTAATGGTTGAACCGATGAGGTAAGGACAGAATTTGTGTAACGAAAACACTACCTCTAGCAATTCTTTCTCCGTGGTGGAGTAATTCAATTAAGGTCTAGTTAAAGTCCGGCTAGCATAATATATGATGTGGGCTTTATTATATTTCCATTTCCCTACAACAACCCCTATCGCATAATCACTTTCATCATACATAATCTCAAATGGAAGGGTCTAATCCGAAGCTTGCATGATGGGAGCGAAGATTGCCATGCTTTTAATTTTTTCAAAAGCTCCGTGTGGCCTAAAAAAGAATGCATGTCTTTTAGTGACTTAGGTGGGGGAAGGTCGGGAATAACGTCAATTTTCACCCTATAGACCTCTATACCCTTGGATAACACGATATGGCCAAGATTCTCCAAATTTAGTGTCAAGTTCTTTTCCACACATCGATCTAACACCTTCTCGATATTAGCGAGGCAATGGTCAAAATAGGATCCAAAGACACTAAAATCATCCATGAAAACCTCAAGGCCCCTTTTCACCATGTCGCTAAATAGACTAACCATGCATCATTGAAAGATCGACGGTGTGTTACACAATCCATAAGCATATTCTTGTAGGAAAACTTTCCAAAAGGACATGTGAACGTTGATATGCCAGAATATACCCTCGTCCTGGCCGATAATTTACTCGACCTATAACAAGGGTACAATTAAGCCAGACTACCTCATTACGGGGGGTCATTCTTTAGATCACCATTGGCCTCGGCTTCAGTGATAAGTCGACCTCCAACTTTCTGTTAACTGATGTTTGGGACCTTGGCTTAGCCTAAAACCTCGGGTCGCCTCAAGTAAATGCAAGACTACGATCGACCCTCTCCAGACTTTACCTCTCGTGATACAGGTGACTCCTTGAATAACAAGCCTCGGCCTCAGCTCAGGCATAGGGGTCGAGGGTGACCTCATCATAGCATGTGGTTTGGGAGATGCATTGAACATTGCACCTGGGACGCAGGTCCTACGTGGATGAAACCATTACAATCGAATCACTCCCCTACGTGAGGAAATATTTCATCATCCTCTACATGTGACAGTGACATATGGCACAACCTTAGTGGCTATAAACATTCCACACCTGCTTGGGGGTACACTATACCCCACAAGTCCTATATATACTCTTCACCTTCTTCATGAGAAGGGATGTGATTATTCACATCCCTAGAAGAACTCTGTCAAATATACAGAATAGAGAAAAGCTTGAGTGTTATATGTACAAGCCATTAGAGCCATACTTATAGTGAGAACCACCATTCACACTGCACTGTGGATGTAGGCTCTGGACGAACCACTTATATTTTCTATCATTTTCTTCTTTGACTCATTTATTTCTGTCTATACATTTACGTCTTATGTACACCATTGTTGTCTAGTTTGAGCTTACATACATCTTTACCTGGTGGTACCATTTATGGTATAATCAACCTGGCGCCGTTTATAGGAACGAGAAGCGTCATATCTTCCTTTGTCTTGTCCTCGCCAGAATCTTAGGTGGTGAACCAGTCCTCCCCTTCCGTGGAGCTGTTTCACCATTGAAAGAGTTCCTGCTAAGCTGCAAGGCTTTTACTCTTCGATTATCAGCTCATCCATCAAGATTTAACATGGCATCAGAATTTCCACTACCTCTGCCACTTGATGTTGTCCCTAGTTACAATAACGCCCCACATTAGTCAGAGACGGTAGAAGCGGCGACTGCATTGAAATATTTGGCACCAATTCAACAGGTGATACAAGAGCAGCTGGTTGCCTTCAACCAGAATATGGTGATCAGGACGACGGGAGCCCTGCCAAAGATGATTGTTCTAGTAGTTGGAGAGCCACCCCAGGGGGCCAGGGGACCACCCTATGCGCCTCGCAAGGATTTACCTCCTTTTCAACGGTGGAGAGACGTTGCTTACCGTAGGCGTTTATCCCTGGGGAGGCTAGGCCAACCCTGCCTAGAGGATCGATACGATGATTATGAGGTTAAAGATGCTTAGATTTATTACTGGGAGTCATGCGAAGTATCTACGAATATGATATGCCCCATTCAAGGAAGTTGAGGCTGTGAAAGGAGGTTGAGTCCAAATGCCCGACCAAGGGGCTCGGCATTTGACCGATTAAGTAGAGGGTTGGCCTTTGAAACGCTCAACCTAATTGGAGATTTGAGAGAAAGGCTATCAAAGTCAAGGAGTAATGCTAGCTCAAGGAGGGTGGGGGCAGATGGTCGACCCCCTTATGGCCAAGACGAGGGCTAGCTAGAGGTAAATAGCCGACATAGGCCGACAAAACGGTAACCCTCTGTTCGGTAGGCCAAGGTGACAGGGGATAACATTGGCCAGGCCGACATTGTTGACGTGGAAGAGAGGCCTTAGAACGCCTCAATTCAAAGTCTAGAAAATAATACTGGGGACATCCTGAAGAGCCGTGACCCCTTGCAGATGGGATACTCAAAAGGTTATCCTTTCGTGGCAAAAATAGTCAACTTCCCAACCCCTGCCAAATTCAAGGCGATGGTGGTTACTCCAAAGTATGATGGGATTACCAACCCAGTTCATCATATAGAGATGTACTAGTCAGCTACAAATATCTACTCCGTCTCAGATGAGATGAAATGTCATAAATTCTTGAGAACTTTGACTAGAGGTGCCCATATTTGGTTCACCTCACTCCCAAAGATCGCCATTGAAAATTTTAAGCAACTTGCAGAACGGTTCATCCATAACTTTTGCTTTGGGGTAAGACCCTAAAAAGAGACTACTCACCTTCTACACGTTAAGCAGGGGAAGAATGAAGATGTTAAAGCTAAATATGAAGATGAGAAGGGGACTGACAGTGGGAGTAAGTTTCGAAAGAAGAATAAAGATGGAAAGAATAGATTGGCCGATGATAAGTTTGCAGGGTATACTCCTCTTACAATCAACTACGAGCACATTCTTAACGTGATCAATAATGATAGGTCCTTAAGATGTCCTGAGAAGATAAAAGATACCCCTCACAAAAGGGATAAGAGCTTATGGAGTGAATCTCACCAAGACTACGGGAACTTAAGTGACAAGTGTTTTTCCCTGAAAGACGAGATTGAGAAGATGCTCATGGACAGAAAACTAAGGAAGTATGTGAGTAGTGATGGCCCAAAGAGAGGAAGAGATGACCCCAGAAGGAGAAGAGCCGACAACTGCTGGAAAGAGGTCCTAGGGAAAAAGGATGATCCCTCATATGATAATGATGATGACCCAGACTTGCCACCAAAAGACGATAACCCCAAGGCCTGACTCTTCAATATCTCATTCGATGTTAAGATGATCTGCAAAGGCCTCGCAGGGGGAGGAGAGAAGGTGGCCAACAGAAAGTCACACCTTACAGAGGTCAAAGCCCTTCCCAAGGTTGAAGCAGTCCACTTGGCCGCAGTAGATACAAAGCTAGAGAATAGAAAGAAGGTAGACATGGATACCTTAATTGTGGGTTTTTCGAGGTTTGACTTCAAGGGAATCCTAGCTCCTTAGGATGACCCTTTGGTAATCACAACTAGAGTGTATGGGTATGATGTGCCGAGGATATTGGTCGATGGCAGAAGTTTGGTCGATTTTATGTTCTGGCCATGTTTCAAAGGTTTGGGACTCAGCAAGAAGAGGCTTGTCCCTTATCATCATCCACTGATAGGGTTCAGTGGAGAGAAGGTGCATCGGTTAGGAATGTATGAAATGGAGGTCAAAATGGGAGATATTTGTCTAAAAGGCTGACAACGAAGGTTAATTTCTTTGTGATGGACGGAAGTGTATACTCGACTTATAACATTATCATGGGAAGAGTGTCCCTTAAGGAATTTGAGGCCATGCCATCTACTGTACACCAAATAGTAAAATTCCCGACCCCGTATGGGGTAGGGGAAGTCCAAGGTGATCAGGTGTTGGCACGAGAATGCTATTTCAACTCAATCGAGGAGACGAAATCTCACAAGAAAGAAACTATGACCTAGAGTATTAATACCCTGGATCCTAGGGATGAGACAAAACTGAAGAAAGGGGAGGCCACAAAAGAGGTAGAATCCATCGTCCTCAATGAGGACAATGAAGTTGCAAGGTTATATGATCTTAGTTTAATTCGTAGAATACACACACAAGCAATCCAATTTTATTATTAGTTATAAAGAGGTATTTTCCAATCTCAATTAAAATGCAGTTTCACAAGTTTGCAAGAACTGAGAGAGCAGCAGCAGCGGAAATATTGTGACTTCTCAAATAAAAAAAAAACAATTTTAATTAAACCCAAATTTTAGTTAAACCCTAAGATATTCATCTAGATGATTTATCAAATAAAATATAGCATGCAAGATAAAAAAAATTGAAGAACGTGTGTGTGCTCGCGTTCAAATGACTAAGTTATATATAAAACCCTTTTAACACAAACAAACCCTAAACATGCAGCAATATGTGATTGAATAAATCGATAATATACGCAAGAACATTCAAACACATGCAATTAAGGAAAAATCCCCCTCAGGGGCAAAACCATTTATTTTCACTATAATTTGTAAGAGAACGGCTTACAATCGGATTACAATGAAAATACAAGTTGACTAAGAATTACCCTCGGGTATCGGATTCTGTAGTCGCGGCTGGAATTATCCCTTTCCAGTAGGGCTGCAATGAAGAAGAAGAACGGTCTCCTCCACAAGGGTTGAACAAACCAAAGTTGTGTTCTTGGGTTGCTAAGGGATTCACAAAGGTTTGGCAAGGATGTGTGAATCAAACCATGAGTCTTGGGACTAAAAAATATGAAGACTAGATGTATTTGGACTCTCAAATTCGTCTCCTAAAGTCTTGCAAAACAAGTCTCCCGAAGTTGGTATTTATAGGGAAATCCATGAAGAGATCTAGAATTTTAAAACACTAAAATCTTATCCAGCGTCAGGTACACCGAACCGGTTCGGTGTCCCCTGCGAACCGGTTCGCCCCACCGAACCGGTTTGGGCTTCAGTTCGAAAAAGTGCGCTGGTCCAAGAACAAAACACTTCGCATTTCTTTAAGTCTTTTTCTTGGAAAATTTTCTCCAACTTCAAATAGTCATAACTCCTTCACCGTAGCTCGGATTGAGGTGCCGTTTCTTCCAGTATCTTTGATGCGGCAAGCTCTTCAATTTTCCAGTTGACCATACCTCCGAAATACGAATGTGAAACTAAGAAAATGACCTTGAACTTCCCTATCAAGCCTTATTTAACTGTTTTGACTTCCCTTGCGTTCCACTTGCATTAAGTCCCTAAAATCTTGGAACGTGAAGTCGTTGAGGCAGATGTGGGACACATTAATGGAGATGTTGAATGCTTGATTCCCGGAATTCGGATAGAGGTCGTCATGTGAGATCGTGAGGTGACGTGCCAAATGTAGCCGAATGTAGCGGCGTATGACATACAAAACTGTAAGATAACGGACATGAGAATTATGTCCTTACAAATCCCCCCCTATGTCTATGCCGGTACATACATAAAAATCCGAATTATCAAGTAACAAAATTGCCTATACAAATCTACCCTTCCATGAACCCAAAACTGGAAAGATAAAAATGAATAAGTCTTCATCGTTTGACCTTCAAGTCTTCAATACATTCAAAGCTTTTCTCATCAGGGTGTGCATTTCAGAAATCATCAATGTAGTACCTACACACATGAGACAAAGCAAATTACCAAAGTGACGTATCGAGTTTGAAATGAGATAAACATAGATACCAATATATGATAAGCATAAGACAAACAAATCTCAAAAACTCCCCCATAATATGATAATTCTTTCTCCCCCTTTTTATGATGTCCCCAAATAGACAAATGAGAAGAATGAATCAAATAAGCAAAATCGGGGTGTCACGGTATACAAATCAAGGCATCAAACAATATGGTAAACGTGCTCTTGTAAGGAGATGCTCAAACAATATAGATACCACCGTCTCCTCAAAGCTTGAATGCAGAGATCCACCGCAAACTTTCTTGTTGAATGTGAATTTGAATGAAGGGGTTTTGTTTTTAAGAGATGATAAAAATGTTGGAGTTGATTTTTTATCTAAAAGAGGGAAGTTGTGGAAAAGGTTCGCATTTGAATAATGAACTTCCTTAAGATATAAAACTAATTTTCGTCCATATGAAAATAACTGAAAAAGTAGTGGGCCAAAACAGTTATGGGAAAAAACTGCATAAAAAATAAGTTTAAAAAATCAAACCTGGCAAAACTCGTTAGAACGAGATATCTAACGGCGTGCCAGTATAGAATTATAGAGGTCGTTAGAAACCTCGTTCGAACAAGGTCGTTCGAACGACCTTTTTAACGAACTTCTAACGAGCCACCAGTAAAGGCTGTGGTAAGTTGTTAGATCCAGGTCGTTCGAACGACCTGGATTAAACTTCAAACGAGATTATGAATTTTGCCCAAAGTTGTCCAAATTTATTTCAAGGATTTATCAATATTAATATTGCTTATTTACGAACATTTTCTTATTTGATAATTTCTTGATTAGTCAAAATACTCCAACACATAAAATTATATTTTGGTCATATACCTTTGTGGGATAGATAGCATGGCATGAATATTGATGACGCATGAACTTTGGATGCGATGCTTGAATCTTTACGTTGAATGATGCTTGATGTTGTATGACCCAAAATTGTTTTGTCCAACGGAATAAAGCCAATATAACAAATGACTCGATTGGAAATTTGTCCTTACAAATCTCCCCCTTTGGCTATTCCGGGACAAAACAGAATAATAAAAAATAAATAAAAGACAGAATTTGCTAAGCCAGCCGTCAAGCCGTTTCTAAGGCCCGTCCCAAAAACCCCAAAAAAGGCAGACACAAAGACAAGACTGACGAGCTGCAAAGGAGTAGGAGATGTATCCTACACACATGAAACAACAAATTCATAAACGCATGGGGAAATAGAGAGTAATTATATATAAGACAATGTGATAGCATATTTTGTGAATGGTACATGAACGTCTCAATATTCAATGTTAAGAGTTTAACTCCCCCTAAATTATGCATATGGTCAACATTAAAATCAATTAGGAAATTCAATTATAATTACATTCAATTATTATTAAATTCAATGAATATTAAATTCAATTAATTTAGCCAAATTTATCCAACTCCCCCTAAATATGAATTCTTATGAATGAAATTTTCTCCCCCTTTTTGCCCAAAAAAGACAAAGGGATTAGGGGCCTGCAATATAAAAGAGAATAGACAACAAAGCAGGAAATATAAATAATGAAGAATGACAATGAACATACTGAGAATGCATTAAGTAAGGGGGAAATGGGAAATAGTGAAGGTTCATACAATGAAATAACCAAAGCAAATGAATCCAATACACGAGAGTAATAAATCACTCATTGTCCCAAAAAAATAAACATGAAATGAGCCAAGCACATCAAGAGGCAGGAGCATCGGGTGGAGTGTCATCGGGAAGAGAGCTGGTACCGGAAGAGCCTGCCCCGCGGCGCATCTGCAGATGGCGGATGGCATCAAGATGCTCTAAAATGAGAGAGTTTCGACGAGCATGGGCTTCATCTCGACGGGCTTGGGCTTCGTCCCGAGCGGCATCTCGACGGGCTTGGGCCTCGCGCTCCTGCTGCATAGTCAGTAGAAGCTCCTGCATAAGTGCCCGGTCCTGACGGTGATCCTCCTGAAATTTTTCAACCTGTGAACGGACAAACATAAAATCCTCCGACGCGACGGGTGCGGGAATATGGGAAGGTAAGGGGCGATGGATAGAGCGAGAGGGGGCAGGGCGACTAGGGGGGGTGAGAGGAAGCGGTGGAGTGGGAAGAGGTGGAGTGGGTGAGGGGAGGTGTATCCGGTGGAAAATGACCACGAGAGCGACTAACGGAGGTCATGTCAACGATTTGGTATTTAGTGGTGGGGATATCGGTGGAGACACGGGGGCAGCCGACGGTAAGACAAAAATGATTGATAATGGCCGCAAAAGGGAGGGCCTGGAGAGTGGGGCTGGAGGGAAGGATCCTAACAGACCGAATCACACTAAAAATATAGGAGGGGAGGTCAATGTGAGCCCGAATGCTAATAGCAAACATAAGGTCCACGTGATGTTTTGTGATTTGAGTGGTGTTGGCACGGGGGAGAAGGCAGGCACATACGATCCAATTAAGGACCATAAAGTCAGGATGTAAATTTTTATGGAAAAGAGTGACTGTGCCGGGAGGGAGAAACCTAAAAATAGTACTAAAGACAAGAGTGGGATCGGGACATGTATCGGATGTCCAAGGGAAAGAGGGATGAGTTACCCGAGGGAGGGGAAGGAGTTGAGCTATTGAGTCGGGAGAGACTATAATCTCCCGACCACGCACCCTAGAGTAAAGGTGAGTATCCCTGTTGATCAGGCCAAAATAAAATTCCCGAACAAGGTCGGGAAAAACGACATCCGTGAGAGAGAATAGAGGGTCCCACCCTAAATCGGAAATCCACGAATGCACAGTTGTGCCGTGGAGAGAGTGGAGATTAATAACTTTCTCCCAAACAACGGAATGGGTAGCGAACCCTTGGGTGTGATATAGGGTATGTTTGGCAAGGGTCCTCCAACGCAGTTTAAGGTCGGGAATGGCACGGGATTCCTCATCAGAGGACGAGGTGCGTTCCTCGGGGGAATCGCTTAGGCGGCGTTGGCGAATGTTACGTGCCATGAAAAAAAAACTAGAACCTACCCGAATAAAGGCCAACCAAACCACCAATTACAACAAGAAACCAACAACCAATCAGTAGAATTCCCATTCTCCGTTAGAAATAAAAAAGAAAGGAAAAGTAAAAACTTTGATCAGGGGCAACATAAACAAATACTCAAAAGAATATAGCCCCAAAAAAAATATCGAGATATACACCCATGCAGATATTGAAATGTTGGGAAAAAAATTGAAAAATCGATTTTCAGATGGTCCCCAACAGCAAATATATATATATGTAGATATATCGGAAGAGAGCAAAAAAAAAAGAAAAAAATTACCTTGAATGGAGGATGAAGGAGCAGCAAAAATCGTAGATGAGGGAAATGATGAAGGTTTTAGGAAGAATGAAATAGGGGAAAGAGAAAGAGAGTGGGAAGAGGGAAAATCGTGGGAGAGAGAGAGAAAAGGAGAGGGGAAAATGGAAGAGAGGGGAAAGAGAAATCTGGGAAAGAGGGGGGGGGGGCATGGGGAAATGTGGGCTGAAAAATTGGAAAAGAGTGGGAAGAGGGAAAAACGTGGGAAGAGAATCTGACCGTTTTAAGTGCAGGTCGTTCAAACGAGTGATGTCGTTCGAACGAGGATTTCGAACGACGAGACAGTTTCACCTCGTGAGATAACTCGTTAGAAGGTCGTTTGAACGAACTTTGTCGTTCGAACGATATTTCGAACGACGAGACAGATTCGACTCGTGAGATAACTCGTTAGAAGTTGGTTCGAACGAAATTAGTCGTTCGAACGATATTTCGAACAAAGAGACAGAATGGGAGTTATGGATGTCGTTAGAAATCTCGTTCGAACGAGAATTTCTAACGAAAATTAAAATTTTTTAAATAAAAATATCAGAAAATATAGTGAAAAATACCATAATATCAGGAATTGAGATGGCCAGAATAATGCCAAAATGTGATTTTATTAATCCTAGCTCGAGGCAACATATCCAAATAGTGGGAGCGAGAATGTAGGGGTGTGAACAATACGAGTGAAAGTTTTTAGCCACAACATTGTACAAGTGCGTAATGCCAAACAATATATACGTGCAATATTCACTCAGATTAGCCTTGTGTAAAAAAAATATTGTTGAACACTTAACCATGAATGTAACAAGCATACAAAATAGATGATTCTCTCGCCAATAATGTCACAAGGAGAAAGCAATAAATTGATGAAATGTGCATTCCCGTTGATCTTCAACTTATATCTCCCATGAGTAACAATAGATTGAGACGTATCTTTTTGAAGACTCAATCAAGCCTATTATTTTGGCTTTGGCATTATATATATATCATTTTCAATGCTTCTATTTTAGCCACACAACTGAGAATGCAAATGGTGTCTGTTCACGCAAAAAAACTTTGATGTTTTTCGCAGCCCGATTCCATTGCTTGAAACGGAAACCAACCGGAAGAATATAATCATTTTGTTTCAATCCGGGCAACGGATGATCATGCACAATTTCGATTGTTTATAGGGGATGTGAAAGGATTGAGAAGACAACACCAAATCTCACTTTGCAAGAACAATGTGAACAAGATATTCGTAATATTCCGTGTACAGTGTGTGCAAAAGGCAAAGATGTGGGGAAATCACATAATTATATATCATAAAAGAGCATTATTGTGCACAAGATAAACAATGTATGGATTAACTATTCATCGAAAGCCACGTGAACATGGAAAAAGATAGGGATTTGAATACATCGCCCACAAAGCCATATGGACAAAAGTTTTTGATAGCATTTCTAACCATTCCCGTTTTCCTTGAAAATAAAGAAGAAAAAAATATTTTTGAGATTTTTGAATAAAATATATACAAAGGAAATCTAGTTCATAGGTATGAAAAAAATATACAAGAGAAGCAACCTAAACTAGATAAACAGCTTCGATTTCAATCAATGTAGCAAACCCCAATTGATTTCCTAAGGTTTTCAAACCTAAGGGCATCTAGAGGTTTAGTAAAGATATCCGCCAATTGCTGATCGGTAGGAAGGAAGCTTAGAGAAATAATTTTCTCTTCAACCAAGTCACGAATGAAATGTTCACGGATCTTAATATGCTTGGTTCTAGAATGTTGAACGGGATTACGGGAAATATGAATTGCACTAGTATTATCACAATATATAGTCATAGTGCCTTGGGAAATACCATAATCTTCCAACATTTGTTTCATCCAAATGAGTTGAGTGCAACAACTCCCGGCGGCAATGTATTCGTCCTCCGCCGTGGACAAAGAAATAGAATTTTATTTCTTGCTCATCTATGAGACAAGTGCACTTCCAAAATAGACGCAACCACCAGATGTAATTTTACATCCATCAACATCTCCTGCCCAATCGGCGTCTGAATATGCCGATAGACAATCATTGGTGTCAAAAGAGTATCAAATGCCAAAAGACAGGGTCCCACTAACATATTTGATGATAAGTTTAATAGCAAGTAAATGAGACTCTTTTGGTGCGGCTTGATAACGAGCACAAACTCCAACACTAGAGGAAATATCTGGAAGACTCGCAGTTAGGTAAAGTAAACTACCTATCATACTTCTAAAAAGTGTATGCTCTACATCCTTTCTGTCGGTATCTTTACTAAGTTTAATAGAGGAGCTCATAGGAGTACGAGCATGTTTAGCGGATTCGAGTTTAAATTTCTTAACAAGGTCTTTAGCATACTTAGTTTGGGACAAAAATATCCCACTTTTGAGTTGACGAACTTGAAAACCTAGAAAGAAAGTAAGATCACCTACCATACTCATCTCAAATTCATTGTGCATTTCTTTTGAAAAAAGTTGAGTATGTTTATCACACGTAGACCCAAACACTATGTCGTCGACATAAACTTGAGCAACAAGGATACCTTTTTCATCACGCCGAACAAAAAGTGTACTCCCCCTCTCAAAAAGCCACGAGAAAGGAGATAAGAGGTGAGTCTTTCATACCAAGCACGGGGAGCTTGTTTTAAGCCATAGAGAGCTTTCTTGAGAAAGAAGACATGAGTAGGATGTGTTGGGTCCTCAAACCCTTTTGGTTGTTCAACATATACTTCCTCTTGGATAATACCATTTAAAAAAGCACTTTTGACATCCATTTGATATAATTTAAATTGAAGGTGACATGCTATGGCAAGTAAAAGGCGAACCGATTCTAACCTAGCAACAGGAGCAAAAGTTTCTTCAAAGTCAACACCTTCTATTTGGGTATATCCTTGAGCAACTAATCTAGATTTATTTCGAACAATGACACCGTTTTCATCCATTTTATTTTTGAAAATCCATTTAGTGCCAATGACATTGGTATTAGAAGGTCTAGGGACTAATTCCCAAACATCATTTTTCTTAAATTGAAACAGTTCTTCTTGCATAGCATTAATCCAATGTTCATCTTTTAATGCTTCTTTAAAGTTTTTAGGTTCAATATTAGAAGTATAACATAGATAGGTAACTTCATTTTCTAATTGCGCCCTAGTCTTGACACCTACCTCGGGATCTCCTATAATTTGTGAAGTGTCATGATTTTTACGCACCCAAGGAGTAACTTCCTTTTTCTCGGTAGTTGGAACAACCAAATCATTTAGAGAGTCAATACTTTCAACATTTGACACATCATCACACTCACAGGACAAATCTTCCTCATTATTAATTTGTGTGGCCGGAGCGTCATCTTTTATGACAACATTAATGGATTCCATTACTTTAGAGTTACTTAAGTTGAAAACTCTGAATGATATACTATTTTGAGAATATCCTAGGAAAATACCTTCATCACTCCGTGAGTCAAATTTCCCTAGAAGTTCTCTATCTCGAAGAATATAGCATGGACTTCCAACCACTCTAAAATAGGACAAATTTGGTTTCTTACCCGTCCACAATTCATATGGAGTTTTGTTAATGTTAGGACGCAAATAAACTCTATTTACTGTGTGACATGCAGTGTTAACAACTTCGGCCCAAAACCTACGGGGCACATTTCTTCCAAGGAGCATAGATCTTGTCATTTCTTGGATCGTTCGATTTTTTCGTTCAACTATACCATTTTGTTGAGGTGTTCGAACGACCGAGAATTCATGTTTTATTCCTATTTCATCACAGAAGGCAATCACACCGGATTCCTTGAATTCGGTTCCATTATCACTCCTAAAGCACTTTATGGTAACACCGTGAAGATTTTGGAGAGCTCTACATTTAATAGTAAGAAAGTCAACTGTTTCAGATTTTTCTCTTAAAAAACCTACAATAGAGTATCTAGAGAAATCATCCACCATAACCAAGATTTATCTTTTTCCTCCTATGCTCTCGGTACCAGTTGGACCCATAAGGTCCATGTGTATCAATTCTAAGACACGAGATGTTGTTATCGAGTTTAACTTTTTATGAGGACTTTTAATTTGTTTTCCAAATTGACACGGTCCGCAAATGGTGGACGTTGGCTTTCCTAGTGGCGGTAAGCCTCGAACAAGCTCTTTTCTCACAAGTCTGTCAAGATCTCTAAAGTTAACATGACCTAATATTTGATGCCAAGGTTCGGTAGAAGAGGTTTTTACGTTATTGCGGACTAAGGAAGATTTTGGAATGATTCCATAGCAATTGTCACTAGTTCTAACACCATGTAAAATCGATTCACCTGACTGATCATAAACCATGCACTCCGATTTACTAAATTTCACATCAAGATTATCATCACATAGTTGGCTAATACTTATCAAATTAGCCTTTAGACCATCAACATAAAGGACATTTTTGAGTTTAGGGAATCCTAAGATTTTAATAAAACCTCTACCAATGATTTGCGACTTGCTACCATCCCCAAAAGTTACTTTACCATCTTTATGGTTTTCGAGAGTGGCAAATAGAGATTTATCGCCAGTCATATGTCTAGAAAAACCACTATCAAAGTACCATTGAGAGGTATTTTGTGCCTTTAGTGCAACGTGAGCGATAAAAGCTTTCTTGGTTTGAATTTTCTTAACCCAAGCTTGAGTAGTTTTCTTTCCTTGATTGGCTCTAGTCTTATAATTAGAGTTATTTCCTTGGACTTTAGAAAACCTAAGAAACTCTTCCATTAGATTTTTAGAAGTATTGACTAGATACTTGACTTGACTCTTAAGATTAGATAAGGAGCTATAGGGTTGTTTTGAATTTGTGAATTGAGGGTTCTTTCTAAGTTTGTAGCAAAAATCTTTAAGATGACCCCGTTTGTGACAATATGAGCATACATAGGGTTGCTTTGTGGGATTTACTTTAGGAACTTTAGATTTTGTAACAAACTTAGCAACAGGTTCAGATTTGACTTTTGAAGAATTTCCTTCTTCATATCTAATACCCTTTCTCTCTGATACCCTTTCTCCTTATATCCTAAAACAGGACCTAGAAACAATTTTCCATTCTTCCTGAATTATCCTCGAGTGTGACTTTAACTTCACGAGAGGACTCGAGATCTTTTTCAAGTTGGGCTATTTAAATTCTAGAGATGTTCTAATTTCTAGAGACTCATTAAGATCTTTGTCAACACTTTCTAAGGAGATAATCAAGTCACATTTTTCTTTACCAATCATGATAAGCTTTTCAGAAAGAGATATTTTAATTTACTCGAGTTGACTAACTAAAGCCTCCTTCTCCTTCACGCCTTTCAACTCTTTTTCTAAAGTTAAGAATTTCAAGGTTAATCTTTTGTTGACTTTTTGAATGCGAAGAGATTCATTGTAGAGTTCGGAATAAGCAGTTTGTAGTTCACTCTCATCTATATCACTATCACTCTCTTTTTCACCACTACTGGTAGAATGAGTAGAAACAACCTCTAGATTTTGTTCAAAATTGTCAACATTAAGGTATGACTCACACAAATTACTAGCAAGGCTCGCCATAAAGGCAGTGAAGTTATTTCTAGACAGGTTAGAGTCTTCAGACTCATTATCACTGTCACTTAGAGTAGCATTGTAAACGACTTTTTCTTTGCCTTGTCTTTTAAGTTTTATGGGGCACTCGAAAGCTCTATGACCACGTCCCTCACATTCAAAGCATCTCTCTGAATCATCCTTCTTAAAGTTGTCTTTATTGAACTTCTTTGAATCCTGATTAGTGAATTTTTTATTTCCTCCTTTGTTTTTATTCTCAAATTTAGGTTTTTCAAATTTAGAGTTTTGTTTTTTAAACTTGAGAAATTTTTTAAATTTTTTAGCAAACAAGGCTATATCATCAGAATCAAAGTCAGACTCATCAGAATTAGACACATCAACTTTCTTTACTTTTAAAGCAACTCCTTTATCTTTCCCTTTGTTATCTTTAGGAAACATATCTAGTTCATATGTTTGCAAATCACCAACAAGTTCTTCAAGTTTTAAAGTATTTAGGTTTCCTAAAGAATTAAGAACAGTGACTTTAGGAATGAATCGCTTAGGAATACATCTAAGTATTTTCTTAACAACTCGATTTTCAGGTATTTTTTCACCTAAGTTAAAGCAAGAGTTAACTATGTCAGATAAACGAGCATAAAACTCATCAAAAGTTTCAGTTTCTTTCATGGTGATAGTTTCAAATTGTGTAGTTAAATTTTGAAGTTTTGATGCTTTAACAACATTAGTTCCCTCATGAGTAACTTGGAGAATGTTCCAAGCTTCCTTTGACATTTCACACATCATTATACGACGAAATTCATCGGGAGACACGACACCAAATAAGGCATTTAATCCTTTAGAGTTAAAGTTACACCATTTTAAATCTTCCTCACTCCATTGTTCAACAGGAGTCAAAATACGTTCATCATTAACAACCATAGTAGGAGGGGACCATCCTCTTTCAACAGTGACCCAAACACGTTCATCAATAGATTTATGAGCGGATTTCATACGTGCTTTCCAATAGGTATAATTTGTTCCATCAAACAAAGGTAGTCTATTCGACGAAAAACTATCCATATAACCTCCAGGATTCATCTAAATAACTTTTAGAAACAAGCTCTGATACCAATTTGAAGTTGCAAGGTTATATGTTCTTAGTTTAATTCGTTGAATACACACACACGTAATCCAATTTTATTATTAGTTATAAAGAGGTATTTTCCAATCTCAATTTAAATGCAGTTTCACAAGTTTGCAAGAACAAATTCCAATTATATTCATTTTATCCTAAGCATGCATATAGGTGATTTAATAAAATGAAATATGAAAATCCCAACCACAACACGCCGATGTACGAGGAAAACCCAAATGGGAAAAACCTCGGACGGCTGGGCCTAGAAAAAATCCACTACAACAATAGGTTTTACAATAGACTCAAAAGACTTACAGACATTGACTCACTCAAGACATGCTTATGCCGTCCTCGACCTCTGAAGTTGTAGTCCGCGAAGCTCCAACGTGTTGCTCAACACTCCTCGTGTTGCGGTATCCATCGAAGCCCAAAACCACCGTCTCCTCAAAGCTTGAATGCAGAGATCCACCGCAAACTTGCTTATTGAATGTGAATTTGAATGAAGGGGTTTTGTTTTTAAGAGATGATAAAAATGTTGGAGTTGATTTTTTATCAAAAAGAGGGAAGTTGTGGAAAAGGTTCTCATTTGAATAATGAACTTCCTTAAGATATAAAACTAATTTCGTCCATATGAAAATAACTGAAAAAGTAGTGGGCAAAAACAGTTATGGGAAAAAACTGCATAAAAAATAAGTTTAAAAAATCAAACTTGGCAAAACTCGTTCGAACGAGTTCATTCGAATGACTTCTCGTTCGAACGAGATATCTAACGGCGTGCCAGTATAGAATTATAGAGGTCGTTAGAAACCTCGTTTAAACAAGGTCGTTCGAACGACCTTTCTAACGAACTTTTAACGAGCCACCAGTAAAGGCTGTGGTAAGTCGTTAGATCCAGGTCGTTCGAACGACCTGGATTAAACTTCGAACGAGATTATGAATTTTTCCCAAAGTTGTCCAAATTTATTTCAAGGATTTATCAATATTAATATTGCTTATTTATGAACATTTTCTTATTTGAAAAATTCTTGATTAGTCAAAATACTCCAACACATAAAATTGTATTTTAGTCATATACCTTTGTGGGATAGATAGCATGGCATGAATATTGATGACGCATGAACTTTGGATGCGATGCTTGAATCTTTGCGTTGAATGATGCTTGATGCTGTATGACCCAAAATTGTTTTGTCCAACGGAATAAAGACAATATAACAAATGACTCGATTGGAAATTTGTCCCTACAGACAAGCCAAAGAAAATCGTCCAGGTTGGCAAATCCCTGAGAGGATATATCAAGGAAGAGCTGATTAAATTCTTGAGAGAGAGGAAGAGTATCTTTGCATGGAGTCATGAGGATATATCAGGCATAGATCCTAGGTTTTTTTGCCATAGATTGAATGTGGTCGACGATGCTATGCCGATACGAAAGTATGAGGTCATTCGTAAAGAAGTAAAAAAGTTGGAGAAGTCCGACTTCATAAGAGAGGTGATATAGCCTGAGTGGCTGGCTAACGCTGTCATAGTTACCAAAGCCAATGGGAAGTGGAGAATGTGTGTAGACTTTACCGACATGAACAAGGCTTGCCTTAAGGATAGCTTTCTTTTTCCTAGGATCGACCCAATGGTTGATGCCACAACAGGCCATGAGCTGATGAGTTTCATGGATGATTACTCGGGCTACAACCAGATATCCATCCGCCTGACTGATGAGGAGAAAACTGCATTCATAACCGATAAGGGGACTTACTGCTACAAAGTCATTTCCTTCGATTTGAAAAATGCTGGAGATACCTATCAAAGACTTGTTATTAAGATGTTTGAGGATAAAAATGGGAAGACGATGGAGGTTTACATTGACGATATGCTAACTAAGAGTCTTAAGGCCAACTCTCATGTGGCTGACCCCAAGCAAAACTTTAATACGATAGATAAGTACAAGATGAAGCTCAACCCGACAAAGTGTGTGTTCGGGGTAGGGGATGGAAAGTTTTTGGGCTTCATCTTAAATCAGAGGGGGATATAGGCCAATCCATCTAAGATCAAAGCCATGTTAGAGATGAAGACAACAACCAAAATCAAAGATGTTCAGAGGTTAATCGGGAGAGTGGCAGCACTTAAGAGGTTTGTATCTAGAGCCACCGATAAGTGTCTTCAATTTTTTAAAATTTTTTGAAAATATTTTGAATGGAATGAGGAGTGTGATAAGGCTTTTAAAGAGATAAAGTCCTACATCGTCTCTCCCTTACTATTGTCACGCCAGTCCAAGGGGAAAAACTTTATGTACCTCGTAGTCACAGAGTCGGCTATTAGCGCTGCCAGCGTGAGAGAAGAGGATATAGTACAGAAAGCGGTGTATTTCAATAGCAAATCACTTTAGGGGGCGAGCAGAGGTACCCCAAGATGGAAAAGTTATGCTATGCTCTGATTCATGCTTTGAGAAAAATGAAGCCATACTTCCAAGCCCACACAATGGTCGTCCTCACTGATTCTTTGATCCAATAGGTCATCCACAAACCCGAGAAGTCCAAGAGACTGATGGATTAGGCAATAGAGCTGGGAGAATTTGATATCATCTATCGGCCTTGGGTAGCCATCAAAGGGAAGGTGTTGGCAGACTTCGTGGCCGAGTTCACTTGGGACGAGGCTGATAATGAAAAGTTTAAGACTACTGACTATGAATAAGCAAAATGTTTAAGCTCTCCCCCGGACAAGGTCGAGGAAGGTTTAGCAAGAGGGAAAGTATCTGAGAATAAAGAGGAATGGTACCTCTTCAAACACGGAGTCCTAACAGAGGGTAACTTCTCTGAGGATGGTATAGTGTGGAGCCTCTTCGTCGATGGGTCCTCTTACGAGAATGAAAGTGGCGCAGGACTAATAGTGTCGGCACTAGATGGCACGAATATTAAATATGCCTTGAGGTTCAGTTTTAAGGTCCAATAATGAGTCTGAATACAATTCACTCATAGTAGGCCTCTCATTGGCTCGAGTTCTGAATGTCGGCCAGCTCCTAGTTCACAGTGATTCAAGATTGGTGGTGAATCAAATCCTAGGGGTATATGAGGCAAAAGACGATAGGATGGCCAAATATTCGGAGAAAGTAAGGTCGGTATTAAAGAGTTTCGGAGAGGTGAAGCAGAAGATAGTACCTCGACTAGACAAAGGTCAGGCAGACGTACTTGCAAGGCTGGCCTCAATCACAAGAACATAGATAAGAAGGATGGTACCAGTATAAATCTTACATCAACCAACCATTGGGGAAGAGGACAACACTTCTGGGTCTTATCTAAATTTGAACATGGGAGCTTCATGGATGGATCCCCTTATCAGATACATCAAGGAAGGTGAGTTTTCAGAATCAAAGACCGAGATAAGTAAGTTGAGATATAAAGCTGCTAAATTCTCCATCATAAGAGACACTTTATACAATAAAGGGTTTTTTCTTCCTCTCCTCAGGCGTGTCCATCCATCTGAAGTAGCATACATACTTAAGGACGTGTATGAAGGCTCTTGCTCTAGCCATATCAGAGGTAGTTCTCTGGCTAAGAGAATTATTACCCAGGGGTATTGATGGCCAACCTTGGCCAAAGATGCTGCAATATATGTCAAGAAATGTGACAAGTGACAAAGGTTCGCTACTATTTCTCACCAGCCTCATCAACGTATGACCTCCATCACGTCTCCCTCGCTGTTCGCAATTTAGGGAATTGATCTTGTAGAACCCTTGACTAGAGTAGTTAGTAATCATCATTACCTGATTTTGGTTATAGACTACTTTTCAAAGTGGGTAGAGGTCGACCCGATGATTACGATTACAAAGAAAAAGACCTTCCAGTTCATCTGAGAAAATATCATCTGTAGATATGGCCTACCCAATACCCTGATTTCTGATAATGGAACTTAATTCAAGAATGTTTACCTAAAAAAGTACTGTGAAAGGGTCAGCATCAAGCAGTTCTTTTCCACCCCTGGCCTATCCCAGGCTAATGGGCAAACGAAAGTGACAAAATGGAAGATTCTTGATGGAATTAAGAAGAAGTTAGAAGATGAAAAGGGGATATGGATCGAAGAAGTGTATACTGTACTGTGGGCCTATAAAACAATAGAGTGGACTCCTACTCGGGAGACCCCATTTATGCTTGCATACGGCTCAGAGGCAGTTGTACCAATGGAGATAGGTCTACCTACACATAGGGTTCAAACCTATGACCCTGAACAGAATAGTGATGAGAGGAGGATTTATTTGGATCTTATTAAAGAAAGAAGAGAAGATGATGAAGTTAGGCAAGCTACTTATCAACAAGAACTGCAAGATTCTACAATAAGTAAGTTAAAGCACGTCCATTGAGAGTAAGGGACTTGGTACTAAAAAAGGAATTGCAGAAACCCAATAAACTTCATCCAACGTGGCATGGACCATACAAAGTGGTTGAAGAGGTCGTGTTAGGGACTTACAAATTGGAAAACCTACAAGGAGATCCAATCTCCAACCCGTGGAATGCCGATCATCTTAAGAAATATTACCAATGAGAATATGGATTTATTGTCTTATTTGTGTTCTATCGTAATACGTGTACGAGACTCAGAAGAACGAATATCGATGAAAATATCAGTGTTCCCTCATATGTTTCTTATTTACTCAGATATCAACTTCCACAAAACAACTCATCTTAAGCTACAGAGCATCATTCGTGGTGAAATAAGCTTAAGTGGCCCTCTGATGGGATGATCGTGCATGATGGGATGACCCTCTATACACTCTCAAAAAATAAGGGAGGACTTAATGCCTAAAACACCATAATTTGGTGGGTGAAAATTTTAAAAATCACTTAAGTGTGGTTGATTATTGTTAAATATCATTAACTTGGTGAACTCACTCCCTCGGTTGGGACTACGGTGCATGGATGGGACGACCCTTCACACGTTCCCAAAAAGAAGACAGAGGACTTAATGCCTAAAGCCCCATAATTTAGTGGGTGGAAATTTTAAAAATCACTGAAGTGTGGTTGATTATCGTTAAACATCATTAACTTAGTGAACTCACTCCCTTGGCTGGGATGAGAGTGCATGGATGGGATAACCCTCCATACACTCCCAAAAAGTTGAGGGAGGACTTAATGCCTAAAAAACCATAATTTGGTGTGTAAAAAATTTTAAAATCACTTAAGTGTGGTTGATTATTGTTAAACATCATTAACTTGGTGAACTCACTCCCTTGGCTGGGACTACAGTGCATGGATAGGATGACCCTCCATACACTCCCAAAAAGACGAGGGAGGACTTAATGCCTAAAACACCATAATTTGGTGGGTGAAATTTTTTAAAAATAACTCAAATGTGGTTGATTATTGTTGAACATCATTAACTTGGTGAACTCATTCTCTCGGCTGGAATGAGAGTTCATGGATGGGACGACCCTCCATACACTCCTAAAAAGATGAGGGAGGACTTACTACCTAAAACACCATAATTTGGTGGTGGAAATTTTTAAAATCACTTAAGTGTGGTTGAATATTATTAAACATCATTAACTTGGTAAACTCACTCCCTCGGCTATTATGACAGTGCATGGATGGGACGACTCTCCATACACTTTCTAAAAGACGAGGGAGGACTTGTGCCTAAAATATTTAGTTGTGGTTACTATGTAATACTCACACACTTGGGAGAAAAACAACATAAATAAAGACAAAATACTTCATTAAGTTAAAGAGTTATAGTACAGACAGTAGTGTTCACATGATCAAAAAGTAAAAAGAGTACACAAGAAAGGGTATCAGCTAAGGAAGGCCACCCTATCGGGTTGGATTAGTGTGAATCAAAGCCTTAGTCCCATCACCAGCAGTGTCCATAGGCCATCCTTTTGCATGTCCTCCCTAAACAACCATAGGGTCGGCATACATCCCTTCACCTTCGGCTAATGTCAAAGACTCAACATGTGATAGACCCTTGGCCATAAGAGGGTCCTCAAGGTCGACATCTTCCACGGACGGTAGGATAGAAGACAATACATCAGCAAACTTTAATACGATCCATCGATAGGATGTCTTGATCCCTCTCTCCAAGTACTCCTGGCCAAAGCCTTGGAACTTGTATGAGGTTTTTTATGCTTCAACAGCATCAACCCCAACATCATTTACTGCTGCAGCAATTCCGTCTTTAAATTTTATGGCATGGTTATTTAAAGCCTTGTCCTTCTCAGCAATGATGTCATCTTTTAGCTTTAACTAGTCGTTGTACTGAAGTTTGAGCTTGTCTGTGGCCCGTTTATGCTCAGATTTGAGGTGAGCTAACTGGGTCCTAAGGTCGGCTTCGGCATGAATTGCTCTCTCGGCCTCCCTAAACTTTTGGTAATTCTCAACCATCCATTTGGCGCCTAAGGTCAAGGCATAAACAAACTGCTAGAAACAAAGTAAAGTCAGGTAAAGATCATAATGATAGAGATTGTATTATAAATAACAAAGAGATAAGGACGATACCTATGCTAGGTGGTGAAGGCTGAAATCGTAGACCTTGGCCGGGGTCATCTTAGCCGGGGCATCTTGGCCAAGAAATCATAGTCAACAGCTGAGGGGGATGCAAACATGGTCGCCTTTGCAACCGTGATGTTGGTGATCAGGGAAGTGGGGTCGGCCTTAAGCTGGTACAAGTTAGCCGACCAAAATTCCCCCAAGGATGATGATGAGCCGACCTCAGAGAATGATATTGCTTCTGTGGCCCCCACCCTCGGCCTTATTGCAGGGTCAGGTGGGGTGTTGGAAGGGACCTCAGGCCCCTTCCTCTTGCTTGTGGGCTCAATAGTTGACCCCCCAACAGTGGTCTTCTTGGGGGTGGTTGTTTTTTCTTCTTCTTCTTCCCCAAACTAGTCAACAAGCTTGGAGCTGTAATTTCCCAGAGGTCGTCCGAGACATTAGGAGGGAGATCTGCAATAAAAAAGATGACATGTCAGTACAATTAATCTATGAGATGAGGGAAGACTTGGAAGAAAAAATTATAATAAATCATATAGTTCTTCAAGGGGTAAACCCTCAGACCAGATTCTTTAAGAAGCTCAGGGGTCATTAAGTCCTCAAATTTTGGAAGAGCACCCTTTACTCCTTGCTCTCTCAAATAGTCGGCCACATCTTTGTCAGCAAGGCTGAGGCCAGGGTCTGGCCTTACCTCCATAGAAGGGTTGGAACAAGATTGAGGGACCCTCGGCCCATCATTAGAGGGTTCGGCTTCAGCTGGGAACTCCCAAGCTCCAGAAATAAAGAAAATCACTCTTTCCAGTAATGGTTTGAAGTTTGGGTAACTTGGACGAGTTTCTTATCAGCTTTCTTTGCACCCAGGTGTAAGTAGCCTAATTGTTTGGATGAGGAAGATATGTTGGAACAAGCCAAGAATAGGTCGATCGACGGTTCATCTGTGAAAGTGTTCTTCCACAAGGAAATATATTCTAGGATGATCCTCTAAGAGTTAGGAGGTAGTTGTGTGGGAGCTGCCCCTAAAGCAGACATGATGGAAATAATAGCAGGATGAACGGGAAGTCTGATGCCAACCCTAAACATTTGGTCATACACAGCAACCTCTCCCTCTCATCCTTGGAAAACCCTTTTTTCCTCGCCCTTGTAATGTAGGACTTGATGCCGAATGAATGTCTTCATATGAGGAGATCGCGTACTTTAACAAACGAGGTTAATAAAGAATTATATGAAGTGTCAACCTGATCCTCGGCTTCCTTATCCTCGGCTTCAGTTTCCTCAGCCTCGGCTCCTACAGCCTCAGCATCACTACGAACATGAGGGTCATCTGGGAAGTTTTCTTGAAACTCATGAGGAGACATAGCCGTTACATGAATAGCATTGGTATTAAGTGTGAGCTCATCTTTCCCAAATGTCTCGACTTCATATGAGGACGATACCCTAGTTTTGTGGTTCCTTCATTGCCTCTTTGAAATTATGACCCTCGGCTTAGTGTGGGAACGAGCCAAAGGATTCTGAAGACGTGGGTAATATTGTGTCTAACGGAATGGGAAATATGGGTCGTACCAAATGGGTTGACCCTGAATTTGTCCTCGACCTCTTCTTCTACCCTACAATTTCTTGAAAACACTTCTCTCTTAGTGTGGGAAACTCCTCGGCCAACTCGTAAAGCCATTGTAGAATTCGAAAGACGACCCTAGACTTGATTATTTTGAAAATAAAATAATGGAAGACATAAATAGGTGGGGGTTGTTGACCAGTTTGATCAAAAATTAAAATGAAAGAAATGAATTGTTTATAAGATAAACAGTGAAGAACATTGATGAAGATCGTCGGAGGAGATCACCGGAACCTCACCGGTGTTAGCAACTATGGGATTTTGGTTCCTATGTGAGCCTAGACAGGATATTGAGGCTTTTTGCAACCTAATAACCACAAGTGTACTTCCTATAGTTAGCCCTAAAGCCGCCACAAGTTGCTAACAATTAGAAAAGCTACAAACACCATGCAGAAATGGAGGAAATTGACAAAGAATGGCAAGGGAAAGTTACCTGGAGGTGGAAGAGAAGTTAAAACTCCTAACATGAACTCTAAACACTTCACCTGAAAGCAATAATGGCGAAGAGAAAATAGTAGAAGCATGAGAGAGGGAAACGTGCGAAATAAGTGGAGAAGAAAGAGAAATTGAAAATATTCCCAAAAGTTTAAATAACTCATGATGATTTGGCCTAATGAACTAAAAGGCACATAGTTCCCAATGATTATCATCATTAGGGAACTATTGCCTAAGTATACCTGATAGCTGCCATTCTTAGGAGGAACTACATGATGGTTGACAAGTGTTAATTTGGAACCTCATCGACCTAACAACCAAATACATAATAATACCCCTCAACCATATCATATCATCAATGGCTAAGGGCTAGGGGATGATTGATATGGCAGAATATACCCTCGTCCTGGCTGACAGTATACTCGGCCTATGGCAAGGGTATAATTAAGCCAGACTACCACATTTCGGGGGGGTCATCCTTGAGATCACCATCGGCCTATGCTTCAATGATATGCCGACCTCCAACTTTTTGTTAACTGATCTTTGGTCCCTCGGTCTGGCCTAAAACCTCAAATCGGCCTCAAGTAAATGCAAGACTGCGACCGACCCTCTCTAGACTTTACCGCTGGTGATATAGGAAATTACTTGAATAACAAGCCTCAACCTCAGCTCAAGCATAGGGGCCAAGGGTGACCTCATCATAACACTTGGTTTGGGAGATGCATGGAATAGTGCACATGGGACGCAGGTTCTACATGGATCAAACCGTTGTAACTAAATCATTCCCCCACATGAGGGAATATTTCATCATCCTCTACATATGACAGTGACAGACGGCACAACCTCAGTGGCTAGGAACATTCCACACCTGCTTAGGGGTACACTACAACCCAAGTCCTATATATAGTCTTCATCTTCTCCATGAGAAGGGATCTCATTATTCACAACCCTATCAGAACTCTATCAAAACATACAGAAAAGAGAGAAAAGATTGAGTGTTGTATTTATAGGCCATTAGAGACATACTTATAGTGAAAACCACCATTCACACTACACGGTGGACGTAGGCTCCGATCGAACCACTTATATTTGGTATCATCTTCTTCTTTACCTCATCTCTTTCCATCTATACATTTATGTCTTCTGTACACCGTTATCTATTTTGAGCTTACATACATCTTGACATGGTGATACCGTTTCTAGTATCATCAAACGTAGTCTTCTCTTAGTCTAAAACATCCACCTGAATTTGGTTATAACCTAAATAACTATTTAAAAATAGTAATACAAGTGGACCACTACTCTTTCAGTCATTTGGTCCATAAACGACAAAGGAAAATGGTCTTTTTGAGTGTTGGCATTGAGCTTCTGGCATTCAATGCAAACATGCCACCCGATGGTAGTACATTTTATGATAAGTTACACCTTTGCATTTTTACCGCAACCATTCCCGACTTCTTCGGTACAACTGGAATAGGACTCACATATTCACTATTAGAGATGGGATAGATGATGCCCGCATGCAATAACTTATAATTTCCATTCTTACAACATCTTTCATTATTGGGTTAAAATGCCTTTGCATCTCCCTAGAGGGTCTCATGCCCTCCCCTAGGTGAATTTTATGGGTACAAATTAAAGGACTTATACCCTTTAAATTCGCTATGCTCCAACCAAAAGCACTTTGGTGCTTCCTCATAATGGCCATAAGCTTTCCCGATCGCTCTTTGTTTAGGCTTGAGCACATAACAAGTGGATATGTCTCATCCTCTCTTAAATAAGCATATTTGAAATTAGAAGGAATCTTTTTTAAATCGAGGGAATGGGATTTCTCATTGGAGGGAACCGTGCACGACTCCCTCAAAGGTAGTTCCTCGAATCGAGAGACCCAACTAATATCTCTCACATCCTCATTGCTCCCATTCGCATCCAATAACTCTCCCATATCCTTCACCTTGCACTTGAAATCGATGTAGACATTGTCACTCTCACTAGTCGTAACAATAAACGCCTTTAAAGGACCCCTAGTGTGATTATCCTCAAAGTGTTCATGTACTATCTGCTCTATAATATTCGACTCGTGTAACTCGTACTCATCACCCATTTTCTTGGTGATGTTGAACATATTAGTCTCGAGTGTTATGTTCTCGAATATGAGTTGCAGTTGCCCATTATGTGTGTTAATCAAAGCATTAATCGTAGCTAAGAATGGGCGGCTAAGGATCACAAAAATATGATGACTCGAGGAAAAGGAGGGATCCATGTCCCAAATGATTAAATCAATCGGGAAATAGAAAGTTTCTAATTGGACAATCACGTCCGGAACAATACCCCAAGGTATCTTCACGGAATGATCTGCGAGTTGGAGAGTAATTTTTGTGTTATTAAGGTCCCCCAAATCAAGTTGTATATTGATGGAGTAAGGGATAATATTAACACTCGTCCCTATATTTAATATCTCTCTCTCAACTTTACTCTCCCTAATGGTACACGAAATGGTAGGGGCACCCGATTCTTTATACTTAGGCGGAAGGCCGTTCAAAAGTACTAAACCTATGTTTTCTACTAAGAACACCTATTCTTTACTTTTAACCTATGTTTCACCATTATAAATTCCTTAAGAAACTTTCCATATGCGAGAATTTGCTTGATTGCCTCAAGAAAAGGTAAATTAATCTTTACTTGCTTAAGCACTTCAAAGATATCATCACGGGAGGCCCTTTTAGGAAGACGGACCAACCTTTGAGGGTAAGGAATGACATTAGGGGGTTTCACTACCACCTCAGGCCTAACTTTGTCCTCTTTATCACTCTCTGCTAGGGGAGATCTTCGGCCTCTTTCATGCCGGGCTAAACGTCCTTATCATTTTGCACGTCGCATGGGGAGGTGATATGTTAACAAGTCTCTCATAACATAGAGCGGGGACCACTTGATATTGCTTTTTATTTTCATTGGTATTATAGATAACACCATTTTCACCATGGTGAGGTCTTTGTTCTTGGTTGGGAAACTTTCCATTCTCTTTAACACTTAGGGAAGGTTTCAACTTCGACAATGGCTCCTTTAAGTAAATTTTTTTTGGGTGTTTTGAGAGTTTATTGCTGACTGAGTTTACATCAATCAGGCTAAAGTGTCTTCGAGACTCTTTCGTTGTGGGATTTTATAAGTCATAGAGGTGGGCGCTTGCATAAGTGGTGTTTATTGGTAAAGTGGGAGTGGTGGTGGTTGTTGAGCAACATGGGTATTAGGGTTCATTGATGCGTTCAAATGCCCGTTACTAAAATTGGGATGGTTTCTTAATGAGGGATTATATTAATTTCCACGAGGGAAATTAAAATTACCCTTATAGGATCCCACCGCCTCAACTTTCTCTTATAGCAAAACTTAGTGAGCGATTATCGTTGGACATTCCTTTATTAAATGTCCCTCCTCATAAATTGCGTACATCTTCTCCTTAATTGCTCAAGTGGAGTCGGAGACGTCTCCCATTATCTTTGACTATGTCTTCTAATCTCTTAGCTAGTTGATTAATTTGAAGCTTCAACCCATCTTCCTTATCCAATTGATAGAATCCGAATGAGGAAGGATGGACATTCATCTAGATTTGGGTTCAGTGTTTCGATCTGATGCATCCCAAGCTTCAGTAGTCTCGGTGACATACTTAAAGTGGTCCTCCGCATCATCCGTGTCTAACCCTAAGAACTCTCCCACGCATATAGTTTCGATGAGTTGCTTTGAACTTAAGCTTAGCTCATGATGGAAGTAGGAGATGAGTATCCACTTCTCAAAATCATGGTGTAGGAACATGTTAATTAACTCATTGAACCTCTCCAAACATTTATCGAAGGGCTCAAACTCATTTTGCCTAAAGGTTTGAATTTGAGCCCTAATAGAATTGGTCCTCTGTGTGGGAAAGAACTTTTAGATAAACATAGCCTGCATATCCCTCCACGTGCCTATCGAGTTCGGTGCTAGTGACAAAGCTAAGTCTTGGCCTTGTCCCTAATAGAGAAGGGAAAAATCTTGAGGTGAACTACATCTTGGGTTCTCGTTTGATCATTAAATGTCTTGCACGCCTCCTTGAACTCTCTCATATGGAGGTAGGGATTTTTTGACTCCATACCGTGAAATGTTGGGAGAATCTGAATCATCCCATTCCTAAAGTGAAACTGCCCCGCATTATAAGGAAATATAATGCATCCTGGAGCGACGATTCGCTCGGGGTATAAAAGGACTCTTATTGGATGATACGACATCACACCCTCACCCGTCTCGAAACTAGCGTGATCAAACATCGTACTCACACTTATAAAATCACTTTCCTCACCGGAGTTCCTAGATGTATGACTCATGGAACGATTATGCGGTGGAGAAGGTGGTACCCAAAAGTTAGAAACATTTGGAGTGTGGGTTATCAGGATTAAGTTCGGCTATGGAATTTTTGTGTACCGTAGGAGGAATAGGATTAAGACTGGGATGAGTGTTTTGGTTTTAAAGCATGAGAGAATATTTTTATTTTTTTATTTCTATTTTTCTTATTTTTTTGTATATTTTAGTATTTTTTATTTTTTTTAATTCTTTTAAGTTTTATGAATTTTTTTTTGGCTTTTTATGAATTAGAGTCAAATTATTAGATTAATTCGACCTAACCTAGTATATATACCTAGTCCCCGACAGTGGCACCAAAAACTTGACGCGACTAAAAAAGTGTGTTCAACGCGTGTATCTACAGCTCAAGTATAAGTCGATCGCTTAATTAATACCTTGAGTCGGGTGTCGAACATAGGGAATATGACGAAAGATCCTAACGACTACTAAGAAAAGGCGTCGGAAATCTAACTAACGACTCTTGAAAGAAAAAGGAAAAGATGATGATTTTATGAGAAAATTCTATTTAACTAAAGCAATCTAACTAGCAAGTGCAAATCGACTACACTAAGCAAGGACTAAACCTTTTTTGTTTTAGAAAAAAATATATGGGAAAATGGGATCGAAACACGATATCGTGAACCATTGATAATTATGTTGGATACAAAACATTCAAGAATTAAATTCACAATTTGGAGCAAACATTAAAATTATCTAAGTACTAGACATATGAAGATTTAACTCCTCACACTATCAAGTCGAAAATAGCGTTAACACAAATAACGAAATTATTGACACACGTATTATATCCTCAAATATTACTGTTACCTACGGCAAACAAAATTAAAAGATCTACAACACTTGTTCCTACAAGATATCAAACCTTTAAATTGTTTATTTAATTTTATACAATTTTATATCAATCCATAATACCTAGGTTGGGTTCATGTGGTGGAGTGCTAAAAATCTAGTCGTATATGGAGTAGTTAAACCTTACGCATGATTTCAACATTGCGTGAAAACATAATGATATATGGAAAGCAAGAAAACATGTATTCAATCACAAACTTGGAAGAAAGAAAAATTATAACCCGAATATGCAATCTTGAAAAGAAAAGAGAAGAAGATAACACTTGAATTAAGAATTTGTGCAAAACCAAGACAAAGTATGTGTTTTTTTTTCTTCTTGCTACCTTTTTTCATCTCCTCAAAAGTATGTAAAATTAGGTTAAAACTAAACTAAAACTAAGTCTAGTTAAAAGTTTAGCCTTTAGGGTCGTTTTTAGAAGTGTTTGAAACCAACACAACTCTAGGTAAAAATTCAAGATAAATGAAAATTTTGCGAACAGGTCATTCGAACCAGTTTGCATGAGGCCCAAACTGGATCGCCCCATCGAATCGGTTCCCCTTTGGCCTTAACTGATTTTCACGAGGAGAATATTACTCTTTTGCCGCTACATCTTTTCTAAACTTCAAATGCGCATAACTTCTTCACTTTAGCTCTGAATTGGATGTCATTTCTTCCAGTATACTCGTAGATTCTAGATTTTCAACTTTTCTTAGGTACCACATCCCATATTAGGCTACAAAGTTACTTAAATTCCCTTTAATTTCCTTTCATTATATTTTTCTTTATTTCAGTTTCCCTCTCGCATTCACTTGCAAGAAATACATGTGAAATAAGAGAGAAATACACAAAATAAGAAATTCTTTTCGAAAAGGATTAGTAGCATGAATATGAGATAAATACCATCTAATTACACCACTTGGGATTGTAAAAGATCCAAAATTAAGGGGATAGATATGAAATATTTATGCCGAGTTACCACCCCTATGCTGGGTTAGAGGGCTAACCCCTTTAATCGGCGAAGGATGGTAAGAGAGGGATATGTCACTCACCGTATTTTCCTTGATTTTTAAATTTTGAGTTCTCCCCTTTATTTACTAATTTTTTTGTCTCTCTTTGCAGATGGCATATTTAAAGACAGCCTAGGTGTGGGGTGTTAAGGTTGGATGGTTTCGGTAACTGGACACATCCGAGTATTGACTCATGCTTATATTGCCCGAGTATTATTTGAGGATTGTGTCCCATCCTCCTCCATCTCCATGACTAAAGGATCTACCTCTCCCCATCGCGAGGAGCATCCTCGTCACGGACACTGATGGATGATAGCTTGTAGCGTTAGGAGTAAAGTTTGTGTTGCATCTCGATAATTTTTCTTTCCCTGTTTTGTTATTTTTATTTTCTTTGTACTTGAAACTCAAAAGTATATATATAATGGTGCATTTTATTTGATTATCCTGATTGAGTGGCCTACTTTATATGGACTTTTAATTTTCCACTCTGAGTTTTTTAAATGTAAAGTATGTAATGTATTTGATTTTTTTTTTAATTTTTAGATAAGTATAAACAAAATAAATGCTCATAATACTTTTATGGTTAAAAAATACTTTTTGGGAAATCAACTGGATAAAAGAGGGATAAAAGAGAAAAAGGGAAGTTCCCTAAAATAGGGGTGTCGTTCGGCATGCCCCCTATCTTGCCTGCCGACATGTCAGTGTTGGAGTACTCTCTTACTACAACATCGGTACAATGATTATTATATTAACTTTAGTAGGTCAGCTTCTTTGTTACCTTGTGTAGAATATTGGCTACGTTTTAAGATCGACTTTTAGAATCACAACTCATTTTCATTTCTTCTCTTTACTTCAAATTCCTTTCCTTAAATGGTGATTCCTATGACTGGGGGTATTCCACTAATATCGACCATTTAGAAGACATGTGTTTTCATGAAGTTTACTATGCAGAATTTAACATTCATTTGGTCACATTGTGGAAAAATCATCATTAGAAATGGGGCCTTTTGGAGGTGGCTCTGCAACTTTGGTAATCTCAAGGAACATATATTCCGTTTCGGGCTCGAAGAGGTGTGCACAACTTATGAGGAATTTTTTCCATGTCAGATATATATCCTAATGTTTTTTATACTATGCCTTATTTTCCCTTTCTCTGAGGGAGGTGTTAGGTCAATTATTACACATTTTAACTTTTGCTTCTCGACTATTGGTTTGTGGTGGAGAAATTGACCTCCCTGTAGTGATTAAATCATTACGCCATTAGGGTGTGTGATCTGCAGGGTACAGTGGAGCTATGGCATTAAGATTAACTACCAAGTTACTTCTGGTGATGTGTGGCTTGATTGAAGACACCTAAGTTGTCACCATATTTCTGTGGTTGGGATGTCATTATAACCTTTTTGCTACCATTTTAGTGAAGATGTTGAATGGTCTCAATAAATGCAAGGCGACCCCCCTCTACCTTTTTGAGTGGAAATCCTACGATGTTATATATGTTGTTGGTAGAGAGGTTTCGATTGGCTATTCCCCCTCTTTTTCCTTAACTTAGTACACACAACCTTTTCCTTCGATCTTTTATGGACTTCAGCACATATGTGAATGAGTGGTTTGAATAATTAATGGAAAATGGATCCAATTATGTTCATTTGTCTATGTTGTGTTGGGGTGAGTTGGTACTCGTGCTCGATTATGACGACTACTGATATGTATAGCTCATGGGCCTTTATTAAAATTCATTCTTTATCTCTTAGAGAATATTATGTCAATTGGGCTGGGAGAAAATCACCCCCCCTCACATAAGAGACTTGTTTCATTTATAGGATCTAACTGAGTCATTGAGGATGTCTAGGATTTTTTGGAAACTCCAGAGGGCTTGGAGACATCCAACCCTTTTTAAGGGGGAGACTTTAGTAGTTTTACCGGATTACCTAAAATGGTTATGGAGGGACTTGGTCTTGAAGGTGTGCACAGAGCCAAGGTAAGGGCTTGGGGTACGGTGGTCCCTAGTAATATTTTCAGAATGTACTGTCACATTGAGCACATGCAGGTAAAAATCCAAAATGGATATTGTTGGGGACATCCAGAGGGTAATGATGACAGTAATGGTGATGTTGCAGCGGGTCCTTCTGGTAGCTAAAAGAAATTTTTATGAAGCTCTACTTTAGTACTTTTGGTTATTGGTAGAAGTTTGGTGCAGGTCTTGGTATTTTAGTGTAGTTCTTGGTGTTTGTTTGGCGTATTGGTCTTTATAATGGAAAGAATTAGTATTTGTGGTGTTTTTCTGTATGTGTTTTGAATAAAATTTGCTTCTACAAAATAAATGTTAATTTTTCATGTATCTTTTTGTACCTTTACGGAAGAATCATTTATGTTTGAATTATCAATAGTAATCCCTAAGGCACACATGGTCATTTTCTTCAACTAAAATGGCGAGGGAAACTTATGCATGTTGGTGGGAAAAGAGACGAATATTTTATGAAAAATATAGGATAGCACTCAAAGTCACTTTATCGGTTACCTACGTACCTTTGTGGGGATAAAAGATAATTTTAGTGTTAAAATGTTTTGAGAGGATTAGTTCCTATATAGTTATGATAGATGGAGGCAAGAAGAGTTTTACAGACTAAAATATAGATTAAAAGTGCATAGAATGATGAGAGTCGGATCAAGGATATAACTTTTTGACATGATCAAGATTGACTGGGCGTACCATTTTTCACCGTCAAGGTCAGTAATTATAATGGCACCTCCTAAAAATATTGAGAGAGTGGCTACAGCGGAAATATTGCGACTTCTCAAATAAAATCCAATTTTAATTAATCCCAAATTTTAGTTAAACCCTAAATCATGCATCTAGATGATTTACCTAATAAAATAAAGCATGCAGGATAAAACAAACACTTTCAGGAAAAATCAAACACATGTTTGTGAGGAAAAATCCCCCAAAGGGGCAAAACCATTTATTTTCATTATAATATTGTAACAATACAATTTTAGATTACAATGAAAATGCAAGTGACTAAGAATTACCCTCAGGTGTCGGATTCTGTAGTCGGCAGCTGGAAATATCCCTTTCCAGGAGGGATGCAATGAAGAAGAGAAACGACTTCTCCACAAGTTTATCGGCTGGAATTTTCCCTTTCCAGGAGGGCATTAATGAAGAAGAAAGACGGCTTCTCCACAAGGGTTGAACAAATACAAGATTGTGTTCTAGGGTTCCAAAAGATTCACAAAAGTAATTGGGATTTTTGTGTGTGAATCAAAAAGATGTTTGGCACATCAAGAACTGAAGTCTTGTTATGTTTGTACTCTTAAAAACGTTTTCTCAAAGACTTGAAAAAATACATCAACGAAGTAGGAATATATATAGAAAATAAGAGCTGGTGGATTAAAATCTCATAGAACTGTTCAAACTTATCCCAGGCGGACCGGTCCGGCTTGGGGGCGGATCGGTCCGACTTCGGATCGACTCTTTTAAATTTTGGCTTCTTCGGTTCGTAATCATTCCATGGTCTACTGGACAAAGCAAGGCGGATCAGTCCGGGTAGAGGGTGGACCGGTCCGGAGGAGGATCGGTCCGGTAGGGAGGCAGACCGGTCCGACTTCCCAGAAAACTAAAAACCTTTTAAAAGCCTCATTTTGCTTGAAAAAACTGACTTCTTATTTTTATAAAAAACATTTTATAAAAATTTCCCAATACTAAATATGAACTTTAAGGAATGTAAAAACAAAATTTTACCAAGTTCATTCTCGCAGAGTCTATTATGTTGAAGACACTTTGATATTCGGATCCGTTGATGTAGATGCGATCTTGAGTTTCTTCAGCGGTGTGAATCAAAAAGATGTTTGGCACATGAAAAATTGAAGCCTTTTTGTGTTTGTACTCTTAAAAACGTTTTCTCAAAGACTAGAAAAAATACACCAACTAAGTAGGAATATATATAGAAAATAAGAGCTGGTGGATTAAAATCTCATGGAACTGTTCGGACTTATCCCAGACGGACCGGTCCGGCTTGGGGGGCGGATCGGTTCGACCTCGGATCGGTTCTTTTAAATTTTGGCTTCTTCAGTTCGCAATCGGTCCGTGGTCTACTGGACAAAGCAAGGCGGATTGGTCCGGGTAGAGGGCGGATCGGTCTGGTAGGGAGGTGGACCGGTCCGGCTTCCCAGAAAACTAAAAAACTTTTAAAAGCCTCATTTTGCTTGAAAAAACCGACTTCTTATTTTTATAAAAAATATTTTATAAAAATTTCCCAATACTAAATATGAACTTTAAGGAACGTAAAAACAAAATTTTACCAAGTTCATTCTCGCAGAGGCTATGATGTTGAAGACACTTTGATATTCGGATCTGTTGATGTAGATGTGATCTTGAGTTTCTTCAACGGTGTAACGGCGTACGACATACAAATTGATAATGGACAAAAATGTTGTTACAAATCTCCCCCTATGTCTATGCAGGTACATACATAAAAATCCGAATTATCAACTTATGACCTACATAAATCTACCCTCCCATGAACCCTAAAGATGGAAAGATACAAATGTATAAATCTTCATCGTTTGTTCTTCAATCTTCAACAATCATCAAATCTCAAAGCTTTTCTCATCAGGGTGTGCAACATATTGATCTTAAATCTTCATACCTACACACATGAGACAAGCAAATACCACGTGACATATCGAGTTTGAAATGAGATAAACATAGATACCAATTTAGGATAAAAGCATAAGCTATATCTCAACAACTCCCCCAAAGTTCAAACTCCCCCATAAAATGATAATTCTTTCTCCCCCTTTTTATGATGTCCCCAAATAGACAAATGAGAAGAATGAATCAAATAAGCACAATCGGGGTGTCACGGTACACAAAACAGGGCATCAAACAATATGGTAAACGTGCTCTTGCAAGGAGATGCTCAAACAAATCTTCACAAACTATTTTTGAATTTTTCAAATTTTTCGTACAAAAATAAGATACCAATTTGAACAAATATGATACAAAAATCACACCATGGATTTAGACTCAAACAACCAAGTCATGGAAATGGAATGAATGGGTGTGAACACATTCGATAGGTAAATCAACTCAATCAATCATATGTGCACGATGCATATGTGTACTCCTAACGAATGAACATCAAAAGTATCCTTAGGTGAAAAGATTGTTGAATTTAGGTGACACCGTCTTATGAAAATCAACAAATCAAAGTCAAAGTGATTTCCACACCAATAACGTCCAAAACTATGTAGCGCATTTTCAAGCATTTCAAGGACGTGCAAACCCGTTTTAAATTCCCCAACCAAACTCCCTCATATATATTTTCTTTTAGAGGTAATCTAAATTCTCAAACTTTGGAGAATTGGTGCAAAAACCTAAATGGCCCCTTTTCGGCATGAATATCTTTTTATTGTCTTTCAATTTTTTCGGGCTCTTTTAACCTCTTTGGACCCTGGATAATAAAATTCCACCATTTTTTATGTCCAATTTAACGGTGGCTTAGTATTCGCAAAGGCAAAATGAACCTTTCGCAACCCTTCTCCGTTTTTAAACAAATCACACAAACTCACAAAACAGTTTTTATATGCACAATTTCCTTATCAAAATTTATCACGCTTGGTTCGTTTTAAGGACAGGATTGAAGTGAAAACACCCAACCAACATGTGATAAGACAAGCACAATAATCAAACAAATTCGTGCATGTGTGCAATAAAGGAAACATGAGTCAAACATGTAGGAAGTAACACTTAGTTACATCTTAATGACTCCAAACATTATAAAGAACATGGATGAATTGACCTATTGTATCAAAACACTATCAAATAGTCACATGAAAATAATGGAATGATGTTGTGACTCGGTCATCCTAAGTGTTCATCCATAAACGGTGCAAGACAAAATACAAAAATCTTTTTGGATTTTCTCAAAATTTTATAAAAATAAAATCTTTTTGTATTTTTCAAAATTTTTTAAAAATAAAAAGCTATACAAAAAGTACATGTCATCACACTAGCAAAAAATATATCATGAAACCACAACTAGTTTATGACAAACATGCAAACACAATCAACCAAAAGATTTCACATGGGGTGAATCACGTGCAAGCAAACGGGAATCGTGGACAAATAAACCATAAGCCTTTAAATCCGATTTTCTAACCCAAATAGATGTGTAGCGGAGTGTGGGGGTTTTGGGAATCTAATTTATTATTTCATTAACCTTCCTAGGTCCATTTAAAAGCTTTTAATAAAAGTGCCTAAGATGACCTTGCCTACCGCAATGTGTGCAAGAGTAAATCGGGCGGTTTGTGTTACCTAAAGGTGGCCCTCTCCTCAAATTTATCGGTTGCTCTCTCTGAATTTGCCTAGGTGGGTCTCTCCTAATGATCCTAGGAGGTTCTCTCACGATGTTCCTATGGGGTGCTTTCTTAACAAACTTAGATGCCTCTTTCTTAACAATCCTAGGAGGCTCTCTCACACGTGTGGGAATGGGCGCAACATATTTTTCAAGACCAATCCCACCCCTATCCGTTTTGATCTCGACTGTGCCTAAAATCTTATCAAGTTTTTCAGACCTAGACTCCAAATCAAATTTCACTTTACTTGAATCTTTCAATTTCACCTTAAGTTCACCTATCCTAGATTCAAGTACTCGTTTAGAATCCTCAAACTCTAAAAGCTCCTTTTTCATAGTCTCCATCAACCCTCTAAGACTATCTCTCTCACCCTTGACATACTCAGGCTTCTCTTTCAAAATTTTCTCATGTGCCCTAAGTTCTTCAACTAAAAAATCATTATTTTTTATGGCACACACTTTCAATTGAGCTTTCAATTTCAAATTTTCTTTCTTTGTTTTCAAAGTTTCATCATAAAGTTCATTGAAAGAAGTTTGCAAGTCACGCTCATCTACACTTTCCTCCTCACTTTTATCAACACTCCCATCACCTTCACTATTATCACTAATCACATGGATGGAAAACTCTCGCCTAGAAGCATAAAAAACTTCTTCTTCCGAATCACAATCACTAAGGGTAGAAACATGAGAAATCGGTTTATTCAATTTCTTTTTTAAATTTGTGATACACTCATGTAACGTGTGACCAACACCCTCACAACAAGGACACCTCTCAGATTCGTTTTCAACAGAAGATTTAAAACAAGAGTTCGTGTGAATTTTCCAATTAAATTTGTCAAAAATTTGACATCGAAGATCATCAAAACCATCAAAATCCATTTTTGTGCAAAATCAGGATCAAAACACAATAACTTAGTGCAACAGGCTCTGATACCAATTTGTAGATGAGAGTAGACAAATTGTATCAGAAAGTATAAGTCCTTGAAAAAATCAGGATCACGCGATAAATTAGCATAACCTGCTCTGATACCAATTTGAAAACGTGAGTAGACAAATTGCATCAAAAAGTAAATCCTCGAAAAAACAGGATCACACAGTAAATTAGTGTAACCCGCTCTGATAATAATTTGACGACATGAGAAGTCAAATTGTATCAGGTAAAAAACATTAAAAAATCCGGATCACTCGATAATTTAGAGCAACCCGCTCTGATACCAATTTGAGAGAGTAGCTATATCGGAAATATTGCGACTTCTCAAATAAAATCCAATTTTAATTAATGCCAAATTTTAGTTAAACCCTAAATCATGCATCTAGATGATTTATCTAATAAAATAAAGCATGCAGGATAAAACAAGCACTTTCAGGAAAAATCAAACACATGCTTGTGAGGAAAAATCCCCCAAAGGGGCAAAAACCATTTATTTTCATTATAATTGTGACAACCTGAATATAATTACGATTAATTATGCTTAAATCATGCTTATCTTATGTGATATGATTAGTGTGTTATTAATATATATGATGTTAATTTACTATGTTTAGTCTAATCCTACCTTCAAAAATCATGAAATGTCGGATTAGTTACAAGTACAAAATTTTGAGGGTTTCGGTAGGAATGTTCATGTTTAAGGCTAGTTTTGACCTTTATGACATAAAAATGAACTTGAGTAGATATTTGTATATATATTAGTTAGGTTTATAACAAAAGAAACGGTTCATCGAACGGACATCCGAGTGGGAATATATTGTCCTTTTACGAACAGGGGGTAAAGTAGTCATTTAGCCTTAAATGAAATTTTGTTTTATGTAATGCCACATGTTATATTTTGATTGGACCAAGAGGGGGTGTCCTTATGCCAACTTAAAACCCTTTAATTAAGCTCTTCCTTCAGCATATTTCATCCATGGAAGAGTTTAACCTAAGGAAAGAGAGTTTTGAAGTTTAGGAAGAAAGTGTGACGAGAAATTGAAGAAAAATTCATAGAAAAATTACGTAAAAGCCCCTAAGGTATTTCCATAGATAAATCTTGTTTATTTGTTTGTATTACTTATTTAAATTATTTAAATAATAATTTTTTTACTGAAATTCCATGTCTTGATATGTAGTTATGGATAGATGCAAGTTTAAGTAAACTTGAATGTGTAAACCCTTGAGATTGTTTTGTTTAAGAACCTTGTTTATTCAAACTTCCATATATTTCTCTATAATTACTGGAATTGATTGATTCCAATTGGAGATTAACCTGGACTTACATATGTATGACATATCCTAAAATCATGGGAAAATACCAATAAATGAGTCCTTGGTGAGAGTTTGAAGTTCGGGTATGAAATCTGCCCTAAGGGTGAAAGTATGCCTAGCACGTGTTCGATGTTTTGCTTGACATAGAAAATAAACTCTGAAAATTATGAAATTTTAATCTTGTATTTTTCAATATGTTTAATGATGTTGGGTTGAATATCATATAAATTTATGATGTATAAAAATTATGGAAATTCCTGGAAGTTGAATGAACGATAAAAGAGCATATAGGGCAGATTTGTTATATAGTGAAGAAATAGGCTTATTTTGCTCTAGGAAACTCGGAATGATGTGCCGTCTTTTGTTTTGGAAAGATGATATAACAAGTATTGTATTACCAAGAATAATTAAAAAGGTTTTGGGCTGTAATTTGAATATGTTAGATAACAGAACCTGAGTCTAGATGGGACTTCATTTTAATGAATGATTTGATTTGAATAATATGATGCTTATGAATTGAGTTATGATTGAAGTTATTCTTTAGACTATTAATATTCTTATGATGATACTAATATTGTAAGAATGATAGGAAGGGAAGAAGATCTGAGTGAACAAGTATCGGATAAAGGCAAAGGAAAAACCAGTTAAACTGTCAAGGTGAGTGTACTTATGATTTGTTTAATATATAAATATGAATATAGCTCTAAGAGCGGATTTGTTTGAATACTTCGGTATTCAGGATTTGTTTGGATATTAAAATATCCAGGATTTGTTTGGGTCTCATGATCCAGGATTGGTTTGAATACTTCGGTATTCAGGATTTGTTTGGATATTAAAATATCCAGGATTTGTTTGGGTCTCATGATCCAGGATTGGTTTGAATACTTCGGTATTCAGGATTTGTTTGGATATCTAAATATCCAGGATTTGTTATTGCCAATGGGAAGAATTATTTGGGTCTTATGATCCAGGATTGGTTTGAATACTTAGGTATTCAGGATTTGTTTGGATATCTAAATATCCAGGATTTGTTATTGCCAATGGGCAGAATTATTTGGATCTTATGATCCATGATTTATTATTGCCAATGGGCAGGATTGTTCGGATTTTATATCCACATATTCGATATAGAATTGTTATTCTGTTGCAGGGAAGGAGTACCTCACTAAGCTTAATGCTTACGGTTTATATTTTAACAATTTCAGGTTTGTACGCTGCCAAATAGGATAACATATGACCGGTAACTTTGAGAGTTGCACCGTTAGAAGAGCTGGGGGTTTAAGTATGGAGATTTTATCGTTGTCACACTAAAGATTTTGATATACTCACACTTTGTATATATTGATTTAGTATGGATTGAGTTGATCATAGTTAATCATAGTATTGTATAATCTCTAATTATGACTATGATGTTGACTTCGTTATAGCACAAGAACAATATTATGTTCATTATGCAAAAAAAAATATTGATAAAGGAATTAAATTTTCAATGGGCTCGAGATTATTATCAAATTATTCTAATAACAAATGATTAGTATGGATATTGGGTTTGGGGTGTGACAATTAGTGGTATCAGAGCGTGGTTATTAATTCTGGACGTGTGTGACGATTAGATGGCAGTATTGAGTTAATTTGATATTTATGAATTGTTTATGTATTAACCAATAGTTTAGTAGTATAAACTGTTTATATTGGTTGTTAGAACTTTGTTGTATTACAGATAATTCTAGATGGAACCTGGGGATGGACAACATCGAGAAGAGGGAGTAGCTTCTCGTACAGACAATACTGAAGAAGAGCAGAGTGTTGCTGGAAGGGCCAGAGAGAATGAACAACCTACAGAGATTCAGATGATGGTGCAGGAAATGATGAGGATGGCAGAGCAACAAGAAAGAAATATGGCGCAAATGGCAGAACAACAGGCTAGATATCTAAAATCAAAGACTGTGGCCAGGATTGAGAAAGAGGCAAGGAAAGAAATGAAAGATCCCATGCATGAGAAGTTTTTGAAGTTGAATCCTCCAGAATATTCAGGGTCAGTTGAACCTACAGAAGCTGAGATGTGGGTCAGAGATCTAGAAACTATATTTGCAGTTATGAAGGTTCCAGATAACCAGAAAGTGAATCTAGCTATGTTTAAGCTCAAAGGAGAGGCCAAATATTGGTGGGAAGCCAGCAACCATTTGGTGCCCAGGATGGAAGGTACTGATGTTATTACTTGGGCTGAATATATTAAAGCTTTGTATGTTAAGTATTTCCCTAAGGTTTATAGGAGGGAGAAGCTGAGGGAGTTTATAAATTTGACCCAAGGGAACATGTCTGTGAGGGAGTATGATGCTAAATTTACTGCTTTGTCTAGATTTGCTACTAAGTATGTGCAGGAGGAAGAAGATAAATGTAGTAAGTTTCAAGATGGACTGATTTGGCCTATTCAAAATAGAGTGGCCACTTATGAGTTAGAAGATTATGCTTCTCTGGTAAACAAAGCCACGATAGCAGAAAGGCAAATGAACCAAGGTGTTGCAAGCAGAGAGAGTTTTAAGAAAAGTAGATTCGACGCATCTCAGTATAGGGGAGGTGAGAGTGGAAGTGTTAAGGTGGAACCTCATAAATTTCAGAGAGGTGGTGGATATAGTGGTAGAGGCCAAGGGATATTTGGCAAAGATACTAGGGATGGAGAATCTTCTAGTCTTGGTTGGAGGTCAGGAAAAGGGGAGGCACCAGTGAGAGTTGTTACGTGTTTCTTTTGTAAAGAGGAGGGGCATTATAAATTCGAGTGTCCTAAGCTTAAAGGAGTGGAATGCTACCATTGTCATCAAGTGGGGCATGTTAAAAAGAACTGTCCGCAGTTGGAAGAGACTCCAACAACACAAAGTGAAGTAGCAAGAAGAATGTCATCTCGAGGCAGTGCAGTGAAAAGAATGGGCAGAGGACAAGTTAGTAGTTCTAGGCCAAGTGGACGAGTTTTTACAATGAAAGAAGCTCAGATTACTCCAGATGTGGTGACAGGTACACTTTCTGTTACTGATAGAAGTGCTTATGTTCTGATTGATCCTAGTTCCACACATTCTTTTGTGTCATATGCATTTTCCATATATCTGAATAGACCATGCACTCATTTAGAGGTGGGGTTGGGTATTTCCATGCCTATGGGGGATATGATTGTAGTTGAATATGTTTTTCGTGATTGTGTTTTGACTGTGGGGGCTAGAGATACAATTATAGATCTACTTCCATTGGATATTTTTGATTTTGACATAATTCTGGGAATGGATTGGTTATCTAAATATCATGCATCTATGGATTGTTTCTGTAAGGAAGTTATTTTTAATATTCTTGGTGAGCCTGAATTTAAATTTGTGGGGGAAAGGAAAATTGTTCCCAGTTGCATCATTTCTGCTATTCAGACGAGGAAATTATTGAGTAAGGGTTGTGAGGGTTTTATTGCATATGTTCTTGATACTAGGAAGGGAGCTTTACAATTAGTCAATGTTCCTATTGTACGGGATTTTCCTGAAGTGTTTCCTAGTGAGTTGCCAGGGTTACCACCAGAAAGAGAAGTTGAGTTTAGTATCGAATTAGCACCGGGGACAACCCCTATTTCTATGGCACCGTATAGAATGGCACCTGCTGAGTTGAAAGAACTTAAGATCCAGTTACAGGATTTACTTGATAGGGGCTTTATACATCCCAGTGTATCTCCATGGGGTGCACCAGTTTTATTTGTGAAAAAGAAAGATGGTACTATGCGGTTGTGTATTGATTATAGGCAACTGAATAAAGCTACAATTAAGAATAAATATCCTTTACCTCGTATAGATGATTTGTTTGATCAGTTACAGGGTGCTAAAGTGTTTTCAAAGATAGACTTGCGATCAGGGTATCATCAGTTGAGGGTGAAGGAGAGTGATATTTCTAAAACTTCTTTTCGCACTCGGTATGGTCATTTTGAGTTTTTGGTGATGCCTTTTGGGGTGACTAATGCTCCAGATGTATTTATGGATCTTATGAACCGGGTACTGCATCCTTTTGTTGATTCATTTGTGATAGTTTTTATTGACGATATTATGATTTATTCAGATGATATGGTTGAACATGAAAAGCATCTCATAACTATTTTGAATCTGTTGAGAGATAAGAAGTTGTATGCTAAGTTTAGCAAGTGTGAATTTTGGCTATCACAAGTTGTATTTTTAGGCCATGTTATTTCTGGAGATGGTATATGTGTTGATCCTAAAAAGGTAGAGGCTATTGTGAAATGGGAGAGGCCCAATAATGTGACTGAGGTGAGGAGTTTTCTGGGTTTAGATGGGTATTGTAGAAGGTTTATTAAGGGATTTTCTTCGATTGCCTTACCAATGACTAAACTAACCCGGAAAGATGTTAAGTTTGAATGGAATTCTGATTGCGAAAATAGTTTTGATGAATTGAAAAAGAGGTTGGTAATTGCACCTGTTCTTACTATTCCGCATGGTGGAGATGGTTTTGTTGTTTATACAGATGCTTCACATCAGGGGTTGGGTTGTGTTTTTATGCAGCATGGTAAAGTTATTGCCTATGCTTCTAGGCAGTTGCGTACACATGAACGTAATTATCCTACACATGATTTGGAACTTGTCGCTATTGTGTTTGCTTTGAAGTTGTGGCGTCATTATCTAAATGGTGAGGTATGTGAAATTTTTACTGACCATCAAAGGCTTAAGTATTTGTTTACTCAGAAGGAGTTGAATTTTAGGCAAAGGCGGTGGATGGAGTTAATTAAAGATTATGATTGTACAATTCACTACCACCCAGGAAAGGCAAATGTAGATGCAGATGCTTTGAGTAGAAAGGCTTCAGGCAGGTTATCTTGTATTCGATGTGCTAGAGTTGCTCATATTATGGAGTTGAGATTGATGGGAGTAGAATTGCAGCTAGTAAATGGGGATAGATTCTTTGCTCATGTAAGCGTGAGGCCTTTATTAGCTACCCGTATTCGTGATTTGCAAAGTCAAGATCCTTTTCTTTAGAAGAAACGACAAGATATCCGAGATGGTAAGTCTAAAGATTTTTGTATTGTGAATGATGGCACTTTATTGTATAAGAAGCGGTTGTGTGTGCCTAGTGTGTGTGGATTGAAAGAGGAAATTTTAGATGAGGCTCATAATTCCATTTATACTATGCATCCTGGTAGCACTAAAATGTATAGGGATTTAAATTAGCATTATTGGTGGAATAATATGAAGAAGGAAATAGCTGATTTTGTTGCTAGGTGCCTTATATGTCAGCAAGTGAAAGTGGAGCATCAGAAGCCTACTGGTCTGCTTCAGCCATTGCCAATACCGGAATGGAAATGGGATCATATAACGATGGATTTTGTGGTTGGGCTTCCTCGAGCTCAGAAGGGGTCAGATTCGATTTGGGTAGTGGTGGATAGATTGATAAAGTCCGCTCACTTTATAGCAGTCAAGACTACGTATACAGTTGATAGGTATGCTAGATTGTATGTTAATGAAATTATTCGATTGCATGGAGCACCGGTATCTATTGTTTCAGATATGGACCCTACTTTTACATCCAGATTTTGGGATAGCTTGCAGTATGATATGGGTACTAACTTGAAGTTTCATACGACTTTTCATCCCCAGACAGATGGGCAGTCTGAAAGGACAATACAAATTTTGGAAGATATGCTTAGAGCTTGTGTGCTTGATTTCAAAGGTAATTGGGATGAATATTTTTCTTTGATAGAATTTTCATATAACAATAGTTTTAAGTTTACTATTGGTATGGCTCCATATGAAGCCTTGTATGGTAGACGATGTCGTACACCGATATGTTGGGGTGAAGTTGGTGAAAGGAAGATAGAGGGTCTAGAATTAATTGAAGTCACCACTGAAAAAGTGAAGATTATTCAAGATAGAATGAGAATAGCTCAAAGCAGACAGAAAAGTTATGCGGATAAACGACGAAAAGATTTGGAATTCCAGAAAGGGGATTATGTGTTTCTTCGGATATCTCCATGGAAAGGAGTTATGAGGTTTGGAAAGAAAGGGAAATTAAGTCCACGCTACATTGGACCTTATGAAATCCTTGAGAAAGTCGGGATGGTTGCCTACAAGTTAGCATTACCACTAGAGTTATCTCAGTTACATGATGTTTTCCATGTTTCTATGTTAAGAAAGTATGTAGTGGATCCTTCACATGTGTTGGTAGAACAGCCTATTGAGTTAAAGGAAGACTTGAGTTATGTGGAAGAACCACTTGCTATCGTGGATAGGAAGGAACAAGTATTGAGATCAAAAGTAATCCCACTTGTGAAAGTTGTGTGGAGAAGGCATTCCATGGAAGAAGCTACATGGGAGAGTGAGGATAGCATGAAGATGCGTTATCCGTATTTGTTTGATTCAGAGAACCAAGGTATGTCAATTTCAAGGACGAAATTTCCTAACAGGGGGAGAATTGTGACAACCCGAATATAATTATGATTAATTATGCTTAAATCATGCTTAGCTTATGTGATATGATTAGTGTGTTATTAATATATATGATGTTAATTTACTATGTTTAGTCTAATCCTACCTTCAAAAATCATGAAATGTCGGATTAGTTTCAAATACAAAATTTTGAGGGTTTCGGCAGGAATGTTGATGTTTAACGCTAGTTTTGACCTTTATGACATAAAAATGAACTTGAGTAGATATTTGTATATATATGAGTTAGGTTTATAACAAAAGAACCGGTTCATCGAACGGACATCCGAGTGGGAAGATATTGTCCTTTTACGAACAGGGGGTAAAGTAGTCATTTAGTCTTAAATGAAATTTTGTTTTATGTAATGCCACATGTTATATTTTGATTGGACCAAGAGGGGGTGGACTTATTCCAACTTAAAACCCTTTAATTAAGCTCTTCCTTCAGCATATTTCAGCCATGGAAGAGTTTAACCTAAGGAAAGAGAGTTTTGAAGTTTAGGAAGAAAGTGTGAGGAGAAATTGAAGAAAAATTCATAGAAAAATTACGTAAAAGCCCCTAAGGTATTTCAATCCATACATCTTGTTTACTTTTTTTTATTACTTATTTAAATTATTGAAATAATCATTTGTTTACTGAAATTCCATGTCTTGATATGTACTTATGGATAGATGCAAGTTTAAGTAAACTTGAATGTGTAAACCCTTGAGATTGTTTTGTTTAAGAACCTTGTTTATTCAAACTTCCATATATTTCTCTATACTTACTGGAATTGATTGATTCCAATTGGATATTAACCTGAACTTACATATGTATGACATATCCTAAAATCATGGGAAAATACCAATAAATGAGTTCTTGGTGAGAGTTTGAAGTTTGGGTATGAAATCTGCCCTAAGGGTGAAAGTATGCCTACCATGTGTTCGATGTTTTGCTTGACATAGAAAATAAACTATGAAAATTATGAAATTTTAATCTTGTATTTTTCAATATGTTTAATGATGTTGGGTTGAATATCATATAAATTTATGATGTAGAAAAATTATGGAAATTCCTAGAAGTTGAAGGAACGATAAAAGAGCCTATAGGGCAGATTTGCTATATAGTGAAGAAATAGGCTTATTTTGCTCTAGGAAACTCGGAATGATGTGCCGTCTTTTGTTTTGGAAACATGATATAATAAGTATTGGATTACCAAGAATAATTAAAAAGTTTTTGGGATGTAATTTGAATATGTTAGATAACAGAACCTGAGTCTAGATGGGACTTCATTTTAATGAATGATTTGAATTGAATAATATGATGCTTATGAATTGAGTTATGATTGAAGTTATTCTTTGGACTATTAATATTATTATAATGATACTAATATTGTAAGAATGATAGGAAGGGAAGAAGATCTGAGTGAACAAGTACCGGATAAAGGCAAGGGAAAATCCAGTTAAACTGTTAAGGTGAGTGTACTTATGATTTGTTTCATATATAAATATGAATATAGCTCTAAGAGCGGATTTGTTTGAATACTTCGGTATTCAAGATTTGTTTGGATATTAAAATATCCAGGATTTTTTTGGGTCTCATGATCCAGGATTGGTTTGAATACTTCGGTATTCAGGATTTGTTTGGATATTAAAATATCCAGGATTTGTTTGGGTCTCATGATCCAGGATTGGTTTGAATACTTCGGTATTCAGGATTTGTTTGGATATCTAAATATCCAGGATTTGTTATTGCCAATGGGAAGAATTATTTGAGTCTTATGATCCAGGAATTGTTTGAATACTTCGGTATTCAGGATTTGTTTGGATATCTAAATATCCAGGATTTGTTATTGCCAATGGGCAGAATTATTTGGATCTTATGATCCATGATTTATTATTGCCAATGGGCAGGATTGTTCGGATTTTATATCCACATATTCGATATAGAATTGTTATTCTGTTGCAGGGAAGGAGTACCTCACTAAGCTTAATGCTTACGGTTTATATTTTAACAATTTCAGGGTTGTACGCTGCCAAATAGGATAACATATGACCGGTAACTTTGAGAGTTGCACCGTTAGAAGAGCTGGAGGTTTAAGTATGGAGATTTTATCGTTGTCACACTGAAGATTTTGATATACTCACACTTTTTATATATTGATTTAGTATGGATTGAGTTGATCATAGTTAATCGTAGTATTGTATAATCTCTAATTATGACTATGATGTTGACTTCATTATGGCACAAGAACAATATTATGTTCATTATGCAAAAAAAAATATTGATAAAGGAATTAAATTTTCAATGGGCTCGAGATTATTATCCAATTATTCTAATAACAAATGATTAGTATGGATATTGGGTTTGGGGTGTGACAATAATATTATAACAGTACAATTTCGGATTACAATGAAAATACAAGTGACTAAGAATTACCCTCAGGTGTCGGATTCTGTAGTGGGCGGCTGGAAATATCCCTTTCCAGGAGGGCTGCAATGAAGAAGAGAAACGTCTTCTCCACAGGTTTGTCGGCTGGAATTTTCCCTTTCCAAGAGGGAAGCAATGAAGAAGAAAGGCGGCTTCTCCACAAGGGTTGAACAAATACAAGATTGTGCTCTAGGGTTCCAAAAGGGTCACAAAAGTAATTTTGATTTTTGTGTGTGAATCAAAAAGATGTTTGACACATCAAAAATTGAAGTCTTATTGTGTTTGTACTCTTAAAAACGTTTTCTCAAAGACTTGAAAAAATACACCAACGAAGTAGGAATATATATAGAAAATAAGAGCTGGTGGATTAAAATCTAACGAAACTGTTCGAACTTATCCCAGGCGGACCGGTCCGGCTTGGGGGCGGATCGGGCCGACCTCGGATCGATTCTTTTAAATTTTGGCTTCTTCGGTTCGCAATCGGTCCGTGGTCTACTGGACAAAGCAAGGCGGATCGGTTCGGGTAGAGGGCGGACCGATCTGGAGGCGGATCGATCCGGTAGGGAGGCGGACCGGTCCGGCTTCCCAGAAAACTAAAAAACTTTTAAAAGCCTCATTTTGCTTGAAAAAACTGACTTCTTATTTTTATAAAAATTTCCCAATACTAAATATGAACTTTAAGGAACGTAAAAATAAAATTTTACCAAGTTCATTCCCGCAGAGGCTATGATATTTAAGACACTTTGATATTCTGATCCGTTGATGTAGATGCGATCTTGAGTTTCTTCAATGGTGTAACGACGTACGACATACAAATTGATAATGGACAAAAATGTCCTTATAAATATCTTCTTTATAAGGAATCACTCTCTCCAGTTGGGATTGAATGGGTTCCATAATTTCTTTAAGATTGAGGTCACCTTCTAGCACAATGAGATATTTGACTTTCTTATTATAGGAGGGTAGTTTGGATTAGATGGAGGCATAACCCCTTTTTGAGTACAATAATGATAAGTTAACCAATAACACTATTGATTAATTACAAGACACTCAATCGCAACTTAGTGAAGACAAACTCAGTTTGAACTCACAAATCTCTCGTGTATAACTCAAAGGATAATAACGAACTTAGAGGTAACTCATTTAGAGGGAGAGAAAAGTAAGCACCTAGATACACCTTGACAAGCAAGCAAACACCCCAACCACCCTAAAGAATCTCTGTTAAGTATTAAAGCTTCGTAATAAATGACAATGGTAGGTGAGTAAACTCTATGGTTTGTAATAAATATCTCTCTGACATCAATTTTATCTAATAATAACTTCTGAACTCTCAAAAATAACATCCTCTCCTCAGGGTTGGTTGGGGTCCTTAAATAGCCCCCACACCACTCCCGAGGTAACTCGGTCATTAATATGTGTGAAATACATATGTTATACTTTATGTCACAAACATTGAATGCCTGACGCACTGATTAGTTCCACATCATAAACATTAAATTCCAAGACATGCCTTTTGCCTAACCACTGTGTGTCAGGGGTCTGTCGTCACAGAGGTGGATCACCAACGGTCTGACATCCCAAAATATCACGGTCGTTTACTCAAGTATAGATTTGACATTGCTTATATGGCTAATGACATCACATAAAGTAGATGTGACATTAAGTAGAGGGTTGTTTGGTTCACAACTCAACACCCGCTGGAACCTAGGCTGCTCCACCCAAGGTTCCACATTCAAGGTCTTTTGATTTTTTACCAGGTGTATCTAAGATGGTCAGGACAATTCCCAATGGTGCCTCACTTCTTAATCCTCCAAACCAAGTCCCTCTAAAGTTCCCACGACAAGGTCGTTAGATAGAGAATGAAATCTCTCCCAGGCCCTGCCAAGCATAGTCTCTCGTGAGTACCGTTCAACCTCACACTAAAAATCATTATCCTCGTTACATCATTACAATCGTTATAGCCGACAGTCAATATAAAAAAGATACAATGTGACTAACTGACACAACAAGCTAAAGTATGAGCTGCCACGCTTGAGCTGTCTCGCTGCCTTAATCCCAAATACTGTTGTTAATGGTGGGATTATCTCTAATCTCAGGATTACCTTCAAGCCCCTTTTACATTTACCCCCTTGTGGAGAGATTTATTATGGAAACAAGAAATGTCTGCACGAAAACTTCTCAATCCGATGAACCTTTTTTGTGTGAAAATTCTGGCATCTTTTCTTTCATTGCAACCAACTACGGTTAACGCCTTTGGGAAAAAGTAAAATTATCCCCGATATACTTGAATCGAAGTGCTATGGCTTATTGGCGCTTTAGTAAAGGAACATAACGACTTTTTCATGTTACTGAGTTTCAACTATTCTCTCTTGACTATTTAAAATTCTCCTGATAGACCTACCAACTTTCTCAAATACTCATTTTAACTTTGGGGAAGTGAAATTCTCCCATTTGTGCTGTTGTGGAGTATAGTTATAGGCAATGAGTTTTTCGTTAGGACTTCCCCTATCATTGAGACTTGTGAAATTCTCCCTTGTAACGTTTTTCCATGTTCGAAAAAGAAAAAATTCTCCCCGATATAGCTTAGTCAAAGTTAAACAACGTTTGGACTTGTGGCGAGGGAATATCGTAGCCATTAGGACAACTTCTTCGTTGGGAGTTATTGTATATGTTTGTCAAAAATTCTGGAGCCAAAACTCAGACTTGCCTAGGAAGGAAACCCTTTATATTCCCTATGCATCACTTCATGAATGACGTGGCGATGTCTTTTCAACTGTCAGGACACTTCCTGAAGTGCCACGTGTCTGTTTGAAATGATTATAGGCGGCTTTGCACGTGTGGTGATGGGAAACTCAAAAGACGGGTTAAAAGATTTCAAACCCCTATTTTTCAAAACACTTCTCCTTTATTTGTCTTCTTCAAAATTCCATCTACTTTAGAGAGAGAAACTCTGCCAAAACTCCATTATTGCCAAGATTTTCTCCTCATTCCTTTCCTCGTCAATCATCCTCACTTTCTGGCCACTGCATTGTTACTTCTCTGGCGCATTTTCTAAGCTTTTATTTTTTACTTCACTGTCATCTTTAATGGCTTCCTCAAGCAATCCTACTACGTCTGCCACCAATACTCCACCTTCCACCCCTGCTTCCACCACCCTAGATATTTCTCATCAAGAGTAGCTAAGTTTTTATCGCCGATCTAACATATTTGGCAATGATGATGAGTTCACTATTGCATGCAAGACCTTCCATTTTTCATCCAAGTACGACCCTTTGCTGTTGGGTAATGAAGACGAAGATTCATCAAAGTGGGGTTTTCTTCCTCTAGATGGGTATCTATGCTTTCGGTTGGATCATGGCGACTTCCCTTACTCCCAGATTGATGTCGAAGTGCCTGGGGGATCGCCAACTCATTTTACTGCCTGACATGCATACATGCAGAGCTCTCACGCTACAGCTCTTTCCATGGTTGGTCTTTACCGAGCCAACTAGTTTGGGGAGTTCACTCTTTCTAAGCACAATGATGCACTCCAAGTGTTGGTTTCTAGATGGAACGTTACAACTCACACATTCTTCGTTGCCTGGGGGGAGTTCACCATTTCATTGGAGGATTTTTATGAGCTACTTGGGTTCGAGCCCATGGGTGAGTTTACTTATCATGATGAGGCCTTGGATGCCAAAGAGACCGCTGATCGAGCTGAGCTAGATCGAATTTACGGCCGTTGTACTGGGTCTTCCATCAAGGCAAATTTTACTCCCCTTATTAGCTATTTTTTCGAAGCTCCTACTGCGAAGGACATCACTGCTATTACGGGCCAAGGTAAATGTACATCTTTGGAACTACTAGACTATATGCTTGTGATGCTTTCGCATTTCTTCTTGACTGAGAAACCCAACGACTAGCCCAGGAGGGACCTTATAAATATTTTTATTTGTTTGGCTAGGGGTTTCAACCTTCCTCTGGATGCCATTGCTTTGGAGTCCCTCTATACTTGGCTGGATCGAACCCACCTTGACATGGCACGGTCCCTTAGTCATTACAACTTGGCCAATTTTGTCAATACCGTTATCTTAACGGGCTTTCTATATACCCATTTTCCTATCATTACTGCCAAGTCTATCTCTTATCCCATGAGCCAAGGCATTAAACCCCCACGCCTCTTATGCTTTCATAAAAATAGAGTCTAAATGAAATAATGTGATTTTTTTACCGTTTTGATTACTTTTTCATGAGGTCGTACGGAGAATCTACCTTAGACTATACTTGGAATTTTTTTCCTTCTGCAGCTACAACGGTCACTTTTGTTCCAGTTGTAGAAGATCCTTCACACGCCGTGGTACTTTTGTTCACTCCTGGGTTTCTTCCTTCCTTCACTGGATGGGGATATAGTTCTTAACCTTATAACCCTGATAGGTGTAGCAGGCAGTTCGAGTTTGATCAGGGGGCTCCTCAACCTGTGTTTCAGTTAATGAATAGGAGGGCTACTTTTTATGAGGCTTGCATCTTCTACCTTTCTACAGCAGTACTTGGTGTGACCTCTACTATTGATGGTCACGTTGATACAAATCCCCAAGTGTAGTGTCGTCCTCTGATGCTCAGACCCCTATATAAGCTTCTTGAGGAGTTCCCTTCTCTTAGAGAGAAGACTTTAGAAAAGATTAGGCAAATAGAAAGAGCTCAAGAGGAGGCTCGTAGGTCACAAGAATTTCCTATTAGACCCCTATTTCCCCCACCTCTGAAGGTGATATATCCTGACCCCCCGGAGAACTTCTATCAGACAGGGGTTCCTACTGATCCCATACCTATGTCTGAGTCTGAATCTTCTACCTCAGACCCCATGTCTGTGGACTCCTTTCAAGAGGCCATGGACTTCACACCTAGGCCTGATCAGGCCGAGGTCTCCAGCCGAGCCTCGTCCCATAACCACTCAAGCACCTCAGGGTCTTCCTCAGAGGTTGAGATTCTTGAGCCAAGTGTGTCCATACCACCACCAATTGACGCCATCCCTATGTCGACTGTTACCGAGGAAGAGTTTGCTCAGAGGTTTACTAGTAACCCATCAACATCTGCTCTGGTCGACGTTGAGCTGGATGATGATGAGGTTGAGAGTGATGCCGACGTCTCTGAGGCGGTCGAGATCGAAAGTACTATCACTGAGGTAGACCTTCTCTGCTTCAGGTATCTGTATTCTATTAGCCCCTCCATCAAACTTAGGAGACCTCTGAGGGAAGAGAGGGCTTATCATGGCCGAGACGGGGAGATCTGCTTGTACGAGCAGATGTTCAAGTTGGGGTTCCGTTTGCCCATTCACCCCATTATCAGATCCATCCTCTCTTACATTAATTTGTCCCCCTCCCATCTCTCTCCTAACGCCTGGAGAATCTTAATAGGGGCCATAGTGTTATGGAAGGCTGTCCACCACTCAGACCTTCCAGTTCACGTATTTGTAGGATGTTACGTCCCTTCCTCGACCAAAAATCATCCGAGCTACTACCATTTCGTGGCTCGGAGGCCTAAGAAGAAACTGCTTCAGGTGACCCAGACTTCCAACCATAACTGGAAGCCTCGGTACTTCTTTACCTCAGGGACATGGGAGTTTGGCCCATGTATTCCCTCGTCTCATTTGGAGCAGAGGATGCCCCTGAGGTGGGGTAAGGTCACCATGTCTGCCAGGGCCGACCCTGGCCTAAGTCTTCAAAACCTCCAGAAGGTGAAAGCCCTTCAGGATCAGGAGGTAAATGGCCTGTTTTTCAGGTTTGAACATCTGTTGACTCCCCACTTCCTCTCTGGGACAGGTCTGGGTGGAAGTCCCCTTGTCGAGCTTGGTAAGCATATTATTTTTGAAGTTTAACCTCCGAGTTTATTCATATCTGACTATTTAACTCAGGTCTACTAATTTTTGCAGAGCGACCAAAGGATATTCCAGACGAGCTGTGGGATATGGCTGCACCAAGCTTGACAAGACTTGCCAAGAGAGCAGGGCTTAATGCTCCCCCCCCAGCTCCCTCAACCTCTAAACCCCCAGCCAAAAAGAAGAGGGCTCCTGAAGATCATGCCTCTAAGGATCAGAGGCCGAAGAAGAAGACACCTGAAGCTGCCATCCCTATTTCTTCAGCCGATATCCTGTCGGCCCGTCTGGATCAGTTGAAGTTAACTGATAGTGTGGTCGGCAACAGTATGCAGGCCCTGGATGCCATCGGCTCTATAATGACCGAGGCTGACAAGCACTTCTACAGGGCTATGGACACCCCCTGCTGGTTGAGTTCGGCCATCACAGAGCCGTTCAGGTATGATTTAGTCCTTCATTTTTGAAGTGTAACATCTGATTCTTCTTCAACTTTACTCATGATCACTAAACATGTAGGACTTGACCTCTATGCACCATCTATCAAACTAGACTCTGAGGAAGTTGCCTCTCATCCAAAAGGGGCAAGAGGTCGAGAAAGTCCAGGGTGCTCTGAATGCAGAGATAGAGCGCCTCAAGTCTGAGCTGAAGGGCTCTGAGGAGAAGGTGAAGGGGTTAGAGAGGGACATCTCCCAGCTCGGCAAGGACCATGCTGCCGCACTGAAGGCTAAGGACGACGTTCTTCAGCAAAAGGTCAACTCGGCTGTCAGGGCCGCCCTTGAGGATGCCTCTGAGAAGATCATTTCTGACTACAAATGCTCTGATGAGTTTATGGGGTTTGGCTTTGAATACCTTGAAAGAGGTATCAAAGTCACTACCAAATGGGCTGACATCAGAGAGAGAGAGACCGGTAATTTGAAGGCCTCTGACTTCGTGGGTCTCGACTTTGCTGATCCTCAGTTTGCCCAGGCCCTTCAAGAAGTTGAGGAAGAGGCTTCTGCTCCTGCCGAGACTGCTACACTGGAGGTCACCGAGGTTGGAGGGGTAAACCCTTGTGATGATGCGACCGAGGTGACTAACCAAGCCGAGGGTGTCAACGTTCCCCCCACAGACCCTTAGGATATTTTGATCGTTGTTTGTAATTTTAACTGTATTGTGGAACTCTTCTGTAATCATTGAACATACAATCTCTGAATATATATATCAACTTCTGATGAGGACCCTTTTCACTTTCTTTTCATTGAATGTCATGTGATGCTTTTCATTCTTAGTTCCATTGTTATGGTGTCTGCTAGAAATAAATTTGCAATGAGCTTCAACCTCTGAAGCCCTCTTTCTAAGCTTGTCTGTGCAATGGTCTTGTTTAAACTCAACCAATGGTTCTGAGCTCAGACCTTGTCACAAATGTATGGCGTTATGCAGGTCTGAGGTCATTACCTAAGAGGTTATCCTTATAATAAATTTCACCAAATTAATGATGTTAAGGGTCTGAGGTCATCTCATTATGTTGTCTGATCTCAGACCTTGTCACCAAATTAATGATGTTATGAAGGTCTGAGGTCATCACCTAAGGTGTTAGCCCCATTAATGAATCTCACCAAATTAATGATGTTAAGGGTCTGAGGTCATCTCATTATGGTGTATGATCTCAGACCTCGTCACCATTGAATGGTGTTATGAAGGCCTGAGGTCATCACCTAAGGTGTTAGCCCCATTAATGAATCTACCAAATTAATGATGTTAAGGGTCTGAGGTCATCTCATTATGGTGTCTGAGCTCAGACCTTGTCACCAAATTAATGATGTTATAAGGGGTCTGATGTCATCACCTAAGATGTTATCCTCATAAGATATTTTACCGAATTAATGATATTAAGGGTCTGAGGTCATCTCATTATGGTGTCTGAGCTCAGGCCTCGTCACAACTGAGTGATGTTATAAGGGGTCTGAGGTCATCACCTAAGATGTTATCCTCATAAGATATTTCACCAAATTAATGATGTTAAGGGTCTGAGGTCATCTCATTATGGTGTCTGAGCTCAGGCCTCGTCACCACTGAGTGATGTTATGAGGGGCTGAGGTCATCACCTAAGATGTTATCCTCATAAGATACTTCATCAAATTAATGATGTTAAGGGTCTGAGGTCATCTCATTATGGTGTCTGAGCTCAGGCCTCATCACCACTGAGTGATGTTATGAGGGGCTGAGGTCATCACCTAAGATGTTATCCTCATAAGAGATTTCATCAAATTAATGATGTTAAGGGTCTGAGGTCATCTCATTATGGTGTCTTAGCTCAGGCCTCGTCACCACTGACTGATGTTATGAGGGGCTGAGGTCATCACCTAAGATGTTATCCTCATAATAAATTTCTGATCTAAGAATGAAGCAAGAATTGTCATGGAAACTGATCTTTATTAATAACCTCTTCACAATAAGATGTTACATTTACATAAAATTCTATGCAACATCATATGTAATATCTCTTTAGGTGGTCAGCATTCCATGGGTTAGTGAAAGGTTCTCCTTCTAGGTTTTCTAGCTTGTAAGTGCTAGGCACAACCTCTTCTGTTACTTTGTAGGGGTCATGCCAGTTTGGGTGAAGCTTATTTGCTTTATATAGGGTCTTATTTAGCACTAGGTCTCCCACTGCAATGGGTCTTGACTTCACCCTCTGGTTGTAGAATTTCGCTGCCCTCTCCTGGTAGGCTGCTTTTCTGACCTCTGCGTCTTCTCTTCTTTATTCGATAAGATCCAGGTCTAGCCTCCTCTCTTCCCCATTACTGTCAGGGTCGTAGGTCTGAATCCGATGAGTTGGGAGTCCTACTTCCATTGGTATGACGGCCTCTGAGCCATGTTCTAGCATGCATGGGGTTTCTCCTGTTGATGTCCTTGCCGTGGTTCTGTAGGGCCATAACACAGCGTAGACCTCTTCAGTTCATCTCCCCTTCGCATCTTATAACCTTTTCTTGATTCCGTCCAAGATAGTTCTATTTGTGACCTCGGTCTGACCATTTGCCTGAGGTCGACCAGGAGATGAGAAGAACTGCTTAATCCCCACTCTTAAGCAATACTTTTCTAAGGAGTAGTTCTTGAACTGGGTCCCATTATCAGAGATGAGAGTGTTTGGGAGGCCATATCTGCATATGATGTTCCTCCAAATGAACTGGAAGGTCTTCTGCTCTATGATTGTGATCATCATCTTTGCCTCCACCCACTTTGAGAAGTAGTCAATGGCAACTATCAAGAATCTATAGTTGTTGACAGCTCTTGGCAAGGGTCCTACTAAGTCAATTCCCCATACCGCAAATGGCCATGGAGAAGAGATTGGCATCATAGGCTGATGGGGTTGATGAGGGATAGTGGCAAACCTTTGACATTTGTCGCACCTCTTCACATAGTCTGCAGTATCCTTGGACAAGGTAGGCCACCAGTATCCCTGAGTGATGATCCTCTTGGCTAAGGGCCTTCCCCCTATATGGCTAGAGCAAGAACCCTCATGAACCTCCTGTAAGACCCGGGGAACTTCCACGGGATTCACACATATGAGGAGAGTCAATAGAAACCCCTTTTTATACAAGACGTCTCCTACCACTGAGAACTTGGTAGCTCTGTATCTCAACTTTCTCCTTTCTAGCTTGGACTCGGGCAGCTCTCCCTCTCTTAGGTATCTGACGAGCGGGTCAATCCACAGGTCTCCTAGGTTCACATTGTGACAAGGGTTACATATCTCTTCTTCCTCGATGGCTGCCTTTCCTAAGACCTCGATCGGAATGGTCCTTCCCATATCTGTCTTCATTGCCGAGGCCAGCCTTGCCAATGCATCAGCGTGATTATTACTTAGTCGAGGCACTCTCTTCAGTTTTTCTTCTACAAAATATTCTAACAACCTTCTTACCCTCTTTAAGTACTTGGCCATCCTTTCGTCTTTGGCCTCGTATATCCCCAGTACTTGATTGACAACCAACCTTGAGTCGCTATGGAGTAGGAGTCGCTTTACTCGAAGAGTTGTTGCCAATAAGAGACCTGTTATCATGGACTCATATTCGGACTCATTATTTGAGTCCTGGAAGTTGAATCTCAAGGTGTATTCAATGTTGGCGCCATCTGGAGCCGAGAGTATTAGCCCCGCCCTGCTTCCGCTATCACAGGAAGAGCCATCAATGAAGAGGCTCCAGACGTCTGTTTCTGAGGAGAAGACCCCTTATGTCATAACTCCTTTCTTGAAGAGGTATCGATCCTCTTCGTTCTCTTCTATTCTGCTCCGGGTTTTGCCTGAGATGACCTCTTCCCGATCTCGGAAGACGTTCGGTGCTGTCTCTTCTGAATTTAGAAAGACACCATGGTTTGTCTCTTCGCCGTCATCTAGGCCTTTCTCTGTCTCGGCCTCCTCCTAGGTGAATTCTGCGACAAAGTCCACAAGGGCCTGCCCCTTGATGGCTGTCCGAGGCTGGTAGGTAAGATCATATTCTCCTAGTTCTATGGCCCAGGTCATCAATCTCCCGGACTTCTCAGGTTTGTGTAGAACCTGTCTTAGTAGGGAGTCGGTCAGGACTACCATGGAGTGAGCTTGGAAGTAAGGCTTCATTTTTCTTGAGGCATGTATTAGGGCATAAGCTAACTTCTCCATACAGGGATAATTTTGTTCAGACCCCTGAAGGTCCTTACTATTGAAGTACACAGGCCTTTGGATCCCATCCTCTTCCCGTATGATGGCCGTGCTAATGGCTGATTCAGAGACTGCCAGATACACAAACAACCTTTCTCCTGTGACGGGCCGAGACAGCAATAAGGGAGACCCTAAGTAGGACTTGAGCTGGTTGAAGGCTTTTTCACACTCTTCGTCCCATTGTAAGGCATTTCTTATAACTTTAAAGAATGGAAGACACTTGTCCGTTGCCCTAGAAACAAACCTGTTAAGGGCAGCCACTCTTCCAGTGAGTCTTTGACATCCTTGATACTCCTAGGAGTCTTCATTTCAAGTAATGCCTTGATTTTCTCAGGGTTCGCTTCAATCCCCCTTTAGTTAACGATGAACCCCAGGAACTTCCCAGCTCCTACCCCAAAGACACACTTTTCTGGGTTGAGTTTCATTCTGTACGAGTCCATAACATCGAAGGTCTTCTCAAGGTCTGCTATGTGAGTATAAGCTTTTAAGCTCTTCGTTAGCATGTCGTCTACATACACCTCTATGGTCTTACCTATTTGCTCTTCGAACATCTTATTGACAAGACGTTGATACGTTGCCCCTGCATTTTTCAGACCGAAGGGCATCACTTTGTAGAAGTACGTCCCTTTGTCAGTAATGAAGGTTGTCTTCTTAGAGTCTTCGGCGTCCATGAAGATTTAGTTGTAGCCTGAATAAGCGTCCATGAAGCTCATGAGCTCGTTCCCCGCCGTTGCGTCCACCATCTGGTCTATCCGAGGTAAGGGATAGCTATCTTTTGGGCAAGACCTGTTCAGGTCAGTGAAATCCACACACATTCGCCACTTCCCATTGGCCTTAGGCACGATGACTGCATTTGAGAGCCACTCTGGATAGGTTACTTCTCTTATGAACTCGGCCTCTTCCAACTTTTTAACCTCTTCTCGGATGACGTCGTACTTCTCCCTGGAGTAGACTCTTCATCTCTGCTTGATCGGTTTGGCATCTCTGTCCACGTTGAGCTTGTGGCTTATGACCTCAGGGTCGATGCCAGGCATGTCTGCGTGGCTCCATGCGAAGACACTTTGTCTCCTCCTGAGGAAGTTTATCAGCTCTTCCTTGATTCCTGGCTCTAGGGCCTTGTCGACCTGGACGGTTTTTTTCGGTTCGTCCTCATTGAGGACGATGGATTCTACTTCTTCCGCGGCCTCTCCCTTTTTCAACTTTGTTTCATCTCTTGGGTCAAGAGTTTCAATGCTATAAGTAGTGGTTGCCCCCTTATGGGCTTCCCTCTCTTCGTCCGAGTTAAAGTAACACTCTCCTGCCGTGGTCTAGTCCCCTTGCACTTCCCCTACTCCATAAGGAGTAGGTAATTTTAGCATCTGATGGACCATCGACGGCAAAACTTCAAACTCTTTAAGGGAAACCCTTCCTATGATGAGGTTGTAGGCCGAGAAGACATTCTCGTCCATAACAAAAAATTTTATCTTCTTGGTCAGCCTCTTAGGCCACTAATCTCCCATCCGTAAGTCCATCTCATACATGCCCAAGGGGTGGACCTTTTTGCCACTGAAGCCTATCAATGGGTGATGGTAGGGCACCAGCCTTGCCCTGCTAAGACCCAAGCTCTTGAAGCAAGGCCAGAACATCACGTCTGCTGAGCTCCCCCCGTCTATGAGGATCCTCCATACCTCGTACCCATGCATCCTTGTTGTTATGACCAGTGGGTCATCATGGGGGGCTAAGATACCCTTGAAGTCGAGTCTGGAAAACCCCACTACGAGGGTGTCCATGTCTACCTTCTTCCTCTTCTGCACTGTATCGGAAGACGTAAGATTCACAACTTCAAGCTTGGCCACTAACCTGGCCTCTGCTACATGAGCCACCTCCTGCAAATCCCCCACATATGGTGCTAATACCAAAGGAGATCGTACCGACCCTCTTCACCGGGGTGTTATCATCCTTTGGCGGAAGATTCGGATCGTCTTCATCATCTCCTTCTGAATCATCGTCTCTTCTGGCCGGGACATTGCCACGGCATCTATCATTTCTTCTTTTCTTAGGGTCATCTCTTCCACCATTTGGAGCCTTACCATCCACATACTTCCTCAGCTTTCTAGATTTCAACATCTTCTCAATCTCATCTTTTAAAGAGAAGCATTTATCCGTGACATGGCCATGATTCTGATGGAACTCGCACCATAGGTTTTTGTTCCTCTTATGTGGTGAGGCCTTCAGTTTCTCTGGCCATCTCAGAGTCCGGTCAGTCTTAATCTCATTGAGGATGTGCTCGTAGCTCACAGTCAGAGGAGTATAGTGAGCGAACTTGTCATCTCCTGACCTCTACTTCCCCTATTGCTTGGTTTGGGACCTCCCAGTGCCACCGCGGTTCTCCTCCTCATACTTAGCGGCCATTGCCTCTTTCGCATTCATTACTTTCCCCGCGGTTGCCAGCAGCTCCACCATAGATCTAGGGGGTCTTCCGCCAGTTTCCACAATAGCTTCCCCTTCTGGAGGCCTCTTATAAGGGCGGTCATGGCTATGTTCTCTTCATAATCCTCCACTTCTAATTTCTCTTTGTTAAATCTTGCTATGTAGTCTCTTAGGCTCTCATCCTTGGCCTTCTTGACGTATAACAGGTGGGCAGTCTTCTTTTGAGGCCTCACCCCAAAGCAGAAGTTGTGGATGAACTGCTCGGCCAATCCTTTGAAGTTCTCAATTGAGTTCTTCGGAAGGTAGGTAAACCAAATGTGCGCTGCCCCTGTTAAGGTCCCCGAGAAGGCCCTACACTTCATTTCATCGGGTATCGAGTAAATATCTGCTGCTGACTGGTATATCTCGATATGATGTACAGGGTTAGTGCTGCCATCATACTTGGGAGACACTGTAGGAGGCTTGAACTTAACCGGGGTTGGGAACCCCACTATCCTAGCCACAAATGGGGAGCCCTCTGAGTAGCCCCTTTGTAATGGGTCCATGCTTTTAATGAGGTCTCCTATCTTCTCCTTAAGGCGTTAAATAGAATCATTCCAAGGTCTTCTGTCATCAACTTGGCCGAGGTTATCCCCTGCCACCTCCCTGTGATGGACCGAGGGTTCCCCTGCCATGACACGTTGGCTGTTGACCACTTCCTGTTCCCGGCCTCTTCTTTCACAGGGTCGGCCTTGGTCGGGCTGACCCTGCCTGTTCACTCTCTGAGATCCTGCTGCGCTCCTTGACCTCGATAGCCTCTATCTTAGGTCATTCACCGGGCCCAGTCTCTCGAAGGCCGACCCTCTGCTCAACCTATCAAAGGCCGACCCTCTTTGTTTGGCCTCTTCACCTCTTCGGCTGACACATCCTTGACTTTGCCTAAGAGGCCGTATAGTGTTATTTGACACCTCATACGGCTCCCAGCATTCTTCTGGGGCTTCTTCAGCTTCTAGGTCATCATACCTATCCTCTAGGCAAGGGTTTCCCTGCCTCCCCAGGCACAAGCGCCTAGGGTCAGCAACGTCCCTTCTCCGCTGGGGTGCAGGCTGGTCCTTCATTGGCGCCTGGGGTGGTCCCCTGGCGTCAGGATGAGGTTGAAGTGCCGCCGGAGTGATCATGTCTGGTGAGACTCCAGGTGTCCTCATCATAGTTTGACTAAGCTGAGCAAACTGCTCCTGCATGGCTTGTTGTGTTGCAGCTAAAGATCTTAGGGCTGCTGCTACCTCCGCCATTTTGGACTAGGGGTGCCTGACTGGAACTAGGCCCTCAACCCTTAGGCGGCGGAAGAGGCGGTGGTAACTCTGGTGCCATGTGTTAACACTATAGAGCTTAAGTAGAAGATGAGCTTAGTACTTCACAGGACCTCTTTCAATGGTGAAACAGCTCCGCACTAGGGGGAGGCCTGGTTCACCACGAGAGTCTCCGGTGAGGTTAAGTAGAAAAAGATGAAGAGATAGCTTCTCGATTCACACAGACAGCGCCAAAATGATGATGCTAGAATTAGCACCACCAGATAAGTTGTTCTCAAGCTCAATCTAAGGACAACAATAACAACACAATTATGTAAAGAAGTAAGATAATGAGATGAGGAGAAGAGGAGAATACACCAGGATATAAGTGGTTCAGCCTAGATTGGCCTACGTCCACTGTGTGTGTGAATAATCTCACTGCAACAAGGCAATAATGGCCATGGATACAATCTCTCAAGATTTCTCTCTCTTACAGTGTATATGGACAGAGTTTCAGCTAGGGTTGAATATTTTTTTTGATCTTTTTGCAAGGTAGAGGATGACCTCTATATATAGTACCTAGGGGGTGTAATGTACCCCCCATGCATGCCATGAGCATGTGTGTGGTTACCTCACCAATGTGGGAGTGCCATCTGTCACTGTCACATGTAGAGAATGATGATGCAATATTCTCCCCACGTGTGAGGAATAATCTTGTTATAACTGATTTGTATCAACGTGTCCTTATCTGAATGTCACCAAGTGCTCGGCTATCGTGCCTGGTGTATGACCTCGGCCTTGGTGAGGCCGAGGTTGGTGAGTCTTGATACCTGTTCAGTCCGAGTGTTCCATGTAGGTCTCGGCCTGATCTTAGCCGAGACAATGGGCAGGGTCGGCCTGATATGAGGTTGAACTGGTGGTTTGATGAGGTTGCTGGTGACTTCCTGCAGGCTCGGCCTATGTATGGCCGAGGTCGCCATTTCAAGGCATATGAGAGTGCTGTCGATCCTTATGATGTCCCTTGAGGAGGCTCACAGTAGTGTCGGCGTGGGCCGACCCTGATACGACCGAGGGATGATATCGCGTGCCTAAGACTCGTCCCACGTCTGCCATGATCTCGGCCGAGGTTGGTGTCTCTAGGCCGAGGTTACACTTGGGGCATATCAATCACCCCCAACCCTTAGTCATATGTGTGATCAAGTGACTAGGGGATTACTACACCTTCGAGGCCTGTCTGTTCCAAGCCAATACCTGCCTGACACCTGTCCAATGCTAGAACATGCTTACTTGGTAGGCGTGTGCTGTCAGCCGTCCTTTGGGGCTCCCAAGGCAATGACGGGCCTTGGGAGTTGTGCCTGAGTATATAAGGCTTTTGAACCCTTCCTTCCTTCTTTCTTCTTCATTTCTTCATTTCAGTCGCTATCGTTCAGCATCTTTTCTCTCTTCTAGAAAGATCTTGGTTCAAGGCATTTGGGTGGTGATTTCTCGCATTTTCTCCTCTCTTTCTTACCATTTCATCCTCAGGTAAGGTTTTCCATACTTTTTCCTTCATTTTACCTGCAAGCACCCTTATTTTTGTACCTTTCGGCGACTTTCTTGGTTTTTCGGCGTCACCACCATAGTTTCAGGCGAGCTGTTCTTGCCAAATTTAAGTCCTTTGATCTTTAAATTCCTTTGCTTATTATCCAGTCTTGTTTGTGAATTTTGGAGTGTAGAAAAATCCCCAAGTGTAGTGTCGTCCTCTGATGCTCAGACCCCTATATAAGCTTCTTGAGGATTTCCCTTCTCTTAGAGAGAAGACTTTAGAAAAGATTAGGCAAATAGAAAGAGCTCAAGAGGAGGCTCGTAGGTCACAAGAATTTCCTATTAGACCCCTGTTTCCCCCACCTCTGAAGGTGATATATCCTGACCCCCCGGAGAACTTCTATCAGACAGGGGTTCCTGCTGATCCCATACCTATGTCTGAGTCTGAATCTTCTACCTCAGACCCCATGTCTGTGGACTCCTTTCAAGAGGCCATGGACTTCACACCTAGGCCTGATCAGGCCGAGGTCTCCAGCCGAGCCTCGTCCCATAACCACTCAAACACCTCAGGGTCTTCCTCAGAGGTTGAGATTCTTGAGCCAAGTGTGGCCATACCACCACCAATTGACGCCATCCTATGTCGACTGTTACCGGGGCAGAATTTGCTCAGAGGTTTCCTGGTAACCCATCAACGTCTGCTCCGGCCGACGTTGAGCTGGATGATGATGAGGTTGAGAGTGATGTCGACATCTCTGAGGCAGTCGAGATCGAAAGTACTATCACTGAGGTAGACCTTCTCTGCTTCAGGTATCTTTATTCTATTAGCCCCTCCATCAAACTTAGGAGACCTCTGAGGGAAGAGAGGGCTTATCATGGCCGAGACGGGGAGATCTGCTTGTACGAGGTATGCATGTGTGTTGTTGTTCCTACTCCCATTTATCTAAGGCAAGATGCATCTATTTAACTCTTAACAACTTTGGTGCAGGAGTTTGATGAAGAAAGACCCAGCCCCCCTATGAGCCCTTTCATGGGGGGACATTTTGGTTCCTCTCAGATAGATGTAACGCCTCCCTGTTCCCCCATGATCGGGCTTACGTACTCCAGTTGTTCGTCCTCACAACGTGCGAAGAATACCGCTGCGGGGGTGATTTTGTGTGAGTATGTGGGTGTTTCTTCTCAACCAGAGACAACTCCCCCAGCCTCTTCTGAATTATCACCTCAGCCCGACGTTCTTCTGTCCATCGTTCCAGCTGTAGAAAGTTCCCTCGAGGTCACACATTATCAATCACTTGTTAGGTTTGACGTCTTTTTTCTCTTCCACCCCTTTTTCTATTTAACATGTTGAACTTTAATATCTTGGGATGCCTTAGGTCGAAATGGCATCTTTGTTAGCTGATATTCTTCTTACCGTTGTGTTGATGAGACCCCTAACTGCACTACCCCTATTTGGTACCATAACTGAGGTAAGTAACACTAAAAGGTATTTATCCCTTCTTTTGTACTTGTTACCCATTTCTAACACTTAGCTTCATTTTTGCAGTTTTCTCCAGATCTTACCCCACCCTCTTCTCTTGGTGGTCTACATATTCCCAAGGCCGGGGTTGATATATCTGCCCAGCGTGGTGGTTCTTCTGCATCCACCTACATTGGGGCATTTCTTGGAGGTCAAACGTCCTCCTCAAGTGGGAGTCCTATGTTGGCCTTGCTAACTTTCATTGGTGAAGGAGTTTTACCGGGCGTTGAGGCTTCTTTAGATGAGGGTGGTGTTGAGGCTTCTGAGGAGGTAAGCTTGCCCCCAACAGTTCCCACCATTGTGGCCTCCTTAGTGACTTCCATTCTTGCTCCATCCATTACTGAGGTACTTCTCTAGTTTCTTTTTCGTTTCTTATTATATTTCCTTTATTCTTGACAATGTACAATCTAGAAGCGTCTCATTTCTCAAACTTTTCGCAAACTCCACCTATAACGGTGACTTAACAATAAAAACACTTGTTAAGATTTTTCTCAAACTCCACATATAACAGTGACTTAACAATGAAAAAACTTGTTAAGATTTTTCACAAACTCCACCTATAACGGTGACTTAACAATGAAAACACTTGTTAAGATTTTTCACAAACTCCACCTATAACGGTGATTTAACAATGAAAACTCTAATTAAGATTTTTCACAAACTCCACCTATAATGGTGACTTAACAATGAAAACACTTGTTAAGACTTTACACAAACTCCACCTATAACGGTGACTTAACAATGAAAACACTTGTTAATATTTTTCACTTAATCATTATTTCTTTTACCTATTGTCAGGTTGCTCGTGAATCTTTTTCGGCGGGAGAGAAATCTCCACTAGTTCTCACCCCATCGGGAACCCATTATTTCAGAAGATTCTAGTCATGAAAACCAAGGTTCCACGACTGGTGCTGCTACTGATAACGAATCTGGTTATAAGCTTCCTCTGACCAACTTAGCTCCTCACAACTTTTGCCTCATGATCCTTCAGCATTCTCCTCAAATTCCTGTCAGCCATCGTTTGGTGATTAAGCAGATTGCAAGCCACCATCCTAAGACTTTCACTGTGGATTACCTGCGTTCCAACATCCCCGTAATGAGCCATAGGCTTTAGGGCATGGCGATCGTTGTTGCTGATATCGTTAGCACTCCTACCGCGAACATTTCCAAAACTCTTTTTAACCAATTCCTGGGCTACTTGAGGGAGTTGGGTCAAGATGGCTTCTATTTTGACTGGCTGATTGCGCACTTAAAGACTTTGAAGAGCCAATGGCTGGATAGTCACAGGGAACTCCTACAGAAACATCGAGAGGATAAATGGGCTGAGGAAGCTAAGTTGGCTGAGCTAGCACCTCTGCTTGAAGCTACTAATAAGGAGGTAAAGGACATCGAAAAATCTCTACATATGGTGAAGCTGAAATAAGAGAAACTCCTTATCGAGCGTACACAAGCGCAAATGAGATTAGAGGTTTTTATTAACGTCCAACAGTCTTGCCTAGCAGCTTCTTCGGGCCTGGTCAGAGATTTTTTCTCTACTCCAGACCTGTGGTTCCTCTTAGGCAAATGAACTCTTATATACATTTTCCCTTTTTCTTCTTATGTAATTCTTGGGTAGTATCTCCCAATTTTGGTAATGCCCAAAAGTTTGTGAATGAATGAAAAAGGTATATGTTTTCCCATGCCATTTCTTTGTGCTGTCACTTTTTGCATATATTATGAAATTCTACAGTTCTTTTATCCCCACTCAAGTTTTAATAAAAAATGACTTGTATATTCATAATGATAGCTAGATACAACAAAGGTCTAAACTTAATTGCTTACACTTGATAGACTTTCAACCATTTATTGTTAATCTTAAATGACTTGTCTTCTTCTATCTTAAAAAGTAACCAATAACCTGAATCATGAGCTTCTTTTATAATGAAATGTCCCTACCAATTCTCTGCAAACTTGGGTAGAGTAAGTCTCCTGATGTGCTTCACTACTTCCTTCAAAATGAGGTCTTCCTCCATGAACTTCTTTGGTCTCACCAAGTTATCATATTCACTGGAGAGCTGGTTCGTATACATTTGAAAGTGCTGCATCGCATTATCTTTGTGTTCGTCCAATGCTTCCAACTGCACATATCTGTTCTGGGGGAGCATGTTACTTCACAAGGCATATCAAGCAGAGGGAACTTCCAACTCTACTAAGAGAATTGCTTCAGCCCCATAAATAAGGAAGAGTGGAGTATTCCCTATGGGATTCCTCTTGGTCGTTCGATAGGTTCACAATACAGTTGGTATCTTATCATCCCACGATCCTGGGAAATCCTCCATTATTTTAGCCAAAATATTAACCAAGATTTTGTTAGTTGCTTCGAAATAACCATTTCCCTTTGGGTATGCCACCGTTGAAGTATGATGAACAATGGAGTACTTTCTGTGAGCATTGTTACCTATGAATTAACGAAAGGGGTTCCATTATGTGAGAGAATAACCTTTGGAATCCCAAAACGGCAAATGATGTATTATTTGATGAAGTTGCTCACCACCCATGTTGTTTCCCTTCTTAATGGTATCACTTTAACCTATTTTGTAAAGCACTCCATTACTACTAGTATCCAGATCTTCCATCTCGAAGAAGAATGTATTGCACCTACTAGGTCAAACACCCAAGTGTGAAAAGGATAAGGTGTCACTAGGGAGTGTAGGTCCACCAATGGGGTATGGATTATATTCCCATAAAGTTAGAAAGCCTTATATTTTCGAACGAACTCAGCAGAGTCCTTCTCCATCATTGTCCAATAATACTCCAACGTCATCAACTGGTCATATAACTTGGACCCTCCTATGTGAGCTGGATTATGTGTTGGTCTGAGAACTTCGATTATTTCTTCCTTTATAATGCAACGCAATGGCCTGTTAAAGTAGCCCCTTTGATAAAGTTACCCATCCTGAACGTAGAACCTTGGGGCTCTTTACTTAAGTCCCATCGCATCAATTTTCTCTACCAGGATAACTCCATCTTTAATGAAGTCAATATAGGGTTTCCTCTAGTCTGATTGAGATTTAATGAAATAATATTTTTCTACCTCAAAAATAGTTGGCACCTATTGCACTTCCGTTGTAGCTCTACTGCGTCCTACTTCATTCTAGGCAAAAAATATCCCTCTCTTTGAATCCTTCTGTAAAGAGGTATCTCAGTTATTTCACAATGCTCTTCATGTGTTTTCTTCAACCTATGCTCTTCTTCTTCTGGGCCAATACATCTTGATAACCATCCTCCTGCATTTCTGAAATAAAGGTTTACCTGATTTGTAAAGTATTGGGCTAATTCCCTCAGCACCATCGCTCCTTCCTCAGACTCTAGTTATTTTCTAATCTTTCCCCTCCAGTCAGCATCCTCCTATATTAGAAGAATTGTTTGTACCTCCGAGGGAGTTGTACTCCGTTCGATCATAACTATAGTTGTATCATCTCTCATGACCATCTTCTAAGCAATGGTGGCATAGGCGTCTGGATGGTAGTTCACCGTTCGAGGATGTCTCTTGATATTTATTCGATGGAACTGGCTAAGAAGCCTCTGAATGATTGTTCTGTATGAGGCCAGGCATAGGTGTTTTAACGCATATCCTCTATTCACTTGTTGAATCACCAAGTTCAAATCGCCCTTGATGCAAAGTGAATGAACTCCCCTTCAGAGGGCCTCTAGCAATACCAACATCAACGCTTCATACTCTACTTCATTGTTGGAATAAGAGAAATCTAACTTGTAAGAAAGACAAATTTCCTCCATTCCTCTTCAAAGGATAACCCCTGCTCCTCCGTTCTTTTCTGCTGAAGATCCATCAAAATGCATCATCCATCTTCATCACTTCCATTTAAGTGGTTGGCCGGCAATTCGTCTCCTCGAATACTTTCTTTAGGTGGCTCAAACATACCCAAGGGGAAGATTTTCAAGATATCTGCATACGTTTGGCTCTTGATCGCGTGAGGAACCAAACACTTTGAGTCATATTCTGAGAGGATGAGGAACCACCTAGCTGCCCTACCAATCAATATAGTTCTTGCTAGTAAAAACTTAATAGGATCACATCTGGTTACAATATGAATTGTAAAAGATAGCATATAATGTCTAAGTTTTTGCGCTACAAAGACAAAGGAGAAACAGTGCCTTTCCAAGATACTATACCTGACCTCTGACCCATGTATAATTCTACTGAGATAGTAAATCGATCGTTCTTTCTCGTCAATATCTTGCTCCAACAGAGCTCCAACGGACCTCATGGTGGATGTGAGGTAACTGCAACGGTATTCCTACCTTTGGGGGAACCATGGTCTGTGGTGAAACGAGGAGCTTCTTCATCCTAGTGAGGGACTCCTGGTGAACCTCCTCCCACCTGAATTTTGTGTTCTTTCATAAAAGCTGCATCAATGGGTGTGCTATTTTGGCCAATCCAGGCACAAATCTCCTAAGGTAGGAAACCTTATCGAGGAAACTCTTCCGCTCCTTTTCCATTCTTGGACTTAGCATCTCCAAGATCGCTCGTTGTTTGTCATGGTCCATTTGTACCCCCTGTCGATCAACCATAAAACCTAGAAATTTTCCACTTATTACTTCGAAGACGCACTTCAGTGGGTTCATTTTTAGCTTATACTTTCTGCATCGGCCAAACACCTTCCTCAAATTGCTCAGATAGGACTCCTCCCTCCTTTGATTTGATGACCAAATCATCCACATAGAATTTCACAAACTTTTAAAAGAAGTCGTGGAAAATGGCCATCATTGTTCTTTGGTAAGTAGCCCCAGCATTTTTGAGTCCAAACGATATTACTTTATATATGAAGTTGCCCAACGGGGTTCTAAACATCATTTTCTCTGCATCCGTGGGGTCCATCTTGATCTGGTTGTACGCTATATACCCATCTATGAAGCTGTACATATCATGACCAGCCATTACATCTATCAAGCTATCGATGGAGGGTAGAGGGAACTCATCCTTGGGGTAATCCCTATTTAAGTCTTTGAAATCCACACAGATACTTATTTGATTTTTTTCATTCTTTCTCATCGGGACAATGCTAGACAGCCAGAGTGGGTGTTGTATCGGTTTGATGAACCCCACCATCAATAAGCGTTGGACCTCTTCCTTAATCTTTAATTCCAGCTCAGGCTTGTATGTCCTCGTTACTTGCTTCACTTAAATGGCTGAAGGCATCACGTTCAACTTATGACAGCTCACTTCCTTATCTAGACCTTCCATCTCTGTGTACTTCCATGCAAAAATGTCTATGAACTCTTGAATCAACTCAACCGAGGCCTTTCATTTCTTCTTAGTGAGATCCTTCGAGATGAAGATGGTGCTTGGATCCTCTTCTTCTTTCGCCAGGTTCAACTGTTCCAACTCTTGTGCTTGTAATTTTGGTTGATCTGCCATGTATTCTAGTTCTTCAACAAAATCTTCCACGAACTCCAGTATGTTGGAGTTGTTAATCACCATACATTTCCCCCATTGATTAACCAGAAAATACTCGTATATTGGGCCAGCCTCATTATCAGTTTCTTCAGCCGCCCGTTCACACCATTATAACCAATAAACCATCTTTGCTTCTTCGGTAATAACCTTTTTGTAGTGTCTGCTGGTAGTTTTAATTGCCTTTTTCTTCTTCTCTCTCTAAGTCTCAGTAATTCTTCCTCCTAAAAATTGACTCAGCACACTTTGTCATTGGACCACATGCTCCATTGGATCCATTCTGGGCCTTAATATGTCTTTGAGCTGTTTTGAGATGTTTTGATGACGAGGGACCACCTGGTGGTCTTCTTCTGCCATCACTCCTTTGCTGCTTATAACTTCATTATTCTTCTCATTCAAAGGCCCCATCCTTTCTCTAATCGAGGTAACACACTCTCCCTCCATTCTTCTCATTAGGATTCTGAGGTCCTCCTCCAATTCTGTGTAAAACACTACATCTACCAGGTGAGCTTCTTCAACAACAAAGGGCCTCTTCGTAGCTCTAATGTCACCTTCGTTCCCTTGATATTTTCCTTGGCACATTGGTGATATGTCGAAGTAACTAGCCCTTGGTTATGCATCCACACCCTTCTCATCAACAGATGGTATGAAGTTGTACACTCTATCACGTGGAATTTAATATGGGAACTCAGATTTCCAATCACAATCCCAACGTTCACCTAACCAATGGACTTGGAAGACTAGTTGTCATAACCTGAAATCACCAACATGGGGACTAACCTTTCCTTCAGAGTATTAGCCGCGTGGAAAGAGTTATTTGGCATGATATTAATAGAGGCTCCCCCATCCATAAGATCCCTTGCAAAGCTAACCCCATTGATGCTGGCAGTCACATGCAATGGCCTATTATGGGGGAATCTCACGGCCCTATCTGCATCGCTAAAAGTTTTCTCTGATAGAAACCTCTTTACCAACCTGGCTACGGGTCCCTTCCATCTCAGCGAAGGGACTGCGTTCTTCCTCGTAATACTAAAGATTACCTGGGTTATTTCCAATCTACTCTCCTTTGGTATCGCTAACTGGTCGAAGAACCAGATAAACTTTGGGGATTTTAAAACTGCACAGTATTCTATAGCTTGGTCTTCTTCCTCACCTTCAATGCTATAGACGTCCTCCACATCTTTATCACTTGCTTCATCATAAGCTAACTCTAGGTTAGCCATTCCTCTAATACAATTTTCTAAAGATTCTTCAAACTCCTCCTACTCCGTCGTTGGCTCCCTTACTTCTCTCTCTAACTCCTCGTCGTAAGCCAGCACCAGATTGGCCCCATGTGCTGGTAGTGGGTTTTTGTTAACATTTTGCGGAGGTATTTGCAACGTTCCTTCCTTCACATATTTGTCAATAATTATTCTTAGCGTGAAATAGCTCTCCGTTAGATGTTGGATTTTTCGATGAATCTGGAAATATTTGGGATTCTCCCTAGTTGCCGCGTTTGGTTCCCCAACGGGGATACCCTTTGGTTCATACACCGTTCCTCCTTGAACCATGGTGTTGTAATAACTGATAGCCTCTTCTACTGTACAGGGAAATGGTGGTGGGTCTTTCCTGTCTCTCCTAAACTTCCTCTTGTTGTCCCTTTTCGTTACTTTGCCCCCATATATTCCTTCGGTATATCCCACCCGTGGGGGCTGAGACCTACCTCCCACAGGTTTTATCGACTTCCTAAACATCAATGGAACCACCACTGGGTTTGGTCGTACAACCAATGATTAGGCACATATTCTTCATATGTATCCCCTTAATTTCGATATTTTTATGATCCTGTGCAGAGTCAATAGCTTGGATTTGTCTCGTATTTATGCTACTAACCCCTTTTTTCAAGTCGATAAAACCTGTCTCGTATTTATGCAAAGTAAATAGCTTGGCTTTGTCTCGTATAGGGCTGTGTTTTTTTTTCGAACATTCCGATTTTTCCGATGTCCGATCCGATATTTTCCGATTTTGGAACATATATAAGGTTTCCAATTTTCGATTTTCCGATTTCCGATTTTTCCGAATTAAATTGGATAGGAAATTGGAACTATGTTTTAAATTCCGATTTTCCAATTTTTTCGATCCGATTTTCCGATTTTTTAGACGATCCGATTTTCCGATATAATTTCCGATTAATTTCCGAAATATTTTTTCCGATTAATATTCTGAATATTTTATATATATTTTTTACCTTAGATTTCCCTTGTCTAATAATAAGAATGTGTACATTTATATTTCCCTTATTTTTTACCTTCCTTACCCCATATATATATGCTGTTAGTTTTATTTAGGGTTAGTTAACATATCTCTCCTCTCTCTCTCTATGCGGCGCACATACCGTCTTCTACTCACCTCTCTCTCTTTCAACTCTCGTCCGTCTACTCGCCTCTCTCTCTCTGGTTTCTACTCTTCTCAGATCATTATTCGAAGGTAAGTAACTCTTCTCGTCCGTCTACTCACCTTTCATCTGTTTATTTCATCATATACGGATATGTTGTCAGCTCATCTATTTAACTCTCGATGTAATGCATAACTCTTGATCGATTTTAGTTTATTTCATCATTTTGTAAGGTTTTAGTTTATACATAACTCTCGACCTGTAATGCATAACTCTCGATCGGTTTTAGTTTATTTCATCATTTTGTAAGGTTTTAGTTTATACATAACTCTTAAAAGGTTTTAGTTTATACATATCATTTTGTAAGTGGGTTTATTTGTGTAAAATTTTCTTTCTCTGTGTAGATTTATCTAAAAAATTGTGTAGTAGGTTTTGCAATTTTTGGATGGGTTTATGTTTTTTTAAAAGAAATTATTTTTTACTATGTATGTGTAGGTTCATATGAGAAAGGTTTTCTATTCTGATTTAGGTTTAGCTGTGTTTAGGTTCATATGAGAGATGTGTAATGGGTTCTACCATTTTCAGAGGGGTGTGGCCCACATGCCAGTTTTGAGAATTTCGAGTAATCGAAAATCCTATATTAATTTTTTTGAAATTTTGAAATTCCCAAAATTCCTGAATTTTTAGGATATTTTTTGAATTTTCGAATTTTTCCGAATTTTTTCCGATTTTCCGATTTTTTCGAATTCGGAAACTTTTTTTATTTTTCGAAAAAATTGGATAGGAAATTGGAACAAATATTTTATTTCCGAAAAAATTGGAATTTTTTTCGAAAGGTCATTTTCCGATCCGATCCGGCCGAAAAATAGCCCTAGTCTCGTATTTCATGTTTTGTGTATTTCTCGTGTGTTTTGTAAGTATTTCATGCAAGTTAGTGCGAAGGATAACTCAAAACAGTGAAAGAAAGCAAGAAATGTGAAGTTCAAGGGAATTTTCGTAATTTTTCAGCCTTAGTCCGTAGGTGGGTCCAATTGGAAAGTTTAAGAGATTCCAATTACAAGAACACTGGAAAAAATAGCACCCCAATCCGAGCTACGGTGAAGAAGTTATGAGGTTTTGAAGTTGCGAGATAACGAAGAGTCATTTTAAGAACTGAAGAATCACAACTCTTGAAATTTCTTGTTTAATTCATTTTTATTAGTTGTAAAACATGGGGAGGCAAGGGAAGAGTATCATTTAGGTATTATAAAAGGGTAAAATGTGGGAGGCATGGGAGGAGTCATTTCTAGATATATAAAAGGGCCAACCTTAGTAGGAATAAGGGGCTTTTGGTTACTTCACATTGTAGGAGGCTAGTAGTTAGTTTTTAAAAGGATTCTTGTATCCAAGAACCCTAGTTTGAAGATTCATTGAAAATTGAATTCCAAGATTGAAGTTTTGTTCAGATCTCTGTGCTTTGGTAACGTAATTGATTACTTTCTTCTATTTAATCTTTCTTCTACATCATTCTTCAATTCTCCTTTAGTTTAATCATGATTTCCTGCAATTCAACAATCGTTTTCATTACTTTCATCATGGTAGGCTAGACTTTTAAAGGTCGGGATACATGAACTCAACCTGATGTGGTAGTTGCATGTGTTTAAAACTAATCCTCTAAATTTAATGATTTGATTATGACCGTATTGCGTAGGAATGCGACAATTGTAGATCTTTGGATCTCCTTTACTTCAGGGTAACCATTATGCTTCAAAATACAATTCAAGTGTAACTATCGCAATACCGATTTACTCGTCCTCTGATTAAGTATAGTGTGGGCTTGAACCTCATATACGTAATGCTTGGGAGTACTAAATCCTGGGTCTAATTAATCACTTAAATTTACGATTAGTTTTATACCATCAATACACTAAGGTTGTGGGATTGTATTCCCGTCCTATTTTCTTCATCATATAGTTCAAATTTTCAATTCATTAATCATTAGTATTTTAGATAATTTAGAATATTTGCATTTCTTTCATAATTTCAAATTTTCATTTAGCCGTAACCAATTCTCAAAACAATTCAATTTTTCTTTTCTTTTTAGAGTCAAGTTAGGTTAACAGTCTTACCTTTGTCGTCACGTTCACTCGTCCTAGTTCTCTGAGGATTCGATACCCAGACTAGCCACTATACTCCACAAGAGTGTAGTTAAAGTTTAGGTTTTTGTATTGTAGTCGGAAGTCGATAACAATGATTAGCGTATTTACACGGATGCTCGATTTCCACCTCGATCAAAATGGCACCGTTACTGGGGAATTAGGTAGACTTAGGATTAGATCGAGTCAATCTAAAACTTTGACCAAAATTTCTGAAAATTAAAAAAAAAATCAAAAAAGCACAAAAAGATCCATCATCATCTCTCATAAGCTATTAATTCTGAACTCACTCCCACACCCTATAATACTCCAACCCGTATTCACGAAAATCTAATAGTTGAGTACGACCCCGATAGCCCCACACTCCTAACGCCCCACAGTTCTGAATTCCACCTCCCACACTGTCACACTCAATCTCAAATAACACTCCGTTTTCTTTCTTAGGGCACATTTCAGAGCACACTCCGAGCATACCAAGTGAGGATATCGAGTCGTTACGTGAGAGAAATATGTCGCGACACGGTAGTGCAGCCGTCGGTGAGGAAGAAGCCACATACCGCCTTTTGAGAGACATCTTATATCCTGAGTGCACTGTCACTCGGGGATGCATTATACGGTCGTATAATGCAGGGCAATTTTGTTTTAAAAATGGGATGATCCAGATGCTCCCCCACTACCATGGGATGGAATCTGAAAAGCCATATCTCTGCATCAGGGAATTTGAGGATGTGTATGATACTCTCAATGATCAAACTTGCACACAAGAGGTGATCCACCTCAAACTCTTCCAATTCTCGCTAAAAGATAAGGCTAAGACCTGGCTATGGTCTTTACCTCCAAGCTCGATTGCATCCTGGAATGAGTTGCAATCTAAATTTCTCAAGAAATTCTTTCCTCCACATCGAACGATCTCCATCAAGGCTCAAATTCAAGCTTTTCAATAATTGGAAAGTGAGCTATTTCATCGATGTTATGATCATTTCAATGAGTTAATTACTTCATGTCCCCATCATGGATTTGATGCACCGTAAATCATTTCCTTCCTTTATAATAGGCTGAACCTTATCTCCAAGCAACTCATTGAAACCATGGGTAGTGGTCCATTTGTCGACTTAGACGCCCACGATGCTGAGATGCACCTGAGGTATGTCGCTGAGACTACCCAATCTTGGGATATATCTGACCCTAATGCTTAAAATCAAAATCGCCAAGTGACCACCACTCCATCGGCGTCCGGCCTATTCCACGTAGAAAAGAATTCTATGACAGACAGTCAACTTGAGTTACTTGATAAAAGACTGCGAGACCTATGTGAGGTATATGTAAGGGGACCAACTGGATCCATCCCAAACTCCATCGAGAATGTGTGTACGATTTGCGAGGCAGGCCATTCAACTGAGGAATGCCCGACTATACCCGCCTACAAAGTGATGCTTCAAGAGCAAGTCAGTGGTATAGGAGGATTTAAGGGTAATTTCGGTGCACCGCACGGGAATTCTTACAACTCTTCATGGAAAAACAATCCTGGTTTTAGCTATGGGCAACAACATGCTGCGATGAATCCTAATTCACATGTTGCCCCTCCTCCACCACCGCACTATCAACAAGATCCACACATGCAAGGACATGTGCAAGCACCACCACCTCAAGGAGCATATATCCCGCCATCGCGGAGAACTCTCGAGGATACTATGAATCAATTTATCAATAATCAGAATGCAGACAATGCTAGATATGATCGCCTGATCAGCGACATAAATGAAAATATTTCAAAGATACAATCATCGTTGAGTGTCCAAGAGAAGGGGAAGTTTCCTGCCTAGGGCCAAAGACCTCCCTAAGGTCAAACTAGTGTTAGATCCACCTCTAGTGAACATTAGGAGCAATGTCAAGATGTGACCACTCTTCGTAGTGGGAGAGTCGTTGATTTATCACCTCCCCCACACGACGCAACCAAAGACAAGGAGATTTCTCCCGGCACGAAAGAGGCCGAAGATGTCCCCTTGAATGAGAGTGATAAAGAAGAAACTAGTGAGCCTGAGGTAGTAGTGAAACCACCCACCGTGGCACCGTTTCCTCAAAGGCTAATTCCTTCCCATAAAGGAAACACCCATGATGATGTGCTAGACGTGCTAAAGCAAGTAAAGCTAAATTTACCTTTCCTCGATGCCATTAAGAAAATTCCAGCTTATGTAAAAGTCATCATAGACTTGCTCACGGTTAAGAGGAAGATGAAGGTAAAGAAAAACATCTTTCTAGCACAGAACGTGAGCTCCATTATACTTAATGATCTCCCGCCAAAATTCAAAGATCCCGGTGCACCCACTATTTCCTGCATCATTGGAGAAAATAAAATCGAAAAAGCCTTAATTGACTTAGGAGCAAGTGTCAATATCCTCCCTTATGCCATATATAGGCAACTTGATCTGGGCAACCTCAAGCCCACAAAGATCACCCTCCAGTTAGAGGATCGAACTATGAAGATCCCACGAGGTATAGTTGAGGACGTGATTGTCCAAGTTGACAATTTTTACTTCCCGGTAGATTTTGTCATTTGGGACACGGAGCTTTCCTTCGCCTCGAGCAATCATGTTCCCATCATTATCGGGCACCCATTTTTAGCTACGGCTAACGCTATTATCAACACTAGGAATGGGCAGATGCAACTCACTTTTGGGAACATGACCTTAGAGATGAACATCTTTCATGTCACCCAACATACGGGGGAAGAAGATGATCTTCATGCGATGAACTTCATAGAGGAGATCGTAGAGGAGTACTTTGAGGAAAATGATTGTGGAGATGCACTAGGGACCTGCTTAGTATTAATCCATGAGAGTGAGGGGGTATATACTGAATTGGAGAGAGGAAGGAAGGATGTGGAAACGAAGCAGGAGAGCGATCTTGAGGAATTGAGCCTAGCAGACTTTAAGATAGAATTTGGGCAGGTGTATGAGAGCCTTAACGATGAAGTCCAAACTCTATTGGATTCATTTAGTCATTTAGGAGAGAGAGAGTGGAAAGATAAATTTGATGAGTTCCTTCGTTGTGACCATCCACCCATACCACTTGAGGTCCCGGAACCGATTGACGAGAAAAGTTGTGTTTCGTCCGACTTAGTGCCTGACCCATGCATCTTAAAATTTGAAAGAAACTTAGGTGTTCCCTCCAAGTCGATGCACGCAGGCCACGCTTTGAGTAAGCATCATGAGGATCCATTTCCAATTAGTCACGATGAGTCTCCCGGTCTATCCTTTATCTATGGGCAAGGTCCCAACTTGTTCCGATTGTTGGATTATAATCCTAGGACGGGAGAGATGAGGAGAGCATCGAACCCCGTGGGTGGGGTCGGGTGAGTTTGTGGAGAGATGAGAGGTCGTCGTACCCCCGACGCGTATGGGGTGATTTTTAGTGTATTATTGAGTCATGTGTTAGGGTCATTTAGTGTCTTTATCCATTTTATATATTTGTTTGTTTTATTTTTTCGCACTTTTCATTCGCTTTGAGTTAGATTTTATTCCTTTTTGCTTGAGAACAATGCAAAAGTCTAAGTTAGGGGGGGGGTCACAAGTGCGCATTTCTAAAACTTCACAAATTTTCAAAAAAATGCCCAAAATTTTCAAAAATTAAAAATAAAAAAAAATCATAAAATTTTGAAAAACCCAAAAATATTTTTGTTCAAAATAAATAAAAATTGGAATTCAATTTTTTCAAAAATATCATTAAAAGTCGGATTGAAGTCTCAAGTTGTAAAATTCAAATACACAAAGCCGAAATTGACCAAAGATGAAAATTGAACGAAAATTGACGACTTAACGAATAAGTGTGGAGATTAACAAACCCGGTGAGATTCGAGCCTATCACTTTTTGTAAGTTTTTAAATCAATCCAAGTTAATTGTTAACTCAAAGTTCTTTTCAGCGCCTAAAAAGTCATCGAGGATCTCAAGCCTTTCACTTTGACGGTTTTGAGAAATGTGTGTGATATTGTCTTCAAAAACATGCCAAAAATTTATCTCTAAACTTAAATTCATCTCAAAACGCATATGGTAAAATTGGTAGTTTGGACAATGAAGTAGGCCCTCGTTTGTCACCCAAAAATATTGGCCAGAAAAAGTAGCAAAAAATCACCCCTTTTGTAACCCAAATTGAGCCAAATAAAATTTATCTTTTCGTTTGATAATCCAAAAAATGCAATTAGCCTGGAATTGTGAAAATTGAATATTCATCAAATAGAGTCCGAAAAGTGCATAAAAAGGGGCAAGAAAAAAAAAGATATGTTCAACAAAAATAGCAAGAAAAGAAAATAAGTGAAAATGGAAAGAAAAAGGGATAAAAAGAAGAGAAAATGAGCAATAGCCCAAAAAAAGCACAAATGGACATCATAAATTAATTTTCCAATTCCAACCTTCCCTACCATTTTCATTTTACTCAATATACCTTAAAACTCGAAAAAATCCTAACCGAGTCCAAATTGCGAAATTAGTTACCGCATGAAGAGCTAAGACACAAAAAGATAAAGAAAAAAGAGATTAAACATATGTATAAGAGGCAATGTTCCCGTTTTTAAAACCGTATTTCGTTGATGAGATCCTATCACTCTAAAATCCCCGTCTTTCTACTTGTACGCGTGACTTTGCATCCATTATATTTACTCTTTATATCACGCATACCAAGAGATTAACCACGTTCCGAGTGATTCGTTTGAGAGAGCATTCCGTGAGAATTTGAAATCAAAACGAATTTTCGGATAAGTAACGTAATGGTCAATCGGTGGAAATCTGTGGTTAAATTTTTGGCTTCGCACACACACACTATGATTAAAGACTTGTAAATATGACTTGATGATGATTATTTTCTGGAAAAATTTCAATTATATAATTTTTGTGTATTTTCAAGTTTCTTTTAGTCGAATTTTGTGGGTATATTCACTACAAACCCTCACGAGACACAACTAGTCCTACTAAGTAACCTAGGGGTTTAAAGGCTTGTTGCATATGCTAAATGCAATCACTTGCCCGTGAAAAAAGTATTCTATCCCATTAAAATAATTTGAAGAGTTGAACTTTAAACTAATTTCTCTTACATTTCTCGGGACGCATAAAGTTCTAAGTTAGGGGGTGTGATTAGGCACATATTCTTCATATTTATCTCCTTAATTTCGGTATTTTTATAATCCCGTGCAGAGTAAATAGCTTAGATTTATCTCGTATTTATCATACTAACCCCTTTTGGCAAGTATTTCGTGTTTTGTGTATTTCTCATTTGCTTTATAGGTATTTCATGCAGGTTAGTGCGAAGGAGAACTCAAAACAGTGAAATAAAGCAAGAAATATGAAGTTTAAGGTAATTTTCGTAATTTTTCAGCCATAGTCCGTAGGTGGGTCCAATTGGAAAGTTTAAGAGATTCCAATTACAATAACATTGGAAAAAACGACACCTCAATCCGAGCTACGGTAAAGAAGTTACGAGATTTTGAAGTTGCGAGATAATGAAGAGTCATTTTAAGAACTGAAGAGTCACAACTCTTGAAATTTCTTGTTTAATTCATTTTTATTAGTTGTAAAACGTGGGGAGGCAAGGGAAGAGTCTCGTTTAGGTATTATAAAAGGGTAAAATGTGGGAGGCATGGGAGGAGTCATTTTCTAGATGTATAAAAGGGCCAACCCTAGTACGAAGAAGGGGCTTTTGGTTACTTCACATTGTAGGAGGCTAGTAGTTATTTTTTAAAAGGATTCTTGTATCCAAGAACCCTAGTTTGAAGATTCATTGAAAATTGAATTCCAAGATTGAAGTTTTGTTCAGATCTCTGTGCTTTAGTAAGGTAATGGATTACTTGGTTCTATTTAATCTTTCTTCTACATCATTCTTCAATTCTCCTTTAGTTTAATAATGATTTCCTGCAATTCAACAATTGTTTTCATTACTTTCATCATGGTAGGCTAGAATTTTAAAGGTCCGGGATACATGAACTCAACCTGATGTGGTAGTTGCATGTGTTTAAAACTAATCCTATAAATTTAATGATTTGATTACGACCGTATTATATAGGAATGCGATAATTGTAGATCTTTGGATCTCATTTACTTCAGGGTAATTGTGATGTTTCAAAATACAATTCATGTGTAACTATCGCAATACCGATTTACCCGTCCTCTGATTAAGTATGGTGCGGGCTTGAACCTTATATACGTAATGCTTGGGAGTACTAAATTCTGGGTCTAATTAATCACTTAAATTTATGATTAGTTTTATACCATCAATACACTAAGGTTGAGGGGTTGTATTCCCGCCCTGTTTTCTTCATCATATAGTTCAAATTTTCAATTCATTAATCATTGGTATTTTAGATAATTTAGAATAGTTTCATTTCTATCATAATTTCAAATTTTCATTTAGTCGTAACCAATTCTCAAGATAAATCAATTTTTCTTTTCTTTTTAGAGTTTAGTTAGGGTTAACGGTCTTACCTTTGTCGTCACGTTCACTCGTCCTAGTTCTCTGAGGATTCGATACCCAGATTAGCCACTATACTCCATAAGAGTGTAGTTAAAGTTTAGGTTTTTGTATTATGGTCGGAAGCTGATAACAACAATTAGCGTATTTACCTGCCGCTTTTAGGAATGCAGCAAAAGTCCCCTCGCGTGTCTCGTTAATAAGATGGAAGATGTACTCAGGAAGCAGTCCTTCCGCACAGATCTACAGAAGTTTTGATTCTCTGGCCTCCTCCCTCACATCGAGGTACCTTTACCTGAACCTTCGAACGTATGTCATTACATCTTCCCCTGGTCGTTGCTTCCCTCTCCTCAGTTGGGTCAAGGTGAACTCATCTTTCCGCCAGGAAGAATTTATGGACGAACAAAATGTGCATCTCCTCCCACGTGGAAACACTCTTAGGAGCTACGTGAGAATACTAGGTATATGCCTTATCAGTTAAGGATTTAGGAAATTCCATCAACCTGAGTTTCTTATTATTGCAATGCGCCCCCAAATGTTCCACGAAGCATTTAATGTGCTCTTTCGGGTTCCCACCCTTTTCTGTATATTTTTCAAAGATAGGAGGAATATAGTCTTTTGGGTAGGGCTCATCTTTGTACTCCTGGGGCTAAGGCGTCCGAAAGTCGTCATAAACCAAAGCGACCTCACCAACATATTGTGAGGAAGCTTACATGAATTTCAGCATCTCTTTCTGCATCTCTTTCCTCATCTCTTCCATAGCTGATGCCGTTGAAGGAGTGGCGAAAGGGACCATAGGCTGAGTGCCCGTTGCAGCTAGAGAAATCATCACAGTTGGAATGGTTGATACTCCTGGAGTTCCCACCATTTTATTTACAATAGAGGGTCTACTTACTGGGACCGTTCCTGTTAGAACTTCACTTGGTGGGGTCGTTGTTTCACGAAGGAGTTGGCTTCAAATCCTCCCAACACCATTGAATCTACAGGAGTTTGCAAGAACTCGTAAAATTTATTCATGAGGAGTGCCACTTGGGCTGGTCCCAACCAAGCACTCGTAGAATCTAGTCTCACCCCTGGGACACCTGTCGCCGTTTGAACTGGAGGTACCTCTAGTTGAGGGGCTCCATCCCTTGAAACCTCCATCTCTCTTGCCCCCTGTTCTTCATTGTGTTAAATGTCATCGAAGTTAAGTCTTCGATTAATGTTATCTTGCGCCATAATCCTTACTTAGAAGAATGCCTCCCCAACAAAGCCGTCAAATGTAAGAGGATAGTATGGATTAGATGGAGGCGTAACCCCCTTTTGAGTACAGTAATGATAAGTTAACCAACAACACTATTGATTAATTACAAGACACGCAATCACAACTTAGTGAAGACAAACTCAGTTTGAACTCACAAATCTCTCGTGTATAACTCAAAGTATAATAACGAACTCATAAGTAACTCATTTAGAGGGAGAGAGAAGTAAGCACCCTAGATACACCTTGGCAGGCATCCAAACACCCCAACCACCCTCAAGAATCTCTTTTAAGTATTAAAGATTCGTAATAAATGACAATGGTGTGTGAGTAAACTCTCTGGTTTGTAATAAATCTCTTTCTAACGTATATTTTCTCTAGTAATAACGTTTTAACTCTAAAAAAGAACATCCTCTCCCCAGGGTTGGTTGGGGCCCTTAAATAGCCCCCACACCACTCCCTAGGTAACTCGATAATTAATACTTGTGAAATACATCCCTCATACTTTATGTCATAAACATTGAATTCCTGATGCACTGGTTAGTTCCACGTCATAAACATTAAATGCCAAGACATGCCTTTTGCCTAACCACTATGTGTCAGGGGGTTCTCATCACAAAGCAGTCTCACTAACTGTTTGACAGCCCCAAATACCATGGTGGTTTACTCAAGTGCAGATTTGACATTGCCTATCTGGCTAGTGACATCACATAAAGTAGATGTGACATTAAGTAGAGGGTTATTTGGTTCACAACTCAACACCCGATGGAACCTAAGGCTGCTCCGCCCAAGGTTCCACGGTCAAGGTCTTTTGGTGTTTTACCAAGTGTATCTAAGATGGTCAGGAAATCCCCAACGGTGCCTTACTTCTCAATCTACCAAACCAAGTCCCTCTGAAGTTCTCATAGCGAGGTCATTCGATAGAGCATGACAGCTCTCCTAGGCCCTGCCAAGAAGGGTCTCTCGTGAGTATCGTTAGACCTAACACTAAAAATCATTATACTCGTTACATCATTACAATCGTTATAGCCCACAGTCAATATAAACAAAGATACAATGTGACTAAATAACATAACAAGCTAAAGTATGAGCTGCCACGCTTGAGCTACCTAGCTAAATTGCCACGCTGAGCTGCTTTGCTGCCTTAATCCCAAACACTGTTATTAATGGGGGGATTATCTCTAATATCAGGGTTACCTTCAAGCCCCCTCTACACTTATTAAGTGATCGTGCAGTGCGGTGATGATACCCTTGTATGTGGTATAATTCTTTCAGCCTCTTCTCATTAAATAATGCCAACCCATCATAGCAGTTTTTGTGCCAATCAAATTCTCCTAATTGGATAATTATCATGACTCGTAGGGAAGGTATGTCAAGTTCATTAATTATTATCACTTCCATGTCATAGACTGGGGAATATAGGGTATCCCTAGTGACGGTTCTGATAGAGATGTTGTATCGCCAAAGGGCATAAGGGATTTTGTTATACTAATCTCTACAGGTTTTAGTCATCTTGCTGATGATGAATTTGAGGCTCTTATTTGCGAATTATATAACCCCATTGATTTTTGTTTTATATGTTGATGAGTTTTGTATTTTACTTTCTTATTCCGCTACCACTTATGTGACTTCAACATCGAAATAGAGACATTTGATATGAGCTCATGAGGGATCCCATAGCACCAAAAGATATTCTTTTTAATGAACTTGAACAACTTCTTGGCATTCAATATGACTCATTACTTGGTCTCAAACCATTTGGAGAAGTAATCGATAGCGACCAAGATAAATTCATTTCCATTAGATGCCTTAGGAGTGACTTTCCTAATTATGGTGATAATTCAAATGGAGAAAGGCCATGGAAAAGTCATGTTGTATAACTTGCGTGGAGGCAAATGTTGTATATTAATTAATTGTTGATTTTTCAGACATCTCTTGATGTATGTTATGCAGTACTGGACCATAGTAGTCCAATTGTAACTTGTCGAATGATCTTCTTGGAGATCATGTGACTATTCATGTGGGCTTCGTATTCTCCATCGTCAATTTTATGGATGATCTATTTAATGCTACGCCCTGTTATGCATTAAAAATGGGTGCCATCAAAATTGGTCTTCAATAGAGCTTTGTTATAAATAACTTCTTAAGCTGTGAGTTTTTGGAGAGATATGAGATATTTCTTGCCAACCCCTTGAGGGTATTGGCCATACGTGAGGAGGCACCCGATATCGTAATACCATAGTCTAAACTTATCTAAATCTTCATCGATGGTGATATTTATGCGGTAGTAGTGAGTTGTCTTGGACTTCTTCTAAACTTATAAAGGAAAATCGTTATTCCCTCGGGTATGTCAGCCATAGAGGCTAGTGTCTCCAATGCATTAGCAAAGCTATCTCTAGAATGGGAGAGGTAATGCAAAGTGACATCTTTGAATTCTGAGGAAAGTTATTCGAGATGAGCGTGAAAGGGTAGAATATTTTCATCTCTGACATTCCATTTCTGGAGGACAAGTCCAATGACGAGTGTCAAATCTTCGTAGACGTTGAGGTATTGAATTCCTCTTTCTAGAGAACTTTGAGAACAATAGTGCAAGCCTCTTATTTTGTCATGTTGTTTGTGTGAAGTTTAGATTTATGGTGATTGTAATTGTGACACCTCGCCCATTCTAATAACGTTTGATTAGTCCTTTATTAAAATAAAACAAGAATCTCATTTGATTCATTCCTAGCATCACTATCAAAAACATTCTGATTACTAGTGCCCTATTAGGTCTGGAGTCAGTTTTAAAACATATTAACTTGCTAAGACAAAATTCCCATTCACATAACCAACCATGCAAATAACAAAACTCACACTCACTGGTAAAAAAATTAATCAATAACTCTCGATAAAAATCATAATACAATAATCCAACTAACTGAAAGGAAAGTATTTGAATAAAATAAATGCCAACTAACTAGGTGACATGCCCGGAATAACTCTGAAGTACCTCCTATCGAGATCTCAATGATAGAATCATCTAATCAATCTCTGCAGGCATCCATAGCTGTTGCATCATCATCTGACTAGAAGAATGGTTAAGCCAGGCTTCCCTTTGGCTGAACGCCTAAAATTTTTGAAAACATTTTGATACGGGTAAGAGCCCAAAACCTTTTGAAAATATTTTCCAAGTGTTTAACATACATTAATAAATATTTTTTTCGATCTTTCATATTTAAACTGGTGTCATGCTCCCATGAGATACCCCTCGCCACTCATCTATAGTGCACACCTAACGTATGTATCTTAAACACCTTAGTTACGCTACCCAAGATAACTAGTACATTAACACTAATCTTAGTCCCATACGCTACCTTGTATCACGCATATACTTTATTGCACTTCAAGTTCTCGGTTAGCTATCACATTCGCTATATAATTATAATCTTCATTTATAATTTATGACTTCACTTCACATAACTTTATTCTAGCTATTAATTCAGAATTTACACCTTAGTTTCATATACCCATATGTGTTTTCTTCACACTTATATACGTATTTACACATAACATCCCTGAGTTGTCCTCTAAAATTCATATAAATTTACTTTTCATAATATCCTTTAATTCTCCTCTGTGTGTGTGTGTGTGTGTGTATAACTAAAATCCCCTGACCATTACCTCATGGATGCATTCTCTAGTATGTTATCAGGCACCAGGAATACACACCTTAACCTGGGCCACCCGGTCAGAATCACACCACCGAACCCAAGTCGTAATGTAAATCGGAGGCATTCATAGTCATACATCCGTGGGTTAAAACCATACCACATTACCCCACTAGACTCAGAACTCACATAGGGTGGTCGTGCGACATCCTTATGACCCGAGAGCCGATACTACACCTGCTGATATTCTCCAAGAAAGAACGCCCATTGCGCACAACCTCCACCGATAGTATCACTAGAGTAGGAATGTTTCACATATATCAATCACACACAAATATATATATATATATATATATAACCGTATATATAACTAAAAAATCGATTAACCATACATGTCAATCGTAGCACTAACTTATATTCTCCGATTCTAAATCCAACTCCCAAATCCATAACTAGTCACTTACTTAGTTTTATATCACGATTACATTTTATTCTATACACTAAGCGTATCTCAATCCAAACCTGTCCTAATTCCATTCGAAATTCACTTTGAATCCATAAATATATTTTCGAGTATTGTTCATCCTAAACACTCCTAAATCCATCCCCGATTTTATTCCCAACTAATCCCAAAGTAATAAATATTTCAAAAATCCCAGAAACACCCTCTACAGACCTTCCAAAATAATCCAGATCCACATCTAATCAATATCACATCATACAACTAACCTAGGCTGAGCAAAACAGCCAAACAGAGTCAAAATCAACAATTGGAGCACTATTTTAAAAACACAGAAAAATTAGATCCAAACATTATCGAAATCATCAATCCAACTTCAGATTTGGATTCTACACGAAAAATTGAGTCAGGTATATGTTTGATTTTTTTCTCAAATATCTTTGGAAAGAACTAAAAAAAATATCTAAAACTCTTGAAAGTGACTCTTCTCAATTTGCCTCTTTGAGTTTCTTTTTTAGCCTCTCTATTTGACCTTCAAACACTTAAAATCATCCCTAATATACTTATCATCAATATATACATGTTTTCACATATCAATTGATCCAATAAATCATCTACCACGTGGGATCCAACATCAATTATCCAAAATTAGTCCACCTTAATTAAAATACCCCTTGTTCACTATTTCTCCAGATTTTTAATTTTAAGATCATATTTATTCATCATAATTACATTTCATATTTCTCACCAAGATTTCACCTTTTATATGAACTAAATTCATATTTCATATGAAATATGTACTCACTTTTATTTCTAAAGATTCATCCCCAAAAATCCCATTTTTGTCATGTGAATCCCACCCAAAAGTTCATATTTATTTTTCACCAATCATGATATGAACTACAACACAACATATAATATCAAAGAAAGTTAAAAACTTTCCTTAAAAGATTTGAAGAGTCTTAATCCTTTGTTGTGGGATGATTCTAGTCCGAAAATTCTTTTAAATTCCTCCCAACTCTTTCCTTTCTTGATATCCCGTTTGATTTTTCTTCTCCTTTCTCTCTTCTCTCAAGCTAAGGTGATTTAAAATGAGTAATATACTCCTAATCCCATTTTTAGGTAAAGTTATAAGATAAAATGACCCAAATACCCCCGTACGGGTCCTATATAACTTAAACAAATTCCTGGAACCTGATTACAACCCTCGGGTACTTAAATTTGATTATCTCGACTCATCCTGGATCATCCGTACACAAGAAATCACAATTCGAGCCACCTATCATCAATTTACTATCTTATTCCCAAAACGACCCCACACGCACATCCTAAATAAGATCTTATCGACCCTTCGCTTTGACCCCCTTACAACGTAATATAAAATAACACAATTTCATTTACGTGTCACACAAGTAAGTATAATAACATATGAATATTAATCCGATATTCATTTATTAATTATATGTTATTTACTTTATTTCTCAAATTAATTAAGTTAAGTGTAATTTAAATATTCCAAAAAATACGGGGAGTGACATACTTCCCCCACAAAGGAACTTCGTCCTCAAAATTCGAATATGTCTAGTACCAAAAACTCCAGATCCTTACTCGCATGGCATCCTAACGTACCCAAAATCAAATCATGATAATATTATGGTACTTCCAATATACATTCGGTAGTGGCACCATCTTGACGGAAGGCCGACTCACTACTACCCAAAACTAGCGAGTAGTCTACTTAAATCACTTTATACTAATATACTACATTATTTTTGAAGTCTTACCTTGACGTCAATATAAAAAAACACATTGTGCTCCAGCTACAAATACTCCAATAAGACTATCTTATATACCTTTGGGTTTGTCATCTCAATACTAGAGAAAGGCCCCATTTCCCTAGGTCCCAACTTCCTTTCTTGACGAACCACATAACTCCCTTCATGGGATAAACCCGCAATAGTGTCTGACCACTCACATTAGTCTTCAAAATCTTCTAATTATGATGATGTAACTTTTATGACATTCCTAAACTATAAGAAAATAACTCTTGATTAACTCACTACTTGCTGATAGACGTTGAATCACTTTCGATCCGAGAAGCTTGTTGCTCCCCACCTCTAACCAAACAAAGGGAAGATGACAAGGTCTCCCACACAAAGCCTCAAATGATTCCTTTCCAATGATAAACGGGTATGAGTTATTATACGCAACTCTACCAATGATAATTACCTTTCCCAATTACCCTAAAATTTAGAATACGTATCCTTGGCATTCACCAACATGTTAGTCACTTCCTCCGTGTACTGTTTTTTCTATATGTGACATGTATTTCTTAATATGCAATATTTTTTTCCATTTCAATTAACCAATTCCAAGAGCTTAAAGGGAGTTTTGACCTTTCTGCGATGTCGGTGACCCAATAATGAACTCTAGCAGTCTGCTTATCCATTCCGTCACTAGAATAACCAATTTATATAAAAGTCTAGTTGATCGCCTTGGACCAGCCTTTTACTATCTACGAGTGGTGCACCGGGAGAGAACTTTGCTATGTCTCACTCCACACCAATCTACACACTCTATATTCCACATTATGTGGTACCTATCACTCCCTTTATCGGGGGATGCCAAATCCTATGACCCATGTGTCTTCTCTAAAATTACGCACTTCATGGGTACTTTTCATCTGGAAAAAATCAACATCCTATTTATGCACAAGCCACCTTCAGAATTTGACTGAGCATGACTCAAAGCTATTTTCCCAAAATTATTTGATCTTCAACTGGCAAGATATATCCCTCACCTATGTCTCTACAGTCTTTCAACCCCTCTCAGGTGTGATAGTTCCCCTTACTGTACACATATTCGAACTATATTCCTCCTCGAACGAAGCTCAGTCCATCTTCCTATTCCAATTCTTCTAACTTCCCCACGGGCATACGACTCAATACAATTATTTCCGCGTCCCTTTTATCTCAGATGATACTGAAAATTGAATTTACCATGGTGCCCAAACACCCTATATCCCATGCGTATCTGAACAAATATCAAAGATGTGACATATTTATATCAAACTCGGCCCTGCATTCTCATCATGGCTATACAGTAAGGGTATACTCAATTACCCTTCTAATCATTACTTAATTCTTCTCGAGATTACCCCACCTATCAACTAGGGGCCAAAATTCCCTAATGCTTCCTATACAGCGCTACCTAGCTCCACTAGACTTATAGCATATAATATCTCTTAGCTTAAAGTTTTTTCCATAGGTAAAAGAATTCATGTTAAAAAGTGATGCCCTATTGCCCAATAATGTCTCCTAACTCCAGACGCAGGTAACTGGCACACCCAAAATCCCGTTCCCAGATGTATAAGTCTAATCATCCACTCCCACACAGTGCTAAATCAGTAATGAGATCAATCTCTCTACTCGATGGTAAGACCGATTTCCCATGAATTACATTGGTAAAGTCCCTATGAACCGGGATTAAATATAACGAGACGACTATACTATCTGAAGTCTCCTCTACAATATAATATATATGCGGGATCCACCCTCTCTCAGGTGGGTCATCGCAAAAATAACACATCTTACTCCAGAACAACAAATTTGATGGCCTTATCGCAATAGTCCACTATAACTCAGAATGTCGCTAATAGTCTTTACATAGTATAACATCATACTCAAATATCATATCTCTTTAAAATGAGTAGATCTACAAAAACATAACCTCCCAGTGTCTACACCCCCTTCCCTATAGATGGAACTAAAGAGAGCCCAGCTACCCAACAGTAAATATAGACACACATAGGAATATTACTAACTATACATCCAATGAACCCATCTAACACTCGAATCTAGGGCTAACAAAATATTGCGACACACCCTTGTCATATAAAACTTATCCCATTTACCCATGGATAAAACTCGTACTTTCAATTGCCAATATCTTTAGTTGTTTAAATGGATCCTAGACATAATACTCATGTCTAAACTGAACCAAGTTATCCTTCATATCCGCCTTGTCAGGCACAAAGTTAACTAAACGAGTAAACTCTTCCTCATACTTGGCCACTGTCCGGCCATTCTGTGATAAATCAAGAAACTTGCTTAGCATCTCTGTTTGAACAACATATGGAAAGAACTTGCAGTCGAACCATACCCAATATTTCACAATATTTTATGGTATCTATCTTCTCAGATGTGGTGAATGACTCTCACCACTGCAACACTACTCCTGCGAGATTAAGTGTCACTAATTTTTTTTGGAGTGTCACTTCACTCCATCATATGTAAATGCCTTTGGATATTTTCCTTCCATTGGCTATCTAATACCACTTCTCATTTCCCTAAAACTTCGATGGATGGTCCTTATAAAAGGACCCTCTGACTCTCTCCCATGGTTATTGCACTAGGTGACTCTGAGTTGGCTCCAGTGTCCGCTGTGGCGGTGCTTGAGGAAACCGTTGCACCCTAGCGGCCATCACAACATTAACTGCCTGAGCAATAATAGTGGTGCCCTCTGCTATAGTCATCATCCCCTAAATAATTTATGGCTCTATCCAAGTCTCTCCTCTTCCAGTCCTCCTAAAATCCCGTGTTGGTTGTCCTCTACTGTTCTACATACGAAACCCAACCGAACTCGTATAAGATTCACTTCAATTATACACAATTGCATGAAAACGTAACTCGCAATATGAATCAACGATCCTAAATTTAGGGCTCTATATCGAATTGTAAGCAATGCTGAAAACGTAGTATGTTTGTATAGATTCTACGGATATTAGAACCTGATGCTCTGATACCATCCATGACACCCACCCATTCTAATAACGCTTGAGCAGTCCTTTACTAAAATAAAATAGGAATCTCATATGGTTCATTCTTAGCAACACTATCGAAAACATTTTAATTACTAATACCCTATTAGGCCGATGTCAATTTTAGAACTCAATAAATTTCTTACACAAAATTCCCATTAAAATAACCAACCATGCAAATAATAAAACTCACACTCAGTGGTATAAATAAATTTACCAATAACTCTCGATAAAAATCACAATACAATAATCCAAGTAACTGAAAGGAAATCATTTGAATAAAATAAATACCAACTAATAAGGGAATATGTCCGAAATAACTCTGAAGTACCCCCTATCAAGATATCAAGGATATAAGCTTTTAATCAATCCTTGCAAGCATCCACTGATGCTGCAACATCGTCTGACAAGAAGGATGGTTAATCTTGGCGTCCTTATGGATGAACACCTAAAAATTTTGAAAATAGTTTGCAAGTGTTTAAAATACAATAATAAATATGTTTAGCAATCTTTCATATTTAAATCGGTGTCGCACTCCCATGAGATACCCCTCATCTATAAATCACACCTAATACACTTTTTTTTAAACACCTTAGTTACGCTACCCAACCTAACTAGTACCTCAATACTAACCTTAGTCCTATACGCTACCCTGTATCACACGTATACTTTATTTCACTTTTAAGTTCTTAATTAGCTTTCACATCTGCTTTATAATTATGATCCTCATTTTATAATTTATCCCTACACTTCACATAACTTTATTCCAGTTATTATTTCAAATTTACACCTTAGTGTCGTATACCCATATATATTTTCTTCACACTTATATACGTATTTACACATAGCATCCCGGAGTTATCCTCTTGGATTCATATATATTTACTATTCATAATATTCTGTAATTTTCCCGGATATATATTTACACACACATATATAAACGTATATATAAATAACTTCAATTAAGCATACATATGTATATCACTCAGTATATATGCATAATTTCAATGCCTAGAGCATTACCTCGCGGATTCATTCTCTAGTATGCTATCAGGCACTAGGATACACACTTCAACATGGGCCACTGGGTCGGAATCACACCACCGAACCCAAATCGTAATGAAAATTAGAGGCAATTATATTCATACATTCGTGGGTCAAAACCATATCGCATTACCCCACTAGAATCAAAACTCACATAGGGTGGTCATGCGACCGAATTATTACCCCAGAGCCAATACTATACCTGCTGGTGTTCACCAGGATAGATCGCACACTGCGTGCAACCTCCACCAATAGCATCCACTAGAGTAGGTATGTTTCATATATCACACACACACACACACACACACACACACACACACACACACACACACACACACACATATATATATATATATATATACCAGTTAACTGTACATGTCACTCGTAGTACTAACCTATATTCTCCAACTCTAAATCTGACTCCCAAATTCGTAATTTGTCACTTAATTAATTTTATATCAAAGTTGTATTTTATTTTGGACATTAAACCTCTCTCAATCCAGCCTGCCCCAATTACATCCGAAATTCCCAGTCGAATCCATAAATATATTTTTGAGTATCATTTATCCTAAACACTCCTAAATCCATCCCCGACTATATTCCTAACTAATCCCAAGGTAATAATATTTTAAAAAAGTCCTAAAAGTCTAAAATATCCTATACAAACCTTCTACAAACTCAGATTCCAACTAAATCAATAACACATCAAACACATAACCTAGGTTGAGCAGGGCAGACAAATAGAGCCAAAATCCACATTATAGGCCTATTTTTAAAAAGGCAGAAAAATTAGTTTCAAACATTATCCAAATCATCAATCCGACTTCAGATTTAGATTTTACACGAAAAATTGAGTAAGGTATGTGCCTTGAGTTTTTCCTAAGTACCTTCTGAAAGCACTCAAAAAGAATATCTGAAACTCTCCAAAGTGACTTTTTTCAGTCCTCTCGTATTTCCTACTCTGGGTTTTGTTTTTAGCCTTTCTATTTGCTTTTCTTACACTTAAAATCATCCCTAACATACCTTATAGTCGATATATACATGAATTCACATATCAATTGATCTAATAAATCATCTACAACATGGGATCCAACATCAATTATCCATAATTAATCCATCTTAATTTTATACCCCCTTTTCACTATTTTCCAGATTTATAATTTTAAGATCACATATATTCATCACAATTAAATTTTATAATTTTCATCAAGATTTCACCTTTTATATGACTTAAATCCAGATTTCATATGACATAAATAATCACTTTTATTTCTATTGATTCATCCCAAAAAATCTCATTTTTGTCATGTGAATTCCACCCAAAAGTTCATGTTAGTTTTTTTTTCAATCATAATATGAACTAAAACACAACATATAATATCAAATAAAGTTAAACACCTAACTTAAAATTTGACAAGAGTCTAAATCCTTTGCTGTGTGATGATTATTTTCCATAAATCCCTTCAAATTCCTCCCAACGCTTGCCTTTCTTAATCTCGCCATTGATTTTCCTTCACCTTTCTCTCTTATCTCAAGCTTAGATTATTTAAAATCACCCATTCGTTGCCTCAGTCATCTAATACTCCTAATCCCATTTTTAGGTTAAGTTATAAGATTAAAATGACCTGAATACCCATGCACAAGTCCTATATAGCTTAAAAAAGTCCCTGAAACTCGATTACAATCCTGGGTACCTAATTCTGACTATCTTGACCCATCTTGGGTCATTCATGCATAAGATATTACCATCTGAGTCACCTATAATCAATTTTTCATCTTATTCCCAACATGACCCCACACACACGTCCCAAATAAGATCATGTCGACCCTTCACTTTTACCCACATACAACGTAATATAAAATAATAGAATTTCATTTAAATTTCACAAAGTCAATATAAAAACATGTGATATTTAATACAATATTCACTTATTAATGTTAATTTAATCTACTTTATTTCTCAAATTAATTAAATTACTTATAATTTAAATATTCCTAAAAATATGGGGTGTTACATACTTACCCCTACAAAGGAATTTTGTTCTCGAAATTCGAATATGCCTAGTACCAAAACTCCAAATCCTCACCCACACGTCACCCGTACCCAAAATAAAATCATGATAGCATTATTGTACCTCCTATATACATCTGCTAGTGGTACCATCCTAACCGAAGGCCTACTCACTACAGCCTAAAATTAGCTACCAGTCTATTAAAATCACTTTATATTGATATACTACATTATTTTTTAATTCTTACCTTGACAAAGATACAAAAAACACATTGTTCTCCTGCTAAAAATACTCCAATAAGATGAGTTTATATACCTCTGGCTCTATCACCTCAATACTGGAGAAAGGCCCCATTTTCTTAGGTACTAACTTCCTTTCTTACTAAACCACATGACTCCCTTCATGGGATACACTAGTAATAGTTCTTGACCACTCACATCACTCTTCAAAATCTTCGATTTTTGATGATGTAACTCTTACGACCTTCATGAATTATACGAAAATAACTCCACATTAACTCACTCCCTATCGACCGACCGTGAATCACTTCAGGTTCGATAAGCTTATTGCCTCCCACCTCTAAACAATGAAAGGGTGGACGACAAGTTATCCCACACAAAGCCTCAAATGTCTCCCCGCCAATGATAAACTTGTAGGAGATATTAGACAAATATTACCAATGATAATTACTCCTACTAATTACCCTAAAATTTAGAATACGTATCCCTCGCATTATTCAATATCTTAGTCACCTCCCTCGTTTACTGCTCGATCTATGGATGACACGCTTTTCTCAGTATCTAATACTGGTTCCATCTCGATCAACCATTTCCACGAGCCCAAGGGGAATTTTGGCCTTTCCACAATGTTGGTAATCTAATAATGAACTCTATCAGTCTGCCTATCTATTCTGTCACTAGAATCACCAATTTTTACAAAATTCTAGTTGATTGCCTCAGACTGACCTTTTTCCATCTACAATTTGTGTACTTATAGATAAATTTGCTATATCTCACTCCACACCGATCTACACACTCTATATTCCACATTACGTGACACCTCTTACTCCCCTTCCTATGGTACGCCAAAACCTGTGACCCATGTGTCTGCTCCAAAATTGCACACTTCTTGGGTCCTTTTCACCTGGTAAAAATCAACATCCTATTTATGCACAATCCACCCTCATAATTTGACTGAGCATGACTTCACGTTATTTCCCCCAAAAAGTTGGGTCTTCTCTTGGCAAGATATGTCCTTCACTTGCGCTTCTACCGACTTTCAACCCCTCTCGGGTGTAATAGTTCATCTTATTGTACAAATATCTGGAGTATCTTCTTCCTCGAACGAAGTTCGGTTTATATTACTATTCTAATTTTGGTTCTAACTTCCCTATAGGCATACGACTCCACATTTATTTCCATCTCCCCTTATCTCGGATGATACTGAAAATTGAATTTATCAGAGCACCCATACACCCTATGTCCCGTGTGTATTTGTACAAAAATCACATACATAATGTATTTATATCAAATTCGCCCCCACACGCTCATCATAGCTATACAGTAAGGGTATACTCAATTAATCTACTAATAGTAACTTAATTGTTCTCGAGATTGCCCCACCTATCAACTAGTGGCGTAAAATTTCCCCGGTGCTTCCTACATAGCACTACCCAACTCCATTGTCCTTATGTTGCATAATAACTCTCAGATTAAAGTGTTTTCTCCACACGTAAAAGAATTAACTTTCAAAATATATGCCCTAATGCCCAATAACGTCTCCTAACTCCTGATGCATAAAATTGGGGAACCCAAAATCCTATTTCGGGACGTATAAGTCTAATAATCCACTCCCAAATCTCTAAAGGAATCATACAATATGACTCTATCACTATCACTAAGTCCCCAGCGCTAAATCAATAACGAGCTCAATATCTTTGCTTGATGGTAATCCCGATATCCCTTGAATTACATTGGTAAAGTCCCTATGCATAGGGATCAAATATAACGAGACAACTATACTATCTGAAGTCTCCTCTACAACATAATATATATGCGGGATCCACCCTCTCACAGGTGATTCATCATAGAAACAACACATTTTACCCTCGAACAACAAATACAATAGACTTATCGTAATAGTTCCCAGTCGCTGAAATCGTCTCTACCAGTCCATACCTATGATAACATCATACTTGAATATAATAACTCTCTAAAATGAGTATATTTACAAAAACATATTCTCCCACTGTCCAGGCCCACTTCCTTACAGACGGAACTAACGAGAGCCCCGCTACCCAGCGATAAATATATACACACACGGTAATAATACTAATGATACATCCACTAATCCCGCCTCATGCTCGAATCTAGTGTTAACAAAATATTGTGACACACTTGTGTCATGTAAAACTTACCCCATTTACCCATGGATAAAATTCATACTTTCAATTTCCAATATCACTAGATGTTCAAATGGTTCCTAGACATAATACTCAAGTCTAAAATGAACCAAGTTCTCCTTTGTATTCGCCTCGTCTGGCACGAAGTTCATTGAACGAGTAAACTTTTCCTCATAGTAGTCCACTGTCCATCCCCTGTGTGATAAATCTAGAAACTTCTTTAGCTTCTCTATTTGAACACCAGATGGAAAGAAGTTGTAGTCGAGCCGGACCCAATATTTCTCGATATTTTATGGTATCCCTCTTCTCAGATGTGGTGAATGACTTTCACCACTAACACTGCCCCTTCGAGCTTCAAAGTCTCCACATTTTGTTTCAGACTGTCACTGCACTCCATAGTATGTAAATGTCTTTGGATGTTCTCCTTCCATTGTCTATCTAATACTTAGGCCGACTTCGATTTGCTTTTCTTGGACGAAATCTCTTGTGATTTTTAGGTGGGTGGCCCTATGTATTTGTAATAAACTCGGGAACCAGTTCCAATGTTGTATGGGCCGTGGAAGCGCCACCAAACCTATTCCTGACCTCTCACCTAAACCTAAAGCAGGGGTTAGGAGCATCTTTCCCATCTTACAAGATCGGTCCTCAATTCTTTCCTTGAATTCTCGGGCTCTCTCAACGTCATGATTGAGTTGAGCTACAAGGTCTTCCAATTTATTTCGAGTGTCTAGGGAGGAATGGAGCTCAGTCGTTAGATCATCCACTTGCTTAGTTAAGTACCATTTTTCTTTCGTAAAAACACTTTCTCTCTCTCAACACAGGTGATCTCTCTCTCTCTCAACGCAGTGGACATGGAGGTCTCTCTTTATCTAATCTCTCATAACTCCTTCTCTAGAGATGTTATCCTAAGAGCTAATGCTTTGTTACTCTTTTTGGTCTTGAAAGTATCAACATATAAATCTGTGTAAGCACGTCGGAGATCACTCTCGCTCTCACTTGCTTCTTCTTCCCACTCACTTACACTGCTATCAATGTCGAGGTGTCCCTGTGAGCTTTCATCCTCACCATCGTGAGGAGCAGTGTCAGTACTCACATGACTAGCCATGAATGCAGTGAAGTTACATTCATGCAGTAACTCGTCTTCAGACTCCAGCGACTCGACCTTGCTATCGTCAGTAAGGGTGGTATTTAACGCAGCTTTGGATTGTTCAAGACGTTTCAATCTAGTTTCACACTCAAACCCCCTATGACCTCTACTGCCACACTCATATCATCTCTCACTTTCTTTCTTAGGGGTGTCCTTTTTATCTTTCTCAATTTTTTTTTTCAGATTTATTTTTCTCAAAATTCTTTTTATCTTTAAAATTCCCATTTTTATTTAATTAGAGAAACTTTTTAAAAAATTTAGCAAATAAGACCCAATTATCTAAGTCAAAATCAGAATCAGAATCAGACATCTCTTCCTCTCTTTTCTTAGACGAATCACTTCTCTTTGACCCCTCACTCTTTCATGGCCTGGGATATAAGTGTTACCCCTTTTTCTTTTGATTTTATTGTGTTTGAGAACATGTTAATTTCATAGGTTTGTAGGTCCCCAACTAACTCTTCTAATTTCACCCTACTTAAATTACCTAATGAATTTAACACAGTGACTTTGGGGATAAATCTCTTAGGCAGTGATCTCAAAATTTTCTTAACTACCCTAGCCTCAGGAATGTGTTCACCTAAGATGAAACTAGTGTTCAAGTTACCAGATAAGCGAGCATAAAATTTGTCGAAACACTCGTTTTCATGCATGGAGATTGTTTTAAACTATGTAGTTAAGTTTTGCAATTTAGATTCTTTAACTACATTTTTGCCTTCATGAGTAAGTTGCAGAACATCCCATGCCTCTTTAGACGTGGTTTTCGTTATGATGCGTCGGAACTCATCAGGTGTGACGGCTCCAGAAATGGCCTTAAGCCCACGTAAGTTATATGTGTTCCATTTAAATTCATCCTCAGTCCATGCAGTCACAGATTTTACATTAGTTACGTTATCTACAGTGACAGTGGGAGGCGTCCACACTCTTTCACACATAACCCAAACATGTTCGTCTATGGCCTTTAAGTGAGATTTCATACGGGCTTTCCAATATGCATAGTTTGACCTGTAAAAAATTGGGACTCTATTATATAGGTTTTCCATTGAAATTGCGCTTTTTCAAAGATAAATTTTTATAACAAAATTGATATCCAGAAAAATTTTGCAAAAAAATCACACGGTAAAATTGTGTAAATGTCTCTTACACCAATTTGAGAGTGCGCCAGTAATCAATGTCAAACTTATTTAATTAAATTCTAATTTTAGTCCCAACAAGTCTTAACTCTTGCAAACAAACGTGATTGAATAAAGAAATAATCTAAGCATGCAAGACAATAACAGTTGAGGAAAAATCCCCCACGGGGGAAAAACCATCTTATTTTCACTATAATTTGTAAAGTACGTTTTACACAGATTACAATGAAAATACAAGAAGTGACATATCAAATTCCCGCAGGCATCGGTTTCGATGTCATCGGCTAGAGTTCCTGCAAGAGCTCCAAAAGGTCAGCAATGAAAAAGCTTCATCTTCTCCCCAAGTGTACTCCAGATGAGTAGTATAATCTTCCTTGGGGTTTAGAGGATTCACATAAAGGATTGGGAATTATTTGTGAATCAAAAAGGTATTAAAACCTTAAAATATGAAGTCTAGAAAGAGGTACCGTTTTGCATAAACGGAGGTATGCACACATGAGAAAACGTGTAGAATCATCACTGCTTAAATACACATTTTGAGGCGGTGCGTCGTTAGAGCGACATACAATGTCATTTGAACGATATGGTATCTCATCCGAACCACATACGATGTTGTTCGAACCTCGTCAGTGGCGTGTCTCAAAATGCCTCTTTAAAAAGATCTTGCATGTTTATCATCTTCCAGACTTCAAAAATTTATTTAAAAAATACTCCCAACTATTTAATAAATCTTCCATTAAAAATATTTTACCATAAGTACATGGAGTAGTGGTAACGGTTGAAGTGTACGTTGCTTGACCCATGATGCATGTACGAAGATAATGGATGCATGAATTCGGATCAAGGCCATCGTGCATGATCATCGAGATGAGCCAAATATAGCGGTATCACACATACTTAATTGTGATCTATAACAATTGAAAAATTCCAAGATTCTACCCTGGACATTTATAAAAACAAGTTCTTATAGAGAATACGACGATAATTTGTAAAAATCGAGACTTAGGCTTAAAAATATGCTGTTAGCGGGTGAAAACCCAAAATATCCCCTAAACGGCCCCATAAGAGGAACAGACACCTCCCACGGGACAAACATAACACGTAAGGACTTACCACATAGTCACGGGACTTTCGGTTTGAGAATACGACGATAATTTCCAAAATTCTAGACATAGGATTAAAACATGCGATTAGAGGGTCAAACTTCAAAAAAATACCAAAACGGCCCCGTAAGAGGCACGAACACCTCACACGAGACCAATGTAACACGTAGGAACTTATCGCATAGTCACGAGACTCTCGGTTTGAGAATACGACGATAATTCGCAAAAATTTAAACTTCGGATTAAAACATGATGTTAGAGGGTGAAAATTTAAAATGTCCAAACAAGCCCATAAGATTCACGAGAACCTCTCACGGGACCAACGTAACACGTAGGAACTGATCGCATAGTCACGTGATGTGACACCCCGCCTAATTAATTATCGGGTGACCAGTCCTTAATTAATAAATTTCAGAATATCAACTTGGTTTAGATAAATGCATCACTTTCTAAGAATTCAAATTTTAATTTAATAAAAACTAACCACCTAATACTTAAAAAGTTTGGTGTCAAAATTTGACTTGTTATTAGCTATCATCATTAAAGGAAATATTTAATCATCACCATACATGACAATAACATAAGGAATGAACTAACTAAATTAAATAAAAAACTAGAGTAAACACTTCCAGTCAAAATCCCATGCAATAATCCAATAACATGAAATCAAAGTCTAATGATAGAATAAAAGAACTCTAAATCTCTGAATATAAAATAGGAGGGAAGACATTTCCAACTGAAGTAAATAACTGATATATGAGGAGAAATAGACTCAGAAGCGTCTACTAGCAATGTCATGTAGCTTCCACAACAGCTACAGCTCGAAAAATGAATGGAATCTCCTAAGCCTGGTGTCCATGTGGCTGAGCACCTAAAATGAGGAACAAGAAAAGAAATTTGCAAAAAAACAAGTCTGAGCCCGAGTAGAAAACAATTTAAATATAGCAAGTGCTTAAATTGGTTAATTAGCACAAATATTATTCATGTTAACTTAGCGTACTCACTTGAGATGCTCACCTCTCATCTAATGTGCACACCTAGAAAGTCTAACTACCCATGATAGTCACGATACTCTGCCTGACTATACTTAGTATAACCACTATGCCAGATAAACTATTTAAATAACCCGAAGACAATATATCTCTATTATTTAGGAATAGGTTTAAAGATGCTTTAACTCATTCTCATAATATTCTTAATTCCCAACTGGTGACCTAAAAAGTATATAATTTAATGTAATGGCCAACATGGAACACAGAATATGAACTAAGTATACATATATAAAATCACACTATGTATACATACAAATATATATATCAATAATGCACCCATGGTTAAGAAACCCCTCGTGCTAGGCATACTCGGCGATCCAGTCCCATTGCAATGCTCACACTTGAAGGACAATAGTTTCAATCCCTTGGGAACCAACAAAACATATACACATATTGGAGACGAACATAGTTCCAAGCCGATGGGCTACGCACCCATACGAATGTCAACACTATCGTTCTCACAGATAGCCCGTACCTAGGTTCCATGCTCTAGTGGTACGACTCAAAATCCCCCGAAGGAACACAAGATATGGTCATCCATAATGCGCTAACCTCCGTTTTATAGCTATTAGCTAGGTATGTCATACACGTAATATTTCAAGGAATAAGAATACACACAACTTATATAATTTGATAGGCATTCAATCCACCCGATTTCCATATTACGTAAGTAGTATTATTATTTCTACCCTCTATGTAGATCATATATATATAGATACATACATTGTTGACCCTAAATCTCCCTCGGTTCTATGAAATTTTTATATCCTGAGAATAATCGCACTCCCAACTCAATATTAATTCAGAATTTAGGTCACTCGTCATTCACAAAGGTTATTTCTCTTGCTTGGATGAACCTAGAATGCTTCTTAAATTGACCGAGCCTTAAAAGTGTTTTATGGAATCTCGTTAGAAGTCAGAGGATTCTCGTTTGAACAAGGTTCTTACTTCGAACAAAATCAAAATTTATTTAGAAGGGTCGTTGGAATTCTCATTAGAAGGCTCGTTCGAACGAGGTCGCTCGAATGACCTGGGCTGGTCTTCAAACAAGAATTCTGAATTGGCCTTGTTCTTCCCCAAAATCAGTTTTGTAAATTTTCTAACCTCCAATCTCGACCCAAAACTCAACCAACTTAGAATTTTAGGTTTCTAAAATATTTCTAATCACCCTAAGATACTTTCTAATATAAATTAAAGGTCAAATATTTATATACTCAAATGGAATTCAACAATTTCTTCAATTCCTAATAAATCTCTTAAATATGAACCCAGAATTTTTAAACCTTCAAAACTCCCAATTAATATAGTGATTTCAACATATAATTACCAAATTTAACAGGTCAAAGACAGGAAGATCCTTTACATGCAAACCCATCTCCAATTCATAAGGTTTCTTTACAAATCAGTCTAATTAAACCTAAATTTTCATTGCAATAAGTTTATATCATCTAATCTAAATCAAGAGGGACAATATTTGCTAAAAGAGGAGCAATATAAACACTTGCCTTGGGATGAATTTATGATTCTCTGATTAAATTTTATATGTGGTTGATCCTCTCATTGTGATCTAAACTTTGGTGTAACTATTTGTGAGAAATCTCCAACTTTTGGCTTTGTTCTCCAATGGGTCTCCTTCCTCTTTGGTTCTCCCTCTCTTTCTCTCTCTTTCTCACGTAGGTTGCAACTGATAGACCACAAACCCTCTATATTCTTATTTTAATCCTACTTTCATCCATTTAATTACTCAAAAATCCCAACAGACTAAAATACCCCTCCGGGGTGACATTTTGGGCTAAAATGCCCCGGACTCCAATTAAAACATCCTAGTAGTGTTTTCTGACTATTTCAACCCTTTCGGACACATTGGCGCACTCAAAATAGTCATTCGAGTTATTTAAAAATAATTTACATTTTTAATCCCGAAATATATAATAGTGACGCGACTTATACGCGCGTCCCAAATAGTTATATCTTAATTGTCGTGTATCTCATCCCCGATAATATTATTATTCCCGAAATAATATTACGTTACTCACTACGTAATGTTCAACATAGTTATTACTCAACATGATTTCAACATAATTATTTTCGATAACTACCAACTCTTGTCACACTAGTAATTAATACCCTTAAAATCGAATTAGTTATTAATTAAATTTTCTCAATTAAATTAATCAATCCAAATTTCCATAATTTCATAATAAAATAAATATGCGCAAAAATACGGGGTATTACGTACTTCCCCCCTAATAACAAAATTTTTTCCCGAAATTCGGAAATGAAAGTATACCTGGCAAGATTAACTCTGGATAACGTTAACGCATGTCATCCTCGCGCTCCTAGGTAGATTCCTCAACATTATGGTGCTGCCACTGAACACATACAAGTGGTACTATCTTCGACCTTAACTTCCTCTCACTACAGCCTAGGATAGCAACCAACGGCCCCTCCTCGTAGGAGACATCACGTTGTAAGTCGATCTCCTCCAAGGCAATATGAGTGTGGGATAAATCATCTCGAAGATATCTCCTCAGTGAAGAGATATGGAACACATCATGGACCCTATGCAAGTGCTCCGGTAATCCAAGTCTATAAGCAACTGGCCCAATCCTCTCGATAATGGGGAATGGCTTTACATACCTAGGCGCCAACTTCCCCTTCTTCCCAAAACACATAACTCCCTTCATAGGAGACACTAGAAGTAAAAACAGGTCCCCAATGTTGAACTCAGAAAAATATCGCGTCTGCTACCACATTATTTAGATAGTTTATCCTGGTTTCCTAAATCCTTCCATTTTGCTTTCCACACTTCGGCCACCTCCCTTACCCACTTACGGCTCAACGCGTCTGCTACCACATTAGCCTTCCTCGGGTGGTATTGGATATCAAATTGATAATCCTTCACAAACTTAAGCCACCGAAGCTTACGCATATTCAGCTCCTTCTGTGTGAAGAGGTACTGTAATGACTTATGATCTGTGAATAAGAAAAATTTCTCCCCCGGGAGGTAATGTCTCCCAGTTACAAGTGCAAACACGATTGCCACCAACTCCATGTCATGGGTGGGGTAATTCCTCTCGTGAGGCTTAAGCTTACGGGAGTCATAAGCTGTAGCCTTATCCTCCTGCTGAAGTACACCCCCAAGTCCTAATAAGGATGCATCAGTGTAGACTAGGTACTCCACTCTCAGCATGGGAAATGCTAACACTGGTGCTGAGGTTAACGTGACTTTCAAATCATCAAAGGCTAACTGACAGGTGCCACTCCAGATAAACGGTACCCCTTTGCAAGTCAGGTGTATCAACGGACCCTCAATCTCATGAATAAATGTCTTGTAGTATCGGGCTAGACCTAAGAAACTGTGTATCTCGATCGGTGTAATGAGCTTCACACGCTCCTTCACCACTGACACCTTCCCCGGATCCACAGATATCCCTCTGTGAGAGATTATATGCCCCAAAAATTGGACCTCCTTCAGCTAAAACCCGCATTTCTTGTATTTTGTGTACAACTCATGTTGATGCAGTGTCTACAAAACCTACCTCAAGTGCTCGACATGTTCTTCCTTGGTTTATGAGTAAACAAAAACATCATCTATGAAGACGATGATGAACTGGTATAGGAATTCTCTAAACACCCTGTTCATCAAGTCCATAAACATGGATGGGAGTTGGTTAGCCCGAAAGGCATAACCCTGAACTCATAGGAACCATATATTATCAATAAGGCCATCTTCGATACATCCTGTAGCCTAATACGTAAATGATGGTATCCCGACCTCAAGCCAATCTTCGAGAAGAAGGTAGCTCCTCTCAACTAGTCGAATAAGTCATCGATTCGAGCTAACGGATATTTGTTTCTTATTGTGACTTTATTCAACTCCTGGTAATCGACACATAACCTCAACGATCCATCCATCTTCTTAACGAATAATGCGGGAGAACCCCACAGAGAAGTACTCCTACGGATAAACTCCTGCCCCAACAACTGCTTAATCTGGTCATGTTACTCCCTCATCTCTTCTGGAGCCATAAGGTAAGGTGCGCGGGCTATCGATTGAGTGCCTAGTGCTAAATTAATGATGAAGTCCATCTCTCTACTCAATGGTAATCCCAAAATCTCCTGAAACACATCGGCAAACTCTCGAACAATAGGAATCGAGTCAAGTGGTACCACCACCTCCCTAGAGGTCTCGTACTCTATATGGTATAAATGTGTGGATGATCCTCCCTCAGAGCGAGGCATCGCCACCAGGAACATCTCCTGATTTGGTATGGCAAAAACTATACTCCTACTAAAAAAAATCAATCATGGACCTATACCTAACAAGCCTATCCATACCTATAATCGCGTTATATACGGACATATCCAATACGACAATGTCAGCGGGTAATATGGAAACTTTATTTAATGGAGAGTCCACACAAGCAACCGTACTCTCGGCTGTATCAAATAATCCCATAGTACATGCAAACCTCATGGTAATAAAATAGGGTGTGGCCCCCGTGTCAAATAAAATGCGGCCCAAAGTCCCCTGGATAGAAAACATATCCTCAATTGAGTCTGGGTCCTATGGGACTACAGTCCGGTGAAATTGTAGAGTCATCCATACTGAACCTTCCCCTGTTGAGTTGGGATGGCTGGAATGGGTGGCAGTGCTAGCATCTGTGGGGTGCTGGGAGAGCTATGGGAAATAACAGTCTCTGGGGTTCCTGATGATCACCCTGGTCCTACTACTGCCCTCTACCCTTTTGAGGCCAGTCCTGACTCTTATGGATAGTGTTGTCGTAAGTGAAACATCTCCCTCAAAAGGTTCCTCCCCTCTGTCCCTGCTATACCCGGCCCTGATGGTCATTTCTGCCCCTTTCTTGGCCATGCTAGCCCTGTTGAATCTGTTGTTGGCCCTGATGGTCGTGTTGACCCTGCTGTCCATGTCTAAAGCCTCCCTCCCCATGTCTAAAACCTACTGACCTGAACCCCTTGGGATCCCCCTACTGGGAACACTGGTCACTGTGTATATGCTGACCTTGAACTACCTGTGCCTCACTACCCCCATTTCCATTGTGTTGCCCTGTTGGCTGGACTCTCCTTCTCTCTTAACCTCTATCGAATGAAAATGGTGGTCCTAGCACTGGAGTAGTGCTGCATTAACCACGTCCGAATTGGTGTCCAAAGAGAGATTGCATATCAAATGCTGGCGGATCCTCCATGTCAACCCATCCATAAAACACTGAATTTTCTTTTCCTCAGTCGGGATCTCATCCGGTACAATGTTTCGAAGGTTGGTAAACTCGTCCACATATTCCGCAACGGTGTTTCCTCGTGTTCAAGTTTACCAACTTATGTCTCATCTCTATCTGGACGATCGAGGGAAAATATTTACAGTTGAACCGAACCGAAAAGTCTCGAATCGTGAGTGTGTCTCTCTCCTCAGCGGTGGTAATAGGCTCCCAGCACTGCAGTGTTGTTCCCACTAACTTGAACGTGGCTAGTATCTGACTCTGCACCTCCGTGCACTCATGCATACTCAAATTCCTGTGGATGTCTTTCTTCCTTTGGCTCGCTACAACCACATCGGAGTTCCCTGTAAACTCTGTCGGATGCGCCTTATGGAAGGCATCCCTAACACATTCCCAAGCTGACGAGAAGGCCTGGCCCTAAACTGGAGCCACCACCGGTGCCTAGGTTGGTGACTGCTGCACAACTACCAATACCACATTTACCGCCTGAGCTATAATGGTGGAAACTTCAGTGGCATTCATCATACCTTTAGTTGATGCGGGCTGAGGCTCGGGCTGAACATCCATGGGAACTCTCTGTCCACGTCGAGGAGCCATATGAAAGGAGAGAAAGGTTTATTAGTCTATAGTTATTATCTCAAAATAGCTGAAGAACGTAAAATACATAAAGATTAAAACAATTCTAAAATATAGGGAATTATATCAAAGGACGCTAAGAGGAAACATAATAAGGACACTAGAATCTGATGCTCTAATACCACCTGTGAAACCCTGCCTAATTAAATACTGAGTGATCAGTCCTTAATTAATAAATTTCAGAATATCAAGTTGGTTTAGATAAATGCATCACTGTAGAAGAATTCAAATTTTAATTTAATAAAAACTAACCACCAAATATTTAAAAAGGTTGGTGTCAAAATTTTAACTTGTTATTACCTATCATCATTAAAGAAAAATTTAATCATCACTAGACATCACAATAGCATAAGGAAAGAAATAACTGAATAAAATAACGAACTGGAGTAAACACTTCCAGTCAAAATCCCTTACAGTAATCCAACAACATGAAATCAAAGTCAAACGATAGAATAAAATTACTCTAAATCTCCAAATTTAAAATAGGAGGGACGACATTTCCAACTGAAGTAAATAACTGATATATGAGGAGAAATAGACACATAAGTGTTTACTAGCAATGTCCTGTAGCTTCCACAAAAACTACAACTCGAAAAATGAATAGAGTCTCCTAAGCCTGGTGTCCCTGTGGCTGAGCACCGAAAATAGAGGAACAAGAAAAGAGATTCGCAGAAAAATGAGTTAGAGCCAGAGTAGAAAATAGTTTAAATATAGCAGTGCTTAAATTGGTTAATTAGCGCAAATATTATTCATGTTAACTTAGCGTACTCACTTGATATGCTCACCTCTCATCTAATGTGCACACCTAGCGAGTCTAACTACCCATACTAGTCATGATACTCTGCCTAACTTTATGTAGTACAACCATTATGCCGGATAAACTAACTAAATAACCCAAAGACAATATATCTCTATTATTTTAGAATAGGTTTAAATATGCTTTAACTCATTCTCATAATATTTTTAATTTCCAACTTGTGACCTAATAAGTATATATATTAATGTAGTGGCCAAATGAAACACAAAATAGGAACTCAGTATACATATATAAAATCTCACTATGTATACATGAAAATATATATCAATAATGCACCCATTGTAAAGAAACCCCTGGTTCTAGGCATACTCGTCTATCTAGTCCCATTGCAATGCTCACGCATGAAGGAGAATAGGTTCAATCCCTCAGGAACAAATAAAGCATATACACATAATGGAGGCGAACATAGTGCCAAGACTATGGGCTACATACACACCTATGCACCCATACGACCATCAACACTATCGTTCTCGTGGATAGCCCGTACCTAGGTTCCATGCTCTAGTGATACGACTCAAAATCCTGGAATGGTCTTCAAACGAGAATTCCAAACTGGCCCTGTTCTTCCCCAAAATCATTGTTCTAAATTTTCTAACTTCCAATATCGACCCAAAACTCAACCAACTTCAAATTTCATGTTTCTAAACTATTTCTAATCACCCTAAGATACTTTCTAATACAAATTAATGGTCAAGTCTTTATATACTCAAATCGAATTCAACAATTTCTTCAATTCCTAATAAATCTCTTAAATATGAACCCAGAATTTGCAAACCTTCAAAACTCCTAATTAATTTCGTGATTTCAACATATAATTTCCAAATTTAACAGGTCTAAGACAGGAAGATCCTCTACATGCAAGCCCATCTCCAGTTCCTAAGGTTTCTTTACAAATCAGTCTAATTAAACCTAAATTTTCATTGTAACAAGTTTATATCATCTAATATAAATGAGCAAGAACAATATTTACTAAAAGAGGAGTTAGATAAACACTTGCCTTAGGATGAATTTCTGATTCCCTAATTGAATTTGATATGTGGTTAATCCTCTCGTCGCGATCTACACGTTGGTGTAACTATTTGTGAGAAATCTCCAACTTTTGGCTTTGTTCTCCAATGGGTCTCCTTCTTCTTTGGTGCTCCCTTTCTTTCTCACTCTTTCTCATGTAGGTTGCAACTGACAAACCACTAACCCTCTATGTTCTTATTTTAATCCTATTTTTGCCCATTTAATTATTGAAAAATCCCAAAAGACTAAAATACCCCTCCAGGTGACATTTTGGGCTAAAATGCACCGAACTCCAATTAAAACACTCGAGTAGTGTCTTCTGACTAATTCGGCACTTCCGGATAGACTTGCGCACTCAAAACAGTCGTTTCAGTTATATAAAAATAATTTAACTTTTTAACCCTCAAATATATAATAGTGACGCTACTCATACGCGCGTCCCAAATAATTAAATATTAACTACCGTGTGACTCGTCCCTGACAATTAGAGGGTGAAAATACAGACTTTGGCTTAAAAACATGCCATTAGAGGGTGAAAATCCAAAACAACTCCAACGGAAATGTGAGTGTGGGACAAATCATCTCGAAGATATCTCCTCAGCGAAGAGATATGGAACACATCATGAACCCTATGCAAGTGCTCCGGTAACCCAAGTCTATAAGCAACTGGCCCAATCTTCTCAATAATGGGGAATGGCCTTACATACCTTGGCGCCAACTTCCCCTTCTTCCCAAAACACATAACTCCCTTTATAGGAGACACTCGAAGTAAAACCAGGTCCCCAATGTTGAACTCCCAAAAATATCGCGTCTGCTACCACATTATTTAGATAGTTTATCCTGGTTTCCTAAATCCTTCCATTTTGCTTTCCACACTTCGGCCACCTCCCTTACCTACTTACGGCTCAACGCATCTGCTACCACATTATCCTTCCCCGAGTGGTATTGGATATCAAATTGATAATCCTTCACAAACTAAAGCCACCGACGCTTACGCATATTCAGCTCCTTCTGTGTGAAGAGGTACTGTAATGACTTGTGATCTGTGAATAAGCAAAATTTCTCCCCCAGGAGGTAATGTCTCCCAGTTACAAGTGCAAAAACGATTTTTGCCAACTCCATGTCATGGGTGGGGTAATTCCTCTCGTGAGGCTTAAGCTTACGGGAGTCATAAGCTATAGCCTGATCCTCCTGCTGAAGTAAACCCCCAAGTCCTAATAAGGATGCAGCAGTGTAGACTAGGTACTCCACTCTCAGCATGGGCAATGCTAACACTGGTGCTGAGGTTAACGTGACTTTCAACTCATCAAAGTCTAACTGACAGGTGCCACTCCAGATAAACGGTACCCCTTTGCAAGTCAGGTGTGTCAACGGACCCGCTATCTTCGAAAACCCACCAATAAATCTCTTGTAGTATCCGGATAGACCTAAGAAACTGTGTATCTCGATCGGTGTAATGGGCTTTCTCCACTCCTTCACCACTGACACCTTCCCCGGATCAACGGATATCCCTCTGTCAGAGATTATATGCCCCAAAAATTGGACCTCCTTCATCTAAAACCCGCATTTCTTGTATTTTGTGTACAACTCATCTTGATTTAGTGTCTACAAAACCAGCCTCAAGTGCTCAGCATGTTCTTCCTTGCATTGTGAGTAATCCAAAACGTCATTTATGAAGACAATGACGAATTGGTCTAGGAATTCTCTAAACACCCTGTTCATCAAGTCCATAAACATGGCTGGGGAGTTGGTTAGCCCGAAAGGCATAACCCTGAACTCATAGGAACCATATATTATCAATAAGGCCATCTCCGATACATCCTGCTCCCTGATACGCAACTGATGGTATCCCGGCCTCAAGTCAATCTTTCAGAACAAGGTAGCTCCTCTCAACTAGTCGAATAAGTCATCGATTCGAGGCAACAGATATTTGTTTCTTATTGTGACTTTATTCAACTCCTGGTAATCGACACATAACCTCAACGATCCATCCATCTTCTTAACGAACAATGTGGGAGAACCCCACGGAGAAGTATTCCTACGAATAAACTCCTGCCCCAACAGCTTCTTAATCAGGTCATGTTACTCCCTCATCTCTTTTAGAGCCATACGGTAAGGTGCGCGAGCTATAGGTCGAGTGCCTGGTGCTAAATTAATGATGAAATCCATCTCTCTACACGATGGTAATCCCAAAATCTCCTGAAACACATCGACAAACTCTCGAACAACAGGAATCGAGTCAAGTGGTACCACCACCTCCCTAGAGGTCTCCTCCTCTATATAGTATAAATGTCTGGATGATCCTCCCTCAGAGCGAGGCATCACCACCAGGAACAACTCCTGATTTGGTATGGTAAAAACTATACTCCTACTTGAACAATCAATAATGGACCTATACCTAACAAGCCAATCCATACCTACAATCGCGTTATACTCGGATATATCCAATACGAGCATGTCAGCAGGTAATATGGAAACATTATTTAATGGAGAGTCCATGCAAGTAACCGTACTCTATGATGTATCAAATAATCCCATAGTACGTGTAAACCTCATGGAAATAAAATAATGTGTGGCCCCCGTGTCAAATAAAATGCAGCCTAAAGTCCCCTAGATAGAAAACATATCCTCAATTACGTCTGGGACCTATGGGACTACAGTCCGGTGAAGATTGTAGAGTCATCCGTACTAAACCTGCCCCTACTGAGTTGGGATGGATGGAATGGGTGGCAGTTCTAGCATCGGTGGGGTGCTGGGAGAGTTGCGGGAAATAACAGTCTTTGGGGTTCCTGATGAGCATCCTACACCTACTACTGGCCTCTACCCTTTTGAGGCCAGTCCTGACTGTTATGGATAGTGTTGTGGCAAGTGAAACATCTCCCTCGGAAGGTTCCTCCCCTCTGTCCCTGCTGTACCCGGCCCTGATGGTCATTTCTGCCGCTTTCTTGGCCATGCTAGCCCTCTTGAATCTATTGTTGGCCCTGATGGCCCTGATGGTCGTGTTGACCCTGCTGGCCATGTCTAAAGCCTCCCTCCCCATGTCTAAAACCTACTGACCTGAACCTCTTGGGATCCCCCTACTGGGAACACTGATCACTGTGTATATGCTGACCCTGAACTACCTGTGCCCCACTAGCACAATTTCCTTTGTGTTGCCCTGTTGGCTGGACTCTCCCTCTCGCTTAACCTCTATCAAATGAAAATGGTGGTCCTGGCACTGGAGTAGTTCTGCATTAACCACATCCGAATAGATGTCCAAAGAGATATTCCCTATCAAATGTTGGCGGATTCTCCATGTCAACCCATCCATAAAACACAGAATCTTATTTTCCTCAGTCGGGATCTCATCCGGTACAATGTTCACAAGGTTGGTAAACTCGTCCACATATTCCGCAACGGTGTTTCGCTCGTGATTCAAGTTTACCAACTTCTGTCTCATCTCTATCTGGACGATTGAGGGAAAATATTTGCAATTGAACCGCACCCAAAAGTCTCGAATCGTGAGCGTGTCTCTCTCCTCAGCGGTGGTAATAGACTCCCAGCACTATAGTGTTGTTCCCACTAACTTGAACGTGGCTAGTATCTGACTCTGCACCTCCATGCACTCATGCATACTCAAATGCCTCTGGATGTCTTTCTTCCATTGGCTCGCTATAACCACATCTGAGTTCCCTGTAAACTCTGGAGCATGCGCCTTCTAGAAGGCATCCCTAACACATTCCCAAGCAGACGGGAATGCCTGGCCCTGAACTGGAGCCACCACTGGTTCCAGAGGTGGTTCCTACTGCACAACTACCAATACCACATTTACCGCCTGAGCTACAATAGTGGAAAATTCAGTGGCATTCATCATACCTTGAGCTCATGCGGGCTTAGGCTTGGGCTGAACGTCCATGGGAACTCTCATTGCATGTCGAGGAGCCATCTGAAAGGAGAGAAAGGCTTATTAGTGTACAGTTATTATCTCAAAACAGCTGAAGAACGTAAAATACATAAATATTACAACAATCCTAAAATATAGTGCACTATATCAAAGGACGCTATGTGGAAACATAATAAGCCGTACAGATCCTAAGGACACTAGAACCTGATGCCCTAATACCACCTGTGACACCCCGCCTAATTAATTATCGGGTGATCGGTCCTTAATTAATAAATTTCAGAATATCAAGTTGGTTCAGATAAATGCATCACTGTCAAAGAATTAAAATTTTAATTTAATAAAAACTAACCACCTAATATTTAAAAAGGTTTGTGTCAAAATTTTAACTTGTTATTAGCTATCATCATTAAAGAAAAATTTAATCATCACCATACATCACAATAGCATAAGGTAAGAACTAACTGAATTAAATAAAGAACTGGAGTAAACACTTCCGGTCAAAATCCCATAGAGTAATCCAGTAACATGAAATCATAGTCAAATGATAGAATAAAATAACTCTAAATCTCTAAATGTAAAATAGGAGGGATGGCATTTCCAACTGAAGTAAATAACTGATATATGAGGAGAAATAGACTTAGAAGTGTCTACTAGCAATGTCTTGTAGCTTCCACAACAACTACAGCTCGATATATGAATGGAGTCACCTAAGCCTGGTGTCCCTGTGGCTGAGCACCTAAAATCGAGGAACAGGAAAAGAGATTCGCAGAAAAATGAGTCAGAGCCAGAGTAGAAAATAGTTTAAATATAGCAGGGCTTAAATTGGTTAATCAGAACAAATATTATTCATGTTAACTTAGTGTACTCACTTGATATGCTCACCTCTCATCTAATGTGCACACCTAGCGAGTCTAACTACCCATACTAGTCATGATACTCTTCCTGACTATACGTAGTATAACTATTATGCCGGATAAACTATCTAAATAACCCAAAGACAATATATCTCTATTATTTAGGAATAGGTTTAAATATGCTTTAACTCATTCTCATAATATTTTTAAGTCCTAACATGTGACCTAATAAGTATATATGTTAAGGTAGTGGACAAATGAAACACATAATAGGAACACAATATACATATATAAAATCTCACTATGTATACAAGCAAATATATATCAATAATGCACGCATGGTTAAGAAACCCCTGGTTCTAGGCATACTCGGCTATCTAGTCCCATTGTAATGCTCACCCATGAAGGAGAACATGTTCAATCCCTCAGGAACCAATAAAACATATACACATATTGGAGGCGAACATAGTTCCAATCCGATGGGCTACATACATAACTATGCACCCATACGATCGTCAACACTATCGTTCTCGCAGATAGCCCGTACCAAGGTTCCGTGCTCTAGTGATACGACCCAAAATCCTGGGTTGGTCTTCGAACGAGAATTCCAAACTGACCCTGTTCTTCCCCAAAATCATTTTTCTAAATTTTCTAACTTCCAATATCGACCCAAAACTCAACCAACTTCAAATTTCATGTTTCTAAACTATTTTTAATCACCCTAAGATACTTTCTAATACAAATAAAAGGTTAAATCTTTATATACTCAAATAGAATTCAACAAATTCTTCAATTCCTAATAAATCTCTTAAATATGAACCCAGAATTTGTAAACCTTCAAAACTCCCAATTTATTTCGTGATTTCAACATATAATTTCCAAATTTAACAGGTCTAAGACAGGAAGATCCTCTACATGCAAGCCTATCTCCAATTCCTAAGGTTTCTTTACAAATATGTCTAATTAAACCTAAATTTTCATTGCAACAAGTTTATATCATTTAATCTAAATCCGCAGGAACAATATTTACTTAAAGATGAGTAAGATAAACACTTTCCTTAGGACGAATTTCTGATTCCCTGATTGAATTTGATATGTGGTTGATCCTCTCGTCGTGATCTACACGTTGGTGTAACTATTTGTGAGAAATCTCCAACTTTTGGATTTGTTCTCCAATGGGTCTCCTTCTTCTTTGGTTCTCCCTCTCTTTCTCTCTCTTACTGACAGACCACTAACCCTCTATGTTCTAATTTTTATCCTATTTTTGTCCATTTAATTACTGAAAAATCCCAAAAGACAAAAATACCCCTCTGGGTGACATTTTGGGCTAAAATTCCCCGGACTCCAATTAAAACACTCGAGTAGTGTTTTCTGACTATTTCGACACTTCCGGACAGACTTGCGCTCTTAAAATAGTCATTCGAGTTATATAAAAATAATTTACCTTTTTAACCCCTGAATATATAATAGTGACGCGACTCATACGCGCGTCCCAAATAATTATATATTAACTGTCGTGTCTCTCGTCCCTGGCCATTAGAGGGTGAAAATATAGACTTTGGCTTAAAAACATGCCATTAGAGGGTGAAAATCCAAAACAACTCCAACGACAATGTGAGTGTGGGACAAATCATCTCGAAGATATCTCCTCAGCGAAGAGATATGGAACACATCATGGACCCTATGCAAGTGCTCTAGTAACCCAAGTCTATAAGCAACTGGCCCAATCCTCTCGATAATGGGGAATGGCCGTACATACCTAGGCGCCAACTTCCCCTTCTTCCCAAAACACATAACTCCCTTCATAGGAGACACTCGAAGTAAAAACAGGTCCCCAATGTTGAACTCCCGAAAATATCGTGTCTGCTACCACATTATTTAGATAGTTTATCCTGGTTTCCTAAATCCTTCCATTTTGCTTTCCACACTTCGGCCACCTCCCTTACCAACTTACGGCTCAACGCGTCTTCTACCACATTTGACTTCCCCGGGTGGTTTTGGATATCAAATTGATAATCCTTCACAAACTCAAGCCACCGACGCTGACGCATATTCAGTTCCTTCTGTGTGAAGATGTACTGTAATGACTTGTGATCTGTGAATAAGCAAAATTTCTCACCCAGGAGGTAATGTCTCCCAGTTAGAAGTGCAAACATGATTGCTGCCAACTCCATGTCATGGGTGGGGTAATTCCTCTCGTGAGGCTTAAGCTTACGGGAGTCATAAGCTATAGCCTGATCCTCCTGCTGAAGTACACCCCCAAGTACTAATAAGGATGCATCAGTGTAGACTAGGTACTCCACTCTCGGCATGGGCAATGCTAACACTGGTGCTGAGGTTAACGTGACTTTAAACTCATCAAAGGCTAACTGACAGGTGCCACTCCAGATAAACGGTACCCCTTTGCAAGTCAGGTGTGTCAACGGACCCGCTATCTTCGAAAACCCACAAATAAATCTCTTGTAGTATCCAACTAGACCTAAGAAACTATGTATCTCGATCGGTGTAATGGGCTTTCCCCACTCCTTCACCACTGACACCTTCCCCGGATCAACGGATATCCCTCTGTCAGATATTATATGCCCCAAAAATTGGACCTCCTTCATCTAAAACCCGTATTTCTTGTATTTTGTGTACAACTCATGTTGATTCAGTGTCTACAAAACCTGCCTCAAGTGCTCGGCATGTTCTTCGTTGGTTTGTGAGTAAACCAAAACGTCATCTATTAAGACGATGATGAACTGGTCTAGGAATTCTCTAAACACCCTGTTCATCAACTCCATAAACATGGCTGGGGAGTTGGTTAGCCCGAAAGGCATAACCCTGAACTCATAGGAACCATATATTATCAATAAGGTCATTTACTTCGAGTAGTGTTTTCTGACTATTTCGACACTTCCGGACAGACTTGCACACTCAAAATAGTCATTCGAGTTATATAAAAATAATTTACCTTTTTAACCCCCAAATATATAATAGTGATGCGACTCATTCGCGCGTCCTAAATAATTATATATTAACTGCCGTGTGTCTTGTCCCCGACCATTAGAGGGTGAAAATATAGACTTTGGCTTAAAAACATGCCATTGGAGGGTGAAAATCCAAAACAACTCCAACGTCCCCGCAAAATGCAAGAACACCTCCCACGGGACCAACATAACATGTAGGAATTAACCTCGTAGCCATTGGATAATATGAGGATAATTTGCAAAATTTAGACTTAGGCTTAAAACATGACTTTAGAAGGTGAAAATCCAAAACAATGCCCAAACGACCTCGTAAGAGGCGCGAACACTCATTTTGAGGATACGATGATAATTTGCAAAAATATAGACTTAGGCTTAAAAATATGCCGTTAGCGGGTGAAAATCCAAAACATCCCCTAAACGGCCTCGTGAGAGGCGCAGATACCTCCCACGGGACAAACATAACACGTTGTCATGGTACTTCCGATTTGAGAATACGACGATAATTTCCAAAAATCTAGACTTAGGCTTAAAACACGACGTTAGAGGGTCAAAATTTAGAACAATACCCAAACGGCCCCGTAAGAGGCACGAACACCTCACATGAGACCAATGTAACACGTAGGAAGTTACCGCGTAGTCACGAGACTCTCAATTTGAGAATACGACAATAATTTGTAAAAATCTAAACTTAGGCTTAAAAATATGCCGTTAGCGGGTGAAAACTATAAAAATCCCCTAAACGGCCCAGTAAGAGGCACTGACACCTTTCACGAGACAGACATAACACGTAGGGACTTACCACGTAGTCACGCGACTTCAGCTGTGAGAATACGACGGTAATTTCAAAAAATCTAGACTGGCTAAAAACATGTCGTTAGATGGACGAAATTAAAAATCATACCAAAATGGCCCCGTAAGAGGCACAAACACTTCACACGAAACCAATGTAACATGTAGGAACCTATCGCGCAGTCACATGAGTACAAGTTTTAGAATTTGATGATAATTTGCAAAAATCTAGACCTAGGCTTAAAAACATGCCATTAAAGGGTGAAAAATCCAAAATATCTCCAAACAGTCTTGTAAGATGCACGAACACCTCCCACAGGACCAACGTCACACGTAGGAACTAACCTCGTAGCCACTGGATAATATGAGGATAATTTGCAGAATTTAGACTTAGGCTTAAAACATGACTTTAGAGGGTGAAAATCCAAAACCACTCACAAACGACCCCGTGAGAGGCACGAACACCTCACACGAGACCAATGTAACACATATAAACTTAACGCGTAGTCACGAGACTCTCAGTTTGATAATACGATGATAATTTACAAAATCTAGACTTGCGCTTAAAACATGTCATTAGAGGGTCAAAATTAAAAAAAAAACGGCCCCAAAAGAGGCACGACCACCTCACACGAGACCGATGTAACAGGTAGAAACTTACCGCGTAGTCACGAGACTCTCAGAGTGAGAATACGATGATAATTTTCAAAAATCTAGACTTAAGCTTAAAATATACCCTTAGCGGGTGAAATCTAGAAATAACCCCTAAACGGCCCCGTAAGAGGCACAGACACCTCCCACGAGACAAACACAACACGTAGGGACTTACCACGTAGTCACGGGACTTTCGATTTGAGAATATGATGGTAATTTTCAAAAATCTAGACTTAGGCTTAAAACATGCCGTTTGAGGGTCAGAATTCAAAACAATATCCAAACGGCTTGGTAAGAAGCACGGACACCTCACATGAGACCAATGTAACACGTAGCAACTTACCGTGTAGTCACGAGACTCTCGGTTTGAGAATATGATGACAATTTACAAAAAATTTAGACTTAGGCTTAAAACATGTCGTTAGCAGGTGAAAATCCAAAATGTCAAAACGGCCCCGTAAGATGCACGAGAACCTCACACGGTACGAAGGTAACATGTAGGAACCGATCGCGTTGTCACGTGACTCCCGGTTTGAGAATATAACCATAATTTGCAAAAATCTAGGCTTAGGTTTAAAAACATGCCATTAGAGGGTGAATATCCAAAATAGATCCAAACGGCACCGTAAGATGTACGAACACCTCCCATGGAGAATACGAGGATAACTTGAAAAATTTAGACCTGGGCTTAAAACATCACTTTAGAGGGTGAAAATCCAAAACAACACCCAAACAACCCCGTAAGAGACACGAACACCTCACACGAGACCAATGGAACACGTAGGAACTTACCGCGTAGTCACGAGACTCTCGTTTTGAGAATACGACGATAATTTTCAAAAATTAGACTTGGGGTTAAAAATGTCATTAGAGGGTCAAATTTCAAAACAATACCCAAATGGCCCCGTAAGAGGTACGAACACCTCACACGAGACCAATGTAACACGTAAAAACTTATCACGTAGTCACGAGAATCTCGGAGTGAGGATACAAGGATAATTTTCAAAAATCTAGACTTGGGCTTGAAAATATGCCATTAGCGGGTGAAAACCCAAAACAACTCCTAAATGGACCCGTAAGAGGCACAGACACCTCCCACGGGACAAACGTAACACGTAGGGACTTACCACGCCCCACGGGACTTCCGATTTGACAATACGACGATATTTTCCAAAAATCTAGACTTAGGCTTAAAACATTACGTTAGAGGGTTAAAATTCAAAACAGTGTAACACGTAGGAACTTACCGCGTAGTCACGAGACTCTAGTTTTGAGAATAAGATGATAATTTACAAAAATCTAGACTTAGGCTAAAAAATATGCCGCTAGCGGGTGAAACCCGAAAATAGCCCCTAAACGGCCCCGTAAGAGACACAGACACCTCCCACAGGACAAATGTAACATATAGGGACTTACCACGTAGTCGTAGGACTTTCGGTTTGAAAATAAGACGATAATTTTCAAAAATCTAGACTAAGGCTTAAAACATGCCGTTAGAGGGTCGAAATTCAAAATAATACCTAAACGGCCTCGTTAGAGGCACGGACACCTCACACGAGACCATTTGTAACACGTAGGAACTTACTGTGCAGTCACGAGACTCTTGGTTTGAGAATAATATGATACTTTTCAAAAATCTAGACTTCGACTTAAAAATATGCCTTTAGCGTATGAAAATCCAAAATAACTCCTAAATGGACCCGTAAGAGGCACACACCTCCCACAGAACAAACGTAACACATCGGGACTTACCACGTAGTCACGGGACTTACGATTTGATAATACGATGATAATTTCCAAAAATCTAGACTTGGGCTTAAAACATGCCGTTAGAGGGTTAAAATTCAAAACAATACTCAAACGGCCCCGTAAGAAGCACGAACACCTCACACGAGATCAATGTAATATGTAGGAACTAATAGCGTAGTCACGAGACTCTTGGTTTGAGAATAAGATGATAATTTGCAAAAATTTAGACAAGGCTTAAAACCTGTTGTTAGAGGGTGAAAATCCAAAATGTCCAAATGGCCTCATAAGATGTATGAGCACCTCGCACAAAACCAACGTAACATGTAGGAACAGACCACGTAGTCACATGACTCCCAATTTGAGAATACGATTATAATTTGCAAAAATCTAGACTTAGGCATAAAAACATGCCCTTAGAGGGTGAAAATACAAAACAACTCCAAACAGCCTCTTAAGATGCACGAACATCTCCGACGGGACCAACATAACACATAGGAGCTAACCTCGTAGCTACTGGATAATACAAGGATAATTTGCAAAATTTAGACTTAGGGTTAAAACATGACTTTAGAGGGTGAAAATACAAACCAGCGCCCAAACGACCCATTAAGAGTGAAGAACACCTCACACAAGACTAATATAACACGTAGGTACTTACCGCATAGTCGCGAGACTCTCGTATTGAGAATACGGTGATAATTTGCAAAAATCTAGTCTTAGGCTTAAAAATATACCATTAGCATGTGAAAACCCAAAACAGCCTCTAAATGGCCCCGTAAGAGGCACAAACACATCCCACGGGACAAACGTAACACGTAGGGACTTACCACGTAGTCTCGGGACTTTCAGTTTGAAAATACGATGATAATTTCAAAAAATCTATATTAGTCTTAAAACATGCCGTTAGAGGGTCGAAATTCAAAATAACACCTAAACAGCCCCGTGAGAGGCACGGACATCTCACACAAGACCAATGTAACACGTAGGAACTTATCGCATAGTCACGAAACTCTCGATTTCATAATACTAGGATAATTAGCAAAAATCTAAATATAGGCTTAAAAATATGCCGTTAGTGGATGAAAACCCAAAACAGCCCCAAAATGGCCCTATAAGAGGCCCAGACAAATCCAACGGGACAAACCAAACATGTAGGGACTTACCACGTAGTCACGGGACTTTCGATTTAACAATACGATTATAATTTTCAAAAATCTAAACCTATGCTTAAAACATGACGTTAGAGGGTCAAAATTCAAAACAATACCCAAAAGGCCCCGTAAGAGGAATGAACACCTCTGACGATACCAATGTAATATGTAGGAAATATTCGCGTAGTCAGGAGACTCTCGATTTGAGAATATGACGATAATTGGAAAAAATTTTAACTTGGGCTTGAAACAAGCTGTTAGAGGGTGAAAATCCAAAATGTCCAAACGTCTCCGTAAGATGCACGAGCACCTCGCATGGGACCAACATAACATAGAGGAACTAATCGCATTGTCACGTGACTTCCGATTTAACAATACAATGACAATTCGCTAAAATCTAGACTTAGGCTTAAAAACATGCCATTAGAGGGTGAATATCTAAAACAGTTCCAAACGACATCGTAAGATGTAAGAACACCTCCCACGGGACCAACGTAAGACGTAGGAACTAACCTCCTAGCCACTAGAGAATACGAGGATAATTCGCAAAATTTAGACTTTGGCTTAAAACATGACTTTAGAGGGTGAAATCCAAAACAATTCCCCAACGATCCTGTAAGAGGCACGAACACCTCACACGAGACCAATGTAACACGTAGGAACTTATCACGTACTCACGAGGCTCTCGTTTTGAGAATATGATGATAATTTTCAAAAATCTAGACTTGGGCATAACACATGTCGTCAGAGGGTCAAAATTCAAAACAATACCCAATGGCCCGTAAGACGCACGAACACCTCACACGAGACCAATGTAACACGTAAAAACTTACCACGTAGTCACAAGACTCTCGGAGTGAGAATACTACGATAATTTTTAAGAATCTAGACATAAGCGTAAAAATATGCAAAATAACCTTTAAACGACCCCGTAAGAGGCACAAACACCTCCCACGGGACAAACGTAACACGTAGGGACTTACCACGTAGTCACGGGACTTACGCTTTGAGAATACGATGATAATTTCCACAAATCTAGACTTAAGCTCAAAACATGTCGTTTGATGGTCAAAATTCAAAACAACACCCAAACGGCACCGTAAGAGGCACGAACACCTCACATGAGACCAATGTAACACGTAGGAACTTATCGTGTAGTCACGAGACTCTCGGTTTCAGAATACGATGATAATTTGCAAAAGTTTAGATGTAGGCTTAAAACATGTCATTAGCAGGTGAAAATCCAAAATATCCAAACAACCCCGTAAGATGCACGAGAACCTCACATGACACCAATCTAACATGTAGGAACTGACTGCGTTGTCACGTGACTCCCGGTTTGAGAATACGACGATAATTTGCCAAAATCTAGACTTGGGCTTGAAAACATGCCATTAGTGGGTGAATGTCCAAAACAGCTTCAAACGACGCCGTAAGATACACGAACACCGCCCATGGGACCAACGTAACACGTAGGGACATACCACGTAGTTGTGGGAATTCTGGTTTCAGAATACGAAGATAATTTCTAAAAAACTAGACTTAGGCTTAAAACATGACTTTAGACGGTGAAAATCCAAAACAATTCCCAAACGACACCGTAAGAGGCACGAATACCTCAAACGAGACCAGTGTAACACATAGGAACTTACCGCGTAGTCACGAGACTCTCATTTTGAGAATACAATGATAATTTGTAAAAATCTAGACTTAGGCTTAAAAATATACCGTTAGCGGGTGAAAACCCAAAACAGTCCATAAACAGCCCGGTAAGAGGGACAAACACCTCCCACGGGACAAACGTAACAAGTAGGGACTTACTACGTCGTCACAAGACTTTCGGTTTGAAAATATGATGATAATTTTCAAAAATCTAGACTTAGGCTTAAAACATGTTGTTAGAGGGTCCAAATTCAAAACAATACCTAAACGGCCCCGTCAGAGGCACGGTCCCCTCACACGAGACCAATGTAACATAGGAACTTACCGTATTGTCACGAGACTCTCGGTTTCATAATTCTATAATAATTTGCAAAAATCTAGACTTCGACTGAAAAGAATGCCATTAGCGGGTGAAAATACAAAATAGCCCCTAAATTTCCCCGTAAGAGGCACAAACACCTCTCACAGGACAAACGTAACACGTAGCTACCTACCACGTAGTCACGGGACTTGTGGTTTGATAATATGATGATAATTTCCAAAAATCTAAACTTGGGCTTAAAACTTGTCGTTAGAGGGTCAAAATAGAAAATAATACCCAAACGGCCCCGTAAGAGGCACGAACACCTCACAGGAGACCAATGTAATACGTAGGAACTAATCGCGTAGTCACGAGACTCTCGATTTAAGGACACGATGATAATTCACAAAAAATTGGACTTAGGCTTAAAACATGTTGTTAGAGGGTGAAACCCTAAAATGTCCAAACGGCCCCATAAGATGCACGAGCACGTCACACGGGACTAACATAAAACGTAGGAACTGACTGCGTAGTCACGTGACTCTCGGTTTAAGAATACAAGGATAATTTGCAAAATTTAGACTTAGGCTTAAAACATGAGTTTAGATGGTGAAAATCCAAAATAATGGCCAAACGACCCCGTAAGTTGCATGAACACCTCACACGAGACCAATGTAATACATAGGAACTTACTGCGTAGTCACGAGACTCTCCTTTTGATAATACGATGATAGTTTTCAACAATCTAGACTTGCGCTTAAAACATGTTGTTAGAGGGTCATAATTCAAAACAACCACCAAACGGACCCGTAAGAGGCACGAACACCTCACACCAGACCAATGTAAAACTTAAAAACTTATCACATAGTCACGAGACTCTCGGAGTGAGAATACGATGATAATTTTCAAAAATCTTGACTTAGGCTTAAAAATATGCCCTTAGCAGGTGAAAACCCAATACAACCCCTGAACGGCCCCGTAAGAGGCACATACCCCTCCCAAGGGACAAACGTAACACGTAGGGACTTACCACGTAGTCACGGAACTTCCAATTTGAGAATACGATTATAATTTTCAAAAATATAGACTTAGGCTTAAAACATGACGTTAGAGGGTCAAAATTCAAAATAATACCCAAATGGCCCCGTAAGAGGTACGGACACCTCACACGAGACCCATGTAATATGTTGGAACTTACCGCGTAGTAACGAGACTCTCGATTTGAGAATACGATGATAATTTGTAAAAATTTTGACTGGGCTTAAAACATGTTGTTAGAGGGTGAAAATCCAAAATGTCCAAACGGCCCCGTAAGTTGCACGAGTACCTCACGCGGGAACAAAGTAACACATAGGAACTGACTGCATAGTCACGTGACTACCGGTTTGAGAATACGACGATAATTTAGAAAAATCAAGACTTAGGCTTAAAAATATCCCCTTAGCGGGTGAAAATAAAAAATGACTCCTAAACAGTTCCGTAAGAGGCACAAACACCTCCCATGGGACAAATGTAACACATAGGGACACACCACGTAGTTGCAGGACTTTCGGTTCGAGAATACGTTGATAATTTCTAAAAAAACTTGACTTAGGCTTAAAACATGACTTTGGAATATGAAAATAAAAAACAACGCCCAAACGACCCCGTAAGAGGCACGCACACCTCACACGAGACCAATGTAACGCATAACAACTTATCGCATTTTCACAAAACTCACATTTTGAGAATTCGACGATAATTTGAAAAATCTAGACTTAGGCTTAAAAATATGTCGTTAGCGGGGTAAAATCCAAAATAGCCCCTAAACGGCCCCGCAAGACACATAAACACCTCCCACGCGACAAACGAAACAAGTAATTACGGGACTTTCGGTTTGAGAATACAAAGATAATTTCAAAAAATATAGACTTTGGCTTAAAACTTGACGTTTGAGGGTCAAAATTCAAAACAATATCCAAACAACCCCGTAAGAGGCACGAACACCTCACACGGGACCATTGTAACACGTAGGAACTTACTGCGTAGTAACGAGACTCCCGATTTTAGAATACTACGATAATTCGTAAATATTTAGACTTAGGCTTAAAACATACTGTTATAGGGTGAAAATCCAAAATATCCAAATGGACCCATAAGATGCATGAGAACCTTGCGCGGGACTAACTTAACACGTAGGAACTAACTGCGCAATCACATGACTCCCGGCTTGAGAATACGATGATAATTTACAAAAATCTTAACTTAGTCTTAAAAACATTCCATTAGAGGGTGAAAATCCAAAACAGCTCCAAAAGGACCCGTAAGATGCACAAACACTTCCCACGGGACCAATATAACAGGTAGGAACTTACCTCGTAGCCACTCGACTCTCGAGTTTAGAATACGAGGAGAATATGCAAAATTTAGACTTAGGCTTAAAACATGACTTTAGAGGGTGAAAATCCAAAACAATGCCTAAACGACCCCATTAGACGTACAAACATCTCACACGAGACCAATGTCATAGTTAAGAACTTACCGCGTAGTCACGAGACACTCGTTTTGAGAATACGATGATAATTTGATAAAATCTAGACTTAGGCTTAAAAATATGTCGTTAGCGGGTGAAACCCAAAACAGCCAAACGACCCCGTAAGAGGTACAAACAACTCCCACGAGATAAACATAACACGTAGGGAATTACCACGTAGTCACGGGACATTTGGTTTGAAAATACGACGATAATTTTTAAAAATCTAGACTTAGGCTTAAAACATGCCGTTAGAGGGTCGAAATTCAAAACAATCCCTAAACGACCCCTAAGAGGCACAAACACTTCGCACGAGATCAATGTAACACGTAGGAACTTATCGCATAGTCACGAGACTCTCGGTTTGAGAATATTATGATAATTTGCAAAAATATAGACTTGGGCTTAAAAATATGTCATTAGTGGGTGCAAATCGAAAACGTTCCTTAAATGGCCCCGTAAGAGGCACAAACACCTCCCACGGGACAATTGTAACACGTAAGGACTTACCACGTAGTCACGGTACTTCTGATTTGACAATACAATGATAATTTCTAAAAATCTAATTTAGGCTTAAAACATGTTGTTAGAGGGTCAAAATTCAAAACAACAACCAAATGACCCCATAAGAGTCACGAACACCTCACACGAGACCAATGTAACATGTAGGAACTTATCACGTACTCATAAGTCTCTCGTTTTGAGAAAAAAACTATAATTTTCAAAAATCTACACTTAGGCTTAAAACATGCTGTTAGAGGGTAAAAATTCAAAACAATACCCAAACAGTCCCGTAAGAGGCACGAACACCTCACACGAGACCAATGTAATACGTAGGAACTAATCGTGTAGTCTCGAGATTCTCAGTTTGAGAATACGATGATAATTCGCAAAAATTTAGACTTAGGCTTAAAACATGTTGTTAGGGGGTGAAAATCCAAAATGTCCAAACGCCCTCGTAAGACCAAGGTAACACGTAAGAACTGACCGCATAGTCACGGGCCTCCCGGTTTGAAAATACGATGATAATTTGCAAAAAATGTAGACTTAGGCTTAAAAACATTTCATTAAGGGGTGAAAATCCAAAACAGATCCAAACGACGCGGAAAGATGCACGAACACCTCTGAGGGGTCCAACATAACACATAGGAACTAACCTCATAGACACTAGGGAATACAACGATAATTTGAAAAATTTAGACTTAGGGTTAAAACATAACTTTAGAGGGTGAAAATCCAAAATAACGTCCGAACGACCCGGTAAGAGGCACGAACGCCTCACAGGAGACCAATGTAACACGTAGGAACTTACCGCATATTCACGAGACTCTCGTTTTGTGAATACGATGATAATTTGCAAAAATCTAAACTTAGGCTTAAAAATATGCCGTTAGCGGGTGAAAACCCAACATAGCCATTAAACGGCCCCGTAAGAGGCATAAACACCTCCCACGGGACAAAAGTAACACGTAGGGACTTACCACATAGTCATGGGACTTCCGGTGTGAGAATACAATGATAATTAACAAAAATCGAGACTTAGGCTTAAAACATGCCGTTAGGGGGTCAAAATTCAAAATAGTACCCAAACGACCCCGTAAGAGGCACGAACACCTCACATGAGACCAATGTAACACGTAGGAACTTACCGCATAGTCACGAGACTCTAGATTTGATAAGACGATGATAATTTACAAAAATCTAGATATAGGCTTAAAAATATGTCGTTAGTGGGTGAAAACCCAAAACATCCACTAAATGGCCCCTTAACAGGCACTGACACCTTCCACAGGACAAAAGTAACCCATAGGGACCAACCACATAGTCACGGGACTTTCGGTGAGATAATAGGACGATAATTTCCAATAATCTAGACTTAGGATTAAAACATGCCGTTACAGGGTTAAAATTTAAAACAATACCAAAACGGCCCCGTAAGAGGAGCAAATGCCTCACATGTGACCAATGTAAAATGTAGGAACTTATCGCGTAGTCACGAGACACTCGGTTTGAGAATATAACAATAATTAAAAAAATTAGACTTAGGCTCAAAATATGTTGTTAGAGGGTGAAAATCCAAAATGCACAAATGGCCCCGTAAGATGCACGAGCACCTCGCACGGGACCAACGTAACACGTAGGAACTAACCGCGTAGTCATATGACTCTTGGTTTGAGAACATGACTACAATTTGCAAAAATCTAGACTTAGGCATAAAAACATGTCGTTAGAGGGTGAAAATACAAACTAGCTCCAAACGGCCCCTTAAGATGCACGAACATCTCCCACGGGACTAACATAACACGTAAGAGCTAACCTCGTAACCCCTGGATAATATAAGGAAAATTTGCAAAATTTAACCTAGGGTTAAAACATGACTTTAGAGGGTGAAAATCTAAAACAACACCCAAACGACCCCTTCAGAGGGATGAACACGTCACACGAAACTAATGTAACATGTAGGTACTTACCGCATAGTCACGAGACTCTCGTTTTGAGAATACGATGATAATTTTCTAAAATCTAGACTTAGGCTTAAAAATATGCCGTTAGTGGGTGAAAACTCAAAATAGCCCCGCAATAGGCACAGACACCTGCCACGGGACAAACATAACACGTAGGGACTTACCACGTAGTCACGGGACTTTTGATTTGAGAATACAATGATAATTTCCAAAAATCTAGACTTGGGCTTAAAACATTTCGTTAGAGGGTCAAAATTCAGAAGAATACCCAAACGGCTCTGAAAGAGGCACGAACACCTCACACTAGACAAATGTAAGACGTAGAAACTTACCGCGTAGTCACAAGACTCTCGGAGTGAGAATATGACGATAATTTTCAAAAATCTAAACTTAGGCTTAAAAATATGCCCTTAGCGGGTGAAAACCCAAAAAAAAAAAACTAAATTGCCCCGTAAGGGGCACAGACGACTCCCACAGGACAAACGTATTACGTAGGGACTTACCACATAGTCACTGAACTTTCGGTATGAGAATACGATGATAATTTCAAAAAATCTATACATAGGCTTAAAACATACCGTTAGAGGGTCAAAATTGAAAACAATACTAAAATGGCCCCGCAAGAGGCACAAGCACCTCACTGAGACCAATGTAACTCGTAGGAACTTATTGCATAGTCACGAGACTCTCGCTTTTAGAATACGTCGATAATTTGCAAAAATTAACACTTAGGCCTAAAACATGCTATTAGTGTGTGAAAATCCAAAATGTCCAAACGACCCTGTAGGATGCACGAGCACCACGTACGGGACCAACGTTACACGTGGGAACTGGCCGCTTAGTCATGTGACTCCCGGTTTAAGAGTACGATGATAATTTACAAAAATCTTGACGTAGGCTTAAAAGAGAGAGTCTTAAAAGGGACGTAGTCATGTGACCCTGATGATACGGTCGTTAGCGGGTGAGAACCCAAAACAATCCCTAAACGGCCCCGTAAGAGGCACAGACACCTTCCACAAGACAAACATAACATGTAGGGTCTTACTACGTAGTTACGGGACTTTCGATTTACAAATATGATCATAGTTTCCAAAAATCTAGACTTTGTCTTAAAACATGACTTTAGAGGGTGAAAATCCAAAATAATGCCCAAACGACCCCGTAAGCCGCACGAATACCTCACACCAGACCAATGTAACACGCAGGAACTTATCGCATAGTCACGAGAATCTCTTTTTGCGAATACGATGATAATTTACAAAAATCAGAACTTACGCTTAAAAATATGTCGTTAGCGGATGAAAACCCAAAACAACCCCGTAAGAGGCACAGACACCTCCCACGGGATAAACGTAACACGAAGTCACGGGACTTCCGATTTGAGAATATGACGATAATTTTCAAAAATCGAGAATTAGGCTTAAAATATGCCGTTAGAGGGTCAAAATTTAAAATAATACCCAAACGACCTCGTAAGGTGTACGAACACCTCACACGAGACCAATGTAACACGTAGGAACTTCCCACATAGTCACGAGACTCTCGGTTTAAGAATAAGATGATAATTTTCAAAAATCTAGACATAGGCTTAAAATATGCCGTTAGCGGGTAAAAACCCAAAACCGCCCCTAAACGGCCCCATAACAAGCACAGACACCTTCCACAGGACAAACGTAACACGTAAGGACTTACCACATATTCACTGGACTTTAGGTGTGAGAATACAACAATAATTTCCAAAAATCTAGACTTACGCTTAAAACATGCCGTTAGAGGGTCAAAATTTAAATTAATACCAAAATGGCCCCGTAAGAGGCATGAACACATCACAGAGACCAATGTAACATATAGGAAATTATCGCATAGGCGCGAGACTCCTAGTTTGACAATACGACAATAATTCACAAAAATTTAGACTTAGGCATAAAACATGACTTCAGAGGGTGACAATAAAAAATAACTTCCAACGACCCCGTAAGAGGCACGAACACCTCACACGAGACCAATGTAACATGTAGGAACTTATCGCGTAGTCACGAGACTCTCCTTTTGAGAATACGACAATAATTTGCAAAATACTAAACTTAGGCTTAAAAATATGACGTTAGCTGGCGAAAACCCAAAATAGCACCTAAACGATCCCGTAAGAGGAATAGACAACCCCCATGGGTTAAACGTAACACGTAGTCACGAGACTTGCGATATGAGAATACGATGATAATTTCCAGAAAACTAGACTTAGGCTTAAAACATGACGTGAGAGTGTCAAAATTGAAAACAATACTCAAGCGGCCCCGTAAGAGGCACGAACACCTCACATGAGACCAATGTAACACGTAGGAACTTACTACATAGTCACGAGACTCCCGATTTGAGAATATGACGATAATTTGCAAAAATTTAGACATAGGCTTAAAACATGCTATTTTAGGGTCAGAATCCAAAATATCCAAACAACCCCATAAGATGAACGAGAACCTCGCATGGCATTAACGTACACGTAGGAACTAACCGTGTAGTCACGTGACTCTCGATTTGAGAATACGATGATAATTTGTCAAAGTCTAGACTTAGGCTTAAAAACATGCCATTGAAGGGTGAAAATCCAAAACAGCTCTAAACGGCTCCGTAAGATGCACGAACACCTCCCACGGGACCAACATAACACGCGGGAGCAAACCTTGTAGCCACAGGATAATACGAGGATAATTAGAAAAATTTAGACTTAGGCTTAAAAAATGACTTTAGAGGGTGAAAATCCAAAATGGCGCCCAAACGATCCCATAAGAGGCACGAACACCTCACACGAGACCAATTTAACACGTAGGAACTTATCGCGTAGTCACGAGACTCTTGTTTTGAGAATACGATGATAATTTTTAAAAATCTAGACGTGGGCTTAAAACATGACTTTAGAGGGTGAAAATCCAAAACAATGCCCAAACGACCCTGTAAGAGGCACGAACACCTCACACGAGACCAATGTAACACGTTGGAACTTACTCCGTAGTCACGAGACTCCCGGTTGGAGAATACGATGATAATTTTCAAACATTTAGACATAGGCTTAAAACATGCTGTTATAGGGTGAAAATCCAAAATATCATAACGATCCCGTAAGATGCATGAGAACCTCGCACGGGGCTAACCTAACACATAGGAACTAACCGCTTAGACATGTGACTCTCGATTTGATAATACGATGATAATTTGAAAAAATCTAGACTTGCGTATAAAAACATTATGTTAGAGGTTGAAAATAAAAAATATCCCCAAGCGGCCCCATAAGATGCACGAACACCTCCCACAGGACCAACGTAACACGTAGGAGCTAACCTCGTAGCCACTTGATAATACAAGGATAATTTGCAAAATTTAGACTTAGGGTTAAAACATGACTTTAGAGGGTGAAAATCTAAAATAATGCCCAAATGACCCCGTAAGAGGCACGAGCACCTCACATGAGACAAATGTAACACATAGGAACTTACCACACAGTCACGAGACTCTTGTTTTGAGAATACGATGATAATTTGTATAAATTTAGACTTAGTCTTAAAAATAAGATGTTAGCGGGTGAAAACCCAAAACAGCTCCTAAACGGCCTAGTAAGAGGCATAAACACCTCCCTCGGGACAAATGTAATACGTAGGGACTTACCACATAGTCACGGGACTTCCAGTTTGAGAATACGATGATAATTTCCAAAAATATAGACTTAGACTTAAAACATGCCATTAGAAGGTCAAAATTAAAAACAATACCCACACGGCATCGTAAGAGGCACCGACACCTCACACGAGACCAATGTAACACGTAGGAACTTACCGCGTAGTCACAAGACTCCTGCTTTGAGAATACGTTGATAATTTGCAAAAATTTACACTTTGGGTTAAAACATGCGATTAGAGGGTGAAAATTCAAAATGTCCAATCGACCTTGTAAGATGCACGAGGACCTCGCACGGGACCAACGTAACACATAGGAACTGACCGCGTTGTCACGTGACCCCCGATTTAAGAATACAATGATAATTTAAAAAAATCTAGACTTAGGCTTCAAAATATGCCATTGGCGGGTGAAAATCCAAAATAACCCCTAAATCGGCCCGTAAGAGGCACAGACACCTTCCACGGGAGAAACGTAACACGTAGGGACTTACCACATAATCACGCGACTTCCGATATGAGAATACGATGATAATTTTCAAAAATCTAGATTTAGGCTTAAAACATGATGTTAAAGGGTCAAAATTGAAAATAGTACTCAAACGGCCCCGCAAGAGTCGCAAACACCTTAGACGAGACCAATATAACGTGTAGGAATTTACTGCATAGTCACGAGACTCCCAGTTTGACAATACAACGATAATTTGCAAAAATTTAGACATAGGCTTAAAACATGTTGTTATAGGGTGAAAATCCAAAATATCCAAACGACCCCGTAAGATGCACGAGAAACTCGCACGGGATTAACGTAACACATAGAAACTTATCGTGTAGTCACGTAACTCTCGATTTAAGAATACGATGATAATTTGTAAAAGTTTAGACATAGGCTTCAAACATGCTGTTATAGGGTGCAAATCCAAAATATCCAAACAACCCCGTAAGATGCACGAGAACCTCGAACGGGACTAACGTATACCATAGGAACTGACCACCTAGTCACGTGACTCTTGATTTGAGAATACGATGATAATTTGCAAAAATCTATACTTGGGCTTAATAACATTCCATTAGAGGGTAAAAATCCAAAACATTCCCAAATGACCCCATAAGATGCACGAACACCTCCCACGACACCAACGTAACACGTACGAACTTACCTTGTAGCTACTAGACTCTCGGGTTGAGAATACGAGGATAATATGAAAAATTTAGACTTAGCCTTAAAACATGACTTTAGCGGGTGAAAATAAAAAACAATGCCCAAACCACCTCGTAAGAGGCCCGAACACCTAATACGAGACCAATGTAACATGTAGGAACTTACAGCGCAGTCATGAGACTCTCGTTTTGAGAATACGGTGATAATTTGAAAAAAACTAGGCATAGGCTTAAAAATATTTCATTAGCTGGTGAAAACCAAAAACAGTCCCTAAACGGCCTCATAAGAGGCACAGACACCTCCCACGGGACAAACGTAACACATATGGACTTATCACGTAGTCCTGGGACTTCCGGTTTGAGAGTACGATGATAATTTCCAAAAATCTAGACTTAGGCTTAAAACACGCAGTTAGAGGGTCAAAATTCAAAACAATACCTAAACGACCCTGTAAGAGTTACAAACACCTCACACGAGACCAATGTAAAATGTAGGAACTTACCGCGTAGTCACGATACTCTCAGTTCGAGAATGCGATGATAATTTATAAAAATCTGGACTTAGGCTTAAAAATATGTCGTAAGAGGCTGAAAACCCAAAATAACCCCGTAAGAGGCCCAGAAACCTCCTATGGGAAAAACGTAACACGTAGGAACTTACCACGTAGTCACGGGACTTTCGGTTTTAAAATACAATGATAATTTCCAAAAATCTAGACTTAGGCTTAAAACATGTCGTTAGAAGGTCAAAATTTAAAACAATATCCAAACGGCCCCGTAAGTGGCATGAACACCTCACACGAGACCAATGTAACACGTAGGAACTTACCGCGTAGATACGAGACTCTCAGTTTTAGAATACGATGATAATTTGCAAAAACCTAGACTTAGGCAAAAAAAATATTGCGTAAGCGAGTGAAAACCAAAAAGCCACTAATCGGCCCCGTAAGAGGCACAGAAACCTCTGACGGGACAAACGTAACACGTGGGGACTTACCACGTAGTCACGGGACTTTCGATTTGAGGATAGAATGATAATTTCCAAAAATCTAGATTTTGGCTTAAAACATGCCATTGGAGGGTCAAAATTCAAAACAATACCCAATCGGTCCCATAAGTGGCACGAACACCTCACACGAGATCAATGTAACATGTGAAACTTATCGCGTAGTCCCGAGACTCTCGATTTGAGAATACGACGATAATTTGAAGAAATCTAGACTTAGGATTAAAAATATGTCGTTAGCGGGTGAAAACCAAAACAGACCCTAAACGGCCCCGTAAGTGGCACATAAACCTCCAGCGGGACAAACGTAACACATAGGGACTTACCACGTAGTCATGGGACTTCTGATTTGGGAATATGATGATAATTTCCAAAGATCTAGACTTAGGCTTAAAACATGCCATTAGAGGGCCAAAATTCAAAACAATACCCAAACGACCCCGTAAGAGGCAGGAATACCTCACATGAGACCAATGTAACACGTAGGAACTTATCGCGTAGTATCGAGACTCTCGGTTTGAGAATATGATGATAATTTATAAAAATTTAAACTTAGGCTCAAAACATGCTATTAGAGGATCAAAGTCCAAAATGTCCAAACGGCCCCGTAAGATGCATGAGAACCTCGCACGGGACCAATATAACACACAGGAACTAACCGCATTGTGACCTGACTCTCGATTTGAGAATACGATGATAATTTGCAAAAATCTAGAGTTAGCCTCAAAAATATTACATTAGAGGGTGAAAATCCAAAATAGGTCCAAATGGCCTCGTAGGAAGCACGAACACGTCCCATGGAACCAACATAACATGTTGGAACTTACCTCGTAGCCACTCGACTCTCGGGTCAAGACGAGGATACTTTGCAAAATTTTGACTTAAGCTCAAAACATGACTTTAGAAGGTAAAAATAAAAAACAACACCCAAACTTACCCATAAGAGGAGCGAACAACTCACACGAGACCAATGTAACACATAGAAACTTATCGCATAGTCACAAGACTCACATTTTGAGAATACGACAATAATTTGTAAAAATCTGGACTTAGGCTTAAAAATATGCCGTTAGCGGGTGAAAACCCAAAACAGCCCCTAAACGGCCTCGTAAGAGGCACAAACACCTCCCACGGTACAAACGTAACATGTAGGGACTTTCGGTTTAAAAATACAACGATAATTTCCAAAAATCTAGACTTAGGCTTAAAATATGCCGTTAGAGGGTTAAAATTCCAAAAAATACCCAAACGGTGCCGTAAGAGCCATGAACACCTCACACGAGACCAATGTAACACGTAGGACTTACCGCGTAGTCACGAGACTCTCGATTTGAGAATACAACGATAATTTACAAAAATCTAGACTTAGGCTTAAAAATATGTCGTTAGCGGGTGAAAACCAAAAATAGCTCCTAAACAACACCGTAAGAGGCATAGACACCTCCCACGGGACAAACGTAACACGTAGAGACTTACCACGTAGTCACGGGACTTCGGTTTGAGAATACGATGATAATTTCAAAAAATCTAGACTTAGTATTAAAACATGCCGTTAGAGGGTCAAAACTAAAAACAATACCCAAATGGCCCCGTAAGAGGCACGAACACCACATACGAGACCAATGTATCATGTAGTCACGAGACTCTCACTTTGAGAATACGCCGATAATATGAAAAAATTTACACTTAGGCTTAAAACATGCTGTTAGAGGGTGAAAGTATAAAATGTCCAAACGACCCTATAAGATGCACGAGCACCTCGTACGGTACCAACGTAACATGTAGGAATTGATTGTGTAATCACGTGACTCCCGGTCTAAGAATACGATGATAATTTGCAAAAATTTATACTTAGGCTTAAAAATATGCCGTTAGCGGGTGGAAACCCAAAACAGCCCGTAAGAGGCACAAACACCTTCCACGGGATAAACGTAACACGTAGGGACGTACCACGTAGTCACGGGACTTCCCTTTTGAGAATACGATGATAATGTCGAAAAACCTAGACTTAGTCTTAAAACATGACTTTAGAGGGTGACAATCTAAAATAACGCCCAAATGACCCTGTAAGAGGCACGAATCCCTCACACGAGGCCATACTCACGAGACTCTCATTTTCAGAATACGATATTATTTATAAAAATCTTGTCTTGACGGGTGAAAACCCAAAACAACCCCTAAACGTCCCCGTAAGAGGCACAGACACCTCCCACGGGACAAACGTAACACATAGCCACGAGAATTCCGATTTGAGAATACAATGATAATTTCTAAAAATCTGGACTAATGTTTAAAACATGCCGTTAGAGGGTCAAAATTCAAAACAATACCCAAATGACCCTGTAAGAGGTACGAACACCTCACACGAGACCAATGTAACACGTAGGAACTTACCGCGTAGTCACAAGACTCTCGATTTGAGAATACAACGATAATTTGCAAAAATCTAGACTTAGGCTTAAAATTAAGTTATTAGTGAGTGAAAACCCAAAACAACCCTTAAACGGCCCCTTTAGAGGTACAGACACCTCTCACGGGACAAACATAAGACATAGGGACTTACCACGTACTCACGGGACTTCCTATCAGAGAATACGATGATAATTTTAAAAAATCTAGACTTAGGCTTAAAACATGTTGTTAGAGGGTCAAAATTCAAAATAATAACCAAATCACCCTGCAAGAGGCACGAACATCTCACACGAGACCAATGTAACACGTAGGAACATATCGCGTAGTCACGAGATCTCGATTTGAGAATACGACGATAATTTGCAAAAATTGAAACTTAGGCTTAAAACATGTTGTTCGAGGGTTAAAATCTAAAATGTCCAAACGGCCCCGTAAGATGCTAGAGCACTTCTCACAGGACCAACGTAACACGTAGGAACTGACCACGTATTCACATGACTCCCGATTTGATAATACGAAGATAATTTCCAATGATCTAGACTTAGGGTTAAAACATGCCATTAGAGAGTCAAAATCATAAATAATACCCAAATGGTCCCGAAATAGGCACGAACACCTCACACGAGACCAATGTAATACGTAGGAACTTACCGCGTAGTTTTGAAACTCTCGGTATGAGAATAAAACAAAAATTTGCAAAAATTTAGATTTAGGCTTAAAACATGCTATTAAATGAAATTCCAAAATGTCCAAACAGCCTCGTAAGATGCACAAGAACCGCGCATGTGACCAATGTAACACGTAGGAACTGACCGTCTTGTCACATGACTCCCGATTTGAAAATACGACGATAATTTGCAAAAATCTAGACTTAGGATTAAAAACATGCCATTAGAGGGTGAAAATCCAAAACAGCACCAAACGGCCCCGTAAGATACACGAACGCCTCCCACGGGACCAACTTAACACCCAGGAACTTACCCTGCAGCCACTGGACTCTCCTCTTGAGAATATAAGGATACTTTGCAAAATTTAGACTTAGGCTTACAAAAGGACTTTTGAGGGTAAAAATCCAAAACAACGCCCAAACGACCCCATAAGAGGCACGAATACCTCACACGAGACCAATGTAACATTGAGGAACTTACCGCATAGTCACAAGACTTTTGTTTTGATAATACGATGATAATTTGTAAAAAGATAAATTTAGGCTAAAAAATATACCGTTAGCGAATGAAAACCCAAAACATCATGAAAACAACCTCGCAAGAGGCGCAGACACCACCCACGGGACAAATGTAATACGTAGGGACTTACCACGTAGTCACGGGATTTTTGGTATGAGAATACGACGATAATTTCTAAAAATCTAGACATAGGCTTAAAATATGCCGTTAGAGGGTCAAAATTCAAAACAATAGCCAAACGGTCCCGTAGGAGGCATGAACACCTCACACGATACCAAATGTAACACGTAGGAACTTATCGCATACTGACGAGACTCTCTATTTGAGACTACGGTGATAATTTATAAAAATATAAATTTAGGCTTAAAAATATGTCGTTAGCGGGTGAAAACTCAAAACAGCTCCTAAACGGCGTTGTAAGAGGCATAGACCCTCCCACGGGACAAACGTAACACGTAGGGACTTACCACGTAGTCACGGGACTTCGGTTTGAGAATATGACGATAATTTCCAAAAATCTAGACTTAGGCTTAAAACATGCCGTTAGAGGGTCAAAATTTAAAACAATACCCAAATGGCCCCGTAAGGGGCACGAACACCTCACACGAGACTCATGTATAACGTAGGAACTTACTGTGTGGTCACGAGACTCTCACTTTGAGAATACGTCGATAATTTGAAAAAATTTACACTTAGGCTTAAAACATGTTTTTAGAGGCACAAACACCTCACACGAGACCAAACACCTCACAGGAGACCAATTTAACAAGTAGGAACTTACCGCGTAGTCACGAGACTCTCGTTTTGAAAACACGATGATAATTTATAAAAATCTAGACTTACGCTAACAAAATATGCCTTTACCGGGTGAAAACTCAAAACAGACCATAAGCTGCCTCGTAAGAGGCACAGACACCTCCCACAGGATAAATGTAACACGTAGTCACGGGAGTTTCGATTTGAGAATACGATGATAATTTCCAAAAATCTAGTCGCAGGCTTAAAACATGCCGTTAGAGGGTCAAAATTCATAACAATACCCAAATGACCCTGTAAGAGGCACGAACACCTTCCATGATACCAATGTAACATTTAAGAACTTACCACGTAGTCACGAGGCTCTCAGTTTAAGAATAAGATGATAATTTGATAAAATCTAGATTTAGGCTTAAAAATATGCTGTTAGCGGGTGAAAACCCAAAATAGCCGCTAAACGGGCCCGTCCGAGGCAGAAACACCTCCCATGGGGCAAACGTAACACGTAGGGAGTTACCAGGTAGTCACGGGACTTTCTTTGTGAAAATATGACGATAATTTCCAAAAATTAGACTTAGGCTTAAAACATGCTGTTAGAGGGTCAAAATTCAAAACAATAACAAAACCGCCCCGTAAGAGGCACGAACACCTCACACGAGACCAATATAACACATAGGAACTTACCGCCTAGTCACAAGACTCTCGGTTTGAGAATACGACAATAATTTGTAAAAATTTAGACTTAGGCTTAAAACATGTTGTTCGAGGATTAAAATCTAAAATGTCCAAACGACCCCGTAGATGCTCGAGCACCTCGCACAGGAACAACGTAACACGTAGGAACTGACCGCATAGTCACGTGACTCCCAGTTTTGGAATACGATGATAATTTGCAAAAATCTAGACTTAGGTTTAAAAATATTTCGTTTGCGTGTAAAAACCCAAAATAGCCCATAAATGGCCCCGTAAAAGGTACAGACACCTCCCACGGGATCAATCTAGCACGTAGGGACTTACCACGTATTCACGGGACTTCCTATTTGAGAATACGATGATAATTTCAAAAAATCTAAACTTAGGCTAAAAACTTGACTTTAGAGGGTGAAATCCAAAACGACCCTGTAAGAGGTACGAACACCTCACACGAGACCAACGTAACACGTTGGAACTTACCGCATAGTCACGAGACTCTCGTTTTGAGAATACAACGATAATTTCTAAAAATCTAGACTTAGGCTTAAAAATATGCCGTTAGCGGTGAAAACACAAAACAGCCCCAAAACGGCTCCGTAAGAGGTACAGACACCTTTCACGGAACAAACGTACTACGTAGGGATTTACCACATAGTCAAGGGACTTTCGTTTTGAGAATACGATGATAATTTTCAAAAATCTAGACTTAGGTTTTAAACATGTTGTTAGAGGGTGAAAATTCAAAATAATACCCAAACGACCCAGTAAGAGGCACGAACACCTCACACGATACCAATGTGTCACACCTCGCCCGCCCGGGGAGAGGGAATGGAGCGCGACTATCGATCAAACTAATCAAATCCACAATATAACAAGTTATAGAGCATCTAAATCCCACAACATAATATAAAATCCACTAATCTCAATCTTCAAATTAAATACAGCCAATATTCTCTCGAAATAATACAATTATCTATCTCGAAATAAAAATTCTCTATACAACAACAATAAATACAATCTTCTCGAATATTCTTCCCAAAATAACGAAGATAAAATCAATCTCCAATTATTCCAAAGCGCCCAAAATTCGCACTAACTTGCCACTAAAAGAAAATATAGGGAAGTAGACAATACGATAGGAAAGATGCTCAACAAATATAAGTGGTGAATAAAGCATAACAATATGAGTACGAATATTCAAATTAAATGCAAATCTCATAAGCATTTTTATCAATATAATTTCTCGACAACACATTAATCAGAGTCACTAGGCCTCACCATACCGTGCCCATACTTTATCAAGTAGCCAAAATTGGAGTCTTGGCGGGTGCCCAACATCTGTGCCATATTAAAATCTCATGACAACATGCCAAACACAATAATATACCAAATGAATTAAAATCAGATTCCAACAATAATTTCCTGATTCCAATTGAATTTAGCAATTCAAATATGAGTCAACAATCATAATAAAACAAAAGGAATAACACTCGTGAGATTAAGGAGCATATTGTGTAAAACCCCATACCTCAAAATCATCACATGAATCGACACATAAAAATCAGCCTCTAAATCTGATCTCACCATCACGTTCCTCTCGCGAAAATAATCAAATTTGCTTCCAGCTCAAACTCGAGAAAACACCAAATAAGCCTTATAATCTAAGGTTGAAATCTTGAATAAGTTTGGGGATATGATTTGTAGATGAAAGAGAGAAATTTTGGAGAGGTATTTTGGTTAAAAAGTTTGAGAAAAAGTGATTTGAAAAGCCAAGCCATGAATTGGTTGATATATAAAGGATAAGAGTTTGATTAAGAAAAGAGTTCTAATCAGATACAAACACTCGAAAAATCATTACGGATGATCAGACCGTCAGAATCACTTGAAATTTTAATAAGTTGTAACGAACGACGAGACAGGATTGCTGTGAAAAATTTAGCTCGATCGGTAGGTCGAATTTCAAAAAATATTTTTTTTTAGAGAGTTTTACATTTTGAGGACTCTTCTATATAATAAAAATTCAATTAAAAATCCATTTTAATTCCGATTCCAATTCCATTTGAAAATTTATTTTCAAATATAAAAAATCATCATTTTAAATTATAAAATCCAAAATTTTATTTTTCTCCGATTTCCAGAATTAATATAAAAATTCCCATTTAAAAAATACGGGTTGTTACATAATGTAACACGTAGGAACTTACTGCGTAGTCATAAGACTCTCGATTTGAGAACGCGATGATAGTTTGGAAAAATCTAGACTTAGTCTTAAAAATATGCTGTTAGCGGGTGAAAACTCAAAACAGCCCCTAAACGGCCCCGTAAGAAGCACAGACACCTCCTACGGGACAAACATAACACGTAGGGACTTACCACATAGTCACGGGATTTTCGGTTTGAGAATACGATGATAATTTTCAAAAATCTAGACATAGGCTTAAAACATTCCGTTAGACGGTCAAAATTCAAAACAATACCCAAACGAACCCGTAAGAGGCATGAATACCTCACACGAGACCAATGTAACATGTAGGAACTTACTACGTAGTCACGAGACTCTCGGTTTGAGAATATGACGATAATTTGCAAAAAATTGGACTTAGGCTTAAAGATATGCGGGTAGCAAGAGAAAACCATAAATAGACCCTAAACGTCCCCGTAAGCAGCACAGACACCTCCCATGGAACAAACATAACACTTAGGGACTTCCCACGTTGTCACAAGACTTATGGTTTGGAAATACAACGATAATTTTAAAAAATCTAGACTTAGGCTTGAAACCTGCTGTTAGAGGGTCAAAATTCAAAATAATACCCAAACAGCCCAGTAAGAGGCACGAACACCTCACACGAGACCAATGTAACATGTAGGAACTTACTGCGTAGTCATGAGACTCTCAGTTTGAGAATATGACGATAATTTACAAAATTTTGTACTTAGGCTTAAAACATGGTGTTAGAGGGTGAAAATCCAAAATGTCCAAACGGCCCTGTAAGGTACACAAGCACCTTGAACGGGACCAACGTAATAGGTAGGAACTAATCGCTTTGTCACGTGACTCTCGGTTAGAGAATATGATGATAATTTACAAAAATCAAGACTTAGGCTTAAAAACATGCCATTAGACAGTGAAAATCCAAAACAGCTCCAAAGGATGTCGTAAGTTGCATGAACACCTCCCACGGGACCCACTTAACACATAGGAACTTATCTCGTAGCCTCATGACTCTCGGGTTGAGAATACGAGGATAATTTAAAAAATTTAGACTAAGGCTTAAAACATGACTTTAGAGGGTGAAAATCCAAAATAATGCCCAAACGACCCCATAAGAGGTACGAACACCTAACACGAGACCAATGTAACACGTAGGAACTTACCGCGTAGTCACCAGACTCTCGTTTTGATAATACGATGATAATTCGCAAAAAACTAGACTTAAGCTTAAACAAAATCCGTTAGCGGGTGAAAACCCAAAATAGCCCCGTAAGAGGCACAGACACCTCCCACGGGACAAAGATAACATGTAGGGACTTCCCATGTAGTCACGGGACTTTCGGTTTGAGAATATGATGATAATTTTAATAAATCTAGACTTAGGCTTAAAACATGTCGTTAGAGGGTCAAATTCAAAACAATACCCTAACGGCTCTGTAAGAGGCACGAACACCTCACACGAGACCAATGTAATACGTAGGAACTTACCAGGTATTCAAAAGACTCTAGGTTTGAGAATATGATGATAATTTGCAAAATTTTAGACTTAGGCTTAAAACATGCTGTTATAGGGTGAAAATCCAAAATGTCCAAATGGCTCCGTAAGATGCACGAGAACCTCGCACGGGAAATGTAACATATAGGAACTGACCGCTTTGTCACCTGACTCCTGATTTGAGAATATGATGATAGTTTGCAAAAATCTAGACTTAGGCTTAATAACATGCCATTTGAGGGTGAAAATCCAAAATAGCTCCAAACGGTGTCGTAAGATGCACGAACACCTCCCACGGGACCCATATAACATGTAGGAACTTACCTTGTAGCCACTGGAATCTCGAGTTTAGAATACGAGGATAATTTACAAAATTTATACGTATGCTTAAAACATGACTTTAGAGGGTGAAAATTCAAAATAACGCCCAAACGACCCCATAAGAGGCACGAACACCACACACGAGACCAATGTAACACGTAGGAACTTACAGCGCGATCACGAGACTCTCATTTTGAGAATACGACAATAATTTGCAAAAATCTAGACTTAGGCTTAAAAAAATGCCATTAGCGGGTGAAAATCCAAAACAGCCCCGTAAGAGGAACAGACACCTCCCACGGGACGAACGTAACACGTAGGGACTTCCCACGTAGTCACGGGACTTACGATTTGAGAATACGATGATAATTTTGAAAAATCTATACTTGGGCTTAAAACATTTCATTCGAGTGCCAAAATTCAAAACAATTCCCAAACGACCCTGTAAGAGGCACGAACACCTCACACGAGACCAATGTAACACGTAGGAACTTACCTCGTAGTCATGAGACTCTCGGTTTGAGAATACGATGACAATTTACAAAAAATTAGACTTAGTATTAAAACATATTGTTGGAGGGTGAAAATCCAAACTGTCGAAACGGCCCCATAAGATGCACGAGTATCTCGCACAAGACCAATATAACATGTAGGAACTGAACGCGTAGTCATGTGACTCTCGATTTGAGAATACGACGTTAATTTGTAAAAATTTAGACTTAGGCTTAAAACATGCCATTAGAGTGTAAAAATCCAAAACAGCACCAAACGGTGCCGTAGGATGCATGAAAATCTCCCACGAGAGCAATAGCCTTTGGACTCTCGGGTTGAGAATACGAGGATAATTTGCAAAATATAGACTTAGGCTTAGAACATGACTTTAGAGGGTGAAAATCTAAAACAACGCCCAAACGACCCCGTAAGAGGCACGAACACCTCACACGAGACCAATGTAACAAGTTGGACCTTACCTTATAGTCATGAGACTCCCGGTTTGAGAATGCAACGATAATTTGCAAAAATCTAGACTTAGGCTTAAAACATGTTGTTAGTGGATGAAAACCAAAAATAGCTTCCAATGGGTGAACCTTTATATCGGTTGAGTTATTTATAAGCTTATTTATGTTAAATCGTTGGAAGGGATTTGTTGATTATTTATTATGGATTTTGTTGATATTGTTGAGTTTATTTAAATGTTAAAACTTCTTGGATTTCTTGAATAAACAAAGAAAACTCTGTCGATTTTTTTTGAAATTATTGAGTGTTTTGAATTGAATAGTTCAAACATAAGTTTAGGAAACATGTTGAGAACTGGGGGTGGAGCATGTAAAATCATATATGATACTAAAGTAATACCTTTGTTGGGCCATGCAAGACATGTGAGACTATTTTTTAACTATGGACATGAGTCCGGTGAACCTTTATATCGATCAAATTATTTATGAGTTTATGTTAAATTATTAGAAGGGAATTGTTGATTATTTTTTTATGGCTTTTGTTGATGTCTTCGAGTTAATTTTAAATGTTAAAACAGTTTGGATTTCGTGAATAAACAAAGTAAACTCACTCAAAATTTTCTAAAATTATGAAGCGTTCTAAAATGATTAACTCAAACATACCCGAATTTGAAAATTGAGCGTCGAGGAGCGAAATTGTAAAACGACTATCCAAAATAACAAAAAGAGGCACAATTATGATAAAAGTAGATTTTTTTTCCATATCATGTAATCCAATTATGGTTAATACGTGTCTATTTATATCTTGTCACGGATTGATGATGGATTTCATTGGATACCGTTGGGCTAGTTGATTGGATGACTCAAAGTTTCTTGCGAAATGTGTATTATTTTTATAGTTGGTGTTATTTTGAACATTTGTTGTAATCATACCTTCATTCATTTGAATGGAATGAATTGTCTTTTAACGAAGAATTGTAGAATTGAATATGGTGTCATTTTATGTGATAGTTTGGATGCTAAATTGCCATGGGTGCACATTTATACAGGTTATATCATGGCAAAAATTTATATATATCAATCTTGCAATCTTTTTTTGGAATTATTTATTAAAAAAAACCCCTTTTAGCGACATAACGTGGGTGTTACTAAAAATTAAATCATATGCTGAATAATTATTTTTAGTGGCACAATAAATGACATTTAGCGACATACAATATGTCGCCTAATTTGATGACATTTTGCGACATGTTTATCATGTCGCCTAAAAGAATACATTTCGCAACATGCTATACATCTCGCCTAAAATATGACATTTCGATACATGGATGGCATGTCGCCTAAAGGAAGACATTCCGCGATATGTCATTATGTCGCGAAAGTTGAGGTATTATTTAATATAAAAAATAATATTAATATGTATTTTAATAAATATATACATTTCGCGACGTGTATCCTGTCGCGATTGGTATATACATTCAACGACATAGATATCTATGTCATCGAATACATTCCCAGACGGGGCTACCGTGACACGGGGGTGACAGGGAGTCTATGTCGCGAAATGCCTTTGGCGCATAATTAATACATTTCGCAACATATTTTTTGTGTTGCGAAATGTTTTTTTCTTATAGTGTTTACCCAGTAAGATCGTGAAAGTGCACTCTAATAGTGAATTTTCACTACATGTATAAATAGGACCTATTGGAAAAAAAATTAGGATAGGACCAATTAGGAAATGTCTTATCTAAAAAGAATTTATTTATCAAACTCCCATTTTTTAATTCAAAAAATCCACGAACTTAATGTTTTAATTTGCAAATCTGCTAAAACTCAATTATATGATAATTTTAAAAAAATTATCTAAAATTGAATATTGGCTACAACCTAAGTAAAACAAATATAAAAAAGTATGAGGAAAGTCAAAATTAAAAATCTGTCAATAAAATATAAATTGATGGCTATAAGTTATTTTTATTAAATTTTGGGAGCTCGTGGGCGATCTTCTTTAAATTTTAGAAATATTCCATTCTTTATATATATATATATATATATATATATATATCATGGTAACTCATTTGTTAACACAAGAATTTAGGAAATCCAATATGATCTCGCCAACAAATACAAATCAACACCGCAAAGGTCGATAAACTGCTAATCAAAACAAAAAACTCAAAAGATGTAAACCCGGAAGGTTACGAATATGTGTTTATAATAATGTGAAGCGATAAAACTCACTAAAAAGTGCATGATCTATGGAACAAGATTTTCTAGGGAAACCAAAATTTATTATATATGAATATACCATCCTATTATTATCGTAAATACTTTTCAAATATCTGACTAGCTTTGCAGCTTTTGAAATATATTATATGAGACTCGTAAATATTATAATTACTTAAATATATGGTACTTAGACAAGAATACATATAAAAATCCTACAGGAATTTTCTATGCCAGAAGCAAAGATAATGAGTATATACTCAAATGCACAAAGACGTTCATGGTACAACAGAGAATCCAAATGGATATAAATATAATTATCTTAGTAAATGATTGTCTAAGGAAGGGTATGAAAATGTGTCATTATATAATATCCTTGAATGGATGTGCTCCTGAAGATCTTAATTGATATGAAAAATAACCAAATAAGGAATTCAGAAATGAATGACCTTGGGTAAATAGTTATTGTCTCGGCCTGCAGATCAAGCACAATTTATGTTAAACTCATATCCATTAGTCAATTGGATCGAAAAGTCATGCAATGCTTTAACATATATTAAGAATACAATTTTAGTATACCTATGGTCTTTGGTATTTGGATATTGAATTATCCATATCATCGTAAAGAGGATAAAAAATATAAATTTAGTCTCGAAGCACCATATGTTCATGTTATTATTGTATTTGGTCCAAAATTACCATACTTGATTACTATTATAATGTTGTTATACATTACACAATGCATGGGACTGGATTTTATAGTTGCAGTCAATATCTTAGCAAGAAATTAACATTATTGACTTTCAAAATATGGGACTAATATCAACATTATGTGATACGCACGTGAAATTGTTGGTGTAATGCTATCTAAATCTAAGGATCAAAGTCATGTTAATAATGTACATGTAGATTATTTTCATGATCCTCACAAGGAATAATCAAATCACTTATGCCTTGCCTCAAACGACATATGGTTCTACTACTACTTATGAAGGCAATGGTGCTTATATAGCTCAAACTCAAAGAACTAACATCGAGGGAGATATGACTAACAAATTTTAGTTCCTCTTACATTCATGAACTCAAGAAGAGTTATGAAACACATAAAATCAAGTAATGTTATGATATTGAAGTCAAATAAATCCGACAAAGTTGCATGTCCATCCCTGTTCACCAAAGTCTTATGGAAATAGAGCTTATAAAGAAAAATAATATTGAAGTAATAGCTTATAAAGTTGTATTCACCGGGTTAAAGCAATATTTCAGAAGGTTTTGTATGAAGTTGATATGCATCGACTCAATCATTAGATAAATACCACAATCAGGGGGAGTATCCAATCAGGGGAAACATTTGATTAGTGGAGAATATAAGAATATGATATTTTCAATATATGCGCATTGTACTCTTTTTTTCTTTAACCAAGTTTTTTCCCATTGCGTTTTCCACTTAAAGGTTTTAACGAGGAAACACTAAGCGCGTCAACTCCGATTCAATGATAAAAAAAGTTGTATTTTTTTCCTTTCACTTTGATTTTTTTCCATTGGGTTTTTTCATAGTAAGGTTTTAATGAGGCAACAATAATTGAATTGTGGATATAATGTACTTTAATTGGGGAGTATTATAAAATATGTTCTTTTAATGGATATCCGCTGGTATTCCACAATTACTAAAGGGTTTATTAGGATACTTTATTTCGTACAATAAATAGGGGTCTTACCCATTGAGTATTAACATATTAATGAAATGAAGAAACTCACTCCCTCTAAATTCTATTTGTTCTTCTTTATTTTACAACAATTCCATCTTATCTTCATATCCAATTCTTTTATGAAGATTTTAATTATTGAAAAGATTGAGAACACCTCAAAATATTGAAAGTGTCCAAACATAATAAGAAATTTTTCATGTATGTTTTCACACGTTATCCCAAATTTATCTAGGAACGTGAGAGTATATCAATTTAACTCATTTTATATGCTCATAAATAGTACATTGAATCTTTTATTTCACTAGTTATGACCTACTCAATAATATCCTTATTAGAAAATATCTACAATGGACTTGAGAATGAAGTAACAAAAGAGAGACGTGTAAATTTATACAATCCTGGAATTTAAATCTATTATCTTCTTGTAACATGTATTTAAATATAATATATACTACTATACTCGATTTTAATATAATTAAAATGAATTAGAAATTTTGATATTATAACATCAACTTCAAGTTATATGAAAATCTAAAATTACTTTAATGATTCAGTAGATATTTTAGCATTTAGTCCAAAGTAAAACTATAATTTAAGCATATACTCTTTGGTTGAAATAATTTTAAAATGCTTAAGATATTAACAAAAATTCATAACATAATGAATTATTCATCTTGTATTAATTAAATTTATAAGATGGTTGTTAAATTAATCATTTTTTAGTAAAGGAAATAGAATAAGGATTGCAACGACATGAAAGATCTTTATGCTTAAATACAGTGTTCGCCTAACCATGGGACAACTAAGGCATCAGCCTAGGGCCTCCATGGTTAGTGAGGCCCTTAAAAGTTTTTCTACATTATATATATAAAGGTTATTAAAAAACATACTTTTGTTATTATCTTAATTTGTATCTGGGTAAAGAGGAACAAAAGCAAAAGTGAAAGAGATAGTCATTATTTTTCAAATTTCTAAAGTTTATAAGTAATGACTGAATCCGCCGCACACTATTTCTCTTCCTCTTTTCTTCCCCTCCATATCGCTTTTCCTCATCTCCCCGTATTAATATTTTTTACCCTAAAAAATTCTCTCTCTCCCTCCACAAAAACTCCCATGACTGAAGAAAAAAAAATAATAGATCTTTATTTTTTACTAAGATCTTTTCAACTCTCTCAACTCATGACAAAAATATTATGCATTTCACATTCTTCTCATAATTTATATTTTGTATTCTCCTCTAAATTTTATATTTATAATACGCTAATTTTTTTTCTTCAGATTTGCAGGTTGTTTCGACTGAACAACTTCTACTTGTGATTGTGATATCAGTAGGTTCCATCGTTCCATAATATTTTTAAGTCATATTTTCTTTTACATTATAGTTGATATTTATTTGTAAATTGTTTTATTGTAAATGTCTACCAGAAAATATGAAAGTGGTGCTAAAAATGTAATAAAAATGAGGAAGAATTTAATCAATCTCAAAAGGGAGCATTGGATAAATTTATCTTTGATAATAAAATTCAATTCGGTAAAAAAAATCATAATTTACATTAATAATAAAATTTATTAAATATATACTTAAACGGTCCATAATTTTAATATTGGTCTAGGGCCCCTTATAGACTTGAGCCGACCTTGCTTGAATATTGTGAGATCCTTTAGCCATATAAATAGCGCTCTCGTAACAAGCATACTTTCGGGATTGAAATGATGGTTCTACCCAAATTCCACAAACTATGAGAGAAATGAGCACCACGTGATTGCTCCAAAGTTTGCATGGGATAGATCTCCACTTATTTACTTAATCATTCCCATTAATTTTGTACTCCTAACGTTATTATGTGACAGGTAGATACTTTAATCCATCCGATATCTAAACAGTGTAGTATTTTTCCTTACTACTTGGGATGAATTTAAATTTGAACAAAATATCAATATAAAAATTCAGCAAGTATTATAGAATTCAGCCAAAATTAAGTGGTAACGTAATACTGAGTGACTTGAAAGGTTTTGTGAGGAAGAATATGATTAAAATACATTCGAGTACGTTGAACTGAACGTACTTGTTAACTCATTTGTTAATGGCTAGTTAGACTTAATGTAATGTTCACAGCTCAGAGACAAAATTTCTTAAAAATAATATAAAAAAATTAAATAAATATCAGAGAAATAAAGATAATAAAAGAATATAGGAAAGTCAAAATAATATCTCTAACAAATACACAAACTGCCAATCAAAAACACAAATGTTGCACTGGTTGCATGCTGTGAGATAACCAAGTATAGGTATATTGTGGTAAGAGTTGACAATAAGGGAGAGGATCCCAAGTACTGTTGAATTCCTTCGAGTGCTCGATCCTAATAAGGGAGCTTGTCTACAGGGTGCAGACTTGACTAGAAGAACTGGTGGACAATTATGACTACTAGAATAATGAGCAAAAGAGTGATTGATATGTCTCGGCTTAGAATGCACCGCACGAGGGATCTTTGACCTAGAATCCTATCAGTATGGTTAGATATGTTATTATTAGAGTGGCTTCTCGAGGGTTTGTTGTTTACGCGTATAAATTGAACTAAAAAAAACTACACATGCGTAAAACGCTACAAGATATAATTAGGGTTTGCCATTGATATCTATCTAGTTTGATCTCATCTCAGCACGAACGGTATATGATGATGATTTATCTAGAATGCAGGCTCAATGTACCTCATATATTATACTACATTCCCAATATGAACAGTCATGAGCAGAGTGGCTTTTCCTTCGTGACCACCTTATCCTCTTTTTTTTCTTTCTGCTACCTCTCTTTATCACAAATCCAAATTAGAGTTTTTGAGTCTCGAGAGTGACGATTTTCTTGAGGAAAAATAATTCTTAGGTGCATATATATAGGCTACGGTAGGTACCTTAAGGAAAAATAAGGACATGGTTACTAATGGGACTAGGAAAACCTAATTCAACTCGAAATCTAATCCCAGTTCTTTAATTATAATTAATACTACTAAATAATTATAATTTCAACTCCACTCCATAACTCAAAACTATATTTCGAGTTCTAATTATTAATTACTCAATTCTCCCCACTTTAAGGTTATAAATAACTATTAATAAAATAAATTATTGATACTTTATTTTATTAACTTCTTTATGTCCGTGAGCAATCCAGCTTAACTTATTTGTAGTGTAGAATTAACATAATCCACCTGCAATATTTGACACATAAAAAACTTATTAGCATCTCGAGGGGATATCACTAATATCTATACCAAGAGGTTGATTCCATTCATAAAAGACTTTCATTTTACATTAATCACCGTTACCCAATCTATCATGATTATTGATCCAATAATGAATCTTACCCATTAAGTCAAAGCAATGAATAACTAATGCATGTGTTCATTAATTATATCTGAATTAAGAGACTAAAGTAAAACTAATAACATGAGGTGTAATTTTTTTTATAAAATCAATAGAAATACAATGACCTTAAGATGGTCCTGTTAAATACACACAAAGTGTACCAGTACAATAAGGTAAAACTGTAACACCCCACGATTTTGGAGACTGAGAAATTAAATTTTTGGGAAAATAAAATTTAATTTAAACCGAAGAATTTTAAATTTGGGAATTGAGGCCCAAAAATAGAGGGCATTTTAAAGTATTCCGGATGATGAATTTGAGGGTACCATTGATCCCGGAAGGGTCGAGATAGTCAAAATGACTGCCATTGGGTTTTATTTCGGCTCTGGAATATTTTTAAGTATGTTTGGCTCGAATTGGAGTAAACGAGTCATTTAAATTGTGTATTAACATTTAAAATTGGGTTTATGTTTTAAAGGATTTGGAGGCTTACAGATGAAGCCATTTCTCAATTAGAGAAAGGGAGAAAAAGCCCTAGACGGAGAAAGAAGAAGAAAAGAAGAGAGAGAGGAAGAAAGCTTGGAGTTTCCGGCCCAAAACCGCGACATCGAGGACGATCCAACCTCTACAAATCTGAGGCAAGTGTTTAATCTTGCTAAATAGCTATTTGTGTATTTCATTTCATAATTTGTGGGTTAAAGAAATGGATTTTGGGGTATTAATGTCAAAACCTATAATTTTGGGTTTAAATCTTGAAATCAATGTGTATACATGGGTTTGATGACAAATAAATTGTTGGGATGAAATGTAGGATGAGTTTACATACTAAGAATATTATTGGGTTAAAGATTTGGGGATTTGGTGATGATATTTGGGTGTTTGAGGATTTAGGGTTTTGGTTGAAAAATGGAAATCGGCCAAGGCAACTGGTATGGCCGGTCGACCGCGGTCTGGGGACCGATCGATCGCGCCTTAAGGGAAAAACCTACTGCATTTCGTCGTAGGCAAAATTTGGACACGCGGTCGACTGGGGGTCTGGGACCGGTCGACCGGTCCCCTATTTTTAGCCCAAAATTTGGAGTTCTTTTATCCCTTTTTCTTTTGGAGTTTTATTCTTAGGGGCTTTCTTAATGGGCTCAATATGAAGGGTTACGATATTAGATCTAGGGAATAGGGACCTAGTTCGAATAGGGGCTTGCGGGCCTATGTTAAATTGATTTAGGAGGAGGAGATGCCCCTTTTAGTAATGAAAGGAACGTGGGACTTAAGTGATTGGAGGATGGTTCTTATCATGATAGAGGTGAATTATCATGAGATGGTTATAAATGGAATAGGGATAGTCTATTTTGCCTATACGTGTATTAAAAATGGATACCCTTAGGTACAGTGGGGGATCTCAGTGAGGACGGGAGTTCTAACTCGAGGTCTTAAGTGAATATATATATGGTTGAGGACCGACGAAAGAAGATGTTGTGCATCCTTGAGGAGTATAGACTTAAGGAATAAATTATGAACGTAATAAGATTTAGAGTTCATTAGAACTATTAAACCTTAGGTGGGATTCCAATACTTGAAATGAGGTTGGAATAATTTGAGGTTTTAGACTGCTAAGTCATATATGTGCCTATGGTTAAATCGTACTAAAGGTAATTATGTACTTTCGAATATGGATGATATGTGTAGTGATGGATTCCTACACAAAATATTGGGTGATAACCCTAAGGTTGAATATATATGTAGCTATAAATACATATGATTTTGGGGGAGTATTCATCATAGGAAAAATTATTGAATATGTTTCAAGTGAGGGATTGTATTCACATATCAAGGTAAATGATATGAGTTTGTGATGACGGCTTGTATATTAAGGATTTATGTATACTTATAGCCGGGTTTGTATATCTTATACATATGAACGAGAACTAGTTTATATATATAGATATATGGATATGTGAAATGTGTATATATCTATATAGATATGAATATATTTATGTTATGGACATACATGGTATGGATATTTAAACCTTATATGATGGTTTACTATTTGGTCATATGATTGGATCATATGGATGTATATATATTGTGCATGTGAATGATATATATACTTATTTGGTTAAGCATACCCCGCTCATGCTATCATTGAGAAGTTGCGCGCGTAGAGGGTGAGCATCCTGGCTAGAAAAGCAGGGTGTGGATATTCCCCAGGTCATAGTCGTCCCGTGTGTTATTATATGATATATATATATATATATATATATGTATTTTTGGGATGAGACGTGGTGGGTATGTTTCATCTCATTGCCGGTTAGGAGCTATGACCGCTTCCCGGGACGTCGTGTGCGTGAGTTTACCACGAGATGGGTGTCGTTTAGTCCCACCATGGTGGCCCCATATTGCTATGTGAGCAGGGCACTGGGAAGAAGATAGCATTGATGCAGTTTATCGGCACTATATATAGCCGGGTATTTATTTGTGCATGGCCTTTGTACATCATATATGGTATGTATACATGGTCATGGGATTGGATGATGGTGTGTATATATATGGTTAGAATGAAATACCTATATATATATATATATATATATATATATATATATATATATATATATATATTTATATATCCTATAGATGAAAGGATATAGAACCTTGGTGGAGTACATATTGGATGATTATGGTGTACTAGATTGATGGGGGTTGATGTATCGCATTTAAGGAATATTTCGGTTACATCATCCCAAGGATATGATTGGAGATGTTAGTTGTAGTAGTAGTAGTATATTGTATATATGGCATTATGGATCTCTAGGATCGACATTGTCAAGGAGTAGTGTAACGGGGTGGTTCCTTGTTTGGATTTCGCGTTGCGAGACACCCCACTCATGAAACGCAGTGCAGTGCAGTGTTGAAATTGGAGAAAATTTCTGCCAGTTATGGTATGCACGGCATTATGGATCTCTATGATCGACATTATCAAAGAGTAGTGTAACGGGTCGGTTCCTTGTTTAGATTTCGCTTTGCGTGACTCCCCACGCACGAAATGTAGTACATTGTTGAGAGTAGAGAGAAGTTCTGTCGATATTTATGTGTGACATGATGGATCTCCAGGATCGACGTTGATATGGAGTAGTGTAACGGAGTGGTTCCTTGTTTGGATTTCGCTTTGTGAGACACCCCACGCACGAAACGCAGCGCAGCGTTGAAATTGGAAGGAAGTTGTGTCAATAATAATTTTGCATGCTTATTAATTAGAAATTTAAATCATATTTTCTACCCAAATGCATATTGGGTAACTTATTAAATTAAAATGGTTAAAGTATAAACCGAAATCCACTAAGCCTAATAAGGCACATATGATTGAAAATAAATACTTATCTGTGGTTTAAAAAGGGGGTGGATTCTTGGGTTATGATAGGAAGGTAGATCTCGTGGGTATAGGCTAGGCCTATGATAAGTTAGGTTGTCCTAATAAATTGGGGTAATTGAACTAATAAAATTGAGGACGCGAATAGGTGCGCGCCTTTAGATGAGAGGTGAGTTGGGATTTCACGAGAGTGCGATTCCATTTTAATTATGAAATATGTGCACCGATATTTATTATGCACGGTTAACACACTTGCTAAATATTTTCACAACTCGGGCTCTGACCCGTTTACTTTTCTCTCCTGCTTGTATATATATATTACTACAGGTGTCCTACCGCATGGAAGCCGGATGACTTTCTATCCAGAGTCTTGGGAGCCGTGGCAGGTGCGGACTGTTGCGGGATGTATCTAGTAGTTGCCTCCTACTTTTAAAAAATTCTAGGTAGGATTCATTGTTGTATATCGGGTTTGTACCCAAGGGATATTTATATACATGTTTATATTTATTCCATTTCAGTCATTGTATTGGCTGTGACCCGACAGCTTATTCGGGTTTTCTTCTTTGTAGTTATTTATTTCATTTTATTCTAGCATTTCATTTCTTATAGTTCTTCTTGCATCTTTATCTTATTTATTAGTAGTTTTATGGTGTTGGTTTGTTAGTTGTTGCATATTTTAAATTATTTATCATCTCGCTTATATGATATCGGGTAGTTAGCCCTATATTATATAGTACCGACAGTTGATGTTGAGACTGGACCATCCGAAACTCCTGATTTAATTTAGTATAGGGCTGGCCACCCGTTATTTTTTTAAGCGGGGTGTTACAGATGGTATCAGAGCATCAGGTTCTAGAGTCCTTAGGATCTGTGCGAGTTTATGGATTCTTCCGTTAACTTTCTTGACATAAAGCCCTACAGTTAGGACTGTTGTGTTCACTGTGTTATTTTCTTCTGTGAAGTATATTCACTTGATTGACGTTCTGATAACAGTTGTTCTTGTTTCGTATCAGACGTCGCCTAGATTTTGTCGTCTAGGAAAGGATAGGATTAGAAGTACAATACCCGTAGTATATTTTGGGTACGCTTTAATCGGGGGTATTTGTTTTCCTCGATTCTGGAGGAGATATTGAGGAGAAATATAGCAGTGGTTCAAGGTGATTTATCGACAGTTGAGTAAGAAAGGAAAATTTACTCGAATAGTGAATCTTGGACTTAGTAAAGTAAGTCTGAGGAGAGGTTAGTGTAGCCCTTGGGAAGTTTAGGTTGAGAAACCCGTTAACCTTTGTTAGGGAACCTCATGTTGGTGACTCTTACCGAGGTGAGGAAGGTGTAGTTGTCCCAATATCAGGAGTATTACCTTCTGGGATAAGGGAGAAAATTTGGAGACTCGGTTTCGTTGTGTAGGACTCAGGGAGTTTTCGGTAGTTACCATTGCGTTTTGTCCTTCAAATGGTTAGGAAGGATTCTTTGAGGAGAATTAGGCCTTGAAAAGGAGTGGGCAAGTGTTGTCTTTATGCGATATCTTTTGGAATAGTAAAAAATTCTATAAGGAGCTAGTAGAGAGTGGCTCTATTGATTTTGGGGGAATGTAAATTGTAAAGGTTATTGGTTCATTGAGGGAATAACTTAGTTTATGGAAAGGTGTTGATGTGATGTAGAAGAATTTTTATACTTAAGTAGTTCAAGTCTAGTAGGTGTATGTTGAGCGGATAATTTACCTCATGGTTGCACTAGTTTGAGGACTAGATAGCGGTTAGAAGTATTGTATTTGTTGAGGCCTTGTGTTTTAAACATAAGGTGTTTGTTTGGCGTGTCGAAAGACGCGAAATATAAATTATATCGTATTGTTGTATAGGCCCTCGGGCAGTATTTAATATATGAAAATCTTTTTATAAAACTTTAGCCTGGTTCAACTAATCTCAATTCCCGACCTAGATACACAGTAGTGTATTGGGAGGGTTCCTTGTTTGGATTTCGATTGCGAGACCTCCCCCGCACGAAGGCCGCTAGCCTCAGGAATTGAGGAGAGTTCAATCGTTGGGAATTTTCAAACTTTTATATATTTAGTATGTTATTATTGATAATAATGTAGAGGGTTATGTTATGATTTGAGACTGATGGAGCCTCGTTAAAACTCTTCGAGTGGAAGCTCGGGTACGGGGTGTATGGGTGCCCTGGGGTAGTTATTCGTTTTAAAAATCTATATGGTTCAACGCGAGAACTAGTAAGGATCCGTATAGTGATCCTAAGAGTTGATGTAGAAGTAGATGATATTGAGGTCCTAGGCATATCTTAAAATTTCGCGGACGAAATTTCTGTAAGGGGGGAAGATTGTAACACCCCACGATTTTGGAGACTGAGAAATTAAATTTTTGGGAAAATAAAATTTAATTTAAACCGGAGAATTTTAAATTTGGGAATTGAGGCCCAAAAATAGAGGGCATTTTAAAGTATTCCGGATGATGATTTTGAGGGTACCATTGATCCCGGAAGGGTCGAGATAGTCAAAATGACTGTCATTGGGTTTTATTTCGGCTCCGGAATATTTTTAAGTATGTTTGGATCGAATTGGAGTAAACAAGTCATTTAAATTGTGTATTAACATTTAAAATTGGGTTTATGTTTTAACGGATTTGGAGGCTTACGGATGAAGCCATTTCTCAATTAGAGAAAGAGATAAAAAGCCCTAGAGGGAGAAAGAAGAAGAAAAGAAGAGAGAGAGGAAGAAAGCTTGGAGTTTCCGGCCCAAAACCGCGACATCGAGGACGATCCAACCTCTACAAATCTGAGGCAAGTGTTTAATCTTGCTAAATAGCTATTTGTGTATTTCATTTCATAATTTGTGGGTTAAAGAAATGAATTTTGGGGTATTAATGTCAAAACCTATAATTTTGGGTTTAAATCTTGAAATCAATGTGTATACATGGGTTTGATGACAAATAAATTATTGGGATGAAATGTAGGATGAGTTTACATACTAAGAATATTATTGGGTTAAAGATTTGGGGATTTGGTGATGATATTTGGGTGTTTGAGGATTTAGGGTTTTGGTTGAAAAATGGAAATCGGCCAAGGCAACTGGTATGGCCGGTCGACCGCGGTCTGGGGACCGGTCGACCGCGCCTTAAGGGAAAAACCTACTGCATTTCGTCGTAGGAAAAATTTGGACACGCGGTCGACCGGGGGTCTGGGACCGGTCGACCGGTCCCCTATTTTCAGCCCAAAATTTGGAGTTCTTTTATCCCTTTTTCTTTTGGAGTTTTATTCTTAGGGGCTTTCTTAATGGGCTCAATATAAAGGGTTATGATATTAGATCTAGGGAATAGGGCCCTAGGTCGAATAGGGGCTTGCGGGCCTATGTTAAATTGATTTAGGAGGAGGAGATGCCTATTTTAGTAATGAAAGGAACGTGGGACTTAAGTGATTGGCGGATGGGTCTTATCATGATAGAGGTGAATTATCATGAGATGGTTATAAATGGAATAGGGATAGTCTATTTTGCCTATACGTGTACTAAAAATGGATACCCTTAGGTACAGTGGGGGATCTCAGTGAGGACGGGAGTTCTAACTCGAGGTCTTAAGTGAATATATATATGGTTGAGGACCGACGAGATAAGATGTTGTGCATCCTTGAGGAGTATACACTTAAGGAATAAATTATGAACGTAATAAGATTTAGAGTTCATTAGAACTATTAAACCTTAGGTGGGATTCCAATACTTGAAATGAGGTTGGAATAATTTGAGGTTTTAGACTGCTAAGTCATATATGTGCCTATGGTTAAATAGTACTAAAGGTAATTATGTACTTTCGAATATGGATGATATGTGTAGTGATGGATTCATACACAAAATATTGGGTGATAACCCTAAGGTTGAATATATATGTAGCTATAAATACATATGATTTTGGGAGACTATTCATCATAGGAAAAATGATTGAATATGTTTCAAGTGAGGGATTGTATTCACATATCAAGGTAAATGATATGAGTTTGTGATGACGGCTTGTATATTGAGGATTTATGTATACTTGTAGCCGGGTTTGTATATCTTATACATATGAACGAGAACTAGTTTATATATATAGATATATGGATATGTGAAACGTGTATATATCTATATAGATATGAATATATGGATATATTTATGTTATGGACATACATGGTATGGATATTTAAACCTTATATGATGGTTTACTATTTGGTCATATGATTGGATCATATGGATGTATATATATTGTGCATGTGAATGATATATATACTTATTTGGTTAAGCATACCCCGCTCATGCTATCATTGGGAAGTTGCGCGCGTAGAGGGTGAGCATCCTGGCTAGAAAAGCAGGGTGTGGATATTCCCCAGGTCATAGTCGTCCCGTGTGTTATTATATGATATATATATATATATATATATATATATGTATTTTTGGGATGAGACGTGGTGGGTATGTTTCATCTCATTGCCTGTTAGGAGCTATGACCGCTTCCCGGGACGTCGTGTGTGTGAGTTTACCACGAGATGGGTGTCGTTTAGTCCCACCATGGTGGCCCCAGTATTGCTACGTGAGCCGAGCACTGGGAAGATGATAGCATTGATGCAGTTTATCGGCGCTATATATAGCCGGGTATTTATTTGTGCATGGCCTTTGTACATCATAAATGGTATGTATACATGGTCATGGGATTGGATGATGGTGTGTATATATATGGTTAGAATGAAATACCTGTATAAATATTTATATATCCTATAGATGAAAGGATATAGAACCTTGGTGGAGTACATCTTGGATGATAATGGTGTACTAGATTGATGGGGGTTGATGTATCGCATTTAAGGAATATTTCGGTTACATCATCCCAAGGATATGATTGGAGATGTTAGTTGTAGTAGTAGTATTATATTGTATATATGGCATTATGGATCTCTAGGATCGACATTGTCAAGGAGTAGTGTAACGGGGTGGTTCCTTGTTTGAATTTCGCGTTGCGAGACACCCCACGCATGAAACGCAGTGCAGTGTTGAAATTGGAGGAAAGTTCTGCCAGTTATGGTATGCACGGCATTATGGATCTCAATGATCGACATTGTCAAAGAGTAGTGTAACAGGGCGGTTCCTTGTTTGGATTTCGCTTTGCGAGACTCCCCACGCACGAAATGTAGTACATTGTTGAGAGTAGAGAGAAGTTCTGTCGATATTTATGTGTGACATGATTGATCTCCAGGATCGACGTTGACATGGAATAGTGTAACGGGGTGGTTCGTTGTTTGGATTTCGCTTTGCGAGACACCCCACGCACGAAACGCAGCGCAGCGTTGAAATTGGAAGGAAGTTGTGTCAATAATAATTTTGCATGCTTATTAATTAGAAATTTAAATCATATTTTCTACCCAAATGCATATTGGGTAACTTATTAAATTAAAATGGTTAAAGTATAAACCGGAATCCACTAAGCCTAATAAGGCACATATGATTGAAAATAAATACTTATCTGTGGTTTGAAAAGGGGGTGGATTCTTGGGTTATGATAGGAAGGTAGATCTCGTGGGTATAGGATAGGCCTATGATAAGTTAGGTTGTCCTAATAAATTGGGGTAATTGAACTAATAAAATTGAGGACGCGAATAGGTGCGCGCCTTTAGATGAGAGGTGAGTTGGGATTTCACGAGAGTGCGATTCCATTTTAATTATGAAATATGTGCACCGATATTTATTATGCACGGTTAACACACTTGCTAAATATTTTCACAACTCGGGCTCTGACCCGTTTACTTTTCTCTACTGCTTGTATATATATATTACTACAGGTGTCCTACCGCATGGATGCCGGATGACTTTCTATCCAGAGTCTTGGGAGTCGTGGCAGGTGCGGACTGTTGCGGGATGTATCTGGTAGTTGCCTCCTACTTTTAAAAAATTCTAGGTAGGATTCGTTGTTGTATTTTGGGTTTGTACCCAAGGGATATTTATATACATGTTTATATTTATTCCATTTCAGTCATTGTATTGGCTGTGACCCGACAGCTTATTCGGGTTTTCTTCTTTGTAGTTATTTATTTCATTTTATTCTAGCATTTCATTTCTTATAGTTCTTCTTGCATCTTTCTCTTATTTATTAGTATTTTTATGGTGTTGGTTTGTTAGTTGTTGCATGTTTTAAATTACTTAACATCTCGCTTATATGATATCAGGTAGTTAGTCCTATATTATATAGTACCGGCAGTTGATGTTGAGACTGGACCATCCGAAACTCCTGATTTAATTTAGTATAGGGTTGGCCACCCGTTATTATTTTAAGCGGGGTGTTACAAAAGCTATATCGTTTTTCATAATCAAGATAGACCAAATAAAACATTGTGTTTTGTGTCCAGTTCAAATTAAGACTGTGAACGATAAAACTTATATTCCATAAGAACTGGTAATCTAATCCTTTGTGTGTAAGTCGCACTCTATGTACCAGATCATCTACTAAGAAGAATAAAAAACACTAGCAATATATAAAATGATGCAAAAAATTTACCCATACATGATTCTCATTAAGATAGGATAAACTGATTTTAATAAAATAATTAATCCATAACTAAAGTTATTACATAAATCATGGTTTTAATCTACTGCTCTAATAGTAATTCCTCAGGGAAAAAATCCTCCTCCTTATTTGTCCTTCCAAATTATAAGAACTGGAGTTACGCTCTCATGATTTCCCGGTTAATTGCCTCCACAAATCGAAAATTTCTTCATTTCAATGATCCAGTCTTTTTTCATAAGGACCGACCACCTGTGATACTGCTCTCTTCGCAGGTCACTCGGTAAAGGGAGTATGAAGTTGGTAATTAGATTCGGATCTTCTAAGCAAACTACCCCTCGACCTGGATCGCTTGGGAGGTGAAGGTGATCTCGTAGGAGTCTGCTCCCTCCTAACAATTAGTACCTTAAACTAGATTCAACTTCTGACATATGAACGATAAGACTGGTTAACACTAATATTGTTATAGGGCAGATATTTCACAATGGTGAGAGTTAAGAACCTTCCCATGGATGACACCATATTTTAAGGGATATCAAATCCCTAATAAAAGAAATATTATAAATTAGCCCAAATAATATTAATGTTGTATTGTAAAGGACACTTTATGTGCGTGGTTCGACATATCGTCCTACCTACATCCACAGGTTCGGATGGAGAGTTATTTATTTCTTTGAAGAACAAATTACGATTTGAGTGTTATGGTTGCTAGCTATGAGTCCAAGTGGTCTTAAATAAGAAACAAGTTAATACTCCTAAATAAGGTGAGATCGCCTTTACTTATAAATACATGGTTCTTATAAATCTGGATTTCTCTATTTAAACTAATCCAAATGGGATAGAGTTGTGTAATAACTAATCGCCCATGATGCATGGTGATCTCCCTAGATTCTAACTTGACTCGTCCTCAGTATTCGACCAACTATGTCCCTTAACCTTCGGGAGCCACGTGTCAATCCACATGGCGTAATCGACTACATTTTCCTTTAGAAAGGTTATAATGTGTATAATGTAATGCAGTATATGGACGTTTCTATACTATTCACACAAAAAATATGACATTAAAATAGAAGCATAGTGGGACACCCTTCAAATATTAAAACATCTACCATGAAAAAAATACACACACACACACACACACACACACACTCACACACACACAAACCATATGTCCATGCTATTATAGTATTTAGTACAGAAGGACCATACTTGTTCACTATTAGAATATTTCTTTACATTACACAATGCATGATACTGGATACTATAGTTGCAGTCAATATCTTGGCAAGAAATTAACATCATTGACTTGCAAAGTATGGGAATAATATCAACATTATGTGATACGTTTGTGAAATTATTGGTGTAATACTTTTTAAATCTAAAGATCCACATCATGTTAGTAATTTACATGTAGATTATTTTCATGATCCTCACAAGGAATAATCAAATCACTTATGCCTTGTCTTCAACGACATATGGTCCTTCTACTACTTATGAAGGAAATGGTGTTTATTTAGCTCAAACTCAAAGAAGCTACATCGAGGGAGATATAACTAACCCATTTTAGTTCCATTTACATACATGAACTCAACTCAAGAAGAGTTATGAAACACATAAACTCCAGTAATGTTATGATATTGAAGTCAAATAATACCAATAAAGTTGCATGTTCATCCTTGTTCACCAAAGTCTTATGGAAATAGAGCTTATAAAGAAAAATGAAATTGAAGTAGCAACCTATAAAATTGTATTCACCGATTTAAAGCAATATTTCAAAAGGCTGTGTATGAAACTGATTTGCATCGATTCAATCATTCGATAAATGCCATAATCAGGGGGAGTATCCAATCAAAGAAAACATTTTATTAGGGGAGAATCAAAGAATATGATATTTTTTACATATGCGCATTGTACTCTTTTTTTTCTTTAACTAAGTTTTTTCCCATTATGTTTTCCAGTTTAAAGGTTTTAACGAGAATACGCTAAGCATGTCCAGCACCAATTTAATAAAAAAATGTTATATTTTTTTTTCTTTCACTTTGATTTTTTCTGATTGGTTTTTTTTCTTATTAAGGGTTTTAATGAGGCAACAATCATCGAATGGTGGATATAGTGTACTTTCAATAAGGAGTATTATATAATATGCGTTTAATATCCACTGGCATTCCACAATTACTAAAGGTTCTATTAGGATACTTTATTTTGTATAATAAATAGGGGTCTTACCCATTGAGTATTAACATATTGATGAAATGAAGAAACTCCCTCCCTCTAAATTCTATTTTGTCTTCTTTATTTTATAACAATTACATCTTATCTTCATATCCAATTATTTTATGAATATTTTGATTATTGAAAAGATTGAGAACACCTCAAAATATTGGAAGTGTCCAAACGCAAGAAGAAATTTTGCGTGCATATTTGCACACCTTATTCACTAGTTACAACCTACTCAATAGTATCCCTATTAGAAAATATCTACAATGGACTTGAGAATGAAGAAACAAAAGAGAGACGTGTAAAATTATACAATCTTGGAATTTAAATTTATTATCTTCTGGTAACATGTATTTAAATATAATATATACTATTATTATCTGTTTTAATATAATTACCATGAATTAGAAAATGTGATATTATAACATCAACTTCAAATTATATGAAAATATAAAACCGCTTTAATGATTCAGTAGATATTTTAGAGACACTCCCATATTTCGACAAGATTCTACCATGTTCCCATAATTTCTTCAATAAGTATCAGATTAAAATGTTACATAATATAAATACCTAACGAAATTGCACCTAATTTTTCAATTCAAAAAATCCATAAACCTTACGATTCAATTTATATATTCTCTAAAACTCAATTATTTGATAATTTAAACAAAAAAATATCTAAAATTTAATATTGGGTACATCTCGTGGATAATTTGTTGTCATGAGGAGCTTCCTGAGAACCAAGTCATGATTTGGAACTCCCTGACTTTAGCCTTCTTGTCATGCTATGTGGATAGTTCTTATTGTTAAGTGGCCAGATGTATGAGAACCCGTTCTCTTTGTTCTTTTTCTAGATACAACTCATGAGATATTCGATCATTATTTCGACTATTTTGAAAAATCTCACCCCAAGGTTGAAAGCCTGGTCTCTAATGGGATAACTGCTTCCATTCCATGTATTATGGACTATGAGGTTTCCCCGGTTAGTCTTTTAGGAATTTCCCTATAATCCCAATAGATTAAGGTGAATTCATCCACCCATCTTCCCGTGCATTTTCCAATCGATGCTTAATTCATGTCAACAGAGTTTTGTTAGTGAGCTTTGCCTGGCCATTACACAGTAGGAATACAACTAATACATAATGGATCCTAATTCCATGTTCTTCATAAAATTCCTTGAAGATGTCATTGGCAAATGGTTTTTCGTTGTCAGTGACCAGTGATGTTAGAATTCTAAACCTTATGATAATTTTCCTCCATATGAATTGTCAGTCATATGATCCTCTTATGTGGGTGAGCGGTCATGCCTCCACCCACTTCATAAAGTATTCAGTGGCAGTCATTAAGTAATTTCAATTTTGGGGAGATATATAGGTCCCATAATATCCATGCCCCACTAAGCAAAGGTCCAAATACTCTTGAGGGGGTTCAGGCCTCTAGCAGGATGCTTAGTGATTGGGGAGAACTGTTGACATTTGATGCACTTTCGAACAAACTTAAGAGCATCCTTTTGTATAAAACGTCATTAATATCCCCGAGAGATCACCCTATATGAGAGTTATCCTCCACATGCGTGAGCTCCATAACTCCCTTCTCACATTCAACTAAGTATTCCTTCCACTTGGTCCGGATGGACACATTTTCACAGAGGGCCAATTAACAATCATCGGTAAAGTTTTCCTTTAAAGTTAAGGAAGAACTTTTTCGACTAGATCTTTAACTTATGAGCCTATTTTCTTTCTGATGATAAATCTTTATTCTTCAGAAAGACAATGATCGGATCCATCTGTGACGGTGCTAACTGGATTTATGTGATATCTAAGGTTGTCTCTGGTTCATGGATGCTGGGTCGATCTACGTATTCCACTTCGATCGTTCACTTTAGGTTGGTGTCAATAGCTAACACTGGAGTGGCTAATGCATCTGCATAACTGTTGATGTGCTTTAGTAGCTGCTCCATCGAATATAACCCGAAGAGTTTGAGAAGTTTCCTCGCTTTGTCCCGATAAGTGAGCATCCTATAATCCTTAGCTTCATAATCACTGATGAACTAATTTACGATCAGATAGGAGTCTCAAATATACTATTACATGATTGACCCCTAAGTTAATCATCCTCTACAGACTGTGGATTGTGTCTTCATATTCAACCTCATTGTTGGACCCTTTAAACCCGAGATGAACTCCTTTCTCAATAAGGCCCATTTTTGACGTGACAAAGACATGACAAGATAATCTCGACATCAGTTCCACATTTATTGGATGACGCATCAACGAAGAGCTTCCATTTTTTATTGTCCTCAATGACGAATAATGATTCCAGAGTTGGATTCTATTGCTCTTCCTTTTCCTAGTGGAGATAGAGAGAATTTGGTGATAAAGTCGACCACATTTTACCTATTTATGGATGTCCATTACTTATATTTGATGTCAAACTAGGCTAGCTCCAAAGATAACTTTGTCATTCTGTTGCAGAGGTCCACCTTCTTGAGGATCTCCTTCAATGGGTAATCACTAGGGTAATTATCATTTGAATGTTAAAGTAGTGTTGCACCTTCCTGGACAATATTACTAATGCCAGGACCATCTTTTTTATAGGCATTAAGGAGGGTATGGCTACCCTGATAGACTGGTAGTTGCGCTCTATTTAGTAATTATACCAATGTTGCATTGGTCGGATGCTGTGAGATAACCAAGTATAGGTATCCTATGGTAGGAGTTGACAATAAGGGAGAGGATACCAAGTACTGTTAAATTCCTTCCAGTTCTCGATCCCAATAAGGGAGCTAATCTACCATGTGCAGACTCGACTAGATGAACTGGTGGACAGTTATGACTAGTAGAATTATGAGTTGATGAGTAATTGATACGTCTCGGATAAGAATGCACCACACGAGGGCTCTTTGACTTGGAAACCTATCGGTGTGGTTAGATATGTTATTAGTTGAGTGTATTCTCGAGGGTCTCATGTTTACATGTATAAATTAAACTACAAAAAAAACTACACATGTGTAAAACCCTATAAGGTAGAATTAGGGTTTACCTTTGATATCTCTCTAGTTTGATCTCATCTCATCACGAACGGTATATGATGATGATTTATCTACAATGCAGGCTCAATGTACCTCAGAAATATTATACTGCATTCCTGATATGAACAGTCATGAGTAGAGTGGATTTTCCTTCCTGACCACCTTATCCTATTTTTTTTCTCTTTTCACTGCCTCTCTTTCTCACAAATCCAAATTAGAGTTTTTGAGTCTTAAGAGTGACGGCTTTCATGAGAAAAAATGAGTCTTAGGTGCATGTATATAGGCTATAGTAGGCACCTTAAGGAAAAATAAGGACATGGCTCCTAATGAGACTAAGAAAACATAATTCAACTCAAAATCTTATCCCAGTTCATTAATTAGAATTAATACCACTAAATAATTATAATTTCAACAACACTCCTTAACTCAAAATTATATTTCGAGCTTCTAATTATTAATTACTCAATTCTCCCCACGTTAGGGTTATAAATAACTATTAATAAAATAAATTAGTGATAATTTATTTTATTAACTTCTTTAAGTTCTTGAGCGATCCAGCTTAACTTATTTGTAGTGTAGAATTAACATAATTCACCTGCAATATTTGACACATAAAAAACTTATAAACATCTCAAGGGGATATCACTAATCTCTATACTAAGAGGTTGATTCCATTCATAAAAGACTTTCATTTTACATTAGTTACCATTACCCAATCTATCAAGATTATTGATCCAATAATGAATCTTACCCAATAAGTCAAAGCAATGAATAACTAATGCATGTGTTCATCAATTATATCCGGCTTAAGAGACTAGAGTAAAACTAATAATCACGAGGTGTATATTTTCTTATAAAATCAGTATAAATACAATGACCTCAAGGTGGTCATGTTAAATGAACACAAACTGTACCAGTACAATAAGGTGAAACTATATCGTTTTTCATAATCAAGATAGACCTAATAAAACATTGTCTTTTGTGACTAGTTCAAATTGAGACTGTGAACGATAAAACTTATATTCCATAAGAACTGATAATCTAATCCTTTGTGTGTAAGTCGCACTCTATGTACCAGAGCATCTACTAAACAGGATAAAAGACACTAGCAATATATAAAATGATGCAAAAAATTTGCCCATACATGATTCTCATTAAGATAGGATAAAATGATTTTAATAAAATAATAAATCCATAACTAAAATTATTACATAAATCATGGTTTTAATCTAATTCTCTAATAATTATTCCTTAAGGAACAAATACTCCTCCTTCTTTGTCATTTCAAATTATAAGAATTGGAGTTATGCTCTCATGATTGCCCAGTTAATTGCCTCCTCAAATCGAAAATTTCTTCATTTCAATGATCCAGTCTTTTTTCATAAAGACTGACCACTTGTGATACTGCTCTCCCCGTAGGTCACTCAATAAATGGAGTATGAAGTTGGTGATTAGGTTTTGATCTTCTAGGAAAAATCCCCCTCTACCTAGATCGCCTGGAAGGCGAAGGTGATCTCGTAGGAGTCTGCTCCCTCCTAACAATTAGTACCGCAAACTGGATACGACTTCTGACGTATGAACGATGAGATTGGTTAACACTAATATTGTTGTAGGGAAAATATTTCACAATGGTGATAGTTAAGAACCTACCCACGGATGACACCATATTGTAGGGGATATCAAATCCTTAATAAAGGCAATATTATAAATTGGCCCCAATAATATTAATGTTGTATAGTAAAGGACACTTTATGTGCGTGGTTCGATATATCATTCTACCTACATCCACAGGTTGGGAGGCAGAGTTATTTATTTCTTTGAAGAACAAATGATGATTGGAGTGTTAGGGTTGCTAGCTATGAGTCTAAGTGGTCATAAATAAGATACAAGTTAATACACCCAAATAGGGTGAGATTGCCTTTAATTATAAATACATGGTTCTTATAAATATGGATTTATCTATTTAAACTTATCCATGTGTGATAGAGTTGTGTAATAACTAATCGCCCATGATGCATGCTGATCTCCCTAGATTCTAACTCGGCTCGTCCTCAATATTCGGCCAACTATGTCCCTTAACCTCCGAAAGCCACGTGATAATCCACATGGCATAATCGACTACATTTTCCTTTAGATATGTTATAATGGGTATAATGTAATGCGATATATGGAGGTTTCTATGCTATTCACACAACAAATATGACATTAAAACAAAAGCATAGTGGGACACCCTTAAAATATTAAAACATCTACCACGAAAAAAAAAATATATATATATACACACACACACACACACACACACCATATGTTCATGCTATTATAGTATTTGGTCCAGAAGTACCATACTTGTTTACTATTACTATTAGAATATTGTTATACATTACATAATGCATGATACTGGATATTATAGTTGCAGTCAATATCTTGACAAGAAATTAACATCGTTGACTTGCAAAGCATGGGAGTAATATCAACGTTATGTGATACATTCGTGAAATCATTGGTGTAATATTTTTTAAATCTAAAGATCCATGTCGTGTTAGTAATGTACATGTAGATTATTTTCATGATCCTCATAAGGGATAATCAAATCACTTATGCGTTGCCTTAAATGACATATAGTCCTACTACTACTTATGAAGGCAATGGTGCTTGTATATCTCAAACTCAAAGAAGCTACATCGAGGGAGATATAACTAACACATTTTAGTTCTACTTATATACATGAACTCAAGAAGAGTTTTGAAACACATAAACTCTAGTAATGTTATAATACTGAAGTCAAATAATACCAATAAAGTTGCATGTTCATCCTTTTTTACCAAAGTCTTATGAAAATCAAGCTTATAAAGAAAAATGAAATTGAAGTATGAGCTTATAAAATTGTATTCACTAAGTTAAAGCAATATTTCAAAAGGTTGTATTTGAAACTGATTGTAACACCTCGTAAATTTGAGGACTTTGAATTTTATTGATTTTGGGAAAATTTAATCATTTTGGGAGAAATGGAACTTATTCATTTTTGGAGACATTTAAATTTATAATTTGGAGAAATTATTTAAATTGGTGGATTTATTTAAATTTGTAAATTGAAATTTAAAATATTCAGTTTTTTTTGTGTCGAATTTTTGAAGTAAAAAATTTGAGAATGTTATAAAGTAATTCGGATTGAAATTCTGAGAGCACAGTTGACTCTGGATAGGTCGAAATAGTCAGAAAAGACTACCCGAGGGTAGTAATCGGGTCTCGGAACATTTTCTGGCATAATCGGGTCCACAAGAGAGTGTTTGGGCCACTTTAACTAAGTTCATTAGTCTAAAAATGGAATTAGGCCAATGAAAGCTAATTAAGGGAGTTGGGGCAGCCATAACTCAATGGGAGAAAACCTAAATCTGTAGAGGAAGTTTGGGAGGGCAAATTGGGGATATTATGGGAGCCAAATCAAGAAGAGGAGTACGTTCTTTGTTAAACCTCCATCTACTTCAAAGGAATCGGACTCTACAAATTCATCCAGACAAGTAGTTAAACATGCTTTCATTTAAATTACGGTATTGCGATTCATATCATAGTGGGTGTAAACCATATTCATTTTGGGAAGAGTTATTATAGCAAAATTCGTTTTTGGGAGGGTATCACATGTTAAATCTGGGTTTTGGGGATTTAAGCATTTAAGATGAGATTGATGTTTAATAAATGGGAGAATACAATCATATGATTTTAGAATATGATTTATAATCGAAAAAACAGTAGCAATTGTTATTGAATTTGAATTATTGAATTGAATTGAATTTGTGATTTAAGAAATTTTAAGAAAAACCCAATTCAGGAACCCTAGAAGTTGTAATGAGAATAATTGATGATTGATGATATATATTAGTGTTAGAACCTGTTTATAGATGTAAAAAACAAGGGGTGTCAATTGGATTGATGTTTGAGTTAAATCCATGGAAGTTGGATGGTTATAAATGGAGAAAAATGAGTTAGAGAAGAAGAAGATCCGTAGTCCATCGAAACGGTCCAATTTTTAGGCAAAACTGATTCGATTTACCTATTTGTCAAAACATGAAACTTTTAGACCTGTTCGTCACGGTCGTATGGGCGCTGACCTTGTCTATTTTATATTTTTTTTGACTTTGTAATGATTTTTCTACGAAAGAGTGTCTCAAGCCGAAATCCTTTGTGAGAAATAAAATCTGGATTTTTAGGGATGTCCGTAGACGAGTGTAGGACTCTGGAAAATATTAAGGAACATTACTTTTCCCTTGAAATTGGATGGGAATGAACGTAATATTAAGGAACATTACTTTTACCTTGAAATTGGATGGGAATGAACGTAGTGGTATGGCTTTAGAGTGTTTGGGATGAATGATCCTCGAAAATATTTGAACGAATTCGAATGGAAATATCGGATTGAAATTAGGATACGGACTAGATTGAGATGTGCTTAGTATCTTGAAATAAAAATATGAATATAATTTAATACGTATGGAATTAAGAGTCGGGGTCGTGTCTCGGATATTTTAGGCTAGTGCGACAGGAGTTAGGCACAGAGTACCTGGTTTAATTTATTATAGATGTATATAATAAATTATCGAATATTGAACTTAATAAAGGGTGTTTTACCAAATGGTGGAACTTGAGGTGATAGATTCTAAATGGTGAAGATACGGACCGAATAAGTGAGTCGGGGTGTTGTAGTTGGGTGACATTACTTTAATAAACTAATTAATGTGAAATTGATTAGATTAATCAGGGTGATTTGAAATATAAGGAATTCGAGAGATCAGCGAGCCTATGACTTAGATCAGTAGGATATGATTGAATTTCCTACTACGATATTTAAAGGATAACTGACACACTTCGAGTAGTGTGGGATACTCGATAATATACGATAAAAAGTGTAATTGGAATGAAATAATACGTAGGATATTCGGGAGATATATATGCTATGTATGGGATATAGGATATAGGTTGTGTGTATACCTATACTGATTTGTATGAATTATTATGTGTATGACATACCTACCATATTTTCTATCACGGGAGGTCTTTTGAAGGGGACAGTCTTATCCTAATGAGCCTTCAGGGGTATTTTAGATTGGGTACCTCAGAGCATAGGGCCTAAGGAGGACTTATCGGTGAGTTAATTAGTTTGGGTGATATGGGTGTGTAGGTATGTGCGTAGCCCATAAAGTCGTGATCTGTGTTCGCCTTCAATATGTGTGATTTGTATTGATATGATTCTAGAGTGATTCAGAATCTGTAGTCCTTTATACAGTGCGTGATATACCGGGACTTGATAGCAGAATATGCATGCACCACAGGTTTAAACCTCAGGGTGTTGTAATGTATATATATAATTAGTGTGATAAATATATATACTTGTGATTTATTTTACTACGTGTGTTTGGTAGATGATGTACCAGGACATGATAACATAGTATACACGCACCACAGCTCATCTTCGGGGTGCCATATTAGTATATATATAATAGTGTGATATATGTATACTTGTATTTTATTCTAGTGAGTGAGTTTAGTAGAAGAGAAAGATAGTGACTTTAAAAATAACTATATTATGGGGAGAAATAAACATATACTGAGAAATTTATAATAGGCTAAAAGACATGAAAATTCGGTAACGTATTGTATCGGCAATATGGGTAGGCATAACGAATTATTTTGTAGAAGGAGATTCGATATGGCTAGTTAGGTGGGGTAGCTTAACTAGGAAAGGTAGAAGGCGAGCGTTAAGTGTGCACAATAGATGAGGGGTGAGCTATGTCTCAATAGAGTGCGACACTAGCTTAAATATGAAAAGTGTGCATGCATATTTAATTATTGCAATTTAACTGCTTGCTAAATATTTTCAAAACGTTTTACTTGGGCTCTGACCTATATCAAAAATCTTTTCCAAAATATTTTAGGTGTCCAGCCATAGGGACGCCCAGTTTGAGGATTCTATCCAGGGATTCACGGTTGCATCTCATGTGGAAATTGCAGGACCTTATTCTAAATGCTTCATTCATTTACTCCTAGTGTAGGAACTTTTCTTCAGTACTCATTTGGGTATGTCGCCCTCAGATTTTGTATTTATTTTATGTATTGGACTTTATGTATCCAGGTTATTGCTTCAGGTACTATTGTATTTTATTGTTCAACCGATAGTTAATTCGGCTATCTTTGTTTATGATTATTCATTTGTGTTGGATTCCATTATCAGTTGTGCGGATGGTTTAAATGGGCATTGATTTATGCATGTTGTTAATTAATCTAAGATAAAATTTGACACTGGTTTAATTAAATTATTAGGTGGTTAGTAACCTTAAAAAGTTTTCGATAGTAGTGCTAAGAATGAGCCATATGAGACCAACTTGTTATTTTCATCATAGGCTGGCCACCCGATATTTTAATGGACGGGGTGTCATAGATGGTATCAGAGCATCAGGTTCTAGAGTCCTTGGAATCTGTGCGGCTTATTACGTTTCAGCGTAGCGTTCTTTGTTATAGAGCCTTATTATAGGATTATTTTATTCCTTAACGTATACAACTAACGTTCTCCTGCGATTAAGTATAGCTGTGGTGATTTATATACGAGTTCGATTAAACTTCATACACCAAAAATTTTTGGGACGACCAGCGAGGGCCGTTAGAATGATGGCAGGAGGGGAGACTCAGTAGAAGCCATGAAATATTGTGAGAACGGTAACCATGATAGGAGTCACCATAGTAATGGGAGGAGAAGATCCAAAGATAATTTTGTAGGGTGGAGTGCTATGGCACCTATGATTAAATTTTGAGTGCAAATTTTTAACTCATAGGAGTGACGTTGAAGTAGTGGGAGTCGATCACCACAACCATGGAGGGATACCATGAATAAAAAGGAATTTGGGTGTGCGGTTTGATCGCAAATCCTCTCATAAACTGTTTAAATAAGAGAGGCAAAGGAGATTTCAAGACTTGTTTCAAAGGGTTAGTAGAATAGTCGATCATGAAGGAAAGTTGACATGTTTAGCGAATTTTATACCAGATAAGGTGGATACGGAGAATCGAGAAGGTCTTTAAGTTAATGATAAATGCATGGATAGATTATACAAGCATGGATGGGGAAGTCCGAATAGAACGACTGATATCGTTGTTGTCATTATGTGTAAAGAGTAGGAATATATATGTGGATATTATCCGCAGTGATTTTGGGGATAGGAACGGGATGCCCAGCAGGGGCAACATTTATATGGACTTTTTGGTTCTGTTGGAATAAGGGTGTTATGTCCAGGAAACATTTGAACCGCGAGTGCTATTGAAAATCAAAAGCATGAGTTTGATCCCTGGGTGATTGGGATCTGTTTTGTGTGACACGAGCGAGTCAAAGTAGTTTATTTTCACTAGATTCGCATGTAAAACGGGTTTAGTAGAAGTATCGTTAATATCACTATAGTGTGTGTTTATTCACCGTTGAGTTACCGAAACTCTCTCTTTAGTTACCTCTGCAGAGGAGCGGGTGGGGACACTGAGAGGAGATATATTTTATGAGGTTAGCTAGTTTTGAGAGGTGATATTCGAGGTATGGTTTAATCTGGGTACGGACTATTAAGCGATGGTGGGCGATTACAGCAAGACTATCATATTCGTTGTTCCGGGGTAGTCTGTATATTTTTATGATGTCTCAGTTAAAAGAGGGTCGAGATCACGACGATATTTTAAGAAGTAGACTTCAGAGAGTACATAGGTCTAGTTATATTGGAGCCCGGTGCATAGGGACTTTTACTAATGTAATTAAGGGTATATCGAGTTTATTGTTGAGTGGAGAGATTTAACTCATTCATGTGTAAGTGCTGAGAACTTAGTGATAGTGAAAGTATACGATAGTTTGACGCCTTGAGAGACATGGGCATAGATGATTTGATTTACGTATTGGGAGACAAAATTTGTGATATCTTGGTTATGTTCTTGGGATTTACGGATTTCGATGACCGATAATTCTAAGGGAAAGTGCATTGGGGAAAGCTCTTTTGAACTTCATTACGGGAGGTTACACACATGGATCGTAATAAACCTTGGGAATAGCGAGACTTTGTTGGATGCTAGTGTATCGATTTTAAATGTTAAATTATTAAACAAGTAGAGGAAACACTTTAAGTTGGGAGCTAATACGATATATGGTAGTGGAGCCGGGTAGTTCTACGAAGGATGCACTGAGAAAATTTTTACCCCACAAGTTAATGGGTGGGGAAGGGTCGAGAAGGATTTAATTTGCAAATTGGGGTAATCGAGAATACCCATACGTTATAGCCACATAGAGAGTGTAGAGCTGAGCTTGAGAAATATATGTTACGTACGTAACGTTAGTCATAATTATACTGAAATGTTTTGGCTATAGTATATAGTATGGTGAGACTTTGTGTTCGCTGTCCTGAGATATGATTTACTTGTACTAGTATTACGTGAAAGAGGGTCTAGTCTATATATTTGTGTATATATGTTATTGTGTGTTGCATAATAACTTATGAGAAAGTCTTTGTATTATTATATTTCATCCCGGCGAGTTAGGATATTTACTGATGAAATTCAGAGTGGATATTTTAATGACGAGAGAGGATGTATAGCTTGTGATTGACTCGCGCTAATATAATAGTGATAGTAAGGGGCGTCATATTGTATGATGTCCTTGGTAACATGAAAATGGTCGAGTATACTTTTATGTCAGGAAACGGGATTTGCGGGTACGTGCTATAGACTGAGGGCTAAACAGATCTCATCGACCGACAATGCTAGGTAGTAATGTATCGAGGGGGTTCCTTATTTGGATTTCACTTTGCGAGACATCCCACTCATGAAACATAGCGCAACGTTGGAAGTGGGGAGATGTTTGGTCACTAGAATATAGTTTTGCTACATTGGTTATTTTTCATTCAGGTAGTTATGATTATGAGTTGAAAGTTGAATTACAATTTAAGGCTAGTGGATTCGGATAAACTTTGTGCAGTTATGCACGGGTATAGGGTGTATGGGCGCCCTGGATAATTAATTAGTTTTAATATAATTCGCGATTACAAGGGGTACAAATATGGGTAACGAACCTAAGGACATGTGAGTAGGGAAGTATTTGAGGTTTTGAGTGTTAGGCTCATCTGAATTTCGAGGATGAAATTCCTTTGTAAGGGGGAAAGTATGTAACACCCCATAAATTTTAGGACTTTGAATTTTATTAATTTTGGGTAAATTTAATCATTTTTGGAGAAATGGAACTTATTCATTTTTGGAGACATTTAAATTTATAATTTGGAGAAATCATTTAAATTGGTGGATTTATTTAAATTGGCAAATTGAAATTTAAATTATTCAGATTTTTTTGTCGAATTTTTGAAGTAAAAAATTTGAGAATGTTATAAAAAAATTCAGATGGAAATTCTGAGTGCACGGTTGACTCTGAATAGGTCGAAATAGTTAGAAAAGAGTACTCGAGGGTAGTAATCGGGTCTCAAAATAATTTTAGGCATAACCGGGCCCACACGGGAGTGTTTGGGCCACTTTAATTAAGCCCATTAGTCTAAAAACGAAATTAGACCAATTAAATCTAATTAAAGGAGTTGGGGGCATCCATAACTCAATGGAAGAAAACTTAAATCTGTAGAGGAAGTTTGGGAGAGCAAATTGGGATTATTTTGGGAGACAAATCAAGAAGAGGAGTGCGTTCTTTGTCAAACCTCCATCTACTTCAAAGGAATTGGACTCTACAAATTCATCCAGACAAGTAGTTAAACATGCTTTCATTTAAATTACGGTATTGCGATTCATATCATAGTGGGTGTAAACCATATTCATTTTGGGAAGAGTTATTATAGCAAAATTCGTTTTTGGGAGGGTATCACATGTTAAATCTGGGTTTTGGGGATTTAAGCATTTAAGATGATATTGATGTTTAATAAATGGGAGAATACAATCATATGGTTTTAGAATATGATTTATAATCGAAAAAACAGTAGCAATTGTTATTGAATTTGAATTGAATTTGTGATTTAAGAAATTTTAAGAAAAACCCAATTCAGGAACCCTAGAAGTTGTAATGAGAATAATTGATGATTGATGATATATATTAGTTTTAGAACCTGTTTATAGATGTAATAAACATGGGGTATTAATTGGTTTGATGTTTGGGTTAAATCCATAGAGGTTTGAGGGTTATAAATGGAGAAAAATGAGTTAGAGAAGAAGATGATTCGTAGTCCATTGGAACGGTCAAATTTTGAGGCAGAACTGCTCCGATTTACCTGTTAGTCAAGACAAGAAACTTTTAGACATGTTCTTGACGGTCGCGTGGGCGCTGACCTTGTATTTTTTTATTTTTTTTGAATTAGTAATTATTTTTCTACGAAAGAGTGTCTAAAGCCGAAATCCTTTGTGAGAAATAAAATCTGTATTTTTTGGGATGTCCGTTGATGAGTGTAGAACTCTGGAAAATATTAAGAAACATTACTATTCCATTAAAATTGGATGGGAATAAACGTAGTGGTATGGATTTAGAGTGTTTGGGATGAATAACCCTCGAAAATATATGAACGAATTCGAATGGAATTTTCGGATTGAAATTAGGATACGAACTAGATTGAGATGTGCTTAGTATCCTGAAATAAAAATATGAATGTAATTTAATACGTATGGAATTAAGAGCCGGGGTCGTGTCTCGGATATTTTAGGTTAGTGCGACAGGAGTTAGGAACAGAGTAACCGGTTTAATTTATTATTGATGTATATAATAAATTATCAAATATTAAATTTAATAAGGGGTGTTTTACCAAATGGTGGAACTTGAGGTGATACATTCTAAATGATGAAGATACTGACCGAATAAGTGAGTCGGGGTGTTGTAGTTGGGTGACACTACTTTAATAAATTAATTAATGTGAAATTGCTTAGATTAATCGGGGTGATTTGAAATATAAGGAATTCGGGAGATCAGCGAACCTATGACTTAGATTAGTAGGATATGAGTGAATTTCCTACTAAGATATTTAAAGGATAATTGGCACACTTCGAGTAGTGAGGGATACTCGAGAATATATGATAAGAAGTGTAATTGGAATCAAATAATAAGTAGGATATTCGGGAGATATATATGCTACGTATGGGATATATGATATAAATTGTGTGTATACCTATACTGATTTGTATGATTTATTATGTGTATGACATACCTACCATATTTTCTATCATGGGAGGTCTTTTGAACGGGATAGTCTTATCCTGATGAGCCTTCGGGGGGATTTTAGATTTGGTACCTCAGAGCATAGGTCATAAGGAGGACTTATCGGTGAGTTGATAAGTTTGGGTGATATAAGTGCGTATGTATGTGCGTAGAGCATAAATCCGTGGTCTGTGTTCACCTCCAATATGTGTGATTAGTATTTATACGATTCTAGAGTGATTCAGAATCTGTAGTCCTTTATACCGTGCGTGATGTACCAGGACTTGATAGCAGAGTATGCATGCACTGTAGGTCTCAACCTCGGAGTGTTGTAACGTATATATATAATTAGTGTGATAAATATATATACTTGTGATTTATTTTACTATGTGTGTTTGGTAGATGATGTACCAGGACATAATAGCATAGTATACACGCACCACAACTCATCTTAGGGGTGCCGTATTAGTATATATATAATAGTGTGATATATGTATACTTGTGATTTTATTCTACTGGATGAGTTTAGTAGAAGAGAAAGATAGTGACATTAAAAATAACTATAATATGGGGAGAAATAAACATATATTGAGAAATTTATACTGGGCTAAAAGACATGAAAATTCGATAACGTATTGTATCGGCAATATGGGTAGGCATAACGAATTATTTTGTAGAAGGAGATTTGATATGGCTAGTTAAGTGGGGTAGCTTAACTAGGAAAGGTAGAAGGCGAGCGTTAAGTGTGCATAATAGTTGAGGGGTGAGCTATGTCTCAAGAGAGTGCGACACTAGCTTAAATTTAAAAAGTGTGCACGCATATTTAATTATTGTAATTTAACTGCTTGCTAAATATTTTCAAAACGTTTTACTTAGGCTCTGACCCGTGTCAAAAATCTTTTCTAAAACATTTTCGGTGTCCAGCCACAAGAACGCCCAGTTTGAGAATTCTATCCAGGGATGCGCAGCTACAGCTCATGTGGAAGGTGCAAGACCTTATTATCAACACTTCATTCATTTACTCCTAGTGTAGGAACTTTTCTTCAGTACTCATTTGGGCATGTCGCCCTCAGATTTTGTATTTAGTTTATTTATTGGACTTTATGTATCCAGGTTATTGCTTTAGGGACTATTGTATTTTATTGTTGAATCGATAGTTAATTCGACTATCATTATTTATGATTATTCATTTGTGTTGGATTCCATTATCAGTTGTGTGGATGGTTTAAATGGGCATTGATTTCTGCATGTTGTTAATTAATGTAAGATAAAATTTGGCACCGGTCTAATTAAATTACTAGGTGGTTAGTTGAAACACCCCGCCTAATTAAATACAGGGTGATCAATCATTTATTAAATTATAACCAAGGTGAATGGTTGGTTCATTCTTAGCATCACTGTCGCAAAAATAATTTTCCAAATTAAACACCCTAAATAATTAAGATAAGTGACAAAACTATTTTTAAGACATCAATTCCAAATTTAATTTAAAACCAACATTAAAACCTTTCATAATCCACAGTTTAAGAATCACACAACAACTAGACTGGAAAAGATAATCTAAGCAATTTAAGCAATCAACTAATTAATTCTAACTTTAAAACTTCAAAGGAAAAACATCCTGACTGTGACAATCCCATAACTACTGAAAGTAAACGAATCACAATCTCTAATAAAACCAACTGAATAAGGGAAAAGGGCAACACATGCCCAACTGAATAAAATAGAACTAGACGTGGAATCAATAATGAGGTCGTCTAAGCAAGAGGCCTGCAACTCCCACCTAAGCTGCAGCACGTTCCTTCGAAAGGATCCTATGCAAGATGCCCCTGTGGCTGGGCACCTGTAATATATACATATATATACAAGAGAGAAGAGAAAATAGGAAACGGGTCAGAGCCCGATTGTAAAACAGTTTAAAATTTAGTTAGCAAGTATTTAAAACGCTTACCGGCTAATGCAACAATCATATTAGTACGCGGCACTCTCTTGAGAAATTCTCACCTCTCTTCTAATGTGCACACCTACCGGACTATTTATCCCAACCGATTAGTTTTTCTTAAAGTTCTCATAAGGTTTCATGCCGACAATTACTAGTGCTAAGATAGTTAATTTCTAAAGGCAAAGATTTCACATAACTCTCATTTTATTATAAAATTTCTCAGTGTTGCCTCAAACTTTTCACACACTTTTAAATATCGAAATATCTAATCATTACTCAACTACTTTTAATCATAGTAGAAAGTTTCCTAGTTTAAATTATATATATATATATATACTATCGGCACCCCACATAAAATTTATGATGCTGGCATACTCTGCTATCAAGTCCCAGTATCACTCGTACTAAGGGAAATACTAGTTCGGAATCGCTCTCGAACTGTATTAATACAAAACACATACAAATTGAGGTGAAGCATAGTTTCAAGTCACTAAGAGGTCAGCACATACCCTCACGTCTCTTAGGACCGTCTGACTATCTGTCTGATAGCCTGTACCAAGGATTCCTATGTTCTAGGGTACAAGTCAATATCCCCCATAAAGGTCCCATCGAGATAAGACTGTCCCGGTGCGGTAACCTCAGTGATAGCAAGTAGCGCGGGCATGATTTTTGCACTTATATAGTATTTCCACAAACACAGTCATATATGTATACTACCATTCTCATTTCAAATTTAGGTAGACTCACGACCCATACTTATGATATTTATTTCTATTGCACATTAATAGATTATTCCGTATAACGGTTCGTCTCTTTTATTCTTATTTATGGGATTATTCCAAACTTACTTCGTAGTACTCGTGAAATCTTACCTCCCTAAGCGTAATTTCAGTAGGTACTCTTTTATTTTACTACGTAACTTCCTTACGAGTCTCACCTTTTAGATACACATTCCCATTATTCCTTAAGTGTAAAACACCACCGTTAAATGTAAATCTTGTCTTACATTAAAGGTTCCATTTTATAAAGTCCTACTGGTCTTCTTTATATCCCAAAATGTTCTAACATTAATGTCCAACGATTTATAGTCATTTAAGTTGGAACAACGTATTTAAAAAGGGGAATGTGAGTTTTCCAGTGTGACAACCCGACTATCCGGAATAAAGGGTGGCCAGCCCTATACCCCGAAAATAGGAATCATTGATAAATATCATTCTCAGCATCACAACAATATGCAAAGTATAGGGATAACCACTCTATATTCCAGAAAACGGGTTATCAAAAACTTTGATTTGAATTGAAAAGAAAACATTTTCAACAACCCCTAATAGAAATAGAGGGTGGAAACCCCCACAAGCGTAGATAAGAAACCCAAAAGATACAAAAGGACCGAACAAAAGGTCGGTCAATAACAACCATACAACATACAATTAGTACCAAGTATTACATAATAAATCCATTATACAATTACAACGGTTTGGGCAACAAGCCCGAATAAACTGAGCATAACTAGAAACATAAATAGAGGCGTCTACACAAAACTCCCGTGAAACCCGCACAATGTCACGGCTCCTCAAAACATATGGAAGGAAAGGTCATTACGGGCGACCGTGCGGCGGAACACCTGAACGGATTAAATATATACATATACAACAAGAAAGGAAAAACCGATCAGGGCCGGGTACATGTGATCAATAGATAAATGACAGGTATGACAATGATGCACAATAATCATGGATGATAGTCTAGCATGGTAACATCATAGAAGGAGCTAAAACTGATAAAGGACTACATAGAGTGAGATTCATTTAAAACAGAATTAAAAGGACATGTGAGTCTTTATCATCATTCATCATATTTCAATTTCAATCTTCTTTTCCATTCCTTATCAGGAATATAATTATCATCATGTTCTCTATATGGCACTAACTTCAATAGCATGCTCTTTGTGGCATAAATTTGCTCTTTATGGCATTAAGGTTCCATCGAGTCCAACTCGATAATTTGAATAGTCATAAATATAAATATAACGATTCTAAGACCGCCCGTCCGGGTTTCCCCACTGTGCGCGTCCCTAAATAACCATCATCTTCCAGGGCCTAACATAAGACAACCTGGGATCCTATCGAAAACGTCGGGAAGCGGCCATATGCCTGCGGGGTAGTCAAGACCACACCCAGAATCTCCTACCCATCGCAGAAAAATATAAAACAAGCGCTCATATGGCCTAGGACTATATCCACCCTGCATTCATTAGCCAGGGGGCTTCACCTATCGCACGGACTTCCCTTAAGATGGTATTTAGAGAGGTGTGTAACATCCATTTTATTTATTTCCATTACATGATTTAGTAAATTATCATTTACCTTATCAATATTCCCATTTTAAATAAATGTATAAGTTAAATCGGGACTATATGTAATTCGTACCGACATAGCATCCTCAAAAGGAATTCAGACTCCAAAGTTCTTCCCAAGGCCTCTTTTAGGCTTTACTATAAACCATCAAGTCAAATCTAACTCGAGTTGAATTCTAAAGTCTCCAAATTGACTTTAATAGATTCTAGACCCTTATAAAACTACAAGACACAAGAAATGCCTAAGCATCACTTTAAATTCCCCCTTGAATGAATCCTAGATGAACCCTTTCGAGTCTAGGATGTCGACCCAACTCAAATAATACTCTAGACCCTATGTTTACTTCATTTAAGAAGGTCCCTAATCATTAGTCCTAAAGAAGAGGGGTAAAAAATGAAAAAGAAAAATTTCAAAAAGTGCAGGGCTACCGAATCGATTCGCCCCCTTGGCCGAATCGATTCGGCCAGAAAGTTTGAGATTCTGCATAATTGCCGAATCGATTCGGATGAGAGCCGAATCGATTCGGTCAGAAAATCTGGGTTTCTGCATAACTGCCGAATCGATTCGGATAAATTCCGAATCGAGTCGGTTCACAAGACCTGGGCACTGGAACTAACCGAATCGATTCGCCCAGGGGGCCGAATCGATTCGGGCCTGCGATTTTGCCAAGAAATGGCTATGGAGTCTTGGACTCCATTTTCTACCCCAACTCAAATTTCTTCAAACCAAACTTATATACCAACTCTAAAATAACATCAATGATACTATTGATCATCTAAAACCTCATGAATCACCTTTGAGTGGATCAAAACCCAAAAATACATAAGAAAACCCTAAGTTTGCTAAACTAAAATCAATACACCATTACCACAACAAATCATTTATTTCAAGACACAAATAGCAAGTAAAAACTTGCCTTGATTCAGCAAATATGCAGATTCCTTGGTGTAGTAGCAATCTCTCTCTCAATCTCCAAAGCTTTCTCTCTACTCTTCTCTTACTCTCTTAGGTTTAGGAAGGGAATTTTGGGGAAATTAGAAGACTTAGAAGACTTAAGTCGTGACTTAAGGTAAATGCCCCACTTAATTAACCAAAAGTGCGATAAAATAATACGCAATAGCATAATTAAGGTACAACCAGTCAAAAATGCCCAAAACTACAAAATACAACATGGCACATTATTTGACTATTTCACACATTCCGGAATCAACTGCAACCTCCAAATTATCATTTGGACATTTTAAAATTCAATTTAGATCCCGGTCTCATTATTAAGCCAAATATCATTTTAAATTCAGATGATATTAATAAGCATGACATAGCAATATTTCCCCATAATTATGATATGTATGCTAACTCACAATAAATATCAACTTTTCTACATTGAATTAACATTCAAATCATAACCCCACACTGATCTCTAATTACTTATACAAAGTAATTACTATAAAGTACGGTCTCACAAGCGAGGGTTATTACATACTCCCCCCCTTAAGAGGGAATTTTGCCCCCAAAATTCAGGCATACCTCATAAGAAAAGATGTGGATATTTCTCCCGCATCTCATCCTCGCGTTCCCAAGTTGATTCGCTTGCATGATGATGACTCCAATGAACTCTCACTAGGGGTACCACACGAGATCTCAACTTTCGCTCCCCAAACTCAAGGATAGCAACCGGTTGTTCTTCGTAAGAAACATCGGGCTGCAAATCGATATCCTCTAAAGGAATGTGCCAAAGGGCACCTTCACACCTTCTGTACTTCTTCAAAGAAGAGACGTGAAATACATCATGGATTTGTTGTAAAGGTTCCGGCAAGGCAAGTTGGTATGCTACGGGACCAACCTTTGCAATCACCGGTAAAGGTCCAACAAAGCGGGGTGCAAGCTTTCCTTTCTTCCCAAAACGTTTAATACCCTTTATTGGGGACACTCGCACTAACACTTGGTCTCCAACTTCCAATTCCATATGTCTCCTACCCGCATCGGCATAACTCTTTTGACGATCTTGGGCTATCGGTATGCGGTTTCGAATAAGCTCAATTTTCGAAGAAGTATCTTGGATCATTTCAGGTACAAGGAACTTATTATCACCCACTTCCAACCAACAAGCGGGCGATCTACAAGGCCTGCCATATAGAGCTTCATAAGGTGCCATTCCGATAGTAAATTGGTATGAGTTATTATAAGCAAACTCAACCAATGGAAGGTATTGTTCCCAACCGCCTTTAAAGTCAAGTATGCACATACGAAGCATATCCTCCAACATCTGGTTTACCCTTTCGGTCTGACCGTCTGTTTGAGGATGATAGGAAGAGCTTAACTTCAATTCAGTCCCCATAGCTCCCTGGAAACTCTGCCAAAAGTGGGACACGAATATTTTATCTCGGTCTGAGACAATATTCAAAGGTACCCCGTGGAGTCTGACGATCTCCTCAATGAACAACTGGGCATAACGAGCGGTATCATAATCGGTGCGCACAGGTAAGAAGTGTGCCGACTTAGTCAAACGGTCGACAATCACCCAAATTGAGTCATGACCCTTTTGCGATCTAGGCAAACTCGTAACAAAGTCCATCGAAATGCTCTCCCATTTCCATACGGTAATCTCGAGCGGTTGTAACAAACCTGTCGGTCGCTGGTGGTCAATCTTAACCAACTGACAAGTAGTGCATTGAGACACAAACTCTGAGATATTCCTCTTCATACCAGCCCACCAATACAAACGAAGCATATCTTGGTACATCTTGTCCCCGCCTGGATGCACCGTGAACTTGGACCCGTGGGATTCCTCCATAACTGCACGTCTCAAATCCCCATCATCGGGAACCACAAGTCTTCCCTGGAAGCGTAGTCCACCCTCAGAACCAATTGAGTATGACTCCGCTCCCTCAGACAACAACTGGCTTGTCTGGTCTTGACAAACTTTATCTCTTTTCTGAGCTTCCACAATCTTTGCTATAATCGTGGGAGTAACCGTAATCACGGAAAGGAATGCTCTCACCCCTGCATCCTCCAGGCTGAGTTCTTTCCACTTAGCTTTCCACACCTCAGCTAAGCCTCCATTAGGCTTTCTACTCAAGGCATCTGCTACCACATTCGCCTTCCCGGGGTGATAATGAATATCAAATTGGTAGTCTTTCACAAACTCCAACCAACGGCGCTGGCGCATGTTCAAATCCTTTTGGGAGAATAAGTACTGCAGCGATTTGTGATCGGTGAAAAGACTAAACTTTTCCCCCAAGAGGTAATGCCTCCATATCTTCAAGGCAAATACAACGGCGGTGAACTCCAAGTCATGTACCGGATAGTTCCTCTCGTGAGGCTTCAACTTACGAGAAGCGTACGCAATAGGTTGTCTCTCTTGTTGAAGAACACCTCCTAACCCCAGAAGAGATGCATCAGTGAAGACGAGATATTCTAATCCCGGCTTTGGCAATGCTAAGACTGGAGCGGAAGTCAGTCTATCCTTGAGCTCATCGAAAGTCGCTTGACATGAACTGTCCCATACAAATCTTACCTCCTTTCCGGGTCAAATTCGTCAATGGGCTAGAAACCTTAGAAAAGCCCTTAATGAATCGACGGTAATAACCCGCCAAGCCCAGAAAACTACGAACTTCAGTGGGCATCGTGGGCTAACCCCACTCCTTCACGGCGATCACCTTACTCGGATCCACAGACACGCCTTGGGATGACACCACATGCCCCAAAAATTGAACTTCCTTCAACCAGAAGCCAAACTTCTCAAACTTTGCATACAATTGATGATCCCTCAATCTCTGCAGGACCAACCGCAAGTAAGCAGCGTGATCCGACTCTGTCTGAGAATAGACTAGGATGTCATCAATAAATACAATGACAAACTGGTCAAGGGAATCCCGAAACACCCTATTCATAAGGTCCATAAACACTGCAGGGCCATTGGTTAGCCCGAAGGGCATAACCAAGAACTCATAAGATCCATAACGGGTCAAAAAGGCTGTCTTAGATACATCTTGCTCTCGTATCCTCAATTGGTGATACCCTGTCCGCAAGTCGATCTTGGAGAAGTAGGAAGCTCCCCTAAGTTGATCAAACAAATCGTCAATGCGAGGTAAAGGGTATTTATTCCGGATGGTGACTTTATTCAACTCTCTATAGTCCACGCATAACCGGAGAGAACCGTCTCTCTTCTTCACAAATAAAACTGGAGCGCCCCACGGTGAGGTACTACGCCTAATGAAGCCCTGCTCCAGTAACTTCTGAATCTGATCTCTCAGCTCACTCATCTCCACAGGAGCCATTCGATAAGGAGCTTTTGCGATCGGTCGAGTTCCCGGCATTAAGTCAATCACAAACTCTATTTCCGGACTTGGAGGTAATCCCAGTATCTCCCGAAAAATATCCTCAAAATCCCGAACGATGGGAAGAGAATCTAGGGGAACCACGACATCTCTAGATGCATCTTCCGCAATACAATATAAATAAGCACTCGTGCTCCCTTCCATACAAGGCATAACTACTAAGAACATCTCTTGTCCCGGAACCGCAAAAACTATACTCTTCCCGTAACAATTTACTATGGCACGATACTTCACTAGCCAATCCATACCCAAAATTACATCGTACCCGACCATATCAAGGACGAGCAAATCGGCATCAAAACACAAGTCACCAAGATTAATTCCTACGTTTTTACATACGAAGAAAATCAATGAGCCATCGCCCATAGAGGATTCGACGCTAGTGAAAGTACTTTCAGCAGATTTTATCAAACCCGTAGTCTGAGCAAAACTTCTAGAAATAAAGGAATGTGTAGCACCCGTATCAAATAGAATTCGACCCATATGCCCATGGATGAGAAACTTACCCTCGATCGTTGGTGGTGCAGGAGGAGCTGGAGGAAGCAAAGCCTCCTGAATATGGTAAACCCGACCATACTGCAATTGCCCCCGTTGAGGAGGAGCAATCGGATTAGGCGCTTGGGGCGGAAACTGTACATACGGCTGCTGTGGGGCCCTTGGAAGATGCCCTCCAACCAACTGAGGACACGCCCTTTTATAGTGGCCCAGCTCCCCACACTGAAAGCATTTATTCACCGCATTGTCCTGATTCCTACCTTGGTTATTCCGGAATTGCCCCGCACCTCGGCCCTGTTGGCCTCTACCTCCATTTCCACCTCTACCACCCTGTGGTTGCTGACCACCTTGACCTTGCCTGTTAGCATTGTTGTTTCCACCGGTATTAAACCCACCGAATCGTTGACGCTTGGACGAATCCCCCTGCTGAGGATCCCTCTCAACCTGCTTGTTCCCCGAGGATTGGGACGAAGACGATGTCCCCCCTCCGCTCCCAACTCCTCCCTGCCTCCCCGCTTGTCCCACAGTAACAACCTTCTTCTTGTTTAGCAAAAACAATATGTGCTCCTGACAGTGAAGTAAAGCGGCATTCATCACATCACCAAAAGTCACCAGAGATGTATTTCCCAACAAATGTTGTTTTATTCGCCAATGTAAACCTCCCACAAACTTGGAGATCCTCTTTGATTCTGGAGTTACCTCATCCGGTATGAAACTGGCTAACCGGGTAAACTCTTCCTCGTACTCGGCAACCGACCTCTCCCCTTGAACCAAATCCTGTAGCTTCCTCTGCATTTCCCTCTGAACTGCGGGAGGGAAATACTTTCCATCAAACAAAGCCCAAAAATTTGCGATGGACATGGTATCCCTTTGCTCGGGTGTCGTCATTGACTCCCATCAGTGTAAGGCCGGTCCAACCAGCTTGAAAGTAACGAGAATTTGCTTTTTCTCCTCACTACATTCCACCATCCTAATATGGCGCTGCATATCTCTCTTCCACTGGTTCGCATTGATAACATTCGAACCTCCCTCGAACTCCGGGGGATGTCCCTTAAGGAAAGACTCCCTCACCCGTTCCCATTGAGAAGGTCCCGTAGGAACTAGTGCCTCTTGTCCCCTCACTTGAGCTTGTGGCATTTGTTGGGCCACTGCAGTCATCGCGGCGTTGACAGCTTGGGCCACAATATTTGCCACTTCAGCGGCACTGATATTCCCCTGCTGCGGTGGAGGACCAAACTCATCCTCAACAACCCTATTACGTCTAGCGGGACGTCCTCTCTTCGGCGGCATCTGAGATAAAGACGAGATAGAGTTAAAACATAGTGTAAGACAATCTATTTAGCAGAAGATCGCATACATAGGCAGCAAAACAATCCTAACATTAAGTTCTATATCAAAGAACGCTACGGTAGAACGTGACAAGTCCGCATAGATCCTAAAGACTCTAGAACCTGATGCTCTGATACCATCTGTGACAACCCGACTATCCGGAATAAAGGGTGGCCAACCCTATATCCCGAAAATAGGAATCATTGATAAATATCATTCTCAGCATCACAACAATATGCAAAGTATAGGGATAACCACTCTATATTCCAGAAAACGGGTTATCAAAAACTTTGATTTGAATTGAAAAGAAAACATTTTCAACAACCCCTAATAGAAATAGAGGGTGGAAACCCCCACAAGCGTAGATAAGAAACCCAAAAGATACAAAAGGACCGAACAAAAGGTCGGTCAATAACAACCATACAGCATACAATTAGTACCAAGTATTACATAATAAATCCATTATACAATTACAACGGTTTGGGAAACAAGCCCGAATAAACTGAGCATAACTAGAAACATAAATAGAGGCGTCTACACAAAACTCCCGTGAAACCCACACAATGTCACGGCTCCTCAAAACATATGGAAGGAAAGGTGATTACGGGCGACCGTGCGGCGGAACACCTGAACGGATTAAATATATACATATACAACAAGAAAGGAAAAACCGGTCAGGGCCAGGTACATGTGATCAATAGATAAATGACAGGTATGACAATGATGCACGATAATCATGGATGATAGTCTAGCATGGTAACATCATAGAAGGAGCTAAAACTGATAAAGGACTACATAGAGTGAGATTCATTTAAAACAGAATTAAAAGGACATGTGAGTCTTTATCATCATTCATCATATTTCAATTTCAATCTTCTTTTCCATTCCTTATCAGGAATATAATTATCATCATGTGCTCTATATGGCACTAACTTCAATAGCATGCTCTTTGTGGCATAAATTTGCTCTTTATGGCATTAAGGTTCCATCGAGTCCAACTCGATAATTAGAATAGTCATAAATATAAATATAACGATTCTAAGACCGCCCGTCCGGGTTTCCCCACTGTGCGCGTCCCTAAATAACCATCATCTTCCAGGGCCTAACATAAGACAGCCTGGGATCCTATCGAAAACGTCGGGAAGCGGCCATATGCCTGCGGGGTAGTCAAGACCACACCCAGAATCTCCTACCCATCGCAGAAAAATATAAAACAAGCGCTCATATGGCCTAGGACTATATCCACCCAGCATTCATTAGCCAGGGGGCTTCACCTATCGCACGGACTTCCCTTAAGATGGTATTTAGAGAGGTGTGTAACATCCATTTTATTTATTTCCATTACATGATTTAGTAAATTATCATTTACCTTATCAATATTCCCATTTTAAATAAATGTATAAGTTAAATCGGGACTATATGTAATTCGTACCGACATAGCATCCTCAAAAGGAATTCAGACTCCAAAGTTCTTCCCAAGGCCTCTTTTAGGCTTTACTATAAACCATCAAGTCAAATCTAACTCGAGTTGAATTCTAAAGTCTCCAAATTGACTTTAATAGATTCTAGACCCTTATAAAACTACAAGACACAAGAAATGCCTAAGCATCACTTTAAATTCCCCCTTGAATGAATCCTAGATGAACCCTTTCGAGTCTAGGATATCGACCCAACTCAACTAATACTCTAGACCCTATGTTTACTTCATTTAAGAAGGTCCCTAATCATTACTCCTAAAGAAGAGGGGTAAAAAATGAAAAAGAAAAATTTCAAAAAGTGCAGGGCTACCGAATCGATTCGCCCCCTTGGCCGAATCGATTCGGCCAGAAAGTTTGAGATTCTGCATAATTGCCGAATCGATTCGGATGAGAGCCGAATCGATTCGGTCAGAAAATCTGGGTTTCTGCATAACTGCCGAATCGATTCGGATAAATTCCGAATCGATTCGGTTCACAAGACCTGGGCACTGGAACTAACCGAATCGATTCGCCCAGGGGGCCGAATCGATTCGGGCCTGCGATTTTGCCAAGAAATGTCTATGGAGTCTTGGACTCCATTTTCTACCCCAACTCAAATTTCTTCAAACCAAACTTATATACCAACTCTAAAATAACATCAATGATACTATTGATCATCTAAAACCTCATGAATCACCTTTGAGTGGATCAAAACCCAAAAATACATAAGAAAACCCTAAGTTTGCTAAACTAAAATCAATACACCATTACCACAACAAATCATTTATCTCAAGACACAAATAGCAAGTAAAAACTTGCCTTGATTCAGCAAATATGCAGATTCCTTGGTGTAGTAGCAATCTCTCTCTCAATCTCCAAAGCTTTCTCTCTACTCTTCCCTTACTCTCTTAGGTTTAGGAAGGGAATTTTGGGGAAATTAGAAGACTTAGAAGACTTAAGTCGTGACTTAAGGTAAATGCCCCACTTAATTAACCAAAAGTGCGATAAAATAATACGCAATAGCATAATTAAGGTACAACCAGTCAAAAATGCCCAAAACTACAAAATACAACATGGCACATTATTTGACTATTTTGCACATTCCGGAATCAACTGCAACCTCCAAATTATCATTTGGACATTTTAAAATTCAATTTAGATCCCGGTCTCATTATTAAGCCAAATATCATTTTAAATTCAGATGATATTAATAAGCATGACATAGCAATATTTCCCCATAATTATGATATGTATGCTAACTCACAATAAATATCAACTTTTCTACATTGAATTAACATTCAAATCATAACCCCACACTGATCTCTAATTACTTATACAAAGTAATTACTATAAAGTACGGTCTCACAAGCGAGGGTTATTACATCCAGGAGGGGTCGATCGATCGATGACAGGTGCTCGATCGATCGATGCATCAAGCAGTTATGGAGAAACTGCAGAATTTTCAGTTATGGGAATGCTATATCAAAATTTTTCAAATCATCATATTTGATTTCCAAACTTCCAACAAATTATACCACAAGTGTTATATTCCCAAATAATGAATATTCTACGTAAGGCATGCGAGTTTTCATCAATTATAACGAATTAAAAGGTCAAAATCCATAAAAATATCAAGAACCCTAATAATTTCTTTACTTAGTTCTTCTCATTCTTTTCCCAGATTTTCTACTCCTAAGTCAATGAAATTTCGTGGTTCAACTTCTACATATGAATTAGATTTCCAGAATATGTCTTTTACCTCTACAACATGCGAATTTGAGACTCCAACATATGATTTCTTTCACAAAACTAGTCCTAATCAACCCTAGACTAATATCATTGAAGCATTAGCTAAAATAGAGCAAGATAGATACTTGCCTAGGAATTCTTGGCTCAGATTTGTGAAAAATATTGGTGTGGTTGTAATCCTCGTTGCGCGATCTAAAGTTTGGCAGTGACGGCTGTGCAAACGGTAATTTCTTGGGTTTCCATGCCCAAAAATGTAAAATGCCTAAAATGCCCTCCCGAGATGTTAATTAGACCTAGAAACGCCCCGAGACCCAAACTAAACCCCCGGATACATTATTTTGACTATTTCGATCCTTCCGGACACATTGAGAAACTCAAAATGACCATACAAGTGACTTATAGTTTATTCACTTTTAATAATTCGAATTTAATCCCGACACGACACAAGCGCGCCCCGATAAATTTTTCAAAATTATCAAATTAGATCCTCGTGATAATTTTACTAAATTCAATTACACATCTTACTTTACCCATAAAGTAATTTACAATAAAATTCTAATAATTACTAACTCTCATCACGCTAGTAAATATTTAAATGATTTTCGAATTAATATAAAATTAATATCTCTAATTAAATTTAATAAATCTTCAAAATTAAAAGTCATAAAAATACGGGGTATTACATTAGTAACCTTAAAAAGTTTTCGGCAGTGATGCTAAGAATGAGTCATATGAGACGAACGTGTTATTTTGATCACAGGCTGTCCACCCGGTATTTTAATAGGTAGGGTGTCACTCTGATATGCATCGAGTAAATCATTAGATAAATGTCATAATCAGGGGGAGTATCTAATCAGTGAAAACATTTGATTATGGGAGAATCTAAGAATATGATTTTTTGTACATATGCGCGTTGTACTTTTTTTTTCTTTGATTAAGTTTTTCCCATTACGTTTTCCAATTAAAGGTTTTAACGAGAAAACACTAAGCGCGTCCAACACCGATTCAATGAAAAAAATATTATATTTTTTTTCTTTCACTTTGATTTTTTTCCATAGGATTTTTTCTTATTAAGGTTTAAATGATGCAACAATCATTGAATGGTGGATATAGTGTACTTTCAATGAGGAGTATTATATAATATGTGTTTAATATCCACTGGTATTCCACAATTACTAAAGGGTCTATTAGGATACTTTATTTCCCATTGAGTATTTATATATTGATGAAATGAAGAAACTCTCTCCTTCTAAATTCTATTTGGTCTTCTTTATTTTAGAACAATTCCATCTTATCTTCATATCCAATTCTTTTATGACGATTTTGATTATTGAAAAGATTGAGAACACCTCAAAATATTGGAAGTGTCCAAACACAAGAAGAAATTTTGCGTGCATATATGCACACGTTATCCCAAATTTATCTAGCAAGGTGAGAGTATATTGGTTTAACTCATATTATATGCTCATAAATAATACATTGAATCTTTTATTTCACTAGTTACGACCTACTCAATAGTATCGCTATTAGAAAATATCTACAATGGACTTGAGAATGAAGAAACAAAAGAGAGACGTGTAAATTTATACAATCTTGGAATTTAAACTTATTATCTTCTGGTAACATGTATTAAGTATAATATAGACTATTATACTCGGTTTTAATATAATTGTAATGAATTAGAAAATGTGATATTATAACATCAACTTGAAATTATATGAAAATCTAAAACTACTTTAATGATTCCGTAGATATTTTAGAGACACTCCCATATTTCGACAAGATTGGACTTTGATTCGACCATGTTCCCATAATTTCTTCAATAAGTATCGGATTAAAATGTTACATATTATAAATACCTAACGAACTTGCACCTAATTTTTCAATTCAAAAAATCCACAAACCTTACGATTCAATTTATATATTCTCTAAAACTCAATTATTTGATAATTTAAACAAACAAATCCCTAAAATTTAATATTGGGTACAATCTAAATAAATCAAATATATAAAAAGTATGAGGAAAGTCAAAATTGGATATCCGCTAATAAAATATAAATTGATGGCCATAGCATATAGTATAAGTTATAAGTCCCGAATAAGTCTCCAAAATAATAAATTTTTGTACTCTGACAGGATCCATACCACAAAACAACACTTAAGAGGTAAGTGAAAGAATAAAAAAAATTTACATTACTTTTGAAAAAAGTTTTAATACCCGTAACATTATTTTGTTATAAACTTTCAGGGATCAGAGGCAATCTTCTTTAAATTTTGTTAATTTCCCATTCTTTATATGAATCATGGCAACTCATTTCTTAATACAAGAATTTGGGGAAGTCAAAATGATATCTCCAACAAATACACAAACTGCCAATCAAAAACACAAAACCCCACGCTTCTCCAAGTCAACAAATTTGAAGTCCAAGCTCAAAACAAACGAGCACATGGTATTTTGTTGATACAAACTGTACTGCATCAGGGGGCACGTAAGCAACAGTTGTCTGTCGAGTTTGCAAGCATGCTATCGTTTTCAGGAGCTAACATTTTTAAGAGAAAAGAGCGCGTAGTACCCCACTTGTAACTTTCATCTTAGCCACGCTGACTTGTCCGGCCCCATCTGCTTCCTCTTCCATCAACATTCCCAAACACCAAATGATAACAAAATTTTCCACTATCCCCTCTACCTTCCGTCACCTTATTTTCAACGGGTGTGACATGTGCTAAATGATGTTAGCATTATTCAAAATCCCAGCTTTGAACTTCCCCTATATAAAGAGATCAACCTCTTCCCTCTCACTCCATCACCACCCACATACATCTCTCCTCTCTCTCTCAACATACTATATACACACGCTTGAAAGCTAAATTAATTTTCTCTCCGAAATGGCAGTTGGTTCTGTATTAGCTTCCCCGTTGGGACCTCCTGCATGTGATAAAGACGCAAGGGGACTTGAGTTCATCGAAGAGATGACGAGAAATGCGGACTCAGTTCAAGAGGAATTGTTGGCTGAAATACTGAGTCGAAACGCAAATACTGAATACCTTCAAAAATTCAAACTTGAAGGTGCCACTGATCGTCAAACATTCAAATCAAAATTACCCATGGTTAATTATGAAGATCTTCAACCATACATTCAGCGTATTGCTAATGGTGACCGTTCCCCAATCTTATCAGCTCACCCCATCTCCGAATTCCTCACCAGGTTAGTTAGTTGAATATATAGTTTTAATCACTCATTTCTTTTTCCCTTAAAAGTATAAACGCAGTAAGTTAACTTTGGTGTTTTTATTTTACAAAACAGTTCTGGAACTTCAGCCGGTGAAAGAAAACTCATGCCCACCATAAATGAAGAATTAGATCGTCGTCAAAAACTTTACAGCCTTCTGATGCCTGTAATGAACCTGTAAGTGCACATATCATAAACATAAACATAGAATGACACACACACGAAAAGTAGAAAGGACAAAAAAGGTTTTATTATGTTCTCTCTTCCTTACCATTTTTTTTTTTTTTTTTATTGTAACAGTTACGTTCCAGGTTTGGACAAAGGCAAAGGACTATACTTCTTGTTTGTCAAGTCCGAAACGAAGACCCCTGGTGGGCTTCTTGCCCGGCCAGTTCTCACAAGTTACTACAACAGTAACCACTTCAAGACCCGTCCCCACGACCCGTACAACGTCTACACAAGTACAAACGAGTCAATCCTCTGCCCAGACTCATTCCAAAGCATGTACACTCAGATGCTGTGCGGCCTGTACGAGCGCAAACAAGTTCTCCGACTTGGTGCGGTTTTTGCCTCCGGTCTACTCCGGGCCATCCGGTTCCTCCAGCTCAATTGGCCACAACTTACCCATGATATCCGAACCGGAACTCTCAACCCGAATGTCACTGACCCATCAGTCCGTGGTAGCATGACCCGGGTCATCAAACCCGACCCCGAACTTGCTGATTTTATTGCATCCAAATGCTCAGAGGAAAACTGGCAAGGAATCATCACACAAATTTGGCCAAACACCAAGTACCTAGATGTAATAGTCACGGGTGCAATGGCTCAGTATATTCCTACTTTGGATTATTACAGCGGCGGGTTACCATTAGCATGCACTATGTACGCATCCTCCGAATGTTATTTCGGTCTCAATCTAAACCCAATGTGCAAACCCTCTCAAGTTTCGTATACCCTAATGCCAAACATGGCCTACTTTGAGTTCCTACCCCACGGCCCCAACTCTGGAGCAGCAGCAACCGAGCTGGTTGACCTTTCTGGCGTGGAACTTGGAAAAGAATACGAGCTCGTTATCACAACATACGCTGGTCTGTACAGGTACCGAGTTGGCGACATACTCAGAGTCACCGGGTTCCACAACTCAGCCCCTCAGTTTCACTTTGTGAGGAGGAAAAACGCTCTACTCAGTATTGATTCCGACAAAACAGACGAGTCAGAACTGCAATCAGCGGTAGAAAACGCGTCAAAACATCTCGCTCAGTTCAACACCAGCGTGGTTGAGTACACCAGTTATGCGGATACAAAGACCATCCCGGGTCATTATGTTATTTACTGGGAGTTGTTAGTCAAGAACTTTGACAACTCGCCAACGGATGAGGTGCTGAATCAGTGTTGCTTAGCTATGGAAGAATCTCTCAACTCGGTGTATCGACAAGGCCGGGTTGAGTGTAACTCGTTGGGCCCCTTGGAGATACGTGTGGTCAAGAATGGGACGTTTGAGGAGCTGATGGATTACGCAATCTCACGTGGGGCGTCCATCAATCAGTATAAGGTGCCCAGGTGTGTTAGCTTTACGCCAATCATGGAGCTTCTCGATTCAAGGGTGGTGTCGTCTCATTTTAGTCCATGTTTGCCGCACTGGACACCGGAACGACGACCCTAAATTTGTTTCTTTTTAAGGACCCACCAAAACAATCTCATCAAGTCAACGAAATATATTCATTTGTTAGGTATATATATTTTTTTTTCTGCCCGGGTCGTTTGTTTTATTTCTGAATCAGTTATCACAGTAACTAGGACGTGGTAAGGCAGTTGTGCTCTCTACTGTACGGGTTCAATCAATCTGTCGGGCTGCCAAAAGGATGTTTAACGTGATATTGAGTGAACTGTCCCTTTCTAGACAACTAATGAGTTTCTATGAATTAAGCACATGTTCATTTTCTTTTCAAAGTTCTAGCCGACGGAATGCAAAGACTCTTTTGGATGAATATGGCATGTCATGTTGCGTGGAAACTAATATTGTTTACATAATATCCTTTCAAAAAAAATAATTAAATAATTATAAAAATATTATTTAATTTCAACATTGAAAATAATAAACCTAGTCTTAAAAAAATCCCAGCTTAGAATCACAATACAAACCAATTACATGCAATCCAATTTCTAATGTATAATATACCTCGATGGAAGGTCATAAAAGATGAGGGAAAAAAAAGGATGTTCTAAAGCTAGAAATTTCTTTAGGAACATATATAACAACAAAACAACCCATATAACAATTAAGTTATAACCAATTTAATTTCTAGTAGTCCAGTTTCAATATATTTAAGTGTGATAATAGTAAATTTTAAGCTCGTTTATATTTCGGAAACCAACAATGATTAACTTCAAGGGCAAACTCTTTTTGCAATATAGTCTACAATTATTACACCACATCATACCGAAAGATCAAATGCCATCGCTTCAATTATTACTCTTCCAAATATTTCTCCAAGTCCTTATACACAGTATATGTATCAGTTAAATCCAATATAAAAAAAAAAAAAAATAGAATCTAGGGATGTAGTAATATGATGGGAAAAGAATGCTTGCTAAAAGTCACCTGACAGTTCTCTATGCAGAGAAAAAAGATAAATATATAAACCTGGATGTGTTTTGACATTTCAAAGCCCAACTATAATATTCACAAATCTGGATGCATATGAACATTTCAATGTAAAAATAATCTATAGTTTGCCTATATACATTTATAGAATGAACCCCCTAAACATTTTCAAATGACTATTTACAGTGAATTCAGATGATTATTTCCCGTACTACTTGAAAATAGAATAAACATCAACAAAGAAAAATGCCCAAGTCTGACTTAAATGAAGGCTTCATGATAGTTCAATGACTGCATAGAAAGTAGTCAAAGTTCAAACACACACCTTCATTAACTTAGTATTAGACATGAGAAAAAGGACTTACTAATCTTGTTCAAACTTAGATAATATAAGAAGACTCCCGGAAGAAAAAAAACACACAAAGGTAATGATGAAGATGAGAAACATAACTTAACTTTTTGCCTTGAAATTTTGTTAAACACCTAGGTTGCCATGAATAAAATGTCAAAAAAATTCAAAATCTTTTAACTTACCTTAATAATCGAATCCAAATCAAGATATTATTTATCTACTTCTCAATAATTCTATTTTGTTTATTTGTGTCATGTGGAATGAAACAAAATAATAAAGAACAAAATCCAAATCATAAAAAGAGTTATTCAACAAAGAATTAATCTAACAATAAAACCAAAGCTGTTATTCCAAAACTAAGAAACCATTTAAAACAATATCTATACACAATAATAAATCAAATTTTTAATAACTGCAAAATGTGTCCAGAAATTTATAAAGAAACCTAGCTTAATGAGAACTTGACACTTGAGAGACAAAGGAAAAGGGAACTTATTGCTTAAAAAATCATACCTTAGTAGATTCCAAAGGAGGAAAAATATTTCTCTTGATATATAATTTTTTTTTTAAATGAAGAGAAATTAGTACGCAAGAATCAAAGTAGCCCATATTACTTTAGAGACTTATGCATTATTGAATTACTTAAATTTACACACGATTCTAGAAATCATGTAAGATCTACATCTCAACATCATATAATTCAATCATATCACAAACAAATATGGACCCATATGAATATTCATACAATCAATCCTTATCAACCCGTCAAAATTAGATAAAATGGACGAAAATGAAATTTCCCACCAAATCTGGAAAAAAAATACTAGAAACGAAGTGAACTATATGAACGGAATGAACATTCCCTACAAATATGAAAAAAAAATATAAAAATACAAAAACACAAAGTGAAAACACTCACGTGAGCTTTTTTTCAAGCACATAACCTACTACATCATTATATTTAGTAGAAGATGCCACTTATGTATAATAGTATAGATTGATTTAAAAGTATACCTCTTTTAGTTCACATTACCATTAGTTTATCTGCTCAGCTTGGGAGTTATCATCATAATGAGTTTAGTGCAACTTGGAGCTATACAATGAGCTGCATTCAGCGGATTGTAACTTGTAAGTGCCTGGAAATTAGAACAAACTAAACCAAATTAGAACACATTATATTAAAAATAAATAAAACATCCAAAGTGCAAATATTACTCTAAAGTACTCAATTTGGAAACCAAAAAATAGACTAAACAAAATAAAACTTAAAAAGTGTATGTTAACTTGAAAATTATATATCAATTCTGAAGAAAAAAAAGAGAGGATAAAATGGAAACACAAAATATGAGGTTTAATATTATTATATTATTATGCCCCAAACACCCGCTCCACATCAAAGAGTGTGAAGGGAGTTATATTCCAAACACATATAAGTTTGATATATGTTATTGGTTGATAATAGCATGTTGATTTAATATTGGTATAATATTATTATATTATCTTTTAACCTTGACAATATCTAACTTTAGTCCACTTTAAGCTTAATAAATGTGAAAAATAGATTAAAAAATAATACAAGGATTTTTTTCTTGTACAAAAAGCATATAACCCCCCCAAAAATATAGGTTTTTGGGTGTTTAACGTGAAATTGAGTGAACTGTCCCTTTCTTGACAGCTAATGAGTTTCTATGAATTAAGCACATGTTCATTTTCTTTTCAAAGTTCTAGCCGACGGAATGCAAAGGCTCTTTTGGATGAATATGGCATGTCATGTTGCGTGGAAACTAATATTGTTTACCTAACTAGGTGCGATGCGTGAGTCACATGATTCCGATAATTCTTCCAAGATTTTGTTTGGCCGAGATTATGATAATTCCAAAGTCACACTCATCCACATATATATAACTCTAATTTTACATTTATTGTATTCCAATATCTCATCAATTGAGAAAATACCCATTAGAAATTTCACTTTCAAAACAAATATTTGATTGTGTGTGTTTATACATGGAGCATAAATTGTGTATATATCACTCATATAAATTTATTACTGTTTGAAACAGTCCAAATATTGAAAGTCTAAAATAAAAAAGTTTCATCCTATGATTTCATCACCTTGAGAAAATACTCATTAAAAGTTTCACTTTCAAAACAAATATTTGATTGTGTGTTTATACATGGAGAGTAAATTGTGTATATATCACTCATATAAATTTATTACTATTTGAAACAGTCCAAACACTGAAAGTCTAGAATAAAAAAGTTTCATCCTATGATTAATTACCTTTGAAACTAAATATCATATATCAATTCTGAAGGGAAAAAAGAGAGAGGATAAAATGGAAACACAAATTGTGAGGTTTAATATTATTATATTATTACGCCCCAAACACCTGCTCCACATCAAACAGTGTGAAGGAAGTTATATTCCAAACACATATAAGTTCCATAGATGTTATTGGTTGATTATAGCATGTTGTTGATTTAATATTGGTATAATATTATTATATTATCTGTTAACTTTGACAATATCTAGCTTCAATCCACTTTAAGCTCAATAAATGTAAAAAATAGATTAAAAAATAATACAAGGATTTTTTTTCTTGTACAAAAAGCACATAAACCCCACAAAAAATATAGATTTTTGGGCATTTTAGTAGTTTCAGTGGCCATTGATCTTGTGTTTTTTTGAAGTTGGAATTATTCACAGTAACACATACAACAACAAAAAATAAAAAATAAAAAAATGGGAATGACTACAATTCTCATAAGAGTCTGAATAAACCCATTACCCCACAATTAAAAATGAGAGAAAAAGACAACAAAAAATAAAAATGTAAAAAGTTAACACCCAGAAACAGATCTACAAGTTTAGAACAACATCCAAAGATTTAACCTAGCTTTTATTAAGAGTCTCAGCTTCTTCATCAATGATCTCACCTCTAAACAACAATTTTCTAATTCCTCTTGCTGGCTGAAAATAATATAATATAATTTTAAGATTAAAAATAAAAAGCCCAAATGGTAATTATAATAAACATGTGAGGGTGCAAATGAATATATATATATATATATATATATATATATATATATATATATATATATATATATATATATATATATATATATATATATATATATATACCTGGTATAGAGGGGAGGAATTTGAGCACGCTCAATAAATTTATATTTTAGTATATCAAACGTGCCGGATTTGAGATTCGATTTTGTAAAAGTAAAAACAAATCCACCCAAATGCTCAATTAAAATCACCCAACATCAATGTAACAACGATTGGCTTTGTGGGTTGGGGGGGGGGGGGGGGGGGGAGGTGAGTATTTCCTAGAATAGTTGATAGGGTTTTATGGGTTGCGGGTGGGGACCGAATAGAGGGATCTTTATATATAGTAACGACCGAAGCCAAATCAAACAAAACAAATCCAAATTGATAACAAAAGTACTGAATCAAAAGTTAGCCAAAAAAACAAACTGAGATTTGCAAATCTGATGTGTTTTCCTAATAAAGTATACAGGAAGTTAAAAGCAAATAAAGTTTCTTAACTAATATTGAATACAGGGCTTTGTGTTTATGTTTATGTTATCAAGAAATGGAGGAAAAGAAGGGACAATGAAAAATAAAGAGGGTGGGAAGAGGAAATGGTGGAATAAGTGCAAGGAGATGAAGAGAGAGGTGAGAGATGAGAAGATTTGAGGGAACTATTTCATGAGAATGAGGGTTGAAAGAAAAATGGAGATGACAGGCTTTCGTGAGATTAGGGGATGATAGGCTTTCGTGAGATTCCAAATACTAATTGTTGGGTAAAAGATGAGAGTGCCATATGGACAATCTAAGAGCATATTAGAATTAATGCTTTGTATAGCATTTTAGAATATATATACTAGATATCCTTTCAAAAAAAAATAATTAAATAACTATAAAAACATGATTAAATTTCTACATTGAAAACAATAGACCTAGTCTAAAAAAAATTCCATCTTAGAATCACAATACAAACCAACTACATGCAATCCAATTCCTAAAGTATAAACATACCCTGATTGAAGGTCATAAAAAATGAGGAAAAAAAGGATATTCTAAAGCACAAAATTCCTTTAGGAACATATATAATAACAGAACAACCCATATAACAGTTAAGTTATAACCAATTTAATTTCTAGTAGTCAAGTTTCAATATATTTAAGCGTAATTTCATAAACCAACAATGATTAACTTCAAGGCCAAACTCTTTTTGCACTATAGTCTACAATTATTACACCACATCATACTGGAAGACCAAATGCCATCGCTTCGATTATTACTGCTCCAAATATTTCTCCAAGTCCTTGTACACAGTATATATCAGTTAAATCCAATATAAAAAAAAAGTACACCGTATATATCAGTTAAATCCAATATAAAAAAAGAAAGAAAAATAGAATCCAAGGATGTAATAATATGATGGGGAAAAAATGCTTGCTAAAAGTCACCAAATAGTTCTCTATACTGAGAAAAAAGATATATATATGAACCTGGATTTGTTTCGACATTTCAAAGCCCAATGATAACATTCACAAATCTGGATACATTTGAACATTTCAATGTAAAAATAAACTTTAGTTTGCCTATGAACATTTATAGAATGAACCCCCAAAATATTGCCTTATGAATATTCATTTTGAATTCAGATGATTATTTCCTATATTATTTGAAAACAGAATAAACATCATTAGTTAAAATTTCCCAGGTCTGACTTAAGTGAAGCCTTCATGATAGTTCAATGACTGCATAAAAAGTAGTCAAAGTTCAACCACACACCTTCCTTAATTTAGTATCAGACATGAGAAAAATGACTTACTAATCTTGTTCAAACTTAGATAATCTACTATATGAAGAAAACACACAAAGTTAGTGATGAAGATTAACAACATAACTTAACTTTTTGATTTGGCAATTTGAACGCCTAGGCTGCCACTAATAAAATGTAAAAAAAAAATCAAAATATTTTAACATACTTTAATAATCAAATCCAAATCAAGATACCATTTCTCTACTTCTTTGTAATTCTATTTTATTTATTTGTATCATGCATAATGAAGCAAAATAGTAAAGAACAAAATCTAAATTATAGACTGAGTTGCTCAATCAAGCACTTATATAATAACAAAACCAAAGTTTTTATTCCAAAACTAAGAAATCATATCAAAAATATATATACACAATAACAAATCAAATTTTTAATAATTGGAAAGTGTCTTCATAAATTTATAAAAGATCTATCTTAATCATAACTTGACACTTAAGAGACAAAGAAAAAGGGAACTTGATGTTTAAAAAATCATACATTAGTACCTTCCAAAAAAGAAAAATATTTGTCTATATACATAAATTTAGAAAATTATATAAAGAGAAATTAGTTCATAGGAATCAAAGTAATCCATATTAGTTTAGAGCCTTACACATTCTTAAATTACCTAAATTTACACACAATTCTAGAAAATCATGTGAAATTTATATCTCAACATCATATAATGCAATCATATCACAAACAAATATGGATCCATATGAATATTCATGCAATCAATCCTTATTAACTTATCAAAATTATATAAAATGAACGAAAATGAACTTTCCCACCAAATATGGAAAAAATACTAAGAAACAAAGTGAACTTTAATTTTTTTTCCAAACGCATAACCTACAAAAATTATATGCACGAAATGAACATTCCTTACAAATATGAAAAAAAATACAAAAACACAAAGTGAAACACTCATCTAAGCTTTTTTCAATCACACAACCTATTACAACATTGTATTTAGTAGAAGATATTATTTATGTGTAATAATATATGTTGATTTAAAAGTACACCCCTTTTAGTTCTTATTACTATTAGTTTATCCGTTCAGCTTGGGAGTTATTATCTTAATGAGTTTAGTGCAACTTAGAGCTATAAAATGAGCTGCATTCAGTGTATAGTAACTTGTAAATGCCTACAAATTAAAGCAAACGAAACCTAATTAGAACACATAATATAAAAAATGAAACAGCGAAAGTGCAAATATCACTCAAAAGTACTCAATTCGTAGTAGTTAATATATTATTTTTGCAACGAAATTATTTTCGTGGCCTAATATATAAGTTTTGGATAACCATTTCCTTTGTGGTCAAAGGTAATATTTTTTTTAATATCCCACCAAAACCAAACGATCTCTATCTCAGCCTCTCCAAAATATTTAGGATTCCAAAACGATCTCCATCTCACCCCCTCCAAACGACTCACAAACCCTTCATCCAAAATATTTGGGACTCTCTCTCTCTCTCTCTCTCTCTCTCTCTCTCTCTCTCTCGGTGTATTCAAATCCATTTACAAACCCTTGGTCTACAATCTATTAACTGTAGTCTTGTTTTGTAATATTTGTCATACCCTTAGTCTTGTTTTGTAAGAAATCTTATTTTGTAACCCTTAGTCTCTCTCTCAGATTTTTTTTGTAACACACTCTCTCTGTAATCTTGTTTTGTAACACATTAGTGTACAATCTATAAGAGTTTGAAAGATAGAATCATTTTTTAAAGTGGGTTTTGGATTATTTTGACACATTGAATCTCTAAACAAATCTTGTTTGACATAATTCTAGGGATTTAATCTTGTTAAATCTTGAAATAAATTTTTAGGGATTTAATCATGAAATAAAATTTTGGGGATTTAATCTTGTTGGTGTGCGCTGATTTTTTCTTGTTCACGTGTATTGATTTATTCTTGTTGTGTTTGCTGATTTTTTGTGATAACCCCTACCTCATTCAGATTTCTATCCTATTTGATAGTAGGATCTTGACAATATCTTGTTTATGTTAAATTTATTGGTGCATACCTATATACTTTTATTGTTTTAGATATAGACATGAATTTTGACATTGTTCTCAAAATTCGTATATTCAAAGTTCTTTTTCCATGCTCCTTTAAATCTACCAACATTGACGCTCTACCATGTCTTGCGTTTTACATTAAGAAAGTTTTAATAGGACAGGTAAATAGGTGTAAAAGAAATCGAGTTTGTGGCCCTATTTAGGGTGATAGTTAATTAGATTCCTATTAGATTACTCAGAAAATATATTTTTTATCTCCAGTATATTAATTAGTGAAGAGTTATTTGTTGAAGCCTTAATAAAATATAAATATATAATACGATTCTTATTTTTTTAAAGTTCTAACTGGTGAAAATTGGGTGTTTGATTAACACTCATCATAATGGAATCACTAATTTATTTTTTCTAGTACTAAACCATTGTTAAGACCTATTTTGTAACAATAATATGTAATTTATTTGTTCTAATGACTTGTACCCTTCGAACTGTGGATTATAATTTCAATGTAGTTACTACGACTTTGTTTAGTATATTACTAGATCCCACTTATTTTAACTATTTTTTTTCTACTTAACTTGCTACGCACCGTATGTGTAGCGCGCCTTCCCAATAGGTAATATATATATATGTAGAAAAAATTTAATAAGATTGATAAAAACACCTGTTTAATTGTTAATATTGTGTGTTGATTTCTCATTGATTAGGGGACTTGGGTTTATGTGGTGGGAACCTAATTAGAAATGTTATGTTTTGACTTGAGGGCTGCCTTATATCCTCTAGTTTTATGGATATTGATTAGTGGTTATGAATAAACATATTCTGTCTTATGCTCTGGAATCTTAGATAACAAAAATATCATATGAAATAATAATCTAATATTTTAATGTGTTTGTTTTTTCATGTGAACTAGATGGATAAGAGATGGATGCAAGAAACAAATAGATTTTGTGAAAATTATGTCTTGGGTGTTAGATCATTCATTCGATTTGCAAAGGACCATATGGGACCCAACAGTTACATTAGGTGCCCATGTTACAATTGTCTTAACATCAATCTCAGAAATATTGATGAAGTAGAAGATCATCTTTTCTTAAAAAGTATTTGTACCACCTACACACAATGAACATATCATGGGGAATGTTCTAATGATATAGTTCATAATGATGCTAATGATGATAATAATGATAATAATGATGTCGATGATTGGATTAATAATGAAAATAAAGAAGTGGACGAGATGCAAGAAGTGTTGGAAGACATGCAGAAAGGGTTTTTCTTTTATATTGGTCTAGCTGAAGTGTTTAAAACTGGTAATACTCACAGACAAGTTAGTTTCGGGGATAAGATAAATTTTAACAAATTATTGAAAGATGCAGAGCGTGAATTATATCGTGGTGGCAAAAACTTCTCTGCACTGTCTTTCTTCGTGATGTTGCTCCACTTGAAAGTGATCAATCACCGGAATAATAAATCACTCGAGATGTTGCTTAAACTATTGAAGGAAGATTTTTCCGATAGTGAGATGCTTACAAAGTCATATTATAAGGCAAGGATCATGTTGCGTGGCTTGGGATTAGGATACGTATCGATTCAAGCATGCAAAAATGATTGTTGTTTGTTTTGGAACGAGCTTGAAAATAAATATGAGTGTCCAATATGTGGAGACTCTAGATGGAAGGTTAAAAATGACGGGGGTAAATGCATTCCTCACAAAATACTTCGTTACTTTCCATTAAAGCCAAAACTCCAAAGATTTTTTATGTCGAGAAAAACGGTTGATGATATGAAGTGGCATAAAGAAAAACGTGTCAAAGATAATGTATTAAGACATCCTGCAGATTCTAGTGCATGGAAGGATTTTGATGTGGAGCATGAGTGGTTTTCTCAAGAACCTAGTAATGTAAGGATTGTCCTAACAAGTTATGGTTTTAACCCCTTTGGTAATATGCACAACTCATATAGCATGTGGCGAGTAATACTTATGCCATATAACTTGCTGCCTTGGTTATGTATGAAATAGTCATTTTTTATGATGTCATTACTTATTCCAGGACCTCTAACACCAGGTAAGGATATGGATGTGTATTTATGACCATTAATTGATGAGTTGAATGAGTTATGGGAAGTTGGTGTAGAAATATATTATACATCCACCAAAACGAATTTTCAAATGCATGCGGGAGTTTTGTGGACTATAAATGACTTTCCGGCATATGGTAATTTGTCTGGTTGGAGCACTAAGAGTTATATGGCTTATCCTACGTGTAACAAAGATACTTCTTTGAAAAGAATAAGGAGTAAGATATGTTATATGGACCATTACCGATATCTGGATCCCAGCCATATATGGAGGAAGGGTAGAAAATTTGATGGTAAGCAAGAGCTCCGGTTAAAGCCCATGGACTTAAATGGGGATCATTTTTTGCGACAATTCAATCATGTTAATAATTATATATTGGGGAAACATTCGGGTAATAAAAATAGGAAACGTACACCTGAAGAGCTCAACTGGACAAGAAAAAGCATTTTTTTTTAATTACCATATTGGAAAACATTAAAACTTCGACACAACCTTGATGTCATGAATATTGAAAAAACTATTTGTGAGAGTTTGTTGGGAACTTTATTAAATACTGAGGGAAAAATAAAAGACACGTATAAGGAGAGACAAGATTTGGAGGATATGAAGATAAGGAAGGAATTACATTTGAAGCGAAATGGGGATACATATATAATGTCGCCTGCATGTTATACACTTAGTAAGTTAGAGAAACAAGGTTTTTGTGAGTTCTTAAAATCAGTGAAGTTTCCAGATGCATATGCTTCGAATATCTCACAGTGTGTGAACATTGGCGATGGTAAGGTATCGGGGTTGAAAAGCCACAATTGTCATGTTCCATTGTAGCAATTATTGCCTGTTGGGACTCGTGGATATTTGCGCAAGGAAGTATACAATGCAATTGTTGAGTTGGGGAATTTATTCAAAGATTTGTGTTGTAAAACACTGGATGTAGAAGAACTGGAGAGGTTGGAGAAAGACATTGTCGTGATTTTGTGCAAACTAGAATTGATTTATCCACCGACTTTCTTCTATATAATGGTCCACTTAGCTATTCATTTGCCACGAGAGGCTATGCTTGGAGGACCGGTGCAATATAGGTGGATGTATCTTATTGAAAGGTATGTCAATATACTGATTGTCATATTTTTAGGGCTATTTTGACATAGCCCCCAATTTTTAAGTCAAACTTGACATTAAAACTGGGGGTTTAAATCAAAATACCTTATTTTTTACGTATAGTTTATATATTTAACATGAGGTAATTTATATCATTGTAAATGCTAATAGGTACTAGGGCACATTAAAGGGTTACTTGCGTAATAAAGCTCGACCGAAAGGTTCTATACCAGAAGCCTACATCGTTAATGAATGTTTGACATTTTGCTCAATGTAATTTGACGGGATTAAAACTAAACTCAACTGCTCAGAAAGAAATTACGACGGGGAGGAGCAAAAGGAGGGATTGAATGTATTCTCTCAAAAGGTACGCCCTTTTGGTCATGTACTTATGACTTTCTCATAGTGACTGATATAGAAATGATGTGGTGGTATACACTGAATAATTGTGAGAAAGTGGCTCTATATATAGAATAAGTTAATAAATAGGAAGTAATCTTCATAAGTATTGATCTTATAAAGATTGAAATCTGATGTTTGTTTGTAAATGTTGTTCTCAAGGAGTATTGATCTTTGACAGTCCCGTGGTTGTCCAGAGGGTTTGAGGAATGACTCTCTTCATATATTTTATGACTTTTACTTTGTTGTAATAACACAATCTGATCCGGGGTTTGTATATAATGGATCATATTCATTTTGTTTTCTTTTGATTTGGGTTGTTTTTTTCTCGATCTGCTCTTAATCGTCATCATTGATCTCTTTAATTGGATTCATCTGCCTTAGTTTTTATCTACCCTCTATAAATATTAGATAAAGCTATAATCAGATGGTTAAAAGAAGGAGACAGAAACTCTTCATCATACTTTGACAAGGTTACTAAGGCCAAAGGAGCGCTGAATAGAATTTTCTGCCTCAAGAATAATGAGTTGGTGATTTCTGATCCCCCTGTCCTCAAATACCATATTTTGAATCTTGATGTTGATGATAATGACACCCTTATTTCTTTGCCTACCGGTGAACTCCTTCAAAGCACTCTTTAGCAATGAATTCTCAATCTGCTCCTTTTCCTTATGGTTTTGGTCGCCTTTTCTATCAAGAATGATGGGATTTAATCAAAATTGAGGTCTGCCTTGCAGTCAAAAGCTTATTCACCCATGAATGTATCCTCATTCGCTTCAACTCAAACTACATTAATCTCATTCCCAAAATGTTAAAGCAAATGCTATCTCCAACTTCATACCAATTTCTTTGGACAATTTCTCATTCAAAATCATCACAAAAATTTGTATTGATAGGTTTAGTCTTATTGCTCTTAGTCTTATTTCTCCTAAGATATTATCTTTTCATCAAACAAGTTTTGTTAAGCATAGAAGTATCATCCACAACATTGGTTTTGCTTCTGAGTGATTCAATCTTCTCAACTACAAATGCTATGGAGCTATTATTGACATAAATCTTGATGTTGCTAAGGCTATTGACACTCTTGGCTGGGATTTCTTGTTGTAAACTTTACACTCTTTTGGATTCTACCCCCAAATTTGTCAAGTTCATCTCTGTTATCCTCCACTCAGTAAAGCTATCTATTCTTTTTAATGGCTCCTCTGATGGTTACATATTTTTCTCTAGAGGAGTTAGAAAAGTGGACCCCCTATCCCCTCTTATTTTCTGTGTTGCCGAAGAAGTTTTGAGCAGGAACATCTCTCATTTGGTGGATGCTGGTTCTATTACTCCTATCTATGGCCCTAAAGGTTTCAAAGCTCCATCTCACTTATTGTTTGCTAATGATATTACGATTTTCTACCAAGGGGATTTTTCTTCTCTAATATCTCTAGTTAATTTACTCCACTCTTATAACAATGATTCTAGCTAGTTCATCAGTCTAGACAAATGCAATGTGTTTATTGGCAAAATGAGCTATTTTTAAAAGAAATGTCATTTGCTCTATTATCAGCATGAAGAAGGAAGGGACTCTTTCTCTTACATCTTTTCATTTGATCAGTTATTGATTGATTATAAAATTTCAGGAGAAATTCGACATTGATTTGGATGATCATGCAAAGAAGTCTTTGGAAGAGCTAATGAAAAGGAGAAGTAGGAGTCAACGGAGTAAGCTTCGTGAAGTGTATAAAAAATATGGATCAGCGGAGGAGGCTCAAGAAAATGTCCTTACTAATATGACCAAGGATAATTGGCTTAGTCTATGCGATCCTTATGGAAGTCCAAGCTATCAGGTTTCAACTATTGTTGATATTGTAACTTGTAAATATTTTTTTTATTAAAATATGCATACTTATGATGTTTGAAAAATTACAGCAGAGATAATGTATTGTAAATCAGAATAACAAGCCTAAACAAGTTGTAAATCATAATCAAGGGTAAAAAATATTTGTAGTGGTTCGTCATGGTAATATATCAACTTGTTTTGGTGTGTCAGTTGAGAATTTTATTTTACAAGTACAATTATTAATTATATGTTATTTAATAGCGGAGTAAAGAGGTGGACGGTCAAGAGCCGAATAGGATCAAGTTTTATAAAAAAACTCATTGTAAATATGAAAAATGGACATCTCCCGAAGTCGAAACGCTCTATGTAAGTCTTATTAATTTTATTTTGAATTTACCCTGATGTTGCTGAATTACAAACCAACAAACACTGTTGGCTTGTAATTCCTTTGGTATTCTTATCTTCGGTATAAAAATTACACATACTGCATTATGCTTTTCATAATTAAAATTATTGTCTTTAATTAGCTTAAAAATTGTAGACATCTTGATAGTTTGGCAAAACTTGTAATCCTTTTTCTTCTATTTTGTTTGCATAATGAGATAAAATGCCTTAAATCTGAATCAATATTCGATAATGGTACCATGATGAGCTCAAACGAGATAACAGATAAATTTCTTGGCACAAGACCAGGATATATTAACGGGCTTGGGTATGGTCCCAAAAAAAAGGATTCTAGAATTAATATGTTGCGATTTAGGAATGCCGAATTGGAAGAGGCACTTGAGAAGTCTATGAAATTTCAAGAAGATTTGATGGAGCGTTTACAAGCTCATGAGGTAGAGGCAACAATTCAAAGAGAAGAGTCAGTGGCACAAAAGGCCGATATAGAGAATCAACATGAAATGCTAGAGGATATTCTAGCTCGACAAGCGAAGTCCGATAAGTTAATTCAGTCGTTAATCGCATCATGTTCCTCATCTTTCGAGCAATGGTAATCTAGACATCCTTTAGTTTTTCTACTCGTATGCTTTTAAAATGTTCACATTCGTAATCGATTGTTATCTCTTTAATTATCAAATTTCGCTCATCGTCATAATTTTTTCATGATAAAGACGAATCAAATCCCACTTTATTTTATCTAATGATATTTTATTCTCTTAATTGCAGATTTGACGTGATAGGAAGCTATCTTTGGGGCACCATGAACTTTTAACATTTGCAAATGGAATCGGATACTTTTAAGTCCTTTAACTAGTTTAAGTCATTTTTTTGCACCGTGGATATTTATCGTTTGTAAGGGGATGAAACGTGGGACTTCTACGTCCTTTAACTAATGTTTAGTTGACTTGACAATGTATGTGTATGTGACTTAATGTGGATTTTATTTATGATAATTTAGTTATTTTGTGGATTTTAACGAATGTGTTATTTTTAGATGGTAATTTGTTTAAATTTGGTGGTATACATTAATTTACCAAATTCAAAATAAAAAATATATATATTTGGAAACATTCTTTTACCAAAAGAAACGTTTTAGTAGTTAAATATGCAATTGATAAATAAAAGTGCCACTTAAGATTTGATAGTTTATTATTGAAAAATTAATGATTAAGAATCATTCTTCAACAATTGAATTTCGTAGTCAATAGATCTTGAGGGAAGGTACAATTCTTGTATCTAAAAGTTTCTATTTATAGAATTGGCAACAAAATGTAGACATTTAGCAACGAGATGTTCAACAATTAGCTACAAAACAAATTGTAAATTTCGTAGCTAAAAGTTTCTAGCACTAGTTTACATATAGAATTGGCAACCAAATTAAGATATTTAGCAACGAAATGTTGAAATATTACCTACGAAACAAATTGTAGCCTAAATATGATAATTATCCATGAAAATAATTTCGTGGCAAATGACCTAAACAATTGGCAACGAAAGTTAATTTCATGGCCATATACAATTACCAACGGGCCTTTAGCCACGAACCTGTTACAAAATAATTTTCATTGCCAAAAACTATCAGCAACGAAATATGAACTTTGGGCTATGAAAAATTTCACAGTTAATTATGTGATTTGTTGTAATGTATGTTAGCTTAAAAAATGACAAAATCTTCACTAACCGGATCAATGCTGCTGGGGGTTACTTCGAGCAAGAGGCAGTGTCGGAGATTTTCGTCGTAATAGGAAGTGTTGTGAATTGTTGTCTATTGATTTTCTAAATTGAAGTGAGCGATGGGGCAATGAAAGGTATATGTTAGGAGGGAGATTAAAAAAATAATGAATATTTTGGGGAATGAAATGTTTTAGGGACTGTCTTTATAAAAATATTATTGAGTGTTCGATTTGTATAATATGATTGTTGATATGTCATTTTTCCACAAAAATCATAAAAAAATTAAGTGTAAAACTTCCAATATGGTTTTAGGACAGTTAACTTTTATTTTATAAAACTGGTACCTATTTCTTTTGTCTCAATTAATTTTTTAAAAAATAGCATTTTCATAAGTTATTTTTTCTTTACAAATCTAGTTCCTATCTTTTTTGCTTAAAATGTGTTGTTTTATTAAAAAAATATACTAGCATCAAAATGAAAAATTAAATTTGCGCCGTCAATTTTCAGTCGTTTTAATGTATATATCCTCCAATTTTCCTTTTAGTAAGGAAATGATTACGTAGAATACTCAATTTTTTAGCATTAAAATATGGAATAAGTTTATTGTTTGAACACTGCAAATTTAATTTTGTAGTGAAAAATGCAAATATAATTTAGCAAACTAAAGACGGAGCGACAATAATAAGGCGATAAATAGTGGTTAAATGACATTACTTCTAAAACATAAAAAAGAAAACATAAGATATAAAATTATGACATTGTAAAATTAGTTTTGCACCCTCACGGAGTAGTAGTTGCAGCGGATGTTTTGATCACATGAGGTTTGATGGCATTCTTAGTCCAATGTTTGAAATAAAATAAGATTTAGTGCTTTTTTTAAAAATATAACACCTCACTCTTAGCAAAAAAAAGGATACATTTCAAAAAACTAAGAAAAATGAAAATTTAAACTTGAAGTTTGGTGTGATTTTTAATTTTGGATCCAATGTTTTAATAGTTATAGTGTTAACCCTGAAGTTTAAAAATTAATTCAATTATGCTCTCCGTCGCATTGTCGTTAAGAATTGTAACTGGGTGCTAGCTTTATTTTATTTGTTTTTAATTAAAGTTTTTACTTTATAATAAAAATAATTTTATCATTTACTTTTTTAAAAAAATGGGCCTATATGTTTTTTAATTAGAATTAGGTGTTTTATCTAATAAAAATAACAAATCTATTTTCTTTTCAAGTATTGGACTGACAGTGTCATCGAACCTCCAATCATCAAAACTTCGCCACAACTATTTCTTCACAAAAGTGCAAGATTAATTTTGCATAATCATTTTCTCTACTTGATTTTTGATTCTTTATATGTAATACCATTACAACACTCTTTATCATCTTACTCTCGACACTTTACTTCTATTAGATTGCAAAATTATATTTGCATTTTTTCACTGCAACATTAAATTTGCAGTATTAACACGACAAACTTATTTCACATTAAAATACTAAACTTCTAAGCATGCAAGGTAATTATCCTTTCAAACACAAACATATGTACCAAAACATCAATACATATACATACATATACATGCCATAATGCACACACAGACCCACCGAGAATATACACATATTACCCATCTACATATCCACATATATGCATGATTTTTGTGTAAATATTCACACACACACACACATACGATTTGTGTATATGTACCTTAATCATTGTATATATACACGGTTTTGTATATATATACACCGATCCATGTATATATACAAAAAAAATGTATACATATACACATGGATATACATATATATGTAGAGAGAAGCATAGATAAACGTTGAGATAGAGCGAGAGATATTTGTTATTGATAGAAAGTAAGAGGGTCGGCGCGTGTGTGCGTGCGCGCGTGCACGTGTAGATGACTAAGGGGCGAGGGGGAAACGCTGGTAGGAGGGGGAGACGTGGGGAGGGCAAGTGCGGGTGGGGATGTGAACGAGCTAAATGTTTGGGCTATTTTTTCTTCCTATTTATTATTTATGCTATATCATTTTTAGTTTATTAATTTTTCTTTTATTTTTAAAAGATATTATTTAAGAGGTGCCACATGTCAAATTCGTATTGAACCACATAATATTTTTTCCACATAAGACATTTAGGCAACACATCGGTTATAATTCTTAATGAAAAATATAATGATGGTTCTAATTATATCGATTATAAAAATTCAAGGTTAACTTTCCAACTTTTGAAATATCGAGTTCAAAATCGAAAATCATCCCAAAATTCATAGTTAAATTTGCATTTTTTGAAAAAAAAGCTAAATTATTTTTTTAAGTCAAATTTTTAATTGAGGAAATTTAAATAGCGATAACTTTTATATATAAAAAAATTGACTATTATAAAACTATTGTATTTTACGATGGTACAATGAAATTTTTTTTATTGAATAAATTTACGGACCGATTATATGACCAAATTGTTGTGTATCCTAGACGTATAATGAAAAAGTTAACAAGTACTTCCCTTGTGAAAATAAACAACATTAATTAATAACAATTAAAATAAGGACTATTTTTGTAAAAGATAAGTTGATTGTCCTAAAATTGAAGGTTATAAAAAAGCAATTGTAATATAAGATGGTAGAATGACATTTTTGGAATTGAATAATTTTAGGGACTAATTTTATAAAAAAAAAATTGTGTATCCTATAAACATAATGAAAATGTTAACAAGCCCCTTTTCTACATTGCCCCTTCTATTAGTCACGCACGTGTTCATTTTCTTTTATAGTTCAAACTGACTGGATGCAAAGACTCTTTGGGATGAATATCACCTATCATGTTATGTTGAAATTAACAATGTTTACTTTATATATATATATATATATATATATATATATATATATATATATATATATATATATATATATATATATATATATACACACACACTAGCGGAATGCTCATGCCTGAAGGCACAACAAAAATTTCCAAAATACATTATCGCAAAACGGGAAAAAAAAATTCAAAGTATGTAACTGCAAAACGACAAACATTTTGTTCCCCCAAAAAATAAAGTGTAATTTAAAAAAAAAATGGCTATAATATCCTTTATATATAGGACTATCCACCATGTTTAACAAATAATGAATAGTCCTACAACTTATACTCCTAGTTGAATCAACTACCGCAAGAAGCAATCAGTAGAGGTAAAAAATCGACGAAAAAACCTTAATCGAACCAAATCCGACGATGAAAAAAAAAGAAATTGTCGACTTTAAAGTTGATTTTGACCCCTTGGACATCGCCAAAAATAGCCCGAAACATTATTATCTAGGCACGGGCGATACGATCCAATGGCGCCAGAATTGCCTCATTCCGATTTACGGTTAAAAAGTTATGGCATTTATCCCTAAACATACTATTTTAACTTGAAACATAATAGTATTAAGGAAATTCAATACTCCTCGAGCCAACTAAGAAATAATGATTTGTATTTCAATGTGGGCATAAAGATCTAACTATTTAAGACATGGTAAGATTCAAATAAATGTTTACAAAGTAACAAAACCAACTGACACAATAAGATTCAATATTTGTACAATAAAATTTCCTTGCACTCATCTCCTGCTCACCCTCTGACCTTGGATGAAATGTAGGATTCATAGGAAGAATAGCAGTTTTGTAAGGAAAGTCCCCTACTGGATAGAAACTGAGCAACGTCCCACAAATTCAACAATCAACAACTTGTTCATATAAATCAAACAAGGCAACAAGTTTCTCTTTAGTGACACTTCCAGAAACAGGGGGTATCCAAATGGATTAAGTGCCACTGGTCTTGCGAATCGACCTCCCCATCTTAGAGGATGATACTTCAAGGAAACAATAAATGTACACATTCCCATCCTCATATAGAACTTCTAATTGAGTGGGATTGAATAGTCAATAGCAAAAGGAATAAGTGAAAGAAAGAACAGTGTTTAACTAAATGTGCATGTGCAAAATATCATATATCTGAAATGTGCAAAATATCATACTTGAAATGTGCATTAAAAAACAATCCATAATTCCTAATATGAAAGAAACATATAGAGTTATCAATGTAATAGGGTGTTCCGTATCTCAAAAAATGCAGACATAATGAAAGAGTACCAACAAAAAATTATCAACATTGGTACACAATGACACTTGGTTTTTTGAAACCATTGGGGTGTTTTCTCAAACAAGATAAATGCCTAGCAAGGTAGCATCTAAACATAATATTAAACCAAAAAACAGAACAGTACAACTTTTTATCAGTATTTTGAATGGAATACTACAATGAATAAGCATGAATCTATAATTCAAATAAAATTTCACATGGGAACAAAACAGTATCACAGTATAACATTTGATCAGTCTAGCATTATTACACATGAAGGTGACGAACTAAAAATACTATGGTGCTAAAAACACTAATGGCACTTAAGAATGTTGATATTTAAAAATAGAAGATTTAAACAGTTATGTTGGCATTTGATGAGCACATGGCAACTGCGTGAATTGTGAAGTAACTACTCAATTGATATTGCAGTAGCAACTAGTGAACTTTGAGTTGTGTGATATTGCAGTAGTAGCTAGTTGATATTGCAGTAGCAACTATTGAATTGTAGTAGAAACTACTGAACTAAAGGTGTGAGTTGTGTGATATTGCAGTAGCAATAGCAGTAGCAGCTACTAAACTAAATTACAATAACAGTTTGTTGATATTGTAGTAGAAGTTGGTGAATTATGAGTTGTGTGAAACTCAAATCTTTAACCTATAAAAAAACCCAATAATATCATAACAGTATTGAAACACAGATCTTTAACATATAAAAAAACAATTATATTAGAAGAATGTTAAAACTCCGATCTTAACCCCCAAGAGATAACCACATATGTGAATACATAAGAACCATAAATCAAAATTTATCAATACCAAATGAAAAACGCCCGGTTTATAGAGGTAGAGATACAAAAGATTATATACCTGATATTCAAATTTGACTGCGATTCGTGTTCGATCTTCAAAACAAATGATATAAACTTTTAAAATTACAAGAGTTAGGACAGGAGGTCAAAAAACTTACCCAACCCAAACAGATAAAAAACGTAAAAATTGCAGATCTTGGTCTGACAAACCCAAATGTGGAAGTCTCGTACGCGAACAAAACATTTGTAGTGCTATGATGGAATCCAACTAGGACAAACTAAAATATGAGCTCTTAAAGAATGTTGGTAACATATACACAACGCCACCAAATGCATCCACCACACCCACATTAGTTACTCGGTAACATATACAAACTCGCTAAGATGTAGAAAAACTAGTACTGAAGCATTAATAAAATTGTTGGTACTCGAGCATTAAAAAAATTATTGATCGTTCTGAAGCATTGTAATATATACTAACCCAATATATACACAAACTGAAACAAACTCAAAAGGTACCAATTTTAGCACCGGTATCACGAACATTACCAAACATATACATTAAAAAAACTGGTACTTAAGCATTAAATAAAAAAAACATGCGTCTAAAAATACTAAAAAATCTGATACTGAAGCTAAACTAAAACCTATACTGACCCATGCAACTAAAAATACTAAAAAAAAAACTAAAACTAAAACTTGTATAGATCGAACAAATGCAATTGCTGGTTTCAAAAAAATTAAAGAAATGCAATTATTACACTAACCGAACAACAAACAGAAACTTGTTCTCTAGATGGAAGTCCCCTATTTTTCACCTCTCTATTTCAAAGAAGCTAGAGTTGTTAACCTGCGTATGGAGCTACGTTATTTACGAAGTCCCCTATAAAAAAACCACTCCCCTCATCTCTTATCAAATAGATGGAAGGGTTATATGAAGCATATAAACTAATCATTTCACTCACAGTCAAAACACGACATACACCACTATAATCAAAGGTTATGTTTGTTTTTGTTATTTAAATATTTCACATGATCACAATTATTATCTGAATATTTCTTGGGGGGGGGGGGGGGGGGTCATAATCAAAGGAGGGAGATACGTGTGGTTACGACACATGTGTGGATGATTTCATGGCATAATAGCAAGTCCCGGTGACTTTCGGTAGCATCGTATGACCGTAAGCAAGTGTTAGCTATCCCTAGTCATAGATTTTACTCAATTAGCTTATAATAATTCACGTGGTAAGTATATAATATGGTCCTTATACATTATAATCCATTCCTTACAATACCTGTGCAGCACTATTGAAGGGTGGAAGGATATTGCCTATCATAGGATACATTTAATGCGTCATCCAATGGCAACCAACTTTCCTTTTACATGGTTTCTGTACCATAAAATGTAATTAGTGTTACAAAATGAAGAATTAATGGCATGGACTCAGTTTAACATTCGGAATGTAAATTTAACATTTTAAATCTTCAATGGAAGACAGCTCTCTAAGGAAACACTGATCACTTCCGTACCAGTTCATGCGATGTGATTGCTTCCATAAATCAACATGAGAGGATACAAGAATATAAAGAATAAATAGTTGAGATATGGAACTATAATCACACCTCAGATCTGATAGATTTTTCATAAAATCATAATAGGACTCCAATACATATCAATCCATCTTCCTTCTTAGTTTACATGGACTTCACGACCTGAAGTGTATGGCTAATTCAATAGGAAAATCTGTTTGGATTTTTTAATAGAAAGTAGCATTGACATAACCTGTTAGTAAAGCGCATGTAAAGAGGACAAAATTAGGGAGACACTCCTAAGACTGGATTACACTCACCAGCAAGTAGACTTTTAGAGTCAAAGTTTTCCAATCCAGATAACCATTTATTATAAATTGCTAATGTGCATAGAGGTAGAGGTCACCGTGCCATATATCAAAGGGTTTGAGGGTATCCTTCATAGTGAATGTTTGAGGGTATCCTTCTTTAGATTGTAATATGTTACTCGTTTTTAATGGACATTTTACTTTTGTGGCATAGAAGTCACCGTGGATGTTTCCTCAATTGGGTGGGGTTTTACCACGTTAAAATCGTTTGTGTACACTTTCTTTTACTCTTATCCCTTTCTTTAGGCTGTGTTGGTTTATTTTATTTAAGTTTTGTTTTTCAAAACTGGTAAACCTATAACTGAAATTACTCGTTCATAACTGTTTTACACATCTTGTGTTTATAATTTGTTTTAAGAAAAGAGTTTCTTCAACAAACAGTTCGGAGTCATTTAGATAGTTTAATCTTGTATTAAACAACTTAAGTGGTAGTTTTTCAAAATAATGCTTTATAAAATAAATATATAGATATATAAAGTTATAACTATAGTAAAATTTACACAACTACTAAAATAACACATAGCGCATTAAGAAGTATTTATAGAGTCAATCGATAAAAGTTTGTTTGGAATAATCAAAATCAATATATTATATTAAACTAAAATGTTCATTAATTAATAAATAAACTAATTAAATATTAATTAAAGGGTTAATTATATTTTGTTTTAACAATCTCTCCCTTTTTTATGATGACAAATAATGATTCACAATGATCCATAAAATGAATAAATTAAGCATAATTAGTGAATCATACATATTTCTCCCCCTTTGACATTATCAAAAAGATTTTTCAATATAAATTAACTGTCATCGGGTAAAATGCGAAGCTCCCCCTATCAAAAATAATTTTTGCATGAGATCCAACTACAAATCGCAAGGGTTATAAATGAAATCATGAAATTTTTAATATGCCCATATTCAACATAACATGTATTTGATTCAATATATAGATAAGAATATCATCAAATAATACCTAAGTCACCAAAATGATAAAATAAAAAATATCAACCTCATAATGGTGAATATATCACAACTCAATATTTTTTAAATAATTTGAATAAATCACAACATGAGCGAGAATATGGAGGCATAAATATAGCGATAAGAATTTTCGATTTAGTTCATACTTGTCATTTTGAGATATGGGCATAAAATTCTCGGGATATTTCAATCAAAATGTAATATTCGTAATGGAGCATCAATGTCCATGATCAAGCATTTTTCTAATAAATAATTTTTAATTAACATTTATCTTCCCTAAGGGATACTAAACAAATAAAGTGCATCTTTTTCAAGAGATAAGAATTATTCTCAACAAATCTCAATATATCCATAAATCATAACAATTTCAATAATCATTTGACTTTTCGATTTAAGCACAAAGTATCACAACTGTTACTTTCTTCCAAAAAAGATGAATGTCACAAATATTAAAATAATGGCACTAATCATGTAGCATGTTATAGATCTAGCTGAAAAATATCAATATGATCATATCATTAAAATTAATGAAAGCATATCACAATATTAACATGAAGTGAAAATACCTACCAAAATTACAAATGACATTTGTGTTTCAAAATTATCACATGATAAAGTCAACAATTAATCCAATATTATTAAGAACAAATATATGAAAGATATATAACACAAAGATTATGAATTTTCATCTTAAAAAAATTATCACCAAAAGCAATTGTATGTATCAAACAGTATATTCATGTCTATAAATATTGGATTTCTTATCTGAGATGAAACTGGAAATTTTCTCTAATAAACGTTGGAGCAGAAAATTGCTCTGTCAATCCATTTCTTCCATCTCCGTCCATTTTTCTAAGAACGAATGAGGCGTTACATGATAAAAAGTCATGAATACCTCCCCAGAAGAGTCGCCAAATGTAAGAGGGTAGTTTAATATGGGGAAATATCGAATTGTAGCACGTGTTTGACTTGAGAAACATCGGTTGTGCCTACGTATCCGTCATAAACAGAATCAAAGTCAGTGTAGTTCGTGGGTTCGTACTATTCACCAAAAAAATCATTGTAGTGGTTTCTCGGAAAGGAGATAGGTGGTGAAACTCATGTTAAAGCTCTTCTCCAAAACTCTTTTCTAACACTCTTCTTCTCTTAAGAAGCTCTCTGTGACACCCCGACTAATTAAATACCGGGTAGCTACTCCTTTATTAAATCAATACAAAATGCCAAGTTGGTTCAGTTAATAGCATCACTGTCGAAAACATTTTAATAATTACTAACCACCTAGTATTTAAAAAGTAAGTTGCCAAATTTTAATTAAATCTGATTAACATGCAATAAAAGAATAATGGAAGAACAACATGATCCATTCACCATAACTAAGTAATGAAATAACCAACAAATAATAATGAGTCCGGAGGAAAACTCCTCACAACAATCCCACCACTGAAAATAATAAGACAAGTCTGAATCCTAAATTAATTACATGCCAAAAGTCTGAATAACTGAAATAAATGAAATGTCTCTAAAAGGAATGGGCGACATGCCCAACAACTGATAAAATGCTGAATATAGAGTCAAGGTAGATGAAGCGTCTACAAGCAAAGTCCTGTAACTTCCACAAACAGCTACAGCTCGTCACCTGAATAAAGATCCTAAGCATGGTGTCCTTGTGGCTGGGCACCTAAAATGGTTTTTACAAAAATAGATTTGAAAGCAAATGGGTCAGAGCCCGAAAGTGGAAATCATTTTAAAAACAGCAAGTGTTTTAATAACATTAAAACATTAAATGCAAAATACATGTTAGGACGTGCACTCACATGAAATTCTCACCTCTCGACTACATGTGCACCCCTAACGTACCGTACCCGTCTATATAATATACATATCTAACCAAACCGTAATAAGCTCTACCCCTTACTACTCGATTCCCATAAGACATTCTAGCGTTCTCAATAAATAGAGGGCTTTACTTAAACTCAGATTCTCAATTAGTAATACAATTCACTATCGGTTAACCCGTTATGTTTTCTCAAAACATTACCATACTTATATACACAATACCAACAGGAAAGTTCTCATTAATAAGTGTATATTATTCACGTCATAAATATACAATACAAGCACCCCGAGACTAATCTGCGGTGCACACATACTCTGCTATCCATCCCGGTACATCACGTACATAAGGATCACGTATTCCGAATCTCTCAGGAATCGTTCTCAAACAACAACATCACAAATAATGGAGGCGAACACAGTCACATCACATGGGTCACGCACATACCTGCGCTCCCACGATCAGCAGACTTATTAACATCCCAATAAGTCCTTCTTTGACCTATGTTCATCGAGGTAACCAATCTAAATCCGGGCAACACAAGGATTAGAAGGCCCTAAGCGAACGTAAACCTCCCGTGATAGCAAGTATGGTAGGTATGTCATACACATAAAATCAATACATATACTAAGTATTCACACATCTTAGTAATCACCATAATTTATATTAGTGGTATAATTCTCATTCTCATACCAATATACAATCTTACACAATGTATAAGTTCTCGGGTAGTTCAATTATTTAGGCCGACAATAATTCTCGCATCGTAATAGACCCTCACGTCCTACTCCATAATTTCCATTTAGTTCGAATCACACTTATATTTTTCTCTCTTCAATATGTCCCAAATATCCCAAATATACCAATTATCCATCAAGGAAAAGTTATTTCTCCATATAAACAACGTTACGGAACACGCGAAATCAAAACAGGCTAAAGAACCTAAACTGTCAACTCGTTCGAAGTCTCGTTCGAACGAGAGTTCGTTCGAACGAAGTGGGCCTTCTAATGAGGTCTCGTTCGAACGATGTCATCCAACGAACTTCACCCTCGTTAGAATTCAAAGGTCAACTCGTTAGAAGCTCGTTCGAACGAGCTCGTTCGAACGACCTGGGCAGGTCTTCTAACGAGTGGCCAATTTCGAGCCTAGATTTCCTATTTTCGTTTTTCCAACTTCTCTACACCTCAAATCTCATCCCAACATTAATACAACGATTGTTCAAAGCCACTAATCATCCCTAAACATATTTAGGTCATATATTAACGTGATTTGTGGGGTTAATTCATTCTAACCTCATTCAATTATCAAATCTCTTCATATTTCCCCCAATTTTAAGAACATGAACCCTAGAATTTATAAATCATCCAAGAGCCTAATTAAATCCGTTTTCGTTCCATCCAAATTATAATATCATCAGAATAATCATCTAAATACAAATCTACATGCGATTCCTCATCAAAAATGTAATTTTTACTTCCAATTAAAATGGGTTTTTCATTAACTCCCAAGAACAAATAGATTTTATCAATTCCTACACATGGAAGAAACATTCTTTGCAAAATAACAAAATTAAACCACTTGCCTTATTTGAATCTCTGATTTTGATGTCGAATTGATGGAGTATTCTCTCTCTCTCTCTGCAGAATCCTCCTCTCTTCTCTCTCTACAAGCTTTCTTCTCCAAGTAACAATGGTGGCTAGGGTTTTTGCCTAAGGAACTCTTTGGAACAATTCTAATAACCCCCTTAGCCCATTAATTCCTAAGATATGGTTAGTGGGTTTAGTGGGCAATTACCAAGTCATCTTTTTAATTCCCAATTTTCGTAGGTTTTAATTCCCAAAAATTCAAAATTACCAAACTACCCTTATACGTTGCCGGTGTGACCTAAAAATGCCCCGGGACCCAAACCAAACCCCCGGCTAGTGTTTTCTGACTATCTTGACCCTTCCGGATGCGTTGGTGCACTCAAAACGACCATACGGTTAATAGAAATAAAATTTACTTTCTAATTATCATAATTATATTCCATGATGCGACTGTCACACGCGTCTCAACAAGATTTTCAAATTGCCGTATTTCAATCTCACGACAAATTTCATAATTCAATATTCATATATAATCATATATGCACATTATAATCAAATACCAACTCGCATCTCGCTAGTATTTTAATCCGGATTAATCTCCAATTAATACGCATTTAATTCAATTAATCCCATAAATAAATATCACAAAAATACGGGGTATTACATACTTCCCCCCTAATAACTGAATTTCGTCCCGAAATTCGGAACTAGAAAGTACCTGGTAAGAACAACTCTGGATAACGTTCGCGCATCTCATCCTCGCGCTCCCATGTGGACTCCTCGACATTATGATGTCGCCACTGAACACGCACTAACGGAACTATCTTTGACCGCAGTTTTCACTCACTTCGGTCTAAAATAGCAATCGGCCCCTCCTCGTAGGAGCTATCAGGCTGGAGATCTATGTCCTCCAAAGCAATGTGAGAATGAGAAAAATCGTCTCTAAGATATTTTCTTAGCGAGGAAATATGAAACACATCGTGAATCCGATGCAAATGCTCCGGTAATCCAAGCCTATACGCAACCGGTCCAATCCGCTCAATAATAGGAAATGGTCCCACATATCTCGGTGCCAACTTCCCTTTCTTCCCGAAATGCATAATCCCCTTCATAGGAGATACTCTGAGCAAAACCTGGTCCCCCACTTGGAATTCCCTAAAGAACCTCTTCGCATCATCATAGCTCTTTTGTCGATCTTGAGCTACCCGAATGCGACTCCGAATCAATTCTATCCTCGCCGAAGTATCCTGAATCACTTCCGGCCCAAGTAGTTTGTTATCCCCCACCTCCAACCAACATGCTGGGGAACGGAAAGGTCTACCGTACAACGCCTCAAATGGAGCCATGCCAATGGTGAACTGGTAGGAGTTGTTGTAAGCAAACTCCACCAGTGGAAGATACTGCTCCCATCCACCCCCAAAATCAATGATACTCATACGTAGCATGTCCTCCAACATCTGGTTCGTACGCTCAGTTTGCCCATCCGTCTGCGGGTGATATGCCGTACTCAACCGCAATTTCGTGCCCATGGCCTCCTGAAAACTTTCCCAAAACCGTGAAACAAATATCTTATCTCTGTCAGACACGATATTTAGGGGCACACCGTGAAGTCTCACTATCTCTATAATAAAGAGCTGGGCATACAGTCCCGTAGTGTAGTCCGTCCTTACGGGTAGAAAATGAGCAACTTTGGTCAACCTGTCCACTATTACTCAAATGGAGTCGTGATCTCTCTGTGACGTAGGCAACCCTGTGATAAAGTCCATGGAGATGCTCTCCCACATCCACATCGGGACCTCCAACGGATGTAGTAGTCCTGCCGGTCTCTGATGATCCATTTTTACTAGCTGACAAGTGGCGCATTTAGAAACAAACACGGCAATATCTCTCTTCATCCCGCTCCACTAATACTGTCGTCTCATGTCTTGGTACATTTTGTCCCCTCCGGGATGTACCGCGAATCGTGAGCCATGCGACTCTTCCATCACCTCGTGCCGCAATTCCTCCCCTTCCGGAACTACCAATATCCCATTGAAGCGTAATCCCCCGTCTGAGCTAACGGTATAGGACTTGGCTCCCTCTGCTAGTAATCGAACTATCTGCTCCTGACAGAACGAGTCATTTGCCTGTGCCCTTACTACCTTCGTGACAATCTGCGGTGTAACGGTCATCACAGACATGAACGATCGGGCCACTGCATCCTGGTGTCCCAACTCCTTCCACTTTGCCTTCCACACATCTGCCACCTCATCTACTGGTCTACGGATCAACGCGTCTGCTACCACGTTAGCCTTCCCCGAGTGATATTGGATATCAAACTGATAATCCTTCACAAACTCAAGCCACCTTCGCTGCCGCATATTCAACTCCTTCTGCGTGAATAAGTACTGTAGGGACTTGTGGTCTGTGAACAATCGAAACTTCTCCCCCAAAAGGTAATATCTCCAAATACGAAGGGCAAATACAACTGCCGCCAACTCTAAGTCATGAGTGGGGTAATTCTTCTCGTGAGGCTTTAGCTTACGGGAAGCATAAGCTATGGCCTGACTCTCCTGCTGCAAGACACCTCCAAGTCCTTGTAAGGTTGCATCGGTGTAGACTAGATACTCAACTCCCGGTCTCAGCAATGCTAACACAGGTGCTGAGGTCAACTTATCCTTCAACTCATCGAATGCCAACTGACAGGCATCACTCCAAATGAACGGCACACTTTTACGAGTCAGATGTGTCAAAGGACCTGCTATCTTTGAAAATCCCCGAATAAACCTCCTGTAGTATCCTGCTAAGCCCAAGAAACTACGGATCTCAGTTGGTGTCGTGAGCTGTCCCCACTCCCTCACCGCGGATACCTTCCCCGGATCAATAGATATCCCCCGATCGGAAATAATGTGTCCCAAAAACTGGACCTCCTTCAGCCAAAACCCGCACTTCTCATACTTTACATACAGCTCGATCTGACGTAGCGTCTGCAAAACTTGCCTTAAATGCTCGGCGTGCTCCTCCTCTGTCTGGGAGTAAACCAGAATATCATCAATGAAGACAATAACAAACTGATCTAGGAAATCTCTGAACACCCTATTCATCAAGTCCATAAACACGGCTGGAGCATTGGTCAAACGAAAAGGCATAACCCGAAACTCGTAGGAACCATATCTCGTTAAGAACGCAGTCTTCGAGACATCCTCCTCCCTGATACGCAACTGATGGTATCCCGATCGCAAATCAATTTTCGAGAAGAAAGAAGATCCTCTCAACTGGTCGAATAGGTCATCGATTCGAGGCAACGGATACTTATTCCGTATCGTGACCTTGTTCAACTCCCGGTAGTCCACACACAATCTCAGTGAACCATCTCTCTTCTTCACGAACAACACAGGGGCACCCCACGGCGAAGTACTCCTCTGAATAAACCTCTGACCCAACAACTGCTCAATCTGATCCCGTAACTCCCTCATCTCAGCTGGAGCCATACGGTACGGTGCGCGTGCTATAGGTCTCGTATCTGGTAATAAGTCTATGACAAAGTCTATCTCTCGACTGGGGGGTAGGCCTGGTATCTCCTGAAACACATCGGAATACTCCCTGACAACTGGGATCGAATCTAAAGGAATCACAACCTCCTTAGAGGTATCCTCCTCTAGGTAGTACAAATGAGCGGTCGAGCCTCCCTCTGGGCGAGGCATAGCCACTACAAACATCTCTTGCCCCGGAATGGTAAAAACAATGCTCCCACCGAAGCAATCAATCATGGCTCTATAATCTGCGAGCCAATCCATACCGATAATCACATCGTGCACATGCATATCTAATACCAACATGTCTGCAGGTAATACCAAGCTACTAATCTCTACCCCCACTCCCCGGTATATAAAGAAAATAAGTGACCCACTCCCCAATGGTGAGTCTACACACGTCACTGTGCTCTCTGCTGTGGCTAACAACCCTAAGGCTTTCGCAAAATGTGTAGCTATGAAACAATGTGTTGCCCCCGTATCAAACAAAACCCGACCCATAGTACCATGGATAGGAAACATACCCTCGATCGCGGGTGGTGCCTGTGGAGCTGCTTCCCGGTGGACGTTATAGACACGTCCATACTGTAACTGCCCCTGCTGCACAGGAACTGCTGGAATGGCTAGTAGTGTTGGCACCTGGGCTGGAGCTGGGAGAGCAGGTGGAAAAAGTGACCTATGTGGCTCATGTCGAGCACCCTGCTGCTGCTGTGGGGCCGTGCCCCTATCAGGACAGTCCTGGCGTTTATGGCCAGTCTTACCACAAACGAAACACTTCCCCAGAAAGTTTCCCCCTCTCTGTCCCTGCTGCCCCGGCCCTGGTGGCCGTTACCGTTCCTCCACTGGCCCTGCTGAAACTGCTGTTGGCCATTGTGACCCTGCTGGTTCTGATGGCCGTTCGGACCCTGATGGCCCTGCCGGAAACCTCCCTGTCCGTGCCTGAAATTTCCCGACCTGAACCTCTTGTGATCCCCCTGCTGGGAACCCTGGTCACCCTGTCTCTTCCCCTGAACAGATTGTGCCCCACTGGCACCAAGTCCTCCAGTCCTGCCCTGATGGCTGGACTCTCCCGATCTCTTGCCCTCAGCCTTGTGAAAGCGGTGATCCTGACAATGGAGCAAAGCAACGTTAACCACATCAGAATAAGTGGCCAACGATAGGTTCCCCAACAAATGTTGACGGATCCTCCAAGTCAACCCGTCTGTAAATTTTTGTATCTTCTTCTCTTCCGTCGGTATCTCATCCTGGACAATGTTCAGAAGATTAGTGAATTCGGCCTCATACTCGGCCACAGTCTTACCCTCCTGTCGAAGGCTTATCAACTTCCTCCTCATTTCCGTGTGGACAGCTGACGGAAAATATTTGCGGTCAAACCGCACCCAAAACTCCTGAATAGTGAGAGTATCCCTCTCCTCCACGGTGGTAATAGACTCCCACCACTGCAGTGCAGACCCTACTAGCTTAAAGGTAGCTAGTATCTGCTTCTGGACATCGGTGCACTCATACATCCTCAGGTGCCTCTGAATGTCCTTCCTCCACTGACTCGAAACTACGACATCGGAGCTACCTGCGAACTCCGGTGGGTGTGCTTTCTGAAAAGCATCTCGTACACGCTCCCAAGAAGACGGGAATGCATGTGCCTGAACCAGCGCGGCTACTGGCGCCTGAGGTGGTGCCTGCTGAACCACGGCAAGTGCAGCATTTACCGCCTGGGCCACAATGGCTGCAACCTCGGCGGCATTCATCGTGCCCTGAACTGGTGCGGGCTGTCGTTCTGGCGTAGCATCCCTGGGAACCCTTCGTGCATGTCGTGGAGGCATATGAAATAAGAATAAAGTTTATAAGTTCGCAGTTATAAACTCAAAATAGCTGAAGAACGTAGCATATACAAGAGAATACAACAATCCTAAAATATAGGGCTCTACATCAAAGAAAGCTCAGCGGAAAACATAACAAGCCATACAGATCCTAAAGGACACTAGAACCTGATGCTCTGATACCACCTGTGACACCCCGACTAATTAAATACCGGGTAGCTACTCCTTTATTAAATCAATACAAAATGCCAAGTTGGTTCAGTTAATAGCATCACTGTCGAAAACATTTTAATAATTACTAACCACCTAGTATTTAAAAAGTAAGTTGCCAAATTTTAATTAAATCTGATTAACATGCAATAAAAGAATAATAGAAGAACAACATGATCCATTCACCATAACTAAGTAATGAAATAACCAACAAATAATAATGAGTCCGGAGGAAAACTCCTCACAACAATCCCACCACTGAAAATAATAAGACAAGTCTGAATCCTAAATTAATTACATGCCAAAAGTCTGAATAACTGAAATAAATGAAATGTCTCTAAAAGGAATGGGCGACATGCCCAACAACTGATAAAATGATGAATATAGAGTCAAGGTAGATGAAGCGTCTACAAGCAAAGTCCCGTAACTTCCACAAACAGCTACAGCTCGTCACCTGAATAAAGATCATAAGCATGGTGTCCTTGTGGCTGGGCACCTAAAATGGTTCTTACAAAAATAGATTTGAAAGCAAATGGGTCAGAGCCCGAAAGTGGAAATGATTTTAAAAACATCAAGTGTTTTAATAACATTAAAACATTAAATGCAAAATACATATTAGGACGTGCACTCACATGAAATTCTCACCTCTCGACTACATGTGCACCCCTAACGTACCGTACCCGTCTATATAACATACATATCTAACCAAACCGTAATAAGCTCTACCCCTTACTACTCGATTCCCATAAGACATTATAGTGTTCTCAATAAATAGAGGGCTTTACTTAAACTCAGATTCTCAATTAGTAATACAATTCACTATCGGTTAACCCGTTATGTTTTCTCAAAACATTACCATACTTATATACACAATACCAACAGGAAAGTTCTCATTAATAAGTGTATATTATTCACGTCATAAATATACAATACAAGCACCCCGAGACTAAGCTGCGGTGCACACATACTCTGCTATCCATCCCGTTACATCACGTACATAAGGATCACGTATTCCGAATCTCTCAGGAATCGTTCTCAAATAACAACATCACAAATAATGGAGGCGAACACAGTCACATCACATGGGTCACGCACATACCTGCGCTCCCACGATCAGCAGACTTATTAACATCCCAATAAGTCCTTCTCTGACCTATGTTCATCGAGGTAACCAATCTAAATCCGGGAAACACAAGGATTAGAAGGCCCTAAGCGAACGTAAACCTCCCGTGAAAGCAAGTATGGTAGGCATGTCATACACATAAAATCAATACATATACTAAGTATTCACACATCTTAGTAATCACCATAATTTATATTAGTGGTATACTTCTCATTCTCATACCAATATACAATCTTACACAATGTATAAGTTCTCGGGTAGTTCAATTATTTAGGCCGACAATAATTCTCGCATCGTAATAGACCCTCACGTCCTACTCCATAATTTCCATTTAGTTCGAATCACACTTCTATTTTTCTCTCTTCAATATGTCCAAAATATCCCAAATATACCAATTATCCATCACGGAAAAGTTATTTCTCCATATAAACAACGTTACGGAACACGCGAAATCAAAACAGGCTAAAAAACCTAAACTGTCAACTCGTTCGAAGTCTCGTTCGAACGAGGCTGTTCGAACGAGAGTTCGTTCGAACGAAGTGGGCTTTCTAACGAGGTCTCGTTCGAACGAAGTCATCGAACGAACTTCACCCTTGTTAGAAGTCAAAGGTCAACTCGTTAGAAGCTCGTTCGAACGACCTGGGCAGGTCTTCTAACGAGTGGCCAGTTTCGAGCCCAGATTTCCTATTTTCGTTTTTCTAACTTCTCTACACCTCAAATCTCATCCCAACATTAATACAACGATTGTTCAAAGCCACTAATCATCCCTAAACATATTTAGGTCATATATTAACGTGATTTGTGGGGTTAATTCATTCTAACCTCATTCAATTATCAAATCTCTTCATATTTCCCCCAATTTTAAGAACATGAACCCTAGAATTTATAAATCATCCAAGAGCCTAATTAAATCCATTTTCGTTTCATCCAAATTATAATATCATCAGAATAATCATCTAAATACAAATCTACATGCGATTCCTCATCAAAAATGTAATTTTTACTTCCAATTAAAATGGGTTTTTCATTAACTCCCAAGAACAATAAGATTTTATCAATTCCTACACATGGAAGAAACATTCTTTGCAAAATAACAAAATTAAACCACTTGCCTTATTTGAATCTATAATTTTGATGTCGATTTGATGGAGTATTCTCTCTCTCTCTCTCTGCAGGATCCTCCTCTCTTCTCTCTCTACAAGCTTTCTTCTCCAAGTAACAATGGTGGCTAGGGTTTTTGCCTAAGGAACTCTTTGGAACAATTCTAATAACCCCCGTAGCCCATTAATTCCTAAGACGTGGTTAGTGGGTTTAGTGGGCAATTACCAAGTCAGCTTTTTAATTCCCAATTTTCGTAGGTTTTAATTCCCAATAATCCAAAATTACCAAACTACCCTTATACGTTGCCGGTGTGACCTAAAAATGCCCCGGGACCCAAACCAAACCCCCGGTTAGTGTTTTCTGACTATCTCGACTCTTCTGGACGCGTTGGCGCACTCAAAACGACCATACGGTTAATAGAAATAAAATTTGCTTTCTAATTATCATAATTATATTTCATGACGCGACTGTCACACGCGTCTCAACAAGATTTCCAAATTGCCGTATTTCAATCTCACGATAAATTTCATAATTCAATATTCATATATAATCATATATGCACATTATAATCAAATACCAACTCGCATCTCGCTAGTATTTTAATCCGGATTAATCTCCAATTAATACGCATTTAATTCAATTAATCCCATGAATAAATATCACAAAAATACGGGGTATTACACTCTCTCTCCAATGTATGGGGGTGAGGCATATTTATAGATAAAACCAACACAAGTGGGTCTCCACATATCAAATAACCTGTGGTGACACATGTCCTATTTTAAGTGGCATGTGTCCCATAATATATGTCAAACTCTCAACACTAGAATATTGTCTAGTTAATGCATAAATAATACAAAAATATGCATGATATGTCTGACGCGCATAAACACATGAACTTTTATCAATATTAATCATCTCTAATCTCATTTAATAATTAAATGATAGGCTTATCATTAAGCCCCTCCTATGTTTTCCCCCTCATACATATAATTGATATATTGATGCATGTCTGAAATATATCGACTGTATGTACGAAACACCTTTAATCGGTTTTGATATTTTTGATTAGCCTATCAATCGTGGGTAATAATCTCATGTCTCATTTTATCTTAATGATATACTTCTATCTCATATTTCATATCTTAGGCTTTGATATCATGGGTTATTCCGAAGGACCTCATGATCATTCTTTTCATACGAATGATATACTATGAGTGTTGCCCCCATTCCTTTTTAAATGAACATGCATCCATGATTTTATTATGGTTGTTCGTAACTCTGGTTTGATAAAAAGTATTATCATGGGCACATAATAACTACTTCATCATTCTCTTTCATTATTCTCAATAAAGTTATTTGGAAGTATATTATGATTCCATATCAACTATTTCATTGTTCGGTTTCATCATTCTCAACCAAGCTTGGTGGAAGTATTATTATGGTTTACATAATAACTACTTCATTATTTCTCTATTAATCTTATAATGCATGCACGTGTTTTTGGCTCGTCTTAATCATGACGAGGCTTCTTGTGCATGTACATTTTATTGACTCACCCAAATAACCACTTTTTAATGTTTTTTGTAAGCTCACGCCTACGAGGTGACTTAATAATGAAAACACACTTGTTAAGATTTTTTGTAAACTCCATCGTTAGAGGTGACTTAACAATGAAAATATACTTGTTAAGATTTTTCGTAAACTCCACCGTTAGAGGTGACTTAATAATGAAAATACACTTGTTAAGATTTTCATCAACTCCACCGTTTGAGGTGACTTAACAATGAAAACTGTGATTTTTAGTAAACTCCACCGTTAGAGGTGACTTAACAATCAAAACACACTTGTTAATATTTTTCGTAAACTCCACTGTTAGCGGTGACTTAACAATTAAAACACAATTGTTGTGATTTTTGGTAAACGCAACCGTTAGAGGTGACTTAACAATCAAAACATACTTGTTGTGATTTTTGGTAAACTCCACCGTTAAAGGTGACTTAACAATCAAAACATACTTGTTAAGATTTTTCGTAAACTCTACCGTTAGAGGTGACTTAACAATAAAAACACACTTGTTAAGATTTTTCGTAAACTCCACGGTTAGAGGTGACATAATAATGAAAACACACTTGTTAAGATTTTCGTCAACTCCCTCTTTAGAGGCGACTTAACAATGAAGAAACACTTGTTAAGATTTTTGGTAAAACTCCACCCATAATGGTGACAGCCATAACGGTAACTTAACAATGACAACCACTTGTTAAGATTTTTCGTCAAACTCCACCAGTAACGGTGACTTAACAATGAAAACCACTTGTTAAGATTTTTGTAAAACTCCACCAATAACGGTGACACCTATAACGGTGACTTAACAATGACAACCACTTGTTAAGATTGTTCGTCAAACTCCACCAGTAACGGTGACTTAACAATGAAAACCACTTGTTAAGATTTTTGTAAAACTCCACCAATAATGGTGACTTAACAATGACAACCACTTGTTAAGATTTTTCGTTAAACTCCACCCCTAACGGTGACTTAACAATGAAAACTACTTGTTAAGATTTTTGTAAAATTCCACCACTAATGGTGACACCCATAACGGTGACTTAACAATGACAACCACTTATTAAGATTTTTCGTCAAACTCCACCAGTAACGGTGACTTAACAATGAAAACCAATTGTTAAGATTTTTCGTAAACTCCACTTATAACGGTGACTTAACAATGAAAACCACTTGTTAAGATTCTTCGTAAACTCCACCTATAACGGTGACTTAACAATGAAACACACTTGTTAAGGTTTTTTGCAAACTCACACCTATGAGGTGACTTAACAATGAAAATACACTTGTTAAGATTTTTTCAAACTCATTCTTATGTATCTCATTTTAGGTTGTAAGGGAACTCGCATCTGTCGAAGGACAAACCGAGCGTAGTCTTTCCCCTATTGTCTCCATGCATCAATGACCAATTTCTTCGAACGAGTCAAGTCACAACGATCATGGTTCAACCACCGATCAATTTGATAAAAAAATTTAGCATATATTACACCTTTGTAGAAGACTTATCACAATACTCGCAAAGTTCTCGTAATGATGTCATATCTGAAGGATGTCTATGACTTCGTCAATTTCTGAGTGACAACTAATTAACCCGTCTGAACTCTTTGCGAAAGAAACTGAAGAAGATTTTGTAATGTGTTTATTAGATGTTACTATAATCTGAAGGTTCATCAATCTAACCTTGTCGCGAAGGATGTCGAAGAAGCTTTACACTACAAGCTACGTTACATCATAATATCCATTTGCCCCCTTTATTTTATTTTATCTCAAGATAAAATAAAATAAATTACATATACCATTTAAAACGACCACCCATAAAAAATAAAAGCAACCTAATCATTACATTTCATGGTGTATATCACAAACTATCATATATTTGAACAATGGTTTGATGTTAGCGTAGCTCAATATCTTCTCATTCAGAAGCCTCTGCAAAATAATATCAATCTGACACAATAACATAATATTGCAAATGGTTAGTAAAACTCAGGAAATATCCAATTATAATTTCTCATCATGCCCCCTTTATTTTATTTTATTCAATGTAATAAAATATAAATTAAATAATGTTCGGGGATATTTGTGTAATGAATAATAACCACCCATACTCGTAGGTGTATCGTGCACAATTTAATGTCGTTTGAGCGCATGCCATAATAAATCTGAAGGTGTATATAATCTCAAGGTAAATCTTCAGTTCTAAAACATATTCAAATATTTTATAAATGAATCATAATGTATGAATATGGTGTAAAAACATAAGATAACGTTTACAAGTGCCATACAATACTCAAACAAAACTTCATTATGCTTCCTATGTCTAAAAAAATCTATATACCAAATTCAATGATTTTAAAGCTTCTCAAACCATGAGCATAACTCACGAATTTAACATATTAATTTAGGTAGTACCATATGGCAATGGTACATATATCAAAATAAATACCTTCTCCTAGTAAAAGAAAATCACATGTTCTTGCGCGTTTGGGATGTTTGAAACAAAGATAAAATACCATCACAAGGACACACACACACATATATTTATATATATATATATATATATATATATATATATATATATATATATTTGATTTATCTCACAAGTATATTCAATTTATTATGGGCGACGTACTTATGATTTTCACAATCTCCGTACATTCTCTTTTCCAAAATCGTTAGATAAACATTCATGTATTTCAATAATCAACATACTTTTAAACCGTCCTTCATAATCCATAAAATTCATATACATTTATATTTTCAGCCTCATCTCATTTATATTTTCTCATATAAAAAAATAAATCTTACTTATTCGACAACTTTTTTTAAAGTCATAAAAAAAGTCTTTTATGAGAAAATACCAGTAGCGTTATCAAAAGAATCAACTTTAAATGAAGGGTGCTTCAACAAAATTAGAGTTAATTTCTTGAAATTTCTGGAAACTCCGCACTATTGTCCCTCTATTTTATTTTATTTTATCACTATAAAAATAAAATAAACTCATTGTTGAACCACATTATGCCTATTCCGCAAATTTATAAACATTTTCCCAATCACATTTCAACACTTATTAATTCCTTGGATCAACTTACTTCCATGGCAAAACAAAAAATACACCCAACCCACTGTACTCCATAAAGCTGAAACCCAACCTGAATATCGCTCCACCACACACCTATTCATCGACTACCAAAGCAAATGATAAGTCAATCACGAGTTAAGTAATTGTCTCACCCATCCCTCAACTTGTCTTAATAGCCAACCCATTTTGCTCTCTCTCCATCTCAGGTCATACAACCTACAACTAATTTACCCCTCCTTGCCCAACATAATAATGGCCCAACAACTTGAACATCAATAACACTCCATTAGAACCAACATTCAGTCATTTTTTCAAATTCTTGTGTTTTGTTGTTTTGTTCCCCTTATCTAGATTCGTGTTGAATCGGGTCGATTTCTAATGGAAGTTCGATTTTGTTCCCCTTTGAATTTAAGATGGTTTTGTCCTATGGTGGATCGGGGTAAGGCAGTGATCACACAGGTTGTCGGAGACGACTGATATGATGAAGTTATGCACGGTGGAGCTCCTCGAGGTGGAGCTTTGAAAAATTATGGTGGTTTCAAGCCAGAGAAAGGGACGACCTAGGTGATTCGATTGTAGGGTTTTCACTCATTTTTTTTTCTATTTTTAGCTCGTGATTTTGGATTCTCAAGAAGAAAATGTTGCTGAGTTGTGTCAGTTTGCACGTGTATTTTTTTCATTCTTTATTTTTTTTAAGAAAAGCTACCGAAAAAATAACAAAATATTTTACCAACTCATATTCTCATGTGCGCTAGGTTGTACGTGTACCTCTAGTTTGTAATAAATATTTTTACCTATGAGAAATCTATCTTGTCATAGAACTTGCATCTATGACTTAAAGTTCTTTTTTCTATCAATAGCTATCAGTACCTTTAAATTTGTTTTAAACATGCAAACACATTTTCAAAAATAAAACAATGTACACAATGTCCTTTTATGTCACCTCTTGTGATAAAAACGGTGTACCTTGCTGAAAAAACAGGCCTATACAATTTAATGGTCAGAGATGGACTTTAATTTTTGTCAACAACTATCTAAAAAAAAACTCATAAATGCCAACAAGTTCCTATCGTGCACTTGTCAATGTAAAAGATATAAATAATATATTTTAGAGAAAAATCATCTCTTTAGTCATATTGTTCTGCTAACTTTTATTAAATATATTCTGACATATTAGCTCAGTGTCTTCAATAACCATTTTAAAAATATAAGTAAATCATACGTTCAAAATGTGTTCAAGCTTCTTCCAAGATATTTTTTACTAAAAAAATAACTATACCTCAATATAACAGTCTCATACTTAATTTCAAAAGCTAAGTACAATCATATTTGTGATTTCGAATATGAAATATGGTGAGTTGTCATAAAAATTATCAATAGTCATGTTGTGATGTGTATTTGTATGAAAATCTTAGCTAATAAATATATCACACATTTTTTATATAATGCATGAGATATCATAAATAAATATTGGATTTCTTATCTGAGATCAAACCATAAATTTTCTCTAATAAACGTTGGAGCAGAAAATTCCTCTGTCAATCCATTTCTTCCATCTCCGTCCACTTTTCTGAGCACGAATAAGGCGTTGCACGATAAAAAGTCGTGAATACCTTCCCAGAAGAGTCACCAAATGTAATAGGGTAGTTTAATATGGGGAAATATCGGATTCTAGCGCGTCTTTGACTTGAGCAACATCGGATGCGCCTACGTATCCGTCATAATCGGAATCAAAGTCAGTGTAGTTCGTGGGTCCGTACTATTCACCGAAAAACACATTGTAGTGGTTTCTCGGAGAGGAGATAGGTGGTGAAACTCATCACAAAGCTCTTCTTTAAAACTCTTTTCTAACACTCTTCTTCTCCTAATAAGCTCTCTATTAAATGTATGGGGGTGAGGCATATTTATAGCTAAAACCGACACAAGTGGGTTGCCACATGTCAAATAACCCGTGGTGACACATGTCCTATTTTAAGTGGCATGTGTCCCATAACATATGTCAAACTCTCAACACTAGAATATTGTCTAGTTAATGCATAAATAATTCAAAAATATGCGTGATATGTCCGACGCGAATAATAATACTCCAGTCACATAAAGACATGGACTTTTATCAATATTAATCACCTGTAATATCATTTAATATTTAAACGATAGGCTTATCATTAAGCCCCTCCTACACCAAAACTGAGCTAATGGTCACGGATTTTATCCCTGACCATGGAAGGTGGGTCGTGGATTTGGTCCGTGACCAAATCGGGCGTGACCATTTCCAGTGGTCATGACCCAAATCCCCGACCCAAAGCCTGGTCACGAATCTCACATAGTCACAGATGTGGTCACGGACCATAGCCCTGACCCTAATTGTATGCGTGGTCACGGCCCAAATCCGTGACCACTTCACGACTAAAGAACATGTGGTTACGGGCTTACGCCGTGACCAATTCACTGTGCGATCCATCTTTGTCACGGCTTACGGCCATGACTAATCATTATGTGCATATGATATTGTCACGGCCCACAACCGTGACTATACATTAAACATTTTCACGGCCATGGTCCGTGACTACACTTACTATGCATAAATCATTATCACGACTTTAGTCCGTGACCAATTTTAATAATAATAAAAAAAATTATCGAATCGGGAGGCTAATCGGTCAGTTGCTGCAAGTGATCCTTAGGTGACCTTGAGGAGGTCTTGTGATCTCAAATAGGGGGTCCTGTGCTCTCAAATCGAGGGGTCCCGTGACCACACGGTCATGGGACCCGTGTGGGCATTCTGAAATATGGGTCGTGCTCTCAAACCGGGGGTCCCGTGGCCACGCGATGGGCTCGTGCAGGCTACGTTGGTCCCGTGCGAGGTGTTGGCGCCACTCACGGGGCCTTTTGGGAGGAGCTAAGGGGTTTCGCCCTCCGATTGTACCTTTTTAAGCCTAAGTGTGGGCATTCTGAAATATGGGTCGTGCTCTCAAATCGAGGGTCCCGTGGCCATGCGGTTGGCTCGTGCGGGCTACGTTGGTCCCGTGCGAGGTGTTGGAGCCGCTCATGGGGAGGTTTGGAAGGCGGTAAGTGGTTTAGTTAAGTCAGAAATGACAAGCTTATATATAACTCACAGGAACGAACATTACTCGCACGGGACCAACATAACTCGCAAGAACTGACCGCGTGGTCAAGGGATCCCCGATTTGAGAATATGAAGATAATTTGAAAATATCTAGAATTAGGTTTAAAAAAATGCCGTTAGAGGGAGAAAATTCAAAGCATTATACCGTACTCCTTCTAACATACTATCCAGTAACAAGCCAACAACCAATAATTATCCGATAGCCAAACCAAAAAAAATAATAATTAACCCATACATCTAAATATTCGACTGAGCATAACATATTATTGAAAGTTAACTTATATAAATCATATTAAACATTCATAAAAGTAACTAAACATTGATACATCAAAGTAAAGCGCTAATACAATGTCAATATCAAAATAGGCTACAAATTGACAAGGTTAACATAATATTTTGATACTCAATCTTCCTCTAAATCAACTACAAGATCCTTCAAATTAGGGTTGTTATCAAGAGCTGACTGGAACTCTTTTGGATCCTTCAATGCATCCACTTCAGTAGTCATACCCTTTGGTTCATGCACAACAATAAACCAATTTCCATCATTTATGCACTTGGAGTAGAATACCTTCTTTACGTTCTAAAGGAACAAATAAAAGGCTCGTCGACTATGCGATCTTTACTCTTCAACTTTGATAAATCTACCATAATAAGTTTGGAGTCCGGATCAACTTTGCAAGCATTCGTAGTATCCTCCACCTTTACCCAATCATAATAGAATACCGTGTGTGTGAAATCTAAGTAATCAAGTTCTAGGATTTATTGGACTATCACATAATAGGTTAGCACGGTATTCTTTGGATTTTTATCGCTTCTGCTAGCGATATAGGTGGTCAAGGAAGAAATTGATATTTCAGTATTTTGCGTCAAAAGTTTTTCCTCATATGGATATGAAATGAAATAAAAACCGTTGGTGCGGAATTTCTTAAACTCTTTCGCACAAAAATTAGGGCCTTTTGCTAGGCGTGCAAGCCTAGAAGAGATATCACCTCTTTTTAAAAAGTGAATTTATTAATGAATTTGTATTAAGGCATGTTTTTATCACACACGAATAAATAACCGCACACATAAGATGTGAAGTTTACCTCTTTTGATACCCATGCCCTAAAATCAGTTGTCGTGCAATTTCTCCTTTGATTTTGAGAAATTTCATTCTCGTACTTCCTACGGGTAAATTGTAGAGTTTAGAACGTAAAATATAAAATACATATAATTAAAGAAGAAGAATTCAATAGATACTCACTCTTTTCATTCTTGGACTTCATCTTGCGATTCGAAGACATAACAAGCTGCTTGCTCGTATTGTATATTTGTGAATTTCAACTCTTTAGGGTTCCCAAGGGGTACTTCGTCCTAAAACTTGTCAGGTTCCTCGATCACTCCTCCTCTACGAGGATTGAACCTCCTCACCTCTTGTTCTGGTATATATTCCTTAGCGTATAATGATGATTCCATAATTACGTATTCTTCAGCAATTGACCCTCCAATATACCATGCATTTTTTTATGTAATCTTTAAAAGTTTTCATCAAGCGCTCAAAAGGATACATCCAACGATACCTAACAGGACCACATAATAAAGCTTCATCGCATAAATGCACAAGAAAGTGGATGCTGATATCGAAGAATAACGCAGGAAAATATTTCTCTAATACACAAAATGCCTCGGCTAAAGTTGATTTTGAAGCTCTAATGTGCCTTCTATTTACCACTTTTGCACAAACTAGGGTAAAGCACAAACTGATTAGCATAATTGCCCAATGGAGATCTTTGTGTTCAGAGAAGCAATGCCGAAATAATAGAGGAAATAATTAGATGATTACATGCTAGTCATGAGACTCGCACTGTTTTAAGTCATTTGCTTGGTAGTTAATAACCCTACATAAATTACCAGAATAACCAGTTGAAGTCTTCAAGTTGAACAACGTGTCTAAGAGGATCTTCTTCTCACTAGTAGTTAAAGTGAAAGCAACTGGAGGGGTAGAAATTCTTCCTGTTGTAGGATCATTTTTTAACAAAAGTTTCTTCTTTAGCTTCATATCCTGTAGATTTCGGCGGTCCCACTCTCCATCTTTGGAATGATATCCACCCAGAAATGCTCCTATCATATGTTCTACAACATTCTTCTCTGTGTGCATCACATCAATTACATGCCTTACACGATGATCTTTCCAATATGGCAAATCAAAAAATATTGATCACCAGGACCATGGTTTTGCTTTAGTACGGTTGTTAGGATCTCCCATTGCTTTACACTCCAGGTTTACAAACATGGGGTGTTTTCCTACGTACCTATTCCTCGCAGTCGTAGCTGCCGCCTTCTCCTCAATTTACTGACCAAAAAGCTGAGCATGTTGCATTCGGTGCTCGTGACCAATAGGATAAAAGTTAGACTTGTCGTTCCTGAAAGGGTGACTGGTCGACAAAAATCTATGATGCCCCGTGTAACTCTTCTTACTACTATGTTGTAGCCAAATGGCTTCAGTTTCCTCCCCATATATGGGACATCCATAATAACCATGAATATTACAACCGAACAAGGTCCCATAAGCAGGAAGGTCGTCGATCGCCCACATCACCATTGCTTTAAGTGTGAACTCTTCACCCTTGTGAGAGTCGAATGACGTCACGCCTTTATCCCTAACTCTTTAAGCTCTTCGATTAATGGGGCTAAGAATATATCAATATCATCACCCGAAGCCTTCAGCTCGGGTATCAATAAAGATAATAATGTGAACTCCTTTCTCATGCACAGTATCGGAAGGAGACTTAAAGGCGCCATTGGAACTAGCTAATAACTTTGACTAGTACTTAAATTACTGAAAGGGTTAAACCCATCAGTTGAGATTGCAAGACGAACGTTGCATGATTCTTTAGAAAATTCATGGTGTCATACATTTTAAAGTTGCCAGATGAGTGAATCAACCAGATGACGCATCATATTCCCACCCACCTCGCATCGAGTGTGCCATGTCATGGCCTCCGCTATCCATGGTACACTAAAAAATCATTTTAACCGTGGCCCAAGTGCAAAGTACTTCAAAACCTTTTGTGGGACTTGCAAGCTCTTTTGATATTTTGCAAGTTTGTTATTTACCTTCTCATAAATTACACATCTAGGCTCACCGCATACTGGACATTCATCCTTCTCTCCGTGTTCGTTGCGATACAATATGCAATCATACTTACATGCATGAATAGATTTGTATTTTAATCCCAAACCCTTCAAGCTCTTCTTCATGGTAGTATAATTTTCTGGTAACGTGTTCTCTTTTGGGAGAATTTCTTTAACCAACTTAAGAATTTCGGTTATGCTGTTCCCAGACAAGACAAATTGAGTCTTCAAGTTATGCAAACCAATTATTGCATATAATACTGAATGATCTTCAACGCAATATTTATACAACGGTCTAGCCGTATTGGCTTTCAACCGTATATATTCTCAATCTCCTGGTAGTTCAGTATCAAATTGTTCATTGTGCGCATTATCTGTCTCCATAGGTTGGTGGTTTTGGTCGTAGTAGACTCTGTAAGCATATTCAATTAGGTCGGCCAATGGACGATGTGTTGGAGAATCATTTACCACTTCCACTCGTTGGTGTTCTATTACGTGGTCGATTACCGATAATTCTTCAGGAACATAAGGTACATATTTCTCACCATGGTATGTCCACTTGTTATAATCTTGACAAATTCCCCACATTATTAAATGTAACTCAACATCTTTTAGAGATTTATATTTTTCGTTTGTACAATGGGTGCACAGACATGAAATCTTCTCACTTTTAAAGTTTTTAAAAGCGTATGTAATAAATTCTTGAACGCCTTTAACATAACTATTAGCTATTCGGTCAGTCCCCCCATCCACTCTGTTTACTTGCGCTGGAACAGTTTCACAACCCTCATATACTGTATTAACTACGATCTGACACTCACCCTCCTGCAAAGGTCGATTATTTACTAGAGTTCCTACGATAGTGGACATGATCATGCAGATCCCAACAATAAATTTACCGCTCAGGTCCTGTATATAGTATTTCTTGACATAGTCATCGTGGGTTGTTAAAAATGATCCAAAGCCTGTGCCATGCTGAGGCGCTGAGAAAGGGAATGTTGAAGGAGGAATCGGAATGTGTGGGGGGAATGGAGAATGCGGAAAATTTTAAGGAATCCCTGACATCCGTGGAAGGAAATCGGGATGTATTGGGGGTTGCAGGGGCATATAAACGGTTAAAAGGGACACAATTTGTGCAAGTTTATCATTCACACCTCCCAATTCATTTCGAATCCCCACTATATCCCCTTTAGTCCTAAATTTATGATCATCGTTGGACGCGAAATGCTATCAACAGAAGAAAGCTCATTCACGAGAGGTGCGGCGTGTTTAAATATTATTTTTGACATATGCAGTCCCATCATCCTCCCTCTATGGTCCTTCCCAAAGGTTTATGCGATGGCATCATTGTCAATATCCTCGATCGGGCTTGAATCCGACTGACTATTGATAAACTCTATTGATTCTAGAGTCTTGGCGTCTAGCATGCACGTACAAGTTGTCCCTATTCAGTGTCTTTCCTTCATCCGAGCTACCTTTCGTAACGATCATCCACTCGTTCTTCAGATCTTCATAATATTTTGAGCCAAGCCGATGGACATCAATTTTTTTGGCTCTATTCTGCTTATTTTTCTCCTTTTGCAGCATTTTGGATTCCTTCACCTCATTCTCTAGAAAATCATTTCATTGAGAGACTGGCATCTCAACAGTCGAAGGGACTTTGTCTTTGAGCGCCAAAATATCAGAGCTTAATGCTCCCTTAGGTATATGCTTCTGCCTAAGGTTTCTCCTATATGTTCGAAGTTGTTCAACAACCCGAGAAAGCACCTTATTTTTTGAGTTGGAGGAAAATGAAAACCGTTTGCTGAGTTGCTCAGAGATGTCATCTTTAATAGCTTTATCTACGAGGTTCCAATTATCAGCTCCTCCCACTCCCACATTCATTTTTGCCAATGAAAAACACTGGGCTTTAAACTGCTGAGCATGATTTTCATCCCCCGTGGGGTTATTTCTCAAAAGAGAGAACCCAATGGGCTTCTTCTTAATTGACCCGGCAGTTTCATGAGTGTTGGGCGTGTCTGTTGGATTAGTGGGAGGAGTACCTTACCTACTGCAACTCGGAGTAGGGGAGTGAGCAGTTTGTGGAGAAGGGCTCCCATGAACAGTTGGTGAAGCAGAGTATTGATCACCAATTGGTGATGATAATTCTCCTTGTGGTTGTTGGTTGTTATTGGTTGGAGCATTGGTTCCATTACCACCCGACATTATCTATAAAAATAATAAAAGTTAAATGTGTATCTATAATATTAGATGCATAATTTCAAAGTTCTATATGAAAATATAAATAACAAAATAAACTTTTTGACCATATATTATAATCTACTTGTTCATGGTAAGACTTTAACTAAAGTTCAATGTGTTTGATCTCCATACATTCTTTATTTGTGTTTAAAAACCTACATATTTTTGCACGTGGACAATTAGGAGGAAGCGTATCTATAATGCATGCATAGATGTCGGCGACATGAAATCGAAATCTCATCCTCTTTAGCCTATTAGCAAGATCGAGTTTGTCGTGCATATGTCTTGAACCATCACAGTCTTCATCAATGCTCTTTTATGTAATTCTATCCATAATGGGTGAATTTTTTTTTTCGGTCTTCTTTAACAGCGTAAGAAAGGTCTGTGCTCTATCGGGATTATGTACGTGATATATATATTATACAGCTTTATCCCAACATTGTGGCAGGCAAAATAGAATATAATCGAACAAACACTCTTGCTGGAAATGAACTCCACGGTTTACAAGGTAGATAAATTGTTCGATCTTCCTATTCCCATACCAATAAATCGGAGTACCCACTTTATGAGGATCATTAATGAAAGAGGTACGAGTGCAGACCAATTGCAACCTTTCATACTCTTGTTACCATCGATTATCATCGTAACTCATTTTTCCTGAGAATAATGAACGAGGGCGTGAATATGATCCCTATAACTATTGTCTCTAATAAATCATTAACTAGTTATTGTGTACAAGGGTGTGGATATGATTCCTATAAATAATGGCTCTAATGAATCATCAACCGTTAATTTATTATGTTTTGAATACCTACTTTTGTCAATTAACCCAACAATCCTTCAAATTAACCCTTATGTTTGGTATTTTTTTAATGGTTCGGTATTTTTTATATTTCATCCCCAAACTTAAACCAACAATATCCATAAAATTAAAATTTGCCCTAGTTTGAAAATTAAACCAACAATATCCATTAAATTAAAATTTTCCCTAGTTTGAAACTTAAACCAACATTAATCATATATATGTATTTTTTTCTAGAATACAGGTACAATACACAATGATAATTTATACACACCTACGTACACAATACACACACGTATACACACACAGAGAGAGAAATACACACACGTATACACACACACACACAGATACACGCAGACACACATAAATACACACACACAATGAAATAAATAACAAGGGTTTGAAAATACACACACGCAATGAAATAATTAATAAGGATATGATATTGTATATACACACAAAAAAATACACACATGTATACACACACACACACACACAGAGAGAAATACACACACACTCACACACACAAAAATACCCACGTAAATAACAATGAAAAAACTAAGGTTTGGATTACCTTTAGAGATTGGAAATGAAATCGCCGGAGAGAGAAGGAGGGAAATCGACAGAGAGAGAGGGAGGGAAAATTGTTTTCGAGGGAAATGAAAACTCTATTCTGGGTTTTTTAATTATAAAGACCATTGTCACGGCTTAGGGCCGTGACCCCATGACATGACCCGTTTATTTTTAACACATCAGCGTGGAAACAAGACCACGATCACGGTTAAAAGCCGTGACTCAATCCTCAGAATGGTCATGGTCATAAGCCGTGACTATAGTGGTGTGTATTTGGGCCCCTGGTCATGGTCATAAGTCGTGACCCCATCCATGATCAAATTTGGCGGGAAGCTTGGCTCCATAATGGTCACGGTTGGGTCAGGGTTGTGATCCATAACCCACGAGAGTCATGGTTAAAGGCCATGACCACCTACAAATCGATCCGTGACCACACTGGGTCTTGTAATTGATCACGCTCATTTTGTATGTACCTCATAAATGCCAACAAGTTCCTATCGTTCACTTGTCAATGTAAAAGATATAAATAATACGTTTCAGAGAAAAATCATCTCTTTACTTATATTTTTCTGCTAACTTTTATTAAATATATTCTGACATATTAGCTCAGAGTCGTCAATAACTATTTGAACAACATAAGTAAATCATACGTTCAAAATGTGTTCTAGCTTCTTCCAAGATATTTCTTACTAACAAAAATAACTATACCTTAATATTAGAGTCTTATACTTAATTTCAAAAGCTAACCACAATCATATTTGTGATTTCGAATATGAAATATGGTGAGTTGTCATAGAAATTATCAATAGTCATGTTGTGATGTGTATATGTATGAAAATCTCAACTAATAAATATATCACATATTTTTTATATAATGCATGAGATATCATAAATAAATATTGGATTTCTTATCTGAGATGAAACTGAAAATTTTCTCTAATAAATGTTGGAGCAGAAAATTGCTCTGTCAATCCATTTCTTCCACCTCCGTCCACTTTTCTGAGCACGAATGAGGCGTTACATGATAAAAAATCGTGAATACCTCCCCAGAAGAATCACCAAATGTAAGAGGGTAGTTTAATATGGGGAAATATCGGATTTTAGCATGTGTTTGACTTGAGCAACATCGGCTGCGCCTACGTATCCGTCATAATCGGAATCAAAGTCAGTGTAGTTCGTGGGTTCGTACTATTCACCGAAAAACTCATTGTAGTGGTTTCTTGGAGAGGAGACATGTGGTGAAACTCATTTCAAAGCTCTTCTCCAAAAATATTTTCTAACACTCTTCTTCTCTTAAGAAGCTCTCTCTCAAATGTATGGGGGTGAGGCATATTTATATCTAAAATTAACACATGTGGGTTGACACATGTCAAATAACCCGTGGTGACATATGTCCTATTTTAAGTGGCATGTGTCCCATAACATATGTCAAACTCTCAACACTAGAATATTGTCTAGTTAAAGCATAAATAATTCAAAAATATGTGTGATATGTCCGACGCGCATAATAATACTCCAGTTGCATAAACACATGGACTTTTATCAATATTAATCACCTCTACTATCATTTAATAATTAAATCAGTTGCTTATCACTAAGACCCTCATACAAAGAGAAATAATAGTATCCAAGGGTCTTATGATTCTCCTTCATGCCGTACAAAAATCAAAAGATGTCCCCATCAATATCATACCCCCCATATTTCTTCCAAAAGATAGTATCTCCTACCATAGTCCATAAGTATTATAAGGGAGCTGAGTGAGGATTAAGACGAAACCTTTCAGAAAAGACCTAATGGAAGGATGGAGTGCCAGACGAACTCCAAACTGGAGAGACCAAAGTCGGAAATAAATCTCGTCACTATTTCTCGTAATGTATGCTCTCTATTGTATGTCAGTAAACATAATAGATACTTCATTGGGAATGGAGTATAAGACCTTTAGATTGGCTAAGTCTTCTTCTCGGGCATCACTCATATACCATTTAGCATCCGAGGTCTTTGGGTTAAAAGAGGGGGTAGGGCATCACCCAACTCCATCCCCTTGGATGTAAGAGGAACTACTGCTAGAGATGAAGCAAGGGGTTTTTGTGCTAGAAAGGCTTACTCTTTTAAAGTTAATTTTACAAAAATTATGGTATCACTCGTATCTGCCTAATTTTTCCTTCCTAACTTAATATTTGCACTATCTAAATTCTCTGAGGTATGGAATTAAGAAGTACTATATTCAATACTAGGAGGTTTGGGGGCTGAAGAGGAAGAGGAAGCTAACGTAGGGGTATAGTTAGGGTTTTCTGGATTGTATTTTGGATTAATAGTTTGCAGCGGAGAGGGAAACCTATCAGAGAACTCCCCGGAGTATATTTGGTGAATTTCTTAGATGTGTCTCCAAATCCTTAAAGACTCACTCATACAGGGCACTCACTATTGCTACAAAATAAGCCCAAACCAAATGAACAAACACACTCACACAAAACCCTCACACTCGTAAAAGTAAAACCCTAAAAATTCTGCAAAAGGCTACTAACGATCGAAGGAAAACTCCAACAAAAAAAGAAAAACAAGTCGCCACCAACAAAGAATAAAGATATAAAAATGAAAATGAGAGAAATATGGGTGGAAATTACATGAATATACTTGAAGGGAAAGCTAGATTTCTTAAAGAAATAGGTGTGAACTCGGTTCGGAAGTCGGATGGTCAAAATCTTTTTCTCACTCTCTTAAGAAGCTAGAGTGTTTTATTTGAAATAAACCAAATCTCTGGTTTTACTCGCCTTTTATACTTCCATGCGTTTACACGCGTGAAGGTTAAATGAAACTTGGGTGGATGATTGACATGTGGCAGGTTGGAGTATACAGGAAATAATTTCTTAAAGCAGCCAGTTCGGTTAGCCGAGCAGTTAAACCAAACAGAAAATCAATAAATTGTGGTTATTATTGAGGACAAAGAAAATCTTCACCTACTTCTTAGTAGTTGCAAGAAAGGTCCTAAGGTATTTTGTTATACCATATTTTTTGAAAGCATTCTTTCTATTTAAAGGAGCTCAGACCTAGTCAAAGTGGAGATATAAGAGTAGCTTGGCCACCTAAGTCCATCCACCACACTCTCTTAGCTGGATGATAACAAGGCAAAATGATTATCTGGGACCCTAATGACTAGTTAAGAAACATTCCATCCAAAGTTTTATTTTGTTATCATGTGCAAACATCCCCCACTTAACGAACAAAGCCCTTAAGTTACTCAAGGAGTGCTCCACTAATCTAAGAGGTCCTTACTAGTCCCATGTTGGCCAGCATTTTTATTCCCTTTATTAAGGTTACTATAAATAGAGGGATCCCTCCTAAGGAAAGGGCGGCCAACAAATCTCAGAGAGAGGCATAATTGATTCTAAACCAAAGATTATAATCTATACACATAAACACCTGGGTATTTCCAAACCATAGGTATGATACTATTCAATGAGATAATTCCAAGCGTAGTAAATCACTCAGTCGATGTAGGCCATTCTTAAGGCTAAACTACTTACATCTTATTGTTAATCCTCTTATCCTCACTCATTTCTCATATTTACAATCACATTATTGTTTGTTATCTCTAATTTGGTATCCCATTAGCTAAGACCTATATTGTTTTCCCTTTTTAAACAATAACATTTATCTCTCAATTGTCTCATCTCTAAAGGATCCATATGATATAGAGCACGCGCTAACGACCTAGTCCCCGCTGCTAGGTTTATCACAAACTTAATCTCTAGACTCGATGATAGCTCCTCAAATACATCAGCAAAGTCCCTAATCGCAGTGATAAGTCTCATCCTCGATGTAATATAATTATGTACATGACCCTCCCTTAGGACAAGACATTTCCATAAGAAATATATCCAACCTTGGTATAGCAAACACGATAGTACTATTGTAACAGACCAACATCACTCTATATGTTGCTAACCAGTCCATCCCAATATAACTTCACACCCATACATCTCCAAAATGAGTAAATACAATACCAAATATAAACTCCTAATTTCCACACCCACTCCCCTGTAGATGGAATGGATGAGAGTCCCTCTAACCAATGGCGAATCTATAATTATAATAATATCAAACGTTGTATCAACTAAACTTGACTCCCGTGCAAATTTAATTCTAAAAAAAGAGTGTGACGCTCCCTGTCAAATAGTACTCATCATATATGCTCATGAATAGGAAACATACTCTCAACTGATGATGATGTTGGTGGCATAACTAGACCATGGACATTATAGGCACTCCCCAACTATAACTCCCCTTACTAAGGTGGCATTGCTGAAATTGTTGGTGGGGTCGATAATTATGGCAGTTACTACCCATACTGGGCATCCTGCTACTGACCCTTTTCCCTATTTGGGCAAGAATTTTGCATGTGTCCTTTATCCTTACATATAAAACACATCCCTGACAAGTCTACTGGCCTCTAACCCCACTGGACCTGATGAGGCTACCCCGATTGCTGGCCTTGATATCCTCGGCCTTAATGTCCTCCAATCTGGTTCCCTTGGCCATGATGACCCTTAGGAGCATGATGTTGGCCATAATACCCATGCCTAAAACCACCATCACCCGGTCTAAACCTCTTAGCCGAGTCCCCCTACTGGGAACCCCATTCCTACTTCTTACCATATTATTGTGGCATCTCATTGACACCGCTGCCCTAAGTCTTACCCTATTGACTTAACTCTCCTGACCTCTTTGTTCCCCATATATGGAAGCGATGATCATGGTAGTGTTGCAATGCGGAATTAATGACTTCAATGTAAGTCCTCAACATCGATTTACCCAATAGATGATGAAGGATCCTCCATGTGAGTCCGTTAATGAACTTTAAGATCCTCTTATCATCCATGTTCACCTCATCTGGCACAAAGTTCACCAGACGAGTGAAATCCTCTTCATACTTGTCCGTTGTCTAGCCCTCTTGTGTGTGGTCTAGAAATCTCCTCCTCATCTTAGTCTGTACTGCTGACGGTAAAAACTTATGAACAAATCGCATCCAAAATTCCTGAATAGTCATAGTATCCCTCTCCTATAGCATGGTAACTGACTCCCACCACTCCAAAGTTGTCCAAACTAGCTTAAAAATATCTAGTACCAGCTTTTGAGTTTTGTTTCACTCAATAATATGAAGATGCCTTTGGATATCTTTCTTTCATTGGCTCGTTTCTACAACATTTGCAATCCCCTAAAACTATGGTGGATAGCCCTTCTAGAAGGCCTTCATATCTCCCTCCCTCGTGGAAAGAAAAATGTGAGTCTGTACCTGTACTAACACGGGTGGCTGTGGATGCACCTGAGGCGGGTGTTGCACCATTACTGTTATGGAAGTGTTAAATGCCTATGCTACTATGGCTGTGACCGATGCTATGATCACAGTTCCCTACGCGACCTGCGATCTAGGCTGAGCCTTCCTCTCTGCGGCCTTTCTTGTTACCTTTGCTAGTGTCCCTCTCTTGGTGTTTTTCATATGAAACCAGATTGAAATTATATGAGGTTCCACCTAAATATATAACTATGCAAGGATAAAAAAATGTGCAATATGAAAACAACAGTCCTAACTGTAAGGCTCTACATTAAAGGAACGTAACGCAAACAGTGTAATAAGTCCTCACAGATCCTAAAGGACACTAGAACCTAATGATCTAATGGCAACAGTGACACCTCGTTAATCTAATATCGGTTGATTAGGCCTTTATCAAAATTAAACATAAATCGAATATGATTTCATTCTTAGCACCACTGTCGTAATAATTATAAAAATGCACCTAACATAAAATGCACCAGCTAAAAATGATAATAGAAATTACAAAAAAATAAAAATAACGTAAATCAAATAAACCACCAGTCACCATAAATAATAACAATGTAACAAGCTACTGAGAAGTAATGGAAATATATGAATCAAAATTCTTATCCATTTATGGACAACGCACTCAAAAGGAAAATTCTAAAAACTGAATCTTATCTCGATAAAATGAACTGAGGCTACTGCAATCAACTTTCATGGAATCCACATCTCAACTTTCACAGCATCCACATCTAGAAGAACACAACGGCATGATGAAAAGACTAACCCTGTGGCCCCCTGTTGTTGAATACCCGAGGTTTTGAAAATATTTGACAGCGGGTCAAAGCCCAGAAAACATTTGAAAATATTTGCAAGTATTTAAATGCTTTAAATGTAAAGTTAGAGTGTATTACCTTCATAATTAACTTTTAGTCGCACTCATATGAAACCTTTCCTTATCTCTCATCTAGAGTGCGCACCTAATGGATTTGTTTTATTATCCTAATTATGTCACCCAATCTAACTAGGAAAATAACTGTTAACATAACCCATTCCGTAAATAATCACTATTAGCTAATACGCACTACCTTATTAGGTATATTATCATAAATAATTACATAACTACAAACATGCTATCATTAGATATTCAAACACTATCTCAAATACACATACAAGTATATCACTCACTATGTATGTATATACCGTATATCCAGAGCAAGACCTCGTGGATGTATATCTCGTGTGCTATCAAGCTTCAGGTATACCACGTTCAACAACTGAGCCATCGGGTAGGAATTGTTAAACGAAAATGTTATTTATCCTTAATTAATTAAAGTAGTTTAACTAATTCACATTTTAGTTTATCATAATATATTGATTTTGATGATTCCAAACATGATTGAGCATTGTATAAATATTTTCTTAATTAAGTTGTATATATTTTAATTTAATTTAATATATTAATTTTGATGTTTCTAAATAATTGTTTTTTTTATGTAAATTTTCCATATAGAAAACAAGGTTTTATTATACTAGTTCATGTATACTTAGTGCTTTTCTGTATGTATACGTAATGCTTCTTTGTATGTCACTTTAATTATATACTTATTGGTAGTGTTAAATTGTATGAAGAGTAAAATCTGAACTAAATTATTATTTAAAGAAGACACATTTGCTTTTTGTTTTTTTATAAATATTTTCATTTCTAACATGGGAGATCTCATCTTTATCTAAACTGTACCAGCCTTATTTTTCGGTCTCTATATTTTTTCATGTAACTGTTATCTTAGAGTCCCACTATTATCCATTCCGTTTTTTAAATGGCTACTATTATATCTAGATTGTTACCTTTATATGTATACACCATGTAACACAACAGGTATGATCATGTTTTAAACCTTTTCTTGGGTAGTTAAGAGATTACACTCCTATTGCCATAGAAGGTGATATGTGATGTTTACATTGATTTGTAGCTTAACAATTGTATAAAACCTTTTTAAATCTCTTGGTTCTCGCACATTTTTTTATGATTGATAACTGACTTGGTCAGTTAACTAGATCTTGAGCATCGCACAACTATTTTATTCCTTTGGCAGTAAAGATAATTGTACGATTTAAACAGACTTTGAGCCACGCCTAGTCTGCATACATCACCTAAGACTTTTCTTTTCGTCCGACCATGTCTCCTTTTAACAGATGAGAACTTTGAATTTTATTTTATATCCTATCCAATCAGACCTTAGGTAGAACACACGATCCATTCTTTTTTTTATATGGTTGTTACAGCTATAACACACAAGCTGATTTGATCAGCTTCTTTCGATTTTATTGGGCCACGAAATTTTTTTTACTCTATATAAATATTGAACAACACTACGCATACCCGGTTTGCTACCCAAATTTCCTACCCGCCGTATAAGACAAACAAGAATGCCCACCACCAAACCAAAAGTTAAACTTAAAAAGAAAAGGAAAAATATCAGGAACCAAACATAAAATTAAAAAAAAAAAAAGCAGTTATTCTACTGTCTCTCATATCAGTACACAAGAAAATTTAGACTTAAAAAAAAAACATTTCACTATTTTATAAGTTTTTAACTTTTTATAAAAGTAAAAAAAAAAAAAGTTTTTATTTTTTTGAAAGTAAACAGTTTTTTTTATTAAAATTAAAAAATATTTTTTTTTCATAAATAAAAAAAATTATATTCACATTCAATAAATGATATGATCCGGGATTATGGGTCCGCGCCAGCGGCACTAACTAATCACGATATTTTTTCAATAAAAAATATCGCTATTAATTAGTGCCGCTAGCGCGGACCCATATTCCCGGATCCAAATCATTTGTTGAATGTGGGTCCGCGCCAGCAATACTAATTAATCGCGATATTTTTTCAATAAAACATATCCCAATTAATTAGTGTCGCTAACGCGGATCCACGTCATTTGTTGAATATGGGTCCGCGCCATCGACACTAATTAATCGCGATATTTTATGGGTCCGCGCCAGCGGCACTAATCCATCGCGATATCATGTAAAAAACATAAATTTTTTTTATTTATAAAAAAATATTAACTTTAATAAAAAATTTACTTTCAATAAAAAATTTTGTTTTTTTTTATATTAGTAGAAAAAAACTGTTTTTCTATATGAAAAAATAATGATTTTTTTTACTTTTTGAAATAAAAAAGAAAAATATTATTTTTAGCAAAAAAAAACACTTAGTACTTTTATTTTTGAGAAACAAACACTAAAGATATTATTTTTGATAAAAAAATATTGAATTTTTAGCGCATTTAGTCTCTCAAACACCCATTTACCTAATATTTTTTTTATTTTTAAAGGTCCGCGCCCGCGACATGCCTTGTTTTTAAACTCATTTTTTAAATATTTTTATTTAACCCATACAAACCGTGAAAGTATTATTTTTGTCAAAAAATATTAAATATTTTTATTTTTGAAAATATAGCACCCAAAATGTTATTAATTGAAAAAAAACACCGAATTTTTTTTTGCCACACAAACACTACAAAATATTATATTTAGCAAAAAAAATACTATTTAGAAAATATTATTTTTATCAAAATAGTATTTTTTTAGCAAAAAGGGAAAAAATAATATTATTTTTTCCCTTTTTGCTAAAAAAAAATACTATTTTGCTAAAAATAATATTTTCTAAATAGTATTTTTTTGCTAAAAATAATATTTTCTAGTGTTTGTGTACCAAAAAAAATTCTGTGTTTTTTTTCAATTAATAACATTTTGGGTGCTATATTTTCAAAAATAAAAATATTTAATATTTTTTGACAAAAATAATACTTTCACGGTTTGTATGGGTTAAATAAAAATATTTAAAAAATGAGTTTAAAAATAAGGCATGTCGCGGGTGCGGACCTTTAAAAATAAAAAAATATTAGGTAAATGGGTGTTTGAGAGACTAAATGCGCTAAAAATTCAATATTTTTTTATCAAAAATAATATCTTTAGTGTTTGTTTCTCAAAAATAAAAGTACTAAGTGTTTTTTTTTGCTAAAAATAATATTTTTCTTTTTTATTTCAAAAAGTAAAAAAAATCATTATTTTTTCATATAGAAAAACAGTTTTTTTCTACTAATATAAAAAAAAACAAAATTTTTTATTGAAAGTAAATTTTTTATTAAAGTTAATATTTTTTTATAAATAAAAAAAATTTATGTTTTTGACATGATATCGCGATTGATTAGTGCCGCTGGCGCGGACCCATAAAATATCACGATTAATTAGTGTCGATGGCGCGGACCCATATTCAACAAATGATGTGGATCCGCGTTAGCGACACTAATTAATTGAGATATGTTTTATTGAAAAAATATCGCGATTAAGTAGTATTGCTGGCGCGGACCCACATTCAACAAATGATTTGGATCCGGGAATATGGGTCCGCGCTAGCGGCACTAATTAATAGCGATATTTTTTATTGAAAAAATATCGTGATTAGTTAGTGCCGCTGGCGCGGACCCACAATCCCGGACCCATATCATTTATTGAATGTGAATATAATTTTTTTATTTATGAAAAAACAATTATTTTTTAATTTTAATAAAAAAAACTGTTTACTTTAAAAAAAAAAAACTTTTTTTTTTTTTTACTTTTATAAAAAGTTAAAAACTTATAAAATAGTGAAATGTTTTTTTTTTAAGTCTAAATTTTCTAGTGTACTGATATGAGAGAGAGTAGAATAACTGCTTTTTTTTTTTTTAAATTTTATGTTTGGTTCCTGATATTTTTCTTTTTCTTTTTAAGTTTAACTTTTGGTTTGGTGGTGGGCATTCTTGTTTGTCTTATACGGCGGGTAGGAAATTTGGGTAGCAAACCGGGTATGCGTAGTGTTGTTCATAAATATTAGATACTCCGGATTCTGTGACGACTTGATGATATTTTACTGACAACAATATTTGGCAGTTGTCTAATGTTTTGGTAAAAAGTCATACGGGTCACTTTTGGCCGTAAAGATTTTGATACAAATTTTCTTGGGTCTCACATGTCAAAGTCTTTGACAGTTCTATATTAATCATTTATTATAACAATTAAATTTTATTTATTCTTTTTATTATAAGTTGTATCCGTTGCACAGACCTTGAGCTACGCGCTTTAAGCTTTGTCTACGGTCTGCATATTCACATTGACCACAAAATCTTTTAAACTGATTAAATATTATTACATATTTATATAAACGATTATGTACAGCTTGTTGGTTAATCTCAAGTATAACATATTTTTTCTACAGTAAAATTCTTAGGAGCTAAATTTAAACTGTTATCGGCTCAAACAAATATTTATATTTTTATATCTATTGCTTTTGATATCTGAAATGACTGAACACTTTATTCTCATATCAGATTATTTGTTCCTTTCTATTTCGGACTAACACTATCTATTTGGTTCTCTCTTTTTATTGTTAGACTAATATTTTTTTGCAGAACCTATATGAGGTTATCTACAAAGAGCTACTTTCAGTCCCATTGTTTCAGATGTCCATTCTCATATCTCAACAGCTATGTTTTTTTTCTTGAGAGGAAAAATAGATATTTATAAGATCATTTTTCAGATGATTTCATCTCATCAAAATCATAAGCATTTAAGGCTCACAAGCATTGTGTCTAACAACTTGTTTTTGAAGACCTTTTAAGTATTGAAGTGCTGCTTTGAAGACACACTAGAATGAGACTATGAGCAAGAACTAGAGAATTTATTGAGAGAATTTGAATTTATTATTCATCTACTACATCATTCAAGATGGAAATTAATTTTTCATTCTCCTCAATCATTTAAGAAGAAGACTCCTACACCAACATCATTTATTGAAGTCTCATTAAAGAAGAAGAAACTCGCATTGAAAATTGTATTTTAAGGAGTTTCAGTATTCTACATTGTACTAAAAAAATAATATTTCTTTGAAGCTTTATTAGAAGCTTGGGTTGTAGTCAGTAGCTCATTTTAGCTACGGCTGTTTATAACGGTGATTGGTTCTTACCCGCAAAATTGGACCACTCGGTTTGAAGCTCGATTTCAGCTTGCAAACGGTTGTGCATGATGGTTTGATCCTACCGTCAAGTAGTCGTCAAGTGGATCAGGGATAGTGAAGCGCAAGGGAGTTAGAGGCTCTAGGTGCGTGGACGTACGCCAAGATTTGGCCAAACCACGTTAAATTTTGGTGTCTTTATTTTTCGCACTTTATTTGTTGATTTATTTGTGCTTGCTTGAATTTATATTTTCAGCACCATAACTTGCAAATATATTAATTCTGAAAATTGGTAAATTTATTTTAAGGATTAAATAATTATTTTCAAATTAATTAATTTATTTCAGAATATTAATTTTTATTAAATATGAAAATTAATTTAAATACTTTTTGGGTGTTAAAATATGCATTGTAACTTGTTTAAACATTGGCTGTATTTATTTGATATTCTTGGTCATAATAATTTAAGTTTTGTTAATTTGAAATTTTGATTAAGTGCTATAAATTAAATATTTTCTGTAATTTCAATTTAACCCGAAAAGTTTGCAAAATCTTAATTCACCCCCCTCTTGAGTATAATCTGGGCAACAATTGGTATCAGAGCAAGTGCTCTTCTTATATCTTTTTATTTAACAATCTTAGAATTAATGATCATGGCAAACTTTTCTTTGTTTATTTTGAATCTCGAACTATACATTTTTATTATTTATATGCTCAAATATTTGATCTCTTGTAACCATTCATTCTTTTATTTGGTGAAGAGAAAATGGGCATATAGTTAACCCTGCATTTCAAGCTTTATCTTAAAGGAAGAATTCAATCCTTGCCTATATGTTAATATTGATGAATTCAGTAGTGAAGAGACTAATTCTACTTGTCTCATGGCAAATGATAATGAGGAGGTCCACTCTAACCCTAACTCTAGTGATAGTGATGATGATATTGTTGATGATTATGAAGAATTACAAAATATTTTTGATGAATTATGTGATAGTTTTGATGAACTTCAATATATATATATATTGATCTTAAAAAGTCTCATTCATTACTTTCAACTAATATGATTTTATGTCAAATGATTTTGATGATATGAAATTAGAAAATGAATCTTTGAAAGAAATTAAATATTTGAAAAAGGAAAAATATTTTAGTGTCCCTAACCCTTTTGAATCTGAAAATAGTGAGTTGAAAAAGGGAAATTGATTATTTAAAGAAATCCAAAGACATATTTACAAAAGGAAATGATTATTTTCATAAAATTATGAAAAAGCAAATAATTCGATTTAATAATAATGGTATAGGGTATGAGGAAGAAAATGAGAAAAGAATTATTGTAATTTATTTAAAAATAATTCATCATGTAGTCATTCTAACTATTTATGCACATATTGTGGTAGACATACACATTATTCTAAATTTTGTCATTTTAGAAAAAGAAAGTATAAAAATACTAAATTAGCTTGGATTCCTAAAGAAACAACTATGTATGCTAACCCTTATCAACCACACACATATTGGGTTCCAAAAGATAAAGTTTTTAAGTGCAAAATCGGTATTGCTACTTGAATAAAATTCTATGAAAATAAAATTAATATTAGCTTTTTTTTTCACTTGATAAATATTATGATATATTGTTTTCATATTTTATATGCTTATTCATAAGTAATAATCTAATTAAATTCATATTTTTTCCAAATGTATTTATTGTTTGAATATGTGAATAAATTTATTCATGTCTAAGTCAAAGCATATTAAGTATAAAAAAATTAATTTCTAAATACATTTTGAGGAATATTCTATTTTTGAATATGATGTTGAGATTCATGATTATATGATAAGTATGTGTGACACCCCGCCTAATTAAATACCGGGCGATCACTCCTTTATTAAATTACAATCAAGGTGAACAGTTGGTTCATTCTTAGCATCATTGTCAAAAAATACTTTTCCAATTTAAACACCCTAAATAATTAAGCTAAGTGTCAAAACCATTTTTAGACTTTACTTTCCAAATTTTATTTTATATAAACCAACATTTAAATCTTTACATTATTCATAATTAAAGAATCACACAACAACTATACTGGAACAAACCATCCAATAATTGAACATTCAACTAAATGAATCCAACATTTAATACTTAAATGAAAACGTCCTGACAATAATAAATCACAAAGAATAAAATACTGGAAATAAATGAATCACAATGTCCAATAAAACAACTGGATAATGGAAACGGGCGACACATGCCCAACTGAATAAATATGATAAGAGTGGAATCAAATAAACGAAGTCATCTAAGCAAGAGGCTGCAACTCCCACCTAAGCTGCAGCGCGTTCCTTTCAAGGGATCCTATGCAAGACACCCCTGTGACTGGGCACCTGTAATACATACATATATATACAAGAGAGAAAAAAAAATGGAAACAGGTCAGAGCCCTATTGTGTAAATGATTTAAAATTTGTTTAGCAAGTATTTAAAATGTTTACAGGCCAATGCAACAACATATTAGTGCGGCACTCCCTTGAAATATTCTCACCTCTCTTCTAATGTGCACGACTATCGTACTAACCTTCCCAACGGTTTAACTTATCTGAGGTTACTCGTAAGATTTAAGAATGAACAATTTAATTGTTTAAGAGGATAATTCCATTTGATCACAAAGTTCTCATTTAAACCTTATTTGCTAGTATTCAAATCAAGTATTTTCAAATTGAAGTCATTATTCATTTCTTTCTTACCATAATCACAATAGGAAGTTCCAAATTTCAGAAGTTCATATATATATTAAATACTCGTATAATATATATATTCTAACAGCACCCCACATAAAAATTATGGTGCAGGCATACTCTGCTATCCAATCCCCGTATCATTCGTACCAAGGGAAATACAAGTTCGGAATCACTCTCGAACTGCATTAATACATACACAATTAATATTGAGGCGAAGCATAGTTTTTAAGTCCAAGAGGTTAGCACATACCCTCGCGTCTCTTAGGACCGTGACTATCGATTCGATAGCCTGTACCTAGGATTCCTATCTTATAGGGTACGAGTCAATATCCCCCATGAAGGCCCATTCGAGATAAGACCGTCTAACCTCAGGGATAGCAAGTAGCGCGGGCATGATTTTCACACGTGTATAATATATGCGTACACACAGTCATATAAATATACCACTTTTACTATATCAAATTTAGGTTCATCTCATAACCCATAATCACGACATTTATCCTTATTTTCACATTATTAGATATCGCGTATAACGGTTCATCTCTAACTTTAATTTGAGGGATTATTCCAACTCACTACGTAACACTCATGGACTCTATCCCCCCAAGTGTAAAATTCAGTAGGTACTCATCTATTTTCCAACGTAGCTATTTTACGCGTCTCTCCCTTAAATACACAACCCCATCATCCCTTATGTGTAAGCATCCCAAAAATGTAAATTTTGTCTTAGATTAAAGGTCTCATAGTTGTTAATAAGTCCTACTGGTCTCCTTTATCTTCCAAAGTATTTTAATAAGGATGCCCAAAGATTTTCACTCATTTCATTTGAATTTAACAATTTAAAAGGGGAAATATGAGTCTGCCAGGAGGGGTCAATCGATCGATGGCAGGGGCTCGATCGATCGATGCGATCGACACACCTGGTTCGATCGATCGATCAAACAGGTATACGAATTCTGCAGATTAACAATTACGGGTTTCATAGTCTAACCTCAATCAAATCCAGATTTTTCACACTCAAACTCCCTAAAATTCGTACTACAAATGGTATGAACCCATATTATACATGTTCAACGTAAAGCATGCAATTTTTCATCAATAACCATATATTAATAGGCCAAAAGTCATATAAATCTCAAGAACCCAAGAATTTTTTTAACATGGTTCTAATCAGTCTTTTTCCAAAAATTTCTACTCCTAATTCATCATGAATTCGTGGTTAAGCCTCTACATGTGAAGGGGTTTCTAGATTATCATTCAAATCATTACTACATGCGATTTTCCTATCTCTAACATGGATTTTCTTCTACCAAACTCATCCTAATCACCCTAGACTAACATGAACGATGCATTAACGAAAATAAGCAAGATAAATACTTGCCTAGAAATTTCAAAGTTCTGATTTGATGACGAATTTGGTGTGGTTGCATTCTCCATCACGCGATCTACGCGTTGGTGGTGGTGGCAGTGCAACCGGATGAATTTTCGGTCTAGAATTTGCTTTGAAAGCTCTATCCTTCCCTCTCCTATAGCCGTCACTTGTCTTTGGTTGTTTTAACCCTAGAAGGCAACCTTATACATCTGATATAATCCTTGAAATTTCATGGGTTTAATTACCCAAAATTACAAAATGTCCAAAATGCCCTCCCGGGGTACTAATTAAGCCTAAAAACGCCCCGAGACCCAAACTAAACCCCCGAGTACACTTTTATGACTATCTCGACCCTTCCGGACACGTTGGCGCACTCAAAATGACCATACGGATAACTTAAAAATATTTCACTTTTATTGATCAACATTTATTCCCGACGCGACACAGGCGCGTCCCGACTTAGTTTTCCATAATTGCCATTTTATTCACACGTGGCAATTTTATAAAATAAATCCCATATATTACTATACTCATCCAGTAACATTCAACAAATTTCTAATAATTACTAACTCTCGTCCCGCTAGTAAATATTTAAAACAACTTTTCGGCTCAAAATTAAATTAATTTATCTCAGTTAAATTTAATAAATCCCTAAATTTAAAAGCCATAAAAATACGGGGTATTACATACTTCCCCCCTAATAACGGAATTTCGTCCCGAAATTCAGAAAATAAGGCCTACCTGGTATATACATTTCGGCTACCTTAACAGTACGCCATCTAACCACATAGTAAGGCGTATAATCACTATAACACAAGCCTCGCAGCCAGCTTGATTAACATTCTCATTGGGGACACTTCACATGGTGCTCCCAACTGACAACATTCGCATAGGTCATGCATATACATTATAAATTTCCATTATTTCGCTATCATTGGGAGGTCGCACGTCACTACATGACAACTACTCGGATTTATTCATATATAAAACTTCCATTCTGAGAAAATCATACGAACATTTGACCACTCTTGTTCGCCTAAAACAGTCGTGGAATTCCACCATAGTTATCGGATATTTTCTCGACCGATCCAAAAATTCTGATTATCTACTCACCTCTAAACATATGGAAGGAGAATAGTAGTGGTTCTTCCATAACAAAACCTTAATAAGCACCTCGTACGCGACAAACATGTACGAGTACTTCTACAGAGTATTCCTAAAATCATCGTACCAAGATTAAAAAATCTCCTTCACGTGGCTCCACTAATCTTTTATCACCGTGCGCCTATTCCCTTGCTAAGGGTGATACGTCCTACTCGAAACAAAACCTTATCTCCGCTGGTTCCTGAAATTCCATATTAAAGGTGGGATTCACCAATCTCATCCTGATTCAGAAATTTGTACTGCGCCGGACTATGCACTGGCGTGATCCTTCCTTTCAAAGGAAGTCTGGGGCATACTATTTAATATTTTAAACCAGCCCAAAGGAATATCAATCACTTCCTTCTCGACGACTTAATTCACATGTTCGGGATGAACCCTTGATCTTGTTTTGAGGGTGGCAACCCATCCAAGGACTTTACCGACTTTACCGACCTCTTCCAATTTCAGGAATTGTCGATAAACACAAAATTCTTTAGTTGATTCTCCTCTTTCAACCAAACCCTACCCATGGGCGGTGCATGTAGAGACTATCACTATGTCCCGCTAAACATCGATTTTCCCTTGAAATGTCTCACATTAAGTGACACGTAATACTCCCCTTCCTTCCTTGGTGTATGCCGAAAGTTCCGACCCGTGCTCTTCTCTCCACGAAGCGCACTTCTGGATCTCTTATACCATACTAACATCATCACCCTTTGTATGTGCAAGTCTCTCTCACACTTGACTACTAACAACTCCGCTCCGAATGTTCTTCATAATCATTTTAATTATGCTCCATTAAAGGAATACTCCTTCTTAAATGGCTTCCCACAGTCTTCCAATTCAAATTAGGGTGTGCTATTCTAATTGCACACTTATGTATGGATTATCGCCCCTCATGTGGCGTTTAATCCACTCCATCACTTCCACTTCGTTATACTAGTCCCACAAATATATATTTCAAACGTCCATCCCCAGGTCCCCTCAACTCGGATGATTTTATCATCAGATAACCGGGATGCCCACACACCCTAAAATGGTGCATACTAGCGTAAGCATCACATACGTTACACACCTAACATCCAATTATTTATTTTCTCTAGTGCTCGCAACGTGATCACAACACTTGGGTACTCTCAATCACCTTAGAAATAAAATTTTTTAAATCCTTCTTATCCTCGTTCCACCCCTCAACTCGTGGGGATAACTTTCAATGCTTTCTTACCACAAAATCCGACTCCAGTGGCTTTAAAACAAAATTCAACTTCCAACTTATATACATAATTACTTGATCCTATTTCAATTGGGGTACCGAACTCATGGGATAGTGACCAAACTTATCCCTATTTCCAACCTTACGCTAAGTTTCATGCGTGGGATGTCTCGCATAGCGAAATCCAAATAAGGAACCCCCTAATACACTACTACCTAGAATTGTTGGTTATTAAAATCCGTCAGGTCCTCCGTCCATAACAGGTACCCCCTTATTCCGTGTCTTGACGAAAAAAGTTACATTTCCTCCCGTAATTACACTCAACAAAGAACGTTTCACCAATTTCACTATCGTTTAGTATAATTTGATGGTAATCGCATTCCATAAACTTCGAATACATACAATCGGAATTCTCAAAATCCTTTTTCCTAATAATATGGGTATAACTCTTAACTCCCACATCTCTAGAGGATAGATATGACAACGCGCTCTTCCTATCACTAAGTCCGGAGTGCTGAACATAATACCGGATTAAATCTTTTCACTCAACGGTAAACCCTATATATACTGAATCATATTGGCAAAGTCTATACATACATTGGCATCGAATATCTCGAGCCCACTATCTCCTCCGAAGTCTCTAGGGTAGATAATATAAGTGCGAGTCCAACCTTCTTACAGGTAAAGCCTCACCAAAATAAAACATGTTGCACTAATGCAACTTCTCTAATAGCCTTGCAATAAATGCCTGCAATCGTACTAACCATTTCTATAACATTTTATCAAAGATAATATCATACTCGCGTATCGCACCACTACAACGAGTAGCTAAAAATTTACATAACACTGTTAATAAACTCATTCATCCTCCGCGGATAGCACTAAAGAAAAATCCCGCTACACTAGGGAGAAATATCCACATAATAATAACGTTTATATTTATATGCATTAAACTCATCTCACATGCAAATCTAATAATGAACAAAATATAGTGTCTCGCTCGTGTCACATAAATACGCCTCATCCTCTGAGGATACAACTTATACTTCCACCTTATCAATCGTCTTGACTGCACAAATGGTTTTCAGACGTAACACGTCTACTCAAACTAAACAAAACTACTTTAATCGTTGTCTTTTACTAGGCACCGTATTCCTGTCCCTTTACTCACTTCGGAACATATTATCGTGAGCGATCTCATTCCGCCGAAAATACCTCAACACATAATCCACTTATTACCTGTCCTACTAACCAGGTTAGGATTGTCCTTCTCTCGAACTTTTAGTAAACTTGATTCCTGCTGGTTACCCCGGTTATTCCCTTAGCCTTTTAGGCCCTAAAGAACATGTCACTATCTATAATAGTCTTTACTAAATTTACCATCGCTTGGTAAGAATTCAACTATCCGAATCATTTAAATGGGTCCCCTGATGTGTATCCACATCCCTTTGTGGTGCTACACCACCACCGTTGTATTCAGTCTTATTCTCGACTCAATTCTTCGATTCTTTTAGCTTCTCACACAAAGGATCATTATCATCCTTATTGACAAAATATGACAATGTCAACCTCTGATTCGGCCATCCATCAAAGTTTCCTCTTTGAGTGTTATTAATTATTATTACGAGTTGACCTCCCACTTGGAGTCATTTCCTCCACTTGTACCTACATCTCCCGATACGGAAATTTCGCTAATGATTAAGATTCATATTCACAATTGGACCTCTGTCACGTCCTCCTGTGATGAGTTCAGGACAAAGTTCACTTCTAATCCTGACTTCTGATGAAGGAACATACGGTCAACACTATATTTAAGGTTCTCCTATAGACATGGCATTCTACTTCTAAAATTGGTGATTTACTCCCATCATATAACTTCATCCCGAAAGCCAAAAAAAAAAACAAAAAAAAAATTCTCTAAATTTTCACTTTCAGTTAGCCACACTCCGTCCTATATCTAAACCTTTGGGTACTTTACCTCCTTTGGTAAACACACAAAATTTTTCGCGTTTCTAGAATTTCCCACTGACAGTTCTCTAAACGTTTTGTAATACGTTGGGTGAGTTTACTTTCGCACCTCATTCGACTATAGCAGCATTTGGAAATTATGGCTGTGCCTTAGTCACCTTTCTAGACTTGGCTTCTCGTGCCATAATGGAGGTGACCTCGACTATGGTCATCATCCTTGAATATATTTTACCACCTCAACTGAGCCCTGCCTCCTGATGTCCGCTTAACAGTCCTCTTCTGACATCCGTCATCGCTCGACACACGCACACATCCGAACGAAATTGGAATTCACTAAGATACATCTGTTATAGCAGGAGAACGGACTCTCATTAAAGAAATCGACAATCCTAAACATAGGGCTCTATATCAAACAAAGAAACGTTGAAAGCATAATAAGCCGCACAAATCCTAAAGACACTAGAACCTGATGCTCTGATACCACCTGTGACACCCCGCCTAATTAAATACCGGGAGATCACTCATTTATTAAATTAAAATCAAGGTGAACAGTTGGTTCATTCTTAGCATCATTGTCGAAAAATACTTTTCCAATTTAAACACCCTAAATAATTAAGCTAAGTGTCAAAACCATTTTTAGACTTTACTTTCCAAATTTTATTTTATATAAACCAACATTTAAATCTTTACATTATTCATAATTAAAGAATCACACAACAACTATACTGGAACAAACCATCCAATAATTAAACATTCAACTAAATGAATCCAACATTTAATACTTAAATGAAAACGTCCTGACAATAATAAATCCCAAAGAATAAAATACTAGAAATAAATGAATCACAATGTCCAATAAAACAACTGGATAATGGAAACGGGCGACACATGCCCAACTGAATAAATATGATAAGAGTGGAATCAAATAAACGAAGTCGTCTAAGCAAGAGGCCTGCAACTCCCACCTAAGCTGCAGCGCATTCCTTTCAAGGGATCCTATGCAAGACACCCCTGTGACACGGCACCTGTAATACATACATATATATACAAGAGAGAAAAAAAATGGAAACAGGTCAGAGCCCTATTGTGTAAATGATTTAAAATTTGTTTAGCAAGTATTTAAAATATTTACAGGCCAATGCAACAACATATTAGTGCGGCACTCCCTTGAGAAATTCTCACCTCTCTTCTAATGTGCACGACTATCGTACTAACCTTCCCAACGGTTTAACTTATCTTAGGTTACTCGTAAGATTTAAGACTGCACAATTTAATTGTTTAAGAGGATAATTCCATTTGATCACAAAGTTCTCATTTAAACCTTATTTGCTAGTAAAGTTTCACATTACACTTTTCAAATCAAGTATTTCCAAATTGAAGTCATTATTCATTTCTTTCTTACCATAATTACAATAGTAAGTTCCAAATTTCAGAAGTTTATATATATATTAAATACTCGTATAATATATATATATTCTAACAGCACCCCACATAAAAATTATGGTGCGGGCATACTCCGCTATCCAATCCCCGTATCATTCGTACTAAGGGAAATACAAGTTCGAAATCACTCTCGAACTGTATTAATACATACACAAACAATATTGAGGCGAAGCATAGTTTCCAAGTCCAAGAGGTCAGCACATACCCTCGCGTCTCTTAGGACCGTGACTATCGATTCGATAGCCTGTACCTAGGATTCCTATCTTCTAGGGTACGAGTCAATATCCCCCATGAAGGCCCATTCGAGATAAGACCGTCCCAGCGCGGTAACCTCAGGGATAGCAAGTAGCGCGGGCATGATTTTCACACGTATATAATATATGCATACACACAGTCATATAAATATACTACTTTTACTATCACTACACCAAATCTTCCGAATTGTCAAGGTCATTGACCTTGACAAATCCAACTTGTCAAGGTCAATGACCGTGACATTTCGAGGCGAGACAAAAAATTTTGTCACGGTCGTGTCACGGTCATTGACCTTGACACAAAACTCGCGTTTTGTGTCACGGTCGTGTCGCGGTCAATGACCGTGACACGTTTGTCACGGTTTATAACCGTGACAAAGTCGTGACCCTCTTAAAAAAAATTGTCACGGTCATTGACCGTGACACATACGTGACAACTTTTTGTCACGGACGTGTCACGGTCAATGACCGTGACAATTCTGGGCAGAATTTAAAAAAAATCTGTTGGGCAGTATGGCCACTGCCACTGCCCAGCAGTATATTTGTACCTGTTATAGCAACGTTTTACCTCTTCCAAACATCATATATCCAAACAAACTAAAGATAATGCAAATATATATTCAAAATAGAAATTATTTAAGAAGAAAAAACATCACCATAAATTATCTCAAATCTATAAAATGCGATATATGTAGATAATCCCGATACCATTAAATCATTAGTGCTCCATCACAGCATCCTGACCACCAAGTCCTACAAAACCAAAAGACTGGACACCAATTAAAATTTAAATATAGTCTACACAAACACATAACGACAAACATTGATGAATTTTAAACAAATAAGTACATGAATACGTCAAATAGTCTTACAAACTTCTTGAGCCATGAAGTGAGGATGAGGACCAAACAAACACATGACGGCACTTTTATTTAGTCGTCAAAAGAAGCTAATAGTAACATGAATGGGGACTAATGGTCAAATAAGAAAAAATAAAGAACATAACGTATCAAAACACATAGATGATCAGTATTAAACACAAAATCCATAAATTACTAAAATGATGATCAATAGTCACCTAAAGATGCTATTGAAGAACATATAAGCATTAATTGGAAATATGAGCTATACACTCGTGCCTAATGAAATAGTAAATATTTATTTGGTTGACAACGTAAAATCAATAAAATGTAATAAAGAGAATAACCACACCTATGACGGTATCACATGGATTTTTATAAAAATAAGCCATACAATAAATTTTTGGCATCAATTAATGAACTATACAAATCATTCCATGTTAAATGGTAAATAAATTGAAGTTTGAAAAACGTGTCCAAATAGCCCATGTATATACGACAAAACATAAAACTCATAAATAACTTGTGTATTATGCCAAATTCAAGTCAATTTCCACGTTCAGGTGAAAAATGAAACAAAATAGAAAATTTTATACAACATATAAAAATTGTAAAATTTAATACACCAAATGGCTATTATAATCCAAACAAACTCTAGACACGCTTAATTAACTCTATAATAGGAAATAGAGGGAGGTCACCCCAAACAACTTCAATAAGAAATGCAACATAATTAACAATGCCTACAAACAACATAAATTAAATTATTAAGAGCCGTATGGAAGGATCCAAATTAACAGAGGGGTAGGGGGATGGGGGTGGCAGTGGCAATCACCTTATTTCAGACTGCACCTGGAGGATAGAAATCTTGATTATCTTTCTTTTTAGTAGTACCATCTTCCCGTAAAGGTGGTTGTGTATGAATGGACAATGTATCTCAACGTGTTCTCCAGTGATATCCCAAGATCCCCCTCTGATATGTCTGAAGAGGATTTAACAACATATGGCAGTGGTTGAATTTCGATATATGAGATCCTCACTTGTGCCCTGCTTTTGTTGCATTTCTTGAAGGTATCCCGCACATATGGGTTCCTGGTGGAGTTTAATTTCAAGTTCTCAAAGGTATGTCAAACTTTTGGTAAACCACCACAAAGTAATTCAAACAAATTAAATTAACACAAAATAGTTTTAAAATGTCGACACACACTGCTTGACTGTAATACCTATACAATAATTTTTAGGGCATTTGATAATGTATATCTCAGATTGACATTGTCAAAAGTAGTCTCGAGAGAAATGAAAGTGTGCAGGTCAGTTTGTTCTTAATAAAAGTGTGCATGTATGTTCTTAATAAAAATGCACAGGAACATATGATTATTTTAGTTTGCTACTATGTAATGAAAGTAAAATTTTAAATTGACGCCATAATAGTATAAAAGTAACACAAAATCATAATAGAATATGTGCAATTTAAAACTATTATATATGTCTATTTTAAGTCTTTAAACCATTATGAAACTTTTACACATGACTATAATGTGAAAGCCAAATTTAAAAATATAAATCCATTAAACTTACGGAAAGGAGCACATCATTTCGCAACTTTAGTAGCTGTTGCAGAAGCAAGGTTCTGAACTAATACAGGGTCGCCTCTCTTATTGACCAAATTCAGTGCCTTGACGAAGATCTAACTGAGGCGAGGGATGATAAGCACCAAGTCAGGGGGTGGTATGATAATCATGTAAGCTCTCCAAGGACACCAACATAAAGCAACTCATTCTCTAGAGTTTAGCTCTAAAGATCAGACAATATTAGGCAGTCCAGATGATATGTTCCGCAAGGATTTGAATCCTTGTTTGATTCTTTTTTATCCTGGCACAAAGTCTAAAGAGTTTAAGGCAATGGACTATAACAACAAACCATTTTACAGAAAGCAAAGTGGGACCGTTCACAAACCATTTTTAATCTTCTCAGACATCCCCTACAAAAACAAACACAATAACATATGATTGTAAACATCAAATGTAAAGGAGAGTTCAAAAATCCACTATATAAAAGGGGAGAACATTCACAATGAGATATAATTCTTGAATACAATTTAAAGGCCTAAACTAATACTGCTCAGCTGCCTAGGTGCTTGGAGAGCATTTTCCTTATAACACCAACTACTTGCCCTAACCCCACTTGTGTTTGTTGATTCACATGGCATAAATGGACTGTTGTTAAACATGTAACAAAATACCATTAAGTAACAAAACTAATTCATATGATGACATACAAGAATAATACATAATTCTTATATGAATAAACAAACATGATAACAAAGTCTTATCTCCCACCCAAAAAATGAAATTTCTAATTGCTTTTACCTTTACAATGGGAAACACACATCAAATTATACAAAATATAAAAACATGTTATAGAGTTGCAATTAAGCCAATAAGAATATTATACAGAAATTATACAGTCTCAAACTGTCCAAACGGGACAATTCGAGAGATCTCATTACAAGGGTAATGACTCTCGAACGGGTCTAAGGGCTATTGAATGCGTACGCATAAGAGCTAGAAGGCTAGTATCTATGCGCACTATATTTAATTTCAAGTATGTTTCATATAATGGGTTAATTCAAATACAAAAATAAATTCATGGGTTAATTCAAATACAAAAATACAAATTCATGGGTTAATTCAAATATACACACACACACACACACACACACACACACACCTCCCTCCACACCCCCCACTCACCACATACACACACACCCCCACCTCCCTCCACACCCCCCACTCACCACATACACGCACACCACCACCCCCACTCACCACATACACACACACACACACACAATAGCCCCCCACCCACCACACACACACACACACACACACAGTAGTGACTGTCTATTTAAAATAATCTCAATGTTAATTTCATGTATTGAATTTCTACTATTGTTTTGTGCTTTTTATAAATCCTATTGAATGTTAGATATGTGTTTTGTTAAGATATCTAAGCTGTTCTATAGAATTATTTTTTGTATCTTGAAGTTTAAGTTCTAAAATAATCAACCTAAAGTTGTGGTTCATAAAGTATTATCACAAATATAAACTAAGAGTGATAAAATAACTTTGAGGCATATAAATTAATTGTGACAAAGTAAGATTATGCACCAGAATCTAAAATTTAAAAAAAGTGTTTTTATTTAAACCCCGCTTTTCTTTCTATAACTCCTATTTTATTAAACTTTAAATATAATTAAGGGTGTATAGAAAGAAAAGTTAAATAGGAATAAAAACAACATTTTTAAAATATGAAGGGCTCACCAATTTGATCAAATTTTTCAACAACATAGACTAAATGATATTTTATTTTTCATGCTTTTAGCAATTTCGGATGCCATTTTAACCCTTATTGTAGTTTTTTGTTGTAATGTCATTTAAAAAAAAATATTTAGGTATGTAAATATATTGTAATAGATCTTGCCTTCCAAAAAATGATATTTTATGGTAAAATTTTATTTGATGGATATAAAGTCTTTAATAAAATTCTCATATCTTCTTTCAATTTAAACACACACACAGTAGTGACTGTCTATTTAAAATAATCTCAATGTTAATTTCAGGTATTGAATTTCTACTATTGTTTTGTGCTTTTTATAAATAATACCCCACCCCCACCCCCACCCCAACATGTTTACGGGCTTTCATCACCTGTCATAAATTTTTCGATCCGTGACTTACTGGCCAGTTGTCTTGGGTATTTTAGTCCCTTAACATTACTTTAAGAATTTTACCCAATCTAAATACCACATTTTCTTTCTTGTTATACACTTGAACACGTTTTGTTATTTAGTCCTTATTAATTTATCTTTGATGTATTACCAACATCTTTACTTTTATAAACTTTATTTAATTTTCAATTTTAAGGACTATTTTCATCACTTAGTGTTCATCTAAGTTCTAGTATAACAAGTTCCCATAAAAATCTTTAATAAAGTATTATCACAAATATAAACTAAGAGTGATAAAATAACTTTGAGGCATATAAATTAATTGTGACAAAGTAAGATTATGGAAACCCCACTTTTCTTTCTATAACTCCTATTTTATTAAACTTTAAATATAATTAGGGGTGTATAGAAAGAAAAGTTAAATAGGAATAAAAACAACATTTTTAAAATATGAAGGGCTCACCAATTTGATCAAATTTTTCAACAACATAGACTAATTGATCTTTATTATAAGACAATTACTACAAATTTATGCGCATCGCCCGAATTCAAAAAGTAATTTAATGACTAAAGTAATACTTTTTTTAACTTTAGTTATTCACCACAAATCTTAAAAAATATTTTATTTTTCATGCTTTTAGCAACTTCGGATGCCATTTTAACCCTTATTGTGATTTAAAAAATATGTGATTCAAGGGTTAAAAATAAGGGTTAAAAAATATGTGATTTAAAAAATATTTTATTTTTCATGCTTTTAGCAACTTCGGATGCCATTTTAACCCTTATTTTAACCATTTTAACCCTTAAAAAATATTTTATTTTTCATACTTTTATTTGATGGATATAAAGTCATGTGATTATTTCACCATATAAAGTCAACAAAAAACGCCGTATATGGTTTTTTTCTCCATTAGTATAAGTATATAGCGATTATTTCACACTTAAATCACATATTAAGCCGGCCTTCATTTTTTTATGAAATTTGTAGAAAATTACTTATTTATTTTGAATGAAAATAAATTGTTATCCAATATTTTTGGATATTATTTACATTTACATTTTTGGATATTATTTACATTTACATTTTTGGATATTATTTTTGGAAATTTATAGAAAATTACTTATTTATTTATATTTTTAACCCCCTACCCCCACCCTGCCCCACCTTCCACACACACACACGCACATATATACACACATACACACATATATATACACACAAACATATATATAAATGGAAGAGAGAGAGAGAGAGAGAGAGAGTTAAACCTGAAAGTAGAGAGAGAGAGAGCAGCGTCGAGAGAGAGAGAGAGGGAGGGAACGACGAGAAGGAAAAAAGAAGGGGGAAAGGGTTTTTACTGCAAACATTGTCACGGTCGTGTCAAGGTCGTTGACCGTGACAATTCTTTGTCACGGTCGTGTCAAGGTCAATGATCGTGACATAAAACGCGTGTTTTTTGTCACGGTCAATGACCTTGACAAGGGTGACTGGCTGAAAGGTGACAATTTGGCCATTTTGGTGTAGTGTATATCAAATTTAGGTTCACCTCATAACCCATAATCATGACATTTATCCTTATTTTCACATTATTAGTTATCGCGTATAACGGTTCGTCTCTAACTTTAATTTGAGGGATTATTCCAACTCACTACGTAACACTCATGGACTCTATCCCCCTAAGTGTAAAATTCAGTAGGTACTCATCTATTTTCCAACGTAGCTATTTTACGCGTCTCTCCCTTAAATACACAACCCCATCGTCCCTTATGTGTAAGCATCCCAAAAATGTAAATTTTGTCTTAGATTAAAGGTCTCATAGTTGTTAATAAGTCCTACTGGTCTCCTTTATCTTCCAAAGTATTTTAATAAGGATGACCAAAGATTTTCACTCATTTAATTAGAATTTAACAATTTAAAAGGGGAAATATGAGTCTGCCAGGAGGGTCGATCGATCGATGGCAGGGGCTCGATCGATCGATGCGATCGACACACCTGGTTCGATCGATCGATCAAACAGGTATACGAATTCTGCAGATTAACAGTTACGGGTTTCATAATCTAACCTCAATCAAATCCAGATTTTTCACACTCAAACTCCGTAAAATTCGTACTACAAATGGTATGAACCCATATTATACATCTTCAACATAAAGCATGCAATTTTTCATCAATAACCATAGATTAATAGGACAAAACTCATATAAATATCAAGAACCCTAGAATTTCTTTAACATGGTTCTAATCAGTCTTTTTCCAGAAATTTCTACTCTTAATTCATCATGAATTCGTAGTTAAGCCTCTACATGTGAAGGGGTTTCTAGATTATCATTCAAATCATTACTACATGCGATTTTCCTATCTCCAACATGGATTTTCTTCTACCAAACTCATCCTAATCACCCTAGACTAACATGAACGATGCATTAACGAAAATAAGCAAGATAAATACTTGCCTGCAAATTTCAAAGTTCTAATTTGATGACGAATTTGGTGTGGTTGCGTTTTCCGTCGCGCGATCTACGCGTTGGTGGTGGTGGCGGTGCAACCAGATGAATTTTCGGTCTAGAATTTGCTTTGAAAGTTCTCTCCTTCCCTCTCCTATGGCCGTCACTTGTATTTTGGTTGTGTTAACCCTAGAAGGCAACCTTATACATCTGATATAACCCTTGAAATTTAGTGGGTTTAATTACCCAAAATTACAAAATGTCCAAAATGCCCTCCCGGGGTACTAATTAAGCCTAAAAACACCCCGAGACCCAAACTAAGCCCCCGAGTACACTTTTTTGACTATCTCGATCCTTTCGGACACGTTGGCGCACTCAAAATGACCATACAGATAACTTAAAAATATTTCACTTTTATTGATCAACATTTATTCCCGACGCGACACAGGCGCGTCCAGACTTAGTTTTCCATAATTGCCATTTTATTCACACGTGACAATTTTATAAAATAAATCCCATATATTACTATACTCATCCAGTAACATTCAACAAATTTCCAATAATTACTAACTCTCGTCCCGCTAGTAAATATTTAAAATAACTTTTCGGATTAAAATTAAATTAATTTATCTCAATTAAATTTAATAAATCCCAAAATTTAAAAGCCATAAAAATACGGGGTATTACAGTATGTCATTATTGTTCTTGAGGATTATCAATTATTATGACTATGCTTGAATTTTTATGAAGTTGATAAGAAAATAAATTTTGAAATATTTTTTCTTTAATAATGCTTTATGGACCTAACACATTCTTGGAACAAAGAGAAAATATTGAAAGTTGTGTAGGTTTCATGTGGAGATTGCTTATGAAATTTCAAGGCTTATGATTTGGCATGGAAAACAAAGTTGTCATTGCAAATATCATTGCCAATTGATGAAAATGCCACACTTGGAGAATTTCATGGAAATATCTTTGGTATTGGTAAGGTGGTAAGAAACACCTTTCTTGAATTATAAATATCATATATTTATTGATTATTTAAAGTATGATCTTAATTGATATTATTCCATGCTTAGATTATTTGTCAAAGTATATGTTTGATGTTGATGACTTAGTCTTCACCTGTAAATTTGTATATATATTTTATGTTATAAGACATGCATTTGTTTTTAATAATAAAATTTTTAGATTTCAATTCATTAGTTGTATCTAGACACATTTGAATTTAATGATAAAAATTTTTTAGATGGAAATTCATAATCTTTATGTGTTATATCTCGACATATATTTGTTGTTAATAATATTGAATTAATTCATGATTTTATAGTATATTATTTGAAATGAAAATGTCATGTGTATATTTGCATATTTGAAATTTTCTTGTCATATATGCTACATGTTGATTTTGTGATACGTGTATATTGATTTGATGATATGGACATATTAATCTTAGTGAGTTAGTTTTATTGCATGCTACATGATTAGTGCCATTATTTGAATATTTGTGACATTCATGTTAAATATCTTTTTTGAAAGATAGAAACATTTGTGATATATGTTCTTAAATTAAGAAATCATATGATTAACAAAAATGAATTGTAAATATTTTTTTAGACTTGTTAAAAGTGATTTTATGAAGCATATGTTAGAAAATATTTTATCTTATGAGAAAGATGCACTATATTTATTATATGCATATATGACATCATTGGTATCCCTTAGGGGGAGATAAATGTTTATTGAAAAATATTTATTTGAAAAATGCTTGATCATAAACTTTGATGCATTAATATGGATATTGAAATATGATTGATTATTTCGAGAATCTTATGCTCGTATCTCAAAAATGGCAAAGATTGAACAAAATGAAATATTTTTTCTTGCTATATGCCGCTATATTCTAACTCATGTTGTGTGATTGATTAAAACTATTTTACAATGTAGGGTTATGATTTCTATTTATGCATAAAAAGTTGTATGTGGTATCATTGCATGTCAAAATAGTTAATGTGCAGTCCGGTACAATTGGTATCACTTATCATTTATTAGTTATCATTTTTTGTGACTTATATGTTACTCAATGATATTCATGTCAATCAAAAATTCTAATGCATTATTTGAGAAAATTTATGATGAATATGTGCCTGTTGAAAATTTCATGATATTCATGTATGCCCCTTGTGATTTATAGTTATATCCCATGCAGAAATTGTTTTTGATAAGGGGAGATTCCCTTTTTACCCTTGACACTTGTTTTATATGATTTTTTTTATAGTGTCAAAGGGGGAGAAATAAGTATGATTCACTAATTGTGCTTAATATATATCATTTTATGGATCTTTGTGATTCATTGTTTGTCATCATAAAAAAGGGGGAGATTGTTAAACAAAAATGTTATTTATCCCTAATTAATTAAATTAGTTTAACTAATGCACATTTTAGTTTAATATAATATATTTATTTTGATGATTCTAAACATGATTGAGCATTGTATAAATATTTTATTAATTAAGTTGTATATATTTTAATTTAATTTAATTTAATATACTAATTTTGATGAAGAGTAAATGTTCCATATATAAAACAACGGCCCATTATACTATTTCATGTATACTTAGTGCTTCTCTGTATGTATACTTAGTGCTTCTCTGTATGTCATTTTAAACATATAATTATTGGTAGTGTTAAGTTGTATGAAGAGTAAATACTGAACTAAATTATTAGTTAAAGAAGTCACATTTTATTTTTTATTTTTTTTTTATAAATATTTTCGTTTCTAGCATGGGAGATCTCATCTTTATCTAAACTGTACCAGCCTTATTTTTTTGTCTTTATATTTTTTTTATGTAACTGTTATCTTAGTGTCCCACTATTGTCTGTTCCGTTTTTTTATATAACTACTATTATATATAGATTATTACCTTTAAATGTATACACCATGTAATACAACAAGTATGATCATGTTTTAAACCTTGTCTTGGGTAGTTAAGCGATCACACGCCTATTGCCTTAGAAGGTGATATGTGAAGTTTACATTTATTGGCAGATTAACAATTGTACAAAACCTTTTTAAATCTCTTGGTTCTCGCGCATATTTTTTCTAAAGATTGATAACTGACCTAGTCAGTTAACTAGATCTTGAGCATTGCATAACTATTTTATTCCTTTAGCGATAAAAATAATTGCACGACTTAAACAAACTTTGAGCTATGCCTAGTCTGCATATATATCACCTAAGACTTTTCTTTTCATCTATTCATGTCTTCTTTTAGCAGATGAGAACTTTGGATTTTATTTTATATCCTATCCAGTTAGACCTTAGCCAGAACATAAGCTCCGTTTTTTTATATATATAGTTGTTACAGCTATAACACATAAGCTGATTTGATCAGCTCCTTCTGATTTTATTAGGCTATGCAAATTTGTTTACTCTATATAAATATTAGCTACTTCGGGTTCCGCGATAACTTGATGATATTTTAGTGTAACACCCCGCCCGCCCGGGAAGAGAGAACGGAGCGTTACTGCGATAAAACTAATCAAATCCACAAATAACAAGGTATAGAGCATCTAAAAATCCCACAATATAATAATTAGACTCCACTAATCTCAAATCCCTTCAAATTAAATACAACCAATAATCTCTCGAAATAAAACAACTATCTATCTCGAAATAAAATGTTGTATACAAAAAAAATAAATACAATCTTCTCAAGTATGTATTCTTTAATAATCTTCCCAAAATAATCCATGCTAAAAATCCATTCTCCAAATCAAATCCATAGCGCCCAAATCCACGCTAATCAGCCACTTAAAGAAAATATGGGGAATTAGACAATACGACAGGAAAGATACTCAACAATTATTAGCGGTGAATGAAATGTAACAATAAGAGTACGAATATTCAAATCAAATGCGAATCTCATAAGCAATTATATTAATATAATTTCTCAACAACACATTAATCGGGTAACCATACCGCGCCTATGCATTTTTAAGCATATCCGGAAAAAGAAATATTGGAGGGTGCCCAACCTCAGTGTCATTTTTAAAATCTCATGACAACATGCTCAACACCAAATATAATACCACATGAATCGAAATTAGATTCCAACAAATATTTCCAGATTTCCAAATGAATTTATCAATTCAAATATGAGTCAATAATCACAAGAAAATAACGACAATAATACTCACGAGATTAAGGAGCATATTGTGTAAAACCTCATACCTCAAACCACCAAAAGAACCAACATAATTCTGCCCAAAAATCGCAGAATAAGCCATCAAAAAATCTGCTCCAAAGATCCCTAAAAACTCCTCCAAGAACAACCTCAAAACTGCGCCAAGAACACCTCCAAAAACCTAAGGTTGAATACATAAATTAAATGGGAAAAGTGTGTATAAAAGAGAAGAATTAAAAACATGTTTGCTGACAAAAAGTTATAGTAAAAAGGGTCACTCACAACCTTATTTTATTAGGCAAAAACACAAGAGTTGTAAACAAACCAAACTTCTCAAAGTTACCTGATGCGGACGTTTTCTACTGGGGTCGATCGATCGACTCCCTAGGTTGATCGATCGATCGAACAGGTACGCCACCACTTCCCTTCTCCTTCAAATAATACCATTTAACTAAAAATCAGTTTTTATTAGTCACAGACTAAATCCGTGACAAATGGTTTTTCCCTTTTTTTTTTTAAAGCTAAACTTAAATCTCTCATAAGAACTTCATTTTAAATCCGATTTCGATTCCGCTTGAAATTTTATTCTTTTAAAATTATAACCAACATATTTAACCAACAAAAATAATTTTACCTCAAAATTTATTTTTCCTCTTTATTTTGAAAATACCCCAAAAATTACGTGGGTTGTTACACTTCCCCACTAACAATGAAATTTCGCCCTAGAAATTCTCCGAATACCTAACTCTCAAAAATCAGGACAACAATCTCCAAAATAATCTCATCTCCAAAAATAATTTCCTCACATCTAATCTAGATGCCTAACGCGAAACGATTCTCTAAAAATTTCTATCTCTAAAAATACGCACCACAAAAACGCAACAGACTCAAAACTCAAGACCCGAGGGAGGTAGTATACCTAAGCTCTGATACCATTCTGTAACACCCCCCCCCCCCGGGGAGAGAGAACGGAGCATTACTGCGATAAAACTAATTAAATCCATAAACAACAAGGTATAGAGCATCTAAAAATCCCACAATACAGTTTAAGAATCCACTAATCTCAAAACTCTTCAAATTAAATACAACCAATAATCTCTCAAAATAAACCAACTATCTATCTCGAAATAAAATGCTGTATACAACAAAAATAAATACAATCTTCTCAAGTATGTATTCTCTAATAATCTTCCCAAAATAATCCATGCTAAAAATCCATTCTCCAAATCAAATCCATAGCGCCCAAATCCACGCTAACCAACCACTTAAAGAAAATATGGAGAATTAGACAATACGACAGGAAAGATACTCAACAATTATTAGCGGTGAATGAAATGTAACAATAAGAGTACGAATATTCAAATCAAATGCGAATCTCATAAGCAATTATATTAATATAATTTCTCAACAACACATTAATCGGGTCACCATACCGCGCCTATGCATTTTTAAGCATATCCGAAAAAAGAAATATTGGAGGGTGCCCAACCTCAGTGCCATTTTAAAATCTCATGACAACATGCTCAACACCAAATATAATACCACATGAATCGAAATTAGATTCCAACAAATATTTCTAGATTTCCAAATGAATTTATCAATTCAAATATGAGTCAATAATCACAAGAAAACAACGACAATAATACTCACGAGATTAAGGAGCATATTGTGTAAAACCTCATACCTCAAACCACCAAAAGAACCAACATAATTCTGCCCAAAAATCGCAGAATAAGCCATCAAAAAATCTGCTCCAAAGATCCCTAAAAACTCCTCCAAGAAGAACCTCAAAACTGCGCCAAGAACACCTCCAAAAACCTAAGGTTGAATACATAAATTAAATGGGAAAAGTGTGTATAAAAGAGAAGAATTAAAAACATGTTTGCTGACAAAAAGTTATAGTAAAAAGGGTCACTCACAACCTTATTTTATTAGGCAAAAACACAAAAGTTGTAAACAAACCAAACTTCTCAAAGTTACCTGCTGCGGACGTTTTCTACTGGGGTCGATCGATCGACTCCCTAGGTTGATCGATCGATCGAACAGGTACGCCACCACTTCCCTTCTCCTTCCTTTAATACCATTTAACTAAGAATCAGTTTTTCATTAGTCATGGACTAAATCCGTGACAAATGGTTTTTCCCTTTTTTTTAAAAAGCTAAACTTAAATCTCTCATAAGAACTTCATTTTAAATCCGATTTCGATTCCGCTTGAAATTTTATTCTTTTAAAATTATAACCAACATATTTAACCAACAAAAATAATTTTACCTCAAAATTTATTTTTCCTCTTTATTTTGAAAATACCCCAAAAATTACGTGGGTTGTTACACTTCCCCACTAACAATGAAATTTCGCCCTAGAAATTCACCGAATACCTAACTCTCAAAAATCAGGACAACAATCTCCAAAATAATCTCATCTCCAAAAATAATTTCCTCACATCTAATCTAGATGCCTAACGCGAAACGATTCTCTAAAAATTTCTATCTCTAAAAATACGCGCCACAAAAACGCAACAGACTCAAAACTCAAGACCCGAGGGAGGTAGTATACCTAAGCTCTGATACCATTCTGTAACACCCCCCCCCCCCCCGGGAGAGAGAACGGAGCGTTACTGCGATAAAACTAATTAAATCCATAAATAACAAGGTATAGAGCATCTAAAAATCCCACAATACAGTAATAAGAATCCACTAATCTCAAATCTCTGCAAATTAAATACAACCAATAATCTCTCGAAATAAAACATCTATCTATCTTGAAATAAAATGCTCTATACAACAAAAATAAATACAATCTTCTCAAGTATGTATTCTCCAATAATCTCCCCAAAATAATCCATGCTAAAAATCCATTCTCCAAATCAAATCCATAGCGCCCAAATTCGCGCTAACCTGTTACTAAAAGAAAATATGGGGAAGTACACAATATGACAGGAAAGATGCTCAATAATTATTAGCATTGAATGAAACGTAACAATAAGAGTACGAATATTGAAATCAAATGCGAATCTCATAAGCAATTATATCAATATAATTTCTCAACAACACATTAACCGGGTCACAAGGCCTCACCACCATACCGCGCCTATGCATTTATAAGCATATTCGAAAAAAGGAATATTGGCGAGTGCCCAACCTCAGTGCCATATTAAAATCTCATGACAACATGCTCAACACCAAATATAATACCACATGAATTGAAATTAGATTCCAAGATTTCCAAATGAATTTATCAATTCAAATATGAGTCAATAATCACAAGAAAACAACGAGAATAATACTCGCGATATTAAGGAGCATATTGTGTAAAATCCCATACCTCAAACCACCAAAAGAACCAACATAATTCTGCCCAAAAATCGCAGAATAAGCCATCAAAAATTCTTCTCCAAAGATCACCAAAAACTCCTCCAAGAACAACCTCGAAACTGTGCCAAGAACACCTCCAAAAACCTAAGATTGAATGCATAAATTAAATGGGCAAAGTGTGTATAAAAGAGAGGAATTAAAAACGTGTTTGCTGTCAAAACGTTGTAGTAAAAAGGGTCCCCCACGACCTTATTTTATAAGGCAAAAACACAAGAGTCGTAAACAAACCAAACTTCTCAAAGTTACTTCCTACGGACGTTTTCTGCTGGGGTCGATCGATCGAATCCCTAGGTCGATCGATCGATCGAACAGGTACGCCGCCACTTCCCTTCTCCTTCGTTTAATACCATTTAACTAAAAATCAATTTTTTATTCGTCATGGACTAAATCCGTGACAAATGGTTTTTCGCCTTTTTTTTTAAAAGCTAAACTTAAATCTCTCATAAGAACTTCATTTTAAATCCGATTTCGATTTCGCTTGAAATTTTATTCTTCTAAAATTATAACCAACATATTTAACCAACAAAAATAATTTTAACTCAAAATTTATTTTTCCTCTTTATTTTGAAAATACCACAAAAATTACGCGGGTTGTTACATTTACCAACAATAATATTTGGCAGTTGTCCAATGTTTTGGTAAAAGTCGTACGGGTCACTTTTGGCAATAAAGATTTTGATTCAAATTTTCTTGGGTCTCACACGTCAAAGTCTTTGACAATTCTAAATCAATCATTTATTAGAACCGGTAAATTTTATTTATTCGTTTTATTATAAGTTGTATCCGTTGCAGAGACCTTAAGCTACGCGCTCTACTATTTGTCTATAGTCTGCATATTCTCCTTGACCACGAAATCTTTTAAACTGGTTAAATATTATTGTATATTTATATAAACAAATGTGTACAGCTTGTTGGCTAATCTCCAGTATAATATATTTTTTCAGTTGTAAATTTCTTAGGAGCTAAATTTCAACTCTTATAGGCTCAAACAAATATTTATATTTTTATATCTATTGCTTTTGATATCTGAAATGACTTAACACTCTATTCTCATATAAGATTATTTGTTCCTTTCTATTTCGTACTAACACTATCTATTTTGTTCTCTCTCTCTCTATTGTTAGACTAATATTTTTGCAGAACCTATATGAGGTCATCTACAAAGAGCAAATTTCATTCCCATATTTTCAGATGTCCATTCTCATATCTCAATAGCTATATTTTTTTCTTGAGAGGCAAAATGAAGATTTGCAAGATCATTTTCTAACCATTTTATCTCAGAAAAATTAGGAGTATTTAATGCTCACAAGCATTGTGTCTAACAGCTAGTTTTTGAAGACCTTTTAAGTATTGAAGTGCTGCTTTGAAGACACACTAGAACGAGACTATGAGCAAGAACTAGATAATTTATTGAGAGCATTTTTTTTTTTCCAAAGATTACAATTTATTCATATGGGGTAGAAGAACTAGCCTCTTCTAAATAGCTAACATCCTTGGAAGAAACAAGAGAAAAAATTGACTGAAAAAGCAAATGAGGATCTTTATAGCATAGAACCCTTACAATGAAATAAATGACCGAGGAAACTAAAGCAAACTTAAAGAAACCTATAACTAATACTTTGCACCAATGACTTCTATTCATTCCTAAAAGAAGGATAACTCCATTTGTCCACTCTAATTAAACCCTTTAGATCCTTTGGAAAATCAATTGACAAATGCGAACTAGTGTTTGACAGTTGAGAGCTGCCTAATTTTGCAAGGAAGTCTGCTACCTGATTTGCCTCCCTATAGATATGAACAATCTTGAACTTTAATCCCTTTAGAATACTCTGAATCTTGTGAACATGCCATTTAATTCTCCATGGGATAGAACATTTACTAGAAAGACAATCTACAAGGATTCTTGAATCACTTTCTATAATGAGATAATAATCTGACAAAACATTATATAGCTCCACACCTTTCAAAAGCGCTAAAGCCTCTGCTTCCATATTAGTAACTTCACCAAAATGAAAATTAAAAGCCCATACCATATCCCCGAAATGATTTCTAAGAATACCTCTACCTCCTCCCAAGCCAGGATTCCCTCTTGAACTTCCATCAATATTTAACTTTAGAACTCCTGATGGGGGAAAATCCCATTTGATCTGCAACCTCTTATTGATAGCTTTTAAAATTTTTGGAGCTGACATTGATTGAATCGGAAGATGAATTTGAAAGAGAACAGTAGACACCCTAGGACTGCCTCCATCGTACTTGCATTTATTTCTCAAACACCATAAGCACCAACAAACTATGGCAGGGACAATAATAGAGACACCATGGTTTAATTTAACCCTATACAACCACCATTGAAATAATTGATTTCGGAAGCCGCCACCTTTACTTCTTTGAATACCATATTCTTTAGTAATATTATCCCAAACTGAGTCTGCTATGTATCCCTTCTCGAAAATATGATCAGTTGTTTCTTCTTGCGGACACGAGCAACATTGGCATTTAGAGGGACCTTTAATCCCAATAGATTTAATTTTCTCATCTGTAGGAAGAAGATTATGCATGAGTTTCCACATAAATACTGAAATTTTCGCTGGAAGGGAACTATGCCATATAAATTTTGTGCTCATGCTTGAAACTCCTCTAATTCTACTTAGACTCCAAGCTGAAGAAGTGGAAAAAGATCCAGAAGTAGATGGCTTCCAGATCAGAGTGTCTGGTAAGTTAGGGAAAAATTCTTGAAAATTTAGCATCTGAACAGCAATGTCTGGCTTGAAGAAGTTCATAACCTTTTCCTTATTCCATTCTCTATCTGGTAACCAAAAATCTTTTAAAAGACCTACTTCGACTTCTGTAGCATTCTTACAATCAGCTATGCCCCAATTATCTTTGATAACATTAATATTCCCTTCCCCTATAATCCACTCCATATACTCTTCTGCTTTATCTCTGATAGAACACATTCTATTCCATGTTTGCCTCCCCCCCCCCCTCATTGGAGCAACTGTCGGGTGATGATTCCTACAGTAGGCTGCTTGCATAAATTTAGCCCACAGGGAGTTTTGATTTCTGAAATGCCACCACAACTTCATACTTTGAGATGAATATACATCTTTAAGAAGTCTGATACCCAATCCACCTTCGTTAATAGGTTTTGCAATCTGATCCCAACTACACCATTGATGCCTTTGATCGCCAAAATTAGAACTCCAAAAGAATTTTGAGAAAAGAGAGTTTATTCTTTTAAAAATAGCCTTGGGAGGACTAATAGCTGATAACAGGTACATTGGGATGGAGGAAAGAACTGACTTGAGGAGAACTAATTTACCACCTGTACTCAAACATTTGGACTTCCAGCCTTGTATTTTACTCTTAATTTTTTGAACCAAATCTTCAAAGAAAATGATCTTATTTCTTCCACTGAAAATAGGGCAGCCTAGATAGGTAATAGGATCTTCTTTAACCTGCATTCCAGTACTGTCCTTCAGATTGTTAACCATTCTAGAACTTAGTTTCTTGGAGACCATTAAAAAGCTTTTGGATCTATTAATGAGTTGGCCTGACACCTGTTCATATTGACTTAACACCTTCATAATTTGCTTTGCTTCCCTCCTCAATCCAGAACTAAATATGATGATATCATCTGCAAAAGACAAATGGTTAAAACAGGGGCTGCCAATTGGCATTTTGTATCCCACATAAGAGGGATTAGACATAAGTTTATCCAGGTTTTTAGAGAGAGCATCTGCCATTATGATGAAAAGGCTTGGGGACAGAGGGTCCCCTTGCCTTAACCCTCTAGAAGATTTGAAGAAGCCTGCATTTTCTCCATTGATCAAGACTGTAAACCAAGCATTGGAAACCAATCTCCAAACCATATCCAACCATATTTCACAGAAGCCCATCCTTCTCATAACTTTGATAAGAAACAACCAGGACACTCTATCATAAGCCTTAGCCATATCCATCTTCAATAAGATATTACCTCCAAAGTTTTTATTATGAATTCTAGATATACATTCTTGGGCCAATAGAACATTCTCTGTAATAAGTCTACCTCTAATGAAACCTGATTGGGAAGGAGAAATGATTTTATGAAGAATAGTAGCTACTCTATCATTCAATATTCTAGAGAATATTTTATTGATAAAGTTTTGCATACTAATTGGTCTGAAATCATTAAAAGTTAGAGGGTTCTCCTTTTTTGGGATCAAAACTATTTTAGTAGAGGTAGTCACCTTTGGGAGGGAATATCCTGCAAAAAAACTGTGAACAGCCTTGAGAACATCCAATTTGATATCCTCCCAGAAGAAGGTGAAAAAATAGCCATTAAAACCATCAACACCTGGACCACTGGCTGCATTAAGGCCCTTCACTGCTGTCTCTACTTCTTCCAAATTAGGCCATTCAATAAGACTCTTGTTCATATGCTCATCCACCGAATTAGGAACACATTGCAAAAACTGCTCTTCTTCTCTCGGATTGCTAGATAGATATGATTGGAACATAGCAGAAAAATATTGAACTGCTTCTGATTGAATATCCTCTTTAGTCTCTGCCCAAGTGCTATCCTGCTTTCTTATTCTTGAAATGTGTAATTTCCTTTGCTTGCTTTTGACACTTCTGTGAAAGAAAGCTGAGTTCCTATCTCCTTCAGTAGTCCACGTATCCTTAGACTTTTGGGCCCAAAATTCAGCTTCAATCTTCAGGCTTTTATTACTATTAGCATTGATCTGATATAACCTCTCTCTATTTAGCTCTGATTGGTCATTTTCGAACTCCAATTCTGCTTGTAAAAGCTGATCTTCAGCATCCCTAGCAGACTGAAAAATATCTCCAAAGGCTTGTTTACTCCACCTACTAAGCTTACCCCTTATAGCTTTTAATTTCATCGAAATGGCCACAATCGGATTAGAGCATTCCACTTCTCTCCAGGTGGATCGAACTATGTTAATACAGTCTTCCTTCTCAGTCCAGAAATTGAGAAACTTAAATGATTTTTTAGGCATAGAGTTTATCCCCTTTCTAGTCAGGAGAAGGGGATTATGATCTGACATACTTCTATTCAGATGTTGGACTTCCCAAACATAACCCAAATCAAGACATTTTTGATTCATCAGCACTCGATCCAACCTACACCAAACACTATTTTCTGGACTTCTTTTGTTATGCCAAGTATATTTAGAACCTCTATATCCTACATCAACAAGCCCAATATTATCTATACACTCAAGGAATTCATACATGGCTCCAATATTCACAGGATTTCCACCAGCTTTCTCACTGGGATTCGTGATGATATTAAAATCACCACCAATTAACCAAGCTGAGTCATGGTCAATTGCAGTCAAATAGTCCCATAAAATTCTTCTAACATTTCTTATACAACTTGCATAAACAAAGCTACATAACAGAGATTGATTATTTCCTTCCCACCTGACTTTAAAGGAGATGCACTGCTGCATATCAGAATGAACTTCCCATTTAATTTCTTCTCTAAAAAAACACCATATCTTGCTATTCTGGTTGGCTTGACAAGAAGAGAATCCTAACTTCAGCATGAAACTTCTAATAAACTCATAATTTTTCTTTGGTTCCAACACTACCAAAACTTGAAAATTATGGACATTTTTAAGTCTTTTAAGTCTTCGAAGAGCACCTTTTTTCGAAATCCCCCTAATATTCCAAATTAATGCTGCTAACATTTGGAATTTTTAGGTAGTTTGGAGTTTGAGTGTGACCTTAACAATCTCATAGAATTATTACCTGTATCCCCCTGTAGCCCTCCTTTGAAATGAGACTTTTTCTTTCTGTTAACTGTAGAAAAGCCTTCTTGTTCTGAAGTTCCATTTTGGGGACTGTTATACTCCTTCTCCACCTGAATGTCTGAATAAGTTGATTTTTCCTCTAAGGCTATTGGAAACTTCTGACTAACTGGCACCTCTGTAATCCCTTGATCCTCCTTGGTGTATACCTGAACTGCATCAGACTGGACAAGAATTACACTTCCAGTATCATGGCTAATGGCAGCATCTGTATCAATTATTGTGGTTGCTTCAGTATTAGAGGGAATAGAATTTTGGTCACTTGTGGGATTCTTTGCCTTAGAGATAAAATTTGTATTTGGGATTTTTCGGAAAAATGAGGAAATTAGAGGTTGGGAAATCTTCTTTGGGCCTTCTGCTGCTATTTCACCTTCTTCAACATCATCTTCTACCGCTATGACATTTTCTTGAATAATATTGACATTTGCTGCTGTTTTCTTTCCAAAAGACTTTATAACCCATTCTTTTGTTGAATCCGATCTTTGATGCTCTCCTTTTTTATATTGCACTAGAACTTCATTTGGTATACTCAGTCCCATCTCCTTCTTAAAAAGACAATTCTCTTGCACATGTCCTTTCTTACCACAGCAGAAGCAATATGCAGGCAAATCTTCATACACTATAGACTGCCAAAATCCCGTGCCTTTAGTATTGTTACCTAACCAGACCCTTGAAGGAAGAGTCTTTTTAAGGTCGAGTTCCACACAGATTCTGGCCACACTAGGGCGGGCTATGGAGTCAGTAGCACTATCAATCTTGAGGGGCTTTCCTACAACTTGTCCAATAGAGAATAGAGCATTTTTATTATACAAGTGTATAGGAAGAAGGGGAAGCAGTATCCAAACAGGTACAATAGAAGATTCCTTAAGAGGATGGAAGTCAATATCCCATTTAAAAGTCCGCATAGGAAATCGATTAATAAACCAAGTGTCTTTCAACCAAAGCCGATGAAAATCCTCTTCATGTTCCAATCGAATGAAGATATGTTTTTGATCATCTACTATATCATTCAAGAGAGCAATTAATTTTTCATTTTGCTCAATCATTGAAGAAGAAGACTTGAGCTTACACCAACGTCATTTATTGAAGTCTCATTAAAGAAGAAAAAACTTAGATTGCAAATTGTCTTTTAAGGAGTTTCAGTATTCTACATTGTACTACAAAAATTATATTTTTTTGAAGCTTTGTTAGAAGCTTGGGTTGTGTTCAGTAGCTCGTTTTAGCTATAGTTGTTTGTAGCGATGATTGGTTCCTACCTGCAAAATTGGTCCACGAGGTTTGAAACTCAGTTTCATCTTACAAACGGTTGTACATGGTGGGTTGATCCTACCGTTAAGTGGATCAGGGATAGTGAAGCGCAAGGAAGTCGGAAGCCGGAAGCTCTAGGCGCATGGATGTAGGCCGGGATTTGGCCATACCACATTAAATTTTGGTGTCTTTATTTTTCTCACTTTATTTGCTGATTTATTTGTGCTTTCTTGAATTTATATTTTTAGCACTATAACTCGCAAATATATTAATTCTGAAAACTGATAAATTTATTTCAAGGATAAAATAATTATTTTTGAATTAATTAATTTATTTCAGAATATTATTTTTTATTAAATACGAAAATTAATTTAAATACTTATTGGGTGTTAAATCTGCATTTTAAGTTGTTTAAACATTGGATGTATTTATTTGATATTCTTGGTCATAATTATTTAAGGTTTATTAATCTAAAATTTTGATTAAGTGCTATAAATTAAATATTTTCTGTTATTTTAATTTAACCCGAAAAGTTTGCAAAGTCTCAATTCACCCCCTCCCCCCCCCCCCCCCCCCCCCCCTCCCCCTTGAGTATAATCTGGGCAACGTGAATCTTACCATTGAACCCAAAATATAAACATAAACAAACGTTAAGGGTCACAACCATACCACATCGATCCTAACTGGTCTCCAAACCAGTCATATCCTCACATATGGATAGTGGTCATGTAATAGTACTATGATCTAGGAAATCAATTCAACTCCTATTGGTCAATGTCAAAGTACACTGCCCACTACGTGTAACCTCCTAATGATATCACTACCGAGTAAGTATGTTTCAAACAAATAAGCAAAATCATATATATATAGTACTAACTGCACATGGAATTCACATAACGTACTAGTCTACCAATCTTAAAGTCCTGGACAACTTCCCCATTCCTAATTAAGTGTTCACTCACTTATAATATCATTCACTCCACTCGAATTCAACTAATAGTTGGCCTAAAACATGCACCAACCCCCTGATACTGTTCCACAAAAATTCCAATATACCCTGAAAACTCATGTGCCCATTTATCCAACGCTAATAGTTTAAAATAACACAAAATAAAAATCGGGACATGCCACAAAACTGAATCGGCTCATTTGCAAACCGAACCAGTTCGGTCCAGTAAATCGATTCCCTCCCCTAGAAAATTGGTTCGATTTGTCGGGATGCCGTTTGTCTTCAACCTTGGGATTTCACTTCCCAAACCCATCAATGGAAGTCCCAAGCCTCCCAAATGATAAATTAATATCCCAAATACACATATCAATATCCCAGATGTATTTTAAACTCGATCTAAACCCAAATCCAACGTTTAATCCCAAGTATTCTTAATCATTGATTCAATTCACTCAAACCAGAATTAATCAAACTTTAAAACTTATTGATCTACCTATCAATGTTCATCATTATCATATTTATATGCCCATATTTAAATCACGAATTTCGTCCATATTAATTCCCAATCACATTAACATGTTACACACAAATCAAATTCTCTTAATTATTCCCCATGATTACATCCTCAATTTTAAGATTAATCCTTAATTAAATATGAAGATAATTAACTGCAAAAACACAAATCTAAAGTAAGTAAACACTTTTCTTCATGGAATAGAATCAGAAGCTTGACACGTTCTAAATGAATTGATTCCGGAGATGGCTCTTCCTCTGTTCTCTAAGCTTTTTTCCTCTCTTATTTCTCTTCTTGTTTGTTCTCCCCCTTAATCCCCATTAAGAAGAGGTTAAATGAGACTTCTATCTACCCTATTAAACCTTAAATATGTCATAATTAAACCCTAATTTCTTATTTGGTTTAAAGCTTAAGGGTAAAAGGATGACCACACTTATATACGGCCCATTCTATGTCTAAAACATTCCCGGATTGCAATTATAACCCCCAAGTACCTATTCTTACTTCAACCCATTTCGGATCACCGATACAATAAAAAATATCGTCCTAGTCACCGAACTAAAAAAGTTTAACCGTTTCATTAACCAGACTTGACACGTGCGTACAGTACGTGTTGCCCTTAAACCATTTAAATTCGCCGTTTTAAGTCTCTAACAACAATATAATAATTCATATCGCGATATAAAAATTTATATCGCTATTACTTATTACATGCATGTAAATAATTTTAATCATAAATATTAATCCTAAACTCCCTAATTAATATTTATCGACACTAACTTAATTTTCCCATTAAGTTAATAACTTAATTCACACGTGGAAATAAAGACTCTCAAAAGTACGGGGTATTATAGTGCTCTCAGAAACTTTCACAGTCCTACCACTCACACTTGATTTATTTCCATTTTCAAATGCTCTCACCACAGCCGATTGTCTTTGATCTTCTATCGGACCATTGTTTGATGAGTATTTTAAAGTTTTGTTGTTAGGGGCTACGTGAAAGCATGGACCCATGTAGGGCCACTTTTTGGGTTTTTTTATATTAATATATATGATATTTTCTAATGACCTATGTTCGTGATCAAATAGTTACACCTTAAAAATTATGAGAAAATATGTTCGAATAGTTGTTAGTCACATATTGTGTCACGATTTTCTACCCATGATAATTTTTGTATGTTAATTTTCGACTTTTTTTTCTGTAACAATTTTTTACGATTTATCTCTTACTCAAAAGAATAGATAATTCAGGTTTATTGCTCAATATTGTTTTCTTTGTGGTTTCTACTATTTATTTTTCAGGAATAAAACCTATGACAAAAAATACAATATTTTTACTGTTTAATTTCTTTTACAATAAAATAAGTGTGTTTTGGAACCTATTGAAATTCCTGGATCCACCCATAATTATGCTATGAGAAACTTGAGACTAATCTTATGGATAAGTTTTCTTGTAATGCAACAAGTAAAGCCAAAAGTGTCCTTCCACTTTTTCTTATATACCCCATGGTATGCATATAGGCCATTAAGTGAACAAACGATGAATCTCCATTTGGAATTGTAGCACTTTAATTTGCATGAGAGATGGGTGGCTCAAACTAATCTATGTTTCAGAGACGATGAATCTCTGAACTTGTCTTCGCTTCACAGTCACTAACCGGACATTCAGGGCAGGCGAAGGGGTAGGCCAATGAGGCAATCGTTTTGGGCCCCTAAATCTGATATAAAAATATAGGTCCCAAATATTGTATAGGTGTGTATTATATAAGTTTCTAAAAATAGGCTCAAGCTCAAAATATAAACTTAAAATCCACCCACCAACAACTAACCCTTCATCTCCACTTGCTCATTCATTACACTCATTTAAGAATTGAAAAAAACGACTCTCACCCCACCCAAGACCAACTTTCCAAATTCTATCCAACTTCCAACTATTTAAACTCTCTTTCATTATCTCTAAAAAAATCAACCCTCTTTTAAATGCTTACAATACTCTCAAGTTTCAGCTCAAAAAATTCAAGAGGTTTGTATTTTTTTTATTCACCCTCTCTCATTATCTCATGTTAATTTTTTAGATTGAAATCTTCATTGTTGTTAAATATAAATGTTATTTTTTATTAATTTATTGAACACTTGTAAAATGATGTTAATTTTTTTGTTAAGTTATTCTTGTTCGTATTATTTTTAAATCCAGAAATATAAATGTCATTTTTTTACTAATATGTTAAACTCTTTTATTAATTTTTTTAAAGGTTGTCATTTTACTAATCTAAGATTTAAAGTGTATATAAAACTACTTATTGTCATTTTTTACCTTGTCATTTTGTTAAGTTTTTGTTGCCATTTTTTTTATTAATCTGTCATTTTTTAATTATAATTATTGTTGTTAATTTTTGGATTTAAATGCTATTTTTTATATTTTTGAATTTAAATGTTGTTCTCGTTGTCTTTTTTTTTTATTTTAAACACTTAGATTAGTACAAACAACATTTATATTTAAAGATTTAAATAATGTTGTTTAAAAGTGAATAGAAAGTTATATGTTCTTGTTATCATTTTTTTGTTAATATGTCATTTTTTTAATTATAGTTTTTAGTGTTAATTTTTTTTGTTAAGTTCTTGTTATTAATCCTGTTGCTCCTTTTAATCTGCTATAAATTTTTTTATTCTATCAGCAAAACAGGTTCCATTGTTCCTTTATTTTTTTGTGGTCGAAAATTTTTAGATTGATTGTTGGGTTGTTGTGTATTTTATTTTGTTCTTTTCTTGTTAGCTTGTAAAAATACATATTATACTTTTCGAAAAAAAAATTATATAAAGCGCCCCATTTTACAAGTTCGCCTTGAGCCCCCAAATCTTTCGGGCCGGCCCTGCGGACATTGAGCAGATAATGTTTGGAATGGCCAGAAATTGTAGTTTGCCGACGACCTTCAAATCCTCTCATGTTAGAGAAAAGGTCGTTCACCTTAATCCTTTCACTTTAATGTATGTCGACTTTACGAGAAAGGTGGCAAATGAATGTGCAATGTTTCTAAGTGTGTTCTTATATAACCCCATGGTATGCATATTCTTTATGTACTTAGGGTAGAAAACCTTTCAAAAAAGTGTGTTGAGTGGGAGGCTTTATCAAATCTTTTTCTAGTCACCACCTGTTTTAGATAAAGTTTTGAACATTGACGTGGAAGCCATTATTGCAGGATATATACAAAAGTAAAATAAGACATCACATGGCCATTCTTTGTAGGTGGGTTGTACCTTCGCCTAGATGAATAGTTCCAGTTTTATAATTGGTTGTAAAGAGCTGTTGAACTTTGCATGTTACCAGAATGTGTTTTAACTGTTTGAATTAATAATCCTTATGTGGCATATTTTTAAAAAGATTAGTTATGTGGTTAATATATTAATTTGGAGTGACTTAAATAAAAATAACTTTTTATAATTTTATTTAAATGGAGTGGAGATGAATTTGTGGTTTAACTGGACTTTTAGGGCGTTTTGGGAGCCGAAATAAGGTTTAAAATAGTAAGAGAATACACCCATGGGTTGAGTTGATCATTGGGGGTAAAATCGACATGCTTAGAATGAATTTGGAGATCCATAAGTCCATGTGAAACTAGATTGGACATAAATGATAAAATAGCATTTAAATAGAGGATTGTGGTAACCCTAGCCTCATTTTACCATCAAAATATAAACTAAACCTAAAGTGAGGAAGTTGGAGTGGGATGTTAATTGAGAATAGAAGATTCAAGGGGAGAGAACTATTTGGAAGAGGAAAGCTTGAAGATTTATGACATCAAATTGGAGTTTGCAATTAAGAAAACCAAATCATCGTGTGTCAATTTATATCAAAACACCACACAAGGCAAAAAAAAATGTCTTAATTTCCTCTTTGAATCTATATGGTAATTATAGTATGTAAATGGTGTAAGATCTCTTATAAAGCTCTCGTATCAATTTGTAAATGCGGTGTGATATCGATTGTTAATGGATTCACAAATTTCCAATTAAGAACTTATTTAATTACATGTCAATTTTTTATCCAAATTAATTAAATTCTAACACATGCATCTAGGTGTATAAATCATGCCATCATAAATAAACATTAATTGTTGATACACAGATTTCAGGAAAAAATTCCCCGCAAGGGCAAAACCTTTATTTCAATAAATGTAACAATACTTACAGAAATCTACAATGAATATTCCTCAGAAGACTCACATAGGTCACAACCTAGAATCAGCTATGGATTGACCGCAGCAACCCCACATGAACCTCAGCTCTATCTTCACCAAGAAATACCCTCAAGCATTTCCAAGTGACTGCAATCGTAGTCAACCATCACCTCCTCAAGAGCTACCGAGTTAGTCACAGAGATTTCGTCTCTATAAGAGAAACTTCACCAAAGTTGTATCTTGGGTTCCAAAATAATTCACTAAAGCAATTGGGATGATTTGTGAATTGAAAAACTAAGTTAAAAACCCCTAAATAAGAAGACAAAAATTCTGCAATTTGCAGTTTCGTAGATTGAAACTCTCAGGTCTTCTTAAGCAAAAACGGCTCAAAAACCATTTATTTATAAAAAAAATAGTCGGTGGCCTCGTTCGAACGACAATGGCAGGTCGCTCGAATGACATCAAATGTCATTCGATCTAGGGAGCGCGCGACCATCTAACGAGGTTAAAATATGAAAAAGTGTGATGTCGTTAGATGAATTGATGAAGAGAGATTCAAGCGACCCTTCGCGCGAGATGCATTGTCGTGCGAAGTAGTCGTTTGAACGACTTGTTCTTGTCGTTCGAACGATATCAGCGAAAAATTATTTGTTATTAAAACTCTACCTATAGGACTTAGAAAAATTATTTTGACAAAAAATGATGCCTTAGATGTTCAAAATCATTTTAGAAAAATCATCCCAATACTTTAAATGAACCATTAAGGAACTTAAACACAACCTTACCAAAATCTATCTCGCAGAGGCTTGTTTGTTGAATAATGTTGATATTTGGATCCATCTTGATGCATGTATGATCTTGAATGTTCTTCGACGGTTGTAGTGGTATACGACATACTCTAATGTAAATGGATTATGTAAAATATGTCCTTACAAATCTCGCCATATGTCTATGCTGGTACAAACTAAAAATATTTGAATTATCAAATCAAATGCACTATACAAATCTAATACCCTCCCATGAACCCAAAAATGAAAATGTGCTAAAAATGCAAGTCTTTTAAACTTTCTTCAAAAATCTTCAACATCTTCAAATCACCAACGTTTAACATTTCTTTGTCATCATCAGGGTGTGTAAAATATGATCCTCAAATTTTGTACCTACACATATGAGATAAGAGACAAATATCTTCGTGAAGTATCAAGTTTGAAATGAGATAAACATAAATCAAATTAAAGATCAAATCTCAAATCTCCCACATAATTCAAACTCCCCCATTATATCATAATCCGTTGTCCCCCTTTTTATTTGTCCAAAATAGACAAGAAAAATAATAAATAAAATAAACATGGAGTGTCATGACAAGCAATGCAAAACAACTATAATCATCAAGTATAAAATCAAAAGTTTTCACCAACTATTTTTTATTTTTCAATTTTTTCAAACAAAAATGCAAAAATATTTTTAAAAAAATCACACACCATGAATTTACACTAAGTTAACGAAATTGTGGAAACGGAATGAATGGGTGTGAAAAAATTCGATTGGAAAATCAATGCAATCAAACATAACATATGTGCATAATGAATACGGATACTCCTAACGAATGATCTCAAAATCATCCTTAGGAGTCAAAGTGTGAATTTATATGGCATCGACTCAATCTAATTGATACATCAAAGTCGAGAATGATTTCCATACCAATAACGTCTAAAACTTTCGGCCAAACTCCCTCATAAAAATTAAATCTTTTATTTTTCTAATGAGGTGATGTAAAACCTAATGGGGCCTTTTTAGCATATTGATCTTTTTATTGCCTTCAATTTTTTCGGGCTCTTTTCAACCTCTTTGGACCTTGGCTACTTTTTACAATGCCACACTTTTTTAGGTCCGATTTAAATGGTGGATTAATCACAAAGGATATATGAGTACCTTTCGTAGCCCTTTCTCGTTTTTCACATATATATAAAATAAATCCTTAAGGGCAACGGTTCTTATATGAAATACTTTCATTGTCAAGTTTTATCGCATTTGGTTCGTTTTAAAGACAGGATTGAGATGAAAACACTTCGACTAACATGTGATGGACAAGTACAATAATCAAACAAATCCATGAAAGTTTGAATTAGAGTAGACTAAGAGTTAAACATGTAGAAAGTAATCTCAAGTTACATCTTAATAACTCCAAACATTATAAAGCAATAAATGAAATGATGATGCGTCTCAAATCACTATCAAATAGTCACATGGATATGGAATGATGTTGTGACTTGGTCATATTAAATGTCCATCCATAAATGATGTAAAACGAAATACAAAAATCTTTGTTTTTTTTCAAATATTGTATCAAAATAAATCTTTTTGGCCTTTTCAATTTTTTCTCAAAAATATAGAAAATCTATTTGTATTTTTTTTAAAATTTTCAAAAGATAAATCTTTTTGATTTTTTGAAAAATATATCAAAAGATAAAAATACAAAAGTGGTACACACTAGCAATAGGCATAAAATATCATCATAAAAATCATCCTATGATAGCAAATAAGTCTAAACCTCAACTGTTAAGTGCAGTGGAGTTTTCCAAAGGTGGTGACATCCTATAAAAAACATCCATCAAATCATATGAAGTTTTGACCGAAAACTTTACTCGCTCCCTAATATGTGCAAACTCTCTCATGTAATCGTCTAAAGCATCGTGTGTGGGTGCGTGTGTAGGAACACATGGCAAAAATCTATGTGAAACATTACCCAACTTAAAGAAAAATTCCCAAAGGTGTCCTCTCTTCTTACAATGAGTGAAAACATACACGGGCCTAAGAACACCTCCCTAAAAATGTCTATGACGCACTCTCCTATCGGGTAACGGATTCCTAGGTGGGTTGGGTTGAGAACCATGTGGATCTATCACAAACTAGGGAATCGACTCGGGTGCAACATGGAAAGTAGACGCACCTTCATGACCTATTCCTAATCTCTCAACATTACCCACAACGGGACCGATGAGCATCTTTCCTACCTTATTAGATATGTACTCTAAAGTGACCTTTACCTCTCGGGCACGTTCAAGATCTCTCCCTAATTATGACACACAAGCTTCAAGTTCACTCTTTTCCCAACCTACAACAATCAACTTCTCACTCAAAATAACCTTCACCTTCTCGAGTTGACTCGTTGGCATCTCAAATCCTCTCAAAATCTCTATATCTCTCTCCAAATCTAACAACTTAAGACCTAATTCCTTATTCAGCTTCTTCGTCTTTAAGGTCTCGATGTACAAATCTCTAAACACTATTTGTAACTCACTTTCACCCTCACTATCACACTCGCTCTCACACTCGTTAAAAATACTCAAATCATCATCGGGGCTCTCACGTGCACATATATCCTCATCGTCGTGGGACAAACTAGGTGTGCTCATGCGACTAGCTAAAAAGGAGACACACGTCCATTGTGAAAATTCATCACTTGAATCTTTCACCTCTTCCTCACTATCACTTAGAGTGACTGGCATGGCAATCTTCTTGCCCTTTCACTTTAGCCTAGTGGGACGCTCAAACACCTTATGACCTTTTCCCTCACATTCAAAACATGTCTCCTCTTCATCTTTCTATTTCCTTTTCTCTTTCTTGCCGCTCTCTTTGTCCTCTTCTTTGTTTTTATTTTTCTCAAAAAACCTTTTATTGGAAGAATTTTCTTTTGAAAATTTGAGGAACTTTTTGAATTTTTTAGCAAGTATGGCCACATCATCAAAATCAAACTCGCCCTCGGACTCTGACTCATAAACTTTCACTTTCTTTTTCTTCTCTCTCTTGGACACTTACTCACTTTTTCTAGACTAGGCTGTAAGTGTTATCCCTTTATCCTTAGGCTTGACAGTGTTAGGAAACATGTCAATTTCATATGTCTGGAGGTCTCCTACCAGTTCTTCTAACTTAAGATTGCTCAAATTTCCTATAGAATTTAACACAGTGACTTTAGGAATAAAACGCTTAGTCAATGATCTCAAAATCTTTTTAACTACTCTAGAATCAGTAATATGTTCACCAAGATTGAAACTAGTGTTAACCATATCATATAAACGAGCATATAATTCATCAAAAGACTCAGATTCAAGCATGGTAATTATTTCAAATTGAGTAAATTAATTTTCCAATTTAGACTCTTTAATCGCATTAGTGCCATCATGGATAAGTTGAAGAATATATCATGCTTCTTTTGACGTGGTACATGTCATCATGTGTCAAAACGCATCGAGAGTGATGGCTACAGAAATTGCACTTAGACCATGGGAGTTATATGTGCTCCATTTAAATTCTTCATCAGTCCAGTCTGACATCGGCTTAAGGTTTATCACATTTTCTACGGTGATAGAGGGAGGATTCTACCCTATTTCACATATAGCCCAGACGCGTTCATCAATATCTTTTAAATGGGATCTCATACTTGCTTTTCAATATGCATAGTTTGTCCCGTCAAAAATTGGCACTCGATTATACAAGTTTTCCAATGAATTTACGCTTTTTTTAAAATTAATTTTTAGACAAAAATTTGATATCTAGAAAAATTTTGCAAAAAGATTACACGTTATAATTGTGTAATGAGCTCTGATACCAATTTGTAAATGCGGTAAGATCGCTTATAAAGTTCTGATACCAATTCGTAAATGCAGTGTGATATGGATTGTTAATGGATTCACAAATTTCTAATTAAGAACTTATTTAATTAGATGTCAGTTTTTTATCCAAATTAATTAAACCCCAACACATGGGTGTATAAATCATGCCATCACAAATAAACATAAATTGCTGACATGCAGATTTCAAGAAAAAAAAATCCCCCGCAAGTGCAAAACCTTTATTTTAATAAATGTAAAAACACTTACAGAAATCTACAATGAATATTCCTCAGAACACAAGGATAGGTCGCAACCTAGAATTGACAATGGATTGACCGCAGTAAACCCACAAGAACGTCATCTTTATCTTCACCAAGAAATACCCTCAAGCATTTCCAAGTGACCTCATTCGTAGTCAGCGAGCACCTCCTCAAGAGCTACCAAGTCAACCGTAGATATTTCATCTCTACAAGGAAAATTTCACCAAAGTTGTATCTTGGGTTCCAAAACAATTCACTACAGCAATTGGCATGATTTATGAATTGGAAAGCAAAGTTAAAACCCTTAAATGAGAAGACAAAAATTCTATAGTTTGCAATTTTTGTAGATTGAATCTCTTAGGTTTTCTCAAGAAAATAGGACTCAAAAACCAAATATTTATAAAAAAAATTGAGTCAGCGGCCTCATTCTAACGACAGTGGCAGGTCGCTCGAATGACATGTGATGTCGTTCGATCCAGCGATCGCGCGACCATCTAACGAGGTTAAAAAATATGAAACATTGTGATGTCGTTAGATTAACTGATTAAGCAAGCTTCAAGAGACCCTTCGCACGAGATGCAATGTCGCGTGAAGCAGTTGTTTGAACGACTTGATCCTGTCATTTGGACGACATCAACAAAAAAATATTTTTTTTTATTAAAACTCCACCTACAGGACTTAGAAAATTTATTTTGATGAAAAATGATACCTCAGATGTTTAAAAACATTTTAGAAAAATTATCCCAACACTTTAAATGAGCCATTAAGGGACTTAAACACAACCTTACCAAAATCTATCTCATAAGGGCTTATTTGTTAAAGAATGTTGATATTCCGATTTGTCTTGATGCATGTATGATATTGAATGTTCTTCGACGGTTGTAGCGGTATACGACATACTCTAGTGTAAACAGAGTATGTAAAATATGTCCTTATATAGTATTCATGTTTATACTAGATTAAGATGATTTGGATGGGTCAAACTATGTAATTCATATGATTAGGCTCTAAATTGAAATTTTTGACTTAATTGACATAGTGGTATCGAATTGGGTAATTAGAACCATATTATATATGAACTATACAATATAGTAATCTATTACACTTCAACTTGTTAGATTTCTAACGATAGTATTTCAATGATGATAATTATCCCAGTTGAATTTGGAAATTTTCATGATAATATGGTTCATGTTATAACTATGTTAATTGCTGTAGTTATTCAACCATCTCCTAAATTCTTATGGAAAATCACTATTAGATTATCAAATTTACTATTTGAATACGTTACAAACCATGTTAGTAGATTGAGTTCATGCTGTAGTAATTTTAATTCATGTTAGACTGTATGATTTAGGTTTCTAATTGTTCACATGCATTATAACCTCTTTATGTCTCAATCTCATTACAATTGTTAATTTCGTGATTAGATGTTTAGTAATGATATAACTAGACCTAAAACCTTATAGAATTTGGGGAAATGATTGGGATTAAATTAGGATGTAATTGGTTTCGAATATAGGTTTATGTCTCAAGAAACCACAAAAGAAAAAAATAGGGGTTGCTAAACCCTATGAAACGGGTTTACCTAGTGAGGTGAACTGTTGGGTATTAGTAGAACTTGATAGCCATTTGAGACTGGCATCCAAATGGAGTGGGGATTACTGAGAAGACATTATGGTGTCGTCTGACGCTGACTATAGTAGTGGCCGAGACTGGACGTCCAGAGTGATCTCTTAGGACGAGACTACTTTGGACAAGACTAAGGGTGAAGGATTTTAGTGGATGGAGGTCATGCTTAATGATATGTCTGTGAGGAACACTCTTCCTCAGTGGGTCATCTAGACAATATATATATCAAGACGAGAAAATAACAAACTCTTTTTCTCTAGAAATCATTTCTTCTTCGGTGCTTAATTTTCATCTTCACCCTTATCTTTCCACTTTTTAGGTATTCCTCTCACTCACTCTTTTCGTTTCCTTTGGTTTGATCAACATTTTTTCCATTTCCATTTTTTACGAGCTTTTTAGTCACTCCTGTGACTAGCTTGTTGGGTTTTTGTCTCTTTTACAGTGGTTTGAGTTGGTAGGAGTTAGATAGCATGAAGTTTAACGTTGAGCCGAAAAAAAATAGATGTTTCTAATCACTTTTAGGTCTAACTATTCCATTTCTAATGTGTCCTCCTATGAGAGTTACTTGAGCCTAGAACTAGTGTTCTTGGTGTTCTTGAGGGAAAACATTTAAAAATCACAAACTGATTTCGTTTGATCCGTAACAATTTCTACCTTGGTATCCTAAGTGTTTGTCCATGTAGCGTAATCTTTACGATCTTGCTTAAGAGTTCACTAATCTTCTCAATCGCATATGATGAGAGATAGAAACGGCTGAGGACTAATTACGTTAATTTTGTACTCTGATACCCTTAACTCGCACTCCTTTAGCTCTTGAAAAATATTCTCTTCTCCTAACTTACCCATCCACTATCGAGACTATAGTTAGGAATCCTATAGTAATAAGCAATTGTAGTCATTCCATGTCTTCCTCTAAGGACTATAGCCCTTCTGAATGCTTGGGTCTTCACGATGACCCATTTCTGAGTTTTACTCCTTTGTTGAGGCCATGAGAGTAACTATATCCCATTCTCGTGAGGCTGAGATAACAGATTACGCTGAATCAAGTAACAAGGGACATCTTGGTGCTTTATGTCATCGCCTCAGTACTTTTTTCCCATCAACCAAGGGACTTTAGTTTGAGAAAGGGCCTACGAATAATGTTTCTCAACCTCCTCTAATGCCCAAACTTGTGACACTCATGACTCAGACTGGGTTATTATAATGTGACCTTCATGGTAAGGCTTCTGTAACTAAAGAAGAAGAGGAAGAGGATATTTACACTTTAAACATGAGTTTTGCCTCGGACGTTCCTAGTGACGTTTGTGAGACTAATATAGTAGTTTGGAGGGACATTTATGGGATTAAACTTCCATTAGAATGATATTTCTTACTGAGGACGATCATGCACTAGACCTTATAAATAAGGAATAAGCTATCGTTTATGAGAATATATTCAAGCTTGGCTTCTGCCTTCATTTCAGCTCAGAAATCAGATCCATTCTTTCTTTAAATGGTTTTACTCCATCCCATTTGACTGCTAATATATGGAAGATCATTGTTAGGTCATCCCACATTTGTAGAATTTCTTAGGAAGAAGACCTCTTGATTGACGTCTTTCGAGCATGATACTCGACTGTTAACACAAGATTCAATCCATAATACTACCACATTATGGCTCATCAACCCGACCGTAAGCTCCTTCACATCAATCATACTTCCATCCATGATTGGAAGTCTCACTATTTCTTCATTTATGGAGACTGGGAGTTTAGAGAGGTAGAGTTGTCTAACTTCTCTAGACGAGAGTTCCTTATAAATTGGAACATATCTTGATATCAGCCAAAGTTAATCCATGCTTTAATGCTAAGAAGATAAAATAAATATACTCAGGGGTGACGGTTTAATTATCTTTAAATACTTAAGGACCCCCGAACTCCTCTAGAATTCTGGAATGGGGTGGAACCCCTGGAGACACTGCGTAAGCAAACCTTTTCATACTTAACATTTTAACTTTACTATCGCCTTTAAATTATTTTGACTCAGCCATAAGCTAATACTAATTTTGATTGTATGCTCTTTGCAAATCGTCCAGTCGCTATCTTAGACAAAGTTTGGGAAATATATCACCACTCTCTAGTAATATTTTTTCCTCGTATGTAGGGAAAAGCTTCCCAACCGACTCAAACACGGAAAAAATCAACTACTACAGGACCCAATGCCATTGAGGGGTCAAGGAAACGAAAGGAGGTTATTGGTGCCTTCTCGAGTTCTCCCACCCAGTACCCAAAGAAAAAGAAAAAGGGTCAGTCGAGATAAACTTTTTAGTCTCTCTTCCCTATATGGGATGATACGATGGAAGTTATTCATCTAGCACAGCCAGGGGGACCATAACCTCAGTTTTCCCACACTGTGACCACTGATATTTTAGTTCCTAAGACCCTTCAAGGTTTTTTAACTTTTCTCTTTATAGGGAAACTCATATATGAACTAAATCCAAAACTTGACTACATTTTTCTAAAGTGAAGTATCGCCTCATATATATTGTGCTTCCTTTTTTATTATTTATGACTACAATCTATCATTTCCCTCCCAAACATTCAACAATGGATGGTAGAGACTGATTCTAAGGTGAAGCTGGCTGATGATGCCAAGTGTCAGCTCTCTTATCTAAGGAACAAGTCGGAGGCCCAAAAAATTGACTATGACATCAAAACCCAGAAACTCCGAGATCAGCACAAAGTACACCTTTTGCACCTGTGAGGCAGAGCTACATGTCCAATGCTGAAGAACTTTAGTCCAAACTTTAATATAAGGATATTGAGGATGAGAGGGTCAAGTCTGATATCGAGAAGGGTATTGTTGACTTCAAAGTGTCAGAAGAGTTTTATCGTTATGCCATCCAATACTTGTACAAGGGATCCAAGATGGAATGTCGGCAGGTTTCCAAATAATGTGGAGATATTTTCTCTAATAATACTATATTGTCCAAGATTTTTAAGTCCTTTAACTTTACTTACCACGAGAGTGTTTCCACTTTCCAAAAGGTGCGGATTGAGGCCAATGAATTCTGATGTTATTGGAAAGGTGGAGAATGAGGACAAGACTGGGTTGCTAAAAAAGATGGAATGGTGTCAATTGGTGACTAAGAAGAGACCATTATTAACTCTTATGAGAACTTGGCCATACCTGAGCCCACTATTACTAAGGGGCTAACGGTCGATGCTTAAATCTTTTTATTTTCTCTAGGCGACCATTTGGGTCTCTGAGGTTCAAATTTTGTAATCTCGTCTTTTAATTTTTTATTTTTGAACATCTACTCTGTTTTGAACTTTGTAACTTTTAGAATGTTATTTTTAATGTAATTTGAAAATTTGGGCTTCCCAACTATCCTTTTTGTTACTTTTGCCAAGTGTGGTGTCTACTTTGTTGCTTTCAACAAGATATGTGATGTTTGTTTTGGAACATTAGGACAAGACATCTTTCCCATGAGGTTTAAGCCCTATTTTCACCATAATATTTAATAATGATATTTAAATTACTTATCCCCCAAATTTTTTTATAAGAGTGGTTTAATGATGACCTCATACCACTCTCATACTACTGAGAGGAGGTTCAATCATATGGTCATCATAAAATGATGCTAAGTGCTTCCCACCTCACTACGTTTATAAGGAGTGATGCCTTGGAATTGAGACTCCAAAGTCATTATCATGCCTTCAAGAGAAAGATTTTAATTTCATCATATAAAATATCACCATATACAAATGATGTTAAGTTCTTCACACCTCCAAGGGTTTACAAGGAGTTATGTCTTGGATCCGAGACTCCAAAGGCATTCTCGTACAACCGTGAGAGAGTTTTTAAGTTTTGACAAAAAAATAATGTTAAGAATTTTCATCATGTACAAATGACATTAAGTGCTTCCCACCTCATCGGGTTTATATAGAGGGATGCCTTGGATCCGAGACTCCAAAGTCATTCTCATAATGCCGAGAGAGATATTTAATTATTCACCATAAAATGATGTTAATAATTTTCACCATATACCAATGATGTTAAGTGTGTCCCACCTCCCAGGGTTTACAAGGAATGATGTCTTGGAGATAAGACTCCAAAAGCATTCTTGTACCAACAAGAAAAGATTTAGTTGTACAACCACGTGAATCTCATAATGCCAATTCCAAAATAGGATAAAATACCTCATTATATTTCTCTTTCAAACGTTTTTGCATACAGAATTTGAGTATAAACATAAATTGATTTTCAGTTACAATATATTATATGTCTACTGGTAATATTTCTTCAAATGATATATGTAACAAGGGTTGAAGAATGGTTCCCCTTTAAGGTTCTCCAGCCATTACATTCTTGGGATGACCTCTTTTGTGACTCTATAAGGACCGTGCTAGTTAGGATGAATCTTGTTGGTTTTCAGGATTACATTTTTCAGTATGAGATCCCTCAGTTCGAAAGGTCGAGACTTGCCTCTCTTATTTTATAACTTAAAGGCTCTATACTAATAAGATGATTGTATTATGGCTATGTATTTTCATTCTTAAATAAGATCCAACTCTAGTATCCTTTCCTCCAGATTTACTTTGGGGTCGTAGTCTGAACCATGTAGCTTGACAACTCTATATCTATAGGAATGACATCTTTTAATCCGCACAGCAATATGAATGGACTCTCTCCCATCGAAGTTCTTTATGTCGTCCTCTAATCCCATAGGATATATGAGGGTCATTGACCCATTTTCTTTTTTCATCGTCGAGATTATACATATTCCATCAAATATAATCCTGTAGATTACTTCAATCTTCCAATTTCCATATGGTCATCCCTGCACATAGAATAACTCTTTGATGTTGACCCTTCCACAGTAGGTCACTAAAGACTTATTTTTGAACTGTTTTCCATTATCGAATATTAAGGTTTTGGGGGGTTCATACTGGCATATGATATTTGTCCAAATAAATTTGAAATAATTATTTTTTGGGATGGTAATCATAGCCTCGGCCTTTACCCACTTGGAAAAATAATCTATCACGAAAATTAAAAATGGAAGCCCCCCTTTGCATGTAAGGACTGACCATGTCAATTTACCACATTGCAAAAGGAAAATGGGCTAATATTTTAAAAAAAAGGTTGATGGGTCTGATGGGGTATGTTAGCAAAATGATGGCACTTGTCACAATTGATAACATACTCTGTCGCATCCTTGGCAAGGTTCAACAAATAATAACCTTTAGTGATGATCCTCTTAGCCACCAATCATGTATATCTCTGAGCACGTAATTGACCTCAACTAGGTGCAAATCTCAAGAAGGTAAGAATAAAACCCCTTTATACAAAAGATCTCCAATAATAGCAAATTTTATTACTCGGTATCATACCTTTTTGTGCTTGTCTTTAGCATCTAATAGTTTTCCATCTCTTAGATATTATATGACCGGGTCCATCCAAGATGGTCCCAGATTCTAATTCATTTATACTTTAATGTCAGCCTTTTTTTTCTCTATAATCGGATTTAGAAGGATATTTACTGTAACTAATCAGCGGATCTCAGTTCTGACGGTCGATGCGAGCCTTTTCAGTGCATCTTCCCTCCTATTTTCATTTTGGGGGATCCTTTTTATATTGAGTTCCTGAAAACTCCTTAATATCGTCTTGACCATGGCCAAGTACTTAGCCATTTTCTCATCATTTCCTTCATAAATCCTTGAACTTTTATTTAATAACTAATTAGGAATAACTGTGGGCAAGTATTTGTCCGACATTTAATGTTTTTTCGAGTGCAAGTCCTGCTAATAGGGATTTATATTTCGATTTATTATTTGATACTTCAAAATTAAACCTCAGGTCATCTCAATATTGGTTCCATCTGACACCGCTAATATAAACTTTACCCCACTTCAATTTGCACAGGACGAGTCGTCAATAAAAAAATTTCAGACTGGTGATCTTAGTGTAAAAGGTCCTTCAGCTAAGACACTTATTTTAGTAATAAATATCACTTATGTGTGCTAACTATGGTGTCGACCGATGTTCCCTCGCTTGCATTTTTCTTTCCATTTTGTACGACCTCTAGTATTTTATTCAGTACTTCTTTTACCATGTTGTACATCGACTCCCATGTGAACTCATGTACAAAATTTGTCAATGAATTCCCTTTGATTGCACTCCTTGGTTGATAGATGATATCAAATTCACCTAGTTTCACTGATCAAGCCATTAACCAACCCAATTTCTCAAGTTTATGAATGACTTATCAAAGAGGTGTGTCGGTGAGCACTACCATCATATGAGATTGAAAGTAGTGCTTTATTTTTCTTAGGGTGTGTATTAAAGTTTATGTAATCTTCTCTATCTTAGGGTATCTCTACTCATCCCCTTACAGCGCCTTGTTATTGAAATAGACAACTTTCTGAACCCTATTATTGTCTCTAACAATTGCTGCATTAATGGCAGACTCTGAGACGTCGAAATACAAATACAATTGTTTCCTTAGATAGGCTGAGAGAGGACCATTAGTGAGACGATATAGGCCTTTATATCTTGAAATTATTTTTCTCAATCCTCATCCCAACTAAATAATTTTTGCAAGATCTTAAAAAATGGAAAACACTTATTTGTTTCTCACACCACAAATCTATTTAGTGCGATAAATCGATCTATCAGTCTCTAAATGTCTTTGATCATTCTGTGTGTCTTCATGACCACCATTACCTTTATTTTAGCAGACTTTGCTTTGATCCCCTTCTGATTGACAGTGAATCCCTAAATTTTATGAACCCGATGCGAAACACACATTTTGATGGATTTAATTTTATTCGATATTGATCCATCGTATCAAAAGCTCTTTCCATATTGTCCACATTAATCTCAACCTTTATAATTTTTATTAGAATATGATCCACATAAACCTCTATTATCTTCCCAAGCTGGTTTTTGAACATTTTATCGACTAACCTATAGTAGGTATCTCCTGAATTTTTCATGCTGAACAACATCACTTCGTAACGGTATGTTCCTTTATCTTTAATGAAGGATGTCTTCTCGGCATACCTTTCATACATGGAGATCTTATTGTACCTATAATAAGCATCCATAAAACACATTAATTCATTGTCGACTATAACATCCACTATTTAATCGATTATTGGAAATGGAAGATTGTTCTTTGGGCATGCCTTATTAAGGTCAGTGAAGTCTACACACATTCTCCACTTTCTATTCTGTTTAGGCACTATGATAATTTTGGACAACTATTTTGGGTACTGCACTTCCATGATGAAGTTCACAGTCTACATCCTTCTTACTTCATCTTGTATGACCTCGTAACTATCCCTGGAAAAATCTAATCTCCTTTATTTCACCAGTTTCACTATGTTGTCCAAGTTAAAATAGTGGAAAATGATATTAGGGTCAATCCTCGGGATATCATTTTGTCTCCACGTGAAGACACTATGCCTCCTCCTTAGTAGTTCAATCAATTCCTTATTTATCTCTAGATTTAGAGATGAGCTAAGTTGGGCAATTTTTTTTTACTTGTTCTCATTAAGGATGACGGATTATATCTCTTCTGGAGGCTCTACCATCTTATCTTTCTACTCATCTCTTAGGTTAAGAGTGTCAATATTAAACGAGATCGTCTTTTTCTTGTGGGCTTCCCTTTCATTCGTCGAGGTGTAGTAACACTCATGTGCTTCAACCTAATCATTATTTACTTCTCCTACTCTATAAGGAGTCAATAATTTCATTATTTGGTGTACGTTGGAAGGCATAGCCTCGAACTCCTTGAGTACTACTCTCCTCATAATTATGTTAAAGGCCGAGAAGACATTATCTTCCATCACAAAAGTTAATTTTCTTTGTTAAGCACCTTAGCCAGGTGCCCATACAAACATTCTTCTCAAATACTCTAAGAGGGTGTACTTTCCCACCATTGAACCCAATAAATGGTTGGTAATACATGTTGAGTCTCTTCTTGCTTAGCTTCAGCCCTTTGAAATAATCCTAGAACATGACATTGGCTGAACTACCCCATCGACCTGAATATGAGACACGTTATAGTCGTATACTCGTGTGATGATGATGAGAGGATCATCATGCGGGGTTAAAATTCCCTTAAAAAATTATGGGAAAGCCTAATATGAGACTCTACATATCAATTTTCTTTTAACTTTCTTGGTTTAATCTCAACCTCTTCAGATTGACTTCTGCTCTTTATGGCCCTTCCTTAGTCTTAATAACATGATCCTTTTTATCGGCCAACTTTGTGCCTCTACCTGTTATTCCTCCACATATCATCTTTGCATAAAAAAATCATATGAAGGTTACCTTTAACTGTAGGAGGTTAGGGATAAGTATGGGTTATCTTTGTCACAATCGTCTTACTCCAGCATTTTTGTTTGCTTGCACCTCCATATTTTTGGGCCTATTGTCTTTCGATAACTGTTATATCTTGATTTAATAACATATCAATGTTGTCTTTTAGAGAAAATTATTAGTTTGTAGTATAGTTGTGATCCTAATGAAACTCGCACCATTTACTTTTGTCCCTCTAGTGAGCGGGAACTCTGAATTTTCTGGCGACTTAAGTTCTTTGTCATCCTTTATCTCATTGAGAATCAGATTTGGACTATCTGTCAAATGAGTATACTGCACAAACTTATCATCATTAGAACTTTTCATCCATTATCTATCTTTTTCTTCTCTTGACTTTAGCCACACTTACTGCCATCAACCTTTTTTTGGTCTCCTCTCATGGCCTCCTCCGCATTTATGATTCTTTCGACCTTAGTTAGAAGTTTTGTCATGGAATTTGGAGAATCTTTTGATATATTTTAATAGAGTTTTGCTGGATGAAGTTCGTTGATGAAATATATCATTACAATGCTTTCTTCGTAATCTTCCACCTCAACTTTTCTTTATTGAACCTAGAAATATAGTCCCTCAAAGGCTCATTTTTTCCTTTCCTACCATTCAAAAAAGGAGTCACAAACTTGTTCGGATTCGTGCCAAAATAGAATTTATGGGTGAATTTATCAACTAACTGCTTGAAATTCTCTCCTCTTGGCAGGTCGGTGTACCACTCATGAGTATCACCGGTGAGAGTAATAGAGAAATATAAGAACCTGATCTCGTCCAGGGTGGAACAAATTTTAATAGCCAACTTATATATCTCTATGTGGTGAATGGGGTTCATCCGCTTATCATACCTAAGATTCACGATTAGAGGATTAAACTTTTTGGTAGTTGGATAACTGACTATACATGGCACAAAATGAGAGCCCTCCATGTACCCCCTGTGGATGGAATCTCATTTTTTGATGAGGTAGTCAATCTTAATTTTTAACCTTTAGTTGTTCCACGGTTTTTCTTGTCGAATCGCATTGTCACCCCCTCCTTCCACTTTAGGAGGAAATTTATCTATCATTCATCCATTCAGATTCCTTTAACCATTGCTAACATCTCTATTATCCCCCATTCCTTGTGTCATCTCAGTCGAGCTTCATAAGGTTGACCATTGATGTACGAGCCACCAGTGTTGTTGGTGATAATGTCTCGGCTACCACCTCCTCTTGGTCTAAGATGGTTAAATGTCGATCATCTACTTAGACTGTACAATGTGCTACCTTTCTGATGACTTTAAAGGGTGGGATGGCTCCTTGACAATATTAAGTATCCAAAAAAATTTACCTCTCCCAAAAATTATCCTCTTCACATGCTAAGTCTTATGTACATCCTTGAACCTCCTTGTTGTGATGAAGGTGGTGTGGTTCAAATCTCTCTCTTTGCATGAGGTTGTGTTGGACTTCTTTAGTAGGAGATGGGGGGCTCCTCGACTGCTAATTGTGCAGCCTTTGTATCGATCGAAGTGATAAGATTGATGGTAGGATCATATGGGATCTAACACATGATGTCCTGGTTGAAGGCCAAGAACTGGTACTGCATCTGTTGTTTGGTTGACTGTAAGTGACCTGATCAATGCCGCCATATAAGCCATTTCACACTGCTAGGGTAGTGGTTGGAACAAGTCCCGGCATTAGATGATGGATCAGAAGCCATCTCCGACCAATAATAATAACAAAAAAATAGAGAAGAGGGTAAAAACCATAAACAAGATGGATCAAAGAAGCTGATGAACCTCCTAACTCAAACTTCTTCAATGGTTATTGAGCTTTAATAGTGGTGGACCTAGATCACCACCAAAGATAAGAAATAAATAGTTAAAGCTGAGACAAGAAAGAAAACACAATATCTTCCCATAGACAATGCCAAGAGGATGATGTTGAAGATCATTGAAAGGATTCAACCTAGTTTGGATCTTATACAACAATGGTGGAAATATCAAACAAAAGTAAAATAGCGAAAAAGATGAGAAACAGAGAAGAGATGACACAAAATATAATTGGTTCGGTTGTTGGCCTACATCTACATTTCAAAATGAAAAGTGTTTTCAATATTGTGAGTGTAAGAATTATCGCAATGGAAAAAATTTAGAAAGCAATATCGAGCAAAAAATAAATAATCACACACACAACATCAAATGTACGTGGTTAGGCAACTTGCCTACGTCCACGGAGAGGTTACTATTTTTTATTAGTGTCTCTCAAACAATTGAAGTTAAATCCCCTTTGACCTGGGTTAGGGTTTACATTTATAGTTGTGATTGTACAAGTAACTCAACCATCTTGTGGATAACTCATTGGGGTCCATGAATATCTCCTTGATATTGTTGGTAACTTATTTGAGTCTATCTCTATGTATTTAAGAACATGTTTAGTACTAGGGTCTAAATTATATATTTGAGTTGGATCGGGCAGTCCATTTAGCAAGTTGGGCTGGCCGATTGTATTAGTGTGCTTGAAGAATAAATACGCCCCCTCATTGCCCTTAAACTCTTTGGGATGAAATGATGGGCCAATAGATTTTAACTGAGTTTAAGTCCTAAGACCCAGAACTATTTTAAAACCGGCATAGCACATTAGTAATACTTTTGAACTTGCTGAGAACATACTCGTTAGAGTGGAATGATCATCGTAAACTTGTAATATTCCTGAATAAGTGAGGGTGCACTGGTCCATCCAGATCTGATCTTCATTAGGAAACTCCCTTTCATCATTAACGTGAAGTTCAAATCGGGTTCAGTTGTATCAACCATCATTCTTCCATCGTTTTTTCTTCACAAATTTGCTATGAAATCTTCTCTCTTGCCCTTCATATTCCCAGAGCTTTCTCCTATCATTTTTACTTGTAACTTACTCTAACCTACTTCCTTTATTCATTATTTGGTTGGTCTTCATTGTTATTTCAAATATTTTCTTTATGGCTCCTTTTAACGGCAAAACTGTTTCGGAGTTCAGAGAATCATATGGTATTCTTGAGTGGGTAGAAATAGATTATGTCCCCATGCTCAACGATGTTCGGGACATAGAATATGGACACTATATTCACACTTTTCTCGTTGTTCAGGGGGTTAACTTTTCCTCCAAACCCCTTATTTTTAAAATTTTAAATTATTTTGAGGTTGTCCTTACTCGGTGTGCTGCCCCAAACACTTGGAGAATAGTGAATGGCGTACATAGAATCAATGAATTATATGGGACCAACTTGGGGCTCCCAAAAAATTTTCATTTCTATATTTGGTCAGGCACCAATGATGGTTTCTGTACCCGAAGGCAAGGAAGGACGACATGGTTTTGATCATAAATCTTCTAATTGGCACTTTCAAAGACTAATGCTAATTATGAGCATGTTACTTTAACACCAATGTAAATCAACTTAAAAACTAAGAGATTGAGAGAAATAGGGAAAACCTTTATTCATAACTAAAATAATAAACTACGAGCAACATAGGTTTTGAAATAAATGTTTGCAAAAACTAAGTGCTAAAAAATAAAACCAAACGTAAATTTTTTGGGGTTGATCGTATTTCATGATCTTTTTATCTCTCTTCCCTTCAATATTTCAAAGTGATAGGCTCCCTGTATATCATCTCTAATTACTTTGGATGGTCCCTCCCTGTTGGGCCCTAGCTTTCCATCTGACGACCTTACAGTGCTGTCGAGAATGTTTCATATGACATCATCTCATACTTGGAACTTCCCCAGATTGACCCCATATTGTATTGCTTTGCTAATTGTTGCAGGTATGAGGCTAGCTTGATCATGAATTGATCTCTTTTTCTTCATCCAAGTCAAGTTCATCACAAAGGGAATTATCATTCAGCCCTTGATCAACCACCATTATTATCATTGTCGGGAGAATAGTTTCAAGTGGAATTACTTCCATTCCATATGTGACTGAAAAGGGTGTTTCCTAGTTGCTATCCTGGGCATATTAAAGTATTCCCTAGAATATGAGGAAGCTCATCCACCCAAGTGTTTTTTTCTTTTTCTAGCCTCATTCTAAGGCCGTCGAGCATTATTTTATTGGAGGGTTCTACTGGTCGTGGCTTTGGGGGGTACGCTACTGAACTTAAGTGGTACTTGATTCCATGCTCATCGTAAATTTTTTGGAAAGGACCACTTTCAAATTATGTGCCATTGGCAGTTATGAAAACTACTGTTACCCTAAAGTGCGTTGTGATGTTCCTCCAAATGAACCTTATCATGTCTTCATCTCTAATGTTAGCCATTGGTTCTTCCTCAACCCACTTGGTGAAATAGTATATGTCGACCAATAAGTACTTACAATTCCTTGATGAGGTAGATAGTGATCCCACGATATCCAATCGTCACTATGCAAATGGCCATGGGATGCTCAATGGTCTCAAGTCGTTGGCCAAGTGATGGACCATGGGATAGAATTTTTGCCACTTTTTGCACTTTTAAACATAAACACTTGCATCTTTCTACATATACGACCACCAATAATCTTCTTTGATTACTCAGAATGTCAGGGACCTTCTTCCTATGTGGATTCCACATATTCCATCATGAAGTTCATAAAGAACTTGGTCGATATCCCTTGGGTATATGCATTTGAGGTATGGGTCTATGAATGATATTTTGTAAAGTTTTCTCCCAGGGTGTAAGTAAAAATGGGCAACTTTCACTCTGACCTGATGGCCCAATTTTTTGTGGGTCGACAGTGTTTAGCTTTGCAACTATGCTATGATATTATCCATCTAACGGGGACCCTTGTCAATGAAGAGGACATGCTCGGGGATTATTATTTTATCAATACTGGGCCTGGCGAGGAATTCCACTTCGATTGTTCTCCTGAGATCTAAGTCCACTACTGATCTTAGGGATACTAAAGCATCGGGTGACTGTTGTGCCCCCAATGGAACTATTGAACATGAACATCCTTGAATTTTGTAACCAGCTCGCACAGGACTGTGTGGTAGGATTCCATGCTATCATCCTTGGCATTAAAATATCCATTGACTTGATTGGACACTAGCTTGGAGTCACAATAAATGTTAAGTCGTCTCTCCTCCAACAAGTGGGCCTTGTGTAGACCAACTATAAGTACCTCCTACTCAGCCATATTGTTGGAGGCTTTAAATCCGAATATGATCCCTTGATCGACAATTGCACCATCTAGAGTCATGATGATAATTACTACACCCGCCCATTTAGAATTGAAGGCACCATTAATATATAAAATCTATATTTTATCTTGAGCCTACTCATGTATCTTTGACTGATCGATAGATCCATCTTCATTGAACTTTATAATATAATCGACCATAACCTTCCCTTTGATTTCCATCCTTGGTTGAAAGTGAATGTCAAACCTCCTAATCTCTATTGATAATTTTAACATCCGTCCAGAAATGTCAGCTTTATGAAGGAAAATTTTAAAAGAGAAGGAAGTAATTACAGTAATGAAGTGGGATATAAAATGATGCTTCATCTTCCCTGAAGGGATCACTAGCGCATATACTAACAACGCTTGTCTCTCACAGTAATGAAGTGGTATGAAAGAGAATTTTGTTGGCAAAGTAAACATGAAACTACTCGACATGTCTCTCACGGACCAAGGCCAAACTAACAACATGACTTGATACTATGACATAAAGAGATTGGTAGTTCCCCTGATCGAGGATCGCCAGCAACAGAGGTTTGCTTAAGTACGACTTAATCTCCTCAAGGTCCCTAAAGTACTCATCATTCCAAGTGAGGATTTTCTCCTTCTTGAGTAGTAAGAAAAATGACCGACAATGCTTAGGTGACTTTGAAATAAAGCGGTCAAGTGATGTGAGCATCCCAGTGAGCTTTTAGACCTCACACAATATTTTTAGCGACTCGATCCTGTTGATAGCCTCTATCTGATCTGGATTTGCCTCGATTCCCCTCTTGCTGATAAGATAACCCCCAAACTTACTTGACTAGATCCTAAATGAACACTTGTTGGCATTGAGTATCATTCAGTAGCTAATGAGGATTTCAAAGGTGTGGCTAGGTCTTATAGATGGTCTCTCTTATTCTTGCTCTTAACGAGCATGTTGTCAATATACTCCTCCAAGATCTCTCTCATATGGTGTTGGAACATATTTGTGACTAGCCTCTGGTATGTGTATCCATCATTTTTAAGGCCAAATGGCATGACCATGTAATAATACAAAGCCAATGGTGTTATGAACAAAGTCTTATATTGGTCGGGGCCGAACAAAGGGATCTGATGGTACCTTGTGTAAGAGTCTAGGAAATTCATTTGTTCATGGGCTGCTATAGCATTTTCCCACTTGTTTATCTTTAGTTATGGGAAACTATCTTTAGGATAGGCCTTGTTGAGGTTGGTGAAGTCTATGTAGACTTCAAGCCTCCTTTGCTCTTGAAAATTACGACCAAGTTTGAAAGACACTTCGAGAATTGAACTTCTCTAATGGATCTTACCTCTAGAAGTTTCCCTACTTTTTCTACTACATTTTCCTTCTTTGGGGATGTTCAACAAGCTTTCTGTATGACTGGTTTGAATGTCGGATCCATATGGGGTCAGTGACAGGCGACTATAGGATTGATTCTCTTCATGTCGTATGGTTCCCACACGAATACATCCAAGCTTTATTTCAGAAAGACAATAATTCCCTCTTCTCAAGGTTTATCATTGTTGTTCCAATTAATTTTTTTCTCTCCAGTTGGCTTTTATAAAAAAAATAACCTCCTTCAGGTTTTTAACAACCCTATCAATGGGGTGAATCCTAGTTTCCTCCACCCCGGGTCGTCCGTGCCATAGTTACTATTTTAATGGAATGGACCCATCTTGGGTTTTCTCTAGAATAACCTCTTTCTCTTTCTTTTTTTTTAATTTGGGTTTTAGTGGCTGCGATGTAGCATTTTCGAGTAACAACTTGATCGCCTCTTATCTCTATATTCCCCAGTCTGTGATACACTTTAGCTTCTGATGGTAAGTGGAAAGGATAACTCTTATGGCATTGATCCATTCTCTACCCATAATGGTGTGGTAGGGGGAATCAAATATCCACCACTAAAAATCTATGAGTTTTAAAATATTCCCTGCCTACACTGGCAGGATCACTTTTCCCATAGGCATCGCCATCTTTTCTCCTCCTTATGATCTGACACATTAAGCTTGAGCTTGTAGAAAAGCTCCAAGTACATCACCTTTGAAGATATCCCCTGGTAAAATAGTAACTTGTCCACATCCCAATTCATATTTTTAAGAGTGATTACCAGTGCATCGTGGTGTGGGGTTCTTACCCTAGTAAAATCAATCTCTTCAAAAATGATATTTTGGTTGTAGTCGACGTCCTCTGGTTTCCAGTGCTTGCCAGCCAGGCTTTTGGTGGGATCTATCTGGAAGGCCTCCATCACGACTGTGACCTTCTTGAGTTCCATATGAAAAGTGTTTCTTTGAATTTGTTTGAGATCGAACACTTCCTGTATAACCGCGAACTCATGTGCCATCTCATCATCTAAGACATTATCCGGTTTTTGGTTGCTGTTAACGACCGGGTTAGACTTCTTCTCAATGTATTCGTTCAAATGATCAACTTAGGATAACTCCTCTAGGTGATCTTTGAGCGCCTTATAGTTCTCAGTCTTGTGGATGTTTTCTTTATGGAACGTGCATTGGAGCGTGTTGTTCCTCTTTGTCATATCCCCTCCCATCTTCTTTAGCCACTTGAGGAACTGCTGATCTTTGATCTTTACTAAAATCTTGTAGATCGGTTACTTGAAAACTGTATTGATATCTTGAAAAGATTTAGAGGACTATGTCTCACCCCCATTCAATGCAACATTATACTTTTTGTTCCCTTTCTTAAAAATTTTCTCCTTGTCTCCCCCTTTAATTGCCTTGGTGAGACTAGTCTCAGCCTAACTGGTGTGGATCACATCCTCCACCTTGGCGTATTTCTCAATCCATGTCATGATATCATCAATTGTATTATCTTCATTTTTAGCGAGGGATTGATACATCATGGATGTAGGGGTAGATCTACCATCAAGGATTCCACGATAACTTGCTCCGTGCAATCTTCCACCTTATTGACAGCAACCCAGTAATGGTTGGCGTACTCGCACGGAGACTTTTGCGGCTTATTTATCATCGTGAACAGTGAATCCATTCTCTTAGGATGAGAGATGATGGTGATGAAGTGAGTAATAAAGGCCTCGTCGAGTGCCTTAAAGATATTGATGGACTTGTGGGGCAGTCAAACCACTTTTAGCCAACATTGCCCAAGATGGAGGGGAAAATATAACACATCAGCGCATCATTACGGCTCTGTAAATTTATAGCCTACCTATACTTTTGAACATGCTCAATGAGATCTATTTTTCATCGTAGATCTTAATCCTATAGGTCACAAACATCTTTGGGGGTTCCTTATCCTCGATAGTTCTCAATAAAGGAGACTTCATCTAAGTGATAAGAGCTCTTATTTCTATCTCTTTTATCAACCTTGCTCCTCGGTGAGCGCGGTGTTGGTCAATTTACCTTTGAACCAAGATCCTTATGTTATCCTTGTGGTGATCATTATCCCTGTGACGTCCCTTGATGAATTCCATGCTCTGAACATCCTTGGTCATGCCTGGTGCTCCTTCCTTGGCTGTGAGTCTTGATCGCCTGAGGGATAGGAGTTCGAGCATGACATTTATGATTATGGCAAAGTTCTATCTCCATTTCTTTTATCACCATTGGAGGCGAGAATTTTCTTCGATCTGGAGGCGAGCTACCTCCTTTTACTATTGGAGCCTTGATTCATTAGCGTTGACTAGCCGTGAGATCCGAGTAGATGTAGGCTTCCCATAGCTCTCCTCGAAAGGCTGCCGCTCTGGGTGAAATGTTGGATTCTCATCTTGGTTGGCTTTTGAACTAACCCTCAATGGAGTCAAATCATCCCGCATATCTCCATGTCGAGGTGAGATATTTGGGTAGTGAGACATCGTATCTATTCTTTGGAGAGATTGCTTTTATGGAAAGAAAATCATTTCCCATAGACGGTGCCAAATGTGACTTAAAATTAATAATAATAAAAAGATTCCAGAAAGAAATCAAAAGATGAATATAAATATGCTAATCACACAACACACAAATATACATTATTTAGCAAATTGCCTACGTGCACGGAGAGGCCGCTATATTTCTATTAGATTCTCTCAAAGTTTTAAAATTTCATCCTCCTTTGCCCTGGGTGTGGGATGTATTTATATTTGTTTAAAACTGTAGTGATTGAATAGATCAAGGAAGTCCCTTGGCTTGAGATAAGCTCGTGTGGTGATTCTCTGAATATCTTGTCTAAGATTTGGGGCAACCAACGTGAGATAATTGTAAATGTCGGTTGCCTTGTATTTATCATGTGATAAATGTTGGCAATAATCCTCTTTATTAATAAGATTGGCCAGGCATTCCCCAAGAGCTGTTGGACTTGGTCGGCCGGTCTTGAATATGGCCCAATTTGTATTTTGGTCCCCACAATGCATTATCTACATATTTTGTTTTTGTTTTTTTTTGCTTGGTAGTGTGTTTTACGGTGAAAATGAGAGAGTTATGTTGGATTCTTAATGAAATGGTTTAGTTATGTACCGTCACATAATTAACTACGGAAGTCCAGACCGAAGCCTGATCTTCCCTAATAAAATTAGTTAGGTGAATTCAACGTAGAGGAATTTCATCTTAGTGGAATTTTACTTATTCATACGATTTATCCTCTCTTTAAAAAGAAGTCAACCCAAAATCTAGAAGAGATTTGAGCAACCTCCATCCATTTTAACATTTTTGAAAAAATTATTAAAATGTAAAACTCCATATATATCTCTTATTTTGTGTAGTAGGTGCATTTTTTAGTGTGTTTAATATTAAAAAAATGAGATTCAACTCACTAAGGCCTAATCACTTGTACCATCGTGAATAATAATATATTGGAACACTCAGATGAAGAGAGAAACCACTCTATATACCAAATGTGTTGACATAAAAAGTGATAATATTAATTGGAAAAGCCTCTCGTTCGACTTCTTTTGTCCTCAAGGGTGGAGGTCTTAAAAAATATGAAAATAAAAACTATGTATTGGATGATGTAGATGGTTAATATTTATGTTTTCATACTCTAACATTTATTTCATGTGAGGTCCTTCGCGGGAACCTATGTGTTGAAAAGTCCATAGTTATAATTTTGATATATATATATAGGGTCCTAAAGAAAGCATCTAAGTTCGCTGGGGAGCATAATAACTACATAGTCCTTGTACTAAAAGTGAACATTTATTAAACAGTGTGAAAATAATTGTATATAATATAGAAGATAGTGATAGTATGGTCCACTAGATCTTTTGAAAAGGAATATCTAGCCTTTTACTGACAGTATAGTCACTATTGTGGTATTGCAGGACCTAAAATCGATGGTTGGTCACTCTTTATTTTGTCTTTTAGGTTGTGCCCCATTGGATACTTGTCTACCATGTCCTTTGTGTGCACTGTGACAAAATGGTGTGTTGGGTTTATTTATTTATTTATTTATTTTTTGTTACAAAAGGAAAATGAAAAAACAACAGAAATGGGGCTAGATCACGGGGTGATCAAATCGGCACGATCGAGCATCACGAGCAGCTGCTCCGGGGTATGCTCATACTCCAAATAGAGATCTTGGGAGTCTCTCGCAAATCTGGCCATGCAATCCGATTGGATGTTCTTCTCTCTCGGGATATGGATGACCTTGGCTTTGAGGCCACTTACGAGATCACAACAGTCTTCAATGATATTAGCCAGGGGGTGGTTCCCCCTGTCCTCCGACTCCAAGAGTTGGATGGCCTCGAGGCAATCGGTATTAAGGTAGACTCTCTTCCACCTCTCTCTGGTAGCAATGTTAATCCCGTGAAAAACACCTTCCAACTCAGCTCGAAATGGGCTAGATGTTCCTTGAATACGTCCAGTGTAGCCAACAATCCATCTTCCTTCATCATCCTGCACGACACCTCCAAAAGTTCCAATCCCGCTATTTGTGTCAAAGCTCCCGTCCGACTGAATGATGTAGGTTCCTGGAATACAAGCATTAGCATAAGTGGGTGTACTGGAACTTACCCCTTTATGGTTAATATTCTTATTATGAGTTTCGAAGATATCGCAGTTAAGTTAAAAAATAAGCTTATTAACCATATAAGAGGTGGTTCTAACGTTATCAAAAACAAGTTTATTACGGGTTTTCCAGATACACCAAAGGAAAGAGATGAAAGCCACATACCAATTGTTGTCCGCTTTATTCCACACATTTGCAACTACCCAAGAGTTAAAATCAGTGAACATACCTTGTCTGTGGGTGAGGGGCGGGTTGAGATTAAACCAAACCTGGTTAGAGAAGTGGCATTCTATGAATAGATGGTTGAGATCTTCCTTGCATGAGCATCTAGGGAAAGAATTATCCGTGGTGAGGACCCTTATCTCTCTATGGGAATTAGTGAGAAGTTTGCCATGAAGGATGGTCCACAAAAACTATTTCAATTTGGTAGGGATACCAAGTTTCCAAATATTCTTTCAACCATTCCAGGGGGGAGGAGCCTCCTCCCCCACAAAAATTATATTATAGCAAGAATGGATAGAAAACTTACCTTTACTGCTCGGTTTCCAAGAGGGCTTGTCTTCTCTAGCCCCCCTTTTAGGGAGAACGGTATTAATTATATCATCCACAATTTTGTCATTAAACCTCTGGCGAATCATATTAAGGTTCCAAACTCCATTATCAGTTATAAGGGTGCTCACATTGTCATCACACATGGGGCTAAGATCGCTTCGATCAGCAATAGGTGCATCCCCACACCACCAGTCTTTCATGATGTTAACTTTATTGCCCTTCCCCACATTCCATTTGGTGTTTTTTATGAGAACCTCCTTACTTTTAAAAATGCTACGCCAAATGTGGGAGGTGTTGGTTTTCTTACACCACAGTCTAGGGTTATGATCAACTTTATATTTTTTAGTGATGACATTAGCCCAAACGGAGCCACTATTATTCATGATTTTCCAACCTAATTTAGCAATCGTAGCTTTATTATTGTCATGGGCATTTATAATACCCAAGCCACCCCTATCTTTGGGCATACAGACCTTATCCCAACTAACCAGATGGATCTTCTTCTTGCTCTCATTACTTCCCCACAGAAAGTTTCTATTAAGACGGTCGAGAGTATCACAAGTTTTCTTAGGGAAGAGAGCGGTTTGCATATTATACGTGGGGATTGTGGACGTAACTGATTGAACAAGGGTGGTTCTACCCGCAAAGGATAGCAACTTAGCTTTCCACCCCGTAAGCTTCTTTTGAACTTTTTCAACAACATTTTTAAGGTGCGCATTATTGAACCTACCGTGAACAAGACTGGCCCCCAGGTAATTGCCCAGGTCCTCGGTGAGGCCCATCCCAAATTTATTACTAAGATCAGCTGCTTTATGCCTAGGGATATTAGGCGAAACAAAAATTTTTGATTTGGAGTAGCTAACTCTCTGGCTCGAGATATGGCAAAACTCATCAATTGTGCCCAGCACAGTCTCACAAGAACTAGTCGTCGTGTTAGAGAACAGGATGAGATCGTTCGCAAAGAAGAGATGCGAGATACAAGGGCCATTCGGGGATTCTTTGATCCCCTTCCAATTACCCTTCCCCACTTTGTCGAAGATACTTGCAGAGAGGTATTCCATACACATCACAAATAAGTATGGGGACAGTGGATCTCCTTGTCTTAGACCCCTCGTGGGGGTAAAGCTAGGAAGCGGGGAACCATTCCAAAGGATAGCGGTGGATGTATTTCTCACACAACTCATAATCAACTTACTCAAGTCTCTCTCCACATTGAACCACTTAAGGACTTCCTCAAGTTAGTCCCAACTAACTTTGTCATAGGCTTTCTCAAGGTCAATTTTCAGGATAACCTCACCAACCTTACCTTTTTTCTTCATAAGAGAGTGTAAGATTTCCTGGGTAACAATGATATTATCAGAGGTTTGTCTACCCGGAAGGAAACTAGACTGACACGGGTCAATAATTCAACAAAGTATAGGTCGTAGCCTATTAACTATCACTTTAGCAAGGATTTTATAAGAGACATTACAGAGAGTGATAGGGCGGAATTGACTGATATTTTCAGGATTATCAAGTTTAGGTATCAAAGTCACAAAGCTATTATTCATACTGGCAGAACAATCTCTCTGACTCCAACACTTGTTAACAAAATTAAACAGGTTTTCTTTAATGTCACTCCAAAAGTGTTGGTAGAACATCGGTTGGATCCCATCAGGGCCAGGAGCTTTACTAGCTTTCATACTAAAAGTAGCGCGTTTAACTTCGTCAAGCATAAGGGGGCAAGTAATTGTTGTGTTATCCCTATTCTCAAATTTAAGGTGAGGGTAGTCATACATTTGGCTCCTAATATCATACGAAAACTCAGCTTGGAACAGGTTTTTGAAGTAGTCATTGATGTGAGTGGTAAGGGTGGAAGAGTTATCTGTCCACACCCCATTAATCATGAGACGATCAATTATATTCTTCTTCCTTCTAATAATGGTGGAAGTGTGGAAGAACTTTGTATTTCTATCTCCCTCACTCATCCACTGGATTCTAGATTTTTGACGCCAATATTTCTCCTCTTTCATTAAAATAGTGTTGAAATCAGTCCGGAGATTTTTTTCGAGGATGTCAAGACTGTGGGAGAAAATGTTTTCCTGGGTCTTTTGGATACCCTTGAGATGCCGCAAAATTTGATTTTTATTTTGAAAGATATTTCCAAAAACATTTTTATTCCACTCTTTTATAGAGTTAGTACACTTGCTAATATTATCTTCAAGGTTTGAGTGTTTATTCCAAGTCTTATTAACTAATTCTTTGAAGTCTTTCCTATCAAACCAGCAAGAGAGGAATCTAAAAGGTTTATGTAGTTTCGCATTAGAAACTGTACCTTCAAAGCGAAGCACCATCGGGCAATGATCCGACGCAGTCCTAGGCACATTTTCGACAGTAGCATTCGAGTACTTTAGCCTCCAACCATTGGTGGCAAGACACCTATCGATCCGGATCATAGTGTTGGCGAAACCATCCCGACTGTTGATCCTGGTAAGCCGAGGCCCATTGCACCCCAAATCGGACAAGTTACAGTTATTGATGTTGTCGATGAATCTGGAACATTTAGCGGCTGTCACGTGATTAGAGTAGGACTTTTTTTTAGAATCGTCCATATGATCATTAAAGTCGCCAGCCACAAGACATGGGGCGTCCATAAACTCCGCAATATCTGTCAAGTTCTCCCAAAGTTGTCTTCTCATACGCGGGAGGGGTCTAGCGTAAAATGTAGAGTGCAACCACTCTTTATAACTGGTTTTCTTCACCATAGCATGGATGGATTGCCGGGATATCGCAATAGAATGAATCTGGATTAAATTTGGATTCCACGTCACCCAAATACCCCCCGACTGGCCAAGGGGTTCAGAAACAATTTGCCCGGTGAGTCCTAAGCTATTGAAAAACTCTACCAGACTAGTAATGCAAATGTGAGTCCCTAAAATGATCACAACATCAGGGGTATAAATACTCATTAATTATTTAAGGATGGCTTTGAAAAGGGGTTTGTTTGCCCCACGACAGTTCCAAATAATAGCAACCATTTATGACAAGTGAGTAATAAAATTGACCAAGGCCCTTACTCTGCCATTGGGGATAGTCCATTATTTTCCACATTACTCTGGACACATTCGGTTGGACTTGCGATACATTCTAGTTGGTTTGGAACATTAGGGATTCCTCTATCATGTTCTCTAGGTTCACCACTAATTCTCCTGATGGCAGTACTTTCTTTTTTGTCTGGACGTTCCCCAACAACGCAATATTGAAAGGACACTCCATTAGGGTTTTTTGGTAATAACTGACTGAAATTCGGAGCCAAACTTCCCGCGTTAACTCTATTTTCATATATACCTTTAGGGTCGTGAGGAATATCATAATTATTTTCATTTACGTTGGAAGCTATTAGGGTTTCTGGTGTAATATTAGAAGCATTTACACTTGTCCCACTAATCCGTACACTAGCATGTCCCGTTAACTCACGGTTATTAGTAGACTCATCTACCAAAAGCGTGGCAGGTCTGCCTGTAGGCGTCCAAAATTGATTGGACGCTATAGTGGTTTGTGTTGGTAGCCTTTTCGTGCTGAGAATCATGGTCTTACCTGCTCCCACTTTTGACGACGTCAACTGCTGCCTGTCTCCTCCCGTCCCTGTATTATTGATAAATTTTGCTTGGTCAATAAGTTCCGCCAATGGAGAGCTGACATGTGACTTGGCTTTAGCGTAATTTCCACTCAAAGGATGATTTGAGCCGAGGTGTCCTTTCCCATTAACCCTTCCACTGTTCACCTGTTGCTTGTCATACCTGCTATTGTCTAGAGCTGCAAACCTATTATAACTCTTACCTTGGATATCTTTGGTGCCATTATGGCTGTACTTTGAGGCCTGACGTCTCTGGTTTCGCTGCACAAGCATCCAAGGGACAAACTGTTCATCCTTTTATCCGCTCCAGGTATCTCATTTACCATATTACCCTCGCTGGTACTTGTTACAATATAGCCGTTATTAATGATCGGAGTTTGAGCAGCACCATTATGTTTTTGGGTAGAAGTCTCCAGTGGAATATTACGCACCTGTTGGGGTGCATGAAGAGGACAAAATTCAGATTTGTGGCCTATCTTTCCACATTTGAAGCATATATAAGGAAGAAACTCATATTCAACCCTATATTTTCTCCCATCCAGTTTGTAGCTAGGGATAAGAGGCTTGGAGAGGTCCACCTCAATGCAAATGCGAGCATATTTGCCTCTAGTTGATGAGGCGGAATTATAGTCTGTTTTAATTGGCTTCCCAAGTTTACTTGTGATTTGGAAGAGGATTCGTTCGTCAAACCATTCAATGGGGAGGCGTGGTAGTCTAGCCCATAATGCAGTCGTAACTCTGTTTGATTCCAGGGGGTTAAAATTAGGGACCCATTTCCTCACAATGAGGTAATGATTATTTATAACCCAGGGGCCTCCTGTTAGCACATTGTAAAAATCTTCTTTCATAATAAACTTGAAGATAAAGTGGCCTTCCTCTAAGTTTATCACCTCATAATCTCCTTGTAGGTTCCATAGAGATTGGACTCTTGCGCATAATGCTTTAAAACCAATAGACTTTCCCAGGAGGCTAACTATAACACTGTCATTCCATTTCCGTCTGAGTTTATCAACTTGCTTTGGTGGAATAGTAATAACTGGGCAAAGTGGGTCTTCCTCTTCCTCCACTGGACTAAGGTTTAAGTCCATTGATTTCTGACTATTACTCTCCGTGGGCGCGTCAACTTCCTCATCAGACCACATATATTTCTCATCATCAAAGATGATGTCTGAATTGGTTTTCTTACTTACCACATCCTTGTAGGACATCATCTTCTGGGTTTCGAATTTATTTACTACCCTATCCTCCATATTTAAATCAACCGTATTTGTCATGGAGGGCTCACCTTCTTTGGGATCCTCCTTGTCACTGTGTGGGCGGATACTGAGTGTAGGCGTGTCCACGTGATTTTCCAGATCCATGTCTTCATGTGTCTCATGGTTATCTTTTTGTTTCTTCTTACTTTTGAGGAGCTGGTCCTCTTCTTCTTTGGAGTTATCATGTGAAGAGGGAGGTAAAGGCCTCCCAACTTTATCCTTCTCCTTTGGTGCTAGAATGGGATTTGCATTCATACCATGCATGCTGAGTTTTTGGGTTCAGTTTTTGAGCATTCGATTTTCTTTGTAATTGGATGTTGCCAGTTATCTATAAAAAAAAGTAAACAAACGAACCTCAAGGGATCCTCTTAAGGGTTTTTCGGCCTGCGTATAAACGAGAGATTTGAGATGCGTGGGTTTAAAGATCATGTTATGTGTGGGAAATGCATTAGGTAACCCACTAATTCTTTATTTTCTTTATATATGTGGTTGTTTTATACTCCTTAAATCGAAGGTGAGAACTTTTTAAGGAACTTTAATATTTAGACTCCCCAATACATGTTAACTCTTTCCCATGTATAATTCAGAAGGGCTATCTGACAATTAATTACCATTCTAAGAATAAAAGGGTAAATAATGATATGAATAAATAAATGGCAGAGAAAATAACAAAATAAATACCATGAACCAACTAAAATAATGGATACCAATAATAATAAGTCTCAAATCTACCATAATGATAAATTCCAAGTGAAAGTAAATAAACAATTTGTGGCACCAACATGGTCCCTAAATAATATCTCATAAATGATATGACGTAAATGGAAATAATTAAGAGAGAAAATTCTTGACACCTACATATATGATGGATGGATGATTAGACTAAAACTTAACTTGATGCGACAAATATCTTAACCCTGGAACTGTTGCTATTAATGACCTACTATTTTTAATGCAAGAGTGTCAAGCCCTAGAATGAACTTCCTATTTGATCCCAATCATAGGAACCATGTAGTAGTAGTAGTAGTAGTAGTAGTAGTAGTAGTAGTAGTAGTAGTAGTAGTAGTAGTAGTAGTAGTAGTAGTAGTAGTAGTAGTAGTAGTAGTAGTAGTAGTAGTAGTAGTAATAATAATAATAATCATAATAATAATAATAATAAAATCATATCGTCGTACGACAAAATAATTTGGTGAACATATCAACCCTATATTGATATTTTATCCTTATCGAACCCATTACATTATACTGTTATAATCTTTCGATTATATTATTAATGATGCTGAAGATCATCCTAAGAATTCAACCTAGTTTTGAGCTTACACAATAATGGTGGAAATAATAAACAGAAGTAAAGTAGTAGAAGAGATGAGAGGTAGAGAATATATGACACAAAATAGAATTGGTTCGACCGTTGACCTACGTCTAGTGTGCAAAATGAAAAGTCTTTTCACTATAATGGGGCATAAATATCCCTGGGTGATGTAAAAGCTTCTCTCTCTCTCTCTCAAATTCGATAGAGTAATAATAGGATTTCTAATTATCCGATCCCAAAGAAGAAGACTTAAGGTGTCTTTTATAGGCTTGGGGTGAGCAATACTACCCCCCAAAAATACAGTTTATGCCTAACTAAATACAGGAACAATGAGAGTATGAAACCTATAGAGATGAGTGATAAAGAATATTCTTCCCACGTGGTTGTTTGATTTTCTATAAATGTTATATATGATATTCATGTAATGCCCCTGTCATGATTTTTATGTGAGAACGAGATATCTGAGGTAGAGGATCTCGGAGAGTCAAGACTACTATGGCCTTATATTATTCTCGTGAGCTGAGACGAGACTAGATAGCCGTTTGAGACCAGTGTCCCAATATAGTGAGGATTATTGAGATGACATTATGGTTTCATTTGAGGCCAACTTTGGTAGTGGTCAAGACTAGTTGCTCCTTGCCTACTCAGGCAATTGTCCTGGATAGTCATCCAGAGTGATCTCTTGGGACGTGGCCAATTTTGTGGATATGGATGGTGAGGGATTTTAGTGGATGGATGTACTGTACAAAGATATGTATGTGAGGAACACTTTTGCTCAGTGGGTCATCTAGATGAGACCACAGTCATGTATATCAATAATCCCTAGACCTTAACTTTCAATGTCAGTAGGGGGCGGAGGTTTAAATATGTTTTGTTATCTCATGTTGTCCTAGCGTTGTGATTCTTAGTATGTATCCGAGGGTATCCTATTGTTAGTGGAGTTACAATGGTCATATCGATCTTGGCCAAGATGTCATTTCTCATCTATGAGGAGTAACACACCCGTCGTATGTCGATGGGCTTAGTCAATATCAGCACAACTCACCAGGAAACATGAGGACATACATACACCCAAATCTTGTGTTTGGGATTTTGGGGAGCATTACCTAATGATGAGAAACTTTTTGAAGTTTTTCCAATATCTTTAGGCAGCGAAACATATCGCAATCGATATACATAAGTGTGTTCTCGACTGGTCAACCCACTGATAAATACTGTTCCTCACATATATGTCTTTGAGTAGGACTGTCGTCCACCAAAATCTCTCACCATTAGTCTCATCCAAATTGATCTCAGCCCAAGAGATCACTTTAAACAACCAATCATGATAGTTGCCTCAGTAGGCAAGGAACAACTAGTTTGGGACACTACTAGAGTTGGTCTTAGACAAAACCACAATTTTTTTTTAAGAATACCCACTAGACTGGGACGCTTATCTCAGATGGCTATCCAGTCTCGTATTGGCTCACCAGAATAGTATAAGGCCATAGGAGTCTCGACTATCCGTTATCCTCTACCGTAGAAATATCCTGCACAAATGGAAATCATGATAGGGGCATTATAAGCATATCCTATAAAAATATTATAGAATATTAAACAACCACGTGGGGAGAATATTCTTCATTATATCTTCTACACTTATCCCCACAACTGTTACATGCTCAATGGTCCTACTTTTAGTTAGGCATAGAGTGCATTCTTGGGGGTTGTATTACGCACCCTCAAACCTATAAAAGACAAGTCGTGTCTTATTCTTCGGTATCGGATAATTGGAAAACCTATTGATACTATGTCAAATTGTAAAGACAGACAAAGAGAGAAAGAGAAGCTTCTAGATCACTCATGGCTTTTATGCCCCATTATAGTTGTAGGGGAGTATTTATTCTTCAAGCCCACTGATACAGTCGACTAGCCCAACATGCAAAGTGGAATACCTAACCTAATTAAAATATTTAATTTAGATCCACGTATTTAATATGTGCTTAAATACATGGATATAGACTCAAATCGATTACCGATAATCTTGGGCAGATATTCAGGGAAACCTATGAGCTATCCACAAGCTGGTTGAGTTATTTGTACAATTCAATAACTTATAATCGCAATTAGAAATGTAAACCCTGATCCGGGGCAAAGGGGATGTAAATTTGATTATTTGAGAGCCACTAATAGAAGACAATAACCTATTCGTGGATGTAGGCAATTTGTCAAATCACGTACATTTGGTGTTGTGTGTGCTTATTTATTTTTTGCTCGATATTGCTTTCTAGATTTTTTCATTGTGACAATTCTTGCACTCACATAAAAAAATCAAAATACTTTAAAAAGAATATAAATACCTCTTTTATCTCTTCTATCTTATATACATATACATATACATATATATATATATATATATATATATATATATATGGTTATTTTTCTACGCGCTTACATCAAACACATTGCATTATTGTATGAAGAAAATGTATATACAACCTCAAACCAATTATGAGGGCCGAGGTTTATTCTGAGGACCTACGGTTGTTGACGACCTATTTTAAGGGTCGAGGTCGGTTCGGAGGTTGGTACCATCTATGGGAAATGATTCATTTTCCTACGAAAGTAGTTATCGAAAGAAGGCTCGTGATGTCTCACCACGACACCATTCTTCCTCAAATTGGCGACATGCCAAATGATCCAGTCCCACCTAGGCTCAGGTTTGAGATTTTCCAACCATCAAATCCTAGGTTTTTCCAAGAGATACAACCATATGGGGAAAGTCAGGGACTTCCTAGGTCTACTCAGATGTCTAGATTGGTCGATGATTATAAAACTAAGCTTCAAGAAAAGGAAGAGGCAACACGCCTCTAGACGGAAGAGAATGCTCACCTACAGAGGTGAACTAAAAGAATGTTGAAAGATATTCATAGAGATACCAAAAAACTTCGTGATAGGTCTCCTAGTCCTCAGACAAGCAAGAGTCATAGACGAGGGAGAAGAACCAATTGGGACTAGTATCGATTCGTTCATGACATTTCAGAGCACGATCTATCAGAGTGTTGTCGATGAGAGAGGCACCACAGAGATAATGATTGTTAGGATTAAGAGATCAGGATTTTGGTTCGTAAAGATATGGACCAACATCCACCCCATCGAGGGGCTAGGTCCACTAGAAAGCTAGCTAGAAGAGCTTTTAATACTCAGATGAAATCCCTTTTTTAGGGGCGATCGAAGAAGAGGAGCCCCTAAATAAGTTCTCCATTCCCAGTTTCAAAATCTATGATGGAATGATGGATCCCATAGTAAACGATTAGTAGTATAGGCAAGAAATGAGCTTGTGGAGCCACAATGGTGCTTTGATGTGTCTAATATTCCCTTCTAGACTTCATGACATAGCCCAGAAGTGGTTCATGAGGCTACCCCATATGTCTATTAAGAGCTTCAAGGCCCTAGCAGAAGCCTTTATTTCTCGCTTCAAAACCAACAGTTCCCACCCTAAAAGGATGGACTCGCTGCTCACGATGAAGAAAAATCCCCAAGAGAGACTTCGTGATTATTCCAAAAGGTATTAGGAGGTATTCAATGAAGTGGAGGATTTCTCGGAGTAGGTTTCTATAGCATCCTTTAAGATTAGTCTTTCGACCACATCTCGGCTGCACCATTCCCTGATAAAGAAAGAGGCAAACACCATTGACAACCTCATGGAACGTATAAAAAAAATATGTAAAGGTTGATGACGTGGATCACTCTACCAGAGGGGACAATGTTTGCACAAAAACAAGCAAAGGAGGAGACAAAACAATACCCCAAAGAAAGGAATCAAGAACAGGGGTAAGAATGGCTCTAAGAATTGGAGCAAGGACGATCCTTCAAAGGTGTTCTCGGCTATTAACATAGTCTTTAAAGAATCAATCTACAAAAAGCAAGATCAAGGATCAAACATTTGTCAAGTGGACCAAGAAGATGGGCGATGACCCGATAAACAGGAACAAAGCAGTGAGATGTTCATTCCACAAGGAGGTTGGCCGCAGGACAGAGAATTGCAATGCATTGAAGTTACACTTAGAAGAGTTGGCCCAAGCTAGACATTTAAATGAGTACATAAAATAGAAACTTGATAAGGTCATAACCAATGGTGACCAGAAATCAATAAATTTTCTTGATGATAACATGGGATAGGAGTTCATGGTGATTTATGGAGCATCCAACCGAAGAAGATCCAAGGGAACAATATTTGTATGGAGCTAAAAAGGTCACAACTATCATGGAGGCATTCCACCCTGCAAAAAGCCAAGCTGGCGAGTGCCGGTGACCATAAGATGTCGAGTACAGTAAACACATCATCTTCCAAGAGGAAGATTTGATTGGAACGAGGACTTCGCACCACGATGCACTCATGATCACTCTCAGGAAATGAAATTAGGACATTGATAAATTACTGGTAGACGAGGGAAGCTCATCGGAGGTGATGTACCTAGAGTTGTTCCACAAGTTGAAGCTTAGCTTAGACGACCTCAAGGAGGCCACAGTTTATTGGTTGGATTCATGGGGAAAGTCACGATGCCATTAGGAAAAATAGCTCTGTGGGTCAGGTCAAATAATATTTTAAAAATGATTAAATCCTTAGTGGTAGATATAAAATCACCGTATCAGGCCATTCTAGGAAGGTACTGGCTATACCCTACGAAAGTTGTACCATATACATACCACCAGAAGCTCAAGTGTGTCACTGACTAGTGGCGGTCGAGATTCGTGGCAATTAGGCCACTACAAGAAAATGGTTCATCATTGCTATTTACCCCTAAAAGGAGAAGAATAAGGAACCAAAGGTCCCTCCAGAGGAATCCCAAGATGGGGTATACCATTTAAATAGTAATTACAATACGACCGACTAGGGGTGGAAGATACCAAGATCCACCCCACCGATAAGGTCGTTGAAAGCCTAGAGGAAGTTGGTGTTAACGAAAATTTTTCAGATAGAAAGTTTCTGATCAGTACTACTTTTGTCAATCATAAAAAAAAGAATTGATTACCTTTTTGGGAAGCAATTTGGATGTTTTTGCCTAGAAAATGTATGATCTTTTTAGGATTTATCTCGACATAACCTTACACTATCTCCATGTTGACCCAATTTTTAAGCCAATCACTCAAAAGGCACATCGAACATCCCCAGAGAAGGCTAAAGAGGTGGAGAACGAAGTCGGGAAGCTTATGGATGAAGGCTCCATTAGGTAAGTTAAATTCTCTAAGTTATTGTCCAATCCAGTGGTAGTACGAAAGAATAATAGCATTTAGAGAGTCTATATCGATTGCATGGATCTCAATAGAGAATGTCCCAAGGACAACTTCCCTCTGCTGAAGATTGATCACCTAGTTGATTCCACGATAGCTCATGAGAGAATGAGGTTTCTAGATGCCTATTAAAGGTACCATCATATCCCACTGTTCGGACCTAACCAGGATAAAATATCCTTCATAAATCCATTGTGTCTATATTGTTACAATGTCATGCCATTCTTCCTAAAGAATGAAGTTGTAACTTATTAGAGGTTGATCACAAAGATGTTCGAGAAATAGATGGGAGACACCATGGAAGTATACATCTACGACATATTAGTCAAGAGCAAGGACACAGACGACCACTTTGAAGATCTTTCCAGAACTTTCAAAATACTCAGGAAGTATCGGATGAAACTCAATACGAGCAAGTGCTCATTCAGTGTCAAGTAAGTAAAGTTTCTAGGTTACCTAGTAAATAAGAGAGGTATTGAAGACAATCCAGATCATATCGACGCGATCAATAGGGTCTATCCACCAACGATGTTACGAGATATTCATAAGCTTACTATAATTCTCGTAACACTCAATCGCTTCATCTCTAAATCCTCAGAATGTTGCCAACCATTCTTTTAGCCCCTAAATAAGGATAAGGGCCTCATTTGGAATGATGAATGCTCAAGAGATTTTGAGGAGATTAAGTCCTACCTCAACAAGCCAACCCTGTGGGAAATCCCCAACAACAGAGATACCATGTACCTCCTACTTGTAGTATCGGACCACATCATTATCTCGGATCCAGTATGTGATAAGGAGGGCAGACATTACCCTATCTATTACGCCATCAAGACGCTCCTAGATGCAGAACATCGGTACTTGCCTTTGGAGAAGTTAGCATATGATCTGATAGTCGCCTTTAGGAAGCTGAAACACTATTTTAAAGCCCACTCAATAATGGGGATCACTTCATTCCACCTCAAAGCCTTACTTCAAAAAGTTGAACTCTTAGGACAAATGTTAAAATGGCCGCTCGAACTCAAAATGGAAAAGTCTTGGCTGATTTCATCCAAGGGAATAATTAAGGGAAAAGTCTTAGTGGATTTCACTGCCGAATTAATGGGAGACAATCCAACTAATAAACAGATGATGGAACAATCAACAAGCAAGGAACCATAGTCCAAGGACTGGACCTTATACATTGATGGAGCCTCCAATTATAAGGGAGCGAGAGTAGGGATTGCCCTCATCAAACTTGAAGACAATTCAATCGAATAAGGTATTATGCTTGGATTTTAAGCCTCCAACAACAAATTTGAATAAGAAGCACTGATAGCTGGTCTACGCAAAGACCAACTACTGGGGGGTAAAGCACCTAAATGTGTTCGGTAATTCCAAACTGGTCTCCAAATAAATGAGTGTCACATCCCGCGTAATACCGGTGTCGACCGCCACCAAAACTATGTCGGGCGTGAACTAAATAAAATATCATTCTTATCATGAGACATATATGAGACATAATAAATCAATCCATAAGATAAATAATTGAATCAATTCCAAATGATAATAACCACTACGTGATAAAAGATCCATCACATGCTAAAACTTCGAATAAAATCCAGTCTCCAATAATGATTATAGTTGAAAGGAAAACTTTTGGAAGAGCTCTCTAGTGAAAAACTTGGGAAAAATGATTATGAGAAGTCCCCCCATGAATTATTATGGTTATATACCAATTAATAATCCTAAACCCACTTAGACTTTAAAATTAAGAAGCCGATTGTGCCAAAAATTGACAGGTCGATCGATCGCTCCCAGGGTCAATCGATCGATCAAGCAGGTCTGGTGGCAATTCCCCTATGAAAAATTATATCAGGCAAAAATTAAAAACTTAATAAAAAAATCCATTTTAATTCGGATTTCGATTCCGCCTGAAATTTTATTCTTTTAATTTTAAAACCAACATATTTTACTAATAAAAATTATTAAATCCAAAATTTGATTTTTCTCAAATATTCCAATTAATTAATTAATAAAATACGGGGTGTTACATACTTCCCCACTAGCAAAGGAATTTCGTCCTCGAAATTCAACAAATTGTAATTGTGCAAAATAAAATAAGTCTCACGTATGCCTACCCGTAGAGTACCGCAATGAGGTGCGCATACACCTAACCTATCCGAACATAATCCTTAGCAAAAATACAATATATAAAAAGCCTACATATATAAGTATTTAAGAGAATATTACGTACCGTGATACTCTACAAGCCACGCAAAATAAACTTGATTATGTTTGAGGCTTAATTGGGGTTTAATCAAGTTTGATCAAGAACACTTCTTTGCTAATGTTTCAAGAGGAATCCAACCATGCTACCAGATTTTCTTCATCTTAATATCAGGCATGAATACTCTATTCCTTTCCTTTAGTATTATGCGTTTTAAGTGTCGCCTAAACCCTTAATCATATGTTTTTTATTAAAATCAATTAGTAATTTAAGTAGAGAAAGTGAACAATAAATTTTGGGGATGTTTTGATAAAAGTTTTTAATATGATTTAATCCTTGAAACCCTTCGGTGCGTAAGTTAAATTATTGGGTTTTTACGGTTTTTGGGGTGTAGGTTCGCATGTAGAAGTTATGTGATTATTTATATGTTTTGTGGGACGCAAACACACTTATAAAAATTAGAGGATTTATAAAAGAGAACGATTATGTCATATTGAATAATGTCACATATTAAATAAATTAACAGTATTGAACGAAAATAATTATGTTACAAAGACGATTATATTATTAATGGAATTAAATTGAATTGTGTGTTTTGGGAGAAACATTATTGTAAATCATTATTTTGGAAATAGAAAGATTGTGGTTTTGTTATATTTAAATCGTGGAATTTAGATGCTTTATACTTATTTTGGATGATTTTAGCTTAGTTTTTATCGTAGTAACACGTTGCGTGTCTCTATTCGAGCGCGCAGGGTGTGACAGTGAGCATATATTTAAATGAAAAAGATGACAGGATAGCATCTTACCTTGTCATGGTGCGAGATCTTATGACGGGATTTGAGGAAGTCCACATTCAGCAGCTCTCCCAGGGGTAAAACAGTTACGCTGAAAGCTTAGCATCCCTAAGATTAGAAGTGGACTCTGACCTCAGAAGAACTATCCACGTGGATTTCCTCACTCGACCTAGCATTGACAAGATAGTGGTCACCGAGCAGATCCTTTTCATATGAAGAGCTCCCAGTTGTATGGGTTGAGTCACTGCCTACTTACAGAATGAGACACTGCCAGATGATAGAAAGTTGGCTCCCCAAATAAGGGTGAAGGTAACCCGTTTCTAACTCGTCCATTCATAATACATCGAGCAAGTTCTCAACGAGCTTCATGATAGTATTTATGGGAGTTATGCAGGAGGATGATCATTAGCATTCCGTGAAATCAAAGAAGGCTACTGATGACCAAAAATGCAAAAAGATTCAAACATTTATGTTCGTAAATGTAAAAAAGGACAGAAGTTCTCCCCCTATGGTTCATCAACCAGCCAACAACCTAAAATCCTTGAATAGTCCTTGGCCATTTACATAACAGGGTTGGATATTCTGGCACCACTACCTACCACATCTGGGAATTATAAGTATCTGTCGGTCGGCATATATTACTTCACCAAGTGGGTTGAGGCAAAACCACTATCCAACATCTGAGACACCGATATGATAAGGTTTATCTAGAAAAACATCATAATAAGATTTGGGGAACCAAGAGCTATCATCATCGATAACGACACACAGTTCGAGAGTGGTTTCTTCAAAAACATTTATGATGAGTACGACATCAAGCATCACTTCAGCTCTGTAGCGTACCCCTGATCAACAGTCCAGCAGAAGCTTCTAATTAGATGATGCTCGATGATCTGAAGAAGACTCTGGAACAATAAAAGGGTGCTTGAGTGGACAAACTTCCTCATGCTATCTACGCCTATCGTACCACGCCTAGAATACCTATCGAGGAAACACCCTTTGCACTCACATACGGAATGGAAGCCATCATCCCACTTGAAGTAGGTCTCCCTACCAGGAGAACCAACCTTGTCAACCAAGGGCTAAATGATGATGCCTTGTGCACTAAACTTGATTTAGAAAATTAATGAAGAGGGCAAGCCATGGTCAGGATGGCTTCATATCAGCAACAAATGGTGAGGAAATATAATAAGAAAGTCCATCAAAGGAAATTTCAGGAAGGAGATAATGTCCTAAGGAAAGTCCTCGGTATTGCAGTAAGACCGTCAGATGGAAATCTGGGACTAAATTGGGAAGGAACTTTGGAAGTAATTAGGGATGACCTTTAAGGAGCTTATCACTTAGAAAGGCTGAAGAGCGGAGAGATACCAAGATCATGGAATGCTGCTAACTTTAAGAAGTTATATTTTTAGCCTTCTTTAGCACATCTAGTTTATGCAAATTTGCATTTCATACTTACATTGCTCTTAAGTTATTACTTAATGAATATTGGCCTGTTTTATCTTACATATTGCTTTCACATCTTTATTGTCTTAATTTTATATTATATATATCGATATTATGCACCATTTCTAAGAAACAGCTCCATTATCGGGATACTAAGCAGAATTACACTTGGTTATAGTAAGCTGCTTAGCATACTCCGACCAAGGAACTTCCTCACGCAGAACATAATTCCTGTAGATTACAATGGGTTATTTAAACTATTCCAATAAAAGAATATCCTCATGTAGAGAAGGGTCCATACTAATTATAATAAACTATTAAATTTATTTTAATGTAGAGAGATGGAGTCGCAAGTCTATTTTACTCAAAACAGACAAATGAAAGGGAGCCACCCCGAAGGACAACATCCAAAGACATACTGATACAAACAAAACCAAAATGATTCAAAAAGGGTCCAGAGGCTAAGTTACGAAATGGGAAGGTGTTAGGCACCCATTCCGCCCTTACGGTCTCTCATGGGTTTTTGCTATTTTCCTTTATTTTCCCCATGATATGTGTGCATGTGTATATATAGTGGAGATATGAATCCTTAACTTATATCATGGAAGAGATAAAGCGAGTCATCCGTATGAAGGTTCATAAAAATAATATTAGAAAATAGGATTTACGCGATTATCCTTGTGTTGATCATTATAATGGAACGATAACGTATGTGGAATAATACGCTACTAAGAACAAATATATGCATATATAAATATATGTAATCTAAGAGAGTTGAGTTTAGAGAAAATAGAAAATGAGAGAAAAAGTGGGAATAGGACTCGAGTCTCGAGTTTTACTCTGAGAAGCCTACGTAGCTATGGGGGCATCAAAGTCTACGTAGTTCGCATGAAAAATGAGGGGTTGGGTTTTATCTCATAAATCAAACCGGGGACTTCTCTTTATTTGAGTGTTGTGTGTGTAAAAAAGTGTTTTAGTTGTGAGAAAAGTGTAATAAAAGTGTGAGAATTCCCATTTGGAAGTTATGAGCAAACCCTATTTTTTGGATTTTTTGGATTTTTTATTTGTATAAAAATAAGAGATGTCCAATAATACTAAATAAAAAGTATATTAGGATATGTGATATGAGAGAAATAAAAGTGCTAAGTAATAAAATAAGTTAATGCGAATTTATGAGAATTTAAGGAGAGAATTGAGAAAATTGGACCTTCTTAAAGATCTTGAGCTTAATCTTGAATGTTGGAGAGCAGCCTTTGCACTTGGATGATTATGGAGGGTAGTGAATTCACCAAGTTTGATGAAAATGATGATGAAAAGTGAAGGTTGAAAAGGGATTTGGATGTGGAAATCACGTTGACGTCGAGAGAGGTTTTCTGGATTTGTTGAGAGTGATGTCTTTCAAATCTGGGCCCTCTTTGCAATGAGGTCAAGCCCTCCTTTTTATAGGCCTAGGTAATTTCCAATCGGTATAACCCTGGTCCTGCCAATTGGCAGGTGTGTTTAGGCACACTACCGATAGGCAGGGTCTGGGACCTGCCGTTTGGTAGTGTCTTTTAGGCCATTTCGGAAAATCAGCCGTAGAGTGAAACCGTTGATAAGAATTGTGCACGGGGCAAACCGTGGGAAAGGTAATTTAGAGACCTTCAAAATTCCTTGGACTTCTCTCGGGTTCAGGAGTTGACTTTGGGTCAAATGTGGCTCGGAAGTGCTTGTCGGTCCTTTGGATGGGAAAATTTTGGACGCAAATGGACCATTTGTCCATATGGTAAGTCAGAATCATGCACGGAGTGAACCTTTGGAAAGGTTAGGAGATTTACTTCGACATTCCAAAGAGTTTGACCCGGTTTAAGGAAATTTCTTTGGTCAACCGGGTCCTGGAACCGTTCGGTGACCTTTCGAAGTAAAACGGATCGTTAGTCCGTACTTTAAGTCAGAATCGCGCACGGGATGGGCCGTTGGAAAGGGGATTCAGTGCCCTTTAAAGATTCATTCAACCTCGGTCAAGCTAAATAGTTTACTTAGGTTAAATGGAGACCGGGAGTGCCCGGTGGCCTCCTAATCAAGTTTCGAGGGAAAATGGGTCGTCCGTCCGCATGGTAAGTCAGAATCGTGCACGGGATAGACCGTTGGAAAGGGAATTTAGTGCCCTTAAAAGATTCATTCAGTCTTAATTGAGCTAGAGAGTTTGACTTTTTGGTCAAATGGAGCATAGGAGCGTCTGATGGCCTCTAGGTCGGTATTCGAGGTATGACCTGGGTTTATAGTGATGAAGGGAGGTTCTAGGGACCTAAGGAGAGTTTAGGGGGTAACAGAATGGGGTATCTATAGAGCCCCTCGATGGCTGAGTTTGGAACAAACGATGGTCATCGAATAGACACCACATGATGCCTTTAGAATATGATGACCAATTTAAAGGGTCGAGGTTGATTCTGAGGATTTAAGGAACCAAGGATAAGTAATTCAAAAGGTCAAGGTCGATTCTGAGGACCTAAGGAGCATGCTAGGGATGACCAATTTTGTGGGTCGAGGTTGATTCTGAGGACTTAAGGAAACAAGGATGACCAATTATGTGGGTCGAAGCCAATTCTACGGGCTTAGGTTAAGGTGACCAATTCTGCAGGTCGAAGCCAATTCTGTGGGCCTAAGTGGAGCTGACCAATTCTGAGGGCTTAAAGGGAGATGACCAATTCTAGGGGTCGAAGCCAATTCTACGGGCTTAAGGTGAGATGATCAATTCTGCGGGTTGAAGCCAATTCTGCGAGCTTAAGGGGAGATGACCAATTCTGTGGGTCAAAGCCAATTCTACGGGCTTAAGGTGAGATGACCAATTCAACGGGTCGAAGCCAATTCTGTGAGCTTAGGGTGAGATAACCAATTATGTGGGTCAAAGCCAATTTTACGGGCTTAAGGTGAAGATGACCAATTATGCGGGTTAAAGCCAATTCTGCGAGCTTAAGGGGAGATAACCAATTATGCGGGTCAAATCCAATTCTGCGGGCTTAAGGTGAGATGATCAATTCTGCGGGCTTAAGGTGAGATGACCAATTTTGCGGGTTAAAGCCAATTCTGTGGGATTAAGTTGACATGACCAATTCTGTGGGTCAAAGCCAATTATGAGGGCATGAAGATGAGATGACCAATTATGCAGGTCCAAGCCAATTCTATGGGCTTAAGGTGAGATGACCAATTTTGCGGGTCAAAGCCAATTCTGCGGGCTTAAGTTGAGTTGTTCTCGAGGAAACTCTGGCGATGAAAATTACCTTGTGATCTTGATTTGAGCTGGGGAGCTAACGACTAGGGAAATCCTTGTGATTTTGGAGATTTTGTGGAGGAAAGGCAAATTTGATGCTATAAACTCCACTGGGGAAGTGATTAGGTGGTCCAGGTATTGGACGTATTGCTCTGGGAGGTTTGAGACTTTTGGGGTATAGGAGGTGATCCTTAGAGATTCTCCAGGGACATTACCGGAAGGGGATTCACTTGACTCTTGAGAGTTCCGCTGGAAAAATAGGAGTTCCACTTGAGGGAGTGTGGAATTCTCTTGATGAAAATGTTCTAAATCCTTCTTGGGATTTTTAGGAATTTTTTGGGGAATTTTTAGGATTTTCTGATATTTTTTAGGACCTTTTTGTACGAAATTTTAAGGGGGTGTCTGTCGGCATGGTGCAGAGTGTGCCATTCGGCAGTGGCACGGACTTTAGGACTGCCTAGAGAAGGTGAAGGTGCAGTGCCAATCGGTAGGTGGGGGTACAGTGCCGATCGGCATGACCTTTGGCATCCTATATAAAGGGGGTGAATTTCCTTCATTTTTCACAACTTCTTGCTTTCTCTATTTTTGAGATTTTCTTCTGCGGAGCATTCTAGCATTTCGATCTCTAAAAAATGGACGCTTTTGTGAGCACTGTAGCACATAGGGAATGGTTGACTGTTGATGACTGGGTAAACGTGGAATGGAGGGACAGGGTGCCTCTTGCTTTGGGAAGCGAGAATTCTTTTGATGCGTTTGAGCCGATTGCGAATGAGCGGACCTTGCTACGGGATTCGTCTCGCCATCGCTCTTCGAGGGCGGTGAACCCTGACAGTTATGTAAGTAAAGTGACTTTTGGCATTCTTTTTGGTGATTTCCTTTTTTCTTTCTTAGGTTTTGACAAGATTTTTCTTTTGACAGTCCGATGTCTCTTTGAAGAACATGCGTGCCTGTGGGACGACGGGGCTTAAGGATGTCTAGGAGCATCTTCCACCTGTGGTGCATTGGGTGGTATCATCAGTGGGTTTGGGGAGGTTGGCGCCTAAGTTGGATGAGACGCCCCGTTCGACAGCGGTCTTGTGTGGTCAGGGGGAGAGATGGTGGGATATTACCCACACCTTCCATTTCGTCTTAGTGGAGATGACCGTAACTCCCATAGATGTGCAATAGCTGTTGGGGATGGATTGTGATGGGGAGCAGATAGAGGTGGATCACTCCCCGCGGGTGAGGCCGAAGGCGGTGCGGGCGACTCTCGGTGACGTGGGGAGGATAGTATATGGGGATTCCATTCGATTGTCCCTACTGAAGGATGTTTTTCTGCGTAGGGTGGTTGATGTGGAGGACGGGCTGCTGGTGAGGCAGATAGACCAGTTGTTTATTCTGCTAGTGTTGGGGGGCTTCATCGTGGCGTCGAGCGGAACGTCGGCCATTTATGGTTCTTATCGTACTTGAGGGTATTTTCAAACATTCCCTTCTACGATTGGGGGATCCTAACTTTGGTGATCCTTTATTTTTCTCTGGATGCATTCATCCGGTGCTATTGGCAGTCTTTTACTGGAGCCATGTATCTCCTTGAGGTATTCTTTAATTTTTGCATTTTCCTTTCATGCATTCGCATTTTCCTTACGCGTCTCTTTTTTTTATTGTGGGTTCTTGTCTTTAGCAGACGTGGTTTTATGAAGTGATTGTGTGTAATACCCAGCTGATCGCTCTGAAGGATGAGACTATTGGGGACTTTTGCTAGTTGTATCGATGGCGCAAGGCTAATCGAAAGTCGAGGGGATCTCTTTCTCTGGAGGCAGTGCCCCAGGTCTTAAATGGCCTGACTAGTGATAGGGTAAGATTTTTCCTTCTCAATCTTGGTCTTTGTACGCTCTGATTCTGTATTGACTTATACTTGCTTGGGGATTTTTAGGTGACCTTTTACACTTGGGGGATTGCTATTCAGGACACGGGGTTGACTGGGGTGAACGCACAGCTGCGGAACTTTCTGGAGCATGAGTTTGGACACTCATGGTATCTCAGGGAGATGGTGGTTCAACAAATCGCTGAGGAGGAGGTGGTGGTACCACCTGCGCGTCCTCCTATGTACATGAGGAGGGAGCGGCTTCTGTCGGAGGATGCGAGGATCGCGATAATGATCGGTGAGTCCTACCTGTTATACACTGATACGACTGAGCCGTATGATTACATGGACTTTGTCACAAGCTGGATGATGGAGCCCAGCATATATGATGCCTTGCATTTCCCTCATGCGGGTTCGAGTCAATCGGTTTAGTCCACCCACAACGGTGGCGGTTCGTTGACGTCTGCAATGGAGACGACTTTGGAGGTTCCCTTTATACGGTTGCATACCCCTTCGTACAACATTTGGTGGGCTGATGGAGGGATGGTGCCTATGCTGCATCGTCCTCATGCGATGGATTCGGAGGAGCTGAGTTTGACAGAGGAGGTTCTTCGACCTGAGGTATATCTTTTCATGTTCCTCTCTTTCTTTCTTTTTGATTTCTTTTTTATACTGATTCTGGCTTTTACTTGCATCAAGTTCGGGTGTCGACCACTTGGCTGAGGGATATCGAGACTGGATATCTTCGGCGACTGACCATAATCGGGATGCGGTTCTTGTTCCTTCCTGCTTGGTTTCGTCTTCTTCGTTCGGGGAGGAGTCTGTCTCTGGTAGCGGTGGTGCATCGTCTCGTCGTAGAGGAAAGAGAGCCCATCGCAGGGGTGGAAGCTCTTAGGAGAGAGGGAGAAAGAGAATGTGGGTTCGGGCTCTGTCCCGTTATTTTTGGCTTTTCTTTATTTCCTGTAAACTTGACGTAACACAGAAAAATATACATATGCAATGCAAATGGAGTTTTTTATTATCTTTTGCTAATGGTGATTGAATGCATGCACATGCGCTTTTTACTTTGCTGCTGAGACCTTAAAAAGAGATATTTTTGGGATTTTGAAGGAAAGTTTTAAAAATGAGAAATTATACAAGGGTGGAAAGGGATTTTTTAAATTCTGCTGAGAATATCAATTTATTTTTTATTGAGTTTCTGATTTTGACAAAAGAGGAAAAAGGAAAATTTACAAAAATAGGGGGTTGTCGATCGGCAAGCCTCTTGTCCTGCCTATCAACGGTCAAGTCCAGTCCCATCAATTCAAAGCTTTGATTAGTGCCTTCTTCAGCCTTTCGTACCTTGTGGGGAGGGATTCCCTCCGATTTTTGTAGGGGTTATGTCCTTTGTGAGGGGTTTTCCAAGTATAAAAAGGGGTGTGGATGGGTCTTTCTTCCTCACACTTTCACTTTCTTCTTTTCCCACATTCTCACTTACTTACTATTTCTTAATCTTGCAAGATGGCTCTCCCTGGTAGCATTGAGTTTGCTAACTACCTCTAAGCTCTAGAAGTAATGTGCTCCTATAATGTCGACTACGATGCTTTCAATATGCGTCGAGTCTCTTTGTGGCGAAATCGGCTTGCTGATGGCGGCAGTACAATTTTGGTACCCCGAAGGCCATGTATTCCTCTTTGGCTTGGAGGAAATCTTTCGTACCTATGAGGAATTTTTTCCCATATTGGGGATAAATCCTAGTGTTATCGCAGATCTTTTTGAGTTTTCCCGTTCTCCCAGGCATTTGTTAGCCGGGCCTCTTCGTATTTCACCTTCGGCGGCTAGACCACTGGATGCTGGAGGAATGATCTCCTTTTCAGCAGTGTTACAATCTTTGCATTTGTAGGAGGTTGGCGATGCTGGATACGTCAGAGCCGTTGTTCTGGGCTTTTTTCTGGGCTCATGTGAAGTCGAAGCGTTCCACAACTTCGACGGCTTCTTCACACAGGTCGTCCCATTCCGTGGGGATTTGTAAGGGTGAAGTGACCAGGCATCTTTGTAGCTTCATAGTATCAAGTAACTCGATCATACTTCAAATGTTGTTGGTTTGCCGGAATAATTCTGCTATGATCTGGACAACATCATCCAAGCTAACTTCATCGGTTGATACCACCTAATTCTCTGACTCTCAAGCCCATTTCCATGCTTCTAAGAACAACGTAATGAACCTCTGGAAATCAATGATCATCTGTAAGGGCAATTTCAGCCCAAACTCTAGGAGTTGGTTTAAGACTTCTGATAATTCCATGCTTCCATTTTCATAACGGGTACACACAGCGATGCATGCTCTAGTAAGGAGTGACAGTGCCTGATCAGTGAGGCTAGTAGGGTGTAGGAGGAAATGTGGACATGTTTGGAGAGGTTTAGGAGAGTATATGGGTGTGATTTGAGTTGAGGGATCAAATTCTGAGTTCTCTTCTAAGAAGATGGCATTGGCATGATTTGGGAGTGGGTTGTGAGTAGTTTTTGGCTTAGGATTAGTTGGTGGGGCAATGGTACCCCGGCCAATTAGACCTTAGATTATGTTTTGGAAGTGAAAGCATTGGTCAGTGGCGTGGCCAACAGTTTGGTGAAACGCGCAATGGGCATCTCCCTTGAAGTTTCTTGGGACTGGATTTGGCAATGGACGGGGGTCCAAGGGTTTGATAAGGTTTTGGCTTAACAGGGCTTGATAAACTTTGGAGAGGGGAGCATGGAGCTCGGTGTACTCTTTTCGGACTGGGACAGGGAGGCTTTCTGGTGCCCATGATGTGGTCGGTTGAGAGATATTATTGATGATTGAGACTGTATCACTGGAAATCTTATTATATTTCCAGGAGGTGAACTGTTCAGACACCATCTTTGGTTCAACATCTGTTTTAGCCATACTCTCCTCGATTTCTACTCCCGATTCACTAAGAGCTCGAAAGTGAGGATAGTATTGTCCTCCCATGGTCGTTCGAACATAGGGTAAGAAATTCAATTTCACTATGCTGACTTGTTCTTCCTCGGAAGGCCGATTGGTTATGGTAGCTGCCTTTTCCCTCCATCGGGCTATGAAGATACTGACTGATTCCACAGAGTCCTATTTGAGCAGCTCTAAATCACGGCGGGTGACCTCAAGCTCTTCGTTATATTTTTACTGCGACATAAATTCTCGAGCCACATCCTCCCAGCTACGAATTTTGGACTCTTCGAGAGATAAAAACCATTGAAGGGCGCTATCTTTCAGAGTTTGCTGAAATAATTGGGCCATCACTTCTTCAGAAGCCCCTAGTAGAGTCATGGAACGGTGATAACTACGGAGATGAACAATCGGGGGGCCACTTCCTCCAAATTTATTAATATTTGGCATCTTGAACTTCTCGGGTAACCTCGCCTTAGGATAAGGAGACATGTGGGTGTAGTCCACGTAATTTTTAGAGATTCTGACTTGGTCGAACTTCTTAGTGAGCATCTTGAGATCTTCTTTGACTTTGTTCAATACCTCCTCTTTCGGATCAACGATCGCAGCCAAGATAGGCTCATTGTGGATGAGTCTTTCTTCCTCACACTTTCACTTTCTTCTCTTCCCACATTCTCACTTGCTTACTATTTCTTAATCTTGTAAGATGGCTCTCCCTGGTAGCATTGAGTTTGCTAACTACCTCTAAGCCCTGGAAGTAATGTGCTCCTATAATGTCGACTATGATGCTTTCAATATGCGTCGAGTATCTTTGTGGCGAAATCGGCTTGCTGATGGCGGCGGTACAATTTTGGTACCCGAAGACCATGTATTCCTCTTTGGCTTGGAGGAAATCTTTCGTACCTACGAGGAATTTTCTGCCATATTGAGGATAAATCCTAGTGTTACCGCGGCTCTTTTTGAGTTTTCCCGTTCTCCTAGGCATTTGTTAGCCGGGCCTCTTCGTATTTCACCTTCGGCGGCTAGACCACTGGTTGCTGGAGAAATGATCTCCCTTTCAGCAGTGTTACAATCTGTGCATTTACAGGAGGTAGGCGATGCTGGATACGTCGGAGCCGTTGTTCTGGGCTTAGTATCAAAAAAATTTGCTGGTGACTGGAGAAATGCTGGCGGACCCACAACTTGCAGCCATTACTTCATGGATGTCATATTGTCGAAATCCTACGGCGATGATACTGGCGGAGATTTTAAACAGCCTGGATGCCTGGCGAGAAGTTCGTTCTGACTTTCTAAGGGGTAGCCCCGTGATGTTGTTCATGTGGTTGTCTAAAAGACTCCTCCTGGTGACTCCTCCACAATATCCTTTGTCAGCTGTACCCAACTTCTTCTCGCACCATTTCATCAGTGTTGGTTTGGATATTGAGAGCTGGGAGAACTGGCTTATGGAGCATGGGGCTCTAAATTTGTGTTGGTCAGTGCCTTGGTGGGGACAGTTGCTGCCTATTCTAAAGCTGGGAGAATACCCATATTTTCGATTGGTTGGCCTCAGACAGACCTCTTTCTATTTCCCTTGGCGACTTCTGCATCAATTTGGCTAGGAGCACGTCATGCCACCTCGGACACTAGATTTCTCTCTGGTAGAATATTTGACTGAGCGTCTGCGCATTCGACTTGGCTCTTTGTGGGAGAGTCGGCGTCCATCGACCCATCCCTCTCAGTCTATTGGGAGAGTTTGGCATAACCCTGGGTATTATATGAAGTGGTTGTGGAGGAGAGTAGTTAGCAAGATGTTCGCAGTGGAGACTGGACAAAGGTGGTTTGTCTTATTTAATACCAAGGAAGGAGGCGTTGTGATTTTTTCGAATCTGGTTCGAGCCTATCGGTCCATGGAGCGTCTACGGCACTCTATTCAAGCAGGGGAAGCTTGGGGACCCCAGGATGCAGACGATGACGACGGAGCGGGCTCCTCTGGTAGCTGTAAATAGGACTCTTAGAGAGTTTATTTTGTAATGGGGTATAAATGTGGGGATTTTATTTGGCTTTTTAGGAATGTGGGGGGGGGGGGAGTTATCTGTTCCTTTTCTTATGTAATTGGTACCTTAATTTCTTATAAGGGAAATAAACAAGTTTTTGACCATCCAGTTGTGCCTTTTGATGAGTTTTGTATTTTTGAATTATCTATACCGATCGTTAAGGCATACATAATCCTTTTGTTCAAGTACATGTTAGAATGAACTGTCATTCTCAGAGATGAGAAGAGAATAGTTTTTTGTGAAAAAGAAAGGGTCGTGCTCATGTAAAGTGTATAAGTTGCCAACGTACCTCTGGGGTTTTTAAAATTTTTAATTTGTTTGAAAATGGTTTTTTACAGAGGATCAGGCCCACGTAAGTCTGGGTAGAGGGAAGTGAAGATTTTTTTTTAAGAATAGAAGGGAGAGGAGAAGAGTCGTAGCGTACCGAGGTTTCAGACTAGGGGTAAAAAAAATTTGATGGTCCGGGTTGATTGGACGAGCATGGCGGCACCATCTAAGTCAGTGAGCATGGCGGCACCACCGGACAAGATCTTCTTTACAATGTATGGGCCGCTCTAATTAGGCTTGAATTTCCCTCTGGGGTCCCAGATGGGTTCTATTATCTCTTTGAGGGATAGATCCCCTTCTCGGAAACCGCTGTCCTTGACTCTCGTGTTGAATGAACGCTCTATTCGGCGATCGTACCCTTGTATGTGATACAACGCCTTTAGTCTTCTTTCGTCTAGGAGGGTCAGCTCGTCAAGACAACTTTAGCACAAGTCTTCTTCGCTGACCTTGCTTTCAAGCATGACTCGCTGTGAGGGTATTTCCAGCTCCACTGGTAAGACTACATCCATGTCATTGACTAAACAGTAAGGGGTATCCCCAGTAGAGGTTCGGATCGAAGTTCTTTATCCCCAGAGGGCGTACGAGACTCGATCGGCCCAATCTTGACAGCTTTTGGTCATCTTACTGATGATGGCTTTGAGGTTCTTCTTGGCGGCTTCAACTGTACCATTGGTCTTAGGTCGGTAGGGAGAAGATTTGTGTCTCTGAATCCCATACTCGTTGACCACTTCTATAACTTCTGCCTCGAAGTGCAAGCATTTATCTGATACTAGCTCGTGCGGGACCCCATACCGACAGATGATGTTTTTCTTGATGAATCTAGCCACTTTCTTGGTGTTCAGCACTGCGTATGACTCAGCTTCGACCCATTTGGTGAAGTAATTAATGGAAACTAGGATGAACTCATGTCTGTTAGAAGCCTTCGGTGTAACCTTCCCTATGATGTCGATGCCCCAAGTGGAGTACGTCCAGAGAGAGGTCATGTTGTATAATTCTCGCGAAGGTAGATGCTGAAGGTTAGAAAACTGTTGGCATTTTCGGACATAGGCGATGCAATCCTGGGTCATGGTGATCCAGTAGTAGCCTTATCGGATGATCTTTTTGGCAAGCAAGTGACCGTTCATGTGGGGCCCGCATTCCCCGCTGTGGATTTTTTTCATTATCTTTTCAATGTCAACCCCTGTGATATAGTGCAGATGAGTTCCATCAAAATTCCTTTTGAGCAGTGCTTTGTGACAAATGATGTACTGGGCGGCCAGTCTTCGGAGGGTTTCTCGGTCTTTCTTATTGGAACCCTCGGGATACCTACAATGCTTGAGGAGGTTCCATATATCATAGTACCAGTAATTGGTTAGTTCGGGATCTTCTGTGGTGACGAGCTCAATGTGGTAGCAATGGGTTGGTTTGTCTTGCTTTTGAATCTGGAAGGGGTCATTGTTATTTCTTCAAGCATGTCGACCATGGAGGCTAAGGTAGTAAGGGCATCGACTAGGTTATTCTTTGCTCGAGGTAGGTAATGGAAGGTGATATCTTGGAATTGGGAGGCTAGCTCTTCTAAGTGGGCATGGAAGGGTTAGAGGTTCTCGTCCTTGACTCTCCATTTTCTGAGCACTTGACCAATAATGAGGGCGGAATTCCCGTAGACATCTAGGCATTGAATACCTTTCTTGAGAGAAACTTTGAGGCCCACCATACACGCCTTGTATGTAATACCCCGTAATTTTATTAATTTTTATTTAAGGGATTAATTAAATTAAATGAGAATTAATTGGAAATTAATCCGGGTATAAATACAAATGGAATGTGAGTTGGTATTTGATTATGATGATTAAAATTTATTATTTCCGAGTATGTATGGTAATACATGAGTATTGATAATATTCAAATTTTTCGCGAGACTGAAATACGACAATTTGAGAAATTTAGTTGGGACGCACGTGTCGGTCGCGTTATGAATGTAATTATTTAAATTAAAAAGTGAATTTTATTTTTATCAACCGAATGGTCATTTTGAGTGCGTCAACGTGTTCGGAAAGGTCGAAATAGTCAGAAAACACTAGCCGGGGGTTTAGTTTGGGTCCCGGGCCATTTTTAGGCCATACCAACAACCCAAAAGGGTAGTTTAGTAATTTTAAAAATTAGGGAATTAAAACCCACGAAAATTGGAGTTTATTTTTATAATTTTAAAGGGGCCACTAAGGCCATTACCAACAAAAAAGGTTAAGAGAGTGGGCTACGGGAGTTTTGAGAGAAGTTGGAGAGAAGTTACAAGAGCCAAAACCAAGCCATCACCATTCTGGGGAGAAATTCTGTAGAGAGGAAGAAGAGAATCAACTTTCAATCCTTCAACATCGATTCAGAACATAAGGCAAGTGGTTTAATTACATTAATTTCAAGCGAATGTTTCTTCCATGCTTAGAATTGAATAATTGTCTTATATTGGAAGTTTGATGAAAACCCATGAAATTGGAGGTAGGATTCATATTATGATATCGGGATTGCATGTAGAATGTTATTGGATGAATATCATATAGAAAATATATCTTTTGATGATGTGAAAACGGAATTAAAAGGAGTAATTGTACACATTTAATTTTGGATTCAAGTTCATAGGGTTTGGGGACAAGAATTGGGGATTTATGATGTTGGCATGTTAATTGGTAAGATTTAACCCTTAAAATATGTTAAGGGGTGACCTAGGGTGATTAGAAATGGTTTATAAATGTTAAAACATAAATTGGATGGTCTTAGGGTGGACTTAGAGAAGAGAAGAATAAAGAAAATTGAACTTGGGAATTTCTGGGTTCAAAATGCCATCTTGTTAGAAGACCTGCCCAGGTCGTTCGAACGAACTTCTAATGAGATGACAGTATCCCTTCTAACGAGTTAGTATTTCATTCAAAGCCCTTCGTTCGAACGAACTCATTCGAACGAGACTTCTAACAAGTTGACAGGATGGCCTTTTTGGCCTGATTTCATTTCAAACATTCCGTAGACTTATTTAATTGGAGTATTAACCCTCCCTTATTGATTAATGAGTATAATTGTGAGAATTGGGGCGCGTTGAGGAGTAGAACTTAGAACCTCATAATAAAATTGGATGTCATTAGTGGAGTAGGAAACGAGTACCTAATTACGACGTGAGAAGGGTTGATAATGTTAATATACAAATCGGGGACTTGTAATCGTATAACATTAAATGACGGTATAAGAACGAGAAGTATACCTATATTAATAATACGAGATATCTAAGATGTATGAATGCTTAGTATATGTGGATTTATGTGTAAAACATACCTACCGTACTTGCTATCAAGGGAGGTTTGCGTTCGATTAGGGCCATCTAATCTTTATGTGTCTACGGGGGGATTTAGATTGGTACCTCGAGGGCATAGGTCAGAGAAGGACTTATTGAGAAGTTAATAAGTCTGCTGATCATGGGAGCGTAGGTATGTGCATGACACATGTGATGTGAACTATATTCGCCTCCATTTTGTGTGATTGTTGTTATCTTAAAACGATTCGGAATGCGTGGTCCTTATGTACGTGATGTACCGGGATTTGATAGCAGAGTTTGTGTGCACCGCAGCTTAGTCTCGGGGTGCTAGTAATTTATATTTATGATGAGAATAATATACTGTTAATTGAAAGGAACTGTCATGTTTAACTGTGAGTGTAATAATAACAACGTTCTGTAAAGATAAAAGGGATGATCTCTAGTAATTTGTATTGCTAATAATTGGGAAACCGAGAATTAATGTAAACCTCTCTATTTAATTGATGATGTTGGAATTAAAGCGTGACCCGCATAGAAATGTTAGAATTCATTTTGGATTAGTTAGATATGAGAATCACTAGAATGGATACGATACGTTAAGAGTGCACACATAGTCGAGAGGTGAGTATTTCATGTGAGAGCACGTCCTAACATGTATTTTGCATTCATTGTTTTAATGTCATTAAATCACTTGCTATATTTTAAACTGTTTTTCCACAATCGGGCTCTGACCCATTTGCTTTCAAATACATTTTCTTGTAAAAACCTTTTAGGTGCCCAGCCACAAGGACACCAAGCATAGGGGTTCCATTCAGGTGACGTAATGTAGCTGCTGTGGAGGTTACAGGATCTTTCAGTAGACGCCTTCACTTTCGATCTTGGCTCTATTAGTAGATTTCCTCATCAGTTGGGCATGTGGCCCCATTTCTTTTAGAAACATTTTATCTATTCAGTTTAATTTTAGATTTCGGGTTGTAATAAATTATGATTCAGACTTGGTATTTGTTATTCTTGTAGTTGGATTTATTGTGAGGAGTATTCCTCCAGTTTCATTATTATTGTATTGTTACTTGTCATTTCATTGTGGTGGTTATGATAGCATTTCTTATCTTCTTGCATGTTAATTTGATTTAATTAAAATTGACAACTCACTTTTTAAATATTAGGTGGCTAGTAATTGTTAAAACGTTTTTCGACAGTGATGCTATTAACTGAACCAAGTTGGCATTTTGTATTAATTTAATAAAGGAGTAGCTACCCGGTATTTAATTAGTCGGGGTGTCACAGGTGGTATCAGAGCATCAGGTTCTAGTGTACTTAGGATCTATACGTCTTGTTATGTTTCTGCTGTGCTTTCTTTGATGTAGAGCCCTATATTTTAGGATTGTTGTATTCTTTTATGTATGTTTCGCTCTTCAGCTATTTTGAGATAATAACTGCAAACTTATAAGATTTTACTCTCATTTCAGATGCCTCCACGACGTGCACAGCGAGTTCCTAGGGGTGCACAGCCCGAGCCACAGCCTGCACCAGTTCAGGGCACCATGAATGCCGCCTAGGTTGCAGCCATTGTAGCCCAAGTGGTGAATGCCGCCCTTGAAGTTGTACAGCAGGCACCACCTCAGGCGCCGACAGTAGTGCCAGTTCAGGCTAATGCATTCCCAACTACTTGGGAACGCGTCCGTGATGCTTTTCAAACAGCACACCCTCCGGAATCTCAGGTAGTTCTAACGTTGTGGTGTCCAGTCAGTGGAGGAACGACATTCAGAGGCACTTAAGGATGTACGAGTGCATGGATGTTCAGAAGCAGATACTAGCTACTTTTAAGCTAGTAGGATCAGCATTGCAGTGGTGGGAGTCCATTACCACCGCGGAGGAAAGGGACGCTCTCACTATTCAGGAGTTCTGGGAGCGGTTCGACCGCAAATATTTTCCGTCAGCTGTTCACACTCAGATGAGGAGGAAGTTGATGAACCTCAAGCAGGAGGGAAAGACCGTAACCGAGTATGAGGCTGAGTTCACCAATCTCTTGAACATTGTTCCGGATGAAATTCTAACCGAGGAGAAGAAAATTCAGAAGTTCACGGACGAATTGACTTGGAGGATCCGTCAGCACTTGTTGGGGAATCTCTCGTTGGCCACTTATTATGATGTGGTTAACGTTCCACTACTTCACTACCAGGATCATCGCTTCCACATATCTAAGAGCAAGAGATCAGGAGAGTCCATCCATCAGGGCAGGACCGAGGGAAATGGTGCCAGCGGGGCACAATCTGCTCAGGGATAGCACAGGCAGGGTAACCAGGGTTCCCAACAGGGGGATCATAAGAGATTCAAATCTAGGGGTTTCAGGAATGGCCAGGGAGGTTTCAGACATGGACATCAGGGTCAGAACGGCCATCAGGGCCAGCAGGGTCAGAATGGTCAGCAGCAGCAGTTTCAGCAGGGCCAGCATGGCCAGGGTAGGAATGGTAACGGCCATCAGGGTCGTGGGCAGCAGGGACAGCGAGGGGTAAACTTCCTGAGGAAGTGCTTCGTTTGTGGCAAGACAGGCCACAAATGCCAGGATTGTCCTGATAGGGAACGGGCCCCACAGCAGCAGCAGCAGGGCGCTCGACACGAACCACAGAGGCCTATGTTTCCAGCCGCCCTCCCAGCACCACCACAGATGGCAGCATTACCACCCATTCCAGCAGTCCCAGTCCAGCAGGGACAGCTTCAGTATGGGAGAGTGTATCAGCTCCAACATATCGCAGTTCCACAGGATCTTCCTGCTATTGAGGGTATGTTCTCTATTCAGGGTACTTTGGGGCGTATTTTATTTGATATGGGGGCCACACATTGTTTCGTTGCCATGAGATTTGCACGCACTATTGGGTTGTTAGACACCGCAGAGAGCACGGTTACTTGTGTAGATTCACCGTTGAGTAGGGGTTCCATGATCTCGCTTATTTGTAGAGGTGTGGGTATAGAGATTGGGAGGTTTACTTTGCCCACTGATATGTTAGTGTTAGAGATGACTGAGTATGATGCGATTATTGGTATGGGTTGGCTAGTTGCGTACCGAGCCATGATTGATTGTTTTAGTAGGAGTATTATCTTTGCCATTCCCGGGTAGGAGACGTTTTTAGTGGTGATGCCTCGTCCTGAGGGAGGATCGTCCACTCATTTGTACTATATAGAGGAGGAGACCTCTAAGGAAGTGATGCTACCACTCGATTCGATTCCAGTCATGAGGGAGTTTTGCTAATGTATTTCAAGATATACTTGGATTACCGCCTAGTATAGAGATAGATTTTGTTATTAATCTGACGTCAGGCACTCGGCCGATTGCCCGCGCACCTTACCGTATGGCTCCGACAGAGATGAGAGAGTTACGGGATCAGATAGAGCAGTTATTGGGTTAGGGGTTTATCCGAAGGAGTACTTCGCCGTGCGGTGCCCCTATGTTGTTCGTAAAGAAGAGGGATGGATCGTTGAGATTGTGTGTAGATTATCGGGAGTTGAATAAAGTCACGATACGGAATAAGTACACGTTGCCCCGAATCGATGACTTATTTGACCAGTTGAGAGGAGCTTGCTTCTTCTCAAAGATTGATTTACGATCGGGATACCATCAGTTGCGTATCAAGGAACAGGACGTCTCGAAGACTACTTTCTTGATGAGATATGGTTCCTACGAATTTTGAGTTATGCCTTTTGGCTTGACCAACGCTCCAGTCGTGTTTATGAACTTGATGAATAGGGTGTTCAGAGAGTTCCTAGACCAGTTCGTCATCGTCTTTATTGATGACATCCTGGTTTACTCCCAGACAGAAAAGGAGCACACCGATCATTTGAGACAGGTTTTGCAGACATTGCATCAGAACGAGCTTTATGCAAAGTATGAGAAGTGTGGGTTCTGGTTGAAGGAGGTTCAGTTTTTGGGGCATGTCATCGCAGACCGGGGGATATCCATTGATCCGGGGAAGGTATCCGCGGTGAGGGAGTGGGGACAGCCCACGACACCGACTGAGATCCGTAGTTTCTTGGGCCTAACAGGATACTATAGGAGGTTTATTCGGGGTTTCTCAAAGATAGCGGATCCTTTGACACATCTGACTCGCAAGGGTGTGCCATTCATCTGGAGCGATGCCTGTCAGTTGGCATTCGATGAGTTGAAGGACAAGTTGACCTCAGCACTTCTGTTAGCATTTCCCAGACCGGGAGTTGAGTATTTAGTTTACACCGATGCGTCCTTACAAGCACTTGGGAGTGTGCTGCAACAGGAGAGTCAGGCCATAGCTTATGCTTCCCATAAGCTTAAGCCTCATGAGAGGAATTACCCCACCCATGACTTGGAGTTTGCAACAGTCGTATTTGCTCTTCGGATTTGGAGACACTGTCTCCTGGGGGAGAAATTTTGGTTGTTCACGGACCACAAGTCTTTACAATACCTCTTCACGCAGAAGGAACTGAATATGCATCAACGACGGTGGCTTGAGTTTGTGAAGGATTATCAGTTCTATATCCAATATCACCCAGGGAAGGCTAATGTAGTAGCAGACGCGTTGAGCCGTAGGCTAGTAAATGAGGTGGCCGGGGTGTGGAAAGCCAAGTGGAAGGAGTTGGGACACCAGGATGCAGTGGCCCGATCGTTCAAGTCTGTGATGACTATTACACCTCAGATTGTTATGAGAGTGGTAAAGGCCCAGGCAAATGACTCGTTCTGTCAGAAGCAGATAGTTCGATTACTATCAGAGGGAGCCGAGTCCTATATCATTGGCTCAGACGGGGGATTACGCTTCAATGGGAGACTGGTCGTTCCTGAAGGGGAGGACTTGGTACACGAGGTAATGGCAGAGTCGCACGACTCACGGTTGCGATACACCCTGGTGGGGATAAGATGTACCAAGACATGAGACGACAGTATTGGTGGAGCGGGATGAAGATAGATATCGCCGTGTTTGTTTCCAAATGTACCACTTGTCATTTAGTAAAGGTGGAACATCAGAAACCGTCAGGACTTCTACAGCCATTAGAGGTTCTGATGTGGATATGGGAGAGCATATCCATGGACTTTATCACGGGATTACCTACGTCACATAGGGGTCACGACTCCATATGGGTAATTATGGACCGGTTGACCAAAGTTGCTCATTTTCTACCCGTAAGGACGGATTACACTACGGGACAGTATGCCCAAATTTTCATTGCGGAAATAGTGAGACTTCACGGTGTGCCTCTAAATATCATGTCTAATCGAGACAATATATTTTTTTCACGGTTTTGGGAGAGTTTCCAGGAGGCTATGGGTACTGAGTTGCGGTTGAGTACAGCATTTCACCCGCAGACTGATGGGCAAATCGAGCGTACAAATCAGATTTTGGAGGACATGTTACGTATGTGCATTCTAGATTTTGGAGGTGGTTGGGAGCAGTACCTTCCTCTGGTGGAGTTTGCTTATAACAACTCCTACCAGTTCACCATTGGCATGGCTCCATTTGAGGTGTTGTACGGTAGACCTTGTCGTTCCCCAGCATGTTGGTTAGAGGTGGGGGATAACAAACTCCTTGGACCGAAAGTGATTCAGGACACTTCGGCAAGGATTGAGTTGATACGGAGTCGCATTTGGGTAGCTCAGGATCGGCAGAAGAGCTATGCTGATGCGAAGAGGTTCTTCAGAGAATTCAAAGTGGGGGACCAGGTGTTACTCAGAGTATCTCCTATTAAGGAGATTATGTGTTTTGGGAAGAAGGGGAAACAGGCACCAAGGTATGTGGGGTCATTTCCTATCATCGATCGTATTGGGCCAGTTGCATATAGACTGGAGTTATCGGAGCACTTGCATAGGATTCATGATGTGTTCCATATTTCCTCTCTAAGGAAATATCTTAGGGATGATTTGGCCCATACTCACATTTCTTTGGAGGACACCGATCTCCAGTCCGATAGTTCCTACGAGGAGGGGCCGATTACGATTTTGGACCGAAGAGAGCGCAAATTGAGGTCGAAGATAGTACCGTTAGTACGTGTTCGGTGGAAGCATCATAATGCCGAGGAGTCCACATGGGAACGAGAAGATGAGATGCACGAACGTTATCCAGAGTTGTTTTTACCAGGTAATTTTTAATTCCGAATTTCGGGACGAAATTCTGTTATTAGGGGGGAAGTATGTAATACCCCGTAATTTTATTGATTTTTATTTAAGGGATTAACTAAATTAAATGAGAATTAATTGGAAATTAATCCGGGTATAAATACTAACGGGATGTGAGTTGGTATTTGATTATGATGACTAAAATTTACTATTTCCGAGTATGTATGGTAATACATGAGTATTGAATTAGTCGCGAGACTGAAATATGACAATTTAGAAATTTAGTTGGGACGCGCGTGTCAGTCGCATTATGAATGTAATTACTTAAATTAAATAGTGAATTTTATTTTTATCAACTAAATGGTCATTTTGAGTGCGTCAACGTGTCCGGAAAGGTCGAAATAGTCAAAAAATACTAGCCGGGGGTTTAGTTTGGGTCTCGGGGCATTTTTAGGCCATACCGACAATCCAAAAGGGTAGTTTAGTAATTTTAAAAATTAGGGAATTAAAACCCACGAAAATTAGAGTTTATTTTTATAATTTTAAAGGGGCCACTAAGGCCATTACCAACAAAAAAAAGTTAAGAGAGTGGGCTACGGGAGTTTTGAGAGAAGTTGGCGAGAAGTTAAAAGAGCCAACACCAAGCCATCACCATTCTTGGGAGAAATTTTGTAGAGTGGAAGAAGAGAATAAACTTTCAATTCTTCAACATCGAATCAGAACATAAGGAAAGTGGTTTAATTACATTAATTTCAAGAGAATGTTTCTTCCATGCTTAGAATTTAATAATTATCTTATATTGGAAGTTTTATGAAAACCCATGAAATTGGAGGTAGGATTCATATTATGATATCGAGATTGCATGTAGAATGTTATTGGATGAATATCATATACAAAATATATCTTTTGATGATGTGAAAACGGATTTAAAAGGAGTAATTGTAGACATTTAATTTTGGATTCAAGTTCATAGGGTTTGGGGACAAGAATTGGGGATTTATGATGTTGGCATGTTAATTGGTAAGATTTAACCCTTAAAATATGTTAAGGGGTGACCTAGGGTGATTAGAAATGGTTTATAAACGTTAAAACATAAATTGGATGGTCTTAGGGTGTACTTAGAGAAGAGAAGAATAAAGAAAATCGGACTTGGGAATTTTTGGGTTCAAACTGCCATCTCGTTAGAAGACCTGCCCAGGTCGTTCGAACGAACTTCTAACGAGATGACAGTATCCCTTCTAACGAGTTAGTATTTCGTTCGAAGCCCTTCGTTCGAACGACCTCGTTCGAACGAGACTTCTAACGAGTTGACAGAATGGCTTTTTTGGCCTGATTTCATTTCAAACGTTCCGTAGACTTATTTAATTGGAGTATTAACCCTCCCTTATTGATTAATGAGTATAATTGTGAGAATTGGGGAGCGTTGAGGAGTAGAACTTAGAACCACATAATAAAATTGGATGTTATTAGTGGAGTAGGAAACGAGTATCTAATTACGACGTGAGAAGGGTTGATAATGTTAATATACAAATCGGGTACTTGTAATCGTATAACATTAAATGACGGTATAAGAATGATAAGTATACCTATATTAATAATACGAGATATTTAAGATGTACGAATGCTTAGTATATGTGGATTTATGTGTAAAAAATACCTACCGTACTTGCTATCAAGGGAGGTTTGCGTTCGATTAGGGCCATCTAATCTTTATGTGTCTACGGGGGGATTTAGATTGGTACCTCGAGGGCATAGGTCAGAGAAGGACTTATTGAGAAGTTAATAATTCTGCTGATCATGGGAGCGTAGGTATGTGCGTGACACATATGATGTGAACTATGTTCGCCTCCATTTTGTGTGATTGTTGTTATCTGAAAACGATTCGGAATGTGTGGTCCTTATGTACGTGATGTACCGGGATTTGATAGCAGAGTATGTGTGCACCGCAGCTTAGTCTTGGGGTGCTAGTAATGTATATTTATGATGAGAATAATATACTGTTAATTGAAAGGAACTGTCATGTTTAACTGTGAGTGTAATAATAACAACGTTCTGTAAAGATAAAAGGGAAGATCTCTAGTAAATTGTATTGCTAATAATTGGTAAACTGAGAATTAATGTAAAGCTCTCTATTTAATTGATGATGTTGGAATTAAAGCGTGAACCGTATAGAAATGTTAGAATTCATTTTGGATTAGTTAGATATGAGAATCACTAGAATGGATACGGGTACGTTAAGAGTGCACAAATAGTCGAGAGGTGAGTATTTCATGTGAGAGCACGTCCTAACATGTATTTTTCATTCATTGTTTTAATGTCATCAAATGACTTGCTATATTTTAAACTATTTTTCCACAATCGGGATCTGACCCGTTTGCTTTCAAATATATTTTCTTGTAAACACCTTTTAGGTGCCCAGCCACAAGGACACCAAGCATAGGAGTTCCATTCAGGTGACGTACTGTAGCTGCTGTGGAGGTTACAGGATCTTTCAGTAGACACCTTCACTTTCGATCTTGGCTCTATTAGTAGATTTCCTCATCAGTTGGGCATGTCGCCCCATTTCTTTTAGAAACATTTTATCTATTCAGTTTAATTTTATATTTCGGGTTGTAATAAATTATGATTCAGACTTGGTATTTGTTATTCCTGTAGTTGGATTTGTTGTGAGGAGTATTCCTCGAGTTTCATTATTATTGTATTGTTACTTGTCATTTCATTGTGGTGGTTATGATAGCATTTCTTATCTTCTTGCATGTTAATTTGATTTAATCAAAATTGACAACTCACTTTTTAAATATTAGGTGTCTAGTAATTGTTAAAACGTTTTTCGACAGTGATGCTATTAACTGAACCAAGTTGGAATTTTGTATTAATTTAATAAAGGAGTAGCTACTCGGTATTTAATTAGTCGAGGTGTCACAGGTGGTATCAGAGCATCAGGTTCTAGTGTACTTAGGATCTGTACGGCTTGTTATGTTTCTACTGAGCTTTCTTTGATGTAGAGCCCTATATTTTAGGACTGTTGTATTCTTTTATGTATGTTCCGCTCTTCAGCTATTTTGAGATAATAACTGCAAACTTATAAGATTTTACTCTCATTTGATTTGACACCACGACGTGCACAGCAAGTTCCTAGGGGTGCACAGCCTCCATTAGTTCAGGGCACCATAAATGCCGCCTAGGTTGCAGCCATTGTAGCCCAAGCGGTGAATGCCGCCCTTGCAGTTGTACAGCAAGCACCACCTCAGGCACCGACAGTAGTGCCAGTTCAGGCTAATGCATTCCCAAATGCTTGGGAACGCGCCCGTGATGCTTTTTAGAAAGCACACCCTCCGAAATTCGCAGGTAGCTCCGACGTTGTGGTGTCTAGTCAATGAAGGAAGGACATTCAGAGGCACTTAAGGATGTACGAGTGCATGGATGTTCAGGAGCAGATATTAGCTACCTTTAAGCTAGTAGGATCAGCATTGCAGTGGTGGGAGTCCTACTTTTAAGCTAGTATGATCAGCATTGCATTTCTTATCTTCTTGTATGTTAATTTGATTTAATTAAAATTGACAACTCACTTTTTAAATATTAGGTGGCTAGTAATTGTTAAAACGTTTTACGACAGTGATGCTATTAACTGAACCAAGTTGGTATTTTGTATTAATTTAATAAAGGAGTAGCTACCCGATATTTAATTAGTCGGGGTGTCACATTGTATGCAGTCATGTTGTTGGTACAAGGGAAATCCATCTTGATGGCGATGGGAGTGTGGGAGTCATCTGGGGCGATCAGAAGTATTCCAATGCCATATCCCTTTTTGTTGGAAGTGTCGCCAAAGAACATTTTCCACCGGAGATTGTCTTGGGCAGTGCAGAGGATGTTTTCATCTCGAAATTTGGAGTTCCAGACTTCGGCTTCATCCATGGGGTAATCAGCGAGGTAGTAAGAGATGGCTCTTCCTTTCACAACTTTATGCGTGACGTACACGATATCAAACTCGATTAGCGGAATCAACCATCGGGCCATTCGAATGGATAAGGCGGGTTTCTTAAGTAGGTATTTAATGGGTTCTATTAGGGATACAAGTTTTATAGGGAAGTCAATCATGTAGTGCCGTAAATTTTGGGTGACCCAGACAAGCGCGACACATGACTTTTCCAAAGCAGTGTAGTTAACTTCATATTCGGCCAATTTGTAACTGGCATAATAGATGGCTCTTTATTTCAAGGAATCTCCAAGGTATTGGGATAGCAAATCCCCAGCTGCAGTGTCGGTTATGGTTAGGTATAGGAGAAAAGGGATACCAGGCCATGGTGGCATGAGTACTGGGGGTTGGGTCAGATATTTCTTGATTCGAACAAAAGCTTATTGGAAGGCCTCGTTCCAAACCTTGGTTGAATCCTTTCGGAGTAGTTTGAAAATGGGTTCGCAAATGGAGGTTAACTAGCTGATGAACCGGCTGATGTATTGCGATTTCTCAAGGAAACCTCGAACTTATTTCTCTGTTTGAGGAGGTGGCATCTCAAGTATGGATTTCATCTTGGCAGGATCTACTTCTATCCCTTTCTCACTGACCATGAATCCTAAGAGTTTTCCCTTTGTAACACCGAAGATGCATTTCTACGGATTGAGTCTCATCTGATACTGTCACAATTATTCCAAGAACTTTCGAAGAGAGGGAACATGACCTTCCCTAGTTTTGGATTTGATAATCATATTATCCACATAGACCTCAACTTCTTTGTGAATTAGATCGTGCAGGATGGTTGTGGCAGCCCTCTGGTAGGTAGCCCCGAAATTCTTGAGACCAAATGGCATAACAGTGTAGTAAAAGGCTCCCCATAGAGTGATGAACGCCATTTTTTCTTGGTGATCTGGGTGCATTTTAATTTGATTGTATCCGATAAACCCGTCGACGAACGACTTAAGAGCATGACTGGCTGTGTTGTCCACGATCATGTCAATATTTTTTAGCGGATAATCGTCCTTTGGAGAGGCTTTGTTAAAGTCCTGGTAGTCTACACACATCCCAACCTTCCCTCCTGATTTTGGCACAGGCACTATGTTGGCTAGCCGTGTGGGAAATTCGATCACACGAATGAAGCCTACGTGTAGCTGTTTGACCACCTCTTCTTTGACTTTGAGGGACCATTCGGTGCGGAGCTTTCTCAACTTTTATTTAACCGTCTTTTAATCTATAAGAGTGGGGATCTCTTGTTGAGATCTTTCGGGATCAATATCGGGCATATCGTTATAGGACCATGCGAAGACATCCATAAATTCTTTTAGCAATTCTTTGATTTGTGCACGCTCATGCTCGTCAAGGGTAGCCCCTATCCTAATCTTGCGCAGTTGGCTACTAGAACCGAGGTTAATAACAACAGTCTATTATTTATTAACTTTAATACGGTTATGTTATTTATTATTAACCTTATTTAGGTCAGTTAAGAATTATTCATTTGTAAAATCATCATCATCAAAAGTTTGATTAGAATCCAAACGATTAATGTAAGGCACGGCAAGATACTCAAAATCTTTATTTATTTCATTGATAGGAAAAATGACATTGAAAACCTTGTCAAAGGAGGACTCGATTAAATTTTAACAGGGATAAACAACAGAAGAAGAAATGGGGTAAATATTGGGATTAGGGGGGATTTCAATAGGTAGAACTGGCGCAGCATGCCAGTTGAGAAGAGGTGTATCAGCAATTTTGATCAGATGGGATGGATCCAGTGATGTAGTGCCTGAATGAACCATATAGAGTGTCAGCCCCAGTGTTTGTAAATTGAATGAGTCCTCGAAGTCACTTCCCTCGGAATCTTCGGTATCTTTGATGAGCGGTTGTACACGGTGTTGGGAACTTTCAGCCCATGGGTAGCTATCTTAGAAAAAGATCTCCATTCTAGGCTTCATCTTCTTATCTGTATAGTCATATCATGGTTTCGAAAAGCCTTAAAAGGGGAAGTTTTCACCCTCTTTGATGAATCGTCCATTCAAGGAGTTGCCTGGGATAGTCTGGATGCAGTCTAGTGTCCTCTTTGGTCGAGACTGGCGGATCATTCTGAGTTCTTATTCTGATGGTCGATACCCCAAACCATAAGGAGGGAAAGCTTTCTTCAGTTTAATAGGCTCAAGTATCCCTTGATGTCTTTATCTTATCCCCAGTCCGGGCATGAAGTGCATGTTTTTGAACATCTGAATCACATTGACGTTTTCATGAGGTTCGTATTCTGGACAAACCCTTTCTTTGAAGTCGTCTCCTACTGGGAGTAGAAGTTATTCAACTCGAAATCCTTATAGGAGAATATCATTTGACCCATGTTGTATCTCAAGGATCGAACTATTGGTACTTATACCCTCGGTATTATTGCCGTCGCCCAAAATGGTGATGACCCGTCCGTTGGCGAAGAACTTCAATTTCTGATGGAGTGAGGAAGACACACCCTTGATACTGTGGAGCTAAGGTCGTCCTAACAACAGGTTGAAATAAGCTGGGATGTTAATAACTTGGAGTTCGACGACGGGGTTTATAGGGTCAGCCCCTATTACAAGCTTTATGGATCCCATCACCTCCCTACGGGTATTATTGTAGGCCCATACAGCAGCGGCGGTTGGAGCGAGCTCACTTTCCTTCAGCCATAAGCATTTGAAGGTTCTTAATGGGCAAACATTCAAGGTGGATCCATTATCGATAAAAGAGAGTGGTACTACCTTCCCCATAACTTTGACGGATATGTTGAGTGCATGATTGTGGTTTATCCCAATTCTGGGGATTTCTTCTTCAGAAACGGATAGCATTCGGATAGAGGTCAAGGATTCGACCAAATTTATCGCTTCTTCTGGTGTGGTAGAGGGAGGAACTATGGGTCCAGTTAGCAACTTGATCAGAGCGTTTCTGTGCAACTGAGAAGACATGAAAAGCCCCCATAGAGTGATGTTAGCTTGAGTTTTTTTTAGTTTATCAAGGATCTTGCTCTCCTCGAGAGTTATCTCTGGCATAGGAAGGTTTTCAATGCCCTTCCCCTTGTCATTTGCTGGTAGTGAGCTTGGGATATGGTAATGCCTTCCTGATCTGGTCATGTGATTTACTGAAGAATGGAAGAACATGAATCTTGTTTCCTCGTTAATCTCAAGTTGTTCTGCCACCTTGTTTATTTCTCTTAGGAGTTCTTCAAATGATATCATCCCACACATGTCATCTACCGGGCAAGTTTTATTGAGAGCTTGCTCTTCATTCGAATTTCTAAATTCTTCCCCCATCCGATGGCAATAATTCTTTCTTTCCATGTAAAGTCGATGCATTCCACAACTTCGACGGCTTCTTCATACAGGTCATCCCATTCCGTGGGGATGTGTAAGGGTGAAGTGACCAGGCATTTTTGTAGCTTCATAGTAACAAGTAACTCGATTATACTGCAAATGTTGTTGGTTTGTCTGAATGATTCTGCTATGATCTGGACAACATCATCCAAGCTAACTTCTTCGGTTGATACCACCTAACTTTCGGACTCTCGAGCCCATTTCCATGCTTACAAGAACATCGTAATGAACCTATGGAAATCAATGATCATCTATAATGGCAATTTTAGCTCGAACTCTAGAAGTTGGTTTAAGACTTCTGATAATTCCATGCTTCCATTTTCATAATGGGTACAAACAGCGATGCATGCTCTAGTAAGGAGTGGCAGTGCCTGATCAGCGAGGCTAGTAGGGTGTAGGAGGAAATGTGGACATGTTTGGAGAGGTTTATGAGAGTATATGGATGTGATTTGAGTTAAAGGATCAAATTCTAGGTTCTCTTCTAAGAAGATGGCATTTGCATGATTTGGGAGTGGGTTGTGAGTAGTGTTTGGCTTAGGATTGGTTGGTGGGAATTGGTACCCCAGTCAATTAGACCTTAGATTATGTTTTGGAAGTGAAAGCATTGGTCAGTGGCATGGCCAACAGTTTGGTGAAAGGCGCAATGGGCATCTCCCTTGAATTTTCTTGGGAGTGGATTTGGCAATGGACGGGGGTCCAAGGGTTTGATAAGGTTTTGGCTTAACAGGGCTTGATAAACTTTGGAGTGGGGAGCATGAAGCTCGGTGTACTCCTTTTAGACTGGGACAGGGCGGCTTTCTGGTGCCCATGATGTGGTCGGTTGAGAGATATTATTGATGGTTGAGACTGTATTACTGGCAGTCTTATCATATTATCTGGGGGTGAACTGTTCGGACACCATCTTTGGTTCAACATCTGTTTTAGCCATACTCTCCTCAATTTCTACTCCTACTTCACTGAGAGCTCGAAAGTGAGGATAGTATTATCCTCCCATGGTCGCTCGAACATGGGGTAAGAAATTCATTTTCACTATGCTAACTTGTTCTTCCTCGGAAGGCCGATTGGTTATGGTAGCTGCTTTTTCCCTCCATCGGGCTATGAAGATACTGACTGATTCCACAGAGTTCTATTTGAGCAGCTCTAAATCACGACGGATGACCTCAAGCTCTTTGTTATATTTTTACTGCGACATAAATTCTCGGGCCACATCTTCCCAGCTACGAATTTTGGACTCTTCGAGAGATAAAAACCATTGAAGGGCGCTATCCTTCAGAGTTTGCTGAAATAATTGGGCCATCACTTCTTCAGAAACCCCTAGTAGAGTCATTGAATGGTGATAACTACGGAGATGAACAATTGGGGGGCCACTTCCTCCAAATTTATCAATATTTGGCATCTTGAATTTCTCGGGTAACCTCGCCTTAGGATAAGGAGACATGTGGGTGTAGTCCACATAATTTTTAGAGATTCTGACTTGGTCGAACTTCTTGTTGAGCATATTGAGAACTTCTTTGACTTTGTTCAACTCCACCTCTTTCGAATTAATGATCGCAGGCAAGTTAGCCCTAGGCTGGGCAGGCGGCGGCCCATTAGCTGGAGGGGCACATGGAGAGTGATGATATTCTTCGGGAACCTAGATAGGCTCGACTGGACCCATAGCACTAGGAAATAGGGCCTCGAGCGCTTGTGGAATGAGAACCCGATTTTGTTGCATCTCTTGGACCTCAGTTTAGAGGTTGTCAATCTTGGACACAAGCTGAGCTAAGACTACAATCAGATTCGGCTGCACAACGGCTACTTGATTTGTGTTCTCTATGGGAATCGGATGGATTCCGAACTCGAAAGAAGTAGTATTCTCCATGGGAAGCAGATGGATTCTGAACTCGAAAGAAGTAGTAGGGGAAGGACAAAACTTCGGGGTGATTTTACTGAAGATCGAAGCCAATAAAGAGCTAGGCAAAGGGCATGCGATCGACCTGAGAAGGCGTAAGATGGGATTTATTTTTAAGAAAAAAGCAATGAAAATATTTTTGACATTTCTTTTTTCTTTTGAGATTAGAAGACAAAATATTTTCGGTTTTTTTATAAAGAGAGGAGAAATGTTTTTGGATTTTTGGTAAAGAAGGGAGAAACGTTTTTGGATTTTTGATAATGAAAAGGGAAATGTTTTTGGGAGACGATCTCAGCATGATTATTATAATTATTATGTTATCACTTGTATTAAATTATCCTAAATGCAAAATGAAATGTCGGACGGGACCTGAGCCTGGAAAAGTTGGGTTTGTAATATATGCAAAGGCATGGCTGGACTTGTGACCAGGCTCATGGACAGAGTCTCGTTTTAAAAATGCACGAAAATTTGGCCGGCAGGCCAACCCAGAATTTTGGAAGAGTTTTGGGTTGAAATTGGAAATCTTATATGTGTGTCCTAGGCTTGACACCTATATGCGGGTATGTAGTTGGTTGGGTGAGTCGGAAAGGGTTCCCCCCCTTCGGCGTGACTTCCATGATATACGCCTTGCTCTTGCGGGCAATCGGTACGTGTGGACAAGCCATTTGATATACCTGAGTGTACGTGAATTATCTCACTAAATACCTCATGGGGATGGTACATGTGAGAGAGAATTCGATATACTCGGTGGACGTGAACGAGTTTCCTACGATATACCTCCCGCCATGACTTCGGTCAAGCAGTACGATGTGAGGGAACCATTCGATATACGTCGAAGGTACTTGGCCAATGAAAGGTGAGAGTCATATCACTTAGGCTAACTGCACCCTGCCGAACCAGTGCCCATCACGAAGTGGACCCTCTAGTTACTGGACAAAATTTGGTCAATCACAATGCTCTTTCGTGATGTCGTGTGAATCATGCATGATTCTTTTATTAGTATCTTATGATGAGAATGTCTTTCTTGATCATGCCAAACAGGGAGCAAAGTATAAGTACCAATGGTACACCAAGTATGGATGGGTGATGCGTGCAACATGTGGATATACGTGATCCTAGGTGCACGTGGTGAGAAGTGTACATGGAGAATTTTCTACAAGTGTGTGAATAGAAGCATAAGTATGGGGGACACATGCAAAAGGGGAACATGCAAAAATGGGGGAAAATATAAACAAACATAACACCCATATAAATAGAGTCTATCCCTTACACATCCTCAGCGGATTTGCCACTGTGGTCATCCCCTATCCTCACGGCGGGTGGGAGAGTGACGATCCTAGGTCCCATGCGTCCCTCTCGGGAGCGATTCCGTCGGCATCATTGATGAGGTGAAAAATGCAGAGAGATGGAGTCGCCAGTCTATTTTACTCAAAACAGACAAAATAAAGGGAGCCATCCCGAAGGATAGCATCCAAAGACATACTGATACATATGAAACCAAAATGATTCGAAAAGGGTCTGGAGGATAAGTTACGAAATAGGAAGGTGTTAGGCACCCATTCCGCCCTTACGGTCTCTCATGGGTTTTTGCTATTTTCCTTTATTTTCCCCTTGATATGTGTGCATGTGTGTATATATAGTGGAGATAGGAATCCTCGACTTGTATCATGGAAAAGATAAAGCGAGTCATCCGTAGGAAGGTTCATAAAAATAATATTAGAAAATAGGATTTACGCGATTATCCTTGCCTTGATCGTAATAATGGAACGATAACGTATGTGGAATAATACTCTACTTAGAATAAATATATGCATATATAAATTTATGTAATCTAAGAGAGTTGAGTTTAGAGAAAATAGAAAATGAGAGAAAAAGTGGGAATAGGACTCGAGTCTCGGGTTTTACTCTGAGACGCCTAAGTAGCCTATGGAGGCATCAAAGTCCACGTAGTTCGCATGCAAAATGAGGGGGTGGGGTTTATCCCATAAATCCAATCGGGGACTTCTCTTTATTTGAGTGTTGTGTGTGTAAAAAAGTGTTTTATTTGTGAGAAAAGTGTAAGAAAAGTGTGAGAATTCCCGTTTGGAATTTATGAGCAAACCCTCTTTTTCTTATTTTTTGGGTTTTTTATTTGTATGAAAATAATAGATGTGCAATAATACTAAATAAAAAGTATATTAGGATATGTGAGATGAGAGAAATAAAAGTGCTAAGTAATAAAACAAGTTAATGCGAATTTATGAGAATTTAAGGAGAGAAATGATAAAATTGGACCTTCTTGAAGATCTTGAGCTTGATTATGAATGTTGGAGAGAAGCCTTTGCACTTGGATGATGATGGAGGGTAGTGAATTCACTAAGTTTGATGAAAAGTATGATGAAAAGTGAAGATTGAAAAGGGATTTGGTGTGGAAATCACGCTAACTTCGAGAGAGGTTTTCTGGATTTGCTGAGAGTGATGTCTTTCAGATCTGGGCCCTCTTTGCAATGAGGCCAATCCCTCCTTTTCATAGTCCCAGGGCATTGTCGATTGGCATATCTCCGGTCCTGCCAATCGACAGGTCTGTTTAGGCACACTGCCGATAGGCAGGATCCGGGACCTGCCGTTTGGCAGTGTCTTTCAGGCCTTTTCGAAAAATCGTCCGTTGAGTGCAAACTGTTGATCAGAATCGCACACGGGGCAAACCGTTGGAAAGTTAATTCAGAGACACTCGAAAGTCCTTTGGACTTCTCCCGGGTTCAGGAGTTTACTTTGGGTCAAATGTGGCTCGGAAGCTCTCATCGATCCTTTGGACGGGAAAACTTCAGACGCAAACGGACCGTTCGTCCGTATGGTAAGTCAGAATTGCGCCCATGGTAAACCGTTGGAAAGGTTAGGAGATGTACTTTGACATTCCAAAGAGTTTGACCCAGTTTAGGGAGTTGAATTTGGTCAATCGGGGCCTGGAAGCATACGGTGACCTTCCGGAGTAAACCAGATCGTTCGTCCGTACCGTAAGTCAAAATTGCGCTCGGGATGGACCGTTGGAAAGGGGATTCAGTTCCCTTTAAAGATTCATTCAGCCTCGGTAAATCTGAAGAGTTGACTTAGGTCAAATGGAGCTCGGGAGTGCCCGGTGGCCTCCTGATCGAGTTTCGAGGGAAAACGGGTCGTACGTCCGCATGGTAAGTCAGAATCGGGCACAGAACGGACCGTTGGCAAGGAGATTCAGTGCCCTCCAAAGATTCATTCAGTCTCGGTCAGGCTAGAGAGTTTAACTTTTTGGTCAAATAGGGCCTGGGAGTGTTTGATGGCCTCTAGGTCGGTACTCACGGTATGACCTGGGTTTGCAGTGATGAAGGGAGGTGCTAGGGACCTAAGGAGAGTTTAGGGGGTAATAGAATAGGGTGTCCACAGCAGCCCTTTCTCATGTACACTCACATTTTTTTTAATATTAAATAAACTCTCACGCGAAATAGTTCTTACATGCACTACTTTCACTATCTCATTTTATCGCATTTGGTTCGTTTTAAATAAAGGATTGGGATGAAAACACTTTGACCAACATTTGATAGACAAGCACAAAAATTAAAGAAATTCATGCATGTGTACATTAAAGGGTCCGAAGGAAAACATCCAAAGACATACTGACACGTACAAAACCAAAATGATTCAAAAAGGGTCCGGAGGCTAAGTTACGAAATGGGAAGGTGTTAGGCACCCATTCCGCCCTTACGGTCTCTCATGGGTTTTTGCTATTTTCCTTTATTTTCCCCGTGATATGTGTGCATGTATATATATAGTGGAGATAGGAATCCTCGACTTATATCATGGAAGAGAAAAAGCGAGTCATCCGTATGAAGGTTCATAAAAATAATATTAGAAAATAGGATTTACGCGATTATCCTTGCATTGATCGTTATAATGGAACGATAACGTATGTGGAATAATACTCTACTAAGAAAAAATATATGCATATATAAATATATGTAATCTAAGAGAGTTGAGTTTAGAAAAAATAAAAAATGAGAGAAAAAGTGGGAATAGGACTCGAGTCTCGGGTTTTACTCTGAGACGCCTACGTAGCCTATGGGGGCATAAAAGTCTACGTAGTTTTCATGAAAAACGAGGGGTTGGGGTTTATCTCATAAATCCAACTGGACTTCTCTTTATTTGAGTGTTGTGTGTGTAAAAAAGTGTTTTAGTTGTGAGAAAAGTGTAATAAAAGTGTGAGAATTCCCATTTGGAATTTATGAGCAAACCCTATTTTTCTTATTTTTTGGATTTTTTATTTGTATGAAAATAAGAGATGTCCAATAATACTAAATAAAAAGTATATTAGGATATGTGATATGAGAGAAATAAAAGTGCTAAGTAATAAAACAAGTTAATGCGAATTTATGAGAATTTAAGGAGAGAATTGAGAAAATTGGACCTTCTTGAAGATCTTTATCTTAATCTTGAATGTTGGAGAGAAGCCTTTGCACTTGGATGATTATGGAGGGTAGTGAATTCACCAAGTTTGATGAAAAGGATGATGAAAAGTGAAGGTCGAAAAGGGATTTGGATGTGGAAATCACGTTGATTTCGAGAGAGGTTTTCTGGATTTGCTGAGAGTGATGTCTTTCAGATCTGGGCCCTCTTTGCAATGAGGTCAAGCCCTCCTTTTTATAGGCCTAGGTCATTGCCAATCGGTATAGCCCTGGTCCTGCCAATCGGTAGGTGTGTTTAGGCACACTGTCAATAGGCAGGGTCTGGGACCTGCCGTTTGGCAGTGTCTTTTAGGCCTTTTCGGAAAATCAGTCGTAGAGTGAAACCGTTGATCAGAATTATGCATGGGGAAAATCATGGGAAAGGTAATTTAGAGATCTCCAAAAGTCCTTGGACTTCTCCCGGGTTCAGGAGTTGACTTTGGGTCAAATGTGGCTCTGAAGTGCTCGTCGGTCCTTTGGACGGGAAAACTTCGAACGCAAATGGATCGTTCGTCCGTATGGTAAGTCAGAATCGCGCACGGAGTGGACCGTTGGAAAGGTTAGGAGATGTACTTAGGCATTCTAAAGAGTTTGACCCATTTTGGGGAGTTATCTTTGGTCAACCGGGTCCTGGAACCGTTCGGTGACCTTTCGGAGTAAAACGGATCATTTGTCCGTACTTTAAGTCAGAATCGCGCACGAGATGGACCGTTGGAAAGGGAATTCAGTGTCCTTTAAAGATTCATTCAGCCTCAGTCGATCTGAAGAGTGGACTTAGGTTAAATGGAGATCGGGAGCGCCCGGTGGCCTCCTAATTAAGTTTTGGGGGAAAATGGGTCGTTCGTCCGTATGGTAAGTCAGAATCGTGCACGGGATGGACCGTTGGAAAGGGAATTCAGTGCCCTTCAAAGATTCATTTAGTCTTAGTTGAGCTAGAGAGTTTTTTGGTCAAATGGAGCATAGGAGCGTCCGATGGCCTCTAGGTCGACATTCGGGGTATGACCTGGGTTTACAGTGATGAAGGGAGGTGCTAGGGACCTAAGGAGAGTTTAGGGGGTAATAGAATGGGGTGTCCACAGCAGCCCTTTATCATGTACACTCACATTTTTTTTAATATTAAATAAACTCTCACGCGAAATGGTTCTTACATGCACTACTTTCACTATCTCATTTTTTTCGCATTTGGTTCGTTTTAAATAAAGGATTGGGATGAAAACACTTTGACCAACATTTGATAGACAAGCACAAAAATTAAATAAATTCATGCATGTGTAAATTAAAGGAGAGAATGAGTCAAACATGTATAAGTAATCACTAATCACATCTCAATGATTCCAAACATTATAAAACGCATGGAATAAATGATGTTGTGTCTCAAATCGCTATCAAAAATTCAAGTGGATAATGGGATGATATTGTGACTCAGTCATTAAAAATTTCCATCCACAAAAGGTGTAAAAAAACTACAAAAAAAATTATGCTTTTTTTAAAAAAGACTATTAATTTTTTTTGTCTTGTTCATTTATCTTAAAAACTGAAAATATTTTTATATTTTATTGTTTTCTTAAAAACCAAAAATCTTTTTGTATTTTTCCAATTTTTTCTAAAAGATCAAAAAATATTTTTGGACTGTTCTAAAGTATGAAAAAGAAAAAAAATATATATATATATAATATAAAAAATAATACAAATAATACAATCTAGCAATAGGAATCAAGAATATGAGCAAGAAAAATCATCCTATACTAGACAAAGTAACACTCAGTCAACTGTGTAGAGACTCTCGAATCTAGGGGCATCTAAAGGTTTCGTAAAGATATCGGCTAACTCGCGGTCGGTGGTCATAAAGCTCAAGAATACAACCTTCTTCTCTACTAGGTCTCGGATAAAATGCTCACGTATCCTAATGAGCGTGGTGCGCGAATGCTAGACTTGATTATGGGATATATGAATCGCGTTCGTGTTATCACGAGAAATAGTCATGGTGCCCTGTGATATTCTATAATCCTTTATGCACAAGATTTACGTGCAACAACTCCCAGCAGCAATGTAATAAGCCTCCGTAGTGGATACTCAACCAAGGGACAAGAGTAGTCTTAGAATAAAAACACCCACCTGAAGTACTCCTATATTCATCTACATACCCGACCCAATCGGCATCCGAATAGGCAAATAAATGGTCGTTGGTATCAAAGGAATACCAAATGCCATATGAGAGAGTACCACTCATATATTTGATAATACGTTTAAGAACAGAAAAGTGTGACTCTTTCAGGGATGCTCGATATCGTGCACAGAATACAACACTAAAGTCTATGTCGATATGATTGGAAGTCAAGTAGATAAGACTACCTATTATACTCCGATGCAAGGTTTTCTCTACATCCTTGCCTGAAGTGTCCTTGCTAAGATTTGTCGATGTACTCATAAGGGTGTGTGAGTGCTTAGCAGAGTCTAACCCAAACTTATTCACGAGATCTCTTGCATACTCGAATTAAGAGATAAACATCCCATCCTCTAGCCGACGAACCTAGAGACTAAGAAAGAATGTAAGCTCACCAACCATGCTCATTTCAAACTCACTCTTCATGTCCTCCTCAAAGTTGTGAGCATGGTAGGAGCACATGGACACAAAGACTATGTCGTCCACATAGACTTGGGTAACCAAAATAGCACATTTTCCTCTCCTAATAAAAAATGTCTTATCTACTCCCCATATTGAATCCATGGGCAAAGAGATAGGATGTAGGCCTCTCGTATAAAGCGTGGGGTGCTTGTTTCAAACCATATAAGGTTTTTCTCAAGTAATAGACATGTCTAGGGTGCTTAAGGTCTTCAAACCCTTTAAGTTGTTCCACGTAAACCTCCTCCTATAGAATGTCATTCAGAAAGGCATTATCGACATCCATTTGATATAACTTGAAGCACAAATGACATGCGATGGCGAGTAGTAAGCATATGGACTCAAGCCTCACAATAGGACAAAATGTTTCCTCAAAGTTTACACCCTCAATATGTGTGTAACCCTGAGAAATAAACCTAGACTTATTACGTATAATGGTACCATTATCACCCATCTTATTCTTAAAGATCCACTTAGTACCAATCGCATTTATCTCACTAGGTCAGTGGACAAGTTACCATACATCATTTTTTCTAAACTAAAGAAACTCTTCCTGCATAGCGGATATCCAGTGTTCATCTTTGAGTGCTTATTTGTTATTCTTGGGCTCGACTTTGGATGTGTAGTACGAAAAGCTAACAACATTCTCTATTTGAGCGCGAGTCTTGACAACTAAAGTAGGATCTCCTAGAAAGGCAGAAGTGTCATGACTCTTACGAACCTAAGCAGGTGTGTCCTTTAAATCATGAGTAGGGTCCACCCTATGTGTGTGAGGAATAATGGGATCATCACTAGGGTTGCATAATCCTTACACAAATGGTTAGGATCAACAAACACCGACGGCTCGGCATATCAAACAGTGACGTTTATTGATTCCATAGCCTTGGATTTGTTCAGGTTAAAAACCCAGTAAGCTCTACTCATTGATGAATATCCTAACAGAATTCCCTCATCGCTCTGGGAGTCGAACTTTCCTAATTGCTCTCTATCCCTCAGAATATAGCATTTACTTCCAAAGACATAGAAATATGAAAGGTTAGGCTTCTTCCCTATCCACAACTCATACGGCATCTTAAGTGTCTGTGGTCAAAGATATACCATATTCACAGTATGGCATGTGGTAGACACCGCTTAGCCCAAAATTATCTAGACACTCTATGATCGAGAATCATAGATTTAGCTATCTCTTGGATCATTCGATTCTTCCTCTCAACAATCCCATTTTTTAGAGGAGTTTTCACGGCCAAAATTCATATTTAATTCCAAGGCTATGGCAGTAATGATCCACCTTTGCTTCTTTAAATTTTATGTCATTGTCACTATGCATTCTATTGATAGTGATACCGTATTGATTTTGTAGAACACGACACTTGGTCGTAAAAAACTCTACAGCATCGGATTTCTCTACTAAGAAACCAACAATTGAATAACGAGAAAAATCATCTACCATCACGAGAATATACCTCTTACCACCCAAACTCTCAGTGCGAGTAGGACCTATAGGATTCATGTGAATCAACTCAAACACACATGAAGTGGTAATTGAATTCAACTTTCGATGGGGACTATGGACTTGTTTTTCTTGCTGGCAAGGACAACAAACTGTGGAAGTCGGATTTTTAAGCGACTTCAAGCCACGTACTAGGTCTTTCTTCGCTAAACTCTCCAATTATTAAAAATTAATATGACGCAGAGATTGATGCCACAAATCCATAAGAGAGATCGTGGAACTATTGCACACAAATGAGGACTTGGGCACAATCCCATAACAGTTTTCTTTTGTCCTCACCCCTTATAATAAAAGTTTATTGGCTTGATAAAAAGCGTTACACTCATGTTGTTCAAACTTTGGAGCAAATTTTGCATCGCACGGTTGGCTAATGCTGATAAGGTTTGCTTTTAAACCTTTGACGTAAAAAACATATCTAGCTTATGAAATATGGGTATCTCTACTGTACCACTCCCTATAAAGCTAGATTTACTCCCTTCTTCAAAAGTGACTTTATCGTCCTTACGATTTTAAAGGCTGGTAAAAAATAAGACATCACCAGTCATATGCCTGTAGCAAGTACTGTTAAAATACCACTGGGAGGTATTATGATCCTTAAGAGAGACATGAATAACAAGGGCTTTCTCTTCACACTTAGGCACCCAAGTAGCGGTGACCTTTTATTTACCCTCGTCATTGTTGGGTCTAGTCGGGATATTGGAAGTATCCACTGATGGCAATGATATCCTTTGGAACACTTCCATCAAACCATGATAAGTGGAGACTAGACACTCAACCTGCTCTCTAAGGCTAGCAAAATCGCTAAAGTGGTGCGACGGAGTATGCGTATGTCGAATCCGACCCAAACTATAGCAAAACTCCCTAAGGAGGACTTTTCTTTTATAATAAGTGTAGAAATAAGCAGTCTTAGGCCAACCTTGGTTGGATTTTATTGGTCTCACTTCTCTTTGGGGTTTTGGTTGAGGGCCATAAGGGTTCACAATAAATTCAGGAACCGATTTCGATGCAACATGTGACGTGAAAGCATAGTCAAAATCTATTCCTTGCCTCTCACCAACCCTAAAGCGGGTTCGAGGAACATCTTTCCCATATTCCTAGATGTGTCATCAATCTTTTTCTTGACCTCCCAGGCTCTTTCAATATCTCTCCATAGTTTGACTACAAGGGCTTCAAGTTTCTTTCGAGTCTCCACAAATGCAAGGAGCTCACTCGTAAGACTAGCCACTTTTTTGGTCAAGTCCCCTCTCTCTTTCTCAAAAACTCTTTATCTCTCTCTCTCTCTCTCTCTCTCTCTCTCTCTCTCTCACACACACACACACACAAAGACTCTCTAGTGGATAAATCTATCTCTCTCGTCTCTCCTAACTCCTTCTCTAACGCAATGATCCTAGTTGCTAACCCTTTATTTTTTAAAGGACTCAACATATAACTTGACGTATGCGGGATGCAAGTCACTCTAGCTCTCACTTGTTGCATCCTCACCCTCACTCACGTCGTTCTCACTGTCAAGGTGTCCTTATGAAGTAGCTTCCTAATGGTCATGAGGTTCACTAAACTTACTTACAAGACTAGCCATGAATGGGGTGAAGTTACATTCATGCGGTGATTCTTCTCCTGAATCCACTAACTCGACCTCATTATCATCACTAAGGGTGGAATTTTAGGTAGTTTTGCCCTCGCTTTGACGCTTTAACCTAGTTGGGAAATCATATGCTTTATGACCTCTCCCATCACACCCGTAACACATCTCTTCCTCTCTCTTTGGGGCGTCATTTTTATCTTTTTTAAATTTCTTCCCACTTTTATTTTTCTCAAAACTCTTTTTATATTTAGATGTGCCATTATTTTTAAGTTTGAGAAATTTCTTAAAGTTTTTATCAAAAGGGCTAAATCGTTTAAATCAAATTCATACTCAAAATCAGACGAAACCTCCTCTCTCTCTTTCTAGCTACCTCTTCTCTCTAATTAGACGTCTCCTCACTCTTTCTAGACGGGACCTTAAGTACAATCCCTTTCTATTTTGGTTTTATAGTTTTAGGAAACATGTCGATTTTATAAGTTTGAAGGTCTCCTACGAGTTCTTCTAACCTAAGGGAAATTAACATTCTTAAAGATTTCAGCACGGTGACTTTTAGGATAAAACGAGCAGAGAGTGATCTCAAAATCTTGTTAGCTAATCTAGTGTCAGGGATTTGTACACCAAGATTAAAACATTAATTAATAATATCCGATAGGCGAGGATAAAATTCATCAAATCTCTTTGATTCAAGCATGGTTATAGTTCCAAACTGAGTAATCAAATTTTGCAATTTAGATGCCTTAACAGCAATTGTGCCCTCATGTGTAAGTTACAGGATATCTCATGCCATTTTTTGACGTGGTGCACATCATAATACGTTGAACTCGTCGTGTGTGACACATTTAAAAATAACACTAAGGTCACTTAAAGTAAAGTTACTCCATTTAATTTTTTCTTCAGTCCATAAATTCATATGTTTAGGATTAATATCATTACCTACAACCATCGTCAGTGGCGTCCACCCTCTTTCACATGTAAACCAAACTCATTCATCAATAGCTTTACAGTGGATCTCATTCTAGCCTTCCAATAGGCATAATTGGATCCATCAAAAGTTGGCATTCTATTAAATAAGCTATCCATTTGAACCTAGCTTTTTAATAAATCAATTTTTTCAGAAAATTGATATCAAGAAAAATTTTGCAAAAAATCAATTACACGGTATAGTTGTGTAAATGGCTTTGAAACCAATTTGAGAGTGCTCTACGATTCAATGGGCCAAACTTGTTTAATTAAATGTCAACTTTTAACCAGTTTTAAACCCTAGTTCATGCAACTAAATGATTAAAAGCGGTAAATCAACATAGCATGCAACCAAACATTCAAAAAACCAAATTCTAGAAAAATCCCCAAAAGAGGCAAGACCTTTTCTTTTATTTCACTATTGTATGTAAATCACAACTTACATATATAAAGAGAAATATAGACGTTTGATAGATGAAAATCCCGCAGGCTTCGGTTCGTCTTCTTTCGCAGAAGTTCCCTTCCAAGATCAGCAATGGGGACACCTTTTCCACAAGTATAACTCCAAGATAGGAATATATGTTTATAAGGATTTCGTAGAGATTCACAAAATATAATCTGGGAGGTTTGATTGAATCAAAATGGTTTTGGGCCTTTAAAGGGGAACACTTTTATGCAGCAGCTCTGCAAAAAGTTAGGTTTAAAAAGTCTAACAAAAAACCTACAGGTAGGTTTAATTAGGTAAACACGAATTTTGAGGAAGTGTTAAGTTGTTAGAATGAGTCCCGAAGGTCGTTTGAAAAAGATGTTCATCTTTCTAGAACCGACCTTCAAACGATCCTTCAAACTACCTATAAAAACCAAAACAATACGGGTTCATTTGATCTATATGGGAAGCGAGGATTTAAACAACCTATCAAATGACATGGCAATGTCGTTTGAATGACATAGCAAAGTCATTTGAACGACTGTAAGTGATACATATTTTATTTAAAAATCCAACCTCGTTTTGATTAAAATAAAACCAAGTTAAATCGAATAAAAATCCTCCCAGATATAATTACGAAAAACTAAGAACTCTAAATAAAGATTATACCATTAAGGAACGTGGAGTTATGGAGACCGGTTGACGTAGGCATGATGCACGTTGAAGATGAGTGGTTCGTGATGATGAGCATATTGCCAATGGTTTAGATAGAGGACGTCATGGATGATTGTGTAAATGTGCCAATGTAACGGGATACGCCATATTTGATGTGATTTAGGACAATACAGACAAGACTTAGATTCTAGCGAACAATAACGTAAATATTGTCCGTACACTCCTCTTTTTTCCTCTTCTTTTTTTCCTCCTTTTTTCTCCTTGATGACCAAACCTTGCTCGTCATCCTTGGAGCACTCACCCTCACCCTTCTTCTGAGACTTGTCCGTGGGGGAAAGGAGGATATCATCATCATCCAATAAAAGAACCCACTTCCTAGTGGGAGATTTAGATTCCTCTTCATTTGGTAAGATGGAACTAACGTCTAGGGTTTTAATGGATAAATAAGCTTCTTCATCAAGGAGTGAGAACTCAGGAATATCGTCTACCAGACGAGCACTAAAGTTATCAATAGTATTGGTGTACTCTAAAATAAAGGAGGTCGATCTTGGATGATCGCCATCAGGAAGGTAGTCTTTCACCCTCTAAGCCTTCAATAAGTCGTCACAATTGATATCTTGCAGGAAAGGCTCCTTATTTTTCTTGCGAGCTACTCAAAGACACAACAAAAAAGCATTATTAGCAAAATTACATAAAAATGATAAGCAAATATAAGAAATTAAAGGATCAAGTGCTAACCTATATCACCACCCCAGTCTGGGCACAAAGACCCTATGTATTATTCGCCCTCAAGGAGCGGTGGATGTTGCCAATTTCAAAAAATAAACCTCTAATCTCAATATCCTTATTGGAATCAGGCGGGTTTACGACCAACATTTTATTGGCCATCCTCGCCTTCAATTAAAAAGGCTATCTATAGTGTGAGACTAATTATAACAATAATTGCTCTTTGGGATGCCCAGGTTGGTCCCATAGAGATCGTTTATTTGATTTACCCCCATTGACTATACGCAAAGCATTAGGGGACCATTGATTTAGTACCACCCCAAAGAATTCAAAAATTCCAAAAATAGAGCGTTTGGGGGAAAATTCAATCCCCCTGGACCACAGAAAAGGTGTGAATCTGGTTTCCCCCATTGATGGATTTAACATCTTTAGGGATGGGACACAGTCGATTGTGACCCAAAAAGGAATGGAATGTGTTTTCCTAAACTCATCCACACTTTTAACATGAAGATTGTTCGACATTTTCAGAAGTTTCAATCATTGCAATAGAAGAAAATGGGGAAGAAAGGGAGAAAACTACAAGAACGACAGACGGTGAAAAGAATGATAGAGACTTACAAAGATGGATAAATTCAAATGAAAAATATATGGAGACTTTTTCTAGATAAGATTAGAGATGACGATTTGGTATCAAGTGTGGGAAAAAACCCAACTTGAAAGAATGTGTACAATCATAAGGAATGGTAACCATGTGGATTTTTGGCGCTTCACTCTTTTATCGGACGAAAGTTCCCTTACTACTTCAACTTATTTACAAGTATGACATTTCGTTTCAAACTCATAGAAATGGATCGAAATAAATGGGCCCGTGATAAGAGTAAAATCCTCTGGCCCAACATCTTTTGGCAAGGAATTTTAGGGACAGCTGTGGGACCAAAATATAAATTGGGCTTAATTCAATACTAGTTGACCAAGACCAATAGCACTTGGGTCATGCCTAGACCATCTTATTAATAACGAGGATTATTGCCAACATTTATCACATGGATACTTACATGGAAGTCAACATTTACAATTTACTCACGTTGGTTACCCAAAATCTCGGACGAGATATTTACGGAATCACCACATAAGCCTATCTTAAGACAATGGAGTTCCTTGATCAATTCAATCACTACAGCTTTAAACAACTATAAATACAGCCTACACCCCAGAGGGGATGTAATTTCAAAACTTTGAGAGAAAATAATAGAAATACAGTGACCTCTCCGTGGATGTAGGTAATTTTTTCGAACCATGTATATTTATGTATTGTGTGATTGACATATTTATATTAATATTTTGATTACTTTATGGAATCTTTTTTGTAATTAATTTTCACTCACATGCAGTTAGAACGAAAAATCCATTTTCTAAACAAAAAACCTTTCTCTCAAGGAAGGATAAAAAAAAATCATTTCATCAAAGAAAAATAAAAAAGAAAGATGAGGATGCATGCATGAACTTTATTATGGAGTCTCGTTTAGTCATCATATGAGTCCTTATGTCATTTGTTAAACACAAGCATCATGTACATTTGCAAAAACCACTCTCCATCAGGATTACTATGCATCAGGATATGTGAGGTGGATATTTAGGAAATCGTCACCCTCATGTCAACATTTTGATCCCACCATCGGTAGTTTACCCTCTAGCTAAATAGGACACGCCTACTCGAGTTTCCACTCCTCCTCAAATAAATGATGGGGATCCCCATATACAGGTTCCATTTACCCCACATGGGTTTTTCAACACACTATCAATACTACTAGTATATTGGATATGCCTACTCAATTCCTCCTATAAATGAATCAGTTTCCCACCTTATTAAACTAGTTCACCCACCTCTTAAACAAAGCCTAGAGCTGACCTAGGTCCAAATTAAGTTGAAATCACTCTAAGAATCCATCAGCAATCTTCAAACCTCAGATGACCTTTGAAATATAAAAATGGTTTTCCTTCACACCTCTTTCCTCCTTGATGAAATTAAGATTCCATCTTTAAGACATATAAGGGGTTAGGATAACCCTATGCACATATGACCAACTATAACCAATTAGGTGTCAGGTTGATGTTTTCCTCTAATATAGGCTTCGGTTCCCTCGTCCGGTATATGGGTCTAAAGAGAGAACAAATTATAAAGACCTTAGACAATATATGCCAAGATTTTCTGAAGCAGCATACAACGAGGAAGTGAGTGTCACTTAGAAGGACCTGAAAATGTTGAAGCAAGGAGAAACCAAGATTTTGGTGACCTTTGTCCTGGTATATAGTTAAAATTCTTCCCAAATTGTCAATCTTCGATACGAAGATGACTAGATCATCCTCATCATAAAGAACCTTTAAAAATAAGTACATGATGAGTTATGGGTCATATAGATTCTTCATTTCAAGGACCTTAACCATATTAGATATCAAGTTGAAGAGAATTTAGTTGTCAAGGCTTCCAAACCGATATTATAAGAAACTCCAAGTCTACAAACTTTTCCACCAAGAAGGGATCATATAGAACCTCCACCTCCTACATCCATATTTTTTCTAGGACGTACCCTAAACCGAATGGTTAGCCCACTATTATAGTTATTATGACTCCCTATAATCCCAAGCCTACTCCAATCTCTTACAATTTCATGGCTCCACATGGGAACCACCATCGTTCAGAGCTTCCCTAAATTGGATGTATGCAAAACTCCAACTAGACGCGCGTTTGAAGCCCCTAAATGCAAGACCGCCTATGATCAACCCTGATAAAAATTGGCATTTAAATGCTCACTGTGACTTCTAACAAGAATCGGGCTTATAATCCAATATCTCATAAAATTAAGGAGCCTCATCCACCATAAATCCAATGTTACTAGTAACCCTCTCCCCTCCCATCCACCCAATCCAAACATTAACTCTATTGCCAATATCCATAAACTAAACATAAATACATATTCACCCATAATCCTCATTCATCATAACTTGAGGATGAGGACTCTTCTTAACAATCAAAAAATAGCACTCCCATATATACTCACTCCTACTATAAACTCCATATAGAATACAAAAGCAGTCATCCATCACATGAGTTTATTCATACGGACCATTAATTTCCTATCCCACATAAAGGATAACACCACAACATTGAATTTATCTAACTGATAGAATTAATGATATTCAAAGAATCAATCTTATCGACCCTGGTGGTCCAAGAGTTTGAGAAGTATATTACTCCTCTAATTAAGAGGAAATGAATGATGAAGCCCTTCAAGTGGATGGTTTTGTAACAATAGTAGGCCCTGTCCAATCCACAAGATAAAATGAACCTCTACATAAGTAAATCATATGTTTTATCCAAGGAGACGGTTATACAAGTAGTGGATGATTAAAGGTCATGTGTCCCTTATCGATTGATAGTGCTCCCGAACTTGATGAAGAAACCTCATATAAAACTCCTTCACACCTACCAACACTTCTAAAATTCCCATGTAGCCTAGATCCCATTCTCAAGTTAGTGAATAAAGAAAATACTAACTGTAATACAACCTCATTACCTAGAAATAACAGATCAAATATGTGAAGTTATATAATGAGGAATAGTGATGTCATTATCGCTAGGAATGAAGAGATGTCACGTGGCTTTCATAGTTATTATCTAACCTAGTACCAATCCTAATTATTCCAAATAAAGACTTGATTCAACAAATGGGACTATCTCTCATAAATTCATTGCATCTTAATCAAAAAAGTGAAGTTATACAAAGAATATGACTAGTTCTATGGTGAACCTGAGGCATCCCCACCGAAAATAAAAACCCCACATGAGTTTTAGGACTCCTCATCACAAGATAATAGTTACCACATAATCACCACATATTTTGATCTAAACATCGATTCCTCCCATCTTATGAGATCCAACCAGATCAAATAATTCACCTCAACACTCTCATCCTCCATTAATACATAGAGATTTTAGGGGGCCCTAATAACGCCTGATTCAGATATTTTTCATTCTATAGATCCAAACAGATATGCCTTGACATATAAATTTGATAGTATTCTCTCATCAAATGAAAATAAATACCAAAAACATTAACTGAAATATTACTCAACTCAAGGGTCTAGGATATAATGATCATAAAACGCACAAGTTGATCCAATAACATCAACTTGATCTTGGGGAGTGATACCTCTTATTTTGAGGGAGACCTTAAGAAAGGTGATATTAATGATTACTCTGTCCTTGGGCATATTGTAAAATGGACTACCTTCAATCTTTTCATTGTGGGACCTCTTCTTGGTCCTAAAATCACATATAACTAGGATAAAACTATGGATACATGTACCTTTAGTCTGCTCGGATTATTAGAATGTTTTAGCTTCGATGGTACTCACAAACTTTCCTATAACAAGAATGTGAGATCTTTATGGTGCAATAGATCATTAATGATAAAAAACATAAGATGCCTCATCGAATCCTTGTCTATCATAAAGTGTGTTAATGGTCAATCTCTATGGGATGAGGCTAATCCATAAGTAATTTACCATTATGGAGAGATGTTAAATAAATACACCTATATCCTATAGAACATCATGTATTAACACTCATAGACATCCTTTGACATGAAATAATTATATGACTAATCCATGGCCAATGATATATACAATTTAATGTACTAATTATCGATTATTTAGTTAACCCACCTTTTGAAGGAAATACCCTCTATGAATATTCCATTTTAGTAATTGTTATAGAGATAAAGGACTCAACCTTTGAATCATATATGAGTATAAATATGTTGATATCATGTCCAGCTGGGACTAACTTGTCTTTACAAAAAACAACAAAGAAAATATAGAAAACTTAAGAGACGTTGCTAATAATCGATTGGACCAAAGTATCTATCCCTCCCTAATCCAGTCGTTTAATAGAACGAGTCTCCTTATAAAATTCCTATAATAGCTATAATGGTTGGAGAGGCATAAAAATATAGAACAATTAGTCTTACCCAAAGAGGAAGCTAACTTTATCACTCGGTGGGATGATATTCTGACCCCGTGACCTCCATATGTAAAGTAAAAGGATTCATAAAAAATCCCATCCTCGTATTTTACCACGAAAATGCGAAGGTGAATGAATAACTCAAGATAACCTCAATAAATATCACCACATGGGAAATATTAGTCAAATTTTGAGAACATCGGTCAACATTCATAAAAAAAAAACTAGCCAAAGCTTCATTACTAAGGGACCTTTACCCTCGTAATAAGTTTGACACCTTGATTCAATCACTGTTAATTTCTACATCAACTTCTTCAACGAGGTCTTGTACACTCAAGATAGTAATCACATGTTCAAAATGCATATCACCATAGAGATACGAGGACAAATCATCCCCTGGTCCTTATTGGCAATGGATAAACCATCAATGTATCCCCTTTATGCACTGTCACTGGTCTAGGTTACACTTATTTAAAGTTTATCCCCTCCTTAATAGTTATTAAGGCATGTAACAACATTCTAAGAAATCCTTGAGGCTATTATGCTTAAACTCATCATTGGGTCGCAAATGTAATAATGAGTCTTAGATATTTGATGTCTTGGCCAACTTTAACCTTCTGCTAGAAGGGGGGGATACACCCCATGGAGGGATTAATCTCCACTCTATACATGAAATTTAGGTTCTCCTTTTATATGGAATTCAATACCATTAATGAGATGATGGCTTGGACATAGCCACCAGAACCATATCCGTACCTCACTTATCTACCACCCCCACCACCCGATAGTAGACACCTCTACCTAAAAAGATTTAAATTTGTCCCATTAATAAAGAAGACTTAAGCAATATCTTGTCATAGATGATACCCTATCTTGTATCATCCATAAGATGGGTTCAATCCCATTTTAGGTCTAGGTAATAATAAATAAGGAAACCACGAGGTTTATAGATTGTCGATATACAAGGATATGACTGACCTTAAATACTAGGGATAGCCATATAAAATATATCAGAGTTACCCTCCATTATAAATCCCCACTCGAGATGGAATGATTAATTCCTCTTCTAGGGGGAGGGCTTCCCCTACCATGACCTACCGAAGACTTGGTGGGACGAACATCAAAAGAAGATAAAAATTCAAAATAAATTACTTAAAAAAGATCTTGGAAGAATAAAGCGTAAAATTTGATGGTTCATTGGCCGAAGGCAAAGGAAGTGAGAGGATTATTCTAAGCAATGGAAAAGAAGAGGTTTGCCTATATTCTAAGTTAGACTTTTGTTGTTCCAATAATTAAGTTGAGTATGAAGCACTAGTGCTTAGATTCTTCGAAGATTTATGAAGGGGCATCCAGCTACTCACCATCTAGGGTGACTCTAAACTGGTGGTGAAGTAAGTAAATGAAGAATACGCTTTGAAGCATATGAGTTTGGTGCCTTACCAAGTTATCATTCAAAGGTTCCTCGAACAACTCCATGAGGTGATAATCAAAAGACACCCTAGGGTAATGAAAGAACGTGTTAATGCTTACATTAAAACTACCCAAAAGATAGCCATCAAAGGTGACTCAATGGTCATTCAAGACGCGACACAAACCGACCCTAATGGGGTGGATTTTAAAACTCGATTAATGAATTAGTATCGTGTATGGGTTTTTAAAAAATTCGTTTATTAAATGAGGGTGGGGTTAGGAGTTAATTTAAATAAAACCACCTCGCCCCGTCCCGTTTAACTTATCACTACAAAAGACCCTTTGTATGTAAGTTAATTACAATTAAACCATACATGTATGTATACATATATATATATACAGAAAGTCTCCTGTAAGGACTCATTATAGTGCAGACCTCAGTACATACCATTTTTTTAAAATAGTAAAAAAATGATTTCTTTTTGTGTGAAACTTCATGGATATGATCTCCACAGTGAGAAGATCATCTCCAATTTTTTTCGTCAAAAAATTCAATAAAAAAAACCATTGAGATGAGGTGATATGTAAAAAAATGGTATAAATATGCATTTTCAACCGTTGTAATGTTGGGTCGGCGCCAGCCGCTTTGATGATTGAATATTTTGATAAAAATTCATGGATATGATCTTCTCACTATCAAGATCATATCCATGAAGTCTCATCAAAAAATTCAATCAAAAAGTTGATGACAGGATCGCCAACATTTCAACGGTCAAAAATGCATATTTATACCCTTTTTTTACATATCACCTCATCTCAATGGGTTTTTTATTGAATTTTTCGGTGGAAAAATTTGGAGATGAGCTTACCACCGCGAAGATCATATCCATAAAGTTTCATTAAAAAATTCTTTTTTTTACTATTTTAAAAAAATGGTATGTACCAAGGTCTGTACCATAAGGAGTCCTTATAGGAGAGGGCCTATATATATATATATATATATATATATTGTGGTGACAATTAAACTCAACACAAAATAATAAGCAAAGGAAATCACCAAAATAAACAAAGAACTTGAAAGAATTGCAATCACACAACACAAGATATACGTGGTTCGGCAAGAAGGCCTACGTCCACGGTGGTGCTCTCAGTATTTTATATCTCTTTACTCCGAGGGAGTGTTTACAGAAAAGAATACATGCCCTTTGCCCCGGGCTGAGGGTTTAATATATACATGTTGTTTTTCGGAGAGTGGGGGTGTTGGATTCCTCCACGTTAGCCCATAACACCCTAGCATATCTCATGAGAGATTTTAGGGGTTGAATGGGTCATAACTAAGTTAGTTATGCACGTGGCCTACAGACTTTGGGTTGGACTGAAGCAGGCTACTTATCTGGGCGGGAATGTTTGATCGAGGTACCCACAATTGCTCCTAAAATTTTTGGGTCACAATTTGGGCTCAATAATTTTAAATAAAAGCCTTAGTGGTGTTTTTGTGAATTGCATAACACCTTGAGATTGAAGTGTCTTTCTCGAATCGATTTAGGCGGTAGACTGCTTTGTTCCCTGTGCATGATGATTAGAAAGGTTTAAAACAGCTTGGAGAGGTCATTCTTCTGGTGTCGCTTCAAATTTTCTCTGTGTTCTCTAGATTTCTCCAACCTCTCACTGTTGCTTTCTCACTTTCAGGTCTCGTCTTCCATCTTCAGGCTTCTTCTTTATCTTCTCATTTTCCCTGCTTACGACTTTACATCATTTCAAGATGACTCTTACTTCGTAAGTTCTTCTTACTCCTTATTTTTTATTTTTCTATTAGAATTTCTTCATATTTGATACTAGGGTTTCTCTTTTCTGATGACGAAAATAGGCAATAGGTCAATAACTGAGTTTAGGAAATTTTACAATATTCCCAACTGGGTAGACATCGAATGTGCCCATGTTCCTCGTAATGTCAGAGACATTGAGGACGGTCACTGGATACATGTTCTTTTGTTGTCCCAAAGGGGTCTTACTTTTCCCCTAAATCGCTTATTTTTGCACTTTTTTAGTTACTTCGATATAGTTCCTGCACAGTGCTCGCCAAATGTTTGGAAAATTGTCAATGGTGTGCATAGAATTAATTATCTCTATGGCACCAATCTTGGGCTTGCTGAAATCTGCTATCGCTATTCTTTTTCTCGAACTAGCTCTGGTTTTCTTTACCTCAAAGCTAGGAGTCTTGATAGGATATTGGTAGTAAATCTACATGATTCCCACAAGTACTACTGGCATGAGGGGTATATTGCCAAAAATTGGTAGTTCCCTCCCCATACTGAAGGGTCGAGGTCTGGGAGATTCGTGATTCCATTTTATGGGGAGGAATATATACTAGGCATAGTTCTTATTCTGTTCATTGATCCTCTATTAGTGTATGGTATTTCTCATATCTTTCTCTCTTCTTTTTTTAGAGAAGACAAAGAACTCAGAACCCGCTCTTCGCGAGCTTCGAGCTACTGAGCTGGTTAAGGCTTGGGAAATTAGGGAACTCTTGGCTGACGGTGAGCATCCTCGATCAGCTGCATTTCTTCTGGAATACAAGAAAATTGGGTCTAGTTTCATCTCACGACTTGTGGATAGCATTCCTCAGCTAGACATCTCAGAAGAGGTTGATACCGACCAAATCCAATTGGACGAGGAGGAAAGCAGCTCTGGTAAGGAGAATAAGGGGGCAATCAGAGGCGGTGTTGAAGGTGACTACAGTGAGGAGAGCTCAAGTAACAAAGATTCTTCTAACTCGGAGGAGGGTTCAGAGGCTCGGGAGTCTTCGGGGGAATCAAGTAGTTCCAGTGAGGAAGATATGGCTCCTCCTAGGAAGAATTTGATCCGAGATGATGATGAAGACAACGTGTTTCTTTCTCGTTGGTTGAAGAAGCAGAAATTTGGGAGCAGGGATGTCGCCACTGGATCCCAGACTATTGCTCATAAGTAGGAGAGGAAGAAGAAAGAGGAGGAACTGGTGAGAGTGAGGGAGAGAAAGAAGGAAGAAGAGAAGAAGAAAATGGAAGAGAGAAAAAAGGATAAAGAGGGAGAAGAAGGAGAGGGAAGAAGAGAAGAGGTGAGGATAAAGGTGGGGTAGTCTCTGGTGCCCGTGTCTGCTCTGGATGGGGGGGCTTCTGTTGTTATTACCCCTCAGCTAGCTCCGACAGTGCTGGAGAGGGCAGTGCTTCCAGCTGATCGCCAGAGGTCGATAAACATAGGGACCGACCAGTTAGCCCCGAAGGCGAATCAGGGGCTAGCCTTGGTAAGCCTGTTTTCACTTCTCTTATCTTGCAATGCTTCTTTTCATACTTTTTCTACTTATTTTTTTCTTTTTCTCTACAGTTTGTGTTTATTTCACTATCCTCTACCGCAGTCATGACGAGCTGGCGAGGAACAATGCTGAGATAGAAAGGAAAAATGTTGAGATAGAGGCCAGTTTGAAGACTGCCAGTTCTGATCAGAAGTCTTCTGACCTCACCTTGGACCAAGCCAATAAAGAAAAAGATGCGGCGAACAAGGAGATCGAAGAGCTGAGGCAGTAATATGATTTGGTCTGCGCGAGCAAGCTAGCTATGGCAGAGGAGAATAAGGTGCTGGAAGGGAAGGTGAATAAAGTGTAATCTGAGGCGTCCACCCTCAAAGAGAGATCGTATAACACTAGATTGGTCGCAGCGTACGAGGATGTTGAGGCCCAGATCGGTTATATTGGTCGTCTCAACTTTAAGAAGGGTTGGGATAAGGTCTTACTCGCTGTCGAGGTGGATATTGACTCCACCCTCTTTGACGAGCATGACCCTGGTCCCAAGCCTGTCGTAGATGAGGTGCCTCTCCCTGCTGTAAATGAAGGTGCCCTTGTTGTTTTAACCATCATTGTTGATGCTCCCCATGACCAGGGGATGGCGACTACTCCATCTGAAGGAGGTGTGGCTGGAGCTACTGCTGCTACTGCAGATAAGGGGAAGCAACTAACGACCTCAGAGCAGACTGAGGTTGCCAGCTAGTCTTATTTAGGGAGCTCTTTGTATTTTTTGTATTTCAGTTACCCTTTCTATTCGCTGATGTACTCTAAACCTTTTTTTAAATGAAATAAAATTCAGCTCCCTTCGGCGTACTGATTTATTTATTTTTTTAATACTTATCTGGTTTGTAGCTGATTGATGTTGATGAGTATATACCTACTACTTCTCAACTAGGAAAGATTTTTGGTTCTGATGTGAGCAATCGAGTTTGCAAAGCCTTTATAAGGATCTGCAAGTCTCTTAGGTCGAGGAATTAAGATTATATGGACCGGTCAGAGCTTGTCGCAAAGCAGAAGGATAGGCTCCAAGAGATGGAGGAGATCGGCGCTTCTGTTCAAGAAGAAGTGGATGCTCTGAAGGCTAAGCTCCTGGATGCCTCTGAGGCTAATCAGGTTGGAGAAGTACCTCAGCAAGATAATGATGCTCTGAGGAGACAAGTCTTATGACTTAGGGAGAATGCACCGAGCATTATTCCTCAAGTTTTATGTGGTTCCTCTTCATCTACTGGACCGCGAGCTGGTACTGATGATAGAGGTTCAGCTAGGGAGATTATCAAGCTCCGAGGCGATGTTTATCGGGCGTACGTGATAGCTATCGATCTTCAAAGTCATGTTACCTTGCTGAGGCATCTGTTCAAGAAAGGTCCTCGGCAAGTGTGAACTGATGGTTACGATCAGGGTTGGACCGATGCTCCGACGAAGTTGGGGGAAGTTGAAGAGTTATCCTTTGTTAGGGGATGGTTGAGTGCTCTTAGGGAGTTGCAGGTTCCTAGGAACTCTGTCCTCTAGTATCGTCATGAGATCTCCCCCTCAACTTTGATGCCTAACCCATTCAGGATGGATGATCAGTGGGTCCCCATAGATGTTATCCCCAGGCAGCTATTCGAGCCAGATTTAAATAAAGTCGAGGAGGAATTATCTCCTCACCCAGATAATGGCCGAAGAGCGCAAGTGGATGACTATCTTGCTCGGCGACCTATTCCTCATTATGATTTATTTTATTCAACACATGTAACTCTGTGCATGCAATGATTTAATAAAATAATTATGTTTTGGGTGATTCGCCGACTAAACACGTGTATTTTTTACTTTATTGATTTCTTGTTCGACTATCTTGGGCTCTCCTTAGCCTACTAGATATGATATAGGCAGAGTTATTTTATTGAGTGAGTATCCCCCCAGTCCAGTATGTTTATTCGATACCGTTTTACCTCACTTTACCTTTTAGGTCGTGTCGTCACACTCCCTTAGGCCTAAGTGTCGCAATGGCGAGGACACACCTGGTGTTGGATGTTCTATCCGAGCAAGTTTTTTTAGCCAAACAGAGTTTGGTGACCAACCTGAGTTGGTCGAGTTGCCTAAGGGTCCCCTGTAGGGCTTCATATATTGCCAGGGGCAATGCTAGGAGGTTGTTCATGTTTGATGATTAAAACCTGAGGACAGTAATACCCTACTTTTATATGGTAAGAGGAGAGCTTGTAACTTGGAAAAGGTGCATAAATTATAAAGTAATTGAGAGAAAATCAACACTTTGTAGAATTCCGCTACCAAACAATCTTTTATTAATCGGAAATTAAATGAAAATTTCAACATTGTAATAAAATATCAACACAGAAAACTAGAAGTAGAATTTCTTTAAATTGGCTGTGTTCCAAGCTCGAGGTATTTCCCTGCCCTCCAGTGTTTCTAAGTTATAGTCTCCTTGTAGGTTGTCCCTTATCACCTTGAATGGTCCCTCCTAGTTTGGTCCTAGCTTACCGTCTGATAGTTTTACTACGTTGCCAAGAACTTTCCTTAGGATGTAGTCCCCAACTTGGAATGCTCTCGGATTGACCTTCTTGTTGTAGTGCCTTGCTAGATGTTACTAATAGCCTGCTAGTTTCACTAGAGCCAGCTCTCTTCATTCCTCAGCTAGGTCAAGTTCAACGAACAATGCTGCATCATTATGGTCTTGGTCGACGAGGGTGGACCTCATGGTGGAGAGACCAGCTTCTAAGGGAATGATGGCCTCCATACCATATGTCAGTGTGAATGGGGTTTCCCCAGTTGCTCTCCATGGGGTAGTGTGATTAGCCCATAAGATGTGTGGAAGCTCGCTCACCCATGCCCCTTTAGCTAGCTCCAATCACTTCTTCAATTCATCAATCACTATTTTATTGGAAGCTTCAGCTTGCTCTAAGGGTATGCCACCAAGCTGAAATGGTGCCTGATCCCGTGGTCGTTACAGAATCCCTGGAAGAGGCCACTTTTAAAATGGGTTACGTGTCAGTGATGATGGTCCTGAGGATCCTGAAGCGGGTGATAATGTTCTTACATATGAATCTTATTATATCCGCGTCTCTGATGTTCGCCAACGGCTCTGCCTCTATCCATTTGGTGAAGTAGTCTGTCATGACTAACAAATACTTGCGATTATCGACAACGGTAGGAAGAGGGCCTACGATGTTCATTACCCATTGTGCCAAAGTCCATGGGCTAGTAAGTGACTTCGGGTCATTGGCCGGTTGGTGAACCATAGGAGCGTGAAGTTGACATTTTTCACACTTGCGAGCACATATCCCAGAATCCTTCTGCATGTACGGCCACTAGTAGCCTTACCTTATTGCTCGAAAATCTAGCGACCTGCCCCCAATATGACTCCCGCAGATTCCCTCATGGAGCTTGTGCAAAACTTGCTCGACGTCCTTCGGGTGAACGCATTGGAGTTAAGGACCGGTGAAGGATATTTTATATAATTTTCCCTCAGGCGATAAGTGAAAGCGAGCAACCTTGACTCTTATCTTATGAGCGGCCTTCTTATCATCTGGTAGGGCTCCATATTTCAAATAATCCCTTAAGGGGTCCATCCAACTGGGGGCTAATTCAATATGGAGAACATGACTTATGTTTGGCAGTTTCTCGATCTGGGTAATGCTTGGCTGGGTAACGAAGTCTATTGGAATTGTTCTCTTCAGGTCAGAATTGATCGCTGAGCTCAAGGCCGCTAGGGCATCAGCATGGTTATTTTATCCTCTGGGAAACTATTGGATGCTGACCCTCTCAAAGTTAGACATTAATTTCTTTATTGTGGCGAGGTAGGCCTCCATTCTCTCACTCCTCGTATTGAAGTCTCCACTTATCTGATTGGAGACCAGTTGTGAGTCGCCAAACACATGGAGTTCCTTTGCCCCCAGTGCCTATGCCTTCTGTAGGCCTACTATCAGTGCTTCATACTCTACTTCATTATTAGAGGCTTCAAATCCAAGCCTGATTCCTTGCTCAAGGATTTCATCTTCGGGGTTAACCAGCACGATGCCCACTCCTGACCCCTTGGAGTTAGAGGCTCCGTCAATGAACAGTTGCCAGACACCTTGAGCTGAGGGGTTTTCCCTTTGACCAATAGGGTAAAGTTGGTCAGGAGGATGTTCTCCTATAAATTATGTGATGAAGTTGGCGAGGACTTGTACCTTGACTGCATTCATTGGCAGGAACTGGATGTCAAATCGCCCGAGCTCCACTGACCATTTTGATATTATATCGAACAAATCTGCTTTTTGCAGGGCTGTCTTAAGGGGATGAGATGTAAGGACGATGATGGAGTGGGATTCAAAGTAATGTTTTAATTTCCTCGAGGCTACTACTAGTGCAAAGGCGAGCTTTTCTAGGGGAAGGTACCACTATTCGGCGTCCAAGAGGGTTTTGCTCGCATAATATACTGGGTACTGGATCCCCGTTCTTTTGCACACTAGTGCAGAGCTTACAGCATGACTGGAAACTGCGAGGTACAGGTATAGAGAGTCATTATCATGAGGGATTATGAGAAACGGTTGTGAACTAAGGTAAGCATTGATTCCTTCTAACGCATTCGAGCAATCTTCATTCCACTCTACATTTTTTCTTTTCTTCAAAAGTTAAAAAAATCGCTGGCACCTTTCGAATGATTTTGAGATGAATCGATTCAGGGAGGTGAGCATTCCTGTGAGCTTTTGCACGTCTCTTATCGTACGGGGCATTGGACCCTATTTATGGCGTCAATCTAGTCCGGTTTAGCTTCAATGCCTCTCTTGCTAACCAAGTACCCAAGAAATTTTCCTGACTGGACACCGAAGGAACACTTACATACGTTAAGCTTCATTCGGTATTTCTTGAGGATTTCGAAGGTCCTTAATAGGTCTGAGAGGTGTTCTTCTTTATGCCTTGTCTTGACGAGCATATTATCGATGTAGACCTCCATGGTGTTTCCCATTTGGTCTTTAAACATTTTGGTGACCAACTGCTGGTAGGTTGCTCCTGTATTTTTTAGCCCAAAGGGCATGACCTTGTAACAATACAACCCGACGGTGGTGATGAATGATGTCTTGTCTTGATCCAACTCATAGAGAAGGATTTGGTGATACCCTGAGTAGGTGTCTAGGAAACTTATTCTTTCATGAGCTGTTGTGGCATCCACCAACTGGTTAATCTTTGAGAGATGAAAACTGTCTTTAGGGCATGCTCTGTTGAGGTCGGTGAAGTCAATACAGACCCTCCATTTAACATTACTTTTCGGGACCACTACTTGGTTGAACAGACACTTAGGGAATTGAACTTCCCGTATGGATCCAGCATCCAGCAGCTTCTCCACTTCCTTCTCCACAACCTTGGCCTTCTCGGGTGCAGTTCGCCGTGCCTTTTGCGTGATCAGCTTGAAAGTCGGGTCAATGTGCAACCGATGAAAACCCACACTGGGATCGATCCCGAGCATCTCGTAGGGTTCCCACGTGAAAATGTCCAAGTTATTCCGTAAAAGTAATGTTTGTTCCCTCATCTCTCGATCTAGTAGAGAGGCTTAGATCAGGAACATCTTATCTGTCTTGTTGTCGCCGGCTGCGACTTCCTCCAGGTTCTCAATGGATCGCTCAGAGGGGAGGAGCCTGGTCTCCTCTACTCCAGGTCTTCCACATTTTAACTACTATTTGGAAGGTATCAAACCTTCATGTTCCTCAACCTTCTTCTCGACCTCCTTCTCCGGATTAGAGCGGATGGCTACTATAAAGCACTTTCTTACCATTGCCTGATCTCCATGGATCTCCATCACTCCTCGCTCAGTCACATATTTGAGTTTTTTATGGTAGGTAGAGGGGATGGCCTTCATCACTTGTAGCCACCCTCTGCCAAAAATGGCCTGGTAGGGCGAGTCAATGTTGACCACCAGAAAATCGATCATTTTGGAGACATTTCCTGCCCTTACTGGAAGTACAATCTCTCCCAAAGGTATGGTTACTTTACCAGCGAAGCCAACTAGAGGGACAATGGCTTCCTTAAGTCGGCGACGCTTAACTTCAACTTTTTAAATAGGTCGAGATACATGACTTCGGATGAGCTACCCTGGTCAACGAGCAACTTGTCGGCATCGTAGCTAGATATCCTGAGTGTAATGATCAAAACATCATGATATGGGGTCCTTACTCCCACTAGGTCTTCACCGTGAACACAATGTGTTTGCTGTAGTCGACGTCATCTTATCGCCGATGCTTTCCTGCCTGTGTTTTAACTGGATCGATTTAAAAATCTTGCATTACAGCCGTAAGCTTTTTAACTTCCATTCGAGCTGAGTTTCCTTAAATTTTCTTTAGATCTGATGCCCCATGAATCACTGCGAACTCATGGCCAACATCCTCCTCGAGCACGTTGTCAGGCCTCAAGTCTCCATTGGTAGTGACCTTCTCTGCCTTCTTCTCCATGAATTCATTCAAATGTCGAGTTTGGGATAACTCTTCAAGGTGAGACTTGAGGGCCTTGCAGTGATCGATTTTGTGCCCACCCTCTTTGTGGAAAGCACATCTCAGTGCGTTATTCCTTTTTTAGGGGTCTCCCCCATCTTTTTAGTGCACTTAATGAACGGATCGTCCTTGATCTTTGCTAGAATCTTGTAGATTGGTTCTTTAAAAATAGTGTTTACTGCCTGAATTTCTTTTGAAGCATCGTTTTTGTTCCCGCTCTTGGAGCCACTTTCCACTTTTGCTTCCTTTATTTTGGTTCTCGGCTTTGTCGCTGCTCTTGCTCGCAAACTTGGCGAGACCATTCTCCCCTGTACTGAGGCGGGTCACATCCTTAACTTTGGCGTATGTTTCGATTCGAGCCATTAGGACGTCAATGGTCGTGGCCTCCTTTTTAGTAAGGGATTGATGCAAGAGGCAGGAACTGGGTAGGCGAAATTTAAAGGATGCCACAGCGACTTGCTCCGAGCGGTCCTCGACCTCGGTGAATAACTCCCAATATCTTTTCACATAGTCTCTGAGGCTCTTTTGAGGCATTTTCTTCATTATCAACAAGGCATCCATCCTCTTTGGATGGGAGCTGTTGGTAATGATGCGAGCTGCGAAGAGCTCTGCTAGGGACTCAAAGCTCCTGATGGATCTGTGAGGGAGTTTCTCGAACCACTTCTGGGCCACATCGTGAAAGTTCGAGGGAATGATCCAACATGTTAATGCATTCTTATGGTTTTAGAGGGTCATGGTCTGCCTGTACTACCTAACATGGTCGATAGGATCAGTCTTTCCATCGTAGATCTTGAATCTGGTAATCACGAACTTCTTGGGGGCTTCTTCTTTTATCTCCCTTGAGAAAGGGGATTTCATCTGGGTCCTGAGAGCTCGTCTGGCTATCTCTCTGGTAGATCTGGCACCCCGATGCACTGGGTGCTAGTCCATTTCTCTCCGGACCAAATTTCGTATGTCATTATTTCCTCAAGCTGGGCTCTTATAACGGTGAGCTGGTTACTGTTTCTCGAGCAAGTCATCATCTGACATGTGTTCCTCAAATCTTTGAGATCCACGTCTAGGAATCCTTCCTCGGCTGCTAGATTTTCTCGCCTGAGGGCTAGGAGTGCGATATTGACGTTGCCTGGTGCTACGATGGAGTTCTCTCTCCATTCTCTGCAATCTTCTTTTGAGATGAGCATTCTCCACTTCCTTCTTGCGAGTGGCCTCCTCATGCTCTTGGAGCCTGGCCTCATAGGCATCGATTAGCCTGGAGACCTGTGTGGACCTGGTTGGTCCTTGTCTTTCCTTCAAAGCTTATCGTTCTGGGTGATCCCTAGTATTTGAACGTCGAACTTCAGATATGATCCTGCGAGGGGCAGATTGTTCTTGAATATCCCCGGCTTGAGGGGCATTGCTGCTGTGACCAGACATTCCAATTTTTTTTGGTGAAGGATTTCTTAAAGGAAAATAAACGTTTTTCATACATGGCACCAATTGTGGTGACAATTATACTCAACACAAAATAGTAAGCGAAGGCAATCACCAAAATAAACAAAGAACTTGAAAGAACTGCAATCACACAACACAAGATATACGTGGTTCGGTAAGAACGCCTATGTCCACGGTGGTGCTCTCAGTATTTTATTTCTCTTTACTCCAGGGGAGTGTTTACAGAAAAGAATACATGCCCTTTGCCCTGGGCTGAGGGTTTAATATATAAATGTTGTTTTTTGGAGAGTGGGGGTGTTAGATTCCTCCACGTTAGCCCATAAATCCCTAGAATATCTCATGAGAGATTTTAGGGGTTGAATGGGTCATAACTAAGTTAGTTATGCACGTGGCCTACAGACTTTGGGATGGACTGAAGCAGGCTACTTTTCTGGGTCGGAATGTTTAATCGAGGTACCCATATATATATATATATATATATGTACACACACACACACACTAAAAAACATGAAACTAAACCACCTCACCGCTCCTTTTCACTATCAGCTCACTCTCTCTCCTTATCTCTATTAGCCCACTCTCTCTCCTTCTCTCGATCAATTCTGTCTTGTGTCATTAGCTCCAATGTTGAGTAGCTGTGTCCATCACTCTGTTGCTCACTCTCTCGCGATCTTGTTGATATATATATATATATATATATATATATATATATAATATTGATTTGGATTGATTCTAATTTTTTTTATTTGGTCTTTTCGATCATAAATAAGGAAGTATCACATAAAAAATGAGTCGATCAATTCAAGGTGAAAATAATATTTTTGATGCAAAAACTGAATTAGATCTAAAACTAGTTCCACCCCATCTACCAAAACAAATGGTGAAGGTGGGGAAGCTATTCCACCTTACCCCAACAAAAGAAAATTCGCATCTTCTATTTAGGAATATTTTTACAGAGTTAAAGATGGATTGGGTAATTTACAACATGTCACTATTGTCATACAAGAATTAAGGAAAATGACATCTCCATCTTACATAATAGAAATGCTTCCTACAAACGATAGCAATGATTGGAGAGGCAAAATAAGGAGAAAACTTAATACAGGAGCAGGACTATTGAGTTTGGCAGAATTGGCCTAATATTTCGCTATAACTGGGAACTTATACTATAAAAATACAAGAGGCTAGTTATAGAGGGGTGTTAATCCAGATGAAGATGAGAAGAGGTTAAAAGAAGACTACCTGCATAGTTGAGAAACCACTAAAATCCCACTATACTAAAGAATCCAAAGAGCGGGCTACTTCTAGCCCATGATGAAGCAAGACGTTGCGGTAGTTCAAATGGGTTGTGATAAATGCCAATTATGTTACCAGCCGACCGACTATAATTTTGTTGAGCAGCATACTTCTTAAAGACAGACTTATATCAATATATTGGTAGAAGGGATGACTCTAGTGGACAAAGACGATGTCATTAACTAAAACGACGGATCTCAAGGTACTATATCCAAAATGAATAGTTGCATTGGAGGGGGTACTTTAATAGGCCCCTGAATTGCATCAGATTAGATAAACGAAAGAGGTTTTGAAGCAAGCTCATGAGCTAGGACACATAGGGCGAGAAAAGTTGTATGACTAGTTGATGACCCTAGGGTATTATTGGCCAAGTATGGAAAAAGATTCTTCCGAGTTCGTTCAAAAATGCAGAAACTGTCAACTCCACAAAAATATGATCCATACTCCTTCGGTGGACGTACACTCACTCTCTACCATATTTCTTTTCCAAATCTATGCATTTGACCTTGTGAGGTCCATTAATTCCTTTTCTGGGGGAAAATATAGATATTGGTTGCCACTGCGTGCTTTACCAAGTGGGAAGAAGCAATACCTCTAAAGAGAGTTACAACATGCATAGATTCATGATTCATGAAAGAATATATTATTTTTCAATTGGCATCCTAAATTTATTCTTATAGAACAACGAAACCCCCTTTGTGAATAGTAAGGTGAGATTTCTCACGATAAATATTCAATTATTCACCATAAGTCCACTGTGGCCTACCCTAAATGTAATGGGAGAGCTGAAGCTACTAACAAGACCTTGGTAAATATCTTAGAAAAAATGTTAAAGATTTTCTTAAGACATGGGATGATAAGATACCAGAGATTTGGTGGTATTATAAAACAAATAAGAGGAAACCAAACTATTAATGCCCTTCCCCATTAATGTTTAGTGCTGAGGCAATCTTGTCAGTTGAATTGGAGATTCCTTCTGCTCTGTATAGGTTATGGATCATGATGCTTCCTCAAAATAGACATGTATAATTGGAAGCCCTAGATGAGCATGGGGACAATGCGATAAAGAATTTCCAAATGTATATGAAGTAACCCTCAAGATCGTACTCCCAAATGGTGAAGACAATAAAGTTAAAAGAAGGGGATTTGGTGTTAAAGGCTTGCACAAGGCACATCATAGGTTTTTATCTCCTAAAATTTAAAGCTAACTAGGAGGAACCTTACATAGTGCGCAAGGCTCATGATTAGGGTTAATGAAAGATATTAGAAATTGAAGACGATATGACCTTCAAGATAAAAAAAAATAAGTGGCTCAAAATCAACCATGTTTAGAAAAAACCTCATTTGTAATGTTAAGTAAATTTTATAATGTTTAATCGACAACATGTTCTCAGACAAACATTGTATGGAATTATTACTTAATAAACAATGAGATTATGTGATGCTCAAAAAAAGCTATTTTATGTATGAATAGAAATTTTAAAAAAAAAAGGTATAAATAATAGACAATTGCATAATGAACAGTAAAACTAATATTACATTGAAACACTAAGGTTGTAAAAAAGGGAGGAACTATTGCCTTAAGATACAAAACTAGGAACCCTAATTATTTTTCGAGTCATCTATGACAAACCACAAGTTAGTAGAATCAAGTAGTCTAGGGTGAAGGATTAATAGAGAAAATGATAGCTCGGTCTACTCATTAGTAAGCTCAACTATTTCCTTCTCGTATCTTCCATCTCTTGTTGTAGCTTTTTTAACTCCATGTCAGCTTGCGCCAAAGCCTCCCATGCAGACACCACCTTCACCTTAGCTTTAGTTATCTCAACTCCTCAACTACCTGGTTCCTAATGTTGGCCTGGAATTTATCATAGATGGAAGGCAGGTTGACTTTTATGAGAGACATTAAAATCTCAGCTAGCCATGTGAGGTTAAAGCCATCATTAGTCAATATTTGGATTTTTCTAAAAAATTCTTTGATTTTGGAAGACAAAATTGCTATAAAGGCATATTCATGATCTCACTTAGCACAGTGGAGAAATAGATCAACCTGCAAATCATTATAACTGGTATGACTTTAATGAAACGAGGACCGAAGGTGGAAGGATTATGCTCGAGCAATCTCTCTATGAGCTCACGATGAAGGGTAAAAGCGATGTGGGGAAAATCAATCAAAGTTTGCCTAAATAAGTTAAAAGGAGATGCTTCAGGTGGCTGAAAACTATAAGCACTTCCACTGGCATATGGTGAAACATTGATGTTTGAAGCCCTATCATCTTCTTCTTGAAGGAAAATGGTTGTGCGAGACTGCACCTCAACATTTTGGCCAACACTCTGCGTGTTTGGTTTGCTTGAATGAACATCAATAACGATAGAATTGCTAATAATCACTTCATCCTAAATAGCCTTAGAGAGCAATTGGTTCGCAACCAAATAAGGTTGAGCGGGAGCAACAGAGTCTTCCTATATAACTATTGGGGTAGATCGAGCAAGCAAAAATTTAAAACAAGTGACAAGGATCAGGTGCAACAAGTTAACCAGTTTTCTAATCAAAATGGTTGCAAAGTCCAAGTGTAATATTATAAGCACCAAATGGTTTCTCGGACAAGTACACTTGGCTAATAAAGAATCCAAATCGCATAATATCCTATTAGTGCCAAGTCTAAATATACTATAAGAAGCACCAAAAGATTAATCTGGCATGTACACTTGGCCAATAAAAAAAATTCTAATCGCATAATTTGCGATTGATGTCAAGTCCATGTGTGCTATGTTAAGCCCCAAATGGTTGTTTCGGACAAGAACACCTAGCCAATAAAAAATTTCCAATTCCATAATTTGTGATTGGTACCAAGTTCAAGTATATTATGATAAGACTCAAATGGTTGCTCAGACAAGTACACCTAAATAGTCATTATTTTAAAAAAATATGTGGTTGCTTGAATCAACATGATAGGCCATATGGTGGCCCAAGTTTATATTTTTCTTTCTCTTTCACAAGGAGAAAATTAAAACAAATGGAATATAAGTATAATATACATCGGCTTATGAGGATACATCAGGGACTAGTTCCTTAATAGCAGACCTAGCTGTAGGATTATGCTCAACTTCAACCTACCCATGCCTCCCCAATGACCCCACCTTCCAAGATTGAAGGCCCAAAAATATTTACCAATACTTGCTCGTTGATCGTAAGTAAAACCATTAATGTCCTACAAGTGTTGGCCTAGGCTGGATAGGGAGTTGGATCAAAGGCAACTCAATCGGAGTTAGTTTCCTCTTACACAGCTAGAGCGACAGCCTACATTTAAGGGAAATGATAAGTCAAAAAAGGGGGAATGCAATCTATAAACACCCAGAATATAAGCTAAAGAATAGTGAAGGTACCTTGAGCCCATCCATTGGAATGATTGAAGTTACACGTTCAGCTGCTAAGGGTTTCCTAACCACCATAGTAGTCTCACTAGTGGCATGAAATGGTCCCTCAGGAGATTGTTGTGCTTGCCACTGTTATTGTTATTATTATTGTTGTTGTTGTTGCTAATGTTGTTGTTGGTATTGAGCGAAGATTGTCGTTTGGTGTCAAAAATCTAGGGCTCCATCCCAAAGGTATCAATATAGTCATTGACCTTGAAAAAATAAATGACGCATAAAAGACAGGTGAAGAACAAGTCATGGAAATTGAATAACCATTAAAAAGTAAGTAAGAGTTTTTTGAAAAGAAATTCCATCCTTATAACTAAAAAAAGGTACCTCGCATTCAAAAGAATCATCAACTATAATAAGATGGTTTCTCAGAAATGTACATTCTTTAAAACTTTCATGATTGATGCATCAGAGGTCTTTCCTCAACCTCTTCCTCCTTCTCCTCCTCCTCCTCCTCCTCCTCTAGATAAGGTATAGCTCCATGAAAGGACTCTGCCTCAGTCCTTCATCTTTTATGACCACTTGAACCTACTACTGGGCTAAAAGATAGACCTCTAGATGTAATTTCGCCTCTATAAACATATGTGTAGGAGGGTACTTTAGATAAGATGGAGGTGTAACCCCTATCTGAGTATGGTAATGATAAGCTAACTTGGCCAAAGCCTTGGATTAATGATGGGACACACAAACACAAACCCAATGAAGATAGACTCGATTTAAACTCACAAAAACTCTTGTATATAACTCAGGAAATAGTAATGAACTTTAGAAGTGACTTAGGTAGAGGGAGAGAGAAGTAAGAACCCTAGATACACCTTGGTAGGCAGGTAGAAACACACCGTACACCCCCAAGAATCTCTGTCAAGTATTGAAAGCTTCATAATAAGTGACAATGGTGGGTGGGTAAACCCTCTGGCGCGCAATAACTCTCTCTGAGTGTATATTTTCTCTAGTAATAACTTCTGAACTCTCAAAAGATCATATCTCTTCTCAGGGGTGGTTGGGGTCCTTAAATATCCCCCCCACACCATCCCCGAGGCAACTCAGTCATTAAAACTAAATGCCTGATGCACTAGTTGGCTCCACGTCATAAACATTAAATGCCAAGTCATGCCTTTTGCCTAACCACTGTGTGTCAGGGGACTGTTGTCACAGAGGTGGCTCACCATCTACCTGACAGCCCCAAATACCACGGTGGTTTACTCAAGTGCAAGTCTGACATTGTTTAGCTGGCTAGTGACATCACCTACAGTAGATGTGACATTAAGTAGAGAGTTGTTTGGTTCATAACTCAACGCCCGATAAAACTCCAAGTTGCTCCGCCTGAGGCTCCTCGGTCAAGGTCCTTCGGTGTTTTACCAGGTGTATCTAAGATGGTCAGGAGAAGCCCCAACGGTGCCTCACTTCTCAATCCTCCAAACCAAGTCCCTCTAAAGTTCCCACGGTGAGGTCATTCGATAGAGCATGAAAGCTCTCCCAGGTCCTGCCTAGCCTGGTCTCTCGCAAGTACCATTTGACCTCACACAAACTCATTTATTATTATCGTTTCATCATTACAACCGTTATAGCTTAGATTCATCAAAAATAAAAAATACAATATGACTAATGCAACAAGCTAAAATATGAGCTGCCTCGCTTGAGTTGCCATGCTTGAGCTGCCTCGGTTGCTTAATCTCAAACAGTATTGCCAATTAAGGAATTATCCCTAATCTCAGGATTACCTTCAAGCTCCCTCTACATTTGCCCCTTCATGGAGAGATTTATTGGAACAAGAAATGTCTGCACGAAACGTCTCAAACCGATGGGCCTTTCTCTGTGCGAAAAGATTCAGGCCGCTTCTCCTTTATTCAGAACCAGAGCGTTAGAGTCTCTAGGAAAGGTAAAATTCTCCCCGATGTAACTGAGTCATAACTAAACAACGTTTTAACTTATGATAAGAGAGCATCGTAGCGCTTTGGAACCGTTGGAACCTCTTCTTCGTTAGGAGTTTATTGGATATGTCTGACAAAAATATTTTAGCGCCAAAACTCAATATTTCTTAGGAAGGGAACGATTTGTGTTCCCCAGGTGTCACTTCATTAATGACGTGGCACTGTCTTTTCAACTGTCAAAGAACTTCCCGAAATGCCACGTGTTCATTTGAAATGATTGCAGGCGGCCTTGCACGTGCGATAGTGGGAAACTTAAACGATGAACTCCAAAATTTCAGACGGCCATACCCAAACACTTAAACCCTTTTTTCTCTTACTTTGTCACCGTCTTCTTCAAACTTCCATTTTCTTTAGAGAGAGAAAGCCTGCGAAAACTCCATTATTGTTAAGCTCTTGCTTACCTTCTTCCCCTCTCATCTTCTAAACCACCGCCTGTGGTTGTGATCTTCCATTCTCGTTCTTCAAACCTTTTTTTCTCGAAGCTTTCCTGTCACTTTATCGTTATTTACCATGGTGTCCTAAAGTAATCCCACCACGTCTGCTGCCAGTGCTCCACCCTCTGCCTCTATTATTTCCACCACCGTGGATGCTACCTGTCAGGAACAACTAAGGTTTTATCGTCGATCACCTATTTTTGGAGAATGTGATGATTTTGCTGCAGCCTGTAAGACTATCCATTTTTCTTCTAAGTTTGACACCTTATTGTTGGGTGATGAAGACGAAGATTCTTCTGAGTGGGGCTATCTTCCTCCAGAGGGCTCTTCGATTTCGTCTGGAGCGAGGGGACTTCCCATGGTCCCATATTGATTTCGAAGCACCTAAGGGATCTCCTGCCCACTTAGCTGCCTGGAACTCCCATATGCAAAGTTCACATGCTGATATTCTCACCAAGCTTGGGTTGCAACAGGTGAAATGGTTTGGTGAGTTCACTCTCTCGAAGAATAATGCTGCCCTTCATATCCTGATCTATCGATGGAACGTTACTACTCATACGTTCATCGCTGCGTGGGGCGAGCTCACCATAACTTTGGAAGACGTGTGCGAGCTCCTGGGCCTCGATGTAGCAGGTCATGAGCCCTATACCGATGAGGCTCTAGATGCCCAAGAGGTTGTCGACAGTTTGGATTTGGATCGGATATGTCGAAGCTGCATCGGTTCGTCCAACAAGGCTACTTTCTCTCCTCTGATTAATTATTTCTTCAAGGGTTCTAGTGAAGGCAATTCTTCAACAGATGATCCTGGTCAAGGTACACTGTTGGAACTTACTGTCTATATTCTTGTGATTCTCTCCCGTTTCCTTTTGATGGGAAAACCCAATGACCAACCCCGAAGGGACCTTATCAATATATCCATTCATTTAGCCCGGGGCATCAAACTTTCCCTGACTGCAATTGCCTTGGGATCCCTCTACACTTGGCTAAATAGGACTTTGCTCTATATGGAACGATCGCTTGGCCGTTATAACTTGGCCAATTTTGCCAACTGCGTCCTTCTAACCAGCTTCCTTTACTTTCGTTTTCCTACCGTAGCAGCCAAAACCAACCACCCTCCTTCGGGGGAAACCATTCTGCCTCCACGGTCTTTTATTTATCATAAGAGACAAAGTTAAAAGGAGTTGATATCTGTGATTTATCGCTTTAAGAACTTCGTGATGAGGCCTTATCAGGAGGATGCCTTCTTCTACACTTGTGGATTTTTTCAACATGAAGAGAGGGTGGTACAAGCCCCTTCTGAGGATATTGAAGATCCCTCGTTGGCTGTGGTCCTCCTACTCTCCCCGGGATATCTGCCTTCTTACACTGAATGGGGATATACCAGTGAGACTTATAATCCCAACCGATGCAGCTGTAAGTTTGGATTTGACCAGGGGGCTCCTCGTCCAGTGTTTCAATCGTTAAGCCCCAAGGTTTCCTTTAGCGAGGAGTGTTCTCTATTTTCTTCAACCGCTGCGTGGGGAATAAGTTCTTCAATTGCTGGGCGAGTCACCATTCCCAGCATCACTAGGCAAGGAGATGTGACCCCTCTGTTTGTAACAAAATACTGGCTGAAACAACTGGCTGAAATTGTTGAGTTCGTTAAGGAAGATCCAGTGTATCCTCCTGTTTCTTCATTTTCTGCCTTAGAGTTGGGGTTAAAAGGCAACTTCGTTCTTGGGATTAAATTCCCTCTAAGTATGACCCCCAAGGCACCTCCTACTGAGCTTCCACCACTCTGTTCCATGATCCCCATTTCCACGCCTAAACCTAAAACCGCTGTAGCCCCGAAGAAACCTTCCCCTTCAACTGAAGTTGCTACCGGCGAGGGGCCTTCTCAACCACCTGCCAAGAAGGCAAAAACAGCCAAAAGTGGGGTGTCGAAGTTAAAATCTAAGTCCCATAAGTCCCAGACTCCCGTGGCATCCCTCCCCATAGCCTTTGTTCCACCTCCCATGTCTGCCAAAATGGCTAAGCGGTTAAGGAAGGAAGCCCAGGTGAAGATAGCTCGAATAAATGCTGAGTATCAATGGCACACTGTCGTTGTTCCTCCTTCGGTTTCTTTTCCCACGATCGTGGTTGATTCCACGGATCCAACGATAAGGAGGAGAAAGAGTTCAAGGGTTCTTCGAGCTGTTGGCACTGATGCAACGGGAAAAAGGAAAAAGACTCTGGGTACCAAGTCTCAGAGGAAGCAAACTCCTGAGGTACATCTCTCTCCTGTCCCCTCTGTTGCTGCCTCTCGTCCTTCTTCGCCCATGGTTATATCTTCTCGTTCTCCTTCCGAATCTGAGGTATGTATACTTATTTTACTCATTTCCTCTTTGCTTAAGGCAAGCTGCATTTGCTTATTTTCTTTCTTGACAACTGTGGTGCAGGGGGTTGAAGAGGAAAGACCCAATCCCCCTAGTCCTCCCGTGAGCCCTTTTGTGGGGAGACATTTCGATACTTCTCGAATCGATGTGACTTCTCCCCGTTCCCTCATGACGGGGCTTACCTATTCTCGCCGTTCGGCCTCCCAACGTGCGAGGGAAGTTTCTATGGGTGATGTTGTTGAATCTGTGGGCGTTTCTTCGCAATCAGAGACAACTCTCCCCATCCCTTCTAGTTTACCCTCTCCATCCGAGCTTCTTTTGCCCATTGTTCTGGCTGAAGAAAATAAGCCCGAGGTATGATTTTCTTTATAATTTATTTGGTATAATGTCCTTTCAGCCTCACCTCTTTATTTATTTATCATGCTGAACCTTGAAGTTTTGGGTGCCCCAGGTTGAAGTGTCCTCGTTGTTAGCTAACATTCTTCTTCCAACGATGCTGACGAGACCTTTGGCTATAATTCCCCTTTTCGATGCCATAATTGAGGTAAGTAACACCTGGAGATACTTCTCCCTTTTTCTGTACTTATTCCTCTTTTCTAACACTTGCCTTCATGTTGCAGTTTTCCCCCGATCTTGTACCACCTACTTCTCTTGGGGGTCTTTATGCACACAAGGCCAAGGTTGGAGCTTCTGCCCAGTATAGTGGCTCTTCTGCACCCCTCCATGTTGGGGCTTCATTTGGGAGTCCATTACCTTCTCCCGATGAATCCCCTATGCTAGCCTTGGTGCCTTATGTTGGTAAGGGAGTTTTGCTGATCGTTGAGGCTTCTGCGACCAGGGACCTCGTTGTGGCTTCTGAGGTAATGAGTCCGCCCCCAATGGTTCATGTCCCTGCGTCTTCCACGATGACTCCCGTTCTTGCCCCTGTTATGACTGAGGTAATTATGTTACTTCTCATAAACTCCACCTTATAACGGTGACTTAACAACGAAAACTCTTGTTAAGATTTTTCATAAACTCCACCTATAATGGTGACTTAACAACGAAAACGCTTGTTACGATTTTTCATAAACTCCACCTGTATCGGTGACTTAACAACGAAAACGCTTGTTAAGATTTTTGATAAACTCCACCTTATAACGGTGACTTAACAACGAAAAAGCTTGTTAAGATTTTTCATAAACTCCACCTTGTAACGGTGCCTTAACAACGAAAACGCTTGTTAAGATTTTTTCCATGATCTCCGCCTTATAATGGTGACTTAACAACAAAAATACTTGTTAAGATTTTTCATAAACTTATTATTCCCTCTATCTCTTCTCACGTTGCTCAGGAAAATTCTCCACCAGTTCTTTCGCCTATGGGCTCACCCCATCGGGAACCTGCTGTTTTGAAAAACTCTGGTCATGATGATCAAGGTTCCACGACCGGTGCTGCAGTAGCGAGCAAATATGGGTGCGAGCTTCCTCTTCCTGACTTGGCTCCTCACGCTTTCTGCCTGATGGTGCTTTGACATTCTTCTTAAATGCCTGTCAACCAATGCTTGGTGATTGAACAACTGGTGAATCATCATCCTGAGACCTTCACAGTGGATTTCCTACGTTCAAATATTCACGTGATGAGTCACAGACTTCAAGGCATGGCTATCGTTGTTACTGAAATTGCCAGTACTCCTACTACAAGCGTTACCAGATCCCTCTTTAACCAATTTATGGGTTTTCTGAGGGAGTTGAGTCGTGATGGTTTCCGTTTTGACTGGCTTATAACATACTTAAAGACTTTGAAGAACCAGCAACTGATCAGCCAGAGGGAAGTATTGCGAAAGCATCAGGAGGAACAGCGGGCTGAGGAAGCTAAGTTGGCCACATTAGCACCCCTTTTAGAAGCCGTGGATAAAGAGGTAAATAATGACGAAGAAGCTTTGCGACTGGTCAAGCTAAAATGGGAGAGACTCCTCATCGAACGTACACAAGTGCAAACGCGGCTGGAGGTTTCTATCAACGCCCAACGGTCTTTCACAGCAGCTTCTTTGGGCCTTCCTGGAGATTTTTTCTCTTCTTTGGATCTATGGTTTCTCTTAGGCTAATGGCTTTTTTTGTATTTTGTAATACCCCGTATTTTTGGCGATATTTATTTTTGGGATTAATTAATTAAATGAGATTTAATTGGGAATTAATCCGGATAAAATACTAGCGAGTTGTGAGTTGGTATTTGACTATATTGAGTATATATGACGATATATGAATATGGAATTATGAAATTTGTCGTGAGATTGATATACGGCAATTTGGTCATTTTATTGGGACGCGTGTGACAGTCGCGTCAGGATATAATTATTTTATTTATAAAAGTGAATTTAAATTCTATTAACCGTATGGTCGTTTTGAGTGCGCCAACGCGTCCGGAAGGGTCGAGATAGTCAGAAAACACTAGCCGGGGGTTTAGTTTGGGTCCCGGGGTATTTTTAGGCCATACCGGCAACTTAAAGGGTATTTTGGTAATTTCGTATTTTTGGGAATTAAAAATGACGAAAATTAGGAGTCTTTATCTGATTGGGAATAGACCCACTAAACCCACTAACCAACCCTTATTGACCCAATAAGCTACGCGGGTTATCAAATAGGTTTCCAAAACTTTCCCAAAGAAAACCCTAGCCACCATTGGAGATAAGCTTGGAGAAAGAGAGAGAGAAGGAATTTTGCAGAAAGAGAGAGGAAATCGTCATCAAAATCAGAGATCGAATCAAGGCAAGTGATTTAATTTACATTCTTTATGCAGTAAACGTTTCTTCCATGTTAGAAATCTTAATCATCATTCTTGTTTGAGAGATAAAGGAAAACCCATGAAATTGGAAGTTGTTAGTTTAATTTTGGGTATAGGTTTGCATGTAGAATCGTTATTGGAAGACTGAATTCAAAAATTACAAATTTATGTGATGTAAAAACGGATTAAATTCTGGGAATTGATGATGATAAAAATCTAGGGTTTATGTTCTTGAAAAAAAATTGGGGAAAAGAGTAGAGACTTGTGATTTGATGATGTGTAGGAAGAATTAATCCTTTAAAATACGTTAGTATGAGACTTTAACATGTTTAGGGACGATTAGAGACCTTAAACAATTGTTAGATTGAGGTTTGTATGAGATTTGAGGTGTAGAGAAATTGGAAAAACGGATATAAGATTTCTGGGCTTGAATCTGGTCACTCGTTAGAAGACCTACCCAGGTCGTTCGAACGAACTCGTTCGAACGAGCTTCTAACGAGTTGACAGTTTGGGGTTCTAACGAGAGGGATGTTCGTTCGATAATCTCATTCGAACGAGATCTCGTTAGATAGCCCAGTTCGTTCGAACAGCCTCGTTCGAACGAGACTTCTAACGAGCTGGCAGTTTAGGCCTTTTTGGCCTGTTTTGATTTTTGGAGTCCCGTAAACTTGTTCGAGGATAGAGATAACATTCCTTTGATGGTGTATTAGTATACTTGGGACATTTGGGATATAATGAGGAGTAAATTATATAAGTGTGAATCGAATCAAATGAACATTGTGGATTGAGACGTGAGTGCCTACTACGTGAGAATAAATTATGGCGCGTATAAATATGGACCGGGATTATATAAGTTGTATATATATTTAGTTGGTACGAGAATGCGATAAGTACTACAATTAAACTACGGTGATTACTAAGATGCGTGTTTACTTAGTATTGGTATATGATTTGTGTGTATGACATACCTACCATACTTGCTATCACGGGAGGTTTGCGTTCGCTTAGGGCCCTCTAATCCTTGTGTTGCCCGGATTTAGACTGGTTACCTCGATGAACATAGGTCAGAGAAAGACTTATTGGGATGTTAATAAGTCCGCTGATCGTGGGAGAGTAGGTATGTGCGTGACCCATGTGATGTGACTGTGTTCGCCTCCACTGTTTGTGATTTGTGTTATCTGAACGATTCCTGAGAGATTCGGAATACGTGATTCCTTATGTACGTGATGTACCGGGATGGGTAGCAGAGTATGTGTGCACCGCAGCTTAGTCTCGGGGTGCTTATATTGTATATTTATGTTGTGGAAAATATACACTTAATAAACTGAGAACTTTCATATGGTATTGTGTGTATAACTATGGAATAACAAAAGGGATGATCTTTAATGAGTTGTATTACTTTTATATGAAAACCTGAATTTACGTTAAGCCCCTATTTAATTGAGATCGTTATAATGTTAATGGGAACCGAGTAATAAGGGTAGAACCTATGACAGTCTAGCTAGATATGATGTCACTTAGCTAGTGGTTTGTGTCATTTTAGATGGGTACTTACGTTAGGAGTGCACAGTTAGACGAGAGGTGAGGATTTCATGTGAGTGCACGTCCTAACATGTACTTTGCATTTAATGTTTTAAATGTTTTTAAAGCACTTGCAGGTTTTTAAAATATCTCTACATTCGGGCTCTGACCCGTTTGCTTTCAAATCTATTTTTCTTGTAAAACCATTTTTAGGTGCCCAGCCACAAGGACACCATGCATAGGATTCTCATTCAGGTGACGAGCTGTAGCTGTTTGTGGAAGCTACAGGGATTTGCTCTTAGACGCTTCTATTATTTGGATTCCTGATTCAGTATTTATCAGTTGTAGGGCATGTAGCCCATTTCTTTTAGAGACATCTTTCCATTTCAGTTTTTCAGACTTTGGCATGTATTGATTCAGTATTCAGTTTAGTTATTTCAGTTTGTGGTTTTGTAGTGAGGAGTTTTCCTCCAGACTTTATTTACATTGTATGATGGTTATTCTATTTACTTCGTTATGGTGAATGGTGTTATTATTCTTCATTACACTTGTTGCATGTTAATTAGACTTTAATTAAAATTTGACAACTTACTTTTTAAATACTAGGTGGTTAGTAATAATAAAAATGTTTTCGACAGTGATGCTATTAACTGAGCCAACTTGGCATTTGGATTTAATGTAATAAAGGAGTAGCTACCCGGTATTAAATTAGTCGGGGTGTCACAGGTGGTATCAGAGCATCAGGTTCTAGTGTCCTTTAGGATCTGTACGGCTATTATGTTTCCGCTAAGTTTCTTTGATATAGAGCCCTATATTTTAGGACTGTTGTACTCTTTTTTTGTATGCTTCGTTCTTCAGCTATTTTAAGTTTATAACTGCGAACTTATAAACTTCATTCTTATTTCAGATGCCTCCACGACGTGCACGACGAGTTTCCAGGGATGCAACGCCCGAACCCCAGCCCGCTCCAGTTCAGGGCATGATGAACGCCGCTGAGGTTGCAGCCATTGTAGCCCAAGCGGTAAATGCCGCAATTGCCGTAGTTCAGCAGGCACCACCTCAGGCGTCGGTTGCCGCGCCAGTACAGGCAAATGCATTCCCGTCTGCTTGGGAACGTGTACGTGACGCTTTTCAGAAAGCGCATCCGCCAGAGTTTGCAGGAAGCTCAGATGTGGTAGTCTCGAGCCAGTGGAGGAAGGATATGCAGAGGCACTTGAGGATGTATGAGTGCACGGACGTTCAGAAGCAGGTGCTAGCTACTTTCAAGCTAGTTGGGTCTGCACTGCAGTGGTGGGAGTCTATTACCACCGTGGAGGAGAGGGATACTCTCACTATTCAGGACTTCTGGGTGCGGTTTGACCGCAAGTAATTTCCGTCCGCTGTTCATACGGAAATGAGGAGGAAACTGATGAATCTGAGGCAAGAGGGTAAGACCGTGGACGATTATGAGACCGAGTTCACAAATCTGTTGAATATCGTTCCGGATGAGATACCAACAGAGAAGAAGAAGATTGAGAAATTCACCGATGGGTTGACATGGAGGATCCGTCAGCATCTGTTAGGGAACCTTTCGTTGGCCACTTATTCTGATGGGGTTAACGCTGCTTTGTTACACTGCCAGGATCACCGCTTTCATATGACTGAGGGCAAGAGATCGGGAGAGTCTAGCCATCAGGGCAGGACTGGAGGACATGGTGTCGGTGGGGCATAATCTGTTTAGGGATAGAGACAGGGTGAGCAGGGTTCCCAGCAGGGGGATCAGAAGAGGTTCAGATCAGGGAATTACAGGTACGGACAAGGAGGTTTCCATCAGGGCCATCAGGGTCCAAACGGCCAACAGGGGCATAATAGGCAGCAGTTTCAGCAGGGCCAGCAGAGCCAAGGGAGGAACGGTAACGGCCACCAAGGCCGGGGACCGCAGGGGCAGAGAGGAGGGAACTTCCCAGGGAAGTGTTTTGTTTGTGGCAAGACTGGCCATAAACGACGGGATTGTCCTGATAGGGGCAGGGCCCCACAGCAGCAGCAGCAGGGTGCTCGCCAGGAGCCGCAGAGGCCTATGTTTCTCGCCGCTCTCCCCGCACCGCCACAGATGGCAGCTTTGCCACCCATTCCAGCAGTCCCAGTTCAGCAGGGGAAGCTACAGTTTGGACGTGTCTATAACGTCCACCAGGCAGCAGCTCCACAGGCACCGCCCGCGATTGAGGGTACGTTTCCTATCCATGGCACTATGGGTCGGGTATTATTTGATACGGGAGCTACACATTATTTTATAGCTACACATTTCGCGAAAGCCTTAGGATTGTTAGCTACGGCAGAGAGCACAGTGACGTGTGTCGACTCACCATTGGGGAGTGGGTCATTTATATTCTTTATATGTCGGGGAGTGGGGGTAGAGATTGGTAGTCTGGTATTACCTGCAGATATGTTGGTATTAGAGATGCATGTTCACGATGTGATTATCGGTATGGATTGGCTCGCTGATTATAGGGCCATGATTGATTGCTTCAGCGGGAGCATTATTTTTGCCATTCCGGGGCAAGAGATGTTTGTAGTGGCGATGCCTCGCCCAGAGGGAGGCTCGACCGCTCATTTGTATTACCTAGAGGAGGATACCTCTAAGGAGGTTGTGATTCCTTTAGATTCGATCCCAGTCGTCAAGGAGTATTCGGATGTGTTTCAGGAGATACCAGGCCTACCCCCCAGTCGAGAGATAGACTTTGTTATAGACCTATTGCCAGATACAAGGCCTATAGCACGCGCACCGTACCATATGGCTCCGGCAGAGATGAGGGAGTTACGGGATCAGATTGAACAATTATTGGGTCAGGGGTTTATACGGAGGAGTACTTCACCCTGGGGTGCCCCTGTGCTGTTCGTAAAGAAGAGAGATGGTTCACTGAGATTGTGTGTGGACTACCGAGAGTTGAATAAGGTCACGATACGGAATAAGTATCCGTTACCTCGAATCGATGACTTATTCGACCAGTTGAGAGGAGCTTCTTTCTTCTCGAAGATTGATTTGAGATCGGGATACCATCAGTTGCGTATCAGGGAGGAGGATGTCTTGAAGACTGCGTTCTTGTCGAGATATGGTTCTTACGAGTTTCGGGTTATGCCTTTTAGTTTGACCAACGCTCCAGCAGTGTTTATGGACTTGATGAACCGAGTGTTCAGGGATTTCCTAGATCAGTTTGTCATTATCTTCATTGATGATATTCTGGTTTACTCCCAGACAGAGGAGGAGCACGCCGAGCATTTGAGGCAGGTTTTGCAGACGCTGCGTCAGAACGAGTTGTATGCAAAATATGAGAAATGCGGGTTTTGGCTGAAAGAGGTCCAGTTTTTGGGACACATTATTTCTGACCAGGGGATATTTGTTGATCCGGGGAAGGTATCCGCGGTGAGGGAATGGGGACAGCCCACGACACCGACTGAAATTCGTAGTTTCTTGGGCCTAACAGGATACTACAGGAGGTTCATTCGGAGATTTTCGAAGATAGCGGGTCCTTTGACACATCTGACTCTTAAGGGTGTGCCATTCATCTGGAGTGATGCCTGTCAGTTGGCATTCGATGAATTGAAGGATAAATTGACCTCAGCACCTGTGTTAGCATTGCCGAGACCGGGAGTTGAGTATTTGGTTTACACCGATGCGTCTTTGCAAGGGCTTGGAGGTGTATTACAGCAGGAGAGACAGGCCATAGCTTATGCTTCCCGTAAGCTTAAGCCTCACGAGAAGAATTACCCCACGCATGATTTGGAGTTGGCAGCAGTGGTATTTGCCCTACGGATTTGGAGGCACTATCTTTTGGGGGAGAAATTCCAACTGTTCACGGACCACAAGTCCCTACAATACCTGTTCACGCAGAAAGAGTTGAATATGCGGCTGCGTAGGTGGCTTGAGTTTGTGAAAGACTACCAGTTCGATATACAGTATCACCCAGGTAAGGCTAACGTGGTAGCAGACGCGTTGAGCCGTAGGCCAGCAGATGAGGTAGCAGGGGTGTGGAAGGCTAAGTGGAAGGAGTTGGGACACCAGGATGCAGTGGCCCGATCTTTCATGTCTGTGATGACCGTTACACCGCAGATTGTCACGAAGGTAGTACGGGCACAGGCTAATGACTCGTTCTGTCAGGAGCAGATAGTTCGATTACTAGCAGAGGGAGCCGAGTCCTATACCGTCAGCTCAGACGGGGGATTACGCTTCAATGGGAGATTGGTGGTTCCGGAAGGGGAGAAATTACGACACGAGGTGATGGCAGAGTCGCACGGCTCACGGTTCGCGGTACATCCCGGAGGGGACAAAATGTACCAAGACATGAGACGGCAGTATTGGTGGAGCGGTATGAAGAGAGATATTGCTGAGTTTGTTTCGAAATGCGCCACTTGCCAGCTAGTAAAAGTGGATCATCAGAGACCGATAGGACTTCTACAGTCGTTGGAGGTCCCGGTGTGGATGTGGGAGAGCATATCCATGGATTTTATCACGGGGTTGCCTACGTCGCAGAGGGGTCACGACTCCGTTTGGGTAATTGTGGACAGGTTGTCCAAAGTCGCTCACTGACTACACTACGGGACAATATGCCCAGCTCTTCATTTCAGAGGTTGTGAGACTTCACGGTGTGCCCCTAAATATCGTGTCTGACAGAGACAAGATATTTGTTTCGCGGTTTTGGGAGAGTTTCCAGGAGGCCATGGGCACGGAATTGCGGCTGAGTACGGCTTATCATCCGCAGACCGATGGGCAGACAGAGCGCACAAATCAGATGTTGGAGGACATGCTACGCATGTGCATTATTGACTTTGGAGGTGGATGGGAGCAATACCTTCCACTGGTAGAGTTTGCTTATAATAACTCCTACCAGTTCACTATTGGCATGGCTCCATTTGAGGCGTTGTACGGTAGTCCTTGTCGTTCCCCAGCATGTTGGTTAGAGGTGGGGGACAACAAACTACTTGGGCCGGCAGTGATTCAGGATACTTCGGCAAGGATTGAGTTGATTCGGAGTCGCATTCGGGTAGCTCAAGACAGGCAGAAGAGTTATGCTGATGCGAAGAGATTTTTCAGGGAGTTCCAAGTGGGGGACCAGGTTTTGCTCAGAGTATCTCCTATGAAGGGGATTATGCGTTTCGGGAAGAAGGGGAAATTGGCACCGAGGTATGTGGGGCCATTTCCTATTATTGAGCGGATCGTACCGGTTGCGTATAGACTTGGGTTACCGGAGCATTTGCATCGGATTCACGATGTGTTTCATATTTCCTCACTAAGGAAATACCTTAGAGATAATTTGGCTCATTCTCACATTGCTATGGAGGACATCGATCTCCAGTCGGATAGCTCCTACGAGGATGGGCCGATTGCTATTTTGGACCGAAGTGAGAGGAAGCTGCGGTCAAAGATAGTTCCGTTAGTGCGTGTTCAGTGGCGACATCACAATGTCGAGGAGTCCACATGGGAACGCGAGGATGAGATGCGCGAACGTTATCCAGAGTTGTTTTTATCAGGTACTTTCTAGTTCCGAATTTTGGGACGAAATTCTGTTATTAGGGGGGAAGTATGTAATACCCCGTATATTTGGCGATATTTATTTTTGGGATTAATTAATTAAATGAGATTTAATTGGGAATTAATCCGGATAAAATACTAGCGAGTTGTGAGTTGGTATTTGACTATATTGAGTATATATGACGATATATGAATATGGAATTATGAAATTTGTCGTGAGATTGATATACGGCAATTTGGTCATTTTATTGGGACGCGTGTGACAGTCGCGTCAGGATATAATTATTTTATTTATAAAAGTGAATTTAAATTCTATTAACCGTATGGTCATTTTTAGTGCGCCAACGCGTCCGGAAGGGTCGAGATAGTCAGAAAACACTAGCCGGGGGTTTAGTTTGGGTCCCGGGGTATTTTTAGGCCATACCGGCAACTTAAAGGGTATTTTGGTAATTTCGTATTTTTGGGAATTAAAAATGACGAAAATTAGGAGTCTTTATCTGATTGGGAATAGACCCACTAAACCCACTAACCAACCCTTATTGACCCAATAAGCTACGGGGGTTATCAAATAGGTTTCCAAAACTTTCCCAAAGAAAACCCTAGCCACCATTGGAGATAAGCTTGGAGAAAGAGAGAGAGAAGGAATTCTGCAGAAAGAGAGAGGAAATCGTCATCAAAATCAGAGATCGAATCAAGGCAAGTGATTTAATTTACATTCTTTATGCAGTAAATGTTTCTTCCATGTTAGAAATCTTAATCATCATTCTTGTTTGAGAGATAAAGGAAAACCCATGAAATTTGAAGTTGTTAGTTTAATTTTGGGTATAGGTTTGCATGTAGAAACGTTATTGGAAGATTGAATTCAAAAATTAAAAATTTATGTGATGTAAAAACGGATTAAATTCTGGGAATTGATGATGATAAAAATCTAGGGTTTATGTTCTTGAAAAAAAATTGGGGAAAAGAGTAGAGACTTGTGATTTGATGATGTGTAGGAAGAATTAATCCTTTAAAATACGTTAGTATGAGACTTTAACATGTTTAGGGACGATTAGAGACCTTAAACAATTGTTAGATTGAGGTTTGGATGAGATTTGAGGTGTAGAGAAATTGGAAAAACGAATATAAGATTTATGGGCTTGAATCTGGTCACTCGTTAGAAGACCTACCCAGGTCGTTCGAATGAACTCGTTCGAACGAGCTTCTAACGAGTTGACAGTTTGGGGTTCTAACGAGAGGGATGTTCGTTCGATAATCTCGTTCGAACGAGATCTCGTTAGATAGCCCAGTTCGCTCGAACAGCCTCGTTCGAACGAGACTTCTAACGAGCTGGCAGTTTAGGCCTTTTTGGCCTGTTTTGATTTTTGGAGTCCCGTAAACTTGTTCGAGGATAGAGATAACATTCCTTTGATGGTGTATTAGTATACTTGGGACATTTGGGATATAATGAGGAGTAAATTATATAAGTGTGAATCGAATCAAATGAACATTGTGGATTGAGACGTGAGTGCCTACTACGTGAGAATAAATTATGGCGCATATAAATATGGACCAGGATTATATAAGTTGTATATATATTTAGTTGGTACGAGAATGCGATAAGTACTACAATTAAACTACGGTGATTACTAAGATGCGTGTTTACTTAGTATTGGTATATGATTTGTGTGTATGACATACCTACCATACTTGCTATCACGGGAGGTTTGCGTTCGTTTAGGGCCCTCTAATCCTTGTGTTGCCCGGATTTAGACTGGTTACCTCGATGAACATAGGTCAGAGAAAGACTTATTGGGATGTTAATAAGTCCGCTGATCGTGGGAGCGTAGGTATGTGCGTGACCCATGTGATGTGACTGTGTTCGCCTCCACTGTTTGTGATTTGTGTTATCTGAACGATTCCTGAGAGATTCGGAATACGTGATTCCTTATGTACGTGATGTACCGGGATGGATAGCAGAGTATGTGTGCACCGCAGCTTAGTCTCGGGGTGCTTATATTGTATATTTATGTTGTGGAAAATATACACTTAATAAACTGAGAACTTTCATATGGTATTGTGTGTATAACTATGGAATAACAAAAGGGATGATCTTTAATGAGTTGTATTACTTTTATATGAAAACCTAAATTTACGTTAAGCCCCTATTTAATTGAGATCGTTATAATGTTAATGGGAACCGAGTAATAAGGGTAGAACCTATGACAGTCTAGCTAGATATGATGTCACTTAGCTAGTGGTTTGTGTCATTTTAGATGGGTACTTACGTTAGGAGTGCACAGTTAGACGAGAGGTGAGGATTTCATGTGAGTGCACGTCCTAACATGTACTTTGCATTTAATGTTTTAAATGTTTTTAAAGCACTTGCAGGTTTTTAAAATATCTCTACATTCGGGCTCTGACCCGTTTGCTTTCAAATCTATTTTTCTTGTAAAACCATTTTTAGGTGCCCAGCCACAAGGACACCATGCATAGGATACTCATTCAGGTGACGAGCTGTAGCTGTTTGTGGAAGCTACAGGGATTTGCTCTTAAACGCTTCTATCATTTGGATTCCTGATTCAGTATTTATCAGTTGTAGGGCATGTAGCCCATTTCTTTTAGAGACATCTTTCCATTTCAGTTTTTCCGACTTTGGCATGTATTGATTCAGTATTCAGTTTAGTTATTTCAGTTTGTGGTTTTGTAGTGAGGAGTTTTCCTCCAGACTTTATTTACATTGTATGATGGTTATTCTATTTACTTCGTTATGGTGAATGGTGTTATTATTCTTCATTACACTTGTTGCATGTTAATCAGACTTTAATTAAAATTTGACAACTTACTTTTTAAATACTAGGTGGTTAGTAATAATAAAAATGTTTTCGACAGTGATGCTATTAACTGAGCCAACTTGGCATTTGGATTTAATGTAATAAAGGAGTAGCTACCCGGTATTTAATTAGTCGGGGTGTCACATATTTATCCTCCATCTTCTTCCATCTATGTAATTCTTGGGTGATAGCTCCCAATTTTGTAATACTCCATTGTTTATGAATGAAGAATGTATATTTTCCAATTCTTCCATGTGTTGTGACTGCTTTTGTATGTTATAAATTTCTATATTTCTATAATTCTTTTATTGTGTTCAAATCATAATTAAAACTTGTATATTCATAACAACAGCTAGTTATAACGATGGTTTAAACTTGATTACTTACACATGATAAACCTTCAGCCATTTATTGTTAATCTTAAATGGCTTATCTTCCTCCAACTTCGAAATTAAACAATAACCTGAATCATGAGTTTCCTTTACAACGAAAGATCCCTCCCAGTTGATTGCAAACTTTGCTAGAGGAAGCCCCCTGATGTGCTTCACTGCTGCTTTCAAAACGAGGTCTCCCTCCACGAACTTCCTTGGTCTCACCAAGTTATCGTATGCCCTAGAGAGTTGTTTTGTATACATTTTAAAGTGTTGCATCACATTATCTCTGTGTTCATCCAACGCTTCCAACTGCACATGTCTATTCTGAGGGAGCATACTACTTTGCAATGCATATCGAGTAGAGCGAACTTCCAAATCCACTGGAAGGATTTCCTCAGCCCCATAAATAAGAGAGAACGGAGTGTATCCTGTGGGTTTCCGTTTGGTTGTTCGATAGGCCCATAATATAGCTGGTATCTTGTCATCCCACGACCCTGTAAAGTCCTCCATCATCTTGGCCAAAATATTAACCAAGATTTTGTTAGTCGCTTCGGCTTGACCATTTCCCTTTGGGTATTCCACCGTTGAAGTGTGATGAACAATGGAGTACTTGTCTGTGAGCATTTTTACTTCTGAATTGACGAAGGGAGTCCCATTATCTGAAAGAATAACCTTTCGGATCCTAAAATGGGAAATGATGTATTCTCTGATGAAGTTGCTCACCACCCCAGCCGTTGCTCTTCTGAGTGGTATCGCTTTGGCCCATTTTGTAAAATACTCCGTTGCTACCAGTATCCATATCTTGCCCCTCGAAGAAGGATGTACTACCCCTACCAGGTCGAATGCCCAAGTGTGAAATGGATAAGGTGTTGCCAGAGAGTGTAAGTCTACCGATGGGGCATGGATCATATTCCCATGAAGTTGGCAAGCTTTGCATTTTTAAATGAACTCAACAGAGTTTTTCTCCATTGTTGGCCAATAATATACCAACATCATCAGCTGATTATACAACTTGGCCCCTCCTATGTGGGCTGGATATTGCACTTGTTTGAGTACCTCAGCTGCTTCTTCCTTCGTGATGCAACGCAATGGCCTGTTTAAGTACCCCCTTCGATAAAGCTGCCCCTCCTGAACATAGAACCTTGGGGTCCTTCGCCTCAAGCCCATTTCATCTATTTTCTCCATTGGTATAACTCCATCCTGAATGAAGTCAATATAGGGCTGCCTTCAGTCCATTTGAGTTTCAATGAAATGGCACTCAGTTGCTTTGAAGAATAGCTGACACTTATCGCACTTCTGTTGCAGCTCTGCCGCATCTTGCTTCATTCTAGTCCAAAAATACCCCTCTCTTTGAATTCTCCTATATAAAGGTATCTCAGTCATTTTGCAGTGCTCCTCATGTATTTTCTTTAGCCTTTGCTCTGCTTCCTCTGGGTTGATACATCTTGACAACCATCCCCCAATATTTCTGTAGTAAAGATTTCCCCGGTTCGTAAATTATTGGGCTAACTCTCTTAGTCCCATATCTCCTTCGCTAGACTCCAGTTGCTTCCTAATCTCTCTCCTCCAGTCCGTATCCTCCTCCATCGATAGTATTGACTGTACCACCGAAGGAGCTGTCCTTGGTTGGATCACAATGATAGTCTTATCGTTCCTCAAGACCATTTTCTGGGCGATAGTGGCATAGGCGTCTGGATGGCGGTTCATCATTCTAGGATGTCTTCTAATCTTGGTCCGATGGAATTGATTGAGAAGCTTCTGAATGATTGTTCTGTATGGCGCCAGGCTCATGTGCTTCAATGCATATTCTCCGTTTACCCGCTGAATCACTAAGTTTGAGTCATCCTTAATGCAGAGTGAATGAATTTCCCTTCGAAGAGCCTCTAGCAACCCCAGTACCAATGCCTCGTACTCTGCTTCATTATTGGAATAAGGGAAATCTAGCTTGTAGGAAAGGTAAATCTCCTCTATCCCTTTTGAAAGAATAACCCCTGCTCCTCCCTTCTTTTTCACCGAAGATCCATCGAACTGCATCGTCCATTCCTCATCAGTTGTATCCAGATAATTAGCCGTAAGTCATCTCCTGGAATGTCTTTTTTAGGAGGCTCAAACGTTCCTGATGGAAATATTACCAATAGATCAGAATACGCCTGGCTCTTGATTGCACGAGGAACCACACACTTCAAGTCATACTCTGAGAGGATGAGGAACCATCTGGCCACCCTGCCGATCAATATAGTCCTTGCCAACAAATACTTAATAGGATCACATCTAGTTACAATGTGAATTGTAAAAGACAGCATATAATGTCTAAGTTTTTGTGCTACAAAGGCTAAGGCTAAATAATGCCTTTCTAAGCTACTATATCTAATCTCTGGCCCATGTATGATTCTGCTGAGGTAGTAAACCGGTCGTTCTTGCATGTCCACTTCTTATGCTAGCAGAGCTCCAACGGACCTCGTGGTAGACGTAAGGTATAGCTAAAATGGTACTCCTGGCTAGGGAGGAACCATAATTTGTGATGAAACGAGCAGTTTCTTCATCCCAATAAGAGACTCTTGGTGAATCTCCTCCCACTTGAATTCCGTGTTCTTTTGCAACAGTTGCATCAGTGGGTGTGTTATTTCGGCCAATCCAGGCACAAATCTCCTAAGGTAGGAGACCTTACCGAGAAAACTCTTCAGCTCCTTCGCCGTTCTTGTACATGGCATCTCCAAGATCACCCGCTGTTTATCCTGGTCCATCTTCACCCCTTGTCGATCAACCACGAAGCCTAGAAACTTCCCGCTCATTACTTTGAAGACACATTTTAACGGGTTCATCCTCAATTTATACCTCCTGCACCGAACAAACACCTTTCTTAAATCATTCAGATGGGACTCCTCCTTCTTCGATTTGATGACCATGTCGTCCACGTAGAACTCTACAAATTTGTGGAAGAAGTCACGAAAAATGGCCATCATTTTCCTCTGGTAAGTAGCCCCAGCGTTCTTGAGTCCAAACGGCATCACTTTGTACATGAAGTTGCCCAACAGAGTTCTGAATGTCATTTTCTCTGCGTCTGTGGGGTCCATCTTGATCTAGTTGTACCCTACGTACCCATCCATGAAGCTATACATCTCATGACCAGCCGTGGCATCTATCAAACTGTCGATGGAGGGTAAGGGAAACTCATACTTAGGTAAAGCCCTATTCAAATCTCTGAAATCCACACAGATCCTTATTTGGTTTTTGTCTTTCTTCCCCACTGGCACAATGCTAGATAGCCAAAGGGGATTTTGTATTGGCTTGATGAATCCTACTGCCAACAAATGTTGGACCTCTTCCTTAATCTTCAAGTCTAGTTCAAGTTTATAAGTCCTCGTTTCCTGCTTCACCGGAATAGCTGAAAGCATCACGTTCATTTTGTGGCAGCTCACTTCCTCATCTAGCCCTTCCATTTCAGTGTACTTCCATGCAAAGACGTCTATGAATTCCCGAATCAGCTCAACCAAGGCTTCTCGTTTCTCCTTACCGAGATCTTTTGAGATAAAGATAGGCCTTAGATCTTCCCCTTCTCTTGCTAGGTTCAGCTGCTCCAACTCTTGTACTTGGGGCTTCGGTTGATCGGCCATGTAGTCTGGTTCTTCGGTGACATCTTTTACGAACTCCTATATGTTGGATTTATCTATCACTATACACTGCCCCTGTTGATCCACCAAGAAACACTCATATATCGGGCCAACCTCATCCTTAATCTCTTCGACCTCCCATTCACATCATTATAAGCGGTACACCACTTTTCCCTCTTCGGTGACGATTTTCTTGTATTGCCTGCTGGTAGCTGTTGCCATGGCCTTCATTTTCTTCTCTCTGGAAGCCTCAGCGATTCTTTACCCTGAAAAGCGACTCAACACGCTTTGCCGTTGGACCTCATGCTCCACTGGGTCTATTCTAGGCCTCATCTTGCCTTTGAGTTGCTTCGAGATATTTTGGGGTCGATGGATCACCTGATGGGTTTCTTCGGCCCTCACCCCTTCGCTACTTGCACCCTCTTTACTTTGCTCGTTCAAGGACCCCATTCTCTCTCTAATCAAGGGAACCCATGCTCCCTCCATTCTCTTTGTCAATACCCACACATCCTCCTCCAGTTCTGTATAAAATGCCGCATCCACCAAGTGTGCTTCTTCGATAGCGAAAGGCCTCTTCGTAGCCCTAATGGCCACTTCTGTTCCCTTGATATTTACCTTGGCGCATTGATGATAGGTTGAAGGGACTAACCCTTGGTTGTGCATCCACACTCTTCCTATTAGTAGATGATAGGAAGTTGCACTTTCTATTACATGGAACTTGATGTGGGAACTCAGATTTCCCATCACAATCCTAACATTCACATACCCGATGGACTTGGAAGATTGGCTGTCATACCCCGAAATTACCAAAGGCATGGGCACCAACCTTTCTTTCAAAATATTAGCAGCGTGGAAGGACTTGATCGGCATAATATTGATGGAAGCACCCCCATCCATGAGAGTCCTCGCAAAGCTAACCCCATTAACGCTAGCGGTTACATACAGAGGCCTGTTATGAGGAAACCTTACAGCTCTATCTGCATCGCTGAAGGTTACTTCTGACAGAAACTTCTTCACCAGCCTAGCCATGGTCCCCTTCCACCTTAGAGAGGGGACTGCGTTCCTCCTTGGATTGTCCAAACTCGCCTGAGTTATCTCCATTATGCTCTCCTTCGGGATCCCCACTTGATCGAAGAACCAAGTGAACTTTGGAGATTTTGAAACTGCGCTATACTCTATGACCGGGTTTGTTTCTTCACCTTCAATGATGTATACGTATTCCACATCTTTAGCGCTTGCTTCATCGTAGGCTAAAACTACGTTAGCCATCGATGGGGTGCAATATTCCAGGTCTTCTTCGAGCTCCTTCTGCTTCATCGTTAACCTTCCTCCTTCTCATTCTGCCTCCTCATCATAGGCCATTACCAGATTGGCCCCGTGTGCTGGAAGCGGGTTGTTGTTAATGTTCTGCGGGGGAATTTGCAATGTCCCCGCTTTCATGTACTTGTCAATGATTCTTCGCAGTGTGAAGCATCTCTCTGTTGGATATTGGATCTTTCGATGAACCTGGCAGTATTTAGGATCCGCTCTTATCGCAGCATCGGTTTCTTCTGCTGGGGCGCCCTTTGGTTCGTAAATCGTTCCACCTTGGACCATGGCGTTATAACAACTCACAGCCTCTTCTATCGTGCAAGGCAATGGTAGCGGGTCTTCTCTGTCCCTTCCAAACTTTATCTTGTTGTCCTTCTTCGACGTCTTGCCCCCATCTGTTCCTTCGATGTACCCCACCCGTGGGGGCTGAGGCCTTCCTCCCCCAGGTTGCATCGGCTGCCTGAACATCATAGGTACCACCACCGGGTTTGGTCGTACAACTAGTGAGATGTTCCTTGCGGATTTTAGGAATGCTAAAAAAGTTCCCTCGCGCGTCTCGTTGATCAGGTGGCATATGTACTCAGGGAGCAGCCCTGCCGCACAGATATGTAATAGTTTAGACTCCTTGTCCTCCTCTCTTACATCGAGGGACCTTTCCCTGAACCTTCGAACGTACGCCACCACATCTTCTCCCGGTCGTTGTCTCTCTCTCCCTAATTGGGTAAGAGTAAACTCATCTTCTGCCAGAAAGAACTTCTGGACGAACAACACATGCATCTCTTCCTACGTAGAAACACTCTTTGGGGTCAAGTGGGAGTACCAAGTATATGCTTTATCGGTTAGGGATTTGGAGAACTCCCAGTGACACCCCGCCTAATTAAATACCGGGCGATCACTCCTTTATCAAATTAATTCAAGGTAAACAGTTGGTTCATTCTCAGCATCACTGTCGAAAAATAACTTTTCCAATTTAAACACCCTATATAATTAAGCTAAGTGTCAAAACCATTTATATAACATTTCTTTCCAAATTTTAGTTTAAAAAAAAATATTTATTTATTAACAACATTTCAATAAGTAAGAATCACATCACAATAATCCTGGAACATAATCCAATTAATTAAAATCATTCGTCAATCGAATCCCATCATGCAAAAATTAAAGTAAACCATCCATACTGAAATAAATCCCATAGTAACAGTACTAGAAATAACTGAAATACAAATGTCCCAAATAAAACATATCAATAGTGGAAAGGGCGACACATGCCCAATAAATGAGAATGATAGATGTGGAATCAAGTAAACGAAGTCGTCTATGCAAGTGGCCTGCAACTCCCACCTAAGCTGCAACACGTTCCTTTCAAGGGATCCTAAGCAAGACGCCCCTGTGGCTGGGCACCTGTAATATATACATATATATACACAAGAGAGAAAGAGAAATAGAAACGGGTCAGAGCCCGATAGTGTGTTTGATTTAAAATTCGTTTAGCAAGTATTTAAATTGATACAGGCCAATGCAACAACATATTAGTTCGACACTCTCTTGAGAAATTCTCACCTCTCTTCTATTGTGCACGCCTATCGTACTAACCTTCCCAACGGATTATCTCTTCATATACCACCCTATCTCTCCCCAATGATTTAACTTATCTTAGGTTATTCGTAAGATTTAAAACTGAACAACATAATTATTTAAAACGTAAGATTTCAATTTGTAACCAAAGTTCTCATTTTAACTTTATCAATAAAGTTTTCCAGCGTCATATTATACTTTCTCAAAACAAGTATTTATAATTTGAGTAACCAACCATATCCTACTTACCAAATCACAGTAGGCAGTTCCAAATTCCAGAATTTCATATATATATTAACTACTCGTATAATATATATATATAACAACACCCCAAATAAAACTATGGTGCGGGCATACTCTACTATCCAAAGCCCCATATCACTCATATTAAGGGGAATACATTCGGAATCACTCTCGAATTGTATTAACACATACACAACAATATTGAGGCGAAGCATAGATTCCAAGTCTCTAAGATGAAAGCACATACCCGCGTCTCTTAGGACCGTCTGAACTATCATTCCGATAGCCTGTACCAAGGATATCTACCTTCTAGGGTACAAGTCAATATCCCCCATAAAGGTCCCATCGAGATAAGACTGTCCCAACGCGGTAACCTCAGGGATAGCAAGTAGCGTGGGCATGTTTTTCACACATAGATAGTATATGCACACACAATCATATAACTATACTAATATTACCATATCAATTTAGGTTTATCCCATAACCCATAATCACAACATTTATCCTTATTTTCCCATAATTATTTATCACGTAATTATGGTTCGTTTCTAACTTTAATTCGTTATTAATCTAACTTACCACGTAATTCTCGTGGCTTTATCCTCCCAATTATAAAATTCAGTAGGTATTCATCCATTCTCTATCATAACTGTTTGGCGTAATCTCTCACTTTAAATACGCAGTTTCATCGTTCCTTTTGTAATTATCCCACACTTACAATTCTCGCCATATATTAAAGGTCCCAAAATTATTCATATGTCCTACTGGTCTTCCATAACTCCCAAAAACATTTAATTAAGGATGCCCAAGAATTATTTCACGATAAATTGAATTTTACTCATTTAAAAAGGGAAATAGGAGTCTGCCAGGAGGGGTCGATCGATCGAGGTCTGGTGCTCGATCGAGCGAACATTCGATCGATCGAAGCTCTGGGCTCGATCGATCGATCAAGCAGGTATTTCGATTTCTGCAGAATTGCAGTCACGGGTTTCATCTTCTAACTTACACCAAATCCATATTTTACAATCCCAAACATCTCAAAATTTGTACTACTAACATCCTAACATGATATTATACATTTCCTACGTAAAGCATGTCAATTTACGTCACTAAACACGGATTAATCATGCCAAAAATCATTTACTATCCAAGAACCCTAGAAATCTCTAAATCATGGTTCCAATCTGTTTTCCCAGAAATTTCCTTCTTATACTACATTAAAATTTCGTGGATTATCCTTCTACATCACCAATAATTTCCAAAATAAGGTTTAAGTCATCACTATATGCAAATTCCTATCACAATTTAGGTTTTCTTCAATGTAATTCATCCCTAATCATTCCTAAACTAATATGAAGGATGCACCAACGAAATAAGCAAGATAAACACTTGCCTGGGATTTTTGGTGTTCTGATTTGCAGATGATTGTGGTGTGGTTGCGTTCCCCGTCGCGCGATCTACGCGTTGGTGGTGGTGGCGGTGCAAACGGATGGATTTTGGGCCTTGAATTTGCCTTGAGAGCTCTCTCCTTCCTCTCCTATGGCCGTCACTTGTGTTTTGAGTTTTCTAACCCTAGATGACAACCCAGATATCTGATATAGCCCCTTTAATTTTCGTGGGTTTAATTACCCAAAAATGTGAAATGTCCAAAATGCCCTCCCGGGTACTAATTAAGCCTAAAAATGCCCCGAGACCCAAACTAAACCCCCGGGTACACTTTTCTGACTATCTCGACCCTTCCGGACGCGTTGGGGCACTCAAAATGACCATACGAACAACTTATAAAATTTTCACTTTTAATTAACAATATTTAGTCCCGACGCGACACGGGCGCGTCCCGACTCAAATTTTCAAAATTGTCATTTTATTCACTTGTGACATTAAATATGACCAATATTACATATTACTTTGCTCATTAGTAATATTCAACAAATTTCCCATAATTACTAACTCTCGTCACGTTAATAATTATAACATAATTAATTTTCGGATTTTTATTAAATAATTAACTCACATTAAATTTAATAAATCCCCAAATTAATATAGCATAAAAATACGGGGTATTACACTCCCTCAACCTGAGCTTCTTATTGTTGAAATGTGCCCCCAAGTGTTCGATAAAATGTTTAATATGCTCCTTCGAATTTCCCCCCTTTCCTGTGTATTTTTCGAAGACAGGAGGAACATAATCCTTTAGATAAGGCTCGTCGTTGTATTCCTGAGGGTAAGGTGTTCGAAAGTCATCGTAGACCGAAGCTACCTCGCCCACAGATTACGAGGAAGCCTGCATGAACTTCAGCATATCCTTTTGCATCTCCCTTCTCATTTCTTCCATGGGCGATGGGGCAACGACCAATGGGGTCACAGGCAGAATGCCCGTTACAATTGGAGCCATCGTTACTGTTGGCGCCATTGATACTCCCGAGGTTCCTATCGCCGGATTCACAACGGAGGGTATGCTTGCCGAGGTTGTTTCTGTTACGCCTTCACCCTGTGGGGCCATTGGGGCTGCTCCTGGTGTGACGAAGAAATTGGCTTCGAATCCTCCCAACACCGTTGAAGCTACGGGGGTCTGTAAAAACTCATAAAACCTACTCATGAGGAGGGCCACCTAAGCAGGTCCCAGCCCAGCACTCGTGTAAGCTTGCGTTACCCCTGGAGAGCCTGTTACTGTCTGAACTGGAGGCACTTCTATTTGAGGATCCCCATCCCTTAGGGCCTCCAGTTCTCTTGTCGCTTTCTCTTCGCTATGTTGAATGTCATCAAAGTTGAGCCTTCGATTAACGTTATCTTGCGCCATACTCCTTTTCTTAGAAGAATGACTCCCCAGTAGAGTCGCCAAATGTAGGAGGGTACTTTAGATAAGATGGAGGCGTAACCCCTATTTAAGTATGGTAATGATAAGCTAACTTGGCCAAAGCCTTGGGTTAATGATGGGACACACAAACAGAAACCCAATGAAGATAGACTCAGTTTAAACTCACAAAAACTCTCGTGTATAACTCAGGAAATAGTAATGAACTTTAGAAGTAACTTAGGTAGAGGGAAAGAGAAGTAAGCACCCTAGATACACCTTGGTAGGTAGGTAGAAACACACTGTACACCCCCAATAATCTCTGTCAAGAATTGAAAGCTTCATAATAAGTGACAATGGTGGGTGGGTAAACCCTCTAGTTCGCAATAACTCTCTCTGAGTGTATATTTTCTCTAGTAATAACTTCTGAACTCTCAAAAGATCATATCTCTCCTCAGGGGTGTTTGGGGTCCTTAAATAGCCCCCCCACACCATCCTCGAGATAACTCAGTCATTAAAACTATGAAAGACATCCCTCATACTTTATGTCACAACATTAAATGCCTGATGCACTAGTTGGCTCCACGTCATAAACATTAAATTCCAAGACATGCCTTTTGCCTAACCACTGTGTGTCAGGGGATTATTGTCACAGAGGTGGCTCACCAACTGCCTGACATTACCAAATACCACGGTGGTTTACTCAAGTGCAGGTCTGACATTGTTTAGCTGGCTAGTGACATCACCTACAGTAGATGTGACATTAAGTATAGGGTTGTTTGGTTCATAACTCAACGCCCGATGGAACTCCAAGTTGCTCCGCCTGAGGATCCTCGGTCAAGGTTCTTCGGTGTTTTACCAGGTGTATCTATGATGTTCAGGAGAAGCCCCAACGGTGCCTCACTTCTCAATCCTCCAAAGCAAGTCCCTCTAAAGTTACCACGGTGAGGTCATTAGATAGAGCATGAAAGCTCTCCAGGTCCTGCCAAGCCTGGTCTCTCGCAAGTACCGTTTGACCTCACACAAACTCATTTATTATTATCATTTCGTCATTACAACCGTTATATCTTACAGTCATCAAAAATAAAAAAAATACAATATGACTAATGCAACAAGCTAAAATATGAGCTACCGCGCCAAGCTACCTCACTTGAGTTGCTATGCTTGAGCTGCCTCGGTTGCTTAATCTCAAACCGTATTGACAATTAAGGAATTATCCCTAATCTCAGGATTACCTTCAATCCCCCTCTACAGTATGATAAGTCACAGCCTCGTGGTTATAACTTCTCATTAGGTTGTCAAAAATCTACTCCACTTAATCTTTGATATTAGTATCAATCTCTTTGAGGAGGATTAAACTGATGGGTGACTAACCTTAGTTGTTTATTCTTCTTTGGATTTTTCTTGGGAAACATAACTATTTTGGTTGAATGATCCAAAGGTGTATCATCGACACAAGAAATTTGAGAAGGAGTGGGAACATCTTCAGTTTGAGAAGGCCCCCTTATTTTTCTTCTGAATAGCTATCTCAATGGGCTCTAGGGGTACTAACTTAATTGGCCTAGTCTTATTGAAAGAGCTCAAGTTAAACTTTGAATGGTCAATCAATCAACTCTTTAACTCATGTCCTGTAAGGGATAACCTTCCAACACGTGGGTACAACAACTGATGGAGAGGCCTTTTCGAACCGTGAAAGTTGGTTCTGCCAAAATATAGTAAGGTGGCTAATGGACTTACTACCTTTGTCCCTCTTTAATGGAATCACCAAGTTCCCTTTGTATCTTATGGCTAGAGTTATCACAGTCTTGTTTAAAAAGTTCTCATAAGCTAGAGAGAAGTTGGTGGGTTTCTCTAGCTAGACATGGCTACAAATGGTTACCCCTGATCATAACCAAATTGGGAAGCTAAGTTGTGGGGGAATAAATAAATTAAAAAACCTCCCACTCTATGAAGGAAGGAAGGAAGGTAGGAAGGAGTTATAACCAAGAGAACTACAATAAAATGATTGTTCCTAAGAGAATGTTCATCGATCACATCAACTGGCAAAGAGGACTCAACAAATAATTTATTAGTATAAAATTGGATGTTGGCAGTATATGGTTAAATGAACAATTCCTTAACATTGTTAATTAAGGAAATAAGGTTTTCTTGCTTTGCTTGTGGTTCCATGCACTGGCATGAGGAACCTTTATTGTATGGAAAATTGGCAATATGGCTACATGGGCAAAAGTGGGAAACTTCGAATGAAGGAAAACTGTGAGGAGTAAAATGTTGGCGTAGTTGGAAACATGAAAATAGCCAACTAAATTGACAAAGTCATTTTGTGTTATGTCCAACTAGGTATAAAGAGAGCCCAAAATTATGGCATCCAAAGGAATTTTAACACCAAAAGACATCCGAACAGCCATGCTGATCAAATCATTCCTCGTATAATAATGAGGTCTCCCAAGCAATAAAATCCTAGAAAGGTCAACCAAAATATACACTGGTAGCTCGAGGGCATGTTCAAAACCCTCCCTAGTTGGGGACAAAGTAGCAGCTTACCTACCTTTGGGATTAGCCTTAGCAAGCTCCATCGCTATGGCAATAGTCTTATCTTCAACAAAATAGAAATAGCGAAATTTCCCAGCAAAAGTGCACTTATTTGAACGGCTGATACACCTCTTATAGTACTTCTCTAATGCATTCCTTGTATCCTCCTCCTCTTTTAAAGTAGCTTCTTTAAATAAAGTTTCATTTCCAACAATGTCCAACCTAAGAGATCATAGACGTATTTTAGGTTAATAGTAAATCACCCCCTTCTGCCACTAAAGTGTGTGACTTATAATTCCAGTGAAAGACTAGCAACGTCAAAACATTGTTGGTCTTACTCAAGGTTATGCTACCAAACGAAATGGTTCTTGATAGACCAACTTGCGACATATAATTGGCATACTTCCTATGGATATACTCTACCCATGTCCCCAATTTTTAGGCCCCTTTTTTATAGTGTGCTTTAAGGTGACAAAATAATTTTTCTTTTAAAAAACTTTTTCCAATTTAACATGAACCAAGTTTGTGAACCAGTTTTACTTAATCCCAATTTTATCTTGTTTAATCCTAAACATGCATTTAGGTGATTAAAACAAGTGAAATAAAGTAAATTTCACAATGCCGGATGTACAAGGAAACCACTAAGGGAAAAATCTCGGACGACCCAAGCCAGATAATCACTATGATACGATTTTACAAAGGAAGATAGAAAGACTTACACAATAACTCGATCCCCACAAACCTTGACGCTCTTCTTCTCTTTAAACACTCCTCCATAATGCCCACGTAGAAATCCTTCCACGATACTCCTCCATAGCACACGCGTCTAAGGGTGCTTCGGTGTCCACCGAAGAAGCTTTGGCAACCGTCTACAATTCGAAACACGACCTTCACCATTTCTTCACCGTAAAACTCCAACGAACCAAATTGTTCAATATGGATGAACAAACTAATGGTGCAAACAAGATCTCTATGTCATAAGTGTATGAAAGCTCGAATCTTTAAAACTATGAGGATGATTTTATCTTTGAAATCCTTAGAAAATTAGTGCAGAGAAACGAAACTGTTTTAAATTGTATTTTGGTTCTGCACACTCCGAAATTCTGAGAGAAACACTCCTTTAATAAAAAAAAGTAAAGTCGGCATCTCGTTCGAAGGATATTCCTATGTCGTTTGAACGACTTGGCCATGTCTTTAGAATGACTGGCCTTGTCGTTTGTCAACAGTGAGATGTTGATTAAATGACTGTTTATGTCGTTTGAAGTCTATAAAAATAAGGAGAGATTTCATACGACTCTAAACAATACTTATCTTAGAATAAACGAAGATAAAACCCTTTAAAATTATTTTAAACATTTTAAAATCATTTTAAACATTCTAAAATCATTTATAAACCTTAAAACATTTTCTGAGTCCCATAAACATTATGCGTTCATATCTGAGAGTATCTCGAAATGCAATGTGATATAAAGACGTGAAACGTGCACTAATAAACACGACATGATATATCTTTGAAGCTTGGTCGCTATGTCTTAAACATAAACATCTCATAGACTATGTGGGTATCATGACAATATAAAAATATATCTATGACTCAAACAATTTTTGTTCCGAAAATAAGCCAATTACATACAAATTAATTCAATTTGAAATTTTGTCCTTACAAATCTCCCCCTTTGACTACTTTGGAATAAAGCCTAAACAGTGAAATAACTAAGTCGGGTCATCAATCCATGTGACACCTAAATCCCATACCATAAAATCAAAAATTATAAGACAAGGACTAGTATATGTAGGTCCGGCAAGCATGAGTTGTCTGAATGTGATGTTATCTCGAAATCTCGAATCTCTTAAGCATACCTACACACATGAAATAGACAAATACCTAGTGAAGTATGGAGGAACAAATGAAATATAAAAAATACCAATACAAAAAACAAACCATTTGTTAAACATGTGAGCAAATAATGATACCAATTTGTGCGAGACAACATGATACCAAAATATAAACATACATATGATAAAAAACATGATACCAATTTTTCATACAAAAAAAAACATATGTGATCATCTCAAACAAAAACTCACATACCATCTCTCCCCCTTTTTGTCTCGAATAGATAATAAGTGAAAAACATAATCAAGCATCATCATATCTAGAATGAAAATAATCAACAAAGCATATCTAGATAAACATGAAAATCCTGCTAAAAATAATCAGAAGATACCAACTCATAGCTAGCAAACTGTCAGAAATAATGAATCACCAATCTAAGCAAATATGTGACTAAATGAATCGATGCAGTATAAGAATCAAAGCGAATAATCAACACTAACTGCTTATAAACTGTCCAAATGAACCCAGAAGTATCAAAATAGAATGGAATCATCACATATATGAATCAGGTACCAAAACAGAGAAAAGGCTCAAAAATCCTTTTTGGGTCGTTCGAACGACTGTGCCATGTCGTTTGAACGATATATGCATGTCATTTGAACAAGGTCAAAAACAACCTAAAACAGTAAGGTGTCGTTCGAAGCACTGATCTAACGACCCTAAAATGACCCTTCTAATGACCATCCCTGACACCATTACCGCCTCGATACTCATGTCGTTTGAACCAGTCTTCGAACGACTTGAGCATGTCGTTCGAACGACGTCCAGAAGTCGTTTGAACGACTTCAAAAAATTTTGTATTCCAGTTCTAAAAATGTTAAAGTTTTACCTAGTGAAAACATTTCATGAAAACAAGTACTGGAAATACGAAACACTAGCAAAACAGACTCAAAAAATAAGTAAAAACAATGTGAGTTTCATGCTAACATAGTATCAATGTGCTCAAACATGGATATGGAATGAATGGGCGTGAACTACAACAAATGAATCATAATATGAACACATCGAAATGATTAAGAAGTTCTAAATGATAGCTAAATGTCATCAAACTTAGTTTTATCCATATGTGACCATTAGTATATTGAACTTAATGAACTAAACAACAACATGCACATAAATCCGGAATTTTGACGATTCAACAAACAATAGCGCCATGACACGATTTTTTAATATTAGGATTCGTGGTGCAAACCCGTTGTTTTATTCCATCCAAACACCCTAAAATATTCATATTTTCTTTTCAAGTTCTATTGAGATTTCTATTTTTCTCAACTTAGATAAATCCTATTTGCCCTATTTTTGGCATATTATTATTTTTATTGCCATAATTTTTCTCGAGCTCTTTTAAATGGTGGCTTTCACGATGAGTTAATTGTACTATTCGTGAACACTCATTATTTTTTCAATTCAAGCAATATCCTCACCACAAACGGTTCTTATATGCACACCTCCTCCTAAGTCTAGATGACAAAATTGAGAGGAGAATGTCTCACCAAACTCAAATATGGATGAGAAGTCATACATTCATATAAACTCGTGCATCTCTGCAATGATGGCATATATACAAAGTCGAATCAAATGCAAATCAACTTCGAAACAACCCCATTAATTAGTTAAGATCATTCAATGCATCATCCTAGCCACATGGATAATGAAATGATGGGGGTACAAGCACACGAATATGATCTAATATGAAAACTCATGAAAAAAAATTAAACCAAAAATCTTTTCGTGTTTTTCTAAAAATATTTTTGACTCAAAAAATAAAATCTTTTTGTATTTTCTCAAAAATATATGAAACCAAAAATCTTTTTGTATTTTTCAAATAAATTTTATCAAAACAAAATATTTTTGTATTTTATAATATAAGACTCATATAAATGAAAAATATAATACAAAGAGATAAACATGTCATAATACTAGCAAGATATATATCATAAAGCAAAGACTAGCATGTGGAAAACATCACTAACACAATCATCCATAAGAAATAGCATGTGAAGCATCATGTGCTAGCATCTATATATCAACCAATGAAGCATTTAGCATCTCCAAAATAGATTTTCTAACCCAAACAGGTGTATACCTAACAAAACGGGTTTTGGGAACTGATGGGACACTACGTTTCAACTTCATATCATCTTGTCTAAGATCATAGAAAAAACACCTAAGGTGACCTTTCCTACCACAATGCGAACATGTGTAAACAATACAAGGAACGAGGCCTTTAGGTTGACCTTTTCTAACACCCTTGGATGTGGTTGACGCTTAAAACACACTACAGTTTTGGCTTTAACATTCGAAGCACTAGAACATGATAAGCCACTACCATCACTACTTGAATTTCTTAAATCATTTTTCAACTTCAAAATTTTGAACCCAAACAAAGAATTAGACTCCTCAAATTTTAGGGAAATCCTTCTTTAAATTTTTAATTACCCTAGAAGGTTATTTCTCTCCCCCTCAATGTGAGCAAACTTATCCTAAAGAGTCTTCTCACGTGCCTTAAATTCATTAATCAAAATATTTTCTTCAACGATATGAACCCTTGAATTCTTAATGTCCTCTAATTCTTTTTCTAAAATAAGGACTCTATTCTCACTCTCTTCTTTGGCCAATTTCAAATATTCAAAATTATCATATAAATCCACAAACTTCTCACGAACAATATCCCTTTGATTTTGAAACGTTTGCAAATATTCAATCATATGTTTAAAATAAAATAAAAAATCTTCAAGAATTTCAATTCGTTTTGTAAACTTCAAATTCAAAAGACTTAATTCGTCAAAACTTTGAGATTCCATCGAGAGAAAAACACACCAAGAGTGATCACCAAACAGGCATAAAACAAGGATCTACACACAAACTAAATGCAACCCGCTCTGATACCAATTTGTAGGCTCCTTTTTTAAAGTGTGCTTTAAAGTGACAAAATAATTTTTCTTTGAAAAAACTTTTTCCAATTTAACACGCACCAAGTTTGTGAACCAAATTTACTTAAGACCAATTTTATCTTGTTTAATCCTAAACATGCATCTAGGTTATTAAATAAAGTAAAATAAATTAAAGTTCACAACGCCGAATGTATGAGAAATCCACTAAGGGAAAAAATCTTGGACGGTCCAAGCCAGACAATCACTATGATACGGTTTTACAAAGGAAGACAGGCAGACTTACACAATGACTCGATCTGCACAAGCCTTGATGTTCTTCTTCTCTTTAACCGCTCCTACACAGTGCCCACATAAAAATCTTTCCACGATACTCGTCCACATCACAGCGTCCACGAGTAGGGATGGCAGCGGGGAGGGTTTTGGCGGGGACCCGATCCAACCCCGCCCCTAATTGGGGGAATCTGGGGTATATAAATAGGGCGGGGTCGGGTCGGGTTTGAAATAAATAAAAAAACGTCAGGTTCGGGTTTAGTATTTAAAAACCCCGAACCCTCCCCGTTTAGGGGTATTATTACAAATTTACCCCTTTATATATATAGGAGGATAATGTTTAGGGTTTAATTTTCACTCTTCCTTCAGCCTCTCTATTTCTCTGTCCCTCACGCCACGCTCACTCTACTCCCTCTCTACTCACTCTGCTCTGGTCGTTTCGGCTTTTGTACCTGCTCTGCTCGTTCTTTCATTCAACTTAGTTTTCAAATGAACTCAACTTTTTTCAAATGTTCTGATCGTTTTCAAATGTTCTAATCACCAATGAACTCAAAAAGAAACTAATGTAATCACCCGAAAGTTTTTATTTTTTTTTCAAATGTAACTTTTTGGTTTGTTTTTCAATGAACTCAAAGAGAAACCTTGCTCTGCTCTAAAGATTTCAAAGTTTTCATTTAAATACTGGGATTGCTTTGCTCTAGAAATCTAAATACTGCGATTACTTTCCATGTGTAAATTTGTAAACAAATCTACAGATTCCAAAGTTTTCATGTGTGTAGATTTGTTTACATTTGCTCGTGTAGATTTTTTTTCATTTTTTCACAAAGTTTTCATTTGTGTAGATTTGTTTATCGTGTGAGATTTTTTCATTAGTGAATTTTAGTTTACTGATTTGTTTAGTACAGATATATTTATTTATAACCTTTTTCTGTACAGATTTATTACAGATTAGTGCATTTTCGTGATTTTTTATAATGATTTTTTGTACAAAATAAAAACTGAAATTTGTTTGAAAAATTATAAAAAAAATATCACAAAAAATATTTTGGACGGGTTCGGGTTCCTCGTGGGGTTTTTAAACGGGGCGGGGACGGGGATAGGGGTGGGATAAATGGGGGCGGGGCGGGGGCGGATTTGACCAAACCCGCCCCATTGACATTCCTATACACAAGTGCCTCAGTGTCCACCGATGCAGCTTTAGCAACCGTCTACAATTTGGAACACGCAATTCACCATTTATTCACCATAAAACTCCAACGAACCAAATTGTTCAATATGGATGAATAGACCAATGGTGCAAACAACATCTTTATATCATAAGTGTATGAAAGCTTGGATCTTTAAAACTATAAGGATGATTTTATCTTTGAAATCCTTATAAAATTAATGCAGAAATCAAAGTTGTTCTAAACTGTATTTTGGTTCTGCACACTCCGATATTCTGAGAAAAACACTCCTTAAATAAAAAAAGTTATGTCGGGAGCTCGTTCGAACGATATTCCTATATCGTTTGAACGACTTGTCCATGTCATTTGAACGACTATTTATGTCGTTTGAAGTCTCCAAACACAAGGAGAGATTTCATACGACTCTAAACAATACTTATCTCAGAACAAACGAAGATAAGACCCTTTAAAATCAATTATACACAAAATATCATCCTTAAAACATTTTTTGAGTCCCATAAAGATTATCCGTTCATACTTAAGAGTATCTCGGAATGCAATGTAATATGAAGACGTGAAACGTGCACTAATAAACACGGCTTGATATATCTTTGAAGCTTAACTGCTACGTCTTCAACACAAACATGTCATGAACCATGTGGGTATCGTGACAATATAAAAACCTATCTATGACTGAAACAAGTTTTGTTCCGGAAATAAGTCAATTACATACAAATTAACTCAATTAAAAATTTTGTTCTTACAATATGTCACGGCCACCACCCAAAAATTGTCTGCGCTACCAAATAAGGGAGCACGACTATGTTTAGCCCACTGAGCTTTGCGAGCAAGAGTGTTAGAAGAAGTGCTCCTAGTGGAAAGAGTGGATTTGGTAATTGAGGACATTTCGACAATAGATATGAGGATAAACGATTGGAAAACGAAGATAAAGGATAAAGAAAGGAACGATTTGGCACTCAAGCAACAAAAAATAAAAGAAACAAAGATTTTCTCTATTTAGAATACTTTTGTTATGAAAACTCTTGGAAGAAAAAGGCTTAGTGTAGAAGAGAACCCCTTTTTACAAGGGACAAAAACTTAATCAAAACGATAAAAGGTCTCAGTCGCGTGCATGTGGTTGCGCGTGACCAAGAAGAAATAATCAATACCTGTTGTTGATACGGGCACCGAGGTAGCTCACGTGGAAGCAACACGCTAAACCTAGGCTGCCACATGTTATAGCATGGGAAAGTGGGCAGACACATTTCATGTGACGGAACTGTTCAATGATGACCTTTTGGGGGGGGGGGGGGGGGGGGGCTTGGTTAATCCTTTGACATTCCTTGGGGAATTTAATGGGGTTTTTTTTTTTGGGGGCGGGGGGGAGATTTTGAAAAAAAAACAATTGATTTCCCAAGTATTAACTTGGAGATTCAAAATCACTTTTATATATATATATATATATATACATAGTAGTAGTAGTAGCAGCAGCAGCAGCAGCAGCAGTAATAATAATAATAATAATAATAATAATAATAATAATAATAATAATAATAATAATAATAATAATAATAATAATAATAATAATAATAATAATAATAATAATAATAATAATAATAATAATAATAATAATAATAATAAAATAAGAGAGGTGCCCCAGCAGTTGAGATTATAAGGTCGATCAAACAAATGCTTATTGGAACGAAAAATTATTGCTCCAGCATATTCACAAGCACGTTCTTTAATATAGACTAAAATAATAACTCTCTTTTGAGTGAAAGCCCCCTCGCATGAAAAGTTCCATCTAACAAAAACCAGTCAATGGTTATTCAAAATTGTCTTTTATTAGTGGTCAAATGTCACTTTAAGGAAGATGGTGATGTTTTGTATAGATATTTCTTCATTACTAAACAAATATCTCTACGAAGGGAAAAATATAGAGGAATATTGAATCTAATGGTTGATCGAACACTATTCAGGGATTTCTCCCAAGAAGAAAGCTTGTTTGAAGATATTTCAAGAAACACACCATAAGATGTACTTAGCTTGTATTTTTTCCCACTGGTCAGATGTTTGAAACCTATTTGTAATAGTACTGAGGCTACTTGGTACCTACGAAGGACCATATCTGGCAAGACATGGGAGAGCTCTTATGCTCTATCGAGTGACCTCATTTAGGGAATCTCACATGGATTTGGTTTAGAGGATTGAGAATAGGGCAACGTTTGGAAACAGTCCCAACCTTTTTGGTACACTTGGGCAAAACCTCTCTCATATAGGATCGAGCTAGTGTCCTGAAGCCCCTTTTTACGGAGGAACCTTGTCAAACATCTCATTCAAGGAATATTTTTACATTGTGTTACCTCATCCTGTAAACACATACAGAACAAAAGACCTTTGAGGAACCTTATCTCGAATAACCTCATTTGGTGGATAAGACATCATATATTTCTGCTACTATTTAATATCTTATGAAATCATGATTTCTGATGCTTTAGGAGCTTGAGAAATTTGGCATTTGATGAGGATAATTCCTTGGACCATTAGCTTGTTTGGAGGAATGCCCCATCAGCTATCACAATGGAAATCTATGTGCCAACTTATCACATCATAATTAATGAAGGAAACAATCTGATAGCCTAAACAGTGTTCCCACCTAAAAATAATATGTCATTTAATTAATAAACTATCCTTTTCATTAAATGCACAGTACTCTTGGCATTAAATGTGAGTTCAGAATATTTATGTCAGCAAGGTTATTAGAACAACCTTGCATTCCTATAAATACTTTCATTAATCACACTTATTAGAGGATGTATTTTTGATATCTAATCTTTCCCATACACGAGAGCTTCTTGTGAATTATTGTCATCAAGCGTATCCCTTTGTTCTTGGATCTTATCAAATCTTTATTACTAATCATTGTGATTATTGAGATGATAGGTTTTTTGCCTTGCCTTTATTGCACTAAATTGCTTATTCTTTCTCCCTTCAACCAAGTTATTTGTTGAGATTCATTTAATTTCATTACGTTGTAGGGGTATTTATGTTGTAATGACCCATTAAATATACTCGGTGGTATTGCAAGTGTTGGAGTTATTTATTATATTCGGTGTTCTTCGCATATTAATTATCATTCTGAAGAGGGTGACACCTCGCTAAATACTAATTGTATTTAACAAACCAACATCTTACAATGTTATGTGAGGGGTAATAAAAATTAGGCCGACGGGCTATGGCAATGGATGTGGATCGATTCATTGAGACATTAGGTGTGCCATGAGTATCTGCATGATCAATAAAAAGTCAAAGTGTTATAATGGTGTTGTATCAATAATATGATTAATGTTGAGAGAGATAATTGAATTGAGTAAGTTAATGGATTAATTAATGTTAAAATAAATATAAGTACACTTAGGTAGTGAGATGGTTTGGTTTATATGGGTAGTTTTTATAGTTTTATATTACTCTCATTATGATTATTATTATTATTATTATTATTATTATTATTATTATTATTATTATTATTATTATTATTATTATTATTATTATTATTATTATTATTGATTTGTTAATTTTAATCCTCTATTATGATATTCATCTCTTATAATGCTTATGACTGGATTCTATTTGGGAAGATTAGTTTGTACTCTTGTCGTGGACATAGCCTATCATTGTCGACTAATATTCTAGGTTACGTTGCTAAGTACATCCATAATTTTGGAGATATGGGACTAGCATCTGTAGTTTATTTATTGCATTTGTTTAGTTTCCTTTCCATTCATTTTATTTGTGAGACAATTATTTTGGATTACATGAATCATTCGTCTCTACGGTTGTTCTATGGTTTTTAGTTGGAGAGATTATTGTAGTTGAATTTATTATTATTTAGAGTTGAGATTCATTATTTGAGTTTAGCATGGAGATATATATTACTTTGATGAATGATTTGCATTCATCGACTATCTAGATTTATATATTATGGAAAAAAGTTTAATGGATCATATTTGTCACATGCTAAGAATGATATTTAATTTTAGTTACTCGCATGTTTTGGTATCGAGGCCTGACCAACTTTAACAATAAATACGCAGGTTGTTACAAAGAGTTTTGACGGAGATGTCTTCTTACGGCCGGAATCGAATATAAGGATTTGTTGATAGCCAAAATAAACGTCTAGGAAGCTCATTCGCTCTTGGCAAGATATAGTGTCGACCAATTGCTCGATCTTTCATAAAGGAAAGTTATCGTTTGGAAACATTTTATTTAAGTTGGTGAAGTATATACACACTCTCCACTCTCCATTATTCTTTCTGACCGCGATTGGATTTATGCGCCATTTAGGGAATTAAACTTCTTTGATAGACCTTGCCTCCATAAGTTATCCATATTCATCTTACACTACATTTTCCTTTTTCAGGGTTATATATCATGCCGGATGTGTGATAAATGGGAATTCTTGGTCCATGCGAAGTTGGTGACACGTTACTTCGGGACTGATACCAGGCATATAATACGACAGCCAAGTGAACACATCCTGGTTTCCTTTAAGTGAAAATGTAATTTTGTAAGTATTATAAGTTGGATTATTCTTGTGTCAAAATAACTCAATCATTTGAGTCATTCAAGTAACATACACTTGATTCAATTAGTGAGAACGGGGTCATTTGAATTAGAATGAATCATTGGAGATTGAAGATTTTTCAATCCTCTCATTGAAGACTTTCATTACCAAACAGTCTCTTTGAAGTGAAGATTATATCCTTTGTTACAGAGATTGTGAATAGTTTATGGCTAAACACACACATGCACAAACATTTTAACATGTGTGAGGATTTTATAAAAGTTGAAAATAGTCTCAGGATTTCTATAATGGTTTGAAACTGTTTTAGGAATTGGTATTCGCATTTTGAACAAGTTAAAGCCTTTGAAAAACATCTTGTAAGGATAAATTTCCACATTGAGTCAATTTGTAGTATTGGTTATTTTTGTTGGACAAAATATTTAGAATGTTTGGGATGTCATCTATGTTGAAGAATTAGAGCTATCGGCATTTTATTTTACATTCAAGTTGTCATCCGATCGCTCACATTTTCCAAAGGTGTATGACCTATTTTTTTCGTTTCAGAGAATTCTTTTTAATGGTTTTAGTTTATGTTTAAATTTCTTTATGCCTCGTATTAATGTTTATAAAAATATTAAAGTCATTCTAGCGAGGTTTGAACCCTCATTCGAATGAGGTCATTCAAACGACCTTCTCATGAGATATATTTTTCCCTACACTGACATCTTGTTAGATGATTCGTTTGTTGCATGTTTGAACAAAATTTACTCATGTTGTTTGAATGACTTTAAATGAGATTCCAATGACGTCTTTTTTATTCTGCACTGACATCTTGTTAGAAGGGTAGTTTCTTTGTCGTTCTAACAACATTTACACATGTCATTCCAACAAGCCTATGCCTCGTTCGAATGACTGGGCACGTTTTTCAAAATGTTAGTTTTTCATGCCGTTTTTCTCATGTAACCTCCTTGCCCACTACTCTATTTTATACTTATACATAAGGGGTCGTGTAAAACTGATTAACAACCTCTTTTGATTTTAGAGAAGCCTAAACATTTTCCAAAACACTCTCCAACTTTTATATGTGTTGATCATTTTCCAAAATCTTAAACACATAAATCATCATCCTACCATTATCATCACTTTGTACGGTGGACCCTGTACGGTTGGAGATAGTGAAGGCACACGGAGGTGTCGTGAAATGTTTTGGAACTACATATAATAAGGACGGAGATATTGAAGACGGCATCAGCGGTACTCGTAGAGTCAAGTTTGTAAGTCTTTTATGTATTATTTTAAAACCTTATTCTTAGTGGATTTTATCTAGGCTTAGTCGTCTGAGGTTTTCCTATTTTGGTGTTTCTCGTACATCATGATGTTGTGGTTGTGTGTTTTCTATTTGCATATCGAACCCTGCATTCTCACTTAGGATTTAGTAATAAAGACTAAAAATTAGAAAGTAACATATTGTTGTCCTTGTTATAATAGTAAATTTTATTGTGCCATTGTATCTCAAGGTGTATTTCATGAATTAACACCTAATCCATATAACCGAGTGATCTCAAATTGCTATCAGAGCTTGGTTCTAAAAGTTATTTAGATGAATCCTGGAGCTTATATGGATAATTTTTCGTTAAATAGACCCCCTATGTTTGATGGAACTAACTATGCATATTGGAATGCTCGTATGAGATCTTCTTTAAAATTTATTGATGAGCGTGTTTGGCTTACAGTTGAAAAAGGGTGGTCCCCTCTAACTATTGTCGTTGGGGAAACTACAATTTTAAAATGTGTTGAGGAATGGACTGAAGAAGAATTAAAAGCATGTAATTGTAATTCCCGAGGTTTAAATTCATTATTTAGTGTCATGATTCCTTAAGGGTTTCATCGTACCAGGATAAGTGAAACTTCAAAGGAGGCATGGACATACGCCAATTAACTCATCAGGGAAGTGCGATTAAGGCGTCCAAACTTTAAAATCTTACCACTTAATTTGAAACTATCACCATGAACGTGAGTGAAACTTTCGATGAGTTTTATGCCCGTATTTCCGATATAGCTAACGCATATTTCAACTTAGGTGATAAGATCCATGAAAATTATGTAGTCAAAAAGATATTAGATCTCTCCCTAGTACTTTCAATGCAAAAGTCATTTTACTTAATTCTTTCGCGTGTTAGACTCGTCAAAACTCGTAGAGCTTGTTAGTGATCTCCAAACATATGAGTTAGACATGTTTCCTAAAGATAAAAGAAAGAAAGATAAGGGAGTTGCACTAAAATCTAAAAAGGAAGATGTTTCTAATTTTGATGAGTCTGATTTAGATCCCGATGATATGGCATTATTTGAAAAGAAATTCAAAACAATCTCAAATTTGAAAAGAAAAATTCAAAATTTGAGAAAAACGAAAGTAAGGCAAATAGAAATTCTAATGATCGTGATCTAAAGATATATAAAAGTGAAAACATTAAAAGAGATAACTTTAAAAGGGATGATTCGAAGAGATGTTTTGAATGTGAACGAAGAGGACATGGAGTGTATGAATGTACCGCTAAGCTTAAGAGGCATGAAAAAAGAAAAATTCATTTATAATGCCACTTTTAGTGATAGTGATAATGAGTCTGAAGACTCTGATATATCCGTTCCTTCTGGAAAATTCACTGCTTTCATGAGTAGTTATGCTAGATCCTAGAGTATGTCACATCCTAATGTTGACATCTCCGGGATTAAAAACCTTGAAGTTGTATCCAATCACCCACAAGGAAATGATGTTGTTTGTAGTGATAGTGATGGTGATGATGGTGATTTGCAGTCCGCCTATTATGAGCTATACACCGAGTCCATGCGTACTTAAAAGAATAATAAAAAGTTAACTTTTAAGGTGTTGACATTAGGGAAATAGTTGAAAGTTCTAAAGGAGAAGGGGGCCTTAGTCAACTCGAGGCGATTAAGATTTCTCTTTATGAGAAACTTATTTTGGTGGGAAAAAAAGGAATGATTTGATTGACTCTTTAGCTAGTGTTACTAAAGATCTTCATGAATCCTTGGAGATTCGTAAAAAACTTGAACAAAAATGGACAAACTTAAAAAAGATCTCGAGGCCTCTCGTGAAGTCAAAATCACTCTTGACGACAATTTTGGGAGAATGTAAAAGTTGTTTCTCGGACCAGTACTGGTTATAAGGAGAAAGGTTATTAAGAGAGAAAAGGCATAGGGTATGAGGATGGTGAACCATCAAACACTAAATCCTAACCTTTATCTAAGTTTGTTATCAAAGCAAACACTTCTAAACCTAACCCGCCTAAGAAAAATCCTCCTAAGAAACCTATTAAAGTGACTCCAATTCAACCCTATGTTTGTACCTTTTGCAACATAAGGGGTCACCTTAAAGAGTTCTAAGCTTAGGAAGAATTCTTATCACCATACTTATAAGCCACACTATAGCCAATTTGCTAACCTGAGAAAGCAAGTCGAGTATCTAGTCAATACCTACAAAGGTTTAATGGAAGAGTTTTTGAGGTTGTCTATGCCCCTGGGAAATTATTCCAACCAAAGAACTAGACAAAATAATGGCAAGAACACTAAGAACACAACTCACACTTAGGTTTCAAAAGATAGGGCCAAGAAGGCATTAATTGTTCATATTGCTCTTAAGGCTCAAGGTACCTCTCAATGGTATTTTGATAGTGGGTTCCCTAGTCATATAACATGTGATAGATCTCCTTTTACCACACTTGAGGATTACAAGGATGGTAAGGTCACCTTTGGTGATAAGAGTAAGTCTGTAATTATAGGAAGAGGCACCATTGAAGTTTTTGATTTTTCTAAACTAGAAAATGTTCTTTATATTGATCGAACTAAAGCTAATTTGATAAGTAATATCCAATTATGCGACAAAAATCTAGTAGTTAAGTTTAGCCAGACGGAGTGTAGTGTTTATGATAAATCTGGTAAAACTATACTACAAGGTGTGAGGACTAGTGATAATTGTTATGGTGTCATTCCAAAGTCTTCGTTCATTTGCAATAATGCTAGGATTTACACTACCGACCTTTGGTATCAATACCTAGGTCATGTTAATTTTAGAGATCTCGAGCGTCTTGTGAGGAAAGATCTAGTTCGTGGCTTGTCGTCGCTAGGAAAACCAACCTTATCGGTTTGCGATCGTTGCCAATTTGGAAAGCAAATTAAGAGCCCTTATAAGAAGTTGAACTCTATTACCACCTCTCGTGTCTTAGAAGTGATTTACATGGAATTTATGGGTCCCACTAGTACCGAGAGTATTGGTGGGAAGAGGTACATCCTAGTGATGGTACGCAACTTTTCAAAATATTCATTTATTGGATTTCTTAGGGAAAAATCCGATGTTGTTGAGTTTTTGACGATTAAATGTCGAATCCTACAAAATCCACATGGTGTCTCTATAAACCATTTTCATAGTGATAATGAAACTTAATTTAAGGAGTATGGTGTGAATGCCTTTTGTGACGAAGTTGGTATAAATCATGAGTTTTCGGTCGTTCGTTCTCCTCACCAAAATGTCATAGTTGAGAGGAAGAATCAAATAGTTCAAGATATAGCACAGTCCATGATTCTTAGTAGGAAAGTGCCTCGCCATTTTTAGGTGGAAGCGGTAAGTACCGCTTGTCACACGGTGAATAGAGTATACTTACGTCCTCATACTAATAAGACTCCGTATAAATTATGGACAGGTAAGAAACCCAACCTAACTTATTTTTGAGTCTTTAGAAGTTCTTAATACATCCTTAGGGATAGTGAACTTTGGGGGAAATTCGAATCGAGGAGTGATAAGGGTATATTTCTAAGTTATTCACCAAATAGTAGAGCTTATAGGTTCTACAACTTTACTATCTATAAAGTCATAGAATCAATAAATGTTACTATAAAAGATGATGCTCCAACTAAATTTGTTGATGTTGATGGTGATCCTTCTTATGAGAGCGATGCACCCTCAGTGTTGATCACATTGCTCCTCACAACGACTTAATGGACCCCACACTTGAGAAAGAAGATTCATTTCCTTGGGTTAGTAAAAGTTATGACCCCGCTAATATTATTGGGAATCCCGACTTCGGTGTCAAGACTATAGCACAATTTGAAGAGGTTACTTACATGTGTTATACCTCTAAAATCAAACCCAAAAATGTCAAAGAATAACCAAAATATGAGCATTGGATAAATGCAATGCAAGAAGAGTTACTTCAATTCCAAAAGAATAGAGTGTGGGAGTTAGTTACCCGGCCTAACTATACAAATGTCATTGGTACCAAGTGAATCTACAAAAATAATATGGATGAAAATGGTATCATTATTCAAAATAAAGATAGGTTAGTTACACAAGGGTACACCTAGATAGAGGGTGCTGATTTTAATGAGACATTTGCTCTTGTTGCAAGGCTAGAGTCCGTTCGCCTTTTGCTAGCTATTGCATATCATCTAAAAGTCAAGCTTTATCAAATGGATTTCAAGAGTGTCTTCCTTAATGGCATTCTTCGGGTTGAGGTCTATATGGAACAACAAGAAGGATTTGAAGACCCTAAGCACCTGAACCACGTCTTTTATTTGAAGAAAGTCCTATATAATTTGAAGCGAGCACCTCATGCTTGGTATGAGAGTCTTACTTCCTATTTCATTGGTAGTGGCTTCATGAGTAGGGATAAGACATGACGTTGTTTATTCGTCAGGATGAGAGTGCTATTTTGGTTGCCCAAGTCTCTGTCCATGATATAGTTTCTAGCTCCACATGTGATCAATATACTCATCTCTATGTGGGAGAAATAAAAAGTGAGTTTGATATGGGTATGGTCGGTGATCTTACTTACTTACTAGATCTTCAATTGTGTCAACTCAATAGTGGGATATTTTTGTCTCAATCTAACTATACAAAAGATCTTGTGAAGAAATTTAATTTAAACTCGGCAAAGCGTGCACACACACCCATGAGTTCATCTGCTAAGCTTAGCTACACACCGAAGGAAAGGATGTTGCACACTCTTTTTAGGAGCATGATAGGTAGTTTACTCTACCTAACTGCTAGTCATCCGAATATTTCATTTAATATAGGAGTTTGCGCCCGTTATCAAGCTGCCCCGAAAGAGTCACACTTGTTTGTAGTTAAACGTATTATTAAATATGTGAGATGGGGCCCTGTATTTTGAGATTTAGTATTATTTTGACACCAATGATTGTTTATCGGCTTATTCGGATGCCGATTGAGCAGGAGATGTTGATGGATGTAAGAGCACATCGGGAGGGTGTTTTTATTTTAGGAGTGCCCTTATCTCATGGATGAGCAAGAAGCAAAACTCCATTTTTTTATCCACGACGAAGGCCAAATATATAACCGCTGGAAGTTGTTTGCACACAACTCATATGGATGAAGTAAATGTTGGAGGATTACGGAAGTTCCCAAGGCATGATGACTATTTATTGTGATAATATGAGTGTAATTAACATATCCCGAAATCCCGTCCAACATTTTAGAACAAAGCACATTATGGTTCGTGAGCACTTTATCCACGAATTAGTTTAAGAGAAAATTATTTCCTTATGCTTTGTCGGCACCTAACGTTAATTCGTCGATATCTTTACCAAACCTCTATATGACCTTAGCTTCAAGGATCTTAGGAAATCCATTGGAGTTTGTTCCATTAATTGAGTTTATAGTCCATATATAGTTAAGGGCATGCTTTATGTTTTATCTTTATCCCTATGAACTAGATTGTTTTTGTGTACATATATTTTCAAAAATTCAAAAATATTTTCATTTTCTGTTGTTGTATTAAAGTTTTCTTAAATCAAAATTTTTTACTCTTTTACTTTTGGGATATGTTTACAAGATATTTGAGACACAATATCATTCCATGTTCATGTGGCTTACGATGGGTACCTAGTTTTGATTTCATCTCACTCGTGCATTTTATGCATTGTTATGACATTTTTTATGCTTTTTTATGATATCTCCTTATATGTTGGCCTCATTCCATTACCTTTTATGACCAAACCTATCACGGATTCTTTAGGATGTTAATCTCGCTTTGTGAATGCTAAGTGGAGTAAGATGTTGTTCTATCAATCTTATTACTTAATGTTAAATGTGATAGACAAAATATTGTGCATGTAATTACCATTGCCCATTTTTATGAATTGTGTCAATTGTGTGAGAAATGGAAAGGGGCTACCAAAAGAGAAAACTCTTTTGCGTTAAAAGCCACCATTAAAAATAACCTAAAAGATTAAATAACATAGAAAAAAAAGAATTTCCAAGGCCAAAATATTTTAGCAACAATAAATATATGACATCTTCTTTTCGCGAAGATATTTATTTCGACATCCCCTTCCTGGTTATCTATTTCTAGCAGACTCCAGTACCGGAGCGCCCTTGATCGTGCTGCAAACTTCTTCCTCAGTTGCGAGTTTTGCTCACCTAAGGGTAGGTTTTTCGGACATGGTGCTTACGCTTGTCCCCATGGAGCTCCTGCTCCATTATTTCTAGGAGATGTTGCAAATGGGAATTCTCCTCTTACTGGAGATGGGTGGCATCCTCCTGTTGATGAAGTCTTCATTCATAGGTGTCCACAAGTCGTTAATTCTGATTGAATCGTGGAGGTTCATTACTTTCAAATCGTTGAATCCGACAAACTTGATAAGTGATTACGTAGGATTCTTATCAAGTCTCTCGGGCGCGTGTCAGCTTCTCTTATTAATTCGGATAATCCTCTCCCCACACTATACACACACACACACACACACACACACACAGTTAGGCTCTCTAACATAACTCCTAACGACATACTTATGAACATACCTTTTTTAAATAGTAAAAATGTATTTTTCGACCAAATTTGAATACACAATCTCCATCATGAGTAGATCATCTGCAAAAATAATCATAAAAATTTCATCTCGAAAATAGGTGAAATGAAAAGTGGGTATATATGAGCATTTTCATTCGTTCAAATTTTTGTCATCATCTCATATATATATGTAAATCGTATCTTTGGGTGAAAAAAACTGGAGGATTTTTTACCTATGAGAGACAGAATTTTGGATCGATGAGAGAGAGAGGAGAAAGTGTGTGCTTTGGGTGGAAAAGTGAGTTTTAGGGGCTGAAATCCCGTCAAAGTTGTCATTATCAAGGACCGTGATAAAATCGTGACAAAAACAAGTGGTCGTGCACGCAATAATTTTTTGCCGTATGAACGGGCTCTTGTCTCATTCAAGGACCCTAACAATTCTTGTCACGGTCAATGTAGTGTCACTTAAATCAAGCTTTTGTGTGTTTAAATCATTTTGAGAAGACTAAATTTTAAATCAATTTGCTTGAAATTCGTGTTTGTGAAAACATTTTTGAAATTATGAAAAGTTGGTCACCATTGCTAGCTAACATATTCACCACCTCCCCCCTCTAGGTTAGTTCATATGTAATTATGTTAGCACACATAAGTCAATTCGCATACAATAATAAATGCAATAATTAAAAATCCTAATTATTGTAACCAAATAAAATTTATAAAAAAAACTAACTATGAGTATACGAGCGTAGGATCCATTCACACAACATACATTCATCTATAATACTTAAAAAGAGCAGAAAATTTTGAAAGCCAATTAATCACAATATTACCCTTATTCCTTCTTATAGTTCCCGTTTTATCCTCCTTATATTTATTCATTCAGTACCCATTTACTCTCTCTCTCCCCCCAAACCGATTTTCCTTCCCCCTACCCCTCAATGGATTCTCAACCGTTAGAAACCCGCACAACGGAATATGAATGTCAGTCCAAAGAGCTTTGGATCATCAGTGGAGATGTTTGATTACTTCTAAAAGTTCCTCCATTTCTGGAATCCTAACCATAACGAAAACAATGTATTATACAATTTATTTATTATTTTTGCTATGTTGGTCTCTATTGCTTTGATGCATAATGGAAAATGTGGATTTTTAATTTTGTCAATCTAATTGGTATTGTTTAATTTTACAATAGATTTGTCTTGGTTTAAAGGACATGGGAATTTTTTGGGTTGAAAGGAAAAGGGTTGAATATTTTTTAGGGCTTTACATTTTAGTTCACCTTTATTTCTCTAAGGGTCATTCCTCTATATTCATCAAAAAAATATTTGGTTAGTCGGTATTGAATGAAAACAGTGTGCCCAAATAAATTGATTTGTTAACTCTCACGCTATATGTTGATAAATCTCTTTTTATTTATCTCATAATTTCTCCATATCTGTAATTTACCCACATTTTAGGACTCCAACAGACTTTTTCCCATTATGTTTTCCCTTTGAGGTAAATTTTTTCTTTTGTTAAAATTTGTGTATCTTTGATACTATAAGATCGACCAATTTTGTTGTTCTCAGTGATATGAAGTGTTAATGATGTACCTTCAGTTTAAGCTAAGAACTTAAAACATTGATTTAATTCTCAATGATTTGAAATAGAGGACTATGTCACAACAACTTAACTATGTAGATTTGTTCATTAACTTTAAAAAGCGGATCTAGCTGAAAGCATGTTCAGTGCACAATCTCATCTTATCAAATAAATTTTTCGAGTGTGAAACAACCACTTAGTGCTAATCTCCAAACCTATCCTTGAGTGGGTTTAAAAATCATTCCATTTTTATCTTCTTTGGATTGTGAAGAGTAGTTTAAGACTTCATTTTTAGTTTTTTGTCTATGAATAGTTTTTATACTTTCATTGTAATGGAACACTAAACTTTTTTTGTTTTGTTTTTTTGTCATATACTACCCCCATTTTCTTACAAGCTCTCAAACTTTTATGATTCAATTATGCTAGAATTTAACACTGATATATATCCACTTATAAATGCTAGATTACTTTCAAATCTTTAGAAATGATAAATTACTTTATTTCGTTTACTTTGAATAACAATTTCATTTTTCTCTCATCATCATATATTTTTCGGTGACAAAATTCAAACACAAAAAGATCCAACTAATAGGTATGATTGAATTATAATGTACTCATTTAATATTCTATATTCTATTTAACATTATTCAATAATAATATATAACTTTATAACTCTTTTGTTCTTTTCCTCTAACGAAATATGTGTCATTAAATCAAACTTTAGAACGTTTTTTCCTTCAATATTTTCACATTTTGTAAACTATCCTTGACAGAACAATTAGTGTCACCTAATCACTATTGGTAGAGAACCCAACTTCATAAATGGTGAAAAGTTTGGTGTTGTGTGCAGTGAAACACACAATACAATTGGAGAAGAATCGTTTTGTCGGGATAAAATGAGGATATGGTTACTACACCAAAAACAGGAATCTGACACGGTCTAAAATCGTGCCAGAATCAAGAGTACCAGATTTTCTGGCACGCTCTAAAACCGTGCCAGATTACCCAATCTGACACACTTTTAAACCGTGACAAATTTAAATCTGACGCGTTTTTGGCACACTTTTAAACCGTGTCAGATTTTCATGTTCTAGCACGCTTTTAGCACAATTATAAAGCGCGTCAGATTGTTTTATACGCCTACTCAAAATTTTCAATTTGGCACGGTTTTAAACCGTGCCAAATTTTTCAATTACTAAAAAAATTATTTAAAAACAAATATGAAAATCAGCAAATTCCAAATATGGTAGGAAAAATATTTATTATTTGCAAAAAAAATCAAGAAAATTCAAAAATTTGGAATTTCGCACGTTGTTGATAAATTAATGTACATACAAACTTTAAAATATTACAAATCTTAATAGTTGTCAAACCAAACAAAAATTGGGCAACATTTTCCTTATTTTTTGGACATTCTAAAACCTGCAAATATAAAACCTGCGTAATATAAAGCACGCACGGCCATAAAATATAACAATAAAATTACAAAAGGCCGCACAACTATAAAAGTTAACAACAAAACTACAAAAGTCGGCACGGCCATAATACATAAAAATATAATCTTGAATATTAACGACATTAAATAAATAATCCCGTCGTTGTAAACCATTGAGTTCTTCATGTGTTCCACGTGGATAAAAGCTAACGATAAAATGGTATCCTGCAAAAAAATAAGATACAGAAAAGAGATGATATTGGTAACCAAGTAATTTTAAAAAAATCTTATTCACATTGAAAAATTGCATATACGAGTTACAATTATTATTATATTCTCAAACTAGAAGCCTCGTGAATACGTGGTCAGTTTCTACGAATTACAATATTCCCATACGAGGTGTTAATGCCTCTCACGGGCTGGTTTGGATTTTCGCCCTATAACGGCATGTTTTTAAACCTAAGTCTAGATATTTTCAAATTATCATCATATTCTCAAACTGAGTCTCGTGACCACACAGTCAATTCCTACAAATTACATTAATCCCGTGCGAGGTGTCCGTGCCTCTCACGTGGCCACTCGGAGGTTGTTTTGGATTTTCGCCCTCTAACGACATGTTTTAAGCCTAAGTCTAGATATTTTCAAATTATTATTATATTCTCAAACCGGGAGTACCGTGACCACGCGTTCAGTTCCTACGAGTTACATTGATCCCATGTGAGATGTTTGTGCCTCTTACGGGGCCGTTTGGGGGTTGTTTGGGGTTTTCGCCCTCTAACGGCATGTTTTTAAACCTAAGTCTAGATATTTTCAAATTATCATCATATTCTCAAACCGTGAGTCTCGTGACCAAACGATCAGTTTCTACGAGTTACGTTGATAATGTGTGAGGTGTTCGTGCCTCTCACGGGGCCCCTTGGAGGTCTTGGATTTTCGCCCTCTAACGGCATGTTTTTAAGCCTAAATGTTTTCAAATTATCATTATATTCTCAAACTGGGAGTCTCGTGACCACACGGTCAGTTCCTACGAGTTACATTGGTCCCGTGCGAGGTGTTGGTGCCTCTTGAAGAGCCTCTTGCGGGGCCGTTTGGGGATTGTTTTGGATTTTCGCCCACTAACGGTTATCGTCAAATTCTCAAAACAGGAGTCCCGTGACCACGCGGTCAATTCTTACGAGTTACATTGGTCCCGTGAGAGATGTTAGTGCCTCTTACGGGCCCGTTTGGGGGTTGTTTTGGGTTTTGGTCCACTAACGGCATATTTTTAAGCCTAGGTCTAGATATTTGCTAATTATCGTCATGTTGTTTTGATATTTCACCCTCAACGCCCCATTTTAACCTAAAGCTTACTTAATACTTATGGTTTTGTTAAACCACGAGTCTGATAAGGGCATGACCAGTTCATGCACATTACAATGGTCTAGATCGAGGTGCTCGTGCCCCTTTCCATGCCATTTGGTGGTTGGTTTGATATTTCACCAGCTAACACCATATTTTTTAACCTAAAACTTGTGTATACTTGTTATTTCGTTAAGCCAAGAGTCCGACAAGTCGTAAATGAAAGAACACTATAATATTTCAATCTATTGGACCTTATCCAGGAACTCAAAGCTTTAAATTTCTTATTTTACGAATCTTTTAACTACTTTTTTTTCAAAACAGATGATGATTAAGACTTCTTATTCTCTGATGAATTCTCGAGAGGATTGTGTGATATAAGAAGTGGAATTTTTAAGTAATGATATAGGGTTTATAGACCAATTATATTCTCCCTATATTATTTTATTTTGGGTGCTATGTGCTATGACCTGAGGCATTAATTCAAGCTGAAATATAATCACGAATACAAGAAGTTCTATGATGCTCGGATCTATCTATGTGTGTATGGTGTACCTTGTTTTCTGTTGAACCCCAAGTGTAGGTAGACCATATGAATCACATACTCAGTATCAACAATTCCAATATTTCTAGTTCCACTGCCCTGTTAAAAAAAGAACATTAAATAAGAAGTTTGTTATATGTTCAGAATATAGTTAAACGATAACATGACTGCACACAGTAGCAATTGTATTTGGAATATGCAACAAAATTGTAGTTTCTTTATTATTTTTCACTTAAATGTATACTCTCTTATTTACACAGGCACAATATTTGGAAAAACATCAAAAGAGTAAACATTTCTACTCAAAACGATAATCACGATAGGCAAATAATTTGGCCTCTGTTGATTTCCAACTTGCATACATGGCCATTGAATATGTTGGATAAAAAACCCATAGGTCTCTCGAAAGTACCAATCCAAGGTACAACAGTTATGTTGACACTAAAATCTTCAACTTGCATAACAAGGCATAAACAGTAATCCCGGTTTGCAACCAACCACAAATCCCAATTGAGTTGTGCAGGAGAAGTTTGCATCTATCTATCAATTGCCAAAACTACCTCGATTTCTTTGCTGGCCACCAACACCTCCCTTTCTTCTTCCACTGTTATTCTGTTGAGAGAAGACCCTCATCCTCTGCTACTTAATGTTTGCAAACAGTGAGTCCAGTGTCTGTGACCTCTGCTTAGGTGCCACCTTCACTTTCTGCTGCTGCTTCGTGGAAAAAACTCCATTTGCAGCCATCCTCTGAACTGGTGGGGCCCCAACCCTCGATTATTTACATTCATCATCCTGTTTCGATTAAAAGTTCTATTGCAAATAGGAGCAACTACAGCCTTTTGTGCAGCCTCAACGGCCAAAGGAATTGGTTCTTCTGAAAATTGGACCTTTTTTTAGAAAGAGCCGCCTGTCTGAGAGGATTTCGAGCCCATGAATCGTCGAACCTTTGTAGATATATCTTGTGCAGCATTGTTCATAAAAACTCGGCCTCTGCTTGGAACTCTGAGAGAGGATCTCGAGTTCAGAATCGTCGGACCTTTGCAGATTTATCTTGTGCAGCATTGTTCATAAAAACTTGGCCCCAGTTTCGATTAAAAGTTCCATTACTCATGTTTGTACGTGACCCCTGTCAGCATAGTTTATATATATGAATCTCAAACATTATACAAAGCTTTTTTTCTAGAGACGGTCATGCTCTTACAATTGTCATGAACAAATGGGAAACAAACTGCTCATGATGATTATACAAGAGTTTACGTATGATTGCATCAAAGTAAAATGTAGTGATGTCACAAAGATCATGATTGCACGAAAGTCCATCCACAATCTAAAATCAACTATACAAACACACAATAATTTCAACACAAAAGTCAGATGTTTTGTAGTCTGACCTTATACATGTTGGGGCATTTGAGCTATTACACATATGGACCTCAATATGGATCATTTCTTCACTGATGAATACATTGCTTAACATATATAATATTGCAATTGAGTCTCATATATGAATAATAAACTTCAAAAGATATTACAGTAGTGAATCAAAACATAATTTAAGCAGCTAACATTATGATGCAACGTATATACTCGAGAGAAGCTATATAAATTGATGTTCATGGAAGAACACAATTTAAAGTACTGTCATGAACAATCCATTACTGTTAGAATTCTAGGTGGGTAAAAAATACCTATAACTAAGTTAATTATACAATGGTACATACGCCTTCAATTCAAGGGCCATCCGCCCATTTCTTTTTCTTTTTTTAATTCAAAGCTTTTGTTACATTATAGTATAGATTTATTCAATAACTAATAACTGAACAAAACTATATACTAGTTCCAAATTTTACAGTATGATCTCAAACCAATTCCACTTTTACTGACAAAAACAACAATATAAGGTACAAGTAAAAGAAAGAACAAAAAGAACTCAGTTTCTTATTAACTATCACAAACCAATACCAATAATAAACACATATAATTCAAAAATCAAAGATAAAGCAAACCCATTGCTGCAAAATTTCAATTTTATTGTCCAACTCACGTGCTATGGCTGTGATGTTCTAACCTGCTGCTGCTGAACAGTAGTCTCAGGCAAGGCCGACGTCATAGTCTGATATTGAGCAGCCATTTGGGGACACAGGGCTTGCGTATATTATATATGTGCTTAGTAGGATCAGCAAACTCGTAAGTATAATTAGGAGTAGCAGCCGAATTAGGGGCCCTCGACTGAGATAGATGATGCATCTGAGAGAAACCAGAATATTGCGGCTGATGCTAACCAGATTGAACCTGAACCACCGATGGAGCCACTGTTGTTGCCGTTTTGTACACACCGGAGGCCATTTCAGGTATTAGGGGCACGAGTATTCCTAGCCGCGTTATAAGCTGCAGCAGAAGTTTGTGTTTGGTTACGGTTGGAAGGAACAGCACCACCAGCTTCACTATAACTCGGTTGCTGCACAGATAGGTTATAACCTTGTGGTGCCTGTCTAGCGAGCACGTAGTACACCGGGTTTTCGGATCATGACCAGGATGGTGGGGGTGATGCTGTTGGTGGGAAGGGTACACGGGGTAATAAGACACCATGGGGACCGCCCCGGCAGGTGATGCTGAATATATTGTGTACCAGCATGGATGAACTGTTGTTGCGGATTAAATTGGGTTTGTAAAGTTTGTTGTTGGAGGAATTGTGGATAGTGTTGCGGATCGAAATGGGTTTGCAATAAATACCCAGGATCCTGAAGTTGTTGTTGTTGTTGTTGCGTCTGAATTCTAGGGGCTTGAAAATAAAAAAAAGCTAACAATGGAATTGAAAATTTACCCCTCAATTAGTACAGAGAGTGGCCAATACGCCTTCAATTCAAGGACCATTCACACTTCCTTCAAGTAAAATCATTGTGTGAGTGTCTCCGTTCATGAAAATCTTCTAAATCGAATCTTTCACCACACAACAAAATTCAAATTAAAACTCTAAAAACCCTTTCAATAAGAATATCAAATTAATCCCAAATAGCTATGAAAAGTGAGTTGTAGAATATAATAAGAGCTGACCTCATTCTAGTGCATGAACACCTCTTTTGCTTTCACTCCACATCTTTCTCGTCAATTTATCTTCGCCATCAACACCCTTTTTTGATCCATCTTTCAACAATAGTTTTTCATTAATATTACCCTCAATTTTCATCAATGATAGCCTTCATACCCAAACACAAGTTATATCCCACCAAGAAATTTCTCGGACTATTGCATTTCAATATCCATTCCTTATGGATTTGTCCCCACCCTACACCCAAAACTCTGTAAAACAAAAAATTGAAAAGAAATCTGTCAAACAAAAAACGAAAGCATTACTAATTAATCATCTCTCATTTATAGAAAAGACCCATCATAAAAAGGTGGAAAATTATATCATGTGCTTTTTAAGTGTATGGAAGTTACTATTTATCTTTATGTCAAATCTATCTTGGTCAACTGTCATCATAACCCACAAACGGATAATCCTAAAAAAATATTGTGGTAAGCATGAGCGAAAACAAACTCAAAACTCATAGCGAGCTCAGAATAAGGAGGTGCGGGTATGATTAGCAAACTAACATGATTTAAACAGCTTAAAATCATAAAAGAAATGTAAAAATCAGAGGTTCTTTATCGAGAAGTTTTTCCATACATATCTAACTGAAGTCTTCACAAAGAGCAACTATAGTAATATATATTCATCAATAAAATTAAGCAGATCAAACTTATCACGAAACAGGTATGAAGAATCTAAACCCAATTGTACGCTCAACTAAGAATGATAATTGAACATCAATCTAATCACATCAGTACTTATGGAATTCCCACATAAGGTCTGTAACCAAACCTTTTCAAGAATGTATTTGACAAATTAACCCAATTCATGACATCCATTTCATTGTGCAAATACATCTCAAAGATAATTAATAAGCAATAAAGATCATGGGTTGGACAAATTCAAGAATCACTATCTTCTACTCTAAAAAACAACTGGGGTATTTTCAAATTATACTCAAAAGCTTGAAAATTCGCTGAACAACATAGAAATGCACAAATCAAACCTTAAAATCATCAAATGAGACTGGAATGTGAAGGGAGAAACAAAATATTACCTGAATATTTCAATGTTATGCCAAACTAAAATCATGTAAGAGTATTTCAGTAAATTGAACGCATTAACATGCTTCTGTCAATGTGAGCTTAGATGGAATTACTTTCCATAAAAAAGTTTAGATTTTTCAAACCCTAAAAGCCTAATTCCAAACGAACATACGAAGTAGTTAAAATTTGGATCGGGGGCATAAAGTTGTGTTTGGGTTTGTCTTGCCGAGGGAGAGAGGGAAAAGGATTAGGTTTAAACTTTTGGTGTTGTTTTGGAATTTTTGAACTTTTGAGTTATGTCGTTTTAATAAAATGTGCTCACATTTGGCACGGTTTATAACCGTGCCAGATTCACCTGTTGCAAGCATATCAGATTGACACTTTTAGTGTAGTGGGGTTAGACTCTAGAGACGGAGAGTTTATAAGAAATGGAGTTCATATAAACACTAAGGGTCCGTTTGGTTCGTGGTGAAATACTTTTCACCGTGTTAAAAGTAAAAGGTGAATTATTAGTGCGGTGATTTTGTTTTTACCATCTCCGTTTGGATGAGCGAGTTTTCACTAGATGAAAATTTTAACTTTTTCACCATTTGTTGTTTGGATGGTCAAGATTAATATGGTGAAAAAATAAAATGACCATATTACCCACATACTTCAAATGCATATAACTGTTTTAATTTTCATCACACAAGTGTCAATGCCCATTAAAAAATATGCATTTACCCCAAACTAAAATTTTACATAATCACTCCCCCCACACACAACTAGTCATATTTCGCTACGCAAGACAAATAAGTAAAAAAACAATACCAATTAAAAATAAAGTCCTTATTAAAAAAGAAAACAGTCTCAATTTAAAAAAAAATCCAACAATGAAAAAAAGCTGTCATTTGTAAAAAAAAAATCACAGTTTAAAAAAAAGAGTCAACTATAAAAACAGTAGTCCATAATAAAAAAAAAGTTCTCAACAATGAAAAAACAGTCCCAAATAAAAGAAAAGTTTTCAACATTGAAAAAAAAGCAATCCCAATTAAAAAAAAAAGTCCCAACTATAAAAAAAAGTGTTCCAATTAAGAGAATTGAAAAAAAATAGTTCCCAACTATGAAACCGTCCCAATTAGTAATTAAATTCCCAACACATTACCATGCACCAAACAAATATTCATTTTTTTTTATTTTTTTTATGGGAATAGATATTCTCACACCCTCTATATGTTCCCCCACACCCTTTGAATAATAAATGACAATTGCGCCCTTAAATTTATAAAAGCAAAATGTCCAATTTTTTCACCTCGAACTAAAATAATTACATTTGATAAAAACAAAAAAATTATATTTTCAATAAAAAAAATTGTTTTTTATAAGTAATAATAAAAAAAACTGTTTATAAAACGTAAAATCTATCTATTTGTTTTATTAAAAAACTGTATATAAAACGTAAAATTTATTTTTCTTAAAAAACTCTTTTCTTAAAAAGTGTTTTATTTTTTATTTACAAATTTTATTTTTGGTTAAAAACTGTTTTTTTTACTATATTAAAAATAATCTTTTTACTATTTTTAAAAAATATTATCTGCGGAAGCGGTATGTATAGGCGGTCTGACCTCCTATACATACCGCTGCCTATACATACCGCTGACGCGGACCATTTTTTTGTATAGTAAAAAGATTATTTTTAAAATAGAAAAAAAAATAGTTTTTAACTGAAAAAATAAATAACGAAACAATTTTTTTAAATAAATAAAAGAAACAGTTTTTTAACTAGAAATGATAAAAAGAATGTCCATTTTTTAAAATAAATAACGAAATAGTTTTTTTATCAACGTCCATTTAAATAAAAAGTAATATGTTTTTTTATAAATAACATAATATTTTTTAAATGAAAAAATAACTTTTATAATTTTTATATTTTCAGAATATTAAAATTTTAATTTTCTAGAATATTAGGATTTTTATTTTCAAAATATTATGTTTTATTTTTTTCTTAATATTACCTTTTTTTTAAATAATAGATTTTTGGGAAAAGATTATATTTGCTCAAATCATATTTGCATAGAGGGTCTTTTGATCTTTTAGTATTTAAATATTAAAAAGGGTGTGGGGAAAGACATAGAGGGTGTAGGAATAGCTATTCTATTTTTTATTTTTTATTTTAATTTTTAATTATTTAAATTATTATTTTTTTAATTTTTTAATTTTTTTTAATTTTTTAAAATAAAAAATGAAATTTAGAAAAAAAATATTTTTTTAAAATGAATATTTGATGATCGTATTAATTGAGAGGGAGAAATGAATGTGTGATAATTGTAAGTGGATATAATAAAGGTTACTTTGGTAATAAGATAAATTTCATTGTTTTCACCTGTTAAATTATTCACTTTACCCATGGTTTAAAATGGTTAAAGTTTCACCTCACTTTTTACCATATTCATTTTATTTCACCGTGTTAAATCCCCAACCAAACACATATTTTACCTAGGTGAATTTTATTTTAACGCAGTAAAAAATATTTCACCACGAACCAAACGGACCCTAAATTACAAATGGTATAAACTATTGTCCATTTAAAATGATTACCCTCAAAGCATAGTTAGGAAACACCATCCATTCAATTATAGATATGATTTGTACCCTCATTTTTCCTAAGTTGTGATAATATATTATGTACAATTAGTGGTAACTTTGTTGGTCATGTAGGGTGTGATTTCTTCTTATCATAAATTTTTAAGTATAATCATACTTAATATTTGTATTTGGTTGGACAAGTGAAACATGTGGTTGCCTACTGCATGTTGCATGTTTACTAAATATAAAATCTATATATAATTATACAATTAATGGAGGTACAAATTCTAAGAACATGGTTGTGGGTTGTCAAAGATCCACATAAGAACATTGTTGCTCTTAAAACACTTTTATAAGTTGGTATAAGAATCATTTGCCACAATATTGCAAGATAAGAATAAATAGTAAATGTTAAATTATTTATTTTAGATTTTTCAATTTTTACGATTTTTTTCGTGTAATTAGAAGTTGGATTATGTACTAACTTTCTTATAGTCCTTTTGTTATAACTTATCATGTTGATTTATTCTTTTTAGCATATATGGTGCTAAGTGTACCTTCTAATATTATATTTACTCAAATTTATGTATTGTTGATGTAAAAAATTAGATTACTCTAATTATTCAATCACAGATAAATAAATTAGACAAAGAATTTTAAAGTGGTTCAGCCTTATGAGAATGGCCTACGTCCACTGTTGCTTTATTGTTGAGTGTTTGGGAATTCTCGATAATAAATTCTATCAAGAAATTCCGGTATGGATTCGGCTCTCTTTACAATGAGGATTGTACAATGTATTTATAGCCCTGAGGTTGTAATGTGAAAGGGTAATACATTAAATGATATACATATGAAAGGGTAATACATTTAATGCCCTTTTTGCGTGTGCGTCTGAATGATAAGCATTTAATGAGCAGTTAAACTGTTGGTATCCTGCTTCGAGGTGCAGCTCGGACCGCCTGAGTTGTTCGGACCGCTTGAGCTTCTCGGTGCTAAAGAGTTCCTCGGAGAGGTCTGTTCCTCGGAGCATATGAGTTCCTCGGAGTAACATGGTTCCTCGGAGCGTGTGATAATCTCGGAAGTGCTTGTTGTTGTCATGTAGGTAGCCACGTGTCTTCATATGATTGGTCCATATCAGCAGATTAAATTTGGTTTCAACAGAAGCCCCCAATGTTTCATAGTTCGAAATTTGAGGAGTATGGAACATTTTTTCTCGGAATATGGTAGCTTTAAATAGTCTTCCTGATTTTTAGGAGCGTTTCCCTTGTATTTATTTCTCCTTCCCAATTCGAAGAATCATGCTTTTTTGGACTTTTCTGCGTGCTTCGATTCTCGCGTCACTTTTCGTCTTTTTAGCCGTTGTTGCTTGCTCTGATTCTCGCGCCACTTTTCATCTTTTTAGCCGCCGGTAACGTAATCATCCTTTTTTGTAATCATTACTTCACCATTTCCCAAGGCAAGGTATTTAAACTTCACAGATACTCCCATCGTCTTCTACTTTTCAAATTTGTGTTTTCGAGTTTTTCATTGTCTTCTACTCTCTTGTGTGTTCATCTCTTCCATCGTTCGTTGTCAACAGCTCTCCTTTTTTCTGTAAGATCTTCTTCTTTCTTCTTCATTTCTTTTATTCATCATCATGGTTTACCCTGTTGAGTCTCTTGAAAAGTTTGGCTCTGATTTTTCCATTCCCTCTTGGGTCGTCTTGGAAGAGCTTTCTGAGCCTTCTGATTATTTCAATTTGGCTGAGGGACATTGGTTCCCCAGCCTTTTTATTGCTGAGTGTGGATTTTCTTTTCCACCAAATCCCTTGTGTCTGGAATTCTGTCATTATTTTGACGTCGTTCCTGCAAGAATAGCCCCCAACACATGGAGAATAGTTAATGGGGTGCATAAATTAAATTAAGTCCATGGAACTCGCATAGGAAATCCAGAAATCATGTACTGCTATAGATGGGCAGTTAATGATAATATTTTTTTATTTAAAAACTAGATTTTTAAATAGAGCCTTAGTAGTCAATTTTCCTGATGCCAATAGGGATTATTTTGAACACGGGGTTGTCATAAAAAATTGTCAACACCCTCCATTAACTGGAGATGAGGTTTACCAGGGTCCCAGATGCCCTCCTTATGGCAATGGAATAGGTTATTTTTATTTCATTTTATTTATTTTGAAATCATGTTTCTTTTATGTTTGATAAAATGTGCCACTGATATCTCAATGTTTGTTTATTTGCAGTTGATAACAAAAGAAAGTGCCCAAAGGAAGCAGATGTTAATGTAAGACATCTGAAACTTATCTGGAGTCTGCATCAGAGTGTTGCCGACGAGCACATTAGGTCGGCTTCGTATCTTCTCTAGTACAAGAGCTACACCACTTCTTTCACTGCTCGTCCAGTGATAAGTGAATCAGAGCCAGTACCAGCTTCCACAAGCTCATCGCTTGAATCCCATATTCCTTTAAGTGAAAGGATGAAGAAGAGAAGACCTCCTACCCTGTTTGAGAAAACTGCCTACGGTTCTGGGGAGGCAAAAAGGAGTAGGATTGATGTCCCAAGGGAGGGGACGAAGAAAAATGATGCACCTTCCTCAGCTGCTGCAGTTGTGAAGGTTGCTGAGAAGCCCGCAGTGGCTCCGAGCAGGTCTGCTGCTCCTGGAGAGGTGATTGTGATGTCACCGACCAAGGGTTCTTCCTTGGTTGAATCCGTTCATGTTCCCCCGAGGAGGCTGAAGAAAAGCTCCTCGGGTCAATTTGGTTGATACCATCACTCAGCCCCCAGTTACTGGAACTGGGGTTCCAACTTTTGTTCCCCCGAGCTCTGCCATGAGCTCTGTAAAGTCCTGGATCATTCCCGAGGTCCAAGGTACTGAAGAAAACCTTACTCGGGACATGGTCACCTCACTAGCTTCTCGTCACCTTGCTTCTGTAAGTCTTCTTACTTTCAACTTTTCATATTTCCTTTGTCATTTCTGTTTCTGACTTGCTTTCTTTTTCTGTTCACAATTAACGAGCTGCTTTAACATAATCCTGAAGAAGGATGAAGCAATTAAAGCTTCATGCTCCTCGTCCAGTGTGGAGGGAGCTCTGGAAGAGGCTATCAAGTCTTTGGAAGACTCTCGCCAGAAGTATGCCACTGATAAGGCTGTCTGGGAGAAGAAGTTTGCCTCCATCGAGCAAGAAAAAGCTCGAGTTGTTGATGCCTCCAAGGAGTTGGAGAAGAGAATAAATGCCCTGGAGAAGGCTAATAAGGAGCTTGAAGAGAAGCTCAACACTGCTGGAGAGTTTGAAGATAAACTCAAGGCTGCCGAGGAGGAGTTGGCTCGGCTTCGGGAAGTAGGTCGGCAGAAAGAGGAGGCAGAAAATAAATTGAAGGCTGCTGAGAACCTACTGTCCGAGCATCTCTCCTCGGAGAAATTGAAGAGGAAGATGGCTGTGAAGAAGTCCTTTAGCGCTGGCTGGGACAAGGGGTGGAACAAAGGGTTGGATGTCATGGTATCACAAGTGGACTATGGCAGCCTGAAGTACTTCAGAGATGGATGGGTTGCAGCTCTTCAGGAAATGAAAGTTGATGAATCTTCTGAGCTTTTCCAACAACACATTCCTGGTTCCCCTCCAACCCCAGAAGACCTTGAAGAGGACGAAGCTGCCTCAGAAGAATCTTCTATGGTGATGGGAGAGCATCCCCCAGCCATTCAGCCCGCTGCCGAGGAACTTCAGCAGATCGTCAGTTCCTCCGAGCAATTGTCAGTGCTTCCCGAGCAACTATCCATCCCTCCGAGCAACCTACATCTTCATCCCAGCCTCCCAATAAGGTTTTGGGAGATAAGGAGAAGGTGTAGAATTGTTCGTGTTTATCTTTATTTTCTTTCTCTTTATCAAATGTAACCCAGAATATGTAACTCTGAACTATAATCTAATAAAACTTGAACTTTTTGCATACTGTTGTCTATTTTCTATTCATACTCTGCTTATATTTCTTATTGATGATTGCTCTTTCTTTATCTGCTAGTTTCTGGCCAGGATGGAATTACTATCTGCCCATGATACTAAGTTGCTGCGATAATGTAATGAATACTTTAAGGCTGGTCATACAGACTTGACTGCAGCACAAGTTGTAGACATCCTCGGCCAAGATGCTTCAGAACAGGCAGTTGAAGCATATCAATATCTGAAGTGTCTACTCGATCGAGCAGTGGCTAATAACGTTGCCTATTATGAAATGATCGAGGATCTTCAAAGCACCGTCGAAGACCTTCAGCTTCAATACAAAGAATCCACTGCCTTGTTGCATGAGGGGTACGAGAAGAAGTACCGGCAGATCATTGCCGACAAGGGCTACGAGAAGCTTTTTGCTGGGTACGATGTAAGGGAGAGAACCTTGAGAGGTGAGGTCGAAGAATGCAGACAGATTGCTGAGTTGCTGGAAAAGGAAAATAACAACCTGCAAAAGGAGCTATCACAATTGACGTCTGCAGCTTCCACTTCTAGTGCCTTGATCCCAGTGACCGACAAGGGATTTTCGTTCTTAGAGGTTGAGAACGCCAAGTTGAGGGACGAGTTGGAGACTTTGAAGAGCTCTGGCACCTCTTCATCTTCTCGTGGTCGAGCAAGAGCTCATCGGGGACGAGCAAGAGCAGCTCGGGTTCTTGTCGAGGAACAGAGGACTCAGTCTGCCTTAGAGAACCAGGCTTTCCAATTAATGGCGAAGAACCAGGCGTTGTCTGATATGTCAAAGAAGATTAGGGACCTGGAAAAACAGCTCTCCTCGCAGAAGTCAGTCTTGGAGAATAAGGAGCTTTTCATCAAGAATCTCCACGAGCAGATGGAGAGGCTAACATATCAGTTCCACAAACAGCCCAGGGAGTTCTGGATGGCTGGATACAACGAAGCACTATATCACTTGGATGATCGTATCCAGAATGCCAACAATGAGGGTTATAAGCAAGGTTGGCTGAATGCCTTAGGTGTCTTGAAGCTCGAACAAGGTCATTATCTGTGGGAATACCATGATCTCGGGCTGCTCGACTTGCCTGTGCCACCATACAAACTGGACATGAGTTGGATCCCTGCTCGGGCCATTCCTCGGAGATTAATTTCAAAGTATCTCGGTGACTACAATTTACATTCTCAAACCGAGGTATCTCATCCCGAGCATCTCTTAAATCGACCATCCGTGATGAGTGTCAGGATGTTGAAGGATCTCAACTTCATCAATTCTCCTCTGTCTTTAAATGATCCGCCTGCTGGCGAGGAACCTGTGTCAAAAGTAGAGGGGAAGAGACCAGTAAAATAGGAATTTTTGATGTAATAGTTAGTTGGCATTTCAATATCAATGTACTTTTCATTTTATTATCAATGTAATTTATTTTGAATTCAATGAAAGACTTTCATTTTTGTTTGCAAATCTTGATTGCTTTTGTCTTGTAATTATCAAACACTTTATATTTGTGCATATTTGTTAAAAAGATAACAATATTGTGTTGTTTGTCAACCAACTCAGTAACAATTAAAAAGTTACAAGTATCAATATTGTTGCTCGACCACTTAATAATAAAGTAATGAGTATAAAAATGTTGTTTAAAATGTTTCCAACCAACCAAGGTTGTTAGATTCTCCATGTGGACCAACTACAGTTAGTGGGTTTTTATCCCCGACCAGCTATAGTTAGTCTTTTTGAAATAATTTTACCCATAAAATGTTTCCGACCAACCAAGATCGGTAAATTTTTCTTGTCGACTAACTACAGTTGGTGGGTTTTTATCTCCGACCAGCCATAGTTAGTAGACTTTTATCGCTTTCTGGATGTAATCTTACCTCCCGACCAACATAAGTTGGCATTTGCGAGCATATTTTGTTTCCTAGCCAAACAGGTTGGCATTTTTAGGAATATTTTGCTTCCTAGCCAAACAGGTTGGCATTTTTAGGAATATTTTGTTTCCTAGCCAAACAGGTTGGCATTTTTAGGAATATTTGGTTTCCTAACCAACCGAAGTTGGCATTTTTAGGAATATTTGGTTTCCTAGCCAACCGAAGTTGGCATTTTTAGGAATATTTTGTTTCCTAACCAACCGAAGTTGGCATTTTTAGGAATATTTGATTTCCTAACCAACCGAAGTTGGCATTTTTAGGAATATTTTGCTGAGTAGTCTGGAGCTTTGCCGAGTAGTGTGTAGCACTAGTATTCCCCGAAAAATTCTTAATAAAAGGAGAGACTTTAGCAGAATATCTTCATTTTATTCATACTGATGGAACTGTGTTACATATACATCACTGATAATACTTGCGCAGGTGCTCTGCATTCCATGCGTTCTTAAACTCCTCCCCCTCTAGAGTTGCTATTCGGTAAGTTCCTGGTCGAACAACTTCTGTAACTCGGTATGGTCCATGCCAATTTTCCTCTAGTTTGTTGTGCTTTTGGATTACTTTCTTCAGCACATAGTCTCCTTCTTTCAGGTCGCACTTCTTCACCCTCTTATTGTAGAATAGAGTTGTTCGCTGTTGGTATGCAGCATTTCTAATGGTTGCTTCTTCTCTAACTTCCTCGAGCATGTCGAAATCCAGTCTTCTGATTAAGTCGCTGACAGGGGAATTAAAATTCAGTACCCTGTGTGTTGGGAGGCCCAACTCGGCAGGTATAACAGCTTCACTTCCAAACACCAGCATATATGGTGATTCTCCTGTTGCTACTCGGGGAGTAGTTCGGTAAGCCCAAAGTACTGATTGTAGCTCGTTGATCCAATTTGCTTTCGCATCATCCAATCTTTTCTTCAAACCATTCAGCAGCGTTCTGTTTGTTACTTCAGTTTGTCCATTGCTTTGAGGATGGCCTGGTGCTGAGTGGACCTTCAAAATGTTTGACTGATGGCAATAGGCAGCGAACTCCTCGTTATCAAATTGTGTTCCATGGTTTGTGATGAAAGCATGAGGAAGACCATATCGACAAATGATGTTCTTCCAAACAAATTGGTACACCTTCTCGTACGTCATATCAATGAGTGGCTCAGCTTCTACCCACTTAGTAAAATAATCCACTGCGACGACGAGGTACTTGAACCTTCTTCGGGTCGTTGGCAGTGGCCCAACCAAGTCAATTCCCCACATGGCAAATGGCCAAGGGGAAGTTATGGGTGTCAACAATGCTTGTGGAGTTCTTCGGATGGAGGAAAAGCGCTGGCACTTGTCACATTTCTTGGCATAGGCTATACAATCAACCCTCATTGTCGGCCAGTAGTATCCCTGCGTCATCACCCTTTATAAAAGCGTCCGACCTGCTACATGTGCTCCACAGGACCATTCATGGATCTCTTCAATCAATTCATTCACCTCGGAGGGATGTACACATCTCTGTAAGCCTGCCATAATTCCTCGTCTATACAAAACACCATTAGTTAATACATACCGAGCAGCTTTAAACTTCAATTTCTTGGCTGCGAGTTTGTCAATTGGTAATTCTCCTTCTTCAATATATGCCTTAATGGGATCCATCCAAGATGGTCCTAAATCAAGGGTGATAAAGTTCATCGTCAGATCTTCATCTATACTCCGACCAGCTAGCACTTCAATTGGGATTGTTCGTCGTAGCTCGGTGCGAGTAGCTGATGCTAGTCGAGCTAGGGCGTCTTCTCTCGCATTCTCCATTCTTGGTATTCCGATCGCTGAATAGCGGCAAATTTTGACACCAGATCCTTTGCCTTTGCATGACATCTGATCATTAATTCTCCTCTAACTGCATATACTCCCATCATTTGGTTTATGATCAATTGAGAATCACTGAAAACAATGACCTGTTGTGCCTCCATAATTTTTGCCAAATTAAGTCCTGCAATCATGGCCTCATACTCAGCCTCATTGTTGGAAGCTTTGAATTGGAAACGCAAGGCGTATTCCATATCGACCTCATCCGGAGTGCTCAAAACTATCCCCGCGCCGCATCCTGCAGTGCAAGATGAGCCATCTACATATAGTCTCCATATAGGTAACTCGTCTTCAAATTTCTGATCAGTCAGAATTCCTCGGTGAAATATTTGCTGCTTCCTTTCCTCCTCGGATTTTTCTTGCTCTTCGTCGATCATTTCTTCTTGCCCTTTTACCAACCGGAGTTGGTCTGAGCTAGTGTTTGTTGATCCTGTAACATCCACAGGTTGATCAGCGAGCAACTTTTGTTCCTCGGAGCTATCAGGATAGGTGAACTCCGCTATAAAATCTGCTACAGCCTGCCCTTTAAGCGATGATCTGGGTTCATAGACTATATCATATTCACCGAGCTCTATTGCCCAGTACATCAATCTTCCTGATTTTTCTGGCTTATGCAGGGCTTGCCTCAATGGCATATCAGTATATACTATTATGGTATGAGCCTGGAAGTATGGCCTCATTCTCCTACTCGCTTCAATTAACGCCAGTGCTAACTTTTCCAGTCTTGGATATCTGATTTCTGCACCTCGGAAGGCCTTACTTGTGTAGTAAATTGGTTTTTGCACTCCATTCTCCACCCTGATCAACGCCGAGCTAACTGCATTCTCGGACACTGCAAGGTACAAATACAATTTTTCTCCCATTACTGGCCTGGATAACAGTGGAGGTGCTCCCAAGTATTTCTTCAAGTCTTGAAAAGCCTTCTCACATTCATCATTCCACTCAAAAGTCTTTCTGAGTGTCTTGAAGAATGAGAGACATCTATCAGTTGCTCGTGACACAAATCTGTTGAGTGCTGCTACTCGTCCTGTGAGACTCTGTACTTCCTTCTTCATCGTTGGAGATCGCAGCCCTAATAGAGCTTTGATCTTTTCCGAATTTGCCTCAATGCCTCGCTGATTGACAATGTATCCGAGAAATATGCCTTCTCGTACTCCAAATATGCACTTCGTCGGGTTCAGCTTCATTTGATATTTATCCAGTTGATCAAAAGTCTGACTTAAATCAACTAGATGGTCGGCAGCTTTCTTGCTTTTTGTCAGCATATCGTCAACATAGACTTCCCTATTGCAACTGATTTGTTCAGCAAAGACTTTGTTCATCAGCCGCTGATATGTCGCACCTGCATTTTTCAAACCAAAAGGCATAACATTATAACAATAAGTTGTGACACCCCGACTAATTAAATACCGGGTAGCTACTCCTTTATTAAATCAATACAAAATGCCAAGTTGGTCCAGTTAATAGCATCACTGTCGAAAACATTTTTAATGATTACTAACCACCTAGTATTTAAAAAGTGAGTTGTCAAATTTTAAATTAAATCTGATTAACATGCAATAAATGAAATATAGAAATGTAACACAACCATTCACGATAAAGTCCAACTATAATGAATCAACAATTAAAGATGAGTCTAGAGGAAATACTCCTCACAACAATCCCAATATGAAAGGAAATAAAACAAGTCTGCATCCTGAATTAATTACAAACCAAAGTCTGAATAACTGAAATATAAAATGAAATGTCTCTAAAAGAAATGGGCGACATGCCCTACAACTGATGAAATCTGAATATAGAGTCAAGGCAAATGAAGCGTCTAATAGCAAGGCCCTGTAACTTCCACAACAGCTACAGCTCGTCACCTGACTGGAAATACTATGCATGGTGTCCTTGTGGCTGGGCACCTAAAAATGGTTTTTACAAAAAAATAGATTTGAAAGCAAACGGGTCAGATCCCGAATGTGGAGAGTATTTTAAAAACAGCAAGTGCTTTTATAACAATTAAAACAATGAATGCAAGATACATGTTAGGACGTGCTCTCACATGAAATACTCACCTCTCGTCTAACAGTGCACTCCTAAGGTTCCTGTACCCATTCATGTGTTATTTATCTAACTAGACCATCATAAGTTCTAACCCAACTACTCGATTCACAATATGAATTCCCAATGTTATTACTTAAATAGATAGCTTTACTTGAACTCGGATTCTCAATTGTTAGCATTTCCGTTTACTGGAGGTTATCCCCTTATTTATCTTCTCATGGAGTTACTATAAATGATTCTCATAAATAAACATCACAATTCCTTTTCATTCAACCGTATATTATTCGCATCATAAATATACAATATAAGCACCCAGAGGCTAAGCTGCGGTGCACACATACTCTGCTATCCATCCCGGTACATCACGTACATAAGGATTACGAATTCCGAATCTCTTAGGAATTGGTAGAATAAACGCCACACACAAAAATGGAGGCGAACATAATTCAACATATCCATGGTCACGTACATACCTACGCTCCATAGTCAGCTGGCTTAATAACTCATAATTAAGTCATTCCCTTGAACTATTTCCTCTAGGTACCAAACTAAATCCGGGCACACAAGGATTAGAAGGCCCTAAGCGAACGTAAACCTCCCGTGATAGCAAGTATGGTAGGTATGTCATACACATAAGATTATATACTAAGCATGCACACATCTTAGATGTCACAATATTAACAGAGGTATTTTCTACATCCTTATATCATTATTCCAATTGTATACATTTTTAGTCTTCCGATAATATATAATGTAGACTGTCGACACATCTCACGTCATAGATTCTTATACTTAAAACCTATCTCAAAGGGGTTATTAAGTTTCCTATTATTCCCACATAATACATCATTATTCTTAAGGTCCTTACTTCTGCCCCAAACCTCAATTCATCAATTTATTCAAAATTACTCTTTTAACCCTAATATTATCTCACTCGTCGAGCTTCATTAGTTTTTAGAATAATTCCTCAAATTAAATTCGAATTAAGGTCCAAACTTTATAACCATACCTACTGGTCTTCCTTAAGTCTAAGGATATTCATAAGGTCTCTAATAATATTTTCCAAGGGTTAACATCATTAAAATTTAACTAGGGGAAATTTTACTCTTTCTGGGAAGGTCGATCGATCGACCTTGACCTTCGATCGATCGATAGTGGTCGATCGATCGACTGATGAATGTCGATCGATCGAACGCACCAGGTAGGCTGCGGACTGCTTCGTTTTGCAGTTTTAATTTATCTTAAAACACCATTAACAAGCATGAAACTCCAAGATAACGTTATAATATCATCATACAACCATACTACAACAGTATTAACGTTCTAAAACCAATAATTCATCATTCCAGGGCTTTGTTTGGATCAAAACTTCATCAAGAATTTCCAGTTTTCTATTTCTTTCAAGAACATTAATAAACTTCTTCTAAATTCCGTTTTTAGATCATCAATCGTTATGTTTTGAATACATAATTCGTCCAGAAAGTTTCTACATGCAATTCCTAACATAGTTCATAGTTTTAATCCTCAAATTCATGGGTCTAATCAATCTTCCAAGATAAATTTGATGATTATCCTAAACATGGAAAAGCATAGTATTGAATCAATTATAATTAAACCACTTGCCTCTAATCTTTATCTGAATTTGATGTTGAATCTTGAAGGCTGAGTTGTTCTCTCTCTCTCTCTCTGCAGAATTCTCTTCTCTCTCTCTCTCTCTACAAGTTCTTCTCTAAGGATGATGACAATGGAGGTGGGGGTTGGTTTTTGGCAAGTTAGCATTATTTCTTAACTTCTCCCGTGGCCCATTAAGTCCCTTAGTGTAGTTAGTGGGTTTAGTGGATAAAGAATAAGTCAGATTTTTGTTTCTAATTTTCGTGGGTTTTAATTCCCAAATTTCCGAAATTACCAAAATGCCCTTTTAAATTACCGGTATGGCCCAATAATGCCCTGGGACCCAAACTTAACCCCCGGCTAGTGTTTTCTGACTATTTCGACCCTTCCGGACACGTTGGCGCACTCAAAATGACCATATAGTTAATATAAATAAAATTCACTTTTTAATTAAATAATTACTTTCCGGACGCGACTGTCACACGCGTCTCAACAAAATTTCCCAAATTGTCGTATTTCAATCTCGCGACAATTTCAATAGTTACAATATTCGTATATTGCCATATATACACATTATAATCAAATACTAACTCACATCTCGTTAATATTTTATTCGGATTAATTCTCAATTAATTCACATTTAATTCAATTAATCCCATAAATAAATATCGATAAAAATGTGGGGTATTACATAAGTTCCCCGAGGGGTAATGAAAGAAGTACTCTCCCTGTCTTCAGGTTTTATTTTAATTTGATTGTAGCCAGAATAAGCATCCATGAAGCTTAGCAACTCGTGTCCCGAGGTAGCATCCACCAGTTGATCAATTCGGGGCAGTGGAAAGTGATCCTTTGGGCATGCTTTGTTGAGGTCGGTGAAGTCTACACACATCCTCCACTTGTTGTTTTTCTTCTTTACCATTACCACATTAGCTAACCAATCTGGATATTTAACATCTTCAATGAAACAAGCTTTCTGGAGCTTCTCGACTTCCTCCTGTATAGCTTGATTCTTCTCGGGACTGAATACTCTTCTTCTCTGCTTCACAGGCTTGATCTCCTTATTCACATTGATCTCGTGACATCAGAAGTTTGGGTCTATCCCAGGCATATCTTTATGACTCCACGCAAAAGTTTGTCTTCTGCTTCTAAGGAAAGTTATCAATTCCTGTTTTAATGAGGCTTCCAACGATGAAACTATTTGAGTAGTTTGCTCAGGGTGCTCGTCGTCCAGAATGATGTTTTCAGTAGCTTCCACCACTTAACCCTTCACGAGTTGCGACTCATCTCGAGGATCCAATGTTTCAATTTCTGCACCTTCATCCACTTGATAGGTAGTAGTCTTTTTCTTTGATTCTTCCAGTTCTTCTTGCTCGGAAGATGAATAATAGCATTCCAGAGCTAATTTCTGATCACCTTTCACAACTCCTACTCCAAAGTTTGTTGGAAATTTTAGGCACTGATGCACTGTATATGGTACAGCCTCGAACTTTTTCAATCCTACTCTTCCCATGATGATATTGTACGATGATTGGACATTCTTATCCATCACGAAGGAACGTATTCTTTCTGTCCGACAAGCAGGACACGTACCATTGAATATATCCAACTTGATCGTCCCAAGTGGAAATACTTTCTCGCCAACAAAACCAATGAGGGGTTTGTGGTAAGGCTCCAGTTGATATAGCTTTAGATTTAAACTATCGAAACACGAGTAGAACATGATGTCTGCCGAGCTACCATTGTCGACCAGTACTCTTGAAATCATGACCTCCTTCATTCTCATTTTGATCACCAGTGGGTCATCATGAGGATATAAAACACCTGCAAGGTCATTTTTTGAAAAACCGATGACTAATTTCTTTGTTCACCTTTCTCGGGCGATCTTCTTCAGCTAGATTTATTCGCTGAATGTACGAGCAAGCTTGAGCCTCACCGAGGTAAGCTTTTCTTTCTGCAGTAAGGTCTCCTCCTCCTGTATCTCCTCCTGTAATAACATTACAATCAAATGACCCAAAGCGTATTGAAAATACCTCTCGTTCTGGCTGCCTTGGTTTCTTGGGAAGATCGGGGTCATCCTCTGGATCAACTTCATGGTTTCTCTTCTTGTTCTCCTCTGCTCGACGAGGAGATCTAGACCCCTCTCTAGTTCGGTCGCTGTTTCTTCTTTCGCCTCCCCGATCAACATACTTTGCTAGCTTTCCTCATTGGATGAGTGTTTCAATTTCATTCTGAAGAGGTATGCAATTTTTGGTCATATGGCCATGATCCTTGTGGAACTCGCAATATTTTTCCCTATTCCTCGTGTCAGGGTCTGCCTTCATTTTCTTTGGCGAGTTTAACTCCTCGCTGTTCTTAATTTCTTCTAGGACGTGGTTGTTATTTGCCTTCAAAGGTGTGTACTTATGAAATTTCCTCAAGACTTCCCATGACAACCTATTTTTGGATTGTTTGTCACCACCATTGTTCTTATGTTCTTTATTCTTAACTTTATCACCTTCCACCTTGGTTTCTTTGGCGTCCATATTGTTCTTCGCAGACATAGCTTCCTCGGCATTCATTATCTTAGACGCTTTTCCCATTAGGTCCGACATGGTTTGAGGTGTATCTTTGGCCAAAGTGTAGTACAACTTGTTTGGCAGTAGTCCACTCATCAAAGCGGTAATCGCTGTCTTCTCCTCATAATCAATGACTTCGAGTTTCTCGTTATTAAAACGAGTTATATAATCTCTGGTACTCTCACCAGCTTTTTGTCTAACACTTAACAAATGTGCTACTCGTTTAACTGGATTTGCTCCAAAGCAGAAATTCCCAATGAATAACTCGGCCAGTTAAAGAAAAGTTGAAATCTTACCCCGAGGAAGATTATTATACCATATTTGAGCAGATCCGGTAAGTGTTCCCGAGAATGCTTTGCATCTCATCTCATCTGGGACAGCATAGATGTCGGCTGCAGCTTGGTATTGTTCTATATGAAGGACAGGGTCAGTCTTTCCATCATACTTGGGAGTCACAACAGGTGCTTTGAACTTTGATGGTGTTGGAAAATCAACAATGTCCTGGACAAAAGGTGTTCCTCGAATAAAGGTTCGTTGTAGAGGGTTCTTGGCTTTAGCCATTTCCCCTAATCTATCCTCCAGCCTCTGAATAGATCCTTTCCATGCATCATTTCCTTCCTCGGGCCTATTAGTTCGAGCAACTGATCGCGTTGAAGTGGCTTCCTGGGATTTATCTTGACGAGCAGCTGGTCGGTCATAGGATCTATCTTGACGAGCAGCGGGTCGCGACTGGGCAGATCCTTCCCTTAAATCTGATGGTCGTCGAAAGCTCCTCAACGCTACATTAAGAGGACTTTTGTTCCTCCTGGGGCCTAATCGGTCGAAAGGGGAAACCCTACTTAATCTTTCCAATGCGCTGGTCCTTTCTAGGGAGAGGGTGACACGTTATTTAGTATCTATGGCCCGCACTGACGAAGTTCGTCCAGGTTGATAAGAAAAATCTTCAGACTCCTCATTGCGATATGAATTAGTACGCCTAGTACGCGAAGAAGGCGCACGGGTATTTCTTTGAATGCTTCGTGGTCCGGAATGGGCTGATGCACTGCCATGGAGGTTTTGGATGAGTTGTCGCATTGTTTCTTGCATGACGGTCTGGCCCTGAGCCAGATTTTCCATTATTCCAGTCAGATCTGGAATAATTGGTGGAGCAGATGGATTTGGAGGGGTTCCAACATTTCGATTGCTGGATTCAGGAATATCAGCTATTGGTAATGGATTGTTTTTGATGAAAAATGATATTATCAGTCGTTTCCCACAGACGGCGCCAATCTGTTGATGTAAAAAATTAGATTACTCTAATTATTCAATCACAGATAAATAAATGAGATAAAGAATTTTAAAGTGGTTCAGCCTTATGAGAATGGCCTACGTCCACTGTTGCTTTATTGCTGAGTGTTTGGGAATTCTCGATATTAAATTCAATCAAGAAATTCCGGTATGGATTCGGCTCTCTTTACAATGAGGATTGTACAATGTATTTATAGCCCTGAGTTTGTAATGTGAAAGGGTAATACATTAAATGATATACATATGAAAGGGTAATACATTTAATGCCCTTTTTGCGTGTGCGTCTGAATGATAAGCATTTAATGACCAGTTAAACTGTTGGTATCCTGCTTCGAGGTGCAGCTCGGACCGCCTGAGTTGTTCGGACCGCTTGAGCTTCTCGGTGCTAAAGAGTTCCTCGGAGAGGTCTGTTCCTCGGAGCATATGAGTTCCTCGGAGAGGTCTGTTCCTCGGAGCGTATGAGTTCCTCGGAGTAACATGGTTCCTCGGAGCGTGTGATCATCTCGGAAGTGCTTGTTGTTGTCATGTAGATAGCCACGTGTCTTCATATGATTGGTCCATATCAGCAGATTAAATTTGTAATCAACATGTATGTCGATCCTTATTTGTTTTTATTATTAAAAGCAATGATTAGGATATATGTTCATTGATACAACTCATGGTTATAACTTCACACAATGGTTACACGTGCAATGCATGTGTGCACCAACTAGTGTAACAATAATGAAAGGGATATAAACATCACAATCCTACAAAACTATGTTAGTACAGACAATACACATGCATGCATAATTTCTAACATCTTGATATATTACATCTTGATATATTTTTTTGTAAATAATAATATTGGATTATTTCATGATTTTATTGAATATTAATCTAAATCGAAAATGTCCTTTTAAAATTTGCTAGTCATATGAGCTACATGTTAATATTGCGACATTCTCTCATTGATTTTAATGATATGGTCATATTAATCTCTATAAGTTAGTTTTATTGCATACTACATAATTAATGTCATTGTTCGAATATTTATTCATGATGAATTTTTTTTAAGTTGGTAATATTTGTGTTATGTATGTTTAAATTGAGAAATAACATGATCAACAATTGATATCACTTGTGTGACTTTTCAAAAATGATTTTATGAAGTCAATTTTTAACAATATTTTATCTCATGAAATAGATGCACCATATTTGTTATATGCATATATGCCTTAATTGGTATCCCTTAGGGGGAGATAAAAGTTTATTGAAATTTGTTTGATTATTTGTTTAAAAAAATGCTTGATCATAACTTTGATATATTATTATGGATTTTGCAATTCAGTTGATTATTCCAAGAATTTCAGCTCGTATCTTGAAAACGGCAAAGCTTGAGCAAAATGCTATATATTTTTTTTTTGCTAATTCTAACTCATGTTATGTGCTTAATTCAAATTATTTGAAAACATCGAGTTATGAAATGCTTCATGTTGTGTGCTTAAAAGTTTAGTCTATCATGAGGATTTACACATCAATTGATATGCGCCTATTTATGCGTAAAAAGTTGTTCCGAGGAACTATTGTGTGCTACGCATGATTAGTGTGTGACTACAACAATTGGTATCATTTATGATTTTTGTGACAGATGCATTATTTGATGATATTATTGTCTATCTACACATTCAAATACATGCTATGAAAAATTTATGATGACTTGTGTGCGTATTGAAAATTTTCATGTCATTTATATGTCCCTCGAGATTTATGGTTGAATCCCATGTACGAATTATTTTTGATAGGGGGAGTTTCGCATTTTTACACATGACACTGAATTTATAAGAAATATCTTTTTGATAATGTCAAAGGGGGAGAAATATTTCTGATTCACTATGCGTGCTTAATCTATATTTTTTATGGATCATTGTGAATCATTATTTGTCATCATCAAAAAGGGGGAGATTGTTAACGAAAATGTATTTTATCCCTAATTAATTAAATTAGTTTAATTAATGTACATTTTAGTTTAACTTAATATATTGATTTTGATGATTCCAAACATATTTTTATTAGGTTATTCTATAGATATTTATTATTGTATAATGTTGTTTATATACCATGATATACATATATTTATTACATGTCTATTCTGAGTGAATTATATCTGCTTATGTCAAGTTTTATTTTCATGACTGAGTACGCCTCGGCTCTACTCAAATGACATATCTAAGAAAAGGTATTTACGTATGTTGCACGTTTGCACTTGACACATTAGGCGCACATGCATATTTCTTGATCTATGATTTTAATTGTGTGACTAATTAATTATGAGCCGAAACATTCTTTTCTAAAAATGAAATTATTTTTTTTGAAAAGAAGTTGACACAAAATATTTTTTATAAAAGTAGCAGAATAATTTTGTTTAAGTTCGAATCTCTTGTTAAACAATTTTTTAGTACAATTTGCTTTGGCCGAATTGGACCTTACTTCCTTAATGAACAATTTCATCCTATTACTTGTAGAATATTATTTGTATAAGATTGATTAGGAGCCTTTATATGTTTTGAATAAAATTGTATCTGTTTTGATTTCGTCCTATTTTGAAATCTTACCTATTAAATGTAGTGTCAAGATCAAAGTTTTTTACAGCAGTTGGCCTTACCGATTTGACCATATATGCCTGCATAGCTGCTGGCCGTACGGGTCCCTTTGGCCGAAAGTCTGACCAGTTCCTTTGGTCGAAAGCCTCTATACCTGGTTGAGTTTATTTTTTATGAATATTAGTCTCATGAGTAGCCTTATGTTATCCGATTTGACCGACCTGCTATTTGCATGAACCTTGGGTTAATAAATATCCCAAAGTACTCCTTCTTTAAGGGTCTCGAGCAACGTGAAAGTCTCTTATACCTGTTACATGAGATATGTAACCTGTATGTACGTATGTTGGTTCTATACCTGCTCTTGCAAGCTCAAGACTTATTTTTTATCTTTGATATCTGAGTTTTGCAGTCGACGCCATTCTTATTTTTATATGTACGAATGATGTATATATATATATATATATATATTATCCTTAGCTTCCCTTGTGAATGTGGCCGAATAGACCTGCTAGCTAGAGCTTTAACCTTGGACTTGACTTGTCCACTCGTCAGTTTCGTTTTGCAGACCTTGTGCCCTAGAAAATGGCCTGACACGCTATCGTTAAGATAGCCTGAAAAATCTATACCTGTTAAGATGGCCTCACACGCTATTGATTGGGCGAAAACTTCTATAAAGAAGATTTAATTTAATATATATATGTACACCTTTCGTATATATATATATATATATATATATATATATATATATATATATATATATATATATTTACATATATATGATTGCAAACCTATGACTGAGCTGTACATGTACTTACTCGTCCCATTTAATTTATGGCAGATCTCGGCTATCAGAATTCTGTACGGATAGGCCGAAACAGTACTACCAACATATCAGACTTTGTATCGTTTTATTCTCTTTTATCTCTTGGACTAAAGTATTTTTGCAGAGCCATCCTTTTATATCTGAAGAGCCTCATTTATTTCTTGAAGATCATTTTTGAAGCTACACCATCTCAGAAAATCCGGAGCATTAATTGCTCAAAATGCTGGTCTAACAGCTAGTTATCTGAAGACTCATTTAAAGCTTTGAAGAGATGCATTGAACATCAGCAGACTTGAACGAAAATATGAGAAAGACTTATTGAGAGCATTTATTTTACTACTCAGCTACACATTCAAGAGAGCAATTAATTTTATCATCTGCTCAATCATTGAAGAAGAAGACTTGTGCCTACTTCAACATCATTTATTGAAGTCTCAGAAACTCAGATTACAAATTGTATTTTAAGGAGTTTCAGTATTTTACCTTGTACTACGAAAATTCAGATTTGTTGTGAAGCTTTGTTGAAGCTTCGGTTTGTACCGGTGATTGGTTCCTACCCGCAAGTGGGCCACGGGGTTTGAAGCTCGAAGTTAGCTTGCAAACAAGTTATACACGGTGGTTTGATCCTACCCGCAAGTGGATCAGATTTAGTGAAGCGCAAAGGAGACAGGGGCTCTAGGCGCGTGGACGTAGGCCGGGATTCGACCGAACCACGTTAAATTTCGGTGTCATTTATTTTCCGCACTTTTATTTATTTATTTGCACATGCTTGCTTGAGTTAATATTTTCAGCACACTATCTTGCAAATAAATTAATTTCGAAATTTGACTAAATTAATTTTAAGGTAAAAATAATTATTTTTAAATTAAACAATTATTTCAGAATATCACTCATGTTAAATACGAAAATTAATTTAATATTTCTAGAGTGTTAAAATATGCATCTCTAGTTGTTTAAATTAGTTAGGAGCATTTATTTGAAATTGTTGGATTTTTTCTTTATAGTTTTATTAATCTGAAATTTGTTTAAGTGATTTAAATTTACTATTTTTCTAAAATATTAATTTGACTTAAAGTTTGTATAAACTCAATTCACCCCCCCTCTTGAGTATAATCTGGGCAACAATTGGTATCAGAGCTAGTGCTCTTCTTATTTATTTTTAGATTTAACAATCTTAGAGTTAAAGATATTTGGCAAACTTTAATGTTTCATCTCTTGGTGAGGGTCAATCAATAAATAGACCTCCTTTATTTTCAGGAAATAATTATAGCTATTGGAAAAATAGAATGAAAATTTTTATTCAATCAAATGATTATGCTGTTTGGAGAGTTATTATAAATGGTCCTAATATCCCCATAAAAGTTGTTAATGATGAAAATGTTCCTAAAGAAGAAAATGAATGGAATGATGTTGATATTAGAAAAATTCAAATAAATGCTAAAGCTATGAATATTCTGCATTGTGCACTTGATGTAAATGAGTATAACAGAATTTGTTGTTGTGAATCTGCTAAAGAAATTTGGGACAGACTAGAAGTTACTTATGAAGGAACTAGTCAAGTTAAAGAAGATAAAACTAGTATGCTTGCTCATAATTATGAGTTATTTAAGATGATGTCTGATGAATCTATTTCTGATATGTTCACTAGGTTCACTAATATTATTAATGGTCTTAAATCTCTTGGTAAATCTTATACTGACTCTGAATTAGTGAGTAAGATTCTCAGGTCACTACCATCTGCTTATATGACAAAGAAGTTGGCAATCAAAGAAACCATACGAGAAAGACCCATCTCTCTTGATGAGTTATTGGGTTCCTTAATTACTCATGAAATGGAACTTAAGGAATTTGTTGAAGATGAGAAACCAAAAGCAAACAAAATTATTGCTCTCAAATCTTCAAGCAAAAATATAGAAAGTGAAGATGACGATGATGATGATGATGATGATGATGATGATGATGATGATATTTCCCTATTGGCTAAAAATTTCAAAAAATATCTCAATTCTAAAAAGAAAGCCAAGGAAAGGAGAAAGAAACATTTTTCAAAAGAGTTCAATGATGATCATCAATCCAAATCTGAACCAAGATGCTATCATTGTGATGAAGTTGGACACATTAAGCCTAATTGTCCAAAGTATAAGAAAGGGAAGAAGGCATTGAAAGCCACAACATGGAGTGACTCCGACACAAGCTCTTTCGATGAAGATTCAAATGAAAATGAAGTTGCTCATCTATGTTACATGGCTATGGAAAATGGGGTACATTCTAACCCTAACTCTAGTGATAGTGATAATGATGAAGTTGATGATTATGAAGTTTTACAAGGTGTCTTTGATGAATTATGTGAAAGCTTTGAAGAACTTAAAAATAAATATATTAAACTTAAGAAGTCTCATTCATTAGTTTCAACTAAATATGATTATATGTCAAATGATTTTGATGAGTTGAAATTAGAAAATGAATCTTTGAAAAATGAAATTAAATCTTTGAAAAAGGAAAAATCTGTAATTGTCAATACTCCTCTTGAAATTGAAAATATTGATTTGAATAGGGAGATTGAATATCTAAAGAAATCATTATATACTTTTACAAAAGGAAATGAATATTTTCATAAAATTATTGAGACACAAAGGATTCGATTTAATAATAATGGTATATGATATGATGAAGGAAATGAGAAAAAGACTTATTCCAATTTATTGAAATTTGATGCTTCATCAAGTCTACCTAATTATTTATGCTCCTATTGTGGTAGACACACACATTTTTCAGATTTGTGTCCATATAAATTTAGAAAAAGAAAATTTGCATGGATTCCGAAAGGAACCAAGATGTATACTAACCCCTATGGACCTCACACATTTTGGGTACCAAAAGAGAAAATTTTCAAAGTTGTGTAGGTTGCATTTTGAGATGGAATGTGGATTTTCAAGGCATATGATTTGATCATATTACAAATTTCAAGTATCATTGCCTAATGTTGAAAATGCCACACTTGGAAGAAGTTGCTTGTATATATCTTTGGTATTGGTAAGGTGGTAAGGAGCACCTTTCTTGAAATTAATATCATATGTTTATTAATGATTTATTTCATAATTGATATTTTTCCATGCATAGAATGTCTGTTATAACACATGAGCGTGTTGATTGATTATTTAGTATTCACATATGAATTTGTATATTCATTATTTTTTATGATTCTTTATTATATCACTCTTTGATTTTGATCATTATTTTATAAGAAAATTTCATATATATTAATTACATCTTGATATATTTTTTTGTAAATAATAATATTGGATTATTTCATGATTTTATTGAATATTAATCTAAATCGAAAATGTCCTTTTAAAATTTGCTAGTCATATGAGCTACATGTTAATATTGCGACATTCTCTCATTGATTTTAATGATATGGTCATATTAATCTCTATAAGTTAGTTTTATTGCATACTACATAATTAATGTCATTGTTCGAATATTTATTCATGATGAATTTTTTTTAAGTTGGTAATATTTGTGTTATGTATGTTTAAATTGAGAAATAACATGATCAACAATTGATATCACTTGTGTGACTTTTCAAAAATGATTTTATGAAGTCAATTTTTAACAATATTTTATCTCATGAAATAGATGCACCATATTTGTTATATGCATATATGCCTTAATTGGTATCCCTTAGGGGGAGATAAAAGTTTATTGAAATTTGTTTGATTATTTGTTTAAAAAAATGCTTGATCATAACTTTGATATATTATTATGGATTTTGCAATTCAGTTGATTATTCCAAGAATTTCAGCTCGTATCTTGAAAACGGCAAAGCTTGAGCAAAATGCTATATATTTTTTTTTTGCTAATTCTAACTCATGTTATGTGCTTAATTCAAATTATTTGAAAACATCGAGTTATGAAATGCTTCATGTTGTGTGCTTAAAAGTTTAGTCTATCATGAGGATTTACACATCAATTGATATGCGCCTATTTATGCGTAAAAAGTTGTTCCGAGGAACTATTGTGTGCTACGCATGATTAGTGTGTGACTACAACAATTGGTATCATTTATGATTTTTGTGACAGATGCATTATTTGATGATATTATTGTCTATCTACACATTCAAATACATGCTATGAAAAATTTATGATGACTTGTGTGCGTATTGAAAATTTTCATGTCATTTATATGTCCCTCGAGATTTATGGTTGAATCCCATGTACGAATTATTTTTGATAGGGGGATTTTCGCATTTTTACACATGACACTGAATTTATAAGAAATATCTTTTTGATAATGTCAAAGGGGGAGAAATATTTCTGATTCACTATGCGTGCTTAATCTATATTTTTTATGGATCATTGTGAATCATTATTTGTCATCATCAAAAAGGGGGAGATTGTTAACGAAAATGTATTTTATCCCTAATTAATTAAATTAGTTTAATTAATGTACATTTTAGTTTAACTTAATATATTGATTTTGATGATTCCAAACATATTTTTATTAGGTTATTCTATAGATATTTATTATTGTATAATGTTGTTTATATACCATGATATACATATATTTATTACATGTCTATTCTGAGTGAATTATATCTGCTTATGTCAAGTTTTATTTTCATGACTGAGTACGCCTCGGCTCTACTCAAATGACATATCTAAGAAAAGGTATTTACGTATGTTGCACGTTTGCACTTGACACATTAGGCGCACATGCATATTTCTTGATCTATGATTTTAATTGTGTGACTAATTAATTATGAGCCGAAACATTCTTTTCTAAAAATGAAATTATTTTTTTTGAAAAGAAGTTGACACAAAATATTTTTTATAAAAGTAGCAGAATAATTTTGTTTAAGTTCGAATCTCTTGTTAAACAATTTTTTAGTACAATTTGCTTTGGCCGAATTGGACCTTACTTCCTTAATGAACAATTTCATCCTATTACTTGTAGAATATTATTTGTATAAGATTGATTAGGAGCCTTTATATGTTTTGAATAAAATTGTATCTGTTTTGATTTCGTCCTATTTTGAAATCTTACCTATTAAATGTAGTGTCAAGATCAAAGTTTTTTACAGCAGTTGGCCTTACCGATTTGACCATATATGCCTGCATAGCTGCTGGCCGTACGGGTCCCTTTGGCCGAAAGTCTGACCAGTTCCTTTGGTCGAAAGCCTCTATACCTGGTTGAGTTTATTTTTTATGAATATTAGTCTCATGAGTAGCCTTATGTTATCCGATTTGACCGACCTGCTATTTGCATGAACCTTGGGTTAATAAATATCCCAAAGTACTCCTTCTTTAAGGGTCTCGAGCAACGTGAAAGTCTCTTATACCTGTTACATGAGATATGTAACTTGTATGTACGTATGTTGGTTCTATACCTGCTCTTGCAAGCTCAAGACTTATTTTTTATCTTTGATATCTGAGTTTTGCAGTCGACGCCATTCTTATTTTTATATGTACGAATGATGTATATATATATATATATATATTATCCTTAGCTTCCCTTGTGAATGTGGCCGAATAGACCTGCTAGCTAGAGCTTTAACCTTGGACTTGACTTGTCCACTCGTCAGTTTCGTTTTGCAGACCTTGTGCCCTAGAAAATGGCCTGACACGCTATCGTTAAGATAGCCTGAAAAATCTATACCTGTTAAGATGGCCTCACACGCTATTGATTGGGCAAAAACTTCTATAAAGAAGATTTAATTTAATATATATATGTACACCTTTCGTATATATATATATATATATATATATATATTTACATATATATGATTGCAAACCTATGACTGAGCTATACATGTACTTACTCGTCCCATTTAATTTATGGCAGATCTCGGCTATCAGAATTCTGTACGGATAGGCCGAAACAGTACTACCAACATATCAGACTTTGTATCGTTTTATTCTCTTTTATCTCTTGGACTAAAGTATTTTTGCAGAGCCATCCTTTTATATCTGAAGAGCCTCATTTATTTCTTGAAGATCATTTTTGAAGCTACACCATCTCAGAAAATCCGGAGCATTAATTGCTCAAAATGCTGTGTCTAACAGCTAGTTATCTGAAAGACTCATTTAAAGCTTTGAAGAGCTGCATTGAACATCAGCAGACTTGAACGAAAATATGAGAAAGACTTATTGAGAGCATTTATTTTACTACTCAGCTACACATTCAAGAGAGCAATTAATTTTATCATCTGCTCAATCATTGAAGAAGAAGACTTGTGCCTACTTCAACATCATTTATTGAAGTCTCAGAAACTCAGATTACAAATTGTATTTTAAGGAGTTTCAGTATTTTACCTTGTACTACGAAAATTCAGATTTGTTGTGAAGCTTTGTTGAAGCTTCGGTTTGTACCGGTGATTGGTTCCTACCCGCAAGTGGGCCACGGGGTTTGAAGCTCGGAGTTAGCTTGCAAACAAGTTGTACGCGGTGGTTTGATCCTACCTGCAAGTGGATTAGGTTTAGTGAAGCGCAAAGGAGACAGGGGCTCTAGGCGCGTGGACGTAGGCCGGGATTTGGCCGAACCACGTTAAATTTCGGTGTCATTTATTTTCCGCACTTTTATTTATTTATTTGCACATGCTTGCTTGAGTTAATATTTTCAGCACACTATCTTGCAAATAAATTAATTTCGAAATTTGACTAAATTAATTTTAAGGTAAAAATAATTATTTTTAAATTAAACAATTATTTTAGAATATCACTCATGTTAAATACGAAAATTAATTTAATATTTCTAGAGTGTTAAAATCTGCATCTCTAGTTGTTTAAATTAGTTAGGAGCATTTATTTGAAATTGTTGGATTTATTCTTTATAGTTTTATTAATCTGAAATTTGTTTAAGTGATTTAAATTTACTATTTTTCTAAAATATTAATTTGACTTAAAGTTTGTATAAACTCAATTCCCCCCCCCCCCCCCCCCCCCCCTCTTGAGTATAATTTGGGCAACACTTAGTTTTTTGAGTGAGATATGACCTTGTCTATCCACGCCTCTTCACAAAAATGAGAATAGTACTTTTTCTCTCCCTCTCTAATTATCAATAATCATTCTACAACTTAAAACGCTTGCTTACACCAATATATTTAGGTATAAGTAGTGAGCTTGGACTAAATTGGGTTTCCAAAGAGTCTGGTCCTGCTACTTGGGTAAATGGACTATATTATGGACCCAAGATAATAAATAAATTGACTTTCAAATAAGTACTCGAAATTTCAAATTATGATCTCGTAATTTATTTACTTTATCCATTTAATCTTACTTAATTCCACTAAATAATCATTATTGCACTCCAGCTTAACTATCTCAAAGTTACTTGAATGATGGCATCTTATATGCAAAGTTGCTATTGTATATAATATGATTCTTCAACTTGTTATTTATTTCTTGATCTCAGACTTAACTTATTTAATAGTCTACCGGAGATAATTTCACTGGTCAAGTTTACTAATAAAATCACTAACAATGAGGTATCACAATCCAAGATCTTTTGAGACACTGATTTCTCCCAATTATAATCTGAGATATACTTACATAAGGATTGTTCAATTTATGGACATTTGGATCCAATAAGATTTAATCTCATCCATAACAATCAATGCAATATATGTGCAAGCATTCCAATCGTCATAACCCTTAAGATTGGGAATTCATGCACTGTTTACAAACTTGTGAGATTGTGAAAGTTTAATACAGTCAATACTTAGATTTAAATCTCACTCGTGGTCATGTTCAATACATTCCTAATGTACTGGTCACGAACCCATTTGAACTGTCTCATTTGTGAAAATTTGTTTAAGATTGCACTTGCAACTTTACCGATAGGATGTCAACTCATCATTAAAGTTCTGAACTATCCAATTGTACTAAAATCGAAATTTCGACCTTCTGTTATAAGACCGAACCTAACTCATTGGAATTCCTACTAAGTCTAATTGACTAACACAACATATAATATATTTAAAACAAATGTAAGGCATTCTCACAAACATGATTCTCATTTCAAATTAACCTGTCACACTTTTAATTACAATAAAAAAAGGCATATATGGTTTCAAGAATAATGCATATATGGTTTCAAGAATAAGAACCCTAATAATCGGTTCGCAACCGGCCAAGATGCCTTTCTCGAAGTGAAACCAACTACAACCAATCTGGGACTTGGGAAATAAGGGTTATGAATTCATGGAATAGAAAAATATTAATTCATGTGACATTTTTATGCAATTTTCTTCAAAACAGATTTGTTTATATTAAATATTTGCATATGTATATTTCCAATCCAAAAAGGCATACCATAAAACACATACATAAACAAATTTTCCAATTAAGAAAAGTTAATTTGAATATGACAAAAAATGTCGGCTAAATTCGTTTAAATCATTTGACCTCTGGCTAAAGTGACATATCTCAAAGGTATGGTCATAAATTATGCCAGGGCGAAGTTTGATGAAGGAAGATGGGTATGTCTTAATACTAAGCTTCGCCAGAACAACCTCAAGTGCTAAAGATTCAAAGTATATTTTAAAAAAAATGAGACAGTTCAAACAATATGGGGCACATGAGTATACATAAATTGTACATATTAAAATACTTATGCATTGTTATTCATATGGATGATCGTGCAATTCATAGCGAGGCTAGATTGTTTCGCAATGTTGTTCTGGAGAGAAACAAAGGCTCGACTAGAAGTTGCACAGATTTCAAGCTAAAATGGAAAGGGAAAATTCATCGGTTATTTCGAGTTTATAGTGCAAGTCTTATTTAAACTTCCTAGTATTTCATTAGTGGAACATTTTGGGATTAGGGCGCCCTGGTATTTATTGTGAGGGGTTCCATGTTAGATATTGTTGTGGTGCGAGTGTGATTTAATTGGTCATTTACTACAATTGCAATCATAACCTAAAACTGAATTTTACTGATGTTAAAATTTAACAAAATTCAAATAAAATTCCTTTAAATACGATCTTGGTAGAAAAGTTGATTGATTGTGAATTAATCTGTAATTGATAGTAAAGTAATTACTTTGAAGAATTTAGACCGTTGAGGTTTTGATTGTGAAACTTGATGTACTTTAGGACTTTAGGGTTTAATTTTTCATATAAAAACATTAGGGAGACAATGCAGATGTGTAATACCACGTATTTTCAAGGGATTTGGATGAAAAAAATTAATAATTAAAAATGTACACAAAAGAGAGGGGAAAAAATCCTTCAAGAACTTGGTAACTTCATTTCCTTTATCAACGTATTTAATGCATTATAAATGCTTTGGATTTGAGGATGCAGTGGGGAGCCAGCAATAAATTCATGTATAATTCCATCAATGCTGATCCAACTACATCCACGTTGCTTCTTCACCCCTTTTCTCCTCATAAAACACCTCATCCCCGATACATCACCCCATCGATGATCAGCAGCAAATGCATTCGACAACAACACATAGCCAGCAGAATTTTCAGGATCCACCTTAACAAGCATGTTGGAAATATATTGAGCCAATGCTAATCTATTGTGGAGCAGGCAACCACCAAGCAAAGCACCCCACACAAAACCATTGGGTTCAAAAGGCATTGAAGAAACAACCTCAAGTGCTTCTTCAATACAGCCCACTCGTGCAAGTAAATCAATATAGCAAGCATAATGTTCCAACCTATGTGGGACAGAAAAGCATTGTGCCATTTCTAAAAATATCTGGCGTCCCTTCTCTAACAAACCCGAGTGAGTGCATCCACATAGAGCACCAAGGAAGGTTGCAGCATTGGGCCGCAAACCAAACTCTTGCATTTTGGAAAAAAGCCTCAATGCCTCATCTCCTTCACCATTTATTGCCATACCCATTATCATCGCATTGAATGAGACCACATCTTTAGTGTCCATTTGATCAAAAACCTCTCTTGCCCTCTCCAAGCTCCCACATTTAGAATACATGTCTATCAATGCAGTGGCTAGATTTCTGTTTGAAGCAAGGATTGTCCCCTGTTTATATTTTAGGTATTCATGAACCCATGTACCAAGGTCCAAATCACCAATATGCGCACAAGCTGAAAGCACAGACACCAAAGTAACATGGTTGGGACTACAACTATGGTTTTCCATCATCACCCGAAAAAGACTCACAGCCTCCGCAGCGCAGCCATTTTGAACATACGCGCCTATCATGACATTCCAAGGAAGCACATTTATTTTCCCATTATCACCAATTTCATCAAATCTTTCTCTACTCTTGTTAACCTTTCCCAATTTCCCAAATAAATACGCAAGCACGGCATTAACTGAATCATAAACAAATATTTGTAAATCAAAATCATTTAAAAATTCAGACAAATTCCGCACCCATGTCTCAATATTTACAATCTCCAAATTTGAACATGCAGATAAAACACTAACCATGGTATCATTGCCAGGCTTCAAATTCTCCTTAACCATTGATAAAAATAGCTCTAGAACATCCTCAGACTGACCTGACTTAGCACACCCAGCTATCAAAGAAGTCCAACAACAAACCTCAGCCTTATCCGGCATACCATCAAACAACTTACGTGCAGAAACCAAATCTTTAAGGCCCTTGGCATAAACCACAAGCAGCCCATTACAAACAAAAGCATCATCCACAAAACCCAATTTTACAACATGGGTATGAATCTGTTTCACATAACCGGCATCATTGGCTCGCAAACAGGCCTTGAGAAGGAAAGAAAGAGTCAAAGTATTGGGTGAAAGTGAGGTTGAGTTTAACGTTTTGAAGATAGAGAAAGCACGGGAGCAAAGGTTGTGTTGAGCTTGAGCTAGTACTCTGATGATGGCATTGAAAGGGAATATATTGGGTGTTGGTAGTAAGTGAAACACGCGAAGAGCATATTGATAAGGGTAGTGACCAATGAGACGAGTAGCGATGAGATTGTTTTGGTGTGCGTAAAGACGGAAGATGTGAGCGTGGATTTGGAGGAGGTGAGAGTAGGGAATGTGACCTTGCAAGAGGTTGGAGAGATGGGTGAAGTCGGGAGAGGATGGAATTGTAGAGAGAGAGTGGAAATGAATAAGGTGGCGAAGATTGAAATGGTTTCGGGGTTTGAGTGCAAGAATGAAATGTAGCATAGCTGGTGACGTTCAATATTGCTAGTATTCAATACTATTCATATTCAAATCTCACAACACAATTTAGTTGGTGTACGGTACGGTGCACGCCGAAATTGGAAAAATCAATGGATCAAATAAACCCTGATGTATTGGTTTACTTTGATTCGGCTTCTTAAGGGTAGTTTGTTTTTACCTCTTAAGTCTGAATTTGAACTATTCAGACTTAAGAGATATCAAAAAGTGTTTATTTTTTTAAATGATTAAGAGGTTAACGATCATATTTGTCTCTTAATGATTAAGAGGTAGAGTTAGGTCTGAAGTCTGAATCTGAAGTCTGAATCAGTCTAAATACATTCATTCAGAAGTATATTCAGACGTAAAAACAAACACATTTTTCAGATTCAGATTTCAGACTTCAGATTCAGTCTTCAGATTTCAGATTCAGACTTCAGATTCAGATAAAAAAACAAACGCAACCTTAGCGTATTAGTTCGATACCGGATCCAAAAATAAAAATAAAACAATATTGATTTTTGGGTTCAGTTTTGAATCGCAATATAAAACTAAACTCGACCAATTCGTAACCAGAATCAATCCAAATTCAAACCGGCACTGAACCATAATTGAACCATTGTTTTCATTGTTATTCTTGTAAACGGGAATTGATAACTTTAATTTACTTTAAAATTTGTTTTCTATATACAATACTCTTTAAGTATAATTTGTCACCGTAGAATGGAATTCAATTTTTTGGAGGGATCAAATTTTTGTTTGTTACTTTTTGATAACAAATCACTCAAAATATTTTTTTTTAAAACTCTATATATTTCATATATATTATTAATATATATATTCGTATATTTTATATATTTTAGCACATATATGTATGTTGCATATATTTCGTATATTTATATATAGTTCGTACATTTATATAATTTATATAATTCATATATTTTAATATATATTTATATTTCGTATATTTTGAATATTTCATATATTTAATATATTCCTTATATTTATATATTTCGTACATTTAATATATTCCGTATACTCATATATTTCATATATTTCGTTTAGTTTTTTAAAAATAATTCATTTACTTTGTATATATAATATATATTATATATATACAGAAAATATATATATATATATTCTGTAAACAAATTTTTCACATTTATATTTATTTTTCAGCTTTTGCGTTTGATAGAAAATGTGGAAAATTGATGATTTTCCAACTTGTATCAAACAGACACAAGTTCAAAAATATTCATTTGCCTTGAAATTGTTTTCCCTGGAATCATTTGCATTTTACCATTTTCCTATCAAGCAGACCCTAAGATCACAATAAAATTATAGCGACTTATCTCGATGCTGAGGTATGTGTTAGACACACAGTCCTAAGATAGAAATATCGTCCGCACTTAATCGAGTGGTGCGTCGAGCCTCAGATATCTGTCATCAGGATTCAACAGCATTGTTCGTCCGATTGAAGCACACAATGGAGAACGAATAGAACCACACCAGTATTGCCCAGAAATAGGATTTGAGGAGGAACGAATTTTTGAGAGTGAGAAAGAAGGAAATTCAGAATTATCTATTTGTTGATTCTGCAAGGCACTTTAAAGGGATGCAGCTATCAACCTACAACCACTCTATGACTTAAATTAAGTAGTCAATACTGCCCCTCAGACCACTTCCAACGGCTAGGAATAAATGTATTATAATATTAAAAAAAAAAATTAATCCGGATTTTTATTTCAAATAAAAACGAAATAAATAAAAAACGAAATTACAATTGGGTCTTGACTTAGGACCCCCCCCCCAAGTCTCAAGTCCAAAGTCTTGAGGAGGAACAGGTTTTTTTATAGTGAGAAAGAAGGAAATTCAGAATTATCTATTTGCTGATTCTGCAAGGCCTTTAAAGGGATGTCGCTATCAACCTACATCCACCCTATTGCTTAAAATAAGTAGTCAATACTGCCCCTCAGACCACTTCCAACGGCTAGGAATAAACGTATTATAATATTAATAAAAAAATTAATCTGTATTTTAATTTTAAATAAAAACGAAATAAATAAAAAACGAAATTACAATTTGGTCTTGACTTAGGACCCAAGCCCCCAAGTCTCAAGTCCCAAGTCTTGATATATAATATATATAGTGTGCACCTAGATGGACTTGAACCCAATACCTCACACAAGGATTCTGAAAACTTATCACTACGCTATTAGCGGTTGTTGTGAGTGTTTCGTTCACACAAAGAAATATACACAAAAACACAACATTCATATCTATACAAAGAGAAAGAGTGAGGCTCATGCACACCCAAATTTGGACACTAGTTTCTTAATATATTAAATAAATTGTTTTTAAGTTTGAATTTTTTTGTGTGCTATTTAAATATTTTAAGGAATTAACATAAAAAAATGCTAAAATCAACTTATTTTTGCTATTTGAAAAAAAATGATTAAACTTTCGCACTTTTAAAGGACTTTAAAAGTTGTGAAAGTTCGATCGAATTTTCTTATATGGGCCTTTAAAATGTTTAAATATCTCATAAAAATATTCAACTCAAAAATATTTTTAAAAAATAGGTTTGTGTCAGAAAGTATGCAAACTTAGTGTGCATGTGAATCTGTCCATATATATATATATAGTGAGTCTCCTGTACATATCAAATAGTACATAACAACGGTGCATACCAATTTTTTAAAATAGTAAAAAAATCCTTTTTTTGCTGATTTTTTATATAATGTTTAAACATTTCAATAGTACCATTTAAAAAAAAATCAACTCAAAATAACGTTTTTTGCTATTTTAAAAAATCGGTCAAAATTTCAGGATAAATTTAATCATTTAGAGGATCAGTTTGAGTTGATATGCACACACATGATGACTTGCCCTTCCGTTGTATCTAAACAGTTTAATAAGTACACACTTTTATCTTTTGTGCTTAATTATCGTGTATGTTCTAATATTAAACTATGCTATTACCAGGTTCCTTAATCCTCCAACGAGCAAAACATACAATCATATAGGTATATTTTGCAACTCGAGCAACAATTAGAAGAAACTAACCAATTTCAACTTGTAGTGGTACCACTATCAAATCACCATTTAGCGCCATCTCAACAGGGAAGTAGATAACTTCTTTTTAAAATCATAATTTAAGACTTTACGTTTTCATGACTGAAATAATTCATTTTTTGTAGATTGTAAATTCTCAACACTTGGCTGCCCCCGAGACTGCTGCTCGTGTTAGTGAACAAACGGATGCTACTTCAATTCAGATATGTTACTAATTTAAAGGATTTTAAAGGGCACAATATATCTGCGCTTTCTTGGGGAGTTTATATATACTTGACATTGGGTTGTTCGTTTATTTGATCGTAAATAGTCTTAAAATTTTTGGAATGTCTTAAAAAAAATTAAAACTCTGCCGATTTTTTTCAGAATCATATGGTTGATGACATTCATCTTATTTGTAGAAAGAACCATCAAAGAAGAAGAAGAAGCACTATCAACCATGACAAAGGCTGTTAAATAATGCACTTACTAAAATTGTAGACCTTATTACTTTCGAAGTTCCAAAACTTTTCATTGTGAGAAAGGACCCTTCAACAAAAGTAGGGGTACGCCACTGGGTGAAGACTTTTGAAAAGTATATATTGAGAAAATATTTATAACAAATGAACCATTGCCTAGACATTATGGAAACAAGTACATAATTGGAGATGCATATCATTCAACTATAGCGTGACATATTGCTAATGTACTAATTTTTAATTTTAATTTTTTAATTAAAATACTAAAGAATAAGTATCAATGACTAACGATTGACTTTTTTATTTGTAGGTCGAAGAGGATGTTTGACTTTGATGAAGAAGGATCATACATTATATAAAATTTCGTTTTGCTTCATGTTTCCCGCTTTTTCTTATTGGACATGTGATACATTTTATTTTGTGGATGGATAACTGTTCCAAAAATAATTATGTTTATTTACGATGAATCCTATTGGTTTTAATTTAACAACATTTTAATTTGATTATTGCCCTCTTAATTTAATGTTATAGTAATGTATTTCTTACAAATGATTTTTTTAACAGTTACTCCCAGTCATATATTGCAAAATAATATCAACATTTTATTTAATGTCGTTACTATCATTCTCGATATTTTTTTAGTACCGCCCAAAATGTGTTGAATATTTAATAGGTGTTGCAAAAGGTTATTACCAACATTTTTTTAATCCTGCTAAAAGGTTATTACCAGCATTAATATAAATGCTTAAAAATGCCGCTAACGTTTTGCGGCATTTTTTAAAATGTCGTTCTTTTACCACATTTGCTACCTCACTTGTGGAAATGCCATCAAAAGTGCCGTTAACTTTTCGTGGCACTTTTTAAAATGTCGTTGTTCTTTTACCACATTGTCTATTACCGCACTTGTAGAAATGCTACCAAAAGTGCAGCAAAAAGTATTACCGACATTTTTAGTGCTTTTCTCAGCATTTAATTTATGCCTAAAAAAATCAATATTCTTGTAATGATGTCTAGTAATACATTGATATTTTGTACCCTTCCTAATGGTGTGTGATTTATAACATATTGATATTTTGTTTTATCCATTATGTTATTGTGTATTGTTTTTTGAGCTCAGTTAACTTCTTATTTACAAAAATATTTAAAAATTTCTCCAAGTGTTTGCTCCTAATTTTTGGAACCAATCAGAACCAATAAAAGAACTGTTGGTTTGATTTGGTTCGGCTCGGTTCTATACGATACCAGTTTGATTTTGATTCCAAAAAATTGGAACCGACCGATCCCGGTTCCGTTCCTAACTTAGTAGAAAAAAAAATCACGCCCATCTCTCGTTCACACAATGGGTAATTTTATTACGTTTTGTCCTAGCTCCTCTAAAAACAAAAAAAAAGTAGCTATAATCATTTTCTCTACAATTATCAATCATATTTTCATATGTACAATGTCAAACAGGTTTGTCAATCGATAATGCATCGTCTTGCATGATGCGAATTTATCGTGTGTGCCTAGTGTATCATTAACGATTTGGCTTTCCAAACAGTGTGGATAGTATACATAATACCCACTGCATTCTCTTTCGAGACGCATGGGTCTCAATGAGCATTGAACAGCGAGGCTTGTATGTCATTCAATTTTTATTATTTTTATATCAATATATTAAACTATTTGGTTATTTGATGAATAACTTGATTAGTTAGTGAATTAATTTAATTGAATTAATTTTTTAAACTGTTTATTTATTTGATCAATAAATTGGTTAATGAGTAAATTAAATCACATAAGAGAATTTATTTAAATTTATTTCTATTTTGTAAATAAATTAGTTAGTTGGTGAGTTAGTTTAATTAAGTTGATTTATTGAATTATTTGGTTATTTGATAAACATATTGGTGAGCGAATGAATTAAATTGGTCATTTAAAAAATCAGTAAATTTGATTAATAAATCACTTGATAATTTTTAGGTAATCAACAAGATTAAGTTTCTTTGCCCAATGAGATCATTTTATTTATAATAACATTATATGGCATGTCGTGGTCGGCATTGGGCACATATTTTTTAGTGGATTTAAAACATCATTTTTTGCCCCATTATTACTAGAACCTACACATTTCATGACACATATATTTCGTTTTCCCCATGAGGAAATACGGTTCACACCTCTTGACTTCATGATGTCCAATTTGGAGTTGGGGTTGGGATAGATCATTATGTTCGACAATGAGAACGAAACATTTGAGTATCTCGATCAGTATATTCCATGGGTCTTGGAGGATCGTTTATTATGTAGTGCAGTTTAGGGAAGTTATTTTTAGATTCTAAAGGATATGGTCAGGAATGACTTACTAATCGTTGATGTTATGGAGTACATTCGTGCATTTTTATTTTATACTCTGGAGCAGTTGGTCTTTATAACTAGCAACAAAGCCATCAAAGTTAGTTAATTGACATCATTGATTTGCTTGTATCGTTTGGATGACTTTGATTATAGCGGTGCCATTATAGTTATCTTTATACAGGGTTGGACATGGCTTGCTGGAAGGGACCCTACATCAAAACCTTAATTTGTGGTTATTGATAAACAGATTCACTCGAATACTTCAAATAAATTTCATTTACCTAATTTAAAGTCAAAATTTTATTTTTAATTTTGGTGGTTTGAGCAATTGCAGTACATGCACAGTTTTGGTGGATGATGAGTATGCCCATGATGATGTATTCTCGCACATAACTCAATAGGGCTGAGAGGATAACATTCCAGCTATGGTTGGGGTTCATAACAACTTCTTTATGTCCCATAACCAATTGGAGATGTGGGTACCCATGGTAGTGGTGCGGAGACCATGGGTGGGGAGCAACATTTAGAGTGAGATTGGGAGGTTCAGTCACATATCATGATGAGATGGAGAGAGATATTTTATCTGTTGAATATGTTATTTTCATTTGGTATTTAAGATAGCATTATCGATGGCACCGCATTTAATTTCCATTGGTCTCATTCTCCCTGTCGTGCGACATGACATGCATGGACGTCAAGCCATAACTAATCATATACCATTGAAACCCTAACAAGTTGCACACTTAACTTTCTTTTGTGGATATAAATGCAAGCTATGACACTTTTCGGAGGGAGTAAGGGAGAAGGTCATTAGTATTATTGGTGTACAAAACGGTTAACGTTGATAACGTGTGGGTTGATGCCATACGACCAGAGCTACATATTATGTATGTTGGGGAGCCTCACGATGTCTTTAAAGGTTTCTAAGAGGGCACATCACGACAATGTCAAGCCAACGATGGTCCTTATAGATCATGTGTTGTGTCCATGCATAGGGAAAATAATTATTGCTCATTGACTCGGCATTTCTCGCATGGGTATTATGCCTAATTTGTACCAATTAGCCATATATGTATAAACTGCATAAGGTAAGTTTTTTATCCTATTGATCACTTTACATTTTAATATATTACTATTTCGATATATCAACTTATTTTAATAATGTAGGATGAATATTAGAGATGTATGTGCCAAAAGGTACTATAAAGTCATAATCTGATAAAAGGGGGTGTACCACCAAACGCATGATTAGCTCCACTATCTACCGCGAATACTAGGTACATTAAAGCAGACTATGTGTGGATTTTTATGATTCATATTGATGAAGATGCAATATAGATAGAGAGTGGCACCCTTTAGAAGATGTTTAATGTGGAAAAAGATATCTAGAATGAGCGTGAGTTATCATCCTGCCCGAGACAACATACACCATTCCATAATAGCCAGGGCAGCGCACCCTAATTGTTTTTTTAACATTGTGTACTGAACAATTATTTTACATTATTTTTGTAAATATTTTGGTTTTGCTGTGTATATGTATATTATCATTTAATTGTATTTATTCGTGTCATTTCTCAAAATTTAACTGAATTTATAAAAATAGAATTCTACTGAACTTAAATAAAATTATAATTTAAAGAAAAACTAAATTGGCTTCCCACGACATTCCAACATTTGTATGTACATTGATCATGGCGATCGTCATGTCACGCCAAACATATATATGCTACTCCAAGAGGAAAAAAATTAGGAGTATCTTTTAAATAACTTTATTGGTTTTCCCCATGCTTTAGCAAGCCAAAATCAAAAAATGGTGGAGAAAATAACATTATTTTATTTTTCTCCATGCATTGGAGATGGTCTTATATGTTTATGATGGGGAGGGGATAAGATGAAGAGTGGGATTTAAGAATAATTGGGACCTAGGAAAATTTTAAAAAAAGGGCCCTCTCCACATTAAATAATATATTATATGTTTAAAATATTAAGTTATATTTGATTGAAATTATATTTTCTTTCTTTTGAGATGCAAACTTACTATTTTTTGAATTTGTGATACAATTTATTTAGAAATGTGATAAATTAACTTATTCAAGGCATCTTTTTTAGCTTATATATAGCTTATATATAACCCTATACTTTTGTATTTATATTATATTTTAAAGGAATCTGCATTTATATTTTATTTGATACATGTCAATATATAATTCTTAACAAAAATATGGTAACTTTAAATTTCTATATTCAAGACAAAAATAAATTAAAGTATAATATCATTAAATGATAAATTCTTATCACATCAAAGTACGTTTGGCCCAAAACAATAAAGTTATCTTTTAATGTTAAAATTATATCTCACAACATAAAGTATAAACCTCTCAATTTAATATCTTTTATGTTAAAAAAGAAAATAAAGTTCTTTTAAAATGAGATGCAAAAACAATAAAAATGTCTTAAAAGATCTAAATGATATTTACAAATAGGAAAGTGATTGTTAATGCAGGGGGGGACAAACCTGGTGTGAGAAGATTGATATTGATATAAGAATGTTGCATCTTTGCGCAAAGTTTTATAGTATTTTTAATAGAGAATGAGGAGAGTGAGTGAGGCATAGAGAAAACAAAAAAAACAAATATTGTGTGAGAAGATTGATATTAACACGCCTGACGAATATAACAGTGAGTTTGCCATTATATTTGGATTCAAGACATCAACCAATGGAGTAGAATACGAAGCGATAATTGCAAGAGTCTATTTGTCCATATCTCTTTGAGTATACTAGATTTGATTCGCTAAGGACTCACAAGTGATCATGAGCCAAGTATTGGGATAATATGAGGACAATAGAAAGAGGATTTTTCTTACCTAAAAAGGTCGCAAGAGTTGCGCAACACTTGAAAGCATTCACAATCGTCCATGTTCCCTAGGAGATAAATATCAAGGTAAATCATTTGATAACATTAACATAAGACGAGCTGAATCCCCTTGTTGAACTCCTTAACCAATCTAGTATTCATCCATGGTAAATTCATTAAGTAAAATTGGTGGACCAAAGATCAAGCTAGAAGGAAACATTCATCTAATTTATTAAGGATAGCTTTCTCCCAAAATATTGTTCAAAGGAAAGAAAGGAAAAGGCAAAGGCCGCGAAGTATTTCCTTATGATAGAACCTTGTATTAGATTGAATATACCCATTCGATCCTCATATATGTACAACCATAAAAACAAGTTACTTATATATATACATGAAGGAATATGTGGTGACATTTGAGAAAATGCAACCTTGCTTAATGATTTATGTATCAGGGCTTTACTGGTCCACTATTGTGAAAGATGCAGAAAACTACGTCCCATGATGAGACATATGCCAACAAGTGGACAACTTTATGGATCAACCAATGGAAGAACTCTTCCCTATTGCAACACATGATCATTAACCCTATGGGGAATGGTCTTGGATACTTTTTCGATCATGAGGGGCAATCTAACTTCTCGCTGGTGGCCATAGATTATTTTTAAAAGTGTCTAAAGGCCGAATGACCATTCAGAATCACCGATAAAACAATTCAAATGTTCATATGGAAGCTCATCCTATTGGCAAATATAGAGTCACTTATTCAATCATTATAAACAAAGATAATCAGATTAAAAATGTATGATTGATGAACTTTGGGACAAATTCAACATCAAGTGTTTTTTTTAACAGCAGCCCCCCCCCCCCCCCCCGGCGCAGTGCAATATACAAAATAAAGGTAACCGATCGGATCGGATTGCACGAGCTGAAGACAAAGATAGATAAGTTTAAGGGGGTATGGTTTGATTGATTTCTACCAGTCTTATAAACATACCGAACCACCATTCGAGTACAAATGTTTTAGTAGTCAAAAAATGAAGCATTACTAAAAGAAAATCTAACATGATCGAGGAAATAATGGAGAAATAATCCATATAAATAACAGCGACACAAAAAGGTTGCACACTACTAGAAGTGCGGGGTTAGACATCACAGTTTGAAGGTTAGTTACCTATTCCTCTACAAATTATCCTAGTCAACCAAAGTTCTCAACCATGTCAAACATGCAAACAATTAGGAGGTGACACATGTTGTGACTCGAATAGTGCAATCACGAACCTATGAGCTGAAAGACTATGAATGATGAGTACTCCCTCGGCCATGGAACATTGAAATCTTAGGATCTAATACCAGTTATCCATCTTGGCTAACCATTTATTATGAATATGAAAATTTAACTACAATTTTATTTCGGTTTAATTTTATTTTAGTTAGGTCTCCTTTAATGCTTGTACCCACCACGCAAGCATAAAATCCATATTTTGCCATTTGTAATTATGTTCGGCTCCTCATTATTTCATCTACTTAATTCATTTGGTAACACTCAATTCAATCATAAAAAGTAAAAAAAAAATTATTACAATCAGATAGAGACCAAATTGAACATAGTGCCGAACATCCAAGTCTTAGAAAAGTTCAGTTGATCACATAATTATTACCCCAAACCCAAACAGTTCTAGTTCATTTATCTAAAGTGGTCCATGAAAATGTAATTTTGTAATATATATTAGTTGGATACATTCTGTGGCAAATATTTGAGTCGTTAAGTTATTCAATCCATACAAACGTGAAATATTTGAGTGAGGCATAGTCATTGTCTTAGATGGACATTTAAAGATTGAAGATCATGCAATCTACTCAATAAAAGAGTTTCATTTCCACACATACTTACGTTGAGGACTATATCCTTTTTGTAGCTATTATAATTTTCTATGGCTAACATACACCTGGACGATTTTTCAAAATGAGTGAGTTATTTTTAAAATTTTGATGGATAAGTCTTAAATTGATTCAGAGGTTTAAGAAAATAATTTTGACAGTTAACCATTTTCTATTAGAAAAGTTAAAGGTATTTTTTAATTATGTTTCCTTCAACCATTCGCACGGACTTGTATTATGATCGTGTGCACGACGTCATTCTCACGGTTATCATTTGGCCATGTGCACAACATTGGCTTTAAGTCCTTACTGCCGGACTTCGTGGGAATAAAAAAAAAGGTCAACTGTGCACATGGCAAAGCTAAATTTTGAAAATTTTATATAAAATGGTCGTTTTCCCTCCCATTTCATAAGATATGAATTTTACACTATTGAATAACCTTATGAGCGTATTTTCAAAGTTGAGAGCTCTTTTTTCTTCTTTCTTATTCAAAATTCACTTGTTCCTAAAAAACTATATCAAATTTAGATCTATGGCTTGAGTGTTTTGTGAGTGAACTGAGAGTTATTTTAATGAGATCATAATTAGCCTATTACAATTCAAAAATGTAATTTGAATTGTTATGGTCACACACTCGTAGATCTAAACATGGAGGCATTTTGATTCATCGGATGAGTTGAAGCGTGCCGTTGATTCCAATGAGCACATTGGAGTTCCTCATTCGCTTTGTGGAGCTCGATGCAGATTTATATCATCTACGAGAGAAAGTTGAAAGATTCATAGGTAACTACAAGAGATATATTGTGTGATAAGTATCTTCTTGCCTTGTGTAAAATATGTTTTCAAGTAGAAATAGAAATTGGAGTGTGTCGTGGTATTCTACCCCTTGGTGGGGGTTATTTCTCATAAACCTTGTCTTATGCATGACTATGATTGTTTTCTACTCAATTGCACACAATTCATCACACATATCACTTAGATCACACTTGAATATAGTGAATTATTTTAAAAAGATTAGGTGATTTGGATATAGTTTTCTCATCTATATTTACCTAATTACGTTCTTGTGTGACTTAATCAAGAAATATTTCAATCATTTCATTAAAAACATATGTTATATAATTTGAATTTTCAAGCTAAAAAATGTTTAATTGTAAAAATTAGTATTATATGAAATAAAACCTATTCCCCCCCCCCCCTCATGGCGTTTGTTTTAGGTCAAACCTTTGCATTAATAACACACACCCTCAATTGATATTAGAGCAGTGCACTCTTATTTATGCATTATCATGCTTGAGTTTATCCTTGTGTTTTGTGTGTGAATTGTGTTTTCTCTCATATATTGCTTGTTTGAGATTTGTACTTGGTTTTTATAAATGGATCAATATCATGATTTGAGTTCCATTAATCGTTCATCATACCTTGATGACACGAACTGTGGCCGTTGGAAAGTGAAAATCAGAATATATATGTGATCAAAACATGAACATGCATGGATGAATGTAGAGGAAGGATGTATTTACCCTACAATTTAAGAAGATGGAGTTAGGGTGAAGAAATTGAAAGTGCTTTGGACGAACGTGGAGTTTGGTATTCTGAGTACAAATTAATCACAATAAAAGGAAACCAGAAAGTAATTAAAGAATGAATAAAGAGATGCCAGTCACACAATACAAGAATATACGTGGTTTGGAAAATAGACTATGTCTACAGAGAGGTCACTGTTTTTCTATTAACTTCACTCAAGTATCGAAATTACATCCCCTTTGACCCTAGGGTGAGGGTTTATAGTCGTGTAAAGTGGTTGAGTTATACAAGGAACTCCCCTAGATTGTTCTTATCTCATGTGGTGACTCCTGAATATCTCATCTGAGATTATTGGTAACCGTTTGAGCCTATAAATATTGAAGTGATAAATGTTCGTGTTTATCTACGCGATAAATGTCTATGCTTATTTAATTGAGAAGTTGGTCCAGGGGTGACTCACACTCCAGTGGGCTTGGTTAGCTGGTCTTCAGTTGGGCCTAATTATTTAGGCCCCCATAATTTCCCTTAAAATCTTTAGGCTAAGATTTGTTAGGACAGTCAATTTTATTCCTGCTTTGGGCCTAATAGTCTTGAACCATGCTCATGAATTTGAATTGGCAGGGAAGATTTATGATTATATGAAAATCTCAGGGGTACGCTCGTCCGAGTATAAAGTGAAGAGATAAAATATTCTTGGGCACTATACCTTATAATTATGCACGAGGTTTCAAGCATAGTTGCAACAACACCAGACTGTCATTTTTCTTCCATTCTTCTTCTTATAAAAAACTCCAGAGCTTTCTCCTTTGCATTTCTTCATCTTTGTAAGTATTTATCTTCACCTCTTACTTTCGTAGCTTTCTTATTTTTCTTCCTTGTGTTTGCATTCAGTAATGATAGTCAATTCTTCTTAAAATGTCGGCCATTCATAAAAAGAGTTTTGATGAATTTAAGAAAACCTACTCCAAACCTTCTTGGGTGGATATCAACTGTGACCCTATGCCCAAAGATGTTAGGGAAGTTGATGGGGGGGGGGGGGGGGGGAAATAGATTCACACCTTGGTTATGGTCTAAAGGAGGTTAACATTTCCCCCAAACACTTTATTTTTGGATTTTTTTATTTCTTTGGTGTAGTCCCTGCTCAATGTGCCCTCAAAACCTAACGAATAGTCAATGGGGTCAACCATATCAACGAACTTTATGGGACCAACATGGGCATCCCAGAGATCAGGTTTTGCTACATCTGATCTCACACTTTAATGGCCCCCTGTATTTGAAGGCGAGGAAGGCCAACATGTGTTAGTTGTAAACCTCCTTAATTCCAGTAAGGGATATTGGGATCAGGAGTTCATTGCCAAGAATTGGAAACATACATCAATCCCTGAGGGTAAAAGTACATAGGGTACCTATGACGTGACTGGAGGATGATCGCATAGGTTAACACTTGGTCTTCCAATGTTTTTTTTCTTATTTCTTTAGCATTTGCTCTACTGCTACTAATTTTGTTTGTGAACAACTCGCAATAAAAATAAAGAGCCTTCCCTCTAATAAATTAAAGTGGTTGACCTCTTGAAAACTTGTAGGGTGAGAGAATATCTGCCTGATGGTAAACATCCCAGGTCGTTAGCCTTTCTGCTAGAGTATACCAACACTATCAGCATTTTCACAGCTCACTCGATGGACGACATACATGATCTTCCTCTGCTGGACAAGGAAAATTCTTTTTCTTTTGAACCTCTCAACGTTTAGTCAATCTAGTTAAGGGAGGAAGATTCAATGGCACACACCAAGAAGAGGGTCCTACTATTCGATGATGAGGATGATGTTAAAATCCTTCTTTTTACTAGGGCCAAGTCCCAAAAGAAGGTGTAGGTGAATCCTCCAAGTCTGGTGACTTAATTATAGTCTCGAGGGAGAAAGATAAAAAGAAGAAAGAGGAAAAGAAGAAGAAATAAGAGGAGAAAAAGAAGGAGGATGAGAAGGCAAAGGCCCTTGTGGGCCCTTCAAAGAAGAACAATGCCTCACCTCCTCTCCCCAACGTTTCCTAGACCCAATATGTGGCCTTTAATCAATCCCTTACCTCAGGCTTGCTAAGGGGAGTTATGCTCATAGATGATCACGAGCGAGGGAGGATGATGGGACCTGACCAAATATCCCTTTGAGCTTCTCAAACTCTAGCCTAGAAATAGCTTTTTTCCTCTGTCTTGATTATTTTTGCCTTTGAGTTTCTTGGATATGACCTGTTATATCTTCTAACACTTGTATTTTTCTTGTTTCTAAACTCATGTTAGAGTTCACTAAACTTTTGAATAGTCACATCGACCAATATAAAAAGAATAAATAATTAGCGAAGGCCCTCCACAAGTCTCAGGAGACCATGGACCAAGCCCAAAAGGCCTATGATATAGAGAATAAGTCCATCATTTAGGCCATGAACTCGCTGAAGATCATGAATGACCTATTAAAGGTGGAAAAATAACTGCTGACAATGGAGAATTCTCAATTGACCAAGAAAGTTGATCAAATACCATCAGGGACGCTAGCTTTGAGCAAGGCTGGAAAGAGGAATATAATGATGCCAAAATTTGGATTGCTTATTCTTGAAAAGAGAGCTTAAGAAAGGCTGGGATAGATCCTTGATGAAAACTAGAGTCCCCCTTTAGTTTGAGCAATATGGCAGGCATAATCTAGTTCCCCCTCTTATTGTAGATGAGGAGACTTATGTCGGTCAAGTCAAGGAAGTGGTGTTCATGGAAAAGGATGAGTCACCTAAGAGGAAAGAGATTGAGATGGAAGAATAAGTGAAGAAGTGATGCCCGTAGTTCTAGGGGTTTTCCTTTTTTGCTCACGCATTGTACTCTTTTTTCCTTTTACGGATTGTAATGGCTCTGCCTACTCCTCATTTTGTTTAATGAAAATACTTTTTTCATTTTCTTGAGTGTATTACTTCATTTGAATTTTTTGATAAACTATTGTATGTTATGCTCTGATATTGTAGCATGTTATTGAGGAGACTTCTTATTATTACAATTTTTATAACATGTTCGGGCGTGATGAAAGAGAGTAAGCTCGTCGAGCATTTATGTTTGCATGTAAAGTGCTGAGAAAAAGGACAAATGACTACGAAAATCAGTCCACCTTGGTCGCCAAGCTAAAGGATAACCTAAAGGATTTGGAAGATGTAAGCACATAAATTTTCAATTGAGTCCCTGTATTATTTGTACTTAATTCCATTAACAAAACCGTGTTTGTAATATGTCATAGGGAGATTTTATTTTATCACGATCCCACTTGATCTATAACGTATTGAAGAAAATTGAAGATGTTGCGGCAAAGCTTCAAAGAATTAATCATGCCGAAGTTTAATTGGTGCAAGATTACTCGTCTTCAAAGTTAATTGCATTCCGAGATCACACAGGTATGAATGCGTATAATTAATGGTGCTCGGAATTGTTTTTATAAACGATAAGGATGTAATTTTTATAAAGAAAATATTTTAAAATGTTTTTAAAGTGTTTGAAATGGTTTACATTACGTTTTTATTCTGATATGCTCGAAAAAGGGTTTGACTTATTTGGATCTATTTTGGAAGAGACATTTTTAACAAAAAGTCAAACTGACACGCGGGCTCGTTCAAACGAAAAGCAGTCTCGTTCAAATGAGATGCTTATGTTGCGCAAACAACATGGCTTTGTCGTTCGAACGACACAATTTTTGAGGCGGCGCTTAATTCCTATTTAAAGCGTGTTTGCGTCAGAATTAAATAAGTGTGCATATGGAAAAATAGTTTACGAACCAGTACGAGTTTTGCACATTTTTTCGAAGGTTTAAAAAGCATAAACACATTCTTAGAGTTTGCAAAGATCCGAGTTATCATTCTTATATATTTACGTGATCTTGCTGCACCAAGAAGGTTTGTTCTATCATTGAACATCAGGGTTTTGCGGTGAAGAAAAGAGAAGGACATCTTGTTCGACATCGTAGACGAATAAATGTCATTCGGTGGATACCGAGACATACGTGGATGCGTGTGGACAGGTATCGTAGAATACGGAATTTCTGCGTGGGAACTATTGAAAAACGGTTTAAGATCATAAGGAGCGTCAAGACCCGTGGGGATCGATTCATTGAGTAAGGCTAATCTGTCTTTGTAAAACCTTTGTTCATAGTGATTGTCTGGCTTGGGCCGTCCGAGGTTATTTTCCCGTTTTGGATTTTTTCCTCGTACATCCGGCATTGTGAGTATCCTCTACTTTACTTAAATTACTTTAATCACTAGATGCATGTTTAGGATTAATCAAGATAAAATCGGCTTAAAATAAGAATTGATTTTTCACAACTTGGTTGGTGCAAATTAAAAGTTGGATAATTTTTGGTAATAAATTGGTTTGATTTGAAACACACATAAGGGACACCCACCCCACGTTTTCCACAAATTGGTATCAGAGCTAGAAAACATATTTTATTTATTTTGTGACCCCGTGTGTTTTCAAAGATGAATTTTGGAAATAACGAACTTTTTCGAACTCCTATTTTTTATGGCATTAATTACACTTATTCGAAGATGAGAATGAGAAGTTCATTAAAATCGATTGATGAGCATGTGTGGCTAGCATTTGAGAAATATTGAACACCCCCTGTCACTATTGTAGGTGAGGTCACTAGTTTAAAGCCTGTCGAGTCATGGATCGAAATTAAACAGAGACTTTCACAATATAATTCTAAGGGTCTACACGTTATTTCTTCACATGTCACACCGGAAGAATATAATAGAATTATGACTTGTGAAACATCAAAAGAGGCTTGGGATATTTTGGCACTCACTCATGAGGGCACTAGCACGGTTAGGGAATCGAATCTTTAAAATCTCACTATATAGTTTGAGACCATTAGGATGTTAGATAGTGTAGAGGGGGCTTGAAGGTAATCCTGAGATTAGGGATAATTCCCTAATTAGCAACAGTGTTTGAGGATTAACGCAATAGAGGCAGCTTAGCATGGCAACTTAGCGTGGCAACCCAAGCGTGGCAACTCATACTTCAGCTTGTTGTGTTAGTCATATTGTATCTTTGGTTACATTTACTGTAAGCTATAACGGTTGTAATGATGTAACGAGAATAATAAAGAGTTTTAGTGTGAAGTCAAATGGTACTTGCGAGAGACCAGGCTTGGCAGGGCCTGGGAGAGCTGTCATGCTCTATCGAATGACCTTACCGTGGGAACTTTAGAGGGACTTGGTTCGGAGGATTGAGAAGTAAGGCACCGTTGGGGCTTGTCCTGGCCATCTTAGATACAGCTGGTAAAACACCGAAGGACCCTGACCGTGGAACCTCAAGCGGAGCAGTTTGGAGTTCCATCGGGCATTGAGTTGTGGACCAAACAACCCTCTACTTAATGTCACATCTACTGTGGGTGATGTCACTAGCCATCTAAACAATGTCAGACATGCACTTGAGTAAACCACCATGGTATTTGGGGCTGTCAGGCAGTTGGTAAGCCACCTCTGCGACAACAGTCCCCTGACACACGGTGGTTAGGCAAAAGGCATGTCTTGGCATTTAATGTTTATGACGTGGAGACAGCTAGTGTATCAGGTATTTAGTGTTGTGACATAAAGTATGAGGGATGTCTTTCATAGTTTTAATGACTGAGTTGCCTCGGGGGTGGTGTGGGGGGCTATTTAAGGACTCCAACCACCTTTGAGGAAGAGGGGGACTTTTGGAGAGTTCAAACGTTATTGCGAGAGAGAATACACACCAGAGAGAGTTATTGCAAACCAGAGAGTTTACTTACTCACCATTGTCATTTATTATAAAGCTTTCAATATTCGACAGAGATTCCTGAGGGTATCTGGTGTGGTTTTACCTTCCTACCAAGGTGTATCTAGGGTGCTTACTTCTCTCTCCCTCTAGCTAGGTTACTTCTAAAGTTCATTACTATTTCCTGAGTTAGACACGAGAGCTTTGTGAGTTTAAGCTGAGTCTATCTTCATTGGGTTCATGTTTATGTGTTCCATCATTAATCCAAAGCTTTGGCCAATTAGCTTGTCATTACCATACTCAATAGGGGTTACGCCTCCATATATAATCTAAAGTACCCTCCTACAGATAGTGAGACGTTTGATGAGTTTTATGCTAGGTTGTCCAATATTGTCAACTTGTTGTTTAACCTAGGTGAGAAAATTCCCGATAACCGTGTCATTAAGAAAATCCTTAGGTCGTTACCTAGTAGGTTTGATGCAAAAGTGACTATCTTAAACTCCTTGGGTAAGTTAGAGTCGACGAAGCTAGAAGAGATTGTAGGTGACTTACATACCTATGAGATCGACATGATTACCTCCAAGCAAGTGCCTAAGAAAGAAAAGGGCATTGCTTTGAAAACCCTAAAGGAGGAAATTAAAGTTTTAAATTCCGATTCCGATTTCGATTTTGAGGATGTTGCTTTGTTGGTAAAGAAATTTAAAAAATTTATTAAGTTTCAAAAGCAATCGATGCTAAGAAATTTGAAAAATTCAAGAACAACAAAGTTGATCCCACCTCTAAGGATAAGTTTGAGAAGCCTAAGAGAGATGAGTCGGATAAGTATTTTGGGTGTGAGGGGTACAGTCATAAAGTTAAGGAGTGTCCCACTAGACTTAAGAAAGAGGGCAAGCAACCCATTGTCTATATTGCCACCTTAAGTAATAGTGATCCTAAAGAGGGAGAGAGTTCCCCCATTGATCATAACTTTGTTGCATTTATGGCATGTCATGTGAGCGACGATGATTCTCATGTGCATGACACTTCTGAGGAGGTTTTGAGTGTATCCCATGTTAGTTAGGGCGAAGAGAGTGAAGAGGAGGAGATAGATGTGAAAGAATTGCAAAATGCGTTTAATGAGTTATATGCCGAAACAGTGAAGGTGAAAAGGGCTAATTCAAAATTGCAAGCTAAGTTGAATGAGCGTGCCATAGAAAATAATGATAGTTTGATTGAGGATCTTAGGGCATGAGAGAAGAAGTTTAGGGAGGAACTAGAGTTTGTGGAGAAAGAGAGAGATAATCTCCGTGGTTTGATGGAGTCTTTGAAAAATGAGATTTTAGCATTTTAGGAGTCTAGGCGTTTACTTGAGTTTAGGATTCATGAGTTGAAGGAGAGATTGAGAGTCTCGTCTAGAGTTAAGTTTGATTTTGAGTCTAGGTCGGATAAGTTTGATAAGATCTTAGGCACCGTCCAAATTACGGGAGATATGGGAGGTATAGGTTTTGATGAGAGAGTTATTCCCATCCCCCCCCCCCCGTACGTGTGAGAAACACTAGGAAGGTTAGAAAAGGTCCACATATAGGTAATCATTCCCACCATTGCTACACTTACACATTTTGTGGTAGGAAAGGTCACCTTAAGCATTATTGTTACGACCTTAGACAAACTCCTAGGAAGTTTAGGAATAAAGTTATCCCGGTTCTCGATACCCCCATGCATCGTTTTACACCTACTTGGGTTAGGAAATCGGATTTAGTGGCTTTAGGAATTAAACTTCATGATTCTCGTTTGGGTGCACTTGATTATTCCCATGCGAAATCTAAAGGATGATAGTGTTGCCGTGTTTGTCATATGCTAGTTTGTTTCATGATATATTCATTGCTAGTATTATGACATGTGTATCATTTTGTATTATATTTTTTCATTTGTTTGAGTCTTATTTGAAAAATACAAAAAGATTTTATTTTTGAGAAAACTTTTAAAAAAAACAAAAAGATTTTGCTTTTATTTGAGTCAAAATATGAAAAGCCAAAAAGATTTTCGGTTTTTGTTTTTGAGTTTATATGTTTGATGTGGCATATTGGTGTGCTTGAACCCCTCCCCTTTGTTTCATTATCCATGTGGCTAGGACATTTAGCCATTATTATCGATGCTTAGAATGTTCTTAACCATTGTTTATATGGGGTTATTTTGAAGTTGATATGCATTTTTATTCGACTTTGTATATATGCCAACATTGCACATATGCACGAGTTTATATGGATGTTTGACATCTCTTGCATATTTGAATTTGGTGAGGCGTTATTATCTCAATCTTGTCATCTATGCGTAAGTAGACTTAAGGAGAAGTGTGTATGTAAGAATCGTTTACCGTGTGGATTTGAATTGGTACTTAATTGAAAAAATGATGGGTGATTCACGAGAAAGGGCTGTGAGAGTTCAAAATTAACTTGTCGTGAAAGCCACCATTTAAAGGAGCCCAAAAGAAAAAACAATATACTAAGAAAAGGGACAATAAGATTTTCTCTAAGTTGAGAATGCTAGAAACCTCAAAAGAACTTGAAAAATATATGTTTATGAGGGAGTTTGGTTGGAGAAAATTTAATCGGGTTTGCACAACTAATCCTAATGTTGAAACATTGCAATTTGACGCTATTAGTTGTAGAATCGTCAAAATTCGTGATTTGTGTGCATTAGTATGTTTAGTTCATTAAGCTCACACTTTAATTGTCATATGGATATGATAAAGTTTGATGATTTATCGCTATCAATTCGAACTTCTTGATCTTTTCGATGTGTTGGAATTGTGACTCATTTGTTGTAGTTTCACGACCATTCATTCCCTATCCATGTTTGAGCACATCGGTACTATGTTTGCATATAACTCACATTGTTTATTTTTATGATTTTTTGCGTTTAGTGTTAAAAGCTTACTGTTTTAGCAATGTTTTGCTGCTGTTAGCCCCTTCCACCGATTTTTTTCTGGAAATTTTTTCACTGGGAAAAATTATAATATATTTATGGGAAACTATGTACGTTTTGTCACGAGATCTCGTTCGAACGACATATCCATGTCGCGTGAAGTCTCGTTCGAGCGACGTCCTCATATCGTTTGAGCGACGTCCTTGGCTCGTTCGAACGACAATCTGAATTCTTGCTTCTGATTTGTTTGCAATCTACTGGATTATTTTGGTGATATTTTTGGTACTGCTGGAAATGTTTCTGAACTGACTGTTTTATATGCAGATTATATTGTCTCATATTGATATTTTGCATATAGTCCGTTTATCACACCTGATTAGATTTCCATATTCTTTGTGTGATTCATTGGTTTACTAGCTACTGATTTGTCATTACATGATCATATTTAGCTGGTTGTTTCATGATTATCTAGCGATTTCAAATTGATATATTCTCATGCTAGATACTTTTTGATTGGTTTATCTTTTCACCGGATTGTCTATTCGAGACAAAAAGGTGAAGAGATGTATATGATGTAGGGGAGATTTTTTAGCATGTTTTGGATTACATATTTTACAAATTGGTATTTCAAATTGGTTGTTTAAATTTGGTATCATTTTGTTGCTCAATTGTTTTCACAAATGATTTTTCAGAGTTTATTCATATTGGTATCTATTATCGTTTGGTATCATTTGGATATATTTATTGGTTTCATTTGTTCCTCCATACTTCACTGGGTATTTATTTTTCTATTTCATGTGTGTAGATATGCTTCAACGATTCGGGATTTCGAGTCTACTTCACATTCAGACAGTTCCTGCTTGTCGGTGGTAGATATACTAGTTCGTGTCCTGTATTTTTTACTTTGGGTTTATGAGATGGGATTTAGGTGTCATACGTATCGACGGCCTGGCTTAGGCATTTCACTGGTTTAGTTTTGTCCCAAAATAGTCAAAGGGGGAGCTTTGTAAGGACATAAATTTCTAATTGAGTCCGTGTATTGTTTGACTTAATTCCGTGAACAAAACAGTTTTTGTAGTATATCATAGGGAGATTTTATTTTATCACGATCCCACTTGGTCTATGACATATTGAAGAAATTTGAAGACGTTGCGGCAAAGCTTCAAAGAATTAATCATGCCGAAGTTTAATTGGTGCAAGATTATTCGTCTTCAAAGTTAATTGCATTCCGAGATCACACAGGTATGAATGTATATAATTAATGGTGCTCGGAATTATTTTTATAAAAGATAAGGATGTAATTTTTATAAAGAAAATATTTTAAAATGTTTTTAAAGTGTTTTAAATGATTTACACTACGTTTCTATTCTAAGAGACGTTTTTAACAAAAAGTCAAAAAGTCAAACTGACATTCGGGTTCGTTCAAACGATAAGCAGTCTCGTTCAAACGAGATGCTTATGTCGTGCGAACGACGTGGCTATGTCGTTCGAACGACACAATTTTTGAGGCGGCGCTTAATTCCTATTTAAAGAGTGTTTGCATTAGAGTTAAATAAGCGTGCATCTGGAAAAACAGTTTACGAATCAGTACGAGTTTTGCACATGTTTTCTAAGCTTTAAAAAGCATAAACACATCCTTAGAGTTTGAAAAGATCCGAGTTATCATTCTTATATGTTTACGTGATCTTTCTTCACCAAGAAGGTTTGTTCTACCATTGAACATCAGGGTTTTACGATGAAGAAAAGAGAAGGACATCTTGTTCGACATCGTAGACGAATCAAAGACATTAGGTGGACACCGAGACATACGTGGACGCGTGTGTTGTGGACAGGTATCGTAGAAGACAAAATTTCTGCGTGGGCACTATTGAAGAACATTAGAAGATCAGAAGGAGCGTCAAGACCCATGGGGATCAATTCATTGAGTAAGGCTAATTTATCTTTATACAACCTTTGTTCATAGTAATTGTCTAGCTTGGGTCGTCTGAGGTTATTTTCCCATTTTGGGTTTTTTTCCTTATACATCTGGCGTTGTGAGTATTATCTACTTTACTTTACTTGCTTTAATCACTAGATGCATATTTAGGATTAATCAAGATAAAATTGGTTTAAAGTCAGAATTGTTTTTCACAACTTGGTTTGCTGTAAATCAAAAGTTGGATAATTTTTTGTAATAAATTGGATTGATTTGAAACACACATAAGAGACACCCACCCCACGTTTTCCATAGAAGATATAATTGTATCTCTTTAAAAGGAGATAGGTGATTTGAAGGCACAATTAGTTGATTCCATAAATATTGGGGCTGTTAGCACTCTAGTCGAGTTAGAAAATAAAGAGCTGAAGAGGAAATTGGTTGAGTCTTATGAGGACATTAGAAGGATCAACGTCAAGGTGATGGGTATAATTTATGATGAGGAGTTAAGGTTGTAGGAAGCCCAGGACATTACTTACAAACACAGCTGGCTAAATTCCCTCAAGGTCGTTAAGGTACCCCAAGACTCTCCGCTTTAGTACATATACCAAGTTGATTACCCTGCGTACAGTCGACCTCCTTTTAGTCGGGATGAGACTTGGATCCCCATAGATGTTATTCCTCTTCCCCTTATCGAAAGCTACTTATAAGGTCAATATAGTGATGACGAGTATAGGCCTAACCCTGACGATGGTCGAAGGAAGAAGATTGAACAGTTTTTATCTCGTCGACCATAAATCGTTATAGATGTTTGAATTTCTTGTAATTTTTAATGTGATTGGTACACTTTGTAATTGGGCATTGCTAAATTAATAAGATTAATACCAATTGTTTTTGCATTTTTCCAGTCCAATATGCCTTTAAGTGTGTTATTTCATCTTTCTTACCTTTTAGGTTGTGTCGTCACACTCCCTTAGGCCTAGGAAAGATAATGGAAAAAATGCACTTGATTTGTGGGTAATCCACCCGTTCAGGATTTTAATCGACAAAGAAATGTTGATTTATTTCTTAGGGATACCACATAGGTCTTTTGTCTTGCGTAAGTAATTCATAAAGTCTCCTGTGTTGGTTATGATAAGGACTTGTAGACTTTAGTTTTAATTATAGTAAGCGATATTGCCATTGTAATTAAATTAAAGTCTAATCAATTGATCAGCATCTTTCAAAAGTTAAATGCCAAATATGAGCCAGTTACTTAGGACACAATGTAAATTAATTGAACAACTTAAGATATTTGAGCACAATATGGAGGAAATGGAATTTATTCATTTATAACTGAAATAAAAAACGGCAAGCAACTTAAGTTTGATATGAAAATTTGCATAAACTAATGTGGTGAGAAATACGAAGACTAAAAGTAGAACTTCTGAGATTGAACACATTCCATGCCCTTGGTATCTCTCTGCCCTCTATTGTTTCCAATGGATAAGATCCCTATAGATCACCTCTGATTAATTTGAAAGGTCCTCCCAGTTGGGCCCCAATTTTTCGTCCGACGGCTTTATAATGATGCCAAGAACTTTCCTTAGAACATAATCTCCTACTTGGAATTTCCTCATATTGACCCCCTTGTTGTACTTCTTTACCAATTGTTGCTGATATGAGGTCAGCTTAATCATGGCTTTCTCTCTTCGTTTATCGGCCAAGTGAAGTTCAGCATAAAGGGCATCATCGTTCAGTCCTTAGTCGACCATCTTCGTTCTCATGGTCGAGAAACCAGCCTCAAGTGATATGATAGCTCCAATTCCATAAGTAAGTGTGAAGGGGGTTTCTTCAATTAGTCTCCTAGGCGTAGTACGATAAGCCCAGAGAACATGAGGAAGTTCATCAGTCCAAGCTCCTTTTACTCTTTTCAGCCTCTTTTTAAGGATGTTGATGTCCAAAATTGGTAGAGACTTTTATCTTAGCTAATAATCACCAATTTCATAATCACGGATAATTAGTTGAGTAATGTAAATGAAAATAATAAGGAACACCAAAGATTTTTAAAGTGGTTCATCTTAGAGAAAGCCTACGTCCACTGTTATGGTATTACGATTGGAGGTAGTTACATAAAATTTTGGGTAGTCTTGCATGTGTGTGCTAGACTTGTCCCTTGAGCTAAGGGGAATAAGATATTTATAATGGTCCTGGAAACCAAGGGGTGGAATGCCTTTATATATTTAGGCATTTACACTCGTACATAACGAATGAGCATATTGATCTTGTAAGGCGCGTGTAGAATATCTCTATATAATTCCCATATGAATGACCTTTCTTCTTCCTGATGGTTCATCTTATTAAGTTAGCTGGTCATTCAGAATGCTGACCAATTAGTTTTTAAGCCGACCAGGTGTAAATAAAGTGCTGAGGTGTATACTCATGAGGATAGGTGTCTCAACATCATAAGTCCACGTGGCATGAATAATTTGGCCCATAATAATAGCCCATAATGCTCCTTTCTTGATGATTTATTGAAAGGATGGAGGATTAATTATAAAAAGTTGCTCATCTTTTAAGCATGATGGTGGTCGATAGTTGACCTCGTGGACTTGTAAAGTTTTCACTAGTTTATTAGACGGTGGCATTTTTATGAATAATTTAAAAAATAGCGAACCGCTAAAGGGCATGTTGGTATTATCGAGTCTTTGGGAATCGTTCAGCCATTAAGGATTTAATCGTTGGTTCAGTTAATCATCACATTTCAACTTTCAAGGTGAAACTATAAAAGGATGGAGGTTTCTCGCCATTTTTTTCTATCACCAAACTCAAAATTTAAGATTTCTCTTTCTTCTCGAGATTTTTTTTCTCTTATTCAACTGTTTGCTCTTTGTCGTTTCTTCTATAACTATATAAGTTTTCTTTCCTTCTTCTTCCCCTTGTTGATTTTCTTCCTTTTAACCATAGTGTATATTATAGATGAAAGTTATTTAGAGGAGTTTAGGGAGATGAGAAAAATCCCCAGTTGGGTGAATTTAGAAATTGAAGGTGGTCTTATTGGCGTTTTATCATTGGTTGAGGGTCACTAGATCCGCACCTTATTCATTGCTGAATGTGGCATCACTTTTCTCCTAAATCCACTTTTTCTTCAATTCTATTAGTATTTCGATGTTATCCCAGCAAAGGTAGCCCCCAATACGTGGAGAGTGGTGAATGGGGTAAATAGGTTGAATGAAATCCATGGGACTCGCATTGGTATCCCTGAGTTGATGTTCTGTTACAAATTGGGAACCAGTGGTGAGAATATTTATTACTTGAAAACTACGCAGGGCAATAGGGCACTGGTGGTCAATTTTCCAGATTCAAATAAGGATTATTAAGACTATGGTGTAGTAATGAAGAACTGACAATATGCCACCTTCCCGAGGGGGTAAGATATACTGGACCAGATGCCCTTAGAAAGGGCATGGCATATTTTGTACGATATTTTGATTTTTAGTTTCTTTCTATGTGTGCTAACTATTTGATGATATGTTGACTAACTATTTTTCTTTGTTCTTGTTCATAGGAGAGAAAATAAAAGTGTCCAATGTAAGGAGAAGTTAATATTGACGATCTTAAATACTTGTGGGCTATCCGCCGAAGATTGGGAGAAGAACATCCCCGAGTAGCCTTTGTTCTGCTAGAATACAAGAGCTTCATAACTTTATTTGTTTCCCGACCAACATTTATTTTGCCTCAATTCTCCATAAACTTAGAAAAAGAACTAGTTCCTACCTCCTCTACTATTGGGTCAACTGAAGTAGAGAGAGAGTTTGCACTAGGAGGAACATCATCTTCCTTTGAATCCCTTGATATCACAACCATCCTAACTTCACCTCTTATAAAAATAGTGAAGAGAAGAATCCCCAACTTGTTGATTGGTTATTCTCCTCCTACCAAGAAAATTACAAACACTAAAAAGAGGCCTCAGGTTGTTCTCAATGTGGATGAAACAAGAACTACTGAGCCTCGACTCAATAGGTTGAAGAAAGGTCCAACCAATCAATAGGAACTAGCCCAAAAAGTCCTTGTCAACCAAGGTAGTACCGAGTCTACCTTTATTGCAGTGAACCCGAAATTGGCTGGGGGTTGATTGGGGATAGAGCCTCGATGTCCAGAGCCCATTTAGTGGAAAGGGCTAACCAAAATCTGGCACTAATAAGTATTTTAGTCCTTCATTTTATTTCAATAATTTTTATTAAACACCTTTTATACTGATGTTGTCTCTCTTTCCTTTTGCAGTTCTTGATTGATTATGACTAACTTTTGATTGAGGATGACCAATTGAAATCATCCTCGGCTAATGTAGAAGAAGCCTTTGAAGGCTTGAAGAAGTCTGGAGAGGCCCTAGATAGAAAGAGAGGAAGGCTTGGCAAGAAAAAATAAAGGTGGCTGAAGATAAGGCAACTGTGGTAAAAAATAATAAAGGCTACGGATAATAAAGTGAAGGCTGCCGAGGAAAAGTTGAAGGAAGTTAAGTGTAGGACAAAATATGATGAGGAGAAGGCTATTAACTTGACTACTGAGTCATCTACAGATAAGAAAAAGTTCTTGGATTTGAAGGCTAAGATCAAGAAAAACAAGGAAGAGTCCATCAATAAAGGCTGGGACAAGGAATTAATTGTTTCCACCATCCATATTGAATATGGAAAGAAAATTTCTTACAAGGATGGTTGGTCAGACGCTTTAAGGAGGTTGGCACACAAGCAGACTCCGAATTGTTCCAGAGGCAAAATTAAGGCAATCCTCTAAACTTTGATGAGGGTATTGATGATAAAGAGGGTTCTGGAGAGTCCTCTATGGTGCCAACATTATATCTGACCTACCTCATCCTTAAGCAAGTACTAAAGATATGGAGAATGTGTAACTCCTTTAGCTAGTTTTTATATGTTTTTTTAATGTTTATTTTTACTTTTTTGTTCTTCATCATTTATAATGGAAACACAGTTGTAATCCTTGACTTGTTAATTAAAGAAGAATATTTTAATCATTATGATACTCTTTGCTATTTATTTACCATTATTTGTTTTTATTGATCGAACTTGTGTTCTTATGCTTGTGATTATCTTGCTTGATGCCATGAAGACTATGATCATTTCTGCGAAATTTGACCTGCTGAAACATTACAATAGCTTGCTTGAGGTTGGACATATAAGTTTAACTGAGATAGAGTTGGAAGGATTGTTTGATGTAGATGCCTCAGACTAAGTGAAGGATGCCTATGTACATTTGCATAGTCTTTTTGATAGGGCAGTGGCGAACAATGTTGCATACTATGAGATGGTCGAGCAGTTGCAAGAGGATCACAATCTTTCCCGGGCTTTGCTCCATTCTGATTATAAAGCCAAATATGAGGCATTGATTGCAGGTTGGGTATTTGATATAAAATCGCAAGGAATTACATCGACCTTTAACACCACGTAATTTTAATGATTATTATATTGGGAATTCATTGGGATCAATTAAATTAAATTTGAAAAATTAATCCGATAAAATAAATATTTATTAGAGAGATAAGGCTAATATTTATTTATATTGAATATTACTTAGTGAATGAGTAATAATAATGATCATAAAATATTATGATTGTCGTGAGTGACAAATACGGCAGTTGCGCAAATTTAGTTGGGACGTACGTGTCAGTTATGTCGAGACTTAATTTGGAAAATAAATTGTGATTTCATTAATAATAATTCAAATGGTCATTTAAAGTGCGCCAGTGTGTCCGAAAGGGTCTAAATAGTCATAAAATTCTACCCGATGGTTTAGTTTGGGTCCCAGGACACTTTTAGGCCAAATCGACCCCTCGGAGGGGTATTTCGGTCTTTTAAAATTTTGGGAAATAGAGAACTACGAAAATTAGAGAGTTATTTTATCAAATACGTAAAGGAGTTTAGGTTTATCAATTACCAAAACAAGGAGAGGCCACACAAGGAAGAAGGAGAGGTGTTCCAAGGCCAAGAACCACCATTCTTGCACCACCACCACCATCACCGTTGCGTAGATCGGGAGGAGAGGAACCCAACCCTATCGTTTTTCTGCAGAGATTTAGTCCTACATATAGAGGCAATTATTTATCTTGCTAAGTTTTGATTAGATGTATTATCCATGTTAGAGTAAGATTAAGTACTAATCATGGAAATATATATTTGTCTTTGAATTTGAGAATTTGTCTTTGAATTTGGGTAGGAATCGCATGTAGACAGAACCCTTACATAATTAGAACATGAAATCAGATCATATGTGTGGATAATAATTGAATAAATCTGGGTTTTTATGATGTTCTTTAATAAGGATAATAATATAGGATTTTTTTCGTAAATTTAGTATTGAATAAATTCTATTTCATGGATTTTCTTGATGATTTAGAGATTCCATAACGTTAGAAATCATGGATATGTGTTAATATAACGTTGGGGATCAATTACTGGGAGTTTGGGATTTAATCATAGAGGTTTTGGGGGTTAACAATCGTGGAAATCCGTTAAATCGAGGAAGAAGAAGAAATGCCAGGTACAACGAACTGGTTCGCCTGTTCCCCCAAATCGGTTCGCTTGTTCCTCCAAACCGATTTTGTTGTACACCCAAACTAGTTCTCTTGTTCCCCCAAAATGGTTCGGGGGACCTGGTACTTTTGGGTCTCAGTTTACTTCAATTTTTAATAGGTTAGAGTTGAAATTCCTTTCCAATTAAAGAGAATTATGGTTAGCAAAGTATGTGGTTTATTTCGTAGTTGATCTGATAAAAATTATGATTAATACGAGTGAACCACGGAGTTTAGTTTGACATTAAATGATCATTTTAAAATTAGAATGGGTCACAAAGAGTGTGAGTGAATATACGACCGGACCAGTGGTAGAAGAATATTTTAACTACTAAAATAACATAATGGAGTGGTTAGGACTCTTCGAGTAGCAGGTAAACGCTCGGGAAAAATACAATGAGTAGTTAAATGGTGAATTGATAATACGTAGGATATTTAGGTGTTATATATACTACATATGAGGCATATACTATAGGTTGAGTGTATACATATACTAATGTTATATATATATGTATATAGGATGTGTGAATGCCTATAATGTAAACTCTTATGTGTAAACATACCTAGGCTACTTGGTATCAAGGGAGGTTTCGACGTCGTGGACATTCTCACCTAATAAGACCATTGGGGGGGGGGGGGGGGGGAGATTTTGACTTGTACCCCTAGAACATAGAACCTAGGTACGTGTTATCTGAGTGTATGATGGTTTCGACGATCAATTGGGCACGTTTGGTGTGTGCGTGACCCATAGACTTGGAACTACGTTAGCCTCCAATATGTGTGATTTGATTTATGTTTCGAGGGTGATATCTGAACTGATGTCCTTATTTAGTACGTGATGTACCTGGACTTGATAGCATAATATTTCCACATCGCTGGTCTCCACCTAGGGATCTTGTATATGTATATACTACAATAGTGATTGATGATGCTGGAAACAGCACCACCGGTATGAGGTGTTGATAAGCTCAAACTAGCAATAGCAATGGCAACACAAGAGTAAATATCTAGTAGAAGGAGGTGAGGAGAAGAGGATGAACACTAGTATATAAGTGGTTCAGCCAATCTGGCCTACGTCCACTATGAGTGTGTGAGTAATATCACTAGATGAAGGCACTAGTGGCCATATATATAATCTCTCAAGCTTTCTCTCTCTACTGTGTAGACCAACAGAGTTTTAGCTAGGGTTGTAATTACCCATCCCCTTACAAGGTAGAGAAAGGCCTCTCTATATAGTGCTTGGGGGTGTAATGTACCCCCCAAGCATGCAATGAGCATGTGTATGAAGATCGATTCAGCATGATGATGACACGTGGCTGATCTTATGTAGATAATGATGACCACAATATTACCTCACGTGAGAGGAATGATTCGGTTATAACTGATTTTCTCACGTGTTCCAAACCTTACATGTGATTGCATATGCTCGGACTTGTGTCCCTGACTGATGTAACCTCGGCCTGGACGAGTACGAGGTTGGTGAGTCTCGTGATGTTTCTTTGCATTGCCAATGACCATAATGACCTCGGTCGGTATGACTGGCCGAGGTTGGGCACGGTGAGATGTAACGTCAACTTAAGTAGAGTAGGATGTTGATAATAACTTATCCCCATAAGGCGCTGTTGATCTCGGCTGCTGCAGAGTCGAGGTTAGTAGTGGAGAGCCGACCTTTGCAGAATATGACCTTTCTGATGGCATTTAAGTTTCTTGCCAACTCGGTCGTGGGATAGGCCGAGGTTAGTGACTTAGAGTACAAGTGTGCACTTTGGGTATATCAATCACCCCTAGCCCTTAGTCACCTATGTGAGTAGGTTATTGAGGGGTATGACTGGCCGAGGCTGAGCTTCTTTTAGTGCCTTAGGGCATGAGGTGATTCCCTGACACATGTCACTCATTTAAGTGGGTAACGTGCTCCCCAAGGTGTGATAATTCTGACTACGCCCTTTGGGTTCTCCAGGGAAATGATGGGTGTGTTGAAATATGGGCCCCATCATTAAGAAGGATTAAAACCTTCCTCTTTCCTCATTTTTTTTCTTTCTTCCAATTTTCTCCCGCTTAAGCTTTCTGCAACTGCCACTCTCAAGCTCTCCACTGTTGTGCACGAGGTTTTCCTTTTCCGACGAAGCTTTTCGCCGTTATTGGGTAGCTATAGGGTTAGGTTTGTAGCGCCAGTGTGACCTCGTTGCCATATTAGGTTGTCTTGGGGTTGTTTCTTCTAATAATATTAGCTTTTAGACTTCCCGGTGACCCTCCGGTCATCTTCTCCGGTGACCCTGTTCTTGAAGGTTCTTGAAGCTCTTGATGGAAACCTTTTATATTCCTTGTTTGATCTTTAGTTTAGATTGAACAAGTTGTTTACCTATTTGTAGTTAGTCTCTCTCTCAAGTGTAGTGTCATCTTCCTTATGTTCATACCCTTGTATAAACTTATAGAAGAGTTCCCCTCTCTTTATGAGAAGACTTTTGAGAAAATTAGGCAGATAGAGCTAGCCCAAGAGGAAGCTCGTAGGGCTGAGGCCTTTCCCCTCAGACCAATTTTTCCTCCTCCACTAAAGGTTATATACCCCAAGCCTGCAGAGCCTACTGAGCCAATAGAGGTTCCTAAGGATCCTGTCCCAATGTCTGGGTCCTCTTCTTCAGACCCTATGTCAACGTCCGAAGTAGGTGAATCTGTAGACTCTTTTGAAGAGGCTATGGATTATTCTCCTCGGCAAGGTGAGGTTCCTGAGGAGGCCGAGGTTTCAATCCATGCCCCGTCTCATCAAGGTGCTAGCACTTCGCGTAAGTCTTTCGATGTTGAATTCTTAGGGACCAGCGTAGTAATTCCACATCCCATTGATTCCATTCCATTATCGGCTGCCACCGGGGTTGAATTTGCTCATAGGTTTTATGGTGGTGCCCCTATAACTCCCCAGGTTGATGTTGCTAGAGATGGTGATGATGATGAAGGGAACGATCTTGATACCTCTGAGGCGAACGAATATGAGAGTACCATCAACGATTACGACCTCCTTACTTTCAGGCACCTTTATTCCATATATTCTTCAATCATCCTTAGGAAACCTCTGAAGGATGAGAGGGACTTCGATGGCCGAGATGGAGAAATTTGTGTTTATGATCATATGTTTAAGTTGGGCTTTCGTCTTTCAATTCACCCAACCATCAGAGCTATACTCTCCCATATAAATATTTCCCTTTCCCAACTATCCCCTAATATCTGGAGGGTTATGATTGGGGCCATCTTCCTTTGGAGGGCTCTCCACCACTCAGATCTCCCAATTAGCATTTTCACTGGTTGTTATGTTCCATTATCTGCCAAAAACCACCCTAGCTATTACCACTTCTTAGCAAGGAGATCACATAAGAAAAAGATCTTGGTTACCCAATCTTCAAACCACAGTTGGAAACCTCGGTACTTCTTTTTTTTAGACATGGGAATTTAATTCAGAGGAGGCTTCCAGAACGTTGGTTATAAGGACCCCTCTAAGATGGGGGGAGGTCTCCCTTGTTGCCAAATCCGACCCTGGTCTTAGCCAGGATAACTACAAAAATGTTGAGGACCTTCGCAATCAGGGTGAGAAAGGTCATCTCATTAAATATGAGCATCTGATGACCCCTTACTACCTATCTCAGACAGGTTTAGCGGGTGGCCCCTTGGAAGAGCTTCGTAAGTCTTAATTTTTATTACCCAAGTTATACCTCTTATATATTATATCTCTGACTGAATAACTCATAGACTTGTCTTTTGCAGAGCGTACTGCAGGCATATCAGATGAGCTCTGGGAAATGTCTGCTCCTGGACTTATCAAGCTCAAGGAGAAAAGGGGTGGCAAAAATGTACCCCCACCTAACACCAAGAAGAATGTCAGCACCTCCAAGGCCTATGCCAATAAAAAGCGGAAGTCCACAGTTGACCCGGAGCATACAAGGCTGAGCAAGACCCAGGCCAGGGATCGTGCCATCCCCATCTCTACAGACGATGCCTTGGCTGCTCGTTTATCTCAGTTAAAGGTCAAATATATCCTCATCGGCCACAGTCTGAAGGTTGTCAATGCTATTGGCAAAATAATAACTGAGGAAGACAAGCATTTTCTACGTGCCTTGGATGTCCCTTTATTGGCCGAGTTTTCTCTTCATAAGTCAATCCAGGTACCAGTTTTTTTCTCATTTTCTCACAAGTATAACATCGTCTTTTTAGAAATTATAACTCATATGTTCATACATTTGATCTTCTTCTGTAGGGCGTCTTGTCCTTTTATCATCTTATTGACTGGACTTTATAAAAGCTTCCCCTTATAGAAAAGGGCAGGGAAGCTGAGAAGGTTGAGGCCTCTTTGAATGTAGAGGTTGCAAGGTTGAAAAGGGTCATCAAGTAGAGGGACAATGACATGTCTCAGCTCACGAAGGACTATGACAAAGCTCTGAAAGCCGAGGATGACGTTCTTCAGTATAAGGTTGATGCTGCAGTCAAGGCTTCTTTGAAAGTTACTGCTGAGAAGGCCATCGAAGACTACAAGGTCTCTGATGAATTTGTCAGCTTTGGTTTTGAATACCTTAAAAGAGGTATCAAGGCAACTGACAAATGGACAGCCACGAAGAAGAGCGAGTCTGGTGTCCAGACTGCGTCAGACTTTGTGGGTCTCGACTTTGGAGACCCTCGGTTCGCCCAGGCCTTGCAGGAAGTTGAGGAGGCCGATGCTGCTCCAGCAGAGACTGCTCCTCTCGAGTTCACCAATATGGAAGACGCTACTTATCATGATGATGGAGTTGAAGTGACAAACGTCGGCCATGACCAAATGACTGTAGCTGCAGAGATATTGTCCCTTTTCTTGTGAAGCTTTTCAATAGTTATAATTTTGATTCCCCCTCGTCTGTAACTCTTATTTTTATAAACTCTCTGATGAAGGCTCTTGATACTCTGTTTTGTAACTCTGAACCCTTTTTATGATAATCATTAGTTCAACTTCTTCAAATTTTATTGCTTCATACGATGTTTTTCTTGAAATTTATATGGTGTTGCACTATTGCGATGTTTTACCTCTTATTTCCACAAATCTAATGTTATTTAAGGCTTGAGGTCACCAAATAATGACGTTAGAGGTTTGAGGTCACCACATTATGACGTTTTTCCCTCATATTTCACCAAATAATGATGTTTAATGTCCGAGGTCACCACATTATGACGTTTTCCCCTCACATTTACCAAATAATGATGTTTAAGGTCTGAGGTCACCATATTATGATGTTTCACATCAAATTTTCACCAACTTAATGATGTTCCAAGGTCTGAAGTCACCACACCATGGTATTTTACCCTCATATTTCACCAAATGATGATGTTTAAGGTCTGAGGTCACCAACTTATGATGTTCCACCTCATATTTTCACCAACTTAATGATGTTTTAAAGTTCGAGGTCACCAAATTATGATGTTCCACCTCATATTTTCACCAACTTCTAAAGGTCTGAGGCCACCAAATTATGATGTTCCACCTCATATTTTCACCAACTTAATGATGTTTAAGGTCTGAGGTCACAAAATTATGATGTTCCACCTCATATTTTCACCAACTTAATGATGTTTAATAAGTCGAAGTCACCAAATAAATGATGTTTTTCCTCGTACTTTCACCAACTTAATGATGTTTTAAGGTCTGAGGTCACCAAATTATGATGTTCCACCTCACATTTTCACCAACTTAATGATGTCTAAGGTCTGAGGTCACCAAATCATGGTGTTTTACCCTCATATTTCACCAAATAATGATGTTTAAGGTCTGAGGTCATAAAATTATGATGTTCCACCTCATATTTTCACCAACTTAATGATGTTTATTAATTTGAGGTCACCAAATAAATGATATTTTACCTCGTACTTTACCAACTTAATGATGTTTTAAGGTCTGAGGTTACCAAAATATGATGTTTCACCTTATATCTCACTAAATTAATGATGTTAAAAACATAATACAAGTATTATCACAACATTGCTATCTTTTCATTAACATCCTTAGTATAAACTGGTATATGTATTACAAAAGATAAGAACAACTGCAACATCATATGTAATACTTTTTTAAGTGATCGACATTCCAGGGGTTGGAGAAAGGTTCTCCTTCAAGATTTTTTAGCCGATAGGTACTAGGCACAACCTCATCCACTACCTTATAAGGACCGTGCCAATTAGAATGGAGCTTATATGCTTTTTTCCATGTCTTCTTGAAGACTAGGTCTCCCACAACTATGGGCCTTAACTTCACCCTTTGATTGTAGAATATCGCAGTTCTCTACTGGTAGGGTGCCTGTCTTATCTCTGCATCCTCTCTTCTTTCTTCAATTAAATAAAGATTAAGTCTTCTTTCCTCCCCATTCTTCTGAGAGTCATATGTCTGAATTCTATGAGTAGGAAATCCTATCTCTGTTTGGATGATAGCCTCTGATCCATGGTCTAATATAAATGGAGTTTCTCCCGTTGGTGTCCTTACTGTCATCCAGTAGGCCCAAAGCACTGCATATACCTCATCTATCCATCTCCCTTTGGCCTCCTCCAACCTCTTTTGTATCCCATCAAGGATTGTTCGATTTGTGACCTAAGTCTGGCCATTTTCCTAGGGTTGGCCAGGAGAAGAGAAGAACTGCTTAATCCTTACTCTTTCACAGTATTTTTCTAAAGATATATTCTTGAATTGGGTTCCATTGTCTGAAATAAGGGTGTTTGGAAGACCATACCTGCATATGATGTTCTTCCAGATGAACTAGAAGTTTTTCTTCTCAGTGATTGTGATCATTGGCTCAGCCTCCACCCATTTAGAGAAATAATCAATTGCCACTATTAAGAACCGATAGTTGTTTATAGTTCTAGGTAGGGATCCTACCAAGTCAATGTCTCATATTGTAAATGGCCAAGGGGAGATGATAGAAGTAAGAGGTTAGTGTGGCTGATGAGGGATGGTAAATAATCTCTGACACTTATCACACTTTTTCACATACGCAGCTGTATCTTTGGCCAAGGTCGACCACCAATACCCCTGAGTGATTATACTTTTATCCAATGGCTTTTATCCTATCTGACTTAAACAAGATCCCTCATGAACATCGTGCAAGATGTGTGGAACCTCTTAAGCGTGGACACATCTGAGGAGAGGGAGTAAGAACCCCTTTTAATACAAGACATCTCCTATAATTGAGAATTGGTAGCTCTAAACCTCAGCTTTATCCTTTCTAACTTTGACTCTGGCAACTCTCCCTCTCTGATGTATCTAATATGAGGGTCCATACATGAGTCTCCCATACTCAAATTTAGGCAAGGTCTGGCAACCTTTTCTTCTTCGATGGTCGTCTTGAGGAGAATCTCAACTGGTATTGTTCTTCTTATATCTGTCCTTGTTACTGAGGCCAACCTCGCTAGTGAATTAGCTCGGCAGTTGTCTAGTCGAGGTATCTTCTTCATCTTTATTTCCTTGAAGCTTTCTAGCATTGTTCTCATCCTCTTCAGGTATTTGGCCATCCTTTTGTACTTGGCCTCATACACCCCTAGGATTTGATTGACAACCAACCTTGAGTCACTATGGACTAGGAGTTCGCCGATACTAAGGGATTTTGCCAAAGAGAGACCTGATATTAATGCCTCATACTCTGACTCATTGTTGGAAGCTTTGAAGTTGAACCTTAACGCATATTCAATATCGGTACCATCGGGTGCTGACACTATCAGCCTTTCTCCACTTTCTCTTTCATAAGATGACCCATCAACTAAGAGGTTCCAAATGGCTGCATTTAAATATAAGTTTCCCTCTGATAGGGTCCCTTGCTTGAAGAGGTATCTCTCTTCCTCATTCTCAACTATTCTTTGTATAGCTCTACTTGACTCAACCTCGTCCGATTCTTGGCCGACGTTTCTCTCTTCTGGGTCACATGCAACCTCTTGATTAATCTCAACCTCGGCCTCATCCCAGGTAAACTCGGCCACAAAATCTGCCAATGCTTACCCCTTGATAACAACCCTAGGTTGACAGATAATGTCATATTCCCCCAACTCAATGGCCCTGGTCATTAGCCTGCCTGATTTCTTAGGCTTATGGAGGACCTGTCTGAGTGGGGAGTCAGTGAGGATGACCATGGAGTGGGCTTGGAAGTATGGCTTCATTTTTTTGAAGTATGTATCAAAGTATAAGCCAACTTTTCAATCCGAGGGTATTTTTGCTCAAACCCTTGGAGAGCTTTACTATTAAAGTAAACAAGTCTCTGCACTCCATCCTCTTTTCTTATAATTGCGGAACTGATAGCTGACTCTGAAATAACTAAATATACGTACAGTTTTTCTCCCTAAATTAACCGAGATAAGAGAAGAGGGGATTCGAGGTAGGAGTTAAGCTCTTTGAAAGCTTTGTCACATTACTCATTCCATTCAAAGAACTTTCTAAGAACTTTGAAAAAAATAAAGACATTTATCTGTGGCTCTTGAGGCAAACTTATTAAGTGTTGCTACTCGTCTGGTTAGACTCTTAACGTCTTTGATGGTTCTGTGTGTCTTCATTTCCAATAAAGCCTTGATCTTCTCAAGGTTAGCCTCTATTCCCCTTTGGTTGATGACGGTTCTGAAGACACATTTGGCCGGGTTAAGCTTCATTATGTATTTATCCATGGTCTCAAAAGTTCTTCTAAGGTCGGTCATATGAATGTCGGCCTTCAGACTTTTCGTCAGCATGTTTTCCACATAAACTTCCCTAGATTTGCCTATCTGATCTTCAAACATCTTATTTACAAGACATTAGTAAGTAGCCCCTGCATTCTTCAGGCCGAAGGGCATGACCTTGTAGCAATAGGTCCCCTTGTCTGTAATGAAGGTTATCTTCTCTAAGTCGACTAAGTCCATGAAGGTCTGATTGTACCCTGAATATGAATCCATAAAGCTCACGAGCTCATGTCCTGCTGTGGCATCCACAACATGATCTATACGAGGTAGGGGAAAACTGTCTTTTGGGCAATACTTATTTAAATCAGTGAAATCTACATACATCCTCCATTTCCCATTAGCTTTGGGCACAATGACAGCATTGGAAAACCACTCTGGGTATATGACCTCTCTGATGAACTTGGCCTCTTCAAGCTTTCTAACCTCGTCTCTGATGACATCATACTTTTCCCTTGATTAAACTCTTCTTCCCTGCTTGATAGGCTTAGCATCTTCTACAACATTAAGTTTATGTCTGCATGGATCCATGCAAAGATACTCTATCTCTTCCTTAGCAACTTTACTAGTTCCTCCTTGATCTCAGGTCTTAAGGCTTTACCAATTTGGATGGGTTTTTTCGGCTCGTCTTCATTGAGGATGATGGATTCTACCTCCTTCGCGTCCTCTCCCTTTTTGAGCTTTGTTTCATCTCTAGGATCAAGTGTGTCGATATTATATGTGGCTATTGCCCTCTTATGAGCCCCCATCTCTACTGTAGAGTTGAAGTAGCATTCTCGTGCCCATGTTTGGTTACCTTCACTTCCCCTACTCCATAAGGAGTTGAGAATTTTAGCATTTGGTGGACCGTTGAAGGCACGTCCTCAAATTCCTTGAGGGAAACTCATCCTATGATGAGGTTGTAAGCTGAGAAGACATTTTCATCCATCATAAAGAAATTGATTTTTCTTGTCAACCTCTTAGGCCATTCATCTCCTATTCTCACATCCATTTCATACATACCCAACGGATGAACCTTTTCACCACCGAAGCCAATCAAGGGATGATGATAAGGGATGAACCTATCTCTGCTGAGGCCCAAGCTCTTGAAACAGGGCCAAAACATAATGTCTGTAGAATTTCCCCCTTCAACAAGGATCCTCTGAACTTCACACCCATGCACCCTTGTGGTGATGACTAAAGGGTCATCGTGGGGAGCTAAGATACCCTTGAAATCAAGTCGTGAGAAGCCGACTACGAGGGTGTTCGTATCTACCTTCTTTCTCTTCTCTTGTTTAACCTCTGTAGAAGCCAAGTTCATAACCTCGGCCTTAGTCACTGCTTTAGCCTCTGCCACGTGAGCCTTGTGATCGCTACCTCTGAGCCGCCCCCTGCTAGTCCTCCACAGATAGTGTTCACATCGAAAGAGATCATACCGACCCTCTTCACTGGAGCAGTGTCGTCTTTGGGTGGGAGGTCAGGGTCATCGTCACTATCATCAGAGTCATCATCTCTTCTGGAAGGGATATATTCCCAATATTTATCATTTCTTTGACCCTTGTGACACCCCGCCTAATAAAATACCGGGTGATCAGTCCTATACCAAATTAAAATAGGAATCCTAGTTGGTTCATCCTTAGCATCACCGTCGAAAACCTTTTTAAGACTTACTAACCACATAGTATTCCAAAAGCTGGTGTCAGTTTTTATCTTATTAATTAAATCAAACAGTACATGCGAAAATAAATATAATCCATTCACACAACTGAACTAAATCAACTGAATAAATAATGACTACATGCCGAATAAACCATCGGTCACCAAAGTAAATAATCCAATACAAATATTCAACACCAGAATAAAATAAATCTGAAAACTGAACTGAAAGTTTGGGCGACATGCCCTAAATAAAACTGAAACTGATAAATGATTCCTACTCTAGGAATGAAAGAATGATGCGTCTAATCCAAGCTCCTGCTAGCATCCACATATGCCGCATCTCCGTGTCCCTGGAATAGAATATCAATCCTGGCGTCCCTGTGGCTGGACACCTAAAAGGTTTTGACAATAGTTTTATAGCAAGGGTTAGAACCCAAAATATTTTGAAAATATTTAGCAAGTGAATTAACTGCAGTAATTTAAAATTCATGAATGCGCTTCATATATAAGTTAGTGTCGCACTCTCTTGAGGACATTCTTACCCCTCCACTATTGTGCACACCTAACAGTTATCTTAACCCCACCTAGTTGTACTACCCCGTCCAACTAGCCCTGGTATAATCTCCCCTTGCCATACTACTCTAACCCGAGTATAAAAATTCCTGGATTAATAATTTGTCTCACCGATTAACTTAATTAATTTCCTTTAAATACTAACCATATAACTGTGTCACAACTTATATAAAATAATTACATCACACACTGTATAATTACCCCCATATAATATTTACTACCATTATATACGTACCTTTACCACAACATCCACACACACACACACACACACACATATATATATATACACACACACATCCATCCATCTGAGTATACCCTCACCGGATGATTCCCTCTAAAGTTCTATCTCACTAGGTGTGTTCACATAACATAGTTCCCCAAGTTGGAATTACTCACCAACTTGGCCCAAAATATAAACGTAGTGGAGGCAGTCATATTCCTTCCCTGAAAGTGAGATAAATCCCTCACCCATATACTGGACGCTATGACCTGGGGATATACTCACCCTACTCCTCAAGCTAGGTGATTCAACCACATCGCGCAACCTCCCTTGATAGCACTAGAGTATATAAATTAAATAAATATCTAGTCACTGATATTTAATAGCACACACAATATATACATGTATATATATACTATCACTACACCCTATATATATAATATAAACCCCGACTTTACCGTGTACTCCAAATTCTGTAACACTAGCCTGTAATTTCCCGAGTCTGTGGCCCGACTCAACTTAATTAATTTTCTCACTTATTAATTCACACGTCAATTAATATAATATTTCCCCAAGTCTATGATTCGACTCTAATTTAATTAATTTGCATATTAATTAATTAATACTAATCCGAATCTATGGTCCAACTCTAATTTAATTAATTTACACATTAATTAATTAACTATAATCCGAGTCTATGATACGACTCTAATTTAATTAATTTACACATTAATTAATTAATACTAATCTGAGTCTATGGTCCGACTCCAATTTAATTAATTTACACATTATTTAATTAATACTAATCCGAGTCTATGGTCCGACTCTAATTTAATTAATTTACACATTAAATAATTATTACCAATCAGAATCTATGGTCCGATTCTAATTTAATTAATTTATACATTAATTAGTTTCACACTTGGTGTCACCGAACCATTATACCTGGACTCACTCCCTTGGCCCGTACCATCGTTAATATCCGATTCTATATTTTTCCCCATAACTAATTTATTACACCTCGATTCCTTTAATAATGTAGTGCCACTCAACTACAATACCCGAATATTTTTCCCTCGGCCCGAATCTACTACTAAAATCTATTTTCCAAAATTCATCCATTTTGTGGCATACAAATGTCGTCCTCCTAAACCCAATTATATTTCCCATGTAATTGTTAGGAGCAAGGTTCCATATTTAATTTTCATCTAATAAATATATGAAAAAAAATCTAATCCAAAATTCTAACCCATATAAATTTTCCAAGCCAAACTGCCAAAATGCCTGAAGGTTCGATCGATCGACCCCAGGCGTCGATCGATCGATCGAGCAGGTGGTTATCTTCTCCGAGGTTTTGTTTTCCTCCATTAGAGAATTTCCAAGCTTTTAAGTCTCTAATTTTCCAGTCTTAATTTATCATTGCATCATATATTCACATCTAAAACAGATCATGATCATCCTCTATCCACATTAACATAATCAATTTCTAGGAAATATCATCCATTCCAAAAACGGGTTTTTACCTATTTATCAAATTCATTAACCTAAAAATTGATTTCACAGTCCCAATCAATTCTTCTCCAATACTGGTATTCTATTATAGTCCTAATTCCAATTAACACTAAATGCTTCTATAATATCAATTGAACTATTAAATCACACAATATATTCAATTTCATAAAAAACCCAATTTCATGCCACAACCCACCCAAAACGGATTTTGGTTTACACCCACCATAATATGAATTGATTATCATCAATTTAAGAGTCACAACAGTTAACCACTTGCTTGGAATCGTTCGTAGAGTCTGATCCGTTGGTGTAGTTAAGGTGTTGATGAAGAACACCCCAATTTGTCCCTCAATTTGAATCCAAAAAGATCCCCAATTGGCTTCTTGATTAACTTCGTCCAATCCCCTCTCAAACCCTAGGTTTAGAATTTTCTATCTGCCGTTCACTAGTCCCTCAATTAGGTTTAAAACCCCTAATCCCGCTTTAGGCCATACGGGCCTAATTAAAATGCGCCCAAATCGCCCTGTGTGGGCCCGGATATGCCCAAAAATATTTTGAGACCCAATTACTACCCTCGGACACTCTTTTTTGACTATCTCGACCCATTCGGACTCAACCGCACACTCATAATTGTCATCCGAAATATTTTTTGACATGTTCAAATTTGACCTAAAAAATGCGATGCACATTAATTCGAATAATTTAACTTAAAGTCACCAATTAAAAATAATTCTTCCCGCTCAATTAAATTCTCCAAATCATAAATTTAAGTTTCTCTAATTTAAATATTTTTATTTTCTCCCAAAAATAATTAAATACTAAATCCTCAAAATTACGGGGTGTTATATACTTCCCCCCTTACAAAGGAATTTCATCCTCGAAATTAAGATGAGCCTAGTGCTCCAAGCTTTGAATATCATTTTCTAGACATGTGCCGCTAAGATCGCTATATCTATCTCTCCCGCTTCTAACTATAAAATATACAAATATGCATTTTAATTAACCAGGACGCCCATACACCTTGTATCTGTGCTTGACCACACAAAACTTGCCTTAATTAACCCGGGTGCCCATACACCCTATCCCCGTGCTTTACCGCACGAAATTTACCCGACTATGCTAGTTGTGTCCCGTAATATAGCTTCCCACCGGTAGTCATATCACATATATATATAATGGTCGGCGTACCCAACCCACGTACTAACAATCAAACATCTCCCAACTTCCAACGTTGCGCTAAGTTTCATGCGTAGGATGTCACGCAAAGAGAAATACAAATAAGGAACCCCCCTGATACACTACTACCTAACATTGTTGGTCGTTGAGATCCGTTAGACCCTCAGTCCATAGACGTACCCCCAAATACTTGTCTCTTAACAGAAAATCATACAAGCCTACTCTTATTATACAAAAGACAATATAAAATACCGCACCCTTACTATCACTAGTTCTTGTGCAAAATAAACCCCGAGCTATCTCTCCCTGCTCGAAAATAAATCTAACCACCCTGATTCACTTCAGTAGACTCCCTTACATATCGGGATAAAATATGAGAACACAAGACCTCATTAAGTGTCTATCGTACCACACAATACAATATATATACACGCATATATACAGGATAGATGCCCTCTCAAGTGATACCTAGTAAAAATCATTCATACCCTGGTGTCGCGAAGACCAAAAGTTACCCCCACTATTTACAATAGTTTAAATCCATCGCTATCCAGCCGATATAAAATATTTCTACCCTACTTCCATAATTCTCGAAAGTAGCGACCCCTCGCATAATTCAAACCTTCTCTTAGTGTGAACCTCAACTCTCTCGTGGTTAACATAATTCAAACATTCACTCCTATTTGACTGTGTGTGTGTCACGAGAAAACTCCCATGATAGAGATGAGTTAGAATACGTTGGAATCAAATGGAAAAGGTATCCCTTGATAAGGGAGAACCCCATAACTTGGGAAGTGGAGCGGAGTCTCACCTTGTATAATGCGTAGAGTAGTTTGCGCATAAATAGGTTGTTAATTCCAACAAATAGGAAAGATCCTAGAAAATGAGAAGTTTTGGAGCTAACATATGGTCCATAATTTTTGTATATCACAGAAAAATAGGAGTGAGATGTTCCTCGTGACGTGGGATGTACAGTCAGTGAAAAAACATGATTAGGGTTTACGCGAAACTTAAAACACATAATACTGAAGGAAAGGAATATAGTATCCATGTCTGTGATTTAGCTGAAGAAAATCAGAGTTGACGGTCGAAAAATTAGCAAAGAGTTGTTCTTGAACAATCTTGAGAAAATCCGATTTAAAGCTTCAAAACTTGGATTGAAAATAGCACTCCAATGGAGTTAAGATTTTAAAGGAGGAAGAAGATGTAAAAGAGGAGATTACTGCTCTGAGGGTTTAGAAGAATGTTCTTTTAAAAGTGCTAAACTCGTCACTTTGTTTATATATAAAAAAAAAATTTGAGTCCTAATCAAATACAAACACTCAAAAAATTATTACGGGTGATCTGATTTTAGAATGGCTTCAAATTTTAGTATGTTGTAGAAAATGGAGAGATGTAGATTCTATTAAAAATTTAGCTCGATCGGACGGTCAGATTTAAAAAAATATTTTTTTCCTCCTTAGCTAAAATCCTCCCCCGATTTTTATACGAAAAGTTATAATTTTTAATTTTTAATCCCGATTTAAATTCCACTTGAAACCTTATTTTATATATATATAAAAACTAGCATCTTTACATACCAAAATTAAATAGATCCCAAAATTTTATTTTTTTCGAAATTCGAGATAATTTAATTAAAGCCGGTTTAAAAATCACAGGTTGTTATAATTAATTAGCGAGATAAGGGTTAATATTTTTTTATATTGAATATTACTTAGTGAATGAGTAATAATAATGAGAAGAAAATATTATGTCTGTCGTGAGTGTGAAATACGGTAGTTACGACAAACATAGTCGGAACACGCGTGTCAGTCGTGTTGGGATTTAATTTGGGAAATAAAATGTGATTTTATTTTTAGTAACTCAAATGGTCATTTCGATTGCGCTAGTGTGTTCGAAAGGGTAGAAATAGTTAGAAAAGTCTACTCGGGGGTTTGGTTTGGGTCCCGAGATACTTTTAGGCTAAACCGGCACCCTAGAGGGGTATTTTGGTCTTTTGATAAGTGGGAAAATAGATACCTATGAAAATTGGATAGTTATATTATCAGATACATAAAGGAGTTTAGGGTTATCAGTTACTAAAACAAAGAGAGGCCACATGAGAAAGAAGGAGAGGTGTTCCAAGGCCAAGAACCACTATTCTTGCACCACCACCACCACCGTTGCGTAGATCGGGAGGAGAGGAACAGAACCATTCCATTTTTCTGTAGAGATTCAGACCTACATATAGAGGCAAGTATTTATCTTATTGAATTTTGATTCGATGTATTATCCATGTTAGAGTACGATTAAATACTAATCATGGAAATATGAATTTGGCTTTGAATTTGAGAATTTGATGATGAATTTGGGTAGGAATCGCACGTTGACAGAACCTTTATATAATTAAAACATGAAATCAGATCATATGTGTGAATAATAATTGAAGAAATCTGGGTATGTGTTAGTATAATGTTGGGTATCAATTGCTGGGAGTTTGACATTTAATAATAGAGGTTTTGAGGGTTAACAATGGTGGAAATCCATAATAGCAAAGAAGAAGAAATTCCAGGTACAACGAACTGGTTTGCCTGTTCCCCCAAAACCAATTAGGCTATACACCCGAACCATTTCGTCTATTCCCCCAAACTGGTTTGGGGGACCTAGTACTTCTTGGTCTCTATTTACTTCAATTTTTGATAGGTTAGAGTTGAAATTCCTTTCCAATTGAAGAGAATTTTGGTTAGCAAAGTATATGGTGTATTTCATAGTTGATCTCATAAAAATTATGATGAATACGAGTAAAGCACTGGGCTTAGTTTGATATTAAATGATCATTTGTAAATTAGAATTGGTCACGGAGAGTGTGAGTGAATATACGATCGGACCTATGGTAGAAGAATATTTTAACTACTGAAATAACCTAATGGAGCGGTTAGGACTCTTTGAGTAGTGGGGAAAATAGGATGAGTAGTTAAATGGTGAATTGATAATACGTAGGATATTCGGGTGTTATATATACTACGTTTGAGGCATATACTATAGGTTGAGTGTATATATATATACAGATAGGATGTGTGAATGCCTATTGTGTAAACTCTTACGCGTAAGTATACGTAGGTTACTTGATATCACGAGAGGTTTTCGTGCCGTGGACAATCTTATCCAGTTGAGCCCATTGGGGGGTATTTTGAATTGTATCCCAAGAACATAGAGCCTCGGTATGTACTATCTGAGTGTATGATGTTTTTGACAGTCAGTTGGACACATTGGGTGTGTGCGTGATCCATAGACTTGGGACTATGTTCGCCTCCAATATGTGTGATTTGATTTATGGTTCGAGGGTGATATCCAAACCGATGTCCTTATTTAGTACGTGATGTACCAGGACTTGATAGTAGAGTATGCCCGCATCTCAGGTATCCACCTAGGAATGTCGTATATGTATATATTACAATAGTGTTATAAATATATATTCATGTGATTGATCATACTGCGGGTGTATTAGTAGATAAGATAAATAGTGATATCTAAATTACTCTGAGCATGTGAGAACTTATTCATTAACTGGTGACTCCTGATAAATAAAATGAATTAGAAGTGTACTATAGTATTATATGGGCAATATGGGTGGACACTATAAATTATTAGATGCGAAGAGGTATAAATCAAACTAGTTAGGCGGGTATCATAACTGGGTGGGTTAGAGTCATACGTTAGGCATACACAATAGCTGAGAGGTGAGAATCTCAAGTGAGGGAAATCAGAGCTAACATATATATAATATCTTATCTTGATGCATTTTAAATACTTGCTAAACTTTTTCAAACTGATTTACTTGGGCTCTAACCCATTTCAAATTCATTTTTGTAAAAATAATTTTAGGTGCCAAGCCATAGGGACGCCATGCATAGGAGTTCCTTCATTTGACGTGATGCAGCTGTTGTGGAAGTTGTAGGGACTTTATAGTAGACGCCTCCACACTTATTCAGTTCTTATTTATCTTTATCTATCTCAGTCGGGCATGTCTCCCATTCCTAGTTGGATATTATTACAGAGACATTGCATTTCCCGTTATTTCCAGTATTTGATCTAGACTTCACTTATGGATTATTGTATTGGGATTTTATCTGGTGTGTTCTTCTGAACATATTTATTTATTTCGCTATCTCATTATTCATTATTATGTGCATGGAAATGGTGAATGAAATTTTATTCCGTTTATATTTACTGCATGTTAATAATAGAATTAAAAATAATTGACAACAGGCTATTAGGGTATTAGTAATTATTTAGATTTTGACAGTGATTGTAAGAATGAAACCATTAATGATTCCTATTTAATTTAGTAATGGGATCATCACCCATGATTAGAATATGCGTGGTGTCAAAGATGATATCAGAGCAACAAGTTCTAGTGTCCTTAGAATCGGTATGGCTTTATTGCGTTTCAACATAATGTTATTTAATATAGAGACCTATTATAGGATTATTGTATTCCTCTTCGTACGCACGTTTACATTCTCCTGCTACTAATTATAGTTGATACGAATCACATGCGAGTTCGGTTGGGTTTTGTACACCGAACAATATAGGGTGATCGGGGAGGGCCGTTAGAAGGACTGCAGGAGGAGAGGCTCAACGGAAGCCATAGAGTACTTTGGGAATTGTGATAGCGATAGGAGACACCATGAGTATATTCAGGCAGATGACGATAAGATAATCACTAGGTTACAATAGTTTCCCTAAGCACCGTTGTAGATAATAGTGGTACAAATTAAGACTCACCCAGCATAGTCAGTAAAGCAGGAAGTCATAGGGACTCTTTCGAAGAGCCATCTATAAGGGTTCAAGAAAGAGAGGAATCATGATGGGACAATGGAAGGAGAAAGTCCAAAGGCGATGGCATATGGCAAAGTGCAGTGGAACCCATAATTTAAATTTGGTTTAAATGTTTTCTCGTAGGAGTAGGTTGCCATGGTGGGAAATAGTCACCACACATAAGGAAGTAGATAAGAAATTAATCGATGAATTTTGAACGCGGCTTAACCACAAGTTTTTTCATCTACTATTCAGACAGATAGGCGAACGAAGTTTCTGGACTTATCAAAGGAAGGGCGGACAAAGATCCATTTTTTTAATGACTACTAGTTTGCTTAAGTGGACTTAGTACCTGGGGATGTAGAAGTGGGGAGGAAGGTTCTTAAGTGTGATGATGGACTCAAAAGTGGAGGGGATGGAAAACTTAAAGAATAATAAAACCAAATCTGGCCAACCCTCTAGACAAGTAGTTCTTGCTCGGTCAACTTAGGATGAAGAGAGAGCTAAGTGGACCTTAGCCGAATAAGTAACATTGTTAAAAGAGAAAGATAAAACCATCAAGAAACCCCAAGACAGAGTGGACCGACTAACTTTTCACTTCCATAAATAACCCAAAGTTGTCTAGATGGATGGATATGATAAAGCCTTAACTCACGTGGACTATCACCTCGAGCAAGATTATCAAGAAAGATACAGATAGGGTTAGTTGAACGTGTTGGAGCCTCTAATAATAGATAAAAAAGAAGTGATTTATGGCATTGGCATGATCCAAACATGTTGGATTATTCTGGCCATCCATTCATTGTTGATGCCGAGTTAATTTCGACCAACGCCATTCCCAAGATCTTAGTGACAAAATACTTAGGGGACTATGATCTTCAAGGTGAAGACGAGTACACACGCCCCCTCCCCCTATTTGTTGGATCAGACGAGCAGCAGCAAACGTAATAGGTTAAGAGATTTTTGAACCATAAATTTGCCCAGCACTCATGATGATCCTTCAACCGGGATGGATAAAGTAAAAGAAAAATGCTCAGCAGGATGAACTTGTTTTTCTTACTTGTTTTTGATTGTATAAAAGTTTAATGGAATGAAAAGACCATTTTTTACAGACATATTTATCTATTTACTTTAGTCTTTGATCCTTAATTACGCTTTTTGATTAGTGTGTTGGACATATAACCAACTAACTTGCTTAATTGATTTGTGTCTAATCAAGTTATGAACTTGAGTTATTAGGGCCTTAATTCTACTAATGAACTTTGGTTAAAAAAAATTAGAAGTAAGTGTTTGCATTAGTTACCATTGGAGACTAAGTGTATTAGGAATGTAGGTCTTTCCTGAATTTAACTTAGTTAAGTAAAAAGTCCTTATTTTTTTACTTTGTGTCATACATAAAGTTTTAGGGACTTTTTGTTCGTGACCTATCAAAGACAAAGTCATACATGTAGTCTAAAAGAATTTTCTTTTTTGACGTTGAAAAAGTTTATTAGGTTTAGTGGTACTCCTTGTTCGTGACCTGTTAAAGATGAAGTCATACATGAAGTCAACAAGTTTTTTGAAGTCAGAAAAGTTTGAATTTTGAAGTTGGAAAAGTTTGCTAGTTTGTTGATGTATATCATCACCGTATCTCGAAAAAGAAACATAAAAAGGAAGCATAATTGGTGGGAAATAAAAACTTTATTAAATTGGATGAAATAATTAAATCAAATAAAAATTACTGATAATATATTCTAAGGTGTTCAATGTTCCATGGATCCTTAAATTCTTCTCCTTCAAGTGTTTCCATGCGATAGGTTCCTGGTCGGACAACTGTCGAGATGCAGTATGGACAATGCCAGTTTGGTTATAACTTATTTCCCTTCTGGATTACCTTCTTAAGGACATAATATCCTTAATTCATATTGGTCGGTTTGACCTTCCTATTGTAGAATCTAGCAGTCCTTTATTGATAAGAAGCTATTCGAATTGAAGTATCCTCCCTAACTTCCTCAATCATGTCTAAATAAAATCTCCTCATGAGATCACTTTTGAGGGAATCAAAGTTCAACACCTTATTAGTTGGCATACCTACTTACACCGGTACCATGGCTTATATTCCAAAAGTAAGCATGTAAGGAGTTTCACCGGTGGCTATCCTCGGTGTAATTCTATATGCTCAAAGAACACTGTGCATTTCATTTATCTAGTTTTCCTTAGCATCATCCAACCTTTTTTTAACCTATTAATTATGGTTTTGTTGGTAACCTTTATTTTACCATTACATTGTGGGTTTTCAGTGGCACAGTGAAGTTTCTGGATCTTGGATTAAATATAATACTCTCCAAACTCCTAATTATCAAACTCTTTATGAACTGGAAAACTCTTTCATAAGGCATCTCAACCAACGACTCAGCCTCTACCCAATTGGTGAAGTAATCCATTGCTACCACTAGGTATTTGAACCTTCCTTTGGTCCTCGATAATGGGCTAACCAAATCAGTTCCCCAAATAGCAAAAGGCCAAGGTGAAGTAATGGGAGTTAAGGATGCCCCCAGACTTTTGTGAATCATAGAAAACTTTTGAAATTTATCACACTTCTTTGCAAAGGAAATACACTCTACTCTCGTAGTCATCCAGTATTATCCCTGCATAACTATCTTATGTATTAATGATTGGTCAGTTGAAGGAGCCCCACGGGAACCTTCATGCACTTTTTTAATCAAGTTTGGTACCTCAGCTAGGTGAACACAACAAAGCAATGAAACAGTGTATCCTCTTTTGTACAGGACTCCTCGCTCTAACACATAATTGGCATCCTTGAACCTTAACATCCTAGATTTTTTGGATCAACCGGTAGTATACCTTTGTCAATGTAATCTCTGAAAGGATCCATCCATGAAGATCCTAAATCCATCGTAATAATTCTAACCATAACTTCCACATTTACACTTATATGTGAAATAATTTCCACAAGGATGGTTTGGCTGAGCTCTATCCTGGTCACTAAGGCCAACTGAGCAAGTGCAGGCATTTTCTATCATTGGAATTCTCACTATTTTGACTACAGCAAACTTAGAGATGCCTTTCATGGTTTTAGACAGATAATTGATCATGAAATTCCCCTTGACTCTATATATTTGAAGCACTTGGTTAATAATGAGATAGGAATCACAACGTGCCATAACTTACTCGGCTCCTAATAATAAGGCTAACTCTAAATCTGTGATCACTGCTTCGTACTCTATTATATTATAGGAGGCTTGGAATTGAAAATAAATTGCATACTCTTAATAAATCACAATGTCCTTCTTGAAGCTTTCCTCAGACATTACTCCTTGTTGGAATATTTTCTTGCTCTATTCATTGTACCTTTGATACATCTCTTGGGCAACTGACGTTTCAGATTTATCGGCAATCTTTGCACTTTGCTTTGGAGCGGAGTTTTATTCTGAGGAAGTGTTCTCAGCAGGCAAACTTGAAGTAATAATCACCTCTGGATATGTGAATTCTATAATAATGTTTGTTATGGCTTGTCCTTTCAGCGTTGTCCTTAGATTATAAAATATTTTGTATTCTCCCAACTCAACTGTCCAGGACATCAATCTTCTTGATTTCTCTAGCTTGTAAAGTGCCTGGTACAAAGGTAAAGCTATATAAGCCATAATGGTATGTGCTTGAAAGTAGGGTTTCATCGTCCCTAAAGCTTCAATAAGTGAAAGGGATATATTTTCCAACCAGGTACACCTGACTTCGGCTCCTCTAATTTTTTTGCTTACGTAATACACTGTCTTTTGAACTCCATCTTCCAACCTGACTAATGCCGAGCTAATAATGGATTCTGAAATAGCCAAATATAGATACAACTTTCTCCCCAAAATGGTCAAGAAAGCAGTGGTGGAGACCCCAGGTACTTCTTTAACTCTTGAAAGGAATTTTTGTATTCTTCATTCCATTCGAAGGTTTTCCTGATTACTTTGAAGAATGGTAGGCACTTATAAGTGGCTTTGGACATAATTCTGTTGGAGACCGCTGTGTTGGAGATTACATCTCAATTAGTGACTTTATCTTATCCAGGTTAGCTTCGACACCCCTTTTAATTCACAATAGAGCCAAGTAACATTCCATATTTTATGCCGAACATGAACTTAGTTGGATTTAACTTCATTTGATGTTTTTTCAGTTGATCAAATGTCTGACTTGGGTCTTTGATGTGGTCAGCAGTTACCTTGCTCTTGGTAAGTTTGTCATCCATATATAATTCCATATTCTTCCTAATTTGTTCTTCAAAAACCTTATTCATTAGCCTCTAGTATATTTCTCCTACATTCTTAAGTCCAAAAGTCATAAAGTTATAGCAGTAGGTACATCGACTGATAATAAAAGATGTCCTTTTTTCATCCTCAGGTTTCATTTCAATCGGGTTATAACCAGAGAAGGCATCTATAAAGCTCAGCAACTCGTGACCGGTTGTTTCATCTACCAATTGATCAATCCTTGAAAATGATCTTTGGGACATGCTTTATTGAGGTCAGTAAAATCCACACTCATTCACCATTTGTCATCATTCACTATTTGTCATTCTTATTTTTTGTCATTACTATGTTGGCCAACCAAATGGGATACTTGATATCTTTAATGAAATGGGCTTTCTATATTTCATCAACTTTTTCTTGGATAGCTACATTTTTCTCGGGACTGAATACCTAGTGGTTCTGCTTGATCAACTTAGCATCTTCATTGATGTTGAGCACATGGTATATGAAATTAGGGTCAATTCCTGACATATCCTCATGGTTCCAAGCAAACACGTTATTTCGCTCTCTAAGGAATGCAATTAATTCCTGTTTGAGGGAAGGTTATAGGTTTGATCCAATCTAGGAGGTTCTTTCTAGTTTTTCAACATCTAGTACAACAGTTTTCATAATCTCCACAACTTGCACTTTGACTAAATCGACTTCTTTAGGGGGTCCAAAGTGTCGATCTAGTAGGTGGTGGTGCTCTTCTGGACTTCTTGCTAGTCAATGAAACTACAGTAGAATTATATGAATTCCTTTTGATTGCCTTTTATCATGCTTACCCTATGTATATTTTTGATGATTTAAATAGTTACATGATTAATTATTTTTGTTGGATTAATTAAATTAAAATGTGAGAAATTAATTTGTTATTAATCCGGATTAAAATAATTATTAACTAGAGTGCCAAGGGTTAATACTTATTGTTGATAATTATTGAATATTACTGTGTGATATGTAATATGGACTTATGATACTTGATAAATTGTCGGAAGTGAGAAATACGGTAGTTTGGTAATTTAAGTCTGACACGCGTGTGAGCCGTGTCGGGACTAATTGAATAAAATAAAAAGAGAATTTATTTTTAGTAACTCGTATGGTCATTTCGAGTGCACCGTTGAGTTCGAAAGGGTCGAGATAGTCAAAATAGTATACCCAGGTGTTTAGTTTGGGTCTCGGGGTAATTTTAGGCCTAACCGGCGTCCCGAGAGGGTATTATGGTAAATTGTATTTTTGGGTGGAATTAATGGACGAAAATTAAGAATTATTTTTATCAGCCTAAAGAAGTCCATTAGAGTTGAGAGTTGGACAAGAAATGAAAGGCCATAGAAAGTATGGGGGAGAACTAAAACCCAAGAAGGAAGGCCAAATCATCCTCACCTTGCATAACCGTGACCACCAACGCGTAGATCGAGAAGAGAGGAACGCGTATATACCAACATCACCAACGGATCAGATCGTCATATTCGAGGCAAGTGTTTATTACTTGCTTTCTTTAGCAATAATCATACTCATGTTAGTGTAGGTGAATTCAATCCTTGATTTACATGTTAATTGGGTGAAAATTGGAGGTTAAATGATGATTAGAGGTTGGGGTAATTAGTTGTTAATATTTTGTTACGAATGTAGAGTATGAACTACGAAATTGAATTATATATTGATGAATGAATCTGGGTTGATTAGGTTCTATAATTAAAAATTTGGAAACTAGGTATCATATGAATTGATTTGGGGATTTTATATAATTATGATGATTTATGACGAATTAATGATCCTAGGAGGTTAGGAATGATTTATAACATGTTAGGGTTGATGGGTATTGATGATGAGGCATTGAATGTTGAATCTTAGAGGTTTCTAGGTTCATAAATGGTGGAAAAACGCATAATTCTGTAAAAGAAGACGAACAGTGACATCTCGCGCTATCTCACGCGAAGTCGTTCGAGCGAGATGGCATCTCGCGCGAAGTCGCTCGAACGACACGTGGAAGTCGTTCAAACGACAACCCTTCTGGTTTGAGCGATAGAGGGAATTTTTGGGGATTTTCTCAAAGTTCAGTTTTGAGTTTGCCGGTTTATTGGAGTGAGAGAAATTGCCAAATAGTAAATTCAAATAGGACAGAATTTCGGGAAAAGTATGGGAGAATTAATACTTTAATTATTTCGGTATAGAGAGAAGGTACCTTGGAGATTACGAGAGAGATAGTAATCTAAATATTTATACTATACGTAGGGATGAGGTTAAAATATGTATGAGGAGTATGTATGTAGGTTGGATAATCTTTACGATTTGAGGTGAATTAGCTACAATGAAGATTCTCTCAAATATATTCTAAATTGATTATGTTCACAAACGGGCAAAACAGGGACTGAAACCAGATTAGTGGTTTAATCCGACCCCCCCATATCCAACCCTCAACCATACTTATCCGGCCCAAATCCGCCCAAAACCACCCAATTGCCCACCCTACCACAAAGAAAGCAGAAATCATCTAAATGTTATAATAGGATGTGTGTATGCCTGTTATGTGATATTATTGTTAAGAGCACTAATGGGTGATAACCCGGGGGTGCAAGAACCTTGTAATTAAGCGCACTAATGAGTGATAACTCGGGGGTGCAGAAAATCTATTGTTAAGTGTACTAATGGGTGAAAAACCGGGGGTACAAGGATGACTATTGTTAGGCGCACTAATGGGTGATAACTCGGGGGTGCTGGATTATTATTGATAGGCGCATTAATGGGTGCTAACTCGGGGATGCAAGATTCTATTGTTAGGCGCACTAATGGGTGATAACCCGAGGGTGCTGAATTGTTAATGATAGGTGCATTAATGGGTGCTAACCCGAGGATGCAGGATGTTCTGGATAGGTTCACTAATGGGTCTTACCCCGGGGGTGCAGGATTAGTATATATATATATGTGGACTTGTGAATATTGCTACTGTGTGAAATTAGTATACTTGGTAATAATAATAATCATTACATTGCACCAAGTGGTCTTAACCTCAGGGTGCAGGATTAGTGTATAGATATAGGGATGAGGAGACTATATATATGTATGAGTGTACCTGGGTAACTTTCTACTTTGTGAAACTAGTAGATAAAATGGAAATGAGAAATAAAATAATCTTAGTTAATAAAAGATTAACCATTCAAACGGTGAATAATGAAACTTAGTATGTGAGATAAACTATTTGATTAACGTATTGTATGGGCGATACGGGAATACTACTAGTGAGCATAGTTAATATTAGTATGATTTCTGACTAGTTAGACTGGGAGGTATAACTTGGGGGAGCTTAGATGTACGTTAGGCGTGCACAATAGACGAGAGATGAGAAACTCATGTGAGAGTTCGATAACTAACATGCGTATAATACTTGTTTTAAGAACCAGTTTTAAGTACTTGCTAAATCATTTTTACACATCGGGCTCTGACCCGTTTCTTGTATTTCTTCTCTCTTTTGCTGTATATATGTATTATATTAGGTGCTCAGCCACAGGGACACCGGATTTAGAGATTTGGATTGCTTGATGTGCTGCAGCTATTGTGGAAGCCGTAGGTCCTTGCAGTAGACGCATCTATCTTTTCCATTCAGTTTCGTCTACACTTCTTATCCTGGGCATGGGTCGCCCACTTCTAGTCTTTCATCAGGGTTATTGTATTTAGTTTAGTTTATGGTTTGGAGCTTTGAACTGAGAGTTTTACTCAGTCTTATTTATTTCAGTACTTGATTCATGTTCAGTATTTATTTACATTCCGATGTGTGGTGAATGGTTTATATTTTGAAATTTAATGGAAATGGATTTACTTGGTTCTACTAAATTGGAAATGTTTTGACACCTAGCTTAATTTTATATTAGGTGATTAATATGTTAAAATTTTTTTCGACAGTGATGCTAAGAATGAACCAACTGAATATCCTGTTTTTAATTGGTAGAGGCCTGATCACCCTATATTTAATTGGGCGGGGTGTCACAGGTGGTATCAGAGCATCAGGTTCTAGTGTCCTTAGGATCTGTGCGGCTTATTACGTTTCAACGCATCATTCTTTGTTATAGAGCCTTATGATAAGATTGTTATGTTCCCTTGCGTATGCGACTTAGGTTCTCCTGCTACAAATTATAATGGATGTGACTCATTATATGAAATTCTGTGTGATTCGGACACCGAACATTTTAGGACGACCAATGAGGTCCGTAAGAAGAATTGCGGGAGAAGAAGCTCAACAGAAGACATAGAGCAATCGGGAAAGAGTGATGGGGACAAAAATCACCATGAGGATTACTTAAGCAAGAGATAGTAAAATCGTCACTTAGGAACTGTGGGGTTCCCAGGACACAGTCATTGATAACGGTGGAGTGATTTCAGGACCACCTAGCATAGTCGATAAAGGGGAAACCAGAGGGACTCTTGTGAAAACCCATCTGTGAAGATGCGGAGAAGAAAATGAGAAAGTGTAACAGACCAGCGAAAGTAGAAAATACGAAGTCAATGGTGTAGAGTGGGGTGTGAAGACACTCATAATTAAATTTGGAGTTAAAATCCATAGCTCTTAGGAGAATCATGTAGTGATTAGAGACAATCACCATATATGAAGAAGTGTGTTTGAAATTTAGGTACGATTTTACCGTCAGGTCTTCCATTCGATTTAGTAACAAAATGCGAGTGAAATTTTGATGATTAGCACAATGGGTAAGATAAAAACCGATCATAAGAGAAAGGTTGAATTGCATAATGAACTTCGTACCTGACAGAGGGGCATAAATTATCCAAAGGGTTTATAGTTAATAAAGAACCCGTGAGTAGAACACAAGCATAGATGAGAAATCCAGCTAGGTTGACTAATGTTGATGTCATCAAGGTTATACAGTGACTAGTTCTTTCATTCTTTCCAGAAGAAGCAAGCCAGAAAGGTTAGAAAATTTGGCCGAAAAGTAAAACTAAACTTAACAGTGTTAGTGAAACCCCACATGAGAGTATAACCAATAGGGAACACGGTTAGATTATTTTAAGTTGATTAACTTCCTACAAAGTGACGATGAAGTCAATCAGGGCTGTGGAAGCCAACCATAGTTCCGAAAGGCAAGTGTAGCTAGCAAGTTAAGACTACTCAATCTGAGAGAAGGACATTCCTAAAATGGTCAGTGAGACCAGTGATGGGGAAATGGTTCGTGAAGTTTTCCTTATGTGAAGGAAGTAGAATTACAAGTATTGAAGGTGTCCACAATTGAGAAGTGAGATCGGAGAGATTAGAAATGGGTAACCATGCCAGTTAGGCATAACAATTAGAGGAGCGAGACTTCCAGCGAAAGAATTTGGGGTCAAGAGAATTAGGCCCAGGAAATTTATAACTCGAGAGTGATGGGTTCAGGCTGGATCAATAGAGTCCTCGTTAATAGTAGCATACAGTATGTCAAGGTCTACGGGGCCCGAGATGTAAATGGGAGTTCAATAAAGCTATAATTGAGGCCTAGAGAGTTTGGGCCAACGTTTCAATAATGGGCGCGAAATCCACATGATGGAATAAATTGTCCATGATGAAAGAGGAGAACTATAGGATGAAGTCCTAGGATGTATGACGATTGCAGATGTTCATGGGTCGTGATGGCAGTCACGTGCTAAGACCCTGTGATTTGGCGAGACCGGTGAGGTTTTGCTTCTTCCTTGTGAGTAAAGGATAGATTCTAGTGACATGGGTGTGCCACAACTTTTATGTAAATTGGAAACCCTAAACTTCGCGTGCGGGTCGAGTTTAGTGGGACATTAGTTTTAACAGTCTTGTTACAAACATATTTCTCATTGTTAGCAGGGCATTTTGATGATTGCCCGTGAGTGAATCGGGTGGGCCCTAAGAATATATTTTGTTGCTATAATTTACTACTGCATTGAGTCAGCTTTAGTAGAGTTTATTATGGTAATGTGTAGTGATTAATTACTATATGGTTAAAAGATAGTAAAAATGTAGTGATATGACTATCGTGCCGGAAACTCCGGGAGGAGTGATCTTAGTTTTGTGAGGGAAATAGGGTTGGCTCCAGATATGAGTATGTATGAGAATTTCATGGTATTATAGACCTCAGCGAGTATAGTGTCTAATTATATGTGATTCCCGAGCATAGGAATATATTTGTTTGTTAAGACTTAGAATACATTGTGTTCTTATCGAGCGGCGAAATATAGCTCGTTATATATTTATAGCGCTAAGTACTTGGGATAATGAGGGAACCATGGTTCATGTTACATTTTTAGGTACATGAGAGTGGACGAGTAAACTTTTATGTCACAATACGTAGATTGTGGGAAAGTACATAGTATGTATTGAAGGCCTTACGAACCTCGGCAATTGGTTAGGTTAGATAGTAGTGTATCGGGGGGTTCCTTGTTTGGATTTCGCTTTGAGAGACATCCCACGCATGAAACTAGCAAACGTCGGGAGTTGGAGAGAAGTTTGGCCGATAGTACATCAGTTTTGTATGTTGGTTATTGTACCTATAGGAGAATATAATTGAGAGTTGATAATTCTTTTATGACTTAAGGCCAATAGAGTCGCCTAGTCTTAGTATCATTCTGAATAGAGCAATGATACCATTGAGGGATTGATTAAGTTTTGACTAGTGGGGTGGTTGAGTGAACCCCTACCACATTAGCATACCGAGTGTGCAAGAATTGAAGTAAGAAAATTTTATGTCTTTTGTATAATGATGCGCGAGGCATAGGGTGTATGGGCGCCCTAGGGGATTGAATCAAATGGTGGATTATGATTATCTTGTGAATTCGATAACATGTAGTCGGGTAAGCCGAAGACTACTCCGTAAGATTTGTTAGAGACTTACTTTTCAAAATAAACTGATATTTTTGAGCGGGAAAAGAGACTTGTGTCACACGATTCGATAAAGCTACACGTATCACGATTAGAAGTACATTCAAGAGAGTATAAAATGTACCAGGATACAAATAATAGTGGTAATGGGTTTAATGTAGAGTAATTTTCAAAGTTAGTCTTGCAGTGGGTCAACTGACTATTAGAAAAAGGGGCGGATAATTCGAGACCAGTAAGGGCTCCTTCCTCTAGAGAATGGAAGAGTATCCCCAAGGATTTTCTTATGTAGCTGAGATGATAAGATTATAAGTATTAAAATGAGATTGAGTACGACCTAATACCCACAAAGGGATGAGCAGGACAAGCGGTCTAATCGGATGCGGGAGAGAAAATTTTATGTGGCCCCCGAGATCTTAGAGGAGGACGGGAGCAGTACCTTCCACTAGTGGAGTTTGTGTCCAAATAACTCCTGTAAGTTCACGTTCGAGCAGAGTGCCAGTAGAAGTATGGCACGGTAAACTTTGTCATTGTCCTACTTGAGAGTTAGAGGTGGGGGACCAATTATGATTACAAATGTCAGACAAGAATCGATATTATCGTAAATATTATGTGTGAAATATATATTTCACATCCAATTTACTTGTATAAACGACACGAGACGAATTCGTATGTATATGAAAAGAGGATAAATCTACTAAGGTGCAAATAGTAGAAGGCTAGATAGTGAATATCTAAAATAAAGTTGAAGTAGTGAAACTTAAGCAGAAAGGCTTGGGCAAGAGACTATATGACACGGTAACCTAGAGTTTAAATCAAACACACGTGAAGTGTTCATTATTTAGGGTTCTAGATAACGTACTATATGGGTGGTACGGAGAAGCTTACTTGGGAGCGCAAGGATACGATGCGCGATATTTTTATAGTGTTGTTTATACCTGTTATTCTTTTTCTGAATTTCAGGATGAAATTCCGTTGTAGGGGGAAGTATGTAACACCCCGTATTTTTGATGATTTAAATAATTACGTGATTAATTATTTTGTTGGATTAATTAAATTAAAATGTGAGAAATTAATTTGTTATTAATCCGAATTAAAATAATTATTAACTAGCATGCCAAGGGTTAATACTTATTGTTGATAATTATTAAATATTACTGTGTGATATGTAATATGGACTTACGATACTTGATAAATTGTCAGAAGTGAGAAATACGACAGTTTGGTAATTTAAGTCTGACACGCGTGTGAGTCGTGTCGGGACTAATTGAATAGAATAAAAAGAGAATTTATTTTTAGTAACTCGTATGGTCATTTCGAGTTAACCGTTGAGTCCGGAAGGATCGAGATAGTCAAAATAGTATACCCGGATGTTTAGTTTGGGTCCTGAGGAAATTTTAGGCCTAACCGGCGTCCCGAGAGGGCATTATGGTAAATTGTATTTTTGGGTGGAATTAATGAACGAAAATTAAGAATTATTTTTATCAGCCTAAGAAGTCCATTAGGGTTGAGAGTTGGAGAAGAAAAGAACGGCCATAGAAAGTGTGGGGGAGAACCAAAACTCAAGAAGGAAGGCCAAATCATCCTCACCTTGCATAACCGTGACCACCAACGCGTAGATCGAGAAGAGAGGAACACGTATATACCAACATCACCAACGGATCAAACCGTCATATTCGAGGCAAGTGTTAATTACTTTCTTTATTTAGCAATAATCATACACATGTTAGTGTATGTGAATTCACTCCTTGATTTACATGTTAATTGGGTGAAAATTGGAGGTTAAATGATGATTAGAGGTTGGGGTAATTAGTTGCTAATATTTTGTCATGAATGTAGAGGATGAACTACGAAATTGAATTATATATTGATGAACGAATCTGGGTTGATTAGTTTTTTTAATTGAAAATTTGAAAACTAGGTTTCATATGAATTGATTTGAGGATTTTATATAATTATGATGATTTATGACGAATTAATGATCCTAGGAGGTTAGGAATGATTTATAACATGTTAGGGTTGATGGGTATTGATGATGAGGCATTGAGTGTTGAATCTTAGAGGTTTCTAGGTTCATAAATGGTGGAAAAACGCAGAATTCTGGGAAAGAAGACGAATAATGACATCTCGCGCGATCTCACGCGAAGTCGTTCGAACGACACGTGGAAGTTGTTCAAACGACAACCCTTCTGGTTCGAGCGACAGAGGGAATTTTTGGGGATTTTCTCAAAGTCCAGTTATGAGTTTGCCGATTTATTGGAGTGAGAGAAATTGCCAAATAGTAAATTCAAATAGGACATAATTTCGGGAAAAGTATGGAATAATTAGTACTTTAGTTATTTCGGTATAGAGAGAATGTACCTTGGAGATTATGAGAGAGATAGTAATCTAAATATTTATACTATACGTAGTGATGAGGTTAAAATACGTATGAGGAGTATGTATGTAGGTTGAAGAAATACCTATAAATTATAATAGGATGTGTGGATGCCTGTTATGTGATATTATTGTTAAGAGCAGTAATGGGTGATAACCTGGGGGTGCAAGAACCTTATAATTAAGCACACTAATGAGTGATAACTCGGGAGTGCAGAAACTCTATTGTTAAGTGTACTAATGGGTGATAACCCGAGGGTACAAGGATGACTATTGTTAGGCGCACTAATGGGTGATAACTCGGGGGTGCTGAATTATTAATGATAGGCGCATTAATGGGTGCTAACCCGGGGATGAAAGATTCTATTGTTAGGCGCACTAATGGGTGATAACCCGGGGGTGCTGAATTGTTAATGATAGGTGCATTAATGGGTACTAACCCGGGGATGCATGATGTTCTGGATAGGTTCACTAATGGGTCTTACCCCGGGGGTGCAGGATTAGTATATATATATGTATAGGGATGATGTGACTATATATATATATATATGAACTTGTGAATATTGCTACTATGTGAAATTAGTAGACTTGGTAATAATAATAATCATTACATTGCACCAAGTGGTCTTAACCTCAGGGTGCCGAATTAGTGTATAGATATAGGGATGAGGAGACTATATATATGTATAAGTGTACTTGGGTAAATTTCTACTTTGTGAAACTAGTAGATAAAATGGAAATGAGAAATAAAATAATCTTAGTGAATAAAAGATTAACCATGCAAACGGTGAATAATGAAACTTAGTATGTGAGATAAACTATATGATTAGCGTATTGTATGGGTGATACGGGAATACTACTAGTGAGCATAGTTAGTATTAGTATGGTTTCTGACTAGTTAGACTGGGAGGTATAACTAGGGGGAGCTTAGATGTACGTTAGGCGTGCACAATAGACGAGAGATGAGAAACTCATGTGAGAGTTCGATAACTAACATGCATATAAGACTTATTTTAAGAACCAGTTTTAAATACTTGCTAAATTATTTTTACACATCGGGCTCTGACCCGTTTCTTGTATTTCTTCTCTCTTTTGCTATATATATATGTATTATATCAGGTGCTCAACCACAGGGACACCAGATTTAGAGATTTGTATTGCTTCATGTGCTGCAGCTATTGTTGAAACTATAGGTCCTTGTAGTAGACGCATCTATCTTTTCCATTCTGTTTCATCTACACTTCTTATCCAGGGCATGGGTCGCCCACTTCTAGTCTTTCATCAGAGTTATTGTATTCAGTTTAGTTTATGATTTGGAGCTTTGAACTGAGAGTTTTACTCAGTCTTATTTATTTCAGTACTTGATTCATGTTCAGTATTTATTTACATTTCGATGTGTAGTGAATGGTTTATATTTTAAAATTTAATGGAAATGGATTTACTTGGTTTTACTAAATTGGAATTGTTTTGACACCTAGCTTAATTTTATATTAGGTGATTAATATGTTAAATTTTTTTTCGAAAGTGATGCTAAGAATGAACCAACTGAATATCCTGTTTTGAATTGGTAGAGGACTAATCACCCTATATTTAATTGGGCGGGGTGTCACACCCTATAGTGAGTGGAGAAGTTCATACACTGATGAACTGCGGATGCCACTGCTTTGAAATTCTTCAACCGAACTCTGTCGAGGGTCATATCATAAGTTGAGGGAATGTTCTTATCCAGGATAAAGAAGCCAATCTTCTCTTTTCATCTTCTTAGCCAAGTGTCGATTAATCATTCTAGCTTGATAGTCCCCAAAGGATACACCTTTTCTTCAGAGAATTCGATTAAAGGCCGATAGTAAGGTTTTAGTTTTCTATCTTGCAACCCTAGGCTATAAAATAATTTATAGAACATGACATCAGCCCAGCTACCATTATCTATGAGAATTCTTGCTACCCTGGTGTGATGCACCTGGTAGGTAATGAAAGGGGGGTCATCATGAGGGTACAATACTCCCAATAAGTCATTTTTAGAGAAGCCGATGATCAGTTTATTTTTTTCACCTTTCTGGGCCGACCATCTACTTCATCTATTAAATTAACTTATCTAATGTACGATAAAGCTTTGGCCTCATTTAAATAAGCATTTATCTTAGTTATTTCATCTCCGCCTCCGGCATCCCCTCCTATACTGAAATGACAACTAAAAGATATCATGTCTACATCAAGTTCAGGCTCTCTCCATGGGTTTTTTCGAAAGATCGAGGCCATCTTCGGAATCATCATCTTGACCTATCCTCTTATCGTTTTTATTTTTACAAGGGGAATTTAACCGTCTTCTGATGTCCCGACCTTCAGTTGGGTCAACAAACTTAGTTGATTTTCCTCAACTGGTGAGAGTTCGATTTCATTCTTCAATTCGATACATCTATCAATGGTGTGTCCATGATCTTGATGAAAGTCACAATACTTGGACTTATCCCTCCATCTAGCCGACAATTTTAACTTCCCGAGCCATCTTAAGTCTTTACTGCCCCTAATTTCATCCAGAATGTGATGCACACCTATAGTGAGAGGAGTATATTCTTCATACTTTTTTAGGTTTCTTGGATTTCTTATCTTTTTGCCCTTTCTTCTTAAAGCTCTTATGCCACTCAAATTCTGTCACCAGGGTTTGCTTAGCAGTCATAGACTCTTCAGTGTTCATGATCTTTCCAGCTTTTTCCATCAATTCAGTCATAGTTTACGAAGGGTCCTTTACCAATTCGTAATACAACTTTTTAGGGAGCAGCCCACTCATTCAAGCTATAATTTTCATTTTTTCCTCATAATTAACTACATTAAGCTTCTCATTATTTAAACGATTGATATATTACCTAGTAGTTTCTCCTAATTGATGGCAGACACTGAGTAAATGGGCTACCCTCTTAATGCCTTAAAGCAAAAATTATTAATGAATAGTTTGGCGAGTTAATGAAAATTGGCAATCTATCCTCGGGGTAAATTATTATACCAGATCTGAGTTGGACTAGTGATCGTACTTGAAAAAGCTCTGCATCTCATCTCATTAGGTTCAGAATAGATATTCATAGTATCTTGGTATTAGGCGACATAAAGGACGTGATCAGTTTTACCATCATATTTGGGCGTGACCACATGTTGTTTGAATTTAGAAGGTGTGGGATAATTCACAATAGCCTTGATGAAAGGATATCCCTTTATAAAACCCCTCTGCAAAGAATTTTTGGTCTTAGCCAATTCCCCCAAATGATCTTCCAATCTCTGTATGGATTCCTTCCAAGAGTTCTCCTTTGGTTTGGACTTGGCTGAGGCAACTTTGGTGGTTTTAGTGTGCACATATGTTGGGCTCTCTTCCTGGGAAGTGTGCTCGGCACGCACAAATCCTCTGACGCTAGCCCTAGAATAAATTGACCCTTCCCTATGCCCACGCGATCGAACTGACTCTCAGTCATAATCTCTAGTTTCTCGGGGATCAAGATGACCAAAAGTAAACACCTTGATTAAATGTTCTAAAATGCTCGATCATTCAGAAGTGAAAGAATGTTAATCATAATAATCAGTGGATTGGATTGACGCTGCTACCCACGTACGGTAAGATCTGTAATGAGAGGATCTAGAGTAGTTACTACTCTTATTTTTGGTGGGAGGAGGTGGCATTTCCTTCTGGGATGGTGTAGTAGTTGATTTGTCTTGCAACGTTAGAGCCAAGTGCGTAACTGACTCTTGCATGGCTTATTGCCCTTTGATAAGATTAGATAAAATTCTTTGAAGATCCTTGACACTAGGAGGAACAGATGAATCTATAGTGTTGCCTACAGCTGCAAGGCTTCTCTTAGGGATGTTCTCCATACCTTAAAAAACTTTATAGGGGAACAAGTGTATAGGAAGGGTAGAGAACGATGACCAACAGTCGTTCCTACAAACGATGCCAATCTATTGATCTCCAAAATTGGTAGATACTTTATCTTAGCTAATAATCACCAATTTCGTAATCACATATAATTAGTTGAATGATATAAATGAAAATAATAAGGAAAACAAAGATTTTTAAAGTGGTTCAACTTAGGGAAAGCCTGCATCCACTGTTATGGCATTACGATTGAAGGTAGTTACATAGAATTTAATATAGTCTTACATGTGTGTGCTCGACTTGTCCCTTGAGTGAACTAAGGGGAATAAGATATTTATAATGATCCCCAAAACCAAGGGGAGGAATTCCTTTATATATCCAGGAATTTACACCCGTGCATAATGAATGAGCTTATTGATCTTCTAAAGAACGTGTGGAACGTCTCTTAATAATTCCCATGTGAGTGACCTTTCTTCTTCCTGATGGTTCATCTTCTTAAGTTGGTTAACTAGTATGCCTATCAAATAATTCTGGAGCTGACCAAGTGTAAATAAATAACTGAGGTGTATACTCATGAGAACAGGTGTCTCAACATCATAGGTCAGTGTGATATGAATAATTTGGCCCATAACAAAGGCCATAGAGCATTATTTTATTGGAGGCCTCTACTTGACCGTTGCTTTGAGTGTATTCTATCGAATTAAAGTGGTGCTTAATTTCATACTCTTCGTAGATTCTGGAAATAACCACTCTCTAATTTCATGCCATTACCAGTTATGATGGCTATTGGTAACCCAAAGCATGATATGATGTTCTTTCGAGTGAATCTTATCATATCGGTGTCTCTAATATTAGGCAGTGGTTCTGCCTCTACACACTTGGTGAAATAGTCTGTACCGACTAGCAAGTACTTTCGATTTTTAGGTGTGGTAGGTTGTGGTCCTATTATATTTAACCCCCATTATGAAAATAGCCATGGTTTGGTCAGAGGACCCAGATATTTAGACGATTGATGGACTATGGGAGAGAATTTCTAGCACTTCTCACATTTTTAAACATAAACACTCGCGTCTTTCTGCATGTATGGCCACCAGTATCCTTTTTTAATTGCTTGAAATGTTAGGGACATTCCTCCTATATGACATCCACATATTACATCATGAAGTTCATAAAAAACTTGCTCGACATCTTTTGGGTGTACGCACTAAAGGTAGGTGCCTATGAAAGATCTCCTATAAAGTTTTCCCCTAGGGTCTAAGTAAAAATGTGCAGCTTTGACTTAAGTTGATGGACCAATTTCCTGTCGATCGGCAGTTTCTCATTCTACAAGCATCCAATGATATTATTCATACAACTAGGACCTTTGTCTATGGAGAGGAGGTGCTCAGCTGCTACTATCTTGTTAATACTAGGCTTGGAGAGAAATTACACTTCGACGGTTCACCTGAGATCTGAGTCCACTGCTGAGCTTAGTGCTGCTAATGAATTCGCATGACTGTTATGCCCCCAGGGGAATTGTTGAATGTGAACTTCCTTAAATTTTACAATTAACTCATATACGACTGTGAGGTAGGTAAACATCATGTCATCTTTGTCATAAAGTCCCTACTAACTTGGTTGGACACCAATTTGGAGTCGCAATAAACATTGAATCTTCTTTCCCCCGAGAAAACTTTCTTTACTAAGTTCAGCATTAAGTGCCTCGTATTTGACCTCATTTCTAGAGGCTTTAAACCCTAGTCTGATCCCCTGTTCAATCATAGGATACTTTGGAGTCACAAGGATGATTCCCACTCTTGCCCCCTAATATACAACATCTAGCTTTCGCCTTTGGCCTATTTGTACATCACTAATTGATCGTCCAACTACTGGTTGGTAGAGCTTTCTCAAGTGAATTTTGCGATGAAATCGGCCAAAACTTATCCTTTGATTGTTGTCCTTGGTTGGTAGTGAATGTCAAACCTTCTAAGCTTTACTGACCACTTTGACATCTGTCCAAAAAGGTCATCCTTGTGAAGGAGAACTTTAAGGGAGAAGGAAGTAATCACAGTGATAAAATAAGCTTTAAAGTATTGCTTCAGCTTTTGTGAAGCGATCACCAATGGATAAATTAGGTTCTCCAGAGTCAAGTAGCGTTGCTCAGTATCCCAGAGCATCTTGATAGCATAGTAAATGGGAAATTACTTTGCCTCTCCTTCACAGACCAAGGCCGAGCTAACTGCATAAATTGATACTACAAGATAAAAGTAAAAGTATATCCCCCTGATCGGGGATTGCCAGCAGTGAAGGTTTGCTAAGGTAGGATTTCATCTCCTCTAGGGCCTTGGAGCACTCGTAGTTCTAGGTTAGGCCCTTATCTTCCTTGAGCTGTCAAAAAAATGATCGGCAGTGCTCAAACGACTCCAAGATGAAGTGATTGAGTGTTGTGAGCATTCTCGTGAGCTTTTGGGCCTCGCGTAACGTCTTTGGAAGTTGGACCCTTCTGATAGCTTATATCTGCGATGGGTTAGCTTCAATCCCCCTCTTGATGACTAGATAACTCTGAAATTTTACTTATTGGACCCCAAATGAACATTTGTTGGCATTAAGTTTCATTAGATAGCGCCTAAGGATTTTGAAGGTGTTGGTCATGTATTGGATATGGCCGCATTTGTTTCTTCTCTTGACAAGCATGTCATCGATGTACACCTCCCTGGTCTCCTGCATCTAGTGTTGGAACATCTTTGTGACTAACCTTTTATATGTATCTCCAGAATTCTATAGGCCAAACGGCATGACCTTGTAATAATACAGATCCACGGTTGTGACAAATGGAGTTTTATCTTGATCTGGACCAAACAAAAAGATATGATAATAACCCGAGTAGGCATCCAAGAAGCTCATCTACTTATGAGCTGTGATAAGGCGTAAATATTCTATATTTATCCCCTTAATTTTGATATTTTTATTATCTCATGCATTTTAATTAACTTGTATGCATCTCATATTTATGCTACTTACCCTTTTTGGCGAGTGTTTGTTGTTTTGTGTATTTCTCATATGTTTTATAGGTATTTTATTCAAGTTAGTGCGAAAAAAACTCAAAACAGTGAAAGAAACGGAGTGTTGAAGAGAATTTTTGTAATCTTTCAGCCTTAACCTTGAAGTGAGGCCAACTTAAAAGTAAGAGCTCGAAATCACAAGAACATTTGAAAAAATGGCACAACAATTAGAGCTACGGTGAAGAAGTTATGCGCATTTGAAGTTGAGAAAGAAATCCAAATTGAAAAAGAAGAAGCAAGCAATGCAGAAATTTCGTTTGATTAACCCGAATAAAACATATTTAGCCCAAAATCATATTTATTTTCATTTTATTAACCCAAATAAAACCCATTTATCCCGAAGTTGTGAAAATAAAAGTCCATCAAGTAAGTCCAAATGGTGAGGGGCAAGAAAAAGAAAAATGCTCAACAAAAAAAAAGAGAAAAGAAATGAAAAGAAAGACAATGAGAAAAATATAAGGAAAAACATAAAAAAGGAGGAGAAAAAGAGCAAATGCTTGAAAAAGCACTAAAGGAAATCATAAGTAAAAAAAATCAACTCCAAATTATCCGATTATTCCCATATTACCCAATATACCATAACCCGAAAAAGTCATAACCGAGTCTGAATAACGAAATTAATTACCGCGTGGAGAGATAAGACACGAAAATATAATAAGAGAGATTAGTTGGTGTGGATGAGAGGCAATGCTTTCGTTTCTTGATAATCATATTTCGATGATGAGATATTTTCACCATAAAAATTCCATCTTTCAAATTTGGGTGCGTGGATTTGTGTTCCATTACATTTACTCTTAAAAATCAGCATACTGAGAGACCTTACCACATTCGGAGTGATTCGTTTGAAAGAGTATCCTGTGAGCATTTGAATCAAAATAAATTTTCAGAAAGTAACGTAATGATCAATCGATGGAAGTTAGCAGTTTAATTTTTGGCTTCGCGCACACACACACACACACACACACTACGAATTTAGACTTTCGTATGTAAATTTACGGTGACTATTTTTTAGAAATTTATATTATATAATTTTTAAGTATTTTGATTCTTCTTTGAGTAAAAAAAATGATTTTTTGGGTATATTCACTATAAACCCTCACGAGACATCACTTGTCCTGCTAGGGTAACCTAGGGGTTTAAAGGCTTATTGCATACGCTAAATGCAATCGCTTTCCCACGAAAGAGGTATCCTATCCCAATATATATTTTGAAGGGTCCTTAACTAATACTCTTATTCTTTTACATTCCTCGAGACACGCAACGTTCTAAGTTAGGGGGATTTTATAAGGGGTAAATATTTCATATTTATCCCCTTAGTTTCGGTGTTTTTATGACTCCATGCATTGTAATTAACTGGGATTTATGTCATATTTATGCTACTAACCCTTTTGGCGAGTATTTCTTATTTTGTGTATTTTTCATATGTTTTACAGGTATTTTATGCAAGTTAGTGTGAAAGAAAACTCAAAACAGTGAAAGAAACCAAGAAATGGAGAATTGAAGGGCATTTTATAATTTTTCAGCCATAGTCCAGAGGTGGGGCCAACTGAAAAGTTGAATATCTCAAAATCACAAGAACAGTGGAAAAAACAGCACCTCAATCCGAGCTATGATGAAGAAGTTATGCACATTTGAAGTTGAGAAAGAAATCCAAAGAGAAAAAGAAGAAGAAACAAGCAATGCAGAAATTTTCCCCGAACCACACCGAAATCGGTTCGGGGTCAAACTGGTTCATATGACACCTAGAACCGAATTAGGATACCTGACACGTGAAAATCATTTATTTGTTATTTTATTTTTAAAGTTGGATTAGGGTTGGAATCTTTCAAAAATGGCCATGTAAGGTTGTAGTTTGATATTAGATTTAGTTTTAATCAATTTTTAGACCTAGAAATAAAGAGAAGAAGAGGCAAGAAGATAGTTTTCAATTTCCTTCATCAAGCTTACACTTTTATGGATTAATGTTAAAGAATATCATCAATAGAGTTTGCCTTTTTTTCTACCTTGATCTTGAAGTAATATTATTTGCATGCTTTGTTTATTTTCTGAGATTCCAAGCTTTTCATGCATGTTTAGATCCAGTTTTATTATGGTTTTGATAACATGCAACATAGAATTCACATCTTCTAGAAATTACACCATGTCTGTCAAGATTTCTAAAGGGTTGGGGTATATGAACCCAAGCTAAGTAATGCGTTGGGTATAAAATTGAATCAAATTACTGAGATAATTTGAAGGTTTGATATTTTGTCGAAACACGTACTATAGATATCTTAACCCCATTTTCCCTATGTAACCGAGGTATTTGAAAGTATAATATGCGTGTCGGCAATCTAGCCATTCACGTTAGATTTACTATTGATTAATTATAGTGCGGAGTCAAATCCTTATATAGTTAATGCTTTGAGAAGATTTAATGTTTTCTTTGAATTATCAATATAATTTTTGAATCTTTATATTTTATGAGTTTACCAGCGGTGTGAGCGAGTGTACTCCAATCCCATTTTCTCCTATAGTTTAAAACTATTATGTTATTATTGCATGCGTAGTTAAGTCACTAGTTTAATTGAATAATCTCAAAACAATCATCATTTTCTCTCTTCTTAGAGTCAACCATAAGGTTAATCATTTTCTTCCTTCTTTCCTAGTCATCACGTCTTACATCATATTCCCTGTGTTCGATACCCAACTTTCTCGGATTATTACTTACCCGACAGGCTTACACTTGAGTCGTATTTACACGCATTAGAGACACACTTAAAGTCTGTTCCAGGATAAGCCCTATTGAGGTCGATGAAGTCTATGCAAACTCTCCAGCCCCTATAGCTCTTATAGACTATGACCTGATTTTAAAGCCATTTTGGTGATTGAAATTCTCTAATGGACCTTGCCTCCAGAAGTTTCCCTACTTCCTTTTCCACTGCCTTCACCTTCTCGGGGGCTATTCGATAAGCATTATGTGCGATCAGCTTGAATATGGGATCCACGTGGAGCCGATGACAAGAAATTATAGGATCAATTATCGGCATGCTAAATGGTTCCCACACAAATACATCCAAGATATTCTTTAGGAAGGCGATCAATTTATCCCTTTTAATGTTAGTCATGCTTATTCTAGTAAAAAAAGTTCTCTTTGGTCTGGCCTAATAAAGAAAAACCTCATCTAGGTCTTCGACAACCTTATTAGCATGGTGGATCCTGGTCTCCTCCACCCATGGTCTGTCATGTCGTAGCTATTATTTTGATGGAGTAGCTCCATCCTAGGTTGCCTCCAAAATAACGTCCTTTTCTTATTTATTTTTTCCTGTTGAGCCTACTGGAGAGAATATAGCACTTTAGAGAAACTACTTGATCACATTTTATCTTCTAAATGCCCTGTCAGGGGTGCACTTAAACTTCTGGTAGTAGTATGTGGAATGGACTACTCTCATAGTATAAAGCCACCCTTTGCCTAGAATGGCGTGATAGGGTGAATCAATATTAACCACCAAAAACTCTATGAGTTTTGAAATATTCCTTGCCCTCACTAGCAAGACTACCTTCCCAAGTGATATAGTCATCTTCCCCATAAAGACGACTAGAGGAACGGTTGCCTCGTTAAGGATGGATATCTTCATCTTGAGTTTGCAAAAGATCTCCAAGTACATCACCTTTCAAGAAGTCCCCTAATCCAGTAGCAATTTGTCCACATCCTAGTTCGCGATTCTAAGAGTGATTACTAGCATGTCGTGATATATGGTTTGTACCCCAACAAAGTCCTCCTTTGTGAAAATGATGTGCATGTTATAATCAACGTCATCTAGTCATCAGTGCTTGCCAGCATGGTGTTTAATGGGATCAATCTGGAAAGTTTCTATCACAGTTGCTAACTTTTTTGAGTTCCATCCGAATATCATTACCTTAAATCTTCTTAAGGCCGGACGCTACGTGTATGATAGAAAACTCATGTCCCATGTCATCATCGCAGACATTGTCTCATTTTTGGTTGCCTTTGGCTGTGACCTGATCAAATTTCTTTTCAATGAACTAGTTCAGATGCCCATCTTAGGCTAACTCCTAAAGATAAGCTTTTAGCTCCTTACATGTTTTGGTATTGTGGCCTCCTTTTTTATGGAACACGCATCGAAGTGTATTATTTATTTTGGTTGTCTCACCACCCATCTTCTTTAGCCACTTAATGAACTGCTGATCTTTGATCTTTGCTATAATCTTATAGATCGGATCCTTAAAAACTGTATCGACCGCCTTGGAGGAATCTATGCTTACCCCATTCCTAGAACCGTTATGCTATTTTTACCTTTCTCGGGATTACTCTATTTGTCGCCCCCTTTGTTTTCCTTGGCACAACCGACCTTAGACTAATTGGCGTGGACTATGTCCTCCACCTTAGAATTTTCTCAATTCGTGATCGGAGATCATCGATAGTACCAGCTCCCTTTTTGTTAAGGGACTGATACATCATGGATATAGGGGGTAGAACTATTTTTAAGGATGATATGGAAACCTTCTCTGAGCGGTCCTCCACCTCATTGAACACTTCCCAGTAGCGCTTGGTGTACTCGCGTAGAGTCTCCTGTGATTTCTTCCTCATTATAAGTAGTGAATCCATTATCCTCGAATGAGCACTGCTAGGAATGAATCCAGTAGTGAAGGATTCATCTAGCGCCTTGAACCTCTTAATAGACCTATGAGGCAATCTCTCAAACCATTTCTGGGTGATGTCGCCTAGAGTAGAAGGGAAAATACGACACATCAGTGAGTCATCATGACATCAGAGAGTCATGGTCCGTCTGTACTACCTCACGTGGTTGATGGGATCAATATTTCCATCGTTAAGAGTGTGCTTGGATCTTAATGGATAATTTTTATAATTAAGTGTAAAGCATACTCAAGTTCAACTTTTATCTTATTACCCTAAACAAGTAACTAGGTGATGAAGTGGATAAAATTATGCATGCAAACACAATCAAGGCAAATTGAGGAAAAAAACCTTGCGAGTAAAACCTTTTATCATGTAGAGTTTTTACAAGACGCAACTTATAAAAACTTCTATAGAAAATGTCTCAGTCCAGAGTTGTCAATAGGTGGCGATCCACCCTTGGTATCCATCGATCATCCTTGGCCTTCCTTTAAGCATTGTTCCCCTTGAGAACCATAATGGATCAGTAGTGAAGAGAATCTCTCTCCAAGAAAGACAAATATAGAACTATCTAGCGTTTTAAACTTGATTCACAGATATAAATGGGAGTGATGATTGTGAATCGAAATAGGTTTTTGAGCTAAAGAAAGTGAGTACTTTTGCATCAGTTTTTTAGAAATCGAATTTGCAAAAGTCTAAGAAATGGGTATTTATAAGTCGGCACAAAATTCAAGGCAATGAGTCTCATTGGAACGAAATGCAATCTCGTTTGAACGAGAAAAGGCTCTCGTTTGAATGACAGCAAGGTCGTTTGAATGAAATCCCAATCTCATTTAAACGAGGTTCAAACATGACAAAAGAATACGCCCTCATTACATGTTCGATTGAATGAACCTTACAACGACCACTTCGAATAAGATTGCAAAGTCGTTTGAATTAGATTCTCATATCGTTTGAATGATTTGCGTGTATTTCAAAAAAAATTAAATCTAGAAAAATGTTAGAAAGCTACCTCAATTTTAAGAAAAATAACTCCCAAATATAAACGTAAATAAATTCAAAATCCAAAATTATTTTATACCTTTATTTTGTGAATATCTTCTTGAATTTGGAAATGATGAAAATCAATTCTTCATGATGACTCGAATCAATCAGTAGAGGGATATGCCAAAAACTAAATGTAGCCTAAGCTATGAGCAAGTAATAGAAATCATGCTCTTGAAAATCTCCCCCTTTTTGGCTATTCTGGCACAAACATAAAACCGAAATTCAAATTATAAATAATCCCATAAGATGAATACAATATCCTAATTCCCTCTAAAACACTAAAATGGATAGGTACAAAGATAGAGTTGTCTTCAAATCTTCACTTCTTTATTGTCCTCTCTTAGGCACTTTGTCTTCATTGCGTGTAATTCCAATACCATCTTCCAAAATACCTACACACATGAAACAAAGCAAATACCACGTGATGCATCAAGTTTGAAGTATATCAAATAAAATGGGTAGGGATCAAGTAAAATTCATTTCAAAAAGTATAAAAATTCTCCCCCATATATAAAACTCTCCAGTAATTTGTTCTCCCCCTTTTATTTTGTACGAAATAGACAAGGAGTAAAAACTAATCAAGAAAAATAGGGAACATCATCTAGCATAAAAAGATATCATGACAAAAATATATGAATGAAAAATCATGAAATTATAATCTCAAAAGACATCACAAATTATTTTTTATTTTTCAAAATTTTCAAGTAAAATATTTTTACAAAAACAACACACCATGGAGAAACACAAAAATAATCGAATCAATGAGACCGAATGAAGGAGTGTGAACACATTCTATAGGAAAATTAACATAGAGAAACATAACATATGTGCATAATGGAATGAGATAACACTAACGCAAGATCTCAAATTCTAGCCTAGGTGAAAAAATAGCGAACTCAAGTGAAATCAACTTAACCTATTCAACTAATTAAGATCTTGAGTGATTTTCACACCAATAATGCCCAAACTACGTAATGTTTTTATGATAATTTTTTAGGATGTAAAAGCCCATTGATCTTCGACTAAATTCCCTCAAAACTCATATATTGAATTTTTCTCTCAAATCTTTTTGTTCTGAAGAAATCAATGCTCATATGTAGTGAAGCATCAATGTTCTTTGAAATTGGTCTGTCACTTATATTTTTCTTTTTGTGCGCCTTTAATCTTTTTGGCTCTTTTCTTTTTACAAATGGTGGCTATTCATGCAAAGCCAACCCGTCTTTCGTAGCCCAATTTTATTGCTTAAAATATAGCACATTTATCGGAGATATGATTTAAAAAAATTCCAATTCGGACAATGGTTCTTACAACCACTACTTTCATTATCTCGTTTTTTCATACTTGGTTTGTTTTAAAAGTAGGATTAAGATGAAAACACTATAACTGACACGTGATAGGTAAGTGCAATACTCAAATAAGTCCGTGCTCATGCATGAAAGGTGACAAGGAGTTAAACATGTAGCAAATAGTCTTCATATAACATCTTAATGAATCCGCACATTATTAAGCAAAAAAATGAAATGATGTCACATCTAAAAATACTACAAAATAGCCATGTGGATATGGAATGAATGGTAAATCGAACATTTTTCATGTTCATCCACATATGGTGAAAAAATTACAAAAACTCTTTTTGGATTTTTCAAAGAATTTATCAAAAATAAAATATTTTTTCTTTTTTCACTTTTTCTTAAAATGAAACCTAAAATCTTTTTATATTTTTCCAAAAATTTTCAAGAAATTCAAAAATCTTTTTGAATTTTTCGAAAAATATGTCAAAATGAAAAAAAAAGATAAATACAAGGATAATACAATGGTAGTACAATCTAGTAATAGTAATAAATATGAATAAACAATAAAATCATCCTATATTAGATAACATATCCAATATTAGTCAACGGTGAAAATACCTAAAGACTTCCTAGGATCTTCAAATCTAAGTGCATCTAAAGGTTTCATGAAAATATTGGCTAATTGATGATCGGTGTTCACAAAGCTCAAGGACACGACCTTCTCCTAAACTAGGTCTTGAATAAAGTGCTCATGTATTTGATTGTGCTATGTGCGCGAATGTTGGATTAGATTGTGTGAAACGTGAATGGCACTAGTATTATCACGGGGAATAGTCACTATGCCCTGTGAAATGCCTTTATCCTCAAATATTTTCTTCATCCACAAGAGTAGCATACAACCATATCCGATGGCTATATACTTAGCCTGCACCATGGACAAAATTATGGAGTTTTGCTTCTTGATCATCCACGAGACAATCGCACTCCCAAAGTAGAAATACCCATCCGAGGTGTTCCCACACCCATCGACATCCCCGGCCTAATCGACATCCAAATAAGCGAAGAAGAAGTCATTGGTATCATAGGAATACCAAATAGTGCATGATAGAGTTATACTCACAAATTTGATAATACATCTAAGAGCGTGCAAGTGTGACTCTTTCGAGGATGCCTGGTATCGTGCACAGACTCAAACATTAAAGGCAATATCGGGTCGACTAGTGGTAAGGTAAAGAAGATTACCTATCATGCTATGATAAAAAGTTTGATCTATAGTCATTGCCTAAAGAGTCTTTGCTAAGCTTTGTCGATGAACTCATAGGGGTGCGAATGTGCTTAGCGAAATCTAGATTGAATTTCTTCAAAAGATGTCTTCCATATTTGGATTGAGATATGAATATCCCATCCTCAAGTTGACGAACCTGGAGACCTAGGAAGAATGTAAGCTCACTTATAATTATCATCTCAAACTCACTCTTCATCTCCTACTCAAAAGTGTGAGCATGGCGAGAGTGTGTGGATCCAAAGACTATGTCATTCACATAGACTTGGGAAACCAAAATAGCACCACTCGCTCTCCTTACAAACAGCATCTTATCTACTCCCCCTCTCTTGAAGACATAACCTAAGAGATAGGAATTAAGCCTCTCGTACCAAGCACGGGGCACTTACTTTAAACCATATAAGGCTTTCCTAAGATAATAGACATGCCCTGGGTGCTTAGGGTATTCAAACCCTTTCATTTGTTCCACGTAAATCTACACCTATAAAATTCCATTTAGAAAGACATTCTTAACATCCATCTGATATAACTTTAAACGCAGATGACATGCTATGGCGGGTAGTAAACGGATGGACTAAATCCTAGAAACAGGAGCGAATGTCTCTCAAAGTCTAAACCCTCGATCTATGTGTAGCCTTAAGTGATCAACCTAGCCTTATTGCTAACTATGTTACCATTTTCATCCATCTTACTCTTTAAAATCCACTTGGTACCCATCATGTTAGTATTGCTAGGTCGAGGGACCAATTCCTAGAAATTGTTCTTTCTAAGCTAGAATAACTTTTCTTGTATGGATGATATCCAGTGCTCATCCTTCAGTGCTTCTTTCACGTTCTTGGGCTTGACTAGGGATGTGTAGCACATGCAGGTAGCAACATTTTTTAGTTAAGCATAAGTTTTTACACCTAGTGTAGGATCACTAAGTATAGCATAAGGTTCATGACTCTTTTGAATTTAAGATGGCGTCTCCCCCAAAGTAGGAACGGGGTCCACCGTGGTAGCATAAGGAAGGATGGGATCATCACCAAGGGGTGTATCATCCTCATACTGGGGGCTAGGAGAAACAAACACCGGTGGCTTGTCATCTTTAATTGTGACATTTATTGACTCCATAACCTTAGATCTAGACAAATTATAAACTCGGTAAGCCCGACTCATTGATGAATAAATTAAAAATATCCCCTCGTCACGCCGAGAGTTGAACTTTCCTAAGGACTCTCTATCTCGCAAGATATAGAAAGTACTCCCAAAGACAAGGAAATATGATAGGCTGGACTTCTTCCCTGTCAATAACTCATAAAGCATGTGAAGCGTGTATGAACTAAGATATACCATATTCACCATATGGCATGTGATGCTCACCACCTTTGCCCAAAAACATCTAGGCATATCTCTCTCAAGAAGCATGGATCTATCCATCTCTTGTATCGTCTGTTTCTTCCTCTCAATAATTCCACTGTACTAAGGAGTATGAACGGATGAAAACTCATGCTTTATTACCACTTTATCGCAATAGCAATCCACTTTCTCTTCATTAAATTCAATGTCATTGTCACTGAGCATCCGATTAATAGTGACACTGTGTTGATTTTGTATGACACGACACTAGGTTGTAAGGAACTCAACTGCATCGAAATTTTATCGAAGGAGTCCTACAATCGAGAATATAGAAAAGTCATTGACCATCACGAGAATGTATCTCTTACGACCAAAACTCTCCAAGCGAGTAGGAACCATAAGATCCATGTGAATGAACTCCAAAACATATGTGGTGGTAATGGTATTTGATGGAGACTTCCAATTCGTTTACCTTGTTGGAAAGGCTTACAAACTAAGGAAGTTAATTTCCCAAGTGATGGTAAGATACAAACTAGGTATTTAATAATTAATCTCTCAGGATATCTAAAGTTCACGTTACCTAGCCATTGATGCCAAAGTTCCATATTGGAGATCGTGGAACTATTGCACACAAAAGAGGGCTTGGGAAAAATCCCGTAATAATTATCTTTCGTCCTCACACCTTGTAGTAAAAGTTTACTGGATTGATCATAAACATTGCACTCGGACCGATCAAACTTTACAACAATGTTTGCCTTGCATAGTTGGCTTATGCTAATCAAGCTTTCTTTCAAACCCTTTATATACAAAATGTCATCGTGACTAGGAAATTCGGGTATCTCAACACTGCCACGTCCTAAAATTCTAGATCAACTCCCATTTCTAAAGTTAACTTTTGTGACACCTCGCCTATTAAAATATCGGGTGGCCATCCCTTTATCAAAATAAAATATTGGCCTCATATGGCTCATTCTTAGCATCACCATCGAAAGCATTTTAAAGTTACTAACCACCTAGTAATTAAATAAGTAGGTGTCATATTTTATCTTTCATTAATTAACAACATGCGGAAATAAATAATAATAATAATAATAATAATAATAATAATAATAATAATAATAATAATAATAATAATAATAATAATAATAATAATAATAATAATAATAATAATCAACCATCCACACAAATATAAGAGTCTGAATCCAACACATGATAGATATATAAATCAATAAGACCGAATAAACCATCGGTTCTCAACAATGGAATCCAACAATAAATCTAAAACAATAACTGAGTCCATAAAGTCTAATAAATAAACTGAAATAGTCCAAAGGGTGACATGCCCAAAGGAATACTGGATAAAGTTCCTACACTAGGAATAAATGAATGAAGAGTCTATAGCAAAGTCCTACAAGATTCCACACGAGCTGCAACTATGCATCCCTGAACAGAATCCTCAAGCTGGGCGGTCATGTGGCAGGACACCTAAAAGGGTTTTGGAAAAATATTTTAACACGGGTCAATTCCCAAGTAAAACATTTTGAAAATATTTAGAAAGCAAATAAAAATGCAATAATTTAGATATGCATGAACACTTTCCATATTAAAGATGGTGTCGCACTCTCTTGAGATATAGCTCAGTCCTCATTTAATGTGCACACCTAACACTTGCCTTCTAACTAAACTAGTTATGCTACCCGACCTAACTATCCTGGTTACACTTCTTTCTAACATTCTACTCTAACCCGAATCTTTCTTACCTTGATTTATAAGTTATCTACTCATTAACTTATTTAATCATTTTAACTTTAATTACTTATATAACATACACACTAGTTATATATGAAATGCTAGTTATATCTGATATACAATCACACTTTATATATAAATCCCATATATAATTATATACGTACTAGTATACTACAACATTCACACACACATCGCCTGTAATAACCATATATTCCCGAGTAATAACTTATCAGATGCTTTCTTTAAAATTTTAGCACCCCAGGTATACTCAATCCAACCCGGATAGCATAAGATGATTAACTCACACCGAATTAGGCAATAAAATTGTTAGCGTAGTGGACACAATCATAGTTCCCTGAGAGTGAGACCGGATCATACTCAAAATGTCTCACCTGGAAAAGAAGACACAAATTAATACCAGATGCTGTGACCCAGGACTATACTGTCCCTGCATTCACTAGACAACGGATTCATGATTAGGTATAAATTCTTCATATTTATCCCCTTAATTTCGGTATTTTTATGATCCCGTGCGGTATAAATAACTTGTATTTGTCTCATATTTATGCTACTAACCCTTTTTGGCAAGTATTTCGTATTTTGTGTATCTCTTATGTGTTTTACAGGTATTTCATGTAAGAAAGATGGAAAAGAGAACTCAAAATAGTGAAAGAAACCAAGAATCGGGGAGTTGAAGGGAATTTTTGTAATTTTTAAGCCTTATTCCGGAGGTGGGGCTAACTGGAAAGTTGAATATCTTTCAGTTACAAGAACACTGGAAAAAACGACACCTCAATCCGAGCTACGGTGAAGAAGTTATGCCAATTTGAAGTTGAGAAAAAATCCAAGAAAAAGCTGTCAAACCCTGGGACCGGTCCGCCAAAAATAAAAGAACCGGTCCGCCCCTACCCCGGACCGGTCCGCTTTGCCAAACTCCAGAAGACCCCGGACCGGTCCACCCAAAATAAAAAGAATCGGTCCGCCCTGGGACCGGTCCGGGGAAGGAGGGGGACCGGTCCGGCTGTCACAGTTTTAATTTTCTAATTTTCCTCTAATAGAGAGTCCTAGTGCTGCTAAAACTCTTGGAGTCTTGTAGGGTATATAAACCCATTTTATTATCATTCTTAGAATGAAGATTTTAGGGAGAATAATATATTTTTCTTTTCTTTTCCAGCAAGCCCTAGTTTAGATACAATTTCCATTTTAATTCCAAGATTGAAGCTTTATTTAGAATTTCTTTGATTACCAGTTTTATTCATTGTTGTTGTTACTGCCTTGGTAAAAATTAGTGAGTAATTCTCTCTTGTCAATTCTATTCTACATCAATTTACAAGTTTGCTTTAGATTAATCATGAATTTCTGCATATCAATCCCTGTTTTCATCACTTTCAAGATGCTAGGCTAGATTTTCTAAGGCCGGGATATATGAACCCAGCCTGATGTGTTAGTTGCACGTGTATAACATTAATCCTCTGAATTTAGTGATTGAATACGACCGTATTGCGTAGGAACATAACAATTGTCGGTCTTTATATCTCGTTTGCCTCTGGGTAATCGTGGTGATTTAGAATGCAGTTCGAGTGTTACTATCGTGATACCGATTTACTCGTCCTCAGATTAAGTATGACCCGGGCTTGAACCTCGTATACGTAATGCTTGAGAGTACTAAATTTCGGGTCAATTTAATCAGTTAAATTCATGATTAGTATTATAACTGCGACTCACTAGGGTTGGGGGGTTGTATTCCCGTCCTATTTTTCTCATCAGTTAATCACAAGTTTTAAACCAGTTTTCATTCACATTTTTAAGTAAATTAGTGTAGTTGCATTTTGTCATAATTTCCTATTTTCATTTAGCATAATCATTCTCAAAAACCAAATCATTTTCGTTTTGTTTTTAGAGTCAAAGTTAGGGTTCCTCCGTCTTTTCCCGTTGTTACAACTCCTTTGTCCTTTTTCCCTGTGGATACGATCCCGACTTACCGGGTTTATTACTAACACGTAAGGCTTACACTTGAGCCTAGAGTGAACGTACATTAGAGACACATTCTGAGTCGCGTCAATTCACCCACATCGCGCAACCTCCTATGATAGCACTAGAGGGGTATGTATTCACATAAATATCTAATATCGATATTTATAAAGTACACAAGTATGTATATATATACTATCACACTATCCGTATATATATATATATATATATAGATAAATAAAATAACATCCGGCTAACCCTTGCCTTGCTCCTGTAGCACTAGCTCGTAATATCTGAGTCTATATTTTCGACACTTATTTTATTTCATTTCACATCCATTAAATAACTTAAAGTAGATTCACTTGCTAATATACCTGAACTCACCCAATCGGCCCGTAATTAATCATTTATGAATTTATTTCACTCAATTCATTATTTAGGTTCCTCCTTTTTCTCACCTTTCTAGGCTCATATACATCCACCTATAATCCCTAGGTAAAATAATCTCGAGCATCAATACCCATATTTGATTTCTGACTAAATATTTTTATCTCGGACACCCTTTCATAGAAAATTCATAACAAATTAAAGTAAATAAAAAAATACGAAACTCGCGGCCACACATTCGTAATGAAAAGATCTATCTCCATGTCCAAAACCTAGGGTCGTTTGAACGAGATATCATCCTTGTTAGAACGAGATAATAATCTCATTTGAACGATAACCTCAACTCGTTCGAATGAGTTTTTGATGAATCGATCGTTCTACATCCTTACGTCGATCTATCGATACTTGAAAATGTCTTCTTCTTTGAAAATCATTTTTCTCCATTTTTAACCCTCAAACCTCCGTGGATTCAACCCAAAATTCAAACCAATTGATACCCCATGTTTATTACATCTATAAATAGGTTCTAACACAAATATATATCATCAATCATCACTGATTCTCATTAAAACTTCTAGGGTTCACGAATTTGGTTTTTCTCAAAATTTCTTAAATCATAAATTCAATTTGATTCAATAATCCGAATTCAACAACAATTGATATTTGATTTTTATTCTAAATCATATTCTAACATCATATGATAGTATTCTCACATTCATTAAACATCAATTTTACCTTTAATGCTTAAATCTGCAAAAACCCAAATTTCACATATATCGCCCTCCCAAAACTAATTTGTCAGCATGTACTTTAATATGAACATGCAATTCTGTTAATTAAATTGAAAGTAAGTTTAATGACTTGCCTTATAGGATTCGTAGAGTCTGATTCCACGTATAAGATGATGAATCTGATAAAGAACACCCAAATCCCATTTGAATTTGGTCTCTAAAGCCTTCTCTACTTCTTCCTTCTCCTATCTCTCAATTTATAGGATTTTCTTATTGAGTTATGGTTGCCTCTAACTCCAACACTTAGGTTTAAAACTCTTAATCCCATAATTAAGCTAATGGGCCAAGCCCAAATGACCCGAACACCCCCATGTGGGCCTTGTTATGTCTAAAAAGGCCCTAGGACTCAATTACTACCCCCCGATTACAATATTCCAACTATCTCGACTCATTCCGAATCAACCGTGACCTAGAAATTTCCATCTGAGTAACTCTGCACCCCAAGCAGTCTATACAGACTCCCAGTTGAGATAAAATATCGCCACATCATTATCACTCGCTAGGACATAAAATTAATAACTTACTATTCATTTAGTAATTATATTCCATAAATATTAACCATTATCTCTCTCGATTAATATTTTAATTAACACGTAATAATTAATCAATTAAATTACGACACACGTGTAATTTAAAGTACCCAAATTAATTAAATATAAATGATCAAGAATACGGGGTGTTACAACTTTACCTTTCTTGCGATCCTCGAGGTGAGTAAAAAATGAGATGTTACCTGTCAAGTGCCTAAAACACCCACTACCAAATACCACTGAGAAGCATTTTGATACTTGAGAGAAATATGAACAAGAAGGTCTTTCTCATCTCGCTTAGGTACCTAAGTAATGCTAACCTTTTATTTGCCTTTGTCGTTGTTGACTCTAGTTAGAATTTTGGAAGCGTTCTCAAATAGCAAAGACATCCTTTTAAATTCTTCCATCAAACTATGGGAAGTCTCGACTAGAAATTCAACTTGCTCTCTAAGACTAGCAAAGTCGCTAAAGTGGTGTACGGGACTATGTGTATGACTAATAATACCTAATTTATAGCAAAACTCTCTAAGGTGACATCTCCGTTTGCAATAGGGGCAAACATAGATAGGATTGGGTCAACCTCGATTTACTTTTTAGGTGGAACTCATCTAGGTGGATTTGATATGGGGCTATAAGGATCCATCACAAACTCGGGAATCAGCTCAGGTGCGATGTGGGAAGTGCATGCACCATCATAGCGTATTCCTTACCTCTAAAAGTTTCCAAAAGTGGGTTCGAGGAGCATCTAACAAGTATTCTTCGATGTGTCCCTGATAGTTATCTTGACCTTTTGGGAAAATTCAATATCTTTCCCGAGTTGGGATATAAGGGCTTCAAGTTTCTCACGATTCTCCATGAATGGTTGTAGATCTCTCATAAGACTCTAACTTATTGGTCAATTCCCCGTTCTCTTTCTCAACTAAACAAACTCTCTCTCTCAAATCTTCTCTCACCGAGGACACTCTTTCTTACCTCATGCTACTCTTTTTCTAGCGCAAATCTCTCATCGTTAAACCTTTATTATATTTCTTCATTTTAAAGGACTCAGTGTAATATTCGATGTAGGCGCGCTTAATGTCATTCTCGCTCTTACTCAAAGAATTCTCTACCTCACTCTCCTTAGAATGACTAGACTCACTATCGAGGTGTTCATGTTTAGTAGCTTCCTCATCGCCGTGAGCTGCACTCGATGTACTAAGATGAATATCTATGAATGCGGTAAAGTTACATCCGTGCGGTGATTCTTCTTCGAAACTCACCAACTCGACCTCTCTATCACTAAGTGTGATATTAAGGTAGCTTTGCATTTTCCTTGAAATTTTGACCTAGTTGGACAATCGTGAGATTTGTGACCCTTTCCCTTACACTCGTAACATCTCTCTTTGTCATTTTTTGGGAAATCTTTCTTCTATTTTTCAAAATTTTTCTTTCCCGTTTTAAATTTTTTATCTTTCTCAAAACTCTTCTTATCTTTAAAAGTATTTTCCTTTTTCAAGCTTGAGAAATTTCTTTGTAAGGACATTAGTTTATTGTTCCGCTTACATGTGAGTATGTCGTATACCTCTACAACCGTCGAAGAATTATTCAAGATCATTCAAGAATCAAGTTGGATCCGAATATCAAAGTTCTTCAACATTCAAGCCTCCAGGAGATTAATTTTGGTAAGGTTGTGTTTAAGTACCTTAACAGTTCACTTAGAATGTTGGGATATTTTTTACAAAATATTTTTTTAGTGTTGGAGCAGAGTTTTTGGTCAAAAGTTCTTTTAAAGTTTTGAGGCAGAGTATTTTCTGGCGAAACAAAAAATTAATTTTTTTTATTTATTATCGTTCGAGCAACGGAGGAGTTCATTCGAGCGACAACCTCATGTCGCGCTAAGTGTCATTCAAACGACAGGTCAGCTCATTCGAGTGCCATAGCTAACTCGTTCGAGCGACCAACGCAGATTCAAATTTTCTATAAATTAAGATTCTGATTCCGTTTTTCAGCAGAAGACCCTAGAATTTGGGTTTACGAAAACTTCTTTAGCCGAAACGTTTGTCTTCTCACTTTTGAGAGTTTTAGCTTTCTTTTCATTTCATAAAACGTCCCAATCTTTATGTGAATTGTTTTTGAAACCCAAGATACAACTTTGTGAAGTTTCGCTTGTAGATAAGATCTCTACTGATGATCTAGGTGCCATTTGAGGGAGGTACTGAGTTGATGTGACTGCATGTCAAAGGAAGTACTTGTGGGTGTTCCTGGGCTGACTGAACTACGGTTCGTGTGGAGTTGCTGCGGAATTCCATTATTGATATAGTTTGAAGACTATGTGGGTTTACTGAGGTTAATCCATTAAAGATTTGATTATAATCATTATAAGTATTATATTGAAATAAACGGTTTTACCCAAAAGGAGTTTTTTCCTGAAAACTGTGTGTCAGTAATTATTTTTGTTGGTTTGATTTATCCACACGTAGTTGCATGTTTAGGGGATGAATTAATTTGGTTTGATTTTTGACACCAATTAAATAGGGTTAACTTATAAATTTGCAAATTTGGTTTAATCAAGTATCACACACAGTTTTTTCAAATTGGTATCAGAGAAGGTTAGATAAATTTATTATGCATTCCTATTTCCGCAAAAAATTGTGTGATATTGATTTTTTTTGAAAAATTTGTTTTTGTGAAAAGTCGCAATTTTTTCCAATGGAGCACTTATATAATCGGATGCCCAATTTTGACGAGTCTAATTATGCCTACTAGAAAACACATATGAAATCACAGTTAAAGTCCATAGATGAGCGCATTTGGGTATTTGTGAAAGCGGGTGGACGCCTCCCACTGGCACTGTAGATAATGTAACTTTTTAAAACCTGTGACTACCTGGACTGAAGACGAATTTAAATGGAGCACTTTTAATTCACGTGGGCTAAGTGAAATTTATGGTGCCGTCACTCCTAAGGAGTTCTGACGTATTATGACGTGCATCATGTCAAAAGAAGCATGGGACATTTTACAACTTACCCATGAAAGTATTATTGCGGTCAAAGAGTATAAAATTCAAAATTTAACTACTCAATTTGAAATGATTACCATGCTTGAATCTGAGTGTTTTGATGATTTTTACGCAAGTTTATCTAACATTGTAAACACTAGTTTCAATCTTGGTGAGCCCGTAACTGATGCATGAGTTTTAAGACCGTTGCCTAAACGTTTTATCCCAAAAGTGACTATTTTGAATACCTTAGGTGGTTTGCACTATTTAAAATTAGAAGAGCTGGTAGAAGACCTCCAGACATATGAAATCAACATGTTTCCTGACACTGTCAAGACTGAGGATAGAGGGATAACACTTAGAGCCCAGTCTATGAAGGGAGAGGAAGGGTCCACAAGGAAGAAGAAAAATAAAGTGAAAGTTTGTGAGTCTGACTTTGAGGGTGAGGTTGATTTTGATATGGCCATTCTTGCAAAAAAAATTTAAAACGTTTCTTAAATTTTCAAAACAAAATTCTTCCAATAAAAGATATTTTGAGAAAAATAAAAATGAGGCCAAAGAGAGCGATGAGAAAGAGGAGGAAGAGAAGTGTTTTGAGTGTAAAGGTAGGGGCATGGAGCTTTTGAATGTCCCACTAGGCTAAGGAGAAAGGGCAAGAAAATTGCCACGCCATCCACTCTTAGCGATAGTGAGGATGAGGTGAAAGATTCCGGGGATGAGTCTTCACATGGGAAGTTTGTTAACCTTTTAGCTAGCCACGTGAGCACACCTAGTTTGCCCCATGACGATGAGGATACTTGTGCAGGCGAGACCCCCGAGGAGAGTGATAGTTTGACTGTTTTGAGTGAGGGTGATAGTGAGTGTGAAAGTGGATATAAAAGTGAGCTCCAAATTGCATTTGGATATTTGTACGCCAAGACCCTAAAGACTAAGAAATTGAATAAGGAGTTAGGTCTTAGGGTGAGAGATTTGGAGAGAGAGTTAGAGTTTTTGAGGGTGTTTGATGCGAAAGTAATTCAACTCGAGAAGGTGAAGGTTTCTTTGAGTGAACAGTTGATTGCTTTAGATCAGGAAAAGAGTGAACTTATATCCCACGGGTCATAATTAGAGAGCGATCTTGAACGTGCCCGAGAGGTAAAGGTCACTATAGAGGATACATCTAATAAGGTAGGAAAGATCCTCCTCGGTCCCGCTTTGGATAATGTTGAGAGACTAGGAATAGGTCATGACAGTGCATCCACTTCATATGTTGCACTTGAGCCGATTCTCGAGTTTGTGATAGATCCATATGGCTCTCAAAGTAACCCACCTAGGCATCCCGTTTCTGCTAGGAGAGTGCGTAGGAGACGTTTTGAGAGAGGTGTATATAGGCATGTTTATGTTTGAACACACTACAAGAAGAGATGACACTTTAGGGAGTTTTGTTTTAAGTTGGTTATGTGTCACGTTTTGCTAATACACATGTTCACACACACGCACCCACACATGATGCTCGGGATGATTACACGAGAGAGTTTTCACATCTTAGGGAGCAGGTAAAATTTTCAGTAAAGACTTCACATGACTTGATGGATGCTTTTCATAGGATGTCACCACCTTTGTAAAACTCCACCGCACCTAATGGTTGAGGTTTAAACCTATTTTTCTAGCATAGGATGATTTGCATAATGATATTTTTTCCTATTGTTAGTGTGTATAATTTCTGTAGTTATGTTTTCCATTTTTGATATATTTTTGGAAAAATTCAAAAAGATTTTGTAAAACACGACTGTGTGATAATTGATTAAATTAATTCGCAACTTTCTAATTCGGCACACTTACTTAATTATAGTATATTTTTAAACCAAAATAAATCAGCCCCTAATCATGCATCTAAAGTGCGTGTGTCAACCCATAAATAAATAAAGCATGTGACACAATTATTCAGAAAAAATCTCCCAAAGGGGCAAAACCTTTTATTTCACTATAATTTTGTAAGAAAACGGCTTACACGGATTACAATGAAATAGGGTGACATACGAAATACCCGCAGGTGTCGGTTATGATATCTCGGCTAGAACTTTTCCCTTTCCAGGAGGGTAGTAGTGAAGAAGAAGACGGATCCTCCACAAGTTACGGCTGGAATTTTCCCTTTCCAGGAGGGCAGCAATGAAGAAGAAAAATGGCTTCTCCACAAGAGTGAACTTTATAAGGACTCCCTACACAATAACACGCAACTGTCGGTTGTAGAGTTTTCCCCACAAAGAATAAACCAAAGAAAAATATGTTCTTGGGTTCCACAAAACAATTCACATAAAAGTAATTGGGATTTTGTGAATTAAAAACAAAACATTTGAATGTTGAAGGCAATATCTTACCAAAGTTCATATTGTTGGGCTTGAATGTATATGAAATGTATATGAAACTTAAAAACAATATCTTACCAAAGTTCATATTGTTGGGCTTGAATGTTGAAGGCAACTGGTAATTCAAAACCGTCTTTTGTAGATGCAATCTTCATAATTCTTCGATGACTTGTAGCGGTATACGACATAATTAATTGTGATGGACTTATTAAAAATATGTCCTTACAGATTTTCTATTTTTTTAGAAAAATTAGAAAAAGTCAAAAAGATTTTACTTTGATAATTTTTTTGAAAAAAGACAAAAAGAGTTTTGTATTTTGTTTTACACCGTATATGAATGTACATTTAGGATGACCGAGTCACAATTTCATTCAATATCCATGTGACAATTTGAAAGTGTTTTGATATGCGCCATCATTTCATTTTTATGCTTTACAATGTTTGGAGTCATTGAGATGTGATTAGTTGTTACTACCTACAAGTTTGACTCATGAGTTCCTTTAATGCACACTTACACAATTTTATTTGATAATTGTACTTGTTTATCACATATTGGTCGGAGTGTTGTCATCTCAATTATGTCTTTAAAACAAACCATATGCGATAAAACTTGACAATGGAAGTAGTGCATGTAAGAATTGTTTATCATGAGGATTTAATTGCAACAAAATATAATTAGTGTTCACGGGAAAGGGCTGAGAGAATACAAAATTAAGTCGTCGTGAAAGCCTCCATTTAAAAGAGCCCGTAAAAAATGAAAGGCAATAAAAAGATATATATGCCAAAAAGGGGCCACCTCAAAAGAAAATATAATGCATAATTATTTATGAGGGAGTTTGGATATAAAGTAATGAAAATCGTGTTTGCACATCCTGACAGCGTCATGAAAAATCATTACATAGTTTTAGATGCCATTGGTGTGGGAATAATTCTTGACTTTGATGTATTGATGGATTGAGTCGATGTCATTTAAATTCAACTCTTTTGACACCTAAGGATGATGTTGAGATTCATTCGTTAGGAGTACACATATACATCATGCACATATGTTATGGGTGATTTCTTTGATTTACCTATGGAATATGCTCACACACATTCATTCCATTTCCATGATTTGGTATTCCTAGTGTAAATTCATGGTGTGTGATTTTTGTAAAATTATTTTTGCATTTTTTTATGAAAATTTGAAAAATAAAAAATAGTTTGTGGAAAGATTTTGAGTTACTCTTTTGCACGAGCGTAGTTTGATCCATATTTGCTATGAATTTTGTCGTGACAACTCCATGTTTATTTTGTTTATTCGTTTTCGTGTCTATTTCGGACAAATAAAAGGGGAAGAACGAATTATGGGGGAGTTTTTGCATTATGGGGGAGATATTATTATATTGATAGATTTATTCTTATATCATTTCAAACTCGATGCATCACAAAAGTATTTGCTTTGTCTCATGTGTGTAGGTACAAAATTGAAGATCATTATTTTGCACACGCTGATGAGAAAAGTGTACAAAATTAAAGTTTTGACGTTGAAGATTTTCGAAGAAAGTTTGATACTTTCATTTTTTTATACCTTTTCACTTTTGGGTTCATGGGAGGGTATCATATTTGTATAGGCATTTTGATTTGATAATTCTGATGTTTTTATTTTGTACCGGCATAGACATAGGGGGAGATTTATAGCGACATTATTTAATTATCCGACTTACATGTGAGTATGTCGTATACCGCTACAACCGTCAAAGAATTATTCAAGGTCATTCAAGCGTCAAGACGGATCCGAATATCAAAGTTATTCAGCATTCAAGACTCCACGAGATTAATTTTGGTAAGGTTGTGTTTAAGTACCTTAACGGTTCACTTAGAGTGTTGGGATATTTTTTTACAAAATATTTTCAAAGTGTTGGAGCAGAATTTTTAGTCAATTTTTTTTTAAAATTTTGAGGGAGAGTATTTTCTGGCGAAACAAAAAAATTATTTTTTATTTATTTTCGTTTGAGCGACATAGGAGTTCCTTCGAACGATAACCTGATGTCACGCGAAGTGTCGTTCAAATGACAGGTCAACTCGTTCGAGCGACACAACTAACTCATTCGAGAGACCAACGCCGACTAAAATTTTCTATAAATTAATATTCTAACTCCGTTTTTCAGTAAAAGACCTGAGAATTTTAGTTTATGAAAATTTCTTTGGTAGAAACGTTAGTCTTCTCACTTTTGAGATTTTTAGCTTTGTTTTCAATTCACAAAATGTCCCAATCTTTATATGAATTATTTTTGGAACCCAAGATACAACTTTGCGAAGTTTCTCTTGTAGAGAAGATCTCTACTGCTGATCTAAGTGCCACTTGAGGGGGGTACTGGGCTGATGTGACTGCATGTCGAAGGGAGTACTCATGGGTGTTCCTGGGATGCCTGAATTGCGATTCATGTGGAGCTGTTACGAAATTTCATTACTGATTTAAGTTGCGACCTATGTGGGTTTACTGAGGTTAATCCATTGCAGATTTCATTGTAATCGTTACAAGTATTATAGTGAAATAAAAGGTTTTACTCGAAAGGTTTTTTTTCTTGAAATTTGTGTGTCACCAATTATTTTTATTGGTTTGATTTATCCACACTCAGTTTCATGTTTAGGGGCTGGTTGATTTTTGAAACCAATTAAATAAGGTTAACTTGGAAATTTGCGAATTCGATTTAATCAAGCATCACACACAATTTTTTCTTTCTTAAAATGTTTCGCAGAAATTGACAAATCATTTGCATTATAATCAAACTAGGAATTGGATGACGCTTCCTCTCTCTTTTTCGACACTTCCTCTCTCTTCCTAGATTTGGATTTAAGTTCTACCCCCTTATCCTTAGCCTTAACTATATTTGGAACATATCTATCTCGTACGTCTGAAAATCTCCTACAAGTTCTTTTAACCTTAGAGTATCTAAGATCCCTAGAGAATTAAGAACCGTAACCTTAGGAATAAAGTGGGAAGAAAGAGATCTTAATATTTTCTTAACTACATGGGTCTCGAGAATTCTCTCACCTTAATTGAAACTCGAGTTAACTATGTCAGAAATCCATGCATAAAACTCATCAAAAAATTCAAATTCAAGCATTGTTATCATTTTAAATTATGTGGTGAGATTCTGTCGCTTATAATCTTTTACAACAATGGTACCCTCGTGAGAAAGCTAGAGAGTATCTCAAGCTTCTTTAGATGTGGTGCATGTCATAATGCAGCAGAACTTGTTAGGGTGATAACTCTCGAAATGACACTCAAACTGTGAGAATAAAAGTTACTCCACTTAAAATCATCCTTTGTTCACCGTGAGAAAGGTTTAAGCCCGACGACATTATCGACTGTGATAGTGGGAGGTGTGTAATACCCCGCACTTTTATGGATATTTAAATTACATAAGTGGGTGCAATTTGATAATTAGAGGAATTATTGTGAATAGTAATTCTGGAATTAATGAGTGTTAGAATATTATCGATGCGTGTTACATATACTTTTGGGACTAAGTAAATGATTCGGAACATTTAATGTCATGTCGCAGTTGGTCAAAGCGACAGGAAATATTTCACGTTGGAGAAAACGCTTGTTGAGAAGTGTTGGGTCCGATTAGTGAATTTTATTTAAGTGACTCGGATGGATATTTTGAGTGCACGATTGGTTTTGGAAAGGCCAAGTTAGTCAGAATAGAGTACCCGAGGGTAGCGTTTGGGTTCCGGAGACTTTTGGACTAGTATAGACTCGCAGTTGAGTAAACAAGTCATTTTTGGATTTAATAAGGAGATAAAATCCTTTTCTGTCTTATAAGGCACGAGAGAGAGAAAGAGAAGAAAGAAAAAGAGAGAAAATAAATAAGAGAAGAAAGGAAGGAAAAAGAAGAAGAAGAGAAAGGGGATTTTCAACCAAACTCTGCAGGATTCGACTCGAGATCGTCGAATTTTATCCACGAGGCAAGTGTTTACTTGATTTATTCAATTGAGTGTGTGTATATCATATTATAGGTCGTAAACTATATGATTTTTAGGTTGAAACCCTTGAAATAAATTTAGTAAATATTATTTTGAGTTCGTAAATTGATGCGTTGTTAATTCTTTATGAATTCTAGTGTTAAACCTATGTTAATGATGTGTATATATGGGTAGAAATGGGATAAAATGAGAAATGAGAGTTTAAATGGTTTTAGGGTTTAAATCCAAGAGAAATTGTTCTATCCCATAACTTAAATAATGTCTTAGTTATAAATTAGTGATTATATGATTATGTTGTTGTTGGTTGGGATTAGAAACCACAAAAATGGAGGTCGGGATGATTTTTAGAAAAAAAGATCGCCTGAACTGTAAGCTCTCGTTCGAGCGAATCAATTCACATTTGGGGTGAATCGATTCTCTTAGGAAGACCTGTAGGACTGTTTCAGGTCGAATTGGTTCGTACATGAAGACGTGAGTACTGATCCTGTTTGGAACAATTCGGATCTAGGCCGAATCGATTCCCTTTGCCGAATCGATTTGCAGCCGGGGTGAATCGATTCGCATCATTCAGAATGGATAATTTTCTTCCTAAAGTGTAGGGGGAGTTAAATCGTAAATTGGATATTATTGTAGGGGATTCTAGATCTGATATTAGAACTCCTAGATAATGGAATTTAGGGTGAATAAACCTTGGGTCGAAAGAGAGAACCTTGGATTAGTTGAGTGTACAATCTGGGATATGGATTTAATGAATGTTTAGGACGAGTAAAATTGAAGAGAAGTCTTCGACAAATGTGTATATATATTTATGCGTAGAGAATAAATATGGGCCGATTACATTTGAGTGAATCCTAGGATGCGAGTAGAATGGATTTAGGATATAGGCTAGAGAGGATTAAGCTACTATCCGGTATGTCTATATTGATGATTATTATCGTAGGTGATGCTATACGTATGGAATTAAAATAAGTTACATGGATACTTATTAATTATTATGAATCGGTATATTCGGATTTATATAAAATCCTTAAAAGAGATTAAGGTGTGAGTTAAATCTTAAGTAAGAGAATACGTATAGGTTTAGTATTTTAAGTGCGTGAATACTTATATACTATTATGAATGGAAACATTCAGGATTTTGGCTATCGCTATGAGAGTTTGGAAATTATAGCCAGTGTAAATATAGGTGTTATTACAATATATATATATATATATATATATATATATATATATATGTGTGTGTGTGTGTGTGATTTGGTTATAAATATATCGGTATGTGAATGATATATTTATGTATACATATATCTCTATTGCTATCCAGGGAGGTTGCGCGATGTGGGTGAATCCCCTGACTTGAGGAGTAGGGAGAGTATAGTCCCTAGGTCATATCGTCCCACATATGGGTGCGATGATGATTCCACTTTCAGGAGGGAGTATGACCACCTCCACCGTTTAGTATTTTTCCCATGTTCATGAGTGAGTTAGACTTGGTACTGGGGTTAAGTTGAGTATACCCGAATGATGATAGCACTTTGAGGATGTATCCATGAGTTATAGCTTGGTGGGATGGTTATTATAATTATGTTGTGATATAGGTATAAATATACTTGTTGCGTATAGTATATTTAACGTATATGAAGATGTAAAATGATACAATTTAGACTTGTGCAAAATGTAAGATGAATAAGATTTTATTCTCCTTCCAGGAGATTTTTATCCGGATTTAAACTATGATTCATATATTAAAGTGAGAATTATATATACGGGATTTTATGTACTAAAGTGAGAATGGTATTTTTTAAACTACTGAAAGTTTTAGAATATGAACAGTATATATATATATAATTCATGATTATATCAGTTAGAGCTTATGTGATAGCTTACGGTATAACTTATATGAAGTGATAATCATGAGAATTCAGAGGATGGGTGAAAGAGATTAGTTAGGCAGGGTAGCTTAACTAGGTTGTTTAAACGTATACGATAGGTGTGTACTAATAGAGGAGGGGTGAGGTGTATCTCATAAGAGTGTGATACCAGTTTAAATATGGGAAATGTCATATTTAAAAAATATAGCATTTGATGCACTTGCTAAATATTTTCAAAACTCGGGCTCTGACCCGTTTCTCTATTTTCCCTCTCTCTTGCTATATATGTGTATACTTTAGGTGTCCACTCACAGGGACACCTGGATGATGTTGCTTTCGAGTCAAATAGTGTTGCAGCAGCTATGGATGTATGCAGGAATATTTTATACGCATCTATGCTTGTGATCTAGATAGGAGGTATTGTAGTAACATTCAGTCTGATGGCCCAACTGTATTCATTTATTCATTTACCGTGTTTTAGTTTATGGCACTTCTCTTTGGTTGTATTATATGTTGTACCAAGAGTTCGATTATCTTATTTCATTTCAGTTCAATATATAAACTGTTGTGATTGTTTTTCTTATGGTTGGTTTGGTTAAAAAGATTAGTTAATTAAAATTTTGACGCCAAACCTAATAGGTTGTTAGTAATATATTGGTTTTCGACAGTGATGCTGAGAATGAACCATATGAGATTCCTATTTTAATCTGGTGTAGGTTTGATCACCCGGTATTTTATTAGGTGGGGTGTCACAAATGGTATCAAAGCATCAGGTTCTAGTGTCCTTAGGAATCTCTACGGACGTACTAGGTTTTCAGAGTTTCTTTCTTACTGAGATTGGGGCTTATTTATCCGGATTGTTGATTCCTATTGTGAGACTTCGTTCTCCTCCTATTATGTAATATTATAATAAATCTTTTGCACGCTCGTGTAAGATTCATGTGCTGATTGATAAAGGGCGACCAAGGAAGGCGTTATGAGGGAAGTAGGAGGGGTGGCTTAGTTGGAGATGTAAGTTGAATACGGGGACGAGGTCCGTAATTTAGGTCACTCCCTTTGTGGCATTAGCATGTATTGCTGCAACGAATACTAGAGTGTAGTAGTTATAATTATCCACGTATCGTTATAGTAGAGAGTGGTGCTAAATTTGACTAACCCAGTGAAGATAAATTGGGAACAAGTCTGAAGGGTCTTTGATAAGGACCATTCGTTGAAGCTTAAGTTACATGAAGGCAGTGTATCATTATCCAATGGAAGTAGAATGCTCAGAAGCTTTGTCTTAGAGAATGGTATAGAAATTCCCTAATGTGAAAATTTGAGAAAAAAATTTCACTTGTTGGAGCAATGTTGAAATGATCGGAACGGTGGTCACCATATTTGGGGGAGCAGAATGTTTTGCTCATAGAGGAATCTTACGGATGGCTTTAAGTGCGAGTTCCTTTAATTTGTTAGAAATGAAGAGAATGCAGTTTCTGAATTTCTCATATGAGGATCGGTCAGGGGGCGGCAGTGAACAAAAAGTTATATAGTTAAGTGAACTTTGTACGTGATGAGGTAGGTACAATGAAGAGAGAGTCCTTCAGTGGAATAATAGGCTCACTAGTAAGTGTTGCTAACACTTATGGAGAATTTGTGTTCGTGAAACCCTCACAGGTGGACATCCACCTGGGGATTCATTAAAACAGGGCAATTGAGGCCGGTAGTGTGTTTCCTATTGGTCGGAGGAGCTAAGGGAACTATGAGGATGATTGTCAGAATCGAGGCTATAAAAGTTCGACATATTGATGACCTTAACTTGGTCACGATGGCAAAAAATGGGGAATAGTGTGATGTGGAGCATAGAACCACACGCTTTGATATTTACCGGTATGAGTTAAAGGACAAGAATAGGGTGCCTAGATGGGGCATTGATTAAAGTAGTTTTTGGTTCGATTAAGGCAAGTGTACTATGTATTAGCAAAGTTATTATTATGAGTTTCACGTCGGATGAAGGGGGTATATGTTGTGTGGCTAGATTGAGTCGCAGTATTTTGTCAGCCCTAAATTCGTGTGTGTGATTCGAGTTTAGTGTTAGTATCGGTAATATTATAGAGTGTATATCTATATGATTTTTCGCGGTAGTGGGATTCTATTGTTCTCTTTATTCGATGTGGAAGCGGGTGTTGTTATAAGACTATATCTGGTTTGCACTACTCATCTTGTGTGTGTTATACGAGTATGGTATTATTCTGAGTATAATCGGGGCTTGGATGGTCGGAGTGATAGTAGGCTAGTGATTGCAAGGCTATTGTATCCGTAGTTCCAGGGTGGAACCGGTTATCTTTGCGATATCTCACCTGGATGCGGGTTGAGCTCTCCTTTAGTATATGTTTAGATGGAACTTCGATGAGTAGATGTTTCATTAGCATGATTTTTTTATGTGGCGACCTTATTGATGTGATTGAAGGTATGCATGATTTATTGTTAAGCTATGAGTTTAAGCTCATTGTTGTTCGCGCAAAGGACTTAGTGTTAGTACAAGCGCTTTGTGGTATGTCTCCTTGAGAGAAGTAGGAGTTCGACCATATTTTTTCAGTAGACGGGATGAGAATATCCCGATTGTATATTTGAAGCTAACAGACCTCCACGACTGACAAAGTTAAGTAATAGTGTATCAGAGGGGTTCCTTATTTTGATTTTGCTTGCGAGACACTCCACGCATGAACCTTAACGACGTTGGGAGTGGAGAGATGTTATTGGATGCAAGGATATTAGTTTTGATGATAAATTATCTAGTGTGGAGAAAGCACTATAAACTAAGAGCCATGTGATGATTAGGGGATTATGGAGACGGAAGTGCTGTGGAAAAGCACTGAACTATTTCTCTCATTGTAATTAAATGGTGATGACCGACGATTAGGAGGCTAATACTGAGGTAATATGTTTTGTGTGTGATGTTTGTAACACTTGTACAGAGTATAGGCATCCCAATTAGTTAGACTTTCCATTTCACCGAAATGGAAAGACATATAGGTAAAAGCGCGTAAGTGTGGTTGCGAGGTAGGATTTTGAATGTCCCAGTTGTGTGCCTTAAGCCATTATATCTTGATGATCGATAATGTGAGGTAGTAGTATAATGGTAGGGTTCTTTGTTTGGATTTTGCTTTGCAAGACATCCCACGCATGGAACCAAGCGAATGTCAGAAGTTGAGGAATCTCTCACCAATCCTAGTGTATCATGATGAAAAGTCAATGGGGCCAGTAGCGCTGAGATAGGGAGGTTGTAGTAGGTAAGCACAAGAAGATTGGTGGGTCAACCTTGAGAAGGATTAAATTTTCAGGTATAGGAAGAATTGAATTTCGAGTTATTCGGGTTGAGAGTACCGAGGTGTTAGCACCAGGCCGAGGAAGTTAGGCCCATTTTTTGAGAATGTGTTATGTGTGTGATGTTTGAAATGGTCGTGCAGATATGCACGGGTTATAGGGTGTGTGGGCACCTTGGTAAGCTCGTTTTATATACTATCCAAGATAGAAGGGGCGTAGTATATAAAGCTGAAGAATATGATTTGGGGCATTTATAAATGGAATTGGAGTGTGCTGGATGGAACATCGTATGAGGTACGGAATAATTCAATTATATAGGTGCAACAAGAGTTGGCACACCTGAGATGAGATGAAAGGATGACGGGAGTAGTCAATTGCTAGTGTAGTTTCCTTTTTGGGGGAAATTCTATGTCACGATGTAGACGAACGGACGATGAGAGTGGTGGATTTTCGATTGGATCGTTACATTAGAGATATGATTATAGTCTCATTATCTTTAAATGCGGCTATAGAAGAACTAGATTAAATGTGTCATTATTAGAGTTAACCTTACGACCGAGGTAGTGTTTCATCACGTAAAGATGTAGTCAAGCTTGATGTTAAGCTAGTGTGTTAGAGTCTAAGCCTTGAGATAGGTGGGTACTGTGAATAAGTATATGGTAGGGTACCATTGGGTTAGTACCATTTGACTTCTGTGTACTAGGATGTAGTGTGACTGGCGATCCTAGGTTGGTGGTACAAGTCGTATTCGAATTTCGTTGACGAAATTCCTTTGTAAGGGGGAGAGTATGTAATACCCCACACTTTTATGGATATTTAAATTACATAAGTGGGAGTAATTTGATAACTAGAGGAATTACTGTGAATATTAATTTTGGAATTAATGAGTGTTAGATTATTATCAATGTGTTTTACATCTACTTTTGGGACTAAGTATATGAGTTAGAACATTTTATGCATATCGCAGTTGGGTAAAGCGACGGAAAATATTTCACGTTGGAGAAAATGCCTGTTGAGAAGTGTTGGGTTCGATTAGTGAATTTTAGTTAAGTGAATTGGATGGAGATTTCGAGTGCAAAGTTGGTTTTGGAATGGAGGAGTTAGTCAGAATAGAGTACCCGGGGACTTTTGGATTAGTAGGGACTCACAATTGAGTAAACGAGTCATTTTTGGGTTTAATAAGGAGATAAACTCCTTTTCTCTCTTGTAAGGCACGAGAGAGAGAAAGGGAAGAAATAAAAGGAGAGAAAATAAATAAGAGAAGAAAGAAAGGAAAAAGAGGAAGAGAAAGGGTATTTCTGGTCAAACTTCGCGGGATTCGACTTGAGGTCGTCAAATTTTAACCATGAGGCAAGTGTTTTCTTTCTTTATTCAATTGAGCGTGTGTATCTCATATTATAGTTGGTAAAATATGTGATTTTTGGGTTGAAACCCTTGAGATAAATTTGGGAAATTTGATTTTGAATTCACAAATTGATGTTGTTAACTCTTTATGAATTATAGTGTTAAACCCGTGTTAATGGTGTGTATATATGGGTAGAAATGGGATGAAATGAGAAATGAGAGTTTAAATGGTTTTAGGGTTTAAATCCAAGAGAAATTATTGTATCCCATAAAATAATTGATGTGTTAGTTATAAATCAGTGATTAGATGATTATATTGTTGTTAGTTGGAATTAAAAACCACAAAAATGGAGGTCGGGATATTTTTGGGATTTGGGGGGAAGAAGAAATCGCCCGAACTGAAAGCTCTCAGGGAGCGAATCGACTTTTTTTTGGGGCGAATCGATTCTCTTAGGAAGACCTGTAGGACTATCTCAGGTCGAATCTATTCGCATTTAGGGAGAATTGATTCACTCATGAAGACCTGAGTACTGATCCTGTTCGAACTGATTCGAATTTAGACCTAATCATCATCAGAAATGGATATTTTTTTTCCTTAAATGTAGGGGGAGTTAAATAATAAATTGGAGATTATTATAGGGGATTCTAGATGTGATATTAAGACTCTTAGAAGATGGAATTTCGGGTGAATAAGCCTTGGGTTGAAACAGAGAACCTTGGATTAGTTGAGTGTACAATTCGGGGTATGGATTTAATGAATGTTTATGACGAGTAACATTCCAGAGAAGTCTTTGGAAAATGTACATATATATTTATGCACCGAGAATAAATATGGGCTGATTACATTTGAGTGAATCCTAGGATGCGAGTAAGATGGAATTTAGGATATGGGCAAGAGAGGATTAACCTACTATCTTGTACGTCTATATTGATGATTATTATCGTAGGTGATGCTATACCTATGGAATTAAAATAAGTTGCGTGTATACTTATTTAATTATTACGAATCGTTATATCCGGGTTTATATAAAATCATTAAAAATTATTAAGGTGTGAGTTAAATCTTAAGTAAGAGAATACTTATAGGTTTAGTATTTTAAGTGTGTGAATACTTATATACTATTGCGAATGGGAACATTCGGGATTTTGGATATCGCTATGAGAGTTTGAAAATTATAGCCAGGGTATATTGAGAAGTGATATATATTATATATACAGGTGTTATTAACGTATATCTATGATTTGGTTATAAATATATCGGTATGTGAATGATATATTTATGTATACATATATCTCTAGTGCTATCCAGGGAGGTTGCGCGATGTGGGTGAATCCCCTAGCTTGAGGAGCAAGGAGAGTATAGTCCCCAGGTCATATCGTCCCGCATATGGCTGTGATGATGATTCCACTTTCAGCAGGGAATATGATCAATATATTTGTTGTGTATAGTATATTGAACGTCTAAGAAGATGTGAAATCATATAATTTTTACTTGTGTAAAGTGTAAGATGAATAAGATTTTATTCTCCTTCTAGGAGATTTTTTTACGGATTTAAACTATGATTCTCATATTAAAGTGAGAATTATATATACTGGATTTTATATACTAAAGTGAGAAATGGTATTTTTTAAACTAGTGAAAGTTCCAAAATATGAACGAAAATATGAACGATATATATATATATATATATATATATATATATATATAATCGATGATTATATCAATTAAAGCTTATGTGATAGCTTACGGTATAACTTATATTATATCACGCCGGGTAAGTGATAGTCATGAGAATTTAGAGGATGGGTGATAGAGATTAGTTAGGCAGGGTAGCTTAACTACGTTGTTTAAATAAATACGATAGGTTTGCACTATTAGAGGATGGTGAGGTTTATGTCATGGGAGTGTGATACCCATTTAAATATGGGAGATTTCATATTTTAAAAATATAGCATTTGATGCACTTGTTAAATATTTTCAAAACTCGGGCTTAAACCCATTTCTCTATTTTCCCTCTTTCTTGATATATGTGTATATACTTTAGGTGTCTAGTCACAGGGACGCCTGGATGATGCTTCTTTCAAGTCAGACGTTGTTGCAGCAACTGTGGATGTATGCAAGATTATTTTAGATCACTCTATCCTTGTGATCTAGATATGAGGTATTGTAGTAACATTCAGGTTGATGGCCCAACTGTATTCATTTATTCATTTACCGCATTTTAGTTTGCGGCACTTCGATTTGATTATATTATATGTTATACCGAGAGTTAGGTTATCTTATTTCATTTCAGTTCAGTATATAAACTATTGTGATTGTTTTTCTTATGGTTGGTTTGGTTAAAAATATTAGTTAATTAAAATTTTGACGCCAGGCCTAATAGGTTGTTAGTAATATATTGGTTTTCGACAGTGATGCTGAGAATGAACCATATGAGTTTCCTATTTTAATCTAGTATAGGATTGATCACCCAATATTTTATTAGGCGGGGTGTCACAAGGTGTCCACTCTCTTTGGCAGACTATCCAAACGCATTCATCTATGGCCTTTAAAGGAAACCTCATCCTGGCCATCCAGTATGCATAATTAGTACCATCAAAGATGGGCACTCGATTATACAAAATTTCCATTAAAATTTAAATTTTCAAAGATCAATAGTTTTCAGAAAAAATTGATATCTAGAGAAAATGTTTTGCGAAAAAGATCGCACAGTAAATTGTGCAATAGGCTATGATACTAATTTGAAAGTTCACTTGTGATGTTAATGGATAATTTCTATAATTAAGTGTCTGGCTCACGCAAGTACAAATTTTATCTTATTACCCGAAACAAGCAACTACGTGATGAAGCATATAAAATTATGCACGCAAACACAATCAAGGCAAATTCTGCAAAAAACCCTTGCGGGTAAAATCTTTTATCATCACTATAGAGTTTAATAAGAGGTAACTTATAAAAACCTCTACAGAAAATGTATCAATCTAGAGTCATCTACAGGTGGCAATCCACTTTCGATATCCACCGATCAATGTTGTTCTTCCTTTCAGCAGTAATCCCCTCGAGAGTCACAATGTGTCAGCAGCGAAGAGAATCTCTCCACAGGAAACTCAAATATAGAATTATCTAGGTGTTTAAACTGATTCACATATATAAATGGGAGCGATGATTGTGAACCAAAATGGTTTTTTGACCTAAAGAAAGTGAGTGTTTTTGCAGCAGATTTTCAAAAATTGAATTTGAAAAGGTCTCATAAAATATTTGTATGAAATAGGTATTTATAAGTCAGCACAAAATTCAAGGCGACGAGTCTCGTTCGAACAAAAATTATGTCTTATTTAAAAGAAAAAGGCTCTCATTTGAACGACAATAAGTTCCTTTGAACAAAATAACAATCTTATTTGAACCAGAACAATATGCCCTCGTTAGATGTTCGATTGAAGGAACCTTCAAACGACCACTTCGAACGAGATTGCAAAGTCATTTAAGGAGATTCCTATCTCGTTTCAATGATTTGTGCATATTTAAAAAAAAATCCAAAAATATGTTTAGAAAACAACCTCAATTTTAAGAAGAATAACTCCTAAATGTAAACATAAATAAATTCAAATTTTAGTCATTTGTTTTGTGAAGATCTTGAATTTAGAGATGATGAAAATCAGTTATTCGTGACGACTTGAATCAATCAGTAGTGGATATGAAAAAAAAAAATATAGCCTAAGCTATGAGAAAGTGATAAAAATCACGCTCTTACAATCATAGATTTTAAATCGAGGGGTTACAAACTTCTATGGGGGATCCTCCTCTTCGATAGTCCTTGAGAAAAGAGATTTCATCTGAGTGTTGAGAGCTCTCCTTGCTAGCTTCTTTGTGCAATGAGATGTGTGTTGATCCACCTATATTCGAACTAGGCATCATATGTCATCCTTGTGGCATTATTTGTCCTTGTGGTGACTTATTTGATGACTTCCATGCTCTGAACGTTCCTGATCGCATTTGGCACCCCTTCCTCGGTTGCAAGCCTTGCTCGCCTGAGGGTTGGGAGTCAAAGCACGACATTTTCTCTCCACCTCTTCTAGTCGTCGTTCAAAATGAGAATTCTCTTCTAACTAGAGGTGAGCTACATCATCTTGCTACTAGAGTCTTACTTCATAAGTGTCGACTAGTCGTGAGATTTGGGTAGACCTAGGTTGGTCGTGACTTTACTCAACTCGGATTTACCTATGATAAATTCTGTTTTTGAATCATTCTTACCTTATGTGATATGGATAATGTGTAATTAATATAAGTAATGTTAAGTTATTATGTTTAGTCTAATTCTACCTTCATAAATCATAAAATATTAAATTACTTACAAACATAAAGTTTTGAAGTTTTCGGAAGGAATGTTTATGTTGGAGACTAGTTTTTACGCTTATAATGTAGCAATTAACTCAATTTGAAAACTAAATAGTTGTAGATATATGAATTAGGTTTGTAACACGACAAACAGTGTGTTAAATGGAGCTCCGAATAAGAAATTATACCGAAATTACAAAACAAGGGCAAATTTGTCCATCCTTTAAGTGGTATTTTGTCTTATTAGTACATCATGTCTTATATTATGTCTGGTTAGAAGGGGAGGATGATTTGAGCGAGTTAAACACCTTATAATTACCTCCATATTCATAAAAATTCATACATGAGAGAGTTTTTCTTTAAGAAAGACAATCGTGAAGCTTAGGAAGAGAAGTGCAAGGAGAATTTGGAAAAAAAATTAATAAAAAATTATGTAAAAGTCCCTCAGGTAATTCTATTCATAAATCTTGTTATTTTTTTTGGTATTACTGATTAATATGATATAAATTATCAATTTTTTACTAAAATTTCATGCCTTGATGTATATGTATGAAAGATACGAGTTTGAAGAAAGTTGATAGTGAAAATCATTTATATTGTCTTGTTTAGCACCCTTGTGTGTTCAAACTTTCATAAGTTTTTGTATACTTATTGGATATGAGAGATTGCAGTTGGGTATGAAACCAGACTCACATATGCATAGCATATCCAAAAATTAAAATTAAACTCCTTGTAATGACCTTGGTGATGGTTGTAAGTCTGTACATAGTTGTCATTTGCGTAATCCTCTTTGAGTTTGATAAAGCGTTTGACATAACAAATGAACTCTGGATATTATGAAACTTGAATTTTCTATTATTCAATATTTTTTTTAGAGGGACAGTACCCCCACAAATATTATTAAAACAAGCCTTAAAAGGAAATAGCTCAAACAAAATGAAGCTAGAGGTTGAGCCCAATACTCTAGCTAGAAAGCAATAAATAAGGGGATTTATAAACATCCCCTTTACAAGAAGTTAAAGAAAGCCTATTATTCAATATGTTTATTAAAATTGGGTGGAAGATCATAGAGAGTTATGATGTATAAAAATTATGAAAATTCTTGGAAGTTTAGTGAATGATAGAGGAGCCTATAGGGTATATTTGCTATGTAGTAAAGAAATGGGCATATCTTACTCTAGGAAACTTGAAAAGATGCGTTGTCATATTTATTGGAAACCCAATATGATAAATATTGAATTTTAATGGTTGATTATGATTTATTATATCATTTGGATATGTTAAATATCTTGATATGATTATGGATGGGACTTCATTTATGATAAATGATTTGAATGGGATCACATGATGCTTATGAATTGGGTTACGTTTAAACTATTCTTTGGAATATTGATATTCTTATGATGATACTAAAATTGTAAGAATGATAGTAAGGTAAGAAGAACCCATTGAATAAGTGCTAGACAAAGGCAAAGGAAAGGCCAAGGTGAATGTACTCACTGGTAAGATGTATTTATACATGGTTATGGATATGATCAGAATATTATGAATATCAAATTGTTCATTTTGGTCTACCAAAATGGGAGGTTACTCCCCGACCCATAATGGGGGAAAATTTTCTATTATAGACAAGGGGTTACTCCTCGACCAGGAATGGGGGAGAACTGTCTATTACAGACAGGATATGTGAATCATGATCAAGAAAGTTAGGTCATTCATCATGAATAGGCCGGTTAAGTTTATACATTATTATATGGATATGGTTTATTGCATTTAATTTTATGCAATAGTGTAGTGACGATTCATTCACTTAGATATTTTGCTCACGGTTCCTATGTTTATATTTTTCAGGTATCGTGATATCACTGCTAATTCTAGGAGATCGGGTTGGGTTAGCAAGGAATGGATAAAATAATGGTTTTATTTAAATGTAAATGATGTAATTAAGTTAACTTTTCCTTCAATCAAGTTTGTATAAGCTTAAGTACTTTAATATTTAAGAAAAGTTTTTAGTTATATGGATTTACGTTTATGACTCTAGAATTAAGACTTGTGTTTATGGTTTGGTTAAGGTAATTATGGTTTGATTCACTTTGACTTTCAAACTTAATTATAAGTAACTAGGTTAGGGTGTTTCATCTTTTGGTATCAAATCCTAGGTTTTAGAGGTTCTGGAGTTAAAAAAGTCTAGATTTGGCAGTGAATGTAAGAAAGATGTTTTGTTGTATACTAACGATTATGTTAGAGAAGTTATTCATATCTTCATGTTTCTATGTCTTTGATTTATTTCAAATATAAAATAATGGAACTTAGGGCAAGGGACAATCCATTGGTTTCGATCTAGTGGATGAGTCTTTACGATGAAAGAGGATCAGATTACTCCGAGCGTGGTGACAAGCATACTTTTTGTTAATGATAGAATTGCGTCCTGTGCTTTTGCTATATATCTGAGTAGACCATGTACTTGTTTAGATGTGGGTTTGTGTATTTTTATTCCTATGGGGGATATGGTTATAGCTAAAAATGTTTTCCAGGATTGTGCTGATTGTGGGTGTTAGAGATACAGTTATGGACTTACGTCTATTGGATATCTCTAATTTTGACATAATACTGGGAATGGATTGGTTGTCTAAATATCAAACATCTATAGATTGTTTTCGCAAGGAAGTTGTTTTTAATGTACCTGGTGAGTCCGAATTTAAATTCATGGAGGAAAGGAAAATTATTCCTGGTTGTATTATTTCTGCTATTCGAACGAGAATATTGTTAAGTAAAGGTTGTGAGGGTTTTACTGCATATGTTGAAATGAAAGAGAATCTATATAATTGTGGATTCATTGAACAATCCCCATCAATCTTGAATTCTCAACTCATTCCCGCACATGTTTATAAAGATCATTAATGGTCATTCATTGATTTTAGGCATGTGGTAAACACACAACATGCTCAACCTACTTTAAAACATTAATATTAGTTATTATAAATTACTAGATTCTAAATATATGTATGTAGTCAAATGTTTTACCATTAAATTGGTCCATTTTGCATATGTAGTATGGTGGGTGAAGTGATTTACTAACATAAAGTCTATAAGACGCCACAACCATCATATGTTTCAACTATTGGATGGCCTTATTTTGCCAACATTTGCATGCTTATCCTCTTTAGATTAGGAATTATCAATGCTAACCCCCCGGGATCTTGGTAAGATCAAGGTCTTGGGCATTGGTAGACCCGAGTTCTTTAATATTGAAAGTATCGATCTCTTAAACATTGGTAGCCGCTATGGCATCACGAACCTCAAGGACTGTTTCCCATGAAGAAAAGCATGGAGATTTTCTTGATTTTTTTTCTCAAAAGAAGTGGATGGATTCCTCTTATTCCTTGAGTATGCATTTGTTAATTCAATTTTTTTAACTGAAATATAAAATAATTAATATAACCATTAGACAAGTAAGAGTAGATTATAATAAAACCAAACACAGCTGGTATCCTTATAACACGTGACTAAATAACAATTGTTTTTTTCATAATAAAATACAAAACTCGGGTTTTCCTTTGAATGTGTTGACAAATAATTAAATGTGACTTAAATCAATCGAGTTCTAAGTGATAAAATTTTGGTATCATTAAGGCTCTAGATGAAAAAATGGTGGTTAAATTGGGCCATACTTATCTCACTCGGGATGAAGACCTCAAATGGAATATAACATGGCATATCCCCAAATGAGGTCCCCCAGCCATACCCATCTTACTCGAATTGGGACCCTAAAGGTACATAAACTTTTTTCAAGTTCAAAAATAGTTTCATGGCATTCCATTTTTTTTTGCATATCACATTGTTAGAGGCTTTTTTTTACTGATTTCGGATCCTTCATACCACTTTATTAATAAAAATATATATATTCTTGTCAATATCAAATATGTGAAAGTTTAAACTCATATTTGGTAATGTTTTAAACCCCAAAGAAAACAACCTAAAATGTATAAAATAAGTGTGAGTATCTTAAATATGATGAGGAAATCATGTTGATCAAATTAAATGGTTTAGTGGTTTGGTGATTAACAAGTAAAGGTATGATGTTAAAAAATGTTTGAAGGTTTTAAAGAGCGAAATATAATAAAAGAGAAGGAAAATATTTGAAAAATAAATAATTCAACTTTAAATATGTGGGTACCCATCGGTGCTAATACGTAGCAAGGAATGCTCACAGTGTGATGTTATTGAGTTATTTTAACTTGTGTGGCATTGGAGAGTAATTTATCAGGTCCCGTTAGGGCACCTATATAAAATAACTTAGGGCATATTATTTAAATGGCCCATAATGTTAATTTTTTCTATAGATCCCTTAAGGTAATTTAGTACCGCTTGAGCCCTTATTGTTTGTACTTTTTTTATAACCATACCTTTTATTAAAGAAATTCATTAAAGTTAACTAATTATATATAACAGGGGCATATACCAAATAGTCCCTCGAATATTTTTTTAATACGCGATTGGTCCAAGCCTTTTTATTTTGCTCCAAAAAGTCTTCACCATGCCGCTGGCGCAGACCTTTAATGATTTGAGAATAAGGGACTTTTTGGTACAAAATATAAGGCTTAGATTAAATGTGTATTAAAAAATATTTGAGGGACTTTTTGGTATTTGATCCTATATAATATACCTATTTCCCCTTATTTAAACATTTAAATGACATTTTTGATCGTATTAAATCTTCCACCCTAATTTTTACTATTTAGTATTTTAAAAACTATTAAATGTTCAAATTTATAAATGTTTAATATCATGCTTTTCAAATTAGTTGAATTATAATATTAAATATAAGAATATGTTAAACATATTTAACATAGTTAGACATAAATAATAGTCTAACAAACTAAAACAACAACAAATTTCTTGAACAAAGTTAAAAAAAATATTTAACATGTTTTTAAAATTTATAATTATCTCCTTATAATATTTCATACTTTAATATAACAAATTCTAAAAAATATTGATTTTTACCAATTTTATATTAATCTAATTATTAATGTATTTATAATATTAAATTGTAAAAAAATAAGCTGGAATGTTTAATAAGGCCAAAGAAATCATTTTACAGGTTAAAATGAGGGTAAATATGTCAATTACACAAAATTCGTTAACTTTAACGATTTTCTTTAATAGTGTGGCTCATTAAAAACAAGTAGAAAATAAAAAGGCTCAATAGGTACAAATAATATAGTAGGACCTAAATAGATTAATTAACAAACATTAGGGACCTTTTAGATAAGTTATTAAACAACTAACTTAATTGACCCCAAACTTTCCATTATACTATCATTATATCCAATAAGGAAATTGTCTTGTTATTTATTTCCCAAAATAATTATGTTATAATCGGAATAATTTTAATTTATTATTGTATGGTTGGACTATTTTTTAATACTCTTATGCCATAAAATTTGGTAAACACCCAGACTCCTGTAACCGGTGATTTTTTTCTTTCCTTTTTTGTTTGTGAAAATTAAGATTGAAGCCTAATTTTCTCAAGTTATTATTAGACTAATAGTTTGATGTTGAGTTAGAGGGTGCTTTTCTAAAATCATAAACTTACATAATAATAAATTGACACCTTCGTAAATTCATACTTAAGAACAATGCAATTAACTAAACATATAAATTGCCCCTAAAACATTATTTTGATCATCATGCATTCACTAGATGTATGTGTACTATAATGGATCAAGAACGCAACCGTTCTTCATTGATATGAACTTAAATGAGGAAAACTTATGTCTCTTAATTCCTTTCTTGATTGTTTCGTGAAATCCTTCTTCTTTGATAGAAAATTATAATTAGTTGGAATTTCATAATTTTCTCTCTTTAGCCCAATATATTATATTTTTACACAAATTATTTGATGGAATATAATTTACAATATATAAGGTGATAGAGGAAACTTGAATTAGGAAACCAACCCACTCTATATCTTAACAATCTTAATGAATTATCAAAAGGAATCCTAATCAAATATGCTTTCTTATGCGGATCACGTTAAGTAGGACACTTACATTTAATCAATTAATTAATTTCAAATATTTCATAGTTCTTAAATTAATCTTTTAATTAGATAATCCTTATAGTCTCCCAGTTGTTCCAAATAATAGTTTCACTTCATGATTTGATTAATATAACATAGGGTGCGTAATCATCTTTAGAATATACATTAATAATTATTTACTTTAATTAAATAATCCACCAATATGAGTCATGGAGATTCCCCACTAATTCATGATCATAGTTCCTTCTATGTACTATGCTAACGATGTCATATATTTAATTAGGTATATAATATGGGTTGTCATAATGGTCCCATAAGGTCTTTATATAAGTACTATATATGTCACAACAATTCATTCGCATGCATGTCTGCAATAAAGATAGATATGTAGAATTTAGAAACACTTTATTGATATCAAAATATTTCGTATCAAATAACTAATCAAAAAAGCAATACCTAGCCAAACTACTCAATACCCATCTCTTCAGTATGTTTTTCAAATATCTTCGTAAATAGTCCTTTCATAAGAGGATATACCATGTTAACAAATCGTACTAATGTATTTGATTGACATTTGTTGTTTTTGAACATCTTCTTTGTTGTTAAGGTGATCATTTTTTTAAAAAGTGAGCTTATACTCCTTAGTTCCTTTCAAGTATGCTAACACTTTCTTTTCAGTTTTCAAATGATATTTTCCCAAATAACTTAGATCTACGCCTAGCATCGCAGTGACAAAACTAATATCCCATCTCGTGAAAAGTTAAACATATATCAAAATCCCTATAAGTGAAGCATAAGGCGAGCCTTTCATGTCTTCCAATTCATTTTTTGTCCATTGACTTAAACATAACTTACTCCCTTTCATAATTGGAAATTTTAGGGTGGGGTGGCTATTGTTTTCAATAAAATATGGGTTCTTTGCAAATTTTATTGGTCATTAGATATTCTCAGTGATAATAATCAAGTCCTTACCATTAAGGTGGAACATAAAAATTTCTCAACTCCTTTTTCCCTATCGTGTGTTTATGCTAAATGTAAGCTTGCTGGAAGAAGAGCATTGTGTATGGAACTAGAATCCCTTACAAATTTAATCAATGGCCAATGGATTATAAGAGGTGGTTTTGATGTTGTACGTTCTCAATCTAAAAAAGAGGGTGGGAGAGGGATTAATAATTTAGCAGTTGACGAATTTAATGCTTGTATTTATCATGTTGGTTTTTTTGAACTTGAGTTTAAAGGGTCACAATTTACTTGGTGCAATAATAGAGATGGTGTAATCGTATTCTAGCCCACCTTGATAGAATTTTCTGCAAATCGAAATGTATTAATAATGGTTACATTTCTTCAATCGAACATCTTCACCACACAAATTCTGATCACTCTCCATTAATTCTCACTATTAAATCAGAATTGGATGGGATTCCTAAGCCTTTTAGATTTATTGATGCATGTACTAAACATGATGATTTTAGTAATCTCGTCTTGGAATCTTTGAATGGGGAGTTGGGAGTAGAAGCTCTTTTGATTTTTGCTGCTAAGCTGAGGAGATTGAAAAATGTTTTATAAATTTTGGAATGAAAATGTGTTTCAAAATATTCATCAAAGAGTTAAAGTTGCGGAGGATTCTTTAATCTTAAAGGAATGTGATTATGATCGTGATCCATCTCCAGAGAATATGATGGAATTTTTCAAGGCCAAAGCAAATACAATAAAGAATTAGGGATCGAGGAATAGTTTTGGCATCAAAAGGCAACGGTAAAATGGGCTAATGATAGGGAATATAATGCTAGTTTTTTTCATACTATGTCTCTGGTAAACAAATCAAAACTTCGTATACATAGAATAAAAATCGAAGAACGGGTTAATGTTAATGGCCAAGATAACATTGAGGTGGATATTGTCAAGCACTTTGAAGAGATTCTCACTAAGACAACTTATATTTCATCGGATTTTAATATTTTGGATGTCATTCCAAATATTATGTCACAGGAGGACTATGATATGCTCTCAAAATTCCCGGATCTAGAAGAAATTAAAATCACTGTCTTTGGGATGGATAAAAATAGTGCAGTTGGGCTGGATGGTTTCAATAGTTGGTTTTTCCAACATTGTTAAGAAATCATTAAAACTGACCTTCATAAAGTTATTGTCTCTTTTTTTGCAAGTAATGTTCTTCCCGGAAGCTGGGCCGCTACAAATGTGACTCTTATTCCAAAAAATTCAAAGCCCAATTTTTGTCGTGATTACAAACATATTAGTTTATGTAATTTTTGTAATAAAATTATTACAAAAATCATGAATGATAGGCTTGGACAATTTCTTCCAAAAATTATTTCAAATTCTCAAGCGGGCTTTGTCAAAGGCAATAACATTGTGGATAACATTTTGATGGCCCAAGAACTTATATCCAACTTCAACAATAAAGTACGTGGGGCCAATGTTCTTATCAAATTGTACAAGTCAAAGGCGTATGATAGGGTATCATGGCTATGTATTATCAAAATTCTTCATGCATTTGGATTTTCTGAAACTTAAATTGATTTAGTTTGGTGTCCTATCTCTAACTGTTGGTATTTAATACGCATAAATGGAAAATCTTGTGGATTTTCCAAATATAAATGTGGTGTTCGTCAAGGTGATCTGCTATCGCCTAGTCTTTTCATTATGGTCACTAAAACGATCTCAAGGGGTTTGCATAATCTTATGATTCAAGGTCGGGTGCAAAAATTCTCAATTCCTCCAAGTTGTGGTATCATTTCTTCCCTTTCATTTGCTGTTGATTGTCTCATCTTTACAAATGGTGATAAAAGAAGTATTTTTTGTTTAAATTTTTTTTTACACCAATATGAGATTACTATCGAACAGCTAGTCAACAGCTCCAAATCCTCATTTCTTCTCCAGCAGAAGCACCTACTATTAGGCGCAACATTTTAAGTCAGCAACAGGTTTCATAGGGAGAAAATTGCCTATGAAATACTTAGGCGTTCCACTGTACACTTGCAGGAAATCTGCTCGTCTCTTTGGTGCTTTGGAGACTGCTGTCACACCCCGCCAAATTCTGGTGCCGGCCACCACCAAAACTATGTCGAGCGTGAACTAAATAAAATACCATTCTCAGCATGTGACAGATATGAGACGTATAAAATTAATCCACAAGATAAATGATAATCAATCCCAAAAGATAGACCATCCAACTAAGTGATAAAATATCCATCTCCATGCTAAGCTCAAAGTAAATCGAATCTCTAATAACATTAAACTGAATAATCTCAAACCAAATCCAGTGAATAGCTGAATAAAACCCGTAATAGCTTTGAAACCAAATAGCCCAATGAAAACCATAAACTGTGTCTCGAAGTAATTACGAAGTGTGGATGCAATTGTTATTCAACACAAATAAATACGAGAGAAGCAATTATCAAGAAAAGAATAAGGAATATAAGATGCCAATCACACAACAAAGGATGTACGTGGTTCAGCAAGGATGTGCCTACGTCCACGGTGGTGCAGTCGATATTATTTCTATACACTCCGGAGAGTAATTACAGAGAATACAACTTGTCCTTTTGCCCCGGACCTAGGGTTTAATATATACATGTACATGTAGGTAAGTGGAGCTGATGGGTTTCTCCACGTTTTCCATCTCCCGTGTAACTTCTGATTGTGGGAACGTGAGGGAGATCGGATCAATAAGAGATCTGGGCCCATGGTTCTAAATTTTGGGTACCCACAATTGCCCCTAAATTTTTTGGGCCATGTTTATGGGTTCAATGGATTTAAATGATCAGCCATTATGGCTGATTTGCGATTCTTCGAAAACTGTGAAGTTGATTTGGCGGCACCCGCTTCGCTTATTGTGCGCTATGATTAGAATTAAAGGCTTATTGGGATAGCCACTTTTTCTTCCACGGAGAGGTCAAAGCATTTGGAGCCTGCTCTCAGCGAGGTTCGTATCTCGGAGTTGGTGAAAGCTTGGAATATCAGGGAGCCTCTGGGTGACGGCGAGCATCCCAGGTCTGCTGCCTTTTTGCTCGAGTATAAGAACGTAGGCTCCAGCTTCATAGCACGACCTGTGGATAGTGTACCAGAGTTTGATTCTTTTGGAGAGACTACTACTGAGCCTATCCAGTTGGACGAAGAGGAGAGCATCTCTGAGAGTGAGCCTGCAGGAGCTGCGAGTAATTTGGGTGAAGGGAGCTCTGACAGTAGCAGTTCCTCTGACTGTGAGGAGGATTCTGAAGCTCGAGGCTCGTCAAGCACTTCCATCAGTTCAGGTGAAGAGATGCATCCAAGGAAGAACTTGATTAGAGATGATGATGATGATGAGGACCACGTGCTTCTTACACAGAGGTCAAAGAAATAAAAGTCTACTTCTGGGGCCGTGGCTACTGGCTCTCGATCTTCTACTCAGGAGCAAGAGAGGAATAGGAGAGAGGAAGAGCAGGTGAGAGAGAGGGAGAGAAAAAAGGAGGAGGAAAGAAAGAAGGTGGAGGAAAAGAAGAGGATGGGGGAGAGGAAGAGAATGGAGAAGGAGAAAGAGGAAGAGAGGAGAAAGATGGAGTCAAGGATGAAGGCTGGGCAAGCCTTGGTCCCGTGTCTGCTTTGCCCGAGGGAGCCTCAGTTGCCATTTCTCCTCAGCTGGCACCTGCGCTGCTCGAGAGGACAGTTCTCCCTGCAGATCGCCAAAGGGTGCTGGGGTCTGATCAATTGGCCCTACAAGCTAGCCAGAGGCTAGCCTTGGTAAGATCCTCTCCATTTTTCAATTCTTTAACAAGTTTTAGTTGTTTCTCCTTCTTGATCTCTTCTTTATTTTTGGCAGTTAGTGACTGACTTCGCCATGCTCTATCGTTCTCGCGACGAGTTGGTGAGAAGGAATGGCGAGCTGGAGTAGCAGAAGTCCGCTCTGGAAGTCATGGGTTCTCAGCTGGAGGCTGATTTAAAGACTGTTGACGCCCCCCGAGCTTCCTCTGATCTGGCCCTCATCAATTCTAATCGAGAGAGGGATGAGGCAGTTAAGGAGCTGAGCGAGCTGAGGCAGGCCTATGACCTAGTCTGCTCGAGCAAGCTGGATGTTGTGGAGGAGAACAAGGTTCTGACCGAGCAATTAAAGGAGAAAGAGTCCCAGGTAGCCACCATCAAGGAGGATTCATATAACTCCAGGTGGATTGCTACTTACGAAGACGCTGAGGTTCAGATAGGCTACATCAGTCATTTGAACTTCAAGAAGGGCTGGAACAAGGCCCTCTTAGCTGCTGGTGTTGATGCTGAATCTCCTCTGTTCGACGAGCATGACCCGGGTCCGAGGCCAACTGTGGACGAAAAATCCCCTGCCCCAGCCATCGAGGGTGTTGATCTTGCCTCTCAAACAATTCCTGCCGGTGCTTGTCCTGCCCAAGTGACTGAGGGAATCCCTGTAGAGGGGGATGCCTCTGCTACTACTGACAAGGGAAAGCAGCCAGCTACCTCCGGGCAGCCTAAGGTTGCTAGTTAATCTACTTTTAGGACTATTTTTGTACTTCTGCTTGTAATTTTTCTAATTTCTGCTCGATGTACTTGACTTTTATCAATGAAATGAAAAGGCTTCTTTTTCCAGTGCATTGATTGATTTTTCTCTCCATTTCCCTTTTATGTCTTGTAGTTGACTGATGTAGAAGAGTATATTCCTGCCACATCTCATTTGGGCAGGACTCTTGGTCCCAATGCCAGTCCTCAGGTTCGTCAGGCCTTTGTTAGGCTTTGCAAATCTCTTAGGTCAAGGAATCAAAAGTATAAGGAGCAGTCCAAGCTAGTGGCTAAGCTGAAGGATAGGCTCCAGGAGATGAAAGGTATTGGTGCCTCAGTGCAAGAGGAAGTCAATGTACTGAGAGCAAGGTTACTAGAGGCCACCGAGATCAACCAAGTTGGGGAGTTCCTGCAGCAGGAGAATGAAAACCTGAGGAGGGAAGTCTTACAACTTAGAGAGCCTGCGTCGAGCACTATTTCAGCGGTTCTGCAAGGCTCCTCATCGTCGCGAGCTGGATATACTCCTACTATGCCGCGAGGTTCCACTCGTCCTCCCCTCCCGTGAGCTGGTAGGAGCACTAGGGGAAGGAAAAAGGAAGCATAAGAACAACGTGATAAGGAGATGGAAGAGCTCTGCGATGATGTCCGATGAGCATATGTAATTGCTGCTGGGCTTCAAAGGGAAGTTACCCGATTGCGGCACTTATTCAAGAAAGGTCCTCGGCAAGCGTGGGCTGACGGTTATGATCAAGGCTGGCTAGATGCTCCAACAAAACTATCTGAGTTCGAGGAACTTTCTTTCATCAGAGGGTGGTTAAGTGCCTTGAAAGAGCTTCAGGTCCCGAGGAACTCGGTGTAATGGTATCGTCACGAGATGTCCTCCTCCACTCTGATGCCCAAACCATTTAGGAGGGATGATCGATGGATTCCCATTGATGCTATTCCTCGGCAACTATTGGGGTTGGACGCAAATGAGGTTGTGGAAGAGCTAGTCCCCGCTCCTGATGACGGACGAAGAGCTAGAGTGGCAGATTATCTTGTTCGGAGGCTTCCACCTCCTTGAGATTTTGCAAGTTGTTATTCTTTTGTCTTTTTTGATAATGTAAATGCTTTGGGCGAGCTTCGCCCACTAAACATGTATTATCATTGTTGTAAATATAAGAGATTAATGAAAAGTTCGTGTTTTGGGCAATTTTGCCAACTAAACGTGTTCATCCAATCTTTTTATATTCTTGCTGCTTCATAATCCTTTTTGTTTTGTCATGCAAGTGTCCCCCCAGTCCAGTATAATACCAAAATACCATTATGCCCCATTTTACCTTTTATGTTGTGTCGTCACACTCCCTTAGGCCTATGTAGGGCAATTGGCGAGGACACACCTGGTATTGGATGTCTTCATCCGATCAGGATTTTTCTCAACCAAAGTAGGTTTGATAGCCAGTATAAAATCTGGTCGCATTGCCTAAGAATCCTCTGTAGGGCTTTATATATTGCCAGGGGAAATGCTAAGAGGTCTCTCGTGTTTCATGACGATGACCTGAGGAGGGGTTTCCCCTGCTATATCGACCATCGTGCCTGTGATTTGGAAAAGATGTGTGATAAAATGCAACTATTACTGATCAGAGGGTAATCAATTAAGTAACTTTCATTAGTAATAAGGGAAATGAACTACCCTTTCACATAACAAATACAAGAAAAAGATTCAAAAATAGAATTTCTTGAGATTAGTTGCGTTCCATGCTCGTGGTATCTCTCTGCCCTCCATCATTTCCAAATGATAGGCACCTTGCAGGTCGTCTTTAGTTATTTTAAAGGGTCCTTCCCAGTTTGGGCCTAGCTTGTCGTCTGATGACTTTACTGTGTTGCCCAGGACTTTCCTTAGAACATAGTCCCCAACTTGGAATCTTCTCGGGTTAACCCTTTTGTGGTAGTGCTTTGCGAGCTGTTGCTGATAGCTTGCAAGATTCACTAGGGCAAGTTCTCTACGCTCGTCGGCGAGGTCGAGTTCAGCGAGCAATGCCTCATCATTTTGGCCTTGGTCGACAAGGTCGAATCTCATTATTAGCAAACCCGCTTCTAGTGGGATGACTGCTTCCATGCCATATGTTAGCAAAAATGGGGTTTCTCCTATTGCTCGCCGAGGAGTTGTTCGGTAAGCCCATAGGATATGGGGTAGCTCGGTTTCCCATGCGCCTTTGGCTCGCTCTAATCTCTTCTTCAATCCATCGATCATAGTTTTATTGGAAGCTTCTGCTTGCCCATTGCTCTGAGGGTAGGCCACCGAACTAAAGTTATGCCTGATCCCGTGTTCATTACAGAAGTACTGAAAGGGCCACTCTCGAATTATGTCCCATTATCACTGATGATGGTTCTGGGGATTCCGAATTGAGTGATTATATTCCTCCATATGAGCCTTATTATGTCAGCATCTCGGATGTTTGTCAATGGTTCTGCCTTGATCCATTTGGTGAAGTAGTCAGTTGCAACCAACAGGTATTTACGATTGCCGACAGCGGTGGGCAGTGGTCCCACGATGTCCATTCCCCATTGGGCGAAGGGCCATGGGTTGGTCAGGGGTTTTAGGTCGCTGGCGGGTTGGTGGACCATAGGAGCTTGAAGTTGGCATTTCAGGCAATTGCGAACGTATACTGCGGAGTCCTTTTGCATATATGGCCACCAATAGCCTTCCTTCATTGCTCGAAAGGCTAGAGACCTTCCTCCGACATGACTTCCACAGATTCCTTCGTGAAGCTCACGCAGAACTTGCTCGACATCGCCTGGGTGGACGCATCTAAGGTAGGGACCGGAGAAGGACTTCTTATACAAGTCGCCTCCTGTGGATAAGTGAAAGCGAGCAGCTTTGACTCTTATCTGGTGGCCAGTTTTCTTGTCCTCTGGGAGCGTGCCCTCCTTTAAATAGTCTTTTAAGGGGTCCATCCAGCTGGGGGCTGATCCCACCTGGAGTATTTTTTCCACGTTTAGCAGCTTGCTGTTGTGGTTAATGCTCGAACAAATGAGGAAATCGACGGGAATAACCCTTTTAAGGCTAGAATCAACTGCCGAACTTAGGGCTGCTAAGGCGTCGGCATGACTGTTTTGCCCTCTGGGAAACTGTTGGATGTTGATCTCCTCAAAGCTCGTCATTAGTTTTCTCACCAGGGCGAGGTAGGCTGCCATTATTTCATCCTTCGCGTTGTAATCTCCACTTATCTGATTGGAGACTAGTTGAGAATCGCCGAACATCTGTAAACATTTTGCTCCCAGAGCTTACGCCTTTTGGAGACCGGCTATTTGGGCTTTGTATTCTGCTTCGTTGTTGGAGGCTGCAAATCCAAGCCTGATTCCTTGTTCGAGGATTGTGTTTTCTGGAGTGATGAGGACAATGCCTACCCCTGCCCCCTTTGAGTTGGAGGCTCCATCAACAAAGAGTTTCCAGGTTTCCACTATTGCTTAGTTCTCCTTTTGCTTTGTTGGTTGAGGTTGGTCGGGGAGTTCTTCGCTTGTGAATTCGGCTATGAAATCAGCAAGGATCTGACCCTTGATAGCTGTTCTTGGTTGAAATTGGATGTCAAACCGGTCGAGCTCGACTGACCACTTAGACAATCTGCCCGACAAATCCGCTTTCCTTAGGACCGCCTTAAGGGGGTGCGATGTAAGGACGATCATAGTATGAGCTTCGAAATAATGCTTCAGCGTCCTCGAGGCTATTTCTAGGGAAAAGGTGAGCTTCTCCAATGGCAGGTACCTTTGTTCGGTGTCTAATAAGGTCTTGCTCGCGTAATAAATGGGGTGTTGGATCCCTGCAACCTCGCTTATTAGTGCGGAGCTGACAGTGTGATTAGATACAGAGAGGTACAGGTACAAAGAATCCGTTTGCTGTGGTATGACCAGCAACGGTGGAGTGCTTAGGTAGGATTTGAGCTCGTCCAATGCTCGCGAGCAATCTAGGCTCCATTCTATCGGTTTTCTCCCTTTTAGAATCTGGAAAAAAGGCTTGCACTTCTTGGAGGATTTGGAAATGAAGCGATTTAAGGCAGCGAGCATTCCAGTGAGCTTCTGCACGTCCCGGATTGTTCGAGGGGGTTATACCCTGTTGATTGCATCGATCTGGTCTGGATTAGCTTCTATGCCTCTCTGACTGACCAAGTATCCAAGAAATTTTTCTGACTGGACACCGAAGGAACACTTGCTCGCATTAAGCTTTATTCGGTACTTCCTGAGGATTTCGAAGGTCTTTGACAGGTCTGAGAGGTGATTTTCCTTCTTCTTTCTCTTAACGAGCATGTCATCGATGTATACCTCCATTGTGTCTCCCATTTGATCCTTGAACATTTTTGTGACCAACCACTGATAGGTTGCCCCCACATTATTGAGCCCAAATGGCATGACCTTGTAGCAATATAACCCAATTGTCGTGATGAACGCCGTTTTGTCCTAGTCTGGGGCATACAAGGGGATCTGGTGATATCCTGAGTATGCGTCCAGGAAACTCATTCGCTCGTGAGCTGCAGTGGCATCTACTAGTTGGTCTATCTTTGGGAGGGGGAAAATATCCTTAGGGCATGCTTTGTTGAGGCCAGTGAAGTCGATGCAAACTCTTCACTTCCCATTATTCTTCGGAACTACTACTGGGTTGGACAACCACTTGGGGAATTGCACTTCCCCTATGGATCCTGCGTCCAGCAGTTTTTTGACTTCCTTTTCGACCGCTTTAGCCTTCTTGGGTGCAGTTCTCCGTGCCTTCTGCGTGACTGGCTTGAATATGGGGTCGACGTGCAGCTGATGACAGGCCATATCAGGATCAATGCCAGGTATCTCGTATGGTTCCCATGCGAAAATATCTACGTTGTGTCTCAGCAAGGTCGTCAACTCCTTCTGTTCTTGGTCGGTGAGAGATTCCCCAATCAAGAAGACTCTGCTACTGTCACCAACTTCGGCTATAACTTCTACAGGTCCTCGATGACACGCTCGGAGGGGAGGAGCCTGGTCTCCTCTACTCCAAGTCTTCCATACTTTAATTGTTATTTAGAAGGTATCACACCCTCTTCAACTTTCTCGCTGGGTTGACCGGCGTTCTTCTTTGGCTTTGGTCGGATGGCTGCTATGAAGCACTTCCTCACCATCGCTTGGTCGCCGTAGATCTCCATTACTCCTTGTTCAGTTACATACTTGAGTTTCTGATGGTAGGTCGAGGAGACCGCCTTCATTGCATGAAGCCATCCTCTGTCAAGGATGGCTTAGTACGGTGATTCGATGTTAACTACCAAAAACTCAATCATCTTGGAGACGTTCCCAGAACGGACTGGCAGCACTATCTTGCCTAGGGGCATGGTCATTTTTCCAGCGAAGCTGACCAAATCATTTTGGCGTCGTCTGTGGGAATCGAGAAGATATCTCTCCCTCTTTTTCTGCTTAGCCTCGTCGGAGACTCTGGTGGTGAACCAGAAACCACCTCTTGCGTGGAGCTACTTCACCATTGAAAGAGGTCCTTTGAGGTATTAAGCTCACCTGCTACTCAAAGCTCTATAGTGATAACACATGGCACCAGACTTGCCACCGCCTCTTCCACCACCAGTGGGTGGAGGGGCCAGTTCCAGTCAGGCTCCTCCTCATTCCGAAATGGCGGAGGTGGCAGCAGCCTTGAAATCTCTGGCTACAACGCAACAAGCCATGAAGGAGCAGTTTGTCCAGCTCAGCCAAACTATGATGATGAGGCCGCCTGGAGTCTCTCCGGACATGATAACTCCGGTGGTAGTTCAACCCCATCCCGATGCCAGGGGACCACCCCAGGCACCTATGAAGGACCAACCTGCACCCCAGCGGAGGAGGGACGTTGCCGACCCTAGGCGCTTGCGCCTGGGGAGGCAAGGAAACCCTTGCCCAGAGGACAGGTATGATGACTTAGAAGCTGAAGAGGCCCCGGAAGACTGTTGGGAGCCGTATGAGGTGTCAGATAACACCGTACGACCCCTTAGGCAGAGCCAGGGATGTGTTGGCCGAAGAAGAGACGAGGACCAACAAAGAGGGTCGGCCTTTGATAGGCAGAGTCAAGGATGTGTCGACCGAGGAAGAGATGAGGCCCAGCAGAGAGGATTGGCCTTTAACAGGTTGAGCAGAGGGTCGGCCTTCGAGAGGCTGGGCCCAGTCAATGACCTGAGGTAGAGGCTATCGAGGTCAAGAAGCGCGGCAGGCTCTCAAAGAGGGAATAGGCAGGCTCGGCCAGATCAAGGCCGACCCTTGGAAAGAAGAGCCCGGGAGCAGGATGAGGTCAATAGTCAGCGTGTTGTGGCTGGGGAACCCTCTGTCCATCGTAGGGAGGTGGCAGGGGACAACCTCGGCCCAGCCGAAGAGAGAAGACCTTGGAATGACTCAATCCAACGTCTAGAAGAGAAGATAGGGGACCTCATAAAAAGCAGGGACCCATTACAGAGGGGCTACTCAGAGGGATCCCCGTTTGTAGCTAGGATAGTGGGGTTCCCAACCCCCGCTAAGTTCAAGCCTCCTACAGTGACTCCTAAATACGATGGCAGCACTAACCCAGTGCACCACATTGAGATGTATCAGTCGGCGGTAGATATTTACTCGATCCCTGATGAGATGAAGTGTAGGTCCTTCTCAGGGACCTTGACAGGGGCAGCTCATAGTTGGTTCACCTCTCTTCCGAAGAACTCGATCGAAAACTTCAAGGGCCTGGCAGAACAGTTCATCCACAACTTCTACTTTGGGGTAAGACCTCAGAAGAAGACTACCCACCTCCTGTATGTCAAACAGGCTAAGGGAGAAAGCCTAAGAGACTATATAGCAAGATTTAACAAGGAGAAGCTGGAGGTAGAGGATTACGAGGAGAGCATAGCCATGACCGCCCTGATAGGAGGCCTCCAGAAGGGGAAGTTATTGTGGAAATTGGCAGAAGACCCCCCCAAGTCTATGGCAGAACTGTTGTCCACCGCCGGGAAAGTGATGAATGCGGAAGAGGCAATGGCCGCCAAATATGAGGAGGAGAACCATGGAAGCACTGGGAGATCCCAGGGTAAGAAAGAGGGGAAGAAGAGGTCTGCAGATGACAAGTTCGCTCATTACACTCCTCTGACTGTGAGCTGTGAGCACATCCTTAATGAGATCAAGACTGACCGGGCTCTGAGGTGGCCAGATAAATTGAAGGCTCCACCACATAAGAGGAATAAGAACCTCTGGTGTGAGTTCCATCAGGATCACGGCCATATCACAGATAGATGCTTTGCTCTGAAGGATGAGATTGAGAAGATGCTGAAATCCGGGAAGCTAAGAAAGTACGTGGATGGCAAGGCCCCGAAGGGTGGAAGAGAAGACCCTAGGAAGATAAGAGATGACAGGTGCCGTGGCGATGTCCCGGCTAGAAGGCATGATGATTTGGAGGGTGATGATGGAGATGACCCGGATCTCCCTCCTAAGGATGACAATACCCCAGTCAAGAGGGTGGGGATGATCTCCTTTGGTGTTAGCACCATATGTGGGGGATTCGCAGGAGGGGGCTCTGAGGTAGCCGACAGGAAAGCTCATGTAGCGGAGGCCAAGTCAGTGGTCAAACCTGAGGTTGTGAATCTAACGTCTTCTGACGCAGTGCAGAAGAGGAAGAAGGTGGACATGGACACCCTAGTGGTGGGATTCTCCAGACTTGACTTCAAGGGCATCTTAGCCCCCCATGATGACCCCTTGGTCATAATGACAAGGGTGCATGGGTGCGATGTAGGGAGAATCCTCATAAATGGGGGAATCTTAGCAGATGTGATGTTTTGGCCTTGTTTCAAAAGCTTGGGTCTTAGCAGATCAAGGCTAGTGCCCTACCACCACCCCTTGATAGGCTTCAGTAGTGAGAAGGTGCATCCATTGGGCATGTATGAAATGGATGTACACATGGGAGATGAGTGGCCTAAGAGGCTGACTAAGAAGATAAACTTTTTTGTTATGGACGAGAATGTCTTCTCGGCCTACAACCTCATCATCGGAAGAGTAGCCCTCAAGGAGTTCGAAGCCGTGCCGTCCACGGTCCATCAAATGCTAAAATTCCCGACTCCTTATGGGGTAGGGGAAGTGCAGGGGGATCAGACCACGGCACGGGAGTGTTACTTCAACTCAGCTGAAGAGAGGGAGGCCCATAAGAGAGCAACCGCCACCTACAGCATAGACACGCTTGACCCGAGAGATGAAACAAAGCTGAAGAAGGGAGAGGCCGCGGAATAGGTAGAATCCATCGTCCTCAATGAGGACGAGCCGAAAAAAACCGTCCAGGTCGGCAAGGCCCTAGAACCAAAGATCAAGGAAGGGCTGGTAAGCCTTCTCAGGAAGAGGCAGAGTATCTTCGCCTGGAGCCACACAGACATGCCTGGTATAGACCCTGAGGTCATGACCCACAAGCTCAACGTGGACAGGGATGCCAGGCCAATCAAGCAGAGGAGAAGAATTTACTCCAGAGAGAAGTACGAGGTCATTCGGGAAGAAGTGAAAAAGTTGGAAGAGGACGAGTTTATACGAGAGGTCACCTATCCAGAGTGGCTCTCCAATGCAGTGATCGTGCCTAAGGCCAATGGAAAGTGGCGGATGTGTGTAGATTTCACAGACCTGAATAGGTCTTGCCCGAAGGACAGCTATCCCCTACCTAGGATAGACCAGATGGTGGACGCAACAGCAGGACATGAGCTCATGAGCTTCATGGATGCTTATTCAGGTTATAACCAAATCTTCATGGACGCCGAAGCCTCTGAAAAGACAGCCTTCATCACTGATAAGGGGACGTACTGTTACAAGGTAATGCCCTTTGGTCTGAAAAATGCGGGGGCAACATATCAGCGTCTCGTCAATAGGATGTTTGAGGAACAGATAGGTAAGACCATGGAAGTGTATGTGGACGATATGCTAACGAAGAGTCTGAAGGCATGTACTCACGTGGCAGACCTTGAGAAGACCTTTGATGTCATGGACTCGTACAGAATGAAGCTCAACCCGGCGAAATGTGTCTTCGGGGTAGGATCTGGGAAATTCCTGGGGTTCATCGTTAATCAAAGGGGGATTGAGGTAAATCCTGAGAAGATCAAGGCATTGCTCGACATGAAGACTCCTAGGAGTATCAAGGATGTCCAAAGACTCACTGGAAGAGTGGTAGCCCTGAACAGGTTTGTTTCCAGGGCAACGGATAAGTGTCTTCCTTTCTTCAAGGTTCTAAGGAAAGCCTTCCAGTGGGACGAAGAGTGTGAAAAAGCCTTTGATCAACTCAAGTCCTACTTAGGGTCTCCCTTTCTGCTGTCCCGGCCCATTGCGGGAGAAAGGTTGTTTGTGTATCTAGCAGTCTCTGAGTCGGCTATTAGCGCGGCCATCATACGAGAGGAAGGTGGAGTTCAGAGACCTGTGTACTTCAACAGTAAGGCCCTACAAGGGTCTGAACAAAACTATCCCCGAATGGAGAAGTTGGCTTATGCTCTTATCCATGCTTCAAGGAAAATGAAACCCCTACTTTAAAGCTCACTCTATGATAATCCTTACGGACTCCCCACTAAGGCAAGTCATGCACAAGCCTGAGAAGTCCGGGAGATTGATGGCCTGGGCCATTGAACTAGGAGAGTATGATCTTACTTACCAACCCAGGACAGCCATTAAGGGGCAGACCCTTGCTGACTTTGTCGTAGAGTTCACTTGGGAAGAGACTGAGTCAGAGAAGAGCTTGGAAGGCGGCGAAGAGAAGGGCCGAGGTGTCTCCCGAGATTCGGAAGAGATAGACCCGTACGTCTCCCAGGGCAGAGAAGAGGTAGTCCCAGGTAAGGCTCAGAGGAGAGTAGAAGAAAATGAAGAGGATCGATACCTCTTCGAAAAAGGAGTGATGAGAGAAGGGGTCTTCTCTTCAGATGAAGACGTGTGGAGCCTCTTCGTGGATAGATCCTCCTGTGACGGTGGAAGCGGCGCATGGCTGGTACTCTCAGCTCTAGATGGCGCCAACATCGAGTATGCCTTAAGATTCAACTTCCAGGCTTCAAACAATGAGTTTGAGTATGAGGCCATGATAGCGGGCCTCCTATTGGCAACAACTCTGCGGGTAAAGCGGCTCCTACTCCATAGCGACTCAAGGTTGGTTGTTAACCAAGTGTTGGGGGCGTACGAGGCTAAGGACGAAAGGATGGCCAGGTACTTAAAAAAGGTAAGAGGGTTGCTAGAGTTTATTGAAGAGGCCAAATTGAAGAGAGTGCCGAGATCGAGCAACAACCACGCCGACGCATTGGCAAGACTGGCCTCGGCAATGAAGACAAACTTGGGAAGAACCATCCCAATCGAAGTCCTGGGAAAGGCAAGCATCGAGGAGGACGAGGTACGCAGCCCTTGTCACAATGTGAACCCAGGGGACTCTTGGATCGACCCGCTCGTCAGATACTTAAGAGAGGGGGAGCTACCTAAGTCCAAATTGGAAAGAAGAAAGTTGAGGTACAGAGCTTCCAAGTTCTCATTGGTAGGAGATGTCTTGTATAAAAAAGGGGTTCCTCTTGCCCCTCCTCAGATGTGTGCGTCCCATGGAGGTACCCCGAGTCTTGCAGGAGGTTCATTAGGGCTCTTGCTCTAGCCATATAGGAGGAAGACCCTTAGCCAAGAGGATCATCACTCAGGGATACTGGTGGCCAACCTTGTCTAGGGACGCTGCTGACTATGTGAAGAGGTGCGACAAATGCCAGAGGTTTGCCACTATCCCCCACCAACCCCATCAGCCTATGACATCAATATCTTCTCCATGGCCGTTCACGGTATGGGGAATTGACTTAGTAGGACCTTTGCCAAGAGCAGTCAACAACTATAGATTCTTGATAGTTGCCATTGACTACTTTTCAAAATGGGTAGAAGCCGAACCCATGATAAAAATTACGGAGCAGAATACCTTTCAGTTCATCTGGAAGAACATCATATGTAGGTATGGCCTCCCAAACACGCTCATCTCAGATAATGGGACCCAGTTCAAGAACGCCTCCTTGGAGAAGTATTGCCAAAGTGTGGGGATTAAACAGTTCTTCTCGTCTCCTAGTCGACCTCAGGCTAATGGCCAGACTGAGGTCACAAATAGGATTATCTTGGATGGAATCAAGAAGAGGTTAGAAGACGCGAAGGGGAGACGGATAGAAGAGGTTTACGCTGTGCTATGGGCTTACAGGACCACAGCGAGGACACCCACGGGAGAAACCCCATTCATGCTGGCACACGGTTCAGAAGCCGTCATACCAACGGAGATAGGCCTACCAACTCATCGGATTCAGACCTATGATCCTGACAGCAATGGGGAAAGTAGGAGGTTAGACCTGGACCTTATTGAAGAAAGGAGGGAAGACGCAGAGGTCCGGAAAGCTGCCTACCAGCAGAGGGCCGCAAAATTCTACAATCAAAGGGTGAAGACAAGACCCATTGCGGTAGGAGACCTAGTGCTTAAGAAAACCCTACAGAAAACAAACAAGCTACACCTGAACTGGCATGGTCCCTACAGAGTAACGGAAGAGGTTGTGCCTGGCACGTATAGGCTAGAGAACCTAGAGGGAGAACCCTTTAGCAACCCGTGGAATGCCGACCACCTAAAGAGATATTTCATATAATGTTGCATCTATTTTGTAAATTGTAAATGTGCCATCTCATTGAGAAGAGGTTGTTAATAAAGATCAGTTTTCACGACAAATTCTTGTTTCATCTTAACATCATTAATTTGGTGATTTACTATGAGGCTTATCTCGGCCTAGGTGATGACCTCAGACCCTCATAACATCACTCGGTGGTGACGAGGTCTGAGCTCAGACACCTTAGTTAGAGGACCTCAGACCCTTAACATCATTAATTTGGTGATTTACTATGAGGCATACCTCGGCCAAGGTGATGACCTCAGACCCCCATAACATCACTCGGTGGTGACGAGGTCTGAGCTCAGACACCTTAGTTAGAGGACCTCAGACCCTTAACATCATTAATTTGGTGATTTACTTTGAGGCTTACCTCGGCCAAGGTGATGACCTCAGACCCTCATAACATCACTCGGTGGTGACGAGGTCTGAGCTCAGACACCTTAGTTAGAGGACCTCAGACTCTTAATATCATTAATTTGGTGATTTACTATGAGGCATACCTCGGCCAAGGTGATGACCTCAGACCCTCATAACATCACTCGGTGGTGACGAGGTCTGAGCTCAGACACCTTAATTAGAGGACTTCAGACCCTTAACATCACTAATTTGGTGATTTACTATGAGGCATACCTCGGCCAAGGTGATGACCTCAGACCCCCATAACATCACTCGGTGGTGACGAGGTCTGAGCTTAGACACCTTAGTTAGAGGACCTCAGACTCTTAACATCGTTAGTTTGGTGATTTATTATGAGGCTTACCTCGGCCCAGGTGATGACCTCAGACTCTCATAACATCACACGATGGCGACGAGGTCTGAGCTCAGACACCTTAGTTAGGACCTCAGACTCTTAAGTAATGGTTATGACATCACATTAAGTAGTAACTTTAGAGATTGCATGGCATTCAAATACATTCAGAGATCGAGATGAAGAAAGACATTGGCATTCAATAAAAAGAAATTAAATAGTATCTACATGTTTGAGGAATTACAAAGGCAAGATTACAAGTCAAAACAAACTAATGCAGAATACAAGGCAAAGTCAAACATCTGAAGGAGGAACATTTGATGTCTCGTCTGGGTTGGCCTGCTCAGTATTGGTCACCTCAGCCACTTCATTCGCAGGATCAGCCCCTACGAGATCAGTCCCGTCCAGAGTAACAGTCTGACCAGGGGCAGCGGCCTCGTCCTCAATCTCTTGCAAGGCCTGGGCAAACTGGGCGTCGGCAAGGCCGAGGCCCACAAAGTCTGAGGCCTTTATGGTGCCAACCTCGGCCTCCCTAACCTCGGACCATTTGGTGGTGGCCTTGATACCCCTTTCAAGGTATTCAAGACCAAAACCTACAAACTCCTCGGAGACCTTGTAATCAGTAATTATTTTCTCCGAGGCATCTGCAAGAGAAGCCTTCACCGCAGCATCGACCTTCCTCTGCAGGGCATCATCCTTGTCCTTCAGGGCCTTGGTGTGGCTCTGGACGAGTGCAGAGATGTCCTTTTCTAGGCCTTGGGCCTTGTTTTCAGAATTTCGAGCCTTGGTCTCAGCATTTTGTAGCTCCGTCCTCAGACGGTCGACCTCGGCCTTCAGAGTGATCTCCACCTGATCAGCCTCCTGCCCCTTCTGGATCAGAGGCAACTTCCTCAGGGCCCAGTTAGATAACTGGTACATGGCAGTCACACTCTGCACAGACAATGAAGAGGTAAGAGAAATTCAGTAAATTCAGAGGTAGCACTTGGCAAAATGGACGAGTCATACCTGTACGGCTCTGTGGAGGCCGAACTCAACCAGCATATGAGTGTCCATGGCCCTATAAAAGCGCTTGTCTTCATCAGTCATCACGTTGGCAAGGGCGTCCATGGCCTGCCTGCTGTTGCCGACCACGCTCTCGGTAAGCTTCAGCTGATCCAGACGAGCAGCTAAGGTGTCGGCTGTGATGGGAATCGCAGCGTCTGGAGTCTGCCTTCGCCTGGAGCTCGGCCTCTGATCCTCAGGGGGATGGACCTCAGGGGCCCTCTTCTTGGACTTAGATGTTGAGGGGGCAGGTGGAGGAGCATTTAAACCGGTCTTCTTGACAAGCCTAGCTAAGCTTGGGGCTGCCATCTCCCACAACTCTTCTGAAATGCCTGAGGGTCTCTCTGTAAAAGTGAAAAGATAAGACTCAGAAATAAAGTATGTATGATAAGAGGCTACACTTAGAATAAAAAGAAAAATCCTTACCAAAGTCAGCTAGGGGACTTCCACCCAAGCTCGTCCCCGAGAGATACTGGGGGGTTAGCAGATGCTCGAACTTGACAAACATCCCATGGGCCCCCTGGTCTTGCAGGGCCTTCACCTTTTTACTATTTTGAACACTTAGTCCAGGATCGGCCCTCTCAGACATGGTGACTTTACCCCATTTAAGGGGTATTCTCGGCTCATGAAAGGGAAGAGGAAATGGAAGAACCAAATTCCCACGGCCCTGAGGCAAAAAAGTACCGAGGTTTCCAATTATGATTAGAGGTATGAGTGACCAAGAGAATCTTTTTCTCAGGCCTCCGAGCCACGAAGTGATAGTAGCTCGGATGATTCTTGGCCGAGGTGGGGACGTAACAACCAGCAAAGACCTGAACGGGAAGGTCAGAGTGGTGGACCGCCCTCCACAAGATGATGGCCCCTATAATAACTCTCCAAGCATTGGGAGAGAGCTGTGAGGGGGCCAAGTTAATGAAGGAAAGGATGGATCTGATGACAAGGTGAAAGGGAAGACGAAAACCTAACTTGAACATCTGTTCGTACAAGCAGATCTCTCCCTCTTGGCCGTGGTAGGCCCTCTCCTCCCTCAGAGGTCTTCTTAAATGGATAGAAGGACTGATGAAGTATAGGTACCTGAAGTGCAATAGGTCCACCTCAGTAACTGTGCTCTCAAACTCGGCCGCCTCAGATGTGTCGACATCACTTTCGGCATCCTCATTGTCATCAGACTCAACGCCGGCTGGAGCAGACGTGGACGGGTTACCGGGGAACCTCTGAACAAACTCGGCCTCGATAACGGCCGACAGGGGAATAGCATTTAGAATGGGAGGCACAGCCACACTTGGCTCAACAAGTTCAACCTCTGAAGAAGAACTTGAGGTAGTGCCATTTTGGGACGAGGCCCGGCTGGAAACCTCGGCCTGGTCAGGGTCCTGACCAGCCTGAGGTGTAAAGTCCATGGCCTCTTGGAAAGAGTCCACAGACATTGGGTCGGAGGTGGAAGACTCAGACTCAGACATCTGCAAGTTATTGGCAGAGACGTCTGTCTGATAGAAATTCTCAGGTGGACGAGGGTATACCACCTTGAGAGGGGGAGGAAAGAGAGGTCTGACAGGGAACTCCTGTGACCTACGAGCTTCTTCCTGAGCTCTCTCTATCTGCCTAATTTTCTCTAAGGTCTTTTCTCTAAGAGATGGGAAGTCTTCCAGAAGTTTGTACAGGGGTCTAAGCATCAGGGGACGACCCAAAACTTTAGCAGACCCTAAACTTGAGGATAAACCCTAGAAACTACAAACGAATTTGGCTTGAAAAGTTAAGGGGAACAAGGATCAAACCAAGGAATCTTGACAGGAAACCTAGCTCACCGGAAAACTCAAGTGCTCACCGGAAAACTCAAGTGCTCACCGGAAAATTCAAATTAAAAAGTATCAAAAGTGAAGGAAATGGGGAGGAAGAGATACCTGAACGTGAGTAAACGATTGGGAAAGAGGAAGCCTCGCAAGAAATTGAACAAATCCTCTGCAGAAAAGCGATGGAGGGAAGAGACCTCGGAAAGAATTTGCAGAAGACTAAGCGCGAAATGAGAAAGAAGAAGGAATAAGAAAGGCTTTTAGCCCTTTAAATACTTGGGCACATTTCCCAAGGCTCATCATTGCCTTGGAAAGCCCATGGGACAATTGACAGCACATGCGAATCAAATGGTCATGCCTAAGCTTGGGACAGGTGTCACGCAGGTGTTGGCCTTGGGGTGAACAGGCCTCGGAGGTGAGAATCCCTTAGCCACCTGCTCTCGCAAATGACTAAGGGCTGGGGGGTGATTGATATGCCCAAGTATAACCTCAGCCGGGGATACCTACCTCGGCCGGATAATGGCCGAGACATCAATTGGCCCATTGAGAGGTAAGGGCCCATGATATCATCCCTCGGCCAGTATTACCTCGGCCCAGGCCGACACTTCTACATGGACCTCCAGAAAGATATAACGCATGTGTCGGACATCAACAGCATCCTCAAGTACCAGGAATGGTAACCTCGGCCAGAATGGGCCGAAATGGCAAGGAGCCACTGATTCATGATCAACATGGATTCTACCTCGGCTTGGGCAGAGGTATCCCAGAGGTATTAATAATCACCATGCCACATGCCCAACATCGGCTTAGGCCGACCCAAGCATGTACCTCGGCTGACATCAGGCCGAGATTCCTCATGACAATTCGCGGATTGAGCGGACGTCCAACCTTTATAGCTCGGCCTCTCCTAGGCCGAGGCCATTCGCCAACATGACTGTCGAGCATCTGTTGACATTTGGATAAGGACACCTGGGCACAAATCAGTTATAACAAGATTATTCTCCACATGTGGGAGAATATTTCATCATCATTACCTACATGTGGCCATGACAGGTGGCACACCCCCATTGGTGAGGAAACTACACTCATGCACATTACATGCATATGGGGTACATTACACCCCCTTGACACTATATAAAGGGATCATCCCCTACCTTGCAAAGGGATCCATATATAAAAACCCTAGCTGAAACTCTGTCTAAATACACATAGTAGAGAGAGAAAGGGCTTGAGAGGTTGTATCCATGGCCATTAGTGCCTTCTTATAGTGATATTACTCACACACACTCACAGTGGACGTAGGCCAGATTGGCTGAACCACTTATATTCAGGTGTCATTCCTCTTATCCTCACCTCATTCTTATCTTCTTTATACAGCTGTGTTGCCATTGTTGTACCTATATTGAGCTTGCAAACATCTCACCTGGTGGTGCTGATTCCCAGCATCATCAGGAACAGTAGCTTCCTTTAGGTCGGCGACGCTCAACTTCAATTTCCTGAATAGGTCGAGGTACATTACTTCGGATGAACTTCCTTGATCGACGAGCAGCTTATCGATGTCAAATTTGGCTATCCTGAGTGTAATGACCAGGGCATCATGATGTGGGGTCCTTACTCCCATCAAATCTTCATCCGTGAAAATAATATGCTTGTTATAGTTGACGTCCTCTGCTCGTCGACGCTTTCCTAAATGTGACTTTGCTGGATCGATTTGAAAAGCCTGCATTACCGCTATAAGTTTTTCCATTTCCATTCGAGCTGAGTTCCTTTGTATCTGCTTGACATCAGATACTCCGTGGATTACTACGAACTCGTGTCCAACATCATCCTCCAGCACGTTGCCGAGTCTCGCCTCTCTGTTGGCAGTCACTTTCCCTGCCCTTTTTCCACAAAATCGTTCAAATGCCCGGACTGGGCCAATTCTTCGAGGTGAGACTTAAGAGCTTTGCATTGCTCGGTCTTGTGTCCTCCTTCTTTGTGAAAAGCGCACCTCAACGCATTATTCCTCTTCGAGGGATCTCCTCCCATCTTCCTGGGCCACTTGATGAATGGATCATCCTTGATCTTCGTGAGAATCTTGTAAATTGGTTCTTTGAAGACGGTGTTGACCGCCTGGAATGCTTTCGACGCGTCATGGTTCCCTTTGTTCTTGGAGCCATTTTTGCCTCCGTTCTTTCCTCCTTTCCTCTGGTTCTCATTTTTCTCACCTACCTTGGTAGTGAGCTTAGCTCGACCGTTTTCTCCTGTATTAGGGCGGGTGACATCTTCCACCTTTGCGTATTTCTTGATTTGGGCCATTAGGTCGTCAATAGTCATAGCTTCCTTCTTCGTCAGGGACTGGTAGAGGAGGGAAGAACTAGGGAGCCCAATTTTGAAGGAGGCCACTGCCACTTCCTCCGCGCAGTCCTCGGTCTCATTAAATAACTCCCAGTACCTCTTCACGTATTCTCGGAGGGTCTTTTGAGGCGTTTTCTTCATTGTTCGCAGAGCATCCATCCTTTTGGGATGGGAGCTACTGGTAATGAATCGGGCCGTAAAGAGTTCAGTTAGGGATTTAAAATTCTTGATCGACCGGTGGGGGAGCCTCTCGAACCATTTATGTGCTACATCATGAAGGCTCGAGGGAAAAATGCGGCACATCAGGGCATCTCGGTGACTCCAGAGGGTCATGGCCTGTCGGTATTGCCTGACGTGATCGATGGGATCAGTTTTTTCGTCGTAAATATTGAACCTTGGAATGGAAAATTTCTTGGGAGCTTCCTCCTCTTCGATTTCTATTGTGAAAGGTGACTTCATCTGGGTTTTGAGAGCTCGCCTCGCGAGTTCTCTGGTTGATCTTGTTCCGTGGTGAGCGGGATGCTGGTCCATCTCCCCGCGGACCATGTTTCGTATGTTCTCGTCGCTGCGAGCAGGGCTCTGGTAGCGGCGAGCTCTTCGCAGCTGTTCGCAGAGGTCGTCGTCTGACTCGCCTCCTTCGTCCCTTTGAGATTCTCGCCTAGGGCTCCTTCCTCGGCTGCGAGATTTGCTCGCCTGAGGGCTAGGAGTGCGATATGGGCGTCTCCTGTTATCAGGACGAAGGTCCCTCTCTAGTATTTCCAGTCTTCTTTTTAAGCGAGCATTCTCAGCCTCATATCTGCGAGAAGACTCCCTCTGCTCGTGGATCCTTGCCTCGTACGCATCAATAAACCTGGATATCTACGTGGACCTCGCTGGTCCCTGACTTTCTTCTGAGGCTGGTCTTTCCCGGCGAGCTCTCTGATCTGAACGTCGAACTTCAGACCTAATACTGCGAGGAGCAGGTGGCTCTTGAATATCTCCTGCTTGGGGAGCATTGCTGCTGTGGACAGATATCTTAAACTCCTTTCTTGACGTGGGATCTTCTCGGGGAAAGATGAACGCTTCCCACAGACGGAGCCAATTGTGGATGCAATTGTTATGCAACACAAATAAATACGAGAGAAGCAATTATCAAGAAAAGAATAAGGAATATAAGATGCCAATCACACAACAAAGGATGTACGTGGTTCAGCAAGGATGTGCCTACGTCCACGGTGGTGCAGTCAATATTATTTCTATACACTCTGGAGAGTAATTACAGAGAATGCAACTTGTCCTTTTACCCCAGACCTAGGGTTTAATATATACATGTACATGTAGGTAAGTGGACGTGATGGGTTTCTCCACGTTTTCCATCTCCCGTGTAACTTCTGATTGTGGGAGCGTGGGGGAGACCGGATCAATAAGAGATGAGGGGCCCGGACTTTGGGCCGTCAGGACTGGGCTACTCGTCCAGGCCCATGGTTCTAAATTTTGGGTACCCACACGAAGGAATGAAAAACTAAACTAAATCAATACGCATAAGGTAAAGCAATTCCAACTCCACCTCCAAGCAAATCTTCAAATAATCTATGCAGCTTCTCCAAACTTATTCTTGAAAAGGTTAGTCAACGCACGAGGTCAGAGCCTCGAGCATGAATACACACTACTCCCCTCAATTAGGGTCCATGAACCCAGACAGTAGAATTATACATGATAAATATCACAATAGAATATTTTAATTATGAGATAATAATTAAACGCGAGAAAGATAAATTACTAACCTCTCCCAAAGATTTTGATAAAATCACACAAATATCATTTTAATTATCCCACAGCCCCAAAGCGTTAATTTAATTAAATTATTATTGTTCTCACTTTTTATTATGGCGGTCCTCCCACTCCGGGTGGTAATTTCCACCAAAGTTTAACACTTTCCCTTGTCAAAATGACTGCCGATCTGTTTAAACTATCGATCCCGCAATTTGACAAGGTTCCACACACGACACGACATAAAACACCGACTGACCCATTTAAACTGTCGGCCCTCGCTATTTATATCACCCATATTTTAATACCCGTCTTATTATCTTAGGTTTTAATTCTCAATTATCAATTATCAAATCACCCTACCCATTTTATCGATGTGAGATCCTCAAAATATCCCTTAATCCCATACCTAAGGGTTCCCAAGTATACATACATCATATCCTACATATAGGATGAAACATTAATATAAAACACGTCTTAATCTAATGCCTAGGCTAACAAAATGATGATTTAATGTAAAAATCTGCCCCATCCCGAAATATGAAATCCCCACGAATTTACACTAAGTCCCATACATAGCAAGTATAAATTTTAACCAAGGCCTACCCACTATTCCATACCTAGTCAGCAACCTAACATAGGGTTGAGCAAAATACTACCCAAAAGCCCCTCGTCCCCGTGATGGCAAAAGTGAATAATAATAATTCACACAATATCATAAATCATAAACACAACATGACAATATAATCATAAAGGTCCCAATTTAATTTAAATCAATTAATAACACCGACATTAATTTCAACATGATTAATTCCATTCAATAATGTTAAATTAATTAACATATAATAATCTTCAATAAGACAAAACCGTTTTCTTTTATAAAGCATCTACTTTTTATAAGTGTGAGCTCATCCTAATAACCATATAAACAATCCCATAAAAATTCTACATGAGAACCTACACCCAAAACCATAAAAACCCAAGAATATAACCTACGCACCCAAGGGTTTCAAATATTAAATCATATTTAAAATTTTCATAAAAATAGTCCCAAAATTTTAGTGTCGACTTTCTCTAGTTAAGTTACTAATTGATTTTAATCAAAAACACATGATTAAGGGTTTAGGCGACATTTAAAATGCACAATACTAAAGGAAAGGGATAGAGTATTCATGACTAAGATTTAGATGAAGAAAATATGATAGCACGGTTGGATTCCTATCAAAAAATTAGCAAATAAGTGTTCTTGAACAAACTTGATTAAAGCCCAATTAAGCCTTACAAAACTTTAGTAGGTTGATCGATTATGTTGGAGGTTGATGATTATGGTGGAGAGAAAAATCTTTTGGAAGATCTCTTTGGTGAAAAACTTGGGAAAAGGTGATTATAAGAAGTCCCCCCATGAATTATTAAGGTTATATACCAATTGAGAATCCTAAACCCACTTAAAATCTTAAATTAAGAAGTCGACTGCTCCAAAAATTGACAGGTTGATCGATCGACTGCAAGTCTGGTGGCAGCTCCCCCACAAAAATTTTATAAGTAAAAATAATTAAAAACTCAATAAAAAATTCATTTTAATTTCGATTTCAATTCCTCTTGAAGTTTTATTCTTCTAATATTAAAACCAACATATTTTACTAATAAAAATTATTAAATCCATTTTTTTTAATATTTTAATTAATTAATTAAAATAATTATTAAAACACAGGGTGTTACAACTGCCTTTACGCTTAAGGTTTCGAAATGGTCGGGGAAGCTTCTGTCACACATGGGGAGACTCACGCTGCTTCGTTCTACTTTACTGTCCATGACCTTCCACATTTTTTGTGTCTTAGATCCTCCGGTCAGTGTTATTCAGAGATTAGAAAGGAATTTTTCTTCCTTTATATGGGGTGCCCAGGGAGATAATTGAAACACAAATGGGTTAGCTGGAATCAAATGTGTCTTCCTTATGCAGAAGGTGGTGTGGGGGTAAAAGGTTTAACTGATATCATAAAAGCTTATTCATGCAAGCTTTGGGCTTCTTTTCATGCAGGTGGAAATATTTGGTCATATTATATGCACAAGAGATATAGATCATTAGCTGAAACTGAATTCCATGGATCGCCTTCCTTTTCTAATCCAACTTGGCACATAATGCAAAAAGTGTGGGATTTTTCTCATGATAATGTTGAAAACGATATGTCGGACGTTTGGAGGCCCACTACGGATGGAATTTTCACCTTAAAATCTGCATGGGAGTTGGCTCGTAATAGAAAATGCAATATTTTCTCTTTCTCGGTGATTTGGAATCCCAGAATTCTTCCTAAAGTCTCTTTCTTTATGTGGCGTCTTCTACTTCATGCATTACCATTAGATCCTTGTTTGAAGAAACTTCATATTTTTTAGCTTCAAGATGTAGATGCTGCACCAATCCAGTGGAGGAGGAATTTGATCACTTATTTGTCTCTAGTAAACTTGCTCATGACGTTTGGAATCATTTTTAGGGTCTTATGGGGTATAAATTTAGTTTTTCTTCTCTTAATAGATATCTCATGTCTTGGTGGTTAAATTCAATAGGAAACAATATCAAATCTTTACTTTCTATTATCCTACCTTGCTACATTTGTTGGAGGATTTGGTGCTCTCGTGATAAAATGGAATTTGAAGGGGAGGTTATGAAAGCTTTCAAGATTATAGATATGGTCCATGAAGATGAGAGAATTTCTTTTAAATCTCAACCTTACAAAGGTGTAAAATCCAGATATTTATTGAGTTTCATCTCAGATTTTTCTATCTCATGCTTTATAAGCCACCGGTGAAAAGCTTTTCTTCACTTATCTTTTAATAAATTTCTCCTTATTCTTGAAAAAAAATTTAATAATTCGAACATTAATGGGATTACAATTTTGCATGTTACACCATTTTAAAACTCTGTTAATGTGAGCTTTTAGAGAAAATCCCAATAATCCACGCGCTCTATCTAATAATATCAACTGTGCATATAGTTTAAAAGTTGTATAGATTCCTCTAATAAAACGTTTAAGTTATGGAGTCCATCAAGTCAAACATACATGATTAGTTATGAATGAGGCTTGATCTAGTCTAGGTTAGCTAAACCATAAAGATTGAAGATTGAAGATCATGAAAAGTTGCTCGTTAAACAATTATAAAGTTGTACCTTCATTTGAAGTGAAAAAGATGTATATTTTTATGTTTGTAAATCGTACAAGGCTAAAAAGAAATGTGCAAGTTTTCTAAATGTTTTTACAATTTTCACTTTATTTTAAAATTCATAAAGATTTAGAAAGAGGGAATTAAATATTTCTTTAATAGTCATAGAGACTTTTATTTGTTTTTAAAACTGAGTTGGAAACTAGTCCATGCTTCTTTGAACATTTAAATCTTTTTTAATAATATTTTGTGCCTTAATTGTTTGCATAACTCTCTTTTGAGCTTGTACACACGGTCCCATTCGTAGGGTCGGCCCAGATTTTTTTCTAATTTTATAAATAGACCAATTTTCCTCCATTTTGAATATATCTGAAAACCTAATAACTAAATACATCTTTGAGAGAATTTTCAAGATTGAGATCATTTTTGTTTTTTCTTCTCTTTCCAAATTCACTTATTCCTTTCAAATTTGCCAAAACTTAGATCTATACTTGATTTAACATCTTTGAGAGAGAATTGAGAGTGTTTTAGTTTATAAACTAAACTAGCTTTTGTAAATTAAAACTATCTTTGAAGACTTACTATGATCTAAGACTCCACGATCTAAAATTGGAGTAATCTTTTCCTAATGGACAGGTGTGGTGCGGCTACAAGGAATACCCAGAGTTTGTCATTTATTCCATGGATCTTGGAGTATACTTTCATTTTCAATGGGGGAGAGTTTAAAGGTTCATAGGTGACTACATAATATTTTTTATGTGAGAAGTACCGTCTTGGCTTTTATAAAATTTCTTTTCAAGTATAAATGGAGATTGTGAGTGTGTCGAGATTTTTTACCCCGGGGGGGTGGTTTCCTCATAAAATTGGTCTTGTGGTAATTTATGTTTGTTTGTACACATATAATTTCACACACCATATATAAACTTGTGTTAATATTGCGATTTTCTTTAGAATTAAGTGTTGTATGATCTAGTTTTTCTTAACCCCATTCATTTAAATTCAACATGTGTGTGTTTAAAATCAATCTGAGAAGGTTTAGCTTGATTCAAGTGTTAAGGATTTAAAATTGAGAATTTTTTTGTTAATATGTGAAAAATTGACCAAGTATGCTTTCTAACATATTCCCCACCCTTATAGGTTAGCCCACTTTTAATTGAGTATCACATCACATTTTCCTCAATTGGTATCAGATTTTGGTTCTCACTTTGTTGTCATTAACATGCTAGAGTAAATTTTATTATGTGTATGTCTTATATGATTGTTGGTTGTAAATTTTATTATTTATGAATTGCTCTCATATTTTCTTGTCTGATTGATGGATGAATTTAGAGATTTGAGTTTCATAAATCATCATCCTTATTTTGATGGCTCTAATTACGGTCATTGTAAGGTTAAAATGTTAGCACATCTTAGTTCTAAACATGGGCATGTATGGATGAATGTTGGAGAAGGTCGAATATACCCTACCATTGAATAAGGTGGGTAAGAGTTAAAAAATCGGGAGTGTGGGAGATGGAAGCGGATGAAGGTACCTATATAGAGCACACCCAGGGTTTGCTTTCTGTGATTTAGTTATATAGACCTTCATCTGGCTGGACTTGAATTTTGACAAAATATTTTTGTAATTAGGATTGTGTCTCCCCTATCGACGCCAAACTCTCTGTGATCGGTTACATCAAATGAGCTCTCTATTCAGTCCAGCATTCCATAAAAGGTAATTTCCATACTCTATGGCTCATAAGACCTATTATGTCACGTAGGACACGACACCACGTTCCATTTGCATTTCGTTTATCATATCATATGATAGTGCTGGGTTTAGTCATAATAAAAAAATTAGTTCAAGATCTTAACTTGAAATTTTTATAAGAATAAATATTTTTTATGAAAATAAAATTTTGACACTAAATATCGTTTTTGAATTAAATGTTAAGAATTAACTTTTTGAAGATGAATCTAAATTTTTTATCCGTGTGTATTAATATATGTTGGTCAATATATATATATATATATATATATATATATATATATATATATATATGTGTGTGTGTGTGTGTGTGTGTGTGTGTGTGCTCTTAACAGTTAGAGCAACCCTTATGCAAAGGGTTTAAATGCACTAAACTAGTGAAAATATACCCTTGATAAAGTGATAAAATTGTTGTGGGTTAAACCATATTTACCATATCTGTAACAAAACGATGTTGGTTTGAGTGGTGAGTGACACCCTTGGGCGGAACATCATGTTCAGCTTAAGGGGCTGTCCAAAATTTATTTTTCCTCCCCAAAGTCTTAAGTTATTATGTTTAGCCCCACAATTATATAAAAAAAATGTTCCACTATTTAAAAAAAAGGTTCCGCTATTCATTGAACCTGCTATTTATAAAAAAAAAGCCATTGGATAAATTAAATATATTCGTTGTAATTATATAGCCGTTGCAAATATTTTGGGGTCAAAATAGAAATAGAAAAATATATTATAAAGCTTAGGCGGAACAAGATGTTCCGCTTTAGGCTTTATATTTTATTTTATATTTCTCTTACGCGGAATAACATGTTCCGTTTTAACAGCGGGACCCACAAAAAACCAACTAGTCCAATTATATCTTTGTTATTTTTTACCCTAGCGAAATTTAAATATAAACTTTTACACTATCCATAACATACACAAATACTGCATATTTAGATTTTTACCTTGTCCTATTGTATGTCTGATATAGTACATATTATATATATGTTATAGATTGCATGTCCCCATGGTTTTCTATATGTTGATAATCTTGTAGCTGTTGGCCTGCTCCCTTGTTAGCATTGTGCGATTGGACCTTTAGCAGGTCATAGGCTATTTGATTTGGCCGGATAGACTCCCAACTGTTATCATGTTGGCCTACCTATACACACGATTTGACCTCTAGTTGTTCAATAGGATTTTGACCAATATGTTACATATATATATATATATATATATATACAGTCCTGTTCTTGTGCGAACTAGTCCGCATTTTAAGAATGCGGACCGGGCATGTGTCACCTGGTGGTGAGCCCAAAAAAGAGATAGAGTGTGCCTATAATTTAGGCGATAATTTTTAGGCGCACCGTTAGGTGACACGTGTCCGGTCCATATTCTTAAAATGCGGACTAGTCCGCACAGGAGCATTATTACATATCTGTGCGGACTAGTCCACATTTTAAGAATGCGAACCGGACATGTGTCACCTAACGACGCACTGAGAAATTATCGCCTAAATTATAGGCACACTCTCTCTCCTTTCTGCGCTCACCGTCAGGTGATACATGTTCGGTTCGTATTCTTAAAATGCGGACTAATCCGCATAAAAGCAGGATTGTATATATATATATAAAGGAGGAGAGTTTTTTTTTGTCTCTCCCAACTGATGGCTCAAATAAAAAAACTGTAGGGTTTGGTGTTTATCAACTAGCGGCTGAGATACCTCTCACGTTTGCTGAGATTACATCTCATTTCATGGCCAAAACCAATTGCGTCGTTCGGACACCCACTAAAAGCACAAGGCTCGAGGGCAAGGAAAAGCATAAGGAACTCTCTCCCCACACTCCCATCTACAGCTTCAATATTATCTCTCTACCCCCTTTCTCTAATCTTTTCCTCACAGTCGAACACCATACATCGTCTGCTATCAACACCGGGTAAGTTTGAGAATTTGAGTTTCAAAGTTTCATGGATTTCCAACTTCCATCATATTTTAACGAATTTGTGTTCCAATAGATGTGTTGTGATCTAGGAACTTTAAAACGATTTTAGTTTCACATTTTAGTTTCTCATATTTTATTTATAATAACTGATTCTTTAATGGCATTGAAGGTACTCACTCTGTTGTACAAGGGATAAGTTCCAATGGCACCCCCAGTATTCTTTCCCCATCTTCTGTTAAGTCTTATAGGACGGGCCGTTTTAAACTCCCACTTTAATACATGTTGGGTTTCTAATGTTGCCCATCTATTATTTTCCCAACTTTACTTCACAAAATAAATGGGGTTTTTTAGATTTCTCTATTATATTATCTCTCTCTCTTTCTGTTTTTTTTTTCGTTGTAACCTCTTCTCGTTCCGTTTTGATCTTCAGGTGGTGGACCCATATTTTCTTCTGGTGGAGATGGAGAAGAGGTAAGTAGTGAACTAAGGGTTCTGCAGAAGTAGTTCCCGTGTGTAAATGGTATTAAGTTGATCTTCATATTTATTCCAATATAACTCTTAATGTGTTTCCTAAATGGTATTGTGTATATTTTCTAGTGTTTTCCTTTTTTTTCTTGCATGGTTGTTACTACGGAGACAACGGAGATAACAGGAAGCATGTTTTTCACCTCTTAACTAACTATAAGAGATAGCGGGGTAGCGGTGGTGTTGGAGTCGGCAATGACATTGTCGATGTCGGAACCATTGGTTTCAAAGTTTAATTTTGTAGGACTTTTTGAAATTTAGTGTGTTTGAAATTTGAATGGGGATCTTCTTAAAATTTTGTCTCTGAACGATGTGGTAAGTGATTCTACTATGGATTTGATATGTTTGAATTGGGACTTTCTTGATATGGTTGTTTTTGACATTTTCAGTTTAAAAAATCTGCTTTGATGAGTTGAGTATTAATGTTCTTTTTATATTTTTTCTTCGATGAACTGAGTATTAATTTCTTGATATTTTTATTTTGATAAATATGTTTGTTTATTGTTTTATTTTATCTACGCACTCTGATTCTTAGGTCATTGAAACTGATGAAGAAAATATGATTTTTATTTTCCTTACATGACAGTACTCTACAGGAAGTTATTATTATTTTTTTATATTTTTGCTTTGATGAGCTGAGTATTAATTTCTTGATATTTTTATTTTGATAAATATGTTTGTTTTTGTTTTCTTTTATCTAGGCACTCTCTGATTCTTAAGTCAGTAAAACTGATGAAGAAAATCTGATTGTTATTTTCCTTATATGACAGTACTCTACAGGAAGTAGTTGGCAATCTATAACAAATTTCTTGGGTAGTTTGTGTGAAATTAATGGTGTGTTGTTTCTTGGGCAGTTATTGAGCTGATATAGATGCAAAGTTCACAACTTATGCTTTGTGGAGTCCATAGATGAAACAACTCTAGAATTGAATAACTGTATAACACAAATGTTCTTGCTGAACTGCAGCACTATCTATTTTTTTAATGACTGTATAATCAAGTGGAGTCCATTTTTTAATGAACGACAGCATCATAATATTTTGTACTTTTGCATAATGGCTCAAATAAATGTTAGTGAAGCTTTACGATGGCATAACTACACTGATGAAAAAAAATATGTGTTTTATCAAAAGAATCAATTTTAAAAATTGTTTGGAGAGAGATTTGCTCGATGTATATTCTTTGTACATTTTTTTTCTTTAATATTGCATGTTACTTAGTTATTCAAGTAGTTTTAATATAAAGCCATTGTACTATATTTTGTTCATCTCAGTTGTTCAATGCTCCATTTGGATTCTTTTTTACAAAATTACAGAGCTTCTTATCATGAGATATCCTTTTTAGTTTTGGGAAATGATAGTATGTTGCTTTTACTTGAATGAAGCCTCATTCATAGAATATTTTTAAATTAAATTTCTCACATTTACCATTGAGTAGAAGCCCTTTTTTATATATATATTTTCACATTCTCCAGTTTAACTGATTCAGTATAGACAATGATATTAAGAGCAACCCTTACGGGTATGCTAAACAGGTATATATGCCCTATACGTGTATGCTATGGGTAAGGCAGAATGGTAAATATAACCATTCGTAAGGTATAAAATAACAAAGATGCAATTGGACTAGTTGGTTTTTTGTGGGACCCGCACCCAAAACGGCACATCATGTTCCGCGCAAGGAAATAAAAAATAAAAAAAAAGATATTGGCTTAAGCGGAACATCATGTTCCGCCCAAGCATTTGACTATTTTCAACATTTATATTTTCATCCCCAACTGTTTCAAATGGTTTCGACGGCTATTTATTTATCCATCCAACGGTTACATTTTTTTTTTATAAATACAATTACTTATCTTCATTTTCATTTATATTTGTATTCTAAACACTCTCAATTTGCATTTATATGTTTTTATTCAAAACACTCTCTAGTATCTTCAATATTCCCAAAATTATTTTTTTAGGTAAGTAAATATTATTTATTTACCCATAAATAATTTCAAATTTTTTATTTTTGCTTAAAAATATTTTGTGATTATTTTACAATGGTTCGAGGTCAAAATATGTCTCAACACGACGATGCAGTATTATGCACCGCTTATGTAAATCAAGCAAATGATGGTTTACGAGGAACTAATCGACCTAGCATATTATTTTGGGATGCAGTCGCCGAAGAATATAATACAACAACGGGTATCACTGAACGTCGGACGGGACCCAGCCTACAAACTCGATACAGTAAAATCTCGAGGCACATAATGTTATATGTTTCTAAATTGAAAGATGCATCGATGACAAATCGTGGTAGTGGGACAGTTAACACAGATTGGGTAAAATCACTTATATCTTTTGTAAATTTTTTTTTAAATATTATTTCTCTTAAATCTGTTGCTAACGAGTTAATAAAATTACATTGTCATTTTATTTTAGGTTACTGAAGCTAATCTAGCATTCCAGCGAGAGAACAAGGGAAAATCATTTAATTTTGAATCTTGTTACCAAATTTTAAAAAAACTCCACAAATTTCAAATTTCCCAAACATTTTTAGACTCTCCTCAATTTCATTTTGATTCACCAATGACGGGTGCGACAGAAAGTGAAGGAAGTCCGAATATTGGGTTTCCCCTAGGAAATTCCAAAGATGGGGAAGAAGTTAATATAGAAAGGCCTTATCCGAGGCCACCTGGAAGGAAAGAGATGAAGCAACGGGCTAAAGGAAAAGCGAAGGCTACTAACATTGAGGTGAACCGAGAAATACTGAATAGTTGCTCTTCATTCAATGAATCATTTGAGCGATCATGTCAGGTTGATCGTGTACGTGACGAAGAGGCCCGTTTGGGGCTTAACCGTTCATTGCAACTTAAGGAGCGAAGTTTGGAGCTCAACAAACGCAGTATATTGGCTATGGAGAGGAAAGATATGCGTGAACAAATATTGCTTGATCAACAAATTATGAGCACTGACACCTCAAACATGAATTCAATCCAGAAGGAGTACCATGAATACCTCGTGCTTAATATAATCAACAAAGCACGGGGCCAATCAAACTTTCCAAAATATCCACCACATGGAGGTCATTCTGGATTTTAAAATTTCTATGCTTTTGAGTATGTAACATGTTATTTACTATTATCGTTTGATCTACTTTGTAATATGATTTTATGGGTTGTGAAATGCATTTGTTTCAAATTTCCATAGATAAACATTAGTTCGGTACAATATTAACGATACAACATTAATAATAAAGATAACAACAAAACAACATTAGAAAATAAACATAAATTGGGTAAAATCACACACTGTTATTGGTGAACACTCTCTAAATTTATACTGAACACATAAATTGGGTAAAATCATACACTCTTCGTATTCTTCCATTTATATTTTTATACTGAACACTCTCTAAATTTATGAAATGAATTTGTGAAATGAAGCTTCAAATTGTGAAATGAATTTGCGTCAATCTTAACAATACAACCTTAACAATAAAGATAACAACATAACAACATTACAAAAGAAACACTAACTGGATTATATTTCTTAATTATCGAAATCCCAATCTACATCATTCAAATTTACAGCATCAGACATGTCATAATTTTGCGTTGATGGGCCAGGTTGGCTAGTATCTTCTTAGGCACCAATATCATCCATGTGCGGTCGATACACTATGGTCGCAGGTCGGGGATCTTCTGTGGGGTTGTAAAAGGCCGAGGTTGTACCACTAAAAAAATTAGGCGGGGGAGGAGTTCGCTCATGAGATACACCCAACTCTTGGAGCTTCCTTATATCTATATCCAACTCATGACTCCAATAGTTATTAAGATGCATCGCTACACCTAGAGTGGTGGCTCTCGAGGATTGCCAATAATCAGAGAATTCCCGACTAGTAAATAGGAGGTCATCGTATGTGGGCAATTCTTCATCGATCACAATCCTGTCCGGCCGTGGAACCGGAATCAATATGGATACACCTGAAGGACTGCAAAATGGTAGATCCCAAGTCATTTGGGGTTGAGTGGGATTTACCCGACCAGTGGGAGTCTCATAAGCGTCAGGTGCCTGTGAAGGGATAGTCGGTATTTGGATGTGTATGGCAGTGAGCTGGAACTTATGACATCCGTGTTGACTGCTCGATAGAGGGGTGGCATTACAAGGCCTAGGGAAACTTGCTTCCAGTAACGGTCATACATGGGTTGAGAAACAATGGATACGCTCAGGTCCATCTCGTCAATAATAATCCCATGCCTATCAGGGTGAAAGGGTATCCTCATCATTTGCGCGGGAGGGTCATTTGGTATGCAAATTTCACCGGTGATCTGTCGGCGGCATCGATCACCCAAGTAATATACCCCCCCATATTGAGGATCCATAAGAACGCATCGTTTCAGTGATATGTACTTCGCATGTTGAACGTAGGCATGCATCTCCAAAGTAGACCCCGAGTAAGGTAACCAATTGATCGAACCTGGCGATCGCATTTTAATCTGACTCTGGGTTATGGGAAAATTATACAGGATTGGGCCCTTTGTCTCCTTACGATTTAACCGATTTTGTTTCTTCCATCGATTAATCCTAGGCCAGCAGTCACCAGTATCTTCCCTCAATAAGGGACACACCCGTTGTATGTATTCAAACCCGAAAAAGTGCAATACAAAAATGAGTATTATTAAACCAAAAATTTTATATTTAAAACATTGTATATCACTTTTTAACACTTACCAATATGAGTTGCCAAAAACAATTCATAGAGTCTACGCGACATCTTGACAAGAGATGGAGAGAGTAGTATATGCGAGCTAGAATTGCCGAACCCTAATCGTATGATCCCACAATCTCCAAATCCTCCAAAGCAGCCAACCAACCAATAGGAACGCTGCCTCTTGCGGTCGGGAAAAAAATATGTCCCACACAAAAAAATAAAAAAGCCCTAGCAATGTCTTCAGGGCTAACAATCACAGTATTTAACTTTATGGCCTCAAACAACTTATTTAAGCTCGACACTTTAACCCCGCAAGAATCACTGCAATTTGGTTCAATACCGAGAAAGTATCTATGTATAATGTCACCTCGGATTTGAGTTTTTCCATCAAGTACAATCAAGTATTTTCTATCATCCATCGGTACCATAGTACCGCTTCCGATGGAAATACCTGCAAGATGGGAAGGATAACAATCAGTTGTAAATAAAATAAATATACTAATCAATGTTAATATTGAAGTAATTTTTTATATACAAAAACTAACCAGTTAAAATCGTAAAATCATAAGGAGTAATGGTCAGCTCCCCGGTTGGTAGTTGGAACGTGTTGGTTATGTCCCACCAACGCTCACCAAGCGCTTGTACCAATCCCCAACTTGTCTTGGGAATTTGAGCATCCAATAATTCTCCCCAACTGCTACGGTGTATAAACTGTATAACCTCAGGATATGTTTTTAAATATTTGTATGTGGCTCTAAGACTATGCCAATTGTCACGCATCTTTATTGAGTTGTCGTTTGTGGCTGTGTCCGGAGAAGGTTTAATGTGATCTCCGTTGTCCACTATATGCCTATAGTTCTCAAAAACTATAGGTCGCTCGGCATTATTAATTTCGGCCTCTCGCGTACCTTCTCCCATTTTTCGAGACTTTCTAGCCCGAACAACCTGTCTAATTTTCTTTCCAATTTGTTCCATTATGAACACTGCAATTTCAATAGAAAAGTTATTAATTTTATAACATATTTGGTAATGAATATAAAAAGATTATATATAAATATATGCCACTTTGACTATACAATATAGTTTCTGTCTAAATATATGGCTAGAATTTGATTTACATGATAATTACTAATTAACTATTAAATACATCACTTACAAAAATAGAACATGTAATTATTTAAAAAAAATAACAAAACATATAATTTCTTAAAAAACATAACAAAACAGATAATTTCTTAAATAATTTTTTATAAACATTCACTATTTTTTTATAAACATCCACTTAAATAGTTTCTTAAAAACATAAACATAAAAAAAACATAACCGAACCGAACAAAAACATTCACTTTAATAACTTAAATAATTTCTATAAACATTTAAATAACTTATAAACACAACAAAAATTAAACAGAACAAAAACTTTTACTAATTAGTTTACAAAAACATTTATAGAACATTTACTAATCAGTTTTTTAAAGAACAAAAACATTTACTAATTATGTAAATATATGCCACTTTGACTATACAATATAGTTTCTGTCTAAATATATGGCTAGAATTTGATTTACATGATAATTACTAATTAACTATTAAATACATCACTTACAAAAATAGAACATATAATTATTTACAAAAAATAACAAAACATTTAATTTCTTAAAAAACATAACAAAACAGATAATTTCTGAAATAATTTTTTATAAACATTCACTATTTTTTTATAAACATCCACTTAAATAGTTTCTTAAAAACATAAACATAAAAAAACATAACTGAACCGAACAAAAACATTCATTAATATAACTTAAATAATTTCTATAAATATTTAAATAACTTATAAACACAACAAAAATTAAACAGAACAAAAACATTTATAAAACATTTAGTAATTAGTTTTTTAAAGAACAAAAACATTTAAAGAACCGAACAAAAACATAACCAATAATTAGTAAATAAATAATACATTAAGTAATAAGTAATTAAATAGAACATTAAAATTAACTAATAAATAAATTACAATAAAACGTAATAAAAGAGATGATTTACCGAAGTTAGTGTTTTTTTTTAGTGATAAAAAAAATTTACCGTCGGTTGATTTAAATAGAGTAATTGTATTTAATTTTGTGGTTGGAAGGTAGGTGGGTAGATGAGGTAATAAATATGGGGGAAAACCGTAATATGTGAAAGAAGTTGGGGGTGAAAAAAGAATTTCGGAAGACCCTTAAGCGGAACATCATGTTCCGCCCAAGGGTGCTTCCCCTCCCCCTAAAACGACGCCGTTTAATCTCTTTTTCTACCGCTATTCCATTTTTGCCTTATCAGTTTTTTACCCACAGCAATTTCGTCCAATTTCATCCGATCTGGTATGCTGTTTTTGCCCTAGTTAAATCCAAATTTGAACTACCCGTAAGGGTTGCTCTAAGTAAGCTAAACATGTTGCAAGGTTGTCTCGACAACATTAAAAAAAATTATTTTTTTCCTCAAACTAAAGGGTTTAGATTTTTTTTAATGGAAAAAATTTTCTTAAAGGTTCAAGTCATCCATTTTAATTTTTTTGACCAAGGTGGAAAAATTATACAGTTAATGATTGATGGTTTTGGAACAGGTAAGAGACGTATGGATTCAATGGATGGGTTTTGAAATCTTACCGCATACTGGCAAGAGTTGTCTAATCTTATCAGAAAGGGTACAAAGTGTCATTGAAAAATTTCCTTCTCTCCATTGGAATCTACTACCATCCAATCACACTTTTTTTGGGTTTGAGGGGTATCCAATCACAACCTGGAACCATGCAAAACCCACCTTCTCGCTCTCATTCTTTCTCTCACTACGAGAGCAAGACACATTTGCTTTTGAAATCACAAAGTACATAAATGGGTACATAAGGTTGTGTCCGTGAGAGAAAGAAATTGGTGATGGTAATGGGTGGGGGGAACGAGTGAATTATTTATAAGGGCGCACGAGTTTTCATGAATATTTATATATATATTTTTAAATACACCTTCTATATTTATATATTAATACATATGTTTATATTAATATTTGCATTATTATATGTTGAACACATTAAAATAATCAATCAAAACGCGATACAAATTTTTTCTTTACCCGACATAAACCGTTATTCAAATAAAACATAATGTCGGATTTATTTGATGATTGAATTGGGTCATTCATGATTTAGGTATTTACAGGGGTAGGGCCATTGAGGAGAACTATTTTTGGAGACTCTCGAACATATCATGTTCATCATGTTATCATTAATTTTATATATAGCATGTTGCTTTAACACTTTAATATTTTGGAAAGTAATTTCAATTCTATTGTATTTATTTGGACATTTTAAATCACATATATTTGAATGAATTCAATGGACATTATTATTTTATCATGCCATCAACATGGGTACACATTAATTTACCTTTTAAAAACTAGATATATAACAAAATAAAAGAAGAAATGTGAAAAGGGAAATAAAATTTAAAATGAAGGAAGAAAAATAGGCATTGGTTAAATAATTTTTATCATGTTTAAACTCATGAGTCTAAAATATGTCACCTAGCCATGACGAGTAAGTGTACTATGGGATGACAAACAATATTTATATTTGCACTATTGACGACATTTAAAATACAAAATATCACGAGAATAAATTTATTGTCGTGCCATCGGCACGGGTACATCCTAGTATATATATATATATATCAGTTCCTTTTAAGCGTGGCCCTATGTCCCCTTATCTATTAATAATGTGACTCGTGTCACTAGGTTGCATGGAAGCTTTATACATTGGCGAGTTGTCTCATCTATATGCTATTCCAAATGGTTTTTTTGTTTTTTTAATAAAAAAAACCGACGTCGTCGGCGTACTCCTTTACAGCCCACGGTTTTATTTTAGGTGCATATATCAAATAGTCCCACAATTTTTTTTTAATACACATTTAGTCAAAGTCTTTTTTTTTGCACCAAAAATTTCTTTACCATGCCAAAAAGGTTTTACCATGTCGCCTGCGCGGATCTTTAAAGATAAGAGAATAAGGGACTTTTTGGTAAAAAATAAAAGGCTTGGACTAAGTGTGTATTAAAAAATATTTAAGGGACTTTTTGGTATTTGATCATTTATTTTAAAATTGAAATTGTTTTTTTGTTTACAAAACGACGTCGTGGTGTTTTTTCCCAACAGTAATATTTAGTTAGTGTTTTTGATACGCATTTGGTAACAACTGTAAATACAGGCATCTGATTTCTAAAGGCATCCTTTGTGTTTCTTTATAGATCCTTAGATCAGTTTTAATCAATGGTTGCATGTGTATTTTTTATAATGCATGTGAATCTAGTGTACACCAATCAACACACACTTGTGCACTCTATAAATAGAACCCTCTAGGTCTCATTTTTAAGGGTCCGAGAAAATTATTTTTATGGCCAAACTGTGTCAAAATTTCTAGAGAAAGAGAGAGAATAAACCAGAATAATTTCTTGTCGTCTTCAAGTGTTGATTTCTGTCAAAATTAAAATGAAGATTGGACATCTCTCATTCGAAATCTACACTTACGATTTTTAAAGAGTATATAATTTTTGTAAGTGATTTCTCTCATATTTTGTGTGTATTATTTAGATCAGTCTTTAGATCTAATTTTTGTACACAACACATACTTGATTCACGAAATAAATTTTTGTGTGTGAATATTCTGTTTGTATCTTGTTTGTAAGATCTTGAATATTTTTAAACATTTTTTTTAAAACAGATTTTTCAGAAAAATATTTTGTTAATATTCAGATATATATTTTTTGTGGTTTAGAAAGTTAAACCTAAGATTTTTTAGAACTAATTTGTGCAGATTTCATATTTGGACTGAAAATTATTTTCTTGAGTGTTTAAGACTGTTTTGATTAATCTGAAATATTTGTAAAAATAGTCTTGATAAGTTTTTAGATTAAAATCTGATTTAATCTAATATTAATTTTCTGAAAAATAAGTTGTGTATATTTGACTTTATGATTTTATTGAATATATTTGAAGTCATATTATTTCTGTAAATATGATTGTTTGGTCTTTGAAGTGATTTTAGGATTATTGATGTGCATATTACTTAGAAATCACTCACTACACAACACTTATTCACGTAGACACTTTTTGATGTGTATATATTAGATCAACTCTGATTGTTCTAATTTTTTAGAAAAGAGAAAAGCAAAGTTTAAGAACATTGTGTTAAATCAAGAAAGCTTGATTTAAACAAGAAAACAGAACATAAGAGTTGTTGCTGATACCTATGAGAAAGATATATTATTGCATTACATTCAGTTGTACCATTTAAGTGTGGGTATGTCATCTAGGATAGAAAACTGCACACAAATACTTCACTAAGAACTAGGACACAATAGGCACTGAGCCAACCTGCGCTAAAGAAGCTAGAGGGGAGGCAAAGACGTGAAGAAAGCAAAGTGAACAAGAGTTGCATTGTGAGGATAATTGCGAAAGAGCAACCAGAGCGGAGAGAAGCTTGATCGAGATAAGTAATAGCTTGTTCTGATTTATCTTGCTTTGAGTCTTGATTCATATTTGTATAATCGCTCCTATTTCGTTTGGTTTTAGTGGAAGTAGATTAGGTTGACTCTTAGGAGAGTCCGAAGATTTTTTCGGGAAGGGGGTTTTTGCGACGTTAAATAAATACCGTGTGCTTTACATTTTTCTCATATCACCTCACACGAAAAAGTATGTTTAAATAAAAGAAACTCGCCTAAAACTGAATTGGTTATTATTTTGTAAATCACCTAGATTTAACAAAGATAATAATTTGGACTTTTAATTGACTTTGGAAATTAAATTCGTTTTCATAAAGTTAACAATTCAAGAAAAGTTTGAATTGGTCCCTCCTAGAATAACCGGTAAAACTCATAGGTAAATTGTGTTTAATCGACAATCGTTTTTTTCCGCACATAAACGTTTGCGCATCATTAGGTTCTTTTAGAGGACTTTTTTACTTTAACTCCAACTCGGTTACCTTGAATATGTTATTTGCTTTCGTTAGTATGTAAGAGTACAATCATATTTTGAATTATGACCAAGCAAAAGAAGTTTGGGATATATTAAGAGTCACTCATTAGGGAACTTCGAGTGTGAAGAGAGCGAAGTTGCAAAGCATCGTAACTAATTTTCAAATCGTGCAGATGGATGAGAGTGAGTCATTCAATGAATATTACACACAGTTAACATAAGTGGTGAACACGTCATTTATTTGGGTGATAAGATTTTAAAATACAAAGTTGTGAAGAAGCTATTAGAAACTTAGCTTTTAGATTTTCTACTAAAGTTTCCATCTTGAATAAAGTAAAGACATGGATATGTGTAGTCTTGAAGAGTTGGTTGGATAACTTCAAATTTATAATCAAGAAGAAAATAATGTTGCTCCAAAACTAAAAAAGGACTTGGCTTTTGTTGTTAAGTCCAAAGTAAATAGTTTGGTGAAATATGATGAGAAATCGAAGGAGAATGTTGGATTATATATAGCTTTATTTGTGAAAGGGTTTAGTAAATTTTACAAAAATTAAAACAAAAAAGTTTTGAGCAAAACCTTACAAATCTACTAAACACGTCTCAATAGGTGAGAAAGGATATTTCAATATGGGAAAGTCCAATGGCGAGGAGAAATATTTTGGTCATGGTGGCATTGGTCATCATATGAATGTTTGCTGAACACATTTGAATAAATTTGAAAAGCATACGAGTGGGGAGAAGAAAAAGAAAGCGTATGAAGAGACTCTTTGTGATTCAGAGAGTTAGAGTTAGGATAGTTCTTCTAGTGATCAGTGCAGGAATGAGATTGCATTCATGGTGAGACTTCAATAAAATGTCAAAGTGAGTGATGATCGTATGTCTTTGAATACTATGGTGAAGAAGAATAGAGAGAGGCCTACTAGTGATAGGTTTTTAAAAGAGTAATCATCTTGTAGTAGTAATACTTCACTCATTTAGAATGAGGAATCATAATAAGAGAGTCATTGTGAAGGTAAGGACATACAAGAGGCTTTTAACGAATTCTATCAAGAATCACTCAAGCTTAAAAAGTCTAACATTTTTTTGTCCAAGTTGAAAGCTTTTCAAAATTAACTTAATAAGAAAAAAGTTGGAAAGTGTTAAATCAAAATGCCTTGCTTTTGAAAAGTGATTTATGTTTTAAATAAATAATGTGAAGCCATAAAATGCAACTATTTTGAAAGAAAAGGAAAATATTGACCTTGAAAATTCAATTTTAAAAATTGGCTTGATATTGAGCATGCAAAGGATTTTAAAATTAAAGTCAATTAGAGAAGGAAAGTTCTTGATAGTATTTTGCTAAGAAATTATCAAATATGGTGCCAAATATGGTACCACCAAGTAAATAAATGATAGCATAATCCAGTAAGACCTCAAGTGTGCAACAATGGTGAGAATTCAGCAAGATAAATAGAGAAAGAGGTGAGACAAAGAGGAAGAAGACAATAATATAAGTGGTTCAGCCTATTTAGGCCTACTCCACTATGTAGGTAAGTGTATGTTTACTATCAAGCTAGGATCTATTGGCCTTGAATTATAATGCACTCAACTTTCTCTCTCTACACTAAAATTTCAACAGAGTTTTGCTAGGGTTTTGAATTAAGGTTCCTTCTCAAGGTAGAAGGAGGCAAGTATTTATAGTGTTTGGGTGGTACGGTGTGAACCCTGGGCATGCCCCAGGCATGTGCATCTTGAATTAACCAATGAGTAATATCCACGTGTTACCTATGCAAGTTGACCATGATGATAAAATATTCCTCCAACATGTACACGTTATACGGTTGCAGCTGCCTGTCCACGTGGGATGATGATGTTGGAGCTTTTCCTTGCGTGTGGTAGAGAGGTTGTCCAGAAGGGTCTCAGATCATCCAAGTATGAAACCTGCATGTTCATGTTCTGACATAGTTCGGAGAGTGAGGTTTTAACTTAGTATATATCAGGCCAAGGTGGGGTCTCGGTTGTCTGGTGTACCAGACAAGACATTAGGAAGGAGTTCCTAACTAGTAAAAGTTCTAAGCCTCAAATATGGGGCGAAGTCGATAGAGTTGAGTGTGGGCTCCTTATGATAAGTTTGATTTGCTGGGTCGGTTGGTATGAATATGAGATGGGCCCAAACGAGGCTAAACTTGACCATACCAAGCACCCCTAGCCCTTAGTTTCCGATATTAGGAGGAGGATGAAGGGTAAGAGTGTTTAAAGATGAGAGGTTTAATGACATGCTCAAACAAATGGCTGAATAATCCTTGTAATGTTGTATCTGCGTGGATAATGGTTATTGTAATGACACATGGCGGGTGATTGGTGGTTTTCTTACTTGATAGGACACTTGCCATAGTTTGCATTGGGTACCTTCTGCTCTAAGCCTAAACGATAACTGAAGCGATATGGGTTTAGCACCCAAATCATTCCCTCTTTGGGAGGCATGCATAATCATCGCTTGGTTTAAAAACCAAGATTTCTTCCTTTTATCTTTCATTTATGACAAAATTGTTTTCGCCTAAGCCTTTATGCTCTAAACGACCATTAATGCTCTCGATTTTCTCTCGATCTTCATTGTCCAGTCACCTTTCTGAGCTAATTCTTTTAATATCTTTCTCTTATCTAGGTAACTCTTTTCCACCAAGCTTCCTTTGATTTCAGTTTGGATTAGTGTGGTTTATTTTGAGTTTTGATTTTTCGGCAATAAATTTTTTTTTTTGATCAGTTACTTTGGCAGCATTTGGGTTCAACCGTAACTATTTTTGGAGATTTTATGTTGTAGGTGGTGTTTAGGCTTAGTATTTGGTGGTTTTCAGTAATTAATGTTAGAGCTTTAGGTTTTTTCATTACACATAAGGTCAACATCAAATTCCTATTCTTGTTCTTTTTCTCTGTAAACAATTGAAATTCCCCCTTTTTATCTTATGGTCAACTTGGTCAATCCAATCAGTTATTTGAATGTTAAGACCCTTATATAAATTAGTCGAGGAATTCCCAACCCTTAGGAGAGGTGTTTTAGGGAAATACGAAAGTACAAAGCTAAGGACGCCACTAAGCGTAAAGCCGTGGATTTTTCTCTTTGTCCAATCTATCATGTTCCCCTTGCCATTGTATGTCCTCCAATTGTAGAAGTTAATGACTCAATATCTGAGTCATTTGCCTCTACAAATGATAATTCATCCATCTCCCACACCGTCGATGAGAACACACTATATATTGACTCACTTAAGTCTACATATATAGGAGTTCCAACTAGTTTGGATATATAGACAAAATAGGTTAGTATTGTTTGAGAACTCCATCTCCTCAAAGGTATATACTTCAAGAAGAAATTTAGTCCAAGAGAACCTTCAAAGGGAAGTTAATTCTAACCCTAAAACCACAAATAGGACACTTGCACTGCATCCTACATATTACCTATGTGCTTTAATCATTTATCACCACTTGAAATCATTTTAAAATAAATTTAATTCCAAACAAATCAATTTATATAATTTTAAACAATTTTTAAATGATTTTTGAATTAATTAAAAATTGGTTTTAAAAGTGTTGTGGGTATAAATGGAATTTTAGAAACTTGTTTTATACACTGATTGTTTGCTTGGGTAGAATCCGAAAGCGCTGGAGACTTTGACGTATGCTTTGTAATTATTTTCATACGCGTGTCTCAACCTTTATCCTGTGCGTACACATGTTGGTTTCATAACGTTTGGATTTTTGTTTTCTGCTACTCACATAAGGCATTTTCAATCTCAGCCCTTGGATCATTTTAATCAACGTACTGCATGTAATATTTTTCAATCCTTCTGATCCCAGGCTTATCCAATCATAGAACTTATAACCCACCGCCTGTGTTAAACCATTGGATTTTAGTCAATCCATTTAGACATGATCTCAGCTGTAGGATTGATGTTGATGTTCTCGATCCTTCTATGCCTAGTATAAAAAAGGATTTATTCTCAGCATTTTGGAATTTTTGTCACTTCGTTATTTCTAAGAGGAGAGAGTAGAGAGAAGAGAGAGAGAGAAGGGAGAAGAGAGGGAAAGGAAAGAGAGATTGATTAGCAGAAGAAAACCCTAAGTTTCTTCGTGGTGCAAACCCTCCTCCCAAATCAAAACACCAAACCTAAACAGTTTCAAACAGTAGAAAACCCAACTTGTGAGAGTTAGATCCTCCTAGGGTTTCTGTGTTGTTAGTTGTGTGTTTTTCTTTTTGAAGACCTCTTCAAATACGTTGATTCTCTCAGAATTCATCTCTAAGGAAGATTTAAGTTTCATAGTTGAAACTGAGTCTTTCTAAAAGAGAACATCTCACATATATTTTATGTTTCTCTTTTTAGATCTGATTTCTTAGATCTAATTTGTTTCAACTAGTTTTTGAAATAAAAACTTTTAGTTTCAAAAATAATTTTCAGATCTGGTAAGTTGTGTGTTTCCAATTTTTTATTTCATACTTTATGAAATACTGGTGTACAAAAATAACAGGAACTCAAACGAACTCGTCCTAAAGTTTTAAAGCGTTCAGATCTGAAAAATGAGTTTTAGATCAAAACTTGTTAAACCAGTCCTTGCATGTTAAGTCTGAATTTGACTTGTTAAAGTAGACTTCTAGTCTAGTTTGGATCTAAAATTGGAGGTTTACAATTTTAAAAATATTTTCAAAACCCAGAAATTGTATAAGACCTTGAACCGTCTTCCGAGCAAGGTACCCTTGAGATTTGTGGTTATATAAAAGATCAAGAAGTCTTTGCTTGAGAAATCAAGATTCAGAAATTACTTTCATATTAGAACGTTTTTAATTTGTTAGGATTGTTTGTATAAACTCTTGTGAAGGTGAGTTGCATGTTTGCATGTAGTAACACATCACAAACACTATCTCACACGAACACTTAGGCACTGTGGTTCTGCTTGAGAATCTTGAATTTGAAAGAGTTGCTGGAATCTGAATTCAAAGAGAAGGAGATCAAGGAAAAGACAAAGAAACATCAAGAAAGGATCAAGTTACAAGTCAGAATACCTTTGGAGTGGATAATCTCATGTAGGTACATTCTGAACTTAGGTTAGGATCTTTATGGTTTGCTTAAGTGTTGTAACTTGATTTTTATTCTAGTGAATTTTTGTTTTGTGCCGTAGAGGGCACCGTGGATATTTCCCTTGATTAAGGGTTTTACCACGTTAAAAATTCCTGTATCTATTTCTATGAATATTCTTAATTGTTATTGTGATTGGGACTACATGATAATTTTAGTAGATGTTTATTAGATTTTTAAAAAGTAGGTAATCAACTATCTAATTTAATCCATACATTCAGAAAAATCTTATACAACACATCTTGTGTTTTTCGAAAAGAGTTTTGTCCAAAAAGTTTATTCGAAATTTACACAACTGTAACATTTTGTTATCAACTTTGTAAACAAAAAGCTTTTAGTATTAAGGTTGTTTTTCAACTAGTATCAGAGTAGGAACACCTTTTGTGATCCTGAAACTTGAGAAATTTTTTTCGAAACTTCTTTTTGAAAGATTTCTGAATATGGAAGAAAAAATTGAGAAGTTGGGTAACCTATCCAGACCACCACTCTTTGATGGAAACAATTTTTCGTACTGGAAAGTGCGAATGACTGCTTTCATTAAAGGAACCCTGGGTGATGAAGTATGGAAAATGATTGAAACTGGATATGAACATCCTACTAAACCTACTTCTGAAACCAAGCCAACAAGGATTAAGAAACTTCTCAGTGAATTTACTAAGGAAGAGAAAAAATTGTCTCTTGATAATAACAAAGGAAAGAATGCCATCTTTATGTCCATTAATGAACATGAATTCAAAATAATATCCATATATTCTACTTCCAAAGAGTCATGGGACACCTTGGTCATTGCTCATGAGGGTGATGAACATGTCAAAGCTAGAAAAACCCAAATGCTTATTTAGCAATATAATACCCTGATTATTAATGACAATGAATCCTTTGACGATTCTATATAAGGTTAACTGATATTTTTACAAAACTTCAATCATATGGTATAACTTACAGTAGAAAGGAAATTATTTCAAAGATTCTTAGGTCATTGTCATCTAAATTTGACGACAAGAGATATACTATTGAGGAAATGAATGACCTTAATATGACTCCTAAATTACTTAGCAGTAAACTGAGGATTGGAACTGGACTTCAAAAAATAATTGACCAGACAGACCAGTAGAACCTCTAGTTTTAATGTTGTGTTTTCATCTAAATTACCAGTGCCTAAATTGAACTCTATAGACTTTGACACTGGCTGTCTTGAAAACTGTGATTTAGAAAACCTTGACAATGAAATAGCTCTTATGAGTAAGCATTTAAAAAAGATTTTGAACTTCAGAAATGTTGTAGCCTCTAAACAAGGCAAATCAAATTATTAAGGTAATCAATCTCACAGACCTCATGACAGAGACAATACCAAACACACTTATAACAATAGGAGGAACTATGACCCCAACAAACCTAAACTTGACATAAAAAATGTTAAATTCCATCGTTGTGGTAAACTTGGTCATTATGCTAGTAAATGTCGAGCTAGTTTTAATAACAACAGCAAGGCCAATATGTGTAAAACATGGGACGACTCTAGTGATTCTGAAGAGGATGAAACTGAGTCAACCCAATTTAATTAGTACTGCATGTCTTTCTTTGCTAAGATAATATATAATGATGATGCATGATTTTATGTTCATGAACCCACTATGCCTGTTGATGTTGTTAATGACATTGATGATAATTATGTTCCTATTACTACTAAAAGATTATGTGTGAGTCAAAGTGAGAATGTTGATGACGAATTGAATGTGTGCGTGAGTAAAGAACCTAACCAAATCATAGGGGACAATTTACACGATGCACATAGTGAGTCTGATGATGACATGCCAGATTTACATGAATTGTACACTAAACGGTTAGGAAGAGTGCTCGCCTAGAAAAGATGATAAAAACCTTAAGTGAGCGTATCGATTTGCTTAAGCAAACCATTAGTAAGAACACTAAAGATTATACTGCCCAATGTGTTGCTCATGAGACTGAGATTGAGAATTACAACTTGAGAATAAATTCTTTGATTCAAAAGAACCACGAATTTGAACAGGCAACCCTTATTGAACTAGAAGAGTCAAAGAAAAAGGTTTCAAATGTTTTTAAAAAATGTCAACATTTTGAAACACAAACCAAGACTTATGAAAAAAGTATTACTGGAAGTAAATTTGACTCTGAAGATAAGTCTAGCCTAGGTTTTGGAGAAATAGTGCACACAAGTAAGACCAAAGTTTCTCCTAAAAATATTACTTTTGTAAAACAAGGCTAAACTTCTCAGAATGTTCAAAAAGGTGAACCTAAGCTCAATGTCTCTCAAACAACACATAATCAGTACAATCAACAGTTGAAACCAAACTGTCAAACCAAATATGTTTATCCTTTTACTAGAGACTAAGGACAGAAACCTAAACCCAATAATGATTGGACTACTATATCCAATAGATCCAAGCCAATCTTCAAAGACTTTAGTAAGAAATTCAAGTCCTATACACATCAGTACTATTCCCACTATGATATTTTTGGACGTACTCTAGATGAATGTTTCCAAAAAAGGACATACACTCCTACCTACCAGAACTTTAACTATTCTAGGATATCCAGAAATACTTATATACTTCCTAGACAGGCCACAAACAACTCTAACTTTAAAAAGAAAAAGGGAGGGTTCAAGACTAAGAAGAAATAATTTAGAAAGACCCCTCAAATCTTTTCAAAGTCAAAAGGCAACAAAATTTTTAAAACTAAGCCTATTTGGATTAGAAAAGATGATTTACTACCCCAGCTCAAGTGCAACATTGTCATTTCTGATTTAAAGGCACAAAGCACTTCAAATGGATCGTATTTAGACTCTGGATGTTCTAAATATATGACCGGGGATGAAAAAAAAATTAAAAAACAAGATAGACTTTCTTGGAGGTAGTGTCTTGCTTGGAGATGGTGTTTCATCTCATATAATAGGTAGGGGAACATTGAGTGAGGAAGGGCTTCCTGAACTAAATGATGTTTTATTAGTTAAAGGCCTTAAAGCCAATCTCTTAAGTATATCACAATTTTATGACTCCAATCACTCATCTACCTTTTCTAAAAATGATTGCAAAATTATAGATGAAAAGGGCAATTGTATTTTGACAGGGAACAGAACCCAGGAAAACTGTTATATAGTAATTCCTAATTCTGAATCTTGTAATATTGATAGATTAGAGGATTCTGATCTTTGGCACAATAGATTGGGACACACAAATTATGATAACCTTAGAAGATTGAGTTCCTAAGAGATAGTTAGAGGCTTATCAAAAATTAAAAATTCTTTTAATCCTGTATGTGGACCTTGTCAAGAAGGAAAAATAAGTAAATCCCCACACAAGAAGGTTAAAGACATCCTTAGCACTAAGCCCCTAGAACTTATCCACATGGACCTCATGGGTCCCTCTAGAACTATTAGTTTTTGTGGAAACTCTTACATCCTAGTTATAGTGGATGACTATACGAGATATACATGGGTAGCTTTTATGAAGCATAAATTAGAAAACTTCAATGAATTCTTAAGAATCCTCTTGAAAATTGAGAATGAGAAGGATACCCAAGTATGTCGAATTAGGAGTGATAGAGGTGGAGAGTTTAAAGACTCTGGAATTTCTGAGTATTGTGTAGCTAATGGCTATAAACATGAGTTTACCACTCCCAAAATCCTGCAACAGAATGGTATGGCTGAACAAAAGAATAGGACTTTACAAGAAATGTCTAGGTTTATGTTACATGCTAAGAATCTCCCTAGATACTTTTGGGTAGAAGCTGTCCAAATTGCATGTCACATTATCAATCGTATATACCTCAGAAAAAATTCCAAAGAAAAGAATTATGAGTTATGGTTCCACTAAAAGCCTAATCTGAAATATTTTAAAACGTTTGATAGTATCTGCTATATCTGTAGAGACAGAGAGCATCATTCAAAATTTGATACCCGAGGAGAAATGGGAATTTTTCTTCGTTATTGCCAAAATAGTAGGGCTTTGCGTGTTTTTAACTACAAAACCAAAACTATCATGGAATCAATTAATGTAATTGTAGATGACACAAGTGTTACGAGTAGTGACAGTCAACCAGTAACATTTGATGAGGACGAACCTATTTTATCCCCTGATCCTCAAGATGATACTAATCTATACATTTAGAAAAAGCTTTTACAACACATCTTGTGTTTTTCGAAAAGAATTTTGCCTAAAAAGTTTATTCGGAGTTTATACAAATATAACATTTTGTTATCAACTTTGTAAACAAAAAGCTTTTATTATTAAGGTTATTTTTTAGCCGAGAGTGTGGATTGTTTCAACGAGACAATAAGACTCCCTTCTGATAAGTCTGAAGAAGCTGAAAACTCTTCTAGAGCCTCGTCCTCCAATCAAGCTGAGTCTTCAAATCAATTGGTCTCCTTCATACAGATCATCTCGGATCCAAATGAGCCAAGGGTATAGGTTGCATTTCCTCCCCCTCCTATGGCTGTCTCGTTGTTGATAATTCTGGGTCATCAGTTCGCCCAGGGTGTTCCAGGTAATGTCCTGATTGCAAACCAAGATGAGAATGATGATGTATCTGATGGTACACTTGACACCTCTTGTGTTGAATCGTATGTCAGCACAGTCACTAAAGTAGATCTTCTGGTCTTTAGACATCTCTATGGTATAGGGCCCTCTGTCACTATGAAGGTACCCTATGACGACGAGAGAGCTTTTCATGGCATGGGAGGGCGAGATTTGCATCTATGAGCATATATTTAAGGTCGGCTTTAGGCCACCTTTGCATCCAACTGTAGGATCCATTCTAGAAATCCTAGGTCTCAACCCTACTCAACCTTCACCAAATGCATGGATAATTATTCTTGGTTTTGTTGCTCTCTAGAAGCTGGTTCATCATAAAGACCTTTCAATTAGCATCTTTAGGGGATGTTATACTGTCTCGTCCCCAAAAACTCAACCTGACTATTATCATCTCATAGCTAGGAAACCTACAAAGAAAGTTCTGCTCATTACTCAAACCTTCAACCATAATTGGAAGCCTCGCTACTTTTTTATATCTAGGGCCTGGAATTTCGGCCATGATGTTCCCTGTACTGCTTCTTAGCCCAGAGTTCCCCAACGATGGGAAAAGACCCCAATGTCGGCCAAATTAGTTTTGAACCTAAGCATTGATGCCACCAAGTACGTGGAAAAAGTTAAGATATAGGGCAAAGAGGGGGGCCTTTTGGAATTTGAGAAATTGATGACCCCTTATTTCTTGGGGCAGACAGGTTTGGGGGTTGACCCCCTAATTGAACAATATAAGTATTTTCTTATCAACTGTTTTGCCATCTTTAACTTTACTTTAATATTGATATTGTTTATATGTTACAGACCAACCACCCAAAACCTCAGAGGTCGTGTGGAAAATGGAAGCCCCAAGTCTTCTAAATTTGATGAAGCAAGGCGGAAGATATTTTCACCCCAGACTCAAACCCAGAAGTCCACGGTTGGTAATCCCAGCCAAGCTGAGGCAGGTAAAAAAAGAAAAGCCATCTTTGATGATGCTCATGCCAGCCAGCAACAATAAAAGAAATGTAAAGAAACCTCATCTAAGATGACGTCTACACAGGCCATACCAATCTTATTCGAAGATTCACTAACGGCTTGACTGGAGAATCTCAAAACAAGCCCCGATTCCCTAATGGGGACTAGAAAGAAATCTTTTGATGCTCTTGCTTCTATAACCTCGGAGTCAGACATTCCTTTTTTGGAATCTACAAAGGTATCCCTCTTGAATGATTTCTTCTTTCACAAAGTCATTCAGGTGAACTCTTATTCTTTCATTTAACCTTTTATTTTAATCTATACTGTCATCTCATACTGATGTTTCATCCTTTATGCAGTCTGGTATCTGCTTGCAAAAGATCCACTAGTGGGTCGAGGAAAAACTTTTGAAAATTCGACAAACTCATTAGACCATTAGGAATGAGGATAATCTAAAGAACTAGACCTCATCCCAGGAGAAGAAGATAGAAAAATTGCAAACAGATCACACTAAGGCTATCAATAAGTTGAATACCGACCATACCAATGTCTTGAAAGAACATGCCGATAAGCAGGTGGTTGAAGAGAAGAATAAGATAAAGGTTTTCGTTGATAAGTCACTTAAAGAGGCATAAAAGAAGTTTATTGAAGATTTCAAATATTTATAAGAGTTTATGGGTTACAACATGCAATATTTGGAGAAATGAGCTAGAACGGCTTGTCACTAGATGAATTTAAAGTTACCATATATCTCTCACTTGGCGCAGCAACTTGAGGCCTTTAGATTTTATGACAACCTGGCTATGACTGCACTAGGCCAGATTGAGGGAGAAGCTCAACCTGAGCCAATGATATAGGCTGCGAACGAAGAAGGTGACAATGAGACTGGGGATGATGAGGTAGAGATGACCCTTGTCCATGATGAAGATAATGCCTTAGATGAGAAAGACGATGCTACTAAAGAGTCAGCTCAAGTGGAGGCCATGAACAACCAAGCAAATTAAAATCCTTTTTCTCTATCAGGGCACCCGCATGTGGCCAGATGCCCTTTATCTGATGTAGCACTTGAACAATCATGACAACATGGTTTTTGGATTCTATTTTGGTTTAACCTTATCTCTGTGTCTGTAACCTCATTAAACACTTATTTGTTAAATCTCTGAATGACAAATGCCTGTATTGTTTATTTCTATCATTTCTTGTTATATAATGTTTTCTCTCCTTGACTTTGCACTACTTGTTTATTAATCACAAACTAATGATGTTTATCAAGTAACCATAATGAAATGGTTTTCAATTCGAGATCACCAAGTTGATGATGTCCTTCTCAAATCTCTTCTCGTCTTTGGACGAGATAAATGTAACAAGATCAGTGACTTCTTGAAATTTGAATCCACCAAATAATGGTGTTTAATCACAAGTCTCCTCTCCTCATTTTTTAGAGTGTATTGGATGAGCATCGACTCGTCCATACACTATCGTCTAGACCGAGAGATTTTTTCACCAAGTTAATGATGTTGAGACAAACCATACTTAAACGATTTTTGAAATTTTAATACAACAAATTATGATGTTTAATCACAAGTTCCCTCTCGTCATTTTGAGATTGTATTGGGTGAGCATCAGCTCATCCATACACTATCATCTCGGTCGAGAGAGTTTTTCACCAAGTTAATGATGTTGAGATAGAACATACTTAAATGATTTTTGAAATTTGATTCCACCAAAGTATTGTGCTTAATCATAAGTCCCCTCTCGTCATTTTGAGAGTGTATTAGATGAGCATCGGCTCATCCATACACTGTCGTCTTGGTCGAGAGAGTTTTTCACCAAGTTAATGATGTGACATAAATAATACTTAAATTATTTTTGAAATTTGAATCTGCCAAATTATGGTGTCTAATCATAAGTACCCTATATTCATTTTGAGAGTGTATTAGATGAGCATCGGCTCATCCATACTCTATCGTCGCGGTCGAGAGAGTTTTTCACCAAGTTAATGATGTTGAGATAAAACATACTTAAATGATTTTTGAAATTTTAATCCATAAAATTATGGTGTTTAATCACAAGCCCCTATCATCATTTTGAGAGTGTATTGGATGAGCATCAGTTCGTTCATACATTGTCGTCTCGAATAAGAGAGTTTTTCACCAAGTTAATGATGTTATCACATTGTTTCTATTCCCCCCTCCCAGTATTATTGAGAATCCAAGGGCGAGATTAACCCCATCTGAATTGTCATGTCACCGAGAGTGATTTAATGCTGCTTCACCACATGAGTGATGCTATATAGCTTCGAACGAGATCAAACATATAATTTGAATCGCTCATACAACAAGAATAAGAAAGAGCATTACAATTTTTTTCATTCATTACTTTTTCAATACATGTCTCGTACAATGATACAATGAACAAAGAATTTTTTTTACAATGTCCTATTGATAATATTTCTTTAAATGATCGGCATTCCAAGGGTTATAGAATGGTTCTCCCTCTAAGTTTTCGAGTCAATACGTGCCAAGAACTACCTCTTCTATAAACGTGTAGGGTCCATACCAGTTAGCGTGAAGTTTACTCAGATTTTTCCAATCTTTCTCTAAAACTAAGTCTCCAATGGATAACGGCCTATCCTTTACCCTTTTGTTGTAGAATCTAGCAGTTCTCTACTGATAGTTAGCCTGCTTAACCTCCACGTCTTCTCTCCCCTCTTAAATTAGGTCTAGGTCTAACCATCTTTCCTCAGTATTCACTTCTGGGTCGTATGTCTGAACTCTAGGGCATGGTAAGCCAATTTCTACAACAATCACTGCCTCTGAGCCTTAGTCAAGCATGAAAAGGGTATCCCCCGTTAGAATTCTCTCTATTGTCTTGTAGGCCCACAGGACGAAATGCACTTCCTCAGTCCAAATACCCTTGGTGTCTTTTAATATCTTCTTAATTCCATCTAATATGATTTTTTTAGTCACTTATGTCTGGCCATTTACCTGAGGTTAGCCTGGAGCTGAGAAAAATTGCTTGATGCCGACCCTCTTACAATAGGCATCCAAAGATGAGTTTTTGAACTATTTTACATTGTCTAGATTCAGGGTATAAGGTAAAACATATCTATAAATAATGTTCCTTTAAATAAACTTGAAGGTATTCATCTCAGTGATAGTTATCATGGTCTCTGCCTCAACCCATTTGGAGAAATAATCAATCACCGTGATGAGACACCCGAAGTTACCAGTTACCCTAGGCAAAGGTCTTACTAAATCAATTCCCCAAATAGCGAACGATCGGGGAAAGGTAATATATGATAGAGGCTGATGAGGCTGGTAAGGGATGCTGGCATACCTTTGACATTTGTTACACCTCTTCACGTAACTGGTCGCATCCCTAGCCAAGGTTAGAGACCAATACCCTAGTGTAACTACTCTCTTTGCCAGTGATCTCCCTCCCATATGACTAGATCAATAACCCTCGTGTATATCTTTCAAAATGTACTCCACCTCTATCGAATGGATACATCGGAGTAGAGGGGGGAGGAATCCTTTCTTGTACAAAACATCCCCAACGATGAAGAACTTAGCTGCTTTATATCTCAATTTCTTCCTTTCTAAATTTATCTCTGGTAGTATGTCATTCCTTATATATTGGACAAAAGGGTCTATCCAGGAATCACATATCTCGATGTTTAATCATAACTCAACCGTGTTGTCTTCTTCTTTAGTGCTCAGTCGGTGTAAGATCTCCACTGGCACTGATCTCTTGATTTCCGTTATGTTTGCTAATGCTAGTCTTGCCAGTGCATCGGCTCTATCATTATCAGCCAAGGACTCGTTCTCAGTTTTACCTCCCTGAAATATTTGAATGTTACTTTTACCCTTGCTAGGTATTTGTCCATCCTCTCATACTTTGCTTAATATACTTCTAGGATTTGATTCACTACCACCCTAGAGTTACTATGAACTAGCAACTGGCCGACATTTAATGTCTTAGTGAGGGAGAGACCTGTCAGGAAAGCTTTGTACTCAGATTCATTATTGGATGCCTTGAATTTGAATCTCAAAGCATAATCTATATCAGTACCGTCTTGGGTCGAAACTATAAAGTTGGCTCCAGACCCTGCCTCATGTGAAGAACCGTCAACAAACAGGTTCCACATAGTACTTTTTTAAGAAAAATTACCCTTTTCTAATGCACCATTCTTGAATAGAAATTTCTCTTCTTTATTCTCAGCCACCACTGTCCTGGTTGTACTCGTCTTGGCTTCAGCCGAGGTAGGGCTTGCTCTTTCTGGCTCATTTACTGGATCAATAATATCCTTTGTATTGGCCTTGTCTCACGTGAACTCGACTACAAAATTAGTTAAAACTTTCCCCTTTATGGTTTTTATCGACTGAGATGATGTCGAATTCTCCCAACTCTATAGACCAGGACATTAACTTACTCGAGTTCTCGAGTTTATGGATGACCTGCCTAAGAGGAGAGTTTGTTAGGATAACCATTGTATGTGCCTGGAAGTAGGGTTTCATCTTTCTAGATGCATGTATAAGATCATAAGCCAATTTCTCCATTTTTCGATACCTCTGTTTGGCTCCTTTAAGAGCCTTATTATTGAAATAGATTGGATTCTAGATGCCCTCATCATCTCTCACAATTGTTGCGCTGATGGCCGATTCAGATATATCCAGGTACAAATATAACTTTTTTCCTTGAACAGGACTTGATAACAAGAGTGGGGAGCCAAGGTATATCTTCAACTCCTAAAATGCCCTTTCACACTCCTTGTTCCACTCGAAGGCTTTTCTTAACACCTTAAAGAAGGGAAGACACTTATATGTAGCCCTAGATACGAACCTATTCAGTGTTGTCACTCATCCGGTCAACCTCTGGACGCCTTTTATGGTCGTAAGAGTCTTCATCTCCACCAATGCTTTGACTTTTTCTAAATTAGCTTGTATCCCCCATTGATTAACAATGAACCCTAAAAACTTGCCTGCTCCGCCTCCGAATACACACTTTAAGGGATTCGGTTTCATTCAATATTTGTCCATCATGTCGAAAGTGCATTCCAGGTTGGCCACAAGTGTATCGGCCTTAAGGCTCTTAGTGAGAATGACATCAACGTTTACCTCCATGTTCTTGTCTATCTGATCCTCGAACATTTTGTTTACTAGCCTCTAGTACGTGGCCCCGACGTTCTTAAGGCCGAAGGGCATTATCTTGTAGCAACAAGTACCTTTATTCATGATGAACAAGGTCTTTTCAGCATCGATTGGGTCCATGAATATCAGATTATATCCTGAGTAGGCGTCCATAAAACTCATCAGCTCATGCCCAGTCGTGGCATCAACTATTTTATCAATTCTCGGTAGGGGAAAGTTGTCGTTGGGGCATGCCTTATTCAGATCTGTGAAGTCAGCACACATCCTCCATTTTTCATTGGGTTGTGGCACAATGACAGCATTGGCTAATCATTCTAGGTATATAACCTCTCTGATGACGTCAACTTTCTCCAACTTCTTCACCTCATCTCTAATAACTTTATACTTTTCCCTGGAGTAGATCCTCCACCTTTGTTTAACTGGTTTAGCATCCTCATCTACATTCAATTTGTGGCAGAGGACCTTCGAATTAATTCCGATCATATTTTCGTGACTCCAAGCAAAAATTCTCTGTCTCTTCCTCAGTAACTTAATCAGCTCTTCTTTGACCTCTTTCTTTAGGACTTTGTCAACTTGGATGATTTTTCCTGGCTCATCATTGTTGAGGATAATGGATTCTACCTCCTCAGTGGATTCACCCTTTTTCAGCTTCGTCTCGTCTCTGGGGTCGAGAGTGTCTATGTTATAAGTAGTGGTGGCCCTCTTATACGCCTATCTCTCCTCAACTGAATTAAAGTAGCATTCACGTGCCTCAACCTGGTCACCCCAAACTTCCCCTACTCCATAATGAGTTGGTAATTTTATCATTTGGTGAACTTTTGAGGGCATGGCCTCAAACTCTTTGAGGGCTACGCACCCCATAATTATGTTGTAGGCTGAATAGACGTTCTCATCCATGACAAAGAAATTAATCTTCCTTGTGATATATTTCGGGCAAGTGTTTTGCATTTTGACATCCATTTCATAAATTCCTAGAGGTTGTACTTTCTCTCCACTAAAGCCAATCAGAGGTTGTGATACGAGACAAGTCTCTTCTTGGTCAATCCTAAGCCCTTAAATAATCTCAGAACATCACATCGTTCGAACTGCCACTATCGACCAATATCCTAGGGACCTCATACCCATGTACTCTGGTAGTGATCATCAGAGGGTCATCATGTGAGGTGAGGATCCCTTTAAAGTCCAATCTTAAAAATCCAACTATCAGAGTGTTCATGTCTCCTTTTACCTCTTACCCGACTTCGAGTCAGCCTCTGTTGAGTTCACCACTTCAAGCTTTGGGAGAGCCTTGGCTTCTGTAACGTGAGCTTTCTTATCTGCAATATCTTTTCCTCCGCCTGTTAATCCTCCACAAATCATTTTTAGCCCCCATAGATATCATATTTAGCTGACCCTTACGATTAGTGATAAAAGGGGGTAGATCTGGGTTGGCCTTGTCATCATAATTCTAGGCATCATCGTCTCTATTGGACGGAGGTTCTGGTCTAAACTTATCATTTCTCCTCTTTCGAGTGTCGTCTCGACCAACCTTTGAACCACCTTTATCCACATACTTTCTCATATTCCCTTCTTTCAACATCTTTTCGATATTTTCCTTCAGACCATGGTCTTGGTGAAATTCACACCATTTTCTTTTATCCCTCCTATGAGGAGGGGCTTTGAGCTTCTCAGTCCATTTTAAGGACTTATCATTCTTGATCCCATTCAAGATCATTTCAGGGCTAACAATCAATGGCGTGTAGTCAGCTAACTTATCATTTACCGACCTCTTCTCATCTCCTTTGCCTTTAGATTTCTGGTATTTACTCCCACTAGCTCCCTTATCATCCTATTCTTTGGCCTCCATAGCCTCCTCCATGTTCATGACCCTCTTAGACATATCCAGGAGTTCAGCTATGGACTTTGGAAGATCCTCGGCCAGCTTTCATAGGAGCTTTCCCTTTTGTAGACCCCACCATCAAAGCAGTCATGGCTATGTTCTCATCCTAGTATTCCACATCCAATTTCTCCTTGTTGAAGCGGGCTACGTAGTCCCGCAGAGACTCGTTCTTCCTTTGCTTTACATACAGCAACTGAGTGGTCTTATTTCTCATCTTAACCCCAAAATAGAAGTTATGAATGAATCTCTCTTCCAGTTGCTTAAAGTTCTCTATTGAGTTTCTCGGGAGAGAAGTATACCAGACATGTGCAGCCCTGGTGAGGGTTCTTGAGAATGCTCTACACCTCATCTCATCTCAGATCGCGAATATATCTGCTGGTATACTAGATTGGTACTCCCATCATACTTCAATGTCACCACCAGCGACTTAAACTTTGTCGGGGTTGGGTAACTCACAATCCTAGTAACAAATGGCGATCGCTCCATATAACCCCTCTACAGAGGGTCTCGACTCTTCAGTAGATCTCTGATCTTATCCTCTAGACTTTGAATGGAGTTTCTCCATAGTTTTTTAGCAGCAACAACAATGGCATTATCTCCCTCGACCAAAGTAGCATTATCGTCGGTCCCTTCCCTCTCGGTCTGGCATTGGACGGGCTCTCAGTCGTCCATCCTTTGTTAACTATTAACTTCTCACTTCTCCTTATCTCGTCCATGAAAGGGTCATCTATCAGTGCATCCTCTGTTTTCCATGATCCTTACCTGCAGTGAGACCTGGACATTTAGTCTCGAAGATCACCAATGGGGCTGAGTATGTCAAAGGCGAAACCCCTATTGAGCTTATCAAACGCTGATGGACGAGACTGTCGCATAGCCTTACATTGTTTTCCTTACTAGTTTGAATAAGGTGCACAATATCCCTTGAAATTTTGTATGGTTCTTAACACTCTGCTTCTTCATCATCATACTCATTTCCTTCATATTCTTGACCCTGCCTCCCCAAGCGTAGATGCCTGGGGTTGGCAACGTCTCTCCGCCTCTGCTAAAGATGAACATCCTTCTATGGGGCGGGGGTGGTCCCCGTCGTCTGATGTACACCCTCTCTTACGATCGGAGTTATCATCTCTGTCGTTGCACCAGTGATCCTGGGCAAGAAATTTTGGCTGAAGGCAGCCAACTGCTCCTGCATTTTAGGTTGACTAGCTGATAATGATTTCAGTGCTACTACTTACGCCATCTTAAATTTCGGCGATGATTGACTGGAACTTGGGCCACCTCTTGGTGGAAAGTCAGATGCCATTAAATTCTAGTGACCAAAAAGATAAAGAGGTGCTATAGGAGAGAAAAATGTGTTGTATAGAAGCTTAAGCAACTTAAACTAGAGCTCTTTCAATAGCGGTTTAAGTCTAGCTAAAACTAGAGTCAAACCACCACCAGAGAATTCGGTGAGGATTAGCTGCAAGTGAGAGGAAGAATATGATGATCTCTCTTTCCATAAATGGTGCCAACTAATGGTGCAAAATATGGTACCATTAAGTAAACGAATGATATCTCAATCCAGTAAGACCTCAAGTGTGCAACAATGGTGAGAATTCAGCAAGATAAATGGAGCAAGAGGTGAGGCAAAGAGGAGGAAGACAATAATATACGTTGTTCAGCCTATTTAGGCCTACTCCATTGTACATTTAGTATATGTTTACTATCAAGCTGGGCTCTAATGGCCTTGAATTACAATGCACTCAACTTTTTCTCTCTACACTACAATTTCAATAGAGTATTTATAGGGTTTCGAATTAAGGTTACTTCTCAAGGTAGAAGGAGGCAAGTATTTATAGTGCTGGGGTGGTACAGTGTGCACCCTATGCATGCACTAGGCATGTGTAGTTTGCATTAACCAGTGATTAATAGCCACCTGTCACCTATGCAAGAAAATCATGATGATAAAGTATTCCTCTTATGTGCACATGTGATATGATTGCAACTGCCTGTCCACGTGGGATGATGATGTTGGAGCTTTGCCTTACATGTGGTAGAGAGGTTTTCTAGAAGGGTCTTGAATCAGTCGAGTATGAGACCTACATGGTCATGTTGTGGCATAGCTCGGAGAGTGCGGTTTCGACTTCGTAGACATCAGGTCGAGACAGGGTCTTCTATTATCTGGTTTACCATATGTGACATTAGAAAGGAGTTCCTGACATGAAAAATGTCTCGGCCCTAAATATAGGATGAAGTCGAGATAGTTTAGTATGGGATCCTTATGATAAGTTTTCTTTGTTGGGTCGGCTGGGCCGAACATGAGCTGGGCCCAAACGAGGGCATATCAATTTAAAACTTAAGAAGAAGATTAGCAAGGCAAAAGTTAATTTTGAAAGTTCAAATTCTCATGAAAAAAGGATAAGGTACAAACTTCTCTTCAATAGGAGAAGAAGGTGGAACCTAAGTCCAAGATTATTAAATTTGACTTGGGTGTTTATTTTGTGGGAAATCAAATTAAATTGTGCAATTTTGTTTTAAAAATTAAAGACTTGAGAAACTGAATCAAATTGCATAATTTGTGAATGAGAATTTGAGAAGAGGTGAGAGAAGGTATGAAAGAAGGTTTAAATAGAATAATGTTAAGTTTGTACTTATTTTCAAGTACATGGAAATTCTAATCAAGCATGTTGGTGATTGAAGAAGAGGAATCCAAAGTTTTTCAAAATTACGAGAAACACATTTCATAATAATCCTATTAATGAACTTATAGGCCAAATGAATGCTTTAATGAGAAAAGTGACTTTTCTTATGTGAGGAAATGGTGAAGCTAGAGGTAAGATTCCTATACCTAGACACCAAACTCAATTTCCAAGGCCTAAGCATAAGAATATATGAGGGAAGGTAGATGGATACCTATAAATATTAGAGGTATGCCTAGGAACACACCAAAGTCAAGTCTAACTTAGGAGGAAGTCAAAAGAAGGCTGAGTTACAATAAGTCAATTTTATCCTTTTGGTTGAACAGGGGGATTAACCACCCATCGCTACTTAGGTTAGTAGTTTGTTAGGATGACTAAATCTTTATAGGTTTCCACTCCTAGTTCAGTCTTGATTTATGGGGAAACAAGTGTTTGTGGGTAATATAACTTTATTGGGGGTTTTCTTTATGTTTTAGTGAGATTCTTCATGCTTGTTTTCTTTTTCATGCATTTGCGTTCTATGCATTTATCATTATCTAAACATGATTTTATAAATATTGATGCATCATTCCTTACCATATTTTTTTTATATACGTTGTTAAGTCATTGATTCATGATCATTTGATGATCGATTTAAATTGAATGATGATTAAAAAATGAATTATAAACCATTTGGTATATAATGCTTTATTGATTCAATTTTTGGTTGAGATTCATTTGATAAATCATTATTTCTAACTTGGGGAGATCTATCGCATTGATTTCACACTACTTGAGCACATGCACGTCACTTGGTGCATATGATGTTATCGTGTTGATCTTTCTTTAGTTCTTAATTTAATTATGATGAAATCCTTAAATGAGAATGGTTATGAAAAAGATTTTTCATTTTGATCTTGATTTTAGTTCTTAATGTAATCATGATCAAATCCTTAAATCATAATGGCTAAGAAAAAGTTAATCTCTCCATACGTGAGAACTTTGAGTGTTTTGTACTTTGTTGGAGTTGAATATGAATTATTTTAAAGGCATTGATAAGGTCTTCCTATAGGAGTTATTACATCCATTTATGAAATTCAATTGAGTAGGTGTCATCTAGACGTGTGAAAAGCCAAATAGTGGGAAAAGGCAAAATATGTTGAAAATTTGTCATAAGCTAAGTTCTTAAACCAACATGCAAAATAAGATAGATCTCAGCATTTCAAAATGAAATATGTTGTCTTAGTTGGCATTTAAAATATTTTTTAAACATATGCTTAATGACTTGAAACTACCATTTTTTACCAAGTGGATATTGATGTAATGATTATCTTTTAAGCATAATTTGTAATTTTGTAAGAGCAAATATTTTGAGTTGCTCATAGCTTAGGCTTTTATTTCCATTTTGGCGTATTTGGCATATCCCATTACAAATTGACACATATTGACACGTCGAATCTAACTCCAACATCTCCAAGATCGAAGACACCTCTACACCTCATAAAGGTCTAATACTTTAGGGTGTTCAAAATTATTCATAATCATATTTGGGATGTATTTTTAGAAAACCTGAGATTGCATTTTTAAAAAAATCTAAAAATGAAAATTTTATCTTTTAAAGCCTCGTTCAAAAGAGATAAAATCTCATTCGAAAGAAATAGTCAGTTTGTTAGATCTCACTCTAAACGAATATCTAGCAAAGTAAGGACGAATATCTAGAAAAGTAAGGACTGCTTTACAAAACCTCCTTATCTGAAGCTCGTTAGATGTAAACTTAGAATGAAGTAGCTTTTTGTTTGAACAAAATGCTTCCTCGTTCGAACAAATGTTTGTTCTCATTCAAACGATCCCGATTTGCATTCGAACAAGCCGCCACCTTAAAATTTATGTCAGACCTATAAATACATGTTTTGAACCTAATTTTTATGGGACTTTGGAAAAAATGAAAACTGCATATATATTCCAAAGGTTTTCATAATTTGTGTTACAAAACATCTTTTGATTCATAATATTTACATCCCCCATTTGATTTGTGAATCTTTGTGAAACTTTAGAAGTTTCAATATATTACTTCAACCTTATGGAGAATATTCTCTACGTCTGACTTGTGAACTAAGGGTTCACTTCTGAGGAAGGGAGAAGGCTAATTGGTGGATATCGAGGGTTGGCCGCTACCTGTGGACATCTCTGGATCTGAGTCGTATACTATTACAGGCTTGAAGAATCGTCTCGTCCCACTTAGTTTAGCCAAGTTTTTGTAAGTCTGTGTTTCTTAAATCTTACAATAGTGTTGAATATAGGTTTTTCCCTGTAAAGAAATATTTCCTTAATTTCTATGATTGATGCACGCGTAGTTTAATTACTTGATTGGAACATTCAACGTATGCAAACCTAATTTAATCAAATACAAAAATTTGGTAAAAAAAATTATATTTATGTGTTTGGGGCATTTAATTAAATAAATTGATCGTATGCACTCTCAAATTGGTATCACAGCGGGTTGCACTGATTTATTTTGAAATCCTTTTTTCACAAAAAAAAATGATATCATTTATTTTTTGAAAAAATTGTTGATCTTTAAAAAGCTAGAAGTTAATAGATAATTTGTATAATCGAATACCCATATTTGATGGTTATAATTATGCCTATTGGAAAGAAAGGATGAGGTCAACTTTAAAACCAATCGATGAACTTGTTTGGTTGGTTTGTGAAAGATGGTGGGCACCATGCACTGTCACGGTTGAGAATGTCACGAGCATTAAACCCATCTCTTCATGGACAAAGGATGAATTTAAATGGAGTACTTGCAACTCTCGCAGCTCAGTGCTATTTCTAGAGTCGTCATCCCTCCCGAGTTCCATCACATTATGACGTGCACCACGTCTAAAGAAGCTTGGGATATCCTCCATCTCACACACGAGGGTACCAATGTTGTTAATGCTTCTAAGCCACAAAATCTCATTCACAATTTGAAACTTTTACCATGCTAGAGTCAGAGTCTTTTGATGAGTTTTACGCACGTTTATCGGGCATAGTTAATTCTAGTTTTAATTTAGGTGAGACAATACCTAAGGCGCGAGTAGTTAAGAAGATTTTGAGATCATTCCCTTATCGCTTTATTCTTAAGGTGACTGTGCTTAATTCATTAGGGATCTTAAATACTCTTAGGTTAGATGAACTTGTTGGAGATCTCCAAATATACGAGATAGATATGTTCCCCAAAACAGTAAAACCTAAGGAAAAGGGAATTTCACTCAAAGCCCAATCTAAAAAGATAGAGGAAATGTCGTCAGATTCTGCGTATGACTTTCATTTATATTACTTGGCACTTTTTGCTAAAAATTTCCAAAAGTTTCTCAAACTAAAAAATCACAATGCATCAAAAGAAAAGAAAAGTTTTGAGAAAAATAAAAAATTTGAATCGAGCAAGAAAAATTTTGAAAAATAAAATAAAGATTTCCCAAAGAAAGACGAGGAGATATGTTACGAATGTGAGGGTAAGGGTCACAAATCTCATGAGTGTTCGACTATGTTAAAACATCGAGGAAATAGAAAAGTTGCCTTAAATCTCATACTTAGCGATAGAGAGGTCGAGTCGGTGAGTTCGGGGGATGAATCACCATAGTAATTTAACTTCACCGCATTCAAAGCTAGTCATGTTAGTATGCCGAGTGCACCTCACGTTGATGAGGAAGCAAATAAACATGGACAACTTGATAGCTAGTATATTCATTTTGACATCAATGAGGGAGAGGATGCTCTAAGTGAGAGCGCGAATGACCTACAGTGCGCCTATGCCGAACTTTATGTTGAGTTCTTTAAAACTAAGAAACAAAACAAAAGGTTAGTTATGAAAGTCTTAGCACTAGAGAAAGAGTTGAGAGAGGCAAGAGAGAATAATTACTCGATGACATAATCTTTGGGAAAGAGAGTTTGTTTTGTTAGAGGGAGAACGGGGACTTGACCAACAAGGTGTCTAGTCTTACGAAAGATCTCCAAGCATTTGTGGAGACTCATGAGAAACTTGAAGCCTTTGGATACCAACTCAAGAAAGATCTTGAACGTACCCGGGAGGTCAAGGTTACAATTGAAGATACATCGAAGAAGGTAGGTAAGATGCTCTTCGGCCCCCCTTTAGGTTTTGGGGAGAGGTATGGAATAGGTTATGACATTGCATCCACTTCACACATCGCACCGGAACCGATTCCTAAATTTGTGGTTAACCCTTATGGACCTCAATCTAAACCACAAAGGAGAGTTCAACCTAGAAAAACAAACCAAGGTAGACCCAAACATGTCTATGTTTCTACTTTTTACAAAAGAAGAGGTCATCTTTGAGATTTTTGCTATAAATTAAGTGGAACTAGGCGTACACATACTCCCGCGCACGCTCTAGTGACTTTTCTAGTCGCGACTTCACATAGTTTGATGGAAGAATTTCAATGGATTTCTTTTCCATTTGAGAATGATTCCAACGTTCCAACTAGAGTCAACAATGATAAGGGCAAAAAAAAGGTAACCTCCACTTGGGTACCTAAGAGAGAAGGCAAAGCCATTGTTTTTCATGTTGCTCTTAAGGTTTAGTCACATGACTAGTAACGTCTCATTTTTACCCACCTTGAGGATCACAAGGAAGGTAAATTCACCTTTGGAGATACCTGGATTTCCTAATCTAGATGATGTGTTGTTTGTGAAAGGGTTAATAGAAAAATTAATTAGCATAAACCAATTGTGCGACGCAAACTTTGCGTTGAAGTTTAACAAGTTCGAATGTAATTTTTATCATCAATCTAGTGAGATTTAACTACAAGGTGTGAAGACGGAAGATAATTTTTATGGTATTGTGCTCCGGTCCTCCTGTGGGTGTAACAGTTCCATAGTCCCATTGTGGACCTTTGGCATCAATGACTAGGTCACATTAATTCTAAATATCTTGAGGGATTAGTGGGAAATGACTTACTTCATGGTTTACCATCACTTAGGAAACCAACTACCTCGGTTTGTGGACCTTTCCAATAAGGAAAACAAATTTGAAATCCCCATCGGAAGTTAAATACCATTACCACTATTCGTGTTCTGGATTTGATTTATATGGATCTTATGGGTCCTACTCGCTCCGAGAGCTTAGCTGGTAAGAGTTATATTCTCATGATGGTCGATGAATTTTCTGGATATTCCGTCATAGGATTTCTAACCGAAAAGTCCAATGCGATTGAGTTCCTTACAACCAAGTGTCGTGTCCTACAATACCAACAGGGTGTCACAATTAATCGAATAAGTAGTGACAATGGCACTAAATTTAAAGAAGCTAAAATAGATAGTTATTATGATGGAGTGGGCATCACACATGAGTTTTGGTTGTTCATACTCCTCAATAAAATTGGATTGTTGAGAGGAAGAACCGTATGATACAATAAAGTTCAAGATCCGTGCTTTTTCGTAAAAACATGCCTAGATGTTTTTGGGCAAAGGCGGTGAGCACCGCATGCCATACGGTGAATAGGGTATATTTTCGTCCTCACACACATCACACACTTATGAGTTATGGATAAGGAATAAGCCCAAACTGTTGTATTTTCGTGTCTTTGGGAGTACTTGTTACATATTGTGATATAGAGAGCACTTAGGAATGTTTGAATCCCAGAGCGACGAGGAAATATTTTTACGATATTCATCGAGGAATATGGCTTAACATCGCTAGATCTAAGGTTATGGATTCAATAAATTTCATGATTATAGATATAATAAGCCACTGGCATTTATTTCACCTAGCCCGCAGTGTGAGGATGATGCACCCCCTAGTGATGATTCCATCCTTCCTCATGCTACCATAATAGACCCCATTCCTGATTTATGGGAGACGCCATCATATGTTTGAAAAAGTCATGAGCCATCCGCTATACTTGGTGATCCCACACTAGTTGTCAAGACTCGTTCTCAACTAGAAAATGTGGTTAGCTATATGTGCTACATCTCTTTAATCGAGCCAAAGAATGTGAAAGAAACACTCAAGAATTAAAACTCGAGTTAATTATGTTGAAAAGTCGAGCATAAAATGCGTCAAAAGATTCAGATTCAAGCAGTGTTATCGTTTCAAATTGTGTGGTGGGGTTCTGCAGCTTAGAAGCTTCTACAGCATTGGTACCCTCGTGAGTGAGCTGAAGGGTATCCTAATCTTCTTTCAACGTGGTGCACATTATAATGTGGCAAAATTCTTAAAGGGTGACAACTACCGAGATGGCACTCAAATCGTGAGAATTAAAATTGCTCCACTTAAATTCGTCCTTTGTCCACTGAGAGACAGGTTTAGAGGTGATGACATTATCAATTGTGACAGTAGGAGGATTCCACCCTCTTTAACAAACTAACCAAACACATTCATCTGTTGCCTTTAAAGTAGACCTCATCCTAGACTTCCAATATGCATAATTTGTACCATCGAATATGGTACTTGATTATACAAATTCTCCTTTAAAATCAAATTTTTCAAAGATGAACAATTTAAAAAAATGGATATCGAGAGAAAAATATTTTGCGAAAAGGATCACACATTAAATTTGTGCAACAGGCTCTTATACCAATTTGAGAGTGCGACTAAGATCTTAATGGATAATTTATATAATTGAGTGTCCAACACACACAAGTCCAAATTTTATCTTATTACCCTAAACAAGCATCTAGGTGATAAAGAAGACCCAATAAAGAATTTAAACATAACCAGAAAATATGCGGGTACAACCTTTTTAATCATCACTTTAGAGTTTTTACAAGATGAAACTTACAAAGCCTCTATAGAATAGGGCTCACTCCAGAGTCATCCACAGGTGGCGGTTCTCCCTCGGTATCCATCAATCGACTTTTGTCTTCCTTCAACAGTGATCCCCTCGAGAACCACAATGGTCAGCAATGAAGAGAATCTTTCCATAAGAGTAACTCGAAAATAGAACTAGCTAGGGTTCTAAATGGATTCACATAAATACTTGGGAGAGATGATTTATGAATCAAAATGTGTTTTGACCTAAAGAAATTGGGAACTTTACAGCAGGTTTTTAGAAATTATTTTCGCAAAAGTATCATAAAAACTTTGTACGAAATAGGTATTTATAAGGCGGCATAAAATACGAGGTAGTATCATTCGTTTGAACAAAATAATGGGCTAGTTAGAATGAGAGAAGCATCTCGTTCAGAATGACAGCAATGTCATTAGAATTAAATAGCTATCTCATTTGAATAAGCTTCAAACGAGCTTCGAATGATGCAAAATAGTATGCCCTCATTAGATGTTCGATCGAAGTAAACTTCAAATGACACTTCAAATGAGAATGCATACTCATTTAAACGATATTCCCATCTCATTTGAATGAGATGTGCGTATTTTAAAAATACATAAAATGCCTCGATTTTCAATAAAAACAACTCCCAAATATAAACGTATATAAATTCAAAATCCTAAATTATTATATACCTTCATATTGTGAAGATATTCTTGAATTTGGAGACAATGGAAATTCGGTTCTTCATGATGGCTCAAATCAAACTATAGTGGGATATGCCAAAAACTATATGTAGCCTAAGCTATGATCAAATTATGATCTTACACCCCGAGAATGACGGTCCATATTATCATTTACATGAGAAAAAGAATTATGTATGCCTTGACGATTAGTATAGATAGTTCAAAATGCAAAACTCATCCAGAGGCACAACAAAATATGATAAAAATTATATTTATTTCTAATGAAGAAATACAATTGTTACATGAAGTATCACTGAAGGGAGTTAAACAAACCACCCCGTTTTTCCACTAATAAAATCATCTTAAACCAACCTACTTAATCCATACCGGCTTCAAATTATCCCTAACTCCACAGAAAAACTCCAAAATCATCTAAAACACAAATTATCCCAATTTTACAAATACAACCCCCACTTTCATAAACATTGTTCTCAACTACAAAACGGCTCCACTTCATCATCATTCCCTGCCCCGGGAGGCCTCGAGTCTCCCACTCCTGGTTAACACTATGTATGCACTCCATGGAGAGATATGCCCTGACAAGTTTGGATAAAACCATAACACCATCCTCTATGGTATCGAAGGCAACAAGCCACCTTTTCCTAGTCTCTTCCTCTATAATCTGCTCTGCTACCCACTTCAACAACCACTTTAGGTAGTCCCCAGACACATGTCAAGCCCCTATTACAGATTGTAATGGACAGGTAAATGGCCAACGGCACTGCAACAAGGAACCCATTATCATCTATAATAATTCAATCAGGTCCACCATTGGTAAGAAGTTCGTCATATGAGGAGGCACTATTTATTCCCACCCAGCTTGATGCAGAATCCTCTAAGAGAAAAAAAGAGGTATGACGAAGGCCAAATAACCACACATATTGGTACTCTCTTAGCTTCAAAAGATGATGCAAGTCTCCCCACCATGGCATCGACTAACGAAGACACCGGGATCCGTGCTCCACAAATTAGCTGACCCAGTTCTCTATCGATGGGCCTAAACTGAAGAAAGGCATGACACAAAAATCAGGCACACCCATGAAGGGATACTCAAGAGGGGACGCCAGACGTAACCTCTTTGCAAGCCACATGAACAACATCATCGGGTTCCCCCTCGGGAAATCGGAGCGACCCTCCTTCCAAGTATCAATACTGTGCAAGGTCTCTGCCAGCACCACTGCCACAGGACTATGGTGGTAAGACATCCATGTCACTATCACACTCACTTGGAGACCAGTCATTAATTACCCTATCACTAGTAATAGCCTCGCAGTTAGGACCAAAGCAATAGCTCTGGCAAAGACAGAATAGTCAAAGCCCCTCTAACCTAACGAATACATAACCGCCAAAAGAGAAATAGTTCCTCCATTAACCAACGATCGATACTTTGAAGGGGAAATATGGAGCGACTCCACCAAAAATGCCCTGGGAGGATGAGAAAAATTTGGCATAACCATCGCAACACTGGGACTAACCCTCAACATTACTGAGAATTCATCGTAGGTAGGACAGACATCATCCAGGCCAAACCGAAAGACATGATCCTCAGGGTACCAAAATTGTATTTCCACTGCTAGAAAGTTCCAATCAATAACCCGATTGCACCATAGGGAAATTCCACGCAAGATGAAAGTATCATAGTCAACATCGTAGAGGCACATGGCCTCTAAGCCTTCAAGATAAGAAGATAATTCTTTGTACATTGGAAGAGCCATTTGAAGAACAGAGAAAGAAAAAGCAAGAGAAGAAATATGGGTGTTTGTGAGAAAACACACCCCATACACTCTCCTTTTATACCCAAAAATCCAAGCAAAAAAATGATTTTTTATAATCCCATTTAACCCCCATCCCTATAGAATAGCACATGTATGCAGGAAAGTGAAATCAAAGCTTAGGAGTGATTTGACTTGACCACCATGCCGATAGGCAAATCAATGGGTAAGCGGATCGGCAACTCCCCATTTTAGAAATTCCATTTTTCCTCTTTTGCCCAAAATCAATTTTCAAAAGGCCTTGTTTTGAAAAGTTACTCCTCGGGTCATTACTTTTTATTACTCTTTTTTTCAATAAACATTTTCCTCAAAATCATTTTTCTCAAAATCATTTTCATTCTCATATTTGTCTTTTCAAAATAAATTCTTACTCAAAAATCTTTTTCCTTTTTTTCTTAAAACTCAAAAATTCTTAATTTCAAAGAAATATATTATCCCGGAGTTAATTATTATAACTCTCCCTTTTTTCAAAAATAAAATAGTAATAAACTTTTTTTCCTTTTAATCATTTCCATATTTATCTCTATCTTTGCATAAAATAAATATTTTTTAATTTAATCATTTACATATTTATCTCTATCTTTGCATAAAATAAACAATCTCAGTAGAAAATTACAAAGTTCTTATAGGATAGGCCCCTAAACTAAGAAAAATACCAAAAAAAAAACTCCATTCCTTTCATATATATTGTTGCACGATTGCAGTTTTTGCAGAAAAAGAAAAAAATACAATCTGGACTTCGGACGAATCCTCAACCTTTGTCCAAACCCTCAACCTTCAAGGCGCACATGCTTTCGTCGGTGAAAAACGCTGGGCCCTCCACTCTAGAGCTGGAACCCTCATATGAGGTGGAAGATGGAACCACGCAATAAAGTAAAGATTTCTTTATATAATTAGATATGGAGGCCAACCAGTCCTTGATGTCCCGTAATTGGTCGACACATATACATACTTCAAGCAAAGAGAAAAAAAAGATGAGTCAGTCACTAAAGATTAAGGAAATAATAGAAGAAAACAAAAAATACAAAGCAAAAGAATATACCTTAGGCCGGAGGGCCTCATCTGTAAGTCCCATCAACCTAGCCACTGATGCATGAGGACGGTGTGGCACACTCAGTGACTCTCCATTGCTTAACCAAAAATTATAAGAAGGGGGAGTAACCTGAATCAATGGAGCTGCCTCTGTCACCATCGCCGTCGCCAACGTACCACCACCCGTGCTCTGAGCTAATCCCACTGGTACACTAGTACCCCTACCCAAATCATTGGCGGGTGGAGGCATATTCTTTACATCATAAATGAAATACGGCATCAACTAACTCGTCAAGAAGTCCAGATAATCATAACTCACCACCTTATCCGTGTAATGCATATAGGGATTGTCTATCATCACTGCCACCCTGGCATCATCAAAAATCTCCCTCGCCCGCCTCATATACATAAGGGAATCGACGGTGGGACTACTGCCTCCTCCTCTATCACCCTTTCTCTCAGGTACCAAACATACCCGAACTCATGCGTAATTAATCTCCGCATATGCATATGCATGTCAGTAGCCCTGTGTCCTGTGGAGACACCCCCAGGGGTAAAAGATCACATACAATCCCCAACTGGGAATTAGTATATACTCCAGATATAAAGATTCCAAGGAGAACTCAGAAAAGATGAAAATTAACATGATCAATCGTCTGGATATTGAATACTTGTTGTACGTCCATTAGAGATAAGGACTGGTTCGACCACCAGTTGTACTTCCACTACCATAACATTCGGAAGAAGTCCCCCAAATCGTCATCCTTAAAGGCCAACAACCACACATTATTCCATATCCCCTCATAGAACCGTGTCTGCAAAAGACAGAAATCAATAAAGAGAATGAAAGAGTACTACAAGGAAATGCATAAATATAAAAATAAATCTAAAATTTCCTCCAGAAGGCATGCAGCACCGGCTGAATGACTCTAAGGAAGAATAGAGGGATGCCAAAGTAAATATCCCCTAGTCATACATCAAGACTTCAGAAATCGTCCTCAGATACATCAGAAACCAAAGATGGATGATGTCACCGCTTGTCTCCACTAAGAAACCCCAAAGCAAAAGCAAAATAAACATATGGGTCATCCGTCTCATCTGTCGCCCATCCATCACATCCACCCATCTCCTCAAAAGAATCTTCCTCAAAGCATAAATCCATATAGAATCCCCGGAAACGATTCTACCCACATCTTCTAAAGGTGCCTGCACCGCCTCGGGTGTAACCCTTAAAGTACGGTCCATCACAATCTAGAACCCCTCACATTTCATTCCCAACAGTTGTTAAACATCAATGAGAGTAACGATCATCTCCCCGAACCTAAGATGGAATGTGTGGGTAATGTCCCACCATCTCTCCCCAAGAGCATACAACATCGCAGTGAACCGTTGTGTCTCATCCAATGAATTCACCAATAGGCTAACCCAGCATACGATACCATTCAGTGCACAGCAGCTGGGAGTTTATCCCAAACATCCTTTAACCTAGTCATCCACCGAGATCGAATGCTCGAATAAGCTATGTTAATTTGTAAAAAATTGAAGAAAGCCCCTTCATTAAGTGCAAGGAACAAAGAGAAAAATGAATTGGAAGACTAAAAGTTATCATACTTACATAACCATTAGTGTTCTTCACCCTGGATGAACGATGATATGCTGGTTCGCGAAATAAGGCACGCTCATCAGTAACTGGCTTAAATAAGTCAAAAGCATTCTCATTTCCCATCGCACGGGGCACCGCAGATCGTCACACTAGGTTGGCCCAATCACTAATAACCAACCACTCGTTGTTGAAAATATCACTTGAAGTAATATCCATTTGAAGTCTTAAAGAAATAAGGACTTAAGAACGACTCGTAAAGAGATAAAGAAGAAGATTCAAACACTTGAAAGTGTGCAAAATGAGGAGGGATCTCCCCCTTTTATAGAAGGTTAAAGGGTCTGCCGATCGACAACCCCCTTCCCATACCAATCAATAACTTTCTTTTCATATTCCTAAAGAAGCCCAGGAGTCTGTGCCTCTACCAATTGGCACCTCCCCAAGCTTTCCTATTGGCAGTCCTCCTCAAATTTTATACAAAAAATATCAAAAAAATCATAAAATTACCCGAAAAATCGTACAAATTCTAAAAAATCCCTAAAAAAATATGGAACATTATTTTCCTCAAAAAATCATTTTTAGAGAACTAAGCCCCTTACAAACTCTCCAAATCCCCACTCGGATTAATTCGTACACTCTTATCCCCACTATACTCCACAACAGAACCAATAATGCGCCAGCGTCCAAGTCAACTATAATTCCCAAGATGGAACCCTAAAACTAAAACATTCCCCAACGAAATTTTAAGAAAACACTAGTGTAATCAAAAGTGCACCTGCACCCGAAATCATATACATTGACCTCGGTCCTCAGATTTAGTCGTCACAGCTTTATGTCCTCATAATTGACCTCGACCTGCAAAATTGGTCATCATAACAAAAGGTCCTCACAATTGAACTCGCCCTCAGAATTAGTCATTACAACGTCGACCCTCAGAATTGGTCATCACAACTTTAGGTCCTCAGAATTGACCTCGATCCGCAGAATTAGTCTTCACAACTTTAGGTCCTTTGAATTGACCTCAGACCTCAAAATATTTTGTTATAAATTTAGGTCTTTAGAATTAACCTCGTCCCTCAAAATTAGTCACCATAACTTTAGGTCCTCAGAATTGACCTCGATCCTTAGAATTGGTCGTCATAACTTTAGGTCCTCAGAATTGACCTCAACCCGTAGAATTGGTCATCCAAACTCAAGGTCCTCGGAATTGACCTCAACCCTTAGAATTAGTCATTGCAACCTCGACCTGCAAAATTGGTCATCATAACTTTAGGTCCTCATAATTGACCTCGACCTGTGGAATTGGTCGTCATAACTTAAGGTCCTCAGAATTAACCTAGGCCCTCATAATTGGTCATCATAACTCAAGGTCCTTAAAATTTACCTTAGCCCTCAGAATTTGTCATCACTACTTTAGGTCCTCAAAATTGGCCTTGACCTACAGAATTGGTTTCCCTAACTTAAGGTCCTCAGAACTGACGTCGACCCTCAGAATTATTCATTACAACCTCAAGACACAGATTTAACCATCCCCAGCACAACATTGGTTCTTCATAATTGATCTCGACCCACTGAATTGGTCATCCTCGTCTCCTTAAGTCCTCATAATTGACCTCGACATGCTTAATCGGTCATCTTCGTCTCCTTAGGTCCTTAGAATTAACGTCGACCTGCTAAATTGGTGACCCTAGCCCCTTTGAATCAACCTTAACACCTCCTCGACCCACTGAATTGGTCATCATTGTCCCCTAAGGTCCTTATAATTAACCTGGACCCGCTGAATTGGTCATCCTCATCTCCTTAGGTCCTTAAAACTGACCTCGGCCCTCTGAATCAGTCACATCCTCTAGTCCACAAAATTGACTTAAAATACTCTTCCCTTATGTCGACTCTAGTTAGCTCTTCAGCTTGAGAAAAAACCAATGATTCTTTGAAGGGTTCCAAATACCCTTTCAAAGATCAATCGGCCACTTTGAAAAACACCCCTCTCAGTAATTCAGAAAATATTCTCTCGAATTCAGAGCTATTCCATTTCCTCAAAAGTCCATTTTCCCACATTTCATTCCATCATATGCCTACCTCACTTGGTAAACTCCCCCACCTTTCCATACCACTTTCATACCATTTCAAAATTAGCATGTCTACATACAATATCAACATCAAGCATTCATAAGGATGTCCAATTATCCATCATTGTCTCTAATTCTCTCATTTTAATATTATTTGCTTTATTTCTACTTCAGCATTTTGTTTCATTACATCACATACATTAATCTGAATCCTTTATTTGTAGTATTTTCATATACACTATTTTCATACAAAAACCAAAAATAAGAAAAAAATGGTTTATCTATAAATTCCAAAAGAGGGATTCTCATATCACATTATAAATTTTAAAACACATTTCTCTCTAAACACTCACATAGGAGAAATCCCCTGTTTGGAGTTTTGGATTGAATCCCACCTTATGCTATCTTTGAACTACGTGGACTCTGATGCCCATTGGGCTACGTAGGCATCTTGGCTTAATCCCAAGATTTAAGTACTCCTTTATGCATATTTATAATATATCATTCATATCATATAAGTATATTCTTTATAAATGTCACATTCTTGAGTTTCGTCTGATGTATACATTCGCTCTTCCATAGTAACTTGTGATCCGACAAACACTTGTATTATATTTTGAATTATTATTTTTGGCAACACTCCTAAGGATGAATTCACTTCATCCTTTTCATGACGCTAGTTGAATGATTCCATTATTCACCTATATTATGGACATGAGCACACACTTCAGGAAGTCTAATAGTAAACTATTAACACATGCACATAAGAGATTGAAAGGACGAAGCGGGTGCCTAACACCTTTCCATTCCGTAACTTAGTTCCCGAACCTTTGAACTATTTAGTTTCGTAAGCATCAACATTATGCTTAATGTCATTCTCTCGATGTGGCAACATTCCTTTTGTTTATTTTGTGAAAAATAGGTTGGCAACTCTAACTATACATGTTATCCCCCACATTGACGACGGTCGAGCGCCATAAGAAAGGGCACAACCCTACACGCATCGGAGGGAATCTAGAAAGGGAAGCCCTAGGATGACCACATGAGGAGTTTATACACTTGCTAACTTATATTTTGTTATTACAAACTCAACCTAACCTGTCCCACTATGTATAAATGGTGTAATTGTCTGACCTGTAAAGGCACTCCACATGTCCCTTAATATTCTATAATAACCAACTTAAATAGCCCTGAATCCCACGAGATTGGGGAGAATAATGTCACTAACAATCATATGCATACCCCAAAGACATAAAGAGAGAAAATTAGAGTTTTAATTCACTCCTTCCCTATTATTGCCAGACGTTAATAATATTATCATCACTGCACCCGTGGATGTAAGCACCTCTTTGGACCGAACCACGTAAATACATGTCTACTCTATTTGTTTCTCACCCTCTTTCTCTCTCTTAGTTTAATAATCTAGCAACTAAATCATTAATTTTTATTATTGTTTATTATTGAAAATACCCCAGCTAAGAAATAAAATCTATAATCCAATTTTAAACGATAACAGATTGGCTCCATCTATGGGAACTCGACAAGTCATTATTTTTTCCTACTCCTAAATCCTCTTTTCCCTTCTCTACAAACCTAAAATTTTTAGGAATAGCAGAGAACTCAGAAAGCATCCATATGGTAGAATCACACCCTCCTTCGACTCCGATGGGGATAAGTGACATAGAAGGAATTCTGATGAACCTAGTGAAGGGTCAGGAGGCTATGCAAGATAGCATCAAGTAGCTGACACAGATGCTCCAAGCTGGACAGAACATACCCAGAGTAAGCCCTACCTCTTTAGACGGTCGAGACATTCAAAAAGGGTAGGTGAAATTCAACCTCCCACACCTTATAAAGATAAGAGGCCTGTCTACAAAACACATGCCCTCGAAAACCCCAAGAGATTACTTGGGATCATGAGAGAAAAGAAGCACATCTTAACATTTCAGATCGCGTGGATACCGATCATACCACCCTGTCACCACTTCTTCCCTCGGATCAAATGGGTATGATAATGAGCAATATTTCTCCCAATAAAGTCCTAGCTTGCTGAAAAGGTTGAGTAGAGGGTCATTTTTTGATTGATCGGGCCTACATAAAATAAGGGGCCAATAGCTCTTTGGCCCTGAAGAGCATGAAAACCATTAGTAATGATATGCTCGATCAATTACTAGAGGAACACAGTGTTCAGTCGAATCTAAAACTAGCATCAAGAGATCATCCCAAATCGAGCAGACTTCTCAGGAAGAGATATCATTCAAAATTCGAGGTCGAATAGTCAAATCCATCGCCGTTAAAGTTGAGATGGAAGACCAACCATGTAAAGGGTCCATTCAATGATTAGAAGGCCAATTAGGAGAAATGAATAGATTCAAAAATCCCCTCTATAGGGACTTCGTAAAGGTAACTCCATTCGTCTCCTCTATAGTGAGTTATCCAACGCTAGCTAAATTCAAGCCTACAGTTATCACGCCCAGTCATGATGTCAAGATAGATCCCATACTACTTGTGGTGCAGTATCAAACTACTATCGATATTTATTCAATCCCGGATAAAATGTGTTGTCGAGTATTTTCGTGCACCATCATGGGATAAGTTAAAACCTTATACAACAGCATGGGTAAATTTACAACTTCAAACAGTTGGACAATATATTTTCATTAATTTCTGCTTCCAGGCAAAGCCAGGAAAGAGAGTAACGCACTTTCTTAACGTTCGACAAAAAGTGGATGAATCCTCTAGTGAATTCATTACTCGTTTCAGTAATAAAAAGCTGGAGGTAGTGGATTACAACGAGAAAACAACCATAACTTCACTGATGAGTGGGATGCAACTGGAAAATTTATTTTGGGCACTAGCAAAAAAACCACCACAGATGATGATGGAACTCTCAGCCAAAGCGGGCAAAATAATGAACGTTGAGGAGGCTATGGCTATCAAAGAATCTGGTCACTCCAAGGCCACTCATAGTGAAACTAGCGAAAAGAAAGACTAAAAAGATAAGAAAAGTGAGAAGCCAAAAATGTATGAAGAGTATACTCCTTTGACGGTAGGCATCAATCAAATCCAAAAGGAGACTAAAGGAAGCAAAGACATAAGGTGTCTTATAAAACTCAGGGAACCCATAAACCGTCATGACAAGAGCAACTATTATGAGTTCCACAAGGACCACAACCATAACACAGACAATTTCATTGCTCTCAAGAACAAAATTGAGATTCTAATCAGAAGAGGTAAGAAATCCAGGTATGTGGATAAGGATGGACGAGTAGACCAAGAAGAATGAAAGGGAAAAAGACGATCAGAATCTCCTTATCGGAAGGCAGAGTAAAAGAAAAGGGGATGAGATGAAGACTCAAATGACGACCCATATCTTTCATAAGGTCAAGATGATTTCTTTTGAATGTTATTTCATCACCGGTGGATATGCCAGAGGAGAAGACGAGTTGGAGAAAATAAATTCTTACCTAAGCAAGGCGAAGGCTTATGCTCATATCAGGCAGATCAACTTAATGGGAAATGGGGATACTCGCCTAAGAAAGTTAAATAAATATTACCTTATTATTGAGTTATTTAAAGATGATTTATTCAGAGTTTTGTATTTTCATGACGACCCTCTAGTCATCACCATGATTATATATGAAAGCATGGTAGACAGGATCCTTGTCAATAATGGTAGCTCTGTATATGTTATGTTCTGTAATTTCTTTAGAAAATTGAAGCTTTGTGATAACAAGTTAACGCCATATCATTGCTATATGATCAACTTCTTAAATGAGAAAGTATACCCCCTAAGAACAGTCGAGATAGAGCTTATAGTGGGTTCTTGGTTGACGTATCGAATAGAAAATATGTGTTTCTTCAACCTGGGCAAAAACATTCTTTCAGCATACAACTTCATTCTGGGTAGAGTTGGATTGAAGAAATTTAAAGTCGTACCTTTAACGATTCATAAGTTATTAAAATTCCTAACCCACTATGGAGTGGGTGTGGTTTAGGGGAACCAGGTAGAGACCCGAGAATGCTATAATACTTCGATCGGCTAAGAGGAACGGAAAAAATTGACTACCACTTAACAAATTGAGAAGATAAATCGACTGGATGAAGAGAGATTGATCAAGGGACAAGTGGTAGAAATGATCGAATCTGTCATACTCAATGACGAGCACCTAAAGAAGACTGTCTCGATCGATTCATCCTTCGAGATAGAACTCAAAAAGACCTGATCAACTTCCTCATACTGGGAAAGAGCGTGTTTGCCTGGATCCATGCCTGAGATCGACCTATTCTTATGTTATAAACTAAGCATAGAAAAAGATGTTAAATCGGTCAAATAGAAATGACGAGTTTTTTATGCCAAAAAGAACATGGTAGTTCAAGCAGAGGTTCAGAAGCTATAAAAGACTAATTTCATAGAGGATGTCAAATATCCTATGTGACTCTCCAACGTGTTGATGGTACGAAAGAATAACAAAAAGTGAAGGATGTGTGTGGACTTCACTAAATTGAATAAATCTTATCCCAAAGACCATTACCATCTATCCATAATCGACCATCTGGTAGATGCCACTTCGGGTCATGAGCTACTCAGTTTCATGGATGCTTATTCTGGGTACAATCAAATTAGAATAAAGCCAAATTATCGAGAGAAACATCATTCATCACCAACAAAGGCATTTATTACTATACTATCATGACCTTTGGTCTCAAATATGCCGAGGATACCTACCAGAAGTTGGTGAACAAGGTGTTTGAAGATCAAATTGGTAAGAACGTAGATTTATATGTTGATGATATGCTCACCAAGAGCAAAAAGGTGGTCGATCACATGAAGGACTTACAACAGACCTTTGATTAGTTGGAAAGGAATCAAATAAAGTTTAATCCGACCAATTGAGTGTTTAGGGTAAAGGAAGGGATGTTCTTAGTCTTCATTATCTACTGAAGAGGGATTGAGACCAATCTCGAGAATATTCTGACACTAATCAATATACAATCCCCCATAATTAAAAATAAGTGCAAATATTGACATGACATGTAGCTGCGCTTAATAGGTTCATCTCTGGATCTACTGATAAATGCCTTCCATTCTTTAAAGTCTTGAGAAAAACTTTTGAATGGAATAACAAATGTGAAACTATGTTCCTGGAATTAAAGCGGTATTTAGGGTTGATACCCTTTTTATCTAGACCAGTATTTGGGGAGAAACTCTACCTCTATCTGTCCATATTAGAATTAACAGTTAGTTTAGCTCTAGTAACACAGGAAAAACAAATACAGAGGCCCATATATTACACCAGCAAAGCATACTGAGGAGCAGAGATCCAATATCCCAGTCTAGAGAAATTAGTTATTACTTTAATCGAAGCTTCAAGAAGAATGAAGCCTTACTTTTAAGGTTATACTATTATTGTCTACATAAATTTATCGCTACAAAAATTCCTCCATAAACCTATAAAATTAGGGCAATTGATGGCTTGGGTTGTAGATATTGGAGAATACGACATCTAGTACTAACCCAAAACAACAACCAAAGTCCAAGATCTGGCAAACTTCATTGTTGAGTTCACTTACGAAGATAAAACAATCAATCAGACTCCTTGGGAGAGAGCTAAGTACTCATGGAAAAGCATAATTTTACGAAAGAGAGCTCATCTGCAGATTGAATCGAACAGAATTATTTATAAGAGAGCTCACCAGTTAGGACAGACGAGAAGAACCCTCTGGGAGAGCTCAACAACGCCAATGTCAAGTAAAAATAAAGATATTCTAAAATCAACCAAACGATAAGAATTCACTCATCACCAGGAGCAGGTTAAGAAATTATTCAAACATGGACAGTAAACCGCGGGAGAATTCCAGAAAAATATCCCCGTGTGGAAACTATTTGTGAATGGCTCGTCCTGTACCACAAGCTGTGGAGCATGTCTAATCATCACTACACTTGAATATATAGAAGTGGATATGCACTAAGATATCAATTTGAAGCCTCTAACGACGATGTCGAATACGAGGAATTCATAGAAGTCTTTGGGTTGGCCTTTTCGTTAGGTGTTAAGTAGGTTTTAGTACGTAGTGACTCCTAATTGGAAGTCAATTAAACTATTCGGGGTGTATGAAATAAGAAAGGAATCCATGGTCAGGTACCTGGACAAAACAAAGTGGTGGCTAAAAATTTTTCCAGGAATTAAGATGCTAAGAATTCTCATAACAGCATGAGCAGATATATTGGCCCATTTAGCATCTACTAATCGTGTGGAATTATGAAGAACCGTCTCGGTAGAAATAATCACACTGAAGAAAAAATAAAGAAGCATTATGGAAATAGATATTAACCCATCGTGGACAGGCCTAATACGATCTTATAATAAAATCGGCGTTGTGACATCTGACCTAAAAGAGGCAAGGAAGCTCCATTACAAGGCAACCAGCTATGTGATAGAAGGAGGAATTTTATACAGAATAGGGTATATTATATCGTTATTGCGATCCATTTATCCAACCAAAGTGAATAATCTTATCAAGGAAGTGCATGAAGGGTGTTGTGGGAGCAAATTCGGTGGGAAGGTCGTTCTTAAAGCGTGTGGCTACATAGGGGTATTATTGGCCCACTATGAAAAGGAACTGTGCAGATTATGATAAAAAATGTGATAAGTGCTAGAATTATGCCAAAATCCACTAGACCGCGGGAGACCCTATCACGCCGATCACATTTCCTTCGCCTTTTGCGATCTGGTCGGTCAATTACCTAAGACAAAGGGAAGGTTCAAATATTTGGTGGTTATTGTAGATTACTTTACAAAATGGGAGAAGGCTAAACCCTCGTGGAAATGCCATATGAAAGAGTCTTCCGATCCATTTGGAAGAACATTATATGTCATTACGATGTTCCCTATGCCTTCATAACAGACCACGGTACCCAATTTGACAACTAAGAATTTGAGGACAACTGTATTCGCTCTAAGATACAGAAGTTTTATTCTGCTCCGGGACATCCCCAATGCAATCGAAAAACTAAGGTCACTTACAAAACTCTACTAGATAAAATCAATAAGAGATTAGATGACCTAAAATAAAATTGGATCAACGAGCTACAGAGTATCTTATGTGCTTATAGGACCACCCCAAGTCAGCCACAAGCAAAACTCCTTATATGTTAGCCTTCGGCACAGAAGCAATACTTCAACTGAGATCGGTATTTCTATCCATCTAGTTGTCAATTTTAATTCACCAAAAAGTGACCTAATGAGGAGGTTAGAGCTTAATCTTATACAGGAAGTAAGAGAAAATAATGCATTAAGAGTAACTGCTTACTAGTAAAGTATAACTTTATTCTACAATCGAAGAGTGAGGTTGAGCAGTCTGAAGGAGGTGACTATGTCTGAAAAAATTGATCTAGAAAGAAAAGAAATTGGAACCCAACTGGTACGACCCTTATCACATTTTCAGCATTCAGGTTAGGAACCTACAGAATCAAAACCTTAGAAAACGAGGAGTTCAAGAATCTGTGGAATGTTGGTCACTTGAGGAAGTATTATCAGTAATGTATCATGTACTTCCCATTCACTATGAATAAAAGTTTCCAATTTTTCCCATCACTCTTCTTATTTCTTGGTTTTACGAACATGGAATATGTACATATCCATATTCATCACTAAACATTAAACCCTCATGTACAATATCGTTGCAAGACAGATTGAGGACAAGAGGGATTAACATAATATAAACTTCATGTATGACTTTGCTGAACAAATAAGTCACAAATAAGAACACTACACTAAAAAGGCCAAATTGTCACCTTTCAGTCAGCCACCCTTGTTACTATCAATGATCGTGACAAAGGCTTATCATGGTCATTGATCGTGATAAGTACAGTTGTCACGAACTTGTTACGATCAATGACCGTGACAACCTTATAAAGTTGACATGGTCAAAGACCGTGACAGGTTCGTGAAAACTTAGTCAGTAAAAAAACCCTTTCCTCTTCTTTTTTCCCACCGTTTTCACTTCCCTCTTTTTTCTCTCTCTAAGAGACTGCTCTCTCTCTCTCTTTAGGCTATTTTCAGGTTGATTTTTTCTTCTCTTTCTCTTTCCTTTTATATATGTGTGTGTATATGTGTGTGTGTGTGTGTGTGTGTGCATGTACAGGTGGGGGGGGGGGAGGGGGCAGGGGGTGGTAGGGCGAGGGGTAAGGGGGTATGGGGGTGCGTGTGTGTATGTGTAGGTGGGTGGGTGTGTGTATGTGTGGGTGTGTGTGTGGTGGGGGGAGGGGGAATGGTGGGGAAGGGGTGGGGGTGGGGGAGGTGTGTGTGTGTGTGTGTTGATTGGGGACTTGAAATTAATGTTTAGTTTAGGACTTGAAATTAATGTGTAAATATCCAAATATATGTTGTACCCTTAAGTATAAATACCCAAATATTATTGGCTAATACACAATGATTCTCCCCATGTTTAAGAGGCTTAAAGTTCAATTTGAGATTTTTCTAATGGAATAGTCATTATAGGAATTGGAATTGGGACTTATAATTATTGTTGTTAATTTAATTATGACTTTAATTGGATATAAATGAGTTAGGAGCCTTTAGATTCCCCTTATTAATTGTTGGTTTTAAATTAGTAAATCTTCTGATTATGGCCCTAATATGCCAGGTAAGAATGTCAAGCATTAGAAGACCCCAACTGGGAATGAAACCGAGACAAGAAAGGCACGATCTAGGAGGTCAATTGTATTTGACTTGCCTTATTGGAAGAATAACTCGGTGCGCCTTGTATTGGATGTGATGCATGCAGAGAAGAACATCGTTGAACATATTGTGGGCACATGCCTTGGGGGGAGTCATTCGAAGGATGGAGAAAATGCATGAAATGCCTTAAATCGTTGAAACTTCAGCCATAACTATGGTTGAAAGAAGATATTAAGGGAAGAACAATAATTCCCCCTGGTGCGTTTACTTTGACGAGTGGGAAAAGGAAGGTGATTTTAGACACAATATATAATTTGAAGGTTTCATCTAATTTCTCATCCAACTTGCAAAGGATTGTGAATTATGTTACCCATGATTTACATAAGTGTAAGTCCCACGATTGGCATGTGATCATGCAATTGGTTTCTCTATTGTTTAAGCATTGTTTCTCCAAGCACAAGGATTTGTGGAGGGCTATTATACAAATTAGTAAATGCTTTTCACTTTTTTGTGAAAATATAGTAAATCGAAAACACATAGTGGTCGCAAAACTGGCGGTGACCGAAGTGATTTGTGTGTTGGAGAAGTACTTTCCCCCATCATTATTTGACATAAGTGTTCACTTTTTGGTACACCTATGCGACGAGGCACTTGTTTGCGATCCAGTTAGATATCGATGGATGTATCCGTTTGAAAGATTGATGAAAGTTTTCAAAGATTACGTCAAGAATATATGGCACATTACAGGATCAATTATAGAGGAATACATCACTGTGATGTCATCAATTTATACTCGAGAATATATGCTTGACTCGACCAGTGTTGATGGAATTGATGAGTTCGTCGATGAGGGTGGTCATGTGATGGGCAAACGAGTGAAATTAACGAGTTTGCAACATGAACAAGTAGCTCGTCATCTATTTGACACACATGAAGATGTCAAAGAATGGAAAAGTTAAGTTTAAATTATTTTAAGTTTTACATTATTTTAGATTATTGTATACATGATTAATTTTATAATACGTTTGTCACATTAATTTTATGCAGAAAATATGAAGCCTGTGAGAACAATAAAAGACAAAAAACAATGGCACAATCATACAGTGAATTTAGGTTGTGGTTGTCACACGAGGTAATTATAATAAAAATGGTTGTTATATAACTTTCCATTAAATAAAACTTTACAACTAACCTAATTAATTTATCTATATTCTTAGCTCTTAAAGACGGGTGATGTGACATCAAGGCTTGCTCGTCTAGCCACTGGACCCTTATTCATTGTTCATAGCACAAGAGTACAAAAAGTATCGATTGAAAGGTTACGTATTCGACGCAAGGGTGTATGAGGAAAGTACAGATGTACAAAACTCAAGCATTTCATACAAGGCTCTTACTTTCTTTTGAGCGAGCGCAAAAGATAAAAACCTCGTTGAATCTGAAATAACTTACTATGGTGTAATTCGAAATATATTTGAATTGGACTATGTAAGCCTCAAAGAGGTTTTATTTTACTGTGATTGGGTAAGAGTTGAAGATAAAAATGCTTGTAAAGTTGATCCAGGCACCAATATGATCATGATTGACTTGTCCAAGTTGAAGAGCAATGAACACGTGAGCGATAAGCCATTTGTTTGTGTGTTTTAAAAGGTCAAGCAAGTGTTTTACTCGGAGTGTATTAAAAACGAGTTGTGGTCAATCGTCCTACATGCGCCAAAGCGTCTAAACAGTAGTGTGGATGACTTAGCTGCTCCTATTGAATATCAATTCATTTTTTATGATAACCCCAATTTCAAATAATTTTTAGATTTGCAATAAGTATTCCAATTATCGGACAATAGTTTAATGCTTTTATCGGACATCAGTTTACTACTTTTAATTCATTTGCACTTGATCATTTTCTCTTTCTCTCTCTCTCTCTCTCTCTCTCTCTCTCTCTCTCTCTCTTTCCTTTGTATATGTTTGTGTGTGTGTGTGTGAAGGTGTGGGGGGGGGAGTTTTTAACTATTTTCTAAATAGTTTAACGTTTGTATGTCTTCTTCAGGTTTGTGTGTGCAGGTGTGTTTGTATTCTTCTAATTCATTTGAATTTATGCTAATAACAATAATTTTTACAAAAAAATGTCTCCTTCAGGGATTAAATCAAGAATGATGATGATAATGATGATGTCATCTTCAGGGCTCAGCGGTAGTGGAGGCAACGAGGCCTCCTCGGTCCCTAGGCTCCCCAAATGGGGAAAATAGGTAATGTCCATTGAGAACAAGATGGGCTTATTAACTAGAACCCTCGAGCCGGCGAAGACGATTATCGGCCTAGGGTACACCAGTTGGAGGGAGGTTCCAAGTGAGCTCAAGTTATCTATTTGTGCAGCACTACATGTATTGTATTTCAATTTCAATTTCAATTTCAATTTCAATTTCAACTTCAACTTCAACTTCAATTTCAATTTCAATTTCAATTTCAATTTCAATTTCAATTTCAATTTCAATTTCAATTTCAATTTTAATTTTAATTTCAATTTCAATTTATATTTATATTTAGATTTATATTTATATTTATATTTATATTTATATTTATATTTATTCGCGACTACCACTTACATTATTTTTGTTTTGTATTGTTTGACAAGAACAATTCAGCCTGCCCCCAGAACTCTGTGATTCTATACTGGAGCAGTTGAGGGAGAAACACAAGACATGAAAGAAGAATTTGCGGGCTCGGTACTTTGGAAAGACCCTGGAGTCCATTATCAGAATGCATGAGTTCGTCCCGCCGAAGGAGCCAATCGCACCGGTACATTGGCAAAAGTTCATTGACAATGAGATCGAGGAGCGACAATTAGCATCTCACCAATCCGGGAGGGAAAATCGAGCAAAAAAGACGGACGTGCACTACTACGATCGGACGTCTTACGCCGAGGTGGAGCACAAGATGGTAAGTTTTTTTTTCTATAATTATATAAATATGTTATTCTGCATTATTACTTTGCGTTACTTACTAATTTTGCATTATTTTATTTTAGGGTACGGGGAGTGGCCCTGGGGGTAGACCACATAGGCTCGATGCCTATGTGGCAATTCGGACGAAGAAGGGAAAGGATAAGGATGTGTCCTTGAGCGTCGTCGTCACGATTGTAAGTAATCTGATGGTTTCATTTTTGTGAATTATGTTATAATTTTTTTATTTACTTATTTAACTAATCATGTGCTTTTTATCATTTTACGCAAAGCTTAAGGAAGTGCATGAGTCGCAGCCTGATGCCGACAATGCATCTTTTTCCACGGACGAACTCAGCCAAGTGCTTAGCACAGATCACAAGGGGAGGACTAGAGGGTGAGCTCACGGGTGGGAAAATATAGGATCACCAGAATGGAGATAAGCAACACTGGGTTGGATCGTCGGGTGGACATGCATGGCGCGAAGCTATCAAGGTTGAAGGCGACGGTTCTAGATATGTACGCATTCATGAAGCATCAGTTGGGCAGAAAGGGTAAGGGTAAGGAGAAGGTGGTGGAGGGGGAAGGGGAGGAGGATAAGGATATGGAAATCTCTTATTCATCATCGATATACGTGAACTCACAGCTTGATGATCAACTCCCCTACTTGGCTCCCGTCCAGTGGCCTATGTTAACAATCGATTGGACGAGCGTGTTTTTACATGACATATATGATGGTCAGCGGATAGCGGGGGGGTTGAAGAACCCGAATACCATCAAGGGTATGCCGATTCACGGATGTAACCTTCAAAACATCGAGGCCATGGTGCTCGGCACGCATGTGATACCTAAAAAGGAGAAATCTGCATTGTGGTTGCACGAATAATGAGGCGTGATGCATATTGAGGGGTGTCTCAATGCATATATCGTGTGGCCTTCCTTCCTTCTCGAACTTACCCCACACACTATATCATGACATTATTTGTATCTATTTTTATTTGAACACTTGGATCATATTTCAATTGTTTTGATTTGTTACATTTTGGTTTGGATATGGATTGTATTTTTATTTTATTTGGATATGGAAATATATATGCAATGAATTGGTGCATTCTTTCAATTTTATTTGAAAATATGTTGTTTTAATAGGTACAATTTTGCTATAACAGGTACAAATATACTGCTGGGCAATGGCAGTGGCCAAACTGACTAATAATTTTTTTTTAAATTTTGCTCAGATTTATCACGATCAATAACCGTGACACTTTTTTAAAGTTTGTCACTGGTTTGTCACGGTCTTTAACCATGACAAATCTTGTCAAGGTCAAAGACAGAGACAAGTCTAATGAACTTGTCACGATCAATGACCATGACAACAAAAGTTGTCACCCCCAGACTTGTCACGGTCATTGACCTTGACAAGTTGGACTTGTCACGATCAATGACCATGATAATTCAAAAGATTTAATGTAGTGGAAGTCGAGCTTCATGTATGACTTTGTTAAATAAACAATCTGCGAATAAGAAGTCAAGATTCATGTACGTTCTCGTGTTACGACATATCACGAACAAGAATCACACACACCAAAGTAAAATGATTCCATGCTTTATGGACAATAAAGATCCGACCATAATCCAACGTAAGGACAATTCCCCATAAACTTTGGTCGACTAAGGTAATCAATGTTGATACATAACTCTCATATATGAGATTATTAAGTTAGGTAAAACACGGGTAGAACCCAGATTATGAAAACTCAGGTTCGTCCATAAATAAATTGCTAACAAGGCTAGTTAGATCGTCTGGAAACTGACCATATGATCAAAGTGCAAGAACATTATATGTGAGCTATTCTAATGAACCAAAGCGGGGAGAGAACTGAAGCTATAAGCAATATATACATAAGTTCCGTTTATATGAGGTTAAACAAAACACATTATTCCATTATCATGAGAATAGAAACAAAAAAGGAGAAGTTCATGTTTCCATTGCATCTGATCAACAAAATAATACTACTTATTAATTAGAAAACTTCACAAAAGGCTTATGCCACACAAATATTCTCGTCAATGACCACATCTATGGCAGTTGAATTAGTACAAGCATTATTTCCACCTGATGAAGGGTGTGATTCAGGCATGACCTGCGGGGAGGAAATTAATACATCTTTAGCGACAGGCTCATCAATTACCATCATCTACTCGGTAGCGAGTGTAGTGGCTTCATCGTCATCCGTTGGCTATCTTCTCATGATTTTTATAATATTTGGGTAATGAACCATCCATAAAAAGCCTATGAAATCAATATTATAATCCATCAAAGACTTGTACTTAGCTATGCCTACCTCCTCAGTAATGGCTAGAGCCTAGTTAGATTTTTCAAGCTCTTGGGCTAGCTCTGTGTTTGTCTGAGTAGCCGCCTCTACCACCTAGTAGGATGCAGTTAAGTCTTCTTTGGCCTTATTCAAAGCTTCCTCCAAACTCTTTAGTTTGGTATCATTAGTAGTTGCTTTGTTCTTGAGCTTATTATTCTCTTTCTCAATCGTACTATGGGCAACAATCTTGGTCATTAATTAGTCGTCTCTCTCTTGGAGATCCTCGTCAACCTTCTTGAGGTCATCTGTAATTTTCTACAACTCGATTTTCAATTTCTGATGCTCCTAAGCCAGCTTTTCATAAGCATAGTTATTACAAACAACTTTCTATTTCAAGACTGTGGACGTTGCAGCAGTCTATCGACAAAAGAAGATAAGTCAATGATTGTACGAACAAATGGAAAAATTAAAAGCAGTTATGATTCCATAAAGAATCAGGATCATACCCCCTCTAGAATTCAAAATATTTGTTATGGTCATGATACCCCAGCAGGTCGATAGTTGTCCAGATTAAAAATATAGTCAGGATCAGCTCTCAACTTTTCAGATGAAATTATGTGTTCTGGGTCAAATTTAAATTATTCAACCATACCATAGCGATGAGCAACTCCCTGGATTCGTATCAAACGATACAAATGTATGGACACAACCATATGTGGTACTTTAGGAGCATTCTCACAAGTAAGGGGATTAAGGACCCACTTGTCCCCCACAACAAGTGCACTGGGGTACATAGGGGCCATGCCCTTGGACTTGGCAAGGGCAGTAGCAGTTTTCCAGACTTCTTCCGCGCATTCTGCTCATCCTGTTTCTTCTCCTCTTTGGCCCTCTTCATCTTGGCCTCCATTTTCTTCTTCTCAACATAAATCTTTGTCTTCTTGGCCTCCCTCCACTTCTGGCAAGGTATTTCCATAGCTTTGAAATTAATAGTCCGAGATCCATCCCTAGGGTGGATTCTGCAAGTATGTCAGCAATTGAAGGAAAATAGGATAGGGACAAGAGAAAAAAGGCATTATGTCTTGTGCCTATACTTGCAGCCTCTAAATCAACCTTTATCCTAGAATTAGTCTCAAATAGTAGGTATGCCTCTAATGGGACAGCTACTTCAACTGGGGGGGATACCACCTGGAGGTGAGTGGTATCCAGCAACAATAAATTTCTCAACAGAAATAGATCTTCAAACTTGGGGGGGGGGGGGTCACACAATAAGATTCAACCAGATCCTTGATAACAGTATAAAGTTGTGGGTCCCTCTTCTCTGAAATAAGTGACGAGATAACATTACAATACAATAGTTAGGGATAGAACAAGGTATGAAACAATATAAAATTTCTTATTTTGTTCAACTCGTTCCACTCGCGGGGGACCCTACACGATCTATTTTGTTCTCGTGAAAACTATTGTTGAGGGATACGAAGCATCACCCATTGGATTTTCGTCTTAAACGCTGTCAATATTTCTCTATGTACATGTAAGTTGTGATTTACATATAATAGTTAAAGAAAAAAAGGTTTTGCCCTGCGGGGATTTTTTCTGAAATTCGTCTTCTTAATTGTTGAGTTCCATGCTAATATGATTTACTGCTTATAATCACATGGTTGCATGAACTAGGGCATAAAACTGGTTAAGTTGACATTTAATTAAATAAATTTGAACCATTGAACTGTAGCGCACTCTCAAATTGGTATTAGAGTCATTTACACAACTTTACTGTGTAATTGATTTTTAGCAAAAATTTTCTTGATATCAATTTTCTACAAAATTGATTCTTAAAAAAGCTAAGTTCAAATGGATAACTTATATAATAGTATGTCAACTTTTGATGGATCCAGTTATGCCTATTGGAAGGCTAGAATGATATCCACTTTGAAGGCTACTGATTAACGAGTCTGGATTACATGTGAAAGAGGGTGGATGCCACCCACTATGGTTGTAGGTATTACCCTAAACTTATGAATTTATGGACTAAAGAATAATTATATGGAGTAACTTTAGTTCACGTGGACTTAGTGCTATTTTCGGAGACATCACACACAATAAGTTCCGACGTATTATGATGTGCACCACGTCAAAAGAGGCATAGGATATCCTGTAGCTTACACATGAGGGCACAAATGTTGTTAAGGCATCAAAATTGCAAATTTTGACTATGTATATTGAGACTATAACCATGGTTAAATTCGAGAGATTTGATAAATTTTATGCTCATTTGTCGAATATTATTAATTCATGTTTTAATCATGGTGAAAACAATCCTGACACTGGAGTAGTAAAAAAGATTTCAAGATCATTGTCTGCCCATTTTATCCAAAAAGTCACTATACTCAATTATTTAGGAATGTTAGATTCCCTTAGGTTAGAAGAACTCGTAGGAGACCTTCAAACTTACGAAATCGACATGTTTCCAAAAACTGTAAAACCAAAAGAGAAAAGGATTGCACTTAAGGCCCAATCTAGAAAGAGTGAGGAGACGTATAGAAAGAGAGACGAGGTATCCAGAAAGAGAGATGAGGTATCTTTCGATTCTAAGTATGATTTTGATTTAGATGATTTAGCCCTTTTTGCTAAAAAATTTAAGAAATTTCTCAAACTTATAAAATAATGCTGCATCAAAAGATAAAAAGAGTTTTAAGAAAAATAAAATTGGGAAGAAATTTGAAAAGATAATAAGGACACCCCAAAGAGAGAGTAGGATAGGTGTTACGAGTGTGATGGGAGAGATCAAAAAGCATATGAGTGCCCAACTAGGTTAAAGCATCAAGGCAAGGGCAAAGTTGCATTAAATGCCAACCTTAGTGAAGATATCGAGGTCGAGTCGGTGAATTCAGGAGAACAATCATCCCATGAATATAACTTCACCTCATTCATGGCTAGTCGTGTGAGTACATCCAGTCCACCTCACAACGATGAGGAAGCTACTTCACAGGGACACCTAAACAGTGAGAACGATGTGAGCGAGGGTGAGGACGTAGCAAGTGAGACAGAGAGTGACCTACAACGCGCATACGTCGAGTTATACGCTAAATCCTTTAAAATGAAAACGCAAAATAAAGGGTTAGTAACTAGGATCGTTGCCCTAGAGAAGGAGTTAGGAGAGACGAGAGAGAGAGAGTCTTTTGATAAAGATAGAGGGGACTTGAACAAACAAGTGGCTAGTCTTACGAGTGAGCTCCTTGCATCTGTAGAGACTCGAAAGAAACTTGAATCCCTTGTATCCCAACTCAAAAAATATCTCGAGAGAGCCCTAGAAGTCAAGGTAAAGATTAAGGATAGAGCTGGGAAAATGGGAAAGATGTTCCTCAGCCCTTCTTTAAGGTTTAGTGAGACGAAATGAATGGGTTTCGGCGATGCTTCCGCGTACATGTCACACCAGCACCAGTTCCTGAATTTATTGTGAATCCTTATGGCCCCCAACCAAAACCCCAAATAATAGTTCGACCAAGAAAAGTAAACTAAGGTAGGCCTAAGCCTATTTATTTGTGCACTTAATGCAATAGAAAAGGCGACCATAGGGAGTTTTTCTATAGTTTGGTTCGAACTCCACATACAAATACTCTGTCACACCACTTTAGCGATTTTGATAGCCTTAGAGAGAAGCTTGAGAGTCTAATCACCACTTCTTATAGTTTGATGGAAGAGTTCCAATGGATGTCTTTGTCATTAATGGATACTTGCAACATCCTGACTAGAAACAACAACGACAAGGGTAAACAAAAGGTTACCATTTCTTAGGTGCCTAAGCAGGAAGGAAAGCCTTTATAGTTCATGTTGCTCTTAAGGATTATAATACCTCCCTGTGGTATTTTGATAGTGGTTGCTTCGAGCATATGGCTGGTGACGTCTCCTTTTTTACCAACCTTGGGGATCATAAGGATGATAAAGTCACCTTCGAAGATGGGAGTAAATTTAGCATTGTAGGATGAGGTATAGTAGAGATACCCAGATTTCCTAATATATATAATGTTTTTTACGTCAAAGGTTTGAAAGCAAACCATATCAACATTAGCCAGCTGTGCGACGCAAACTTTGCTGTAAAGTTTGACCGGAACGAGTGTAACATTTTTTTATCAAGCTGATAAACTCTTACTGTAAGGGGTGAGGACAAAATATAATTGTTATGGGATTGCTCCCAAGTCCTTATTTGTATGCAACAACGCCATGATCTCGTCTATGGATTTGTGGCATCAACATTTAGGACACGTTAATTTTAGAGATTTGGAGCGTTTAGTGAATAAAGACCTAGTACGTGGCTTACCTCACTTAGAAAGCCAACTTCCATAGTTTGTTGTCCTTGTCGGCAAGGAAAATAAGTCCACAGTCCCCATCGAAAGTTAAATTCCATTACCACTGCATATGAGCTTGAGTTGATACACATGGATCTTATGGGTCCTACTCACACTGAGAGTTTAGGTGGTAATAGGTATATCCTCATGATGGCAGATGATTTCTCTCGATATTCGATAGTTTATTTCTTGAGAGAGAAATTCGATGTTGTAAAGTTTCTGAAAATCAAGTGCCATGTCCTGCAAAATTAACATGGTGTGACCATTAATAGGATGCATAGTGACAACGACACAGAATTTAAATAAACAAAAGTGGATAGTTATTGTGATAGCATTAGAATTAAACATGAATTTTTTATCGTGAAAATTCCTTAGCAAAATGGTATTATTGAGAGGAAGAATTGGACGATTCAAGAGATGGCTAGATCTATGCTTCTTGGTCATAGAGTGCCTAGACTGTTTTGAGCAGAGGCGATGTCTACCCTATGCCACATGGTGAATAGGGTATATCTTTATACACATACACATCAGATTCCATATGAGTTATGGACAGGGAAGAAACCTAACCTTTCGTATTTATGTGTCTTTAGGAGTAAATGTTACATCCTGAGGGATAGAGATCAATTAGAAAAGTTTCACTCACGGAGCGATGAGGGAATTATGTTAGGATATTCATCGATGAGAAGAGCTTGTCGAGTTTTTAACCTAAACATCTCTAAGGTTCTGGAATCAATAAATGTCACTATTAAAGATGACGAGCCGTCGGCGTTTGTTGATCATAATCCTTTGTGTGAGGATTATGCACCCCTTTGTGATGATCCCGTTATTCCTCACACACCTAGGCTGGACCCTAATCCTTATTTAGGGGACACACCTGCTTGGATTTGTAAAATTCATGACCCTTCTATCATTTTAGGAGATCTTACTTTAGGTGTTAAGACTCGCACTCGGCTTGAGAATGTCATTAACTTTCTTTGCTACACGTATAGAGTCAAGACCAAGAATATAAAAGAAGCACTCAAAGATGAACAATGGATATTCGTTATCCAAGAAGAATTGCTTCAGTTTAGAAATAATGATGTCTGATATCTTGTCCCCCAACCTAATGAGACAAATGTGATTGGTACTAAGTGGATCTTTAAGAATAAGATTGATGAGAATGGTATCATTATCCATAATAAGTTTAGGTTGGTCGCTCAAGGCTACACACAGAGAAAATATAGACATTGAGGAGACATTTTCTCCTGTTGCGAGGCTTGAGTCCATCAGATTACTACTTGTCATCGCATGTCATATGCACTTCAACTTATATTAGATGTATCTCAAGAGTACCTTTCTAAATTCCATTCTATAGGAGGAGGTCTAAGTGGAATAACTGAAATGGTTTGAAGACCTTAAGCACCCTGGACACATCTATTATCTGAGAAAAGCCTTGTATGGTTTGAAGCAAGCACCCCGTGCTTGGTACGAGAGACTTACTTCCTATCTCTTAGCCTGTGGCTTCAAGAGAAGGGGGATAGATAAGACGTTAATTGTTAGGAGAGGAAAAGGTGCTATTTTGGTTGCCCAAGTCTATGTGGATGACACAGTCTTTGGATTCACGTGATCCCTCCATGTTCACGAATCTAAGGAGGAAATGAAAAGTGATTTCAAGATGGTCATGGTTGGTGAGCTTAACTTTTTCCTTAGTTACCAGGTTCGTGAACTCGAGGATGGGATGTTCATCGCCCGATTCAAGTTTGCAAGAGACCTCGTGAAAAATTTTATCTTAGACTCCACTAAGCACTCACGCACCCTTATCGGTAACTCGACAAAGCTTAGACAGGACACTCCAGGTAAAGATGTAGAGCAAACCTTGTATCGGAGTATAATAGGTAGTCTTCTTTACTTCACTGCTAGTCGTCCCGATATAGCCTTAAGTGTTGGAGTTTGTGCGCGATATCAGGCATCCCCAAAAGAGTTACACTTACATGCTCTTAAATTTATTATCAAATGTGTGAGTGGAACTCCCTTATATGGCATTTGGTATTTGTTTGATACCGATAACCATTTATTCGCATATTTTGATGTCAATCGGGTCAGGGATGTAGATGGATGCAGGACCACTTCGGGTGGGTGTTTCTATTTTGGGATTGCTCTTGTCTCTTGGTTGAGCAAGAAGAAGAACTCTAACTTTTATTCCACTACGAAGGCTAAGTACATCGCCGTCATGAGTTATTGCTCTTAAATCTTGTATATTAAGCAAAAGTTGGAGGATTATGGGATTTCGGAGGGCACCATGATGATCTCCTGTGATAACACGAACATGATTCATAATCCCGCAATCCAGTCCAGCATTTGAGCATGAAGCACATTAGGATACAAGCATTTTATCCGAGACTAGTAAATGAGAAGGTCGTGTCCTTGAGCTTTATGACCACTGACGCGACTCATAAAGTGTCTCTAATGTGCATTCACTCTATGCTCAAGTGCAAGCCTATCGCGTTAGTAATAAACCCGATAAGTCAAGATCATATCCATAGGGAAATAGGACAACGAAGTTGTAACGACGAAAAAGATGAGTGAATCCTAACTCTGACTCTAAAAAGAAACGAAAAATGATTTGGTTTGAGAATGGACTACAACTAAGTGCAATGATGAAATTATGAAAAGGTGCAATTATACTAAATTACCTAAAATATTAATGAAAGATGATTTAAAACTTTAAACTATGTGATGAGAAAAACAGGACGGGAATACAATCCCCCAACCTTAGTGTATTGCAGTTATAATACTAATCGTAAATTTAACTCATTAATTTGACCCAGAATTTAGTACTCCCAAGAATTACGTATATGAGGTTCAAGCCCGCATCATACTTAATCTGAGGACGAGTAAATCGGTACCATGATAGTTACACTTAAATTGTATTCTAAAGCATCCCAATTACTCTGAAGCAAACGATATATAAAGATCTACAATTGTCATGCCCCTACGCGATACAACCGTAATCAATCACTAAATTCAGAGGATCAATGTTATACACATGCACTTAACACATCATGTTGGATTCATGCATCCCGACCTTTTAAACCTAGCCGAACATATTAAACTGAATGATGCATGAAATAGTAGCGTTGCATGCGAAAGAACTCATGATGAAACTAGATTGAAATATGTAAATAAGTGTTATGAACCCAGAAATTTATTCAAATTACGCAAGAAAAATTACCATGCAAGAACAATAATCATAAGAATGAAACTTGGATTACAACTTGAAAACAAACCCGGAATTTTATCAATCTTGCAGCAATTAATTCAACTTATGTTCCTAGATGTTCCTCTCCTTTTCTCTCTACCAAAACTATAAAAAAAACTATTCAGAACTGCTATTCCTCCGTCTATAAGTACATCCAAATCTGTTTTATAAGGAGTTTTAACTTCATGGGACTCTTTGGACCAATCAGAATAAAGGAACAAATTCGCGCTTCAGGACCCCCGAACCGGCTCGCATGTACCCCAAACTGGTTCGACATTGGGTTCGGGAAATTTCACTGGCTTGGGTGCCTTTTTCTTCAATTCTAACACTTAGAATTCTTTCTTGTTTTCTTCCTTTCTTCCCCGGATTTTTCTTCAACTTCAATTGGTCATAACTCATCAACTGTAACTCGGATTCGGGTGACGTCTCTTTCAGTGTTCTCGTTGTTCCAAGATTTTCAACTTTCCAGTTGACTCCTCCTCCGGGATCTAGCTGCAGAATTACCAAAATTCCCATGAACTTGCCTTCCTAGCCTTCCTTTCATCGTTTCACTTTCTCTTTTGCACAGCTTGCATAATTAACCTGTAAAACAAATAGGAGAAACACGAAACACGAAATACTTGTCAACGAAGGTTAGTAGCATAAATGTGCGTTAAATCCATATCGGCTGCATCACTCAGGTTCACAAATGTACCGAAATTAGGGGAATAAATATACAATATTTATTCCCAATCAAACGCCCCTAACTTAGAACTTTGCGCGTTCCGAGCAATGTAAAAGAGAAAGAATAAAATCACAACTCCTCTAAACAAATTGTGGGGATAGAATACCTTTTTCGCGGGTAAGCGATTACATTTAGCGTATGCAACAAGCCATTAAACCCCTAGGTTACCCTAGTAGGACGAGTTGTGTCTCGTGAGGGTTTGCAGAGAATATACCCACAAAATTTGACTCAAAGAAACTTCAAAATATGCAAAATTTGTATAATTCAAACTTTCCCAGAAAATAATCATCACCAAGTCATATGTACAAGTCTCAAACCGTAGTGTGTGTGTGCGAAACCAAAAATTTAACCGCGAATTTCCACCGATTGACCATTACGTTACTTATCCGAAAATTCGTTTTGATTTCAAATTCTCACGGAATGCTCTCTCAAACGAATCACTAGGATTGTGGTTATTCTATCGGTATGCATGATAAAAAGAGTAAAATAATGGACGCAAAGTCACGCATACAAGTAGAAAGAAGGAAATTTTATAGTGATAGGATCTCATCAACGGATTACGGTTTTAAAACGGGAATATTGCCTCTTTTTCGCGCATTCAATCTCTTTTATTATCTTTTGGTGTATTAGCTCTCCACATGGTAACCAATTTTGCAATTTAGACTCGGTTAGGACTTTTTCGGGTTTTAAGGTATATAGGGTAAAATGAAAATGGTAGGAAGGATTGGAATCGGAAAAGTCATTTATGATGTCCATTTGTGGTTTTTCCGAGCTATTGCTCATTTTTTTCTTCTTTTTCTATTTTTTCTGTTTTTCACTTCTTTTCTTTTCTTGCTATTTTTGTTGAGCATATCTATTTTTTTCTTACCCCTTTATATGCACTTTTCGAACTTAAATTCTGAATTTTTCCATTTTTCGCAATTTCGGGCTATTTGGGTTTTTCGAGTTATCAAACGAAAGGGAAAAGTTTATTTGGCTCAATTTGGGTTACAAAAGGGGGTGATTTTTCGCTACTTTTTCCGGCTAATATTTTTGGGTGACAAACGAGGGCCTACTTCATTGTCCAAAATACCAATTGCGTTACCATATGCGTTTCGAGATGAATTTAAGTTTAGAGATCAATTTTAGCACGTTTTTCAAAATAATATCACACACGTTTTTCAGAACCGATCAAAATGAAAGGATCGAGATCCTCGACGACTTTCAAGCGCTGAAAAGAACTTTGAGTTAACAATTAACTTGAATTGATTTAAAAACTCGCAAAAAGTGATGGGCTCGAATCTCACCGGGTTTGTTAATCTCTACACTTAATCGTTAAGTCGTCAATTTTTGCTCAATTTCCATCTTCGGTCAATTTCGGCTTTGTGTATGTTGAATTTTACTACTTGAGACTTAAATTCGACTTTTAATGATAATCTTGAAAATTTTGAATTCCAATTTTTATTTATTTTTAACAAAAATATTTTTGGGTTTTTCAGAATTTTCTGATTTTTTTGGAAATTTCTGGGCATTTTTGAAAATTTATGAAGTTTTAGAAATATGCAATTGTGACCCCCCTAACTTAGACTTTTGCATTGTCCTTAATCAAAAAGGACTAAAATCTATATAAGGCAAAATAAGAAGTGCGAGAAATAAAACAAACAAATGGAAAAAATGCATAAAGACACTAAATGACCCGAACACATGACTCAATAATACAATAAAAATCACCCCATACACGTCGGGGGTGCGACGAACTCTCATCTCTCCACAAACTCACCCGACCCCACTCATGGGGTTCAATGCTCTCCTCGTCTCTCCCGTCTTCATATCGTAAACCAATAATCGGAATAAGTTGGGACCTCGTCCATAGATAAAGGATAGACCGGGAGACTCATCGTGACTAATTGGAAAGGGATCCTCGTGATGCTTACTCAAAGCGTGGACTGCTTGCAGTGAATCGAAGGGAACACCTAAGTTTCTTTCCATTTTTGGAACGCATGAGTCATGCTCTAGGTCGGATGAAACACAACTTTTCTCCTCACTCGCCTTCGGGACCTCTAGTGGTACGGGTGGATGGTCACAAAGAAGGAATTCATCGATTTTATCTTTCCATTCATTTTCTTCTAGGTGACTACATGAATCCAACAGAGTTTGGACTTCATCGTTAAGGCTCTCATCCATCGGACCGAATTCTTTTTCAAATTCTTCCATGCTCATGTCCCCTAGTTCTCTCGCTCGAGTAGTGCCTACGTCCTCCCTTACTTGCTCGATCTCTAACTCCACCATTTTTCTCTCTTCTAACCCCCCTCTCTCTCTCAATCGAGGAATAAGTCCCATCGCTCTCATGACTAAACACTAAGCAAGATTCTAAGGCGTCTCCACAGAAATTTTCCTCAATTTGATCTTCTGTGATCTCATCAATTAGGCTCACCGCGTGAAGATCATCTTCTTCCCCCGTATGTTGGGCGATATGGAAGATGTTAGTCTCTAAAGTCATGTTCCCAAAAGTGAGTTGCATTCGCCCATTCCGAGTATTGATGATTGCATTAGCCGTAGCTAAGAAAGGGCGCCCAATAATGATGGTAACATGGTTGCTTGAGGTGAAGGAGGGCTCTATGTCCCAAATGACAAAGTCTACCGGGAAGTAGAAAGTGTCAACTTGGACGATCACGTCCTCAACTATGCCTCTTTGGGATCTTCACGGTTCGATCCGCTAATTGGAGAGTGACCTTTGTGGGCTTGAGGTCACCCAAATCAAGTTGCCTATAGATGGCGTAAGGAAGGATATTAATACTTGCTCCCAAGTCAAGTTAGGCTTTTTCAATTTTATTTTCTCCAACGGTGCAGGAAATGGTGGGTGCACCGGGGTCTTTGAATTTTAGCGGGAGATCATTAAGTAGAATGGAGCTCACGTTCTGTGTTAGGCATACGTTTTTCTTTACCTTCATCTTCCTCTTCACTGTTAACAAGTCTTTGATGACTTTTGCATAAGCTGGAATCTGCTTAATGGCATTGAGGAAAGGTAAATTCAACTTTACTTGCTTTAGTACGTCTAGCACATCATCACGGGTGTTTCCTTTATGGGAAGGAATTAACCTTTGAGGAAACGGTGCCGCGGAGGGTGGTTTCACTACTACCTCGGGCCCACTAGAGTCTTCTTCGGCACTCTCATTTAAGGGGACATCTTCGGCCTCTTTCGTACCGGGCGAAATCTCCTTGTCTTTTGTTGTGTCGTGTGGGGGAGATGATAAATCAACAACTCTCCCACTACGAAGAGTGGTCACAGCTTGACATTGCTCCTGACGTTCAGTAGAAGTGGAGCTAACACTAGTTTGATCTTGGGGAGGTCTTTGGCCCTAGGCAGGAAACTTTCCCTTCTCTTGGACACTCAATGAGGATTGTATCTTTGACAGATTTGCATTTATGTCGCTGATTAGGCGATCATATCTAGCATTGGTTGCAGTCTGGCTATTGATAAATTGATTCATAGTATCCTTGAGAGTTCTTCGCGGTGGCGGGATATATGCTCCTTGAGGTAGTGGTGCTTGCACATGTCCTTGCATGTGTGGCGCTTGTTGAAAGTGTTGTGGTGGAGGAGGGGCAACATGTTAAGTAGGGTTCATCGAAGCATGTTGTTGCCCATAGCTAAAACCACGATGGTTTTTCCATGAATGGTTGTAAGAATTCCCTTGCGGTGCACCGAAATTACCCTTATATCATCCTATACCACTAACTTGCTCCTGAAGCATCACTTTGTAGGCGGGTATAGTCGGGCATTCCTCAGTTGAATGACCCACCTCACAAATCGCACACACCTTCTCGACAGGGTTTGGTATGGATCCAGTTGGTCCTCTTCCATATACCTCACATAGGTCTCTAAATCCTTTCTCAAGCGTATCTAATCGACTATCCGTCATAGAATTCTTATCTATGTGAAATAGCCCGAACGCCGCTGGAGTGGTGGTCACTTGACGATTTCGATTTTTAGCATTAGGATCAGATGTATCCCAGGATTGGGTAGTCTCGGCGACATACCTCAGGTGAAGCTCAGCATCGTGGGCATCTAAGTCGACAAAGGGACCACTACCCATGGTCTCAACGAGTTACTTGGAGTTAAGATTCAACCCATTATAGAAAAAGGGAATGATTTGCGCTGTATCAAATCCATGATGGGGGCATGAAGTAACTAACTCATTGAAACGCTCGTAACATCGATGAAATGGCTCATTTTCTGATTGTCTGAACGCTTGAATTTGAGCCTTTATGGACATTGTTCGATGTGGTGGGAAGAATTTCTTGAGAAATCGAGATTGCAACTCGTTCCAAGATGGAATCGAGCTAGGAAGTAAAGACCCTAGTCAAGTCTTAGCTTTATCTTTTAGCGAAAAAGGGAAGAGTTTGAGGCGGATCACCTCTTGTGTGCAAGTTTGATCATTAAGAGTATCGCACACATCCTCAAATTCCCTAATGTGAAGATATGGCTTTTCTGAATCCATACCATGGTAATTGGCTAACATCTGGATCATCCCGTTTTTAAAACAAAATTTTCCAACATTATACGGGAGTATAATGCATCCCAGAGTGACAGTGCGCTCGGGAAATAAGATATCTCTCAGCGGGCGGTATGGAGCCTCTTTCACACCGGCGGCTGCACTACCGTGTTACGGCATCTCTCTCTCTTAACGACTCGGTGTCCTCACTTGGTGTACTTGAAGTGTGCTCGGAGGTGTGTCCTAAGAAGGAAAATGGAGTGTTATTTGAGATTAAGTGTGACGATGTGGGAGGTGGAATCCAGAACTGTGGGGCGTTAGGAGTGTGGGGGCTATCGGGGTTGTACTCAACTATTGGATTTTTGTGAATGTTGGTTGGAGTATTATGGGGTGTGGGATTGAGTTCGTAATTTTTCATTAATAGCTTATGAGAGATGGTGATGAATCTTTTTGTGCTTTTTTTGAATTTTTTTATGTTTTTGGATTTTTGAAAAATTTTGGTAAAAGTTTTAGATTGACTCGATCTAATCCTAAGTCTACCTAATTCCCCAGCAACGGAGCCAAAAACTTGACGCGACTCAGAAAGTGTCTCTAATGTGCGTTCACTCTAGGCTCAAGTGCAAGCCTGTCGCGTTAGTAATAAACCCGGTAAGTCAAGATTGTATCCACAGGGAAATAGGACAACGAAGTTGTAACGACGAGAAAGATGAGTGAATCCTAACTCTGACTCTAAAAAGAAAGGAAAAATGATTTGGTTTGAGAATGGACTACAACTAAGTGAAATGATGAAATTATGAAAAGGTGCAATTATACTAAATTACCTAAAATATTAATGAAAGATGATTTAAAACTTTAAACTATGTGATGAGAAAAACAGGACGGGAATACAATCCCCCAACCTTAATGTATTGCAGTTATAATACTAATCATAAATTTAACTGATTAATTTGACCCAGAATTTAGTACTCCCAATCATTACATATATGAGGTTTAAGCCCGCGTCATACTTAATCCGAGGACGAGTAAATCGGTACCACGATAGTTACACTTAAATTGTATTCTAAAGCATCCCGATTACTCCGAAGCAAATGAGATCTAAAGATCTACAATTGGCATGCCCCTATGCGATACAGTCGTAATCAATCACTAAATTCAGAGGATCAAATGTTATTCACATGCACTTAACACATCAGGTTGGGTTCATGCATCCCGACCTTTTAAACCTAGCCGGACATATTAAACTGAATGATGCATGAAATAGTAACGTTGCATGCAAAAGAACTCATGATGAAACTAGATTGAAATATGTAAATAAGTGTTATGAACCCAAAAATTTATTCAAATCACGCAAGAAAAATTACCATGCAAGAACAATAATCATAAGAATGAAACTTGGATTACAACTTGAAAACAAACCCGAAATTTTATCAATCTTGCAGCAATTAATTCAACTTATGTTCCTAGATGTTCCTCTCCTTTTGTCTCTACCAAAACTAAAAAAACTATTCAGAACTGTTGTTCCTCCATCACCAAGTACGTCCAAATCTGTTTTAGAAGGAGTTTTAACTTCATGGGACTCTTTGGACCAATCAGAATAAAGGAACAAATTCGCGCATTAGGACCCCCGAATCGGTTCGCATGTACGCCGAACCGGTTTGTCCCCCAAACCGGTTCGACATTGGGTTCGGGAAATTTCGCTGGCTTGGGTGCCTTTTTCTTCAATTCTAACACTTAGATTTTTTTTCTTATTTTCTTCCTTTCTTCCTTGGATTTTTCTTCAACTTTAATTGGTCATAACTCATCAACCGTAACTCAGATTTGGGTGCCGTCTCTTTTAGTGTTCTCGTTGTTCCAAGATTTTCAACTTTCCAGTTGACTCCTCCTCCGGGATCTAGCTGCAGAATTACCAAAATGCCCTTGACCTTGCCTTCCTAGTCTTTCTTTCATCGTTTCGCTTTCTCTTTTGCACAGCTTGCATAATTAACCTGTAAAACAAATAGGAGAAACACGAAATACTTACCAACGAAGCTTAGTAGCATAAATGTGCATTAAATCCATATCGGCTGCATCACTCGGGTTCACAAATATACAATATTTATGCCTAATCAACCACCGACCGCCAGTTACCCGATATTTTCACGAAACCTTTAGATGCCCTTAAATTCGAGAGTCTTAGGAAGTCTTTAGGTATCTGCACAGTTGACTAAGGGTTGGTTATTTTGTCTAGTATAGGATGATGTTTCATGCTCATATTATTGATTACTATTGCTAGATTGTATTATTCATGTATTATATTTTTTTATATTTTAGAAAAATCCAAAAAGATTTTTGGTCTTTTATAATAAAAATTAAAAAACAAAAAAAGTTTTTTGGTTTTAAAAAAAAAAGAGAAAATGCAAAAATATTTTTGGTTTTTAAGGAAAATGAAAACGACAAAAAGATTTTCTTTTTATAAAAAAAAATTAAAAAACATAAAAAGATTTTTTGTAGTTTGTTTACACCATATAAAGATGGACATTTAGGATTTCCATGCCACAATATCATTCCATTATCCACATGACTTTTTAATAGTATTTTGAGGCACAACATCATTTCATCCTTGTGTTTTATAATGTATTGGAGTCATTGAGATGTGATTAGTGTGATTGTCTCATTGTCTCCTTTAATGCACACATGCACGAATTTATTTGAGCATTGCATTTGTCTATCACATGTTTTTCAAAGTATTTTCATCTCAATCTTGTCTTTAAAATGAACCAGATACGATAAAACAGAACAATGAAAGTAGTGCTTGTAAGAACCATTGCTCGAATTGGAAAAATTGAAATTTATATCTTCGATAAATGTGTTAATTTAAAAGCAATGGCTCGAGCTACAAAAGTAAAAAGATCTATACTTGAATATCCACTATTTGTAAAAGAAAAGAGCCTAAAAGATTAAAAGCACTCAAAAAATTATATAATAGATATATATATATATATATATATATATATATATATATATATATATATATATATATATATATATATATATATATATATATAGTGTTAGGCCAAATTCATAAGAACATTGATTCTTCGCAACATATGAGCATTGATTTCTTCAAAACATATGTGAGTTTTGAGGGAGTTTAGTCAAAGATCAATGGGTTTGCACGTACTGAAAAAGTCTCGTAAAAGCATTACATTGTTTTGGATATTATTGGTATGAAAATTATTTTAGACTTTGATTTGTTGATTAGATTGAGTCAATATCATATCAATTTAATAGTTTTACACCTAAGGACGATTTTGAGTTCATTCATTAGGAGTATCCAAAATTTATTGTGCACATATGTTATGATTGTTTGAATTAACTTTTATATCGAATTTGTTCACACCCATTCATTTACGCTTTCACGACTTGGTTATCTTAGTGTTAGTTCATGGTGAGTATTATTTTTATTTTTTTTAGAAAAATATTGAAAATTTTCAAAAATAGTTGTTTGTTGTTTGTGACACACTCCGTATTTATTGCTTATATTTATTTTCCTTGTCTATTTGGAACATCATAAAAAGGAGGAGAACAAATTATGGGGGAGTGGGAAAATTTGATGATTTCCTTGTGCTTACTTATGATTATCATTTATATATATCATTTTATTTTAAACTTTTGTGCGTCATGGGTATTTGTTTCTTGTCTCGTGTGTGTAGGTTCATGTGAAGATCATATTCATGATACAATTGATGAAGAGACTTAAAGCTTTGAATATCTGAAGATTTAAAGACTTGTGTATTTTGATATTGTTCCATTTGAGGATTTTAGGAGGGTATTAGAATATTGTATGTCTAAGGAGCTTTTTTTTGGGTTGCATAATTCGGATTTTTTTTATATATGTACATGCATAGCCATAGGGGGAGATTTGTAAGGACATTTTCTGTCATTGTTCGCTAAAATCTAGGACTTATCTTTAGCGTTCTAAGTTACATGAGATATGGCGTATCCCGTTACATTGGCACGTCTACAAGATCATCACGACGTCCTCAATCTGAGTCTTTTGCAACACTCATCTTCAACTTGCATCATGTTCAACTTCAACCCTTCTACACAACTCCACGTTCCTTTATAGTATATTCTTTGTTTGGAGTTCTTAGTTTTTCATAAATATTTATGGGAGAATTTTTATTTTCTTTTACATGGTTTTATTTTATCAAAATGAGGTTGGATTTTAAATAAAATATTTTTTATCCTTTAGTGATTAGAACGACATGGCCTTGTCATTCGAACGACCTTCATATGTCGTTTGAAGTATCGTTAGATGACATACATCGAATATGTTTCAAACGATGGCGTACGGTTTTAGATTTTTAAGGTCGTTAGATGGTTACTTCTAGTGAGATAAACATCTCATTCGAACGACCTATAGGACTCGTTCGAACGACTTGACGCCTCGTCGATTTTCATGTATGCCTATAAAAACCTGCTTCTTGTAGGCATTTCGCAAGACTTTTAAAACCCAACTTTTTGCAGAGTTGCTGCACATAAAGTATTTTTTTATAAAGGCAAAAAACCTCTTTTGATTCACACAACCTCCCAATCAATATTTTGTGAATCACTTTGAAATCCTCATAAACACATATTCCATTCTTGGAGTTACTCTCGTGGAGAATGTGTCTCCACTGCTGGACTTGTAGTTCTCGTGGGAACTATTATTGAGGAAGACGAAGCGTCGCTTGCGAAATTTTCGTCTTAAAGGTTGTCTGTATTTCTCTATATAGATATAAGTTGCGATTTGCATATAATAGTGAAATAAGAAAAGGTTTTGCCCTGCGAGGATTTTTCTTGAAATTTATCTTCTTGATTGTTGGGTTGCATGCTTATATGATTTATTGCTTTCAATCACATAGTTGTATGAACTTGGGTTTAAAACTCGTTAACTTGATATTTAATTAAATAAATTTGGACCATTGAACCGTAACGCGCTCTCAATAGTCCTATAAGCGTTGGTGGAAGTTGAGTTAACGTAACACCATATAAACTAAGGATGGACCTAATAATAGGATGTAAGGGCGGTCGAAGTCCCACTTGAAGGGTCCAAGTGGGAAGACATGTCTCATTTGTATTTGAATTATCATACATCCTCTCCTCACTAATAGGCATCATGTTTTGGATACTAATGGAAATGATATATTTTTCCCTAGGATGGTCCAATTCATCCTCAATGATATCATTAGCATACCACCTCGCATCAGTAGTGTGGGGGTCATAAGAAATTGAAGAGTTTATAAAATCACTATCGTCACCTTTTGTCCTTCATCCATAAGATCATTCATAGGGGAAATAGAAGGAAATGGCCTGGCTCTGCCAGGCCTCATATCTTCAACCCTATTTGATCTAACCTCCTCAGAAGAGGAATCTAAATTTATCACTGACATGGATTCTTTATTTTCTAAACCATCACCTTCTTATGGTGGAAATGAGCTTTCCACTCCTTGATCGTCAAAATTAGGAGCCGTAAGGGGAGATTCCATTGGTAATGGGGCTAAACCACAAGAGGACGCTGCCTTAGGGGTACATTTAGGATGTTCTAGTTTGTCCTTTGGCCGGACAACTTGCAGGGGCTGTGGAAACCTCCTAGCAATAAAATTGGGGTAGGTAGGTTCTAATTCAGCTAATATTTTAAATAAACGTGGGATGCGAAGAGGATAACTCATCGAGTTTATACGCAATCCTTTTAGCTGGTCAAACAGGATTTGGGGGCTAAGTAGGCGAAGCAAAAAGCGATGTGAGCAAAAAAAAACTAAAAATGGCGGAATCCTAGGCCAACCAAATCAATTGTCATCTAAAGGTCCAAAATTCCAACCAATTATCCAGCAACCCAAAGCCAACAACAAATTTAACAAATGCTAAACACAAAATATCTCAAGATGGTGGATGAAAACCCTAAAAACTTGAAAGAGCAGGTGGGCACACCTTCTAATTGGAAAAATAAGTTGAAAGCGAAGAACGAATAACTGGGCCAGAAAAGCGACGGACTGGATAGATAATAAACCCTTGGTGATAGCAAAGAAAACCTTTTTTCTTTCTCTAGAGTGATGCTTGGGATATTTAAAATAGTGGTGGTGTTCAAACGATGGAGATGCCAACCCTGTAAATACTTTGGGTTGGTGAAAAAAGGTTACCTGTCATTAATAGTGTCAATATTGAAAAGCCAAATGGTAGTGGACACATGTATAATGATTAGTCAGATGTCATTTTCAATCAACTAACACATGTCTTCTTTTCTCCACAAAGTGCTAAAGTCAATCTGCTTACTGCGGGCTGAGGAGAAATTGGTATGACCAGATCTAGTTCCACCAACCAAAATTTATACTTCATCCATTCATATTATCTAGCAACTACTCTAGGATGACTTCAATCCAGAGAAGCTACTATAAACTCCAATCATGCATGAAGTCTTAGGGTTTTTATTATACCATAAATGTAGAACGCGATGTGGATCCCTCGGGGGATGCCACATGGTCTCTCTAAATCCAAATAAATAGGTGGTCCTCATTATTTATTTATGCTCGTCAAGGTGAAGATGTGCTCGATTGAGGTATATGCATGCTCGGCCTTGTCGTTCCATTAACTGTTATGCCATGGTTCTCACGGTGTCAGTTAAAGATGTTAGTTAACTAAGTCAATACCACCTTTGCATTAGTTTATACTCGTGATGGAAGATCACGGGTCACATATATCATATTGCTGCACGTGGGGAATTTACACACGTGCTCACTCTTGTTATGCAATAACAAAATCATCCTAACTTGTCCCACTATGTGTAAAAGGTCTAACTGTCTCAACTATAAAGGCACTCCACCTATCCCTTAATATTATTAAATAACCAATTATAAATAGTTATGAATCCCACGGGATAGGGAAGAATGATTTCACTAACGACCATATGCATACCCTAGAGAGAGAGAGAGAGAGAGAGAACCAGCCATCCCGTTATCTCCAGACGTTAATAATATCATCATCACTGCACCTGTGGATGTAGGCATCTCTTTGGGGGGCCAAACCACGTAAATACTTGTCTTCTCTATTTCTATATCACCCTCTTTCTCTCTCCTAACGAACAATCTCACAACTAATATTTTATTTGTTATTGTTTATTATTGAAAATCTCCCGAGTAAGACATAAAATCTATAATCGAAATTTAGATGATACCAATATTATTTCTATTCTTTCTTTGTTTCTGTGTATTGTTGATTTACACTTATAGTGATAATTTCATTAGTAGAAAATTTTCTTTAGACAAACGAATATATTATTTTTTTTCTTTTTTGAGATTTATTGAATATGTTTTCTGTTAAAAGAAAAATGATGAACTCGTTTTTTTTAGATTTGTGCTTAATGTTTATATCTTGAAATCTTTGTAAACAAATATTATGAAAAAGTGATTTAAAACTTGAAAAGTTGTTCTACTAGTATTTTGAAAATTCTATATATCTATGTTTGCATTTTTTTTCTTTCTTTTTTGCATTAGTTTGAACATCACTAAGACCACTGGTATATTTCTTATTGCGTGGGGTTATGCTGGAGTATAAGAAATTGTGGAAGAATCAAACGCATTTCAAGCATCAAAGAAGTCTTACAGTTCTATTTTCAATGGGATTTCGAGTTTGATGTAGGTAATCAACATATACTTTATTTGAATTTTTGTAACTTGTAAATTGATTCTTGTTTCTTAGTGTTTTTTTTTTTTTTGTTGTTGCTTTGTAGAAGGGGTCGTGGAGGTTTCTCTAGTGCGCTAAGTTTTACTACGTAAAAAATCACACATGTTAATCCTCATTTTCTCATATCCTTCTATGTGTAATTAGACTTACTATATGATTTATTTGCTTGATTATGAATAATGCATCATATTGGATATTGACTGAATTATGATATAAAATTGATAGAATAATCAGAATGTTATTTTGACATTAGAATAAATTCGATTTAATTGATTTTAACTTCTTAGTGTATTAAAATCTAATTAGGTCATAATAATCAACATGTTATTTTTTTTGTTGGTTCATTCAAGGTTTGACCCTCATTTAATTCTCTTTAACGAGTCAAACCCCTGCAAATTGACTCTCTTGATGTTTGACCTCCATTTTTAACATTCCCTTCATTCTGCCGTTAATCCACATATTTTATACCGATTATACCCTTACTTTTATATGGGGGCCAAACCTTAAATAAAAAAACGCTCAAAAAATTTTAAAAAAATAGAAAATAAATAAAAATAAAAAATAAATAAATATTAACCTCGTAATTAATTTAAAAAAACATCCAGCAATTTATTAAAAAGACAAAAATTTATTAATTATGAAAATAAATAAAAGAAAATTTAAAAAAGGACAAAAAATTAAAAATAAATAGAAAATAAATAAAAACCAAAAATAATGAAAAAAATACAAAAAATGAATAAAAAATAAAAAATAAATATTATCCCCATAATTAATTTAAAAAACACCCTGAAATTTATTAAAAAGTCAAAAATTTATTGATTAAGAAAAGAAATAACAGAAAATTAAAAAAATAAGCTAAGAAAATAATAAAAAAAAGGAAATAATGAAAAGTCAAAAATAATGAAAAAAATAAAGAAAATGAATAAAAAACATAAAATAAATATTAACCCCAAATTTAATTTTAAAAAACACCCAAAAATTTATCAAAAAGTCAAAATTTTATTAATTAAGAAAATAAATAACAAAAAATTAAAAAAATGCTCAAAAAATTAAAAAAACAAAAAATAATGAACAATAAAAAATAATGAAAAAAATACATAAAATAAATATTAAACCCAAAATTAATGTTCAAAAACACCCAGAAATTTATTAAAAAGTCAAAAAATTATTAATTAAGAAAATAAATAACAAAAATTTTAAAAAATGCTCGAAAAATTAAAAATTCAAAAAAAATGTTTTACTTTTTTACTGTTTTAGAAAAAACTGTTTAAAAAAATAAGTGTTTTTTTTATAATGTGTAACGTGTTCAAATGACACACATGAAAAATGTTAAAATAATTTATTTAATATTCAACCTTAATTGCACTTTATACCTCATATTTGAGAGGATTCACTTTCTAATGTGATAAACGTGAACCCACTTCATGCATAGATTTATTTTTTAAAATAAATAGTTAATTTCATCATTTAAACTTAATTGAATTTAAAATAAACAAAATTTATTTATGTGGTTTTACCGAAAGGGTATGTTTTGACTTGATTTGAGTAAAAACTGGAGTGGTTAAAGCTTAAATTGGTAAAAAGTAGGACATGTTTGAGCTTTAATTTTTTGATAAAATTCTTCCTTAATGCGCATAGGGTTAATGGACCATATTATCTCAAATTAAAAATTGGGTTAATGTCAAAACAATCCCCTACATGTTTATTTTATAAAATTGATCCTTAAAAGATTTTGTAAAATGTGACATTTTGAGCGTTTTTCAATTCTCCGAGCGTTTTTTAAATTTTCCGTTATTTATTCTTAATAAATAAAATTTTGATTTTTTAATAAATTTTAGGTTTTTTTTAATTAATTATGGGGTTAATATTTATTTTCTATTTTTTATTCATTTTCAATATTTTTTGTTTTTATTTATTTTCTATTTTTTTCTGAGAGTTTTTTTAATTTTCTGTTATTTATTTTCTTAATTAATAATTTTTTTAGTTTTTAATAAATTTCTATTTTTTAAATTAATTATGGGGTTAATATTTATTGTTTTTTATTCATTTTATTCATTATTTTTGGTTTTTATTTGCTTTCTGGCCTTTTTTAATTTTCTTTTATTTATTTTCTTAATTAATAAATTTTTGACTGTTTAATAAATTTCTAGGTTTTTTTTAAATTAATTAGGAGGATAATATTTATTTATTTTAGGTTATTTATTTTTGGTTTTTATTTATATCTAGTTTTTTTATTTTCTGAGCGTTTTTTATTTAAGGTTTGGCCCCCATATTAAAGTAAGGGTATAATCGGTATTAAATATGTGGGTTAATGGCAGAATGGACGGGATATTAAAAATGAAGGTCAAACCTTAAAAAAGTCAATTTACGGAGGTTTTGACTCATTATAGAGTGACCCTTTTTATTTTACCCATTTAATTTGTACTTTCCTCAATTGTTTGCATCAAAGATAGCAGGGAAAACATCTAGCAATGAAGGAAAATATTACTTAATTTTCTACTAAATTACTATTTTGATCAATATTTTAGGTTAATTACACTTTTTTCCTGAACTTTATCCCCATTTTCAATTCACCACCCAAACTTCATTTTCTAGATTTCCCGAACTTCTAAACTGGAGTAACCTTAACGAAACAAAAAAGAAATGTGTCTTTTTTAAAAGTGTCTTTATTTACTTTTACCATTGTTAAGTGGTAAAAAAACAAACTCCCACTCTTCTCTCTCCATGGTTATGGCAGACATGGATGCAACTCTCTCTCTCTCTCTCTCTTCATATTGTTTGATCTCTCATACAGAGATGCACACACATGTCCACATACACACGAACACATGGATACACTCACTCAAACACATACGCGAACGCACACACAAACACACTTATCTTTATGAATTTTGTGGGGTTTTTTATATGGAAAATGGATGTTTGAATCTAGGGCCTTTCTCAACTGGGTGTTTAGATTTAGGTATTGTGTTTTATAAAATACGAATTGGGTTTCTCTCTCTTGGATTTTTTATGGGGTTGGTGAAAATGAAAACGGTATCTGAATCTAGGGCTTTTCTAAAGTTAGTGTTTAGATTTGGGGTTTGAAGCACAAGGTATTGGAGAAGGTAATTTTTTTAATTTTTTCCCACTTTTGAAGAAGATATTGTTAATTCCAGTTCTTTTAGTCATTGCTTTTTATGTAATTTTAATTTTTTACGAATTAATTCTGGATTTTTGCAAGCTTTTTTTCAATAATTTCATATTTTTAAATTTTTTTAGTTATATTCAAACTTGTTTAATGTAATTTCTATTATTTTCATATTTTACCCATATATATATACAGTCTTGTTTTTATGCGGACCGGATATGTGTCACCTGGCGGTGAGCCCAGACAAGAGAGAGTGTGCCTATAATTTAGGCGATAATTTCTAGGTGCACCGTCAGGTGACACATGTCTAGTCCGCATTCTTAAAATGCGGACTAGTCCGCACAAGAGCATTAGTGTGTGTGTGTATATATATATATAATATTTTTTTCATTTTTATTCAAACATTATAAATTTAATTTCTATTATGTTCTGCTTTTCACAAAAAATCAATATTTAGTATTCGCAAATGATTCGAAATATAATTTTCTCATTTTTTTAATATTTTAAAAGTTTCTACAATTTTTCTCATTTTTTTAATAGTTTTTAGTTTTTTTTCAATGTTTTTATGTAAATTTCAATATTTTTAGATATATTTTTTGTCAAATGTTACAAATATTTTGTCATTTTCAGATTTTTTAAAAAGCTTATAGTATTTTTTACTAATTTATTTAGTATTTCCCAGATTTTTAAGTGTTTCTATAATTTTAGAATTTTAAAATATATTTTTTGCAATTTTTAAATATTTTTTTGTATTGCCAAATTTTCCAAAAAATTACTGTATTTACCAATTTTTTAATAAAAAATTTAATACATTTTACCTTTTCAAATGTTTTTTGTATTTTTTAAAATATATTTTGTTAGGACAAAAAATGCCCTCGAGTCTCATGCACGTGACTCATTTTTCGCAAAAATGTAATGATGTTAGTGTTAGGGCTTACCCAAGGTCGATTTAGAAGTTGAGAGGGTTTAATCAAGAAAATGAAAGTTCGATGGTTATGTAAAAATGAGGGTATAGTTTAGATGAGGAGAGTGTAATTGTTGTCGTATAAAAATGGTTTACTAATGTAAATCATACTGTCAAAGTTATATACAACACTAAAAGTTTAGAAAATAGAGTAAAAAAGAGATAAAGAAATATAACACTAAATTTAGAGTGGTTCGATTATGAAAATGAGCCTACGTCCACTATGGTTCCTTATTCTCATTAAATTCATGTAATAGTACAAGTTTGGAAGGTCTTAGAGGTATACAAGAGGAGAGAGATATGCTAAATGCATAACATACTAATTTTGTGTATAAGAGGTTACGGACTATTTAGCTTAGGCTGAGGGAGGCCGCAACCCATAGTAGTTCAAGTGCCACAACAGGTGATCGGAGTGTGGAATTCAGTGTAGAGAGATGTTGGAGAGAATTCGACGGGGCTTTACGGCCTAAATGTTTCTTGTCAAATGAGGAGGTGAGGACTTCTATTTATAGTAGTTGGTGGGAGAGTCACGTGCGTGGTGCACGTGACTTATGAATAAGTGTTGTTGAGATGGAATCTTTCTAGAAGGTGGATAAATGACAAGTTGTTGATGACGTGTCAAGGTTTACGGCACATGCATCTTAGGGGCGACAATTTTTTAACCGGCATGAACTTAACACTAAGTAAGCGGGTTAGGGTTGGTGATTTCTTGACACGAACCCGAATATGACACGACCCGCCAACACGAATAATAAACAGATTGGTTTAGTGTCAAATACTTATAACTTGAATATGACACAAATAGACCTGTTTAACTCTTATGTTATGGAGAATATATAACTCTTATTAATTTATATATCTTGATAGACATTGTATAAAATTCATGGAGAATTGGATGATATATTATTTATATGTTGCAAGAAGTTAAAATTAATTAAATCTTAAGTTATCGAAGGCCTATGAGTGGTATAATTGGTTAAGAGATGAGAAAAATGGTTTTATATTATAATTAAAGAGTTACGCGGGTCAACCCGAACACGACACGATAATAAATATATTTGGTTAGTGTTTTTTCATTTGACACGATTAGTTAAATGGGTTAGATTAGGATTGACTAATACGTAACATAAATCCAACATGACACGACTCAAACACGACACGATGCACACAAATTACCACCCTAATGCATCTAGGGATGTGGACACTGGGAGGTCGCGGCCTATTAACGGCATAGTTGTGGCCCTCTGATGCAGTCGTGTCATGGCGTTCACGGCATGTCTGGCACTAGGCTATGGTCTTGGGTGTGTAGAGTGGAAATGGAGTGCTATTCGCTACTCGGTCATGTTCATGTCGTTGTCTTCTTTGTAAGCAAGTGCCTTTTATTAGCACTTGAGTATCTTTGCTTTGCCTGGCTTTTATACCACGTGTTATATGCCTATTGGTAGGCATATTTTGGATATATTAGAAGCGCCCCCAAGTTTGGGTTTTGATCTTTCCACACTGTTGAATAGGTGTCTTTTATGTTTATTTGTTCTGGTCGAGGCCTTTGAATAATGGTTGCGGCGTTTGATTAATGGTTGTCGCCTGAGAAAAGATCATGTTAGGACATAGTTGTCCATGGACTTTTACCATTATTAATTTGAACAATTTAACCTGCTTTAGATATTTGAATATAGTTGTACCCTTACAAATTAGGCGATACATATTGTTGACATATGGGTATTCATGGTCTTTGCCCAATTTTATACACTAAACTTATGATCTTTTGTTTATTGCCATGGCCTTTGTTTATGAGGGTGTGGTCTTCGAAACTTGTGCTTCCTCTGTATTTTGCTCATAATGGTTGTAACTCTTTAACTGTGGATCTCCCTCTGCTTTTACAAGTTCCTATCGCGGCCTTTATATTTGAGTACTTGGGAGTACTTAGAGGATTTCTCAATAAGGAATTTATGTGTTCCTTCTCCGGTGGTATTACACATAAAACCATTAAAAACAAGTGGAATATGTAAGTTAAAAGGGTGCTCAACCTGCATACACATTGATTCTTACTCCGTGGAGTCTTTTAACTATATGGGTCCAATGGAGGATGTATAGGGTAGCCATAGAGTTGAGGAAAGTACTTTCTCCACCAATAACCAACCTCCAATTGAGAGAAGTACCGCCACTCCTAGAGGAGAAATGTCTGTTGTTGTGGAAGTAAGGAGTGTTGAAGTTGGACCTTCCATTCGCGGTATTGAGGCGACGAGGGATCCAGCAGTCCTAAATCATCATCTTATAATGAACAAGGAATGATTGGCTCAGGTGGATGAGGCCTGTGAATTCCCTGAGGGGGCGATTTGTACTCTGCCTTTCCCGGACCAACGATCTTATTTTGCGATCCCCAATGATGGGGTATGCTTCCCTCTTCATGCTTTCCTTATAGGACTGCGGCTTTTTAGTGCCAGTTCTTACTAGGAAGATTTTGAAGGTGATGAATCTAGCCTCGGCCCAAGTTGATCTCAATGGGTGGAGGGTTATCTTGGCAGCCTTGTCGGTTAGGAAGAAGAAATTTTGAAGGGATATTACGGACGCGGAGTTATTCAATTTTTATAGGCCAAAAGAGAACTCCATGGAAAATCCATCGTACTACTATATGGAATTGTGGAATGGTGGTAGGTACCTTATGAGACAACTTCTAGTACTAAAAACTGGAAAGGAAAATGCTTATTTATTTCTGGCAATAAGTGGGAAATAAACGTTGAGGAATCTGAGAGAGAGAACTCATAGGATTCCACGTTTTTGGGGATGTCCCCTTATGAAAGGTAGAACAAATTGGATAACATGTTCGCGGAATTCGTATTTTATACTTGAAATAATATTAACTTCAATTGTTTTTTACATTTCATGCACGTTCAACACCCAACAAGCGTCAAAGGAAGAGGATTGAGGTTGCAGTCTTATTCCTGACAAGAAAAAATAATTTGTTGCGGTGGTTAGTCTTAGGGCTTTATACAAACTTGGGTACTATACTGCCCACATTGCACCTATGACGCAAGCGCTGGAAGGTAACCGTTAACTTTATTGGTTGCGTCATGTATTTCTATTTCATTTTTTTAGATCTCATTGTTTGTCAGCTCTTATACAACTACCTCCGTAAAAACGCATCCAGATATGGTGATTGATAGGGAATTGTTCTTTCCCAGTTGAACGAGCTAGAGGGGGTGTCCAAAATTGAATCAAGCTCCGCAGATAGGAAAGGGAAAAAATAAGAACATGGCAGTGAACAAGGGTGTTGCCCCAGAGCTGACATCCCCATTGGAACCCAAACTGATGTCGCGGCTAGTGATTCAAACATGTTGTTTTCTGATGATGTCATGGTGAACATGTCTGATGATGAGTTTCTTTCCCCCACTGGTAAGGAGAAAAATAAAGGACCAACAAACTCTGGACATATCTCTATTATCGAGTCTCTGTCGCGAACAGCTATTCCCATGGATACAAATGTCCCAAATCCACGGAGTATGGACGTTCCCTCTCGCTTACGGCTCGTTTAAGGCCATAAAACCAAAGTCTCCATGGGACACCACTTCTGTCGTGATGCCCTTGATGAGGGGGGTTGCGGACCCTGACGACCTCAAACATCTTTTTGATGAAGACGGTGAGGAATACACGCTCCACTGTCTTCTTAGGGTAAGATTTATACCATATACCTCCGCGGCAATTTCAAATGTTGACGACTAACTTTTGTTTTCTTTCTTCCATGATACTGAGGCTACTATAATCTGAAGGAAAAATATAAAGATCTCTTCAACCTTCATAAGGCAACGAAGGGTTTTCAACAGGCTGAGGTGGAAAATGTCAAGGCTTCCTCTTTTGAAGCGGAAAAAAAAGTCTGCAACTGCTGCCTTCCAAGTTGAGAGTCTTGATACAAAGGACAATATTTATACTATTGAGAGGACCAAAGTAGACACTGAGGACAATTTAAGCAGGCAGTGGATGCTTTTATAACTTCTGAGGTAAAGTGCCTAAAGGCTGCGAGACGAGCTGCAACCAGTGAAGAGAAAGTCGATCAACTTGATGTTAAGATATAGGCCCTAACCCAAAACCATGTAGCAACCATGAAAAAGATGGACGATGATCGTGCTGTAGCCATAAAGAAAGATTTTGAGGACGTCATGGCCAATTTCAAGATTTCCATAGACTTCTTCATCGGTCAGAGCAAAGCATACATCCGCCGCTACAAGGAGATGAGGTATAGGATTTTCGAAAACTATCTAAAGACTAAGGAAAACATCTTTTCCTAGAGGTATACTGACGCTAAGCACACTCAGGATGTGGGGGAGCTACAGGTTACTGATGAGATGGCTAGGAAACAAAAGGAGGAGGCCGCGACTACAACTCTTGAGGTTGAAGAAAGTGAGACTACCCAGGAGGATGAGGATGATGGTTATGAGAATGAGGACGCAGAGTCTTAGGCTTATTTTTTATCTTGTTTGTAACCATTTTTTATGAAAAATTTTTGTATCAAACTCTTTATTTGAATGAATATTTTATTCTGCAATCTTATAGATGCCTTATTGATTTGCACATTTCATTTTTAAATTGCACTGTATGGTAGACTTGTTTGCTTGTAGCTGTAGTCTTATACTTTGAACAAAATTTATTTTTAATTATTTGGCTTGATTGTGGCCGTAGTCATAGTAGTGAAATGCCTACTTTAGATATTGTTGTCTTTATGCTCTGCATATTACATTACTAATGCGATCTTCTAGATCTTAAATGGTCAAGATTTAAACTACACTTCACGGACCTTAGGGGTAGTGGCCCTACTTGTTTTATATAGTAATCTGGGGACCTAAGGGGCACAATGGCCACTCAAGGCTTTTGAGCATGAATCATTTTTACAAGTTTGATCTTGATTTGGATTATGATTACAGTCTCAATAATGCGTTCTTGTCCAAATGCTTCAGGTGACATTCCATGAACCTGGATGGTACATACCCACTTTCTTTAGAGAATATTCCATAGACTTTAGGGGTCCAGTGACCCCTCAAGGCTTTAGTCATGATGCTTTTTGATAGTTGCAGCCATTATGATGATGTCATAACTTCTGTGGTCTTCCATTTTTGTCTTGGTCTTTAAGATTTTCAAATCTTCTAATGATTTGGGTGGTATTAAGAGCCATCCAAGGCTATATGGGGTATAGGAAGCCACCCGAGGCTATGTGGGGCATAAGAAGTCACTCAAGGTTATGTGGTACTATTTCGAAGTCGGCCTTGAGTATTTGATAAAAGACTCACTCCAATCAGGGAAATTCCATCATAGAGGATTCAATCAAAACAGCTTGCCTGAGGTTCTTGCCAATTGGGATCTCAGTGCAGACTAAGTCTGATTTTTTGACTTAGGTTTTATTCATTCTCGGCTCTAAGCTAAGCTCTCTTCCTTAGAAGTCTGTTAGACCTTTTCTGCTAAAGGCTAAGTTCTCTTACTTAGAAGTTTGTTGGGCCCTTTCTGCATCTCTCACCACGGTCTTCTTTGTGAACAAGGTTTGCGGGAGCTTCAGCCTTCGCATCCGTTAATAGGGTTATTGGGCATTTCTGCCTCCCTAACCGATTTCTTCTTGTGATAGGTTTGATTGTTGTTAGGTTTCTCGTTAAACATGTTGAACAAGAATTTGCAACGGCATTAAAGAAAATTGTAACTTTTCTATATATATATATATATGGAATATAAAACTGACATATAAGTTATGGCTTTGTAGTGATTTGCAAGAGTACAAAATAAAACTCCCTCAAAACTTTCGAAAGGGTGCATGTGTTTTTTGTTCAGTTGGAGGTTGAAGCCTTTGTGAATTATTACAGTATTCCTTGTGTGGCAGGCCTCTCGGTCTCAATCTTTAAGCTTAGGCACTTGACGATGTTGTGACGGCGCTCCTTGTGGAAATCAAACTATTTGGTTTTATCTTGCCTGCTAGCACAAGATTTTAGCTTCCCTCGCGTTTTGAAGAGGTTCTTTCCTTTGATGTTGGCTAAAATATCCTCTGGGTCACAGTTTAGAGGGGCCTTCTCCTCATATGGATTTTCTAGGAGGTCGTCAGTTCCTTTTCCTTTCCACTGATTCTGCTACAGTCTTCCTCTCAGAGGCAACATTCGCCTTGAGGTCTTAGACCTTCAGCGTGTTGGTAAGGCTTTGGACTCGAGCAATAAAATCATTTATCCGATGAGGTTAATCTGGACATAGAGAGAGGCATGACCCTCATACAGAAGGTTGGTGCATCTCATCAAATGGGCTAGGTCTTTAATCTGTTGCGAGCTTGATCCTGAGCCACTATCTTTTAGAAAATATTTTCTCTGGGACCAACTAGATAGAGTGAGAAATCCAAGAGTCGTAGAGTAAGCAGAGTCAACATCAAGCAAAAAGTAATTATGCGATGCAGCTGTTTGCATTGAGTCTATGGCCTTCCAAGTCTACATGGGATGAGGTCTTGTCGTTTGTCCTTTACAAGGAGTTTTTTTCACCACAATTAATGAAGATACCCTTAACGGGCTTATATGCAAATATGAGTCTACCCACCAAATTTTAGCCATAAGATGTTGATTCGGAGATCCTTATGGATGAAATAAGGACAAATGGACCCGATTTATGAGAAACTCGATAAAACACCTTGTTCCCATAAATGGCCCCAAACTGTTGTCTGTGTTAATTTTTGCAAAATAAAAAATTAACGTTATTAGTGTTAGGAATTACTTGAGGTTGATTCAGAAGTTCAGAGGGTTTAATTTAGAAAATGAAAGTTCAGGTGGTAAAGTAAAAATGAGGCTAAAGTTTAGAGGAGGAAAGTGTAATTAACCCTCAATATTATGTATTAAAATTATTTTTTATTCACTCACGATTAGCTAAACTTCTATATTAGTTGTGCAACATATTATTTTATGTTTAATCTTTACATTTTCACACGTGCACTTATGCAAATATGGTTTGCCTATAAGTTATATATCGCTCCAACATCACATGGGTTGGGGTGTGCGTGTGTTTGTGTGCAGTGTTGGTTGTTGTTAATATTATGAATCTTAACAAACTCTAAGGGTTATTTTAGCTGGTCAACCCTTGGATTTGCTCCCCAGTGGTTTGAATCCCCTTAGGACCACCGGAGGTTTTACCCGGTTAGTAACCTCCAGGCCCCATGGTCATCGAAAAATTATATATTATGAATCTTAAAATTTGTTAGTTTACAACTTCTATATTTATTAGTTTTAACATTTAAAATTTGCTTACTTATAGTCCTGGCATTATTTATATTTAATATCATGTATCAAATTGTGATAAATAATTGTAAAAAGGCTGTGCCTTTCACAGTTGCATACCAATTATTATTGTTTTTTAACTGCAGCTATTAAGACTCACTTGAAGTCTAGTCTTTACAAATTGATTTTGAAATGCTAGTACAAAAGTGGACACGTAAAATACATAATTTCGATCCATAAGATCTAGTTTAGAAACGAACGAACTTAATCAATTACAAATTCAGATGTCATATAGAAGTTAAAATCAAGGGTGCATTTTTTATTTTTTTTGTCTATATTTGAAGTCTGAAATCTGAAGTATATGCTTGTTTTTATCCACATGTAACATCTGCATATAGAGAATTTTCCTTAGGGCTCGTTTGGTTCTATATTGTAATTCTATGTAACATCTCCAACCAAACATTCTAATTCTATATTGCGCTCTTAGGGCTCGTTTGGTTCAAGGTTTGGAAAGAGAATTTATGATTCCTGAAATTTAGAATTCCCCTCATTTAGAATTACAATGTTTGGTTGGAGATTTAAAAGGGAACCCACGGAATTGAATTTTCCTTTCCCCTCTAAAATCAGAGTAATCCTATATTCCCGAACATATTACCTTATTTTTGTGATGAGAAAAAAGTACCATCTCACATAAACTCATGCATACTCTCTCTTTGTCTCTCTCTCTCACACACACACATACACACTCTCTCACACATACACACACACATACTCTCTCTCTCTCTCACACACACACACACTCCCACACACATACATGCTCTCTCTATCTCTCTCACAAACACTCTATCACACAGATACAAATACACCCTCTCTCTCTCCCTCTCTCTATCACACACACACATAAATACACACACACTCTCTCCCTCTCTCTCTCACACACACACACACACTTACACAACCACACACACACTCACACACACACAAACTCTCTCTCTCTCTCTCTCTCTCTCTCTCTCTCTCTCTCTCTCTCTCTCTCTCTCTCACACACACAACCACACACACACACTCACCACACACTCACGCGCACACACTCAAATCAAGTAGAATAGTATTTTAGTTAAATGATATTTATTCCTAATTTGGAAAAATAATTTTAGATGCCGGGAAAAAAGAAATGGAAAGGAATTGAAGATTCCAGGAACAATTCTCATTCCCTTTCCAAACCTCGAACCAAACGAGCCCTTAATGGGGTCCAGAAGTTATTGTTCCGTCTTGATGAACATGCAACGTGATCTTTAGCCTCTTTAAAAATTAGAACAGACGCAACATTATTTATTACCCCTCTAATAAGTCTACAGATAAGTAGGATAAATAACTTTTCAAAATGAATTTTCAATCAGCAATATTAGAAGTTGATACACTACATACAATATCTCAATATCAATGGCATCTATTTACAGATGGGTAAGTGTAAATTAGAGCAGCTCTCAAGTAACTTGTTCACCACCAGAACCAGAAGAACCATCATTCTCTACATCACTTGGCAGTGACAGTAGTTCCATAAGCTCCAACCGATACTCGAGACCTCGGAGGTAATGCCCCAACAACATGCACCTTCACCCCACCCAAAAAAAAAAGGGATAAAAACATTAAGAGTCCAGAACCTAATATGAATTTTTTCACAAACAATTGCAATTGTTTCAACGATTGCATAGATAAACATTACACAACTGCTTATCTAAGTTTTATCCTTGAAGCAGAGATTTCAACCCACTGGGAGCGGATTTTTCTTTAATAAGAAACGACATTATATTAAATGAAAAAAGGATTGTAAGGAAACAGGGGGCAAAGTGACCTACCAAGTAACAATTAATGCAAAGAGGAAACAAATTAAAAATAAATTCTTTGACCCTTGAGATAATGCCACAAGTAGACCTACCTACCACCACCACCACCCCTCCCCCCCCCCCCCCCACCCCACCACCACCACCCCGGTTTTAACCCCATCCCCAACCTCCAAACGTCATGGCATGACCACTCAATCTTCTTTCCAAAAACCCTAACCCTACTTTTAAGAACCCTATCAATTGTGGAACACCATAAAAACACAAATGAAATCCAATTCAAACCTCAATCTACTAACAATCATACAAAACAGACAATGAAAACCCATCAATTGCATTTTAATGAAAACCCATCAATTGCAGAACTCAAATCGATTTTGCAGAATCAAAACCAAATTCAAACCCAGAAAATCCCAAGTCGATTATGAACCAAAGCAATTTTGAAAATCGATTTAAACCCCAGAAACCCTATTCGTTTACAAACCCCAACAATTTTGTACCCAAATCAATTTCGAAAATGAAATATCGGGATTGTATAATTCAATGTTGGGGGTAATCGTTGCTTCGATTGGGACGAAGGATTGAGTACTGGGTTCGGTTTGATGAACCAATGATGTTGGATTTTTGTTTGATTCGACTGATTTTATCGATCTGTTTGTTTGATATGGTCATCACTTAAAATTAATGGACTTTGAACTGAGTCGTGAATTTTGATTCTGTGCCCTTTAATAGATTTTAAAACATATAATGATTTCGAAACCCAAATCAGATTGTATTTGTAATCTGGGTTTTGTGTTTGTAATTTGATTTGAATTTGTGTTGATAATTTAAATTTTGTTTGCAAATTGGGTTTGATTTGTGTATAATTGTAATTGATTAGGGTAATTAAAAATGGGGTTACAAGTGTTTGATTCAATGGAGAAGATGAATTGAGGGTAATTTGTACTTTAAACTATCGGAGATAAGTCGAATTATGAATTATTGGCCCCATTAATGGTGTTAGAAGCCTTATAAGATGCGGGAGGGTAAATTATTTTTTTTCAAAACGAGGGGTCTAGTTATAATTATGGCATTATCTTAGGAAGCAAAAGAAAAATAGAAACTGGTTGCGCAAAAAATGTTTACAGGTAGAAAACTATACTTCACGTTATGCCATGAAAATTATGTGTCCTGATCTACATATACATGGCTTTGGGCATATGTGGAACTTGGTGCTCATGAAATCTTGACATGTTACATGAATCGTTCTGAAAAAAAGTACAAAAATTAACATGGAAATTTGCCTTCGTATTTTTTTCCTTGATGAAACAGTACTTTGTGAACTAGGAGAAGTCAAGACATTAATTAAAATCCTGAAACATGATAAATCCTAGACTCTTTATTTATTTACAAAAAGGACATATGGTTATCTTATTGGTATCTTAAAGACACCATATTTCCAATTAATGTAGTTACACTTTAAAACAAGTACAATTAAGACGTGTCGATAACACTATGACATAACCAACACGTATGTAATAATTAGGCATTAAATTACAAGCAACTTTTTCCCATAATTTTACGCTACTGAGGATGTTTTAAAACTATATAGATACATTTTCAGTGTAGAGACATTTAGAAGGAAGTATGTAGACTGCAATAATTTAGTCCCATAAAGTAACTTTTTTCTTAATTTTGATCTTGAGGGTATTATAAAACTATGTAGTTACATTGTGATTGTTGGGACGGAGACATTTTGGAGAAAGTAAGTAGTTACATTTCATTGTGGATTTATCAACAGATCTGTTTTGCGCACGTCCTTATAGTCTATTTCTAGAGAGAGTCCACGAACGTTGAAAAATCTCCCACCAAAATATTGATACGTGTCAGCTTGTCAAAATGTAGTAAAAAATGTTGACAAGTCATTAAGATTGGATTCAGCTAGAACGTAAATGACAAAAAAAACTAAGATAAATCATAATGAAAACTTAGGTTTATAGTTGGGGAATGATAGTGTTTTGCATTTTCATTTCCTTAAAAAAGGGAAAAGAGGAGCAGGCTAACCAAAAAAGAAGACGTGCCAGATAATCCCGAGTTACTGAGATGAGGGGATGGAATTGAAGCGAAGTGTTCTCCACGAGATCAACGCAATCTTCTTCAATTCCAACATTAAGAGTTCCTGTTGAGGTGTTCTCTGGCAAATGAGGAGCACTGGAATGCATCTTAGGAGAAAGGGTTGCCAAGAGACCATGGACTACAGAGTGGATTGTTTCTTTTAATTCAGGAGATGTTGGTTCTGATAGCTCGGCTACCTGTTCATAGAAGTTATTAGATCAGTCATATGAGATAATTAAGAAGTGTAAAACAAGCTAAGCATGTAACACAATTAATATAGTTGCAATAAAAAAAATTAAAAACTTTAGATCCATCCCTGCAAAAATAAAAATTCCATCAAGGAGGATGATATTACGTGTAGAGGAATCGTAAGCAGATTCAAATCGCAAATATTAATGTTGAAGGTTACTTTTCTATGGAAGAGCATCATGGCCATCACAATCTACTGAAGAATTAGATGTGTTGAAAAGATATAGAGCCCTGTAATTACAACCTGGTATTTGACACTAAGCACGTTGAATAGTTAACCACAAGTTAAACCTCGTTCCTTTACTCTGTGGTGTGTATTCAACAACCAGGACAAGCCGAAAAGGTTAAGGGAGACTTTGCAGTTATTAAAGGAAACCTCTTTGTTTGTAGAAAAGTATGGCATAATATTTTCATATAAAATAAGCTCTTTTCCTAGGTGCAGGGAAAAAGCAATGTGAATTGTTTCCAAACCAATACTCCGAGAATTTCTTTCAGTAAATATGACAGAAATTCAACAAACTAATTAAAAATTTCCAAGTTGTTTCATTGCAAATAAACCCTTCAAAAAAATTTAGGGAATGAAGGTGTTCATAGAAACATATATATACCCATAGTCTCAAATTAAGAGTCACTATTTATAAGAAACACTTCTAAGGAAATCTTAAACTTTCAAATTGAACATTCACTTAAAACAGATAAAAAAAGGTAAAATGGCCTGAGCGGTAGTAGTTTTTCTAATGTGCAAAATTGGAATATCATATTATTTGCAGATCAAGTTTTAGAAACGTTAACTCTTAATTAATAAAGAGACATCCCAAAAAGAATTATGAAATTTAATTTGAGACAGAGGGAGTAGCTCAGTTTGTAATAATGTCCCAGAAGAGAGCATTAAAAATATTACTACATGAAATAAGAAAAGTTGTTCTGAATTTCCATTTATTTCTTTTACGTTTTTGTGCCAATGAAACAGAACGTGTGGGAAGTTTAGCATAGCACAATTGGAACTAAAGAAATTACTAGAAAATTGTCAATCTGATGCTGAATCCTCAACATGCTTCATGAAATTCGTAACATAATGCTATGAACCCTAGCACCAAAACCCCTTATTCACCGAGCTTGACAGAACACCTACAAGATTTGATGCTAGCATATGACAACCAATAAAGGTATAGCCATTAAAAATTGAAAATATACTTGATATTCATAAAAACATATATGGTGCTTTCAATTAAACTTATAACTAACCTTCTCTGGTTGAAGTGATCGTAAGTAGTCAAGCAGGTCATTCTTTTCTTCCCCGACAAACTGTTGCATATGAAGAGCTGCACTTTTCCTCTTAACTTCACGAAGCTCCTTTAAAAGGGACAAAAACAGGATGTATAAGAATGCAAAATGAGCACTTAAATTAGTATATTTCAGAAAAGAAGAAATCGGAAGACAGGGCAAGCCAAATAATGCAATTAAATGGCATATAGCTTCCAATGTTAGAAAAGTAAAAGTAAGTTCCAAGATACAAAGCACAAGATTTTTTGCCATCAACTAAATACCCTGGTAGACTTGCCATATGATTTCAATCAGTGACAACACCCTTACAAAGTTACAATTAAACAAGTCAAATTTTCAAGATATTGTAAATCTTTTTCTTTTCCCCTGGACAGAAGATCTTCTATTATAAACTAAGCTTCTTAAAAAAAATGAGAGAAGAGAAGAGAAGAAAAATAAATACTGGTTTATTACAGCGTAGTGCGTCATACTTATGGACTAGAAGGATGTGACCAGAGGTTGACCCCTTCACAAATGTTATCTTGTCAGCCACCAAGAGAGGAGCAGCTAACACCAACTTGGTGATGCATATCACATGTTGTCTTGTCATCCCCCAAGGCTTCACTAATACCATGATACATATTTTTTTTATTGTGAATATCATAATACAGAGATCATTTATCAAGAGGCAACTTATTGCTCCCCAGAATTTCATTGCCTTGTGAGCATTTAACGCACTCATATCATCCCACCTATCATTTGACCACTATCTATAGGCCTCAATCGAACACATATTCCCTCCAAACATACGGATTACTAGGGGAAATTGAGGTATACACCTATATTCTCTAAACCCCCTCCATCCTAACTACCCGCGTACACTTGCTTATCACCAAGTTGGTGCATTTTTTCGGAAAAATAAGGGGAGGATGCAGATCATCATTTTAACACTGTTCTTAAGCTAGCTTCCAATTTTTGACATTTTGAAGGTGCTAATCTTTTGTACCCAAGTCACTAATTTTTCTTAGTCAAATAAGACTCATTAATTCTATTTGTTGCAAGTCTCGGGAGAGGAGGGGAATACTCGTCCTAGCATCCAACTAAACATAGCTGTCAGAATACTCGTCCTATTTGCGCCTCACCGTGCTTAGAAGAGGAGAGTTTAAGTCATTCTTTCCCCGTGATGCACAATATCTCTCTTAACCAAAATAGAGGAAAGGCGCACTGCTACATCCCATTAATCAATAAGCCCTAATCTTTTTGTTTTCTTTATGTACTTTCAGTCCTTGTTTTTTATGCAGGGCCATAGTTGTCTTCATTCTTTTGTTTATGTTACCTTCATTAGTGAGAGGGATTATTGTACTTGCGTGCATTCTCCCCTAGTACATAAAGGGACTCTTGGCATTGTATTTCATTATTACATTTTGGAGAGTATGAATAACAGCTTGAGACAGTTTCTTCCCTAAATTTTATGTTGTTGTACCTTTGGATTAATCGCTTCCACGTACATTTAAATTGGTATCAGAACCATCTCTTCTCTTAACTCTAGGGTTTGAGGATGGAGGATATTTGGAGACATTGGGACAAGAACTGGGCCCCTAGACCCAACCCTAAATGTACCCCTAACATCTCAGCCATGTCATTAGTACCAAAACCCGTTGGACCAGCCCTTAGAGGGTTACCCATCATCAGCCACTAGCCCTGCTGTGAAGGTGAGGGTCTGGCGACCATCCTCGATGGTAGCCACTATGGGCCACCCGCAAGTCTCCATCATCCGCGCCAAGGGTTCTCCACAGCTATCACTTCCAACAGGCGCCCCAAAGGGAGTCGGTTTGATTCACCCAGCCATTGTGTGACACCTCTTACTGCCCCTATACCTAGGGTTGCAATCCCAAATGAGGCCCCGAAATCCACAAATCAGCCGGATCTCAAAGACATCAAGCCCCACCCATTTATTGAACCTTTTTTCAACCACTACTTAGGGCTGCAACCCATTCCCAGTGACATCCCACTTTAGGTTTCCACTTCCATCCTTCGCCTACGGATTAATCCTTCTGACATTCAAATGAACGACTTATGAGCCATTCACCCCAACCCCAATCTGAAATTCTAGCCCGTCCCTTCCTAAGAAAAACTACTTCGAGAGACCACTACCTTAATATACCACCGCACCCTTATTGCCCCATCCCCACCCTAAGAGGCCTCTGATTGGTCTCGACAAAGTATATTTTACTTGTGGTGCACATCTCGGGGAGATTACGCACGAAGATTATAGATGGAGGTTCCAGCAAGAACCTTATTTCGACGACGATGGTGAACAAGCTCAGCCTACCATTGGAGCCCCTTCAAGTCCCGTGTCATATTTGTGGCTTAGCAGCGATAACACCTTGGTTGTGCACCGTGGTGGACATAGCCATATGCCATCTTCTGTTTGGTCGCCTATGACAGTTCAACCGAGGTACCGTTCACAGAGGTCGACTTAACACATATTCCTTTAATCATGACAGTGTGTGAGCAGGGCTTCTCCTGATGTGGCCTTTCACATCTTTAATTCTGAGACCCCCAATGAGGGCTATTGTTATGCATTGGTGAGCACACTAACCACCCTCCAGAGGGATATTCTCCCAGCCATGAGAGTTGTCCTAGATTCGTTCTGATTGAGAACCACCATTGCGGGATATCCAACACACGATTGACTTCCTGCATAGGCTCCTTTACCCAATCTTCCTCATTATCGTATATCATCGATTGAGCACGAGGAGTTGCAGAGACAAGTTACCAACTTGTGTGGCGGTAGATTGTTGTGAGAGAGCATGTCTTCTTGCGTCATTCCCGCTCCTTGTGCCAAATAAGGATGACAGCTCGAGGATGTGCATTGACAGTCTTGCGGTCAATAAGATCACGGCTTTAAGTAGAGATTTAGTATTCACCGATTAAGGGACATATTGGACCAGTTTCAAGGTCACGTGTGTTGAATAGCGAATACCACCAAATAGGGCGCAACGTATGCATCCTGAAGATGAGTGGAAGACCGCCTTTAAAACGAAGGATTGCCTCAATGAGTGAACATTCATGCCGTTCAGCCTGTTTAATGCCTCATCGACATTTACGAGGGTGATGACCCGAACATTATGTCATTGTTGGGCAAGTTTGTTGTTATGTACTTTGATTATATTCTCATTTATAGTCGGAGGAAGAACATTTGAACCACATTTGGCGGGTACTTCGCACCCATCAGTCCCACCTTCAGCTGCACAAATGCACTCTCATGGAGGGCCAATGAATCCAAGGTCCACGCGATTGCTGATTGGTCGATTCCCACCACAATTACGCTGATTAATAGTTTCAACGAGTTGGCTAGCTTCTACTAACGGATGATCGTCGTCTCTGTTCTTGCCCTCCTTGATTTAACTTGTTTATTTGAGTTGTTTGCATGACTGGAATTGGCGTTTTCAATCAAAACAGTCATCCGGTACCTTTCCTAAGACAGAAACCCTGTTCAGTATTTTTTTAGAGTATAATGTTGAGTTTTATGCCATCATTCAAGTGATATTTCATTGGCATGAATATCTCATTCAATGACAATTCGTCATCAAATCAAAGAAGATTACCAACCCTAATGGGCGAAGTGGTCTAATTTCCTCTAGTGATACACGTTTCACCTTCAGTATCGGCCAAATAAGGGAAACTAGGTCAACGATGCTCTAAGTCGCTAATCCCATGTTTTGACCGTTCTCTGAGGCTGCATATTTAGGTTTTAAGAGGTCCATAATGAGTACTTTAGGACCATTGCACCCTAGTGTGCTATAAGTTCAGGTGACTATCTAGTTTAGGATGGGTTTTCACTTCACAATTCTGCCTTTGTATTCCAACATCTTCCTTGACAAGATCATTCGAGAGGTCCACTCGGGTGGCCTAGCTGGGCACATGGGAGTTTCCTCCACACTTTTGGCCTACAATGCGGCATGACACTAACACCTTTATTTGGGGTTGCTATGTTTCCTACAGCAAAGGGGCATCACACTAATGCCGTTTCGTACGCTCCAGTCGTACGGCCAAGGACCACATTGTCTTTTGTGGTCATTAATCACTTTTCGAAGATAGATCATTTTATTCCCTATAGAAAAAACATAAATGCGTTACATGTTGTTGCCTTGTAATTCCGTGAGAACGTACAACTATATGGTGTCCTGTGGAGCATCACGTACAATAAAAATGTTCGCTTCACTGGTTATTTTTTACATACCCTTTGGCATCACTTTTGAGTTCTCCACTACCTTCCACCCCTCGACGGTTATAAAGGTTGTCAACCGAAGCATTGGTGACTTATTGCGGTGCCTAGTTTCAAACAATCCTCGAAATGGGATGTTGTTACACAAGTTGAGTTTGTCTCTAATAGCGCCGCCGCCAATCGTTCAACAAGGAATTCATTCCAAATTATTTTTTAGTTCCAACCCTCAAATGCCCATTGATCTAATTAAGTTTCCCCCTATCGCGTCGTCACTCCGACTACTGCCGACTTAGTCTCCCACATGGCCTCCATCCACGTTGATGTTCATTGACTCGTATTTATTTATGTAAATCTACAAATGCGGAAGCGTTACACTACACAACAACAAAACCGAAAAAGAAAAAATAAAAAATACACTACTGAAATGGGTTTCTTTCTCTCTCTCTCTATTCTCAATTCCCAATATTCAAGGTTCTTTACAAATGAGGGCCAAGGGACCTATTTACCGAAAGAGTTAGCTTGCTAGCCATGCTAATACCCAAAAGGACCAAAAAGGAGGACTAATACCTAAAAATGACTCATTAGCCCACAACATATGTGGAGACTAATAAAGACTAAAAAATAAAGGAAAATTACAATAAACCCTAAACTGAAAATAGAAAATAAAATATAGCCTTCTTCCGGAGGCACAACCACGGGCCACGTGTCGCTATAAATCTCATATACATCATTCTCCCCGTCTTCGAAAAAGCTCGTCTTCGAGCTTGGAGGGGGTGACTCATCAACGCCAAATGTACACAAGTCGCAACAAGTGTTAGCTTCCAAAGTAAAACCCAAATCAAATCCAACAGGCTAATGGACCGACCGAACTGCTGTTAGACCTATATGGACGTTCCCTAATAGGGGCTAATATACCCGAATCTCAATGATGCCCCTACGGAATCCGAGCAACCAAAAACTGACGACCATATCCGCCTTCTTAACACCACGAGCACAGGGTTACAACTTGGCTTGCTGGACCCTTGAATCTGACCGAACGCTAACTCCGGCGACCACACCTTTTGCGAGTACGATGGCAAAACAAGTGGACTGAAGACAGCGACATCCCACAAAAAGTCGGGCTTCAAAATGGCAAATAGTAGCAAAATGGATCCCAAATGGGTACATATCTCATGAAAATCATATGTTGTGTCAAAAATTGATCGGATTTGAGGTCAATAGGGAGGGTGAGAACTGCTCAAAGTAGGGCAGGCCCGTTTGGGTCGGATTTGATTATGGTTGGGTGTCAATGAGTGGGAAAAGGGAAAATAGTACAAAATGGGTGGGGAGGATTAGGGTTTTGGTCGGAATAAGGGTTTTAGAGGTGGCAAGGGTTGGTTTGTAGTGGCAGAGGGGTTTGTAAGGGGCAGCAGGGCTGGTCGGTAGCCGTTGAAGGTTGGCCGACCCCTGTGGAGGAGGGGCGGGGTGGTTTTAGGGATAGGAAGGGAAGGCGGCCAGTAGCGAGGCTGGTTAGGGTAGAAAATGGGACGTAATAGGGGGTAAGGGGTAAGGAATGTCCGGGAGGAGGGAAAGAGGGTTGGTCGGCCTTTGTTCCGGCAGGTGACTGCATCAGCAGGTTTTCCGGCCCTTTCTAGGGCATTTCCTGCCAGTGAAGTAGGTCGACAGTGGCTAGGGATTGCTGGGATGTCTGGCGGCAGTAAATAGGGTTGATTAGGGTTAGGTTTTGTTGGGTTCTTGGTTAGAGTTTTTAGGGTTTTGAGGGTTAGGGTTTCAATTTTGATTTTGGTAGGTTTCTTGAGTTAGGGTTTGGGGGGAAAAAATTGAAGGCGGAGATTCATGTAGACGGGGTGGTGGTAGGAGGTGGAGGTGGAGGTGGAGGAGGGTCGTGGTGGAGATGAAAGGTGGAAGAGGCTAAAAGGGTTGGTATCACCCCTTTTAGCGGTGATGGAATTTAGGGTTTCCATCCACCCGATTCCCATTTGGACATTTATCAATTTTTCGATTGAAGGCTGACCCGCTTCACGCATCCCGACGAATACCAAGAACAAACCTCGCTCTGATACCATTTTTATGTAAATATGTAAGGACAAATTTCCAAGTGTGTTAATTTGTACGTAATTGACTTAATTCCGGACAAAACTTGTTTCAGTCCTAGATAGATTTTTTACTTGTCACGATCCCACATAGTCTATGACGTGTTGTGTTTGAAGATGTAGCGACCAAGCTTCAAAGATAAATCATGTCGTGTTTAATGGTGCACGTTTCCCGTCTTCATATCATATCGAATTCCGAGATACTCTCAGGTATGAACGCATAACGTTTATGGAACTCGAAAAATGTTTTAAAGATGTTATTTTGTTTATAAATAATTTTAAAAGGTTTTAACTTCGTTTATTCTGAGATAAACTCGTTTTAGAGTCGTGTAGATCTTTTCCTTAAGTTTAGAAAGATCAAATGGCATTTGATGTCGTTCAAACGACGTCTCAGTGTCGTTCAAACAACAAGGCCAAGTCGTTCAAACGACATAAGGATGTCGTTCAAACGAGCTGCCGACTTAATATTTTTATTGAAGACAATTTTTCTCATAATTTCAAGGTGTGCAGAACCAATATTACAGAACAGAAACCCTTCGTTTTTCTGCACTTGTTTTCTAAGGATTTCAAGGCTAAAACCATCCTCGTAGTTTACAAGATCCGAGCTTTCATAACCATTGTGTTTAGAGATCTTGTGTTTGCACCATTCGTTTATTCTTCCATCATTGAAGAATTGTTTCATCGATTTTTTGCGGTGAAAAAGCGGTAGACTCTGGGTCTGAATCGTAGGCGGCTGCCAAAGTTGATCGATGGATACCGAGGTGCACGTGGATTCGTGTGTTGTGGACCTGGCGTATGTGGACTCCTGCGTTGCAATGTGGAGTAGAGGTTGAAGCACAAAAGAGCGTCAAGGCTTGTGGGGGATCGAGTCGTTGAGTAAGTCTATTGTCTATACTTTGTAAAACCGTATCATAGTGATTGTCTGGCTTGTGTGGTCCGAGATTTTTTCCCTTAGTGGTTTCCTCGTACATCGGCATTGTGTGTTTTGTGGACTTAATTTATTTATCTTGCTTGATCTCACCTAGATGCATGTTTAGGATTAAAAAGATAAAATTTGGCTAAATTGAAATTGGTTCACAAACTTGGTGCTAATTAAAATTGGAAAAAGGGTTTTGAAAGAAAAATTATTTTCACCTTAAGCACATAGAAAAGGGACCCCCACAAATTGGTATAAGAGCTAGAAACACTTTTTTAGTGTTAGTGATCCCGTGTGTTTTAAGGATGAATTTCGAAAATTTTGATGGTTTTAGAACTCCTCTTTTTTATGGCACAAACTATGCTTATTGGCAAATGTGAATGAAAAGTGCTTTAAAAGCAATTGATGAGCGCGTGTGGTTAGTGGTCGAAAAAAGGTGGTCACCGCTGGTCACGAGAGAGGGAGAGGCCACTACTTTAAAACCAATTGAGTTATGGACCGAAGCCGAACATAGACATGCACTTTATAACTCTAAAGATTTGCATCTTATTTCCTCGTCTGTCACATCGGAAGAGTATAATCGTATCATGACATGTGAAACCTCAAAAGAGGCTTGGGATGTTCTTGCACTTACTCACGAGGGAACTAGCACGATTAAGGCGTCTAAACTTCAAAACATCACTACCCAATTTGAGACGATTAAGATGTTAGAGAGTGAGACGTTTGATGAGTTTTACACTAGATTGTCCAACATTGTCAACTCATCGTTTAACTTGGGAGAGAAAATACCCGACAACAGAGTCATAAAGAAAATCTTAAGGCCGTTGCCTAGTAGATTTGATCCCAAAGTGGCCGTTTTAAACTCCTTATGTGTGCGTGAATCAACGAAACTTGAAGAGTTTGTAGGTGACTTACAAACTTATGCGCTTGACATGTTTACCTCCAAGCTCATGCCAAAGAAAGAAAAGGGCATTGCTTTGAAAGCTCGGAAGGAGGCGACTAATGTTTTGGATGATGATTTCGACTCCGATTTCGAGGATGTAGCCTTGTTGGCAAAGTAAGTTCACAAGGTTTCTTAAGTTCCAAAAGCAATCGAAAGATGCCAAAAGACTTAAGAAATTCAAGAACAACAAGGCCGATCACGCCCCTAAGAATAAAAGTGAGAATGTTAATAGGGATGAGTCAGATAGGTGTTTTGGTTGTGAGGGTTACGGCCATAAGGTAGCAGAGTGCCCCACTAGACTTAAGAATGAGGGCAAGAAACCGAAAGCATATAATGCCACCTTAAGTGATAGTGAACCGGAAGAGGGAGAGAGTTCCCCATTGAGCGCAACTTTGTAGCGTTCATGGCATGTCATCAGAGTGACGATGATACATCCTCTCATGAAGATAATAATGTGAATGACACTTCTGAGGCCGTTGAGTGTGAATCCCAAGTGAGTGAAAGTGAAGTTGGTGGGCAAGAGGAGATAGATGTGAGAGCGTTGCAAGTTGTCTTTAATGACTTGTATAAGGAAGAGATAAAGGTGAAAAAGGAAAACTTGAAGTTGCAAGCTAAGTTGACAGAGCGTGCCATAGAAAATAATGATGCATTGATTGAGGATCTTAGGGCACGGGAGAAGACTCTTCAAGAGAAACTAGAGTACGTCGAGGGAGAGAGAGTTAGTCTTCGTGGTTTGATGGAGGCTATGAAAAAGGAGATTCTAGAGTTTGAGGAATCTAGGCATTTGCTTGAGTCCAAGATTAGTGAGCTTGAGGAGAGATTGAGAGACTCAAGTAAGGTGAAGTTTGATTTGGAGGCAAGGTCGGAAAAGTTAGATAGAATTTTAGGCACCGTCCAAATCAAGGATGAAAGGTGTGGCATAGGCTTCAATGATCGTGTTGCTCCCATTCGCAAAGCCAATACCAATCATGTGAGAAAGCCAACTAGGAACGTTAGAAGAGGGCCACACTTAGGTCACATTCCTCGCCGTGTTTACACTCTCACTCATTGCATTAAGAAGTGTCACCTTAGGCGTTATTGTTATGACCTTGAAAATGCTCCTAGGAAGTTTAAGACTAAAGGCGTTCCTGTTTCCAAAACCCCATGCATCGTTACACATCTACTTGGGTTACGAAATCGGACTTAGAGGCTTTAGGAATTAAACTTCATGGTTCTTGTTTGGTTGCACTTGATTCTTCCCATACTAAATCTAAAGGATGATTGTGTTGCCATGTTTGTCATACGCTAGTTCTTGCTTCATGATATATATCTTGCTAGTGGTTATGACATGTGTATCTCGTTGTATCATATTTTTCATTTATTGGAGTCTTATTGAAAAATACAAAAAGATTTTGTTTTGATAAAATTTTTTGAAATTCGAGTCAAAAATATTTTTAGAAAAACACCAAAAAAAAAATCGCTTTATTTTTGTGTCATGAGTTTACATGTTTGATGTGGCATATTAGTGTGCTTGGACCCCCATCAATTCATTATCCATGTGACTAGAACATTTGATCATAATTGTTGATGCGTTGAATGATCTTAACCATTAATTAATGGAGTTGTTTCGAAGTTGATTTGCATTTGGATTCGACTTTGTATATCTTTTGCAAGCATGCACGAGCTTTTATAAATGTTTGACTTCTCATGCATATTTGAGCTTGGTGAGACGTTCCCCTCTCAATTTTGTCATCTATGCGTAATTAGACTTAGGAGGAGATGCGTATGTTAGAACCGTTTGCCCGTGAGGATTGATATTGTTTAACTTGAAAAAATGATAAGTGTGCACGGAAAAGAGCTGCAAGAGAATAATAATCTCGTCGTGAAAGCCACCGGTTAAAAGAGCCCAAGAAAAAATTAAGTTAATACAAAGAATAAAATGCCAAAATGGGTCAATTAGTTTAGCTTAATATGTTCATTCAAAAAAAAGGAAAATGAATATATGTGGGAGTTTTGATGGAAATATCAACAAGTTTGCACCACGAATCCTAATGTTGAAAAGTCGTGTTATGACACTATTGTTTATAGAATCATCAAGACTCTGGATTTGTGTGCATGATGTTTGTTTAGTTCATTAAGCTCAATATATTAATTGTTACATATGGCTAAAACTTAGTTTGATGATGACATTTAGCTATTAATTAGAGCTTCTTGATCGTTTCGATGTGTCTAAGTTGTGATTCATTTGTTGTAGTTCACGCCCATTCATTCCATATCCATGTTTAGGCAAATTGATACTATGTTAGCATGAAACTCATATTTTCTGTTTTGAGTTTGTTTTGCTACTGTTTTGTTTTTCCAGTTGTTGTTTTTATGAAATTTTTTCACTGGGCAAAGTCTACATATTTTTGTATATTTTTGGCGCTGGAAAACAAAAATTTTGAAGGCATTCAAACGACTTCTGGATGTCGTTCGAACGACATGTCCAAGTCATTCGAAGACTGAATCGCGCGACACGAGTTTCGAAGCGTTAAAAGTGTCAGGTGTGGTCATTAGAAGGGTCGTTTTTAAGGTCGTTAGATAAATGCTTCGCGCGACACCTTACTGTTTTGCGTCGTTCCGTACATCGATCGAACGAGAAGCACAAGTCGTTCAAACGACCTGGCATTGTCGTTTGAACGACCCAGTCTCAATTTTTGAGCCTTTGTTCTGATTTTGTACCTTACTCTATTTTGGTACATTTGGATAGGTCATATGAAGTCGATAATGCTTTTTCATGATTGATTTCTATATTTCTATATTGCATTGATTCGTTTAATCACATCATTGCATATTGATAATTCATTCTTTGTGACTGTTTGCTAGCTACAATTTGATATCTTCTAATTATTTTTAGCTGCCTACCCAGGTTTATCTAGATATGCTTCATATGATTATTTTCATCCTAGATATTTGTTTATCTTTCTCACTGGTTGTCTATTCGAAACAAAAAGAGAGAGATGTATGTGATGTAGGGAAAGTTTTGTTGAGCACATATGTTTTACATTGGCATCATGTTTTGATCATATTGTTTACATATCGATATAATGGTTTTGAGCTATATTGAAAAATGTGTATGCAAATTGATATCATATGTTTTGCTCACATGTTTAACAAATGGTTTGTTTTACAAATTGGTATTTTATATCATTTGTTCCCCCATACTTCACTGAGTATTTGTCTGTTTCATGTGTGTAGTTATTCCTAAGAGATTCAAGAGATTTTGCAACTACATCACATTCAGACAGCTCATGCTTGCCGGACCTACATATACTAGTCCTTGTCCTGTATTTTTTTTTGTGGGGGGGGGGGTTATGGGATGGGATTTAGGTGTCATACAGCTTGACAGCCCGGCTTAGCATTCACTGATTTGGTTTTGTCCCAGAATAGTTAGAAGGGGAGATTTGTAAGGACAAATTTCCAAGTGTGTCAATTTGTACGTAATTGACTTAATTCCAGACAAAACTTGTTTGAGTCCTAGATAGATTTTTTACTTGTCACGATCCCACATAATCTATGACGTGTTGTGTTTGAAGACGTAACGGCCAAGCTTCAAAGATAAATCATGTTGTGTTTAATGGTGCACGTTTCACGTCTTTAAATCATATTGAATTCCGAGATACTCTCAGGTATGAATACATGATGTTATCGGACTCGGAAAATGTTTTAAGGATGTTATTTTGTTTAAAAACAATTTTAAAAGGTTTTAACTTCATTTATTCTGAGATAAACTCGTCTTAGAGTCGTGTAAATCTTTTCCTTGAGTTTGCAAAAATCAAACGACATTTGATGTCGTTAAAACAATATCTCAGTGTCGTTCAAACGACAAGGCCAAGTCGTTCAAACGACATATGGATATCGTTCGAACGAGCTGCCGACTTAATATTTTTATTTAAGGGAATTTTTCTCAGAATTTCGAGGTGTGCAGAACCAATATTACAGAACGAAAACCCTTCGTTCTTCTGCACTTGTTTTCTAAGGATTTCAAAGCTAAAACCATCCCTATAGTTTACAAGATCCGAGTTTTCATAACCATTGTGTTTAGAGATCTTGTGTTTGCACTATTGGTTTATTCTTCCATCATTGAAGAATTGTTTCCTCAGTTTTTTGCGATGAAGAAGCTGTGGACTCCATGTTCTGAATTGTAGGCGGTTGCCAAAGTTGATTGTTGGATACCTAAGCGCACGTGGACTCGTGTGTTGTGGACCTAGCGTAGGTGGACTCCTGCGTTGCACTGTGGAGGAGCGATTGAAGTACAGAAGAGCGTCAAGGCTTGTGGGGGATCGAGTCGTTGAGCAAGTCTATTGTCTATACTTTGTAAAATCGTATCATAGTGATTGTCTGGCTTGGGTCGTCCGAGGTGTTTTCCCTTAGTGGTTTCCTCGTACATCGGCAGTGTGTGTGTGTTTTGTGGACTTAATTTATTTATCTTGCTTAATCTCACCTAGATAAATACATCGGCGTTGATTGGTGGATACCTAAGCGCACGTGGACTCGTGTGTTGTGGACCTAGCATAGGTGGACTCCTGCGTTGCACTGTGGAGGAGCGATTGAAGCACAGAAGAGCGTCAAGGCTTGTGGGGGATCGAGTCGTTAAGCAAGTCTATTGTCTGTACTTTGTAAAATCGTATCATAGTGATTGTCTGGCTTGGGCCGTCCGAGGTGTTTTCCCTTAGTGGTTTCCTCGTACATCGGCATTGTGTGTTTTGTGGACTTAATTTATTTATCTTGCTTAATCTCACCTAGATGCATGTTTAGGATTAAGAAGATAAAATTGGGCTAAATTGAAATTGATTCACAAACTTGGTGCTAATTAAAATTGAAAAAAGATTTTTGAAAAAAAATTGTTTTCACCTTAAGCACATAAAAAAGGGACCCCTCACAAAATCTACAATTGCGGAAGCGTTACACTACACAACTATACAACAACAAATAAATTAGACTAGTGAAATGGGTTTCTCTCTCTATTCTCAATTCTCAATATTCAAGGTTCTTTACAAATGAGGGCCAAGGGACGTATTTATAGGAAGAGTTAGCTTACTAGCCAAGCTAATGACCAAAAAGACCAAAAAGGATAATTAATACCTAAAAATGACTCATTAGCCCCAAACATGTTTGGAGACTAATAAAAGACTAAAAATAAAGGAAAATTACAATAAACCGTAAAATAAAAATAGAAAATAAAAGATAGTCTTCTCCCGGAGGCACAACCACAAGCCATGTGTATAAATCCCACAGCCTCTACTTTACCACTCCAGCGCCCCAACCAGCCTAGCCTACCCATATTCCACTACTTCCGCTACAACATTCCCCAACCCTGCTGCTTACGGCCCACAAACCCACAGCCCAGTCCCCCCCCTCGCTGCTTTCCCCACCCCAGTGACCTACCAACGTACCCCTGCAGCCCACTACCCCTCCAACGCTCCCAAAAAAAATGACCCTCGAAAATCTAACCTCGACCCAAATAATTCACCACGCCCTGCTTCCGACCCAAATCGGCCACCAAAATTTGCCCTAGGGGCTGCCGCCCAATCGTGAGGCCACCCTACCCCCATCGCCCTACCCCGCTACCCTTGGCCACCTCCGCCGACAAAAATCCTAGACCCCATAACCCTAACCCCTCTCAACTTCAACCCTCTACCCAATTTTCAAACCCCGACAAGAAAAAATTGTGTTTCTGCCCCAATTCACCCTCGAGGCTCAATTCAAGGCTGTCGGTGGGTAGTCCAAGATTGGTTGCTCCGCCCAATCATTCTTCCTCACTCACTCACCCAAGTGGGTCAAACCAACAATAAAAACTCACCTCCCAAACCGGTTGATGACAAGAAAGGTAGAAACGACGACATTGGATTGTGTATTGGGATTTTTTTGGCAATTTTATCGAGGATGTTTGGATGACTCAGATGCATTTTCGCGAGCCGAAAACATTTGAATTGGGAGATTTCTTCCCAATCTTTGGGAATGGGGATGATGATTTTTATGAGGTTGGGTCGGCCGTTATCTCTCTTGAGGTTGAGGTGGTGATTGGAGGTGATGTGATTGGTGGTGGGTTTATGGATCCATTTTTGGTAACATTTGATCGGTGCTTGGAGGAAATTTTCCGCGGCATAGCATTAAGAAGGTTCATCGCGGGAATCTCGAATCGCGATTTTATTGGTCGGCCACCTTTGGATTGTGTTCCTATCCTCCCAGGATTTACTACAAGTCGGTACAAAGGTTGTTTCCAAGGACGGATCTTCTTCCTAGGGAGGAGCTCTTTGATGCTTGCGTTGCAATCTTACCGTTCATCTCCTACGCTCGAGGACGAGCTTTTCGAAGCCGGGGAGAGTGATAAAAATGGGTCATATTTAAGAGTTTTATTAGTCATTTTATTTTATTTTGTATTTTCTTTTATTTTGTGATTGTATTTTCCTTTATTTTCCTTTGGTATTTAAAGGTAAGGAGTAGTGATGGCGTTTTTGTAATTAGGGCCTTAACTTGGAGCCTAAGTTACTCCTCCCCTTTAAATACCCACTTGTAAGTCTTATTTGAGGTAGACTTGAATTTTGATAGAGAAAAGAGTATTTCTCTCTCTAAAGTGGTGTTTAGATAATTTTATGAGCGTTTTGACGGGTAGTTTCAATGTTTTAAATCGCGGTCGCGCAGGGTGTCGCGTTCTGGCTCCTAAGTAGCGTCGCGCTAATCGCGTCGCGCATCGCGCAAGCAATTCATGCATTCCCGCTTTTTAATTAAAAAACTAATAAAAAAAATATAAATAAAAAAATAACATTTTAAAATGAAATTTGTAAGAAAGTAACATTTTAAACTGAAATTGGTAAAAAAAGTTATAATTGAAATTGATTTTTTTTATTTTTTTCTAAATTTAATTTTTAAATTGGCAATTAAAAAAATAATAATAATAACATTTTAAACAGAATTCTGAAAATAAGTAACATTCAAAGCTAAAAATAATAAAATAAATAATGTTTTTTTCTAAAGTTACTTTTTAATTTGCCAATTAAAAAAATAATAATAATAATAATAACATTTTAAACAGAATTCTGAAAATAAGTAACATTCAAAGCTAAAAATAATAAAATAAATAAAATTTTAATATGAAATTTGTAAAATAAGTCAAGTTTAAACTTAAAATTATAATATAATAACATTTTAAACATAAATTTATAAAACAAGTAGTATTTTAAATTGACAAATATAATAATAATAATAATAATAATAATAATAATAATAATAATAATAATAATAATAATAATAATAATAATAATAATAACAACAACAACAACATTTTAAACATAAATCTGAAAAATAAGTAGCATTTAAAGCTGAAAATCATAAAATAAATAACAATTTAAACAGATATTTATGACACATGTAGCATTTTAAACTGACAATTATTAAAAAAACACATTTTGAACTGAGATTTGAAAAATTAGTAACATTTAAAACTGGAAATTATAAAATAAAAAACATTATTTACTGAAAAATGTAAAATAAGTAAACGTTTAAGTAAACCGAGAGCTTGGAATAGAAAATATTAAATAAAAGTAACCTTTTAAGCTAAACTTTTTAAAAAAAGCAAATAACATCATTGAAACCTTCGTAAATAAGTAAATTGAGGGTTTGGAACAAAGAATACCTCACCCAAACAAAGTCCGTACGTGAAATAAGGTAACACTTTTCCCCCTCCTTAACTAAACTGTGTTTTCTAAAAAAAAACATGAATAGCGTTCCTGTTGCGCAAAATTGCGCAAAATAGCGCACAATAGCGCACGCTTTTTGAGCATCCCAAATAGCAGCCTTGTTTGCCTTGCTTTTTTCCACCGCAAAACGCGACGCAATAGCGCGCTTTTAAAAACACTGGGTAGTTTACGACAAATTGGTATCAGAGCGAGGTTTGTTCTTAGTGTTCGTCAGGGTGCGTGAAGCGGATCACGAGTTGTAATTCCAACTCCGACAAACCTTCAATCGAAAGATTGATAAATGTCCAAACGGGAATCGGTTGGGTCACTAAAAGGGAGGATACCAACCCTTTTAGCCCCCTCCACCTTCCATCTCCACCACCACCCTCCTCCAGCTCCACCTCCGACCGCCACACAACCGCCACCCCCGTCTACATGAATATCAGTCTTCAAATTTTTTTTACCCAAGAAACCTACCAAACCAAAATTGAAACCCTAACCCTCAAGAACGCAAGAACCTACAAACCCTAACCAAGAGCCCAACAAATCCTAACCCTAATCAGCCCTACCTACTGCCGCTAAACACCCCAGCAGTCCCTAGCCACCGCCGACCTACCTCACTGGCCGGAAATGCCCTAGAAAGGGCCGGAAAACCTATTGATGCAGTTGCCTACCGGAACAAAGGCTGGTTAGCCCCCTTTCCCTCGTCCCGGACATTCCCTACCCCTTACCCCCTGTTCCGTCCCATTTTCTACCCTAATTACCGCCTTCCTTTCCTACCCCTAAACCTTGCCCCTCCTCCACAAGGGTTGGCCAGCCTTCAATGGCTACCGACCAGCCTTGCTACCTACCCCTTACCAACCCCTCTGCCATTACAAACCAACCCCTGCCACCTCTAAAACCCTATTCCGGCCAAAACCCTAATCTTCCCCACCCCTTTTTACCCTATTTTCCCTTTTCCGACTCATTAACACCCAACCATAATCAAATCCAACCCAAACGGACCTAACCATGATCTACCTCAGCGAGAGGGACGGCACGACAAAGGTCGTAAGTTCCAGATGAGATGATATGGACCATTTCACATCTTACACGCTCACTGGACGAGCACGTATGAGATTGACCTTTCACCAGATTTTCGTATTCACCTCACATTCAATGTGGCAAACCATTCACCTTTCCAAGCCATATCCCACCGATTCCCCAACCGACTACTGAGTCCCAGCCTATTCATTCCCACGTTGACCATGTTGAGGAGCTATTGATTTAGAGACACTGACGTGCCCCACTGATCGACTGACCCAGTTCTACATAGTACTACAGTTATACATAAAATATATATTAAATATATCATATGTGTGAATGTTGTGTTGCGTTGCGTTGCGTTATTTTATATATATGCAATGATAATGGTAGCATTTTGTGTGTAATAGTTTTAAATGTAATTCAGTTTAATATCTACACTAGAGTTATTTTTCTCTGGGTAATATTTCTATTCTTTGTTTTAGGAATCGAATAGCAGCCACACAAAATATTTTTGTGTATAATATTTCTATTCTTGGTGCTAGTAATCTTTAATTTATGCATGAGACTTCAAAGTAATGTTAGTAATGTTAAAAGTGTAGGACTTTATATTATTGTTACCAATGTTTTTAAATTATTGTTACCAATGTTCATGTGTAAATCAATTTGGATATAATATGATAGTATTTATCGTAATGAACTTTGATTGGAAATGTGTTTTATTTATGGATGAGAATTTAGAGAAATGTTAGTAATGTTAGAAGTAAATCAATATTAATTGTTAGTAACTTAAATTTCAAAGTACAGTTGGTTTGTTTAAAAAAACACGCATATGCCTAGGCGCCCATCCCACATTTGACGTCCGCTCGCATGAACGAGCTTCTAAGCAACTGAAAAATGAGTCAAGCTCGAGTAGCTTGGTTATTTTATACTAGTTTAGCATCTATATTGCTAATCGAGCCGAATATGGGTTGTGATCAATAAGATAATGAGCTTTAACATGTCCAAGTTTGGCTCGTTTATTTTACGAACCTGTTTCGAATGAGGTTTTCTCCGAACGAATACGAACCGAGCTCAAGTAAAATGGATCGTTTTACAATGGTAACCCGAGAAAGGAATGGGGGCTATACTGAGACCCCTACAAACACCGATGAAAAGGAATCACAACCTCATTGTATCACTCGGTAAACTCTCAAAACAGCAAGAGGCTTCATCCTCTTTTATAATAGTCCCTCAGCTCACTACATATAATAAAAATAATCAAACAACTCTGTGGAAGTAAGCAAAATAGTCAAACCACATATCTCATCATATTATGTGTGTTGTTATCTCTTTGTATCTCACCTCTTTCACAAGATCTAGTTACGCTTTTTCAAAGAGAGTTGCATATTAGCTCTCGAAGAGGATTCTCTTCTTGCGCCTAGGTTTTGAGGAGACCTTGGTAAACCTTGCGCCTTAAATAACTACGTAACTAAATAATGAAATAAAAGGACAGATCTTCCGCATATGAATTAGTTCCTCCAATCCTTCATATGAATGCCCTTTCCTTTCCCTACGTCTACACCGCAGCAATGTGACATGAGTGAGTGATTTATGGGTAGCAATTATTGCACATTATCATAGAGACTTGATAAGTTTTTATCTACATACTGTTCACATTCAATATTAATGGACATTCAATATTAATGGGCAGGCAAAGAAGGTAATTTGAGTTTTTGAAACTCCCAATTATGTATTAATTACTTCAACAAACGTAAACACTAAGAAGGCAGGAACATTAAAGTGATCAATAATAGGGCACGTGCATCTACTATAAGAGAGAAAAAATCTGCGTATAATGTGCTACGACCAACTATATCCTCATAAATTATATGCTCCAACAAATATCGCAGCGCTATGTGTAATGGGCAACGGTTTGTCTAATTTGTGTATATGCTCCTAGATATGTCCTCGCACTATGTGTAAAGTGCTACGATTTGTGTAATTTGTGTATATGCTCTTGGAAATGCCCTCGCGCTCCAATACTAGGGGAGAGAGGAAACAAAATGGCAAATAAACCCAAGTATTGCAACTAAGTAAGCTCAAATGTATGGCTTTATCATTGCACAAATACTCGTCCGGTGAATGGCGAAAGAGTATTTTAGTACCTATTATAAAAATAAAAGGGGAATACAAAGTTGTTCAAATTATCGTGGTAGTAAGTTAATGAGTCATACAATGAAACTTCGAAAGAGAATGATTGAATATACATTGAGATTGAAAACAATAATATCTGAGAACCAATTTGGGTTTATGCCGCAATGGAAGCAATTTATTTATTAGAGATTAATTGACAACTATAGAGAGAAAAAAAAAGGACCTTCATGTGATTTTTATAGATTTAAAGAAGGCGTATGATACGATACCAAGTGATATAATATGGTGGATTATACATAAAAAAGGAGTGAATATTAGATATATTTATGTGATCAAAAATATATATGATGGGATCATGACTAGAGTAAGAACATCAGCCAGAGAAAGTAGTGAATTCAGAATTACTGTAGGTTTGCACTAAGGTTCAACACTAAGACCTTATCTCTTTGCTCTTGTTGTGGATGAGTTGACTAGAGAAATACAAGATGAGATGTCGTGGTGTATGCAATTTGCAAATCATAATGTTTTAGTGGATGAAACTACGACGGGGATTAATGCTAAAATGGAATTGTGGAGAGAAACTCTAGAAACAAGATGATTTAAAATAAGCAGGACTAAAACAGAATATGTGGAATGCAATTTTATTCGTAATAGAAGGACAAACGGGAATGTGGTAAAATTGAAGGAGGGTCAAGAGATACCTAGAAATGATTTTTTTTGTTATTTAGGCTCGATTTTCCAAAAAGATAGAAATATTAGCGATGATTGATGATGCAGTAAACAGCACCACCAGATGAGATGTTCATAAGCTCGAGCTAGCAATAACAATACCAGCTAGTAGAAGGAGATGAGGAGAAGAGGAAGAACACTGGTATATAAGTGGTTCAGCTAATTTGGCCTACATCCACTGTGAGTGTGTGAGTAAGTTTCACTAGAATAAGAGCACTAATGGCATGTGATACAATCCCTCACTTTCTCTCTCTACTGTGTGTGGGTACCCGAAATTAGAACTATGGGCCTGGACAAGTAGCCCAGTCCTGGCGGCCCAAAGTCCAAACCCCTCATCTCTTATATTGATCCGGTCTCCCCCCACGTCCTCATGAGGGAAAGTTATAGGGGAGATGGAAAACGTGGAGGAACCCATCACCTCCACTCACCTACATGTACATGTATATATTAAACCCTAGGTCCGGGGCAAAAGGACAAGTTGTATTCTCTGTAATTACCCTCCGGAGTATATAGAAATAATATCGACTGCACCACCGTGGACGTAGGCACATCTTGGCTGAACCACGTACATCCTTTGTTATGTGATTGTCATTTTACATTCCTTACTCTTACTTGGTGAATGCTTTCTTCTTATTTATTTGTGTTGCACAATAATTGTCACCACACTGTGTATACAAACAGAGTTTCAACTAGGGTTACAATTATCGTTCCCTTTACAAGGTTGAAGGAGACAAGTATATATAGGCCCAGGGGTGTAATGTACCCCCAAGCATGCATTGAGCATGTGAATGATGATCAAGTTAATCCCTTATTGACACCTGGCTGGGCCACTTGTAGGCAATGATGACATAATATTCCCTCACGTGATGGGAATGATTCGGTTATAACTGATTTGCCACATGTTCCATGTCTTCCATGTGCTTGCGTGTGCTCAGACGTGTGATATTATCCGTCGTAACCTCGGTCTGGCCGAGTACGAGGTTGGGAAGTCCGATAGTTGCTTTGGCCTGTCAATCGTCAACATGACCTCGGCCTAGGAGACTGGCCGAGGTTAGGCATGAGGTAGGATGTAACGTCGGCTGAGGCAGAGTATGATGTTGGCAATAGCTTGAGCTCATAAGATGCTGTCGGCCTCGGCTGCTGACCAGCCGAGTCAATGAGGAGCCGACCTTGGAGAAGACGACCTTTCTGGCGGCTGTAGTAAGCTTCCTGTCAACTCGGTTGTGAGACAGGCCGAGGTACGAGGGTACACTTTGGTCATATCAATGATGTTACTCATAGGATTAAAGTAGGGTGGGTTAAGTGGAGAAGTGCTACCAGCATATTGTGTGATAGGCGTATACCTTTGAAGTTAAAAGGAAAATTTTATAGGATGGCCATTAGACTAAACCATGTTACATGGGACAAAGTGTTAAGCAGCCAAAAAACAAAAACTGCAGAAAATGAGTGTAACGGGGATGTGAATGCTAAGATGAATTTGTGGTAAAACTCGGAAGGATAAAATTTAGAGATGAACAAATTCGTGAAACGGTAAAAGTAGCTCCTATAGAAGATAAATTGAGAGGAAATCAACGTAGAAAGTTTGGACACGTCAAGCATAGACCAATGGATGCCCCAGTAAGGAAAAGTGATTTAGTTAATATTGATGGTAATGCAGGGGGTAGAGGTAAGCCTAAATTGACTTGGTGGGATATTGTAAAAAAGGATATGATATCATATGATTTAATCGAAAATATTGCACTAAACAGAATAGAATGGAAAAATAGGATTCATGTAGGCGACCCCAAATAATTATGAAAAGGCTTTGTTGAGTTGAGTTGAAAGCCTATGTTTCAAAAATCACTTGAGGTAAGGTGTGGAAAATTTGCCCTTAGGCTTAAGCCTCGAGGGCCAAAAGAGAAGCTTACACCTTGGAGTTGCAAGGTGTTACGCTTTAAGCTCGCCTCAAGGCCAAGTGTTGACGTGTAGCAAAGAAAAAAATGTTTTTTCCTTGTATTATCATGTGTTCGTTCTCCCTCCACTTGTCATCTATTGGATTTGAAGTAATTTATTTGGTAATTTCGTTTCCAAATTGATTTTAAGAGAGTTCCTTATGTATATTTTTTTCTTACATGTTTCTGTCTAGGAACATAGACACACACGTGTATATATATATAATATACATATACACACACATCAATCTTTATACGTTGGTGATTATAGGCCTATTCGATGATGATGTGATGATTTATTGTTTTGGTTATATTGATTGAGTTATGTTGCACTACTTTTGTGGTTTTATTAGTATTTTCCAAAAAAAAATTGTCCAGTTAGCAACGAAGCTTATGCCTCAATTCGCTTCAAAAGCTTACGCCTTGCCTCACGCGCCTATTTAAACATTGCTGAAAGCCACAATTTTTTTCCGATTGGAAACTTCAAAATTACATTCTGTAACCAGAACATAAATCAGGTCTGGTGTGTATTAATTTTACTCGGGATTTACGCGCCTCGCCTCACATGCCTTTTTAAACATTGCTGAAAGCCACAATTTTTTTCCCGTGGTGAAATTCAAAATTACATTCTCCGGTGTATAACTAAAACGTCAATCAGGTCTGGTGTGTATTAATTTTATTTGTCCACATCCATCAATCAATGACAAAAACTTACATATTAATGGACAATAAAACTAAGTTACTATTGTCTAATTTGAAGCGCTGTTAGTTACCTTTTTAGCAGAAGCCAAACGAGATTGCAAATTCATAATATATTGTTGAGCTTCAGAAGTCATTTTCCCAAGCCCTGAAATATCAGGTGTGTTGTCACTTGTTTTTTCATACTTAGGCAACTCATCTTGTCTGGATAGTTTAATATATCTATTGTTGTCGAGCCACGTTTCTTGTGCTTCAAGTTTACAATCTTCTGCTTTTTGTTTATCAAAATTTCCTTCATATATATCAAGGTTTCTCTCAAGGCAAAGTCTATATTCAGCATTTCGAAGTGTATACCTGCAGTACAAGAAGACTACCACTCAAAATCATAATCATCATCCTTCCTATCATATTTTGTCGGCCACATGGATTCTCCTTTTCTATTCTAATCTATTATATGCATTATTATCATTCCAGTTTAATTCCTTAAGGTCTCTCCGGATAATTTTCTCCACAATGTATGAGCTCAACTTCTTCTCTTTCTATTACTTCTTTTACCCATAATACTTTATAATCTTAAAAATCAAATTAATAAAGTCATAATTACAGATGTGGACCAGATAAAGGGAATAAACATACCCAGTCATCATTGATGAAATTAATAACTTAGAGAGGGGTTCCCACAAAGCTTCAATTAATACTTGAAATTGGTCGGACGGAAGTAAACCCAACATGCCTGATATAGTCCTCTTCATGGCATCAACGGTAGTGGGTGGAACATCTTTTTGAATGAGACTCACATCCAAAGGCTCTATCTCTTGAATCAAATTTGAAATGACAGATTTCTGAAAAATGAATATTCCAATGTCACATATAACAACATTTTATTAATATTAATATATTTAACTCGGAAAAACAGAACCTTGTTTTTATATCTTATTTATTTAATTTGGTGAATAAATTATTAATCTTAGTAAGAAAGAATACACAAATGTGAATATTTCGCAGTTCTTTCCGTATGATGACTATTTAAAATGTGTAACCATATGATGCTGTTTTATTGTGTATGGGGTGAGAAGAAACTCAATTAAAGCATATGCAAATATTGCCCTGTAGAGGATAAAATCAACTAAATTTATAGATCTAGCTTCATTCAATCACTTGTATCTTCTAATTAATGTAATATGATTTTTGATAAACTGAACAAACCAACTCAAGAGGAGCAATATTTTAGCTTTACATCTAAGTAAGGCATGTCCTGCATTGTATTCTTACACAATCACTGAACCTTTGGTGTAATACCGATTTTAACAACAAGAAAAACATAACCTCACCAAAAGTATCAATAAAGTGAACTGATCATAACATAACCCATTAACAACACTCCGATACGTATAACCAAATTTTAAGCAGGAATCTTCACTTTTTTTCCTTTCTTTTACCGAAAACAAGAACTGTTCTTCAAGAACAAAAAAGAGATACAAGATGAAGGGACAATATGTCCACCAAGAACAAAACAAAAAAGTTCAAAGAAAGAAAAGCTATACAACAAGACATATAATACAATCAATCTAACTTAAGGATTACACAGGAAAAAGGCAACTCCCCAACAAATGGTTCCAAAGAAGCCCAAGATGAGGCGGTGAATTCTATATTTTCCAAATATCTCCTCTATATTAGTTCACAAAAATCCTCAAGTTTCTTTCGTTCAAAACTAACCAAAAAACCATCAAAACTATACATCTCCAACAAGGGACTTCTTTTCTTCTTCCTCCCTTGAAACACCATCTCCAAATTGAAAAGGTCTATCGCCTCTTAAGTGAGTTAAGTCAACTGGATATGATACCTGAAGTAGAGTGCAGCTCTGATCGTACTTGGAGTTTTTTTAACACCTTTCTCCAATTGATAAGAGCCATCCTTCAATGGACCAAGAAATGACCCAAGTCTTCACTTGAGTTGCAACATAGTACACACCAATTTGGAGAAAGGTACCAGTTAAATGGCCCCCACTTGGATCATTTTGTTGCGAATAGCCAAGCAAACATTCGTAACTTAGAAGATTCCTTTAGTAAAAAACAACCAGATGATGATTGAAGAATGTGAGAGAAGTATGATTTGCAAAAGAAGCCCTCCCCATTTAGAACCCACCTCCTATCAACTCTTAATCCCTCACTTAACCTTGTACATTCTAATATTGAGCAACGAAACAAATAGCTCAATCTCGTTGGTTTTAATGTTTCTTTTGGGAACCCAAGGTTCCACGAGTTAAAGCTGAAACTATATATGCTGCATTAATTCATTGAGGAAGACAAGATTGGGAAGAGACTTGGATACATTTTCAACAGACTTGAAGAGATGTCAACGGACTAAACGGACTTGAAGAGATTCTGAGCTTCTTGAGAGAGTTTAAACACTTTATGCGTTTGAGAGGAGAAGTTTTATGGTTGAGATTGAGTGTTTGTAAACATTGATTTTCATTCTCAAAGTAAAATAAAACTCGAGCTCCTATGGACGTAACCCAAGTTGGGTGAACCACGTTAATTGTTGTGTTCTCAAAGTTGATTTCCTCCTTTAAGCATATTGCTTTTCACATTTTCGCAAAGCATATTTTCCCAACACCATTAATACGGGTTACACCTCAGTTTTATTATAAACACCCAAGCGAGAAGAGAAATTACTACTTCCTCTCCCTACCTAGAGAGGAGTGCTCTCTTACACATACTACTCAAACACTAAGGCCCTGTTTGGTTGTCCCAAAATTGTAAATTGTATCATTAATAAATTGTCCCATTTACAAATTGACTCATTAATTGTGTTTGGTTTCATTAATGAAATGATTCATTAATTGTCCCATTTTAGCTCATGTGCAAAATCTGAAATTGGATCATTTCACAAAAAATGTGAAATGAATCCATTTGAAATAGAAGTCACATTAAGTGCATGTCACCTCTCCCCCTTCCTCTTCCCCTCCCCCTCTCCCTCTCCCTCTCTCTTTCCCTCCCCCTCTCTCTTGATTTGTTTTTATATTTTTTTCATAGAACCTTAACATCAATTTCAAATTACCAAACATCGTGTAAAATTGGATTTAATTCATTTCAAATTCACTCATTTATAATTTACTAATTCACAATGAAACAATTTACATAATCAAACAATTTGCGCAACCAAACTGGGCCTAAAGCAATAGTTCCAAGAGATGCCACTTTATCGCAGCTCATTGAAATCGAATATTTTGCTATGATAACTACAACACTGAGGGCCTGCCTGTTTAGAGGTAGAAAATAAGGCTATTTTCTAAGAATAATTTTCACAAAAATGAAAAACTGAAAAATGTAGAATAAGGCTATTTTCTAATAAATTTTCCACTAAAATAAAAAACTGAAAAATGGGTTCAAAATGTAATATTTTTCCAAATTGAAAACTAAAACAGTTTTTCCAATTTTCCAGAATACTGAAAAACTACTTTAACATGTTTTCAACCAATTTTCAAAGCTTCATTTATCTTTGGAAAATTACATTTTAGAACCCTGAAGCTTTGAAAATTACATTTTGACCTCCAAGATTTTAAAAACTACATTTTTACAGCTCAATTTAAGCAAAAAAATGACACTTCCAACACTTCCTATAAAAACATTTTGACCTCTGGAAATTCTGTAATTTACATTCCCTTAAGGTTTCTATAAGTTAAATTTTGGCAACTACACATTTTGTAAATTATATTTTGGCCCTCAAATATAATGTAGATTATATTTTGACTTTTAAATTTCTACAAATTCCATTTAGAAAATAATAATTTATTTTCTAACAAATTAACATGTTTCTCAGTTTTCTAAACTTTATATTGAAAATGAAAATTAGAAATAGAAATGGGAACAATAAATAGAAAACAAAAAATGGTTTTCTACAACTAAATAGCCTGAATAATTCACTTCCTCTACTACTAAAATATTTAGGAACAAACAATCCGCTTGTACTTAATGAAATCAATATCAAGTTAAAAGTAATATTCCCTCCGTTCTAATTTAAGAGTTCCTATATTAAATTTGTATTTATTAAAGCTAAACTAATCAATGACCAAGAGGAAGACATGTCAGATATTGTGACACTTGATCCGTTACGTTTGACAAAAATGGAAAGGGGACTCTTAATTCGAGGACTCTCAATTCGAGAGGGGGGGAGTATGACTTATAAATTTAATTCATGATTACTTGTTTCAAAAAAACGATTTTACGTGTTATATTGCACTTTGCCTTCTCACACCATAGCAAATAGAATTAGGGATCTTAATTGATTTCATTATTCGAAGTAGAGAGAACATCAGTTATCGTGCTTCTTAAAGCAAATGGGAACCAAAATTGATACTTTGGATCGTAATACACAAATACGAAAGGAAATAGAATGGAATACTGAATTATGAATGCGAAGAAGCAATTAAATTGAGAAAGTAAGTGTAGAAGCAAACCTTGGAGGTTGAATTGCCATTGATGGATTTGAAATCGTCGAAAGAAGAGATGGAGCAAGCAAGAACTTGGGGTTTCGTGGTTCGGGGATTAACGGAGAATTTGACGGAAAGGGGGAGGGAAAAAGGTAGAGAGGGTGAAGGACGAACACGAAGACGAAGAGGCGGAGAACACGAGAGAAAGGTTGCCATCAACCAAAACTCTCTTTTTTCTCTCCGATAACCCCTCACTCACCCACAATTTTATCACACCAAACAAATCGTCCAAACTTCTCTTCCTTTTTCGGTCCCCGCCCCTAATGGGAGAATACAGGGTAAATAAATGGGGCGGATTTCGAGTCGGAGTTTGAAAATTTAAGAAAAAAAAATGTTAAATTTGGATCGGGTCGGGTTTAGTGTATAAAAATTCCAAACTCCCCCGTTGAGGGGTATTATTATAAATTTACTCTTTTATATACATATAGATGAATGTTTAGGGTTTTTCATTTTTCATCTCAATTCTCTCATTGCACTCACCTCACGCTCACTCCAGTCGCTCCAGCCTCCGACAACTGTCATCGTTGCTCCGACCTCTGGCAAATGTAAGTTCTTCTTACATTTTTTTTTTCATTTTTCCTGGTCGACAAATGTTTTTTTTTTCATCTTTCCTGGTCATCAATTGTAAGAAATTGATGGTGGTGAGATACCCCACTAACTACATATGGTTCTTGAAATTCTTCCACAATACATGAAATCAGGTTTTGACTTCTTTCAATTGAATCCCTTTGCTTTCAATGAGTATGGGTGTATCATTTACAAATTTGTTTGTTTTTTTCACAAATTTGTTTATAAACAAATAGATTTGTTTACAAATTGGTTATAAACAAAACTGATTTGTTTTTTTATTGATTTGTTTACAAATTTGTTTATAAACAAAAAACAACTTTAAATTGTAAATTGTAAATTGAATTTTGTATTAAAAACAATATCATTTTTCTCATATTACAAAACTTAAAAAAATGAAATACATTTGAAAAATTATATAAAATAAGATAAAAAAAATTATCATAAAAATTTTTTTTACGGGTTCGGGGCCACTGCGGGGTTTTTAATCAGGGTGGGGGCGGGGCGGGGACAGGGAGGAGGGGGTCAGGGTAAACGAGGTCAGGGTTGGATTTGACCACCACCAAACCCGCCCCGTTGTCATCCCTAACAATAACATATTTGATAAAGGGATTTTTTATTGTGATCGAATTTTCGACCAAAAGTTCATGGACAGTTTTTAGGTCCAAGCTAATGAAACCTTAAAAACCAATCAATATTAAAAAATAACCACATCAGTTTGTCCATTAAATTTATGTCGAAAGTTTAGTCAAAATAGAATTTTTCTTTGATAAAACTCTTTTGTGAAAAAGAGGGGTGCTAAATGCACCCAAAATATTACTCCCAAATACCACAAGTTCATTTTTACTACAAAATACTAGCGTAATCTAATATTTACTTTAAAATACCACATTGAGTGTCACCCCATATTTAAAGTGTAAAAAAAATATTTTACCCAATTTCCCTACTTCTCTCTATACATTTAAATCTCTCAACTTCAAACTTCAACTAGAGATTAATCCCATTCATGTTGGTACATTGACAAACTAACTATTGCAATTCGGAAAACGTTTACATTAAATATTGAATGCATTCATTGAACAATTATATATATATATATATATATATATATATATATATATATATCGTTGTACTGAACAAACTAACTATTGTTGCTACTGAACTTCAACACTACAACTAATCAACCGAAGTTAACCTATGTTCGAACCAAGAATATATGCTCTCTCTTTTTTTAAACCAACTTAATCGTTTGTAATTTTAACCTCTGTTCGAATGAAGCTGTTTAGAATTCTAATTTGAAACAAATGATTACGACGAACTGAAATTTATTTTGAAACAAACAATTGTACTAAATCACATTGAATTTTAATGGTTGAATTTGTTTTGAATCAAACTTAAATGACCTTGGTTTTCGTTTGGTGTAAATCAGATAAAATAATACTCCCAACTCGCCATGTTTCTGAAGAATTAGGTTCTCAGTTCAACCTAGCTTCATTCGTGGATTTTGCCTCGAGATATGTTCACTTCCTCGTCACATTTATGCCGAATCAAACAAATACAACCATTTGGGGCAAATGTCACGAGATATGATCATTTCCTCGTCACATTTATGTCGAATCAAAGTATGGACAATGAAATACATTCATTTGGGGCAAATATCACGAGATGTAATCCCATTCTCATCATATATACACCGAATCAGGAGTTATATTTTGATTATCTTTCCCCGAATGAATGGAAAAAAAACTTGTCATGTAATTTAGTTACTTGTTCATATATACTATTCAAATTTCATTTATATTTGTAATTTAGTTTACTCGGTTATACACATTGTCATGTATATAAGTTTATCTATGACATGTACTTACTTATACATTTAGATGTGGTCCATGTTATGTATGTCATATATGGTTATAAATATAACAAATATAGCCAATTTTCATGTGCTCTCTGTTTGTATTTTTTATGTGCTTTATATTACATACTTTTCCCATTCTAAGAGGAAGTCGGTTACTGCTTCTGAGAGGAAGCGTCGGGAATAAATTCATGCTTTATCTGTTGCACAAAGCCATGAGGAGTATCTCGTTGAGGGGGATGATGATGCTACTGTAGAGGCGCTTATGGAGACCACAGTTGGGGCCACTTTGGAGGGGGATGATGGGGCTCCCTCAGAGGTCCATTTTGAGGCTCCGTAGGGGGCCATTCTGAGGAGGATCAAGGTAAGGGCAATGATGATACTCCTAACGAGGGCAATGAGGACTATTAGTTAATCCATCAACATTCTACATAAGTCGACTACCCAATATAGTAAAAAGAAGGTTGCCGAAGCTGGATCATTGTCTGCAGCTTATGGCAGCCCTAATGATCTAAGCCTTTTTAAAGCATTTTAAGGACCATGTTGCTTATGGCATATGGGTTGGTTTAGTGGTAAACACATTTCTCGATCTATCATTTATCTGTAGCACTACTCCAAATATTTGTTTTTGAATCTTATGATTCATATTAATATACTTTATATTTCTATTATAGGCTGAGTGAGGGTCGTTGTTATGTATCAATCATTGGATAAAGAAACATGAATGGAGCTTAAACTATATTAACGAGGGGGTGTAGAGGAGGGTAGCGAGGGCAAAGTTAAGCAATTTGATCAAATACAACCACAAGTACAATGACTACTTGTCAGTTTGGGATTTTGTCGAACGGTGGCATCCTCAGACCAACAACTTTCACATGTCATTTGGGGAAATGACCATCACTCTCGATGATGTAGCTCAAATCCTGTAGGTACCTTTAGTAGGTGACCCTTTATTTAGCCCACACATTGCTATTCGGGAGGACGAGGAGATTGAATTTCGTAATGTGATTGACTTAGTAGTTAATGGCTTGGGCGTTAGTGTGACACCCCGACTAATTAAATACCGGGTAGCTACTCCTTTATTAAATTAATTCAAAATGCCAAGTTGGTTCAGTTAATAGCATCACTGTCGAAGACATTTAATGATTGCTAACCACCTAGTATTTAAAAAGTAAGTTGTCAAATTTTAAATTAAATCTGATTAACATGCAATAAAAGAATTATGAAAGTATAACGTAACCATTCACCATAAAGAAGCAATAGAATAACCAACAAATAATAATAAGTCTGGAGGAAATACTCCTCACAACAATCCCACAACTGAAATAATAAAACAAGTCTTAATCCTGAATTAATTACAAACCAAAGTCTGAATAACTGAAATATAAAAAGTCTCTAATAGAAATGGGCGACATGCCCTACAAATGATGAAACTGAATATGGAGTCAAGAATAGAAAATGAGGCGTCTAATATCAAGGCCCTGTAACTTCCACAACAGTTATAGCTCGTCACCTGAATAAAATTCCTATGCACGGTGTTCTTGTGGCTGGGCACCTAAAAAGGTTTTTACAAAAAGTAGATTTGAAAGCAAACGGGTCAGAGCCCGAAAGTGGAGAGTATTTTAAAAACAGCAAGTGCTTTAATAACATTAAAACAATGAATGCAAAGTACATGTTAGGACATGCTCTCACATGAAATACTCACCTCTCGGCTATTTGTGCACTCCTAACGTACCGTACCCATACAAGTGTTTCTCATATCTAACTAGACCAAAACAAATATTGTCCTTTCTACTCGATTCGTACTATAAGTCCTAACGTTATCAATTTAATAGAGAGCTTTACTTAAATTCTCAAATTTCAAAGTATTAGTAGTACAATTTACCAAAGTTTATCTCCCATTTTATATTCTCAATGCGTTACTATAATGATTCTCACATTCAAACCTAACAATTCTTTTCATTTAACCGTATATTATTCACATCATAAATATACAATATAAGCACCCCGAGGCTAAGCTGTGGTGCACTCATACTCTACTATCCATCCCGGTACATCACGTACATAAGGATAAAAAATTATGAATCTCTCAGGAATTGTTGGAATAAGCTCAGCACACGAAAATGGAGGCGAACATAATTCAACATATCCATGGGTCACGTACATACCTACGCTCCATAGTCAGCTGACTTATTAACTCACAAATAAGTTATTCTAGCATTATGTTCTCTAGGCACCAATCTAAATCCAGGCACACAAGGATTAGATGGCCCTAAGCGAGCGTAAACCTCCCGTGATAGCAAGTATGGTAGGTATGTCATACACATAAAATCATATACATATACTAAGCATGCACACATCTTAGTACTTATCATATTTTATTAGTGGTATACTTCTCATTCTTATACCAATACACGTGTCCCCGATTTATATATACACATCATCCATTATCCTCACGTCGTAATTAGTTATTCGCGTCCTAACCCACAATTACCATTTGGTTCAAATCATTCTTCTATATTTTACTCCCCAATATATCCCGAATATCCCAACTATCTCAATTAGTCATCAAGGTAATGTTATTTCTAAAATTAAACAAGGTTACGGGACACTAGAAATCAAACCAGGCCAAAAAGGTCAATCTGTCAACTCGTTAGAAGTCTCGTTCGAACGAGGTCGTTCGAACGAGAGTTCGTTCGAACGAAATGGCCATCTAACGAGATCTCGTTCGAACGAAAGGCATCGAACGAACATCCCACTCGTTAGAAGTCAAACTGTCAACTCGTTACAAGCTCGTTCGAACGACCTGGGCAGGTCTTCTAACGAGGTGACAGTTTCAAGCCCAGAAATTTCCTATTACGTTTTTCACCAATTTTCTCACCTCAAAACTCCTCCAAAAATTATTCCAACAATATTTTAAGGTTCCTCAACATTCCTAAACATTCTTAGGTCATAATCTAGCACATTCATGGGATCAAATCCTCCTATACAACACCTAATTATTTAAATCTCCCAAAGTTTTCCCCAAACCTTATGAGTATGAACCCTAGAATTTAAAGTCATCAATTTCCATATATAAATCCGTTTTTGTAACATAAAAAGTAGTAATTCTTTTAGTCAAATCACCCAATAATAACACTACATGCAAACCTACATCAAGATCTGAATTTATAACTCCGATTTCATGGGTTTTTATAAATCTCCCAATACAATGCAAATTTATCAATTTTCTAAGCATGGAAGAAACATTCGCTTGAAATTAACGTAATTAAACCACTTGCCTCGGATTTTTCTCTGAATTTGTTGTTGAATTGATGAAGGTTGGTCTTTCTCTTTCTCTCCCAAGGTTGAAGGTTGAAGATGGAGTTTAAGGTTCTCTCTTTGGAAACTTTTCTAACTTTTTCCTCTAACTCCCGTTGCCCTCTAATCACCTATGTGCTGGTAATGGGTTAGTGGGTCATTAATTTCCTAATATTTAACTCCCAAAATTCGTTGGGTAATTATCCTGAAATTTCAAAATTACCAAAATACCCTTTTAAGTTGCCGGTATGGCCCAAAAATGCCCCGGGACCCAAACTAAACCCCCAGCTAGTAATTTCTGACTATTTCAACCCTTCCGGACTCGTTGGCGCACTCAAAATGACCATACGGTTGATAAAAATAAAATTCACTTTTTAATTTAAATAATTACATTCCTGACGCGACTGTCACGCGCGTCCCAACAAAATTTCTCAAATTACCGTATTTCTATCTCACGACAAATTGAATATTTTCAATATTCATATATTGCCATATATACACATTATAATCAAATATCAACTCACATCTCGTTAGTATTTTATCCGGATTAATTCTCAATTAATTCACATTTAATTTAATTAATCTCATAAATAAATATCGATAAAAATGCGGGGTATTACATACTTCCCCCCTAATAACAGAATTTCGTCCCGAAATTCGGAACTAAAAAGTACCTGGTAAAAGTAACTCTGGATAACGTTCGCGCATCTCATCCTCGCGCTCCCATGTGGACTCCTCGACATTGTGATGTCGCCACTGAACACGCACTAACGGAACTATCTTTGACCGCAGCTTCCGCTCACTTCAGTACAAAATAGCAATCGGCCCCTCCTCGTAAGAGCTATCGGGCTGGAGATCGATGTCCTCCAAAGCAATGTAAGAATGAGCCAAATCATCTCTAAGATATTTCCTTAGCGAGGAAATATGAAACACATCATGAATCCTGTGCAAATGCTCCGGTAACCCAAGTCTATACGCAACAGACCCAATCCGCTCGATGATAGGAAATGATGTCACATATCTTGGTGCCAACTTCCCCTTCTTCCCAAATCGCATAATCCCCTTCATAGGAGATACTCTGAGTAAAACCTGGTCCCCCACTTGGAACTCCCTGAAGAACCTCTTCGCATCAGCATAGCTCTTCCGCCGATCTTGAGCTACCCGAATGCGACTCCGTATCAATTCTATCCTCGCTGAAGTATCCTGAATTACTTCCGGCCCAAGTAGTTTGTTGTCTCCCATCTCCAACCAACATGCTGGGGAACGACATGGTCTACCGTACAACACCTCAAATGGAGCCATGCCAATAGTGAACTGGTAGGAGTTGTTGTAAGCAAACTCCACCAGTGGAAGATACTGCTCCCATCCACCCCCGAAATCAATTATGCACATACGCAACATGTCCTCCAATATCTGATTTGTACGCTCGGTTTGCCCATCGGTCTGCGGATGATAAGCCGTACTCAACCGCAATTTCGTGCCCATGGCCTCCTGAAAACTCTCCCAAAACCGTGAAACAAATATCTTGTCTCTGTCGGACACGATATTTAGGGGCACACCGTGAAGTCTCACTATTTCTGCAATAAAAAGCTGGGCATACTGTCCCGTAGTGTAGTCTGTCCTTACAGGTAGAAAATGAGCGACTTTGGTCAACCTGTCCCCAATTACCCAAATGGAGTCGTGACCTCTCTGTGACGTAGGTAACCCCGTGATAAAGTCCATGGAGATGCTCTCCCACATCCACATCGGGACCTCTAATGGCTGTAGAAGTCCTGCCGGTCTCTGATGATCCACTTTTACCAGCTGACAAGTGGCGCATTTAGAAACAAACACGGTAATATCTCTCTTCATCCCGCTCCACCAATACTGACGTCTCATATTCTGGTACATTTTGTCCCCACCGGGATGTACCGCGAACCGTGAGCCGTGCGACTCTGCCATCACCTCGTGTCGCAATTCCTCCCCTTTCGGAACTACTAGTCTCCCATTGAAGCGTAATCCCCCGTCTGAGCTAACGGTATAGGACTCGGCTCCCTCTGCTAATAATTGAACTATTTATTCCTGACAGAACGAGTCACCTGCTTGTGCCTTTACCACTCTCGTGACAATCTGCGGTGTAACAGTCATCACCGACATGAATGATCGGGCCACTGCATCCTGGTGTCCCAACTCCTTCCACTTTGCCTTCCACACCCCTGCCACCTCATCTACTGGCCTGCGGCTCAACGCGTCTGCTACCACGTTAGCCTTCCCCGGGTGATATTGGATATCAAATTGATAGTCCTTCACAAATTCAAGCCACCTCCGTTGCCGCATATTCAACTCCTTCTGCGTGAACAGGTATTGTAGGGACTTGCGGTCCGTGAACAATCGAAACTTCTCCCCCAAAAGATAATGTCTCCAAATCCGAAGGGCAAATACCACTGCCGCTAACTCCAAGTCATGGGTGGGGTAATTCTTCTCGTGAGGCTTAAGCTTACGGGAAGCATAAGTTATGGCCTGACTCTCCTGCTGTAATACACCTTCAAGTCCTTGTAAGGACGCATCGGTGTAAACTAGATACTCAACTCTCGGTCTCGGTAATGCTAACACAGGTGCTGAGGTCAACTTGTCCTTCAGCTCATCGAATGCCAACTGACAGGCATCACTCCAAATGAATGGCACACCCTTACGAGTCATATGTGTCAAAGGACCCGCTATCTTTGAGAATCCCCGAATAAACCTCCTGTAGTATCCTGCTAAGCCCAAGAAACTACGGATCTCAGTCGGCGTCGTGGGTTGTCCCCACTCCCTCACCGCGGATACCTTCCCCGAATCAACAGATATCCCCCGGTCGGAAATAATATGTCCCAAAAACTGAACCTCCTTTAGCCAAAACCCGCACTTCTCATACTTTGCATACAGCTCGTTCTAACGTAGCGTCTGAAAAACCTACCTCAAATGCTCGGCGTGCTCCTCCTCTGTCTGGGAGTAAACCAGAATGTCATCAATGAAAATAATGACGAACTGGTCCAGGAACTCTCTGAACACCCTATTCATCAAGTCCATAAACACTGCTGGAGCGTTGGTCAAACCAAAAGGCATAACCCGAAACTCGTAGGAACCATATCTCGTTAAGAAAGCAGTCTTCGAGACGTCCTCTTACCTGATACGCAACTGATGGTATCCCGATCGCAAATCAATCTTTGAGAAGAAAGAAGCTCCTCTCAACTGGTCGAATAAGTCATCGATTCGGGGCAACAGATACTTATTCCGTATCGTGGCCTTATTCAACTCCCGGTAATCCACACACAACCTCAACGATCCATCCCTCTTCTTCACGAACAACATAGGGGCACCCCACGGTGAAGTACTTCTCCAAATAAACCCCTGACCCAACAACTGCTCAATCTGATCCCGTAATTTTCTCATCTCAGCTAGAGCCATACGGTACGGTGCGCGGGCAATAGACCGAGTGCCCGACGTCAAATCAATCACAAAATCTATCTCCCTACTCGGAGGTAGTCCAGGTATATCCTGAAATACATCAGCAAACTCTCGAACAATCGTAATCGAATCAAGTGGTATCACCACTTCCTTAGAGGTCTCCTCCTCTATATAGTACAAATGAGTGGACGATCCTCCCTCAGGGCGAGGCATCGCCACTAAAAACATCTCCTGCCCGGGAATGGCAAAGATAATACTCCTACTAAAACAATAAATCATGGCTCGGTACGCAACTAGCCAATCCATACCAATAACGACATCATACTCGGTCATCTCTAACACTAACATATCAACGGGTAAAGTAAACCTCCCGATCTCTATACCCACACCTCTACACATAAGAGAAATCATGGAACCCCTACTCAACGGTGAGTCTACACAAGTAGCGGTGCTCTCTGCGGTGTCTAACAACCCAATGATGCGTGCAAATCTCATAGCAATAAAACAGTGTGTAGCCCCGTGTCAAATAAAATGCGCCCCATAGTCCCCTGAATAGAGAACATACCCTCAATGACCGGTGGATTCTGTGGGGCTGCGACCTGCTGGAGCTGATACACTCTCCCATACTGAAGCTGTCCCTGCTGAACTGGGACTGCTGGAATGGGTGGTAATGCTGCCATCTGTGGTGCTGGTAGGGCGGCGGGAAACATAGGCCTCTGTGGCTCGTGTCGAGCACCCTGCTGCTGCTGTTGTGGGGCCTTGCCCTTATCAAGACACTCCTGACGTTTGTGGCCAATCTTACCACAAATGAAACACTTCCCCTGGAAGTTTCCCCCTCGCTGTCCCTGCTGACCACGGCCCTGGTGACCGTTACCATTTATTCCCTGGCCTTGCTGGCCCTGGTGAAACTGCTGTTGTTGACCATTTTGACCCTGCTGGCCCTGATGGCCGTTCGGACCCTGATGGCCCTGCCTAAAACCTCCCTGTCCATGCCTGAAACCCCCTGATCGAAATCTCTTAGAATCCCCCTGCTGGGAACCCTGATCACCCTGCCTATACTGACCCTGAGCTGATTGTGCCCCGCTGGCACCATTTCCCCCTGTCCTGCCCTGATGGTTGGACTCTCCTGATCGCTTCCCCTTTGTCAAGTGAAAGCGGTGGTCCTGGCAATGGAGCAGTGCAGCGTTAACCACGTCAGAATAAGTGGCCAACGAGAGGTTCCCCAATAAATGCTGACGGATCCTCCAAGTCAATCCATCTGTAAACTTCTGAATCTTCTTCTCTTCTGTCGGTATCTCATCCGGGATGATATTCAGCAAATTTGTGAATTCAGCCTCATACTCGGCCACAGTCTTACCCTCCTGTCTAAGGTTCATCAACTTCCTCCTCATTTCCGTATGAACAGCTGACGGAAAATATTTACGGTCGAACCGCACCCAGAACTCCTGTATCGTGAGAGTATCTCTCTCCTCTGCAGTGGTAATAGACTCCCACCACTGCAATGCAGATCCCACTAGCTTGAAAGTAGCTAGTATCTTCCTCTGAACATCGGTGCACTCATACATCCTCAAGTGCCTCTGAATATCCTTCCTCCACTTACTAGATACCACAACATCGGAGCTACCCGCAAACTCCGGAGGGTGTGCTTTCTGAAAAGCATCTCGAACACGTTCCCAAGCAGACGGGAATGCATGTACCTGAACTGGCGCAGCTACTGGCGCCTGGGGTGGTGCATGTTGTACAACGGCGAGAGCGGCATTTACCGCTTGGGCTACAATGGATGCAACCTCGGCGGCATTCATGGTGCCCTGTACTGGAGCTGGCTGTGGCTCGGGCTGTGCATTCCTAGGAACTCGTGGTGCACGTCGTGGAGGCATCTGAAATAAGAGTAAAGTTTATAAGTTCGCAGTTATAAACTTAAAATAGCTGAAGAGCGAAGCATACATAAAGGAATACAACAGTCCTAAAATATAGGGCTCCACATCAAAGAAAGCTCAGCGAAAACATAATAAGCCGTACAGATCCTAAAGGACACTAGAACCTGATGCTCTGATACCACCTGTGACACCCCGACTAATTAAATACCGAGTAGCTACTCCTTTATTAAATTAATTCAAAATGCCAAGTTGGTTCAGTTAATAGCATCACTGTCGAAGACATTTAATGATTACTAACCACCTAGTATTTAAAAAGTAAGTTCTCAAATTTTAAATTAAATCTGATTAACATGCAATAAAAGAATTATGAAAGTATAACGTAACCATTCACCATAAAGAAGCAATAGAATAACCAACAAATAATAATAAGTCTGGAGGAAATACTCCTCACAACAATCCCACAACTGAAATAATAAAACAAGTCTTAATCCTGAATTAATTACAAACCAAAGTCTGAATAACTGAAACATAAAAAGTCTCTAATAGAAATGGGCGACATGCCCTACAAATGATGAAACTGAATATGGAGTTAAGACTAGAAAATGAAGCGTCTAATATCAAGGCCCTGTAACTTCCACAACAGCTACAGCTCGTCACCTGAATAAAATTACTATGCATGGTGTCCTTGTGGCTGGGCACCTAAAAAGGTTTTTACAAAAAGTAGATTTGAAAGCAAACGGGTCAGAGCCCGAAAGTGGAGAGTATTTTAAAAATAACAAGTGCTTTAATAACATTAAAACAATGAATGCAAAGTACATGTTAGGACGTGCTCTCACATGAAATACTCACCTCTCGGCTATTTGTGCACTCCTAACGTACCGTACCCATACAAGTGTTTCTCATATCTAACTAGACCAAAACAAATATTGTCCTTTCTACTCAATTCGTACTATAAGTCCCAACGTTATCAATTTAATAGAGAGCTTTACTTAAATTCTAAAATTTCAAAGTATTAGTAGTACAATTTACCAAAGTTTATCTCCCATTTTATATTCTCAATGCGTTACTATAATGATTCTCACATTCAAACCTAGCAATTCTTTTCATTTAACCGTATATTATTCACATCATAAATATACAATATAAGCACCCCGAGTCTAAGATGTGGTGCACTCATACTCTTCTATCCATCCCGGTACATCACGTACATAAGGATCACAAATTCCGAATCTCTCAGGAATTGTTAGAATAAGCACAACACACGAAAATAGAGGCGAACATAATTCAACATATCCATGGGTCACGTACATACCTACGCTCCATAGTCAGCTGACTTATTAACTCACAAATAAGTCATTCTAGCATTATTTTCTCTAGGTACCAATCTAAATCCGGGCACACAAGGATTAGATGGCCCTAAGAGAACGTAAACCTCCCGTGATAGCAAGTATGGTAGGTATGTCATACACATAAAATCATATACATACACTAAGAATGCACACATCTTAGTACTTATCATATTTTATTAGTGGTATACTTCTCATTCTTATACCAATACACGTGTCCCCGGTTTATATATACACATCATCCATTATCCTCACATCGTAATTAGTTATTCGCGTCCTAACCCACAATTACCATTTGGTTCAAATCATGCTTCTATATTTTACTCCCCAATATATCCCGAATATCCCAACTATCTCAATTAGTCATCAAGGTAATGTTATCTCTATAATTAAACAAGGTTACGGGACACTAGAAATCAAACCAGGACAAAAAGGCCAATCTGTCAACTCGTTAGAAGTCTCGTTCGAACGAGGTCGTTCGAACGAGAGTTCGTTCGAACGAGGTCATTCGAACGAGAGTTCGTTCGAACGAAATGGCCATCTAACGAGATCTCGTTCGAACGAAAGGCATCGAACGAATATCCCACTCGTTAGAAGTCAAACCATCAACTCGTTAGAAGCTCGTTCGAACGAGCTCGCTCGAACGACCTGGGCAGGTCTTCTAACGAGGTGACAGTTTCAAGCCCAGAAATTTCCTATTACGTTTTTCACCAATTTTCTCACCTCAAAACTCCTCCAAAAATTATTCCAACAATATTTTAAGGTTCCTCAACATTCCTAAGCATTCTTAGGTCGTAATCTAGCACATTCATGGGATCAAATCCTCCTATACAACACCTAATTATTTAAATCTCCCAAAGTTTTCCCCAAACCTTATGAGTATGAACCCTAGAATTTAAAGTCATCAATTTCCATATATAAATCCATTTTTGTAACATAAAAAGTAGTAATTCTTTTAGTCAAATCACCCAATAACAACACTACATGCAAACCTACACCAAGATCTGAATTTATAACTCCGATTTCATGGGTTTTTATAAATCTCCCAATACAATGCAAATTTATCAATTTTCTAAGCATGGAAGAAACATTCGCTTGACATTAACGTAATTAAAACACTTGCCTCGGATTGTTCTCTGAATTTGTTGTTGAATTGATGAAGGTTGGTCTTTCTCTTTCTCTCCCAAGGTTGAAGGTTGAAGATGGAGGTTAAGGTTCTCTCTTTGGAAACTTTTCTAACTTTTTCCTCTAACTCTCGTTGCCCTCTAATCACCTAAGTGCTGGTAATGGGTTAGTGGGTCATTAATTTCCTAATATTTAACTCCCAAAATTCGTTGGTTAATTATCCTGAAATTTCAAAATTACCAAAATACCCTTTTAAGTTGCCGGTATGGCCCAAAAATGCCCCGGGACCCAAACTAAACCCCCGACTAGTGTTTTCTGACTATTTCGACCCTTTCGGACTCGTTGGCGCACTCAAAATGACCATACGGTTGATAAAAATAAAATTCACTTTTTAATTTAAATAATTACATTCCTGACGCGACTGTCACGCGCGTCCCAACAAAATTTCCCAAATTGCCGTATTTCTATCTTACGACAAATTCAATATTTTCAATATTCATATATTGCCATATATACACATTATAATCAAATACCAACTCACATCTCGTTAGTATTTTATTCGGATTAATTCTCAATTAATTCACATTTAATTTAATTAATCCCATAAATAAATATCGATAAAAATGCGGGGTATTACAGTTAGTAGGGACGATGCGCAGCTAGAGTGCAGTGAGTCTTGTGTTGTTCGGTTGAATTGGATAACCGAAAATTTTAAAGAACGAGCCAAAGACGTTAGGCACAATAGAGAGTATCTCTCACTACTCCAGGTAACTACTAAATGAATTTTCTAATTTCATGTCTATCACTGATTTCATTTTCTAATTTCATTTTCGATGGTTTGTAGTCATGAATTTATGAGCACTTTTATGGGTTAGGGGGTTGGTACAACATGTAATTCAAAGACATAATGCCCCGAATTGCATGTTGGGCATTTCAATCTACCTCTGAGAATAACGCATTTCAAATTCTCATAAACTCTTAAGAGCAGCTCGATGATATGTTGTGACACCCCGCCTAATTAAATATCGGGTGATCAGTCATTTATTAAATTAAAATCAAGGTGAACGGTTGGTTCATTCTTAGCATCACTGTCGCAAAATAAATTTCCAATTTAAGCACCTTAAATAATTAAGCTAAGTGTCAAAACAATTTAAACCTTATTTCTATTCTATTTAAATCCAGATATGAAAACCTTTTTAATAATTAACAATTTTAGAATCACATAAATATGAAAAATGGTAATAAACACCCAAGAGTCCAACCATTCAGATAAACCAATACCAAGTTTTAAAACGACAAATGAAATCATCCTGAGAGTAAACAAAACCCAAAGAGTGCAGAATACTGAAATTTAAATAATAAACATAAATCTCTGACATCTCCAACTGAATAGGGAAACGGGCGACACGTGCCCCAACTAATCAAAACTAAAATAAGAGTAGCGTCAATAACGAGGTCGTCTAAGCAATGGCCTGCAACTCCCACATAAGCTACAACTATATATACAAGGGAGAGAAAAAGACAGGAAACGGGTCAGAGCCCGAGTGTAAAACAGTTTTAAAAATAGTTTAGCAAGTATTTAAAATGCTTACCGGCTAATGCAACAACCATGTTAGCATGAAACACTCTCTTAAGAATTCTCACCTCTCATCTAGTGTGCACGCCTACCGTACTAATAAATCTCATAAGTTTCTCTTACTTATTCTCCATAAGGTTTTATCATGTGAAAAGTGAGGTTATGATATTTACTTTAAGAAATCATTCTCTTCAAGATTTCTCACGTTATTTAGAACAACTCATTACCGTTATAAAGTTACCGAAACTTTTAATAAAGTTGAAGTATTTATTCATTACTTATCTACTTATACGCACAGTAGAAAGTTCACATATAGATATACGTATATATGTTAGTCACACATATAATATATATACTAACGGCACCCCACATAAAATCTATGGTGCTGACATACTCTGCTATCAAGTCCCCGTATCACTCAAACTAAGGGAAATACTAGTTCGGAATCACTCTCAAATTATATTAACACAATACACAAACAAATGGAGGCGAAGTATAGTTCCAAGTCACTAAGAGGTCAGCACATACCCTCACGTCTCTTAGGACCGTCTGACTATCAATCAGATAGCCTGTACCAAGAAATCCTATATTATAGGGTACAAGTCGATATCCCCCATAAAGGCCCAATCGAGATAAGATTGTCCCGGCGCGAAAACCCCCGTGATAGCAAGTAGCTCGGGTATTATTTTTATACATATCTATAATGTGCACAATCACACAGTCACACATTTCTAAATTAGGTGCGCCCACGACCCATAATTATAATTATTCCAGCCATGCGTAACATATAACGCTCGAGTTCTACGTATAAGTAAATCACTCTTTCTATTCTATTAAGTATAACAAATCCTTAAGTACTTCTCGACTCTCGAATTGTATCCTCTCAAAATAATATAAAATCAATAGGTGAACCCTCACTACTCTACTGGTCTAAGTCTTCCTTAATTCTCACAAGGTATATTATAACGTACACACGATTTCCCACTAAATTTATATTCCCGAAACCCCACGATTTAATCACATATGAATCGTATCACCTGAACCTTGCCTACAACCCTACTGGTCTTTCCCAAGTCCCGTTATGGTAAATAAAATATGTATAAGGGTTCCCACAAAGTGGCACAGGGTTAATCATTAAGAATAAAGAACAAGCTTCAAAATTTAGAAGAGGTCGATCGATTGAAGGAAGGGTGTCGATCGATCGATCCAGTCGATCGATCGACATTCAAGGTCGATCTATCGATTGCCCAGATATTTCCCAGATTCTGCATATAATATCCTACGGGTTTCATCACCAAAAATCTTCAAAAACTCTATCAATTTCACCCAAACATCCAAACAACATTACTACTGGTACTATATACCTAACTACATGATTTCCTACGTGAAACATGTTCAAATTCATCAACGATATCGAATTAATGGGGTAAAATTGACAAAATCCTCAAGAACCCTAATTTTGGAGGAAACATACATTCTTCTAATTATTTCCCAGATTTCTTATTACTAAATTCATACTAATTCGTGGGTAATCCTCTACATGTGATGGGTATGTCCAGAATATATTAAATTTCTCTAAACATGCGATTTAAAGTTTCTAAATTATCAATTTCTTTCATAAAACTTGTTCTTGGTAATCCTAAACTAACATGGGTGAGACATTAACTAAAAACAAAGCAAGATAGATACTTGTGTGGAATTTAAGGTTCTGATTTATGGATGGAAAAGGCATGGTTGCATTCCTCATTGTGCGATCTACGTTTTGGTGGTGGTGGCGGTGAAAACGGATGAGTTTTTGGCCTTTGATTGCTTGGAAAGCTTCTTATCTTCTTCTTTAATGGTCGTTCTAAGGTTATGTGTTTGTTAACCCTAAAAGGCAACTCCCAATGGTTGATATAACTATTGGAAATTCGTGGGTTTATTTACCCAAAAATATAAAATGTCTAATATACCCTCTCGGGATGTCAATTAGGCCTAAAATGCCCCGATACCCAAACTAAACCCCCGAGTATACTTTTACGACTATCTCGACCCTTCCGGACACATTGGCACACTCAAAATGACCATATGGGAGACTTATAATTTATTCATTTTTAATAATAATAATTTAATTTCGACACGATACAGGCGCGTCCTGACTTAACTTTCATAATTGTCATATTATTTCCTCGTGACAATTTTAATAAATTCAATTCTACATATTACTCTACTCAATAAGTAATATTTAACAAATCAACAATTTTTCCAATAATTACTAACTCTCGTCACGCTAGTTAATATTTAAAACAAATTTTTGGATTAATATTAAATTAATCTATCTCAATTAAATTTAATAAATCCCTAAATTTAAAGGCCATAAAAATACGGGGTATTACATATGTCAGGAGGGAATGTAAGTGAATTACATTTTGTTTACACTCAACTTTTGAAATATTCTTTACAGTTAACTTGTGAATTACATTTCTTTCTTTTGTGTAGGTATTTTGGGATCCTTATAAAGATGTTAGGGACGTATATCCATTCCCCGATATAACTTTTTATAGCGGAATCATCTTATGCTTCAATATTATCGATCCATACTAACCGAAAAAGGTATTTTAGATAATTACGTCGGCTTTAAATTGTTCCCTACGATCCAATGACGCCGTTAAAGGACGATAGAGGAAATAAGGTCGCCCGATACAAGGTGAGGTTTGACATGCAAAAATGGTACCCGGAAAACTGACAAGATCACCTATTATCAGAGAAATTGAGGTCGGTCCCTGTATCGTGCCCTTGGGACTATAGTGTGGACTACATGGAGTGGTTCATGTCCAAGTCCCACATGATTGTCCAGAACCCCACTTACCGACAATATAAACTAATGAAAATGTCTTTGGTAAGTGTAGGTACCTCGTTCATTTGTCTTGGACCAGAGAAGTAACCTGACTAAGCCCTATCAAGAATAGGGGGAGTCCGGACCAAACTCCAAAGTCTCATAAATAACTAAATCAGCAGCGACCCACTCAGCCCCTAAAATCTCTCAGGAGATATTCTTGGGATTATGGGCCAACGTGGAGGTGCCCAACACCCCCACTCTCCGGAGTTCACATGTATATATTGCACCCCTGGTCCGGGGCAAAGGGTATGTAATTGAAAACAGTCTCCTGGAGAAAAGAGAAATACAAACAGAGAGCACCACCGTGGACATAGGAAATTTACCGAACCACGTATATCTTGTGTTGTGTGTGATTGCAGCTATTCTAACTTATGTTCTTTACTTTTTTTGGTGATCGCATCTGCTTATAATTTGTGTTGAGATTTATTATCACCACAATTGGCGTCGTCTGTGGGAAGCGATTGTTCTTCCTTTTAGAAAGCCTTCACCAGCATGAACCTACAATGTCTAGTCACAACAGCAATACCCCCCCAAGCAGGGGATATTCAAGAGCAACCTATCCCTCGTAGGGTTAGATCTAAAGTTCGATGCTCAAACTTAAGGCCTCGCCCAGAACGACAAGCCTCAAAAGAAATATAGGGACCATCTAGGTCCACACAAGTCTCCAGGATAATCGACGCCTATGAGGCCAGGCTCCAAGAGAAGTAGGAAGCCACTCGCAAGCAGGAAGCCGAGAATGCTCGCCTCAAAAGGAGACTGGAGAAAATAGAGAGAGAACTCCATCATAATATAAGGAAACGTCGTTATCGGACTCCTAGCCCTCAGGCGAGCAGATCTCGCAACCAAGGAAGGATCCCGAGATGTGGATCTCAAAGAATTGAGGGACACAGGTCAGATAACGACTGGTCTGAACAACAACAATCAGCTTGCCATTACAGGAGCCCAGCCCGAGGGAACAACGACATACAAAATTTCATCCGAAGAGAGATGGGCCAACACCCAGCACATCGGGGTGCCAGATCGACCAGAGAGCTAGCCAGGCGAGCTCTCAGGCCCCAAATGAAATCCTCTTTTTTAAGGGAAACAGAGGAAGAGGAAGCCCCATAAATTCTCCATGCACAGATTTAAGATCTATGATGGTAAGACTGACCCCATCGACCATATTAGACAGTACAGACATGCCATAACTTGGAGCCACAAAGACGCACTAATATGATGAATTTTCCCGTCGAGCCTACACGACGGGGCTTAAAAGTGGTTCGAGAAACTCCCTCATAGATCTATCAGGAACTTCGAGTCCTTGGCATAACTCTTCACAACTCACTTTATTACCAGCAACTCCCATTCGAAAAAGATGGATGCTTTATTGACTATGAAGAAAAAGTCTCAGGAGAGCCTCAGAGACTATGCGAAGAGGTATTGGGAGTTGTTCAACAAGGTCGAGTTGTTGCATCCTTCAAGACTGGCTTATCCAGTTCCTGCCTCTTATACCAGTCCCTCACTAAGAAGGAGGCCACAACTATCGATGACTTGATGGCTCGTATTGAAAAATATGCTAAAGTTAAAGATGTGACCCATCCCAGTGCAGTGGAAAATGGTCGCGCCAAGTTTGCCAACAAGGAAAGCATAAAACTTAGAGTCAAAAGAAAAGGGAGTAAGAATGGGGGTAAAAGCAGTCCTAAAAATGGGAATTAGAGTGATGCCTCGAAGGCATTTCAAGCAGTAAACACTATTTTTAGAGAATCGATCTATAAGATTTTGGCGAAGATCAAGGACGAACCATTCACTAAGTGGCCCAGGAAGATGGGTGAAGACCCTTCGAAGAGGAACAACGCACTGAGATATGCTTTCTATAAAGAGGGCGGACATAAAATCGAGCACTTCAGAGCCTTCAAGTCTCACATTGAAGAGCTAGCTCAAGCTGGACACTTGAGGGAATTTATAAAAAAGAAGGCAGAGAAGGTAGCTGCCGTTAGAGATCAAAGGCCCGACAACGTGATCGAGGAAGACATCGGACATGAGTTCGCAGTAATTCATGGAGCGTTCGACCTCAAACAGATTCAAGGGCTCAGATGGAAGTAAAAAATCTTACAGGTGTAATGCAAGCTTTTCAAATCGATCCATCCAAAATACAAGCAGGGAAGCGTCGATGAACAGAGGATGCCGACTACAACGAGCACATTATGTCCATAAATAAGAACCTAGTGGGAGTAAGAATCCCACATCATGATGCATTGATAATTACACTCAGGATAGCTAACTATGACGTCGACAGGTTGCTCATCAACCAAGGTAGCTCATCTGGAATAATGTACCTCGACATGTTCAAGAAGTTAAAGTTAAGTGTCACCGACCTAAAGGAAGCCATCGTTCCTCTAGTTGGCTTCGCTGGAAAATAACCATCCCCTTGGGAAATATTGGCTTGCCAGTAAGGGTAGAAAATATCTAAAAAATGATTGAATTTCTCATGGTCGATATTAATTCGCCCTACCAAGCGATCCTTTGTAGAGGATGGGTGCACGCGATGAACGTTGTCCCCTCTACCTTCCACCAGAAGCTTAAATGTGTGACTGAACGAGGAGTTATGGAGATCTACGGAGATCAGGCGATGGCGATAAAGTGCTTTATAGCAACCATTCGCCCCAAGCCAGAGAAGAAGGTTGAGGAAGCTAAAAGCAGAAACGAAGAGCATAAGAGGCTAATGCCCTCCAAATAGCAACTAAGATATAGAAGACCAAGAGTGGAGGAGACAAAGCTCCTCCCCTCTGAAAGAGTCGTCGAGGACCTGGAGGAAGTCACAACCAGTAGCAGTTCAAGTGAAAGAAAGTTCTTGATGGGAACCTTACTCACCGACTATAAAAAGAGGGAATTGGTCACCCTACTTCGAAGTAACCTAGATGTCTTTGCATGGGAGCCTTACGAGCTGCCTAGGATTGTTCCAAACATCACTTGTCATCGACTGCACGTTGATCCATCTTTCAAACTAATAGCACAAAAAGCTCGCTGACTGCTCCGAAAAAAGCCAAGGCAGTGGAGAAGGAAGTTGAAAAACTGCTGGACGCAGGAGCCATACTGGAAATCCAGTTCCCCAAATGGCTATCCAACCCAGTGGTTGTCCCTAAGAGCAACTAAAAGTGGAGGGTCTGCATCGATCTCACCGATCTCAATAAGGCGTTCCCTAAAAACAACTTCCCCCTCCTAAAGATTGATCAACTGGTGGATGTCACTGCAACACACAAAAGGATGAGCTTCCTAGACGCATACTCTGGGTATCACTAGATCCCTCTGTACGAGCCAGATCAAGACAAAACATTATTTATAATCACAGTCGGGTTATATTGCTACAAGGTTATGCCCTTTGGGATAAAAAATATAAGTGCAACTTACTAGTGATTGGTCAGCAAGATGTTGAAAGACCGGATGGGAAGCACTATGAAAGTCTACATCGATGGCATGCTCGTTAAGAGCATGCTCAAAGAAGGCCACATCTCTGACCTATCAATGACCTTTGAAATTCTCAAGAAGTATCAAATGAAGCTCAACGCAAGTAAGTGTTCCTTCGGTGTCCAGTCTGGAAAATTCCTTGGGTACTTGGTCAGCAAGAGAGGTATTGAGGCCAACCCAGATCAAATTGATGCCATTAACAAGGTGCAACCCACCCTAACGATAAGAGACGTGCAGAGGCTCACGAGAATGCTCGCCGCCCTAAATCGGTTTATCTCAAAGTCATCCGAAAGGTGCCAGCCGTTCTTCCAGTTGTTAAAGAAGAGCAAAGATGTGGAGTGGGATAATGATTGCTCGAAGGCATTAGAAGGGATCCAAGCTTACCTCAGTAAACCGCCCTTGCTTATAATCCCTCAAGAGAATGATTCTCTATACCTTTACCTTACAGTATCCAGTCATGTTGTGAGTTCTGCACTGGTATGCGAGAAAGGGGGGATCCAACACCCAGTCTATTATGCGAGCAAGACTCTTTTGGACGCCGAACAACGATACCTACCGCTAGAAAAACTCGCCTTCGCGCTAGTGGTAACCTCAAGGAAATTAAAACACTACTTCGAAGCCCACTCCATCATCGTACTTACATCCCACCCTCTTAAAGCAATCCTGAGAAAAGTAGATCTTTCTGAAAGACTATCAAAGTGGTCGGTCGAGCTTGGGCGATTTGACATTAAATTTTAGACGAGAAATGTCATCAAAGGGCAGGTCCTCGCCGATTTCATCGCAGAGTTTATAAGAGAACATCCTTGCGACCAACTTCAAACTTTTCATCAAAATAAAGTTCCCCCGACATCAGGCATGTGGAGACTATTCGTTGACAGAGCCTCCAATTCCAAAGGGGCATGAGTAAGCATCGTGCTAATTACCCCCGAAGACGCAATACTCGAGAAAGGAATCAGGCTTGGATTTGAATCCTCCAATAACGAAGCAGAATATGAAGCACTAATCGCAGGCCTACAAAAAGCTCGAACGCTTGGAGCAAAGCGACTCCAAGTGTTCAACGACTCACAGTTGGTCTCCAACCAAATAAGTGGTGATTTCAACGCTATAGATGAGAGGATGGCAGCCTATCTCGCCACTGCCAAAGAATTGATGGCCAACTTTGACCAAGTCAGTATCCAACAGTTTTTCAGAAGACAGAACATCCATGTCTAACACCCCGTGTTTTTATTATTTAATTTAATTAATTAATTAGAATATTCGAGAAAAATAAATTTTTGGATTTTATAATGTTTATTGGTTAAATATGTTGGTTATGATTTTATAAGAATAAAACTTCAAGTGGAATTAAAATCGGAGTTAAAACGGATTTTATAATGATTTTTAAATATTTGTCCCTTATAATTTTTAAGGCGAACTGTCAGATTTTTTGGGTGATCGATCGGTCGACGCCAGCCAGCGATCGATCGATCGATCCCTTCACTAATCGTGCGCTGTAAGTTGTTTTTAATGAGAGTTTGTTTAGGATTAGGATTTCTAATCACTATATAACCTTGTTAATCCGTAGGAGGACTTCTCATAATCATTTTTTCTTAAGTTTTTCTCTAGAGAAAACTTCCAAATATTTTTCCTCTCACTCATAATCATCAACCTTCTACACAATCAAGTTTTTGTCACAAGTTTTGGGAGGCTTAATTGGAGTTTAATGAAATTTTTTCAAGAACAATTCTTCACTAATTTTTTGAGAGGAGTCCAGATTTTCAATACGATCTTAACAGGCATAAATACTCTATTCTTTTCCTTTAGTATTATGCGTTTTAAGTGTCGCCTAAACACTTAATTACATGTTTTCTTAACAATAATTAGTAACTTAATTAGAAAAAGTGGACACTAACTATGGGCCTGTTTTTATAAAATATTTTAATCTAAATAATAATCATAACCCTTTGGGTACGTAGGATTCATGAGTGATTTTGATTTTTGTTGGTGTATGTTACACGTAGAAAACCTTAGTTTTAAAATAAATGGATTTGGGGACGTATAACTCATGTAATTTGTGTTGAGATAATGAAATTGGAATTTTGACGTTTTAAATATTAAAATAGCGGTATATTTAATTTTAAATAATTAAATAAGATTAATTGGATGTTTATGACGACGTGATAATTAAGTTAAGATTTAATTGAATTGGACTATCATGTGTAGTTTTATACGTTGATTAATTATGTTTGTTTATGGGACTTGTTGGTATTATTAAATATCAATGTGAAGACGGGTTGTGGGGTATTTTTTCTCTCCCTATATTTTAGGATGCCTTCTAGATATGGGACTAGTGGGTAGACCTTTTGATGATTTACGCCTTCTAGGTATAGGACTAGTGAGGGTTGATTATCGCGTTTTTATCATCTTGGGGGTGGGCTGATTTTTGATATTTTATCATCGTTACGCTAGCCTAAGCATGAGACTAGGTCGGGGTTTAGGTTAGAAACTCATCCTATACACAGAGTAGGACGGACTGATAACTTGGGGACCCTTAAGTATGGGACTAAGGGGTATTTTGAGGATCTCACATCGATTAAAAGGGTGGGTAATTTATAAATTGTGAAATTGAGAATTAATGCCTAAGATAAAAACGGGTATTAAAATTTGTGGTGACATAATGTGTCGGGGCTGACAGTTTAACCGGGTCAGAGGGCGATTGACAAGAGGAAGTGTGACACTTTAATAAAAAGTGAGAACTATAATAAAAGTTGGTTAATTTAATTAAATTAACATCGTGGGACTTGGGAATTTAAAATCATATTGGTGTGCCTTTATAAATGGGGATTTCTGCGGGTAGTTAGTGATTTATATTTATCGCGTTTAATTTAAAATATTCTATTGTGATATTTATTGCGTATAATGCTACTGTATGGGTTCAAGAATCCTATTTGAGGGGAGTAGTGTGTATTCTTGCTCGGGGCTTTGGCTCTGACCCATGCGTTGATTAACCTTTTTCAGTATAAGATTGGGAGAAGCTGCATAGGATTATCAAAATTATCATTTGGAGGTGCAGCTGGAGTTATTTATTTTTATGGCATAGTTTAGTTAGACTTTCCTTTCCAGTCGTATTTAATTATGAGACTTCATTGAAGTTTTATTGGGCCATTCGGTTCCAAAGTTGTTTAGAGGATTTCTGTTGGATTATTCAGATCTTTATTATTCAGATTTTATTTAATCATTTTTAGAGTTTGGATTTATTCGGAGTTAACATGTGATGGATCTTTTATCGCTTAGTTGTTTATGATCATTTGAGATTGATTTATTTATCTTATGGACTGATTTATTTATGTCTCGTATTTATCTCATGCTAAGAATGGTATTTATTTAGATCACGCTCGGCATAATTCGGCCGCGGTGGTTAGCCACCCCGTGTGTCAAATTTTGCGGGGTGTGACAGATGGTATCAGAGCATGGTGTTAAGTCTCGTAGGTTATGAGTCCGTTTTAGCTTCCGCGTTGCCTATCTTTGATTCCGTTTTGATGATTTTTAATCTTAGTCATTTCGAGTCCGATGTTGTTTTATTCCTATCTTTTCATATGGCGAACACAAGGAGAGCTGGGAATAAGAGAGAAGAGTCTATTTCTGATCCCACGGCTCAGGAGAGGGGGTGCAAGATTACTTTGGAGGTTGAGAAGTTAACGGCTAACATTCGTTAGGCCACGGTGGTCGGTCTGGAGACGGGGAGGCAAAGATGGATGACTTTAGAGGCTCATCAGCAGGGTACATCCGTTTCAGCTTGGGATAAAGTGAGAACCAATTTCCTTAAGGGCAATCCTCCCACCTTTGGAGGGGGATCTGACCCTTCGGTTGCTCACCAGTGGAGGAGAGATATGGAGAGGCATTTGAGGATGGTGGACTGCACGAATGTGCAGAAGTAGATGTTAGCAACATTTAAGTTGACAGGGGATGCGTTGCAATGATGGGAGAGTGCCACCACATCAGATGAGGGAGATCAGTTGGGTTATGCAGAGTTACTGATAAAGTTTATCAATAAGTACTTTTCGTATGCAATTAGGAACGCAAAGAAGAGAGAATTTATGGACTTTGAGCAAGATTCAAAGCCGATTATCGAGTATGAACAGGAGTTCACCAATTTATCTATGTTTGTACCAAAGGAGGTTAGCACTGAGATAAAGAATATGTAGTGTTTCATTAATGGATTGTCTTGGTCGATTGGGCAAATGGTATTGGGGAATTCGGCATACACTACTTATGCTCAGGTGGCGGATGTCGTAATGTTGCTATGGCAAGAGAAGGCCAGTTATCAAAAGAAGATGGGAAATAGACAAGAGTCTAATGGACAGGGAGGTGAGAATAAAGGTCACAATGATCAAACAAGTAAGAGGCAGAGGACCAATCAAGAACAACAAGGTCAAGGAGAGGAGCAAGCCAATACTAGGCATTTTGGACCTTTTAGGGGTGAATGCTTTGTATGTGGAAAAGTCGGACATCCAGCGGCAAAGTGTTACAAGAGAGCGGGCCAACAAAACCAAGGAGAACCAGCCCAACAAAGTCAAGTTACGCAAGGACAACAAGGGCAAGGAGTTCAGGGGAAGCTAGGACTGAGGCCTCCAGTCTTAGCATCAGCTAGCTTTCTCGGAGCACGAGCAGCACCGACAACGTTAGGTGCGTAGGGGTGGTCACTGCACCAACCAATCTCAGTTATGGGAGGTGCTATGTACCTCTGGTTCAGTCGGAACATGATAAATTGCGTGGTTAGTGGCATATCACGGTACGTAATACCTTCTTAGATACTTATATATATATATATATATATATATATATATATATATATATATATATATATATATATATATATATATATATATATATATATTGTATTTTTGTTAAGGATTGCGTTCGGGTAGATTAGGTATATGAGCCTCATTTCCTTTTAAGAGATTTACGCGTCGATGTGTATGCTTCGTCTAATTTCAAGGATGAAATTCGTTGCTAGTGGGGAAGTATGTAGCACCCTGTATTTTTATTATTTAATTTAATTAATTAATTGGAATATTCGAGAAAAATAAATTTTTGGATTTAATAATTTTTATTGGTTAAATATGTTGGTTATGATTTTAGAAGAATAAAACTTCAAGCGGAATTAAAATCGGAGTTAAAACGGATTTTATAATGATTTTTAAATATTTGTCCCTTTTAATTTTTAAGGCGAACTGTCAGGTTTTCTGGGTGATCGATCGATCAGCTCCAGGGATCGATCGATCGATCCCTTCAGTAATCGTACGTTGCAAGTTGTTTTTAATGAGAGTTTGTTTAGGATTAGGACTCCTAATCACTATATAACCTTGTTAATCCATAGGGGAACTTGTCATAATCACTTTTTCTCCACAAAACACTTACAAATATTTTTCCTCTCACTCATAATCATCAACCTTCTACACAATCAAGTTTTTGTCACAAGTTTTAGGAGGCTTAATTGGAGTTTAATCAAGTTTGTTCAATAACACTTCTTGGCTAATTTTTCGAGAGGAGTCCAGATTTCTAATCAGATTTTCAACATGATCTTCACAGGCATGAATACTTTATTCTTTTCCTTTAGTATTATGCATTTTAAGTGTCTCCTAAATACTTAATTACATGTTTTCTTAAAAATAATTAGTAACTTAATTAAAAAAAGTGGACACTAATTATGGGCATGTTTTTATAAAATCTTTTAATCTGAATAATATTCATAACCCTTTGGGTACGTGGGATTCAAGAGTGATTTTGGGTTTTGTTGGTGTAGGTTACATGTAGAAAAACCCAAGTTTTAAAATAAATGGATTTTGGGACGTATAACTCATGTAATTTGTGTTGAATTAATGAAATTGGAATTTTGACGTTTTAAATATTGAAATAGTGCTATATTTAATTTAAAATAATTAAATAAGATTAATTGGATATTTATGACGAGGTGATAATTCAGTGAAGATTTAATCGAATTGGACTATCATCTATAGTTTTATACGTTGATTAATTATGTTTGCTTGTGTGACTTGTTGGTATTATTAAATATCATTGTGACGACGAGTTGTGGGCTATTTTTGCCCTTTCTATATTTTAGGATGCCTTCTAGGTATGGGACTAGTGGGTAGACCTTTGATGATTTATGCCTTCTAGGTATGGGACTAGTGAGGGTAGATTATCGCGTTTTTATCATCTTGGGGGTGGGCTGATTTTTGATACTTTATTGTCGTTATGCTAGCCCAGGCATGAGACTAGGTCGATGTTTAGGTTAGAAATTCATCCTATACATAGGGTCGAACTGATAACTTGGGAACCCTTAAGTATGAGACTAAGGGATATTTTGAGGATCTCACCTCGATTAAAAGGGTGGGGTAATTTATAAATTGTGAAATTGAGAAATTGAGAATTAATTCCTAAGATAAAAACAGGTATTAAAATTTGTGGCGACATAATGTGTCGGGACCGATAGTTTAAACGGGCCATAGAGCAATTTATGTCGTGCCGTGTCGTGTGTGGAACCTTGTCATGTATCGGGGCCGACAGTTTAAACAGGTCAGAGGGTGATTGATAAGGGGAAGTGTGACACTTTAATAAAAAGTGAGAACTATAATAAAAGTTAATTAATTTAATTAAATTAAATTAACATCGTGGGACTTGAGAATTTAAAATCATATTGGTGTGCCTTTATAAATGGAGATTTCTGCGGGTAGGTAGTGATTTATATTTTTCGCGTTTAATTTAAAATACTCTATTGTGATATTTATTGCGTATAATGCTACTGTCTGGGTTCAAGGATCCTATTTGAGGGGAGTAGTGTGTATTCTTGCTCGGGGCTTTGGCTCTGACCCATGCGTTGATTAACCTTTTTCAGGATAAGATTGGGAGAAGTTGTATAGGATTATAGAAATTATCATTTGGAGGTGCAGCTGGAGTTATTTATTTTTATGGCATAGTTTAGTTAGACTTTCTTTTCCAGTCGTATTTAATTATGAGACTTTATTGGAGTTTTATTGGTCCATTCGGTTCCAAAGTTGTTTGAGAGGATTTCTGTTGGATTATTCAGATCTTTATTATTCTAATTTTATTTAATCATTTTTGGAGATTGGATTTATTCGGAGTTAGCATGCGATGGATCTTTTATCACTTAGTTGTTTATGATAATTTGAGATTGATTAAATTATTTATCTTATCGACTGATTTATGTATGTCTCGTATCCGTCTCATGCTAAGAATGGTATTTATTTAGATCACGCCCTATATAGTTCGGCGGCGGTGGCTGGCCACCCCGTATGTCGGATTTTACTGGGCGTGGCAGATAGTATCAGAACATGATTTAGGTCTCGTAGGTTATGAGTACGTTTTAGCTTCCGCATTGCTTATATTTGATTCCGTTATGATGATTTATACTCTTAGTCATTCTGAGTATGATGTTGTTTTGTTCATATCTTTTCAGATGATGAACACAAGGAGAGCTGGGAATAGGAGAGAGGAGTCTGTTGTTGGTCCCACGGCCTAGGAGAGGCGGCGTCAGATTACTTTGGAGGCAGAAGAGTTAGAGATTGTCATTCGTGAGGCCACGGCGATCGGTCTGAAGATGGGGAGACAAAGATGGGTGACTTTAGAGGCTCAGCAGCAGGGTATACCTGTTTAAGCTTGGGATAGGGTGAGAACTAGTTTCCTGAAGGGAAATCCTCATACCTTTGGAGGGGGATCTATCCCTACGGTTGCTCACTAGTGGAGGAGAGATATGGAGAGGCATTTGAGGATGGTGGACTACACGGATGTGCATGTTAGCAACATTTGAGCTGACAGGAAATGCGTTGCAATGGTGGGAGAGTGCCACCACATCAGATGAGAGAGATCAGTTGGGTTATGCAGAGTTTCTGATAAAGTTTAACAATAAGTACTTTCTGTATGCAATTAGGAATGCAAATAAAAGAGAATTTATGGACTTGGAGCAAGATTCAAAGTCGATTGTCGAGTATAAATAAGAGTTCACCAATTTATCTGTATTTGTGCCAGAGGAGGTTAGCACTGAGATGAAGAATATGAAGTATTTCATTAAGGGATTGTCTTGGTCGATTAGGCAAATGGTGTTAGGGAATCCTGCATACACTACTTATGCTCAGGTGGTGGATGTCGCAATGTTGTTATGGCAAGAGAAGGCAAGTTATTAAAAGAAGTTGGGAAAAGACAAGAGTCTAATGGATAAGGAGGTGAGAATAAAGATCGCAATGATCAAACATGGAAGAGGCAGAGGACCAATCAAGAACGACAAGGTCAAGGAGAGGAGCAAGCCAATACTAGGCATTTTGGACCTTTTAGGAGTGAATGCTTTGTATGTGGAAAAGTAGGACATCCAGCGGCAAAGTGTTACAAGAGTGCGGGCTAACAAAACCAAGGAGAACCAGACCAATAAGGTCAAGTTACGAAAGGACAACAAAGGCAAGGAGTTCAGGGACATCTAGGACTGAGGCCTCCAATCTTAGCATCAACTAGGATTTTGGGATCGCAAGTAGCACCGGCAACGTCAGGTGCGTAGGGGGTGGTCACTGCACCAACCAATCTCAGTTATGGGAGGTGCTACGTACCTCTAGCTCTGTCGGAGCATGATAGATTGTGTGGCTAGTGGTGTATCACTGTATGTAATACCTTCTTAGATACTTATATATATATATATATATTGTATTTTTGTTAAGGATTGCATTTCGGTTAATTAGTTATATGAGCCTCATTTCCTTTCGCGAGATTTTTGCGTTGATGTGTATGCTTCCTCTAATTTCACGGACGAAATTCTTTGCTAGTGGGGAAGTATGTAACACCTCGTATTTTTATTATTTAATTTAATTTAATTAATTAATTGGAATATTTGAGAAAAATAAATTTTTGGATTTTATAATTTTTATTAGTTAAATATGTTGGTTATGATTTTAGAAGAATTAAACTTCAAGCGAAATTAAAATCGGAGTTAAAACGGATTTTATAATGATTTTGAAATATTTATCCCTTATAATTTTTAAGGCGAACTGTGAGGTTTTCTCGGTGATCGATCGATCGACGCCAGGGATCGATCGATCGATCCCTTCAGTAATCGTGCGCTGCAAGTTATTTTTAATGAGAGTTTGTTTAGTATTAGGACTCCGAATCACTATATAACCTTGTTAATCCGTAGGGGGACTTCTCATAATCACTTTTTCTCAAGTTTTTCTCCAGGGAACACTTTCAAATATTTTTCTTCTCACTCAGAATCATCAACCTTCTACACAATCAAGTTTTTGTCACAAGTTTTGGGAGGCTTAATTGGAGTTTAATCAAGTTTGTTTAAGAACACTTCTTCGCTAATTTTTTGAGAGGAGTCCAGATTTCTTATCAGATTTTCAACATGATCTTCACAGTTATAAATACTCTATTCTTTTCCTTTAGTATTATGCGTTTTAAGTGTCGCCTATACACTTAATTACATGTTTTCTTAAAAATAATTTGTAACTTAATTAGAAAAAGTGGACACTAACTATGGGCCTATTTTTATAAAATCTTTTAATCTGAATAATATTCATAACCCATTGGGTACGTAGGATTCATGAGTGATTTTGGATTTTGTTGGTGTAGGTTACATGTAGAAAAATCCTGGTTTTAAAATAAATGGATTTGGGGACGAATAACTCATGTAATTTGTGTTGAGATAATGAAATAGGAATTTTGACGTTTTAAATATTGAAATAGCGGTATATTTAATTTAAAATAATTAAATTAGATTAATTAGACGTTTATGACGAGGTGATAATTGAGTTAAGATTTAATTGAATTGGACTATCATGAGTAGTTCTATACGTTGATTAATTATGTTTGTTTGTGTTACTTGTTGGTAGTATTAAATATCATTGTGACGACGAGTTGTTGTGTATTTTTTCTCTTCCTATATTTTAGGATGCCATCTAGCTATGGGAGTAGTGGGTAGACCTTTGATGATTTACGCCTTCTAGGTATGGGACTAGTGATGGTAGATTATCGCATTTTTATCATCTTGGGGGTGGGTTGATTTTTGATACTTTATCGTCGTTACGCTCGCCTAGGCATGAGACTAGGTCGAGATTTAGGTTAGAAATTCATCCTATACATAGGGTAGGACGGATCGATAACTTGGGGACCCTTAAGTATGGGACTAAGGAATATTTTGAGGATCTCACATTGAATAAAAGGGTGGGGTAATTTATAAATTGTGAAATTGAGAAATTGAGAATTAATGCCTGAGATAAAAACGGGTATTAAAATTTGTGGCGACATAATGTGTCGGGCCGACAGTTTAAATGGGTGAGAGGGCAATTTATGTCGTTTCGTGTGTGAAACCTTGTCATGTGTCGAGGTCGACAGTTTAAACGGGCCATAGGGCTATTGACAATGGAAAGTGTGACGCTTTAATAAAAAGTGAGAACTATAATAAAAGTTGGTTAATTTAATTAAATTAACATCGTGGGACTTGGGAATTTAAAATCATAAATGGGGATTTCTGCGGGTAGTTAATGATTTATATTTATCACGTTTAATTTAAAATATTCTATTATGATATTTATTGAGCATAATGCTACTGTATGGGTTCAAGGATCCTATTTGAGGGGAATAGTGTATTCTTGCTCGGGACTTTGGCTCTGACCTATGCGTTGATTAACCTTTTTGAGGATAAGATTGGAAAAAGCTGCATAGGATTATCGAAATTATCATTTGGAGGTGCAGCTGGGGTTATTTATTTTTATGGCATAGTTTAGTTAGACTTTCCTTTCCATTTGTATTTAATTATGAGACTTGATTGGAGTTTTATTGGGTCATTCGGTTCCAAAGTTGTTCAGAAGATTTCTGTTGGATTATTCAAATCTTTATTATTCAGATTTTATTTAATCATTTTTGGAGATTGGATTTATTCGGAGTTAGCATGTGATGGATCTTTTATCGCTTAGTTTTTATGATCATTTGAGATTAATTCAATTATTTATCTTATGGACTGATTTATTTATGTCTCGTATCTATCGCATGTTAAAAATGGTATTTATTTAGATCACGCCTGACATAGATCGGCGGCGGTGGCTGGCCACCCTGTCTGTCGGATTATGCGGGGTGTGACAGATGGTATCAGAACATGGTCTTAGGTCTCGTAAGTTATGAGTCCGTTTTAGCTTCCGCGTTGCTTATTTTTTATTCCATTTTGATGATTTATACTCTTAGTCATTCCGAGTCTGATGTTGTTTTGTTCCAATCTTTTCAGATGGCGAACAGAAGGAGAGCTGGGAATTGGAAAGAGGAGTCTGTTTCTGGTCCCACGGCTTAGGAGCGGTGGCATTAGATTACTTTGGAGGCCGAGGAGTTAACGACTATCATTCGTGAGGCCACGACGGCCAGTGTGGAGATGGGGAGACAGCGATGGGTAACTTTAGAGGCTCAGCATAAGGGTACACCTGTTTCAGCTTGGGATAGGGTGAGAACTAGTTACCTTAAGGGAAATCCTCCCACCTTTGGAGGGGGATCTGTACCTACAGTTGCTCACCAGTGGAGGAGAGATATGTAGAGGCATTTGAGGATGGTGGACTGTATGGATGTGCAAAAGCAGATGTTAGCAACATTTAGGCTGACAGAGGATGCGTTGCAATGGTGGGAGAGTGCCACCACATCAGATGAGAGAGATCAGTTGGGTTATGCAGAGTTTCTGATAAAGTTTAACAATAAGTACTTTCCGTATGCAATTAGGAACGCAAAGAAGAGAGAATTTATGGACTTGGAGTTAGGTTCAAAGTCAATTGTCGAGTATGAACATGAGTTCACCAATTTATCTATGTTTGTACCAGAGGAGGTTAGCACTGAGATGAAGAAGATGGAGTGTGTCATTAAGGGATTGCCTTGGTCGATTAGGCAAATGGTGTTGGGCAATCCGACATACACTACTTATGCTAAGGTGGATGATGTTTCAATGTTGCTATGGCAAGAGAAGGCTAGTTATCAAAAGAAGTTGGAAAAGATACAAGAGTCTAATGGACAGGGAGGTGAGAATAAAGGTCGCAATGATCAAACATGGAAGAGGCAGAGGACCAATCAAGAACAACAAGGTCAAGGAGAGGAGCAAGCCAATACTAGGCGTTTTGGACCTTTTAGGGGTGAATGCTTTGTATGTGGAAAAGCAGGACATCCAGCGACAAAGTGTTACAAGAGAGCGGGCCAACAAAACCAAGAACAACCAGCCCAACAAGGTCAAGTTACGCAAGGACAACAAGGGAAAGGAGTTCAGGGGCAGCTAGGACTGAGGCCTCCAGTCTTAGCATCAGCTAGCATTCAGGGAGCGCCAGCAGCACCGGCAGCGTCAGGTGCGCAGGGGGTGGTCACTGCACCAACCAATCTCAGTTATGGGAGGTGCTACATACTGGTTCAGTTGGAATAGGATAGATTGCGTGGCTAGTGGCGTATCGCGGTACGTAATACCTTTTTAGATACTAATATATATATATATATATATATATATATATATATATATATATATATATATATATTGTATTTTTGTTAAGGATTGCGTTCGGGTAGATTAGGTATACGATCCTCATTTCCTTTTGTGAGATTTGCGCGTTGATGTGTATGCTTCGTCTAATTTTGAGGACGAAATTCTTTGCTAATGGGGAAGTATGTAACACATGATGTTTTTATTATTTAATTTAATTAATTAATTGTAATATTCGGGAAAAATTAATTTTTGGATTTTATAATTTTTATTGGTTAAATATGTTGGTTATGATTTTAGAAGAATAAAACTTCAAGCGGAATTAAAATCGAAGTTAAAACGAATTTTATAATAATTTTTAAATATTTGTCCCTTATAATTTTTAAGGCGAACTGTGAGGTTTTCTCGGTGATCGATCGACGCCAGGGATCAATCGATCGATCCCTTTAGTAATCATGCATTGCAAGTTTTTTTTAATGAGAGTTTGTTTAGGATTAGGACTCTTAATCACTATATAACCTTGTTAATCCATAGTGGGACTTCTCATAATCACTTTTTCTCAAGTTTTTCTCCACATAACACTTCCAAATATTTTTCCTCTCACTCATAATCATCAACCTTCTACACAATCAAGTTTTAATCACAAGTTTTGGGAGGCTTAATTGGAGTTTAATCAAGTTTGTTCAAGAACACTTCTTCGCTAATTTTTCGAGAGTAGTCCAGATTTATAATCAGATTTTCAACACGATCTTCACAAGCATGAATACTCTATTCTTTTTCTTTAGTATTATGCGTTTTAATTGTCGCCTAAACACTTAATTATTTGTTTTCTTAAAAATAATTAGTAACTTAATTAGAAAAAGTGGACACTAACTATGTGCCTGTTTTTATAAAAAAATTTAATCTGAATAATATTCTTAACCCTTTGGGTACGTAGGATTCATGAGTGATTTTGAGTTTTGTTGGTGTAGGTTACATGTAAAAAACCCTAGTTTTAAAATAAATGGATTTAGGGACGTATAACTCATGTAATTTGTGTTGAGATAATGAAATTGGAATTTCGACGTTTTAAATATTGAAATAGCGGTATGTTTAATTTAAAATAATTAAATAAGATTAATTGGATGTTTATGACGAGGTGATAATTAAGTGACGATTTAATTGAATTGGACTATCATGTGTAGTTTTATACGTTGATTAATTATGTTTATTTGTGTGACTTGTTGGTATTATTAAATATCGTTGTGACGACGGGTTGTGGGGTATTTTTGCTCTACCTATATTTTAGGATGCCTTCTAGGTATGGGACTAGTGGGGGTAGATTATCGCGTTTTTATCATCTTGGGGGTGGGCTGATTTTTGATACTTTATCGTCGTTACGCTAGCCTAGGCAAGAGACTAGATCGAGGTTTAGGTTAGAAATTCATCCTATACATAGGGTAGGACAGACTGATAACTTGGGGACCCTTAAGTATGGGACTAAGGGATATTTTGAGGATTTCACATCGATTAAAAGGGTGGGGTAATTTATAAATTGTGAAATTGAGAATTAATGCCTAAGATAAAAACGGGTATTAAAATTTATGGTGACATAATGTGTCGGGCCGACAGTTTAAACGGGTGAGAGGGCAATTTATGTCGTTTCGTGTGTGAAACCTTGTCATGTGTCGAGGTCGACAGTTTAAACGGGTCAGAGGGCTATTGACAATGGAAAATGTGACACTTTGATAAAAAGTGAGAACTATAATAAAGGTTGGTTAATTTAATTAAATTAACATCGTGGGACTTGAGAATTTAAAATCATATTGGTGTGCCTTTATAAATGGGGATTTCTACGGGTAGTTAGTGATTTATATTTATCGCATTTAATTATTTCGTTTAATTTAAAATATTCTATTGTGATATTTATTGCGTATAATGCTACTGTCTGGGTTCAAGGATCCTATTTGAGGGGAGTAGTGTGTATTTTTGCTCGGGGCTTTGGCTCTGTCCCATGCGTTGATTAACCTTTTTCAGGATAAGATTGGGAGAAGCTACATAGGATTATCGAAATTATCATTTGGAGGTGCAGTTGGAGTTATTTATTTTTATGGCATAGTTTAGTTAGACTTTCCTTTCCAGTCGTATTTAATTATGAGACCTTATTGGAGTTTTATTGGGCCATTCGGTCCCAAAATTGTTTGAGAGTATTTCTGTTGGATTATTCAGATCTTTATTATTCAGATTTTATTTAATCATTTTTGGATACTGGGTTTATTTGGAGTTAGGATGCAATGGGTCTTTTATCGCTTAGTTGTTTATGACCGTTTGAGATTGATTCAATTATTTATCTTATGGACTGATTTATTTATGTCTCGTATCCGTCTCATGGTAAGAATTGTATTTATTTAAATCACGCCCGGCATAGTTCAGCGGCGACAGCCGCTGGCTTCCCCGTCTGTCGGATTTTGCGGGGTGTAACAGATGGTATCAGAACATGGTCTTAGGTATCGTAAGTTATGAGTCCGTTTTAGCTTCCCCGTTGCTTATCTTTGATTATGTTTTGATGATTTATGCTCTTAGTCATTCCGAGTCTGATGTTGTTTTGTTCCAATCTTTTCAGATGGCGAACAGAAGGAGAGCTGGGAATAGGAGAGAAGAGTCTGTTTTTGGTCCCACGGCTCAGGAGAGGCGGCGTCAGATTATTTTGGAGGCCGAGGAGTTAGCGGCTATCATTCGTGAGGCCTCGACGACCGGTATTTAGATGGGGAGACGGAGATGGGTGACTTTAGAGGCTCAGTAGCAGGGTACACCCGTTTCAGCTTGGGATAGGGTGAGAACTAGTTTCCTTAAGGGAAATCCTCCCACTTTTGGAGGGGGATTTGTCCCTACGGTAGCTCACCAGTGGAGGAGAGATATGGAGAAGCATTTGAGGATGGTGGACTGAACGGATGTGCAGAAGCAAATGTTAGCAACATTTAAGATTACAGGGAATGCGTTGCAATGGTGGGAGAGTGCCACCACATCAGATGAGAGAGATCAGTTGGGTTATGCAGAGTTTCTGATAAAGTTTAACAATAAGTACTTTCCGTATGCAATTAGGAACGCAAAGAAGAGAGAATTTATAGACTTGGGGAAAGGTTCAAATTCGATTGTCGAGTATGAACAGGAGTTCACCAATTTATTTATGTTTGTACCAGAGGAGGTTAGCATTGAGACGAAGAAGATGGAGTGTGTCATTAAGTTATTGTCTTGGTCGATTAGGCAAATGGTGTTGGACAATCCGGCATACGCTACTTATGCTCAGGTGGTGGATGTCGGAACGTTGCTATGGCAAGAGAAGGCCAGTTATCAAAAGAAGTTGGGAATGAGATAAGAGTCTAATGGATAGGGAGGTGAGAATAAAGGTCGCAATGATCAAACATGGAAGAGACAAAGGACCAATCAAGAACATCAAGGTCAAGGAGAGGAGCAAACCAATACTAGGCATTTTGGACCTTTTAGGGGTGAATGCTTTGTATGTGGAAAAGTAGGACATCCAGCGACAAAGTGTTACAAGATAGAAGACCAACAAAACCAAGGAGAACCATCCCAACAAGGTCAAGTTATGCAAGGAAAACACGGGCAAGGAGTTCAGGAGCAGCTAGGACTGAGGCCTCCAGTCTTAGCATCCGCTAGCATTCAGGGAGCACCAGCAGCACCGGCACCGTCAGGTGCGCAGGGGCTTGTCACTGCACCAACCAATCTCAGTTGTGGGAGGTGCTACGCACCTCTGGTTCAGTCAGAGCAGGATAGATTGCGTGGCTAGTGGCGTATCGCGGTACATAATACCTTAATATATATATATATATATATATATATATATATATATATATATATATATATATATATATATATATATTTTTGGTAAGGATTGTGTTCGGGTAGATTAGGTATATGAGCCTCATTTCCTTTTGTGAGATTTACGCGTTGATGTGTATGATTCGTCTAATTTTGAGGACGAAATCCTTTGCTAACGGGGAAGTATGTAACACCGGATGTTTTTATTATTTAATTTAATTAATTAATTAATTGAAATTTTCGAGAAAAATAAATTTTTGGATTTTATAATTTTTATTGGTTTAATATGTTGGTATGATTTTAGAAGAATAAAACTTCGAGCGGAATTAAAATCGGAGTTAAAACGGATTTTATAATGATTTTTAAATATTTGTCCCTTATAATTTTTAAGGTGAACTGTGAGGTTTTCTGGGTGATCGATCGATCGACGCCAGGGTTCGATCGATCAATCCCTTCAGTATTCGTGCACTGCAAGTTGTTTTTAATGAGAGTTTGTTTAGGATTAGGACTCCTAATCACTATATAACCTTGTTAATCCGTAGGTGGACTTCTCATAATCATTTTTTCTCAAGTTTATCTCCAGAGAACACTTCCAAATATTTTTCCTCTCACTCAGAATCATCAACCTTTTACACAATAAAGTTTTTGTCACAAGTTTTGGGAGGCTTAATTGTAGTTTAATCAAGTTTGTTCAAGAACACTTCTTCGCTAATTTTTCGAGAGGAGTCCAGGTTTCTAATCAACACAATCTTCACATGCGTGAATACTCTATTCTTTTCCTTTAGTATTATGTGTTTTAAGTGTCACATAAACACTTAATTACATGTTTTCTTAAAAATAATTATTAACTTAATTAGAAAAAGTGGACACTAACTATGGGCCTGTTTTTATAAAATCTTTTAATCTGAATAATATTCATAACCATTTGGGTATGTAGGATTCATAAGTGATTTTGGGTTTTGTTGGTGTAGGTTACATGTTGAAAAATTCTTGTTTTAAATTAAATGAATTTGGAGACGTATAACTCATGTAATTTGTGTTGAGATAATGAAATTGGAATTTTGACGTTTTAAATATTAAAATAGCGGTATATTTAATTTAAAATAATTAAATATGTTTAATTGGATGTTTAGTGATAATTAAGTTAAGATTTAATTGAATTGGACTATCATGTGTAGTTTTATACGTTGATTAATTATGTTTATTTGTGTGACTTGTTGGTATTATTAAATATCGTTGTGACGACGGGTTGTTGGGTATTTTTTCTCTTCCTATATTTTAGGATGCCTTCTAGGTGTGAGACTAGTGGGTGGACCTTTTGATGATTTACACCGTCTAGGTATGGGACTAGTGAGGGTAGATTATCGCATTTTTATCATCTTGGGGGTTGGCTGATTTTTGATACTTTATCGTCGTTACGCTAGCCTAGGCATGAGACTAGGTCGAGGTTTCGGTTAGAAATTCATCCTATACATAGGGTAGGACGGATTGATAACTTGGGGACCCTTAAGTATGGGACTAAGGGGTATTTTGAGGATCTCACATCGATTAAAAGGGTGGGGTAATTTATAAATTGTGAAATTGAGAAATTGAGAATTAATGCCTAAGATAAAAACGGGTATTAAAATTTATGGCGACATAATGTGTCGGGACCGACAGTTTAATCGGATCAGATGGCGATTTATGTCGTGTCATGTGGGGAACATTGTCATGTGTCGGGACCGACAGTTTAAACGGGTCAGAGAGCGATTGACAAGGGGAAGTGTGACACTTTAATAAAAAGTGAGAACTATAATAAAACTTGATTAATTTAATTAAATTAATATAGTGGGACTTGGGAATTTAAAATCATATTGTTGTGCCTTTATAAATGGGGATTTCTGTGGGTAGTTAGTGGTTTATATTTATTGCGTTTAATTATTCCGTTTAATTTTAAATATTCTATTGTGATATTTATTGCGTATAATGCTACTGTCTGGTTCAAGGATCCTATTTGAGGGCAGTAGTGTGTATTTTTGCTCGGGGCTTTGGCTATGACCAATGCATTGATTAACCTTTTTCAAGATAAGATTGGGAGAAACTGCATAAGATAATCGAAATTATCATTTGGAAGTGCAACAGGAGTTATTTATTTTTGTGGCATAGTTTAGTTAGACCTTCCTTTCCAGTCGTATTTAATTATGAGACTTCATTGGAGTTTATTGGGCCATTCGGTTCCAAAGGTGTTTAGCGGATTTCTGTTGGATTATTCAGATCTTTATTATTCATATTTTATTTAATCACTTTTAGAGATTGGATTTATTCGGAGTTAGTATGTGATGGATCTTTTATCGCCTAGTTGTTTATGATCATTTGAGATTGATTCAATTATTTGTCTTATGGATTAATTTATTTATGCCTCGTATATGTCTCATGCTAAGAATTGTATTTATTTAGATCACTCTCGACATAGTTCGGCGGCGATGGCTGGCCACCCCGTCTGTCGAATTTTGCGAGGTGTGTCACCATGCTGATGCCCTAGCAGCCTTAAGCTCAGCAATCAACTCCGACTTGAAGATGACAATTCAAATTGATTTCCTTTCCTAACCAAGTATTAACCAGATCAACGAGCTACCGAGCGCGGGGTATGTTATCCAGATTGAAACAACACCCAGGTGGATGGACCCCTTAAGGGATTATTTGAACGATGGTGCACTATCAGTAGATAAGAAGATCGCTTATCAGATAAAAGTCAAAGATGCTTGCTTTGACTTATCCTCTGAAGTCAAGTTGTACAAGAGATCTTTTACTGACCCTTACCCCCAATGCGTTCTTCCAAAGGACATAGATCAAGTCCTGTATGAACTCCATGATGGAATCTATGGTAGTCATATTGCGGGCAGGTCGCTGGCTTTCCGAGCAATGAAAGAAGGATATTGGTGGCCGTATATGCAAAAAAACGTTGGAATCTATGCTCGAAAATGAAAAAGTATCAACTTCACGTACCTATGGTTCACCAACCGACTAGCGACCTGAAATCAGCTACTAGCCCATTACCTTTTGCCCAATGGGGTATGGACATCGTGGGCCCTTTACCTATCGCAATCGGTAATCGCATGTATCTGTTGGTCGAAACAGACTAATTCACCGAGTGGATAGAAGTAGAGCCACTCGCAAATATTAGAGACGCGAACATGACAAGATTCATATGGAGGAACATTGTCACTCGCTTTGGGATCCCTAGGACTATCATCAGTGACAACAAAACCTAGTTTGAGAGTGGCCTCTTTCAGGGTTTCTGCAGCGACCATGGAATCGGGCACAACTTCAGCTCTGTGGCATATCCTCAGAGCAACGGACAGGCTGAGGCTTCCAACAAAACAATGATTGATGGATTAAAAAAGCATTTGGAGCGAGCCAAGGGAGCATGGGTAAATGAACTACCCCACATCCTATGGGATTACCGCATCACCCCACGACGAGCAACTAGAGAGGCACCATTCACACTGACGTATGGGAAGGAGGTAATTATCCCCTTGGATGCTGGCTTCCATACCATGAGGTCTACCCTGGTCCACGAAGGATGAAATAATGCAACATTGCTCGCTGAACTTGACCTAGCTGAAGAACGAAGGGAGTTGGCCCTAGTGAAACTAGCAGCCTATCAGCAATAGCTAACAAAGCACTACAATAATAAGGTCAATCCAAGAGCATTCCAGGTTGGGGACTACGTCCAAAGGAAAGTTCTTGACAGCGTTGTAAAACCATCGAATGGCAAGCTAGGACCAAACTGGGAGGGGCCATTCAAGGTGATAAAAGACGACCTATAAGGAGCCTATCACTTAGAAACGCTGGAGGGCAGAGAGATACCTAGAGCTTGGAACGCAAATTCTACTTCTAGTTTTCTTTTTTTTCTTTTTAAACTCAGTGTTGAATTTTAAAATCATTTCTGATTAATGAGATTTATTTGGCAGTGGAATTTTTATGGAGTGTTGATTTTTCTCAAATACATTATAATTCATGCACCCTTCCAAGTTACAGGCTCCCATCTTAACATACAAAACTCAGAGCACGAGAAACTTATTAAAGCAGGGTCAATGTGTAATGACCCTCCTCATGCATTCTTCAACAAACACGAATGACCTTCTAGTTTTCCCCTAAAAATATATGAAGCCCTACAGGGGACCCTTAGGCAATATGGCCAACCCAGGTTGGTTGCCAACATTGTTTGGCTCAGAAATCCTACTCGGATAGAATATCCAATACCAGGTGTATCCTCGCCATTGCCTCACTTAGGCCTAAGGAAGTGTGGCGACACAACCTAAAAGGTAAAGTAAGGCATGGTGTTACACTAAAAGCATACTGGACTAGGGGGATACTCACTCAACAACCAACTCTGCCTAAATCAAACCTAGTCGGCAGGAAGATCCCAAGATAACTGAACAAGAGATCAATGAAGTAAAAAATAACACAACACATATTTAGTCGGCAAATCGCCCAAAACATAACTATTTTATTGCATCATTACATTTACAAAGAGTTATATATGCTGAGTAATTCAAACCCTAATGAGAACTAGGTTGCTGAGCAAGATAGTTGTAGAATCGCCACAGCGAAAATATTGTGACTTCTCAAATAAAATCCAATTTTAATTATTACCAAATTTTAGTTAAACCCTAAAACATGCATCTAGATGATTTATCCAATAAAATAAAGAATGCAGGATAAAACAAACAATTTCAGGAAAAATCCCCCAATGGGGCAAAACCTTTTATTTTCACTATAATTTGTAAAGAACGGTTACACGGATTATAATGAAAATAAGGGTGACATACAAAATATCCGCAGGTGTCGGGTCCAATGTCGTCGGTTGGAATCTCCCGTAAGAACTCCAGCTGGTCAGCAATGAAGAAGAGAAACGGCTTCTCCATAAGTTAACTTCATAAGGACTCCCTCCACAATAGCACGCAACTCTCCGGTTGTAGAGTTCTCACCACGAAGGTAAATAACAACAAAAGTTGTGTTCTTGAACACCAAAACAATTCACTAAAGTATTTGGGAGTTTTGTGAATTGTAAACAAAAATGGATTAAAACCCTAAAAGGAAGAAGTCAAAAGAATCCTGCTTTCACAGTTTTTCTATTCAGTAAAACGCTGGGACTTTTTAATAAAAATAAAACCATTTATGAGTATTTATACAAAATTGTACCACCTCGAAAAATGTGCTCGTTCGAACGAGATAGCACTCTCGCGTGAACGACTTACATATGTCGTTTAAATGACATCTCGTGACTATATCGTTCGAACGAGATGGCTATCTCTCTTGAATGACCTGGCGCCAAAATCGAGGTACGCTCCAACACTTAGTTTAAATTACTCATCTAAAATTTGACGAAAAAGTCCGCTCCAACACTTAGAAAATATTTTGTAAAAATATCCCAAAAGCTCTAAGTGAAAAGTTAAGGTATTTAAAACAAAGCCTTACCAAAGTAAACTTCACGGAGTCTTTTTTATGAAGAACTTGATTAATTCGGATCCGTCTTGACGTAGATTGTTGTTGAATGCTCTTCGACGGTGTAACGGTATATGACATAACAAATTGATGACGGACTTATTAAAATATGTCCTTATAAATCTCCCCCTATATCTATGCCGGTACATACATAAAAAATTCGAATTATCAAAAACCAAAATGTTATACCAATATGCCCTCCCATGAATAAATTTTCAAGTTCTCAAATTGTTCTTTAAACATCTTTGTCAAATCTCAAAGCTTTTCTCATCAGGGCGTGCAACATAAAAATCTTCAATCTTTGTACCTATACACATGAGATAAAGCAAAAACCTTCGTGATGCATAGAGTTTGAAATGATAAAAGAATAAACCAATCAATATAATCAAATCTCCCACATAATGCAAAAACTCCCCCACAACATGATAATTATTTCTCCCCCTTTTTATGATGTCCCCAAATAGATAGATAAGAAGAAACAATCAAAACGTGGAGTGTCATGACAAAGTGCATAGCGAACATGGATCAAACTACGCGCATGAAAAGGAGTATCTAAAAAATCTCACAAACTATTTTTGATTTTTCAAAATTTTCATACAAAAAATAAGATACAAAAATCACACCATGGATTTAAACTTAAACAACCAAGTCATGGAAATGGAATGAATGGGTGTGAACACATTCGATAGGTAAATCAACTCAATCAATCATATGTGCAAGATGCATATGTGTACTTTTAACGAATGATCATCAAAAGTATCCTTAGGTGTAAAAATTATTGAATTTAGATGACATCATCTTATACAAGTCAATAAATCAAAATCAAAGTGATTTCCACACCAATAACGTCCAAAACTATGTAGCACTTTTTCAAGATTTTCAAGGATGTGCAAACCCGTTTTAATTCTCCAACCAAACTCCCTCATATATATTTTCTTTTAGAGGTGTTAAACTAAATTCTCAAACTTTGGTGCAAAAACCTAATTGGCCCATAATTGGCATGAATTTCCTTTTATTGTTTTTAAATTTTTTCGGGCTCTTTTAAACCTCTTTGGACCCCGAATAATAAAATTCCTCAATTTTTTAGGTCCAATTTAAACGGATGCTTAATCGCAAAGGATAAATGATAAAATTTCGTAGCCCTTCACAGTTTTCAAACAAAGCACACAAACTCACAAACGGTTCTTACATGCACACCTTTCTTATCAAGTTTTATCGCGCTTGGTGACAGGATTGAAGTGAAAACACCCAACCAATATGTGATAAGACAAGCACAATAATCAAACAAATCCATGCACGTGTGCAATAAAGGAAATTATGAGTCAAACATGTAGGAAGTAACACTTAATTACATCTTAATGACTCCAAACATTATAAAGCACATTGATGAATTGACATATTATCTCAAAACACTATCAAATAGTCACATGAAAAATATGGAATGATGTTGTGACTCGGTCATCCTAAGTGTTCATCCATAAAAGGTGCAAACAAAATACAAAACTCTTTTTAGATTTTTTTAAAATTTTATCAAAATAAAATCTTTTTGCATTTTTCAAAATTTTTCAAAAGCAAAAAATTTATACAAAAAGTACACATGTCATAACACTAGCAAACATATATATCATGAAATGAAGACTAGCATATGACAAACATGTGAACACACTCATCTATATGATATGGTAAGAGAAGAATCATGTGCAAGCAAACGGTAATCATGAACAAATAGACCATAAGCCTCTAAATTCGATTTCCTGACCCAAATTGATGTGTAACGGAGTGTGGGGGTTTTGAGAACCGGTGTGACTCTTTTTTTATATTTTCTAGGTCTATTCAAAAGCTTATAGCAAAAACACCTAATATGACCTTGCCTACCGCAATGTGTGCAAGTGTAAATCGGGCGGTGAGTGTTACCTAAAGGTGGCCTTCTCCTCAGATTCCTAGTTGGTACTCTTTGAATTTGCCTAGGTGGATCTTTCCTAATGATCCTAGGAGGTTCTCTCACGATGTTCCTATGGGGCTCTTTCCTAACAAACTTAGGTGCCTCTTTCTTAACAATCCTAAGAGGCTCTCTCACACGTGTGGGAATGGATGCAACATATTTTTCAAGACCAATCCCACCCATATCCTTTTTGATCTCGACGGTGCCTAAAATCTTATCAAGTTTTTCAGACCTAGACTCCAAATCAAATTTCACTTTACTTGAATCTTTCAATTTCACCTCAAATTCACCTATCCTAGATTTAAGCAAACATCTAGAGTCTTCAAACTCTAAAAGTTCCTTTTTTATAGCCTCCATCACACCTCAAAGACTATCTCTCTTATCCTCAACATACTCAAGCTTATCTTTCAAAATTTTCTCATGTGCCCTAAATTCTTCAACTAAGACATCATTATTTTTTAAGGCACACTCTTTCAATTGAGCTTTCAATTTCAAATTTTCTTTCTTCGGTTTAATAAATTCAGCATAAAGTTTATTGAAAGCCGTTTGCAAGTCACGCTCATCTACACTTTCATCCTCACTCCCATCACCCTCATTATGATCACCAATCACACGGGTGGGAAGCTGTCGCCTAGAAGCATAAGAGACTTATATATCCGAATCACAATCACTAAGGGTAGAAACATGAGAAACCGGTTTATTCAATTTTTTCTTTAAATTTGTGCTACACTCATCTAACATGTGACCAACACCCTCACAATAAGGACACCTCTCAGAATCATTTTCAACAGAAGATTTAAAACAAGAGTTCGGGTGAATTTTCCAATTAACTTTTTCAAAATTTGACATCGAAGATCATCAAAACCACCAAAAGCTATTTTTGTAAAAAATTAGGATCAAAACATAATAACTTAGTGTAACAGGCTTCAATACCAATTTGACGACGTGAGAAGTCAAATTGTATCAAAAAAATAAATCCTTGAAAAATCAGAATCACACGATAAATTAGCGTAACCCACTCTAATACCAATTTGTAGAATCGCTACAGCGAAAATATTGCGACTTCTCAAATAAAATCCAATTTTAATTATTCCCAAATTTTAGTTAAACCTTAAAACATGCATCTAGATGATTTATCCAATAAAATAAAGCATGCAGGATAGAACAAACAATTTCAGAAAAAATCCCCCAAAGGGGCAAAAACCTTTTATTTTCACTATAATTTGTAAAGAACGGTTACACGGATTACAATGAAAATAAGTGTGACATAACAAATTGATGACAGACTTATAAAAATATGTCCCTATAATAGTCTGCCACTCGCGCTTTTCGGCCATCATCTGGGTGAGAAGCTAATTCCTCATCGACTTCGTCTGAATTTGGTTCCACGAGCTGTCTTGGGATTACATCTATGGAAACCCATCGATCATCCCTTATGAATGAGTTCTACATCAAAGTTGAGGGAGAGATCTCATGCCGATACCAGAGAACAGAGTTCCTAGGGACTTGCAACTCCCTAAGAGTACTTAACCACCCTCTTATGAAAGCTAATTCCTCAACCTCCTTCAACTTCGTTGGAGCATCATCCCATCCTTGGTCATAACCATCATCCCACACCCACCGAGGACCTTTCTTAAATAGGTGCCTCGATAAGGTGACATATCTTCTAAGACCAACAACTATCATGTACGCCCTGCTAACGTCACCTCACAGTTCGACAATCTCCCTAGTTGAACCACCATCATCAGTACCAGCTCGTCGCCCAGTCAACAAAGAGGAACCACGTAAAACTCAAGAGGTAATTCTCGGCTCATTCTCTCTAAGTCGCGAGACTTCCCTCCTTATGGCATCATTCTCCTGTTCAAGGACTTCTCCAACTTGATTGATCTTAAAAGCATCCAAAAGCTTAGCCTTCAGAGCATCCACTTCTTCTTGAACAGAAGCAACGACCTCCTCCATATCCTTAAGCCTATCTTGCAGCTTGGCAACAAGCTCTGATTGGTCTTTATAGTCTTGATTCCTCGATCTAAGCAACTTGTAGATTTTTATAAAGGCACAACGAACTCGGTTGCTCACATTGAGACCAAGAATTTTTCCTAGGTGAGAGGTAGCAGGAATATATTCCTTAATATCGATAAGTTATAAATCATATGAGCATCAAGAATAAATAAATCCGTATATGAAGAGGAACGGAACTTCATTTTAATAAAACAAAAATAGTTCAAGTACATCAACGAGAAGAAACAGAGATACAAAAAATAAAAAGGCTCCCTAAGAAGACTAGCTGGCGACCTCAGTTGGTTCTGAGGATGCTGGTTACTTCCTTTTATCCGCGATAGTCCCTGGTGCACCTCCCTCAGATGGACCAGTCACCGTTCCCTGATCAAGGGGAGCATCATCAGTAATGGTTGGGACAGCTGGGACACCTTTATTGGCAGTAGGAGAAGGCACCCCATCCACAACAGGCTTGGGTCCTGGGTCATGCTCGTCAAAGAGGGGAAATCAACATCCACCTTGGCAGCGAGCAAAGCCCTATCCTAACCCTTCTTGAAGTTGAGACGACTAATGTAGTCGATCTGAGCCTCAGAATCAACATATGCTGCGAGCCACCCAGCATTGTAAGAGCTCTCCTTGAGGGTAGCGGCCTCAGATTCTAACTTCTTCACCTTATCGGTAAGCTCTTTGTTCTCCTCAATCACCGCCAGCTTGCTCGTACAGACCAAGTCATAAGGCTGCCTCATCTCCTCCATCTCCTTGTACATTACCTCTTTTACTTTATTAGCTTTTGCCAAGGCAAGATTGAAAGACTTCTGATCAGCACTGACAGCCTTCAGGCTCGCCTCTAACTCAGCATTTTTCCTCGCCATCTCATCGCGGTTGTGATAGAGAATGGGGAAATCATATACAAACAGCAGAGAGAAAGAAAACATTTAGCGAATAAGGTATTGAAAAGATCTGTAAGAGTAGAGAAGTAAGAACAAACTTACCAAGGCTATCCCCTAACTCGCCTTTAGGGATAACTGGTCGGTCTCTATACTTAACGACCTTTGGCGATCAAATGGTAAGACAACTCTCTCGAGCACCGCCGGATCCAACTGAGGGGAAATAGTAATATAAGCCCCCTGAGCTAGGGCAGACGCGGGCACCAAAGACTGCCCCACCTTGGTCCTCACTTCTTATCTCCTCCTTTTTTCCTCTCTGTCCTTTTTCTTCCCCTCTTCCTCTTTCTTCCCCTCTTCTTCCTTCTTCCTCGCTCTCTCTTACAGTTCCTCCTCTTTCTTCTTCCTCTCCTGCTCATGATCTACAGTCTTGGAGCTAGTGGCATCATCCCCACTCCCAGATTTCTACTTTTTCAACCTATGAGCAAGTACCACATTGTCCTCATCATCATCCCGGATCAAATTTTTCCTAAAAGGGGCAATAGTCTCTTTGCTGGAGCTATTTGAATCCTATGAACTCTTCGAACCCTCCTCCAAACTGGAGGATCCTTCACTGCTTGAACTCTTTTCGCTAGAGTCACCTTCAACTCCACTTCTGTCAGCCCTTACGCTGTCTTCACCAGAGATGCTCTCCTCTTTGTCCAACTGGATTGGTTCAGCTACAACCTCTTCTATGATATCAAAGTGAGGAATACTATCAAAAGGTCGGGCGATGAAGCTGGACCCAATGTTCTTGTACTCTAAAAGGAATACATCTGATCGCGGGTGCTCACCGTCAGCCAATTATTCCCTGATCTTCCAAGCTTTGATTAGCTCAGCAACCCAAATTTTGTGGAGTGCAGGTTCCAAGTTCTTTGTCTTCATTGAAAAAGGAAAAAAAGGAAAACATAAAAAATATAGTACACTAACAGAAAATCAATTAGCAGAACAAGACCTATGTTTACCTATGTACTCCTTCCCGTAAAAGGGAATCATAAGTCCCCTGTACCTCGCTCCCTTAGTTTGAGGAGGGAACTGCCAGTTCCTGGTAATAAACCCTTCTCGCCAATAGTCGTTATGGGAATCAGGTAGATTGACTACCAATACCCTATCAGGACTCCTAACTTTCGGATAGAGGAGACCAGAGCTTGTTCGAGAGAAGGTATAGCAATAATAAATTTCAGCAAGATCTAAATTGGTGCCATAGAGTTGATTGATCCTATATACACCATTCATAATTTTCCAAACGTTTGGAGAACATTGGGCAGGAACTATATAGAAATAACTAAGGAAATGCAAAAATAAGCGATTTGGGGGAAATGTCAGACCCCTCTTGGGACAACAGAAGAACATGAATTCAGTGCCCATCCTCAATGTCTCGAACATTGCGAGGGACAGGGGAACATTCAATGTCCACCCAGTTAGGGATGTTTTAAAACTCCCTAAACTCGGCTATTGACCTATTACCTATTCTTGCCATCAGAAGAAACAACCCTAGCAGTGATAAAGAAAAATTCCAACAGAAAAATTTGGGAAACTTACGAAGTGAAATTCAGCTTAAGACGGCGCAAGGCTACAAGCAAGGAGGATGGAAAGATAACATAGAGCTCGAAGACTAAAGGAGAGACCTGTAAGTGAGAAAACGCAATGAGAAGCTGGAAAAATCTTGAGAGTGCAAAGATTTTTTGAAGCGACGTCAGAAATGTCCTCTTCAAACAAATTTAAACCCTCTCAATGATAACGCACGGAGAACGAAGGGCATCTGTCGCCTAAATCTACTAGAGAACAACGTTTCACTCCCCAAAGCATCTTACAATTCACAAAAATGCCATCAGAGCTATTATTTAAAATTATTGAGCCCAAATTGTGACCCAAAAATTTTAGGGGCAATTATGGGTACCTCGTCCATTTATCTTGGACCAGAGAAGTAGCCTGACTAAGCCCTATTAAGAATAGGGAGAGTCTAGCCCAAACTCCAAAGTCTCACAAATGACTAAATCAACAGCGACCCATTCAACCCCTAAAATCTCTCAAGAGATATTCTAGGGATTATGGACCAATGTGGAGGTACCCAATACCCCCACTCTCTAGAGTTCACATGTATATATTGTACCCCATACTCGGGGCAAAGGGTATGTAAATGAAAACTCTCCCCTGGAGAAAAGAGAAATACAAACAGAGAGCACCACCGTGGACGTAGTCAATTTGTCGAACCACGTATATCTTGTGTTGTGTGTGATTGTAAGTATTATAACTTATGTTCTTTACTTTTTTTGGTGATCGTACTTGATTATAATTTGTGTTGAGATTTATTGTCACCACGGTAAGTATTAAGTTTTTAATACTTTTCTTACTTTTATCCAAGGTTCTAAAAAACGCAGGGCGTGATCGAGGCGTGGAGGCCAAGCCTTAAGCATTAGAAGCCTAGGCGAGCCTTATTCGTAAAAAGACGTTTAGGCCTTATTAATATATTTTAATATTTTTTAACCATAACAAGGCTTTTAAAATACTAAAATTGTACATATCATAAAAATATGTCTGAATATTTGCAAACTAAAATACTATTTGATTATTTTGGATGAGATAATGGTCCTGTTTGTAAAAAAATTCTTTAAAAGGCGATATCGTTTCACTAAAGCATTGTTATTTTTAGAAAAAAGTGCGCCTTAAGGGTTTTACTAAGAATAAGGTGTAAAAATCTTAAGGCGAGGTGTTTCTCCTAAGCCTCAAGCCTAGGCGTTTTTTTTAGAACAATGCTTTTATCAAATTCTCATATTTACGTGTATGATTTTCATTAGGCGGACGAAGTACAGAAAGCGATGGAGTTACTGAAGAAGAATATGTATGATGGCATTGCTGCATATCCTGATACCTCGCTTGGACGGAATGAAGAAGCATACCAAATACTAGCGGTGACAAATGGGGTGGGTCGCCTGATTATCATTGAGGAGTCGATTAGGAAAAAGAGTAAAAACATGGACGAGACAAAGAAAAAGGAAAAAGGGAAAGAGAAAGTGGTTGAGGGAGGAAAAAGGAAAAGAAAGTGAACTCTTGGATATGTATGAACTCAAAGTTGGAAGTTGAAATCAGTTTTGTTTGAAGATGTTATGTATGACCTCATAATGTTATCAATGTTATTGGAATATTAATGTTTATGTTATTGGAATGGTAATGCAATGTTAATGTCTATATGTAAATGTCTATGTTATTGTAGCGTCCTCTTGGATAAGAGTATGTATAAAATCAAGAGTATTGGCAAAATTATATAAGAGTATGTATAAAATCAAGAGTATTGGCAAAATTGTATAAGGGTATGTATAAAATCAAGAGTATTGGAAAAATTATGTAACAATATGTATAAAATCAAGAGTATTGGCAAAGCATGCTTAAATCAAGAGTATATACAAAAGGTTCACTACTTGTATGTACCGATTGATAAGGAGTCTGCTCGATATGTACCTCGCGAACCAAACTTGTCTTGGAAGCCCAAATCCCACTGATAGGGATGATTATCTCGAATGAAGTTAGTTTCTATTTGGTTCGAGGTGATCATACCGAATTAGTGTTCCTAACTTGTGATGATTATACCGAACCGAATGCATCCTATCTTGGTTCGATATAAACATCCCTATAAGTGGGATCTGGGCTTCTAAACTAAGTTTGGTTCACGAAGTACATAGCAAGATGTATCATTATTATTTGGTATACACATACCGAAAGAAACCATATGAAATGTTAATACCCTAATCTAATATATTATCACCTAACTATAATACATCAAACTATATTACATTAATTTTTAAATACGTCCAACTTTAATGCATCATCCAACTTTAATACAATAACATCCAACAACATAAACAATCTATTGGAAATGATAATGAATTCCATTACATATGTTATATTGGTAATACATTACATTATAACTTGACTTACATGTGTACAAATATTACAGCTTACAAGACATCCCTCAGGAACTACCTACACATTTTTTAACATGTGTACAACAAATACAACATATTCCCAACTAGTTAATGTCTATAGGTTGACCATTGTTCGCTACATCCTTTGGGAAGTTTTTTAAAACTCTGATACTTTATCCAAAAAATTTTCAATCTAAGGTTTGGCTTGGGGACTATGTTAGTGACTTGCAACTGGTGGCAACGGACAACCATGTTTCAACTTTATAATGACAAAGTGATTACCAAATACATGATCAATCTGCATGAACATTGGATGCACAGTTCATTTATGTTTTACCGGTAAAAATATTAGACATGGTCTCTTCGATATGAGGACGCACACAGATTTGTAAGTATCGGCCAAAAGGTAACCACACACTTACATGATAATCTAAGACTTCGTACCAATTTGGATTTTATAATCGTCTAACATATTTAGAACAGTTTTCGAAAACCATCTACCAAAGAAGTGTGCATAGAACTTCATCCATCAAATCCGTTCTCACAGTTTTCCATCTATTGCTCTGGGTCTCCAACCTTAGATAAGTAGCAATGCATCTAAACCCAAAATTTTCGTTGGCATCCACCTCCATGATATCTCCTACGAAACCTCTATAAAAATCTGGTATCTCCTTCAGCTACTTCATATAAGTGGGTGTTTAGTTAGGGCACCATAGGGTGGGGCGGGTGAACTTCGTAAAATCAATATTCTTTTTAGGCCTCTAGACAACATGGTGTTCCTTCTCCGTGGCTTCCTTAGCAAGTTCGAAACCCGAGGGATCCTTTTTGGTTGACTTTTCCTATTTTTACCTTGCGTAAGCACAGATGACTCAAATAGTCTAGAAGTGGTGAGACACCCTATTGTAACAACCCATATTTTTAAGAGAACAAAAATAATCATGTCAAATTAAACTACACGCATGACGTAATTAAATAGAGATTAAATATTATATGTTGATTAAATTACTAATCGGAGAGAAATGATTAATATTTATCGAATAAAATTACTAAGTGAATAGTAACTACGTATTTGACGTCATAGCGAGTGATAATGGCGTGGCAGTATTTTATCTCAATTGGGTGTCATGTGTGGACTATATGAGGTCAAGATAGTAAATAATTTGTGAGTAACTCAGATAGTTATTTTGAGGTTATGATTGAGTCTGGAAGGGTCAAAATAGTCAATATAGTATACCCGGGTATATAGTTTGGATCTCGGGACAATTTTAGACCAAACCGGCACCACGATGTAACACCACGTGTTTTTATTAATTAATTGAAATATTCGAGAAAAATAAATTTTGGATTTAATAATTTTTATTAGTAAAATATGTTGGTTTTAATATTAGTAGAATAAAACTTCAAGCGGAATTGAAATCGGAATTAAAATGGATTTTTTATTGAGTTTTTAATTATTTTTACTTATAAAATTTTTGTGGGGGAACTGCCGCCAGACCTGCTTGATCGCTCGATCGACCCTGGGAGTCGATTGATCGACCTGTCAGTTTTGGCACAGATCGGCTTCTTAATTTTTAGAGTTTGAGTTGGTTTAGGATTATTCATTGTTATTTAACCATTCTAATTCGTGGGGGGACTTCTCATAATCACTTTTGTCCAAGTTTTTCACCAGAGAGCTCTTCCAAAAGTTTTCCCTCTCCTCCATAATCATCAACCTCCAACATAATCAAGTTTTTATCACAAGTTTTGAAGGCCCAATTGGGGTGTTAATCAAGTTTGTCAAAGAACAACTCTTTGCTAATTTTTCGAGAGAAATCCAAAATTCTAATCAAATTTTCAAATCGATCTTCACTCAGGCATGAATATTCCATTCCATTCCTTTATTATTATACGTTTTAAGTATTACCCAAACCTTTAATCATGTTTTTCTTAAAAGAAAGTAGTGACTTACTTAGAAAAAGTGGACACTAATTATGGGACTGTTTTTATTAAATCTTTTAATCTGAATAATATTCATAACCCTTGGGTACGTAGGATTGATGAGTGGATTTTGGATTTTATTGGTGTAGGTTGTATATAGAAAGATATTATTTTTGAATTAAATGAATTTGGGGACGTATAACTCATGTAAATTGTGTAGAGATAATGAAATTGGAAATATGATGTATTAATGATGAAATCTCGGTGTATTTAATTTAAAATAATTAAATGGGATTAATTGGGTGTTTATGACGATGTGATAATTAAATTATGATTTAATTGAATTGGACTATTATGCGTAGTTTTATACGTTGATTAATTATGCTTGTCTGTGTGACTTGTTGGTATTATTAAATTGCCATTGTGACGACGGGTTGTTGGGTATTTTTGCTCTCCCTATATTTTAGGATGCCTTCTAGGTATGGAACTAGTGGGTAGGCCTTTTCATGATTTATGCCTTCTAGGTATGGGACTAGTGATGGTAGATTATTACGACGTTTTTATGTCGGGGGTGGGCTGATTTCTGATATTTTATCGTCGTTACGTCAGCCTAGGCATGAGACTAGGTTGAGATTTACGTTAGAAATTCATCCTATACATAAGGTAGGACATGTTGATGACTTGGAGACCATTAGGTATGTAACTAAGGGATATTTTGAGGATCTCACATCGATCAAAAGGGTGGGGTAAATTGTTAATTGTGAAATTGAGAATTGAGAATTAATACCTAAGATAATAAGGTGGGTATTAAGATATGGGCGATATAAATAGCGAGGGCCGACAGTTTAAACGGGTCAGCTGGCATTTTATGTCGTGTCGTACATGGAACCTTGTCAAATTACGGGATCGACAGTTTAAACAGATCATCGGTTGTTTTGACAAAGGGTGGTGTTAAACTTTAGTGGAAATAACCACCCGGGGCGGGAGGACCGCCATAATAAAAAACGAGAATAATAAAATTGGGTTAATTTAATCAAATTAACGTTTTGGAACTGTGGGATAATTAAAGTGATATTAGTGTATTTTTATCATAATCTTTTAGGGTGGTTAGTAATTTATCTTTCTCGCGTTTAACTATATTCGTAATTAAAATATTCTATTGTGATATTTATTACGTATAATGCTACTGTCTGGGTTCATGAACCCTATTTGAGGAGAGTAGTGTGTATTCATGCTCGGGACTCTGACCTCATGTGTTGACTAACTTTTTCAAGATAAATTTTAAAGAAGCTACATAGGATTATCGAAGTTATCGTTTGGAGGTGCAGCTGGAGTTTATTCATTTTATTGCTTTATTTAGTTAGACTTTTTTTTCAGTCGTATTTCATTATGAGACTTCATTTGGGTTTTTATTGGGCCATTCGGTTCCAAAGTTTTTTGAGGATTTTAGTTAGAATATTTACAGTTGGTTATTATTTAGATTTTTTAAATAAATTCATATTTTGGAGATTGGTTTAAATTGGAGTTTAACATGTGATAGTTTTTATATTACAATTATTCGTTGGGATTGATTATCCTTTATCTTATGGATTAATTTTATATGTCTCATATTTGTCTCATGCTAAGAATGATATTTTATTTAGTTCACACCCGTCATAGTTTTGGTGGTAGCCGACGCCAGAATTACGTGGGGTGTGACACACGAGAGGACATTCTAGTCATTTTATAACCTAGGGTAAAGGGATATATGAATTTCCCAAGGTTATATTAACTTGTAGTTGAGAGAGGCTAGGGTGAGAGATATAGAAAACCATTGGAGGTCATTAGAGTAGAAAATGAGAGCATTCTTGGATCTTAGGAGAGGGTTCTTGGAGATTTCAACCTTGATCTTGCAGCACCATCGTCCTTGGAGTGTGTATTAGAAGAGAATCATCATCAAGAGAAAAAATGAGATCATTCCCAAACAAGGAAAGTGTTTATCTTGCATTTTTATGAGTTATAATACCGATGTAGAGTAGGGTCCTTAAGTTAATGATAATTGAATACTATTGTTGAGAATTTATGAATATAATTCATAATTTGGAATATGATTGCATGTATAATGAATCCAATTGTATAGAGAAAATGAAATTGGAGTTTATGGGATTAAGAACATGGGATAAATCTGGGTTTTGATGAACTTACGTGAAGAACACAACAAATTTTGGGTTTAATGATCAATGGATTTTAATAGGATCTTTGATGAAAATTGTATGGATTTGTCACATAATTTACGTTAGAAATCATCCCTACGTGTATAATGGATGTTTAGTTATTTTAATTGGACGTTTGGGATTGTTGTATAAAAGTTTGAGAAATTGAATTGTATGAAAATTCATAAAAGCAAAGAAGAGATACGTCTGATACATTTCGAATCGATTCGTCCTAGAGAATCGATTCGGTTTACCCGGAATTGATTTTTTTTTTCTTTTAACCCCTGAAATTATGGGAAATTCATGAGGGGCGCTTTGGGGACATTCTTAAACTAGAAAAGGGAATAGAGAAATATCAGTAGGCCTATGGTGGAGATTAGGTTTACATACTTTGAGACGAGTAGAGGATAAGTGAGTATAAATCCGTAATAAATTAATTAATGAAATTCGAGATGGGTTATAGAGTGACGAGTGAACCTATGACTATAACCAGTAGTGTACGATTGGAATAGGTGCTGATATTAAGTAAGGAGTAACTAAGGACCTTAGAGTAGTGAGTGATACTAAAAAATATACAAATGGAGATTATAATCGAATTTAATGATATGTCGAGTATGCGCACGATGTATACTACGTACGAGTTGATATAATTGGGTTGTGTGCATACCTACTGAATAATATATGTATATAGATTGTGTGAATACCTATAGATATGGTTTGATTATGTATGGGACCATACCTACGCTGCCTGCTATCAGGAGGTTTCCGCACAGAGGGTGATCCTACCTTGATGATTCCAGAGAGGTCTGGATTGGTTCCCCAGAACATGGAACTTAGGGCGGCCCACCATATGCAGTGTATTAGTGGGACTGGAAGGTAGTTTGGGTACTTTAGGTATGTGTGTATTCCAAAGGCTTATAACCATGTTCACCTCCACCGTGTGTTGATTTATTTGGGTTCGAGGAGACATGCCGAACTAATAATCCTTGATTGAGTACGGGAGGTACATGGACTTGATAGCAGAGTATGCCAGCATCGCGAGGGGCCATTCTGGGGTTGCTATAGTTGTGTATATATTATATGTGCAATGTGTATATGCCAGTGTGATATATCTACTTATGTGGGATAGTGTAATTGATAGATTTTGTATATCTAAAAGACTTTAAGTAGTGAATCCTAATTAATTGACTCAATAATAAAATGGGCATAGATAAATTATTATTGAGATTGTAGTATTGTGTCGTATGGGGATATACGAGGGCACTAGACTTATCAAGAGTAGTTAGATACATTATCTAGTTGGGCAGGGTGTCATACCTAGATATAATATGTTAGGCGTGCACGTTAGTTGAGAGGTGAGGACCTCAAGAGAGTGTAAGTGGAATTTACATGTGTAATAAATAAATGATTTAAATTGTGAGTTAAATACTTGCAAAATATTCTCAAAATGTTTTCTTGGACTCTGACCCGTGTCAAAAATAATTCCAAAACCTTTTATGTGTCCAGCCACAGGGACACCAAGCTTAGAGATCTTATCCAGAGATGCGTAACTACAATAGTGTGGAGGCCTGAAGGAGATTACTTTAGACGCTTCATCTCATTCATTCTAGATAGGAGATTTCTCTAGTATCTCATTCAGGCGTATTTCCCTTCAGACTGTTTATTTTATTTAGTTATGCATAAGAGTGTATTTCGATTTTAGTTTTACTTATTTCTGATTGTGGTTGGTTTATGTACTTATGGAACCAATGGTTTATTCGGTCTCAATTATTTATATATTTGTCGTGTGATTGTTCAGACTATATTTATGTGTGAATGGTTTAGTTCATTTATTTTATTTCCGCATGTGGTCATAATAAAAGATAAAATTTGACACCAACTTAAATTTGATATAGGTGATTAGTAATTAAAAAATTTTTCGACAGCGATGCTAAGAATGAACCAAATGGGATTCCTATTTGTTTTAATGAAGGACTGATCAACCATGGTTAAAATAGGTAGTGTGTCACAGATGGTATCAGAGTATCAGGTTCTAGTGTCCATAGGATCTGAACGACTTACTATGATTTCAGTGTAGAGTTCCTTGATATAGAGCTCTATTATTAGGATTGTTACATTCATGATTACGCATTTGAGCTTCATTCTTCTATTATTATAATTGTATTGACTCTGAACTCATACAATTTGAATCCATTTTTAGATGCCACCCAGGAGAGGACGAGTGGCGAGAGCAACAACTAGCGATAATGCGAGGGAGGCTCAGTAAGGGCCACAGGTACTGCAGCCACAACCACCACAGGGGTCAGTGTCAGCAACAGAGGTGGAAACAATTGTGGCTCAGCCAGTTAATGCAGTGATGACTGCCATTGCTTACCATTTCTCTCAAGTCCCTCACCTAGTGGCACCAGTTGTTCAGGCCTACCCGGGGACTTCAGAGTGTCAAAAGGTTAGGGAGGCCTTCCAGAATGGCCACCCACCAGAATTTCAGGGGATTTCTGATGTGATTGCGACGTGCCAGTGAAAGAATGATATTCAACTCCACCCATGAATAATTGATCATAATGAGGTGCAGAATGAAATGCTGTCCACTTTTAAGTTAATGGGAGCGTCTTTACAGTGGTGGGAGTAAGTTACCACCGTTATAGAGAGAGATACTATGACTATTGCTGATTTCTGGGTGGTATTTGATCGCAAATACTTTTCATTATTCGTAGAGATAGAGATGCAGAAGAAGTTTAGTGATGTGACTTAGGGTGATAGTTTAGTGGCCGAGTATGAGGAGGAGTTCACTCATTTGGCTAATTTTATACCAAATGAGGTGAATAATGAAGAAAGGGAGAAGGCAAAACTTACGGATGGTTTAGCCTGGAGGATCAGGGAACACTTGATCAGCAACCCCGCTTTGGTGACTTATACGGATGTTGTTAATGTCGCAATATACACTGCCAGGATCATCACTTCTATGTGAAGGGGAGCAAAAGAGGAGGTGAGCCCAACCATCGGGGTAAGACATGAGGGAGTGGTGCTAATGGAGCACCACAACAACTGCAATCGGGCAGACACCAGGGGCAAGATTCCCAACAGGGTGATCAGGTCAAGAGGTTCAGATCGAGGTTATCGACCCAAGGGTGATTACAAGCAGGGCCAACAGGTCCTCCGCAATATTAGGTTCCTCAGGGCTTCCAGGGCCAAGGGAATAATGAGGGAGGCTAGCAGGGTCAGTATCGTCAGGGACAGTAGGGCCAGAGACAGAGAGATTTTCCAGGCCAGTGCTTTATTTATGGAAAAACGAGCCACAAGAGGAGGAATTTCCCATAACATGGGAGAGCATCGCAGCAGCAAGGTGCCCCGCAGGAGAAGTAGGCATAGAGGCCACCTGCGACACCAACCCTATTCGCCCCACCACAGTAGGGACAATTATAGTGCGGGCATGTCTATAACGTTTGAGATGTCACCATATAACATGCCCCACACGCACCACCAGTAATAGCGGGTACATTTCTTATTCACGAGTTTACGGGTAGCATTCTATTTGATAATGGGGCATCACATTCTTTCATAGCGACTAGATTTGAACGAGCTATCGGCCTAATAGAGACAACTGGTTGTCTCCTTATGTGTGTGGAGTCACCGATGGATAGTGGGTCGCTTATACAGTCGATTTGTAGGGGTGTGGACATCGATGTGGGTAGATTATGCTTAGCCGTCAACCTTTTGGTATTAGATATGGAGGGGTATGACGTTATCTTGGGTATGGATTGGTTAGAAGGATATCAGGCGATGGTTAATTATTTTGGGAGGACTATTGTATTCTTTATTTCAGGACAGGAGATGTTCTTAGTGGCAATGCCTCTTCCCGAGGGAGGATTTAGCACACATATATATTACATTGAGGAGGAGTCCTCACAGGAGGTGGTTATTTTGTTATACTCGATTCTAGTCATGAGGGAATTCGTGTACGCATTTTAGGACATACCTGGGTTGCTGCCCTAGCCAGGAAATTGTGTTTGTTATTGACCTAGCGTCGGTTACGAGACCTATAGCTCAAGCGCTTAATTATATGGCCCCATATGAGATGCGGGAGTTAAGGGAGCAGATTTCGCAGCTCCTGGGGCAGGGTTTTATCAAATTGAGTACTTCACCATGGGGCGCACCGGTGTTATTCATCAAGAAGAAAGATGGGTCGCTTAGGTTGTGTATTGATCATAAATAGTTGAATAAGGTTACGATCCAAAATAAGTATCCATTGCCTCATATCATTGATCTGTTCGACCAGTTGGGGGGAGTAGCTTACTTCTCCATGATAGATTTGAGGATCGGTTATCATCAATTGCGCGTCAGGGAGGAGGACGTTCCTAAGACTACTTTTTTTGACACGATATGGGTCCTACGACTTTAGGGTGATGCCATTCGAACTCACCAATGTGACAGCAGTGTTCATGAATCTGATGAACGAGATTTTTTAAGAGTTCTTTGACTAGAATGTGATTGTGTTCATCGGTGATATTCTGGTTTACTCTCATTCTGAGGATGATCATGTCGAGCATTTACAGAAGGTTTTACAGACACTTCGATATCGCTAGTTGTATGCGAAGTTTGGAAAATGTGGGTTTTGTCTTTGGGAGGTGCAATTTTCAGGCCATATTATGTTTGAGAGGGGTATCGCTATTGATCTAAATAAGGTCTCGATGGTGAAAGAGTGGGGATAACCCACCGACCAAGGTTTACAGTCTTTTGGGATTAGGAGGATATTACCTATGGTTCGCTAAAGGTTTCTCTAAGATTGTGGGTCAGTTGAAAAACTTGACTCGCGAAGGGGTGTCATTTATTTGGGACGACCATTGACAGTTACCTTTCGATGAGCTGAAGGACAAATTGATCTCAACACCTATAATTATACTTCATAGGGGAGGAGTGGCATACTGCGTCTACACGGATACATCCTTACGGGGACATGGGGGGTGTATTACAGCAAGAAAATTGGCTATAGCATATGCATATCGCAAGCTTAAGCCCACGAGAAAAATTACCCCAAGCATGACTTGAAGTTAGTTGCAGTTGTATTTTCCTTGAGGATCTAGAGGCACTATTTGTTGGGGGAGGAATTTACCTTATTCACGAAACATAAATCCCTTCACTATCTGTTCACGTAGAAAGATCTGAACATGAGGCAGAGGAGGTGGTTGGAGTTCATGAAGGATTATTAGTTTGATATTCAGTATCATCCTAGGAAGGCTAACATAATGGCAGACGCATTGAGCCTAAGGCATGCGGGAGAGCTATCAGAGGTTTAGAAAGCAAAGTGGAGAGAGCTTCGACACAGTGACGAGATTGTTATGGTTCGTATGTTCGTATTAGCTGTCGCTCCCAAGATGGTGATGAAGGTTATGAAAGCATGGACAGGGGATCAGTACTGCCAGGATAGAGTTCCAGTTAGTAGCTAATGGGGAAGAAGGGTACTTGATCAGTTCAGAGGGTAGATTGCATTTTAATAGGAGAATTATGGCTCCAGTGGATATTGATTTGAGACATGCAGTGATGTCAAAAACTTAAGGGTACAGATTTAGAATACATCCCGGTGGGTATAAGATGTACTAGGATATACACAGATAGTATTGGTGTTCGGGAGTGAAGCGAAACATAGCGGAGTTTGTCTCAAAGTGTGATACCTGCCAACTAGTGAAGGTAGACCACCATATACCGACAAGGATGTTACTCCCACTAGATATTTCCGTGTGAAAATGGGAAAATATCTCCATAGATTTTATTACCAGGTTACCATTATCGCAGCAAGGTCACGACTCCATATGGATAATAGTGGATCGCTTGACCAAGGTGGATCATTTTCTTCCATTTCATACGAATTTTAAGACGAAGCAGTATGCACAATTATTTATCGTTGAGATAGTATATTTACATAGAGTTTCGATTAATATTGTGTCCGATCGGGACAAAATCTTTGCGTTCCATTTCTGGCAGAGCTTTCAAGAGGCGATGGACACGAATTTATGGTTGAGTACAACGTATCACCCACAGACAGATGGGAAGATAGAGAGAGTTAGTCAAATGCTGGAGGATATGTTGCGAATGTGCATACTTAACTTCGGGGGTTGATGGGAGCAATACCTTCATTTGGTGGAGTTTGCGTATAATAACTCCTACCAATTTACAATCGCATTTAAACCATTTGAGAAACTATGTGATTGGCCTTATATTTCTCCCACGTGCTAGTTAGAGGTAAGGTACATCAAGTTATTGGGGCCATAGATGATTCAGGACACCACTGCTAACTTTGAGTTGATTCGAGGGCGTATTCAGATAGTTCAGGACCGACAGAAGAGTTATGTCGATGTAGACAAGAGGCACATAGAGCTTGATGTTGGTGACCAGGTGTTAGTGTGAGTATATCCTATGAAAGGAGTTATGATATTTGGCAAGAAGGGGAAGATGGCATTGAGATACGTGGGGCCATTTCTGATCATTGAGAGGGTGGGATCAGTAACATATAGACTGGGATTACCGAAACACCTACAACGGATTCACGACGTGTTTCATGTGTCATCGCCAAAAAGGTACCGGAGGAGTGAAAAAGTTTATTGGCATGTTCCATTAGAGGAGATTGACTTACATCCAGATATCTCATATGAGGAGAGTCCGGTGACGACACTTGATCGTAGTGAGCATATACTGCGATCAAATATGGTACCCTTAGTTAGAGTTCAGTGGGGACACCATAATATGGATAAGTCGACGTGGGAGGATTACATGAGTGAGCAGTATCCAGAGCTATTCAACGCAGGTACGTCCCAATTTCGAGGGCAAAATTCCTTTGTAAGGGGGGAAGTATGTAACAACCCGTATTTTTGAGAAAAAAATTAATTGGGTTAAATTAAATTACACACGTGACGTAATTTAATAGAGGTTAAATATTACGTGTTTATTAGATTATTAATCGTAGAGAAATGATTCATGTGTATCGAATAAAATTACTAAGTGAATAGTAACTACGTATTTTATGTCATAGCGAGTGATAGTGGCATGGCAGTATTTTCTCTCAACCGAGTGTCATGTGTGGACTATATGAGGTCGAGATAGTAAATTATTTTTGAGTAAATCTGATGGTTATTTAGAGGTAACGATTGAGTCCTAAAGGATCAAAATAGTTAAAATAGTATACCCGGGTGTATAGTTTGGGTCCTGGGACAGTTTTAGACCAAACTAGCACCACAAGAGGGCATTTTAGTTATTTTGTAACCTAGGGTTAAGGGAGCTACGAATTTCCCAAGGTTATATTAACTTGTAGTTGGGAGAGGCTAGGGTGAGAGACATAGAAAACCATTGGAGGCCATTAAAGAAGAAAATGAGAGCATTGTTGGAGCTTAGGAGAGGGTTCTTGGAGATTTCAACCTCGTTCTTGCAACATCGTCACCTTTGGAGTGTGGATTAGAAGAGAATAATCATCAAGAGGATAAAATCAGATCATTCCCATAAAAGGCAAGTGTTTATCTTGTATTTTTATGAGTTATAATGTGACTACCCAGATATAATTATGGTAAATTATGTCTAAATCATGCCTACATTATGTGATATGGATAATGTGTTATTAGTGTATCTAATGTTAGGTTATTATATTTAGTCTAATACTACTTCATATATCATGAAATATCGAATTGGTTACGAACAAAAAATTTTGCATTAAGTTTGTAACACAATAAATGGTGTGTAAAGAAGAGGTTCGAGTAAGGAGTTATGTTGAAATTACGAAACAAGGGCAAATTTGTCCATCCGTTAAGTGGTATTTTGTCTTATTAGTATACCATGTGTTATGATTTGATTGGTTGGAAGGGGAGGCTGGTTTGGATGAATTAAACCCTTTAGAATAACTCATTTTTCAACAAAATGCATCCATCAGAGAGTTTGTCCAGAAAAGAGAGAATCAAGAAGTTTAGGAATAAGAAAGTGAGCAGCAAAAATGAGAAAATTAATTAAAAATTACGAAAAAGCCCCTAAGGTAATTCTATCCATAAATCTTATTATTTTTCTTGTATTACTGATTAAAATTATACAAATCATCAATTGTTTATTAAAATTTCATGCTGTTATGTATATGTATGGATATATACAAGTTCGAAGAAAGATAAAGGTGTAAATCCTTCATCTGGCCTTTAGGATCCTTGTTTGTTCAAACTTTCATAAGTTTTTGTATACTTACTGGAATTGAGAAATTCTAATTGGATATGAAGCCAGAATCATATATGAAAATCATATCCGAAAATTTTAATTTAACTCCTTATGGTCAGACCTCGAGGATAGTTTGAAGTTAAGGGGTAGAATCTGCCCCAAAAGGGTAAGTATGCATACCTTGTGTTTGAAGTTTTGATTGATATAGAAAATGAACACTGAAAATCATGTAACTTTAATATTGTATTATTCAATATGTTTATTGAAATTGGATGGAAAATCATGGAAAGTTATGCTGTAAAAAAATTATGAAAATTCTTGGAAGTTGACCAAACGATATACGAGCCTATAGGGCAGATTTACTATGTAGTAAAGAAATGGACATATTTTACTCTAGGAAACTTGAAATGATGCGCCGTCTTTTGAATTGGAGTCCTAATATGTTAGATATATAATTACCAAGGAGGAATTAAAGTTTATTAGGGTTATGATTTGGATATGTTAAATATATTAACATGAAGTTAGATGAGATTTCATTTACAATAAATGATTTGAATAGGATCATATGATGCTTATGAATTGAGTTGCGTTTAAGTTATTATTGGGATTATAATATTATTATGATGATATTAATATTTTAAGAATGATAGGAAGAGAAGGAGAACCGGTTGAACAAGTTCCAGACCAAGGCAAAGAAAAAACCCATTAAGTGGCCAAGATGAGTGTACTCACTAGTTAGATGTATTTATACATGGTTATGGATATGATCAGAATATTTATCACCGATAAGATGTATTTATACATGGTTATGGATATGATCAAAATATTTGTCGTTGGTAAGATACATTTATACATGGTTATGGATATGATCAGAACATTACTCACTGGTAAGATGTAATTATACATGGTTATGGATATGATCAGAATATTATGAATATGAAATTGTTCATTTCGGTTTAGCGAGAGGTTACTCCCCGACCCAGAATGGGGAAGATTTATCTATTAAAGACAAGGGGTTAATCCTCGACCAAGAATGGGGGAGAATTGTCTATTACAGAGATGGTATGTGAATCATGATTCCAAAAGTGGTCATTCATTATGAATGGGTCGTAGAAGTATATATAATATCACACGGATATAATTATTTTCATTTAATTTTATTCAATTGTGTAGTAAGTTTATATATTATCACACGGATATGATTTATTTCATTTAATTATATGCAATAGTTTAGTAGTGATGCATTTACTGAGCTATTTTTCTTAGGGTTATAGTGTTTATGTTTTCCAGGTAATGTGATGTCATTGACAAATCCAGGAGGTCGGGTGGGGTTAGCAAGGGATGCATAAAACCATGATTTTTGTCAAATGTAAATGGCGTAATTTAAGCCTACTTATCCTTTAAATAAGAAATATTAGCATAACTACTTTTGTGAATTTTTTTTAGTTATATGGATTCATGTTGATGACTAAAAAAGTTAACTCATGTTTATGGTTCGTTTAAGGCAATTATGATTTGACTCACTTTGACTTTCAAACTTAATTATAATTAATTAGGTTGGGGTGTGTCAGCTTTGTTATCAGAGCATAGGTTTTAGAGGTTCTGGAGTTAGGAGCGCCTAGATTTGGCAGTGGACGTAGAAATTATTCAGAGTCATAAGTATTTGATTTTAAATGATACAAATAAATATGTTGGATTCTCAAGACATGGACATGAAGGGTTTGTTATTAAGTTTTAAACTGGCTTTATTAACTAACATCTGTCTATTATATGTATACATTGTTGTACGGGATATGAAATGTAAGGATGTTATAAGAAAGGAAATAAGATGTTATAGTTTATTTGGGGAAGACAACGAATACATGTATTTTAATATGAAGCATTGCATTATTTCATATGTTGTATTGACAAACGTGTCATTGAAGGAAAATTTAAAGACAAAATATGGTATACAAAATTGTGAAGTATTAGAAGTGATCTCTTTTCATACTGGTATATGTGGACTTGATAAAAATTATTAAGTATTGGAAGTAATCTCTTCCTATATTGGTATATGTGGACTTGAGTCGTGTCACTTATTAAGCCATGGTTTGGTGTGCGCCCCATTTATAAGGGAGAGTGAGGTACGGGAACCCATATTCTATTTAAGTATGGGAAGTAGGGATAATTACTATTACATGATTATGATGAGACTTAAATTGTTAGAGTGTTAGTAAAATGAATATTCACATATTAAAGGTGAACTGAGAAGATTAATAGTTGTATATGTTTAAATTTAATATGTGAAATGGTATGAAACTAGTCAATATATCACGATCGATCCGAACATTCATAGTGAATTATGATGAGTAGAAGAAAAGAGTAATGAGAGTTGAGATGTACGTCTTAAATAGTATGAGTATATGCACTAGACATTACTCCTGTGATATTTTGAGATGCTTATATGAATAGTAAAGTTGAGACGAGGTGTTAAAGAGTTGGAAGTTTAAAAATATTGAGGAGTCATTTTACGAGTATATGTTGTGTATGAGTATAGGAAATATGTTAATTGGGTTGGAATATCAACAACTGGTTTGGGTGGATATTGAGTTGTATTTGTCATTGTACATCTGTATTATCACTAAGGGTATGTCATATAATGAATAGGGTTGACGTTACAATGAGTCACTAAGAAGTATGTGTAAGGATAATTTGTTATGTGAGATAACATAATATAATACATTAAGGCACTTATACAGGCTATTAAAAAAATATGACGCATAATAGTTATGAGAAGTATTATGGGGTTGGCAAGTACGGTTAAGGTTTTAAGTGGTTATGTTACATTTAACATCTATGTTACCAATTTGGTAAAGTGAGTGTATTGGTGATTTTTCATAATACTATCATGTATTTGTTTTACCATATAATTCACAAAAGATGTTTGGAAATATTTTGAAGACATATATACATATTATACGGTGTTAATTTAAGAATAATGTTGATGAATGTGAAAAACCCACTGATAGTGTCACTAAGGATTGGGGGTAAGATTATGATTGTAGAGTTATTGTTTTGTGTGGATGACTTGTTAAGGTCATTGTATGTTTAGTTAAATAGTAATCAAACAATGCGGAAAAAGGAATATAATGAGAAGTTATATTGAGTTCATAGTGCATGACTACACAATATACATGAAAGTGAATATGGAATCTTGGTTAGAAACAAACATTTGGTGAATAATTATTCATTATTGATATATAGTGAGGCTATAATTAATTTAAGGATTTTAAGAATGATATTTAACATACTCTTAAACTTAAGATATGAGGTGGATAGTAGTTAAAGTCAAACATAAGTATTTGGTGTTGAATGGAAGATGGAGAGATGAAGTATAAGAAGAAAGTCTTGTAATAGAATAGTTATGATTGGAAATATTGCACGATGATAAGGATAGACAATAGGAATGAAGGGAGAAACGTAAAGAATGATAATTGGTTTATTAAGAATATTCATTCATTATGAATATAAGATGACACAATCGATAATCTATTATGTGTGAATGTTTGTGTGGTGACAATTATATTCAACACAAATAAATAAGAAAAGAGCAATCACCAAAGGAAATAAAGAACATAAAATGCCAATCACACAACACAGTATGTACGTGGTTCAGTAAGAATGCCTACGTCCACGGTGGTGCAGTCAATATTATTTCTATATACTCTGGGGAGTGTTTACAGAGAATACAAATCGTGCCCTCTTGCCCCGGACATAGGGTTGTTATATACATATTCGTTCTCGGGGAGTAGGGGTGTTGGACTCCCCCACGTCCATCTTCTACTCCTAGAATATCTCCCTGCGAGATATTAGGAGTGGACTAAGTTGCAACTAAATTCAGTTGGAGTACGAAGGGCCCAGACTTTGGGCCATTCCCATTGGGCTACTCGTCTAGGTCTATGATGGCAAATCCGGGTACCCACAATTGTCCCTAAAGTTGCTGGGCCACAATTTGGTCTCAATAAATTTAAATGATTTGTCCTAATGGCTCTCTTGTGAATCGTGTAATTCTTCCCAAAGTTAAAAACTGATTTAGGCGGCAACTTGCTTCGTGTCCTATGCACGATGATTGAGAACGTTTAAGGATTCATTTAGAGTGGCATTTCTATATTGTCGTTTCAAGATTCTTAGCATTTCCTCATCTTCTGCGAATTTTAGCCGTTGTGCCCTCTTCTTCGGGTCTTCATTTTCTTTGCTTTCAATCTCCCTCATCGTCTGGGCTTGTGATCTTGCGTTGTCTAAGCCAAACTTTCATCTCGTAAGTCCCATTTGCTCTCTCTTTATGCTTTCTCTGTTGAGTTTTCTTCGAATTTGTAATTTAGGGTTTACAAATAACAAAGATAGGTAATAGATCAGTGCCTGAGTTTAGGAAGTTTTGCAATATCCCTGAATGGGTAGAAATTGAATGCGTCTCTGTCCCTAAGAATGTTATAGATATAGAGGGAGATCATTGAATTCATGTCCTGTTGCTTTCCCAAGAGGGTCTTACTTTTCCTCCAAATAATTTATTTCTGCATTTCTTTGGTTATTTTAATATTGTCCCTACACAGTGCTCCCCCAACGTCTGGAAGATAGTCAATGGTGTCCATAGGATAAATCAACTTTATGGCACTAAATTATTGCTTGCTGAAACTTATTTTTGTTATTCCTTCTCTCGAACTAGATCTGGTCTTCTTTACCTTAAGGCCAGGAGTCCTGACAGGGTATTGGTAGTAAATTTACCTGATTCCCACAAGGACTACTGGCAAGATGACTTTCTCGCTAGGAATTGGCAGTTCTCCCCCCAGACTGAGGGGGCAAGGTCTGATAGATTCACTGTTACCTTTTATGGGGAAGAGTACATAGGTAGTCTTCACTCTGCTTCTTCGATCTCCTTGTTAATGTGTGATTTTTCTGATATTCTTCTCTCTTCTTTTCAGCGAGGACAAAGAATTTGGAACCTGCTCTTAGTGAGGTTCGAGCTGCTGAGCTGGGCTTGGAACATCAGAGAGCTTTTGACTGAAGGTGAACATCTCCGGTCGGTCGCTTTTCTCCTGAAATACAAGAACATCGGATCTAGATTCATTACACGGCCTGTAGACAACATTCCTGTCCTAGATATTACTAAATAAGTTGCTGTTGACCCCATCCAATTGGACGAGGAAAAGAGCAGTTATGAAAGTGATATTAAAGGAGGTGCTGAAGGTGGTTCTGGTGAGACGAGATCCAGTTTTGAAAGTTCTTCTAGCTCAGAAGAGGTTTCTGAGGCTCAAGAGTCTTCAAGTATATCCAGCAGTTCTAGTGAGGAAATGGCTCCCCTAGGAGGAACCTGATCCGTGATGATGATGATGAGGATGATATGCTTCTCGCTAAGCGGCCGAAAAAGTAAAAATTTGACAGTGGGGATATTTCCACTGGTTCTCAGTCTGCTTCTCATGAGCAGGAGAAGAAGAAAAAAGAAGATGAGCAGTTAAGAGAGAGAGAGAATAAGAGATAAGAGGGGAGGAAGAAGACTGAAGAGAAAAAAAAAGGTGGAGGAGAGGAAGAGGACAGAGAAGGAGAAGGAGATAGAGGAGGAAAGGAGAAGAGTGGAATAAAGGATGAAGGCTGGGTAAGCTTTAGTACCCGTATCTGCATTGCCATAGGGGGCCTCGATTGCCATCTCTCCCCAACTGGCTTCTACGCTGCTCAAGAGATCAGTCCTGCCTGCTGATTGCCAAAGGGCAATGGGGATTGACCAGTTAGCCCTACAAGTGTGTCAGAGACTAGCCTTGGTAAGTCCGTGTCTTTTCTTTAACACTTGTAAAATTCTATTTACTGCTTTCTTCTAATGCTTACTTTTTACTTGCAGTTCGTGACTGAATTTTCCGTACTCTATCGCTCTGCGATGAGCTAGTGAATAAGAATGATGAGTTGGAGAAGCAGAACGCTGCTCTGAAGGGGAAGAGTATCGAGCTCGAGGCCAGCTTGAAGATTACTGATACTGCTCAAATGTCCTCCAATCTTGCTCTTGTTGAAGCTAATAGAGTGAAGGAGGCGGTGATGAAGGAGCTGAACGAGCTGAGGTAATCCTATGACCTGGTCTGTACGAGAAACCTCGCTGTGGTGTAGGAGAATAAAGTGCTAGGGGAGAAGCTGAAGAAGATGGAGTCCAAGGCAGCCACTATTAAGGAAGCTTTATTTAATTCCGAGTGGGTTGCCGCGTATGAGGATGCTGAGGTTCAGATAGGCTATATCAGCCGTTTAAACTTCAAGAAGGGCTGGAACAAGGCTCTTCTGGCTGTCGGGGTGAATGTCGATTCTTCCTTATTCGACGAGCATGATCCAGGCCCAAAGCCTGTTGTAGACGAAGTCCCTGTCCTAGCCATTGAAGGTGTTTCCCCTGCCTCCCCGAATATTCCTGTTGGTGCTCCTCCTGCTCAGGGGACAATAGTTGTACCTTCTGAGGGAGATGCTTCTACTGCTGCTGATAAGGGAAAGCAGTCGGCTTCCTCCGAACAAGCTGAGGTTTCTAGCTAGACTGCTCCTAGGACCTCTCTTTACTTTTACTTTACTTGTACTTCTTTCGAACAAATTAATGTAATTGTACCCTTTTATTTCAATGAAGTGAGAGTTCTTTCCTTTCTGTACATTGATTCTTCTTCTTTTTTTACTACTTGTATGGCTTGTAGTTGATTGATATAGATGAGTATATACCTGCCAGTTCTTAGCTAGGAAGGATCCATGGACCTAACGCGAGCACCAAAGTTCGTCAGGCCTTCGTTAGGATTTGTAAGTCCATCAGGTCAAGAAATAAGAGCTTTAAGGACCAATCTGAGCTCATCACCAAACTGAAGGACAAACTTAAAGAGATGGAAGAAGTTGGTGCCTCAGTCCAAGAAGAAGTGAATACTCTGAGATCTAGACTTTTGGATGCCTCTGAGATCAACCATGTCGAAGAAATTCTTTAACAGGAGAACGAGGCTCTGAGAAGGGAGGTTTCGCGACTCAGGGAGCATGCGCCGAGCATCGCCCCTCATGTACTATGAGGTTCCTCTTCATCGGTTGTTCTGAGAGCTGGCATAGAGCTGAGCGGTGCTCCTCTAGCCTTGCAAGGCTCTATCTCATCGGCTACTCCGCGAGCTGGTCCAAACATAGGTGGTTTATCTAGGGAAATGGACGAGCTCCGAGAAGATATCCGTCGAGCATACGTGATTGCTGCTGGGCTTCAAAGGGATGTCATACGGCTGAGACATCTGTTCAAGAAAGGTCCTCGGTGAGTGTGTGCTGATGGTTACGACCAAGGTTAGGCAGATGCTCCGACGAGGCTGACAGAGTTTAAAGAGCTCGCCTTTATTAGGGGATGGTTGAGCGCCCTCAGGGAGCTGCAGGTTCTGAGGAATTCAGTACTCTGGTACCGTCACGAGATCTCCCCTTCCACCTTAAGGCCTAACCCTTTCAGGAGGGACGATCAATGGATCCCTACAGATGCTATCCTCAGGCAACTGTTAGAGCCAAACGCGAATGAGGTCGAGGAGGAATTAACTTCTCATCTAGATGACGATCGAAGATCACAAGTAGCTGATTATCTTATTCAGAGGCCTCAGCCTCATTAGGATTTTACCAGCTGTAACTCTTTGTACATATGTAATGAAGTAATGTAATATTGATGTTTTGGGCGATCTCGTCGACTAAACACGGGTTGTACATTCTTGTTGTAAATATGATGAAGTAATATAATATCTATGTTTTGGTCGACCTCGCTGACTAAACATGTGTTCATCATTTATCTCTTACATAATTATCTTGGGCCCCTGATGGCCGACTAGATTAGTGGAGTTGTAATGTCGAGTAAGTGTCCTCCCAGTCCAGTATGCTTATAAGATACCGTTCTGCCTCACTTTACCTTTTAGGTCATGTCGTCACACTCCCTTAGGCCTAAGTGTGGCAATGGTGAAGACACACCTGGTCCTGGATGTTCTATCTGAGCAGGTCTTTTGATCCAAACATAGTTTGACGACCAATTCACTTTTGGTCTAATTGCCTAAGGATCCCCTGTAGGGCTTCATATATTATCGGGGCACTGCTAAGAGGTTGTTCGTGTTTCATAACAAATACCTGAGGAGGGTGATACCCTGCTTTTATGCTTTGAGTAAGGTGCCTGTTATTTGGAAAGGGTGTGCAAGTTATAAAGTTCTCAATACAGAATTAACACTTAATAGAATGCAACTGCCAAACATCTTTCATTTATTCATGAGTAAATAAAAAATGAATTGCCTATTCCAAAAGTTTGATAAAAGAGCCAAGAAAAATAAAAAGCTAGAAATAGAATTTCTTTAGGTTGGCTGCGTTCCATGCTCGGGGTATTTCTCTGCCATTCAGCATTTCTAAGTGATAGGCTCCTTGTAGATCGTCTCTTATTATCTTGAATGGTCCTTCCCAATTTGGCCCTAGCTTGCCATCTGATGGTTTTACTGCGCTGCCAAGGACTTTCCTTAGGACTTAGTCCTCAACTTGGAATGCCCTCGGATTGACCTTTTTGTTATATAGTTTCGCGAGTTGTTGTTGATAGCTCGCTAGCCTTACCAGGGCTAGTTCTCTGCGTTCGTTAGCTAGGTCAAGTTCAGCGAGTAATGCTGCATCGTTTTGGCCTTGGTGGACAAGGGTGGTTCTCATCGTTGGTAGGCCAGCTTCCAAGGGGATAATTGCTTCCATTCCATACGTTAGTGAGAATGAGGTTTCCCCAGTTGCTCGCCGTGGGGTAGTGCGGTAAGCCCACAAAATATGCGGCAACTTACTCACCCATGCACCTTTGGCTCGCTCTAATCGTTTCTTCAGCCCATCGATCACTATTTTGTTGGAAGCCTCGGCTTGACCGTTGCTCTGGGGGTATGCCATCGAGCTGAAATAGTGCCTAATCCCGTATTCATTGTAGAAGTTCTGGAAAGGGCCACTCTCGAACTGTGTTCCCATATCAGTGATGATGGTTCTGAGGATTCCAAAATGGGTAATTATGCTTTTCCATATGAATATCATCATATCTGCATCTCAGATGTTTGCTAGTGGCTCTGCCTTGATCCATTTGGTGAAGTAATCCGTTGTAACTAATAAATATTTGTGGTTACTGACGACGGTAGGATGGGTGCCTACGATGTCCATCCCCCATTGGGCGAAAGGCCATGGGTTCGTGAGCGATTTTAGGTTGCTGGCAGGTTGGTGAACCATAGGAGCACGTAGTTGACATTTTTAGCATTTACGAGCATATACTGCCGAATCTTTTTGCATATATGGCCACCAGTAGCCTTCCTTCATTGCTTGAAAAGATAGTGACCTTCCTCCAATATGGATTCCACAGATTCCTTCGTGAAGCTCGTGTAGAACTTGCTCGACGTCCTCCGGGTGGACACGTTGAAGGTAGGGGCCGGTGAATGATCTTTTGTATAGTTTTCCCTCAGGAGATAAGTGAAAGCGAGCAGCTTTGACTCTTATCTGATGAGCGGACTTTTGGTCATCTGGAAGTGTATCATCTTTCAAATAGTCCCTCAGAGGGTCCATCCAACTGGGCGCTGACTCGATCTGGAGCATGTGTTATAGGTTTGATGGCTCATCACTCTTGTTGATGCTCGGATGGGCGAGGAAGTCGATGGGTATTATCCTCTTCAAGTCGGAATCAATCGCTAAACTTAGGGCTGCCAGGGCGTCGGCATGGCTGTTCTGTCCTCTAGGAAATTATTGGACATTGACTTTCTCAAAGCTGGACATTTGCTCCTTTTCCAAGGCAAGGTAGACTGCCATTATTTCATCTCTTGCATTGAAGTCCCCACTTATCTGATTGGAGACCAATTATGAGTCACCGAACACCCGTTGTTGCTTTTCCCCCAGTGCCTACGCCTTCTGTTGGTCGACTATCAAAGCTTCGTATTTTGCCTATTTTTAGAGACTTCAAATCCAAGCCTGATCCCTTGCTCGAGGATTGTGTCCTCTGGAGTGATGGGCATAATGCCTACTCCTGCTCCCTTTGAGTTGGAGGCTCTATCGACAAACAGTCGCCAAACCCCTTCTAATGGGATTTTTTCCATTTCCTTTATGGGTTGAGCTGGCCGTAAGGCTGTTCGCCAGTGCATTCCTGGGCTGAAATCGGATATCAAATCGTCCGAGCTCGACTGACCAATAGTCTGCCAGATAAATCCTCTTTTTGCAGGACTGCTTTAAGGGGGTGTGATGTAAGGACGGTGATAGTGTGAACTTCGAAGTAGTGTTTCAACTCCCTCGAGGCTATTACTAGTGCGAAGGTGAGCTTTTCCATTGGCAGGTAACGTTGCTCGGTGTTCAATAAGGTCTTGCTCGCGTAGTAGACTGGATGCTGGATTCCTGCTTTCTCGCACACCAGTGCAGAGCTGACGGCGTGGCTGGAGACGATGAGGTATAAATAGAGGGAATCATCTTCTTGAGGTATGACGAGCAGAGGCGGCTTGCTAAGATAGTTATTGAGTTCTTCTAATACTTTCGAGCAATCTTGATTCCACTCTACTGTTTTGTTTCCTTTCAGGTGCTGGAAGAATGGCTTGCACTTCTCAAAGGACTTTGAAATGAAACGGTTCAAGGCGGCGAGCATACCTATGAGATTCTGCACATCCCTTATCGTGCGAGGTGGTTGTACCCTATTGATCGCATCGATCTGGTCCGGGTTGGCCTTAATGCCTCTCTTGCTAACCAAATATCCGAGGAATTTTCCTGACTGGACACCGAATTCGCGTTGAGCTTCATTCGGTATTTCCTGAGGATTTCGAAGGTATTGGATAGGTCTGAGAGATGGTCCTCTTTTCGCTTGCTTTTGATGAGCATATCATCGATGTAGACTTCCATGGTTTCTCCCATTTGATTTTTGAACATCTTGGTGACTAGCCTTTGGTAAGTTGCTCCTGCATTCTTGAGCCCAAAGGGCATAACTTTGTAGTAGTATAATCCGATAGTAGTGACAAATGCTGTCTTATCTTGGTCTGGTGAATGCAGGGGGATCTGATGATACCCCGAATAGGCATCCAGAAAACTCATTCTCTCGTGAGCTGCTACGGCGTCCACCAACTGGTCAATTTTTTGAAGAGGGAAACTGTCCTTAGGGCATGCCCTGTTAAGGTCAGTGAAGTCAATGCAGACTCTCCATTTCCCATTACTTTTTATAACTACTACTAGGTTGGATAACCATTTAGGGAATTGAACTTCCTGTATGGATCCTGCATCCAGTAATTTTTTAACTTCTTTCTCTACGGCTTTAGTCTTCTCTAGTGTGGTTCGCCGTGCTTTCTGTGCGATAGGCCTGAAAGTGGGGTCGACGTGTAACCTATGGAAAACCACACTGGGATCAATGACAGGAAGCTTGTAAGGTTTCCACGTGAAAACATCTAGGTTGCTTCTCAGTAACACCATCAATTCTTTCTTTTCTTGTTCTGTAAGAGAGGTTCCGATAAAAAAAACTCCTTCCCTCCTTACTTCTACCGGCCATTATTTCCTCCAGGTTCTCGACGACACGCTCAGAGGGGAGGAGCCTGGTCTCCTCCACTCCGGGCCTTCCATATCTTAGTTGCTATTTTGAAGGTATCAAACCTTCCTGTTCCTCGACTTTCTCTTTGGCCTTTTCGACCTTCTTCTCTAGTTTCGGGTGGATAGCTGCTATGAAGCACCTTCTTGCCATTGCCTGATCCCCGTGAATCTTCATTACTCCTCGCTCGGTTACGTACTTGAGTTTCTGATGGTAGGTCGAAGGGAATGCCTTCATTGCATGTAGCAACCCCCTGCCGAGGGTAGCTTGATATGGCGAGTCGATGTCGACCACCAGAAAATCGATCATCTTGGAGACACTTCCTGTCCTTACCGGTAGCACGATCTTTCCCAATGGAATAGTCACCTTTCTAGCAAATCCAACTAGAAGGACAGTGGCTTCATTCAAGTCGGCAGCACTTAACTTCAATTTCCTAAACAGGTCGAGATATATTACCTCGGATGAGCTTCCCTGGTCGACGAGTAGCTTGTCGACGTCGTAGTTGGCTATCCTGAGCGTAATGATCAAAGCGTCATGATGTGGGGTTCTTACTCCCACCAGACCTTCATCTATTAACACTATATATTTGCTATAGTCGACGTCATCTGTTCGCCGATGCTTTCCTGATTGTGTCTTTGCTGGATCGATCTGAAAAGCTTACATTACTGCTGTAAGCTTTTTTACCTCCATCCAAGCTGAAATCCCCTGAACCTGCTTCATATCAGATGCCCTATGAATTACTAAAAATTTATGGCCATCATCGTCTTCGAGTACGTTTTCAGGTCTTATTTCTCCGTTAGCAGTAACTTTCTCTGCCTTCTTCTCCATAAACTCGTTCAAGTGCCCAACCTGGGCCAGTTCTTCGAGGTGAGACTTAAGAGCTTTATAGTGCTCAGTTTTATGTCCTCCCTCTTTATGAAAAGTTCATCTCAGCGTGTTGTTTCTCTTTGAGGGATCTCCTCCCATCTTTCTGGGCCACTTAATAAAGGGCTCGTCTTTGATCTTCGCCTGAATCTTGTAGATTGGTTCTTTAAAGACAGTGTTGACTGCCTGAAATGCTTTCGAAACATTGTTCTTGCCTTCGTTCTTGGAGCCATTCCCTCCCCATTATTGCCCCATTTCTTCTGGTTTTCAACCTTGTCGTTTCCCTTGGCAGTGAGCTTAGTTCAGCCGTTATGCCCTAAACTGAGGCGGGTCACATCCTCCAATTTGGCGTACTTCTCGATGCGAGCCATCAGGTCATCAATGGTCGTGGCCTCCTTCTTCATCAGGGATTGGTGTAGAAGGCAAGAGATGGGTAAACCAATCTTAAAAGAGGCTACGACTACTTACTCTGAGCAGTCCTCAACCTCGTTAAATAACTCCCAGTACCTCTTCGTGTAGTCCCGGAGGCTCTCTTGAGGCATCTTCTTCATTAATAGTAAAGCATCCATCCTTTTGGGATGGGAGCTACTAGTAACGAAGCGGGTTGTAAAGAGCTCGTCCAGGAACTCAAAACTCCTGACAGACCTATAAGGGAGCCTCTCGAACCATTTCTATACCACATCATGCAGAATCGAGAGGAAAATTTGGCACCTTAGTGCATCCCGGTGGTTCCAGAGAGTCATGGCTTGCCTGTACTACCTAACGTGATCAATAGGGTCAGTTTTTCTGTCATAGATCTTGAATCTCAAAATAACAAATTTCTTAGTGGCTTCCTCTTCTTCTATCTCCCTTGAGAAAGGGGATTTCATCTGGGTCTTGAGAGCTCTTGTAGTAAGCTCCCTGGTAGATCTTGCACCGCGATGTGCTGGGTGTTGGTCCATCTCCCTTCGGACCAAATTTTGTATGTTCTCATTGCTACGAGCTGGGCTCTTGTAACGGTGAGACGGTCGCTGGTGCTCGAGCGAGTCATCGCTTGACTCGTGCTTCTCACTCTTCTGGGATCCACGTCTAGGGCTCCTTCCTCGGTTACGAGACTTGCTCTCCTGAGGGCTAGGAGTGCGATATGGACGTCGCCTAATGCTGCAATGAAGCTCTTTCTCCATCTTCTCTAATTTCCTTTTGAGGTGAGCATTCTCAGCCTCTTGCTTGCGAGCTGACTCCCTCTGCTCTTGGAGCCTTGCCTCGTAGGCATCAATGAATCTGGAGATTTGTATGGACCTTACTGGTCCTTGGCTCTTCTCTAAGGCTGGCCTTTTCAGGCGAGCCCCCTAATCTGAACGCCGAACTTCAGATCTGATCCTGCGAGGGGCAGGCTATTCTTGGATATCCCTTGCCTGAGGGGCATTGCTACTGTGACCAGACATTTTAGCTTCTTTGTTGGTGAGAGCTTTCTTTAAGAAGATAAACGCTTCCCACAGACGGCGCCAATTGTGGTGACAATTATATTCAACATAAATAAATAAGAAAAGTGCAATCAACAAAGGCAATAAAGAACATAAAATGCCAATCACACAACACAGTATGTACGTGGTTCAGCAAGAATGCCTACGTCTATGATGGTGCAGTCAGTATTATTTCTATATACTCCAAGGAGTGTTTACAGAGCATACAAATCGTGCCCTTTTGCCCCGGGCTTAGGGTTGTTATATACATATTCGTTCTCGGGGAGTGGGGGTGTTGGGCTCCCCCACGTTCATCTTCTACTCCTAGAATATCTCCCTGCGAGATATTAGGAGTGGACTAAGTCGCAACTGAATTCAGTTGGAGTAGGAAGGGCCCAAACTTTGGGCCATTCCCTTTGGGCTACTCGTCTGGGCCTATGATGGCAAATCTGGGTACCCACAGTTTGACATACGTATATAAAGATATAAAGTAATATATGAGTTGATAATTGGTTTTTATGGATAAGAAATCATCAGAGAATTATTTCTATGTATAAATGATAAAGAAACTGAAGATGTTATTAAGGAAGATTTATCGTACATCGAGGAACCAATGGAAATTCTTGATTGTAAATAACAAGTATTAAGGAATTAATTTATTTTCATAGTTTAAGTGTGGTGGGGGAGCCATGAAAATTAAATAAGCAACTTGGGAAAGGGAAGATAGCATGAGGAATCAGTATGCCCAATTGTGTGACAAGTGACAAGGGGGGAAAATTGAGACAACCTGGATATAATTATGGTAAATTCTGTTTAAGTCATGCCCACCTTATGTGATATGGATAACATTTTATTAGGTTATATAATTTTAGGTTATTATATATAGTCTAATCCTACCTTCATAAATCATGAAATATCGAGCTCGTTACGAACATGGAATTTTGAAGCTTTCGGTAGGAATGCTCATGTTGGAGGCTAGTTTTGACCATTATAATATAACAATTGACTTTAGGTAAAAACTAAATAGTTGTAAATATATGAGTTAAGTTTGTAACACAACAAATGGTGTGTAAAGCAGAGGTCCGAGTAAGGAGTTATGCTGAGCAAGGGAAAATATATCCATCTATTAAGTGGTATTTTATCTTATCAGTACACCATGTGTTATGATTTGATTGGTTGGAAGGGGAGGCTGGTTTGGCCAAATTAAACCCTTTAGAATAACCTCTTTATTTAGAAAAAATGCATCCATTAGAGAGTTTGGCCTTAATAGAGAGGATCGGGAAGTTTAGGAAGAAGAAAGTGAGGAGAAAAATTGAGAAATATCAATTGAAAATTATGAAAAAGTCCCTAAGGTAATTCTATCCATAAATCTTGTTATTTTTCTCGTTTTAATGATTGAAATTATACAAATCATCAATTGTTTATTAAACTTTCATGCCGTTATGTGTATGTATGGATAGATACAAGTTCAAAGAAAGATGAAGGTGTAAATCCTTTAGATAGCCTTGTTTAGGACCCTTGTGTGTTCAAACTTTCATAAAATTTTGTATACTTAATGGAATTGAGAAATTTCAATTGTATATGAGAATAGACTCATATATGAAAATTATACCCAAAAATTAGAATTTAAATCCTTGTGTCCAGACCTTGGGGATAGTTTGAAGTTGAGGGGTAGAATCTGCCCCAAAAGGAAAAGTATGCATACCTTGTGTTTGAAGTTTTGATTGACATAGAAAATGAACTAAAAAAATCATGTAACTTTAATATTATATTATTTAATATGTTTATTAAAATTGGATGAAAACTCATGGAAAGTTATGATGTACAAAATTATGAAAATTCTTGGAAGTTGACTAAACGATAGAGGAGCCTATATGACAGATTTGCTATGTAGTAAAAAAATGGGCATATTTTGCTCCAGGGAATTTGAAATGATGCGTCGTCTTTTGAATTGGAGTCCTAATATTTTAGGGATGGAATTACCAAGGAGTAATTGAAGTTTGTTAGGGTTATGATTTGGATATGTTAAATATCTTAACATGGAGTTAAATGAGACTTCATTTATAATAAATGATTTGAATGAGATCATACGATGCCTATAAATTGAGTTATGTTTAAGTTATGCTTTGTATTGTAATATTATTATGATGATACTAATATTGTAAGAATGATAGGAAGGGAAGGGGAATCGATTGAACAAGTGCCAAACAAAGGCAAGGAAAAAACCCATTAAGTGGTCAAGGTAAGTGTACTCACTGGTAAGATGTATTTATACAGGATTATGGATATGATCAGAATATTTGTCACTGGTAAGACGTATTTATACATGGTTATGTATATGATTAGAACATTACTCATTGGTGAGATGTATTTATACATGGTTATGGATATGATCAGAATATTATGAATATGAAATTGTTCATTTCAGTTTACCGAGAGGTTACTCCCCGACCCAGAATGGGGGAGATTTGTCTATTAAAGAAAAGGGGTTACTCCTCGACCGAAATTGGGGGATAATTGTCTATGACAGACAAGATATGTGAATCATGATTCGAAAAGTGGTAATTCATTATGAATGGACTGGATAAGTTTATATAATATCACACGGATATGATTATTTGCATTTAATTTTATGCAATTGTGTAGTTAGTCTATATACTATCACACGAATATGATTTATTTCATTTAATTATATGCAATAGTGTGGTGGTGATGCATTCACTAAGCTTTTTTTCTTAGGGTTCCAGTGTTTATGTTTTTCTGGTAACGTGATGTCACTACCAAATACAAGAGGTCGAGTGGGTTAACAAGGGATGCACAAAATCATGATTTTGGTCAAATGTAAATGGGGTAATTTAAGCCTTGTTATCCTTTAATTAAGTTCATATAAGCATAAGTACTTTAAAATTGTGAAAAAAATTTAGTTATATGGATTCATGTTGATGACTGAAAAAGGTAACTCATGTTTATGGTTCGTTTAAGGAAATTATGGTTTGACTCACTTTGACTTTCAAACTTAATTATAAGTAACTGGGTTGGGGTGTGTCATATAATATCCATGTAGAGTAGGATCTTTGAATTAAGGATAATTGGTACTATTCTTGAGAATTGATGAATATAATTCATAATTTGGAATAGGATTTCATGTAGAATGAATCCAATTGTATAGATAGATCGAAATTAGTGTTTTTGGAATTAAGAACATGGGATAAATCTGGGTTTTGATTAACTTATGTGAAGAACACAACAAATTTTGGGTTTAATGATCAATGGAGTTTAATAGGATCTTGGATGAAAATTGTATGAATTTATCACATGATTTACGTAAGAAATCATCACTACATGTATAACGGATGTTTAATTATGTTAATTTGGAGTTTGGGATTATTGTATAAAAGTTTGAGAAATTGGATTGTAATAAAATTCGTAACAGCAAAGAAGAGAGATGTCTGATACATTTCGAATCGATTCGGCCTTTGGGCGAATCGATTCAGTTTGTCCAGAATTGAAGTTTTTTCTTTTAAACCTTGAAATTATGGGAAATTCATGAGGGGAGCTTTGGGGACATTCTTAAACTAAAAAAGGGGATAAAGAAATGTCAATAGGCCTGTGGTGGGGATTAGGTTTACATACTTTCATATGAGTAAAGGACAAGTGAGTATAAATCCGTAATTAATTAATTAATGAAATTAGAGACGGGTCACGAAGTGATAAGTGGACCTATGACTATAACCAGAAGTGTATGATTGGAATAACTAATGATATTAAATAAGGGGTAACTAGGTCCCTTAGAGTAGTGAGTGATATTAAAAAATATACAAATGGAGATTATAATTGAATTTAATGGTACGTCCAGTATGCGAGCAATATATACTATGTACGAGTTGATATAATCGAGTTGTGTGCATACCTACTGAATGATATATGTATATAGGTTATATGGTTTGATTTTGTGGATGAGCATACCTATGCTACCTGCTCTCACGTGGTTTTCGCGCAGAGGGCGATCCCACCTTGACGGTTCCAGTGAGGTTTGGATTTATTCCTCAGAACATGGAGCTGAGGAAGGACCACTATGTGCAGTGCATTAGTGGGACTGGCATGTCGTTTGGGTACATCAGGTATGTGTGTATCCCAAAGGCTAAGAACCCTATTCTCCTCCACAGTGTGTTTATTTATTTGGGTTCAAGGAGACATGTGGAACTAATAGTCCTTGATCGAGTACGAGAGGTACATGGACTTGATAGCAGTGTATGCCAGCATCATGAGGGGCCATTCCGAGGATTCTATAATTGTGTATATATTATATATGCGATGAGTATATACCGATGTGATATATCTACTTATATGGGATAGTAGAATTGATAGATTATGTATATCTAAAAGACTTTAAGTAGTGAAACTTAATTAATTGACTCAATAATAAAATGGGCATAGATAAATTATTATTGAGATTGTAGTATCGTGTCGTATGGGAAAATATGAGGGCACTAGACTTATCGAGAGTAGTTAGATACATTATCTAGTTGGGATGGTTATCATACCTAGATAGAATACGTTAGGTGTGCAAATTAGTTGAGAGGTGAGGATCTCAAGAGAGTGTACGTAGAATTTACATGTGTAATAAATAACTGATTTAAATTGTAATTTAAATACTTACAAAATATTTTCTTGGTCTCTGACCCATGTCAAAAATAATTTCAAATCATTTTAAGTGTCCGTCCACAGGGACGCCAAGCTTAGATATCCTATCCAGAGATGCGTAGCTGTAGCAGTGTAGAGGCTTGCAGGAGATTACTTTAGATGCTTTAGCTCATTTATTCTAGATAGGAGATTTTTTTCAGTAGCTCATTTGGGCATGTTGTCCTTCAAACTATTTATTTTATTTAGTTATGCATCAGACTGTATTCCGATTTTAGTTTTACTTATTCCTAATTGTGGTTGGTTTATGTACTTGTAGAACCGATAGTTAATTCGGTCTCACTTATTTATATATTTGTCGTGTGATTGTTCAGACTATATTTATGTGTTAATGTTTTAGTTCTTTTATTTTATTTCTGCATGTGGTCATAATAAAAGATGGAATTTTACACGAACTTAAATTTGACATAGGTGATTAGTAATTAAAAAGTTTTTCGACAGTGATGCTAAGAACAAACCAAATGAGATTATTATTTGTTTTAATGAAGAACTGATCACTCGTGGTTAAAATAGGCGAGGTGTCAAAACTATATCCTTCAGTTTTCGTAACGTGGCCATTTTCTTATCTAAAGTTGACATTTCCCACCTCTGTTTAATTAGTATCATTTCCGGCTAATAATCAACCATTTGGTACTTCTCTAACTCGAGCACCATAGTTAATTTGTTCCAATTTCCTTCCACTTCCCCCAAATTATTGCCTGACCCTCTATACATTAGGTGACCAACTCATGAGCGCAAGGTATATCATAGACATTGCGAGCTATATCTAGGCACTGCTAACATTTTCATACATTTTCAGCTCCTCGAAAATTAGGTTAATGACTTTCATCTCATCCTTCACTTCCTCCTCCTCCTTGTCTCCAACAAATTCAAGCTCGGTCCCCACCACATCAAGTAAACTACTTAGACATACACCTATAGACATTGACGGACATTAATGTTCATTAACTTCTGGAGGGTTATGTCTAGCTTATCATTTTCAAGGGTCTTAAATCTAAGTATGGCATTAGTAGAGAGGGTTAAGTTAAAAGGAGTCATTAAAAGTATTTTATAATTATATAAGTATTTTTATTTACTAATTAAGTATTAAATGACTAATTTAAATACTTTGATGTGTTGATTTCCTTGGAAGTCCTTGAGTTGAAGTCTTTTTGTGGACTTGAATTATTACTTAATTTTTTATTTGTAATTTATTTATTTATTAATGTATTTATTTTCTCAGTAGAATTAATTAATTATTTTGATTTTTAAAATTGGTGATCCCCTAAAAAGTCTTCATGCTTTTGTAACACCTCGCCCGCCCGGGGAGAGCGAACGGAGCGCTAATGCGATAAAATAAATCCCAATCCACAAGTGACAAGGTATAGAGCATCTAAAACCCACAACAACAAAAGATCAAACTACAAATCTCAATCTCTTCAAATTAAATACCAAATCTCTCGAATTACATACAACAACTAACTCGAAAATAAAATAGAAATCTCCAAAGATCTATACATCAGAACAATACAATTCTTCTCATCTTGTATTAAAATTCTTCCCAAATAATACTCGCTAAAATCATCCCAATAGGTCCATAGCGCTCAAATCCACGCTAACCTGCCACTAAAAGAACATATGGGGAAGTACACAATACGACAGGAAAGATGCTCAACAAATATATGTATTGGCAACGAATAAAACGTAACAACACGAGTATGAATATTCAAATCAAAATGCAAATCTCAAAGCATTTATCAATATAATTTCTCAACAACACTTTAATTGGGTCACCAGGCCTCACCACATCCGTATATGCTTTATCAAGCCATAGCCCGAGAAACAGGATTTTTGGCGGGTGCCCAACCTCCGTGCCATATTAAAATCTCATGACAACATGCTCAACAACAACATGAATAATACCACATGAATCAAAATAATTCCAACAATCATTTTTCCAGATTTCCAAGAATTTATCAATTCAAATATGAGTTCAATTAAATATGAAATCAACGGAATAAACTCTTGAGAGATTCAAGGGAGCATATTGTGTAAAACCCCATACCTAAAACCATGATGAGAAACCAATGATCACATCCTCAAGATCAACACAAAAGATCTACAAAATCTCCTCCAAGAACCTCCAACAAAATAGCCCCAAGAACACCTCTAATCTAAGGTTGGAACTCACAAATCTCAATGGCCAATGTGTATATAAAAAGAAGAGGAATATAAAATATATTTGCTGCCAAAATTTGTGCCAAAAGTATGTTAAAAGGCTTGCCCACGACTTCCTTTTATAATGCAAAGAAATGAAGAGTTGGAATCCAAAAGACTCCTTTAAATAAGGCAAAGAAATGAAAAGTTGGAAGTCAAAACAACTCCAAGAGTTAAAAACATTTAAAGATCAATTTAAAATCCGTTTTAACACCGATTTCGAAACCGTTTGAAATTCTCTCCTTTAAAAATAATAACCAACATATTTGAGCAATAAAAATAATTTTATCAAAAACTTTATTTTCCTCCATTTTCCAGAAATTAATTAAAATAGCCCAAAATTACGCGGGTTGTTACAGTTTTGTATTTTTGCGTACTAAGATTCTAGTTTTATTATTTATATAGGGTCATTTTGACTTAACCTCCGTATTTAGGATGCTGGCAGCTCTGAAACTTTTCATCTCCAAGTCATCCGAGTGGTGCCAACCATTCTTTTAACTGTTGAAGAAGGAGAAAGTCCTCACCTGGAATGACGAATACTCAAAGGCCCTTGAAGAAGAAAAATCCTATATGATCAAACCCCCTTTGTTGTTCGTCATAAATAGGGGAGGTCCTCTCTATTTATACTTATAAGTTTCAAGCCATACGATCAATTCATCCTTGGTTTGGGAAAAGGAAGGAGGATAATCCACTATTTACTACGTCAGCAAGATGCTCCTGGATGCCGAGTAGCGCTACCTCCCACTGGATAAATTGGCCTACTCTTTGGTCATCGCATCTCTCAAATTAAAAGACTATTTTGAGGATCATTCAATTATAGTCATCACATCTTTTCCCCTCAAAGTTGGACATATGTTCAAATGGTCAATCGAACTTGGGAGGTTCAATATATAGTACCGATCGAAACAATGATTAAGGCACAAGTTTTGGATGATTTAATCGCAAAATTTAGGGGGAAAGAAGTGCCTAGCGACCAACAGATTATCGATCAAATGAAATGCTGTGGTATTGACCAATCTAGAAAATAGACACCATATTTGGATAACTCCTTTAACTTTAAAGGGACTAGAGTAGGAATTGTGCTCATCACCCCGGAGAATGCCATGATCGAGCAAGGAATCAAGATGGGATTTAAAGCATCTAACTATGAAACTGAGTATGAAGCCCTCATAGTTGGACTATATAAGGCTCACTTATTGGGGACATGTCACCTTGATGTATATATTCTGATTCAAATATGGTATCCAATTAAGTAACTCGGGACTACAACATCAAGGATGAAAGGATGGCAGTGTACCTACAAGTTAAAGTGGAATTACTCGCCATGCCCAGCATTATAAATTCAGTGGTTACCGAGCACGTTCTCACAGTACAAAAAGGTCCCAATTGGATGGACCTATTAATTTTTATCTCCAGAATTATATCTTGTCGACCGATAAAAATCAAGCCCATCAAATCAGGGTTAAAGTTGTGAGGTATTATCTGGGCCCGAGGAAAAAATTTACAAAAGGTCTTTCACAGGCCCTTACAAAATGAACTATATGATAGGATATGTGGAAGCCACGCAGGAGGAAGGTCTCTTCCTTTCTAAGTAATCAAAAAAGGCATTGGTGGTCGTATACGTAGAAAGATGCAATCTATTATGTCCAGAAGTGTGAAAAGTGCCCAAAGTTCTCCCTCGTGCTTCATCAACCAGTTAGCAACTTGAGGCCACTAATTTGCCCATGGTCGTTAACCCAGTGGGGGTTAGATATTATAGAACCACTCCTAACAGCACCAGGAAATCGCAAGTATCTATTGGTTGGCATGGATGAATTCACGAAGTGGATTTAAGTAGAGCCACTGACTAACATCAAGGATACTAATATAATCAGATTCATTTGGAGGAACATTATAACACGCTTTGGGGGTACATAGGACAATCATCATAGATAATGATATACAACTTGAAATTGGACCCTTTCAAGGTTTTTATGATAATCATGGCATCAAACACCATCTCAACTATGTGGCCTATTCTTAATGCAACGATCAAATGGAGGCTTCCAACACAATGATGATCGACTGCATGAAAAAGAGATTAAATAAAACAAAGGTATCTTGGGTGGATGAGCTTCCCCATATTATGTGGGCATATATCACTAAACTTAGAAGGCCTATTGGGGAAACGCCCTTCGCTCTAATATATGGGATGAAGGTTCTTATTCTTCCGAAAGCTGGTTTACCAACCACGAGGTCCGCTGTTCCAGAGAAATGTTTGAACGGCGAAGCTATGAGTGCTAAAATTAACCTAGTGGAATTACGAAGGGAACATGCCATCATAAAACTGGCCTCCTACCAATAACAATTAGCCAAAAGTGTAACAAGGGCATCAATCTAAGAAAATTCCATGTAAAGGATTATGTCCTTAGACTAGTCCTCGACAGTGCCAAAAATCCTTCAAATAGTAAGTTATGATCTAACTAGGAGGGATCATTCAAGGTCATGAGAGATAATCTGTAAGGAGCCTATCATTTGGAAGCAATAGAGGGTAGGGAGATACCTAGGGCTTGGAATCTAACCAATCTCAAGAAGTTTTACTTTGAGTTCCCTAATGTTAAGTTATTTATGGCTTAATTAGTTTTTCAAATTTTATTTCAGAGCTTATGATGCTCGCAGTTAGATCTAACACTCTTAATAAAATACCAAGTGGTTTATTTAGTCGCTTAACATTGTTATAAAATGGCAGGCTTACATTTTAAATTAACGATCATAGTATTTATCAACATTACCTTAGTCTAGTTACAATTACAAATTATTTAATTATAATTAAACCTACGGCTCAAGGTCTTCGTCATGAAAAACATAAAGACTTCATGAATTTCCCAAGTAAACAAAAGACCTATGGAGATCCCTAGGCACTGAATGAACCTGACTTTGGTCGGATAAAAATCTTGAAAAAGTGGGTGGCCCTAAACCAGGTGCTTTTTTTGCCATAGTATGTTCTAGTCCTAAGGTGGTGTGATGACACAACCTAAAAGGTTAAGCAAGACAATAAAATACATGCTCGGCATAATGGAATGAAAAAATGAAAAATTATGATATTATTATACAGACAACTTGTTACAAAAATCTATAAGTTACAAAAAGTTCATTTATAACAATAAAGGACAAAATAAATATTAATTATTATTGGCTAGTAAGAGCAGTATCAACAACTCTTTTTCGACTATCATTCGAATCTGGTTAGAACTCATCGTCATTCTTATAAGAAGTCAAATATCACTTAACCAAATGACGAGGGACGCCATCCAATAGAATTCAACTTTCTTCACTGCCAAAGGGTGGATGCCTATAAGCCGGGAAATAACCTGGTACATATACAAAAGCTAAGAATCCTTGCAAAATTTTTATATCTCCAAGGCATTTATCCAACTATGCTTGTAATATAATTATTTTACTTCATATATATTAATGAGGGCATCCATCTACCCTTCTTCTTAATAGACCACACTGCCCGAGGACCTATCCTAAATAGATAATGCAGTTTGAGGATGTCATGACTAAGGCCCATCGTCACAACATGAGCCCTTTTTTAATCATTTTCTCCCTCAACAAGTTTCTTCTTGAGGGAGTCATTTTCAGTTTGGAAAAGGCCCCCAACTCTCAAGTATCCTTGACTTTAGCAAGATGCTTCTTCAAAGAGTTCACCTTTTCCTCCATGAGAGTGCCCACATCTTCCAAGTCTTTCACATCATCTTTCACCTTGGCCACTAAGGCGGACTAACCTTTATAAGCATTATTTATGTTCTTAAGGGCCTTAAAAATAGAAAAAATGCATGGCAAGCTTGGGCACTACCCTCCCGACCAAGAATGACATTAAGATTACAGAAAAAGAAAGAATATCTTCCGCAGCATTTGTATTCTACAAAAAGTATGAATAAACTCAGTAATAATTCAAGACATAATTAAAATTCATAAAAAAATCTTTCATTGATAATCAAAATGGGCAAGGCCCTTACAAATAAAAACTAGAGAAAAAAATACAAGGGTGTGTAGTCTAATTATTTCTAACTAGTCTCCTTGCTCTTCACTTGCACTTGGGTCTTTGGGTCTTTGACTTTGGCACCTAAAGAGGAAGTCCGATTGACTAGTGTATCTATGGTAGCCTCCTCATTAGCGTTTGGCATGGAACCTGGGTTGTGCTCGCCAAAAAACTTAGAATCAACAAGTACATTTACCCATGCCAAGACAGCATCCCTGTCCTTTTTAAAGATGGGCTTATTGATGTAAGTTAGCTATCATCTGACTACCTCAAAGGATTTAGTGTGTCCTTTATCGTAGTTGGACTTGTAAGAGTAAGATTTTATGATTACTCATATCTTAGAATTTTTTTTTATAGTTTTAGTGTATCTCATTATAAACTGGCATCTCAAACCAAACGCTACATTATCTCGAAGTTCATTCAAAGATATAATAGTGATCGAGCACCATTTATCAATTCTTCATTGACACTATATGGAAGTATAAAACTTGTAGTTTTCATGTCTTATATAGATTATATTATGGGATGTTTATTTTTAAAATTGAGGATTTTATTAAAGGATTTTTAAAGAAAAAGTTTTTTTAATCTCGTTCAAACGAGATTAGGATCTCGATAGAACGAAATAGAGTTTTTCGTTCGAACCAACTTCAAAAGAACATCAAATGAAAGTCCATTGTCTTGACATAACACTTTCGTTAGAAGCTCGTTTGAAGGTTGTTCGAATGAAAGGCCATTCTCCTTAGAATGATCATTTAATGAACATCTAACGAGAGTCCATTGTCCAAAGAAAACTGTCTTTAGAATCTCATTAGAAGGATGTTCAAACAAAAATGAGGTTTCATTTATACGAGACTAGTTTTCGTCAGAACGCAAAATATTATTTTCATTCGAACGAAATAATATTTTCGTTTTAACGATCCCACCGACTCAAAATTCATGTTTTTGCTATAAAAACTTATTTTGATGAGACATTCTCAAGACTTTTGGAGAATTTTTTTTCCAATACCTATTCCAAAAGTGTTCATCTTTACTTTTTTAAAGCACCCTTTTGTTTTCCAAATCATACATCCATTTATATGATTTGTTGATTTGATAAAACCCCATTTTTCATACACTTACATAAACCCTTGTAAAGTTCATCTCTACTACTGACCTATGGAGTCGAGGATCCACTGCTAAAGGACAAGGTTGATTGTTAGATATTAAGGAAAAACCATCTTTTGTGGACGACATGGGACTGTGCCATATTTTGTAGAAGATTTAAAGACCTCTGCGTATTATACTTAGTCATGCGTCTGTTAAACTCTTTGCAGTGCTGAATAATAGGTTTTGCCCGAAAGGGATTTTTTTCTTCTTTGCATGTTTGGTTTGGTAATGTGATTGATTATTATTTAATTTGGACTTCATCATCGCATGTTCACCTAATTGCTAATCAAGATAAAATATGATTAAAGTTTGAATTTGTGTGTGAGGAACCTAATATACAGACTATCCATATGAACCCGAATTCTTAAATTGGTATTAGTGCGGGTTGCATTAAAATATCATGTGATCCTGATTTTTACGGAGTTTCTCAAATTGGTATCAGATCCGATTACATTTAGTTTTGTGTGACCCTTAAATATTTGAGTTTAAGTGGATAATTTGTATAATAGGGTGCCTATTTTTTATGGATAGAATTATGCGTATTGAAAATCTAGGATGAGATCTGTTTTAAAATCCATTGATGAAAGAGGGTGGACACCCCCCACAGTGACCAACGACAATATCATAGGTTCAAAACCTATCACTGATTGGACAAAAGATGATTTTAAATGGAGTAATTTTGACTCCCGTGATTTAAGTGCCATTTATGGAGCCATCACCCCTGGCGAGTTCTACCGCATCATGATGTGCACCACATCTAAGGAAGAGTAAGATATCCTCCAACTCACTCATGAGATAACTGACTGTGAAATCTTCTAAGCTTCAAAATCTCGCTACACAATTTGAGACAATTACCATGCTAGAATTCGAGTCTTTTGATGAATTTTATGCACGATTATCTGGAATCGTTAAATCTAATTTTAATTTGGGTGAGAAAATTCCTGAGACATATGTATTTGAAAAGTTTTTGAGACCCTTTCCATCCCAATTTTTACCTAAGGTTACCGTCCTGAATTCGCTTGGAATTTTAGATAAACTTAGGTTAGGAGAACTTATAGGAGACCTTCAAATTTATGAGATAGACATGTTTTTACAAAAATGTTACACCTAAGACTGAGGAAATAGAGACTGCTTTGAAGGCATAATGTAAAATGAAGAGAGAAAAAGTTTGTGATTCTTAGTTTGAATTTGATTTTGAGCTTGGTGATTTGGCCGTTTTAGTAAAAAAAAAAGCTCAAATTTAAGAAAGAAAATACTTTTAAGAAAAATAATAATGGGAATGAAGGCAATAATGCTTGTGATAAAAATGAGGTGAGATGTTATGAGTATGAGGATAAGGGACACAAATCCCACGGATGTGCCACTACGCTAAAGAGACAAGTCAAAGGAAAAGTTGCACATAAAGAAACTCTTAACGATAGTGACGTTAACTCGGTGGATTTCGGAGGTGAATCAATGCATGAACCTACTTTTTGTATTCGTCGTAAGTTAAGTGAGTAATTCTAGTTTGTCTCGCGTTGATGAGGACATTTTTAAACATGAGAGCCTCGACAATGTTTTGAATCTTCTAGAGAGAGTGAGAGCGTGGAAGAAAATTTGAGTGAGGGATAAGGTGGACTCCAAAAAGTCTTTCATGATCTTTATACCGAGACTTTTAAAATGAAAAATCTTAATAAAGATTTATCTTGTAGGGTGTGTGATTTAGATAAAGAATGAATGTTTTAAGAATGTGAGGCATCAGAGAGTCAACTCGAGAAGGTGATAGTTTCTTGTGCGAGTATTTGATTGTTATCGGTAGGGAGAAGACCAATTTGACGAACACTCTGACTAGCCAGATAAGAGATATTCAAGCTTCATTAGAGATTCGTGAGAAACTTAAAGCCTATGTGTCCCAACTCGATATTGATCTCGAATGTTCCCTCTAGGTCAAGGTCACTTTCGAGGACACATTTAAGAAAGTTAAAAAGATTCTCGTCGATCCCGTGTTAGGTAATGTTGAGAGGCAAAGAATAGGTTATGATGGTGAATCCACTTCCCATGTCGTACCCAATACAATTCCCAAGTTTGTGATGGACCCTTATGGTCCTTGTCATAACCTATCTAGGAGAACAAACCTACCAAGGAGAGCTCGTCCTAAACAATTTGAGCAAGGAGGACTCAAGTCCATTTATGTTTGTTCCCATTGTAAACAAAGAGGTCACCTTTGATAATTTTGTTTTAAGCTAGGGAGATTTCCTCACATGTGTGTTCCTCCGTACGCTCCCACACGAGTTCCTACATATGTTCCCCTACGCACTCCTACACATCTTGCTCCGTATTCTCATGCACATCATCATAGATATTTTTTTAGAGATTTCGAGAGCAGGTAGAGTATTTAATCAACTCTTTACAATGTTTAATGGAGAAATTTCATAGGATGTCTTTTCATTTTGAAAACTCCTCCACGCCTAATGATTGATATCAAGACTTAAAATATGGTCTTTTTTATATTCATATCCCTATTTCTAGATTGTATTATAATTATATTCATATGTTTTTATTTTTGATATATTTAGAAAATTCCAAAAGATTTTTGGGTTTTAAGGAAAAGTTTGAAAAGGGAAAAAGATTTTATTTTAATAAAATTTTTGAAAAGGAATAAAAGATTTTTGTATTTTCACTTTTCACCGTATATGGATAAACATTTAAGATATTTCGATCACCCCTACATTCCATCCATTTAAGTGATTTTTTTTATAATGCTTTGAGATATGAATTTGTTTCGTTAGTGTGCTTAATAATCCAAGGATAACATTTCGTTGATCATTGATGATCACTTTCTACATGTTAGACTCTCCGTCACCTTTATTTTACACGTGCATACTTTTTAAATATTGCACTTGCTTATTATGTGTTGAATATGATGTTCTACTTAATAATGAACCAAACGTAAAAATAGATAAGTTGTTCATGTAAGAACCATTGCCCGTATTTCTTTTTCCCAAAAATATTATTATATGTTAAGAAATGGAGAGGGTTTGCAAAAGATCAATTATTCTTTGCGTTAGAAGCCGCCATTTAAAAATAGAGCCTAAAATGATTAACGACACAAAAATAGAAGTGCCAAGGCCATTTTTATACATTAATGATTCGCTATGTATGAGCATTATGATTTCTTCAAAATATTTTAGAGTGAATTCTTTTATTTGTGAGATTTTGAGGGCGTTATAAAGTAGAAGATCATTGGGTTTGCACAATGGACTTTCTTGAAAATCATTACATAGTTTGACGTTATTGATTTGGGATCACTAAAATTCATAGCATATTGCATAAGTTGAGTCAATTTCATTTCATTTCACCTTTTTACACCTAAATTGAATTTGAGTTCTTTCATTAGAAATGTCTCATGGCTTTGTTATGCTAAGAATGTTTATGTTGATTTTCTTAGGAAAATGTTCACATAATATCATTCTGTTTTCACGATTTATATATTTTGTGTTATACCATGTTAACAATATGTTTTCGTACCTATATGTACTTTTTATACCTTATACTTGAAAATTTTGAAAAAACTAGAAAAATAGTAGTTTGATAAGAGATCATTATGCCTTTTTGGATTATCATTACATATGCTTTATTGATAATCTTTGTGATGATATATATACTTCTTCATGTGATGCTTATTATTCATGTTTAGATTGTACTCCTTTGTCTATTATGGACGAAAAAGGGGAGAACAAATTGAGTGGGAGTTTTATTTATCCTTTAAAACTCGTACGCGTCACTGTATTTCTTATTTCATGTGTGTAGGCCACTTTCACTTTGATGATGATTTCATGAACTACACAAGATGAATACAAAATTGGACAAGGTGAGAACAGGTTTCGTTGAAGACTAAGTTTCAAATGTCGTTCTGTTTTTTGGTTTGGGAGGATATTAGGATTCATTTTCTTGGGGTTTTATTATAATTTTGTTATCGGTTTCGTTTTGTACAGCTGGATATGTAAAGTAGTGCAATCCATCATCAAAATTATATATTAGATATTTAAGAGCCCTTATTATGGTTTTCCAATCATCTTAACCTGAATTACTTGTATACCGATTGAATTAGCTAACTGAGTAAGTAATATCTGGACGATTGTAGTGCATGCCATACATTAAACTACCTATGATACTATATTATTTCAATTAAGATATACCATTTCAGTATTTTTATATAAATTAAGATTTGGTTCAATAGGTGTTTTAGTAATGCTATCATTACCTTTATCGAACTTGTCCAGTATCTTCTCAATATAATAAGATTGAGGCAATACAAGTCCTTTCGATGTTTCAGACATTTTCATTCCCAGTATAACATCACCAATACCCATGTCTTTTATATCAAATTTACTGGACAAGATTTTCTTAGAAGATATAATGATATCTTTATTATTTTCAATAATAAGCACATCGTCTACATAGAGACAAACAAAGACATAATCACCTTTAGTGTTTTTAATGTAAACACATTTATCACACTCATTTATTTTAAATCCATTTGACATCATTACATTATCAAATTTCTCGTGGCATTATTTAGGTGTTTGTTTTAATCTATAAAGGGATTTTACAAGTTTATACACTTTCTTTTCTTTTTTCAGGGACTTTAAATCCTTTTAGTTGTTCCATTTATATCTCTTCATTTAATCCACCACTGAAGAAGGTGATTTTTACATCCATTTTATGTATCTCAAGATTATGTAATGCTGCAATAACTATTAACATTCGAATGTATGTTATTCTCATCACTTGTGAGTATGTGGTTTTTATAGCGTCTAGGTTCGAGGTCATTATCTTTCCCAACATATTCATTTTCTTTATTATCTTGATGACTACTAGATGCAGTATCATAAGTTTTTCTATAAGAACTTAAATCAACCACTTTATTATTATTAGAAAATATATCTTCAAAGAAATATGCATTTCTAGATTCAATAATAGTATTTACGTGTATATCAGGAATCTCATATTTATGTACGAGAAATCAATATGCACTACTATTAATTGCATAACTAATGATGTTATCAACATATGAAATCAACCGCTTTGAACTTTTTGGGTTTTTCTCCATATCCAGCATTAGTTGGTACTACTGCAATGGGCAATGATGTAGATGACATTTCTGTTTTAAACATAAATAAGTTATAATAAAACATATGAGTGGACAATTATATTAATATAATCACACATTTTTTTAAATAACATATTTTTGATAATTCACATGAGATAATTGTAAACTATTTTTCTGATTAACAAAAATAACATGCAATGTATATAAATTAAACAACTTTTTGATAATTCATAAATTTTTTATAAATACAAAAATATATTTCTTTCACAAAAAACATGCACATAGAAAAAATAAAATAGTTTATGTGACACAAAAATTAATTTCGTAACATATAGATTATTACGAAAAAATTTATGTAATTAATTAACATAGAATCATTCCGAAAATTTATAATAGTAAAAAAATATTGTCTTAAGATTGTTTTCCAAAATGATTTTTAATTTATTTATAGAATATATAAACGGTAATTAATATTTGTATAATAATTTGATATATATAAAAATATATAGGGATAATAAATGCGGTATATTTGATTGAGGCAAGTGTTAAATACTCTGACCTTAGGACAATATTTCCTTGTCTTGGTACCCTACAGACTCTATGACAAACGTCTCCCAAGATACAATAAATCACGCTTGAAATAGCAGCAATTCAAATTACAAGTTGCTTTTGAACCAACAGTGGATAACTCTCAAACTATATGTGGATTAAAACTTGATGAGAAGATAATTTTTTTTTCTATCTAAAATGTGATCAAAATTATAACCCAAGCCATTTATTTATACGAAATAAATGGCAGTTAAAAAAAATTGGAAAAATCCCAATAATTGACTGTTGGGATAAGATCGAATTTTTAACAACCAAAAAATCAAAGAAAAACAAATAAAAAAATGGAATAATAAATTGGGTCGAAAATCCAAGTTAAAGCCTAAGGTTCACGACCCACAAGCACAAGCACGAGCACGAGTCGAGTCGAGTCAGAATGGATTGGGTGGGGCGGGAGGCAGCGGCGCGTGCATGTGTGGGCTTAAAAGTCAACCTAAGCCCATGTAACTCCTCCCTCCTTCGAAGAGCTGGGGTACCCCAAGGCTACCAAGACTTTAAGCCAAAATAGGTTATATTATACTGCAACCATTTTTCACATTCTTCCTATGTGGGAAAAGAGCTTTAACATAACACTTCAACAAGTTCCATGTTCTAAATGGGTACTTTGAGCTACAACTTTTCATTCATTAATTTATGGTTTTACCTCGAGGAGGAGAACATAATACAACTTTAAACTATCTCGAAAGACTTGTGGTTCCCATGTTAAATTGACCCTAAAGTTGACAAATAACTTGATTTTTGTTAACTTAATTAAAAACCATAAAATACTTTAAATTCTAACAATCCCCCACATAAACAAAAATTGGTTGGATTAACATAAAGGACTATGCAGATACTAAGAGAGATCTATAGAAAAATTCGTGCATCGAGAGAGATATATTTTATCCTTGAATCTTTTCTAGTGAGAGACTATCAGATTTACTTAATGAACAGTGAACACGATGTCTTAAACTGTTCAGTGTTTTATGTAAATCAAATCAATAGACTTCACAGAGTAATTTTTTGGACAAATTTGGTTCTTTCGATTAGGTTCATTTCGGCCTCGAACATTTTTTGGTTTCATGAGTGCTTTAGAGAATTTCATCCTTACGAAGTTCTCATAAAAGTGACCCCTTCAAACTAACACATCGACTTCCCATTAATATTATCCTATTATACCCCACTTGAATTTTCAAAATATTGGAGTCATTAAAAGCTAAGCTTATTTTTACTTTGGAGGCAACACTATATTATCATCAGAATAGGTATGGTTTGAAACTCATCATTTTTCTTTTTAAAGAGTAAGTTAATATTTGATTGTCCCTTTAAAAAGAAAGTTAATATTTGATTGTCCCTTTGAACCTAGATCTTGGGATCTCCAGTCATCTAGTTAGGGTTGCCATTAAGACAACTCTTTATTTAGTAGTCTTTAGTCCCATTCCCCTCAATAAATTATACACTTGGTCTCTATTTAACCCTTTGGTTAACGGATTCGCTATATTATACTTAAACTATGTAGTCAATGGAAATTATTCCATCAGAGGGAATTTATTTAACGTTATTATGTCTTTAATGTATATGTCGAAACTTACCATTATATATATGACTCTGTACTCCGCCAATTGTCGATTGACTATCATAATGTATGCAAATTGGAGGCATATGTTTTGGACATATTGGAATATCCTCTAAAAAGTCTTGAAGCCATTCCACTTCATCTCTCGCTTTATCTAAAGCTATAAATTCAGACTCCATAGTGGACCTAGCAGTGCAAGTATGTTTTGAGAAATTCCAAGACATTGTAGCACTACTGAGTGTAAATACATAATCACTTATGGATTTAGGATTCTTTGAATAAGATATCTAGTTAGCATAACTTTATCCTTCAAGTACATATAGATATCTAGAGTAGTGTAGTCCATCATCAAAAGTATATCATAGATATTTAAGAACCTTTATTATCATTTTCCAATGGTCTTCACCTGGATTACTTGTATACCCACTGAATTTCCTAACTGAGTAAGTAATATCTAAACGAGTGGATTTCATGCCATACATTAAACTGCCTATGATACAAGAGTATTCCAATTGAGATATACCATTTCCATTATTTTTACATAAATTAAGATTTGGGTCATTAGGTGTTTTAGCAATGCTATCACTACCTTTATGGAATTTATCGATTATCTTCTCAATATACTAAGATTTAGGCAAGACAAGTCCTTCCGATGCTTCAGAAATTTTAATTCCTAATATAACATCAACAATACCCATATCTTTCGTATCAAAATTATTGGACAAGATTTTCTTAAAAGATATAATTATATCGTTATTATTTTCAATAATAAGCACATCGTCTACATAGAGACAAACAATGACATAATCACTTTTAGTATTTTTAACGTAAACACATTTATCACACTCATTTATTTTAAATCCATTTAACATCATTACATTATAAAATTTCTTATGTCATTGTTTAGGTGATTGTTTTAATCCATAAAGGGATTTTACAAGTTTACACACTTTCTTTTCTTTTTCCAGGAACTTTAAATCCTTTTAGTTGTTCCATTTATATCTCTTCATTCAATCCACCACTGAAGAAGGTGATTTTTACATCCATTTGATATATCTCAAGATTATGTAACACTGCAATATCTATTAACATTTGAATGGAAGATATTCTCATAATTGGTGAGTAAGTGTTAAAGTAATCTAATCCTTTCCTTTGTCCATAGTCCTTAGCTGCAAGTCTAGCTTTGTATTTTTAAATTGATTCATCAACTTTCAATTTTCTCTTAAATATCAACTTGCATCCAAGACCTGGTGGGAGGTCAACCAATTCCCACGTATGGTTTTTCATGATGGATTCAATCTCACTATTGAAAACTTCCTTCCAGAAAAGAAAAGGGCTTCTGGAGTTGACATCGCTTCTACGAAGTTAATAGGCTCACTTTCTAACATATACGTTAGAAAATCTAGAAGAAAAAGCTTTGCAGTGTTTGTCCTTTTGCTGCGTCTAGTTTGATTCCTCCATAGTTACCGTAGTTTTGTATATCCCCTTCATTTTTATACGAAGGTATTATGGTATTTTTCTTTCACTCATCTGGCATGTTACCTTGTTTTAAAATTTTATTGAATAAACATGTTAACCATTTTATCCCTGTACGTCCAAGGGTCCGCTATACCTCTATGGATATTTTCTTTGGACCAACCGCATTGTTCTTTCCCGTTTTTCTTATTAATATATATACTTCCTTTTCAGTAATTGGATATACCATTCCTATTTTCGGTTCTATGTTCTCGATATCTTTTTTGGGATATTCTTCATTCAATAATCCTTGAAAATACTCTTTCCATCTATCTAGAATTTCTTTATCCTTAATTAATTTATTTTGCTTTATGTCTTTAATATATTTAACTATACCCGTATCTATTGTCAATCTATCTATATTCGTTGCAAATTTATATGTCATTTTCACCTTATTATTACCTAATTTACTATATTATCTAGTGCGTTTTGTTTCACATTTGTAATAATATTTTTTACTTCACTTTTTAACTTCTTATACTTTTCTAAATCTTCTTTATTATTACTCTTTTTCCACTCTTTATAACTTATCATTTCTTTTGTATTCTCTTTTTCACTTCCTCATTCTATCACCAAGTCTTTTTTAATGAATCCTTTTCCTTTAGTCTCACCTAAAAGTTTATTACCTATTTTCTAGATATCATTCTTTGTTCTTGACCAAAATGTTGTTAACATTGTCGTCCCAATTCCACTTCATGTTTAACAGGTTCTTCTATTTAAATTCAATCGCTTTTCATCCTTTTAAATCCTTCAATTTTATATTTTGATGACCTATATTCTCTTTTCGATAATTAAATCCTTTAATGTCTAAATCATTACTAATAGGCAATGTTGATCTGTTAAGCTTTCACTAGGTATAACTTTATAGTCTTTGTATGTGTACAAGTCTCTTCTTCTAAGTAAGCAATAATCTATTTGAGTTTTATTTTCTCCGCTTTTAAATGTTATTAAATGTTCTTCCCTCTTTTTTTAAAATGTGTTTGTTAATGCTAGATCATAAGCCTTAGCAAATTCTAAGATAGTTTACCCTCCTTCATTTCTCTTACCAAAACCACAACCTCCCTGTATCGTTGGATAACCATCCCGTTCTACTCCTACATGTCCATTCAAGTCACCTCATAAAAATATGTTTTCATGCGTATCAATTTGTTGTAATACATCATCCAATAATTCCCAAAATGATTTCTTTACATTTTCATCTAAATCTCCTTGGGGCACGTAAACACTTATAAGATTCAATATTGTTTTATCTAAGACAATCTTAATACTCATTAATCTATTTTCCCATCTTTTAACATTCACGACTTTATCTAGCATATAGTGATCAACAACAATACCCACCCCATTTCCACGATTAATTGTCCTTCTCGAGTAAAATAATTTATAATCTTCCCCTGTCTCTCTAGACTTTTCACCCTTCCATTTAGTTTCTTGTAGGCATGCTATGTTAATTTTTTCCATTTTAAGGTATCCATAAGTTCTTTACATAATAATTTGATATATATAAAAACATATAGGGATAATAAATGCGAAATATTTGATTAAGGCAAGTGTTAAACACTCTGACCATAAGACTTTTTTGCCCCACACTGATTCTCTAAGGAATCTATGAAAAACGTCTCATAAGATACAATAATCACACTTGTAGTAGTAACACTTCAAATTGAAAGTTACTTTTGAACCAATAGTGCACAACTCTCAAACTATATGTGGACTAAGACGTGACCTGTAATACCCATACTCAAATTATAAGACTTTAATTCTCAATTTAACCCTCTCAGAATATATAAATTCAAACATATTAAAAAGAAGGATTAAACTACTCTATAAGGGAAGCGTGTACGTTGTCACACTCCCAGCCTTCCAAAGGAGCCTAGAGGATGGGCCAGACGCAGCAGAGCGATGACCTGGGAGGGGATTCCCCACCGGCAGGGGGACAGGATACGACCATCTCAAGGCACATCACGACCTCCAGGCAACACCAGCGAGACCTGGGAAGGCAACCCGATTGGGAGTCAGAGGATCCATAGTACCTGCAGCCTCCCGGACTTCATATTCATCATTTTTAAAAGCGGGGTACAAAGTTTCCAAATTACCCAAGGATCCCTAAAGTTTCAATAATTTTCAATTTGACCTTGAAAACTTCAAACTATCACAACCTAACCTATACTTAATCCTTAGACCCAAAACTTATATTAAATTGACCCTCTAGACTTTGATTTATTAAAAATTACAATTTCAGCCCTTGTAACTTTATGAAATTACAAAAATATCCTAAACTTTACTAAAATAATACTTTTAAGTCTATATAAGCATAAACATTTTCAACCAAATACTGAAAACCAATTATTTGTCATTTACACAACGCCCCCTATCCACCTAAGCCTCCACATAAGCATTAAATGCCAAATAGCACATATTTGAACTATGAAAACATGTGAGGTTCAATTACCAGGAAATATAAATATATAAAAACAGTTTAAATCAACCTCCCATTCAAACCAATCAACTCCCCTGCTCTAGCACTATAAAAACTCTACGAGTTCAGCCATTAAAACTCACCTCATCAGTAGATTCAAAACTCAATTTTTTCTTCAAAACATATAACCTATCATTTTATGCATTACATCCAGTTCTTTCAATTCCAAATGATTTATGTGTTGTTATAATGCTTAAATACATCAAAACAGTAGAAACATTATGTGTAAAACGTGCCCTAGGTGAAAAATATGAAAATTCCACCATTAAAGCTTGATCTTTAATAGTGAACTTTAAAATAATGCTTAGAGCTAATGTTTCAAGATATGAATACATTCATTAGAATAGTGGGAACTCTAGTGCAATGATTAAACCCCACGAATGTACATAACAAGCTTCAATTGATTGAAAGTGTTTTCTGAACCAGAATACTTAAAATTTTAAATTCTCCTTATATAATCCACCTAAAACCCTAAAATCAAACCCAAATTACTCCTGAACATAGCAGAAACCTAACCATATTCATTAGAATCCCTATCATACTCTTGAAAGCCACGAATGTTAAGTCAAAAAATTGGCAAAACATAAAGTTATGGAACTTATATACTGTACTCAATCCACAAAACCTATATATTTGGATTCCTTATGAAATTTTAGGTTGAGTTTGTTTAGAAATAATTTCAAATGGTTTAGAAATGAAGGCGATATCTTCGGTAAAAAATATGAAACCCTAAAGTCAAAAATCGAGAGGTTGAAGATGAACTATTTGATAAGGAACCTTGACCAAGCGCGTGTGGCCAAAAAAAATTTTTGATTTTTTTTTTCAATATTTGTATTTTATTCTTCTGGTCAAAATGGTATAAGTTAAGGCTGTATTTGGTCAAGCCTAGCCCAAGTTATGGAAAAATGAGGTTTTAGGTTTGAAATATCTTTTCTAAATTATAATTTGACCCCTCCTGAGTTTTTTAACTTATAAATTTGAACCCCAAACTTTGTTTATAAGTATTTTAAAATATTTTAAGTCCAAAAGTCACCAACGTTCAAATGTGACTTTAAGTCCAAGGTTTTAAAGTCCCAAGTTATTTACAATTAAACCCGTGAAACTTTAAAAGGCATAATTTTTAGTATAAACTGACCAAAACCAAACCCAATTCTAACAAATACTTATTCACCCAAAAGTTATATACATATAATCAAGTACTAGCTCCTCTCGATATCCTCTTTTGATCCATAAGTAGTTCGAAACACCGAGCAAGTAGGCTATTTTTACCTCTTTAATAGTAAATTTTGCGTATTTGGTAACTCCTATTGATTGATATCATTCAATAATAGCCAAATTTGATTCCAAGTATGTGTATAAATTACCATACTCATATGTTATTATAACCACTAATTGTTTTACTTATGATCATCGAATCAAATTTAACCCTTCTTATCTAATAAGTGATATCATAACAAATTTGTTGTAATAAGTCTGTTCACACTAAACTTTTGTGCATTATTCTTATTTGAAAAAGCATCAGTAATAACTAGGGAGTAGACTGTTGTGTTATCCATGGACTTTTTCTACTTGGCTTATGGTCTCCGATTTTGAGAGCCGAATTTATTGCTACATACGTATGAGTGCCACTTTAATTGTGTGCCTAGCCAGTTATTATCCAAAGATTTTGGATTACTTATTATTTAGTTTTACTGATGGCTTATTTAATTCTATACCCCTTAGTGAACTGGTAAGTATGGGATTATCAGTTCAGAAATCCTTGACTTTCTTTATAATAAATTAGTAAGTATGATTAGTTTAAACTCCTTGATTTAATGTTACTATGAGGAAAATTTACATTTGATAAACATAGAATTCTTTATACACTCCACCTCTCATCAATAGAGAGATCTGTTATAAAATTGGTAGAGCATGCTTAACATATTTGTGCTAATTCCTTTTTTCTCCAGATGACTCAGGAGAAAGAGGATAGTATTTATTCCACTTTAAAGAAAAATACCACTAATTTATTTGCGTATGTGATCGTATGGGCGGAGACTAAGACAAATGGGTACAAAGAGTGAAACTTTTATATTTTCTATTTTGTCGTTCGAGTTGACGATAAATGTAATTCACCCCTGAGGTCGTAATACACTATGTGTACTATTTTTATAATGAATAAAGTTCTGTTTTTCGCCTTAACTTTAATTCATTGCTTTATATATACTCTCATGTGCATTCATACCAAAAATCAGGGTGTGACATGACCAGAAGAAAATTTTTTCTATCTAAAACATGATCAAAATTATGACCCAAGCCACTTATTTGTATTAAATAAGTGGCGGTTAAAAAACGGTTGGAAAAATCCCAACAGTTGACTGTTGGAATAAATTCAAATTTTTAATAACCAACGAATAAAAGAAAAACAAATAGAAAATGGAATAATAAATTAGTCCATAAATAAATAAAATTAAACCACAAAAATAAATAAAATCGCATTGAAATTGGCCCAAAAAGTTGTACTTTGGCCATGTTAAAGCCGAGAGCCTACGAACTACGAGCACGCGTGTGGGCTAAAAAGTCAACCATAGCCAATGTAAGTCATACGTCCTATAGAATTAGGATACCCTAAGGCCACCAAGCTTTTAAGCTAAAATGGGTTATATTATACTACACCAATTTTTCGCATTCTTCCTATGTGGGACAAGAGGTTTATATATAACACTTCAACCAACTTCCATGTTTCAAGTAAGTACTTTAAGCTACATGATAACTTGCTTTTTGTATGTCGTTGTTGAAAGCTAAGTTAATCAAAATCCTCAAATACCTACAGATATATAACAATCTCAAGTGTAGAGGTAAGTAAGGGTATCAATCCACATCTAGGGGGTAAGCTAGAGAAAAACTCAATTGTAGTTCAATTTTTATTTTCTTTTTGTGATTTTTCACCTTTCTAATTTTTTTTTAGCTTTTTCAATATTAAAACAATTGGGTGAGGTGAGGTGAAATAAGACTAAACTAAATAGTGAGATGAAAATAACTAACTAGAAAGTGACTAAAAGATATGAACAAAGTCTAACACTAAAATAAGAGATAAAGTGAGGTAAATAATTATGAAAACAATCAAGGAGTGGGATTACACCACAAATTTTAGCTATTCTAAGTAATTAATTTAATTAATTGAATTCTTCCAAATTAATATCCAACTTACAAATCAACTCTCGTTGCAAATGTAATTTTAATAATAACCTTTTAGAGAATTAAGTTTAACACCCCACAACTCTATAAAATAGATCTACACTCCTTTTAATTAATCACCTGATATGATCGATCAATTAAAATTTATGTAAATCTTAGAAAATAAATTTGGAGTTGAAATTCAAGTTATAATACCCCACTTAAGAAACCCCTATCTTTAGTTCGAATCTAAAATGAGTATTATAACTAGAATTTTGATTTTGTCTCGAAAATCATTTCCCTCTCTCGACGCGTAAATTTAAGGGTGAGGGATCAAATTTAGCATTCAAAGGGAATTTTCAAGTAATAAAACTAATTAAACTAAAATAATATCAAATAAGGGTTTCCCCCCACCCCTTGAAAGGGGATTTAGCCTAACATAATATAAAGCATGATAATCAAATAATCAATAGGCATTTAATATAAAAGAGAAAAGAGAAGTACAATCAAACCAATCTCTTGAATTTAATAGACTCCAATCCTCCAATTTGAAATTTACATCCCTCCAATTGAGCATCCAAGTGATTTGCAATTAAATAATCACTCAATTAAATCTCTTACAAAATGTAACCTCACAAATATCTAACAAAAATAAAAATAAAACTATTTACAAATATTTCTACCTAATTTATTCTAACCTGACTCTCTACTTTTCTCTAAAATTTTCTTTCTCTATTTGATGATCTCTTCCCTTTTTCAAATGAGGTCTTCCATCCTTATATAGTAGGCACATGGAGCATGGGGGTAGGTTTAGGCTAGGGTAAGGTTAACGGGGAAGGAATTTTGCTCCATTCAACGCGCATTTGCCTCGATATATAGCTTTTGACACCGCAAACGGACGTTTGACCTATAAGATAAACATTTAAGCACATAAGACCTATATTACCGAGAATTAGCAACTAAAATACGTCTATTCGGGGTATAAAATGTACAGTTTTGGGTGCTTATCACACCACCCCCAAACAGAGCGTTGCTAGTCCTCGAGTAATAAGATAGAGAGAAAGAGAAAGATAAGAAACCAAAAGTGTACCACTTTAGCGGACACTTGCAATTGCACTTAGCATGTGCAACAAGCCTTTAAACCTATAGGTTGCCCTATAGGACGAGTGGTGTCCCGTGAGGATTTGCAGGGAATATACCCACAAAATTCTTATTTGCAAAAATTTATTAAAAGGCAGTCAATCTCTTATTAGACATAAAATGATCGCACAATCCATCATGAGATAAATGATTTCATAAATACAAGCTAGAATGTGTAAAAAGATTTAGCTAAGTAAATACTCAAGGCACATCCTTCCTAGAACTCAACGTGTGTAGTGTGAATCAGTCAAAACGGGTCGAGTATCATAAGAGTAATTCCTAGATTGCCTATTCAGAATCAAAGCTTCAACTTTAAAATCTCACTGGATTTAACTCTCTCAAACGAACTCTCGAGATATGGGTAAGTGTATCTCTCTTGTGTGTGAGGAGGTGAGTAAATGTAAGTAAGTTCAAACGTCTCACACACACATAAGAAATAACGAACAATTTGAAAGAAAATGATCTCATGAAAGAATTCTAATCACTATAGTGATAACGTCGAGTTATTCACCATGTTTAACTTTATTTGCTCGAACACCTAGGGGGAAATGTGGATGTATATGGGTAAGGGGGAAATAAAATGAGGTAGGATGGGATGAGATGAGGTAAGGATGGTGATGAGTGGATATGTGAGAATAAATGGATGAAAAATGGATGCAATAGAAGAGTGTATACACTTTAGGCACAAATGTCTTTATTACTAACTACAAACTCTCTTTCTTTTCTTGTCTCTTTTTTTTTTTCTTTTTCTCTACATTCTTTTTTTTTCTTTTTTTTTTTTTTTCTTTTTATTTTGCTAGTTTTTATTTATTTATTTATTTTTCAAATTAACACTGAAGACATTTAACATTTGGAATCAACACTCTTTTTCTAAAAAATGAAGGATGATATATGAATGTGGTGGGGTATGTATATGGATGGGGAGAATATGGAAAGATAATGGGAATGTAATGAGAATATGATATAGGGAAAAGTGGCAGGTGTATGAATGAAAACCTAGTGATCGGGACAAATTTCAAGACATGTGTTTCTTACAACTCGAAAGCGATGTCGTTCTCAGTGATCAAGCCAAAATTTTATGAAAGATAATGAGATCATGCAACAATTAAAGTGCCGACCCAAAGAAAGTTGAATCAACTTGTGACTCGGAGATTGCGTAAAATACTCTGAAAAGGGTGAAAGGCACGAATCTCACAAGCTAAAGTCTCTACTAGTGATCCTTAAGGTTCTCATCAGAATTGTAGTACTCCTCAACTCTAAACCGTATTGAAGTGATAAGTGCGTAAATTTTTATTGAGTCTAGGAATTCATAATTCATCATGCCTTGGGACGTATTACATAAGCTATTTATAAAAAGATAAATCCTCAAGCTTGATTCTTATACTTAGAAAGATGGATGATTGAAAATTCACATCAATGATTGAGATGAAAAAAACTGCAAGAAATTTTAAAAATCAGGTTTAAAATTCAAAAATTTTCAAAAGAGGTACGATTTTGATAAATTTCCCCACCCCCAAACAAAAAGGAACATCGTCCTCGATGTTAAGTAAAATGATTTTTAAAATTGAGAGTATAAGGTAGGAAAGAGATTACCAGAATCAACCGCTAATGAAGTGGACAGATGAAGCCGAGAATAAACCTGAATAAGAAGTGAGAAAAAAAATGTGTACAAGTCTATAAGCATGATAAAGCATTAGGATGAGACTAGTACCAGAAATGCGGGCTGCCTCCCGATAGCGCTAAGTTTAATGTCTTCAGCCAGACCGATGGATCTCACCCTAAAGATAGGAACTAGGAAAGCGTGAGGTGGCAGAAAAATTGGGGTGATGAGAATCACCCCCAAACAAGACTGAAGCATTAGTCTTGTTGGAAACATGCTAAAGTTGTCAATGCACTTGTATAGCAAAATGCATCATGCGATGCAAAGCATCGGTGGACCAAGGGCGGGTGGGGTGAGGATCTAAAAATGTAGATGGAAACTTGAAATGTGTAAAGTCAAGATCCAAACCAGGTGATGGGGTGGAAGGGATAATGGGTGGGTCGGGTGGGATAAATGGTGGAGGAAGATGATCCAACTCAAGCGTGGGAGACACACACTCATTGAGAGGAGTAAAGGAATACTCACAAGGGAGTATGGTTTCTAAAGATGGATTTTTCAACTTTTCCACAAGAGTAGCATCGGTGAATGTGGTGGGTGGGTAAGATGAGGCACCAAGATCAGAGATAGAGGGATCACTAGAAATATCAGGCTCAAAGGGATCCATGCATGGTGGGACATCATCCATATCCAGATAGTTAGGAACTATCACAGATTTTATCTCGGGAATGGAAACCTCAAGTTGGGGTTCAGGTGGACATGGTGGGATTGGATCAGGCTCACTAATGAAAGGTAAGTCAACAGAATTGTCGACTTGGGACCCGGACCATGGGATGGTCTCAACTTCGAGATTCTCGGGGTGAGAGGGTTGGTCAAACTCAAAATTCGTGTCACAAGAGGACACATCATCATCAAACTTGGTTGCAACGATGGGTGGATCCATGGGAATGCACGACTCTCTCGTACACTCAAATTCAGTTAATCGTTGTTCTAGCCTTTGGAGAGCTTCATTTTGAATTTGAGTGGCTTGCTCTTGCTCGAGTATGAACTGTTGCAAAAGGCTTTCGAGAGCAGATGTGGATGATGGTGGGTGAGTGATGGGTGGTGGCGGTGGGTGAGGTGGACACAACACGCTACTATCGTGAGTGTATGGAGAATACTCAAATTAAGTGTGTGGAGTGGGGCCAAGTTCATCATACGCGAAAGGATCGCTTTCTCGATGGACAAATGGTTGATATTCAGTGGGTGCATAGTGAGGGAACTGATCGTGAACGGGTGCACAAGGTTGCCATGATGACTGTTTGAACGTGTGAGGATCCAAAACATCGGGTTGGGATTCGTATTGCGTGAAAGGGTGATCAGACCTCCACGAATAACTTGGGTACTCACTCCACTCAGGATTGGGTATATCATGACAATGGGTCGAGGTGGGTTCCAGAATAGTGTCATATGGATACACATGTTCCATGGTGGGTTCGGATGGATATGTATTGTAAGGGCACTCATGGGACATGTGATCGGCATAATAACAGTGGGTGCACAACAAAGGATGAGACACGTCGACATTTGACACCGAAGGTGAGGGAAAATGAGGGGCGTGTATGGACGGGTCAAGAGTACCAACGGTACATGTGAGAGAGGTGAGACCACTAAGGATATCATAAAGATACGGCTCGGGATCACTCTCACACGTGTTGCGTGTCAATGGAAAATGACCAAAGTAGTCCCATAAAGTACGTTCTTCGGCCATGAGGAGAAAGATATTTTTTTTGATTTTTTTATTTTTTTTTCAAAAGTAAAGAAAATATTTTTGGATTTTCTTAAAAATAATGGAAGAAAATATTTTTGGATTCTTCTAAAATGAAAGAAAGAAAATATTTTTGGATTTTTTTGGAAGAAAAGGTGGGGAAAAATATGGACATTTGATTTGGACGAACTAACTAAAATCGACCACCGAAAAATGGAATTGGACACACACAAGTCAAGAAAAATTTCCTAACTAGCACATAGCCAATTTTTATCTTTAAATTTAGTGAAAGGGGTAGTCAAATTTTAATTAAGTCCGTGGGCGATAAAAATCACGGAAATTATCTTAGTGATCGCCTTGCAAAAATATTCTCCTATTGGGCTGCCTTGTTGATTGATTTTAAATTTAATGATGGCTAGGGTAGCACACAATTTGTAAGCGAATGAGTCGGGTAATAAAATCCCTTCTCGTGAGTGATCGGGTGTAGGTCTTAGCAATTTAATTCATCACACCATTCGAAAATAAATGCAATAATAAAATCACACAAGAGCACAAAAAAATAACTCGCTAACAGGAGAGGCGTGAGGGTTTAGAAATGTACCTTCCACGGTGTTTAGGCCGTGGGGTGACAAAAAATTTGAGTCGACCGGGGGGAGATCACGCCTATCTCAGTCGGCCCCGGGAGTCCTACGACCCAAGGTAGAGAGACTTCTTTTTCTCTCCTTTGGACGCCCTCTCTCTACCTTGTCCGGTTTCCCTATCACGCTTTCTTCGATGATTACAATTTTTTAAATGAAAAATAAAATAAAGGTGTCTCTATGCACCGCAATACAAGCAATGATAAAAATTCTAATACAAGCCTTCTAAAATAAAGAAAAATGGTCCTAAAATGCAACAAAAGATAGGAAATAATTGAACTACAAAATTGAATCCGCTCCGAGTGCTTCACGCTCCCAAGAATGGCAACGACGCCATTTGATAAAAATGACTTTTATAGTGGGTATTTTTTTCGTCGTTGCTTGAAAAACTCATCTAATCAAAAACCTCAAATACCTACAAAATATAACAATCTCAAGTTTAGAGGTAAGTAAGGGTATCAATCCACATCTAGGGGGTAAGCTAGAGACAAACTCAATTGTAGTTCAGTTTTTTATTTTCTTTTTGGGCTTTTGCTTTTTCTATTTTTTTTTACCTTTTTCAAATATTAAAACAATTGGGTGAGGTGAGGTGAAATAAGATTAAACTAAATTGTGAGATGAAAACAACTAACTAGAATGTGACTAAAAGATATGAACAAAGTTTAACATTAAAATAAGAGATAAAGTGAGGTAAATAATTTTGAGAACAATCAAGGAGTGGGATTACACCACAAATTTTAGCTATTCTAATTAATTAATTTAATTAACTGAATTCTTCCAAATTAATATCAAACTTACAAATCAACTCTCGTTGCAAATGTAATTTTAATAGTAACCTTTTAGAAAATTAAGTTTAACACCCCATAACTCTAGAAAATAGATTTACACTCCTTTTAATTAATCACCCGCTAGAATCGATCAATTAAAATTTATGTAAATCTTAGAAAATAAATTTAGAGTTGAAATTCAAGTTATAATACCCCAATTAAGAAACCCCTATCTCTAGTTCGAATCTAAAATGAGTATTATAACTAGAATTTCGAATTTCTCTCGAAAATCATTTACCCTCTCTCGAGGCGTAAACTTAAGGGTGAGGGATCAAAATTAACATTCAAAGGGAATGTTCAAGTAATCAAACTAATTAAACAAAATAACATCAAATAAGGGTTTCCCCTCACCCTTTGAAAGGAGATTTAGCCTAACATAATATAAAGCATGATAATCAAATAATCAATAGGCATTTAATATAAAAGAGAAAAGAGAAGAACAATCAAACCAATCTATTGAATTTAATTGACTCCAATCCTCCAATTTGAAATTTACATCCCTTCAATTGAGCATCCAAGTGATTTGAAATTAAATTATTACTTAATTAAATCTCTTACAAAATTTAACCTCACAAATATCTAACAAAAATAAAAATAAAACTATTTACAAATATTTCTACCTAATTTATTTTAACCTAACTCTCTACTTTTCTCTAGAATTTTCTCTCTCTATTTGTTGATATCTTCCCTTTTTCAAATGAGGTCTTTCATCCTTATATAGTAGGCACATGGAGCATGGGGGTAGGTTTAGGCTAGGGTAAGGTTAACGGGGAAGGAATTTAGCTCCATTCAACGCGCATTTGCATCGATATATAGCTTTTGACACTGCAAACGGACGTTTGACCTACAAGATAAACATTTAAGCACATAAGACCCATATTATCGAGAATTAACAACTAAAATATGTCTATTCGGGGTATAAAATGTACAATTTTGGGTGCTTATCACTACAATTTCTCATTTATAGATTTATGGTTTTACGCATGTAAGTATATCACATTATAACGCATTATCACTTGGAATTGTCTAGGAAGACATGTGGGCCCCATATTAAATTCACCCTAAAGTCGACCAAAATTTGATTTTTGTCAACTTAATTAAAATCCATAAAATACCATATATTCTAACATCAAGGAAATGAGTAATCTCCCAGAATTATTCAGTAATCACACATGGAAGTAAATACTGACACAAATCAAAATGAGGGAAACCAGATATAAGCCCACATTCGACAAAATTGATAACCTTCCACAGTTATTCAATAATCAAACAAGGAGCAGACCTTGGTACATACCATTTTTTTAAAATAGTAAAAAATGAATTTTTTGATAAAAAATCATGGATACGATCTTCACGGTGAGAAGATCATCTCCAATTTTTTTTCATCAAAAAATTCATACAAAAACCATTGAGATGAGATGATATGTCAAAAATGGTATAAATATGCGTTTTCGACTGTTGAAATTTTGGGTCTGCACCTGCCACTAGATTGATTGAATTTTTTGATGAAAATTTCAAGGATATGATTTTCTCACTATTGAAATCATATCCTTGAAGTTTCATAAAAAAAATTCAATAAAAAGTGGGCGAGATGATCGTCAAAATTTTAACAGACGAAAATGCATATTTGTACAATTTTTTTACATATCACCTCATCTCAACGTTTTTTATCAAATTTTTTGATGAAAAAAATTGCAGATGATCTTCTCACCGTGAAGATTATATCTACAAAGTTTCATCAAAAAGTTTATTTTTTACTATTTAAAAAAAATAGTATGTACCGGGGGTCTATATCATAAGGATTCCTTACAGGAGGGTCTCTCTCTCTCTCTCTCTCTCTCTCTCTCTCTCTCTCTATATATATATATATATATATATATATATATATATATATATATATATATATATATATATATATATATATATATATACAGTCCGACTCAAATGCGGACCTAACTTGTGGATTTAACTTGCGGACGGATTTTTCCGTATTTTTTAAAAATAGTAAAAAAAGTTTTACGACTTGATTTTTTTCTGTGGTATTTAAACATTCCAAGGGACCCCTATAAAAAAATCAACTCAAAATGAATTGTTTTGCTATTTTTAAAAAATTGATCAAACACATGTCAGTTTTTAAAGCTCTTTAAAACTGACATATGTTTGACCGATTTTTTAAAAATAGTAAAACATTTCATTTTGAGTTGATTTTTTTTACAGGAGTCCTTTGAAATGTTTAAATACCACAGGAAAAAATCAAGTTGAAATTTGATTGTTTTCTATTTTTAAAAAATACACAAAAATCCATTCGCAAGTTAAATCCGCTAGTAACGTCCGCATTAGAGCATGACTATATATATATAGGCTATGGTACCTACCAAGTATACATAACGATTTTTTTAAGATAGTAAAAAAATATTTTTGAGTTAAGTTTTTTTATGCGGTATTTAAATATTTCAAGGGACTCACATAAAAAAAAAAGCTCAAAATAAGTTTTTTTTTTCTATTTTAAAAAAAAATGGTCAACCTTTCAGACCTTTGAAAGCACTTTAAAAGCTGTGAAATTTTGACCCGTTTTTTTATAAATAGCAAAAAGAGTTATTTTGAGTTGATTATTTTTTAGATGTGTTCGTTGAAATATTTAAATACCATATAAAAAACTCAAATTAAAAGAATATACCTTCATTCAGCCCTAAAGGTAAACTTCAATAGGCCCCAAGAAGGGAAGAAATGACAAAAAATGACGAAAAACTAAAAGAATATACCTTGACTAGGCACCACTATATGTTATGAGGGAAGGTAATATTACTATGGGAAAGGGATATAATTACCAATAGGGATAAAAGATAAATAAAACATATATGGGCAGAACCACGAGTAGGCCCCCCCAAAAGCAAGAGTAATTTTAGTAGACTTCTCCATCCCAATTCAGAACTCATGTCGTCACATTAACCCTCCCAACATAGCACACTTGGTTATGAAATGTGCCTATAAGGAAAGTGAGGAGAGAAAAGTTCAAGCATTGATTTGATATATAGAGATAGGTGATTAGTCGTGAATATTATATTTAATACCCTTTATTCTTACATATTCTAGCATTCCCACATTCGTTAATTCCTATATTTAAGCTCATATATTTAATACATTTTTCTATCAATTTATATGTTTTGTGAGGTATATTTAAGCTTTTGTAGGTATTATGGATACATAGTGTGAAGTTCGACGCATTTTGAAAAGGTTTCTTCCTAAAATGCAACTTCAAGGGTAATTTAGTCTTTCTAAACTCCCTATTTTGGATAGTATGAAGTTATCACATGTATATCATCAAATTATCTTTGCGTGACCACATACCATACGTCATTCTCATCCCGAATGAGGAAGTTATGGCCATTTATAGAACATTTTAGCATTTTCTTCTATTTCAAGGGCAATTTGATAATTTCATACTACACAATTTGGAGGGTTTCAAAACACCATCATGTATAGAATTGAATTAGCTTCACTTGTGTTCCTTCTGCGCATCATTCTAAGTCCGTATGAAGACTTTAGAGACTTTTTCGTGCGATATATCAAAATTGTATTGGAATGAGAAATGGTACTGCCAGAGGCCAGGTCAATCGGGTCAGAGGCTAGGTTGACTGGGATCATCAGATATTGATGCAAATTGACTTATTTTGGGTTATTTTTCTTTGTTTTATTGGAAGTTTATTTTGGGGTATAAATAGAACGTAGGGGGCTTTTATTTGGGAGATATATTAGATTTTAAAAGAAGGTTTGAGAGGTTTTGGGGAGCTTCTTTCTCATAGGATTTACACCCATTTGAGTTTTGTAAGTTACTATTCATCTTCTTCCTCCTTTAATATAAGTTTTCATTGTTCATTTCCTGCTTTGTTAACTAGATTTATTTGCTTTATTTCCTCACTTTCATTTAGTTATATGTCATTTACAATGCTTTGTAGCTAATTTAGTTTAGGCTGAGATAATTGAACTCACCTTGGATTGATGGGTTGCTTTTCTTTGGTAATGGGTTTTATGCATTTAAATGGGCTAGGTTGTTCTTGATTTTATGCTTAGGAGATTTTACGGTGTATATTATGTCTGCGTCATATTTACGACCTTGCGTGCGTAATTTTTGGGATATTTGTTGACGCCAAAATCAATTAATATTTTATGACAATTCAGGGGTTGACAATGCTAGATTTAATTAATTATTAAAATGAGATTTAATCTTAATAAACTTGTCTTCCCATGTAACCATTTATGCAAATTAACTCGAGGTGAGGGATATTATTCTTAGTCTATAGTTTTTACTCACTTTGTTAGTCTTAGTTTAATACATGACTACATTCTTATTTATTGTAATAATCATCTTTTACACTTTCATTTGAGAAGTAATAAATCAATTAAAGTCTAGTATCATTGCCTGTGGATTCGATACCCGAACTCGCCGCTATACTTATAAAACAAGTGTAGTAAAAGTTTAGGTTTTATACCGAAAACAACAATAAGTTTTCCCTTACTATCAAAATGGCGCCGTTGCTAGGGAATTGTTTGTTTTAGTTATTAATTGATTTATCAACCGCACATCATTTTGTGGATTTTGTTATCTTGAGCTTTTGGGGGTAAGCATGTCTTATTCCAATATTTTGGGTAATCGTATTGATAATTCTCAAAATTCCCCTAAACCTATGAGTTTTGGTGAATACTCGCAAAGTAAAAAACTTGAAACATCTAAAATGACTTTGGGTGAGTATTACAAAAGTCAAATAATAGATTATGGAAATATTGAGAATGATATTTCTGATAATGGGCCAAAAAGTCATTATAATAAGAATGGTGAAACTAATTGTAATAGATTTCAAAATTCTTATAATAATTATTTTGATAGTAGTTCCGATAATAGTTTCCAAGGTTCTCATTTTCAAGAATTCGCGCTTCCACCGATGACATTACGTGAGGGCTTGAGCATTCTTGAAATAAAAAATTGGATAACCATTATCGGGAAGAAAATAATTGTTGAGAGTATTACTTGGATTTATTATTTGAATCCAACGATGATTTTTCTTCCGAGACTTGTGAAGTTGAGAGGTGTTTTGAACCAAATGAGGAATCGATGCCCACTTTTAAGCAAACCATTCTTCTCTTTGCCCATGGCATAATAGAGAATTAAAGTGAGGAAGAAATGGATATAATATCCATTTTCAATGAAATGAGTTCTTCTTTAGTAACCAAAGAAGAAAGTTTCATTGAAAATGATCCCATCTCCTTCAAAATTCATTATTTGAGTGATGATAATTCATCTATCGATATTGAATTTATTTCCTCCCCCTTTTCATTCTCCATTATCGAACCGTTACAAGTATCCCATGAATCGGTTCAAAACTTTAAAACATTCAACCCTTTCACCGATGAGGACTACTTGCTTGAGTTGCTTTCCATGAGGGCAATTTTGCCTCCTTGTACACCACCTCCCATTCCAATTAAAAAAATAATTGGGAGGAAATTCTATTTTTTTTGGAACCTATGCGTATTCGTCACCTATTCAATCGAACCCCCCCATCCCCCACAAAATTTTAATTGGTGATGGTTACTTTCTTTTGCCTTACACATACCTTCCGTTATTCAAACATAATCCTTTTTCCTGTAAGGTATGCATGAAAATGAGGGGACACCGATTATCCCTCAAAGTTAAATCGTATTTTGAGTGGACCCTAAAATTTTTTAACTTCTTGTGTATATTTAGTTAGAAGTTAAAATTGTTGTATGTTAATAACAGTTTTTTTTTTTTTTTCTTTATAATTATAGTCTAGTGTAATTAGTTAAAGTTTTAGTTATTTTTTTTATGCTTGATGCTAACATATTGTGTAGAATCGTTGGACTTTTACTTTTTGAAGATAGCTCCATTTTTGGTAATATCACTCTTTTTCTATCTTTAACTTGATCCTTGGTTCACATTGAGGACAATGCAGGGTTTAAGTTAGGGGGTGTGGGATATGCTATCCATTGCCTTTTGAGTTCCATGATTTGATTATATGTTCTTATCAAGCATACGTTTGTTGTCAAAATTAAAATTTTGAAAGCATTATCTTTCTTTTTTCTCCTTTATTGGGCGTTTTGCCTTTGTTTCCAATGATAAAATTTATATAAATGCCTGATCCAATAGATAATTCAATGATGCATGTTCTCAATTTTAGTAGTTATTAGACTTTATTCCTCGAATCATTGTTATTATGAAAAACTTCAAGAATTAAACTTTCAACCCGTGAGCACATGCACTTTTCTTGTTTAAATGATTTGACTTAAGGCGTTTATAACCAAGAATTTAGCTTCTCTCTAATAGAGTTCATAAGATCAGAAAATTGAGACAATTTATTTCTCCCTTTATTAATATTGCAACCTAAATATTTCATAGGCAAAGTTTTAATTGATAAACTAGAATTGGTTCCAATATTAGTTCTTATAGACGGAGAAAGATTTTTATCAATAAAAATAGAGCTTTTAGAGATGTTTATAGAATGACTGGAGATTTTTTCATAGGTTTTAAGCAATTTAGTAATAGCTAATAAACTTTTCTTATTCCCATTAGAAAATATTATAATATCATCAGCATAAGCCAAGTGAGATATCAATTTACAATTCCTTCGATGGGAAAAAGGAGTAGCTTTATCATTTATGAACAAATTGTCAATATTCTTACTTAAATGTTCAGCAGCTATAATAAACAAGCTAGGAGACAAGTGGTATCCTTGCCTAAGCCCTCTAAAAGATTGAAAAAAACCTTTACTTTGCCCATTTATGGATATAGAGAACCAATCATTAGAAATTAATCCCCAAATCATGTCTATGAACATTTCATTAAACCCAAATTTTCTCAAAACTTGACATAGAAAAGGCCAGTACACATTATCATAATCCTTTTCCATGTCTAATTTAATTATAACATTATGCCCACGAACTTTTTTTCCTATAGTTTAAGCTAATTCATGAGCAAGTAGAATGTTATCATTTATACTTCTCCATTTGACAAAACCAGATTGATTAAGGGATATAATTTTAGGGAGAATAGAAGCTAATCTCTCATTAAGAATCTTAAAGATAATTTTATTAGAGAAGTTACATAAACTTATAGGTCTGAATTGTGAGCAATTTATAGGAATATCTACTCTGGGAATAAGAGATATGTTAGTAGCTGACCAACTTTTGGGGATTTCAGCTCCAGCAAAGAAGAAGTGAATAGCCTTTATTAAATCATGTTTGATAATGTCCCAGAACTTATGATAGAATTCTCCCCCATAACCATCAGGGCCAGGAGAACTAGAAGGATCCATATTTTTTTATAGCATTAAAAATCTCTTCTTCAGATGGGAATTCAGTTAGATTTTTATTGTTCTCTTCAGTAATAGATTTATCAATAACATTTAAGAAAGAATTATTAATATTAATAAGATCAGATTTCCAGATGTTTTGAAAGTGGGATACAAACAAACTATCAATTTCCTCTTGTTTGTCAATCCAGTTGTTTTGGGAATCTTTGATCTTAGTTATATTCAACCTTCTATGACTGATCTTAACAGAAGCATGGAAAATCTTGGTATTCAAATCCCCTTGTTTGAGCCATTTCTATTACTTTTTTGGAACCAAAAACTTTCCTCCCTTTGTAAAGAGATATTCAATTTTGCTCTGGCTTCAAATAACTCAGTTCTAGAAGATTCAGAAGGGTTATGTTCAAAATCCTACTCCTTCATCAAGACTTCATCTTCTAGATTGCTGATAGATTGAATACATTTTTAAACTCTTCTTTATTCCAAACTTTAATTTTAGCTTTAAGCATTTTAAGTTTAATAGAAAATTTTTTCATAGGAGGGGCAGGAATATCACAATTCCAAGATTGCTGAATGATATCTTTCACATTTGATTGAATACACCATCATTTATGTTATTAGCCCCCCCAAATTATTATTAAAAGATTGCATAATATTTTTTCTAAATTTTATTGGGGTGGTGTTAATAAAGACAAACCTTACCAATGGTCTAAGTGGCATGATATGTGTTTTCTATTTGAAGAAGGAGGATTAAATTTTAGAAGTATGGAAGATATCATTAATGCTTCTAGCATGAAATTATATTGGAAATTTTTATTTGATAATGGTATTTGGGCCTCTTTTATGAGATCTAAATATCAGAGAAGAATGCTTTCTAATTCTGGATCATCAACAATTAGAAGAATTAAAGCAATATCTAGCATAGCTGATGATCATATTGACTTTGAGAATCAAATATGGATTCCATCCTATTCTGGTGATTTCTCTTTGAAAGAAGCATTCTAAATATGTAGAAAAAATAATCCAACTTCTCTCACTTGGAAAATAAACTGGTCTAAAGATTGTCCCATTAAAATTTCTAATTTCACTTGGAAATTATTGAATAATTCTGTGCCTTTTGAGACTGAAATTCAAAAAATTGGTATAAGACTTGCTCCGGTTTGCAGGGAATGTCTAGCTAATGAAGATAGCGACAAACATGTCTTGCTTGACAACAATCTAGCTAAAGAAGCATGGAAATACTTTTGTCCTCTTTTCAAAGTTATTCCAAAAAATATTTCTTGCAGGGCTATGTTATTATTTTGGTGGATGATTAAAAATAACAAAGATTTTCTTAAGATCCTTTTCTCCATAATTCCAAAAATTATTTTTTGGGAATTATGGAAGGCTAGAAATAGATTGGTCTTTGAAAACTCTAAATCTTCTATTAATTATATAATTAATCAAATTATTTTTTTAGCTTCTTCCACTCTCCAAAATTTAAAAATCTATGATACTCCTAGCTCTGAAGATTTTCAAATCATTAACCAATTTCAAGTTCACATTAGACCTAAAGTTGTGCAGATTATAAAATGTTTTTGGTCTAATACCCCAAGTGGAGTCTCTAAATTAAACATTGATGGAGCTTCTAAAGGTAATCATGGAAATAGTGGTATTGGAGGGGTGATTAGAGACTCCAACGGGAATTTCATTACAGGGTTTAAAAAATCTATAGGAATACAATCCTCGTTTTTTGCCGAAAGTTTGGCCTTGATTGAAGGAATGAAATTAGTTTCTCAATTAAATATTCAAAAAGTTATAGTGGAGTCTGATTGCAAGCCCTTGATAGATGTGATATTGAAAAAGGCTAAACCTCCTTGGCAATCTAGAAAGATGCTTCAAGATTTCCAATGCTCTGATGATGTGATTTTCAATCATATATGGAGACAATCAAATTCAGTTGCTGATCTTTTAGCCTCGCGGGCTTCTATTGTCAACACGGATTCTAAGTATTGGACCCAAAGCTCTCTACCTAGGTTGGTTAAAGGTTTAATTAAGCTTGATAGACTGCACACTCCTCAAATAAGACATAGAATTAATAAGATGTAAATGGAGATAAGATAAATCCCCATATTTTCTTTCAAGTTTTCTCTATGTAATGGGGTTATAATAAAATCCCATATTTATCGCTTTCGTTCTAGAGTATTGGGCCCAACCTCTAGATTTTAAGTTAGCTTGGGTTTGTAAGCTTCGGAGAGGCTTTTTCTCCATCTTATATTTATAAAATGTGTGGGGGTTTCGTCCCTCTTTGGTAAAAAAAAAGGCGTTTATAACTCGGTAATTTTTTGTGCATTACATATACTTACACATAGCGAGCTTTGCGCTTTTCTTTATTTGTGAGTGTTTATAAATTACTCCCTCCTTCTTGAAAATGTTAAATTCGTCGGTAATCTCACTATTCTTCTATTTGGCCATTCATTAATTGAATTCGTATTTTGAAATATGTTACTTGAGCATGATTTTCAAAGATTATTTTGACTCGAGAATTGCGTAAACTTTAGGAAAGGATCATAGGCTCTCTTTGTTATTATTACCCATATTGACTTTGACCTCACCTCATATTCTTTCCCTCGTTAACCCCTTTGAGCCTAAATATATCCTTTCATTTATAAATCCAAAATCTTATAACCAACTCCAAGTTGGAGTTTTTAAACCATATATACGCATTCTATACCTTTATTAGAATGATGCTTGGGATTAAAAGATGTTCTTGTTATGTGGCTGCAATTAAGCATGCGAGAGTGAAAAGAAAATTAAAAGTGAAGAAAAACAAAAGAAAAGTGAAGAAAAACAAAAAAACAAAAGAAAAAAAGTGGAAAAAAGAAAGAGAAAGTATTTCCATTTTATCTATAGTGTTCAATAATCTTTATCGCTTTCAAATTTCATATCCAATGTTTGTTATGGAAATCATTTTCTAATTTTGAAAATGCCCACAATTTTTTATTATCCCAAGTGTTTCATCCCCAAACACCTTTGAATTTGTACACATTCCCTTCATTTCATAACCACTACACCAAAATAGGTGATTTGTGAGTGCTGTTAGTAGTCACAAATAACCTTATAACTGCTATTTATCGTCATAATTTAAGGGGTGATAAAAGAAATATTGTAACTCCTAACAACCGTCACAAATTTTTATAACCCCTATGGGGGTTATGGCTGGTGACCCCAATTTGTAACTGTTGGTTGTAACTGCTATCAACAGTTACAAATATAATATTTATAACTGTTGATAGCAGTTACAAATCTAATATTTATAACTGCTGTCAGTAGTTACTGTAATACCCCGCACTTTTATGGGAAATTAAATTAAATAATTAACAGTAATTTGGGAAATTAAATAATTATCATGATTAGTAATTTTTGGAGTTTTCAAGGATTAAATGATTTTAAATGGGTGTTATATTTACTATTAGGGTTAAGTAAATAAGTCGGAATATTTTAATTATATGTTGCAGCTGGGTAAAGCGACAAAGGATAATATTTTAACGGGAATACCGTATCAAGTTGTGTGAGTTAAATTAGTGAGTCGCGGTCAAGTGCCTCGGATGAAGATTCTGACTGCGCGATGAGTTTAAGAATGGTCGAGATAGTTAGAATTGAGTATTCGGGTGTCAAAATTGGGTTTCGGGAATTTTTGCGTTAATAGGGAATTGTAATAAGCGAGTCATTTTTGGGTTTAAAGGGGATAAACCCTTATTTCTCCCTATAAGAGGCACGGGAGAGTGGGAGAAAGAAAGAAAAGAGAGAAAAGAAGAAATGAAGAAAGGAGAAGGGAGAAAGAGGAGAGAAAAGGGATTTCCGGGCCAAACTCCGCCGGATTCGACTCGGGGTCGTCGGATTTTTTCCTCCAGGAAAGTATTTACTTGATTTTTTTTAATTTTGAGCATAAATATCATATCATAGTTGGTAATAACAAACCCTAAATATTTTGGGTTGGGTTTTCGTGGGTTAAACGGGTTTTTCTCGGAAGTTTAACGGTTGAAAACCGAAAATGTCAAATTGGAGTAACTTAGAATTTGATCGAAATAAATGGTTGATTATTGGTTTTAGGATGTTTAGAACTAATTTCCTTAGTGTATATTTAGTTGGGTGTTGTTAGATGTTGGTGAAAAGAAAGGAAATTGAGTTTGGAGGTTTGGAAATGGTCGAAACAGTCTCGGAGAAGACGATAAACAGTAACTAGCGTCATTGCCGAATCGATTCGGCCTAGATGCGAATCGATTCGGCTCTTTATCGAAAAATTAAATTTTTAGATATTTTCGATACGGTCGCGTGGGTGCTAACCGCGTATTTTTTTGATTTTTTTTGGATTTATAATGATTTTCCTATAGAAGGCTGTCCGAGATCGAAATCGTTAGTTAAAAATCAAACCTGATATTGGGAGAATTAAGGCTAGAATTGTTTGGAGATAAATATTAGGGGTTCCTAAATATAGAGTGGAGACCTCTAGATTATTATTTGAGTGAAATGTAGACCTTGGGTTCGTGGAAATGGAATCCACGACCTATTTAAATTAAGGGTGTTTGGTGACAAATATTTTTGGGGATAATTTCGGTGGGCATTTAGGCCTATATAATTATACGTGTAGAAAACATAATTATGTCAATTGTGGTTGAGTATATCCTACGAGACTATTAGGATAAATTTGGGAAGATGTGTATTTACTAAGTGTGAATTGGTATAGTTGGAGAAATTATATAAATCCTTAAGTGTGAATAAGGTACACGTTATTTATCAAGCGAGGGGATACTTTTGAGTGTAGTATCGTGAGTGTGCGATTACTCGAACATTATTAATTATGAGAATCTTTGGGATTAATGGTCATCGCTATGTGTGATTGACAATTATGGCCCTTTATACTTGTTTAAGGAACTATGTGGATTATATATATACTATGTGAGTAAAGTATATATATATATATATATATATATATATATATATTATATGGTACGGATATGTATATATATATCTATGTATGGATGGTATATATATATGTGAAGCATACCCCCTCTAATGCTATCATTGGGAAGTTGCGCGATGAGGGTGAGCACCCTGGCTCGAGGAGCAGGGTGTGGATATTCCCCAGGTCATAGCGTCCATTGTTATATTGTGTGATTTTTATTAGGTGTGAGGCGTGGTGGGTATGTTTCGTCTCATTACCGGGGAGGAACTATGACCGCTTCCCAGACATTGTATGTGTGTGTGTTGTCCGCGATGTCGGTGATATTGAGTCCGACCGCTGGTCCCTAGGATGAGATATGAGTGATGCTCTGGAAGATGATTGCATTGAGAGACCGCATCCTCGAGTTATAGCTCATTGGGATGGTTATTGTACTTGTGTGGATAATACATTACTTGTGTATGAGAACAATATATTATATCTCTATGAAAGTAAAGAGATAAAATGAATATTAAATGAAAAAGGATTAATTCTCATTCCGGGAGATATATCCGGAAGTGTAACATGATACGTATATAAAAGTGAGTATGAAAGATAAAGATGAGTATGATAATGAATGTAATTATATGAGTATATATATATAATTTGAGTACTGAGGGTCTAATGGATCTCGACGATCGACCTTGCCAAGTAGTAGTGTATCAGGGGGGTTCCTTGTTTGGATTTCTCTTTGCGAGACACCCCACGCACGAACATGGCCTAGTGTTGAGAATTGGGAGAATTTTAACCTTAGTGCTCTAGTGTTGGATTCTTATTATATGGGTGTGTGTGTATATATATATATATATATATATATATCTTTCGTGTACTGAGGGTCTAATGGATCTCGACGATCGACCTTGCCAAGTAGTAGTGTATTGGGGGGGTTCCTTGTTTGGATTTCGCTTTGCGAGACACCCCACGCACGAATATGGCATAACGTTGAGATTAGGGAGAAGTTGAGCCCTTAGTACTTGGGTTGTTTAGGATTTCTATAGTTTGGGGGCGATGGATTAGTTAGGCAACGTGGCTTGACTAGGATGTTTAGCGGGATGCGCTAGGTGTGCACTTTTAGAAGAGAGGTGAGGGGTATCTCATGGGAGTGCGATACCAATTTAAATATGAGAAAAAACATATTTTTAAAAACAAAGCATTTATGCACTTGCTAAATATTTTCACAACTCGGTATCTGACCCATTTCTATATTTTCCCTCTCTTGCTATATTTATATCTCTCTCTCTATATATATAGGTGTCCGGACACAGGGACGCCTGGATGATGATACTTTCGAGTCATACGTCTGCTGCAGCAGTTGTGGATGCATGCAGGTTTGATTTAGACGCTTCTATTATTGTGATATAGACAGGAAGCATTGTAGTTACTATTGGACCGACAACCCAATTGTATTTATTTATTCTTTTACCGCCTTTTAGTGCGGCATTCGATTTGGTTGTATCATATTTAAACCGAGTGTTCGATTATTTTATCTCTTTCTAGTTTCATTTATATAAACATTGTGAATGTTTTAATTGTATAGTTTGTTTTAAAATATTAGTTAAGTAAAATTTTGATGCCAGCTTAATAGGTTATTAGTAATTAAATTGGTTTTCGACAGTGATGCTAAGAATGATCCATATGCGACTCCTGTTTTAATTTGATATAGGAATGATCGCCCAATATTTTATTAAGCGGGGTGTCACAATTACAAATCTTATATTTGTAACTGCTATCAGCGGTTACAAAATTGACAGTAATGACAAATTTATGACTACTATCAGCCGTTACAAAAGTTGAATTTATTAAATGTGGTAAGACCTATTATAAAAATCTTTATATTTTCACAAAATGATGAAATGATGGGAGTAGAATAAATATCATGAACATGTAACAAGTCTAAAAAAATTAATAACGTTTCATTTATATTTATGGTATTCCAAATAACCGGTACACATAAAAATTGTTTACAGTTAATTGAACATCAAACTAACACTTCTTGGGCACCAAGTACAAAAATGAACTTAGAATAAAAAATAAACTAAAAAATAATTACACAACACTTCGATGACATGAAATGTCATGAACATGTAACAAATTATTCTAAACCTAGACTAGGGGTCACCACGTGGTGGATACGCTTCGTGAAGTCTAGGTATATCAACAGTGGGGGTATTGAAGCTATGACATCTTCCCCGTGTACTCGGAGTACGCCTGCTGAGCAAGTTCAATTGAATCGATTTTTTTTAATATGGCCCCTAGGTATCCATTGACTTGTGTTTGTGTTGCTTGCCACGAAGTATAAACACCTAAGTTTAGGACTTTGAATACTACGAATGCCGGGTATGCCATGTGTATGCCTGCAAACAATAAAATGTAACTATATTAGTTACAATAAAGAAGGTGGGGCACAGTCATTCAATACCAAATATAATAATTCTAGGTGGGGCACAGGCATTCAATATCAAAGAGTCATTCAACTTCACACCCAACTCGCCAAGTCAGAAGTTAAGTGTATGTAGGTTGGCATTATTTCAATGGATTATTTGCGTCTTTCAATAAAAATATTATGCTTGCATAAATAAGCATGATTTCCAGAATAATCAGCTTTGCAAGTAGAATATGGTAGCATATCCTAAATTATTCTACGGAAAAATCTCAAAAAACCTAGAAATAAATTTTGATGCTTAAGATTTAAAGAAACTAAATTTTAAACAACACATGACAGAAAATATTACAAATGGTATAAGCATTGTTGAAGTCAAACAAATGTACCTTCGAATATTCTAATACAACTGTCATCTCAGTCCAGATATCAGCCTGACCATCATAATCAACACCAGATTGCTGATCACATTCCTCGATTTCCATATAATCTTCTATACCAACATATTCGCCTTTATCTTTCCTTATCTCATATTCACCAGCAAGACTTTCACCATCATATATAGAAGTTTGACTTTGAGCACAATCCATATCCTATTTATGATATGGAATCAAATAACAGAAAGAAAAAAGGATATCAGAATAATGAGTAAATGTTCAATCTGAGGGCAAGAATATCTGGTATGTCCTCATCATAAGAGAATAAACAAATTACCTTATCAATTAACTTACATTTGTTTAAAAAGTCATCACAGTGAAGAGAGTATACACACAAATTTCACAATGTGTAATATAAACTCAAAAGAATTAGAACTGTTAAAATAATACTAATTCAAGCAGTATTAGTTTTAAATTGGAAGATCCAACCGATATATGTTTAAGGCCTAAACAATTTAATTTAGCCATTCCTACATCTAAAACCATGTGCAACCTAGAGTGGACATAGAACGCACGAAGAGTGGACAACCCAATTCAATTGAAAGATCTAACAGATCCAACCACCCCTATCTCGCCCCTATCTCAAAATTCTCATTGGACCTATAGTGGGCATAGAACTCATGAAGAGAGAATATGTTGTGTTACCTCTTTGTGGTATAGACACACTGGAATAAAAAAATAGAACAATTCAGCTAATAATATACTTCTAAATAAAAGAGATCATTTGATATATCTCTAATAATATCCTAAGAAATTTGAAAATAATATCTCCCTTACACTGTCACGGGTAAATCTTTAGTAAATATGGAGCCAAGAGTACCTTCACACCACATGTATTCAGAGTTTACTTTTCTTTAACATACAATTAGCTTCTGAGCGGTCAATTAATAATTGAAATGTTGAAATTCTTCTGTGTAAAACTTATTTGATTTTAGAAAATGTGAATTTAAATCTCTCAATATGCGATACACGTAAACACGTACATAATCGATGCTTACAAAATATACGGTATATTCCATAATTACGTTGTTTGAATTTTTTCAAGGAGGCAGGTGTATTAATTGATCATTTAGAGGACATAATAGTCCATGTTACGGAAGATGTATTAAATTTAATGACACCAAATCCTAGGAATGTACTGTTGAAGGTTTGTGCTGAGTTTTCGTGTATTTTTAGGGACACATTTATCAAATATTGGGTCGATAGCAACATGCTGACTATGGATATTACCACCCAAATATATAAAATTCTAAAGCAATCAGACTGCAAATAACTTACTCAGGTGTGTTTTCCAATTATCTTATTTGTAATCTCATTTACTTCTTTTTGTTCATTTTCTGCCAGTGGCTCCACTCTAAATTTCTTTGTGCACTCCATGTTTATATGTATACATGCCGACTTCAAACCTCTTCTTCGAGAGCTATTGGCTACCCATCCCAGATTGGATTTCTTTCAAAGCACACTTAAGTAATTTGTGTAAACAACCCGTGTAGTCATGTGTTATATATGGATGGCCTGATACCTTAACTCTTATATAATTAGAAAAAAATAGTGATTCTTTTTGTACTTTTTGTTGATCCCACAACTTTGGGGCGGGCTCTATAAATAGTCAAGGTGTTGTTACAATAGGAGTTAAGGTAAAAAATGTTGCAATTTCAGACAAATGATATACTGGTAGATCTATTAAGATGTTATTGAAACGATAAAATTATAACAAAATAGTTCATTATAGGAAAGAGTTCTTACATATTGATGTTCCATATGTTAACCGTTTCTTATGACCATTGATCAAAACATGTCCAATCTGTCTAATGTTTGAAGCGAACCAACCTGTAAAATATTCAAATTATACTTTCGACTTCATATATAACATGCCAACCTAAATGAAAAGTGAACCTTAAAAGTAATAAGAATTGGTTAATGACAAGGGAAGCTTGTTATATTGGTCCATGAATCCATTTTCAAATGTTAGAGGAATGTGGGAAGCTAATCAAGAGATTAGACTATTAAGAAGTCACAAACATTAGTACATTCATGAAAGTTCTATACAATATACAATAAACATATGGTAATGAACGTAATATTAATTTTTCGTAATTTGTGGATTCCTCCTTTGCTTGTGTAAAGAGGTGATCAATAAGGATGTGCATATTTCTACATTCATTTTTTTATCTTCTTTAAAACTTGTAGTGTAGTGTAGTGTGTGTGTGTGCATGTTTTATTTGCAACACAACTGCACTCAACGTCCATCAGGACACTACCTTGTGTGTTCATGTCTCTGTACCCCATCAAAATATGGGAGTTTGTAGCGAGTGTTAAGGTGTAATTGCTTTTTTTGCTTACACATCTTATTAAGGTTTTTCTGCTTAACATACCAGACACACAAGGATAATATGTATGGTGAATACATATTCAAACTAACTGTATTGGATAAACATATTTTATTTTATGTGCATCTGATTATATATGCCAGTGGAAATAAACATAGTCGCAAGAATTTTGAAATTTCTTCAGAGAAGACATCTATATTAAGTGTTTGTTTAGGCGCAGGAACATCTGCTAAGGAAACTGAGCTTCGATCATGGCTCTCCCTCTTTTCTAATGTAATAAAACCTATATATCTGTCTATCTCCCACTCTGCCGATAGAATTTTTCTGTATTAGATGCATTTGAATTTCTCTCACTCATTTGCATCACTTTCCAATGTTCTCATTTCACATGGAAGGTTATGGTGGATTTTTCAATTCTTCATGCCATGCCTAATACCTCAGATCACAATTACTGATCACAAAGGGTTAAATGAATTCTTCTCATGCCATGCCAAATACTATTGATCACAAAAGGTCAATGAATTTTACTTATGCCATGCCCATTTTCATTGGTCATAATGGTTCAATGCTTCTACTATTGGTATGACACCAGTGATCACAAGGAGATCAATGAATTCTATTACGCCTCACCTTTCATTACTGAACTCATGTTTTGTAAACAATGAAGAATGTTTAGCAATGACAACTCAAAATTGAAACCTTAAATTTAAACTTTAAATATACCATCATTATCATTTAGTTCATCATCCAACGCCTCTACATCCTTATGTTCGTCAACTCTTCATATATTTGTTGGTATTATAACAAACATATGCTAAAAATGAATAATTCAATTTTATCTTCTCATGAGAGCATCATCTCCCAATTTTAACTTTTCATGAGTTGAAGCGTCATTTTGAAATAAAACTCAAATAAACTATTTTACAAAGTCAAGTGCATACGCTATAGACATCATTCACTCTAAACAACTAGAAACAAGAAAATGAAGTAGGTCTGATACAAAATCTACAAGTATGTTGTGACACCCCGACTAATTAAATACCGGGTAGCTACTCCTTTATAAAATTAATTCAAAATGCCAAGTTGGCTCAGTTAATAGCATCACTGTCGAAAACATTTTATTATATCTAACCACCTAGTATTTAAAAAGCAAGTTGCCAAATTTTAATTTAAGTCTGATTGACATGCAACAAGTGTAAAATGAAGAAATATATAACACCATTCACCATGCTGAAATGAAATGAATAACCATCACAATAGAGTAAATAAAGTCTGGAGGAAAACTCCTCACTACAATCCCATAACTGAAATGAAAACTGAAACAAATACATGCTAAAGTCTGAATACTGAAATGTAAAAGATGTCTCTAAAGGAATGGGCAACATGCCCTACAACTGATAGATAGATCGTGACTCTGGAATCCAAAAGATAGAAGCGTCTATGAGCAAATCCCTGTAGCTTCCACAAACAGTTACAGCTCGTCACCTGAATGAGTACCTATGCTTGGTGTCCTTGTGGCTGGGCACCTAAAATGGTTTTACAAAGAAAAAGAGATTTGAAAAGCAAACGGGTCAGAGCCCGAATGTGTTATATTTTAAAAACCTGCAAGTGCTTTAAAAACATTTAAAACATTAAATGCAAAGTACATGTTAGGACGTGCACTCACATTATATTCTCACCTCTCGTCTAACTGTGCACTCCTAACGCAAAATACCCATCTATAACTACCCTTACCATTAGCTAAGTGACAACGTATCTAGCTAGACTGCCAAAGGTTCTACCCATAATACTTGGTTCCATTAACATAATAACGCTCTTAATTAAATAGGGTTTAACGTAAACTCAGTTACTAATTATGCCATTGATATAAATATCAGTTAACTCATTATATATCTCGAAACAATACCGTAATATTTTTACAACATTAACATGAGGATTTTCATTAATTTAATGTATATTATTCACATCATAAATATACAATACAAGCACCCCGCAATCTAAGCTGTAGTGCACACATACTCTGCTATCCATCCCGGTACATCACGTACATAAGGATCACATATTCCGAATCTCTCAGGAATAGTTAAGATAACACAAATCACAAAAAGTGGAGGCGAACACAGTCACCATCACATGGGTCACGCACATACCTACGCTCCCATGGTCAGCGGACTTATTAATGTCACAATAAGTCTTTCTATGACCTATGTTCATCAAGGTACCAGTCTATATCCCCCCCGTAGGCACACAAGGATTAGAGGGTCCTAAGCGAACGCAACCTCCCGTGATAGCAAGTATGGTAGGTATGTCATACACACAATCCATATACTAATACTAAGTAAACACACATCTTAGTAATATCATATTTTAACCGTAGTACATATCGCATTCTTGTACAAACTATAATTATCACAACTTATTTTATTCCGGTTCATAATTATACGTGCCATAATTTATCCTCACATTGTAGTAGACACTCACGTCTCAACCCAAACGGTTCATTGAATATAACTATAGTGTATGATTTACTCATCTCAATAACCCAAAAGTCCCAAGTTTATCCTTACATCCTCAAAGAATGTTAACTCTACCCTCGAACCAGTTTTCGGGACTCCAAAAATCAAAACAGTTCAAAAAGGACCAAACTGTCAACTCGTTAGAAGTCTCGTTCGAACGAGGCTTCGAACGAGTTTGGACTGTCAGGTCGTTAGAAGTCTCGTTCGAACGAGGCTGTTCGAACGAGATCCCAGTTAGTTCGAACGAACTGACCCTTCTAACGATATCTCGTTCGAACGAGATATCGAACGAAATCCCCACTCGTTAGTAGCGACTGGTCAACTTGTTAGAAGCTCATTCGAACGAGTTCGTTCGAACGACCTGGGGGTTGCTTCTAACGAGAGGCCAGTTTCGGCCCAGAATTTCCCAAAAATCGTTTTTCATCATTTTTACTCCTCAAATCACCTCTAAAATTTATCCCAACAATTGTTTTAAAGTCTCTAAACAATTCTAAACATAGTATAACCACATCCTATCACGTTTGTATGGATTTACTCACCCAAATCATCAATCAATTTACAATTACATAAACTTTTCCCCAATTCATTTATGAACATGAACCCTAAAATTTGGAACCTTCAATTCATCAAATAAAATCCGTTTTTCTTTCACCCAAATCATGTATTAACATCAGATTAATCATTTACCTATCCTTCTACATGCAATCCTTCTCAAATTCCTCAAGTTTTATCATCTAGACTACATGGGTTTTCATATTTCATCAAGAACAACCATAAATCTGAATTTTCTAACATGGAAAAGACATTCTCAGTAATTAAATGGAAATAAAGTCACTTGCCTTGTTTGTCTCTGAATTTGGTGTAGAATTTCTGCAGAATTCCTCTCTCTCTCTCCTTCTCCAAGCTTTCTTCTCCAAAAGGCTATGGTGGCTAGGGTTTGCTTTGGGGAACTTATGAAAACCTAATTTAATAAACCTCCGTAGCTTGTTGGGTTAATAAGGGTTGGTTGGGTCAATTCCTTATCAGATTACAACTCTCAATTTTCGTCACTTTTAATTATCCAAAAATACCGAATTACTAAAATACCCTTTATGGTGCCGGAATGGCCTAAAAATACCCCGGGACCCAAACTATACCCCCGGCTAGTGTTTTCTGACTATCTCGACCCTTCCGGACGCGTTGGCGCACTCAAAACGACCATACGGATTATAGATTTTAAATTCACTTTTATTATCAAAATATTATACCGTGACGCGGCGGTCCCACGCGTCTCAATAAAATTTCCAAATTGCCGTATATAAATCTCACGACAAATTTTATAATACCAAATACATGTATAATCATATATGCACACAATCAAATACCAATTCGCATCTCATTAGTATTTATAACCCGGATTAATTTCCAATCAATACGCATTTAATTAATTAATCCCAAAAATAAATATAGCCAAAAGTACGGGTATTACATATGTCTAAAGCAGGTCTGATACAAATTAAGTTGTGCCTTAGCTTCAGACCTGTTACAAGGCGATTTATATATTAGTACTTGTTAGCTATTGAGATAGGCCACAACAAAATCTACAAGAATAAGTGCATCTTAGAAGATCAATTCATCATCAATTGGTTCAACATGAAAGTCAGACACGAACCGGTGCTGATATATAAATGTGTATGGTCTAAACCTCCTAAAGGGTCATTAAAACTCAACATTAATGGTGCTTCCAAAGGCAACCCTGGGCCCAATGGTATAAGAGGGGTATTCTAGATGATAGGGGCAATTTCATTACTGGATTTGGTTTGGTTTTAGGAAACAAGTCTTCTCTTTTTGCTGAAGCTAAGGAACTAGAGGAGTGTCTCAAAATTTGCTCTCAACTAAATTTTGATCAGGTCCTAATAGAAACTGATTCAAAAATCCTAGTTGACATTTTAAATAACAAGACCATACCTCCACAAACTATTTTAGATATCATTGATAACCTTGATTTCACTAATTTTTTTAAAATCAATCACGTTTGGAGACAAGTGAATGTAGTTGCAGATGTATTGGCCTCTAAGGCAGACTCAACACAAGAATCAACAATCTTTTGCTATTTTGACTCCCTTCCCCCAATTATCAAGGGCCTGCTCAAATTGGACATGAAATTTTTTCCCCAAATTAGAACTAGGTATCGATAATTGTGATGGGATTAGTTTATAAAATTCCACGTTTTGTGCTTGTGCTTTGATTCTATAGTTCTTCATTAGTTAGGATCTTCTTCTCTTTTTTTCTAAGATGATATGAGCATAAATTTGTGCAAAACAGGACTTTTAGGAGCTGTTTGGGGATCCGAAGTGAAGAGTGATCTTTTTCACTATCACATGCAGAAGACTTATTCTTGAAACTTAACCCCCAAAGAAATCCACCCGATGATGAAGTTCCATTCATGACATAGGGAGAGGGGAGTAAACCCTTCCCACTAAGCCTTCTTCTCAGTTATGCATGCCTCTTTATAGGACACTTCATTGTTGTTTTTCTTTTCACACCCAACGCTCACCTTTAACCCCAAAATGAACGTCTACTAATCAATTTCGAGAATCAGGAATATGATTAGAATACTCACACTTCCTGTAAATTATTTTTGTACCTCTAAAGGTGTTTGTTGGTTTGTTTAGGCCATTCGATTGTTATTTTCAGTTTTCACTCCTAAATCTCATTTTAACCCTAAAGTGAATGCTTACTAGTCAAATTCAAAAACCAGGAGCTCGATAAGACACACCACTTCCTATAAGTTAGGGTGTATGTACCTCTATCCAGGACACATAATTTTTTTTGAGTTTTCCCAACCTAAGTTCCATTTTTAATCCCAAAACAAATGTTAACTAGCCAATTTCGGAAAATCGGGAGTCCGATGATGGTCAATTCCTTTAAATTACTTTCGTATTGAATAGTAAACTCACACAGATAAGCGTAGACAATCAATAATTCTAACTTTAATGGCATGAACTACTTGCAGAGGACATGAATTAATTAACACAAACAAACATATCGATAATTCTAACTAAAATTCACACAAACAAGTAACAAATATTTTCATAAATTAATCTTAAAACTATAATACAGTAACCAATTGACAATCCAAAATTTCAATTGGCTTACCCTCAACCTCCTATCACCACTTCAAATCAATCGAGTACAAAGAATAATGATAATAATGAATGACCAAGAATTAAAATTACCTTTATCCATACCAATTCGACGATACTATAACTTGAATGTTTGGGACTAGATTAACTAAGTCGATCAAATCATTTAGTTTGTCTTCCTGCAAAAAAAACATGAATAAATAATGACAATATAAAGAGAATACGAAAATTTTCAAACATCAGTTGAAACAAACTAATAATCTCAAACATAAGTCTTCACTCCACAACATGACAAATCCTCAACAAAAAATTATAGACAATCTTATTTTCCATCTAAGAATAACATTTTTGGAATGAAATATTTCCCTTTTACGTTTGAAACAAGAAACAATGTTGTATTAGACGCAACACACAGAGTCCTACGTTTCTTGTATCACATGCTTCGAGTTAACAAATCAGTGTCCCTAAAAATGCCAACATTGTATTCTAAGAGCTTGAATGACTCCTCATCTCCACGCACTAAGCTAAATTTCAATTTCTTTACTTATCTCTCTCACCACAGTCACCTAATTATACTTTTACAAGAGTGATAAATGTTAATCACTTCACTATCAAATATCAACCAATAACAAAATTAAGTAAAATTTCAGATTCACTTTGGCCCTGAAACAGTTAGCAAAAACATTAATCAAGTAGCCACTGGTTGAAAACCCCAACCCAATTTATACATTTTATAACATTAAAATGAATGACAAAAACAGTTTAAAAGCTCAAACATTATACACACACACACATGTGGCATAGTACATGACAAGTTCTACTAAAGTAAAGTTACAACTAGTTTTTTTTTAGTCCAAATGAAAAGTTTAGAATAACAAATAATATTATTTTAGGCTTGGATCTCTCTATGTGTTTCTCTCTTTACTAAGATTGCTTAAATTGATCATTATTGAATATTTTTTTGTATATAAATATGTGTGTCCTAGTATTTATATTTATAATTAATATTTATAATATATCAATACAATCGAATCTTTTTTAAAATAAGATTTTACATCAGATTTAAATCCTAACTTCATAAATCTGATTAACTATGTACCCTAACTTCATCTCGCAGATTCTACATCAGATTTAATCATACGACAAGATTAATTGCATTTAACCAAACATTTATTTTGATTAACACAAAGTTAATTAAACACAAAGTTAAATAAACGCGAAATTAATAACAAGATTTAACAATGAAACAACGATAGCAGATGTTAAGAAAACAGAATGAGTTATATGTAGTGTTTTGACCATTCCAGTAGCTCAGTGTATACATAATTGAAATTTATTCAGTGAATTCAAATAACATCCAAATACAATACAATTACATCAAAGCGTAAGAAAAAAACAACAATAACAACAACATAAAATTATTACATTGATAACTGAAAAGAAAGCGAGTGAAGATTGTCAAGACCAGACATGAAATAAGAAAGCAGTAAGTATGAGTAACATCCAAATAACGCCAACCACAAGAACCAACCGTATTCTTGAGATAATCTTTTCCCATTTTAACAAACCACCTTCACCCTCCTCTGCATCGGCCAAATCTTATATAGTTAAATAAACACTACATTTACATATATAATTAAATAAACAGAGAGAGCAGTTACCTTTTGTTTGGGGGTGATGGTGATTACGGCAATTTGGTCACAAAGACACCAAATTTTATCGAGAAGGGAGTGGGACATTGAAGAGGGATGGAGGAGGTAGTGGGAGATTGAAGAGCATGTAGGAGAGAGAAGAGGGAAATTAAACCTAGGACAAAATTTTGGTGACCCTAATAGGGGTCACAAATTAACTCTTACACCAAAATTTATGACCGCTACGAGCAGTCACAAATTTGTGAGCGCTCATAGCGGTGAAAAATTAAATCTTAAGCCAAAATTTATGACGGCTACGAACGGTCACAAATTTGTGACTGCTCGTAGCTCTTATAATTTTGTGACTCCTCATAGAGTTATAACTTATGCCTATTGATAAATTTGTGACTCCTTGTGACAGCCATAAATTTGTGACTCCTTCTAGCAGTCACAAATTAATTATATGGTAAGATTTGTGAGTGTCATTAGCAGTGACAAATTAATTGACTCAAATTTTTCATTACCCAAATATTTTATGACTCCTAATGGCGGTTACAAATAATGTTGTCACTCCTAATAGAAGTGATAAAGTTTGTCACCCCCACTAGCAGTTACAAGAAGGCAGTCACAAAATTAGTATTTTGGGGTAGTGAACCTTAATCCCAAACCTGCATTACAATCCTATACAAGTCCTATGTGATCCTAGTGTAAGTGAGATTCAAATGTTATAATAGTTGTGATAATATGTGAAAATGCATTTCACCTTATTTAATGATAATATCCTTTTATTGAGACTGCAATATTTTTCATTTTATATATAGCAGTTGTCATTGATGACATCTGTGTGGCCTAGTTTCCATTTACAATTACTCTTTATGCCTACATGTCCCATGTGTGTTACACCCCCATTTCATAGCAATTTCATTTGTTGAGTGTAAACACCAGAGAAGATTGAAATATATGCACACTTTAATACTTATCCGATTTATAAAAGTTTTGCCATATACAATGTTTTTCACGTGCTCGCTTTTCCTCCCGCACTTAATGTTTCAATTTTATGAATTAATCTAATGTTAATAACTACGTGTTTTTGTGTGAATTCATTCATTATGCTACTAACATGTTGAAATATTTTTTGTTATTGTTGGGTTTATCGTATTGTTGATTGGACATATTTTGAGGAAACTTTGATGTTAGTGGGTTTTATCCCTAAAAACCTTCACGAGACCACACTCGTCCATTAGGATAACATAGGGGTTTAATGACTTATTGCATATGCTAAATGCAATCCCGTTCCCCGTGAAAGTGGCTTTTTATGATATGTGTAAATATATATGCGAGTGCAAAAAATATCACAATAAATAATAAAAAAATCCATACCAAGATGAAAATAATTTATCACACACACAATAACAAATATACGTGATTCGAAAACTTGTCTACGTCCACGAAGAGGTTACTATGTTCTTATTAGTGTCTCTCAATGCTAGAGGTTACATCTCATTACCCTGGTCTAGGTTTTATAACTTATAGATGTGTAAAATTAGAGATTGAGTTGTACAATTAACTCAATGAGATAGTGGATAACTCGTGGTGTCCCTGAATATCTCCTTTGAGATTATTGGAAACCAGTTTAAGTATATCCTTATGAATTTAAGTGCATGTTGAATACATAAGTCTTAATGAATAACTGACTTGGGCCTGGTAGTCCACTTTCCATGATAGGCCGGTCGAGTACTCTCATGGGCTAAAATAAATGGGTCCCTATAATTGCCCCTAAAATTTTTGGGCTGAATATTTGGGCCAATAAATTTTAATTAAATTTAAGGCCCAGGGGTTAAAACTTTGTCTTTAAAATCAGAGTGGCAATTTTTTAATTCTAGTGAACTCAAGAGGGCATGCTTGTCCGAGGTCAAACATCATGGCAAACTTGTAATTTTATTGAAGAAGTAAGGATACGTTGGCCCGAGCAGGTATTTGAAGATCCAAAATCCTCATTGGTTCCTGTGCTCCATCAATAGCTCGAAGTTCAAACATGATTACATCACCTATGGATGATATATCTCAAACACTTTTTCATCTATAAAATTTCCAGCGTCTACTTCTTTAATATTTCGTATTCAGAGCTTCCATTGATTCCTATAACTTCTTCTCAACTTCTCTTTTCTTTCACTTCTTCGATTGTTCATATTCTATTATAAGAGATTTTTTCTTTTTCTTTCATCCATGGCGATGCTAGATAACAAGTCGATAGTAAAATTTAGGAAATTTTATAATATTACTGATTGGGTAGAGATCGACCGTGCCCCCTCCCTAGAGATGTACGTAGCATTGAAAGGGGAACTGGTTTGATCACACATGGGCATTTAACATTTCCCCCAAACCTTTTTTCTACAGTTCTTCAAATATTTTGATATTGTCCCTTCTCAGTGTGCCCCTAATGTATGAAAGATTGTAAATGGGGTTCATAGAATAAACATGCTTTATGGGACTGATTTAGGTCTTGCTGAGCACTGCTATTAACAATGACAACATTTTTTATTTGAATGCGAGGAGAGATGATAAGGTTCTGGTTGTAAATCTCCCTGACTCTCATAAATATTATTGGGGCCATGGCTTCATTTCCAAAAATTGGCAACGACCTTCCCTACCTGAGGGTGAGAGGTACCAGGGCCCCTGGATTTCTGACTTGGGGGAAGAACATATAGGTCGGTTTATTCTTTTCTTCTGTTTGCTAACTATTTCTTATTCTTTTATTTTCTTGCTCGCTGCTTTTATTTCATGCCTTCTAACTTATATTTTCTTCCTTTGTTTTGCATCTCGCAATAAAAATTAGGATTCAAACTTGAGCAAAGTGAACGTTACTGACTTCCTTAAAGCTTGGAGAGTTCAAGAGAGGATTTCAAATGAAGAGCACCCTCGCTCTATAGCTTATTTGTTAGAGCATAAGAACACAACCAACAGTTTCATTGCTCGACCTGTTAATAAAGTCCTTGACTTGAAAATTCTTGAAATAGGGCCCTCTGAACCAGTTGTGTTCGAGGAAGAGGAAGAATAAGAAGAGGAAGGAAAGAAAGAAGATGAGGATAAAGAATAAGAAGAAGAAGAATAAAAGGAAGAGAAAGAAAAAGAGAAAAAATGAAAAAGAAATGGCACCCCCTGTCAAGAGGAGAGTGCTAAATATTAATGACGAGGATCAGATGGTACTGTCTGATTGAATAAAATATTTTAAAGAGGTCGGAGATTGATTCTCCAAGGGCTAGTGGCTCCAATCCACGATCCAAGGGGAAAGAGAAAGATAAAGAGAAAAAGAAAGGATAATGATAAGAGAAAAGGAGAAGATAGGGAGAGAAAGAAAGAAGAAGAGAAGAAGGAGGGGCTAAGAAGAGGTTGGCCTTGAAGGCCCCTGCTGTGCCCTTCTTTACTTCTGATGCTGAGGGGTTGAGTTTGGATAACACCCCCATCCTTGCCCCTAACCTGCTGAGATGGTCGTGTTCGCGACCGATTGTGAGCGTTCCTCGCAGCTGTGGTCGACCTAGCTTGTACTCAAGTCCGCTTAACAGCTTGCTCTGGTAAGTTTCTTTCTCTTTATTCTCTCGTCTCTTCTTTTCTGCATTTGTCTTCTTTGCACTAATTTACCTTTTTCTATTTTGTGCAATTCTTGGCCGACTTCACTACTATCTTAAATGGTCACGCTGACCATTCCAAAAATAACCAGGAGCTGAAAGATGCCCTACAAAATTCTAGGAAAGACTTATTGATGCCTGTACTACTTGGGAGCGAGAAAAGAAGATCTCAACGAAGGCCTATTCCCATCTCTAGGAGACTAAGGACTTAGTGGTTGTTGAGAAGGATAGGCTTGGCGAAGAGAACTTGCACTTAGATGGGAAGGTTCATAAGTTAGAGGAGGAGATCCCCGGCGAGAAGGATGGCAGTTACACCAAAGTTTGTAATGTGGCCTACGATGATGCTAAACTCCAGATAGGTTACGCCAAAAAGGTTTCCTTAAAAAAAGAATGGGATTAAGAACTGGGGCCAACAAGAGTTCCCTCTGATTCTAAACTCTTCAAGCTTCACTCTCTTGGACCTAACCCTCTTACAGAGGAAGAGCCTCCTGTTAGTCAACTACCGACCATACAGAAGATGAATTTACTGATGTTGGGATGGCTATTGACCAAGAAATGAGGGTTGCCGAGAAGGGTAAGGCCATAGTTATCTCAGAGCAGGTAAAGGAATAGAGCTTCATAGCTTAACACTTTTCCTTTTCCTTTTTCTGTGCCTTGTAATTTCTTTTTTCCTCAGTTGTCCTGGCCTTTGGCCTCCCTATATTAATCAATGAGGACTTTCATTTTTGTAGTTGTGTTCTTCCTTTTTATTTATGCTTGAAGTTTAATTGCATTCTTATCTATTATGCTATTTGTAGCTCTATGAGAACTACATTCCCCCCACCTCAAAGTTGATGATGATTCTGGTATCAAATATCAGTAGTTAAGCTTACAAGGCATTTATAAAGACCCGTAAGTCACTGATAACGAAAACTACATAATATAAGGATTAGTTCGAGCTGGTCGCCAAGCTGAAGGATCATCTTCAAGTTATAGAGGAGATCGGTTTTTCGATTTAAGAGGAGATGAATGGTCTTAGGGCTAAGCTCATGGAGAAAAAATGATGTGATATAATTAGGTGAAGTGCTTCAAGCCGAGAATGACACTTTAAAGAAGGAGATCACTGAGCTAAAAAAGTATGTCTAAAAGGCATACGTTATTACAATCGGACTACAAAAAGACATCACGAATTTAAGACATTTTTTCAGAATGGGCCTTCGAGAAACATGGGCAACTGGTTATGATGAGGACTAAACTGATCCCCAATAAGGCTACATGAGGATGGGGAAGTTACTTTCAAGCGTGGGTGGTTGACTGCCCTTTAAAAATTCAAGACTCCTAAGGAATCAGACCTGTGGTATAAGTACCAGGTTGATTGCGCTGTTTGTTGTTACAATCCCTTCTCGAAAGATGATAAATGGATCCATATTGATGCCATACCTACCCAGTTCTTAAACCATTACCTTAAAGATGATGATAAGGTGTCCGCTCCGTACGCCTAGCGAATTATCTTACTCACAATCTTAAGATGGTCTAAGTCTTTGTTGGCTCTTTGTATATTTTATCTTCTTGTAATTTGTACTTTCCAATCTTTGTCAATGTATAAAGTTTAATTGTTGTCATTTACTGACCACTTAGGACCTTTGTCGACCATATAATACTATTGATCATTTTGGGCTCCTTACTAATTAAATGAGTAGTATTTAAGATTAATCATTTTGGAATGCTTAGCTGACTAAATAATTTAAGGACAAGTGTTAACCATTTTAGAACCATACCGACTGAATGAGTTTGATTACTTGTGCTTGAACATTCTCTCAGTCAAATATGCCTTAGCAGTGTCATTCCATCAGCCTTACCTTTTAGGTCGTGTCATCACACTCCCTTATACCTAGGTGGGATGATGGCTAGAATGTACCTGGTTAATGGGCCATCCGCTCGAACAGGTTTTTAGCGACCAACATAGTTGGTGACCAACCTAAGTTGCCTTTTTTTATCTAAGGATCCCCTGTAGGGATTTTACTATTATCGGGGAAACTCATGAAGTCTAATGTGTTTGTGACCAAGACCTGAGGGTTATATCAATTGAAACACTTTAATAACTTGTTGTAATTTTTGGAACCCTGCTCGGCACAATGAAACCCTTTGATTGAAATAAGTTAAACAACTAATTGTAACCCATATGAGTTTTATTATGCATGAGGAATTTATTTGTCTAAGACATGCTAAGCAACCTTCTATAGCCAAACTTAATCTCTACTTATGATCGAGGACGCTATTATTCGAAAAGGATGCATAATCCTGAGATACATAACAAGAATTTTAAAGCATCCAATATATAAGATCACCATGCAAGAGCCAATTGGCCTTTATTCATTGAATAATAACACTACACCAAAAACACCAATTTGGCATACCTTGATATTAAAAATCTGGCACAGTTTAAAACTGTTCCAAATTTATGCACTGTTTAATAATAATCTGACACACTTTTAAGCCGTGCCAAATTTTGGCACTGTTTAATAGTATGCCAAAATTGAGAACACTTCACTAAAATATAAATATCCAAAAAAAAATTAATCCCCTTAATATTTGTGTTCTCCCGTTCTCTCTCCTCTCTCCCGCTCGCCTCCCGCTCTCTCTGTCTCACGCAAATTCCTAATCCCTTCAACGATTACGACTGCGTGGTTGCTCCGGTAGCACTGGCGGTGGTAAAGCCTAGGGTTCTGGTAACTGTTTCAGTGGTAAGGTAAGTGATTCTTTACTTGACTTCGCCGACCTCCACAATAACATTCTCATCCAATGTTTACAAAGCTCGATACAATAGATTTGGAAAAATCTTCTCATCAAACAAAATCCAACCAATTTACGTTGGATTTCTCCAAGCCAAACTGTTACGATTCGGTTAAGGAAAATATCTCTATGCTAAAGTGTGGTTCTGAGTTGGTTAAGGAAAATTTGAGTGTAAATTCGGGGAACTCGTCTGGATTTTTGTCTTCTATTACTGGAGAAGGGAGTGTTTCGAATGCTAAAGTTTTTTTGGCGCCGTTTTCGGCATTTTCAGCTGGAAAACCGCCTTTAGCCGATGGTAAAAGGCTCCTTGAGCATGATCATTTGATTTATTCTGGTAAAGTTTCTAGTAGGACTACAAGCTTTGGGAAATGTCACTGCAAAAAGAGGTATGTTACACATCCGACGCATTTTAGCATAGAGTCAAATTGATTTTTTTGGAAGTTTGTGTTGGACTACGACTTCGTGTTCCTAGGGTATTTTAGTTTAGACGGCGTATTTTTGTGGAATTTGACCTTTTCGACTTCTATGAACTGGCGTAAGATAGCGAATATGTGTGTCGATCTCCTACGCGTATTTTAGCTGAATCATAGCATATATGTAGGATATGTTTGATATTTATATGTTGACTTTGTTGGAGAGCACACGGCTCAAGATAGTGAGTACGCTCATAGAATACTTCGCCTATTTTAGATGTCATAATTCATATACGACTTCACACTAGCGTAATATAGACAACACGGCGTTGGATAGCGAATAGGGCGTAACATAGCGAATTCATTATAAGATGTGTGCTTTTGTCTTCATATTTTTTTGAATTAAATGCCATTTTAGGGAATGGCTTTTGGGTTGTTCATATGGATATCGTATTTACTTAGGTATGTTTATTTTTAGGGAATGACGAAGGTTATTTTCTTAGGTATGTTTATTTTTAATTTGCGTGTTTGTCTTTTGCAAAATTTGTTGATTATGCTTTTAATTAATACTAACATAAGCTACAATTCAAGGTGAAGTGTTTAGTGGAAAAAAATTGGTGTTGACGCTTGCATAACTGCAATCTTGGTAAGAAATTATCATGTCTTTTATGTTTTGGATATCTATATTTGGTGTTAACGTTTTCATAGCTATGAGTTCGAATTTGGATATTCAATAAATTTAAGGTGTTGTTTTACTGATTTAAATATCATGTCTGGGAAGGATACTGAATATTCTAATGTGTATAATTGTAGCATTAGATTACTGTTTTAATACATGCCTAAAGAGTTTCATTTCAAGCATAACATAGTCGGATCCAAATTTTTGGTGTGGTTTGGGTGGTAGTCTAGAGAGAGCATCAAGAAAATGAACTTTGTTTACATTCTTCCCCCCATCAATTATTTACTGGTAATGTAAATTTAGTTATTAAATTAGATGTTGGGTGTATACACCAATATAAATTTTCCTTGTTTTTTATGTGGTCGAGTCATTTTATCAAACAATATGTATGGCTCATCCATATTTACTATCCGGGGGTAGGGGTGGGGGTATTACGAGAAATGAAGGTGTTTGAAGGTGGACTTGGACCTTGGGAACTATGAACGGTTCTTAGATATCAAGTTGACACGTGATAATAATATCACAACCGGAAAGATTTACCAGGAAAGCGAGTTACATGTTTTTTTCCTAATAATAAAGCAAGTGGGTTAAGTTGAAAGTCTTCTTACTTTTACCCTATAATCTATAATCTATGTTGATAGAAATTCTTAAGATCAATAGGCTTGATATTTTTTTGACTTATTGTATTGACTACTTTTCTTCTCTGTTAGTCTATCATTGATAAAGAGAGAAAGGGGGATTATCTTGAAAAAACTATTCCGATTCTTTCACTGTTGCTGAAATGTATCTATTATATTGTTCAATCACTTATATTCCTGTCCTCACATGTTACTTCCCTTGTTCAGGTTGCACCTCATATCACGAATGCCATTCAAGATTGGATTGAATGTGTAACAACTATACTGGTGGACTAGGAAGAACGTCCACCTGATGTTTGTGTCATAGAATTGGTACTATAGGTAAATTAATAACTATATGCAACCTGTGGCACAATGAGGGACTTTATACTTTTGTTGGGTTAAAATGGACTTTTGCTTGAAGCAGGAGACATTGAGTCAATGCCATTTATTGATGCTCTTGGACAATTCTCGTATTACGTTGGTAAGTTATATACACGTGTAATAATGAGTACATAAATAAACATAGGGTGTGATACTTCTATTTAAAATGAGAATTACAATGTAAGTGAAATAGTTATGTTTTCTTTGTTCAGAAAACAAAGCCGACACAACACACTATGAGGGGACTAAGAAGCTTGGGATTGACACCAAATATTTTATCTTGCCGAAGCATAATTTGTTATATAGTTATCAAATTGATTTTACCCTTGCTAAATTTAATTTCAATTTATGTGTCATTATAATATTCTTGACATTGTGTATATTAGACATGTTTTACCCGCATCATCAACTAGTATGGTTATATTCTTTCATTCATTGATTTTGAATTCAGGAGCATGAAACTGATGTGAAACCTAGCATCGTGGAATTTTTCAAGACATCTCATTGGAGTAAGAGAAAGGGTGATTTGATGAATGATAAGTGCAAGGATACACATGTATGTTTCAGTTCTTTCCCCCTTTTATCCTTTTTGTATTTTATAAGACAAACCTTATAATATAAGTCTTCTGACACTTCAATAGTCATAGCACAGTCTCGGTCTCATAATGAAGAGCTGAGAAACTTGAAAGATAAGAAATCGTCTCATGAACAACTAAATGCCACTCAGAATATAGGATTTGAGAATTTGCAGACATTGTGGGACCAAAATGGGATACTTTAAAGAAGTCATGGCACGAATAGTTCATCGGGTGGCTATCAAAATGCAAATGAAATCTGGTTTGTCTCAAAGTCTCAAATTCTCTTAAAATTGGTAGTAGCATTAAATAGAAAAATGGTATGACATAGCGACAAGTAGCCCGACGTAAAATGGCTAACTTTATGAGCTTATTTAGTTAAATTGGTGGAAGGGATTTGTTGGTGGTTTGGTTTTGGAATTTGCTGCTGCTGTTGAGTTTATTTCAAATGTTAAAACGGGTTGGATTTAATGAATAAACAAACGAAACTATGTCAAAATTTTCTAAAATCAATAAATATTCTAAATTGATTAAAAACATACCGTTAGAGGATGAAAATCCAAACCAGCCCCCAAACGGCCCCGTAAGAGGCAAGAACACCTCACACGGGATCAATGTAACTTGTACGAACTGACCGCGTCGTCGCGGGTCTCCAGGTTTGAGAATACGACGATAATTTGCAAAAATCAACACTTAAACTTAAAAACAACCAGTAATAGGGTGAAAACCCAAACCCGCCACCAAACGGACCCGTAAGAGGCACGAACACCTCGCACGGGACCAATGTAACTTGTAGGAACTGACCACGTAGTCACGGGTCTCCCGGTTTGAGAATATGATGATAAATTACAAAAATAATGCTTAGACTTAAAAGCAGGCCGTTAAAGGGTGAAAACCTAAACAAGCCACCAAACGTCCCTGTAGGAGGCACAAACACCTCGTACGGGACCAATGTAACTTGTAGGAACGGATCTCGGGTCTCCCGATTTGATAATACGATGATAATTTGCAAAAATCAACACTTAAACTTAAAAACAAGTCGTTAAAGGGTGAAAACCCAAACCAGCCCCCAAATGATACCATAGGAGGCACGAACACCTCACACGGGACCAATGTAACTTGTAGGAACTGATCACGTAGTCCCGGGTCTCCCGATTTGAGAATATGATGATAATTTGCAAAAATCACACTTAAACTTAAAAATAAGTCGTTAAAGGGTGAAAACACAAATCAATCCCCAAACGACCCCGTAAGAGGCACGAACACCTCGCACATGACCAATGTAACTTGTAGGAACTGACCGCGTAGTCCCGGGTCTCCCGGTTTGAGAATATGACGATAATTTGCAAAAATCAACACTTAAACTTAAAAATAAGTCGTTAAAGGGTGAAAACCCAAACCAGCCCCCAAATGACCCCGTAGGAGGCACGAACACCTCGCACGGGACCAATGTAACTTGTAGGAATTGACCGCGTAGTTCCGATTTGTGAATATGACGATAATTTGTAAAAATCAACACTTAAACTTAAAAGTATTCCGTTAAAGGTTGAAAACCCAAACCAACACCCAAACGACCCCGTAAGAGGCACGAACACCTCGCACGGGACCGATGTAACTTGTAGGAACTTACCGTGTAGTCCTAGGTCTTTCGATTTGTGAATATGATGATAATTTGCAAAAATCAACACTTAGACTTAAAAATAAGTCGTTAAAGGGTGAAAAACCAAACCAGTCCCCAGACGACCCCGTAAGAGGCACGAACACCTCGAACGGTACCAATGTAACTTGTAGGAACTGATCGCGTAGTCCCGAATCTCCCGGTTTGAGAATATGACGATAATTTGCAAAAATCAACACTTAAACTTAAAAATAAGTCGTTAAAGGGTGAAAACCCAAACCATCCCCTAAACGACCCGTAGGAGGCACGAACACCTCGCACGGGACCAATGTAACTTGTAGGAACTGACCGCGTAGTTCCGATTTATGAATATGATGATAATTTGCAAAAATCAACACTTAAACTTAAAATTTTTCCGTTAAATGTTGAAAACCCAAACCAGCACCCAAACGACCCCGTAAGAGGCACGAACACCTCGCACGAGACCAATGTAACTTGTAGGAACTGACCGCGTAGTCCCGGGTGTCCCGATTTGAGAATATGACGATAATTTGGAAAAATCAACACTTAAACTTAAAAACAAGCCGTTAAAGGGTGAAAACCCAAACCAGCCCCCAAATGACCGCGTAGGAGGCACGAACACCTCGCACGGGACCAATATAACTTGTAGGAACTGACCGCGTAGTCCCGGGTCTCCCGGTTTGAGAATATGACGATAATTTGCAAAAATCACACTTAGACTTAAAAGCAAGCCGTTAAAGGGTGAAAACCCAAACCAACCCCCAAACGACCCCGTAAGAGGCACGAACACCTTTTACGGGACCAATGTAACTTGTAGGAACGGATCGCGTAGTCCTGGGTCTCTCGATTTATGAATATGACGATAATTTGCAAAAATCTACACTTAGACTTAAAAACAAGCCGTTAAATGGTGAAAACTCAAATCAGCCCCCAAACGACCCCGTAAGAGGCACGAACACTTCGCACGGGACTAATATAACTTGTAGAAACTGACCGCGTAGTCCCGAGTCTCTCGATTTGAGAATATGACGGTAATTTGCAGAAATCAACACTTAAACTTAAAAATAATCCGTTAAAGGGTGAAAACCCAAACAAGCCCCCAAACGACCCCGTAACAAGCACTAACAACTCGCACGGGACCAATGTAACTTGTAGGAATTGATCGCGTAGTCCCGGGTCTCCTGGTTTGAGAATATGACGATAATTTCCACTCCTATATGTAATTTTTTAGTTTGAGTAATTTTTTTTTGTGAATTATTGGGTTACTAATATCGTATCTTTTTTGTATCCTATTTTTTTTTGCAGGATAACAGTTTATCGTTGGCATTTATTCACGTGGAACACATAGAGAACTCAGTGGTTTACAACAAGGGGTTTATTCATGATTCCATTTTTTTGTGTTATGGCCGTGCGGGCTTTTGTAGTTTTATTGTTAACTTTTATGGCTGTGCGGGCTTTTGTAAGTTAATTGTTATATTTCGTGGCCGTGCGGGCTTTATGTTAGGCAGGTTTTGTATTAGCAGGTTTTGGAATATTCAGAAAATAGAAGAAACTCTGTCCAATTTTTTTTGGCATGTGAACTATTAAAGACTTGTAATATTTTGAAGTTTGTATGTACATTAGTTTATCAACAACGTGCAATATTTTTAATTTGTGAATTTTTGTACTTTCAAATAATATTTTTTTTCTTTTTATAAAAAAATTTGACACAGTTCAAAATCGTGGCAAAAGTGTATCATATTTTGGCATGGTTTTGAACAATGCCAAATTTTTTTAAACTGTGCCAGGAATATCTATTTTTGGAACGGTTTAAAAGTGTGCCAGAAGTGTTCTTGTTTGGCCAAATATGGCACACTTTTGAGCTGTGCCAGAAAAAAATGGCCATTTTGGAACACCTGATTCTGGCACAGTTCAAAATCGTTCCAGATTTGATCTGACATAGTTTTAAATCATGTCAGATTCCTGTTTTTGGTGTAGTGTAACTTGCAAGAGACATAAATTTGAAATAAAAATTTGCATAAACGAAATGTGCTAATAAAAGAGGAAGAAGAATAACAGTAGACCTTCTTGAGATTAGCCGTGTTCCACATTCTTCGTATCTCCCTTCCCTCCAACATTTCCAAATGATGTGCTCTTTGAAGGTCATCCCTTATTACTTTAAAAGGTCCTACACAATTTGGTCCCAGCTTGCCATCTGATGATTTTATGGCACTGTCGAGGACTTTCCTTAGGACATAGTCTCCTACTTGAAATTTCGTCGGATTTACTTTTTTGTTGTACTTCTTGGCCAACTGCTGTTGATAGGAAGCCAACTTGATCATGTCTTGTTCTCTTTGATCATTTGATGAGTCAAGTTCAGTGCGCAATGCATCATTATTCAGGCCTTTGTCGAACAAGGTGGTTCTCATGAAAGAGAGACCTACTTCAAGTAGGATAATATCTTCCATTCTGTAGGCGAGCACAAAAGGTTTTTCCCCAATTGGTCTCTTAGGAGTAGTAAGGTAGGCCCACAGAACATGCGGGAGCTCATCCACCCAGGCACCCTTTGCACTTTTAAGCCTGACGATTATTCAGCATCCAAAAGTGTCTTGTTGGCGTAATGGATGGGATACTTCCTCCTTCCTTCTCACATACCAAAGCTGAGCTCACAATGTGGTATGATACTACAAGATAAAGGTATAGTGGGTCTTTATTGTCAGGAATCACTAATAAAGGGCGATTTGCAGAGGTAGGTCTTTATCTACTCCAAAGCTCTTAAGTAATCATCGTTCTACATGAGGCCTTTGTCTTTCTTTAAAAGATGAAAGAATGGTCGACAACATTTTGAGGACTTGGAGATGAAGTGGTTGAGTGGTGTGATCATACCAGTAAGCTTTTGAACATCCCGCAATGTCTGTAGAGGCTGGACCTTGGTGATCGCGTTAATATGATCTGAATTGGCCTCAATTATTCCTTTACTGACTAAATAGCCCAGAAATTTACCTGACTGGACACCGAATGAACACTTAGTTGCATTAAACTTCATCCAATACTTCCTTAGGAGCTCAAAAGTTTTGGCTAAGTTTGTGAGGTGGTCATCTCTGTTCTTACTTATGACTAAAATGTCACCGATGTAGACCTCCATCGTGTGCCCCATGTGCCGCTTGAACAACTTTATGACTAGCCTCTGATAAGTTGCCCCTGTATTTTTTTAGACCAAACGGTATGACCTTATATCAGTATAATCTAATTAGGGTTATAAATGATGTTTTGTCTTAATCGAGGCTGAACAACAAAATTTGATGATATCCTGAATATGCATATAGAAAACTCATCCTTTCGTGTGGTGTCGTAGCGTCAACCAGCTGATTAATCTTAGGTAGTGGGAAGATGTCTTTGGGACATGCCCTATTGAGGTCTGTGAAGTTAATACAGAGCCTCCAACTGCTATTGCTCTTTTGTACCACCACTAGGTTGGATGACCACTTGGGTAACTGAACTTCCCTAATGGATCATGTATTCATAAGCTTTACTACTTCATTCTCCACCATATTAGCCTTCTCGAGGGCTGTTCGAAAAGCCTTCTAAGTGATCGGCTTGAAGGTCGGTTCAACATGTATGCGATTATAGGCTGTGTCTGGATCAATTCCAAGCAGATCATATGACTCCCAACAAAAAACATCCATATTTATTCTCAAGAAGGTAATCAACTCTTTCTTTTCATGATCGGCGAGTGTGGTTATGATAAGAAATTTTCTCTTTGGCAAGTTATCATTAGCTCCAACTTCCTCTATACTTTCAATGACCCTGTTAGTAGGGTGGACCCTGGTCTCCTCTACCCATGGTCAGTCATACTGTAGTTGCTATTTAGAGGGTGCATCCCCCTCATAGGCTTCCTCTAGAGCATCCTTTAGTTCCTTTTTCTTTTTCTTGCTAGGGAAGATGGCCACGATGAAACATTTTCTTTTAGTGGCATGGTTGCCTCGAATATCGACCACATCCTGATCGGTAATGCACTTTAGCTTTTGGTGGTAGGTAGAAGGTATGTCTCTCATGGCGTGCATCCTACCTCTGCCTAGAATGGCGTGATATGGGGACTCTATATCTACCATAAAGAACTCAATTATCTTTACGATGTTTCCTGCCCTGACTAACATGACTATCTTTTCTAGTGGCATTGTAATTCTTGATTCGAACCCGATTAACAAAACTGTGGCCTCCTTGAGGTCGGCTAGGTTGAGCTTTAGGTTGTGGAATAAATCTAGGTACATCACCTTTGATGAGTGCATCGTTATGTGGAGTCCTCACTTCGATAAAATATTTTTTAGTGAACACAGTGTGTTTGATGTAGTTAACCTCCTCTAGTCATTAGCGCTTACCATCTTAGCTCTTTACAAGGTCAATCTGTAATGCTTCCATGACAGTAGTCACCTTCTTCAGCTCCATATGGATAACATTCCCTCGGATCTTCTTTAGGTCAGCCGCCACATAGACCACTATGAACTCTTATCCCGTGTCATCATCAAGGACGTTATCTAGTTTTTGGTCGCCATTGGCCATGACCTTATCAACTTTCTTTTCTATATACTCATTGAGATGTCATGCTTGGGCTAACTCTTCCAAGTGTGACTTCAGATCCCTGTAATTCACAAAGTTTTATTCCTTTTCACCACCCATCTTTTTGGGCCAGTTGATGAATGGTTGATCCTAGATTTTGATTAAGATCTTATAAATTAGTTCCTTAAAGATTGTGTTAATAACCTGGAATGCTTGTGAAGGATCAACCTTGTTCCTATTCTTAGAGCCGTTCTTTCCCCCATTCTTGTTCCCTTTCTTTGGAGTGTCACTATTATCTCCTCCTTTGCTTACCTTTGCTCAATTGTTTTCCCCTGCATTAGAGTGAACCACATCCTTAACCTTAATGTAGTTCTCAATACGAGCCATGAGGTCATCAATGGTGCTGACTTCCTTCTTTATCAAGGACTGGTGTAGTAGAGATGTGGTCGACAGACCACACTTAAGGAGGTAAAGAAAACTCACTCCAAAAAGTCCTCCAATTCATTAAAAACCTCCCAGTACCTCTTGGCATAATCACGAAGGTTCTTTTATGTCTTTTTCTTCATCGTGAGCAGTGAATCCATCCTCTTGGTGTGGGAGCTGCTGGTCATAAAGCGAGTAGTAAAGGCCTCTATTAGGGCCTTGAAGCTCTTGACCGGCCTGTGGGGAAGCTTTTTAAATCACTTCTGTGATACTTCATGTAGGCTAGAAGGGAAAATTCGACACATTAAGGCAGTTTGTGGCTCCACCTGCCAATACTACCAAACATGGTCAATGAGATCTGTCTTCCCATCATATATCTTGAACATATGAATGATAAACTTCTTTGGGGGTTCCTCTCCTTAATTCGACCTTAAACAGGGGAATTTCATCTGGGTGTTGATAGCCCTCCTTACTAGGACCCTGGTAGACCTGGTTCCTCGATAGGCTGGATATTGGTCCATATTTTTATGAATCAAAATTCTGATGTTCTCATCTTGGCAATCATTACTTCTATGACGCCTTTCTGACCGACCATGTTCTAATTGATCACGCTCTGATCTTCCATGTTAAGATCTGTATTGGTGGCGTCTCGAGATTTTCCCTTGGCTACGAGTATTGCTCACATGAGGATTAGGGTTCCTATCATGATGCTTCCTAGTATCTCTATGGATATCTTTCTCCATCCTTTCAAGTCGCCTTTGCAGATGAGAATTTTCTTCCACCCAGAGGCGTGTGGCCCCCTCTTGTTATTGAAGCTTAGCTACGTAAGCGTCAACTAACCGGGATATCTGTGTGGACCTAAGTGGTTCCTGACTTTCATCAGAAGGATGCCTTTCTTAGTGAAACCTAGGATTTGGTTTCTAGCGAATCTCTGACCTGACCCTAAGTAGGACTGGGCCATCCTGCACATCGCCAACCTGAGGAATGTTTCTACTATGGTGAGACACCATGGACTTTCTATTTATGAATGCTTTCATAAGAAAATAAATCGTTTCCCACAGACGACACCAATTGTGAGTGCATAAAATATCACAATAAATTATCAAGAAAGCAATACCAAGATGAAAGCAATTTATTACACATACAATAATAAATATACGTGGTTCAATAACTTGCCCATATCCACGGATAGGTTACTCTGTTCTTATTAGTGTCCCATCCATTGCCCCGGGCCAGGGTTTATAATTTATAGATGTGTAAAATTACAGTTGCAGTTATATAAGTAACTCAATGAGATCGTGGATAACTCGTGGTGTCCCTGAATATCTCCTTCGAGATTGTTGGTAACCAATTTGAGTATACCCTCGTGTATATAAGTGCATGTTGAATACACGCGTCTTAATGGATAACTGATTTGGGTCGGGCATCCACTTTCTAGGCTGGTCGGCTACTCTCTAGAGCTAAAATAAATGGGTCACCATAATATATATATATATATATATATATATATATATATATATATATATATATATATATATTCTAGAAATGTGTAAGTTATGGGGTGTGATTAGTAGTGAATATTGTTGCTAGGACTAGAAATGTGTAAGTTATGGGGCGTGATTAGTAGTGAATATTGTATTTTGTACCCTTTTTTCTTGCTCATTCTAGCACTCTCGTGTCCATTAATTCCTATATTTAAGCTCATATGTTGAATAACCTTTTGCTATCTATTTATATATTTTGTGAGGTATATTTGAGTTTTTGCAGGTATTATGGATGCGTAGAGTGAAGTTGGAATTAATGGACATGATAATGCTAGAATGCTCAAGAATAAAGGGTACTACATGCAATATTCTTGACTAATCACACATTTTGATAGTAGGGAAAAATCGAGCATCGTGTAAATACGCTTATCGTTGTTTTTGGTTCCTACCGCTATGCAAAAAAATTACTTTTACCACACTTGTTTTATAAGTATAACAACGAGTTCGGATATCGAATCCATAGGGAATGATGTTAAACTTTTTTATTTATTTATTACTTCTCAAATAAATGTGTAAAATATGATGATTACAATGAATATTAATCTAGGCATGTACACACATTATAAATATGAAAATTTTAACAAAAAAGTGAAATAAATTTAACCCGCATACGTGAATTATATTTTACTACTTTTAATTTTCCCTGAGATGGAAAATATTTCCACCCGAACCAAATGAAAGATAAATTCGTTTTGAAGTTCACATAATATTAGCCCACCCCTTCGAATAATCCTGATTCTGCCCTTGAAAACATATCTTATTCATAGTAGCCACACCTTAGAAGAATTCCACCATAAGAAGGGAAATGCTCTCCATTACGGGATAAACATGCACTACTGTGCACCTTCTCTAAAGATAACATCTCAGCCTCAAATACAAAGCCAAAGCCAAGGGGACAAGAATGCTTCTTTTGGCACTCTATTGTCCGATGACCATATGTTTTGCAAGTATAGTAGGAAGAATGGTTTCGACTGCGTTATACGAGCTGGTGGAGGTGACTGAAGCTCCCTGTGAATTTCACTCCACAACAATATTCCTTAACCCTAAGGGCATACATAACTAACTCCAATAAAGTTTTTATTTTCCTAATTCAGTATAAATGCAATGACGGAGGTTCTAAATGTACCTCCAAAAACATTTTCTCCGTTATCTCAACATAGCCCAGCGTGAGAACATAACAATTAATTTTTTCTAAATGGTCACAATAGTTGAGTCCGTCTAAAGAGGTCTCTCATAAATATGAGGTAACAAAGCAACCTTCAATCCTTCTTCATCTTCGGATAAGTCCGAATAAGACTCTTCATCTTCTTTTTTTAATTTCGGAACCCATCCCACTATACACTAGCGAACCCTTGCAGCTTCGAGATCAACAGCCTCATATTCTATGATGATACGAGAAATCGACCACTAGTCGCTCTCGTACCAGCAAATTAAGTGTAAAATACATAATGAATAAATTGAGCAGGTAAGGTGACATGAACACAAGATATAGAGTGGTTCAGCCCCTAAAATAGGCCTACGTCCACTATGTTGATCCATTCTCATTATATGTGTAGTATTGTACAATATAATCGTGCCTAAAGAGGCATACAAGTATGAGAATAAAGGAGAGTACATGATGATTGATGATTCCGGTGTGCCGGAGAGGTGGCTACGATGTGGATAAACAGTCCCCAAGTTGTGTATTGAGGTTGGGTAGAGAGAGTCGATATTGTAGAATCTACCCTGGACGTGTGGAATTGATCTCTCTCCATCGTTTTTGAGGTGTAGTCCCCTATTTATAGGAGATAAAATCACGTGCATTGAGCACGTGACATTACATAAAGTCTAGAATTGTAATGGAGAGGGATGCAGCCTGTAAGGCAAACAACGTGAGTGCCGCATCCTGTAAGACTTAAACAAAGATGTCGCAGTACTAGATGGTTCCGTGGCATGTTTATGGGGGGCCGTGCTCTGATATGAGGAGGGTTGCGCCCCTTGTATTCGTTAGGGCCGCACACCGAGTTCAGGAGGGCCGCGCCCTAGGTTGATAGGGGTCGCGACATGTAAGCACATGTAATGCAGTGGACCATTCGTAGTATAGTGTTATATTTGTACTATCAATAAGCCCCTAAGTCGTAGGGCCAAGAGAATTTGATTGGGGATGCGACGTAGTTGATGCCGCGATACTTCCAAGGTAACGATTCATCTTTCGCGCTCTCTTATATAAACTGTTTCTGGCCGTGTACTTCATTACGTTTCCAAAGCTTTGAGAATCGAGAGCGAATTCTATTCTTCCTTTCTCTTGGGTTTTTCGGCGACCTTCCAAGGCTTTGTGCTGTGGTGCTAGACGGTTTCAAGCTGAACATTGCAAGTTTCTTCATTTCTAGGTAATTTTTTCAGCCAATTATCTTTTTAGATAGTTTTCAAAGTTCGTAATTCTTTTTTAAGTACATGAACCTTTGTATTTCCGAGTAAACCCCAATTGTTTGATCTTCCAAACCCTTCCATTTCTGAATACATGAATCTAGGGCATTATTTAGATCTATGTTCCAAGAATTGAACATATATTTTTAATGAATCGAACATATATACATGATAGAGCATTTGTGAAATTATGTATTGTGTAATTGTTGCCAATTCGTTCCTCGAACTATATAATTGTTCTTGACGTTCTTGAATAAACTCTTCATACTCTAGGCCTTCGATCTTTAAAGGAGTAATCATTAGGTACAAAACCGTTTGTGTGAATAGCCATGGCGTGGTAAAATATACCTTTAGTAACTTTAGAGATGGTTGTGGCCTGTAGACTATAATCCCTCATTTTAATAAGATACCGCGGCACTATAAGCTCCCTTGCTGATATAGGAGATGGCTGCGCCCAATAGGGTTGGGGTAATCCCTTAGGTTCAATGAATAGGGTCAGCAGCGTTTGCTTCCCACTTCATGCCTTCATTTACGGGCTGCGACTGCCAGTTCCTGTACCCGTTAGACGTATTTTTCAAACCATAAAACTAGTCCCAACCCAGTTAGATCCTAATTGTTGGATAGCCATTCTTGCCGCGATCGTTCTTTGGGAGAATCGATTTAAAAAGGACATTACTCCTGCGGAGTTCTTTCATTTCTATCGCCCAAAGGAAAACTCCGTGAAGTTCGTCGGGTACTACTACTTCTCCATCCGCGGCAGGGATGAGACCCTTTACTCTGGGAGGCCTACCAGTGTAAAGAACAGGAAGGGCAAGTATTTTTACATCTCCGGAGAAGGTTGGGAGACTCATCATGAGCAGAACGAGAGGGATAAGTCGTATAGACTGCCGCGACAATGGGGTTCTCCCTCCAAGCTAGGTATTTGAATCATAGCCGCGTCCCTTCTTCATAGTTGCTTATTAATCTCTACTAACCTTCCAATTGTTATTCTGCAGTACTTGACAACTTATAACTAAATGGGAGGCAAGAAAAAAGAGTTGCTAAGGCCGCGATAATTCCTGCTAAAGAAAAGAAATTCAATGTCCTTGTAACATCTGCAACCGTATTCGAAGCAGGTTTCTTTCCCAGCAAGTCCATTCCAAAAGACATGGCCGCGGGAGGTAATAATCTGATAATCAGTATTTATCCGCAACAAGTTTTGTTGACTTTGAATATTTATTGTTTGTATTCCCTTTTCAGGTGATGAGGTTGACAGGGAAATGTTGGCCGCGCAGTTGGCGGAAATGGATGAGGATGCCACCGTTCTCAATAATACTGTGCGGAGCAAGAAGAGGAAGAGGACCAAGACAAAAGCTCCAGCCTCGGTCCCTTTCGACGACCAAAATCCACCTGTCGCGATCCCAACTCAGGCCGTGGAGAAAATGAAAATTGTCGCGACCCAACCACAAGCTAATTTTGATGATGACATTGGAGCCAACCTGGCCGCGGTAGGTTTGATGTCAACTTCAGATGCTCCCCTCCATACAACTTCTCCTTCGCCGCCACCTATCATTATAGTAAATGCAAACTTGGCACCCCCTCAGTGTCGTGGTGGAGTTGGTCCTGATGGATATCCGCGGCCTCAGTTAAGACAACCTGACCCTGAGTCGTCATGGGACACTATCGCGAAAGTCGTGCGAAGAATGAAGAGGGCACTCGACGCTATGGACCTTGACAGATTGGTGGGGGAAGACCATGACGATCTAGAGGACTGCGGCCTCCATAGTCTTCTGAGGGTAAGTGCTAGTTCTTTCTCCCTTTTTATTTTGCGTTCCATACTTTATACTAACTTTTTAATTTCAGGCAGCGGATGTCATGGTGGCCCAGAAGAGGAAGTATGAGGCCCTTTATAAGTTGAAACAGGTCGCGGATAGGGTGCACGCCGCTGACTTGGAGGCTGCACGGACTTCGTCATTTGAGGCCGGGAAGAAGTCTGCTGTCGTGGCTATTCAGGCAACCCAGATGGACTTAGCTGCTGTAAATAATACAAGGGAGGAAGTGGAGGAAAACTTCAAACAGGCCGCAAAATCCCTAAAAGCCTCCCAGGCCCAGACCGTGAAAGCCGCACAGGCCGCGAAAAATTCTAATAACAAGCTTATGCTTCTTCAAAAGAAGTATGAGGAGCTGGAGGCCAAGTCTGCGCTTGATGCTGAAGCCCATGCCGCGACAATGAAGAAAATGGAGACAGATAATGGCGACGCCCTTCAGCTGGCCATTGACCTTACAGTGGAGTCATTCAAAGGCTCTAGGGACTTCTTCCTCATCAATAATGGATCTTACCTCCGTGGCTACCAGGAGCTGAGGCAGAGAATAATAAAGAACTTCCTTGAGACCAAGGAGAAGGTTCTCACCTAGAGACTCAGGGATGCTGAGCATCAAGAATGCATTGTTGAGCTCAAGGCTGCGGAGGAGGAGAAAGTCAGATTGAAGGCCGAGGCCGAGGCAGCTATCGCGGATGAAGAGACAATGACGACCGCAGAGGGGGAAAAAGGGGATGAAGCCGATGATGCCGAATCTTAGGGTTCCGGCCCTTTTTACCATTTTTGAACTCTTTATGGTGGCTGCGTCCCCTCTTTGTTATTTTTCCCTTTTTAGTGGTTGCGGCCTATTTGCTTGTAAGTTGTATCCTCTACTTTGCTTGCTTAAATGCTTTTAATGAATTCATACATGGAAATGCTTTCTTGATTGAATGAGCTTTCTGCGGCACCAATATATAAATGTTTTGCTCATAAATATAACTGCAGCCTGTTGTGATTTTGCCTTAATGTTGCGTGTGGACATGTGGCTGCGGCTACACTTCTTCAATTTTCAAATTTCCTTGTTGTAATTAAAGGCTTGAGGTGCCGCGGCGTTTTAGCGAATGCTCTTTATACATCTTTGATTGTTTGAATATAAAACTACCCCAATGCTTTAATGAATACTTGAATTCAACTGCTTTGTGTAATTAAAATGCCTTATTGATTGAATGAACTTGTAAAACTAATAGATTAAGTCCGCGGAACTATAGCATACTTATTTCTTTAATGTCCTCACTCTTCTTGAACTACCGCGGCACCCTCGAGTAATTCTAAGGCAACTTCACAAGTATGGGTCATAGGCTGCAGCTGTAATTCGTATGGCTCATGTACACGGCCCGCGGCCCTTTCTACCTTGAAATGACTGGAATGGCAGCCCTATAACAGAGCCGCGACAGTCTGACAATCCGGCCTTTACTTTTTCTGAATGAATTTACTTAATGGCCGCATCCATATTGATAGGGATGTGCTTTTGAATATTCGAAATCCCTCTGTAGTAGCTTTATATGCCTCATCAACCCTTAGTCGCTTTAACAGTTGCACTGTACCGTAGATTACCATAAGTGCACTTTACAACCACCCTCCTCCTTGCACCAATGGTTGGAAGTGCTGCCACTTGAATAGTGCCGCGACCGTTTGATAATGGCTGCATCCATATTTGAAAGTGGTAACCCCTTCTTGAATGGAGGCTACACATTGGAGTTGTTTTTTGGCCATCCCATAGCCAGTATGGAACATATAGGGAAGGCTAAGGCTTTTCCTCTAGTGCTTCAATTGCCTTTCACAGAATATGGCCTTTATCTTCCTTAGCATCACCCTTCTATATGTAAATGGGATATTATCAAGCCTCCCCAGGCTGGGTTATGTTATTAAGCCACCCACAGCGAATATATAGGATATTTTCAAGCCTCTCCAGGCTGGTTTATGTTATTAGGCCACCCACAGGTAATATTCAGGACATTTTCAAGCCTCCCCAGTCTGGGTTATGTTATTAAGCCACCCACAGCTAATATACAAGATATTTTCAAGCCTCCCCAGTCTGGGTTATGTTATTAAGCCACCCACAGCTATGGATATATATAAAGCCATCCCTGGCTAGATATTACAAGTCTCTCAACTTAATGACGCATATCAAAAGCTAAGAACGGGCATTGAAAGCCCTTATAGCTAAGGACGCATCCCGAAAGATAAGAATGGGCATTGGGATCCCTTGCGAGTGATGTTGCAATCCAATTCGGATAACTGCTTCCAATATTTTCTTTCACCACTTTCAATTATCATCAACTTTCGGACAATCGGGCGTCTTGTCGGGCATTGTGGCCCATTTAGATATTATCACTCCCGATATGCCATGTTCTCTTGGATCGGGATCTGTTTGAGATAAAAATGGTCTTTATAAGATAACATTTCATGGAAATGAGAATTAAAATATGATACTATAAAAGTGAACTTGATTCCATGCATCTATTCACATATATGTATATGTATATGTATATGTATATGTATATGTATATGTATATGTATATGTATATGTATATGTATATGTATATGTATATGTATATGTATATGTATATGTATATGTATATGTATATGACTTAGGGAAGGCAGTACAAAGTTGCATTTAAAACAGCATAAGAAAAGTTGCCACTGTAAAGTAGAGACAGATGGAATATAAGACATAAGCATGAAAAATGAGCATGTGGTATGTGAGATTAGGCTGCATCCCCTAAACATCTTTGAGGAACCTCCGCAGCATCCCTTGCTTAACCATCCTTTCAATTTCATCCATCAGAGCATAGCATTGCTTAGTGTCATGGCCATGGTCCTGATGGGATTTGCACCAAGTAGCTTTATTCCTCTTGTGAGGTGGATCTCTCAGCTTTTCTGGCCACCTCAACAGCTTGTCTTCTTTGATGAACTCAAAGATCTCCTCAATCGGGAAGGCCAATGGAGTGTAGGCCCCAGATTTCTTCTCCACCATCTCCATTCTCCTTTTTAGACACCTGCTGCCTGATTCCGCGGCTGGATCCTCTTTAACTGCCGAGGCAGTAAAGGCTACTAAAGCAATGAACTTGGGTGCCGCACCCATATTGGGTGAGGCCGCGACCTCTAGCATTAGCACCCTTTGAGTCAAATAGTTGACCTGGGTCTAGAGTGAGGCATGAATGTCATAAAGGTGGTTGAGGTGATTATACAACTGCACAATCTCATCCTTGATTTCTGTGCTCTGGTTGGATTCTCCTTCCATTTTCTACTTTTGTTAGTCTTTACAAAGATATATAATCTGAGACAAAACTAGCAGAAGTGAGTAATCAGAGAAACATTGGAGTGACCAAGTAGGAAATGGGGATGAAGCGTTTGCGTTGCTACGCATTATTGCTGTTGAGGCCACGACCAGTATGGCACATAGATGCACTGCCATGGCCTTTGAATGGTATTCACCAAGGTTGTGCTAGAGACCACCTGAGTTCGTTCATTGATGTTCTGAACCTTCTGTAACACCTACCCCAGTAGAGGCAGCGGCATGAAGGTATTTAAACTACCTGTCGCACCCACTAACTCCCGTGACCAAGTTGAACTTGTCAAGGTCAATGACCGTGACAATTCCTGGGGTGACAACTTTTTTAGTCACAGACTTATCACAGTCATTGACCGTGACAAGTTCGTTAGAATTATCACGGTCATGTCATGGACCTTGACCTTGATAAGTTTATCACAATTAAGTACCGTGACAAGTTCATGACAATGGTTGAAAAATTATCACGGTCATTGACTGTGATAAGTTTCTTTGTCACGGGCTTGTCACAGTCTATGACCGTGACAATTCTGGGCAGAATTGAAAAAAAATCTGCTGAGCAGTTTGGCCACTGCCACTGCCTAACAGTATATTTGTACCTGTTATAGCAACATTGTACTTGTTCAAGCATCATATATCTAAATAAAATAGGGATAATGCAAATATACATTCCAAATAGAGACAATATGCATCACGATATAATCCAAATATAATTCAAATGTACCAACTTAAAAATAATTCAATTCAAATAATGTCACTACATGTCTTGGGTAAGGTTAACTCTGAGGAGGTGAGTAGGCCACACGATATATGAATTGACACACCCACTAATATACATCATGCCACATTGTTCTCACAACCACAATGGGGAGTTCTCCTTCCCGGGTATCAAATACGTGACGAGTACCTTGAACTCGATGTCTTGAAGCTCACGTCCATGAACTAGTGCACCCTGGATGATATTCGGGTCCCTCAACCCCCGCCCTATCCGCTGGCCATCAAATATGTCCTGTATAAATACGCTCGGTCAGCCAAGTGTCGACATTGGTCGGTCGAAGGGAGCCAGATAGGGAAGTGGATCATCAAAGTCCGCACGTGTCAGCGATAAAGCAACGAGGTCCACATCCTCGTCATCCTACACCTTGTCCTCCTGCACCTCCTCCTCCACAACCTACTCCTTCTCTTTCCCTTTCCCCTTATGGTTTCCGCCCAATGAACGCTTCATGAACAAGAACATATCTTGGACCGTCGCCTCCAAACAGGACAACTTCGCGTCATGCGAGTCCACCAATCGAGCCAACCCGATGTCGCTCGTCTCTAATTCGATGACCCTAGATTTAGCCACCCGCGAGCTCAGCCCCCTTATCCTCCCGTTGCGATCAGCGCCAAGCACTTGGCTGAGTGCGTCAGTGGACAAAGATGCCTTGTCGGCATCAGACTGCGACTCATGCAATTCCTTAAGCTTTGCTTGAAATGACAAAAAATACATGATTAATAAAATAAGTAAATTAAAAAATTATAACGTAATTAATAAAAAGTAAACTGTCGGATTACTTACAATCGTGGCCGCGACGCTCGGGGAAACCTCCTTATCCTTCCCCTTCTTCGTCCGAAGAGCCACATAAGTATCGATCCTATGTGGCCTACCCCCAGGGCCACTCCCTGTCCCCTGAAATAAAATAAAGTAAAATTAGTATCAGCCCCACAAAGTAAAATAATACAGAATAATATATTTATGTAGTTATAGAAAAATTAAATCTTACCATCATCCTATGCTCCACCTCGGTGTAAGACGTCCGACCGAAGTAGTGCACGTCCGTCTTTTTTGCCCAATTTTCCCTCCTCGATTGGCGAGATGCCAATTGTCTCTCCCCGATCTCATTGTCAATGAACTTTTGCCATTGTGACAATGAGATCGGCTCCTTCGGCGGGATGGATCCACTCATTCGGATAACGGACTCTCGTGTCTTCCCAAAGTACCGGGTCCACATATTTTTCTTCCACGTCTTGTGTTGCACCCTCAACTGCTCCAAGACAGAATCGTGTAGCTTTGAATCCAGGCTGAATTGTTCCTGTTCAATAAATACAATGTTAGTTGCGAATAAATATAAAATAAAATTGAAATCGAAATCGAAATCGAAATTGAAATTGAAATATTCATATTCATATAAATATAAATACATTACCTGTAGTGCCACCCAAACAACTAACTTGAGCTCATATGGCACCTCCTTCCAACTAATGTACCCCGGGCCGATGATCGTCTTTACCAGCTCGAGGGATCTCGCTAATAGCCTTGACTTGTTCTTGATGGCCATCCCCAATTTGCCATATTTGGGGAGCCTAGGGGCCGAGGAGCCCTCTTCACCTCTGCTACCACCGAGCCCAGACGACATCATTATAACCAACATCATCATCCTTGCCTTAATACCTGAAGGAGACATTTACTATAAAAAATGTTATTAGTACAAATCAAAATGAATTAAAGAAGACATGCAAATATGTGCAATTACTACAAATAAAAATGAATTGTTACTGTTAAACATCCCCACCCCCACCCCTACTGCCCACACACACGCACACTACACAAGAGTGAAAATGATAAAGTGAAAATCAATTAAAAGCATTAAAAATGGATGTTTCAGTACAAATTGGAATATTTATTACAAATAAAAAAATTGTTTAAAACTCGGGTTATCGTAAAAAATGGATTGATATTCAGTAGGAGCAGCCAAGTCATCTACACTACTATTTAGACGCTTTGGCGCATGTTGGACAATTGACCACGGATCGTTGTTGATATACTCCAAGTAAAACACTTGGTTAACCTTTTGAAATGCACAAACAAACGGCTCATCGCTCACGTGGTCGTTGCTCTTTAACTTGGACAAGTCAACCATGATCAAGTTGGTGACAGGATTAACTTTACAAGCATTTTTATCCTCAACTCTTACCCAGTCACAGTAAAATACAACCTCTTTGAAGCTAATATAATCCAATTCAAATATATTTCGGATTACACCAAAGTCATTTCAGCTTCAACGAGGTTTTTATCTTTTACGCTCGCTCGAAAGAAAGTAAGAGCCTTGTATGAAATGCCCGAGTTCTATACATTTGTACTTTCCTCGTACACTTTAGCGCCAAAAACATAACTGTTCAATCGATAGTTTTTGTATTCTTGTGCCACGAACAAGACGAGCAAGCCTTGATGTTGCATCACCCGTCTTTAAGAGTTGAGAATATAGATAAATTAATTATATTAGTTGTAAAATTTATATTTGATTTTTAAATTTCAAATTCAAATTCAATTTATAATAGAAATTTTTATTTCCTCTATCTCCTCTAAAGGGTGAGTGGTCCTATCCCATTCAAGACCGCATTTTTCTGTAATATACTTAACATCTCATGCACATTGTTACGATTTGAGAAAAATTCAGCAGCATATCCCCATAGTTCTCCAAGTACACTATGTATATTGGCAAGTGTGAGTGTTATTTCAATTGGTCAATTGAAATAACAGTCACACTTGCCAATTTAGTATGTACCCAGAGAGCATTAGGATATGACTGTAGAACTTCCTCCAAAAGTAAGAATTTTAAGCCACTAAGAATATTACTATATAGAAATTATGCAGTCCCAAACTGTCCAAACGGGACAATTCGAGAGATCTCATTATAGGGGTAAGGACTCTCGAACGGGTGTAATGGCTATTGAATGTGTATGCATAAGAACTAGAAGGCTAGTATCTATGCGCACTATATGAAATTTCAAGTATGTTTCATTTAATTATCATACTATATATATATTGTTCGTTATACAAAGTAATTTTAAAAAAAAGTTGAAAAATCCCACCCCCACATGGACAATAATCCAGTGGTCATGCCACTTTTAAAATTAACCAACCCAACATCGATTCACTATAATCCAACTGCAATGTCAACAGCAAATGTGTATCTCGTACTCCTTCTAATTCATCTACTCAATTAATTATTTTCATCAGTTAAACTAACAATTAAAATATACAATTATTAATTTACTATTTTACAATGAGGGGCAATCCTACTTTCATATATTAATTTACTAAAAAAATTAATAATCTATCAATTCGTTTACAAAGGACACTACTTGCATATGAGGGAAAATATCTAATAAACCAATCAAAATTTAATAAAAAAAATTAACAAGCCCCACCCCCGCCCCATTTCCCCTTGCCCCACCCCCACTCCCCACACATGCACACACACACACACACACGTACGCAACCCCACCCCCCGTCACCCCCCGCATCATTTCCCTCTCTCGTACATACGCACAAACATGCACAAACATGCACACTACACACACATATGCACACACGCACACATACACACACACGCAGCCTCCTACCCCCCACCCACCCCCATCCCTGCCCCCTTCCCCCCACCCTGCCCCACCCCCTTCCCCCACCACACACACACACAAACAACCCCACGCCCACCACCACACACACACACACACACACTGCCCCACCCCCTTCCCCCATCACACACACACACACACACAGACCCACCCCCTCCCCCTCCCCCTCCCCACCCCCACCCCCTTCCCCCACCACACACACACATATACACACACACACACACACACACACATATATGAATGGAAGAGAGAGAGAGAGAGAGAGAGAGAGAAACCAACCTAAAAGTAGAGAGTGAGAGCAACGCATAGAGAGAGAGAGAAATTGAAGGAAAACAATGCGGTGAGGAAAAAAGGAGGGAAAATGGTTTTTTGCTAACAGAATTGTCACGGTCATGGACCGTGACAACTTTATATAATTGTCACGGTCCTTGACCATGATAAGTTCGTGGCAACTGCACTTCTCATGGTCTTGCCACGGTCAATGACCGTGACAAGCCTTTGTCACGGCCTTGTCACGCATGTTTTTACTTTGACAAAAAACGCGTATTTTTTTCACGATCAATGACCGTGACAAGGCTAGCCGCTGAAAGGGTGCCAATTTTCTCACTTTGGTGTAGTGTATATATATATTAGTCACTCATATAATATATATTATACTATCGGCACCCCACATAAAATCTGTAGTGCTGGCATACTCTGCTATCAAGTCCCCGAATCACTCGTACTAAGGGAAATACTAGTTCGGAATCACTCTCAAACTGTGTTAACACAATACATATAAAAATGGAGGTGAAGCATAGTTCCAAGTCACTAAGAGGTTAGCACATACCTCTCACGTCTCTTAGGACTGTCTGACTATCATTCTTAGATAGCCTGTACCAAGGAATCCTATATTCTAGGGTATAAGTCAATATCCCCCATAAAGGCCTCATCGAGATAAGACTGTCCCGGCGCGGCAATCTCCGTGATAGCAAGTAGCGCGGGTATGAATATTCACAAACATAATAACTAATATATGTACACAGTCACACGGTCATATATATAGATATTCACATTTACCAAATTAGGCTCGCTCACGACCCATAATTATTATTATCCGTACTTAGCACAAATTTACTCAATTATCTCGCATAACGGATTCATCTCTTTTATTCTCATTTATAATTTATTTAATACTTACTTATCATCTCTCGAAGTATTCCTTATTACTAAAATATAATTCCATTAGGTACACCCTCTCTAACCTTCTGGTCTAAGTCTTTCACGAATCTCAATTCTTTAGTGAACGTACTCATAATTTCTAATGTATGACGAAACATCCCGTTAACCCATAATTTCATCCCGAATCAAATTTCATTCAACGAAGTCTAATTAGACCCTAATTGTCCTTTTCATGTCCCATTATAATATTTAAAGGATATTCAAGGGTTCCCACGTATTTTATACGGATTAAACAAAAAGGGGAAAAACATGTAGTTTTCCAGGAGGGATCGATCGATTGAGGAATGGGGTCGATCGATCGATTAAGCTGTTCTTTCCCAGAAACTACAAATTCGACCTACGGGTTTCATCCAACAATTTTCTCCAAAACACCATTAATGATCCCCAAACTCCTAACAAGATTACTAACAGTCATATATACCTATATACATGATTTCCTATGTGAAACATGTACAAATTCATCAAAGGGATTGAATTAATTGGGTAAATTAACATAAATATCAAGAACCCTAATTTTTCATGAAACTTCCATTCTTTTAATTCTTTTCCAGATTTCTTTCTTCTAAATCCATAAAATTTCATGAGTAATCCTCTAAAGATGATTTAGATGTCTAGAATATATCTATTTCCTCTAAAACATGTGATTTAAATTCTCTAAGTTATCAAATTCTTCCATGAAACATGATTTTATCAATCCTAATCTAACATGGGTGAAACATTAACTAAAAACGAAGCAAGATAGATACTTGCCTGGAATTGAAGGGTCTGATTTGTTGATGAAAAAGATATGGTTGCGTTCCTCGTCGTGCGATTTACGTTTTGATGGTGGTAACGGTGCAATTGAGTGATTTCTTGGCCTTGGATTGCTTGGAAAGCTTCCTACCTTCCTCTCTAATGGACGTTCTTATGTTCTGTGATTGATAATCCTAAAAGACAACTCCTAATGGCTGAAATATCTTAGGGAAATTCGTGGGTTTAATTACCCAAAAATACAAAATGTCTATAATACCCTCCCGGGATGTCAATTAGGCCTAAAAATGTCATGAGACCCAAACTAAACCCCCGGGTACACTTTTCGGACTATCTTGACCCTTCCATACACTTTGGCGCACTCGAAATGACCATACAGATGACTTATAATTTATTCACCTTTATAATAATAATTTAGTCCCTACACAACACAAGCGTGTCCCGACTTAAATTTCCATAATTGCCATTTTATTCACTCGTGACAATTTTAATAAAATCAATCTTATGTATTACTTTACTCATCTAGTAATATTCAACAAATTCCCAATAATTAACAACTCTCGTCACACTAGTAAATATTAAAAATAAGTTTCCGAATTAATATTGAATTAATATCTCAAATTAAACTTAATAAATCCTTAAATTTAAAAGCCATAAAAATACGGGGTATTACATTAGGATAGTCCGTCGTTTTTCCAGGGGAAGGGTTTTTGCGACGTTAAATAAATACCGCATGCTTTGCATTTTTCGCATATCACCTCACACGATAAAGTAGGATTAAATAAATAGAAACTCTCCTAAAAACTGAATAGGTTATTATTTTGTAAATCACCTAGATTTAACAAAGATAATAATTTGGACTTTTAATTGACTCTGAAAATTAAATTCATTTTCATAAGTTAACTATGCAAGAAAAGTTTGAATTCGTCCCTCCTAGAATAACCGGTAAAACTCGTAGGTAAATTGCGTTTAATCGGCAATCGTTTACTTCCGCACATAGTCTTCTTGCGCATCATGGGTGCTTACAAGTGGTATCAGAGTTAGACTTTAAAAAGATCTATTTTCAAAACTTTTATCGAAATCTTTTTACCTTGTTTTAATGGAAGATTCTAGTCAGTTACTTAGGTTAGGAAATTTCTATAGACCTCCTATTTTCGATGGCACGAATTTTCCCTATTGGAAAATTATAATGGTAGCATTCATTCAAGGCACATTAGGAGATGATGTTTGAGATTTAATTAAAAATGGTTATAGTCACCCCACTACTCCTATAGCAGAAGGTAGCACTATCTTTATAAAGATTAGAACATCTGAATTAAGTGCTGATAAAAAAACGATAAGCAATTTCAACAATAAGGGCAAAAATGCGATTTTCATGAGTGTGAGTGAAAATGAATTGAAACGTATATGTCATTGCACTACCAGTAAAGATGCTTGGGATACTTTAGTAATTGCACACGAGGGTCACGATAGAGTAAAGCATTGTAAAATAGAAATGTTGGTTCAACAATACAATATGCTACTTATGAACGATAATGAACCATTTGATGATTTTTATATGCGGTTGACTGATATCGTTACCTAATTGCATGCGAATGGTATTGAATATTCTCATAGAGATGTGTGTTCTAAAATTCCGAGGTCCCTTGCACCTAGATTTGATCATAAACGTTATATCATTGTAGAGATAAATGACCCATCTCTCACGCCAGAATTGCTAAGCTCTAAATTGAGAACTATGGAACTTGAATCAGCCTTTAGGAAAACTCTCACATCTTATGCTAAGAATGAGTCGACCAATACTTCTAAAGTTGCTTTTAAAACTGCCTATCCTAATAAATATAAGCATAAGGTAGTTAAACAACAATCTGAGTCGGATGATGACTCTGATGTGGAATCGGATGAAATTGATAAGATTGACAATCAACTTGCTGTTATGTCCTCTCAATTTAAGAAACTTTTGGATCAAAGAAATGTTATTACTAAGAGACGTACGCAAGTGAATAGTCAATCTAGTCAGTTCACCCAGCACCATAATAGAACTTCAAAGCGAACTTCTGATTATGATAGTAAAAGTAATAAGGTTGATAAATCTGAATTGGCTTATCACATTGTGGGAAACTCGGTCACTTTATTACCAAGTGTTGGTCTAAGCCACAGTCCAAGCATTCTAAATAATACAAGGCACACATAATTAAAACTTTGGATGACTCTTCTGATTATGAATCAGAAGATAACCAAGGAAATTCTGAATCAAATTGCCTTGCATTTTTAGGAGAAGTTTATGACTATTACGACGATGTGTACTTAGCATGAATGACGGATTCTGAAGATGATTATGATGAAGTACTTGATTTGATTGATGCTGCTAAATCTTTGTTAGCTATACAACCTTCTATGCTTGAAATAACTGCTCCGTTTGATGCTAAACGTGCCTTATATGATACTAAATCTGATGATAGAAACAATTCACACACGGACACAAATGAGCATGCAAATTTTGTTGGCTATGATGATTACTCAGAATTGTATGTCAGGACTTTGCAAAATAGACAAGAACTATTGAATTTTGTAAAAATGCTTAGTGAGACCTTAAAGAATTAATATAAGATCGTTCAATAAAATTCCATTGAAATGAACAATGTCAAAATTGATTTTGAAAAATAGTCACTTGATTTAAATTTCAAATTACGACTTTAAATGAAAATTTGTCTTCTTTTGAAGAAAAATATAATGAAGCACTTTTGCAAGTTGAAAAATCCAAATACGTTTGTGAAAACTTTCAAAATGTGTCGTAGTCGTGATATAAAATATTTTGACATTGACAAACTGCTTACTGAACAACGTTATAATGGTGAAACGAGAGGATTTGGTTATGAGGGTCCTCTTGAAAAAGTTGATCCAAGTAGACCCATCTTCTTTGTAAAAGCCCAAGAAGAAATGGCTCTTCAGTTGGAAGCTAAGTTGTCTGAAAAGGATAAATGAAAACAAGTATTAATTGAAAGTGATTATGAAAGTGACATTAAAAATTTCATAGAGAACTTTGTAGGAACGTCTACTTCAAAATATTGCCCCCCTGCCAAGAGACTCTATAGACTTCCTAAACCATTTATTCGTAATGAATCTGTCAAGCATGTAGAGGAAAAACACTACCAATCAAACCTACCTACTTCTAGTAAATTCTGTGCTAGGTGTGATATTTTTGGTCACCAAAACTGGGAGTGCCTTAGTAATCGCAACAAAGATACTCATTTTAAAAGTCATAATCGAAATGTGAAGCGATTTACAAATTTTCATAGGCAGCGCATTAATAATAATCGGAATAATTTCTTCAACAAATCTAGGCCTCATGTTAACAAGAAAATAATTTCGAAAAATAAATTTTATCCTAAATTTCGAAAGGCACAAAAACCTTTGAAAACTTTGCCTATTTGTATTAGGACTTGTGCTTGAGACCTCAAATGGATTTTTTAAAGCCGAATAAAAGCCCAAATAATATACGTGACGCTTGCGAGAGTGAGAAAATCATTAAGTCTCCTCAAAAGAAGGTTAAGGACTTAAACACTGCCAAACCCTTAGATTTATTCAATGATGGGGGAGGTAAGTTTAATCAAAATGGAGTTACCAAGTATAGCGACACTAATGGATATTCGTACCGGTTTAATGCTCCAAAAACTCATAAATAAATTAGGTTAGTTCCTTCTATTGCTTGTGATTTTCAGCTTGTTGATATGCTTTCTATGCCTTATGATAACTCTTGTTTGGAAGTAACTTCAACATTTGATTGGAGAGATTGTACTTGAATCTTAGCTTGTGTTTATTCTACACTTTGATTACTATATCTCCAAGGTTTTAGGATAAATATATCTACTAATAACCCGTATCTCTTAAAGCCATGTTTTATGTAAGAGACGCTTATTTTGTAGTTTATAAACACATACTATTTTATTCTTCTTACCATTGTCTAATTTAACCAAAGCGGGGGAGAGTTGTGTACATATTCTATTATTCATACATATTCTGTTTTGTTATTTCATACACATTTAATTCTGTCATTTTAATATTTTGGTGCTACTAACTTGATTTCTCGACAGAAAGGGTATTTATGTTTTGGATGTATTCTCATTGGTCGTTTTGAGTTGTGTCTTTTCTTTTCTAGGAATGGTGGGTAGTTAGATACTCTTTTGTATAGGATACTTTAGGAATTATTTTACCTTAGTATATCATTTGACGTACTCAAGGATTTTGTTAAAATTAGTCCAATGGATGAGTTTGAAGGTACCTATATAAAGCACATCTAGGATTTGCTTTCCGTGCTTTAGCTATATAGACCTTCATTTAGTTGGACTTGAATTTTGACAAAATATCTTTGTAATTAGGATTGTGTCTCGCCTATCGATGCCAAGCTCTCTATATTTGTCTACATCAAATGAGCACTCGATTCGGTCCGTCATTTCAGAAAAAGATAATTTTCACTCCCTACGGCTCATAGGTTTTCCGTCACGTAGGACACGACACTGCATTTACATCTCATTTATCATATCTTATGATAGTGTTGGGTTTCGTCAAAATAATTTTTTTTTTGAGTTCAATATTTTAAAATGAAGTTTTTATAAGAATAAATATTTTTGTGAAAATAATTTTTTTTGTCATTAAATATTTCTTAATAAAATTTGCAGAATTGATTTTTTGAAGTTAAAAAGATTTTTTTCTTGTTATAGTATGATAATACGTTTGTGCGTATCATATAGTTTATGTATGTTGTTTTTATATGTGTTTATCATATATATATATACACATATTAATATATATTAATGTATGTGTATGGCTTCATACATATTTCTATGTATGCATATATATTTATTAGTGTATGTGTGCGATAGAATACATATCCCCTGCCTGCTAATTTTCTTGCCATAGTACACTATTTTGTCCTATTAGATATATGGGAGATTTCATTTTTAAAGGTGATATTGGTCCCATAGGTCCTTAACTGTTGGTGTGTCCCTTTTCTTTATAATATTGTGTTATATAATATATTAACTGTTGGTGTTTAGTATATATATATTTGATGTTAGTCATTATCTTGTCCCACGCCATGTAGATTTGACCCCATACGCAAGTCTTCCTTTAAGAGCTAGCGATCTGACCATTTGTTATATACGTGTACCTGCTTGCATGTACATCACTGTATTACAGACTTGACCCCCTTAGTTTTAACTGTTGTGACCGCCCATGGTTGTAATATTTAGGGGTGTGCAAAAAAACCGACCAAACCGACAAACCGACAAAACCGAGCCGAACCGAAAATTTTCGGGCCGGGTTTTTTTGAGGGTCGGTTCGGTTCGGTTTAATCAGGTATAAAACCGACAGGGTCGGTTCGGTTTTCGGTTTTGGCATAAAAAAACCGATTTTGAACCGAACCGAACCGATTTAATTTTTATACTTTTTAATTTTATATTATATTTATATTAGTCTTGACATATTATATTATATTTTTTAATTTTATATTTATATTAGGTATTAAAAAAATATACTTTTTATTAAAATAAAGGAAAAAACCGAACCGGCCCTATCAAAAACCGACGGGCAAACCGAACCGGCCCTGTAAAAAACCGACCCGATTCGGTTCGGTTCGGTTCGGTTTTTCAGTATTTTCGGTTCGGTTCGGTTCTCCTCCTCCAAAAACCGACATGGTCGGTTCGGCCCAAAAAACCCGGTCAAAACCGAACCGACCGACCCGTGAACACCCCTAGTAATATTTGAGAGAAAACATTTATGGGAAGTTTTTTTTAAATGACGCCGTGGCCCTGGTCCCTTTAACTATTTCCGTATTTCTTATGTCAGTTTCGATTTGACCAAACGATTTTGCTTGCATGTCTGTTATATGTATGTTTTTTTTTTTTTTTTGGTAAAGAAGGGTAATCTCGGGACAGCTTGCGCGCACCTCGGACTAATCACTCCTTCCACGAACAAGGCTTTTTATAACAGGCGTTTAATTCCTGCGGTCCGTGGCCCCAAGACGCAGCTGCCAAGTTTCGAACCCAGGTGCCTGGGTTTACAGCTACACCCTGGCTCTACCAACTTGGACAACCCTTGGGGTTATGTATGTTGTTGTATATGTACGATTATATATATATATATATATATGTTAGCTGTTACCCCCATAACTGTTGGCATGTTATTTTCCAGTGCACGATTTTCTTTTCAAAATCGAAACTGGTTTCAATTTCTTGTGCGAAACAACGTCATTCCTATTTTTTAAAACGGTAACATTTGATTTGTTAACAAATGACTCTTTTGAGTTAAAAATGATGTCGTTGTATTTTTTTCGAAGGTAATATTTGGTTCGTATTTTTGTTACGCAGTTGGTAACAACTGGTATGCGACATGTCAATTTTTTAATGGAATACTTTGTGTTTCTTTTACAACCATTAAATCTGATATTATCAATGGCTATTGTGTATTTTATTTTCAATCCTTATGACTCTTTTTTACACCAATCAACACACACTTGTACACTCTATAAATAGCACCCTTTGGGTCTCATTTTCAGGAGTCCGAGAAATTTATTTTTGTGGCCAAACTCTGTCAAAATTTTTAGAGAGAGAGAGAGAGAGATATTAAACCAGAATAATTTTTGTCATCTTCAAAGGTTGATTTCTATTCAAAATCAAAATGAAGATTAGACATCTTTCATTCTAAATCTGCACTTACGATTTTTCAAGAGTATATAATATTTGTAAGTGATTTCTCTCATCTTTGTGTATTTTATTTAGATCAGTCTTTAGATCTAAATTTCTACACAACACACACTTGATTCACTAAATTAATTTTTGTGTGTGAATATTCTGTTTGTATCTTGTTTATAAGATCTTGAATGTTTTTAAACATTTTGTTTTAAAATATATTTTTTAGAAAAATAATTTGGTAATATTCAAATTTATATTGTTTGTGGTTTAGAAGGTTAAACCTAAGATTTTTGAGAACTAATTTGAGAAGATTTAAAATCTGGACTGAATATTATTTTCTTGAGTGTTCTAAACTGTTTTAGACTAATCTGAAATATTTTTAAAAATAGTCTTGATAGTTTTTAATATTAAAATCTGATTTAATCTAATATTTGTTTTCTAAAAAATAAATTGTGAATATTTGAGTTTCTGATTTTATTGTGTATATTTGAAGTCATATTATTTCTGTGAATATGATTGCTTGGTCTTTGAAGTGATTTCAGGATTTTTCATGTGCATATCACTTAGAAATCACTCACTACACAATACTTATTCACTTAGACACTTATTATTGTGTATATATTAGATCAACTCTGATTATTCTATTTTTGAGAAAAGAGAAAAGTAAAGTTTGCGAACATTGTGTTTAATAAAAAAGGTTGATTTAAACAAGAGAACAGAACATAAGAGTTATTGCTGATCTCTAGGAGATAAGAAAATGTTGCATTGCATTTGGTTGTACCATTTAAGTGTGGATGTGTCATCTAGGATAGAACACCGCACACAAATGCTTCACTAAGAACTAGACACAATAGGCACTAAGCCAACCTGCGCTAAAGAAGCTAAAGGGGAGGCGAAGACGTGAAGAAATCAAAGTGAACAAGAGATTCATTGTGAGGATAATTGAGGAAGAGCAACCATAGCGGAGAGAAGCTTTATCGAGATAGGTAATAGCTTGTTCTGATTTATCTTTCTTTGAGTCTTGTTGCATGTTTGTATAATTGTTCCTATTTCATTTGATTTTAGTGAAAGTAGAATAGGATGACTCTTAGGAGAGTCTGTCATTTTTCTCGGGGAAGGATTTTTGTGACGTTAAATGAATACCGCGTTCTTTACATTTTTCGCATATCACCTCACACAAAAAATTAGGATTAAATAAGTAGAAACTCTCCCAAAAACTGAATAGGTTATTAGTTTGTAAATCATCTAGATTTAACAAAGATAATAATTTGGACTTTTAATTGACTTTGGAAATTAAATTCATTTTCATAAGTTAACAATTCAAGAAAAGTTTGAATTGTTCCCTCCTAGAATAACCGGTAAAACTCGTAGGTAAATTGCGTTTAATCGGCAATCGTTTACTTTCGCACACAGTCTTCTTGCGCATCGTGGGTGCTTACAAATACTACGAATGTCAAAACCCCACTGAAACTCATGTAATTTGTTATGAATGTACTAAAGTTGTTTATGCAAAAATGAAATGAAGTAATTTTCATGTCACATTATTTTACATAATGTATTAGTATATTTATGTAGTAATGTTGTATGCAAACGTTAAGTACATGCTTGTAAGTCCCAACAAAAAGGGTTGATTCACCCATTAAAGTTACCAACACCACTACCAAAACAGTGAAGCAACCCAGGCAAAAAATGGGGAAAGTTTAAAAAACATCAAAAGAAAACTCCAAAGAAAGCATAATTCCATTAACTTTGTGTAGTTGGAGGTGACTGTGAGGGACCCAGTGTTATCACATAAGCTACAACACCCTTTTTCCTGCCCTTCACCTAAATAAATAAATATATCAATTGTTAGGCACCATATACTACTGTAAACTAACATATTCAATTGTAAAGGAAACATATTATATTCCAAAGCAGATGCAAACTATTTTCTACTCACAAAAATTACATGCCCCACTCCCACTAGCCTCAACATTATTCTTTGTCTTTTTTGGGCATCCTCTCTTGTTATGCCATTTTCCCCCACAAACCTTGCATGCCACTGTAACCCTTTTCCTCCCTAGTTTGAATTCATTTTCAACAAGTGGTTCACCTTCCTCCTCCTCTTTGCCCTTTTAGGCTTCCTGGCTAGGTTGTGTAAAATAGGGGGATGATGGTGTTCAAATCTGTTTTTGACCATAAATCTCTTCCATTGATTGGGTTGAGCAAGTTACAGTATGTGTTTATGTATTTCTCCACATAATATGTCTTTCTCATATATTTTTTAGGTTCTTCTCCCAAAAAATGGAGGGCAAAAACCACATGAGAAAAAGGTATACCAGTTAAATACCATCTCCTACAACCACATGTTATAACAGCGAGATCTAGGGACATTTTCACTCCAAAAGGACCAACAATATTAAACTTCTCATCACCATTCCACCTCAGTATCCATGCAATAGATTCTTATTTTATTTTTTCCAAACTTTTTTATACCATTGGACAAATAAAACCACCATTCCACACCAATGCTTTCAAAGTTAAGCCTTTAAACTCCCCCTTGAAGTTATTGTATTATTTTCTTATAAAGTGCCTATGCTTAGAGTTTGGGAATATCTCCTCCAAAGCAGGTACTAGTCACTACACAATAAAGTTATCGCAACTTTTAAATACATATATAGTTGAAAATGTATAATTTTAATTAAAGATGCAAGTGTATAGATTACCTTTTATTTGTGTGAAATGAAGGTGTACACGTTGGAGTTAGAAATAATCAAGTCACCCTCCAAGAGTTCCCAAAACTATCTCCATGATTTATTACTTTACATCTCCATAATAAAATATGCTAGGGGATAAATCTGGTTATTAGCATTAATTCCCACCGCAGTCAATAGAGTACCACCAATTTGACCTCTCAAACAAAACCCATTTATACCTATTAGAGGCATATAGTTTTTTAGAAACCCCTTCTTCAAGGCCCCCAATAGACATACATTCTCTTGAACACTGACTTACCTTCCTCATTTGAAGACAACTTCAGCCTAATTATTATTCCTAGATTTGTTCTCTTGCACTCAGTAATATATTCCCATAGTATGTTAAACTCGTCATTGTTTATCCCTTCAATCATTAGAAAAGCCTTCTTCCTTGCCCTATAAATTTGGAAATTGATAACTTCGACATTAAAATCCTTTTAGATATCTTCATTGAATGATTGAGTGGGCTAAGTATAATTTGAGCTAAGTTTCTCAAAATTCATTTGGGCATGCCATTTGGAATTTGCATGTTTAACATCAAATGACCTATTGCAAGTGTCTCTGTCCATAAATGCCCTAACTTGTACATCACCTTACAATGTATTTTGGGATGTATAAATGACATATGGGCATCTGGCTTTATATTTAACTCTGACTTTGTCATTATCATCCTTGGTAAATGTGAGTTTTTTCCCATTTCTAATGGGACTGCAACCCTAAAAACTTTCACATTTGTGAATACCATCCCAGTCTAAATTAGGGGTAATTAAGGTCCCCCATATCTCATTAAAGGATGACCCATGATTTATTGAATTTGACCTCCCAATATGCTTTTCCTCTCTAGATGATGACGTGATTTAAAGTTCATCAGATGGGGCATAATCAATATCTGTGTCTGATTTCTCATTCAATAGCACATTACCAACCTCACATTCAATTACCTTGCTTTCATCTACACCCTTCCCTTTATCTATACCTTCTCCCTTGCTTTGCACATTATTTTTTGCATCACTCTCACTCTCAAAGATCACCATATCAGTTTTGTATTTACTTAGATCATTAGAACTCACACTATAAACTAGTCATGAATGCTTTTCAAATAAGATTTTTTAGCAAGTGGTTCATCCTCCACTTCACATTCATCATCTACTTCAAAATCATCCTCCACTTCAAAGTCACCAACCACTTACCTAGCATCCAAATGTTCAACATAAACTTGCAAAATATCCTTCTTGTTAGAATACTTTATCAAGTTCATGGATTCTACATCATTGCTTATAAGCTTAAGTGCTTATAAAACATTGTTACCGCTCATCAAGAAATGAACAATGGAGTTTGATGTATAACCTAATTCCTTAAACATTAGCATTATATGAATGCATGAAATCTCATCTCTATGATAAAAGTCTGCATATGTAACACCCCCATCATATATTTCATCACCAACCAATTTAATCTCCCATTTGTGGTAAATCTTAATAGTGAAGTATTCTAGGAATAAACAAAAATAAATGACGAGGGCACACTAAACAACACTAAAAGTAATAATTAACTCACATGCATCATAAATAACAACGAACAGGCAAATTTATATATTTCCCCTAACTGACAATGACATATCATAATACATCTAGAAACTATCCAATGTACCAAGACAAAAATTCAGTATTTATGATTCTTTGCAATAAATAAGTAAATTAAAGTTAAAAAAAATCCTCACACTAAGATTAGACCAACATGCAACACATTTCCAACATGTATAGTAAGATACTTACCATAGAGTGGAGCTTCCAGCCCTTCTTCAACCTTGAACAAACCTGTTCTTAATTCCCGCACCATGTAGTGTAATGTCCAAGATGATTAAGGTAGAAACGAATGGATTTGGTTTTGATCAGTTAAAGTTTGAATTGTTAAAACTGAGTTTTTTTTTTCTTTTCACAAATGATGTTTACAAACCATTCGTTTCATTTACCCTAGAAATACTCATTTGCCCTCACTTAAAACTCACATGAGCCATTTCCTGCAAAAAACAATGCGTTGACGATTTTGGTCACTGGTAGTGGAAGTTTGTGGGGTTATTTAGAAAAAAAACGTTTAAGTTTTGGAGATGAAGTATTTTGGGGGGGGGGGGGGGTAAATTTCGGGGGCTTAAGTGTAATTAAACCGGTATTTTATTTTAGTCTTGTTTGTTTGGTTAATCTCATTTAAATCTTCTTAATTTTTATTGAACTACATTAGTTTTTATTTTAAAAATACTTTAAATTGAAACTTCTACACTATCCATTATAAAGTCTAACTCTCACATCTTACCCATTTGAAATAACACATCGTAACTCTAGGGATGGCAACGGGTCGGTTCGGGGTCGAGAAAAGCATCTCCATCTCCATCCCCCGTCTCCATTAGAAATATCATTCCCCATCCCCGCCTCGTTCCCCGTTATAACGGATTAGGGGTTCCCCATCCCCGTTTAAAATGAGTATTGATTTCCCCGCGGGGAACCCATTTTTTTTAATATAAAAAAATTCATTTCATATTTTTTTAGAAACTATACATTAATTAAACCCCAAATATCTCTATATATATGTATATTATATATATTCAGATTCTAATTTATCTTCCTAATGATAAAACAAGGAAAACACACACACACACACACATAGGAGACAAACCCAAAAATGAGCTATATAATTAATAGAAATTAAAGAAACAACAAACTTGTTCACAGCATAAACAACAAACAAGGAAAACACAAAACACTATTTTTTTTAAGAAAAAAAGAATAAGTGATTAACTTTGAAAAATTCACAGCATAATTAACTATTAAAAAAACCAAATTCATAAACAGAGTTCTAATAAAAAATACAGAAAAACAACCCTAATACTAATAAGTAAAATAAAAAATACCCATTAGAAGAAAGTTATATATTAATAATTCGGTTATATATATTAATAAAAAATACCCGTTAGAAGAAGTAGTGTCAATATGCAGAGAGAGAAAACGTCAGCGTAAGAAAATGTCATCTTAATAAAAAATAACCATTTCTTATCACATTTCCACCACCTTGTCCACCATCCCCCTCTAAAGAAAATGTGGTCTCAAACCCATTATTCCATCAACAAAACACACCAAAACAAACCCAATAACTACCCATTTGTTGTGACTCATTTTGTTCTTCAACGACTTCAGATTCTTTAGAGGAAGATAGAGAAGAAAATGTAGAGAGACGAGAACAACAAGAAGAACAAGTTTGTAGGTATTTTTACTCACAAATGCCACCTCCATCAATGTCTTCACCACATAAAGATTTTGGGTGGGATTTCTTTAACCCTTTTGCCGGTGTTAGGCCTGAGATAATAAGTGGTGGCTATGGTAGAGACTCTGATGATGATTTGAGGGTATTGAGAGAAGAGGAAGGTATTCCAGAGCTTGAAGAAGAAGGAGAGAGAATGGAGGAAGAGAGTAAAGTGGTGTAACACCCTGTAATTTCGAGGATTTAGTATTTAATTATTTTGAATTTAGTATTTAATTATTCTGGGAGATACATAAATATTTAAATTGGAGAAACTTAAATTTATAATTTGGAGAATTTATTTGAGTGGGAAGAATTATTTATATTTGGCGATTTAAGTTAAATTGTTCGAATTAATGTGTGACGCATTTTGAGGTCAAAATTTGGAAATGTTATAAAGTATTTCGGATGATAATTCTGAGTGCGCGGTTGAGTCCGGATGGGTTGAGATAGTCACAAAGAGTACTCGTGGGTAGTAATCGAGTCTCGGGGCATTTTTGGGCATAGCCGGGCTCACAAGGGGTGATTTGGGCCATTTTAATGAGACCCATGTGGCCAAAAACGGGATTTGGAGTTTTAATCCTAATTGGGGAAGTGTTGAACGACAGTTAACACAACTCTAAACCTAGGGTTTGAGAGAGACACAGAGGAAACAAACCAAGAGGCAATTGGGGACCTTTTTGAACCAAATCGAGGGACAAAGCGAGGGTTCGTCATCAAACCATTCCCTACAACGGATCAGACTCTATGAACAATTCCAGGCAAGTGATTAACTGTTATGATTCTAAATTGGTGATAATCAATTCATATTTTTGTGATGTGTAAACCAAAATCCATTTTGGGGATAAATGGTTATTCGGGTAAAATCGGTATTTGGGAAATGGTATATCTTGATGAGATTTGGGATGATATTAGTAGGTTTCATGATTCTGTAGTTTAGGAATATGAACCGTATGATTAAATCCAACATGAATGGACATTTAAATTATGATATTAGAGATGTAAAGTGTTTGGGTGTTTGAAACCCGGGTAAAACCCGAATCTGTAAAACGTTAAGATTTGTGGAAATTGGTTATTGAATTAAGGCTTCTAGGTTGAGTAGAACCTGTTTTCATATGTTAATATGGTGGATTGTGATCGGAGATTTTTATGGGAGAAAGTAGAGGCTTGTATGGGTTAACAATGGCTGAAACAGCAAGCCAAAGAAGACAAATACCTGCTCTATCGATCGATCGATCGCCAAGGGGGATCGATCGATCGATTATACTAGAATTTTGGCAATTCGGCTTGTTTTATATATATATGGGAAATTAATTTAAGATTTAATCCCTAATTTTATTTAGTGATAAATTCATATGTAGCACATATTCCATAGCAATTATAAGGTGTTATAATTGGGTTTAGGAGGGTGATAATTGTATGCCATGAGATGAATGAATTTCGGGAAATAATTCGTAAGTATTGATTTGGACCGAGGGAAAATATTAGGGTATTGTAGTTGAGTGGCACTATATTATTAAAGGAATTTAGGTGTAATATGGGGAAAATATAGCATCGGGTATCAACGATGGTACGGTCCCAGTGAGTGAGTCCAGGTATAATGGTTGGGCGACACCAAGTGTTAAATTAATTAATGTGTAAATTAATTAGATTAGAGTCAGACCATAGACTCGGATTGGTATTAATTAATTAATGTGTAAATTAATTAGATTAGAGTTGGACCATAGACTCAAATTGGTATTAATTAATTAATGTGTAAATTAATTAAATTAGAGTCGGACCATAGACTCGGATTAGTATTAATTAATTAATGTGTAAATTAATTAAATTAGAGTCAGACTGTAGACTCGGGAAAGTAATAAATTATTAAGGAGTGCATTAATTAAATTTGAGTCGGACCATAGACTCGGGAATATATAGGCTAGTGTCATGGGTTTTAGTACACGGTAAAGCCAGGATTTATATTTTATATATATACGGTGTGGTGATAGTATATATATACATATGTGTACTTTGTGTGTGCTATTAAATATCAGTGACTAGATATTTATTTAATTTATATACTCTAGTGCTATCAAGGGAGGTTACGCGATGTGAGTGAATCCCCTAGCTTGAGGAGTAGGGTGAGTATATCCCCAGGTCATAGCGTCCGGTATATGGGTGAGGGGTTTATCTCACTTTCAGAAAAGGAATATGACCGCCTCCATTACGTTTGTATTTTGGGCCAGGTTGGTGAGCGATTCCAACTTGGGTAACTAGGTTATGTGAGCACACCTAGTGAGATAACACTTTAGAGGGAATCATCCGGAGAGGGTATACTCGAAGGGATGGATATACATATGATATATATGTGGATGTTGTAGTAAAGGTACGTATATAATGGTAGTAAATATTATATGCGGGTAATAATACAGTGTGCGATGTATTTGTTTTATATAACTTGTGACACAATTATATGATATTATTTAAAAGAAATTAATTAAGTTAATTGGTGAGATAACTTATAGCGCATGGATAATAATACTCGGTTTAGAGTAGAAGGGAAAGGGAGGATTACAAGGACTAGTTGGACGGGGTAGTACAACTTGGTAGGGGTTAAGGTAATCGTTAGGTGTGCACATTAGTGGAGGGGTGAGTATGTCCTCAAGAGAGTGCGACACTAACTTAAATATGAACCGCATTCATATATTTTTTAATTACTGCAGTTAATTCACTTGCTAAATATTTTCAAAATGTTTTGGGTTCTAACCCTTGCTATAAAATTATTTTCAAAACATTTTAGGTGTCCAGCCACAGGGACGCCAAACTTGATATTCTATTCCAGGGACACGGAGCTGCGGCATATGTGGATGCTAGCAGGAGCTTGGATTATACGCTTCATTCATTCCTTCCTAGAGTAGGAATCATTTATCATTTTCAGTTTTATTTAGGGATTGTCACCGAGACTTTTCAGTACAGTTTTCCTACTTATTTATTCAGGTGTTGAATGTTTGTATTGGACTATTTACTTTGGTGACCGATGGTTTATTCGTCATGTAGTTTATTATTTATTCAGTTGATTTATTTCAGTCGTGGTGTATGACTCATATTATATTTCCGCATGTTATTGGTTGTTTAATTAAAAGATAAAATTTGGCACCAGCTTTTTGGAATACTAGGTGGTTAGTAAGTTTTAAAAAGTTTTTCGACAGTGATGCTAAGGATGAACCAACTGGGATTCCTGTTTTAATTTGGTATAGGACTGATCACCCGGTATTTTATTAGGCGGGATGTCACAGATGGTATCAGAGCATCAAGTTCTAGTGTCCTTAGGATTTGTGCGGCTTTTCACGTTTCAGCTTAGCATTCTTTGACATAGAACCCTATCATAGGATTGTTTTGTTCTCATACGTATGCGCATTTACGTCCTTCTGCCAATTATTTTATATTTGAGGGTGAACTAATACGATTCGATTCTCATTTGAGATGCCGCCCAGGAAAGAGATATCAGCTCGGGCAGCAGGGGGAGATGAGACTAAAGAGGCTCATCAGGAGTAAGAGTTATCGCAACAACTGCCAGAGATGATTTCGATAGCACATGTAACTGAATTAGTGGCACAGGAAGTTGAAGCAACGATGGTCGAAATGGATAGATACTTTCCACGAGATTAGCCACAGGTGTTAGTGGTATCGGATGTTCAGGTCCACCAGGGGCAGTCAAAGTGGCAGTAAGTACGAGAGGTCTTTTCAAAAGGGCCACTCACCAGAGTTTCAAGGGGGTTCAGATGTGGTGCTAGCGTATCAGTGGAAGGGAGATGTTCAGCGTCACCTACGCATGGTAGATTGAAATAAGGTGCAAAAGCAAATGCTAACCACTTTTAGGTTAGTGGGAGCAGCGCTACAGTGGTGGGAGTCGATCACCACAGTTGAGGAAAGGTATACATTAGCTATTGCAGAGTTTTGGGTGCGGTTCGACCGCAAGTATTTTCCGCCAGCAGTGGAGATCGAAATGAGGAGAAAATTCAGAGAGGTGACTCATGGGGACTGTTCAGTGGACGATTACGAGGAAGAATTCACTCGTTTAGCAAATTTTGTACCGGATGAGGTAAGCGATGAAGAAAAAAAGAAAGCAAGGTTCATGTATGGGTTAGTCTGGAGGATTAGACAACATTTGATTGGTAATCCCACATTAGTATCTTATACAGACGTCGTAAATGCAGCACTCCTGCACTGACAGGAATATTGCTTCCATATGAAAAGAAGAAAGAGGGGAGTGGAACCCAGTCAACCAGATAAAGCGGGAGAGAATAGTACCAGTGGGGTATCCCATCAGCAGACAGGGGGACATCAGGGGCAGGATTTCTGGCGGGGAATCAGGCCAAGCGATTTAGATCTGGGGGCTATCGACAGGATGGCCAGGAGTTCTGACAGGGCCAACAAGGAAGGGATCAGTGGCAGGGTGAATTTATTAGGAGGTATTTCATTTGTGGTAAAGCGGGACACGTGAAGAGAGATTTTCTTAAGCGAGGCAGGGGTCAACTACAGGATGAGGTCCTGGATGTACAACCATTACAACAAGTCATGGGTGCGTTCGGGCAGGGGGAAGCTGCTCAGGAACCCATGGATCAGCCATTGCAGCTAGAGTATTTTATCCTATGGGCATGGGATATGTTTTGAGTGGCAGTGAGGGTGTCACAATATAAGAATTATTTTCACTAGAGTTCCTGGGTAAGTCAAATTTAGTGGGTGCGCTGGCAGTAGCATCCACAGTATGTAAATAAAAATTTTCGTGGGGTAGCGGAGTCCTTTGGTATTAACCATGATAAAGTGGAGGTGTACACTGAGATAAGGTTTGAATTATGCGAGGGGTCACTACTTTTGATAATTATGTAAGTAGGGTTGATGATTTTCCCACGTATCGGCTGGATAGTGATGGGTCTGAACTATTATGGATAGTGGGGGTAAGTTTTGGTGTTCGCGACACCAGGGTATGATTTTTACTAGGTATCACCTGATATGGCGTCTAGCCTATATATATGTGTATATATGTTGTATTGTGTGGTGCGATAGACACATAATGAGGTCTTGTGTTCTCATATTTATCCCGGTAAGTAGGGGTGTTTACTGAAGTGAATCGGGGTGGTTAGACTTATTTTCGAGCAGGGAGAGATAACTCGGAGTTTATTTTGCGCAAGAACTAGTGATAGTAAGGGCGTGGTATTTTATGTTGTCTTTTATAGCATAAGGGTAGGCGTGCATGCTTTTGTGTTAAGAGACAAGTATTTAGGGGTACGTGCTATGGACTGAGGGTCTAACGGATCTCTACGACCGACAATGTTGGGTTGTAGTGAATCGGGGGGGGGGGTTCTTGTTGGGATTTCGCTTGCGAGACATCCCACACATGAAACTTAGCGCAACGTTGGAAGTGGGGAGATGTTTGGTCATTAGTATATGGTTTGGTACCCCGGTTATTATTCAATATGTGATATGACTACGGGTTAGAAGTTATATTACGGGTTATGGCTAGCATAGTCGGGAAAATTTCGTGCAGTTAAGCACAGGGACAGGGTGGATGGGCACCCTGGTTAATAAGGGTAACTTTCGTGCGGTTAAGCACGGGTAAAGGTGTATGGGTGCCCTGTTAATTAAAATGCATAATTGTGTAACTCATAGTTAAAAGCAGGAGATATAGATGTAGCGAGCTTAGAGGCACAGGAATAGGGAGTGATATTCGAGACTTGGAATACTAAGCTTATTTTAATTTCGAGGATGAAATTCTTTTGTAAGGGGGGAAGTATGTAACACCCCATAATTTCGAGGATTTAGTATTTAATTATTTTAGATTTAGTATTTAATTATTTTGGGAGATATAAAAATATTTAAATTGGAGAAACTTAAATTTATAATTTGGAGAATTTATTTGAGTGGGAAGAATTATTTATATTTGGCGACTTTAAGTTAAATTATTCGGATTAATGTGGGTCGCATTTTGAGGTCGAAATTTGGAAATGTTATAAAGTATTTCGGATGACAATTCTGAGTGCGCGATTGTGTCTGGATGGGTCGAGAGAGTAAAAAAAGAGTACTTAGGGGTAGTAATCGGGTCTCAGGCATTTTTGGGTATAGCCGGGCCCACACGGGGTGATTTGGGCCATTTTAATTAGGCCCATGTGGCCAAAAACGAGATTTGGAGTTTTAATCCTAATTGGGGAAATGTTGAACGACATTTAACACAACTCTAAACTTAGGGTTTGAGAGAGACAGAGGAAACAAACCAAGAGGCAATTGGGGATCTTTTGGAGCCAAATCGGGGGACAGAGCGAGGGTTCGTCATCAAACCATTCCCGAGAACGGATTAGAATCTACGAACGATTCCAGGCAAGTGGTTAACTGTTATGATTCCAAATTGGTGATAATCAATTCATATTTTTGTGATGTGTAAACCAAAATCCATTTTGGGGATAAATGGGTATTCGGATGAAATCGGTTGTTGGGAAATGATATATCTTGATGAGATTTGGGATGATATTAGTAGGTTTCATGATTCTGTAGTTTAGGAATATGAACCGTATGATTAAATCCAACATGAATGGACATTTAAATTATGATATTAGAGATGTAAAGTGTTTGGGTGTTTGAAACCCGGGTAAAACCCGAATCTGTAAAACGTTAAGATTTGTGGAAATTGATTATTGAATTAAGGCTTCTAGGTTGAGTAGAACCTGTTTTCATATGTTAATATGGTGGATTGTGATCGGAGATTTTTATGGGAGAAAGTAGAGGCTTGTATGGGTTAATAATGGCTGAAACAGCAAGCCAAAGAAGACAAATACCTGCTCGATCGATCTATCGACCCAGGGGGATCGATCGATCGATTATCCTAGAATTTTGGCAATTCGGCTTGTTTTATATATATAAGGGAAATTAATTAAAGATTTAATCCCTACTTTTATTTAGTGATAAATTTATATGTGGCACATATTCCTTAGCAATTATAAGGTGTTATAATTGGTTTTAGGAGGGTGATAGTTGTATGCCATGAGATAAATGAATTGCGAGAAATAATTCGTAAGTATTGATTTGGACCAAGGGAAATTATTCGGGTATTGTAGCTGAGTGGCACTATAATATTAAAGGAATTTAGGTGTAATTAATTAGTTATGGGGCGAAATATAGAATCGGGTATCAACGATGGTACGGACCGAGTGAGCGAGTCCGGGTATAATGGTTGGGTGACACCAAGTGTTAAATTAATTAATGTGTAAATTAATTAGATTAGAGTCGGACCATCGACTCAGATTGGTATTAATTAATTAATGTGTAAATTAATTAGATTAGAGTCGAACCATAGACTCCGATTGGTATTAATTAATTAATGTGTAAATTAATTAGATTAGAGTTGGACCATAGACTCGGATTGGTATTAATTAATTAATGTGTAAATTAATTAAATTAGAGTCGGACCATAAACTCGGATTAGTATTAATTAATTAATGTGTAAATTAATTAAATTAGAGTCGAACTGTTGACTCGGGAAAGTAATAAATTATTAAGGAGTGCATTAATTAAATTTGAGTCGGACCATAAACTCGGGAATATATAGGCTAGTGTTATGGGTTTTAGTACACGGTAAAGCCGATATTTATATTTTATATATATATACGGTGTGGTGATAGTATATATATACATATGTGTACTTTGTGTGTGCTATTAAATATCAGTGACTAGATATTTATTTAATTTATATACTCTGGTGCTATCATGGGAGGTTGCGCGATGTGGGTGAATCCCCTAGCTTAAGGAGTAGAGTGAGTATATCCCCAGGTCATAGCGTCCGGTATATGGGTGAGAGGTTTATCTCACTTTCAGAGAAGGAATATGACCGCCTCCATTACGTTTATATTTTGGGTCAGGTTGGTGAGCGATTCCAACTTGGATAACTAGGTTATGTGAGCACACCTAGTGAGATAGCACTTTAGAGGGAATCATCCGGAGAGGGTATACTTGAAGGGATGGATATACATATGATATATGTGTGGATGTTGTAGTAAAGGTACGTATATAATGGTAGTAAATATTATATGCGGGTAATAATACAGTGTGCGATGTATTTGTTTTATATAACTTGTGACACAGTTAGATGATATTATTTAAAAGAAATTAATTAAGTTAATTGGTGAGATAACTTATAGCGCATGGATAATAATACTCGGTTTAGAGTAGAAGGGCAAGGGAGGATTATAAGGACTAGTTGGACGGGGTAGTACAACTTGGTGGGGGTTAAGGTAATCGTTAGGTGTGCACATTAGTGGAGGGGTGAGTATGTCCTCAAGAGAGTGCAACGCTAACTTAAATATGAAGCGCATTCATATATTTTTTAATTACTGTAGTTAATTCACTTGCTAAATATTTTCAAAATGTTTTGGGTTCTAACCCTTGTTATAAAATTATTTTCAAAACGTTTTAGGTGTCCAGCCACAGGGACGCCAGACTTGATATTCTATTCCAGGGACACGGAGCTGCGGCATATGTGGATGCTAGCAGGAGCTTGGATTAGACGCTTCATTCATTCCTTCTTAGAGTAGGAATCATTTATCAGTTTCAGTTTTATTTAGGGATTGTCGCCGAGACTTTTCAGTACTGTTTTCTTACTTATTTATTCAGGTGTTGAATGTTTGTATTGGACTATTTACTTTGGTGACCGATGGTTTATTCATTATGTAGTTTATTATTTATTTAGTTGATTTATTTCAGCCGTGGTGTATGACTCATATTATATTTCCGCATGTTATTGGTTGTTTAATTAAAAGATAAAATTTGGCACCAACTTTTTGGAATACTAGGTGGTTAGTAAGTTTTAAAAAGTTTTTCGACAGTGATGCTAAGGATGAACCAACTTGGATTGCTATTTTAATTTGGTATTGAACTGATCACCCGGTATTTTATTAGACGGAGTGTCACAAGTGGTGGTGGCTGAAGAGAGAGATAATGGAGAGCAAAAACACGAGGAGAGAGGGGAAGCAAAAGAAAGTTAGAAGAAATAGGGTTAGAAGAAATATGACTTTTGCTTTATTCTTATATATACATACATATTTTATTATATATTAGTAATTCGGGTATCCCCATGGGGATCTGAGGCTATACCCGAAATCGACTCAAAATTTTTCGAGAATTTTTTTAATTCCCCCAACCCCCGATCCCCAAAATTTAATCTCCATACCCTACCCGATAGGGTCGTTTATTCGCGGGGACCCGAATTTTCGGGAAAAATTGCCATCCCTACGTAACTCTCCATTTCTCCATTTTGATTCACTCAAACTCTCTTTATAATACTCTATATTTTTTACACATTATATAATTAATTATTTATTTGCTTGTTGTGACATGCGAGCTACCACTTATTATATTTTATATCTGTTGTTATACAATTTGTATATTTGTGTTACATAATGCCTTTTTGAAAAAAAAGACATTATACACGATAATACATTAATTATATAATCGAATTGACTAAGTATTATGGGCGACTATGGAATGGTCAGGGATTTTGTGTCGAGTGTTTTCTTATTTAAATTATATGTCCTGTTAATTTATTTAAAAGATTTAAAAGAGGTAAGTGAATAATGTGAAATAATTAAATTTAAAATAACCATTACAACTCTATTGCTTTATTTCGAAATGTCCAATAAAATATAGTACAAGAGTTTATAATTGGGTGACCACATTGTGGTATGACCCGATAGTCAGAATTTTTCAGATTGTCACATCTCTTATCATTGCCCTTACCCGTATCCTTATCTGAAGTACCTTTGGGGGAGGGTCATCAAAAATACAAAAATGACCAAAATGCTAGTAAGGAGAATAATAACAGATGATATTACATACAAGTAAATATATATACATATATAATGTATTTTAATAATGAAATCATTTCATTTACTTGAATATTTTCAAATGGAACTATGACATAAGGTAATGCCACACTTGGCTATTTTCCAACGCACACATTTTATTCCCTTTAAATCGACTCCTACATGAGTCCCATTAATTTATCCCGTTTCCTTTATCACTTCAACATTTATTCTTTGTGAGCCATATAACTTTTATCTTTTATTCAGAGATTAGCCAATCCATTTATGTTTACAGACTCTCACATCCTACTATATATGCCCCAACCATTGCTTTTATTGGCCTATTATTTTAGGTATAATATGGAGTCTCACCCTAGGACTTTAGGTCCTTCTTAAATTCTCGGTTGCTTTGAGTATCTTTTGTTTACTCTTTAGTAACGTCTTTCATATTTTTGCATCTTTTAACTTGGTAGATGAGGCCAAACTTTTTAAGGTATTAACATACATTACATTTAGCCGTTTCATTGGTCCCACAAATCTTTAAAAACTCACACAAAACTCTAAAAAAATAGAAAATATAACCCGCAAACGATTTTCTCGGCGCCTATTCATTTTTCTTAATTAAAAACTCCAAAATCAAAATCCTGGAATTGTATAGTTTTGGGTAATGAAAAGTGATATAAAGTGGACAAATGAATTTATCTGCATTTTTGACATCTGCTGGGATTAATATATCAGTTTTTGTGGTGATGTTGTCTCGTATTCTATTTTGAGAAAACAACCTGGAAATGTGTGTGTATACTTTGGACAGTGGCTTGCTCACGTTCGAGAGAAACGCCATGATCCTTTTTGCTTTGATAGACTTGTACCTTCCCCTAGCTGGATTAAGAAGGATTAGAAATATCCGAGAAAGAGATAATTGCTAGCGGGGGTTTGGAATGTTAACCAAGTCAATCCAGAAACAAACATACAAAAGTTTATAGTGTCACATCCACACACAAGCAAAGCCCCTAACTGCAATTAGTGGAATCAGGGGCAGAGGCACATGGCAGTGAGTGAGGGCAAGTGCCCCACCCTAATTCTTATTCTCTACAGAGATGGGCCCTTTTTTTTAATTATATATATATATATATATATATATATATATATATATATATATATATATATATATAAGGTGTCCCACCTGTTTAAAACATGACCAATTGTTTTAACTTTACATTTGAATTACTAAGCCCAAGGGCCCACCACCACCAATAAAGATATACAAGACACGTCTTTTTTTTTTCTATTGAAAACAAAGGGCCCCTCTTTGTCTCCTCTTTAAAAATAAACAATTTAGGGTATAATTGTGTTGTTGGTGGTTGGAACTTGGGACTCTCTCTGCCAAAAGTGACAAAAATAACAAATCTTTGCTTTCTCCAAGTTTGAAGGTAACTCTCTTTATAATTGTGTCTATAACAAATTTTTGTTTTCTCTCTCTGTGCCGCAGAGTTAACTTAGGGCATTTTGACGGTAATATTTAAAAAAAATTAATTTAGGGTTAATTTTTTTTACTTTTATCAAGCATGTTATCTTGATTCGTTGAATTTAGGACTATATTTTTTTATAAATTTTAATTGTGTTTGTTTTTGTTTCTAATTTAGGACTATTTTATCATGAATGTTATGCTTCTGATTTATTTTTAATTTCATATCTTTCAAAAAAGATTATAATATTTACATAAGTTTTTTTTTTTCCAGTTATGGGAAGATTTTATAAAAGAACTCTAAAAGAAGTTTCCAATTCGATTCCTCCTATTCGAAACACTAATGGTGAAGTGGAAGAACTTATATGAAAAAAGGTAAATCTAAGTCGTATTGAGGTTGATTTATCAAATCTTCCTTCGGATCCTTTTTTATGATCTCGAATTTCTGATTATGATCCCACCAATCAAGATGATGTTCGAAGAGCTTATTTGCAAAGGGGCCCTTGTCAACCTCTTAATCACACCTTTCCACACAAAAAAATAGGTGATAAATTTCGTCGATTTAATCCAAGGTGGTTCACTAAGTATGGGAGTTGGTTGGAGTATAGCATAAAAGAAGATGCTGTTTTTTGTTTGTATTGTTATCTATTTCGTCCTGAGTGGGGGTAAAAATAACACTTTTGTGAGTGGTGGATTTAAGAATTGAAAAAATAGCAAAATACTTCAAGATCATGTTGGAAACCCCATAAGTTATCACAATGAAGCGTATAGAAGAGGCCAAGATTTAATGAATCAAAATCAACACATTGAGACACTAGTTGCAAAACATTCGAAGCAAGATAAGATTGACTACCGAATTTGTTTAAATGCAACTATTGATGTCATTCGATTTCTTGTGCGTCAAGGGTTATATTTTCATGGTCATGATGAATCAAAAAATTCATTCAACAAGGGGGACTTTCTTGAACTTTTACAATGGTTAGAAAATCACAACGAATTAATCAATCGTGTAGTTCTTAAAAATGCTCCCGACAATCATAAACTAATAGCACCCGAGATTCAGAAGGATATTATAAATGCAATTGGTGTTGAGATAATTAATGCTATCCTAAAAGATCTCGACGGAGAATTATTTGCAATTTTAATTGATGAAGCTCGTGATTCATTTGTCAAAGAGAAAATGTCCATTGTTTTACGATATCTCGACAAGAGAGTTTGTGTATGGAAAGATTTGTATCCATGATACATGTCCGTGAGACCAGACACTTTCACTCAAAACAGCACTCGAAGAATTTTTAAGCAATCATAAGTTAAGTATCACGAGTTTGCATGGTCAAGGCTATGACGGGGGTAGTAATATGCAAGGTGAGTTCAATGGTCTTAAATCACTTATATTGAAAGAAAGCAAGTATGCAATTTATGTACATTATTTTTCACATCAACTTTAATTGGCACTTGTTCATGTCGCAAAAGATCTTCCAGATATTTTTGCATTCTTTTACTCTGTTACTAATTTAATGAATATTGCTGGGGCATAATGTAAGCATCGAGACGTTCTTCGAACTAAAGAAGCTGAGAGGGTGTTTGAACTACTTGAAAGTGGTGAATTATCATGTGGTCGTGGGTTAAATCAAGAGACTAATCTTAAACGACCAGGTGAAACACATTAGGGATCATATTATGGTACATTGATAAATTTGATTACTATGTTTCCGTTTATATCAGATGTTGTTGAGGATGTGATGTTTGATGGCTGCGGCGACCAAAAGGGGCAAGCTTGCACTTTATTAAAATTGAAGCGGTTTTTTGATTTTATCTTCACGTTGCATTTGCTGAAGAATGTGCTTGGAATCACTAATGATCTTTCAAAAGCATTGCAACGAAAAAATCAAGATATAGTGAATTCTATAACTTTGATTAGATTATCTAAAGAGCGTATGCAAAAAATGAGAGATTGTGGTTAGGATTCTCTTTTTATCGATGTTTCTTCATTTTGCACGAGACATGATATAGACATTCCTCAAATGGAAGATAATTTTATGCTTTTAGGAAACCTTAAACGTAGAGCTGAAGTAATAATAAATTTACATCATTATCAAGTTGATTTATTCTATCTTTGTGTTGATAAATAACTTGTTGAGCTCAACAATAGTTTTGATGAGGTTAATTCAGAATTGCTTCTTTGTATGTCATCCTTAAACCCAAGTGGCTCATTCATTGCTTTTAATTGCCAGAAGTTGGTTCATCTTTCTGAATTATATCCTAATGATTTCTCCGAGGGTGAGCTCATTGAACTTCAAAACCAACTTGTGCTTAATAAAATGGAAATGAAATCTAATGATGACTTCTCAGAATTGGACGGGATTCTCACTCTTTCTAAGAAGATGGTAGAGTTGCGAAAGCATATTGTGTACAACTTGATTTATAGGCTTATAAAATTATCACCGATCTTACCCGTGCTACCGCTACAGTTGAAAGGGCATTTTTAGCTATGAACATTGTGAAAATGAATCTCTGGAATCGAATAGGGGATGAGTGGATGAATGATTGTGTGGTCGAGTATGTTGAAAAGGATGTTTTCGACAATGTTAGCAATGATTCCATTATGGACCGTTTCCAAAAAATGAGATCTCGTATGGGGCAATTATACATTGTAATTTAGGAGTTTATTATTTTTGTGGAACGATATCATTAGTTGAATATCTTATTTTTGTATGAAATGACATGTGTTGAATATTTATAGATTTTGAAAGTTAATATTATTGAAGCATATATCGAGGGAATGGGAGGATTATTCTCGAAATACGGAGTTTATTTTAGGAAAAGGGGATAAGATTAGATTCTGGATAGATAAATGGGGTGAGAATGGGACTATCAAGGAACTTTTTCCCGGTATGTATAACCTAGGGGTGAATCAAGATGGTACAGTGTTAGATCATATGAATGCTAGCAGCAAGGTTGTCACGTGGAGACCTCAGCTTAGGAGAAGGCTATGGGACTGGGAACTCCGAGAGGCGGATTTGTTCTTTGAATGGTTGAGATCGGCTCCCCGTCCGACGAAAAGGGATGATCCATTGAGGTGGAAGGGGTGGTGGATCGGGGGCTTTCACGGTTAGGGGATACTATGCTACATTGAGTGATAGGGGAACCACCAGGGACCGATTCCCCTGGAAGAAGATTGGAAGGTGAAGGCGCCTCCTAAGGTGAGATTATTTATTTGGACGACGGTTAGATAGGCAATTTTGACGATGGAAGGTTTACAGAAGAGAAGGTATTGGTTGGCTAGTCGGTGTTGGTTATGCAAGGAGGAAGAGGAGAAGACCAACCATCTTTTTCTACACTATAAGGTGACGAGAGGGCTGTGGGAGATTTTTTTTGCCATTTCTAAGACCGTATGGGTCATGCCTGAGTCATTGAGGGATCTTTTAGAGGTGTGGAAGTCACCTTGGGGGTGGGTGGGAGATAAACGGGTATGGCATATGGTGCCGCATTGTATTACGTGGACGATATGGAAGGAGAATAATGCTCATTGTTTCGAAGGTATTGAGATGATTCCCTCAAGGCTTCGTTATATTTTTTTAAGTAACCTTATTAGCTGGTTCAAAGGGAAGATATCCTTCACGATTCAGGATTTGGTTCAGTTTATGGAGGACATCCACTGTGTGTTGTAATTTGTGAGACTGTGTGGCAGGTGACAGTTGGTTTGTTTTAATTCGTTGTTCTTGTATTTCTTTTGCTTTGTATACTCCCTGTATACAGGTTCGCTCCCTTAGCGATTGGTTTTTATTGGATTCATTTTATTATAAAAAAAATATTGTTGGAAAAAAATGTTTGCCCCACCCCAAAAAGACTCCTGGCTCCGCCTCTGAGTGGAATCTATTATAATTAGTCGTAACTGTTTACTGTAACTAATTCTTCTATTAGTTAGTATTTCTATGACTATATAAATACATCTGATATGTACTTGTAACATTAATGAGAATGAGATCATCCATGTAAAAAACACTATTCTCTCTCTAGTTCATATATCTGACTTGGACGCCAGGTTTTTTTGAGCCTAAGCATTGCAAAGATGACTGGTCCATGTTACTGGATCTCCTTCGAGCCTAAGTCACTTCACGGTCCTTCTACGTGCTATCCCATGGTCTTAAGGAGAATCATAGAGTGATTCAGTTGCAAAGTTCTTCACAAATTATTATGCGTCGAGTTATTTAGCACACCAGGTGGTTTATCGGTTTGGGGCAATTCAAAAGCTGATGGTTGACGCAGAAATGACGAACAAGATGCTCAAATCCACTCATATGAAGCATTGTGGATCAGGTTTTCTAAGATGTGGCCTTTGTGGAGGAACTACAAACACTTTCAAGATGCTTTCTAATGAAGCAGAGAATATTTAGGGGAGAGATAAATTTGGTGATTCAAGATTTACGAGAAAAGGAGTGTGCATCTGCATTTATTTTTTTCAGTAATCGTTATGCTGCTTTGGTGGCTTCACAGGCTCTTCAATCACAAAATCCCATGTTATGGGTCACATAGTTAGTTCCACAACCCAATGATATCTTTTGAACAAACTTATATATACCGTATAGAGTGCTTTGGATCCGAAGGATAACTACTCTTCTGATGCTATTTTCAGAAGTCGAGGGCTCTTTCTCTCATAGTAGTAGGAAAAGGAACGCATGCCTCAAAGTCATATACTTCTTAATTTAGAATGTTCTTTTGCCAAACATTCTTATGGGATCTGTTATTTAAAGGTTGGGTAAAATTTCTAACTCGGCAGATGTTCCTACTCTACTTGCCAAACTAAACCACTACAGGCTATCCGGTTTATAACCTAATGTCTTAACGTCAGGTTGGTCGAGTTTGGCATGTGAACTAGTGCAACCTTTTGTTCTTATCTACAATTTGTTGGATATATTAATTTTCATCAACAGGGGTGTTATATCTAATGGAATTATGACTTATCCATACCACACAGAAATTCCAAGAAACCAGTAAAAAAATTCAACCAAGCACATGGATCATTGGCCGAACGTATATAAAGCGAGGAATTAAACATAAAGTAGAGTGAGATGAATGCAAATGTGCTTAATTTCTAGTATGGAAAAATTTGCAGTTAAGACTATCTCACCATTACTTGAGAGTGCTTGCTGGAAGAAACTCCTCCGAAAGATTTTACTTTTTTCGTTTTCCATAAAGCTTGTGGAGAAGATGGCGTTTGGGGGACTTCAACTGTAATGTACAGTTCACATTCCTCTTAAAAAAATATAAACACCCTTTTAGAATTAAGATTTTTATATTTCTAACTTGTTTCACACCAATTTGAGAACACCCTAAGATGTACGTGCTTTAGGCAAGCACAATTTTTTTTAAACTTTCAATTTTATTATGCACCAAATATGTGACTTAATTTTATCTTATTAATCCTAAACATGCATCTAGTGAGAGTAAGCAGATAAAGTAAAGCAAGTTCACAACGCCGATGTACAAGGAAACCACTAAGGGAAAAAACTTCGGATGACCCAAACCAGACAATCACTATGATATATGTATTACAAAGGAAGAGTACAGTCTTACACAACGACTCGACTCCACAAGCCTTGACGCCTCTTATTTTCTTCTATCGCTCCTCCATAGTGCAACGTAGGAATTTATAAGGACACAAGTCTCCTATTGAGTCTTAATGTAGTGTTGGATCACTTTCGGACAAAAACATTTGAGTCATAGGATAGTGTTCAAGTGTATCCATCCAAGCCTATGACGCGTTAGTTTAAGATGTAGCGGTCAAGATTATACTGCTTCATCAAATGCCAAGTTTAGTGTGCCTTGTTTCTACGTTAACAACATTGTTCCATGCTCCTAAGGTATGAATGCATTTTATATATATATAGGAGATTGGAAATTTATTGGGTGTAATTTATATTTTTTTATAAAATAGTTTTAACGACTTTGTTTTACTCAGAAAATATTTTTTAGAACTTTTCATAAAAAGTTTTGGACTTAAAATGAATAGGGTATTTTCTGACACGTCATTCGAACGAGCTGGAATGTCGTTCAAATGAGATTTCTATGTCGTTCGAATGAGATTGTCAGGTCATTCGAACGAGACTTCTAACGAATTTCCTTTTTTCCTTCTGGAACCTCGCTAGTAAAGTCATTCGAACGAAAAAGTCGTTCGAACGACATTGGCGGGAACAGTTTTTTGTAGTTTTCTCCATGTTCCCACTACCTTTTCCCCACTACTTTTTGACAAATTTTCTAAGTGCGGGAACCAACCTTTTCAAAGTAACTTTTTCATATTCTTCCATCTCTTAGAGAAAGTTTTAGAGTGTTTCAATTCCAAATGAAAAAGTTCATGTTTTAAGTGTTTATTTTTCAAGAAAAATCCTTAAACACTTTTGTTTCATCCATTTGTTTAGTTTATCCAAGTTCCTTAATATATATACTTTACGTGGAGTGTTTAGCATCAGTTTTATCTCTACCGGTTGAAGTGTGTTTGGGTTTACTTCTACATCCCACAAAGAAGAAGTTCATTGTTTTGCCTGCGACATTCTCATACGGTCAAAGGCACCATGTGTGGTTGATGAGTTCCTAAAAGTACGATCGGTGGATTCCGAGAATGCGTTTTACCTCTGTGGTTATTTACTAGGCAGAGGTGTGCACAAGTAGGAGAGTCGGGGCTTGGACGAAGTCAAGTCGAGTGTTGTAAGTCTTAGTGTCTTGTATTTGTAAAACCTTACTTAGTGGATTTCAGGCTAGGGCCGTCCGAGGTTTTTTCCCGTTGTGATTTTTTCCTCGTACATCGCGGCGTAGTGGTTATTTATTTATTTTGTCTTTTGGAAAATTTACATTAGATTCATGCTTAGGTAAAAAGATAAAGTTGGTTTAAGTCGCTGCTCATGCTTAAAGTTGGTGCTAAAATTAATTTGGGTAATGTTTAATTAATTTAGTTCAAGTCATTTACTTTAATTTGATAAAATTTGGTTTGGCCTAAATTTGCAAAAATGGGTTAAATATTTTGTTAGGCAAATTTCTAGGACTTGGGTTGAGTTAATATATTTAAGTGAAAAATGTATTTGTTGATTAATTTAATTTCACTTTGAGTTTAGTTTTATTTTAATTTGAAAGAAATTAAAATTTAGTTTATGTACTTGGTTAATTGAACCATCTCGCTTCCGCATCTAAAAGGAAATTGAATATCTTTTGATATATTTAAAATTGGGTTTCATCATTTCCATCAAGTGGTATCAGAGCCGGGTCGTTAAATTATTGCGTTTAAGATCCTTTAAATATTTTTGCTAAAAATGGAATTTTTCCCATTTTCAAATTTCCTATTTTTGATGGTTCCAACTACGTGTATTGGAAAGCGCGTATGAAATTGGTACTTAGGTCTATCGATGGGAGGGTTTAGTTGTCTGTCGTTAACAGGTGATCCCCACCTACACATTTAGTAGATAATGAGCGTGTTCCTAAACCCACAAATAGATGGAGTGAGAATGAATTTAAACTTGCAAATTGTAATTCCCGTGGTTTAAATGCTTTGTTTAGCGTGGTCACAGCGGATGAATTCCGATGCATTACGACGTGTGAAACCGCTAAAGAAGCTTGGGATATTTTGTAACTCACTCATGAAGGAACTAGTGTCGTAAAAGCTTCAAAACTCCAAAACCTCACCACTCAATTTGAAACCATTAAAATGAATGCAAAAGAAACTTTTGATGAATTTAATGCTAGACTTTTTGATATAGTCAATTCATCTTTTAATTTGGAAGAGAAAATACCCGACAACCGAGTAGTTAAGAAAATCTTAAGGTCCCTACTCGATAGATTTATTCCTAAGGTGACTATGTTAAATTCTTTACCCACTTTAGCCTATACGAAATTAGAAGAGCTTGTAGGTGATTTACAAACCTATGAACTATATATGTTTCTCTCTAAAACTGAAAAGAAAATAGATAAAGGAGTTGCTTTGAAAGTCCGAAAGGAGGAAAAACAAGTAGTAGAGAGTGAAAGTGAGAGTGACTCGGAAGATATGGCCTTGTTTGCTAGGAAATTTCGAAAATTTCTTAAATTTAACAAAGATAAATTTAAAAATGTTTTTAAGAAATCTGAAAATTCAAAGCATGATAAGCCGAAAAGATCCCTAAAACTCTTAAAGAAAATTTAAATAGGGACGAGTCAAATTTGTGTTTTGGTTGTGAAGGGTATGGTCATAGGGCTTTTGAGTGCCCTCACTAAACTAAGGAGAGAGGGTAAGCAACCAATTTCCTATAATGCTACCCTTAGTGACAGTGATAAGGAAGAAGGACTTGATTCCCCCACTAAGCCCAACTTTGTGGATTTTATGGCAAGTCATGTGAGCACCGATAATGAATCTTCCCATGAAGATATACAAACACATGACACTTCCGAGGTCAAAGTTTATGATTCCCTTATTTTTGAAGGTTGTGAGAGTGAAAAAGAGAGAGAAAGTGATGATGAAGTTGATGTGAGTGAACTTCAATTTGCATTTTAAGAATAATATGAAGAATCTATTAAATTAAAAAGAGCAAATTTGAAGTTAGAAGCTAGTTTAAGAGAGCTTGCCAATGTCGTTGATAATAGGGGGTTGGTTAAAGACCTTAGGACACGTGAGAGAGCTCTTCGTGAGAAGCTTGAATATGTAGAAGGCGAGAGAGATAGCCGTAAAGGTTTAATGAAATCCTTGAAAAAGGAGCTTCTTGCGTTTGAAGAGCGGAATGTTTTATTAGAGTCTAACATTTTAGAATTAGAAAATAAATTAAAAGACTCTAGTAAAATCAAATTTGATTTGGAGTGTCGTTCGAAAAATTAGATAAAATATTAGGAACGATCCAAATAAAAATTACACTTGTGGTTTAGGCTTCGATACTTGTAATTAATCATCTCATAAAGCCAAAACAAATGTTTTAGAAGAATCCTCTAGGAGCAATGTTATAGATCATTCCTTAGGTAAATATTTTCGCCGAGTCTTTAGGTGCTCACATTGTGGTCGAAAAGGTCATCTTAGGAACTTTTGTTTTGATCTTAAACGAGGTCCTAGAAAATCCCGACATAAGACAACCGAGGTAGCCAAGATTCCTACACCCCGAGATAATCATTCGTCATTAGTTTGGGTTAGGGGATCCGACTTGGTAGCTTTACAAGATAGGATTTTTTATTCTCATTTACTTTCACATGCTTCCTCCCTTGCAAAAGCTAAAGGTTGAATGTGTTAGTTGTTTGCATACTTTAGCTTTTGTGCTCATACTATATTATCATGCTAATTGTATGCTTCTTAATTATTCTTCTAGTCATTGCTTTATCACATATCACATGCTAGAATTATGATTGTTGTTTACCTTTTGTATAGTAGTTCTTTCATTTTAGTTTGCATTAAATGAAAAATACAAAAAGATTTTTGTTTATCATTTGTGTTTCATTTTTTTAATTTAGTCTTAATGAAAAATACAATTTTTTTTGTTTGTCTTTTGGGGTAAATATTTTTGTTTGTTTGGATTAAAAATTTCAAAAACTCAAAAATATTTTTTTTGTGTGTGTATTTTAGTTTGACACACTCTATGTGGCATATTCTTGTGTTTGAATCCCTACTTTTTCACTTCCATGTGGCTAGAACTTTTAGTTTACATTGTCAATCCATAAAATGTTCTTTACCATGCTTAGATGGAGTAGTTGGATTTTTTATTGATATGATGGATTCTGTTTTTATATGACTCAATTCACACATGTACGAGCTCTCTTGAAATTATAACTTCATATGTATATTTGAGCTTTATGAGGTGTTCTCCTACTAATCTTATCATCTACATGTTATGTGACCTAGGAGGACTAGTTCATGTTAAAATCCGTTGCACGTGAGATTTGTGTGAGATATACAAATGATGTATATAAATGTGCACGGGGAAGGGCACAGAAAGGAAAAATCATTCTTTGCGAGTAAGCCACCGTTTGCTTGGACCTAAAACAAATACGTGGTCTAAAGGCCTAAAAGATTAATGGAATTAAAAGAGAATATTTTCCAAGGCCTATTTTGTTTAGTTTGATATAGTCATTCAAAAATTAATATGCTTAAATTGAGGGAGATTGGATGGTATATCAACGGTTTGCACAATGTCCGTTTATCCTAGTTGTACTTTCAATGTCATGACTCTATTGGTTTGTAGAATCATCAAAACTCTAGGCTTGTATGCATTGTGTATGTTTGTACATTGAGTTCAATTTATATTGTCACGCGAGGTTATATTCAAATGTGATAAAGTTTGTCCGTGAACATGTTTTAAGTGATTGGGTCTAAATTTAATTGTTACTAGTTCACGCCGTAACACTTCCGTTTTCATATGACACATTTTTGCCAAACGAGTGTGAAAAGCTTATTTTATTTTGTGTTATATGTGGTGTTTATACCTAGTATATGTTCGTGTGCGTTAATGATGTTTATTATGTACTCATATATGAGGTATTCTATTTGTATTTACCTTGCTTTCTAGTCCATCTATGCTTCTACTTCATGATTGGTATCTATCTTGTTGCATTCTTTGTTGATATCAGATGCTTAATACTTTATGTATCATATTGGTATCATTTTCTTGTGTCTTAGTTGGTATCCTTTATGCTTTGAATGGATTAGTTCTGCTTTTGTTGCCTATATGCTTTCATGTTCTATGCTTTGTATGCACTTTTGTTTTATTCATTCTATCACCTTTGTCTATTCCTGAACAAAAAGGGGGAGAATTAATAGGGGAAGAAATGGTATCTAATCCTATTGTACTCATATCTTAGTTTGGGAGATTTATCTTAGGGGGAGACGTCTTTCTAAGTAGGTCATTTATTTAATAAAGGGGAGAATTAATTTAGGGGAAGTATTTTTTTACATGCATTTAATATTCTTGATATTCCCTATGCGTTTGATAGTTTTCTTAAGTGTGCATGAATTCTTCTATATATGGCAACTTTCTTCATCGACAAAGATATTGATCCTTGGGTTTTGAGTCAAGCTATGTAATTTTTATTTTGGGTGGGATATTTTTTTAAGTCTAGTAGAGCTTGACGGCCCTTTAGGATTTTTGGTTGGTTTTTGTCCCAGAATAGCCAAAGGGGGAGATTTGTAAGGACACAAGTCTACGATTGAGACTTAATGTAGTGTTGGCTCAATTTCGGGCAAAAATATTTGAGTCATAGGATAGTGTTCAAGTGTATCCATTCAAGCCTATGACGTGTTAGTTGAAGACGTAGCCTCCAAGATTATAAAGCTTCATCAAATGCCGGGTTTAGTGTGCCTTGTTTCTACATCAACAACATTGTTCCATGCTCCTTAGGTATGAATGCATTTAATATATATAGGAGCTCGGAAATTTATTGGCTGTAATTTATAATTTTTATAAAATAGTTTTAACGACTTTGTTTTACTCAGAAATTATTTTTTAGAACTTTTCATAAAAAGTTTTGGACTTAAAATGAATAGGGTATTTTCTGACATGTCGTTCGAACGAACTGGAATGTCGTTCAAACGAGATTCCTATGTCGTTCGAATGAACTGGCATCTCGTTCGAACAAGATTGGCAGGTCGTTCGAACGAGACTTCTAACTAATTTACTTTTTTTCCTTCTGGAACCTCATTGGTAAAGTCATTCGAACGAAAAAGTCGTTCGAACAACATTGCCGGGAACAGTTTTTTGTAATTTTCTCCATATTCCCACTACCTTTTCCCCACTACTTTTTGAAATATTTTCTAAGTGCGGGAAACAATCTTTTCAAAGTAACTTTTTCACATTCTTCCATCTCCTAGAGAGGGCTTTAGACTGTTTCAATTCCAAATGAAAAGGTTCATGTTTTAAGTGTTAGTTTTTCAAGAAAAATCCTAGAACTCTTTTGTTTCACCCATTTGTTTAGTTTATCCAAGTTCCTTAATATATATACTTTACGTGGAGTGTTTGGCACTGGTTTTATCTCTACCGTTTGAAGAGTGTTTGGGTTTACTTCTACATCCCACAAAGAAGAAGTTATTTGTTTTGGCTGCGGCATTCTCATACGGTGAAAGGCACCGTGTGTGGTTGATGGGTTCCTAAAAGTCCGATCAGTGGATTTCGAGATCGCAGTGGACCTACGTGGTTATTCGCTAGGCAGAGGTGTGTACAAGAAGGAGCGTCGGGGCTTGGACAGATTCAAGTCGAGTGTTGTAAGTCTTACTGTCTTATATTTGTAAAACCGTACTTGGTGGATTTGAGTCTAGGGCCATCCAAGGTTTTTTCTCGTTATAGGTTTTTCCTCGTACATAGCGGCGTAGTGGTTATTTGTTTATTTTATCTTTTGGAAAATTCACATTAGATGCATGCTTAGGTAAAATGATAAAATTGGTTTAAATCACTACTCATGCTTAAAGTTGGTGCTAAAATTAATTTGGGTAATGTTTAATTAATTTAGTTCAAGTCATTTACTTTAATTTGTTAAAATTTGGTTTGGCCTAAATTTCCAAAAATGGATTAATTATTTTGTTAGGCAAATTTCTAGGACTTGGGTTGAGTTAATATGTTTAAGTGAAAAATGTATTTGTTAGTTAATTTAATTTCACTTTGAGTTTAGTTTTATTTTAATTTGAAAGAAATTAAAATTTGGTTTATGTACTTGGTTGATTGAACCATCTCGCTTCCGCATCTAAAAGGAAATTAAATTTCTTTTGATATATTTAAAATTGAGAGTCATCATTTCCATCAGAATTCACCCACACAAGCGACCACAACACATGAGTCCACGTGTACCTCAGTATCCACCGATGTACCCTCAACAACCGTATACGATTAGGAACACAGATTCCACCGTTTCTTTACCGTAATCGACGCGCATGAAATCCACCATACGAAATCAATTGGTCAATAAGGAAGAATAAAACAGTGGTGCGATCCAAGATCTCTATGACATAAGGATTATGTAAACTCAAATGTTGAAACGGGAAGGATGTTTATCTTTTAGCTTTGGAAAACCTTTGTAAACAAATTGCAGAAAACGTATATCTTTATGTTCTGTTCTACACAACCATTTTTCTGAGTTAAAGATGCTTTAAATAATAAAACACAAATTTCAAGGCGGCGCATCGTTCGAACGAGAAACAAAAGTCATTCGAACGAAATGTGTATCTCATTAGAACGAGAGTCCAATCCCGTTTGAATGAGAGTACAATCTCGTTTGAATGAGAGTACAATCTCATTTGAACAAGGGATAAAATTATTTGAACAAAATTAAGTGCAAGATTTTGTTCATATGACTTTAAACTCGATTTAACTCACAAAAGATTTATAAAAATCATTTTAAAATCAATTTTAAATAAAAGAATAACATCCTTATAAAATATTTTGACAACCATAAACCGTTATGCATTCAGGCGTGAGAGAATCTCAAAAATCCATGTGAAGACTTTAAAATGTGCACCGAAAATGCGGCATAATCTATCTTTTAAAGCTTAACTATTACGTCTTCATCACAACGTCATAGGCCTAATGGAATCTCGACACATAAAGACTATCATATGACTCAAAGTGATTTTTGTCCATAATAATGCCAAAACATACAAATTGATACTATTTGAAAATTTGTCCTTACAAATATTCCCCTTTGGCTATTCCGGGATAAAATAAAAAACAGTGAAATGCTAAGACAGGCCGTCACCCAAAAATAAAAATACTGGACACGGACTAGAATATGTAGGACAGGCAAGCATGAGTTGTCTGAATGTGATATAGTTAAAAATCTAAATCTCTGAATAATCACTAGACACATGAAACAAAGAAATGTCAAGTGAAATACGAAGGAATAACAATGATATATAAATAATTTGATCAAGTCTCGAATCTCCCCTACATCACATATCTAGCTCTCCCACTTTTTGCCTGGAATAGACAACTAGCGGGACAAATAAATAATAAAAAACCATATCTAGCATGAGTATAATATGTAAGGCATAACTAGATAAACATGAGTAATTAGCTAATAAAAGATCAGAATATGAAAAAGTATAGCTAGTAAACAGTCACATGAATAAATCATCACTATAACAAATGATGTGACTAAACAGAATATCATTAAACAAAGCAGTATAATAATCAAACATGAATACTCTAAGTCAACTGCATATAAACTGTCCGCAAATAATACATAAGTATCATAGGAGTATAACAGAAGAATATCCAACACAAAGGTACTGAAACTGATCGAAATAGAAAATTTGAAAGTTTTTCAAGTCGTTAAAATGTAGCATGAATGTCGTTCTTACGACATGTGGATCTCGCTCAAACCATAGAAATCTAGTTACTAGAGATCTGAAATAGTGGAACCTCGCACGAAGGTCGTTTGAAGGGACTTATCTAACGACCTTATAATGACCCAACACTGTACATCCAACACATCTCGCGTGAAGCTCGTTGGAACCATACTTCGAATGATATGGTAAAGTCGTTCAAATGACCTTGAGATCTTGTTCTAACGACAACAAGAAAATTCGATTCCAACCCATCAAAATATGTATCATCAACCCAGAAAGATGATCCTCTAATATAGACATCTGATACTTGAAAAATAAGAAAATAACTGACTTAATAACAAAAAATGAGTTACACTTTTACACGGTATCGATGTTCCTAAATATGGAATGGAATGAATGGGTGTGAACTAACACAAATAAATAATAATCAAACACGTAGAAAGGTTTAAAAAGCTCTAATTGACCGCTAAATGTCATCAAGCTACGGTTTTAGCCATATGTGACAATAATAAATTGAACTTAATGAACTAAATAAACATCATGCACACAAATCTAGAGTTTTGATGATTCTACCATGCAATAGCATCGTGCCATGACTATTTTAACTTAGAAGTCATTTTGCAAACCCGTTTATTTTTTAACTAAACTCCCTCAAATATAAATGATAATTCTTTTCTAACACATTCTTCTTTTGAGGTTTTAATTTATCTTTTTAAGAGATTTTCTATTGGCCCTTTTTTGTAACATATGATATTTTTATTCCTTAATTTTTTTTCTTGGGCTCGTTGAAATGGTGACTTTCATGACGAGTTCGCATGCCTGTCGCATTCCTTTTTTGTGCACACTCGAATTTTTTAATAAGCAATAACTATCCCCACGGGCAACGGTTCTTACATGCACAACTCCCCCTAAGTCTTATATGCACATAGATGATAAGATTGAGAGGAAAACGTCTCACTAAACTCAAATGTACATGAGAAGTCAAATATTTGAATAAGCTTGTGCATGTGTGTGTAATGGCATATACATAGTCGAATATAAATGCTAATTAAGTTTGAAACAACCCCATTAAGTACATGGTTAAGATCAATCTAAGTATCTAAAATCATGACTAAATATCCTATCCACATGAAAATAATGAATTGAAAGGGGTCTAAGCACACCAATATGCCATGTTATAAGTGTAAACTCAAGACATAAATATAAAAAATATTTTTGTAATTTTCAAAATGTTTTGACCCAAAAGAAAATTCTTTTTGTGTTTTTCAAAAAAAATATATCAAAACAAAATCTTTTTGTATTTTTTCATAAGACTCAATAAAATAAAATAAAATAGAAATTATACGCATGCCATAACACTAGAAGGTATATATCATAAAGTAAACACTAACGTACGACAAAAATGGCTTACACGATCATTCGCAAGATCTATCATGGGAAGAATCACGTGTAGGCAAACAAGAGTAATGAAGTCTAATTCTTGAAACCCATAAGATTGATTTCCTAACCCAATTAGGTGTGTAACGATGCATGGGGGTTTTGGGAACCGAAATGACTTTATTTTTAAACTTCCTAAGAGCATTCTTAAAATCATAGCTATAACGTCTAACGTGATCTTTCCTACCTAATGAGTTCAAGTGTAGTTACAGTGGGGAATGTTTCCTAAATGTGGGCCAAAATATGGATCACCTATGACGGGAACACCAAAATTAATTTTTTATGAATTTGGAGTTGTACTTTTGAAGCTAATTTCGGGTGAATAGTCTTTTGGATATTGATTCAAGATGTAAAATGCATTTTCACACAATATTGATTTGCAAATACTAAAATTTATATGTTATTTTCTATGTTGCACTAGAGATTTATACATGTGGTTTTGAACTTATGCAAGAAAGGTATATCATTGTGAGACAATGCAATTATGAATATAAATGGGAAGAGACTTCGGTGCATTGTTTCCTAAAACTATGATGCGATTATTACTGTGAATGAATGCTAAATTTTGATAGAAGAATCTAATTTGGTTGATGTGTTAGCTCAATTTGATTTAGTGCACTTTTATTTTATATGAGATGACAAACATGTTGGTGGTTTTATTACTATTTTATCTCTAGGCTAAATGATATAATCTATAGTGTATCTATTATAACATTGAATGTGGAATAAATTATTATATGCCTTTTGATTTGTATTTTGGTTTATTTGGCAACCATAATTTGAATATAGTTTTTTACATTATATGTAATTTTATGACAGTTTATAGTTAGCATTTATGATATGATATATTTTACATGACAATTTTTAATATTTGTGACGTTTTTGTAAAATCATACATGGCAACTTTTTAGATCATAGATGACAATATTTTATGTATTAAATAATTTTTCATAAAAGTTTTTATGTCATATATGACAGTTTTTCAACAAACTGTAATATTTTATAGGATTATTTGGTTGTTTAATAATGATTTTAATAAATAAAAAAATCAGTCATATATAATAACCATATAGTATGACAGCTTTTACATGTAACAATAATGACACTCAAACTTATGAATTATTTTACCTAAAAAAACACTCATGAAAGGTTTTTAATGACAAATTTTAACTCACATAAAAATCTTTTTTTCTTGTAGTGTCTATAATTACTTTTTTCTTCATAATGTATCTTTTTTGGAAAACTCGTAATGAAGACTTTTTTCATCATATTCAAATTATTGAGACTGAAATTCATCATTAGCTGATAAATCAAATCCAAGCTCATTTACACATCTATACTTCTTCAAATATAAATTAAACCCAAGATCATTTACCCATCTATACTTCTTCAAATACCCTATCTATTGTAAAACACACTGTTTACATCAAATGGACGAAACCTTGCCCACCATTTGTAAAAATTATCACTAATGGTGAAAGATCTCATAAGTCTAACCATGCTGCTATAGGAGAAATTTAATCACCATCGCCAATATATTAGTGCAGGCACAAAGAACATTGGAATTACAACTTCGGTTATGGTTGAACTGTGAACTATCAAAGTTGTCTTATAGTTAGGACAATGTCATATCTTTTCATGCATAGAAATTGAAATGGTTTATGAGGTTGTTTTTAATATTCTTTATAGGATGGAGGCAATGTATCCAGCGCAAAGACTTATGATTTAAGAGCTATATGTTTTAGTTGCATCCTTTCAACATTTTATCTTATCCTTCTATTTTCGGGAAACTATCTCATGCTCAGATTCTTAATACACTTACCGAGTTTGTAGTTTTTTTATAATATGTACTTTACTTATGTTCCTTATTTTATGTTTTCCTTTCTTCAGAAAGGATTTTTGTAATGTGTTTTGCATGACTCGCACACAAAGTTCTTGTTTCGACAATTTAAAAGTCGAAAAAGCTTTTTACTAATAAATCAAAAGTCAAAATCATTCCATCCGAGATCCCTTATCCTACCAAAGCGTCGAATTTCTAATTTTTCATAAAGACCCCTGGAATTCCTTCTAGAGCATGTTGAGTTATTTTTATGGATTCTATCAATTTGTCAGTCTTTCATTGGCTGTCCGATGAGACCAGAGTCGAATCTAACCATTGAGCTCGAGGGTTGTGTATGTACCCCACTGGGCAGAACAAAGGTTCGTAGTTAAGCAGGCAGTATTCAAACCACGACTTAACCATGAAAACTTGTTATTGTAGATGAAAGGTTTCTCTCATATTAATATACTCCTCCACAAATGCAGTATTCAAACCACAACTTAATACTAGAAATTACATTTGCAATCTTGTGATTTTAGAATTTATAAAATACTAGGTGTAACTCCGAGCGATGCTCAAGTAAGGCTCAATGTGAGAAACATAAGAAGAAAGTATCTCTTAAATTTTCCAACAAAACTCCCAATGGGTAAAAAAAATAATTAACTGAACTCAATTCTCCAACTTTCACCATCAAGCTTCACGGCACATGAATTCAAACATGAATTGGATGACAAATTGGTCTTAATGGGAGGAAAACGGGTTTGGATCGAGTTGAACCATATCTGGTTCGGGCCTGCACATGGGCGCGAAGGTTTAGAGGAATAGAACAATAATGGCGATGATAGGCTATATGTGGTGGTTTTCTGGCGATAGGGGGAGATGATAATGTTTTAGATGGCGTGTATTGGATAATAAAGGATGAATGGATAAATAAATAATTAAAGCAGAGAGACTCAAAACAAAGAAGTAAATCAAAGTAAAAAAATGAGACGAACTCTAATACCATGAAACAAAATAAGAGAGAATTTATGTATTAGATTATGATTAATACCAAAAAGGCCTTTATATAGGCTATTACATTAAAGAGTTCTAGAATATATTCAAAATATATTGTGTATACATCTAGAGAGATCTAGAATATATTCAATATATACTGCTAATATCTGAAATCTAGGGTGAACTAATTTAAATTCTTAATAATAATAGTATTATTACTGGTTCCTCGTATATACATAATGGAAGTGATATTTTACAAGTATATTGATGAACTTAACTAATAATATGATTCGGTGAGGTCCTCATTGCTTATAAATAAATAAAAAGGGAAAAAAGGACTGGAACTCCCATTAAAATATTGGTTGCAAGTGTACGGCGTGTTTTAGCATTATTACAAGCTGAGGTGACACTTTTTTATCTCTTTTGATCTAGCTGGCCTTTAATCTTATCCGAGGCTTTTAAATTATATTTGGGAGATTTTTTTTCACGAAAGACATTATTGGTTTTGTGGTGCTTTTTATCTCTCACCTTAGGAAAAGATAAACCCTTTGTGCGTAAATATTTTGCCTTTTGTACTCGAGACTAGCTAAAAGCGCATAATACTTGTCAAACCCACAATCTGAATATGGGTTCTTGTTATTTCTTATTTATTGGTGTTGTAGATTGGCTACAGGCTTCTATGTATTCATTTTCGTGATTATGAAAAAGGGCACAAATGAGAGGAAGAATCATCTTGAAATGGGTATCATATAATATGAAAGGGGTGTGTTGTGGGATGGAGTTTTATATAGCCTCATTGAACTTTTAGTTGGGGGTCAAATTCATAAGATCCAAAATTTCAATTTTAGGTGACGTCGTGTGGAAAGGCTTAAACTAATAATCGTTGGAACAAGGGAAGATGGAAGAATTATGGAGAGAGAGAGGGATGCTTCATCTAACCAAACTTTGAATGCCATGTGGGTACCTTAATAATAATGGGCCATAAATGTTTGTAGGTATTTTAGAATATACTAGTTGTAAGCTCGCGCGATGCTCGAGTGAGGTGCAATATGTGGCACATAAGAAATTCGAAGTTACTAATTAACAACGCCTGGTTTCAGTAGATAAATGAATGCTATATCATTTTAAAGTTTTAAATTAAAAAATTGTATTTAAAAATGTATTTATAAAAGGGGTATATTCCAAATAGTCCATCGAACAATTTTTAAAACACGTTTAGTCCAAGCCTTTTTATTTTGTTCAAAAAATTCTCTCACCACATAAAAACACTCAAACCAATGAGTTCGGTGAGGGTCACCAGAGCTCCGGTAGTGGTGGGGTGGGGTGGGGGAGAGTGTGACACCCCGACTAATCTGCGGTGTAACAGTTATCACCGACATGAATGATCGGGCCACTGCATCCTGGTGTCCCAACACCTTCCACTTTGCCTTCCACACCCCTGCCAGTTCATCTACTGGCACCTGTGACACCCCGACTAATTAAATACTGGGTAGCTACTCCTTTATTAAATTAATTCAAAATGCCAAGTTGGTTCAGTTAATAGCATCACTGTCGAAAACATTTTAATGATTACTAACCACCTAGTATTTAAAAAGCGAGTTGCCAATTTTAAATTAAATCTGATTAACATGAAGTAAGTGAAGAATAAAAATTAACATAACCATACGCAATAAAGTCCCAATAGTGAAATCAACATGTAATAAAGAGTCTGGAGGAAATACTCCTCACAACAATCCCACAACTGAAATAATAAAACAAGTCTGAATCCTGAATTAATTACAATCCACAATCTGAATAACTGAAATATAAAATGTCTCTAAAAGAAATGGGCGACATGCCCTACAAATGATGGAACTAAATATGGAGTCAAGACTAGAAAAGAGGCGTCTACTGTCAAGGCCCTGTAACTTCCACAACAACTACAGCTCGTCACCTGAATAGAATTCCTATGCATGGCTGGGCACCTAAAAATGTTTTTACAAAAATAGATTTGAAAGCAAACGGGTCAGAGCCCGAAAGTGGAGAGTATTTTAAAAACAGCAAGTGCTTTAATAACATTAAAACAATGAATGCAAAATACATGTTAGGACGTGCTCTCACATGAAATACTCACCTCTCGACTAATTGTGCACTCCTAACGTACCGTACCCATTCAAGTGATTCTCATATCTAACTAAACCGACATAAGTTCTAACCTTCCTACTCAATTCACAATATGAATTCCCAATGTTATAACTTAAATAGATAGCTTTACTTAAACTCGGATTCTCAATTATTAGCAAAACATTTCACAGCAGGTTATCCCTTTTTAACTTTATCAAGATGTTACTACAATTATACTCGCAATTAAACATAACAATTCCTTTTCATTTAACCGTATATTATTCACACCATAAATATACAATATAAGCACCCCGAGGCTAAGCTGTGGTGCACACATACTCTGCTATCCATCCCGGTACATCACGTACATAAGGATTACAAATTCCGAATCTCTCAGGAATTGTTAGAATAAGCACAACACACAAAAATGGAGGCGAACATAATTCAACATATCTATGGTCACGTACATACCTACGCTCCATAGTCAGCTGACCTATTAACTCACAAATAAGTCATTCTCTGAACTATGTCCTCTAGGTACCAATCTAAATCCGGGCACATAAATATTAGATGGCCCTAAGAGAACATAAACCTCCCGTGATAGCAAGTATGGTAGGTATGTCATACACATAAAATCATATACATATACTAAGCATGCACACATCTTAGTAATTACCATAATTTATTAGTGGTATACTTCTCATTCTTATACCAATACACGTGTCCCCGGTTTATATATACACATCATCCATTATCCTCAAGTCGTAATTAGTTATTCGCGTCCTAACCCACAATTACCATTTGGTTCAAATCATTCTTCTATATTTTGCTCCCCAATATATCCCGAATATCCCAACTATATTAATTAGTCATCAAGGTAATGTTATCTCTACAATTAAACAAGGTTACGGGACACTAGAAATCAAACCAGGCCAAAAAGGCCATTCTGTCAACTCGTTAGAAGTCTCGTTCGAACGAAGTGGGCATCTAATGAGATCTCGTTCGAATGGAAGGCATTGAACGAACATCCCACTCGTTAGAAGTCAAACTGTCACCTCATTAGAAGCTCGTTCGAATGAGCTCGTTCGAATGACCTGGGCAGGCTTCTAACGAGATGCCAGTTTTGAGCCCAGAATTTTCCTATCTCGTTTTTCTCTATTTTCTTCACCTCTAATCCCATAGAAAAATCATCCCAACAGTATTTTAAGGTTTCTAATCCACACTAAACATTCGTAGGTCATAACTTAACATTTATATAGGGCCAAATCTTCCTAAACATCATCTAATTATCATAACTCCCCAATTTTTCCCAAACCTTATGAACATGAACCCTAGAAATTTAAAGTCTTCAATTTCCATATATAAATCCATTTTTGTAACGTAAAAAGTAGTAATTCTTTTAGTCCAATCACCCAATAACAAATCTACATGCAACCCTATATCAAATCTGAATTTATAACTCCAATCTCATGGGTTTTTATAAATCTTCCAATACAATGCGATTATATAATTTTCTAATCATGGAAGAAACATTCGCTTGAAATTAACGTAATTAAACCACTTGCCTCGGATTATTCTGTGAATTTTCTGTTGAATTGATGAAGGTTGCTCTCTGTTTTTAAGTTGCCGGTATGGCCCAAAAGTGCCCCGGGACCCAGACTAAACCCCCGGCTAGTGTTTTCTGACTATTTCGACCCTTCCGGACTCGTTGGCGCACTCAAAATGACCATACGGTTGATAAAAAATAAAATTCACTTTTTAATGTAAATAATTACATTCCTGACGCGACTGTCACGTGCGTCCCAACTAAATTTTCCAAATTACCGTATTTCAGCCTCTCGATAATTTCTATATTTTCAATATTCATATATTTCCATATATACACATTATAATCAAATACCAACTCACATCTCGTTAGTAGTTTATCCGGATTAATTCTCAATTAATTCACATTTAATTTAATTAATCCCATAAATAAATATCGATAAAAATGCGGGGTATTACAGAGAGGGGGGCGGGGGTGCCACTAGCACGAATCTTAAAAAATAAGAGAATATTGGTTAAATGGGTGTTTGGGGGACTTTTTGGAACAAAATAAAAAAGACTTGCACTAAATGTTTATTAAAAAACATATTTGAGGGATTTTTTGGTAATTGATCATTTATAAAAATAGTTAATTTTTCTTTAAAAAAGTTTATTTTATTAAATAATTTGTATCTTAGCAAAAATCGTTAAAACAAATTATTATGTAAAATACTTAAAGCTATTATTTACTTTTTAAAAGAATGCAAATAATTTTTATTTTATTTTATTTTATTTACTTTTTCAAATAATTGAAGTACTTTTTATCTTTTATGCAAATGTAAATAAGAAGGATAAAGATTTAATAGCAGGTCGGATGAAAGTATTAAAAAAAAGATTTTATTTTATTATATTTATTTTTCAAGTAATTTAAGCACTTTTTAGCTTTTATGAAAATGTAAATAGGAAGGACAAAAATTTAATAGAAAGTCGATAAAAATTAAAAAATAGAAATGAAAGGTGAAGAAATAAAAGGACACGTGAAAAATGCTTTTAATACCTATGTAATTATAGAATACATTATATGTTTTTTATGGACGTACGTAAGCGTTTCTAAAAAAATATATAAATATATTGAATAAAATCACAACGGCCTTACCGATATATTCTATCCCTAATTTTATGATAATTCATGGTAACATACACGTCTCTCGTAAGAACTATTGGTACGTCTCTTAGTATTTGTTTCCTAGTAAAACCCTAATGAATATATCCTAAACAAACACTCCTTTTACTAGTCTCTCTCTAAATTCCCTTAGCTGATTGAAACACTCCTTAAGCGCCCTTCTTTATTTTTTCATCGCGTCCTCTTGAATTTTTCGTTGCAGTTCGATGGATAGTAAAATATACGATAATCCTGACTTGTGGAAGATGAATAATAACCCTTGTTCACAATCGATGTCGGGAAACATAAGAAAAAAATACTAGGTGTAAGTTCGCGCGATGCGCAGACAAGGCGCAATGTACGAAACATAAGAAAAAAATATCTCTTAAATTTTCCAACAAAACTCCCAATGAGTAAAAAGAAATAAATAACTGAACTTAAATCTCCAACTTTCACCATCAAACTTCATAGCACATGAATCCAAACCTGAATTGGATGACAAATTGGTCTAAACCGAAGGAAAAAAGGGTCTGGATCGAGATGAATCAGATCTGGGTCGGGCCTGCACATGGACGTGAAGGTTTGGGCGCGAAGCTTTTGAGGAATAGAACAATAATGGTGATGACAGGCTATATGTGGTGGTTTTCTAACGAGAGGGGGAGGTGATAATTTTTTAGATAGTGTGTTTTGGATAATAAAGGATGGATGGATGGATAGATAATTAAAGCAAAGAGTCCCAAAGCAAAGAAGTAAATCAAAGTAAAAAAATGAGACGAACTCTAATACCATGAAACAAAATAAGAGAGAATTTGTGTATTAGATTATGATCAATTACAATACCAGAAAGGCCTTTATATAGGCTATTACATTAGAGAGATCTAGAATATATTCAATATATATTGTGTATGCATCTAGAGAAATCTAGAATATATTCAATATATAGTGTTAATATCTCGAATCTAGGGTGACTAATTTAAATTCTTAATAATAATAGTATTATTAATGGTTCCTCGTATATACATAATGGAAGTGATATTTTACAAGTATATGGATGGACAAAACTAATAATATGATTCAGTGAGGTCCTCATTGTTTATAAATAAATAAAAAGTTAAAAAGGACTGGAACTGCCACTCAAATATTGGTTGCAAGTGTATGACATGTTTTAGCATTATTACATGCAGAGCTGACACTTTTTTGTCTCTTTTGATCTAGCTGGACTTTAATCTTATCCGAGGCTTTTAAATTATGTTTGGCAAGATTTTTTTTTAAGAAAGACAATATTGGTTTTGTGGTACTTTTTATCTCTCGCCTTAGCAAAAGATATCTCCTCTGACCTTTTTGTCTGTGTTGTATTAGAGACTAGATAAAAGCGCATAATACTTGTCAAACCCACAATCTGAATATGGGTTCTTGTTATTTCTTATTTTTTGGTGTTGTAGATCGGCTACAGGCTTCTATGTATTCATTTTCGTGATTATGAAAAAGGGCACAAATGAGAGGAAGAATCATCTTGAAATGGGTATCATATAATATGAAAGGGGTGTGTTGTGGGATGGAGTTTTATATAGCCTCATTTAACTTTTAGTTGGGGGTCAAATTCATAAGATCCGAAATTCCAATTTTGGGTGACATCTTGTGGAAAGGGTTAAACTAATAATCTTTGGAAGAAGGGAAGATGGAAGAATTAAGGAGAGAGAGAGGGATGCTTCATCTAAACCAACTTTAAATTCCACGTGGATACCTTAATAAGAATGGGACATAAATGTTTGTGGGTATTTTAGATATACTAGTTGTAAGCTCGTGCGATGCGCGAGTGAGGCACAATATGTGGCACATAAGATATTCGAAGTTGCTGATTAACAACGCTTAGATTCTGTAGATAAATGAATGCTATAGCATTTCTAAAGTTTTAAATTATAAAATGTACTTTAAAATGTGTTTATAAAAAGGGTATATACCAAATAGTCCTTTGAACGTTTTTTAATACACGTTTAGTCCAAGCTTTTTATTTTGTTCAAAAAAGTCTCTCACCATATAAAAACACTCAAAACAACGAGCTTCGGTGAGGGTCACCGGAGCTTCGACAGTGGTGGTGGTGATGATGGTGGGATGGGGGGGAGGTGCACCCTTCCCAATAAAATACCGGGTTATCAGTCATATATCAAATTAAATAGGAATCTCATATGGATCATCCTTAGCATCATTATCGAAATTTTATAAAAATTACTAACCACCTAGTATTCAAAAAGCTGATGTCAAATTTTAATCTTTATTATAACCAAAACATAATCTCATGCGAAAAAAAATATAGACACATAAATAGAGTAAACCCATCTCATCAAATAAGTAAAATAATGTTTTGCCAAATAAACCACCGGCTAATCCAAATTAAAGTAAATTAATAGAGAGTAAAACATCCCATACAATCTGAAGTGCAATACCTGAATAAAACTGTGAGCAACATGCTCGAGATAAACTGAGATAACATTCCCAAACTAGGAATAAAATGAGGGAAACGTCTATCCAAATCCTGAAACATCCACACATGCTACAACTACGAGACCCTGGAGTGAATTCAAACCTGGCGTCCCTTTGGCTGGACTCCTAAAAGGTTTTGAAAATAATTGATAGTAAGGGTTAGAACGTAAAACATTTTGAAAATATTTAGCAAGTGACTAAATTGCAATAATTTAAAATGCATGAATGCTCTTCATATTTAAGCTAGTGTCGCACTCCCTTGAGGAAAAACTCACCCATTAACTAATGTGCACACCTAAACGCTTTCTTTATATCCTCCCTACTCATCTACCCTGTAACTAGATACTTGATATAACTTTTTTCAACCATTTTCTCTTCTATTAATATTTAAATAAATATTAATATAAATAATTCAATTAAATTACGACACATAAGTAATTTAAAATTATCCGAATTGATTAAATATTAAAATTCACAACAATATTGGACGACAACATGTGCTGTTTCACTTATTCTTTTCAATTGAATAGTTGGATGTACTGCCCGATCGTATAACCCATCTAAATTAACAATTAGTCGTTATAGTCAATCCGTTTTGCAAATTCGATGGAAGGTCCTGGCCTCTCATCCACGGATAAAGCCCATCCCTGGAACGATCAAAATTACAAAAATCCTGATTGATAATCACGAATCAACTTTTTTTTACCCTTAAATGGTGTACCCGGAGACAACTTCATTATGTCTCATATAACACAAATCCCCATGCTCAAAGATTCACATCGCGTGAGTAGGAATCTACACCTTATATATGCATAAAACCAAACTAGGCATATGACTAAGTGATACTTTTCTCTACTTTTCCAAAATGTGGTTTCTTCCTTGCCTAAAGATATCTTGTCACATGTGCCTCCACCGCCTTTCCACTCCTCACGGTGGAGATTGTTCTTTTTGATATGCATACAGTCAGACTGTTTTCCTCCTTAAATGGATTTCAGTTCGCTGTACTTTCCTATTGTAGACACCCCATTCTAATACCCCCTAACCTCTCCTTAGGTCCCTAGCACCTCCCTTCATCATTGCAAACCCAAGTCATACACCGGGTACTGACCTAAAGGCCATCGGGCACTCCCAGGCTCCATTTGACCAAAAGTTAAACTCTTTAGCTCGATCGAGACTGAATGAATCTTCGAAGGGCACTGAATCCCCTTTCCAATGGTCCATCCCGTGCGCGATTCTGACTTACCATGCGGACGAACAACCCATTTTCCTCCAAAACCACCAGACGTTCTGTGGCTCCATTTGACCAAAGTCAACTCTTCAGCTCGATCGAGACTGAATAAATATTTAAAGTCCACTGAAATCCCTTTCCAACGGTCTGCCCCGTGCGCGATTCTAACTTCGATACAGACGAACGATCCATTTTACTCCGAAAGGTCACCTAACACTTTTGGGCTCCGATTGACCAAAGTCAACTCCCTTAACCTGGTCAAGCTTTTTGGAATGTCAAAGTACATCTCCTAACCTTTCCAACGGTTCACCCCATGCGTAATTCTGACATACCATGCAGACGAACGATTCGTTTGCGTTCGAAGGACCGACGAACGCTTCCGAGCCACATTTGACCTAAAGTTATCTCCTGAACCCGGGAGTAGTCCAAAGGACTTTCGAAGGTATCTGAAATACCTTTCCAACCATTCACTTCGTGCACAATTCGGATCGACGGTTTGCGCTTTATGATCGATTTTCCAAAGGAACCTAAAAGACACTGCCAAACAGCAGGTTCCAAGCCCTGCCTATCAGTAGTGTGCCTAAACACACCTGTCGATTGGCAGGACCAGGGCTATACCGATCAGCAATGAACTGGGCCTATAAAAAGGAGGGACTAAACTCATTCCAAAGGGAAAGGGAAGATCAGAGATCCATCACTCTCAACAGGCTCAGAAAACTCCTCTCGAAGTCAGCGTGATTTCCACATCCAAATCCCTTTTCAACCTTCACCTTTCATCACCTTTTTCATCAAACTTAGTGAATTAAGTACCCTCCATCATCATCCGAGTGCAAGGGCTGCTCTCCAACATCCAAGATCAAGCTCAAGATCTTCAAGAAGGTCCAACTTTCTCCACTCTCTCCATAAATTCGGCTAAATTCTCATTAGTTTGTTTTGTTACTTAGTAATTTTATTCTTTTATCTCACATATCCTAATATACTTTTTATCTAGTATTATTACACATCTCTTATTTTCATATAAATAAAACCCAAAAAACAAGAAAAAGAGGATTTGCTCATAAATTCCAATTTGACGTAGCACATCTCCTATTTGACGCATAATTAGAACCATCGAAAATAGGAAATTTTGAGAATGGGGAAAATTCCATTTTAGCCAAAAATATTTAAAGGATCTTAAACACAATAATTTAGCGATCCTCTCTGATACCACTTGTTGGAACACGAGGCCCCCAATTGTGAAATTCTTTTACTACAAAAGAGTAATTTCCTTTTATAAGATTCGGAAGCGGAGATGATGGTTCAATTAAACAAATTAACAAATTTTAATTTCTTTTCAAATTAAAATTAAACCAATTGAAATTACATTAAAACACACACACAATTTAAATTTCACTTAAACACAATTAATTCAACCCAAGTCCTAGAAATGTGCCTAAGTCATACTTTCAATATTACGAAATTAGGCCAAACCAATATTATCAAATTAAGTGACGACTTGAATTAAATAAACATAAACATTACCCAAATTAATTTAGCACCAAATTAAACAAGTAGTGATTAAAACCAAATTTTATCTTGAATTACCTAAGCATGCATTCTAGGTGATTTTGTAAAAGATAAAATAAACAATAAATCACTACGCCGCAATGTACGAGGAAAAACCCACAACGGGAAAAAATTTCGGACGGTCCTAGCCTTAAGTCCACTAAGTATGGTTTTACAATTATAAGACAGATGACTTACTTCCTTGACTCAACCCCTTTCAAGCCTTGACGCGTCTTCTTGTAAACACTTCCGCCTAGTCGATAACCCCGGTGCTCCACCGACATCTTGGGCTTCACCAATGAGACGTAGTTACACCATCAACCAGACATGGTGCCTTTCACCATGAGAGAATGCCGCAACAAAACAAACTTCTTCTTCTTTGTGGGATTTAGAAGAAAATCCAAACGAACTCTGCAATAGGTAGAGAAAACCGGTGCCAAAACTCCAAGCAATGTATATATATAAAAGAACTTGGATAAACAAACTACGGGTGTAAAACGGAAGTGTTTTAAAGTTTTTCTTAAAAAATTAACACTCTTAAACAATGAAATTTTTCTTGGAAAGTTGAACTCTCAAACTCTCTCTTGGAGGTTGTAGGATATGAAAAAATTAAGTTAGAAAACTTGGTTCCCGCACTTAGTTATTCAGGTAAAAAGTTAATGGTAAAAGAAGTGGGAAAGTCGAAAAACTGCTCAAAAACTGCCAATTAACTGTTCCCGCCAAAACTCGTTCGAACGAGATTTTTTGTTCGAATGAAGTCTCGTTCGAACGAGCCTTTTAACGAAGCTCCAGTGTGAACTCGTTAGAAATATCATTGGAAATATCGTTTGAACATCATTCTCCTTCGAACGACATTCCAGTGGCCAATGTGGGAACTCGTTGGCAAACTCTTTCGAATAACATTCTCGTTCGAACGATAAACTCGTTCGAATAACAATATCGAACGAAAAACCAGAGAGTATAAAAATTCTATTTTTAGCCCAGAAACTTTACTTTAGAGTTTTAATGAAACTTTCTAAAAATACACAACAGTTTAGAAACAAAGTACACCCATATAAATATTGTTCCAAGCTCCTATATATATATTAAAATGCATTCATACCTTAGGAGCAATGGAACCATGTTGATGACGTAGAAACGAGGCACAATAAACTCGACATTTTGATAAAGCTTTAAACTTGGCCGCTACGTCTTTAACTTTAGTATGTCATAGGCTTGAAGGATGATCAAAAACTCTATCCTATGACTCAAACGTTTTTGTCCGGAATTGAGCCAAAACTACAAAGGACTCAATTAAAAATTTATGTCCTTACAATTGACTTGAGGTGAAAACTATATAGTTTTATATATATGAGTTAGGTTTGTAACACAACAAACGTTGCATCAAATGGACATTCGAGTGAGAAGATAATGTCTTTTAACTAACAGGGGTAAAGTAGTCATTTAGCCTTAAATGATATTTTGTCTTACATGGTGTCACGTGTTATATTTTGATTGGACCAAGGGGAGGTGCCTTATGCCGACTTATAACCCTTAAAAATCATCCCCTTTATTCATAAAATCAGACTTGGTTCATTTGTGTGTTTATCTTGAGGAAAGAGTGTCGAGAAGTTCGGGAAGAAGAAAGTGAGGAGAAAAATTGTAGAAAAATCCGTAAAAATTACGTAAAAGTATCTAAGGTAATTCTATTCGTAAATCTTGTTATATTTTTATAATTATTGATTGAAATGATAGAAAACACCATTTTTTTACTAAACTTCGGTGTTTTCAGGTATATGTATGGATAGATGTGAGTTTAAGCAAAGTTGAAAATGTAAATCATGCATATTGCTTCGACTGGAAACCTCTTGTATTCAAACTTCTATATCTTTTTGTATATTTGCTGGAATTGAATAATTTCAGTTAGAGATGAAAATAGACTCGTATATGTATAACATATACAAAATTATGTGAAAATGCCAAGAAATGAATCTTTGGTGATAGTTTGAAGTTTGGGTATAAAATCTCTCCAAAAGTGTAAGTATGCGCGCCATGTGTTCGATGTTTTGCTTGACATAGCAAATTAACCTAAAAATTTATGAAACTTTAACTTTGTATTTATCAATACGTTTATTGATGTTGGGTGAAATATCAAATAAAGTTAGGAAAAAATATGAAAATTCTTGGAAGTTGACTGAACGATAGAGAACCCTTATAGGGCAGATTTGCTATATAGCAAAGAAATAGGCATATCTTGCTCTTGGAAACTTGAAATGATATGTCGTCTTCTGGATTGGGAACCTAATATGATAAAGATGAAACTACTAAGAAGAAATTAAAATATATTTGTCCTATGATTTGGGTATGATAAATACCTTACCATGAAGTTAGATTGGGCTTCATTTACGATATATGATTTGAATGGGATTATATGATGATTATGAATTGGGTTAAGTGTAAGTTATTATTTGTATTGTTAATATCCTTATGATGATACTAATATTATAAGAATTTATATGTGAAATTTAAGAAGAACCGGTTGAACAAATGCCAGAAAAAGGCAAGGGAAAAACACATGAAGTGGCCAAGGTGAGTGTACTCACTGGAAAAAGATGTATTATATATGGTTACGGAGATAATTTGAATATCACTCATGGGTAAGATGTATTATACATGGTTTTGGATACGATCTGAATATCACTCATGGGTAAGATGTATTACACATGGTTATGGATATGATCTGAATATCACTCATTGGTAAGATGTATTATACATAATTATGGAGAAGATTAGAATATCACTCACGGGTAAGATGTATTACACATGGTTATGGATACGAGTTGAATATCACTCATGCATAAGATGTATTACATATGTACGATCCGAATATCACTCACTGGTAAGATGTATTATACATGGTTATGAATATGATCTGAACATCACTTATTGGTAAGATGTATTATACATGGTTAAGAATATGATCTGATCATCAATTATTGGTAAGATGTATGATACATGGTTACGGATATGATCAGAATAATATTAAATATGAATTTGTTCATTTCAGTTTATCGATATGGGAGGTTACTCCCCGAATCGAAATGGGAGAGATTTGTCGATTAAATACAAGGGGTTACTCCTCGACCAGGAACGGTGGAGAATTATCTATTGGAGACAGAATATGTGAATCATGATTCAGATAAGTTGGTCATTATTTACGAATGAGCCGGATAAGTATATAATTGGTCATTCTTTATGACTGAGCCGGATAATTATATAATTGGTAATTCTTTATGAATGGGTCGGATAAGTATGCATATATCATCATGGGGATATGAGTTATTGCATTTAATTTTATGCAATAGTATAGTAGTGATGCATTTGCTGAGCTATTTTGCTCATGGTTCCTATATTTATGTTTTTCAGGTGTTGTGATATCACTGCCAAATCTAGGAGGTTGGTGGGGTTAGCAAGGAATGCATAAAATCGTGATTTTGGTCAACGTAAATGGGGTAATTTAAGCCCACTTATATTTTCAGTAAGTTTGAATAAGCATATTTACCTTAAAATTGTCAAATTTTTTTGTTTTATTAGTTCATGTTAATAACTGGAAAATGATGCTCGTGTTTATGGTTTTCTTAAGGTAATTATGATTTGACTCACTTTAACTTTCAAACTTACTTATAAGTAACTGGGTTGGGGTGTGCCAACTTTGGTATCAGAGCCTAGGTTTTAGAGGTTCTAGGGGGAAGAGCGCCTAGATTTGGAAGTGGAAGTAGAAATTATTTTGAGTCATAAGCAAATTGGCTTTATTGACTAGCATATGTTTGTTATACATATATCTTATTGTATGGGATATGAAATATAAGGATCTTGCAGGAAAGGAAATGAGATGTTAAGGTTTATTCGGGGATGATGACAAACACATGTATTTTAATATGAATCATTGCATTGTTTTATTTATGGTATGGACAAACATGTCAATGAAGGAAAATTTTTAAAGACAAAATGTGTTATACAAAAATTGTGAAGTATTGGAAGTAATCTCTTCTTATACTAGAATATGTAGACTTGAGTTGTGTCACTTATTAAACCATGGTTTGGTGTGTGCCCATTTATGTGGGAGAGTGAGGTAGAGGAACCCATATTCCATTAAAGGATGATATGGTAAATTATAGAGTGTGAATAAAATAAAGATTCACATGGTAAAGGTGAAGTGAGAAGATTAATAGTTATACGTGTTTAAATTTAATATGTGAAATGGTCTGAAATTCAATTACTAGTTAATATATCACAATTGATTCGAATATGGGTTCATACTGAATTATGATAAGTAGAAGAAAACAATAATAAGAGTTGAGATGTATTTTTTTTAATAGTATGAGTATATGTAGTGAATATTACTCTTGGGATGTTTTGAAATTCTTATATGAATAGTAAAGTTGAGACGAGGTGTCAAAGAGTTGGAAGTTTAAAAATATTGGGGAGCCCTTTTAAGAGTATGTGCTGTGTATGAGTATGGGAAAAATGCTAATCGGGTTGGGATATCGACAACTGGTCTGGGTGGATATTGAGTTGTATTTGATATTGTACGTACGTGTTATCATTAAGAGTATGCCATATAATGAAAATGATTGACATTATACGGAGTCACCAAGAAGTATGTGTAAGGATAATGTGCTATGTGAGATACCGTAAGGGGATATATTAAGGTATTTGTACAGGTTATTTGAAAGAAATACGACATATAATAGTTAAAGAAGTATTATGGGGTTGGTAAGTATGGTTAAAGCTTTAAGTGGTGATGGTACGCTTAACATCCATGTTACCAAACGGGTAAGATGAGTGTATTAATGATATTACATAAGAATATCATGTTAATAAACATTGGGATAAGATTGTGATTGTAAAGTTATTGTGTTGGATAAATGACTTGCTAAGGTCATTGTATGTTTAGTTAAATAACAATCAAATGATACTGAAGAAGGGAATATAGTGAGAAGTTAGATTGAGTTCATAGTGCATGGCTGCACAATATATAAGAAAGTGAATATGAAATCTTGGTTAAGAATAAAAATTTAGTGAATGATTATTCAGTTTCGATATATGAATAGTAGTGAGGCTATATTTAAATTAAGAAATTATAAGGATGATATTTAACATACTTTTAAACTTCAGAAATGATACAGAAAGTAGTTAAGGTCAAACACATGTATTTCGTGTTGGATAGAAGATGGAAATGTGATGTGTAATAAACTAGTTTGGTAATATGATATTTATGATTTGAAATATTACACAATGATAAGGATAGACTATAGGAATGAAGGGAAAAAGGTAAAGAATGATACTAGATTTGTTAAGAATGTGCACTTATTGTGAATATATGCTGATACAACTGATAATCTATTATATGTGAATGTTTGACATACATATATAAAGATATGAAGTAATGTATGTGTTGGGAATTGGGTTTCATTGATAATAAATCATTAGATGATTATCCTTACATGTAAATGATAAAGAAACTGAAGATATTATGAAAGAATCGTACATTGAAGAATCGGTGGAAATTAATAATCGATAGGAGCAAGTATTAAGGAATAAGGTTAGTCCTGTAGTTAAAGTGTTGTGTAGGATCAATGAAATCAAAGAATCAACTTGGTAAGGGGAATATAACATGATTAAATAGTATCCTCAATTGTTTGGTAAGTGAAATTCATAATAAATTTCAGGGACGAAATTTTCTGAGGGAAAGTCGTGACAACCCGAATATAATTATGATAAATCATGTTTAAATCATGCTTACCTTATGGTATGGGTATAATGTGTTATTGTTGTATAAAATATTAAATTATTATGTCTTGTCTAATCCTACCTTTATAACTCATGAGATATCGAATTAGTTACAAACATAAATTTTTAAAGTTTTCGGCAGGAATGTTCAAGATGGAGACTTATTTTGAATTTTATAATATAACAATTGACTTGAGATGAAACTATATAGTTGTAGATACGTCAGTTAGGTTTGTAACACAACAAACGGTGCATCAAATGGACATTTGAGTGAGAAGATATCGTCTTTTTACGAACATGGGGTAAAGTAGTCATTTAGCCTTAAATGATATTTTGTCTTACATGGTGCCACGTGTTATATTTGATTGGACCAAGGGGAGGTGCCTTATGCTGACTTATAGCCCTTAGAAATCATCCCCTTTATTCATAAAATCGGACTTGGTTCAGTTTGGAGTGGTTAGATTGAGGAAAGAGAGTCGGGAAGTTCGGGAAGAAGAAAGTGAGGAGAAACATTGGAGAAAAATCCGTTGGAATTACGTAAAAGTACCTAAGGTAATTCTAACCGTAAATCTTGTTATATTTTTGGAATTATTGATTGAAATGATAGAAAACATCATTTTTTTACTAAAGTTCCATGTTTCGAGGTATATATATGGATAGATGTGAGTTTAAGCAAAGTTGAACATGTAAATCATGTATATTGCTTCAATTGGAAATCTTGTGTATTCAAACTTCTATATCTTTTGTATATTTATTGGAATTGAATAATTTCAGTTAGAGATGAAAATAGACTCATATATGTATAATATATCCTAAAATTATGTGAAAATACCATGAAATGAATCGTTGATGATAGTTTGAAGTTCGGGTATAAAATCTGTCCCAAAAGTGTAAGTATGCGCACCATGTGTTCAATGTTTGGCTTGACATAGCAAATGAACATTAAAAATTATAAAACTTTAATTTTGTATTTTTAAATACGTTTGTTTTTATTGGGTGAAATATAATTGAAATTTATGATACAAAAAAATTATGAAAATTCCTGGAAATTGACTGAACGATAGAGGAGCCTATAGGGCAGATTTGCTATGTAGCAAAGAAATGGGTATATCTTGCTCTAGGAAATTTGAAATAATATGTCTTCTTCTGGATTGGGAACCTAATATGTTAAGGATGAAACTACTAAGAAGAAATTAAAATATATTTGTCCTATGATTTGGGTATGGAAAATATCTTACCATGAAGTTAGATTGAACTTCATTTATGATATGTGATTAGAATGGAATTATATGATGCTTATGAATTGGGTTAAGTTTAAGTTATTCTTTGGATTGTTAATATAATTATGATGATATGAATATTATAAGAATTTATATGTGAAAGTTAAGAATAATCGGTTGAACAAGTGCCAGACAAAGGCAAGGGATAAACACATGAAGTGCCAAGGTGAATGTACTCACTAGAAAGAGATGTATTATATATAGTTATGGAGATGATTTGAATATCACTCACGAGTAAGATGTATTACACATGCTTATGGATACGATCTAAATATCACTCACGGGTAAGATGTATTACACATGGTTATGGATACGATCTGAATATCACTCACTGGTAAGATGTATTATACATGGTTATGGAGATGATTTGAATATCACTCATGGGTAAGATGTATTACACATGGTTATGGATGCGATCTGAATATCACTCACGTGTAAGATGTATTACACATGGTTATGGATACAATCTGAATATCACTCACTAGTAAGATGTATTATACATGGTTATGAATATGATCTGAACATCACTTATTGGTAAGATGTATTATACATGGTTACGGATAAGAACAGAATAATATTGAGTATGAATTTGTTCATTTCGGTTTACCAAAATGGGAGGTTACTCCCCGACCCGGAATGGGGGAGATTTATCGATTAAAGACAAGGGGTTACTCCTTGACCAGGAATGGAGGAGAATTGTCTATTACAGACAGGATATGTGAATCATGATTCGGACAATTTGGTCATTCTTTATGAATGGGCCGGATAAGTATATAATTGGGCATTATTTATGAATGAGCCGAATAAGTATATAATTGGTCATTATTTATGAATGAGTCGAAGAAGTATATAATTGGTAATTCTTTATGAATGGGCCGGATAAGTGTGCATATATCATCACGGGGATATGATTTATTCCATTTAATTTTATGAAATAGTGTAGTAGTGATGCATTTGCTGAGCCATTTTGCTCATGGTTCCTATGTTGATGTTTTTCAGGTATTATGATATCACTGCCAAATCTAAGAGGTCAGTGGGGTTAGTAAGGGATGCATAAAACCATGATTTTGGTCAAACGTAAATGGGTTAATTTAAGCCCACTTATCTTTTCAGTAAGTTTGAATAAGCATAATTACCTTAAAATTGGCAAAAGTTTTTTGTTTGTATTGTTATCTATTTCGTCCTGAGTGGGGTAAAATTGACACTTTTGTGAGTGGTGGATTTAAGAATTGAAAAATAGCAAAAGACTTCAAAATCATGTTGGAAACCCCATAAGTTATCACAATGAAGCGTATAGAAGAGGCCAAGATTTAATGAATCAAAATCAACACATTGAGACACTAGATGCAAAACATTCGAAGCAAGATAAGATTGACTACCGAATTTGTTTAAATGCAACTATTGATGTCATTAGATTTCTTGTGCGTAAAGGGTTATCTTTTCATGGTCATGATGAATCAAAAAATTCATTCAACAAGGGGGACTTTCTTGAACTTTTACAATGGTTAGAAAATCACAACGAATTAATCAATCGTGCAGTTCTTAAAAATGCTCTCGACAATCATAAACTAATAGCACCCGAGATTCAGAAGGATATTATAAATGCAATTGGTGTTGAGATAATTAATGCTATCCTAAAAGATCTCGACGGAGAATTATTTGCAATTTTAATTTATGAAGCTTGTGATTCATTTGTCAAAGAGAAAATGGCCATTGTTTTACGATATCTCGACAAGAGAGTTTGTGTATGGAAAGATTTGTATCCATGATACATGTCCATGCGACCAGACACTTTCACTCAAAACAGCACTCGAAGAATTTTTAAGCAATCATAAGTCAAGTATCACGAGTTTGCATGGTCAAGGCTATGATGGGGGTAGTAATATGCAAGGTGAGTTCAATGGTCTTAAATCACTCATATTGAAAGAGAGCAAGTATGCAATTTATGTACATTATTTTGCACATCAACTTTAATTGGGACTTGTTATGTCGCAAAAGATCTTCCAGATATTTTTGCATTCTTTTACTCCGTCACTAATTTAATGAATATTGCTGGGGCATAATGTAAGCGTCGAGACATTCTTCGAACTAAAGAAGCTGAGAGGGTGTTTGAACTACTTGAAAGTGGTGGATTATCATGTGGTCGTGGGTTAAATCAAAAGACTAATCTTAAACGACCAGGTGAAACACATTGGGGATCACATTATGGTACATTGATAAATTTGATTACTATGATTCCGTTTATATCAGATGTTGTTGAGGATGTGATGTTTGATGGTTGCGGCGCCAAAAGGGGCAAGCTTGCACTTTATTAAAATTGATGCGATTTTTTGATTTTATCTTCACGTTGCATTTGCTGAAGAATGTGCTTGGAATCACTAATGATCTTTCAAAAGCATTGCAACGAAAAGATCAAGATATAGTGAATTCTATAACTTTGATTAGATTATCTAAAGAGCGTATGCAAAAAATGAGAGATCGTGGTTAGGATTCTCTTTTTATCGATGTTTCTTCATTTTGTACGAGACATGATATAGCCATTCCTCAAATGGAAGATAATTTTATGCTTTTAGGAAAGCTTAAACTTAGAGATGAAGTAATAATAAATTTACATCATTATCAAGTTGATTTATTCTATCTTTGTGTTGATAAATAACTTGTTGAGATCAAAAATCATTTTGATGAGGTTAATTCAGAATTGCTTCTTTGTATGTCATCATTAAACCCAAGTGGCTCATTCATTGCTTTTAATTGCCAGAAGTTGGTTCATCTTTCTGAATTATATCCTAATGATTTCTCCGAGGGTGAGCTCATTGAACTTCAAAACCAACTTGTGCTTAATGAAATGGAAATGAAATCTAATGATGACTTCTCAGAATTGGACGGGATTCTCACTCTTTCTAAGAAGATGGTAGATTTGTGAAAGCATATTGTGTACAACTTGATTTATAGGCTTATAAAATTATCACTGATCTTACCCGTGCTACCGCTACAGTTGAAAGGGCATTTTCAGCTATGAACATTGTGAAAATGAATCTCCGGAATCGAATATGGGGATGAGTAGATGAATGATTGTGTGGTCGAGTATGTTGAAAAGGATGTTTTCGACAATGTTAGCAATGATTCCATTATGGACCATTTCCAAAAAATGAGATCTCGTATAGGGCAATTATAAATTGTAATTTAGGAGTTTATTATTTTTGTGGAACGATATCATTAGTTGAATATCTTCTTTTTGTATGAAATGACATGTGTTGAATATTTATAGATTTTGATAGTTAATATTATTGTAGCATATATCGAGGGAATGGGAGGATTATTCTCTAAATACGGAGTTTATTTTAGGGAAAGGGGATAAGATTAGATTCTGGATAGATAAATGGGGTGAGAATGGGACTATCAAGGAACTTTTTCCCGGTATGTATAACCTAGGGGTGAATCAAGATGGTACAGTGTTAGATCATATGAATGCCAGCAGCAAGGCTGTCACGTGGAGACCTCAGCTTAGGAGAAGGCTATGGGACTGGGAACTCCAAGAGGCAGATTTGTTCTTTGAATGGTTGAGATCGGTTCCCCGTCCGACGAAAAGGGATGATGCATTGAGGTGGAAGGGGGGTGGATCGGGGGCTTTCACGGTTAGGGGATACTATGCTACATTGAGTGATAGGGGAACCACCAAAGGCTGATTCCCCTGGAGGAAGATTGGAAGGTGAAGGCGCCTCCTAAGGTGAGATTATTTGTTTGGACCGCGGTTGGATAGGCAATTTTGATGATGGAAGGTTTGCAGAAGAGAAGATATTGGTTGGTTAGTCAGTGTTGGTTATGCAAGGAGGAAGAGGAGAAGACCAACCATCTTTTTCTACACTATAAGGTGACGAGAGGGCTGTGGGAGATTTTTTTTGCCATTTCTAAGACTGTATGGGTCATGCCTGAGTCAGTGAGGGCTCTTTTAGAGGCGTGGAAGTCGCCTTGGGGGTGGGTGGGAGATAAACGGGTATGGCATATGGTGCCGCATTGTATTACGTGGACGATATGGAAGGAGAATAATGCTCATTGTTTCGAAGGTATTGAGATGATGCCCTCAAGGCTTCGTTATATTTTTTTAAGTAACCTTATTAGCTGGTTCAAAGGGAAGATATCCGTCACGATTCAGGATTTGGTTCAGTTTATGGAGGACATCCACTGTGTGTCGTAATTTGTGAGACTGTGTGGGAGGTGAAGGTTGGTTTGTTTTAATTCGCTGTTCTTGTATTTCTTTTGCTTTGTATTCTCCCTGTATACGGGTTCGCTCCCTTAGCGAGTGGTTTTTATCGGATTCATTTAATTATAAAAAAAATATTATTGGAAAAAAATGTTTGCCCCACCCCAAAAAGACTCCTGGCTCCGCCTTTGAGTGGAATCTATTATAATTAGTCGTAACTGTTTACTGTAACTAATTCTTCTATTAGTTCGTATTTGTATGACTATGTAAATACATCTGATATGTACTTGTAACATTAATGAAAATGAGATCATCCATGTAAAAAACACTATTCTCTCTCTAGTTCATATATCTGACTTGGACGCCAGGTTTTTTTTATCCTAAGAATTGCAAAGATGACTGGTCCATGTTAATGGATCTCCTTCGATCCTAAGTCACTTCACGGTCCTTCTACGTGCTATCCCATGGTCTTAAGGAGAATCATAGAGTGATTCAGTTGCAAAGTTCTTCACAAATTATTATGCGTTGAGTTATTTAGCACACCGGGTGGTTTATCGGTCTGGGGCAATTCTAAAGCTGATGGTTGACGCAGAAAAGACGAACAAGATGCTCAAATCCACTCATATGAAGCACTGTGGATCAGGTTTTCTAAGATGTGGCCTTTGTGGAGGAACTACAAACACTTTCAAGATGCTTTCTAATGAAGTAGAGAATATTGAGGGGAGAGATAAATTTGGTGATTCAAGATTTACGAGAAAAGGAGTGTGCAGCTGCATTTATTTTTTTTAGTACTCGTTATGCTGCTTTGGTGGCTTCACATGCTCTTCAATCACCAAATCCCATGTTATGGGTCACATACTTAGTTCCACAACCCAATGATATCTTTTGAACAAACTTATATATACCGTATAGAGTGCTTTGGATCCGAAGGATAACTACTCTTCTGATGCTATTTTCAGAAGCCGAGGGCTCTTTCTCTCGTAGTAGTAGGAAAAGGAACACATGCCTCAAAGTCATATACTTCTTAATTTAGAATGTGCTTTTTGCCAAACATTCTTATGGGATCTGTTATTGATAGGTTGGGTAAAATTTCTAACCCGGCAGATGTTCCTACTCTACTTGCCAAACTAGAACACTACAGGCTATCCGGTTTATGACTTAATGTCTTAACGTCAGGTTGGTAGAGTTTGGCATGTGAACTAGTGCAACCTTTTGTTCTTATCTACAACTTGTTGGATATATTAATTTTCATTAGCAGGGGTGTTATATCTTATGGAACTATGACTTATCCATATCACACATAAATTCCAAGAAACCAGTAAAAAAATTCAACCAAGCACATGGATCATTGGCCGAATGTATATAAAGCGAGGAATTGAACGTAAAGTAGAGTGAGATGAATGCAAATGTGCTTAATTTCTAGTATGGAAAAATTTGCAGTTAAAACTATCTCACCATTACTTGAGAGTGCTTGCTGAAAGAAACTCCTCCGAAAGATTTTACTTTTTTCGTTTTCCATAAAGCCTTGTGGAGAAAATGGCGTTTGGGGGACTTCAACTGTAATGTACAGTTCACAATCCTCTTAAAAAAATATAAACACCCTTTTAGCATTAAGATTTTTATATTTCTAACTTGTTTCACACCAATTTGAGAACACCCTAAGATGTATGTGCTTTAGGCAAGCACAATTTTTTTTTAAACTTTCAATTTTATTATGCACCAAATATGTGACTTAATTTTAATTAACTCAATTTTATCTTATTAATCCTAAACATGCATCTGGTGAGAGTAAGCAGATAAAGTAAAGCAAGTTCACAACGCCGATGCACGAGGAAACCACTAAGGGAAAAAACTTCGGACGACCCCAACCAGACAATCACTATGATACATGTATTACAAAGGAAGAGTACAGTCTTACACAATGACTCGACTTCACAAGCCTTGACGCCTCTTATTTTCTTCTATCCCTCCTCCATAGTGCAACGTAGGAATTTGTAAGGACACAAGTCTCCGATTGAGTCTTAATGTAGTGTTGGCTCAATTTCGGACAAAAACATTTGAGTCATAGGATAGTGTTCAAGTGTATCCATCCAAGCCTATGACGCGTTAGTAAAAGACGTAGCGGTCAAGATTATAAAGCTTCATCAAATGCCAGGTTTAGTGTGCCTTGTTTCTACGTCAATAACATTGTTCCATGCTCCTAAGGTATGAATGCATTTTATATATATATAGGAGCTTGGAAATTTATTGGGTGTAATTTATATTTTTTTATAAAATATTTTTAACGACTTTGTTTTACTCAGAAAATATTTTTTAGAACTTTTCATAAAAAGTTTTGGACTTAAAATGAATAGGGTATTTTCTGACACGTCGTTCGAACGAACTGGAATGTCATTCAAATGAGATTCCTATGTCGTTCGAACGAGATTGTCAGGTCATTCGAATGAGTCTTCTAACGAATTTCCTTTTTTCCTTCTGGAACCTCGTTAGTAAAGTCGTTCGAACGAAAAAGTCGTTCGAACGACATTGGCGGGAACAGTTTTTTGTAGTTTTCTCCATGTTCCCACTACCTTTTCCCCACTACTTTTTGACAAATTTTCTAAGTGCGGGAACCAACCTTTTCAAATGTAACTTTTTCATATTCTTCCATCTCTTAGAGAGAGTTTTAGAGTGTTTCAATTCCAAATGAAAAGGTTCATGTTTTAAGTGTTTATTTTTCAAGAAAAATCCTTAAACACTTTTGTTTCATCCATTTGTTTAGTTTATCCAAGTTCCTTAATATATATACTTTACGTGGAGTGTTTAGCATCAGTTTTATCTCTACCGGTTGAAGTGTGTTTGGGTTTACTTCTACATCCCACAAAGAAGAAGTTCATTGTTTTGTCTGCGACATTCTCATACGGTCAAAGGCACCATGTGTGGTTGATGAGTACCTAAAATTATGATCGGTGGATTCCGAGACCGCGGTTTACCTCCGTGGTTATTCACTAGGCAGAGGTGTACACAAGAAAGAGAGTCGGGGCTTGTACGAAGTCAAGTCGAGTGTTGTAATGTGACACCCCGACTAATTAAATACCGGGTAGCTACTCCTTTATTAAATTAATACAAAATGCCAAGTTGATCCAGTTAATAGCATCACTGTCGAAAACATTTTAATGATTACTAACCACCTAGTATTTAAAAAGTAAGTTGCCAAATTTTAAGTTACGTCTGATTAACATGCAATAAAAGAATAATGGAAGAATAACATAAATCCATTCACCATAACGAAGTAATGAAATAACCAACAATAGTAATAAGTCCGGAGGAAAACTCCTCACAACAATCCCACAACTGAAAATAATAAGACAAGTCTGAATTATGAATTAATTACATGCCCGAAGTCTGAATAACTGAAATATTAAATGAAATGTCTCTAAAGAAATGGGCGACATGCCCTACAACTGATGATATCTGAATATAGAGTCAAGGCAAATGAAGCGTCTACTAGCAAGGCCCTGTAACTTCCACAACAGCTACAGCTCGTCACCTGACTGGAAATACTATGCATGGTGTCCTTGTGGCTGGGCACCTAAAAATGGTTTTTACAAAAAGATAGATTTGAAAGAAAACGGGCCAGAGCCCGAATGTGTAGAGTATTTTAAAAACAGCAAGTGCTTTAATAACAATTAAAACAATGAATGCAAGATACATGTTAGGACGTGCTCTCACATGATATACTCACCTCTCGTCTAACTGTGCACTCCTAACGTTCCTGTACCCATTCATGTGTTTTCTCATAACTATCTAGTTCCAAAGAGTTTCTAACACTTCTACTCGGTTCACGTTTAATTCCAACCTTAACAATTAAATAGAGAGTTCTACTTTAATTCTCGGATTCCCAATTATTAACAAAACCATTTATTGATATCTGTCCCCTTTTATCTTTCATAATATTGCAATTACTATACCCACAATTTAACATAGCAATTTCCTTTTCATTTAACCGTATATTATTCACATCATAAATATACAATACAAGCACCCAAAGGCTAAGCTGCGGTGCACACATACTCTGTTATCCATCCCGGTACATCACGTACATAAGGATCACAAATTCCGAATCTCTCAGGAATTGTTGGAATAAACACCACACACAAAAATGGAGGCGAACATAATTCAACATATCCATGGTCACGTACATACCTACGCTCCATAGTCAGCTGGCTTATTAACTCATAAATAAGTCGTTCTCTTGAACTATGTCCTCGAGGTACCAATCTAAATCCGGGCAACACAAGGATAAGAAGGACCTAAGCGAACGTAACCTCCCGTGATAGCAAGTATGGTAGGTATGTCATACATATAAAAATCATATACTAAGCATTCACACATCTTAGATAATTCAATATTAATAAAGGTATACTCTACATCCTTATACCATTATTCCAAATTTGTATATTTCACGTCTCCCGATAATATAAAAGTTAAACTGTCGACACGTCTCGCGTCGTAGTTTCTTATACTTAAAACCTATCTAAAATAGATTATTAAGTTCCTATTATTCCCACGTATAACATCTTTGTTCCTAAGGTCCTCACTTCTGCCCCAAACCTCATTTCATCAAATTATTCAAATTTACACTATTAACCCAAATGTTATCTCACTTATCGAATTTCATTAGTTTAGAATAATTCCTCAAATTGAATTCTAATTAAGGTCCAAATTTCATAACCATGCCTACTGGTCTTCCTTAAGGTTAAGGGTATTCATACGGTCTCCAACAATATTATCCAAGGGTTAACATCATTAAAATTTAAATAGGGAAAAACTTTACTCATTCTGGGAAGGTCGATCGATCGACCTTTTCCTTCGATCGATCGATGGTGGTCGATCGATCGACTGATGAACATCGATCGATCGAATGCACCAGGTATGGCTACGGACTGCTTCGTTTTGCAGTTTTCAAATTATCCCAAAACATACTTTTAATGCATGAATCTCTAATATAACGCTATAGTATCATCATACAACCATCCTACAACATTAATAACGTTCTAAAACCAATAATTCATCAACCAAGGGCTTTGTATGGATCAAATCTTCATCAAGAATTCCAGTTTTCTATTTCTTTCAAGAACATTAACAAACTTCTTCTAAAATCCGTTTTTCAATCATCAAGAGTTATAATTCTGAGTTCATAATTCGTCCAGAATGTTTCTACATGCAGTCCCTAACATAGTTCATAGTTTTACATCTTCAAATTCATGGGTCTAATCAATATTCCAAGATAAATTTGATAATTTCCTAAACATGGAAAAGCATAGCATTAAATCAATTGGAATTAAACCACTTGGCTTAATCTTTCTCTGAATTTGATGTTGAATTTTGAAGGCTGAGTTGCTCTCCCTCTCTCTTTCTGCAGAATTCTCTTCTCTCTCTCTCTCTCTCTCTCTCTCTCTCTCTCTCTCTCTCTCTCTCTCTACAAGTTTTTCTCTAAGGATGATGACAATGGAGGTATGGTTGGTTTTTGGCAAGTTGGAACTATATCTTAACTTCTCCCGTAGCCCATTAAGTCCCTTAGTGTAGTTAGTGGGTTTAGTGGATAAAGAATAAGTCAGATTTTTGTTTTTAATTTTCGTGGGTTTTTAATTTTCAGATTTTCGAAATTACCAAAATGCCCCCATAAGTTACTGGTATGGCCCAATAATGCCCCGGGACCCAAGCTTAACCCCCGGCTCGTGTTTTCTGACTATTTCGACCCTTCCGAACGCGTTGACGCACTCAAAATGATCATACGGGTGATAAAAATAAAATTCACTTTTTAATTCAAATAATTATATTCCTGACGCGACTGTCACGCGCGTCCCAACAAAATTTCCCAAATTGCCGTATTTCAATCTCGCGACAATTTCAATGTTTCCAATATTCATATATTTCCAAATATACACATTATAATCAAATACTAACTCACATCTCGTTAATATTTTATCCGGATTAATTCTCAATTAATTCACATTTAATTTAATTAATCCCATAAATAAATATCAATAAAAGTACGGGGTATTACATACTTCCCTCCTAATAACAGAATTTCGTCCCGAAATTCGGAAAAGTAAGGCACACCTGGAAAAATTAGGTATCTTCCAATATTCAAAACAATTGTAAAGAAAAGCCCAAATCACTAAAATTCTCGCTTCACAACAAGCTTGTTTAACATACTTGATACCTTATCAGAATCATCTTCGATAAATGCATATTACGTTGTGCTCTTATTAAGCAACCTTCGAATAAAAATAGCCCATACATCATTAGCCGCACTATTTATTAGTATTGTGAGTCCGCACCTCACTACAAACTCCCGCGTTTATCAAAACTCCAAACTCCCATCCTGGGATGAATCAATAACACATCTGACTATGCTCGTCCATTCCTTGAAGTATCACGACGTTGTGACTTTTACAGTTCAGCCTGTTGGTGTCACACAAACCTTTGTAAGCACCTTGTCCACCATAAATAGATACGGGTGCTTTTCCCCCAACTCTACCATTAGGTAAAATCTCCTCCTCGTGACTACAATATACCTCACTAGTTATACCCGAATTGGAATTGAAAATATCACAATGAATTCAAAATTTCTTCATACAATCCATCAGTCGTTAGTCACCTTTCGCCTGCACCTCGGGTTATAGGTGATACAACCCTCAGTTTGAATTGTTATTTCCCACTACTTATTGTCACCCCACCTAAATGTGGATTTCGGGGATTTCATCCCAGTTCTAAATAATAATACGTCGAACCACGTACCGGCGTGTTCACTATTTAATAGTGTAAATCACCCCAAGTATATAACAATTTCTCTCCTTCTGGACAACATGTCCCACATAATCGAAGGAACTCATTACTTATGAATAAGTTGGCTACCTCTCAAGATAATTCTCCAACTTGACCCTCCCATTCTTGGAATTGTCGTCTTGATACAAAATTATTTGGTTGATCATCTAACCTCAACTGTTCTACTACTTACTATACCTCTTTTAATGTCGATATTCACATAAAAATTTTCCCCGTTAAATGATACTTAATGATCTTATTTTCCCGACGAATACCAAAGGTTTCGACCTTTACACTTTTCACCACTTTGTGCATATCTGGGCTTTATACCTGATTGACATCCTCATTCTATTTACCTGTGAGTCACCCTCAACATTCGATTGATCGGAACTCTACTCTAAATTTCTCATAATAATTTATTCGCCTTCTCAAGAGATATCCCTTTATTAAATGGGTTTCTACTGCCTAAGTTTGAACGTGCTACACTTACTACACATGATATTCACTTACACCTTTTCTTATGACGTTTAATCTCATAAGTAATAATCTCACCCGTCTATTTTCCTCTTCCTTTGATTTATACTTTAGTAAATCAAGATGTCTACGCCCCTTATAACCCAACCATTCGGTTTTTAAACATTATATACGCTACATACAAATCCCAAATTCTTTATTGTCACTGTAAATACAACGGTGCTATACCACTTGGGCGTTATCAATCGCTTCTGAATTAGAAATCCTAAATCCTCCTTATCCTCAATGCGTCCTTCAACGCGTTGTGACAAAACCAACATTATTAGTACTTATATCGTAATTTACTAACAACTGGCTCTAATGGCCTTACATCATAATTTACTCCTTGTAACTTCCCGTGATAATTACGTACTCCCATAACGATAGAGGTATCCAAATCATGAACAAAGGGTTACACGTCTCCTTACTACCAACCTTACGCTAAGTTTCATGCGTGGGGTGTCTCGCAAAGCGAAATCCAAACAAGGAACCTCCCCGATACACTACTACCTAACATTGTCGGTCATCGAAATCCATTAAGCCCTGTCCATAATATGTACCCCTACGCTCTCGTCTTTTAACAACAAAGTTTCATCTCAGTTCGCAATTATACATAAACAAAGAACTCCTTCTGAAAGACACTTTTCTCTTTACAGTGATGGAAATCACATTTCATATACAACATGCGAGATATTTGGGACCCTCAAATTCCCGTCCCGACACACAACTATGACTATAAACTTCCAAATCTCTAACGGGTGATAAAACAATGCACTCTTTTTGTTACAACCTCTCTATCGCCAATTATAAGAACCAACTAACTCTTTGTTGACTAGTAAATCAATTACATACAACTCATAACAATGAAATCCCTACGCATACTGGGATTAAATATCCGAGACCATTATACCCATTTGAAATCATAACCTGCATATATATTTATATATATACGCACGAAAGTACAATTGCGAGCCCGACTCTCTCACAGATGGGGCCTCGCCATAATAAAACCTGCTACCCCAAGGTAGTAACTTCGATAAACTTGTAATACCAGCACACTATCGGTATAATCATATATATAAAATAATAATTAAGATCATATCATACTCGTATAACATAGCACTAAAACGAGTAATTTCGATAAAGCATAAACCGCTATTAATATTCCTATTCATCCTCCGTGGATGACAATAAAAGTAACCCCCCCCCCACACACACACACACTATCAGGGAAAAAGTTCCTGTATATAATAAACTTACTGATATACTCACTAAACTTCGACTCTCAAGTGAAAATACAATTGTAACAAATGTAGTAACTCATTCATGCCACAAATAACATGCATCCTTATCTGAGGATATAACTCATACTTCTATCCTAATAATCGTCCCGGCTGCTCAAATGGTTACTGGACTTACCACACATGTATGTCCCAAACCGGATATTTCAATAACTGTTGCCCTTGCCAGGCACAATACCGTGATCCCTACTCTTGTATCGTGAAAATTTTTATAACGCACGGGTTTCACTCCCCACAGAGATACCTCTACACATACTCCACTTATCTTTTGTCTCACAAATCATGTTGGGGTGGTCCATCTCTCGGACGTTGGTAGTCTCGACTCTGAAGACTATCTCCATTGTTCTCTTAGCTTGATGTACCTAAGGAATACACTACTAGTTTTCCACCTCTCTTACTGAAATTACCATTGCTCGGTAGTAATTCCACTATCGAATTATTTTAACGGTTTCTCCATTGGGTCTTCCTCCTTGTGATGTTTCTCCAACACCATTTTCCCAGTCTTATTCTATAAAAATTCTTCGATTTCTTTTTATCTCCCTACCCAAGGGAACATTTATCTCCAAATTTACACCACGCGATATAATTACTATATGTATTTATCATCCAAGCAGAATTCCCCATAAGAGCTAACAATTCTTCTTGTATGTAGATTCTCCCTTTAACATCCTCTTCTCCATACCACCTTCTCCACCCGGTGTAAGGTTCGCTACAACATTAAATTTCTCCTCACAAGTTGACCCATGTTTGGCCCTCTTATGTGAGTTCAGAATAACATTCGCCTTTCAACCTGAACATCTGATCAAGGAACTTATGGTCAAACCATACGCGTACACCCTCTCAACATTACATTCCACTTTTAAGTGGGTTGCTTGTTTCTCACCATTGAATCTCCGCCCTTACGAGTCAAGGAAAAATTTCTCCCCAATTTTCACTCTCGATTGGCCATACTCCGACATATGTCCAAGCCTTTGGATACATTGCGTTCGTTTGGCTAGCATATGCCGTCTTCGCCTTTCGAGTATTGCTACTTCTGATTCTCTTCAATGTTACACTTAACTCTGACTCTCCCATTCCAACCTTGTTGGATGTGTCTAATTTGATCTCATTCCTACTATAGCTGTACTCGAAAGTCTCAAGTCGCGCCTTAGCCTTCTATATCATCCAGGACTTTCGTGCCATGATATCAGTGACTTCAACTACGGTCATCCTTCTTTAAATAAATCAATTAACCTCAATAAATATTTGCCTCCTGCTGTCCACCCAACTGTCTTCGCCTGACGTACTACATTGTTCGGTACACGAATACACCCGATCGCAATACGATTCGCTATCATATACATCATAGCAGGAAAACAATTTTTTTTTACTAAAGGAATCAACAATCCTAAACATAGGGCTCTATATCAAAGAAAGCTCAGCGAAAACATAATAAGCCGTACAGATCCTAAAGGACACTAGAACCTGATGCTCTGATACCACCTGTGACACCCCGACTAATTAAATACCGGGTAGCTACTCCTTTATTAAATTAATACAAAATGCTAAGTTGATCCAGTTAATAGCATCACTGTCGAAAACATTTTAATGATTACTAACCACCTAGTATTTAAAAAGTAAGTTGCCAAATTTTAAGTTACGTCTGATTAACATGCAATAAAAGAATAATGGAAGAATAACATAAATCCATTCACCATAACGAAGTAATGAAATAACCAACAACAGTAATAAGTCCGGAGGAAAACTCCTCACAACAATCCCACAACTAAAAATAATAAGACAAGTCTGAATTCTGAATTAATTACATGCCCGAAGTCTGAATAACTGAAATATAAAATAAAATGTCTCTAAAGAAATGGACGACATGCCCTACAACTGATGATATCTGAATATAGAGTCAAGGTAAATGAAGCGTCTACTAGCAAGGCCCTGTAACTTCCACAACAGCTACAGCTCGTCACCTGACTGGAAATACTATGCATGGTGTCCTTGTGGCTGGGCACCTAAAAATAGTTTTTACAAAAAGATAGACTTGAAAGCAAACGGGTCAGAGCCCGAATGTGGAGAGTATTTTAAAAACAGCAAGTGCTTTAATTAAAACAATGAATGCAAGATACATGTTAGGACGTGCTCTCACATGAAATACTCACCTCTCGTCTAACTGTGCACTCCTAACGTTCCTGTACCCATTCATGTGTTTTCTCATAACCATCTAGTTCCAAAGAGTTTCTAACACTTCTACTCGGTTCACGTTTAATTCCAACCTTAACAATTAAATAGAGAGTTCTACTTTAATTCTCGGATTCCCAATTATTAACAAAACCATTTATTGATATTTGTCCCCTTTTATCTTTTCATAATATTGCAATTACTATACCCACAATTTAACATAGCAATTTCCTTTTCATTTAACCATATATTATTCACATCATAAATATACAATACAAGCACCCAAAGGCTAAGCTGCGGTGCACACATACTCTGCTATCCATCCCGGTACATCACGTACATAAGGATCACAAATTCTGAATCTCTCAGGAATTGTTGGAATAAACACCACACACAAAAATGGAGGCGAACATAATTCAACATATCCATGGTCACGTACATACCTACGCTCCATAGTCAGCTGGCTTATTAACTCACAAATAAGTCGTTCTCTTGAACTATGTCCTCGAGGTACCAATCTAAATTCGGGCAACACAAGGATAAGAAGGCCCTAAGCGAACGTAACCTCCCGTGATAGCAAGTATGGTAGGTATGTCATACATATAAAAATCATATATTAAGCATTCACACATCTTAGATAATTCAATATTAATAAAGGTCTACTCTACATCCTTATACCATTATTCCAAATTTGTATATTTCACGTCTCCCGATAATATAAAAGTTAAACTGTCGACACGTCTCGCGTCGTAGTTTCTTATACTTAAAACCTATCTAAAATAGATTATTAAGTTCCTATTATTCCCACGTATAACATCTTTGTTCCTAAGGTCCTTACTTCTGCCCCAAACCTCATTTCATCAAATTATTCAAATTTACACTATTAACCCAAATATTATCTCACTTATCTAATTTCATTAGTTTAGAATAATTCCTCAAATTGAATTCTAATTAAGGTCCAAATTTCATAACCATGCCTACTGGTCTTCCTTAAGGTTAAGGGTATTCATACGGTCTCCAACAATATTATCCAAGGGTTAACATCATTAAAATTTAAATAGGGAAAAACTTTACTCATTCTGGGAAGGTCGATCGATCGACCTTTTCCTTCGATCGATCGATGGTGGTCGTTCGATCGACTGATGAACATCGATCGATCGAATGCACCAGGTATGGCTACGGACTGCTTCGTTTTGCAGTTTTCAAATTATCCCAAAACATACTTTTAATGCATGAATCTCTAATATAACGCTATAGTATCATCATACAACCATCCTACAACATTAATAACGTTCTAAAACCAATAATTCATCAACCAAGGGCTTTGTATGGATCAAATCTTCATCAAGAATTCCAGTTTTCTATTTCTTTCAAGAACATTAACAAACTTCTTCTAAAATCCGTTTTTCAATCATCAAGAGTTATAATTCTGAGTTCATAATTCGTCCAGAATGTTTCTACATGCAGTCCCTAACATAGTTCATAGTTTTACATCTTCAAATTCATGGGTCTAATCAATATTCCAAGATAAATTTGATAATTTCCTAAACATGGAAAAGCATAGCATTAAATCAATTGGAATTAAACCACTTGGCTTAATCTTTCTCTGAATTTGATGTTGAATTTTGAAGGCTGAGTTGCTCTCCCTCTCTCTTTCTGCAGAATTCTCTTCTCTCTCTCTCTCTCTCTCTCTCTACAAGTTTTTCTCTAAGGATGATGACAATGGAGGTGTGGGTGGTTTTTGGCAAGTTGGAACTATATCTTAACTTCTCCCGTAGCCCATTAAGTCCCTTAGTGTAGTTAGTGGGTTTAGTGGATAAAGAATAAGTCAAATTTTTGTTTTTAATTTTCGTGGGTTTTTAATTTTCAGATTTTCGAAATTACCAAAATGCCCCTATAAGTTACTGGTATGGCCCAATAATGCCCCGGGACCCAAGCTTAACCCCCGGCTGGTGTTTTCTGACTATTTCGACCCTTCCGAACGCGTTGGCGCACTCAAAATGACCATACGGGTGATAAAAATAAAATTCACTTTTTAATTCAAATAATTATATTCCTGACGCGACTGTCACGCGCGTCCCAACAAAATTTCCCAAATTGCCGTATTTCAATCTCGCGACAGTTTCAATGTTTCCAATATTCATATATTGCCAAATATACACATTATAATCAAATACTAACTCACATCTCGTTAATATTTTATCCGGATTAATTCTCAATTAATTCACATTTAATTTAATTAATCCCATAAATAAATATTAATAAAAGTACGGGGTATTACATGTAAGTCTTAGTGTCTTGTATTTGTAAAACCTTACTTAGAGGATTTGAGGCTAGGGTCGTCCGAGGTTTTTTCCCGTTGTGATTTTTTCCTCGTACATCGCGGCGTAGTGGTTATTTGTTTATTTTGTCTTTTGGAAAATTCACATTAGATTCATGCTTAGGTAAAAAGATAAAGTTGGTTTAAGTCACTGCTCATGCTTAAAGTTGGTGCTAAAATTAATTTGGGTAATGTTTAATTAATTTAGTTCAAGTCATTTACTTTAATTTGATAAAATTTGGTTTGGCCTAAATTTGCAAAAATGGGTTAATTATTTTGTTAAGCAAATTTCTAGGACTTGGGTTGAGTTAATATATTTAAGTTAAAAATGTATTTGTTGATTAATTTAATTTCACTTTGAGTTTAGTTTTATTTTAATTTGAAAGAAATTAAAATTTAGTTTATGTACTTGGTTAATTGAACCATCTCGTTTCTGCATCTAAAAGGAAATTTAATTTCTTTTGATATATTTAAAATTGGGGGTCATCATTTCCATCAAGTGGTATCAGAGCCGGATCATTAAATTATTGCGTTTAAGATCCTTTAAATATTTTTGCTAAAAATGGAATTTTCCCCATTTTCAAATTTCCTATTTTTGATGGTTCCAACGACGTGTATTGGAAAGCGCGTATAAAATTGGTACTTAGGTCTATCGATGGGAGGGTTTAGTTGTCTGTCGTTAACGGGTGATCCCCACCTACACATTTAGTAGATAATGAGCGTGTTCCTAAACCCACAGATAGATGGAGTGAGAATGAATTTAAACTTGCAAATTGTAATTTTCGTGGTTTAAATGCCTTGTTTAGCGTGGTCACAATGGATGAATTCCGACGCATTATGACGTGTGAAACCGCTAAAGAAGCTTGGGATATTTTGCAACTCACTCATGAAGGAACTAGTGTCGTAAAAGCTTCAAAACTCCAAAACTCCAAAACCTCACCACTCAATTTGAAACCATTAAAATGAATGAAAAAGAAACTTTTGATGAATTTAATGCTAGACTTTTTGATATAGTCAATTCATCTTTTAATTTGGAAGAGAAAATACCCGACAACCGAGTAGTAAAGAAAATCTTAAGGTCCCTACTCGATAGATTTATTCCTAAGGTGACCATGTTAAATTCTTTACCCACTTTAACCTCTACAAAATTAGAAGGGCTTGTAGGTGATTTACAAACCTATGAACTATATATGTGTCTCTCTAAAATTGAAAAGAAAATAGATAAGGGCGTTGCTTTGAAAGTCCGAAAGGAGGAAAAATAAGTAGTAGAGAGTGAAAGTGAGAGTGACTTGGAAGATATGGCCTTGTTTGCTAGGAAATTTCGAAAATTTCTTAAATTTAACAAAGATAAATTTAAAAATGATTTTAAGAAATCTGAAAATTCAAAGCATGATAAAGTCGAAAAGATCCCTAAAACTCTTAAAGAAAATTTAAATAGGGACGAGTCAAATTTGTGTTTTGGTTGTGAAGGGTATGGCCATAGGGCTTTTGAGTGCCCTCACTAAACTAAGGAGAGAGGGTAAGCAACCAATTTCCTATAATGCTACCATTAGTGGCAGTGATAAGGAAGAGGGACCCGATTGCCCCACTAAGACCAACTTTGTGGATTTTATGGCAAGTCATGTGAGCACCGATAATGAATCTTCCCATGAAGATATACAAACACATGACACTTCCGAGGTCAAAGTTTATGATTCCCTTATTTTTGAAGGTTGTGAGTGTGAAAAAGAGAGAGAAAGTGATGATGAAGTTGATGTGAGTGAACTTCAATTTGCATTTTAAGAATAATATGAAGAATCTATTAAATTAAAAAGAGCAAATTTGAAGTTAGAAGCTAGTTTAAGAGAGCATGCCAAGGTCGTTGATAATAGGGTGTTGGTTAAAGACCTTAGGACACGTGAGAGAGATCTTCGTGAGAAGCTTGAATATGTATAAGGCGAGAGAGATAGCTGTAAAGGTTTAATGGAATCCTTGAAAAAGGAGCTTCTTGCGTTTGAAGAGCGGAATGTTTTATTAGAGTCTAACATTTTAGAATTAGAAAATAAATTAAAAGACTCTAGTAAAATCAAATTTGATTTGGAGTGTCGTTCGAAAAATTAGATAAAATATTAGGAACGGTCCAAATAAAAAATGACACTTGTGGTTTAGGCTTCGATACTTGTAATTAATCATCTCATAAAGCCAAAACAAATGTTTTAGAAGAATCCTCTAGGAGCAATGTCATAGATCATTCCTTAGGTAAATCTTTTCGCCGAGTCTTTAGGTGCTCACATTGTGGTCGAAAAGGTCATCTTAGGAACTTTTGTTTTGATCTTAAACGAGGTCCTAGAAAATCCCAACATTAGGCAACCGAGGTAGCCAAGATTCCTACACCCCGAGATAATCATTCGTCATTAGTTTGGGTTAGGATATCCGACTTGGTAGCTTTACAAGATAGGATTTTTTATTCTCATTTACTTTCACATGCTTCCTCCCTTGCAAAATCTAAAGGTTGAATGTGTTAGTTGTTTGCATACTTTAGCTTTTGTGCTCATACTATATTATCATGCTAATTGTATGCTTCTTAATCATTCTTCTAGTCATTGCTTTATCACATATCACATGCTAGAATTATGATTGTTGTTTATCTTTTGTATTGTAGTTATTTCATTTTAGTTTGCATTAAATGAAAAATACAAAAAGATTTTTGTTTATCATTTGTGTTTCATTTTTTTAATTTAGTCTTAATGAAAAATATAATATTTTTTTGTTTGTCTTTTGGGGTAAATATTTTTGTTTGTTTGGATTAAAAATTTCAAAAACTCAAAAATATTTTTTTTGTGTGTGTATTTTAGTTTGACACACTCTATGTGGCATATACTTGTGTTTGAATCCCTACTTTTTCGCTACCATGTGGCTAGAACTTTTAGTTTAGATTGTCAATCCTTAAAATGTTCTTTACCATGCTTAGATGGAGTAGTTGGATTTTTTGTTGATATAATGGATTCTATTTTTATATGCCTCAATTCACACATATACGAGCTCTCTTGAAATTATAACTTCATATGTATATTTGAGCTTTATGAGGTGTTCTCCTACCAATCTTATCATCTACATGTTATGTGACCTAGGAGGACTAGTGCATGTTAAAATCCGTTGCACGTGAGATTTGTGTGAGATATAAAAATGATGTATATAAATGTGCATGGGGAAGGGCTCCGAAAGGAAAAATCATCCTTTGCGAGTAAGCCACCGTTTGCTTGGACCTAAAAGAAATACGTGGTCCAAAGGCCTAAAAAATTAATGGAATTAAAAGAGAATATTTGCCAAGGCCTATTTTGTTTAGTTTGATATAGTCATTCAAAAATTAATATGCTTAAATTGAGGGAGATTGGATGGTATATCAACGGTTTGCACAATGTCCGTTTATCCTAGTTGTACTTTCAATGTCATGACTCTATTGGTTTGTAGAATCATCAAAACTCTAGGCTTGTATGCATTGTGTATGTTTGTTCATTGAGTTCAATTTATATTGTCATGTGAGGTTATATTCAAATGTGATAAAGTTTGTCCGTGAACATGTTTTAAGTGATTGGGTCTAAATTTAATTGTTACTAGTTCACACCGTAACACTTCCGTTTCCATATGACACATTTTTGCCAAACGAGTGTGAAAAGCCTATTTTATTTTGTGTTATATGTGGTGTTTATACCTAGTATATGTTCATGTGCGTTAATGATGTTTATTATCTACTCATATATGAGGTATTCTATTTGTATTTACCTTGCTTTCTAGTCCATCTATGCTTCTACTTCATGATTGGTATCTATCTTGTTGCATTCTTTGTTAATATCAGATGCTTAATACTTTATGTATCATATTGGTATCATTTTCTTGCGTCTTAGTTGGTATCCTTTATGCTTTGTATGCTTTAGTTCTGCTTTTGTTGCCTATATGCTTTCATGTTCTATGCTTTGTATGCACTTTTGTTTTATTCATTCTATCACCTTTGTCTATTCCTGAACAAAAAGGGGGAGAATTGATAGGGGGAGAAATGGTATCTAATCCTATTGTACTCATATCTTAGTTTGAGAGATTTATCTTAGGGGGAGACGTCTTTCTAAGTAGGTCATTAATTTGATAAAGGGGAGAATTAATTTAGGGGAAGTATTTTTTACATGCATTTAATATTCTTGATATTCCCTATGCGTTTGATAGTTTTCTTAAGTGTGCATGAATTCTTCTATATATGGCAACTTTCTTCATCGACAAAGATATTGATCCTTGGGTTTTGAGTCAAGCTATGTAATTTTTATTTTAGGTGAGATATTTTTTTAAGTCTAGTAGAGATTGACGGCCCTTTAGGATTTTTGGGTGGTTTTTGTCCCAGAATAGCCAAAAGGGGAGATTTGTAAGGACATAAGTCTGCGATTGAGTCTTAATGTAGTGTTGGCTCAATTTCGGGCAAAAATATTTGAGTCATAGGATAGTGTTCAAGTGTATCCATTCAAGCCTATGACGTGTTAGTTGAAGACGTAGCGGCCAAGATTATAAAGCTTCATCAAATGCCGAGTTTAGTGTGCCTTGTTTCTACGTCAACAACATTGTTCCATGCTCCTAAGGTATGAATGCATTTAATATATATAGGAGCTCGAAAACTTATTGGCTGTAATTTATAATTTTTATAAAATAGTTTTAACGACTTTGTTTTACTCAGAAATTATTTTTTAGAACTTTTCATAAAAAGTTTTGGACTTAAAATGAATAGGGTATTTTCTGACACGTCGTTCGAACGAACTGGAATGTCGTTCAAATGAACTGGAATCTCGTTTGAACAAGATTGGCAGGTCGTTCGAACGAGACTTCTAACTAATTTACTTTTTTCCTTCTGGAACCTCATTAGTAAAGTCATTCGAACGAAAAAGTCGTTCGAACAACATTACCGGGAACAGTTTTTTTATAATTTTCTACATATTCCCATTACCTTTTCCCCACTACTTTTTGACAGATTTTCTAAGTGCGAAAAACAATCTTTTCAAAGTAACTTTTTCGTATTCTTCCATCTCCTAGAGAGGTTTTTAGAGTGTTTCAATTCCAAATGAAAAGGTTCATGTTTTAAGTTTTAGTTTTTCAAGAAAAATCCTAAAACACTTTTGTTTCACTCATTTGTTTAGTTTATCCAAGTTCCTTAATATATATACTTTACGTGGAGTGTTTGGCACTGGTTTTATCTCTACCATTTGAAGAGTGTTTGGGTTTACTTCTACATCCCACAAAGAAGAAGTTATTTGTTTTGGCTGCGGCATTCTCATACGGTGAAAGGCACCGTGTGTGGTTGATGGGTTCCTAAAAGTCCGATCAGTGGATTTTGAGACCGCGGTGGACCTACGTGGTTATTCGCTAGGCAGAGGTGTGTACAAGAAGGAGCATCGGGGCTTGGACGGATTCAGTCGAGTGTTGTAAGTCTTACTGTCTTGTATTTGTAAAACTGTACTTGGTGGATTTGAGTCAAGGGCCGTCCAAGATTTTTTCTCGTTATGGGTTTTTCCTCGTACATTGCGGCGTAGTGGTTATTTGTTTATTTTATCTTTTGGAAAATTCACATTAGATGCATGCTTAGGTAAAATGATAAAATTGGTTTAAATCACTACTCATGCTTAAAGTTGGTGCTAAAATTAATTTGGGTAATGTTTAATTAATTTAGTTCAAGTCATTTACTTTAATTTGTTAAAATTTGGTTTGGCCTAAATTTCCAAAAATGGATTAATTATTTTGTTAGGCAAATTTCTAGGACTTGGGTTGAGTTAATATGTTTAAGTGAAAAATGTATTTGTTAGTTAATTTAATTTCACTTTGAGTTTAGTTTTATTTTAATTTGAAAGAAATTAAAATTTGGTTTATGTACTTGGTTGATTGAACCATCTCGCTTCCGCATCTAAAAGGAAATTAAATTTCTTTTGATATATTTAAAATTGAGAGTCATCATTTCCATCAGAATTCACCCACACAAGCGACCACATCACATGAGTCCACGTGTACCTCGGTATCCACCGATGTACCCTCAACAACCGTATACGATTAGGAACACAAATTCCACCGTTTCTTTACAGTAATCAACACGCATGGAATCCACGGTACGAAATCAATTGGTCAATAAGGAAGAATAAAACAGTGGTGCAAACCAAGATCTCTATGACATAAGGGTTATGTAAACTCAAATGTTGAAACGGGAAGGATGTTTATCTTTTAGCTTTGGAAAACCTTTGTAAACAAATTGCAGAAAACGTATATCTTTATGTTCTGTTCTACACAACCATTTTTCTGAGTTAAATATGCTTTAAATAACAAAACACAAATTTCAAGGCGGCGCATCGTTCGAACGAGAAACAAAAGTCATTCGAACGAAATGTGTATCTCATTAGAACGAGAGTACAATCCCGTTTGAATGAGAGTACAATCTCATTTGAACAAGGGATAAAATTATTTGAACAAAATTAAGTGTAAGACTTTGTTCATATGATTTTAAACTCGATTTAACTCACAAAAGATTTATAAAAATCAATTTTAAATAAAAGAATAACATCCTTATAAAATATTTTGAGAACCATAAACCGTTATGCATTCAGGCATGAGAGAATCTCAAAAATCCATGTGAAGACTTTAAAATGTGCACAAAAAATGAGGCATCACTACACCAAATCTGCCCATTTGTCAAGGTCATTGACCTTGACAAATCCAATTTGTCAAGGTCAATGACCGTGACATTTCGAGGCGGGACAACTTTTTTTGTCACGGTCGTGTCACGGTCATTGACCTTGACACAAAACTCGCGTTTTGTGTCACGGTCATGTCGCGGTCAATGACCGTGACACGTTTGTCACGGTTATAAACCGTGACTAAGTCGTGACCCTTTTTAAAAAAATTGTCACGGCCATTGACCGTGACACGTCCGTGACAACTTTGTGTCACGGGCTTGTCACGGTCAATGACCGTGACAATTCTGGGCAGAATTAAAAAAAAAATTGTTGGGCAGTATGGCCACCGCCACTACCCAGCAGTATATTTGTACATGTTATAGCAACGTTGTACCTGTTCCAAACATCATATATCCAACACAAACTAAAGATAATGAAAATATATATTCATGACGATATAATCCAAATATTCAAAGTAAAAATAATATACATGACGATATAATCCAAATATAATTAAAATGGACAAACTTAAAAATAATGTTACTACATGTCTTGTATAAAACTGAGGAGGTGAGTAGGCCACACGACATACGAATTGACGCACCCACTTATATACGTCGTGCCGCATTGTTCGCGCAATCACAATAGGGAGTTCTCCTTCCCGGGTATGACATGCGTGACGAGCACCCTGGACTCCATCTCTTGAAGCACACGTCCATGGACTATTCCACCCTCGACGATATTCGGGTCCCTCAACCCCCCGCCCTATCCGCTGGCCATCAAATACGTCCAATATGAACACGCTCGGCCAACCAATTGTCGACAATGGTCTGTTGGAGGGCGTCAAATAGGGAAGTGGATCGTCTAAGTACGAACGTGTCGGTGATGAAGCAGCGAGGTCCATATCCTCGTCATCCTGCGCCTCGTCCTCCCGCACCTCCTCCTCCACCGCCTTCTCCTTCTCCTTCCCTTTCCCTTTACGGTCTCCACCCAACGTACGCTTCATGAATGCGTACATATCTTGGACCTTCGCCTCCAAACGGGACAGCTTCGCGTCGTGTGAATCCACCGTTCGAGCCAACCCGGTGTCGCTCGTCTCCAATCCGATGATCTTAGATTTGGTCACCTGCGAGCTCACTCCCCTTGTCCTCCCCTTGCGATCAGAGCCAAGTACTTGGCTGAGTGCGTCTGTGGACAAAGATGCCTTGTCGGCATCAGACTGCGACTCATGCACTTCCTTAAGCTTTGCCTGAAACGACAAAAAGCACATGATTAGTAAAATAAGTAAACTAAAAAATTATAACGTAATTAACAATAATTAAACTGTCGGATTACTTACAATCATGGCCGCGACGCTCGGGGACACCTCCTTGTCCTTCCCCTTCTTCGTTCGAAGAGCCACATATGTATCGAGCCTATGTGGCTTACCCCCTGGCCCACTCCCTACCCCCTGAAATAAAATAAAGTAAAGTAAAATTAGTATCGGCCCCGCAAAGTAAAATAATATCCAATAATATATTTCTGTAGTTATAGATAAATTAAATCTTACCTGCATCCTATGCTCCACCTCAGCGTAAGAGGTCCGGCCGGAGTAGTGCACGTCCGTCTTTTTAGCCCGATTTTCCCTCCTCGATTGGCAAGATGCCGATTGTCGATCCTCGATCTCATTGTCAATGAACTTTTGCCATTGTGCCAATGAGATCGGATCCTTGGGCGGGACGGATCCGCGCCATTGTAAAATGGACTCTCGTGTTTTTCCAAAGTACCGTGTCCGCATATTTTTCTTCCACGTCTTGTGTTGCTCCCTCAACTGCTCCAAGACGGAATCGCGTAGCTTTGGATCCAAGTTGAATTGTTCCTGTCCAACAAATACAATGTTAGTTGCGAATAAATATAAATATAAATATAAATATAAATATAAATATAAATATAAATATAAATATAAATATAAATATAAATATAAATATAAATATAAATATAAATATAAATATAAATATAAATATAAATATAAATATAAATATAAATATAAATATAAATATGAAATTGAAATTGAAATTGAAATTGAAATTGAAATTGAAATTGAAATTGAAATTGAAATTGAAATTGAAATTGAAATTGAAATATTCATATAAATATTACCTGTAGTGCCGCCCAAACAGCTAACTTCAGCTCATATGGCACCTCCTTCCAACTCATAAACCCCGGGCCGATGATCGTCTTTAGCAGCTCGAGGGATCTCGCTAATATCTCAGACTTGTTTTCGACGGTAATCCCAAATTTTCCATATTTGGGGAGCCTAGGGGCGAAGGAGCCCTCGTCGCCTCCGCTACCACCGAACCTAGACGGCATCATCATAAACAGCATCATCATCTTCGCCTTAACATCTGAAGGAGACATTTTTGCTGTAAAAAAAATGTTATTAGTACAGATAAAAAAAATGTTAATAGTACACATTTCGTTTAACCTAATTGAATTAATAGTACGGATAAAAAAATGTTCCGTCTATATTATAACGTATGTGTAAGTTCCGTCACACACACACCCCACCCCTACCCACCCCACCCCCACCCCCTCCCCCCACCACGACCGTGACAACTACATATATTGTTTATCAATAAAATTATGACATAAGATAATTATAATTGTAGCATAAATTTCATTATCATAAAGGGATAAATCCAACCAAGTACAGAGATTCTACAAATTAAAGTGAGAATTAAATTTAAGACTTTCTAACAACATGCATGTATATGGATTCTAACTAATGATATTCCTAAAAACATACAATTGGCAATATTTTGTGAATTTACTAAACTTTATATAATATTGTCAAATTCTGTTAAAAAATTATCTAGGGTTTTACCTAATTGAATTAATTTCATGAATAAAATTATTATCAATTTAAATGAAAATATCAATTATTATCCAATATTTTTGAATGAAATATTTATTTTGAATGAAAATATCAATTATTATCCAACTATTATCAATTATTTATTTTGGATTTATATAATATCCAAAAAAAATGTAAATAATATTCAAAACCCCACCCACCCCCACCCCCACCCCCTCCCGATGTTTATTATCCAATTATTATCCAACTATTATCAATTATTTATAAAATTGATGTCTACTTTTAGTGTTGTGTATATATGTTAGTTGATGCCATTATATTTTTAGCCTAATTAGATTCTAAGGTTATCTCAATTTATATTTTTCTTTTTCTATCTAATAATTGTCAACGTAAGAGCACAGTACATAACGTATGTGTAAGTTCCGTCAATACCATTTCGTTTCAATTTTGTAATATTATGTTTTTTCCAAATATTTAAAGAGTTATTAAATGGGTGCCCCACCCCTTGCCCCCTCCCCCGCCACCCCCACCCCCTCCCGATGTTTATTATCCAATTATTATCCAACTATTATCAATTATTTATAAAATTGATGTCTACTTTTAGTGTTGTGTATATATGTTAGTTGATGCCATTATATTTTTAGCCTAATTAGATTCTAGGGTTATCTCAATTTATATTTTTCTTTTTCTATCTAATAATTTTCAACGTAAGAGCACAGTACATAACGTATGTGTAAGTTCCGTCAATACCATTTCGTTTCAATTTTGTAATATTATGTTTTTTCCAAATATTTAAAGAGTTATTAAATGGGTGCCCCACCCCCACCCCCCTCCCCCCCGCCACCCCCACCCCCTCCCGATGTTTATTATCCAATTATTATCCAACTATTATCAATTATTTATAAAATTGATGTCTACTTTTAGTGTTGTGTATATATGTTAGTTGATACCATTATATTTTTAGCCTAATTAGATTCTAAGGTTATCTCAATTTATATTTTTCTTTTTCTATCTAATAATTTTCAACGTAAGAGCACAGTACATAACGTATGTGTAAGTTCTGTCAATACCATTTCGTTTCAATTTTGTAATATTATGTTTTTTCCAAATATTTAAAGAGTTATTAAATGGGTGCCCCACCCCACCCCCTGCCCCCCGCCACCCCCACCCCCTCCCGATGTTTATTATCCAATTATTATCCAACTATTATCAATTATTTATAAAATTGATGTCTACTTTTAGTGTTGTGTATATATGTTAGTTGATGCCATTATATTTTTAGCCTAATTAGATTCTAAGGTTATCTCAATTTATATTTTTCTTTTTCTATCTAATAATTTTCAACGTAAGAGCACAGTACATAACGTATGTGTAAGTTCCGTCAATACCATTTCGTTTCAATTTTGTAATATTATATTTTTTCCAAATATTTAAAGAGTTATTAAATGGGTTCCCCACCCCCACCCCCTGCCCCCTTCCCCCGCCACCCCCACCCCCTCCCGATGTTTATTATCCAATTATTATCCAACTATTATTAATTATTTATTAAATTGATGTCTACTTTTAGTGTTGTGTATATATGTTAGTTGATGCCATTATATTTTTAGCCTAATTAGATTCTAAGGTTATCGTACAGTACATAACGTATGTGGAAGTTCCGTCAATACCATTTCGTTTCAATTTTGTAATATTATGTTTTTTCCAAATATTTAAAGAGTTATTAAATGGGTGCCCCACCCCCTACCCCCGCCACACACACACACACACCTACGCACCTACGCGCGCACACACGCACACACACACACACACCCCACCCCACCCCCTGCCCCCCTCCCCCACCCCCTCCCCCACCACACACCACACACACACACACACACACACCCCACCCCACCCCCTTCCCCCTTCCACCACCCTCTCCCCCCCTCCCCCACCCCCTCCCCCACCACACACCACCACACACACATACACACACGCACACACATATACACACGCACACACATATACATATACACATACATACACATACACATATATACAAATGGAAGAGAGAGAGAGAGAGAGAGAGAGAGAGGGAGGGAACGACGGGAGGGAAAAAAGAAGGGGGAAAGGGTTTTTGCTGCGAACATTGTCACGGTCGTGTCACGGTCATTGACTTTGACAATTATTTAAAGAATTGTCACGGTCATTGATCGTGACAATTAGTTGTCACGGTCGTGTCAAGGTCAATGACCGTGACATAAAACGCGTGTTTTTTGTCACGGTCAATGACCTTGACAAGGCTGGCCGGCTGAAAGGTGACAATTTGCCCATTTTGGTGTAGTGCATAATCTATCTTTTAAAGCTTAACTATTACGTCTTCATCACAACGTCATAGGCCTAATGGAATCTCGACACATAAAGACTATCCTATGACTCAAAGTGATTTTTGTCCATAACAATGCCAAAACATACAAATTGATACTATTTGAAAATTTGTTCTTACAAATATCCCCCTTTGGCTATTCCGGGATAAAATCAAAAACAGTGAAATGCTAAGACAGGTCGTCACCCAAAAATAAAAATACTGGACACGGACTAGAATATGTAGGACAGGCAAGCACGAGTTGTCTGAATGTGATATAGTTAAAAATCTAAATCTCTGAATAATCACTAGACACATGAAACAAACAAATGTCAAGTGAAATACGAAGGAATAACAATGATATATAAACAATTTGATCAAGTCTCGAATCTCCCCTACATCACATATCTAGCTCTCCCACTTTTTGCCTGGAATAGACAACTAGCGGGACAAATAAATAATAAAAAACCATATCTAGCATGAGTATAATATGTAAGGCATAACTAGATAAACATGAGTAATTAGCTAATAAAAGATCAGAATATGACAAAGTATAGCTAATAAACAGTCACATGAATAAATCATCACTATAACAAATGATGTGACTAAACAGAATATCATTAAACAAAGCAGTATAATAATCAAACATGAATACTCTAAGTCAAATTCATATAAACTGTCTGCAAATAATACATAAGTATCATAGGAGTATAACAGAAGAATATCCAATACAAAGGTACTGAAACTGATCGAAATAGAATTTTGATGATTCTACCAAGCAATAGCATCGTGCACACAAATGTGACAATAATAAATTGAACTTAATGAACTAAATAAACATCATGCACACAAATCTAGAGTTTTGATGATTCTACCAAGCAATAGCATCGTGCCATGACTATTTTAACTTAGAAGTCATTTTGCAAACCCGTTTATTTTTTAACTAAACTCCCTCAAATATAAATGATAATTCTTTTCTAATACATTCTTCTTTTGAGGTTTTAATTTCTCTTTTTAAGTGATTTTCTATTGGCCCTTTTTTGTAACATATGATATTTTTATTCCTTAATTTTTTTCTTGGGCTCGTTAAAATGGTGACTTTCATGACGAGTTCGCATGCCTGTCGCATTTCTTTTTCGTGCACACTCGAATTTTTTAATAAGCAATAACTATCCTCACGGGCAACGGTTCTTACATGCACAACTCCCCCTAAGTCTTATATGCACATAGATGATAAGATTGAGAGGAAAACGTCTCACTAAACTCAAATGTACATGAGAAGTCAAATATTTAAATGAGCTTGTGCATGTGTGTGTAATGGCATATACATAGTCGAATCTAAATGCTAATTAAGTTTGAAACAACCCCATTAAGTACATGGTTAAGATCAATCTAAGTATCTAAAATCATGACTAAATATCCTATCCACATGAAAATAATGAATTGAAAGGGGTCTAAGCACACCAATACGCCATGTTATAAGTGTAAACTCAAGACATAAATATAAAAAATATTTTTGTATTTTTCAAAATGTTTTGACCCAAAAGCAAATTCTTTTTGTGTTTTTCAAAAAAAATATATCAAAACAAAATCTTTTTGTATTTTTTCATAAGACTCAATAAAATAAAATAAAATACAAATTATACGCATGCCATAACACTAGAAGGTATATATCATAAAGTAAACACTAACGTACGACAAAAATGGCTAACACGATCATTCGCAAGATCTATCATGGGAAGAATCACGTGCAGGCAAACAAGAGTAATGAAGTCTAATTCTTGAAGCCCCTAAGTTTGATTTCCTAACCCAATTAGGTGTGTAACGATGCATGGGGGTTTTGGGAACCGAAATGACTTTATTTTTAAACTTCCTAAGAGCATTCTTAAAATCATAGCTATAACGTCTAACGTGATCTTTCCTACCTAATGAGTCCAAGTGTAGTTACAATGGGGAATGTTTCCTAAATGTGGGCCAAAATATGGATCACCTATGACGGAAACACCAAAATCAATTTTTTATGAATTTGGAGTTGTACTTTTGAAGCTAATTTCGGGTGAATAGTCTTTTGGATATTGATTCAAGGTGTAAAATGCATTTTCACACAATATTGATTTGCAAATACTAGAATTTATATGTTATTTTCTACGTTGCACTAGAGATTTATACATGTGGTTTTGAACTTATGCAAGAAAGGTATATCATTGTGAGACAATGCAATTATGAATATAAATGGGAAGACACTTCAGTGCATTGTTTCCTAAAATTATGATGCGATTATTACTGTGAATGAATGCTAAATTTTGATAGAAGAATCTAATTTGGTTGATGTGTTAGCTCAATTTGATTTAGTGAGATTTTATTTTATATGAGATGACAAACATGTTGGTGGTTTTATTACTATTTTATCACTAGGCTAAATGATATAATCTATAGTGTATCTATTATAACATTGAATGTGGAATAAATGATTATATGCCTTTTGATTTGTATTTTGGTTTATTTGGCAACCATAATTTGAATATAGTTTTTTACATTATATGTAATTTTATGACAGTTTATAGTTAGCATTTATGATATGATATATTTTACATGACAATTTTTAATATTTGTGACGTTTTTGTAAAATCATACATGGCAACTTTTTAGATCATAGATGACAATATTTTATGTATTAAATAATTTTTCATAAAAGTTTTTATGTCATATATGACAGTTTTTCAACAAACTGTAATATTTTATAGGATTATTTGGTTGTTTAATAATGATTTTAATAAATAAAAAAATCAGTCATATATATTACCCATATAGTATGACAGCTTTTACATGTAACAATAATGACACTCAAACTTATGAATTATTTTACCTAAAAAAACACTCATGAAAGGTTTTTAATGACAATTTTTAACTCACATAAAAATCTTTTTTCTTGTAGTGTCTATAATTACTTTTTTCTTCACAATGTATCTTTTTTGGAAAACTCGTAATGAAGACTTTTTTCATCATATTCAAATTATTGAGACTGAAATTCATCATTAGCTGATAAATCAAATCCAAGCTCATTTACACATCTATACTTCTTCAAATATAAATTAAACCCAAGATCATTTACCCATCTATACTTCTTCAAATACCCTATCTATTGTAAAACACACGTTACTAATTAACAACGCCTGGTTTCAGTAGATAAAATGAATGCTATATCATTTTAAAGTTTTAAATTAAAAAATTGTATTTAAAAATGTATTTATAAAAGGGGTATATACCAAATAGTCCATCGAACAATTTTTAAAACACGTTTAGTCCAAGCCTTTTTATTTTGTTCAAAAAATTCTCTCACCACATAAAAACACTCAAAACAACGAGTTCGGTGAGGGGCATCAGAGCTCCGATAGTGGTGGGGTGGGGTAGGGGAGAGGGTGGCGGGGGTGCCACTAGCACGAATCTTAAAAAATAAGAGAATATTGGTTAAATAAGTGTTTGGGGGACTTTTTGGAACAAAATAAAAAAGACTTGCACTAAATGTTTATTAAAAAAATATTTGAGGCATTTTTTGGTAATTGATCATTTATAAAAATAGTTAATTTTTCTTTAAAAAAGTTTATTTTATTAAATAATTTGTATCTTAGCAAAAATCGTTAAAACAAATTATTATGTAAAATACTTAAAGCTATTATTTACTTTTTAAAAGAATGTAAATAATTTTTATTTTATTTTATTTTATTTACTTTTTCAAATAATTGAAGTACTTTTTATCTTTTATGCAAATATAAATAAGAAGGATAAAGATTTAATAGCAGTTGGGATGAAAGTATTAAAAAAAAGATTTTATTTTATTATATTTATCTTTCAAGTAATTTAAGCACTTTTTAGCTTTTATGAAAATGTAAATAGGAAGGACAAAAATTTAATAGAAAGTCGGATAAAAATTAAAAAATAGAAATGAAAGGTGAAGAAATAAAAGGACGCGTGAAAAATGCTTTTAATACCTATGTAATTATAGAATACATTATATGTTTTTGATGGACGTACGTTAGCGTTTCTAAAAAAATATATAAATATATTGAATAAAATCACAATGGCCTTACCGATATATTCTATCCCTAATTTTATGATAATTCATGGTAACATACATGTCTCTCGTAAGAACTATTGGTACGTCTCTTAGTATTTGTTTCCTAGTAAAACCTTAATGAATATATCCTAAGCAAACACTCCTTTTACTAGTCTCTCTCTAAATTCCCTAAGTTGATTGAAACACTCCTTAAGCGCCCTTCTTTATTTTTTCATCGCGTCCTCTTGAATTTTTCGTTGCAGTTCGATGGATAGTAAAATATAAGATAATCCGGACTTGTGGAAGATGAATAATAACCCTTGTTCACAATCGATGTCGGGAAACATAAGAAAAAAATACTAGGTGTAAGTTCGCGCGATGCGCAGACAAGGCGCAATGTACGAAACATAACAAAAAAATATCCCTTAAATTTTCCAACAAAACTCCCAATGAGTAACAAGAAATAAATAACTGAACTTAAATCTCCAAATTTCACCATCAAACTTCATAGCACATTAATCCAAGCCTGAATTGGATGACAAATTGGTCTAAATCGAAGGAAAAAGGGTCTGGATCGAGATGAACCAGATCTGGGTCGGGCCTGCACATGGGCGTAATGGTTTAGGCGCGAAGTTTTTGAGGAATAGAACAATAATGGTGATGACAGGCTATATGTGGTGGTTTTCTAACGAGAGGGGGAGGTGATAATTTTTTAGATAGTGTGTTTTGGATAATAAAGGATGGATGGATGGATAGAGAATTAAAGCAAAGAGTCCCAAAGCAAAGAAGTAAATCAAAGTAAAAAAATGAGACGAACTCTAATACCATGAAACAAAATAAGAGAGAATTTGTGTATTAGATTATGATCAATTACAATACCAGGAAGGCCTTTATATAGGCTATTACATTAGAGAGATCTAGAATATATTCAATATATATTGTGTATGCATCTAGAGAAATCTAGAATATATTCAATATATAGTGTTAATATCTCGAATCTAGGGTGAATAATTTAAATTCTTAATAATAATAGTATTATTAATGGTTCCTCGTATATACACAATGGAAGTGGTATTTTACAAGTATATGGATGGACAAAACTAATAATATGATTCAGTGAGGTCCTCATTGTTTATAAATAAATAAAAAGTTAAAAAGGACTGGAACAGCCACTCAAATATTGGTTGCAAGTGTATGACATGTTTTAGCATTATTACATGCAGAGCTGACACTTTTTTGTCTCTTTTGATCTAGATGGACTTTAATCTTATCTGAGGCTTTTCAATTATGTTTGGCAATATTTTTTTTTAAGAAAGACAATATTGGTTTTGTGGTACTTTTTATCTCTCACCGTAGCAAAAGATATCTCCTCTGACCTTTTTGTCTGTGTTGTATTCGAGACTAGATAAAAGCGCATAATACTTGTCAAGTCCACAATCTGAATATGGGTTTTTGTTATTTCTTATTTTTTTGGTGTTGAAGATCGGTTACAGGCTTCTATATATTCATTTTTGTGATTATGAAAAAGGGTACAAATGAGGGGAAGAATCATCTTGAAACGGGTATCATACAATATAAAAGGAGTGTGTTGTGGGATTGACTTTTATATAGTCTCAATGAACTTTTAGTTGGGGGTCAAATTCATAAGATCCGAAATTCCAATTTTGGGTGACATCTTGTGGAAAGGGTTAAACTAATAATCTTTGGAAGAAGGGAAGATGGAAGAATTAAGGAGAGAGAGAGAGAGGGATGCTTCATCTAAACCAACTTTAAATTCCACGTGGATACCTTAATAAGAATGGGCCATAATTGTTTGTGGGTATTTTAGATATACTAGTTGTAAGCTCGTGCGATGCGCGAGTGAGGCGCAATATGTGGCACATACGAAATTCGAAGTTGCTGATTAACAACGCTTGGATTCTGTAGATAAATGAATGCTATAGCATTTCTAAAGTTTTAAATTATAAAATGTACTTTAAAATGTGTTTATAAAAGGGGTATATACCAAATAGTCCTTCGAACATTTTTTAATACACGTTTAGTCCAAGCCTTTTTATTTTGTTAAAAAAAGTCTCTCACCATATAAAAGCACTCAAAACAACGAGCTTCGGTGAGGGTCACCGGAGCTCCGACAGTGGTGGTGGTGGTGGTGATGATGGTGGGGGGGGGGGAGGTGGGTGTGACACCCTTCCCAATAAAATACCGGGTGATCAGTCATATATCAAATTAAATAGGAATCTCTTATGGATCATCCTTAACATCACTGTCGAAATTTTATAAAAATTACTAACCACCTAGTATTCAAAAAGCTGATGTCAAATTTTAATCTTTATTTTAACCAAAACATAATTTCATGCGGAAAAAAATATACACACATATAAATAGAGTAAACCCATCTCATCAAATAAGTAAAATAACGTTTTGCCAAATAAACCACCGGCTAATCCAAATCAAAGTAAATTAATAGAGAGTAAAATATCCCATACAATCTGAAGTGCAATAACTGAATAAAACTGTGAGCAACATGCTCGAGATAAACTGAGATAACATTCCCAAACTAGGAATAAAATGAGAGAAACGTCTATCCAAATCCCGAAACATCCACACATGCTACAACTACGAGACCCTGGAGTGAATTCAAGCCTGGCGTCCCTTTGGCTGGACACCTAAAAGGTTTTGAAAATAATTGATAGCAAGGGTTAGAACCTAAAACATTTTGAAAATATTTAGCAAGTGATTAAATTGCAATAATCTAAAATGCATGAATGCTCTTCATATTTAAGCTAGTGTCGCACTCCCTTGAGGAAAAACTCACCCATTAACTAATGTGCACACCTAAACGCTTTCTTTATATCCTCCCTACTCATCTACCCTATAACTAGATACTTGATATAACTTTTTTCAACCATTTTCTCTTCTATTAATATTTAAATAAATATTAATATAAATAATTCAATTAAATTACGACACATAAGTAATTTAAAATTATCCGAATTGATTAAATATTAAAATTCACAACAATATTGGACGACAACATGTGTTGTTTCACTTATTCTTTTCAATTGAATAGTTGGATGTACTGCCCGATCGTATAACCCATCTAAATTAACAATTAGTCGTTATGGTCAATCCATTTTACAAATTCGATGGAAGGTCCTGGCCTCTCATCCACGGATAAAGCTCATCCCTGGAACGATCAAAATTACAAAAATCCCGATTGATAATCACGAATCAACTTTTTTTTACCCTTAAATGGTGTACCCGGAGACAACTTCATTATGTCTCATATAACACAAATCCCCATGCTCAAAGATTCACATCGCATGAGTAGGAATCTACACCTTATATATGCATAAAACCAAACTAGGCATATGACTAAGTGAGACTCTTCTCTACTTTCCCAAAATGTGGTTTCTTCCTTGCCTAAAGATATCTTGTCACATGTGCCTCCACCGCCTTTCCACTCCTCACGGTGGAGATTGTTCTTCTTGATATGCATACAGTCAGACTATTTTCTTCCTTAAATGGATTTCAATTCGTTGTACATTCCTATTGTAGACAGCCCATTCTAATACCTCGTAACCTCTCCTTAGGTCCCTAGCACCTCCCTTCATCATTGCAAACCCAAGTCATACCCCGGGTACTGACCTAAAGGCCATCGGGCACTCCCAGGCTCCATTTGACCAAAAGTTAAACTCTTCAGCTCGACCGAGACTGAATGAATCTTCGAAGGGCACTGAATCCCCTTTCCAATGGTCCATCCCATGCGCGATTCTGACTTACCATGCGGACAAACAACCCATTTTCCCCCAAAACCACCAGACGTTATGTGGCTCCATTGACCAAAGTCAACTCTTCAGCTCGATTGAGACTGAATAAATATTTAAAGGCCACTGAAATCCCTTTCCAACGGTCTGCCCCGTCCGTGATTCTAACTTACGGTACGGACGAACGATTCGTTTTACTCCGAAAGGTCACCAAACACTTTTGGGCCCCGATTGACCAAAGTAAACTCCCTGAACCTGGTCAAGCTCTTTGGAATGTCAAAGTACATATCCTAACCTTTCCAACAGTTCGCCCCATGCGTGATTCTGACATACCATGCAGACGAACGATTCGTTTGCATTCAAAGGACCGACGAACGCTTTCGAGCCATATTTGACCTAAAGTTATCTCCTGAATCCGGGAGTAGTCCAAAGGACTTTCGAAGGTATCTGAAATACCTTTCCAACCATTCACTTCGTCCACAATTCGGATCGATGGCTTGCGCTTTATGACCGATTTTCCAAAGGAACCTAAAAGACACTGCCAAACAGCAGGTTCCAAGCCCTGCCTATCGGTAGTGTGCCTAAACACACCTGTCGATTGGCAGGACCAAGGCTATGCCGATAGGCAATGTCCTGGGCCTATAAAAAGGAGGGACTAACCTCATTCCAAAGGGAAAGGGAAGATCTGAGATCCATCACTCTCAACAGGCTCAGAAAATTCCTCTCGAAGTCAGCGTGATTTTCACATCCAAATCCCTTTTCAACCTTCACCTTTCATCGCCTTTTTCATCAAACTTAGTGAATTAAGTACCCTCCATCATCATCCGAGTGCAAGGGCTGCTCTCAACATCCAAGATCAAGTTCAAGCTCAAGATCTTCAAGAAGGTCCAACTTTCTCCACTCTCACCATAAATTCGCCTAAATTCTCATTAGTTTGTTTTGTTACTTTGTAATTTTATTCTCTTATCTCACATATCCTAATATACTTTTTATCTAGTATTATTGCACATCTCTTATTTTCATATAAATAAAACCCAAAAAATAAGAAAAAGAGGATTTGCTCATAAATTCCAAACGAAATTCTCACACTTTTCTCACAATTAAAACACTTTTTACACACACACATATAAGAGAAGTTCCCGATTGGATTTATGGGATAAATCTCACCCCTCGTTTTGCATACGAATTACGTGGACTTTGATGCCTCTGTAGGCTACATAGGCATCTCGGGGTAAAACCCTAGACTCGAGTCCTTTTCCTACTTTTTTCCTATTTTTTATACTCATTAAACTTAACTCTCTTGAATTCTATGTGTGTGTGTATATATATATATATATTTGTTCTTAATGGCGTATTATTCCACATGCATTATCATTCCCTTATAATGATTGATGCTAGGATAATCGCATAAATCCTATTTTCTATTATTACTTTTAGGAACATTTCTATGGATGACTCGTTTTATCTCCTCCATGATACAAGTCGATGATTGCTATCTCCACTACGTATACAGATGCACACATATCACGGGGAAATAAAGGAAAATAGCAACAACCCATGAGAGACCGTAAGGGAGGAATGGGTGCCTAACACCTTCCCATTTCGTAACTTAGCCTCTGGACCCTTTTCGAATCATTTTAGTTTCGTATGTATCAATATGTCTTTGGATGGTGTCCTTCGGGATGGCTCCCTTTTCTTTTTTCTATTTTGAGTAAAATAGACTGGCGACTCTATCTCTCTACATTTTTCACCTCATTCACCGACGCCGGTCGAAGCGCTCCCGAGAAGGACGCGCGGGACCTAGGATCCTCCCTCTCACCTGTTGCAAGGATCGAAAGGGGATGGCCACAGTGGCGACTCTGCTGGGGAAAATTTTCATTTTTAGGGCTAGACTCTATTTACATGGATGTCATATTTGTTTACATTTTCCCTTGTTTTTCATGTTCCCCTTTTTCATGTGTACCTCATGCATATGTTTCTATTCACACACTTATAGAAAATTCTCCATGTACACTTCACACCACGTGCACCTAGGATCACATATATCCTCATGTTGCACACATCACGTGGTATACCATTGGTACTCAATATTTGTTCCCTGTTGGGCATGATCAAGAAAGATACTCTCATAAGATACTAATAAGAGAATCATGCATGATTCACACGATATCACCAAAGAGCATTGTGATTGACCAATTGTTTTCCAATAACTGGAGGGTCACTTCGTGATGGGTACTGGTCCGACAGGGCGCAGTTAGCCTAAGCGATATGACTCTCACCTTCCATAGGCCAAGTACCTTCGACGTATATCGAACGGTTCCCCCACATCGTACCGCTTGATCGAAGTCATGATGAGAGGTATATCGCAGGGAATGCGTTCATGTACGTCGAGTATATCGAATTCGCTCTCACACGTACCGTCCCCACGAGATATATAGTGAGGCAATTCACGTACAATCAGGTATATCAAATGGCTTGTCCACACGTACCGATTGCCCTCAAAAGAAAGACGTATATCGTGAAAGCCACGCCAAAGGGGGGAACCCTTTCCGATTCACCCAACCAAACTGCATACCCGCACATAGGTGTCAAGCCTAGGACACACATGTTAGATTATCGGTTTCAACTTGAAACTCTGCCAAATTTTTGAGTCGGCCTGCCACCCGAATTTTTCATGCATTTTTAAAATGGAACCCTACCCGTGAACCTGGTTACAAGTCCAGCCATAGCTTTACATATATTACAAACCCAAATTTTCCAGGCTCGGGTCTCGTCTGGCATTTCATTTGATATTTAGGAGAATTTAATACAAGTGAGAACATAATAATAATAATAATCATGCCGAGACCCGTCTCCAAAACATTTCTCCTTTCTTTATCAAAAATAAAAAAAAATCTCATTTCTTTATCAAAAATCCAAATATATTTTGTTTTCAATCTAAAAAAAATGTCAAAAATATTTTTATCCTTTTTCTAAAAAATAAATCCCATTTTACGCCTTCTCAGGTTGATTGCACGTCCTTGGCCTGGATCCTTATTGGCTTCGGTCTTCAGTCAAATCACCACGGAGTTCCATCCATTCCCCTGCTACCTCTTCCGAGTCTGGTATCCATCCACTTTTCATGGAAAACACACATCACGTACCAGTTGCACAGCCAAATCTGACGACAGTTTTAGCTCAACTCGTGTCTAAGATTGACAACCTTCAAACTGAGGTCTGAGAGATGCAACGAAACTAGGTTCATGTTCCTCGAGATCCCGAGGCCCTATTCCCTCGCGTTATGGGTCCACCCAAGCCTATCTGGGTTCTCGAAGAGTATCATCACGCTCCCCGTTCCCCTCCTGCTAATGGGCCGCCGCCTGCCGAGCTTTCAATGCCAAACCTTGCCCAACCTGGGGCTAACTTGCCTATGATCATTGATCCAAAAGAGGAAGAGTTGAACAAGGTCAAAGAAGATCTCAAGATGCTAACTAAGAAGTTTGACCAAGCCAGAATCTTCGAAAATTACGTGGACTACACCCACATGTCTCCTTATCCTAAGTCGAGGTTACCCGAGAAGTTCAAGATGCTAAATATCGAGAAATTTGGAGGAAGTGGACCCCCGATTGTCCATCTTCGCAATTTTCACCATGCCATGACTCTCCTATGGGCTTCTGAAGAAGTGATGGCCCAATTGTATCAGAAAACTTTGAAGGATAGCGCCCTCCGATGGTTTTTTTCTCTCGAAGAGTCCAGAATTCGTAGCTGGGAGGATGTAGCCAGAGAATTCATATCGCAGTACAAATATAACGAAGAGCTGGAGGTCACCCACCACGATTTAGAGCTGATCAAATAGAAATATGAGGAATCAGTCAGTAACTTCATAGCCCGATGGAGGGAATAGGCAACCACTATGACCAATCGGCCATTCGAGGAAGAACAAGTCAGTATAGTGAAGAAGAACTTCTTGCCCCATGTCCGAGCAACCATGGGAGGATAATACTATCCACACTTATGAGTTCTCAAAGAAGCAGGAGTAGAAATAGGGGAAGGTCTTGCTAAAACAGAGGTTGAACCAACGAAAGTGCCCGAACAGTTCACCCCTAGAAAATATGATAAACTTGCCAATGCCGTAGTCTCAACCATCAACAACATCTCTCAACCAACTACTTCGTGGGCACTAGAAAGCCGCCCTATCCCAGTCCGAAAGGAATACACTGAACTCCATGCTCCCCTCTCCAAAGTTTATCAGGCCCTATTAAGCCGAAACCTAATCAAACCCTTGGACCCCCGTCCATTGCCCAATCCACTTCTGAGAAACTTCAAGGCAGATGCCCATTGATTACCAGAGGTTCAGCACGCTTTTCTTGGAAGCACGAAAATGGGCCCAAAAGTTAGACAGTTGGGTAGTACCCACCAATGAAGTCAGCCTAGATGACCTCGCCCAGATCATGGCAGAATTATTCAGGAAAACAAATGACATTTGTAGTATGATCGAGTTACTTGATGCTCTAGAATTGCAAGGGCGCCTTATCCCCTCACCCTTACATATCCCCACAGAATGGGAAGACCTGTATAAAGAAGCCATTGAAGTTGTGGAATGCATTGACTTTACTTGGAAAGACAAAATTATTGCCACCGGATGGGGGGAAGAATTTGAAAATCTGAATGAAGAATAAGCTTTTGAGAAAATTGGCCCGGTAGACGACATATGTGGGATGATATCATTTGAGGAGCTCCTCGGAGAAATAAACAAAGTGGCAGAACAAACCAAAATTGATGAAGAAACAGGGTTCATGTTCTTCCCTTCTTCAGTAAATCACATGACCAGATCAGGGAGACATTACCAGATCCCAAGCTCACTACCAACCAATGACAAAGGGAAGGAAATTGAAAACCTTCCTATGCCAGAAATAACCCTCGAGGAAAGCAAGATCCTCGATCAACTGAAGAAAACTCAAGCTAACATCACTTTATGGGGGCTTTTCATGTCTTCCCAGTTACATAGAAACGCGTTGATCAAGTTGCTCACTGAACCCATAGTTCCTCCTTCTACTACACCCGAAGAAGCGGTAAATTTAGTCGCATCCTTGATCTCTACCCGCATGCTATCCTTCTCCGAAGAAGAAATCAACCATAATCATGCACTCAATATCTTCGTCGAAGTTATGGGGAAAAGCGTACCACTCTCTTTTGTCAATAATGGATCCGCCTAGAATGTCTGCCCATTGAGAACCTTCAAATGTTTAGGACTGAAGGAAAGTGATCTCGCTCCAACTTCCGCTGCTGTACGTGCCTACGATAATACCCTTTGGGAGGTGATGGGATCCATAAAACTAGTAATAGGGGCTGGCCCTATAAACCCCATCGTTGAATTCCAAGTTATTGACATCCCAGCTTGTTTTAACCTGTTGCTCGGACGACCTTGGCTCCACAGTATCAAGGGTGTATCTTCCTTACTCCATCAGAAATTAAGGTTCGTCACCAACGGATGAGTCATCACCATTTTGGACGACGACGATAATGCCGAGGGTGCAAGTACCAACAATTCAGTCCTTGAGATACAACACGGGTCAAATGATATGCTTCTATCAGGATTCCGAGTTGAACCACTTCTACTCCCTGTAGGGGATGATTTCAAAGAAAGAGTTTGTCCAGAATACGACCCTCTTGGCAACGTCAATGTGATTCAGATGTTCAGTAACATGCATTTTATGCCCGGACTGGGGCTAGGGTAAAGACAACAAGGGATAGTTGAGCCCATTGAACTGAAGAAGGCTTTTCCTCCTTGTGGTTTGGGGTATTAACCATCAGAACAAGAACTAAGAATGATCCGCCAGTCTCGACTAAAGAGAAGACTAGACCGCATCCAAACTATCCCAGGTGACTCCTTAAATGGATGATTCATCAAAGAGGGTGAGGACTCCCCCTTTTGTGGCTTTTAGGAACTATGGTATGACCATACAGACAAGAAGATGAAGCCCAGAATGGAGATCTTTTTCCAAGACAGCTACCCATGGGCCGAAAGTTCCCAACACCATGTACAACTGCTCATCAAAGATACAAAAGAGACTGAAGAAAGTGACTCCGAAGACTCGTTCAACTTGCAGACACTGGGGCTGACGCTATGCATCATTCATTCAAGCACTACATCGCTAGATCCATCCCACTTGATTAAAGATGCTGATACCCCTTTCCTCAACTGGAATGCTGCGCCGGTTCTACCTATTGAACTCACACCTAATCCCAATGTTTATCCCATTTCTTCTTCTGTTGTCTATCCTTGCTCAAATGTAATCGAGACCTCCTTTGATGAGGTTCTCAATGTTGCTTTTCCTATCAATGAAATAAACGAAGATTTTGGCTATCCTGTTGTGCCTTACATTAATTGTTTAGATTCTAATTAAACTTTTGATGATGATGATTTTGCTAATGAACAATTCTTAACTGATCTAAATAAGGTTAATAACAAATAACATAACCACGTTCAAGTTAATGAAGAAAAGACTGTTATTATTAACCTCGGTTCTAGTAGCCAACTGCGCGAGATTAGGATAGGGGATACCCTCGACAAGCATGAGCGTGCATAACTCGAAGAATTATTGAAGGAATTAGTGGATGTCTTCGCATGGTCCTATGACGATATGCCTGGCATTGATCCTGAAATTGCTCAGTATGAGATGCCCACTCTTCCAGATTACAAGCCAATTAAACAAAAGCTAAGAAAGCTCTGCACCAAATGGTCACTCAAAGTCAAAGAAGAGGTGGTTAAACAGCTGAACGTGGGTTTCATTCGTGTTATCGAATATCCCACATGGCTAGCCAACATAGTTCCTGTAACGAAATTAGGATGGAAAGTTCGGATGTGTGTAGACTACTGGGACTTGAACAAAGCCTCTCCAAAGGATAATTACCCGCTACCCAATAATGACATGATCATGGAAAATACGACCAGTCATGCTCTCAATTCATTCAGCGACGGGTTTGCCGGATACAACCAAATCAAAATGCACCGAGATCATCAAGAAAAAATCGCATTCATCACCCCACGAGGCACCTTTTGTTACACTGTTATGCCATTAAGTCTCAAGAATGCTGGGGCTACCTATCAGAGGGCTGCCATGACCATCCTACACAATCTGATTCATAAAGAGGTTGAGTTCTATGTGGATGATATGATTATCAAATACAAAACTAAAGAAGGTCATGTTCCCGCCCTCTGAAAGTTCTTCGAATGATTGCGACAGTATCAGATGAGACTCAATCCACATAAATATGTCTTTCGCGTTACAAAGGGAAAACTCTTGGGATTTATGGTCAGTGAAAAGGGGATAAAAGCATGTCCTGCCAAGTTAAAAGCCATACTTGAGATGCCACCTCCCCGAATGGAGAAAGAGGTCCGAGGTTTCCTTAGGAAATTACAATACATCAGCCAGTTCATCAGCCAACTCAACTCAATTTGTGAACTAATTTTTAAACTCCTCCGAAAGGACTCAACCAAAGTTTGGAACGAGGCCTGCCAAGAATCCTTCGACCGAATCAAACAATACCTCACTCAACCTCCGATACTCATGCCACTACAACCTGATCTCCCCTTGCTATTATACCTAACCATAACCGACACTGCAGTTGGGGCTTTGCTAGCTCAATACCTTGAATATTCCCATAAAGAAAGACCATCTATTACGCCAGTCGTAAATTGGCCAGGTAAAAATTCAACTACACAACTTTAGAAAAATCATGCGTTGCGCTTGTTTGGATCACCCAAAAGTTACAACATTACATGCTCACCTTCCCGATTAAACTTATATCCCGAATGGACCCCATCAAGTACCTACTTGAGAAACCCACCGTATCCAGTCGAATGGCTCGATAATTGATGCTCCTAGATGAGTTTGATATCGTGTACGTCACGTAGAAAGCCATGAAAGGAAGAGCCATCTTTGAATACCTCGCTGACTACCCCATGGAAGAAGCTGACAACTGGATCTCCGAATTCCCAGATGAAAACATCCTTTGTGCTGCTCAGGATGATCTCTGATGGCAAATGTTCTTTGACGGCGCTGTCAACAAAAAGGGATATGGCGTTAGGATACTTCTGATCGCCCCAGATGACTCCCACACTCCCATCGCCATCAAATTGGATTTCCCTTGCACCAATAATATAACTAAATATAAGGCATGTATGGTAGGACTCAGAGTTTCTCTCAAGAAAGGTATTTAATGCCTAGATGTCTACGGGTATTCCGCCCTCATCATCGGTCAAGTGCTCAGAAAATGAAGAGTCAAGGACGAGAAATTCCAACCCTTCCATGCCCACTTAGAAGAACTAGTTTCCCAATTCTAAGACATCACCTTCCACTACCTACCTTGAGCAAAGAATAACCTAGCCGATGCCCTTGCTACCTTAGCCTCCATGGTCTACATGCCCGAAGGAATAAGAATGACCCCCTTCCTGGTCCAAAAGCAAGATAAACTAACACACTGCTACCACATTGAACTCATCACCAAAGAAGATTTCGAGCTAGCCAATTATTGGTATTATGATATCTGCCAACTCCTCAAGCATGGTAAGTATCCTGAGGGTTCCAACAAGAAAGATCGAGCAACCCTTCGAAGACTGTCCGCCCAATACATCATTTGTCACAAAGCACTGTTCAAGAAAAACTTCGATGGAACCCATCTACACTACATCGCAGGGGCTGACATTGAAGAGGTAATACAGAGAATACACAGCGGGGAATGCGGACCCCATATGAACGGTCACATGCTTGCCAAGAAGATCATACGAGAAGGCTACTACTGGACCACCATGACCCAAGATTTCATCGCTTATGTTCGGAGATGCCTCAAATTCCAACCGTTCTTCAACCTTCAACACTTGCCTCCGTGAGAATTATACAACATGACTTCTCCCTGGCTGTTCTCCACCTGGGGCATCAACATCATAGGGAAGGTTACACCCAAAGCCTCTAACGGGCATGAGCTCATCCTGATTTCCATTGATTACTTCACCAAATGGGTCAAAGCCTGGCATACGCAGTGATGAACACCAAGAAAGTGGCTAAATTCATCAAGAAAAACATCATCTGACAATATGGGGTCCCGCATGATCTAGTGTCAGATAACAGGTTGCATTTCAAGGCAGAAGTCACAGAAGTGGTAAATGAGAATGGGATATAGAGACACAATCTTCTCCCTACCGAACTCAAACCAATGGTGAAGTCGAAGCCGCCAATAAGAACCTCAAAGCCATCATCAGCAAAATGACCGAGAATTATCGAGATTGGGCCGATCAAATCCCATATGCCCTCTTGGGCTACCGAACCTCAATTTGAACCTCTACTGGGGATACCCCTTACTCTCTAGTCTACGGTATGAAAGCAGTCCTACCCGTAGAGCTAGAAATCCCTTCACTTCGTGTCAGACTCAAAAGCCAGGTCAGTGAGGAGGACTGGCATCAAAGCCGCCTCGACGAGCTGTCACTCTTGGACGAAAGGAAACTGAAGGAGTTGCATCACATACAAGGGTACCATTGCCGCATAGCACGGTCATTTAATAAGAGAGTCAAGGACCATGGTGTACAAGAAGGGGATTTAGCCCTCAAAGAAATAGTAGAGCCCATCTGGGACCCCAGAGGGAAATTCAAGACCAATTGGAGCGGCCCATACATTGTCAAGAAGATCTTATCCGGCGGTGCTGCCATGCTCACCGACTTGGACGGAGAAGAGATGGCTCATCCAGTCAACCTAGACCGTCTCAAGAAATTTTACCCCTAGTCTGAAATCTCGGTGCGCTACGACTTTTCTCATCTCCCTTCTATTCTAACCCCCATAGTTACGTAGTCATCTCATACATTTTAAATGAGCACGACCCCTTATTTTTCACAAAAAAACTATTATTTTCTTATCTCCGAGAATGACAGTTCACTTTAACATATACTTGAACAAAAGGATTATGCATGCCTTAGCGATCGATATAGATAATTCAAAATACAAATTTCATCAAAAGGCACAACTAGATGATCAAAAACTTATTTATTTCAATAATAAGAAATCACAGTACAAATTACATAAGAAAAGGAACGGATGACTCCCTTCCCCCTACCTTCCTAAAATGTCAAATAAATTCCCAAATTTATTCCCCATTACAAAACAAACTCTCCAAGAGTCCTACCCACAGCTACTAGAGGAGCCCGCTCCATCATCATCATCTACATCCTGGGGTCCCCAAGCTTCCCCTACCTGAATGGAGTGCCGCAGACGCTCCATGGATCGATAGGCTCGAACCAGCCTCGCAAAAACTACCACACCTCCTTCCATGGTATCAGATAAGGCAAGCCACCTTTGTCTAGTCTCCACTTCCAATATCTTGCTAACTACTCTCCTCCACAACCACTTCATATAATCCCCAGGGATGTGCCAAACTCTCCCAGCCGATTGAGAGGGACGGGTTGACGGATGTCGACTCTCCCACAAAGAGCCAAGCCGCATGCACAGACGCTCTGTCAAATCTTCTACCGAAAAGAAGTTTAGTGTCCGAGGTGGCACGATCTGCTCCTATCCAAATTGGCACAGAAGCCGCCAAGGGAAATATAAAGAGGTCAGTCTGAGACCAACCAGCCGAACGTACGGGTATTCTCCTAGTTCCAGAACAGGCAGCAGCTATCCCCACCAAAGTACTAGCCAGTACAGATTTAGAGCCCCATGCTCCATGAACCAGTTCTCCCAGTACTCAATATCCAGACCAATAGTGATGAAATGGCGTGAGAAGAAATTAGGTACAACCAACAAAGGGTACTCCGAAGGAGTTACTAGGCGGAATCTTTTAGACAACCACATGAACAGCATCGTAGGGCTACCCCTCAGAAAGTCATAACAACCTTCTCGCCAGGCATCCAGGACATTCAAAGTCTCCGCCAGTATCACCGCCGCAGGATTGCGACAGTAGGACATCCATGAGGTAATGGTTGCAAATTATGGGTCCACCAGCAAATCCCCAGTCACCAGCAGTAATTTTGAAACCAAGCCTAGATTGACAGCTCCGATATATCCAACATCACTAACCTCCTATAAATGCACGAACCGTAATACCGTCGGAAGAGAAATCATACCTCCAGCCACCAGTGATCTGGCCACTGAGGACGAAATACAAAGAAGCCCAGCCAATAACTCCCGGGGAGAACGGGAAAACTCTGGCAGAGCCGCAGCAACGCCAGGATTTATCCCCAACATGATAGAAAGTTCCTCCTAAGTCGGACAGACTTCTTCCAAGCCAAATCAGAATACATGGTCTTTAGGTTACCAGAATTGTATCACCGCCCTCAACATATTCCACTTAATGGGCCGATTGCGCCACAAAGAGACCTGACGCGTGTTGAAAGCATTATAATCGACATTATAAGAGCACATTGCTTCCAGGGCTTCGAGGTAGTTTGCAAACTCAATGCTACCGGGGAGATCCATCTTGCAAGACTGAGAAATAGTAAGCAAGTAAGAATGTGGGAAAGGAAGAAAGTGAAAATGTGAGGAAGAAAAACCCATCCACACCCTTTTATACTTGGAAAAACCCTTCATAAAGACATAACCCCTGCAAAAATAGGAGGAAATCCTTCCTCACAAGGTACCAAAGGCTGAAGAGGGTACCAATCAAAGCTTTGAATTGATGGGACTAGACTGACCTACCGATAGGCAGGACAAGGTGCTTGCCGATCGGCAACCCCCTGCTTTTAGAAATTCTCTTTTTTCCTCTTTTGTCAAAATTTAGAAAACTCAATACAAATTGATATTCTCAAAACAGAATTTCAAAAATCCCTTTTTCATCTTTATATAAAATTTTCTTTCAAAAATCCCAAAAATATTTCTTTTTACGGTCTCAGCGGCAAAGTAAAAATGGCATGTGCATGCATTCATTCATCATTAACAAAAGATAATAAAAAAACTTCATTGTATTGCATAGATATAATTCTGTGTTACATCAGTTTTGCAAGAAAAATAAAGAAAACCAAAGCGGGGCTCAGCCCGAACCCACATTCTCTCTCTCTCTCGCTTGCCCTTCCCCCTCTCTCCTATGAGCTTCCACCCCTGCGACGCACTCTCTTTCCCCGACGGTGAGATGACGCACCACCGCTACCTGAACCAGACTCCTCTCCGAATGAGGAAGACGACAACAAGCGAGAAGGAACAGAAACTGCGTCCCAAATATGGGCAATCACCAAAGATATCCAGTCCCTAATATCCCTCAACCAAGTAGTGGACACCCAGACATGCTGCAAGAAAAGGCAAAATAAGTATCAAAAAGAAAATACCAAAAGAAATAGAAAGGAAGGAAAAGAAAAGAGCAAAAAAGATATACCTCAGGGTGAAGGACCTCATATGTCAAGCCCAACACCTCTGGATCCATCGCATGAGGACGGTGCACCATAGGTACCATCCCTCCATTAGCACGCTGAATGTTGTACGAAGGGGTATGCAACCGTACAAAGGGAGCCTCAGAAGTCACCGTCGCCGCAGACATCGATGGACCACCACCACTGTGGGAAGACATGACTGGCTAACTCGAACCCGCAGGAAGGAAGGGCAGTGCATCATATATGCTGGGCGCCATCAGTCAACTCATCACAAAGTCCATATAATCATACGGCACAGCCGTATCGGTGTACAGAAGGTAGGACTCTCCAATCATCGCCACATTCCTCGCATCCTTCTGCAACAGCCGCTCCTGCCTCATAGACATAGGGGCCACGCAGGTGGCACCACCACCTCCTCCACAGTAATCTGTCGAACCACCCTTTCCTCGAGATACCAAAAGTGGCAAAACGCATGCGCCAGCAAGCGCCTCAGCCGTGCATTCACCCCAATCAACCCCATATCCTGAACGACCGTTCCCCAAGGGTAAAAGGTCACCTGAAAATCCCCAGCATATATGAGTCAAAAACAAAATCAGAGCACACAGAGGTCTTAGACTGAAGAAGAAAAGTCTTACCCTATCACTAATCAGGCCATTCAAGATCGGGCACACCGCCTCTAGAGTGAGAGACCTCCTCGACTGTCGATTGGCCTTGCGCCATCGATACAACCAGCAGAAGTCCCTAAGAGTCTCATCCTTCAAAGCGATCAGCTGAATATTACACCTAATCACCTCATAAAACCACGTCTGCTAAAGATAAGAAATTTTCAATCAAAACAGACACATAAGGAAAATACGAATGCATGAAAGGAAAATGCGCAAACTAAAGAATACCTCAAGAAGATACATGGCTCTAGCAAAAGTCTGCCGACAGCACCAACTGAACGTATCCATAGAAAAATAGAGGGTCACCAAAGTCAGGCTCCCCCAATCATAGAAAGGGATGTTCAAAAGGAACCCTCAAGTACGACAAAAATCACAAATGGACGATGTCGTCGCTCGACGCCACCAAAAATCCCCCCAACACCAGCAAAATGAATAATCGGTCATCTGCCTCACCTACAGCCCATCCTCCACATCGATCACTCTGCCCAATAAAACATCTTTTAGCAGCGACAGACGGATGGAGTCCCCAAACACTATCCTCCCCACATCACCAAGCGTTGCGCGCACCGCCTACGATCTCACTCGCAGGGAGCGATCCACCTCTATCTACTCCCCATCGAAATCTAGCCCTAGGAGTTGTTCTACTTCTATGGGAGTCACAGTCATCTCGCCGAAGCCAAAATGGAAGGTGTGGGTAGTGTCCCACCACCTCTCCCCCAGGGCACATAAGACCGTCGTCAAATAAGGCGTCTCATCCAGCGCAGACGCCAGCCTCCCAAAACCCGTCGATGATACCACCCAACGCGCCACAGATGGAAGATGCTCCCAGACATCCTTAAGCCCCGTTGTCCCACGGGCACGCATATTCGACGGAGAAATATCAGACTGTCAAAAGAGAAGAACCTTCTTAAAATTCAAGAAGCAAGGAAAATCACCAAAAAAGAATGCCAAAAGTAATCTACTTACATAACCACCAGGGTTCACCAACCTCGAAGAGCGATGAAGCGACGGCTCCTGCAGTAAAATCCACTCATCCACAATCGGCTCGAATGCGTCAAAAGAGTTCTCGCTCCCCAAAGCAAGAGGCGCCCTACCCTCCATTCCACGTTCGCCCAATCATCAGTAGTCAACCATTCCCGGTGTACTGCAGTGCTCACAAAAGTGGCCATTTTTTCAAATTACGGAATGGAAGAACGATTAGCAAAAGAAAATCGCAGAAAGAGAGAAGGTAAGAAGCTATGAAAAATGAAGGTAATTCGCCCCTTTATATAGGATGCTAAGGGTCATACCGATCGGCACTGATCCCAACCCCGCCGATCGGCACTGACCCTTTACCTTCCCGAGGTAGTCCAAAAGTCCGTGCCACTGCCGAATGGCACCCTCTACACCATGCAGACCGACACCCCCTTAAACTTTCGTATAAAAATACCAAAAAATCCTGGAAAATCCTCAGAAAATTCCTAAAAATCCCAGGAAGGATTTAGAACATTTCCACCAAGAAAATTTTGCACTTCCTCAAGCGGAACCTCTACTTCCCCAGCGAAACTCTATAAAGACAAGTGAATCTCTCCCCGGCAATGTCCCCAGAGGACCTCCAAAATATCCAAAACTTCAGAATCATCCCTTATTCCCCAAATGTCTCAATTTTCCTCGAGAAATACGTCTAAACCCTGTACCACCTAATCCTTTACCTAGCATCAAATTGGTTGTTCCCCCGGAAAAATCTTCAAAATACATAAGGATTTTCCCAGCAATCAGCTCCCCAGCTCAGATCAAAATAACGAGGTAATTTTCTCGGCAGAGCTCCCCAAGAACATCTCATCCTTAAGCCTACAGAATTGGATTCGACCCGCAAAATTGGTCATCTCACCTCAAGCACACAGAATTAGCTTCGACCCACATAATTGGTCATTTCAACTTAAGCCCGCATAATTGGCTTCGACCCGCAGAATTGGTCATTTCAACTTAAGCCCGTAGAATTGGCTTCGACTCGCAGAATTGGTCATTTCAACTTAAGCTCGCAGAATTGGCTTCGACCCGCAGAATTGGTGATCTCACCTTAAGCCCGCAGAATTGTTCATGTCAACTTAAGCCCGCAGAATTGGCTTCAACCTGCAAAATTGATCATTTTACCTTAAGCCCGCAAAATTGGCTTCGACCCATAGAATTGGTCATCTCATCCTTATGCTCGCAGAATTGGCTTCGACCTGCAGAATTGGTCATCTCACCTTAAGCCCGCAGAATTGGCTTCGACCCGCAGAATTGGTCATCTCAACTTAAGCCTGTAAAATTGTCTTGGTCATCTCACCTTACGCCCATAGAATTGGCTTCGACCCGCAGAATTGGCTTCGACCCATAAAATTGGTCATCTCAACTTAAGCCTGCAGAATTGGTCATCTCAACTTAAGCCCGTAGAATTAACTTCGACCCGCAGAATTGGTCATCTCAACTTAAGCCTGCAGAATTGGCTTTGACTTGCAGAATTGATCATCTCAACTTAAGCCCGCAGAATTGGTCATCTCAACTTAAGCCCGCAGAATTGGCTTCGACTCGCAGAATTGTTCATCTCAACTTAAGCTCGCAGAATTGGCTTCAACCCGCAGAATTGGTCATCTCACCTTAAGCCCGCAGAATTGGCTTCGACCCACAGAATTGGTCATTTCAACTTAATCCCACATAATTGGCTTTGACCCGCATAATTGGTCATTTTACCTTAAGCCCGCAGAATTGGCTTCGACTCGCAGAATTGGTTATCTCATCCTTAAGCCCGCAGAATTGGTCATTTCAACTTAAGCCCACAGAATTGGCTTCGACCCGCAGAATTGGTCATCTCATCCTTAAGCCTGCAGAATTGGTCATCTCACCTTAAGCCTGCAGAATTGGCTTCGACCCGCAAAATTGGTCATCTCAACTTAAGCCCGTAGAATTGTTCATCTCACCTAAAGCCCGCAAAATTGGCTTCGACACTCAGAATTGGTCATCTCAACTTAAGCCCGCAGAATTGGCTTCGACCCGCAGAATTGGTCATCTCACCTTAAGCCCGTAGAATTGGCTTCAACCTGCAGAATTGGCTTCGACCCGCGGAATTAGTCATCTCACCTAAAACCCGTAGAATTGGCTTTGACCTGCAAAATTGGTCATCTCATCCTTAAATCCCGCAGAATTGGTCATCTTATCCTTAAGCCCACAGAATTGGCTTCGACCCGCAGAATCGGTCATCACAACCTAAGCCCTCAGAATTGGCTTCGACCCGCATAATTTATCACCCCCATTATTGCTTTGGTCATCACTTCCTTTAAGACCATCCCCAGCATGTTCCGTCAAGCCTTCAGAATTGGTTTTAACCCATAGAATCGTTAACCCTCATCTTCAAGCCCTCGGAATTGGATTCGACCCGCAGAATCGGTCACCCTCATCTTCAAGCCCTCAGAATTGGCTTTGTCCCGCAGAATCGATCATCATCATCCTTAGGTCCTCAGAATTGACCTCAACCCTTTGGTCATCCTCTTTCAAAGGCATCATGTAGTGTCTATTCGATGGCTATCATTTGTTCCAAACTCACCCATCGAAGGGTGGTGTAGACACCCAATTCTAATACTCCCCTAACCTCTCCTTAGGTCCCTAGAACCTCCCTTCATTATTGCAAACCCATGTCATACCCCAGGTACTGACCTAAAGGCCATTAGGCACTCCCACGCTCCGTTTGATGAAAATTCAAACTCTTCATCTCAATCGAGACTGAATGAATCTTTGAAGGGCACTGAATCCCCTTTCCAATGGTTCATCCCGTGCGCGATTCTGACTTACCATGCGGACGAACGACCCATTTTTCCCCAAAACTCGATCACGAGGTCACCGAATGCTCCCAAGATTTATTTGACCAAAGTCAACTCTTCAGCTCAATCGAGACTGAATGAATCTTCAAAGGGTACTGAAACCCCTTTCCAACGATCTACCCCATTCATGATTCTGACTTACGGCACGGACGAACGATCCATTTTACTCCGAAAGGTCACCAAACACTTTCGGGCTCCGGTTGACCAAAGTCAACTCCTCAAACCCCGTTAATCTCTTTGGAATGTCAAATTACATCTCCTAATCTTTCCAATGGCCCACCCCGTGTGCGATTCTGACATACCATGCGGACGAATGATCTGTTCGCGTCCGAAGTTTCCTCGACCAAAGGATCGATGAACGCTTCCGAGCCACATTTGACCCAAAGTCAACTCCCGAACCCGGGAGCAGTCCAAAGGACTTTCGAAGGTATAAAAAATATCTTTCTAATGGTTTTCCCCGTGCACGATTCAAATCGACGGTTTGCGTTCTACGATCGATTTTCTGAAGGAACCTGAAAGACACTGCCAAACGGCAGGTTCCAAGCCCTTCTTATCGGCAATGTGCCTAAACACACCTGTCGATTTGCAGGACGAGGGCTATGCCGATCGGCAATTCCCTGGGCCTATAAAAAGGAGGTACTAACCTCATTCTAAAGGGAAAGGGAAGATCAGAGATCCATCACTCTCAGCAAGCTCAGAAAACCCCTCTCGAAGTTAATGTGATTTTCACATCCAAATCCCTTTTCAACCTTCAAATTTCATCAAACTTGGTGAATTAAGTACCCTCCATCATCATCAAAGTGCAAGGGCTGCTCTCCAACATCCAAGATCAAGCTCAAGATCTTCAAGAAGGTCTAACTTTCTCCACTCTCTCCTTAAATTCGCCTAAATTCTCATTAGTTTGTTTTGTTACTTAGTACTTTTATTCTCTTATCTCACATATCCTAATATACTTTTTATCTAGTATTATTGCACATCTCTTATTTTCATATAAATAAAACCCAAAAAACAAGAAAAAGAGGATTTGCTCATAAATTCCAAACGAAAATTCTCACACTTTTCTCACAACTAAAACATTTTTTACACACGCACACATATAAGAGAAGTCCCCGATTAGATTTATGGGATAAATCCCACCCCTCGTCTAGCATACGAACTACGTGGACTTTGATGCCTCTATAAGCTACGTAGGCGTCTCGAGGTAAAATCCGAGACTCGAGTCCTTTTCCTACTTTTTTCCTATTTTTTATACTCATTAAGCTTAACTCTCTTAAATTTTATGTGTGTATATATATATATATATATATATATATATATATATATATATATATATATATATATATATATATATATATAAATTTGTTCTTAATGACGTATTATTCCATATGCGTTATCATTCCCTTATAATGATCGACACTAGGATAATCGCATAAATCATATTTTCTAATATTATTTTTATGAACATTCCTATGAATGACTCGCTTTATCTCTTCCATGATACAAGTCGATGATTTCTATCTCCACTACGTATACACATGCACACATATCACGGGGAAATAAAGGAAAATAATAACTACCCATGAGAGACCATAAGGGTGGAATGGGTATCTAACACCTTCTCATTTCGTAACTTAGCCTCCGAACCCTTTTCTAATCATTTTGGTTTCGTATGTATCAGTATGTCTTTGGATGTTGTCCTTCGGGATGGCTCCCTTTTCTTTTGTCTATTTTCCGTAAAATAGACAGGTGACTCTATCTCTCTACATTTTTCACCTCATTCACCGACGCCGGCCGAAGCGCTCCCGAGAGGGATGCGCGGGACCTAGGATCCTTCCTCTCACTCGCTGCGAGGATCGAAAGGGGATGGCCACACCCACTTATTTTCTAACTGCTCCACCGGAATATATTCAACACACTTATTTACATATTCCTTTATTTTGGGCGATTCTGAAATAGTACTAACAAGGGCGCCCATACACCCTATATCCCATGCATATTTTCACAACATCACAAACGTAACATACGTAATATTTTTCTCTCAAGGTTATCCCGCAGATCACACCATAACATACTATTATTTTCGATCACTCCAAAAATCGCAATTTTAATTCTTCTCGATGTTGCCCCAACCATTAACTTGTGGTGCAAAAGTTTTCTTAGTGCTTCTTTCGCAGCACTACCCGGCTACACTGACCTTGTATTATAATATCTCTCAGCTCAAAGTGTTTTCTCCACACATTCAACAATTACCCTCTAAACCGATGTCCTAGCATCCAATAACTTCTCTACACCACTGACGCTTGTTAGGGCCATGCGTTTAACATTTCACGACAGAGCCTAAAAAGAACTTTCCCCAATGTATTAAACACTAGCATTGTCGTCATTGATTTTGGTAGACTCAAGCATACAACCGGGATACCAAAAACACTGTCCCCATACTCATAGGTAATTATTGACTCCCGCGTCTCTAACGGAGTTAAGAGTACTGTTCTTGCACTATCACTAAGTCCTCAACGCTAAGTCACTAACGAGCTAAATCTCTTCGCTCCATGGTTAATCCGCTATACCCCGAATCATATCAGTAAAAATCCCTACGCACCGGGATACAATATACTAGACAACCGTACCCTCTGAAGTTTATTTTATAAAAAATTTCTACAAGCCCAACCTTCTTTCGGGTGGAACCTCGCAAAGAATATACATCCTGCCCTGGAATAGCAAACATGATAGTCTTGCTATAACCGCCCTCTATCGCTTACCCGTTGCTAACCAGTCCATACCCAGGATAAGATTTTACTCACATAACACCTCTTAAAATGAGATTTTCTTGTAAAAATATGTCCTCCCAGTGTCTTCATCTGCTCTCCTGCATATGGGACTAAAGAGAGACCCCGCTACCCAACGGTAAATATATACACAATAGTAACACTCACGATACAACCAATAAGTATATCCACCACGCAAATATAATGTTAATCAAAATATTGTAACTCATCTATGTTACACCGGATTTTACCCCATTTACTCGGGGATAAAACCCATACTTTCACTCACCGATACACTGGCGGTCCAAATTGTTCCTGGATATAACACTTTCATTCAAAACAAACAGAAACTTGTATAATTGTTGCCCCCGCTAGGCATTCTACTCTTGTCCTTACTCTACTACGGACATGGTCCACACATGTGTTAATACTCTTTAAATATTAGACACCTCTGTGTCATTCCCCTTTATATAGGCCCACTGACCATGTCGAGATTGTCCTTCCCCCGAATCGGGTAATCTTAATCCTGATTGCCACTCCCATTGTCCCTTTGCCTTTGCTGGCCCTTTGGGACTCATTGTCGGCATAGACAACCTTGCTTGAATCCACCGACACTTGGTAGAAACTCTATTTCCCGAAATCATAAAATTGATCCTTTACTGGGTATTTCCCCCTGTGGTGTCTCACAAGCACCGTTAAATCCAGATCTTCCCTTTGGATAGATTCTTCAACACTCTCAGCTCCCCTTTCATGGAAGCGTTGATGTAAACTCATAAACATATGACTTTTGATGACATCGACACTAGGCATCACGATCGTATTTTCTATCCATGCTTGTATATCCTACCCATGAGTCCATTATCCACTTACGGACCCTATTATTAACCTCCGTATCCCCCTCATCAGGTACGAAGTTTGCTTAAACAAATCAACTTTTCCTTCATGTTCGCCCATGGTCCGGCTCTCCTAAAGTAAATACTGAAATCTCTTATACCTCTCTCTCTAGGCAACTGATGAAAGGATTTGCGGTTAAACCGCACCCTAAATTCCTGTTTAATTATGGTATCTTCCTACGATTGTGATGACTGTCTCCCATCACTCCGTGTTGCTCCTATGACCTTAAAATTTTGTCCGAAATTTAAACCTGAGTGTCACTACACTTCCTCATATATGATCCTAATTGGGGGTTCTCTTTCCATTGGAAAATCACCTAACTGTACCATCCTCGAACTCTAGGGAATGACTTTTCTATAAAACCTCTTTGACTCACATCCTTATCGACTGCACTGGGTGGTTCTAAATTTGCGCCACCATCCTTTTCGATGGTACTTGGCAGTATATGGCTTTTCTTAATTAGTACCATAATCACTAATGTAAGGCCCTAAATGTGATTAGGAAGGTTAATTATTTGATTAAGTATGAGCTATATGTTATAAGTTGATGAGGGGTGTTAAACACGTTAATTATTATATTTGGGGGATGCATAGTCATGTGACATATGTGTTGGTTGCATTAGATGTTAATCAAGCTTATGATCGGGGATAACTTGTTTAGATCATATGATTAGTTATGTGGTTAAATTCATCATGAAAATATGTTTCTAATGCATCATTATGTTTATAAAAATTAAACCAAGGTGTTGGTCCGAAATTGGCATTGTTAGGTCGCCAAATGTGAAAGTTTTGAGATTTTCGGTAAATTGCTACCCTTCTGTTCGGGCCCAAAATAGGCATACTAGTTTTATGATTTGTGGAAAATAAAAAATATCAAAGTTGTAGATATATGATCTAAGTTTATAACACAACAAACGGTGTGTAAAACAGAGGTCCAAGTAAGGAGTAATGCTGAAATTACGAAACAAGGGCAAATATGTCTATTCGTTAAATGGTATTTTGTCTTACTAGTGGAACACATGGCTTGTTTTGATTGGACCAAGGGGAGGTTCCTTATGCCGACTTAAAGAGATAAAAAATACCCCTTGTTATTCATTTTCATCAGAATTTCAAGTGGGTTTGAGAGTTACTTGGAACAAAGCAAGGTTATGATGAATTAGTGAAGGATTAAGGCAGATTATCGAGAGATAAACAAGCTTATGTATCCAAAGGTGCTTAGGTAAGATTTAGCTTATAAATTTCATTCTTTACATGATATATGGTGTTTTATATGATATTAAAGATCATATTTAGGTGTATCATTATGAATGGGTTCTCTCCTCATCTGTATGGAAGAGTGATGTACGGGAACAAATATTTAATTAAAGGATGAGAAATGAGAAGAATTATTGTTACATGATTATAATGAGACTTAAATTGTTGGAGTGTAAATAAAAATGAAGATTCACATAGTAGAGGTTAAATGATAAGGTTAGTAGTTCTATATGTTTATATTTAACATGTGAAATAAGTATGAAATTTAATAACTAGTCGATATATCACAAGTGATCAGAATATGAATTCATAGTGAATTATTAAAAGAAGAATAAAGAGTAATAAGAGTTGAGATGTACGTCTTTAATAATGTGAGTACATATAGTGGATATTACTCTTGTGATGTTTTGAAACGCTTATAAGAATAGTAAAGTTGAGATGAGGTGTTAAAGAGTTAGAAGTTTAAAAATATTGAGGAGTCCTTTTAAGAATATGTGTTGTGGATGAGTATGGGAAAGATGTTTGTCAGGTTTAAATACTTACAACTGAGTTGAGTGAATATTGAGTTGTATTTGTCATTGTGCGTATGTGTTACCACTAAGAGTGTTATATAAGTAATATGATTGACATTACACGGAGTCACCAAGAAGTATGTGTAAGGAGAATGTGCTATGTGAGATACCATAATATGGTACATTGAGGAATTTGTACAAGTTATTTGAAAGAAATACGATATATAATAGTTAGAGAAGTATTATGGGTTTGGTAAGTATGGTTAAAGTTCTAAGTGGTGAGGTTACGTTTAACATCCATGTTATCAAACGGTTAAGATGAGTGTATTAATGATGTTGCATAAGACTATCATGTTAATAAGGATTGGAGTAAGATTATGATTGTAAAGTTATTATGTTGGATAAATGACTTGTTAAGGTCATTGTATGTTTAGTTAAAGAACAATCAAACATTACTAAAAAAAGGAGAATATCGTGAGAAGTTATATTGAATTCATAGTCCATGACTACACAATATACATGAAAGTGAATATGGGATATTGGCTAAAAGTAAACATTTGGTGAATGATTGTTCATTATCGATATATGGAAAGTAGTGACGCTATGTTTAGATTAAGGAGCATAAGAACGATATTTAACATACTCTAAAACTTCAGAGATGATACGGATAGTAGTCTAAGTCGAACACATGAGTTTGGTATTGAGTGGAAGATGAGAAGATGTCATATAGTAAGTTAGTATTATAATATGATGTTTATCATTTGAAGTAATGAATTGAAGTTGGGGAGATGAACTATAAGAAGTTAGTCTTGTAATAGAATATTTATTATTTGAAATGTTACACGATGATAAGGATAGATTATATGAATGAAGTGAGAAATGTACATAATGATGTTTGGTTTATTAAGAATGTTTACTCATTGTTAATATAAGAGGATACAATCGATAATATATTATGTGTGAATGTTCGACATACGTATATAAAGGTATGGAGTAATATATGAGTTGGGAATTAGTTGTTATTGATAAGAAATCACTAGACGATTATTCTTGCGTATGAATGATAAAGACGCTTATGTGTTGATATATCCTGATTCTACACATTCTTTATGTCTTGCTTTATCTATTGCATCTTAACAAACCACTATCATCATTAGATTCTAGTTTAGCAATTATTACTCCAGTGTGGGAAATTTGTTTTTATTGATAGGGTGTGTAGGGAGGGTATGGTACGAATAAGTGAAAAGGAGTTGTTGGTTGACTTACTACCTTTCAGTAAGCATGACTTTGATGCGATTTTGGGTATGGACTGGTTGTCCTCATATCATGTATGTTTAGATTGCTTTAGAAGGAAGGTAGTGTTTCGGTTACCGTATGAACCTGAATTTAAATTTATTGGGTAATGGAATGTCACTTGCGTATTATTTTACAGACCTTGCGAGAGAAGCAATTATATGCTAAATTTTCTAAATGTGAATTTTGACTAGACCAAAGTAGTGTTTTGGGGAATGTTATTTTTGCTGATGGTAATTGTGTTGGTTGAAAAGAAGATGGATGGAATTTATAAAGGATTATGACTACACAATACATCACCATCCGGATAAGGCTAATGTTGTTGCTGATGCCTCGAGTAGAAAAGCTCTAGGCAGAGTATTTTATATTTACTATGTTCGAGTTAACTTGCTGAGAGAGTTAACTTTAATGAGGAAGAAGTTAACGTTAAATGAGTTGTGGAATACTAGTGCAATTAAATGTTAGACATATGCTAATAGACTGGATACGACCATCACAAGCAGGACATATAGAATTGGATAAAATTAAAGATAATATGAAAACGAGTAAAGAAAATAAATTTTCTATTCATAATAATGACATTATTATATATGATAACCGTTTGTGTGTACCTAATGTGCCTAATTTAAGGAGAACGATTTTAAAGGAGGCCCATTGTTAGTTATATGCTATGCATCCAGGAAACACATAACTTTATAGAAATTTGAAATAATGTTATTTGTGGCCGGGAATAAAGCACGATAGTGCAGACTTTGTTGCTAGATGTATGGTTTCCAACAAGTGAAGGCGGAGCATCAAAAGCCTAATAGGCTACTATATTCCTTACCTATTCCTGAGTGGAAATAGGAGCATGTTACTACCGATTTTGTTATAGGTTTGCCAAAATTATCATGAGGGTTTGATTTCATTTTGGTTGTCATTAATAGATTGACTAATTCGACACATTTTCTTCCTGTTAAAGCTACTTATTCCATGGATATATATGCCAACATATATGTGGATGAGATAATTAGATTGCATGTTTCACCTATTTCTATTATCTCTTATCGAAATCCTAGATTTAATTCCCACTTTTAGCGTAGTTTACAATAAGTTTTGGGGACTAAATTGAGATTTAGTTCAACTTTTGATCCTCAGACTGATGGGGCAGTCAGAAAATGATCCAGGCACTCGAAAACATGTTGCGAATTTATATATTAGAGTTAAAGGGCAGTTGGGATGAACACTTATCACTAATTAAGTTGCTTATAATAATAGTTATCATTTAGGTATTGAGATGGATCCTTATGAATCCTGGTATGGGAGAAAGTATAAGACCCCAGTGTGTTGAGCAAAAGTAGAAGAATGAAAACTACTTGGGCCAGAAATTGTGCAACTGACTACCGAGAAGATAAATTTTATTCATAATCACTTGAAGGTGGTGCAAAATAGACAAAAACGTTATCCAGACAACGTAAGGAAGGAATTAAAATTCGAGGAAGGTGATCAAGTTTTCCTACGTGTTTCTCTTTAGAGAGAGGTTATGAGATTTGAGAAAAAAAAGGAAAATTAAGGGCTGGGTACATTGGCCTTATGAAATAGTGAAACGAGTTGGAGTTGTATATTAAAAATTGGCTTCGATACAATAACGATCTCGTATACATGATGTTTTTTTTATGTATCAATGTTACGTAAGTATGTGGTTGATCCTTCACATGTGTTTATTTTATAACTGATAGAGCTTAAAGATAACTTGACCAACATGGAGGAACCAATTGTTATTTTTGATTGAAAAGAACAGGCAAAACCATTACATTAGTTAAGGTAACGTGGAGAAATCAAAATTTGGAGTATGACACATGGGAAAGAGAAAATAACATGAAGGTGTGATATCCTCATCTTTTGGTAAGTTCTTATGCATTAAATTTCGAGGACGAAATTTTTATAAGAGGGGTAGAATTGTAAGGCCCTAAATGTGATTAGGAAGGTTAATTATTTGATTAAGTGTGAGTTATATGTTATAAGTTGATGAGGGGTGTTAAACGCGTTAATTATTATATTTGGGGGATGCATAATCATGTGACATATGTGTTGGTTGCATTAGATGTTAATCAAGCTTATGATCGGGGATAACTTGTTTAGATCATATGATTAGTTATGTGGTTAAATTCATCATGAAAATATGTTTCTAATGCATCATTATGTTTATAAAAATTAAACCAAGGTGTTGGTCCGAAATTGGCATTGTTAGGTCGCCAAATGTGAAAGTTTTGAGATTTTCGGTAAATTGCTACCCTTCTGTTCGGGCCCAAAATAGGCATACTAGTTTTATGATTTGTGGAAAATAAAAAATATCAAAGTTGTAGATATATGAGCTAAGTTTATAACACAACAAACGGTGTGTAAAACAGAGGTCCAAGTAAGGAGTAATGCTGAAATTACGAAACAAGGGCAAATATGTCTATTCGTTAAATGGTATTTTGTCTTACTAGTGGAACACATGGCTTGTTTTGATTGGACCAAGGGGAGGTGCCTTATGCCGACTTAAAGAGCTTAAAAATACCCCTTGTTATTCATTTTCATCAGAATTTCAAGTGGGGTTGAGAGTTACTTGGAACAAAGCAAGGTTATGATGAATTAGTGAAGGATTAAGGCAGATTATCGAGAGATAAACAAGCTTATGTATCCAAAGGTGCTTAGGTAAGATTTAGCTTATAAATTTCATTCTTTACATGATATATGGTGTTTTATATGATATTAAAGATCATATTTAGGGATGATATAATACGTGTTGTTACGTGTAGGTGGGTATGTGTAGGTTGTATATATGAAGTATGTTGAATTCATACAACTAAGGGTGTAATCATCATGTTAATCTAATTGGTGTATTTTATGAATACTCAATGGAATCGATTGATTCTAGTTGGACATGAAACTAAACTTATACATACATGTCATATCCGAAAATTATGTAAAAATACCAAGAAATGAATCTTGGGTAATAGTTTGAAGTTTGGGTATGAAATCTGCCCCAAAAACATAAGTGTGCACACCAGGTGTTCGATGTTTTGCTTGACTTAGTAAATGAACTCTAAAAATTATGCAACATCAATTTTATATTATTCAATATGTTTAATATATGTTTCCATGATTTATAACCGAGTAGGACATTATATATGCTTGAAAAATGTTAAGTTATGCTTTGGTGGTCTACTCAGACCTAGATGTGTTAAAAGTGGCATAAATCATTGAATACTTATTGGAATCAAGAAATTCCAATTGGAAATATTAGAGAACATATATGGGTATGATAGACTTGATGGGGAGAATAAAATACCTTCTGGTTTGGCTTGGGGGTTGTGTTTAAGTTGAAGTTTTATTGTTGTTTTTCTCCAGAAATTATTTGGAAAATGTTGTAATAAAACAGGCATAACTTTGTCTAGAGAATTCATAATTTAATTCCATAAATTGCGTTAGAACCCTAATGAATAAGGTGTTATAGAAATGTGAAGTATCATATTCAATTAGTTTTCAGTTATGTTAGATTGACCAACTGATGTGATGTCTAACTGAGTTTAATGTGATTTGGTGTATTCAAATACTAATGATGTTGAATTGTTAGGTGGGGAAGCGACTAACACTACCATACCAAGAAAATAGTTTTGGTATTAATCTTAGTACCAAATTAAAGGTGAGTGACCTATCCTATGAAATATAGATGCTTATATGTTCATATGGGAATGTGTAGTAAAACTCATGTGTTAAGATGCTTATGGGAGTGATGTTATATTTATGAAACATATGCATATGATTAAGAATGTTATGTGATGTTATATAATGTTATGGACTGAGGTGGGTCCTTTATATAATGTTAAGGACTGTGGTGGGTCCTACGGGATGTGACGGTCCCGTTAACTCAACTTAAAGGTTTGTTGTACTCGGGCCTAATTATGGGATGTGGTATCCCCATTAACTGGGAGTTAATTGGACTGGCGGGTCCAGGCTTGCGAGAGTTACACAATTCCTGTTGGGTTATGACATAAGAAAATAAAAATTGTTATTCAAATTGGTTATATATATGTGATGTATGTGTGGAATATAATCATTCACTAAGCTTGTGTTGCTTACACTCCTATAATGTTATGTTTCAGGTATGCTTATCGTTTGGAGTTCACTGCCAAGTTAGGACATTGAATGGGAGAGTGGAGGATAAATAACGTGAGTTTTATATCAACAAACTTTTTGGGTAAATGTTAAACAAAGGAACTTATGTAAGTAAATTTGTTTGTTACTTTTAAGTTGTGCATAAAGGTAGCTATGTTTTCATCCAAACATGCCTTTGGAAAAAAAAATCTTGTGTTATTTTTCAAAAGGTTTCAAGTACCATATTGTCTAATGGGGATTTATCTCTAAATAAAAGGTTGATTTTAAGTTAATTAAGTTGGGGCGCGACAACTAAGCATTTGTTTTATCCACATTAATTGTGCGCAACAGCTTCCTGTTGCTATATACTCTGATTCTGTGGTGGAAAGTGAAGTGCAATTTTTCTTTTTACTACTCCATCCTACCAAATTATTAACTATATAATAACAGGCACCTGATGTGGTTTTACTATCATCAGAACACCCAGCCCAATCAACATCGATGTATCCTACAATTGTACTATATATATATTTAGTGTACCATATACTTAAGTTTATTGTCCCTCTAACATACTTAATTATACATTTAACACATAGAATATGACTCTATTTAGGCACACTTTCGTAACGGGCATAAGTACAAACAACATACATGATATTAGGTCGTGAGGATGTTAAGTCTAGCAGGTTGCCTATCGTGCTTCTATATTGGGTAGGATCTATAGTCTTCCAAAGTTCATCTTTGGATAACTTCATAGAGGTACCCATGGGAGTCCTAGTGGTTTTGGCATTATCTAAACCAAACTTCTTTATTAACTCTAATGCGTACTTAGATTGCGAGATGAATAACCTATTATCATTCTATTTGACTTGAAGTCCTAAGAAATATTGTAGCTCCCCCATAAGTGATATTTGGTATAACGGCCTGAACAGTAATCATGGGGTCTCCTATCACGACCACCATTTCCAGAATACTCCATCTTTTGTCGAGTCCTCTCCTCCGGAAATCTTCCTACGACCCTCATTGGCCGTCCCAAAGAAAGTTCGGTGTATAAAGCCCAACCGAACTCGTATATGAATAACATTAACTACTAAATCGTAGGAGAACGTAAATGCACGTACGTAAAGGACTACAATAATCATATCATAAGGCTCTACATTAAAGAACGTTAAGCTAAAACGTGAAAAGCCGCACAGATCCTAAGGACACTAGAACCTGATGCTCTGATACCATATATGACACCCCGCACAATAAAACACCGGTGATCAGTCCTATATCAAATTAAACAGGAATCTCATATGGATCATCCTTAGCATCACTGTCAAAATTTTATAAAAATAACTAACCACCTAGTATTCAAAAAAACTGATGTTAAATATTAATCTTTATTTTAACCAAAACATAATCTCATGCGGAAAAAAATATACACACATATAAATAGAGTCAAACCATCTCATCAAATAACTAAAATAACGTTTTGCTGAATAAACCATCGGTTAATCCAAATCAAAGTAAATTAACAGAGAGTAAAACATCCCACACAATCTGAAGTGCAATAATTGAATAAAACTGTGAGCGACATGCTCGAGATAAACTGAGATAACATTCCTAAACTAGGAATAAAACTAGGGAAGCGTCTATCCAAATCCTGCAACATCCACACATGCTACAACTGGGAGTCCCTGGAGTAAATTCAAGCCTGGCGTCCATGTGCCTGGACAGCTAAAAGGTTTTGAAAATAATTGATAGCAAGGATTAGAACCCAAAACGTTTTGAAAATATTTAGCACGTGATTAAATTGCAATAATGCATGAATGCTCTTCATATTTAAGCTAGTGTCGCACTCCCTTGAGGACGGACTCACCCCTCAACTAATGTGCACACCTAAACGCTTTCTTTATATCCTCTTTACTCATCTACCCCGTAACTAGATACTTGATATAACTTCTTTCAACCACCCTACTCAAACTCAGTATGCTTAAGATATGATTTATAAGTTGTTAATCACATTAACTTAGTTAATCATTTTCCCTTTTTAAATCCATATAACATTCACACCCGTTATATAATTAATACAATTCACATAATGTACTTATTTACCCGTATATAATTATTTATCCAATTATATACGTAAAACCATATTACAACATTAACACATATGTTAAATATATATATTCCATCCTCCCTAGTAATACCTCACAGGATGTAATCTCTAAAGTGCTACCAACCCAGGCTACTCAGTCCCACCTAGAGTTCCGAGACAACTATGGTTCTCCGAATCGGAACGTGAAATAATAACGTAATGGAGGCAGTCATATTCCCTAGAGTATGAGGACATCATCTCGATTCCCCATCTGTGTAATTAGACTCTATGACCTGGGGATATACTCGCCCTACTCCTCAAACTAGGAGATTCACCTACATTGCGCAACCTCCCTTGGTAGCACTCGAGTATATAATTTAAATAAATATCTAGTCACTGATATTTATTTGCACACAATATATATAAACTATCAAACACCATATATTTAATTTAAATTTCGGCTTTACCGTGCACAAAATCCGTAGCACTAGCTTATATTTTTCTGAGTCTATGGTCCGACTCTAATTAATTAATTTACCCAGTAATTAATTTAATACATTCCCGAGTCTCTGGTCCGACTCTAATTAATTAATTTACCCATTAATTAATTTAATGCCTTTTCGAGTCTATGGTCCAACCCTAATTTAATTAATTTATCTATTAATTAATTTATTACCTTGGTGTCACTCAACCAATATACCCGGACTTGCTCACTTGGCCCGTATCTTAATATTACCCGACTCTATATTCTAACTCTAAACTAATCTATTTCTCTACATAATTAATTTAATGGCTTGGCGTCACCAGAACTCGCTCACCTGACCCAAAAATAAAATATCCCCAATTTATTATTCAAAATTCTCCTCAATAAATTTTTCACAATTATTAATTTAAGGTTTTCAATTTACTCAATTTGCCCAGACTTTTAAAATGTCATTTTCGGGCATTTTGGAGCCATTTTGAAGAACACATATTAGACAATAAAAGTTAGAAAACGTGATTTTCTATAGGGTAACGTGGACAGAATCACCATTAACAGCTTTTGTGTAGCCTTTTACCCAGAATTCTCCACTTTAAATCCTTAAGTGTTCAAAATTAACTCTAACCCAACTTAAGTCAAAATTCCAATATAATAATTGTCATCCCAAATACAACATTAACCGTGATTCTTCCCGGATTCTTTACAGATCAAAAAAACTTTCAATTTATCAATTGGTTTCTCCACAATTCAGACAAATAAATTATCATTCTCATATCTCAAAATTTATTTGTAATATCCACAAATTTAAAATCCCAATTTATGTCTACCCAACCCAAAATCATTAGTTTAACACACCTACTATGATATGAATTGAAGACTACAATTAAATTAAAAGCAAGTTTAACAACTTGCCTCAAGAGTTCGTAGTGTGTGATTATTCTTTGGTGTAGAGATCGTTATGTGATGAAGAACACTTTCCTTGCTCTTCCCTTTTTGGCTCCCAAGAGTCGTCCCTCTTTGTCCCTTACGTTCTCAGATTTTTCTCAAATGAGTTCTGGCTGCCCATAACTCCAAAATTTAAGTTTTTATCTCCAAATCCAGTTTTTAATCATATGAGCCTAATTAAAATGGTCCAAATACCCCTGAGTGTGCTCGGTTATGTTTAAAAGTACCTCGTGACACCTTTACCATCACCGAGTACACTTTCTGACTATCTCGGCCCATCCGAACTCAACCGTGCATTCAGAATTGACATCCGAATTAATTTATAAAAGGTCCCTATCTCACACCCAACTTAGTCTATATTCGACTTCTGGCCGAGATAAATAAATGCCACGTCACTTATACACGTTATGACGTAAATAAATTATTACTATTCACTTAGTAATTTAATTTTCATAAATATTAACCATTTTCTCTTCGATTAATATTTAAATATATATTAACATAATTAATTCAATTAAATTATGACACACAAATACATTAAAATTATCCGAATGAATTAAATATTAAAATGCACAAAAATACGGGGTGTTACAGTGGGGCGAGGGTGCCGCTAGCGCGGACCTTAAAGAATAAAAGCATATTGGTTAAATGGGTGTTTGAGGGATTTTTTGAAACAAAATAAAAGGTTTGCACTAAATGTGTATTAAAAAATATTTGAGAGACTTTTGGGTAATTGATCCTTTAGAAAAATAGTTAATTTTTCTTTAAAAAAGTTTATTATCTTAGCAGAAAACAATAAAAAAAATTGTTATGTAAAATACTTAAAACTATTATTTACTTTTTAAAAGAATGTAAATAATTTTTATTTTGTTTTATTTTATTTACTTTTTCAAATAATTTAAGTACTTTTTATCTTTTATGCAAATGTAAATAAGAAGGATAAAGATTTAATAGCAGGTCGGATGAAATTATAAAAAAAAGGTTTTATTTTAGGATCAAATACCAAAAACTCCCTCAAACATTGTTTAATACACACTTAGTCCAAGCCTTTTATTTTGGACCAGAAAGTTCCTTATTCTTTTATCTTTAAAAGTCCGCGTCAACGGCATGGTAAAGTCTTTTTGGCATGGTGAATGACTTTTTGGTACAAAATAAAAAGGCTTGGATTAAACGTGCATTAAAAAAAATTCGATAGATTATTTGGTATATGCTCCTTTATTTTATTTTATTTTATTTTATTTTATTTATTTTTCAAGCAATTTAAGCACTTTTTAACTTTTATGCAAATGTAAATGGAAGGACAAAAATTTAATAGAAAGCCAGATAAAAATTAAAAAATAGAAATGAAAGGTGGAGAAATAAAATGACACGTGAAAAATTCTTTTACATTGTATGTTTTTTATGGACGTGCGTAAGCGTTTCTAAAATAATATATAAATGTATGGAATAAAATCACAACGCCCTATTGATACGTGTCGTAGTATTTGTTTCCTAGTAAAACCCTAAGGAACGTATCCTAAACAAACACTCTTGTCTCACTCTATTAAATTCCCTCAGCTGATTGAGACTGTGGAAGAGGGATAATAAGGCTGGTTCACAATCGCATCAGCCAAACATTCCTTCCCCCTGGGGTTTCTCTTGCCCCTCTCCATTGCCTGAAAACAATCCCACCAAGAAACGAGCCCCTTCCGTAGAAATCTCGATCAGTTTCGTGACATGACACTCTCCACTAATGAATACCCTAGTTTACCCGATACCCTTTATGATACTTTTCTCGAAGAGAATTTTAGGAGACTTGATCTATCACCCCCTTCTCACCAATCCCCTTTTAGGCCCTCGCCGTCAATCAATATGCCAAATCCGAATATATCATATGAACATATTGGTTGGGATTTCCATGACTTGAGAGTTCAATCTGCTGTAAGAGGTGAGAGGGGATTATATGAGTATCCGCGCCACCCTCAAGATTCTTCAGATTTTACCCAGGATAATTTGGAGGGCTACGGTGGTGCTGGTATGCATGCTTTCAATCCATATTATACTTATAATTATGATTATCTTGATGCTGTGTACAACAGAAGGAGAAATTTGGGTGCAATGACGAATAGATACTCAGCCACAGCTAGGCCTTGGGATAGTCTAAACCAGTTTAACGGTTTTAGGCTCGAAAATCAGGTGCCCCGCAGGGGGAGTTCCGCCATTAACAGCTTCGAATCTGGAAACTCGAGCACACTGAGGTCACGTCAGCGTTTAAATTTTGGGCCCCTCCAGAATTTTAGGGGAAGGATGGTTTTGTTGGCGAAGGATCAACACGGGTGTCGTTTTCTGCAGAAGAAGTTTGATGAGGGAAATCCGGAAGAAATTGGGCTTATTTTTTTTGAGTTGCAATATCATATAAAGGAGTTAATGGTGGACCAATTTGGGAACTATCTTATTCAGAAGGTTTTTGAAATTTGCAATGAGGATCAGATGACTCAAATACTTGTCTCTGTGGCCAGTCATGATAATCATTTCTTGGCTATATGTCTTGACGTGCATGGGTATAAATTTCCTATCAAAATAGACTACTGATATTATATATATATATATATATTCAATAATATTTTCTTTGTTGCAGAACTAGATCTATGCAGAAATTGCTAAATCATCTTACGATGCAAGAGCAAAGGAATATTGTTGTATCTGTACTTATCCGTAATATGGTTACAATGACCAATAATGTGAATGGTCATCACGTGGTTCAACACTGTTTGAAACTCTTCTCTAATGAAGATGTAAAGGTAATGTTTATAATATTTGCATTCATATTCTTATTTTTAATGTATTTTCTATCATCCCAAAAATTAGAATAATGTTTCTACAATTAGTAGTTTATACCCGTGCTTTAGAACTAATAGGAATCTACATGCTTTACATTTTTGGAGTCGATAGAAAGATGGGTGTTATTGGTTTCTTTGACGTTCTGCTTATATATTACATGTAAATACACCCTCATCTCTCAATTGATACTTAAAGATTTTCCAGAGGCCAAAAAGCCTCTAAACACTGAATCTGAACGCATTCTTTCACATGTTTTATGTTGGAAAAAAACACATATGTTTAATAAAATTAATAATGAGTAAAAACAAAACACTTCTTGCATGGGATAATAAGAATTTGAATCATGTAATATCCTATAATTTTATATGGGAAATCCCTAAAAATCTTTTTTTTTACTAAAAACATATCGCTAAAGTTGATTTACGTTTTACAGCGAAAATAATTGTATATTTGTCCTATGGTAGATAGGAAGACTATATTCTGCTTTTTTTTTTTTGTGACAGCATATTGTGGAAGTAGTAGCCAATAACTTAATGGATATTGCAAAGGATAAGAATGGATGTGTTATAATGCTGAAATGTTTGAGAAAAGTTCAGGGAGAAGCTTTAGACCGTCTGGTAGTTGAAATTATAGCAAATGCTTATGTCCTTTCAGAAGATGCGTTTGGGTTTGTCTCTCTCTCCCCTCTACTTTTAATTTAAAAGCATCTTTAGCCAAACACTGAGTAATGAAACTCATACAGGTATTGATATGGCTTTGCATTAGGAGATATCTAAACGCAATTGTATATCTGTCCTAAATATTAACTCTGATGGTAGATATAAAGATGGATGAACCCGGATTTGAGACAATCTGTGTCCACTGAAATATTATGGCCAAAGATTTTGTATTTTCTTAAGTAATGAACAAAACCGAGTAATATTATACTTACGAAACTAAAATTGTACAACTTTTGTATATATTATGTTAGTGGGATGAAAGAGAAAATATTTACAATTTGGATATTATTTATTATATTAGAAAAACATATATACTCAAATTCAGTGCAGAGTAATTTTGAATCCCTTAACCACTCTCTCTAGATGGAGGGGTTGGTAAAATACGATATATATATATATATATATATATATATATATATATATATATATATATATATATATATATATGGACCTTAAATGACAGGCTCAAAACTGTTGGGATAAATGAATGAATTTCTGAACCAATTTACTGAACATGATCTCTTATAGTCTATAATGATCGTTCTCACCAAATGTAATGGAAAAATCCTTCATTAAATGTTTGTATTTGACCGATTTCAAGATTGAATTTTGGTGGAAATAGAGGTCATCTTCAACCAAAAAATATGTGCAATGTGCTATTTATCATAAGAAGTATCACTCTTCAGACATGAATGAATTCTCGGTCTCTAATGTATTTAATTTTGTTTTCTCCACTTTCAGTAATTTTTCAGTGCAGGATATAGTGGGGCTGAAGATACCACGCATCATAAAGGGTGTGCTTGCGCAGCTTGCGGGGAATCATTTCGAACTCTCCACAAACAAGTATGGAAGCATTGTGGTGGAGAAATGCTTGAAAGAGGCAGCTGAACATCAATCCTCTCAAATCATTGAAGAGTTGATGAATAATCTAGATTTTTTGAGTATTTGTCTGCATCCTTTTGGGAACTATGTGGCTAAAAGCAGTTTGTTAGTGCTCGAGGTATGATCATCTACACATAATCTTTCTTTTAAATTGGAAACGATATCAAAACCTACCTTTTTCAAGGGCTTCTTTTGTTGATATATCTTGATAATCCTATGAGTTACATCATTTTTAAAAAATAATAATAATTAATATCGCATCTGCTACTTTCAAGGTTTAACTTTATTTTTAATAGTCTAAAATGCAGGGAGGACGTCTTCACAAAAGAATGGTCGCTTTCATTGAGAAGCATAAACCAATCCTTATTAACCATCCCTATGGAAAAAATTTGCTTAGCAAAGGAAGGAGGAAGCGTGTATAAGCGGTAGACTGTACAACATCAATTCGAACAATGTGCTTTACAACTTCACTCTCTAGAACTCCTATGTCAATTATTTTATGTTGTTTGATTTTGTGAGACAACTGTGTTAATGTGGCCGATTGTTGTGTGGGAAAAAAGAGTTGTTGAGTGTGTATTCTACTCTAACTTTTGGAGTGGAGGTTGTTGATTGTTATCAAGTAAACTTATGGTGTAGTTGTTTTGAATATAATAGGCGAGTGTTATCTTATTTAATTTGAAATATTAGTGTTTGTTATTGATTTCTTGCTTAATGGCTGTTGCGATTTGCTTGTGAAATTTTGTAATCTATTCAGCTTGAGGTTTTACTTATCAATTCTTTATTGCTTTGAATAGTTTGAATTTTTGCCTCTTTTTTATTCTTTATTTCTGAAATCATGTGTCACCGAACAATTTTTTTTTAGATATACGTCATGTCCACCAAAAGAATGGGACATGTGTCATTCACAGATGGGCCCTTGCTATACCAACGAGACGAGGGAGATATGAAAACAAATATTAAGGATGAATTTGAAAATAAGCTTGTAATTGGTAATTTCAAAGAGACTATTAATTTAGAATTAGTTATTTTGAAGATAATTGAAGTAATTCATGTTTACATCAAAAGGTTAAAATAATTATATTTAAGGTACAAATAAAGTTAATCCTAAATAATTGTTTAATTGTTTAAAGGTATTTGAGTCAATTTGGGGCTAATGAAACTCGGTCAAATTAAACTCTACCCAACATTAATTTTATAAAAGGTCATTTCAGTCAATTTAGCTACGGACAAAAAATAGTTAAATATGGCCTCACCATTCATATATAGTATATAGATAGATTATGAGAGGTAATTCACTTTTAAAGAATTAGGAAATGGTTAAGATATCATCCTACTTTTATCGATTTGTAATGTTGTAATCATGTTGTATGTGATTAAGGTGTAAATGAGTTGAGTCAAGACGAACATAGGATGGTCAAGTTTGATTTGAAAAGCTTAATGAACTTGAAAATGTGTTCAAGATTACTTCATGAACCGAGAACAATCTTTTATACGAATGAACATGATCCGAACTCGAGTAGTTTGATATTTTTATATTGTTTTATTACGATTATTAGTGATTGAAACAAATTTGAGCCGATCTTAATAAGGTAACGAGCTTGAAAATATGTTTAAACTTAGTTAGTTTATTTATAAGCCAAAATTGAATGAGCTATTATCCAAACTCGCATGAGACGAAATCGAGTGGTTTGGTTCATTTTACGACCTATATGTGTGGTGGATCGTTTTATAAGTATAGTCTCCTAAGGCATTTTATTTTTGGTAATAATTAGTAGTGGCATTTGGGTGGGATGGACCAAGTTTAGATTGGCTAAATTTGGGCTAGGCCGGATTTGGACAAGCGAAATGTGGGTTAAAATAGTGGGCCGTATGGTTTGGGTAGAGCCAACCCATAAAGGAATAATAACTTTATTGTCATCAATTTTGTTACAAGAAGAATCCATTTTTTGTGGGGTTTTCAACATTTTCATTATTTTCTATGTACGATAACCCATCCCTTTCTTGAAATTAAACCTGAAAAACTTGTCATTGTCAACTCCCTAAAACATTGCATCCATGGCGAGTTTTCGATTGAGATATGTCCATTTAGGTTAGAGAGATGAAAAAAAGATTTAAGAGTCGATTGAGGGTTACAAAATGTTAGATATATAGATATATAGTGTAGGGTTTATAGATTTATAGATATATAGTGTAGGATTCAACTTACACTAATGTAAACTAAGAGAAGTTTTGCATCCGTCAATAATTTATATGATTCATAAATTAATAAACCGACCATTGGGTTTGGCGTACTTACTACCTATAGTATGCGCATATTGTTAAGGATTCTATAGGTTTGTGTACCTTCTTTCTAAATTTCATTCACTATATAATTTTAGGTAAAATCATGATAATTTGATTTTTGACACTCACATTTAATGTAAAATGATTATTAAATCCAACGGTTTGTTTATCAACTTAAATATACTATAAAAAATTATTATGTAAAACTTCGTAGTTTACACCTCAATGAGTTAAACCTTTCCCCCATATATATATATATATATATATATAGAGAGAGAGAGAGAGAGAGAGAGAGAGAGAGACACGCTCTTATGCACACCAAGTTTGCACATTGATTTTTACTTATTGTTTAAAATATTACAAAAAATTGAGCTGAATTATCTTATATGGAATTTTAACATTTCAATGGACCCATATAAAAAAATCAACTCAAAATAATTATTTTTACTATTTTTAAAAAATTGGTCAAACTTTCACAACTTTTAGAGTGCTTTAAAAGATGGAAAAGTTTGCCTGATTTTTTACAAATAGCAAAAATGTTATTTGGAGATGATTTTTTTATATGGGCCACTTGAAATGTTTAAATGCCATATAAAAAAATTCAACTCAAAATTATTTTTTTACTATTTAAAAAAATTAGTGTGCAAACTTGGTGTGCATGAGAATCTCTCTCTCTCTCTCTCTCTCTCTCTCTCTCTCTCTATATATATATATATATATATATATATATATATATATATATATATATATATATTCACACGACGAGCACTCGCAACCTAGTGATGATCATTAAGACAATCGCATTGACTACGTCGCAGAGTCAAATCCGTGGTTAGGCTCCACCAAGACATGAGTACCCCCAGTTCCCATTATTGTCCTCGGGGGGAGAAAACGATGGAGGGAAATGAACAATAATGGTCAAGTTAAATATCACAGCTGATAGACACTTACGAGCAACGTCTTCTCAAGTAAGAGCAACAACACGCCATCAACAAGAAGAAAATTTTTGCCTATGGTGTCATCTGTACAGGATGGAGCGGGAGATTCATAGGGATAAGCATAAACACCAAGATATCACCCCCACTCCTAGACCTCGGAGCAGTAAAATTCGCAACCGAGGAAGGACTTTACTGTGACAACTCGGATATAATTATGATAAATCATGTTTAAATCATGCTTACCTTATGAAATGGAGATAATGTGTTATTGGTGTAAATAATGTTAAGTTATTATGTTTTGTCTAATCCTACCTTTATAACTCATGAGATATCGAATTAGTTACAAACACGAATTTTTAAAGTTTTCGGTAGGAATGTTCAAGTTGAAGACTTGTTTTGACCATTATAATAAAACAATTGATGTTGGAACACGAGGCCCCCAATTGTGAAATTCTTTTACTACAAAAGAGTAATTTCATTTTATAAGATGCGGAAGCGGAAGCGGAGAAGGTGGTTCAATTAAACAAATTAACAAATTTTAATTTCTTTTCAAATTAAAATTAAACCAAGTGAAATTACATTAAAACACACACACAATTTAAATTTCACTTAAACACAATTAATTCAGCCCAAGTCCTAGAAATTTGCCTAAGTCATATTTTCAATATTACCAAATTAGGTCAAACCAATATTATCAAATTAAGTGATGACTTGAATTAAATTAACATAAACATTACCCAAATTAATTTAGCACCAAATTAGACAATTAGTGATTAAAACCAAATTTTATCTTGAATTACCTAAGCATGCGTTCTAGGTGATTTTGCAAAGATAGAATAAACAATAAATCACTACGCCGCGATGTACGGGGAAAAACCCACAATGGAAAAAAATCTCGGACGGACCTAGCCTTAAGTCCACTAAGTATGGTTTTACAATTACAAGACAGATGACTTACTTCCTCGACTCGAACCTTTTCAAGCCTTGACGCGTCTTCTTGTAAACACTTCCGCCTAGTCGATAACCCCGGAGCTCCACTGGAATGTTGGGCTTCACCAATGAGACATAGGTACACCGTCAACCACACATGGTGCCTTTCACCGTGTGAGAATGCTGGAGCAAAATAAACTTCTTCTTCTTCTTTGTGGTATTTAGAAGAAAATCCGAACGAACTCTTCAATAAGTAGAGTAAACCGGTGCCAAAACTCCAAGCAATGTATATATATAAAGGAACTTGGATAAACAAACAATGGGTGTAAAACAGAAGTGTTTTAAAGTTTTTCTTGAAAAATTAACACTCTTAAACAATGATTTTTTTCTTGGAAAGTTGAACTCTCAAACTCTCTCTTGGAAGTTGTAGGATATGAAAAAACTAAGTTAGAAAACTTGGTTCCCGCACTTAGTTATTCAGGTAAAAAGTTAGTGGTAAAGTGGAAAAACTACTCAAAAACTGCCAATTAATTATTCCCGTCAAAACTCGTTCGAACGAGATTTTTCGTTCGAACGAGCCTTCTAACGAAGTTCCAGTGTGAACTCGTTAGAAATATCGGTTGAACATCATTCTCGTTCGAACGACACTTCGAACGATATTCCAGTGGCCAATGCGGGAACTCGTTGGCAAACTCGTTCGGACGACAATATCGAACGAAAAATCAAAAAGTATGAAAATTCTATTTTTAACTTTACTTTAAAGTTTTAATGAAACTTTCTGAAAATAAACAATAGTTTAAAAATAAAGTACACCCATATAAATATTGTTCTAAGCTCCTATATATATATATATATATATATATATATATATATATATATATATATATATTAAAATGCATTCATACCTTAGGAGCAATGAAATCATGTTGATGACGTAGAAATGAGGCATAATAAACTCGGCATTTTGATGAAGCTTTAAACTTGACCGCTTTGTCTTCAACTTTAGTATGTCATAGGCTTGAAGGATGATCAAAAACTCTATCCTATGACTCAAACATTTTTGTCCGGAATTGAGCCAAAACTACAAAGGACTCAATTGGAAATTTGTGTCCTTATAAATCTCCCCCTTTGGCTATTTCGAGATAAAAACCAACAAAAATCCTAAAGGGTCGTCAAGCTCTACTAGACATAACAAAAATGTCCCACCCAAAATAAAAAATACAATGCTTGACTCAAACAACCCAAATGATCAATAGCTTTGCCATTGAAGGTTGCCATATATAGAAGAATTCCTGCACACTTAATCAAACACATTAAACGCATAGAGAATATCAAGAATATTAAAAGCATGTAAATTAAATACTCCCCCTAAATTAATTATCCCCTTTATCAGACACTCCCCCTAAATTAATTCTCCCATTTATCAAACAAATGACCTACTTAGAAAGACGTCTCCCCCTAAGATAAATCTCCCCAAACTAAGATACGATTATAATAGTATTCGATACCATTTCTTCCCTATCATTCTCCCATTTTTTGTCCTGGAATAGACAAAGGCTAAAGGATCAAAACGTAACTTATCTCCCCTAATAAAAGCATAGACACCCCTTAAACTAAACAAGGGATAAATAGAATGGGATAACAAGCTAAACATGCAAATGTGCATAAAGTGATAAGAACATGAAAGTATATGAGCAACAATAACATAACTAATCCATACAGATGAATAACAACTATGATGCGAAAAAAAAATGATACCAAATTGACAAATAAGATTCTAAGCGAGTGATATCAAACAAACTACGCAACAAACAAGGTGGATACCAAAAATGAATTAAAGCATAGATGGACTAGCAAAACATGGCAAAGACTTAAAAAAAATATCATATATATGTATACACAACAGATTTAAACTAAGCATAAGTATACACATATAGATATAAATGCCAAAATGACACAAAACAAAGTTAAGCTTTTCACACTTGTATGGCAAAAATGTGTCATATGGAAATGGAAGCATTGGGGTGTGAACTAACAACAATTAAATTGAGACTCAATCACTTAAACATGTTCACGGAGTTTTCAATTGATTGCAAACTTCATCACATTTGAATATAACCTCATGTGACAATATAGATTGAACTCAATGAACAAACATACACAATGCATACAAGCCTAGAGTTTTGATGATTCTACAAACCAATTGAGTCATGACATTGAAAGCACAATTAGGATAAATGGACATTGTGCAAACCATTGATATACCATCCAATCTCCCTCAATAAGCATATATATTTAAATGAATATATCAAACAAAAATAGGCCTTGGCAATTATTTATCTTTTTAATGCCATAATTCTATTTTTAGTCATTTGGACCACGTATTTCTTGTAGGTCCAAACAAACGGTGGCTTACTATTCGCAAAGGATAATACTTACTTTCGGAGCCCTTCCCCGTGCACATTTATATATCATATTTTTATTTCTCACAAATATTATGTGCAACGGATTGACATGCACTAGTCCTCCTAGGTCACAAGTATGTAGATGACAAGATTGGTAGGAGAACACCTCACAAAGCTCAAATATAACATGTGATGATTAAATTTCAAAAGAGCTCGTGCATGTGTGAATAGAGGCATATAAATATAGAATCCATTTAAATCAACACAAAATCCAACTACTCTATGTAAGCATGGTAAAGAACATAATAAGGATTGACAATCTAAACCAAAAGTTCTAGCCATATGGGAGCGAAAAAGATGGGATTCTAACTTAAGTGTATTCCATATAAAGTGTGTCAAACTAAAATACACACAAAAAAAATCTTTTTGACTTTTTGAAATTTTTAACCAAAAATAAAATTATATACTCAAAAGATAAACAAAAATCATTTGAATTTTTCATTAAGCTTAAATTACCAATAGAAAAAAATCCAAATGATAAACAAAAATCTTTTTGTATTTTTCATTTAATGCAAACAAAAATGAAAGAAATATAATACAAAAGATAAACAAAATTCACAATTCTAGCATGTGATTAAACATGGAGCGTAGACTAGAAAATGACTAAACAAGCATACATTTAGCATGATAATATAGCATGTAGTGCAAAAGCTAAAGTATGCAAACAAAACTAACACATTCAACCTTTAGATTTTACAAGGGAGGAAGCATGTGAAAGTAAATGAGAATCAAATACCCTATCTTATAAAGCTACCAAGTCGGATCTCCTAACCCAAACTAATGATGATCTCGGGGTGTAGTAATCTTGGCTACCTCGGTTGCCTTACATTTGGATTTTCTAGGAACTCGTTTAAGATCAAAACAAAATTTCCTAAGATGACCTTTTCGACCACAATGTGAGCACTTAAAGACTCGGCGAAAAGACTTTCCAATGGAATTACCTCTAAAAGCTTTCCTAGGTGATTCTCCTAAAGCATTGGATTTGGCTTTATGAGTAGATTCATTACAACTATCGAAGCCTAAACCACAAGTGTCATTTTTTATTTGGACCGTGCCTAAGATTTTATCTAGTTTTTCGGACCTACACTCCAAATCAAATTTGACTTTTCTAGAGTCTTTGAATTTATTTTTTAATTCTAAAATATTAGACTCTAATAAAATATTTCTCTCTTCAAACTCAAGAAGCTCCTTTTTCAAGGATCCCATTAAACCTCTAAGGTTATCTCTCTCGCCTTCTACATATTCAAGCTTCTCTCGAAGAGTTCTCTCTCGTGTCCTAAGGTCTTCCACTAATGCACTATCATCAACGAACTTTACACGCTCTTTTAAACACGCTTCTAACTTCAAATTATCTCTTTTTAATTTAATAGATTCTTCATAAAGTTCTTGAAAAGCATTTTGAAGTTCACTCGCATCAACCTCTTCTTCATTTTCACTTTCTCTTTCTTCTTCACTCTCACTACCATCAAAATCAAGGGAATCATAAACTTTGACCACGAAAGTGTCATGTGTTTGAATATCTTCATGGGAAGATTCTTTATCGATGCTCACATGACTAGCCATAAAAGCCACAAAGTTGGGCTTAGTGGGGGAATCGGGTCCCTCTTCATAATCACTATCACTAAGGGTTGCATTAAAAGAAATTGGTTATTTACCCTCTCTCCTTAGTTTAGTGGGACCCTCTTTTGCCCTATGGCCATACCCTTCACAACCAAAACACATATTTGACTCGTCCCTATTTAAGTTTTCATTAACAGTTTTAGGGATCTTTTCGACTTTGTCATGCTTAGAAGTTTCAAATTTCTTAAAATCATTTTTAAATTTATCTTTGTTAAATTTTCGAAATTTTCGAGCAAACAAGGCCATATCTTCTGACTCACTATCACTTTCACTCTCTACTACTTGATTTTCCTCTTTTCCGACTTTTAAAGCAATGCCCTTTTCTATTTTCTTTTCAATTTTACAGGGAAACATGTCCAGTTCATAGGTTTGTAAATCACCTATGAGCTCTTTTAATTTCGTAGAGGCTAAAGTTGGTAAAGAATTTAAAACGGTCACTTTTGGAATAAATCTGTCAGGTAGGGATATTAAAATTTTCTTTACTACTCGGTTGTTGGGTGTTTTCTCTCCTAAGTTAAAAAATGAATGAACAATATCATAAAGTCTAGCATAAAATTCATCAAAAGTTTCTTTTTCGTTCATTTTGATGGTTTCAAATTGAGTGGTGAGGTTTTGGAGTTTCGAAGCTTTTATGACACTAGTTCCTTCATGAGTGAGTTGCAAAATATCTCAAGCTTCTTTAGTGATTTCACACGTCATAATGTGTTAGAATTCATCCGGTGTGACTGCGCTAAACAAGGCATTTAAACCACGGGAATTAAAATTTTCAAGTTTAAATTCATTCTCACTCCATCTATCTATGGGTTTGGGAACACGCTCATTATCTACTAAATGTGTAGGTGGGGACCACGACAAACAACCAAACCCTCTTGTCGATAGATTTAAGTGTCGATTTCATTTGCGCTTTTCAATACGCATAATTAGAACCATCGAAAATAGGAAATTTTGAGAATGGGGAAAATTTCATTTTAGCCAAAAATATTTAAAGGATCTTAAACGCAATAATTTAGCGATCCGCTCTGATACCACTTGTTGGAACACGAGGCCCCCAATTGTGAAATTCTTTTACTACAAAAGAGTAATTTCCTTTTATAAGATGCGGAAGCGGAGATGATGGTTCAATTAAACAAATTAACAAATTTTTATTTCTTTTCAAATTAAAATTAAACCAATTGAAATTACATTAAAACACACACACAATTTAAATTTCACTTAAACACAATTAATTCAACCCAAGTCCTAGAAATTTGCCTAAGTCATACTTTCAATATTACGAAATTAGGCCAAACCAATATTATCAAATTAAGTGATGACTTGAATTAAATTAACATAAACATTACCCAAATTAATTTAGCACCAAATTAAACAAGTAGTGATTAAAACCAAATTTTATCTCGAATTACCTAAGCATGCAATCTGGGTGATTTTGCAAAAGATAAAATAAATAATAAATCACTAAGCCGCAATGTACGAGGAAAAACCCACAACGGGAAAAATTTCGGACGGTCCTAGCCTTAAGTCCACTTAGTATGGTTTTATAATTATAAGACAGATGACTTACTTCCTTGACTCAACCCCTTTCAAGCCTTGACACGTCTTCTTGTAAACACTTTCGCCTAGTCGATAACCCCGGAGCTCCACCGAAATCTTGGGCTTCACCAATGAGACATAGGTACACCATCAACCACACATGGTGCCTTTCACCATGTGAGAATGCCACAACAAAACAAACTTCTTCTTCTTTGTGGGATTTAGAAAAAAATCCAAACGAACTCTTCAATAGGTAGAGTAAACCGGTGCCAAAACTCCAAGCAATGTATATATATAAAAGAACTTGGATAAATAAACTACAGGTGTAAAACAGAAGTGTTTTAAAGCTTTTCTTAAAAAATTAACACTCTTAAACAATGAAATTTTTCTTGGAAAGTTGAACTCTCAAACTCTCTCTTGGAGGTTGTAGGATATGAAAAAATTAAGTTAGAAAACTTGGTTCCCGCACTTAGTTATTCAGGTAAAAAGTTAGTGGTAAAAGAAGTGGGAAAGTGGAAAAACTGCTCAAAAACTGTCAATTAACTGCTCCCGCCAAAACTTGTTCGAACGAGATTTTTTGTTCGAATGAAGTCTCGTTCGAACGAGCCTTTTAACGAAGTTCTAGTGTGAACTCGTTAGAAATCTCATTGGAAATATCGTTTGAACATCATTCTCCGTCGAACGACATTCCAGTGGCCAATGTGGGAACTCGTTGGCAAACTCGTTCAAATAACATTCTCGTTCGAACGATAAACTCGTTCGAATGACAATATCGAACGAAAAACCAGAAAGTATAAAATTTTATTTTTAGCCCATAAACTTTACTTTAGAGTTTTAATGAAACTTTCTGAAAATAAACAACAGTTTAAAAACAAAGTACACCCATATAAATATTGTTCCAAGCTCCTATATATATATATATATTAAAATGTATTCATACCTTAGGAGCAATGGAACCATGTTGATGACGTAGAAATGAGGCACAATAAACTTGGCATTTTGATAAAGCTTTAAAGTTGGCCACTACGTCTTTAACTTTAGTATGTCATAGGCTTGAAGGATGATCAAAAACTCTATCCTATGACTCAAACGTTTTTGTCCGGAATTGAGCCAAAACTACAAAGGACTCAATTAAAAATTTGTGTCCTTATAATTGACTTGAGGTGAAAACTACATAGTTGTATATATATGAGTTAGGTTTGTAACACAATGAACGTTGCATCAAATGGACATTCGAGTGAGAAGATATTGTCTTTTAACTAACAGGGGGTAAAGTAGTCATTTAGCCTTAAATGATATTTTGTCTTACATGGTGTCACGTGTTATATTTTGATTGGACCAAGGGGAGGTGCCTTATGCCGACTTATAACCCTTAAAAATCATCCCCTTTATTCATAAAATCAGACTTGGTTCATTTGTGTGTTTATCTTGAGGAAAGAGTGTCGAGAAGTTCGGGAAGAAGAAAGTGAGGAGAAAAATTGTAGAAAAATCCGTAGAAATTACGTAAAAGTATCTAAGGTAATTCTACTCGTAAATCTTGTTATATTTTTAGAATTATTGATTGAAATGATAGAAAACATCTTTTTTTTTTACTAAACTTCGGTGTTTTCAGGTATACGTATGGATAGATGTGAGTTTAAGCAAAGTTGAACATGTAAATCATGTATATTGCTTCGATTGAAAACCTTGTGTATTCAAACTTCTATATCTTTTTGTATATTTCCTGGAATTGAATAATTTCAGTTAGAGATGAAAATAGACTCGTATATGTATAACATATACAAAAATTATATGAAAATACCAAGAAATGAATCTTTGGTGATAGTTTGAAGTTTGGGTATAAAATCTCTCCAAAAGTGTAAGTATGCGCGCCATGTGTTCGATGTTTTGCTTGACATAGCAAATTAACCTCAAAAATTATGAAACTTTAACTTTGTATTTTTCAATACGTTTATTGATGTTGGGTGAAATATCATTAAAAGTTAGGAAAAAATATGAAAATTCCTGGAAGTTGATTGAACGATAGAGAAGCCTATAGGGCAGATTTGCTATATAGCAAAGAAATAGGCATATCTTGCTCTTGGAAACTTGAAATGATATGTCATCTTCTGGATTGGGAACCTAATATGATAAGGATGAAACTACTAAGAAGAAATTAAAATATATTTGTCCTATGATTTGGGTATGGTAAATATCTTACCATGAAGTTAGATTGGACTTCATTTACGATATATGATTTGAATGGGATTATATGATGATTATGAATTGGGTTAAGTTTAAGTTATTCTTTGGATTGTTAATATCCTTATGATGATACTAATATTGTAAGAATTTATATGTGAAATGTAAGAAGAACCGGTTGAACAAATGCCAAAAAAAGGAGAGGGAAAAACATATGAAGTGGCCAAGGTGAGTGTACTCACTGGAAAAAGTTGTATTATATATGGTTACGGAGATGATTTGAATATCACTCATGGGTAAGATGTATTACACTTGGTTATGGATACGATCTGAATATCACTCATGGGTAAGATGTATTACACATGGTTATGGATACGATCTGAATATCACTCATTGATAAGATGTATTATACATCATTATGGAGATGATTTGAATATCACTCACGGGTAAGATGTATTACACATGGTTATGGATACGAGTTGAATATCACTCACGCGTAAGATGTATTACATATGTACGATTTGAATATCACTCACTGGTAAGATGTATTATACATGGTTATGAATATGATCTGAACATCACTTACTGGTAAGATGTATTATACATGGTTAAGAATATGATCTGAACATCACTTACTGGTAAGATGTATGATACATGGTTAGGGATATGATCAGAATAATATTGAATATGAATTTGTTCATTTCAGTTTATCGATATGGGAGGTTACTCCCCGAACCGAAATGGGAGAGATTTGTCGATTAAATACAAGGGGTTACTCCTCGACCAGGAACGGTGGAGAATTATCTATTGGAGACAGGATATGTGAATCATGATTCAGATAAGTTGGTCATTCTTTACGAATGAGCCGGATAAGTATATAATTGGTCATTCTTTATGAATGAGCCGGATAATTATATAATTGGTAATTCTTTATGAATGGGTCGGATAAGTATGCATATATCATCATGGGGATATGAGTTATTGCATTTAATTTTATGCAATAGTATAGTAGTGATGCATTTGCTGAGCTATTTTGCTCATGGTTCCTATATTTATGTTTTTCAGGTGTCGTGATATCACTTCCAAATCTAGGAGGTCGGTGGGGTTAGCAAGGAATGCATAAAACCGTGATTTTGGCCAACGTAAATGGGGTAATTTAAGCCCACTTATATTTTCAATAAGTTTGAATAAGCATATTTACCTTAAAATTGTCAAAAAATTTTGTTTTATTAGTTCATGTTAATAACTGGAAAATGATGCTCGTGTTTATGGTTTTCTTAAGGTAATTATGATTTGACTCACTTTAACTTTCAAACTTAGTTATAAGTAACTGGGTTGGGGTGTGTCAACTTTGGTATCAGAGCCTAGGTTTTAGAGGTTCTGGGGGGAAGAGCGCCTAAATTTGGCAGTGGAAGTAGAAATTATTTTGAGTCATAAGCAAATTGCCTTTATTGACTAGCATATGTTTGTTATACATATATCTTATTGTATGGGATATAAAATATAAGGATCTTGCAGGAAAGGAAATGAGATGTTAAGGTTTATTCGGGGATGATGACAAACACATGTATTTTAATATGAATCATTGCATTATTTTATTTATGGTATGGACAAACATGTCAATGAAGGAAAAATTTTAAAGGCAAAATGTTGTATACAAAAATTGTGAAGTATTGGAAGTAATCTCTTCTTATACTAGAATATGTAGACTTAAGTTGTGTCACTTATTAAACCATGGTTTGGTGTGTGCCCATTTATGTGGGAGAGTGAGGTAGAGGAACCCATATTCCGTTAAAGGATGATATGGTAAATTATAGAGTGTGAATAAAATAAAGATTCACATGGTAAAGGTGAAGTGAGAAGATTAATAGTTGTACGTGTTTAAATTTAATATGTGAAATGGTCTGAAATTCAATTACTAGTCAATATATCACAATTGATTCGAATATGGGTTCATACTGAATTATGATAAGTAGAAGAAAACAGTAATAAGAGTTGAGATGTATTTTTTTTAATAGTATGAGTATATGTAGTGAATATTACTCTTGGGATGTTTTGAAATTCTTATATGAATAGTAAAGTGGAGACGAGGTGTCAAAGAGTTGGAAGTTTAAAAATATTGGGGAGCCCTTTTAAGAGTATGTGTTGTGTATGAGTATGGGAAAGATGCTAATCGGGTTGGGATATCGACAACTGGTTTGGGTGGATATTGAGTTGTATTTGATATTGTACGTACGTGTTATCATTAAGAGTATGCCATATAATGAAAATGACTGACATTATACGGAGTCACCAAGAAGTATGTGTAAGGATAATGTGCTATGTGAGATACCGTAAGGGGATATATTAAGGTATTTGTACAGGTTATTTGAAAGAAATACGACATATAATAGTTAGAGAAGTATTATGGGGTTGGTAAGTATGGTTAAAGCTTTAAGTGGTGATGGTACGTTTAACATCCATGTTACCAAACGGGTAAGATGAGTGTATTAATGATATTACATAAGAATATCATGTTAATAAACATTGGGATAAGATTGTGATTGTAAAGTTATTGTGTTGGATAAATGACTTGATAAGGTCATTGTATGTTTAGTTAAATAACAATCAAATGATACTGAAGAAGGGAATATAGTGAGAGGTTAGATTGAGTTCATAGTGCATGGCTGCACAATATATAAGAAAGTGAATATGAAATCTTGGTTAAGAATAAAAATTTAGTGAATGATTATTCAGTTTCGATATATGAATAGTAGTGAGGCTATATTTAAATTAAGAAATTGTAAGGATGATATTTAACATACTTTTAAACTTCAGAAATGATACAGAAAGTAGTTAAGGTCAAACACATGTATTTCGTGTTGGATGGAAGATGGAAATGTGATGTGTAATAAGCTAGTTTGGTAGTATGATATTTATGATTTGAAATATTACACAATGATAAGGAGTACGTTAGTAGGTTAGCGAGGTAGTGGTAGAAGTACGTTAGTAGGTTAGCGAGGTAGGACTTAGGACGTCCTGCTGGTGTGCCTTAGACCGTTATATCTCGATGACCAACAAAGCGAGGGAGTAGTGTAACGGGAGGGCTCCTTGTTTGGATTTCGCTTTGCGAGACGTCCCACGCATGAAACCAAGCAAATGTCGGGAGTTGAGAGAAGTCTTGGGCACTAGGGACACAGTTTAGGATAGTACTCATTTTACGCGTGTCGGAAACACTTTAATCGTAGGGTTATTAGGAAGTAAGGCCAGTAGGACTAGTGGCGTCGATATAGGAAGATTGTTGGGAGTTAATTACAAGAAGATTGGTGGGTTAACCTTGAGAAGGATTAGATTCCCAGGTATAGGAAGAATTGAATTTCCAATTATTCAATTTAGGAAAACCCAGATGTTAGCACCAGGCCAAGAAAGTGAGGCCTATCTTTAGAGAGAGTGTTACGTGTGTGACGTATGCAATGGTTGTGCGAATAAGCGCGGGTTATAAGTTATATGGGCACCACAGTAGATTGATTTTATATACTACCCAAAATAGAAGGGACGTAGTATATAAATATGAAGATTATGATGCGCGACAGTTATGAATGAGACTTGAGATAGTTGGATGGAATGTCGTATGGGGTATGTAGGAATCCAATTATTTAGGCACAATAAGAGGTAGCGCACCCAAAATAAGCGATGAGACTGACGAGAGTAGTCAAGCGTTAGTGTAATTTCCTTTTCAAGGGAAATTCAATGTCCTGCTGACGATGAACGGACGCCTAGAGTGTTAGATAGAGTGTCGACTTTTCGAGAAGTTAGAGAGGCAGCTATAAGCTCGTTTTCTATATATGGTAATAAAAGCACTAGCTGCGATGTGACGTGAGAGTCAACTTTACGACCGAGGTAGCGTTGTAGCATATAGAGATTTAATTAAGCTAGTGCGTTAGAATATACGGCTCGAGATAGGTGAGTATCATTAATAGGTACATGGTAGGACACCATTGGGTAGTACCATTTGACTTCGGTGTATTAGGGCGTCGTTATTTTAGTAATACGGGTTGTATCTGAATTTCGAGGGTGAAATTTCGTTGTAAGGGGGGAGAGTGTAATACCCCCCACTTTTAGGGATAATTAAATTTCATAAGTAAGTGAAATTTGGAAATTGAAAAATAATTTTTGGGAGTTTACGAGGGTTACATGATTTTCAATGTGCACTATATTTACTTTTGGGACTAAGTAAATAAGTCAGAGTATTTTAATTACATGTCGCAGCTGGGTAAAGCGACAAAAATCATTTCACGTTGTAGAAAACGCGTATTGAGATGTATTGAGTTTAATTAGTGAATTTTGGTTAAGTGACTCGAATGGAGATTTCGAGTGCGCAGTTGGGTTCGAAAGGTCCGAGATAGTCATAATAGAGTATTCGGGGGTAGTGTTTAGATTGTGGAGACTTTTGAACTAATAGAAACTCGCAATTGAGTAAACGAATCATTTTTGGCTTTATAAGGGACAAGGCCTTATTTCTCCCTTATAAAAACACGGGAAAGGGAGAAAGAAAGAAAGAAAGAAAGAAAGAAAGAAAGAAAAAAGAGAAAGATAAGAGAGGAAGGAAAAAGTGAGAGAAAAGGGAGATTCCGGACAAAACTCCACGGGATTCGACTCGAGGTCGTCGGATTTTATCCACCAGGAAAGTTTTTACTTGCTGTATTTAATTTAGTGTGTACATATCATATCATAGTTGGTAAATTATATAATTTTGGGTTAGAACACTTAAAATAAATTTGGGAAAACTTGAGTATGAGTTTACAAATTGATGTATTTTAAACTCTAAATGATTTCTAGTGTTAAAACCATGTTAATGCAGTGTAAAATTGAATTGAAATAGGAGAAATGTCAAAACTAGGGTTTTATGGTTTTATGGTTTAAACCTAAGAGAAATGGTTTAATACCATAAATAAATTGAGGTGTTAGTTATAAATCAGTGTTAGGATGATTATAGAGTTGTTGGTTGAGATTAGAAACCATTAAAATGGAGGTTGGGCTGATATTTGGGTATTTTGGAGATTGAAAAATCGCCCAAACAGTGCCCCTCGAGCAGGGCGAATTGATTCGGGCCTAGACCGAATTGATTTGCATAAGGGGATATGTAAGGTTGCCTTAGGCTGAATTGATTAGGATTTAGACCGAATCAATTCACCTTTGAGGACCTGATTGCAGATCACTTTCCGAATCGATTCGGATTGGGGGTCGAATCGATTCGCCAGCCCAAATCGATTCGCAGTAAGGGCGAATCGATTCTCTTGGTACAGTTTTGTTAGTCTTCTTCCCTTAAGAGTATGGGGAGTCAAATTTCAATTTGTGAATTTATACGGGGGATCCCATTTATGATATTAGGACTCCTAAAAGATGGTTTTGAGGACGAGTAAACCTTTAGATGAAAGGGAGAACCTTGGATTAATTTAGGGTGCAATCCGAGGGATGGACCTAGTGAGTGTTCGGGTCAAGTAACATTCGACAGAGAGAGAGGTTTTGGGTAAGAGTGTAGAGATATGTACGTTGTTGGAATGTTTATGGGATAAATGCATTCGAGTAAATCCTGGGATGTGAATAGGATGGAAATTAAGAATAGTGGCTAGAGATTCATGAACGGCTATCCGGCGTCGGCTGACGACTAGGATTATAGATAACATGATACCTATAGGATTTAATACAAGTTGGGGGTATACTTATTTAATTATTATGAATTGGGATATTCGGAGAATATATAAATCCTTAATGTGATTAAGGTGTGAGTTATACTTTGAGTGAGAGAATACTTATAAGTTCAGTATTTTAGGTTATGAATACTTAAATATTATTACAAATGGGAACATTCGAGGTTATTGTCTATCGTTAAATGCGATTGGCAATTATAGCCGTATATATATAAAATTGAGAAGTGTTATAGGATATACATACGATGGGATTACAGTATATATAACATCATACGAATAGATATATATCTTTGTATGATTGCTGTATTTTTATCTCAGAGGCTAGTTCCATGGGCTTTCCTTTGGCGTAGGGATGGAACATCCAGATTATATATTTCTCTAGTGCGATCCGGGGAGGTTGCGCGATGTGGGTGAATCCCCTAGCTTGAGGAGCAGGGAGAGTATATCCTCAGGTCATCTCATCTCGCGTTCGGGTGCGATGTGTGTGTACTCCACTTGCAGAGGGAATATGACCGCCTCCACCGTTGTGTATTTTTTTTTACCATGACCACGAGTGAGTCTGACTTAGTACCATGGTATAGTGAGTAAACTCAGATTCGGATAGGCACTATAAGACTGCATCCTCGAGTTATAGCTCGGTGGGATGGTTATTATACTTATAATTGTGATAGGTATGATTATACTTGTTGTACATAATAAATTGTATGTATATAAAGATGAATAATCATATAAGTAAACATATATAAGAATGGAAATAATGATAAAAGTTAATCCCCTTCCGGTAGACACATATCCGGATTTATATGAGTATGAATTAGGGGTTATAGTGAGAATTATATATTTATATACGAGTTATTTATACGCGTTATGTACCGAGGGCTTGATGGATCTCGACGATCAACATTGTCACATAGTAGTGTATCGGGGGGTTCCTTGTTTGGATTTCGCTTCGCGAGACACCCCACGCACAAACGTAGGGCATGGTTGGGAATGGGGATAAGTTTAGCCCTTAGTACTCGGGTTTGGGATTTTTTAGAGAATGGGTGTTATCATTTAGTAAAGCAGGGTAACTTATCTAGTAGGTATAATGGTTAAGAGTTAGGTGTGCACTATTAGAAGAGGGGTGAGGGGTATCTCATGGGAGTGCAATACCAATTTAAATATGAGGTAAAGCATATTTTTAAAAATATATCATTTATGCACTTGCAAAATATTTTCACAACTCGGGCTCTGACCCGTTTATCTATTTTTCTCCTCTTTTGCTGTATATATATATATACACACACACACACACACACATAGGTGTCCAGACACAGGTACGCCTTGATGATGATTCCTTCGCGTCAGACGTTCGTTGATGTAGCTGTGGATGCATGTAGGTTTATGTTTAGACGCTTCTATTCTTGTGATCTAGATAGGGGAGCATTGTAGTAACATTCGGGCCGAAAGCCCAATTGTATTTATTTATTCTTTTACCGCCTTTTAGCATGGCATTCGATTTGGTTGTATTATGTTGAGCCGAGTGTTCAGTTACTTTTATTTTATTTCAGCTCATTTATAAATTGTGCGAATGTTTTATTTGAATGGTTTGGTCAAAAAGAGTAGTTAAATAAAATTTTGATGCCAGCCTAATTGGTTATTAGTAATTAAATTGGTTTTCGATAGTGATGCTAAGAATGAACCATATGAGACTCCTATTTTAATTTGGTACGGGATTGATCGTCCGGTATTTTATTAGGCGGGGTGTTACAGCTGCATGCGTGAGGGGATGAGCGGCGTGTGGATGAGGGGATGAGGGAGCGACATGAGGATGAGGGGATGAGGGAGAAGAGAGGGGGAGTGAGGAGCGAAGTGAGTACAGAGAAAGATTAGGGCTTATTTATTTTAGATGTTTATATACTTATATATTTATTATAATATAAATATATATATTTTTTATTATAATATAAATATATATTTTTTATTATATAGTAATAAATCGGGTATCCCCGTGGAGACCCGAGGGTATACCCAAAACCGACCCAAAAAATTTTGTGGATTTTTTTTTACCCCTGAATCTGACCCGATCCCTGATTTTTCGGGAATTTTTTTTCGGATAACCGCGGGGACCTGAGATTTTGGGGAAAATTTCCATCCCTACCAGTGGTGTGACCAGGCGTATGTGTCTGCATTCTTTTTTAGGAATCTTCACAACATTCTTCCTTCACTTTGCCCAGTAGGATAAAGATCTTATTTTATCCTTATCTTTAGTGGCCAAGTTTCTTGAGGACTTAGAATCCTGCATTACTTGGATTTTTGTCTGATGTCGATCAAGTTTTGCTTATGCCAAGCAATGTCCAAACATCAGGAGTCAACTATCTGGTAGTTGTTATGAAGGACCTGCTCGGGACGCCGATCAATGGTATGGTTATTATCCGAGCTACTTTTAAAGTATAGTAGATCCTAGTGCATAACACTAGTACTCCCAAAAAAATCAAAATAGAAATGGAAGGAATTGCCATTTTATTGATACGAAAAATTGATAATGAGTACAATTGATTACATAATTGATAATACTTTCTAATATGCTCGGCATGCCATGGATTCTTGAATTCTTCACCATCTAAAGTCTCAATTATGTACCTTCCAGGTTGGATAACTGCTGAAATATGATATGGCCCATGCCAATTGGCCTCAAGTTTGTTATTCTTTTAGATGGCCTTTTTTAGCACATAATCTCCTTCCTTTAGGTTGGTCGGCTTCATCCTTTTGTTATAAAAGGGGGAAGTTCATTGCTAGTAAGCTGCATTTTACAAAGCAGCATCTTCACGGACTTCTTCCAATATGTCCAAATCCAGTCTTCGCATTAAGTCACTTACAGGAGAGTTAAAACTCAACACTCTATGGGATGAAAGACCCAATTCAGTAGGTATTACTGCCTCAGTCCCAAATGCCAGCATAGAGGGAGATTCTCCAGTAGCGATCCTTGGAGTTGTTCGGTATGCCCACAGAACAAAGTGTAACTCATTAATCCAGTTTCCATTGGCGTCATCAAGTCTTCTTTTCAACCCATTGAGCAGAGTTCTATTTATAACTTCAGTTTTCTCGTTACTTTGAGGATGACTTGGAGCAGAGTGTAGCTTTTGAATATTGAACTCAGCACAATAGGCAGTAAATTCTTTATTATCAAACTGTGTGTCATGGTCGGTGATAAGGGCATAGGGAAGCCCATATCTACAAATGATATTCTTCCAAATGAATTGGTATACCTTCTCATACGGCATGTCTATCAAGGGTTATGCTTCAACCCATTTTGTAAAGTAATCCACAATAATAAGCAAGCACTTAAATCTTCCTCGGGTGGTTGGCAGTGGCCCGACCAAGTCTAATCTCACATTGCAAATGGACAAGGTGAAGTGATTCGGGTTAGGGCAGCCTGTGGAGTCTTGTGAATGCTGGAATACCTTTGTCATTTATCACACTTTTTAGCAAATGTTGCACAATATGCTCGCATAGTTGGCCAATAGTATCCCTGTGTACTAATCCGTTGTAGTAGTGTCTTTCCTGGTACGTGATCTCCACAAGATCCTTCATGCTCTTCCTGGATTACATCTGGAACCTCTGATGGATGAACACATCGTTGCAGGTTAACTGTCAATCCTCTCCTGTATAACACTCTTTAATCTAGCACATATCTGGAAGCTTTATATTTTAACTTTTTGGCCTCAATGATGTCCGCTGGCAGAGTTCCTTCTTCAATGTAAGCTCTGATGGGATCCATCCAATAATGTCCCATGTCTAGTTCAATAAAATTGATCATCATGCCTTCATTTATACTCATATTTTCTATAAGCTCGATAAAAATAATTCGCCAGAGCTCAATTCTGGTTGCTGAAGCCAATCGAGCAAGTCCATCTTCTCGGGCATTGTCCAGCCTTATAATTCTGCTCATTTGAACTACTGGAAATTTTGTTATTACTTTGAACGCTTTGGATAAATACATGGTTATTAATTCTCCTTTAGCCCTATACAAGCTTAATATTTAATTCACCACCAACTGAGAATCACTGTATGCCACAACTTGCTCGGCATTCAGTGATTAGGCTAAACTTAAGCCCATAATGAGAGATTCATATTATGCTTCCTTATTTGAGACTTGGAATTATTATCACAAAGCATATTCAATATTTATTCCATTCGGAGTGTTAAGTATCATACCTACTCCACTGTCGGTTGTGCAAGATGACCCATCATCGTACAGGTTCCATATTAGGAGATTGTTGTCCAATTCTTGGTGTGTCAAGCTCCCATAATAGAATATTTTTCTCTTTGCTTCCTCATATTTTTTGGTCATCTCCTATGCTCTAGAAGAGGAATCATGGAGGTCGACAGTGATTTCTTCTGATTATCCCTCTGGTGAAGGTTGTGCGGGGGCTTGATCGCCAAGAGCCCCTTTCGAACCACTTTTCCTGATTCTTATTCTGCCTGCCTATCTTGTTGCTCGGGAACCTCGGGGTAATTGAAATATGCAATCAAATCTGCTACAGCTTAGCCTTTCAAAAAAGACCTTGGTTTATAAATAATATCATACTCTTCCAATTCTATTACCCAGCATATTAATTTACCAGACTTCTCTGGTTTGTGCAAGGCTTGCCTTAGAGGCATATCAGTATATACCATAATCGTGTGGGCTTGAAAATAGGGCTTCATCCGTCTGGACGCCTCAATCAGTTCTAATGCCAACTTTTCAGGCATGGGTATATGATTTTTGCTCTTCGAAAAGCTTTACTAGTTTAATAAATAGGTTTCTGAATTCTATTTTCTTTTCGGATCAAGGTAGGACTTGCATCTGATTCAGAAACAACTAGATATAAATATTACTTTTCACCCAAAACTAGTCGAAAAATCAGGGGGGGTGATCCCAAGTACTTTTTTAACTCCAGAAAATCTTGTTCGCACTCGTCATTCCATTTGAAACTCTTTCTCAGTACTCTAAAGAATGGTAGGCACCTATCGGTAGTTTCGAACACAAATCTGTTCAAAGCTTCTACACGCCCAGTTAGCCCTTGTACATCCTTTTTAGAGGTAGGGTATTGCATTTCAATCAACGCCTTGATTTTGTCAGGGTTTGTTTCAATTCCCCTCTGGTTTACTATATACCAGAGGACCATTCCTTCCTATACTCCAAACACGCACTTGGTCAGGTTCAATCTCATTTGGTGCTTCTCCAGTTGGTCAAAAGTTTGATTGAGGTCGGTAATATGATCGAACTCTTTTTTACTCATTATCAGCATATCATCCACATAGACTTCCATATTTTTACCTATTTGCTCCTCAAAGACTTTATTCACCAATCTCTGATAAATGGCACCTACATTTTCAATCCAAATGGCATAACATTATAACAGTAAGTTCCTCGAGGAGTAATGCAAGAAGTGTTTTCCCTATCTTCTGGATTCATTTTGATCTGGTTATAACCAGAGTATGTATCCATGAAACTGAGCAACTCATGTCCTGAAGTAGCGTCAACAAGCTGGTCAATTCGTAGCAAAGGAAAATGATCCTTTGGGCATGCTTTGTTCAAATTTTTGAAGTCTACGCACATTATCCACTTATTATTATTATTCTTGACCATGACTACATTGGCCAACCAATCTGGATACTTCACTTCATTAATAAAAGCAGCTTTTGAAGCTTTTCAACTTCCTTTTGTATCACTTGGTTCTTCTCGGGGTTGAACACTCTTCGCCTCTAGTTTATAGGCTTATCCTCTTTGTTAACATTGAGTTCATGGAAAAGAAAGTTAGGATCAATCCCTGGCATATATTCATGACTCCATGCGAACACATGCTTTCTCTATCTAAGGAAATTCACTAGTTCCTATTTAAGAACAGGATCCAACGTTGTTCCTATTTGAGTGAGGCGTTCTAGCTTGCTATCGTCTAGCACAATGCTTTCGGTTGGTTCAACTATCTAGCCCTTCACCAATTCCGTTTCCTCCCTTGGATCTAAAGTTTTAACCTCAGATTCTTCATCAGGTTCAGAAATGTCTACTTGGTAAGTGATGGTTTTCCTCTTTATTTCTTCCAAGTTTTCCTATTCAACAGATAAGTAATAGAATTCTCGAGCTATGTTTTGGTCGCCCTTTATAATGCCTACTCCAAAGTTAGTAAGGAACTTCAAAAATTGATGGATTGTAGATGGCACGGCTCAAACTTCTTCAACCCTACTCTTCCCATAATTATGTTATAGGCCGAATGAACATTTTTGTCCATTACAAAGAAAAGTATCTTCTATGTTCGGTTGGATGGCCATGTGCCGATCAATACCTCCATCTTGATTGTTCCCAAAAGGAATACTTTTTCACCAAAAAAACCTTACTAAAGGTATGTGATAGGGCTCCAATTGGATGAGATTAAAATCTAGACTTTCAAAGCAAGGATAGAACATAATATATGTCGATCTGCCATCATCAACTAGTACTCTGAAAATAATGATATCTTGCTTTCTAACTTTGACTACTAAAGGATCATCATGGGAGTACAATACTCCTGAGAGGTCATTTTTAAAGAAGGCAATCACTAGTTTGTCTCTGTTGACCTTCCTCGATCGATCTTCTTCGGCTAGATTAATCCTTTATATATAGGAACAAGCTTGCACCTTATCGACGTGAGCTTTTCTTTCTGCAGTATGGTCACCTCCTCTTGCGTCTCCACCTATGATCATTTGACAATCAAAAGAACCAAAGCTTAGCATGAATACCTCACGTTCGGTTTGCCTGGGTTTCTTGGGTAGGTCAGGATCGTCCTCTTGATTATCTTCCTGAGTCCTCTTTTTCTCGTCTCTCGTCTTGCAAGGAGATTTTGACCTTCACTGAGCTCTTTCGTTATTCTGTCGATCAACAAACTGGTTCAGTTTCCCTCTTCGAATGAGAGTTTTAATCTCATTCTGAAGGGCTATGCAAAGATTTGTCGTGTAACTGTGATCTCTATAAAATTCACAATATTTGGATTTATCCCTTTTGATAGTGGAACTCCTCAACTTCTTAGGCTAAAGTATATCTTTGTTATGTTTGATTTCTTCCAAGACATGGTGAATGCCCATCGTTAATGGAGTGTAATTGTTATACTTTCTAAGTAGATTAATAATCACTTTCTGCTTTGATTACTTGTGCTCCTTGGAATCTTTGTTCTCTTTTTTATCAGATTTCCCTTCAACTTTTACCCCTGATTGCCTCCTCAGTGTTCATGATCTTGGTTTCCTTAGCCATCAATTTTGTCATTATATTTGGGGGATATTTAGCAAGAGTATAGTGGAGTTTCTCAGGGAGCAACCCACTCATAAGAGCTGTTACAATAGTCTTCTCCTTGTAATCCACAACCTCTAATTTCTCATTGTTGAAACGAGTAATGTAATCTCTAGTACTTTCTCTCACCTTTTGCTTCACATTAAGCAGATGAGCAACTCGTTTTACTCTTTAGCTCCAAAGTATCTCATCCCATACGGTATAAATATTAGTTGATGCCTGGTACTGCTCTATATGAAGTGCGGGATCAGTTTTCCCATCATAATTGGGTGTTACTACAGGAACTTTAAACTTTGAAGGTGTGGGAAAATCCACAATAGCTTGTATGAAAGGAAACCCTTTTCACAAAGCTTCTTTGCAAAGGGTTCTTAGCTTTATCCATTTCTCCCAATCTATCCTCCAAATGCTGGATGGAAACTTCCATGCATTATTACCAGCATCAGATCTGTGTGTTACAGCTTTTTCATGCCGACCAACTGTTTGTGCTGAACTTTCTTCTTGCGATTGTTGCTCGGTGTTGGTAGTTCGTTGAGCATCTGATCTAGATTGGGTTAAGCCATCCCTTTGATCGGTTGGTCATCGATTATTTCTCAATAATACCTTAGGAACATTTATATTCCTCTAGGTCTCAAATGGTCTAAAGGAGATGCCCGACTTAACCTCTCTAAGGAACTTAATCTTTCAGGAGTAAAAGATTGATCATCGTAGGGCTCCGATGTTCTGAGAGAAGAATTTGCTCCTGGGAGATAGGAGGCATCTCTAGTAGTCTTGGATTGGCTATGTTTACTGCTTCTTGGAGGCAGTGGTGGCATATTTCCACGAGCAGATAAGAAGGTGGTCTGGCTTGCAGGGTCGGCGCTAACTGCCTCATGGTATCCTATATAGCCTCTTGTCCTCTAGCAAGATGGAACAGAAGGAACAGGCGAGATGTCATCATTACTGGCACTTGATTCAGGAATATTAGTCATGCTGAATAAGTAAATGAGTGAAAACGTTTAAAACACATTCCCACAAATGGCGCCAATTTGTTGATGAAAAAAACTAGACTATATCTGATTATTTGATCACAGATAAATATGTTAATTAGAGAGACACAAAAGATTTTTAAAGTGGTTCGGCTAAAGGGAAAAGCCCATGTATACTGTTGTGTATTGTCTTATGTTTTTCTTGTTGTCTCATGTCTCAACCCTTTGGATGTAGGGATTATAATGTATTTATAGCCCCTTAGGGTGTACAAGAGTCATAATATTAAAGGATGGAATGCCTTTATAAAATAGGCATTCACATTAATACAATGTTCATAATGTATACAACTATTGGCCCTTTGTTGACCACGTTGGTCGGTCTTCCTGCTGTTGGTCGGGCTTCTTAATATGTTGGTCGACATTCCTGTACTTGGTCGGGGAATTACTCCTTGCAGACTAGGAATGCTGACACGTTGGATAACACATGTTCATTTCTGATTAGTCCACGTAACATGACGAGTTTTTACATCAACAATGACTAAACTAGAAATAAATAAATCAAAGACACAAGATTATGAAGGTAAATTATTCACAAAGAGTAACTCCCCCTGCTTTGGGAATCCTCTGAAAAGAAATATGATATATAAAGATGGTAAATAGAATGAAAGCATATGCAAATAGATAAAACCATATAATATACTCAAACTTTGTATGTATATGCTCCTCCTCCATGAAATAACTGCCTAAAATGAATATTTTTTGCCTTAAGCATGTGAAACTCTCCAATAAAAGAAGTAAAAAGAAAACTCCCCCATCTTAAATTCCCCCCCCCCCCCCCTTGATATAGAATGTTGAATGTCGAAGAGATGTAGAAAGACATAGATAACGGGTATAACATGGAAAATATAGCAATAATCATAATGTATAAGCAACACTAGCAAAGCAAAAGCAAGAAAAACATATGAACAACCAATGCCATAAAAAGGTACTAAATGGAATCATCATGAGTATGAGCAACATACTAGATTAATGAATCTCAAAACAAGAACTAGTAGATAATATATATTAAGAAGCATAAGTGATATAAATTTATCTACCTAGAAAAGATCATAAAAGCAATATATATGGCAATGATAAAGCTCAAAATCATATGGATAACCATAAAAACCATACAAATATCTAGTGTACCATCAACCAAATACAAAATAAAATACTCCAAAAATGAATAGGAGTAATACAACTAAATGACCAACAAAATATCAAATGCGCCAACATAAAGTACATAAATGTCTATATAAAACAACGATAGAGATACACAAAAATATCTAATCCTGCTCAATCCACTCATCGATTGTTTCGCCATCCTCATCATCATCAACATATCTCTTTGTCATAATGGCTCTAAACATGAAGGGGAAAATGTAAACGGAGGTCCAGGCTTAAAGTTGATTAAGCAACGCCAACACTTCACATGAAAGATCAAGGATGGTCACTCGCACAAGATTGAAGTTGCTCGAAGGGTTTTCCATAAAGATGGTCATTCGCACAAGACTGAAGTTGCTCGAAGGATCTCCCATAAAGATCAAGCCCAGTTGACAAACTTGGAAAACATAACATATAATAGGAACTTCGATGTACTTGTATTTAACATTCTTTGTAAATATAAAGTTCACTTTATAATGTTGTGAGGTTGCTCGGTACCCTCGAGGAACCATGTCTGGCTGGGCATGGGAGAGCTTGCATGCTCTATCGAACAACCTCATTTTGGGTGTCTCACAGGGATTTGGTTGGGAGGATTGGGTGCAAGGAAACATTGGAAGAGATCAACCCCTTTAGTGTACTTAGGCAAAACCTTGGTTTATACACAATATAGCTCAATATTCCCTCGAGATACCATCTCTGGGAACCCACTCAAAGGTCCCCAGTCCTAAACAGTTGTCCAAAAAAGTTAACCTTTGGTGTTTACATATATATCACAAGTTTCTCGGGAAATCATCAGTCGAGCAACGTTCAATTCGATGAACTACCTTTTTAGTGATGTGACAGTACATCCTCTGCAAGTTACTGCTTTTCAACACTTTAACGTCAGCATGTATGACATTCAGGAACTCGATAAAATAGCACTCGAGTGAAAATATTCCTAGGATGGTAAGTACATATCTGACACATCACATCCTAATTAATGTTGTCACAGCTCTAAGAGTCCAAACAATGTTCCCGCCAAAATATCATATCTAGTTAATTTAATGCAATATCTTCGGCATTAAATATACAAGACTGTTGACATTAAAAGGGGTCAGATGCATTTAAAATAAAAAAATCACTCCAATGATCTTGCTCTCCTAAAAATACCCCCAAAGTTATACTATTCCAGGATCGCACTTTTCTAGCCTAGAACTGCTGCCAAAATACTCCCAGACACAAGAGTTTGTTGTAAGAACATTTATTGCGTGACCAATCTCATTTACTCCATTAACATCATCATTTAGCATCCATTTGTGTTTAAGGTTACTGCATTTCCTTTATTTCACTAAAGGTTCTTGTTCCTACTTCCTCCAACCAAGTCAACTATGGAATCCCCCTCATTGACTGTATTATTATAGCATTTATGTTATAAGAACACATTTAATACAGGAGTTTTATATATTGAATGTGCTGACTTGTGACTTGAACTTATTGTGGATGGTGATTGGTCTGAGGCCTTAATATCCATCTTGATAAGGGGTCACGCCTCCCTTGACATTAGTATCATTTCAAGAACCCATATCTTAAATTTAGCGACGCCGCTGGGATATTCTCTTTTAAGAGATGGCTAACGATAACGTGGTGAAGAACATTGATTTTGATGCTATACAACGTGAGGAAGAAGGGGATCTCACCATCTTTCCATATGGAAAGTGAGCACAAAAAAAGGAGACTAATGCGCCCACCATTCGTAGGACGACCGACGCGGGTCTTGCGCAGATGGAAAGGCTAATTAGCCTATTCGCTGAGTTCATCAAGACTCTAGCAGTGTTAGGGGTTACAGTGGGGCCTAGTTCGTTCGTAACCCCACCAGCGGCTCTACAAGCTCCCTTTATCTCGAGGAAATGGCTCAGATGACGACCAACAGTGTTGTTCTACGAACACCGCCGTTGAACGCTCCCTCTGCTGCAGGAGGGGGAATGTACAGCACTACTACGCCAACTTTGGTTTCAGCTATGTGTCCAGGCAGTGGCACACCGATCACACCACCAATGGCAAACCCAATGATGATGAATCATACGTATAACAGCTCAACTCCACCTACGATGGAGGAAATGAAAAAGGAGCTTTTGCAAATGATAAAGGCCTCCAAGGTCGGAGGAGAAATTTATTCGGTATATGATAATTTACGTACGAGTATAATAACGAACTCTACCTGGTGGGGTATTTTCCCCCTATCTTTGAAAAGTATACAGGAAAAGGGGGGAATCCCAAGGAGCATATTAAAAGGTTCGTGGAGAATATTGGGGGGCACTGTAACAACAAGAAGCTAAGGTTGAGAGAGTTTTCTAAATCTCTAACCGAGAAGGCTTACACGTGGTATTCCTATTTAGCTCCAGGCAGTGTGGCCACTTGGGAAGATCTTCATGTTCAGTTCGTACAGAAGTTCTTCTTGGCAGTACTACGTTCAGATACTACATTCAGGAGGGACAGCTATACCGAAGAGGTTACCACGATAGGCCTCTAAGATGCATCAGGCTGGAGGAAGCAGATGAGGTACTAAAGCAAGCACACGAGCCAGGCCACATTGAGGGAGCAAAACTTTATAACCAACTAATGATATCACAACACCCAAAACAGCAATCTGTCACTGTTTAAAACTATGCCAGATCAAATTTGGCACGATTTTGAACTGTGCTAAAATCAGGTGTTCCAAACTGGTCATTTTTTTCTACCACGGTTTAAAAGTGTGCCAGATTTGGCCAAACAAGACACTTCTGGCACACTTTTAAACCGTGCCAGAATTTAATATTTCTGGCACACTTTTGGCATAGTTTATAACTGTGCCAAATTGAATACATTTCGGTACACGTTTGACACAGTTCAAAATCGTGCCAAATTTTGATACACTTTTGGCACGGTTTTGAACTGTGTCAAATTTTTAGATCAAAGAAAAAAAATATTTGAAAACAAGAAAATTCACAAATTGCGAATCTCGCACGTTAATAAACTAATGTACATACAAACTTCAAAATATTAAGTCTTAATAGTTCATAGACCAAAAAAATTGGACAGATCTTCCTCTATTTTATGGACATTCTAAAACCTGTTAATATGAAACATGCGTAATGTAAAGCCCGCATGGCCATAAATTATAACAATAAAATTACAAATGCCTGCACGGTCATAAAAGTTAACAATAAAACTACAAAAGCCCATATGGCCATAACTCAAAAAATAGAATACTGAATATTAACGATATTAAATAAATAATCCCCTTATTGTAAACCATTAATTTCTTCGTGTGTTCCACGTGGATAAAAGCTAATGATAAAATGTTATCCTGCAAAAAAATAGGATACAAAAAAGAGATAATATTAGTAACCAAGTAATTTTTAAAAAAATCTTATTCAAATTGAAATTTTCATATACGAGTAACAGTTATTATTATATTCTCAAATCGAAAGTCTTATGACTACGTGGTCATCTCCTACGAGTTACATTAGTCTCACTCGAGGTGTTAGTGCCTCTTACAGGGCCATTTGAGGACTGGTTTAAGTTTCCACCCTCAAACGACATATTTTTAAGCATCATTTAAATATTTTCAAATTATCGTCATATTATCAAACCGGAAGACTCGTGACTACGGAGTTAGTTCCTACAAGTTATATTGGTCCCGTGTGAGGTTTTGGGCGCTAGTCTGAGTTTTCACCCTTTAACGGCTTGTTTTTAAGCATAATCCTTATATTTTCAAATTATTGTCATATTCTCAAATCAGGAGACCCGTGACTACGCGGTCAGCTCCTATGAGTTACATTAGTCTCATGCGAGGTGTTAGTGCCTCTTACGGGGCCGTTTGAGGATTGGTTTGAATTTTTACCCTCAAACGTCATGTTTTTAAGAATAATGTATAAATTTGAAAATTATCATCATATTCTCAAATCGGGAGACTCATGACTACGCGGTCAGTTCCTACAAGTTATATTGATCCAGTGCGAGGTGTTCATACCCCTTACATGCTAGTTTGAGTTTTCACCCTTTAACGACTTATTTTTAAGAATAATCTAGATATTTTCAAATTACCATCATATTCTCAAATCGAGAGACCCATGACTACGAGGTCAACCCCTACGAGTGACACTAGTCCCATGCGAGGTGTTAGTTCCTCTTACGGGACCGTTTGAGAATTGGTTTGAATTTTCACCCTCAAACGTCATGTTTTTAAGAATAATCTAAATATTTTCAAATTATCTCAATATTCTCAAACCGGGAGTCGCGTGACTACGCGGTCAGTTCATACAAGTTACATTGGTCCCGCGCGAGGTGTCCATGCCTCTTACGGGGGCCGTTTTGGGGCTAGTTTGGGTTTTCACCCTTTAACGGCTTTTTTTAAGCATAATCTAGATATTTTTAAATTATAGTCATATTCTTAAACCGGGAGACCCGTGACTACGCGATCAATTTCTACGAGTTACATTAGTCTCATGTAAGGTGTTCATGCCTCTTACGGGATCGTTTGGGGGGATAGTTTGGATTTTCACCTTTTAACGACTTTTTTTAAGCATAATCTAGATATTTTAAAATTATCATCATACTCTCAAATTGAAAGACCCGTGTCTACGCGGTTAGTTCCTACAAGTTACATTGGTCCCGTTTGAGTGTTCATGCCTCTTATAGGGTCTTTTGGGGGCTAGTTTGGCTTTTCAACCTCAAACGATATGTTTTAAAGCATAATCTAAATATTCTCAAATTATCATCATTTTCTCAAACAAGGAGACCCGTGACTACACCGTTAGTTCTTACAATTTATATTGGTCATGTGAGAGGTGTTCATGCCCCTTACAGCACCGTTTGGGCGCTAGTTTGGGTTTTCATCGTTTAATGACTTGTTTTTAAGCAAAATATAGATATTTTCAAATTATCATTATATTCTCAAATCGGGAGACCCGTGACTAAGTGGTCAGCTCCTACTAGTTACATTAGTCCCATGCAAGGTGTTAGTACCTCTTACGGGACCGTTTGAGGACTGGTTTGAGTTTTCACCCTCAAACGTCATTTTTTAAGAATAATCTAAATATTTTCAAATTATCGCAATATTCCCAAATTGGGAGGCCCCTGACTACGCGGTCAGTTCCTACAAGTTACATTGGTCCCGTGCGAGGTGCCATGCCTCTTGCATCGTCGTTTGGGGGCTAGTTTGGGATTTCACCCGTTAACGGCTTATTTTTAAGCATAATCTAGATGTTTTCAATTTATCGTCATATTCTCAAAGCGGGAGACCTATGACTACGCGGTCAGTTCCTACAAGTTACATTGGTCCTGTGTGAGGTGTCCATCCCTCTTACGGGGCCGTTTGGGGATTGGTTTGGGTTTTCACCCTTTTATTGGCTTGTTTATGAATAATAGTTACAATTGAATAAATAATCGTTACACCAACGCATTTTCAACTACCCTATTAATAAATAATAACTACTATCCTGGATAGTAATGCAGAGTAATAAAATAAAGAAATAAGTGAAGTCATATATAAGATGGGTAATTTTGTTTTGGTACTCACATTGTTAAAATTGTTGCTTGTCACAGTAGGTTTGAGATGTCGCTTTTAAACCATTGGGATCGGGCGGATGATCATCTGAAGGTGTTCTGTTTGTTTCTCTATTAGGATCATCCATCTAAAAAAGCAGAAAGCCCTAATTAACAACACATTTAATTCATTATAATAGAATTTGAATATATAAACATAAATGAAACAAGAGATTGTATTTAAATTTACCAGACACGAACCTAAAGATTGAGCTATGACTACCTTTTGACGAAAAGTTGTATCAACCCTAGAATATAAAAAAACAGACCTAAATAACCAACAATCTCAGTAATTAAAAAAATATTTAAACAAAAAATTTAATGCCACAAATTTTTATATATAAACTGTTATATAACGGTTTATAGTTATATAAACAGTTTATATAAAAACAGATATAACAATTTATGTAATGTACTGCAGTTAAATTCGCTACTTATATAACAGTTTATGTAATGGGGATGCATTATGATTAATTAAAAGAGAGTAAAAATTAAGATAGATAATCACCTTCCTTTTATATGTTTTGTCATAATTAACACGGACATCTGAGGATCAATAACTGGTCACTAATTTAAGGAGTGTTTCTCTTATCTGAACTTGATGAAGACATAGGTAAAGGAAGCCAACAAGTATAAGGGGGAAACTCATCCAATCTTTAATACAAGTCCTAATAAAATTGACTCCTCGAGTGATCAAGCTACAGAATAATTGCCTATAAGTCCCCAGTTAGAAGCTAAAATATAAATGAAGAAAAAGCCCTCATATATAAGAGTAGTAAGAAGAAGTAACCAGATAAATATTTTCAATAAAGAATCCTAAGATCAAAATCAAAAACTCGGCAACCCCCTGTAAAGTTTAAAATATTAGTATCTTAATTTGGAATGTGAGAAGATTTTCCAAAAGAGGAACCATCATAAGAATTAAAAGATTGATCGTGTTACATACTCTTTATGTGTTAGCAGTTCTTGAGCCTAAGCAAGATGTGAAGAATCTAGGAAAATTTATGTTTAAATTAGTATTCTATATAGATGAGAGTAACTGTATCATAAAAATTTGGGTATTTGTTAAATAGGGTATCAAATGTAAGCTTATATCTCAAATGTATCACTTCTTAACTCTAAGCTTGTACCGTTTTCAACTGGCTAAAGCAGTTCAATGTAGTTTTTTGTTTGCAAAGTTCACTCAAATTAAAAGTAGAGAGCTATGGGACTATTTGCAATCCAATCAAACTTCTGATACTTGGTTGGTGGAAGGGGGTTTCAATGTTATAACTAATTCCATGGAGAAGACAGGAGGCAATCCTATTGACTTGAGAGATGCTTTAGAATTTACTTAAAGTATTAACCAAAATTCTTTTTTGGATTTAGGTTTCTCTAGCTCAAGATATACCTGGTTCAACAAAAGGGAAGAGACTCAAGAATTTGGAGAAAAATACATATAATTCTATATGATCAAAGCCTTATAGACGAATGTAACACTATGCAAGCCAATAAGGTAACATCATATCACTCCCCTATTTTACTTCAAATCAAAGTTGCTATTGACTTGTCTACCAAGCCTTTTAGATTCTTAAACTTTCAGGCTAAAGCTAACTAGTTTAAATTTTAGTTAAAGCTAACAGGAGAGTCTGCAATGATATGAACCCTATTTACTCAGTTTCTTATAATTTTATCTCAGTGGAGTATAGATACATATGGAGACATTTTATAGTGTGCTAGAGAGGCAAGAGACATTTTGTAAAATTGCTTATTTGTGTTAATCTTTCAATACTTCAAACTTGCACCTCGCTAAACACGCACACGTACCTACCACCCGTATGTGTTCTCCAATGTATAGAAAATAAATCGGTTATCTAGGATATTATTTTTGACTAACCGAGGTGTGCCGAAAATTAGTTGAAAGATGGCTCGAAAAAGTTGTCATTTCTTTACGACTAGCGTTGACAAAACTTCGGATGTCCCGAAATCCATTTCTACGATCCCGAAATTACACCCATACCACCCTTATGTGTTATTTGATATATTAATATTGTTTTCAAGTACCCGGACCATGTATCAGACCACTTGTTTAGTTGCGTTAACACACCAAAGATACCACGTCGTAAATGAAATTTACTGGGGGGTTTTCAACTTCATCTTCTTCCATGATAATACCCCTTTTGTATATATATGTATAACACCTCATGTTATATACACAAACATATAAAACCTTATATATATATATATATATCACCTATACACACATGTTTTCACCCATACACAAACACACACCAGTTCCTTACGCACGCACCTGTAATACGATATGGATAAGATTATAGGTTTTTTTATTTCAAATTTCTCAGGAAAAAAATGAGATTAGATTTTAAATATTTGAAAATTCTGGATTGTCTACATTTGAATAAATATTAAGAAACTCTTATATGAAATCCAAAAGAAATATCATAATCGAAGTTGTTAAAGAAAACACTTTTTCTAGATAGAATCAAATGTCCGAAGAAAATATGGTTAAAATCATGAGGGTTTACCTTCGAATAAGATCAGTTGGAAGGCCTTCTAAATCAAATCGCCAAAAATTCTTGTAGGAATTAGCATTGAGCTCCATACAATACCGACCAGGAGTAAAACAGGACTCGATGACACCATCGACACAAATTCTTGTAGGCAGCAACACTAAGTCTCATCTAACAAAACCCCTTTTGTTGAGGACAAAAATACACAAATCAGGTTAAAAAACAAAAAATGATACCAGATGAGGAGGGAGTAGTGACGGTCAAAAGAGGTGAAATTAAACGACGGTTGAGAGCGGTGGACTTGGACGGTGATGGAAAATTAAGTTTCCTTTTTTTGTCTCCTAGGCAGATGAGAGAGGGAGAGAGTTTGGGCTTGCCTAACTCTTTTTTTCTCGTGTGAAAATGAGAATGCTAGAGATGAAAATTTTGGAGGGAGATAAAAAATTTAAGTTATTTATATTTTAGTTAGGTGTACTCAATTTTGCCACACTTTTAAACGGTGCCAAAATTTAGCACGGTTTTAAACTGTGTAAGATTGTCATTAAACCGTGCCAAAATTTGGCATTGTTTTGAAGTGTGTCGGATTTTTAATATCAAGGTTTGCCAAATTACTATTTTTGGTGTAGTTCATTGGGATATTTTTTGCCCATCATGGAAAAGGATTCTGTAGAGTTTGTTCAAAAATGCAAGGCGTGTCAGTTCATGGGAATATGATTCATGCTCCCTCGGTGGACCTATATTCTCTTTTCACTCCTTTTCCATTTCACACATGACCATTCGATCTAGTAGGGGAAATCAACCCCTCCTCTAGGGGAAATATTTGGATACTTGTGGCCACAAATTACTTCACTAAATGGGCAAAGGCTATACCGTTGAAGAAGGCTACGTCTGGATTAGTTACACACTTTATGAAGGAGTATATTATTTGTAGATTTGGCATCTCGAAGGTGTTTCTATCAGAAAATAGGACCACATTTGTGAATAGCTATGTGAGTTTGCTCACAAAAAAGTATTTTATAATTCACCATAAATCAACTGTAGCATACCCTAAGTGCAATGGGCAGGCTGAAGCTAAAAATAAAACTTTGGTAAATATCCTTTCGAAGATGATAGAACATTTTCCCAAAACTTCGGACGACAAAATACCCGAGGTTTTGTGGGCATATAGAACTATAAAGAGGAAACCTACGGGGTACACTCCTTTCTCTTTGGTGTTTGGCGCTAAAGAAATTCTCCCAGTGGAGCTCAAGGTACCTTCTACGCGGTACAACCTACGAAGTGCAATGCTCCCCCATAGTCAACATGTACAATTGGAAGCACTGGAAGACCACAGAGATAGCTCAAGAAGGCATTTTGAGATGTATAAAAAGCAACTATCCATATCCTATGACCATATGCTAAAACCAAGAAAGTTCGAGGAAGGCGACCTAGTTTGAAGGCTTGTACAAGTCATATTCGGGGTCTCTCGCTACCTAAGTTCGAGGCAAATTGGGAAGGACCCTATGTTATTCGAAAGGCCCATGACTCAGGTTATTATGATATCTCAAAGGTTGAAGATGATGAAACTTTTAAACGTAACAACAAATGACTCAAAATCTATTTAGTTGTTTATTTGTCTTTGTTTCTTTTTTATTGAGCTTTTAGCCAACATTGTAGATATAAAAAAAACTTGAGAATAGAACATGTTCTCACAACTTATCAAGACATAGAAATTTTAGGTTTATATATAACATGAAGATAATGTTGAATCAAGCACAAAAGTCTTTTTTTTCTCTCATAGACAATCTGTATGAAAATAAAGAGAAATAAGAGCCACTTCAATTTAATGCATTCCAAAAACATAGTCCATTCACAGTCACAAAAGAGGATCTCCTGCCCCGGGCTACATAAAAAAATAAAAGGGGGCAATAAAAAAATAGCTACAAAGCCCCTTCAATAATCACTTGGGTCTTCTATGACAAAATAAAAGATGGAGAAATCTAAAATCCTATGATGATAATGGGGTAATAAAGAGGCCAAAGAAGTCTCTTCGCTGGATAGATCTGCCGTCTCTAGCTGATAACGGCCCATTTCTTGCTGAAATTGATCAACCTTCGTCTCAGCCTTAATCAAAGTTTTCGTGATAGAAAAAACCTCCTCCTCAGCCTTAGCAATCTCAGAGTTTAAAGTGGCTATTTTTTCAGCTAGAACAGTCTGCGAGTAGTAGTAGCCTGGATCTCGGCATAAAAGGAGGGCAGGTCATCTTTCTTGAAAGCCATGAGCAAATCGATGAGCCATTTTAAAGCAAAACCATCACCAACAAGGACGTTGATTTGGCCCATCATCTCCTTAATCTCCGAGGGGATCAAAGAGGGCAAAGGGGTATATAGTACATCAGCCAAGACTGTGGAAAATCCCAATAGCCTACAAGCCATCATAACAGGAATGGCTTGAATACAACGAGAGGTAAACGTGGAAGGGTGGCGTTCCAACAGTCACTCAATCAACTCATTATAAGGAGGGGTCACAATATGTGTAAACTCTTTCAAAGTCTGCCTTACAACCTCAACAGTGGCCAATTCAGGATGATGCACACTAAAAGCGTTGACACTTGTAGGGGGAAAGGTAGAATTTAAAGCCCTATCATCTTCTTATAAAATGGGAGGGGTATCTCGCTCACCCCTTCCACATTTTGGGTTGTCATAGGTACGGTGCTTGGTTCAAAAAAATTCCCAATGCCCACAACATATTTTAGGAGAACATTCTCTGGGGGCACTTGTTTGATAGGAGCAACAGCATCTGCCAAAGTTTTTGGCTGGTTCAATTCAACCTGAAAGAATGAGAAACAAATCAAAATTGGAAGAAAATAAAGAATCGATATAACGGATGTCCTCGAAGCCTCAGTTTGCTAAAAGAAACTATATCGTTACTTGACTAGGTAAACTGTTATCGCTTAAAATTCCTAGTTTTACTTAAAGCACCTAAATGGTAGCTCGACTAAATAAGATTGGGCACTCTCAAAGCCTCAGTTTGACTAAAGCACCTATATGGTTGCTCGACTAAGTAAACTTTTGTCGGTTAAAAGTCCCAGTTTTACTTAAAGCACCTTAACGGTGGCTCGACTAAGTAAGATTGGGTATTCTAAATGCCCCAATTTGCCTAAAGCACCTATATGGTTGCTCGACTGGGTAAACTGTTGTCACTTAAAAGTTCCATTTTTACTTGAAGCACCTAAAAAGTAGCTCGACTAAGAAAAATTGGGCATTCTCAAAGCCTTAGTTTGCTTAAAGCACCTATATAGTTGCTCGACTAGGTACACTATTAGCGCTTAAAAGTACCAGTTTTACTTAAAGAACCTAAATGGTAGCTCGACTAGGTAAAATTGGGCATTCTCAAAATTTTAAATTTGCCTAAATCACCATTATAGTTGCTCGGCTAAGTGAATTACTTACTGCTTAAAAAATCCAGTTTTAATCAAGAAAGAAAGGGTTGTTTGACTATGGAAACTGGGAATAAGGGTATCAAGACCCAATTATGTATATGCACGAATGTACCTCCTCAGGGCAATATTCTTTAGCAGCTACTTTATCACGAGTAACCTCAGGAATCTCAACTGGGGCAATAATCGCCTTCCCCATTATTTTAGCTTTAGCACCAACTTGAAGAGTGGTTGATCTACCTTCCAGAATAGAGGGCCCAAACAACCCCACCAAAAATTGTTCAGTAATAGTGTCCTTGGGAGGAATAGACATAAGGTCTCGACAAGTATTGGCGTTAACTTCCTCGATGGGGGCAGCCCGCGAAAATATCATAAAGTGTAAGTAAAATATGCACATGAAAAAAAATATAATAGAGACAAAATAGAAAAGAAGACATCAAGGAATAGTGCACACTCACCATATTCATTGGACCAGTAGCTATTGTTTGTCCTACCTCAACTAATTCTTTGTCCTGGGGAACAACTACTAAAGAAGGATTGGTCTCTAAGATTCGGTTAACATTCTCCTCACGAAGAGGGGATAATGAATGAAGATCACCACTGAGAGAGTACTTGGAATAAGGGTCTTGGTCACTAGGCATCATTTAGACTTATATTGATCTGGATCATCACTATAATTATCAAGAATAGTGTAATTCATAGGAATGGAACTAGGCTTCTCAGTGGAGTACATCCGACGCAGCCTTTTCGATGGCCAAATTAAGGGGAATCCTCCTCCTCGTCCTCTTCTTCCTCCTCTTCCACTTCTTTAACCTCTTCGGGAAGAAACTCATTTTCGATATTGTTAAGAGGAAGTTGAACCTTGGGGATGGATCGAGCCCTCTTTCGTCCAGTAATAGGGGCAGGGGGAGTAAAAGAGATACCTCTCTCTGCCAACTGTTGGGACAAAATAGCTCGTGCATTTACAGATCCTTGATCAAATTATCTTAACAAACTGTCAAGTAGCTTTGTGCATTGATCAACCAATTATGGGTCAGTAGAAGACTAGGATTGAGATTCTTGCGAAGGTATGGATTGTACAACTTTATTTTTCTTGCTGGGAGTTCTATTTTTGGCCTTATCCATAGCAACACTCGAGATATCAATGGGGGTTTCCTCTTCAACAGCATCTCGAGAAGTAGCAGGTGGATCTACAACCTCCTCAACCTGCTTGGAACTAGAAGATCCTTTATTTTTTCTTTAAACTGGCTTCATTTAGAGGTGCTAAATGAGGGCGTTCCTTGGGCATGGTGCTGTTAGTATCACTTCAAGGAAACTGGGCTTGATTGATAGAGCATGTTTATAATCCCAACTCAGAAGGGAGAAATGTTCAACGGTAGGATAAATGGGTTCTCTCTCAACAACTTTGAGAAAATGAACAAGTGTATTAGGCCAGAATTCATTAAGATATTCAGTAGACCTACTACCTCAAGCACGTTTTGCGGGGATAATAAATTGGTCTTGCAATAGGCCAGAAAAAGTGGATACTGTTTCGGTGAGGAAATATCCACATGCTTTGGAAAAGTTGGAAGGTCTCTCAGTAATATTATGGTTAAGAAGGGGCACCCCCTGATCAAAACCGAACTGCATGGCTACTCGATGGGGTGAGTAGGATGTGTAGTAGTTAGACCATTTAGTGCATGAAGGAAGGTAGGAGGGAGTAACAACCAAAATAACGTTAGATGAAGGGAAATCAAGGGCAAAATTTTGCTCGACATCTTGGACTGGTCGAGAAACATCCTCAAAGAAAGCATTAGTGAAAAACTGTTCAGAATAAGGGAAAAAATTGAAATGTTAGACATTGTCAATGAATGAATGAAAAGATTTCCTAGACTGCTTATGGTTCCAAGAAATAATTCGGGGAACCTTGATTTCATGAGAGGTGCGAAGTAAATCAGCTGGGGAAAAATCGAGGAACCTGGAATATATGAACGCTGTGAGAAGAATGTGATTCACATAGTTTGATACGTCAAATCTGCTAAGAGACCTGGCAGAATCAGTTTGTACCCTGTCAAGCCAAGTATAAAGCGAACCAAGGGTAATGGAAACTACGGGAACTTTTACCCCAGATGAAAGTCGAACAACAAGATGCATAATATATTTCCTCGGGCAGTCATGAGGTTTCCCAGGAAGGTAGATCCTCGATAGGATAATCTATATATACCCAGTAAGCTCAACTTTGCTCCCATATCCTTCTCCAATAGGGGCATATCTAGCACATGTTTTCCATTTGGATCTTCTTTGCTTACTTGTGAGTAAGGGAACTCGCTATATCTTCCATATAATAGAAGTACCTAATAATTTCCGAACAGGTACACTTGTTATAAATCTTCATACATTTCGTTATTACACCTTTCAGCTCCCTGCTATTAGCAGCTTGCTCCTTTGATAGGGCTTCCTCGAAATAAGTGTCACTACCAGCAGCTTCTAGACCAAACAGCTCACATACATCCTCCAAGGTAATCACGAACTCACCCCAAGAAATAGAGAAAGTATGAGTTCGATGGCTCCAACGAGACACCAGTGTCCTCAAGGTGTTTTTATTCTTGGCCAGAGTCAAGTTACCAAACCATTTGGTGCATGACAAGCCAACAGTCAATAACGCTACATAATATTTTCCATGAATATAATCTGTCCAGGCGCCCAAACCTTCACATGACCCACCGATCGATTCAAATTCCACATTAGAATAAGGATAGTCTCCCCGCTCAATTATAAACCTGGTAACAGTAGAACCAGGTAGGTACGCATAATTTTTAGCCATGTCGTATTCACCCACAAGGAGATTTCAATCTTCCCCCTTAGAAATGAGGGAACCAGGAAATGCATTCGCAAACTCCCAGAATTTTTCCAAAGTGCCAAAATAAGGTGCACGGCGGTATTTTGCCCACTGAAAACATGGGTTAGTAATCTCAAATGAAGTTTCCCTAGTGGTGGCACCCATAACAGAAGGGGTCCTTTTAACAACAGGTGCCATGACAAGTGAATTGAAAGCTTAAAGAAAATAGAGGAGAAGAAGAAGATTTGGGTAACTTGGGAAACAAAGGAATATTGTTTGCTCTTGTTATTAAAGAAACACTTTGCTCAAAACCCAAAAGGTTAAAAGATATGGGTATGACAAGAAACCTTTTTATAAGGACAGCTTATTTTGAAAAAAGACGTCTCTGGTACACAAACGTGCACGTGGGGAAATGAAATCATCACAAGGAAAGTGTCGTCGGCTCATGTACCTCGTGTGAGTTACACGCGCGGACCATTAGCTGACGCGTGTTCGGTCGGGGAAAGGGATGTCAGTTACAATTAAAACAAAGCGATACAGCAATGATGAAATTTTAGGGAAATTCAAAAGATGTTTTGATAAATTCTAGCCCTTATACACTTGTGCAAATGAATGGTTTTGGGGGGAATTTTATTTCAAACCATTATAATTCCCCAAGTTAAAATATTAACAAACAAAAGTCATTTGAAGCACAAGATCACACGAGCAGGAAGAGTTTTAAAGTATCTCGTATGCAAGATAATGTCACCCCCCATTTATTTTGACAATTTTGTGTAAATAATGTATGTACGCACATCATTAGAGATATGATGTGGATTCATTTTTTCATACATATTTTTCTTCTAACAAACAAATATCTCTAAGAGGGGATAATGTAGAGGGAGTTCCAAGCTTAAAGTTGATAAAGCAATACCAACACTTCACATGAAAGATCAAGGATGGTCACTCACACAAGACTAAAGTTTCTAAAAGGGTTTACTATAAAGATGGTCATTCAAAAAAGACTGAAGCTACTCGAAGGATCTCTCACAAAGATCAAGCCCAGTTGACAAACTTGGAAAACACAACTGATCGAGTGGAAAAATCGAGCGTCCGTGTAATACGCTAGTCGTCGTTATTGGCTTCCAACCTCAATAAAAAAAAAACCAAACTTGTAACTACACTCTTAAGGAGTATAGTGGTGAGTCTGGGTATCGAATCCACAGGGAGTTAGGACGTGTGAACGTGACGACAAAGGTAAGGTAGTTTAATCCTAAAGTTGATGTTAAAAGAAAAGAAAAGAAAAAGATTATTGACTTTTGGATTTTATCTATGAATTAACTAAATTTAATTAAATTAACCTAAGCATGCAAAATTAACTAACTAAGAAGGAATTAATATGAATGAAGAAATGGGTTAAGAATACACTCCCCCAAACCCTAGTGTGTATGCCAGTACAAAATTAGTCATAAATTAGATAATTGATCAGACCCAGTCTTTAGTACTCCAAAGCATTACATATATGAGGTTAAAGCCCGCATCATACATAATCAAATAATGTGTAAAGCAGTGTCGCAATAGTTCACCCGCTTTGCATCCTTAAGCACCCCGATTACCTAGGGCAAACGAGGTCAAAAGGTCTACAATGGTTGTGAAACTATACAACACGATCTAATCACTTATCTAATTTAGAGGACAAATTTTATATCTATGCATACCACACCGGGTTGGGTTCATGCATCCCCACCCTTAAAAACTTAGCTTAACATGATTAAGGTAAAAGAAAACTTAAAACTGAAAGTGCAGGAATCCATAACTAAATCTAGAAAATTGAGAACATGACTTGAATTGGGATTGGAAAACTAGAAAGCAACAATTAATTAAACTAACTATGAAAGCAATAAAAACAATAAATTAAAATTACTTGCAATGGATGAATGATGAATCTTGAATATATCTTTAAATCTTGAATAGTAGCCAAACTTCAAAACTAGAGTTCTTGGATACAATAATCCTTTAAAAACTAACTAATAGCCTCCTACAATGTGAAGTAAAAAATGTCCTTTCTTCCTACTAGGGTTTGCCCTTTTATAGATCTCAAAAATGACTCTTCCCATGCCTCTCCACGTTTTACAACTAATAAAAAATAATTATACAAGAAATTTCAAGAGTTGAAACTCTTCAGCTTCCAGAATTAACTTCAACTCTTGACTTTCTGTCTCCAACTTTAAATGGGCATAACTTCTTCACCGTAGCTCTGATTGGGGTGCCATTTTTTCCAATGTTCTTGTAATTTAGAGCTATTCAACTCTCTAGTCTTCTCCACCTCCGGAATATGGATGTAAAATTACAAAAATGCCCTTGAACTTCCCATTTTTTGCTTTATTTCACTGTTTTCCATTCTCTTTCGCACTAATTTGCATGAAATATTTGTAAAACACGTCAGAGATACACGAAACTCGCGGTACTTGTTAAAAGAAGTTATTAGAAATGATATGGGATAAAAGAAAATCAATTACGTTGTTCGAGATATTAAAATTGCTAAATTTAGGGGCTAAATTCAGAAGAATTTATGCTTAGTCAAATCCCCCTAACTTAGAACTTTGCACGTCCCGAGCAATGTAAGAGAAATGTGTTGACTTTTGAAATTCCTTTTATTAAAATAAAATTCCACTTTCGTAGGCAAGCGATTGCATTGAGCATATGCAATAAGCCTTTAACCCCCTAGGTTACCCTAGTAGGACGAGTTTTGTCTCGTGAGGGTACACCCACAAAATTTTTTATTGACTCAAATAAATATCAAAATACTTAAAAATTGTACAATTTAAACTTTTTGAAAAATAATCACCATAAATTCATATTCAAATGTCTCAAACCATAGTTTGTGTGTGCAAAGCCAGAAATTAAACCTCAAATTTCCACTGATTGAGCATTATGTTACTTTTCGAAAATTCGTTTTGACTCAAATTCTTACGGATGCACTCAAAAACGAATCACTTGGATTGTGGTTGTTTTCTCTCGGTATGCATGATATAAAGAGTAAATATAATGGACACAAATTCTCGCATACAAAATTGAAAAGAAGGAAATATATGGTGAAAAGATCTCTTCATCAGAATACGGTCATTGGAAAACGGGAAACATCATCTCTTTTTCACGCCATGTAATCTCTTTTATTATCTTTTTGTGTTTTAACTCTCCATGCAGTAATTAATTTCGCCATTCGGACTTGGTTAGGACTTTTTCGGGTTAAAAAGTGTAAAGGGTAAAAATGGGAATGGTCGGAATGTTCGGAATTAGAAAATGTCCTTATGACGTCCATTGGTGCTTTTTCGGGCATTTGCTCATTTTTCTCTTTCTTTTTTTTATTTTCATTTTTTTCTTCTTCTTTTTTTTTCTTGCTATTTTTTTTTTGTTGAGCATTTTTTCTGTTTTTCTCTTTCCCCTTTTTATTGCACAATTTGGACTTACCTGATGAATTTTCTCAAGTTTCACAATTCCGGGCTATTTGGAGTTTTCGGGTTATCAAACAAAGGGAAATATTATATTAGGCTCAAAGTAGGTTGCAAAGGGATAATTTTTTCACAACTTTATTATGGCTATTATTTTTGGATAACAAACGAGGGCCTACTTCATTGTCCAAATTGCTCATCACATTACCATATGCATCTCGAGATTAATTAAGTTTAGAGATATATTTAACACAAATTTCGAGACAACATTTCACACATTTTCCATAACCGATCAAAATAAAGGATTGAGATCATCAACGACTTATTAAAACGCTGAAAAGAACTTTGAGTTAATCATAAACTCAGAGTGATTTAAAAACTCATAAAAAATTGAAAGGCTCGAAATCTCACCGGGTTTTATTAATCTCCACATTTATTCGTTAAGTCGTCAATTTTCTTTCAATTTCCATCTTTGGTCAATTTTGGCTTAGTGCAATTGAGATTGTTAACAATTTGAGACTTTAAATAGAAAAAAGGTGATATTTTTGAAAATTTAAATTCCAATTTTTATTTATTTTGATCTAAAATATTTTTGGTTTTTTTTTCAAAATTTTTCAATTTTTTTGAAATTTTTGAAATTTTCTAAAAAAAACACACTTGGAAAGAACATGAGATCGAATTAATGAATCTAAACAATAAACGGGAAGAATATCCCACACCCCCTAACTTAAATATTGCATTGTCCTCAATGTGAATCAAGAACACAACATAAAGAGAGGAAAAGAAAGATATTACCCAAATGGAGCGATCCCCGATGAGTGCGAATCCATTGAATCTATAAAACATGTTAGAACCAAGCATAGCAAAAGAATAACTAAAACTCTAACTAATTACTCTAAACTATAAAAAAAAGGAAAAAGAAAAAGCTAATTATGTAGAACCTACGATTTGAAATTCTAATAAGTTATACACTAGAAGTCAAAAAATTTGAGGGTCCACCCAAAATACAATTTGACTTTGAGGGATTAATGGTGTATCCTCATTAGAAAGCATGCCGTCCGAAAAATAAGAATTCCGTTTGAACAACGAAAGGCATGTGCAAAGCGAAAGAAATTAATCACCACCTATTAAAATATTTAGGGGGATAATGAAGGATTTGGGTGCATAGGGGGACAAGTACCATTGGAATCCAAGAAAAATAGAATCACCTCCCATAGATTTTTCAATTAGTATGGGAAGCGGAGCACACAAATAGAAAGAGTCCATCTTGGAAAATAATTTAAGCATTGAGTCCCTATCCCCAATATCTTCTCCCCCAAAATTTTCAGTTGGATCTGGTGGAGTGACACATCTAAGTGTATGGCCCGTAAGATGAAGCATCTCAAAAAAACATTCACATACAAGAATCGGATCAACATCCTCAGGACATTCATCCAGTTCTTGTGATGGATTTAATGGTTCAATAATAGTGGGTACACAAGGAGACAAATGATCTTCAACCTCAGTAGATTTTGCAATATTTATAAGAGGTTGATATTCAAAAGAACTTGGATCACTCTCAATGATTTCATCCTCAAAAGTTTTAGGTGAAGTGCAAGTCTCGACCTTCTCTAAGTTGTCCAAATAATCATTAAACTCCTTGCAAGTTGCTCTAATTTTCAACTCTGTAGCAGCAAGGTCATCCGATTGCTTTTTGATAATAATCAAGAGTTCTTCCAAAGTAGGCTTCCTTGGTTCTAGCACCTCGGATTCCTCATTTGGTTGAAAACATTCTTCAACTTCAAAAATATCGGAAGAAAAATCCTCATTGGGTTCAAATAATTCATCTAACTCTTTCTCCCAATAACGATTTTTTTCTCAATATTCTTTTTAGAGTCTTTTTTCTTCAAGCAATTCATTTTGATAAATTTGGATGGCCTTAGCACTGGGCTTGTATTTATGAGACTCATCTTTAGTGATATTGATTCAATGTTCATAAGTCTTGCACGCCTCATCCTCACTATTATCATAATAATTAAAGCCACCAAAAGAGTGAAAGTAAGACATTTCAAATTGGGCAATTCAAGAACGTGAGGTCAAATTCGGGATTAACCAACCTAACCTAAAGTCCACCTATTTCCCCGGCAACGGCGCCATTTTGATTGAGTTGAAAAATCGAGCGTTCGTGTAATACACTAGTCGTTGTTATTGGCTTCCAACCTCAATACAAAAAAACCTAAACTTGTAACTACACTCTTAAGGAGTAGTGGTGAGTCTGGGTATCGAATCCACATGGAGTTAGGACGTGTGAACGTGACGACAAAGGTAAGGTAGTTTAATCCTAAAGTTGATATTAAAAGAAAAGAAAAGAAAAGAAAAAGATGATTGACTTTTGGATTTTATCTATGAATTAACTAAATTCGATGAAATTAACCTGAGCATGCAAAATTAACTAACTAAGAAGGAATTAATATGAATGAAGAAATGGGTTAAGAATACACTCCCCCAAACCCTAGTGTGTATGCCAGTACAAAATTAGTCATAAATTAGATAATTGATCAGACCCAGTCTTTAGTACTCCAAAGCATTACATATATGAGGTTAAAGCCCGCATCATACATAATTAAAGAATGTGTAAAAAAGCAGTGTAGCAATAGTTCATGCGCTTTGCATCCTTAAGCACCCCGGTTACCTAGGGCAAACGAGGTCAAAAGGTCTACAATGGTTGTGAAACTATACAACACGATCTAATCACTTATTTAATTTAGAGGACAAATTTTATATCTATGCATACCACACCGGGTTGGGTTCATGCATCCACACCCTTAAAAACTTAGCTTAACATGATTAAAGTAAAAGAAAACTTAAAACTGAAAGTGCAGGAATCCATAACTAAATCTAGAAAATTGAGAACAAGACTTGAATTGGGATTGGAAAACTAGAAAGCAATAATTAATTAAACTAACTATGAAATCAGTAAACACAATAAATTAAAATTACTTGCAATGGATGAATGATAAATATTGAATAGATCTTTAAATCTTGAATAGTAGCCAAACTTAAAAACTAGAGTTCTTGGATACAAGAATCCTTTAAAAACTAACTACTAGCCTCCTACAATGTGAAGTAAAAAAACCTCCTTTCTTCCTACTAGGGTTTGCCCTTTTATAGATCTCAAAAATGACTCTTCCCATGCCTCTCCACGTTTTACAACTAATAAAAAGGAATTATACAAGAAATTTCAAGAGTTGAAACTCTTCAGCTTCCAGAATTAATTTCAACTTTTGACTTTTTGTCTCCAACTTTAAATGGGCATAACTTCTTCACCGTAGCTCGGATTGGGGTGCCGTTTTTTCCAATGTTCTTGTAATTTAGAGATATTCAACTCTATAGTCTTCCCCACCTCCAGAATATGGATGTAAAATTATAAAAATGCCCTTGAACTCCCCATTTCTTGCTTTCTTTCACTGTTTTGCATTCTCTTTCGCACTAATTTGCATGAAATACCTGTAAAACACATAAGAGATACATAAAACTCGGGGTACTTGTTAGAAGAGGTCATTAGAAATGATATGGGATAAAAGTAAATCAATTACGTTGTTCGAGATATTAAAATTGCTAAATTAAGGGGCTAAATTCAGAAGAATGTATGCTTAGTCAACAACCTATAATAGGAACTTTGATCTACTTGTATTTATCTTTTCTCAGAAATAAAAGGTTCATTTTATAATGCTGTGAGGTCACTCGGTACCCTCGAGGGACCATGTCTAGCAGCGCATGCGAGAGCTTACATGCTCTATCGAACAACCTCATTTTGGGTATCTCGTAAGGATTTGGTTTGGATGATTGGGTGCAAGAAAACGTTGGAAGAGACCAGCCCCTTTAGGTTACTTAGGCAAAACCTTGGTTTATACACAACATAGCTCAGTTATCCCTCGAGATACCTTCTTTGAGAACCCACTCAAATGTCCCCAGTCCTAAACAGTTGTCCAAAACATTTAACGTTTGGTGTTTATATATAGATCACAAGTTACTCGGGCAATCATCAGTTAAGCAACCTTCAATTCGATGAAGTATCTTTTTGAGTGATGTGACAACACATCCTCTGCAGGTTACTGCTTACCAACTCTTTGGCATCAGCATGTCTGACATTCAGGATCTCGATAAAATAGCACTCAAGTGAAAATATTCCAAGGATGGTAATTCCATAGCTGACACATCATGTCCTAATTAATGCTATCACGATAGTGTTCCCGCCAAAATATCATATCTAGCTCATTTAGTGCAATATCTTTGGCATTAAATGTACAAGACTATTGACATTAAAAGGGGTCAGACACATTTAGTATAAAAAAGTCACTCGAAAGATCTTGCTCTCCTAAAAATACCCCCAAAGTTATACTATTCTAGGATCGCACTTTTCTAGCCCAGAACTGCTGCTAAAATACTCCTAGATAAGAGAGTTTGTTGTGAGAACATTTATTATGTGACCAATCTCATTTACTCCATTAACGCTGTCATTTAGCATCCATTTGTGTTTAAGGTTATTGCCTTGACTTTATTGCACTAAAGGTGCTTGTTCCTACTCCCTCCAACCAAGTCAACTGTGGGATCCCCCTCATTGATTATATTATTGTAGCATTTACGTTGTAAGAACGCATTTAATACATGAGTTTTTATATATTGAATGTGATGAGTTGAGACTTGTATTTATTATTGTTGATGATTGTTCTGAGGCCTTAATAACCATCTTGATAAGGGGTTATGCCTCCTTTGACATTAATATCATTTCAAGAACTCACTTCCTACCAAGTACATAAATGTCAATACAAAACAACGATAGAGATACATAAAAATATCTAATCTTCCTCAATCCACTCATCGATTATCTCGTCATCCTCATCATCATAAATATATCAACATATCTCTTTGTCATAATGGCTCTAGACATGAAACTAAAGCATAAAGGGGAACCATATATAGTGAATCATATCCAATAGGCATCCATTGTGATCTCAAGGAAAGGTATCAAGGCAATTGAGGCCTGAGTACATGAATATGAAGTGTGTGGAAGTGATGGTGGTGACCCTCCCGAATGCGATGTATCAGCGGGACTGCTCGGGATTCTCGAATTCATTATCTTTCATGTAAGATCCTTTTCACGACCCATTATATTCAAAATATAGTGAAAAAATATGCACAATAGAATTAGGATAAATCTTAAAGAGTGAATGGGGAAAATAATGGTATGGAAACCAAAAATCCCCAAATATCAACCTCAAAATGTAAACTAACAACCTAGTATAATATAATCAACATTAATAAACTATAATAGAAGTCAATCAACAAGAAAGATGAGAATAAATCCTAGCTTCTTATTCTTCTTATTCTTCACTTCACTAGCAGCAGCTAGTGTATATGTGTATAAAAGAGAGATTTTAATTATAAATTATGATTGTCTCATATTAAAAAAAAGACTTACTAGAGTTGGAACTAGATAAAATCCAATCAAAGTAGAAAAATAGATTTTTGCGGAACAAAAACCTCCAAATGTTCCCAAAATACCTCAAGAATTGCACATTCAAGTGAAAATCCTAATTTGGACCCAAATCGCCTAAGGTTTTTCTCTACTAGTGCAGGATTTGAAATGTGTACCAAATAAGCCCTAAATGAACTTAACATGGTCGATCTTCAATGGTGCTCGTGCTTACGGAATAAGTGATGTCATGCATACAGATGGTCATGCATAGGGTTCTATTTTAGCATCATGCGGACATTTTTTGCCAAAAACACAAAAGTCAAGGAATTTTGCAGAAAAAATTCTAAGCGTTGAATCCTAATATAAGGACAATTTCTGATCAAGTCAATTTGTATGTAATTGGCTTAATTCCATTTGGACAAAACTTGCTTGAGTCGTAGATTAGGATTTGAGTTGTTTATCCTTCAAGCCTATGATGTGTGATCGAAGACTATAGTGGTTAAGTTTAAAGTGACATTAAGTACACATCAAGTTTCGAGCCAAGTTTCATCTTCATCATCCGAGAGATCTCATAAAGGTATGAATGCATATTTATGTTTGAACTCTGCATTATTTTGGGTGTTTAGTTTTGTAAAATGTTTGAGGCATTTTTCATAAAATGAGTTTTAAAGAAAAAATATTTTATGTGAAAATTCGTTCAAACGAGTCGTTCAAATGAGATTGCGTTGTTCATTCGAACGAGGTTTCCTTTTGGTTCAAACAAGTTTAAGCATCTCGTTCAAATAGACTATAAACAAATTTGTTCTGCTTGATAGAAAGTATTCATTCGATTGTCATTTAATCTATGTTCTAATGAGAATAGTTATGTCGATCGAACGACTTGATTTTTGGTTCAAACGGGATTGCTAATATCATTCGAATGAACCTATGTTTCTCATTTAAATAACATGCCTCTAAAAACATATCGTTTAAAAATTTATTTTTTCTATAAATAATCCAGTCTAGAATCAGTTTTTAGAAATGGTTTTTTTGAAAACGATTTTTAGAGTTAAATCAACAGCCTCCCAAACCTTAGTTTACACCCAAGTTTCAGATCCAAGAATACTACATACATATATATATTTAATATCTCTTTTGGACTGCACCATAATTATTTTATATATCTAATGAGAGTGTTTTAAAGTGGTGGAGATCGTGTTTATGCTGGGTAATAGTTGGACCAACCATGAAAAGAAGTAAGATCGATGGGACACTGAGATATGGGAAGTGCCTGTGTTGTGTGACTGTTGGAAGACTTCCAATAGTAATTGTGAAGAAGGTTATAAGGAATAAGGAAGTGCATCAAGGCTTGAAGACGTCGAGTCTACGATCAAGTCTAAGTTATTCTTGTAAATGTACCTATATCGTAGTGGACTTGGGTAGTTGGACCATCCGAGGTTTTTCTTATGGTGAGTTTTCCTCGTACATCGTCGTGTTTTGGTTTACTAGTTTATTCTTACTTATACACACTTAATTGTATACTTAGGTCAAGATTAAAATTGGTAAATTTGTTATCCAACACTGTGGTTTAATTTATTCAAGATATATATTAGAAAATAAAAAAATTGGTGTGGATTTGATAATCCTTATAACCCTAGGGCACTAGCGCATTTTTAAATTGGTATTAGAGTAAGTTACACTAGTTTGTCATGTTTCATAGGATAAACTATCCCTACAGGAAGGCCCATATGTGATTTTTCTTGAAATCAATCGACGAGAATATTTAGAACTCGTTTGAGCATGCGTGGACTCCTCCCACTGAAAGTAGGGGTGGCAATTCGAGTTAGTCATGTCATTTTCGGGTCGCGTTGATTTTTATTTGAGTATAAGTTTTGGATAGTCTTAAATCTATACAAGCTAATCGTGTCAATTTCGGGTCGTTTCGAGTTATTACCATAAACGGGTTATCGTGTCAAAAATTGCCAGCCCTAACTGAAAGTGGTGCTCCGAAAGCGTACAACTCTTGGGCAACGGCTGAAAAAAATGACTCAACATTCAATTCCAAGGGTGTGAATGCTATTTTTTATGATTTGATTGCCAAAGAGTTTAGACGAATTATGACTTACGATAGCGCTAAGGATAATTGGGATATTTTACCATCCACACACGAGGGTACAGCAACAGTTAGGGTTTTTAAGTTACAAAATTTCACGACTAAGTTTGAAACGATCAAAATGTTAGAGAATGAATCTTTTGATGAGTTCTATGCTTTCCAGATATTATCACTTCCTCGTTTAACTTAGGTGAGCCTATCATCGAGCCTAAAGTGTTGTGTAAAATTTTAGGATCATTGCCTAAAAGATTTAACACAATTTTCACCGTCCAAGATTCCTTAGGTGGTGTCGATGCTATGGGAGTCCAAGAAGTTATAGGTTACCTTCAAACCTATGAGATAAACATGTGTCCTCCATAGAGAAAGGATGAAAAGAAAGAGAACAGTGTCTCTTTGAATGCCCAGAAGGAGGATATGTCAGATTCCAATAGTGATTGTGAGCTTGGTGTTGAAGAGATCGCTGAGTTTTCTAGGAAGTTAAACAATATTCTTAAGCTTAGAGAATATAAGAGTTTTGAGAAGAAACCTAATAACTTTTATAATCGTGATAGGAATTAGAGGAATAGTCCTAAGAAGGTGGATTATCGGGACAGGTTCTTTGAATGCTAAGGATTTGGGCATTATTCTCGTGAGTGTCCCACTAAGCTAAGGAATGAGGTCAAGAAACTGAATGTATACAATGCCAACCTTAGTGATAGTGAGTCAGAAGAGGAATGTGATTCACCCGTTGAGCGTAATTATATTGCGTTCACAGCTAGTCATGTGTTCTTAGATGAAAAGTCTTTTGTCATTGAATATAATCATTTGCATGACGGTTTTAGGTTCTAGTCTTGTGATTCCAAAGTGAGGAGAGAAGAAGAAGAAGAAGAAGAAGAAGAAGAAGAAGAAGAAGAAGAAGAAGAAGAAGAAGGAGGAGGAGGAGGAGGAGGATAGTGAGATGCAAGTGGACTTTGGAGAGTTGTGCACCGAGTCATTGAAGTTAAAAAGGGTTATTATTTTTAATTAATTAATTCGGTAATTAATAATTTACTTGTGTCGTAAATTAATGAGAATTAATTAATCGGAATATTTAAAAGTGAATATATTTAAATAAGTTAACGGGTGAGAGTTAATTTTAAAAATTTATTCTGGATGGTGATTTTGAGCGCGCGGTTGAGTCCGTTCGGGTCAAAATAGTCCGAAATGAGTGGCCATATGTATATAATGGGTCTCAGGTCTTAATTAGACATGTTTGAGCCCCAAATATTGAGTTTGGACCCTTTTTAAGAAGTTCATAGGCTCAAAAACGGGATTTTAACCTTTTACCCTAATTAGGTAAGGGTAAGACAACCTAAAGTCATTTTAGAGGATTGAATGTGGAGAGCTTGAGAGGAAAGACATTAGAAGAATTTTGGGATTTTGGAAGGAACTTCAAGAACAAGAAGAAACCCTTGGATTCACTCAATTTTCCTCATCCAAGACATTGATCTACATTGAGGCTAGTGGTTTAATTTGAAAACCGTTAATGTGTATTTACTTATTCATATTAAAGGAGGTGAGACTCAATTAAAATGTTAGGGTTGTATTCATTAGAAATTGGGGATCCTTTAATTTGAAGTTTTGAATCTGTAGAGTGGATAAGATTTGATGTAATTGATGTTCTAATTGATGGAATGGTTAGGGTTAGATTGAATATGAGATAAGTAAGGGTATGGGATGAATCTGGAGACATTTTGATGCAGAAACTTGTTCAGAATAGAGGTTGAAAACTTGTTAATGGCGGACTAAGTTTTTAGCAGAAGAGAGAGAAGGAGAAATACCAAGGTCATTCGAACGACCTGGTATTTTGTTCAAACGAGATCCACTGTCGTTCGAACGACCGGGCTCTTCATTTGAACCACCTGTTAGGTCTGCCTGATTTCTGCAATTCCCTGATTCAGACCTGTTGTGTTGGAGATTTACAATTCCTGCCCTAACCGAATTATGAAATTGAGTATTGAATTATGGTCTAATATGGGAATAACTAACCTTAAAATTAATTAGACTTGATTACATGAAATTGGAGATGTAAGTTCATGATTTAGAATATTGTAATCTTGTTGTTTAAGTGACTAGATTTGATTGCGTGAAATTGAAGATGAAAGTTTATGATTTAGAATATTGTAATCTTGTTGTTTAAGTGATTAGACTTGATTGCATGAAATTGGAGATGTAAGTTCATGATTTAGAATATTGTAATCTGGTTGTTTAAGTGATTAGACTTGATTCCATGAAATTGAAGATGTAAGTTCATGATTTAGCATATTGCAATCTTGTTGTTTAAGTGATTAGACTTGATTGCATGAAATTGAAGGGCGGATTAAAACTATTGAATTTCGGGCCGAGAGATAGAGAGTACGAGTATACTTGAAAGGGATACACCAAAATAATGGGAATCAATTAGTGTGTAATTAATTAAAATGAAGCCGAACCATAGACTTAAATATTTTAGGCTTGGGTATAGGCATGATACTGCGGTAGCCTGGATTCCTATATATATGTTGATGTGTAGTACATATATATGATTCATATATATTTGTGTGAATAATATATATAGTAAAGCCATAACAATATTAATGCTATCATAGGAGGTTGCGCGATGTGAGTGAGCCCCCTAACTAGCGAATGCAGGGTGAGTATATTTCCCAAGCCATAGCGTCCGTATTTAGGGATGGGACCATTACGGTATGGAGCAGACACCTTCGGGGGGACTGTGGTCGCCTCCTATGCGTTTGGTGATAGCATTTATATCCAATATGCATTTGAATGTTAAGATATAGATATGTATATATAGTGCAAAATTATATACAGATATATACATGGTGTGAAATGTATGAATAAGATAACTTTTAAAATGGTTATATGGTATCAAGTTGGATATGGATATAAATAAGTTAGTGTGAAATATAACTTATAACTCGTATACATAATGTGAATTGTATAAGGGATATAACTCGTGAGAATATTATATGACATTAAATAGGAAATGATTTAAATAAGTTATGTGATTAATAACCTATAAAAATGTACCATATTCACTTGGGGTATAATAGTGGGGCAATTAGTATAATATTTGGGTTAAGGCTAGTTACGGGTAGGGTGGCTAGGTGTATTATGTATAATTCGTTAGGCGTGCGCATTAGCTGAGGGATGAGGTGTACTCAAGAGAGTGCGCGGCACTAACTTAAATATGAAGAGCATTTGCATTTTAATCTCTTGTATTTAAATACACTTGCTAAATATTTCCAAATGTTTTGGGTTCTAACCCTTGCTATAAAATATTTCAAAAAAACCTTTTAGGTGTCCTACCACAGGGGCGCCAGGCCTGATCCTTCGTACAGGGTGCGCAGTTGCATCTTATATGGATTGCTGTGGGATCTTTATTTAGACGCTTGTCTCATTCTATATTTAGATAGGGACTTTTTCAGTTATACTATTGGGCTTGTACTACTATACTCAGTCTTGGCATGTATTGGTATTATTTTATACTTTCACTTTGTAGATTGCTTGTAGTCGATGTTGCTCGACAAACACTTGTACTTATTTTGTGGCATGTTTAGTTTATTCTTGTAATAGTTAATTTGGTTTCCTAGTATGTTGGTTGGGTTTGATTTAATTCATAAGATAAAATTTGACATCAGCTTAATTTAAGACTAGGTGATTAGTAATTAGAAAGCTTTTCGACAATGATGATAAGAATGAACCAGATGAGATTCATGCTTAATTTGGTATAGGAATAATTTCCCGTTATTTTATTAAGCGGGGTGTCACATGAGAGAGATTAACCTTCATGGTTTGATGGAAGTTTTGAAGAAGGAGTCCCATGAGTTTGAATAGTCCATGCATTTACTTGAGTCTAGAATTAAGGAGTTAGAGGCGAGTTTGAGAAACTCAAGTCACGTCAAATATGATTTAGAATCTAGGTCAAAAAATTTGCATAAGTTGTTTGGCACTGTCCAAATTAAAAATGATAATCTTGGAATTGGTTTTGATATTCCCGATGCTTCTGCTGCTAAAGTCAAGACGAACGTTTTAAGAGAGTCAACCAATGCTAGGGACATTAGAAAAAGTCAACCCAAAAGTAACATTCCTCGTGTCTACACTTACACACATTGCGATAGGAAAGGCCACCTTAGGCATTTTTATTATGATCTTTGAAAATGCCCCCAAAAGTCTAAGACTAGTGTCACCAAGATTTTCAAAATCCTAGATCATCATGTTACACATATATGGATTAGGAGATCTAATTTGGAGGCACTTATTGTTAGGCTTATTAATTCTCACATGTATTCCCATGATGATTCTCATGTTATATCTAATGGTTGATTGTGCTTGCATGTTTTTTATAAACTAGACTTTGTGTTTCAGGATATATGTTATTTCTAGTTGAATGATGTTTATATTTTGTATTTGAATTTTTCATTTATTGTGTATTATTGAGAAAAATATAAAATGGTTTTGTTTATCTTTTGAGTTGCTTTTCAAATTGGATTCATTTTTAAAAAAATTGTATAAAAACTCAAAAATATTTTGGTTTTTTTATGTAGCTTAGTTTTACATATTTTGTGTGGCATATCGTTGTGCTTGGATCCATTCGTTCTATGTATCCATAAGGATAGGATGTTTGATTATAATTTTCAATGCTTAAGAGTTTTTTTAATCATAATTGCATGGAGTTGTTAGACTTTGATTTTCTTAATGGATTCACTTTAAATATGCCTCCGTGCACACTTTGTACGAGCTCTTTTGGATTATAACTACCTATGTTTCATGAGCTAAGTGATGTGTTCGGTTATTAATCTTTGCATTTACATATTTTTTAGTATGAGGGATTTTTGCATGTAAGAACCATTGATCGGGAGTTTATTTTGTTTGAAAAATATGAGTGGGAAATGGAAAAGGGCTAGGAAGGGAGAAATCTTCCTTGCGTGAAAGACCACTATTGGCAAGAGCATAAAAGAAAAGAGAGGCAAAAGAAAAGAAAAAATACCAAGGCCAAGTTTCGCATTGATGATTCCAAATTGATATTTTCAAAAAAATGAGAGAGAAAAATGATATATGTTTATTTTTTAGGGTGTTTAAGTTGAAGATCAATGGCTTTGCACAATGAGTCCTAGTTGAGCTTAAATATTTAACATTATTGATCCGATAATCATTAATATTTTCTAGGCTAGTGTTCAATGTGTATGTATGACCTTTATGAGTTCTTTGTTTGTCACTTGAGGCTAAACCAAAGTTTATAAGTTTTACGGTCAAATAGAACTCCCTAAATATATTTTGAGTGATTGGGTCATAATTCTTTTATTTTTTAGTTCACGCCCCTTTATTACGTAACACTTTTGTTTAGACACATTAATACCATATGAGTGTAGAAATGTTATGCGTTTTGTTTCTTTAATAGTGTGTTTATGCCTATAAATTTATGTATGTCATTGGTATATTTGTGATTATATATATATATATATATATATATATATATATATACAGAGAGAGAGAGAAAGAGAGAGTCAGGCTCTCCAACATACCTCATTTAACATATCTATTTTTTAAAATAGTAAAAAAAATAATTTTGAGTTGATATTTTTTATATGGTTTCATGATATTAATGTACCCCTGTAAAAATATTTAGCTGAAAATAATGTTTTTTATTATTTTAAAAAATAGGTAAAAAATCTGATAGTTTTAAAGGGTAAAAACTGTCAGTTTTTTTACGTATTTTTTAAAAATAACAAAATACATTATTTTCACTTGATTTTTTTACAATGACACATTGAAATATCACGAACCCATATAAAAAATATCATCTCAATATTATTTTTTTTACTATTTAAAAAAAAGGGTATGTTCATAGGTATGTTGCTAGGAGGTATGTTGGAGAGCTTCACTATATATATATATATACATGATATGTTTGTTTTTTGAGTATTTACATTTACATTTAGTCATGTTTTGTCATATGCTTCATCTTCAATTCAAATTGGCATGTCTTATAATCACATTGGTATCTTTTGTTGCTTGCTTTCATTGGTATCTCATTTATAGGGGTGTTCAAAAAACCGATTGGACCGACGGATCGAACCGAACCGACTCTTTTTTCGATCTTTTTTCTTAATCGATCCGATCTCGATTTATTTTTTGGGTGGACCGACCTAGCCGGTCCAGTCCACGGTTTATAATTTCAAAAATCCTGTTAGGACCGACCCGAACCGACTCTATATAAAATCATATTCTTTTACATATATATGTATATATAAGATAAATAAATATTAAAATATATATTTTTTAATATTTTATTAGTTTAAATTATAGTTTAATCCAATAATAGGTTTGTTTTAATTGCAAATTTTGATATTTTTTTAGTTTTTAATGTTCGGAAAAAGTAGACTCAGGTATATTTTTATTATTATAAATGATGTAATTTAGGCCGGTAAATGGATCGGATTCGAACCGGATCAGGCAAATCCAAATCCATATTCGTTTATGTTAAATGGATTCGGATCCGATCCATTTATTAATCGGATCGTATCAGTCAAATCCAAATCCATATTCATTTATGTTAAACGGATTCGGATCCGATCCGATTATCCGTTTATGTTCAACTTAATTTGCAACATTTTTATTTTCAATTCTTATTCCATAAATTTATTTTGCAAATGTTCCAAAAAACAAATAAGGAAATAAATAACTATTATAATAAATATTTAAAATATTATTAAATACAATATATATTTATTAAAATATATATATATATATATATATATATATATATATATATATATATATATATATATATATAATATTAATTGGATCGGAGTATATGAATCCAAATCCGCTCCATTTAATAAACGGATAATCGGGTAATCGGATTTTAGGCATGATCCATATCTTCTTAATGGATCGGATTCGAATAAAATCCGATCCATTAACAGGCCTAATGTAATTCATTAATGAGGGGACCGACGGGTTAGACCGGATCGACCGTGTAAAAAATGGAACCGACTAGGGTCGGTTAACCGACATTATCGGTTCGCTTTTGGTCCCTTTTTTTTAGAGAACCGACAAAGTCAATCCGTTCCAAAAAAAAAACTCAAAACCAAACGAGACGAGATCGCGAACACCCCTCATTTATGAATCAAAATTGGTATCATTTATTTATTGTTTAGATTTTATATGCTTGTGTTGTCGAGTTATTTATAGTTGTATGTTTCACTTTACATCATCACATGATATACTTGTGTTTCCTTTATGTTTACATGTTTTATGTTTAAGGGAGAAGTTGTTTATATTGTGCACCTTTATCTTTGTCAATTTCTGAACAAAAAGGGCAGAAATGGCAGAGGGAAGGGTTTTCATATGAGGATTTATATTTATTATATATTCTCTTTGCATTTAAAAGGTGTGTTAAGTGTACAGGTTTGCATCGATGCAAGAAAAATTCACAAGAGAAAAGCTACTCAAAGTCTGTATCAGTCAAGCGTCTGAACTTTTTCCTTTTAAGGTTGGGATTGAGTCTTAGTGATCTCGACGACCCAGTATATTTTTGTTTTTTTGTGTGTTTTGTTGTGGAATAGCCAAAGGGGGAGGTTTGCGAGGATGAATTTCCGATTGGGTCAATTTGTATGTAACTAGCTTAATTCCGCTTGGATAAAATTTGTTTGAGTCATAGGTTAAAATTTGAGTTGTTTGTCCTTCAACACTATGATGTGGGATTGAAGACCATAGCGAACAAGTTTAAATCGATATCGAGTACACGTTAAGTTTCGAGGAGAGATTCATCTTCATCATCGAAGGTGTCTCATTGATGTATGAACGTATATTTATGTTTAATCCCGAAATTATTTTGGGTGTTTAGTTTTGTAAATTGTTTGAGGCATTTTTTGTAAAATGTGTTTTAAACAAAAAATATTTTCTCTGGAAATTAGTCCGAATGAGTCGTTCAAATAAGATTACGTTGTTCCATCGAACGAGGTTTCCTTTTAGTTCAAATGAGTATAGGCATCTCGTTCAAATGAGGTTCAAACGGACTTCAAACGAATTTGTTATGTTTGATAGTTCGATCTATTTCTAATGAGAATAGCTATGTTGTTCGAACGACTTGATTTTTAGTTCGAATGATATTGTTATTTTCGTTCGAACAAACTTATATTTCTCGTTCAAATTACCTGTCTCAAAAAATGTGTCACCTTAAATTTGCGTTCTCTATAAATATGCAAGTTTGGCATCAGTTTTCATTAAATGTTTTTGCAAAAATAAGTTTTAGATTCAAATCTAAAGCCTTTAAAGCCCTATTTTGCACCCAAGTTTGAGATGCAAGAATCCTATATACATATGTTTGTTTAAGATCTCTTTTGTACTGCACCGTGGTTGTTTGGTCTATTTATTCAGAGTGTTTCAAAGCGGTGGAGACCTATTTGTGTTGAGCAATGGTTGTACCAACAATGAAGACAAGTAATATAGGTGGGATACCGAGACATAAGAAGCCCCTGTACTGTGTGACTGTTGGAATGCGTCCAATAGTGTCTACGAAGAAGGTTACAAGGAATAAGGAAGTGTGTCAAGGCTTGAAGGCATCGAGTCTGTGAGTAAGTTTAAGTTTTTCTTGTAAACGTACTTGTATCATAGTGGACTTGTGTGGCTGGGTCGTTTAAGACTTTTTCCGTTGTGGGTTTTCCTTATACATTGTCATGTTGTCGTTTCCTATATTATTAATGATTATACTCATCTAGATGCATGCTTAGGTAAAGATTAAAATTGATAAACTTTGTATCCAACACTGTGGTTTAATTGGTGCAAGATATATATTGAAAAATAAAAAAAAAATTGGTGTGCATTAGATAATCCTTATAACCCTAAGGCACTAGTGCATTTTCACCCAAAAACCCATACTCTCAAAATATGTTATAAATGTATAATGATACATGATAAAAACATTCATATATGGCATGTTACGTAAAATTTTATGATTTAATGCATAAATCAAAGAACCTCACACACGCACACATACATACACATAGACATATATATATATATATATATATATATATATATATATACACACACACACACACAAATACAACTCTAATATGAAAAGTGTGACAGTGATTAGGCATGATAAACATGATTTAATAAACAAAATTTATTTTAATCTTTATTAATGACATAATTTGAGAACAAATTCAAAACAAACATCAATAAATTCAACAACAAATTAAAATTCCTTTCAAATCAAGAAATTTTGTATCTTCATCGTGGTATGATTCGTGAACAAATATGGGTCACAAAATCAAATAAATAGACGTAACTAAGTTATAAGAATCACAAGTGATGCTTAAGTTTATCACTTCATCAATATCCTTTCATGATCCCTTAAATGGTAGTATATATCCATATCTCTCCCTTGATGATGCTCAAGCTCTAAAGTAGATATATAAGTATGCACTACAAGAAACTGTAAAATTGTCCTATCATGTTTTTCATGTCTTGAATTTTCTAGCACTTGGTTTTGGCTCTTTTCATCATACATTGGCATTTTTTTTTACAGTGACTTCCACACACACACTTTGGTAGACATGTATGGATGATACTCAAATTCAAATCAACGTTATCTCACTAATGGTATCCTACTTTTGTTTATAAAAATATCTCATCAGTGAACTCCATCAAGTAAATATTAAATCACATAAACTCTCAAATGGACCATAGAAACGTTTCAAACACCAATCGAATATCTCAGAATTTAATCATGATTAATTCAAGCACTAAATAAAATACACATACATATAATTATATGAATAAAGTTGCAACAACCCGTAAGTTTAATGGATTATTTAAAATTATGTGATATTATGTTGTGATGTAATTATATATTGTGATTGGTGTCGTCGCTATATTTCATTTATATTTGTAATGTATGTGTGTATAATTATAATTCTAAATGAAACATGATACATGATACACATATTTAAATTAACCATTATTTAACAAATAAACATAATAAAGTATTTTAAACTCGAACAAATTTATATGTTAAAAATACTGATAGGTTAATTCGAATGACTAGTGGGACATGTAAAAGGTACGCTTTTAACTTAAAAGAGTGGGTTGTAAGTATTATGGTCTAGTAATGGTATTGGGCTAGGTTTTGGACTATTTGAATATATCTCTGAGGTTAATGGGTCAAGGTCCATATAGTTTTCTAGCATCCTCTAAAACGTATGAGTTTCAAACTCAATTGTGATGGTAGCTCTCTTGGTAACCCACGTCCTGTCGGTGGTTATGGTGTTATTAGAGATGAAATAAGGGAGGTCATATGGGCTTTCTCTATCTTCTACAACAATGAAACCAAAACTATGGATGAATTACTTGCTCTTATGGATGGCCTGAATCTAGTTTAGGATATGGGGGTCTCGCATGGGAAGATAATCTGAACTCAGAAATGGTTGTGAAATCGATACTTGGCTTGACTAAAATGTCGTGACAGTGCTATTATAATCACCCTCTTTTCCAATTAAAAACTACTCAGTTGTTATGCTATATCTCCCACTATTATAGAGAAGCTAACAATGTTGTCGACTCCTTTGCCAACCATGCTTCCAACAATGCAAAATTGTTATGTTTTCTCAATGGGCATAATATCCCCAAAATCTCTAAAGGGTATCATAGAATGGACAAATGGGGTTTCCCCTCTGTTAAATATAAATAGCATAAAAGTTCCCCTATCATGTATTTAAGGTTTATTTTTCTCTCTTGCTCTTGTATTTTTTAGACCTCTTCTTGTAAGCCGCTCAGAAGGGGTTATTCCTCCTCTCGTTATTTATATACTCTCCTTTTTTTTTTAAATGTCCATATATAGGCTGACCCTAATTTCATGCTTAGCGGTATAAAAATTTATTTTAAGCTAACTTAAATCATTTCTAAACACTTGAGAAAAAAAACTAGAGGGAGAAGAAGGATGCTACTTGGGGAAGAGGAAAAGAGGACAATTGGAAATTGGAGAAAAGAGAATTAGGGACTTTGCAATTGTAGTTCAACCTACTAGGATTTGGAGGCCAGTTTATTTGGTATAATTACATAATTTCTTTTGTAACTAGAATACGAGTATCGATTGAATTCTAAACCAAATATAGAACATTTGATTTAGATGATTAATATTAATTAGAAAGATTAGATTTTTATCCATAAATAGAATTTAATTCTAATTGGCATGAATTTGAGTTATATGTAAGAAATTAAGGAGTATAATTATGTATATTTGATGAATTGGGTAAAAGCCCCTTATTTTTTACATAAATGGATTAAAAATTGAGGCTCTAGAATGAAATTTAGTACCTAGGGTTTTAATACTGAAAAATACACCTAAATCCTTATATATATATAGTATACTTGTAAGGATAGTATAGAATTTGGTTTAGAGAATTTTATAGGATAACTTAAGGTATATGGAGGTAGAAAAACATTGAATTAGACCATTAATGGTTGTTATAGACAGAGAAGTCACAACAGGGGCTAGATGTTGATGAAAGACTGAATTCTGGAGAGTTTCTTGATGTCCTCGTTCTCATCATTATCATCATCATCTTTGCTTTAATCCTATCAAATGGGTCGGCCATATGGATTCTCCTTTTCCATTTTAATCTATTATATGCAATATTGTCATTCAAGTTTAAAATCCTTAAGATCTCTCCTAATAATTTCCTCCCATGATAGCTTAGGGCGGCCTCTTCCTATTTTATCCTCTATTTACAATAATCTTTCTCTTATTATAGGGGCATCTATTGGTCTACGCAAAACATGTCTATAGTATCTAAGTCTACTTTCTCTTAATTTATCGTTAATGGGAGCCACTCCTAACTTTTCTCTCACGTACTGGTTTTTTAATTTTGTTCTTTTGAGTAATTCCCATCATCCATCGGAGCATTATCATCTCACTAACATGGAGACTTTGTTCATGTTTTTCTTTAACGCCCAACACTGCGCTCCATATAGGGTCGCTGGCCTAACAGTTGTTCTATAAAATTTTCCTTTGAATTTATTAGTTATCCTCTTATCGCATAATGCCCCACTCTCTTGTTTCCATTTCATCCAACCTGTTAATATTCTACTCGTAACATCTTCGTCAATATCCCCATTACTTTGTAACACTGAACCTAGATAATAAAATTTATTAGTTTGGTTTATCACTTTTTCTTTAATCTTTAACATTATCTTATTCGACGCCTCATTACTAAACTTACATTCCATAAATTCCGCTTTATTTCTACTGATTTTTAATCTCTTAGACTCTAAGGTTTTTCTTCAAGTATTTACTCTCATCTCTAAGCCCTCCTTTGAAGTGTCTACTAAAATTATATCATCCGCAAATAATATACACTATAGGACATCTTCTTGTATGTCCTTAGTAATCTCATCCGTAAACAACATACTGGCATAATTGTGGTCGTTGCACACGGATTGTGCGAATGGATAGGGCTTAGGGTCGTGCGTGCGGCCAAGGCAGAATTTAGAGATTTCTTATATCTATTAAATTTGATACTTATCCACTGAACTACTGATCTAAGACCTTTACCCTTATATGCAAAATTCTTTGTATTTTACATTATAATAAGATTCATATCCTTTTTAAATGAAAATAATTGTATTTTACATTATATACCATGGGTTGTACGATAGCTTCGCTTCGATATACCGGTAGATATAGATGGTTATACCCTGGATCGTATGACGTTGAGTATTACAATATTATAGAACCCTAGTTTGGGCGATGGTGCCACTTCAGTATCCCGAGAGAGCGAGATGGACTTACCTTAGGTCGTACGACGGTGACCACTTTGGTACTCTAGTAGACAGTGATAGTATAGTACCCTGGGTCAAGCGACAGCACCACTTCGGTAACCCGAGAGAGCAAGACAGGATTACCTTGGGTCACATGATGGTGACTGCTTTGGTACCCTAGTAGTTAGTTATATAATAATCGATATAATAACATAGTTGTGGACATGTACATACAGGTGTGCCTTCCTTTTTTATGTCAATACTGAAGAGGTGTAGAATAATTATTTATGATTATTCAATTGAAACGAATAATATGTAGTTATGGGGTTCAATTGGGTTTGGGATTAGACGCATGTGATATCTAGGACTATTGGGTTTTGGGATAACGTAAAGTTACAAAAAGACGAGAAGAAGATGCATAGTTATATTGTAGTACATAATCAATTATATTATTATATTTCCTACACTTGTTGTTGACGTATTATAACACCCCGCTAAATTCTGACGTCGGCCACCACCAAAATTTAAGTCGGGCGTTAGTAAATTAAATATCATCTTTAGCATGTGACAGAAATGAGACATCTAAAATTTTAATCCACAAGATAAATTATTTAAATCAATCCCAAATATCAAGAACATCCAACTGATTTAACACCAATGTGCGATAAAATCCATCACATGCAATCTCCGAATATCTCAATTATTAAATAAATAAAGTTCAGCTGAAGTCTTAGAACAACTTTGGAACTGAAAGGCCCTATAAAACTCAAATAGAGTCTCATAATAAATACGACGGAATAGGAGAATAATCTAACTACGAAAGCAATAAAATAGCTCCAACTGCACCTCCAAAAAGATCTCCGATAAATCCTATGCAACTTCTCCAAATAAATCTTTGAAAAATATTAGTCAACGCATGTGTCAGAGCCAAAGCCCCGAGCATGAAATACCGGCTACTCCTTTCAATTAGGGTCCTTGAACCCAAAAAATAGTGCTACATATATCGACTGTAACAATATAATCTTTTAATTAAAAGAAATTTAATAATCATCAAAAGTAAATTTCTAAGTACCTGCAATGTTTCTTTCAAATCTGCCACACCAATATTATTTAATTAACCCACATTCCCAACTATTGTTAAATTTAATTAATTTAACCGTGAAGATAATTTACCAAGATACACATCCCCTTGTCAAAGCCGTCGTCTGACCCGTTTTAAATGTCGGCCCTCGCGATATGACAAGGTTCCACCCATACACACGTCCCTTTGTCAAGTCCGCCGTCTGATTTGTTTTTATCCTGCAATCCTCGCGATATGACAAGGTTCCACACACGACTCCAAGCTGACCCATTTAGACTGTCGGTCACTGACACATTATGACGCCACCAATTTTAATACCCGTTTTAGTCCTGCGGTATTAATTTCCCAAAATTTCTCAAACTCATTATTCAAATTAATTTCCCCCACCCCACCCTTAAAAGCGATGTGAAAATTCTCCAATTACCCCTTAGTCCCAACTAAGGTTACCAAAACACAATTTCGTCATATTCTAAGTAAAGGATGATTATCAAAATTTCACTCCTCCTAGATATCAATCCTAGGTTATCGTAAAAATGGTATCATGTAGAAAATTAGTCCCCCACCCCAAATTATATTACCCGCATAAACTCATACTAACTATTCCCATACCTAATTAGCATAAATTGCAACTAAGGCCCACTTACTAGTCCCATACCTAACAAGTGTGCTATAACAAGGGATAAAAACCAATTACCTACAATACTCAACGTTCTCGAGATAATTCAAAATTATAATATTTCATAAGTGGCACAATCAACTATTTATAACAATTTTCATAACAACACTAAATTCTCAATTAAACGATTTTAATCTAAATAGAGGAAAATCAAGAACACATAAATATTGTGATTTTTTCAAATCATGATTACACGCAAGTTCCATCTTAGCTATTATTTTTCTAGCACAAGTAATTTAGTTAATTTATGATTTTTACATGAAACATCCAAATTTGATTTCTAAGGGTTCCTCTACATGCATATGCCCATAACATACTCGACTACCCAAATATAACCCAAAGAACAACAAAATTATCAGTATTTGGTAGCATTAATTTTTCATGCAAAATCATCCCAATAATTATTTCTTAAGATTTTATGTTCATAATTTATTTTAGAACACATGAGTTTAATGGAGGCTAAAATCAAGACACGTAACACCAAAGGAAAATAATAGGATAAATATGCATGTGATTAAATGTAGAAAATGACTAGAAATCCGAGTTCCTCGTGAAAAATTGAACAAAAACTCCTCTTGAACCAACTTGGGATAGATTTGTTTAAGCCTCCAAAGTTGAGCTTGAAAGTGGTTTTAATGGTGGTTTATGGTGGCTCAAGGGTGGTCACGAATTTGGGACTTACTACTGATTTGTGAGAGCTTAAAGGAGTGGTAGAGATGGCAAAAATCTGATGGCTTTTAATACAACTTATAAACCCATCAGCCATTAATTTAATTTATTTGTTTAACCCAAAATTCTCTCATCCATTGAATATTCAAGAACACAATCATTTTAGTCAGATGTTTGGCTAGACTAGGTGATAACACAATAGATGGTTGAGAATTAAACCAAGATGTAACTTACCTACCTCAGCACCCCTCAAAAGGGAGGTTTGGCCGAATCGAAAAATGGTCTAAATCAGATATAAATGATTTTTTCGGAGATGTTGAAGAAGTAAAAGTTGCTCAAAATTAAATTTTTAGTCGGTATGGTGATTTTTAGAATTTTCTGAGCACTTTTATTTTTTTGAATAAAATAATAATATTTTATTTATTTATTTATTTATTGACTTTTGACACCATGGTATTTTCATATGTATTTTTAGGGTCCCAAATATGTAGTCACACTATTTTTATCCATCTCAAATAGTCCTACAAAAATCGCGCAAGTTCGCGTCCTGCGCGACACGTGCGGGCAAAAATCGCATTATATGAACCATGACCGTGTCACAATCATTCCTTTCAAATTTTTGCATCAAACTTAACCAACATATTTATTTAATAAAAATCATTAAATTCAAAATTTTATTTTTCTCGAATATTTCAATTTTATTTAAAAATACCCATTTAAAAATCTGGGTTGTTACACGTATCATAATAACCTTTTTCAGGACATAGGCCACAGGTGTAGCCTCGCCCCTGATCTAGTCTTGAGTTTCTAGTTGCTGATCTACTAGGATATAGGTGTCAAGAGTACATACTCACTCTTTCATTTCCATGTACAATTCTGCAAAGTCAGTATTATATTTATTATTATTTTGGTTTGGGATTTTATTTCATGACATTGTAGTATGCGATGATTACATGACTATTTTTGGTTTAACCTTAGAGATTGTATGGTTCACCACTTATGTTGAGTTATTTATTTAAGTATTCAGTTCTATTCACAATCATGCTTATAATGATACCAAATTATTTATAGACTCCTATTTTATTTACTTTAGACCTGATCAATATAGTTTAAATTTTATGGGGTGTCACGATTTGTATCAGAGCTTTCGAGATTCTACTGTCCTAGGGATCTTGAGTGCATCTATCACTTTCCTCTTAGCGTTCTTTGATACTTCAAGACTTGTACTTAGATTTTTTACTCTATTTTTCATATGTGTACTTATGTCTCTTGTTTACTATCTTCTGATGGTGAACACATGCAGACGAGTAGGCCAACCGTAACAGGTCACTAGTGTCGATTCTGAGGCAGAGGTAACCCAACAACACTTGTAACCACCTCCACCACTGTAGCAGGGACAATCACTTACTAATCCACGGGTCAACATGGTCGCTATCATTGCACAGACTATAGCTGCAACTATGATAGCCATGTTGTAACTATAACAGCCACACCATGTGGTTGCGCCTGTACCTATTCAGTCGACTACAACTCCATGGGAGAAGGTTATTAGGGATTTTGAGAAGAGAGGTCCACCAGAGTTTTCTAGGTCTACAGACCCTAATGTTGCACTACAATGGAGGCGTGACATTAAGTGTTATATGTGCCTATTTGAGTGTACCGCCATTCAAAGGGAGATGATATCTAGTTTCAAACTCATAGGAGATGCTTTGTAGTGGTGGGAGTTTGTCACCACCACAGAGGATCAGTCTTAATTAACCATTTCACAGTTATGGGATAAGTTTGAAAGGAAATACTTCCCTCTATCACAGTAAGAAGATTTAAGGTCTAAGTTTGATCGATTGAAGGAGGACCGCACAGTGTTAGAGAATGAGAAATAATTTACTCGACTTGTGCACTTTCCCTAGAGATCAGAGATTCAAAGTCGAGGAAGATAGGCTGAAAGCAGCTGAGTCAGGTGAGTCGGCTAGGAAACAGGGAGGCTCACAGTTTCAGTGAGGCCAATTTAAAGGGTAGCAGTCCCCAGAGATATTCAGAAGGGAGAAAAGGCTATCGACGTAAGGTAAACCAGGGGTAGGAACACCTGGGCTAGGGTTAGTATGTCCAATAAAGCCAGTGTGGATCGGGCTAGTAGGTCCAAGGGTAGAGACGTCAGGTTAGATTTCAGGGATAAAGACAGCATGGGCATAGACAGGATCATAACTTCAAGAGGAAATGTTTTACTCGTGGAGAGTTGGGGCATTCTTTTTTATATTGCCCAGATAAAACCAAGCATGCCACCAGTAGCAATGACAGTAAGAGACTCTTATATCCCCTCCACTGTATCAATCTTTGCCACCAGCTTATTCGACTATGTCTCAAGCGTAGGTATGCCCACAACTTCACTAAGGGCATGTCCACAATGTCCATCAGATAGGGCAGTCAGTGCAGCCTCAGGCGATTAAGGGTGTATTTTATGTTTATAGTACCTATGCACGGGTTTTCTTTATATGGGTGCGTCACACCTTTTTACGAGTTAAACATTTTCATCTACGTCGAGATTGGTAAATATAGTTGGGGATGTATCTTCACATATGGAAACCTCGGTAGTTTGGGGTGCTACCTTATGCTATATTTGAGAGTGTGCCTATTGTGTGTACTTTAGGCAAAGTTAATATTTTTTAAATTTCTCTCAATTTCAAATTTGACCAATTTTTAACAAATCTTGTGGGAAACTTTATTTGCCAAATTTTATCGTTTTAACCCTATATCATGCATCTACGGTGATTAAAACAATAAAATTAAATAAATCACAACCACAAGATGCCAATGTACGAGGAAACCACTAAGGAAAAAATCTCGGATGACCAGGCTAGACAATCCACTATGATACGGTATTACAAAGAGTAGATAACAAACTTACTCAACGAATTGATCACCCTCAAGCCTTGACGCTCTTCTATCTTAGACCACTCCTCTATAGGGTAATGCAGTAGTCCACTCATGCAAGTGTCCTCAGCACACGAGTCCACACGCGCCTCGGTATCTACCGATGAAGCCTCAACAACAGTCTACTGATTGAAATACGGAATATATCGCTTCTTCACCGCAATCAGCAATCAGCGAAGTGCGGACACCACCATACTAAACTAGTTCTTCCAATATGAAAGAATCAAACATCGTGCCCCAACAAGATCTCAAAGCATTTAGATTATAAGACTTGGATCTTCAAACGTGAAAGATGTGTCTTTTTGTTAGGCACTTTTGCAAATAGGTGCAGAGACGTTTTTCGCAAAAAGTTTTGGAATTTCTTTAGTCTAAAACGCCTTAATAAGAAAACATGAATTTAGAGGCGACGAAATTGATCAAACAAAACTAAGCTCATTCGAACGAGAATCTCATCTCGTTTGAATGAAAATCCAGTTCGCTCGAACGAGATGGCAATCTCGTTTGAACCAACCTTCTAACGAGCCTTCCAACGAATTATAATAGTGCAGAGTCATTTGATTTTCGTTTGAACTCTGTTTTGACTGAAAAGCTTAATTCGTTTGAATGAAATATAAAGTCGTCCGAACGAAGCCTGAATTTCGTTCTAACGGGTTTATATCTCGTTTGATCTCATAAACAAATTTTCCTAAGTATAAAATAAAGTTCCAAAATATTTTTTAAGTAAAAAAAATACACATCAGTAATAAAAATTTTCAAGGTTTCATAAAACATTATGCATTCATACCTGAGAGATCCTTGGGAAACGTGTGAAGATAAAAGTGACACTAAACTCAGCACGATAAATCATTCTTTGAAGCTTTCTCGCAACATATTCAACACTTAACATCATAGCCTTAATAGGATCATGAACTCAAAATCTAACCTACGACTCATATAGTTTTGATCAGAATTATTCCAATTACAAACAAATTGATTCTATTAAAAATTTGTCCTTACAAATCTACCTCTCTGGCTATTTTAGGACAAAACCCAAAAATGTGAATTATATTAGTCAGGTCGTCAAGATAATCTTATTCTCAACCCAAAATTCCCAAAAATAAAATTACATTGGACACAGATAAATCGACCTCGGTAGCATCTGTAAAAGAACGCATGGTGTAGCCATATAATGTGAAACTCATAAAGTATTCTACGCACACGAAATAACAATATACCGAGTGAATTATTAAGTAATGAAAAATATCATAATATGTCAGTATAATCACAATAATAATACTCCTACATCATTGATCTCTCTCCCCCTTTTTGCCCAGGAAAGACAAAGGGAGGATAGAAAATAGTAAACATCATATCTAGCAAGTGAGTATAATTAGATAACGCATAGCTAGCTAACTTCTCAATCCAATCACATGATATGGATAACACAAATATCGCAGAAAAATATATGTGAAGCATACAAGAATAAAAAGGATAAATAGATAAATAAAATATCCAAATCAGCATAAAAGGTCCATCAAAATAAAATAGTACTGCATGATCTATATTATACCTCTAATACGATAGTATTAGAGGTTTTAATAACAATTAATACACCAATTTTCTTTATCTATATTCACGTACCATTTCCAACTAATTTATCTTCTCTTTTATCTTAAATACGTTCAGCCAGCCCCTTAGTGTTCCAAAAAATCCGATTGATATTCTGTATTCCGAATACAAAACCCCACCCATATATTGATGCTATTCACCTTCTATCAATGGCTCGTGTTCATCAGTGACCACTTCCAGTAAGTTATTTTCACCATTCACATATTGCTGCTCTATTGTCTTTTATTTTCGATTTTATACAATCTATCGGGTACGATTTCTACCCTTTTGAAAAGCGTACTTATCATTTTTTTCCCAGATTTTGTTCTCATGCCATCTACATTTTTAGTATCGTACATTTGGATCTTTTATTATCTTTTTATACAATATATATTTTGATTAGAAAAGATTTCATGTTGTATGTAGATTTTTTCTTACCATATGTTCGATAAAATGTTCAAGTGACAATTGTGTATGTATATTGTTGGGCATATATGTGTGTGTGTGTGTGTGTGTGTGTGTGTGTGTGTGTGTGTGTTTCTATGCGCAAGTTTGATACAATTTCGGTATTATATTTATTTTAGGTTTATATGTAAATATGAATTTTGTTTGGCATGTGTTTGATAAAATGTTCAATTGACCATTGTGTATGTACAATTTTGGCGAAATATGTATATGAGAATTTTGGTTGACATAAGTTTGATACAATTTCTAAATTATACTTTTGTTATGATTTGCATCTATCAAAATCAGGTTATGTTTTAAATGTTTATGTTATGAAAAAAGTGATAGCGTTCAATTGTTTCTTTGATTATTTTTTGTCTTTGTAATCTAGATTTCATTGTAAAAGATTTGATGTTGCATATGGATTTTTCCCCACATATGTTTGATAAAATTTACAAGTGGTAATGGTGCTTTTTATATTATTGGGCATATATGTATGTGTGAATGTTTTTTTGTCGAAACTTTTATACAATTTCTGAATTAAACTTTAGCTTAGATTATTTCACTGCAGAAGCCATTCTTTTCCACCGTTTGCATCCTCAAGCCTAGGGGTGTTCACGGGTCGGTCGGTTCGGTTTTAACCGGGTTTTTTGGGCCGAACCGACCATGTCGATTTTTGGAGGAAGAGAACCGAACCGAACCGAAAATGCTGAAAAACCGAACCGAACCGAACCGAATCGGGTCGGTTTTTGACAGGGCCGGTTCGGTTTGCCCGTCGATTTTTGACAGGGCCGGTTTTATACAGGGCCGGTTCGGTTTTTTCCTTTATTTTAATAAAAAATATATTTTTTTAATACCTAATATAAATATAAAATTTAAAAATATAATATAATATGTCAACACTAATATAAATATAATATAAAATATAAAATTAAAAAGTATAAAAATTAATTCGGTTCGGTTCGGTTCAAAATCGGTTTTTTTATGCCAAAACCGAAAACCGAACCGACCCTGTCGGTTTTATACCTGATTAAACCGAACCGAACCGACTCTCAAAAAAACCCGGCCCGAAAATTTTCGGTTCGGCTCGGTTTTGTCGGTTTGTCGGTTTTGTCGGTTTTTTTGCACACCCCTACTCAAGCCGTTGCAAATATACTGCAACTTGGACATCTCAAATCAAATAAGGTACAACCTATTTTGAGGCCTCCGTACCTTCATTCGTATCAACATTGTTTGTCATGTCATAGAATGTATTATACTTCTAATTATATTCATTAGCATAATTATCATATACCAACATATAAGGAACTCTACATGTCTACTCAACGGCTTCTAATGAGAACTAAATGATTGTATACTTAGTTTAAAAAAAACGATTCATTTGTCATGAAAAAATATCTTTTAACATTAAAAACTATAATTTGTTGTAAGTTTAGAATATCAGCCTTATCTTGAATTTGTAGTTGATATGAATCTTTGTAGGTCATATTAGACAATTATGATTATGGTTCCATCAAATAAGCTATGAACAAGTAATGTATATCAAGTTTTGTACCATTTGTTGGAATATTTTATTTTAGTTTTTTATTTGCTGGCCAATTTTTGTAATATTTTAGTGAAAAAATAATATTTTGATTTAGCACTTCGACTATACACGTGTTTATGGTCATTTGATTTGAAAGTTATATTTATTTGATGAATTCAATGGGTGTGTCAATTATAGTATCATTTAAAAATTAAAATAGTGCAAGTTCCTAAATGTGGTCCTACCAATGCTTAATCATGGAGCCCATTAAGTAATGCAACGGGATAAAGAGGAGAGAATGAGAAAGGGCATCAGTTTGAGGGAGAAGGTGTGGAGAGTTTGTTTTGAAACTATATATCTTTTATAATCCATTTAATTAATAAGATTTGTCCTTTTAGTAATTCCTATACTTATTTTCATTTATTTATTTGTCTCACATGTTCGTGGTCATTTGATTTGAAAGTTATATGTATCTGATAAATTCAATGGGTATATGTCAATTATAGCATCATTTAAAATTTACAACCCTACAGGTTCCTAAATGTTGTCCTGCCAATGGTTACAAGCTGCATATCATGGCGCCCCTTAATAATGCGATGGGATAAAGAGGAGTGAATAAGAGAGGGCACGAGTTTGGGGGATAACGGGTCGAGAGTTTGGTTTTAAACTATATATCTTTTATAATCCATTTAATTAATTTGATTTATCTTTTTAGTATTTCCTATACTTATCCTCATTTCTTTATTTGTCTTAATTTTATTAGAGTTTGGACCGTAGGTGCCATGATTTTATAAATAATGGCATCCTTTATTACTGTATTTTTTTTTCTACATGTTAAAGTATTAATTATTGTTTGTTTCGGCCTAATCGCACCAAATGTTATCAAAGTTGAGAGTACTTCGGTCTGTGTTTTAGTGTGTTACGAAAAATTAACTTGATGATATGCGAAGAATGTGAGTCATGTCAGAAATGAAGAAAGTTGATTTTTCTTAATTAACAAAATGTCAATAATGACGAAGGTCAACCCCATCATAGCCACCACCCCCGCAACTATCGGTAAACAACTACAATTTAAGGATATAAAGAAGATTCAATACCAAAATACAGAGCACAAGGAATAGAGTGAACAAAATAAGCAAATAAAGATTGAAGCTGCTTGGGACAGAAGAACGAAGAAGGGGATGTTTCTGCACCTACTCTCAAGTGCAATGGAAATGAAGTGGGTCAGCCCCCACATCTGCTTACATCTAAAAGCTTGAGAACAAAGGGAAAAAAAGTTATTCTCATTAACTTGATTTAAATCTTTAGGACTTGACATTGCTGAAGCAAAGACGGATATATTTACCAAAAAGGAAGTAGTCAAGGCTTTTGTTTGGTTGATATTCGGACCTTTGTACACAACACCCCAACAAGGTCACTAAGTTCTTGTTGAGTTTTCAATAACAATTCACCTCAACATTGCAAATTCGTTGACCCTCAATTAAAATCACCCTCGGGCTAATGTTTCCATGTTGTCTACTTATTTATAATTTATTTTCTGGCCAAAATGGTACTCCCCTGTCATAATGTAGTCTGTTAATGGAATATTTCCATCTCATTAAGAAAATTTAACTTGACGATATGCCAAGAACGTGAGTCATTCCAGGAATTAAGAAAGTTGATTTGTCGTAATCAACAAAATGGCAATGATGATGAATGTCAACCCCACCATTGTGCCCCCACCCCAAAATAACTCCCAACCCCATACACCCACACCAATCAGTAAGACGACTACAATTTAAGGATATAAATAAACTTCAATACCAAAAATACAGAGCTCAAGTAAGAGTGTGAATAAAGTCAGCAAATATATATTGAAGCTGCTTACAAACAGACACGGAATTTTACTAGACTTAGCAAAAAAAAATTATTTCTTTACAGATAAACTAGATGACTAAAGCAAAACTGCTAACGAATTTGATTGGGACTGACCATGTGTTCCAGCTAAATCTGACGTACCATAACTTGATACTTGGATGGCAGGACTACACAGTGGCAAGGATTTCAATAGAAAAGTTGCCAAGCCAACAAATAGGCCAACAATCTCAAATTAAGGTAAAACTATAAATATACACTCATAGAAATTCGATGGAAACATATGTAATTCTTTGCCATATGTCTATTTATAATATTTAACTACAACATTATTAGTGCTTCCATTTGCATGTTCAGTAAATAATTAATGAATGAACAAGTTAAAATAGAGACATCCCTTAATTACATGTTTGTTCATCAAATCTCATTATACAAGTTAGTACATAATTATCTTAATAAAAAAAAAAGGTTGGAAGTAAAATAACAGTATACTGCTTTTAAGAAAACAGTTATTCTATTGTCTCAAGATGATTGAGAGTTGAAAGAATGGAGGATAATGCTATTTATATAGTTAAATGTTCCTATATATGTTGTTACAAAGTCTAAATTGATACTTATTGATAGGATAAATGGATAGAAAAGAGGCACATAACAGTACCACGTTTCTTGTTGTGAAAGTGCTATATAATTCTAGATTAACTTCATATGTTCCCTTTAATTAACGGAATAAAAACATAAAAGAACATTTACATTCACTAAACTTAGATTAACACCAAATTTATCCATAATGTGTTAACTAAATTACGTTGGTGTAAACACATAGAACATACATACTTCATTCAAGTTTTGCTACATGAAAAATAGAGCAATGAAAACACTACGGTCGCAATCCTATTTTACTATTTCATGTCTTCCATCAATATGTACAAAATATTTTACAAACGGGGGAGATCACTTTAATGAGACTTTGCCCCGAACGACCAGCGCAATTTATTTTACGATTTCAAAAATCGCATAATGTTTTGATCTGTGTCTGATTTTTAAGGATTACACTAGGCCCATGTTTTCTTTCCTCATAAACCATTTCTAATTCCATTCAACATTATTTCCTCTTATATGTATGTTTGTGTATATATATATATATATATATATATATATATATATAATCAATAATTTTTCTATATCGAAATATCATTTTCTCCATCTCTCATGTATATGAATGTTTTCAGCCTGTTTTCCACAATCCATACCCATTCGAAGAAGCAAGACCGACCAAATATAGTAGGTTCTTTATGTACGAAAAGTACGCGGACCATATATGTTATAAAGATTTCAATAGCTTTAAAATCATTAGACCAAGTCAGTTCCAATACGCCATGGATATCTCACGACGACCGTATATGTTATAAACATTACAATAATTGAAACTCTTTAGACCAAGTCAGTTCGGATAAGTGATGGGCATCTCATAATTCTCTAATTTGTTAGTTTTAACTGATATATGGTCTTCATTAAAAAAAACATAACAACATTGTTGTCTAAGAAAGTTTTTTCTCAGATTCTGTTAATTTGTTAAATAAGTTCAATTTGAGTCATTGCTGCTCATAAGAGGTTGCATTTTGGTTTTCATTTTACCCCAAAATTATACTTCTCTTATGCATAAACCTAAGAAATGTTGTGTATTTCTGAAGATGTACGACTTATGTTAATTCATTGTTGACGGTCATATAAGGTGGCACTGCCAAAAAATATAATATAGACAAAAGAATGTCTATTGGTGTTTACTGTTTCTTGATTTGATATTCTCTGTTGGTGTTTAGTGTTCGACACTATTAAGGTAAATTCAGTTAGCAAGTATAATAAGGGTTAGGGGAACCCAGAAGGGGTATCTTAGTTGCATGATCTCTTACCTTTGAGCAACCATAATGGCAGTGCAACATGCCAAATAAATTTGTGGATTTGCTGATTGATATGCTCACGCCGGGGGTCAAACAGTGTCTCAAAGGTTAAAGAAAATGTAACTAAATAACCCATGTGTATTCATTGTAATACATAATCAAGCCAATCGAATAATTAGTATGCGCTGTATTTTTGTCCGATCTCCATTAAATAATCAACTTTGCTTGAATGAAATATTGCAGGACATCGACAGTTCAAATGAGGAGAGAAAAATTAACCTCAAACAACAAATCGAAGGATCAAAGGAAAGTAATGTCACATAAAATTCAAAGACTCAAACATCAGACATCAAAGAGATGGATGAAAGCAAGCATACGCGGGCGTCAAAAAGACTGAAATCAACAAGGTACTTTTCACTAACTACTACTACTACAAACATTAACCAATTACTTTCAAGACTGCCAATTTAAGTCTTAATTTGCAACTAGTCAAAAGGTAAATATCATAATTTCCATTGAATGAAACGTAGTCCATTCATCATATTCAGTCAGCAATGTGTTCAGATGATAAAAATGTGAGATACGGACCAGTGACAACTTTTTGTTAAGCTACACTTCACAAAGAAACAATCAGCGGGGGATGGTTTTGCCTAAGGCTGGTATTGATGCACCAATTTTACCCCACCCCAGAGTTCTCTTTACAATTCTTAAATGAGTTATTCTGTTAATTAAAGCAGAATAGAGAATTCATTGGGTTTCAATTCAAGTAAAACCATAAAGTGTAAATACCATTCCATTACTTGAAAATACTTGGTAAAATGACAAAAGGAACATCCAGCAGGTGTTTTGCAAAATTACTCACAAATACAACGAAAATAACAAGTGCAGGTTTATGTTGAATCACAAATACTCACATGATCTTTTAACATGCAATTCTTTTATTTTACAGGAGCAAAGAAATCAAGATCATGGATTGATGGAACACAATGAAGCCGAGGAAACATAAAATAATTTCACAATTTTAAATTTCTTTTTTTCGTGTCTGTAAAAAATGATACAACTTTTCCCACAATGCATTTACACAGTTAATCATGTTTGTGATTAGACTTTCTACACAAATGTCCCCTGAATCAAATGAAATAATATATCATTCTTCACATTATTAGATTTTTGGCAACTCATATAGTGAAAGTTCACTATTTGATGAATTGCTTTATTGAAGGTAAAACTCATTTGTAGTTTGGTTAGGTCTTTCTTTATGATTATGTTATTTACAAGATTATATGTTATCGTTACATAACACTGTATCTTTGTAATTAGGTAGTGATAACTAAACAAAAGATACCAAATGTTCTTTGTAATTGGGTTAATATGTCTCTCAGTTTTATTTTCATTTTACAACAATAAACACATTGGGAAAGGATGATTTGATTCCAATCTATTTATATTATTAGAAATATTTTAAATATTTTTTAATTATGCTTTTTATAAAACACCCGCGCATTGCGCGGGTTACATGCTAGTTAATATAATATGTGTTTACATCCAAACCATAAATGATGATAAATAAATAAACATTGTACCAGTATCCCCACACCCTAAAATTCCTCCCCCGCATCCTTTTAACAAATTCAATATATAAGGACCAAAATACCCTTTCCTCTTTCATAAGACATAACATCATTTTAAGTATTTAAATATAATAAATTTTAAAACATAAATAAATAGTTTTTAAAAATAATGACAAAAAATGATAATGACAAAAAAAATAGCTTTTTAATGAACAAAAAATAGTTTTTAAAATAAGTAGTTTTTAACAAAATAAAAACAGTTTTAACGGAAAAACTTTTTTTAACAAAAAAAAAAGAAATACAAAAAGAAAAAGAAAAAAACAATTTCTAACAAAACGAAACAGTTTTTAACAAAAGAAATTCATTTTATAACAAACAAACAATATCTTTAAAATAAATCAGTTTTTAAAGAATAAAAATATGGAAAAAAACTGTTTTTAGAAAAATAAAAACACTTTAGTGAAAAAAAAAGAGTTTTTAACAAAAAAAATCATTTTTAAAAGAATAAAAATAGATTTTTTAAAAAAAATTAATAAAATAAAAACTGTTTTTAACAAATTGTAATAAAAACTGTTTTTTTTACAAAATAAAAATTGTTTATAACAAAACTAAAAAAAACAGTTTTTATTACAATTTGTTAAAAAACAGTTTTTATTTTGTTTAAAAAAACAGTTTACATTACAAATTAGTCAGTTTATTTTGTTTAAAAAACAATTTAAAAAAAAAACTTTTATTTAAATATAAAAAAATAGTTTTTATTTTGTTAAAAAAAACGAAACACTTTAACCTATTACTATTTACTTAGACTGTATTACAAATTAGTTAGTTTATTATATCTTTGTATATTTTTCATTGCTAAATATGAAAACTTCTCTACAGAAAGTTTTTACTATTAATATTGTTTTTTATTTTATTAATTTTTTTTAGAAACTATTTTTATTCTTTTAAAAATGATTTTTTGTTAAAAACTCTTTTTTTTTCACTGAAGTGTTTTTATTTTTGTAAAAACTTTTTTTTTTCATATTTTAATTCTTTAAAAACTGATTTTTTTTTAAAGATGTTTGTATGTTATAAAATGATTTTATATTTTGTTAAAAACTATTTTGTTTTGTTAGAAATTGTTTTTTTTTTCTTTTTAGAAATTGAAAAAGATTATGGCTCTAAAATTAAGGATGAAAAATTAATTGAAGAGGAGTTGGTGAATCATTTTGAAGATATTCTCACTCAATAATCCGATAGTCCTACGGACATTATACTTTTGGAGGTCACTCCTATTATTACTCAGGAGGAAAATAATATGCTTACAAGATTTCTGGATTTAGAGGAAATTCGAGCCACCATTTTTGGGATGGATAAAAATAGTGCCGAGGGATCGGAAGGTTTTAATGGTTGGTTTTTCCAACATTGTTGGGAAATTATTAAAACTCACATTTTAAATGCTATTTTCTCCTTTTTTGCAGGTCATGAAATTCCTAAAAGTTGGTCTGCTACAAATATTATTCTTATCCCAAAAAAGTCAAACCCTCAATTGTGTCGTGAGGGCCTATTAGTTTATGTAATTTTCTTAATAAGATAATTACAAGAATCATGAATAATAGACTTGCTCAATTACTTCCAAAAATTATTTCCACCTCACAAGCGGGGTTCGTCAAGGGGCGCAACATCATGGATAACATTCTTCTGGCACAAGAGCTCTTGTCAAATTTTAACAAAAAAATCCGCGGATCCAATGTTGTAATTAAATTGGATATGTCCAAGGCATATGATCAAGTTTCTTGGATGTGTATATCCAAAACTCTTCGGCCTTTTGGTTTTTCTGAAACTTGGATTGACTGGACTTGGCGTGTAATATCAAATTGTTGGTACTCTATTTGTGTGAATGGCAAAGCTTGTAGTTTCTTTAAATTAAAGTGCAGTGTTCGACAAGGTGATCCACTCTCTCCTAGCTTATTCATCATCGTCACTGAGATTCTGTCAAGGGGTCTTCATGAACTAATGCAACAAGGAAGGGTTAAAAAAAATTGCACTCCAACTGGGTGCGAGCTCATTTCCTCTCTTTCATTTGTCGATGACTGTCTGATTTTTACTACGGGTGAGAAAAGAAGCCTGTGTTTCAAAAAAATTCTAAGCAATTATGAAGAGACAAGTGGGCAGTTAATCAACAGCGGGAAATCTTCGTTTTCCTGCCCAGTGACGACGTCCAAAGCGCGCTGTCAGATCATAAAATCAGCAACATCTTTTTTGGAAACAAAGCTTCCCATTAAGTACCTGGGTGTCCCATTGTTTACGGGTAGGAAAAGGTCTACTCTCTTCGCAGCTGTAGAAGAATCGATTGCGCAGAAGATTAAAGGGTGGTATGGTAAACTCATGTCTCATAGCGGACGTTTGGTTCTGTTACGATCAGTGCTGCAATCAATGACCTTCCATATATTTTGTGTGTTTGACCCACCTGTCGCTGTTATCCAGCACCTTGAACGGATGTTTGCTACTTTCGTTTGGGGTATGTCTGAAGACAAATCAAAGCACAAATGGGTTCCATGGAATGTTTTATGTCTCCCTTATGCAGAAGGTGGAGTTGGTCTCAAAAGCTTTGCTCACATTATAAGTGCCTACTCGTGTAAATTATGGTACTTATTTTACAAAGGTGAAGGAATATGGGCAAATTACATGCATAAGAGATATAGGTTCCTTGCAACTTACAGCTTCTATGGCACTCCTGCTTATTCAAGTTCAACATGGCGCAGAATGTAAAAAATCTGGACCACTTATCATGATAATGCTGACGACATCAACCCAACTATTTGGAAACCTGGCTCAGATGGCAATTTATCATTAAAATCAGCATGGGACATGGTTCGTCAAAGAGATTGCAACCTTTTCTCCTTTTCACTCATTTGGAATCCAAGAATTCTTCCTAAGGTTACTTTCTTTATGTGGCGTCTTCTTCAACAAGCTCTACCCATAGACTCGAGATTAAAAAGAATGCATATCTACTTGGCTTCAAAGTGTAGATGTTGCCTCAACCCGTTAGAAGACGATTTTGATCACCTATTCGGTACGAGTATCACTGCTCAACAAGTGTGGAATCATTTTTCGGGTTTGATGGGGTATAGCTTTGACTTTACGTCTCTTAAAAGATTTCTCATGTCTTCGTGGTTATATTCGAAAGGGAAAAATATAAAATCTATACTATCTATTATCCTTCCTTGTTACATTTGCTGGAGAATTTGGTGTGCTCGGAATAAAAGGGAATATAAAGGGGAAATTATGAAGACTTCAAAAATTATTGATTGAATTCATGAGGATGTGCGAATAGCTTTCAAGGCTAGACCTTACAACGGTCCCAAGACTAGATTTTTGTTAGGCTTTATCTCAGATTTCTCTATCTCCTGCTTTGTAAGCCATTGGTGAGGGGCTTTTCCTCACCCCATTTTTTAATTAAAAAAATCCTTGAAAAAAAGAAAGATCAGGTCAAGGAATTCACTTCTTTAAAAAAAAAGATAATTTTTATTGTGTTAAAAAAAAATCGTTAAATCTGTTTTTATTTTGTTAAAAACTATTTTTGTTCATTAAAAGGTTGTTTTTATTGTCATTATCAGTTTGTTTTTGTCACAATTTTTAAAAACAATTTTTTGTTCATTAAAAACTATTTATTTATTTTTAAAAAATTTATTATATTTAAATACTTAAAATGATGTTTGTTTCAATGAAAGAGAAGAGGGTATTTTGATCCTTATACATTGAATTTGTTAAAAAGGTGTGGGGGAGTCATTTTAGGGAGCGGGGAAAGCCTCACACTATCCGAAATAGTATTATCATCCATACATGCCAAAATAAATATGCAGATACAACAAACAAATTGTGCTCATAATAAAATAAGAAAAATGATACTTACACCGATTCTTACTATCAATCAAGTACCCATTGTGTTTAAAATGATTGTACTAAAGTATGGCTCCCACTATAATACGTGTGGGTCCCACTATAGTACAATACATTTAAAGTATAATGGATACTAAATTTAGACCTGGCAAAATGAGGCACGACACGACACGAAATTATAAGTTAATGGGTTTAGTCTTATCGGGTTTGGATCATTTACGGATCAACACGGTAGAGCCGTTATCATAACGGGTCATGTTTGGATTTGTACTCTTACACGACTAAACCCGTTTATACCCATTATCTTTCGTTAGTACTACCGGATTTTATTGGGTCGTGTGACCTGAACTAATATTACACCCGTTATAACCCATTAGTCTTCTTTAGTTTAAAAATAATGGATTTTAATGTTATTCTTATAATGGTTGAGCATTATAAGAATAACCATTAAAATTCATTATTTTTAAATTAATGAAGACTAACCGGTATTAACGGGTAATATAGAGTTATCCACCCGTTGTGACCTGAGGTCACGGGTTCGATTCACGGAAACAGCTTTTCTGCGCAAGCAAGGGTAAGGCTGCGTACATCCAGCTCCCCCAATACTCCGCAGTGGCGGGAGCCTCGTGCACTGGATTTGCGCTTTTTTATAGAGTTATCCACCCGTTTAGACCCATTAATATTAACGGATGTTATGATTCGAGTCGTGTAACCGTTAATATTAACGAGTCATGTTTGAGTAATATCATTGGACCCATTATTCTTAATAAGTACGGATTAAAAGTAGTTTCATCCTGAACCCATTATTCTTAATGAATATGAATTAAAAGTGTTTTCACCCGTCTAAATTAGCACCGGGAGTTAGTAGGGCTGACAATTTTTGACACGACAATTCGTTTATGATAATAACTCAAAATGATCTGAAATTGACACAATTATCTTATATAGATTTAAAAGTATCCAAAATTTATACTCAAATAAAAATAAAAGCAATTCGAAAATGATAAGCTTAATCCGAGATCGTATGCGGAGCATTACTCATAAAATAATGATCAACTGTCAGATAGTACATCATCTATCTGATCATTATGGGGACCTGCATGTGACGGTCTAGCACCACGTCTCTTCTCTCTGCGTCGCATCTTACAAACCCGCTGTTGCTGTGCCTGCAGAAGTAGCCTCGCAGCACGTTCCTCCTCGTCATATCATAGCTAGTACCCGTCTCCGCAAATGGAGTCTCTGTAGGAAGGGGACTTGCAAACTCAGATGTATGACCAACCACGATGATCTGCAGGTGGGAGATGGCTCTCGGATCGGCGAATGGTTTTCGCGTCGATGGGTGAAATACCAGTCAACTCAACCTCATCAGAAATAAGCGGAACCCCTACCTACCGCAATGCAGATACGTGACACAAGAATTCCATATGGAAGTGCAGTGCAAATAGGTGTAGTCCCGGTGTTAGGGACAGATGACATGTAGAGGAGCAAAATAGCTGGAACATCTATACGCGAACCGTGACTGACTGCGTACATAAACTGCTAGAAATCTGAGTACGGTTTGCCCATGGATAGATAGATGAGCAGGTGACCTAATTAAGGATTGTTAATATATGGGTCGGGTTTTGTACCCGGATCCATAATTCGTCCACCGTGATATGGATTATCCAATTTAGTGTTGGATAAATCATTATTATAATAATTAAGTATTTATTATAATAGAGGAGTCTTAAATATAACAGATAAGAAGAGTCCAACTAACTCCTTGATTTTTGGAACTCTTATCTGTTATATATAGATATCCTATTTGGTGATTACAAGAAACAACAGAAAATATACGATACATATTTTCGGTATCTCTCTCTCTCTAGAAATCCTCCTACACAAATCATCTCTCTCTTGATCCATCATCAACGGATCTTGGATTTGTGAGCGTGACATTCAAAGGGGCAACTCTTGTAGCCAACCCGGACTTTCACGAGACGCGAAGCGTACACGGAGGAAGAACTCGCAGATTCGGTGTCGGCTCTTATCAAACAACGTGCATCGATCATCGGGTTACATTCCGTCTTTGAGGTAATCCGAAAACCCGTATGTGTTATGTGTATATACTGTTTTATTACATTGGTATCAGAGCTTTTTAACTTGTTTGATCGCCGGATTATTCGTCGGATTATTTTTTTTGTACATAAACTCCATTAATACCAATTTAAATTCGTTTTAAATTGAGCGCGTAATAATCCGAAATTTTTATAAGGTTTTGTTTCTGTGTTGATAAAGAACTCGTACGCGAAATTTCATTAATTTTCGTTGAACGGATTGAGAGAAAATCGAAACCCTAATTTCAATTTGAAGTTGTTCCGAAATTTTTTTTGCCAACTTTGAGGCCAAAAACAGTGGATCAAACGACGATGAAAATCTGTTTTTCTTTTACATAATTGTTCTACGTCGCGAGGGTTTTCCAACCATATATTATTTGTTAATTTTGGATTAAAAATGAGCGAGTTATGACCCTCTGAACATGGCTCCATGAAATCGCGAAATCTGGAAAATTTCTGTTTTAAGAAGACGATGAACAATATTTTTTTTTAATTATACTCTCGGTTTTGTACCAAACTGTACCCAAACCAAGTCGGAAAAATTATTTCAGACCACCGTTGGACTCGACTCGGGGAGACGAAGAGGCACGCGCTATCCACTCGCCGCCCACGCGCCGACAAGGCCGCGCGTGGGGCTACACGCGCCACCACGCACCGCCTCACCTCACGCGCGCGCGTGAGAGCGCGTGGGGGGTGGGGTGGGGCTGGGCCTGGCGCGTGGGGGCTCGATTTTTGATGTAGAATCCAAAAATATTTTTTGTGTATTTTTTGGCCCACAGTAAATAGTATTTTTTAATTATTTTAATTTTAAATAATTTTTTTGAGGGCCTTAACGATGCGATAAAAATCTGGAAAAATATATTTGGATTCAGTAGGCCGAAAGCAATTTTTCCATGTCGTCAAAATATTTTTTACTGCTGTGCTATTATAAAAATGATTTATTGTATTTTTTTGACACTTAAATAATGTCTAAAAATTACCGAAAATTGCAGAAAATTACAGAAATTTTTTTCTGACTTAGTGGATGGAAAATTAATATTTTCTGAGCATTTTGACATTCTAAAAAAAAAAAACAATGTATTTTTGGTGGTCCATTTAATTTAGTATTTAATGGATTTTTATGCTTTTATTTAATGATTATTGTCTTGATAACTTGCGTAGTTAACACAATAGTTATGTTTGACCATGCTCGCTCCCTAAGTTGGTGAGTGTAGCAATAATTGTCCATTTAAAGGCCTAGGTTATGTGTTTTGCATGATTAAATGGACAATTCTGAAAATTAACAGTTGAATGAGCTAGTGTTTGCCTGTTTAATTCCTGTTTTAAGGTTGTTCCTATGTATATGTGCAATCGGACATACCCCGCCCGGCTTTCAGTAGATATTATGTATAGGCTTCTTCTCCTTTTATTGATGTATTGGTGAGAATGAGAGGTTTTTTAAGCCACATGTAAGGGGATGATTTCTGAATGCACAACAATACATAGGAATTATCTTAGCACAAGCTCTAAACTGTTAATTAAGGGGACTATGTGGGACCCTGCGCATTTATTGTTGTATGGCGCAAAACTGGTTATCATAATTTGTTTATCTGCCGTGATTTTAAATTATGATGAATGGATGTAAATGATTAATAGATGTGTTCATTAATCGGATAAAATTTGTTTAAAAATCAATTAGAAAATATGCTCTAATTTTACAATATTAGGAGATGACTGCGAGCTTTGCAAACTTTCGATTTTAATATGTAAGAGAAGAAAATATTTTCTAATTGGATTTTAGAACAAATTAAAAAGATGTGTTTTAATAATAATATTAATGTCAATCTTTTGCGCATTTTTCATGTAGTAATGGCAAGCAATAACGTAATCGTCGCTATGACTAAAGAAGATAAGCTAACTGGTAACAACTACAACATATGGCACCGTAAGATCCAATATCTACTCAATCAGCATGAGTTGCTTGATTGTCTCACCACTGTTATGACTGAACCAGTTGGGAGTAGTACTGCCGCCAGCCGGCGTGAGCATGAGGCTTACCAGGCTTGGGTGAATAAGGATCGTGCTGCCCGCTTTACTATGCTAAGCCACATGCACGATGACCTTATTGGGCATTACGATCACTTCAAGACAGTTAAGGAACTGTGGGATCAGCTTCGATTCGACTTCGGTGGTACGTCCACTACGAGACTTAGGGGTCTTGTTTTGAAGTTCGAAACTTATCGTAAGGATAATAAGCACACGATGACTGAGCATCTTCGAGTGATGTACACCTTGATTCGTGAGCTTAAGGAAGCTGATCACATTCTCTCTGACGAGCAACAGGTTCAGGCTGTTATCCGCTCCCTTCCTGATTCATGGGTGCACATGAAACAAATAATGACTCATAATGACAGTATTAAGAATTTTTCTGACATATCTCGTCACGTTGAGCTTGAGGCGGAGCGCCAAGAGGCGAACCGTGCTGCTGTCCTTGTCGCCCAGAGTGGCAGACGTCAAGGAAATAGGCCCAGGCAAAATGGAAATGGAAAGCAGACTAAGCAGGCTGGGGCAAATGGCCCTAAAGGGAAAAAGATAACAAAAGCCAAAAGAGGCAAGCGTGGTGGGAAGAAAGATATTTCCAAAGTCAAGTGCTACAACTGTGGAAATAAGGGTCACTTTGCTCGTGATTGCACTGAGCCAAAGAAGGTATCCTCTTTCCTTTCCTCTTCATTTTCACCTCTCCATATTTGTGTATGTTCTCATGTATTAGTTGCTCATTCTATTCCTATGTGGATTGTAGATACAGGAGCAACAAAACATGTGACAAGGGATAGAGGAGGATTTGTAGATTATCGTCGTATTCCAGCCGGTACTCAGAGTGTCTACATGGGAAATGGTGCTCGTGAAGATGCTGTAGGAGTCGGTTCGTACGAACTCCACCTTAGCACTGGGACCAAGCTACTTCTTCGTGATGTGCTCTATGTGCCTGGAATAAAGCATAATTTACTTTCAGTTTTAGCTTTATCAGACTATGGTTTTTCTTTCAGTTTTAATAGTAGTGGTTTGAATATTATTTTGGATAATATTATTTGTGGACATGGATCTTTATGGAATAATTTGTTTAAAATAGATTTATTTGATTCTGTTTCTTCAACTTCATTATCATATATTGCAAATGTTGATGTTGATTCAGTTACTTGGCATGCTAGACTTGGGCATATAGGAAAAGATATGATGGCCCGATTAGCTAGAGAAGGCCTTTTAGGCCCACTCGCTAAGGTCGACCTACCTATATGTGAGCCTTGTTTGGCAGGAAAAGCCTGTAGAAAGCCTTTTGGTAAGGCTTTACGAGCTAATCAACCTCTAGAACTAGTACACTCAGACATATGTGGACCTATGAGCGTTAAGGCACGTCATGGCGCCTCTTATTTTCTTACGTTTATTGATGACTATACGCGATTTGGACATGTCTACCTGATCGCTCACCGCTATGAAGCTTTGGATTGTTTCAAACGCTATATAGCAGAGGTTGAGAATCAGCAATCGAAGAGGTTAAAAACTTTTCGTACTGACAGAGGACGCGAATACTTATCTGATCAGTTCAAAGAAACGTGTGAAGAAAAGGGGATACGCAGACAATTAACTATCCCTCACACTCCACAACAAAATGGTGTTGCAGAGAGAAGGAATAGAACTCTTCTAGATATGACTAGATCTATGATGGCGCAGGCCAACCTCCCAATATCCTTCTGGGGGGATGCTCTTTTGACTGCTGCCTACATACTGAATAGAGTGCCTTCTCAGTCAGTTTCCTCCACACCTTATGAACTATGGAGAGGCGAAAGACCCAATTTGGATCACTTGCGCCCTTGGGGTTCGGCAGGCTATGTTCACACAACTTCTCATAAGTTCGGGAAGTTAAGCCCTAGAGCTCGAAAGCATATCTTTATAAGATATTCTGAGAGCTCAAAAGGCTACGTTATGTACGGTGAACACCCTGATGGAGGAATGACTGAAATAGAGTCACGTGATGTCGAATTCTTAGAAAAGGATTTCCCTAGCACAAGCAATACAAAAGAGGATCTTGAACTCTATGAGTTAGAGGATACTGAAAACACTTTACCATCTTCAGGCGAGGCTGGGGGATTAGTTCCTCCTCCTGTAATCGCTGAAGATAGTAGTGGTCTTCAGCCTAGTGGGAGCATTCCAGATAGTGTGAGTGCACCACCACTAGATACTCACGATTCTCAGGTTCGCCGTAGTAAGCGAGGAAACATTCCACGTCGTCATTTTGAGATTGAGGGGAATACTTTCCTAAGCATTTCTTTAGATGAGGAAGAGCCAACTTCTTTTGCAGAAGTTCTTTCCTCAAGTGCTAAGGATGAGTGGATGGTTGCTATACAGGAAGAATTGAGCTCCATGGCTAAAAATAAAGTCTGGGAGTTAGTTGACCTTCCACCCGGGCGCAAGACTATTGGGAACAAATGGGTTCTAAAGGTCAAGCGCAAAGCGGATGGTTCAATTGACAAGTATAAGGCACGCCTTGTGGCGAAAGGCTATACCCAACGAGAGGGTGTAGACTACGAAGAGACATTCTCCCCAGTGGTGAGGTTTGCCTCTATCCGCCTTATCCTAGCTATTGTCGCGCAAATGAATTTAGAACTATTTCAGATGGATGTTAAGACTGCTTTTCTCAATGGAGAACTTGACGAAGAGATCTATATGGAACAACCTGTGGGTTTTGTATCCAAAGGACAAGAGCGCAAAGTCTGCCGCCTAAAACGTTCTATATATGGCCTCAAGCAATCGTCAAGGCAGTGGTATTTCCGATTTCATCATGCCATTACCTCTGTTGGTTTTGAGATGATTGAAGAAGATCACTGCGTATATCTTAAACGATCCAAGAAAAGTGTTCTTATCCTTTCATTGTATGTCGACGACATTTTGTTAGCTGGGAATGACCTGGACTCCATTGTCGCCACTAAAGAGTGGTTGTCCTCTACTTTTGAGATGAAGGACATGGGTGAAGCAAATTATGTGCTGGGGGTTAAGATCGTGAGAGATCGATCTAAGAAGCTTCTCTTTTTGTCTCAGGAGACTTACGTAAAGAAGATTCTGGAAAGGTTTCGCATGCATAACTCTAAACCCATAGACACTCCAATGGAGAAAGGGTGTACATTGAGCCTAGATGATTGTCCAAGAACTGATGAAGAAAAGAATCAAATGTCTAAAGTGCCATATGCACAGGCCATAGGGAGTCTGATGTACGCTATGTTGTGTACGCGTCCAGATATCTGCTATGCAGTTGGTATAGTTAGTCGTTATCAGAGTAACCCAGGCCACAAACACTGGCAAGCAGTGAAGAGGATTTTTCGATACCTTCGTGGGACTGCTGATCTCGTCCTATGTTATCATGAAGGGGACTTGAGACTTAGAGGCTACAGCGATGCTGATTGGGCTAGTGACAAAGATGGAAGGAAATCCACTTCGGGATATACGTTCATTCTTGGAGGTGGAGCTGTCACTTGGTGCAGTAAGAAGCAAACGTGTATTGCTCTATCCACAATGGAATCGGAATACGTGGCATGCTCGGCAGCTGTTCAAGAAGCTGTTTGGCTAAGGAGATTCTTTCAAAGGCTAGGCATTTCAGATCATGCAGCTGAGCCTGTGCTTGTCTATTGTGATAGCACGTCAGCTCTAGCTTATGCAAAGGATCCAAAGTATCATGGGAAGTCTAAGCACATTGGCATTCGTTATCATTACATTAGAGACATGGTTGCGCAAGAGGAGGTTGTCTTGAAACATATCTCCACAGGTTGTATGGTGGCTGATCCATTAACCAAGCCCATTGCTCGAGATGTTTTCCTTTCACATGTTAGGAGTATGGGACTACGTAGGATTTGATATGTATGACACCATATTGTTTATTGACATTATTATTATTTATTGGATATAATATTCATTTCTTTTATTTGTTAAATTAAATGAATTGTTATCACTATGTACACATCTTATAGATATGTCACCGGGCTTGAATCGACTCTCTCACACGAGTGATTCACCTTGGCGCTTAGACAGCGAGCAAGATGAGACATTTATGTCTGTGGCGCTTTGAAAGCGAGCTGAGACATTTATATCCTTGGCGCCTGAAAGGCGAGAAGGATATATACGATTATGCAGATTCTGCTATATGTCGTCTTAGTTGAGTACTAAGATGAGACCTTATTTATACTTTTAGGTCGATCATAGAGTATCTCCATAACTCTATGTAGCCTGTTTTTAGCCGAATGTGAGATTTCAGGCAGGCACTATGTGAGTGACTGGGCTGAAACTCAGGTTAGGCGCTAGATAGCGACTAGACTAAGATTCGTATGGCGTCCTTTTATTTCAAAAGTGACATACCCTTTTCAACGGGATGACGCCATAGCATACATTTCATACTGTATGTGCTTTGCCGACCAATAGTGGGAGCGATGAATGAATCCCTGCTTCATCGCTGTGTGAGCCACATGGATTATTATAATCCAACGATATGCCTTTTGTCGACCTGAGACTATGTCATGAAGAGAGGACTTGATGACGCTACTTTAGCGTGTTTACCTAGGACGAGGGTTGATTCCGTCTAAAGGGGCACGACTAGGAAAGCGGTTAAGTCTAATTGAATTGGCATGAGGACTTAGGGAAGACTATTTGATTATACACCATGATAATGTGACTCATAGTCCGGACGGCTTTACTGTGTTTTGTGCACGACTTAGTCATGAGTACATTACATATTTGGGATCTAGCACTGCTTTCTTGAGGGATTAAGAGTGCCAAATTCGGTGTAAATCAAACTGTCTGGGTATATGCGAGATTCCTTCGAGTGATGCGTCTTCGTTAGTTAGATGATGGCTTAACGATTACGCTCCTGAGACTGTACGTTTTCTCGTGAGGTCGCACGTCACATTTTCCTGTATGAGGAGACGAGTGATGACAGAGATCGTTGGAGATTTGTTAGAGAGACCACGCCTTATGTGGGCGAGTGGGAGATGTTAATATATGGGTCGGGTTTTGTACCCGGATCCATAATTCGCCCACCGTGATATGGATTATCCAATTTAGTGTTGGATAAATCATTATTATAATAATTAAGTATTTATTATAATAGAGGAGTCTTAAATATAACAGATAAGAAGAGTCCAACTAACTCCTTGATTTTTGGAACTCTTATCTGTTATATATAGATATCCTATTTGGTGATTACAAGAAACAACAGAAAATATACGATACATATTTTCGGTATCTCTCTCTCTCTAGAAATCCTCCTACACAAATCATCTCTCTCTCTTGATCCATCATCAACGGATCTTGGATTTGTGAGCGTGACATTCAAAGGGGCAACTCTTGTAGCCAACCCGGACTTTCACGAGACGCGAAGCGTACACGGAGGAAGAACTCGCAGATTCGGTGTCGGCTCGTATCAAACAACGTGCATCGATCATCGGGTTACATTCCGTCTTTGAGGTAATCCGAAAACCCGTATGTGTTATGTGTATATACTGTTTTATTACAAGGATCATATTGTCTTCATGCAGATGGTGGTGAAAAAGTGTAAACAGTGCTGGTGGGAAGCTCTCGAAAGATCTCTCTTGGAATCTAATCAAACTCAGGGTGTGACCCTCAAAATGACCGAGAAACCTAGCCTCCGGCTCACGTGGGATCTGAAGCATATGGATTATGGTGTCCGGTGTGACCAGCACCTCAACTCCACGGACAAATGATCGTAAGTTAGCAGAAGAACCTACTGCCCTGAAGAAAAATTCCCGAACAACGTTAGGAAGGATAGCAGCGCACATACAGAAGAGAGGATCCCACTCAGGAACCCTACAAACCCTGAACTCCTATACTCAAAAAACTCTCTCTATAACGACGGCTCGAATGTGAAAGCCTAGAGTACAGTATAACTCATAATATACGCGACTAACCCAACGCTCAATCGTGTAACAAGGTTTCTTGGCCTGTGCGGCCGGCCTGGGCCTTAAATGACGATGAGGCGGACTCATTTACAGTGCCAGGTGTAAAGAACATCGGCGTCTACCACCCCCCATCCATGGAAACAGATAGAGTGTAAGTATAGGTAAGGGTATGAAACCGGGAAACTGGATCATATCTCCAACACAAAACACACCGCTCTAAGAGCATCGGTACTCGAGGCATCTCAAGAAAGTTAAGTTTTCAACTGGTGGCATCTCAAGAAAGTTAAGTTTACAAATTGAAAAGAATATTTAACTTTAGTTGAGTGGTGATTGAGATAAATTTGTAAGTTAATTTTTTAGGAATAATATTTATTTGTAAGAAATGTTGAAACACAAATATATAGTAAAAATAATTATTTATATCGTAAAAAGGATTTCTTACAAATTTTTGAAGTTCGTAGGAACTTCTTACGAACAAAAGAAGTTCGTAGGAAGTTTCTACGAAGATAAGAAGTTCGTAAGATAGTTTTACTGAATCACTAGCCCTCAAGTAACTTTGCAATTCCTCTACCTTTTCTTCTACCAACTTTGCCAACTACCTCTCACCACTGTGTCCCTCTCGATTTGTAACTTTGTCAATTTTCTTAGCTATACTCCCCGCCATTGTGGATGCTCTAAGAACCTAACTCCGTTAAATATCCAACCGAACCTCTGCGAAAACCAAACCACATAACAGCAGGATATATACTGTCAAATAAAGATCAATGTACCAACTGGACGCAAAAATAGTGATGTGTAACGGTGTGTGTCATAAATAATCAAAAATATATATTTTCAAAACAAATATTTTGGTATTTATGACTCACACAACACTAAGAACATCCACAATTGGAGAAGAAAATAAGAGATTTGATAAATTTACAGAATTGTATGTTTGCAGTGGTGGGCGAAAATGAACAAATTCTGTATAAGAATTTGTAAGCGTTCTCCAAATCTAGAGAATGTATACAAATTCTGTAAAGATTCCTACGAACTTTATTTGTTCGTAGCAATTCTTACGAACAAATAAAGTTCGTACAATTATATTTTAGGTTCATACGAACTTTGAAAGTTCGTAGTAATTATACCTTACAAACCATCACTGCGTATACTTTAGGGAGGTGAAAGGCAAAACTCACTTTATCATTTGCATTATGCCTTTCGTTGCTACCCACCGTTGGACATGCTCTAAATGCAAAATAAAAATGACTAATTAAATCAAACAAATGAATAAGAATAAAAGCCCCCCCGAAATTGAAAATTTTAATTTAAAATGAGAGGGAAAACATTGAAAAGCATGTCTAATGAAAAAATCATCGAGAAATATAGTAGACATGAGAAAGAATTACGTCCCTTTCATTTTCAATCAAAAACCCCCAAAAAATAGCAAAAACTAAAAACCAATGAGATAAACACTAGGAAATACCTAAACGATGAGCAATTGAGGTGCAAGAATGATGAAAACCCCCAAAGCTTGAAGCTTTAAAAGAGAAGAATGCTCAAAACTAGTGGGTCTGGGTTGCTAGTACGCTTAGGAGAGGAAGAGACTGATTAGGCAAAATGGCATAAAATAGGAAAGAAAAATACCAAAAATGTTTTCAGCATTCGTTCGAATTATATTTAGGTTTGTTCGAACAAAAAAAATGCACTTTGCTGGAACGAAACTCGGATATCGTTCTAACGAAGTAGAGATTTTGTTGGATCTTGCTTCGAATAAGCATCTAACGAATTGAAACAGTGTTTCCTCGTTGGAAGGTCGTTTGAAGTAGAGATCGAACAACATCTACAACTCGTTTGAATGAGACTTAAACTCGTTCTAATGAACTCTAAAAACTTCAAAAAAATTTCTAAAAGAATGTGACCAAAAAACTAATAAGGTAAACCCTTAGATATAAAAAAAAAATGACCAAAACTCAAGTTTATACGACACAGAAAGTAAGAGTCACACGGTAGCATGGTATTAATATGCCTAAACTTATGGAATGAATTAAATGGGGTGAACTAAAGGAAATGAATTATGACCCAAACACATACGTTCAACAAGCTCTAATTGATCGCAAAATTTTATCTAAACTACGATTTAGCCTCAAGTGATAATTATATATTGAACTTAATGAACAAACAAACACAATGCACACAAGCCTAGATTTTAACAATTATACAAATCAATAGCGTCATGATACGACCTCCATAACTAGGACTCATTGTACAAACCCGTTGATTTTGAACTAAACTCCCTCAAAATAAAACAATTGTATTTTCTATTCTTTTCTTTTCATGATTCTTTTGAAGTAATTTCTTTTGAATGATCAATTATTAAATTAAGTTGGCCCCTTTTTGGAAATCTTTTTGTTTTTATTACCTTTAATCTTTTATTGGGCTTTTTGCCAATGGTGGTTTTCCCGCAAAGGAGATTTTCTCCTTTCATATCCTTTTTCCGTGCACATTCATATTTTTTAGTTAATTTAAATAATGCTCACAGACAACAATTCTTACATGCATAACTCCCCCTTAGTCATTAATACGTGTAGATGACAAAATTGATAGGAGAACATCTCACCAAACTCAAATGTACATGAGAAGTTAAATGTTCAAAAAGCTCATGCATGTATGTGCGGGGGCATATACACAGTTGATTCCATAATGCAAGCCAAGTTCGAAACAACTCCATGAAAAATATGGTTAAGATCAATCTAAGTATCTAAAGTCATAATCAAATGTCCTAGCCACATAAAAATTGCGAAGTGAAAGGGATTCAATCACACCAATATGCCACACCATAAGCGTAAAACTCAAGACACAAAAATTGAAAATCTTTTTGAGTTTTTTGAAAAATTTTAAACAAAAATACCTACCTCTTTTAAAAAGACTTTAACTCAAAAGACAGCTAAAATATTTTTGTATTTTTTAAATATGACTCAAAAAAGAGAAAGGTAAAAATACAAAAGTTATATAAGTTACACAAGTCATAACACTATAAAGGATATATCGAGAAGCGCTATTAGAGTGTGACAAACACCATTAACATAATAAACCATTGGATATAGGATGGAAAGTCTCATGTGCGAGCAAACGAGAATCAACAAGCTAATACGTAAAACCTCTAAATTCGATTTCCTAACCCAAGTAAGTGTAAATTGTCGTTTAGGGATTTTAGGAACCGTAATAGCTCTATTCTTAGACTTCTTGGGACCGCAATGAGTGCATGTGTAAACACAACGAGGAGTGCTACCTAAAATTTGACCTTTCCTAATATTTTAAGTCGATTATCTCAAACGCATGGTCTTGGCTTTAGGAATGGGAGCAACATCAAAGCCAATTTCGAACTTGTCATCTTTGATTTGGACGGTTCCCAACATTCTATCCAACTTTTCTGACCTAGCCACCAAATCAAATTTGACCTTACTCGAATCTCTCAATCTCTCCTTAAGCTCAATTATCCTAGACTCGAGTAAACACCTAGACTCCTCAAACTCTAGAAGATCTTTCTTCATAACCTCCATCAAACTACGAAGACTATCTCTCTCACCCTCAAGGTACTCTAGCTTATCTCTAAAAGTCTTATCATGTTCCCTAAGATCCTCAATTAGAGAACTGTCATCGTATCCTATGGCACGTTCTTTCAACCTAGCTTCAAACTTCAAGTTAGCATTCTTTACCTTCAAAGTTTCCACATACAATTTACAGAAGGCAACTTGTAGCTCACTCTCTTTCACTTCTTTTTCACTCTCATCGTCCTCACTCACTTGGGTCACTAACTATGGCCTCAGAAGTGTTATGCAAAGAAATATCTTCATGAGAATATTTCCCATCTTGCACTCACATCACTAGTCATGAACGCAGTAAAGTTGCGCTCATTGGAGGAAATTGTCCTTCTTTCGGATCACTATCAGTAAGGGTGGCATTATAAGCTATTGATTTCTTGCCTTCCTTCCTTAGTTTGGCGGGTCACTCAGCTACCCTATGGTCATAGACCTCACAACCAAAACATTTATCCTACTCATCCCTCTTAACATTCTCACTCCGGTTCTTAGGGAAGCAATCGGCCTTTTTGTTCATCTTTATTAAAACTTTTTTCATTTTTTTATTTCTTTAAAAATTTGAGAAATTTCTCGAACTTCTTTACTAATGTGGCCACATCCTCGAACTTGTTGTCAGAATCATCATCCGAAATAATTATTTCCTCTTTTCGGGCTTTGAAAGCTATGCCATTTTCTTTCTTCATCACATTATTGGAGGTAAATATGTCAAGCTCATAAGTTTGTAGGTCACCTATAAGCTCTTCAAGTTTCATCGAGTCAAGTGTACCTAAAGAATTCAAAACAGTCATATTTGGATTAAATCTTTCAGGCGACGACCTTAAGATTTTCTTTATCACTTGGTTGTCGAATGTCTTTTCTCCCAAGTTAAATAATGAGTAACTATCTCGGACAATCTAGCGCAGAACTCATCAAAGGTCTCACTTTGTAACATCGTTTAAATTAAGTGGTGAGGTTTTGGAGTTTAGAAGCCTTAATATCACTAGTTCTTTCATTAGTGAGTTGGAGTATATCCCAAGTCTCTTTAGACGTCTCAAACGTTAGAATGTGGCAGAATTCCTTGGAGGTGATAGAACAGAAAAAAAAATTTAACCTTTAGAATTATATTGCAATAATTTATGCTCAACCTCAGTCCACGACTCTATAAGTTTTAAGTGAATAGCCTCTCCATCTTTCATGACTGGTGGTGACCACACCTTTACTATACCTAACCACACCAGCTCATCTATAGCCTTAAGTGCTGACTTCATATGCATTTTTCAGTAAGCATAATTCGACCCATCAAAGATAGGGGTTCTAAAACTATCAAACCCTCCAAGACTCATGTCTAAAGACACGGGATAAAAATACACAAAAACTAAATGTTCTAGCTCTGATACTAATGTAAGAGTGAGCCTATTGTGTGTACTTTAGGCAAAGTCAATATTTTTCAAATTTTTCCCAATTCTATAATTTGCACCAATTTTAAACAAATCTTGTGGGAGACTTAATTTGCCAAATTTTGTCATTTTGACCCTATATCATGCATCTATAGTGATTAAGTAGTTAAAATTAAACAAATCACGGCCATAAGACGCCGATGTATGAGGAAACCACTAGGGAAAAAAATCTCGGAGGGTCAAGCCAGACAATCCACTATGATACGGTATTACAAAGAGTAGATAACAGACTTACTCAAAAACTCGATCACCCACATTCCTTAACGCTCTTTTATCTTAGACCGCTCCTCCACAGGGCAATGCGGGAATCCACCCACGTGAGTGTCCATAGCACACGAGTCCATGCACGCCTCGATATCCACCGATGAAACTTCATCAACCGTCTATAAATTGAACACGGAATTCACCGCTTCTTCACTACAATCAGCAATCAGCAAGTACGGAGTCCACCGCACGAAACAAGTTCTTCCAATATAAAAGAATCAAACTTGGGGCCCATATAAGATCTCAAATCATTTAGATTATAAAACTTGGATCTTGAAACATAAAAGATGTGTCTTTTTGTTAGGAACTTTTGCAAAAAGGTGCATAAATGTCTTTAGCAAAAAGTTATTAAATTTCCTGAGTCTAAAATGCCTTAAATAAGAAGACACAAATTTCGAGACGACAAAATTGTTCGAATGAAAACTATGCTCATCCAAACGAGAATATCATCATTTGAACAATAACCCAGTTTGTTCAAATGAGATGGCAATCTTTTCTGAACCAACCTTCTAACGAGCCTTCCAACAAATTCTAACAGTGCAGGGTCGTTTGATGTTCGTTTGAAATATAATTCGAGCGAAAAGCTTAATTCGTTTGAATGAAATATAAAGTCATTTGAATAAAACCTAAATTTCGTTCTAACGAGTTTATATCTCATTTGAACTCAAAAAAAATCTTTAGTATAAAATAAAGTTCCAAAATATTTTTTAAGTAAAAAAGTACACAATCTTAATAAAATTTCCAAGGTCTCATAAAACATTATGCATTCATACCTGAGAGATTCTTGAGAAAAGTGTGAAGATAAAAGTGGCACTAAACTCGGCACGGTAAATCACTCTTTGAAGCTTTTTCGCAACATCTTCAGCACTTAACGTCATAGGATTAATAGGATCACGAACTCAAAATCTAACCTATGACTCAAATAGTTTTGTGCAGAATTATGCCAATTACAAATGAATTGATTCTATTGGAAATTTGTCCATACAATATTTGTATAGGAGTGGCAGTAGAGATCGCCCGATTGTGTTTTTTCGTCGACTTCTTATTATTGAATATGTCGACTTATGATGTCATATTGGGCTTAGATTGGTTATCTCATTATCACGCGCAGATAGATTATAGTGGGAAGGTGGTGATGTTTGCTACTCTAGGGTAGTAGATGTTTTAAGTTAAGATGACTAAACTCAAAGGGGATTCTAGTACTCGTTTATACTATATGGATTTTGACTTCATCTGAGGAGGTCACTGTGTCATTAGATTCAATACCTATAGTCCACGAGTTTATGGATGTATTTCATGAGGTGTCAGGGTTACCACTTGGGAGGGAGGTAGATTTTTTATAGACTTAGCACTGGGCAACAGAACCGTCCCGAGGGCACCGTATAAATACACTCCATTAGAAGTGAAGGAAGTAAGGTAACAAATTTAGCAGTTGTTGAGCTAAGGGTTTATACGTAGGAGTACATCTCCTTGGGTAACCCCAGTGTTGTTTATGAAGAAGATGGATGGTTCACTTTGGTTATGTATAGATTAATGGGAATTGAATAAAGTCACGATACTAAACAAGTATCAGTTATCGCGTATCAATGATTTATTCGACTAGTTGAGAAATGCATCATTGTTTCCCAAGATTAACTTGCGCTTGGGATACCACCAATTATGTATTCGGGAGGCATACATTCCGAAGATGAATTTTCTAATGCGATATGGTTCATATGAGTTCTAAGTCATGCTATTTGGACTGATCAATGCGCCATCAGTGTTCATGAATATGATGAATCGAGTAATTCGACCATTTATGGATCAGTTTGTCATTAGGTTTATTAGCGACATTTTAATTTACTCTTGATCAAAAGAGGAGCATGCAAATCATTTGAAATTAGTAATTTAGATACCTAGGGAACATAAGTTGTATGCTAAGATCATAAAACAGAGGTTTTGGCTTCGAGAGGTGCAGTTCTTAGGTCATGTCGTATCTCAGGCTAAGATTTTAGTGGATCCAAGCATGGTATTTGTAATTATTGAGGGGGGATAGCCCACGATGCCTACCGAAGTTAAAAATTTCTTGGATTTTGCGGGGTACTATAGGAGGTTCATTCGGTAATTCTGAAAGATTACAGGACTATTGACTCGTCTCACTCGTAAGGGGGTGTTGATACCAAAATTAATATGCTGATATAGACGAATCATAAGAAGACACGTGTCGATCTATGTGGCACAATAGAAACGAGGAAGTTTATTTCCCCGACCAAGTCATATTCACTCCGAGCAGCAAGTGTACTCCGAGGAACTCCAATACTCCGAGGAACTCCAACACTCCGAGGAACTCCTGAACGACGAGCAACTAAGGCGGTCCGAGCTGCATCTCGGCCACAGCATTGATTGCCAGATAATTAACAGTTCAACTATTCATTGAATGCTTATCATACAGATGTATACTCTTAAAGGGCATTAATTGCTTACCCTTTCACATGTACAGCCTAAGGGCTATAAATACATTGTATCACCCTCATTCAAGGGGAGGGGATTTTCTTGATAGAATTACATATCGAGAACTCCAAAACACTTGGCAATGACAGAAACAGTGGACGTAGGCCATTCTTATAAGGCTGAACCACTTTAAAATTCTTTGTCTCATTTACATTTATTTGTGACCACTGCCATTTTAGTGGCGTCAACAGCAGATAAAAGATGAGGATGAGATTGAAGATGAAGATAAACATTCACATCAAACATATAAGAGACAAAGATTTTTAAAGTGGTTCGGCTATAAGAAAAAGCCTACGTCCACTGTTATTTTATTCCCAGGGGTTTACAATAGCACAATGTGGTAGAGAGAGAAAGGATGTGTATCTTGTGTATGGTGTTTCTTGGTTCTCTTGGATCTCTCCCTTTTGGCTAAGGGAATACATGTATTTATAGTGATGGAAGATAAAGAGATTCATTGAATGTAGACATTTATACATTATGTCTACATTCAACGAATCTAATTGTTGAATTGCTTGGTATGCTATGTGTTGTCATCTACAGTATAAATGTACATTAAGGCTCATTAAATGCGTTGCCATCTTCATTAATGCACATTAAATGCATAGTTATCCTTTGATCTTCCTGGTTGATATGCCGACCAACTCTCCTCGGGTGCCGACCAACTCTCCTCGAATGCCGACCAACTCTCCTCGGGTGTCGAATATTACCACGTAGGATGACATGTGTCCTTTTCTGATTGGTCCTCGTAGATGGAGTATGTTAAACAAATAAAGAAGGTAGATCAAGAATTTCACGAGCACCGAGCAACACTGCAGAATAAATACTCCATCCTTTCAAGTAAACCATAAAGCATGGAGCATTGGGGGCTTCTGTTAATGCAAAAATTCTCCATCTACGAGGACCAATCAGAAAAGAACACATGTCATCCTACGTGGCAATATTTGACACCCGAGGAGAGTTGGTCGGCACCCGAGGAGTGTTGGTCGGCACCTGAGGAGTGTTAGTCGGCACCCGAGGAGAGTTGGTCGGTACCCGAGGAGAGTTAGTCGATACCCGAGGAGAGTTAATCGGCACCCGAGGAGAGTTGGTCGGCATACCAACAGGGGAGATCAAAGGATAACTATGCATTTAATGATCATTAATGTACATTATACTATAGATGACAACACATAGCATACCAAGCAATTCAACAATTAGATTCGTTGAATGTAGACATAATGTATAAATGTCTACATACAATGAATCTCTTTATCTCCCATCACTATAAATACATGTATTCCCTTAGCCAAAAAGGAGAAGAATCGAGAGACACCATACACAAGATCCACACCCTTTTTCTCCCTCTTTCTACCACATTGTGCTATTGTAAACCCCTGGAAATAAAATAACAGTGGATGTAGGCTTTTCCTTATAGCCGAACCACTTTAAAAATATTTGTCTCTTATATGTTTGATGTGAATGTTTATATTCATCTTCAATCTCATCCTCATCATTTATCTGTTGTTGACGCCACTAAAATGGCAGTGGCCATTTTCTGTCTTCAACAGATTGGCGCCGTCTGTGGGAAACGACTGTTGTTATCGTTTTTCACCAAAAATCATTCATCATCAATGGCAGATAATCCGAAATCCAGCAATCGAAACGCTAGAAATGCTGGAAATCCTCCAAATCCCTCTGTTCCTCCAGATCTGGCAGGAATTATGACGAATCTGGCTCAAGGACAAACCGCCATGCAAGAAACAATGCGGCAACTCATACAAACCCTTCATGGCGGTGCACCTGCACATTCGGGACAGCGAAGTGGTCAGAGGCAAACCTATTTACTTTCTTCACGATCCAGGTGTACTGAGTCATATCGTAATGAGGAATCTGATGATTTTTCTTATCAACCTGGGCGAACTTCGTCAATACGGGCTACAGATACTGATCAACGTATCACTCTCTCTCCAGAGAGACCCAGTGCCTTGGAAAGACTGAGCAGGGTTTCTCCTTTCAGTCGATTAGGCCCTAGGAGGAATAGGAGTCCACCTAAGACCATGTCGAGGAGTTTTCAACAACCATCAGATCTAAGAGAAGGATCAGCACAATCACGACCAGTTGCTCGTCAAGATAGATCTCAGGAGGCCACTTCAGAACAATTAATTGCTCGAACTAATAGGCCCGAGGAAGGAAAGGATGCGTGGAAAGGGTCCATTCAGCGATTGGAGGATAGATTGGGAGAAATGGCTAAGGCGAAGAATCCCCTACAATGAACTTTTGTTCAAGGGACACCTTTTGTCCAGGCCATTGTGGATTTTCCTACACCGTCAAAATTTAAAGCACCTGTGGTGACCCCCAAATATGATGGAAAGACAGATCTTGTTCTTCATATAGAGCAATATCAAGTTGCTGCCGACATCTATGCTGTCCCCGACGAGATGAGATGTAGAGCATTCTCAGGAACTCTTACTGGATCTGCCCAGATATGGTACAAAAATCTTCCTCGGGGTAAGATTTTAACTTTCTTTCAACTGGCCGAGTTGTTCATCGGCAATTTCTATTTTGGAGCAAAGCCAGTAAAACGAGTAGCACACTTGTTAAGTGTTAGACAAAAATCTGGTGAGAGTACTAGAGATTACATAACTCGTTTCAATAACGAGAAGCTGGAAGTCATAGATTATGAAGAAAAGACATCAATCACCGCCTTGATGAGTGGGTTGTTACCTAACAAGTTGTATTACACTTTGGATAAAGATCCACCTACAACTATGTCAAAATTGATGGCAAAAGCGGCCAAAATCATGAATGCCGAGGAGGCTATGGCTGCGAAGAAGAATATGGATAAAGAAACCAAGGTGGAAGTCGACAAATCTAAGAAGAATGAGCATAAGGGTAATGGCGGTGACAAGCATTCCAAGAATAATAAGTCGTCATGGGAAGTCCTGAAAAAATTCGATAATTATACTCCTTTGAAAATGGGTATTAATCATGTCTTGTAAGAAATCAAGAATAACGAAGAAGTAAGGTGGCCAAAGAAACTGAGGTCAGGCCCTGACAAAAGAAATAGAGATAAATATTGCGAGTTTCATAAGGATCATGGTCATATGACTAAAAATTGCATATCCCTCCAGAACGAGATTGAAACGCTCATTCGACGGGGAAAGTTGTCAAAGTATGTTGATCGTAGAAATGAAAGAGGAAATGAAGATCGAGCAAGAGAGAGATCTATATCTCCTCGTCGGGCAGAAGAAAACAGGAAAAGAGATCATGAAGATGATACAGAGGATGACCCCAATCTTCCCAAAAGGCCAAAGCAACCAGAACGCGAGGTATTTTCATTATGTTTTGGAACATTTGATTGTAATGTTATTACAGGCGGAGATGCAGGAGGAGGAGATCTTACTGCAGAAAGAAAAGCTTACCTCGGTGAGGCTCAGGCTTGCTCATAATTCAGCGGATAAATTTGGCTGAAGAGGATCGCCCGAGGAAGATAAACAAAGAGAAGCTGGTCATTGGTTTTTCAAAAAATGACCTTGCAGGTGTTCTTTACCCTCACGACGACCCTTTAGTGATCAAAATGAGGATGAAAGAAATAGTGATTTCAAGGGTTCTGGTAGATAATGGTAGTTCAGCAGACATCATGTTCTACTCATGCTTTGACAGTTTAAATTTAAAATTATCTCGATTGGAGCCTTATCACAGACCTCTCCTAGGTTTTGCTGGCGAGAAGGTTTTTCCACTTGGGACGATCAAGTTGGATATATTCATTGGAACTTGGCCTTCTTGTCGAACAGAAAGAATACGCTTCTTTGTGATGGATAAGAATGTGCAATCAGCTTACAACATCATCATGGGAAGAGTTGGTTTGAAGAAGTTCGAAGCAGTTCCATCTACAGTACATCAGTGCTTAAAATTCCCAACAAATTTTGGAGTAGGAGTTGTGAAAGGTGATCAAAAAGTAGCTCGGGAATGCTATTATTCATCTGCCGAGCAAGAGGAGCTTGAAGAGTCAAGGAAAAAGACTACTACCTACCAGGTGGATGAAGGTACAGAAATTGAAACACTGGATCCCAGAGATGAATCCCAACTTGTAAAAGGACAGGTGGTGGAATCTACAGAAAATGTTATTCTGGACGATGAACACCATGAACGAACAACTCAGATAGGTTCGTCGTTGGATGCTTCGATAAAACAGGAGTTGATAACTTTCTTGAGAAATAGAAAGAAAACTTTTGCATGGAGTCATGAAGACATGCCAGGAATAGATCCAAACTTCTTATGTCATGAGCTCAATGAGAATAAGGAGATCAAACCCGTAAAGCAGAGAAGAAGAGTATTTAGTCCCGAGAAGAATAAAGCTATACAAGAGGAGGTCGAGAAGCTCCAGAAAGCCCAATTTATTGAAGATGTGAAATATCCAGACTGGTTAGCAAATGTGGTGATGGTAAAGAAGAAAAACAATAAATGGAGAATGTGTGTTGATTTCACCGATCTCAACAAGGCATGCCCAAAGGATCACTTTCCATTGCCCAGAATTGATCAACTAGTGGATGCTACCTCGAGACACGAGCTGCTCAGCTTCATGGATGCTTACTCTGGCTACAACCAGATAAAAATGAAACCTGGAGACAGGGTAAGTACTTCTTTTATTACCCCTAGGGGAACTTATTGTTATAATGTTATGCCTTTTGGTTTGAAAATGCAGGACGACATACCAGCGGCTGATGAACAAGGTTTTTTTCGAACAAATCAGTTGCAATATGGAAGTCTATGTCGACGATATACTGACAAAGAGCAAGAAAGCTGCTAATCATCTAGTTGACTTAGGTCAGACCTTTGATCAACTGGATAAATACCAGATGAAGCTCAACTCGACGAAGTGCACATTTGGAGTACGAGAAGGAATGTTCCTCGGGTACATTGTCAACTAGCGAGGCATTGAGGCGAATCCAGAAAAGATCAAAGCTCTTTTAGGGTTGCGATCTCCAACGACGAAGAAAGAGGTGCGGAGTCTTACAGGACGAGTTGCAGCGCTCAACAAATTTGTATCCCAAGCAACTGATAGATGCCTCCCATTCTTCAAAACACTTCGAAAAACTTTCGAGTGGAATGATGAATGTGAAAAAGCCTTTCAAGACTTGAAGAAATATTTGGGAGCACCTCCACTGTTATTCAGGCCAGTAATGGGAGAAAAGTTGTACTTGTACCTGGCAGTATCAGAGAATGCAGTCAGCTCGGCATTGATCAGAATGGAGAATGGAGTCCAGAAGCCAATTTATTACACAAGTAAGGCTTTCCAAGGTGCAGAGATCAGGTACCCAAAGCTAGAAAAATTGGCATTGGCATTAATTGAGGCAAGTAGAAGAATGAGGACATATTTCCAGGCCCATACCATCGTCGTGTATACCGACATGCCATTGAGACAAGCCATTCATAAACCAGAAAAATCAGGGAGACTGATGTACTGGGCAATAGAGCTCGGTGAATATGATATTGTGTATGAACCCAGATCATCACTAAAAGGGCAGGCTGTAGCAGACTTTATAGCAGAGTTTACATATCCTGATACCCCCGAGGAACAAAAGTTGTTCGCTGATCAACCTGTGGATATTACAGGATCAACAAACACAAGCTCAGACCAACTCCAGTTGGTAAAAGGGCGAGTGGATGTTAAAGAATCAACAAACATAAGCTCAGACCAACTCCGGTTGGTAAAAGGGCTTGTGGATGTAGAAGGATCATCAAATTCGAACTCAGACCAACTCCGGTTGGTAAAAGGGCAAGAAGAGATGGTCGACAAAGAGCGAGAAATACCAGGGGAGGATGAAAGGAAACATCAAATATTTCACCGAGGAACCTTGTCAGATAAGAAATTGGAAGACGAGTTACCTACATGGAGATTATATGTAGATGGGTCATCTTGCACAACAGGTTATGGAGCAGGGATTGTTTTGAACAACCCAAATGAGATTGACATGGAATATGCCTTGCGATTCCAATTCAAAGCCTCCAATAATGAGGCTGAGTATGAGGCCATGATAGCAGGTCTTAATTTAGCAAAGATTATGGAAGCGCAACAATTGATGGTATTCAGTGATTCTCAATTAATTATGAATCAGATGATGGGAACATATGCAGTTAAAGGAGAATTAATGGTCAAGTATCATGCAAAGGCGATGGAATTGTTGGCAGAATTTGATGCCATTCAGTTGATCAGAATACCAAGAATGGAGAATACACGAGCAGACGCATTTGCCCGACTAGCATCAGCTACTCGTACCGAGCTGCGAAGAACGATACCAATTGAAGTATTAGAAAGTCGGAGCATAGATGAAGACCTGACGATGAATATTATTACCCTTGATTTAGGACCATCTTGGATGGATCCCATCAAGGCATATATTGAGGAGGCAGAACTACCGGAGGATAAGCTCGCTGCCAAGAAATTGAAGTTTAAAGTTGCTCGGTATGTACTAATTAATGGTGGTTTGTATAGACGAGGAATTATGGCAGGTTTGCAAAGATGTGTACATACCTCCGAGGTGAAAGAATTGATTGAAGAGATCCATGAAGGGTCATGTGGAGCCCATGTAGCAGGTCAGACACTTTTGCAAAGGGTGATGACGCAGGGATACTACTGGCCAACGATGACGGCTGATTGTATATCCTATGCTAAGAGATGTGATAAATGCCAACGTTTTTCCTCCATCCGACGAACTCCACAAGCATTGTTGACACCCATAACTTCCCCTTGGCCATTTGCCATGTGGGGAATTGATTTGGTTGGACCACTGCCAACGACCCGAGGAAGATTCAAGTACCTCGTCGACACAGTGGATTATTTTACTAAGTGGGTAGAAGCTGAGCCCTTTATTGATATGACATACGAGAAGGTGTACCAGTTCGTTTGGAAGAACATCATCTGTCGATATGTTCTCCCTCATGCATTCATCACAGACCATGGAACACAATTTGATAACGAGGAGTTTGCCGCCTATTATCATCAGTCAAACATTTTGAAGGTTCATTCAGCACCAGGCCATCCTCAAAGCAATGGACAGACTGAAGTGACAAACAGAACATTACTAAATGGTTTGAAGAAGAGGCTAAATGAGGCTAAAGCTAATTGGATTAATGAGCTACAGTCAGTATTGTGGGCTTACCGAACAACTCCCCGAGCAGCAACTGGAGAATCACCATATATGTTGGCGTTTGAAAGTGAGGCCGTAATACCTGCCGAGTTGGGTCTTTCAACACACAGAGTGCTGAATTTCAATTCCCCAATCAGCGACTTAATGAGTAGATTAGATTTGGACATGCTCGAGGAAGTTAGAGAAGAGGCAACCATTAGGAATGCTGCTTACCAACAACGAACAACCCTGTTCTACAACAAGAGGGTGAAGAAATGCGACTTAAAAGAAGGAGATTACGTGCTAAAGAAGGTCATTCAGAAGCACAATAAGTTGGAAGCAAACTGGCATGGACCTTACCGAGTTACAGAAGTTGTTCGACCAGGAACTTACCGAATAGCAACTCTAGAAGGAGAGGAATTTAAGAATGCATGGAATGCTGAACACCTACGCAAGTATTATCAGTGATGTAAAATGTAAAGCAGTTCCATCAATATGAATAAAACGATGATATTTCGCCATCTTCTCTCCTTTTATTGAAAGTTTTTCGGGGAATACTAGTGTGCAACACTACGCTGCTCGGCAGTAAAAACAACATGATAGTTCGAACTCAGACCAACTCCGGTTGGTAAAAGGGCGAGAACAAACTATACTCCTTTGGTTAGGAGGCGTACACTAGCTTAGACCAACTCCGGCTGGTAAAAGGGCGAGTGGACATAATAGTTCGAACTCAGACCAACTCCGGTTGGTAAAAGGGCGAGAACACGACATTCCTAAAAATACCAGCTCCGGTTGGTTAGGAAACCATACTCCTTTGGTTAGGAGGCTGACACTGGCTCAGACCAATTTTGGTAAAAGGGCAAGTGGACATGATAGTTTGAACTCAGACCAACTCCGGTTGGTAAAAGGGCGAGAACAACATTCCTAAAAATGCCAACGTGTTTGGCTAGGAAGCAAAATACTCCTAAAAATGCCAATCTCGGTTGGTTAGGAAACAAGATATGCTCTCAAATGCCAACTTACGTTGGTCGGGAAGTAAGATTATTACAAAAGTTCCTCGAAGAACAAAATATTCCAAACTGAATCAAGTATGGTTGGTCGGGGATAAAAATCCACTAACTGTAGTTGGTCGACGAGGAGAAAATATTCCAAATAGTACCAAGTATAGCTGGTCGGGGATAAAAGCCCACTAACTGTAGTTGGTCGACGAGCACAATTTAACAACCTTGGTTGGTTGGAAAAATTTTCAACATTTTTATACTCACTACTTCATTATTAAGTAATCGAGCAACATTACTAATACTTATAATTTTTTATTATTAAGTTGGTCGATGAACCACACAATATTGTTATGCAAGCACAAATATAAAGTGTTTGACAAGTACAAGACAATAGCAATACAGATTTGCAAACAAAAATGAAACTCTTTTATTAAATTCAAAATGAATTACACAAATTTATTACATTGATATTAAATTGTGTGCTAATTATTACATCATAATTTCCTATTCTACTGGTCTTTTCCCTTCTGCTTTTGAAATAGGCTCCTCGCCAACAGGAGGATCTTCCAGGCAAAGGGGAGAATTAATGAAGTTAGGATCTCGAAGCATTCTGACGTTCATTATTGAAGGTGTGTCCAATAGATGCTCGGGACGAGATACCTCGATCTGAGAATGAAGATTGTAGTCACCGAGGTATTTTGCAATTAAGCTCCGAGGAATGGCACGAGCTGGGATCCATTCCATGTCCAAATTATACGGTGGCACAAGCAAGTCAAGTACCCCTGGATCATAATAGTCCCACAGGTAGTGTCCTTGTTCGAGCTTCAGCACGCCCAAGGCATTCAGCCAACCTTGCTTGTAGCCCTTATTATTGGCATTCTGGATACGATCATCTAAATGGAATAGTGCTTCGTTGTATCCAGCCATCCAGAACTCCCTGGGCTGTTTGTGAAATTGAAATATTAACCTTTCAAGCTTCTCGTGAAGACTCTGGATGAAAAGTTCATTAGTCTCCAACACTGATTTCTTTGAAGAGAGTTGTTGTTCCAGTTCTCTAACTTTCTTGGACAGTTCAGACAAGGCTTGATTTTTTGCCATCAATTGGAATGCTTGGTTTTCCAACGCTGATTGAGTACGAGCTTCTTCAACAGTACGACAAAGAGCTCTTGGTCATCCCCGAGCAGGTTGAGTATTTTGTTCCTCGACAACATTCTGAGCAACTCTTCCTCGTCCACGAGAACCTCTTCCTCGTCCCCGAATAGCAGTAGAAGGCCCAGCTCTTCTCAAAGCCTCTAGCTCTTCTAGTAACTTGGAATTTTCCACTTCTAAAAATGAGAATCCTTCATCGGTGACCGGTACCAAGGCAGTGGAAGATGAAGCAGCAGACCTCAGCTGAGCTAGTTCTTTTTGCAGATTGTTGTTTTCCTGTTCCAATAGCTCAGCGATTTGCCTGTGCCCTTCGACATCTGCTTTCAATGTTCTCTCTCTCACTTCATAGCCAGCAAGCATCTTGTTGTAGCCTGTTTCAGCACTAAGTTGTTTGATTTTCTTCTCATATCCTTCGTGCAAAAGAGCTGAAGACTCTTTATACTGCTGCTGAAGTTCATCGAGAGTACCTTTCAAGTCTTCAATAATTTCGTAGTAAGCCACATTATTGGCCACAACTCGGTCAAGTAAGCATTTCAGGTACTGATAAGCTTCGATTGCCTGCTCTGAAGCATCCTGACCAAGGATGTCGGCAACTTCTGATGCACTCAGGTTTGTGTGACCAGCCTTATAATACTCATGACATTGCTTCATCAGCTTTGTATCATTAGCAGACAGTTGATCCATCCTGGCCAAAAACTAGCAGAGAAAGAAAAAGTAATCATCAAAAAGAAGATCAAGACAGAGTACAGATAGAAAAGAGACAATCATATGGAAGAAAAGAACTCAAATTTTATTAGATCATAATGCAGAGTTACAAAGATCTTGGTTACATTTGAAAAAGAAGAAAAATAGAAAGAGAATACCGAACAACTTCACACCTTTTTCTTGTCTCCCAAGACTTTCTCGGGAGGCTGGGACGAGGAGCTCGGTTGCTCGGTTGGAATAATGAGTTGGTTGGCTAAAGCTGGAACTTGTTCAGGAGGAGAAGGCAGAGATGAAAGCTCCTCGTCGGCAGGCTGAGTAAGGATTGGATCACCCACTGCCATGGAAGATTCTTCGAAGGCAGCTTCGTCCTCTTCTTCATCTTCAATAACTGGGGGAGGACCAGGGAGATGCTGTTGAAACAGTTATGAGTCCTCATTAATCTTCAACTCTTGCAGGGCAGCAACCCAACCATCTCGGAAGTATTTAAGACTCCCATATTGCACTTGGGTCATCATGGCTGCTACCCCCCTATTCCACCCTTTGTCCCAACCAGTGCGGAAAGATTTTTTCATCGCCATTTTTATTTTTATTTTCTCCGAGGAGAGCTTCTCGGATAGAATATCCTCGGTGGCCTTCAACTTAGCCTCCACCTCCTCCTTCTGACGATTTACTTCTCGCAGAAGGGTTAGCTCTTCCTCAGCCAATTTAAACTTATTTTCAAGCTCCCCAAAGTTCATGAGCTTCTCGGCATACTTCTTATTCTCTCTCTCCAAATCCTTCACTTTATTTTCCAAACGCTTGGAAACTTCAACGAGCTGCATCTTCTCTGCCTCAACTGCAGCCAACTTTTTCTCCCAATCAGCCCTATCCTCATCATACTTTTGACGGGAATCCTTCAAAGATTTGGTCAATCTCGATAAAGCATCCTCCACTCCGGACGAGGAGCTAGAAGCCTTGATCACTTCATCCTTCTTCACAATGGTGTTAAAGCAACTCACCAGCTGAAAAAATGAGATAATAATAAGTCAGCACAGAGATACATGTATTGATGGAAAGAAAGAAAATTCAGAATATGAGAAACTTACTGAAGCAATGTGACGAGTAGCCAGGAATGTAAGCACATCCCTAGACATATTCTCCTCAATTCCTTGGACTTCAGGAATGGTCCAAGTCTTCACCGAGCTCATAGCTGAGCTCGGAGGAATAATAGTTGGAACACCAGCTCCACTAACTTGGAGCTGGGGAATGGTTTCAGCTAAAGTGACCGAGGAGGATTTCTTCAGTCTCCTCGGTGGCATCTCAACAGTTTCAACCAAAGAAGAGCTTTTGGTTGGGGAGATAGTGACCACTTCCACAGGTACATCCTTCTTGCTCGGAGCCACTGGGGGCTTCTCGACAGCCTTCTGAGGAGCAACAGAAGGGGAAGCATCTACTTTCTTTGTCCCCTTTGGGAAGTCATTCTTGTTTCTTTTTCCATCTCCAGCAGAGGTAGTCTCCTCAAAGATAGCAGGAACTCTTCTTTTACCCATTTTCTGACTCAGAGGAATGTGAGATTCTGGAGAAGAGTCCTCGGGAACTGACACTGGATCACTAGTGCTGACCACACGACGAGCAGTGAAAGAGGTTGTATAACTCCTATACTGCAACAAATATGAAGCAGACCTGATGTGCTCGTCTGCAACTTTCTGATGCAAACTCCAGATAAGTTTCAAATGCTTGATATTAACTTCAGCTTCTTTTGGAGTTTTTCTCTTACTGTCAACTGCAAACAAATACATAGTGAAATATCCGTCATACATTTTATCAAACATAATGAAATCATAATTTCAGAAATAAAATAAGATGAAAATAACCTATCCCATTGCCATATAGAGGGCATCTGGGACCTTGATATACTTCATCTCCAATCAAAGGGGTATGTTGCCAATTTTTGATAACTACCCCATGTTCAAAATAATCCCTATTAGCATCAGGGAGGTTGACTACTAAGGCCCTATTCAAAAATCTAGTTTTTAAATAAAAAATATTGTCTAGAACAGCCCATCTATAACAGTAATAATCTCAGGAATTCCTATACGAGTTCCATGAGTTTGATTTAACCTATACACCCCATTAACTATTCTCCATGTGTTGGGGGCTATTTTTGCAGGGACAACATCGAAATAATGACAGAACTCTAAGCACAAAGGGTTTGGTGGAAAAGAAAATCCACATTCAGCAATAAAGAGGCTGGGGAACCAGTGTCCCTCAGCCATATGAAAGTAATCTAAAGGCTCAGAAAGATCCTCCAGAGTTACCCAAGATGGAATAGAAAAGTCAGAACGGAATTTCTCAAGAGATTCAATAACATAAACCATGGCGAATAAAAGAAATGAAGAAGAAGGAAGAAGAGCTTACGGGAAAAAGGAAGATCTGTTGACAACGAACGAAGAAAATGATGAACGCACAAGAGAGAGAAAGACTATGGAAAACTCGAAAGCAGAAATTGGAAAAGGTAGAAGATGATGGGATTGCCTATGAAGCTTAAATACTTTGCCTTGGGAAACGGCGAAAGAAATGATTACAAAAAGAAACTATTACGCTACCGGCGGCTAAAAGGACAAAAAGTGCGCGAAGATCGAAGCGCTTATAAAAATTCAAAAAAGGCGGATTCTGCGAATTTGGAAGACATTCGAACAGGGAGAAAATGCTCCTAAAAACCAGGAAGGTCATTTAATAGTGCCATATACCGAGAAAGAATGTTCCATACTCCTCAAATTTTGAAATATGAAACATTGGGGGCTTTTGTTGATACCAAAATTAATATGCTGATATAGACGAATCATAAGAAGACACGTGTCGATCTACGTGGAACAATAGCAACGAGGAAGTTTATTTCCCGGACCAAGTCATATTCACTCCGAGCAGCAAGTGTACTCCGAGGAACTCCAACACTCTGAAGAACTCCTGAACGACGAGCAACTAAGGCGGTCCGAGCTGCATCTCGGCCACAGCATTGATTGCCAGATAATCAACAGTTCAACTATTCATTGAATGCTTATCATACAAATGTATACTCTTAAAGGGCATTAATTGCTTACCCTTTCACATGTACAGCCTAAGGGCTATAAATACATTGTATTACCCTCATTCAAAGGGAGGTGATTTTCTTGATAGAATTACATATCGAGAACTCCAAAACACTTGGCAATGACAGAAACAGTGGACGTAGGCCATTCTTATAAGGCTGAACCACTTTAAAATTCTTTGTCTCATTTACATTTATCTGTGATTAAAATAATTAGAAGCAATCTAATTTTTTACATCAACAGGGGGTACCTTTTGTTTGGAGTATAGATTACCAGAAAACTTTTAAGGAGATCAAGGATAAGCTTATTATCTCTCCTGTACTTGTGATATCATAGACTGGAGAAAATATTTGGTATTCACATATACATCACTACAGGAGTTAAGAGGTATGTTAATGCAGGAGGAGAAGCATATTGCTTTTACATCCTAAAGGCTTAATCCTTAAGAAGGTAACTACCCCACTCGTGATTTAGAGTTGGATGCAATATTTTTTATCCTTCGTATATGGAGACACTATCTGTTGGGTGAGAGATTAACATTATGTTCCGATTACAGGATTATCTAGAATTTATTTACTCAGAGAGAGATGAATATGCGACAAAAGAGATGGTTCGAGTTTGTAAACGACTGTAATTTTTCAATCCAATATCATTCGAAGAAGGCAAACACTATAGCCATTGCGTTGAGCCAGAGACCAACTGTTCACTGGCATCATTATCGATCAAGCATGAAAAGGAGTTATATGATATTTGTGCTGCACAGTAAAGTGCCACTCAAAACTTGTATTTGTCTGATGCTTTTTGAGGGCAGTAATTGTTACACTAAACAAGGTGACAGAGTTAATATAGACACGGTGTTTATAATCCTTCTGCGAGGGTAAAGTGTGGGGATTATTATCTTGCAGAATTCCTTTATTATCGATCAGTTCGGGTGGTGGGTTGAAATTTTAGGAACAGTTGGTTGTGTCAGAGCTTCCCAACTTTGGGAGGGAAGTTTTATTCAAGGCACATGGTTCACAATTCACGGTATATCCCATAGGGGACAAGATGTATCAAAACATGCACATGAGTTATTAGTGGATCGGGATGAAGAAGGACATTGCAGAGTTTCTGTCTAAGTATGCCACCTGCCAACTAGTAAAGGTGGAGAACCAAAGATCGGCATGAGCATTACAACCTTTAGAGATCCCCAAGTGAAAGTGGGAGAGAACCTCCATTAATTTTATAGTGGTATTGTCAAGGTCCCAGAGAGGTCACGATTCGATTTGGGTCAATGTTGATAGGTTGACAAATGTGGCTCATTTTTTTCCAGTTTAGGCTGATTACGCAACAAAGAAGTTCACCAAATTATTTATAGTTGAGATTGTGTAACTTCATAGTGTACCGCGTGATATTATGTCCGAACGGGATAAGACTTTTGTATCTCGATTTTAGGGAGGTTTTCAGGAGGCTTTGGGCATACAGATGAGTTTGAGTACGTCATTTCACCTTCAGTTTGTCAAATAAACTGGTCGGGTGAACCATATTTGGAGGATATGCTCAGGGAATGCGTTTTGGATTTCAAATCATCACTTACCTCTCGCAGAGTTTGCCTAAAATAATAATCATCAACAGACTATCGGTATGGAGCCCTACGAGGTAGTATATGGATAGATATGTCATTCACCGAGTTATTTATTAGAGTTAGGGGAGAATAAAATACTCGGATCGAATATTATTTGAGACACCTCAGAGAAGGTGGGACTTATCTGAGCATGGATGAAGATGGTAAGGATCGATAGAAGAGTTATGCCGATAAGTGAAGGATAAAACTGGAGTTTCAGGTGGGAGATCAGGTTCTTTTAAGAGTCTCCTCGATGAAAGGAGTTGTCAGATTTAGGTCCAATGGAAGTTAGAACCCCGATGCATCAGTACCTTCACGATTTTGGATAGGGTAGGCCCGGTGGCATATCGATTTTGGATAGGGTAGGCCCGATGCATCAGTACCTTCAGTGAGTATACGACGTTTTCACATATCAATGCTGAGGAGATTTTTAAGGGATGAGGGCATCTACTAGCATATCAACCTCGGCGGGATTAAGCTGCAACCCAATGCGAGTTACAAGGAGAGACCAAACTTCATACTTGATCGGAGAGGGCAGACTTTGCAATCGAAGGTCATACCATTAGTTAGAGTTCAGTGGGGACACCATAGTGAGGTAGAGTTTACATGGGAAACAGAGGAAGACATGCGGGCGATATATCCAAAGTTTTCTAGTCAGGTACTAAATTTGAATTTCGAGGATGAAATTCCTTATTCTACGGGGAAAGGATGCTATACCTTTTATGCATTATTTAAAATTATTTAATATTATGGTGTAATGTAATTATCTGCAGTGACTAGCGTCGTCATTATATTTCATTTATATTCGTAACGTATGTTTGTATAATCATAATTCTAAATGAAACGTAATACACAAATTTAAATTAATAATTATTTAACATATAAACATAACGAAGTATTTAAACTTGAACAAATGTATGTGTTAAAAATACTAATATGTTAGTTTAGATGACTTGAGGGACATGTAAAAGGTGCATTTTTAACTTAAAAGAGTGGGTTGTAAATCTTATGGGTTAATAGTGACTTGGGCTAGGTTTTGGACTATTTGAATATACTTTTATGGTTAATCAAGGCCCATATAGGGGATAACCCTTATTTCATGGTTAGCATTATAAAAATAGGTTAGATTAACCTAAATCGTTTTTAAACACTTGAGAAAGGAAACCTTAGAGAGAGAAGAGGGGGGTTATTTGGGGAAGAAGAAAATAGGACAATTGGGCATTTGAGAGAATTGGGTAGTTTTCAATTGGAGTTCAACCCACTAGGATTTAGAGGCAAGTTTATTTAGTATAATTATATCATTACTTTTGTCACGAGAATATGATTATCCACTGAATTCTAAACCTAATATAGAGCATTTTATTTAGATAGTTCAATAATAAATTTTGATTAATATAAATTAGAAATGTTAGATTTTTATGCATAATTTGATTCCAATTTTCATAAATTTGAGTTCTATGTAACAAATTGAGGGCTAAAATTGTGTATACTTAATGAATTGGGTAAAAGCCCCTTGATTTTTTACGTGAATGGACTGGAAATTGAGACTATAGAATAAAATATAATACCTAAGGTTCTAATTCTGAAAAATACCCTTAAATCCTTATATATATCTAGTAGACTTGTAAGGATAGTATAGAATTTCGTTTGGAGAATTTTGTAAGATAATTTAAGTTACATGGAGGTAGCAAAATCTTAAATTAGGTCATTAATGATGGTTCTGGACAGAAAAGTCATACCAGGGGCCATAGGTTTACGAAATATTGAATTCTTGAGAGCTTAGTGGTTTTTTCGTTCAAATGGCCGCAATTGTGGTTCGTGTGCACAGGTCATGCAAACATCTAGGGTTTAGGGTCGTGCGCACGGCCAAGGTAGAATGTAGAGATTTCTTATGTTTGTTAAATTTGAGCTTTAGAAACTTTAAACTACTGATCTAAGACCTTTACCCTTATATGCAAAATTACTTTGATAGTTAATAAGATTCATATCCTTTTTAAATGAAAGTAATTTTATTTTACATTATTTACGATATATTGATTATGTTGATATATGATATACATCCTAGAGGGACTTTCTTATTGTGCGACGACGACGCTTCGGTATACCGGTTGATGGAGACAGTTATACCCTAGGTTGGGCAACGATGTCGCTTTGTTATCTCGAGAAAGCGAGATGGGATTAACCTGGGTTGTGCAAGGATGAGTGCTTCGGTACTCTAGTAGACAATGATAGTATAGTACCCTGGGTCGGGCGACAACGTCTCTTTGGTATCTCGAGAGAAGGAGACGGAATTATCCTATGTCGTGCAATGGCGTCCTCTTTGGTAATCTGATAGCCAGTTATATTATAATTAATATGATAGCAATTGTGGATATGTACATAGAGGTGTGCCTTCCTTTTTATGGCGATACTTGAGGGGTATAGAATAATTATTTATAAATATTCAATTTAAATGAAAAATGTGTAATCATGGAGTTTACTTGGGTTTGGGAATAGATGCATGTGATAATTAGGACTGTTGGACTTTTGAATAACTTAAAAGCTACTAAAAGACGAGAATAAGATCCATAATTATATTGTAGTCTAGAATCAGTTATATTGTATACTACTTAAACTTGTTATAAATGTCTCATATTAACGTTTTTCAATACATAGGCTATAGTTACATCATCATCCCTGATCAAGTCTTGAGTTCCCAATTATTGAACCACTAGGATATAGGTTCTTATCCTGGTGCTCACTCTTTCATTTCCATTTACTATTCTGTTAAGTCGGTATTATATTTATTAGTACTTTGGTTTGGGATATTATTTCAAGACAGTGTAGTTTGTGATGATTCTATGACTATCACTATACCAAATCTGCCCATTTGTCAAGGTCATTGACCTTGACAAATTCACCTTGTCAAGGTCAATGACCGTGACATTTCGAGGCGAGACAATTTTTTTTGTCACGGTCGTGTCACGGTCATTGACCTTGACAAAAAACTCACGTTTTGTGTCACGGTCGTGTCAAGGTCAATGACCGTGACACGTTTGTCACGGTTTATAACCGTGACAAAGCCGTGACCCTTTTTTAAAAAAATTGTCACGGCCATTGACCGTGACAAGCCCGTGACAAATGTTGTCACTGACTTGTCACGGTCAATGACCGTGACAATTCTGGGCAGAATTTAAAAAAAATCTGCTGGGCAGTATGGCCACTGCCACTGCCCAGCAGTATATTTGTACCTGTTATAGCAACGTTGTACCTGTTCCAAACATCATATATCCAACACAAACTAAAGATAATGCAAATATATATTCATGACAGTATAATCCAAATCTTCAAAGTAAAAATAATATACATGACGATATAATCCAAATATAATTAAAATGGACAAACTTAAAAATAATGTTACTACATGTCTTGGGTAAATGTGAGGAGGTGAGTAGGCCACACGACATACGAATTGACGCACCCACTAATATACGTCGTGCCGCATTGTTCGCGCAACCACAATAGGGAGTTCTCCTTCCCGGGTATGACATGCGTGACGAGCACCCTGGACTCCATCTGTTGAAGCACACGTCCATGGACTATTCCACCCTCGATGATATTTGGGTCCCTCAACCCCCGCCCTATCCGCTGGCCATCAAATATGTCCAATATGAACACGCTCGGCCAACCAATTGTCGATAATGGTCTGTTGGAGGGCGTCAAATAGGGAAGTGGATCGTCGAAGTACGAATGTGTCGGTGATGAAGCAGCGAGGTCCACATCCTCGTCATCCTGCGCCTCGTCATCCCGCACCTCCTCGTCCTCCCGCACCTCCTCCTCCACCGCCTTCTCCTTCCCTTTCCCTTTCCCTTTCTCTTTACGGTCTCCACCCAACGTACGCTTCATGAATGCGTACATATCTTGGACCGTCGCCTCCAACCGGGACAGCTTCGCGTCGTGTGAATCCACCGTTCGAGCCAACCCGATGTCGCTCGTCTCCAATCCGATGATCCTAGATTTGGCCACCCGCGAGCTCACTCCCCTTGTCCTCCCCTTGCGATCAGAGCCAAGCACTTGGCTGAGTGCGTCTGTGGACAAAGATGCCTTGTCGGCATCAGACTGCGACTCATGCACTTCCTTAAGCTTTGCCTGAAACGACAAAAAGCACATGATTAGTAAAATAAGTAAACTAAAAAATTATAACGTAATTAACAATAATTAAACTGTCGGATTACTTACAATCGTGGCCGCGACGCTCGGGGACACCTCCTTGTCCTTCCCCTTCTTCGTCCGAAGAGCCACATAAGTATCGAGCCTATGTGGCTTACCCCCTGGCCCACTCCCTACCCCCTGAAATAAAATAAAGTAAAGTAAAATTAGTATCGGCCCCGCAAAGTAAAATAATATCCAATAATATATTTCTGTAGTTATAGATAAATTAAATATTACCTTCATCCTATGCTCCACCTCAGCGTAAGAGGTCCGGCCGGAGTAGTGCACGTCCGTCTTTTTAGCCCGATTTTCCCTCCCCGATTGGCGAGATGCCAATTGTCGATCCTCGATCTCATTGTCAATGAACTTTTGCCATTGTGCCAATGAGATCGGCTCCTTGGGCGGGACGGATCCGCGCCATTGTAAAATGGACTCTCGTGTTTTTCCAAAGTACCGTGTCCGCATATTTTTCTTCCACGTCTTGTGTTGCTCCCTCAACTGCTCCAAGACGGAATCGCGTAGCTTTGGATCCAAGTTGAATTGTTCCTGTCCAACAAATACAATGTTAGTTGCGAATAAATATAAATATAAATATAAATTGAAATTGAAATATTCATATAAATATTACCTGTAGTGCCGCCCAAACAACTAACTTGAGCTCATACGGCACCTCCTTCCAACTCATAAACCCCGGGCCGATGACCGTCTTTAGCAGCTCGAGGGATCTCGCTAAAAGCTCCGACTTGTTTTCGACGGTAATCCCAAATTTTCCATATTTGGGGAGCCTAGGGGCGGAGGAGCCCTCGTCGCCTCCGCTACCACCGAACCCAGACGACGACATCATCATAAACAGCATCATCATCTTCGCCCTAACATCTGAAGGAGACATTTTTGCTGTAAAAAAAATGTTATTAGTACAGATAAAAAATTTGTAATATTATGTTTTTTCCAAATATTTAAAGAGTTATTAAATGGGTGCCCCACCCCTGCCCTCTGCCCCCGCCACACACACACGCACACCTACGCACACACAGACACACACACCCCACCCCTACCCACCCCCCACACACACACCCCACCCCTACCCACCCGGCAAGTTAATTAGAATATTTTTAGGACTGAAATTGATTTAGATTATGCCTATCTATGTAACTCTAAAACCTAATTGTGATTAAAATCTGATTTATATGGATTAATTCTATTACATTTATAATTTAACTAATAGAGTTGAATTTTAATATTAATCCTTTGGTTTATTTAACTAACTTTGGTTTGGTTTATTTCTAGTTGAATCTGAGTTATAATTTTTAGATTATGTATAGGAATTGAATTTTAATATTAATCCTTCATAAATCCCTTGAATACATGCATAAATTTGTAGAGATTGAAATTAAATTGCTTGAGATTGAATTTCTATATTTCGGGGTCATTATTTGAAAATACTTAATTACCCTTTGAAAACCTTTCATAACACACCTATGTATTAAATATGGGTTAGACCTCTTAGCTTGCTCAACCACCCATTTACACACTTACTTTACCTTTTATTTACATTATGGATATTAATCAATTCACACGTTTTTTGTCCACTTCAACCTTTACTGAAACATTTATTAATTCATTCAAGTTAGGTAAAACCACGCAAGTATCTAATACAAATATTATCATTCAACAAATTAAGTCCCATAATTTTTGCACATATCATAACCCGTAATCTTTTAACATTCAACGATACCAATTACTAAACAATTCTATTATCTACGATAAATACCAATATTTTTCAACACTGTATCCCCCAATAGTAATAATGAATTAACATATAATTTTCAACTCCAACAACATATGCTTCAACTTAACCCAATCTTCCCAATAATACCAACTAATCAACACCCAACATCCAAATCCAACAACATAGGTCTAGAACCAAAGTTTGTACATAATAATTTATAGTCTCCAAGAAAGTACCATTTTTATTCATAATATTTACGATTATCAGTTTCTCGTGTATTAGCCAAATTTCCAAGATTTCAATTGTAGCATAACACATTAATTTATTGTAATCATACACATTATAATGAGTATACAATTTGATTTTTGTAATCATTTCTTAGGCCTTCTTATTCTCTAAGGATTTCAAAGTTAATATAAAAAAATACCCCCTACCCACACACACACACACACCACCCCACCCTCCCCCACCCCCTGCCCCCCTCCACCACCCCCTCCCCCACCCCGCCCCACCCCGCCCCACCCCCTCCCCCACCCCGCCCCACCCCCTCCCCCACCCTGCCCCACCTCGCCCCACCCCCTACCTCCACCCTGCCCCACCCCCCACACACGCACACACATATATATATACACATACCCCCCACCCCCACCCCCACCCCCTCCCCCACACTGCCCCACCCCGCCCCACCCCCTGCCCCCCTCCACCACCCCCTACCCCCATCCCGCCCCACCCCCCACACACGCACACACATACACACATATATATATACACATACACACATAAATATACAGACAAATATATATATATAAATGGAAGAGAGAGAGAGAGAGAGAGCAGCGTCGAGAGAGAGAGAGAGAGGGAGGGAAGGGCGCGGGAGGGAAAAAAGAAGGGGGGTAGGGTTTTTGCTGGAAAAGTTGTCACGGTCGTGTCAAGGTCTTTGACCGTGACACGACTTGTCACGGTCATTGACCGTGACACGACCGTGACAAATTGAATTGTCACGGGCTTGTCACGGTCAATGACCGTGACAAGTCGTTGTCACGGTCGTGTCAAGGTCAATGACCGTGACATAAAACGCGTGTTTTTTTGTCACGGTCAATGACCTTGACAAGGCTGGTCGGCTGGCTGAAAGGTGACAATTTGCCCATTTTGGTGTAGTGTATTGTTGGTTTGATATTAAAGATTTTATGGTTCACCACTTGATGTTGAGTTATTTATTTATGTGTTCAGTTTTATTTACAGTCATGATTAGAATGATACCAAATTTTTATAGACTCCTATTTTATTTACTTTACACCTGATCAATCTAATTTAAATTTTATTGGGTGTCACACAAGTGATCTACAAGTGTATGTATAAAGTGAAATCACAACGAATGATTTCAATAAATTTGACTTGCATGATTCATCAAGTTAATTCTAACCTGGCATTGATATAACCAACATTTGCATCAAAAAGTTGGAAATCCATGTTTTAATCATTATTCAAGTTAAGTTTGCTCATCAAAATATTGAATCGAAGAAATTAATCACATAGTCACAAAAGGAAATAAAATAAAATAAAAATTGGAATTTTTTGAAAAATGAATGATGCAATGTATAAAATCATGTCATGTAAGGAATAAAGAATATAGAAAAATGTATGAAAAATCCTAACAAAATATGAAAAACGATCCAAATAAACAATTTCAACCTCTCACCCAAGATGATTTAACCCCAACAAATTTAGGAGTGTCTAGGAAGGGAACCTATACCAACAAGAACCTATGTATCCTAAAAAACTGCCACGTAAGTAGTGATGGGTGAAGCCTCTCCCGAATCCTTGGGAGGAATGAACACAACTTCCCTCCTATCAACCTTATTTTAAGGAATCTCAATCTCAATGTTCCTTATGTTAGTGTCTATAGGTATTCCTCGCACGCGCTTAGGTATCCATCTCTCATTCTGCATAGGATTCTTATGCCTATTCCTTGGAATTTGAGAAAATAATTTAGGTCTAGGAAAATCTCTCCTAACCTCACTCATTTCCTTAAGTAAAAAGTCAAATCTCTTCATAAATCTTCCAATTTCACCTCTAAGTTCACTAATAGGATTTATTTGATTCACTTTCCTACTATTATTTAAGAACTTTTTATTTATTTCCTTCAAGAACCTACAAGCTTCATTTGAATGCCCTTATAACCTATAAAAAATTTAAAAAGGAACATTCCTTATAAAACTCGGCTTAGCTCCATAAGTTATTATCTCAACCTTCTTAAGTTTCTTCCTTTTAAAATAAAAGTGATCAATATGATTCAATTTCTCACAAAAAGAGCAACCAACTTCATTTTCACAAATTTGGACTTACGATAAATTTCCTTTTTTTTCATCTTAGGAATTTGTTCATTATCCTTATTTTCAATACAAGAAGAATTCTCAAACTTTTATTTTGAAGCAATAACTTTCTCCTTTGATGGTTTAACATAATGAATGCCTTGTTTATCATTATTAACTTTACAATAAATCATCAAAATGTTATCTAGAACATTTATTCTATCAAGCATAGCAATCTTCAAGTCCTTGGCATGTTGCAACTTTATTTTCACTTTTTCAAAATCAATTCTCAAAATATCTTGTTAAAGTTCAATTTCTTATTTCTCTTTCAAAATGTTTTCATTTTCGTTTTTCAAATAAACATTCTCATTTTTCAAAACATTAACTATTTCCTTGTGTTTCAAACATTCTAATTGAACATCTTTAATTTTCTCATCATTATCATCATGTTCACATTAAAAAGTTTTAACTTTATTCAAAATCCTTATGTTTGATTTTTTCAACTTTAAGAATTCTTAATAAAGTTCATCAAAAGCCTCATGAATATCATTTACCTCTTCAACACAATTATCTAGTGATCTAGGAATCGAAGTGTGTGAACAATTGCTACTGCATGAAGACGAATCACTAAATGACCTTTGACTAGATGCTTTCATCCTATTCTTCCTCACAACACTCTCAAGCGACATCTTATCTTCGCTAACATTCTCACTCTTATCAAATCTAACTATAAAAGAAATTTCGCCTCCATTCTCTTCACAAAAGTTCTTTCGTCGGAATCACTCTCGAAGTCACTTAAACTAGTTTTATAGACCTTCTTCTTCTTGTCTACTTTACTCCTCTCTTTCTTTCTCAAATGAGTTGGACAAACATTGATATGACGTTCATACCTCCACAACCATAGCAATGGTCATCATTTTTCTCCTTGTCTCTCTTAAAAACACTCTTCTCACCATAAGAATTATGTTTAGTGGATTTGTAAAGTTTAGGCTCAAATCTTATTTCATTTTTGAAAAAGTTTTTCTATTTTTGTAAAATTTTCTAAAACTTTTTATAAATAACTACATGTCAACCTCAACATTCCCCTTAGATTTTTCTTATCCCTTTGTTGATGCACTTTCCTTATATTCAACCACAAATGCTAAATCCTTTTTAGGTTTTGACACACACATATATTCTTCCTGTTCACAAATTTGAAATGATTCAACAAGTTCTTTTATACTATGAGTGTCGATGTCCCTAATCTTGTTAATCTTGTTAAAGTAGAAACTTTAGTAATAAACCTAAAATCTAGCATTTTCAACAACTTCGTGACGACCTTATTCTCACGAATTTTCTTGCCAAGATTGAATAAGGCATTTACTACTTCGATTAACCTAGTGTAGTAGTCTTTAAATCTTTCTTCCTCAATCGTACGCATCGTCTCAAACCTAGTTGTAATGTATTGAAACTTAGCTCATTTCATGCTAGATGTTCCTTTATGTGTCCCACGCAAGATATCACATGTTTCTTTTGCTAACTCACAATTAAGAATACGATTGTACTCTTAAGTATTTACGAACGCAAACAAAGCATTGAAAGAGATCGTACTTGACAAACTCGCCATAACTCGCTGAAACATTGCATCCATGTAGAGTTTTCGATTCAGATACGTCCATTCAGGTTTGAAAGATTTAAGAGTCGATTGAGAGTTAGAGAATGTCAGAGAGGGATTTTTATAAATAGTATAGGGTTTAACTTACGCCAATGTAAACTAAGAAAAGTTTTACACCCTTCAATAACTTTTTATATGATACATAAATCAATAAACCAACCAATGCATTTGGCACACTTACTACTAACAGTATGCACAAATTGTTAAGGATTCAATCGGTGTGTTCACCTTTTTTCTAAATTTCATTAACTATATAATTTTATTTAAAATCATAAATCAAGATAATTGATTTTTGGCACTCACATTTAATGTACAATGATTATTAAATCCAACAATTTGTTTATCAAATTATGTATACTATAAAAAGTTATTAAGGGCGTAAACCTTTTTAGTTTACACCGGTATAAGTGTGTGTGTCTGTGTGTGTGTGTGTATTGTGAGAGGAATAATCCGCCACATGCAATGGGTAACTATGATAGTGGTTAGAGTCCCAAGGACTCTATTAGTTATTTGTATAAATATGAATCTTGCCACCGAGGGAAAAAGGCAATGTGATCAATATCTATGTGAATAAGGTAGAATAACAACCTGTGGAAGTAAGCATATTGTCAAACAACTTACATTTTGTTCTTGTATGTGTATGCATGATATTTATGTTTGCTTGGCTAGTGTGCACTGAATCTTAAACAGTAGAAAATTCACCGAGGAGATTTTATCAAAGAAGATATAATATGTGAAAGACAATAGATATTGTCAATTAGGGTTAAAGCCTTTAAGTTAAGTTTGATGAGTTGTATGGATTAGGGAGTTTACTTCGGCAAGTTGGATATAACCCGCAACCCAACCCATATTCTGCTCACAAATGAACTATTGCCATATTCAATTCATAATGGGTTGATATGGACAATCCACCGAATATGGGAATAAGGGTTGTGCTTGCCAATGCTAGTTGTAAGCTTTGGGGGCAGGCTCTCATCCACTATTTTTCTTCATTACTACACTTTCAGCTCCAAAAGAGTTTTTCTTAAAAATAAAAGTAGTAGTCCATGCCATTTATTTTATTAAAATGTGTTTATGGCTCAGTTATACCATCTCAGAGATGGTCTCGACATTAATAAAACTAGATTTTAGTCCCGCGCAATGCGCAAGCACTTTGTCGGCTTGTTTCATATAACAATAACTTATTAATTAATGGAAATGTTGTGTGGTAAGGTCGCTTATGGTTGTCACCGTAAGCACATTCTATTTTTTGTTGCTACATCATTTGTATCTTTGATTTCTTTATAATAGATAGTGGTTACTTTTACTATTTGCAATTAGTAGGATACACTACATGAAAAAAACAGTTAAGGTAAATAAATTAAAAATAGCTAACAACTCATCAAATTTCATTTCATAAATTTATATTAATTTATGAAGAAAATTTAGTTTAGTTGGTATATAAGAACAAATCATGTGGGTGACAATAGATATATATTCATTTAAGTGGAGGTACTCAATAAAAAATAAATATATTAACTACCAGCGAAGATATTAAACTATTATAACGTATAATGTTTTAAAAACTACAAATAAAAAAATTATAAAGGCGTTCAACAAGTACAACCAATCCCAAAAACAAACTGAAAATAACAAAATGGGACATACATAAATGTTGTAGCCCACGCAAAACAAAATTTAGCACAAATAGTTAGGAAATGTGAAAAAAAAACAATGAAAAGCATATATGTTAGAATTTTCAACACCAACAACAACGACAAAATTATCTATAAAATTCTAGCCCACCAACTCCATTAAAAACACAGAAAATTGAAATTTATGTCTCGTTTAAAACCAAGAGTTAGGAAATGTAACCGTTCTTGTTATCCATTGAGAAGTTGATGTGAATATTATCCAATAACTTTCATTTGCCCCTCCATTAACCAGATGTGCAAACCCGCCCATTTATGTCCTTTTGACATTTTGTTTTTCCTCATGCTTAGCTTAGCTTAGCTCATATGCATGTTTCACCTCGGTGAACATGACTTTGGGTGGGTTTACCATTGTGATTGCTTTGGGATAAAAAACAAATGCAATCGTAATAAGATCATCGTTGCTATCAAATATCTCTATACAATAAGGCCCCGTTTGGTTGCGCAAATTATTTAATCACGCAAATTAGTTAATTGTGAATTAATGAATTATAAATGAATAGATTTAAAATGAATTTAAATGTATTTTTACGCAATGTTTAATAATCGAAAATCAAAGTTAAGATTCAATCAAAAAGAAGAAGAAAACGAATTGAGAGAGCGAGGGAGGGAGGAAGGGAGAGAGGAGCATTCAGATGAACTTGCCGGCTTTCTATGACTTTTATTTCAAATGGAAGCATTTCACCATTTTTGTGAAATGCTCCAATTTCATATTTTACGCAAGAGCTAAAATGGAACAATTAATTAATCAATTCATCAATGAAACCAAACGCAATTAATGGAACAATTTGTAAATAGGCCAATTTATAAATAAGCCAAATTTTCAATTTTGGAACAACCAAACAAAACCTAAGATAACCGTTCCTGGATCAATCCAATACCTCTAATAAAAAAAAACAAAATAACAATTAACAACAAAATGATAGGAAAAAAAATAATAATTAAACCAATTATACTTTTGTGTGTTTTACAGAAGCAACAATATATTCACTTAATCTAGAAGCTTCAGTAATGCTGATCCATGAGAACTCAAATGCTGTTGTGATAAGTTAATCAATTCATTTAATTCAAGAGTTCATGTACACCTGGGTACTAACATTAACCAAATGAAGCTGAAAAAACAAATCCATTTGACCAAGACATCATTTCCTTAACATGAAAAAACATTTTGTCCACCATTCTTCCCACATCCTCCAAGAGATAAAAGCATTATTAGATTAGGATGAGCCTGAAAAGAAGCACTCGATTGCGAACTCAAGACTTCATGTACATAGTTACGAACTCCATCGCCCCTGTTCTTCATAATCGAAAGCACTAACTCGATTAGTTCCGCAAGTTCTTCACAGAATTTGGGGTTAGGGGAATCTCAATCTAACGCTAATTTTGGATCTTAAAACACAGATGTAATCACAGAAGAAATGAAAACACGCTACAGTTTATTAACCTTTTAGTGCTCATTCGGTTAGAGCTTTTGTGTTCTTAAATTAGAAACCGGTAAAATCAAGTTGAGAGACTCAAAATTAATATCAAGAGTTTGATTTATGAGAAGTTAAATCCTTTCATTTTCTCAAACTTTATATGTTAATTTACCAATCTAAGATTTCAGATAAACACAAAACTCAAAATAAACCAGCACCTAGTATAAATATATGGAAAGTTGACGCCTCTCTCAATCATTTTCCCAGCAAAATACGTGAAAGGGATGGCAATTGTTGGCAATCTAAATTTAATCAGAATCTGACGAGTCTGGATTGGCGCTTTGTCGGACACTCCTGGTTTGGGCACTAGACTTTGATGGGTTTAGAGATGATTCTCCCTCAAAAACGATGACTTGAGCTTTAGCCAATCTCTCCTCCAGTTCCTCTGTGCTGAAATCGTCTGTCCCACCAAGCTCATCAAATCCTACCTGAAAATGAGGTTTTAACTGGATTTAATATGACGGAACTATTGAGCAAATACTAACTTATGTTAGCAGTTGTAAACATACCACATAATCATCCACTTTGGCTTTCTTTATTAGGGCAAGCGTAGGTAGTACAACAATCTTCAGCCTCTCAGCCAAAAAAGGGCTTTTCTCAGCATTGACTTTTATAAATCGCGTTTCTATATGCTGCTTGGCCAGTATAGTTAAGTGTTTGTCCATTACCTGCATTTCAAATGTAAAAGGCTTACTTATTCAAGCCAAGAAATCTGTACATAACCAGAAGGTTTTAAGCATAGATATTTGCTTGCATGTTAGACAATATATCATAAAATATCACAGATAACAAAAACACATTAACACATTATATGTCCAGTCAATCATTCTGACTAGTACTGGCAGCTAAGTGAGCTGGGGCATACCTAGGTGGGTGCGGGTTTGGGTCTGACCGACCCTTTTTTTGTGTGAGCGCATGTGTTTCTTATAATCCAAAACTGTGTTGCTACTTAATGAGATTGCTTAAAGAAATACACTTAAAAAAAGTTTTAGAAAGATTTTAGTAGATAATAGATTTTTCAAACAGTGATCTGTGATGATGAATTTTTCAATATGCAGCCATGTGATGTACCAATTTAAAATATGTGTATACATCATAGTTGTCAAAATCGTCCGATTCGCGAGTCGAATCGTATGATTCGATTCGATTCGATTCGGGGGTAAAACGATTCGAATCAAGGTACAAATCGTATTTGTCTATAGAATCGTACGAATCGGAAGTGAATCGCACGATTCCAACTCGAATCGTGAATCGTGTATAAAAACGATTCTTAAAATTGGTTATTTTTTACCCACCGTAACTCAAGTTTTAACCCAAACCCCAAAAAAAAAACGCTGTAACCATAGCTGACCGAAGCAAAAAAACCATACAATAGCCGACCGAAGCAAAAAACCCTAAAACAAAGGGCGTTTTCAACCCATACAGCAAATCGAAGGCCGTTTTCAATTCGTACAGCAAATCGAAGGCCCTTTTCTGCAAAACGAAGGCTGTTACGCTTAATCGAGGGCCGTTTTGATGTTTTAATGGTTTCGTTTACCTTTTTTTGTTTGTTTTAGGTTATAAAACCTTAAGTTTTGATGTTTTTTTTTTTGTTATAAAACCATTCCGGTTTTATGTTTTTTTTAGTTATTTTGCTTTATTTTAATTTTTGTTTGCTTTTTTTTTAGATGTAAAACTATATGTTTTAGTTATAAAACCAACGATTAGTTTTTTAGTTATAAAACCTGTTTTTTTAGTTGTAAAACCATATTTTTTTTTAGTTATAAAACCTGTTTTTAGTTATAAAAAACATATATAAAATCTGTTTTTTAGTTATAAAACCATATGTTTTTAGTTATATTTGTGGCCTTGATGATGACGATGAATGAACAAGAACGATCATTGATGATGGCTTTTTATGATTTATTTTTGTTTTTTTACATTTTCAAGCTTAAAACGATTGAGAACATGTTAAACGGTTAATTTTTGGGCTATATTTTGGTATATTATCATGTGCTACGATTAGTTTGTTGTCATATTATGCTTAATTACCAATTCTATAGTGTCAAATCCCATTTACGTATGTTTTATTTCATTTTTATCATTTGATTCCGATTCGACCGGTTCGATTCACGATTCGAGATTTGACAACTATGGTATACATACATATATATATATATATATATATATATATATATATATATAAATAAAAGAACCCATGTTCTTTGAGCTTCAATCTGCAGCACGATGAAAGAAAGAGATGAAAGAAATATAGAGATTGCTTAAAGATATACACTTAAAAAAAGTTTTAGAAAGAGTTTAGTATATAATAGATTTTTCAAAGATGATGAATTTTTCAAAATGCAGCCATGTTATCTACCAATTTTTAAAAAAATTGGAAATATATATATATATAAGAAAGGCTCACCTACATCATGATATATACATCACACCTAGTTCTACGCCCCAAGAAACCTTTTTTTCAAAATTTATATTTTTCTCTTGAAATTAACCTTCCAATCAACTCATATTCAAAAAATTGGGTTAAAATACATTTTGTAAATATTTTTAAAAAATTCACAAAAAACTGCTCAAAATACCTTATTTACAAGGGTCTGCTACATGTATTTTGACCTAATTTTTTGAAAATTTTTGAAAATGGGTTTATTGGAAGGTTAATTTCAAGAGAAAAAAAAAATTAGGGCGTACAACTAGGTGTGATGTATGAATGATGTATAGCGCATGATGTAGGTGAGAATTCTCCATATATTTATATATATATATATATATATATATATATATATATATATATATATATATATATATATATATAAAAGAACCCAAGTTCTTTGAGCTTCAATCTGCAACACGATGAAAGAAAGAGATGAAAGAAATGTTAAAAAAATCATTATAAGATTTCAGCCTTAAAGTTTAGGGTAGAAGCAAGGTGCTAGCGGGCCTTAACACAACCCATGAGATAAATATACTCAACCCGTTTGGCCCGCTAGTGCAAGTTAGTGGAGCCCATGATGAATTTGTTTTGAGTTTTATGTGGGTGATTTAGTGTATTTGGGTTTGTCTTGCCTAATGCTATTGTAGGCCAAGCATTAAGATCCTGGTAATTCATATTGAAACCCAGTTTGCTGCACTGCTTATATACTCGAAAGAAAATCCATCCACTACAGACAATAATAATAATAATAATAATATATTTATTAACAATAATAACAAGAAAACATTGCATTGGTGTGAGATAGAAGTTAGAGATATTTTAAAAGCCTCATATAATAAGAAAAGAAACCAAACTTGTAATATATGAAGAAACACAAAGATGTCGTCATTTACAAAAGCAAACCAACATATTAAACCAAACTTGTAATATATGAAGAAACACAAAGATGTCCTCATTTGCAAAAGCAAACAAACATATAACATGCAACTTTTTTAAATTTAAATATGTATAAAAATATGAATGTCATGAAAATAGGATGAGAAGAATGGAATGGAAATATAGGAATTCATGATATAGTTAACCTTAAATAACTGGGAAAATGCTTTGTTGAATTGGGTTGAGTATATGAGTGTCATAAAAAAGTATCGCAACAAAAACAAGAGCTATATTACTTTGTCCCTTTGAAGTTATACCTCTTGCCTCAGTACGTTGGTACTTGATGTTCCGATTTTTACAATTATGTTGTCAATGTTCGCCTCTTGTATCAACGTAGTCAAAGTTTGGACGGGCCGTGAGGATACTCTCTCTCTCTCTCCCCAAATACATGTGTAGGTCTGGAGAGTGGAGTTCTGAGGTAAAAGGTGTTGGTGTGTGGTGGTGCAAAAAGTGGTCGGAGAGAGAGGGAGGGAGACCAAAAATACGGAATGGGGATTTCTAACGTAACACGACAAATCGCACACACAAGAGCAAGAACAAATCAAAAAATACGATGTGTTTACAATGTGTGGTCAAAGGCCTTACCGATAGCCTCTAGACAAGATAACCCTAAAAGGGTAAAAAAAACTAGGGAGGGCAATTAAGAATATTCCAAGGGAGGTTGAGGGAGACTAGTTTTGCACAACAGGTTGAGGGTTGTTGATTGTTGTACCTATTTGAGGATTTGATTTGCTTAAATTTGGTTTTCCAAAAGAGGCCAAAACACTAGATAAACAGCACATGCTATTAAAGTTACATTCCTGACTCAACCACAAATTATTCAGCTCGTTATGTTCTTGTGATCATGCATCCGTATAACATGTCTTAGCTCCTCCTCATGCCCCTACCATTTTTCCCAATACAATAACCACCAATACCTGAAAACATTAATGCCAAGCAAGAAGTGAATTCTATATTATATCCCTCCCACCTTTGAAAATCCATATGCTCTTATCTAGCCTACTTCACCGAACTTACCACAAACAAGCTAGTTAAGAATCATCTTCTTTTCATACAGTCAAAAATTACACAAACACTCGGGCCTGTTTTGGAAACTTCTAAAACCACCAGTATTCATACCCAAAAAAAGATTAATCCAAGCAACCATTGACTTAAAAATCATACCCTCCCACCTTTGAAAAACCATTTAACTCCTATTAAGCCAATATCACCAACAAAACCATAAATCAAGCTAGCCTAAATCACCAACAGCGCCAAAAATCAAGCTGGTTGAAAAAACACAGCAGTTCTTTTACAAATAGAATACATCTTTACAATTTCATTTCGGTGTTCCCAAGAGAGTAACTTTTTTTATCAAACTCTACGGAAGTTAAATTTTCTTTTAGCGAACCCTAAGGAAGTAACTGTTTCATCAGCGTCATAAACTTTGGTTTAATAAATGATACACCGGTCGACTTTGGATAAAAGAAGGTTTTGTGGGCTTATGGGCAAGGGGACATCTACCCAATTTTGTAGCCTAGTCAATGGAGCAGCAAAAAAAAAGTTAGTATGTTATATGTGCTCCTCCCAACATTGCGAAGTGGGTTTCTGATACCATATACCTTTCCAACCTAGTGTTCTCTAAATCAACCTCTAAAAGCATGACATTTGGATCATTCAACTTCAAAACAGCGGGCAAATTATAAACTTGCAGTGTCTAAAACTAATATTATACATTGACATACTTCAACTCTGCTTATCATTTCCACAATAAAGTAAGTGGAATTTTTCATTCTCCAAAAAGATTGAATGCGGATTTAAGCAGTAATGATGTTAATAAATACCTACAGACTTCAAAGCATACTACAAAGAAAATTCATTTTATAACAAATCAAATTATCAATAGAATTGAGTTGAATTTGAAGCAGTGTTCTAAAAGGCGTGCATATGCGTCGTAAATGCGCGCATATGCGTGATGCTTTTTAAAAATGCAACGCATTTGGGATATGCGTGGGAAATGCGTGGTCAACGTTTTTCAAGGCGGCCAACGGGCGCGAGGCGCGCATAATGCGTTTTTTTTTAGATTAAAACGCCGTTGTTTTACTGTTTTATATTTTTTTTAATTTTTTTTTCCTCGTGTATTTTAGTTGAGTAAAGAGTTATATATTAAAAAAAGTGCCCCGATCGAAAAAACAAAGGCAAAGAGTGCCCCGATCTGATTTTTCTCAAAAACTAAATGCTTGAATCAAAAAAACATACCCGATCTCTTGCCGAAACCCAAGAAAACACCGCCGGCCGTAAACAAAAAACCTCTACTCCGACCGAAAACAAAAAACAGGTAAGTTTTCCACAATGAAGCACCGAAAACAAAAAACAGGTAAGAATCCGAATCGCACGCGAGTCGGGTGCGGGTGCGATTCGTCCCCGATTCGCACCCAAAGAAGAATCAGATATTAATTAAATAAATTAATTCTGGATTCGGGAAGGATTCGGCAAGGACTCGACTGGTTTTGATGGGATTCGTAAAGAATCCAAAAAAAACACAATTCTGATTTTTTTTTCATTTTCATCTCTCTCTCTCTCTCTCTCTCTCTCTCCCCCTCCCTCTTTCTCATTTTCTTCTTACTCTCCTCCTTCAACATATACGAAGTTAACTGGGTTTCTTAACAACTTCATGTGTTTGTTTTTAGTTTAATGTTTTAATGTTAAATGGATTTTGTGACCCAAGTTAAGTGCTTGTCATTATATTATATTGGATTCTACTTTTATAGTTTAATGATTTGTGGGTGATTATTATAATATATGCGAAGACTGATAATTCAGTTTCTTAACAACTTTCTATATTTGTTTTTGGTTTGATGTTAAAAGGGTTTTGTGGCCCAAATTAGCTGTTTGTTATTACATTATATTGGATTATACTTTTATAAAAAAAATGGTTAGTGCGTTTTAGTGGATTATTATAATATATATGTGAAAGCTAATAGATAAGTAGGTTTCTTAACGACTTCGAATGTTTGTTTTTAGTTTAATGTTAAATGGGTTTTGTGAAGTTAACTGTTTTTTATTATATTATATTGAATTCTACTTTTATAGTTTAATGGTTAATGGGTTTTAGTAGATTATTATAATATATGTGACATTGATGGTAAAGTCCCATGTTTTAATATTGTCAATGTGTTAAAAAATAACAAACACCCTTATCATAAATTTTTGAGAATCATAATAATGATGGAACTTATTTGTATTACTTAAAATAACATAATATAATTTATATTATTATATTATATCTCGCCGCACCCGTATCCTAATTTTTTGAGAATTTTCTAATCGCCGCACCCGCACTGTGTCGCACCTGCACCCCGTACCCGCATCCGTGCTTCATAGGGGGTATAGTGGATAAAGTAGTGGATGTTAAAAGATTGGGAGATCGAATAATGACCATTAAGATTGTCCTGGATAAAATAATATTAAATGTTATAAGTGCAAAGGAGCTACAAGAATCCTTTGTTGAAAATGTAAAGATGATATTTTGGGAATCACTAGATGAAGTAATTCATAAAAACATAGTTTGAAGAGGTTGTCTAAATGGACATGTAGGAGTAGGTCGTAATGGTTATCCACGGAGGGTAAAGTTTTGGCGAGAGGAATGACGAAGGAAAACAATTTTAGAATTTGCTAAAGCCTAAGATCTAGCAATAGCAATCACATTTTTTAAGGAAATGGAAGAACGTATAATAACCTTTATAAATGGACCAAGTAAAACTCAAGTAGAATATTGCCTAACTAGGAGAAAAGAGTCAAACAAATGCGAGGATTGTAAGGTTGTACGATTATCCCAAGTGAAAGCTTAATAAATCAAGACCACCTATTAGTAATGAATTAGGCGTTTAAAGTAAGTTCTGAAAAGAGAAAATAGGTTATAAAAACATCAAATGGAAGTATCTAAAAGGTGACAAAGAGATCAAATTTAGAAATAAGCCCAAAGGTATTGCAAAATTTGGAGTGGTATTAGGAAGGGTAAGTAAATAACCTATAGTCAAGAGTGTCGAGTAATATTGAGATAATAAGTACGCAAATCTTAACAGAGACTAAGTGGAAAAAATTTAGAGAAAAAACTTGATGGTGGAACGAGGAAGTAAACCCAATAATACAAAAGAAACAAAAAGACTTCAAAGGATGGCAAAAAAGAAAAAATCAAGAAAACCTAGAAAGATATAAGAAATTAAAGAGTGAAGCCAAGAAAATTGTTGTGCGTGACAAAATGCAAATAGTCTTTAGAATAAGTTAGATATTAAGGAAGGTGAAAAGGAAATTTATAAATTAGCAACGAATAGAGATACGTCAACAAGGGATATGGGCATGTCAATTGTATTAAGGACATAAATTAATATATGTTTATTACTAATAAGGACATCTTACGTAGATGGGGAGAGTATTTTTTAAATACAATTGAATGAAGAGTATCTCCGAAAATATATGGAGAGTGTAGATCCTAATAAAGGGATAACTAGTCCGATTACGGACAAAGAAGTGGATGACTTTTAATTAAAACAGTGGAAAGAAACAAAGCGATTGGGCCAGATAGAGGGTATAAATTAATGAGTTGCACTATGAAATTATGAGAAAAGGTCATTAACCAAAGATTAAGAAATTATTCAACAATGTCGGACGACCAATATGGATTTATGCATAAAGGCTATTTATTTACTAAGACAGACATAAGTAAGAATAAAAATTTACACATGGTTTTTATAGATTTAAAAAAGGTTTGTGATATAGCATCTAAATATATAATTTGGTGGAACCTGTGGAGAAGACGAATCCTTATTGATTATATAAAAATTATCCAAGATACGTATAGTAAAACAAAGACTAGAGTTGAAACTATTTGTGGAGAACTAATTGTTTACAATTATAGTAGGTCTATACCATAGTTATAGGGAATGCCAACACCTTATCGATTTACGTATTGGTACGCGTGTCCCGAAACATGGTATATTTCTGCTCCAACAAACTAAATTTGGTGATTTGAGAAATATATGTGTATTTCTTCCCTCAAATTTCAATTTTCAATGATAGATCATTGAATCTAAAAAACACTAGACAGTCCTCAGGCGGACGGGGACCTTCTAGCTCGTAGGCGGCTAGGCAGACTTCTAGACTTTTTTTTAATATGTTTTTATCATGCATACCCTCTAACACAATTATTCAACTACTAGTAACGTCTTATTAGAACAAAAATAATATGCAGTTATTATAGGGATTACAAAGATAAAATAATTCATAAAAACAAAAAAAAAAACAGCTTAAAAAAAGTTGTAAAAAAGTTAAAAACAGTTTTAAAATCTTCCGGCATATTAAACGGCCTTCCAGCATAATTCAACAACCTTCCTGCATATTAAACGGTCGTTAAAATCCAACACCAATTTTTAGCCGTTTTTCAATAAAACTACAAGGTCTATCACAATTTACCTTCTAAGCAGCCTTCTAAGAGGCTTTCCAGGCCTTTTTTAAAAAACATTGTTGAAAACGTAATAAAATCATAAAGTGTTGTAATCCAATAAAAAATATATTTAGGGCTGTAAGATAACTTTTTAAAAGTCTAAAATATACTTATTCAGATGAATAAAAAAACTTGTCTTAAAAAATAGAAAAAAAAAAAAGGCAAACTCAGTGCACGAGGCTTCCCCCACTGCGGGTTACTGAGACGGTTGGATGTACGCAATCTTACCCCTAGAAAATTGCGGGGTACTACGGGAGGTGGAGTTGCTGTTTATAATGGGGTTAGGGTTGATCTGGGTTGCTGATCTCGGGGCACTAAGGAGCTTCCACTTAAAAGCGCATTAAATGAGACATGATCTCCTTCTCAAATGAAAGCTTAAGTGTTGTTTCGTCAGGGACTAATGTGACATGAACTAATTGTTGAGGTATCTTATCTCATCCAAGGTTAACAATGATGTTGTTTGTATGTTTGTTAGTGGGTATTGAGTTTTTGGCGACGATCTAAATATCTAAGGTTCTTGGGGGGTGGGTTGCGACTGGATTTTGAAACTGGATACAGAAGGCAGGGCCCTTCCTCTTGTTTTGAGATGGTTAGTTGGGTTAGACCATCTCCAAGAATTTTGGCTAATTTGGAAAAAATATATATTTTTGGCTATTTTGCAAGGCTCTGGACTCCAAAGGTTTGGTGGTAGTTTCATTGGTGGGGAGTCAAAAGAAGAGGAAAACAATGGGGCGGCAAAACAAATGTTTCCTAACTAGAATTATCCCAAAGGCAACTGGACATATCTTTGGGCAAAACAGCCTAGTATTTGGGTTGAAAAGCGGCTCAAACTCATTTTTTCCCAATGGTTTGGAGTTGCACCCAGTTAGGAAATGGTGGTTTAAATGTCATTTTCTACGGTTAAATTTAATTGGTTTTAGCCTAACAAACCTCTACTCTCTATCCTTTAGTCCACTAACCCTTGAAGCTCTAAAGAGGATGTATTGACAGGTCCTTACATGTCTCTGAAAGTTGCTTAAGTTCTGCTTAACTTGGGCTAACTATAGTTGTTAGAATCAACACACCCCAAAAGTGAGAGGACTAACGTAGCGGTACCCTTTGAAGATATTGATCCTTATCCTTCATGGGTGATGCCTCTATGCTTTGAGTGATGCCATTGTGCAGTACTAAGGAGCTTCCACTTAAAAGCACAAGTTTCCAAAGTAAAAAATGCTCAAAATAGATTTCAATTAAGACCTTGGTATGTAGATCATCTACAAAACAAACATCTATTTTCTCCCTCCCACGTCTCATTTTCTCATTCCAATAATGCTAGAGTTGCAAATTATGCGCATAAGGATGTGGCAACTAATATGATTGATAACGAGAAACTGGATATACGAGCAAATAATTTGTGCTACCCACTACTTGACTTATTGTAAGAGACAGTATCTGCACATCTCTATTCCCTCATCTTGTGACTACCATTATTAATCCCATAATTGTTACAAACAAAAACACGGGAGTGGCGCTAATCCTGAATAAACACAAGAAGATTGGTTATACACTACACATTAACCATAGATAAACACAAGAACAACATTTGAATACCATAATCGAGCAGGGAATAAAGAGAATGACAGCTACTCCAACTTATCGAAAATTGATAATTGTTGAAAAGTAAAAATGGAATAAATGAGAAATATGAACCTTGCAAGGCCAATTTTCGCGATAGAAATGGCAGACGACACGGTCGCTGGCCTTAACGACGGAAAAGAAGTCCTTCTCGGAGGGTATCTCGGAGTAATCTCCATGGCCGAGGGAGATCCAACGGCTACGCTTCTCCGCCGTCTTCTTCATCTGTTGCAATCTACGCTCCCTTAGTACCTCTATATCGTCCAGGTCCAGCCGATCTAGGGCTGCGATCTCATCGTCGATCTTGTCTTCCACCGCCTTAACTACCGTCAAAACCTGCTTCTCCAGGATCTGTAGTTACGGGAAATGGAATTCAGATACATTACAAACACACACTGGATCAACATCAAATCAAATGTGCTACTACTACTACTACCTCTTGAACCTTGGGATTATCCATGCTCTAGTTGCTCGAGATTTCAAATTTTCAAATCAAAAGAGAAGAGTGCGTGAGGATTGAACCTCCAAATAAAAGGAAGGGTGAGAGGAGAAAAGGAGTATTTAATCATGTTTTGAAAATCAACGGTTAGGATTAATTCACAATTACAAATAACATAATTTTTCATGGAAAATGATTTTTGTGTTTTTTAACCTTTAGGGCCGTTTGGTTTAGGGTCCGTTTGGTTCGTGGTGAAATATTTTTAACTGTGTTAAAATAAAATTCACCTAGGTAAAATATGTGTTTGGTTGGGGATTTAACACGGTGAAATAAAATGAATATGGTAAAAAGTGAGGTGAAATTTTAATCATTTTAAACCATGGGTAAAGTGAATAATTTAACAGGTGAAAACAATGAAATTTATCTTATTACCAAAGTAACCTTTATTATATCCACTTACAATTATCACACATTCATTTCTCCCTCTCAATTAATACGATCATCAAATATTCATTTCAAAAAAATATTTTTTTTCTAAATTTCATTTTTTATTTTAAAAAATTAAAAAAAAATAAAAAAATAATAATTTAAATAATTAAAAATTAAAATAAAAAATAAAAAATAGAATAGCTATTCCTACACCCTCTATGTTTTCCCCACGCCCTTTTTAATATTTAAATACTAAAAGATCAAAAGACCCTCTATGCAAATATGATTTGAGCAAATATAATCTTTTCCCAAAAATCTATTATTTAAAAAAAAGGTAATATTAAGAAAAAAATAAAACATAATATTTTGAAAATAAAAATCCTAATATTCTAGAAAATTAAAATTTTAATATTCTGAAAATATAAAAATTATAAAAGTTATTTTTTCATTTAAAAAATATTATGTTATTTATAAAAAAACATATTACTTTTTATTTAAATGGACGTTGATAAAAAACTATTTCGTTATTTATTTTAAAAAATGGACATTCTTTTTATCATTTCTAGTTAAAAAACTGTTTCTTTTATTTATTTAAAAAAATTGTTTCGTTATTTATTTTTTCAGTTAAAAACTATTTTTTTTTTCTATTTTAAAAATAATCTTTTTACTATACAAAAAAATGGTCCGCGTCAGCGGTATGTATAGGGGGTCAGACCGCCTATACATACCGCTTCCGCAGATAATATTTTTTTAAAATAGTAAAAAGATTATTTTTAATATAGTAAAAAAAACAGTTTTTAACCAAAAATAAAATTTGTAAATAAAAAATAAAACACTTTTTAAGAAAAGAGTTTCTTAAGAAAAATAAATTTTACGTTTTATATACAGTTTTTTAATAAAACAAATAGATAGATTTTACGTTTTATAAACAGTTTTTTTTATTATTACTTATAAAAAACAATTTTTTTTATTGAAAATATAATTTTTTTGTTTTTATCAAATGTAATTATTTTAGTTCGAGGTGAAAAAATTGGACATTTTGCTTTTATAAATTTAAGGGCGCAATTGTCATTTATTATTCAAAGGGTGTGGGGGAACATATAGAGGGTGTGAGAATATCTATTCCCATAAAAAAAATAAAAAAAAATGAATATTTGTTTGGTGCATGGTAATGTGTTGGGAATTTAATTACTAATTGGGACGGTTTCATAGTTGGGAACTATTTTTTTTCAATTCTCTTAATTGGAACACTTTTTTTTATAGTTGGGACTTTTTTTTTTAATTGGGATTGCTTTTTTTTCAATGTTGAAAACTTTTCTTTTATTTGGGACTGTTTTTTCATTGTTGAGAACTTTTTTTTTTATTATGGACTACTGTTTTTATAGTTGACTCTTTTTTTTTAACTGTGATTTTTTTTTTACAAATGACAGCTTTTTTTCATTGTTGGATTTTTTTTTTAAATTGGAACTGTTTTCTTTTTTAATAAGGACTTTATTTTTAATTGGTATTGTTTTTTTACTTATTTGTCTTGCGTAGCGAAATATGACTAGTTGTGTGGGGGGGGTGATTATGTAAAATTTTAGTTTGGGGTAAATGCATATTTTTTAATGGGCATTGACACTTGTGTGATGAAAATTAAAACAGTTATATGCATTTGAAGTATGTGGGTAATATGGTCATTTTATTTTTTCACCATATTAATCTTGACCATCCAAACAACAAATGGTGAAAAAGTTAAAATTTTCACCTAGTGAAAACTCGGCCATCCAAACGGAGATGGTAAAAACAAAATCACCGCACTAATAATTCACCTTTTACTTTTAACACGGTGAAAAGTATTTCACCACGAACCAAACGGACCCTTAGGGTAAAATATGTTTCAAAGTGATAAAAAGTAACGTGATGAAATATGTTTTTACCTATATAGAGTTAGATTTTCTTCTATATTCTTATTTAAAGTTTCATAATTACAGGGTGTACACTTATTTACAATGTCAACCCAATAAAAATTTAATTTGAAATATGTGAAAAAATATTTTATCATTTTACTTTTCACCGTGGTTAAAAGTATTTCACCCGAACAAAACGGGCTTTTAGTGTTTGATATGAGCATATTTTTCATATAAATGTTTTCTACTTTTTAGAATGTATAAAATTTAAAGTTTTACTTTCACTTATGCAATTTTTTTAATCTCAACTCAATAAAAAAAATTCCCAATAAATTGGAGCCAGTTACGTTACGTGAATTTTATTTTTTATTATTTTCTGTTCAACGGAATATCCTCGGATAAACTGCATGTAATCATTTTTTTTAAAAGATACCACCCACCAAATTAATTTAGGTCTACCTTTAGCCCTATCACTACCATCAATACTAAATAAATCACTCTTCCTTACGAGGCATCCATTATCGACGCTATACACGTTCAAACCATGTAAGTCAATTTTCTCTCAATTTATCTTCTATAGGAACTACTTTTATCGTTTCATGAATTTGTTCATTTCTAATTTTATTATTTCGAGTTTTACCATAAATCCGTTTTAGCATTCGCATTTTTCCACGATCATTTTTTGCACATTTTGTTTTGGGGTTAACCAACACTCCTTCCCATATAATATGGAATGTCTAATGCCTATTCTATAGAATTTTTCCATTAACGTCAAATGTATACATCGATCACAAAATACGTTTGTAGCATATCTCCACTTGAGCCAACCTGCTTTAACTATATGAGTAATGTAATACCCCATATTTTTATGGCCTTTAATTATGGAATTAATTAATTAAATTGAGATAAATTAATTTAATATTAATCTGAATTTTAAATTTAATATTTACTAGCGTGACGAGAGTTAGTAATTATTGATAAGAATTATGTTGAATATTACTTAATGAGTAAAGTAATATATGAGATTGAATTTATTAAAATTGTCGCGAGTGAATAATACGACAGTTATAGAAATTAAGTCGGGACGCGCGTGTTAGTCGCGTCGGGACTAAATTAATGGGATAAAAACTAAATTAATTTTAAGTCACCCGTATGATCATTTCGAGTGCGCCAATGTGTCCGAAAGGGTCGAGATAGTCAGAAAAGTATAACCGGAGGTTTAGTTTGGGTCTCGGAACGTTTTTAGGCCTAACCGACTACCCGGGAGGGCATTTTGGTAATTTTCAATTTTAGGCCTTAATTAATGACAAAAATCATAAGGCTATATCTGTTGTTAGAGGTTGTCTTCTAGGGTTAGAACAAACACAACTCACATAAACCATTAGAGGAGAGAAGTCAGGAGCTTTCCCAAGCCTAGAATCATCCTAGATGCATTGTTTTCACCACAAACACCGCCAGAGTGTAGATCGGAGGAAGATGAACTCAACCACACCATCAAATCCCAGAAATTCAGACCCTCATTCTTGAGGCAAGTATCCATCTTGTTGTTCTTGAGTTGATATTTCATCCATGTTAAAGTAGAAAAGATAATTATAAGTTTTAATGGAGACTTAATGTAATCGGAAGACTAAAATTCATATGTCTGAAGGGAAATCATGTTAGGCTGATATTATTATCATATGTAGAGTATTTATCATGAATTTGAATGATGATTAGAGAAGGAAATCTGGAAATATCATGTGGATTCTTGAATTAATATGGTAAACTAGGGTTAGAGGCTAATTCATGAATTTAAACCCATTTAATGATGATTCTTGGAGAATTAATGAATTTTTTACGTTAGAAATCATCCATACCTATTTATATAATATTTGTGATGTTTGGTTTGGAGTTTGGGATATTTTAATGGAGATTTAGATGATTAAAATGGAAGGAACCTGTAGGCAGAGAATTGCAGAATCTAAGCCAATACCTGCTCGATCAATCGACCGACTCAAGAATGTCGATCGATCGACTGGATCGATCGATTGACTTAAGAACTCGATCGATCGACCATTCCCATCGATCGATCGACTCCTCCTAAAATTCATATCTTTTTCCTTTTTAAATGTTAATCCAACCCCAATGTTTGAGGACCCTTAGACATAATTTAAATATCATAATGGGACTTGAGAAGGACCAGTAGGGTTGTGGGCAAGGTTCGGGTAGTACGATTTCATATGGAATTGAACCGTAGGGTTATGAGGGTATAAAATGGGTTACGATTGCGTGTGTGATAAATTGGGGATTGTGCAAGTCGACGACAACTTAGACCAGTAGGGTAGAGAGGGTACTCCTACTGATTTGATGTTTATTAAAATGATATGCTTCGAGAGTCGAGAAGTACCTAAGAACTTGCAGTAATTGAGAATATAAAAGAAAGAATTAATTATACGTAGGTCTCGGGCGCTACGTGTCACGTATGGTTAGAATATGTTATGGGTCGTGGGTGTACCTATCTGAATAATGTAAATATATATATATATATATATATATATATATTATGTGAACAGTTGTGTTTAATCATACCCGCGCTACTTGCTATCACGGAGGTTTCCGCACCGGGACAGTCTTATCTCGATGTAACCTTTATGGGGATATTGACTTGTACACTAGAACATACGATCCTTGGTACAAGCTATCTGAGAATGATAGTTAGACGGTCCTAAGAGACGTGAGGGTATGTGCTGACCTCTTAGTGACTGGGAACTATGCTTCGCCTCCAATATGTGTGTTTTGTGTTAAATACAGTTCGAGAGTGATTATGAACTAGTCTTTCCCTTTTGTACGAAAGATACGGGGACTTGATAGTAAAGTATTCCAGCACCAAAGATTTATGTGGGGTTCCCTATTAGTGTATATATTAGGAGTGATAAATATATGTACATGTGATTCATCTACTGTGCTTATATGTAGATAAAATTGAGTAATTAATATTAAATAAATTAAGTGGCTGAGAACCTAAGGTTGTATTGAGATGTACATAACTGGCTTGATAAATTCATGAAAAGAGGTTATTATATATAAACTATAGTCATGCGATCACGTGAAATAGGATTGGTAAGGGGAGATTGGGTTAGACTAGTTAACTTGGTTAACTTCATCTAGAGTAATTCAGTAGTACGTTAGGCGTGCACATTAGTTGAGAGGTGAGAATTCTCAAGTGAGTGTCGAGGCACTAACATGTATGTAATATCAAGTGGTAAGCATTTTATATACTTGCTAAAATATTTTAAAGCTATTTTACACTCGGGCTCTAACCTGTTTCCTGCCATCTCTTCTTTATCTTGTATATATACATGTATTACTGGTGCCCATCCATAGGGGCGTCAGATTTAGATCTTTGGACTCTTGACGTGCTGCAGCTAGTGTGGGAGTTGCAGGTCCTTGCATTTAGACGACTTCATCCTTATCATCTCAGATCTTCACTTAGTCATTTTAGACGGGGCATGTGTCGCCCATTTCCAGTTTTTATTTAGTTCAGAGAGAGACTTATACTCTTTATTATTTCAATATTCAGTTTTAGTTGGGATTGTATTAATTATTTAATTGTCCTGTGATTTAGGATATTTTATTAGGATTGATTAATCTAGTCTATTTATTCCACTTGGATGGTTTGGTATTTAATATTATTATATGTGTTCATGAAAATGGTTTCGTATATTAAATCATAACAATTGGACTTAATATATAAAGTTAAATGTTTTGACACTTAGCTTAATTATTTATTAGGTGATTAATAAAGAATAATTATTTTTTGACAGTGATGCTAAGAATGAACCAACCGGACACTTTGATTTAATTTAATAAAGGACTAATCACCCGATATTTAATTACGCGGGGTGTCACAAGTAGCATCTTTATACTTTTGGATAATCCATTTTAATGACGAAAATTTTTGGGTATCACTTGACCCTCTAGTTTCTCCAAAGTCCCATTTGTCCTCCTATTAATTACTAAAATTACATTCAAGATATTATGTTTTAGTTCTATTATATTAATTCCTCTTATTTCTAAAGTTTCGCTTTACAATTTCAATCTAGCATTTATTCATGTCTTAGTTTCATCCATTAAAATAATGTTATCTCCAAATAACACATACCGCGGCACCTCATGTTCTATTTTGTTCAATCAACTCGTTCATAACAAGATCAAAGAGATAAGGACTTAGTGTTGAACCTTGGTGCAAACCTACACTATTTAAGAATACACTACATTTAAAATTGATGTTCTTATTATCGCCATGCTCCCATGATGAATGCATTATTTTTTTTACTATTTATTCCTAAATTTAAGACTTGTTAGGCCCATTGCATCCTAAATAAATAACTTTTAGAGTCATTTTTGTTATAAAAAAAATACAAAATTAAATATATAACGGGCTAACAGGTCAATTTTGAGAACACCATGCTCCCGTCTTATACTCCTAACCTAAATATCCATTGGTAATCGCTTGTTAAGGTTTGTTTTGAGTATTGATAGGTTTAAAATGCAAGTGGCGAAGTTTAGACGCAATTTGGACAAAAAACTGTCAGTTACGCACCTTCAGGGGCAAAATCATAAATTTAGAGGACCAATTTCGAACTCGGACTATCCACAAAAGTTATAGACCTCGAATCAAGAAACGCCTAGGTTCAAACGGCGTGTCAGTCGATGCTCAAACGAAGAAATTGTGGTTGTGCAAAATTCAAAATTGAAAGAAAGTCAAAGTCCCGAGACAAACCCAAAGTCAAAACCCATGACCGGGGCACTATTGAAATATTGTTGGGCTTAAAACGTGGGTTACGTCGATTTTTGCAGTGTGTCAATTGGAGGTCATATGAGAAAGTTAAAAGTTTTTGGGGGGTTTGTTTGTAATTTTGGAAACTAGTTTCAAAGCATGGTCATATGTTTTTTAGTGCATTATGTATAATAAGGTCGTGGCTCGTTCAGTGGTAAGGGAGTTATTACACGAACAATAGGTCAAGGGTTCGACCCTTGCCCCACGTCCTTTCTAATTTCTAGCGTCAAAGCGTGGTGAGCATGCAACCCCCTGACATGTGTCCTCATCTCTTAGGCACATGAACCAGACCCCCTTCCTCACTCCTTTTACTCCTACACTCCAACACGCGCGGACTAGTACCCCAATTCCCTTCAGCTATTATAGAGATTCCCATTTCATTATTGATTCCACTTTTGCTCTCCAGTTCCTTTTGTTCCTTTTATACCTTTTGTTTTTTTTCTTTTCCTTTTTATTTATCTTTCTACACTCCAACACGCTCGGACCAGTACCCCAATTCCCTTCGATTTTGTTTTGTTTCAAAATAAAATAGTTTTAATTTTCTCTGTCTCATAATTCTATGGTCTCTTTCTCCTTTTTCCTAGGCCCACGCATGGTGCTTCCCTTCATTCCCTTTGTTCTATCCAAAGGCTAAACTCCGTTCTCCACGAAAATAGACATTCCTAATTTTTCACTCCATTTGCACCTGACCCATTGTCCCAATTTTATTATCAATTCTTATCTCCATATTTTTTCTTGGACATACTGAAATGAGGTGTGGAGGCTATAAAGGAAGGAAGTAAATTTCAGGAAAAAAAGGAAAATGAGAATTTTTGGAGACATAATTTGTGTAGAGAGAAACAAATTTGTTTAGAGAAAAATAATATACAAATAATTTTGTAACATCTAAAAATTATGCATTGTGTGTTATTTTTAATTGTTTGAGAGATTATTTTTGTGCAGATTTAGAGAAACTTGTGTATTGGTAATCAAGTCTTTGACCCAAAATTTTGTAAGTTGAATTTTATTAATGAAAATTATCATTTCATCTTACAATATTTGCGTTTCAATTATGACATATGAGTAATTTGATTTCTAGGACCAGGTAAAGTTTATCATGATTAATTAATTTTTGCATATTAATTTCAATTGGTGTTAATTCTCGACGTGTGTTAATTGAAAATAAAAATTTGGTATTCATTTAAACCTACACAAGAGTGTATTTTAAACCTCTGAAATTAGTTGAGAAATCATATTTTAAGAATTCAAATGTGTAGTTTTTGATGAGTTATGCTTACATTAAATTTTTTAATATCTCATGCTTAAGTACAACATTCAAAGTAAAATTATGATATATTTGAAAGAATACGGATTTAAGGCGTCTATTTCAATAGACATTAAAATATTTTGGAAATGTGTATTGTTTCATTTTTCGAATTGTACGCAACAAGAGTTGGTGCATTTTAAGTTATAAATTCGAGAATACAAAACTAAATTAATCTGTGACTTTAATTAAAATTTATAAACGGATTCGACGTATTAGTTTCCTTTCATATTTGATATTATCATTTGTATTCATTTATTTATTTCGCTCTTGTTTTACTTTAAAACTCGCTCATATCTATACATTCATGTAACACTCGTCCCGTGATTTTGATCGTACCCGTGTGATTTGATAACTTGGTAGGACCCAATTGGACTTTAGACCTAGTGAGATGGACCTTGAATCAGATTTGGGTGACCTCGTGGCTTTTATGCTTGTCGAATCAGAGATTTTATAATCTAAAATTTATATAGATAAAAACTGAAGTCGTTCGAACGAAGTGACTCCGTCGTTCCAGTGAGTCGGTCAGACGATTATCGAATGAACTACGCACGTCCTGGAAAATGGTCGATTTCTCTCGTTCTATGGAATCTCACTGAAATTTGTTGTTAGAACGAAGTCTTTCGTTGTTCGAACAAGGAGGCCTTTCTCGTTCAAACGAGGTGATTCTCACGTCCCATTTAACCCTTGATTTTGGTCTCGTTAGTACCTTATTAGAAGTCTTATTCGAATGAAAGAGGATCTCATTCAAACGAAGGTGAACGTCGTTCTAGCGACCAGAACTGATCTTGAAAGTTTTGTCCTTTTTAATGTGTTGTCACGATGTGAAGCATCTGTTGTTATGGAGATGATGTTGGGGGGTTTGAAGAAGAAGCAAGTATGGAGTTTGAATGGGGGGGGTCTTGGAGCTTTCATGAAGGCAATCTTGGCGGAGATAAGGCTACCTTAGGAGGTGGGAGGTGGGAGGTTGTCATCTTCTTCTACATTCTAACTACCAGTTTGGAGCTTCTTAAAGGTAGAAAAACTCTACTCTTAGCCTAGAACTCTATTTTTCCATATTATTGGTCTTGTAGTTGAGGTTGTATTTATCGTGGTTTGTGTAAATGAGTTAGAAAGGGATTTCAAGAGTGTTGAGTGAATGATATATTTCAAAAAAATATGATGTTCGTATTTTATGTAATAAAATATTTTTAAAATAATGTTTATCTTGTTAGAGATATTTTGTGAACAAATATTTTAAAGTTTTCTTGTAAATTTTTGAATTTACATAAAAATACACATTTAGTCAAGTCTGAATGATAAAAAAAAATGTCTTTAGTCTTGGAAATCATGTTGTCGCAAACATTATCAAATTTCTTTAATAAATCATGCATTAAACTCATTTTTTTGGATTTTGGACTTAAAAATCCACTTCCTATGTATATAAACTTGTAGTATTTTATTGATAAGCATAAAAACAAGTTCAATGGAGGTTTTAATGAGTGTTAACTTTAAATAAATAAAATATAAATTTCAGCCCCTAAAGTGTGTTAAAAGGTGTAAAAATGTGATAAATTATATTTTCTCATAAAATAGTCTCCAAAATGCTAAAGAAACTTTTTTAGTAAAGAAACAAATGAAATAAAAAGATTTGCAACTTGAAAAGGGTATAAAGCCCAAAGTGTGAAATTAGTGTTAATTAATAGAAATATTTGAAAAGTTGGTGTGTATGACTTAGTAATATTTTTGGAAAAATAACACACTTGTGAAAATGGAATAAAAATGCAAGTTTGGAAATAAATGGGTAAATGATAATTTTACATAAAGTGAAATATTTTTATGAAATAAAAATGTTGAAAAAGGTGTTACACAAAATGGTCCTAATTGAAAGTGATTTTTGAGATAAAAATCAATGCAAGTGTATAAAGGACAAGAAATGATGATTTTAAGTGTAACACAAGTTGGGGTGAAATCCCAAGTTTTGGCTTCAGACGGCAAAAGAAGGTGTGATAAAGTGGATATTTGAAAAATATTAAAACACATTAATTATCGACTCGAATGATACCAGAAAAATTAAGGAGGGCCCGGAGCCCTAGAGTGAAAGACCCAAAATCACTGGTCGGAGCATATGGTTGCATAGCCAGTGGTGTGGAGCCCGTTAAAGTATGCGAATATTGGAAGATTCTGAGAAAAAGATAATAAAAAGTGGAACATGTCAAGAAATGGGTTGTGAAACGAATATAAGAAAAGACAACCTAACTTGAATGAAATTAATAAATATTTTGATAAAGAATAACGTGGACAAGTAATGTAAAAAAATGACTAATGTCCATAAAGTAAAGGGAATGGTAAAGTGAAGTGGTCAAAGGGGTATGTAAACAACCTAAAGAGGTTAAACTCATAATTAAAAACAATAGTGTGTTTGTGAAAGGCGTTTAACAAAAAATAAGTATTTTCTAACGCGGTGCTTGCCTATGTTGAAAGGTGATTTTAAGGAAAAATACTAATGTAACTTTGGTATGAGTAAAGGGTAATTTCGTTGAAGCAATGCTTTCTTTAAACAGAGAATATCTGTTAAAAGTATTTAAGCGGGTGTGTTAAATTAATAAATGAATGTCAAGTCAAGTAAGAATGGGTTCTTTATAAGATTAAGACGAATTAATCGAAAAAATTAAAACTTTTGGAATAAAAACGGTTTCATGCATTAAAGTATATGTACGTGTGTGTGTATATATAAAGTAGTTGCATGTGCACATAGACATAACGTGTTGGAATCTCTTTTTTGTCGTTCGATTCTATATTGCATTGTTTTATTTTCCCATTGGTCATTCGGCTCATTCCCTCGTCTTTATTACGGCAGGATCAATGCGGTTCTATATTTTGAGAGCATTGTACAAATAAGTATCTTTTTTATTTTGTGTTAGTAGCACTCTATGCTTAGACTACGAGGACGCTTCCCACGGGTCCCTCGCGTAGTTTGATTTAAATGAAAATCGCATGTTAAACAAGTGAAATGCTAATTAAATAAAACTGAACTAGAAATATTATTTTAGTTGTCTCATCGCACTTCAAACCTGACGTTCAGGCCAAACCGGATTGACCACGGGTAACCCATAAATTCGAGTTGGGGTATTACAATTCATCTATTTAGCTAGAAAATCGATTGTTCGTAAAAATTTACCAAATCTCTCTACGTTTGACCCGTACTTACACCAGCTATATTTCAATAGCGCCATGCACTTGCGATAATTTTATCATTTAAAATTTGACAACAAGGTTTTTGGCATCGTTGCTTTGGATTTTGATAAATTTTTAAAATATTAATTTTCAAAATAGTAAAAAAATATGTTTATAATCAGATTTGAGTCTTTTATGAGTAAATAATTATTTTTTACATTAGTTATCTCACAAAAGTATCTTGAAATTTGAAAATTTTGGAAATATTAATTTTGTTTTTCTGGAAATTTCCAGATTTAGTTTCTGTAATTTTGGAAACATTTTTTTTAATATAATTAAAAAAACCAAAGTTCAAAAAAAAAATAGTAATTCCAATAGCATACAATTTTATTTTTTTAGTATATAAAAATATTTTATTCGTATAGTGTGTTATTTGTTTTATTATTTGTCTCTTTTTTCCTTTCTCTTGTTAAACCGTAAGTGCATGTGTTATTATATTTGTATTTAATATTTTTATGTCGCACTTTACGATTCGTGTAGTTGTTTTGTGTTTTTTTTAGGAACAAATTAAAAAAAGAAGAGAAAAGTCAAAAAAGAGAAGAAAAAATTCCAAAAATCCAGCAATCGTGCGAGAGCGCTAAAATTACTTGTGCAATTTTGTCATTCACACAAGGTACTCTCGGAGATGACTGAAACATAGGCTATGTTTCCCTCCGATCGACATCAAATAAAACTTCAACCCGATGTAAACAAGTGAGTGTAAGAAGTTCGCGTCGGAGGTACGTTTTGTGTGCTCCTTACGTGGAATTCTTTTCGCACATTTCAATAAGCACGTTGCATAATTTGAATTAAGGACAAAAACCCAATTGCAAGATAAAGTGGTGATTTCGTCACCCTTCCTTGGCTCGAAAATCACTAACTACTCGAGTCATCATTTTTAGTTTAAAATTGATTAGGCATTGGCCATAGGTTCTCCATTGGCTCATAGAAACTTTTAACAAGGCTAGGATTAAAAGCTACTCCAACCTGGATTTGTCAAATCGGTTTCATTTTGACTTTGACTAGGATTGGTGGTTTTTAATGAGTCTTCGTACCAAGTACCTAGCTGGAGGAAAATTTTGAAATTTGAGGCGATAGTTCGTAGTTGGTCGCCTTTTAAATTCTCCCTCGTCAAAGAGTAGGAGCTCTCTAATTAGGGATATTATTTCGGAGAACCCCATTGTCACCGAAAGATATCGAAAAAATTAGATCTCAAAAATTGAACCTCCCCTCACCTAATTTAGATTACTCAAATTGCTTTTGATCTGGATTAATTGTTTTTTCTTTCCTTTTATAATTTTTTAAATGGATAAAAGAAATCCAAGTGAGGGAAGTGTATGCGAGGTTGGTTTCGAGATCCTACCGGTCGTTTATCTACTGTGGAGCCTAGCATTCCCGATAATTTTGTAAGTAGAACCTCAAATTTTTTCGAGATGGGAGATAAGTTAGCGACCTGTGCATAAAAATATTACATGTATCCCAATAAGTCAAGTCAATCGTTGTGCATACGTCTTTCCCCACATAACAAAAATAATTTCGAATTCAAGTCGAGAATAATTCATTTACTTCCCATATTTTGAGGCTTGAAAAAGGAGGACCCATACCATCATGTGCACGAGTTCAAATAATTCTGCGAAACGGTTAAGTTACAACAACTCACCAATGAGATTGTTAAACTGAAATTATTCCCACTTTCTTTGAAAGATAAAGTTAAAAGTTGGCCATTCTCACTTAAAACGAATTCCATCACTACGTGGAATCAATTGGGAGTCGAGTTTTTGCAAAAAAAAATCCCCAACTAAAAGACAGTGATGATACTTCAAACCATCAACACTTCTAGTAAAAAAAAGGGAGAGGCTTTATGGATGTATCTGGAGAGATTTAAGGACTTGCTTCTGCAATTCCCTCGCCATAGGATTGAATTGGGTCGTCAAATCCAAATTTTTTATGAGGGATTTGATTATACTACTCAGTCGATGATTGAGTTAATATGTAGTGGATATTTTACAGAGAAAATTGAGGCCGATGCGTGGACATTCTTAGAATCCATAGCTTAAAAGTCCCAATGATGGGCAACCCCATTGGGATTCTAGGCCAACCACAGTCAATGAGGGAATCGCTCACCAAGATGAAAAAGGTTTTGGATTAAGTACCAGAGTGGCTACATTATCCCGGCATTTAGAAGCCTTAGAAATCATCAAAGAGGGAAATCGAGTCGTACATGAGGTTGTGCAACATGTAGGTTCACCCATATGCTTTCTTTGCAATAGTTTTAACCACTTATTCAAAAGTTACCCCATCATTCTAGCCCACAAAGCTCTCACTGAGAAAGTAAATGACCTCTACCAGAATAGGCCAAATTACGACCCATACTCCAACACGTACAATCCAGGATGGAAAGAACACCCAAACTTTTCGTGGTCTAACGGTCAATACCAAGGAGGTGGAGGTCAATCTTCAAGTAGCCCACTCTCAGGTTTTTAAAATAATGACCCTACATTGTTATATCCTTTATCCCAAAAGATCCAATCTTTATATGAGATAATATATCGACTTGATCAAAATACCCTTCAGTTCCTGCAGACCACGCAAATTGTCCTCCAATATAGACAACAAAGCTTGCACGCAAACACTCAATCAATTGCGAAACTTGAGGTTTAAGTGAATTAATTAGGCAACGCATTGAGTGAGAGAATAAGGGAACGTTCTGATTGAGTGCGAAAAGTGAGCGCGTGTAAAGTGCACAGTCGTTGTTTTCGTTTCGCCAACTCAATACAAAAACCTAAATTACTACTACACTTGCGAGGCAAGCACATCGGTAAGTCGGGTATCGAAAATCCACAGAGACGAGATGTTAATATTTAAGTGATTTAATACTCCGAAATAAAAGTGTAAAAGATGATTATAAACTAAAAGGAAAAGTTAATCTAGGCAATGTGTTGAAACTAGATTATGAAAGCGAGTAAAACTATAGGTTGCGTCGAATATCCCTCACCCGAGTTAATTAGTATAAAATGGTTACATGGGTCGGCGAGTTATTACGAGTGCATATCTTTTTGATAGTTAATTAAATCAAGGGTTGTTACGCCCTAAATCATCATAAAAGCCTAATAAGATTTTAGCGTCAATAAACATCCCGGAAATTACACGCGAAAGGTCATAAGCACGGGACATACATGATATACCCCGTTAAATCTCCTAGGCATAATAACTAGGACAACGCACTCGAAATAGATCCGTAAACTCCATCACCAAAGCAAAGCAATGCGTCAACTCGAGTGAGTTCAATTCAAGCACAACCTAATTTAAATTACCTAGAAAGCATGTTAAAAATGTGATAAATGGAAAGCGGTAAATAAACGCGATAAATCTATACTAGAAAGCAAGTAATCAAAGCATGTAAACCTAAACTAGAAAGCTTGTAAATTAACTAGAAAGCAAGAAATGAAGAAATACACACTATATTAATGGAGAGGACGATGAATAGTGTAACTTACAACCCAATCGGGTGTCAAACTGAGAAGAATCAAAGCCAAACTCTTCAAAACCCCCAAACCCTAACTACCACTCTCTACAATCTATTCTAACTAAGTATTTCTCACATTTACAACAAAAAGGGTATTTATAGTAAATGGGAAAAAGTAAAAGAAAAAAGGAAAGAAGAAGGAAAGAGCCCAAAATATCTGGCACTACCGATCGACCGGTCACAGGGGCGCGATCGACCGGTTCCTTAAGCCAAAGTGCACTGTCTCCTTCCCACGGAAAAATTCCAAATCGAGGTCGACCGGGCCCAGGGACGCGGTCGACCGGTACTCTGTTTTCAGGCTGCATTTGGTCATCATAAGGAAGAAAAGTTTCATTACGGAATCAGGCATATCTTATTCGTCCGAACTCCAAATGACGCACCGTTTGCGACCACGCGATGCTAACTCCACAAACTACACATCCGTGGATTTTCCACGAGCCGGATAAGAAATATGAATTGACTAAAATGCCCTTAAAGTAGCGTCCAACGACGGAACTTCTTCAAAATGCAACGGATCCTCACTTTTAGAGTTCCAATACCTACAAAAGCACAATTAACCCCTGCAAAACATGTATCTATCCAAATCCAAGGTTGTCGGGTTAATGAGCATAAATATAGGCATTTAGGACCGTAAAAGCGCTAGAATGCATAAAGATAACGGGCGGAAATATGCAATATTTGATACGAATCACGTTCCCAAACCAACCCAAACCTAATCCAAAAGGTTCCAAGCCTAGGGGTCAATATGTTGTTCAAAACAACACAAGCACGTCACATACCCAAGAGCATGCGCAAGCCATCATCACACTTTGATTTGTCACAGAAGTTTAGAATAACATTTCACCACCCTCATGGACTGAATCTAAGAGTACGAAGAATGAATATCCACCGGTGGATCCAACTTCCTTCCCAGACTCATTTTCTAAGTCATCTATGGAGACTTATGTCCCTAAAGATCCATTTTCCCAATCTTTGGTGCCTCCAAAGAAAAAGGTCCGAGTGGACAAGATGTTGGAAGTATTCAAGCATGTGTAAATTGATATCCTACTGCTTGATGCTATACAACAAATCCTGTCTTACACCAAATTTCTGAAAGACCTTTGTGCCATTAAAGGAAGCACCAACGTTCCTGTTGATACCAAATTTAGTCTGTTGACATGGCTCAATTGAGTGAAGACACGTGGCAATCTACTTGGCAACAACAAACACTTCCGAACAACACCTTGACTCCGAGGAACCATACTACAACGAGGAACTCTGCTTCCCCGATCAACTCAGACGCTCCAACCAACAAGAGTTCTCCGAGGAACTTTAATACATCGAGCAACTTATGAATACCGAGCTACTTAGGCGGTCCGAGCTGCACCTCTAACAAAGCATTAATAGCAGGATAACCAACAGATTGACTGCGTATTAAATGCTTATTATTATCATACAGATGTATACGCTTAAGGGGAATTGAATGTATTACCCTTTCACATGTACAGCCTTAGGGCTATAAATACATTGTATTATCCTCATTGGAAGGGGACCGAAATTTCTTGATAAAACTTGTAATCGAGAATTCCCAAACAGTCAGCAATAACAGAAACAGTGGACGTAGGCTATTCTTATAAGGCTGAACCACTTTAAAATTTCTTTGTCTCACTTTATTTTATCTGTGATTAAATAATTAGATATAATCTAATTTTTTACATCAACAGATTGGCGCCGTCTGTGGAAAACGACTGGTAATATCGTTTTTCATCAAAAATAATTCATTACAAATGGCTGATAATCCAGACGCCAGCAATCGAAACGCTGGAAGCCCTCCAAATCCATCTGCTCCGCTAAATATTCCAGATTTGGCTGGAATAATGACAAATCTGGCCCAGGGTCAGACAACCATGCAAGAAACTATGCGACAACTCATACAAACCCTCCATGGCGGTGCACCAACCCATTCAGGACCGCGAAGTATTCAAAGAAATACCCATTTACTTTCTTCGCGTACTAGGCGTACCGATTCATATCGTACTGAGGAGTCTGAAGATTTTTCTTATCAACCTGGACGAACTTCGTCGGTACGAGCCACAGATACTGAACAACGTATCACTCTCTCTCCAGAAAGTACTAGTGCGTTAGAAAGGTTAAGCAGGGTATCTCCTTTTGATCGATTAGGTCCTAGGAGGAACAAAAGTCCTCCTAAAGATGCATCGAGGAGTTTTCAACGACCATCAGACTTAAAGGAAGGATCTGCCCAGTCGCGACGAGCTGCTCGTCAAGATAGATCCCGAGAAGCCACATCAACGTGATCAGTTTCCCGAACCAACAGGCCCGAGGAAGGAAACGATGCGTGGAAAGGCTCTATTCAGAGGCTGGAGGATAGATTAGGGGAAATGGCTAAAGCCAAGAACCCTCTACAATGAACTTTTATTCAAGGAACACCTTTTGTCCAGGCCATTGTAGATTTTCCCACACCATCAAAGTTCAAAGCACCTGTTGTGACCCCAAAATATGATGGGAAGACCGACCCTGTCCTTCATATAGAACAATACCCAGCTGCAGCCGATATCTATGTTGTTCCAGATGAGATGAGATGCAGAGCATTCTTGGGAACTCTTACCGGATCTGCTCAAATATGGTATAATAATCTTCCTCGGGGTAAGATCTCAACTTTCTTTCAACTGGCAGAGTTATTCACTGGGAATTTCTGTTTTGGGGCAAAACCAGTTAAACGAGTAGCGCATTTGTTAAGTGTTAGACAAAAAGCTGGTGAGAGTACCAGAGATTATATAACTCGTTTTAATAACGAGAAACTCGAAGTCATTGATTATGAGTAAAATACAGCGATTACCGCCTTGATGAGTGGACTACTGCCCAACAAGTTGTACTACACTTTGGCCAAAGATCCACCCAGAACCATGTCAGAACTGATGGGAAAAGCGACCAAGATTATGAATGCCTAGGAGGCTATGGCTGCGAAGAATAATATGGATGCCAAAGAAACTAAGGTGGAAGGTGATAAAGCTAAGAAGAAAGAGCATAAGAACAATAGTAGTGACAAACACTCAAAAATAAGGTCGTCATGGGAAGTATTGAAGAAATTTGATAATTATACTCCTTTGAAGAAAGACATCAATCATGTTTTAGAAGAAATCAAGAACAACGAGGAATTAAACTGGCCAGAGAAAATGAAGGCAGACCCTGACAGGAGGAATAAGGCAAAATATTACGAGTTTCATAAAGACCATAGCCATATGACTAAAATTGCATAGCTCTTCAGAATGAGATTGAAACACTCATCAGACGAGGAAAACTGGCAAAGTATGTTGATCATATAAATGAAAGAAAAAATAACGACCGAACAAGAGAGAGGTCTAGATCTCCTCGTTGAGCAGAGGAGAACAAGAAAAGAGATCATGAAGTTGATCCAGAAGATGACCCCGATCTTCCCAAGAGACCAAGGCAGCCAGAACGTGAGGTATTTTCAATACGTTTTGGGTCATTTGATTGTAATGTTATTACAGGTGGAGATGCAGGAGGAGGAGACCTTACTGCAGAGAGAAAAGCTTATCTCTGTGAGGCTCAAGCTTGATCATACATTCAACGAATAAATCTAGCTGAGGAGGATCGCCCGAGAAAGGTAAACAAGGAGAAATTGGTCATTGGTTTCTCAAAGAATGACCTCGCAGGTGTTCTATATCCTCATGATGACCCATTGGTGATCAAAATGAGGATGAAGGAAGTGATGATTTCAAGAGTACTGGTAGATAATGGTAGCTTGGCAGACATCATGTTCTACTCGTGCTTCAACAGTTTAAATCTAAAACTATCTCAACTGGAGCCTTATCACAGACCCCTCCTGGGTTTTTCTGGTGAGAAAGTTTTTCCACTTGGGACGATCAAGTTGGATATATTCATTGGTATATGGACTGCTTGTCGAACAGAAAGAATACGCTTCTTCGTGATGGATAAGAATGTTCAATCAGCATACAATATCATCATGGGAAGAGTAGGATTAAAGAAGTTCGAGGCTGTACCATCTACAGTACATCAATGCCTAAAATTTCCAACAAATTTTGGAGTAGGAGTTGTGAAAGGTGATCAGAAAGTAGCTCGGGAATGCTATTATTCATCCGCCGAGCAAGAGGAACTGGAGGAATCAAGGAAGAAGACTACTACCTATCAAGTGGATGAAGGTGCAGAAATTGAAACATTGGATCCTAGAGATGAGTCGCAACTCGTGAAGGGTCAAGTGGTGGAAGCTACTGAAAACATCATTCTGGACGATGAGCACCCTGAACGAACTACTCAAGTAGGTTCGTCGTTGGAAGCCTCACTAAAATAGGAATTGATAACTTTCCTAAGAAGCAGAAATCAAACTTTTACGTGGAGTCATGAGGATATGCCCGGGATAGACCCAAATTTCTTATGTCACGAACTCAATGTGAATAAGGAGATCAAGCTTGTGAAGCAGAGAAGAAGAGTATTCAGTCCCGAGAAGAATCAAGCTATACAGGAGGAAGTCGAGAAGCTCCAGAAAGCTTGCTTTATTGAAGATGTTAAATATCCAGACTGGTTAGCAAATGTGGTGATGGTGAAAAAGAAGAACAACAAATGAAGGATGTGTGTAGACTTCACCGACCTCAACAAAGCATGCCCAAAGGATCACTTTCTGCTGCCCCGAATTGATCAACTAGTGGATGCTACCTCGGGACACGAGCTGCTGAGCTTCATGGATGCTTATTCTGGTTACAATCAGATTAAAATAAAACCTGAAGATAGGGAGAGTACTTCTTTCATTACCCCTAGGGGAACTTATTGTTATAATGTTATGCCTTTTGGTTTGAAAAATGCAGGTGCAACATATCAGCGGCTGATGAACAACGTGTTTCCAGAACAAATCAGTTGCAATATGGAAGTCTATGTTGACGATATGCTGACAAAGAGCAAGAAAGCTGCCGATCATCTACTTGACTTAGGCCAAACCTTTGATCAGTTGAATAAATATCAAATGAAGTTGAACCTGACCAAGTGCATATTTGGAGTACGAGAAGGCACTACACCAAATCTGCCCATTTGTCAAGGTCATTGACCTTGACAAATCCACCTTGTCAAGGTCAATGACCGTGACATTTCGAGGCGAGACAACTTTTTTTGTCACGGTCGTGTCACGGTCATTGACCTTGACACAAAACTCGCGTTTTGTGTCACGATCGTGTCAAGGTCAATGACCGCGACACGTTTGTCACGGTTTATAACCGTGACAAAGCCGTGACTTTTTTTTTAAAAAAAAATTTGTCACGGTCAATGACCGTGACAATTCTGGGCAGAATTTAAAAAAAATCTGTTGGGCAGTATGGCCACTGCCACTGCCCAGCAGTATATTTGTACCTGTTATAGCAACGTTGTACCTGTTCCAAACATCATATATCCAACACAAACTAAAGATAATGCAAATATATATTCATGACAGTATAATCCAACTATTCAAAGTAAAAATAATATACATGACGATATAATCCAAATATAATTAAAATGGACAAACTTGAAAATAATGTTACTACATGTCTTGAATAAAACTGAGGAGGTGAGTAGGCCACACGACATACGAATTGACGCACCCACTAATATACGTCGTGCCGCATTGTTCGCGCAACCACAATAGGGAGTTCTCCTTCCCGGGTATGACATGCGTGACGAGCACCCTGGACTCCATCTCTTGAAGCACACGTCCATGGACTATTCCACCCTCGACGATATTCGGGACCCTCAACCCCCGCCCTATCCGCTGGCCATCAAATATGTCCAATATGAACACGCTCGGCCAACCAATTGTCGACAATGGTCTGTTGGAGGGCGTCAAATAAGGAAGTGGATCGTCGAAGTACGAACGTGTCGGTGATGAAGCAGCGAGGTCCACATCCTCGTCATCCTGCGCCTCGTCCTCCCGCACCTCCTCCTCCGCCGCCTTCTCCTTCCCTTTCCCTTTCCCTTTACGATCTCCACCCAACGTACGCTTCATGAATGCGTACATATCTTGGACCGTCGCCTCCAAACGGGACAGCTTCGCGTCATGTGAATCCACCGTTCGAGCCAAGCCGGTGCCGCTCGTCTCCAATCCGATGATCCTAGATTTGGCCACCCGCGAGCTCACTCCCCTTGTCCTCCCCTTGCGATCAGAGCCAAGCACTTGGCTGAGTGCGTTTGTGGACAAAGATGCCTTGTCGGCATCAGACTGCGACTCATGCACTTCTTTAAGCTTTGCCTGAAACGACAAAAAGCACATGATTAGTAAAATAAGTAAACTAAAAAATTATAACGTAATTAACAATAATTAAACTGTCGGATTACTTACAATCGTGGCCGCGACGCTCGGGGACACCTCCTTGTCCTTCCCCTTCTTCGTCCGAAGAGCCACATAAGTATCGAGCCTATGTGGCTTACCCCCTGGCCCACTCTCTACCCCCTGAAATAAAATAAAGTAAAGTAAAATTAGTATCGACCCCACAAAGTAAATAATATCCAATAATATATTTCTGTAGTTATAGATAAATTAAATCTTACCTGCATCCTATGCTCCACCTCAGCGTAAAAGGTCCGGCCGGAGTAGTGCACGTCCGTCTTTTTAGCCCGATTTTCCCTCCCCGATTGGCGAGATGCCAATTGTCGATCCTCGATCTCATTGTCAATGAACTTTTGCCATTGTGCCAATGAGATCGGCTCCTTGGGCGGGACGGATCCGCGCCATTGTAAAATGGACTCTCGTGTTTTTCCAAAGTACCGTGTCCGCATATTTTTCTTCCACGTCTTGTGTTGCTCCCTCAACTGCTCCAAGACGGAATCGCGTAGCTTTGGATCTAAGTTGAATTGTTCCTGTCCAACAAATACAATGTTAGTTGCGAATAAATATAAATATAAATATAAATATAAATTGAAATATTCATATAAATATTACCTGTAGTGCCGCCCAAACAACTAACTTGAGCTCATACGGCACCTCCTTCCAACTCATAAACCTCGGGCCGATGACCGTCTTTAGCAGCTCGAGGGATCTCACTAAAAGCTCCGACTTGTTTTCGACGGTAATCCCAAATTTTCCATATTTGGGGAGCCTAGGGGCGGAGGAGCCCTCGTCGCCTCCGCTACCACCGAACCCAGACGACATCATCATAAACATCATCATCATCTTCGCCCCAACATCTGAAGGAGACATTTTTGCTGTAAAAAAAATGTTATTAGTACAGATAAAAAAAATGTTAATAGTACACATTTCGTTTTACCTAATTGAATTAATAGTACAGATAAAAAAATGTTCCGTCTATATTATAACGTATGTGTAAGTTCCGTCAATACCATTTCGTTTCAATTTTGTAATATTATGTTTTTTCCAAATATTTAAAGGGTTATTAAATGGGTGCCCCACCCCCACCCCCTGCCCCCCTCCCCCCGCCACACACACACGCACACCTACGCACACACACACACACACACACACCCCACACCCCCACCCCCTCCCCCCACCACGACCGTGACAACTACATATATTGTTTATCAATAAAATTATGACATGATATAATTATAATTGTAGCATAAATTTCATTATCATGGGTTTTACCTAATTGAATTAATTTCATGAATAAAATTATTATCAATTTAAATGAAAATATAAATTATTATCCAATATTTTTGAATGAAATATTTATTTTGAATGAAAATATCAATTATTATCCAATTATTATCCAATTATTATCCAATTATTATCAATTATTTATTTTGAATGTAAATAATATTCAAAACCCCACCCACCCCCACCCCCACCCCCTCCCCCTCCCGATGTTTATTATCCAATTATTATCCAACTATTATCAATTATTTATAAAATTGATGTCTACTTTTAGTGTTGTGTATATATGTTAGTTGATGCCATTATATTTTTAGCCTAATTAGATTCTAAGGTTATCTCAATTTATATTTTTCTTTTTCTATCTAATAATTTTCAACGTAAGAGCACAATACATAACGTATGTGTAAGTTCCGTCAATACCATTTCGTTTCAATTTTGTAATATTATGTTTTTTCCAAATATTTAAAGAGTTATTAAATGGGTGCCCCACCCCCACCTCCTGCCCCCCTCCCCCCGCCACACACACACGCACCTACTTTTAAACCTTGTTATTCATCAAATTTGAGGCAAGTTAATTAGAATATTTGTAGGACTGAAATTGATTTAGATTATGCATATCTATGTAACTCTAAAACCTAATTGTGATTAAAATCTGATTTATATGTATTAATTCTATTACATTTATAATTTAACTAATAGAGTTGAAATTGGTGGCAATTTACTTTGGTTTGGTTTATTTCTAGTTGAATCTGAGTTAGAATTTTTAGATTATGTATAGGAATTGAATTTTAATATTAATCCTTCATAAATCCCTTGAATACATGCATAAATTTGTAGAGATTGAAATTAAATTGCTTGAGATTGAATTTCTATGGTTCTTGATAGAGAATTGGGTGTTATGAGTAAATATTGAATTTATATTAGGTTTTTTATGTTGTAATCATGTTTGAATCATGTTTTACTCCCCCACCACACACCACCACACACACACACACACCCCACCCCACCCCACCCCCTGCCCCCCTCCACCACCCCCTCCCCCACCACACACCACCACACACACACACACACACCCCACCCCACCCCACCACACACACACACACACACACCCCACCCCACCCCACCCCCTGCCCCCCTCCACCACCCCCTCCCCCACCACACACCACCACACACACATACACACACACCCCACCCCACCCCACCCCCTGCCCCCTCCACCACCCCCTCCCCCCTCCACCACCCCCTCCCCCACCACACACCACACACACACACACACACACACACACACACACACCACCCCACCCCACCCCCTCCACCCCACACCACCACACACACACACACACACATCCCACCCCACCCCACCCCCTGCCCCCCTCCACCACCCCTTGCCCCCCTCCACCACCACACACACACACACACACACACCCCACCCCACCCCACCCCCTGCCCCCCTCCACCCCCCCTCCCCCACCCTGCCCCACCCCGCCCCGCCCCACCCCCCACACACGCACACACATACACACATATATATATACACATACACACATAAATATACACACAAATATATATATAAATGGAAGAGAGAGAGAGAGAGAGAAATGGAGGGAACGGCGCGGGAGGGAAAAAAGAAGGGGGATAGGGTTTTTGCTACGAACATTGTCACGGTCGTGTCAAAGTCTTTGACCGTGACAATTAGTTGTCACGGTCGTGTCAAGGTCAATGACCGTGACATAAAACGCGTGTTTTTTGTCACTGTCAATGACCTTGACAAGGCTGGCCGGCTGAAAGGTGATAATTTGCCCATTTTGGTGTAGTGAGGCATGTTTCTCGGGTACATTATCAATCAGCGAGGCATTGAAGCTAACCCTGAAAAGATCAAAGCTCTGTTAGGGCTGCGATCCCCAACGACGAAGAAAGAAGTGCAAAGTCTTACAGGACGAGTAGCAGCACTCAACAGATTTGTATCGCGAGCAACTGATCGATGTCTCCCATTCTTCAAGACGCTCCGAAAGACTTTTGAGTGGAATGATGAATGTGAGAGGGCTTTTCAAGACTTGAAGAAATATTTGGGAGCACCTCCACTGTTATCCAGGCCAGTGATGGGAGAAAAATTATACTTGTATCTGGCAGTGTCCGAGAATGCAGTTAGTTCGGCATTGATAAGAATGGAGAATGGAGTACAAAAACCAATCTACTACACAAGTAAGGCCTTCCGAGGAGCAGAGATCAGATATCCAAAGCTGGAAAAATTGGCACTAGCATTGATCGAGGCAAGTAGAAGAATGAAGCCATACTTCCAGGCTCATACTATAGTAGTATATACTAATATGCCATTGAGGCAAGCCCTTCATAAACCAGAAAAATCAGTAAGATTGATGTGCTGGGCAATAGAACTTGGAGAATATGATATAATTTATGAACCCAGATCATCGCTAAAAGGGCAAGCGGTAGCAGATTTTATAGCAGAGTTCACCTATCCTGATACCCCCGAGGAGCAAAAGTTGCTCACTAATCAACCTGTGGATGTTACAGGATCATAAAATGCAAGCCCAGACCCACTTAGCTTGGTAAAAGGGCAAGTAGATGTTACAGAATCATCAAATTCAAGCCCAGACCAGCTTAGGTTGGTAAAAGGTCAAGAAAAGATGATCGATGAACAACAAGAAATATCAGGAGATGGTGAAAGGAAGCAACAAATTTTCCACCGAGGAACTCTGTCAGATCAGAAATTTGAAGACGAGTTACCTATATGGAGTCTATATGTGGATGGTTCATCTTGCACTACAGGATGTGGCGCAGGGATAGTTTTGAACAGTCTGGACGAGGTCGACATGGAATACGCCCTACGTTTCCAATTCAAAGCTTCGAATAATGAGGCTGAATATGAAGCCATGATTGCAGGTCTTAGTTTGGCAAAAACCATGGGGGAAGAACAAGTTATTGTCTTTAGTGACTCGCAATTGGTCATAAATCAAATGATGGGAGTATATGCAGCTAAAGGAGAATTAATGATCAGATATCATGCAAAGGCAAAGGAACTAATGTCGGAATTTGCTGCTATTCAGCTGGTCAGAATACCAAGAATGGAGAATGCGAGAGCAGACGCCTTAGCTCGATTAGTATCAGTTACTCGTACCGAGCTACGAAGAACAATCCCAATTGAAGTTTTAGTTGGTCGGAGTATAGATGAAGATCTGATGATAAACTTTAATACCCTCGATTTAGGATCATCATGGATGGATCCCATCAGGGCATATATTGAGAAAGGGGAATTACCAACTGACAAACTTGCAGCCAAGAAACTGAAGTTTAAGGCTGCTCGTTATGTACTGACTAATGGTATTCTATACAGATGAGGAATTATAGCAGGTTTGCAAAGATGTGTGCATCCCACCGAGGTGAAAGATTTGATTAAAGAGGTCCATGAAGGGTCCTGTGGAGCCCATGTAGCAGGTCGGACTCTTTTGCAAAGGGCTCTGATGCAAGGATACTACTAGCCAACGATGAGGGCTGATTGTATAGCCTATGCTAAGAAATGTGACAAGTGTCAGCGCTTCTCCTCCATCCGAAGAACTCCCCAAGCATTATTGACACCCATTACTTCCCCTTTGCCATTTTCCATATGGGGAATAGATTTGGTCGGGCCACTGCCGACGACCAGGGGAAGATTTAAATATCTCGTGGTCGCTATGGATTATTTTACTAAATGGGTTGAGGCTGAGCCTCTCATTGATATGACATACGACAAGGTGTACCAATTTATTTGGAAGAACATCATTTATCGATATGGTCTTCCTCATGCCTTCATCACAGACCATGGAACACAATTTGACAACGAGGAGTTCGCTGCCTATTGTCATCAGTCAAATATCTTGAAGATCCACTCGGCACCAGGCCATCCTCAAAGCAATGGACAAACAGAACGCTGCTGAATGGCTTGAAAAAAAGACTAAGTGACGCGAAATCAAACTGGATCAACGAGCTACAATCAGTGCTATGGGCTTATCGAACTACTCCCCGAGCAGCAACAGGGGAATCTCCATATATGCTAGCATTTGGAAGTGAAGCTGTTATACCCGCCGAATTGGGTCTCCCAACACACAGAATACTGAATTTCAATTCCCCTGTCAGCGATTTAATGAGAAGGTTAGACTTGGACATGCTCGAGGAGGTTAGGGAAGAAGCAGCCATTAGAAATGCTGCTTACCAGCAACGAACAACTTTGTTCTACAACAAGAGAGTGAAGAAGTGCGACTTGAAAGAAGGAGACTATGTGCTAAAGAAGGTGATTCAAAAGAACAACAAACTGGAAGCAAACTGGCATGGACCCTACCGAGTTAAGGAAGTTGTTCGACCAGGGACATACAAAATAGAAACTTTAGAGGGGGAGGAGTTTAAGAATGCATGGAATGCAGAACACCTGCGCAAATATTATCAGTAATGTAAACTCTCATGTAATGCAGTTTCATCAGTATGAACAAAGTGACAACATTCTGCCTAATTCTATCCTTTATTGAAATTTTTTCGCGGAATACTCGTGCTACGCATTCAACAAAAGTACTACTGTACTACTCAGAAATATATTCCTGAAAATGCCAACTAAGGTTGGTTAGGAAGTAAATCTATTCCTGAAAACGCCAACTAAGGTTGGTTAGGAAGTAAATCTATTCCTAAAAATGCCAACTAAGGTTGGTTAGGAAGTAAATCTATTCCTAAAAATGCCAACTATGGTTGGTTAGGAATTAAATCTATTCCTAAAAATGCCAACTAAGGTTGGTTAGGAAGTAAATCTATTCCTAAAAATGCCAACTAAGGTTGGCTAGGAAGTAAATCTATTCCTAAAAATGCCAACTAAGGTTGGTTAGGAAGTAAAACTATTCCAAAAAGTGCCAAAGTTGCTCGTTAAGAAAAAATCCACTAATTATGGTTGATCGGGAATAAAAACCCACTGACTGTAGTTGGTCGAAAAGGAAAATTTACCAACCTTGGTTGGTCGGAAATATTTTATGAATACGAGAAAGTGATCGAGCAAAATTTTTCATACTCGTAACTTTTTAAATTACTACTAAGTTGGTCGAGAAACAAAACATCATTAAGTTTGTTTAGTTGTCAAATGATTACCACAAATTCAAACTAGTCAACAATAAGTTTTAATCAACTCTAAGTTGATCGACAAATAACACAATGTTGTTATCTTTTTAACAGATATACATGCACAGATGTAAAGTGTTTTATAATTACAAGACAACGGCAGTCAAGATTTGCAAATAAAACTATTTCATTAAATGTAGAATAAAATACATCAAGAATGAAATACAAATTTATTACATCAAGATTCCTATTCTATTGGTTTCTTCCCCTCTGCTTTTGAAACAGGTTCCTCGCCAGCAGGTGGATCATTTAAAGCATAAGGGGAATTTATGAAGTTAGGATCTTTAAGCATCCTGATGTTCATCACAGATGGTCGATCGAGTAGGTGCTTGGGACGAGATATCTCAAAATTGGAATAGAGATTGTAATCGCCAAGGTATTTGGAAATCAAACACCGAGGGACGGCTCGAGCAGGGATCCAACTCATGTCAAGCTTGAATGGTGGCACTGGTAGGTCGAGCAGTCCAGGATTATGGTAATCCCACAGGTAATGACCCTGTTCCAGTTGCAGTACATCTAAGGCATTCAACCATCCCTGTTTGTAACCCTCATTATTTATATTTTGGATACGATCATCCAAATGGTAGAGAGCCTCATTGTAGCCAGCCATCCAGAATTCTCTGGGATGCTTGTGGAATTGATATGTCAATCTTTCCAGTTGCTCGTGGAGACTTTTTATAAAGAGTTCTTTATTCTCCAAGACAGACTTCTGCGCAGAAAGCTGCTCGTCCAGATTCCTGATCTTCTTAGACATCTCAGCCAATGCCTGGTTCTTTGCCATCAGTTGGAAGGCCTGGTTCTCCAGAGCAGATTGAGTTCTCTGTTCCTCGACAGTAATCCGAGGAGATTTTGCTCGTCCCCGAGGAGCTCTTGCTCGTCCCCAAGTAGATGTAGTTGGGCCAGCTCTCTTCAAGGTTTCTAATTCATCCCTCAGGTTGGCATTTTCGACCTCCAAGAAAGAGAATCCCTCGTCGTTCACAGGGACCAAAGCGTTTGAGGTGGAAGCTGCAGACTTCAACTGAGACACCTCTCTTCGTAGATTATTATTTTCTTGCTCTAACAACTCAGCTATCTGTCTGTGCTCTTCGACCTCAGCCTTCAAAGTTCTCTCCCTCACATCGTAAGCAGCAAACCGTTTATTGTATCCCTTATCAGTACTAATTTACTGATACTTCTTCTCGTATCCTTCATGCAAAAGGGCTGTAGATTCCTTGTATTATTGTTGAAGCTCTTCAAGAGTTTCTTGGAGATCTTCAATCATTTCATAATATGCTACATTGTTAGCCACTGCACGGTCAAGCAGGCACTTCAGATACTGGTAGGCTAAATTTGCTTGCTCTGAAGCACCTTGACCAAGGATGTCAACGATTTGTTATGCACTCATATCTGTATGAACATCTTTGAAGTACTCATTGCATTGCCTCAATAATTTTGTGTCATGAGCAGACACTAACTCCATCCTGGCCATAAACTAGTAATGGAAGAGAAAGTAAAGAGTTCAAACAGAGCATGAAGAAAAGAAACAACAGTATGAATAGGTGAAACTTCAAATTTTATTACATTATAAAAAGAGAAGTACAAAAGTCGGAGTTACATTTGACAAAGAAAAGTGAAATAGAGAGAAATCCAAACAACTCTACACCTTTTCCTTGTCTCCCAAAACTTTCTCAGGAGGCTGGGACGAGGAAGTAAGTTGCTCGGATGGAACAGAGGGTTGCTCGGGAAGTGATGGAGGTTGCTCGGATGAAGTAACGGGTAGCTGAAGTTCCTCGCCAGTGGGCTAGATAGCTGGGGGATGAGAAATTTGATCTCCCATCACCATGGAAGATTCCTCAGAGGCAGCTTCGTCCTCTTCTTCTTCTTCAGGAGTTGGAGAGGGGCCCGGAATGTGTCGCTGAAATAGTTCAGAATTTTCATCAACTTTCATCTATTTCAGAGCAGCGACCCATCCATATCTAAAGTATTTGAGGCTGCTACATTCCACTTGCGACATCATGGCAGCCAAACCTTTATGCCACCCTTTATCCCAGCCGACGCTGAAGGATTTTTTGACAGCCAATTTCCTTTTTGTCTTCTCCGAGGAAAGCTTCTCGGAAAGATGATCATCAGCAGCCTTCAATTTATTCTCAACTTCCTCATTCTGAGGACTTACTTCCCGAAGTTGACCCAACTCCTCCTCAGCAGTCTTGAGCTTATTTTCAAGCTCCCCAGCATTTTTGAGCTTCCCTTTGAGCTCTTTATTCTTCTCCTCCAAATCATTTATTTTTTTCTCCAACCCCTAGGAGACCTCAATAACCTGAGCCTTTTCCTACTCGGTCGAAGTGAGACTCTTCTCCCATATCGCCTTATCATCATCATACTTCTGACGAGAATCTTTCAGAGATCGCGCCAGGCCCACCAAAGCTTCCTCTACACCAGACGAGGAGCTTGAAGCTTTAATAGCTTCATCTTTCTTTAAAATGGTATTAAAATAGGTCACCAACTGGGAAAATAAAAGCAAGTCAGTGCACAGATATAAAAAAGAAAGAATAAAAATTTAAGACTATAGGACTTACAGAAGCAATATGACGAGCTGTTAATGTGGTAACCATGTCCCGGAAAAGGTTTTCTTCAATACCTTAGATCTCAGGAATGATCCAAGTCTTCACCGAGTCCATAGCAGAGCTCGGGGAAACAAAAGTGAGAACACCACTAGTCGGGGGCTCAGAGATGGATTCAGCCAAATTGATAGATGAGCTTTTCTTCAGCCTCCTTAGAGGAGCATCAACGTTCTCGAATAACGATGTAGTCTTAGTCGGAGAAATGACAATCACCTCGCTTGGAGCAGCAGCCTTGCTCGGGGCCATTGGGGGCTTCTCGACAACCTTCACAGGAGCAGCCGAAGGAGGTGCATCAATTTTCTTTGTCCCCTCTCCTGGGACATCAAGCTTACTTTTCTTTGCCTCTCCAGCACCAGAGGCAGATTTCTCAAAAAGGGTAGGAGGTCTTTTTTTCTTCATCCTTTCACTCAAGGGAATATGTGACTCAGGTGAAGAACTTGTAGAGGATGGTATTGGTTCTGCGTCACTTATCACTGGACGAGCAGTAAAAGAGGAGGTGTAACTCTTGTACTGCAGCAAATATGAAGCTGACCTAATATGCTCGTCGGCAACAGTCTGATGCAAACTCCAAATAAGTTTTAAATGCCTTATGTAAACGTCTGTCTCTTTTGGAGATTTTCTTTTGCTATCAACTGCAAATAAATCAAAATTAAAATATCAGTGACACATTTTATCAAACACAAAGGAAGCATAATTTTGAAAATAAAATAAAAACAACCTATCCCATTGCCATAGGGAGGACATCTGGGACCCTGGTAAACATCAGCTCCAGTTAATGGAGGGTGTTGCCAATTTTTCATAATAACCCCTGCTCAAAGTAATCCCTATTGGCATCTGGGAGATTGACCACTAAAGCTCTATTTAAAAACCTAGTTTTAAAATAAAAAGTGTTATCACCCACAACCCATCTATAACAAAACATAATTTCAGGAATTCCTATACGGGTTCCATGAATTTGATTTAATCTATGAACTCCGTTAACTATTCTCCACGTATTGGGGGCTATTCTTGCAGGAACCACGTCAAAGTATTGACAGAATTCCAAACATAAAGGGTTTGGTGGAAAAGAAAAGTCACATTCAGCGACAAAGAGACTGGGGAACCAATGTCCCTCAGCCAAACGAAAATAATTTGAAGGCTCAGAAAGTTCCTCTAAAATAACCCATGAAGGAATAGAGAAATCAGAACGAAATTTATCAAGTGACTCTACAGGGTAAACCATGATGAGTAAAGGAAATCAAAGAGAAAGAAGAAGATCTTACAGGAAAAAGGATGAGTCTGTTGACAACGAATGATGAAGGGGATGAATGCACAGGAGAAAGAGACAATGGAAAACTCAAAGAGACAAATTTGAAAAAGTAGAAGACGAGGGGATTTTCTGCAACGCTTAAATACCTTATCTTGGGAATGGGTAAAGATAATGATTACAAAAAGAGACGATTACGTTGCCGACGGCTAAAAAGATAAAAAGGGCGCGGGAATCGAAGCGGTTATAAAAATTAAAAAAAAAGACCGATTCTACAAATTTGGAAGGAGAAATAAATACAAAAGAAAATACTCCTAAATTTCAGGATGACCATTTAAAATCGCCATATTTCGAGAAAGAATGTTCCACACTCCTCAAATTTCGAACTGTGAAACATTGGGGGCTTCTGTTGATACCAAATTTAGTCTGCTGACATGGCTCAATTGAGTGAAGACACGTGGCAATCTGCGTGGCAACAACAAACACTTCCGAATAACACCTTGACTTCGAGGAACCATACTGCAACGAGGAACTCTGCTTCCCCGATCAACTCAGACGCTCCGACCAACAAGAGTTCTCCGAGGAACTTTAATACACCGAGCAACTTATGAATACCGAGCTACTTAGGCGGTCCGAGATGCACCTCGAATAAAACATTAATAGCAGGATAACCAACAGATTGACTGCGCATTAAATGCTTATTATTATCATACATATGTATACGCTTAAGGGGCATTGAATGTATTACCCTTTCACATGTACAGCCTTAGGGCTATAAATAAATTGTATTATCCTCATTGGAAGGGGACCGAAATTTCTTAATAATACTTGTAATCGAGAATTCCCAAACAGTTAGCAATAACAGAAACAGTGGACGTAGGCCATTCTTATAAGGCTGAACCACTTTAAAATTTCTTTGTCTCACTTTATTTTATCTGTGATTAAATAATTAGATATAATCTAATTTTTTACATCAACAGTTCCTAAGAAATCCTTTCTTGCCGAGTAAGCTAGCTCGATTATCTCATATAAAACCCCCATCAAGTATAAGGATCACGAAACACCAACGATCTCTATCAAAGTAGGGGAGCACATTATAGAGAACTCACTCTTAGATTTAGGGTCAAGGGCGAACCTTCTTTCGTATAACATATATGAAAGAAACTTGATTTGGGGGACTAGTTGAATCCCACTAAGATGACCTAATCTTTGGTCGATCGATCAGTTATGGTGTCTAGAGGTGTTGTAGATGATGTTTTAATTAAAGAAGGCTAGTTTGTCTTCCTATAGACTTTATGGTCTTAGACACTCAATAAGTACTAAACCCATCCACCCAAATCCCTATCATCCTTGGTCGACCATTTTTTGCTATTTCTGATGTTGTCAATTGATGTCAGAGTAGGCAAGTGAACCTTTCGTACATGACCATGGATTTGAATGTATTTAATTTAGACAATTCATTGTCTGATAAGGGAGAAAATGAAGTCCATTATGTTCAATAAGTGTACGATGTCACTACCCCACTCATAAGTGACACTGTAGATTTGAATGCTTGGCTACCTTAGTTGTCTCTAGATATGAGTCTTGAAGAATTTGAAAAAGAGTTTGGGTCGGTTGATGAGGGCTCATTGTAGCTGCCCACTCATTATTAAACTTATTTTATTACTTAGAGGATAGCGACTTGGATGATAGGATAAATCAATACATTCTTTGTGAATGCAAACCCGAGCCTTTCGAGAGTATGCAGACGCTTGAGGCTTGATCTACCAGTGATGAGATGATTGTAGAAACCATTTGAGCATTTCCATCAAGTGACACGTGTTTTATCACGTTGCATTTTCATTTTTTACTACATTCATCGTTTGAGTCATTCGAGTGTTTTTATGAGACTGAAGACATAATTAGAATATTGTTCGAATTAGAGACTGATTTATTCATTCTCGAGTTTGAGGTTGACATATGTGTAAAGCATAATTCGATATTTCACTGTGAAAGTATGTTCGGATCTGTCCATTTAAGTTATAATGTGATAGTACATCACCATAATCACACTCACTGCAGTCTTTGTGGACCTTCATGTATGCATATTGTCTATTGGGTTAGCTCCTAATTGTTATGGCTTTTGATTTATGATGAAATGTATGTGAGATCGGTTGGAAGTTGGTAACACAAGTGGATTTCCCAAGTAATATCATCATTTTACTTCTTTACGCTTTTTACCTAGTCTATATTTCTATTTGAACATGCTTTGATGACAATGTAAAATTTAGGTTTAGGGGTAAGGTTGGTATTTAAAAATATAATTAATTTTTTTTTAAAAAGATAATTTTTTTCAAAAATCTAAAAAGATTTTCAATATAAGGGAGTTTTGAAACGACTTCTTAATATAGAATTAACTAACAAATCTCTTAACCTATAATTTTTTTAACACATAGCCATATAATATGATCGAAAATTAATACTTAGGCAAAAGTTATTATGCTTAACGAATAAATGTGGAGATTTTAATCCGGTGAGATTTTTGTGCCATTAATAATTTTTTGAGAAATTTAAATCAATTCGAATTAAAATAACTCAAACTTTTCTTTAGTAATTAATTCATCGATGATCTCAAATTTTTTGTTTTGTTTAATTACTGAAAATAATAGTCAAAATGTGAATTGCACGCACTAAAATTCTTAGTACGTTGACATAAAGTAATTGCACAGAACTTGAGAAATGAGATTAGGCTATCATTTTGAAATCTCGAAAATAAAGCTTAAACCGGCCTTTCTACATTATTCCATTTCAAGCCAACTTGTGCCAAAAAGAAAAAACAACCCTTTTATTAAAAATCCAAAATCCAAAATCCATACCCATTTTCTGAGAATGCCAGGGTAAAATTACGACAAAAGGGTGATAGAAGAATGTTGCAAGAATCAAGCGTGAAAAGAAAGAAGAACGAAAGGATGAGAAAATGAAATGAAAAAAATGTATGTAAGTTTGGTAAAGAAAAGAAAAGAAAATGGAGGTTAGAAAAAGTGCCTAAAAAGTCAAAAAATCGAGAATCCTTTATATTCTTAGAACAAAAATTGAAACTCCAAAGTCCATTCTTTATAGCCAAAACCCGAGCCTACAATACAAAACCCGAACGAAAGAAAGCCTTGATTGATCTTAAGTGAATTTAATTATAGCGTGGAGAGAAGATGAATGGGATATATAGTGTGATTCAAAGTTTTCGAAAGTAATCGATTTTTCGATCAAGATATCATAATCATCATTATAATATGACCGCCTTTCATGTCATATATGTGAAGTTTGCTCATTAAATTTACGTTGTTATTCACATATACCGAGAGAAATTACCCAATTATGAGTGTTTGTTTGTGAGTGCATCCCATGAGAATTTGAATCAAAACGAACTATTGGATAAAAAAAACTTAATGATCAAATCTTTTGAATTGAATGATTATATTCGTTATGTACACACGCACAATAAATTGAGATTGAAAAGTGAGTTTGTACTATATTTATGAAATTTTCATTTAAGACTTGGTTATATTACTTGTGCGTCTTTTATAAATTTTGAGTAAAGTTTTTTATTTTATGGGTATATTCACTGCAAACTCTCACGAGACAAAACTCGTCCACTAGGGTGACCTAGGGGTTTAACTGTGTGTTGCACGTACTAAGTGCAAACGTGATTCCTATGAAAGTGAGGTCGATTTAAAAATTTCAGTATTGCTCAAGGACTAGGTTTAGGTTTGGGGTTATTTGATAAGTGCATTATTTTGTATTACTTATACCCAAATATAGGACTTGTTATGCCCGTTGCATCCTAAGTAAAGAGCTTTTATATCCATTTTTTATTTAAAATAAAAATGCAAAATTAAACATAAACCTAAAACGAGCTAACAAGGAAATTTTGAGAACCCCTTGTTCACGTCTTATACTCCAACCTTAAATATTCATTGTTAATCGCTTTTTAATATTTTTTTTAACATTAATAGGTTTAGAATGCAAGCGGCGAAGTCTGGACATAGTTTGGGCAAGAAATTATCACTTACGCACCTTCAGGGACAAAATGGTTAATTCAAAAGATCAATTTCGAACTCGAACTATTAACGAAAGTTATAGGCATTGAATTAAGAAAAGCCTGGGTTAAAACGACATGTCAAATAGAGATCAAACGAATAAATTACAACCGTGAAAAGTTCAAAACAGAAAAAAGTCAAAGTCAAAGCCCCAAGTCAAACCCCATGACCCAAGCACGATTGGAATAGGTCATGTCGGTTTTTGCGGTGTCAATTGGAGGTCATATGAGATAGTTAGATTTTTTTTTCTATTTTTAAAAACTGGTTTCAAAGCAGGGTCATATGTTTTTTATTGCAGTATATATAATGAGGTCGTGGTTGGTTCAATGGTAAGGGAGCTGTTACACGAACAAGAGGTCAGGGGTCGACTCCTGCCTACGCCTTTTTTAATTTCCAGCACCAGCACATTGTGCGCATGTCCCCATCCCTCACGTACGTGGACCAGAACCCCTTCCCCACTCCTTTTTATCCTACATGCGCGGGCTAATATCCCGATTCCCTTCAGCTATTACCAAGATTCGCATTCCATTATTAATTCCACATTTGTTCTCCACTTCCTTTTATACCTTTTATTTTATTCTTTTTGTTTTATTCCTTTTCCTTCTTTTTTATTTATTTTACTCCCCTCCCTTGTCTTCTTTCTGCAGAGAATGCCCCTAACAGGAGACCCACTTTCGTTGTTTCCTTGTTTTATTCTCTAAGTTTTGTAGAGTTTTGTATTATTTCAAAATTAAAAAACTTTTTTCATTTTATTTCTCTCATAATTATATCGTCTTTTTTTACCCTTTCTCCTAGGCCCACGCATGGTAATTCCCCTCATTCCTTTCATTTTGTCCCAATGCTAAACTCTATTCTCCATGAAAATAAACAAACCCAATTTTTTAACTCCATGTGTCCAGACCCAATATTTTAATTTTATTATCATCTCTTATATCCATATTTTTGTCTTAGACATATTGAAACGAGGTGTGGAGGCTATAAAGGAAGTAAGTAATTTTCATGGCAAAAAGGAGAGGAGAATTTTTTGAGACATAATTTTTTGGAGAGAAACAAATTTAATAGAGAAGAATAGTAGACAGATAATTTTGTGACGCCCAAAAATATCATACATTTAGTGCTATTTTTTTTAGTATTTGGGTGGTTATGTCTGTGCAAATTTAGAGGAACACTGTGTATTGGTACTCAAGTCTTAGACCCGAAATTTTGTAAGTTAAAGTTTATTAATGAAAATATAATTTCATCTTGCAATATTTATGTTTCAATTACGACGCGTGAGTAATTTTATTTCTAGAACTAAGTGAAGTTTATCATGATTAATTAATTTTTACATGTTAATTTAATTCAGTGTTAATTTTCGCCGTGTATTAATTGAAAATAACAATTCAATATTCATTTAAAATTACACGAGAGTTTGTTTTAAACTTTTGAAATTAGTTCATAAATTATATTTTAAGAATTCAAATGTGTAATTTTTGATGGGATATGCTTACATTAATTTATTTGATATCTCATGCTCAAGTAATTAAAACTTAAATTTTGATATATTTGAGGTAATAGGGATCTAAGCGTCTATTTCAAGAGACGTTAAAATATTTTGAAAACGTGTATTGTTTTATTTTTTGAATTCTATTTGTTCATTTTGAGTTATAAATTCGGGAATACGATTTGATATTACCATTTGTAGTCATTTATTTAAAATGATCTTGTTTTAGTTTAAAACTCAATCATATCTATAGACTCATTCGTCTAGTTAGAAAATCAATAATTTATAATAATTGACTAAATCTCTTTGGGTTCGACCTATACTTACAACCTCTATATTTCAACAGCCCGTGCACTTGCAATACTTTTATCATTTAAAATTTGACAACATCCCGTCATTCATATCCTTAATCACCAAAATATATCTATGAGTCACTCATTTTTGTGTAAAATCCAATATATTATATCCATGGTATCATACCATATGCCTTCTCCAAATCTATAAAAACTATAAGAAGATCTTTATTTTTCTCCATATACCTCTCCAGTAATCTCCTCAATAAATAAATAGTTTCCAGTGTTGATCTCCCACATATAAACCCAAATTGATTCTCAAATATTGTTATTTCCATTTTCAACCTATATTCGATCACTCCCTTCCAAAGTTTCATTGTGTGACTCATTAACTTAATAGCATGATCACTTGAACAACTTTTTATATCTTATTTGTTTTTATAAATTGGTATTAAAACACTTTTTCATTACGCTAGTCATTATAATTTTATTAAATAATTTTGTAAGCAGAGACACTTCTTCCTCCCCTAAGTACTTTCAATTCTCAATGGGGATACCATATGGTCCCAAAGACCTCCCTATTTTCATTTTTTAGAGTAATCCTAACCTTTTTATCCTAATTCTATGATAAAATATATTTTATCAAGTCTCCCTAAGTTCTTCAACATCTAATATACTCACATTATCTTCATTTAATAACCTCTTAAATTAATTTTTTTTATCTTTCCTTAATCTCATCATCCTTAACTATGATTCTCGAATCATCACCTTTAACACACTTAACGTTGTTAAAACCGTTTTTTTCCTTAGTTTATCAAGCTTATAAATAATTTGTTCCCGTATGGAAATTTTAATTTCATGTAAAGTTGCAAACTTTACCTTATATATATATATATATATATATATATATATATATATATATATATATATATATATATAGTATTGTTCTTGTGCGAACTGTCCCGCATTGTAACAATGCGGACTGGACATGTGTCACCTAGCGGTGAGCCCAAAAGAGAGAGAGAGAGAGGCGATAATTTTTAGGCGTACCGCCAAGTGACACATGTCTAGTCTGCACTGTTAAAATGCGGGACAGTCCGCATAAGAGCATATATATATATATCATTTTAATGACCTTTATCCATCTTTACAATCAAATTCATAAAAAAATAATTTTTAGCTTGAAAATATTTTTCTAGGAAAACACTTTCCATGCAAAGTGTTTTCCTTTTCATCTACTATATCAAACACACCATAAGTGTGCAAAACACTCAATTGATATGATTTAATCACAGTCTTTATTTTCCTAGAAAGGGTAATGTGGGATTCGTATTGCGTATTGTAACAACCCGTCTATTTTAATACTAGGGTTGATCACGTCTTAATATTAAAATATACAACTTTCCAAAACAATATAAAATATCATTCTAAACATGTACACAATCAAATGAAACACTTTAACATTATGAAGATACGATGCAATAAACCTCAAATGATAGCTCATAATACCACCGCCAACTAAATGTAAGAATGTCTCAAAACAAGGTAAAACTCATCCAACAATCCCAAATAATAAAATCTGAGTCTCAACCAACATACAATTGATATTGAATAGAAAGCTACATGTAAAATATTGTTCTGCCAATACATGCCAATTGGAAAACACGAATAGTTCGGGCTAACTGGAAGAAAGCTACTAGCAAGTTCCTGTTCTAGCACCTGAAATGTTTTCAATAAGTCAGATCCCAACAAGTTACCAAAACTACACAACCCAAAAGTAATTATATATAGAAATGATAAGTGCAAAAGTCTAACATACTACGATATCCAACTATATAAAAATGGAACCTCACAATCCATATTAATTAAATTATCAATTTGCATAATTAATTAATTAAACCATAACCTTCATGCTCCCTTTCCACCAGACCATCTCAAGAACATAAGTTACGCACAAATAAATATCATCACATAAAATCGGACACCACCATTCTCTAGCATGATCGAAACAATATCAACCTGTGTGGTGCACAATTAAATCCTATCACACAAATAGAACATCATCATTTAATAGAGTGGCCTGAATAATAACAACATGTGTGATGCACAAGCATATCCCGTCACACAAATAGGATACCGTCTTTTATTAGAATAAACTACAAAAAATGCTTTATTAGGGCTGATATATTAGGGACGGCCGATCATAACCGTCACAAAAACTAATTATTTGGGATGGCCTTAATACCACACACACACACACACACACACACACACACACATATATATATATATATATATATATATATATATATATATATTAGGGACGACTAGGGTCACCCTGTCTCATATAATACATAAAAATAGTGTTATATATGATGATTCATTAACCATTTTAAAAAAAATGGTCCCTTAAACATTTATAGGACAGTCCATTTTTCATTTACCATACATTTCCTCCCATTCCCAAATATATATTCCCTCGTATTTTCATGAACCCCTCACTCTTTTCCCCCAAATTGAATCTCTCAAAGCCGAAACCCTTATTTCCCCTTCGTCACTCTTACTCTACTTTCCTCTCTCCACTTGAGCTCTCCCTATTGGAATTCCTCCTCTCACCGACTGACCTTCCTTCCAGTCGACATCTCTGGCAGCCCCTCCCTCACTCCAGTAGCAACTTACAAGTACAGTTGCAACAACTCTTTCTCACGGTTTACATCTCCATGGGGTGCTCTTCATATTCACGCTTTTGCTCATTCTTAAGCTCGATTGTGGTGTTGAATACTCTAGGTGGTTAGTGATATTATATATTCTTTTGTTTTAACTCATTTTATTTATTTATTTCAACTCTTTTGTTCTTGTAACTGGTGCTGCTGCTGGGTAGTTAAGTTATTTATTTATTTATTTATTATAACAACCCTCGCCTTTGGGAGCCCATTTTATATTTATTTGCTATGTTGAGCAGTTGCATATATAAATGCTGGATGTGGGTAAGTGATTATTTAACATGTGGTGTTCTATTTTGTCATGATAATTAATATGGCAATTTGAGTTAAAATGGAACCGGAACTTAAAATGGCTTATAAAATCTCCAAATGATAATTTGGAGGGTGTAGTTAGTTCCGGGAGGTGCGAGACAGTCAAAATGTGTGCCATATTATATTTTGAGATTTTGGGCACTTTTGACTGATTTTGGCATATTACGTATTAGAAATTAACTATTGCGGTATTAACACTTAAGGTGAGAGACCTTTTAACCTAAGCCACGTTTAGTCTTCCCCCAATTCTTTCATTTCCTCTTATTTGCCCTAAGTGTTTTAGCCCTAGAGTGAGAGATAAAGTGGCAGATTGGAGAGATAGAGAGAAATCTTGAAGATTGGTGGTTTGATCTTGCTTTCTTCTTCAACCAAGACTGAATTTGAAGCCCCAAGGCAAGTTTTCTACTTGCTAATGTATAGTTTAAGATGAATAATTAGTATGGGTAGTTATGTATAGTTTTGTGGTATTATAATTGTGGTTTTGGTTGGATTTATTGGTTATCCACATCTTTGATAGAGTTGGTTTGTTGATTAAAGTAGAAAATGTTGTTGGAAGCATTTATGGTCTTTTTGTATCATTAAATGTAGTTGGAAGATTTTGGGTTAGTCATGGATTTTGTGTTGGTTGTTGATTTTGGGTTTAGAAGGAAAATAGGAGAGAAAGGTCTAGGTCTGCTACGGCCGGTCGACCGCGTCTCTCAGACCGGTCGACCGGGCCGTAGGAAGAGGGCTCACTGCTTTCTTTCCAGACATGAAATTAAGGGAGCGGTCGACCGCGGTTTACCACCGATCGACTGGTCCATCCGAAATGAACTTTCTGCTTTCTTTCAAAAGCTAAAATTTGAGACGCGGTCGACCGCGGTCTTGGGACCGGTCGACCGGTCCCCTGTTTTCTTCCCCAAAATTCCCACTTTTGTTTTTAATCCTTTTCTTTCCCCAGGAACTTAGGACTCTTCTTGAATGAAGTAAACCTTGGCTTTTAGAGTCCTAGTTGAGTTGGTTGTCACCCTAGTGTTGAATGGGTTTCACTTGGGGTTAAGTCCGGGGGAGGGGTTGTTCTAAGTGATGTTAAGGCATCACTTCTCTAGGTGCATCCAAATAATTTGGATGGGAATTGAAGGCCCATACTTGGAGACTTTAGGGGCTTGAAATGAGGCATATGAGACCTTAAGCTCGGGAGCCTAATATAATCCCTTGGAGTTTTATTCGAGGCATAACCTAGGATGATGAAATGGTATATCCTAATTGTAGTTTCAAAAAAATGAAACATGTAAATGTAATGAAAAAGAAAATGGTTTTTATAGTAAATGCTAATTTACTTAAACACACCTCTCTAAATGCTATCATAAGGGAAGCTCGCGCATGAGGTGATGTTCCTTGACTAGTGAATGCAGGGAGACTATAGTCCTCGGCCATATGCGGGTTTATTATATGTTTTTCTGCGCTAGTGAAGTAATTCCGGGTGTGGTTATGACTCACTCGCAGGCATATGGCCACTTCCCGACGTGCGTTAGGTACCCAGGCTGCCTTGTTTGATGGGCCCCTGGAAGATGATAGTCATTTAGGGGCGCGCCCAGTGGGGAAACTCGGAGGGGCGGTCTTAGAATCGTTATATGCACAAGAATGTAACTTTTCTAAACTCAAGTGGGAATTGAGGGATGTATAATTTCCACTAATAGTATTATGTTAATTACATTCCTGCTAAGGAATGGGAATTTGAAATGAAATGAGAAGAAAATAATACTGTAATCCTGTTAAGGAAATTTATCTGGTTTAAAGTGGAAATTAGAGAGTGGAAGCTTTTAATTTAATTTAATTTAGCATCATTTCATTCTCTTGCATAGCTTACGTAGTCATGTCTTTTCACTTGTATTCGTATCATTCATGCTAGGTTGTTAGATTCTTGTTCTTTTCATTTCCATGATTTAACTGTTCATATCTAGCATGCTTTTTGTTCATCTGCGAACTATATATAAACCGGGTCCTGACCCGTTCATTTTCTTCTATGCTGTGCTTGTTATTGTATCCGCTCAGGTGATCCTCCGCAAGGACGCCCGTGTTGATATTCCTACTCTTTTGGCTTTTAAGGAGCTGTATGAAATTGCGGATATTACAGGATGTTTTGTTAGACGCCGTCCTTCTTTTGACATCTAGTTATGATCGGGTCTATCACTCGGGCGAGTGGACCAAACCTGTAATTGTATAATGATTGTAAAGCATAATATCTAACTGTTGTGATTACTTTTGTGTAGCTGTGAACCGACAGCATATTCGGTTCTCCTTTTTGTATATAGTGGTTTTAGATGTATATTAATTATGTTTCTTTGAATTCCACTATTGTTCTAAAATGGGTTGTTCAAATTGTTTTTCTTAACTTTTAAACTGCATAAATTATTTTGGCAACCAGTTCTCTGAACTATTGGGTGGTTTTCTCGGTTACTCTTACTATATTTGTGGTGCTGAGAATGATTTCCGTCCATGATTACCGTATATGTCGGAGTATCGGGCTGGCCACCCCTTATTTCGGAGTGCGGGTTGTCACAGATGGTATCAGAGCACTGGGTTCTAGAGTACTATGGTCGATGTGGACTTGTCACGATCTACCGTAGCGTTCTTTGATATAGAGCCTAATGATAAGACTACTTTGTTGCTAAAAATTACGATCTTCTGTGGATTAGATTGTTGTGAATTATATTCTAACACTCTTGTCCCTTCATCTCAGATGCCGCCTAAGAGAGGTCGCCCTACGAGACGCAATAGAGTTGTAGAAGAGGATGTTGGTCCTCCACCGCCCCAAGGAACTTTTAATGCTGCGAACGTAGCCAATATTGTAGCTCATGCAGTTAATGCTGCCATGACCGCAGTAGCTCAACAGATGCCAATAGCTCAACAACGTGCACAGGATGCTCAAGCAACTACGGGACCCTCTCCGTGGGAAAGAGTAAGGGAGTCCTTTTTAAAGGGCCATCCCCCAGAGTTTGACGGAGGTTCTGACGTTGTTCGAGCAAATCAGTGGAAGAAGGATATGCAACGCCATTTGAGAATGGTGGATTTTAGTGAGGAAAAGAAACAAGTCCTTGCTACTTTCAAGTTGGTTGGGGCAACGTTACATTGGTGGGAGTCGATGACTACGCCAGAACAGAGGGATACGATGTCCATTACTGATTTCTGGGTCTTGTATGACCAGAAATACTTTCCTCCCGCGATTCAGAGGGAGATGAGGAGGAAACTTCAAGATCTAGTTCAGGGAGAACGATCAGTTGCCGAATATCAGGAGGAGTTTACCCGGCTAGCTAGTTTTGTGCCGGAAGAGGTGACTCCGGAGGAAAGAAAAGTCTCGAAATTCGTGGGAGGTTTAAACTGGAGAATCCGACAGCATTTGTTGGGTAATCCGGCTTTACAAACTTTTGGTGAAGTGATGAATGCGGCATTGCTTCATTGTAAGGAGCATCGCTTGTTTATTCAGAATAGCAAGAAAGCTTCAGGAATGGGGCAAGTGGGGAAGCCCGGGATGAGTGGAAATGGAGGAGGAGCCTTTCCATCGTCCCAACCTATGGGCAATAGGCAACGAGAAAGTGATCCCCAGCAAGGGGATGGGTCGAAAAGGCAATGCCCTGGCGGGTTTAATGTTGGTGGTAATGCTAACCGACAAGGTCAGGGTACCATACCACAGCAAGCGGGTCGCGGTGGCCAGGGAGGTAGGGGCCATCCGGGCCAAGGTTTTGGGCAGTTCAGAAATAACAGAGGTCGAGGTCAGGAGAATTTGGTGGGGAAATATTTCCAATGTGGAGAAGCTGGTCATTTTAAGAGAGATTGTCCTCAAGTGATCGGGGGACAACCTCCACGAGTTCCTCATCAGCCTTATGTGAAGTTCCCTCCACAAGCACCGAATCCGGTTGTCCCTCTGCAGCAGGGTCAACTACAGTATGGGAGAGTCTACCATATTCAGAATGCTATGCTTCCTCCTATTCAGCCAGCGCCGCTAGCTATAGATGGTAAGTTCCTTATTCAGGGACACATGGGTCGCGTTCTGTTTGATACGGGTGCGACGCATTCTTTTATTTCCAGAAGTTTTGCTCAGTCCACAGAGTTGATAAAATCTGCGGAAAGTACCTTTTCTAGTGTGGAGTCCTCTATGGGTGACGGTTCCCTTATTTTCTTTGTTTGCAAACATATAGGGATCACTCTTGGTAATTTGTGTTTTGAGGCTGACTTACTCGTCCTAGACATGGTCGGGTATGATGTTATTTTGGGCATGGATTGGCTTATTAAATATCACGCTATAATTAATTGTTACGGGAAGAGTATAGTCTTCGCCCTTCCGGGACAAGATATATTCCTGGTGGTTATGCCTCGTTTAGAGGGAGATTCTGGTACTTATTTATATTGCATTGCGGATGAGAATTCTCGGGATGTAGTTGTTCCCTTAGATTCTATTCCTGTTGTTCGAAATTTTGAGGACGTGTTCCGGGAGATACCGGGTTTGCCTCCTAGTAGAGAGATCGAGTTTGTAATTGACTTAGCGCCGGGAGCTCGGCCGATTGCGCGAACTCCTTATCGTATGGCTCCTGTGGAGATGAGGGAGCTTAGAAATCAGATTCAACAGCTGTTGGAACAGGGGTTTATCAGGCGTAGCACATCGTCGTGGGGTGCCCCTGTGTTATTTGTGAAGAAAAGAGATGGTTCTCTCCGGTTGTGTGTTGACTATAGAGAGTTGAATAAGGTCACCATCCGGAATAAATATCCTTTACCTCGCATAGACGACTTGTTTGATCAACTCATGGGAGCGACCTACTTCTCTAAGATAGATTTGAGAACGGGGTATCATCAGTTGAGGATACGGGAGCAAGATGTATCCAAGACTGCTTTTCGGACGAGGTACGGGTCTTATGAATTTTTGGTTATGCCTTTTGGGCTAACCAATGCCCCTGCGGTATTCATGGATCTTATGAATAGGGTGTTTCGGGACTTCCTGGACCAATTTGTTATCGTATTTATTGATGACATTCTTGTGTATTCTCAAACGGAAGATGACCATGCTACTCACTTGGGGTTGGTGTGACACCCAGACTAATTAAATACCGGGTAGCTACTCCTTTATTAAATTAATTCAAAATGCCAAGTTGGTCCAGTTAATAGCATCACTGTCGAAAACATTTTAAAGATTACTAACCACCTAGTATTTAAAAAGTAAGTGCCAAATTTTATTTAAAGTCTGATTAACATGCAACAATTGTAATAAAGAATAATTAATACCATACTGAAGTAAAACGAATAACCATCACATAATGTAAATAAAGTCTGGAGGAAAACTCCTCACTACAATCCCACAACTGAAAAGTAAACTGAATACTAAAATAGTACATGCCAAAGTCTGAAACAAAACTGAAATGTAAAAGATGTCTCTAAATAGAAATGGGCAACATGCCCTACAACTGATAGATAGTGACTCTGGAATCCAAAAGATAGAAGCGTCTACAAGCAAATCCCTGTAGCTTCCACAAACAGCTACAGCTCGTCACCTGAATGAGTATCCTATGCTTGGTGTCCTTGTGGCTGGGCACCTAAAATGGTTTTACAAAGAAAAAAAAAATTTGGAAAGCAAACGGGTCAGAGCCCGAATGTGGAGTTATATTTAAAAAAAAAACTGCAAGTGCTTTAAAAACATTTAAAACATTAAATGCAAAGTACATGTTAGGACGTGCACTCACATGATATTCTCACCTCTAGTCTAACTGTGCACTCCTAACGGAAGTACCCATCTATAACGACACAACCCACTAGCTAAGTGACATCATCTCTAGCTAGACTATCAAAGGTCCTACCCATATTACTCGGTTCTATTAACATTAACATGCTCGTAATTAAGTAGGGATTTAACGTATCTCAGATATTCAATATGCAATCTATATATAATTATCAGTTAACTCGTTATGTTTCTCGAATCAATACCGTAATTATTAGTCACAACTTTAACATGAGGATTCCCATTAATTAAATGTATATTATTCACATCATAAATATACAATACAAGAACCCCGAGAACTAAGCTGCGGTGCACACATACTCTGCTATCCATCCCGGTACATCACATACATAAGGATTACTTATTCCGAATCTCTCAGGAATAGTTCACAGTTAACAACATCACAAACAATGGAGGCGAACACAGTCACATCACATGGGTCACGCACATACCTACGCTCCCACGATCAACGGACTTATTAATATCCCAATAAGTCTTTCTATGACCTATGTTCATCGAGGTAACCAGTCTAAATCCGGGCAACACAAGGATTAGAGGGCCCTAAGCGAACGCAAACCTCCCGTGATAGCAAGTATGGTAGGTATGTCATACACACAATTCATATACCAATACTAAGTTAACACACGTCTTAGTAATACCGTAGTTTAATCGTAGTACATATCGCATTCTCGTACTAACTATAATTATCATAATTTATACCATTCCGGTTTGTAATCATACGCGCCATAATTTTCTCACGTCGTAGTAGACACTCACGTCTCAACCCAAACCGTCCATTTAATATAACTCTCGTATATAATTTTACTCCTTGTAATAACCCAAAAGTCCCAAATCTATCCTTATATCATCAAAGGAAAGTTATCTATATCCTCGAACAAGTTTACGGGACTCCAAAAATCAATACAGTCCAAAAAGGACCAAACTGTCAACTCGTTAGAAGTCTCGTTCGAACGAGACTGTTCGAATGAGATTCCTCTGCCAACTCGTTAGAAGTCTCGTTCGAACAAGGCTGTTCGAACGAGATCCCAGTTCGTTCGAACAAACTATACCTTCTAATGATATCTCGTTCGAACGAGATATCGAACGAAATCCCTTCTCGTTAGCAACGACTGGTCAACTCGTTAGAAGCTCGTTCGAACGAGTTCGTTCGAACGACCTGGGGATTGCTTCTAACGACTGATCAGTTTCGGCCCAGATTTTTCCCCAATTCGTTTTTATCCATTTTCATCACTCCTAATCTCTTCCAAAGTTCATCCCAACAACGTTTTAGGGTCTCTAATTCATCCTAAACATATTCAAGTCAACTCCTAACATGTTTTCAAGGATTAAATCTCGTTAACATCAATCAAAATATAAATCTCTACACTTTTTCCCCAATATTTCAAGAACAAGAACCCTAGGTTTATATCATCATCAAATCCCAGAATTTAATTCGTTTTAATTTCTTCTAATCACAATTATCATGAGAGAAATCATCTACCTATCATTCTACATGCAATTCTCTTCAAAATTTTCAAGTTCTAAACTCCAAACTACATGGGTTTTCATTCATCTTTCAAGAACAATTAAAATTCCTCAATTTCTAACATGGAAAAGACATTCTCTGAAATTAAATGGAATAAAGTCACTTGCCTTGGTTCGATTTCTGGTTTTGGTGTAGGTTTGATGGAGTTTTTCTGCAGAATTTCCTCTCTTCCAAGCTCCTTCTTCAATGGTGGCTTAAGGTGGCTAGGGTTTGTTTTGGGGAACTTGGAAACCTAATTGATAACCTCCGTAGCTTAAAGGGTTAAAGTGGGTTGGATAGTGGGTTTAGTGGGTAAATAATCAATCAGATTAAGACTCCTAATTTTCGTCACTTTTAATTCCTCAAAAAGTAAAATTACCAAAATACCCCTTAAGTTGCCGGTATGGCCTAAAAATACCCCGGGACCCAAACTATACCCCCGGCTAGTGTTTTCTGACTATCTCGACCCTTCCGGACGCGTTGGCGCACTCAAAATGACCATACAGTTTATAGAATTTAAATTCACTTTTATAATCAAAATATTATACCGTGACGCGGCGGTCCCACGCGTCTCAACAAAATTTCTAAAATGCCGTATATAAATCTCACGACAACTTTTGTAATACCAAGTTCATATATAGTCATATATGCACATAATCAAATACCAACTCGCATCTCGTTAGTATTTTACCCGGATTAATTTCCAATTAATACGCATTTAATTAATTAATCCCAAAAATAAATATAGTCAAAAGTACGGGGTATTACATACTCCCCCCCTAATAACTGAATTTCGTCCCGAAATTCGAAACTAGAAAGTACCTGCTAAAAATAGCTCTGGATAACGATCGCGTATCTCATCCTCACGCTCCCATGTGGACTCCTCGACATTGTGATGTCGCCACTGAACACGCACTAACGGTACTATCTTTGACCGCAGTTTCCTCTCACTTCGGTCCAAAATAGCAATCGGCCCCTCCTCGTAGGAGCTATCCGGCTGGAGATCGATGTCCTCCACAGCAATGTGAGAATGAGCTAAATTATCTCTAAGGTATTTCCTCAGCGAGGAAATATGGAACACATCGTGAATCCGATGTAAATGCTCCGGTAGTCCAAGTCTATACGCAACCGGTCCGATCCGCTCAATAATAGGAAACGGCCCCACATACCTCGGTGCCTACTTCCACTTCTTCCCGAATTGCATAATCCCCTTCATCGGAGATACCCTGAGCAAAACCTGGTCCCCCACTTGGAACTCCCTGAAAAATCTCTTCGCATCAGCATAACTCTTCTGCCTGTCTTGAGCTACCCGAATGCGACTCCGAATCAACTCAATCCTTGACGAAGTATCCTGAATCACTTCCGGCCCAAGTAGTTTGTTGTCCCCCACCTCTAACCAACATGCTGGGGAACGACAAGGCCTACCGTACAATGCCTCAAACGGAGCCATGCCAATAGTGAATTGATAGGAGTTGTTGTAAGCAAACTCCACCAGTGGAAGGTACTGCTCCCATCCACCCCCAAAGTCAATAATGCACATGCGTAGCATGTCCTCCAACATCTGATTTGTGCGCTCAGTCTGCCCATCAGTCTGCGGATGATACGCCGTACTCAACCGCAATTCCATGCCCATGGCCTCCTGGAAACTCTCCCAAAACCTCGAAACAAATATCTTGTCTCTGTCAGACACGATATTTAGGGGCACACCGTGAAGTCTCACAATCTCTGAAATGAAGAGCTGGGCATATTGTCCCGTAGTGTAGTCAGTCCTTACGGGTAAAAAGTGAGAGACCTTGGACAACCTATCCACAATTACCCAAACGGAGTCATGACCCCTCTGTGACATAGGCAACCCCGTGATAAAGTCCATGGATATGCTCTCCCACATCCACACCGGGACCTCCAATGGCTGTAGCAATCCTGCCAGTTTCTGATGATCCACTTTTACAAGCTGACAAGTGGCGCATTTCGAAACAAACTCAGCGATATCTCTCTTCATACCGCTCCACCAATACTGCCGTCTCATGTCTTGGTACATTTTGTCCCCTCCGGGATGTACCACGAACCGTGAGCCGCGCGATTCTGCCATCACATCGTGCCGCAATTCTTCCCCTTTCGGAACTACCAATCTCCCATTGAAGCGTAATCCCCCGTCTGAGCTGACGGTATAGGACTCGGCTCCCTCTGCTAGCAATCGAACTATCTTCTCCTGACAGAACGAGTCATCAGCCTGTGCCCGTACTACCTTCGTGACAATCTGCGACGTAACGGTCATCACAGACATGAAAGATCGGGCCACTGCATCCTGGTGTCCCAATTCATTCCACTTAGCCTTCCACACCTCTGCCACCTCATCTGTTGGCCTACGGCTCAACGCGTCTGCTACCACGTTAGCCTTACCCGGGTGGTACTGGATGTCAAACTGGTAGTCCTTCACAAACTCAAGCCACCTACGCTGCCGCATATTCAATTCCTTCTGCGTGAACAGATACTGTAGGGACTTGTGGTCCGTGAATAGTTGGAACTTCTCCCCCAAAAGATAGTGCCTCCAAATTCGTAGGGCAAATACTACCGCTGCCAACTCCAAATCATGCGTAGGGTAATTCTTCTCATGAGGCTTAAGCTTACGGGAAGCATAAGCTATGGCCTGTCTCTCCTGCTGCAATACACCTCCCAGTCCTTGCAAAGACGCATCGGTGTAAACCAAATACTCAACTCCCGGTCTCGGCAATGCTAACACAGGTGCTGAGGTCAATTTGTCCTTCAATTCATCGAATGCCAACTGACAGGCATCACTCCAGATGTAGGGCACACCCTTACGAGTCAGATGTGTCAAAGGACCTTCTATCTCCGAAAAATCCCGAATAAATCTCCTGTAGTATCCTACTAAACCCAAGAAACTACGAATCTTCGTTGGTGTCGTGGGCTGTCCCCACTCCCTCACCGCTGATACTTTCCCCGAATCAACAGATATTACCTGGTCGGAAATGATATGTCCCAAAAACTGGACTTCCTTCAGCCAAAACCCGCACTTCTCATATTTTGCATACAACTCGTTCTGACGAAGTGTCTGCAAAACCTGTCTCAAATGATCGGCGTGCTCCTCCTCTGTCTGGGAGTAAACCAGAATGTCATCAATGAAGACAATGACAAATTGATCTAGAAAATCCCTGAACACTCTGTTCATCAAGTCCATAAACACAGCTGGAGCGTTGGTCAAACCGAAAGGCATAACCCGAAACTCGTAAGAACCATATCTCGACAAGAACGCGGTCTTCGAGACATCCTCCTCCCGGATACGTAACTGATGGTATCCCGATCTCAAATCAATCTTCGAGAAGAAAGAAGCTCCCCTCAACTGGTCGAATAAGTCATCGATTCGAGGCAACGGATACTTATTCCGTATCGTGACCTTATTCAACTCTCGGTAGTCCACACACAATCTCAGTGAACCGTCCCTCTTCTTCACGAACAAAACTGGAGCGCCCCAAGGTGAGGTACTCCTGCGGATAAAGCCCTGACCTAATAGCTGCTCTATCTGATCCCGTAACTCTCGCATCTCAGCTGGAGCCATACGGTACGGTGCGCGTGTTATAGGTCTCGTACCCGGTAGTAAATCTATAACAAAGTCTATCTCTCGACTGGGTGGTAAGCCTGGTATCTCCTGAAACACATCCGAATACTCCCCGACGACTGGGATAGAATCTAAAGGAATCACAACCTCCTTAGAGGTATCCTCCTCAAGGTAATACAAATGAGTGGTCGATCCTCCCTCTGGGAGAGGCATCGCCACTACAAACATCTCTTGCCCCAAAATGGCAAAAACAATGCTCCCGCTGAAGCAGTCAATCATGGCCCTATAAGCTACGAGCCAATCCATACCGATGATCACATCGTGAACATGCATATCTAATACCAACATATCGGCAGGTAATACTAGACTACCAATCCCTACTCCCACTCCTCGGCATATAAAGAATATAAGTGACCCACTCCCCAATGGTGAGTCGACACACGTCACTGTGCTCTCTGCCGTAGCTAACAATCCTAAAGCTTTCGCGAAATGTGTAGCTATAAAACAGTGTGTAGCACCCGTATCAAACAATACCCGACCCATAGTGCCATGGATAGGAAACGTACCCTCAATCGCGGGCGGTGCCTGTGGAACTGCAGCCTGGTGAACGTTGTAGACACGTCCATACTGTAGCTGCCTCTGCTGAACTGCGACTGCTGGAATGGGTGGCAATGCTGCCATCTGTGGCGGTGCGGGAAGAGCGGCGGGAAACATAGGTCTCTGTGGCTCCTGGCGAGCACCCTGCTGCTGCTGCTGTGGGGCCCTGCCCCTATCAGGACAATCCTGTCGCTTATGGCCAGTCTTGCCACAAACGAAACACTTCCCTGGGAAGTTCCCTCCTCTCTACCTGTGCTGTCCCCGGCCCTGGTGGCCGTTACCGTTTCTCCCTTGGCCCTGCTGGCCCTGGTGAAACTGCTGCCCATTCAGCCCCTGTTGGCCCTGATGGCCGTTTGGACCCTGATGGCCCTGACGGAAACCTCCCTGTCCCTGTCTGTAGTTCCCTGACCGGAACCTCTTATTATCCCCCTGCTGGAAGCCCTGCTCATTCTGTCTCTGCCCCTGACCAGATTGTGCCCCGCTGGCACCATGTCCTCCAGTCCTGCCCTGATGGCTAGACTCTCCCGACCGCTTGCCCTCGGCCATATGAAAACGATGGTCCTGGCAGTGTAACAATGCAGCGTTAACCACATCAGAATAAGTGGCCAATGATAGGTTCCCTAGCAGATGTTGACGAATCCTCCAAGTCAACCCATCGGTGAACTTCTCAATCTTCTTCTAATCTGTTGGTATCTCGTCTGGAACGATGTTCAACAGATTAGTGAACTCGGCCTCATACTCGGCCACAGTCTTGCCCTCCTGCTTCAAACTCATCAATCTCCTCCTCATTTCCGTATGAACAGCTGATGGAAAGTACTTGCGGTCGAACCGCACCCAGAACTCCTGAATCGTGAGAGTATCCCTCTCCTCCATGGTGGTAATAGACTCCCACCACTGTAGCACAGATCCAACTAGCTTGAAAGTAGATAATACATGCTTCTGAACATCCGTGCACTCATACATCCTCAAGTGCCTCTGCATGTCCTTTCTCCATTGGCTCGAGATTACTACATATGAGCTACCTGCAAACTCTGGCGGATGCGCTTTCTGAAAAGCGTCACGTACACGCTCCCAAGCAGACGGGAATGCATTAACCTGTACTGGCGCGGCAACCGGCGCCTGAGGTGGTGCATGCTGAACAACTGCAATGGCGGCATTTACCGCTTGGGCTACTAAAGCTGCAACCTCAGCGGCGTTCATCATGCCATGAACTGGAGCGGGCTGGGGTTCGGGCGTTGCATCCCTGGGAACTCGTCGTGCACGTCGTGGAGGCATCTGAAATAAGAACAAAGTTTATAAGTTCGCTATTTATAAACTTAAAATAGCTGAAGAATGAAGCATACACAAAAGAGTACAACAGTCCTAAAATATAGGGCTCTATATCAAAGAAACTTAGCGGAAACATAACAAGCCGTCAGATCCTAAAGGACACTAGAACCTGATGCTCTGATACCACCTGTGACACCCCGACTAATTAAATACTGTGTAGCTACTCCTTTATTAAATTAATTCAAAATGCCAAGTTGGTCCAGTTAATAGCATCACTATCGAAAACATTTTAAAGATTACTAACCACCTAGTATTTAAAAAGTAAGTGCCAAATTTTATTTAAAGTCTGATTAACATGCAACAATTGTAATAAAGAATAATTAATACCATACTGAAGTAAAACGAATAACCATCACATAATGTAAATAAAGTCTGGAGGAAAACTCCTCACTACAATCCCACAACTGAAAAGTAAACTGAATACTAAAACAGTACATGCCAAAGTCTGAAACAAAACTGAAATGTAAAAGATGTCTCTAAATAGAAATGGGCAACATGCCCTACAACTGATAGATAGTGACTTTGGAATCCAAAAGATAGAAGCGTCTACAAGCAAATCCCTGTAGCTTCCACAAACAGCTACAGCTCGTCACCTGAATGAGTATCCTATGCTTGGTGTCCTTGTGGCTGGGCACCTAAAATGGTTTTACAAAGAAAAAAAAAATTTGGAAAGCAAACGGGTCAGAGCCCGAATGTGGAGTTATATTTAAAAAAAAAACTGCAAGTGCTTTAAAAACATTTAAAACATTAAATGCAAAGTACATGTTAGGACGTGCACTCACATGATATTCTCACCTCTAGTCTAACTGTGCACTCCTAACGGAAGTACCCATCTATAACGACACAACCCACTAGCTAAGTGACATCATCTCTAGCTAGACTATCAAAGGTCCTACCCATATTACTCGGTTCTATTAACATTAACATGCTCGTAATTAAGTAGGGATTTAACGTATCTTAGATATTCAATATGCAATCTATATATAATTATCAGTTAACTCGTTATGTTTCTCGAATCAATACCGTAATTATTAGTCACAACTTTAACATGAGGATTCCCATTAATTAAATGTATATTATTCACATCATAAATATACAATACAAGCACCCCGAGAACTAAGCTGCGGTGCACACATACTCTGCTATCCATCCCGGTACATCATGTACATAAGGATTACTTATTCCGAATCTCTCAGGAATAGTTCACAGTTAACAACATCACAAACAATGGAGGCGAACACAGTCACATCACATGGGCACGCACATACCTACGCTCCCACGATCAGCGGACTTATTAATATCCCAATAAGTCTTTCTATGACCTATGTTCATCGAGGTAACCAGTCTAAATCCGGACAACACAAGGATTAGAGGGCCCTAAGCGAACTCAAACCTCCCGTGATAGCAAGTATGGTAGGTATGTCATACACACAATTCATATACCAATACTAAGTTAACACACGTTTTAGTAATACCGTAGTTTAATCGTAGTACATATCGCATTCTCGTACTAACTATAATTATCATAATTTATACCATTCCGGTTTGTAATCATACGCGCCATAATTTTCTCACGTCGTAGTAGACACTCACGTCTCAACCCAAACCGTCCATTTAATATAACTCTCGTATATAATTTTACTCCTCGTAATAACCCAAAAGTCCCAAATCTATCCTTATATCATCAAAGGAAGGTTATCTATATCCTCGAACAAGTTTATGGGATTCCAAAAATCAAAACAGTCCAAAAAGGACCAAACTGTCAACTCGTTAGAAGTCTCGTTCGAACGAGGCTGTTCGAACGAGATCCCAGTTCGTTCGAACAAACTGTACCTTCTAACGATATCTCGTTCGAACAAGATATCGAACGAAATCCCTTCTCGTTAGCAATGACTGGTCAACTCGTTAGAAGCTCGTTCGAACGACCTGGGGATTGCTTCTAACGACTGACCAGTTTCGGCCCAGATTTTTCCCCAATTCGTTTTTATCCATTTTCATCACTCCTAATCTCTTCCAAAGTTCATCCCAACAACGTTTTAGGGTCTCTAATTCATCCTAAACATATTCAAGTCAACTCCTAACATGTTTTCAAGGATTAAATCTCGTTAACATCAATCAAAATATAAATCTCTACACTTTTTCCCCAATTATTTCAAGAACAAGAACCCTAGGTTTATATCATCATCAAATCCCAGAATTTAATTCGTTTTAATTTCTTCTAATCACAATTATCATGAGAGAAATCATCTACCTATCATTCTACATGCAATTCTCTTCAAAATTTTCAAGTTCTAAACTCCAAACTACATGGGTTTTCATTCATCTTTCAAGAACAATTAAAATTCCTCAATTTCTAACATGGAAAAGACATTCTCTGAAATTAAATGGAATAAAGTCACTTGCCTTGGTTCGATTTCTGGTTTTGGTGTAGGTTTGATGGAGTTTTTCTGCAGAATTTCCTCTCTTCCAAGCTCCTTCTTCAATGGTGGCTTAAGGTGGCTAGGGTTTGTTTTGGGGAACTTGGAAACCTAATTGATAACCTCCGTAGCTTAAAGGGTTAAAGTGGGTTGGATAGTGGGTTTAGTGGGTCAATAATCAATCAGATTAAGACTCCTAATTTTCGTCACTTTTAATTCCTCAAAATGTAAAATTACCAAAATACCCCTTAAGTTGCCGGTATGGCCTAAAAATACCCCGGGACCCAAACTATACCCCCAGCTAGTGTTTTCTGACTATCTCGACCCTTTCGGATGCGTTGGCGCACTCAAAACGACCATACGATTTATAGATTTTAAATTCACTTTTATAATCAAAATATTATACCGTGACGCGGCGGTCCCACGCGTCTCAACAAAATTTCTAAAATGCCATATATAAATCTCACGACAACTTTTGTAATACCAAGTTCATATATAATCATATATGCACATAATCAAATACCAACTCGCATCTCTTTAGTATTTTACCCGGATTAATTTCCAATTAATATGCATTTAATTAATTAATCCCAAAAATTAATATAGTCAAAAGTACGGGGTATTACAGTTGGTCCTACAAAGGTTAAGGGACCACCAATTGTACGCTAAGTTTGAGAAGTGTGGTTTTTGGTTGCGGGAAGTGCAATTTTTGGGTCATGTCGTTACTTCGCGGGGTATATCGGTGGACCCAAGTAAAGTTGTTGCGGTGAGGGAGTGGGGTCAGCCCACGACACCTACCGAGGTACGCAGTTTTCTGGGTTTGGCGAGTTATTACCGTCAATTTATCAAGGGATTTTCTAAGATTGCTAGTCCTTTGATAAATTTGACCCGGAAAGGGGTTAGATTTTTTTGGGATAATGCCTGCCAAGCGGCGTTCGATGAGCTCAAGGATAGATTGACTTCGGCTCCAATCCTTGCTTTACCTAAGCCGGGGTTGGAATATTTAGTCTTCACCGATGCATCCCTTCAGGGTTTGGGGGGTGTGCTTCAGCAGGAGCGACAAGCTATTGCATATGCTTCTAGGAAGCTCAAGCCTCATGAAAGAAATTACCCGGTGCATGACTTAGAATTAGCCGCAGTTGTCTTTGCCTTAAAGATTTGGAGGCACTATCTTCTTGGGGAGAAGTTTAGTCTTTTCACGGACCATAAGTCGTTGCAATATTTATTTTCTCAGAAAGATTTGAATATGCGGCAGCGAAGATGGTTGGAGTTCGTGAAAGATTACCAATTTGATATTCGTTATCATCCGGGCAAGGCGAACGTAGTGGCAGATGCCCTGAGTAGGAGACCCGAGGGAGAATTAGCTGATGTGTGGAAAGCTAAATGGAAGGAACGCAGTCATGAGGATGCGGTTTCTAGGGTGTTTATGTCCGTGATGACCGTTACTCCGATGATTGTGGCAAGGGTAGTGGAAGTCCAAGGCATAGATAAAGAATGTCAAGACCACATTCGCCAGTTATTGACTGGGGGAGCGGAGTCCTACTCGGTAAGTTCTGAGGGTGGATTGCGCTTTCATGGAAGGCTTATTGTTCCGGAGGATGGAAAATTACGGCGGGCTGTGATGGCGGAATCTCACGGCTCTAAATTTTAGGTACATCCGGGAAATGATAAAATGTATCAAGATATGCGCCGTCAATATTGGTGGCCGGGTATGAAACGAGATATTTCAGAGTTTGTATCTCAATGCACTACTTGTCAGTTGGTTAAGATTGACCATCAGCTACCGGCAGGTTTGTTGCAACCGTTGGAAATTCCTGTTTGGAAATGGGAGAGCATTTCAATGGATTTTATCACCGGTTTGCCGATGTCACAAAAGGGTCACGATTCGATATGGGTCATAGTTGATCGCTTGACAAAGTCGGCGCACTTCCTTCCCATCCGTACCGATTATAATACCGCTCGTTACGCACGGTTGTTCATTGAAGAGATTGTTAGATTGCATGGGGTGCCCTTGAATATTATTTCCGACAGAGATAAGATCTTTGTTTCCCACTTTGGCAAAGTTTCCAAGAGGCCATGGGAACCGAATTGAAATTAAGCACTTCTTATCATCCTCAAACAGATGGCCAGACTGAAAGGGTTAACCAAATATTGGAGGATATGCTTCGTATGTGTATGCTTGATTTTAAGGGTAGTTGGGAACAATATCTCCCTTTGGTTGAATTTGCTTATAATAACTCATACCAATTCACTATTGGGATGGCGCCCTATGAAGCCTTGTATGGTAGGCCTTGTAGATCCCCCACGTGTTGGTTAGAAGTGGGAGATAACAAGTTTCTTGGACCTGAAATGATTCGGGATACTTCTTCAAAGATCGAGATTATTCGAGATCGTATTCGGATAGCCCAAGATAGACAAAAGAGCTATGCCAATGCGGGATGAAGGCATGTGGAATTGGAAGTTGGAGACCAAGTGTTGGTTCGGGTGTCGCCTATGAAAGGCGTTAAGCGTTTCGGAAAGAAAGGGAAACTTGCACCACGTTTCGTTGGGCCTTTTCCTGTGTTGGCTAAGGTAGGCCAAGTGGCGTATCAAATTGCCCCGTCGAAACCTTTGCAACAGATTCATGATGTCTTCCACATCTCCTCTTTGAAGAAGTATAAGAGGTGTGATGGTGCCCTTTGGCACATTCCTTTCGAGGATATAGAGTTGCAACCCGATGTTTCTTATGAAGAGCAACCAGTGGCTATTTTGGAGCATGGGGAACGTAGATTAAGATCTCGTGTGGTGCCCTTGGTTAGAGTAAAATGGAGTCATCATAGCGTCGAGGAATCTACTTGGGAGCGTGAGGACGATATGCGGGATAAGTATCCGCATCTTTTTATCCAAGGTACGCTTGAATTTTGGGGGCAAAATTCCCTCATAAGGGGGGAAGTATGTAACAACCCTCGCCTTTGGGAGCCCATTTTATATTTATTTGCTATGTTGAGCAGTTGCATATATAACTGCTGGATGTGGGTAAGTGATTATTTAACATGTGGTGTTCTATTTTGTCATGATAATTAATATGGCAATTTGAGTTAAAATGGAACCGGAACTTAAAATGGTTTATAAAATCTCCAAATGATAATTTGGAGGGTGTAGTTAGTTCCGGGAGGTGCGAGACAGTCAAAATGTGTGCCATATTGTATTTTGAGATTTTGGGCACTTTTGACTGGTTTTGGCATATTGCGTATTAGAAATTAACTATTACGGTATTAACACTTAAGGTGAGAGACCTTTTAACCTAAGCCACGTTTAGTCTTCCCCCAATTCTTTCATTTCCTCTTATTTGCCCTAAGTGTTTTAGCCCTAGAGTGAGAGAGAGTGTGGCAGATTGGAGAGATAGAGAGAAATCTTGAAGATTTGTGGTTTGATCTTGCTTTCTTCTTCAACCAAGACTGAATTTGAAGCCCCAAGGCAAGTTTTCTACTTGCTAATGTATAGTTTAAGATGAATAATTAGTATGGGTAGTTATGTATAGTTTTGTGGTATTATAATTGTGGTTTTGGTTGGATTTATTGGTTATCCACATCTTTGATAGAGTTGGTTTGTTGATTAAAGTAGAAAATGTTATTGGGAGCATTTATGATCTTTTTGTATCATTAAATGTAGTTGGAAGATTTTGGGTTAGTCATGGATTTTGTGCTGGTTGTTGATTTTGGGTTTAGAAGGAAAATAGGAGAGAAAGGTCTAGGTCTGCTACGGCCGGTCGATCGCGTCTCTCAGACCGGTCGACCGGGCCTTCGGAAGAGGGCTCACTACTTTCTTTCCCGACATGAAATTAAGGGAGCGGTCGACCGCGATTTCCCACCGATCGACTGGTCCATCCGAAATGAACTTTCTGCTTTCTTTCAAAAGCTAAAATTTGAGACGCGGTCGACCGCGGTCTTGGGACCTGTCGACCGGTCCCCTGTTTTCTTCCCCAAAATTCCCACTTTTGTTTTTAATCCTTTTCTTTCCCCAGGAACTTAGGACTCTTCTTGAATGAAGTAAACCTTGGCTTTTAGAGTCCTAGGTGAGTTGGTTGTCACCCTAGTGTTGAATAGGTTTCACTTGGGGTTAAGTCCGGGGGAGGGGTTGTTCTAAGTGATGTTAAGGCATCACTTCTCTAGGTGCATCCAAATAATTTGGATGGGAATTGAAGGCCCATACTTGGAGACTTTAGGGGCTTGAAATGAGGCATATGAGACCTTAAGCTCGGGAGCCTAATATAATCCCTTGGAGTTTTATTCGAGGCATAACCTAGGATGATGAAATGGTATATCCTAATTGTAGTTTCAAATAAATGAAACATGTAAATGTAATGAAAAAGAAAATGGTTTTTATAGTAAATGCTAATTTACTTAAACACACCTCTCTAAATGCTATCATAAGGGAAGCTCGCGCATGAGGTGATGTTCCTTGACTAGAGAATGCAGGGAGACTATAGTCCTCGGCCATATGCGGGTTTATTATATGTTTTTCTGCGCTAGTGAAGTAATTCCGGGTGTGATTATGACTCACTCGCAGGCATATGGCCACTTCCCGACGTGCGTTAGGTACCCAGGCTGCCTTGTTTGATGGGCCCCTGGAAGATTATAGTCATTTAGGGGCGCGCCCAGTGGGGAAACTCGGAGGGGCGGTCTTAGAATCGTTATATGCACAAGAATGTAACTTTTCTAAACTCAAGTGGGACTTGAGGGATGTATAATTTCCACTAATAGTATTATAATAATTACATTCCTGCTAAGGAATGGGAATTTGAAATGAAATGAGAAGAAAATAATACTGTAATCCTGTTAAGGAAATTTATCTGGTTTAAAGTGGAAATTAGAGAGTGGAAGCTTTTAATTTAATTTAATTTAGCATCATTTCATTCTCTTGCATAGCTTACGTAGTCATGTCTTTTCACTTGTATTCGTATCATTCATGCTAGGTTGTTAGATTCTTGTTCTTTTCATTTCCATGATTTAATTGTTCATATCTAGCATGCTTTTTGTTCATCTGCGAACTATATATAAACCGGGTCCTGACCCGTTCATTTTCTTCTATGCTGTGCTTGTTATTGTATCCGCTCAGGTGCTCCTCCGCAAGGACGCCCGTGTTGATATTCCTACTCTTTTGGCTTTTAAGGAGCTGTATGAAATTGCAGATATTACAGGATGTTTTGTTAGACGCCGTCCTTCTTTTGACATCTAGTTATGATCGGGTCTATCAATCGGGCGAGTGGACCAAACCTGTAATTGTATAATGATTGTAAAGCATAATATCTAACTGTTGTGATTACTTTTGTGTAGCTGTGAACCGACAGCATATTCGGTTCTCCTTTTTGTATATAGTGGTTTTAGATGTATATTAATTATGTTTCTTTGAATTCCACTATTGTTATAAAATGGATTGTTTAAATTGTTTTTCTTAACTTTTAAACTGCATAAATTGTTTTGGCAACCCGTTCTCTGAACTATTGGGTGGTTTTCTCGGTTACTCTTACTATATTTGTGGTGCTGAGAATGATTTCCGTCCATGATTACCGTATATGTCGGAGTATCGGGCTGGCCACCCCTTATTTCGGAGTGCGGGTTGTCACATTTATTAACTGCTTCTGGTTAGTGATATTATGTAACTGGTGATACTGACAAAATTTTGTTTATGAAAACATTCACTGGAAATAATTTGTGTTTTTTTTCACTTTGATTTGATTTTTGATGGTTGTTATTCATTAATTTTTTTCATTCTTTTTCCCCCGTTGTGTTCATTCTTTTGCCTAAAATGCTCTGTTTTGATTTTTTTTTCTTGAAAGCATTAGTAATAATTAACATAGCATTTTTTCCTTCTAAAATACTCCCGAATTGGGGGAGGGGTTGAGGCCCCTACGGGTTTTCTAAATGGGGCTGGGGCTGGGGAGGGTACATTGGGGTCTGAGTTGGTTATTGAATTTGCATAAATGGTTATTTATGATAATTAAATTGAACTTAGGATGAAATTAGAAGATGGGTTTGCGTAAATGGTGATTATTGGATTTAGATTTGTTTATCCCACGAAATTGAATCAGTCGATCCTGGCAGAGGTGGTGTTTGTGGTATTTTTAAGGGTGGTTTCGATTTATGTTGGTGTGGGTTCTCCACCAAAAGATATATAAACTTATAGGGTTATATTTGGACGAACTAGAGACATGTGAAGGATTCGTGTGTCCTCAATCTAATCGGGATTCATTGAGTAACTTTTGTAAGCTTAACTAGGTTAGTAACCGAGTGCATGTTATAACCTTGTAGTGGTGTATTTTAGATTGACTTTAAAAAATCATATGGCCATGCCGATTGAAAGTTAAATTGAGTTAATATTAATTAAAAGAAATTGAATTTAATATTGCAACTATTAATGCCGATTTTTAATTAAAAAGAATATTGTGTTGATGTAAATATTACCATTAACTTTAAAACAATTCTTGAATGAAAAATCACATAGGCCTAAACAATGATTAAAAGGTTTTTAGTCCAATTAAGGACATTAATAATTTTCTTTGAAAGTGAAACTTAAAGAAAATGATTGTGATTCATCATTAATGAAATCTTCAATAGTTCAATCCAATTTGAAACATGGTTTGGATGCAGCATTGTAATTTAGATGTGACATGTGTTGTGATACTTTACCTTAATAAGGAGAAAGGTAAATAAATGTGTTGATTTTATTATGATGTTAACAATTAAAATTATTATGGAGTAATTTTTGATTCCCTTAAATATTTGGATATCATGTAAACATATTTCATCATGAACATGGAGTGTGTGGTATGATCATAACACTCGACACTTCATGTTTTTTTATTGCAATTATAATTTTCTATGGTACATGATACACCCTTATATATACTTTTTTTGTGGAAGAGGGAAAAAGCCCCCATACATTTATTTATTTATTTATAGAGAAATTGCCTCTCCATAATGGCCTACAGGCAAAAGATAAATGAAAGCAAAAATTGAGATTTTAACAAAATCCTTGATGAAAGGTTGATTCCAACATTTGTCAAAGCATCAACAACCATGTTAGATTCCCTGTAGCAGTGTGATAAAGAGTAATTAACAAGCTTAAGATATTCTTTGATTTCATCCACATAAATATTCAACTTCCAGGGTGGTTTCCAGTTTTTATTTATCAAATTAACCACGAACAAAGAATATACCTCAATATGAACTTCCTTGATATTATTAGCAATACATAATTTAAGCTCTGTAATAAGACCAAATAATTCAGCAACTCAATTTGTAGCCACCTCTGTAGATTGAGCAAAAACAAACACAACATGTCCCTTATCATCTCAGACAAAGCCACCACAACCACTAATACCCGAATTACCTTTAGAAGAACCATCACTATTGAGTTTGTAACTTTTAGAAGGAGGAAAATACCACTGAATAAACTTGGAAACATGAATTGTATTTCTGGATTTAAGGTTGAAAGCATATTTAATACCACCATCAAAACTTGCAAATGAATTTTTGAAAGTGATCTCCTTACATATGTCTGAAATGAGAGAGAGAGACTTGAATATAACAGATTGAGCATCCACATCAACATCTTCAAAAGTAGCAAGATTTTTACTTTTCCAAATCTCCTAGGAGACCACAATCGGGATGCACTTACATAGGAAGATAGAATAATCTTTAGCTCCTGATTTCAACTACCAGCTATTCGTGAAAGCAGATGTAAAATTTCTATCTAATGAGATTCCTATCAAATCAGCGAAGAAGAGCCAAATAGGATGAATAATGGGGCATTGGATAAACGAGTGGCTAATAGACGACCCTTATATATACTCCTAATTGAATTTTATATAATTTTCTTTTTACCACTCTCGGGTTTGCAGGTGACAAGCTCTTAAGTAATTATTTTAAATTATCCCCTTCACTCAGTTGCATTAAAGTGGTTTAAATGATTAGATCAAGGTTAGCGATCTTATCTATCATAATAATGCCTCTCCTTGCGATTCTATTTGTTGTATGGAAAATGATAACATGTGCCCTTAACACACAAGTTTGAAGCCTCAAAATTGAAAGTATGATTGCTTTATATGAGCATTTTTACCCCATTAATTGAATGCCACTGCCCATAATGGACACATACCTTGATCAAACCAAGTCCTTTGATGAGGATCCCAGGAAGCCACTAGCCACGGTGGATGAGGATCTGAAGTAAGATTTCGCTCAAATCCATTCACAAAATACTCGATTGAATTCCCTGAATGCATGCATTCATACGTGCTTTAATTCCTTTTCTATTTTTAATTTACAATGTAGCCCATTAATTTGTGTTTTTCATTTGGACTCAATAAACTAAATCACCGTGTATCCTTAAAATTATTACTTATGCATTCCATAGGAAAACCAAATGGTGCGTTATATGGTATGTTCATGAAAATATTTATTAATAAAGTTTACAATTCATTTTCACGTTCTTCAATCTTGTGGTTTTTTAATTTATGAAAGCTCATTTTATTTCATATAACCTTCAAGTGTCAATTAAAAATTGAGAAATAATTTTAAAAAAAATACAAAATCAATGTCCAAAAGGCAAAAATTATACTTTGTTTTCCCACAAATGAGCATATGCCTACAATCGCAACCCTATATTTTTGTTGAGCCTGCTCCTTATTCTATAAAAGAGGCAGTTTAGAGTGATGCTGCTGACAGTGGACCAATCATCACACCAAAATGTTTTTTTTTTGTAACAGATATAAAAAGTGCTTATAACACTTACATATTTTTCAACGGTTTAAAGACCCTTGAAAATTTTATAAGTGTCCAAAACCATTAAAAAAAGACAAATTTAACATATGAAATCACATGATAGTCCCCAACATGGTTCAAAATCACGACCGAGTCAACTCGGTATTGATCGATTTCACCAGGTCTCACCAATAACCAATCCAATTTCGAGAAGTGATTAAAAAATAACATTAAATAGTGGAATATTAGTTGATATCGCTGAGATTGCGGTTGCTCTGAGTCATATCCACACCCACATCCTTTGGGAGGAGACTACCCAAATTCACATCCATGATAAAATTATCAATTTGTATATCTTTACCACAATCCATATCACAACTGGATTAGGAGATGAAATTGATGAAAATAATGTAATCACTTCAATATAAATTATGTGCGAATTTTTATGCGTCTTTACATTATTTTGTTTATTTATTATAGAGAATTGTTTTCTACATTTTTTGAATTTTTTTGGGTCTTCTAGATAACATATCTTTGCGTATTGCCTGATCTCGCAACTGAGTTGCCTTGCCTCTTTCATATATGCTAGTATAGATTGTGTTATTAAAAGGGTCCTTTGGACCGAATTTAATAGTATTGCCCAACAATACACCCACATATGGTAAAAACGATAGCAACAAGTGTGATGCACAAATAAGATCGTGCTTCACCCAGGCACGTAATAAATACGAATGTCCTCTCTTGGCACACAACCATACAGCCATCTCGATTCACTCGTTTCAATTAACATTGTTATCGTTATTAAATATCGCTCTACATTTCTCATTTATCTTATTACTCAAGTCAAGTCGTAATGTCATTTTATTCAATTCACCCCGCCATCGCACCATATTAAATTAGCTTATAGTTCACGAGTTACGATATTTACCTCCTAAGGGATTTCTCAATCCACATTTAGGAATTGAACTAACTAGGGGTTTTTCAATGATTAAGATTTACAATTAAAAGAGATAAGTTAATTATAATATTCCTAAAATCTCCACTCCTACCCATCTCTATACTCCATAATGAAATCCGAACAACCAACTCCCCCGATACACTTCAGTCTATATAGGGTATTCATTGACACACTAGAATTAGTTTTGGAATATTAAGGTGAATCTTATTAAGGTTTAATGAATAATATCACAACTTCCAAGTTAAAGACAAGAACAATCCCACTACAAGTCAACATCATCAACAATTCATCATAAGCCAACAATTTATCCAAATACTCCTTTTAATCTAACTACTTACAATTTCAATCCCAACAATATAAGTGACATAATCAAGTATTCAATACCAACTATAATGCAATAGGATTTAATATCCATTTTTGAACTAAATTATTGTGTAAAGAGGATTCAAATGGTATACAAGACTATAATCATGGGCTATTTTTTTATTTACAAGTCTACATGTGAATTTAAACTTCTATTAATAAACATTATGCATCAAACCATGTTAATTTTATGTTTATACTAAAAGTACAACTAACCAAGCAAAAGCTACCACTTTACATATTATATCCATTTTCAACAATAAGGTAATTTTAATTAAGGCTCAATTGTCAATAATCAAGTCTAATTATCATAAGGCCATAAATCAATATCCAAAAACCCTATCATGCCAGTCTAATTATAATTTGCCTAATTTCAACAATCTTTTATTTAATTGAATCTAAATCCAGCCTATAATATGTCAATCAAATCAATTCATATCATAAAAGGGAGTAGAATGAAGGATTATAAACCCTAAGGGTTGTAATAAATTTTAGATTTAAAATTTAGATTTATGTCAAATTAAAATTTATATATACCAAAGGAGGAGAGTAGATTAGTAACTTGCCTTTGAAAGGCACAAAAAAATTGGTTTATATGAAATAGATGAAGTCCTTTGAAATTAACTTTAAAGATCTTCAAAAAGCCTCTTTGAATCTCTATTAAAAAGATTTAATCCCCTTATTCAATTCTTGCCTGAAATTGAGTTGGGGTTTATTTGTTTTGATTATTAAATTGGTTGTTTGACACTACACCAAAATGGTCAAATTGACACCCTTTAAGCGGCAAGCCTTATCACGGTCATTGATCGTGACAAAAAAACACGCATTTTTTGTCACGGTCAATGACAGTGACAAGGCCGTGACAATGCTTATCACGGTCATTGACCGTGACAATACCTTAAAGTTGTCACGGTCAATGACCGTGACATGTCCGTGACATTTCTGTCAGTAAAAAACCCTCCCTCTTCTTTTTTCCCACTGATTCTATTCCCTCCATTTCTCTCTCTCTCTCTCTCTAGCGACTGCTCACTCTCCCTCTCTACAACTTTGGTATGTTTTCTCTCTGTATTTCTCCTCCATTTATGTATATGTGTATGTATATGTGCGTGTGTGTGTATACATGTGCGCGCGCGTGTGTGTGTGGTGTATTTATGCGTGTGTGTGTGGGGGGGGGGGGGGGGGAGGGGGCAGGGCTGGGGGGAGGGGAGGGGGTGTATGTGCGCGCGTGGGTGTATATGTATATGTGTGTGTGTTTATGTGTGTATATATACGTGTGTGTGTATATTTGCGTGTGTGTGTATATGTGCATGTGTGTGTGTGTGTGCGTGTGGTGGTCAGTGGCAACGGCAACGGGGGTAGGGGGTGGGGGTGGGAGGGGGGCAGGGGGTGTGGGCCTCTGTGTGTGTGTTTTTAATTAAATTTTTATTGGTTTATTAGATATTGCCCCTCATATTGTAGTGCCCCTTGTAAAATAATTGATTGATTTAATATTGATTGGTGGTTAATTTTTTTTTGTAAATTAATAATTAGTGCCCCTTTCATATGCAAGTAGGATTGCCCCTCATTGTAAATTAGTAAATTAATAATTGCATACTTTAATTATTAGTTTAATTGATGAAAAGAATTAATTGAGTAGATGAATTAGAAGGGGTACAGGATACACATTTATTGTTGCCATTGCGGTTGGATTATAGTGGATCGATGTTGAGTTGGTTAATTTTAAAAGTGGCATGACCACTGGATTATCGTCCATATGGAGGTAGGATTTTTCAACTTTTTTTGAAAATTACTTTGTATAACGAACAATATATATAGTATGATAATTAAATGAAACATACTTGAAATTACATATAGTGTGCATAGATACTAGCCTTCTAGTTCTTATGCGTATGCATTAAATAACCCTTAGACCCGTTCGAGAGTCATTACCCCTGTAATGAGATCTCTCGAATTGTCCCGTTTGGACAGTTTGGGACTGTATAATTTATGTATAATAATATTCTTAGTCGCTTAAAGTTGTTACTTTTGGAGGAAGTTCTGCAGTCGTATCCTAATGTTCTCTGGGTACATACTAGATTGACAAGTGTGACTCTTATTTCAATTGATCAATTGAAATAACACTCACACTTGTCCATCTACGTCGTGTATTTGGAGAACTACGGGAATATGCTGTCGAATTTTTCTCAAATCCTAACGATGTGCATGAGCTGTTAAGTAGATTACAAAAAAATGTGATCTTGAATGGGATAGGACCACTCACCCTTTAGAGGAGATGGAGGAAATAGAAATTTCTATTATAAATTGAATTTGAATTTAAAATTTAAAAATCGAATATAAATAAGACATAATTAAATGAAACATACTATAAATCTGAGTTTTGTTTATACTAATCCATGAATATACGCTTCTTACCTTTAATAGGTAATTAGTTGTGGTAGCTGTGATGGGATATCCGAAATACAAAGAGTGGATGGGTGAGACAAATAGAATGGGGGATGTGTTTCATAGAGGTGCTAATGAATTTGTAAAATACGCAAAGAGATGTCATAGTGATGAAGAGTTTCGGTGTCCGTGTGCCAGGTGTAAGAATGGTAAGGTGTTTGAGTGGAAAACAGTTGAACTACATTTGTTAAGATCGGGTATGCAAGATAGTTATCGATTTTAGAGTTTTCACGGTGAATTGAAAGTTCCTTTTATCCCCAAACGACCTTTACAACAACCTTCAACAAGTAGGATAGATGTAGAAGGGGACGACGTGGATCATAATATGTTAGAGGATTTAGTTGATGATGCATACGGAGTTTATGAAGCAGAGGAGAATGAGGTTACTGATGATGTACAAGGTTCAAGTACTTGTGAAGATATCACGATAAACCTTGACGATGACTACCAAAGTTTAAAATTTATAGCGACCTAACCGTTATACTATGGCTGTAAGAAAGATCAAATAACTTTACATACCATGACTGGTTTGCACAGTTTGAAGACGCAGTACGGATTGTCTAGCAATAGCGTGATAGGAATTCTAAAATGGGTGAAGGGCTTACTACCCAAGGAGAAGACGCTTCCAAATAGCTATCCTGTTATGAAGAATAGTTTGAAAGGTTTGGAAATGAAGTATAAATCGGTTCATGCTTGTGTGTATGACTTCATACTATACTGAAAGTAGTATGAAAATATCGATCGTTATCCGACTTGCGATGAACCTAGATATTGTAATACCTCGTATTTTTATGACTTTTAATTTTTGGGGATTTATTAAATTTAATTAGAGATATTAATTTAATATTAATCTGAAAAATCATTTAAATACTTACTAGCGTGATGAGAGTTAGTAATTATTGTAATTATAATGTAAATTACTTTATGGGTAAAGTACGTGGTGTAATTGAATTCAGTAAAAAAATTATCACGAGAATCTAATTTGATAATTTTAGAAATTTATTGGGACGCGCTTGTGCCGTGTCGGGATTAAATTCGAACTACTAAAAGTGAATAAATTATAAGTCACCTATATGGTCATTTTGAGTGCGTCAATGTGTCCGAAAGGGTCGAGATAGTCAAAATAATGTACCCGGGGGTTTAGTTTGGGTCTCGGGGAGTTTCTAGGCTTAATTAACATCCCGGGAGGGCGTTTTGGACATTTTACATTTTTGGGCATGAAAACCCACGAAATTCCTAATAGTATATCATATAATAGGAGTTGTCTTCTAGGGTTAGAACAACCAAAAACCTAAGATGGCCATTGGAAGGGAAGAGGAGAAGCTCTACAAGGAGTTCAAGGCCAAGAACTCCACCGTTTGCATCGCCATCGCCGCATAACTTTAGATCGCGCAACGAGGATCGCAACCACACAAATCTTGTCCACTAATCTGAACCAAGAATTTCCAGGCAAGTATCTATCTTGCCCTATTTCAGTCAATACTTCAAGAATATTAGTCTAGGGTTGATTAGGACTAGTTCTTGTGAAAGAAAGCTTGCATGGGAGACTTTAAATTGCATGTTTTAGAGATAAAAAGATGTATTCTGGAAATATAAATCACATGTAGAGGTTGAACCACGAAATTCAATGAATTAGGAGTAGAAAATCTGGAAAAATAATGGTAAGAATTAAGTTAAAGGAATTATTAGGGTTCTTATAATTTTTTGGATTTTAACCCGTTTAATTCGTTATTCATGATGAAAATACGCATGCCTGACGTAGAATATCACTTATTTGAGGATATAACACTTGTAGTATGAATTGTTGGGAGTTTGGGAATCAAAAACATTGGTTTGACTGATTTTGGAAGAAGAAATCCGTAACTGGAAATTCTGCAGATTTGCCACATCTGCTTGATCGATTGATCGACCTAAGAGCATCGATGGATCGATCGATCGAACCCCTGCCATAGATCGATCGACCCCTCCTCGCAGACTTATACTTTCCTTTTAAATGATTAATTTCAATTTAAGTGAGTAGTAATCCTTGGACATTTCTAGTAAAACCTTTCGGGATGTAAAGAAGGCAGTAGGACTTTATAAAATTATGGAATCTTTAATGTAAAACGAGATTAACATTTAACGGAGGGAATACACTTAAGGAACAATGGGAACGTGTGTCTAAAGAGTGAGACTCGTAAGGAAGTTACGTTGTAAAGTTAAAGAGTACCTACAGAAATTACACTTAGGGGAATAGGATTTCATTAGTGTTGCGAATGAGGTCTGGAATAATTCCATTTAATAAGAATAAAAGAGAAAACCGTACGGGATAATCATATAATGTGCAATAAGAATAAATATCATAAGTATGGGTCATGAGAGTGTACCTAAATTTGATATGGGAATGGTAGTATACTTATATGACTGTGTTTATGCATATACTATATACGTGTGAAAATCATGCCTGCGCTACTTGCTATCCATGAGGTTACCGCGCTGGAACGGTCTTATCTCGATGGGACCTTTATGGGGGATATTGACTCGTACCCTAGAACATAGAAATCCTTGGTACAGGCTATCGGATTGATAGTTAGACGGTCCTAAGAGACGTGAGGGTATGCGCTGACCTCTTAGTGACTTGTAATTATGCTTCGCCTCAATTTGTATGTGTTTTGTGTTAATACAGTTTGAGAGTTATTCCGACCTAGTTTTCCCTTAGTACGAGTGATACGGGAACTTGATAGCAGAGTATGCCAACACCATAAATTTATGTGGGGTGTCGATAGTATATATATATTATATGAGTGATTAATATATATATATATATATATATATATATAAACTTAAAATTGGGAACTATCTACTGTGGCTAAAGATAGGAAAATAATGTATAATTATTTCAACTTGAATATTGGTGTTGATACCAAAATTAGTATGCTGATATGGACGAATAATAAGAAGACACGTGTCAATCTACGTGGCACAATAGCAACGAGGAAGTTTATTCCCCCGACCTAGTCATACTCACTCCGAGCAACAAGTGTACTCTGAGGAACTCCAGCTGTCCGAGGAACTCCAGTGCTCCGAGGAATTCTTGAACGACGAGCAACTAAGGCGGTTCGAGCTGCATCTCGACCACAACATTTATTGCCAGATAATCAACAGTTCAACTATTCATTGAATGCTTATCGTCTTGACGCACACGCTTGAAGAGCATTTAATGAATTACCCTTTCATATGAATATCATTTAATGTATCACCCTTTCAGATTATGGCCTGAAGGCTATAAATACATTGTATTACCCTCATTCAAAGGGACTGGAATTTCTTGATAGTACTTGTAATCGAGAATTCCCAAACACTCAGCAATAACACAACAGTGGACGTAGGCCATTCATATAAGGCTGAACCACTTTAAAATTCTTTGTCTCATTTATTTATCTGTGATTGAATTATTAGAATAATCTAATTTTTTACATCAACAGATTGGCGCCGTCTGTGGGAACGACTGTTGTTATCGTTTTTCACCAAAATTCATTCATCATCAATGGCAGATAATCCGGAATCTAGCAATCGAAACGCTGGAAATGATGGAAATCTTCCAAATCCTTCTGCACCTTCAGATTTGGCTAGAATTATGACGAATCTGGCTCAAGGACAAGCCGCCATGCAAGAAATAATGCGGCAACTCATACAAACCCTTCATGGCATGGCACCTGCACATTCGGGACAACGAAGTGGTCAGAGACAAACCAATTTACTTTCTTCACGATCCAGGCGTACAGAGACGTATCATAATGAGGAATATGATGATTTCTCTTATCAACCTGGGCAAACTTCATCGATACGGGCCACAGATACTGAGCAACGTATTACTCTCTCTCCAGAGAGGACTAGTGCCTTGGAAAGACTGAGCAGGGTGTCTCCTTTCAGTCGATTAAGCCATAGGAGGAATAAGAGTCCACCTAAAGCCATGTCGAGGAATTTTCGACAACCATCAGATCTAAGAAAAGGATCATCACAATCGCGACCAGCTGCTCGTCAAGATAGATCTCAGGAGGCCACTTCAGAACAATCAATTGCCCGAACTAATAGGCCCGAGGATGGAAATGAAGCTTGGAAAGGTTCCATTCAACGGTTGTAGGATAGATTGGGAGAAATGGCTAAGGCGAGGAACCCCCTACAGCGAACTTTTATTCAAGGGACACCTTTCGTAAAGGCCATTGTGGATTTTCCTACACCGTCAAAATTTAAAGCACCCGTGGTGACTCCCAAATATGATGGAAAGACAAATCCTGTTCTTCACATAGAGCAATATCAAGCTGCTGTCGACATCTATGTTGTCCCCGACGAGATGAGATGCAGAGCATTCTCAGGAACTCTTACTGGATCTGCCCAGATATGGTATAACAATCTTCCTAGAGGTAAGATTTCAACTTTCTTTCAGTTGGCTGAGTTGTTCATTAGCAATTTCTATTTTGGAGCAAAGCCAGTAAAACGAGTAGCACACTTGTTAAGTGTTAGACAAAAATCTGGTGAAAGTATTAGAGATTACATAACTCGTTTCAATAACGAGAAACTGGAAGTCATAGATTATGAAGAAAAGACAGCAATCACCGCCTTGATGAGTGGTTTGTTGCCTAAGAAGTTGTATTACACTTTGGCCAAAGATCCACCTACAACTATGTCAGAGTTGATGGCAAAAGCGACTAAAATCATGAATGCCGAGGAGGCTATGGCTGCGAAGAAGAATATGGATAAAGAGACCAAGGAGGAAGGCGACAAATCTAAGAAGAAAGAGCATAAGGGCAATGGCGGTGACAAACATTCCAAGAATAATAAGTCGTCATGGGAAGTCCTGAAGAAATTCGATAATTATACTCCTTTGAAAATGGGTATTAATCATGTCTTGGAAGAAATCAAGAATAACGAGGAAGTAAAGTGGCCAAAGAAACTGAGGTCAGACCCTGACACGAGGAATAGGGAGAAATATTGCAAGTTCCATAAGGATCATGTCCATATGACCAAAAATTGCATAGCTCTTCAGAACGAGATTGAAACACTCATCCGAAGATGGAAACTAACAAAGTATGTTGATCGGGGAGGTGAAAGAAGAAATAATGACCGAACTAGAGAGAGGTCCAGATCTCCTCTTCGAGCAGAGGAGAAAAAGAAGAGAGACCATGAAGATGATCCAGATGATGACCCTGATCTTCCTAAGAAACCAAGGCATCCAGAACAAGAGGTATTTTTAATACGCTTTGGGTTATTTGATTGTAATATCATTACAGGTGGAGATGCAGGAGGAGGAGATCTTACTGCAAAAAGAAAAGCTTACCTCGGTGAGGCTCATGCTTGCTCATACATTCATCGAATAAATTTGGCTGAGGAAGATCGCCCGAGGAAGATAAACAAAGAAAAGCTGGTCATTGGTTTTTCAAAAAATGAACTTGCAGGTGTTCTTTACCCTCACGACGACCCTTTGGTGATCAAAATGAGGATGAAAAAAGTAATGATTTCAAGGGTTCTGGTAGATAATGGTAGTTCGACAGATATCATGTTCTACTCATGCTTTGACAGTTTAAATTTAAAATTATCTTAATTGGAGCCTTATCACAGACCCCTCCTGGGTTTTGCTGGCGAGAAAGTTTTTCCACTTGGGACAATCAAGTTGGATATATTCATTGGAACTTGGCCTTCTTGTCGAACAGAAAGAATACGCTTATTTGTGATGGATAAAAATGTGCAATCAGCTTACAACATCATCATGGGAAGAGTTGGTTTGAAGAAGTTCGAAGCAGTTCCATCTACAGTACATCAGTGCTTAAAATTCCCAATAAATTTTGGAGTAGGAGTTGTGAAAGGTGATCAAAAAGTAGCTCGGGAATGCTATTATTCATCTGCCGAGCAAGAGGAGCTTGAAGAGTCAAGCTAAAAGACTACTACCTACCAGGTGGATGAAGGTATAAAAATTGAAACACTGGATCCTAGAGATGAATCCCAACTTGTAAAAGGACAGGTGGTGGAATCTACAGAAAATGTTATTCTGGACGACGATCATCCTGAACGAATAACCCAGATTGGTTCAACTTTGGATGCCTCAATAAAACAGGAGTTGATAACTTTCTTGCGAAACATGAAGAAAACTTTTGCATGGAGTCATGAAGACATGCCAGGAATAGATCCAAACTTCTTATGTCATGAGCTCAATGTGAATAAGGAGATCAAGCTTGTAAAGCAGAGAAGAAGAGTATTTAGTCCCGAGAAGAATCAAGCTATACAAGAGGAGGTCGAGAAACTCCGAAAGCTCAATTCATTGAAGATGTGAAATATCCAGACTGGTTAGCCAACGTGGTAATGGTAAAGAAGAAAAACAATAAATGGAGAATGTGTGTTGATTTCACTAATCTCAACAAGGCATGCCCAAAGGATCACTTTCCATTGCCCAGAATTGACCAGCTAGTGGATGATACCTCGGGGCACGAGCTGCTCAGCTTCATGGATGCTTACTCTGGTTACAACCAGATCAAAATGAAACCTGAAGACAGGGAAAGTACTTCTTTTATTACCCCTAGGGGAACTTATTGTTACAATATTATGCCTTTTGGTTTGAAAAATGCAGGAGCGACATACCAGCGGCTGATGAACAAGGTTTTTGCCGAACAAATCAGTTGCAATATGGAAGTTTATGTCGATGATATGCTGACAAAGAGCAAGAAAGCTGCTGATCATCTAGTTGACTTAGGTCAAACCTTTGATCAACTGGATAAATACCAAATGAAGCTCAACCCGACGAAGTGCACATTTGGAGTACGAGAAGGAATGTTCCTCGGGTACATCGTCAACCAACGAGGCATTGAGGTGAATCCAGAAAAGATCAAAGATCTTTTAGGGTTGCGATCTCCAACGACGAAGAAAGAGGTGCAGAGTCTTACAGGACGAGTTGCAGTGCTAAAAAAATTTGTATCCCGAGCAACTGATAGATGCCTCCCATTCTTCAAAACACTTCGAAAACTTTTCGAGTGGAATGATGAATGTGAAAAAGCCTTTCAAGACTTGAAGAAATATTTGGGAGCACCTCCACTGTTGTCCAGGCCAGTAATGGGAGAAAAGTTGTACTTATACCTGGCAGTATCAGAGAATGCAGTCAGCTCGGCATTGATCAGATTAGAGAATGGAGTCCAGAAATCAATTTATTACACAAGTAAGGCTTTTCGAGGTGCAGAGGTCAGATACCCAAAACTGGAAAAATTGGCATTGGCATTAATTGAAGCAAGTAGAAGAATGAGGCCATATTTCCAGGCCCATACCATCGTCGTGTATACCGACATGCCATTAAGACAAGCCCTTCATAAGCCAGAAAAATCAGGGAGACTGATGTACTAGGCAATAGAGCTCGGAGAATATGATATTGTGTATGAACCCAGATCATCATTAAAAGGGCAGGCTGTAGCAGACTTTATAGCAGAGTTTACATATCCTGATACCCCTGAGGAACAAAAGTTGCTCGCTGACCAATCTGTGGATGTTATAGGATCAACAGACATAAGTCCAGACCAACTCCGATTGGTAAAAGGGCTTGTGGATGTAGAAAGATCATCAAATTCAAACCCAGACCAACTCCGATTGGTAAAAGGGCCAGAAGAGATGGTCGACGAGGAGCAAAAATTACCAGGAAAGGATGAAAGAAAACAACAGATATTTCACCGAGGAACTCTGTTAGATAAGAAATTTGAAGACGAGTTACCTACATGGAGATTATATGTAGATGGGTCATCTTGCACAACAGGTTGTGGAGCAGGGATTGTTTTGAAAACTCCAGACGAGATTGACATGGAATATGCCCTGCGATTCCAATTTAAAGCCTCCAATAATGAGGCTGAGTATGAGGCCATGATAGCAGGTCTTAATTTAGCAAAGATTATGGAAGCACAACAAGTATTGGTATTCAGTGATTCTCAATTAATTGTGAATCAGATGATGGGAACATATGCAGTTAAAGGAGAATTAATGGTCAAGTATCATGCAAAGGTGATGGAGTTGTTGGCAGAATTTGAAGCCATTCAGTTGATCAGAATACCAAGAGTGGAAAATGCACAAGCAGACGCACTGGCCCGACTAGCATCAGCTACTCGTACCGAGCTGCGAAGAACGATACCAATTGAAGTATTAGAAAGTCGAAGCATAGATGAAGACTTGACGATGAATGTTATTACCCTTGATTTAGGACCATCTTGGATGGATCCCATCAGGGCATATATTGAGGAGGGAGAATTGCCGGAGGATAAGCTCTCTGTAAAGAAATTGAAGTTTAAAGCTTCTCGGTATGTACTAACTAATGGTGTTTTGTATAGACGAGGAATTATGGTAGGTTTGCAGAGATGTGTACATCCCTCCGAGGTGAAAGAATTGATTGAAGAGATCCATGTAGGGTCTTGTGGAGCACATGTAGCAGGTCGGACACTTTTACAAAGAGTGATGACGCAGGGGTATTACTGGCCAACGATGAGGGCTGATTGTATAGCCTATGCCAAAAGATGTGATAAATACCAACGTTTTTCTTCCATCCAACATACTCCACAAGCATTGTTGACACCCATAACTTTCCCTTGGCCATTTTCCATGTGGGGAATTGATTTGGTTAGACCACTGCCAACAACCCGAGGAAGATTCAAGTACCTCGTCGTTGCAGTGGATTATTTTACTAAGTGGGTAGAAGCTGAGCCACTTATTGATATGACATACAAGAAGGTATACCAGTTCGTTTAGAAGAACATAATCTGCCGATATGGTCTCCCTCATGCTTTCATCACAGACCATGGAACACAATTCGATAACGAGGAGTTTGCCGCCTATTGTCATCAGTCAAACATTTTGAAGATTCATTCAGCACCAAGCCATCATCAAAGCAATGGATAAACTGAAGTGACGAACAGAACATTACTAAATGGTTTGAAGAAGAGGATAAGTGAGGCTAAGGCTAATTGGATTAATGAGCTACAGTCAGTATTTTGGGCTTACCGAACAACTCCCCGAGCAGCAACTGGAGAATCACCATATATGCTGGCGTTTGGAAGTGAGGCTGTAATACCTGCCGAGTTGGGTCTTCCAACACACAGAGTGATGAATTTCAATTCCCCAGTCAGCGACTTAATGAGAAGATTGGATTTGAATATGCTCGAGGAGGTTAGAGAAAAGGCAGCCATTAGGAATGCTGCTTACCAACAACGAACAGCTCTGTTCTACAACAAGAGGGTGAAGAAATGCGACTTAAAAGAAGGAGATTACATGCTAAAGAAGGTCATTCAGAAGCACAATAAATTGGAAGCAAACTGACATGGACCTTACCGAGTTACAGAAGTTGTTCGACCAGGAACTTACCGCATAGCAACTCTAGAAGGAGAGGAATTTAAGAATGCATGGAATGCTGAACACCTACGCAAGTATTATCAGTGATGTAAAATGTAAAGCAGTTCCATCAATATGAATAAAATGATGATATTTCGCCATCTTCTTTCTTTTATTGAAAGTTTTTCGGGGAATACTAGCGTGCAACACTACGCTGTTCAGCAATAAAAGTAACACCGATAGTTCAAACCCAGATCAACTCCGGTTGGTAAAAGGGCGAGAACAAACTATACTCCTTTGGTTAGGAGGCGTACACTAGCTCAGACCAACTCCGGTTGGTAAAAGAGTTAGTGGACACGATAGTTCGAACCCAGACCAACTCTGGTTGGTAAAAGGGTGAGAACACCCCATACTCCTTTGGTTAGGAGGCGTACACTAGCTCAGACCAACTCCGGTTGGTAAAAGAGTTAGTGGACACGATAGTTCGAACCCAGACCAACTCCGGTTGGTAAAAGGTCAAAAACACCTCATACTCCTTTGGTTAGGAGGCGTACATTAGCTCAGACCAACTCCGGTTGGTAAAAGAGTTAGTGGACATGATAGTTCGAACTCAGACCAACTCCGGTTGGTAAAAGAGCGAGAACACGATAGTTCGAACTCAGATCAACTTCGGTTGGTAAAAGAGCGAGAACACGAGACTCCTAAAAAGGCCAATCTCGGTTGGTTAGGAAACAAGATATGCTCTCAAATGCCAACTTATGTTGGTCAGGAAGTAAGATTATCACAGAAAATACAAAAGTTCCTCGAAGAATAAAATATTCCAAACTGAACCAAGTATGGTTGGTCGGGGATAAAAACCCACTAACTGTAGTTGGTCGACGAGGAAAATTCATCGACCTTGGTTGGACGGGCACATTTTATGAAAAAGACAAAAAGTTACCAAGTATGGTTAGTTGGGGATAAAATCTCACTAACTATAATTGGTCGACAAGCTTATTTTTACAACCTTGGTTGGTTGGAATAATTTTCAACATTTTTATACTCATTACTTTATTATTAAGTGATCGAGCAACATTTTTGATACTTGTAACTTTTTATTACTAAGTTGGTCGATGAACCACACAATATTGTTATGCAAGCACAAATATAAAGTATTTGACAAATACAAGACAATAGCAATACAGATTTGCAAATAAAAATGAAAGTCTTTCATTAAAATTCAAAATAAATTACAAGTTACATTGATAATTATATGGATATGTATACTAACTGTTACATAAGAATTTCCTATTCTATTGGTTTTTTCCCCTCAGCCTTCGATACAGGTTCCTCGCCAGCAGGCGGATCATTTAAAGACTGAGGAGAATTAATGAAGTTCAAGCCCTTCAGCATCCTAACGTTCATCACAGAAGGTCGATCTAGGAGATGCTCAGGACGAGATACCTCAAACTGAGAATGCAAACTGTAATCACCGAGGTACTTCGCAATTAAGCTCCGAGGAATGGCACGAGCTGGGATCCATTCCATGTTCAAATTGAACAGTGGCACAAGCAAGTCAAGTACCCCAGGATCATAATAGTCCCACAGGTAGTGTCCTTGTTCAAGTTTCAGCACGCCCAAGGCATTCAGCCCGCCTTGTTTGTAGCCCTCATTATTGGCATTCTGGATACGAGCATCTAAATGGAATAGTTCCTCGTTGTATCCAGCCATCCAAAATTCCCTGGGCTGTTTATGGAATTGAAATGTTAACCTCTCAAGCTTCTCATGAAGACTCTGGATGAAAAGTTCATTTGTCTCCAACGCTGATTCCTTTGCATAGATTTGTAGTTCCAATTCTCTAACTTTCTTGGACAGTTCAGACAAGGCTTGATCTTTTGCCATCAATTGGAATGCTTGATTTTCCAACGCTGATTGAGTATGAGCTTCATCAACCATACGACGAAGAACTCTTGATCGACCCCGAGCAGGTGGAGTACTTTATTCCTCGACAACATTCTGTGCAACTCTTCCTCGTCCATGAGAACCTCTTCCTCGCCCCCGAGTAGCAGTAGAAGTACCAGACCTTTTCAAGGTGTCCAACTTTTGCCTTAATTTGGCATTCTCAACCTCTAAGAATGAAAATCCCTCATCAGTCACGGGGATTACAGATGTTGAAGAAGAAGCTGCAGACTTCAACTGTGCTAGCTCTTTCTGCAAATTGTTATTCTCTTGCTCCAGCAGCTCGGCAATCTGTCTGCATGCTTCGACTTCACCCTTTAGGGTTCTCTCTCTCACTTCATAGCCAACAAGCATCTTGTCATAATCTGTTTCAACACTAAGTTATTTGAGTTTCTTCTCATACCCTTCGTGCAAAAGAACTGAAGACTCTTTATACTGCTGCTGAAGTTCATCGAGAGTACCTTGCAAGTCTTCAATCATTTCGTAATAAGCCACATTGTTGGCTACAGCACGATCAAGAAGATATTTCAAGTATTGATATGCCTCCACTGCTTGGTCTGAAGCATCATGACCAAGGATATCAACAATTTCTGATGCACTCAGGTCAGTATGGCCAGCTTTAAAATATTCATGGCATTGCTGCATCAGTTTTGTATCATTGACAGACAACAATTCCATTCTAGCCATAAACTAGTAAAGAAGAGAAGGCAAGAGTTAATGAAAGAAGCAGACAGAACATCAACAACGTAGAGGAACAAAAAGGTGATTTTTATTACATCATCAAAAGGAGTACAACATTCAGAATACAGAGTACAAGTAAGAGAAAATAAAATAGATACCGAACAACTTCACACCTTTTCCTTGTCTCCCAAGACTTTCTCAGGAGGCTGGGACGAGGAGCTCGGTTGCTCGGTGGGAACAATAATTTGGTCGACTGGAGTTGGAACTTGTTCAGGAGGAGCAGGCAAAGATGAAATCTCCTCGGTAACTGTCTGAATAGGTTGGGAAGCAAGGACTTGATCACCCACTGTCATTGAAGACTCCTCGGATGCAGCTTCGTCTTCTTCCTCATCTTCAATTATAGGAGGGGGGCCAGGAAGATGTTGTTGAAATAACTCAGAGTCCTCGCTAACCTTCAATTCTTGCAGGGCAGCAACCCAACCATCTCGGAAGTATTTCAAACTCCCATACTGCACCTGGGTCATCATGGCTGCTACCCCCTGTCCCATCCTTTATCCCAATCGGTACGAAAAGATTTTTTCACAGCCACCTTTCTTTTCATTCTCTCCGAGGAGAGCTTCTCGGATAGAAGATCCTCGGAGGCTTTCAACTTGGACTCCACCTCCTCCTTCTGGCGATTTACTTCTCGCAGAAGGGTTAGCTCTTCCTCAGCCGATTTCAACTTATTTTCAAGCTCCCCAAAGCTTGTGAGCTTCTCGGCATATTTTTTATTCTCTCTCTCCAAGTCTTTCACTTTATTTCCCAACTGCACCTTCTCTGCCTCAGATGCAGCCAACTTCTTCTCCCATTCACCCCTATCCTCGTCATACTTTTGACGAGAATCCTTCAAAGATTGGGCCAAGCCCTGTAAAGCATCCTCTACTCCAGACGAGGAGCTAGAATCCTTGATCGCTTCATCTTTCTTCACTATGGTGTTAAAGCAACTCACCAGCTGAAAAAAAAAGAAAATAATGATAAGTCATTGCAGAGATACTTGTATTGATCGAAAGAAAGAAAAATTCAGGATAAGAGAAACTTACTGAAGCAATGTGACGAGTAGCTAGGGATGTCAGCATATCCCTAGACATATTTTCCTCAATTCCTTGGACTTCAGGAATGGTTTAAGTCTTTACCGAGCTCATTGCAGAACTCGGGGGAATAATAGTTGGAACACCAGCTCCACTAGCTTGGAGCTGGGGAATGGTTTCAGAAAAACTGATCGAGGAGGATTTCTTCAGTCTCCTCGGTGGCACTTCAACAGTCACTACAAGAATTTGCACCGTTAGCAACATACAAATTATGTTGCTAAAGTTAGAAATATGTTGCTAAAAGCTTTTGGCAACATATTTTGCTATGTTGCCAGCTTGTTGCCCATTGCCTGTCTAGGAAACCCTTTGGCAACACAGTAGATATGTGTTGCTGAATGTATACTTTTGGCAACACGCAATTGTGTTGCCAAAAGTATTTTATAATTTGTCAAATTTATAATAAAAAAATATTATTTTTGTTGCCAAAAGTCACTTAACAGCAACAAAAATAATTGTGTTGCCAAAAGCTATACATTTTGGCAACATGAGAGTTGTGTTGCCAAAAGGCTATACATTTGACAACACAAGTCTTGTGTTGCCAAAAGTCACTCAACAGCAACAAAAATAATTGTGTTGCCAAAGGTATAGCTTTTGGCAACACAAGACCTGGGTTGCCAAAAGGGTATACCTTTGGCAACACAGGTCTTGTGTTGTGAAAAGCTATACCTTTGGCAACACAAGAGCTAGGTTGCTAAAAGAATAGCCTTTTGGCAACCCAGGTCTTGTGTTGACAAAAGTTATACCTTTGGCAACACAAGAGTTGGGTTGCCAAAAGTTATCTTTTCGCAACCAAATATTTGTTGCCATATCCAAAGTGATAGATGTAGATAATAACTTTCGGCGACAAAAAATTGTGTTGCCAAAAGTACTAGATTTTTATTTATCCCCTATTATTTTTTTCGCAATTGAAAACATTTTTAAAATTGCACTTTTTTCATCAAACATACAACCTTATAATCCAAAATAACATTGCAAATTTGTCATACAATCATAAGTAATACAAAATTCCACAATTTTCAACCAAATCTCACAAATATGAATTACAAAATAATATTTCATCACAATCCAAGTATAAAAGTACAAAATAAATGCGTCCCAAATACGAACATAACAAATCCCAACACATCAAAAGATGTTAAAAAAGTCCACGCAAACTAAAACGACGGCGACAATATGGCTCCCCTACACATAAGAAACCCCAGCTCCAAGCCACCACGAACATATTAACTCCAAGCAAAATCCATCATCAACCTGCACAAAATACAAAAATAAATGACTACATGAGTTTTTATAACTTCAAATGCATGTATGTTTGACTTAATCAATTTAAAACACTCTTTAATTTCAGAAAATTTCGGCAGAGTTTCCTTTGTTTATTCATGAAATCCAACCTGTTTTTAACATTAAAATAAATCCAACAGCAAAAAACACCGCTAAACCACCATTAAATCCCTTTCACCGATTTAATATCTAAAAATAGTATCCGAGTAGCTACATAAACTTAAATAAGTATCCGAGTAGCTACATAAACTTAAATAAGTATCCGAGTAGCTACGTACCTCGATCCTCCGTATCTATTGACTTTTCCATGTGTCGCAAATCCATTTTTATTCTACACAAAATACAAAATAAATTATAATCTATCCGACTTCAAAAGATAATAATAATTTATAACTATTATAGTTATATATAAATAGTTAGATATAACTGTTATAGAAACAGTTATAATAGTTTTTATATATATAAACTGTTTATATATTTATCTATATAAACAGCTGTTCATATTTTTTTTCATATATATATATATATATACATACTGTTATGTATATATATATATATATATATATATATATATATATATATATACATAACAGTATATATAAGGTGTACTAAATACTAACAGGTGTATACCCTGGCCAGTTTGAGAAAATGCTGTTATGTATATATATATACACTAACAGGGTATACATGCTGTTTCGTGTTTTCCCCAACTAACAGGGTATATATATACATACTGTTATGTATATATATATATATATATATATATATATATATATATATATATATATATATACACATACTGAGTATATATACTAACAGGTGTATACTGTTAGTATATATACCGAGTATAGTATGTATATATATACATACTCAGATATATATATACATACTGAGATAAATATGTATATATAACAGTATAGTCAAACCGGGAGCCCCGGGACTACGCGGTCGATTCCTAGGGGTCACATTGGTCCCGTGCGAGGCGTTGGTGACTCTTACGGGGCCGTTATGTGTTTGTTTTACGCTTTAACCCTTCGATGTCAAGTTTTTATTCAAAAGTCTCACTTTTGGCAAATTTACGTCGTACACTCAAACTGGGAGCTCCGTGACTACGCGGTCGGTTCCAACGAGTGAAATTGGTCCCGCGCGAGCTGTTCGTGATTCTTACGCGACCGTTCTGTGTTTGTTTTACGTTTTCACCCTTCGATGGCATGTTTTTATGATTAAATCTAATTTTTTGCAAATTTAGGTCGTACACTCAAACCGGGAGCCCCGTGACTACTCGGTCGGTTCCTACGAGTCACATTGGTCCCGTGCGAGGTGTTCGTGACTCTCACGGAACCTTTTTGTTGCTATTTTACGTTTTCACCCTTCGATGGCATGTTTTTATGGTTAAGTCTAATTTTTTGAAAATTTAGGTCGTACACTCAAATCGGGAGCCCCGTGACTACGCGGTCGGTTCCTACGAGTCACATTGGTCCCGTCCGAGGTGTTCGTGACTCTCACGGGACCGTTTTGTTGCTGTTTTATGTTTTCACCCTTCGATGGCATGTTTTTATGGTTAAGTCTAATTTTTTGCAAATTTAGGTCGTACACTCAAACTGGGATCCAACTGACTACGCGGTCAGTTCCTATGAGTCACATTGGTCCCGTGCGAGGTGTTCGTAACTCTTACTCGACCGTTCTGTGTTTGTTTTACATTTTCACCCTTCGATGCCATATTTTTATGCTCAAGTCTAATTTTTTACAAATTTAAGTCTTACACTCAAACCGGGAGCCGCGGGACTACGCGGTCGGTTCTTACGAGTCACATTGGTCCCAATAGAGGTGTTCGTGACTCTTACGGGACCATTTTGTGGCTGTTTTACAATTTTACCCTCGATGGCATGTTTTTATTCTTAAGTCTAATTTTTTGCAAATTTACGTCGTACACTCAAACCGGGATCCCCGTGACTACGTGGTCGGTTCCAACGAGTGACATTGGTCCCGTGCAAGGTGTTCGTGACTCTTACGCGACCGTTATGTAGCTGCTTTACGTTTTCACCCTTCGATGGCATGTTTTTATACTTAAGTCTAATTTTTTGCAAATTTACGTCGTACACTCAAACCGGGAGCCCCGTGACTATGCGGTCGGTTCCTACGAGTCACATTGCTCCTGTGCGAGGTGTTCGTGACTCGTACAGTAATGGGAAAACAGAACATAGATCCTTACATAATTTATATAAGATAAAGTATGGCTTATAAATAACATATCAACATAAATGTTATATGTTATAGCAACATATGTTATATATATAGCTGTTATAACATAAATGCATATGTAACAACATATATGCTGTTATAACAACATATATGCTGTTATAACAACATATATGTTGTTATATATATAACAGCATATTATAACATATATGCTGCATATAACAGCATATATGTTGTTATATATATAGCAGATTATAACATATATGCTGCATATATGTTATAACAGCATATTATAACAACATATATGCTGTTATAACAGCATATATGTTGTTATATATATAGCAGATTATAACATATATGTTGCATATATGTTATAACAGCATATTATAACATATATGCTGCTATATATATAACAACATAATATGCTGTTATAACATATATGCTGCATATATGTTATAACAACATATTATAACATATATGCTGCTATATATATAACAACATATATGCTGTTATAACACCATATATGTTGTTATATATGCATAACGGTGTTGTTATATATGCATAACATCATATTATAACATACATGCTGTTATATAAATAACAACATATATGTTGTTATAACAACATATATGTTGTTATATATGCATATATGTTATAACAGCTATATATATAACATATAAATATATATACTTACCAAATTGATTCGAATTTGGAGATCCTCCGGATACGCTCCCTCGTTCTTGATCCGTACGTATTTTTGCAAACATTTGCATCGTGTATTCCTGGAAATCCTCAAATTTTTTATCTTGGGCCTCTATCTTCTGTTGTTGAGCATCTATCTTCTGTTGTTGGATAACATTTCTCTCCTCGACTAAAGCCAAATTCTCTCTTAGTAGCCTCACCTCTTCATCACGCGCCCTCAATTGTCCTATTGTACTTGAAGCTTTAGAGGGCTTCGGGCCTACCCCCCATCCAACAATATGGCCCGATCTTTTTCCAAAAACTTCTATCGACATCTCCTCTTGTGACATGAAGGGTGCGTTTGGTTGTGAGGATCTCTCTTTAAGCTCCACAAACTTCTCCTGCCATATTTAAAATAGTATAAGCTCATGTTATAATTAGTCAACAAATTGTAAAATAACAATATAAAGAAGTTAGCAATATGGGATCTTTCGCAATATAATTAAATTAATCAAAGATGTACATACATATTTTTCCTTGCACTTTGGATCCACCCAGTCATTATTTTTCTCACTCCAATGAGATGATTTAAAGAAGTCAGTAATATGTGGTCTCTCACCACCCTTTTCTTCACCCTATTCATAAATGGAACCAATGAGAATATGATTTTACATTGATAAGTAATTAAATTCATAAATTACATAACGCATCACCTCGATTGACATGGCAGCTACAAATGATCGTGACCCACAAGTATGATTCCAAGGAAAACTAGCACGTGCTAATTGACCTTTTACTGACCTTGCCTAATTAAAAACATAAAAAAAATACTAAATGGATCTCCAATAATGCAATTTTCAAGGAATAGCTAAATTACAAACATAATGAAATATGAATTACTTACATTGAACTTCTCACCACTCCAAACATCATCTATCATGTACTTCCAATCGCTTGGTGTAACCCCTCCATATGAATTCTTTTTAGGGTCGACTCCATCCTTCAATAATTTCGTGTAATGTATGTACATTTTACTCCTCCAGCCACTGTACCTCCGTGCACACTTCCTATGAATTGCATGTCTGACAAACTCATCCTCATCATAGCTAACAATATCGAATTTATCCTGAAAATTTACTTTAATTAGAAATACACACAATAACATTGAAAGAATATCTAACTGAAAGAATCAAATATAACTACCCGAATCCTGGCGATTACTGCATCTCGTGTCCCAGAATCAACTTCCCCCGAACGAGTCACCCCTTGAAGTGGTGCCGCATTTCGAACCTCAATTCCGATTTTTTGTCCTAGAGAAGGAGCATTTACACCCATAGGTGCCCCATCACCTTCCAACACACACACTTCAAGTTTTCCATGTCTTTTTACCGTTTTCTCAACCTTCATTCCACGTGTTAATCCTCGAACTCGCTTTTTGGTTCTACTAGCTGTAGAAAAATAAAGTAATATAAATGTCATTGATTGATGTTAAGTATTACATAAAGTAATATAATAAATGTCAAGTATTACATAATAAACTACTAATAAAATAATCAAAATAACTTACATATCAAGGAAACATCCGGAATATCGGCATGTATATCTTCAACAACATCATTGATTGATGTTCTTTGTTGGAGACGCATCGAGGAGTGACTCGAGCTTCCTGTTTTAATAAAAAATAAAGACAATTATATATACAATAAGTAAATTTAAACAATCTAAACAAAAATGACTTACGCATCATGGAAACGTCAGGAACAGTAACTTGTATATCTTCTACGGCATTATCATTTGATGTTCTCTGTTGAAAGTGCACCGAGGAGTGACTCGAACCTCCTGTTTTAATGCGAAAGTAAGATAATTATATATACAAGAAGTAGATTTAAACAATCTAAACAAGATTTCGAAGAAAAATAAATAAGTTTATATATAAATTGTTATATATATAACAGTTTATATATAAACTGCTTATATATAACAGCTTATGTATAAACAGTTATATATAAACTGTTATATATATAAACTGTTATATATAAACTGTTATATATAACAGCTTATATATAGCAGTTTATATATAAACTGTTATATATAACAGCTTATATATAGCAGTTTATATATAAACAGTTATATATAAATTGTTATATATAACAGTTTATATATAAACTGGTTATATATAAACTGTTTATATAGCAGTTTATATATATATATATAACTTTATATATATTATGTTACCTGCATTGTTGGTCACTGGTGGTACTCGTGACATATTGATTTGGGGGTTGAGTGTCTCCTCAAATGAGGCTTCTCTCGTCGGGGGGGAGGGAGAACGACGAAATAATCGTCGTACGGACGCCATGTTCGAGACCTGCCAATACAAAATACAGTTTAATTAGTGATGCAAAAAATGTATAGAATCTATATATGTACTTTAAAGTATATTGAGGTAATGAACATAAACTTAATTTCAATTACACTACCATGCATGCATTACCTTCTCCATTTGAGGATTAGAATACTCATTATTATCATCACTGACATCATCACCACTGGACGAACTAAGATCCTCCTCACCATCAGGCAATCTGTACTCATCATCATCTCGTACATTTACATTAAAATTTTGATTCTTACTGAATCTGATCTCGTTAGGCACCAATGCATTCAGTCGCAATTGATTCTTCTTAATATTATTGAGCCTTTCTTTCTCATATGCTAACATCATACGACCCGTATGTCTAGATTGAAGCCATATTTTTTTCCTTTGGAGGCATATTTTTCGACTAAACACAAAAATTAAATAAAATAAAATGAACATCACACTACATAACGAATTACGCTAGATGGAAACATATAACTTGATTAATAATATTTGATAAAACTAATTTGACACAACACGTAACGAAATAGGAACAAACATTTAACATTACATATCAGTATCAATATCATAATCATAATCCATTTTCTTCGTTATCTCCATTCTCTAATTTGATAAAACTAATTTCGCACAACACGTAACGAATTACACTAGATAGAAACATAAAAAGTTTGTCCACATACAAAACAAAATAGGAACAAAACATTTAACATTACATATCGGTATCAATATCATAATCATAATCCATTTTCTCCCCATCTTCTTCGTTATCTCCATTCTCTAGCATTGTTTCATCATCAATGACATCATCATCATCATGATCATCATTAATGTTTTCCCCCATTGGATGCAGAACCCTATCACTAGGGATAACCTCAGGAATTGCATCATTCCTATGAAATTGAGTAACAGTATCTTCAACGACGATTGGGATAACATTTGTTGTTTCGACTTGTTGGAACACGTCACCAGATCCATGCAATTCTGCTGCCCCGGTATCATCGTCATCCAACTCCGGTACATCCCAGGTTCCCCGATGTTGGACTTTTTGTACGATTTGCCATTGTGCACCTAACTTTGTATCATTGACATAGAAAACTTGTTGAACCTGACTAGGCAAAACAAATGGATCATCTTTAACACACCACTCTTGACATCAATACTAATAAAATGTGAATCAGTGCGCATTGTCTTCCTACTACTGGTGTTGAACCATTCGCATTGGAACAAAATGACTTTATTCCCGTAAATATATGTCATCTCATAAATTTTGCTCAAGTAGCCGTAAAAGTCTAGCTCACGACCCTTGTGTTCCTCTTTGGAGACCAACCCACTATTCTGACTCCTACGATGCATGTCTCGGTCCCTAGTATGGAATCGAACTCCATTGCAAATGCAACCCGAATACATATTGACTATCACGTTAGGTCCATTTGCTAATGACCAGAGCTCATCATTTGCTTTGGGGGACCCTTGCGCTCGTAAAAGATTCATCTACATAAACAACATATGAAAGTCGTATTAAATTATTGTTAAAGTGATGCAAAGTAACTTTCTTTATATATCTACCCGTTCTTTAAACCACTTTAAAAAATTTTGGCGTTGAATTTGAAGTATGTCACGTCCATTTGGAATTTGAAGTAGACTTTTGTGTTCCCTAATTAGAGAAATTTAATTTATTAATAAAATGGATAATCAAACAAAAAGATCATGAATATTATAAATTTGAAACACGTACTCTAGATACGACTCAACCTCAGCAGTGTTATACAACACAAACCACTTAGCCATATTGAGCTCCTTTTCAGACACATCAGGAGCCCTTGAGATACATCCGAAAGGACGGACATTTTGGTTAAAGACAACTAGCCCCAAGCCACGTTCGCCACCATCACAATTGCGTTCTTCTCTGTTAAATACGGTTTCAACATGGCTCAAGTACATTGAGCAAAAAGTCAAACACTCTTTCACGATGTACGTCTCCGCAATGGAACCTTGAGGCCTGGCTCGGTTAGATACAAATTATTTCAAAGTTCCAAGAAACCTTGAAATTAATAATAGTTAGATGAATATTACACATTTTACACATTTTTCAAGATATTAAACTAAATTAACGTTATAATAGTTGCATTTACCTTTCAATTGGAAACATCCATCGATATTGTATTGGTCCAGCAAGTTTGGCCTCACGTGCCAAATGAACCGCCAAATGGACCATTACATCAAAGAATGCCGGGGGGAAAATCTTCTCCATTTTGCAAAGTATCAGAATTATGCGTTCCTCTAATTTCTCCAAATCTGTCCGCACTAATGTTTTGGAGCACAACTCCTGAAACCATTCACCCAACTCAGCCAGTGTAATACAAATATCTTTAGGAAGGTATCCACGCATCCCAATGGCAAGAATTATTTGTAACAAGACATGACAATCATGGCTTTTAAGGCCCAATAATTTTCCAGCCTTTGTAGTCACACAATTCGAGATGTTTGTAGCATAGCCATCTGGATACTTAACTGATTTCAAAAAATGATAAAAATAATCCTTCTCCTTTGGGGTTAATGTATATATTGCGGGAGGCTTGACATAAGACCCATCAGGACGCTTTTGTAAGTGAAATTCCGCCCTTATGCCCATATCTTCTAGATCAAGGCGTGCTTTTTCTGTGTCCTTGTTCTTCCCATCCATGTTCAATATTGTTCCAAGTAAATTGTCACATATATTTTTCTCAATGTGCATCACATCAAGGTTGTGACGAAGCTTTAATGTTTTCCAATACGGGAGCTCGTATAAAATGCTTTTCTTTGTCCAGTTCAATTCTGTTGGGTCACGAGGCCTTTTCTTGTTGCTCGGATGCTTTCCAAACTTGGCATTTGACAAGAAATTCAATTAATTTAGTACTTTTTCCACTGGTAACTCCAAGGATCGAGTTTGATTCTAAGACATACCGTTAAATGCCTTACTCCTTCGCAAAGTATGGTCCTCGGGAAGGTAACGTCGATGGCCCAAGTAACCAATCTTACTTCGCAGGCGTTGAGATAATGCATCATCATTACATGGGGGACAAGCAAGATAACCTTAGGCAGGAAAGTCGTTTATCGTCCACATTACAGCTGCATGCATCCGAAACGTTTGTTGAGTAGAGGCATCATAAGTGAGTACGCCATTTTCCCACAACTCGTTCAACTCATCAATCAATGGTCGCATGTAAACATCAATTTCTTTACCGGGGGCATTAGGCCCAGGAATAAGTAAAGTCATCATGAAAAATGGATCCTTCATGCAGTTCCAGGGTTCCATGTTATATGGCAGCATTATCATAGGGCACATGCTATAAGAGGTGCTCATGTTCCCAAAAGGGTTGAACCCATCGGTGGCGAGGCCTAGCCTCACATTACGGGGATCCTTAGCAAAATCAGGATAACATCGATCAAAGTCCTTCCACTCCTCACTATCAGCTGGATGCCTCAATATCCCATCATCCACGCGCTTATCACTGTGCCATCTCATGCCTGTAGCCGTCTTCCTTGACATAAACAATCTTTGCAACCTAGGTGTCAATGGAAAGTAGCGTAGTACCTTTTGAGGGATCTTCTTACCATTGCCAAAATTGGGCTTGTATCTAGACTCCCCACATATCGGATAATTATCAAGAGATACTTTCTCCTTCCAAAAGAGAGCGCAATCATGTTGGCATGCATGGATTGTCTCATATCCCAAGCCCAATTCTCGTAGCAGCTTTTTGGCTTCATAAATCGATTTCGGAACCAAATTCCCTGCAGGCAGAAGATCCACTAATACCTCCATCAACATGTCAAATGACTTATTACTCCATTTACCCACAACCTTCAAATGAAACATTGTAATCACAAATTTCAATAGCGTATATGTTTTGCAGCCCGGGTACACCTCACGTTGGGAAGCCTTTAGTATTTTTTCGATATTTTGCACATCATTCGTTTTGGTGTTATCATACGCTTCTTTTGTCCCAAAATCCCCTGAATCACGCCCCGTATAAGTCCCCCTACAATAGTCTTCTACTAATTCGGGGAAATCGTCATCCTCGTCTTCATTATCACTAATTTCAACATCCGTGTCATCTTCAGATTCATCGATTTGGTGTTGCAAAATAGATTCCCCATGATGAACCCAGATCTTATAACTTTCCATCATGACATATCGTACTAAATGATACATCACAACATGGCCAATGTGCCAATAACGATTACAACAATTATTACACGGGCATTGAATTGTACCATCTTGGCTCACTTTGGCCATTGCTCTGTCAACAAAAGACTTAGCGCCCTCACGATACCGCTCGCCTACTCTATGCTTAAGTGTCATCCAACTCTTGTCCACTTCTTCCATATATGTTTATTGAGAGATTACATAAACAACAATAGATGAATTAAATTTTACTTAAAAGTTACCTTTTTTCTTCGTATATTTCATACAAAGCAATATAATTTAAACTCTTATTGACCCCCTACATATTCGCTAATTGAGAGAGTACATAAACATCAAATCATGAATTAACTTTTACTTAGAAGTTACAATTTATTTCCTTGTGCATCTAGTATAAAACAATATAATTGTATCTCCTCTAAAAGGTGAGTGGTCCTATCCCATTCAAGACCGCATATTTTTGTAACACACTTAGCAGCTCATCCACATTGTTTCAATCTGAGGACATTTCGGCAGCATATCCCCATAGTTCTCCAAGTACACGACATAGATTCGCAAGTGTTGGCGTTATTTCAATTGATGTCGATTTATCAATTGAATTAACACTCAACACCACATCAATCTAGTATGTACCCAGAGAACATTAAGAGACGGCAACAGAAGTTCCCCAAAAAGTAACAAGTGCACACCACTAAGTACATTATTATACAGAATTTATGCAGTCCCAAACTGTCCAAACGGGACAATTCAAGAGATCTCATTACAGGGGTAATGACTCTCGAACGGGTCTAAGGGCTATTGAATGCGTACGCATAAGAACTAGATGGCTAGTATCTATGCTCACTATGTGTAACTTGAGAGGTTTATTACTATGTATAATTTACCCTACTTTTAATTGATGCTTTAAAAGTTATGTTGCTCACCACATTAAAACCACCAATCAGATAATAGTATTTATACTTTACTTTTAAATTCTTAGACCACAACTAACCCCTTGCAAAAATACTATTAAAACTATAATTAAAGAGCAATGCACATATCTTCTAAACATTAATTTGAATATTATAAACCGAAAAAAGGGAAATAACATAAATAAATTTGCAGCAGCTATAAAATTGCAGCTTCCAGCCATTTGATTATTTTTCAGCAAACAAAAATAAATTTACAGTAGCTATAAAATAGGAATCACAATAATGTTTATCAATCAAAGTCAAGATAGCCCATTTAAAGCCATCATCAGATTTGTAAACAGATTCATGTCCATAACCAACTCTTCCAGAAGACCCAAATATGTAAAGTGAAGAAATAAACAAGGAGATGACCTAAATCAATCATTCTCATCAAAACCAAATCAGCATAAACACTAATTTTTACTATAAAACTAATATAATAAAATATAATATATTTACAAATAAACAAATGAGGTATAGAGTAAGGATTGTCAAATGAATGATGTACCTGAAAAGAAGTGAACATTGGATTTCTGATAAATAAACAAATGAGGTATAGAGTAAGGTTAAAATCTTGGGGATCGTCGAAATGGCGATTTTTCACTATGAGCAGTCATTTGAACAAAGTTTATCACTTTGAGCAGTCGTTTGAACTCACTCCATCACCGTCGAAATGGCGATTTTTCTCATTGAACGAGGTGGGGGAAGAGCAGGATGGAGGGATAGCAGGATGGAGGAGAGGGAGAGCAGGAGAGGGAGAGCAGGACGGAGGAAAGGTTAGGGTTCGATTTCGGTGAGCGGAGAGGGAGAGTTTTTTTTTGGTCTTTTATCTAACTTAACGGCCAACAAAAATTAGTAACAAACAAATAAAATATTTTTGGCATCATAATTTTCTTTGTTGCCAAAAGTATGAGATTTTTCTCAACCCACTCCTATGTTGCCAAAAGTTAAGTCATGTTTGGCAACAAAAAAATATGATGCTAAAAGCTAAAAATTTCCCTCATTTATTTTGCTAGCTTCCCGCTTGAAATTTTAACTTTTGCAACAAGTTTTATATTATGTTGCCAAAAGTACAATGTAAAATAGTCTTTTGGCAACATAATTCAAATTTTGTTGCCAAAAGGGTATCTTTGGCAACAAAAATATCTTGTGTTGCTAAATATTATTGCTAATGGTGCAAATTCTTGTAGTGAGTTTCAACCAAAGAAGAGCTTTTGGTTGGGGAAATGGTGATCACTTCCACAAGTGCATCCTTCTTACTAGGAGCTACTGGGGGCTTCTCGGCAGCCTTCTGAGGAGCAACAGAAGGGGAAGCATCTACTTTCTTTGTCCCCTTTGGGACGTCATTCTTGTTTCTTTTTCCATCTCCAGCAGAGGAAGTCTCCTCAAAGATGGCAGGAACTCTTCTTTTTCCCATTTTCTGACTCAAAGGAATATGAGAGTCTGGTGAAGAATCCTCAGAAGCTGGCAATGGTTCACTAATGCTGACCACAGGGCGAGCAGTAAAGGATGATGTATAGCTCCTGTACTGCAACAAGTATGAAGCAGACCTGACGTGCTCGTCTGCAACTTTCTGATGCAAACTCCAGATATGTTTCAAATGCCTAATATTAACTTCTGATTCTTTTGGAGTCTTTCTTTTGCTGTCAACTGCAAATAAATACATATTGAAATGTCGATCACGCATTTATTCAAACATAATGAAATCATAATTTCAAAAATAAAATGGAAATAACCTATCCTATTGCCATATGGAGGGCATCTGGGACCTTCATATACTTCATCTCCAACCAAAGGGGCATGTTGCCAATTTTTGATAACTACCCCATGTTCAAAATAATAACTATTAGCATCAGGGAGATTGACTACTAAAGCCCTATTCAAAAATCTAGTTTTTAGATAATAAACATTGTCTAGAACAGCCCATATATAACAATACATAATCTCAGGAATTCCTATACGAGTTCCATGAGTTTGATTTAACCTATGCACCCCATTAACTATTCTCCATGTATTGGGGGCTATTTTTGCAGGAACAACATCGAAATACTAACAGAACTCTAAGCACAAAGGGTTTGGTGGAAAAGAAAATCCACATTCAGCAATAAAGAGGCCGGGGAACCAATGTCCCTCAGCCAAGCGAAAATAATTTGAAGGTTCAGAAAGATCCTCCACAGTTACCCAAGATGGAATAGAGAAATCAGAACGGAATTTCTCAAGAGATTCAATAATATAAACCATGGTGAATAAAATAAATGAAGAAGAAGGAAGAAGATCTTACAGGAAAAAGGGAGATCTGTTGACAACGAACGAAAACAAGGATGAACGCACAAGAGAAAGAAAGACTATGGAAAACTCGAAAGCAGAAATTGGAAAAGGTAGAAGACGGTGATATTGTCTATGAAGTTTAAATACTTTGCCTTGGGAAACGGCGAAAGAAATTATTACAAAAAGGAAACTATTACGCTACCGGCGGCTAAAAGGACAAAAAGTGCACGAAGATCGAAGCGCTTATAAAAATGCAAAAAGGCGGATTCTGCGAATTTGGAAGGAAATTCAAATATGGAGAAATGTTCCTAAAAACCAGGAAGATCATTTAATATTTCCATATACCGAGAAAGAATGTTCCATACTCCTTAAAGTTCAAAATATGAAACATTGGGGGCTTCTGTTGATACCAAAATTAGTATGCTGATATGGACGAATAATAAGTAGACACATATCAATCTACGTGGCACAATAGCAACGAGGAAGTTTATTCCCCCGACCTAGTCATACTCACTCCGAGCAACAAGTGTACTCCGAGGAACTCCAGCTCTCCGAGGAACTCCAGCGCTCCGAGGAATTCTTGAACGACGAGAAACTAAGGCGGTTCGAGCTGCATCTCGACCACAACATTGATTGCCAGATAATCAACAGTTCAACTATTCATTGAATGCTTATCGTCTTGACGCACACGCTTGAAGAGCATTTAATGAATCACCCTTTCATATGAATATCATTTAATGTATCACCCTTTCAGATTATGGCCTGAAGGCTATAAATACATTGTATTACCCTCATTCAAAGGGACCGGAATTTCTTGATAGTACTTGTAATCGAGAATTCCCAAACACTCATCAATAACACAACAGTGGACGTAGGCCATTCATATAAGGCTGAATCACTTTAAAATTCTTTGTCTCATTTATTTATCTGTGATTGAATTATTAGAATAATCTAATTTTTTACATTAACAATTGGTGTTTGAAAAGTTTGGAGAGATTCTGAGAAACTTAATAATCAAATAAGGCTCATGTGAGAGCCTTGCTTTTAATAAAAAAAAAGATTAACTTCCTTAACAATTGATAATGTCGTATGGGATTTTGTGAGTAACTTAAGTTAAGCTAATCTATTTGGAGTATTAGTACGATAGGTGTGCACATTAGAAGAGAGGTGATAATTTCCCAAGAGAGTGCCGTACTATATGGTTGTTGCATTAGTCGGTAAGCATTTTAAATACTTGCTAAACTAATTTTAAAATGTTTTACAATCGGGCTCTGACCCGTTTCCTATTTTCTCTTCTCTTTTGTATATATATGTATATATTACAGGTGCCCAGCCACAGGGGCGTCTTGCATAGGATCATTTGGAAGGAACGTGCTGCAGCTTTGGTGGGAGTTGCAGGACTCTTACTTAGACGACCTCATTATTGATTCCACTTCTAGTTTTACTTTATCCAGTTGGGCATGTGTCGCCCTATTTCATTTGTTCAGTCGTATTATTCAGAGATTGTGATTCGTTTATTTCCAGTAATTATACTTTGGGATTGTTACTGTTAGGATGTCTTTCCTTTAAAGTTTTAATGTTGGAATTATTTAGTTGAATGCTTAAGTTGCTTGGATTATTTTCTAGTCTAATTGTTGGGTGATATTTAAATCATAGATTATGCAGTGTTTTAATTATCGGTTTTAAACTAAATTGGGAAATTGATGTCTAAAAAAAATGGTTTTGTCACTTAGCTTAATTATTTAGGGTGTTTAATTGGAAAAGTTATTTTTACGACAGTGATATTAAGAATAAACCAACCGTTCACCTTGATTATAATTTAATAAAGGACTGATCACTCGGTATTTAATTAGGAGGGGTGTCACAGGTGGCATCAGAGCATCAGGTTCTAGTGTCCTTTAAGATCTGTACAGCTTGTCTCGTTTCCAGCTTAGCGTCTTTGATTTAGAGACCTAATATTAGGAATGTTGTATTCACCTTTATGCGTTTGAAATTCATGCTTCTGCAATTTGTCGATGCGAATATTGAACTTATTCAAATTATTTTTAAACTTTCAGATGGACCGTCAAAACGAATAAGCTAATGCCGTTAGGGAAGCTAGTGAGCAAGAACAACTCACACCTCAGGCGTCTTCAAAAGGGGTACCAATCGCCGAATTTGCAGGCATTATGGCACAAGCAGTTACCACTGCAGTCTTACAGTACCACGAACGCAGCATGCAGCCCAAAGGAGGCAAAAGACCTAGAGAGATTAGTCAATTTCATGTGACTAGAGTTGACAATTGTGCGAAGACACCGAAATTACGGCAATAAACCCCTCAAGATTAAGACGGCTCCAGAGGTAACCGAATTTACGTAGAGGGCCAAAAGCGTCAGGTCCAATAAAGTTGGGGTCAGAATGAAGTCACAAAGAAGTGTTTCAAATGTGAAATGTATGGTCATAAACGTCATTCTTATCCGAATCAGACTGGAGAGAAACCACAACCTGATCAACGAGAAACTTCAGGACTCTGTTATAAATGTGTGCAACCGGGTCATAAGTGTAGGGATTGTCCTCAACCTGACATCATTTTCCCATAAATTTCTCAGCAAGGCCAGCAAGACCAAGGAAAAAGTGAGACTATTCAACAACGTAGTGAAGTGAGACAGTTTCGAGGGAGGTGCTTCCAACGTGGCAGGAATGGACATAGGTGTTAGGATTGCCCAGAGAGGAATAGAGCCCCACGGCAGCAAGGCGCCAGTAATAGACCACATAAGCCATCTCCACCAGCCATTCCAACAGCCTCAGTGCAACAGAGGCAATTACAGTATGGATGTGTCTATGACGTCCACCAAATAGCAGCACCTCAGGCCCCAACCGAGATAAAAGGTACGTTCTCTATACCTGGTGCTATGGGTAGAGTTTTATTTGATACTGGGGCGACATATTATTTTATAGCTACTCATTTTACGAAGGCCTTAGGGTTATTAACCATGGTAGAGAGCACTGTGACATGTGTAGACTCACCACTGGGAAATGAATCGTTAATTTTCTTTATATGTCAAGGCGTGGGAGTAGAGATTAGTAGCTTGATTTTACCAGCAGACATGTTGGTCTTAGATATGCACGAGCACGATGTTATTATTGGTATGGATTGGCTCACAGCGTACATAGTCATGATAGATTATTCCAGTGGGAGTATTATCTTTGCCATTTCGGGGCAGGAGATGTTTGTAGTGGCGATGCCTCGCCCAGAGGGAGGCCCTACCACTCATTTGTATTACTTAGAGAAGAATACCTCTAAGGAGGTCGTGATTCCCTTAGATTCGATCCCAGTTGTTCGTGAGTATTCTGATGTATTTCAGGAGATACCAGGCCTACCCTCCAGTCGAGAGATAGATTTTGTCATGACAGTGACACCCGAGATTGTTACGAGGGTAATACAGGCACAAACAGCAGACCCATTTTGTCAGGAGCAGATTGTATGACTTTTAGCTAAGGGTGCTGAGTCCTATTCTGTTAGTTCCGATGGAGGTTTGAGGTTTAATGGGAGATTAGTGGTCCCAGAAGGAGCAGACTTACGTCATGCCGTGATGACCAAGTCCCACGGGTCCCGATTTACAGTGCATCCTGGGGGAGATAAGATGTACCAGGATATGAGGCGACAATACTGGTGGAGTGGGATGAAAAAGGACATTGCTGAGTTTGTGTCCAAGTGTTTTACCTGCCAGCTGGTAAAGGTGGACCACCAAAAACCATCGGGGCTGCTTCAGCCATTGGAAATAACCGGGTGGAAGTGGGAGAATATTTTCATGGATTTTATTACTGGGTTGCCTACATCACAGCGGGGCCACGACTCCATCTGGGTGATTGTGGACCGTTTGACCAAGGTGGCTCATTTTCTGCCGGTACGGACAGACTATACCGCGGGCCAGTATGCTCAATTATTCATTGCTGAGATTATTAGACTACATGGGGTGCCCCTGGATATTGTGTCAGATAGAGACAAGATTTTCGTGCCCTGTTTCTGGGAGAGCTTTCAGGAGGCCATGGGTACAGAGTTGAGGTTGAGTTCAGCTTATCACCCACAGATAGATGGACAAGAAGAGCGTACCAATCAGATGTTGGAGGATATGCTACGCATGTGTGTCCTTGATTTTGGAGGAGGATGGGAGTCACATCTTCTAGTGGTGGAGTTTGCTTATAATAACTCTTATCAGTTAACGATTGGCATGGCTCCATTTGAGGCATTGTACGGCAGGCCTTGTCGTTACCCAACTTGTTGGCTAGAGGTGGGGGACAATAAGTTTCTCGGACCTGAGGTAATTTAGGAATCCTCCGCTAGGATTTAGATTATCAGGAGTCGCATTCGGGTAACCCAGGACAGGCAGAAAAGCTACGCTGATGCAAAACGGTTCTTTCGAGAATTTAATGTGGGGGACCAAGTATTACTACGTGTATATCCTATGAAAGGAGTGATGAGGTTCGTGAAGAAAGGGAAATTGGCCCCGAGGTACGTGGAACTATTTCCCATTATCGAGAGGATTAGGCCGGTAGCATACAGATTGGGACTGCTAGAGCATTTACACCGCATTCACGATATATTCCACATCTCGTTGTTGAGGAGATACCTTCCAAATGACATGGCCCACACCCATATCGCGATTAAGGAGATTGATTTACAGCCTTATAGCTCTAACGAGGAGAGGCCAGTGGCTATCCTAGACCATAGTGAAAGGAGATTGAGGTCAAAGGTAGTCCCACTTGTCCAGGTCCAGTGGGAGCAACATAATGTGGATGAATCCACTTGGGAGCGTGAGGCGGACATGCGTGAGAAGTACCCAGAGTTATTCTTGCCAGGTATACCTTATTTTTCGAATTTCGGGACAAAATTCCGTTATTAGTGGGGAAGTATGTAATACCCCGTATTTTTATGACTTTTAATTTTTGGGGATTTATTAAATTTAATTAGAGATATTAATTTAATATTAATCCGGAAAATAATTTAAATACTTACTAGCGTGATGAGAGTTAGTAATTATTGGAATTGTGTTGTAAATTACTTTATGGGTAAAGTACATGGTGTAATTGAATTCAGTAAAAAAATTATCACGAGAATCTAATTTGATAATTTTGGAAATTTATCGGGACGCGCTTGTGTCGTGTCGGGATTAAATTCGAACTATTAAAAGTGAATAAATTATAAGTCATCCGTATGGTCATTTTGAGTGGGTCAATGTGTCCGGAAGGGTCGACATAGTCAAAATAATGTACCCGGTGGTTTAGTTTGGGTCTTGGGGCATTTCTAGGCCTAATTAACATCCCGGGAGGGCATTTTGGACATTTTACATTTTTGGGCATGAAAACCCACGAAATTCCTAAGAGTATATCAGATAATAGGAGTTGTTTTCTAGGTTTAGAACAACTAAAAACCTAAGACGACCATTGTAAGGGAAGAGGAGAAGCTCTCCAAGGAGTTCAAGGCCAAGAATTCCACCGTTTGCATTGCCGTCGCCGCCAAACTTTAGATCGCGCAACGAGGATCGTAACCACACCAATCTTGTCCACTAATCTGAACCAAGAATTTCCAGGCAAGTATCTATCTTGCTCTATTTCAGTTAATGCTTCAAGAATATTAGTCTAGGGTTGATTAAGAGTAGTTCTTGTGAAAGAAAGCTTGCATGGGAGACTTTAAATTGCATGTTTTAGAGATAAAAAGATGTATTCTGGAAATATAAATCACATGTAGAGGTTGAACCACAAAATTTAGTGAATTAGGAGTAGAAAATATGGAAAAAGAATGGTAAGAATTAAGTTAAAGGAATTATTAGCGTTCTTGTAATTTTCTGGATTTTAACCCGTTTAATTCGTTATTCATGATGAAAATCTGCATGCTTGACGTAGAATATCACTTATTTGAGGATATAACACTTGTAGTATGAATTTTTGGGAGTTTGGGAATAAATGTAAGGACATTTTTGTCCATTATCAATGTATTATGTCGCACGCCGTTACACCGTTGAAGAAATTCAAGATTCAAGATTCAACGGATCCAAATATCAAAAGAAGAAGAGGAATCATATTCTGACAGCCGGACCAATCCGGCTAATCGGACCGGTCCGCCTAAAGACCCGGACCGATCCGCTTATTTTTCAGAAGGCCAGTATACCCCGGACCGCAAGAGAACCGATGAAGCCTGGAAGTGAACCGATCCGATCATCAACGGATCGATCCGCCTAGGATAATCATAAACAGATTGTGTTCAGATCGTGTTCAGATTTTTAAGGCCCGAGTTCTCTTATTTAATCCCACTACGGGAAGTGGTTTTCTAAGACTTATTCAGACGATTTCCAGAGTACAGAAAGCCCTAAGTCTTCACCTATTGATCATCTAGACTCTAGTTTTTTTTTTGATTCACACAAATTTCCAATCCTTTGTGAATCACTTTGCAACCCAGGAACGCACTTTTGCTGTTCACACCCTTGTGGAGAAGACCGTTCTTCTTCTCCATTGTAGCCCTACTGGAAAGGGATAGTTCCAACCGTCAGCCCTACTGGAAAGGGATAGTTCCAGCCGCGACTACAGAATCCGACACATGAGGGTAATTCTTAGTCACTTGTATTTTCATTGTAATCCGAAATTGTATAGCTTACAATATTATAATGAAAATAAATAGTTTTGCCCCTTTGGGGGATTTTTCCTCAATTGCATGTGTTTGAATGTTCTTGCTTAGATTATCATCTTATTCAATCACATACTGTTGCATGTTTAGGGTTTGTTTGGGTTAAAAGGGTTTAATATATAATTTGCTCATTTGAACGCAAGCACATACGTTCTCAAATTGGTATCAGAGCAGGTTACGCTAATCTATCGCGTATTCCTATTTTTCGCAAAATTTTTAAAAGATATCAATTTTCAAAAAAATTGATTTTTGAAAAAGTGCGTGTTCAAATGGAGAAGTTATATAATAAAATGCCTGTTTTTGACGAGACAAATTATGCTTATTGGAAAGCCCGAATGAGGTCGGCTTTAAAAGCCATTGATGAACGTGTCTGGATTTTGGTTGAACGAGGGTGGACTCCTCCCTCCGTGACTGTTGATAATGTGACCAACTTGAAACCTGACACTTCTTGGACTGATGAAGAATTTAAATGGGCATCTTTTAATTCTAAGGGTCTAAGTGCTATTTCTGGGTCTGTCACACCTGATGAGTTCAAACGCATAATGACGTGCATCACGTCAAAAGAGGCATGGGATGTTTTACAACTCACCCATGAAGGAACTAATGCTGTGAAAGAATCTAAGTTGCAAAATTTGACAACTCAATTTGAAACCATCACCATGCATGAATCTGAATGCTTTGATGAATTTTATGCTAGACTTTCTGACATTGTGAATACTAGCTTTAATCTTGGTGAACTTATTCCTAATGCTAGAGTTGTTAAAAATATTCTTCGTTCTTTACCTAAGCGTTTTATCCCTAAAGTCACTGTTTTAAATTCTATGGGTAATTTAAATACGCTAAAATTGGAAGAACTTGTAGGAGATTTGCGAACTTATGAAATTGATATGTTCCCTAAAACTGCTAAATCTAAAGATAAGGGAATTGCACTTAAAGCCCAAGAGAGAAGGAGTGAGGGGTCGGCTAGAAAAAGGGTAGAGTCGTCTAGAAAGAGAGAGACTGACACGTCAGATTCTGAGTGTGATTTTGACCTAGATGATTTAGCTCTTTTTGCAAAAAATTTCAAGAGGATTCTCAAATTTAAGAAATATGGCAATTTTAAAGATAAAAAGAAATTTGAGAAAAATAAGTTTGAAAAGAAAAATGAAAAAGACTCCAAAAATCATCCTAAGAAAGAAAGTGAGAGATGCTTTGAGTGCGATGGTAGGGGTCATAGAGCCTTTGAGTGTGCTAATTGTTTGAATAGAGAGAAAGGGAAAGTTGTCCTTAATGCTACCCTTAGTGACGACAGTGAGGTCGAGACGGTGGATTCAGGAGATGAGTCACCGCATGAGTGTAACTTCACCGCATTCATGGCCAGTCAAGTGAGCACTCCTAGTTCTCTTCACGACGATGAAGATGATGCTTCACAGGGACACCTCGACAGTGAGATTGATGAGAGGGAGGGGGAGGATGACTCAAGTGAGAGCGAGAGTGATATTCAACGCGCCTACGCTGAGTTATATTCTGAGTCATTTAAAACTAAAAAACATAACAAAGCGCTAGTTCTTAAGATCACCGACTTAGAGGAAGATTTAAGAAAGGAGAGAGAAAGAGAGTCCTCCACCGTCACCGACCTGAGAGAGAGAGAATCTGCATGTGTCGAGAAATAGATTCTGTTTAGAGAGAGAGAGAGTGTTTTAGAGAAAGAGAGAGGGAACTTGACTAAACAAGTGGCTAGTCTTACGAGTCAACTCCATTCCTCCGTGGAGACTCGGAAGAAACTTGAAGCCCTTGTTGCCCATCTGACTCATGATCTTGAGAAAGCACGAGAAGTCAAGGTACAAATCGAGGACAGATCTGGGAAGATAGGAAAGATGCTCCTCGACCCCGCTTTAGGTTTTGGTGATCGGCAAGGAATTGGATATGATGGTGCCTCCTCGTCCCAAATTGCACCTGGACCAGTTCCTGAGTTTCTACAACTCCTTATGGTCACCGTCAAAAACCTCGAAGAAGATTTCGACCAAGAAAAGCAAACCAAGGTCCGCCTTTGACTGTGCTCTTTTGTACTTATTGTAAAAGAAAAGGCCACCTTAGAGAGTCCTGCTATGGCATGGGTCGAACACGACGTACTACTGCTCCACCACATCATATTGATGAATTTTCTAGTCTGAGAGAGCGAGTTGAGTTCTTAGCTGCCACGACCCAGAGTTTAATGGAAGAATTCCGACGGATGTCTTTGTCGTTAGTGAATGCTTCTCGCATTCCAACTAAAACCAACAACAACAAAGTCAAACAAAAGGTCATCTCTGCTTGGGTGCCTAAGAAAGATAAAAAGGCCTTTGTTGTTCATGTTGCTCTCAAAGCGCATAACACCTCACAGTGGTATTTTGATAGTGGGTGCTCCAGACACATGACACGTGATGCCTCATTTTTTACGACTCTTGAGGACTATCAGGATGGCAGAGTCACCTTTGGAGACGGGAGCAATTCTAGCATTATTGGACGTGGTACTGTCGAGTTACCTGGATTTCCTAAGCTAGAAAATGTTTTGTACGTCAAAGGTTTGAAAGCAAACCTTCTCAGCATTAGCCAGCTGTGCGACACTGACTTTGCAGTAAAGTTTGACCGGGACGCGTGTAAAGTCTATAATCAAGCCGGTAAACTTTTGATGCAAGGGGTGAGGACCGAGGATAATTGCTATGGGACTGAGCCCACATCCTCACTTGTCTGCAACAGCGCCACGATCACTCCTATGGATCTGTGGCACCAACGTCTAGGTCACGTGAACATTAGAGATCTCAATCGCTTAGCTAAAAAGGACCTAGTACGTGGCTTACCATCTCTTGGAAAGTCAACTTCGACCATCTGTGGACCCTGTCAGTTGGGAAAACAAATTCGTAGTCCGCATAGGAAGTTGCATTCCATTACCACCTCTCGTGTTCTTGAGTTGATTCACATGGATCTTATTGGTCCCACTCGTACAGAGAGTCTAGGTGGTAAGAGGTACATCCTCGTGATGGTAGATGATTTCTCCAGGTACTCCATTGTAGGTTTTCCGAGAGAGAAATCCGATGCTGTAGAATTTTTAACGACCAAGTGCTGTGTCCTACAAAATCAACACCGTGTCACTATTAACAGGATGCGTAGTGACAATGTCACTGAATTCACAGAAGCAAAGGTAGACCTTTACTATGATAGCCTCGGGATCAAACATGAGTTTTCTGCTGTGAGAACTCCTCAGCAAAATGGTATTGTTGAGAGAAAGAATAGAACGATCCAAGAGATGGCTAGATCTATGCTTCTAGGTCGTAAAGTTTCTAGGAGATTTTGGGCAGAGGCAGTGTCTACTGCATGCCACATGGTGAATAGGGTTTATTTGCGTCCACACACACTTCAGACTCCTTATGAGTTCTGGACTGGCATGAAGCCCAATCTGGCATATTTCCGTATTTTTGGGAGTAAATGCTACATCCTACGGGATAGAGAGCAATTAGGAAAGTTCGACTCCCGGAGCGACGAGGGAATATTTCTAGGATATTCATCGAATAGTAGAGCATACCGAGTTTTGAACCTGAAGAGCTCTAAGGTTATGGAATCAATAAACGTCACCGTGCAAGATGACGAAACTTCGACGGTTATTGATTCTAACCTTCAGTGTGAAGATGAGGATTGTTCTGACAGTGATTTACCTGTTCCTCTCTCACACTCTGTGGACCCTACTCCTGCGCTAGGGGACACACCTGCTTGGGTTCACAAGAGTCATGACCCGTCTGCCATTATTGGTGATCCCACTCTGGGGGTCAAGACTCGTGCTCAGCTAGAGAACGTTGTTAGCCATCTTTGCTACACGTCCAAAGTCGAGCCCAAGAATCATAAAGAAGCACTCAAGGATGAACACTGGATATATGCTATGCAGGATGAGTTGCTTCAGTTTAAAAAGAATAATGTCTGGGAACTTGTCCCCCGACCTAGTGAGACTAATGTGATAGGTATCCGGTGGATTTTTAAGAACAAAATGGATGAAAATGGTACCATAATCAGAAATAAGGCTAGGTTGGTCGCTCAAGGCTACACACAAATAAAGGGTGTAGACTTGGGGAGACATTTGCTCCTGTTACGAGGCTTGAGTCCGTCCGTCTTATGCTCTCCATCGCATGTCATCTGCGCTTCAAGGTATATCGGATGGATGTCAAGAGTGCCTTTCTGAATGGCATTCTACAGGAGGAGGTTTATGTGTAACAACCAAAAGGGTTTGAAGACCCTCAGCACCCGGAACACGTCTAGTATCTGAGGAAAGCCTTATATGGTTTGAAGCAAGCACCCCGTGCTTGGTACGAGAGGCTTACTTCCTATCTCTTAGCTCGTGGCTTCAAGAGAGGGGGAGTAGATATGACGTTGTTCGTCAAAAGAGATGACGGTGCTATTTTGGTTGCCCAGGTCTATGTGGACGACATAGTCTTTGGATTCACATGCTCCCAGCATGCTCACCACTTTGAGGAGGAGATGAAAAGTGAGTTTGAGATAAGCATGGTTGGTGAGCTTACATTCTTCCTTGGTCTCCAGGTTCGTCAGCTAGAGGATGGGATGTTCGTCTCCCAATCCAAGTATGCTAGAGACCTAGTGAAGAAATTTGGTTTAAACTCCGCTAAGAATGCACGTACACCTATGAGTACCACTACCAAGCTTAGTAAGGACACTTCAGGCAAGGACGTAGAGCAAACCTTATATCGGAGTATGATAGGTAGTCTTCTCTACTTGACTGCCAGTCGTCCCGACATCGCCTTTAGTGTTGGAGTCTGTGCGCGATATCAGGCGTCCCCGAAAGAGTCACATTTACTTGCTCTGAAACGTATTATTAAATACGTGAGTGGGACTCTATCATACGGTATTTGGTATTCCTTTGATACCGATGACCGTTTGTACGCCTATTCGGATGTCGATTGGGCTGGGGATGTAGATGGTTATAGGAGCACTTCTGGTGGGTGTTTCTATTTTGGTTCTGCTCTTGTCTCCTGGCAGAGCAAGAAGCAAAATTCCATCTCTTTGTCCACTGCGGAGGCTGAGTACATAGCCGTCGGGAGTTGTTGCACACAACTCTTGTGGATGAAGCAAATGTTGGAGGATTATGAGATTTCACAAGACACCATGATCATTTCTTGTGATAACACGAGCGCGATACACATATCCTGTAATCTCGTCCAGCATTCGCGCACAAAACACATCAGGATACGTGAGCACTTTATTCGTCAGTTAGTTGAGGAGAACACTGTATCCCTGAGTTTTGTTACTACCGACCGTCAGTTAGCAGACATTTTCACGAAACCTTTCGATGCCCTTAGATTTGAGAGTCTTAGGAAGTCTTTGGGAATTTGCACAGTTGACTGAGGGGTTGGTCTATGTCTAGAATATGATGCTTCTTCATGTTCATATCATATGCTTCCTATTGCTAGTCTGTTTTATATGTACCATTGCTTAGTTGTATAGATTTTATTTATTCTTTTTGCTTTTTATATTTCTTTTGAAAAATACAAAAAAAATTCCTTTAAGAAAAATTTTAAGAAAAGCACAAAAAGATTTTATTTTGATAAAATTTTTGAAAAAAAAATCCAAAAAGATTTATGTTTTTGCTTCTTTTATGGATGAGCATGTAAGATAGCCAAGTCACAACTTCATTCCATTTATCCATGTGACTGTTTGATAGAGATTTGAGAGGCTACATCATTTCATCTATGTGCTTTACATTGGTTGGAGTCTTTGAGATGTAATTAGTGATATTTTCCTACATGTTTGACTCCTATATCCTTTATTGCACACATGCACGACTATATTTGATTATTGCACTTGTCTATCTCATATTGTCTTGAGTGTTTCCATCTCAATTCTGTCTATACAATGTACAATATGCGATAAAACTTGACAAGATTGGAATGCATGTAAAAAACCGTTTTGGTGAGACTGTGTGTTTTTGTATAACGGGGAGGGGCTGTGAAAGGTAATCATCTATCCTTTGCGCAAAAGCCACCGTTAAAAAGGACCTAAAAAATGGAGGACTTTTAATATCCGAGGTCCAAAGAGGTTAAAAGAGCCCGAAAAACTTGAAAGGCAATAAAAAGCAATTCATGCCAAATATGGGCCACTTAGGTTTCACCATCAATTCTCCAAAGTTTGAGAATTTAGAATGCCTCTATTCAAAAAAATTATATCTGAGGGAGTTTGGTTGGGGAATCTTTAAACGGGTTTGCACTTCCTTGAAAGTCCTGAAAAAGCATAAAATCGTTTTGGACGTTGTTGGTGTGAAAATCACTTTGAGCTTTGATTTGTTGATTTGATTGAGTCAATATCTTATATTGTCATTCTTTTACACCAAAGGAAGCATTTGAGTTCATTCGCTAGGAATATCCAATATTCATCGTGCACATATGTCATGTTTGTATGCATTGATTTTCCTATCGAATTTGATCACACCACCTCATTTACGCTATCATCGTCTTGGTTGCTTTGTGTTCATTCATGGTGTGATTTTATCCTAGTGACATCCCGCTCTTGCTTATTTGATTTATTTCTCTCATTTGTCTATTTGGGGACATCATAAAAAGGGGGAGAAAGAATAATCTTATTATAGGGGAGATTTGAAATTTGAGTTTGCTCATAAATTGATATATATAAATTTATCTCATTTCAAACTCGATATGTCACTTGGTATTTTGCTTTGTCTCATGTGTGTAGGTACTACATGGATTATCATTGGATTGCACACCCTGATGAGAAAAGCGTTGGGATTCCTGCAGATTTGAAGAGCAAACGCTGTAGTCTTATTCAATTGTATCTTTCCAATTTTGGTTTCATGGAAGGGTAGATTTGTATAGGCATTTTCATAATTCGGATGTTTGTTTTTATGTATGTACCGGCATAGACATAGGAGGAGATTTGTAAGGACATTCTTGTCCATTATCAATGTATTATGTCGCACTCCGTTACACCGTTGAAGAAATTCAAGATTCAAGATTCAACGGATCCGAATATAAGAAGAAGAAGAGGAATCATAGTCTGACAACCAGGCCGATCCGCTGAAATAAAAGAACCGATCCGACTAACCGGACCGGTCCGCCTAAAGACCCGGATCGATTCGCTTGTTTGTCAGAAGGCCAGTATACCCCGGACCGCAAGCGAACCGATGAAGCCTGGAAGCGAACCGATCCGATCATCAACGGACCGATCCGCCTCAGAATAAAAGAACCGATCCGGTCAAATCGGATCGATCCGCCTCAGACCCGGACCGGTCTGCCTGGGATAATTATAAACAGATCGTGTTCAAATCGTGTTCATATTTTTAAGGCCCGAGTCCTCTTATTTAATCCCACTACGGGAAGTGGTTTTCTAAGACTTATTCACATGATTTCCAGAGTACAGAAAGCCCTAAGTCTTCACCTATTGAGCATCTAGACTCTAGTTTTTTTTTTTTGATTCACACAAATTTCCAATCTTTTGTGAATCACTTTGCAACCCATGAACGGACTTTTGCTGTTCACACCCTTGTGGAGAAGAACGTTCTTCTTCTCCATTGCAGCCCTACTGGAAAGGGATAGTTTCAGCCGTCAGCCCTACTGGAAAGGGATAGTTCCAGCCGCGACTACAGAATTCGACACCTGAGGGTAATTCTTAGTCACTTGTATTTTCATTGTAATCCGAAATTGTATAGCTTACAATATTATAATGAAAATAAATGGTTTTGCCCCTTTGGGGGATTTTTCCTCAATTGCATGTGTTTGAATGTTCTTGCTTAGATTATCATCTTATTCAATCACATATTGTTGCATGTTTAGGGTTTGTTTGGGTTAAAGGGTTTAATATATAATTTGCTCATTTGAACGCAAGCACATACGTTCTCAATAAAAAACATTGGTTTGGATGATTTTGGAAGAAGAAAGCCGTAACTGGAAATTCTGCAGATTTGCCACACCTGCTTGATCGATCGATCGACCTAAGAGCATCGATGGATCGATGGATCGATCGATCGAACCCCTGCCATAGATCGATCGACCCCTCCTCGCAGACTTATACTTTCCTTTTTAAATGATTAATTTCAATTTAAGTGAGTAGTAATCCTTGGACAAACTTTTTGGGATGTAAAGAAAGCAGTAGGACTTTATAAAATTATGGAATCTTTAATGTAAAACGAGATTAACATTTAACGGAGGGAATACACTTAAGGAACAATGGGAACGTGTGTCTAAAGAGTGAGACTCGTAAGGAAGTTACATTGTAAATTTAAAGAGTACCTACTGAAATTACACTTAGGGGAATAGGGTTTCATTAGTGTTGCGAAGGAGGTTTGGAATAATTCCATTTAATAAGAATAAAAGAGAAAATCGTATGGGATAATCATATAATGTGCAATAAGAATAAATATCATAAGTATGGGTCATGAGAGTGTACCTAAATTTGATATGAGAATGGTAGTATACATACATGACTGTGTTTATGCATATACTATATACGTGTGAAAATCATGCCCGCGCTACTTGCTATCCGTGAGGTTACCGCGCTGGGGCGGTCTTATCTCGATGGGACATTTATGGGGGATATTGACTCGTACCCTATAACATAGAAATCCTTGGTACAGGCTATCGGATTGATAGTCAGACGGTACTAAGATACGTGAGGGTATGTGATGACCTCTTAGTGACTTGGAACTATGCTTCGCCTCAATTTGTATGTGTTTTGTGTTAATACAGTTCGAGAGTGATTCCGAACTAGTATTCCCTTAGTACGAGTGATACGGGGACTTGATAGCAGAGTATGCCAGCACCATAAATTTATGTGGGGTGCCGATAGTATATATATATATATATATATTATATGAGTGATTAATATATATATATATATATATATATATATAAACTTGAAATTGGGAACTATCTACTGTGACTAAAGATAGGTAAATAATGTATAATTATTTCAACTTGAATATAGGTGTTTGAAAAGTTTAGAGAGATTCTGAGAAACTTAATAATCAAATAAGGCTCATGTGAGAACCTTGCTTTTAATAAAAAAAAAATTAACTTCCTTAACAATTGATAATGTCGGCATGGGATTTTGTGAGTAACTTAAGATAAGTTAATCTATTGGGAGTATTAGTACGATAGGTGTGCACATTAGAAGAGAGGTGAGTATTTCTCAAGAGAGTGCCGCACTAATATGATTGTTGCATTAGCCGGTAAGCATTTTAAATACTTGCTAAACTAATTTTAAACTGTTTTACAATCGGGCTCTGACTCATTTCTTATTTTCTCTTCTCTTTTGTATATATATGTATATATTACAGGTGCCCAGCCACAGGGGCGTCTTGCATAGGATACTTTGGAAGGAACGTGCTGCAGCTTAGGTGGAAGTTGCAGGACTCTTGCTTAGACGACCTCATTATTGATTCCACTTCTAATTTTACTTTATCCAGTTGGGCATGTGTCGCCCTATTTCATTTGTTCAGTCGTATTATTCAGAGATTGTGATTCGTTTATTTCCAGTAATTATACTTTGGGATTGTTACTGTCAGGATGTCTTTCCTTTAAAGTTTTAATGTTGGAATTATTTAGTTGAATGCTTAAGTTGCTTGGATTATTTTCAAGTCTAATTGTTGTGTGATATTTAAATCATGGATTATGCAAGGTTTTAATTATCGGTTTTAAACTAAATTGGGAAATTGATGTCTAAAAAAAATAAAATGGTTTTGTCACTTAGCTTAATTATTTGGGTGTTTAATTGGAAAAATTATTTTTATGACAGTGATGCTAAGAATGAACCAACCGTTCACCTTGATTATAATTTAATAAAGGACTGATCACCCGGTATTTAATTAGGCGGGGTGTCACAGATATGTCCAATCTACTAGTAAAGAAGGCACAAGCTCAAAAGTGCCTCAAAAAGTGTTGAAATATTTTCTTGTTGGACCTATATTAAAGTAATTTTTCACAGTACGATGGATAGAGGAGGCAATGACTTGGCATGCTAGGGCAGAAGTAGGGGTAATCTCATGCGTCATCCTATTGATTCTACAGCTTGGAGGAGGATGAATTATGAGTATCCCGATTTTCCTCGAGAAAATCGCAACATTCGTTTGGCTATATCAACAGATGGTTTAAATCCATTTGGAAATCTAAGCACCAATCAGAGTGTATGGTCAGTGATCTTAGCCCCACTCAACCTCCCTCCTTCACAGTGTATGAGACCTGAATTTTCGATGATGTATTTATTGATAGTGGGCCGAAGGCACCAAGTGATGACATCGACGTCTACCTATATCCTTTGGTAGAAGAATAAAATGAGTTGTGGGAAGAGGATGTGCAATCATTTGACTCTTTTAGAAAAGAAGAGTTTACGCTGAAAGCTATGTTGATGTGGGAAATTCATGATTTTCCATCTTATGGGACATTTCCGGTTGTGTGGTATATGGTTATTTGGGGTGTCCTTTTTGTAGAGAGGAGACTGAATCTCTTCGTCTATACTTTAGCTTAAAAAATATATACCATTCCCATAGGAGGTTTTTACCCCCGGCTCATAGTTTCAGATTTGAGAAAGGTTCCAATTTTTTATTGGGCGGGGTTGAACATAGGCTACCGCCGAGAGAACTTTCAGGTTCAGAAATTGAAAGTAAATCTTCTAAATGTGGCTCTAATATGCCAAGTAAGAATCCCAAATTTAAGAATGTCAAGCATAAGAAGACCCCAATTGGGAATGAAACTGAGACTAGAAAGGAATGGTTTAGGAGGTCAATTTTATTTGACTTGCCTTATTGGAAGAATAACTTGGTGCTCCATGTATTGGATGTGATTCATGCAGAGAAGAACTTTGTTGAATATATTGTGGGCACTTGCCTTGGGGGGAGTCATTCGAAGGATGGAGAAAATCCACGGAAAGACCTTAAATCGTTAAAACTTAAGCCACAACTATGGTTGAAAGAAGATAGTAGGGGAATGACAATAATTCCCCCTGGTGCGTTTACTTTGATTAGTGGGTAAAGGAAGGTTATTTTAGACACAATATATAATTTGAAGGGCCTATCTAATTTTTCGTCCAACTTGCAAAGAATTGTGAATTATGCTACTCCTGATTTACATAAGTGTAAGTCCCACGATTGGCATGTGATCATGCAATTGGTTCCTCTATTGTTTAAGCACTGTTTCTCTAAGCACAAGGATTTGCGGAGGGCTATTTTGCAAATTAGTATTACCTTCTCACTCTTGTGTGAGAAAGTAGTCAATCGAGAACACATAGTGGCAGCAAAATTTGCGGTGACCGAAGCAATTTGTGTGTTGGAGAAGTACTTTCCCCCAACATTCTTTGACATGAGTGTTCACTTGTTGGTACACCTCTGCGACGAGGCACTTCTTTGTGGTCCAGTTAGATATCGGTGGATGTATCCGTTTGAAAGATTGGTGAAAGTTTTTAAACATTACGTCAAGAATACGCGATACATTGCAGGATCAATTGCAGAGGAATACATCACCGTGGAGTCATCAATATATATTCGGGAATATATGCCTGACTCGACCAACGTTGATGACACTGATGAGTTCGTCGATGATGGTGGTCATGTGATGGGAAAACGAGTGAAATTAATGAGTTTGCAACATGAGCAAGTGGCTCGTTATATATTTAACACACTTGAAGATGTCAAAGAATGAAAAAAGTAAGTTTAAATTATTTTAGAATATTTTAGATTATTTTATACATGATTAGTTTTGTACTATGCAGAAAATATGAAGCCCGTGAGAACAATAAAAGACGAAAAATAATGGTACAATTAGACAACGAATTTAGGTTGTGGTTGTCACAAGAGGTAATTATATTGAAAATGGTCATTATATAACGTTACATTACACTCAAACTTTACAACTAATCTAATTAATTTATCTATATTCTCAGCTCTTAAAGATGGGTGATTCGACATCAAGGCTTGCTCGTCTAGCCACTGGACCCTTGGTCATGGCACAAGAGTACAAAAAGTATCGATTGAACGGTTACGTATTCGGCGCAAAAGTGTACGAGGAAAGTAAAAATGTACAGAACTCAGGCATTTCATACAAGGCTCTTACTTTCTTTCGAGCGAGCGCAAAAGATAAAAATCTCGTTGAAGCTGAAGTGACTTACTATGGTGTAATTCAAAATATATTTAAATTGGATTATATAAGCTTCAAAGAGGTTGTATTTTACTGTGACTGGGTAAGAGTTGAGGATAAAAATGCTTGTAAAGTTGATCATATCACCAATTTGATCATGGTTGACTTGCCCAAGTTGAAGAGCAACGACCACGTAAGCGATGCGCCGTTTGTTTGTGCATTTCAAAAGGTTAACCAAGCGTTTTACTCAGAGTATATCAACAACTAGCCGTGGCCAATTGTCATACACGCGCCAAAGCGTCTAAATAGTAGTGTGGATGACTTTGCTACTCGTACCGAATATCAATCCATTTTTTATGATAACCCGAATTTGAAACAATTTTTCAATTTGTAATAAATATTCCAATTTGTACTTTATCAATCCATATTTAATGCTTTTAATTGATATGCACTTTATCATTTTCACTCTTGTGTAGTGTGCGTGTGTGTGGGCAGTAGGGGTGGGGGTGGGGATGTTTCGGATTTTTAGTAATTGTACATGTTATGAGTTAGATGATGTTATTTTGGAATTCAGAATTGAGATGTTAAATAGAAACAATTCATTTGGATTTGTAGTAATTATACATATTTGCATGTCTTATTCTAATTCATTTTGATTTGTACTAATAACAACATTTTTTTATAGCAAATGTCCCCGTCAGGTACTAAGTCGAGGATGATGATGCTGCTTATGATGATGTCGTTTGGGCTCGGTGGTAGCGGGGGCGACGAGGGCTCCTCGGCCCCCAGGCTCCCCACATATGGAAAATTAGGGATGGCCATCGAGAATAAGACGGGGCTATTAACGAAATCCCTCGAGCTGGTAAAGACGATCATCGGTCCGCGGTACACTAGTTGGAGGGAGGTGCCAAATGAGCTCAAGTTAGCTATTTGGGTGGCACTACATGTAATGTATTTATATGAATATTTTAATTTCAATTTCAATTTCGATTTCGATTTCAATTTCAATTTCAATTTCAATTTCAATTTCAATTTCATTTTATATTTATATTTATATTTATTCGCAATTAATATTGTATTTGTTGGACATAAACAATTCAGTCTGGATCCAAAGCTACGCGATTCCGTCTTGGAGCAGTTGAGGGAGCAACACAAGACGTGGAAGAAAAATATGCAGACCCGTACTTTGGGAAGATCCGAGAGTCCGTTATCCGAATGCGTGAATCCGTCCTGCCGAAGGATCCGATCTCATTGGCACAATGACAAACGTTCATTGACAATGAGATCGGGGAGTGACAATTGGCATCTCACCAATCGGGGAGGGAAAATCGGGCAAAAAAGATGGACGTGCACTACTTCGGCCGAAAGTCTTACGCCGAGGTGGAGCATAGGATAATGGTAAGATTTAATTTCTCTATAACTACAGAAATATATTATTCTGCATTATTTTACTTTGCGGGGCCGATACTAATTTTACTTTATTTTATTTCAGGTGATATTGAGTGGCCCTGGGGGTAAGCCACATAGGCTCGATACTTATGTGGCTATTCGGACGAAGAAGGGGAAGGATAAGGATGTGTCCCCGAGCGTCGCGGCCACGATTGTAAGTAATCCGATAGTTTACTTTTTGTTAATTACGTTATAATTTTTTTATTTACTTATTTTACTAATCATGTGCTTTTTGTCATTTCAGGCAAAGCTTAAGGAAGTGCATGAGTTGCAGTCTGATGCCGACAAGGCATCTTCGTCCACAGACGCACTCAGCCAAGTGCTTGGCGCTGATCGCAAGGGGAGGACAAGGGGGTGAGCTCACGGGTGGCCAAATATAGGATCATCGGATTGGAGACGAGCGACACCGAGTTGGCTCGAACGGTGGACTCGCATGATGCGAAGCTATCCCGTTTGGAGGTGACTATTCAAGATATGTTCTCATTCATGAAGCATTCGTTAGGAGAAAATCGTAAGGGGAAAGGGAAGGAGAAGGTGGTGGAGGAGGAGGTATAGGAGGACAAGGTGCAGGATGATGAGGATGTGAACCTCGCTGCTTCATCGCCGACAAGTGAGGACTTTGATGATCCAATACCTTATTTGGCTCCCTTCGAACTACTGATGTCGACACTTGGTTGGCCGAGCGTGTTTATACTGGATATATTTGATGGCCAGCGGATAGGGCAGGGGTTGAGGGACCCGAATACCGTCCAGGGTATGCCAGTTCATGAACGTTCACTTCAAGACATCGAGTCCAAGGTGCTCGTCACGCATGTGATACCCGGGAAGGAGAACTCCCCATTGTGGTTGCGTGAACAATGTGGCACGATGTATATTGATGGGTGTGTCAATTCGTATATCGTATGGCTTACTCACCTCCTTAGAGCTAACCTTACCCCAGACATTTAGTGACATTATTTGAATTGAATTGTTTTAAGTTGTTACATTTGAATTATATTTGGATTATATCGTGATGCATATTGTCTCTATTTTGAATGTATATTTGTATTATCTCTATTTTATTTGGATATATGATGTTTGAACAGGTACAACATTTCTATAACAGGTACAAATATACTTCTGGGCAGTGGTAGTGGTAGTGGCTATACTGCCGAACAGATCTTTTTTCAATTCTTCCCAGAATTGTCACGGTCATTAACCATGACAAGCCCGTGACAAAGAAAACTTATCACGGGCTTGTCACGGTCCTTAACCTTGACAAAACTTGTCAAGTTCAAGGACCGTGACATGACCGTGACAAGTCTAACGAACTTGTCACGGTCAATGACCGTGACAAGTCTAACGAACTTGTCACGGTCAATGACCGTGATAAGTTCGTGATAACAAAAGTTATCACCCCCAGAATTGTCATGATAATTGACCTTGACAAGTTGAGCTTGTCAAGGTCAATGACTGTGATAATTCGACAGATTTGGTGTAGTGTGAGAATGGGTTTAGAGAGAAAATTAGGGTTTCTTTAGAGAGAAGATGTGTAAAAGAGTGAGCTTGTGTGATTAAAAATGGATTTCTCGCATAAAACACATTACAAGTTATAACATATTATGTAGCCCCTACAATCAGGTTGCAATTGAGCCACAGTTGGACATTACCGCGGTCACGGGGTGTCTTTCTCGCAGTCATAGCTAGGGTCCCGTGATCGCATCTCATAAATGCCTTGATTACGACTTTTGTCACGGGTTAAGGTTTAAGAGCGTCTAAATAAATTTAGAAATATCCCAAGTTTTTAAATCCTCAAACCCTAAACTTCTTACACAAGAAATGTTCAGATGACCAACATGCCCTTAGTTTTTCCCCAAATCTCCCATATGCCCATTTGAGAGTTCTAATTTACATAAATTGCAATTTACACCCAAATTCATAAATATTAAACCAAAGCCCATAAAACTTTAATGATTTACCAAATAAATTCTAAAATTTCAGTTTAACCTATCTTAATAATAAATTCACTTGTAATTACGATCCAAGTTGTAAGAGTATAGTATACTTGATGTACTCCATAGAATATACTATCTAAATTCCTTGCCAAAATATATTTAAGTTTTTGTCCAAGAGGTCATCGAGAAGCTTCATAAACATCCCAAATTCACTCAATGTCGAACCTCAAGTATACCACTTAGTAAAGGTATAAAGACTTAGAGAACTTAGATTCACATCTCGGTTAATTTGTGTTTATAATTGAAAATCGTTTTTAATTTACCTTAGTTTTGTAAATATGTCAGATACACAAGGCAAATATACTTTTTATATAAAAAAATATATTTTATTAAGAATTCCATATTTATGTGTATTTTAAGTATGATTGTTCTTGTGTGGAAAAAACATACTTAGAGTTTGCATAAAAAACTTGATATTTATAAAACGACAAACTAGGCAAATTTTTTGTACATTCTCACGACTTGCATTATCGCCGTAACGATGCTCCAACGAAGATCTTCTTTGCTGCAGCGATAATATGTTCGTGTGACTTGATTGTCGCTTCAGCTCTCCACAACGAGGATTTTCCCGTTGCAACAACACTACTGCGAGACGCGTCACACAATGCCAAAAGTGCCTCTTTGCACAAGATCTTCTTGGAAAGTGGGCCAAGTACAATGTTTTGGATGACTAAGACCTTGGAGTGGCTACTTGATCCCATAAGAGTGTGAAACCAAGCATTTAAGTTTTTAAACCATTTCAAATAAAAATTCTATATAGTTAAGAAGTGTTGTTTACTCTTCCAAACCAAGAGTGAGAATTTTGAAAAACAATTGCTCATAAAAACATTTCATATATTTTAGAACACATTTTTTTCACTCTTCTTATTTGAGTTCTTTAAGTCATTTTTTCTAATAGAGGTATATTTATTCACCTTGTATCCAAAATCTATTTCTTTGAGTGAGTTAATATATTATCTTTCTTGGCTTGGAAAACTCATTTTGAGATTTAAAGCATCACATCTTTCCAAATAACCCAACACATATCTTTAGGATTCCCTCAAAATACTAGGTGTAGAATATTAGATGCTTGATGGTTCTATCTTAGAAAACGTTTCTTCAACTATAAAGAATAAATATTTGGCGAAAGATTTGACGACATTGGTTGCATACCAAAAGGGGTGGCAGTTTTGCAATATACTTCAGCATTCGACACTTTCTATGGAGGATCTGGTGTGAAAGGGTGTCTAGTTAGTCATAGCATCGGGTGGTTGTAAGTATCCATATTTAAGTTATAAAACTCTATCATAGTGAATTTTCGTTCTTGCCAACCCGAGGTTTTTTTCGTTGTTGGGTTTTCCCTCATACATCCGGTTTTGTGCTTATTTTACTCTTTCAACATTTTTTTTGGAATCACTGTCTTAAATAAGAAGATAAAGCTTGAGATTTTAAAATCTAGTAAAATATTTTGTCACTTAGACTTTTGGATTGTTAAATCATTTTTAATAATAAATTTAGAAAAACTCTTTTCTTAAATTAGGGGAATTAATTTTTATTTAGAATTACAATTGAGAGGCACACTCTCAACTGGTATTAGAGAGGGTCTCCAATTTTCAGGTGTAATAACCTAGGTTTATACCCTATATTTCATGTGCAATGTATCGAAGTTCAACACTTCGAGCTCCTTCATTTGATGATATCAATTATGTTTATTGGAAGGCTCGTATGACATGTTATTTGATGTTTATGGACGATCAAATATATAATAGTGTTCTTATGGGATGGAGTTATCCCAAAACCGTAGTCAATGATATCCAAGTTGACAAGATTAGATATTTTCGGGACAATAAAGATTTAAAGGAGGGAGGTGGAACATGAAGGGACTCAATGTTATTTTGAGTTGTGTGCCCTTAATTGAGTATAGACGTATATCCACTTGTACTACATTTAAGGAGGCATGGAAAATTTTACAAATGACCTACTAAGGAACCTCCATCGTGAATCACTTCAAGCTTCAATTGCTTACCTCCCATTTTAAATTTCTGACCATGAAGGAGGAGGAAACTTTTGACGAGTTCTACGCTGAGATGAACGACGTAGTAAGCTTTTACTTTGGGGAAGAACATTAAAGAGGATATAATTGTGGATTAAATCCCATGTTCTCTCCCTACTAGGTTCCGTGGAAAAAATGGATGCCATTAATAAGCTTAGAGTTTTTTTTAAGCCAGTGAGTGTAGACAAATTAGTTGGCTCTCTCAAAACTTGTGAGACAAATTTATCTTATCACCAAGGAATGCCGCTAACGAAAAAAATCTAGCTTCTAAGGCTAAGAAGGAATCTCCTAATTTTAGTTCCCTTAATGTTAGTGATGATGATATGGCATTTCTCACTAAGTTTTCCAAGAAGTGGCAAAAATGTTTTCAATAAAAAGTCACTCCTAAGAATTACCCGCCTATATTTGAAAATGAATAAGGAAGGGAATAAAAGTAAGTTGAATTTATAAAAACCATCATATGTTTTATATGAAGTGGTTGAGGAAATATGTCGAATCAATGTCCCTCGGATTTGAGTTATGGTGGTGGTAAGAACGCTTATCAAGCCACTTTTAATGACGATGACTCGGACTCTGAAGATGACTCTAAAGAATGAAATTATATCACTTTTATGGCGAGAGAGATGATTTGGATAATTAAAAGGATTTTGATGTTCCTCATCCGTCTAGTGAAGAAAGGATTATTTCTAATCCCTTTTTTTTAGCACTATTGAGGAGGAAGAAGAAAATGATCTTCAAGAAGAATATGTTAGGATATACGGGGAATCTATAAACCTTGAAAGTCATCACATGGAACTCTCTACCATGCTAGTGAATAATGTGGAATTGGTTTTGATAGTGATGTATCTACATCTATCCAAACTTTTTTAGCATCCCAATCCATTTTTTTATCTCCCATTGGTGAATTTTCAACCAACACTATGTCCGAAGAAAACTGAAGGAAGGTGGCCTTCATGTGTTCCTTTTACAATAAGGAAGGAAACTTTAAGAGTTTTGCTTTAGAATTAGGAAGTAATAACTCAAGCTACCCACCGACCCAATTGTTCCATAGCCGTGTGAGTGTACACATTGTCATAAGTTAGGACATCTTAAGGAGTTTTGTATTTTACTTCAACCCGCATCACATTTAGGTATTTTGGTAAGGTAAAAAGGTCAACATGAAGGGGAAGAAAAAGGTGGAAGCCCCTCAAAAGGTTTCCAAAGGGAAGGCAAAGGTAAAATAGTTGGCCCTTCAACAATTCCCAAAATAATTTCTAACTATACTTTGAATGGGATAGAATTTTGAAATAAATTATTGATAAAACGATACTAGAATCCCTAAATAAATGAGACAAGGCTTGGCCCTTGTTTAAGAAGAAATGTGATTCTTTTAGTTTAAGTTTCCTTAGAGTGTTTGGTTTACTCTGTTGGGATAGGCATCATGATTTCTCTTTATCATTCTTTTTGTCATTTATATATGTTCTTTGCTTTGTTTATACCTTTAGATTTTGGACTAGTACAATATTGGTATTCTACACTTGTTAGGTACTAATTTATCCCATGAGATTAAAGGCAAATCTACATGTTTAGTTATATGAATAATAGTTTTGTTTATGGTTTTTATACTCCATGATTAAAATTTTAAAGCTTGAAATGCTTTGTTAAATTAAGCTAACTCATGAACTTTACACTACATAATAAACTCGATCATTTTCATGCAAAATATAATGAAGGGATCTATTTTCTATTTCTATCGAAAAATAAAATTTTTATGCGACTTTTTGATGATAGGATGCCATTGTTAATCCTTTTTATGTGTGTGAGTTTTTGTCATCATGATTGGGGTTGAAAAATATATTTGTTTAAAAACCATGAGTGATGATTTGGTGAGGACTACAACTTTGGGTCGTAAGAACTACCTTTGAAGAAATAGTTCCCCAACCTTTATAATGAATGAGCGAAAGCCGCCACATGTGATTTTTTTTTATCAAAAAGCGATTTTTAAATTTTTTTTATCTATCCAAAATTGAGTAACATCAAGGATATAAGACTGAAAAGGTTTACTGTAAATCGCTATTTGAGGAAGAAAAAAGTGTTTGTTAAAATTTTTATTTGTTTCAAGGAAAAATGAGGCTTTTTGTTTGATGTATAGAGTCAAAAAATTTCAAAAGCGAGTTCAAACATTAATCTTCATTATTCGATTTTACATGCTAATGTTCATTTTATTCACTTTTCTATCGCGAGATATGCCTTTGAATTGCTCTATGTTTTTATATTGATTTAATTTAACCTTAGGCCTGTGAATGATAAACTATTCTTTGTGAAGAGTATTTGTCATAACCAAGAACCGTTATATGATCTTTCAGAGCTTATTTCATCCTTTAAAATAGTATTTACGGAGAAGCTAAGAAATTATTTTAGTACATTTCCTTGATTGTGTGTTAATTTTACACACTTTAGTTTTGCTGGAATTTTTCACGACCTTCGTTGTCATATGTGCTTCATCGTATACACAATGCCATGACCAGTGATAATTCTCTCATTACAGTGAAATCACCTGAGTTTATTCAAAATGCCCAGATCTGGATTCAAGAAAATTTTCACCCATTTATCTCTCTAAACCTATTTTGCCTTATAAACATCCCGCTTTCCTCCAATCTTAGAAACTCAGAAGTCAATTTAGGTGGTCCGTACCTCGTTTTCGTGGATTAATCTTCATCTTCGTAAGTTTTTCTTCCTAGATTTTTAGATCTACTCTTTTTTAGAGTTAAGGCTTGGTGTTAGTATTTTAGATGGAATTTGATAAAATCTTTTCTATAATTGACGAGTTTTACTTATATTGAATTAATGTTGACTCTTTTGAGTAGCTTTTAGTGTGTATAGTTTTGCTTTACATTTTCTATTGGATTTCTCTACTTATAATGTTGGTATAGAATCCTTGGATTAATTTTCCATATCTCATAGGATTTATGTGCTTGTGTCTTGGTGTGTGTTTTAAGGCTATACCATGGCTCCGAAATCTCTCTCACGCGCCTCAACTTCCTTTAATCATTCCAGATTTGATGAGCTCTTTGCTACACGTGTTTTGCATTGTGAGAGTTTAATTGATTTGGAATCTTTTTTTGACACCTGTCAATACGAGTTTTTGGGTAGAAGAAAATGGATTAGTGTTTTCCCTCAAACTGCACCATGTTACCCCAAATTGGTGAGAGAGTTTTATTTGACTGTTGTGGATGGTGAGGATCATTTAGGCGCTATATTTCTATCTTTCGAAGTGAGAGAAATTCAAGTGTAGATTTCATTTAAGTGGATAAATAACATATTTTTTTGTCCCATAAGAGACTTGTCCCAAATATCCTTGCAAGTCGATTAATTGTGAACCTTGCAATCAAAATGTAATCACTATGTTGAGTGATAACCATTATTAGTCTTGGCATGGAAAGACTTTTCCTCAAGTATTTCTTGTTGTGGATTTTATATTTTGAATATGGTCGTGTCCTCTTGTATCTTTACCATATACCACCTCACAACATATCTTCCAAGCGTGCATAATTATTGTATGCCATACATCAGGGTGTTCATATGTGTTTGTGGTATTTGATTATGGACTCGATCTTTTATCACACTTAGGACTGTAAGAAGATTCTTGCTTTTCACTACTTCTGCTTGTATTTGGAATTTGGAGTTCCTCAACTTCTCAATGAAGTTTAGGAAAAGCCACAATCTTCACTGACAATTTATTTTCAATATAAGTTTATTGCTCAGCTTGATGACTACAATGTGCATGTTGTTCCTCCACCTGCTCCTCATCCTGCCTATACATGACATTGATCTAGTATACGCCCCTTGATTAAAAAGGAGTTAGGTTCTATCGTTTCTCGGATATTTACTTAAATGTGCTCTAGTTTGCAACCCTCATTTGAGGACTTTATGAATCAATTTTCTTCATTTAGTTCAACGATTTCTTCATCCTACGATGACTTTCATCACGACTTTTATCCTTAAATGGAGAATGCTTAGGACGCCTTGCAAGATTTTCAAAACATGGTTATTGAAATGTGTGCCATAAAGATGTTGAAGACGTGTAAGTGATGTAGTTTGTTTAATGTTTTGGGCTTTTGTTAGTTTAGATTTGATGGATTTTGATTATTGATCACATTTATTGTAATCCTTGTATCTCTTAACTTTTATTTTAATGCTTATCATTTTTTATCATTATCTATATATTTGCATGATATATGGTATCTTCCCATGTGTAGTTAAAATGGTTGATTTACGCCTATCATTATCTTGATTATCTCATGCCAGACTAATGTTTTAATTGTTCACTCATTATGTAGTTATTCTATATTTGTTGATCTTATTAGCATGTTTTACTCTCATAAAATGCCTTGAGAACTTGATCCCATTTTGTGCTTAGTTCTTTCCTTTGTTATTTTCAGTGACAAAAAGGGGGAGACATTTATAGATATGGGGAGTATAGTTATCAAAGCATATTAGGTTGTTTAGAGTTATCTGTTACTATATCATGTTTATTGGGAGGAATTATCAAATTGAGGGGGGGGGGGGTATGTTAGATAGATATGATGTTCACATGTTCAAAATTCTATATTCACATGTTCAGATTTATTATATTTTCTTATCATATTTTTTTACATTAGTACCTGGATGAGTTTGCTAGTGGGTGACATGAAAGAATTGCGAAAGAGATTCATTTTGATCCATAAAGATGGTTAAGTCTCTTGTAGTGATTAGTTACTTGCAATATAATTTTCTATTTTTTTATTTGGCCTTCTCTAGGTTAGTTGTAAAATGTTTGATTTCTTTCATTTGCTTATAATTTTTCCTTTATATTTTTGTCTCGAAATTCAATAAATGGTGATACGTAAGAGTATGCTATACTCAATGTGATCCATATAATAGATTGTTTAAATTCCTTGCCAAAATATAATTGAGTATTTGTCCAAAAGATCATCGAAAATCTTCATCAACATCCCGATTCACTCAATGTTGAACCTAAAGTACACCACTTAGGAAAGGTATAAAGACTTATTGGATCTAGATTCAAAATTAGGGTAATTGGTTTTTATAATTAAAAAATATTTAAAATAAATTTTGGTTTTGTAAATTTGTTAAATACACAATGAAAATATATTTTTCATATAGAAAAATCTATTTTATTAAAAATTGAATCTTTATGCATATTTTAAGTATGGTTTTTCTTGTGTGGGACTAACATACTTAAAGTTTGCTTTAAAAAGGCAAGCTCGGCAAAATTTCTGGACATTTTTGCGACCTGTATGATCGTTGCAGTGATGCTCCAGCGAAGCTCTTCTTTGTTACAGTGACAATGTGTAATTGGAATTTTGTGTCTCATGCAAAATCTTTGGTTTTCATGTAACCTGATTGTTGCTTTAGTTCGCTACAACGAGGAATTTCTTCGCTGAAGTGCCACTACTGCGAGATGCGTCTAACGACGCCCTTATTGCACAAGATCTTCCTTAAGATCTTCTTGAAAAGTGGTTGAAGTAAAACGTTTTGGGTTATTAAGACCTTGAAGTGACTATTTGATTCCATAAGAGTGTGTCACCTAGCATTTGAGCCTTTAAACCATTTCAAATCAAAGGCAATATAGTTAAGTGTTGTTTACTCTTCCAAATCTAGGGTGAGAGTTTTGAAAAAATATTTTTTGCTGATCAAAATATTTCATATATTTGAGAGCATATTTTTCAATTCTCTTATTTAATTACTTTTAAAGTCCAATAGGTTGTAGACTTCTAATATATGACAAAGGGTGCAAAGCAATGCTAACCACTATTATCAAACTTTTCAAATTTAAGTTCAATTAAAGAGATTAACCCAAGTTAAACTTAGAACCAATTTTTAATCAATTGTTGTGATAAAAAAATTAACGAATTTTATCTTAACCTAAACATGCATCTAGGTGAGTGCAGGATAAAAAAAGTAAATCAACCACAATGCCCGATGTACGGGAAAAGCCTCTAACGACCCAACAAATACAATTCACTATGATGAGGAATTACACTAGACAAACAGTAGAATTACAAAATAGACTCGATGCCCTCACAATCCTTGATGCTCTTCAGTCTTCAACCTCTCCTCCACAGTGCACATAAGTGTCTACTTACGCAGTTTCACAATGTGTGAGTGCACACACGCCTCGGTATCTACCGATATAGGCTCAGCAATCATCACACACGGAGTCTGTCGTATGTAAACAAATCAGGCATGGAATCCATCGCATGAAATAATTCTCAACAAGATGTAGAGAATAAACCGAAGTGCCCACAAACTTGATCTCAAAGCATTTATATGATGAATACTTGTATCTTTAAACAATCGGAAGTAAACAGGGTTTGGGTTTGAAAAACTTTGGTCTTGAATGATCACGTAATCTCGGAGAGCTTTTTGTAAGAGTTCGGGAACTCAAAAACTATGTTAAAGCCTAAAATAAAACTACTCATCCGCACTCCTATTTATAGGAGGTTTTCGAAAATCAAGACACGGGTGAAAAGCTTTGAAGAAATCTAAAAATATAGATATCTTTAAAAACTCGTCGGTTCGTTCGAATGAGGTGCATATCGTTCGAACTAAGCCACCTTTTTCATTCAAACATGCTTCTAACGAGACATCTAATGAGATTCAAGTGAGGAAAAAAACACTGGTTCGATGAACTCATTGGAACCCTATTTTAACAAGTTAAGGTAACTCCTTCGAACGACATCAAAGTCATTCTAATGACCACGTGCAAAAAGAATATTTTTTCTTAAAATCATTTATAAAGAATAAATCCTTTTTATAAAAAATAACACCCCAATAATAAAAAACAAGGCTCAACTTAAATACAAATTCACACTTGAGGTATCCTCGCAAGGGCGAAGCCAGGAATATCCGAAAGGGTGGGCAAAACAACACGCAAAAGTTCAAAAAAACTTATTAAAAAAAATATGACAAAATTTAGTTTAATGATATAACTTATTCTAAAGAAATTTTATCAAAATTATTCCACGTAGTCTTTAAATATTCACATTAATTGATTACAAAAAAAATCTATCTAAATTTTTCCCTACAAGTCCTTAATGATTCAAATTTATCGATTATAGAGTCCAAAACAATATAAAAATTTTTCTCAACTAGTCCTCAACACAGTTTATACACAATTCAATCATTACGTGATTATGACTGTAAAAATACATTAAGATAAGAATAATTCCAACTCTATAAGTAGAATGCATAAGATAAATTATCCCAATTATCACCCTACAATCCAACAAGTAATTGAGTTGAAAAGTGTTATTTAACTTAATCATCAATAAATTGATAAATAATCAAATCCTATAAATAAATTTAAAATCATAAATGGGAATAAACCTAAAAAAGTTCAAAACTGAATTTATAATATTTCAAAAAAAAATATCTACCTAAGTCAATTAGTTAAATGCATAAATATGATGCATCTGAATTGACTAACCGAATCATCAAAAGATTAGTAATCATTGAAATCTAAAAAATAAATTAAATCATAAATAAAATAATGTAATCTAATCTCATATAATATTTCAGTGCATTTTATCCCATTTATTAAAATTTAATATAATCATAAATCAAATTATCTAATCTAATCCCAGATAATCTAATCTAGAGTGATGAGTTATTTCTTTTAATAATTATAAAGTATAAAATTCAGTGATGCCTAGAATATTTTTTAAAGAATGCAAATATAATTCATAAATAGAAACCTGACCTTTTCATTTGTTTCCTTATAAATGAGTATATATAAGGTTAGAATAAGCCTTTAAAAACAACAGGAATCAACAATTTCTTCTACAAATAAAATAAGAAAAAAAAGGAAAAAAGTCCTAAAAAAAGGGGAAAAAACGAAGAAAAAAATATCTTTTTACCTAAGTTGAGTCGGACGGAAAGGTAGGCTATCAGAGGTAAGCTTCCGACGAAAGAGCGCTGAATGGCTGGAGTCGCTGGGCCTAGGCGGACAGCTGCTGGACAAAGAAGAGAGATATCTTTAGTTTTTTAGGGGGTAAGATTTGTTTAAGCGATCAGTTTTTTTCTTGGGTTTTATGTAAGTTAGGCTAGGTTTAAAATTTGGATTGGGCTAGATATGATTTTGGGCTGGACATCAAATAGTAGCAGATTTTTTTTACACTGGGTTGTCGCTCTGCTTAGCCCAGGCCCAAATCCACCCTTATATCATCGGAACATGAAGATGAAAACGAGCACAAAATCACAAAATGATGAATGGATCTTCTAACTTTGCTGCTACGTCTTCAAGAAACCACGTTATAGGCTTGAAAGGTCAACACACTCAAATCCTAACATATGACTCAAAGGTCTTGTCCAAACACCGAATAAGACAAAATACATACTTTATCGAAAATTTGTCCTCACAAATCTTCCTCTTTGGCTGTTGTGGGAAAAAATCAATAATAAAAACACCTATGGGCCTTCAAGCTCTCTATGACTCAATCCCTAACCCCCCAAAGGAAAAAAATTCATCTCTACTCTTGTGCTAACTTTATCTCATCGTTGCAAACCTGCACACTTAAATACACCTTCAAATGTCACCAAAATGTAATAATATAAAACTTCATATGAATAAACCCTCCCCCTTTGTGTAAAAATCTCTACCTAAGTTAGGACGTCTTCCCCTACGACAAAAATTTCTCCCAGACTATAAAGATTAAGATACCATTTCCACCGTTTTTTTATTCAGGAATTAATAAGTGCATAATAAATAATTTTCCTCAATATAATCAAAACTCCCCCTAAATGAAACATGGGTAGTCATAAATGAAAAATAAGTATATTCTGCAGTGGTGTAAAGTGCAACAAGCAACGAAAAATATAACTCGGCAACACAAACACAAGTAATCTAAATTATGATCAATTAATACTAATTGTGATGAAAAAATGATAACAAATTGAATACAAAAGAAAGCGTAAAATACCAATATAAACCAAGCAATCAAATATATCTAGGAGATCATATATCATACCAATAGAAGCCACTTGAAACTAAGATAAACATATGGCATACATAGATTAAATGCAAATGCAAAGACTCAAAACAAATAATACCATAGATATAAATATGCAAAAGATACCAATGATACACATACACAGATAGACACAGCCACGCATATAGGCATAAATATCACAAACAAGACACAAAACATAATAAGCTTTTCACACTAGCATAACATCAATCGGTCTAAACAAAGGCGGTAAACGGAGTGAAGGGGTGCGAACTAGAATCAAAAGAATAATGACCCAATCACTCAAAAATTCCCAATGAGTTATATTTGATAGCATTAAATTTACTAAACAAAGATTTAGCTTCATAGTGACAGAAAAACTGAACTCATAAATGGATAAACAAGAACAGTGCACACTAGCCTAGAAAATATTAATGATTCTCAAATCAATAGTGGTAAACATGAATTAACTCAAACTCTTTGTGCAAACCCAATGATCTTCAACCTATAACACCCTCAAAATTATAGATATATTATTTTTACTACCTTTTTTTAAAGATATCATTCTTTTGAAGAATTAATAAAACAAATTGGAGTTGGTAAGTTTATCTTCTCTTTTGCCTCTTAATTTTTTTAGGCTCTTGCCAATTATGGCCTTTCATGCAAGAAAGATTTCTTTTTTTGTAACCCTTTTTCCATACACACTCACATTTTTAATAAAATAGCAAACTCATGTACAATGGTCCTTACATGCACAAATATGTCAATCAAATATATATGTATATGATAAGATTTTTAGGAGAACACCTCACTTAGCTCGTATACCATATAAAGTTAAAATACAAACGAGCTCGTGCATGTATGTGCGAAGGCATAAACAAAGTGAATCCATTAAGCAAGTCATTTTCGAACTACTTCACGTAAGTATGATCAACAACAATCTAAGCATTGAGAATCACAATCAAATTTTTTAAACACATGCAAACATGGAATAAAGTGTATTCAAAGACACTGATATTCCACACGAAATATGTAAAACTAAACTACATATAAACAAAAATATTTTTGAGTTTCTAAGCAATTTTTCAAAAAAAACACATGAAAACAAAAGTCAAAAGACAAACGAAAATATTTTTGTATTTTTTCCACAATAAGACTTCAAAGAGAAAAGAAAAATACAAAAGATAAACATCGTACAACTAGTGAGCATATATAACACGAAGAACAAAAGCTAGTGTATGAAAACATGCGAACACAATAAACCATCAAATATAACAGAGAAGAATCATGTGCAAACGTGCAAGAATCAACTAGTCTAACATTCAATGCCTCAAAAAATGGTTTCCTAACCCAAATAGATGAATACTTAACGACTCAGGTTTTGGGAACCATGGTGACACGAGATTTAGACATCCTAGGGCCTTTTCTAAGATCTTACCAAAAAATCCTAAGGTGACCTTTCCTACCACAATATGAATGTGTGTACACACGAGGAAGGCGACCTTTGGGTTAACCTTGTCTAATGTCCTGGGCAACGGTTGGCACTTTTAATAAAACATTGGTCTTAGCTTTAACAACTGAAGATTTTGGATTATCAAAGCCAATACCAATGCTTCTTGAGTCTCTTAAATTATATTTCAACTTCAAAACTCTAGACTCAAGAAAAGATTTAGACTTTTCAAATGTTAGGGAATCCTTTTTCAAATTTTCAATAATACTTGAAAGGTTATCTCATTCCCCATCCATGTAAGTGAAATTATCCGTAAGAGTCTTCTCACATGCCTACAAAAATTTTATCAATTCATCATTATCCTCTATGACACTATATTTAACCCTAGTATCAAACCTCTTAGAGTTCTCTAATTCTTTCTCTAGAACATGGTCTCTATCATCACTATCTGTTTTAGACACTTGAAAAATTTTAAAATCATATTTTATGCCCTTGAGCTTCCCACGAAGGATATCTCCTTGAGTTTGAAAAGTTTGCAAAAATTCAATTGCATATTTTAAGCAAAAAAAAATATTTTTCAAAAAATTTAACTCTTTTTGCAAATTTCAAATTCCAAAGAGTTAATTTTTTTAGCACGATTATGAAGATTATTAAAGTCCTCTCAAATATCAAAACATCAAGATAAACAAACAAACTCTAGAGAGAGAGAAACACAGACCACCCTAAAACAACATGAAAAGACGGATCTACAAGATAACGTAGTGTTTTCGCATTGATACCGATTTGAAAGTCCTATAGGTTATAGGGTTCTAATAAATGGCATAGGTTAGAAAACAAATCTAACCGCTATTTTTAAAAATTTTAAATTTTAAGTACAATCAAACAGATTAACCCAAATTAAACTTAACACTAATTTTAAATCAATTATTGTGATAAACAGATTAACTAATTTTATCTTAACCTTAACATTCATCTAGGTGAGTGCAGGATAAAATAAGTAAATATACCACAACGCCCGATATACGAGAAAAACCCAAATGCAAAAGACCTCGGACGGTCCAACCAACACAATTCACTATAATGGAAAATTACACTAGACACACAGTAGACTTTCAACACAGACTCGATGCCCTCGCAAGCTTTGATGATCTTCAGTATTCAACCTCTCCTCCATAGTGCACACAAGATTCCACTTATGCAGTGCCATAGTGTGTGAGTCCACACATGCCTCGGTATTCATCGATACAGGCTCAGCAACCAACACACACGGAGTCCAGCGTATGTAAAATAATCAGGCACGGAATCCACCGCATAAAATAGTGACCAATAAGATGTAGAGAATAAACCTAGATACCCATAAACTTGATCTCAAAAAATATATCTGATGAATACTTTAATCTTTAAACAATTGGCTGTAAATAGGGTTTAGGTTTGAAAAAGTTTAATCATAAACGATCACATAAACTTAGAGATCTTTTTGAAAGATTTTGGGAACTCAAAAGCTATATCGAAGCCTCAAATAAAATTGATGCTCTATATGGGGTTTTACAAAATCTAGATAAGGATGAAAATATTTGAAGAAAATCTCAAAATCTTAGAAAACTAACCGCCTCACTCAAACGAGGTACATCTCGCTTAAACGAGGTATATCTCATTTGAACGAAGTCCCCTTTTTCGTTCGAACACGCTTCTAACGAAACATACAACAAGATTCCAGTGAAGGCAAAAAAAGTCGTTCGATAAGCTCGCTGGAACCCTTTTCTAACAAGTTAAGGTAACTCATTCGAATGACATCAAATTCGTTCTAACGACCATACAAAAAAAAGAATATTTTTTTAAAAAATATTTAAAAAATATTAAATCATTATTATAAAATCCTAACACCCAAATAATAAAAGCCAAGTCTCAACTTAAATACGCATTCATACATGAGGGATTCTTGGAACATGGAGACAAAAACGAGCATAAAACCATGACACGATGAATAGATCTTCGAACTTTATTGCTATGTCTTCAAGAAATCAAGCCATAGTCTTGAAAGGTCAGCACACTCAAGTTCTAACCTATAACTCAAAGGTATTTTCCAAACATGGAGTAAGCCAAAATATATATAAATTGACTATAACAAAAATTTGTCCTTACATTATTCAGGACATTGTTTCTAATAGAGGTATATTTACTCACCTTGTGTTAAAAAATCTATTTCCACTAATGAGTAAATATTTTCTCTTCGTTGGCTTCGAAAACTCATTTTGAAATTTAAAGTACCACATCTTTTCAAACACCCCAACACACATATCTTTAGGATCCTCTCAAAATCCTAGGTGTAGCATTTTGGTTGATTGAAAGTTCCATCTTGGAGCAAGTTACTTCAACTTTAAAGAAGAAAGTTTTGGAAAAAGATTTTACGACAATGGCCATAGATTAAAATTGACGGTGGTTGTGCAATGTACTTCATCGGTCGTTACTCTCTATGGAGGATATTATGTAAAAGAGTGTCCAGTCGTTCATAAAGTCTTATGGTGGTAAGTCTTTGTCTTCTAGTTGTAAAACTCTAACATTGTGTATTTATTATTCATGTCGGTCCAAAGTTTTTCTTGTTAATGGGGTTTTCCCTCGTGCATTTGGTCTTGTGCTTATTTTACTCTTTTCGCATTTTTTAGAATCATTGTTTTAAATAAGAAGATAAAACTTGAGATTCTAAAATCTAGTGAAATATTTTGTCACTTAGACTTTTGGATTGTTAAACCATTTTTAACAATAAATTTACTAAACGTTTATTATCAATTAGGGAAATTAATTTTCATTTGGGTAGATGCCGTCGAGAGGCACACTCTCACGCATTATTAATTGTCAAAACCAAATTATCAAATTATCTTAATTCTGAATTTATATTAATTACCCGAATTATCACTTATTTATCAAACTAATTAATTCCTTTAAAATATGAGGTATTACACACCCTTAACAAAAAGAATTTTGTCCTCGAAATTCAAAAAAAATATAAACATACCTGACTCAAAACAACTTCGAATTTATCCAACTTATCGTATCCTCATGCTCCCAAATGAATTCAGTCTCATTGTAGTTACTCCACTAAACTTGGACTAGGGGTATCTTTTTAAACATCAAAATATGGACTTTAGGGTCTAATATAAACACCAGATCTTCCCTGTATGAAGCATCAGCCTCTAAATGAATATCCCTCAAATCAATGTGCTGATAGGAGGCCGCACCCCCTAAGAATCGACGAAGCATGAATACATGAAACATTCTGCATGAATATATGGAACATTCTATGTACCCGATCTAAATGATCTAGAAGTGATAAATGATAAAGAAGATTCCCTATCCTATTCGTAATTATAAATGGCCCAACATACCTCATGTTTAACTTCCTTTTTTCCTAAAACGCATCACCCCTTCACAGGTGACACTTTGAGAATCACCTAGTCACCCACCTAAAATTGCACATCCTTCATCTGCAAATCTGCATAACTTTTCTTCTGATTCGCGGTAGTCTTGACCCTCTCCCGAATTATCTTAATCTTATTAGTCATCTTCTAAACATACTTAGGTCCCGATAAATTACTTTCGCCCGGATCCTACCAGCATACACGTGATCTATATGGTCGCCCACACAATGCCTCGTACGATATCGTCCTGATAAAATTTTAATGGGTTTTATTATAGGTGAAAGTGATACAACACTAAGGATTATATGTATTGCCAAATACACACCGGTTTTTAACTTATCAATTTTAATTAAACGACTAACCTAATTGATCATGCACCAATTAAATCGAATGTTGTGTAAACAATAAGTCCTATTTTATCTTGCCCAAAAATATGCATCTGGGTGATGTAAGCAAGAGTGAAATAAATCAAACCACAACACATCGATGTACGAGGAAAACTCATAATGAAAAAAACCTTGGATGACCTAACCACGCAAATTCATTATGATATAGAAATTACACAAGGACTATAGATGACTTACTAAACCAAATCTAATCCTTCAAGACTTGATGTTATCTTCACTCCTTGAATCTTATTCACGCACGAATCCACCCATGAATGCCACAATGCATGCTCCTCACACCTCTCAGTATCCACCGATTTTGGCTAGAAAACTGGCACCGCAACACGGAGTTTATCGCATCAAACCGTAATAGACTCGGAATCCATGATATGAAACAACACTCGGTGAAGTTAGAGAGTAATAAAAAATTGGTGCTCAAACATGAGATATCAAACTAGCATATTAGGATGAAACTTTTGTCTCAAATGATTGGATATAAACTAAGGTTTGGAGGCTCTTGAATTTTTCTTGGAAAAAATAATTTTGAAAGACTTCAGAAGGAAAATGCTGTGCAAACCTAGTATTTATATATTTTTATAAAATTAAAGTCATCGCACACTTCGAGGCAGTTCATTTAAATGAACCTAGTTATCTCATTCGAGCAGAAATAAAGTCGTTCAAATGACAAACCTAATGGGCTTTGAGCAATAATTCACTTCTTAAAAATGCACATTTCCCTTGAACCTCGTTTGAATAAAAAGTGACCTCGTTCGAACGATACACTGAAATTCATTTGAACGAGATAAAAAATTCGTTTTAAAAGACTTTCAAATGTAAATAACAATTTTCTTTAAAAACCTTTTAAAAAATGGCCCCAAATCATTTTGAAATCTAACAACCAAAACATGTTTCCAGGGATAAAACAATAATATGCATTCATACCTCTTGAGATCCCTTAGATGTTGAAGATGAAACTATAAGGAAAACATGACATAATGATGAAGACTATTTACTTGGGCTCTACGGTCTTCAATTATTCATCATAGGCTTAAAGAATAAATAAACTTAAGTCCTAGCCTATGATTCAAACAAACGGAATAGACCCAAAATACATACAAATCAACTTGACCAGAAATTTGCCCTTAAAAATCTTCACCTTTGGTTATTCTTGGATAAAACTACAAAATAAAAACCTATGGGCCATCAAGCTCTCCTAAGACTTAATTCCAACCCCAAGAGAAAAAAGTAGCCTCAATACCAACCTAGAAGGAAAAAGTACAGACACTTGACATATTGCTCTTGTGAAACTTTATTGCATTGTCGCTAGACTTTCACACTTAACACACCTTTTAAATATAATTAACATATGAAAAAAAACTCACCCTTCGTTAGGTATCTCCCCTTTAGATTATGCATCCCCCTTAGGTTTGATCTCTCCCACTTTTTTTTTGGGAATAAACAAAGGTAAAGTATATATGAAAATGCAAAGTTATATTAATAGTCTGTATATGAGGTCACACACACAAAAATTCCTTTTACTAAATTTTATCTTGATTAAACTTAAGTGAGCATGCAAGGTAATATGAAGCCAAATCATAAACCAAAAACCAAAAACATAATGGCAAGAAAATAGAGTTAACAGACCACGACTTACTTACAGACAGCTTAAAGCTTTACTAAGTTTAACGCAAAGTGTCTTCAAATCTTCAACAAAAAATTATGCAGTCCAACATCTCCCACAATAAGCAACTCTTGCCTTGGTATCCACCGATCAGCCTCTGGAGTTTTTAATTCCTTCTTCTTTAGCAGTAGAGCATCGACTCAATAAATCAGCAGTAGCGAAAAATCTCCACGAGGGTTTAGAACACGTATTATGTTCTTCTTAGTTTGGCAAAGTATAACTAAAGTTTCAAGTGTTTTGGATGAAAAATTTGAAGAGTTTGGTCACAAAAAGAACTCTTAAAAGGCTTTAAAAAAAATACATCCACGCATCTTTATTTATAGGAAAAGAGATCAACTAATGATAAACATGAGAGACTGCGTACTCATTCGAACCAATTACCCACTTTCATTCAAGCAGCCTTTTAATGAAACTTTGAACGATATTCAAGAGCATGTAAAAAAGCGAAGCCTTAGAACTCATTTGAATGACATTGAGGCTCATTCTAACGACCAATAGAGACTCATTCTAATCAACATACGAAATTTTCAAAAGACTTTTAACAATCTTTTTAAAACATTTATAAAAATAAACTCTTTGAAAAGACCCTTGAATAATTTTAAGTTTACCAAAACCACCTCATAAACCATCTCGGGTAAAGTGGTGATGCTCGATCTTCGATCTTTGCAAATGGTCATTAGCAATTCTTCTCATGAAGACTTGAGAATGTTCATGAAGCTGTAGTGGGGTGTAACGGGATAAGCCAAATAAATTAAAGAACGAACAATCATAAATCATAAATTTTACTCTTACAACTCTTCTCCTTTGGCTATTCTGGTGCAAAACACAAATCGAAGCCAAATTAACTCCTAAGACAAATACAAATTAATGCCCTCCCAAACGAAGAAATACAAAAGAATAAGAGTCTTTGTCTTCAACTGAAAGTCTTCATCCTGTGTAGTTTATGAGATCATCATCAAGGCATAACGACCTATACACATGAAGAAAAAGAAATACCATGACGCATATAAGAGTTTAAAGAAAATATAAAACTCCCCCTCAATTTTCTCTCCCCATTTTTTTTTGTAATATTCAAAGGGTTGAAAACTAATCATAAAAGTGTTAGCATAACTAGAATTCAAAATAAATATCATCACACGGATAAACAAGTAATCACATTTAATGAGATTCCAGAGAGGCAACCAACTCTTTTTAAAAATTTCAATTTTCTTAAGTATAAAAGTATACAAATGTATATGAGTATTAAAGGTACGTCCAAGTGCAAATGCATCACACCATGGAATAACACTAAATATCCAAATCAAGAAAGAGGAATTTAATTGTATGAACATGTTCCATGTGAAAATCAACATAGGCATTCATAAAAAAGCGCACGAAGTCAATGAGATACTTGTAAAGAAAGAATTCAATTTCAACCTTAGGTGTAAGAAAGTTGAACAAAGTGAAACTAGCTCGACTTATGCAACATTACATGAAATTAAATGCTTCTGAAATCAATAACGCCAAACTATTTAATGTTTTTCAAGAAAGTACATTGTGCAAACCCATTGATCTTCTACTTTATAACACCCTCAAAATCTCGCATATTCAAGAATTCACTCTTAACTCATGTAAGTGTTGCATCAATGAAATAAAAATGGATTTTGCACTTCTGTTTTTATGTGTTATTAATCGTTTAGGCTCTTATTAGTGGTGGCTTTTAACGCAAAGATAATTTTCTCTTTCGTAGCCCCTTTCCATTGTTTATAATAACACAAATGTTTTGGGAAAATAAATTTGGGCAATGGTTCTTACAAGCACAACTTATCTCTAGTACATTTGGTTCGTTGTTAAACACTATTGAGATGAGAACATCGTATTCGAAATATGACTAGTAAGTACAATGTTTAAAAAGTCCATTCATGTATACAATGAAGGTGACAAAAAGTCTAGTATGGAGAAGATAATCATCAATGAACAACAAAATACTAGCCACGCATTATTAACCACACTAAAGAAACAAAGCCATGCATCAAAACACTATGAAAAAGTCACTTGAATGGATGAAATGTAGTTGTGATTCGAACATCTTAAATGCACATCCATATATGGTGAAAAATAAAATACAAAAACATTTTCGAATTTTTCAAAATTTTTATCAAAAATAAAATCTTTTTGGAATGTTTCAAACTTTTTCTTAAAAATCAAAAATCTTTTTGGATTTTTTAAGAATTTTCAAAATAAAAAATTTATAAACATAGAAATACAATCTAGCAATTGGGAGAAATTATAGCAACATGATAAACGCCCTATACTAGTTACAATACCCAAACTCAATCAACAGAACAAATACCCAAAGACTTCCTGAGATCCTCAAATCTAAGTGCATCTAAAGGTTTCATAAAAATATCGGCTAATTAACGTTCGGTGCTCACAAAGCTCAAGGACACGATCTCCTCATCAAGATCACAAATAAAATTCTCACATATCCTAATGTGCTTCGTACGAAATATTGGATCGGATCACATGATATTTAATTGGACTCGTATTATCACAAGAAATAGTCATCGTGCATTGGGTGATCCCATAATCTTTAAACATTTTCTTCATCCATAAGAGCTGTGTGCAATAGCTCCCAATGACGTTGTACTCAACCTCTGTCGTGGAAAAAAAATGGAGTTTTGCTTCTTGCTCAACCAAAAGGCAGGAGCACTCCCAAAGTAAAATCATCCACCCGAGTTGCTCCTACAACTATTAACATCCCCGGACCAATCATTATCCGAATAAGCCGATAAATGGTTATCGGTATTAAAGGAATACCAAATACTATAGAAAGAGTGTCACCCACATATTTACGTTTAAGTGCGAGCAAGTGAGACTATTTTTAGAACACTTGGTAACATGCACAAACTCCAACGTTGAAGGCAATGCTGGGAATACTAGTGGCCAAGTTGAGAAGACTATCTATCATGCTCCTATAAAGGGTTTCCTTTACGTCTTTACTTAAAGTGCCTTTGTTAATCTTAGTCGATGTACTAATGGAGGTGCGTGAGTGCTTAGTGGAGTTTACACCAAACTTCTTCATTAGGTCCCTAACATATTTGGATTGAGATATGAATATCCCTTCCTCATGTTGATGTACTTGGATACCTAATAAGAGCTTAAGTTCACCAACCATGCTCATCTCAAGCTCCTTCTTCATTTCCTCCTTAAACTTGTGAGCATGATGGGAACACCTGGATCCAAATATTATATTGTCCACATAGACTTAGGTAACCAAGATATAACCACTTTCTCTCCTTACAAATAACATCTTATCCATTCCCCATCTCTCGAAGCCACGAGCTAAAAGATAAGAAGTGAGCCTCTCGTACCAAGCACGGGGTCCTTGATTCAAACCATACAAGGCCTTCTTAAGATGAAAGACGTGTCCTAAGTTCTTTCGGTCTTCAAACCACTTTGGTTATTCCACATAAAATTTTTCATGTAGAATTCCATTAAGCAAGGCACTCTTGAAATCAATTTGGTATAACTCGAACCTTAAATGACATGCTATGGCGAGTAGTAAGAGGACAGACTCAAATCTAGCAACAGGAGTAAATGTCTCGTCAAAGTTTACACCCTTACTCTTTGTGTAGCCTTAAGCAACCAACCTAACATTATTGTGAACTATAGTACTGTTCTTATCCATCTTATTCTTGTATATCTAGTTGGTACCAATCACATTAGTCTCACTAGGTCGGGTAACAAACTCCCATCCACCGTTCTTGTGAAATTGAAGTAACTCATCTTCTATAGCACGTATCCAATACTCGTCCTTGAGTGATTCTTTTACATTCTTGGACTATACTAAGGAGGTGTAGTAAAATTAGTTAACTACATTCTCAAGTAGATCATGAGTCGTGACACCTAGTGTGGGATCACCAAGTATGTCGGAGGGGTCATGACACTTTCGAACCCAAGAGGGTGGATTCTTTAAATCAAGCACGGGTCCACAGGGTAGTATGAGGAATGATGAGATCATCATCGAGGGTTACATCATTCTTACACTCGAGGTCAGGATTAATAAACATAGCTGGATCATTGTCTCTAATCATGACATTTATCGACTCCATAACCTTAAAACTTTTAAGGTTAAATACCTTGTAGGCTCTACTTGATGATGAATATCCTAAAAATATCCCCTCATCATTTTAGGAGTCGAACTTTCCTAAATTCTCCTTATCTATAAGGATGTATCAAGGACTCCTAAAAACTCAAAAATACGATAGGTTGGGTTTCTTCCCTATCTAAAACTCATATGGAGTGTGTAGCGCATGTGAGTGAAGATATACTCTATTCATTATATGGCATGCAGTACTAACCGCCTCTGCCCAGAAACATCTAGGTACATTTCTCCCAAGAAGCATGGATCTATCCATCTCTTGAATTATTCAATTCTTTTTATTAAGAATCCCATTTTATTGAGGTGTATGAATGATCGAAAACTCATATTTGATTCCCACTTCATCACAATATCTATCCACTCCAGCTTCTTTAAATTCAGCGTCATTGTCACTATGCATCTTATTAATAGTGACACTGTGTTGGTTTTGAAGGGCATGACACTTGGTTATTAGGAACTCAATCGCATCGGACTATTTTCTAAGAAAACCAATAATGGAGTGTTTTGAAATGTTATTGACCATCACTAGGATATAGTTTTTACCACCAATGGTCTCCGTACATGTAAGATCCGTAAGATCCATGTGTAATAACTATAACACACGAGATGTGGTAATTGTATTAGACTTTTGATGGGGACTCGTTATTTGTTTTCCTTATTTGCAAGGACTACAAACCAAAGGAATTTGTTTCCCAAGCGATGGTAAGCCACTAATTAGGTCTTTTTTCATTTATCTCTCAAGATCTGTAAACTTAATATTACCCAATCATTGATTCCAAAGGTAAATATAGGATAACCTAACATTATTTCACATAAATGAGGACTTGGGAATGATACCATAATAATTATCACCGGCCCTCACTCCTTGTAGTAATAGTTCACCGAATTGATCATACACATTGCACTCAGATCGTTCGAAATTTACAGCAAAGTTTGCGTCGAAAAGTTATTTTATGATAATTAAATTCTCTTTCAATACTTTAACGTATAACACATTATCTAGCTTAGGAAATACGGGTATCTCAACATAACCATGTCCTAAATGTCTAGACCTACTCTTATCTCCAAAGGTGACTTTGCCTTCCTTGAAATCCATAAGGTTAATAAAATATGACTTGTCACTTGTCATGTGCCTAGATCACCCACTATCAAAATATCATTGGGAAGTATTTTAGACTTTGAGATCAACATGAACAAAAAGGGCTTTGTCATCATGCTTAGGTACCCAAGTGGAGGTAACCTTTTATTTTCCCTTATCATTTATGGCTCCGGTTGTAGAGTTGAAAGCGTTATCAAATGGCATAAATATCCTTTGAAATGATTCCATTAAGCTTTTAAAAGTGGGAATATGAACTCAACTTGATCTCTAAGACTAAAAAAGTCACTATAACGGTGCGCGAGAGTATATGTACGTGAATCTCTTCCTATGTTTAGCAAAATCCCTAAGGTGATCTCTTCTTTTGCAATGGGTGCAAACATAGTCTTGTTTGGGTCTACCTTGGTTAGCCCATTTAAGTTGAGCTCTATTTAGTGGGTTACGTCGAGGAATATATAGATACAACACAAATTTAGCAACCTATTAAGATGAATCATCAGAAGTGGATGCATCGTCGTAACTTATCCACTACCTCTATCTAAAGCCTAAAATAAGACTGAGGAACATCTTTCTTACCTTCTTCGACTCGTCCTCTATATTCACCTTGACCTCCTGGGCACGTTCGAGATTTTTCTTGAGTTTGGATAAAAGGGCTTTAAATTTCTCACGAATCTCTAATAAAGCTTGGAGATCTCTCGTAAGACTAGCCACTTTGTTGGTCAAGTCACTATTTTTCCTTTCCACTGAAACGAAGCTCTCCCCCAAAGAAATCCTCACCGAGGTCTCTCTCTCTCTCCTCCTTCAACTCGTTCTTTTACACTAACATCTTAAGCTCTAAGTTCTTATTTTACTTTTTCATTTTAAATGACTCAGCGTAAATCTCGACGTAGGTGTGTCGAAGGGCACATTCTACGTCACTCAAAACATTGTCTCCCTCACTCTCTCCGGAATGGTTTGGTTCACCATCGAGGCTATCTTGTTTAAAAACTTTCTCATCGTCATGAGACACACTCTATGTACTAACATGACTGGACAGGAATGCAGTGAAGTTACGTGAATGCAGTGATTCATCCTTAGAATCTACCGTATCGACATCGCTATCGCTAAGAGTGGCATTATAGGCAACTTTACCTTTGCCCTGTCTCTTTAGCATCGTAGCACACTCTTGGGATTTGTTACCCTTACCCTCACACTCATAACATATATCCTCATATTTCTTAGCATACTTTCCTCTCGATTTTCAAAACCTTTCTTGCTCGACTTAAAATTTTTGTTTTTCTCAAAACTTTTATTTTCTTTGGAAGTATTTTATTTTCTTGGTTCGTGAAGTTTTTACACTTTTTCCTAAAGAGGGAAAGATCAAAATCAAATTCGATGTCAGAAGAAACCTCCTATTTTTTCCGTCTAGATTGATCTTTCATACCGATCCCTTTTTCTATTTTCTTGAACATATATATTTCGTAAGTTTGAACGTCTCCTACGAGTTCTTTTAACCTAAAAGTATCTAAAATTCCCAAAGAATTTAAGACTGTGAAATTTGGGATAAAAGGGAATGGAAGATGTCCTAAAATCTTTTCAACAAGCCACATCTCACGAATTCTCTCACCAAACTTAATGATATTAGACAATCGTGCATAGAATTCATCAAACGTTTCAGTCTCTAGCATGGTAATGGTCTCAAACTGTGTGGTGAGATTTTGGAGCTTAAAAGCTTTCACATCGTTGGTACCCTAGGGATGCTTCCTTAGATGTGGTACATGTCATAATGCGACGAAAGTCATTAGGAGTGACTGCACCAGAAATGATACTTAAGCCTTGAGAATTAAAAATAATCCATTTAAAATCATCTTATGCCCATGTAGTGCTAGGTTTAAGACTTATGACATCATCATTAGTCATAGTGAAAGATGTCCACCCTCTTTCACAAACAAACTAGACTTGTTCGTCAATCGATTTTAGTGCCAACTTGATTTGAGCTTTCCAATTTGCATAATTAGACCCATAAAAAACAAATACCTTAATATACAAATTATCCATGTAATCCCAAAATAAAGATCACATAATAAATTATTGTAACCAATTCTAATACCAATTTGAAAAAGAGGGATTATGTGTATAGTCCGTATATTAGGTCACACGCATAAAAATTCCTTTTTACCAATTTTTATCTTGATTAAACTTAAGTGAGCACGCAAAATAATGTGAAGCCAAATCACAAACTAAATATCCAAACCAAAAACATATTGGGAAGAAGATACAGGAAAAATCCATTTTGGGCATAACCTATGTTCAAGAATGTTTAAGAGTCATCAGACCACGATAGACTTACAGATAACCTAAATCTCCACTAAGTTTAATTCAGTAATGTCTAGGAATCTTCAATAGAAAATGATGCAGTCTAGCACTACCCATAGCAAATAGCTCTTGCCTCAGTATCCTCCAATTAACCTCAGAAATTCACAATTTCTTTCTTCTTCAACAATAGAGCCTCGACTCCATAAATCAACATTAAAGAGAAATTTCCACAAGCATTTAGAGCTCAAATTGTGTTCTTCTTTGTTTGGCAAAGTGATCCTAAAATATCCAAAAGTTTTGGATAAAAAATTTAAAGAGTTTGATCATAAAAAGAACTCTTAAAATTCTTTAAAACAAATGCATCCTTGCATATCTATTTATTGGGATAAACATGAGAGATTACATTTGATTTGAGATAAAAATTAAAAACTCACTTAATCATTCAAACAAAATGACATCTCATTCGAATGAAATGCTCATTTTCATTTGAACAACCTTCCAATGAAACTTCAAACAACATTCCAGAGTTTTCCAAATAGCGAAGTATCAGAACTCGTTCAAACAACATCGAGGCTCTTTCTAATGACCAATGGAGACTCGTTCAAACGACATGTGATGTCATTCTAACAAATATACGATTTTTTATTTTTTTTTAAAAATTCATTTAAAAACATTTTAAAAAACATTTATAAAAATAGACTCTTTGAAAAGACCCTTGAATAATTTAAGTTTACCAAAACCACCTCATTAACCATCTCGGGAAAAGTAGCGACGCTCGATCTTTGATCCTTGCAAATGGTCACTAGCGATTCTTATCTCAAAGACTCGAACAACTTTCATGAAGGTGCGGTGGGGTATAACGGGATAAGCCAAATAAAAGTAAAGAATGATAAATCATAAACCATAAATTTTGCTCTTACATAATTATATAAACAACTTCTTCCTCTAAACTTAACACATGAAAACATAAAAGGAAAGCAAGCATATCATGCGATGATGTGAAGTGAAACATGCAATGCCAAACACACTCGGCAAGATAAGCACAAATAATACATATAATGAAAAAATGATATCAATATAAAAAATGAAAATACAAGATACAAATATGATCACATATGATGTCAATATGATACACCTATGAAGCATATGACAAACATGGTTTAAATGAAATGCAAAGAATCAAAACAAAATACCAAATGTATATATGTATATGTATAACAAAAGGACACAAAAGGTATATATAGGTATAAACGCCACAAAAGGACACAAAACAGATAATCGTTTCACACTCGTATGGCATAAATGTGTGTAAACTAAATGTTGTACGAAGTGAAGGATCGTGAACTAACAGAAAAAATAAATATGTCCCAAACACTCATTATATATCCAAGGAGTTATGTTTAACCGCATTTATTATACTTTGATTTAGCCTTAAGTGATAAATAATATGAACTCATAATGGACAAACCTACACCATGCACACTAGCGTAGAATTTTTTATGATTCTCAAATTAATAGCATCAACCATTAAGTTTAACTAGGACTGATTGTGCAAACCCATTGATCTTTAACTTATAACACCCTCAAAATAAGCATACATAAATTTTGAGTTTTTTTTCCTTTGAAGATATCACACTATTGAGATCATTGTAAAACATAGTGTTGGCAATTTTTATATATTCTTTGACTTTATTTTTTTAGGCTATTGCCAATGGCGATCTTTCACGTAAAGGATACTGTCTCCCTTCATATCCCTTTTCCATTGCACCCTCACACCTTTCAAACAAAAGAAATCTCTTGGGAAATGGTTCTTACATACACAAATTCCCCATTCCAATAGATATGTATATGATAAGACTGATAGTAGAACACCTCACTTAACTCATGCATCATAAGTAGTTATAATCCAAAAGAACTATAGTGAAAGTGTGTCTAAATGCATTTGTAAAGTGAATCCATTAAGCAAATTCAGGTCGAAGAACTCCATGGGAGAGTGATCAAGAACAATCCAAAGAATTATAAACCATAATCAAATGTATTAGCCACATGGAACGAATGTGAATCAAACACACCGATATGCCACATAATATGTGTAAAACCAAGCTACACAAAACAAAACATAAATCTTTTTGAGTTTTTGAACATTTTTGCAAAATGATTCAAAAGATAAAAAAAATCTTTTTGTATTTTTCGCATAAAGACCCAATAAATGAAAAATAAAAATACAAAAACACAGACATCATACAACTAGCAATAACATATAACATGAAGCACAAAAGCTAGTGTTTAAAAAATATGAAAACACAATCAACCATTAGATATAGCATGAGAAGAGTCATGAGCAAGCATGTGAGAATCAACAAGTCTAACATTTAATGCCTCCAAATATGATTTTCTCACCCATATAGGTGTAACATGACGATCTTGTATTCGGGGAACCTCGGTGACACTAGACTTAGACTTCCTAGGTACTTTCAGAAATCATAAAAAAACTTCCTAAGGTGACCTTTCCTACCACAATGTGTTCAAGTGTAAACACGATGAGGAATGTTACCCTTTGGATGACCTTTTTCAAGGCCCTTGGCTACGGTTGACTCTCTCAAAAGTTGGTATTAGATGTGGTAACAGAAGTATTGTTATCATTGAAGCCAATTCCAAAATTATCATTTTTTGATTTGGACGGTGCATAAAATCTTATCAAGATTCTCCAACCTGAATTCCAAATAAATTTTGACATGACTTAAATCTCTTAAGTTCTCCTCTAATTCCTTAGTCCTATACTCAAGTAAACTCCTGGACTCTCCAAACATTAGGGACTCCTTCTTTAAATTCTCAAATAAACCACGAAGGTTATCTCTCTCTTACTCAACGTACTTGACTTCTCCCTAAGAGTCTTCCCATATGCGCTCAAATCCTTAATCATTTTCTCATCATTATTACCTATGGCACGTTCCTTCAAATCAGACTCCAACTTTAAGTTAGAATTTTTCAACTTCGATGACTTTATGTACAACTCACGAAGGGCCACTTAAAGCTCTTCTTCTTCTTCTTCTTCTTCTTCTTCTTCTTCTTCTTCTTCTTCTTCTTCTTCTTCTTCTTCTTCTTCTTCTTCTTCTTCTTCTTCTTCTTCTTCTTCTTCTTCTTCTTCTTCTTCACCACTCACTTAGGAATCATTGGACCGAACCTCGGAACTGTTATGAAAATAATCATTTTAATCAATGAAAGCTTTTTCATTTAAGCCTACATGACTAGCCATGAACACGGCGTAACTACGCTCAATAGGGAAATCAAGTTCCTCTTCTGGCTCACTATCGCTAAGAGTAACAATTTAAGCAATTTGTTCTTGCCCTATCTCTTAAGCTTAGTAGGACACTCGACTGCCTTATGTCCATATCCTTCACATGCAAAGAATTTATCCGATTCTTCCCTATTAAAATTATCATTTCGATTCTTTTTAAAATCATGATTGTTAGGGAATGTTTCAGCTTTATTAAAATTTTTCTTCTAAAATTTCTTTTCATCAAATTTAGAGATCTATTTCTTAAACTTGAGAAATTTCTTAAATTTCTTATTGAATAAGGCCATATCATCGTATTTAATACTAGACCCTTCATCATAAATGGGTTATCCCTTCTTTCGAGCTTTTAAAGCAATGCCTTTATCTTTCTTCTTCTTAGTGAGAGGAAACTTATCGAGATCATAGGTTTGAAGATCACTCCTAAGCTCTTTGAATTTCATTAAGGCAAAAGTTCCTAATGAGTTTTTAATATTTTCTCTCCCAAGTTGAAAAATGAGTTTAAAACATAAAAATTCTAGCATAAAACTCATCGAAGGTTATGCCTTCATCCATCCTAATGGATTCAAATTATGTGGTGAAAAATTAAAGTTTGAAGGATTTAATTGCATTAGTTCCCTTATGAATTAGTTGAAGTATGTCCCAAGCCTCTTTGGACGTTTCACATGTCATAATTCAGTGGAACTCCTCCGAGGTAATCGTACAGAACAAAGCATTCTGACCATGAGAATTGTAGTTGCACAATTTATGTTAATCCATATTCCAACTCTCAATGGGCTCAGGGTCTCTAAGATCACCTTCTAGTGTTGTGGGTGGAGTCCAACCCCTTTCTACAGCTGCCCATACAATCTCGTCGATGGACTTAAGCGCAAATTTCATAAACACTTTCCAATACACATAATTTTACCCATCAAATATAGGTGGCCTAGTTATCAATTAACCCTCCATATAAAAACCTCCCGAATTCATGCCTAAATAACTTATAAACACCCGATTTGATAGAAATTTGAAAATACCTAACACTTAATGTGTACTGAGGACCCTTTGTTGCCGAATAACGGGTCATATTCGGGTAGATGAAAGTTTAAATTTTTGTAGTAATTACACAAAAGAATATATTTGGGTCCCATCTATACTACATTGGCAAGACCATTATCTATGAGTCTTTGTGAATATGTCAACCAACTGAGACAATGTCCAGAGTTATAGTGACTTTCGATAACAAGACGACCAATGTAAATTCGAGACATAGTGTGTAAGATGGTATTTGAGACAAAAGACAAATAAATAAAATTTTCTTTATTGTGTTTAAGCATTAACTTATTAATGTATTAAACAGTTTGCAAAAAAACATATAGATAATTAAATTACACACACACACACACACACACACACACACACACACACACACATATATATATATATATATATATATATATATATATATATATATATATATATATATATATATATATGGATAGTCCATTTTAGATATGGATTATCCGTGATGGATACCTTAGTATCCTTATCCTTTTTTTCTCGGATATTTAACATTGGTATCTGAATAAGCTCTTTTGAATATCTATTCAAACAAATATCCACATAAAATGGATTCGAGTACCAAACGGATTTAGATAACTAAATATCCACTTACACACCTACCAACCCACAAAACAATGAATCTATTAAGAGTCTGAACACTCAACAACCTTTTTGGGTCATCCATATGGATATGTCATCTAAAGGGGCTAGGAGTAGAGCAGGATTTCTTATTGTAACAACAGATGGTTGGAGTGCAAATCATCCACTGAGGTTTAATTTCTAAGCATCCAACAATGAAACCCGATACGAGGCACCGATCTCTAGAGCACGACTTGCATTGTCCCTTAGGGTTGATCATGTGGAATTTTTCTGTGATTCAAAATTGATCATTGACCATGTGATTAGGGAATATGAGTCTAAGGGGAAGAAATTGTTAACCTATCTCAAACGATTACCGAAGCTGGCAAGTCCTTTAAAGGCATTCACACTATGACACATACTAAGAGAGGAAAATACAAAGGCTGACCACTTGGCTAGATTAGCATTGTCAGATAAGAGGAATCCCCTCTTGGAAATTCTCGATCAACTTAACATTTAGCTAGAAGAAGTCAATTGGTCAATGTGGTAGGCCAGGGGATGAGATGGATAGATAAGTTTCTAAAGTATAAAAGGGATGGGACTCTTATATAGTATCATTAAGAGTCCAAGAAGATACGAGATAAACTTTCCAAACACATACTCTATGATGAAGTCTTGTATATGAGAGGTTACACATGACCGATCCTTCACTGTGTTCACCCAATATAAGCGATCATTATCCTAAGGAGTTTACATGAAGGAATATGCAGGGGCATTTAGGAAAAAAGTCTGTCATAGAGAGCACTGATGCAAGGATATTATTATCCGACTATGACAAAAGATATCGGGAGGTATGCGTGAAGGTGTGATCGGTGTGAACAAACAAAAAAATTTCCAAACCTTCCTACGGAAGAAGTCTTAGTGATCGTATCTTTGTGGCCATTTTCTATATGGGGAATGGAGATTTTGGGACCATTTCGTATCGAAAAAAGGAAGTGTAAGTTCCTATTGGGGGCCATAGACTAGTTCATCAAGTGAGTGGAAGTGGAACCGCCGGTGTGGATCCCCAATCATAAAATCCACTCTTCATCTGGAAATTCATTGTAGGAAGGTTTGGTGCCCCCTACTCCATCATCACTGATAATGGAAGGAAATTTGATAGTGTTCATATCAACAACCTATGTAATAAATTCAGATCAAAATATTTTTTCTCTACTCATAGGTACCCTATGTGAACAGACAAGTAGAGGTTATCGACCACATTATATTGCATGGGCTGAAGTTAGAGCTAAAGAATTCGAAGGAACTATGGGTAGATAAATTCCTCTTAGTTCTATCTATATACTAAACCACCACTCGAAAGGGGGGGGGGGGGGACTGGGGCAACACCGCTCGCCCTAACTTATGGTACGAAGGCAGTCATACCAGTTGAGCTTAAACTGCCCTATCTTAGAATGTATAAGTTCAAAATAGAAGGGAATGAAAAATTGATGAAGGTCAGTCTAGACGCCATAGAAGAAAAAATATAGGAAGCGATAATAAGAATGGTTACCATGCAATACAAGGCCTAATGGTATTACATTTGGCAGGTAAGGAACCGAACTTTTAAAGTTAATGATATTGTCCTCTGAAAGGCGATGCAGTAAATGAAGAATCCGAACCACGAGAATTTAACAGACAATTGGAAGGGCTCGTACGTTGTCACTAGTGTCTTCCGACCAAGGACATACGAGCTGAAGGACGACTGCTCCCAAGACCATGAAATGTGGAGAATCTTAATATTAACTATCGCTGAACGGTCGAGAAATATAAATATCATTCGACACTTAGTTTATCTCTTTGTTCAACTATGTAATCACACATTTTCTTCTATTTTTACCGTGTTTATCCACACATGAACAATATTGAATCTACCATTTTAATAAAATGCACATTTCCTTTTAAGATTTTGTTCATATATCCACCCACCTAATTTGTTTAAAAAATTATTAATTAAACATTAAACACCACCAAAATTATCGGATGAAGGATAAACACCACATATTATCTTGGATGCTTCACTCTGGACTCATAAATCTTGGAAAGATAAACACTGGATAAGATCTCATATGCTTTTTTCGGACTCACAAGTCCCAAAAAGTTTGGGTGATCACCAAGTTATCTAAACGACCCCATCAGATCTGATCTACATAGCTCTGTGTACGAGGAATGAAGACGTAAACACTTTACTTCATGATTGGACAACCATGTCACTCGGTTAATCAACTTTAAGGCAGATATATAACCATGATCATTCATCGGTCTCTGGTCACAAAGATAATCAACTGATGATCGATCTTGACTAACATATAGTCGGTTAACACCAAACACCTTAGCTTAGTCAACCTTTAAAGATTCATTGAGTTTTGGCTTACTGATGGCCGTTTAATACCAAATACCTCAACCTAGTCACCCTTTAAAAATCTATTAAGTTATGACTTACTGATGGTCGGTTAACATCAAACACCTCAACCTAGTTACCCTTCAAAATTTTAATAAGTTATGACTTACTAAAGGCCAATAAACACCAAACACCTCAGCCTAGTTGCCCTTTAAAGACTTATTGAGTTATGACTTACTGATTCCTAGTTAATACTGAACACCTCAGCCTAGTCACCCTTAAAATATTTTCTAAGTAATGACATTCTAAATGCCGGTTATCCGAACACTTCAGGTTTGTCAATAATTGAGGGTTACTTATTATATTGATAACTGGATAACCAATCCTTTCAGCAGCTAGCGAACAGTCATTTATATAAATGAAAAGAAAATTCATTCAAGCAAAATTCAAGTAAGAATAACAAACCAACAATCATTTATTTAACCCAATCAAAATGATTTATACAAATGTTGTTCCCAAAATATTACAAACATCGCTCGAATGAATAAAGTGTTCATATAAAAGATAAATGTGTTTATAAGGAGTAGGATATGAAGAGGAAATCAAGAGACCATCCAATTACCTGCGCACAACAAGATTAAGGTCTTCAGCGTTAGATGATCCAATTAGCTACTACGGCTCGCTAATCAGTCCTCGGCACTCTTTAAATATGATTTGGTCCAAGAATGACAGGGAAGCTTTAAGCATCCCATTATGTTACCTTAAAGATCATGAAGGAACATGACACAACCTGCCACCCTTCGCATCTCAAAAAAGGCCTAAAACCTTAGCATCATAAGGAATGACTCAAAGAGCACCCAGAAATAAAGCTTAAAACCTTGGCAACCTAAGGAATGATCTAGAAACACAAAACACCTACCCCAAAAATAAAATCATATCAAAGCTACATGCCCATTACCCATTAGTCCATGGGTAAAGTGCGCCAGAACCGACTAATACTGTCAAAGAACTGACCGGTCCTAAGCCCAGGCGGTTTGCCTATAAAAAGGGAGCCTCACCTACCTCTTCATGAACACTCAACTCTGCCTCTTAAATGCCGACTTCTATTTTGTTACTATTTATCTCTAGAAAATCCTAAAAAACCTCTTCTTTTCCATTCCAAACCCATCCAAAACCAAGATTTGAACTTCTATCCCAAAAGTCCCAACTTTTTCTCCTTTCGACATAAGCCTAAAAACCCCAAAACACTTTTTCTCTCTCTTATTTTTTTTGCTAAAAGATATTTTACACTAAAGAACACTCACATTAATCTTTTAAAGAGTTGATTTTAAGCTGAAACGATGTCAAAATGGAAAGGTATGCATGCAATATTGAGGGTAGGCTTATAAACGGGTCGGGTCCAGACCGGGTCTAAGGTGATCCAGCAAGAACTTAATCGAATTTAGATCTGAATTGGGCCTTCGTCGGATCTAGAATATTGGATCCAGATCCGGATCAGGTCGGGTCCGGGTCTGGGAAAATATATACATTTATTTTTATTTATTTTTGTTTTATCCCACTTTTTTATTTTCTATTCTTAATTCAAAATATTTTGTAATGTATTATAGTATATACTTCGTATAAATAAAACATTGAAAATGATAACATAGGGAACATCTTTTCAACCTCAAAATAGGAAGTATGAGAGCTCTATATGAGTATATGTTCCTTATTAATTGTATGTTAGCACTGTGTTCCTAGTATGTTTAGATTCTTAGTGGGTGCCCTTAGGGCACATGTTATCAAGACCCATAAAATATATATTACTTTGATCTCTATTACGATATATATATATATATATATATATATATGTTATATTTAGTTGGATCAGGTCTTTAACGGATCAAGTTAAACTAGATTTATATCTGATCCATTTAATAATCGAATAATCGCGTAAACGGGTAATCGAGTAATTAAATTTTAAAATATGATCCAGATCTGAGTAAATGGATCGGATCCGAATTCGAATCGGGTCCGGGTCCAAACCCAATCCTTTGATAACACTAACTGCAGGCATGCTCTTCCTAATTCTTGTATTTAAAGTCTAGAATTAAAAAAAGGTGTTATTCTACTGCAACACCACCCATCATCATATCCTTGTTCATCTTTTTCTTCTTCATACATGGCCTTTCTCTAAAGATCATGTCGTAACTACGTTGACTTTGATTCTACCTACGGTAGATTCGTAGGCATAATAGGGGGCTCACCTCTAAAGCTCAAGACAGATCTTGTACATATTTATATGTTTCCACTATCTATTTCTATAAATATAAAAAACACAAACAAAAATCTTTAAAATATATGAAATATATAAACATAGGATAAAATATTACTAGATCGGGGGATTCTTCCTATTAAATCATTCTCAAGGCTGGAAGTTTTAACATTCTTTCTTCATCAAAGTGATTTTATGAGTGAATCAATTTCATCAAGTATTTTTCATGAACATAAGTTAGTAACATTTTCAGATCTACCCTCATTTTACTCTAAAACCACCTTGGAACATAAAAGAGAATTTAGATCTCTTACATCAAACCTTTATAAAAGGTAGAATCCCTCTTGTACTTTAACAATTGCGTGGACTTTGATTCGTTCCATACAAGTACGTAGGATGACTCGAACTGTCATTCAAGTGAACAAGTTTAACTTTATATATATCTATCCTGTTTATATATTTTCTACACACACATACTACACTGTACTGCAGAGTCTATTTACATACTAACCATTTCCATTTTATTAGTTCTTTTACACCATTACATGTTGATATAAATGTTTCACATCTACATTTTAGACCAAAAGAGAGAAGTGGGTGCCTAACACCTTCCTAATTCATACCTTAATCCCTGAACCTCTTGACTCTCTGGTTAAAAATGTAGATCACTTTCCATCATTAGTTCTCTACGGAGACCTAGCCCTTCTTTCGTATATTTTATGTAAAATAGAATAGAGATTATACTATTTTTAAATAGAATGAAGCGATGACCGCCTAAGACCCATCTAATCTACATGTCCACGGATGTATAGTGGGGGGAGAGACGCCCCACCTCAGGTCCAGGTTCTCGCAAGAAGTATGGGGTCTTTATTAGCTCCTTCATAGTTTGTACATCAGGACAATCGAATTTCACCCTGTTATGAAGCTTTATACCCGTTCAAAAAAGATCGAAAATTTAACAGCCCCATATATGAGGAGTTTAAGATCAACTTGGGATACCTGAATCGAATGAGAGGATCCATATACCTTTCGTCCTAATTTGTACGCTTCAGCTCATCATTTTTATCCTTTAATTTCTTATTTAGTTTAACATTCTCAGTTCAAAGACGAGTATCTTCCTTCTCAACCATAGTCTTGGTAAAAAAAATGATATCCTTTGTTATAGAAGAAGAGGCCATGTGCAGAGCCTCTTCATTTGTTGTGTTCTGGGCTGAAGACGTCCACGCCCTGGAATATGTTAGCCAAATGTTGTTTTCATTGGTGTCTCTTCATACGATCCAATCTAAGCCTATGGTTGAAGGGTTGGAGATAAGATATATACTGGTATAATAGAGATTCAAAAGAAAAAAAAAAGTTTAATAGGTAAGTTTTTTTGTCAGGAAATCTAACAACGAAGGAACTTATTCTAGTAAAATAGAAATGAAATCTAGGATCCGTGATGCTAAAGTTAGAAAATTGAAAGAATGGGGAAGTGAGGCGTACTAGAGGAATTCTCGATGAATAATTGAAAGACTCCGCACACAAAAGGTTTGCATGCACAAAGATATGGAAACTAATTAGAACTTGGAAAAAAGTTTAGAAAAAGATTGAAGGAAGAAATTCTTAGGGTTTTCTGAGAGTTTGAAGGTGTAGAAGTTGTGAAAGTGAAAAATCTAGGATTTTATACCAAGAGGTGAGAATCCTGCTCGAATTCAATGGTAGGATATCCTTTTGATATAATGGATCTCGACGTTTGGTGGAATACATGGGCGATTGAGGCGCATAAGATGAAGAATCGTGCCCACACACACATTAGAAATACACGCGTCATCAGGCGAGCAATTATTTAGGCGCTTAACCTAAGTTCCATTAAATTACATATTTGAGATGGCCAATTGAACTCCATTTGATTGCGATTAATACTCTTCGGTTCATTACCATGAACACAAAGATCTTGGGGGTATCTGATGAGGGAGATTTTGGTTAGACCATATGAATGATTGTTCATATAGATGATCCACCGAACACCCCTCTCACCCTCAATTAGATGATCGAGCGCTCGAATTGAATACCCAGTCAAAAGTTTGTTAATTTGAAGACTTGTCATTTACCTTTTCAGTTTTGGGTTCATGGGAAGGTATATTTATATAGGTTTTTTGTTTTGATAATTCGTATTTTTAATTTTGTACCGGCATATACATAAGGGGATGTTTGTAAGGACATTTATGTCCGTTATCAATTTGTACGTCGTATACTGCTACATTATTGAAAAAGTTCAAGAACACATTCACATCAAGACGGATCCGAATAATCAAGGTTCTTGAACAAATAGCTTCCACAAGATTTACTTTGGTAAGGTTTTATTTTAGAGTATCTTAATAATGCACTTAGATAATTGGGATATTTTTTACAAAACATTTTCCAAGTGTAGGAGCAGAGCTTTAATTGTTTTTTGTCAAAAATAATTTTTCGAAGTTTGAGGTGGTGCTTTTACTGAAAGGATAAATGAAGAAAATTATTTATTTTTTAAATCATGTCGTTCGAACGACATTATTTGTCGTTCTAACGAGACCGCATGTCGCGCAATACTTCAAACGACATCATGTCTCGTTCGAACGACACCACCACCTTAAAGTTTCTATAAATTGGACTTTCCAACTTCATTTTTCTCAAGAAGTCTTTCACATTTTTCATTCTGCAAACACTGCATATTCGCAGAATACTTTGGCTTCTTCATTTAAGGCTTAAAACCCTTTTTGTTTTTCAATTCACAACATCCCGATATCTTCATGTGAATTGTTTTGGAACCCGAAGAACAACCGTGATATTGTTCAACCTCTGTGGAGAAGTCATCTCCATACCTTGTGATTTCTGGAAGGAAGTCACTGCTGATCGGCGAATACTGAGCGCAGATCTCTACTTGTGGATGACTTGGACTGCGGGCTGAGGCATAACTTTGAAGGTTTAATGAAGACACCGTGCGTTACACTTGTGGGCGATTATCAGATTTTATGTAAGTCAATGGCCTTATAAACTTTTCAAAGTGTTAAAAAGGTTTTACCCGAAAGGATTTTTTTCCTGAATTTGTTGTCTTTATTTTATATGCATGATTTGAATGATTTAATGCTTTATGACACTTATATGCATGCATAGGGGCTGAATTAAAATTGAATTTGGTTTGTTCAAATTTAGACACCTAATTAAATAAGTGTGTTTGATTCCATTGGAGAATTGTGAACTCGATTGATATTACGTTTACAAACTGGTATCAGAGCGGGTGACGCTAAATTATTGCTTTTGATCCTTGTTTTCCGCAATATGTGTGATATTGATTTTCTGTTAAAAATCAGATTTTTAAAAAATAAAAAAATTTCAATGGAGCACTTATGTAATTTGATGCCCCCTCCTATTGAATCAAGCCGAAGTTTTAACGATTTAAATAGTTTGAATTTGACGATTGTGAAAAGAATTGTAGTTTTGGAAAAAAGAAAATTCTCGTTTTAAATTCGCGATGGATCTTTTGCAAATGGTTCAAAAATCAAAGAGATTTTTATCGTGAGAAATTTGTTTCTTTGGACCATGAATTTAATGCTTTAAAATTTTCCAAAAAGGAGAGTGATGACAAAGTCCTATTTTTAGAAAAAGAATTAGAGGACCCTAAAAATTCCAGGGTTCTTGTTTGTGCTATTGAGGATAATAGTTTAATTAATGATTTTAAGGCACGTGAAAAGACTCTTGGCGATAAATTTATTTTAATTGAGAGTGAGCGAGATAACCTTCTAGGTTTGATTGATGATTTGAAGAAGGAATCCCTAAAATTGGAAGAGTCTAATTCTTTGCTTGAGTCTAAAATTTTTGAAGTTGAAAAATGATTTGACAGACTTAAGTAGTATTGATAGTGATGGTAATGACTCGTCTTGTTCTCATGCTTCGAGTGTTAAAGCCAAGACCATTTCCCAAGGACGTTAGAAAGGGCCAAACCATAGGTGTCGTTCCACCCGTTTATACAATTTCATATTGTGGTAGGACAGGTCACTTAAGGAATTTTTGTTTCGATCTTCGAAAAGGTCCTAGGAAGTTTAAGTCTAGTGTTCACGTGGTTCCCAAAATCCCTATGCGTCGATGCACACCTATTTGGGTTAGGAAATCATTTTTAGAGGCACTAGATATTACACTAATTGATTCTCGATTACTAGCACATGATTCTTCACTTGTCATATCATATATATGATTGTGTTTGCTTATTTGTCATACACTAGTTGTGTTTCATAATATAATTTTTCTAGTGTTATGACTTGTGTACCTTTTGTATTAGATTTTTGTTTTTGGAAAATTTTGGAAAAGTACAAAAAGATTTTATTTTGATAAATTTTTTGAAAAAGATAAAAAAAAGTTTTGTATTTTGTTTGCACTGTTTATGAATTGACATTTAGGATGACCAAGTCACAACATCATGCCATATCCATGTGACAATTTGATAGTTTTTTGAGACAATATGTTGTGTCATTCACGTGGTTTACAAAGTTTGGAGTCTTTGAGATGATATAGTGCTGCTACCTACATGTTTGACTCATTTGTCCTTTATTGCACACATGCACGAATTTTCTTGACTTTTGTGCTTTTCTATCACATGTTGTTTGAGTGTTTTCGTCTCAATTCTATCTATACAACGAACCAAACGCGATAAAACTTGACACAAAGTAGTGCATGATATAAATCGCTTGTGAAATTGTTTGATTTGTTTTTGAAAAATGAAAAAAGGCACGAAAGGTATTTCATTTTTTCCTTTGCAATAAAGCCACCGTTTAAATGGACCTAAAAAAGTGAGGAATTAAAAATTATTCCGAGTCCAATGAGGTTTAAAAGAGCCCGAAAAATTGAAGGGCAATAAAAAGAAAATTATGCCAAAAATGGGCCAATAGATTTTAGTTTCATCACCTCATAAGAAAAATAAAATATATTATCTTTTAATGAGGGAGTTTTGGATGGAATTTAAAACGGTTTGCACCTCCTTGAAAGTCATGAAAAAGCATTACATAGTTTTAGACGTTATTGGTGTGGAAATCATTTATACTCTGATTTGGTGATATGATCAAGGCGATGCCATCTAAATTTAATATTTCTACACCTAAGGACTATTTTTTATGTTCATTCGTTAGGAGTACACGTAAGCATCGTGCATACATATCATGATTGAGTCGATTTTTCTATCAAATCTGTTCACACTCATTCATTCCGTTTCTACAATTTGGCCATCTTAGTGTAAATTCATGGTGTGTGATTTTTGTAACATCATTTTTGCATTTTTGTATAAAAATTTTGAAAATAAAAAATAGTTTGTGGATCCTTTGAGTATTTCCTCTACGTGCGCATAGTTTGATCCATATTTGTGTTGTTTACCGTGAAACCCCGATTGGATTTATTTGGTTTATTATTTTCTTTTGTCTATTTCGAACAAATAAAAAAGGGGAGAACGAATTATGATTTTGTGGGGGAGTTTAAGTATGGGGGAGAATTGATTATGCTTTCATATTTATGTTTATGATTTCAAACTCGATACGTCAACGTCACGAGGTATTTGCTTTGTCTCATGTGTGTAGGTACAATTGAAGATTTTTGAATTGCACACCCTGATGAGAAAAGATTGAAGTTTTGAAGAACTGATTGTTGAAGAAAAGTTTGAAGACTTGTCATTTACCTTTTCAGTTTTGGGTTCATGGGAAGGTAGATTTATATAGGTTTTTTGTTTTGATAATTCGAATTTTTAATTCTGTACCGGCATACACATAGGGGGATATTTGCAAGGAAATTTATATCCGTTATCAATTTGTATGTCGTATACCGCTACATTGTTAAAAAAGTTCATGAACACGTTCACATCAAGACGGATCCGAATAATCAAGGTTCTTGAACAAATAGTTTCCGCAGGATTTACTTTGGTAAGGTTTTATTTTAGAGTACCTTAATAATGCACTTAGATAATTGGGATATTTTTTACAAAATATTTTCCAAGTGTTGGAGCAGAGCTTTAATTGTTTTTTGTCAAAAATAATTTTTCCGAATTTGAGGTGGTGCATTTACTGAAAGGATAAACGAAGAAAATTATTTATTTTTTAAATCATGTCGTTCGAATGACATACTTGGTCGTTCTAACGAGACCGCATGTCGCACGATACTTCAAACGACATCGTGTCTCGTTCGAACGACACCACCGCCTTAAAGTTTCTATAAATTGGACTTTCTAACTCCGTTTTTCTCAAGAAGTCTTTCACATTTTTCATTCTGCAAACACTGCATATCCGCAGAATACTTTGGCTTCTTTATTTAAGGCTTAAAACCCTTTTTGTTTTTCAATTAATAACATCCCGATATCTTCATGTGAATTTTTTGGAACCCGAATAACAACCGTATTGTTCAACCTCTGTGGAAAAGACATCTCCATACCTTATGATTTCTAGAGGGAAGTCACTGTTGATCGACGGATACCGAGCGTAGATCTCTGCATGTGGACGACTTGGACTACGGGCTGAGGAGTAGCTTTGGAGGTTTGACGAAGACACCGTGCGTTACACTTGTGGGAGATTATCAAGTTGTATGCAAGTCAATAGTCTTGTAAACTTTTCAAAGTGTTAAAAATATTTTACCTGAAAGGGGTTTTTTCCTGAATTTGCTGTCATTGTTTTATATGCATGATTTGAATGATTTAATGCTTTATGACACTTAGATGCATGCATAGGGGCTGAATTAAAATTGAATTTGGTTTGTTCAAATTTAGACACCTAATTAAATAAGTGTGTGTGATTCCATTGAAGAATTGCAAACTCGATTGATATTACGTTTACAGACTTATTCCGCGTTTGGAACAATTCCGAATAAGATGACTGGATGGGATATAATAATACACTCCTGTGTTTGAAATGCTACGGATAAGATTTATTTGTCTTGAGTTTTCCAAAAATACCCTTATTTTATATTTAATAATAATAAAAATACGAAAATATATTGTTATCACATATTTTAAATCAATAACATAGACCTGGCAATTTTTGACACAACCCGAAAATCCGACTCGAACTCAACACGATTTTTGCGGGTCAGGTTATGCCTAAACAGGTCCGGGTCGAAATTGAGTCAGATCCGCATAACCCGTTTATTAAATAGGCCGTGTTTCGGGTCAACCTGCTAACCCGCAATTGACTCGCAATTAATCCATTTATTTTTCAGGTTAATTTCGGGTCATATTTGGGTCAAAACCTGTTAAACCCGTTTAGAAGAAAAGTTTTTTTTTAACAAAAGGGCTTCTCAATCTATATTTTTCTCATTCTCTCTTCTCTCTCTTCTTCTCAAACTCAAACGGCGACATCAGTACCTCTCCTCTCTTCTCTCTCGTTCTCCCTTCTCAAGGAAGCAACACCTCTCTTCTCTCATCTCTTCTCAAGGCAGCGGCGCAGGTTCTCCCTTCTCCTATCTTCTTCTCGAACGCGCACACACAACACACAACACAACGCACACAATATCTTCTGAATTTATACAATAAATTTGTTGTCATGTATAAATAAAAGATAAAAAATAAACTATAACTTGTTATCATGTATTTATACAATAAATTTGTTTGGGACCCTAAAATCCTTAGTTGAGATTTGTTATGTGTGATGTCAAACTTTCACCTTGTAAGTAACACTTTTAAAAAAATTGAATTTTAAATTTTGGGTGACCTATAAATTTTGGTAATTTAAAGTACACAACACAACTCAACGCGCACACACGCACAACACAACGCACATCACAACACTTTTTTTTTCTGGAACCACATTTTTTTGTTGAAATCTTCTGATATATGGAACATTTTTTTAGTGGATGTGTTTTGTTGAAATCTTTGATACACGGAACATTTTTTTTACGGATGGGTTATGTTGAAATCTTTGATATATGGAACATTGTTTTTGTGGAGTGTTTGTTGAAATCTTCTGATAAGTAGATGGGTTGTTTGTAATATTTTTTTGGATTATTAAATAGTTTTGTGAATTTGTTTTATTAAACAGCTTTGTGGATGTGTTTTAATATGTTTTTTTTAGATGGAGTCGGATGGGCTAAATGTCAATTTGCTCGATAATTCTGTTGATGTTTATGTAATGATGGAGGGTGATGATGATGACGATGATGACGTTGTAGAAGTGGATCAAGTAAAGCCACAAGAAGGTGCAAACAAATCCACTACTAGTGCTACGGGTGAAATCAAAGGAGGCAAGCATAAAAGGAGATGTACTTCTAATGCGTGGCCTTTTTTTTGAGATTCTCAAACAAAAGGGCGTTGATGGTAAAACAAGATGTAAGTGCAAGAAATGCAGGTCTGTCTTCATTTGTGATAGCAGGTATGGAACTGGTAATTTAAAGCGTCATAAAGATAAATGTGAATTGACAAGCACCCGTGACATAGGACAATTGATTGTTCAACAACAACTAGCAACAAATACTGTGTCATTGGGTGTCCCAAAGTTTAATCTCGAGTATTTAGGGAGATGTTGATTGCTTCCCTCATTATGCATGATTTACCATTTTCATTTGTTGAGTATAAGGGCATAAGAGCTCTCTTCTCTTATTTACGTGATGATGTACCACTCATATCTCGAAACACCGCTAAGGCGGATGTGTTAAAAATGTACCATAAGGAGAAGGCTAGGGTTAAACAAATGCTTGATGAAGCTCCTGGAAGGGTATGTATAACTTCAGATTTATGGTCATCAGTTGTTACAGATGGGTATATATGTGTTACGGAACATTTTCTTGATAAGGAGTGGGTGCTGCAAAAGAGGATTTTGGTTTTTTCTTATATGGCGCCCCCACATAATGGGGTTTCTTTGTGTGATAAAATTTGCTCTTTTTTGAGGGAGTTATTTTCTGTGACCCTAAATAATGCTTCTTCAAATGATTCATTTGTTGCCATGTGTCGAACACAACTAAATGCTAGGAAGGCTCTTTTGTGTAATGGGGATTTCTTGCACATAAGATGTTGTTCTCATGTGCTTAATTTGATAGTTCACGAATGGCTTGAAATAAATTGATGTGGGTGTCCAAAAGATTCGTGAAAGCATCAAATATATCAAAGGTTCACAAGATAGGAAAGTAAGCTTCGTTCACTGTGCCAAATTGTTATCTCTAGATGTTAAGAAAGGCTTGAGACAAGATGTTCCGACAAGATGGAACTCTACTTTTTTAATGCTCGAGAGTGCTCTTCTCTACCGCGAGGTCTTTTCTCACTTGGAATTAAGTGATTCAAGCATTTCCCTTTGGAAAGTGAGTGGGAGAAAGTTAACAAAATATGCAAGTTTTTGGGTGTTTTTTATAATAAAACTTGTGTTTTCTTCGGCACGAAGTATCCTACAAAAAATTTATGCTTTCTTTTGGTGTTTGTGGCGTATTTGACATTGAAAAACCAAATCGAAAGTGGTGATCTATACTTGCAAAACATGGCGATTATGATGTTTGAAAAATTTGAGAAATATTGGTATGAATTTAGCATGATTTTGGCTATAGTCGTGATACTAGATCCACGGTTCAAGATTCATTTTGTTGATTTTTGTTATAAGAAATTATATGGGGTTGCTTCACCTCAATTTAGGGAAGTTTGAGAATTTTTTTTTGTATTATTTGGTGAATATGATGTGAAGCCTCCTTCTTGTAGTTCGATGCAAAATAGGTCCGTTGATAGTTTAAATGATGCATCCTTAAGCATGGATACAAGAGATGTACTAAAGGTAAATTTATTTCTATTCATTTGTGTTCATATAACTTGTTTTATTCATATAACTTGTTCTAAAGGTAAATGTATCTAATTTTTATTAATACAACTTGTTTAGGAGTTTGATGATTTTGAAAGTGAGGAATTTGTTCCTTGTGCTCAAAAGTCACAACTAGAGCTTTATTTAGACGAACCAAGAGTTGATAGGAATGCCGACTTAGATATTTTAACTTTTTGGAAAGCAAATCAATTTAGGTATCCCCAACTTGCTGCAATGGCAAGAGATGTTTTGAGCATTCCTATATCTACGGTAGCCTCGAAATCTGCACTTAGTATGGGTGGAAGGGTTATTGATCAATATAGAAGTTCACTTAAACCCGAGGTGGCAGAGGCATTACTTTAGACAAAAGATTAGCTCTTCGGTGCTATTGGTAATTTGTATATTTGAATTTATTTTTATTATTTTTATATTTTTTTGTTTTGATTTTAATTTTCATTTGTGAATGCAGAATCTGCACAAGATCAACTTGATGATCCACAAAAAATATCTTAAACTTGGATATCAACACGAAAAATGCTCCTTCATCATCGTCGACCCAATGCTCAACTTCTTTTTCGGTTTCGGGTGTGTAATTATCATATTTTAGTAAGAAAAATCGTATTATAACTACTTTAATAAAAGAAATTAATTGTTATTTGAACATTTGAATTTGCAATAATTAATTTCCATGATTTTTTTAAGTTATTGTATTTTAACATCTATTCATTCCTATCATTTTAATGGATTCTTACTTTTTTTTTTGTAGGTATATGAGTTGAAGGGTTACTTTTTGGCATAGATTGAAGTCTTGAAGATTAAGTTCACATCTTTGTAGTTTGGTTGTTTATATTTTGGATTTGGACATGTATGATGGCACTTTAAACCTTTTATGAATTCGTTCGAGTATTGTTTTATACTTGTTTATGGATTTGTTTAAGTATCTTTGTAGTTTGGTTGTTTATATTTTTGATTTGGATTGTATGATGGAACTTTCAAAACCTTTTATGGATTCGTTTAAGTATCGTTTTGAACTTGCGACTAAGGACTTATTTTATAAAATATTAAACATATTTTATAAACATGTTATTACTATTATGTTAATGGGTTGAAAAATAACCCGTATATTAAACGTGTTATGCGGGTCGTGTCTGGTTTTCGAGTTAAACACGACCTATTTATTAAACGGGTTATGCGTGTCGTGTCAGGTTTTTGAGTTTAACATGACCTGTTTGTTAAACGGGTTAGCGGGTCATGTCAGGTTTTCGAGTCGAACACGACCTGTTTATTAAACGAGTTAGCGGGTCGTGTCGTGTAACCCGTTAGTTAAATAGGTCGTGTTCGAGTTTTATCTTTTGACACGATTAATAAACGGGTCGTATTCGGGTTGATGGGTTTATCAGAATACATGGGTCTTGACCTGACATGAACCCGACCCGCCAACACGAATTGCCAGGCCTACAATAACATAAGGGTCCTGATAACTTGTGCCTTAAGGGCACAAATTAAGATCCCTAAAATAATAGGGGCATAGTTCCGACATACAATTAATAAGAAACACATACTCTTGTGGAGCTCTAATACTTACTATTTTGAGGCTCAAAACATGCGGCCTAAGGGTACATGTTATCATTTTTCATAACATAATATTATGAGATGATAATAATGATATGGACATATGTATTTATATTTGTATTTATAATTTGTACACAGTAAACTACTAGCAATCACTCATACACATATAAATCCCGTGCACACAAACCAACTGCCGAAAATAATGAGATAGTAAAATTGGTTGTTTACTATATTCTCTTTCAATTCAAAACAAACCAGCTGTTAGAAAATTTCTTGAAACCACAACTGGATAACATCGATTTTATCCAAAATAGCCGCCGAAAATATACAAAAACAAATAAACTAAATTATACATAGCTTTCAACTTGTCTAGTAGGTGGGTTAAAACCACATGAAAAATAATATTTGTATAATAAAATATTAACGGTGGGTTAACAACACATAACTTTCAAACTTGTTTAACAGGTGGGTTAACATAATAATTGCATCTATTTAAATCAAAATAGTAGTTAGTGATGAAGCAACGAACATAAAAAAAATAGAAAAAAACAAGAAAATAGGAGGAGGTTAATGGAAAATGTGAATGGAGAGTTGTGTGAATAAAAGGAACTGACGACTATTATCTAATATTTGAGAGAGTGTAAGTTTAGTAAGTTTCTTTTAACTTAATGAGTGCATGGTAATAATTTTCAATAAGATTTTGACACCGGATAATTTTTACCACCTTGGAGGTGGGATTTTTTTTATCCCACTCATTGTGAGATAAGTAACTCACTTGGGATAACTTATGCCACCTCATATCTTATCCTAAACTACATCAAACATTGGATATGATAATTTTATCCAATACGACCCTCTTACACGACGTATTAACAACCACACATACACTCCCACATGAACGGACACTACTACAGCAGTTGTAACTGCTATACCCATTTCCTATTACTCTTGTAACTGCTATCCCCCACTCCTCATTACTCATGTAACTGCTCTCTCCCACTTTGTATATATTAGAGCACATTGGCTGCATAAATGAATACATATTACTAACAATGTAGTTATTTATGGTACCAGAGCCAATGGCCAACGCCACCTTCTTTTTTTCCACTCTTCCGCAATAACTTTAATTCACACATTATTGTGTATCTCTCTCTCTAAAATTTCCTCATCCCCTCCAAACCTCAAATCTCCTGTAGTGTCTCATTCTCCTCTTTCGCCCACAGATCTATCTAATGTCACAACAGTGGCAGAGCCATACATGACAAATGCCAGATCCAAACACGAGTGATCACATGTCTCTCAAACTCTCTCTCTCATTCTTGTTTCTCTTTCTAATTTTTCACCACTCGGTTCTCTTTCTTTTCGCTCTCTTCTCTCGTTCCTATCTTTTTTTTTCCTTTCTTTCTCTCTATAGGGTTTATTGAAACCCAAGACGTTGTGGAAAAGAAATATGCTGTAATTTTTTTTTCTTCTTCTTTACTTTCCGTCCTCTTTTCTCATAAAAAAAGCAAAAAAAACAAAAACAAATGGCTTCCTTTTGACACAATGACATCTCCTCTCCCTCCCCAGCTATCACCCTAAGTCATCCTCGCTAACACCCCAAGTTACTATTAAACTTGACAGCAAAAACTATCTCTACTGGATAACACAGTTGTAACCTTTTTCTCAGTGGACAAAATCTTATTAGGTTTGTTGATGGAATTTATTTGTGTCCCTCTGATGCAATAGCGACAACTCTCTATAAACAACAGTGGCAAGTCTCTCTAAATTCCACCACTGAATTTTCTTCCCCCCCACCATGTATCAATCTCACAACCTCAACTCACTTCTACTCTGAAGCAATATCAAGCTAAAGCATATTTTTTTTCTTCGCATATGCATGTCATAAAAAAAAATATGATGGATACAATGTCCATAGGACTCCTGGGGGTTTGATTTACTTGCATGAATGGAACAACATGCAATATGCCGCATCTGCTGCTTTTTCTTCTCGCTACCTACTCGGATTATCTCTCTGTAAAATATGTAGTGCTCAAGTGTCCAGATGACCAGATTCAACCTCAGGAACTACTCATTTTCGCTAATCATAGGGTGCTTACATTCTGGGGTGCTTACATTCTGGGAAAGAATCCCCAGTCCATCAGCTACTTAGTTGGGTATGGGCAACAGTACCCGGTCCAAGTTACATACCAACAATCCAATTTCCTATCTTCACAAAGGGTTTATCTTCTAGCAAGCTTACTTTTCTTCTAGACAAGCTAATGGCTGCTCCTCCATCATCATCTTGTAGGGTAGTATTACCAATCACACATACACTCCCACTTCTCCCACATGAACGGACACTACTACAGCAGTTGTAACTGCTACTCTTGTAACTGCTATCCCCCACTCCTCATTACTCATGTAACTGCTCTCTCCCACTTTGTATTTATTAGAGCACATTGGCTGCATAAATGAATACATATTACTAACAATGTAGTTCTTTACAGCGCATCAAATGAGATCTTATAGAAAGAAATGCTTCCTTTACAAGTTAAAACATGAATTTGAAATTATATTCAAAATTAAATTTTATTTGCTATATCTATTCTCAACCTCACTGTCAAAGGATTTATTACACCATTAAAATGTAATAACTTTGGCACATAAAAATTAATGTTTACTTGTCCCAACACACATGTCATCTTATAAGGTAAATCAATTTTTTCAATCTTATAAGAAAGATTTAATTGATAAATTTTACAGGTTTTTTTTTACTTCAACCAGTTCAACGTTTAATGATATACTTCTTATTGTTCCATAGACCTAACGGGGAATTTGTGACAATTTTTAACAACAAACCCAAGTTTTGTCACTCATATTATATATGTTTCAAAATCATTTAAACATGTTTGCACCTAGAAAAGGTCACTTTGAAAAGGTCAGTGACTTAAATATCTAATTATGTTACATGTCCTTATTTGAATGCATTACTTGTAGAGTCTTTTTATTTTTTTCATTTTAAGACGCATTTATCTTTAGTTATTCTCAATTCCTCAAATAAAATGAGGTTATAAAAGTTTTCAATGAGATCATAATTTGATTCTACCATCTTTAATGCGCCATTATATCATTCGGTTCTTAATCACATGATCATTTCTATAAATTTACGATTTGATTTTACCATCTTTAAACCAATCCTCAAACCGTTTGGTTATGAATCCTTGATCATCAAATTCATTAACCATGTCTGTAATCACACCACACTAATTTTATCATTATTGACCGAGTAAATTTGTCAATCCTAGATGCACACCAATAGATAATTTGATAGTCCGCTCATAGATATTTAATCTATTAATTTTAAGTCTAAGAATGAGCGTAAATGTTCAACTTGATCTATTTTATCATCTTCTCTTTATCGTCTCCTATCAGTTAAATTTTCATTGCTCCAAATAATTTCATTTTGTATCTTATTTTTATAACACCACCAAAGCATATATAACAATCCTAACAATCTCAAGCTATATGCCGCCGAGGTAATGGTGTTTAGGACTGAAATCAATGAACGTCACCCTTCAAGAATAAAATAATTTTTCACATATACAATAAACACTACAATGTACATAGTACACGAATCAATAATATTTGATATTCAATTCAATTCGCTTAGGAATGGAATATATTAAACGAATGAAAAGTATTAAAAAACTTTTTTTTACTACTTTAAAAATGAAAACATGGCATTTGTTAAAAAATTAATTTGATTAAAATATTAAATTATAAAATAAAACAATTTTTTTCACCATAACATAGATACTCTAAATATTATTTCATGGATTTCTCAAAATCCATATACAAAGGCCACTGGAGTCCATACCAAACTGCTCTGATATCGGAACAATCAACAAGACTAGCACATGCAACATAAGAAAAAACACAATATATAAACGACCTGGCTAGATCTCTTATTCAGACTAAAACCTAACACTGTGTTTGAACCAACATTACATCGCGATTAAATATATGGGAGGAATCAAGGACACTTGGGCTTTCCCCTGGGGCTCTTTTTGTCCCTGTAGCAAGGGCACTCATGCTTGTTCCCATACGTTCCAGAAGGAACACACTTGCACTCCTCACAGCATATCCCACAGTACTTCAAGCACCTGTCCAGCACCCCTGCTTTCGAGCATCTTCCCTTGCACTTATTTGCACAATACACTGATTAATAACAAAATAAAAACGCAACAATCAGCACACATTATAACGCAAGAATCCTCCTAAATTAGTACTCTAGTTGCAAATAGCCTTTAAACTATGAAAAAGTAAGAAGTGCAAAACTACTAGACTAATCTAAAATAGTTGGAGAAATGGTATAGGTGTAGGTCTTACACGAAGTGGCCATGGTGGGTTCGATGAGAGTAGTACTGATGAGAAAAGCGAAGAGAAGCAGAGTGGCAAAGAAGAGCTTATTCATCCTCAATACTTTGATTAATACGAGGGACTAGGTGAGCAAGTAAAGTTGAGGTTGAATACATGGTTGTTTTGCAAAACTGTGTATTTAAAGGACGCAAAATTAATCTCATGGAAGAGAGAGAGAGTTAGGAGTAAATGTGATGATCAACCGGTCCAAAGTTTTGCCCTCGCGACGGTGCGTGTGAGAGGAGAGCTACACGTGTATGTGTGACAGCTCTGCATTGGGCTTGTACACGCGGTTTCTGCATCTCAAAAGCTTTTAATACCATTCCATTATGAACATTATTATTACGTAATGGGTTCTTCTTTTGTTTTGTCCATACTTGCTGCAACTGCATTCAATGTTTCGAAAACTCGCGAACTAGTTAAACCGAAATGTACTGGAACCAAACTAATATTATATCAGGCCTAGCTAGGAATAATGAGGTCCATCTCATTATTTAGGATTGATGTTATGAAATAAGATTTTAATTTAAATAAGTTATCATATGTTATGTTCGTTGTTTGATGAAATATGACTTAAAATGATATAATTTATCTTAAGTATGTGTCTTATCTTATTAAATGTGGCTCATTGGATGAAATAATTTTTAGTTTATCATACATCTTTATTTTTCGCATCAAAGTAGACCTTATTTTATAAAATTATGTTAACACCTTAGCACTCATGGTTGTTAAGTAAAATAAGACTTCGTTAATATTTTACTAAATTTTAGGCTATTTTACTTTCGAATTTGGCACATCAGATTGGATAAAGAGATCTTTCTCGCATTATTCCATCAAATGCAATATATTTTCTAGAGATATATGAATCTTGCACCAACTTGTTGCAAAAATATCTTATTTAATCTTAGCACTTCGTGTCCTATATGAGGAAAAAATGAAAATTAACTCGGGTGGTGCATTTGTTAGTAAGACAAATTATTATATGTGCATTTTGTCACACCAAAATGGTCGAAGGCTCTAAAGATAGTGTAAGCGCGAGGAAAAATAAATTGCATACAAATATCTGGTAAGATGCACACATTGAGAGTTCATTGGTGCTTCAGGACATTCGTTATAGATGGTGATCATATGCCGCGACAATTCAAATGCCACGGTCAATGTGATTTATAATAAACATTTATCTTCCAATGATATTTGCATTGCTTTTCATATCTCAGTGTATTCTAGTTATCACTCAACAAAACCCAACTTACCCTCTTCAATATCGACGAATGTATGTTGAATATTTGTTGGTAGACGAAAATTGATTTTCATTGGGCGTCAGAGTGGTGCAGAGGACTTCGAATTTCACTCGGGGGATGACATCTTGTATCAATCTCACTTTGCATGTTTAGTGGAGATATATTGTTCTTCGAGGGATTTGACGAACAAAGGGCATACTTGTTATAATAATTCCCATAATATTACCAGTAATTATAATAATAGTATATTTTAAATTTTATTGTTTGATTTAATTAAGTTGGACATTTCAGGCTTCGGGCTAAGGTGCACCATGAAGGATGCACATTCTTAGTAATTGAGTATGGAATGAGGGGTCAACTGCAAGTGTATTGTTGGGCAGTTATATGTCAACATTTAGATTACATCATTACAATGTCATAGCCCCAGCCAAGAAAAGTATTATTCTTGGATTGCTGGTGAGGTGGTGTGACACAACCCACACATTCATGTTTCGTGCTCGTAAGGGCAACAAAGTTAGTTGTAGATTTATTGTTTTGATATAAAATATATTGTCATGTTTTAATGGGAATCATATAGAGGCATAATGTATATTTGTATAATTTTAATGTAGAGTAAATTACACCAAAACCTTTGAACTATCTCGGATTTACTGGTCACCCATTCAACTAAAATACCTGACAAACTCTCTCCCTAATCTATCAACTCGTTACAAATAAACCTAAAAACTTTTTTTTTGTTTTTGTTCTAGTGTAAATGGACAAAATTACCCCTCCACCCTAAAAATCCAAAATTAAAATAATAAAATAAAGTTAAAAAAACTCCCCCTCTCCATAAACCACTTTTGGCCCTGCCACCACACACCTATTTCAACCAAAATTAAAACCTAATATCCTCCACTACCTACATTCATCCTTATGCCCCCCTTGTCTCCACTCCCACCCTCTACCACAACACACCATTCCCATCCCAAACACTTAGAAAAACACAAACCCTTTCCCCTCCCTCGCCACCACAGCCCCTGTGACCCACATCGTCGCTCCTTTCTTTCTCCCAACCCCCTCCCCTCTTCAAACTGCAAATGTTATATATATATAGATCGAGAAAGAGAGAGAGAGAGAGAGAGGACCTCGGTTTTGTATACCGCAGGTGCGGACCAACTTTGATAAAATAGTAAAAAAAAAATTGGCTAATTTTTTTTAAACATTTCAGTAGGCCATAAAAAAATCAACTCAAAATGATTTTTTTTGCTATTTTAAAAAATCAGTCAAACTTTGTCAGTTTGTAATAACTTAAAAATCAACAAAGTTTGATCGATTTTTTTAAAATAGCAAAAAAATTCATTTTGAGCTGATTTTTTATGGTCCTACTAAATGTTTAAAAATCATAAAAAAAATTAGCCCAAAAATATTTTTTGTACTATTTTAAAAAATGGTCCGCATGCAGAGTCCTCAAACTGGGATCTCTCTCTCTCTCTCTCTCTCTATATATATATATATATATATATATATATATATATATATGAGTCTGGCTCTTGTGCAAATTTAAGTATGTGGATAGAATGCGAATTAGCTATCTTTCAAATACGTCTTTGGACCGCGTTTGTCGTTTATGGACCGCTTAGGGACCACTTTCTCTTTCTAAGGTTTCTGGGAATATTAATTTCTATCCCAATGATTTCTAAGGTCTTTTAAGCTTATTTTTACCGTCTAAATTAATCTGGGAGTCTAAGAGAAGTTTCAGAGCTGGTATTTCTCTGATTTCTTCCGTTACTATCTTACTGAAATTCAAAATAGCGAGGATTATCTATATAGATGTTTTCTTCAGGGAGTCTGAAAATTACAAGTGGTTTTGAAGGAAAATATTCTAGTCTTAAATACCTTATGCGGTATTGTGATTTTATTAGTCTAGTTTCTTTATATATCTGATTAACAATATCAATTATATCATTTTCTATAAAGTTGTCTAAATCATTATCACCATAGGATGACAAAAATCTACTCGGATTATCTCTTTGCAACTCTCTCTTTATGTGTCGCACCTCAATCCACTAGTTTGGCGTTGGACCCGTTTCCTGCCTGTAAGCCACTACGCCTAATGCTCACCTGGCTAACGACTCATGATAAATCGGTACCTGACGGCGGTTCAACAGTATAACACCTACGTGCTACACTAGAGGTTCCACACAATAGTCCTCTATAAACAGAAAGTTGGAGACGTTTGGAGAATAATAACAACTTAACATAAGAGATTTCTGGAAAAAAAATTACTTTTATTGCATAGCATAAGTAAATAGAACTCTCACCATTCACCAAATTATATGGGGTTTACTCACTCATATACATGTTATTCTCTCTAAGCTTACTCACTCTCTCTAACTTATAATCTTCGATCCCCTTCTTACAATCTGGACGATCACTTTTATAATCACAAGGGCACTACATTTGACTGGTAATCGAAGGCTAAAAGCTAATCGGTTTAAAGAAATACAATTATTAAAGTTTTTGACAGAAAGCATCTTTGTCTTTTACTAATAATTTTGGCAGGAGGAGCTGTCTAATGGCCCATGTGGGGCAGGTTTTCATCGTCTTGTGATTGAAATGAATCTTTTGCTTTATAGAAAGCTGTCTAAATAATTGAGTCTTCAGTCTTTGATAATTCATTGAGTAGGGTGGGGCCCTTCTCTGTCCCATCTTCGTCTTCTTTTGCCCTATCTTTGTCTTTGTCTGGTAGAGTATTATTGTTGAGAAATTCACCAATGAGGCCCACCACTCTAAGTCTAGCTGGCAAAGCAATCTCTACCATTTCCTTGGATTCTTTCTTGAGCCTTTCATTGAATGGCTCGTCGGCTTGGATAATGAGGTCTTCTTTATGGTATGCAGTGTACCATCTGTCTTCACTTATTAATAACTCCATGATTTTTATCGTCTCCATAACCTGGGCAATCTGAAGTTTGGACTTATTAATAATTAAGTCTTTAGTCTCATTTTCGGATAGGATCTCAACGTCTTCAAATGAATAATTGGAAAATCTAATGAGTCTAAATCCTTCCACTCTTATTCCTCTACAAGAACTTGGAACAATCTGGTAAATCCTAGAAAATAGGGAAAGAAAGTCTTCTACCTTCTTGATGTACTCATGTATAACTTTTCCGAGAGCAATAGAGTCTTCTATAGTCTTAATCTGGACAAGTGCAATGAACCCGTGGTTTGCTAAGGTTATTTGAGCCATGTCTTCTTTTCTAAAAAGATAAATTTTTGTAACATCTCTTAAGAATCCTTTAAACATTAAGGCATCTCCATTAATCTCGGATAATAACATATTAAAATGTTCAATAGTGTTATTAGCTTCCTTCTGACTGTCTTCTGAAATTGGAAGATTATTATGACCGAATGGTATAACAATCTTAGTCTTAAAGGTCTTTTTCTGATAATAAAAATTATCAGTAGGTCTACTTTTGGAGGATTCCCTAAGAGTCTGAGCTTAAGTCTGAGGTCTAGGAATAGTAGTACCACTAAGTTGGGTAACTTCAAGTCTTTGAGTTCTCATAAATCTGGCAATAGCTACCAAATTCTGTTTGAATTCTATTCACAGTCTATTCTTTACATTGCACTATATGACGTCTATAAGGGTATTCTCATCATCTGAAAATTCTCATCTAAATTTAATTAAGTCTGGGTATCTTTGGTCTGGTCTATATTAGGAAAAGTACATCTTCCCGATAAGTCTATTCTGGAAAATAATCTCATGTCTAAATTTTCCAGGAGGGACTAAGATATCATCAAAGTTCTCTAGAATTGGTCTTTCTTGAGAGTATTGAATATGAGTCTGTCTTTGCGTTACACCAGCATTTGATCTTACGCATCTAAGATAGTCTGCAACGTCTTCTTTATTCAGTCTATTTGTTCCAAAGGAACTCATGATGTCTAGGTCTTCTGTTTGCAACATAAAACATGAGATTATATTAGTGTTAGCAAACATTGGTTATCTTGATATGATGTCTGGAATGGCATTTTTACTTCACTTAATATGTATAACAGAGAAGTCATAACCATTAAGAAATTATTTCCATCTAATAAGTCTATTAGTCTTTGATTTGGACAAGTCTAAGTCTCTAAATTTTACTGCATAAGAAGAGTCAGTATAAACAGTAAAACGTTTAGGTCTAAGAAAAAGCATATATTTTTCTATTGCCCTTAATATAGCTAAAACTTCTTTTTCAGGGCAGTGCATCTTATTTCTGGATGAGTAAAAGTTCCAGAACTATATTTACAAAGTTTCTTCTTTTTTGTCTGATGATGAATGGAAAAGTATACTGCTCCCCATTGTTTATCAGATGCATCTGTTGTTACTATAAATTGGTCTTCAGCATTGGGCAGTTCAAGTAAAGGGATATTTTTCACTACTTCTTTAATCTGTCATATAATTTCAAAATCATCTTTAGTCTAATAAAAAAGGTTAGTCTTGTCTGTTCCTTTTAATTTGGTAGTTAAGCTTTGTCTTTTTGAAGCAAGGTCTTTAATAAAGTCCGCAGCACAATTAAGCAATCCTAAAAGTGATTGTAATTGTTTTCTGTCTTTGAGTTGGTCTGGAAACTCAAGAATCTTTTTGGTTATGTGTTCAGCTAAGGATATTTTCCCCTTATTAATATGCATTTCCACAAAATCTATTTTAGTCTGAAACAATTGCATTTTATTTTCAGAAATAACAATACCATGTTTATCTAATTCTAAAATAATCTTTTTGATATAGTCTACATGCTCTATCTCAGTCTTACTAGCTACAAGAATTTTATCTATGTAAACAAGACAAACTTTTGAATATGGTCTAAATATATTATCCATTCTTCTTTGGAATACTTGAGGAGCATTCAAGTATCCAAATGGCATTACTAGCCATTCATATTTTTCTTGGGGCACACTAAAAGATGTCCAAGTAAAACTGTCTGGGTGCATCTTAATTTGCCAGAAGCCTGACTTACAATCAAACTTGTTGAATATAATTCCGTTTTCAATCAAATTGATTAGATTATTATTATATGGTATCTTATTAGAATCAAATTCACAATTCTTATTTAGTTGTCTATAATTTATAACCATACATCTTTTTCCTCTTTTACGTTCAGATTCATTTTGAACGTAGAAGGCAAGGCTATTACGTCTACTTTTGCTTTCCCTAATAATGCCTAGCTTAATCATTTCATCTGTATTTTTTAAATTCTTCTCTGTCTTCTTGTGAATATCCCTTTTTATAGGTTCCACCATTAATAATAGCGTCTGGGTTAATTGGGATAATTTCACAATAGCTTTGATCTTTATCCCACTTATCAATGAGAATTTCTCCTAAGGTAGGCTCTGCTAATTGCCTAATATTTTCTTTTTCTACTTCTATATCCATTTTCTTTTGTTTGAATATTGTTTGAACCTTTAATAAGGTTTGATGGGCTTGACCTAAAATGTCTTGTTGTATAAGTGCTATTTGCTTATAGCACTTTTGATATGGACACTTGCATTACTTTTGTAAGGGTTTAGTTATTTTTAGTGATTTTTGTTGGTTTGTAGGTCTAGGTCTACCATGCTCAACTGAAGAACTCTGATGTTTTATTGGTCTATAGTTGGGTTTAACCTGCATAAGATCAAAAGCGAGCTTGTGATCTATTAGAGGGGATTTAATATTAAATTCCTCTTTATCACTAATTAATATCTTATCATTATACTGAGTATAAGGATGATATTTACTAATAAAGTCTTGTCCTAAAATAATGTTTCTTGTGAAACTAGAACGAGGATCCATCATCCAAAACTGATGTTTAACAGTTTTGTTAGTCCGATTTCCTAATTTAAAATAAATAGGAATAGTTTGAAAATATAAGGTGAATGGTTCTTCATTAGCTACCTTACCATGGATATCTTGATTACTGACTAGAAAATAATCTTCAGGGAAGGCATTAGCCTTGCAAATACTCTGAGAGCATCCCGTATCTATAAAAGCTGAAAGTCTTTTAGGATAATCTTTGTGTTGTATAAACAATTCTACAAAACAAGCATGTAGTTTAGTAGAAATTCCTAAATTATTCTTTTCTAAAATAGATATTCTTTTCTAAATCTACAAAATCTAATGATGTTAAATCTTCCGTACTAGTATCAGAGCAGTATTCTCCTATATCATAGGAAATTCCTTTTCCTTTTAAGTCTTCATTTTCTTGTAATCTTTTGACTACATTTTTATCAATGTCTTGGTAATATGTTTTAATATCTTGGTCTATTTGGGCATCATACTGGGTAGTATAAATTGCTTTAAATCTAGTTCTCCAATAATTTTCATGGTAGTGTAATTGACAAATAACACAAACCATAAATAATTATGTTTGTATAGTCTCAAAGAATTCTACACATCTAAAGTCATTCTTGATACATTTCATTTCAAATGTGCAATAATGTTTTTCATCAAAGTAACATCTAAGTATACATGTCAGTAATTCAGGCTTACTAACTGCCCATATTTTCTTTAAAAAGGGACTTAATATACACTTATACCAAACTTCTTCAAAGTCTATATAATCTTCTTCTTGGTCCTCTTGATCAATTTGCATCATATATAGGTCTAGAGTATCCCGAGAGTCTTCATATTCATCAGTATCACTATTATAGTCATTGAATCACTATTTGTATATGCATTATAAATACTAGTATTATCATCATTTTATATGTCTGATATTTCTATAACATATAAAATATCTGATTCTTCTTGATCTGTAAAGTCTAGTATCGTAGTAATGATCTTAATACTTTCTTTATCTTTCTTATTAGGATAGTCTTTAGCGAAGTGTCCTTCTTTGCCATAAGTCCAACAGTCTTTGGTAGTAGTCTTAGAATGAGCTACTTCTTTTCCTTTCTATAATTAGGAACCTTCTTCTACTTACTGGTGTTCTTCTTAAAATATCATCTTTGGTTAAATCTATTTTACTTGGTTTTATAATTCCTTTCTCTAAAGGTAGTAGATGGTCTAAATTTACATTTCTTTCGAAAACCTAAAAGTCTAGCCTTAAACATCTTTTTTTTCCAATCTAGCTTCGTTTTAAATTTCTTAGATTCACTACCACATCCCCATTGGATTGGAGCAATGCATCTTTCGTCTTTAATTGGAGGAATCTGTTTGAAAGTTTCTTCAATTAACTTTCCTTGAGTTATATCTCGTCTTTTATTTATGATATAGTCTTTGGCAAAATTAATTCTTTCACCAAGGGAGTTATTCTTAACTCCGGCTACTCCTGGACAATTCCTATATTCATTAATTAGGATTTATCCTATGGCTGGTATCTTTCTAAAATATTCATCTTTTAAGGTCTCTCCAAATTCTTTAATTTGGTAATATAGTTGTTCATAATTATTGTCATATTTATTGATCTTATCTAATTTGCAAATGCTAAGGAGAGCTAACTTAGTTTTAGCTAAGTCTTGCTCATTGAATTGAGATAAATGTCCAGCTCCAATGAATTCTAAAGTGAATAATTGAATATATTCATCAATTGATCTTTCTTCTAGATTTTCTTTCATTTTTCCTATCTTAGCTAGGGAATCTTCATCTGTAGCTTTTCTTAAACTATTTAAATAATCTTTTGGCAATACCTCTAATGGATTGCTTAGCGTATTGTTTACATGAACTTGCATACCATTGTTCATTAGATGCAAAACACATATTCATTTGATTACGCCATTCATCTAATACTTTCTTCCTATCTTGGACATTGTCTCGGTTAAGATATATTCCAGCTGGGTTTATGGCTTGACTTGCCATAGTTTTAACAGGAGTAAAACTCTTGTCATTAGTTGGAAAGTCTTTTATATAATTATGTTTGGTCTTTACTTTAATATTTATTCCTATTGGTTTACTAAAAAGTTTAGGAGCATCTTTTAACCTACTACTAGTTCCTATCTTTTGTTTATTAGTACCTACTTATGTAGCTGGCATTAATCTTTCTTCTCCTTCTTCCATTAGTCTTAGGTTTCTAAGTTGTCCTTTAGTATTCTTAGATTCTTTTAATTTTAATATAAATGTCTTCATGTTCAATTCTGAGGGATTATGTCCAAAGTTTTGGATTCTAGCTTTTTCTCTAACTAAGTCTTTTTGTTCAAACGATCTTCTAGGTCTAATTACTGGGGCTTATCTTAGTAAACTAGAGCTAGTCTTACTACTATATTCGCCTTCTGAAGGATCATTGATTATGGCTTCTCCTATATTCCTAAATCTAACTTCTTTAGTCAGGATATTCTTATTGATAATCTTAGGAGGACCAAACTGCATAGTAACATTTCCAGTGACATCGCCTTATTAATAAACAAAGGTTTATTTTATATAGTCGTAGTTTCTTAAAATTCTGGCAATTGCCAGAGAGTCTTAGCTTTTTCTTTCACAGGTCCAGTATTCTTAATACTGTAAGTATGATTGTAGTCTGAATGATTGGTTCTAACTAATATTTCTTCATTAATTCTACCACTAGGAATTCCCAATTGCATTCCTTCATAGGGGAATTGAGATAATTTCACATAGCTTTGGAATTCTATATTTATATTAGCATCTGGGATAATATAGTCTTTATAGTCACTAGCATATAAGATTAACTTAAAATATTTGGCTGTGTCTACGGTTACTATAAATGCCAGGATGACATTAAAGTATCCTATATTGTTTGACATTTGTAATTGGGCTATACCAATAAGGCTTTTCTCAAAATCTTTCCATCTTTTATCTATTAAATAACATAATATGTTGATATTATTTTGAGGTCTATGTAATCCTTGGATTCTTACTTGAAAGAGCCTAAAGGTTAGGAACTGGAACTTCCTATTAGTTACTCTTGATCTAAGCCATTCTGAGTCAAAAACTTGAAGCTCAGTGTAAGACTTATCTAACACATGATTCCTACAATGATAATTCATGTTATAATTAGGAGTCTTAGGAGTGGCTCCTTCTTTAAACAAGTCTATGTATCTAACTGCTGGAAGTTGTCCATTATGTATGAAATCTTCAACAATTTTCCAGTCAACTTGACCCCATTCTTTCCATTGGAGAGGATTGGTGAAATTTTTCTCCTTCCATCATGTTCTAACATTGGAGGATGAATCTTTAAGTCTTTGGAGCATAAAATTACTATGTCCAATACTTGGGATATGACTAACTATCTTTCTAGTCTTATTTAATCCATCATTTATGATTCTTTTAGTTATGGTCTTTCCTTACTTAGTTTCTATATAAGGAGTTTCTCTAGATTTACAGGTGTTTACCTGTTTTTGTTCAAGTCTTTTTTCAATTCTTTCTGAAGAATCTGAATAATCTTTTTGTCTCTTTATCTGGCTAAGGATTTCTTCTTTAAAGGTCTTATTCTCATTTCTTGCATTATTGTTAATATCTTCATTATGTTTAGCAAGAGTATTAACAAGATAATTAGTAACCTTATTAATATAGTTTTTTACCTCATCATCTTTTTCTTGTTGTTGCACAGATTTTTGTGCCATTCTAGCTTCAATAGTTTCTACAATTTTTTCTATTTTATCTAAATGTGTTAAAATAAATGGAGAGTCTAATTCTTCTTGGTAAGGTTTATTATAAATGACCTTAATTCCCTGTATAATTTCTTCATATTTTTCTTTTACTTGTGCCATATTTAGTCTAAATTCATTAATAATATTATCCATTTTGGATAGGTTATGGCTTTCCCTATTGTAAAGATAATTTGCTAAATTTTGTTGGAATTTAACAAAGTCTGTATAGAAGGTAGTTAATCCTTCTGTCTTAGCTTTTAAATTTTATTTTAAGTCTTTAACAAAGCTACTATTATAGTCTTGAGTAGCTGCTATTGATGTCGAGATTAAATTTAATCTCTCAAGTATAAGTCTTGATGCTTTAGCAGCATTGGCAATCTCATTTTCATTTATCTTATAATAAAATTTATCATTATTTATATTTTCTATAATTCTTTGGTATAAATCTGCTAAGGTCTGAATGGAGAGGTCTCTAAGTACCTCATTCCAGTTTGATCTAACTATTTTCATTAGGTAGATAATTGTCTAATCTAGGAATAAGTTTAGCTTGTTCTTTGGCAAGTTTAATTAACTCACTTTCTTTATTTTTTTGTCAAAGTTTTAATTTCTAAAATGTCTTTGTTAAGGACTTCTATATGATTAGTCTTAATATTTATTTCTTTTAGTACTTATACAAGGTCTATTGGGATTTGACTATCTATTTCTTGTATTCCTTTAGTGATATTTTTTATCTCTATTTTTAGGGTTTGAGTGTCTTTAATTAATTGTCTTAAAATAAGTAGTATACACTTATTTTGGTCTATTATGTTATTGATAGCACTAGCAGTAACTTGTCTACTATCTGCGTGTTTGGATGGGATGTGTTCAGTGTGTGAACAGTCGTCTATATGTGAGATTAAGCACCCTTTTGCGTCTAAATTAGTTATGAGTATAGATTGGTAATCTGGATTAGTCCTAAAAATATCCTTGTAAATGCGAGGGATAAATCCCAAGGCCATTAAAGTCTTTTTATTATAAGTTGAAAAGGAGCGTCTTGGCTCTGATACCACAATTGGGATTGGGTCGAAATTTGGCGGGATTCTAAAAATCTTAAAGGTATGATACCAATTTTGGGTCTAAAATATAAATTTGTTATAGTTATAGCCTTGAAAAGGGATTTTTACTATAAGACAAAAGGGGACTATCAAGGAAAACAACAAAATTATTTTTGCGACCACAAGGGGACCACCTTTGGGAAAAGGACAAAGTCCACACCAAGTGCACACAGTTTCGTCCGCACTAAAGATTATCCCTATATATATGTGTGTGTGTGTGTGTGTGTGTACACCCAGATTATATAAAGATCCATGTAAACCTATTTGGACAAATGAACAGTTTTGGTTTTGGATTTTTGATTTGAAAAAATGTGATTGGTAATTTCTTTTATGATTTGCAATTTAAGCTCATGCGTGATTTTTTTGCAATTCCAACTTTGATGTGTGATTTTCTTCTGTGATTTAAGTTTGTTTCGAGATTTATTGCGGTGGGAGTAGAAGGGCGGTGAGTGGAAGGACGTAAAGGTGGCAGAAGGGTTTTGATTTTGGCAAAAGGGGTGAATATTGGTTCTAGTGTGGTTTTGGCATCATTTTAATATGAGAGAGAGGGGGGATTATAGATGGGTGGGTGGTGGAGAAGAGAGTAAGATAAGTTTTAATTTTTTTTTTTTTGGGGGGGGGGGGGGGGAGGGAGGGTTATTTTATTTTAAGGGTAATTTCATCCGTTTACACAAAAAGAACGGGAGCCCGATTTTTGGGTTTATCTGTAACGGGTTTATAGTTTAGAGGGTTAGTTTGTCAAGTATATTAGTTGAGGGGGGTAACCCTTAAACCCAAGATAGTTCAGGAGGTTTGGCGTAGTTGAATCTTTAATATATTGTTAATGTAGTTTATTCGGTATAGTAGTTATCCGGTGTACAAATTATGACTTTTATATAAAAGATGAGTTAATCGGGTCTTATGACTATAATTCTCTCACGGTCTTAGATGGAGCTAAACACACCATTAGTAACGTTGTAGCATAATATTTCAGTAGGTCTTTCTTGATTATGAAAATATTATAGTTATAAATTATCGAGCTAGTAGACTTTGTGTGTATCAGATTGGACCCCTTGAGGCCATTGTCTTTCCATTGATATAATTAGAAAATGTACACCTTATGATTATTAGGTTCACTTAATCTTACCAATTGCTCATTACTTAAACTTATCAAGTGATATTCATTATTTAACCAATAAGCCTGATAGATTGGATGGTGGTGATGAGTTTACGGGGTAAGTCAATTTTGGATTGAATACACATAGTTGTGTAAAGGATTTTGATACTTTTTAAGATTGTTATGTATGTGTTAAACCCTGCATCTGGTGGGGGATGCATTGTGTAAGGACATTTTTTTTCATTGTATATTCTTTATAATGTTTATTGAATTCTTTTTAGTATTGGATTTATTCCATTTGGACAAAACCTTTTGAGTCATAAGTTAGGTTGTGCCATTTTGTACCTTCAAACCTATGCAATGAAGACACAAAGCGTCCCGAGTAAAGTGGCATCAAATTCATGTCGAATTTTTCGTCAACCTTGGGATTTCAAAAAGGTATATTTTAATTTGCTATGTTAATACTTGGGTTTCGTGTTTTGGGTATTAAAGTTTATTGAGGCCATTTTTCGAAAATGGATTTTTAGAGAAATTGTTTTTTTGGTTTAAAGTCGTTCAAACGAACTCAGGTTTTCGTTCTAACAAGTTATATTATCTCGTTTTAATGAGTCTTATACTGTCTCGAACGAGGTTATGTGTTTCGTTCGAACGAGCTTCAAACATGTATCAAACAATTACATTCTGCCTAAAACAACATTTTTTATTGAAGCTTCGCGAACCTCATTCTAATGTGTTTGAGTATCTCATTCGAATGAGTTAGCTTCTTTCCAACGAGATAATCTAACTCATTTGTACGATATCTCATTCTGTTCGAACGAGTTGCCTCGTTTCTCTTGTCGCTGTCTTTTTATGTTTTTCTATATAAAATAGGGCACAATAGTTTATTTTTCATGTAAGGGTTTCAAAAAGTATTTTCAGAGAGAAATTACATAGCCCCTTTTAACCCTCATTACACCCTTGTTTATGAGATCCATGTTTCGACATAGTAGTCTGGTTTGAGATCTCATGGTTTGATCATTAAGTTCAGTTTATTATTCATATGTCCGATTATTGTTTGGCAAGTGGATTCCGTGTGGATGTGGTGACAGTTTCTAGTCAGAGATCAGTGGATACCAAGATGCTGGAGGACTGCTGTGACGCCCCGTCTAATAAAATACCGGGTGATCAATCCTGTACCAGATTAAAATTGGAATATCATATGGTTCATTCTTAGCATCACTGTTGGAAACCAATTTAATTATTAATAACTTATTAGGCTAGTGTCAAAATTTTATTTAACTAATCTTTTTAATCAAACCAACTAAGTAAAACATTCACACAGTTTATATACCACAACTTAAATGAAATAAGGTAACCGAGCCCTCGGTACAACATGATACAACCAAATCGAATGCCTCAAACTAAACCATGGTAAAAGAATAAATGAATACAGTTGGGCCATCAGCCCGAGTGTTTCTACAGTACCTCCTATCTAAATCACTAGGATAGAAGCGTATAAATAATCCTGCATACATCCACAACTGCTGCAGTAACGTCTGACTTGAAAGAATCATCATCCAGGCGTCCATGTGTCTGTACACCTAATATATATATATACATATATAGCAAGAGAGGTAAAATGGAGAAACAGGTCAAAGCCTGAGTTTTGAAAATATTTAGCAAGTGCATAAAATGCTATATTTTTAAAATATGAAATCTCTCATATTTAAACTGGTATCGCACTCCCATGAGATACACCTCACCCCTCCTCTAATAGTTCACACCTATTGTATACATTTTTAAACAACCTAGTTAAGCTACCCTGCCTAACTAATCTCTTTCACTCATCCTCTAAGTCCTCATAACTATCACTTACCTGACGTGATATAATATTAGTAATACCGTAAGCTATCACCTAAGCTTTAATTGGTATAATTATCAATGTGATATATATATATATATATATATATATATATAGCGTTCATTTTCTGAAACTTTCACTAGTTTAAAATAACATTTTCACTTTAGTATATAAAATCCCGTATATATAATTCTCATTTGCATTAATCCGGATATAAATCTCCCGGAAGAGGAATAAACTCTTATTCATTTTACACTTTACACAAGTCTATGTTATATGATATCTCATCTTCATATACCAGCAATATACTATACACAACAAGTATATTTATACCTATATCACAATCATAAGTATAATAACCATCCCACCGAGCTATAACTCAAGGATGCAGTCTCAGAGTTCTATCATCATCCGGGTGTGCACACTTAACCCAGGACCAAGTTTGACTCACTCAAGATCATGGTAAAAATATTAGATGGTGGAGGCAGTCATATTCCCTCCTGAAAGTGGAATCATCATCGCACCCATATGCGGGACGATATGACCTGGGGACTATATTCTCCCTGCTCCTCAAGCCAGGGGATTCACCCACATCGTGAAACCTCCCTGGATAGCACTAGAGATATATGTATACATAAATATATCATTCACATACCGATATATTTATAACCAAATCATATATATACTGTAACACACCCGTATATATAATGCCTAACATTTCTCAATATACCTTGGATATAATTGACAAACTCTCATAACGACAACCAAAATCCCGAATGTTCTCATTCGTAATAGTATATAAGTATTCACATACTTAAAATACTAATCTATAAGTATTCTCTTTACTTAAGATTTACCTTAATCGATTTTAAAGATTTTATATAACTTGAACATACCGATTCGTAATAATTAAATAAGTATACACGCAACTTATTTTACTTCCACATGTATCGCATCACCTATGATAATAGTCGTCAATATAAACTTATCGGGTAGTATATTAGTCCTCTTTAGCTCTTATCCTAAATTCCATCCTACTCGTATCCTAGGATTCACTCAATTATAATCGGCCCATATTTATTCTCTACGCATAAATATATATACTCATCTGCCGAAGACTTCTCTCGAATGTTATTCGTCCTAAACATTCACTAAGTTCATACCCCGGATTGCAGACTCAACTAATCCAAGGTTCTTTCTTCCAACCCGAGGTTTACTCACCCTAAATTCCATTATCCAGGAGTCCTAATATCACATCAAGAATCCCCTACAATAATCTCCAATTTATGATTTAACTCCCCCTACACTTAAGGGAGGAAAACAATCAAATACAACTAAGGCGAATTGATTCGCCCCTAATGCGAATCGATTCGGACCAGCGAATCGATTCGGTCTCAATTCGAATCAGTTCGGAAAAGGTTCTGTAATCAGGTCATGAAGGGAAAATCAATTCGGTCTCAATTCGAATCGATTCGGTATGAGACAGCCTTATAGGTCCCCTTGTGAGAATCGATTCGGTCCATACCCGAATCGATTCGCCATATTCAAAGCTCACTATTTGGGCAATTCCATCTTCTCCAAAAATCCCAAATATCATCCCAACCTCCATTTTTGTAGTTTATAATCTCAACCAACAACACTATAATCACTCTAACACTGATTTATAGCTAACACATCAATTAATTTATGGGATAGAACAATTTCTCTTGGATTTAAACCCTAAAACCAATTAAACTCTCTTTTATCATTTCTTCCCATTTGTAGCCATATATACACACCATTAACATGGGTTTAATACTAGAATTTGTAAAGAGTTAACAACACATTAATTTATGAACTCAAAATCAAATTTCCCAAATTTATTTCAAGGGTTACAACCCCAAAATCATATAGTTTACCAACTATAATATGAGATTCACACACTCAAATGAATAAAGAAAGTAAACACTTGCCTCGTGGATAAAATTCGACGATCTCGAGTCTAATCCCGTGGATTTTGGCCGAAAATCCCCTTTTCTCTCCTCTTTTCATTCTTCCTTTATTTCCTTATTCTTTTCTCTCTTTTCTTTCTTTTCTTTCTCTCTCTCTTTCTCGTGCCTTATAAGAGAGAAAAGGAGTGTATGTCCTTATTAAACCCAAAAATGACTCTTTTATTCAATTACGAGTCCCTACTAGTCCAAAAGTCCCCGGAACCCAAACGCTACCCCCGAGTACTCTATTCTAATTATCTCGGCCATTCCGAAACCAACCGTGAACTCGAAATTTCCATCCAAGTCATTTAACTAAAATTCACTAATCGAGCCCAACACTTCTTAACACGTGTTTTCTCCAACGTGAAATAATTCTCGTCGCTTTACCCAACTGCAACAAGACATAAAAATATTCCAACTCATTTACTTAGTCCCAAAAGTAGATGTAACACACATCGGTAATCATCTAACACTCATAAATTCCAAAATTACTATTCACAGTAATTTCTCTAATTATCAAATTTCACTCACTTATGTAATTTAAATATCCATAAAGTACGGGGTATTACAACTGCCTTGTGAAAACATTGGTGGATTCCTGCGATTACTGTGAAGAAGATTTTGAACGGGATCAATTTGACGTCATTGTTTTTTTACTGATTTTATAAGACAATGCACATCTTGTGATTATTAATTTTACTTAAGGCTCTTGTTCCGGATATAATTGATGGACACAATCGCTAGTTATTTATTAGTTTGACTTATCAGGTGAGATTCATTATTGGATCAATAATCTTGATAAATTGGGTAATGGTGATTAATGTATGGTGAAAGTCTTTTATGGATGGAATCTACGTCTCGGTATAAAGATTGGTGATATCCCTTTGAGATACTTATAAGTTTTGTATTTGTCAGACCCCGAAGGTGGATTATATTAATCTGACACTACAAATAAGTTAAGTTGGACCGCTCAAGGAATTAAAGAAGTTAATCAAATAAATTATCAGTAATTTATTTTATTAATGAGTATCTGTAACCTTAATGTGGGGAGAATTAAGTAATTAATAATGATAAGCTCGAAACATAATTTTGAGTTAAGGAGTGGAGTTGAAATTATAATTATTTAGTGGTATTAATTATAATGAAGGGACTGAGATTAAGATTCGGGAAGGATTAGATTTTCTCAGGCCTATTAGGAGCCACATACTTATCTCTACTTACGGTCCTTACTGTAGCCTATATATATGCACCTAAGTCTCATTATCTCTTAACGTAAACGTCACTCTTGGATACTCAAAAGACCCGAGTTCATACTTGTGAGAAAGAGAAACAACAGAGAAGAAAGAGGTGACAAGAAGGTGGTCACGAAATAGGAGCCCACCCTCCACTCGTGGTTGTCCATATCGGGAATACAGTAGAAGATCATGAGGTGAATAGAGCCATCACATATTCTACTCGTGCAAAGATGAGATAAAATCTAATAGATCTCGAAAGGTAAATCATAATTATGCCTTGTAGGATTTCATGTATGTGTAATTTTTTTGTAGTTCGATCGATATGTCTTCTCAATAGACCCTTGGACTTCCGCTTCATCAATTGATAACAGAGCCTGTTGATATCTCGTATAGGTTGAATTCAACCATGTTGTCCAATTAAAACAATCGTATATATGCATAGATGTTGGATAGAATATAGACCTGTGCTAACTTCTATTTTACAATTATCTAATCCCATTATTATGATCACGTATTTATGTTTTTGTTTTATATGATTGGATCCCATAATGATTTATTCGTGGTTATTTTTTATGTCGGATTAATGTAATATTGATGTAGAATGTGAACTCCTTCATGGAGGCATATGACATTTGTAGTTATTATTGCATTTTGATCGTAATTATTAATAGAGGAGTGTGAAACAAGATCGGCAATCGAAGGCAATTTTTGACACAAAAATTATTTTAGACAGTGTTAAACAGTGCTTGGAGGCGGGGGCACTTATCCTAGACCCCCGCGAGGGTGTCCCCCCTTCGACCCCGCAACTTGACCGAGTAGGTGGAACATCGTGTCGTCCCAGCGTAGTGGAAACATGAAGTGTTGAGTTCAAGGATGACTGTTGAGTTCAAGGATGACTGCTAGATTTAAGGATGACTGTTGAGTTCAAGGATGACCGTTGAGTTCAAGGTTGAGAACTCCAATCTACGATAGAGTTATATCTTGACCATAATAGTCGGGAATCCATATTTATCTCAATTTCTTATTTATGTTGATTTATGTCTCTATTATTCATATTTTAATTATTGGGTTGTTAATATGCATTAACGGTTCCCTTAGAATTATGGACAACATGAAATACCGATCCGACTGAAATCGTGTAGATGCTAAATGTGAATAATTCATACTTATTTTGAATTGTGTATATTAATATGTGTGGTAAGAGAATAAAAAAAATGAGTGTTCATTTTTTTTAACGGTCAAGGGTATTTGAAATTTTTTATTTATCACACATTTGCTTGATATATTAAAATAGGGATATCTCGATATTTTTGAAAATATATCAAATGTCCTAAAATTCTCAAATTAATTAAGAATTGAACATATTTGTTTTTATAACCTTACAAAGTTTTTTAAATTACTAAGTGGGAGAGGGAATTTTCTAAGAGAAAATCCCATGTTCTCCATCAACGATTTGTAGATTTTCAATAATAACTAGGTCCTCCAACGAGGAATGCTTATTATTGTAGTAGTCGGTATAAATTTTCTTAAGGATAATTTTGGATTCAGTATTCATATAGGCGTCCCCCAAATGAGGAGTCTATGTGATATGAGATAATCTAAAATTAGTTGGTGATATACACTTTGACATAAAATAATGGTAAGTTCTCCAAAGAGGAATGCTATGATTTTGTGGAACCAAAGTCTCGGCTATTTAATTTTATTTGACGTAGGTTTTGTCTAGATAATAAAATTATAAGGAATAAGCATGCCTATTTTTTTTTTTGGAAAGTAGGTTCTCTAAAGAGGAATACTATTCAAATGGTAATTGGGATGTCGATGAATTCTTTTAAAATTGATAAACGGTACATTAATTTTAATTAAGAATTCAAAAAGTTTTATTCCATATAATAATTCATTTTATTATTTGATTCTTAGTATTAAGATGGGAAGCTCTTTTAATCCACTTATTGTCATTCTCTAGGAAAACAAATTAACTGGACCTAATTACATTGACTGGAAAAAGAATTTGGATATTTTGTTGAGTACTGAAGGGTACAAGTTTGTGCTCTATGAGATCTGTCCTGAGAAACCTGGTGAGGGGGCAACTAAAAAGGAAACCCAGGATTACCAGAATGGATCAAGGCTGATGAGATGGTGCGATGTAATATTTTGCCTTCTATGTCAAATGTTCTGCAACATCAGCATCAGTCAATGGACATTGCCTATGGCATGATGCTAAACCTCAAAGATATGTTTGGGGATCAAAATTATGCTTCAAGGCAAGTTGCCACGAGATAACTCATGAACATAAACATGACTGAAGGGACCCTAGTGAGGGAACATGTTTTAAGGATGATGTCTCTTCTCAATGATCTTGAAATCCTTGGTGGGGAAATCAATTAGAAATATTTCTCTCCAGTTGCCGCCTGAGTCCTTTAAGCAGTTCCACCTAAATTACAAAATAAATAAACTTTCTTACTCTTTGGCGAAACTACTTAAACAACTACAAGCAACTGAGGGTCACATCAATAAGTCAGTAGGTGATTTTTTTGCTGAGAAAGGTTCTACTTTTAAGCCTATGGGCAAGAATAAAAAGAAGAAGGAAGCTCAGAAATAGGTTATGGTCCCTCAAGCAGCTCGCCGACCTTAGGGAGGTGTGAAAAAACCCAAGGAAAAGTGTTTCCAATGTAAGCAGTCAGGACACTGGAAGAATAAATATCCGATTTTTCGTAATAAATAAAACAACGCAGATAAATTCTATTCATTTATCGTTAAATCATGTTTTATGGTTCATACTACCGTTACCTGGTGTGTAGATACGGGAGACACTAATCATATATGCAATTATTTACAGGGATTCTAGGAAACTAGGGGACTAAGAGATGGAGAGATTTATCTAACTATGGAAGATGCTACGAGAGTAGCGGTAGTTATTGTGGGAGACGTTCATTTAAGATTTAATAATGATAGGAGTTTACTTTTAAAGATTGTCTTTATGGACCTTCCATTAGGAGGAATTTGATTTCATTTTCTTGTTTAGCCTTTTTTGGACATTCAGTTTCTTTTAATAAACTCGTGGTTATTAAGAAAAATAAATATTTTATTTGTTCTGGTACATTAGTTGATAATCTTTATATTGTTAATCCTATCTCTCCCACACAATAAATTAATATTTTGCATAATTAAATTGGACCAAATTTAAAAAGAAACGAACCTTCCTTTGTGAACCAAACGTATCTTTGGCACTTACGCCTAGGTCATATTAATCTAAAAAGGATTCATAGACTAGTAGTAAGTGGGTAATTAAGCTCACTAGAAGTGGAGGCACTTCTAGTTTTTTTAATCCTATTTAGAAGGTAAAATGACCAAGAGGCCTTTCTTGACCAAAGGCTATAGAGCAAAAGAACTATTGTAATTGTTTTATTCTGATCTATGTGGACCGATGACAACCCAAGAAACAGGGGCTTTGAGTATTTTATAACTTTCGTAGATGATTACTCAAGGTATGGGTATGTTTACCTAATGCACCATAAGTCCGAAGCCTTTGAGAAGTTCAAAGTGTATAGGGCAGAAGTGGAGAAGCATCAAGGTAAAAGTATAAAGACACTACGATCTGATCGTGGTGGTGAGTACCTCTTAGGGGAGTTTAGGCAGTATCTAGAAGATCAAGGGATCACATCCCAATTGTCTGCACCTGGTATGCCTCAGTAAAATGGTGTAGCACAAAGGAGGAATATGACTCTTTTGGATATGATTAGGTCTATGTTGAGTTATACAGATCTCCCAGATTCCTTTTGGGGACATGATTTAGAAACAACCAGTTATTTACTGAACTTGGTACCTTCAAAGGTGGTCTCTACTAGACCCAAGGAATTGTGGATTGGGCGCAAGCCCAGTACGAAACATATTCAGATCTGGGGTAGTCCAGTACATGTGATAAAGATAAATCCTAGTAAGTTGGAATCAAGATCAGAAGTTTTTTTCTTTATAGGACATCCTAAGGAAACTAAGGGTTATTTATTCTATGATCCTAAGAATTAGAAGGTCATTGTAAGCACCAATGCCCAATTCTTGGAAGAGGATTATATGATGGATTATAAACCCAGAAGTAAAGTTATTCTTGAAGAATTGCGAGGGAATCGACAAGATTCTTCAACACCACCAATACATGATGAAATAACATAACATGTTGACACCAGTACACTAGCACAAGGACTAGATCATCGTAGTGGGAGGTTTATACGTCAACCTGGATGGTTTATTATCTTGGGAGAGTCTTATGACAAGGTCCCTGATGAACTCGAAGCCGATCCATGTAACTACAACGAGGCTATCCAAGATAAATATTTAGAACTTTGACTTAAAGCTATGAATTCTGAGATGGAATCTATGTATTATAATTAACTATGGAGTCTTATAGATCCACCCGAAGGGATAAAACCCAAAAGATGCAATTAGGTCTATAAGAGGAAAAGAGGGGTGGAGGGAAAGGTTGAGACCTTTAAGACACGACTTGTTGGGAAAGGATTTACTCATAAAGAGGGCATCGATTATGAGGAAACCTTCTCGTCGGTAGCTATGATGAAGTCCATCCAAATTCTCTTATCCATTGCGGCTCATTTCGATTATGAAATTTGGCAAATGGACGTCAAGACTGCATTTCTTAATGGGAATATTGACGATGGTGTCTATATGGTGTAGCCAGACGGTTTTATTGCCCAAAGCCAAGAGCATAAATTGTGTAAGCTTATGAAGTTCATTTATGGACTTAAGCAAGTATCTAGAACTTGGAACATTTATTTTGATCAGGCAATTAAATCTTTTGGTTTTGATGAATGTCCAGATGATTCTTATCTGTACAAGAAATGCAATAGAAATGTAGTGGTATTTTTAGTATTATATGCGGATGCCATTCTTCTCATTGGAAACGATGTTGGAGTGTTGTCTTTGGTTAAAGTGTGCTTGTCCAGCCAAATCGATATGAAAGACTTAGGAGAACTAGTCACATCCTTGGGATCAAGCTTATGCGTGATCGTAAAATAGGATGTTGGTTTTATCATAACCAACTTATGTTGATTCCATTCTTGACAAATTTAGCATGAAAAATTCTAAGAAAGGGTTCCTTCCTTTCAGACATGGAATATCTCTTTCCAAGGATCAGTGTCCTAAGACACCTGATGAGATAGAGAAGATGAAAGGCATCCCTTATGATTCGACAGTTAAGAGCCTTATGTATGTTATGCTATGCACTAGACCTAATATCTGCTTTGTTGTTGGCATGGTTAGTAGTTATTAGTCTAACCCTAGGCAAGAACATTGGACTGCGATAAAGCATATACTCAAATACCTGAAAAAAACACGAGATTATATGCTAGTTTACCAGCCAGAGAGTCTAGTACCCATTGGGTACATTGACTCGGATTTTCAGTTTGATAGAGATTCCAGGAATTCTACCTCTGGATATGTGTTTACCCTAGGAGGTGGAGCCATTAGTTAGAGGATTGCATTGTCGATTCCACCATGGAAGCTGAATATGCGACGGCCTCCGAGGCAGCCAAGGAAGCAGTATGGCTTAGAAACTTCCTAATGGATTTAGGAGTGGTACCTTTAGTTCAATCCACTATTACACTTTATTATGATAATAGCGGTGTGGTTGCTAACTCAAAGGAACCCAGGAGCCATAAAAGAGGTAAACACATTGAACGTAAGTATCATCTCATTCAAGAATTTATGCAGCGGGGTTATGTCATAGTTATGAAGATTGCATCAGAGAACCTCTTGGCAGACCCTTTCATAAAGAACTTACCAACTAAGAATTTTGATAGTCACGTAGAGGGGATGGGAGTGAGATGCATTGCAACATGGCTTTGAGTTTAAGTGGGAGATTACTAAAGGAGTAGACTAAAATCATGATTTATGTAATAATTTTAGTTATGGATTTATTATTATAATAAAATTAGTTATTCCTATTCTAATGAGAATCATATATGTACATAATGTTTGCAGTATTTTATATATTGCTGATATCTTTTATTTTGCCCAGTAGGTATTTTGGTGTGTAGAGTACAACTTATACTCAGAGGATCAGATCACTAGTTCTTATGGAATATAAGTTTTATCGTTCACAGACTTAGATGGAACTGGACACATCATTTGTAGGACTGTAGCATAATAGTTTAGTAGGTCTATCTTAATTATAAAAAATTGCATAGTTTCAACTTATTATGCTAGTACACTTTGTGTGTATTGAACGGGACCAATTTGAGGTAAGTGTTTTTATACTGATTTTATAAGACAATGTACATCTCGTGATTATTAGTTTTACTTAAGGCTATTAATCCAGATATAATTGATGGACACAACCACTAGTTATTTATTACTTTGACTTATTGGATGAGATTCATTATTGATCAATAATCTTGATAAATTGGGTAATGGTGATTAATGTATGGTGAAAGTCTTTTATGGATGGAATCCACGTCTAGGTATAGGGACTAGTGATACCCCCTTGAGATACTTATAAGTTTTGTATGTGTCAAACCCTGTAGGTGGATTATATTAATCCGACACTACAAATAAGTTAAGTTGGACTGCTCAAGGACTTAAAGAATTTAATTATCAGCAATTTATTTTATTAACGGGGATCTGTAACCTTAACGTGGGGAGAATTAAGTAATTAATAATGAGGAGATCGAAATATAATTTTGAGTTAAGGAGTGGAGTTGCTATTATAAATATGTAGTGGTATTAATTATAATTAAGGGCCTGAGATTAAGATCCGGGAAGGATTAGGTTTTTTCAGGCTAGCCACATCCTTATCTCTCCTTAGGGTCCCTACTGTAGCCTATATATATGCACCTAAGTCTCATTCTTTCTTAACGTAACTGTCACTCTTGGATACTCAAAAGACTCGAGTTCATACTTGTGAGAAAGAGAGACTGCGGAGAAGTAAGAGGAGACAAAAAGGTGGTCACAAAATAGGAGTCCACCCTCTAATCCTGGTTGTCCATATCGGGAATATAGTAGAAGATCGTGAGGTGAATCGAGCCATCACATATTCTATTTGTGAAAAGACGAGATCAAATCTAATAGATCTCTAAAGGTAAATCCTAATTCCGCCTTATAGGACTTCAAGTATGTGTAATTTTTTTGTAGTTCGATCTAAAGGCGTTCTCAATATACCCTTGGACTTACGCTCCCACATATGTAAGTAGTGAAGACTGCATCAGGCTTGAAGCAAGACAATTTGGTGAGTACGATTGTTTGCCCCTATTGTATAAATCCTATATCACAGTGGACTTTGTATAGGCTAGGCAATCCGAGGTTTTTCCATTATGAGTTTTCCTTGCACATCGCGATGTTTTGTGTTTGGTTATTTAATTCTTGTATAATCACCTAGATGTATGCTTAGGCAAGATAAAATTGGACTAATATTTACACAATGTTTGATTAATCCGTGCCTGATTTAAAATTGGGTTAATTGATCACTTATTTAATTAATAGGAATCTATTTGGTAGACCCTAGACACATTTGTATCATTCTTAAATTGGTTTAAGAGCCTTAGCACAAAGTTATCATGTTGATCATTAGGTTTGTGTTTTTCAGGGTTTTTAATGGACATTAATCGAGAGGATAGTTTCATTGCCCAACCTCCCATGTTTGATGGCTCAAACTATCCTTATTGAAAGGATCAAATTAAATTTTTCTATAAATCTATTGATTAAAATATTTGAAACTCGATTGAACATGGGTGATCCCCAACCCCTAAAGGTGGTTTACCAAAAGCGTATTCCCTTTGGACTAAGGTTGAAAAAGTTGCATCTACTTAAATTCCAAAAGTGTGAACACAATTTTCTATGTTGTCATGACTGAAGAGTTTAGACAGGTTATGACTTGTGAGAGCGCAAAAGATGATTGGGAAGTTTTAAAATCCACACATGAGGGTACTTATACGATTAGGGTTTCTAAGTGTTAAAATCTGACAACTAAGTTTAAAACGATTAGATTGGAAGAGAATGAATCATTCGATGACTTTTATGAAAAAAAATGTCGGATATTGTTAATTCCTTGTTTAACTAAGTGAACTTATCCCTGAGTCGAAAGTGGTTAAAAAATCTTAACGTCATTACCTAAAAGATTTAATGCCAAAATCGCGATTCTAGATTCTTTCGGTGTTGTTGATACTATGAGAGTCAAAGAAATTTTAGGTAATTTACAAACCTATAAGATGAACAGGTGTCCCCCTAAGAAAAAAAAAAGAAAAAAAAGAAGAATATCTTAGCTTTGAAAACTCGTAAGGAGAATGTGTTGGATTCTTATATTAAGTTCGAGTTAGAACCCGAAGATAATACTGGGTTTGGGAAGAAGTTCACTTAATTTACTAAGTTTAGAGAAGAGAAGAATTTTAATAAAAAAATCCAGGAACTTAAATAATGACCGTGATAAGAAGAAGATGGATGACCCTAAGAAAGTGGATGATTGTGACAAGTTTCAAGAATGCCAAGGGTTTGGGCATCATGCTTTTGAATGTGACACTAAACTAAGGAAGGAAGGTAAGAAACCCAAAGCTTACAATGAAACCCTTAGTGATAGTGAGTCGAAAGAGGAAACTAATTCTCCAGTGGAGCGTAACTATATCGCTTTCATGGTTAGTCATGTGATACTAAATGAAAAATCTTCCCACGATGAAGATAATCATGTGCATGACAATTCTGAGATCCGATCTTTAGATTCCCATACTGGTGATGAGTAGTAAGAATATTGGAGTACCGATGAGGAGGAGAGTGAACTACAAGTTGCCTTTAATGAGTTATATACGGAGTCTTTAAAGTTAAAAAAGGCTAACTTGAAATTGGAAGCTAGGTTGAAAGAAAGTGCCATAGGAAATAATAGTAAATTGATTGAGGATATAAGGGCACGTGAGAAGACTCTTAGGGAGAAGCTCGGATATGTTAAGGGCAGATGGAGATAACCTTTGAGGATTGTTTAAAAATATGAAGGAGTCCCTAAAACTTGATGTATCTAGAAATTTTCAGGAATGTAAAATTTTGAGGTTAGAAGATGAATTAAGAGACTCAAGTCGTGTGAAATTTGATTTGGAATCTAGGTCAAAAAAGTTGGATGAATTTTTTGGAATTATCCAAATAAAAAATGATAAGATAGGTCTAGGCTACTATTATCCAAATGCTTCAGCTCGTAAAGCGAAAACTAATATCGTGAGAGAGTTAACCATTGCCAAGGACATTCCCAAAGGTTAACCCAATGGTAGATTTTCTAGAGTTTACACATGCACACACTGTGGTAGGAAATGACATCTTATGAGGTTTTATTTTGATATTAAAAAAGGTCCTAGGAAGTCTAAATCACATGTCACCATGGTTCCCAAAACCAAGGCATTAAATTTTCATTTATTTGGTTAAGAAAATCCGGTTTGGAGGCACTAAGGGGCCAATTTGGTTATGTATTTAGAAAGCTCGATTTAAACACTATTTTTAAATACAATTTTGAAATTCAATTTTTCGTGTTTATAAATATTGGTGTGCGTTTAGTAAACTTATTTTTAAATACAGTTTTCTAAATATTTGACAAAATTGGCAAACATGTATATTTATGTTATACATACATACATACATACATACATACATACACACACACACACACACACACACATGCATGCATCATAAATGTCTATATAGATAATGTGAATACACACACACACACACACATACAACATAAATGCCTAAATAGATTGTAGGCCCCTTTTTTTCTTTCAAATGTGCTTTAAGGATGTCAAAACCAACTTTCTTTTTGAAAAAAAAAACGTTTTCGAAGTTTTATACGCCCCAAATATGTGAACCAGTTTTAGCTAAGCCTAATTTTATCTTGTTTAATCCTAAACATGCATCTAGGTGATTAAAGCAAGTAAAATAAATAAGTTCACAAAAGCGACGCCGGATGTACGAGAAAACCACTAAGGGAAAAAATCTCGGACGACCCAAGCGAGACAATCACTATGTTGTGGTATTACAAAGTACAAACGATATACTTACTCAAAGACTGAATCCCCCACAAGTCTTGACACTCCTATGATCCTTCAAACACTCCTCCATAGTGCCCATGTAGAAGTCCTTCTACGATGCTCGTCCACAACACACGCGTCCACGTATGTCTCAGTGTCCACCGATGCAGCTTGGCAACGTCTACGATGTCGAACACGAACTCCTTCGCTTCTTCATTGTAAAGCCCAACGTTCAAAGTGATGAACAAAGCTTCAGTGGTGCAAACTAAGATCTCTATAGCATAAGAATATGAAAGCTCGGATCTTGAAACTCTAAGGATGTTTTTAGACTTTGAAAACCTTAGAAAACTTGTGTAAAAAATGTACTGATTGTAAATTGATTTTATGGTTCTACAACTTACGAAATTCTGAGTGAAGTACGCCTTAAATAAAAAAGTTCATTCGGCACATCGTTTGAACGAGATCAGCATGTCGCTCGAACGACATGCTCATTTCGCTTGAACCACCTTACCTTGTCGCTCGAACTACTGTAAGTGTCGTTCGATCCTTCTAAACACAAGGGAAGGTTAAATACAACTCTAAACAATCCTTATCTCAGAATAAATAAAGATAAACTCTTTTAAAAACAATTTTTAATAAAAATAACATCCTAAAAGCATTTTTCAAGTCGCATAAACATTACACATTCATACGTGATAGATCAGAATGAAATAAAGACATGAAACATGCACCAAATTAATCTTGGCATGATGAATCTTTGAAGCTTGGACACAACGTCTTCAATAAACTCAATGTCATAAACTGTGTGGGATCGTGATAATAAAAAATCTATTTATGACTCAAAAATAATTTTTTGTTTGGGGACTAAGTCAAATGCTTACAATGGACTCAATTGAAAATTTTGTCCTTACAAATCTCCCCCTTTGACTATTTCGGGACAAAACCCAAACAGTGAAATGCCTAAGCCGGGCTGTCAAAATGTATGATACCTAAATCTCATCCTATAAAACCCAAAATAAAAAATTACTAGAGAAGACTAGTAAATGTTGGTCCTACAAGCATGAGTTGTTTGAATGTGATGTAGTCTTGAAATCTTGACTCGATAAAGAGAATACCTACACACATGAAATAAACAAATACCCAGTGATATAAAAATACTAATATGTAAAAACAAACCATTTGTTAACTATGTGAGCAAAGTATTTTGATACTAAATTGAAAACATCATTGAAAGAAGGATATCAAATTTGTGCAAAACTATGTGCTCATAAAAAAAAACTCTCCCCCAATATCACATACATATCTCCCCCTTTTTATCTCGAATAGACAATAAGTGAAAAAGATAAACAAATCATCATATATAGAATGAAATAATCAATGAAGCATATAAATAAAAATCGCCAGCTAAAAATAATCACTAAGGGTCCGTTTGGTTGGCAAAATTTGCCTAGGCAAATGCCAAAAAGTTGGCAAATATGAAAATTTGCCCACATTTTGGCTGTTTGGTTTCATAATTTGCCTAGGCATTATTTGTCAATGTACAACACCTCCTATGCACAATCTGTGGGTAAATTTTGCTTACCTACTTGAGTGGGAAATATTTGCCCACAAATTTGTCAACTTCTTAAACGGTTTTAATGTTTTAAAAAATAATTTAAAAATGGTTTTAAATAATTAAAAAACTGTTATAAATATTTAAAAATTGTTTTGCAATGTTTCAAAACTGTTTTTAATATTATTAAAATTTGTTAAGAAAATGTTTACAATTTTTAAAAAAAATCGTATTAACAAAATATTGTAAAAACTGTTTTTAACATTTTTAAAAACTGTTGTGAATATATTATAAAAACAGTTTTAAAGTTTTAAAAAATAATTTTAAAGACTGTTTTAAATAGTTAAAAAAACTGTTATAAATATTTAAAAACTGTTTTGTAATGTTTTGAAAACTTCTTTTAATATTATAAAAAATAGTTAAGAGAATGTTTTACAATTTTTTTGAAAAACCGTAATATAAAAATATTGTAAAACAGTTTTTAACATTATTAAAAACTGTTTTGGATATATTATAAAAAGTGTTTTAAAGTTTTAAAAAACATTTTTTAAAACTGTTTTAAATAGTTTAAAAAAACTGTTGTGAATGTTTAAAATTTGTTTTGTAATATTTTAAAAACTGTTTTTGATATTATAAAAAAATGTTAAGAGAATGTTTTACAATTTTTTCGAAAAAACGTAATATGAAAATATTGTAAAAATAGTTTTTAACAATTTTAAAAACTGTTTTGAATATAATATAAAAACAGTTTTAAAGTTTAAAACAAAATTAAAAAATATTTTAAATAGTTAAAAAAAACTTTTGTGAATATTTAAAAATTGTTTTGTAATATTTTGAAAATTGATTTTAATATTATAAAAAATTGTTAAGAAAACGTTTTACAATTTTTTTTAAAAACTATAATATAAAAATATTGTAAAAACTATTTTTAACATTTTTGAATATAATATAAAAATTATTTTTTAAATAAATTAATTGAATTGACTTTAATTTCGCCTAATGGTTGTTTGATAGCGTCATCTGAATTTGCCTAGGTAGGCAAATTTTACCATGCTCACGCTTTTGCCCATTGACAACCAAACGGACCCTAAGTACAAAATCGTAGCTAGCAAACAGAAGTCACATGAAGGATATCATCAAAATTAGTAATGATGTGACTAAGGGAATAATGCAGTAAAAATCAAGATGCATAATCATCCTATACTGCATATAAACTGCCCAAAAGTACAAAAATAATATGATATCACCAATAAAATGAAGGAGGTACGAAATAGAAGCACTAAAAAATTTCTCCAAGGGTTGCTCGAACGACAATGTTAGGTTGTTTGAACGACATTGCATGTCGTTTGAACCAGCCATCAAACGACCAGAAAAATCACAAACCAGTAGGCTCTCGCGCGAACACCCTCTCTTGCGACCCATCACACGACCCTTCTCGCAACAGTACCTGACACTTTTCACCATCTCGCTTGAAGCGCGCGATATCTATTCATCAAGAGACATAGACTTCTCACTCGAACAAAGTTAAGATGTTGTTCAAACGACATCAAAATTTCTTTATTCCAGTTCTAAAAATGTTGAAGTTTTTCCCAATGAAATTTTTTTGTGAAAACAATAACTGGAAATATCAAACAACCACAAAACATACTCAAAACAGAAAAAAAAAAATAAGTAAAACAATGTGAGTTTCATGCTAACATAGAATAAATGTGCTCAAACATGGATATGGAATGAATGGGTGTGAACTACAACAAATGAATCACAACTCCGACACATTGAAATGTTCAAGAAGCTCTAATTGATAACTAAATATCATTAAACTAAGTTTTAGCCATATGTGACAGTTAATATAATGAGCTAAATGAACTAAAGAATCAACAAGCACACAAATCCGAAATTTCGATGATTCTATAAATAATAGCGTCATGATACGATTTTTCAACATAAGGATTTGTGGTACAAACACGTTTAATTTTTTCATCCAAACTCCCTCACATATATATATATTTTTCTTTTTCAAGATCCTTTTGAGGTTTCTATGTTTGTCAACTTAGAGAAATCCAATTGGCCCTATTTTTGGCATATAATTATTTTTATTGCCTTAATTTTTTCGTGAGAACTTTTAAACGGTGTCTTTCATGACGAGTTAATTGTACTTTTGTAGCCCTTTCTCATGAACACTCATTATTTTTTAATATATGCAATATTAATCCTCACGGTAAAGGGTTCTTACATGCACACCTCCTTCTAAGTCTACTTACGCATAGATGACAAAATTGAGATAAGAACATCTCACCAAACTCAAATATGTATGACATGTCAAACATTCATATAAACTCGTGTATGTGTGGAATGATGGCATATATACAAAGTTGAATTCAAATGCATATCAACTTCAAAACAACCCTGTTAGGATAATGGTTAAGATCATTCAATGCATCAATAATTATGACCAAATGTCCTAGTCACATGGATAATGAAATGACGGGGGTCCAAGCACACCAATATGCCACATCAAATATGAAAAACTCACGACACAAAAGAAAACTAAAAATCTTTTTGTGTTTTTGTAAAAATATTTTTGACCCAAAAATCTTTTTGTATTTTTTGACAATTGTTATAAAAATAAATTTTTTGTATTTTTTCAAATAAGACTCAATAAATGAAAAAAATATAATACAAAAGATACACATGTCATAACACTAGCAAGATATAAATCATGATGCAAAGACTAGTGTATGACAAACCTGGAAACACAATCATCCTTTATATCTAGCATGGTAAGAATCAAGTGCAACCAAATAAGAACCATGAAGTTTAATTCCTAAAGCCTTTAAGTCCGATTTCCTAACCTAAGTAGGTGTGAAATGATGCATGGGGGTTTTGGGAACCGAAACGAATTTATTCCTAAGCTTCCCAAGAGCATTCCAACACATGATCTAAAATGATTTCCAATCATTATTAACTTATTCTAGCATCATAAACTTATCATAAGTTATCGTACAAACCTTATTCAAGGATTTAACCTTAAGTTATGATTCTAACCCATTGATTTCTCAGCAAGTTCGAATTTCAAACATTTAATTCCAAATTTACTATATATTATCAAATCTAAACATGTATACAAGGGCTCAATGTAAGTTATCCATTAGATTACATAAAAACTGGCCATCGATCAAATAAATATCCAAATAATCTAAGGTTTCCACATGCAGTAATTAACGTAATTTATGTTGGATATTATGACTGCAAATACAGAAATGGAACTCTTTATATATCTCAAAAATGTCAACTTCAATACAACAATGTAATTTCTGAATAGTCACTATAAAACTTCAAGGCGTGATGTCACTTTCCTAAATACAGTATTTGCCCCACACGAAGAATTTCGGTATACAAACGGGAATCAGCAAATCCGTACTCAAGATACAATGAAGCAATTGCACTGTCTGCAACTTGTATATTTAAAGACAGCCCTTGGATGTAGCAGCGAAGAACAGTCAATCAAGTTCTTATTCTGTTTATGTGCACAAAACAGAATAAGAGAATTTGTATCTCCTGGAAATTGTAAGAGAGTAATAGCAGGGTCTGGAAATCTGAAACTGGTTTTTGTTATCAATGTAATTCCGTTTTTAGGCAGCCTTTATTTATAGAAAATGAAAGGCTTTGTCATCAAGAGTCATGACTGTTGAATTAAGTCAGTTCCGAACAGGTATGACTGTTAATTACCAACAGTCTTAAGTCCTTTCCGAACAGGTATAATAATACCGAATCGGTTTTGCACGGGTCAACAAAAAAGTGACCGCGCCCGAGCTACCGCGATCCGACCCGGATGAATCCCGGCAACCCGCTACCACTGCGGACACACGGCATGCGAAGTGCAAAGTGCGCCACTAGCGCCTCTACAGCCCACTGCCTCGCACCCGCACGCGCGCGCGCGCACGCGTGTGCGTGTGCGTGTGCGTACGGTGCTTCACACCGTATTGAGGTCTCTTGAATAGCCTCTTAAATGCTAGATGAATTAACTCTTCATATTCCATTTGTACTTATTAAGTGTACAAATTCTTAACATTTTTCCAATGTGGGACTCAAAGGTTGCCACCCCTTTTATAGCTTAGTGGTGACACTTAGCTTTGTACATTTTCCAATGTGGGACACTATCCCCTTTTATATTTGAGTTAGCTTCCCACCTCTTCCTCACACTTCCAATGTGGGACAAGTTCTTAAGGCTTTTACACCCAAAAAACTCTTACTCTCTTATTTTAAAAATCTCCAACATTCCTCCACCATTTTCAAAATAAGTTTTGTAAATCTTTGATTGTCTGTAAGACTGTGTATAAGCATTGGTGTCTCACGACTTGAACCAATACCCTTTGAAGTTTCGTCAAGGTTAACCATGAAAGTATAGTAGACTTGTCTTTGAACTATCAATCTATATTGATTATCCGGATTTGTCTTCACATGCAAATCTTTTAGTCACTGATTATCCATATAAGCCGACACATGAATTAGGCCTTGTGTCTGTACCTTGATTTCATGAGTGCTTTAGAGTCAAGCCCAATACTCATAGGAAGCGGCACCACTTCCACACTCATATAGGTAGATTATCATAGGTGTCCATGTAACTTAAAACACCATAAATCTATTAAGGTTAAACCCATCCTCTTTCATTATTCATTACATGTTCTAAGCACTTATCCTTGGGATGTTAAATTTCATAGTGCTTACAATCACGTCGTATGATGTACTTTAATCATTGAACTTGAGACTTGAATATATCAAGTTTCAAGTTGAGTTTCCATCAAGAGTGATTATTATTAATGGGCTTTAGTCCCATCCCTATTGATGTCTTAGACACCAGTCCTCTTGCAAGACCTTTTGTAAAAGGATCAGCTAAATTTTGACTTGATTTTACATAATCCACTGTGATTACACTATCTGTAATCATTTGTCTGACATAACTATGTCTCAGGCCAATATGTCTAGATTTTCCATTGTACATTTTACTATAAGCTCTGGAAAGTGTAGACTCACTATCACAATGTATAGATATTGGAGGCATTGGTTTTGGCCAAACTGTAATTTCAATCAATGAATTCCTTAACCATTCTGCCTCTTTACTAGTTGCAGCTAATGCTACAAACTCAGCTGCCATAGTAGAGTCAGTTATACAAGTTTGTTTCTTTGATCCCCAAGAAACAGCTCCTCCACCAAGAGTGAAAATCCATCCACTTGTTGAGGAATGATCCTCCCGCTCAGTTATCCAACTGGCATCAGAAAACCCTTCTAATACTGAAGGATATCCACTATAGTATATACCATAGTCCATAGTTCCTTTCAAATATTCTATTGACAGCATGCCAATGCAATAAACTTGGATTACTAGTATATCTACTTAATTTACCAACAGCATAAGCAATATCAGGTCGAGTACATGTCATGGCATACATTAAACTACCAATTACTCGTGCATATTCCAATTGTGAAATAGCTCTACCATTATTAGGGATCATCTTTAGCTGTGGTTCAAAAGGTGTACTAACAGGTGTGCAATCAAACTGATTAAATTTCTTTAAAATTTTCTCAATATAATGAGATTGAGTGAGAATTATATTTTTATCTTTCCTTATTATTCTCATTCCTAATATGACATCAGCTACACCCATATCTTTCATATCAAATTTAGAAGACAAAAAACTCTTAGTATTATTAATGCTTTCTAAATCAGTACCAAGAATTAACATGTCATCTACATATAAACAAATGATCACACCTTTACCATTAGAAAATTTACTATAAACACACTTATCAGATTCATGAATTTTAAAACCATAAGAAATAATGACTTTATCAAATTTTTCATGCCATTGTTTAGGTGCTTGTTTTAGGCCATATAAGGACTTAATAAGTTTACATACTTTGTTTTCTTGTCCAGGCATAACAAACCCTTCAGGTTGTTCCATGTAAATTTCTTCTTCTAAGTCACCATTTAAAAAGGCAGTTTTCACATCCATTTGATGAATCTCAAAATTATATATAGATGCTAATGCAATTAAAATTCTAATAGTGGCGGTTCTAGCAACAGGTGCATAGGTATCAAAATAATCAATTCCTTCTTTTTGTGTAAAACCTTTAGCAACCAATCTAGCCTTGAATTTATCAATTGTTCCATCTATTTTCATTTTCTTTTTAAAAATCCATCTACACTTAATGGGTTTAGATCCTGGAGGTAAGTCTACTAATTTTCAAGTTTTATTTCCCAAAATTGAATCCATTTCATCATTTATAGCTTCTTTCCAAAATGCTGAATTTACAGACTTAATTGCCTCGCTATAAGTTTGTGGGTCTGTTTCAACGCTAAGAGTCAAAGCATATTGATTACAAGATGTGTTTCTAGTTCCTTCAACAAGATAGACTACAAAGTTGGGACCAAAGCTTTTTTCTTTCCTAGGTCTTTTACTTTTTCTAATCTCTTCTTGTTCTACTAGTGGAGTTTCAGGTAACTGTGAAGGAGTGCTTACTTCTTTTTCATTATTAATTCTAGGAATAGAAGAAAACCTTTGTTCATAAAAAATTTCATCTCTCGATTCAATTATAATATTTACCTCAACAGAATCATTAGGTTCACTAACCAAAAATCTATAGGCTTTACTATGTTGTGCATAACCTATGAAAATACACTCAACACCTTTGCTTCCTAATTTCTTTCTCTTAGTTTCAGGTAGTCTTACAATAGCTCTACAACCCCAAACTTTAAGATAACCTAAATTAGGTTTTCTATTCTTCCATAATTCGTAAGGAGTTTTCTTATTATCTTTAACAGGTATTCTATTCAGAATATGACATGCAGTTAAAAGTGCTTCTCCCCAAAACCCTTTACTTAAACCAGAATAAGAAAGCATAGCATTAACCATTTCAGTTAGTGTCCTATTTTTTCTTTCTGCTACTCCATTTTGTTGTGGTGTATAAGGTGCAGTAACTTCATGTATAATTCCCATATCTTCACAAAATTGAGGAAAGTGATATTCACCACCTCTATCAGATCTAAGACATTTTATTTTAGAATCACATTGATTTTCAACTTCATTTTTATATGTCTTAAATCTATTAAGCACATCATCCTTAGAGTTTAAAAGATATACGTAACAATATTTTGAAAAGTCATCAATAAATGTAGCAAAATATTTACTACCACCTCTAGTAGGCGTTCCATGCAAATCACAAACATCACTATGTACTAATTGCAACAAAGATGTAGTTTTTTCTATTTTAGGAAAAGGCAATCTTGTTATTTTTGTTTGCATGCATATTTTACACTTTTCATTCATATCATTCTCATATTTAGGAATTAAATTTAAATTAACCATGAAATGCATTTTCTTTGTATTAACATGTCCTAAACGACTATGCCATAATGAAAGACAATCAACGATATAAGCAGAAGAATCCTTTTCATTGATATTGAGCTTAAACATGCCCTCATACAAATATCCTTTGCCTACAAAGGTACCATTCTTAGTCAGAATAAATTTGTCTGACTCAAATACAAGCTTAAAGCCAAATTTGTTAAGAAGACTTCCAGAAACTAAATTTTTCCTAACATCAGGAACATGAAAAACATTGGTGAGGCTAAGGATTTTCCCGGAAGTGAATTCGAGATCCACTGTCCCTTTGCCTTTAACCGCAGCTGTAGATGAATTTCCCATATAGAGAACATCTCCTTCCACTGTTTCATAGGCAGAGAACAAGTTCTTGTCCTTACAAACATGCCTTGTGGCACCAGAATCAACCCACCAAGAGTTGTCTTCTCCAAGCATATTAGCCTCGGATATCATAGTAGCAAATTTTTGCTTTGTGTCTGATGTCTCTCCTTTTTCCTTTAGTTTCTTGAACTCACGACAATCCTTCTTGAAGTGACTTGGTTTGTTGCAATGAAAACAATTTCCTTTCTTCTTTTTGTTTGCTTTAGAATTATTTGAAAAATTCTTCCGCTTGTTATTTTTTCCATGATTGCCATATTTTTGCTCCTTTCCTTCCTCCACCACATGGACCTTAGAAACAGAATTTTCTTGTTCCTCTTTACCATCTAGAATTCGAGACTCTTGTTCAATTCTTAAATGAGTCTCTAATTCTTCAAGTGAAAGATCCTCCTTTTTGTGTTTGAGTTCTTTCTTATAGTCTTTCCAAGAAGGAGGAAGTTTTTCAATTATGGCAGCAACAATTACATTATCATCCATATTTAATTTTTTCAGTTTGCAATGATTTATGATGCGTTGGATGTCATGAAATTGTTCTAGCACAGGCCTATTATCATGCATTTTAAAGCTTAGCAACTGACCGATAAGGAACTTCTTACTTGTAGCGTCTTCCGTTAGATATTTGGTCTCCAATGTTTCCCATAAAGTTTTTGCTGTCCCAATATTTTGGTACAAGTCGAACAAATTATCAGCAAGTGCATTGAGAATGTGACCACGACACAAATAATCATCGGTCTCCCATTTTGTGCGTTGCCTTGTCTGTTCCACGGTTTCATCTTCATCTTCATTTGGTTTCGGTTGTGACAAGACATATACAATCTTCAATGTTGTTAGAAAAAAATGACCCTTTTCCTGCCAACGCAGAAAATTACCACCATCAAAACGGTCCAACTTGACAAAGCTTTCTGTTATTTGTCGAAGTGATTTGGAAGAGTCGGCCATTTCCAAAAATACTGTATTTAGATTGTTGGATATTATGAATGCAAATACAGAAATGGAACTCTTTATATATCTCAAAAATGTCAACTTCAATACAACAATGTAATTTCTGAATAGTCACTATAAAACTTCAAGGCGTGATGTCACTTTCCTAAATACAGTATTTGCCCCACACGAAGAATTTCGGTATACAAACGGGAATCAGCAAATCCATACTCAAGATACAATGAAGCAATTGCACTGTCTGCAACTTGTATATTTGAAGACAGCCCTTGGATGTAGCAGCGAAGAACAGTCAATCAAGTTCTTATTCTGTTTATGTGCACAAAACAGAATAAGAGAATTTGTATCTCCTGAAAATTGTAAGAGAGTAATAGCGTCTGGAAATCTGAAACTGGTTTTTGTTATCAATGTAATTCCGTTTTTAGGCAACCTTTATTTATAGAAAATGAAAGGCTTTGTCTTCAAGAGTCATGACTGTTGAATTAAGTCAGTTCCGAACAGGTATGACTGTTAATTACCAACAATCTTAAGTCCTTTCCGAACAGGTATAATAATACCGAATCGGTTTTGCACGGGTCAACAAAAAAGTGACCGCGCCCGAGCTACCGCGATCCGACCCGGACGAATCCCGGCAACCCGCTACCACTGCGGACACGCAAAGTGCAAAGTGCAAAATGCGCCACTACAGCCCACTGCCCCGCGCGCGCGCGCGTGTGCGTACGGTGCTTCGCACCGTATTGAGGTCTCTTGAATAGCCTCTTAAATGCTAGATGAATTAACTCTTCATCTTCCATTTGTACTTATTAAGTGTACAAATTCTTAACATTTTTCCAATGTGGGAATCAAAGGTTGCCCACCCCTTTTATAGCTTAGTGGTGACACTTAGCTTTGTACATTTTCCAATGTGGGACACTATCCCCTTTTATATTTGGGTTAGCTTCCCACCTCTTCCTCACACTTCCAATGTGGGACCAGCTCTTAAGGCTTTTACACCCAAAAAACTCTTAGTCTCTTATTTTAAAAATCTCCAACAATTTATAGATTATACACAAGAAGGATACTGATATAATAGAAATATTCTTTCTCTCTCTCTCTCTCTCTCTCTCTCTCCCCCCCCCCCCCCCCTATGTAAATCCTATTTAGGGTTTGCATGGATGCCCCTTCAAGCATTCCTCACGTGGACCCTAAACCTCCAGATATTCCAAATGTTTGGAAAAAGTCTTTTGCATCAGTGGTGGAAAATTCTTCTTTAAATGAGGTGGATGTTGCAATGAAATCACCAACAACTTATAAAGGAAAACCTGCAGTTTTATTTTCAAATGAAGATATTGAATCCTTGGCTTGACCTTTTAAGTTTGCCCTTGCTGGGAAATTCTCTCATGGGAGGCCACTAATGGATGTGATTAGAAAGGTATTTCAAACATTCTCTCTCAAAACTGCTTTCAGTATTGGATTGATTGATCAAAAACATGTTTTGATTTGATTAAATAGTGATGAAGATTTTTCTAAAATGTGGCGTAAAGAATATTAGGACATAGGGAAATACCCAATGAGGATCTTTAAATAGACTATAGATTTTAGGCCAGACGTTGAAAGTAGCATTGCTCCTATATATATCTCCCTTCCTCAACTGCCTATACATTTTTTCTCTAAACCTTTTTTATACTCAATAGCCCAACTGATTGGAAAACCCCTAAAACTTGATACATCAACAGTGAAAATCAACAGACCTAGTATTGCAAGAGTTTGTATGGAAGTGGAACTTACTAAGAAGATTTTCAGGAGAGTATGGAGATTCAAGTGGAGAATATACCAAAATATTGTGTTTGTTATTTAAAGAAAGGTCATGTAGAGGAGGATTGTATGTTTAGCCCATTGAACAAAGACATTGGATCAAAGATTAAAGCATCCCATAAAGTTATGAAGTCCTCAAACAATTTGGGTAATAAGACTCAGGAGTATCGTGTGAAGAATAAGGTGTTAGAAATAGAAGATCTGACCATGATTAACAAGAATACGCAAGATTCCAAAAAGTTCTTGAAGATAACCAAAACTTAAATCCTATACAATCAAAGAAAGTGTTTATAAAAGTTAATGAGGAGCAGTGACCTGATGGTGATCAATTTGTAGATATTACTGATAACTTTAATGCAGAAGAAGTAAAAGAAGGTGAAATTTTGGAAGACTTATGGCAGCCTTCAAGCCAGCATCCAGTTGTTTTAGAGGCACATCAGTTGAGGGTTAAAAAGAAAAAAAGAAAAAATTTACAAGAGTTCATAGGCAAGATCAAGATTCAAGGGCTGAGAGGAGCAGAAGCAATCAAAATGGACTAAATTTTTTTGTCCCCTACAGGTACAGACCTTCCAAATTATGAACATAATCAAGCATTGCAAAAAATGTATTTGTCTGATGGTGATGATGATTATGATCATCATGTTCCTTTAATTGAGGAACTGATCATATTTTCAGAAACATTAACCAAAAAGATAAGAAAGTTCAGGGATAAAGATAAGGGAATGAATATAGTTTTAAAGACTCCTATCAGTAGGGGGAGAGGAGTAAAGATGATGAAAAAATAAGACCCTATGTTCACTAGGCTCACAAGATCTCTCACACGAGGTATCAGAAACTCCCATACTTCCAACTATCAATGTCAAATTTTGTATTTTGGAATATAAGGGGTGCTAGCAAGAAATAACCAAATAGTAGATTCAAGCAATTGTACAAAATTAATAAAATCCCATTGTTAGCTTTATTAGAGCTTGTGGTTGATATGAATAAGTTGGAGAAGTATAAATTGAAGTGGGGATTTGAAGGTGGAAGCAGTAACTGTAATGGTAAAATTTGGCTTATGTGGAGATTTAATATTCTAGCCCAAGTTATGGTGGATCATGATCAGATGTTGGTGGTTGAAATTACTTAACCAAGTTTAAAATCTCAGGTATATGTGTCAGTAGTGTATGCTAAATGTTCCAAAATAGAGAGGAAGGACTTATGGATGCAAATGATGAAAATTTTAAATGACATGACAGTTATGCCTCATATTATGATGGGGGGCTTTGATATAGTGGCTAATCAAGTTGAAAAGGTTGGACGAAATGGTCTGAATTTTTCAGCAGTGGATGAATTTACTCAGGCTATTGATAATAGTGGAATTCAAGATTTGGGGTAACAAGGCTCAAGATACACTTGGTGTAATAATAGAGGTGAGTCAGACTTAATTATGGCTAGGCTTGATAGTTGTTTGTATAATACTCAATGGCAGCTTGCTTTTCCCCAATCATCCCTTAAACACTTGAAAAAAATAGCCTCTCACCTCTTCTGCTATCTGTTGACTCTAATGAAGATAAAGTGTACTAAGTGTTCAAGTTTATGAATTTTTGGTTTACTCACCCAAATTTTATGAAGATAGTTGAAGAATCTTGGAGTGTAAATCCCTCCTCTGTTGGTTTGTGGAACTTCTCAATCAAGATCAAAAGGCTCAAAGGTGTGTTAAAATCATGGAGCAAGGAAACTTTTAAGAATGTCAATCAAGCTGTGGTGGACTCGGGAGATGAAATAGTTTAATTAGCGATCAATTATGAAATGTCTAGTTCTGAAGCAAATAGAGAGGCTTTGAATCAAAGAAGGGCTAAACTCTAATATGCTTTACAGAAGGAGATGTATTGGAAGAAAAAATCTTCTATAAAGTGGTTGAAATTGGGTGTAACTAATAATAAATTCTTTTATGCCAGTACTAAAGCCAAACACCAAAATCTTCATATCAATGGGATTCAAGATGATAGAGAGTTATGATAGAAGAGAAGCAGGGAATCAATAATCAAATTGTTCAGTTCTTTGAAAATCAAGTTCAGTGCAAACTGTGTCTGATGAGTTCAATGAAGATGTCATTCCTAAATTGATCAACCTAGAGGAAAATTTAGCATTAAAAGACTTTGCTTATGAGAATGAAGTGATAGAAGCACACTACACCGAAAACAACAATTTGGCACACCCTGATATTAAAAAATATGGCACGGTTTTAAACTGTGCCAAATTCTGCCACGGTTTAATGACAATCTGGCACACTTTAAAATAGTGCCAAAATTTACCACTGTTTTTAAGTGTGCCAAAATTGAGTACACTTGACTTGAATATAAAATGCCCCCAAAAAATTAGGCTTACCCATTTTTGGAGTCTTCTGCTCACTCATCCCTCTAACTTTGGAGTCTCCTGCTCAACTCTTTCTCTCTCACGTTTGGGTCACATTGGAGTCTTCCGCTATGTCATTTGTCACTTTGGTTTCTCCCCCTCGGCTCTTACACAGGTCTGTAAATTGATATTCTTTGTTTCTTGATGTTCTGTTTCATTGGTACTAAAGCTATTTCATTTTTTCATTTTTTTTGTTTATTAATCTAGAAACAATACTATGGTGATTGTTTTGTTGTGGGTAATGTTTCTTTGTTTTGTTTTTGCTTTGATGCATAAGGCTGTGAAAGTGATACTTTCTAATTTTTGGTGGCATGGGTTTTTTTGCTTGGAAATGATAGTTGTTGTTTAATCTCATAAATGAACATGTTATAATGATATGTGATTATTAGAAATTTGGTGCTCTAATGATTTGTTTTTTTTGTCGGCTTCTCTTTTTTTCAAAGTTTTAATTTTAAATTAATAATGATAACGGGTTTGGCTTTTATGCAAATAGTGAAAAGCTGTTTGGTTGTGGCACAAATTATAGTGGTTGTATTTTTCTTATTTTGGGATCGATTATAACTCGTGTGTTGGATGAGCATTGTGATTTTAATGTTTTCTCTAATTAAAATCTGAAGATTCAATTCATGTTTGGTTCCCTAGTATGTGGGTAAATTGTCTTTAGACTATCTCATTTTCTCCGGTCATAGCTCTGCTGTTTAGGGTCTTACACTGGTGATACACATCACTTTCTCTCACACACCTTGAGATTCGATAGTTTAGTTGCTTAAGTTTCTATTTGATATTCGATAGTTCATAGTATTCATAGTATGTTGAGATTTGAATGTTGAGCTTGAGATTTGATGAGTGCATTATTTTGTATGAATTATTCCCAAATCTAGGCCCTATTAGGCCCATTGTATCTTAAATAATGAGTTTTTAGAGTATTTTTCGTAAAATAAAAGAAAAATGCAAGTTTGAATAAAATTTGAGTTAAAAATGTGATTTTAGTAACTTTGAGGGGTGAAATCATAATTTTAGAAACTTTATGGGCCTAAAAATAATTTCTAAATGTTTATCTAGGCAAAATAAAGTTCCCTCTGAAATTTGGTTGAATTTGGAGTTAAAATGAAAAAGTTATGAATTTCGGGGTCTAAAATGCAATTAGGGGTGAAATCATAATTTTCTAAACTTTTTGGGGCTGAATTGAAATTAATATAATTTATTTTATATTTTACAGGTACCTCCGAAGTTTGGTGAAGACCCGAGGTCATTGGTGAAGATATGAAGATTGTGGGAAGAATTAAAAGAAGTAAAGAGTTTTGGGGCCAAAGCATGAAAAGGGGAATTTCGGAAATCGAATTGATTTATAATTTATGGAGTCTGTTACATAAATGAAAAGGCGTGGCTTGGTTGTGGGACATGCGACCAGTGAACAGTTTGGTCCTGGGTTTGATTCCCAGGACCCTTATTCTTTTTGGAGAAAAGATTTCTAAGAAGATAAGGCCATGTTTGGCCCAAAGCAGATCAGTTCCAACAGCAGCAACGCAGATCAGTCCCAACCAGCATTAAAATCTCCAAAAATAAAGGGATTTGGAGCTGATAAGTTCGTGAGTTTCAAAGAAATATCAATTGGGTTTTTGGATTTTTACCAATTAAAAAAAAAGGTGTTTTACACCAACTTAAACACCTCACCCCTAAGCCTATAAATAGGACCCTTGGGTTCATTATTTAGGAAGAGTTGTAGAGTGAGTTTTAGAGAGGGCCAATAATTATTTTGTCTGTGGAATTTTTGTCAAGGATATTTGTGACACATCGATTGTAAGTTTGTTTATTTAATGAAATTGAGTATTCATTCTTGCAATTTTATTATATCTACAATTATGCTAGCTTAATTTTCTTGCTAGGACTAGGTGAAATCTATCATGTGTTATTAATATTGTGTGTGATTTAAATTCGGTTTTGTTCCCGATATGTGCTAAATACTTCTAAAAAAAATCGGTATTCATTTAAAACGACACGAGAGTGCGGTTTAAACCTTCGGCATTGTTTGAAAAAAAAAATCATTTTTATATTTTAAGTATGAGTACTTTTTGATGAGTTATACTCTTATTAAATTGATTCATAGCCCATGCTTAAAGACTATATTTTAAAATTTAAAAGTGAACTTTTTAAGGGAATAGGGATTTTAGGCGTCTAAATTTAGAGACGTTAAATTTTATTTTGGACTTCTAACGTGTTATTTTTTTTAATTAAATACGACGAGAGTCGATTTAATTTGAGTTATAAACTCGGGAATGACGAATTTAAATTATTGCACAGTGTTAGTTTAACGTGATAAATGGATCCAACGTCTTAGTTTTCACGCTACCTTGATTATATCTCTCGTACTTTTATTTCTTTTTTGTGTTGCTTAGTTTAATTTTACATCTCATCTCCAACCCAATTTAGTCTAGTAGGACAGTCACAATTATTTTTAAAGAAAAAATTGATAAATCCTTGTGGGTTCGACCCGTACTTACACTCGCAAATCTATAATAGCCCGTGCACTTGCGGTATTTTATAAATTGACAACAAGATTCGAATCTCAATATTGAGATTATCAACACACTATCATTATTAAATTATATTCATATTTTCATCCGACCACCATACCTTGAGATTCGAATGTTGAGCTGTTACTCACATACCTTGGTTGTCGGTGTGTGCTTTTACCTTGACCTCCTCCTATTGTGATTGGGCATCAAACTTTTATGAGTCTATTGATCATGTTAGTGTCACCACTGGTTGTGGGATTTCGATTGTCAGATTTAATACTACCTACAAGTTGTTGTATGTGATCAGTATAATGTGTATATGCGTTACTGGCACCGCTGCTGAGTATCGATTGTTAGGGTGTTCTAAAATTGTTGAATGATGAAATATTTTTAGAGTTGGTGATTGTTAAGATGATTTATATTTATCTATATTAAATAACGACCAGTAGAATTTATATGCTATATTATTATTTTATTTCTGAATTTATATGTTAATAATGCTATACATTGAGAAATAATGAAGTGTGAGTTTTACTCGATGGCATCAAAGTGCCCGAGTATCCAGTTTGGGGTGGAAAACAAGCTCATTACGAGAACTTAGGAGATGTTGGTAAAAATGGAATTATTTCTTGGCTCGATGACCTTTGTCCTCCCATTGTTGACACCGACGAATAGTTATCTTGGTGATAATTAGTGGTATTGCAATAACTTTTGTAACTTTTATGGTATTGCATCAATTTTTGTAGTCTTAAGTGTAAAAGTAACTAATGTTTCTGACAATATAATTGTTATATTTGTTTTTCTTGTTTGCATATTATATTTTCATTTGTTGTGTTGTGATATGATATTATTATGGATGGAATGCATATTATATTTGCATTTGTGGTGTTGTGACATGGATGGAATGCACATTATATTATCTTTACTTTTCTCTAACTCCATTTCTCTCTTTTGGCTTCCGATCAGAATTAGTCCCCAACAACCCTGAGGTAACTCCCTTTGTTTTGACACTACGGTTAGAGAATCGATATTTACTTAGTGTTTGGAACTAAGCTTTTGTATCGATCTTGACACAATTTTTCATTTCCTTTTTTGGATTTCGATACTAGTCTATTGTTTGTGATTTTTGTGTTCGATTTCGATTGTGTTTCAGATCGACAAAGTTTGGAATCAGATCTTGGAGCTCAACCCATATATCTCTGGTTCGATCAGATCAGGTATACTCTTTCATTTTTACCAAAAAATAGAGCTCGACCCATTTGTTTATCACTTTGAATTTAAGATTTGTGTCCCTCCTTACGCCATCTGATAAGATCCAAACAGTATAATGTGAAAAAGTATAAAACATGAACCATGGTGTATTTATATATCTCTTATATGTTATAATAGCGTAAGAAATTCATTAAGCAATTGAATCTCTCACCATATTTAAGATGCAATGGGAGTAGGATATTGCTTAAAAACAGGTAACACGACTAGTCTATGGAATTTACTTCAATTACCACATTATTTTTACACTGCTATTACATTTCTTAAAAATACGTAACATGATTGTTGCTCCAGATTAAACTCGTTATCCCACTTGAATGCTCTCATAGGGCACCTTTGTATAAACCATGTTTCTTTAAGCCAAAGCCTATGAAAATCTTCTTCAATAACCAGCCTTATAAGCACATGTTTTGGATCCAACAGTCCCACATGAAACACCCCTTTCAATTGAATAGTATTGAAGAATTTCCATATCACATCAACCGAGGGTCTACCATGAGAAAATTTTCCAACTAAAGTGTATTCAAATGGAGAGGCTATACTCTTGATGCTAGCATCATCATCTCACCTTTGTATGTAGATACATTTTGCAACACCATATTCTCATGTTGCTTCAATAGAACTGGTGCTACACTCTTAATCCCATTCACAAGAGCTCTAACACAGGAAGCTTAGATTCAGGGTTTGGAGAAGCCATCCCCCTGTCCTATCATCTACTGCATGGGAATCATTACGTGATATCAATGTTCATGTCGTTCGGGGAGGTGTCAGTCAATAACCATCACATAATCTATATCGTAAATCCTCTATAACAACACTTTTATGTAAAATTTTGTGGCTTGAGTTCAGTGACCACGATTTCATTGTTGAATAGTAGCTATTGATATACTTGAAGCTTCAACATTAGATTCCATTGACGATCGGTTAAACTCCAGTAGGCCTTTTCTTAGATCTACACACGTATTTGGCTTAACATCACCACTTTAATCTTTTCAAATCAATTTTAGCAAATAATCATTATACGTATCTCCTGGTTTCCTTCTGTAGTTCCCTAGTTCTTAATTTATTCTTGTAATATATATAAATTAAATTAATGAAGGACAAGCATATGGACATCTAAAGCAATACAAACGGGAAGAAAAATTTGTAATGACGTGAAGATTCTTTTTGATTTGTTTTTTAAGTATTAACTAGAGCACAAACATTCCCATTTATCTAGCTTAGTTTCATGTTAATACTTGATTTGCCTCTTTGAACTGCATTTTTCTCAATCAAGGTTGTTTTGCACATTGAATATGATTTCTTGATATTTTCTTGTTTAAAATGAATTATGCAAACTTTGTACCAATGATTCCAAGACATGGTTCTGTGATTTCAGTTTTGTGTTTTTAGGGAATTCCATGTTGCTAAATTTCTGATATGAAGTTTGAACTTTAGATATCGAATTGCCATATTATGATTCAAGAAAATGAATTTGCAGCAAGGACAGGCAGCAAACTTAATTCCTTTAATGGAGTTCTGTTAATTTTATGTCCATTCTGAAGTTACACAAGTCTATAAGAAAGTCCAATTTTGTATTGTCATTGAATGAATATTTTCAAACCACTTGCATTACACGTTTGCGATATGCCTGACGGTGTAACTGACCTAATGCATTTGAAGAATTGATGCCATCCCATAACTGTCAATTTATTTTGTTGTAAATTCTTTGCTATTGCAACTAATTTTTAAGTTTGGATTTGGATGCGCATTTGTATGGCATTGTCTGTACCAAGAGAAACACCTACCCATATATATTTATATGTACTTTCAATACCCTTGGATTTTGTCATTCGTTAAGATATTGTTTGTTTTCCAACCCAAATGAAAGCAAAAAGCCATGAATTTTGAGCAAATTAAGCGATAACACTTCTTGGGAGAGGAGAAGGATAAAAGGAAAGGCTGCAATTCAGAAAATGGTTGTTGATCTGATGAAGTTGTATCTTCATAGGCTAAAGCAAAAAAAGGCCTCATTACACAAAGAGTCCTGCCATGGCTGAATTTGCATCTCAAAAGTGAGTATCAGCCGATAGCCTTTTTTTTCATGAATCCACACTCTATCTGCTTTCAATGACATTTACTTGAGATCATTTATCTTCTATATTGTTATATCCTATAGGCAACAGACTACTTGGAGAAGGTTGAATATGATTCTGGCATTAATGCCTCTTTGCGCAAGTCTGATCCATGAGTGATTGCGCAGTTTTGAAGTATTGTTCCAGTTTTACAAGTATCATGTGAGGTGGGACTACATTGGATTTTTATTTTTGATATATATATCATATTATCATGTGCACTAGTATATATAACAACAGCGTTGTTGCTATATATACGTACTACCAGCTACATATATACATAATACTCGCTGCTATATGAATGTACTTGCAGTAGCAACAGTATATATAATACTCGTTGCCAATGGTCGTTGAAAATCTTGTTTTAGTTAGCAGTAAATGTCACCAACTGTTGCTACATCTAATGTATAACTCGTGTTTTGGAAAGCAATTGTGTAATTGCTTTCTCATAATTTGCAAGATAGTTTAAAATTCAAATTTCCTCCCGTGCTGCACGCCGCACCTATTTCCTATAGCAGAGGACCTCCCGTGCTGCGCGTCGCCCGTGCACCGCCCCTATAAACTCAATGGCATTTCGTACTGGGTTAGTTCAGTTTCTTGATTATTATAAACATTTTAGCTCAAATTAAGAGTCACCGTGTTTCTTGATTTTTCATTTCCCTCTTGGTTCAAGTTTTCTTCTATACTTCCAAGCATAACTTTTCTTGTAGAAGTATTATCTAAACTATTGTATTCAACTGTAGACTTTCGTTATGTGGCTCGACCTAGTGACCTACTTGCATCACCACGGTTATGAAGAGAAAGTTCCCTGGTATGGCGAAAAGGTATCGTATTGGATTTCTTTAGTTTCTCTTCTAAAAATTCACATCGAGTATCATGTACAATGAATTTACAAGCGAAGCATCCGCTATTGATGTTTCTATACACATTTTAAGGCAAAAAATCTCAAAATTAGAAGATTTTTTTCCAGAGAAAGAATTTGCAAGGTGACCTATTGCGTGGTTTATTTAGTATATATCTTACTACGTACTCCCCTGTGAAGAAACGTACCTCACTTACTTAGTGATTTTTTGCACGTAAATTTCATGGTTTTATGAATTTGGGAAATTGCAAATAAATGATGTGAAATGACAAAAAAAATGAAATGCACCGGCATTTTGCAAGGCTGATGTGATGATATTATGAAAAACTTACTGAGATCATTTTGATGTAATGGACACGGGAATGGACTAATCTAAGAGGTGGGATAACGACACTCGATAGAGACTATGGATGGATCAATAACATTCACCATGACATAGGAGCCCATGTGCCCGAGTATCCAATGCAGCAGCAGCCCCCTGCCAAAGTAGAGCAGAGGTAGTCCTTGTCCTCTATTCTCTCTTGCCCATGTCCTCTCTTCTCTCCCTCACTCGCAAATGCACCCCCCTGCCAAAGCAGAGCAGCGACATCACGTAGCCCTCTTTTCATCCACGAAGCAGTGCAGCAGCAGCACACAAGGGTATGTGTTCACCAGCACGCAACCCTCTTTTCTCATGCTGTTTCTCTTGTTGTTTATTGTTGAATCTTAGCCTTATTGATTATGACAGTTCACTAAAATAGTAAATAGTAATTTAAGATATCATTTACATTTAAGTTTTTAATTACAATTCATAGAGGACTACTAACTTTACATTCATCCTCTGAAAATGATACGAACAAAGAATTAACCAAAAAATTATATTAGTAATAGAAAATAAAACAACACTCAGTTGCAAACTTGAAAAATTTCCCCTCATGTTGTAGATTATGATGCTTTTGCTTTTATATGGTTAGTTTCCTATCATGTCAATCGAATTTAAATCTTTGTGGGGGTGGTGATATCCATCCGGTACTTAAGAAAGAGGGACAAATGGCGTTTTAGGAAAGCAAGAAAAATGGAAATAGGGAAACACAAAAATTTGTTGACAATGGCATCAGTTGTGTGAACTGAAGGTGTTATAATGATCTTATTGAGTTGCCGACCTCTGCAGGACTATTGCAAAGCACCATTTTAGAAAATGTAGGATGTATCTAGTTCAATCGCTCTGAGGCAAAGAATCGTGATATTGTAGCGAGAAAGTATGCTTAGGTGAAAAATGCCCAAGGTTTTATCTCTCGACATATTTCATAATGTTCTGATACTACCCTCTATTTTCAGGTTAAGGGAACATGTTGAAGGGGCTGACAATAACCTGCTTCTTATATTCCCCGAGGGAACTTGTGTAAATAACCACTACTATGTTATGTTTAAGAAGGTAACATATGTTGATCTGGTTTGTTATTGTAGAAATTATTGATTGTATAATAAATGACTCTGTTTATTTTTTAATGATGGCAATACCTTGTATACCCACCGCTCTCTGTCTCATTCTGGTCATTCCTAGCATGAAATGGGGTTTTCTTTGTGTAACATATTAGTAAATCTTAGATGTCTAAAATGTTTATTATGTCTGCCCAATAAATGCAATGGGTTTTTGTAATAGAAAATGAATTGGTTCACAAAAATATTGGGAGACAATTTATGGGAAAATTAAGTTTGAATAGTTTTTGCTGATAAAAAGGTCACGGTGGTTGTTATATTTAACTCTTATTTTTTCCATTATTTTCAGGGTGCCTTTGAACTTGGGAGCACTGTTTGTCTGATTGTAATCAAGTACAACAAAATTTTTGTTGATGCCTTTTGGAATAGCAGAAAGTAAGATCTCTTAGTTTCCCAACTTTTGTGCCTGTGATACATTATTTATGCATTAGAAATATCCTTTTTGATGTGTTTATTTTCTTTATTTTATATCTTTATTTTTTATGTGTTTACCCTCGCATCGTCTTCTGTAAAACATATAGTGTGTTGAAAGGGCTATAGAATTATGTTCAATACCTTGTTCAGTCCTCGAAAAATCCCAATATACTTTTACATATCTTTGTCTTTCTTTAACAACATTAATTTCAAGGGCTTTAGACGGTTATTTTTACTAATTCCAGTTCAATTTTGTTTCTCAAGTGTGGTTCTGCTATAAAGATGTTAGCATCTAGAGGACTGCGCATATTTATTTAGTATTCTTTTTATGCAACCTCTTTAGACTTATGTTACGCAACTTCTTTGGACTTGATAAGTTTGTTTTCGGTCTCTAAATTGTAGTACAATTTGTTTCATAACTAATTACATTTCGTGAAAATAATTATGTTATATAGTAAACCAATATTAAATTCTTGGCCTTCAATCTTGTCAAATGATAATAATTAATTACTCTTTTTTGTTTGTTATATGTTGTAACTCATTGGAAGTTCGATGGTTGTGCATGTAGAGGCGAACCGGCACTGCTTGATAAATGAGGAGTTAAACACGTTAGTGCTCCTTGAAGACAAGACCGCGGAATTTGAGATGAATTTCATATGTATTGACATGATTTGAGATAAAATTCAAATTTCCTCATGTATTGAGATGAATTTCATATGTATTGACTTGAGTTTTCTATTAATGGGATTTGAGCCATTAATTTTTAGTGATTTATTTATCTGGATGTGTATTAGTGTTGTTGCGAACTATTTGTATTGTTATTGTACTATTTTTTCCATGCTGGTTTTATATTATTATTGAATTTTTGTTATTCTAAACAGGTACGAAAAATAGTGGGAATGATGCTAATTTTTTTGGGGTAATATTATTTATAATTAATTTTTTTTCTTTGATCCAAAAATTTGGCACAGTTCAAAACGGTGCCAAAAGTGTTTCAAATTTTGGCACGATTTTGAACTGTGCCAAAAATTTACCAAAATGTACTCAATTTGGCACAGTTATAAAGTGTGCCAAAAGCGTGCCAGAAACATCAGATTCTGGCACGGTTTTAAAGTGTGCCAGAAGTGTTCCTGTTTGGCCAAATCTGGCACACTTTTAAACCGTGCCAGAAAAAAATATTCATTTTGGAACACCTGATTCTGGCACAGTTCAAAACTGTGCCAGATTTGATCTGGAATAGTTTTAAACCGTGCCAGAATGCTATTTTTGGTGTAGTGGCAGTTCAAAGCTTGAGTCTTAATTCCTCCCCAGGACTTGATGGTTTTAGTGGACATAATTTCCTAATTTATTGGAGTATAATTAAGGGTGATTTGGTTTCTGCTGTTAATTCCTTTTTTGCAAGTGCTAAGTTGCCTAAAAGCTGGACAACCACTTCCATAGTTCTGATTCCCAAAATTAAGAATTCTAAAGATTGTGGGGATTTTAGGCCTATAAGTCTATGCAACTTTTGTTATAATATTATTAAGAGTGCGATTTTTGTTGAACCGAAAAAATTAATTTAATTAAATCCAATTTTTAATTAACCAGATTTAAACACACACCAAGGTCATGCATCTATGGGTGATTGATTAGACATTCAACATATTCACATCAAGCAAGAATCAATCACACATAACAAACAAGGAAAAATCACCCAAAGGGTCAAAACCTTTTTATTTAAATATGATTTGTGAACACTTACATACATAATGAAATACAGTTTGACAAGTGAAGACCCTCAAGCACCGGTTCGTTGTCATCATCAAGAGCTCCCTCAAGATGCTCCAAGTTTAGAAGTGTAGAGACCCTTCTTCTCCAAACAAGATGCTCCATGAGTGGGTATGATAGGGTTTAGGATGATTCACACATATGATTATGAGTGTTAGGTGGATCCCAATGTGTTTGGGATTAAATCATATGAAGACTTGACGTATTAAGTCTATAAAGTGTTCCATCAAAATCTTGAACAAATACAAGCTCCGAAGATGGAATTTATAGATACTCAAACAAATTTGATGCGCCAGATTTTTCTGAATCACCGGATCGGTCCGAAAAGGATCATCAGATCGGTTTGCCATCCGAATCGATTCGATTTTCTTCATTATCAGATCGGTCCGGACATAAGGTTTTTCCTGTATAAAAACACCAACCGGATCGGTCCGGACATAAGGTTTTTCCTGTATAAAAATATCAACCGGATCGATTCGATTTCTTCTTAAACGAATCAGTTCGGTCAGAAGGTTTTTCCTGAATATGAATACTTATGAATCCAAAATGTTATACCACGAACACATAATGCTACGAACACACGTTGTAGATATTGAGCACGACGATACCGAGAACGACACATGATGTTGGTGATGATGGGCACGTGAAACACAAAATTTGAATCAAGGTCGTCAAAAGGTGATCGTGCTGAGACAAGCCGATAGTAGCGGTATACGACATATATGCTGAGATCTAGGATAAAACTGAAAAGCCTAGATACTAACTCGGACATTTATAAAACATGTCCTTACAAATATCCCCCTATGTCTATGCCGATACATATATAAAAAATCCAAATTATGTTACCTCAAATTAAAAATCAAATGGCGTACAATTTAATATCCCCATTAAACCCAAAAACTGGAAATACTAAATGGATGACATATCTCCAAGGATTTTCCTCAAACATCAACATCTTTAAGTCTTTTCCTTTGTCCTCATCAGGGTGTGCAAGAATAATCCTTAATTTGATACCTACACACATGAGGCAAGACACAAATACTAGTGACGCGCAACAGTTTGAAATATAATGATAAGCAAAAATAAATATCAATTATGATCAAGCAAATCATTATTAGAACAAATAAAGAGTCTCCCCTATAATTCATTCTCCCCCTTTTTATGATGTCCCCAAATAGACAAATAAGAAGAACATAAATAAATACAAATGGAGATTGTCACAAGCAGAACCACTGTCTCTTTTTGAATTTTCAAAATGTTGCTTACAAAATATACAACAAAGAATCACACCATGAAAGAACACTAAAACAACCAAGTCGGAGATAGCGAAAATATAGGGATGTGAAAAAATTTGACAGGAAAATCAATACATACAACCATGACATATGTGCATGATGAATGTTGGATATTCCTAACGAATGAACTCAACAGCTTCCTTAGGTGTAAAAATTGTGGAATTAAAAGAAAGTAACTCAATTAAATAAACAAATCAAAGCTTAAAGTGATTTCCACACCAATAACGTCCAAAACGTTTGAAACGCTTTTTCATGACTTTCAAGGATGTGCAAACCCGTTTTTTCATTTCTTTCCATCCAAACTCCCTCAGAAATAATTAAACATTATATTGTTTTCTTTTGAGGTGATGAAACTAAAACCTATTGGCCCATTTGAAGTGGCATATTTTTCTTTTTATTGCCATATAATTTTTTCAAGCTCTTTTCAAATGGTGGCTTTCTCGTCGAGTTAATTTTGAACTCTCGCAGCCCTTTTCCATGATTCACTCATCATATTTTGTTTCAATTAAATCCTCACAGTAAACGATTTTTACATGCACTACTATCTTGTCAAGTTTTATCGCATTTTGGTCGTTGTATAGACATAATTGAGATGGAAACACTTAAGTCAATATGTGATAGATAAGTTTAATACTCTAATAATTCCGTGCATGTGTGTAATAAGGTAGATAATGAGCCAAACATGTAGAAGATATCACTAATCACATCTCAAAGACTCCAAATAATGTAAAGCACATGGATGAAATGATGTAGCATCTCAAATCACTATCAAACAGTCATGTGGAAAATGGAATGAAGTTGTGATTATAGCTATCTTAAATGTTCATCCATAAATGGTGTAAACAAAAATACAAAACTCTTTTTGTGATTTAAAAAAAATTATAAAAGGAAAATCTTTTTATCTTTTTCTAAAAAATTTCAAAAGTAAAGTCTTCTTGAATTTTTCAATTTTTCAAACAAATAAAAATCAAACAAAAAAATGATACAAATGATACAATCTAGAAATAAGAATCAGATAATATGAACATGAAAAATGCATCCTACTCTAGACATGGTGACCACCCCTCAGTCAACTGTGAAAATTCCTAAAGACTTCCTACGACTCTCAAATCTAAGGGCATCTAAAGGCTTCGTGAAAATATCAGCTAACTGAAGGTCGGCAGATACAAAACTAAGGATACGACCTTTTCATCTACAATTGTGACACCCCGCCTAATTAAACATCGGGTGATCAGGCCTTTATTAAATTAAAACACGTTTCTCAAATGGTTCATTCTTAGCATCACTCTCGAAAACTTTTTAATTACTAATCCCGTAAGTAAAATTAGACCGGTGCCAAATTTTATCTTTCTTAAAACAGATAAATCAACCATGCGAAACGAAGTACAAATAATAATGTACTATAATTCAAACAACAAAGTAAAAGTACAACAGAACAAAAGTATTACCGAATAAACCATCGGCTAAAAATCCCAAACAACAATAGAATAACCACTAGTCTGAAATTAACATCTGAGACTAATGCCGGACAACAATTCCATACATAGAATAGTGTGAGATCCTGTACTAGATCTGAATGAGGGATATCGTCTAGTCAAAATCCTGTAAGCATCCAGTGTGCTACAGCTCCGAGTCTCTGGAATGGAATCATCATACATGGCGTCCCTGTGGCTAGACACCTAAAAGGTTTTGAAAATATTTTATAGCAAGAGTTAGTACTCAAAATATTTTGAAAATATTTAACAAGCGTTTATCACAATATAAAATGTGGTTATTGATTACACATGTTAGGTTCTCGTACACTCTCTTGAGTTGACTCACCCCTCATCTTTTGTGCACACCTAACGTTCTACACTTAGTTTATCTAGCCATACCTCCTAAGCTAACTAAAACCAAAGTAGACAACTGAACTTATCTGTACCCAAGTTCCAGTACCGCCCATACAGTACAACCGTTTCACTAACATCTCGCTTTTGTTAATTAATTCTCAAGTAACATTTCATCTATGTTATTTTTCAAGACTTCTCATTTAGTTTCACTACTAAAATTACTACAATTCTCACAATTGTTGACTTTCCCACTTATGTAATTAAGTTTCGCTACTTGAATTACTAAATAGATTTTCTCTATCTAAAGGTGCATTTCGTAATTAAGTTTCACTACTTAACTTACCAATTCAGTATGTATCTTTAAATACATAATATATATCAATCTACTAATACACGGAAGTAGAATATCATCAAGTATATATATTTCACACACAATAAATACTAAATATCAGTCATTTCTATTTTGCCCTTTTTATACACGTAAAGGACTCTTGGTTCGGAATGATTCATCGACCCCAAGTGAGAATTGGTTCGGAATTGTGACACCCCGACTAATTAAATACCGGGTAGCTACTCCTTTATTAAATCAATACAAAATATCAAGCTGGTTCAGTTAATAGCATCACTGTCGAAAACCTTTTAAAGATTACTAACCACCTAGTATTTAAAAAGTAAGTTGCCAAATTTTAAGTTAAGTCTGATTAACATGCAGAAAAAGAATAATGGAAGAACAACATAAACCATTCACCATAATAATAAGTCCGGAGGAAAAACTCCCCACAACTGAAAAACAATACTACAAGTCTGAATCCTGAATAATTACATGCCAAAAGTCTGAATAACTGAAATAAATGAAATGTCTCTAAAAGGAATGGGCGACATGCCCTACAACTGATAACTGCTGAATATAGAGTCAAAGTAGATGAAGCGTCTACAAGCAAAGTCCTGTAACTTCCACAAACATCTACAGCTCGTCACCTGAATGAGGATCCTAAGCATGGTGTCCTTGTGGCTGGGCACCTAAAATGGTTTTTACAAAAATAAATTTGAAAGCAAATGGGTCAGAGCCCGAAAGTGAAAAACAATTTGAAAATAGCAAGTGTTTTAATAACATTAAAACATTAAATGCAAAATACATGTTAGGACGTGCACTCACATGAAATTCTCACCTCTCGACTATGTGTGCACTCCTAACGTACCGTACCCATCTATAAGACATCCATATCTAACCAAACCGTAATAAGTTCTACCCCTTACTACTCGATTCCCACAATACATTCTAGCGTTATCAAATAAATAGAGGGCTTTACTTAAACTCAGATTCTCAATATGTAATACATTTCACTATCGGTTAACCCGTTATGTTTTTCTCAAAACAATACCATAATTTTATTCACAATGCAACATGAAAGTTCCCATCAATTAAGTGTATATTATTCACGTCATAAATATACAATACAAGCACCCCGAGACTAGCTGTGGTGCACACATACTCTGCTATCCATCCCGGTACATCACGTACATAAGGATCACATATTCCGAATCTCTTAGGAATAGTTCACAGATAATAACATCACAAATAATGGAGGTGAACACAGTCACATCACATGGGTCACGCACATACCTGCGCTCCCACGATCAGCAGACTTATTAACATCCCAATAAGTCCTTCTCTGACCTATGTTCATCGAGGTAACCAGTCTAAATCCGGGCAACACAAGGATTAGAGGGCCCTAAGCGAACGCAAACCTCCCGTGATAGCAAGTATGGTAGGTATGTCATACACATAAATCAATACATATACTAAGTATTCACACATCTTAGTAATCACCATAATATATATTGGTGGCGTACTTCTCATTCTCATACCGACATATAATACTACACCATTTATATGTTCCCGGTTAATATAATTAATTTGGTCGTCAATAGCTCACATCGAAATAGATAATCACGTCCTACTTCAAATTTTCCTTTAGGTTCAAACTACACTACTAGGTTTGACTCCTCATTATATCCCAAATATATAATTTACTCATCAAGGAAAGGCTATCTCTACCTATACACAAGGTTACGGGTCACTCGGGATCAAAACAGTCTAAAAAGCCTAAACTGTCAACTCGTTCGAAGTCTCGTTCGAACGAGGTTGTTCGAACGAGAGTTCGTTCGAACGAACTGGGTCTTCTAACGAGATCTCGTTCGAACAATAGTCTTCGAACGAACATCCCTCTCGTTAGAACCCAGACTGTCAACTCGTTAGAAGCTCGTTCGAACGAGCTCGTTCGAACGACCTGGGTAGGTCTTCTAACGAGTGGCCAGATTCGAGCCCAGAAATTCCTATTTCGTTTTTCCCTCTTTTCTTCACTTCTAATCTTCTCTAAAGATTAGTCCAACAATATTTCAAGGTTCCTAATCGTCTTTAAACATACATAAGTCACCTACTAACGTTTTTGTGGGGATTAAATCATTATAAACATCATCCAAATATCAAATTCATACATTTATCCCCAATTACAAACATGAACCCTAGGATTTATGAATCATTAAAGAACCTAATTTAAACCCGTTTTTGGTTTCATACTAATTGTAATATCATCTCATTAACTACAAATCTACATGCGATTTCCTCATCAAGAATGTAATTTCTATATCCAATTAATGGGTTTTTCATTAACTCCCAAGAACAATAAGATTTTATCAATTCCTAAACATGGAGGAAACATTCTCTGAAAATAATTGAAATTAAACCACTTGCCTTAATGGTAACTCTGGATTTGATGACGAATTGATGGATGGTTCTCTCTCTCTACAAGCTTTCTCTAATGGTGGCTATGGAGGCTAGGGCTTGTGCTTTAGAAACTCTTAGGAGCAAATTTCAATAACCTCCGTAGTTATTTGGTTAATTAGTGGGCTTAGTGGGTTATTGTTAAATCAGATATTAACTCCCAATTTTCGTAGCTTTTAATTCCCCAAAATTCAAAATTACCAAACTACCCTTATATGTTGCCGTTATGGCCTAAAAATACCCCGGGACCCAAACCAAACCCCCGGTTAGTGTTTTCTGACTATTTCGACCCTTCCGGACGCGTTGGTGCACTCAAAACGACCATATGGATAATAGAAATAAAATTCACTTTTTAATTATCATAATTATATACCCTGACGCGACTGTCACACGTGTCTCAACAAAATTTCCAAATTGCCGTATTTCAATCTCACGACAAATTTCATAATTCAAAATTTGTATATAATCATATATGCACATAATCAAATACCAACTCGCATCTCATTAGTATTTTTAACCCGGATTAATTTCCAAATAATACGCATTTAATTCAATTAATCCCATAAATAAATATCACAAAAATACGGGGTATTACAGGAATGATACATCGACCCCAATTATTTATATACACAAATAAAGATCTCTTGGTTTGGAATGATTCATCTACCCCAAGTGAGAGTTGGTTCGGAATTATCCATCGACCCCAACTATTTTAAAAATATATATATACACATATTCTGGTTCGGGACTCTCTCATCGCGACACCAGTTCAAAGTTTGGTTCGGCATTTCTCATCGACCCCAAACATATAATAACTTTATGTTAGTTCGGAATGTCTCATCGACCCTAACATAATTAATTTAGGTATAAATATCTCGACCTAAAAGATCACATAATTCAGTAGGTACACGCCCGACCTATTAATTATATACGTACGTAATATTTTAATCTCATATATCTACCGTACAATATTCGCTTTACGATTTATCTCATTAATCGTATTTATTTGAGTATTCACACAACTCTAAGGGTCCTAGTTACCCCTTACATATAATTTCAGTAGTTATTGCTTACTCTACTGGTCTATTACTTAAATTGAATTTACTTCGCCTTGTAACTCAATTTCCGAAGTCCCCGATTCCCTACTAAATCGGATTTATTCTCATCGGTCCGTAATCCAAGCCCTACACCCAATGGCCTTATCGGACCTCAACAATATACCTACTGGTCTTATTCTCACTCCCATATAAGTATAATGTAAACCTTAGGATACTCAATCATTCCCGAAAATCAACGAAGAATTAAACACAAAAAAAAAATCGGGAAACAGCTTGCATCGATCGATCGACTGCTAGGTTCGATCGATCGACATAGTCGGTCGATCGATCGAACAGGGACAGACGCAGTTCGTCTTCTTCGTTAATATTTTCCTCCATTAACAAATCTCCAAACTCCATTATCGTCCACCAAACTTCGACCCAATGATCCTAACATGTTTCCACATATACTAGGACAGTTTCTAACGTGCCAAATACATCAAAACTCCAATTCCTTTAAAGAAATAATGAATTAAACCCAAAATTTCTTGAAACCCTAGTTATGGTGTTCTTCCCATATTTTCATTCAAAATTCAGATTTTTATTCCGAAAAATCATCAAGTCTAATCTGAATATTAATCCTCTACATAAGTTAAATCATTCTACATGCGATTCCTATCCCAACATGCATAAATATAATCATTCTCCTGTTAAGATATTGATTTAAACAAGACTATTCAAAAACCCTACACATGGATATTATAACTTTATAATTTTTGCAATAAACAACTTGCCTTATGATCAGTAGGGTCTGATTTCGTGGTTGTTGTTGATGATTGATGATCTTCATCCTTCAATCCTTCTTCCCCAACAAGTTGATAGTGAAAATCTCCTTTAAATCCTTCCCAATTCTTCCTTTTGCCTTGAGAATGGTTTCTCTCTTATCTCTAATGGCTATGGTGTGTTTTCATGGGTTTTCTAACCCTAACCCCTCTATCATACGGCTGATATAAAGCTCTCAATTTCGTAGGTCTCCATACCCTCTTATGTTAAAAGACCAAAACGCCCCCGAACGGCCTTGGTTTAGTCCAAAATTACCCCGGGACTCAACTAATACCCCCGGGTATACTATTTTGACTAATTTGACCCTTCCGGACTCATCGGTGACCTCTAAATTATCATTTGAGTCACTTAACAAATATTACTCGTTCTCACCCCAATACGATCTACACGCGTTAAGTAACTATTTACCACTCGCACTAAGTAAATATAATGAGGCAATATAAATCGGTAACTATCTCCCGATTGATATTCCAAAATTACAATTTTTAATAAATCCCATTAAAATAATCCTCTTACGTAATTTAAATTAAGCTGATTTAATTAAATAAAATATTCAGAAATACAGGGTATTACATACTTCCCCCCTTGCAAAGGAATTTCGTCCTCGAAATTAGGATAAGGCTGGTATTAAGGCTAAGGACCTTAAATATAGTTGCATCCTCTAATACCCAATACCAAATCATAACATCCTAACGGTCTCCCCAAGTACATGCCTTGCTTCATTATAAATTCTTATCGAATGTTACCCATGCCGCATATATCATAATTAAGTCTCACTACTTAATTTCTCCATAGATTTTCCCAATCCAACGTAAATTCTTGAAATTAAGTTTCTCCTACTTAATTTACCCATTCGATGTATATATTGATATAACATCTAAGTGTCTACTATCACTCATAAGTAGAATATTATAAGGTATATATTTCACACACAATATATACTTTAAGGAAAATTGGTCCGGCAAAAATCATCGGCCCCAATAATCCTATCATTTACATTGGTCTGGGAATCCATCGACCCCAAGGTAAATGTAATGCACATGTCGGTTCAGACCTTCCGTCGATACCAATATTTATCATCGATTTGGTTCGGAAAATCATCGACCCCAAATCGATCCCTCATGTATTGGTCTGGAACATCATCGACCCCAATACAGAGATTAAGCACACTTACTATCGCACATAAGTAGGAAAAATCAATAGGTATATATATCGTACACTTAACATATACTATCAACACTTATTTTATAATCACCCCCCTTCTATAACACTTTTGGGGCTATTGGCCCGGAATTTCACCTCGATCACCAATAGTGATTAATTACTTGTCTCGGAATCACATCTCGAGCACCAATATATATATATATATATATCTCATCGCACATGAGTAGACAATTTGTGAGCCATATATTACACATTTCATATACCCTAAATGTCATACTCCAATAGAATGTCCTCATATCACGCGTTAAGGACTAAAAGTTCAAAATGTCTCCTCGAACCACACCCAAAGTACATGTATTTTTCGTAATTGGTACCCACGAACCTAATCCTCATGTACAGTCGATATAGGCACTCACTCTACCTATAAATATGCTCTTATAGGCATACATTCAACTTATGAATTTGATCAGTGGGCTTCTCAAAAATTCCACTATCATAAGGGCGTATCATCATTCTTTCTCACTAACATTGAGTCGTGGGTAACACCACGTAATCAAAATAAAACTTTATCTCTATTACTTCCTGACCATCTCTCACAGGGTGGAATTTTAGGATTTCACCCTGATTCACAATCATGTAGAGCGGCATCGTGCACTTGTGCACTCTCCCTTTTCAACTACATACTAATCCATCCCGATCACCCCATTCCGCTACCCCAATGAAATGTTGGCTTAATTATGATGTTTATGGCCCATCAATAATTTATAAGTCTGTCTCCTCCTTCCATTATTGGAAACGTAGGTTCACTACCATATTCCGGTTGCTCATTTCGAGTCCATCTCGCTCTATTAACTAGAGGTGTGTCTGGAGACAATCTCACTATGTCTCTTCCTCAACATTGCTTCCCACTTACATCATCTTTCCTCAAATGATACTCTATTCCCCTTTCTCTCCGGGTATATTATACTTTACAATCCGTGCACTCTTCGCAATTGACGCACTTTTGGGGTTGGTTACTTTATAAGAATCAACATTTAAGTAACACTTAAGTCACTCTCAACACTCAGTTAAGTAGCACTTTGCGCTACTTCTTCACAACAGTTAGGTCTCCCAATTCAAGAGATAACTTTGAACGGCTTCCCACCGACTTTCATCCCATAGGGTGTGCTGGATCTCTCAGCACATATAATCTTGGATCATCGTCTATCTCCCATGACGTTCAACCCATTTCATCGATACGACTTGTCTCCTAATTTCCCCACCGGCGTACAAAATAATTTTCCGCATCCCTCTATCTCGGATGTCTAAGGAATCCTATTGATTAGGGCGCCCATACACCCTTTTCTCCGGGTACATTTGCAAAAACATTGCAAATGTCGCACCCGTAACATGCTTTTCTTCAACTCTAGCCTAGTCTACACGACGTGACTACAATCTTGTGAGTATTCTCAATACCCTATAGACCAAAAATCAAATCCTTGCCCACAAAGTCCCACTTATCCCTTCGTGGTGAGGTAAGCCTTTCAGTGTTTCTCCACAACACTACCGGCTCCACTGATGCCTTAGCATCTAACCATGTCTCTTCTCCTGTCGTGCATAAAAATTTCAGTTGTATCCCCTTTCGCAACCGAACTTAAATAAGGGACTTCTCCCCATGCATTCTTACTGAGCATTGTCGGAACAACACATAGTCAAGATACTCAAATTCCATTCCTCGACAATATGTGCAACCATACTCCAATATTTCTAAAGGAGTCAAGTGGCACTGTGCTTATACTATCACTAAGTCCTTAGCACTAATTACAACAGCGATCTCGATCTCTCCGATCAGCAGTCACACGACATACATTGACTCACATCATTTAGGTTCCTACACACCGGAATCAATTACTATGAGACGTTCATAATCTCTGAAGTCTCTCACCTATTGATGAATAATGACAACTCGACCCTCTTTCAGGTGAGGTGTCGTCACATACCCCATTCACTCGAGGCTAAAACCCATATACTTCCTTATTTATAGCTCTAGTGGTTTAGATGGTTTCCGAACATAACACGCTTGTCCTCTCCGGAATGCAAAACTTATTGGAGTTATTATTTCTTCAAATAACTTCAAGCTAAAATAAAACGCGTGGCCCTAGAATCCACACTAAACATCTTTTCAAAAATTCTTGACTCCAGGCCGCACCGACCGGTTTGGGTATCCCTCCTCTCGAACTTGGTAGTCTCGATTTTGAACACTATCATCCTGGTTACCTTAGTTCTGCTGACCAAGAGGAACGTACTATGGGACTTAATAACCCCGACTTAGAATTTAATCATTAAATCCCCTAGTGGGTTTCCACTTATGTCTTGCACTAGCCCCATTACATTCAGTTTTACTCTTTGACTAAATCCTTAAACTCCCTTAGCTCCGCCCACCTGGGAGCATTTACCTCAACCTTGTAGGAAGTACCATATTATCTTCATAAACATAAGTCGTCCAAGAAGAGTTTTACCAAAATTGCGAATTATAACTCGAGAGTCCATTCTCTCAAGGGCTCTTTTTTTTCCCCTTATACCTATCTCATCGGTACAAGTTCACTTAAAAGGATAAATTTCTCTCTCACGATTGGCCTCTACCAGGCTTTCACGTGAGGGGTTCAGATATTCCAATTCACTTCTCTTCTGAATCATCATTGGGGAACTTTGCGGTTAAACTATATGTAAGGTTCCTCTATTTGTATACGGACCCTCGGTCTGAATGTAGTGACTGGTATCTCCGCCACGTTGCCTCAAAATTTACTCAAATTTTCACTTCTGAGTATTTCTACTCCATCCTTAATGCCAAAACCTCTGGACATACTACTTCCTTTGGTTAACATGCACAGTCGCCGTTTTATCACATTTTTACGGCTCGTTCTCATCAAAATTTCTTCAGACCTACTCCCACTATCACTGCATTGGGCGGTCTAGATTAGCATCCCTCTTTGCTATCGCGATACTTGGAAAATGCGTGCTATGCCTCAACAACCTTTGCAGCATCTACTTCCATTATATAGTAGGAGTGACCTCAACAACGATCATCTCTCCTATGATTACCATATTTGAACACTCCAGGCTTCATGCTGAGCTCCTCCCTCCTGCAGTCCTTCCAACGCCAAAGCTGGTTCTACCTCCATGTTCGACGTACCATGCCCAGTCGAACTCGTATATATAAAACTACATCTACTAAATAGTAGGAGAACGTAAACTACGTACATAGAGGAGTACAACAATCCTAAGATATGGCTCTATGTCAATCAAATGATACACTGAAAACGTAGTAAGCCGTACAGATCCTATGGACACTAGAACCTGATGCTCTGATACCATCTGTGACACCCCGCCTAATTAAACATCGGGTGATCAGGCCTTTATTAAATTAAAACAGGTTTCTCAAATGGTTCATTCTTAGCATCACTGTCGAAAACTATTTAATTACTAATCCCCTAAGTAAAATTAGACCGGTGCCAAACTTTATCTTTCTTAAAACAGATAAATCAACCATGCGGAACGAAGTACAAATAATAATGTACTATAATTCAAACAACAAAGTAAAAGTACAACAGAACAAAAGTATTACCGAATAAACCATCGGCTAAAAATCCCAAACAACAATAGAATAACCACTAGTCTGAAAGTAACATCTGAGACTAATACCGGACCACAATTCCATACATAGAATAGTGTGAGATCCTGTACTAGATCTGAATGAGGGATATCGTCTAGTCAAAATCCTGTAAGCATCCACTGTGCTACAGCTCCGAGTCTCTGGAATGGAATCATCATACATGGCATCCCTGTGGCTGGACACCTAAAAGGTTTTGAAAATATTTTATAGCAAGAGTTAATACTCAAAATATTTTGAAAATATTTAACAAGCATTTATCACAATATAAAATGCGGTTATTGATTACACATGTTAGGTTCTCGTACACTCTCTTGAGTTGACTCACCCCTCATCTTTTGTGCACACCTAACGTTCTACACTTAGTTTATCTAGCCATACCTCCCAAGCTAACTAAGACCAAAGTAGACAACTGAACTTATCTGTACCCAAGTTCCAGTACCGCCCATACAGTACAACCGTTTCACTAACATCTCGCTTATGTTAATTAATTCTCAAGTAACATTTCATCTATGTTATTTTTCAAGACTTCTCATTTAGTTTCACTACTAAAATTACTACAATTCTCACAATTGTTGACTTTCCCACTTATGTAATTAAGTTTCGCTACTTGAATTACTAAATAGATTTTCTCTATCTAAAGGTGCATTTCGTAATTAAGTTTCACTACTTAACTTACCAATTCAGTATGTATCTTTAAATACATAATATATATCAATCTACTAATACACGGAAGTAGAATATCATCAAGTATATATATTTCACACACAATATATACTAAATATCAGTCATTGCTATTTTGTCCTTTTTACACACGTAAAGGACTCTTGGTTCGGAATGATTCATCGACCCCAAGTGAGAATTGGTTCGGAATGATACATCGGCCCCAATTATTTATATACACAAATAAAGATCTCTTGGTTCGAAATGATTCATCGACCCCAAGTGAGAGTTGGTTCGGAATTATCCATCGACCCCAACTATTTTAAAAATATATATATACACATATTCTGGTTCGGGACTCTCTCATCGCGACACCAGTTAAAAGTTTGGTTCGGCATTTCTCACCGACCCCAAACATATAATAACTTTATGTTAGTTCGGAATGTCTCATCGACCCTAACATAATTAATTTAGGTATAAATCTCTCGACCTAAAAGATCACATAATTCAGTAGGTACACGCCCGACCTATTAATTATATACGTACGTAATATTTTAATCTCATATATCTACCGTACAATATTCGCTTTACGATTTATCTCATTAATCGTATTTATTTGAGTATTCACACAACTCTAAGGGTTCTAGTTGCCCCTTACATATAATTTCAGTAGTTATTGCTTACTCTACTGGTCTATTACTTAAATTGAATTTACTTCGCCTTGTAACTCAATTTCCGAAGTCCCCGATACCCTACTAAATCGGATTTATTCTCATCGGTCCGTAATCCAAGCCCTACACCCAATGGCCTTATCGGACCTCAACAATATACCTACTGGTCTTATTCTCACTCCCATATAAGTATAATGTAAACCTTAGGATACTCAATCATTCCCGAAAATCAACGAAGAATTAAACACAAAAAAAAATTCGGGAAACAGCTTGCGTCGATCGATCGACTGCTGGGTTCGATCGATCGATCGAACAGGGACAGACGTAGTTCGTCTTCTTCGTTAAGATTTTCCTCCATTAACAAATCTCCAAACTCCATTATCGTCCACCAAACTTCGACCCAATGATCCTAACATGTTTCCACATATACTAGGACAGTTTCTAACGTGCCAAATACATCAAAACTCCAATTCCTTTAAAGAAATAATGAATTAAACCCAAAATTTCTTGAAACCCTAGTTATGGTGTTCTTCCCATATTTTCATTCAAAATTCATATTTTTATTTCGAAAAATCATCAAGTCTAATCTGAATATTAATCCTCTACATAAGTTAAATCATTCTACATGCGATTCCTATCCCAACATGCATAAATATCATCATTCTCCTATTAAGATATTGATTTAAACAAGACTATTCAAAAACCCTACACATGGATATTATAACTTTATAATTTTTGCAATAAACAACTTGCCTTATGATCAGTAGGGTCTGATTTCGTGGTTGTTGTTGATGATTGATGATCTTCATCCTTCAATCCTTCTTCCCCAACAAGTTGATAGTGAAAATCTCCTTTGAATCCTTCCCAATTCTTCCTTTTGCCTTGAGAATGGTTTCTCTCTTATCTCTAATGGCTATGGTGTGTTTTCATGGGTTTTCTAACCCTAACCCCTCTATCATACGGCTGATATAAAGCTCTCAATTTCGTAGGTCTCCATACCCTCTTATGTTAAAAGACCAAAACGCCCCCGAACGGCCTTGGTTTAGTCCAAAATTACCCCGGGACTCAACTAGTACCCCCGGGTATACTATTTTGACTAATTTGACCCTTCCGGACTCATCGGTGACCTCTAAATTATCATTTGAGTCACTTAACAAATATTACTCGTTCTCACCCCAATACGGTCTACACGCGTTAAGTAACTATTTACCACTCGCACTAAGTAAATATAATGAGGCAATATAAATCGGTAACTATCTCCCGATTGATATTCCAAAATTACAATTTTTAATAAATCCCATTAAAATACTCCTCTTACGTAATTTAAATTAAGCTGATTTAATTAAATAAAATATTCAGAAATACAGGGTATTACATACTTCCCCCCTTGCAAAGGAATTTCGTCCTCGAAATTAGGATAAGGCTGGTATTAAGGCTAAGGACCTTAAATATAGTTGCATCCTCTAATACCCAATACCAAATCATAACATCCTAACGGTCTCCCCAAGTACATGCCTTGCTTCATTATAAATTCTTATCGAATGTTACCCATGCCGCATATATCATAATTAAGTCTCACTACTTATTTGGTTAATTAGTGGGCTTAGTGGGTTATTGTTAAATCAGATATTAACTCCCAATTTTCGTAGCTTTTAATTCCCCAAAATTCAAAATTACCAAACTACCCTTATACGTTGCCGTTATGGCCTAAAAATACCCCGGGACCCAAACCAAACCCCCGGCTAGTGTTTTCTGACTATTTCGACCCTTCCGGACGCGTTGGCGCACTCAAAACGATCATACGGATAATAGAAATAAAATTCACTTTTTAATTATCATAATTATATACCCTGACGCGACTGTCACACGCGTCTCAACAAAATTTCCAAATTGCCGTATTTCAATCTCACGACAAATTTCATAATTCAAAATTCGTATATAATCTTATATGCACATAATCAAATACCAACTCGCATCTCATTAGTATTTTTAACCCGGATTAATTTCCAATTAATACGTATTTAATTCAATTAATCCCATAAATAAATATCACAAAAATACGGGGTATTACAGGAATGATACATCGACCCCAATTATTTATATACACAAATAAAGATCTCTTGGTTCGGAATGATTCATCTACCCCAAGTGAGAGTTGGTTCGGAATTATCCATCGACCCCAACTATTTTAAAAATATATATATACACATATTCTGGTTCGGGACTCTCTCATCGCGACACCAGTTCAAAGTTTGGTTCGGCATTTCTCATCGACCCCAAACATATAATAACTTTATGTTAGTTCGCAATGTCTCATCGACCCTAACATAATTAATTTAGGTATAAATATCTCGACCTAAAAGATCACATAATTCAGTAGGTACACGCCCGAGCTATTAATTATATACGTACGTAATATTTTAATCTCATATATCTACCGTACAATATTCGCTTTACAATTTATCTCATTAATCATATTTATTTGAGTATTCACACAACTCTAAGGGTCCTAGTTACCCCTTACATATAATTTCAGTAGTTATTGCTTACTCTACTGGTCTATTACTTAAATTGAATTTACTTCGCCTTGTAACTCAATTTTCGAAGTCCCCGATTCCCTACTAAATCGGATTTATTCTCATCGCTCCGTAATCCAAGCCCTACACCCAATGGCCTTATCGGACCTCAACAATATACCTACTGGTCTTATTCTCACTCCCATATAAGTATAATGTAAACCTTAGGATACTCAATCATTCCCGAAAATCAATGAAGAATTAAACACAAAAAAAAATTCGGGAAACAGCTTGCGTCGATCGATCGACTGCTGGGTTCGATCGATCGACATAGTCGATCGATCGATCGAACAAGGACAGACGCAGTTCGTCTTCTTCGTTAAGATTTTCCTCCATTAACAAATCTCCAAACTCCATTATCGTCCACCAAACTTCGACCCAATGATCCTAACATGTTTCCACATATACTAGGACAGTTTCTAACGTGCCAAATACATCAAAACTCCAATTCCTTTAAAGAAATAATGAATTAAACCCAAAATTTCTTGAAGTCCTACTTATGGTGTTCTTCCCATATTTTCATTCAAAATTCAGATTTTTATTCCGAAAAATCATCAAGTCTAATCTGAATAATAATCCTCTACATAAGTTAAATAATTCTACATGCGATTCCTATCCCAACATGCATAAATATCATCATTCTCCTGTTAAGATATTGATTTAAACAAGACTATTCAAAAACCCTACACATGGATATTATAACTTTATAATTTTTGCAATAAACAACTTGCCTTATGATCAGTAGGGTCTGATTTCGTGGTTGTTGTTGATGATTGATGATCTTCATCCTTCAATCCTTCTTCCCCAACAAGTTGATAGTGAAAATCTCCTTTGAATCCTTCCCAATTCTTCCTTTTGCCTTGAGAATGGTTTCTCTCTTATCTCTAATGGCTATGGTGTGTTTTCATGGGTTTTCTAACCCTAACCCCTCTATCATACGGCTGATATAAAGCTCTCAATTTCGTAGGTCTCCATACCCTCTTATGTTAAAAGACCAAAACGCCCCCGAACGGCCTTGGTTTAGTCCAAAATTACCCCGGGACTCAACTAGTACCCCCGGGTATACTATTTTGACTAATTTGACCCTTCCGGACTCATCAGTGACCTCTAAATTATCATTTGAGTCACTTAACAAATATTAACCGTTCTCACCCCAACACGGTCTACACGTGTTAAGTAACTATTTACCACTCGCACTAAGTAAATATAATGAGGCATTATAAATCGGCAACTATCTCCCGATTGATATTCCAAAATTACAATTTTTAATAAATCCCATTAAATTACTCCTCTTACGTAATTTAAATTAAGCTGATTTAATTAAATAAAATATTCAGAAATACGGGGTATTACATAATCTCACAGATAAAGTGCTCGCGTATCCTAATGTGTTTTGTGCGCGAGTGCTGGAAAGGATTGCGGGGTATGTGTATCGCGCTCGTGTTGTCACAGAAAATGGTCATGGTGTCGTGTGATATCCCATAATCCTCTAGCATCTGATTCATTCACAGAAGTTGCGTGCAACAACTCCCAATGGCTATATACTCAGCCTCTGCAGTGGACAAAGAGATGGAGTTTTTCTTCTTGCTCAACCAAGAGATAAGAGCAGAACCAAAAGAGAAACACCCACCAGAGGTGCTCCTACAACCATTTGCATCCTCAACCCAATCGGTATCCGAATAGGCGGACAGTCGGTCATTGGTATAAATGGAATACTAAATGCTGTAGGAAAAAGTCCCACTCACGTATTTGATAATACATTTTAGAGCGAGTAAGTGTGACTCTTTAGGGGACACCTAATATCGCGCACAGACTCCAACACTAAAGGCGTTGTCGGGACGACTAGAAGTTAGGTAGAGAAGACTGCCTATCATACTCCGATACAAGGTTTGCTCAACGTCCTGGCCTGAAGTGTCCTTACTAAGCTTTTCAGATGTACTCATAGGTGTACGTGCGTGCTTAGAGGATTCTAAACCAAATTTCTTCATGAGGTCTCAAGCATACTTGGATTGGGAGATGAACATCCCATCCTCTAGCTGACGAACCTAGAGACCAAGCAAGAATGTAAGCTCCCCAACCATACTCATCTCAAACTCACTCTTCATCTCCTCCTCAAAGCTGTGAGCATGCTGGGAGCACGTGAATCCAAAGACTATGTAGTCCACATAGAACTGAGCAACCAAAATAGTACCGTCATCTCTCCTTACAAATAGTGTCTGATCAACTCCCCCTCTCTTGAAGCAAAGGGCTAAGAGATAGGAAGTAAGCTTCTCGTACCAAGCATGGGGTGCTTGCTTCAAACCATACAGGGCTTTTCTCAGATAATAGACATGTCCTGGATGCTTAGGATCTTCAAGCCCTTTTGGTTGTTCGACGTATACTTCCTCCTGTAGAATGTCATTTAGAAAGGAACTATTGACATCCATCTGATATAACTTGAATCTCAGATGACATGCGATGGCGAGTAATAAGAGGACGGACTCAAGCCTCGCAATAAGAGTAAATGTCTCCTCAAAGTCTACACCCTCAATCTGTGTGTATCCCTGAGCGACCAACCTAACCTTGTTATGGATAATAGTACCATTTCATTTTATTATTGAAAATCCATTTGGTACTAATCACGTTAGCCTCACTAGGTCGGGGGACAAGTTCCCAGACATCGTTCTTTCTAAACTAAAATAACTCATCCTGCATAGCAAATATCTAGTGTTCGTCCTTGAGTGTTTCTTTGTAGTTTTTGGGCTCTACTTTGGACGTATAGCAGACATGGCTAAGACATTATCAAGTTGAGCGCGAGTCTTGACCCCTAAGGCGGGATCTCCTAAAATGGTAGTAGGGTCATGACTCTTACGAACCCAAGCATGTGTGTCCCCTAAGACAGGGGTAGGTCCACCCTGGGGGTGTGAGGGACAAGGGTATCATTACTAGAATGGTATTCATCCTCACACAAATGGCTGGGATCAACTAACATTGGAGGTTCACTATCTTGCACGGTGATGTTAATTGACTCCATAACCTTAGATCTGCTCAGGTTAAAAACTCTATATGCTCTACTGTTTGATGAATATCCTAATAGTATTCCCTCATCGCTCCGAGAGTCGAACTTTCCTAATTGCTCTCTATCCCGATGGATGTAGCATTTACTCCTAAAGACACGGAAATATGACAGGTTGGGCTTCTTTCCAGTCCATAATTCAAAGGGCATCTGAAGTGTGTGTGGACGTAAGTAAATCCTATTCACCGTATGGCATACGGTAGACACCTCCTCTGCCCAAAATCTCCTAGAAACTTTACGACCAAGAAGCATAGATCTATCCATCTCCTGAATCGTCCAATTCTTCTTCTCAATGATCCCATTTTGCTGAGGGGTTTTTACGGCCAAAAAATTATGTTGAATCCCAAGGCTATCATAGTAAAGATCTATTTTAAGCTTCGTAAATTCAGTGCCGCTGTCACTACGTATTCTATTGATAGTGACACCGTGTTGGTTTTGAAAGACACGACACTTGGTAATTAGGAACTCAACAACATCTGATTTCTCCCTCAAAAAAACCTACGACGTAGTACCTGGAGAAATCATCCACCATCAAGAGGATATACCTCTTACCACCCAGACTTTCTATACGAGTAGGACCCATAAGATCCATACGAATTAACTCAAGTACCCTAGAGGTGGTAATGGAATTCAACTTCCTGTGGGGAGCTATGAATTTGCTTTCCCAACTGACAGGGTCAACAAACTATGGAAGTTGGTCTTCTAAGAGATGGTAAGCCACGTACTAGGTCCCTTTTTACTAATCGATCTAAATCTCTAAAGTTCACATAACCTAGACGTTGATGCCACAGATCCATAGGAGTGGTCATGGCTCTATTGCAGACAAATGAGGACTTTGGCATTATCCTATAGCAATTATCTTTTGTCCTCACCCCTTGCAATACAAGTTTATTGGCTTGATCATAAATATTACAAGCATCCCGATTAAACTTGACTGCAAAGTCAACGTCACACAACTCGTTGATGCTGAGAAGTTTTGCCTTCAAACCTTTGACATACAACACATTCTCTAGCTTAGGAAACCTTGGTATCTCTATAGTACCTCGTCCTACAATGCTAGGCCTGCTCCCATCACCAAAAATGACTTTACCTTCCTTGCGATCCACTAAGGAGGTAAAAAATGAGACGTCACCAGTCATGTGTCTAAAACACCCACTGTCAAAATATCATTGTGAGGTATTCTGAGCTTTCAGAGCAACATGAGAAATAAGACCTTTGTTGTCATTCTTAGGTACCCAAGTGGAGGTAACCTTTTGTTTGCCCTTGTTGCTGGTGGTTCTAGTCACAAAGTTAGTAGTTTCCAATGATGGTCCAGATAACCGTTGGAATTCTCCCATTAAACTCTGAGAATTAGCGATTAAAAACTGAACTTGCTCTCTCAGTCTCGTGAGATTACACTTGGGGTGTGATGGAGCATAAGTACGTCCTGTTTGACCAAACTATAGCAAAACTTGCTCAGGTGGCCTTTTCTCTTACAATAAGTAAGGATGTACACAGTCCGAGGCCTACCTCGGTTTTCTTTTCTTGGCTCAACAACTTTATTGGGTTTTGGTGGATGACCATACGGATTCGTTGTAAACTTAGGAACTAGTCCAGGTGCAATTTGTGAAGTGGTCACACCATCAAAACTAATTCCATGCCTCTCACCAAATCCCAAAATAAGGGCGAGGAGCATCTTTTCCATCTTTCCAGGTTTATCCTTGATTTGAACCTTGACTTTTCATGCTCTCTCAAGATCGTGAGTGAGATGGGCAACACGGGCTTCCAGAATCTTTCGAGCCTCTTCATATGCGCAGAGGTCTCTCGTCAAATTAGCCATTTCCTTTGTCAAGTCCCTTATGACTTTCTCAAAACACTTATCTCTCTCTCTCCAAACATGCTCTCTCTCTCCAAACAGACTCTCTCTCTCTCTTTCCACAAATAGACTCTCTCTCTTTCTCAAAGTGGTGCATAAGGAGGACTCACTTTCTCTCATCTCTCCTAACTCTTTCTCTAACGCTGCAATCCTAAGCACTAAACCTTTATTACACTTTTTAGTTTTAATTGAATCAGCATATAAATCAGCATGAGCGCGACTAAGGTCACTCTCGCTCTCACTCCCTGCATCCTCTATCTCACTCTCAATGTCAAGGTCACCACGTAAAGAGGCATCCTCATCGTCATGAGGTGCATCAGAATCTCTCACATGGCTAGCCATGAATGCGGTGAAGTTTCACTCATGCGGTGATTCTTCTCCTGAATCCACCGACTCAACCTCACTATCTTCACTCAGGGTAGCATTAAGAACAACTTTGCCTTTTTCTTTGGCTAGTTTGTTCATCCTTGTAGCACACTCAAAAGCTCTATGACCCTTATTGTCACACTCATATAATCTCTCTTTGTTTCTCTTGGGTGTGTCTTTCTTTTCTTTTTTAAAATTCTTAACATTTTTATTTTCTCAAATTTCTTTTTATCATTAAACTGGCCACAATTTTTTAACTTGAGAAATTTCTTAAAATTCTTCACAAACAAAGCCAAATCATCTAAATCGAAGTCGAAATCAGAATCTGACGTATTTTCCTCACTCTGTTTAGACGATTCTACCCTCCTCCTAGCTGATTCAAAATTCTTTTTGGCTTGGGCTTTAAGAGCTATCCCTTTATCTTTTACTTTAACAACTCTAGGAAACATATCTATTTCATAAGTTTGAAGATAACCTACTAATTCTTCTAATTTAAGAGTGTTCAAATTTCCTAAAGAATTTAACACACTGACTTTGGGGATAAACCGCCTAGGCAAAGAACATAATATTTTCTTAACTACACATGCATTAGGAATGTGCTCACCAAGGTTAAAACTAGTGTTAACTATATTAGACAATCGTGCATAGAATTCATCAAAATATTCAATCCCAAGCATAGTTATAGTCTCAAACTATGTAGTTAGGTTCTAGAATTTAGATTCTTTAACAGCGTTCGTGCCTTCATGGGTAAGTTGAAGAACATCCCATGCTTCTTTCGACGTGGTACACATCATTATGCGTCGAAACTCGTCAAGAGTGACGGATCCAGAAATGGCACGAATACCTTTAGAATTATACGTGGACCATTTAAATTCATCCTCAGTCCATTGACCCACAGATTTTAAACTTGTCACGTTTTCAACAGTGACGGTGGCAGGTGTCCACCCATTTTCAACAAGAATCCACACACTTTCATCAATGGCTATAAGGGTGGATTTCATACGGGCTTTCCAGTATGCATAGTTAGACCCGTCAAAAATTGAAATTTTATTAAATGATTTTTCCATTTGAACAAATGCCTTTTCAAGAAATCAATTTTTTTTTATAAAAAATCGATATTCAAAATAAAAAAAACTTTACGGAAAATTACACGGTGAAATTGTGTAATTGGCTTTGATACTAATTTGAGAGTGCTCTTGTTGTTCAACCGGAGAAATTAATTTAATTAAAACCAATTTTAATTAACCAGATTTAAACACACACCAAGGTCATGCATCTAAAGGTGATTGATTGGACATTCAACATATTCACATCAAGCAAGAATGAATCACACACAACAAATGAGGAAAAATCCCCCCAAGGGGCAAAACCTTTTTATTTAAATATGATTTGTAAACACTTACATACATAATGAAATACAGTTTGACAAGCGAAGACCCTCGGGCACCGGTTCGTTGTCCTCAGCAAGAGCTCCCTCAAGATGCTCCAAGTTTAGCAGTGTAGAGAGCCTTCTTCTTCACACAAGATTCTCCACGAGTGGGTATGATAGGGTTTAGGATGATTCACACATATGATTATGAGTGTTAGGTGAATCTCAAGGTGCTTGGGCTTGAAACATATGAAGACTTGACACATTAGGTCTGTAAAGTGTTCCCTCAAAGTCTTGAACAAATACAAGCTCAGAAGATGGAATTTATAGATACTCGAACAAATCTGATGCGCTGAATTTTTTTGAACCATCGGACCGGTTCGAAAAGGATCATCGGATCAGTTAACCATCCGGATCGGTTCGATTTTCTTCATTATAGAATCGGTCCAGACACAAGGTTTTTCCTGTATAAAAACACCAACCGAATCAGTTCAATTTCTTCTTAAACGGATCGGTCCGGACATAAGGTTTTTCCTGTATAAAAACACCAACCGGATCGGTTCGATTTCTTCTTAAACTGATCAGTCCGGTCAGAAATTTTTTCCTGAATATGAATACTTATAAATTCAAAAAGCAATACCACGAACACACGATGCCATGAACACACGATGTAGATACTGAGAACGACGCACGATGCTAGTGATGATGGGCAAGTGAAACACATAATTCGAATTAAGGCCATAAAGAGGTGATCGTGCTGAGGGGAGCCGACAGTAGCGGTATACGATATACGATATATATGCTGAGATCTAGGATAAAACTGAAAAGCCTATATACTAATCCGGACATTACAAAACATGTCCTTACAATTATTTCTAAGATCTTATGTACAAGACTTTCTAACCTTCTGCCTAATATTATTTCATCAAACCAAAGTGGTTTTACTAAAGGGAGATCTATTCAAGACAATGTTTTTCTTGCCAAAGAAATGGTTCATAATCCGAGAAAGAAGATTCATGAAGGTAATGTTATCATAAAATTGGATATGGAGAAAGCATATGGCACGCTTCATTGGGGATTTCTTATCAAAGTTCTCAAAGGTTTTGGTTGGGGGGATAGATTCATAGATTTAATATGGAGAAGCATCTCTAACAATTAGTTTTCAATTATGATTAATGAGCAAGATGTTGGATTCTTTAAATCAAATAGGGGGCTAAGGAAAGGGGATCCAATTTACCTTAGCCTTTTTATTATTGTTGCTGAGTACTTTAGTAGAAGAATGGATATCATGATGGAAAAAAGGTTGATTAAGCCTTTCTACTTGCCAAGTGGAAGTCCAATTATATCCTATTTGGCATTTGCTGATGATGTGGTTATTTTTAGTAGGGGGATAAAAGAAGTTTGAAGAATGTGATGGCCTTCCTTCAGAGCTACTCTAGCAGCTCTGGACAGAAAATTAATTTTTCTAAAAGCCCTTTTACTATTGATGGCAAGATGCCTCCTAGGTACAAAACTAAAGTAGCTGAAGCTTTGGGACTGAATTCTAAATACCTCCCTATTAAATACTTGGGATGACCATTATTTAAAGGGAGAAATAAGGTGAGATACTATGAACCTCTAATTTCTTCTTTGAGAGGCAAAATAGCATGATGGAAGGAAAAACTCCTCTCTATAGGTTATCGATTCACTCCTATTAAGAATGTCCTCCCATCTATACCCTTATATCTCTTATCTTCTATTAATCCACCAAAGATGGTGATTAATAAAATACACGTGATGATGAATAAATTCTTTGGGGAAAGGAATGAAGATCAGGGCTGGAAATTTCAATGGAAGAATTGGATTGCTTTATGCAAAGATCAAAATGAAGGCGGCATGGGATTAAAATACTTTGGTGTTCTTGGAAAGGCAGGTAGTATGAAAATATTCTGGAAGCTTAAAACAGAAGATTCCTTGTGGTCGGATTTTTTTTCTAACAGATACAAGAACTGGCATAACAACAGTAAGGGAGGTCCTCATACTTGGAGGCAAATGATGCAAGTGAAAGAAGACTGATTGAATCAAATGGAAACTATGGAAAACAAGCTTATATGGAAGTTAAAAAATTCATCTCATTTCTCTCTATCTTCAGCTTATGACTGCATTAAGGTTCATTCTCCTACTTCTTTGGTTCATTGTAATATCTGGGATTCTAAAATTTTGAAAAAAATTTCAATAACTACGTGGAGAATCATAAACAAATGCATTCCCATTAATGAAAATGTTAAACAATTAGGTATTATAATGGGTTCCAGATGCCATATATGTAACAAAAGAGAAGAATCCACTTCTCATTTGTACACAAACTGTTTGGTTGCTTCTCAATTATAGGAACAATTTGTCAACTATTCTTCTTAGCTGGTGGATGCAAGCAGGTAGGTCTGAATCCGATCGATTTTTGGGTAAATCTATTCCTCTTGTTGTTGTTTGGAAAATATATAAGGCAAGGAATAAAGCATTATATGAAGGAATCAAATGCAATTTTTAGTTTATTAAGAATCAAATTGGAATTTTGATTTCTAATATATGCAAAGGTCAACAATTTGACAGAAGAGATTATCCTTTTTCTCAAGGCATTCATGAGTTATTTGCATTGAAATTCAGATCTAAATTTGTTACTTATGTTAAAATCAAATGGAGTTTCCCTCAATTCAGAAGGCTAAAGTTGTATATTGATGGGGCAAGCAAAGGAATCTAGGTAAAGGAGGAGTGGGAGGTATAGTGAGAAATGACAAAGGTGAGATGATTTTTGCTTATGCAAAAGAAGAAGAGTTTGCAACTAACTCACTTATGGAACTTCAAAGTTTAAGTCTTGGTATTAAATTATGCATGAAAAAAACATGAAAGAGATTGATATTGAATCAAATTCTTTATTTGTGGTGAAATTGATCAAAGAGAGTGGAAACCTCCATGGAGACTGAAGTCCATTAATGAAGCTATTTTTTCAGATATTACAGAGTTTAATTATTCAATATGTTACTGCTTCAGAGAATCGAATATGGTTGTTAATTGCCTAGCTAATCTTGGAGTTAACTTAAATGGGGCTAAAATTTATGAGGATGTGAAGGATCTTCTGAATATAGTAAGAGGTTCTTACAAGCTAGACAAGATTAGTTACTTATATATTAGATCTGTGGTTTCTTGATTACTTTTGTAATGGGGTTAGTATAAAACTCCAAATTTATTTTGTTTTATAGCTTTTGGAAATTGGCTCTCCATTAGCCTTTATTTTCTCGAGCTTGTACTACCCTTGGAGAGGCTTTTTCTCCTTTAATTAACAATATGTGTGGGGGTGCCGTCCCTCTTCTCTAAAAAAAATACTCAAGAAGGATAGGTATTTCTTACTTGATCAATGGTGTTGAATCTCCATTGATGCCACCTTCTTAAACCAGATCCTCCCTTCCAAAGTTATTTTTGTTTACTTTGGTTATTTTCTATGTTATTATGTAAATTAAACGAAAAAATGACCCTCCTTGATTACTTAATTTAGCAAGTTCTTTTTAGTCGATTTTAGAGTCTCCTAAATGAGTCATTACACTAATTTGGTCCTCCAAAGCCCTCTAGATCCCAGTCAAATGGCACACATTCGAAATACTAAATTTTTCATATTATACTTATATTATGAGATGTTATAATTGATTTAAATCAACTCACTAACATTCTCACACAGTTATTAAAAGTATATCCCAATTATTTAAGTATCATTATGGTGTATTACATCAACTGTACTCTTTTGGGGGAACCCCCCCCCCCCCCCCCCACACACACACACACACACACACCAGATGCTTTTGAGGAGAGTCATCCACAATAATGGATGTGGATGAGATCTCAACCTATTGGGCTTGGTCTGAAATTTTCCCATTAAGTCAAAGATTTGTCATTTTAGTGTCATGTTGTCAAATGAAAGGAAATTGGCAGAAGCGATTTGGTCAACGTTTAGAGACTCGTAATAGCTGGAGATGTGGTTTAAGGTGGTATCGGATTTCCCAACAACTTCGAAGAGGAATAGTAGTGAGGATGTGGTCGATGTACCCCTCAGGAACCTCAGGCTCCTTATTAATTGGTTTGACCAAAAAAAGGTGGTGGTGGATATTTACGCAAGCAGCACAACAATAACTCGAGGATGGTCGGCTTGCCCTATCTTTTTTCTTGATCAACCATATCTTCTTCAAATCAATGAAAATGACTTTGTCTGCTCGAGGCTCTTTCCTCTTGCGTTCGGCTACAAAAACAATAATACAAAATTACTCAAAGATACTATGGAAACACATGTGAAAAGGGGGTAAATCAGCCCCAAAAGGTGAATATGGCCTAGTGTCCTCCCTTCCATGGGGCACCAATGCCAATCATAGGGTAGTTGACCCCATGGAATAAGAAAATGCTCCTAGTTCTTCACCACAAATGCGTGATCCTAATAATCCTTATTGGAATCAAGGAGGTTCATAACTAAGCCACGCTCTTCCTTTGTTGCCTTCAGGTATTAAACACCATTAAACATCATTACCCACTGGTAGTATTACTTTCCCTTAGGGACACATAGGTGGGTGCCATACAAATTGTTGAGGTGTTGAACATCATTTACAATCCTACACACATTGGCGACACATCAGGCTGGAATCACCTTGAAATACTCATAAAACCTTAAAAATAAGGGGATTGGGAGGGAAGGTGATCCCAACCACAACAAACGTAAGCCAAAAACAATCAATGACCCGCAACCTTCACTCACTCAAAGATATATTTTTTTAACTCTCAATAGTCTATTCGTTGATGTGAAATGTGAAATGTGAAATGAATGGTCTCCAACAACACTCAAGCGGTTTTAGATCCAAAGTTTTTCAATACGACTCCTGATGGAATCATCATTATTGAGAGTATAATATATCTTTTGACGATTAAAGCTCTTCCCAAGATGTCTCGTCAATTATATAGGCGAAAGACCCTCGTACCCTCTTATCAGAACAAGGCTTCGCACCCTAAAGGCCAAAAAGCATTGGGGGGAATTGTGGGATATTTAATTAACAATAATGACTCGCGTGGGGATTTGCTAGTGTGGATCCCACACCCTCCATTTGGACACATTGCCTAAATACAAAGCCCCAAAATGTTCAATTAGTTCGTGGATAAATGTCAAAATAATCCAGATATATTTGTCACAACTACCGATAAGTGATAAGGTGAGAGTCCATATTTGAAGGTCCACCTCTATATATATTGTAATTACTCAATTTGTGGGGAAGATGAATTTCGGAGCCTAAAAAGTCTACTGAATTATATTCAAGAAAAACTCAATAAAAGATCTTTTACCTCCCATTGGATGTAGGTGGTTTTGCCGAACCACATACATCAATGTGTTTACCTTGTGTTCTTAGCAAATCTTATGTTTCTTGTCTTTTGTGATTGAATAATTTACACAAGTAAGTTTTGTGCATTTGAACTAGGTTTTCCCATTAGATTCTCCTGGTACATATTTTAATGATGCAACATCAATCATGTCTAATATCAATTCAATGATCCTCAGGAATGATAATTTTTTTTCCTTCACTTTTTTTCGAATGGAGTTTTCTACTCTATGGACACATAACGAAAGTATTGTAAACAATAATCTTGTATATTGTACATTTTTTTCTTTACATAGGTCATATACCATTGGATTAGCCTAGCGGGGTTTTATTGAGTTAATTAACATAAGAACAATAGTCATTAAAAGGGAGCATATTGTCAAGGAAAAAATAATTTGAAGACATCATATTACTACACATTTTTATGATAAAACTCTGAGGCGGGTGTTGAAAATAATAGAAGAGAAATGATGTCTTCCATGAGAGTAATAAAGCTATATTGAGGCATGTTGTAGCGGGGAAGAAAGAAAGGGTCGGTAGAGATGAAAAAAGGGAAAACAAATTATCTTTTCTCCCCGTATTTGTGTTTGATATAGTGCATTGTGTCGTTTTGTGTTTAGTTCTCAATTGCATAAATACAGTCAAGTTTTTATCTTTTATATTTGAAACAAACTACGAGTGTACGTATAGAAACAACTAAACGAGCAAAACAACGAACAAACTGCTTTCATTTAGCAAACTTTCTATATTACCTCTATCAGCATTCTAAAAATAGTTTATAAGATCATATCCCGAGTATTGGGGAATTTTTCATGGCAAAAGACTGGATTGTTATTTTGCTTCCAGAGTTTGGGCTAACTTTCACCTTTTCGTGGCATTCTAATTGTCGCGCATCACATCTTCCGTTGGCAATATGAATGACATGTGTCAACGGACACTAAATAACGGTTATTTTTAGAATATATATATATATATATATATATATATATATATATATATATATATATATGTGTGTGTGTGTGTGTGTGTGTGTGTGTGTGTGTGTGTGTGATATTAACATTTTCACCACTCATCCAAATCTCAAACTTAATTGCTGGATTTGAAATTTTCTTCCCAAGTTCATCCTCTCAGTCCCAAGCCAATGGAATTTGACTCCCAAACCCAAGAAAATCAAACTAAAGAAACTCAAACACCGAAAACCCAACCATAAAAGGGTGCGTTGGTCACCAGAAGAAAAAAAATCAACGATGATGAAGATCCATTGATTTGTCCTACGTGGGCGGATACATCAAAGGATTCGATTCACGACGTAAATAAAAAAAAGCTTGGGTATGAGAAACAATGGTTGTGCTGAAATTTAACGAGAGCCAGTGTAACGAATATTGAAGCGTGGGTTCGATCAAAACACAGTTTAGCACTGTTAGAAGCGTTGTGAGAAAATTTTATGCAATTATTAAGAGAGTCGAACGGGGATTGAGCAACATGTGCATCATCCAAGATGTGTTTTCCTTCGCTTGTAAACATATAAAGAGGTGACGAATGAGTCTTTTAGGTTTATAAAGGGCTACCATGCTTCGAAGGACGCTTCAAAATGGAATAACAAATTCCTAACATAGTTCAAACCAAACAAAAAGGTTTGGACTACATCAACATCGGGTGGGAGTGCACCACTTAGTCTGAGCCCAACCTTTCTTTGTGCCCGCCGAGGATAGTTACACAGCTTTTATAGGTGGTGTGCCGTTGGACGATGATGTTCTCCCCACATTTACCCGATAGAGAGTTAAGTGACCAATCGACAAATATAGTGTGAAAAATAAAGAGTAAAGCCAACTACAGCTCATCCACTACCAATTTTCCCAACTTTGTGGCGAAATTGAGCGTGCTCATGGACTTCCTAGATCAATCCCATATCACCAAGACTCAAATTAAGCAAACCTTGATGGAGTCAGAATTCGGAATTATCCTAAAAAAGAACGAGCAAAAGAAAGAAAGGATGGGGAAGAAATAATAAATCGCACATACTCCAACTTGGCCCCGTGCACACGCATATTGGGAGAAGAAAAACAATCCATCCTTAACAAGTAGGAGGTAAAGATGATAGTTGATCGGGTGAGACGATAGCAACATTATGATTTTGATTCCCGAGTGAATAGTGTGTTCTATATGTTATTGAATAAAATGTTTATATTTAGCATAGTGGACGAAAAATATAATGTACATGCTAGTTGTATAATATAACATTATTTAAATGCTATGTGTTATTATTTAATCAATTGTGTAATGAATTTAAATTTACATAATTTCTCAATTTTAGTAAAATTTATTTATAGTTTGTATTAATAGTTTGGTTAATTATTCTTAGGATTGAATATTTTTTTAAAACGGGCCAAAACAAGTATGGAATTCCAACTCTGAGGAAAGCAATGGGGCAACGTTTAGAATGTCACACATCTCAGATTTTTCCACTTCTTTTTTTGGTTTATGAAATGCAATTTATGTAACGTTCTGGAGTGTCATGGTGTGTCAATTCTACTGAGACTATCGTGGATTTAATATGCTTTTGTTGTGTTAAAAAGAATATAAGAACATCTCCAAAGCACTGTGCCACGATAGTCTCATGGCACAGTGCTTTGGAGATGTTCTTATATTTTTTTTAACACAACAAAAGCATATTAAACATAATAATCTGAAAAATCAGAACACAATAGGAGACGGATGTAAGAGTCAATCCGAAGGGAAATAGTTAGTATCTCTCTTTTGTCACGCAATTGGCAACCTTATTAGCATCTCTTCAAATCCAAGAGAAGGATATGTTACGATTTGAAGAGAAAAGTTTAACATCATCTAACATATTCGCTACTTCCCATGGAGTTTCTGGATCCGAGGAACACAACTCAGCAGCAAGTTTACAATCACTCTCAATATCAACATTACAAAGATTCAAATCCAAAGTAGAAAAACATGCAAGACGGATTGCTTCAATAGAGTAAACATTTATCTAACTGAAATGCAAACAACAATTTTGGAGTGGTACTAAATGAGCAAACATGAAAAGCAAAGTGAACATCCAAAACAGCAAATAAGTGTCAATACCATATATGATGGTGGATATGGTGTTTCAAAGATGAGTTAATAGAACAAATCTATGGCATATAACTTCTGTGCAAATGCTACACGTGGAGTGAGTTTTATAGAAAATTTACACACTTCACTTTGCAGATGAATGAGAGAAACAAGTTAAATTTGCCAATATAATTCCACATTATTTGATATTATCATGGGCCGATAATGATACATTCAGATGAATCTTTTCAAAATTACTAATTTCATAAGAAACAAACATTGTGAATAAAAGAATCGATATTTTAAAGCTTAATGTACCCACTTGTAACATACTACTTTAGCATAGTGTTACAGAATGTGTATATTTTACATAAAGAATTAGTTACACAGTCTGAAGATTCCTAACTATAACATTAACACATAAAACTACAATGCAGCAACCCCGCCTGCATTCGACTCCCACTCCCCAAAACGATTGCACTAGTCAAGGAAGTCAAATTCGAGACTGAATTGTATTGTCTTCCTTTACTGCACAAAGGTAAGATTTTGTATAGGAATATAATAGGGATAAAGAGAAATATCTTTTATTTCTGGATTAAACTTTACCTACAACCAAACAGTTCTTTCCACTTTACATAATTTTTTTGTATGTATTAACATTCGAAGGAACATATAAATCAACCTCCCATACTGCAGAATGGGCGAGTATGCTGATTGTGTCTGTATTCTTTATCATGGTCACTGGATGCTAGTAAATTCACCTGCAGATAATACCTTAGTACTTTCAGGAATCCCAGACCAAAACTACAAGATTTAACAACATAAGTTAAACATAAATAAATAAAACGAGGCACACAATCAAACCTTAACAATTTCAGTTCTTGAGCTCGGACGTAAATAAGTTGCTAAGATACTCATGTTAAAATCCTGAGAGCAAGACAGCGAACAAAAATTATCAGAATCTTGTCACGAAAGATAAATGACTCGTTTTTGGTATATATGTACAGCACTGTACCTTTTTTCATAAATTTATGTATGACTAAATATTATTGAGGTGTCTGGTTGTTCCCAAAAATATAATGATGTATTGTATTTACTAGTTTTAAATTGACCTTGGATCGTGTAGTAGATGAACTTTTTTGAGACCTTAAGAATGTGACTCTAAACACTCGAATCATATTTAAAGTTAAAAAAATGTTTAAAACATGGCTTACATTCAATCGCTAAGTTAGAAAAATACAATTGTTTTATTTGGGGGGACAACCAACCCTCGATATATGATTGGATAATTTGCTTTTCTGTGTAAAATAATTTGGAAAACTAATGATAGCCATAAGAGAGCATTTTGTATCAACACATTCCCGAAAAACACCACATACAACACTCTAGAATGGATAATGTCACAAACCTAATATTTAATTCCATTAAAAGACCTAGCATATTAGTATATGAAGATATATTAAATAACACAATTACTTCCACACTTTAAATAATACAAAGACCACACATAAAAAAGAAAGCAGGGGGGAAACTAGCACAAAAACAAACCTTTTAACATCCCCAAGCTATGTCACATATTTTGTCTCATCCACCCGCAGGAGGGGTGGGGGAGGTAAGGAAAAAGAATGATGGAAATTTGACATGTCTCCATCAATAACTAAGAAACCTAGTGTAATACCCCGTATTTTTATGTTATATTAATTTGGGAATTTATTAAATTTAACGTGAATGATTTATTTAATAAAAATCCGGAAATTAATTATGTTATAATTATTAACGTGACGAGAGTTAGTAATTATGTGAAACTTGTTGAATATTACTAATGAGCAAGGTAATATATTATATTGGTTATATTGTATGTCATGAGTGAATTAAATGACAATTTCGGAAATTTAAGTCGGGACGTGCCCGTGTCACGTCAGGACTAATTTTGTTAAATAAAAAGTGAATATTTTATAAGTTGTTCGTATGGTCGTTTTGAGTGCGCCAACGCGTCCGGAAGGGTCGAGATAGTCAGAAAAGTGTACCCGGGGGTTTAGTTTGGGTCTCGGGGCGTTTTTAGGCCTAATTGGTACCCCGGGAGGGCAATTTAGTCATTTCACCTTTTTGGGTAATTAAACCCACGAAATTCAGCAACCTATATCAGCCATTTAGGTTAGCCTTTTAGGGTTAGAATATCCAGAAATCAAGTGACGGCCATTGGAGAAGAGAGGAGAGAGCTCCAAGGCAATTCAAGGCCAAAAAGTCACCGGTTTGCACCGCCGCCACCACCAACGCGTAGATCGCGAGAAGGGGAACGCAACCACACCGGATTCATCTGCAAACCGGACTTCTGAAAATCCCAGGCAAATATTTAACTTGCGTATTTTCGTTAATGCAATCCTCATATTAGTTTAGGATTGATTAGAGATGAAAACCATGGAAGAAAACCCAATTTGTGTTAGGAAAATGCATGTAGTATTGATTATATGGAAATTCTGGAACCCTTGCCATGTAGAGGAATATAACCCACGAAATTTTGATGATATATTAGAAGGAATTTCTGGTAAAAACAGATTAGAACCTTGATTAAGAAAAACTCTAGGGTTCTTGATGATTAGATGGGATTTTGGGTTAATTATCCATGTTTAATGTTAGATATACACATGCTTTACGTTAAAAACATCTGGTATATTGTTATAATGATAGTAGTAGGATTTTTGGGACGTTTAGAATGGAAAAACATGGTTTTGGATGAAGAAATTTGGTAGAACCCGTAACTGCATTTCTGCAGAATTTTCGCAGACCTGCTTGATCGATCGATCGAGCCTAGAGCTTCGATCGATCGAAGGTTCGATCGATCAAGCCCCAAGCTTCGATCGATCGACCCCTCCTGGCAGACTCCTAATTTCCTTTTTAAATGGGTTAAATTCAAATTGTCGTGATATAATTCTTGGGCATTCTTGATAAAATGATTTGGGAGACATTGAGGACCACTAGGGCATATGAATAAATGTTGGGACCTTTAATCTTCAACGAGAATGGTATTTATGGGATATTTACTTTAGGGTTGGTAAATTTATAAATTTAAAGGGTGAGGTGCGTAAGAGAGTTACGTTGGAACCTAATAAAGACACTTACTGAATTTCAGATTTGCGAGGAGATAGTCCACGAGTGTCATGTAATAAGTGAGAAAACCCTTCGAGTTAAGGTTAGGGATGAAACCTTATACGAAATACTAATAATGTGTAAATTAAGGATAAATATCGTAATTATGGGTGATGAGAGAAACCTATATTGATATAATGATAAGTGGTATATTTATGTGGTTGTGTATGCATATATTATATACGTGTGAAAAACGTACCCGCGCTACTTGCTATCCCTGAGGTTACCGCGCTGGGACAATCTTATCTCGATGGGACCTTTATGGGGGATATTGACTTGTACCCTAGAAGATAGATATCCTTGGTACAGGGTATCGGACCGATAGTTCAGACGGTCCTAAGAGACGTGAGGGTATGTACTGACCTCTTAGAGACTTGGAATCTATGCTTCGCCTCAATCTTGTTTTGTGTATATATGTTATTACAGTTCGAGAGTGATTCCGAACTTGTATACCCTTAGTGTGAGCGATACGGGGATTGGATAGCAGAGTATGCCCGCACCATAGTTTGTATGTTGGTGCTGTTAGGATATATATATATATTATTCGAGTGCTTAATATATATATCTGAATTGGGGAATTTAAGCTGTTGTTGTAACGTAGTAAGTGAGAAATAATTCTGGACTATAAATTATGAATACTTGTTTTGAGAAAGTATAATATGTCACTGGAAAACTTTATTGATTTTATAAAGTTAAAATGGAGAACTTTGGTTACTGATTGGAACATCCTTTTTAAAATGGAATCGTGAATTGTAAATCTTACGAGTAATCTAAGATGAGTTAAATCATTTAGAAAGACTAGTGCGAGAAATGATAAAACAAACCGTTGGGAAGGTTAGTGCGATAGGTGTGCACATTAGAAGAGAGGTGAGATTTTCTCAAGAGAGTGTCACACTAATATGTTGTTGCATTGGCCTGTATCAATTTAAATACTTGCTAAACGTATTTTAAAATCAAACACACTTTCGGGCTCTGACCCGTTTCTTTTTCTCTCTCTCTTGTATATATATGTATATATTTCAGGTGCCCAGCCACAGGGGCGTCTTGCTTAGGATCCCTTGAGAGGAACGTGCTGCAGCTTAGGTGGGAGTTGCAGGTCACTTGCGTAGACGGCTTCCTTTATTGACTCCACTTCTAGCATTCTCATTTATTGGGCATGTGTCGCCCTTTCCATTATTTCATTGTTATTGGGACATTTATATTTCAGTTATTTCCAGTATTGTTCTTTGGGATTTATTCAGTTTGGATTTGACTTTAGTTTTCGTATGTTGACATTCGATTGACGAATGTATTATATTATTTGGTTTATTGTGGTGTGATTCTTAATTGTAGAAATGTTGTTTTTAAATAAATAAATATTTTTTCTTTAATTAAAATTTGGAAAGTATGTATGAAAATGGTTTTGACACTTAGCTTAATTATTTAGGGTGTTAAATTGGAAAATTTATTTTTATCGACAGTGATGCTGAGAATGAACCAACTGTTTACTTAATAAAGGAGTGATCGCCCGGTATTTAATTAGGCGGGGTGTCACACCTAGCACTAAGGAAATCATTGAAACTGAGAACATGCAAGAGTTGAGGGTGACAGTTAAACTGCTGCTATATTGAACACAAGATAGACAGGTAAGGCGAGAATCCTATAAATGTAATCATAACTTGAACAAATCAACTGCCAAATCAAAAAAATGGTATGCGTACTACACGCACATACACTGCAAAATTATCTTGCATAAAAAAATACATGGTAAAAACTACTTATAGATCCAGAGACTCATTGATTGGAGCAAGTCATTGGCGCCCCCTACGGGGTGCGAACTTTACGATAAAGCTTCGGGCGTTAAACCGGTGTACCTGCTGAAAGGGTGCGACTTTCAATCAGCATGCATAACTATACTGCGACAGCAGCTCCATATGGCTATAACTATAGTATGAGCATGATCAGGAAAGCCGGAAGTAAACCTGAGGATTTCTCTGGTCTTCTTCCTCGACTGACTAGAATGACTCGACTTGTATGCTTTACGTGCGCAGTACTGTACTGCTTTTTTTAGTTGTACTTTTCATTGAAATTGAGCATTATGAAAGGAAATACATTTGGTTTTGATTGTCAATTAATGTGATTGGTGTCATTAAGAAAAGCCAACAAACTTTTGGAGCTTAATGGGAGAAGAAAATATGTATATGATAGAGCCATGCTCCAAATATAACTTTTGAGAGTTCAATAGCATTGTGTAGCATTTTTGAGGCACAGAATATTAGTTAAAAGAGGTTTTTCACTTGATTCGAAAATGTTTTAGAGAACTATGGAGGCTTAAACCACGAGGATCGCCTCAAAGCATGGCCTGGGAGAACAGCCTCGAGACTTGAGCTAGAATCTTTATTTGGGGCTTATGCCTCACTCAGTACAGGTTTATTCCTCTACGATTGAAAGCTTATGAAGCTCGCCTCAAGTTTTAACTGACCTCCTCAGGTAAATTTCTACTGTTCTTCCTTTCTTGTTTTGTTCAATTGAGTAATATATATCGTTTCTTATATTTATACTGACTATTATTTATCGTCTTCATATATATTCTGATTGATATTGTTGGAATATATCATCTTTATGTATGGTAGTATTTTATAGTGTTGGTCTAATATCCCACAGTTAAGGGATGTCACATTTTTAGTATTCTCTTTTTTATTGTTTGGCCCATCATGTATTGAGCTTTATATGTTGTATTTTCCTTATTTTCCTTTTGTATCTTGTATGTTCTAGAACCATCTATGTTCTAAAACCATCTAAACTCTAGTATAAATACAGTTAGTGGGTCCTAATTGGGTTAGACATTATCTTATTAGTATTACGTCATCAAAATCTTCTTGGTATCAGAGCCTTGAGATCTACCTTCTGCCACCGGCGGTCGGTACGCCACCGCCTCCCGTCGGACCACCATTGTCCTTCAAAGTTTTTGTGGTCGTTTATTCTTTTATTTCCCTGCTTGTTTCTACACAGTTTTTCTGAATCATTTTTAGCCCTTTTTTTGCCTCCAGTTTTCTGTTATTAAGGTCTGTCAAACCTTTTTTCAGTGATGAGACGACTATAGTGTTTATGAGGGGGAGATTGGTCATTTATTGCCGAATTTTGCAAGGATATCGTCGTGATGGATTAAGATCGCCAGTCAAAGAGATTATTGTACGGTATCCTCTCTCGTTGCCGCTGCTGGAATATCTTCATCTCCTCCTTTTTGTTGGTTTCGCATGTAGCTTTTATCGTGGCTGCCGTCGCTCCAATCGTATTGCCGCCACAGTATCGTCATCTCTGTTTTGGGATGCAGATATTTTCTTTCATGGTCGTTGTTCGTTGAATCATTGTGCAGTCGGAATCTGCAGCTGGACGGCGCCTCTTTTGTCATCTTGCACTGCTACATATGTTGGAATTTCAAAATATGATTTATTAATTAAATTATATTATTGAGTTTTATTTTGGAATATAATTTAGTGTTAATACTGTGTAAGTGAGTTTTCATTTATTGGGTTATTATATTGAGTTTTTTAGTAGAAAGAGAAAGTTAAAGAAAAATGGGTGTAAATGAGGTGGGTATAGTTTTCCACATAGAAACTTTACAAGAAGGTGGAAGGGTATATAACTAAAAGACAAAAGATGACTATTAGTTTTCTAGTCAAAGAGGCTATGCTATGGTGCTTTGCGGTGGTGCAAAACACCACCAATCGCGACACGCGGCGCGCACTCGTGCGATCGGGCAACGTGCGAAAGGGCAATTGAGCGACTTAGGGCGCTTTGATGGCGCACTTTGCACTTGCGCATCGTCGCTCGGAGCATGGGAGCCTAAAGTTTTATCAAAGTCAACCAGATTGACGAGCGGAGTTAATCGACCTGATCAAGGGATGTTATAACCCAAGCGGGATGATCTGAATCGTTAGATTAACTCGCGGCGTTTCGTACAGGGGTGTGTCCATTCGCTTACGATGAGACGCTAAATGTAGACCGTGCGATCTAAGGAATTTCAAAAAGAGTTAATCCAATGGTTGCTGAATCGTAGGCATGAAAGGAGGTGACTGCTCATGAACAACCACCAAAATGGCTATAAAAAGAGTTCTAGGTCTCTTTTTTGGACACCGAAAATTGTTTTGTTCTCCTCTCTCCGTCCTCTACATTCTGGCATTATCAGATTAACATTTCAGAGTGTTCTTGGTTTGATCAAACCGTACATAGTTTGAATCAAACAAGAAACACCACTGCATTGTATCCTGAAGGCAAATTTCTACTTCAACTCCATTGTGTGCTCGCGGTTTTCATCCGAAAGGGGAGAAATATTGGCTAAAAGATAGCGTTCCTAGAGCGTGCCTTGTAGTAACTTGGATTCATAATTATTATAATTCCTTGAGAAATTTCCAATAATTTTTGGCAATATCACTTCTGAAAAAATGGAAGGAACGGTAGCACAATCCATCCAAGTTATGAGTCAAGATTTGGTGCAACTGGATTGCTTTGATGGCAAAAATTTCACCCGTTGGCAAGAGAAAATCATGTTCTTTCTCACAACTCTTAAACTGGCGTATATTCTAGATGACGGGCTTGACCCTATTTCCGAATCTACACCCAAAGATACTGAAGATATCAAGCAAAAACGTGTGAAGGGGAAAGAAGATGAATTCATGTGTCAGGGATACATTCTTAATGCATTATCTCAAATTATTTATAGTGCACATCGGATGATTCTACGGTAAAGGAATTATGCAAGGCATTGGAGAATAAATATCAATATGAGGAAGCGAGTAACCGTAAGTTTCTTATTTCTAATTATATGAATTACAAAATGATTAATGATAAATATGTCGTTGCGCAAGCCCATGAACTCCAACAAATAGTTGGTGATCTTGAAGCTGCCGGTATAAACCTTCAAGATGAATTTCAGGTGGGGGTGGTTATTTCTAAACTTCCATCCGCTTGGAATTTTTAAGAAGAAAATTAACCATGACAAAAAAACATACACAGTTGAATCTCTTCTTCGCCATCTTCATATTGAAGAAGATTTTCGTATTCGGGAAAAGAAGGAAGATCAAAGTGATAATCAATCCAAGGCAAATATGGTTGAGGATCAAACATCCAAAAGTACCAAAGATTCCAAACTCAAAGCAAAGAATGATTCAAATTTCAAGAAACAAGGTGTAAATACAAAGAAGAAAGGTAAATGCTACTTCTGTGACAAACCAGGTCACTTTTCTCGAGAATGTCGACTTAAAAAGAAGACATTTTTTGGAAAACAAGTGGCTAAGGAAACCAACAATGTTAAAGGACTTATTGCAATGGTGTGCGAAGCAAATTCTGTGGATAATGAAAGTGGGTGGCGATTAGATACCGGCGCAACCATTCATATCTGCAAAGATCGTTCTCTTTTCAAAACATATCAAGAGATCGATGGAAAGGAAGTAAAAATGGCGAATAACCTCCGCACCAAAGTAATTGGAAAGGGCACAATGGAATTGAAATTAACATTTGGGAAGGTTCTTACTTTGATTGATGTACTTCATGTACCGACAATGTGTAAAAATCTCATGTTTGGAGACCATCTCAATAAGAGAGGTTTTAAACTTGTGTATGAGTCGGATAAGCTTGTCTTATCCAAGAATGGTCAGCTTATTGGTAAAGGGTACTCTTGTAACGACATGATTAAATCTGATATAATAAATGATATTAGTTTTATTTATATGGCTGACTCTATTTCTTTATGGCATAATAGATTAGGCCATGTTAATTATAGAAGTATAAAAAATATGACTAATCTAGGATTACTTTCTGATTGTAAAGTTGACCATTACGATAAAGATGTAAGATAACTACAAAGTCATTTAAATCTGCTGAGCGGACATCCGAAATGCTTGATCTTATACATAGTGATATATGTGATATGAAGAGTAATGTCACTCGTGGAAAAAATAAATATTTTTTAACTTTTATCGATGATTACTCTAAATATGCATATATATATATATATATATATATACTTAAAAGTAAAGATAAGTATTCGATAAATTTCTTATTTTCAAAGCAGAAGTTGAAACTCAACAAAATCAAAAAATCAAGATCCTACGATCCGATAGAGGTATTGAATACTACCAAATGGATTTATTCAATTTTGTAATACTCATGGAATAATTCATCAAGTTACATCACCATACACGCCGCAACAAAATGGAACAGCGGAAAGGAAAAATAGGACTTTGGTTGAAATGATAAATAGAATTTTAATCAGTTTTGGGTTGCCTTTGTCTATGTGGGGTGAAGCAATTTTATCTGCATGTTATATTCTAAATAGAGCTCCATTGAAAAACAAGGATATTACACCGCATCAATTATGGCTTAATCGTAAACCTAATCTTAACCGTCTCAAAGTTTGGGGATGTCTTGCTTATGTAAGAAAATCCGAACCTAAAAGACCCAAATTAGGAAATAGGACTTACAAATGTGTTTTTATTGAATACTCTAACAGTAGTACGACTTATAGATTTCTGAATCTTAAAACTCAAGAAATTATTGAGTCGGTGGTTGTGCAATTTTTTGAACATCTAACAAAGTCGAGTACTTTGAATCAAGGATTGGAAAATAACAATTCGACTATTGATGCCTCACCTTCTAATGCTTCATCACAACCAATATGACCTTTGGAATCAACGGATGGCATTGAACCAAGAAGAAGTAAGAGACGAAGAACTAAGAAGATATTTGGACCTGACTTTGTAATTTATCTTATAGAGGGAGATGTGAATAAAACTAAGAACAAAACCAAGTTTGTTCTTAATGTGGAAGATGAACCGACTACATTTCATGAAGCAGTAACATCTAGGGATGCTATCTTTTGGAAAGAAGCAATCAATGATGAAATGAACTTAATTTTGTCAAACAAAAATTGGGTTATTACAGATCTTCGCCCTGGAGCAAAACCAATTGGGTGCAAATGGATATTTAAAAGGAAATTAAATCCGGATGGTTCTATTAATAAGTTTAAAGAGAGATTAATTGCTAAAGGATATAAACAAAAACATGAAATTGATTATTTTGATACATATGCACCCATTGCACACATAACTTCCATTAGACTATTAATTTCTCTTGCTTCTATTCATATTAGACTATTAATATCACTTGCTTTTATTCATAATTTAGTGATTCATCAAATGGATGTAAAAACAGCATTTCTAAATGATGATTTAGAAGAAGAGATATACATGGAACAACCTGAAGGGTTTGTTTTGCCTCAACAAGAAAAGAAAGTGTGTAAACTAGTTAAATCTATTTATGGCCTTAAACAAGCTCCTATGCAATGGTATGAAAAGTTTGATAAGATAATAAGATCCCTTGGTTTTAAAGTAAATGATGCCGACAAATGCATTTATAGTTATTTTAATAATGTTATTGGAGTCATTATCTTCTTAAATGTAGATGACATGCTATATTTGGGTCCAGTCTCAAATATGCGGAAGAAACTAAGAGGTTACTATCATTAAACTTTGAAATGAAAGATTTAGGGGAAGCTGATGCTACTCTAGGAATCAAAATAGTAAGAAAAGTTAATGTATTAGCATCATCTCAATCTCACTATATTGAAAAGGTTCTTAAGAAATATAATCATTTTGAACTTAAGCCAACAACCACACCTATTGATCCTAGTATCAAATTATTGAAAAATACTGGGTGTACGATGGATCAACCTAAATATGCCAGTGTCATTGGAAGTCTCATGTATGCAATGGCATTGCACTAGACCAGACATTGCCTATGCGGTAGGAATGTTATGTAGGTTTACAAGTAATCCAGGACAAGAACATTGGAATGCAATTTCTAGATTACTTTGATACCTAAAGAGGACTATGGATTATGGATTACATTATGTAGGGTATCCATCTGTATTAGAAGGATATAGTGATTCCAATTGGAATAACCACGAATCAAAATCAAAGTCCACAATTGGTTGGATATTTATGCTAAGGAGCAGCCATTTCTTGGGGATCCAAGAAACAAACATGTGTGTCTGATTCAATAATGCAATCTGAATTCATAGCCCTAGCAAATGCAAGTAAATAAGCGGAATGGCTTATAAATTTATTATTTGATATTCCATTATGGAAAAATCCATCTCCTGCTATTATGATTAATTGTGATAACCAGGCTACATTATACAAGGTTTTAAGCAAAACCTATAATAGAAAATCTAAACATATTAATCTAAGACATCAAATTTTGAGGCAATTACTCAAAGAAGGAGTAATTACAGTTGACTATGTTGAAACGAACAAGAAATTAGCAGATCCCCTGACTAAAGGTCTTGTTAGAGAAATGATATATATCACCTCAAAAGGAATGGAACTAAGGTCAATAAAATAAATCAACTATATTTTAATGGGAACTCCACTTATGTCTTGAAAATATAGACAAAGTTCAATGTGGTACTAACAAGTTAAATGACAGTTATGGAACACAAGGAACTTATATGTAAAAGTCCATTCCTATGTGCCTAGTGTTGGTATTTTGCATGATAGAGGATGAAGTTTACTTCTTGATAAATCATATAAATGTGACTCGCAGAATCACTGAAGTTGATTTACCTATATGAGTGATGAAAGTGTGGTCGCTTTCTATGGAACAAAGACCGATACTAAGACACCCATGAAATCAGGATAAGCACAAGGCCGTAAGTGTGCATGCTAACAAAACACTCTTCAATAACGAGATTAGTATTTGTAATGGTTCCGGCTCATCTCAAAGGGTCCTTGGTTCAAGATACGTTCACTATAGCACCTTGATGAAGCTTTGAATTATTTTCACTAAGTGGAAGTTCAAGTCCCAAAGACACTTCTCATTTATGTACTAAATAATGCCAGAAACTTTGTTACTGTCTATATACTATTGTATCTTTAATTTCTTATTTATGAGTATTTTGAAATGGTGGGGAATTGTTGGAATTTCAAAATATGATTTATTAATTAAATTATATTATTGAGTTTTATTTTGAAATACAATTTAGTATTAATATCGTGTGAGTGAGTTTTCATTTATTGGAGTTTTTTAGTAGAGAGAGAAAGCTAAAGAAAAATGGGTGTAAATGAGGTAGGTATAGTTTTCGTGTCCCACATATAAACTTTACAAGAAAGTGGAAAGGGTATATAACTAAAAGACAAAAGATGACTATTAGTCTTCTAGTCAAAGAGGCTATGTTATGGTGCTTTGCGGTGGTGCAAAGCACCACCAATCGCGACACGAGACAAGCATTCGTGCGATCGCGCGACATGCGAAAGGGCGATTAGGCGACTTAGGGTGCTTTGATGGCGCACTTCGCACGTGCGCATCGTCGCTCGGAGCATGGGAGCCTAAAGTTTTGTCAAAGTCAACCAGATGGACGACTGTTGTTAATCAATCTGATCAAGGGATGTTATAACCAATGCGGGATGATCTGAACCGTTAGATTGACTCGCGGCGTTTCGTAGAGGGGTGTGTCTATTCGCTTACGATGAGACGCCAAATCTAGATCGTACGATCAAAGGAATTTCGAAAAGACTTGATCCAGCGGTTGCTGAATCGCAAGCTAAAAGGAGGTGACTGTTCATGAACAGCCACCAGAATGGCAATAAAAAGAGTTCCAGACCTCTGTTTTGGACACTGAAAATTGCCCTGTTCTCCTCTCTCCGTCCTCTACATTCTGGCATTATCAGGTTAATATTTCAAGTGTTCTTGCTCGACATTGTGGCCTCAATTTAACTGATTTCTGGAGTATAATACGGTTCAGCTGTGTGCTTCATTTTTTTACTGGGTTCCTTCTGATTATTGTTCTTTAGTTGGCTTCTTTATTGGTTTGTGGTGCAATTCCCCAGAGGCCTCTTTCCTCTTCTTTTAAGTGTTGCACTTGCCGATGTTGTCCGGCGCATTGTGGTCTTGTTTGGTGCTGTCAATGTTTTTACGGGGCGTGGATGTTATAGGCCGCCTGGCGTCTGCTCTCATGCCGATGTTTTTCCAGCAAGTCGATTGGTCCGTCCATGAGGGGGACTGTTGTCGTATCCCACGTTTGGTTTTACAGGTCGAGGTTTTGCTTTGGGACCCGCACATTGTTAAGCTTAATGGAAGCATTTTTATGTTAATTGAAGACATGGGCTCGTGTTAAGAGGGAGCAGGGTATTCTCATGCAGATTGAAGCTTTTTCTAGTGCAAATTGACTTCAGTTTCACCTCCATCAATTTGAGGGGCAATGTTGGAATATACTGTTTTTACGTATGGTAGTATTTTATAGTGTTGGTCTAATATCCCATAGTTAAGGGATGTCACAGTTTTACTATTCTCTTTTTTATTGTTTGGCCCATCATATATTGAGCTCTATATGTTGTAGTTTGTCATTTTTCTTTTGTATCTTGTATGTCCTAGAACCATTTAAACTCTAGTATAAATACAATTAGTGGCCTCCTAATTGGGTAAGCTATTACCTCATAAAAATTTCCTGATATAACCATTATAAATACAAATCTTATATACATTCTGACTAATATATATATATATATATATACACACACACACACACACACACTAGCGGATGCCCGTGCCGAGGGCACAGCGATAAATAAAAAAAAAAGAAAAAGAAAAAAAATATTTAAAACTATTTCCCTTTTTAAATTATTTCCCTTTTTAAAAGAAAACAAAAACAAAAACAAACCCTTTTTTATAATAAAAAAACCATTTTATTAAAAAAAAAAAAAAACTTTTAGCATGACATTTCGTGCATGGGCATGAAAGGAAGAAAATATCATGCATGAAATGTCATGCATTAAAGTGAAGATATTTTGATATATATATATATACAATTCCGGTATATTGAACCATTTGGAGGGATATTTATAACGCTATTGCTATTTATAGAAAATTGTATGTAATGTTAATTAAGTTGATTATCTTTTTTTATAATTAATTGCATAAAACAAAACCCGCCTAACGGGAGACAGAATCCCATATACAAAAAAATAGTCGCTAAGGGGGCGACACGGTTTACAACAATCGCTATACCAAGCCAACTTAAAACACATGGCCACAAAAGCTCACAAAAAGAAAAGAAAAAACAAAAAAAAGCCTAAACTCCCAACCGCAACTTGTCCAAAAAAATCTACAAAAGACAACTGAACTAAGATATCTCACTTTACAACATAAATACATCATGGACAACACTGATGCTAAAGCCACATGCACCGAAGCCTCCACATCGTTGAAACATTTCCTGTTCAGCTCCCTCCACACCGTCCACATGAGACATCGAGGAGCCGTCTTCCACACATCACGCTTGGTCTTACTCACTGGGACACCCTGCCAAAACCTCAACAAGCCCTCCACCAACTTCGAAACCACCCAACACAAACTAAAAATAGCAAGTAACTGTTGGAATATGGTGTTTATATTTATTATTATGTTTTATGTCTTGGTTATATTTCTAATAAGCCAAGGGCATTTAGGTATTTGTAGTGTCTCTTATATTAGGTTAGGGTTTAGTGTCTGTCCTATATATACCCCTTTAAGGGTCTTTGTAATTTATCCATTTTATCATCTATTATCAATATACTATTACATTCTGAATTCTTAGTTGGTATCAGAGCCAAAAGCTCTCTTATTCCGGTTTCTCCGGCAGGCGGCTATTGCCGCTCGTCCGGTCATACAGTTTCCTGGAATCACTCCTCTTTGGTACTGCTGCTGCTTGGTCCATTCTCTCTGGCGAAGATTTCTCGATGGCCCCTTTTTCGGATGGTGAGAGCTTCTCTCTCCAGGTAACTTTTGTGATGCCCTAACCATGGTTGCTTTCGGTTCACCTCATGTTCCGGTGCCTTGTTTTTAGGGCGTTTGTTTGTTTGGATCTTGACTCGTATGTTTGCATTTTTGGTGTTTTACGGTGGTTGTCAGGAGTATGTTGATTTGCTGGTTCGGTTTGTATACCCGGATGGTTCTATGCTCCACTTTGTGTATGTTGAGATTTCTTACGGCATTATCTGCTTGGGGTTTGGGTCCCATTTTTTCAGCCCCTATATTCTGGGGTAATGTTTGGTGTAGTGACAGTTAGGGTTTCTTTTATAAATGGAACAAAAATAGAAGGTGATACCCATATTACCCCCTCTTTTAATATCAAGTCTGATCCCACTTATGAGGTAATTTCTGGTTTTACCCCTCTAAAATTTTCAGCTTTATTCCCACTTCAGAATATTTATCCTTTCAGCCCCTGTTTTTTGAAAAGTATGTTCCGCACCCTTTACCTTCTGAAAGTTGTGAATCAGCTCCTACTTTTTCTGGAATTTCCAAATCTACCCCAGAAGGTTTCTGAAATAATTTTTCAGCCCAACTTCTGAAATTTGCTGCCTAGTCCCTGATATTTCTGTTATCCCAAATGAGCCCTTGTATTTTCTGAAATACCACTTCTGCCCATGAAACTTTTGGAAATTATTTTTCAGCCCTCGAATTTTCTGAAAAATTTAATTTCAGGCCCTAGAATTTGGGGACTTTTGCTCTTTGGGGTAGAAGATGTTGGGTTCTTTATAGGGGATTTCTTCGATATTTGTGTTGAAGATGATTGGGTGACTCGGCATGCATTTTTCACGCTGTGGAATCGTATGATGTGGTTGATTTATTCCTACTCTTTGGGTATGCCGATGTTTTTGATGGGGTTGGTTTGTTGGTTACGTCTCCCGTGGAGGACAGGTTGCTTGGAGCGGTCGAGTTGGTTTGAGGGTATGTCGACCCATTTTGGGAGACTTTGACTACATTTGCCACCATTGGCACTCTTCTTATCTACATGTGATCTTGTAGATCCTTGGTACTGTTTTCTCAAACCATTTGGAGTCGCGGCATTTTTCTGGATTTGTGAAGTTTTTTCATTGCTTATATGCAATTGAAGGTATCCTTCACTCCATTTCATCTCTTGTGATCTAGAGATTATTTGTCGTTACTCTGTTATATTGGTCTGATTTGAGGAATTCTATATGGTACATCTCGGTTTGTGATCCGTTTGGTTCGAGTTGTTTGATGGCATTGTGTTGGTCGGATTGGCCCTTTTTTGTCTCAAGATCAACTTTCGGTTTGAGGTCTGATTTAATTTGTTCGTTGGCATGGTCGGTCGACCCTTTTTGTGTCACGAACATTTTCATAAGGGCGGGTGTCATTTTTGGCACATGTATTACGATGGGTACCAAGGGGGAATGTTGTGTGGGTATATTGGTGGTCTGCCTCATGCTTTTGTTTTCTCCAGCAAGTCGATTGGTCCAACCATGAGGGGGGAGTGTTGTCGTATCGTATCCCACATTTGGCTTGACGGGTTGAGGTTTTGCTTTGGGACCTACACATTTTCAAGCCTAATTGAAGCATTTTGACGTTGGTCGGAGACTCGTGTTCAAGTTACAATTTTCAACCGAGGAGTAACATATCTCGGTGCAAATTGACTTTGGTTTGTCACCTCCATCAATTTGAGTGGGAGTGTTGGAATATGGTGTTTATATTTATTATTATGTTTTATGTCTTGGTTATATTTCTAATAAGCCAAGGGCATTTAGGTATTTGTAGTGTCTCTTATATTAGGTTAGGGTTTAGTGTGTGTCCTATATATACCCCTTTAAGGGTCTTTGTAATTTATCCATTTTATCATCTATTATCAATATACAATACATTCTGAATTCTTAGTGTAACATGTCCCACAATCTCTTCAGATAGTCATAATGAAGCAAGATGTGATCCACCGTCTCCCCATTCGGCTTACATAGGCAACAATGACTAATAATCATCTTATCCGTCTGCCTCAAATTGTCGATGGTTAGAAAATATCCTCTAGGTACAGTCCAAGAAAAAAATCGCCACGTTAAGAACAACCTTTATACACCTCCACCCAGAAGGTGGTAAAAAGAATTAACTCAGAACGCACACCCTCTTTTACCTAACCAGCACAATTCGTCCCTACTCCCACTAGGAATGCCTACCCCTCCAAGGCCTCCATAAACTCCGCCACCTCCCAATCATAAAATTGACATTTAAAATGAGGATTCCAAATTCCTCTCCCTCCACACCAGCCCACATAATCCTCCATCGACGCCTCCCCATTCACAGCCAAACTGTATAGTCCTAGGAACCTAACCATCAATGGGACTTACCACACCATTAACCCCACCAAAATCTCACCCTGCTTCTTGTATCACCCACCGTAAAAGACACAAACCTACAAAAATCAACCCACACTCGCCCGATATTCTTCCACAACCGCACTCCATGAGGCGCCTTGGACTATCCAATACTCCGGCCCCGCAAACTCTCCCCGATTCCGCTACCAACACCCTCCTCCAATGCGTCCCCTCCTCTAATGGAAACCACCTCAACCATTGGCCTAAAAGGGGGTGGTTGAATCGAGTGAGGACCCAGACCCTTCACCACCACCCCTTTTTTTTTCTGCTAGAGGTCTGCATACATTCCCCCACCCAACAAGTTTATACTGAAAACTGCTCCTCACAACCTCTCTAAATAAAGTCCCTCATGCACTTCTCCAACATCTTCCACACGGAAACCGAAAAAGATTAATAGGAAATAAGGGGGAATACTACTCGACGTACTCTTTATCAAAGTCGACCTCTCCCCTTTTCGAAAGATAAGCCCCTTTCTACTCTGCCAACCTCCTCTCCACTTTCTCCAAAATCAAATGTTAGACAGATTCAGACATACAAATCACTCCAAGAAGCATACCCAGATAAGTGGTAGGAGTCTTCCTCACTCTACAAACCCAACATACCTAACAGATCCTCCACATCTTCTACATTCCCCACTGGGATAATCTCACTCTTCCTCACATTAATTTTCAAAACCGATACCACTTCAAAACTAATAACAACAGTCTTAAGGGTCGTGATATGGCCCTCATCTGTGAGACAGAACAACAATGTATCATCTGCAAACAACAAATGAGAAACTAGGACTTAAAATTCTCCCCTTCTCCTACCATAAACCCCTCCACCCTCCCTCTCGCCACCGCCCTTGATAACAATCGTCTAAGAGTTTCCATAACAAGTATGAACGAAAGGAGACAACGCACCTGACGAAGCCCCGTAGAGCTCTTGCGAAAACCCTCTAGGGAGCCATTAATCATCACCGAAAACCTGATGGAAGATATACAACTCCGAATCCTTTCTCCACCATATCCCACTGAAACCTAAAACCTCATCCACTGTAATATATACAAGAATTCCCAATTTACATGATCTAACATACAAATAATTCCTAGACTAACCCCCCTCTAACGTGCCTCCACACACTCATTCACTACCAACACCACATCGAGAATCTGCCTATCACCGACAAAAGCATTATGAGAATCCGACACCACTGAATCTATCACCTTATGGAGGCTTCGAGACAAAACCTTAGCCAGTAACTTATAAATGCTAACCATTAGACTGATAGGTCTAAATCCCTAAATGTCATTGGCCCCCTTGTCAACCCCTCTTTCTTAGAGACCAAGGTGATGAAAGAGGCATTGAGACTCCTCTCAGATTGACATAAACTATATAGAACTCCTCAAAGACATCCATCACTTCTTCCCTCACTCACCCCCCCCCCCCACCCCAACCCAACCCAACACCCCAACATGACTGAAAAAATGCCAAGGAAAAACTATCTTGCCCAGTTCTTTATCCTCACATGCATAGCACACAATGCTTGCACCACCTCCTCTTCTGTAAATGGAATCTCCAACCCTTCCCTCTCAACATCAATAATAGAGTCAAACAATACCCCCTCCAAAGCGAGACGCCAAACATTGTGTAGGTAATGATGATTATAGAACTTTATTGGGATGATGTGATGGTGCTACAATTTTTATTGTGTTAGTTGCATTGGTTATGGATCTTGTTGTAATGATAGCCATAATACATTATTTTTCTAATAATTTGGTGAGTATTTCTCAAGAAGAGGCCCACACCTCATTTACCTCAAGGCCTTGCCTAAGAAAAAAGACTCAAACCACCTAATGCCTTTATAAACATGGTGATTTGATGATTTAAAAGGTAGCCATGGCCTCTGTACCAAGCCAAATAACTAGTACAATCTCGGAAGCACGGATACAGATACACGCATCATATATGATACGAAAATACGAGAAAAACTCAAAAGCTAGAATACAATGGAATACAATAATAAAACAATTTGAGTTTGTGTATAAAAATGTATCAATTTAACAACTTTATGAACAATATAACAAGATAAGATATTTTATTCAATATTAATTGTTTAAAACATATACACAACAATTCATCATTTATCTTTCTAAAAAAAAATCATCGTTTATCATAAATGTTCAAATGTTGCTTGCTTACAAATTATGCTTTTGTTCAAAGGTGACAACAAAGCAATAAGGAGGATTATAGAGCGGAAATGCCATTGAAAGAGAGATATGAGTTGTTTTAGTTTCTGACTTTTGATCATATTCTATTATGAGACAAATGAGACATCGGAACACTATTTCAGAAAGTGAATTATCAGGACTTTTCCCAGCAAAGTGCCAATGCTCTGGTGCAAATATAAGATAATAATAACTGTAGTATAGGTATTCTTGACTCTGGAGTAACCTCTCCTCGAGGAGTAGAACTCCCTTAAGTAGTTCTCTCGAAGCCGTCAAACTTTGAAGAAAATCAATGTTTAAATAATTATAGATTCTAAACCTAGTATTTACTAGTAATAATGGTAGTTGGTGTGTTAGTAACCTCTCCCCGAGGAATAGAATGAGTATTCCCTCAAGTAGTTCGCTCAACAAAGAAGGAAGCCTGTGGCAAACAAGTACATTCACACAGGTAAAAGGGCGTCCGGGTCCAGGATATCTGACTTGATGAAGATAAGGATCGAGGGACTCATTCTACAACCGAATAACCCATTTAGGATTGTCGAGAGTATAGGTTTCGAGGCTGGTAGGTAGGGTGAAGTTCGGTATGTCCCAATACTTCCGCAAGAGAGAGAGAGAGAGAGAGAGAGAGAGAGAGATCACTCTGCCACCACCAAACAACCTTATAATGATGTGAATTTGGGTGCGGAAGCATAAAAAGAAGTTATTCTACACAACAACTAATCTACACAACAACAACAACAACTAAAGAAATGAAATGGGTTTCTTTCTCTCTCTATTCTCTATTCTCTATTCTCTATATTAAAGGTTGAGTACAAATGGGGCCAAGTGGCCTATTTATAGGAAGAGTTAGCTTGTTAATCAAGCTATTATCTAAAAGACTAAAAAAGGCAACTAATATCTAAAAATGACATATTAGTCCAAAACATACTTGGAAACTAATAAGGCTCTAAAATAAAGGAAAAATACAATAAAAGCAAGAAAATATTAAAATAAACTCTCATTCCCATCATTCTCCCCTACTTGAGAGAGCTCGTCCCGAGCAATAAAAGTGTGGGTGAGGGCATCATCCGCGGGCTCCCTTACTTGAAAAGGAAGTCGTCCTTTGAAGCGAAACTCCAAATGTATGCCAAACCATGCTCGATGAAGAGGAATGTGACCTCTAGTCCGTCCAAATGAAGCGCTAACACAAGATCGACGCGGAGAAGGCCATTGATGCCAAATTTCATCCAAAGTGCTCATGATGAGCCTCCGTAACATCGAAGCATGTAAATGCGTCATGGAGCGCGCCTCATAAGGAACCCAAAAAGGATCCACAAATCCCACCAATCGTGATCTCCTCGTGCAACATATGATCCTCAAAGGAAAGAACCACCAAACCATCATCACAAAGCTCATCATCGTGACCAAAAATGGGGAAAAAATCCATCAAATCAAATATTGCCACCTCACGATAATGAGTGCGAATCTCCCAACCATCTTCAACAAATAAATCAAAAAAATCACATAGGAAGTACCCCTCGTCTTCTATCCCAAAGATAGGAATGAAGTCCATAATCTCAAATGCCTCCAAATCTCTATATCGGGTGCGAGTGATCCATCCATCCTCCTCAAATATGGGGTAAAAGTCACAAGGAAGGAACCCGGAGTCACTAACAAGCATCGTCGGGGTCTCAACAACCTCGGAGACATCCTCGTGAGGCAAATCCGAAGAGATAGTATCATCGGTGTACGCCGGAATGACATCAGATGTAGGAGGAGGTACACCGGTGGACAAATACTCCAAATATGGGATCAAATACCTCGCTCGTGCGCGTATCCATTGTTCACCTGCCATCTCCATCTCATAATACTCGGCCCGACATCGATGTAGGTGTTGATGGTACATCTCATACTCTCCCATAGAATAAGCACTATATGCCAATGCGTGAAGCTTTTGAGAGTGATATGAATCCGTCTCGGCCCAAGAAGCTTGAAGACTTTGGAGTTCCTTGATGATGGCACAACTAACCGTGTCAAAATGGGCACATGCATTCATATCGAGGCCGTATTGGGCACCATCCCATGAGAATTTGTAAGAGAGATATTCTTTGGGTGAGGGAGGGATTAAATCATAGGACCTTGATAGATTTGGGGAAGATTTGTAATTATTGGAAAATTCGGGGGCTGAATTGTAATTTTCAGAAATTGGTTAGGGATTAGTGTGTTGAAGACGGTGGGGGGAAAAGTTTGATTAGGATTTGGAATGTGGTGGGGGGTTGTCGGGGTTGAATATGAATGCCAATTAGGGTTAGGGTTTTGAAAGGGAGTGGGTTTGGGGGTTTCTTGAAAATGGGGTAAATAGGGTGGGACAATTTCTTGGATTTGTGGCGGGTTTTGAATCTTGAGAGGGGTAGATTGCACCCAGATGAGACTAGAATGGACTGAAATCTGGTTGGGTGGGTCTTTGGGGTTTGGGGTTGACCCGCTTAGGGTTATTGAAGTCGTCGGAGGGTGAATCGTAGCCTTATTGGGGCTGCGGGACTGCTGCCGCAATTTCTGGTCATTCTGGACAGCTGGGGAGTCCCGGCCAACCGCCGGAGTGGTGGTCCAGCTATAGCTTGGAGCGGAAAACATCGGGATGGAGCCGGAAGGGTCGGTCGGCACCGGACAGCTAGCATTTAAACAGGTCTGCGGTTTCAGACCTTGGATTTTGACGGGGGAAGCATCTGACTTGGCCGGAGGTTGGATTGGTGGACGGTTGCCTTGGGTAGGGAGAATGGAGGCTCTAGTGGCTTTGTCGGCCACCACCGGGGTGGTGCGACCAGGAAATTGGGGCTGGCGGCTTTGTCCGGGGTCTTGGTGTGTGTCGGCAGGTGGGGGACTTGGTGGGGGTTGCCGGCCAACCTTTTTTTGGGTTTTGGGGGCTGTTTTGGGGTGTGGTTTGAGTGGGTAGGATTAGGGTTTGTGAAACTAGGGTTTTTTGGGGGGCAAAGGTGTAGAATGGGTGGATCTTGGAGAATTAGGGTTTCAATGGTGGGACTTGTTGTACGTAGGATGAAATCGGAATGATCCCAACCTGAATCTGAATTGTATTTGATAATCATCCTCGCGCCAAGAACAAACGCGGCTCTAATACCTATTTGATGTGAATTTGGGTGCGGAAGCGTAAAAAGAAGAAGTTATTCTACACAACAACTAATCTACACAACATCTATACTACACAACAACAACAACAACAACTAAAGAAATGAAATGGGTTTCTTTCTCTCTCTATTCTCTATTCTCCATATTAAAGGTCGAGTACAAATGAGGGCCAAGTGGCCTATTTATAGGAAGAGTTAGCTTGTTAATCAAGCTATTACCTAAAAGACTAAAGGAGTTAGCTTGTTAATCAAGCTATTACCTAAAAGACTAAAGAAGGCAACTAATATCTAAAAATGACATATTAGTCCCAAACATACTTGGAAACTAATAAAGCTCTAAAATAAAAGAAAAATACAATAAAAGCAAGAAAATATTAAAATAAACTCTCATTCCCATCATATAGTCACTCCTGAGGAACAAGGAAATCATTAAATAACTTCGGAGAGACTAGTCTGTCATGTCAAAGTACAATTAAACACCTAGAATATTATTAAATCTAGGATTAGAGATGCGAAGACATGACATAAGGCTGATCAACAAAGTGTCCTTTCATCCCCCCAAGAGAGGTGAGCCACCTTATTAACGCTACCACTGCAGAAGAAGTCTTTGTCTCATTAATGAGCTCACTTCCTCATAAATGACAAGTCAGAAGCACTCAATGCTCCAAACCCCTATATAAGGAAGGATCGGACTTCATTACACGACTACTCTACAGCGAATTAATTGTTTTCTATATTCTCACATTCTATGGCATTCAACCGTTCTCCTTAAGGGAAAATCATTGCCTTATTCCCATGTTCATATTATTTCTTATAGCACATAAGACACAGAATTCATCTAAAAAACCATACTCGGCAGAGTGGTCTTGCACTTGAAGTACTTACTTTGTCACCCTCTCGCTTAGATTCTCAAAGACTTCCAGCTCACTTTTTTATGCAAAAAGGGACTTCCTCCTTACTCTTTAACTAGCAGAAGAACCTCTAGGTAAAGGGGTTACGTGTCAAGCTCTCCTCACATTTATCTGGGAATATCCTCCTACAACCATATCCTCTGCTACACTCACATTCAACAATAATAATAATAATAATAATAATAATAATAATAATAATAATAATAATAATAAGAGATAATTAAAGTAATATCCCTTAAGTTTTTGGCTTATTAAACACACGACTTGTGGTTTGAGAAATTACAATCATCTCCCCTAACATTTGGATATATGTAATATATTAATAGTGAGGTCCAATTTGTTTCACAGATGTTAAAGGAAAATATTGACATCGACCATCAAATCATATGAAAATTTGAAACAATGGCTGATAAGTAAGCTAATATTGTGATATTTGACTGTTTTAAAATTGTAAGTTTACAGTGAAAAAATTTCACATGGGATATATGTAGTAACCCAAAATGCAAGGGATGTCGGTCTAGTTATTAGTAAATAATAATAATGAGAAGACTTTCTAGTAAAAGAGACGGATAATAAGGATTCCAGATGTTTAGTTCTCACTCGAAAAGGATCACCCCTCAAAGATTGCACAAACAATGATGACCCCGAACCCTTAACCTGCATAACAGCAACAAATACAAATTTAGCAACAAAATTAGGACAATAATAATAAATATAATAATAATAATAATATAATAATAATAACAACAATAATATAATAATATCAACAACAACAATGACTCGTGCTGAAGTGGCAACAATAATAATGAACTACTTAACAAATGTATGGACAAAAACATCTAACACTAGTAACTCCTGCTGAGGTGGCAACTTCTTTTCTCCGCAAAAAGTATTTCTGACATTTGATACTTATTTTTCATTTTACTTTCCTATCAGCATCCTATTTTCTCCATTATATGAATGCAAAGCCCACCATCCCCCACAGACGACCCACATGTAGTTTTGAATTTTAATTTTTAAATCCAGGGAACATTCTATCTATATCCTTTATGGTGGGTGATAAGCGAAGTGCTTGAAAAAATGGAAATATAGGGATTTTATATATTGAGACCTATTTATTTTGATCTCATAGGGTTTAACTTTGAGATTCCCCTTGTTTGATCTCATCTTAGCACGAACAGTTTTTGAAATACTGATATTAAGAGTATTAAAATACTTGTGTTTCTTTTCTTCTTGGCCCTACTGTTGGAGCGGCTACCCCGAGGTCCGTTGATCAAGCATATAAATCGAACTACAAAAAAATATTACCCAACGTAAAACCCTACAAGGTGGAATTTAGGGGTTTACCTTTGAGATTCCCCTTGTTTGATCTCATCTTAGCACGAACAGTATTTGAAATACTGATTAATTGAGAACACGGGCTCGATGTACCTCACGATATTCTATCGTATTCCCAATATGAACTATAATGAGCAGAGTATGGGCTCTTCCTTCGTGATCACCTTCTGCTCACTTATGCTCCCTCTTTTGTCTCTTCACTCAAATCTGAATTAGGATTTTTGAGTTCTAAGGGTGACGAACTTATGAGAACAAGAGAGCCTTAGGTTCATATATATAGGCTATGGCAAGGATCTTAAGAAGAAATAAGGACGAGGCTCCATATGGGCCTAGGAAAACCTCATCAGACTCGGATTCTAATCCTATTCCATTAATTATAATTAAATCCACTAAATAATTATAATTGCAACTCCACTCCTTAACCCAAAATTATATTTCTACCTCCTTACTATTAATTACTTAATTCTTCTCACATTAAGGTTATAGCTACCCGTTAATAAAATAAATTATTGACAAATTATTTTATTAATTTCTTTAAGTCCTTGAGCGGTCAAGCTTAACTTATTTGTAGTATTGGATTAATATAATCCACCTGCAGGTTTTGACACGTACAAAAGGTATCACCAATCTCTACACCGAGACGTGGATTCCATCCATAAAAAACTTACGGCATACATTAATCACTGCTGCCCAATCTATCAGGCTTATTGATATAATAATAAATCTCATCCGATAGGTCAAAGCGATAAATAACTAATACACGTGTCCATGAATCATATCACTATTAAGAGACTTAAGTAAACATAATAATCATGAGTTGTACATTGTCTTATAACATCAGTACAAATACAATGACCACAAGGTGGTCCCGTTCAAGACACAGAAAGTGCAGTAGCACAATAAGTTAAAATTATATTGTTTAAACCTACTAAAATATTGTGCTACTGCCCTACCGATGGTGTGTCTAGCTCCATCTAAGACTATGAATAAGAAAACTTATATTCCACAAGAACTGGTTGTGACACCCGGACTAATTAAACACCGGGTAGCTACTCCTTTATAAAATTAATTCAAAATGCCAAGTTGGCTCAGTTAATAGCATCACTGTCGAAAACATTTTAAAGATTACTAACTACCTAGTATTTAAAAAGTAAGTGCCAAATTTTATTAAATCTGATTAATCATGCAACAAAAGTAATGAAGAAATAAATAACACCATTCACCATACTGAAGTGAAACGAATAACCATCACAAAATGTAAATAAAACCTGGAGGAAAAACTCCTCAATACAAATCCCACAACTGATAAGTAAACTGAAATAAATAACTAAAACTGAATACTGAGCAATACATGCTAGAGTCTGAAAACTGAAATGTAAAAATGTCTAATAGAATTGGGCAACATGCCCTACAACTGATAGATGCTGAGACTGGAATCCAAATGAGAGAAGCGTCTACATGCAAATCCCTGTAGCTTCCACAAACAGCTACAGCTCGTCACCTGAATGAGAATCCTATGCTTGGTGTCCTTGTGGCTGGGCACCTAAAATGGTTTTACAAAAATATATATTTGGAAGCAAATGGGTCAGAGCCCGAAAGTGGAAGTCATTTTAAAAACCTGCAAGTGCTTTAAAAACATTTAAAACATTAAATGCAATGTACATGTTAGGACGTGCACTCACATTAAATTCTCACCTCTCGACTAACTATGCACTCCTAACGTAAGTACCCATCTATAACTACCCTTTCCACTAGCTAAGTGACAACGTAAACTAGCTAGACAACCAAAGGTTCTACCCATTTTACTCGGTTAATTTAACATAACAACGCTCGTAATTTAATAGAGGTTTCACGTAAACTCAGTTATTAAGTATGCCATTGATATAACTATCAGCTAACTCATTATATATCTCGAAACAATACCGGAATATTTTTACAACATTAACATGAGGATTTCCATAAATTTAATGTATATTATTCACATCATAAATATACGATACAAGCACCCCGCAATCTAAGCTATGGTGCACACATACTCTGCTATCCATCCCGGTACATCACGTACATAAGGATCACATATTCCGAATCTCTCAGGAATAGTTCAGATAACACAAATCACAAATAGTGGAGGCGAACATAGTCACCATCACATGGGTCACGCACATACCTACGCTCCCATGGTCAGCGGACTTATTAATATCACAATAAGTCTTTCTATGACCTATGTTCATCAAGGTACCAGTCTATATCCCCCCCGTAGGCACACAAGGATTAGAGGGTCCTAAGCGAACGAAACCTCCCGTGATAGCAAGTATGGTAGGTATGTCATACATACAATCCATATATCAATACTAAGTAAACACACATCTTAGTAATATCGTATTATATTCGTAGTACATATTGCACTCTCGTACTAATTATAATTATCACAACTTATTTTATTCCGGTTCATAATTATACGTGCCATAATTTATCCTCACATCGTAGTAGACACTCACGTTTCAACCCAAACGGTTCATTGAATATAACTCTAGTGTATGATTTACTCATCTCAATAACCCAAAAGTCCCAAATCAATCACTATATCATCAAAGGAATACTAACACTACCCTTGAACCAGTTCCCGGGACTCCAAAAGTCAAAACAGTCCAAAAAGGACCAAACTGTCAACTCGTTAGAAGTCTCGTTCGAACGAGGCTTCGAACGAGTTTGGACTGTCAGGTCGTTAGAAGTCTCGTTCGAACGAGGTCCCAGTTCGTTCGAACGAACTGACTCTTCTAACGATATCTCGTTCGAACGAGATATCGAACGAAAATCCTACTCGTTAATAACGACTGGTCAACTCGTTAGAAGCTCGTTCGAACGAGTTCGTTCGAACGACCTGGGGCTGCTTCTAACGAGATGCCAGTTTCGGCCCAGAACTTCCCAAAAATCGTTTTTCACCATTTTTACTCCTCAAACCTCTTCTAAAATTCGTTCCCACAATATATTGAGTTCTCTAATCATCCTCAAACATGTTAAGGGGCTATACTAACATCATTAAAGGGTTTGATATCATCTAAACATCATTAAATCACAATTTCTACATTAATTCCCAATTTTCTTCAAGAACATAAACCCCAATTTTTTCTCATCATAAATTCCCAGATTTTAATTCGTTTATTGCATCACCTAGATATGAAGTCTCCGAAATTAAATCTCCCAACAATGTTTCTACATGCAAACCTATCCCAACATTCAATAATAACTTCAAATTTCATGAGTTTTCTTTTAATCTTTCAAGAACAATTAAGATTCTTCAATTTCTAACATGGAAAAGACATTCTTCGAATTTAAATGAAATAAAGTCACTTGCCTTGGTTTGATTTCTGAATTTGGTGTGGATTCGGTGTAGAATTTCTGCAGAATTCCTCTCTCTCTCTCCTTCTCCAAGCTTTCTTCTCCAAAAGGCTATGGTGGCTAGGGTTTGCTTTGAGGGAACTTATGAAAACCTAATTTAATAAACCTCCGTAGCTTGTTGGGTTAATAAAGGTTGGTTGGGTCAATCCCTTATCAGATTACAACTCTCAATTTTCGTCACTTTTAATTACCCAAAAATATCAAATTACTAAAATACCCTTTATAGTGCCGGGATGGCCTAAAAATACCCCGGGACCCAAACTATACCCCCGGCTAGTGTTTTTTGACTATCTCGACCCTTCCGGACGCGTTGGCGCACTCAAAACGACCATACGGATTATAGATTTTAAATTCACTTTTAATATCAAAATATTATACCGTGACGCGGCGGTCCCACGCGTCTCAACAAAATTTCTAAAAAATGTCGTATATAAATCCCACGACAAATTTTATAATACCAAGTACATATATAATCATATATGCACATAATCAAATACCAATTCGCATCACATCAGTATTTATAACCCGGATTAATTTCCAATTAATACGCATTAATTAATTAATCCCAAAATAAATATAGTCAAAAATACGGGGTATTACATACTTCCCCCCTAATAACTGAATTTCGTCCCGAAATTCGAAACTAGAAAGTACCTGCTAAAAATAACTCTGGATAACGTTCGCGCATCTCATCATCGCGCTCCCATGTGGACTCCTCGACATTGTGATGTCGCCACTGAACACGCACTAACGGGACTATCTTTGACCGCAGTTTCCTCTCGCTTCGGTCCAAAATAGCAATTGGCCCCTCCTCGTAGGAGCTATCCGGCTGGAGATCGATGTCCTCCACAGCAATGTGAGAATGAGCCAAATCATCTCTAAGGTATTTCCTCAGCGAGGAAATATGGAACACGTCGTGAATCCGATGCAAATGCTCCGGTAGCCCGAGTCTATACGCAACCGGTCCAATCCGCTCAATAATAGGAAACGGTCCCACATACCTCGGTGCCAACTTCCCCTTCTTCCCGAAACGCATAATCCCCTTCATCGGAGATACCCTGAGCAAAACCTGGTCCCCCACTTGGAACTCCCTGAAAAATCTCTTCGCATCAGCATAACTCTTCTGCCTGTCTTGAGCTACCCGAATGCGACTCCGAATCAACTCAATCCTTGCCGAAGTATCCTGAATCACTTCCGGCCCAAGTAGTTTGTTGTCCCCCACTTCCAACCAACATGCTGGGGAACGACAAGGCCTACCGTACAATGCCTCAAACGGAGCCATGCCAATCGTGAACTGATAGGAGTTGTTGTAAGCAAACTCCACCAGTGGGAGGTACTGTTCCCATCCACCCCCGAAGTCAATAATGCACATGCGTAGCATGTCCTCCAACATCTGATTGGTGCGCTCTGTCTGCCCATCGGTCTGCGGATGATAAGCCGTACTCAACCGCAATTCCGTGCCCATGGCCTCCTGGAAACTTTCCCAAAATCTCGAAACAAATATCTTGTCTCTGTCAGACACGATATTTAGGGGCACACCGTGAAGTCTCACAATCTCTGAAATGAAGAGCTGGGCATACTGTCCCGTAGTGTAGTCAGTCCTTACGGGTAAGAAGTGAGAGACCTTGGACAACCTGTCCACAATTACCCAAACAGAGTCGTGACCCCTCTGCGACATAGGCAACCCCGTGACGAAATCCATGGATATGCTCTCCCACATCCACACCGGAACCTCCAACGGCTGTAGCAATCCTGCTGGTCTCTGATGATCCACTTTTACAAGCTGACAAGTGGCGCATTTCGAGACAAACTCAGCGATATCTCTCTTCATACCGCTCCACCAATACTGCCGTCTCATGTCCTGGTACATTTTGTCCCCTCCGGGATGTACCGCAAACCGTGAGCCGTGCGACTCTGCCATCACATCGTGCCGCAATTCTTCCCTTTCCGGAACTACCAATCTCCCATTGAAGCGCAATCCCCCGTCTGAGCTAACGGTATAGGACTCGGCTCCCTCTGCTAGCAACCGAACTATCTGCTCCTGACAGAACGTGTCATTAGCCTGTGCCCGTACTACCTTTGTGACAATCTGCGGGGTAACGGTCATCACAGACATGAAAGATCGGGCCACTGCATCCTGGTGTCCCAATTCCTTCCACTTAGCTTTCCACACCTCTGCCACCTCATCTGCTGGCCTGCGGCTCAACGCGTCTGCTACCACGTAAGCCTTACCCGGGTGGTACTGGATGTCGAACTGGTAGTCCTTCACAAATTCAAGCCACCTACGCTGTCGCATATTCAGTTCCTTCTGCGTGAACAGATACTGTAGTGACTTGTGGTCCGTGAACAGCTGAAACTTCTCCCCCAAAAGATAGTGCCTCCAAATCCGTAAGGCAAATACTACTGCCGCCAACTCCAAATCATGCGTGGGGTAATTCTTCTCATGAGGCTTAAGCTTACGGGAAGCATAAGCTATGGCCTGTCTCTCCTGCTGCAACACACCTCCCAGTCCTTGCAAAGACGCATCGGTGTAAACCAAATACTCAACTCCCGGTCTCGGCAACGCTAACACAGGTGCTGAGGTCAATTTGTCCTTCAACTCATCGAATGCCAACTGACAGGCATCACTCCAGATATATGGCACACCCTTACGAGTAAGATGTGTCAAAGGACCTGCTATCTCTGAGAAACCCCGAATAAACCTCCTGTAGTATCCTGCTAGACCCAAGAAACTACGAATCTCTGTTGGTGTCGTGGGCTGTCCCCACTCCCTCACCGCTGACACCTTCCCCGGATCAACCGATATTCCCTGGTCGGAAATAATATGACCCAAGAACTGGACTTCTTTCAACCAAAACCCGCATTTCTCATATTTTGCATACAGCTCGTTCTGACGAAGTGTCTGCAAAACCTGCCTCAAATGCTCGGCGTGCTCCTCCTCTGTCTGAGAGTAAACCAGAATGTCATCAATGAAGACAATGACAAACTGATCTAGGAAATCTCTGAACACTCTGTTCATCAAGTCCATAAACACTGCTGGAGCGTTGGTCAAGCCGAAAGGCATAACCCGAAACTCGTAAGAACCATATCTCGATAAGAACGCAGTCTTCGAGACATCCTCCTCCCTGATACGCAACTGATGGTATCCTGACCTCAAGTCAATCTTCGAGAAGAAAGAAGCTCCTCTCAACTGGTCGAATAAGTCATCGATTCGAGGCAACGGATACTTATTCCGTATCGTGACCTTATTCAACTCTCGGTAGTCCACGCACAATCTCAGTGAACCATCCCTCTTCTTCACAAACAAAACTGGAGCGCCCCAAGGTGAGGTACTCCTGCGAATAAAGCCCTGCCCTAACAGCTGCTCTATCTGATCCCGTAACTCTCGCATTTCAGCCGGAGCCATACGGTACGGTGCACGTGCTATAGGTCTCGTACCCGGTAGCAAATCAATAACGAAATCTATCTCTCGACTGGGTGGTAAGCCTGGTATCTCCTGAAACACATCTGAATACTCCCTGACAACCGGGATCGAATCCAAAGGAATCACAACCTCCTTAGAGGTATCCTCCTCTATGTAATACAGATGAGCGGTCGATCCTCCCTCTGGGCGAGGCATCGCCACTATAAACATCTGCTGCCCCGGAATGGCAAAAACAATGCTCCCGCTGAAGCAATCAATCATGGCCCTATATGCTACGAGCCAATCCATACCGATGATCACATCGTGAACATGCATGTCTAACACTAACATGTCTGCAGGCAATACCAAACCTCCAACCTCTACCCCCACTCCCCGGCATATAAAGAAAATAAGTGACCCACTCCCTAATGGTGAGTCGACACACGTCACTGTGCTCTCTGCCGTAGCTAACAATCCTAAAGCTTTCGCGAAGTGTGTAGCAATAAAACAGTGTGTAGCACCCGTATCAAATAACACCCGACCCATAGTGCCATGGATAGGAAACGTACCCTCGATCGCGGGCGGTGCCTGTGGAACTGCAGCCTGGTGAACGTTGTAGACACGTCCATACTGTAGCTGCCCCTGTTGAGCTGGGACTGCTGGAATGGGTGGCAAAGCTTCCATCTGTGGCGGTGCAGGAAGGGCGGCGGGAAACATAGGTCTCTGTGGCTCCTGGCGAGCACCCTGCTGCTGCTGCTGTGGGGCCCTGCCCCTATCAGGACAATCCTGCTTCTTATGGCCAGTCTTGCCACAAGTAAAGCACTTCCCTGGGAAATTCCCTCCCCTCTGCCCCTGCTGTCCCCGGCCCTGGTGGCCGTTACCATTCCTCCCTTGGCCCTGCTGGCCCTGATGGAACTGCTGCCCATTCTGCCCCTGCTGGCCCTGATGGCCGTTTGGACCCTGATAGCCCTGGCGGAAACCTCCCTGTCCCTGCCTGTAGTTCCCTGACCGGAACCTCTTATTGTCCCCCTGCTGGTTACCCTGCTCAGTCTGTCTCTGCCCCTGACCGGTCTGTGCCCCGCTGGCACCATGTCCTCCAGTCCTGCCCTGATGGCTAGACTCCCCTGACCGCTTGCCCTCGGCCATATGAAAGCGGTGGTCCTGGCAGTGCAATAGTGCAGCGTTAACCACATCAGAATACGTGGCCAACGATAGGTTCCCTAGCAGATGCTGACGGATCCTCCAATTCAACCCATCAGTGAACTTCTCTATCTTCTTCTTCTCTGTTGGAATCTCGTCTGGAACGATGTTCAACAGGTTAGTAAACTCGGCCTCATATTCGGCCACTGTCTTGCTCTCCTGCCTCAGACTCATCAGCTTCCTCCTCATCTCTGTATGAACTGCGGACGGAAAGTACTTGCGGTCGAACCGCACCCAGAACTCCTGAATGGTGAGGGTATCCCTCTCCTCCGCGGTGGTAATGGACTCCCACCACTGCAGTGCAGATCCAACTAGCTTGAAAGTAGCTAGCACCTGCTTCTGAACATCTGTGCACTCATGCATCCTCAAATGCCTCTGTATGTCCTTCCTCCATTGGCTCGAGACCACTACATCTGAGCTTCCTGCAAACTCTGGCGGATGCGCTTTCTGAAAAGCGTCACGTACACGCTCCCAAGCAGACGGGAATGCATTAACCTGTGCTGGCGCGGCAACCGGCGCCTGAGGTGGTGCCTGCTGGATCACGGCAATCGCTGCATTTACCGCTTGGGCTACTATAGCAGCAACCTCAGCGGCGTTCAACATGGCCTGAACTGGAGCGGGCTGTGGTTCGGGCGTAGCATTCCTGGGAACTCGTCGTGCACGTCGTGGAGGCATCTTAAATAAGAACAAAGTTTATAAGTTCGCAGTTTATAAACTTAATATAGCTGAAGAACGAAACGTACACAATAAGAGTACAACAGTCCTAAAATATAGGGCTCTATATCAAAGAAAACGTAGCGGAAACATAATAGCCGTACAGATCCTAAAGAACACTAGAACCTGATGCTCTGATACCACCTGTGACACCCCGACTAATTAAACACCGGGTAGCTACTCCTTTATAAAATTAATTCAAAATGCCAAGTTGGCTCAGTTAATAGCATCACTGTCGAAAACATTTTAAAGATTACTAACCACCTAGTATTTAAAAAGTAAGTGCCAAATTTTATTAAATCTGATTAATCATGCAACAAAAGTAATGAAGAAATAAATAACACCATTCACCATACTGAAGTGAAACGAATAACCATCACAAAATGTAAATAAAACCTGGAGGAAAAACTCCTCAATACAAATCCCACAACTGATAAGTAAACTGAAATAAATAACTAAAACTGAATACTGAGCAATACATGCTAGAGTCTGAAAACTGAAATGTAAAAATGTCTAATAGAATTGGGCAACATGCCCTACAACTGATAGATGCTGAGACTGGAATCCAAATGAGAGAAGCGTCTACATGCAAATCCCTGTAGCTTCCACAAACAGCTACAGCTCGTCACCTGAATGAGAATCCTATGCTTGGTGTCCTTGTGGCTGGGCACCTAAAATGGTTTTACAAAAATATATATTTGGAAGCAAATGGGTCAGAGCCCGAAAGTGGAAGTCATTTTAAAAACCTGCAAGTGCTTTAAAAACATTTAAAACATTAAATGCAAAGTACATGTTAGGACGTGCACTCACATTAAATTCTCACCTCTCGACTAACTGTGCACTCCTAACGTAAGTACCCATCTATAACTACCCTTTCCACTAGCTAAGTGACAACGTAAACTAGCTAGACAACCAAAGGTTCTACCCATTTTACTCGGTTAATTTAACATAACAACGCTCGTAATTTAATAGAGGTTTCACGTAAACTCAGTTATTAAGTATGCCATTGATATAACTATCAGCTAACTCATTATATATCTCGAAACAATACCGGAATATTTTTACAACATTAACATGAGGATTTCCATAAATTTAATGTATATTATTCACATCATAAATATACGATACAAGCACCCCGCAATCTAAGCTATGGTGCACACATACTCTGCTATCCATCCCGGTACATCACGTACATAAGGATCACATATTCCGAATCTCTCAGGAATAGTTCAGATAACACAAATCACAAATAGTGGAGGCGAACATAGTCACCATCACATGGGTCACGCACATACCTACGCTCCCATGGTCAGCGGACTTATTAATATCACAATAAGTCTTTCTATGACCTATGTTCATCAAGGTACCAGTCTATATCCCCGTAGGCACACAAGGATTAGAGGGTCCTAAGCGAACGAAACCTCCCGTGATAGCAAGTATGGTAGGTATGTCATACATACAATCCATATATCAATACTAAGTAAACACACATCTTAGTAATATCGTATTATATTCGTAGTACATATTGCACTCTCGTACTAATTATAATTATCACAACTTATTTTATTCCGGTTCATAATTATACGTGCCATAATTTATCCTCACATCGTAGTAGACACTCACGTTTCAACCCAAACGGTTCATTGAATATAACTCTAGTGTATGATTTACTCATCTCAATAACCCAAAAGTCCCAAATCAATCACTATATCATCAAAGGAATACTAACACTACCCTTGAACCAGTTCCCGGGACTCCAAAAGTCAAAACAGTCCAAAAAGGACCAAACTGTCAACTCGTTAGAAGTCTCGTTCGAACGAGGCTTCGAACGAGTTTGGACTGTCAGGTCGTTAGAAGTCTCGTTCGAACGAGGTCCCAGTTCGTTCGAACGAACTGACTCTTCTAACGATATCTCGTTCGAACGAGATATCGAACGAAAATCCTACTCGTTAATAACGACTGGTCAACTCGTTAGAAGCTCGTTCGAACGAGTTCGTTCGAACGACCTGGGGCTGCTTCTAACGAGATGCCAGTTTCGGCCCAGAACTTCCCAAAAATCGTTTTTCACCATTTTTACTCCTCAAACCTCTTCTAAAATTCGTTCCCACAATATATTGAGTTCTCTAGTCATCCTCAAACATGTTAAGGGGCTATACTAACATCATTAAAGGGTTTGATATCATCTAAACATCATTAAATCACAATTTCTACATTAATTCCCAATTTTCTTCAAGAACATAAACCCCAACTTTTTCTCATCATAAATTCCCAGATTTTAATTCGTTTATTGCATCACCTAGATATGAAGTCTCCGAAATTAAATCTCCCAACAATGTTTCTACATGCAAACCTATCCCAACATTCAATAATAACTTCAAATTTCATGGGTTTTCTTTTAATCTTTCAAGAACAATTAAGATTCTTCAATTTCTAACATGGAAAAGACATTCTTCGAATTTAAATGAAATAAAGTCACTTGCCTTGGTTTGATTTCTGAATTTGGTGTGGATTCGGTGTAGAATTTCTGCAGAATTCCTCTCTCTCTCTCCTTCTCCAAGCTTTCTTCTCCAAAAGGCTATGGTGGCTAGGGTTTGCTTTGAGGGAACTTATGAAAACCTAATTTAATAAACCTCCGTAGCTTGTTGGGTTAATAAAGGTTGGTTGGGTCAATCCCTTATCAGATTACAACTCTCAATTTTCGTCACTTTTAATTACCCAAAAATATCAAATTACTAAAATACCCTTTATAGTGCCGGGATGGCCTAAAAATACCCCGGGACCCAAACTATACCCCCGGCTAGTGTTTTCTGACTATCTCGACCCTTCCGGACGCGTTGGCGCACTCAAAACGACCATACGGATTATAGATTTTAAATTCACTTTTAATATCAAAATATTATACCGTGACGCGGCGGTCCCACGCGTCTCAACAAAATTTCTAAAATGTCGTATATAAATCCCACGACAAATTTTATAATACCAAGTACATATATAATCATATATGCACATAATCAAATACCAATTCGCATCACATCAGTATTTATAACCCGGATTAATTTCCAATTAATACGCATTAATTAATTAATCCCAAAATAAATATAGTCAAAAATACGGGGTATTACACTGGTGATCTGATGCTCTGTGTGTAAGACATGGACACATCACCTACTATGCAAAATAAAATAGAAAAAAAATCAGCAATAATATATGAAGTAATGCAAACATTATGCCCATACATTATTCTCATTAAAACAGAAAAAGTGATTTTATTAAATAATAAATGCACAACTAAAACTATTACATAAAGAATGGTTTTAGTCTAATGCTCTAACACCTACACCAGTGGGGGGAAAGGGGAATTCACTATCATCGCCAATAAAACCCTTCAATTTTCAACTATCTCAATCTCTATCCCCTCCATTTCCATCATATATCTCCTATACGACAATGTTTTATTAAAGGTGGTTTAGGCATTTGGTCAAATTTCTTTAAGAAATAAAGTGTTGGTGTGAAAATGGTTGAAGAGATTTTACCTCAAAAGAAATTATTTGCCGTGCTCCATCATTAGGGATAAATACGAATAAGGAAAGAAAGGGTGGGACTCTAAGGGTGTGGAGTTTGGTTCCTATAGATGTACTTGGAAATTAATCTCAAAGGGATGAGTTCTTTTTGCACTTCTTTCTTTATATTTGGGGGTGGAATTCAAATGAGAGGAATTTGTTCAACTTAAGTCTTTGATGAGTCGTCTTAAAAACAGACCACTATTTTTCAGCTTTGACCCAAAACTTCACAAATTTACACATTGGCGAGAAACACCGCACCATCACAATACTAAGACTCCACCCAATTAGGAACATCCAACTCTCATGACGAATCTCCTCATTTTCTATGCCCGCCAATGGTCCTCCATTGATCTTCCTTGTACAGGCTAGACAAATGCGTACACTGTTCAACACTGCCACAAAAGATCAAAGTAACCTTGAAAATCCCCATGGAGTAAACAACTCCCCCTACATATATGATATTGCACCTTATAATTTCAGGACATAGAAGAGGTATCTAGATTGAAACCCTTCTATAGCAAGATTTGCCCCACCATCATCTGGCGTGAAAACAAACACCCTGCTCATCGGGAGAGAATCAGAAAGGCCTTCTATACATGTGCACCTTATTTCCTAATAAACCATCAAGATTAAGACTGAACAAAATCAACAATCCTCATACCCATAAAACATTGTGTGAAACATGACTTGCCTCTTACAGTTGAGCAAAACTATCCTTGGAGTCAACTACTTTTACGAGATTGTAAAGAGTCAATGTATCGTTATCGTTGTCAAGTACAAGTGAGCAACCACCATCCTTATTCAAATAATGAACCAAGAAACGGATCATTCCCTCTATCTATAACACTGCTCATTGTCCTTGGATGTGAGTTTTCTATGTTAGATCCCCAACACTAAATCTTTTTTCGGATGAAGATCGAACCATCCCAATAGGGATTTTGAGGGTGGCCATTGCACCGTTTCCAATTGCAATGTGATCTAGCAATCATACCCTCGATTTTTTCCAGATTTTATTCTTCCATCAAACCCAGCACAAGCCCCAAGTTGAACCTCCACACTAATGTACCAGTAGCGAAGCCAAAACCATTAAATCTTTCCACTTGAACTTGTGAAGCAACATCCTGGGTCATGATTTAATGAGAACACCCAAAGACTTGCAAACATTACTGGTGTGACACCAAAATCTTACTCTTGAACTTTTGTCAAACATTTAGTATGAACCATAGCTCTTAAACCAATTTGTTGGGCAAGCTGCCCAACAACCATGATCACAGACTAGATAAAATGTTAAAGATATATGAGCACAATAAGATGAAATCAAGAGAGAACATGCAAAAACACACCAAGATATAAGTGGTTCACCAATTAGTATACATTCAGAGAGGCCTAATTCCATTATATTAGAAGATAGTACAATGTATAATAGTGAAAAAACTTATGATTAATCACATGCACTTTATTCTCTCACCCAAACGCCAAAACCTTGCTATCCATTGCACACCAACGATCCACCCAAGCGAATTAAAGTTCTAAACCAAGAACTTCCTTTATTTCATGCTTCCAAGTGTTTCCCAAATAACAACCTAATATATCCAACATTCCAATTAATACATATAGAATACACCCTCAATATAAGAACACTCTCACACACCACCCTATTCCACCTTTCAGCAATAACCATGGGTGAGGGAAATTGTCTCCTCTTTCCAAAGCTCACTGTAAGAAGAGGCCTCGCGTTTCTTTTTCGTAGCCAACTCCGTTCCTACAGAAATGAACACTTAGATCTCTTTTATACACAAAGAAAACCCTGGGAAATGATTCAAATACCCCTTCTCTAGAAACAATACACTGCGCAACAGTAGTCTATAACAGTTCACTGTATTTGACAGTGAACAATCTTTAAAAAGGAAACCACAATCATTGGATTGTTTCAAAGACAAGTATCATGTTTCAGTCAAAACTTCACACTTAATAGTGATTGTGTTGACTCACTGTGGTGGCTCTACCCATTATGAACTTTATTGTTGAGTGAAGTAGGCTAAACTTGATCATATTCATCATACTCCAGATATTTCTCATCATCTCAACATGATTCCTCCAATTTTGGTCACGTGTCTACCAGAAGTTATCATGATTTCATTCTTAGTGAGCTTGTTGAGGCATTGCGGTTCAATCAACCATCTTATTCTACTGCTACTTTGACCATAAGGTCATACCGAAAACGCCCACTCTCCTTAATCCAAGTGCTAGTACCCACGTATCTCGTAGTCTGGCATGGTATATCATCTCTATTTTCCAATATAACTCCCGTTACACATAATATCATCTCAGATTCTTAATACATGATTCTTCTCATCGTGTTCTCGGGGGAGCCTTTCTTAACCCTTCCAAGTCCTGGTCATTGTCATTTAGTTTTCATGTTCCTAAACCCCCATTTTATCTGCTTTTTGTTAGTCAATTGACTAAATAACTTTTTGTTAACCTTCTCCTCTTATTTTATAATTTTCAAGGCCTTGAGACAAAGACAAAGAAGACAATTATTTCAAGTCATGACAATACTCTTCAATTAAATTTCTTACAATTTCATCCATTACCAACGACAGAATTAAGTGCTAAATGTCGCGTTGTATGCTTACTAGAACATCGATAATTACTAGGCCTGACAAGGGCAAGGAAACGATAAGTAATAGGTTATCACGTGGACCACAAAAATGGGTCATTTGAAGCCTAGAAAAATGGTGCCTGACAGCGTTTATAAAACATTATCCTGCTTTGCACTCGTTAAGTACACACATATAGAAATAATAAAAATTAGATAAAATAAAAGTGAGCAAACAACAAGCTTTGTAAAGAATGCAGGCAATACAGAGTTCTGAAACCAGAAATGGGCTTGGCATACCAGATGTGTATCACATTATCTTTCCTTTCCTCCCAAAAAATAAATAATAGTAACTCCATCATATTACAATATTAGAGCATGTTATCCATACCCAACCTTGCCTATTTAAGTCTATTACCCATGCACCATGCGACTCAAGAGTGGACCTGGTAAGAAAAAATAAAAATAATTTACCTCCAATGATATATCCCTGAGCCGCCTGCCCGTTTGAGCACAGAATATGCGGACAACATGTTCATCACAACTTCCACTTATAATATAATCCCTTCCATTCATGTAATAAGAACGAGTATAATTTTGAGAGTTGCCAGTTGAAGCTATTCCAAAGTCCAAGTGGAGCCTTCCATCAGCAGCAAGAAATTGTTTAACCTGTCAAATTGCATGTTATACTAAAAACAATAATTTGCATGCATAAGTCGAGCTATAACTGTTGGTCATAGTAATACTGCTATATGATGAGCAGCGAGTAGTTGTTTCGCCTAACAACATTGCCCATTATTATGAATAATTACTAATTGACGCATGGCATACGTCAAGCTAGCTATGATCATACTATAAGCTTCTACATGTTGACACGATCCAGGTAGATACTGATACAATCAATTAAGATATATGCATACAGGACCTGCCTCAACAACTCTAGCTATTCCCCATAAAACATAGATCTCTAATGGCACTTCAAGTCTGCAACAAATGAACCAAGAATCAATAATAAGATCCAAATCACGAGAGTGAACACCCCAGAAAGCAATTTGAATTGGGGGAGGGTTGGGGAGCTCAATGTACGTGACCTAATAATTAATCTTTTTTAATATAAACTATGGGTACCTAAATTAAGGTCAACACATTAAACATTATATGACTTAAATGTCGGAATTGGCAAGTATGGACTTATATAATAGCTGATAAGGTCCTGAAGTAATGAGTCCCTACTCTCTCGGTAGCCTGCACTGTGCATATGAGGAAGGCCGCACCTTTCTTTTGATTGTGTACCAAGCACTTTCACCTCCTAATCATTCCCCAGTCCTCTTTCACCCTAATCATTAGTGTCCTTTATGTTCATTTAAAATGTTACTTTACATTGTTTATCATGTGAAACGCAGCGGAATTTACACACACATGAACACACACAAACAAAAAATAATAACCAAACAATTTTCTCTCAAATCTCCTTAATAAACAAATTCTCCGTAACAATTCTGGTTACAAGAGAAGGCCAAGAGCCTTATTTATAAATAATCCTAAACTTGGGGAACGAGTCTCCTAATTAAAAAGGGAACTAATTAAAAGATAAATCCTAATAATAATCTAAACAAAATCTAAATAAATAATCTAATATCTAAATAACTAAAATAATAATAATAGTTATATTATTTGTAAGGACAAAATTTCCAATTGAGTCCCTTGTATGTTTTTTACTTATTCACTAAACAAAACATGTTTTTGAGTCAAAGATAGATTTTTATTTGTCACGATCTCACACAGTCTATGACATAAAGTTTATTGAAGACGTTGCGGCAAAGCTTCAAAGATTTATCATGCCGGTTTATGGTGCATATTTCGTCTTTAGTCAAATTGCATTCCGAGATCGCTCAGGTATGAATGCGTAATGTTAATGGGACTCGGAAAAATATTTTAATATGTTTAAGGATGATATTCTACTGAAGAAATAAATTTAAAACGTGTTTAAGTGTTTTAAAATGTTTACACTTCATTCTATTCTGAGATAAGGATGGATTAGAGTTGCATAAAACGCAAACTCTACGGTTTCTGGTTCAAACGACATTAGTGGTCATTCAAGCGAGATATGCATGTCATTCGAACGACATGTCAATCTCGTTCGAGCGACAGGCTATCTCGTTCGAACAATGCGCTGCCTCAAAAATTATTTAACGCGTGTTATCTCAGAATTTCGTCAAGTGTGCAATCTGGAAAAACAGTATACATCCAGTACGATTTTTGCACAAAGTTTTCTAAGGTTTTCTAAGTTTAAAACATCCTTAGAGTTTCAAAGATATGAGCTTTTATTATCATATGCAATAGTGATCTTTGTTTGCACCTTGTTAGAGTTTGTTCTACACTTGAACATTGGGTTTGCGGTGAAGAAGCGAAGGAGTTTGTGTTCAACATCGTAGACATTTCCAAGCTACATCGGTGGACACCGAGGTATTCGTGGAGGCGAGTGTTGTGGACAAGTATCGCGGGAGGATTCGCGTGGGCATTGTAGAGGAGTGGTTGAAGATCAGAAGGGCGTCAAGTCTCGTGGGGATCGAGTCCTTGAATAAGACTTATGTCTGCTCCTTGTAATTCCACATCATAGTGATTGTTTAGCTTTCGCCATCCGAGTTTTTTTTTTCCTTTGTGGTTTCCTCATACATCCGGCGTTATGAGCATTCTTTTCTTGACTTTACTTGCTTTAATCACTAGATGTATGTTTATGATTAATCAAGATAAAATTTAGTTAAGTTAAAATTGGTTCACAACTTGGTGCGGTTTAAAAATGGAAAAAAGGTTTTTATAAAAAGAAAGTTGGTTTGTAGCATCCTTGAAACACACTCGAAAGAAAAAGGGGCCTACATTATTAATAAAATCCCGATGCATCACAACCCCTTCTTTGAAAAGCTCAACCCGAGCACTAAAGCCTTAATTTGTACACGTTCAAGCCGTCATCACAATGCAACGAACCTCTCGAATCGTCACAAGAATCTGAATCCGCCATGCTAAGTAAATAAATATTTGGAATAAATCAGGCTTTAATTTGGTACTTAAAATATTTTTCTTTTATAGGTGGTGAAAAATATTTTCTTTGAAACTTTTGGGCTCAAATAAAATATTTTTCAACATTTTAAAAATTGTGGGATGTCCAAATTTGTCCACACCAAAAATATCAATTTTTGGTCCATTAAACTCAACCCAAGTGATTTGTCTTTTAAAAATAGACCAAAGTCAAATAAGGACCATTTATGCATCCCAACCTCATCAAAAAACTCAAAGCCACTCTTGAATTTAAAAGCTCCAGCTCAACAAATTAAACCCTAGCTCCCTCCTCTTTCTCTTCATCACAAACCCTAACAGCCACTCCTCTACTTCTAAACCAAGCAGCTCCAAGTGACTCTCCACCCAACCCCACCTCCACTTTACAAGCCCTAGTTGCTTTCTCACCAAACCCAATAGCCTCACTGTCAAGCTCAGCCACCAAAGGAGCTGCTGGGGTTCAAACGACCACTGCTGGTGGTCGAAAATCATTGTCGGTGGCCAGAAGCACGAGATGGCTGCCGGTTTTGTGCAGAGGCTTGTGCAGTCGAGTCTGAGCCCAAATCTGGGTGAAGAGAGGCCGGAAGTCCCCAGATCCCGGGGGGGGAGGTTCGGGAAGGTAAGGTTGTGACAAAGTGAGTTCGCCAACCAAAGTTTGGGGCTGGAAGAGGTCGTCGGGATTGGGGGGGGGGGGGGGGGAGGGGGTTGACCTTGGTTTGGACAAATTCGGGAATAGGCAGGGTTATGGCTATAAGGATGACCAAATTGATGACGTATGGGGCAGTGGGTTGTGATAGTAGTGGTTGGGGGAAAAGGCTTGCTTGTGTCGATGGGTGGGGGAGGTGGGGCGACGACAATGGATGACGGGAGGACCTCGCGCCATCCTGTGTAGTCGAGGGGAGTCGAGTCCCATCCATCGTCCAAATCGTCTAAGCCTCGATCCTCATCTCGTGTTGGAAGGATTCGAGAAATTTATTGTCGCCAAGTACATACCACACAATTGGTTTCTCCAAGCTCTCACCATGGCTTCAAAACTTACACACAATAAGTAGGAACGAATGGGGCTCTGATACCAATTTGATATGAAATCCACAAAATTGAGACACATGAATACACACGAACAAAAAATAATAATCAAACAATTCTCTCCAATCATCTCTCATATCTCCTTAATAAATAAATTCTCTATAATAATTCTGATTACAAGAGTGCGCCAAAGGCCTAATTTATAAATAATCCTACACTTGAAGAACAAGAACATTTAGAATGACCCAATTTCTCTCTCTAATTCATTTATCAAAATAAAGCAATATTTGAATCATTTGCCCAATGGGATAGTTACACTATTTATGGGGATAAGAGAAGGATCTAAAAAGGGCTCATTACTTGCCCACTAAGGAATGCTTAGGTCATATGTGATGTCATGGGTGACATCATATGGACTATGACATTCCATTTACAAAATACATATTCTAGTCATCACTAAGCCTAATAACTACAACTAAAACATGAAAAATAATAAAAGAAAATATATAAATGATTCCTATAAGCCCTGTATACATCATGCTCTCCCACTTGGAAAAGCTCGTCCTGTGCGTAGGTCGGCGACAAAGGGGCGAAACAACCATCAATGGACTCCCCCACTTGAAAGGAAGGCGTCCTCGAAAACACCCTCCTATCGACTAGCACAAAGGCCATGGGGAGGAGTCATGAAGTCCAACCATGACCGCCAAGCAAGAACACAACTTCGAATTTTTCCATGATGTGGGTCATCACACCGCTGCCTCAGGGAGGGCCAACAGTGCCAAATGCGGTTTGAGTCTCCAATGATGAGCACTCGTGAGGCTAGGCGCTTCAACTCGACCAATCTAACGCGCCTCAAACGCCTCTCATACTGGGTCCACATACACGTGATTAATCTCACAACGACAAATTATTCCCATCATCATCGTCATTCCCTGGGAAGAAATCAACCATATCATACGACCCCACCTCTCGAAAACGCGTGTGAGTCACCCAACCATTCTCAACATAAATATCAATGGAAACCAACCTCTTCTTCCACGAAGATGTGAAAGAAGTCCCCAAGCTCGAAAATCTCAAAAGCTCGGAACCAGGTACAGGTAATCTAGCCAGCCTCCTTAAAAATGGAGAAGAAATCACTAGGATAGAATTCGGGATCCATACCATCCACTGACGGGTCCTCAGCACCTTCTGAGGAGTTGTCACCGGTGTGATTAGGTAGCGAGCATCACCGTCGTACATCGGAACAACATTGGCCGAAGGAGGAGTCAAATTGGCAGACAAATAGTCAAAATATCAGGTCAAATGCCTTGCACATGCGCGTACCTAATGATCACACGTCACTTTCACCTAAAAGTACTCCGCGTGACACTAATTTAGGAGGTGGTGGAGCTCCTCATACTCCCCAATGGAAATAGCGCTAACCTAGAAATCCCGAAGCTCTTTATATAAAAAGTCACATATCCGGTCCAATTTGTCGATGCGATGCGCAGAACTCTATATCATGCTAGCAATCAACACCACCACCTTCATTCCACAGTATATCGAACCAGGTACAAGTATCGAATAATGGAGTTGGGCTTGAATTAGAGGTTTGAGAAAGTTTTAAGGGCTGAAATCAAATTTCAGAAAATTGGGGGCAATAATTTTCATTATTTTTTGCAGAAAAATTGAGAATCTCAAAAATACAGGGCTGGAATGGGATAATGGATTGTGGGTTGTAAATAATCAAGGGGGAGGGGTAGTTTGGGGCTTTACCTCAACATTTAGGGAAAATAAAGCATTAGTCCCTTTAAAAACCCTAGTTAGAGTAGTAGAATCCAAACCCTCCACCCTTTTGTTCGACGGAGGTTGACATGCTATCGAATGCCACTTGATTTCTCGTCGGTGGCCGGAGAACTGTCCTATTTGGTCGACGACCTTGAGAGTTTTGCAAAACTAGGGTTTTCAACCCTATAATGTTGCAGTTTGATAAGGCGATACCCGGACTTGTTTGGGACTCCTGTTGGCCCTATCGGAGCTCCGATAGGGCTCATCTCCTTCAAGCATGGGTTATCAGGTCTTGGCAAAGCCTAAAAGTGATCAAATCTGGCGCAAAGATGCAGATCAAGTCGGGTTTCACCCAATCTTAGGTTTTTTCTTGGGTTTCTGCAGTTGCGATGGGCTGGGTAGGATTTCCATCTTGAGGTTGGTACGATGGAGGTCGAATTTGGCCGGCGAGCGTCGCCAAGGCCCGTCAGGGGGGAAGCAACAGCAAGAAGGACTGAAATTGAAATCTAGGGTTTTCTTGAGATTTGGTAGTTGTTTGGAGGAGTGACTCGCCGGTTCCTCCGAACCTTATTCATGGCTCTACAACCACCACATTGGCGAGCACATCAGAAGCAAACACAGTGCAGTTCAACAACATTTAGAGGCCAATGGCCCAATTTATCTCTCTAATTCATCTCTAAAAAAGGCACTACTCCTTCCATCCCAAATTAAGAGTCCACTTGTTTCCTTTTTGGGTTGTCCCAAGTGAAGAGTCCACTTTTTTTTTTGGACAATCAATAAACCAAACTCCACGATAGTGAATAAGTGTTGATCTTAGCCATATTCTTAATCCATACAAAAAACATATATGGACTCTTAATTTGGGATGGAGAAAGTACTTGAATCCTTTGCCCCAATACGGTATTACACTATATATAGGGATAAGAGAAGGATCTAGAAAGGGCTCATTAAGGAATGCTTAAGTCACGTGCGTTGTCATCGGTGACATTGACATCATTACTGACATCACATGGACTAAAACATTTCCATTACAAAATACCTACTCTCCCCCTCACTAAACCTAATAACTACAACTAAAACATAAAAAATAATAAAAGCAAAAATACAAATGATTCCCATGAGCCTCGCATAGATCAGTTTATGCAAAGAGAATGGGAACATGATGGTTTAAAACGGACTTGGCCAAATACAACCATGGAAAATGGTGAAACCCAACCTATCCCACACACGCCATAGTTGAGACCCAACCATCACAAATTTTCCATGATAGATTCTGGGTATCCAACAAGTTGTCATTGTAAATAATTAATACAATTACAATATTGTTATAATTGTCTCGACTTCACAAATCAAAGCTACCAAAGACAAGAATACCAATATTTCAGCAAAGAAGATGACAACTTGCTTTTATAGAGCAAAGTTCTCAAGACTTTTTATGAGCTCTTGATGTGACACATTGTTAACTATTACTCCAACATGGTATGACGTCTTTTTTAGTACAATGTACATGTAACATGAGAATAAACTAAATAGCGATTTAAAACTAACCTTACATATCCCACATTCATAATTTTCAAAGTTCTTCAACATTTATGAATCAATATGAAGGTTCACAGCTCTAGTGTGTTCGGCTTGATAAGTAACACCAAATGTTCATAAACTTACGTGTGACACCCCGACTAATTAAACACCGGGTAGCTACTCCTTTATTAAATTAATTCAAAATGCCAAGTTGGCTCAGTTAATAGCATCACTGTCGAAAACATTTTAATATTACTAACCACCTAGTATTTAAAAAGTAAGTTGCCAAATTTTAATTTAAGTCTGATTAAACATGCAACAAAGGTAATGAAGAAATAAACAACACCATTCACCATACTGAAGTAAAACGAATAACCATCACATAACACTAAATAAAGTCTGGAGGAAAAACTCCTCACTACAATCCCATAACTGAAATAAATAAACTGAACAATACATGCTAAAGTCTGAAAACTGAAATGTAAAAGATGTCTCTAAAGAAATGGGCAACATGCCCTACAACTGATAGATGGTGACTCTGGAATCCAAAAGATAGAAGCGTCTACATGCAAATCCCTGTAGCTTCCACAAGCAGCTACAGCTCGTCACCTGAATGAGTATCCTATGCTTGGTGTCCTTGTGGCTGGGCACCTAAAATGGTTTTACAAAGAAAAAGAGATTTGAAAAGCAAACGGGTCAGAGCCCGAATGTGGAGTTATATTTTAAAAACCTGCAAGTGCTTTAAAAACATTTAAAACATTAAATGCAAAGTACATGTTAGGACGTACACTCGCATGATATTCTCACCTCTCGTCTAACTGTGCACTCCTAACGTAAGTACCCATCTATAACGACCCATACTACTAGCTAAGTGACAACATACTAGCTAGACTGCCAAAGGTTCTACCCATATTACTTGGTTCCATTAACATATAACGCTCGTAATTTTATAGGGATTTAACGTGAACTCAGATACTCAATATGCAATATATATAACTATCAGTTAACTCGTTATATTTCTCGAAACAACACCGTAATATATATACAACATTAACATGAGGATTCCCATTAATTTAAATGTATATTATCACATCGTAAATATACAATACAAGCACCCCGCGAACTAAGCTGTGGTGCACACATACTCTGCTATCCATCCCGGTACATCACGTACATAAGGATTACATATTCCGAATCTCTCAGGAATAGTCTACCGATAACAACATCACAAATAATGGAGGCGAACACAGTCACTATCACATGGGTCACGCACATACCTACGCTCCCATGATCAGCGGACTTATTAATATCACAATAAGTCTTTCTATGACCTATGTTCATCGAGGTACCAGTCTATATCCCCCCCGTAGGCACACAAGGATTAGAGGGTCCTAAGCGAACGCCGAATCTGGTAGCTCGTTAGAAGCAGTCCCCAGGTCGTTCGAACGAACTGTCCCTTCTAACGATATCTCGTTCGAACGAGATATCGAACGAAATTCCTACTCGTTAGCAACGACTGGTCAACTCGTTAGAAGCTCGTTCGAACGAGTTCGTTCGAACGACCTGGGGACTGCTTCTAACGAGCTACCAGATTCGGCCCAGATTTTCCCCAATTCGTTTTTCACCATTTTTATCACTTCTGATCTCTTCCAAGGTTCATCCCAATAACGTTTTAGGGTCTCTAATTCATCCTAAACATATTTACATCATCTCCTAACATGTTTTCAAGGATTGAATCATCATAACATCAACTAAATTTACAAATCTCTACACTTATCCCAATTTCTCTAGAACATGAACCCTAGGTTTATATCATCATCAAATCCCAGAATTTATTTCGTTTTAATTCCTTCAAATCACAATTAATATAAGGGAAATCATCTACCTATCATACTACATGCAATTCTCTTCACAATTTTCAAGTTCTAAACTTCAAACTACATGGGTTTTCATTATCTTTCAAGAACAGTTGTAATTTATCAATTTTCTAACATGGGGGAAGCATTCTACGAATTTAAATATGATTAAAACACTTGCCTTGGTTTGATTTCTGATTTTGGTGTAGGTTTGGTGAAGATTCTGCAGAGTTTCCTCTCTCTCTAAGCTCCTTCTCCAATGGTGGCTTAAGGTGGCTAGGGTTTGATTTGGGGAAGATTGTAAACCTAATGTTAGCCTCCGTAGCTTAAAGGGTTAATATGGGTTGGTTATGGGCTTAGTGGGTCAATATCCACATCAGATTTAATTAACCAATTTTCGTCACTTTTAATTCCTCAAAATGTAAAATTACCAAAATACCCTTTAAGTTGCCGGTATGGCCTAAAAATACCCCGGAACCCAAACTATACCCCCGGCTAGTGATTTCTGACTATCTCGACCCTTCCGGACGCGTTGGCGCACTCAAAACGACCATACGGATTATAGATTTTAAATTCACTTTTTATTATCAAAATATTATACCGTGACGCGGCGGTCCCACGCGTCTCAACAAAATTTCTAAAATGCCGTATATAAATCTCACGACAAATTTTATAATACCAAATACATATATAATCATATATGCACATAATCAAATACCAATTCGCATCTCATTAGTATTTATAACCCGGATTAATTTCCAATTAATACGCAATTTAATTAATTAATCCTAAAAATAAATATAGTTAAAAGTACGGGGTATTACATTACGACATTTTTAGAGTTTAAGATATTAGGGTTTCTCCTATTTGAGCGTTTAATTGCACCATAGGAGATTGACTGACAATTCTACGTAGTTGTCTATCTTTGTATTGAACCTGAGGTTGGTACATACTCCCAAAAAGTGAGTTTGCTAATCAGTCTGATATGTTAAGAACCACGGGAATTGAGTTGTGATTGTGTGACCTTAGTGATTTGATATCCAAGGTGCGAGTGATTGATACTATTTCAAGAACGCGGAACATTGCAGTACGTGGAATGGGAACGGGAATGCAGTACGTGGTATATCCTAAAGCTTTGGTATGATGGAGGTAGGATTTATTTAGATCATCTTGTTCAAACGTATCGAGCTACTTCTAAATAATGTATCAATTAAAAGAAAAAATAATTAAACTCATATAAGATTGTTAAACATGCACAAGTTTTTTATTCAAATTTGAGATTTTTTATATTGGAATTATTTTTTTAATCAAGTTGATGCGAAAGTCATTTTTGTTTGTGATATATTTGAGATTTTTCCTATATTTTTTCGTGAAAGCCTTGATATATTTGTTATTAAATTGTAGAGAATTATAAATTCACTATATTGTTTATGTCTCCCTCCTAAGAAAATAACCCCAATGAATGAAATTGCAATATCTTTTAGATCATTAATTTTAATGTATTTGAACTCAAGTGTAAAATAATTCGGAAACCCTGCACAATATGTAAATCACTAGCTTGCAGGCCACGCGTTGCATGGTCGTAAATGGATATCTTTTGGAGACTCACATTGTGAAAGAGAATATAGTTAAGGCATATTGAAAACATATTTAACATAGTATAATAATATTTTGATGGTGGATAATGTGCCTTAATATCTTAATACTATTTTAAATAAATGAAAATCAATATTAAACCAATATATAAAAACTGTTATCACAGAGACTGTTATGATTAAAAGTACATAGAAAACAACGTAAAATAACCCTAAAACATTGAAGATTAACTCATCAAATAGATTAAAAAATCTTAATATGTAACATTAAACATTTTATACAATATATGTCACGCTATAAATTTATACAAAACATACTTTAACAAAACCTAATAAGCACAACATATTAGTATCTATAGCAGGGAAATTTTAAGTGTAAATATAGTGCACTACTGATGCGTAAAGCAAACTTACAAATTAAGAAACCTACTAAAGCATTTAAAACAATCAAACTCCAAAAATTCAGACAAGAAAAGGACTTTCATTAGAGCCATCATTCAAATAGCTAAAGTATTCACTCAACTTGAGAACACCTCCATAAGCCCCTTTATCCAAATACATGACTGACACAAAAAAAATTAAGAGATAATAAAATACACTAACACACTCAATATTTGAGAGATGACACTCAATATGATGAGAGAATTTTTCTTTACTATTCACACAATATTTTTGACTTTTTATGACTTCACTTCAAATGCCAACATTACATGGATATTTATAAGATCTCTAAAATGTATCTACCCAAACACATGTATCTATTACATTTAGTGTAAACATACCCATTTAGACTTCCATATATGAACCTCCTAATACATGAACCAACTAAATGCATCTATTGACCAAATACATATGTGTTTACATCAATCAAGATAATACAAAATTAAATGACTTAATGTACACGTGTCAACGTGTGGAAGCAATAAATGTCGACGTTGGGTTTTGATGTCAATTTTAGGTCTATACTATAACTCGTGTTTTAGTACTTTCTGTTAATATGGGCAGGACCTGTGGAGAGCAAGAGTGGAAGATCGTTGTCGGCAAGGCTTGTGTGATCTAGGTAATTGATAAGTTTGAGACTTTGTATTTGTCTGATGCTTTATTCATAGCAGATTTCATTTTTATTTTTTTATAAAAAAAATAACTGTAGGGTCCCACATAACTGATAAGTTTGAGTCGTATCCAGTGCACAAGACTCCCACATAACTGTAGGGTCTGGGAGAGACGGATATCAGTTGGCCTTACCCCCGTATATAGAGAGATTTCTCCAATATCTCAAACCTGAGACCAACCGTAGCTTGGGCATTTGATTTTTTATCAAAAAAAAAAATTATAATGTAATAGAAATAGAGGTACAAGGGAAAAGGACAAGCAGTCCATTAAAGCAAAATACAACCGTAAACAAACATGCAAAAAAAACAGGGTCACAGAACCTATCCAACGATACAATCATTCCAACTCAGAGAAAATAAGAAGAAAGGAAGATCTCCAAATAAGGGAGACAAAAACGGCCAAAAAGTAGCTGGAAATTTAATCTTCTCCCAAATAGCTTCCTTCTCTAGCTTTTTGCCTTCAAAAGTTCTCGCAATTCTCTCATTCCATATAATCCACAACGCATTTATAATAATGCGTCTCCACAAATGTATCTGTCACTTCTTCGTTCCATGACATATCAACTCCAAAATAAAATGATGGCTTGACCCGGAGGAGCGCCTTCAATACTAAACTCCTTGAACACCTTGCTCCACATATATGAAGAAAAGCTTGTAATGAAACAAGTGATCAAAATCCTCACTAACATTGTAGCATAACGAGCACCAATTTAGTGAGAGATACCAATTAGGTCTTCTCACTTGGATCATAAAATTAGAGTCGAATTTCGCATGAGCCACTAGCCAAGCAAAAACTTATCAATTGAAGGGATTTTGCCAATCCATATAAACTTAATGGTGTAAACAAACAAATAGAAGGAGATGAAATAATATGAGAGAAGTACGATTTGAAAGAAAAACCTCACCGCTGAAAATCCATCTCCTAAACTCCCCCACTCCCTCATGCAATCCAACTCCCTCCAATAAGTTGAGCAAGGTCATTATCTTTGAATTGTCTTCCAAAGGACAGGTTCTAAAAAAATGGAGTCAATGCTAGTGGATGCCACACTCGAAAGGGTTAGATTTTTATTACAAAAAAGACAATAAATTTACGCGAACCGGCTTTTGAACGTTTCATCTCATCTCCAAGTGTCCTCCCAAAACCTAATAAAACTTCCATCCCTCACTTTAAGGCAACACAAGAGAGGAAAGAGTTGAGTCCTGGGAATGTATTTCCATAAGCTTATTTAAGGTTCCCCTCATAGCCGCCACGTTAGAATCTTAACATTCTCATGTAAATAATAAATGCTTTTTATGAGGGAATACCATTGAAATCCTCTTTCTTTCGGAAATCTCCATAGCCATTTCTCCCAAAGAGCCTTTTTTTTTGCTGTTAAATTACCAATGTCCAATCCCCCATATCATTTATCTTTAGTTAACATAGATCACTGTAAAAGATGGTTACATTATTTATCCTACCCTTTACCCAAAAGAGGTCTCTCGTGATTTTTTCAATGATTTCATCTACCTTGACAGGCAATATGAAAGGGGAAAGATAATAAATTGGCATGCTACTCAAAATTGCTTGGATCAAATTCAATCTACCACCTTTGGATAGACAACTCTTCCTCCACCCATCTAGTCTTTTCTTGATTTTACTTATAATCAAGGTTTCAAAATTCTAAAGAAACCGGGTTCCCACCTAATGGAAGGCTTAAATAACTCAAAGGTCATCGACCCACTTCACACCCCACCAAACTTGCTCTAGCCGTTAGCCACGCTAACTCCACATTAATACACTAAAACACTTTTATACACGTTAATTTTTAAACGAGACACCAAATTATATAACTCGATAATTTTAAACAAGTTTTCAAGATTGTTCTCTTTCTTAGCCACAAAAAAATAGTATCATCCACAAATTGGAGATGTGAGATCTCACATTCTCCCTCCCCACCCGAAAGCCTCCAATTAACTGATGTACAGCGGAAGCGTATTAATTACACTACACAACAACAATAACAACGATAGAGGAGACTCTCACTCTAATTCTTCATTTCTAGAAGTTAAGTTGTGAATAAAAATGAGGGTCAAAGACCTTATTTATAGGGTGAGGTTAGCTTGCTAGACCATCCAACCCTAAAAGTTAAAAGACTAAAAAGGGACAAAATAAATAAAAGACCAAAATAACCCCCAACGATACTTGGTAACCAAGTAAAGACCCTAAAAAGACTAAAATACTAAAATACTCTAAACTAGAATATTCCAAAGGAATATTCATTCATTTTAACTAACAAAAATAAAATAAAATACAATTAAAAATGAAAATGAAAATAAAAATAAAAATTGTCTTCTGGATCCACCTCCTTACACCACGAGTCATCAATATACATCGCTCTCCCTGCCTTCAAAAAAGCACATCCTCGAGCGTGAGGGAAAAATTGCCAGCGCCCGTGCCAAATAAGCCAATACTTTAAAAAATATTTTTTCTATCATTTAGTGGGGGTGAATAAGGGGTGAACCTGGAGCAACAGTACGGTTGCCCCATTGTGACCTGGAGGTCACAGATCCAGTGGCGGAAACAGGCTCTCTGCATACTACAAGGGTAAAGCCGTTGTTAACGTCTAAAAGTGGAAGTAACAAATTATCAAGGAGATAATCTAAGAGAAATAATAATTATAGAGAATAGGGATGAGAGAGAGAAAACACAGTAATTTTTACGTGGTTCGGCCCTTCGAGGAAACCTATGTCCACGGTGTTGTTGATTTGATATTGCACTTATTAACGCAATTACAATTAGGGTTTCTGATACAACTCGTGGTTTGAGAAGATGTTAGTGGAGTCCCTTTGTTTCGTGGGCTCATGCCCTATTTATATGTGATATGCGGATATTTACAAGAGGACAGGTGGATTGCCCTTATAAGTCTTACAGTTACACCTGAATACAAGTTTATCATAATAAATGTGGGCCCCTTGAATTACGAACCGGCCTCAATGATAACCGCCCGGATAACTATGAGGTAATAGAAATACCGTTATAGCCCCATATGGTAAATGAGGGATATCTTGCGCGTATGCGCTCACAGGAATATAGACGTATCCAATCTCATTTAAACAGGTTGGCCGAGCATATTGACTCTGAGACAACCTCTTCTGAAGTAAAGCCGAGCACACTTGTTAATTCCTTTGGGTCATTCAGAACTTATTCTCATTTAGGATTATACGGGTATAACAGAAAGCCCCCAAGACCTCTTGCACGAACTCTCCAACTTGAGGTTAGGTGAGTGGAGGAGGTGTTACGTGATGCTCGTACTGAATCGTTTGTGGTCAGCCTAAGCCAAGCAGATTTCCTTTAGGTTTCCTATGATATTTCAAGGACACATGTCAGGTTACTGAAGAGTCTGCTTTGTAATGATCGCGACTAGACATGCGCACTGACACTCTGTACCGTCGTTTCAATTCTGCAGATTTGCTGACGTTTGACCTGCTGTCTCTTTTCAATCTTTCATCAAAGAGTATAGATACACGCCACTTCTCTTATTTTCTGTACTTTGGAGATTCGCACAGCGCTAAGGAGAGAGAAATTCACAAGCATTGTTTCAATCGTTCGTGAGAGCTTAATCGTTTTGCCGCCAAAAATATCACGGTGCCTCCTTAGTTCTTCGTAGCTTAACTCGTCATTAACTTACTTTATCAGGTACGCCCTTCTTACTTTAGTTAGGGTTTCTTCGTTCTAGTAATTTGTTGGCTGGTTTTTCTGCTGTTATCTGGTAATTGCAATGTTAAACGGCCATTGAGGTGGTTGGCATAGGTTTAATAGAAGGAAAAATAGGAGGATGTATCAGTTTTCCCCCTCATGTTCAAAGAATTTACAATTTCATTCCTGGTCTTAAATCTGAGCGTCCTGGGATCACAGAGAGGAGGTTTCCCCATCCTCTTCAAGTGATTAGCCAGAGGAGGAACCTGGTCACCCTCTTTATACTCACAATACTTCTTTTAGTTGTGATTCTTCCATTGTCCCGGGTGTTCCTTATATTTCTTCCCCCATTTCCCATACCTCCTTCTGGTGAGGGAAACTTCATAAATACTGTTTCTATAGATCCCATAAATCCTGATTCTCTTTTTAAGGAGCCCGCTACTGACAGGGCGGAAGACAATTGACCGAAAAGTGTGGGTCCCCACCTTTCTGCTGAGGGGTCTCATGCTGAGACTTCTGGCAAAGAAGAAGAGGGACCTGTTGGGTCTTCCAGTAATTATAATCCAGCTGAAATGGATACCCGTTGGTACCAATGCAATGCACTGTAACTGAGGAAGAACTTGATGCGATGAGAGAGAGATGTGCCCTCCACATAACCATCTAGACCAGAATGCCCAGTGTGTCTAAGAGATGTTACTATGTACAAGATTCAAAGATTTGCCTCCCCTTATGGGCTCTCCAAGTAGGGTATTCATCCCACCATTAGCTCCATTTTAAGGGGTTATGGCGTGACCCTAACCCAACTGCCTCCAAACGCATATAGGACTATATTGGGGCAATGATGTTTTGGAAACTTAGGACTGGGTTTGATTTGATGGGGGATATCTTCAAGCATGGGTACAGTTTGAAGGATAATGCCAAAGCCCCTAGTTATTACTATTTTTCTGCTCGGAAACCCCAGTATAGGATGGTTACTGTGGTTCAGTCTAGTAATCATAGCTGGAAAGGTCTATACGTGTTCATAAAAGGAGACTGGGAGTTTAGGGCCCATGAGCGGGACAGGTCATGTAAAGTCCCCAGGGAATGGAGTGGGCCCAATGACATAGGTAAAGCCATTTCTGATCATTTTTTTCTCTTGTTTCCTCATTCCTCCTGTTGTTTTATTATGTTGACATTATTGTTCTGTTCTTATGTATTTCAGTGAAGCGAGCCCCCAAGGCTACCCAAGTCTCTGGTTGACTTTTTTGTCTCCTATTGTGAAAAGAAAACCCCCAAATTCGAGGATCTGTTTACTGTGGAAAAGTTCATTGCTGCTGGGTACCATACTCCACCTGGTGGCAAGGTTCCATTGGAGTTTGAGGTGCCCCAAGACGGTTGGGTGGCAAAGGAAACCCATTTTGATAATAGTGACCAGTCTGTAGGTAGGGAAGGTAATTTCGAAGCAGGTAAATTATATTGGTACTTCACTTATTATCCTTTTCTACTTTAAATTGACACATTGATGCACAAGTTTGTTGTTTTGTCAGGGGTAAAAGAGCATCCCTCTGAAGAAATCTTGGGCATGGCTCCTCGTTTTATCAATCGCAAGGCGTTAGCTGAAGCTTGCCAAAAGAGAGCAGCTGTTTCTAGGGCGGCCGACCAGGCTGCTCATCATCATCAAGAGGCTACTGCTGCCGCTAAGGATAAGGGGAAAGCTCCCATAGATCCTTAAATAGGGGACAGGAGGCCCAGGGAGGATGACAAGCAACCTTTCCACAAATTTGTGAGGCGACTTGGTCCCACTTTCGAGCCCAGTCGCGTTTCAGGCCCAGGCCATACTTCCCGTTATGGGAAGGTTCCTGAGTTTGACTTTGACCCCAAGCATAAGGTTACTTATGAGGACTTGGAATCTGATCAAGACTCATATCTTTTATCATGTAAAGAACGCTCTAGATCTGTTCGACTATTGGGGCCACGTGAATGATTTCAAATTTTTGCGTTGTTCTAATCCACAGACTCCTTGTGGACTTTGGCTCAGCATCGATTGTCGATGGTATGTATCTCTTATCCATTTTACGTTGTAATCTTTAAGTGCCTGACTACCATATCTTGATTATGTCTCCTTGTTCATCTTCTAGGCGTCCATGGCTTGTACTGTATCGCGAGAGAAATCCTTGGTGAACCACGTAGCCTATAATAAGCTAGTTGAGAAAAACAAGTTGCTCGGGACGCCCTAGCTTCTGCTAATACTACTTTTGTTTATAGCCTTCAAGTCTTCGGCCAAGTTTAACACCGAATGCCTGGGCTACTTTTTGGATGGATACGAAGAGCTGAAGAAGAGAGTGGCCACTCATTTCCCCGATATTGCTGATATTGTGAACAAGTGGCAAGGAGATACTGAAGAGGCCGTAAACTTGGCTGGGGAAGAAGGTGTTAACCCACCAGCTGATGCCCAAGTTTGATAAACTTCTATGTATTTTTTGTGTTATTTTTGTTTTCGTTTAAGAACATTTCTGTAATTTTGAATACCCCATCTATGACATCAATTTGACTGCGTTTTTGCTTCTTTAAATATGGCTTTATTGATTTGCTTGTTTGCATCTTGTTGCTTTGTTGGAAATAACATTTGATGCTTTTGTTCACAACCCGTGAGGTCATACTGAGCGTTCAAGTAGTACACCCATAATAGTAAATTGGTACAAGTATAACTATTCGCGACCTATGAGGTCGTACAGCTTTCTTAGCCGACCACATTGTTCGCGACCTGTGAGGTCGTACAATGGATGTAACCGGCCACCTCATTCGCGACTTGCAAGGTCGTACAAGAGTTTAGTAAACTTGTGAAGACAAGTTCAACTGTTCGTGACCTATGAAGTCATACAGTCCGATCTAGTATTTTTATTTTAACGCTGTTATTTTTGGCAACACAATTTATATATGTTCATTGTATCTCATGCCCAGAAAGATCAATGAAACGAGAGAATAAGACATCGTTTTATTAATCGCAATGGTGCTAGCTACATAAATGAAATGACTAACAAGATACTAATAATATTTCCTAACATGCTCCGAGTTCAAAGGGTTCTTGAACTGTTCGCCCTCCAAAGTTTCAATTCGATAAGTCCCTGGCCTTGCGACGCTAGTTACCCTATATGGCCCATGCCAATTGGGTTCGAGCTTCTTGTTCTTCTATATCACTTTCTTAAGGACGTAGTCTCCTTCTTTCAATATGCTCGTCTTCACCCGACGGTTATAGTAGCGTGCAACTCTTTACTGGTAGGCAGCCACGAGCAATACTGCATTCTCTTTGACCTCTTCCACCAAATCAAGGTCTAGTCTTCTTGCCAAATCACTTCTTGGGGAATCGAAATTGAGGACTCTATGGCTAGGGAGCCCTATCTCCGTAGGGACAACCGCTTATGTGCCGAAGGCAAGCATATACGGCGTTTCTCCGGCGACTGTTCGTGGGGTGGTCCGATATGCCCAGAGCACACTATGGAGCTCATTAATCCAGTTCCCCTTTGCGTCATCGAGTCTCCTTTTGATTCCGTCTAAGATCGTCCTATTAGTGACTTAAGTTTAGCCATTGCACTGTGGGTGCCTTGGCGCGTAGTGTAGTTTTCAAATCTTAGACCTAGTGCAGTATTCTTCGAAATCTTGGTTGTCAAACTACGTGTCCTGATCAGTGATGAATGCGAAGGGCATGCCGTAGTGACATAGAATCATTTTCCAGATGAATTGGAATACCCTTTCGTAAGGCATCTCCACTAAGGGCTCGACTTCCACCCACTTTGAGTTGTCCATGGCCAATACGAGGTACTTGTACCGTCCTTTCGTCCTCGACAACGGGCCGACTAGGTCTATTCCCCATATGGTGAACGACCAAGGTGACATAATTGGAGTTAATGGAGCCCCTGGAGAATGGTGGATCTTTGCAAACCTCTGGCACTGATCACATTTCCTTGCATAATCCGCGCAATCAGCCTTCATGGTCGGCTACTAATATCCTTGGGTCACTATTCGCTTCACTAACGATCTTCCACGGCTCCACAACATCCCTTGTGTACCTCCTTAATAAGTTTGTCTTCTGTTGGGTGAACACACTTCAGCAGCAAGGCGGTGTATCCTCGCCTGTACAGTATTCCCGCTTCCATGGCATATTGGGATGTGCCTTGTAGGGCAACTTTCTGGCTTTATTTGAGTTTGCAGGGAGCTTACCGTTCTCGATATATGCTCGTATGAGGTCCATCCAGGAGGATCCCAAGTTTACATCCATTATTTTGTGTGTATCCTCCACAATGCTCCTCTACGCAAGCACTTCAATCGGTATGGTTCTTCTTAAAGATGTTCACATTTCTGAGCCCAGCCTGGCCAGGGCGTCTGTTCGGACATTCTCCAATCTGGGGATTCTAATTATTTTGGCCTCCGCAAATCCTTCCATCCTTTTGTCGAATGATGGCTAAGTACTTCGCCATAGACTCCTCCCTAGCTTCTTAAACTCCCAATATCTATTCGACGCCCATGGACGAGGTTAGGTCGAGACCAGCGATAAGGGCCTCGTATTCTGCCTCGTTATTGGATGCTTCAAACTGGAAACACAGGGCGTATTCCACATCTATGTCGTTAGGCATGGCTATTATAATGCTGGCTCCGCTTCCTGCCGGACAAGATGATCCACCAACATATAATTTTCAGATTGCACAATTTGGGACGAAATCTGCTTTTTCCATTTTACCAAACTTGAAAAGTTGGCGATGGGACTCGTCACGCTATCCCTTGTCTTCTTTGAGGGAGCTCTCTCCCTGAGGAGTCTGCTCGGTGTTGTCTGGGCTCATGGTCTCCCTAGGGTGTGGCGGTTCACTACATGGGACTGAACTCTCTCCCGAAGGAGCCTGCTTGGATAGTTTCTCATCGTAAGTGAACTCCGCAATGAAGTCCGCTAATACCTGCCCTTTTATTGCGATCCTTGGTTCGTACTGTATATCTTACGCGCCCAGTTCCACGGCCCCAAGCCATAAACCGACCAGACTTTTCTAGTTTATGTAGATTTACCGAAGAGGTAGGTCTGTATTGATCACGATAGAGTGGGCTTGTAAGTACGGTTTCATCCTTCGCGAAGCTTCTCTCAATGCTAATGCTAATTTTTCCATTCGCAGATATTGGACCTCGGCCCCCTGGTAGGCTCTGCTGGTATAGTAAACCGGTTTCTGGACCCCTTCCTCCTGCCTCACCAGTGCCGAACTAACGACTGATTCGAACACGATGAGATACAAGTAAAGTTTTTCGCCAACAACTGGTCGTGATAAGAGAGGTGGGGAACCCATGTAACGCTTTAGTTCTACGAACGCGTTTTCGCATTCCTCATTCCATTCGAATGACTTTCGCAACACCTTGAAGAAGGGCAAGCACTTATCAGTGACTCTAAAAACGAACCTGTTTAGCGCAGCTACTCGCCCGTTTAGTCTCTACACTTCCTTCTTCGTCGTCGGAGACTTCATTGTAAGCCGAGCCTGGATATTGTCGGGATCAACTTCAATGCCCCGCTGATTTACGATAAAACCCAGGAGCATTCCTTCCTTCACCCCGAAGACACACTTGGCGGAATTCAGCTTCATCTGATACTTCTTCAAATTATCGAAGGTCTGGCCGAGGTCCTTAATGTGGTCGGCGGCCACCTTGCTTTTGGTGAGCATATCGTCCAAGTAAACCCCCATGTTAACCCTGATCTAGTCCTCGAAAAGTTTGTGCACCAGCCTCTGGTAGGTGGCTCCTGCATTTTTAAGACAAAACGTCATAACATTATAACAGTAGATACCTCGGTGAGTTATAAAGGACGTTTTTTCTCTGTCGAAGGGCTTCATCTTGATCTGGTTGTAATCGAAGTATGCGTCCATGAAACTGAGGAGCTCGTGGCCCGCCATGGCGTCGACCAACTGGTCGATCCGTGGTAGCGGAAATAATCTTTCGAACGGGCTTTGTTCAAGTCGGTAAAATCGACGCATATCCTCCACTTGTCGTTTTTCTTACACACCATGACCGCGTTAGCCAGCCATTCCGAGTACATGACTTCATCGATGAAGTTAGCTTTCTGCAGTTTGAGAACCTCTTCCTGAACCGCGAGGTTCTTGTCAACATCGAAAACCGTCTGTTTCTGCTTGACTGGCTTTGCCCCCTACATCACGTTCAACTCGTGGCACGTGAAGACGGGATCTATTCCCGGCATGTCCTCGTGGCTCCATTCGAACACGTTTTTACGCTGTTGCAAAAAGCTGATAAGTTCTTTCCTTAAGGATCTAAAGACGACACGATCTGTATCGTTTGCTCTGGATGGCTATAGTCAAGTGGGACCGTCTCGATTTCTTCAGCAGGGCTGCCCATTGACCAGCTTTGCTTTATCTCGGGGATCGATGATTTCGATATGATAGGTGGTCGTCAACTTCTTCCATTCTTCCTGATCGGCTGAAATGAAATTCACGTGCCACCTTTTGATTGCCTTTGACAACACCTACTCCGAAGTGAGTTGGAAAATTCAAGCAGTGGTGTACAGGAGACGGGACGACTTCGAACTTTTACAGGCCGATCCTCCCAAAGATCACATTATAGGCTGAAAGCACGTTCTTATCAATGACGAAGAACCGTATTTTCTCTGTTCGGCTAATCGGCCAGGTGCCGACCACAAGTTCCAATTCTAGCGTTCCCAGGGGGTACACCCTTTCTCCTGAAAACCCGATCACAGGCTAAAAACACGATCAGAGGCTGATGATAAGGTGTGAGCTCTATGTCCTTGAGCTTCAATTTTTTGCAACAACTGTAAAACATCACATCTGCAGACCCTTCGTTGTCCACCACGATCCCGGCCACCTGACCTTCTTGATGACCATCGTGACAACCAGAGGATCGTCGTGGGAATACCCCAGACAGGTCGTCTTTTGAGAAGCTGACGATTAACTTGTCTGTGTTCACCTTGCGTGGCCACTTATTTAAACCCGTCGTCAGGTTTATCTATAACTGCTCGCAAGATTGGGCTTCGTTGAGATAGGATTTCTTTTCTGCGGGATCATTTCCCCCACTGGCTCCACCTCCGGCGATGAATTGACAGTCGAAGGCTATCATGTCGACGTCGCATATAGTTTCTTTGGGCTTCTTAGGAAGATCTGGATTGTCATCCGAGTCGTCATCCCTCGCCCTTTTATTGTCAGTTGTCCTCTGGCAAGGCGATTCTGACCGTCTCCTGCCTTTGCCTTCTTCGGGATTTGATCGGTTGCTGCCATCCACATACTTGGACAGCTTGCCCCTCCTGATTAAGCCTTCGATCCGTCAAAGCTATACAATAGTCTGTATTGTGGTCATAGTCCTTGTGGAACTCGCAATACTTGCTCCTGTCCCTCTTATTTGCTGGCATTTTCAACTTTCTCGGCTATCGGAGGTCTTTGCTCTCCTGGATTTCCTCCAGCATGTGGTGGACGCCTTCCGTGAGGGGCGTGTATTCGTCGTCCTTTCTTGGCTTGTTGCCCTTTTTGTCCTTTTGCTCCTGCTTGTCGTTCTTGCTGGCTGATGGCTTCAAGCTGTCGGATTCTTTAACCGCTATCGCCTCTTCGGCGTTCATGATTTTTCCTGCTTTCGCCAGCAATTCGATCATAGTCTTGGGCGGCTCCTTGGCTAATGTCCAGAACAGCTTTTCCGGTCGCAACCCACTCATCAGGGTTGTCATGGTGGTTGGTTCGTTGTAATCTACCACCTCCAGCTTTTCAGTATTAAGCTGGGTAATATAATCGTGGGTGCTCTCGTCTGCCCTTTCGCGAACGCCGAGCGAATGGGCAACTTGCTTCCTTGGCTTGGCGCCAAAGCAAAAATTGCGGACAAACGGGTCGGCTAATTGCTGAAAAAAATTTATTAGCCCCCTAGGCAGACTGTTGTACCAGATTTAAGCAGAGCCAGTTATGGTGCTGGAGAATGCTCGACACCTCCTTTCGTCCGGGATGGAGTAAATGTTTGCAGTGGCTTATTATTGTTCAAAATGGGATCTGTTTTCTCATCGTATTTTGGGTGATAATCGGTGGCTTGAATTTCGCGTGAGTGGGGTACGCCACGACAGAGGAGACAAAGGGGGATCCGTTTGTGAAATCCCGCTGAAGGGGGTTCCTCGATTTGGCCATCTCTCCAAGGCGGTCTTCTAGGCCAAGGATGGAGCCTTTCCACGGTTGGTTATCGCCTTGGGTACCGCCTTCAAATGGCTTTTCTGCTCGTCTTCGGCTTTCGACCGAGCTATCTTCCTGAGAAGTCTGCTCGGCTTCGGTCGACGCTCCGACGAAGCAACAGGAGCCCCTAGTGGCGGACCTACCCGACGCGCTCCGAGAGTAATCGCGTGAGGTCGCTGGTACTTGCTAGCGGTTGCAACGTGGGCCTAATCGATCAAACGTTGATCCTCTGCTTAGTCTCTCAAGCACACTGGGGCGCTCCTCTGAATATGATTGATCATTTAAGTGGTTGGGCGAGTGAATGGAGGAGGTTGCTCCGAGGCGGTATGTCCGATCTCGTTGTGACCCGGTTCATCGGGAGCAACTGGCGTTTTTACATGATCCCAAATTCAGCCTCCTGGGATCCTCCATCGCTTGCATACGGTATTCTTGTTGCCGGTCCTTGTGAGGCATTGCAGGAAGTCACCTATCGCTACTCCTCGATATCTCGAGTCCGGGAGTCACGTTATTTAGATTGAGTTGCATTGGCCTCGTCTGGAGGGTATGTGTCAACTGCCTGACACTTTCCTGAATCGCTTCTTGCCCTTTAGCCAAGCTCATTAGTATGCTGTGTAGCTCGCCTGCCCCAGTAGGGGTAGGTGGTGTTTGAACTTCTGCCATACGATTGCTCTCGCGGTTATCCGAAATTCCAAATTGTCTTTGTTAAGTATCGAAATAAATGGTTTTGGGTAAGAACTGCAATGGCTTATTACGACGTTCCCACAGAGGGCGCCAATTTATTAACGTCCAAAAGTGGAAGTAACAAATTATCAAGGAAATAATCTGAGAGAAATAATAATTATAGAGAATGGGGATTAGAGATAGAAAAACCTTTTTACGTGGTTCGGCCCTTTAAGGAAACCTACATCCACGGTGTTGCATTTGATATTGCACTTATTAACACAGTTACAATTAGGCTTTCTGATACAACTCCTGGTTTGAGAAGATGTCAGTGGAGTCCCTTTGTTTCGTGGGCTCATGCCCTATTTATATGTGATTTGCGGATATTTACAAGAGGACAGGTGGATTGCCCTTATAAGTCGGGCAGTTACATATGAATACAAGTTTATCATAATAATGTGGGAGCCTTGAATTACGGACTGGCCTCAACGATAAGCGCCCGGATAACTATGAGGTAACAGACATGACGTTATAGTCCCATATGGTAAATGAGGGATATCTTGCGTGTATGCGCTCACAGGAATATAAACGTATCCAATCTCATTTAGACAGGTCGGCCGAGCAGATTGACACTGAGACGACCTCTTTCTGAAGTAAAGCCAAGCACACTTGTTAATTCCTTTAGGTCATTCAGAACTTATTCTCATTTGGGATTATATGGGTGTAAGAGCTACGTACATCTAACCCCTCAGTACTCCGTAGTGACGGGAGCCTCGTGCACTGAGTTTGTTATTTTTAATTGGGGGTGAAAAAGAATTTTTTAAAAATTTTGGGGCCCAAATAAAATATTTTTTGACATTTTAAAAATTGGGGGATGCCCAAATTTCTCAACCCTAATAAAATCAATTTTGGGGTCATTCCCCCAACCCAAGTGGTTTGTCTTTTAAAAATGGGCCAAAGTCGTACAAATCCCACTTACGCGGCCCATATTCTCCAAAAGCTTTATGGCCCAATCTTCCAGTTAAAACCCCCAACTCATCAAAAGAAACCTTAGCTCATTCCTCTTCATCACAAACCCTAGCTGCCACCTTACAAAACCCAACAACCTCCCCACTCAGCCCAACCACCTTTGAATCTACCGGAGCTTGGTCGACCACCAATAGCGACCAGAGGTCCTCACCGGAGGTATCTTTTGACGGCTTGTTTGAGGGTAGAATGGGTTCAGTTAGGGTCGGGACTTGCGAGCGGCTGACGATGACCACCGGAGCCGTTTCCCGCCTCATCGGCCCTTCGATCAGACTCGTTTTTCTCCGGCGCCGTTCCGGCCTGGACTCGTTAGCTTGCTAGACAAGCTAACCCTAAAAACTAAAAGACTAAAAAGGATAAAATAAACAAAAGACAAAAATAACCCCTAACAATACTTGGAATCCAAATAAAGACCGTAAAAAGATTAAAATACTAAAATACCCTAATTTAGAATAATCCATAGGAATATTCATTTATTTTAACTAATAAAAATAAAATAAAATGTCTTTCGAATCCATCTCTTTGCACCACGTGTCATCAATATACATCATTAACCCTCCCACTATAGCCCTCTCACCATCCTATTGAGCACATCCACAACAAAGGTGATTAAGAAAGGAAATAACGGGTCCCTTGTCTAATCCCCCTAAAGGCCCCCAATTTTCTCCTTGGTCTCCCATTCACAAATATAAAGAAGTTTAATGAGCTTAAGCAACCTTCAATCCATTTATTCTACCTCTCCATGAAACCTTTCCTCCCAAGAACAAAATCAACAAAATTCCAATCCACATGGTCATAAGCTTTTTCAAAATCTATCTTAAGAACCACTCCCTCTTTCTTTTTTATTTTAAATTCTTCTATGACCTCATTTTCTACCAAAATCAATTCGAGAGTGTTTATATCTCTCACAAACGCCCATTGATTTTCAGAAATTGTGTCATTCAAAAACCCCCAAGTCTAGAAGCCAACACCTTTGCCAAAATTTTGTAGGGTTTTTTGGACTTTACCGCAGAGATAATTCTGTATTTAGAGATACCCCTTTCGATGTATAACAATTTGACTTATCCCTCATATCATATGCATAAAGTACAAGTGAGTCAATGCATAAGGTACAACTGGGATGATGCACATGTGGGGGGGGGGGGGGGGTAAGTCTAATTTTTTGACAAGCGGGAGTTGTATCTAATTACGACATTATGTCGGGGGTAAAGTCAAAAAACCCCAATTTTGTATTAGCTGAAAACGAAACTTATTAGACCTGAAATCTCTAATTTTCAAAGAATAGCTCTTTTCATTCATGCTTGCATTTAAAACCCCATTCTTAAAAAATTCACGCTAAAAACTCATGATGTGAATCCAGGCCTTGGAGACTTCTCTCCACAACAAATCCCAAATAGCTCCTTTGACTTCCTCTTCATCAAAACTTTTTTCCAGCCAATAAGTCCATTCCTCACTGATTGGATGTCACTCCACCCCATCAATACCAACACTCTTCATTACCTTTTTTAAGAAGGGTTTCGAAAGCCTGAGAGCTAGTCCCATCATGGTTTTCACATTGGGGGGATTTTTCACGTTATATTGTGTGTTGGGTTGTGATATTTCATTAATAAATTCCACGCAGCTGGTCCCTACTATAGATATAGGCAAAGACATTATATCAGTATTTGGTATAATTAAACCTTAGACCAATTCACCTATCTCCTCTTTGTCTATAAATGTTTCTGCGCAGTTTTTAGAATCCGTAAGAGGTCCCCCGTACCTATCTTCCTCCTCTAAGCAGTCCAGAAAGTCAGTAGTAGAGTATAACTATAATCTGAAGAATTTGTGAGATCAGTTGGAACAGCATCACCCATTTGGCCATTGACAATTGATTTGAAGCAATAAAAATAATATTGTGAAAACCTTATGATTTATTGTTTACGTTATGGGTTGGATTATGTTCTTTATGGGCCTAAGGATTATATTCTTATTAGTACTATTCCCATATCAAGGAAAGCATAAGCTCTTTCGTTCAGACTCTTCTTAGGACAGGATTGCAGCAACTCCGAAGTCTTTCATAGTGATGTCTGTGGTTGTTATCCTGTAGGGCGTAGTCATTGCCTTGTGGGTATAATAGTGGTCAACAGGTGGATGAGGTGGTAGGAAATGTGAGTATTGTTGTAGCACTAACCGTATTGAACCTTAATGTTGGGTTAAGAAAGGTAAGTCTGACCAATGAATGCTCCCGGATGAAGCCCTTTAGGAAATGTGATTTGTGGCCGACAGCCCGCCCCCTCGCCCCAATTGCCTCAATCGCATGTGTTCGTCTTCATCACCCCCGCCCCCTCGTACTACAATGGTACAAGGAAATAACATGAAGTTGGCTTCCCTCCTCGGCCGAAACATCTCGGCCCTGTTTAGGGGCCTAAGAATTCTCACTTGAGTACACAATATTTCTCCTCACTATCAATATCCCTTGGCTCCATGCCTCAGAAGACTTCTCCCCTCAGTTCAGACCCTCGGCCTTGTGGGTAGATGATCTTCAAGACCTTGTACATTCACTAACCAATGTACCAAAAGAGCCTTCAATTGCAAGCGTTTTTGTCATATACATGTGACCTCTCAACTAACCATCGATCATTGCTCAGCAAATCCTAAGGACTCTTCAGCAACCACAAAGGACTCCTCAACTATGCATGGGTTCATACCTTGGTATTATGAATGCTTCAGTCTCAATCTCCATTCATACTCTTAGAGACTTGGCTCTACTTAGCCGTTTATGTAAGTGCTTGAAAAAATACTCCTCTTTTCGCATACTCGCATGGAAATCATTACTCCCATATGTTCACTATGCATGACAAACTTCAAGCGTGTATAACTTCGAGTAAAAAAACTCCAAACGGGGTAATTTTTTAGTATCTTTTGATGCCCGGAAAATGGTCTATCAAAATAGGTAATTGTTAGAATATGAATCCTTAAGATCATTTCCCGTAATTGGAAATTATGAATTTTTGGTACATAATTCACACTCTTAGGGACTTGCTAGGCACACTAGTACAATCGATGCGTCAACTAGCTACCCCGTAGATGAGTGCAGGTATCGAGGGTAGTCTTGTTGAATGGGGGTGTATTATGTGATCTCATATATGATTATTTGACAAGTAAAAATATGGTTTGATCTTAGTAATCATGTGTCACTGTGTTTGCGTGAGTGTGCCTTTTGGCGGACCCTTTGAGTGGAGGAGTTCACAGTGAACGGCGTACTGAGCAGCTTTGCACAAATCAATCTCCCGACCATATTCCTTGTCTACACCTTTAAGGAGATATCGTATTGGCCATCCTATTAGGTAAACGTTAGTGTGTGGTTACCTGCTAGGTTTGGTGTTTTAGTGGTCAACCCCTTTTGTGATTGAGATGTTGTATGACGAGGGACACCCTTAGTCTTTAGTCTAGACTAGTAGATACACAAGAGATTCTAGGAGTCTGCCTAGACTTTGTAAACCTTGAGATGAGAAAAGAGGAGAGCCCCAGCTTATTGTGGTGTTCCGAGCCCGTGAGCCCTTTTATGTGATATACCTTAATGTATTGTGTGATTACACTATGTGATTATGGGCGTGTTGGTAAAAGTAGTGTGAGCAATAGCTTAGTATACTAGTTGGTCACTATTGATTGGTAATGAAGATTAATGATGTAAATCTACAAATGCAGAAGCATTATTGTTACACTACACAACAACAACAACAACAATAAATTTAAACTAATGAAATGGGTTTCTTTCTCTCTCTATTCTCAATTCTCAATTCTCAATATTCAAAGTTGATTACAAATGAGAGTCAAAGGCCTATTTATAGGAAGAGTTAGCTTGCTAGTAAAACTAATACCCAAAAAGACCAAAGAGGACAACTAATAACTAAAAATGACTCATTAGCCCTAAACATGCTTGTAGACTAATAAAAGACTAAAAATAAAATAAAATTACAATAAACCCTAAACTAAAAATTGAAAATAAAAAATAGCCTTCTCCCGGAGGCACAGCCACGCGTCACGTGTCGCTGTAAATCTCATACACATCATTCTCTCCGCCTTCGAAAAAGCTCGTCCTCAAGCTTGGAGGGTGACTCATCAATGCCAAATGTACACGAGTTACAACAAGTGTTAGCTTCCAAAGTAAAACCCAAATCAAATCCAACATGCAAATGGAACGACTAAACTTCTGCTAGACCCATATGAACCTTCAACAATTGGGCTTAATATACCTGAATCTCAACGATGTCCCCCTACGAAATCTGAGCAACCAAAGACTAACGACCATATTCGCCTTCTCACAACACCACGAGCACATGGTTACAACTTGGCTTGGTGGATTCTTGAATCTGACCGGACGGTAACTCCAGCGACCGCACCTTTGCGAGTACGATGGTGAAATAAGTGAACTAAAGACGGCGACATCCCGAAAATTCGGGCCTAAAAATGGCAAATAGTCGAAAAATAGATCCCAAGTGGGATGCATTTCTCATGGAAGTCATGTGTTGATTGACCGGATTAGAGGTTAATAAGGGTGAGATCAGCTCAAAGTAGGACAAGCCCGTTTTGGGTCGGATTTGATTGTGGTGGGGCATTAATGGGTGGGAAAAGGTAAAAATAGAGTTAATATTGGAGGTGGGGCAGATTAGGGTTGAGAACTAGGGTTTCTTGGAGATTTGGGCAAGGTATTTGGGTCGAAACAGGGTAGCAAGGTAAGGAGGGGGGCGGGTGGAGGTTGGTTTGAGGGTGCAAGGGTGGTCGGCTGCCATTATGGCTGGCCGACCTCCTATGGAGGAGATTTGGTTCAGATCTGGAGTGAGGGTAGGGGATCGCTGCAGAAAGAAGGGTCCGACCCCCGTCGGCAGGGGTGAATGGGGCCCGCCTGGTGTTAGGTGATGCCGGAGGCAGGAGGGAGAGGCGTCAGGGTCGAACAAGGGTAAGAGAGGTTCGATTCGAGGGGGAAAAGGTTGATTAGCCCTGTTCGGCAGTCGGCACTGTTTGACAGGAGGTTCCGGCCCTTCAAGGGTATTTCCGACCATTGGAGTTTGGCCGGTTAGGGTAGGGAAGCTAAGGTTTTACGTCAGTGAGGCTAGAGGTGTGTTGGGGTGGGCGACGGTGCCTTTTTAGGGCCTTGGGTAGGGTGTGACTAGGGTTTCTTGGAGTTAAGGATAGGGTTTGAATAAGATAGAAGACTAAGATTCACGTAAACAGGGTGGTAGTTGTGTGGTGGTGGAGGTGGAGGTGGAGGTGGAGGTGGAGGAGGAGGAGGGTGGTGGGGGAGATGGAGGGTGGAGGTGGCTAAAAGGGTTGGTATCCCCCCTTTTAGTGATGATGGAATTTAGGGTTTCCATCCCCCCTTACGCATTTGGTTTGATCTTAGGAATCATGTGCCACTGTGTTTGCATGAGTGTGCCTCTTGATGGACCCTATGAGTGGAGGAGTTCATAGTGAAACCCTATTCCTTGTCTACACCTTTAAGGAGATGTCGTATTGGCCATCCTATTAGGTAAACGTTAGTATGTGGTTACCTGCTAGGTTTGGTGTTATAGTGGCTAGCCCCTTTTGTGATTGAGAGGCTGTATGAGGAGGGACACCCTTTAGTCTTTAGTGTAGACTAGTAGATACACGAGAGATTCTAGGAGTTTGCCTAGACTTTGTAAATCTTGAGATGAGAAAAGAGGAGAGCCCGACTTATTGTGTGATTACACTACGTGATTATGGGCGTGTTGGTAAAAGTCGAGCAATAGCTTAGTATACTAGTTGGTCACTATCGGTTGGTAATGAAGATTAATGATGTAAATCGACAAATGCGAAGCGCTATTGTTACATTACACAACTATTAATTACACAACAAAAAAAAAATCTAAACTAATGAAATAGGTTTCTTTCTCTCTCTATTCTCAATTCTCAATTCTCAATATTTAAGGTTGATTACAAATGAGGGTCAAAGGCCTATTTATAGGAAGAGTTAGCTTGCTAGCCAAGCTAATACCCAAAAAGACCAAAAATGACAACTAATAACTAAAAATGATTCATTAGCCCCAAACATACTTCGAGACTAATAAAAGACTAAAAATAAAATAAAATTACACTAAACCCTAAACTAAAAATAAAAAATAAAAAATAGACTTCTCCCGGAGGCACAACCATGCGCCACGTGTCGCTATAAATCCCATACACATCAATTAGTGATAATTAATCTAATATTACATGTTAGTTATGTCATTGTTTATATGTTCGTCTCCGTGTATTGTGTGATTACCTTCATGTATTGTTTGTTTTGTTTTATCGTTTAGTTCATGTTTATATTTTAATTTGATTAATGTTGTATAATTTTTAAGGTAGTATATTCTTTGATTTGTATATAAATTGGGGTCACAATTTTAATCAAAGCATGTGTTGAAACGTTTCAGTTATCGTATTAATTTTATTTTATTATAATATTGTTTTATCGTTGTAAGTTTAACGTGTCCTTAATTTAATTTGAAATTTAGGGTCAAAATTCCAGTTGAAGAATTTTCTGAACGGTTTACAGCAGGAAAAAAACGGCTCAGCCCAGCAGCAGTTGAAATGTCTCCCCATGTGTTGCAGCGGCAGTTTAAAAACCACCTGGTGGGTGTCTTTCCATTACAAAGTCAAGCTTATCGTTATGCATTTTACGTACCAATATACATTAAAAAATGCATTATGCTCAATCGCTTCACATGTGATTTTTACAAATACGATTACGCAAAATGCATTTTAAGCATTTTGCATCAGCATCTGGAGATGGTCTAATTCTCTCAATGCATGTGATGCTAGTTACCCTAGAAGTAATGTAAGGGATCCTAAGGTTGCATCGAGTCCAAGGCTAAAAAGCAGAACTCTGAAAATGTGGTCTCACTATCTGAGTATATATTTATGGAAAAAGAAATAACTTTTAGAGTAAAGTACCCCAGCAGTCCCTTACCTTTCTATTGGTTTCAATTTAGTCCCTTACCTTTTTATTGTCTCAATTTAGTCCCTCACCTTTCAAATTGGTTCAATTTTGTCCCTGTCCTTTTTATTGTTTCAATTTCATCCTCAATCTTACATTTTGTCTCAATTTAGTCCACCTGTTAACTATTTTGGATACAACTGACTATTTTACCCCCTTTATTTAAAAATAATATAATGAATGTTATAAAATTTGAAAAATAAGCTATTTTATTATTTTACCCCCTTTCAAATAGTTTTTATTTTTATTCTATCCCAGTTGCTTTTAATTTTTCAAAAAAAAACTCGAATAATAATTTTAATAGTCAACATAGTTTTTTTATTTATAAAAAACTCTTTTTTTAATTTTAATTAAAAATGTAAAATTTGGTGTTTTAGATTCATAATTGATTAGTGCCGCTGGCGCGGACCCAAATCGCAGGAAAAAATTTATTTATCAATTATATTACATAGATGGGGGGAAAATTGATGTCTTAGATTCGCGATTGGTTAGTTCACTAGATCGGACTCTCATTAATTAAAATAAGGGGCTTGAGAATAAGCCACTGTAGTCAAGCCCCTTATTTTAATGAATGTGGGTCCGATCCAGCGAACTAATCAATCGCGAATCTAAGACATCAATTTTCCCCCATCTATGTAATATAATGGGGGTTTTGGCACGGACCGAAAAAATGAACTCCTACCTCTAAAGGGACCACAAAAATAAATGCTATCGTACCACAGTGACTAGATTTATAAACTTGAAAAGCATTTTCCTAAAAATCCAAATATAGGAAGTAACATGACCTTTAACTTAATTCTCTATAATATAATTGATAAATAAAAAATTTCCTGTGATGTGGGTTCGCGCCAGCAGCACTAATCAATTATGAATCTAAAACATCAAATTTTACATTTTTAATTAAAATTAAAAAAAGAGTTTTTTATAAATAAAAAACCTATGTTGATTATTAAAATTATTATTCGAGTTTTTTTTTTTGAAAAATTAAAAGCAATTGGGATAGAATAAAAATAAAAACTATTTTTTTTAATTATTCTCGGATAAAAAACTATTTTTTATTCCCAAATAATAATAAAATAACCTATTTTTCAAATTTTATAACATTCATTATATTATTTTTATAATAAAGAGGGGTAAAATAGTCAATTGTATCCAAAATAGTTAACAGATGGACTAAATTGAGACAAAATGAAAGGTTGGGGATGAAATTGAAACAATAAAAAGGAGAGGGATGAAATTGAACCAATTTGAAAGGTGAGGGACTAAATTGAGACAATAAAAAGGTAAGGGACTAAATTGAAACCAATAGAAAGGTAAGGGACTGCTGGAGTACTTTACTCTAACTTTTAACTCATACTGTAGATCAATACTAACGTTACCTCATTATCAACAGCTGACGCAAGAAGATAGTGATCATCTGGAGAAAAGCAAACCATCACATTTCCACGACAGCTTGACGTTGTGTAGCAAGGCCGAAATGGTTTTTGTCTTAAATCCCACATCTTAACATCCTTATCAAATGATGAAGTAGCAAAAAGGGACGGGGAATGATTTGCAAACTTAACAACATTAATATGCAGTTGATGCATGTTATTGAACAACTGCAAACGCTTTCCACTGCTGATGTCATACAAAGCAACATGTGTTGAATATCCACTAGCGAGAAACAGTTCATCCGTTGAGTTGACATGAATAGACGTTAATTGATCAAACTCATCAAAGGTAACAGAACCAGCACTGTGATAGATGCCAGTAGTCGTTGAAGGTGTATGCTGGATATCATACAATTTCAGAGAACCATTATCGGAACCGGCAATGAGCTGAAATTTTGCAACCGAAAGGAGGGGAACAGATCAGAACTGTCATAACTAATTGAAAAAATCCATCAGTACAAAAACAAATGTCCTAGTACATTCACCAACTCTTATGCAAGTGATGATACCAAGCATAGTGCACCCTGCTTCTTAGGTTTTTTTTTTTGCGGGGGGGGGGGGGGGGGGGGAGGGAGTGGGTTGCCTCCAGAATTTTGCATATTTGGGGATTGAACTCCAACTAAAATATAACATAGGGTTAACCCTATTTTAGACAAGCATTAGTCAGTTGTCCGTTAAAAACATCAAATGCCTAAATTGACCCCAAATTCTAATGGAAAAAAATCTAACCCGTCATCTTTAACAATTTATTTTACCTTCACAAACAAAACCTAATTTAACTCGTATAAGTATATACACTTGTAATACACACACATAATTTGAAATTGAAATTTAAAGCTAAACATCATCCCCTTTTCGACAGGCAAATCACAAAAACAAAACCCTTCTTCTTCCTCCTTTCTTCTCTCAGGACCATTTTGTTACCAGATCTATTTGTTTTTATAATTTATAGATTTATATATATGTATATATATCATACATATGCATGTGTATATATATATATGCATAGAGAGAGAGAGAGAGAGAGAGAGAGAGAGATGGTCATTTATCCTTACAACTCAAAACTTAATCAAAAACCAGTTGGGGAGAAATCAGAAGCTTCTGACATGGTGGAACCCATGAGAGAGAGAATAGTCACCTTTGGATCTTGTGGTGTTTCTTAATTGCAAACATATGAAAGAACCTGGAAGTGTTGGTTTGATTGCAATTCATGGCGACATGAATCTGCTCGAAATCGATATCAAAATCAAGGGAGATGGAATGTATCTTAAAATCGAGAGACGGAAAGCATCGCCTCTTGAAATCGATATCAAACTCGAAATGCATATTTGCATTCATCTGGGCTGTGTTCATTTTAGGTTCAATATGGGTTTTGTTTTGGATTCAATCTTGATTTAAGTGCCGAAATGGCTGTGAATCTGGAATTGAATTTCTAGATTTTCACATTTTCCAAGAATCATGCATGCATTTTATTTGCATGTTGCTCTAACTTGCCAAGAAAATAAAGCAACATTAATTTCTTTACAATCATTACATCTTTTTTATTATTTTATTTATGTTACTCTAACTTGCATTAAATTTTTTAACTACAAAATATTCATATATTATTTAATTACTTTTTACGAAATTTTGGGTTGTATATCTCTATTTAGTGTATATAAGCCGGATATGTTTTGGAGTTTGGACATCAAGACAATGGTAAAATGCCCATTTGAACCTAATTTAACGCGGTAGGTAATTTGTATGAAAAATGGAATTTTTATCGAGTGGAATTAAGTTTAAACTAAATAGACAACAATTGGTTTTCGGAGAGATTACCTAATTTATAATTTTTAGCAAATTATATATAGTATTGTATTAGTAATGGGTCAAAACAAAAACCATGCAAGGCAACTCATTTTTAGGTACACATTTTTAGGTTGCTAGCAAGGGAGAGAGAGCTCTTAGAGAGAGAAAGTGAGAGTATGAGTGAGGAAGATGTTGGGAGCCATTTAAAGCTCCCGGACAGAAAAAGAACGTAGGCGAAAGACAGTGGTCAAATTGTGACTAAAGGCATAAGCGAGCTTTTGAGTGGATGCAGACGTCGGACTAAGTCTTGACGGGTAAGGTATTCCCCTTCTCGTCTTCCTTATTTCATCTAAACCATAATCTTTATGCTTTTGTTCAATGAGATGAGCCCTTTGATGAATTTGATGAAATATGTTCCAACTCTGATTTAAATCAGACCAATTGCCATTTACTGTTCATCCTCGATAACGTTAGTCTAGGCCAAATTTTGAAGTTGCCGTGATATAGCGTTGAGATGAGGTTGTGTTGGGATTAGGATTGATAAGGGTTCTTGAGGTGTTTATCCCGTTCTTGAGTTTGGGGTTCAAGTTTTTGGGTTTTGATGTTTAAAAGCTAAGATATAAGTTGTTTGTGGCAAAACTCTCTCTTTCCATTAAATATTCCTTGATGTTCTAACTACTTTGATGCTGCAGACATGAGGCAGTATCGCTTAGTGTCGTTTTGTGCCCCTTTGTACTCTGGGTGTAGTGGCCATGACATTGTGGTTCGTCCACCCATGGTATCCTAGGCTTGACTTTTGCCTTCTACTTTGTTTTCAAGGCTATGGAGGAGGGTTGACGGGTTAGCTCAGATCATCATTGCTTCGTGCCTAGGATGGCAATCTGCGTTCTGAGCAAAGTTCGACAATGACTAAAGAGCACAGCAAGTAACGGAAGGCTCGTCGCGGAAGTTGGCAGGAGAGTTGGTCGAGGTTTGTGGCATGACCGAGAAAGAGATCGGGAATAAGGCGATAAGAAGGTTGTAAGAAGTGGGGGTTCTACCAGCGCCCTTATAGTCCACGAAGAACATATTGTGTTAGACCGACTGAGGTTAATTAGCATTGAAAAAGGCCGGAGTCTCATTGAAACATTCTGAGCTGACAAATGCCCCTTGAGCCGAGGTTTCAACTGAGTTTTGAGTTAAGGGATTGGGTAATTACATTAGATTATTTTCTTAGTTTATTTCATTATTTAATCAATTCGGTTTATCATAAAGATTATTGGTTAATTGTAAAGGCTAAAATCTTAGTAGGTTTTGGGACGAGGAGTTTAGTACATCCCTGAGCCATTTGAGAGCTCATCCCTTTATACTGTTTAATTCCTCAGGTAGGTTGGCAACTGGTTAAGAAATTGCAAAGCAGTTAAAGCTTTAAGGCCGAGGCCTAAGTACTAGACTAGGCAGTTTCCTTAATTTAATTAATTTATTTTGATTGAGATGTTTGGGCCGCGAACTCTTTGTTGTATTTATCTTTATGATGTATCTATGATTAAGAGGCAGGTAAGTAGTCCAATTATAAGTCGTGGTCATTATTATGTTGATGACTTATCTGTTATGAATGTGCTGAGTGAATTAAAATATTACGTGATGATATATAAACACGGCCTCTTTGTCAAGTCCTGAAAGAGGTCGCGATCTAGGATAAGTTTGCCTAACTAAGGAATCCGATCAAGTGTCAGGCCAAAGCCCAATTAGGGCAGGGTCGGGGCGTGACAAAATGCTTCAAGGATAAAACATACCAAACAAAGTTATGTTATCAAGCAATGTTTTCCAACTCATTTTCCATTATTTTATTTATTTGAGGTTTTCTTTTAATTTAGAAATTTGTCGTTTATAAAGTACATTTATAACCACCGGTGACAAACTCGAAAAGATTCTAACCCCTCTTTATATTATCTCACACAAACAAAACATTGTTCTGTTTTATTATATAGATACCTAGTATAAATATATAAAAAACAAGATTTTCTTTTGAGTATATGTAATATATATACTCGTAGATTTAATTTGCAGACAAAAAGATTAGAGAAGAAAGGAGATGGATATTTCAAGTTTATCACAAAATTATAATTTAATCAAAGCCATCAAACTTGGTCAACTCACAATCCAACTCAAATTGGGTATCAATCCTGTATTAGTTTTTAAGAGTGCCAATCCCCAAACATGAAAAACTTATGAGGGTCAAAACCTATATAAACCTTTTAATATTATGGCAATGGAAAACAATTTCGTGAGAAGTAGGATATCCTTGTGCAAGTGATGATATAAACTAATTCTCAAGAAACATACACAATTAATGTGGAACGAATATTTTTTACGCTTCCTATGCTGTCACCTCACATAATTCAGCAAGATAGTAAGTGCCGTGTGATTCTTTAAGAAATAATTGAAAAATAATCTTTAACAAATAAAGTATCAATAATTTTATTGTTCGAGTGTGTGTACTTTACCCACTAAACCAGCATATCATATGATCAGCATGCATACCAACATATATAAAATTTCACATTAACTCCCTTAAAGCATACAAAGCACAAACCTATTGCTGAGAGAGAGAGAGAGAGAGAGAGAGAGAGAGAGAGAGGGAGAGAGAGAGAGAGAGGGAGAGAGAGAGAGAGAAACCAATACTAGACATGAAATATGACACTAGTAAAAGAATATTTTAACGATTTTGGGTGCAGCACGTGCCCCGTGCCCTTACCATGTCCCTCCCCCCTTATGCACAAACATGATGGTGAAGTGGCAGTTTTCTAAGCATAATATCATTTTCAGTTTGGAATTAACATACCTTAGAGGGATAGTTCTTGAGCCAAGACAGTCCCAGCACACTATTCATTGCTCCATGTGATGGAATGTAACTAACAATCTTCTCACTCTCATGGTTGACAACAACTACTTCACCATCCAGAGTTCCGAAAACCATAAGGCTTGAGTTAGATGGATGGTATTCAAACTGCCGAGGACGAAATTTTGTACTCCCATCTCTTGATATGCTGCCAGAAATAGAAAGAGGACTCAAGAAGGGCCATGTGGAACAACCCACTTTGGCAGCACAAAGTGACCTTGAATAATAATTTTGAGACTTGCCTGATGCATATGATGGCTTTTGCCTCGTGTGAATGCAAGTACGACCTGCTCTAATTTCACGCTTTTTCAATATATCAACAACACTCTCTCTACTCTTCCTTTTGTATGGTAGATACTCAAAGTGTTGTGAAAAGATAACATGGGCTCTGTCCCTGTCAATCTTTCTGATGGGCAAGTTATCAAGAATTCTCAAATTGGGTAACGAAGTTATCATGTACTCTCTATAATGTTTCTCATTGCATATTGGTGAAGGATGATAAGAAATATACTTCTCTGGAGCAACATTTGAAATGCGTCTCGAGTTAGAAGAACTTGGTAAAGACTCCTCATCTTGCATTCCCCACGTGCCAAAAGAAATCTGCTACAACAGTTCATCATCGCGTAACAATTTTATCACATACAAGAATTTAAATTGCAGTACAATAAAATTACAAAGAGAGCTGGACAAGAAATCCAAAAACAATGATAAAGGAAACAGGACAATAAACAAATAAAAACAACCTTGTAAAAAAAACACCATCATGTATTTTCAGTAAGAAATTAGACGGGAAGGGGATACTGGAATATGAAGTGTAAGATTTTCATAGCAATTCAAGAAACAAATTCCTTCAACATGGTTACGAGTCTTATGACCAAGATAAAAAAATAAAATATTAGATACATCGTCATTTCTTGAGATCCTACAATAGTTCTGCATGCAGCACCAATTAGATTATGTGAAAAGGTTGATAACCAAATTTTGTTGCCCAATCACCCCGTCACACTTTTATGTTGGAATTATTCAGTATACCAATTAGTTGTGAAATGCCAATGTTTACCTCACTTTGCAGATCAAGCAGCCCATTTAAACCAGGAAGTACATCAGAGAAAAGTTCTACCAAAATGAAGTCCCGATGACGGGGTGAAAAGTCCTCTTCACTATCATCCGACCAATCCTCCGACATGCTTTGAGTGTCATCATTAACATCATAATTATTGAGCTGAAACGAATCAGTAAGTCCATCTTCTGCATTTGACCATTCATTCATTGTTTCATCGCCATCAAAGGATGGTGCTCCAACATGCACACCACAATTCTGAAAGCGCAGTTGAACGAGAGAAGGGAGTTTAGCTAGTGCTGCACTAGTTGTCCATATATTAGCCACTCTTGTCTCACACAGTGAAAGGCACTTGAGATTTGGCATGCAAGTAAAACAATCTTCACGAAAAGTAGTGAGCGAAGCACTGAAATCCAGGTTGAGTGTACGGATCTGGGTGAACTCGCCAATCAAGTTGAGCTTGCGGAAATGAGAAGACCTCAAATTTAAGACTTGGCATGTCAAGCCTCTCTGAGAGAGATCCCTGTAGGTAAATTCGCAAAAGCAAGTGAGTTCGGATCGTAAGACTGCACAAATCTTATTGCTCGAAATGATGTGAAACGCAGCGGAATTGACACACATGAACACACACAAATAATAATCAAACCATATTTTCTCTCAAATCTCATTAATAAATAAATTCTTCATAATAATTCTGATTACAAGAGAGAGCCCAGAGCCGTATTTATACTAATGTTAAACTTGGGGAGCAAGTCTCCTAATTAAACTAGGAAACTGAATAACCTAATTAAAATAGATAACTAATTAAAAGATAAATCCTAATAATAATCTAAATAATATCTAAATAAATAAATTAATAATAATATTTATTTTTCATAAATATTTGGATTCGTCCCTCTCCCCTTCTTTGAAAAGCTCGTCTCGAGCGCTAAAACCTTAAATTGTACACGCCTAAGCCCATATCACGATCTTCTGAATCTTCCGGCCTTTCACATTATTTGTTGTTGCCTGTGCCAAAATTTATAAATATTTGGAATAAATTAGATTTTTAATTTGGCACCCAAAATATTTTTCTTTTATAGGTGGTGAAAAATAATTTTGCTGAACATTTTGAAGCTTAAATAAAATATTTTGCAACATTTTAAAAATTGGGGGTTGTCCAAATTTTTCCACACCAAAAAATCAAATTTTGGGTCATTAATCTTCAAGCCAAGTGTTTTGTCTTTTAAAAATGGGTCAAAGTCAAATAGAAACCACTTATGAAACCCACATTCTTTAAAAGCCTAAAAGCCCAATTCTTCAATTAAAAGACCTAACTTCACAAATAAAACCCTAACATCTTCCTTCATCTCTCGTACACAAACCCTAGTTGCTGCCTTGCCAAACCCAACACCCTCTTCACTCAACCCATCCATCTTAAGAGCTGTCGGAGGTTGACTGACCACCTCTGGAGGTCGGAAATCATTGTCGGAGGTCGGCAACGCTGAACGACTGACAGAAATAGGCCAGATCTGGAGCAATGTTTAAAAAAGGGAACGAGGTGTACGCCTCGAGGCGAGACGCTGAAAAAAAGCCTCGAGCCTTAAGCCTCAGGGTTGAATTTGAGGCTTACGCCTCAATGCGCCTCACGCCTTTTTGCTGAGGCGCGAAAAAATAAAAAAACTTTTTTTCTTCTTTCATCACAAGATCTGTTTTTTTTAAGGTTAAAGTTCTTCATTTTTCGAAAATTGCACTAAACTTAAAAAAATGTTGTTTTAATCTACTAACTCTTATTCATTTTTTTTTTTGGGTTTTAAAATTGCACTTAATTTTGTTTTTCTTTACTAATTTGTTTGAAATAAGTGTATAAATTTGTTTGAAACTATATTTTTGTTATAAATATATAGTTTGTTTGAAATAAATGTACTAAATTAACTTCAATATGAATTTTTTTTAAAAGGTTTCTGTTTTTTGGTTTTCAACTTAGATTAATATGTTTTCTTTAACTTAGACTAATATATTTTAAAGGTTGCTGTTTTTTTTTAATAAACTTAGGTTGATATGTTTTATTGTTTTTTTAATAAAGTTGCTGTTTTTTTAATCTTAGCTTGAAAATCAATGTTTTTTTTATAAATTTGCTTGTTAAGTTGCATTGATTAATTTATTGTCATATTATAAATAACCAATGTGTGAATGAAGCTAAAAAAATGATTTTGCCAATACGATTTTGCATTGATTAATTTATTGTCATATTGTAAAATAACCAATATGTTAAAATTAATTTTCCCAGATTACCTTTTTTTTTAAAGTTATCTCGGGGGAACAAAAAAATGTCAAACTATGTGAGAACGCCCTCAAGGATGTTTTTTTTTAGTTTTATTTTATATTTCTTTGTTATTTTATTTTTATGGTTTTATTAGTATTTTTTTAATATTATTTTGCTCTTTTTTTTTCTTTCCGGTGAGGCTTACGCCTCGCCTCGCCTCGTCTTTCGCCTTTTTAAACATTGCTGGGCAGAACTAGGCCGGAGTCTCTCGGATCTAGTTGTGTGGCACTCTAAGGTCGGGCGATGATCTAGTTTATGTCGGATCTTCTCCGGCTAGACCAAGGTGGGAGCGATTTGGCCGGAGTTCTTTTCAGTGATCACCCGATGAAAGGAATCAAATGCCTGAGGTTGGTCTCGATTTTGATAGAGGTTTTTGGCTTCAAATCTGGACAGAGGGGGTATGACGGGTGAGATGAGGTCGGGACTGTGGGTGGTTTTGACCTCGGGTCGGACAAAGTCGGGAATGGGTTGGGTTGGGTTATGGCTATAGGCAAGACCGGAATCACAATGAATGGGGGCGGCAGGTTGTGGTTGGGGGGAAAAGTCTTGCTGGTGGGAATGGGTGGGAAAGGTGGGGCGACGACGGTGGGTGACGGGAGATCCTCGCACATTCCCGTGTAGCCGAGGGGGTCGATTCCCATCCCTCTCTCAGTGACGTACATAAGATTTTGAGTGAGTGGGTTCGAAACCTATGATGAATATCGGAGGCCCGTCCCGAGCCGAATTTTTTTAGGGTTATTTTCATTTTAAAATAAATTCAATGTAATCTCAATTACTCAAATAATTATCCCTAAATACAAAATCAATATAACCACGCATTTTCAAACCCTAAATTTCAAGCCATAAATGGCAATACCTAATCAACTTAAAGCCTTAAATAACAACATCCAATTAACTTCAAAACCTAAATAACTCCACCCAATTAATTCCATTTTCCATCAATTTCAACACCTAATTACTATCAATTTCAATCCCTAAATAAAATTACCCAAACATTTTTTGGAAAAAAATACCCAAACAGTCTCTCTGAAAAAAATAACCAAACGCTACTCGTAATTTTTTTAATTTCTTAAAATAGAAACAAAATCTTAAAAAAATACGAACAGAAAAATGATATACAACAAAAAACAGCATACATTTCTTTTCACAAACAAATAATAATATGTATACAACAATAAAGTAAGTCCTAGCAATAAAGATATTCTAAAACTGAAATGAATTTAAAAGAGAGAGAGAGAGAGAGAGAGAGAGAGAGAGAGAGAACTTACATGTTGGAAGAAAGCTACAGCAGTCTAAAACCGAAAGAGGAAGAAGAAGTGGTCGTAGTAGTTGAATCGGAGTCACCGAAAAAGGGGTTGCCGGCCTAATCGCTCATTGCCTCATCACTCGCCGGAGAATAGGGTATGTGGTTCTTGGGGCGGCTTTGATTTGGGAGTTATTTGGTTTTGGTTTGGAAAGGTTTTAGGGTTCAAAAGTTAGTTTCGGGGTTATTTGGTAGGCTTTGAAATAACTCAATTTCAAAAGTTGATGAGTAAGAGAAAGCGTGTGGATATTTTAAAGTAATTACGGACTTCACCCCTAAAGTATCAGGAAAACCTTAATAACACAGCTTTGACTTTAAAAAATTTCACTACGGTCTATATATTTTTTTTTTAAATCCAAAAAAATCCAAAAAATCAGTGGGTGCATGGGACACCCTTGCTTGTTCCAATCGTCTGAGTCTCGATCCTCATCTCTTGTGTTGGCTGGATTTGGAACATTTATTGTCATCGAGTACACGGCACACGATTGGTTGCTTCAAGCTCTCGACATGGCTTCAAAACCTTACACACACACACGTGTGGAAAATCAAGAGCGAACTCTGTAGAGGGGGCTTGAAGCTCAGCGTGTCAACTTAAGCGTGGCATCTTGGTGAGGCAGCTCAGCGTGGTAGCTTGGTGAGGCAGCTTGGTGAGGCAGCTCAGCGTGGCAACTCATACTTCAGATTGTTGTGTCAATCATATTGTACCTTTGATTACATTCACTGTAAAGCTATAACGATTGTAATGACATAACGATAATAATAATACAGTTTGGGTGAGGTCAAACGGTACTCACGAGAGACCAGGCATGGCAAGACCTGGGAGGGCTTTCATGCCCTATCGAATGACCTCACCATGGGAACTTTAGAGGGACTTAGTTTGGAGGATTGAGAAGTAAGGCATCGTTGGGGCTTGTCCTGACCATCTTAGATACACCTGGTAAAACACCGAAGGACCCTGACCGTGGAACCTCAAGCGGAGCAGCTTGGAGTTCCATCGGGCATTGAGTTATGGACCAAGCAACCCTCTACTTAATGTCACATCTACTGTGGGTGATGTCACTAGCCATCTAAACAATGTCAGACATGCACTTGAGTAAACCACCGTGGTATTTGGGGCTGTCAGGCAGTTGGTGAGCCACCTCTGCGACAACAACCCCCTGACACACAGTGGTTAGGCAAAAGGCATGTCTTGGCATTTAATGTTTATGACGTAGAGACAACTAGTGCATCAGGCATTTAATGTTGTGACATAAAGTATGAGGGAGGTCTTTCATAGTCTTTAATGACTGAGTTGCCTCGGGGGTGGTGTGGGGGGCTATTTAAAGACCCCAACCACCTTTGAGGAGGGGATCCTTGATTTGAGAATAGAAAAAGAGTTATTGCAAACTAGAGAGTTCACTGACTCACCATTGTCATTTATTACGAAGCTTTTAATATTGGACAGAGATCCTTGAGGGTGTTTTGTGTGTTTTCTACCTGCCCGTCAGGGTGTATCTAGGGTGCTTACTTCCCTCTCCCTCTAGCTAAGCCACTTCTAAAAGTTCATTATTGTTACCTGAGTTATACACGAGAGATTTTGAGAGTTTAAGCTGAGTTTACCTTCATTGGGTTCATGTTTATACGTTCTGTCATTGTTTCTAAGCTCTAACCAACTGATTTATCATTACCATACTCAATAGGGGGTGAAGCCTCCACTTATAATCTAAAGTATCCTCTTACAAACTCTAATACCAATTTGATGTAAAACGCAGGGGAATTGACACACACGATTAATAATAAAACGATATTTTCTCTCAAATCTCATTAATAAATAAATTCTCCATAATAATTCTAATTAGGGCAAAGGGCCTTATTTATACTAGTCCTAAACTTGGGGAGCAAGTCTTCTAATTAAACTAGGACACTAAATAACCTAATTAAAATAGATAACTAATTAAAAGATAAATCCTAAACAATATCTAAATATATAAAATAATAACAATAGTTATTTTTCATAAAAATCCGGATGCATCAAGAAATAGATCAGATTATTTTATGTTTCTCTCGGCTAATAAGAAAACGAAGTACTCCTCAAGCATCATTCTGAAACTAGGCACTTCACAATTGTAACCAGGAAAAGGATAATGCATTGCTAATAGTGAAACAGGTAGTGACATTTCAACATGTGCAACTGCAATGACAACTCCAATAATAGATAGCTTGAAAAGTCACTTGGGCAAGTTCAATGCTCCCATGTTTAAAAAACAGACTATATTAAAAAAAACAAATAACAAAAATGTTAGATAAACGCAAATGAATCTTCCATGATTAAAAAAAAAATCTCTGATCCTGCAATTTCCATCGCATGAAATATGGAAAAAGGTCACATTAACTTTTTCCTAATGTAAAGTGTAATACCCCGTATTTTTGGCTATATTTATTTTTGGGATTAGTTAATTAAATGCGTATTAATTGGAAATTAATCCGGGTTATAAATACTAACGAGATGCGAGTTGGTATTTGATTATGTGCATATATGATTATATATGAATTTGGAATTATGAAATTTGTCGTGAGATTAATATACGGCAATTTGGGAATTTTGTTGAGACGCGTGTGACCGCCGCATCATGGTATATTATTTTGATTATAAAAGTGAATTTAAAATCTATAAACCGTATGGTCGTTTTGAGTGCGCCAACGCGTCCGGAAGGGTCGAGATAGTCAGAAAACACTAGCCGGGGGTGTAGTTTGGGTCCCGGGGTATTTTTAGGCCATACCGGCAACTTAAAGGGTATTTTGGTAATTTTGTATTTTGAGGAATTAAAAGTGACGGAAATTTGGTTAATTACATCTGATGTGGATTTAACCCACTAAACCCACTAACCAACCCATATTAACCCATTAAGCTACGGAGGCTATCATTAGGTTTACAACTTTCCCAAAGAAAAACCCTAGCCACCATAAACCACCATTGGAGAAGAAGCTTGGAGAGAGAAGAAATTCTGCAGAAAAGCTCTATCAAACCATCATCCAAACTCAGAGACAACCAAGGCAAGTGACTTTATCCCATTTAATTTCAGAGAATGTTCTTTCCATGTTAGATAGTTCAAATTTATGATTTGTTCTTGGTGAAATATGAAAAACCCATGTAGTTGGAACTTAGAACTTGAAAACCTTGAGGAGAATTGCATGTAGAATGATAGGTAGATGATTATTCGCATGATATTTGTTATTAGAAGAAATTAAAACGGATTTATATTGGGTTAATTCATGATTCAAAAAGTTAGGGTTCATGTTCTTGAAAAATTGGGAAAAAGTGTAGAGATTTGTAAATTTGGTTGATGTTAGGATGGATTAATCCTTTAAAACGTGTTAGGATGTGATTATAATATGTTTAGGTTGTTTAGAGACCTTTAAACGAATATTGGGACTTAGTTTAGAAGAGATTTGAGGAGTAAAAATGGTGAAAAACGAGATTTAGGAAAATCTGGGACGAATCTGGTAGGTCGTTAGAAGCCCCTGCCCAGGTCGTTCGAACGAACTCGTTCGAACGACCTTCTAACGAATTGACCAGTCGTTCTAACGAAAGGGAGCCTCGTTCGATAACTGCGTTCGAACGAGATCTCGTTAGAAGGTACAGTTCGTTCGAACGAACTGGATCTCGTTCGAACAGCCTCGTTCGAACGAGACTTCTAACGAGTTGACAGAGGAATCTCGTTCGAACAGTCTCGTTCGAACGAGACTTCTAACGAGTTGACAGTTTTGGCCTTTTTGGACTGTTTGGATTTTTGGAGTCCCGTAAACTTGTTCGAGGGTATAGATAACATTCCGATGATGAGATAATGATAGAATTGGGACTTTTGGGTATTTATGAGAAGGAAATTATATACGAGAGTTATATTAAATGGACGGTTTGGGTTGAAACGTGAGTGTCTACTACGACGTGAGAATAAATTATGGTGCGTATGATTATAAACCGGAATAGTATAAATTGTGATAATTATAAGTTGGTACGAGAATGCGATATGTACTACGATTAAACTACGGGATTACTAAGATGTGTGTTTACTTAGTATTGGTATATGAATTGTGTGTATGACATACCTACCATACTTGCTATCACGAGAGGTTTGCGTTCGCTTAGGGCCCTCTAATCCTTGTGTTGCCCGGATTTAGACTAGTTACCTTGATGAACATAGGTCATAGAAAGACTTATTGGGATATTAATAAGTCCGCTGATCGTAGGAGCGTAGGTATGTGCGTGACCTATGTGATGTGACTGTGTTCGCCTCCATTCCTTGTGATGTTGTTATCTGTGAACTATTCCTGAGAGATTCGGAATATGTAATCCTTATGTACGTGATGTACCGGGATGGATAGCAGAGTATGTGTGCACCGCAGCTTAGTTCTCGGGGTGCTTATATTGTATATTTATGATGTGAATAATATACACTTAATTAATGGGAACCTTCATGTTAATGTTGTGAATATAATTATGGTATTGTTTCGAGAAACATAACGGGTTAGCTGATAGTGAAATATATTGCATATTGAGCATCTGAGTTTACGTTATATCCATATTTATTACGAGCGCTATAATGTTAATAGAACCGAGTAATAAGGGTAGGACCTATGATAGTCTAGCTAGAGATGATGTCACTTAGCTAGTAGTTTGTGTCGTTGTAGATGGGTGATTACGTTAGGAGTGCACAGTTAGACGAGAGGTGAGGATACCATGTGAGTGCACGTCCTAACATGTATTTTGCATTTAATGTTTTAAATGTTTTTAAAGCACTTGCAGGTTTTTAAAATATAACTCCACATTCGGGCTCTGACCCGTTTGCTTTTCAAATCTATTTTTCTTTGTAAAACCATTTTAGGTGCCCAGCCACAAGGACACCATGCATAGGATACTCATTCAGGTGACGAGCTGTAGCTGTTTGTGGAAGCTACAGGGATTTGCTTGTAGACGCTTCTATCGCTTGGATTCCAGATTCATTATCTATCAGTTGTAGGGCATGTTGCCCATTTCTATTAGAGTTACATTTCCATTACCGTTTTCAGACTTTGTCATGTATTGTTTTAGTATTCAGTTTACTTATCAGTTGTGGGATTGTAGTGAGGAGTTTTTCCTCCAGACTTTATTTACCGTATGTGATGGTCATTCTATTTATTTCAGTATGGTGAATGGTATTAGTTATTCTTCATTACACTTGTCGCATGTTAATCAGACTTTAAATTAAAATTTGGCAACTTACTTTTTAAATACTAGGTGGTTAGTAATCATAAAAATGTTTTCGACAGTGATGCTATTAACTGGACCAACTTGGCATTTTGAATTAATTTAATAAAGGAGTAGCTACCCGGTATTTAATTAGTCGGGGTGTCACATAAAGTTTCAAGGAAAGAACAAAAACCTCTATATATGTATTGCACAAAATTCTTTCCACAAATGTTGATGATGCAGAATGGAGAAAGAGAGGATAACTAACAAGGAAACGAAGAAGATACCCATAGGCAATGGCACGTGGACCCAAAGCACAAAGCTTATCAAATCATAATTCAAGTCTACTAAAATAATGAGGATTAGAACCATATTTATAGTATAATAAAAACTAATTACTCGGCCAATTAATAGAGTATAAATAAAAATATGACCCAAGTTGAATTAAATGTTTAAATTCCTAGTTCAAAATTTACAATAATTATTCCCCACAACTAATCCTAAATAATAATACCTAAAATCACATTTAATTCCATGTGGATTTTAAGTTGCTCTCTTAGTGCATTATGCATCACCTCCTCTTATATAATTGCATAGATTTATACAGACAAGCAATGCCTATCATTAACAAGTGATTGGTTCTCATCAAAATGGACTGCGAGGACAAGGAGAGGAATACAAAAGAGAGTAGGGCAAGAAATTTGGCCTATAAAAAATTATTATAAATTCTTGAATGAACTATCAAGTTATGATCGGCACAACCAACTGATAGATGGTTCGGACCACACTAACAGACAATTATTTCAATGAAAGAGAAAACATTCAGTGTTCATGCTACTGCATTCAAATTACTGCTATTATGAACCAAGTGTAGTTGTACCATGATATCTTTAAGTGGCTTATTGTGATTTGTGAAATATCATGCTATATGTTATAAATTCATGCATTCCTCAAATCCCACTTGCAACTTAATCCGATAATCAAATTCTTAGATGAAGAGAGAATTTTTTTAAAGTTTGCGAAGAATTTGAGATAATCTGGGGAAAAGAACATAGAAGAAAAAAATACGTCAAAAGGTAGACCAGCCCAAAGGGGAATGGAGAACGCCTATGAAGTACAGATTCTTCAAAATGGTTAACGCACCCAAATCAGGTGCAAATCTCCTACATTTCGCACGCACCGTGTATCTATTTTTCAATTAAGTTTAATTAAGGACTCTTCTAGGATTTTTTACGAATCCAGAAATTTTACTGAAGAATCAACATCATCATCATCCTTACCTTATTCCATCACTTGGGTCGGCTTCCTAAGAATCCTAAAATTAAAATATCTTTATTTATAGATCATGGAGAAGGTAAGATGACGTATATTGTGAATTCATTACAACTTTGAGAGAGAGAGAGAGATGAAGATTGAAGCATTGCATTTTTACCATATTCGACATGGATATTATTGATGTGGATCTTGAAGCTCAAGATGGGCAACGGTTGTAAAGAAATTTTCAACATCTTCTGGCCACCAATGGTGGTTCCGCATAATAGTTTCTGGATGATTTTCATAAAGTAGTGTTTGAAAAGTTGACACGTAGCCAAATTTTACAATATCAATATTAACATTAACAATCTTTTATGTCCAGTCTTCTTATGTTGGAAATTTGTGAATGTAATTATTTGTACAAAACATAATGTATTGTCTAGACAAAGCTAAGGAATAATATAATATATTTATAATATTAATTTATTGCTCGATGTACCTACCCAAACCTTACTTTTTTTTTTAAATTGTATCTCCGCACCCCGCATCATGTCGCACCTGCATACCGCATCTGTGCTTCACAGGAGAACACATATTAAAGGGAAATCGATGTCATTAAACCACATGATCTACCCAACTAAGTATTTAACATAACACTGAAACGATGACGCCGTCAAAAACTCCCCACCCCCATAACCACCTCATAAAGAATAAAGAAAAAAAGAAAGAAACAGTACCTGTTAACATTTCCAATTACAAGAAAGAAAGAAAGAAAAAAAGTAACCAAGCAAATCTATCAATGCTGTTTGAATATGGAAAACCTACAGGAAATTGTACCATTTAATCAATTCTCCGTAGCATTCAGAATGAAGGCCCATGATTTCTTATAGGGTCATAATCAAATAATCAAGTAATTATCTACCATCAAAAGTCATTGCAAAGAGTAAGTTTGTCTTCATTTCAGAGTCTCTTCAGAACATATAATTACTTAAGTACTAGAATTCTTAAAACTGCTCGAATGATGCACAGCAGGAAATGAAAATTCTTATTTTAATATAATGTCACATAGCCTCCTATTATATCCACACCATTCTATCCCAATTAAACTAGTTAGATCAACAAAAAAAAAATTGTTTTTAAATTCCAAAGTTCCAATATACTAAAAAGTTTCAGTGGCATATAGCAGGGTTTTTCCATTTGAACAAAACAGTAATGGAATATGATAATAAACTCTAGGAGGAAGAGAGCACCATTACATACAGCAAGAAATCCTTGCCAAATGACATGTCCTGGAGATCAACAATTCGAAGCTTTTGATTGATAGCACGCAGTAACGACAGAACATATTCTCCGTTTAAGAAACAAGATGATCTTTGAAGTATGTCAACTGCATCGATCTCAGAATCATCAATTTCCAGAAATACATCGAGAAGTGGATGAAAATCAACGTCCTTTAAATCATCCAAGAAAACCACGAGGCTACAGACCTCATGGAGCGATTTCTTTCCCTTGGCCTGAGTCATACGACAGACAAACCTCTTCAGATTTAGTTTCTATTACCATCAATAAAAATAATTGCAACAATTAACAGGGTCAATAAAAAAAATAGAGAATTAAGATAAAGGTCATGTTCCTTTTTATATTTAGATGTTTAGGACAATGATTTTCAAGTTTAGAAATCTAATCCCTGTAGTACAATAGCATTTATAAATCTAGTCCCTGTGGTACAATTGCCTTTAGTTTTTTTGTCCGCACCAGCGGCACCATTTTTCATCATTTTTCATGATGTTTTTAGTTCAGGGACTAAATTTATAAAATTATATGGAGTGTCCTATTTTTATACACTTTAAGCATTATAAGGACCTTTTTCCAAAACCCCCTAAAAAAAATAACTTTTTTAAAATTACCAGAACTTGCACTGTTAAAATACTGCTTTTAACAAGGCAACGAAAAAAGAAAATTGTGATTGAACAATTCTTGTGAAATATAACAAAGATATATATAATGATCTTCTTTGCCTTTTCTTTTGCTATATTTGCAGGGGAGGAAGATCATGGTCCAAATTATAAACATGACTATGGGATCCACATCTTTGCAGAAGAGGACGACCATCATTCCCTCAGGTGGGACAACGTATGTGTGCCTTTAGCCTTAAACAACTATGTGTGGGGCAACACATGCACGTGCGACCCGCAACCCAAGCTTTCACATAAAGGGTAGAAGGAGCTTAAAAACAAGATTTGATTCATGAATCTCTCAAGACCTATATAAAATATCATGTTTGTCATGTTAAAGCATTCAACCCAGAATCAAATGACAATGGGTATTGGGTCATACGCAAATCCTCAACTTTCTGTCTTTTATGCATTCAAATTCCTGCTATTGGTAACACACCAATAACCTCACGTGATCCATCACATTCAAATTGCAAATCAAGAAAGATATCTGGCAAGAAACCGTTGGAGAATTCATGATCCGCCACTTCCATATTGGCATTGTTGTAGTTATCATTGTCATCTTTCATTAGAAATAGCTTGATATCATCACCCAAGTAAACGCATCTAGAGAGGGTTGTAAGGACACCTTGACTGATTTTGAAAATTCAGATTCAATATGATCATAGAGTGTGTGTGTGGGGTGGGGTGGGGTGGGGGGGGAGAGAGAGAGGTGCTCTTCTTGGAAACCTTGGTGTTGGTTCTTGGACATCATGTGCCTGCTTGTTCTTCCCAAAGTGCTTCGAATCTGGAAGCAATTCAACTGAAAAACAAGGGGAAAAGAGGTCGAGCTCAAAGTATAGAAGGGAAGTAGGACTTTTGGACTTCTATTACTTCAATACTTTATGATGGGCAAGAGATGTAATCCCTTACCGTAGACGTTTTGTATGATTCCTCATATAACTTTTAATCTTTGTGTGTGTGTTCTATTTAGAGTGTTGGAGAATAGAGGGTAGTGGAGGATCCTGCACCTGCTAAATCATGAAAAATAATCACACATTGGAGGAATGGTAGTTGAAACACTTCAAGGAAACTAAAAACGGAAGGGCTTTAAAATCAATTGGTCTCCCTATCAAATCTTTGAAGCGTTAGGATGAGAAGTTGAGACTGCATGGCTCTCGACGGTAGCTACACAAATTAAAATATTTCCAATTACTGGGGAATATTTTCTTTTATCCAAATTTGGGTAAAAGTTTATCCAAGCATCTAAGGTGGAAAGTGATTTACAAAAATGATTCAAATTTATTAGTAGTTGTTAAGCATATTATGAGAATCAAAATGCAAAAAAAGTAAATCATGCACTTGAGACAAGGATTTTTACAAGGAAAATGCTTACGTGAAAAAACTCCCAGCCAAACCGACACCTATCACTATATAATAGGTAAAGGACTACACGAAAGGAGATTTGACTTGTAAACTTGAACATCTTTAAGACTCAATAATGCACGACCTCCACAACCAACTTTTTCCACCTTGTGGTAGCGAGAGTGTGCACGGATCACATCCAACCAACCACCACGTTGTAACGTGCCAACTTCATCTAAAATGTCGCAACTGAACCACTTTTGAATCCTCTTTATACTTGAAGCAAACTTCTATTTCAAGGAAAAGGAGCAAAGAATAGTCACTCAAAACTAACACCTAGGGTGTGTAAGAACATCCTAAAGGTTGATGGTGTGCAAAGATATTTGCTCACTCAAAGGTCTCACAAAGAGTATAAAACTCAAAATAGAAAACACTTGAGAATAAAATGGAACTTGAATTTGAAGAAGTTAATATCTTCAATATTTTATCTCAAAATGTTGAAAAGAGTTTTTCCACAAAAGAAGGTTTTGCTATTTAGAAATTTGATTTCTTTTAGCTTGATAAAATAGTTTCAAAACCTAATTGGTTGAAATGGCCAACACTCAAGTTTAAAAGCCAAGAGATGAGCTCTAAGGGACATTTAGCTTGTGTGTTGGTTACTCAAGATCATCTAGGGATCAAATCTCAGTTGATCAATCGTGGAGAAGTAATCTTAGTGCAAGTTCCAAAGTAATTCAACCATTTAAGATTCCAAATCCCGATTCTGGGCAACCTTTGTTTGTAGGAAAAGCGAGCTTCCAACGATCAGGTCACAAAAGTCTCACGGACTTTTGGAAGGCCAAACACTCAAGGGTTCACGACCTCCTTTGTTATAGCGAGGATCAGTGAGGTGGTCGCACGAAGGAGTCACAAAAATTGTACCTCAAAATACAAAAAGGGTGCATTTTTTAAAATCTTTCCATAAGAAACGTATGTTGCATCGTGTATATTGCAATCTCTCAAACCTCTAGGTTAAATTAACATATTTTATAATTTAAAAAAATATTTAACCATGGGGTAAACTAAGACTTCTAAGTCCTTTTACCACCCTTATAAGTGGCAAAATTTGGCTTACTCTTGGAACTGGCCTCGATAAAGCTTTGCGTGAAGTTCAGTCTTGAAATCTTGAACATAAATCTTTAAGGAGACCTACTGGACTAAGACTCAAAGTGAATTTTGGTCTACGGAATAAGACAACCTAAAAATCGGAGGCAAATGAGTATACATATACTCTACCAGAAGTGTCTTCAATAATAATAATTATTTGATATTAATTACAAGAATAATAATCGATAGATGGCAAAAATAGTATTTTGTACATATATATATATATATATATATATATATATATATATATATATATATATATATATATATATACGTGTGTGCATTTAAAGTTGTTCACATCATTGAGGAATTAACTTACTAAGTAACCAAATAACTTTAAAGTAAAGTACGATTAGCAACTAAGGCTACTAGCAAAAGTATCTGAATATAAATTTGGAATCGTGCTTACGATCATCAATGAAAGTTATATGCTTACGAAAGAAATTAAGAATAATGTTAGGCACAAAAAATTCTCACAAAATGATATGGCAATTATTGTGTTTATTTTGAGAAACTTTGAGCGCCCATTGTGTGTGCCTCAGAGATTAATGGAACCATATAGTGGAAAAAATTAAGATGAGCATATGGTTTTCAATTTTCAAAGATTGGAGAAAGCAAAAGATGGAGTGTCTTGAGATATAATATGGCGCATCTTGGAGAATAAGAGTTACTGACTTTGCTCCCAATTCATAAAACGATATTAGACAAAACCCCCCAAAACATTTTATATTTGGAACACCATCCAATATCTTGACAACGTCCCTTTATTGTTTAAAATGTACTTTAATCCGGCCAAACTACCCTCTTCTTCACAATGCAAACCCTAATACATATACAAACATGATTAATATACCAATGATTGAGTCAAGAATCTTTGTCGGCACAATATGTATGTGTGGGGGTGTACGTGTGGGGGTGTACACCAATATATAGTTATATTGATGTTGAATATGGGCTATTGTCTAGTTTTGTTAATTGTTACTATTATTGTAATAAAAGAGGGTTAGTCCTCTTTAGGAAAAATTAGAGTAAGTGAAGGGCATTTTAGTCTTTTGATACTTTCCTAGTTGGAGCAGATTACTACTAGAGAGAATACAAGAGCTCCTTGAGCTCATATTCAAGCACTTGTACACTTCTCTCTCAAGCTCAAATTGTGATCAAATATTTGAGAGCCAAATTTGTATCTTACTTGAGAGTTATTATTGTGCAATACTCATCTATCAATTTATCATTTGTATAAAGCAAGAGGATGTTCTTGCTAGTTAGTTAAAGCTCGGTTTGAGCTCCACGGTTGCAAGATTCAAGGCTCGGTCTTAGCTCTGCGACTGTAAGAGGTCCCACCCATAAAGTATCAAGTTAGTGGAACTCAAGTGAACGTTGTTGACTTGAAGAGTGGAAGTAGGCTCACGGGATTAAGCCGAACCACTGTAAATTGTGTGCAATATTTTCTTCTCTATACTCTTTATTTATTGGGGTTTACATATTTATTTTATTGCATGCACTAACTAGTTTTGCATTAAAAAAATTAATTGGTAAAGTTTTGCATATAAACCCAATTCACCCCCATCTTGGGTATACTTCGGGGATACACTATCCACTAAACAACTAGAACTTTTCATTAAACTTGCAAAAATCATTTGACAAGAACCAAAATACATAAGCCTATCCCACCGTACACAACAGAACATGATAGCTCACTTTCAATCGAAGCCTAAAATATATGTCTTACACGCTTTGCTCATTCTTTCTCGGTTAAAGCCATGCCTCCAAGTTTTATTATGAAGTTCTGTGTTAATAAGTTTAAATTCCTATGGCGGGGGCATCAAAAATGATACAAAAACAATTTCAGGGAACACGAAAACAGTAGTGGAATCAATTTGAGAATGAGCAAAAGCTTCCATGGAACTAAGCAAACTTCCACAAGAGGATCATGCACCTCGACTTGATTGGATAGTGTCTACAACAGTAGTCATGGATTTCGACTCTGACTCTTCACTCGAGCACATATCTACTACTTTTTGATCATAATCAACGAACCAAATTTCACGATGGTGAACAAGTTTATCCATTGAATTTGCTTTTAGTTCATAAAGCATTGATTCTCCAATTGAAGCAACTGCATTGAACTGGATGTCCATACGTTGTAGCTGAATGCAACACTCAGTTGTTACGGCTGTCCATTCCTAGGTACGCATGGACAACGAATGAATTTGATGCCAACCCGTTAGTTTAGCCCCACAACATCTCTTGCTTTGTGAGAACATAGTGACTAAACCATGATATGTAGTTGCTGATAACAAACTTTATGAAGGAGTATGATTCTCATTACAGAAGCAAAACGGAAATGACAAAGAAATAGATGGCTGACAAATTATAAAAAAGAAAGAATGGAGGAAGTAATGATAAGTTGAGGAGACACACGTAAAAGAGTAATATATCACGCATCATAAATTAGTCGGTTCAAAAGATATCACCATTCACCATTCCGTAAGTACAACCACTGTATGAAGAATAATATCGCCTGAGGCAAAGAAGCAAAGAAGACTTAACCAGAAACAAAATTTAATGCAAGGTAGTCTCAAAGTGTCAAATTTTACTATAACCATTACTAACCTTGAATAAAGCTAACAATACAGCTTTGTTAGCTAGAATTCCTTGCCTCCTGCAGGAATCAAAATACCTAGAACCAAGACCAACACAAATGAGAGTAAGTAAAGTATTTATAAAAGATAATGGATTGATATTTTAATTGCAATCCATTAACAAGTACATTTATTAAAGAGCAAAATTGTAATATGATAGTATTGGGGGAATATTGGCATGCTAATTATATGTATGTATTCTCTTAACTACTTCATTTCATCTTTCTTATTCAGATGCAAGTGTTTAAAACATATTCCATAGTACTTTTCCCTTCTTCTGGTATCTCTTCTAAGAATTGAAAAGGTTAGCCAGTCCTTGGCCATGTCTTGCGCTAGTAATGAGATGAAAAATGACGGAACATGTAAAGGAACGTTCAGGTTTTATTGATTCTTTTAATCTTATGACTAAGCTTTCGAGAGGGAAAGCTTCACATGGTCCAAAAATCATATGAGTTGTGGAATTATATAGCTTAAAGTGGGGGTTTCTTACACGGAAAGTTTTGTAGGACGACTACAAGGTGCATATTAGTATGAAACGAAATGTGTTAGCTCATAAATAAAAATTTATTCAAGAATATGGATAGGGATATAAAATAAGACTGTGCAAAGCAACTAGTACATAGAAATGGCAGTCCAATTGAACTAGTTTTTGCTCCAATTCAATTTCCAAAGTCCATGGTGGTTCATAATTTGAATTAATTTTGCTACAATTGCAAATCCAAAGTTTAGAATCAAAGCTCTCAAACACACACTAAATCTAAATTAATGATTTCGGATTTTACTAATAACATCTTACTTTTATGATGGCAAATGGCCGTGGCCCATGGATGATAAAATAAAATACTCTCTCCGTCCCAAATTAAGAGTCCCTATCTTAATTATGTATAAATCAAAGATACACTCAATCAGTGGCAAAAATCAACACTTGTTCACCATCGTGAAATTTGGTTCGTTGATTATGATCAAAAAGTAAGTCGACTATTAATTTGGGACAGACCGAAAAAGGAACAGTGGAATCTTAATTAAGAGCGGAGGGAGTATAGCACAAACTAAACAAACAAAATAATGAGAACATTTAATAGATTTAAATTTTAATGGAAAATAGTGCGTGACACGGGATGGCAATTTTAAACGACACGATGACACGGCACAAAACAAAACAAAATGACACGATATATTACGTTCGTGTGGGAACTTTTTGACATGAAATTGTCGTGTCCTGTCATGTTTGAAATTTCAACTCATTTTAGTCTATATTGCCCAATTATTCGTATGTTGGTGTATTATTGTGACTAATTGGGTGTGAAAATTATGAATCATGTTGGGTTGCCTTATATGGTTTGTGCTATGTTTGTGTCTTTATAGGCCAACATTGACCAAAGAACAAGAATTACCACCTTTATACGTGAATAACTATTTACCTATGCCTTCGTGAATTAAAAACCTAAATGTCTATATAATGAGTAGAAGTTTTACTATTCCATAAGAGGGATAAGATAATCAGGGGTCATGATTTAGCCACCAAGGCACTAAATGAAGGATCGAGATCAACACTCACACAATAATACTTTACATCTTATTAAACCTGAGTATATTTCCACTTAATTTGAACTTCTAATACACTTTTTGATTTCCCACACATCTTCTGACATCAAACCTCTTCTCATTATGTACACTCTCTCCTCTCTCCACGAGAATCTTTGGGTTTCAGATTTGGGTAATTAGAAATTCATTCAAAACGGAGGTGTGGTGTCTGAGGGTAGCTTTGTTGTGATCAAGATTTCTCGCATTTGAGTTTTTCTCTACACTTTCTCTTCTCTCTCCACGACATTTTTTGGGTTTTATGCCAGCTTTGTTGTGATCCGTGTTTTTCACATTTGGTTTTCAGATTTGGGTATTGGAATAAAAACTCCAGGTATGTGATTCGTTGTGAACTTATGGTTTAATAAGTTTTCAGATTTAGGAACTTACGGTTTAATAAGTTTTCAGATTTAGGAACTTACGGTTTAATAAGTTTCCCTAAACACGACTTTGCGATTCATTACCCGTGTATTTAGGAACTTACGGTTTAATAAGTTTCCCAACACACGACTTTGTGATTCATTACCCGTGTATTGTTTTGCAGATTGTAGATATTAGGACTCGATGCTTGAAATGAAGGTATAAAAAACATTTTGACTTGATTGACTAATGTTCATTTTTAATGACATTTTAATTTGTCTGACCAATGTTTATTTTGTTGGATTCAAAACAGGGATGCGGTGCTTGAGGATAACTTTGAATCTTGGATGTGATATTTTTTTATACATATGTATGGTACTACTTTACTTTTGAGTTTCATTACCATACTATTTTTTTAGATTACTATTTATTTCTTTCCTCTTTCAATTTATTTGTATGTTTGTTTTGCAGATTCCTAGAAATAAAGGTATAAAAAATGAAGATTTCTTCCGTTTCTTTACACTGACTAATTTTCATTTTGATATATGCCTCCATTCATCCTGGCCCTAGAGTTGTCGACTCTTGATCACGTTGTAGTCTACAAGAGAGGCAGATAGGTTATGTTCTCTTCTTCCTTGAAATGTTGTTAGAATAAGGGATTTTCTGAACTTCAGTTGTTTCTGAAAACAATTATTAACCAAGTATTGTCTAGATGCGCATGGGCTGTAAGTTAAATTGTACTTCTAATATAACAAATGTGTGTGCTTTAAATTTTTCATGTTTAAGTGTGATTTTGATAGTAATTTCTTTCGTAGTTTACATAAGGTCTTCACATTATCTGGATGATCATTGTTTGAGATTCAAGTTAGTGATGATTGACAAGAAAATCTTAGTTTATTAGTTTGTTTATTATAACTGTTACTAGCCTATAATAAATTGGGTTTAACAGTTCTACCCCCACGAGTTTAAAAAGGGAGATCAGTGAGGCAGTGGAATATGTGTTTGTTGTTGGATGAGTCCACAACTTCTACATTGCTGCCACATATGGCTTTGAAAACTTATATTCATATGTTTCTATTTAGTTACAAATGTTAATGTTTTACTTTGGAAATTTGTCACCGGGGGACGTTGGTAGTTGCATTAGTTTAAAAGTAACATATATAAGATGCCTCATTCAGATCAAACTCTTTAACTTCTTTTTGCTTGATCTATTTGTACTATCGTTTCTTGAAGACGGATCTGCTCCAGAGTGTCCATGTATCATCTGTTGGCTTTTAATTTTCTTATAAATCATATATTGGGTGCATACATGTATCATCCTTTGTCCTTTTCAAAATTGTATTCTGAATTTAACAATATTTTGTTTGTTTATTATTCAGGTTGTAGGCTTCAAGGTGTGCATCATCACAATTTATGTATCAAAATAGCCAAACGATGTTTGAAGTTTTTGTTTTTTATTTTATAACAAATCTAGACTTGGTCTATTTAGCACTGCTAATGCACTCCATTACTGATTAAGAGTTGATTTACATTAGGTATATGGTCGATTTGTGTGCTAATATAAAGTATGTAACCGATTCAATAATATGTCATACTATGTTTAGGGGATTTACTTTGTTTTTTTCTTTTGTCACAGATAAGCGTGTCATGTAGGGGCTTTAGGATATTATTTGAAAAGGCGTGTTATGTAGTTGTGGTTATGAGATTTGGGTTATAGGGGATTCTCTCTAATTAGTGTATTCAATAATTAGTATGCAATTAATCCATATGGCATGAGTACATTCATCGAAAACAAAATAAAATAGATGTTGGTTAGAAATGAATCTATTGTATTCTACAATCTGACTATCTAAGCAACTAGGAAGGAACACCATTAGTGCTAGGCATAGTTGTCAAAATCGTCTGATTCGCGATTCGAATCGGACGATTCGATTCGATTCACTACCAAAACGATTTGAATCAACCTTAGAATCGCAAATATCTAAAGAATCGGACCGAATCGGCGATTCACGATTCGAATCTTCCGATTCGGTCCGATTCACTTTTTTTTTTTTTTTTTTTTTTTTTACATTAAATTAATATATAGGCTCTTTATGATATATATATATATATATATATATATATATATATATATATATATATATATATATATATATTTGTTTTATGTAAGGTGTTTTAAATTAATATGTAGGCTGTTTTATGATATATTTTTGTTTTTTACATTTTTAAGCTTAAAATGAATGAGAACATGTACTACGGTTAATTTTTGTGATATATTTTGGTATATTATCATGTGCTACGATTAGTTTTTTTTGTCATATTACGCTTAATTACCAATTCTATAGTGTTAAATTCCATTTACATATGTTTTACTACGTTTTTATCGTTTGGTTCCGATTCGACCGATACGATTCACGATTCGATTCACGATTCGCGATTCGGGGGGTAAACGATTCACGATACGATTCGCGATTTGACAACTATGGTGCTAGGCATGATAACAATATATGGGGGTCTAATTCTATGTATAAAATTCTGTACCAAAAAGTTAGGTCTTCGTGTGTGCTTTCATTTTTGAATGGACAGTGGTTTCCTTCCTATGGTTTTGAATTTGTTTTTTTTTCGTTCTACAATTTTTCATGAGTATTAATTGAGTGTTTTATAGGTTGTGTGCTACATGGATTTTGAAATTACCAAGTAAACATTTCATTAAGTTTGCATGCTAAGTGGTTGACAAATTGTTTAAGTAAGCTTTTGTTGTATGGGGATAGCTCTGTTTTTTATCAATCTAATCTATGTTCGACACAATTTGAAATTTGTGCTTTTTAGAAGTACCAAGTCATATAACATGTTGGAAAAGCAAATGATGTGTGATATGAAGCCTGCATCGTATTTCCTAAAACACTGTTTGTGTCCTACTTCTTGCTAGGGCATTGTTCATTTCTTCATACAATCATATTATATGAATCATTGTGAACTATATTTGATTTACAATTTGTTTGAATTAAAGTTCTTATTTTGTTGTATGTACAGGACTAATCATGCAAAGTAGACTATACATTAGGAGTATCTTCAAAGATTTTGTTTTTTTATTGTTTTCATTGGCGGTGATGTTGGGGAAATATCTTTAATGTCGTTCTTTTGAGCCCCACATATCCCAGGTACTCAATCTGTGTCTTAGTCATTTTAGAGTCACATATATATTTTAGCTTTCAATATTTTGATTTTTCGTATATGTTATCTTCATCTGGCTAATGATATTTCGTTATTACATTTAAACATGAGATATGTTATCTTAATTCTTCAAAGTGTTATTTGGAACCACGCATAGGTGGTCAACAGAGCACTTATTTTGGGGCGATGATTTTACTCGACACTTGCAAGGGATGCAACTGGTTCTGTGCAGGAATCTAATTAATTATATTTCTTTATTTTCTCTATTTATCGTATCTTTGCATTAACGTTGGTAGGTACGATACATGGTACCACAACCTGTTTGCTAGTGAGGAAAACACGTTTGATGGCAGTCTGAATGAGGAGGAATTCAATAGAAGTGGGAAAACATGGGAGTATTAGGTTCACGAGTACTGTGACCCAATTATTTGTTATAGCTTTTTGTATGTGATATTTGTTTGAATTTAATATGTAAAAACAGAGGAATGGAAGTACTAATCAATATATTGGTTTATTTGCACTTAATGTGTGTAATTTTTTATTCCCAGGTTTTCGACAAAATGCACAATCGACATTTCATTAGCCATTGATAATTTTTAAACCAAGTTGTCGAGGTAGCCGCTTCTGCAATCCCCTACACAGCTGGATTCACAGAGAAAACTCTTCTACAACAAGTGACAGGTGCACTTATTTGCTTGTCGTTGTTTGGCTTCAGACTTAGACACTGCCCTTTATTTTTTACACACACCCTCTCAATTTTAAGTCTGCGAAACCCCACGTCTTTTAAATGTTTATTTGTGAAGCAGGAACAATAGGCAAAATAATGGCAATTGACTATAAATTTTGAAACAGTGAAGCAGGGACACTGCCCTTCCAGCAATGCTAAAAATTTAGAAATATTATGTAAAAGATCCGAGTATAAAACAGTGAAACAGGGGATACTTTCTGTGGTTTCGATGTGAATTTCATTATATCAAGTTGGTGAATTTCATTAAATTTGGCAGCGAAGCAGGGGACACTTTCAGCTAAGTTATTAGGTTATCTTCACCCATTTCTTGGTTTCTTACGAGGGAGGGATTTGTTGTGGATCTTTTTGCACCAGCACCATTGCGGAAGTTCAAACACTAGATTTCAACTCACTTTAACTAAGTGGGTGGTCCCATATGATTGCCCAGACCATCTCCAATAGGATGAATAGGTGAAGATAGATTTGGCGGTGTATAACTAGAATACAGTTATATGGTGTGGACCGACTGAATCCCCACAAAACCACTAAATCCAGAGGTGTTGGTTGCAGAGGGAGAGAGGTGGTGTAGGCGGAAGAAAGCATATGGTGTGCCATTATATTGAGATTTTGTTTACTCTATTACTTTGTTAAATAGATTATTGGTTACGATGTGTTTGTTTAGGCCTGTCAATGTGGGTTACTATGTAGAGCCTTCTTTTGCATTTTCATTATCCTCTTACACCTAGTTCATTCATTAAACGCCTATGTAGAAGGCATTGCTTTCTTTATTGTCATTTTTTTTGGTTTTTTATTATCCTAGAATCCATGTACATATTAGCCATTAAGTTTTGATTGAGATTTTACACATTCTGATGTGTATATTGCTTTTGGCAGGAACATATTGGAAAGCAATGTTGAACAACAATTCAATGTTCAAGTTCAGTACAGATTTTCTTAGGTGTACATGGTGCTGTTTTTATTTAACTTGAGTTTTCAAGGTTCGATTTTGGGGATTTAAGATGCTGTTTTTATCATGTTCAATTTTTTATTTTGTTTTATTTTGAAAACATACATATGTTAGGGATTCATTTTGTTTGTGTTTTTTTTTTAATTTGTGTGATTTCAGTTTAGTTACGTATCCTTAGTTGCTAAAGATAAGTTGTCAAATGGTTTTATTTGCGGAAGTCAATCCTTTAATCGATGTTCATTAATGCCTAAAATTCTGGAAACAATGCGAGTATTTGGGTGGTTGTAAAATCTAAATTCACCGATTGTGTATTTTTAAGTCATTATTTGTGAAAGAAGATTAGTTTTCTCATGTTTTCTTAACTCTCTTCTTTTTGTATGTGTCGCACAAAATGGATATGAAAATTTGCATCGATCCATGTTTAAAGTAGAGAAGATGATTTTCTGATGGTTGGTTTGGGATTTATCAAAACATAGCAAATAGAAAGATGTGTTTTTTGGATTTGGGGTTTCATTGTGTAATGGCTTACATTTTCTTTTAGATTAAATAAGAAGGGCATGAGGTTTTTGTTTTGTATAGTTTGAATTTACATGTGAAATTGGCACTTTTGTTTTTTATAGTTTGCTTTTCAAAGATGAAAACTTTGCTTATTTTTGACACATTATAAATTGGTTGATGAATATTATATATTTCACGTTATACGTGAATTTGTTCGATGAATTTGGACTATTCGAATATTGTTGGACTATTTGTTATTTGTTAAGCAGGGTAGGGTCAATGTTTAAAAAGGCGCCCGAGGCGAGGCGAGGGAAAAACGCCTCGAGGCTTAAGCCTCGGGCCATAAAATAGAGGCTTACGCCTTTTTGGATGAGGCGCAACGCCTCAAGGCGGTGAGGCGTACGCCTCTTATACGGGGCTTAAAAAAATGAAAAGAGAAGATAGTTAAAAAAAAAAAAAAACGTACGTTAGAAATAAACCCAAAATTGTTATACGAAACCCTATTATTCAAGTCCTACTTACTCTCTCTCTGCTCCGAAACCCTCTCCTTCTCCGAAACCCTAATTCGGCCATCATTCTCCTTCCATTCTTCAAGTCCGGCCCTCGGTAAGACCAAAACCCTTTAATTCTTCAACTCCGGCCCTAGTTTTTTTACTAAAAACTGTTATACGAAAGTGTTTATGTTATTTGTTTTTTAGTTTTAGTATTAGTTTTAGTTTTAGTTTAGTTTTAGTATTAGTTTTAGTAGATTTTTTTTTGTAAAAACTTTGGTTTTAAGTTTTTTACCTTTTTTTTTCCTGTAAAAACTTACATTGTAAAAACTTTTATTTTCCTGTAAAAACTTACATTGTAAAAACTTATTTTTTTTCCTGTAAACTTAGTTTAGTTTTCTGTTTTCTTTTTTTTTTTTTTTTTATTTCTTCTGTTTTTTTTCTGTTTTCTGTTATTTCCTATAAAAACTTTTATTTTTAGCTTAGTTTTTAGTTTTACACTTTTTTCTGTTTTTTTTCTGTTTCACAATATTTTAATAAAACCTGTTTCACAATATTTTTTAACTTGTTTTTTGTAATAACTTTGTTTTATATTTTTTTTTTGTAGTTGAATTATGTCTAGAAAGGATCCCGCTTGGAAATATGGTACGGAGGTTGACAATGGGAAAGGATATGTCTATATCCAATGTAAGTTTTGCAATAAAGTTATAAAGGGGGTGTCAAACGAATGAAAGATCATCTTGCGGGAACGAAAAAAAATGTTCGAGAATGTGATAGAGTTCCTACGGATGTGAGACAGGAAATGGCGAATTTCTTGAAAATTAAAAACTTTGAACAAGATGTGGCCCGAAGAAAATCCGAGGAACATATTGTGAGTGGTGCGTATTTTACAAGTTCAAAAGATGGTTCAAGTATGGGTAGTACGGCTAGAGGGATTAGGGGACCCATGGATAGGTTTTTAGTTGATCTTGATGATGAGGGTTGTGATGATCAACCTAAGCCTAAAACTGAAAAGGAGGCTAGAGATGAAGCATGCCTTGATATTGGTAGATTTTTCTTTGAAAATGGTCTTCCATTTCATGTGGCAAATAGTCCTTCCTTTATTAGTATGGTGCGAGCAATTGGAAAGTATGGTCGCGGGTTGAAACCTCCTACCGCATACGAGCTTAGCACGTGGATATTAGATGAGGAAGAAAGGCATGCCAAAATTGTAGTTGATGAAGTAAAGAGAACGTGGATGCAAACAGGGGTGTCCATATTATCGGATGGTTGGAAGGATATTCGAGGTCGCCATTTGATAAATTTTCTCGTTAATAATCCACATGGAACGGTTTTCTTGCAATCAGTTGATGCGTCGGATGCTATAAAGGACGCAAACATGTTGTTTAAGCTTCTTGATAGTATTGTTGAGGAGGTGGGGGAGGAGTTGGTCATTCAAGTTGTAACCGACAATGTCTCGAATTATAAGGCGGCGGGAAAGTTGTTGATGGAGAAGAGGAAACGTCTGTGGTGGACATCATGCGCCGCCCATTGCATTGACCTAATGTTGGAGAAAGTTGGGGAATTACCGCAGCACAAAAACGCCTTGATAAAGTCAAAGAAGGTATTAATTCATCTTTAATTTTTATTTTTTACTTTTTAATTCGTTTCACATATTAACAACGTGATATATAATTGCAGGTGAGTAACTTCATATATAATCATGGGTGGGTTTTGCAACTGATGAGAGATCATACGAAGAAGGATCTTATTCGCCCGGCTACAACGAGATTTGCTACCGCTTATTTGACCCTTCAGAGTATGTATAGCCTTAAGGAACCATTGGAGCGTATGTTCACTTCCCCTGAATGGGCTAGATCAAGCTGGGCAAAGAAGGATGAAGGGAAGCAAATAAAAAAAATCATTTTGCAGGATCGAAATTTTTGGGGTAGTATGTCGTACGCAATTAGAAGCACAAAAGGGGTTTTAAGAATGACTGATTCAGAAGATGCCAGGGATGGGTTTCATTTATGGTGCCATGGACAAAGCAAAGGAGGCCATAGCAGAAAATTTGGGAGGAGATGAGGGGTCTTATAAGGAGATATGGAGCATAATTGATACGAAATGGGAGTTTCAGTTACATCGCCATTTGCATGCGGCGGCATATTTCTTAAATCCACATTTTCAATATGAAGAGAACTTCTCTAACCATCCTGAAATTAAATTGGGTTTATTGACTTGCATGGAAAAGCTTATTCCGAATGAGCAAGAAAGATTGAAAGCGGATATACAGATTGATGATTTTAGAAATAGAAAGGGTTTTTTCTCTTTTGCATCAGCAAAAACAAGTTGTAAATTGCGTAGTCCCGGTAAGTAAATCTTTTGTTTAAGTACGATTTGCTTTTGATTAATACCATTAAATACATTTTTGAACTAAATTTTACTTCACTCTTATTTTAGCGGATTGGTGGATTCAATTTGGAGATGGAACTCCAGAATTGACTAGTTTTGCGGTGAGGGTTTTGAGTCTTACATGCTCTTCGTCGGCATGTGAACGCAACTGGAGCACATTCGGTATTTGTTTGTAAAAAATTATTATTTGTAAAAATTATTCTAAAAAATTATTATTTGAAAAATTTATACAGCTCCATACGAAAAAGAGAAATCGTTTGTCAACGAAGAGGTTGAATTCATTAGTGTATATAATGTATAACAAGAAGTTAAAGACGAAGTTTTTGAGAAAGAAGGCGCTTAAAGAGGATGAGGACCCATTGGTTATTGATCATCTACCTTCAGATGATGAGTGGGTAGCGGGGCAAGATGATTCCCATTCGACAGATGCCTCGGTGGTTACGGATGCCTCAGGAGCGATGGATGATGTGACAGGGGTAGGAGAGATTCCCATTCCCATTCGCCGTGAACGTGCTAGAGGGGGGCGAGGAAGAAAGAGAAATAATTCACAATTTAACACTTCAAAAAATGGTTAGTATTCACAATTGTCTTTTTTACATTAAATAATTATTTTAAAGAGTTAAAATAATTATATTTTATCTTATAGGTAAAGGAAAGGGGATCTTGGTAGAAGAGGAAGATGAATTTGTTGATGTTGACTCGGGTGATGATGATGACGAGATGACCATTAGATATGATGATGATTCAATGGACGATCCTATTAGCGATGGTGATGATAGCGGCGATGAGGATGGATTAAATCCGCTTTTCAAGCCTTTGGATACGGATGATCCATTATTGTTTTAGTAGTAAGCTTGGGGGGATGCTTTGTTTTTCTATGTTTTTGTGATGAACAATATGTTTTTGTGATGAACAATATGGTAATGATGTAATGGAGATGAACTTTTAGTTTGATTGGTTGATGGATTGAATGATTATGGACCCTTTTGCATCATTTAATGCGTTGGATTATTTTTTTGTGAAATTATTAGACTTTTTATATTTTTTTTTTTCTTTTCGGTGAGGCAAGCGTCTCAAGCGCCTCGAGGCTTACGCCTCGCCGTTCGCCTTTTTAAACATTGGGTAGGGTAGATACTTCTATGAACAAATGAGATTATGGCCATTTTTTTAAAATTATTTTGTTTTGTTAGAGAATGATTTTTTCCTATTTTCACCGTTTTGCGATTACATACTTTGGAAATTTTCACAGCGCGCTTTTAGGCACGGGTATTCAGCTATTATATATATAATATAAGTTCTACCATTCAGATAATGTTAGTATTAGCCTTAGGACCCGTTTGTTTGCACCTCTAAAATCTGAATCTAACTCATTCAGATTTCAGAGGAAATGAAAAGTCGTTTGTTTTCTACACGATTCAGAGATTAACGGTAATATCGTCCTCTTAACGATTCAGAGGTTCAAACCCATCTGAATCTGATCACTTATATCTGAACGAAAATAAATTTACAACAATATCCTTACCATTTATTTAAAATCACGTGTAGGAGTCGTTTTCAAATACAACACAGAGTTATACATGCATTACAACTCTTTATTCATACGAGTCTCTCATAAAGTCTATATATAGACACCCAAATACACAATAGATGTGTAGAAAAATTTCAGCTCAACAATCTGGAAAAAAAAATCGAAACAGGTACATCTCTCCTTACGTTTCTCCAACGATATTGCTTCTATATTTTTATAACTGTAAAAAAAATTGCAAAACAAACCTCATAAATAAAATCATTAATCGTTGATGATTCTATGAAATAGCACAGCCCAAACAAAATCAGATCAACCGATTTTACTTCGACTTTGTAGTTGCGTTTCGACTTTGTAGTTGGATTTGTAGATGCGTAGATGATGGACTTTTCTAGCTGGGTTTGAATATATCTTCTGTGTTGTAGATGATGGGTTTTTCTAGCTCCAACCTTTTTCTAGTGTGTTGTGCTGATGGGATTTTATTGCGTGTACTTGTGGTTGTTCTCTACTATTTTGACACATCTCTACTTTTTCTCTACTTTTTCATTGTGTTGTTTTGAATATACATCCCATATCTGATGACACATAATGCATTTTATATCTTTTGAATATATATCCATGATGACACATGTACCTAATGCATCCCACATCTCATATGGGAACATAATCCTGACCATATGTACGTTGTATAAAAAAGATATAAATTGCATCAGATATGGGAACATATGTACCTTATGCATTTTATAAGTTGATGCATTCATATGTACCTAATGCATTTTATAAGATGATGCAATTTATATCTTTCAAGACCATATGTACGTTTTATATCTATTTTTTTTTTTTGTAATGTTGATCGCCAATAATAATTAAACATCTTAATTTTATAATGAAAAAAATTATGTGTAACTAGGGTTGGCAATTTTAGAAATGACACGAATAAATGGCACGGAATGACGCGAAATTAATCCGAAATTAAAACGATATGTCGTGTTTTTTTACACGAAGTCGTGTTCGTGAGTGAATTATGAGTCGTGTCGTGTTATCTTATTTTTTAGGCGTGAAATTCTGGTATTCGTGTCGTGCCGTGTTATTTTTATTCGGGTCGTGTTCGTGTCAACTAAAAAATATACGAATTCGTGTCGTGTCGTGTCGTGTCGTGTTCGTGTCCAAAAAAACTTTGTAGTTTTACTCTTATATAATAAACAAAATTAGCGGTAGTTACTTTAATTTCTTTAAATTAGTAAAATTTTCCAAATAGCTATTTGCTTTTTTTTATAATTTATTTCTTTCATCAAGAAACCTATTTGCTTTAAATTAACGGCCAGTTAATTATAAACATCTTGTTTTTTTATAATTAAACATATTGTTTGTTTTTTTTAATTTATTTATTTCATCCAATAAACTAATTACTCTAAATAATTTTAGATATGGCTCCAAAAGAATCGAAAGTAACTCCACGATCAAAATTTGCGGGCACTAGTTTAAGTAAAGATTTTATAGATATGTGTCTGAAAGAAGTTAGCAGGGAAGGGTATAGTGGAACTTCGTTGAAGACTGTGTCGTGGAATAGGATGATCGAAGAATTGAAAATAAAATATAATCACGAATTTGATCAAAAACAGTTAAAGAACCAGTGGGACTATCTTCGTAAATCTTATTCTGCTTGGAGAGTGCTTGTGAATAGGACTGGTCATGGGTACAATGCAGAAACAGGAACTTTCGATTGGCCAGATGATGTTTGGGATGACATTATAAAGGCAAGCATTAAACATTTATTTTGTTTATGTAGTTTTTTTTTATCGTTAACTAAATATTAGTTAAAAATTTTGTTCTTAATTTCATTGCATTCAACAGAAGTACCCTGACACGAAAAAGTTTAGAACTAAGCCTCTTGAAGATAGAGATTTGCTTACGACGTTGTTTGAGGCTACCATGGCAACCGGGGATGAGACATTTAGCCCTATGCATTCTTTACCTCAAGAGAACCCTCGCAATCAACGCTCACTTGAAGATGATGATGTAGACGTTTTCGGACAGAATGAAACATATGATACTCAAGGAGACCAACCAATTTATGATACCTATTTCACTGATTATACCTTTCAGGATGTACGTACCAATGCTACTTCTGAACAGGGAGGTAGAAAATCTGTAGACCCAAAACAAGGAGGGAGAAGTGACGCGGGCTCCTCACGCCAATCAAAAAAGCGTAATAGAAGAGAGAATGTTGATGGCCCCTTCACGAAAAAAGTTGATGATCTTATTGATATTATCAAAAGTGATCGTGGTGAAGATAAAAAAATCTTAGATGATTGTGTCACATCTATGAAGGAATTGATGGTCTTAGGTTTACTGGATATCAATATTTATATTGCAGCCATGAAAGCGTTTGGGGATAATGTGGAGTATAGAAAGTTATTTTTGATGATGGAAAGTAATGAGCATAAAGTGTGCTTCCTCAATAGTATAATCAAAGATATTTGATTAGTTATGACATTTGAGATCTTAGATCAGTCATTTGTTTTTTTTCCATCGTAGGATGACATTTAAAGAGATTGATTAGTTATGACACTTGTTTAATTTAATTCATTCATGTTCATTTTTACATATTGGTTTAGTTATCTCCCAATTATTATTTTACCGTTTACAATTTTTTTCATGCAGTAAAATGACTCCAAAGCAAAGGTTGTTGGTGTGCGTTGTTGCAATAATTATAATGTTTAAACTTATTAAACAGCGTACACATGTGAGACAAAAGTTGTGTACATCATTGCTTTCGGGAAAGGCATATTTACAAGAACTTTTAGATGGATCTCCCACACAAATGTTTGATTTATTTAGGATGAGGACAAATGCATTTATTGAGCTATGCGATCACTTCCGCGAAAGAGGGTGGCTTATTGATAGTAGACATATAGACGTTGAAGAGAAAATGGCTTTTTTTTTAGGAATTATTGGTCACAATCATCGAAATCAAGTAATAAAATACCGATTCCAACATTCTGGACAAACTATAAGCAAGTATTTTCATGAAGTATTGTGGGCAATGCTTCATTTTTCCAAAGAGGTTATAGTGCCTCCTGCATTTGATGGATCTGCTGGAGAAATTCGATCACATCGACGTCTTAGGGAAGGACCATTCAAAGCGGCTATTGGAGCACTTGACGGTACACTAATTAATGCACATATTCCGGTGGATAAACAAATCCCTTTCAGATGACGAGGTGGAAAGGAATGTTTTCAAAATGTTATGGCCGTATGTGATTTTAATATGAAATTTATATATGTTATGGCCGGATGGGAGGGGATAGTGCACGATTCACGAGTGTTAAATGAGACTTTGCGCAATCCAAGTAACAAATTTCCATTACCCCCTGAAGGTGATATTTGTTGTTATTATTATTTTTTCTACAACTATTACATTTGTTAATTACTATTTATCTTATTTGAATTTATGTATTGTTGTAGGTATGTATTATTTGTGTGATGCTGCATACACCCACACTAGGGGCTTTATGTGCCCCTATAAAGGCACACGATACTAGTTGTCGGATTTTAATCATGATGGTCAAGCTAGAGATAAAAAGGAGAAATTCAACCATGCACATGCTAGATTAAGAAATGTAATTGAGAGGACATTCGCTGTTTTGAAGAATAGATTCGCGATATTGCATAGAATGGCTCCTTATAGTTATTGAATCCAAGTAAACATTGTTGTTGCATGCATGGCAACACATAACTTCCTTCGTCGAGTATCACTTAATGATCCATTGTTTCATATATATGAAGATGATGATGTGGACTTGCCGGCCGAGCCTTCAGTAGATAGTGAACAAGCAGAAGCTCCACCAAATTATGATCAAATATTTGGACGAGCACCGCAACAAGAAATGATTAATTTACGTGATCAAATTGCCGATCAATTATTCAGTAGAAATTATGATTAATGGTTCAACCTTATTAGTATTTTTGTGACTTTTAATAGCTACTCAGTTAGTTTTTACATATTTTTAAACTACGCAAATTCCCTACTACTTAGAATGCCAAATATTATTTACCTATTAAATTGCATATTGTAATTTGTGTGTCATAATATTTATATTTAAGGTCATGGATGTTTTTAAATATATGTTTTCTTTATAAAATAAATGTAAGGATATAATGGTCCAAATAATTTGCATTCAGATTTCAGACATAAATCTGCAATCAGAAGTTTCATTCAGACATCAAACAAACAACTTTTTCAGATTTAGACTTCAGATACTTCACTTCAGATTCAGACAAAAAAACAAACGCAACCTTAGCATTTAGATCGAAAGTTGTAAGCGCCACTAGAGCTACTTCAGTTCGTTCTTTACTTAGTGTCCATTGTGCACAAAATTACATTTATGTACATCTACATTGCTTTTTTATTCCTTGTAGTAAAATTTATAATGCCAAGTAACTAATGAAATATAACTCCAAAATTACTTGGTGTATGATGAAAAATGAAATGAATGCAAGGAGTGAATATTTGCAAGTAAATAAAGGCGGGAGTGGATTGAAGTGAAAGATGACCTTTTCTCTAAGGTATTGATATCAGTGGGCATGGCGATGTTGGTGTTGGTGTTGGTGTTGGTGTTGGTGTTGGTGTTCCTTCTCCTCTATCTATTAACCGTTGATGTGTATCTAATTACTCCGAAGCAACGTTCTCATCTAAGCACGGCCTTTGAACAAGATGCGTAAAGAAACTAGTACAGTGTTGTATCAGACGGACACCGGGTTTTTTTCCGATGGACCCCAGGTATTTGGTTGGTGGTAGGCAGGAAGCAAATTCCACCTGTACGGGCACTCATCTCCATTTTATGAATAAAAAAATAAAGCCCAAGTTCAGTTTTGGCAATCCAATTTCAAAGGATTGGAATTGAAAATTAGTCTTTCAATTTCATTTTCATGGCTTAGAAATGAATTGACAAATGAATGCTAAGGGCGTGTTTGACAGCATAATTTCAAGCGTTAGAATTGAAATTGAAAGGATCAATTCCAATTTTTTGGTTTGGTACATTAAAAAACCCTATTCATCAGAGAGTCATTTATAATTCTCTCATGCCCAATTCCATAACTCATTTCATTTCATTTCATTTCATTTTGTAGAAATTTTGAAATCCAAATCCATTTGAAATTCAGATCAGGTACACACACAAAACCTTTTTTTTCTCTCCCTCTTTTCTTTCTCGACAGACATTCTCATGCCGGCAGATACACACACAACACAACCAACTCTCATCGGAGACCAACTCACGCCGAAAACCAACTCTCTCCGGCAGCAAACCTATCTCCGATCGTTTTTCAGGTAAGATGTATTGCACGTCCGTCCTTTGTTGTTTGATGTTTTTCAGGTTAGATGTATTTCGACCAAATCTAAATCATTTGTTGCCGCCCAAATCCATGATCGTTTTCCAGCCAAATCTAGATCATTATCAATATATTTGTTTGCTATCTGTTTTATGTTTTACATTATTTAAAAAACATAAAAAAATATGTTATATAGTAATGATCAGTTTTTTAAGTTTTTAATTAAATAATAATGATTTGTTTTTTTAATTTTTTTATTTAATAATAATGATTTGTTTTTTTTAATTAAATGATACTATCTGTCTTTTATTTTTTAATTAAATAATAATGATTTGTTTTTTAACTTTTTTTATTACTTAAAAACATTAAAAAATTATATAATTTTTTAATTATATAACATAAAAATGTTATATAATTGTGGTATCAAAAAATATCACAATAAAGAATTTACAAAGAACAATCACAAGTACAATGGCACACACAACACAACTATGTACGTGGTTCGGCAACTTGCCTGCGTCCACGGAGAGGTCTACTGTTTTATTAAGTATCTCTCAATATGTTTCGTTACATGCCCCTATGCCCCCGGCCAATGGGTTACAATTTATATCTGTAGAATTTGAGTTGTGGACGTAATTATAAGATGATCACGATGGGATAAATCATGAATTCCCTAAATATCTCCATGAGATTATTGGAGATTGACTTGATCCTATCCCGGAGTGGTTGAGTGTATTAGATAATACATGTGCGTATCTTGATTCCACGATTTGGGTCGGGTATCTTCTTAGGTCTGTTGGGCTTAGGCGGCTACTCTCATGGACTAAGGGTAAATGGGTTTCACAATTACCCCTAAAATCTTTGGGACATCACTTGGGCAACGGATTTTAAATGAGTCCAAGAATCTAGCACTATCTGCAATGTTATGTTTGTAATTCATTGAGGCGGGAGGGATACCTTTGCCTTTTGTGAGAAATTGAAGTGCCAAAATCTTTCTCGAGAAGCGTGGATTATCATTTGAGTGATTGAAACCAACTGCTGGTGCAAAAATAACCGTCAGTTCATCGTTCTTGGTCGTTTTGTGGATATTATGTGCTCAAGCTTCACCTCTTGCTTTCATTCTTCAAAATCAAGGCTTTTTCGGTTTCCCAAGCCTCATTTTTATCTTGTAAGTTTCAGTTCTTCTCTTCCTTCTAGTTTTCGTCTTCTGTGAACCCTCTATTATTGTAGCTAGTTTTTTTGTGTTTCTCTTATGGCGATGTTTGATAACAAATGTCTACATGAATTTAAAAAGTGTTATAATATTCTTGATTAGGTAGATATTAAGTGTACATCAGTACCCAAGAATGTCTACGACTTGGAGGATGGTCACTGGACTCATATGTTATTGGTTTCCCAAGGGGGTTTAATATTTCACCCTAAGTCTCTGTTCTTGAACTTTTTTAGATATTTCAACATTGTTCCCGCCCAATGTTCTCCAAATGTATGGAAGATTGTCAATAGGGTTCATAAGATAAACCAGCTTTATGGTACCAATCTAGGATTACCCGATATTTACTACTGTTACTCTTTCTCTTATACAAGTGGAGGCATTTTATACTTGAAAGCAAGGAGTGCTGATAGGGTTTTGGTAGTAAATCTACCTGATTCCCACAAAGATTATTGGTTTGGAGGCGTCGTTGCCAGAAATTGGGAGTGTCCTCTGTGACACCCCGACTAATTAAATACCGGGTAGCTACTCCTTTATTAAATTAATTCAAAATGCCAAGTTGGCTCAGTTAATAGCATCACTGTCGAAAACATTTTATTATTACTAACCACCTAGTATTTAAAAAGTAAGTTGCCAAATTTTAATTTAAGTCTGATTAACATGCAACAAGTGTAATGAAGAAATAAATAACACCATTCACCATACTGAAGTAAAAACGAATAACCATCACAATAGAGTAAATAAAGTCTGGAGGAAAACTCCTCACTACAATCCCACAACTGATAAGTAAAACGAATACTAAAACAATACATGCTAAAGTCTGAAAACTGAAATGTAAAAGATGTCTCTAAATAGAAATGGGCAACATGCCCTACAACTGATAGATAGCGACTCTGGAATCCAAAAGATAGAAGCGTCTACAAGCAAAGCCCCTGTAGCTTCCACAAACCGCTACAGCTCGTCACCTGAATGAGTATCCTATGCTTGGTGTCCCTGTGGCTGGGCACCTAAAATGGTTTTACAAGAAAAAGATTTGAAAAGCAAACGGGTCAGAGCCCGAATGTGGAATTATATTTTAAAAACCTGCAAGTGCTTTAAAAACATTTAAAATATTAAATGCAAATTACATGTTAGGACGTGCACTCACATTATATTCTCACCTCTCGTCTAACTGTGCACTCCTAACGCAAGTACCCATCTATAACTACCCATACCACTAGCTAAGTTGTCACAAATCTAGCTAGACTGCCAAAGGTCCTACCCATATTACTCGGTTCCATAAACATAATAACGTTCGTATTTAAATAGGGGTTTAACGTAAACTCAGATACTCAATATGCAATATATATAACTATCAGTTAACTCGTTATATTTCTCGAAACAATATCGTAATATATTTACAACATTAACATGAGGATTCTCATTAATTAAATGTATATTAATCACATCGTAAATATACAATACAAGCACCCCGAGAACTAAGCTGCGGTGCACACATACTCTGCTATCCATCCCGGTACATCACGTACATAAGGATCACATATTCCGAATCTCTCAGGAATAATTCAGATAACACAAATCACAAATAGTGGAGGCGAACACAGTCACCATCACGTGGGTCACGCACATACCTACGCTCCCACGGTCAGCGGAATTATTATTATCCCAATAAGTCTTTCTATGACCTATGTTCATCGAGGTACCAGTCTATATCCCCCCCGTAGGCACACAAGGATTAGAGGGTCCTAAGCGAACGCAACCTCCCGTGATAGCAAGTATGGTAGGTATGTCATACACGCAATCCATATACCAATACTAAGTAAACACACATCTTAGTAATACCGTATTTTAATCGTAGTACATATTGCATTCTCGTACTAACTTATAATTATCACAATTCATACTATTCCGGTTTGTAATTATACGCGCCATAATTCATCCTCACGTCGTAATAGACACTCACGTCTCACCCAAATGGTTCATTCTAATTTAACTCTCTTGTATATAATTTCCTTCTCATAAATACCCAAATGTCCCAAACCTATCACTACGTCATCATTGGAAGGTTAACTATATCCTCGAACAAGTTTACGGGACTCCAAAATTCAAAACAATTCAAAATAGCCCAAACTGTCAGCTCGTTAGAAGTCTCGTTCGAACGAGACTGTTCGAACGAGATTCCAGTTCGTTCGAACGAACTGCATCTTCTAACGATATCTCGTTCGAATGAGATATCGAACGAAACTACCCTTCGTTAGAAGAGACTGGTCAACTCGTTAGAAGCTCGTTCGAACGAGCTCGTTCGAACGACCTGGAGGCTGCTTCTAACGACTGGCCAGTTTCGGCCCAGATTTTTCCAAATACGTTTTTCACCATTTTTACTCCTCAAATCACCTCTAAAATTTATCCCAACGATTGCTTTAAAGTCTCCAAACAATCCTAAACATAATATAACCACATCCTATCACGTTTTTATGGATTAATTCACCCTAATCATCAATCAATTACAAATACTTAAACTTTTCCCCAATTCATTCATGAACATGAACCCTAGAATTTGGAATCCTCAATTCATCAAATTTAATCCGTTTTTCTTTCACCCAATCATGTATTAACATCAGATTAATTGTCTCCAAACTATTCTACATGCAATTTATCCTCAATATTCAGAACCTTTGTCCAATTAATCATGGGTTTTCATTCATCTTCCAATAACAATTATAAGTCTTCAATTTTCTAACATGGAAAGAACATTTGCTGAAGTTAAACATAATTAAACCACTTGCCTTGTTTGTTTCCGGATTTGGTGTTGATTTGGTGAAGAATCTCTGCAGAATTTTCTCTCTTTCTCTCCTTCTCCAAGCTCCTTCTCCAATGATGGCTTAAGGTGGCTAGGGTTTGTTTTGGGGAAAGTTGTAAACCTAAAGATAACCTCCGTAGCTTAATGGTTTAATATAGGATGGTTAGTGGGCTTTGTGGGTTTAATCCACATCAGATTTACATCTCAAATTTTCGTCACTTTTAATTCCTAAAAATGTAAAATTACCAAAATGCCCTTTAAGTTGCCGGTAAGGCTTAAAAATACCCCGGAACCCAAACTACACCCCCGGGTAGTGTTTTCTGACCATCTCGACCCTTCCGGACGCGTTGGCGCACTCAAAACGACCATACGGTTTATAGAGTTTAAATTCACTTTTATTATCAAAATATTATACCGTGACGCGGCGGTCCCACGCGTCTCAACAAAATTTCTAAAATGCCGTATATAAATCTCACGACAAATTTTATAATACCAAATACATATATAATCATATATGCACATAATCAAATATCAATTCGCATCACATTAGTATTTATAACCCGGATTAATTTCCAATTAATACGCATTTAATTAATTAATCCCAAAAATAAATATAGACAAAAGTACGGGGTATTACATACTTCCCCCCTAATAACTGAATTTCGTCCCGAAATTCAAAACTAGAAAGTACCTGCTAAAAACAGCTCTGGATAACGCTCGTGCATCTCATCCTCGCGCTCCCATGTGGACTCCTCGACATTGTGATGTCGCCACTGAACACGCACTAACGGGACTATCTTTGACCGCAGTTTCCTCTCGCTTCGGTCCAAAATAGCAATTGGCCTCTCCTCGTAGGAGCTATCCGGCTGGAGATCGATGTCCTCCACAGCAATGTGAGAATGAGCCAAATTATCTCTAAGGTATTTCCTCAGCGAGGAAATATGGAACACGTCGTGAATCCGATGCAAGTGCTCCGGTAGTCCAAGTCTATACGCAACCGGTCCGATCCGCTCAATAATAGGAAACGGCCCCACATACCTCGGTGCCAACTTCCCCTTCTTCCCGAAACGCATAATCCCCTTCATCGGAGATACCCTGAGCAAAACCTGGTCCCCCACTTGGAACTCCCTGAAAAACCTCTTCGCATCAGCATAACTCTTCTGCCTGTCTTGAGCTACCCGAATGCGACTCCGAATCAATTCAATCCTTGCCGAAGTATCTTGAATCACTTCCGGCCCAAGTAGTTTGTTGTCCCCCACTTCCAACCAACATGCTGGGGAACGACAAGGCCTACCGTACAACGCTTCAAACGGAGCCATGCCAATAGTAAACTGATAGGAGTTGTTGTAAGCAAACTCCACCAGTGGAAGGTACTGCTCCCATCCACCCCCGAAGTCAATAATGCACATGCGTAGCATGTCCTCCAACATCTGATTGGTGCGCTCTGTCTGCCCATCGGTCTGCGGATGATAAGTCGTACTCAACTGCAATTCCGTGCCCATTGCCTCCTGGAAACTCTCCCAAAACCTCGAAACAAATATCTTGTCTCTGTCAGACACGATATTTAGGGGCACACCGTGAAGTCTCACAATCTCTGAAATGAAGAGCTGGGCATACTGTCCCGTGGTGTAGTCAGTCCTTACGGGTAAGAAGTGAGCGACCTTGGACAACCTGTCTACAATTACCCAAACGGAGTGGTGACCCCTCTACGACGTAGGCAACCCCGTGATAAAGTCCATGGATATGCTCTCCCACATCCACACCGGGACCTCCAATGGTTGTAGCAATCCTGCCGATCTCTGGTGATCCACTTTTACGAGCTGACAAGTGGCGCATTTCGAACAAATTCAGCGATATCTTTCTTCATACCGCTCCACCAATACTGTCGTCTCATGTCTTGGTACATTTTGTCCCCTCCGGGATGTACCGCGAACCGTGAGCCGTGTGACTCTGCCATCACATCGTGCCGCAATTCTTCTCCTTCCGGAACTACTAATCTCCCATTGAAGCGTAATCCCCCGTTTGAGCTAACTGTATAGGACTCGGCTCCGTCTGCTAGTAATCGAAATATCTGCTCCTGACAGAACGAGTCATCGGCCTGTGCCCGTACTACCTTCGTGACAATCTGCAGTGTAACGGTCATCACAGACATGAAAGATCGGGCCACTGCATCCTGGTGTCCCAATTCCTTCCACTTTGCCTTCCACACCTCTGCCACCTCATCTGCTGGCCTACGGCTCAACGCGTCTGCTACCACGTTAGCCTTACCCGGGTGGTACTGGATGTCGAACTGGTAGTCCTTCACAAATTCAAGCCACCTACGCTGCAGCATATTCAATTCCTTCTGCGTGAACAGATACTGTAGTGACTTGTGGTCCGTGAACAGCTGAAACTTCTCCCCCAAAAGATAGTGCCTCCAAATCCGTAAGGCAAATACCACTGCTGCCAACTCCAAATCATGTGTGGGGTAATTCTTCTCATGAGGCTTAAGCTTACGGGAAGCATAAGCTATAGCCTGTCTCTCCTGCTGTAATACACCTCCCAGTCCTTGCAAAGACGCATCGGTGTAAACCAAATACTCAACTCCCGGTCTCGGCAATGCTAACACAGGTGCTGAGGTCAATTTTTCCTTCAATTCATCGAATGCCAACTGACAGGCATCACTCCAGATGTAGGGCACACCCTTACGAGTCAGATGTGTCAAAGGACCTGCTATCTCCGAGAAACCCCGAATAAACCTCCTGTAGTATCCTGCTAAACCCAAGAAACTACGAATCTCCATTGGTGTCGTGGGCTGTCCCCACTCCCTCACCGCTGACACTTTCCCCGGATCAATAGATATTCCCCGGTCGGAAATGATATGCCCCAGAAACTGGACTTCCTTCAGCCAAAACCCGCACTTCTCATATTTTGCATACAACTCGTTCTGACGAAGTGTCTGCAAAACTTGCCTCAAATGCTCGGCGTGCTCCTCCTCTTTCTGGGAGTAAACCAGAATATCATCAATGAAGACAATGACAAACTGGTCTAGGAAATCCCTGAACACTCTGTTCATCAAGTCCATAAACACTGCTGGAGCGTTGGTCAAGCCGAAAGGCATAACCCGAAACTCGTAAGAACCATATCTCGATAAGAACGCGGTCTTCGAGACATCCTCCTCCCTAATACGCAACTGATGGTATCCCGATCTCAAGTCAATCTTCGAGAAGAAAGAAGCTCATCTCAACTGGTCGAATAAGTCATCGATTCGAGGCAACGGATACTTATTCCGTATCGTGACCTTATTCAACTCTCGGTAGTCCACACACAATCTCAGTGAACCGTCCCTCTTCTTCACAAACAAAACCGGAGCGCCCCAAGGTGAGGTACTCCTGCGAATAAAGCCCTGACCTAACAGCTGCTCTATCTGATCCCGTAGCTCTCGCATCTCAGCTGGAGCCATACGGTACGGTGCACGTGCTATAGGTCTCGTACCCGATAGCAAATCTATAACGAAGTCTATCTCTCGACTGGGTGGTAAGCCTGGTATCTCCTGAAACACATCCGAATACTCCCTGACGACTGGGATAGAGTCTAAAGGAATCACTACCTCCTTAGAGGTATCCTCCTCAATGTAATACAGATGAGCAGTCGATCCTCCCTCTGGGCGAGGCATCGCCACTACAAACATCTCTTGCCCCGAAATGGCAAAAACAATGCTCCCGCTGAAGCAATCAATCATGGCCCTATATGCTACGAGCCAATCCATACCGATGATCACATCGTGAATGTGCATGTCTAACACTAACATGTCTGCAGGTAATACCAAACCACCAATCTCTACCCCCACTCCCCGGCATATAAAGAAAATAAGTGACCCACTCCCCAATGGTGAGTCGACACACGTCACTATGCTCTCTGCCGTAGCTAACAATCCTAAAGCTTTCGCGAAGTGTGTAGCTTTAAAACAGTGTGTAGCACCCGTATCAAATAACACCCGACCCATAGTGCCATGGATAGGAAACGTACCCTTGATCGCGGGCGGTGCCTGTGGAACTGCAGCCTGGTGAACGTTGTAGACACGTCCATACTGTAGCTGCCCCTGCTGAGCTGGGACTGCTGGAATGGGTGGAAATGCTGTCATCTGTGGCGGTGCGGGAAGAGCGGCGGGAAACATAGGCCTCTGTGGCTCCTGGCGAGCACCCTGCTGCTACTGTTGTGGGGCCCTGCCCCTATCAGGACAATCCTGCTTCTTATGGACAGTCTTGCCACAAACAAAGCACTTCCCTGGGAAGTTCCCTCCCCTCTGCCCCTGCTGTCTCCGGACCTGGTGGCCGTTACCGTTCCTCCCTTGGCCCTGCTGGCCCTGATGAAACTGCTGCCCATTCTGCCCCTGTTGGCCCTGATGGCCGTTTGGACCCTGATGGCCCTGACGGAAACCTCCTTGTCCCTGCCTGTAGTTCCCTGACCGGAACCTCTTGTTATCCCCCTGCTGAGTACCCTGCTCATTCTGTCTCTGCCCCTGACCAGATTGTGCCCCGCTGGCACCATGTCCTCCAGTCCTGCCCTGATGGCTAGACTCTCCCGACCTTTTGCCCTCGGCCATATGAAAACGGTGGTCCTGGCAGTGCAACAATGCAGCGTTAACCACATCAGAATAAGTGGCCAACGATAAGTTCCCTAGCAGATGTTGACGGATCCTCCAATTCAACCCGTCGGTGAACTTCTCAATCTTCTTCTTCTCTGTTGGTATCTCGTCTGGAACGATGTTCAACAGATTAGTGAACTCGGCCTCATACTCGGCCACTGTCTTGCCTTCCTGCCTCAGACTCATCAGCTTCCTCCTCATTTCTGTATGAACTGCGGACGGAAAGTACTTGCGGTCAAACCGCACCCAGAACTCCTGAATCGTGAGAGTATCCCTCTCCTCTGCGGTGGTAATAGACTCCCACCACTGTAGTGCAGATCCCACTAACTTGAAAGTAGCTAGCACCTGTTTCTGAACATCAGTGCACTCATGCATCCTCAAATGCCTCTGTATATCCTTCCTCCATTGGCTCGAGACTACCACATCTGAGCTACCTGCAAACTCTGGCGGATGCGCTTTCTGAAAAGCGTCACGTACACGCTCCCAAGCAGACGGGAATGCATTAACCTGTACTGGCGCGACAACCGGCGCCTGAGGTGGTGCCTGCTGAATAACGGCAATGGCGGCATTTACCGCTTGAGCTACTATAGCTGCAACCTCAGCGGCGTTCATCATGCCCTGAACTGGAGCGGGCTGGGGTTTGGGCGTTGCATCCCTGGGAACTCTTCGTGCACGTCGTGGAGGCATCTGAAATAAGAACAAAGTTTATAAGTTCGCGGTTATAAACTTAATAAAGCTGAAGAACGAAGCATACACAAAAAGAGTACAACAGTCCTAAAATATAGGGCTCTATATCAAAGAAACGTAGCGGAAACATAATACCCGTACAGATCCTAAAGGACACTAGAACCTGATGCTCTGATACCACCTGTGACACCCCGACTAATTAAATACCGGGTAGCTACTCCTTTATTAAATTAATTCAAAATGCCAAGTTGGCTCAGTTAATAGCATCACTGTCGAAAACATTTTATTATTACTAACCACCTAGTATTTAAAAAGTAAGTTGCCAAATTTTAATTTAAGTCTGATTAACATGCAACAAGTGTAATGAAGAAATAAATAACACCATTCACCATACTGAAGTAAAAACGAATAACCATCACAATAGAGTAAATAAAGTCTGGAGGAAAACTCCTCACTACAATCCCACAACTGATAAGTAAAACGAATACTAAAACAATACATGCTAAAGTCTGAAAACTGAAATGTAAAAGATGTCTCTAAATAGAAATGGGCAACATGCCCTACAACTGATAGATAGCGACTCTGGAATCCAAAAGATAGAAGCGTCTACAAGCAAAGCCCCTGTAGCTTCCACAAACCGCTACAGCTCGTCACCTGAATGAGTATCCTATGCTTGGTGTCCCTGTGGCTGGGCACCTAAAATGGTTTTACAAGAAAAAGATTTGAAAAGCAAACGGGTCAGAGCCCGAATGTGGAATTATATTTTAAAAACCTGCAAGTGCTTTAAAAACATTTAAAATATTAAATGCAAATTACATGTTAGGACGTGCACTCACATTATATTCTCACCTCTCGTCTAACTGTGCACTCCTAACGCAAGTACCCATCTATAACTACCCATACCACTAGCTAAGTTGTCACATATCTAGCTAGACTGCCAAAGGTCCTACCCATATTACTCGGTTCCATAAACATAATAACGTTCGTATTTAAATAGGGGTTTAACGTAAACTCAGATACTCAATATGCAATATATATAACTATCAGTTAACTCGTTATATTTCTCGAAACAATATCGTAATATATTTACAACATTAACATGAGGATTCTCATTAATTAAATGTATATTAATCACATCGTAAATATACAATACAAGCACCCCGAGAACTAAGCTGCGGTGCACACATACTCTGCTATCCATCCCGGTACATCACGTACATAAGGATCACATATTCCGAATCTCTCAGGAATAATTCAGATAACACAAATCACAAATAGTGGAGGCGAACACAGTCACCATCACGTGGGTCACGCACATACCTACGCTCCCACGGTCAGCGGAATTATTATTATCCCAATAAGTCTTTCTATGACCTATGTTCATCGAGGTACCAGTCTATATCCCCCCCGTAGGCACACAAGGATTAGAGGGTCCTAAGCGAACGCAACCTCCCGTGATAGCAAGTATGGTAGGTATGTCATACACGCAATCCATATACCAATACTAAGTAAACACACGTCTTAGTAATACCGTATTTTAATCGTAGTACATATTGCATTCTCGTACTAACTTATAATTATCACAATTCATACTATTCCGGTTTGTAATTATACGCGCCATAATTCATCCTCACGTCGTAATAGACACTCACGTCTCACCCAAATGGTTCATTCTAATTTAACTCTCTTGTATATAATTTCCTTCTCATAAATACCCAAATGTCCCAAACCTATCACTACGTCATCATTGGAAGGTTAACTATATCCTCGAACAAGTTTACGGGACTCCAAAATTCAAAACAATTCAAAATAGCCCAAACTGTCAGCTCGTTAGAAGTCTCGTTCGAACGAGACTGTTCGAACGAGATTCCAGTTCGTTCGAACGAACTGCATCTTCTAACGATATCTCGTTCGAATGAGATATCGAACGAAACTACCCTTCGTTAGAAGAGACTGGTCAACTCGTTAGAAGCTCGTTCGAACGAGCTCGTTCGAACGACCTGGGGGCTGCTTCTAACGACTGGCCAGTTTCGGCCCAGATTTTTCCAAATACGTTTTTCACCATTTTTACTCCTCAAATCACCTCTAAAATTTATCCCAACGATTGCTTTAAAGTCTCCAAACAATCCTAAACATAATATAACCACATCCTATCACGTTTTTATGGATTAATTCACCCTAATCATCAATCAATTACAAATACTTAAACTTTTCCCCAATTCATTCATGAACATGAACCCTAGAATTTGGAATCCTCAATTCATCAAATTTAATCCGTTTTTCTTTCACCCAATCATGTATTAACATCAGATTAATTGTCTCCAAACTATTCTACATGCAATTTATCCTCAATATTCAGAACCTATGTCCAATTAATCATGGGTTTTCATTCATCTTCCAATAACAATTATAAATCTTCAATTTTCTATCATGGAAAGAACATTTGCTGAAGTTAAACATAATTAAACCACTTGCCTTGTTTGTTTCCGGATTTGGTGTTGATTTGGTGAAGAATCTCTGCAGAATTTTCTCTCTTTCTCTCCTTCTCCAAGCTCCTTCTCCAATGATGGCTTAAGGTGGCTAGGGTTTGTTTTGGGGAAAGTTGTAAACCTAAAGATAACCTCCGTAGCTTAATGGTTTAATATAGGATGGTTAGTGGGCTTTGTGGGTTTAATCCACATCAGATTTACATCTCAAATTTTCGTCACTTTTAATTCCTAAAAATGTAAAATTACCAAAATACCCTTTAAGTTGCCGGTAAGGCTTAAAAATACCCCGGAACCCAAACTACACCCCCGGGTAGTGTTTTCTGACTATCTCGACCCTTCCGGACGCGTTGGCGCACTCAAAATGACCATACGGTTTATAGAGTTTAAATTCACTTTTATTATCAAAATATTATACCGTGACGCGGCGGTCCCACGCGTCTCAACAAAATTTCTAAAATGCCGTATATAAATCTCACGACAAATTTTATAATACCAAATACATATATAATCATATATGCACATAATCAAATATCAATTCGCATCACATTAGTATTTATAACCCGGATTAATTTCCAATTAATACGCATTTAATTAATTAATCCCAAAAATAAATATAGACAAAAGTACGGGGTATTACATCCTCCTCAATCAGAGGGCGTAAGGTACAGGGGACCTCGAATCCCTACTTCTAGGGAGGAGTACATAGGGCGTTATCACCATCTCTTTTTTTGTTATTTGTTTGTCTATCCATATATGTTCTTCCTCTAATGCTTCTCCCTTTTTCTTTTCTTTAGCGAAGACTAAAAACCAGGAACCTGCTCTTCGTGAAATGCGAGCTGCTGAACTCTTAAAATCTCGGAGAATAAGGGACGTTGTTGCTGAGGGTGATCATCCTTGATTGGATGCATTTTTGTTGAAGTATAAGAACACTACTTCCAGCTTCATTGCTCATCCAGTATATATGATTCCTCATTTGGATATTCCAGAAGAAGAGGTTAGTGGTGCTTCTGAGCCCATTAATTTAGAGGATGAGGAGGAGAGCAGCTCGGGAAAGGATTCAAGAGAAGGCGACGAGGAGAGTAGTGAAAAAGGTAGTGAAGGAGAGAGCAGTGAGTAAGAAATGGACCCTCCAATGAGAAGGAATTTGATTCAGGATGACGATGATTATGATGATCTGTTGTCTAAGAGGGTGAAGTTTCTGAAGCAGAAAGCTAGAGACTCCATTGATGGTTCCAGGGCAAGAACTCGGGAGAATGAAGTGGAGAGACGAAAGAAAGAAGAGGAGGAGAAGCGGGAGAAATAAAGAAAAAGAGAATAAGAGAGAAAGAGAGAGGAGGAAAAGAGAAGGGCACAGGCCTCAAAGGCCTCCATGGTGCCATCTATTGTTGCTGTTGAGGGGGATTTAGTGGTTGTCCCCCCTCCCCCCCATCTTGCCACTTTACTGCTGAAGAAAGCAGTGCTCGCAGTTGATCGTGAGCGATCAACAAGCATGGGGTCAGACCAGTTAGCCCTTAAATCTTCTCAGGGGTTTGCTTGGGTGAGTCTTTCCCTCTTTATATTATTTATTCCTTGTTCTCTTAAATTATCTCACGCTAACATATGTTTCTTCTTATTTGTAATTTGTATCTAACTACACCGTGATGCTTGGTGGTCGGGTCGACCTGTCGATAAGAAATGTAAAGTTGGGCGATGCTCTAAAAACTTTTGAGAAGCTTTTAGCAGATGCAAAGGCGGCCTTTGAACGGGAGAAAGAATCGTCTGCGAATGAGCTAGCCGACCTCCGAGCTGCCTATAGCGCCGTGATTACTGATAAATTGCCAGTGGCTGAGGCGAACAAGGAGTTGGTCATCAATGTGGACAAGCTGGAGGGGGAAGCGACGACGTCCGGGATAGCGGGTTTAATGAAGGTTGGGAGTCGGCGTATGATGACGCCGAGCGCCAAATTGCCTATGTCCGGCGAGCGGGCTTTAAAAGAGGCTGGGATCAAGCCTTGATTGTTGTTGGGGTTGCCGCTGACTCCCACTTGTTCTCTCAGCATCATCCATGCCCTAATACTATGGACATCGAGGCATCCCCGTCTGATGCTCAGAATTAAGGGTGAAAACGAATATTCTAAAAATCCAAATATGTCCGGTATTCGTATTCGAATTTAGCAGATATTTATTTGAATAAGTATTCGAAAGAGCGGATTTGTATACACTTTTAAAATATCCAAAAAAACGGATACGAATAATGTTGGTATCCGTGATGGATTATCCGATTCCGAGGAGGACTATCCATATTGACGGATATCCATTTTTGCGAATATCCGAATTCGTAAAATAATTATATTTCTTATTTATTTTAAATATTTTTTAATTAAATAATATAAATATTTTTTGTAGTATATAATAATAGTAATATTAATATAACATAATAAAATCTTGTATAATATTGATAGACATAATAACATTTAGCATAATAACATTTAACACATAAACAAGTAATACATTAAATATACAAAGGATAATAGGGTCAATTTCTAACCCTGTATTGGGAAAGAAATAAAAAAAAAAAATCAACCGACATTAACATAACAATCCACAACCCAAATCTTGAGACTCTCCTTTAATTTTCCCTCACCACATTCTATCAAATCTCCCATCCTACTGAAAGCCGGTGAGTTTTTTTTACTGATTTTATCAAATTTTCAAATGATTTTTTGGGTTTTTTCTGGTTTCATCAAAAAATCAGATGACCTGTTCTATATACTTTACTTTTTTTTCTTTTTTTATTTCATCTAATCGATCTAAGGGTATGAGTCACTGTTCGATCTAATGGGTTTATTCTGATGTTCGATAATGAGTTTTGTTCGATATCAAGTCCTCTTTGTATTGGTAGTAAAAGAGCACAGCTAATACTTGTTTGTATCCTTACTATCTAATTTTGCTCTGGGTTTATGGAGAGAATAGCTTTTAGTTTAAAGTCTGTTAAAAATTTCTTTGGTTGATTTGGATGTACACTCTATTTGTCTCATTATTGATCATTATGTATAAATCGAGAAAAAAAAAAGAAAAAAAATTTATGGAGCGACACAATTTTCTGACGTGGTTGACACGGTTAATGTGTTAGAGATGGTACCGATTAATATGTTATATATGTTTGGGTTTGATTAATGTGTTAGATGTGCATGTATTATTGACATCAAACTGTGTTCAAATATGTGAGAAATGTTTGGGTTTGTTCACCTACGAATACACAGAAAAAATTCTTGTTGTATCACAACATATTAGTCAAAATAATAAAAACGGACAAGGATATTATCCGAATTCAAAAAATTCGAGAGGATACGGATAAGGATAGCTAAAATTATTATCCGAGCGGATACGGATAGTGCGGGAAGTTGACGGATACGGATATGGATACTATGATATATGCTCTGTATCCATCCATTTTACACCCCTACTCAGAATGTTATGGAGCCCATTGAGTTGACCCTGAAGACCCAGGTGTTGGTGGAGGTGAAGTTGTTGCCAATCAAGCTACTGACAAGGGGAAGGGGTCCTCGACTTCTAACCAGGTTAAGGCCTCCTAAACTTCTGCTAGAAACTTTGGCTCCTTTTTATTTTATCCCAATGTTGTATCTTCAGTTTTCCCTTTCTTTGTACTGGCTTGTGCCCCTCTATTGATTAAATCGAAAACAAACTTTATTTCATTGCTAATGTTTGTTGCCTTTGCTGCTTGTTCTGTTGACTGTGGCCCATTGATTTATATGAATATATTCCTGCTGGCTCCCGCCTTGGCCAGACATAAGCATTCAAGCGTGTAGAGCCTTTATAAAGATCTGTAAATCCCTCAGGGCAAGAACCCGGGAATATAAAGATCAATCTGAGGTGGTCGCTAAGCTTAAAGATAGGCTTGAGGAGATGGAGGAAATTAGTGCCTCTGTGCAGGAGGAGATGGACACCTTAAAGGCAAAGCTTCTGGATGCGTCCGAAGTCCACCAAGTGAGGGAGTTATTGCAGAGAGAGAATGATGCTTTGAGAAAAGAAATTGCTCGTTTTAAGGAAAACACTCCATTTGGTCCTCCTCTTGTGTTGTGAGGATCTTCTTCATCATCGGTTAAACTCTCTCAAACTAACAATCATCCAGGAGGGAGATTACCGAGATAAAAGTAGACGTTCGACAAGCTTATGTAATTGTTGCTAGTCTCTAGAGGGATGTCACACGATTAAGACATTTGTTTCGAAGGTCTCCTCGGCAGGTATGGGCTGATGGTTATGACCAAGGTTAGATAGATGCCCCAGTAATACTGAAAGAGGCCGAAGACCTCACTTTTGCTAGGGGATGGCTGAGCGCTCTTAAGGAATTGAAAAATCCTAAGGAATTCGCCCTGTGGTATAAGTATCAAACCATTCACTCATCCGGTAGGCAGAATTCCTTTTTAAGGGATGACCGTTGGGTTCCAATAGATGCCATTCATATGCAGCTCCTGGAGCCATGCCCAGAGGGTACCGAAGAAGACTTAGCTCCCCATCCTGATGACGGTCAAAGAGCTCGAGTAGCGGACTACCTTGCTCGTCGTCCTGGGCCATCTTAGATCTTTAAGTATTTCTTAGTCTGTTGATGTAAATGTAATCATATGATTTTTAATAAAAGATGTTACTGGTTATCTATGTTTTGAGCATGTGCTGACCGAACATGTGTTAACCTCATTTGTTGATTGCTTGATATCACTGTTTGACAAAACAATACTTTAAAGAACTATATGTAGTGTCAATGAATAGTATAAAGTTTTAATCATTTTGGGCTTTCTAACTAACTAAATGATTTTGAGTTTTTATTATCTTGTGTTTGAACATTCTCCCAGTCCAATATGCCTTAGCCATATCATTCCGTCCACTTTACCTTTTGGGTCGTTGTAATACCCCATATTTTTTATGATTTAAATAATTATGGGATTAATTATTACAGAGGGATTAATTGAATTTAAATGTGAGAATTAAATTATTAATTAATCCGGATCTAATAAAAATAAATATTAACTAGCGTGCTAAGGGTTAATACTTATTAATATAATATTACTGTGCGATATGTAATATGGAACTATACACGTTGATAAATTGTCGAGAGAGAGAATAATACGACAGTTTAGTGAATTAAGTCAGACGTGCGTGTGAGTCGTATCGGGACTAATTTAGTGGAAATTATTTTCAGTAACTCGTATGGTCATTTCGAGTGTACCGTTGAGTCCGGAAGGGTAGAGATAGTCAAAATAGTATACCTGGGTGTTTAGTTTGGGTCCTAGGACAATTTTAGGCCTAACCGACACCCCGAGAGGGCATTATGGTAAATTGGATTTTTAGGCTTAATTCATGGAAGAAAATTAAGAGTTAAATTATGAACCAAAGAAAGTACATTAGGGTTAGAAAGCTACAGTAAGTAAGAACGGCCATAAGAAGTGTGGGGGAGAGCTATTGCCAAGAGAAGAGGGCCAAATTGACACCACTTTGCACAACCAACATCAACACCGTGTAGATCGGGACAAGGGGAGCACACCTATACCAACAAAGTCAAGAAATCAGACGACTAATTCAAGGCAAGTGTTTATAACTTGTTGTATTTCGGTATTTATCATACTCATGTTAGTATAGGACTGTTAGAAATATGTTTGGTTCATAAAAATGATGAAATTGAAAATTTTGGGTATGTAAATTGATTATGAAATTTGTTAAATTGAAACCCTTCTTGTATGTAGACTAGAAATCACGTTTTGAGGAACTTATGTGTCGAACAAATCTGGAAATTATGGGTTCTTGAATATGAATTGGAAGAACTAGGGTTCTGATAAATTAAATTGGGGATTTCATGTTTTATGGATGATTCGTAATGAATTGATGATTATAGGATGTTAGAATTCATATATTATTGATGGGGTTCGAATTAGAACTGTTTGTTTGGAGTTTGGGATGTTGAATTTGAAGTTTTAGGTTTAAAAATGGTGGAAAAACGTTGAAAAATCTGGGTAGGAGACGAACAGAGCAATCTCGCGCGAAGTCGCTCGAGCGACATGTGGCAGTCGTTCAAACGACATGCCATCTGGTTCGAGCGACAGAGTGAAATTTTGGGAATTTCTTAGAATTCGGTTTTGAGTTTAGTGGTTCATGGAAGAGAGATAAATTTCCTAATAATAAACTTAAGTAAGGCAGAATTTCAGAATAAAGTATGAGCGACTAAATACTTTAATGAATTCGGCTCGGAGAGAATGTACCTTAGAGATTACGAGAGGGATAATAATCTCAATAACTGTATTATGAAATGTTAAAATCAAAATACGTAAGAGAAGTATATATGTAGTTGAGGGAAATACCTATAAATTATAATAGGATGTGTGTATGCCTATTATGTATTATTATTATATAAGGCACTAATGGGTGATAACCCGGTGGTGTAAGAATCTTATTATTAAGTGTACTAATGGGTGATAACTCGGGGGTATAAGAATGAATTATAAGTGTACTAATGGGTGATAACCCGGGGGTACAAGATGATTTAAATAAGAGTACTAATGGGTGATAACCCGGGGGTACATCTTTTTGGTTAGGTGCGCTAATGGGTCATAGCCCGAGGGTGCAGTATTATAATATATATATATATATATATATATATATATATATATATATATACATGAGTTTGTGAATCAACCTACTGTGTATAGCTTGTAGAGATGGGCATGTAAATTTGTTAAGATAATTTTAAGAGTATAATCGATTTATTATGAAAACGGGAAAATATATTAATTTACTATTCGACATAGGCTAATTTGATAACGTATTGTATGGGCGATACGGATTTACTAATAGTGAGGATAAATACTATTAGAATGAATTCAGACTAGTTATATGGGGTGGTATAGCTAAGGAGAAAATTAGATACTCGTTAGGTGTGCACAATAGAAGAGAGGTGAGAATCTCATGTGAGAGTTCGAACTAACATGCACTTGATACTTGCTTAACTGTAAATTTTAAATACTTGCTTAAACAAATATTTTTACACATCGGGCTCTGACCCGTTTCTTGCATATCTTCTCTCTCTTGCTATATGTATGTATTATATTAGGTGCTCAGCCACAGGGACATCAGGCTTAGAGACTCGGATTGCTTGGCGTGCTGCAGCTGTTGTGGAAGCTGTAGAACTTTGTATTGGACGACTCGAATATTTCATTTCCATTCTCTATAGACATTCTCTTTAGGGCATGTGTCGCCCATTCCCTGGACAGCTTTCAGAGATTATGTTCAGTTTATTTCCCGTTCAGTTTCATTTGGATTGGTGGTTACTATTATTTTGGTTTAGAGTTCTGAACTGGAATGTTTTATCCAGTCATATCTATTTCAGCATGTGGTTCTTATTCAGTATTTATATCAATTACTTATGCGTGGATGGTTTATATTAAATTTCTTGGTTTGGTAATTAAATGATTTTAATTAATAAGAAATGTTTTGACACTTAGCTTAATTATATTAGGTGATTAAATAAGTTATTATGTTTTCGACAGTGATGCTAAGAATGAACCAACCGAACATTCTGTTTTAAATTTTATAAAGGACTGATCACCCGATATTAAATTGGGCGGGGTGTCACAGGTGGTATCAGAGCATCAAGTTCTAGTGTCCTTTAGGATCTGTATGGCTTACTATTTTCAGCTTTGCGCCCTTGATATAGAGCCCTATTTTTAGGACTGTTGTGATCTTATATTGTAACGATTACGTCTTCAGCTATTCAAGATTTAGTAATAACCGTGGACTAATAATATTCTTTCTCATCTCAGATGCCTCCTTGACGTGCACCAAGAGATCAACAGGCCCAGCCAGAGCAGCCGACCGTACAGACTCATGGGACAATGAACGCAACAGAGGTTACCGCGATTATTGAACAAGCGGTGAATGCAGCCTTAGTGGTGGTGCAACATGCCCCACCCCAGGTTCAGGCAGTGGCACCAGTTTCAGTGCATCCATTTCCCATTGCATGGGAAAGAGTTAGAGAGTCCTTTCAGAGGGCTTCCCCCAGAGTTCATGGGCAGTTCAGATGTGGTTATCGCTAGTCAGTGGAAGAAGGACATACAGCGACACCTTCGTATGTATGAGTGCACGGAGGTTCAGAGGCAAGTTTTGGCTACCTTCAAGCTGAGAGGGACAACCTTACAGTGGTGGGAGTCCACTAATACTACCGAGGAGCGAGATTTGATGACTATCAGTGATTTCTGGGTGCGGTTCGACCACGAGTACTTTTCTTCCGCCGTCAAGACTGAGATGAGGCGGAAACTTTTAGACCTCACCCAAGAAAGGAGGACAGTTGCGAAATACGAGGAGGAATTCACACGATTGACAAACATGGTACCGGAAGATGTGCCTATTGAGGAGAAGCGCATTCAGATGTTCATGGATGGCTTGACTTGGAGGATACGACAGCATCTATTGGGTAACCTTTCCCTACACTCATATACCGACGTTCTGAATGCAGCCTTATTACATTGTCAGGACAACCGCTTTCATGCTAAGGGAAGCAAGCGAGAGGGAGAGCCCAACCAGTTGGGAAAGACAGGGGGAGGTAGTGCCAGTGGAGTACCAGTTGAGCAGAGTCAGAGGCAGGGTTCCCAGCAGGGGGAGTCTGTTAAGAGGTTTCGTTCTGGAGGTTTTAGGCATGGTCATGGGGGTTTGAGACAGGGCCACCGGGGCCAGCCACAGGGCCAGTAGCAGAATCAACAGCAGGGCCAACAGCAGGGAGGACAGAAGGGCCAAGGTAGAGGTGGTAATGGCCAACCGGGCCGAGGCTACCAGGGGCATAAAGGAGGAAACTTCATTAGAAAACGTTATACTTGTGGCAAGACTGGCCATAAGAAACATGAGTGCCCCGATAAGGACAGAGTTCCTCGACAGCAGGGTTCTCACCAGGAGCCCCAGAGACCTATTTTTCCCGCCGCCCTATCAGCGCCAGCTCCAGTTCCAGCTTTGCCCGCAGTTTCGATGCAGCAGGGGCAGTTGCAGTATGGACGTGTCTATAACGTCCACTAGGCCGCAGTTCCGCAAGAACCACCTGTAGTGGAGGGTAAGTTTTCTATCCATGGTACTTTGGGTCATATCTTATTTGACACGGGGGCATAACACTCTTTTATAGCCACTAGCTTTGCACGGGCCACTGGGTTGTTAAGCACGACAGAGAGTACAGTGACTTGTGTAGACTTACCGCTAGGTAATGGGTCGATGATTTTCTTCATATGCCGGGGAATAGGCATAGAGATTGGCAGTTTGATTTTACCGGCTGATATGCTAGTGTTAGATATGTTCGAGTACGACGCCATTATTGGCATGGATTGGCTAGTCGAGTATAGGGCCATGATTGATTGCTTCAGTAGGAGTATTGTGTTTGCCATTTCGGGCTAGGAGATGTTCGTGGTGGCGATGCCTCGTTCTGAGGGAGGGTCGTCCACCCACTTGTTTTATATAGAGGATGAGACCTTTGTAGTAGTGGTTCCACTCGATTCAATTTCGGTTGTCTGCGAGTTTGCTGATGTATTTCAGGATACACCAGGGTTGCCTCCGAGTAGGGAGATCGAGTTTGTGATAGACTTAGCACCAGGCACTCGTCCGATAGCACGTGCGCCTTACTGTATGGCTCCGGTAGAGATAAGGGAGTTACGAGATCAGATAGAACAGTTGTTGGGACAGAGATTCATCCGTAGGATTACCTCGCCTTGGGGTGCCCCGGTTCTGTTTGTAAAGAAAAGGGATGGGTCCTTACGACTTTGTATTGATTATCGGGAGCTTAACAAAGTCACGATACGGAATGAGTATCCGTTGCCTCGCATCGATGACTTGTTTGATCAGCTGAGAGGAGCGACCCACTTCTCGAAGATAGACTTGAGATTCGGGTACCATCATCTACGAATCAGGGAGCAGTATGTGGCTAAGACTGCTTTTCTGACGAGGTATGGGTCATATGAATTCAGGGTTATGCCATTTGGGCTAACCAACGCCCCATCAGTATTTATGGACTTGATGAACAGAGTATTCAGAGAATTCCTAGATCAGTTTGTCATTGTCTTCATAGATGACATCCTGATTTATTCTCGCACCGAGGAAGAGCATGTCGATCACTTACGTATGGTTCTGCAGACCTTACGAGAGCATGAGTTGTACGCCAAGTATGAAAAGTGTGAATTTTGGCAGCGGGAGGTACAATTTTTGGGACACATTGTATCAGAGAAAGGGATATCTGTGGACCCTAGTAAGGTGTCAGCGGTGAGGGAGTAGGGACAGCCCATGACGTCGATGGAGGTGCGGAGTTTTCTAGGATTAGCTGGATACTACAGACGGTTCATTCGAGGATTCTCGAAGATTGCGGGTCTTATGACAAATATGACTCGTAAGGGCGTGCCATTTTTTTGGGATGATTCATGTCAGTTGGCATTTGATGAGCTGAAGGATAAGTTGACTTCAACACCTGTACTAGCACTTCCCAGGACGGGAGTGGAATACCTAGTTTTTACTGACGCATCCCTACAGGGGCTTGGGGGAGTGCTTCAGCAAGAGGAGCAGGCCATAGATTTTGTTCCCGGAAGCTTAAGCCTCACGAGAAGAATTACCCCACACACGACTTAGAGCTGGCAGCAGTCGTGTTTGCGCTTCAAATTTGGAAGCATTATTTATTGGGAGAACAGTTTCACTTATTTACAGACCACAAGTCACTGTAGTACTTGTTCACGCAGAAAGAGTTGAATATGCGTCAACGCAGGTGGCTGGAGTTTGTAAAAGATTATCAGTTCGAATACACTATCACCCGGGGAAGGCTAATGTAGTTGCTGATGCATTGAGCCGTAGGCCCGTAGATGACACAATCGAGGTGTGGAAAGAAAAATGGAAGGAATTGGGACATCAGGATGCCGTGGCCCGATCATTTATGTCTGCGGTGACAGTTATGCCTCAAATTATTACACGAGTAGTACAGGCACAGGCAGCGGATTCGTTCTGTCAAGATCGGATTAGGCAGCTTTTAGCCGGGGGAGCTGAGTTTTATTCAGTAAGTTCCGAGGGTAGTTTGCGCTTCAATGGAAAACTCGTTGTTCCAGAGGGGGAGGACCTTCGACATGCAGTAATAACGGATTCGCATGGGTCCCGATTTGCGGTTCATCCCGGTGGGGACAAAATGTACCGGGATATGAGGCGGCAGTATTGGTGGAGCGGGAGGAAAAAGGATATCGCAGAGTTTGTATCCAGGTGTACCACTTGCCAGTTAATGAAAGTGGACCACCAGAGACCACCAGGTTTGCTTCAGCCGTTGGAGATTCCTATATGGAAATGGGAAGGCATTTCCGTGTATTTTATCACCGGGTTGCCCATTTCGCAAAGGGGGCACGATTCTATATGGGTTATTGTGGATCGGTTGACGAAAGTAGCCCACTTTTTGCCCGTCAGGCGCGACTACATAGCGGGACAGTATGCCCAACTATTTATTGCTGAGATAATGAGATTGCATGGTGTGCCTCTTAAGATCGTGTCGAATAGAGACAAGACATTTGTATCTCATTTTTAGGAGAGCTTTCAGGAGGCTATGGGTACCGAGTTGCAGTTGAGTACAGCGTATCACCCTCAGACCGATGGGCAGACTGAACGCACTAATCCGATGCTCGAAGACATGTTGCGCATGTGTATCCTTGATTTCGGGGGAGGTTGGGAGCAGTATCTTTCACTGGTGGAGTTTGCTTATAATAACTCCTATCAGTTTACTATTGTCATGGCCCCGTTCGAGGCATTGTATGGTTGTCCTTGTCGTTACCCAGCTTGTTGGCTAGAGGTGGGAGACAACTAGCTACTCGGGCCAGAGGTAATTCAGGATATATCGAGTAGGATCGAAATGATTCGGGATCGCATACGGGTAGCCCAGGACAGACAGAAAAGCTACGCCAATGCTAAAAGGTTCTTCCGAGAGTTCGCAGTGTGGGACAAAGTTTTGTTGAGAGTATCTACGATGAAGGGAGTAATGAGATTTGGTAAGAAAGGGAAGTTATCTCCGAGATATGTAGGACCATTCCCTATTATAGAGAGGGTCGGACCATAGCTTACAGACTTGGGTTACCGGAGCACTTGCATCGTATCCATGATGTGTTCCACATTTCATCACTAAGGCGATACCTTCGGGATGAGTTGGCACACACTCAGATTGCGATTGAAGAGATTGAGTTACAGCTAGATAGTTCATATGAGGAGAGACCGGTGGCTATCCTAGATTATAGTGAGATGAGGCTGAGGTCAAAGGTAGTTCCACTTGTTCGGGTGCAGTGCCAGCATCACAATGTGGAGGAGTCTACTTGGGAGCGTGAGGCGGATATGCGTGAGAACTATCCAGATTTATTCATACCAGGTATGCCTTATTTTTTCCGAATTTCGGGATGAAATTCCTTTATTAGGGGGAAAGTATGTAATACCCCATCTTTTTTATGCTTTAAATAATTATGGGATTAATTATTACAGAGGGATTAATTGAATTTAAATGTGAGAATTAAATTATTAATTAATTCGAATCTAGTAAAAATAAATATTAACTAGCGTGCCTGAGAAGTCCGACTATGTGATAATTGATTAAATTTATTCACAAGTTTCCAATTCGGCAAACTTATCTAATTAGAGTCTATTTTTAAACCAAATTAATCCAGCCTCTAAACATGCATCTAAAAGTGCGTGTGTCAACCCATAAATAAATAAAGCATGTGACACAAATATTAAGGAAAAATCCCCCAAAGGGGCAAAACCTTTTATTTCACTATAATTTTGTAAGAAAACGGCTTACGCGGATTACAATGAAATAGGGTGACATACGAAATACCCGCAGGTGTCGGTTCCGATATCTCGGCTGAAACTTTCCCTTCCAGGAGGGCAGTAATGAAGAAGAAAACGGCTTCTCCACAAGATGTGAACTTTATAAGGACCCCCTCCACAATAGCACGCAACTGTCGGTTGTAGAGCTCTCCCCACAAAGTATGAACAAAAACAAAATATGTTCTTGGGTTCCACAAAATAATTCACATAAAAGTAATCGGGATTTTGTGAATTAAAAACATTTGAACCCTTAAAATTGTTGGAGAAAAACTTTCTGCCAAAAGGTATTGAATTAAATCTGGGCAGATACACAAAAGTTTCAAAAAGATAAAACACTTTAAAGCTAAAAATGTTCTCCACGTCTAAAAGCAAAGGCTGACATTCCTTTTTATAGGAAATTTGAGTCGGTCAAAGATAAGGATGAAGTCAGACGTGTCAGCCAAAAAGTCATCTCGCTCGAACGAGAATAACATCTCGCGCGAACGAGATCGCGTATCATTCGAACGACTACGCGCGACTTCCCATTGTCGTTCGAACGAGATTGATATCTCTCTTGAACGACCTTGGCGTCGAAACCGAGGTACGTTTACTGCTGAGGCACTTTTTCACAAACAGTTATAAAACCTCTGTAAAAAAACATTTTTATATAAAAGCTTTTTAAAACCTTTTAAAAATATCCCAACACTCTTAATATGAAATGTAAATGAAACTTTAAAATAATATCTTACCAAAGTTCATATTGTTGGGCTTGAATGTTGAAGGCAACTGATAATTTGGATCCGTCTTTTGTAGATGCAATCTTCACAATTCTTCGACGACTTGTAGCGGTATACGACATAATTAATTGTGACGTACTTATTAAAAATATGTCCTTACAAATCTCCCCCTATGTCTATGCCGGTACATACATAAAAACATCCGAATTATCAAAAACCAAAATGCCTATACAAATCTACCCTCCCATGAATCCCAAAACTGAAAAGGTAACATTTGCGAGTTCTCAAATTTTTCTTCAACATCAAAACTCTCAAAGATTTTCTCATCAGGGTGTGCAACATCATGGTCTTCAATCTTTGTACCTACAAACATGAGATAAAGCAAAAACCTTCGTGACGCATCGAGTTTGAAATGATATAAGAATAAAGCATTAATAATCAAATCTCCCCCATAACATGATAATTCTTTCTCCCCCTTTTTATGATGTCCCAAAATAGACAGATAAGAAGAAAAAAAATAAAAAACATGGAGTGTCACGACAAAATGCATAGCAACCAAAGATCAAGATACGCGCATGCAAAGGTATGTCCCATAAACATCCACAAACTATTTTTTATTTTTCAAATTTTTTATACAAAAATAGGATACAAAAAAATCACACCATGGATTTAAACTTGAAAAGGCTTGAAATTTCCTTTTGTAAGCAGTCAAGAGTTGATGCAGAAGCGTTGAATGATGGTTCACAAATAAACAAAGTCAACTTTTAATTTCTTCAAAACAAAATTAAATCAATTCAGAATTTAATCCAATTCAAGTCCTAGAATTTGCCTAAGTGATGATTTCCATATTTAAACAAAGTTAGGCGAAACCAATTTAGCAAATGACTTGAGTAAACCGAATTTACCCAATATTTAATTTAGTCCCAAATTAAATGAGTGTGATAATTAAACCAAATTTTATTTTGAAATTATCCTAAGCATGGATTCTAAATTAATGAGCAAGATAAAATAAACAATGTCACACTACGCCGAGATGTACGAGGAAAAACCCAAGACGGGAAACAACCTCGGACGGCCCTAGCCACAAGTCCACTAGATACGGAATTACAATTACAAGACATATAGACTTACAACGACTGACTCGATCCCTCTCAAGCCTCGACGCTCCTTCTCGTAGAAATCTCTTCCTAGCGAACAACCTCTGAACACCACCGCGGTCTCAGAATCCACCGATGGGACTTTATATGGTCACCGTCACCCAAGCATGGAGCCTTTCTCCAAGTGGGTAGAGTCTCAACAAAAGTCTTCTTTGTGATGGGGTGTAGAAGCAAACCCGAAACGTCTCTTCTTGAATTCGGTAGAGAAAACCGGTGCCAAAAACTCCAAGTAAAGATATGTATATATAGAACTTGGATAAACAACTATTGGGTGTAAACTAGAGTGTGTATGAATTTTTCTTTAAAAATTAACACTCAAAACATGAACATTTTCCCTAAATAAATTAGCTCTCAACCTCTCTCTAAGAGATGGATATGGAATGGAAAAGTTGATTGGAAAAATGTGTTTCCCGCACATATTAAGTCTTGAAAAAGTTGGTTAAAAACCAAGTGGGGAAAGTGGGAGAAAACTGCCAAAAACTGCTCAAAACTGTTCTCGCCCTGGCGTCTCGTTCGAACGAACTTGACTCTCGTTCGAACGAGACTTCTAACGAGTGACCAGCCTGGGCTCGTTAGAATCTCGTTAGATACCTCTTTAGAACGAAAAACTCGTTCGAACGACATATCGAACGACTGACCAGTTTAGGGTCGTTGGCAAACTCGTTCGAACGAAAAAACTCGTTCGAACGACATTTCTAACGAACGACCAGAAAGTTTGTAAAATACGATTTTGGCCCAGAAACTTTTATATACTTATTTTAAAGTTCTAATTGATTCTTTCTGAAAATAAAATGCAGTTTTTATTACACCTAACACCCAATACAAATTGTTCCAAGCTCCTATATAAATATAATTACATTCATACCTTGGGAGCATGGAACCTTAGTTGATGACGTAGAAACGAGGCACACAAACCGGCATTTTGATGAAGCTTTAAATTCTTTGCCGCTACGTCTTCAACACACACTTCATAGGCTTGAGAATATTACAATCAAATACATTCCTATGAATAAATGTTTTTGTCCGGAATTGAGCCAAAACTATATATGGACTCAATTGGAAATTTGTGTCCTTACAAATCTCCCCCTTTGGCTATTCCGGGACAAAAACCAAACAAAAAAATCCTAAAGGGCCGTCAAGCTCTACTAGACTCAAAACATAACCCGCCCAAACTTGACTCAACCCAAGGATAAAACGCTTTGCCATAGAAAGATGCCGCTTTAGAATAATTCCTGCACACTTAAGCAAACTCATCAAATGCATAGGGAATATCAAACTATTAAGTGCAATTAATTAATTACTCCCCCTAAATTAATTCTCCCATTTATCAAAACATACTTAGAAAGACGTCTCCCCCTAAGATAAATCTCCCCAAACTAAGATACGATAATAATAGGATTAGATACCATGTCTCCCCCTATCATCATTCTCCCCCTTTTTGTTCAGGAATAGGCAAAGGATAAAGAACTAATAAACAACTTAAAGTGATAAGATATGAAAGCATATGGGCAATAAAAGCAAGGCAAAGACAAACAAATATCATATATATATATATATATATATATATATATACTTTAAATATACCAATAAGTACATGCATATATAGATAGATATAAACACACACATGACACAAAATACAATAAGTTTGCACACTCGTATGGCAAAAATGTGTCATATGGAAACGGAAGTGTAGGGGTGTGTACTAGCAACAATTAAATTTAGACCCAAACACTTAAAAAATGTTCACGGAGTTCTCATTCGATTGCAAACTTCATCACAGTTAAATATAACCTCATGTGACAATATAGATTGAACTCAATGAACAAACATACACAATGCATACAGGCCTAGCATGATGATGATTCTACAAACCAAATAGAGTCATGACATTAAAGACAACTAGGATAAACGGACACTGTGCAAACCGTTGATATACCATCCAATTCTCCCTCAATGAGCATATATATTCTTTTGTTTGTGAATGAATATATCAAACAAACATAGGCCTTGGCAATTATTTTCTATTTAATGCCAAATATTCTGTTTTTAGGCCTTTGGATCACAAATTTCTTTTAGATCCAATAAACGGTGGCTTACTATCGCAAAGGATTTAATTCATCCTTTCGGAGCCCTTCCCCGTGCATATATTAATTTATCATGTTTTCATTTTCACACAAATCTCACATGCAACGTATTTTGACATGCACTTGTCCTCCTAGGTCATAGATATGTAGATGACTAGATTGATAGGAGAACACCTCAAAAAGCTCAAATATAACATGTGACATTAAGATTTCAAAAGAGCTCGTGCATGTGTGAATAGAGGCATATAGAAATAGAATCCATTTAAACAACACAAAATCCAACTACTCCATATAAAGCATGGTAAAGAACATTTTAAGGATTGAAAATATAAACCAAAAGTTCTAGCCACATGGGAGCGTAAACGATAGGATTCAAAGACAAATATATGCCACTTAAAGTGTGTCAAACAAAAATACACACAAAAAAAATCTTTTTGAGTTTTTAACATTTTTTAATCAAAAATAAAGATATATACTCAAAAGACTAAACATGAATCATTTGTATTTTTCATTAAGCTTAAATGAAATAAATAAAAACACAAATGATAAACAAAAAAAATCTTTTTATATTTTTCAGTTAAATCAAACACAAAAAAATAATACAAAAAGATAAACAAGTCATAATTTCTAGCATGTGATATGAAATAAGGCAATGACTAGAAAATGACTAAGCAAGCATACATTTAGCATATGAATATGGCATGAAGTACAAACGCTAAAGTATGCAAACACTAACACATTTATCCTTTAGATTTAGCAAGGGATGAAGCATGTGAAAGTAAATGAGAATCAAAATCCCTATTTTGTAAGGCAACCAAGTCGGATTTCCTAACCCAAATTAATGAGGAATGACTATCTTGGGGTGTAGGAACGTTAACAACCGTGGTTACTTTACTACGGGGTTTTCTAGGAATTCGTTTAAGATCTAAACAAAATTTCCTAAGATGACCTTGTCGACCACAATGAGTACAAGTGAGAACATGTCGAAAAGATTTACTTAAGGAGTGATCTTTAAAAGTATTCCTAGTTGATTCTCCTAAAACATTGGTTTGGGCTTTGTGAGTTAAGTCATTACAAGGATTGAAGCCTAAACCACAAGTGTCATTTTTAATTTGGACCGTTCCTAACATTTTATCTAGTTTTTCTGAACGACATTCCAAATCAAATTTGACAATACTAGAATCTTTTAATTTATTTTCCAATTCTACAATGTTAGATTCTAGTAAAACATTTCGCTCTTCAAAAGCAAGAAGCTCCTTTTTCAAGGATTCCATTAAGCCCCTAAGGCTATCTCTTTCGCCTTCTACATAATCAAGCTTCTCTTGAAGAGTCCTCACATGTGTCCTAAGGTCTTCTATTAAAACATTTTCATCAATGACCTTGACACTCTTTCTTAAACAAGCTTCTAACTTCAAATTAGTTCTTTTCAAATTAATAGATTCTTTATATAATTCATGAAAAGCATTTTGAAGTTCACTCACATCAACCTCTTCTTCATTTTCACTCTCACTTTCTTCTTCACTCTCACTATCATTAAAAACAAGGGAATCATGAACAATGACCTTGGAAGTGGCATGTGCTATCGTGTCATCAATCGATGAGTTCTCATTATCACTCACATGACTAGCCATAAAAGCCACAAAATTTTTCTTAGTGGGGGAATCGGGCTTTTCTTCCTTATCACTATCACTAAGGGTTGCATTATATGAAATAGGTCGCTTACCATCTTTCCTTAGTTTAGTGGGGCACTCATAAGCCCTATGGACATAACCTTCACAACCAAAACACTTATTAGACTCGTCCCTATCTAAATGTTCATTACTAGGTTTAGGGATTTTCTCGGCTTTAGAAATCTTCTCGCTTTTATCATGTTTAGAAGTATCAAATTTCTTAAAATTATTTTTAACTTTATCTTTGTTAAATTTAAGAAATTTTCTAAATTTACGAGCAAACAAAGCCATGTCTTCCGAGTCACTATCACTATCGCTCTCTACTACTTGTTTGACCTCTTTACGGGCTTTTAAAGCAACGCCCTTTTCGATTTTCTTTTCAGTTTTAGAGGGAAACATATCTAGTTCATAGGTTTGTAAATCACCTACAAGCTCTTCTAATTTCGTAGAGGCTAAAGTGGGTAAAGAATTTAAAACGGTCACCTTTGGAATAAATCTATCGGGTAGGGACCTTAAAATTTTCTTTACAACACGGTCGTCAGGTATTTTCTCTCCCAAGTTAAAAGATGAATTGACAATATCAGAAAGTCTAGCATAAAATTTATCAAAAGTTTCTTTTTCATCCCTTTTGATAGCTTCAAATTGAGTGGTGAGGTTTTGGAGTTTTGAAGCTTTAACGACACTAGTTCCTTCATGAGTTAATTGTAAAATATCCCAAGCTTCTTTAGCGGTTTCACACGTCATAATACGTCGGAATTCATCCGGTGCGACAGCGCTAAATAAGGCATTTAAACCTCGGGAATTAAAGTTATCAAGTTTAAACTCATTTTCAGTCCATCTATCGGCGGGTTTGATAACACGTTCATTTTCAACTAAATAAGTTGGTGGGGAGTACCCGATAACAACAGACATCCAAACTCTCTCGTCGATAGATTTTAGTGCCGATCTCATTCGCGCTTTCCAATACGCGTAGTTTGAACCATCGAAAATAGGAAATTTTGAAAATGGGGAAAAATCCATTTTAGCCAAAAATTAAAGGATCTTAACGAAATAATTTATCGTTTTTGGCTATGATACCAATTTGAAAAGGCTTGAAATTTCCTTTTGTATGAAGTCAAGAGTTGATGCGGAAGCGTTGAATGATGGTTCACAAATAAACAAAGTCAAATTTTAATTTCTTCAAAACAAAATTAAATCAATTCAGAATTTAATCCAATTCAAGTCCTAGAATTTGCCTAAGTGATGATTTACATATTTAAACAAAGTTAGGCGAAACCAATTTAGCGAATGACTTGAGTAAACCGAATTTACCCAATATTTAATTTAGTCCCAAATTAAATGAGTGTGATAATTAAACCAAATTTTATTTTGAAATTATCCTAAGCATGGATTCTAAATTAATGAGAAAGATAAAATAAACAATGTCACACTACGCCGAGATGTACGAGGAAAAACCCAAGACGGGAAACAACCTCGGACGGCCCTAGCCACAAGTCCACTAGATACGGAATTACAATTACAATACAGATAGACTTACAACGACTGACTCGATCCCTCTCAAGCCTCGACGCTCCTTCTCGTAGAAATCTCTTCCTAGCGAACAACCTCGGAACACCACCGCGGTCTCGGAATCCACCGATGGGACTTTATATGGTCACCGTCACCCAAGCATGGAGCCTTTCTCCAAGTGGGTAGAATCTCAACAAAAGTCTTCTTTGTGATGGGGTGTAGAAGCAAACCCGAAACGTCTCTTCTTGAATTCGGTAGAGAAAACCGGTGCCAAAAACTCCAAGTAAAGATATGTATATATAGAACTTGGATAAACAACTATTGGGTGTAAACTAGAGTGTGTATGAATTTTTCTTTAAAAATTAACACTCAAAACATGAACATTTTCCCTAAATAAATTAGCTCTCAACCTCTCTCTAAGAGATGGATATGGAATGGAAAAGTTGATTGGAAAAATGTGTTTCCCGCACATATTAAGTCTTGAAAAAGTTGGTTAAAAACCAAGTGGGGAAAGTGGGAGAAAACTGCCAAAAACTGCTCAAAACTGTTCCCGCCCTGGCGTCTCGTTCGAACGAACTTGACTCTCGTTCGAACGAGACTTCTAACGAGTGACCAGCCTGGGCTCGTTAGAATCTCGTTAGATACCTCTTTAGAACGAAAAACTCGTTCGAACGACATATCGAACGACTGACCAGTTTAGGGTCGTTGGCAAACTCGTTCGAACGAAAAAACTCGTTCGAACGACATTTCTAACGAACGACCAGAAAGTTTGTAAAATTCGATTTTGGCCCAGAAACTTTTATATACTTATTTTAAAGTTCTAATTGATTCTTTCTGAAAATAAAATGCAGTTTTTATTACACCTAACACCAATACAAATTGTTCTAAGCTCCTATATAAATATAATTACATTCATACCTTGGGAGCATGGAACCTTAGTTGATGACGTAGAAACGAGGCACACAAACCGGCATTTTGATGAAGCTTTAAATTCTTTGCCGCTACGTCTTCAACACACACTTCATAGGCTTGAGAATATTACAATCAAATACATTCCTATGAATAAATATTTTTGTCCCGAATTGAGCCAAAAATATATATGGACTCAATTGGAAATTTGTGTCCTTACAAAACTCAAACAACCAAGTCATGGAAATGAAAAGAATGGGTGTGAACACATTTGATAGGTAAATCAACTCAATCAAGCATATGTGCACGATGCATATGTGTACCCCTAACGAATGAACATCAAAAGTATCCTTAGGTGAAAAGATTTGTTGAATTTAAATGACATCGTCTTATACAAATCAACAAATCAAAGTCAAATGATTTCCACCCCAATAAAGTCCAAAACTATGTAGCGCATTTTCGAGCATTTCCAGGACGTGCAAACCCGTTTTAAATTCTCCAACCAAACTCCCTCGTATATATTTTCTTTTTAAAGGTAATCTAAATTCTCAAACTTTGGAGAATTGGTGCAAAAACCTAAATGGCCCATATTTGGCATGAATTTCTTTTTATTGCCTTTAAATTTTTTTGGGCTCTTTTAAACCTCTTTGGACCCCGGATAATAAAATTCCTCCATTTTTTAGGTCCAATTTAACGGTGGCTTAGTATTCGCAAAGGCAAAATGAACCTTTCGCAGCCCTTTCCATTTTCAAACAAAACACACAAACTCACAAAACGGTTTTTATATGCACAATTTCCTTATCAAAATTTACCGTGCTTGGTTCGTTTTAAAGGACTGGATTAAAGTGAAAACACCCAACCAACATGTGATAAGATAAGCACAATAATCAAACAAATCCGTGCATGTGTGCAATAAAGGAAATCATGAGTCAAACATGTAGGAAGTAACACTAAATTACATATCAGTGATTCCAAACATTATAAAGCACAAGAATGAATTGACCTATTGTCTCAAAACACTATCAAATAGTCACATGAAAATAATGGAATGATGTTGTGACTCGGTCATCCAAAGTGTCCATCCATAAACGGTGCAAACAAAAAAACAAAAATCTTTTTGTATTTTTCAAAAATTTTATAAAAAACAAAAATTAATACAAAAAGTACATGTCACAACGCTAGTAAAAATATATCAAAAAACATAACTAGCGTATGACATGCATGCAAACACAATCATCTATATAATATGGCAAGAGAAGAATCATGTGCAAGCAAACGAATACAAAGCAACTAAACACGCTCGTCAATAGCTTTTAAACTAGATTTCATGCGAGCTTTCCAATAGGCATAATTAGATCCGTCAAACATAGGCATCTGATTATATAAGTGCTCAATGAGAAAAATTGTGAATTTTCACAAACTTGATTTTAAAAAATCAATATCACACAATTTTGTGGAAAATAGGAATACGCGACAAATTAGCGTAACCTGCACTGATACCAATTTGACGACGTGAGAAGTCAAATTGTATCAGGAAAAAAACTTTAAAAATCAGGATCACCCGATAATTTAGAGTAACCCTCTCTGATACCAATTTGAGAAGTGCAACTGTGTGATAAGTGATTAAATTTATTCGCAAGTTTCCAATTCGGCACACTTATTTAATTAGAGTCTATTTTTAAACCAAATTAATCCAACCCTAAACATGCATCTTAAAGTGCGTGTGTCAACCCATAAATAAATAAAGCATGTGACACAAATATTCAGGAAAAATCCCCCAAAGGGGCAAAACCTTTTATTTCACTATAATTTGTAAGAAAACAGCTTACGCGGATTACAATGAAATAGGGTGACATACGAAATACCCGCAGGTGTCGGTTCCGATATCTCGGCTGAAACTTTCCCTTCCAGGAGGGCAGTAATGAAGAAGAAAACGGCTTCTCCACAAGATGTGAACTTTATAAGGACTCCCTCCACAACAGCACGCAACTGTCGGTTGTAGAGCTCTCCCCACAAAGTATGAACAAAAACAAAATATGTTCTTGGGTTCCACAAAATAATTCACATAAAAGTAATCGGGATTTTGTGAATTAAAAACATTTGAACCCTTAAAATTGTTGGAGAAAAACTTTCTGCCAAAAGGTATTGAATTAAATCTGGGCAGATACATAAAAGTTTCAAAAAGATAAAACACTTTAAAGCTGAAACTGTTCTCCATGTCTAAAAGCAAAGGCTGACATTCCTTATTATAGGAAATTTGAGTCGGTCAAAGATAAGGATGAAGTCAGACGTGTTAGCCAAAAAGTCATCTCGCTCGAACGAGAATGACATCTCGCACGAACGAGACCGCGTGTCGTTCGAACGACTACGCGCGACTTCCCATTGTCGTTTGAACGAGATTGATATCTCGCTTGAACGACCTTGGCATCGAAACCGAGGTACGTTTACTGCTGAGGCAGTTTTTCACAAACAATTATAAAACCTCTTTAAAAAAATATTTTTATATAAAAGCTTTTTAAAACCTTTTAAAAATATCCCAACACTCTTATTATGAAATGCAAATGAAACTTTAAAACAATATCTTACCAAAGTCATATTTCTGGGCTTGAATGTTGAACGCAACTGGTAATTCGGATCCGTCTTTTGTAGATGCAATCTTCACAATTCTTCGACGACTTATAGCGGTATACGACATAATTAATTGTGATGGACTTATTAAAAATATGTCCTTACAGTGCCAAGGGTTAATACTTATTAATTTAATATTACTGAACGATATGTAATATGGAACTATACACGTTGATAAATTATCGAGAGAGAGAATAATACAACAGTTTAGTGAATTAAGTCAGACGCGCGTGTGAGTCGTGTCGGGACTAATTTAGTGGAAATTATTTTTAGTAACTCGTATGGTCATTTCGAGTGTACCGTTGAGTCCGGAAGGGTCGAGATAGTCAAAATAGTATACCCGGGTGTTTAGTTTGGGTCCCGGGGAAATTTTAGGCCTAACCGGCACCCCGAGAGGGCATCATGGTAAATTGGATATTTAGGCTTAGTTAATGGACGAAAATTAAGAGTTAAATTATGAACCAAAGAAAGTACATTAGGGTTAGAAAGCTACAGGAAGTAAGAACGACCATAGGAAGTGTGAGGGAGAGCTATTGCCAAGCGAAGATGGCCAAATTGACACCACTTTGCACAACAAACACCATCACCGTGTAGATCGGGACAAGAGGAACACACCCATACCAACAAAATCAAGAAATCAGACGACTAATTCAAGGCAAGTGTTTATAACTTTTTGTATTTTGGTATTTATCATACTCATGTTATTATAGGGCTGTTAGAAATATGTTTGGTTCATAAAAATGATGAAATTGAGAATTTTGGGTATGTAAATTGATTTTGAAATTTGTTAAATTGGAACCTTCATGTATGTAGACTAGAAATCACGTTTTGAGGAACTTATGTGTAGAACAAATCTGGAAATTATGGGTTCTTGAATATGAATTGGAAGAACTAGGGTTCTGATAAATTAAATTGGGGATTTCATGTTTTATGGATGATTCGTAATGAATTGATGATTCTAGGATGTTAGAATTCATATATTATTAATGGGGTTCGAATTAGAATTGTTTGTTTGGAGTTTGGGGTGTTGAATTTGAAGTTTTAGGTTTAAAATTGTGGAAAAACGCTGAAAAATCTGGGTAGGAGACGAACAGCGCAATCTCGCGCGAAGTCGCTCGAAGTCGATCGAGCGAGATTGCATCTCGCGCGAAGTCGTTCGAGCGAGATTGCATCTCGCGCGAAGTCGTTCGAGCGACATGTGGCAGTCGTTCAAACGACATGCCATCTGGTTCGAGCAACAGAGTGAAATTTTTGGAATTTCTTAGAATCCAGTTTTGAGTTTAGTGGTTCATGGAAGAGAGATAAATTCCTAATAATAAACTCAAGTAAGGCAGAATTTCAGAATAAAGTATGAGCGACTAAATACTTTAATGAATTCTGCTCGGAGAGAATGTACCTTATAGATTACGAGAGGGATAATAATCTCAATAACTGTATTATGAAATGTTGAAATCAAAATACGTAAGAGAAGTATATATGTAGGTGATGGAAATACCTATAAATTTTAATAGGATGTGTGTATGCCTATTATGTATTATTATTATATAAGGCACTATTGGGTGATAACTCGAGGGTGTAAATTAGTAAGTGTACTAATGGGTGATAAACCGGGGGTACAAGAATGAATTATAAGTGTACTAACGGGTGATAACCCGGGGGTACAAGATGATTTAAATAAGAGTACTAATGGGTGATAACCCCGGGGTACATCATTTTTGTTAGGTGCGCTAATGGGTCATAGCCCGGGGGTGCAGTATATATATATATATATATATATATATATATATATATATATATATGTGTGTGTGTGCGTGTGTGTGTGTATGTGTGTATATATATATATATATATATATATGTACGTGAGTTTGTGAATCAACCTACCGTGTATAGCTTGTAGAGATGGGCATGCAAATTTGTTAAGATAATCTTAAGAGTATAATCAATTTATTATGGAAACGGGAAAATATAATAATTAGCTATTCGACATAGGCTAATTTGATAAAGTATTGTATGGGCGATACAGTTTTACTAATAGTGAGGATAAATACTATTAGGATGAAGTTAGACTAGTTATATGGGGTGGTATAGCTAAGGAGAAAATTAGATACTCGTTAGGCGTGCACAATAGAAGAGAGGTGAGAATCTCATGTGAGAGTTCGAACTAACATGCACTTGATACTTGCTTAACTGCAAATTTTAAATACTTGCTTAAATAAATATTTTTACACATCGGGCTCTGACCCGTTTCTTGCATCTCTTCTCTCTCTTGCTATATGTATGTATTATATCAGGTGCTCAGCCACAGGGACATCAGGCTTAGAGACTCGGATAGCTTGGCGTGCTGCAGCTGTTGTGGAAGCTGTAGAACTTTGTATTAGACGCCTCGAATATTTCATTTTCATTCTCTATAGACATTCTCTTTAGGGCATGTGTCGCCCATTCCTTGGACAGCTTTCGAAGATTATGTTCAGTTTTTTTCCCGTTTAGTTTCATTTGGATTGGTGGTTACTCTTGTTTTGTTTTAGAGTTCTGAACTGGAATGTTTTATCGAGTCATATCTATTTCAACATGTGATTCTGATTCAGTATTTATATCAATTAATTATGCGTGGATGGTTTATATTAAATTTCTTGGTTTGGTAATTAAATGGTTTTAAGTAATAAGAAATGTTTTGACACTTAGCTTAATTATATTAGGTGATTAAATAAGTTATTATGTTTTCGACAGTGATGCTAAGAATGAACCAACCAAACATTCTGTTTTAAATTTTATAAAGGACTGATCACCCGATATTAAATTGGGTGGGGTGTCACAGTCGTGTCGTCACACTTCCTTAGGCCTAAGTAGGATGGGGGCGAGAATGTACCTGATTAATTGGACATCCGCCCAAGTAGGATTTTCGACCAACCTGAGTTGGTTTCATTGCCAAAGGTTCCCCTGTAGGTCTTTTATTGTTGTCTGAACAACTCAGGAGGCCAATTATGTTCTCAATAAAGGCCTAAGGAAGGTGGATTATAAACCTTGCTTCATATATTTTAGTTTTCCCTGATACTGTTGTAATCATATGATCTTTGTTTGTTCTTGACATATAAGATTCCTTGACTTGAGCGAGTTGATCAATTCGCTATGATCCAGGAGTTTTGTTATGCTTTGAGGGAAGTATATTTCTTGGAAAAGAGGCCTATGAAGTGCGATCAAAATACATTAGACAACCAAGATATTCAAAATGTGTGGGCCAATCGACCTTTATTGATTAAAATGATAAATAAAAGGAAACATCAGTTTGTAAATGAAAATTTGCCTAAACTAATAATGCTAGAAATAAAAGATATAGAATTCTAAAAGTATAACTTCTTAAGGCTAGCAGCATTCCAGGCCATTGGTATCTCCCCGCCCTTCAGCGTTTTCAAGTGATATGCTCCCTGTAGGTCGTCCCTTATTAACTTGAAAGGTCCTTCCCAATTTGGTCCCAGTTTACCGTCTAATGGTCTTACAGCACTGCCAAGGACTTTCCTCATGATGTTATCCCCTCTTAAAAATCTCCTCGGATTGACTTTTTATTATATTATTTGGCTAATTGTTGTTGGTAGGATGCCAACTTAACTAGTTTCAGTTCTCGTCGCTCATCAGCTAAGTCAAGTTCGGTGAGTAATGCTTCATCGTTAAGGTCTTCATTGACCAAGGTGAACTACTCCTCATAATCAACAACTAAGCGGTCACCCTGACATACCTTACCAAACTTCTTCCTCATTTGTGCCTCCACTGCAGGCGGAAAGTACTTACGATCAAACCACACCTAGAACTTCGAAATAGTCATTGGTTCTCTCTCCTCAGCGGTGGTCATTAACTCCCACCATTAAAGGGCTGCCCCTACTAGGCTGAAGGTGGTCAACATTTGTCTCTGAACCTCACTGCAATCTAGCATGCACATGTGGCACTGAATGTTCTTCTTTCATTGGCATGCCACCACTACATATGTGCCACCCTGAAACTCGTACGAATGGCCCTTCTGGAACGTCTCACTGATGTTATGATAAGTGGGTGGCCCTTGATGGGACAGAATAACTGGTGTTATGGGCTGCTGAGCCTGAGGCTAAGGGAAGTGGGCTGCCATGGCCCTCATAGTTGTCTTTACTGCCTGAGCCACTATCATTACCACCTGAGTAGTACAAATCATCTCTGAGAGTTATGGCGGTACTTGCTGCTCACGAGGATCCTCCCCCACCTCATCTCTAGCTGCGGCCCTCTCAACTCATCCTCTCCTTGGCGGCATCTGAAAATAGATTAAATTGTATAAGCCCACAGTTTATACAAAATTTAAAAGCAGAAGCACGATATCTCAAAGTACGCGAAGATATAAGGAATAATCTTAATAATAAGGCTCTATATCAAACAAACGATACGCTGAAAATGTAGTAAGTCGTACAGATCCTATGGACACTAGAATCTGATGCTTTGATACCATCTGTGACACCCCATCTAATTAAATATCGAGTGATCAGGCCTTTATCAAATTAAAATATGTTTCTTATATGGTTCATTCGTAGCATCACTGTTAAAAACTAAATTAATTACTAACCACCTAAGTTAATTAAATCGGTGCCAAATTTTATCTTTCAAATAAACAGGATAAAAGAATAGTTTGATATATAAATCAACATTCACAAGATACTAAAATCCTAACAATCAATTATATGTAAATGCATCAAAGTTATGCCAATTAAACCGTCGACAACAACTATAACCAAGCAGGAATTCACAATCCAATTACTAAGTAAAATCGATATAAAATTGGGACTGCAATGTAGTTAACTGACAACATGTCTACACGTAAGATACAAGAATACGATCCTATGCTAGATTTGAATGAAAAAGTCGGCTACTCAATAATCCTGTCAGCATCCACAGTGCTACAGCTCCGAATCCTTGGAATGAAATCAAGTATGGCTCCCTTGTGGCTGGACACCTAAAAGGTTTTAAAAACATTTTTATATAAAGAGTTAGTACTCAAAACAGTTTGAAAATATTTAACAAGTAATTTATCGCAATTAAAATCGGTTATTGATTACACATGTTTGGTTCACGCACACTCCCTTGAGTTTCTTCACCTTTCATCTAATGTGCACGCCTAACGTTTACACTTAGCCCACCTAGCTATCACCCAAGCTATCTCGACTATAGTATATAACCGATATTATCAATAGCATACTCTCTTGTACCGCTCATTCAACACGATTTATTATTAACATATCTCGTAATATTCTTCATTACTTAGGTAACATTCACATATGTTACATTTAAGCATCATTATTAAGTCTCACCACTTAATTTATAAAGTAATTCAGAATTTATCAGTCAACTTCCAATATTAAGTTTCACTACTTACTTTACTGTAGATCATCCCCAATCTATTTAATCTTGTAATTAAGTTTCTCTCTACTTAATTTACCATTTATATGTTTTTTTTTTGTGTATATATATATATATATCAACAACAAATCTACTTTCGCACATAAGTAGAATATTATGAAGTATATATATTTCACACACAATATATACTATAAGGATTATTGGTCCGGATAATCATCAACCCCAATCATCCCATCATTTACATTGGTTCAGATATCCCTCAACCTCAAAGTAAATGTTAAGCATGTGTATATTGGTCCGGATACTCATATACCCCAATATTATTCATCATCGATTTGGTCCTAATAATCTTCGACCCCAAATCGAGCTTTCATGCATTGGTCCTAATAATCATCAACCCCAATACAAAATTTAGCATACTTTAGGTATATACAAGGCCTAAGTATCAATAAAAGATATATCACACAACCAAATTATTTATACTATTACGTAATATTTTTCTCTCTAATATTCACCGTACTTTATCATTTATTTATGAATTTAATTCACTTTCGTAATTATTTGAGTGTTCACATGACTCTAAGGTTTTAGTTACCCCTTGTTATATAGTAATTCGGTAGTTACAATCTTTACTCTACTGATGTTCATAGTTTCATTAGATTTTCGTAATTTTTTATCCATCTCTCACAATAATTACGAATTACTTTAACCAATCTCATTCCCGTCTTAATTCTCTCTCTAAGACAAAGTCGTACTCCCATTGTAGGCCTACTATAAAATAATAATTCTCCCAATATTATTTTCACAAGTGTTTAAGGATTTTCCACCCCTTCTATTTAGGAATACAAGAGAAAAAGGAAAATTTCAAAAATTCAGAGAATCAAAACGATCCGTCTTCCCAGGACCGGACCGGTCTGCTATTCAGTTAAGGCCAAACCGAACCGCACCCTCCAGGGCCGGATCAGTCCGTTTTTTTTGCAATTTCGTTCTCTTATTTCGCAGCAGCATTTTACATCATTAATGATTCACCCAAACCTCATAATTCATCACTAAATTCACAATCAATTGTTCCTAACTATTTATACCTGAGTTAAGATGATTTCTAATGTTTCAACCACATTAAAACTTCACTGAAATCAATAAAAAATGAATCAAACCCCCAAAAATCCTTCATAAATCTAGTTTTGTGTTCATCCATTTCATTCAATCTAAAACCCAGACTTAAATCCGTAGTAATAATCAAAACTCTTCTGATTTAACATTCTCTATAGATATAAACCCTAACAACATGTAATTTCACCCAAACATGAAATCAGTTGGTACTCTTCATCAAAGGTTTTTAAGTAAAATCAATTTATTCATGAAATCCCTACTCATGGGTATTATAACATCAATTTGATTTGCGATAAACACTTGCCTTAGATTGTTTGATCTGATTTCTTGGTTATTTGTAGATGATTGATTACTTCTCCTCCAATTTTCCTTTCCAATTGCCTTGAGGTGCAAGACACCCTTCACCACCTTCACAATTCTCTCCTTAGGCTTTGGGAAAACGATTCTCCCTTTTCTCTAATGACCTCTCTAATCTTTTGTGTTATGTTCCCTAACCCCAATCTCTAAATATCAGATATATGGCTCTAAATTTCATAGGTCCCTTCACCTCTTTTTGAAAAATGATCGAAAGACCCTTAACAGGTGTCAATTTGGTCCAAAATTGACCCGGGACCCAAACTATACTTTTGGGTACACTATTCTGACTATTTTGACCCATTCAAAATCAGAGTTAATGGCATAACTTCGAGCTGCTAAGGCATTGATGTGATTGTTTTGCCCTTTGGGGAACTGCTGAATGTTAACTTTATCAAATTTTGCCATAAGTCTCCTTACAACAGGTAGGTAAACTGCCATCCTCTCATCTTTGACGTTGAAATCTCCACTTATCTGCTTGGACACTAGTTTTGAGTCACCAAATACCTGAAGTCACTTTGCCCCCATTAGTTTTGCTTTACGTAGGCCGACGCTCAGTGCTTTATATTCTGCTTTGTTGTTAAAGGCTTCGAATCCCAATCTGATCCCCTATTCGCACAGTATTTTTTGATGTTACCAATACAATACCTATTCATGCCCCTTGGAGTTGGATGACCTATCGACGTAAAGGGTCCAGTCGAAGGACTTTTCTTCCTTTTCTGTCAGTTGCTTAATTTCTAACTGAACAGTAGGCTGGTTTCCCGTGAATTCAGCGATAAAATCTGCTAAAATTTGCCCCTTAATTGTTGTTCTTGGTTGAAAGTGGATATTGAATCTTCCAAGCTCGACCGACCACTTTGACAGTCGGTCGGAGAGGTCAGATTTCTGTAGAACAACTTTGAGGGGATGTGAGGTGATCACAATGATGGAATGAGCCTCAAAGTAATGCTTCAGTTTCCTTGAGGCTACCATTAAGGCATATACGAGCTTCTCTAGGGGCAAATAATGTTGCTCGGCATCTAGAAGCGCCTTGTTTGTGTTGTAGACCGGGTGTTGGCCTCCTTACTTCTCGTATATCAAAGTAGAACTCACAGCATGGTCTGATATAGCAATGTAAATATACAAGGGATCGCCTTCGCTTAGAATCACCAGTAAGGGTGGCTTGTTGAGGTAAGACTTAAGTTATTCCAGGGCTTTGGAGCTGTAATCACTTCATACTGGGCCCTTATCTTTCTTTAACTGTTGGAAGAATGGTCGATAGCGCTCCTAAGGCTTGGAGATTAAACGATTGAGTGCGATGATCATGTTGGTGAGCTTCTGAACATCCCTTATTATTTGAGGGGGATAGACCTTTCTGATAGTGTCGATCTGATCAGGGTTTGCTTCAATCCCTCTTTTGCTGACTAGATATCCTAGGAACTTACCTGACTAGACACAGAATGAGAACTTGCTTGCATTAAGTTTCATCCGGTACTTCCTAAAGATCTCAAAGGTTCCTTCTAGGTCTGATAGGTGGTCGCCCTTGTGCTTACTTTTTATGAGCATGCCATAGATGTACACTTCCATTATTTCTCCCATCAGTTTCTTCAACATCCTAGTGACCAACTGTTGATAAGTCGCTCCTGCATTCTCGAGTTCGAATGTCATGTCTTTGTAATAATATAACCCAATAGGGGTTATGAAGGAGATCTTATCCTGGTCCGGCTCATAAAATGGGATTTGGTGGTATCCGGAGTAAGCATCTATAAAACTCATCATTTCATGCATTATTGTGGTGTCGACCAACTGATCTATCTTTAGGAGGGGAAACTATCTTTCGAGCAAGCCCTGTTGAGGTTGGTAAAATCAATACATACCCTCCAACTTTTGTTGCTCTTGGGCACTACGACTGGGTTGGATAGCCATTTGGGGAACTGAACTTCCTAAATAAAACTTGTATCTAGTAACTTTCTAACGTCATTTTCTATTACTTTTTCCCATTCTGGGGCTGTTCGACGAGCCTTTTGAGTGACTGGTTTAAAAGTTGGGTCGACGTGCAATCGATGGCATTCAATAGTGGGAACTATCCCAGGAAACTCGTATGGTTCCGAAGTAAAGATATCTCGATTGCTTCGGAGGAACGTGGTTAGCTCTTTCTTTTCTCGATCAGTGAGAGAGGCACCTATTACAAATCTTCTTTCAGGTGAGTTGCATTCAACTGTAACTTCTTCCAAGTCTTCAACGACCCTATTTGCGATGTGGACCCTAGTTTTCTTCGCCCCTGATAGGCCGTACCTTAATTGATATTTATAAGGTAATACCCCATCCTGGGCTTCCTTCTGGACTTTCTTTTTATCTTTTTTCTTCTCTTGTTTGGGGCGTATGCCACAATTAAGCATTTTCTATCCATATCCTGGTCGCCACAAATATCAACCACCCCCGATCTGTAATGCACTTGGTCTTTTGATGATATAAGGATGGTATGACCTTCATGGCATGGAGCCATCCCCTGCATAGGATGGCATGATAGGAGGAATCGATATCTACCATAAGAAGCTCGATCATCTTTGAAACATTAACCTCACTGGCTAGAAGGAATTTCTTTCCCAATGGCATGGTGATCCTTCCTACAAAGCCTACCAATGGAGCGGTGGCCTCCTTGAGGTCGGTGATATTTAGCTTTAATTTGTGGAAATATTCTAAGTACATCACTTCGAAAGAGCTACCCTGGTCGATGAGCAACCTGTCGATGTCCCAGTTAGCTATCCTGAGTGTGATAATCAATGCATCATGATGTGGGGTCTTTACCCTAACTAAGTCATCTTAGGTAAACATAATGTGTTTGTTGTATTCGATGTCTTCTGATTGTCGATGCTTCCCGGCATGAGTCTTGGCGAGATTTATCTGAAAAGCTTGCATAACAGCAGCAAGCTTTTTGATCTCCATCCGAATAGTATATTCTTATACTTGTTTGAGGTATGATGTCCCATGAATTACTACGAACTCGTGACCTATCTCGTCCTGTAGGACGTTAGCCAGCTTCTGTCGCCATTAGTTACGACCTTGTCTATCTTCTTATCTGTGAACTCATTGATAGCCATCCTGGGCCAACTCCTCGAGATGAGACTTGAGTACTTTGCCGTGTTCATTCCTGTGACTGTCCTTTTTGTGGAATGCACATCTTAGTGTGTTATTTTATTTTGTTGGGTCTCCTCCTATCTTCTTGGGTCATTTGATTAATGGCTCTTCCTTGATCTTATTTAGGATTTCATATATCGGTTCATTGCAGACTGTGTTGATAGCCTGGAATGCTTTTGAGGGGTCATTCTTATTTTTGTTTTTGGAAGCATTTCCCCCCCATTCTTGTTCCTTTTCTTCTGAGAATCATTCTTCTCTATCCTTTTATTCATCTTCATAAGACCATTATCCCCTGCATTAAGATGGGTTACATCTTCAACTTTGGCATATTTTTCAATACGATTCCTTCTTAGTTAGGGATTAGTGCAATAGATAAGTGTTTGGCAGACCGATCTTGAAGGATGCTATGGTAACCTTCTTCGAGTAGTCCTCAATTTTATTGAAAACCTCCCAGTACCTCTTAGCATACTCAATGAGGTTCTCCTGTAGTTTTTTCTCCATTGTGAGTAGTGCATCCATCCGCTTGGGGTGGGAGTTGCTGGTTATGAAGCGAGCTATGAATAATTTATCTAGAGCCTTAAAGCTCCTGACGGGCCTATGTGGCAGCCTCTCGAACCACTTTTGTGCCACGTCGTGTAGACTGGAAGGGAAGATGCGACACATCAATGCATCGTTATGGCTCCACAAGGTCATGTCCTGCCTGTAGTGTCAGACATGGTCAATGGGATCAGTTTTCCCATAACAGATATTGAATCTTGGTATTGAGAATTTCTTGGGGGGCTCCTCTTCTTCTATCTCCCTTGAAAAAGGGACTTCATTTGAACCTTAAGGGCTCTATTGTCTAGCTCTTGTGTAGATCTGGCTCGTCGGTAGGCTAGATGCTGATCCATCTCCCTTCGGACCAAGTTCCTAATTTTATCTTCTTGTTGACCCGGAGTCCTGTGGTGTCGACTTGCTGTAGTCGTTCTGATCTACCATCCTCTAACCTGTTCTGCTCAGATCTTTTTTTGTCACACCAGGGCGCCCTTCCTCGGCTGTGATATTTACTCACCTAAGGTCTAAGGGTTTGATCGTGGCGTTGCCTTGTGTTCCTATGGAGATCTCTCTTCATTCTTTCCAGTCGCCTTTTTAGGCGAGCATTCTCTTCTTCCTGGTGACGTGTGGCTTCTTCTTGCTCTCGAAGTATGGCCTCGTAGGCGTCGACCAACCTGGAAATCTGCGTGGACCTAGGTGGTCCGTGACTTTCTTCAAAAGGCAGCCTTTCTCGGTTAAGCCTTAGATTCGGTTGGCGAATTTCAGACCTTCCCCTAGGAAGAGCACCGGCTCTTCCTGAACGTCTCCGTCTTGAGGGATGTTGCTGTTGTGGTGAGACATTACAGGCTTTCAGTTAGTGAGTGTTCTCGTAATAATAACAATCGTTCCCACAGATGGCGCCAATTGTGGTATTAAAAAATATCACTATAAAGAATTTATGAAGAACACTCTGTACACACAACACAACTATGTACGTGGTTTGGCAACTTGCTTACATTCAGGATATGCCTACTATTTTATTAAGTATCTCTCAGTATGCTTCGTTACATGCCCCTCTGACCCGGGCTAGGGTTACAATTTATATTTTTCGAATTTAAGTTGTGGCAGTAATTCTAAGATGATCACGATGGGATAAATCACGAATCCCCTGAATATCTCCACGAGATTATTGGAGATTAACTTAATCCTATCCCGGAGTGGTTGAGTGTATTAGATAATACACGTGCGTATCTTAGTTCCACAATTTGGTTCGGGCAACTTCTTAGGTCTGTTGGGCTTAGTCAGCTACTCTCGTGGGCTAAGAATAAATGGGTTCCCACAATAATAATGATCCGTTTTTTTTATTTTTTAATTAAATAATAATGATCTGTTATAATTTTTAAAATTTTTTATCTGAATCTAAAATTCCAAAAGAATTTTGTAATTGATCCAAACAAGGGATTTAGAATTCCAAAAGAAATTTACACTTGAACCAAACAATTGAAATGGGATTGGAATTCCTTGAATTCTAATTCCATAGAATTAGAATTCCAATTCCGCGCATCCAAACGGATCCTAAGTCGAATTGAAAGTTTAATATTTGATATTAGAGTTTCAAAGTTAAATCTCAAAAGTTTTTTTTACAGAAACAATGCATTAACTTAATACAAGGGCATGTCAAATTTCAAGGAATCCTCCCAAAAAAGAGTAAAATTCCAAGCACTAAAATCCCTAATATTCTTAGCATATTGAGCCAAGAAATGGGATCGTACAATGTCAAGCCTTTTTACAAAAGAAAAGTCAATTGAATACCCACAGGAGATACAACTTTTAATAAATCGATACAGTTTTTGCATTCTGACCAATCGTCACCTACGTTAAGAAGCTTGAAAATCACATTCAAGCAGTCAACCTCAAGGGTGAAAATGGAAAAACCCTTATTGATGAAAAAATTAGCAGCTCTGGCAGCTGCCATAGCTTCAATATTTTCTGCCCTTAAAGGTTGCCAGACACGTTAAAAAAGGGCTGCAAGAAGAGTCCCTTTATCGTCCCGAATAATAACACAAGTCCCCGAACTTATGGAGTCATCAAAAGTAGCGACATCGAAGTTAACTTTTATTTTTCCTGTGTTTGGTCTCCACCACCTTTCTTCCATTAAAGTTTTATGATTATTATCTTTAAGCCAAACACCCTTAAAGTCAATATACATTGTTGTGAACCTAAAAACCAAGCCCACAACATCAACCCCATCAGTCCCATGGAACACATTGTTTTCCATTTGAATATAAAGCCCAAAGAGCAACACACGCATAATCAAAATGTTCACTTTTTAAGGTTTCAGTCAAAAAAATGTGACAACCCGTATCATTAAAATAAGAGGTGGCCAGCCCGATATTCTAATACTTACAGGAATCATAGATGGTCCATTCTCAGCATCACAGAAAAACAATAAGCATACGAGATAACCACCCATTATTTTAGAAAACGAATTGTCAAAATTTATTTTTTAAGTTGAAGAAAGCATTTAAACAACCCAATTTGAAAAGAAGGTGGATAAAATAACTACAGGAATTAAATTGAACAGTACATATATAACACAATAACCGAATAAGCTGTCGGTTAACAAACCCAAACAATATGGTTACACCGAGTATTAAAGTATACCATCACATCTATAATACAATTACAAAACTTGGGCAACACGCCCGAATAAGTAACCAATCATAACTAGATTAAAAAAGAAAATGGAAGCGTCTACATCAAAATATCCCGTAACATCCGCAAGGTATTACAACTCCAAGATACTGGAATAGGAAAGTCAATACGGGCATCCTTGCAGCGGAGCACCTGAGCGAATATAAGATTCATGCAACACAAGAAATATGAACGGGTCAGGGCCCGATTTTATATGATCACTAGATGAATAAAGAGTATGACAGTTGTGGATAATTTAATCATCATGAATAATGATAAATAAATCTAACTACGTAATCTAAAAGTATAACCAAGAGCATATATAATGATCATAATCCCAATTCAATTATGCAAGAGAGTATGAATAGAATGTCATTATTAACTGAGGTTCAATACCCTTTTTTTTCCACAATTTCATTTCACCATTCCATATCTCATTAGGAAACGTATTTAAAGCAATTTAATTCGTAGAGCTCTTTATCATAAATTAAATCCCTCTTTAATAAGAATAGTTATATTACACAATATATAACGATTCTAAGACCGTCCTTCCGAGTTTCCCCACTGGACGCGCCGCTAAATAACTATCATCTTCCAGGGCCTATCGCACAAGACAACCTGGGCATCCTACAATGCAACGTTAGGAAGTGGCCATATACCTTCGACAGTAAGTCATAACCACACCCGGAATTACCTCACTTCGAACAATAATCACATAATATATAACAAGTGGTCCTATGGCCGAGAAATATATTCTCCCTACATTCACTAGCCAGGGGACTTCACCTCATGCGCGTACTTCCCCTATGATAGCATTTAGAGAGGTGTGTATATACCAATTTATCATTCACAATTTTAATCTCATTTTAAAATATACATCACATTTTATCCGGAGTCATACGTAATTAATATCATCATTATAAACCTCAATGATTAATAAACCCCTAACTTAGTCTTCGAGAATTTATCATGTTACTGTAAGCCACCAAGCCTAGTATACCTCAATCACGTCTCAAAAGTTCCCCAATTATATAATTTTACATCTCTTAATATCAAACTAACTTGTTAAGAGAGGGAAATACCTTATCATCTATTTGATAATCCCCAGAATAGGCCCCATTTATTACCTTGCTAACATAAGGTAGTTACCTAACTAATATAAGACTCTAGACACTAAGTTTACTTCATAAGATAAGGTTCCTATGTCCTAAGCTTAAAAGAAAAGGGTTAAAATTGAGTTAGAAAAATAACTCAAAACAGCAGGAATTCCGAATCAATTCCCCCTGGACGAATCGATTCGGTCTTGAAGTGAATCGATTCGGGTGGTCCGAATCGATTCGATCAAGAGAACCCAACATTCTTCATAATGACGAATTGATTTGGAGAGGTCGAATCGATTCGGTCATCACAGACCTGTATCCTACCCCTTTAGCGAATCGATTCGCTAGGGGCGAATCGATTCGCCTGGCCCAGAATTTCTGGTTTTGGCTATGGAGTTTCATGAACTATTTTTTCCCCAACTCATATCTACCCACAACAACCATCTTTAATCCAACCCAAAACAATCATAATGTATCCAACTACTATAATTAACACAATAACTATCTAATCAAAGATTTAGGGCTCAAACACTATAATTTCCCTAAAACTCCATATTTGTTCAATTCATTCCAATACACACTATCAATACAATTTATTCATCCTAATCATATCTTAGCAAGTAAGAAACTTGCCTTAAGCAGAAATCTTGGATTCCTTTATGGTAGATGCAAGATCAACCTCCAAATCTTCAATTCTTCTCCTTTCTCTTCTTTTTCTCCACAATTCTTTTCTTCTCTCTTTCTCTCTAGGTTTAGAAATACACACTTAAGAAAATAAAAGGGTTTGCAAGACTTAAACGTGCCTTTCTCCTTAATTCCCATCTTAAATTGTTAATACCCTATTAAAATGACTCGTAACTACACATTTAAGTCATAACCAGTCAAAAGTGCCCGGAACCCAAAAATATAATATGACACTTATTTTGACTATTTCGACTATTTCGGGACTCATTGCGCCCTCTAATTTGGCATTCGAAATAATATAATTCATTTCCATTTTCAAATTCATTTAAACCATAATTATCGTGTAAAGTATAACGACACCTTATCTCATAACGTAATGCCATTTACATTCACATAACAGTAAATAAGCACAACTTGATAAATATTATCTTTTAATTCACTTAAAATAATATTGATCCCATTTACCAATATTTCATGTAATTACCTCACATGGCAAATTAATATAAAATAAATTACTCAAAAGTAAGGGTTATTACACTCTCCCCCCCCCCCCCCTTATGAGAGAATTTTTCCCTAAAAATTCAGGCGTACTTTGCAAAAAGAGATGTGGATACTTTTCTCGCATATCATCCTCACGCTCCCACGTCGATTCCTCGACATTGTGATGACCCCATTGAACCCGAACCAGGGGCACCACTCGAGATCTTAGCCTACGTTCCCCGTGATCTAAGATTGCAACTGGTTGTTCTTCGTATAAAATATCGGGTTGTAATTCGATATCATCCAAAGGAATATGCCAATGAGATCCTTCACACCTGTTGTACTTTTTCAAAGATGAAACATGAAACACATCATGAATTTGCTGTAAGTGTTCTGGTAAGGCAAGTTGATACGCTACTGGGCCTACCTTAGCAATAATGGGAAAAAGGCCTACGTAACGCGGTGCAAGCTTTCCTTTCTTCCCAAATCGCTTTATACGTTTCATCGACGATACTCGCACCAACACTTGATCTCCAACCTCCAATTCTACATACCTCCTGTTAGCATCATCATAACTCTTTCGTCGATCTTGAGCTATTCGGATGCGACTACGAATAAGTTCAATCTTGTAAGAAGTATCTTGAATCATTTCAGGGGCAAGAAATTTATTATCCCCTACTTCCAACCAATAAGTAGGTGATCTACATGGCCTGCCACCAATAGTGAATTGGTACGAATTATTATAAGCAAATTCGACCAAAGGAAGATATTGTTGCCAACCACCTTTGAAATCAAGAACACACATTCGGAGCATGTCCTCCAACATTTGGTTCACTCTTTCTGTATGCCCATCTGTTTGTGGGTGATAAGAGGTACTCAACTTCAACTCGGTTCCCATAGCTTCTTGGAAACTTCGCCAAAAATGGGAAACAAAAATTTTATCTCTATCGGAGACTATATTTGTAGGCACCCCGTGGAGTCTAACAACCTACACAATAAATAGTCGAGCATAAGGAGCAGTATTGTAATCTGTACGTACGGGTAGGAAATGTGCCGACTTGGTCAAACCCTCGACAATCACCCAAATAGAATCGTGACCGCTTTGTGATGTTGGCAATCCCGTGATGAAATCCATCGAGATACTTTCCCACTTCCATACCAGTATTTCCAATGGTTGTAACAAGCCCGTTGGTCGTTGATGATCTACCTTCACTAATTGACAAGTATGCATTGGGAAGCAAATTCAGAAATGTCCCGTTTCATGCCTGGCCACCAATACTGACGGCGCTTGTCTTGGTACATTTTATCCCCACCAGGATGTACTGTAAACTTAGATCCATGAGATTCTGTCATCACGGCCCATCTTAAATCCCCTTCGTTCGGGACAATGAGTCTCCCGTGGAAACGTACCCCACCCTCAGAACTTATAGAGTAGGATTCTATTCCCTCGGTCAACAATTGGCGTATACGGTCTTGACAACTTTTGTCTCTTCCTTGAGCTTCAACAACCCTTGCCACTATCGTAGGCGTAACGGTCAACACCGACATAAATGCTCTAGCAACCGCATCTTCTTGGTTGAGCTCCCTCTATTTAGCTTTCCATATCTGTGCTAACTCCCCCTCGGGTTTCCGACTCAACGCATCCGCCACCACAATCACCTTGCCCGGGTGATAGTGAATATCAAATTGGTAGTCTTCACAAACTCTAACCACCGGCGTTATCGCATATTCAAATCCTTCTGTGAAAATAAATATTGCAATGATTTGTGGTCAGTGAAAAGACTAAATTTCTCCCCCATGAGATAATGTCTCCAAATCTTCAAGGAAAAAACTACTGCAGCAAGTTCCAAATCATGCACCGGATAATTCTTTTCATGGGGATTTAGCTTGCGAGAAGCATAAGTAATAGCCCGCTGCTATTGTTGTAGTACACCTCCCAACCCTTGCAGAGATGCGTCGGTAAAGACCAAATATTCAAATCCTGGCCTTGGTAACGCAAGGACTGGAGCAGAAATAAACTTATCTTTCAGCTCATCAAAAGCTAACTGACAAGAATCATCCCAAACAAACCTCACCCCTTTTCGGGTTAAGTTTATCAAAGGGATAGCAATTTTAGAAAATCCCTTAATAAATCTGCAGTAATAGCCTGCCAAACCCAGAAAACTACGGATCTTGGTAGGTGTGGTGGGTTGACCCCATTCCCTTATCGCAATAACTTTACTTGGGTCTACTGAAATACCCTGAGCTGTCACAATGTGACCCAGAAATTGTACTTCCTGTAGCTAAAAGCCACACTTATCAAACTTGGCATACAACTGATGATCCTTTAACGTCTGCAGGACCAATTATAGATGCGTAGCATGATCAGCTTCTGACTGAGAGTAAATAGGGATGTCATCAATAAACACTATGACAAACTGGTCCAGGAAGTCTCTAAACACTCTATTCATGAGGTCTATAAACACTGCAGGTGCATTGGTTAGTCCGAAAGGCATAACCAGAAATTCGTAGGACCCATATTTAGTTAGGAACGCAGTTTTGGACACATCCTGCTCTCGTATCCTCAACTGATGATACCCCGTCCTCAAATCTATTTTAGAGAAGTACGACGCTCCCCTAAGTTGATCGAATAAATCATCAATCTGAGGTAGTGGGTATTTGTTCCGGATGGTAACTTTATTCAACTCCTTGTAATCGACGCACAACCGGAGAGAACCATCCCTCTTATTCACAAATAACACAAGAGCTCGCCATGGTGACGTACTACGCCTAATAAACCCCTGTTCTAACAACTTCTGAATCTGATCTCTTAACTCCCTCATTTCAACAGGATCCATACGGTATGGAGCTCTAGCAATAGGTCATGTTCCCGTTGCTAAATCAATTACAAACTCAATTTCCATACTTGGAGGCAAACCCGATATTTCCTGAAAAACATCTCCGAAATCTCTAACAACCGAAATTGAATCTAAGGAAACGACTACATTCCGAGAAGTCTCATTCACAATACAATATAAATAAGTGCTAGAGCCTCCATTTAGATGAGGCATAGCCACAAAAAAACATCTATTGCCCCGGAACGGCAAAGACTATACTTTTCCCATAGAAATTTACTATCACATGATACTTCACTAGCCAATCCATACCCAGAATTACATCATACCCGACCATATAAAAGACGAGCAAATCAGCCTCAAAACACAAGTTACCAAGGTTTATTCTTACTTGTTTACAAACAAGGAAAATGAGTGAACCATCACCCATAGAATATTCAACACTAGTGAAAGTACTTTCTGCAGATTTAATTAACTCTATAGACTGAGAAAAACTTCTAAAAATAAATGAGTGTGTCGCACCCGTATAAAATAATACACGACCCATGTGCCCATGAATGGGAAACTTACCCTCAATGGCTAGCGACGCTGGCTGGGTTGGAGGAAGCATAGCATCCTGTATGTGGTAAACACGCCCATACTGTAGCTGTCCCTGTTGTGGAGGGACAACTGGGTTAGGCACTTGTGGCGGTAACTGGGCCTGTGGATGCTGTGGAACCCTAGGAAACTGTCCACCATTTATCTGTGGACACGACTTCTTATAATGCCCCAACTCCCCACATTGAAAACAACGACCCGTCATGTTCTCCTGATTTTGGTCCTGGTTATTTCTAAACTGCCCAAAGCCTTGGACTCGATGGCCTCTACCCCCATTACCCCCCGATCGGCTTGTTGCTGGGCACCCTAACCGTGCCTAAAATTACTACCACCAAAATTAAATCCACAAAAATGCTGCCTTTTGGACAAGTCCCCTTGCTGGGTGTCCCTTTCTTTTTGTTTACTTCCCGATGATTGGGATAAAGGTAGTGCTCCTCCTCCTTCCCCATTGCCTCCTGGTTTACCCGCTTGCCCCATAACTGAATCCTTCTTACTACTTTGAAGATGCAACCGGTGATCTTGATAATGGAGTAACGCAACATTCATTACATCCCCAATAGTTTGTAAAGCTGGATTGCCAAGTAAATATTGCTGTGTCCTCCATTGTAAACCTCCAATAAATTTTGATATCCTCCTCTCCTCGGGAGTTACCTCATTCGGCACAAAACTAGCTAACCGAGTGAATTCCTCTGCATACTCTGCAACTGAACATTCACCTTGCACTACATCTTGAAGTTTTCTTCTCATCTCCCTTTGAATTACGGGAGGAAAATACTTTCGATCAAACAAAATCCAAAATTTAGTTATAGTTATAGTATCTCATTGTTCTAGCGAGGTCATCGATTCCCACTAATGTAATACTGATCCAACTAGTTTAAAAGTAGCAAGGATTTGTTTCATTTCCTCACTACACTCCACCATGCAAAGATGGCACTGCATATCCTTTTCCATTGATTAGCTACTATCACGTCAGAACCTCCTTAAAATTCTGAGGGATGTCCCTTTAAAAAGGATTCTCTGACTCTTTCCCACGAAGAAGGTCCCGCAGGGGCTTGTACTTCTTGAGCTCATGGTTATTGGGCTTATAGTAATTGCTGAACTACGGTAGTCATCGCAGCGTTGACCGCTTAGGCCACAATATTGGCCACTTCAGCTGCATTTATCGTTCCTTGCGGTGCCGGTGGAGGACCTACATCATCATCTACAACTCTGTTCCTTCTCGCAGGACGACCTCTTTTAGGCGACATATGGGACGAAGAAACACTAGAATTAGAATACTATTTAGAACAATTTATTTTGCAGAAGATCGAAAACATAGGCAAACAAAACAGTCATAATATTAAGCTCTATATCAAAGAACGCTACGGTAGAACGTGACAAGTCCGCATAGATCCTAAAGACTCTAGAACCTGATGCTCTGATACCATATGTGACAACCCGTTTCATTAAAATAAGAGGTGGCCAGCTCGATCTTCCAATACTTACAGGAATCATAGATGGTCCATTCTCAGCATCACAGAAAAATAATAAGTATACGAGATAACCACCCATTATTTTAGAAAATGGATTGTCAAAATTTATTTTGTAAGTTGAAGAAAGCATTTAAACAACCCAATTTGAAAAGAAGGTGGATAAAATAAGTACTGGAATTAAATTGAATAATACATATATAACATAATAACCGAATAAGCTGTCGGTTAACAGACCCAAATAATATGGTTAAAATTGATGATTAAAGTATAATAACACATCTATAATACTGTGGTGACAATTATTATGCAACACAAATAGATAAGAGAAACGCAATCACCAAGCAAGAATAAGGAATGTAAAATGCCAATCACACAACAAAGGATGTACGTGGTTCAACAAAGAGGTGCCTACGTCCACGGTGGTGCATTCAGTATTATTTCTATATGCTTCGGGGAGTGATTACAGAGAATACGATGTGTCCTTTGCCCTGGACCTAGGGTTTATTATATACATGTTTATTTCAGTAAGCGGGGGTGCTGGACTCCCCCACGTTTTCCATCTCTTCCTAGAACCTCTCTTAATGGGAACATGGGAAGAGACTAAATCATAATTGGTTAAGATATAGAGGGTATGGACTTTGGGCCACCATAATTAGGCTACTCTTTCAGGCCCATCATTCTAATTTCGGGTACCCACAATTACCCCTAAGTTTGTTGGGCCATGCTTTGGGCTCAATAATATTAAATGATTTGTCATAATCGCTCCTTTGTACATCGTGCAACTCTTCCCAAAGTTTGAGGACTGATTCTGGCGGCACCCGCTTCGTGGTCTGTGCACTATGATTAGTAACACTTAAAGGTTTTATTCAGATCAATCATCGTTTCAAGCTTCCAAGTACTCTCCTATTTTCTGTGAGCTCTAGCGATTTACGCTCTCTTTTCTCAGTCTCCATTCTTATTGCTTCCTTGTTATTTGGGCTCATGATTCTTCATCGTTCGAGTCAAAATTTCATCTTATAAGTCTCCTGTGGCTTCTCTTTGTATTTTCTCTTTGAATTTATAGTTTTCTAGGGTTTCCCAATGGCAAAGATTGGTAATAGGTCGGTGTCTGAGTTTAGGAAGTTTTATAATATCCCAGAGTGGGTAGAGATTGAGTGTGTTCCTCCCCCTAGAAATGTTAGAGAGATAGAGGGTGCCCATTGGATCCATGTCTTGATGCTTTCCCAAGGGGGACTTACTTTTCCTCCCAACAACCTGTTCTTGCACTTCTTTGGTTATTTCAACATTATTCCTGCACAGTGTTCGCCCAATGTGTGGAAGATAATCAATGGTGTCCATAGAATAAATCAGTTATATGGTACCAAGTTAGGGCTTGCCGAGGTCTGTTTTTGCTATTCTTTTTCTTGAACTAGTTCTGGTGTTCTCTATCTTAAAGCCAGGAGCCCTGACAGGGTATTGGTAGTAAACCTACCTGATTCCCATAAGGACTATTGGCAAGAGGGCTTCCTTGCTAGAAATTGGCAGTTTTCTCCCCAGTCTGAGGGGTCGAGGTCTGATAGGTTTTCAGTTCCCTTTTATGGGGAAGAATACATAGGTAGACTTTGCTCTGACCTTTCAATTTCTTTACTGATTTGTGATCTTTCTGACTTTTCCTATTTTTTCTTTCGCGAGGTTGAAGTACTTGGAACCTGCTCTCAGCGTGGTTCGTCTTTCTGAACTGGTCAAGGCCTGGAATATCAGGGACCCTTTAGCCGACGGTGAGCATCCCCGGTCTGCTGCTTTCTTGCTCGAATACAAAAACATTAGTTCTAGCTTTATCACGAGGTCGATAAATAGTATCCCTGAATTTGATACCTCCGAAGAGACTGCTGCTGATCCTATTCAGTTGGAAGAGGAGGAGAGTAGCTCAGAGAGTGATATCGTAGGTGGTATCGAAGGTAATTTTGGTGAGGGGAGCTCCAGTGGTGGTAGCTCTTCTGATTCGGAGGAAGTTTCTGAAGCCCGAGATTCTTCGAGCATGTCTAGCAGTTCAAGTGAGGAGATGGTTCCTCCTAGGAAAAACTTGATCCGAGATGATGACAATGATGATCACGTGCTCCTAGCTCAGAGGTCAAAGAAGCAGAAATCTAGTACCAGGGTTGTAGCTACTGGCTCTCGATCTTCTTCTCAGGAGCAGGAGAGGAAGAGGAAAAAGGAAGAACAGTTGAGAGAGAGAGAGAGAGAGAGAGAGAAAAGGAAGAGGAGAGAAAGAAAACGGAGGAGAAGAAAAGAATGGAGAAGGAGAAAGAGGAGGATAGGAGAAAGATGGAATCGCGGACGAAGGCTGGTCAGGCCTTAGTTCCTGTGTCCGCATTGCCCAAGGGGGCCTCAGTTGCTATTTCTCCTCAACTGGCCCCTGCACTGCTCGAGAGGGCAGTTCTTCCCGCAGATCGCCAAAGGGCGTTGGGGTCTGATCAATTGGACCTACAAGCTAGTCAAAGGCTAGCTTTGGTAAGATCTTTTCCCTTCTCTAATGTTTTAATAAATTTCATCACTTCCTTCTTCTAACGTCTTCTTCTTCTTGCAGTTTGTGACTGACTTTGCCATGCTCTATCGTTCTCGCGATGAGCTGGAGTAGCAAAATCCTGCCTTGAGGTTGAGGGGTACAGAGCTCGAGGCTGGTTTCAAGGCCATTGATGCTGCTCGGATATCATCCGATCTGGCTCTTGCTAATGCCAATCGAGAGAGGGATGCAACAGTTAAAGAATTTAATGAGTTGCGACAAGCCTACGACCTGGTTTGCTCTAGCAAGCTGGCTGTTGTGGAAGAGAATAGAGTGCTATTCGAGGAGCTGAAGAAGAAGGAGTCTGAGGCAGTCACTGTCAAGGAAGACTCATATAATTCTGGTTGGGCTGCCGCATACGAGGATGTCGAGGTTCAAATAGGCTACATTATCCATTTGAACTTCAAAAAAGGCTGGAATAAGGCCCTCTTAGTTGCTGGAGTGGATGTTTTATCTCCTCTATTCGATGAGCACGACCCAGGCCCGAGGCCAGTTATGGATGAAGTCCCTGCCCCATCCATCGAAGGTGCTGACCCTGTCTCCTAGATAATTTCTGCTGACGTTCACCCTGTTCTGGCGACAGAGGTTATCCCTGCTGAGAGGGGTGCTTCTGCTGATGTTGATAAAGGAAAGCAGCCATCGACTTCTGGGCAGCCTGAGGTTACTAGTTAATTTTTATTTATAGGACTACCTTGTATCTTTGCTTCTTCTGTTTATAATTTTTCCTTTTGACTCGTCGATGTATTCTGACTCTCTTCATTTTAATGAAACGAGAAGGTTTTTCACTCCCTTAGTGTACTGAATGATTTTGTTCTTCATTGCTCTTTTATTTCCTGTAGTCGATTGATGTTGATGATTATATACCTTCCACTTCTCAATTGGGAAGAATGCTTGGGCCTGATGTAAGCTCTGAAGTTTTTCACACTTTTGTGAGGATTTGTAAATCTCTGCGATTGAGGAACAAACGCTTTATAGAGCAAACTGAGCTCGTCATTAAGCTAAAGGACAGGCTCCAGGAGATGGAAGAAGTTGGTGCTTTAATGCAAGAAGAGGTGAATACACTGCGAGCAAAGCTTCTGAGATCAACCAGGTTGGGGAAGTTCTTCGGCAGGAGAATGAGGCTTTGAGGATAGAGGTCTCGCGACTTAGGGAGCATGCGCCGAGTACTGCTCTTGCAGTATTAAGAGGTTCCTCCTCATCGTGAGCTAGAACTGGTCAGGGCAATGTTCCTCCTGCGCAGCAAGGCTCTTCTCCTACAACCGTTCCGTGAGCTGGCAGGAACACCAGAGGTTCAGCTAGGGAAATGGAAGAGCTTCGTGGTGATGTCCAGCGAGCGTATGTGATTACTGCTGGGCTCTAGAGGGATGTTACCCGGTTGAGGCATTTGTTTAAGAAGGGACCTCGACGAGTATGAGCCGATGGTTACAATCAGGGTTGGCTAGATGCTTCAACGAGACTGATAGAGTTTGAAGAGCTTGCCTTCATCAGGGGGTGGTTGATTGCTTTGAGGGAGCTGCAAGTCCCAAGGAACTCCATGCTCTGGTATCGCCATGAAATATCTCCTTCCACTCGGATGCCCAACCCCTTCCGGAGAGATAATCAGTGGATACCCATTGATGCCATCCCTCGGCAGCTATTGGAGTCGGATGCTAACGAAGTTGAAAAAGAGTTAGCTCCCCCTCCCGATGATGGTCGAAGAGCTCAGGTGGCCGATTATCTTGCTCGGAGGGCTCAGCCTCACTAAGACCCTCTCTGTAGTAGCTCTGTGTATTTTGTATTGGAGTGATGTAAAGTTAATGTTTTGGGCAAACTCGTCGACTAAACATATACGGTATTTGCTTTAAATGTGATGAATTAATATAAAATTTGTGTCTTGGGCAAATTTGTCGACTAAACAGGTGTCTTATATTTTCCATATCTTTGCTTACAAAATCTTGAGCCTATCTTGGCTCACTAGATTTGCATGTTCGCATTATCAAGCAAGTGTCCTTCCAGTCCAGTATGCCAACGAGATACCATTCTGCCCCACTTTACCTTTTAGGTTGTGTCATCACACTCCGTTAGGCTTAAGTGTGGCAATTGGTGAGGACATACCTGGTGTTGGATTCTCCATCTGATCAGGATTTTATTCAACCAAACATCGTTTGGTGACCAAATTTGACTTGGCCATATTGCCCAAGGATCTCCTGTAGGGCTTTATATATTGCCAGGGGCAATGCTAATAGGTCTTTCATATTTCATAATGAAAACCTGAGGAGGGTCATTTCCCTGCTATAGTGTAATGATCAGTGTGCCTGTTACTTAGAAAAGGTGTATGGGTTATAAAGTTTATTCATTGATAGCTTAAAAAATGCAAATTAGTTAACTGATACTTCGTAGAATGCAACTGCCAAACGACTTTTTATTAATGATAAGGGAATGAACTTCTAGTTTCACAATCAAAGATGAAAAGAAGAATCTAGAAATAGAATTTCTTGAGGTTAGCTGCATTCCACGCTCGGGGTATCTCTCTGCCTTCCATCGTTTCCAAGTGATAGGCTCCTTGCAGGCCGTCTCTAGTTATCTTGAATGGTCCTTCCCAGTTTGGCCCTAGCTTACCATCTGATGGTTTTACTGCGCTGCCCAGGACTTTCCTTAGGACATAGTCCCAACTTGGAATGCCCTTGGGTTGACCCTTTTGTTATAATGCCTTGCGAGCACTTGCTGATAGCTCGCTAGTTTTACTAGGGCTAGCTCTCGGCGCTCGTCGGCTAGGTCGAGCTCAGCGAGCAATGCTGCATCATTATGGCCCTGGTCGACAAGCCTGGACCTCATTGTTGGCAAGCCTGCTTCTAATGGGATGACTGCTTTCATTCCATATGTCAGTGAAAATGGGGTTTCCCCCGTTGCTCGTCGTGAGTGGTTCGGTAGGCCCATAGAATATGTGGTAATTCATTTACCCATGCGCCTTTGGCTCGCTTTAATTATTTCTTTAATCCGTCGATCACTGTCTTGTTGGAAGCCTCGGCTTGGCCATTGCTCTGAGGATAGGCCACCGAGCTAAAATGGTGTCTGATTCCATACTCGTCGTAGAAACTCTGAAAGGAGACGCTCTCGAACTACGTTCCATTGTCAGTGATGATGGTTATAGGGATGCCAAAACGGGTGATTACATTTCTCCATATGAACCTTATCATATCTGCATCTCGGATGTTCGCTAGGGGTTCCGCCTCGGTCCATTTGGTGAAGTAGTCAATTGCGACCAACAGATACTTGGGATTATCGGTGGCGATATGAAGTGGTCCTACGATGTCCATTCCCCATTGGGCGAATAGACATGGGTTGGACAGTGATTTTAGGTCACTAGCAGGTTGGTGGACCATGGGAGCGTGAAGTTGGCATTTCAGGCACTTACGAACATACATCGCAGAGTGCCTTTGCATATATTGCCACCAATAGCCTTTCTTCATTGCTCGAAAAGCTAGAGACCTTCCTCCGAGATGGCTTCCACAGATTCCTTCGTGAAGCTCATGTAGAACTTGTTCGACATTCCTTGGGTGAACGCATTGAAGGTAGGGACCGGAAAAGGATCTCTTATATAGGTTACCCTCTGGAGATAAGTGAAAGCGAGCAACTTTGACTCTTATCTGGTGGGCAGTCTTCTTGTCATCTGGGAGCATTCCATCCTTCAAATAGTTCCTTAAAGGGTCTATCTAGCTGGGAGCTGATCCTACCTGGAGTACCTGTTCCACATCTGACGGCTTACTGTTACGGTTAATGCTCGGATGAGCGAGGAAATCGATGGGGATTATTCTTTTTAAGTCAAAATCGACTACTGAACTCAGGGCTACTAGGGCATCAGCATGGCTGTTCTGCCCTCTGGGAAACTGCTGGACATTGATCTCTTCGAAGCTCGCCATGCGAGGTAAGCTGCCATTCTTTCATCTTTTGCATTGTAATCTCCACTTATCTGATTAGAGACTAATTGAGAATCGCCAAACACCTGTAAATGCTTTGCTCCCAAAGTATGCACCTTTTGGAGGCCAGCTATTAAAGCTTCGTATTTTGCTATGTTGTTGAAGGCTGCAAATCCAAGCCTTATTCATTGTTTAAAGATTGTAGCCTCTGGAGTAATGAGGACAATGCCTACACCTGCCCCCTTTGAGTTGGAGGCTCCATAAATGAGCAATTTCCAGGTTTCCTTCGTTGCGTCGTTCCCCTGTTGTCTTGCTGGTGGAGGTTGGTTGGAAGGTTGCTCGCCTGTGAATTCGACTATGAAATCAGCAAGGATCTGCCCCTTGATTACATTCCTTGGTTTAAATTGGATGTCAAATCATCCGAGATCGACTGACCATTTAGACAGTCTGCCCGACAAATCCGCCTTCCTCAGGATTGCTTTAAGGGGGTGTGATGTAAGGACGATTATAGTGTGGACTTCGAAATAGTGCTTCAGCTTCCTTGAAGCCACTACTAGTGCAAAGGCGAGCTTCTCCAGTGGTAGGTACCTCTGCTCGACATCTAGTAGGGTCTTGCTCGCCTAATAAACGGGGTGATGGATTCCTGCAACTTCGCACGTTAATACAGAACTGACAATGTGGTTGGAAACGGAGAGGTACAAGTACAAGGAATTTGGTTCCTGTGGTATGACGAGCAGTGGTGGGGAACTGAGGTAAGCCTTGAGCTCGTCCAATGCCTGTGAGCAATCTTGGTTCCATTATACCATTTTGTTTCCCTTTAGAAGCTGGAAGAAAGGCTTGCATTTCTCAGAGGACTTAGAGATAAAGCGGTTTAAGGCAGCGAGCATACCGGTGATCTTTTGTACGTCCCAGATTGTGCGAGGGGGTTGTACCCTGTTTAATGCATCGATCTGGTCTGGGTTGGCCTCGATGCCTCTCTTACTGACCAAGTACCCAAGAAATTTTCCTGACGGGACACCGAAAGAACACTTGCTCACGTTAAGTTTCATTCGGTACTTCCTGAGGATTTCAAAGGTGCTTGATAGGTCTGAGACGTGGTCTTATTTATTCTTTCTTTTAACGAGCATGTCATCGATGTAGACCTCTATGGTGTCTCCCATCTGGTCCTTGAATATCTAGGTGACCAGCTGCTGGTAGGTTTCCCCTGCGTTTTTAAGCCCAAAGGGTATGACCTTGTAGCAGTATAACCCAACTGTGGTGATGAATGCTATTTTGTCTTGGTCTGGGGTATACAGAGGGATCTGATGATACCCTGAGTATGCGTCCAGAAAACTCATTCTCTCATGAGCTGCAGTGGCGTCTACCAGTTGATCAATTCTTGGGAGGGGGAAACTGTCTTTAGGGCACGCTCTGTTGAGGTCAGTGAAGTCGATGCAAAATCTCCACTTCCCGTTGCTTTTTGGAACTACTACTGGGTTGGATAACCACTTGGGGAATTGTACTTCCCGTATGGATCCTGCATCCAACAGCTTTTCAACTTCTTTTTCCACGGCTTTTGCCTTCTCGGGTGCAGTTCGCCGTGCCTTCTGCGCAATTGGTTTGAAGGTGGGATCGACGTGCAGCTGATGATAAACCATACTAGGATCAATTCCAGGCAGCTCGTATGGTTCCCATGCGAAGAAGTCTATATTTTTCCTCAGCAAGGTCGTCAATTCCTTCTTCTCTTGATTTGTGAGAGAAGATCCAATCAAGAAAATCCTGCTATCGTCGCTATCTACAGCTGCGACTTCCTCCAGGTCCTCGATGACCCATTCGGAGGGGAGGAGCCTGGTTTCCTCTACTCCCGATCTTTCGTACTTTAATTGTTATTTCGAAGGTATCGGACCTTCTTGTTCTTCAACTCTTTCGCTGGACTTGTTGGCCTTTTTTTATGGTTTTAGTGGATGGCCGCTATGAGGTATCTTCTTGCCATCGCTTGATCGCCATAGATCTCCATTACTCCTCGCTCATTTACATACTTGAGCTTCTAATGGTAGGTCGAGGAAACTGTCTTCATTGCATGTAGCCATCCTCGGCCGAGGATAGCCTGGTATGGCGAGTCAATGTCGACCACCAGAAATTCGATCATTTTAGAACCATTTACTGCCCTTACCGGCAGCACGATCTTTCTAAAGGGCATAGTCATCTTTCCAGCGAAGCCAACCAAAGGGACGGTAGCTTCCTTTAGGTCGGCGATGCTTAATTTCAATTTTCTGAACAGGTCGAGATATATCACCTCGGATGAGCTTCCTTGGTCGACGAGCAATTTGTCGATGTCATAGTTCGCTATTCTTAGAGTAATGATCAAAGCATCGTGATGTGGGGTTCTCACTCCCACCAGATCTTTATCTGTAAACACGATATGCTTACTATAGTCGACGTCATCTGCTCATCGACGCTTTCCCGACTGTGTTTTCGCTTGATCAATCTGAAAAGCTTGCATCATTGCAGTAAGCTTTTTTACCTCCATGCGGGTTGAATTGCCCTGAATCTATTTCGCATCGGATGCCCCATGAATTAATGCGAATTCATGGCCGATATCGTCTTCGAGTACGTTATCAGGCCTTGCTTCTCTATGGGCAGTAACTTTCTCTGCCTTTTTCTCCACGAATTCGTTCAGGTGCCCGGACTGGGCCAGCTCTTCGAGGTGGGACTTAAGAGCTTTACAATGCTCAGTCTTATGTCCTCCCTCTTTGTGAAAAGCGCATCTCAGCGCATTGTTCCTCTTCGAGGGATCTCCTCCCATCTTTCTGGGCCACTTGATGAATGGCTCGTCTTTGATTTTTGTGAGAATTTTGTAAATTAGTTCTTTAAAGACGGTGTTGACCGCCTGAAATGCTTTCGACACATCATTGTTGCCTCCGTTTTCTGAGCCATTTTTGCCCCCATTCTTTCCTCCTTTATTTTGGATCTCAATCTTGTCACTGCCCTTGGCAGTGAGCTTAGTTTAACCGTTTTCCCCTGTTCTGAGGCGGGTCACATCTTCCACCTTGTCATACTTCTCGATGCGGGCCATTAGGTCGTTGATGGTCATGACCTCTTTCTTTGTCAGGGATTGGTACAGAAGGGAAGATCTAGGTAGCCCAATTTTAAATGAGGCCACTTCCACTTGCTCCGAACAGTCCTCGACCTCGTTGAACAATTCCCAGTACCTCTTCGCATAGTCTCGGAGGGTCTCTTGGGGCGTCTTTTTCATTATCAGCAGAGCATCCATCCTTTTGGGATAGGAGCTACTAGTAATGAATCGGGTCGTAAAGAGCTCTGCCAGGAATTTGAAACTCCTGATGGACCGGTGGGGGAGCCTTTCAAACTATTTCTGCGCCACGTCATGCAGGCTCGAGGGGAAAATTCGGCACATTAGTGCATTTCGATGGTTCCAGAGGGTCATGGCCTGCCGGTACTGCCTGACGTGATCAATGGGATCAGTCTTACCGTCATAAATTTTGAACCTTGGAATGGCAAACTTCTTAGGGGATTCTTCTTCTTCAATTTCCCTCGAGAAAGGTGATTTAATCTGAGTTTTGAGAGCTAGCCTAGCGAGTTCTTGGGTCGATCTGGTACCGTGATGGGCAGGGTGTTGGTCCATCTCCCTTCGGACCAGACTTCGTATGTTCTCATTGCTGCGATCTGGGCTTCTGTGACTGCGATCTAGTCGCAGTTGCTCTAGCAGGTCGTCCTCTGACTCGTTTCCCTCATCTCTCTGGGATCCGCGCCTGGGGCTCCTTCCTCGGCTGCGAGACTTGCTTGCCTGAGGGCTAGCAGTGTGGTACGGACGTTTCTTGGTACTACGATGGAGCTCTCTCTTCATTCTTTCTAATCTTCTTTTGAGGGGAGCGTTCTCATCTTCGTGCCTGCGAGAAGACTCCCTCTGCTCTTGGAGCCTCGCCTCGTATGTATTAATCAGCCTGGATATCTGCGTGGATCTCGCTGGTCCTTGGCTTTCTTCTGAGGCTGGCCTTTCTGGGCGAGCCCTCTGATCTGAATGTCGAACTTCAGACCTAATCCTACGAGGAGCAGGAGGTTCTTGAATATCTCCAGCCTGGGGAGCATTACTACTGTGACCAGAGATTTCGAACTCCTTTTTTAGTGTGGGCTTTCTCAGGGAAGATAAACGCTTCCCACAGACGGCGCCAATTGTGGTGACAATTATTATGCAACACAAATAGATAAGAGAAACGCAATCACCAAGCAAGAATAAGGAATGCAAAATGCCAATCACACAACAAAGGATGTACGTGGTTCAGCAAAGAGGTGCCTACGTCCACGGTGGTGCATTCAGTATTATTTCTATATACTTCGGGGAGTGATTACATAGAATACGATATGTCCTTTGCCCCGGACCAAGGGTTTATTATATACATGTTTATTTCAGTAAGTGGGGGCGTTGGACTCCCCCACGTTTTCCATCTCTTCCTAGAACCTCTCTTAGTGGGAACATGGGAAGAGACTAAATCATAATCGGTTAAGATATGGAGGGTCTGGACTTCGGACCGCCACAATTGGGCTACTCGTCCAGGCCTATCATTCTAATTTCGGGTACCCACAAATACGATTACAAAACTTGGGCAACACGCCCGAATGAGTAACCAATCATAACTAGATTACAAAAGAAAATGGAAGCGTCTACATCAAAATATGCCATAACATCTGCAAGGTGTTACGGCTCCAAGACACTGGAATAGGAAAGTCAATACGGGCGTCCTTACGGCGGAGCACCTGAGCGAATATAAGATTCACACAACACAAGAAATATGAACCGGTCAGGGCCCGGTTTTATATGATCACCAGATGAATAAAGAGTATGACAATTGTGGATAATTTAATCATCATGAATAATGATAAATAAATCTAACTACTTAATCTAAAAGTATAACCAAGAGCATATATAATGATCATAATCCCAATTCAATTATGCAAGAGAGTATGAATAGAATGTCATTATTAACTGAGGTTCAATACCCTTTTTTTTCCACAATTTCATTTCACCGTTCCATATCTCATTAGGAAACGTATTTAAAGCAATTTAATTCGTAGAGCTCTTTATCATAAATTAAATCCCGCTTTAATAAGAATAGTTATATTACACAATATATAACAATTCTAAGACCGTCCTTCTAAGTTTCCCCACTGGACGCGCCGCTAAATAACTATCATCTTCCAGGGCCTATCGCACAAGACAACCTGGGCATCCTACAATGCAACGTTAGGAAGTGGCCATATACCTTCGATAGTGAGTCATAACCACACCCGGAATTACCTCACTTCGAACAATAATCACACAATATATAACAAGTGGTCCTATGGCCGAGGAATATATTCTCCCTGCATTCACTAGCCAGGGGACTTCACCTCATTCGCGTACTTCCCCTATGATAGCATTTAAAGAGGTGTGTATATACCAATTTATCATTCATAATTTTAATCTCATTTTAAAATATACATCACATTTTATCCAGAGCCATACGTAATTAATATCATCATTATAAACCTCAATGATTGATAAACCCCTAACTTAGTCTTCAAGAATTTATGATGTTACTATAAGCCACCAAGCCTAGTATACCTCAATCACGTCTCGAAAGTTCCCCAATTATATAATCTTACATCTCTTAATATCAAATTAACTTGTTAAGAGAGGGAAATACCTTATCATCTATTTGATAATCCCCAGAATAGGCCTCATTTATTCCCTTTCTAACATAAGGTAGTTACCTAACTAATATAAGACTCTAGACACTAAGTTTACTTCATAAGAGAAGGTTCCTATGTCCTAAGCTTAAAAGAAAAGGGTTAAAATTGAGTTAGAAAAATAACTCAAAACAACAGGAATTCCGAATCAATTCGCCCTGGACGAATCGATTCGGTCTTGAAGCGAATCGATTCGGGTGGTCCGAATCGATTCGATCAAGAGAACCCAACATTCTGCATAATGACGAATCGATTCGGAGAGGTCGAATCGATTCGGTCATCACAGACCTGTATCCTACCCCTTTAACGAATCGATTCGCTAGGGGCGAATCGATTCTCCTGGCCCATAATTTCTGGTTTTGGCTATGGAGTTTCATGAACTATTTTTCCCCCAACTCATATCTACCCACAACAACCATCTTTAATCCAACCCAACACAATCATAAATGCATCCAACTACTATAATTAACACAATAACTATCTAATCAAAGATTTAGGCCTCAAACACTACAATTTTCCTAAAACCCCATATTCGTTCAATTTATTCCAATACACACTGTCAATACAATTTATTCACCCTAATCATATCTTAGTAAGTAAGAAACTTGCCTTAAACAGAAATCTTGGATTCCTTTATGGTAGATGCAAGATCAACCTCCAAATCTTCAATTCTTCTCCTTTCTCTTCTTTTTCTCCACAATTCTTTTCTTCTCTCTTTCTCTCTAGGTTTAGAAATACACACTTAAGAAAATAAAAGGGTTTGCAAGACTTAAACGTGCCTTTCTCCTTAATTCCCATCTTAAATTGTTAATGCCCCATTAAAATGACTCGTAACTACACATTTAAGTCATAACCAGTCAAAAGTGCCCAGAACCCAAAAATACAATATGACACTTATTTTGACTATTTCGACTATTTCGGGACTCACTGCGCCCTCTAATTTGGCATCCGGAATAATATAATTCATTTCCATTTTCAACTTCATTTAAACCATAATTGTCGTGTAAAGCACAATGACACCCTATCTCATAACGTAATGCCATTTACATTCACATAACAGTAAATAAGCACAACTTGATAAATATTATCTTTTAATTCACTTAAAACAATATTTATCCCATTTACCAATATTTTATATAATTACCTCACATGGCAAATTAATATAAAATAAATTACTCAAAAGTAAGGGTTATTACAAAAAAGAATCCATTTTCCAAAGTCCCCCGTGCAAGCCCCTAGTGTTTCATAATTTAAACGGTAAAAATTAAGAACCTCAGTAGCCATAGGGCAATTTTTAAATATGTGGAACGCGGAGTCAAACCCACACTTACACACACAATAATAGAGATTTTGAACTTTGATTTTTCTCCCTTGAAGATTCTCACCCGTTGGGAGATCATTTTTACATAGTTTTAAGATGAAATATTTTACTTTGTTCGACACTATTACCTTCCAAATAAAGTTCTAATATCACTGCCCAGAAGAAGTAGAGGAACTTTTGTACCTTTGGGCACCCATAAAAAGGTCAATGTCCCACGCAATATGGTTCCCACTTTTGGTGGAGTACTTGCCATTCTTTTTAAAATTCCATACTTCTTTGTCTTTCGTATGGGTACCATACAAAGGAATTTTTTGGATCATCGATTTCCCGTTGAGAAAACTAATTGGACATGAGTTTAAGGTCCCATTGACCCAAAATTGGGTCAATGAGATTTTTAACAAGAGTAATACCATGATCATGGAGTGTTCTCAAGAACGATTTAAAAAAATGTAGTTTTCAAATCCATTTATCCACCCAAATTTTAATATTTTTCCTATTTCCCACTCTCCATCTCACTCCTCTCTCTAGCACCACCCTTGCCTCTAAAATACTCCTCCAGATGTAGGTTGGATTATGACCACTATTTGCTTCCTAAAAGGAGAACCTAGGGAAGTATTTGGCTTTCAAAATTCTACTAGTGAGGGAAAAGGGATTAAACATAATACGCCACTCCTGTTTTGCAAGAAGAGCAAGGTTAAAAGCTTTAAGATGATGAAACCCAAGCCCCCCTCTCGGATTTAGGTTTGTAAAGATTGTTCCAACTCAACCAACTAACCCCATGCTCATGTTTCCCATTGGACCACCAAACATAGCTCATAAGACTTTTGAGGTAATCGCACACATAATTCCGGAATTTAAAACATCTCATTGAGAAAGTAGGGCAAGCTTGGGCCACAACTTTGATAAGAATTTCTTTTTCTGCTTTTGACAACAGGACCTCCTTACACCCTTTAAATGTTTTCCACACCCTTTCCCTTAACCCCCGTAGAAACTTCTTTTTAGACTTTACTACCACAGAAGGTAATCCTAAATATTTAGCTTGAACCCTCACTTCCCTTATCCACAAAATTTCACTAATGACTTTCTTATGGTTGAGAGGAACATTTGTGCTAAAAATAATATCGTATTTATCCAAATTAATTTTTTGTCCAGAGACAAGCTCATACACATTAAGCATGTTTTTATCACACACATCTCACTCTTCTTAGCCTCTCCAAAAGGGATACTATCATCAACAAAAAATAAATGGGAAACTTTGGGGTCATTTCTACTTGCTGCCCAATCAATAATACATCCCTCCAATTTAGCTTCGTCAAGGAGGGAAGAGATACCTTTCACACACAGGGGGAAGAGATAAGGAGATAACATGTCTCCCTGCCTAAGCTCTCTTTAGGCCCTAATATGGCCATTCGCTTCCCAATTAACAATCATAAAAGGTGATTGGTGTTACACAATTTATAATCATCTTAAACCATATATCATTAAAGCTTGATTTTAACATTATTTTCTCCAAAAAGGTCCACTCCACCCTATCGTATGCTTTACTCATATCTAGCTTCAACGCATAACCACCCTTCCTCCCTTTCTTCCTTTTTGTAAAGAATGGTTAATTTCAAAAGCGACAATGACATTATCAGTGATTAATCTTCTCGGGATGAAAGCACTTTGATTTTTCAAAATAATAAAATCAAACACTCTTTTAAGTCTATTAGATAGTACTTTCCAGATGGGTTTATAAAGAACATTTTAAAGACTAATAGGACGAAATTGAGAGATAAGAGTTGGATTTTTTATTTTAGGGATAAGAGAAATTAGGGTGTGATTAAACTCGTGAACCCACTTCGAATTGTTTAACACATCTAGAAGAACATTGGTGACAGTTGGCCGGACAATATGGCAATATTTTTTTTTTATTAAAAAGAGCGGGCATACCATCAGGTCCGGAGGATTTGAGGGGAGACATTTAATTGAGAGCAAAAAGTACCTCGGCCACCTTGAACTCATGTAAGAGGTTTCATTCATTTGTCGGTAGGGCCGACTGCTGATACCGTCAAGAATGGAAATGTGAGCACCCTCATGTGGGTAATTGGATTTGAATAACTTCGTGGAGTATCCCCTAGCACACTTGACATTATTGTCCTTCCCCTATACGCGAATGTTATTACCATCAGTTATGGTGTTGGATGTTCATCTTTGGGTAGCTTTTGAGTGAAACAATTTAGTGTTTCTATCCCCCTCTTTCAGCCACTCCACCTTTCCCCATTGATTCTAACAAAGTCCTTCCGCCTTAAGAAGCCCATTGATATTTTTCTCCATATTTTTTATCATCAAACATCGCTCCTTAGACAAAGGCTGGTTCCGCCACCAAGAAATGGTGGCTCTTTTCTCCTTAAGGTTTTTGTTAAGCATACAGTACTTTTGATAGGCCCATTTTCACTAGTTGAGTCTTGCATGCTTGTAACCTCTCCTTCATGTTTCCCCCTCAACATGATTCCAAGAATCCAAAATTATTACTAATAGTGCATTGAGAGTTCATTTAGAGTGAGCAATACTTAGGTGCAAATCTTGTTGAGGTTGTTTATATTTTTTAGCAGATTTATTTCAAACATTGAGGAGTATATGGGAGTTTATCCATTGTACATATTGTAGATATTCTTCTCGTTTCTTCTTTTGTATTCAATTTTTCTCTCTTTGAGATTATTACTTATTGAGAGAAAAATTTAGTAGAATTTTTTTTAGTTGAACTTATGTATTTCAGTATTTTATTTTCAGTATTTTCTTTTAATTAATTAGTTTATATTAGGTCTAATATTTGTTTTAGAACTCATATTGTATCACTTTATTTTAATTTAAGTTAGAAATCAAATTTCTCGCATTAGTGTTTTCTTCTTAGTTAGTACTTTAAAAATCAACACACTTAGTTAAGTAAAAATCCGTTGAAAAATCATTAAAAAAAAGAATGATACCCCACTTGCCTCTATATTTTTTTATCACATTTTGTAGGTATTACTTGGGTTTTGACCCACTCTTCATCCTTTGCCCTCCAAGCTTCGAATCGGTACGTCTGATTTTTCTTTCGGATGTTGTTATTTATATAGGGAATTAAGGTAAAGGTCATGTTCCTTCTTATATTTGGATTTGCTTTTCAATTTTATTAATCTATTTCATGTGGTACAATAGCATTTATTTGTGTGATCCTTTTAGAGTTAGGAGTTCATTTTTTTAGTTCATGCCAACGGCACCATTTTTCATGTTGTTTTTAGTACATGGACTAAATTTATAAAATTATGTTGAGTGTCATATTTTTATACACTTTGAAAATTATGAGGACCTTTCCCCCCAAACCCCTTATTTATATTGAGGGGACCCCCAAACTTGATGTTGATCGGAAGATGATCAGAACCGTGATGCTCCATATGACTAATACAGGTTTGAGGGAACAGAACGTACCACCCCAAAGTTTTAAGCAAATGCCACCTAAATTTCCTTTTACTAATATCTGGGTGGCCATAAAAACTTGTCAAATGCCATTAAGGCTGGCTAGTGGAATCTGTGATCACGGCATCAACGTGATTAAGAGAGTAACTCTAAACATTTATAAAAGCATTATCACACCAGGCCAAGACCACTAACTCTTGCAGCACTATCAACACATAAACAATGGGACATCTATAATTTGTCCCGTACTAACTCCATCTCTTTTGCATAGGATATAGTTTCACTAAAAAAAAACATGGGGTGTTTTTCTCTATGAACTAACTTCGAATTGTTATTGGATTACTCAACCTGACAATTCCAACTTATTGCGATCATTGAGCTCGGCGGGACTGAGTCTCGGTCGCCGCCATTCCGCCATCAAATTTAGAGTTTGAAACTTTATAAAATTTCCTTTGTTTATCTTTGTTGACCTTCACATATTAAGTTATTAAGCTTTTATTTAAACAAAAATTGGGTCGTTTGGTTGGCTGTTTTTGCCCAGGCAAATGCCAAAAAGTTAGCAAATATGAATATTTGTCCACTTTTTGGCTATTTGGTTGCACAATTTGCCGTAGCATTATTTGTCAGTGTACAACACCCTTTAGGCATAAGCTGTTGGCAAACTTTGCTTACCTCTTTGAGTGAGAAATATTTGCCAACAAATTTGTTAACTCCTTCAACGGTTTTAATTTTTTAAAAACAATTTAAAAACTGCTTTAAATAATTAAAAAAACTGTTATGAATATTTAAAAATTATTGTGTAATAATTTAAAAACTGTTTTTAATATTATAAAAAAATGTTAAGAAAATATTTTACAATTTTTTTTAAAATCGTAATATAAAAATATTGTAAAAACTATTTTTAACATTTTTTAAAAACTGTTTTGAATATATTATAAACAGTTTTAAAGTTTTAAATAGTTAAAAAAACTGTTGTGACTATTTAAAAATTGTTTTTAATATTATAAAAAATTGTTAAGAAAATGTTTTACAATTTTTTTTAAAAACCGTAATATAAAAATGTTGTAAAAACTATTTTTAACATTTTTAAATATAATATAAAAATAATTTTTAAATAAACTAATTGGAATGACTTTAATTTCGCCTAATGGTTGTTTGATAGCTTCATGTGAAAAACCTACGTAAAATTTGTTTAAGCAAAATTTACTATGACAAATTTTGTCATGTCTACTCTTTTGTCAATTGTCAACCAAAAGGACCCTAATTGATTTAAGAGCCGTCGAAGAGGCATAAAACTTAAGGTATTAAAAGCATATACCCTAAACTACTAAATGATCAAAACGGTCGGTATCTAATTCGAGCAACTCTCGAGTGAAGCGCTCGAATTACGTTCTCCCTCGACAAAACAAAAAACCTTTTAAATTTGGCAAATAAAAGAATAATTCTCGAACAAAAAGGAACCGCCAAGCAGGACTCCCCAAACTTATATTAACTCAAAAGGCAGAACTAGTTTTAGAACAAGACCTATTTGGATTAAAAATGAATATCTATTACCTCAATTGAGATGCAATGTAGTTATTTATACACTTAAAGCCAAACACACCTCAATGGGATAATATATAGATTATGGATGGTCTAAACATATGACTGGTAATGAAATAAAATTGAAGAGCATGACTAGGTTCTGTGGATGTAATGCCATGTTTGGAAATTGAGTTTCATCCCATATCATTGTCAAAGTAACACACCATGAGGATGGTCTGCCCTTGCTTGATAATGTTCTTCTAGTTAAATATTTAAAAGCTAATGTACTGAGAATTAATCGGTTATGTGATGCAGACCACACAACAAACTTCCCAAAATCTAAGTGCATTTTTTTTATAAAAGTGATCACTGCATTTTAATGAGAAACTAGACCATGGATAATTGTTATATTGTTAATCTCAGATCTGTTTCTTACCATCTGACTAGACTTGATGATTCTGACCTTTGGCACATCTGGCTCAATCATACTAATTTTCAAAATTTAAGCAGATTGAGCACTTAAGACATTGTTCAAGGCTTGTCTAATATTAAAAAGTTTCCCAACATTATTTGTGGACATTGCTAAGTGGGGAAATAATTAAAGTACATAAAAAGAAAGCGAAAGATATTGTGACTTCTAAACCTCCTGGCCTCATCCATGTGGACTTATTGGGTCCCTCTCGAACTTTTAACCCTTGTGTTAATAGCTACATTTTAGTTGCCATGGATGACTTCACACGTTTTACTTGGGTAGCCTTTACGAAAAATAAGTCTGATACTTTCAAATAATTTTTGAAACTTGAAATGAAAAGGACTCCCAAGTACTGCGCATTAGAAGTGATAGGGGTGATGAATTCCAAGAAACTGGTGTGAATTAATATTGTTACGAAAAAGTTATTATCATGAGTTTAGTGCACCTAAGACATAAAAAAAGAACAATGTGGCAGAAAGAAAGAGTGTAACAATCCCAGAAATGGCCAAGGTTTTTATTCATGCCAAGGATTTGCCTAAATATTTTTGGGTCGACGCTATTCAAACTGCTTGCCACATAATAAATATAGTTTACCTCTATAAAATTGCCAAAGAAACAACTTATAAACTTTGGTATAATAAAAACCCAATGTTAAATATTTTAGAACCTTTGGGATTTTTTGTTATGTTTGCAAAGATAGAGAACATCTTACAAAATTTGATACCCGTAGTGATAAAGCTATTTTCTTTGATTATTCTCAAAATAGTAGAGCCTACCAAATCTATAATTTACGTACCAAGTGCATAATGGAATCTATTAACGTAATTATAAATGACACGATTGTTGATATTGTCAGTAATAAACTAGCTTTAGAGGGTGAGTCCCCAAATGTTTTATAAAATAACTCCCCTTTTCGAATCTGGTTTTCTACCAACGGATAGCCTTGTTGTACAAAACTGGGTTTCTACGGATCACCCCACCAATAATATCATTGGAGATATGTTAGAGCCTATGAGAATAAGATCCTAACTTCGAACTTTTGCTAACTTTTCATTCTTTGTATCTCTTGAAGAACCAAAGAGGGTAAACAATGCATTAAAAGATTCCTCTCAGAGACTTCATCTCTAGGTTCAATAAAGATAAACTTGAAATTGCGGACTATGATGAAAAAATTACAATGATAAACCTCATCAATGGACTCCAACTTGGAAAATTATACTGGGCACTTTCGAAAGACCCTCCTACCATAATGAATGTAATTTTGGTAGAGATCAGTAAGGTTATAGAAATCAAAGAAGCGATGACAACAAAATAAGGAGAACTCAAAGAATACAAAGGATGAAGTAAGACTCAAGAGAAGTTCAGTATCTACATAGCCTTCACTGCAGATGATCATCATATCCTAAATTCTATTATGGACGAGGAAGAGCTCAAGTGGCCAAGAAACCTTAAGTCCCCACTAACTAAGAGAAACATGATCAAACACTGTCACTTTCACGAAGACCATGGCCACAACATCGATGAATGTTATGATCTTAAGGACGAAATAAAAAAAATCATCAAAAAGGGTCATCTTAGTAGGTACGTGGACCAAGACGGTCATCCTCAAGAGAGAAGGAAACATCAAAGGTCTCCAAGAAAAAAGATAAATCCAATTATAAGGATGCTTGAAAGACAAAGGATGAAGAATCAGATGACGACTCCAGCGATGATGGAGATTCCGAGGACAGTTTGGAAGAGGGATTATGTAAATAAAATCTAACTACGCGATGTAAATTTTCCCCAAGTAGATGAATATAAACACAAGTTTTACTTCTACTCTCCTTGCTTGATTTTATGCATCTTCTTCTTCTTATGATCAAAACCCCATTTATGACATAAAAAGGTAAATCCTTTAGGATTTGAAGTCATAGGCATTTCTCAGAGTATGACATAGTTAGGGTCCGTTTCTAAAAAAGATGAACCTAACTAATTCTTGGCTCATCTTTGGGATAAAATTATAAGGGTATAAGCCTAATCTGAAAAGTTCAAGGCATAAGCCCTCCATGACTATACACCAACACCGTTAATGGTAAAAAACTTTTACAACAAATGGTAAGAAGAAATGCCCCTAATAAAAGTTAGAAATCATAACATAAAAAGTGATGAGCCAAAGTTCAAGAAAAATGCTTTTCAAAAAAAAAAAATCACCCTCATCTTAAATGTATAACTCGAACAAGATTCATGATAAACATAAGAGGGAAATATTAACTAGTTTGGTCATTTTAAAACAAATTAGTATGAGGGAAAGTCTTGATTATTGTTATCTACTTTCTCGGTTGATTTAAGACAGATTGGTTCGAGGACTAAATTTATATCAATATCACCCTAATCCTAATGTAGAACTTAAATAAGATCCAGGATAAATATAAGAGGGAAATATTAACTAGTATGTCTAATTTTATACAAATTATTTCAAGGGAAAGTCTTGTTTATTGTTATCAAATTTCTCTGGTTTATTGCATATTGGTTTGAGGACTAAATTTATATCAATATCACCCTCATCCTAATATGGAACTTAGATAAGATCCATGATAAACATAAAAGGGAAATATTAACTTGTTCGAATAAATTTATACAAATTAGTTCAAGGTCAACTCATGATTATTGTTATCTACTTGCTCAGATGATTTAAAACAAATTATTTTAAGGACTAAATTTATATCAATATCGTCCTCGCCCTAATGCAAAAATGTTGTTACGATCTTGAGCAAGCATAAGAGGAATAACAAGTTTATTTTTCTTAGAAAATTAACAAGTTGTTTGGCCATTTTCATTAAAGTTAGTTAGAGGACAAACTAATATTAAATTAACTCATTTGAATAATTTAAAAATCACTGGTTGGAATATAAAGTTTGAGGCAGTAAAGCCACAATCACTGAATAAGGTTTGACCTCAATAATTTATGGTCCTCATATGACATTCAACTAACAAGGAGTTTTCTCCCATATTTGATGGACCTTCATAGGGTCGGACTGCACATTCTTGGTACCTTTAACTCCGTTGGCCTTCATAGGGACAGCCTGATCATTTTGGGGACCCTTAACTCCCTTGGCCTTCATGGCGTCAACTTGATCATTTTTGGGACCCTCAGCGCCCTCGGCCTTAATAGGTTCAGCGTGATCATTTTTGGGACCTTAAGTTCCCTCATATCCTCATAGGTTTGGTTATAACATTTCAGTTACCCTCTCATGCCTTGGACAAAACGGGTTCGGCCTTTACAATTTAAGGGGTCTTATTTGACTAATTATCAACTAAGGTTCGACCTCAAATCTATGAACGAATTCGAATAAAATGGCCAAACATATGGGGAATACTGAATAGTAAAACGTGCAAATATGACATTATTAACCAAAAATATTTAAGGTTTCAATGCATTCTTCAAAATCATGAAGATGGGAAACCTAAACAACATAAATCAGAATATGAGGGATGCAAAGCCGAAATCCAAACTAAAGGTCAACCTTGGCATAAATATTATTGGCTACATTAATTAAACCCTTTCCAAAAAAACTTAGCCTTAGAAGGCTCATTTCAAATTAAATAAATAATCTGACCCCCAGACAAGTTTTACCAAGTGATTAAGCCGACCCTCAATCGAAGCATAATTAATGGATAAGACGACACTCAGTCGGAGAAAACCAGTGATCAGGATAATCGTAGGTAAATATGGGGTCGGATGGAAATTCTCAAGTCCTTAATTCATCTTTCATCTTGAAAATTCTCGAAAAAAAATTTATGGGGCGTAATGACATCTTGACCAAATTTTAAATGATCCAAGAAATTTCAAACTATGACTTGGCTTAGACATGTCAAGGAAATTTTGATTTTTCATAGGAGGAAAAACAGATTCATATGAAATCAACGAAGCTCTTCCCCCTCTTCCTCTTTGAAGCATTGAAGAAATGCTTGTCTTATACTATCATAAGAAGCGAAAACATTAAATATTTATTCCAAAACACGAGCACCATCAACATTGTAGACATAGTGATACAAATATGGATGATCAAAACCATAATTATTGTTAAGTACCTTGCACCCTATCTTAACACGGATGTCCCACAACTTATCAGTCAATTTTTTAGCCTTGAACCATTTCGACTGTCTAAAATGTCTATAGAGATGCCTCAAAAGAGGATGGGAAAGAGTATCACATGAACATTCAATTAATGACGCCCTCAGATCCCATTAATGAAACTATACCACCATTGCTTAAAGAATGAATCAACTTTGTTTATTACATGGGAAAAAACAATTTCCATTAAAGTAATGGGCGGTAAGTATCAATTGGTGGTCCAAAAAGCTGGTGAAATGTGAAAGAAGGTTTATGTGATTAGCTTCTTAGTTTGTTCGGTAGTACATAAGTGAATCGATCTATCGATCACCACAAGAAGCTACATTTAGTAGGAAGTCATCATGATGATGTCATATATATTATTTTAGTTGGGTTCGTTCCTCAAGATGATACTTACCTCCTCATACATCTTGTTCATCATGACAACGCCATATGCATACAAGTATCATTATGCTTATCATCCGTTGCTTCTATATTACAGTTCATTGGCCTCGAACAATAAAAGGTTTTAAGGCTGAGAGTCTGTAGGTACCCCAGATTTAATAAAAAACTTTTTCTTGAGCGGAATTTAGTTAAGGATGAATGCAAACCGACTTTTCCTTTTTGAAAAACTCTTTTTCAATTTTATCAAACCAAGTTGTGACACAAATTAACTTGACCAAATTTTATCTTGTTTAACCCTAAGCATGCAACTAGTGATTAAATAAAGTAAAATAAAGTAAAGCAATACTCAAAACGCCGATATACGAGGAAAAACCCAATCGGGAAAAAACCTCGGACGGCCCAGGCCAGACAATCACTATGATAATGGTTTTACAAAGTCAGACGGTAGTCTTATACAACAACTCGATCCACCAACGAGACTTGAGGCTCCTATGATATTCTACCAATCTTCACAGAGCCCACGCAAAAAGTAACCTTCTTCCAAGATACTCGTCCAGAGCAGTCGCCTCCACCAATCCTCGGTATCCACCGATACAACCTTATGTCGTCTACGATGTTGAACACGAAAGTAACCTTCTTCTCTTCTCCGCCGTAAAACCAGCAATGTTCAAGTGTTGAACAAACCCAACTTGGTACAACAAAGATCACATAAACGTATGGTGATGATAACTCAGATCTTTGTAAACTCTAAGGATTTTTTTATAGTGAAAACACTTAGAAAACTTTTTGGATTGTAAACTGTTTTCGCACTGCACACCCTTCGAGAAAACTGGACACGCCTATTTATAAATATTTTAAGGCCATGTCAGATCTCTTATGAGTGAGACACTGTGTCGTTCAAACGACATCAGGTCTCGTTCGAACGACATCAAGTGTCGTTTGAACGACATCTAGTGTCGTTTGAACGACGTCGTCATATTAGAGTTTTAATAAAACCATATTTGAATACAAAGTTTTACTTAAAACCAACTCTTATCCAACTCTAATCAGTCCATATCTGATAAAAGCGAAGTGTAAACAAATAAAACATTTTAAAAATATTTTCTTAAAAAATATCATCCTTATTTTTATAAAATTAATTTTCGAGTTTCATTAACATTATGCATTCATACCTGAGTGATCTAGGAATGTAATTAAACTTTGAAGACGAGAAATTTTCACCAATTATACTTCGGCATAATTAATTCCTTGAAACTTTATCGCAACGTCTTCAATTAATCTTCGACATGTCATAGTCTGTGTGGAATCGGACAATAAAAATCTACCCACGACTCAAACATGTTTTGTTTCGTGAATAAGTCAAAACTTTCCACGGACTCAATTGGAAATTTGGTCCTTACAAATCTCCCCTTTTGACTATTCCGGGACAAAACCAACAGTGAAACGCCTAAGTCGGGTCGTCAAGCTGTATGATGCCTAAATCCCATCCTATAAACCCAAACATAAAATTACATCATCTGTCCATGATAAGACTCGTAAAATATGGACCGATAAACATGAAACTGTCTCTGAATGTATGAATATAATTTAGACTTGAAATCTCGAATCTCTGTAAGGATACCTACACACATGAAATAGAAAATTACACAGTGAAGTATGGAGGAACAAATGATATGAATCAATATGAAAAATCAAATCCAAGTCATTTGTTATGTGAGCAAAACATGATACCATTATGTGCAAATATATAAATCAGGATATCAAGGCAGACACACAAAACTCCCCCTGCACCAACGACATATCTCCCCCTTTTTATCTTAAATAGACAATCCGGTGAAAATACACAAAATTTATCATAATATAATACTAGTTTGATTAAATCAATTATGAAGAATCGCTAGATAAACATGTAACAACCAGCTAAATATGATCAATCAATGTCAAATCATTTTCTAGCAAACTGTGTATCACACACAAAATATATCAAAACCAAGTAGGTGTGATTAAACAAATCAATACAGTAAAGGATCAAATCTCTAAAAGAAGACTGTAGAAACAGAAAGTTCAGAAGTAACCCAGTACTAAAATATGAATAAGATATGCAGTAGGGTACTGAAACAAAAATCAACCAAACTGGTCAAATAGGGTTGTTATTCGAACGAGCCAAGGATGTCGCTGGAACGAGATGCAACATCGATCGAACGAAACTGCATGTCGTTTGAACGACATAATCAAACTTACACAGTTTCCCTAGAAAATTAAACAGTGTTGCCCAGTGAAAAACTTTCATGAAAATTCTAACTGGAAGGGACTCAAAACTACAAAACAGTAGCTAAACTAAGAAAACTCAAAAATAAACAAATATGAGTAACATGCTAACATAGTACCGATGTGCCTAAACATGAACATGGAATGTATGGGCGTCAACTACAACAAATTAATCACAATTCCAACGTTAGGATTCTTTGTGCAAACCCGTTTAAAATTTTTAATCCATCCAAACTCCCTCAAATATATATGATATTTTCTTTTGAATGAACTAAACTAATTTGGTCCATTTTTGGCATATGATTCTTTTCATTGCCTTATTATTTTTCGGGCTCTTTTAAACGGTGGCTTTCACGATGAGTTAATTTTACACTATCATAGCCCTTTCCCATTAACACTCATCATTTTTTAATTTAATCCTTATGGTAAATGGTTATTACATGCACATTCTCTTAATAAGTCTACTTACGCATAGATGATAAGATTGAGATAAGAACGTATCACCAAACTCAAATATGAAAGAATAGTCACACATCCATATAAACTCGTGCATGTGTGCAATCATGGCATAAAAACAAAGTCGAATCAAAACGCATATCAACTTCGAAACAACCCGTTATTACAATGGTTAAGATCATTCTAACCATCGATAATAATGACCAAATGTCCTAGCCACATGGATAATGGAAGGAAGGGGGTCCAAGAATACCAATATGCCACATCATAAATGTTAACTCACGACACAAAAACAAATCGAAAATCTTTTTGGATTTTTCAAAATATTTTGACTCAAATAAAAGCAAAATCTTTTTGTGTTTTTCTCAAAAATTTTCAAAACCAAAAATCTCTTTCTATTTTTCAAATAAGATGCAATAAATGAAAAATATAATACAAAATGATAAACATGTCATAACACTAGCAAAGTATATATCATGAAAAGACTAGCATATGAAAAACAAACCATGCAAGCAACTATCCATAAGAAATAACAAGTGATGAATTGTGTGCATGCATGTTAGAATCAACCAACAAAGCATTTATCATCTCCAAAACGGACTTCCTGACCCAAATCGGTGTATACCTAACAAAACATGTTTTAGGAACCAACGAGACACTATGTTTAAACTTTCTTGTGTTTTTTTCTACGATCAAAACAAAAACTCCTAAGGTGACCTTTCCTACCACAATGCGAACATGTGAAAACACGACGAGGAACGAGACCTTTATGTTGACCTTTTTTAACACCCTTGGATGTGGTTGACGCTCTAAAACACACTATGGTTTTGGCTTTGACATTCGAACCACTAGAATACGATAAGCCACTACCATCACTACTCGAGTTAGTTAAATCATTTTTTCAACTTCAAAACTTTCGACTCAAGCAAACGATTAAACTCCTAAAACTTTTGGGACTCATTCTTTAGAATTTCAATTATCCCTAAAAGGTTATCTCGCTCCCCCTCAATATGAGCAAACTTATCCCTAAGTGTCTTCTCGCGTGCCTTAAATTTCCTTAATCAAACTATTTTCATTAATGACACAAACACTTGAGTTTTTCAAATTCTCTAACTCTCTCTCTAAAACAAGAATTCTATCATCACTCTCGTTTTTGGAAACTTTTAAAGATTCAAAATTATTATATAAAGCTCTAAACTTCTCACGAATCATATCTCTTTTAATTTGAAACTCTTACAAATATTCAATCATATTTTTTAAACAATAATTTTCTTCCTCTAAAACTTTAATTCGTTTTGCAAACTTTAAATTCAATAGATTTAATTCGTTAAAACTTTGAGAATCCATCGAGAGGAAAATAAACAAACAAAGAGAGATAAACAACAAATCACCCAAAAAGCAAAAAGGGATCTAACACAATAAAATAGTGCAACAGGCTCTGATACCAATTTATAGGTCGCCCAAATTTAAAAAAAACTTTTGCTGGTGCGAAATTAAGTTAAGGATGAATGCAAACAAACTTTCCCTTTTTAAAAATCTCTTTTTCAATTTTATCAAACCAAGTTGTGACACAAATGAACTTAACCAGATTTTATCGTGTTTAACCCTAAGTATGCAACTAGTGATTAAAACAAGTAAAATAAAGTAAAGCAATACTCACAACGCCGATGTACGAGGAAAAACCCAATCGAAAAAAACCCTCGGATGACCTAGGATAGACAATCACTATGACTCGATCCACCCACGAGACTTGATGCTCTTCTGATCTTTTACCAATCTTCACAGTGCCCACGCGAAAAGTAACCTTTGATGATGCTGGAAACAACACCACCCTTCAAGGTGTTTGTAAGCTCAATTCAATGTCAACAATGTCAGGATAAAGGTATATAGAAGGTATACACATATAGTAGAAGGAGATGAGGATAAGAGGATTAACACCAAAATATAAGTGGTTCAGCCAATCAGGCCTACGTCCACTGTGCAAGTGTATGATGTGTATCACTGTATGAGGGCTCCAATGGCCATGGATATAATCTCTCAAGCTTTCTCTCTCTATTGTGTATTTGAACAGAGTTTCAGCTAGGGTTGCTAATTTTGGATCCTTTACAAGGTAGAGGATGACCTCTATATATAGTCCCTAGGGGGTATAATGTGCCCCCTATGCATGCAATGAGCATGTATGTGTTAATCAAGCCAATATGGAGAAGGCATCTGTCACTGTCACATGCAGAGAATGATGACGAAATATTCTCCCCACGTGTGGGGAATGATTTGTTATAACTGATTTGTGTCCACGTGTCCTTATCCATGTCAATAGGTGCTCGGCTATCGTGCTTGGTCATGACCTCGGCCTGGGAGAAGCCGAGGTTGATAAGTCTAATGGCTCATTCAATCCGAGATGAGCCATGAAGGTCTCGGCTTAAGTTAAGCCGAGATAATGGATAGGGGTCGGCCTGGGCCGAGGTTGATCTGGAATATGCTTGGAGCATTAACCGATATCTTGATGATGTTGACCTTGGTAGGAGGATTCTTGCGAGCTCGGCCCACATCTGGCCGAGGGTGCCATTCCCAGGTGTACTGGAGTGCTGCTGACCCTTGTGATACATGCAGTGCCCTCCATGACGTGGCTGGTGGTAGTGTCGGCTTGGGCCGACCCTTCTATGGCTGAGAGTTATTATCATGGACCCAAGGCTTTTCCAACGTCGGCTACATTCTCGACCGAGGTTGGTGTCTCTGAGCCGAGGTCACACTTGGGGCATATCAATCACCCCCTAGCCCTTAGTTACATGTGAGAGCAGGTGAATATAGGATCTCTAAACCTCCGAGGCCTCTCTCCTATGAGACAATGTTCGTTTGACACTTGTCCAATGCTGAAGTGTGGCTTACTTGGCAAGCATGTGTTTTCAGCCGCCCTTTGGGTCTCCCAAGGCAATGATGGGCCTTGGGAAACGTGCCTACATTTTTAAGGGTTTAAACCCTCATTTTTCCCTCCTTCCTCAATTCTCTTTCCTGACACGATTTCACTCCAGCAATTTCTCTCTCAAGGGCATTTTCTTCACGATTTCGCTTCAGAAATCGTTGGTGGTGATTTCCTCGCGTTTTCTTCGCTTTCCTTATCGTTTCGTCATCAGGTATCTTATTCCTCTCATTTGTCTTCATTTTCTCTGCTTTTTCCCTTACTTCTGTGTTTTCCGGTGAATTTCTGAGTTTTCCGGTGAGACCACCATAGTTTCAGGCGAACTGTTCTTGCTAAGTTTGGGCAGTTTGATCTTTAAATTGTTTTATTTCCTTAGCCAATCTTGTTTTTCGTTTGATCTTTAAAGTGTAGTGTCTGCCTCTGATGCTCAGACCCCTCTACCAACTTCTTGAGGAGTTCCCTTCTCTCAGAGAGAAGACTTTAGAAAAAATTAGGCAAATAGAGAGAGGACAGGAGGAGGCTCATAGGTCACAAGAATTCCCTCTTAGACCCATATTTCCACCACCCCTAAAGGTGATATATCCTGATCCATTAGAGCCATTTAGCCAAACAGAGGTCCCTGCCGAACCAGTGCCGATGTCTGAGTCTGAGTCTAATTCTGAGTCTTCAACCTCAGACCCTATGTCTGTGGATTCCTTCCGAGAGGCCATGGACTTCACAACTCGGCAAGATCAGGCCCCTGATCAAGCCGAGGTATCTAGCCGGGCCTCGTCCCATAATAATTCAAGCACCTCATCCTCTTCCTCAGAGGTTGAGATTGTTGAGCCGAGTGTGGCTATTCCACCCATACTCGAGGCCATTCCTCTGTCGGCCGTCACCGGGGCTGAATTCGCTCAGAGGTTCCCGAGTAATCCATCAACGTCTGCTCCGGCCGACGTTGAGCAAGATAATGACAACGATGATGACACTGAGAGTGATGTCGACGTCTCTGAGGCGATCGAGATCGAGAGTACTGTTACTTAAGTAGACCTTCTTTGCTTCAGATATCTGTACTCCATCAGCCCCTCCATAAAGCTTAGGAGACCTCTGAGGGAAGAGAGGGCCTATAATGGCCGAGATGGTGAGATCTTCTTGTATGAGCAGATGTTCAAGTTAGGTTTTCGTTTGCCCATCCATCCCATTATCAGGTCCATCCTTGCCTTTATCAATTTGGCCCCTTCCCAACTGTCCCTTAACGCTTGGAGGGTCATAATAGGGGCCATAGTCTTGTGGAGGGCTGTCCACCACTCAGACCTTCCAGTTTCGGTCTTTGTTGGTTGTTATGTTCCCTCCTCTGCCAAAAATCATCCGAGCTACTATCATTTTGTAGCTCGAAAGCCTGAGAAAAAGATGCTCCAAATAACTCAGACTTCCAACCACAACTGGAAGCCTCGATACTTTTTTACTTCTGGGCCATGGGAATTTGGTCTATGTGTTCCCTCGTCCTTGCTAGAGCCGAGGATGCCCCTGAGATGGGGTAAGGTCACAATGTCTGCTAGGGCCGACCCTGGTCTGAGCCTGCAGAATCTTCAGAAGGTGAAAGACCTTCAAGATCAGGGGATGCATAGTATGCTCATAAAATTTGAACACTTGATGACCCCCCACTACCTCTCTGAGACCGTCCTAGGTGGAAGTCCTCTTGTCGAGTTCGGTAAGCATTTTTTATTCCAAGTTGATCCTTTGAGTTTTATTCGTGTCTGATCTTCTAACTCAGACCTTTCAATTTTGCAGAGCGCCCAAAGGATATCTCAGACGAGATTTGGGAAATGGCCGCACCTCGCTTGACGAGGCTCGCAAAGAAGGCAAGTCTTAATGCTCCTCCTCCAGCTCCCTCTGCATCAAAGCCCCAAGCCACGAAGAAGAGGGCTCCTACTGAACATGCCCCTGAGGACCAGAGGCAGAAGAAAAAGAGCGTTGATTCGGCCATCCCAATCTCTTCAGCAGACGCCTTATCGGCTCGTTTAGAGAAATTGAAGATTACTGATAGCATCGTCGGCCACAGTCTGTAGGCCCTGGATGCCTTCGGCTCTACAATAACCGAGGTCGATAAGCATTTCTTCCTATCACTGGATACTCCCTTGCTGATTGAGTTCAGTATCCACAGATCCATTCAGGTATGGCCTCATATTTCTTTATAATTTCCAAGTGTAACCTCTGATTTGTCTCCAACTTATTCATGATCATAAAATCTGCAGGGTCTGGCAGCTATGCACCACCTCTCCAACTAGACTCTGAGGAAGTTTCCCCTCATCCAAAAGGGTCAAGAGGCCGAGAAGGTGCAAAGCACTCTGAATGCAGAAATTAACCGCCTGAAATCTGAGCTAGGTGAGTGTGAGAAGAAGGTGAAGGGGCTGGAGAAGGATATCTCTCAGCTTAAGAAGGACCATGTTGCGGCTCTGAAGGTCAAGGACGATGTTCTACAGCAGAGGGTCAACTCGGCTGTGAAGGCAGCCCTCGATGATGCCTCTGAGGGGATAATAGCTGAATACAAAACTTCTGATGAGTTTATGAGATTTGGCTTTGAATACCTCGAGTGAGGTATCAAAGCTACTACCAAGTGGGCAGCTGCCAAGGAGAAGGAGGCTGGCACTTTGGAAGCCTCTAATTTCTTAGGCCTTGGCTTTGCTAATCCTCAGCTTGCCCAGGCCCTTCAGGAGGTCGAGGAAGAGGTTGCCGCGCTTGCTGAGACTACAACGTTGGACGACACAGAGGTTGGAGGGGCAGATCACAATGATGACATTACCGAGGTGACCAATATCGTCCAGCATGACCAGGCCGAAGACACCAGCATTCCCCCCCTCAAACTCTTGAATTCAATTGTGAAGCTTATTTGTAACCCCTGAACATTTGTAATCTCTGAATGAACATGGTTGACTCATTTTTTGAATCTTGTAACCTCTGAATATTTGTAATCCCTGAATATGTCAATCTCTGAGGAGGATCATCTTTTTTATTTACTTTATTGAATGTTTGTCATATGATATTTTAACTCTTGAAGTCTTGTTGCAATAGTCTGTTTAAACTCAATTAGTAGTCTCACCTCAGACCCAGTCACCACTGAATGATGTTATAAGGGTCTGAGGTCACATCCTTATAATGAATCTCGCAACATTAATGATGTTAAGGTATGAGGTCATCCCATTATGGTGTTTTGTCTCAGACCTCACCACAACTGAATGGTGTTATGAAGTTCTGAGGTCATCACCTAAGATGTCATCCTCATCATTAATCTCACCAAATTAATGATGTTAAGGGTCTGAGGTCATCCCATTATGGTGTTTGAGATCAGACCTCATCACCACTGAATGGTGTTATGAAGGTCTGAGGTCATCACCTAAGATGTGATCCTCATAATTAATCTCACCAAATTAATGATGTTAAGGGTCTGAGGTCATCCCATTATGGTGTCTGAGATCAGACCTCGTCACCACTGAATGGTGTTTTGAAGGTCTGAGGTCATCACCTAAGATGTGATCCTCATAATTAATCTCACCAAATTAATGATGTTAAGGGTCTGAGGTCATCCCATTATGGTGTTTGATCTCAGACCTTGTCACCACTGAATGGTGTTATGAAGGTTTGAGGTCATCACTTAAGATGTTATCCTCATAATTAATCTCACCAAATTAATGATGTTAAGGGTCTGAGGTCATCCCATTATGGTGTCTGAGCTTAGACCTCGTCACCACTGAATGGTGTTATGAAGGTCTGAGGTCATCACCTAAGATGTTATCCTCATAATTAATCTCACCAAATTAATGATGTTAAGGGTCTGAGGTCATCCCATTATGGTGTCTGAGATCAGACCTCGTCACCACTGAATGGTGTTATAAAGGTCTGAGGTCATCACCTAAGATGTGATCCTCATAATTAATCTCACCAAATTAATGATGTTAAGGGTTTGAGGTCATCCCATTATGGTGTTTGATCTCAGACCTTGTCACCACTGAATGGTGTTATGAAGGTCTGAGGTCATCACTTAAGATGTTGTCCTCATAATTAATCTCACCAAATTAATGATGTTAAGGGTCTGAGGTCATCCCATTATGGTGTTTGAGCTCAGACCTCGTCACCACTGAATGGTGTTATGAAGGTCTGAGGTCATCACCTAAGATGTTATCCTCATAATTAATCTCACCAAATTAATGTGTTAAGGGTCTGAGGTCATCCCATTATGGTGTCTGACCTCAGACCTCGTCACCACTGAATGGTGTTATGAAGGTCTGAGGTCATCACCTAAGATGTTATCCTCATAATTAATCTCACCAAATTAATGATGTTAAGGGTCTGAGGTCATCCCATTATGGTGTCTGAGCTCAGACCTCGTCACCACTGAATGGTGTTATGAAGGTCTGAGGTCATCACCTAAGATGTTATCCTCATAATTTCTGGCATAAGTGCACAATGTAGCAAGAATTGTCATGGGAGCTGATCTTTTATTAATAACCTCTTCACAATAAGATGGTATATTTACATAAACTCTTTGCAACATTATATGTAATACTTCTTTAGGTGATCAGCATTCCATGGATTAGCGAAAGGTTCCCCTTCTAGATTTTCTAGCCTGTAAGTGCCGGGCACTACCTCTTCTGTCACTTTGTAGGGACCATGCCAGTTTGGATGGAGCTTGTTTATTTTCTGTAAGGTCTTCTTTAGCACTAAGTCTCCCACTGCGATGGGTCTTGACTTCACCCTCTGGTTATAGAATTTCGCTGCCCTCTGTTGGTAGGCTGCTTGCCTGACCTCTGCATCTTCTCTTCTTTCTTCAATTAGATCTAGGTCTAGCCTCCTCTCCTCCCCATTTTGATCAGGGTCATAGGTCTGAACCCTGTGAGTAGGGAGCCCCACCTCTATTGGTATGACGACCTCGGATCCATGTGCAAGCATGAAAGGGGTTTCTCCTGTAGGTGTCCTTGCCGTGGTCCTGTAAGCTCATAACACAGCGTAGACCTCTTCAGTCCATCTTCCCTTCGTATATTCTAACCTCTTCTTGATTCCATCGAGAATTGTTCTGTTCGTGACCTTGGTCTGTCCGTTTGCCTGAGGTCGACCAGGAGATGAGAAGAATTGCTTTATCCCAACTCTTAGGCAGTACTTTTCTAAAGAGGAGTTCTTGAACTGGGTCCCATTATCCGAGATGAGAGCGTTTGGGAGACCGTATCTGCATATGATGTTCCTCCAAATAAATTAGAATGTCTTCTGCTCTGTGATTGTTATCATCGGCGCTGCCTCCACCCACTTTGAGAAGTAGTCAATGACAACTATCAAGAATCGATAACTGTTGGCAGCTCTTGGTAGGGGTCCTACTAAGTCAATCCCCCATACTGCGAATGACCATGGAGAGGTAATTGACGTCATAGGTTGATGAGGTTGGTGAGTAATAATGGCGAATCTTTGACACTTATCACACCTCCTCACGTATGCTGCAGCGTCTTTGGACAAGGTTGGCCACCATTACCCCTGTGTGATGATTCTTTTGGCCAAGGGTCTTCCCCCTATGTGGCTAGAGCAAGAACCCTCATGAACTTCCTGTAAGATATGGGGAACTTCTGTGGGATGCACACATCTGAGGAGAGATAATAGAAATCCCTTCTTGTACAAGACGTCTCCTATCATCGAGAACTTGACAGCCCTATATCTCAATTTCCTCCTCTCTATCTTGGACTCAGGTAGCTCTCCCTCTCTGATATATCTGACGAGGGGGTCCATCCACGAGTCTCCTAGGTTTAAATTGTGACAAGGGTTACATACCTCTTCTTCCTCGATGGTCGCTTTCTCCAATATCTCGACCGGAACTATCCTTCTGACTTCTGTCTTCATCGCCGAGGCCAACCTTGCCAAAGCGTCTGCGTGGCTATTACTTTGCTGGGGAACTCTCTTCAGTTTTATCTCTTCGAAATATTCTAACATCACTCTCACCCTCTTCAAATACTTGGCCATCCTTTCATCTTTGGCCTCATAGACCCCCAATACTTAATTGATGACTAACCTTGAGTCGCTGTGGAGTAGGAGTCACCGTACATGAAGAGTCTTTGCCAATGAGAGACCTGCTATCATGGCCTCATACTCGGACTCGTTGCTAGAAGCCTGGAAGTTGAATTTCAAAGCGTATTCAATGTTGGCACCATTAGGGGCTGAAAGTATCAGCCCTGCACCGCTTCCACTGTCACAGGAGGAACCATCAACAAAGAGACTCCAAATGTATGTATCTGATGAGAAGGCCCCTTCTGACATGACTCCTTATTTGAAAAGGTACCGATCTTCCTCGTTCTCTGCGACTCTGCTCCTGGACTTGTTGGATGCGACCTCTTCCTGATCCCGGAAGACGTTTGGAGTCGTCTCTTCCTGATCCCGAAAGACGTTTAGTGCCGTCTCTTCTTGATCCCGAAAGATACCACGGTTTATCTTCTCCACACCCTTTAGGTCATTCTCTGCCTCGACCTTTTTCCATGTGAACTCAGCAACAAAGTCTGCGAGAGCTTGCCCTTTGATGGCTATCCTAGGTTGGTAGGTAAGATCATACTCCCCCAACTCAATGGCCCAGGTCATCAATCTCCCGAACTTCTCTGGTTTATATAGGACCTGTCTTAGTGGGGAGTCGTTGAGGACAACCATGGAGTGGGCTTGGAAGTAAGGCTTCATCTTCCTCGAAGCATGTATCAGGGCGTAAGCTAACTTTTCCATGCGAGGGTAATTTTGTTCAGCCCCTTGAAGGGCCTTACTGTTGAAATAAATAGGCGTTTGGATCCCAGCGTCTTCCCGTATTATGGCTGCGCTGATGGCTGATTCGGAGACTGCCAGATACACGTACAAATTCTCTCATGCTATAGGTCGAGATAGCAATAAGGGAGACCCCAAGTAAGACTTGAGCTGGTTGAAAGATTTTTTGCACTTTTCGTCCCACTGGAAGGCCTTTCTCAACACCTTAAAGAATGGAAGGCACTTGTCCGTTGCCCTAGAAACAAATCTGTTAAGTGCAGCCACTTTCCCCGTAAGACATCTTTGATACTCCTCGGTGTCTTCATATCAAGCAAAGCCTTGATTTTCTCAGGGTTCGCTTTAATCCCTCTCTGGTTGACGATGAATCCTAGGAACTTCCCAGCTTCTACTCTGAAGACACACTTCGCGGGGTTGAGTTTCATTCTGTATGAGTCCATAATATCAAAGGTCTTCTCGAAATCTGCTTTACGAGTGCAAGATTTCAAGCTCTTCGTTAGCATATCATCTACATAAACTTCCATAGTCTTACCTATTTGCTCTTCGAACATCTTATTCACAAGACGCTGGTATGTTGCCCCTGTATTTTTCAGGCCGAAGGGCATCACTTTGTAGCAGTACGTCCCTTTGTCGGTAATGAAGGCTGTCTTCTCTGAGCCTTTAGCATCCATGAAGATCTGGTTGTAGCCTGAATACGCGTCCATAAAGCTCATGAGCTCATGTCCTGCTGTAGCATCCATCATCTGATCTATTCGAGGTAAGGGATAACTATCTTTTGGACAAGACCTGTTTAGGTCAGTGAAATCAACACACATTCTCCACTTCCCATTGGCCTTGGGCACGATGACTACATTCGATAACCACTTCGGATATGTGACTTCTCTTATAAACTCAGCCTCTTCCAATTTTTTGACCTCTTCCCAGATGACGTCGTACTTCTCCCTGGAGTAGACTCTTCGCCTCTGTTTGATAGGCCTGACATCTTTGGTCACGTTGAGCTTGTGACTCATAACCTCAGGGTCGATGCCGGGCATGTCTGCGTGACTCCATGCGAAGACACTCTGCCTCCTCCTGAGGAAGTTTATCAGCTCTTCCTTGATTTCTATCTTTAGGGCTTTGCTGACCTGGATGGTTTTTTTCGGCTCCTCCTCATTAAGGACGATGGATTCTACCTCTTCTGCGGCCTCTCCCTTCTTCAATTTTGTCTCATCTCTTGGGTCAAGCGTATCAATGCTATAAGTGTTGGTTGACCTTTTATGGGCCTCTCTCTCTTCGGCCGATTTGAAGTAACATTCTCGCGCTATGGTCTGGTCACATTGCACTTCCCCTACCCCATAGGGAGTCGGTAATTTTAGCATCTGATGGACCATCGACGGCACAACTTCAAACTCTTTAAGGGCAACTCTTCCTATGATGAGGTTATAGGCCGAGAATACGTTCTCGTCCATTACGAAAAAATTTATCTTCCTAGTCAACCTCTTAGGCCACTCATTACCCATCTGTACGTCCATCTCATACATGCCCAAGGGGTGGACCTTTTCGCCACTGAAGCCTATCAAGGGGTGGTGACAGGGTACCAACCTTGCTCTGTTAAGACCTAGGTTCTTGAAGCAAGGCCAAAACATCACGTCTGCCGAGCTCCCCCCGTCTACGAGGATCCTCTGCACCTCACACACATGTACCCTTGTTGTTATTACCAAAGGGTCATCATGGGGGGCTAAGATACCTTTGAAGTTGAGTCTGTAGAAACCATCTACAAGGGTGTCCATGTCTACCTTCTTCCTCTTCTGCACTGTATCGGAAGATGTTAGGTTTACAACTTCCATCTTGGCCACTGATTTGGCCTCCGCCACGTGATCCTTCCTGTCAGCTATTTCTGAGCCACCTCTTACAAATCCTCCGCATATGGTGTCAACACCAAACGAGATCATACCAACCCTCTTCACCGGGGTATTATCATCTTTCGGCGGAAGATCCGGATCATCTTTGTCATCACCTTCTAAATCATTATCTCTTCTGGATGGGGCATTGTCACGGCATCCGTCATTTCTCCTTTTCTTAGGGTCATCTCTTCCCCCTTTGGGAGCCTTACCGCCCACATACTTCCTCAACTTTCCAGATTTTAACATCTTTTCAATCTCATCCTTCAAGGCGAAGCATCTGTCTGTGACGTGGCCATGGTCCTGGTGGAACTCGCACCATAGGTTTTTATTCCTCTTATGTAGTGGGGCCTTCAGTTTCTCTATCCATCTCAGAGTCCTGTCATTCTTGATCTCGTTGAGGATGTGCTCACAGCTCACAGTCAGAGGAGTATAGTGGGCGAACTTGTCATCACCTGTCCTCTTCTTCCCATCTTTCTTTCTTTGGGACTTACCACTACTACCGCGATTCTCATCCTCATACTTGGCGGCCATTACCTCTTCTGCATTCATGACTTTTCCTATGGTTGCCAGGAGCTCCGCCATAGACCTAGAAGGGTCTTTCGCAAGTTTCCACAACAGCTTCCCTTTCTGCAGACCCCCTATGAGGGCGGTCATAGCTATATTCTCTTCATAATCTTCGACCTCCAACTTCTCTTTGTTGAACCTGGCTATGTAGTCTCTTAGGCTCTCGTCCTTGCCCTGCTTGACATACAGCAGGTGAGTAGTCTTCTTTTGAGGTCTCACCCCAAAATAGAAGTTGTGGATGAATCGTTCAGCCAAGCCTTTGAAGTTCTCAATTGAGTTTTTCGGAAGAGAGGTAAACCAGCTGTGTGCTGCTCCTGTTAAGGTCCCAGAGAAGGCCCTACATATCATCTCATCGGGTATCGAGTTGTTGTCTGCTTCCGACTGATACATCTCGATGTGATGTACGGGGTTGGTGCTGCCATCATACTTGGGACACACCACATGAGGTTTGAATTTAGCGGGAGTTAGGAAGCTCACTATCCTAGCCACAAATGGAGATCCCTCTGAGTAACCCCTTTGTAACGGGTCCCTACTTTTGATGAGGTCTCCTATCTTCTCCTTAAGGCACTGGATAGAGTCATTCCACGGTATTCTACCATCGGCTTGGCCGTGGTTGTCCCCAGTCGCCTCCAAGGGGTGGACTGAGGGTTCCCCCGCCACAGCACAACGTCGGCTGTTGACCTCTTCCTGGTCCCTGCCCCTTTTTTCATAGTGTCGGCCTTGGTCTGGCCGACCCTGTCTGTTTCCTCTCTGAGAGCCTGCTGCGCTCCTCGATCTCGACAATCTCTGTCTTAAGTCATCCCAACCTCTCAAAGGCCGACCCTCTACTCAGTCGATCAAAAGCTGATCCTCGCTGTTGGTTCTCTTCAACTCTTCGGCCAGCACATCCTCGGCTCTGCTGAAGAGGACGAACCGTATTGTTCGAAACCTCATATGGCTCCCAACAATCTTTTGGGGCCTCTTTCGCCTCTATATCGTCATACCTGTCCTCTCGGCAAGGGTTTCCTTGCCTCCCCAGGCGTAAGCGCCTGGGGTCAGCAACGTCACTTCTCCGCTGGGGTGCAGGCTGGTCCTTCATTGGTGCCTGGGGTGGTCCCCTGGCGTCAGGATGAGGCTGAACAACCGTCGGAGTGATCATATCTGGTGAGACTCCAGGTGGTCTCATCATAGTTTGGCTGAGCTGTGCAAATTGCTCCTGCATAGCTTGTTGTGTTGCAGCCAAAGACCTCAAGGCTGCAGCTACCTCCTCCATTTAGGACTGGGGCGGTGCCTGACTAGAACTAGGCCCCCCACCTCCGGGTGGCAGAAGAGGCGGCGGTAACTCTGGTGCCATGTGTTGCTTAGTGAAGAGCTCAAGTGTCAGGTGAGCTTAATACCTTAAAGGACCTCTTTCAATGGTGAAACAGCTCCACGCGAGGGGTGATGCCTGGTTCACCACCAGAGTCTCCGGTGAGGATAAGCTGAAGAAGAGGAAGAGATATCTTCTCGTTCCCACATACGGCGCCAAAATGATGATGCTGGAAACAGCACCACCCTTCAAGGTGTTTGTAAGCTCAATTCAATGTCAACAATAGCAGGATAAAGGTATATAGAAGGTATACACATATAGTAGAAGGAGATGAGGAGAAGAGGATTAACACCGGAATATAAGTGGTTAAGCCAATCAGGTCTACGTCCACTGTGCAAGTGTATGATGTGTATCACTGTATGAGGGCTCCAATGGCCATGGATATAATCTCTCAAGCTTTCTCTCTCTATTGTGTATTTGAACAGAGTTTCAGCTAGGGTTGCTAATTTCCGATCCTTTACAAGGTAGAGGATGACCTCTATATATAGTCCCTAGGGGGTGTAATGTGCCCCTATGCATGCAATGAGCATGTGTGTGTTAATCTAGCCAATATGGAGAAGGCATCTGTCACTGTCACATGCAGAGAATGATGACGAAATATTCTCCCCACGTGTGGGGAATGATTTGTTATAACTGATTTGTGTCCACGTGTCCTTATCCATGTCAATAGGTGCTCGGCTATCGTGCTTGGTCATGACCTCGGCCTAGGAGAAGCCGAGGTTGATAATTCTAGTGGATCGTTCAATTCGAGATGAGCCATGAAGGTCTCGGCTTAAGTTCAGCCGAGATAATGGATAGGGGTCGGCCTGGGCCGAGATTGAGCTGGCATATGCTTGGAGCATTAACCGATATCTTGATGATGTTGACCTTGGTAGGAGGATTCTTGCGAGCTCGGCCCACATCTGGATGAGGGTGCCATTCCCAGGTGTACTGGAGTGCTGCTGACCCTTGTGATACATGCAGTGCCACCCATGACGTGGTTGGTGGTAGTGTCGGCCTGGGTCGACCCTTCTATGGCCGAGAGTTGTTATCACTGACCCAAGGCTTTTCTAGCGTCGGCTAAATTCTCGAACGAGGTTGGTGTCTCTGAGCCGAGGTCACACTTGGGGCATATCAACTTTCTTACACGATACTCATCCACAGCAGTCACCTCTACGAATGCCTCGGTATCCACGGATACAGCCTTATGTCGTCTATGATGTTAAACACAAAATTAACATTCTTCGCTTCTCCACCGCAAAACCAATAATGTTCAAGTGTTGAACAAACCTAACTTGGTGCAACAAAGATCACATAAATTTATGGTAATGATAACTCATATCTTTGTAAACTCTACGGATGTTTTTATGGTGAAAAAACTTAGAAAACTTTCTGGATCGTAAACTATTTTTCGCATTGCACACCCTTTGAGAAAATTGGATACGCCTATTTATAAATATTTTAAGGCGGTCTCAGATCTCGTTTGAGCAAGTCACTGTGTCATTCAAACGACATCAGGTCTCGTTCGAACGACATCAAGTGTCGTTTGAACGACGTCGTTAGATTAGAGTTTTAATTAAACTATCTTTGAAAATAGATTTTTACTTAAAACTAACTCTTATCCAACTGCAATCCCTCCATATCTGATAAAAGCGAAGTGTAAACAAATAAAACATTTTCTTAAAAAATAACATCCTTATTTTTATAAAATTAATTTTCGAGTTTCATTAACATTATGCATTCATACCTGAGTGATCTCGGAATGCAATTAAACTTTGAAGACGAGAAATTTGCACCAATTATACTTCGGCATAATTAATTCCTTGACGCTTTGCCGCAACGTCTTCAATTCATCATTGACACGTCATAGTCTGTGTTGGATCGGACAATAAAAATCTACCTATGACTCAAACATGTTTTGTTCCGAGAATAAGTCAAAACTATACATGGACTCAATTGGAAATTTGGTCCTTACAGAGTCTAGCCTTGTTCATCTCTCAGCCTTTAACATTTTTATAAATCATCCTGAGCCATTTTTCGTCGATAGGTTCATAAAAATGGGAGATATCATCCTTATAAATTGTGATTCTAAATAATAAAACTCAAAAATTTCTCGACAGTTGGTTTCAAAGGCTTCGACATGATCGATTAAGCCAGAAAAATTTCACCAGATTCCTTATTCTTTGTCTTTTAATGGAAATTATGTTTGGAGTAAGTTTGGTTTGCCAATTTGTGCCTTGTTTGCTACATTGGGGAATCCTATGAAAACCTCGACTGGAATATGATTCATATATGGTTTGATAATGCTTAGAAACTGTGCAAAAGATCAACTTGACCGACGCTTATGCTAAGGAAACTAGATATGTACTTGTGCATTTTCAGTTATAGGGAAGAAATTTCTTTAAACCCTCTCTCTTTGTCAGCTGAAGTAATTTAGAGGCCCAGTATCCCTCGGCTTAATGAAAAATAATCCTCAAGATCTCATCTGATCCAAAGAGGTATTCACATTCTTCTTCCAAAACGTCAATTGGTCCATCCAGAAAAAAGATTCTTGAAGATAAGGAGTCAACTGTAGTTTCTATAAATTCAACTGTGATAAAATCTTGTAAGGGGTAAAAATCATTAGTGTGCCCACCACAAGCCAAAATTGGTCAAATACATAACAAGAAAAAAAGGTCCTTTCTCTTTCATTTTATATCAACACACATCAAGCATTTGACCAAATAAACAAGTTGTCCCTATACCTTAGACAACTCATGAAATTGGACCCACATGATCCTATGATCTCCAACTTGAATCCAAATGCCTTTAATAAACAAGCTGTACTAGCTAACAAAACCCATGAGATGATATTAAAAATTATTTTCTTTGTGGTCCTTGTATGAACAAATCTCCATAATGACGGGTCCTAAGATTTCAACTAAAGCATGAATAAAACTAATGCTATAATAAGTATTCTACTACATCATGCAATCTTCAAAGAAGTAAAAAAAAAACACTTATATTCTCTTGTTGGTGAAGGTAACAAAAAATCACAAGGTTGCAAAATATAAAAGCCCAATGTTTAATACTACTTAAACATCTCCTTCCCGTTTTAACACTTGTCTTTCAAGAGAAACTCAAAACAAACCCTCTCATACTTGTGCTCGTTAGCTCTTTAATAGAAATACTGAATTCTAAAAAATAACATTCTACTTCTCTCCTAACTCAAGGCATGCATCTCCAACCAGTAAATAATTGTCCGATTCAAATCGATAAAAATCTCCAAATATATATATATATTGTTGAGACTTAGAAAAGTATAATGGTCTTGGATATTTGTTCCCGATATGTGAAGTGACTTTATTGATATGATTCGAAGTGTTTTTGGTTTACTGTTCAGCGAAAAGATTTAGCTGATAATTATAATTAACGCTCAGGATGTGGTAATAAGAAGAGTACGTTGTTATGTCACCCTTTAGAGACGTGGAAGTTAATACTCATAGTTGTATGTCAGGGGACAGGATTTTGAGAGCCCGATTATATTTGCATGATGTCAATGGAATGTGATTACTATCAACGTTAAGTGACAGTATCTTTCGGAAGAAGTTCCTTGTTTAAGTGAAATTATGAAAGAAGATGTAACTTTGTTGTCAAGAGACGGGAATATAGGGGTACATGTTATGGACTGAAGGCCTAACGGATTTCGATGACTGACAATGCTAGGAAGTAGTGTATCGGGGGGGTTCCTTATTTGGATTTCGCTTTGCGAGACATCCCACGCATGAAACTTAGCGTAAGGTTGGTAGTAAGGAGATGTTTGGCCATTTTTCCATAATTTGAGTACCTCGATCGTTATGGAAGTAAGTAGTTATAACTGGAAGTTAAAGGGGTAAATTACGATATAAGGCCAGTAGAGCCGTTGTTAGTGAAGAAGTGCTGATAATTTTATCTTATTTTGGTGGGTCGAAGGGTGAAATGATGTTAGGAGGATTTAGAATTTTAAATTGGGGGAGATTGAGAACTCCCAAGTGGTATAGCCACGTTGCAAATGAAGGGACAATAAAGAGTTTGGAGTACTTACGAAGCGTATGCGATGTTTAAACCCGTATGCATGGGTTATAAGGGGTGTAAACACCCTGTATTACTGATGTGATAATCACCGGAAGAAGAGACATAGAGATGAGTGAGATTTATACTTGTGAGACTGATATTACAAATAATAGAGGTAAAATGGATTAAACGTCGTAAGAGAAGGATGATAATCAGTATATTCATGTGCGATCGAAGTAGCACGTTCGAAATTGGTTGAAGGGCAGTGGGAAGCCATTTAAAAAGGGGTTATCCCTTGAGAAAACAAATATTTAACTATTATGGACAAATTTGGAGCGGAGTCATACCTAATCGAATGTTGAGGGTGGCTTACGCATAAATAGAGATAAAGAGTCCAAATGTGCACAACGTGGTGAAAGGTGCACGGGTCGAAACTTTTGGTATATACCGAGGGAAGAAGAGGAGTGCTAAGTACCACTTAATGTGAAATGCACTAAGGGAAGTCGGTGTTGAGTGGGAAATAACGAGTAGTCTCCTCATGTACCACTCGTAGATAGAAATCTATTGGATCAAGATGATCAACCAGAAAATTTGTATTAAGTCGATGGTTCAAGTCAGGGAATAGGACAGTCAAGTTGGCAAATTTCTTAGATGGATTGCCAACTTCAGGATAAGGTCAAGATTTGCTTCGAATGGGTGGAACAAGTTGACTAAAAGAAACGGTAATTGTTATTACTTCGGGTTAAGTACACTATTAGATAGTGTGCCCCGACCTTTCTCTGACGGAAGAATCGCGCCGGTATGTGGTCCTACCCAGTGTTGTTATGAACTAAGATGAGATACTTGAACCCCACCTTCAATACGGGATTTCAAAAAACGGTGGGGATGACGTTTCGTTCTGAGCCGGTCGTATCACCTATGGTCGAGGAGTAGGCGGATGGTGATTGACGACTAGTGGAGCGGTATGAAAGAAATTTTAGACTCATTGTGACCATTTCATTTCCACAACGGATATAGCTACTAAGTAAGATAGTAAGGTAATTGGGAGAAGATATTACCTACTGATAGAGTTGTGTGAAAAAAAAAATCGTACCTGGTTATTGTGTACAAGGTGCTTATTGAGGTTTTGTGTGGAAAGACCCTAACGATTCTTCCTCTGGATGCTTAGAAATGAGCGGATAATCAGAATTTCGGATTGATCTAAAGTTAGAGTCCGATGGCTATAGTGAAATAACCATAAACTATCTTAGAAAATTTTTAACTGTCGTAAGAGTCACGTCGTCGGGAACCAAGATTAGAAGAAACGGATAAGAGTAATCAGATATTCATATGGCTTCTTCCAGGATGGGAGTTTTGTGTTTAGTTAAATACGGAGTTAATACGAAGTGAGGTGCGACCTCCCAAAGATATTGATATAATGGGGCCAATGATGTATATGCTAGTCTTATTCGAATGTTGTTTGGTAGGAGCAAGGCGAGGTACCGTTATTGAGGGGTAACCTTATAACTAATAAAGTGTCGGAAAGGTGAAACAAGCTTACTGTAAAGTGGGAACTATACTGATCAACCCGTATTGTTAAGTTGGTTTTGTTTACTGGAGGATACCGATTTTTACCAGGTATGCATTACTTTTCCGAATTTTGGGATGAAATTCTGTTATTAGGGGGGAAGTATGTAATACCCTGTATTTTTAGGTGTATTTATTTAATTATGAAATTATGAAAATTTAGATTGATTAATTTAAGAGAGAAAATTTAATTTGTAATTAATCCGACTTAATTGATATACCCATATATACCCTCGTCCAGGCCGAGGGCGCCCTCCAACAAGACGAGCCCGAGATGGTCTCGTGACCCTCCAAGGGGCCGACCCCTCATCAGGCCCAAACGACCCTCCATCAGGCCCAGACGACCCTCCGAGGGGCCGACCCTCCATCAGGCTCAGACGACCCTCCGAGGGGTCGACCCCTCGTCAGGCCCAGACGACCCTCCCAGGGGCCGACCCTCTATCAGGCTCAGACGACCCTCCCAGGGGCCGACCCTCCATCAGGCTCAGACGACCCTCCGAGGGTACGACAGTACGAGGCCTAAATTAGGCCAGACTCACTGCAGGGGGAAACTTTGCCCTCGGCCTCGTATCATGGGACGAGGGTGACACCACCATAGCGCGTGGTTTGGGAGACGCGTGGAATAGTGCACGTGAGGCTCCCAGGGCACGTGGAAGACCGTTATAACAATATCACCCCCTTGCGTGAGGGAATATTATGTCATTATTAGCCACAGGTGGAATTTACAGGTGCCAATAGGGGATTGACTAGATCATCATTCACATGCACCATGCATACTTGGGGGGTACACTACAACCCCCAAGACCTATATATACTTGTCACCTACAACCCTACAATAGATCAATCAATAATCATAACCCTAGCAAAAACTCTGCTTATACACATAGTAGAGAGAGAAAGTGAGCTTATGTGCATTGTATCCAAGGCCATTAGTGCCCATACTTAGTGGATCACACACTCACAGTGGATGTAGGCCAAATTGGCTGAACCACTATACATCATTATCTTATTCCTCTTATACTCATCTCCTTCTACACACTTACACACTTATACACTTACATCTCTATGGCTGCCATGGTTACTATTATTTGAGCTCATCATCACTTATCCGGTGGTGCTAGATTTCAGCATCATCAGTTTGGCGCCGTTTGTGGGAAACGAGAAGACATCTCTTCCTTTGTACAGCTTGACCTCACTGGGCACTCTGGTGGTGAACCAGTTCTCTGCCTGAGAGGAGATGTTTCACCATTGAAAGAGATCCACTAAGGTTCTCAAGCTCACCAATATTTTTTCCAGATTAGCTATTCACAGCTCAAACACATGGCACCGGAGATGCCACCACCACCACTCCCTCCACCGGATAGTGGAGTAGGACCCAGCTTCAGTCAGCCGCCACCTCAGTCTGAGATGGCTGATGTGGCGGTAGCCTTAAAGTCTCTGGAAGCAAGCTAACGGATCATGCAGGAGCAGTTCGCAGCTCTAAGCCAGAACATACTAAGACCACCTGGGGTCTCACCTGAGATGATTACTCCGGCAGCAGCTCCAGGACAGCATGAGGCCAGGGGACCACCCCAGGCACCACGCAAAGACCTGCCACCCCCTCAGCGGCGTAGGGATGTTGCAGACCCCCGGCGTCTACACCTGGGGAGGCAAGGAAACCCTTGCCCCAAAGACAGGTATGATGATCTGGAGGGGGAGGAAGCCCCCATAGAATGCTGAGAACCGTATGAGGTCTCCAATAGTACTGTACGACCTCTCTAGGAGAGCAGAGGGAAGTGTGGAAGGCAAAATCCTGACGATCTCCCAAGAGGCTCTACTTTTGATCGCTTGAGCAGGGGGTCGGCCTTTGAGAGGCTGGGCCCAGTAAATGACCTACGGGAAAAATTGTCCAGGTCAAGGAGTGCCGCGAGGTCCATAAGGGAGGCAGCAGATGATCGACCCCGTGGGGGCCGCCCCATAGGACGGGACGATGGCCAGGGGATGTAAACAATCGACGCAGGCCGGCCACGACAAAACCCTCTGCCCATCTTGAGGAGGCGGCAGGGGATAACATCGGCCAAGCCGACCCTACGAGGCCCTGGAATGACTTGATCCAGTGGTTGGAGGATAAGATTGGCGATATACTAAAAAGCTAAGACCCTCTTCAGAGGAGATACACCATAGGCTCACCCTTTGTGGCGAAGATAGCCAACTTCCCTACGCCATCAAAGTTCTAGCCACCTGTGGTCACCCCAAGATATGACGGGAGCACCAACCCTGTCCACCATGTTGAGATGTACCAGTCGTCAGCAGACATATACTCTATCTCAGATGAGATGAGGTGTCGTGCCTTCTCTGGTACCCTGACTGGGGCTGCACATGTCTGGTACACGTCTCTCCTAAAAAACTCCATTGAAAACTTTAAGAAGTTGGCAGACCGGTTCATCCACAACTTTTTCTTTGGGATGAGGCCACAGAAGAAGACCACCCACCTGCTCTATGTTAAGCAGGGGAAGAATGAGAGTCTAAGAGACTACATAGCCAGATTTACAAAGAAAAGTTGGAGGTGGAAGACTATGAGGAGAGCATAGCTATGACAACCCTGATCGGAGGACTCCAAAAGGGGAACCTGTTATGGAAGCTTGCTGAAGACCCTCCGAGGACGATGGCTAAATTGCTGTCAACAGCAGGAAAGGTGATGAACGCCGAAGAGGCGATGGCCGCAAAATACGATGAAGAAAAAGGAGGCGCTAGTGGGGGTAAATACCTTAAGAAGAACAAAGAGGGGAAGAATAGGTCTACGGACGACAAGTTCGCTGGTTACACCCCTCTAACGGTCAGCTGTGAACAGATTCTCAATGAGATAAAGAGTGAACGGTCTCTGAAGTGGCCTGAGAAGTTGAGGGCAACCCCCAACAAGAGGAACAAGAACCTGTGGTGTGAATTTCACCAAGACCACGGCCACATAACAGACAAATGCTTTGCTCTGAAAGATGAGATTGAGAAGATGCTGAAAGAAGGGAAGCTCAGAAAGTGCGTCGACAAAGGTGCCTTTAAGAGGGTCTGAGGGGACGACCCCATAAAGAAGCGAGGCGATGCATGTAGAGAAGGTCCTCAAAAAAGAGGGGACGACCCTTCTGATGATGAGGACGACCCTGACCTCCCGCCGAGAGACGACCAAGGTCCTTTCAAGAGGGTTAATATAATCTCGCTCGGAGTGGGAATGATCTCCAGAGGTCTAGCAGGAGGAGGGTCAGAGGTCGCTGACAGGAAGGCCCATGTGGCTGAGGCCAAGGCAGTGACGAAGACGGTACACTCAACCTCTCTGGAGGTCAAGTCAGAAAAGAGGAAGAAGGTCGATATGGACACTCTGATAGTGGGGTTCTCGAGAATGGACTTTAAAGGCCACCTAGCCCCACACGACGACCCACTCGTCATCACAACTAGGGTGCACGGGTGTGAGGTGCCGAGGATATTGGTCGACAGGGGAAGTTCTGCAGATGTAATGTTTTGGCCGTGCTTCAAAGCCTTAGGTCTCAGCCGTGCTAGACTCATCCCATACCATCATCCATTGATTGGGTTCACTGGGGAAAAGGTTTCTCCCTTTGGAGTGTATGAGGCCGATGTCAGGATGGGGGACGAGTGGCCGATATGGCTTACCAAGAAGGTCAGTTTCTTTGTGATGGATGAACATGTATTTTCGGCCTACAACATCATACTGGGGCGTGTGGCCCTCAAGGGGTTTGAAGCTGTGCCGTCTACGGTCCATCAGATGATTAAATTTCCTAACCCTTACGGGGTGGGGGAAGTTCAGGGAGACCAGACGACAGCGCGAGAATGTTACTACAACTCCGCTGAAGAAAGAGAGGCACACAAGAGGGCTACAACCACTTACAATATTGATACCCTAGACCCCAGGGATGAGACGAAGCTAAATAAAGGAGAGGTCGCGGAAGAGGTAGGATCCATCATCCTTGATGAGGATGACCCAAAAAAAACCGTCCAAGTCGGCAAGTCTCTGAAGCCCAATATCAAGGAAGACCTCATTAAACTGTTGAGGAGAAGACGAAGCGTCTTTGCGTGGAGTCATGTAGATATGCCGTGGATCGACCCTGAAATTATGTGCCACAAGCTCAATGTGGTAGAGGGAGAAAAGTCGATAAAGCAGAAGAGGAGAATTTATTCTCGAGAAAAGTATGAGGTCATTAGGGATGAGGTCAAGAAGCTGGAAGATGCTGAGTTTATTAGAGAGGTCATCTACCCTGAATGGCTGTCCAATGCAGTCATTGTCCCAAAGGCCAACGGGAAGTGGAGAATGTGTGTGGACTTCACCGACCTCAACAAGCACTATCCCAAAGATAGCTTCCCTCTCCCTCGCATTGACCAGATGGTAGACGCTACCGCAGGCCATGAGCTCATGAGATTTATGGATGCCTATTCAGGGTACAACCAGATCTTCATGAACCCTGAGGACTCAGAGAAGACAACCTTCATTACTGACAAGGGGACATACTGTTATAGGGTCATGCCCTTTGGCCTAAAAAATGCGGGGGCAACGTACCAGCGCCTCGTAAATAGAATATTCGAAGACCAAATTGGGAAGTCTATGGAGGTCTATTTAGATGACATACTGACTAAGAGTTTGAAGGCAGAGGATCATGTGGCAGACCTGGAGAGGACCTTTAATACGATGGATAAATACCAGATGAAGCTTAACCCGGCCAAGTGTGTCTTCGGGGTCGAAGCAGGGAAGTTCTTGGGGTTCATTGTCAACCAAAGAGGCATCGAGGCCAATCCTGAAAAGATAAAGGCCCTTGTTGAGATGAAGACCCCCAAGTCCATTAAAGACGTTCAGAGACTCACAGGGAGAGTTGCTGCCTTGAACAGGTTCGTGTCTAGGGCCACAGACAGGTGTCTACCATTCTTCAAAATTCTCAGAAAAGCCTTCGAATGGAGTGAAGAGTGTGATGAGGCCTTCGAGGAGTTAAAATCATACCTGGGGTCTCCCTTGCTGTTGTCACGGCCCGTGCAGGGTGAACGACTTTATGTGTACCTCGCCGTCTCAAAGTCAACCATCAGTGTAAACATTGTGAGAGACGAATACGGAGTACAGAAGCCTGTGTATTTTAACAGCAAGGCACTCCAGGGGGCAGATCAAAGATATCCAAGGATGGATAAGTTGGCCTATGCCTTGACCCATGCATCGAGAAAGATGAAGCCATACTTCCAGTCCCATACAATGGTCATCCTCACTGACTCTCCCCTTAGGCAGGTTTTGCACAAGCCTAAAAAATCAGGGAGGTTGATGGCCTGGGCTATAGAGCTGGGGGAGTTTGACATAGTGTATCAGCCTAGGATGGCCATTAAGGGGCAAGCATTGGCAGACTTCGTGGCCGAGTTTACTTGGGAAGATAACAAAGCCGAGGGTGAGAGCCTTGGGAAGATACATACCTGACAAGGTGAGCTCACCGACACACCTGCAGATAAGGCTGAGACAAGCATCGCTAGAAGGAAAGTGGCTGAAAATGAAGAGGGAAGATATCTCTTTAGACAGGGGTCACTCACCGAGGGAAGTTTCTCAGAAGAACATACCGTGTGGAGTCTCTTCGTCGACGGGTCTTCTTGCGAAAGCGGGAGTGGAGCTGGATTAATAGTATCAGCACGACACAGGCATTGAGTACGCCATGAGGTTCAACTTTAAGGCCTCCAACAACGAGGCCGAATATGAGGCCTTGATAGCAGGCCTCTCCTTGGCCAGATCTCTTAGTGTCGGCCAGATTTTGGTTCATAGTGATTCGAGGCTAGTAGTGAATCAGATACTAGGAGCCTACGAGGCCAAGGACGAGAGGATGTCTAGGTACCTTGAGAAGGTGAGATCGTTACTGAAGGGGTTCAGAGAAGTAACGTTAAAGAGGATACCTAGGCTCAATAATGGTCGAGCTGACGCCCTTGCTAGGTTGGCCTCGGCAACTAGGACAGACATCAGGAGGACGGTCCCAGTGGAAATTCTGCTTCGGCCAACTATTGAAGACGCTGAGGGAACACTTAGCAATTGCCAAAATGTTTCGCAGGAAGCTTCGTGGATGGACCCTCTGATCAGATACATTAAAGAGGGAGAGATGCCAGAAGCAAGGCAAGAAAGGAAGAAGCTGAGATACAGGGCTGCAAAGGTTCACTGTCATTGGGGACACCTTGTACAAAAAGGGATTTTTACTCCCCTTACTTAGGTGTGTGCACCCATCTGAGGTCCCATCCATTTTGTAAGATGTGCACGAAGGATCGTGCTCAAGCCACATTGGGGGCAGATCCTTAGCGAAGAGGGTGATCACCTAAGGGTACTGGTGGCCGACCTTGGGGAAAGACGCCACGGCATATGTAAAAAAGTGCGATAAATGCCAGAGATTTGCCACCATCCCTCACCAACCCCATCAGCCTCTTACCTCCATTACATCCCCATGGACATTTGCAGTATGGGGGATCGACCTCATAGGACCTTTACCAAGAGCAGTCAATAACTATCGATTCCTCATCGTAGCGATTGACTATTTCTCAAAATGGGTGGAGGCGATTACAGAGCAGAAGACCTTCCAGTTCATCTGGAAAATGTTATATGCAGATATGGTCTTCCCAAAACCCTCATCTCGGATAACGGGACTCAGTTCAAGAATATCTCTCTACAGAAGTACTGTGAAAGGGTGAGTATCAAACAATTCTTCTCTACCCCGGGCCGACCTCAGGCCAATGGACAAACAGAAGTTACAAATAGGACAATCCTAGATGGAATCAAGAAGAGGCTTGAGGAGGCAAAAGGAAGATGGGTCGAGGAGTTATATGCCGTGCTGTGGGCATACAGGACGATAGTGAGGACCTCTACCGGAGAGACCCCATTTATGCTAGCTTATGGCTCAGAAGCCGTCATCCCCACCGAGATTGGGTTTCCTACTCATAGGGTCCAAATGTATGACCCCCAGAGAAATACAGAAGAGAGGAGACTCGACTTAGACCTAATTGAGGAAAGGAGGGAAGACACCGAGATAAGGCAAGCTGCCTACCAGCAAAGGACTGTAATGTTTTACAATCAGAGAGTTAAGTAGAGACCAATTGCAGTAGGGGACTTGGTCCTCAAAAAGACTTGGCAGAAGCCCAACAAGCTCCATCCTAATTGGCATGGCCCATATAGGGTCATCGATGAAGTCGTCCCTGGGACCTATAGACTAGAAAACCTAGAGGGGGAGCCCTTTTCCAACCCCCGGAATGCAGATCATTTGAAGAAATACTATCAGTAGTTTTGTAAAGTCCTATCGGACGACAGTTGCAATAGGTGTTTCTCCGACAAAACACTTCGAAAATTAATGAGAAATATCGGTGTTTCCTCTCATCTTGTGTTTATCAGTTCTAGTACGCATGGGATCATCTTTGGAGAACGACCCTCGGCTATAATGTGGGTCAATGTAGGGGACGACCCCTCAATCACCCTCAAGAAAGACGAGGTGGAATTTAATTGAAAAACCATTAAGGTGGTAAAAACCACCCTCGGCTATAATGAGGGTCAATGTAGGGGACGACCCCTCCATCACCCTCAAGGAAGACGAGGGAGGACTTGATTAAAAACCATTAAATTGGTTAAAAACCACCCTCGGCTATAATGAGGGTCAATGTAGGGGACGACCCCTCCATCACCCTCAAGGAAGACGAGGGAGGACTTGATTAAAAACCATTAAGTTGGTTAAAAACCACTCTCGTCTATAATGAGGGTCAATGTAGGGGACGACCCCTCCATCACCCTCAAGAAAGACGAGGAGGAACTTAATTGAAAAACCATTAAGGTGGTAAAAAGCACCCTCGGCTATAATGAGGGTCAATGTAGGGACGACCCCTCCATCACCCTCAAGAAAGACGAGGGGAAACTTAATTGAAAACATCATTAATTTGGTGGAATCCACCCTCGGCTATAATGAGGGTCAATGTAGGGGACGACCCCTCCATCACCCTCAAGAAAGACGAGGGGGGAACTTAATTGAAAAACCATTAAGGTGGTAAAAACCACCCTCGGCTATAATGAGGGTCAATGGAGGGGACGACCCCTCCATCTCCCTCAAGAAAGACGAGGGGGGAACTTAATTGAAAAACCATTAAGGTGGTAAAAACCACCCTCGGCTATAATGAGGGTCAATGTAGGGGACGACCCCTCCATCACCCTCAAGGAAGACGAGGGAGGACTTGATTAAAAACCATTAAGTTGGTTAAAAACCACCCTCGGCTATAATGAGGGTCAATGGAGGGGACGACCCCTCCATCGCCCTCAAGAAAGACGAGGGGGAACTTAATTGAAAAACCATTAAGGTGGTAAAAACCACCCTCGGCTATAATGAGGGTCAATGTAGGGGATGACCCCTCCATCACCCTCAAGGAAGACGAGGGAGGACTTGATTAAAAACCATTAAGTTGGTTAAAAAGAACCCTTGGCTATAATGAGGGTCAATGTAGGGGACGACCCCTCCATCACCCTCAAGAAAGACGAGGGGGAACTTAATTGAAAACCATTAAGGTGGTAAAAACCACCCTCGGCTATAATGAGGGTCAATGTAGGGGACGACCCCTCCATCACCCTCAAGAAAGACGAGGGGGAACTTAATTGAAAAACCATTAAGGTGGTAAAAACCACCCTCGGCTATAATGAGGGTCAATAGAGGGGACGACCCCTCCATCGCCCTCAAGAATGACGAGGGGGGAACTTAATTGACCCCTCCATCGCCCTCAAGAATGACGAGGGGGGAACTTAATTGAAAAACCATTAAGTTGGTTAAAAACCACCCTCGGCTATAATGAGGGTCAATGTAGGGGATGACCCTCATTATAGCCGAGGGTGGTTTTTAACCAACTTAATGGTTTTTAATCAAGTCCTCCCTCGTCTTCCTTGAGGGTGATGGAGGGGTCGTCCCTTACATTGACCCTCATTATAGCCGAGGGTGGTTTTTACCACCTTAATGGTTTTTCAATTAAGTTCCCCCCTCGTCTTTCTTGAGGGCGATGGAGGGGTCGTCCCCTCCATTGACCCTCATTATATCCGATGGTGGTTTTTACCACCTTAATGGTTTTTTAATTAAGTTCACCCCTCGTCTTTCTTGAGGACGATGGAGGGGTCGTCCCCTACATTGACCCTCATTATAGCCGAGGATGTTTTTTAGAGAGGGCTTGGGCACGGAGAAGAAGAAGAAAGGGGAATAAAACTTCAAAAATCGTTTAAATACCTTAGTAATGAGTCGGCCCATTAACCAAGGCAGAGCACAGCCCACGAGGAGGGCATCATTAGGGCACAAAGTCCCAGGTCAAGTGTGTAGTCGCCACACCTTGGAAACTGAAACAACGAGCATCTGCCTGGGTGTCACGACAGCCTGGCAGGTGTCACTCATCAAACAGACCACACACTTGTCTCAAAAGCAACATTATCCCTCAGCCACCTCAGCATCATCTATGGCTAAGGGCTGGGGGGTGATTGATATACCCATATATACTCTCGGCCAGGTCGAGGGCGCCCTCCAACAAGACGAGCCCGAGATGGTCTCGTGACACTCCAAGGGGCCGACCCCTCATCAGGCCCAGACGACCCTCCATCAGGACCAAACGACCCTCCGAGGGGCCGACCCTCCATCAGGCTCAGACGATCCTCCGAGGGGTCGACCCCTCGTCAGGCCCAGACGACCCTCCAAGGGGCCGACCCTCCATCAGGCTCAGATGACCCTCCCAGGGGCCAACCCTCCATCAGGTTCAGATGACCCTCCAAGGGTACGACAGTATGAGGCCTAAATTAGGCCAGACTCACTGCCGGGGGGAACTTTGCCCTCGACCTCGTATCATGGGCCGAGGGTGACACCACCACAGCGCGTGGTTTGGGAGACGCGTGGAACAGTGCACGTGAGGCTCCCACGGCACGTGGAAGACCGTTATAACAACATCACCCCCTTGCGTGAGGGAATATTATGTCATCATTAGCCACAGGTGGCATCTACATGTGTCAACAGGGGATTGGCTAGATCATCATTCACATGCACCATGCATACTTGGGGGGTACACTACACCCCCCAAGACCTATATATACTTATCACCTACAACCCTACAATAGATCAATCAATAATCATAACCCTAGCAAAAACTCTGCTTATACACACAGTAGAGAGAGAAAGTGAGCTTATGTGCATTGTATCCAAGGCCATTAGTGCCCATACTTAGTGGATCACACACTCACAGTGGATGTAGGCCAAATTGGCTGAACCACTATACATCATTGTCTTATTCCTCTTATACTCATCTCCTTCTACACACTTATACACTTACATCTCTATGGCTGCCATGGTTACTATTGTTTGAGCTCATCATCACTTACCCGGTGGTGCTAGATTTCAGCATCATCATTAATGGTAATAATTACTAACGTGACGAGAGTTAGTAGTTATGGAAAATGATTATGTTGAAATCATGTTGATTAATAATTATGTTGAACATTACGTAGTGAGTAACGTAATAGACGGTCTTGGAAATAATATTATGGCCGGGATGAGATACACGACAGTCACAATATAACTATTTGGGACGCTCGTATGAGTCGCGCCACTGGTATGTATTTGGGGGTTAAAAAGGTATATTATTTTTATATAACTTGAATGACTATTCTGAGTGCGCCAGAGTCCGGAAGGGTCAAAATAGTCAGAAAACACTACTTGGGTATTTTATTTGGAGTCCGAAGCATTTTTGCCCAAAACAACACCTTGGAGGGGTATTTTGGGATTTTTAGGTAATTAAATGGACGAAAATTAGGATTAATTAAGAGCATTGAGGGTTAGTGGCCTGTCAGTTTCACCTTACGCGAGGAAAAGAGAAAAGAGGGAAAGAACCAAGGAAGAAGAAGACTCAATTGGAGCCTTAAGCCAAGAACTCAAGCTCACACAAAAAAGTACACCAGCGTGTAGATCGTGTTAAGAGGATCATTCCCATACCAATTTCAGCCCAAGAATCAGAAGTTCATTCTGAGGCAAGTGTTTATCTTTCTAGTTTATTTAGCATATATTGTTCTTGTTAAACTCTGTTAATGATTTAGGTAATAAATTATGGAAATTTGGGTTTCATTAGGTTTAATCGTAGAAGAACATTAGATTTTGGTGATGGGTTGTGATATACCCATATATATACCCTCGGCCAGGACGAGGGCGTGCTCCACCAAGATGAGGCCAAGATAACCTCTTAGCTAATATTAGATAACCCTTCAGTGGGATGACCCTTCATCAGGCCCAGACGACCCTATGAGGGTACGACCCCTCATCAGGCGCGGACGACCCTTCAGTGGGCCGACCCCTCATCATGTCTCGGACAACCCTGTAAGGGGCTTACCCCTCATCAGGCCCAGATGACCCTTCAGTGGGCCGACTCCTCATCATGTCTCGGACGACCCTCCAGTGGGCCGACCCCCTCATCATATCTTGGATGACCCTTCAAGGGGACGACCCCTCATCAGGCCAGATGACCCTTCAGTCGGCTGACCCCTCATCGTGGTCTGGACAACCCTATGAGGGTACGATAGTATGAGGCCCAGACTAGGCCTGACTCACTGCTAGTGGGAACTTTGCCCTCGGCCTCACATCGTAGGCCGAGGGTCACATCATCACAGCGCGTGACTTGGGAGACGCATAGAACACTGCGCATGGAACTCATATGGCACGTGGAAAACCGTTCTAACAATATCAATCCCTCACGTGAGGGAATATTATGTCATCATTAATCACAGGTGGCACCTTCAGGTGTCAGCAAGGGATTGGCTAGATTATAGCTCACATGCACTATACATGCTTGGGGGGTACACTACTCCCCCCAATACCTATATATACTTGTCACCTATAACCCTGTAAAGAGATCGATAATTGGTAACCCTAGTTAAAACTCTGCTTGTACACAGTAGAGAGAGAGAGAGAGATTATGTGCATTGTATCCAAGGCCATTAGTGCCCATACTTAGTGAATCACACACTCATAGTGGATGTACCACTATACATTGTATCCAAGGCCATTAGTGCCCATCTAATTGGCTGAACCACTATACATCATTGTCTTATTCCTCTTACACTCATCCCTTTCTATAGACTTACACACATACCTCTCTATGGCTAATATTTTTATTACTGTTTGAGCCCATCATCACTTATCTGGTGGTGCTGAATCTTAGCATCATCCATTTATTAATGCCCATACTTAGTGGATCACACACTCACAGTGGATGTAGGCCTAATTGGCTAAACCACTATACATCATTGTCTTATTCCTCTTATACTCATCCCTTTCTATACACTTACACACATACCTCTCTATGGCTACCATTGTTATTACTGTTTGAGCCCATCATCACTTATCTGGTGGTGCTGAATCTTAGCATCATTAGTTTGGAACCGTCTGTGGGAACGAGAAGAAATCTCTTCCTTTATACAGCTTGACCTCACCGGACACTCTGGTGGTGAACCAGATCTCCCCCTTTGTGGAGCTGTTTCACCATTGAAAGAGACCTATTAAGGTTTTCAAGCTCATCAGTCTTTTGATCATTCAGCTCTCTATAGCTCAAACACATGGCACCGGAGATGCCACCACCACCTCTTCCTCCACCAGATAGTGGAGTAGTACCCAGTTCCAGTCATCCACCACCTAAGTCTGAAAGGCTAATGTGGTGGTCGCCTTAAAGTCTCTGGCAGCAAGCCAGTGGATTATGCAGGAGCAGCCAAAACATACTAAGACCACCGGGAGTCTCACCGGAGGTAATTACTCCAGCAGCAGCTCCAGGGCAGCATGAGTCTAGGGGACCACCCCAGGCACCACGCAAAGACTTGTCTCCTCCTCAGCGGTGGAGGGATGTTGCTGACCCCCGGCGTCTACGCCTGGGGAGGTAAGGAAACCCTTGCCCGGAAGACAGATATGACGATCTGGAGGGGGAAGAGGCCCCCATAGAGTGTTGGGAGCCGTATGAGGTCTCTAACAACACTGTGCGACCTCTCCAGGAGAGAAGAGGGAAGTGTGGAAGGCAAAATCCTGAAGATCGCCCGAGGGGCTCTGCCCTCGATCGTCTTAGCAGAGGGTCGACCTTTGAGAGGCTAGGCCCAGTAAATGACTTGCGAGAGAAATTATCCCGGTCGAGAAGTGTTACGAGATCCAAAAGGGAGGTAGCAGATGGCCGACCCCATGGGGGACGACCCCACAGACAGGACGAGGGTTAGGGAAAAGTAAACGGCCAATATATACCTGCCGCAGCGGAACCCTCCATTCATCTCAAAGAGGTGGTGGGGGATAACATCGGCCAGGCCGACCCTACGAGGCCCTGGAACGACTCGATCCAAAGGTTGGAAGATAAAGATTGGTGATATTCTGAAGAGACGTGACCCTCTTCAAAGAGGATACTCCATAGGCTCACCCTTTGTGGTGAATGTAGTTAACTTCCCCACGCCATCCAAGTTCAAGCCACTAGTGGTCACCCCACGGTATGACGAGAGTACCAACCCTGTCCATCATATTGAGATGTACTAATCAGCGGAAGATATATACTCTATCTCAGATGAAATGAGGTGTCGTGCCTTTTTTGGCACTCTGAATGGGGCTGCACATGTCTGGTATATATCTCTCCCTAAGAACTCCATTGAAAACTTTAAGCAGTTAGCAGAGCGGTTTATCCATAACTTTTGATTTGGAGTGAGGCCATAAAAGAAGACCACACACCTGCTTTATGTTAAGCAGGGTAAGAACGAGAGCCTAAAAGACTACATAGCCAGATTCAATAAAGAAAAATTAGAGGTCGAAGACTATGAGGAAAGCATAGCTATGACAACCCTCATTGGAGGACTCCAGAAGGGGAAACTATTATGGAAACTTACTGAAGACCCTCCGAGGATAATGATTGAATTGCTGTCAATAACAGGAAAGGTTATGAACGCCAAAAAGGCGATGGCAGCAAAATACGAAGACGAAAAAGGAGGCACCAGTGGGGGCAAGTACCAGACAAGGAACAAATAGGGAAAGAAGAGGCTGGCAGTTGACAAATTTGGCGACTATACCCCTTTGACGGTCAATTGCGAGCACATTCTGAATGAGATAAAGAGTGATCGATCATTGAAGTGGCCTGAGAAGTTAAGGACAACCCCTCACAAGAGGAATAAAAACCTGTGGTGTGAGTTTCACCAAGACCATGGCCATGTGACCGAAAAATATTTTGCTCTGAAAGATAAAATCAAGAAAATGCTAAAAGAAGGGAAGCTTAGGAAGTATGTTGACAAAGGTGCCTTCAACAGGGGCCGAGGGGATGACCCCATAAAGAAGAGAGGTGATGCATGCCGAGAAGATCCTCTAAACAGAAGGGACGACCCTTCAGATGATGATGATGACCCTGACCTCCCACCGAGAGATGACCACGGCCCTGTAAAGAGACTTAATATGATCTCACTTGGAGTTGGGATGATCTCTGGGGGACTAGCTGGAGGAGGGTCAGAGGTCGCAGACAGGATGGCCCATGTAGCCGAAGCCAAGGCAGTGACAAAAGCTATACACTCAACCTCTGTTGAGGCAAAGTCAGAAAAAAAGAAGAAGGTTGATATGGATACTCTGATAGTGGGATTTTCAAGAATGGAATTTAAAGGCCTCTTAGCCCCATATGATGACCCTCTCGTCATCACTACCAGGGTGCACGAATGTAAGGTGCCGAGGATATTGGTATATGGGGGTAGCTCTGCAGATGTGATGTTTTGTCCGTGCTTCAAAGCCTTAGACCTCAGCCATGCTAAACTCGTCCCATACCATCACCCATTAATTGGGTTCAGTGGGGAAAAGGTTCATCCTCTAGGAGTTGATGAGGCCGATGTCAGGATGGGGGACGAGTGGCCGAGATGGCTCACCAAGAGGGTCAGCTTCTTTGTGATGGATGAACATGTCTTCTCGGCCTACAACATTATACTAGGGCGAGTAGCCCTCAATGGGTTTGAGGTTGTGCCATCTACAGTTCATCAGATGATAAAATTTCTGACCCCTTACGGGGTAGGGGAAGTTCAGGGAGACCAGACGACGGCATGTGAATGTTACTTCAACTCCGCCAAAGAAAGAGAGGCGCAAAAGAAGGCAATAACCACTTACAATATTGATACCCTTGACCCCAGGGATGAGAAAAAACTAAAGAAAGGAGAAGTAGCGAAAGAGGTAGAATCCATCATCCTCAATGAAGATGAGCCGAAAAAAACCATTTAGGTCGATAAAGCTCTGAAGACATACATCAAAGAAGACCTCATCAAGCTGCTAAGGAGAAGACATGATGTTTTTGCATGGAGTCATGCAGATATGCCGGGGATCGACCCCGAAATCATGTGCCATAAGCTTAATGTGGTAGAAGGTGTAAAGCCAGTAAAGCGGAAGAGGAGAATTTATTCTTGAAAAAAATATGAGGTCATAAGGGACGAGGTCAAGAAGCTGGAAGATGCTGATTTTATCAGGGAGGTCATCTATCCTGAATGGCTGTCCAACGCAGTCATAGTCCCAAAAGCCAACGGGAAGTGGAGAATGTGCGTAAACTTCACAGACCTCAATAAATATTATCCCAAAGATAACTTCCCTCTCCCCCGCATTGATCAGATGGTAGATGCTACCGTAGGCTATGAGCTCATGAGCTTCATGGATGCCTATTCAGGGTACAACCAGATCTTCATGAACCCTGAAGACTCAGAGAAAATGACTTTCATTACCGATAATGGGACATACTATTATAGGGTCATGCCATTTGGCCTAAAAAATGCGTGGGCAACGTATCAGCACCTCGTGAATAAAATGTTTAAAGACCAAATTGGGAAGTCTATGGAGGTTTATGTAGATGATATGCTGACCAAGAGTTTAAAGGCCAAGGATCATGTTGCCAACCTCGAGAGGACCTTTAACACAATGGATAAGTACCGAATGAAGCTCAACCCGGCCAAATGTGTCTTCGGGGTCGGAGAAGGGAAGTTCTTGGGGTTCATTATCAACTAAAGGGGCATCAAGGCCAATCCTGAAAAGATAAAAGCCCTCATAGAAATGAAGACCCCCAAGACCATCAAAGACGTTCAGAGGCTCACAGGGCGAGTGACTGCTTTGAATAGGTTCGTGTCTAGAGCCACAGACAGGTGTTTGCCATTTTTTAAAATCCTTAGAAAGGCCTTTGAATGGAGCAAAGAGTGTGATCGGGCTTTCAAGGAGCTAAATTCATACTTAGGGTCTCCCTTGCTATTATCAAAGCCAGTACAGGGTGAACGACTACATGTATACCTGGTCGTCTCAGAATCAGCCATCAGTGCAGCCATTATGAGAGAAGAGGACGGAGTATAGAAGACTATGTATTTCAAAAGTAAGGCACTCCAGGGGGCAGAGCAAAGATACCCAAGGATGGAAAAATTATCATATGCCTTGATCCATGCATCAAGAAAGATGAAGCTGTACTTCCAATCCCATACAATGGTCATCCTCACCGACTCTCCTTTCAGACAGGTCTTACAAAAGCCAGAAAAATCGGGGAGGCTAATGGCCTGGGCTATAGAGTTGGGGGAGTTTAACATTGTATATAAACTTAGGGTGGCCATTAAGGGGCAAGCATTAGCAGATTTTGTGGCTGAATTTGCTTAGGAAGATGATGAGGTTGAAGATGAGATCCTTGAAGAGAGAGATACATGGCAAGGCATAATTATTGACCCATCCGTAGAAAAGGCTAAGACAAGCACCGCAAGAGAAAAAGTCACAGAAAACAAAGAGGGAAGATATCTCTTGAAACAGGGGTCCCTCACCGAGGGAAATTTCTCAGAAGAAAAGACCACATGGAACCTCTTCATTGACGGGTCCTCTTGCGAAAGCGGAAGTGGGGCTAGATTAATTATAACGGCACCTGATGGCAGATACATTGAGTACGCCCTAAGGTTCAACTTCAAAGACTCCAACAACGATTCTGAATATGAGGCCCTAATAGCAGGCCTCTCCATGGCTAAGTCTCTTAGTGTCAATCATATTGTGGTCCATAGTGATTCAAGACTAGTGGTGAATTAGATACTAGGAGCCTACGAGGCTAAGGATGAGAGAATGACCAAATATCTTGAAAGGGTAAGGGCACTATTAAAGAGCTTCATAGAGGTAAAGTTGAATAGGATACCTAGGCATGACAATGGCCGATACGATGCACTTGCTAGGCTAGCCTCAGTAACTAGGACAGAAGTCAGGAGGACAGTCCCAGTAGAAATTTTGCTTCAACCAACGATCGAAGAAGAAGAGGGAACACTTGGCTTTTGCTTAAACATCGACAGGGAATTTTCGTTGATGGACCCTCTAATCAGATACATTAAAGAGGGGGAGATGCCGAAGGCAAAATAAGAGAGGAAGAAGTTGAGATACGGAGTTGCGAAATTCACTGTCATCGTAGTCACCTTGTTCAAAAAGGGGTTCTTGCTCCCCTTGCTCAGATGTGTGCACCCGTCTGAGGTCCCTCACATTCTGCAAGATGTGCACGAGGGGTCATGCTCAATCCACATTGGGGGGAGATCATTAGCAAAGAGGATAGTAACCCAGGGGTACTGGTGGCCGACCCTGGGGAAAGACGCCACGGCATACATAAAAAAATGCGATAAATGTCAAATATTTGCCACAATCCCTCACCAGCCCCATCAGCCTCTTACCTCCATCACATCCCCATGGCCATTCGCAGTATGGGGAATCGATCTAGTAGGAGCTTTGCACAGGGCCGTCAATAACTATCGATACTTGATCGTAGCAATTGACTATTTTTTAAAATTGGTGGAGGCAGAGCCGATGGTAACGATCACAGAGTAGAAGACCTTCCAGTTCATTTGGAAAAACATTAAATGCAGATATGGTCTCCCCAACACCCTCATCTCAGATAACGGGACTCAATTCAAGAATACATCTCTAGAGAAGTACTATAAAAGGGTGAGTATCAAACAATTCTTCTCTACCCCGGGCCGACCTCAGGCTAACGGGCAGACGAAAGTTACAAATAGGACAATCCTAGACAGGATAAAAAAGAAGCTCGAGGAGGCAAAAGGAAGATGGGTCGAGGAGTTATACCCTGTACTGTGGGCCTACAGGACGACGGTAAAGACTCCTACCGGAGAAACCCCGTTCATGCTGGCGTATGGTTCAGAGCCCGTCATCCCTATCGAGAATGGGTTTCCTACTCACAGAGTCCAAATATAGGACCCCCAGAGAAATATAGAGGAAAGGAGACTTGACTTAGACTTGATCAAGGAAAGGAGAGAAGACGTTGAGATAAGGCAAGCTGCCTACTAGCAGAGGACTGCCAGGTTTTACAACCAGAGGGTGAAGCAAAGGACAATAGCAGTGGGAGACTTTGTCCTCAAAAAGACCTGGCAAAATCCTAACAAGCTCCACCCAAATTGGCATGGTCCTTGGAACCTATAGACTAGAAAACCTTTAAGGGGAACCCTTTTTGAATCCCTGTAATGCAGATCATCTAAATAAATAAGAATCAATAATGTTGTAATGTCCTATCGGACCACAGTTGTAATGAATGTGTTGCTCCAACAGAACACTTGGAATGTTAATGAGAATGTCATATTGGTCCCTCATCTTGTGTTTGTTAATTCTAGTATAATTGGGGTTATCCTTGGTAGCAACTCCCCTCGGCTATAATGAGGGTCAATGGTGGGGACGACCCCCCCATTCACCCTCAAGAAAGACGAGGGGGACTTGATTTATAACATCATTAAATTGGTGGGAAACTACCCTCGTCTATAATGAGGGTCAATGGTGGGGACGACCCCCCATTCACCCTCAAGAAAGACGAGGGGGTACTTGAAATTTAAAACCATTAAATTGGTGGAAAACCACCCTCGGCTATAATGAGGGTCAATGGTGGGGACGACCCCCCATTCGCCCTCAAGAAAGACGAGGGGGGACTTGTAAAATGGGTGAACAGATAACAGCCAAGTCAAATCATATAGAAAGACCAAAAGAGAGAAATTCCATTATAAGAGCAAATTTCATGACAATGTTCTACAATATTTGTCCAAAAGGAAGTCAAGTACAAAAGCTTTACATGCAGAGGGTATGGGCCACATACGACCACCCTATTGAGCAACATCAAAGGGCGGGGCTTCAAGATTAACAATGAGAGTCTCTTCGACGACCAAGACGGGCCAATCCTCAGAGGTTCCGATGCCTTCAACGTTCACCTGTGACACTACATGGGCCAGCGCCTCAGCAATCAGGGGGTCTCTCAACTCCACTGCTTCCAGAGAGGGGCGGACAGACGATATAGCATCAGCGAACTTCAGGACGACCCACCGACAGGCTGTCCTGATACCCCTCTCCAAGTATTCAAGACCGAAGCCTTAAAACTTGTGTGAGAGTTTGTAAGCTTCCACTGCATCAACCTCGGCCTTCTTCACTGCCTCAACTAGTTCGCTCTTGAACTGAGCGTTCAGGGCTTCTTCCTTTGCCTTGAAGAGGTCAGCCTTTGCCTTCAGATCTGCATCGTGCTGCCTCATAATCTCATCCAGGACCCTAGCGTGCTCAGTCCTGTCACTCTCCAATATTGCCATGGCAGTCTCAAGCTCAGTCTGCAGCTCAGCCTCGTGTTGGATAGCTCTCTCGGCTTTATGAAATTTTTATTGATTCTCGTCCATCCATTTGGTGTCCGACGTGAAGGCACAAACAGTCTGCACAAAGATAGGCACTTAGTAAGGGGCCAAGGGAATAGTTGGTGAAAAGTTGACTGAGGAAATGAAGTAAAAATAAGCACCTGGGCCAGAGTATGCAGACCATAATCATACACCTTGGCAGGGGGCATCTTTGATAAAAAGTCATAATCAGCGCTGAGGGAGCAGAGAACATGGAAGCCTTAGCTGCCCTCAGGTTGGCTATAAGGGAGGATGGCTCAGCCTTTAAAAATGTCAAATTTTAGGACCAATAAGCCCCCATACTGGAAGAGGAGCCGGTCCCCTCAGACGTCTCCACCCTCGCCCGCGTCCTAGAATCCGACCGAGGATCAACAGGAAATTTTGGCTCTTTTCTTTTATGACTGTCGACAGTCGGCTCAACATGTGTCGGCCCCACGAACTTTATCTTCCTCGGAGGCTGTTGAGGCTCTTTGCCCTTTTTCTTTCCCAGCCAGACAATAAGCTTGGGGCAGTCATCTCCTAAATTTGGTCAGAGATATTTATAGGACGACCTGAAAAGGAGATGACATATCAAAAAGAGGCAGAGACAAAGACGAAACACTTGGAAAAAAAATAAAAAATTGAGTAAAAAACCACTCACATAGTTCTGTCACGGGGCCGACCCTCAAACCATCTTCTTTGAGGAAATGAGGGGTCATTAATTCTTCAAACTTGGCAAGTTAACCTTCTCTCCATTGCTCCCTCTGGTGGTCAACAATGACCCTCTCCTCCAAGCTGAGTCCGGGGTCTGATCGCACTTTCATTGAAGGGTTAGACCATACCCTTAGTACCCTCGGACTGTCTTCCACGGGCTCGCCCTCGGCGGAGAATTCCCAATCCCTAGAGATAAAAGAAAAACCTTCTCTTCCAGTTATGATTAGAAGTATGAACCACGTGGATAAGCTTCTTGTCAGACTTCCTAGCCCCCAAATGGAAATACCCAGGCTGTTTGGACGATGAGGTGATGTTGTAGCAGGCAAGGAATACATCGACCGAGGGCTCGTCGGTGAATGAATTCTTCCAAAGCGAGATGTAGCCGAGGATAGTCCTCCATGAGTTGGGAGGAAGTTGAGAAGGAGAAACCCCAAGGGCAGACAAGATATCGACTATAGCAGGGTGTAGAGGGAACCTAACGCCTACCCTTAGCATTTGCTCATAAACAACAATCTCTCCCTCGTCCCCCTGGAAGACTCTCTCAGATTCAGTTGGGACCTTCATGCTTATATTGGGTTGTATGCCAAAGAGATGCCTCCATACTAAGAGATCACGGTCCTTAACTGATGATACATAAGTCAAGGCGCTTGAAGTATCAACTTGACCATCATCATCAGAAGAACCCTCACTGTCGTCCTCAGCTCTCTCGTCCTCGGATCCCCTTGCCTCGTCGCCTATCAGGGGACCATCTGGAAAGGCTAATTGAAATGCAAGAGGGGACAAGGCTGTTACAGGGACAACCTCAGAAGGTTCTGTGCCCTCGGCCTATCGGCTTGGGCTAAGAGTGGACGTCTCTTTTCTCCCAAAAGGATGAGCACCCATCGGTGACGATGCTCTCTGATCCATTCACCCCTAGCTCGATTGACACTCGGCCGAAGGACAAGATGACCCACAGGACTTAGGGGGTATTATCATGGACAATGGAATGGGAAAGATGGGTCGTACCCAATGAGGGTCAGCCCCTCGTCTTCTCTTATCCTCTTCCTTCATTCGCCTAATCTTTACAAAGAACTTCTCTCTCAAGGACGGGAATTCCTCAGCTAAATTGTAAAGTCTTCTAAGCATTATGGGGAAAACCCTACACTTAAAGGAATTTGGCTAATCTAACTACAAATAAGATTACAGTTTACTAAGTTTGACTCTTAGATCAAACCTAAGGAAACGAACAGCTTTTTAGGTTTGAATACTCAAGAACAACTCGTCAGAGAAGAACGCCGTAAGGGTATAAAACAACCAAAGAAAAATCAAGTCCTACAAGCCTAAAGTAAGAAAGCAAACAACAATGGAAGATAAAGAGGGCACTAGGGCAGAAAGATTACATGACAAAGAACAGCGAGACTGCCAAGCTCGAAATGCTGAAGTTGTAGAAATGGCGGTTTGGGACTTGAGAAACTAGAGAGAGAAAACCTGGGCGCGAAGAAGAAGGAGAAAAGAAAATGTTTCAAAAAACCTTTTTATACCTTTTTATGAGTGGGCCCATTAACCAAGGCAAAACACGACCCACGAGGAGGGTATCACTAGGGCACAAAATCCCAGGCCAAGTGCGCAGCCGCCACGTTTGGGAAACTGGAACGACGATGAGTATCTACCTAGGTGTCAAATCAGCTTGACAGGTGTCACTCACCAAAATGATCATACACTTATTTCAAAAGCAGCACTATCCCCCAGCCATCTCAACAACATCGATGGCTAAGGGCTGGGGGGTGATTGATATACCCATATATATACCCTCGGCCAGGCTGAGGGCGTGCTCCACCAGGACGAGGCTAAGATAATCTCTCAGCTAATATCGGATAACCCTTTAGTGGGATGACCCCTCATCAGGCCCAGACGACCCTATGAGGGTAAGACCCTTCATCAGGCCCGGATGACCCTTCAGTGGGCCGACCCCTCATCATGTCTCAGACGACCCTCCAGTGGGCCGACCCCCTCATCATGTATCGGATGACCCTTCAAGGGGCCGACCCCTCATCAGGCCAGATAACCCTTCTGTGGGCCGACCCCTCATCGTGGTCTGGACGACCCTATGAGGGTACGATAGTACAAGGCCCATACTAGGCTTGGCTTACTGCCAGCAGGAACTTTTCCCTCGGCCTCGCATCATAGACCGAGGGTGACATCATCACAGTGCGTGACTTGGGAGACGCGTGGAACAGTGCGCATGGGACTCATATGGCATGTGGAAGACCGTTATAACAATATCAACCCCTCACGTGAGGGAATATTATGTCATCATTAATCATAGGTGGCACCTCCAGGTGTCAGTAGGGGATTGGATAGATCATAGATCACATGCACCGTACATGCTTGGGGGGTACACTACTCCCCCCAAGACCTATATATACTTGTAACCTACAACCCTACAAAGGGATCGATAATTGGTAACCCTAGCTAAAACTCTTCTTGTACACAGTAGAGAGAGAGTGAGCTTATGTGCATTATATCCAAGGCAATTAGTGCCCATAGTTAGTGGATCACACACTCACAGTGGATGTAGGCCTAATTGGTCGAACCACTATACATCATTTTCTTATTCGTCTTATACTCATCCCTTTTTATACACTTACACACATACCTCTCTATGGCTACCATTGTTATTACTGTTTGAGCCCATCATCACTTATCTGGTGGTGCTGAATCTTAGCATCATCAGGTTGCATGTAGAGGATTTACCCCATTTGTAGATAATTAAATCTGGAGATTTTATGTATAAATCCCGAATTGAATTTAAGGATTTGAAATACTTAAAGTGATGGCTTCATTATATGAGGATTCTTAGTGATTTTAAAAATTATTGGTTTCCCTTTTTGAAAACGTAAAGTTTTGAATACTAATTTGTGTTAGAAATTGGCCCATAATGATTAGCGTTAGTTTAGAAACCTTTAAACTGATGTTATACGAAATTTGGATTGAGTTTGAGGTTTGGAATGTTGAGAAAAATCGAAATTTGGAAGAACTGGGTCTATTCAGAATTTTCGTTAGAAGACCTGTCCAGGTCGTTCGAACGACCTCGTTCGAATGGGACTTCTAACGAGATTTCCAACAACCTTTCTAACGAATTTCTGAGTTCGTTCGGAGTGGGAACTTCGTTTGAACGAACTCGTTCGAACGAGAATCCTGGAACTTCTAACGAAGTTCCAGAATGGGTTTTTAGGGTGGTTTGGATTGGAAATCTTCCTAGGGTTATCTATGTAAGTGTATTAACTTTCATGAGTAACGGGTGGCTTAAATTTCCAAAGTGTTAAGGAATTAATGGGTAATGGTACTCGCGGTATTGAATTTGTGTGGAAACTTAGGAAGGGATATAAGTCCTAGAGAGGATTTATATATACGGGTATCGAGGAGAGTAATGGCGTTAATAATACTTACGGATTATAGTATTTCGGTTATATTATTACCTATTAATATATATAGGTTGTGTGCATGATTATTACTTTGAATATCATGTGTATGACATACCTAGCTACTGCCTATCGAACGGGGGTTAACGCGTTGTGGATGACCATATCTTGTTTGCCTTCGGGGGATTTTGAGTCGTACCACTAAAGCATGGAACCTAGGTACGGGATATCTGTGAGAATGATAGTGACGACGGTCGTATGGGTGCGTAGGTATGTGCGTAGCCCATCGGCTTGGGACTATGTTCGCCTCCAATATGTGTATATGTTTTAATTGGTTCTTGAGAGATTGAACATGTTGTCCTTTATGCGTGAGCGTTTCAATGGGACTAGATAGCCGAGTATGCCTAGCACTAGGGGTTTCTTAACCATGGGTTCTGTATAGATATAATTATATGTATACATAGTGAGATTTATATATGTATACTGAGTTCCTATTCTGTGTTTCTTGTTGGCTACTTTATTATAGTAAATATTTATTGGGTCACCGGTTGGGAGTAAAGAATTCTATGAGAATGAGTTACAAAATCCTTAAACCTATTCCTAATAATAGTAATATATTGATTTCGGATTATTTAGATATTGTATCCGGCATAGTGATTATCCTACATATAGTTAGGTAAAGTGACGAGACTAGTATGGGTAGTTATACTCGCTAGGTGTGCACATTAGATGAGAGGTGAGCATCTCAAGTGAGTAGGCTAAGTTAACATGGATAATATATGTGCTAATTAAATCAATTTAAGCACTTTCTATATTTAAACTATTTTCTACTCGGGCTCTGACCCGTTTTTCTGCAAATCTCTTTTCTTGTTATATTATTTTAGATGCTCAGCCAGAGGGACACCAGACTTAGGATGTTCCATTCATTTGCTGAGCTATAGCTGTTGTGGAAGCTACGAGATATTGCTAGTAGATGCTTTTGAGTCTATTTCTCCTTATCTATCAATCATTTATTTCAGTTGGACATGTCGTCCCTCATATTTTACATTCAGAGATTTAGAGTTGTTTTATTATATCATTAGACTTTGATTTCATGTTATTGGACTCTTGTATGGAATTTTGACTGGATGTGTTTATTCCAGTTCTTACCTTATACTATTGTGATGTATGATGATGTTTAGATAATACTCCTTACTGATGTCGGTTAATAACAAGATAAAATTTTGACACCAACCTTTTTAAATATTAGGTGGTTAGTTTTTATTAAAATTAAAAGTTGAGTTTTCGACAGTGATGCAGTATCTGAACCAACTTGATATTCTGAAAGTAATTAATTAAGGACTGATCACCCGGTAATTAATTAGGAGGGGTGTCACAATATCTTTATTTGTTATAGTTTGTTATTGGTATTAGTCTTATAAAGCCCATAAAATTCTTGTACCATTTTTAGAAGATAATAAATTGGCGCCGTTTGTGGGAATTTTGATGAGATTTTGTTGTCTCCTACCATTCCTACTTTACGATTTCAATTTTGTGAAATTTCATTAATCCAATTTCTCTTAATTCTATGTTCACAAATTCTAGGAAAGGGATACAATATAGAAAGAAACCGTAAGAATGACACACTTTCATCCTCAACCCTTATTGGAATGGAGGATCTACAAGGAATTCTGATGAGCATAACTAGGGGCCAAGAGGTAATGCAAGAAACGCTGAAGCAACTGATGCAAAAAATCTAGGCTGGTCAAAACAAACTGGAAACATATTTTATCTCCCCACCTGGGAGAGTACCCTCTGACAGGAGGGGTGAAATGTTGCCTCATGTCCTTTATAGAGACATACAATCAGCCTACCACGAACAGGCTTTGGAGAACCCTAGGAGGTTGAACTAGGGTTCACAAAATGAAAGAAATACATCCAGATACTCTAAATCATAAGATGAAATGTCATATCATCCAAGGGCCACATAATCCCCCAGGAGAACTGATTACTATGACGAGCAATCATTATCCAAGGAGAGGCCAAGTGTGTTGGAAATGCTAAGCAGAGGCTCAGCATTTGATCGTTTGGGTCCATGAGTAGCAAGACGAAAACATCATAGAAAGCTTAGAGAATATCAAGAAGGCTTAACCAGATCAAGGTCGAGCGTATGAGGGGCAACACGAGATTAATAGACTTTTCAGGAAGAGAGCTCATCACAAAGTCGTAGTCGAGCATCCATGACCATTATAGTTAAGGTGAGAACGATGAACAACCTTAGAAGGGCACAATTTAATGATTGGAGGATTGTTTAGGAGAAATGGAAAAATCAAAGAATCCCTAATATAGTGGTTTCGTTAAAGGATCTCCATTTAGATCGTCTATTATGGATTATCCCACACTTATTAAGTTCAAACCGCCTATGGTGACTCGAAAGTATGATGGTTAGACTGATTCGATATTGCATGTAGAACAAGAAAAATCTATTGCCGACATATTCAGTCCTAGACGAGATGCATTATTGAGCATTTTCCAGTATGATCAGTAGTTCGACGCAGATTTGGTACAACAATATACCGCGAGGACAAATCTTAAACTTTCAGCAGTTAGCCGACCTCTTCATTAGTAATTTTTTTTTTGGAGCCATGCCCAGTAAGAGGGTATCTCATATGCTAAAATTCATCTAAAAATTTAGCTAGACTACCTGCGAATACATTACCCACATTAGTTGTGAGAAATTAGAAGTAATTGACTACGACGAGAAGGCAACAATCACCACACTAATGAGTGGTTTTCTACTTGAGAAGTTGTATTACGTGTTAGCTAAGAAACCACCCAAGACGATAAATGATTTATTAGCCAAAACCGAGGAGATTATGAATGTAAAAAATTCTATTACTACAAAAGAAGTTAGTAGCCCCAAAGCCAACACTAGTAAAAGCTCAGAGAAGAAAGTGCAAATGATAAAAAGGCTGGCAAAACCAAAGACATACAATGAATACACTCCTTTAACCATCAACATCTACCATATTCTTGAGGAAATACATAAGAGAAAAGATCTGAAGTTTCCCAATAAGCCGAAATCCCCAACCAATAGAAGGGACATGAGCAAATATTGTGAATTCCACAGGGATTATGTCCATAATACTGATAATTGCATAACCCTGAAGAACGAGATAGAAAATATAATAAGTTAGGAAAAATTGTCAAAATTTGTGGACAAATATGGACGAATAGATCAAAGGGAAGATGATCAGAATCTCCACCTTACAAGAAGAAAAGAGATAGAGATAATGATTCTAGGGATGACCCAGATCTACCCAAAAGGACTAAGGAGCCTTTACATAAGGTAAAAATGATCTAATTTGGATGTAAATTAATTACATGAGGAGATGCTAGAGGAAGAAGTGAGCCCGTAGAGAGAAAATTCTATCTCAATGAGGCAAAGGCATGTGCTCACATTGGACAGATCAACCTAATCGATAATGTGGACACCCGACCTAGGAAGGTAAATAAATATTGCCTTGTGGTTGGTTTCTACAAAGATTACTTATTAGGTGTGTTATTTCCATATAATAAGCCATTAACAGTCTCTATGATGGTACATAAAAGCAAGGTTGCAAGAATTATGGTTGATAATGGTAGCTCTGTTGATGTTTTGTTCTACAACTGTTTTAAAGGTTTGAGATTAAGGGACAAAAAGATTCAAGATTACTACCGACCACTTATCGAATTTCCAATAGAAAATGTATATTCTCTCAGCACAATTGAGATAAAAGTTGTGATTGGCATGTGTCCCAACTACAAAATAAAGAATATTCATTTATTCACCCTAGACAAAAATTCCACTCAGCATACAACCTTATCTTCAAAAAGTTAGGGATGAAGACATTTGAAGCACTCCCTTCTAGTGTGCACCAGTGCATGAAGTTATTCACTCATTATGGTGTAGGTATAGTGAAAGTAAGTCAAACGAAAGCCAGGGAGTGTTACTATACCTCGACCGACCAGGACTAGAAGAAACTGACACTTCCTGCCAAATCGAAACGTTTGATACTTAGGAATAGGAAGAGCTGGTCAAGGGGAAGGTCGTAGAAGATTTAATATTAATTATATTGGATGAAGAACACCCAAAGAAGACGGCCCAAATAGGCTCATCACTAGATCCTACCATCAAGAAAAAATCAGTTGATTTTCTTAGGCAACATAAGAGTTTATTTAATTGGAGCCACAAAGACATGTCGGGGGTTGACCCAAAATTCATCTCCTATGAGCTAAACATAGTCAAAGATACCAAGATGATCAAACAAAAATGAGATGCTTTTTGTCAGGAGAAGAATCTGGATGTATAAGAAGAGGTGGATAAACTATAAAAAGTGAACTTCATTGGATACGTTAAGTATTCAAAGTGGTTTTCCATTGTAGTGATGGTCGAGAAAATGAATAATAATGGCTTATGTGTGTGGACTTCACTGACTTGAACAAAGAATGCCCAAAGGATCACTATACTTTGCCAAGAATTGATTAGTTGGTCGATGCTACTTTAGGGCATGAGCTTCTCAGTTTTATGAATGCATACTCAGGATACAACTAGATAAAGATGAAGCCCGAAGATTAGGAAAATACTTAATTTATCACGAGCCCAAGTACCTATTGCTACAATGTTATGCCCTTTGGGATAAAAAACACTAGATCAACATAACAAAGGCTGGTGAATGAAGTGCTTGAATAACAAATAGGCAAAAACATGGAGGTGTATGTTAATAAAATGCTAACCAAGAGAAAATCAACCACAAACCACATCGGAGATCTATGACGTATATTTGACTAACTAGAAAAGCATAAAATGAAGATCATCCCAATAAAATATGTCTTCAGAGTACGAGAAGGGATGTTCCTAGGCTTCATGGTAAATCAAAGAGGCATTGAGGCCAATCCAAATAAAATTTAGATATTAATCATCATGCAGTCTGCGATGAACAAAAAATAAGTACAAAGATTAATAGGGCGTGTGGATGCATTGAATTGGCTTGTTTTGCGAGATAATGAAAGTTACTACCCTTCTTCAAAGTATTACGAAAGACATTCGAATGGAATGATGAGTGTGACACAACGTTCTTGGATTTGAAGAAGTATCTTGGATCTCCACCTCTGCTTTTAAGTCTTGTCATAAGAGAAAACTTTACTTATACTTAGTTTTATCTGAACTAGTAGTCATCTCGACATTGGTTCGATAAGAAAATAGAGTACAAAAAATAGTTTACTATACCATCAAAACATACCGAGGAAAGGAGATTCGACACCTAAGGCTGGAGAAATTAGCACTGGCCCTAATTGAGGGTTCCGTAAAGAGGAAGCCATACTTTTTGGCCCATACTATTATTGTCTATACTGACTTACCTCTATGCCAAGATGTTCATAAGCCTAAGAAATTGGGCTGACTCATGGCTTTGGCTGGAGAACAAGGAGAGTACGACATTCAATATGAACCTAGAATGGACATCAAGGGCCAGGCTATAACAGATTTCACTACCGAGTTCACACACGAAGAAAAGCCTACCAAGCAGATTTTTCAGGAAGAAAGCTCTACGGTGAGGGGTGAAAATCAAACTTCCATTGAAGAAAGTTTATCCCCAAAACATATTGAGTAGACTTCCCCTAAAAGAGATTACTAGTCCAATCAAATGAGTAGACTCCTATGGGAGATAACCCAACTATTAACCCAACTGACCAGATTATTGATATACCAAGGTCATCGACCAAGGAGGAAAAAATTACTCGTGACTTGAAGCAAATGAATAAATTATTTAATTACAATAACTTGATCGAAGTAGATTTTAAAGAACACCCTATGAACTGGATAATGTTCTTAGATGGTTATCTTGGGTAACTGCCAGTGAATAAGGTTTAATCATCACAACGTCGGATAACATTAATGTAGAATATGCACTAGATTCCACTTTAAAGCCTCAAACAATGAGGAAGAGTATAAAGCACTCATAACGGGGTTTGTATTGGCATAATCCCTTGGCGCCAAAAGATATTAGCACACAGTGATTCTTAACTCATAGTAATCTAAGTTCTGGGAATATATAAGGAGAGAGAGGAGTCTATGGAAAAATACCAGACCAGGACCAAAAAGAAGTTAGTAGAATACCTAGCGGTCAAGATGGTAAGAATTCTAAGATCCATAAATGTTCGATAAGACGCACTTGCACGATTGACATCCACTAAAAGGACATAGTGAGAAGAATAATTCCAATAGAGATCTTCATGCACCAGAGTATAGACGAAGATATTGTTAATATAATAGAACTAGACTTGGGCTATCATGGATGGGTCTAATACTAGCATACCTAGAGTTTATCATGCTACCAACAGACCTTAAAAAATCTAGGAGACTCAGGTATAAAGAAGCTAGATATATTCTTGAGAGGGGAATCATATTCAAAACACGGTTCATTATTTCTTAAATCAGATGTGTCCATCTAGCCGAAGTCCATGACTTGACTAAAGATGTACATGAAGGCTCTTGTGGATCCCATTCATTCGGTCGATCATTAGTAAAAAGAGTAGCCACACAAGCCTACTATTGGCCTACTGTGAAGGCATACTACGTAGATTATACAAGAAGATACCCTTAGCCATTTGTTATGTGGGTTATAGACCTGGTCACCCCTCTACAAAAAATAAGAGGAAGGTTCAAATATCTGGTCATTACAGTGGACTATTTAACCAAATAGGTAGAGGCTAAACCCCTGGTGAAATTGCCATATGAGAAAGTCTTCCATTTTATTTGAAAGAACGTTATTTGTAATTATGGAATTGTTTTTTGCCATCATCATCATCGACCATAACTCATAATTTGATAATCAATAATTCGAAGACTATTGCATTCGATCTAAAATCTAGAAGCTACGTTATGCACCAGCTCATCCACAATGCAAAGGGAAAATAAAGGTAACCAATACAACTTTACTCGATGGGATGAAAAAGAGATTAGACAATGTTAAAGTTAACTAGATCAATGAAATCCAAAATGTCCTCTAGGCGTACCGAATAACGTCGAGAATAACAATTGTAAGACTCTTTATATGTTAGCTTTCAAAAATGAGGCAGTAGTTCCAACAGAAATTGGCCTACTAAGTCACGGTGTACTTAATTTTAACTCTCCAAAAGGTGACCTAATGATAGTCTACATCTAGACATGGTAGAGGAAGTTAGAGGACATGCATCACTTCAGGTAGTAACATACCAATAGTGCACTGATCATTTTATTAAAAAAAGTAAAAACTAGAAGTTTCAAGCACGGAGACTATGTGCTGAAGAAAGTCATTTATAAAGGGAACAAGTTCAAGCCTAACTGGTATAGTCCGTACAAAATTTCTACTATTATCCAACCAGGAACTTATAGAATTGAAACCTTGGAAGGAGAGCAATTCAAGAACCCTTGGAATGTCGAACACCTAAGGATATATTATCAATAAACATGTAATGTCTTTTCATTTGAAGCTCTTTTATTTCTTGTAGCTCGATTTTAATGAATGTTATCATTTTGGTTATGTTTTTTTATCGGTATGAGGAAATGTGCAACTTGTCAAGAGTCAAAATGAAAGACATCTTAGCAGCACATTCGAAATCAAACCAAATAATAACATACAAAATTATGTGACACCCCGCCTAATAAAATACCGGGTGATCAGTCCTATGCCAAATTAAAACAGGAATCCCAGTTGGTTCATCCTTAGCATCACTGTCGAAAACTTTTTAAAACTTACTAGCCACCTAGTATTCCAAAAGCTAGTGCCAAATTTTAACTTTTTAATTAAACAAAACAGTACATGCAGAAATAAATATAAACCATTCACACAACTGAATAAAACTCAACTGAATAATTAATTAAACAATTTGTCGAATAAACCATCGGCCTCCAAAATGAATAATCCAATACAAACATCCAACACCTGAATAAATACATCTGAAAACTGTACTGAGAAGACTAGGCGACAAGCCCTAAATAAAACTAAAACTGATAGATGATTCATACTCTAGGAATGAATAAACAATGCGACTAATCCAAACTCCTGCTAGCATCCACATATGCCGCAACTCCGTATCCCTGGAATAGAATATCAATCCTGGTGTCCCTGTGGCTGGACACCTAAAAGGTTTTGAAAATGGTTTTATAGCAAGGGTTAGAACCCAAAACATTTTGAAAATATTTAGCAAGTGAATTAACTGCAGTAATTTAACATGCACGAATGCGCTTCATATTTAAATTAGCGTCGCACTCCCTTGTGGACATTCTCACCCCTCCACTAATGTGCACACCTAGTGGTTACCTTAACCCCACCTAGTTGTACTACCCCGTCCAACTAGTCCTGGTATACCTTCCCTTGCCATACTACTCTAACCCGAGTATAATTATTAAAGAATTATAAGTTGTCTCACCAATTAACTTAATTAATTCCTTCTTAAATAATATCATATAATTGTGTCACAAGTTATATAAAGTAAATACATCACACACTGTATTATTACCCGCATATAATATTGAATACCATCACACACTGTATTATTACCCTCACAGGATGATTCCCTCTAAAGTTCTATCTCACTAGGTGCGCTCACATAACCTAGTTACCCAAGTTGGAATCGCTCACCAACCTGGCCTAAAACATAAACGAAGTGGAGGTGGTCATATTCATTCCCTGAAAGTGAGATAATCCCCTGACCCATATACCAGACGCTATGACTTGGGGATATACTCACCCTACTCCTCAAGCTAGGGGATTCACCCACATCGCGCAACCTCCCTTGATAGCACTAGAGTATATAAATTAAATAAATATCTAATCACTGATATTTAATAACACACACAATATATACACACATATATATACTATCATTACACCGTATATATATAAAAAATAAATCCTGGCTTCACCGTGTACTCACAACCCGTAACACTAGCCCGAAATTTCCTGAGTCTATGGCCTCAACTAAATAAATTTTCTCACTTATTAAATTGACGTCACCCTGAGTCTGTGGTCCGACTCATATATATTTAATTCACACCTCAATTAATATAATATTTTCCCCGAGTCTATGGTCCGACTCTCATATAAATACATTACGCAGTAATGGTCCGACTCTAAGATATTTAATTCACATCTCAATTAACTTATTACTTTCCCGAGCCTATAGTCCGACTCTAATTAATTAACACACCCATTAATTTAATACCTCCCCTAGTCTATCGTCCGATTCTAATTAAATTAATTAACACACCTATTAATTTAATACCTCTCCGAGTATATCGTTCGACTCTAATTAAATTAATTAACACACCTATTAATTTAATACCTCCCCGAGTCTATCGTCCGACTCTAATTAAATTAATTAACACATCAATTAATTTAATACCGATCCGAGTCTGTGGTCCGACATCCGACTCTAATTTAATTAATTACAACATCCATTAATCTAATACTTTTCCGAGTCTGCCTTCCGACTCTACTTTCATTAATTAACACATCCATTAATTTAATAACTTGGTGCCACCCAACCATTATTCCCGAACTTGCTCACTTGGCCCATAACTTAATATTTTCCGAGTCTATGTTCTGACTCCAAATTAATTTATTCTCTCAATAATTTAATTTAATACTTTGGCGTCACTTAACCAACATACCTGGACTCGCTCACTCGGTCCATTTTTACATCTCAGAATTTCATTTCCACATATTCGTCCATAATGTGCCACACATTCATCTCCATCAAATTTCTCAATTATAATTACCTATAATTACCAACATACCCCGACTTGCTCACTTGGTCCATTTTCAACATGTAAAATCAGCCCAAAAATCTTTTTCTCAATAATTATTTCCATGTAATTAAAACTGGCGGCACTGCCAGAATTTCTGCATCATCGATCGATCGAACCCCCTTGGTCGATCAATCGACCGTTCCAGTATTCATCCTCTCCAGCCCATTGTCAGCCATGGACGAACCCTAAATCTTTGATTCTCAATCTAAACTGTTACCCAAATACAATTAACATATCCTCCATATAAGAAAATGGTCTAAACATTCTACAGACCTTAATTCATCATCAATTTTCGTTAATTCCAACGTTTTCCCGATTTGGGTATTATTCGGGTTTCAAATCTCCAATACTAATTTCATTCATATTAAGAGAAATTAACCATTGATTCTTACTGGTTTTAATATACGATTCATTCCTCTACATTCTAGATTCATAAATACAATAAATCTCACCCTTAATCCCATTAAGGTATATCAATTTCCAAAAACCCAATTTTAATTTTGGTTACACACCCAAAACGAATTTTTCATACACACACACACTATGATATGATTTGATTATCATCAATTTAGGAATCACAACAGTTAACCACTTGCCTGGACTTGTTCATAGAGTCTGTTCCGTTGGTGTAGTCCCTTAATTTGGCTCCAAAATCCCCAAATTGGCTCTTGATTTGCTTTCCCCCAATTTCCCTCTCAAGCCCTAGGCTTAGAATTTGTGTTTTCTGCCGTTTAACACTTCACCATTTAGGTTAAAAACCCTTAATCCCGTTTTTGGCCATATGGACCTAATTAAAATGGCCCAACTCACCCCGTGTGAGCCCGGCTATGCCCAAAAATACCCCGAGACCCAATTACTACCCCCGGACACTCTTTTTTGACTATCTCGACCCTTCCAGACTCAACCGCGCACTCAGAATTGCCATCCGAAATACTTTTTGACATTTCCAAATTTCGACCTCAAAATGCGACACACATTAATTCGGACAATTAAACTTTAAAGTCGCCAATTATAAATAATTCGGCTCACTCAAATAAATTCTCTAAATTGAATTTAAGTTTCTCCAATTGAAATATTTTTATAACTCCCAAAAATAATTTAAATATTAAATCCTCAAAATTACGGGGTATTACAAATTACTTCATGTATGATCTCTCCTTTAGGGAAGACCACGAATAAGAAGTTCACCAAATTACTTCATATATGATTTCGCCTTTAGAGAATACCAAGAAAAAGAAGCTCACCAAATCACTTCTTATATGATTTCGCCTTTAGGGCAAACTAAAAACAATAAGTTCACCAAATTTAAGAAATCCATTGCAGCCATAAGAATGACAAGATCCGACCATATCTGACTGAACACATGGATAATTTTTAACACTCTTAGGAAATTAACACTAATACTTGATAACCCAGGTTCATCCGATCATGGTAACTAGTAAGGTAGATCAATTAGGAAATAGTCGACCATGTGATCATAAGACTAAACTACTAGCAGAATCATTTTAACTCATCAAGATAACTTGACTTAAAGTTAAGATAATTTGATAACATCTACTTATGCAAAAAGACAAACAATCAAAGGGGCATGAATATAACATTTTATTATAACTTATAAGTTATTATAATGCGTTACAAGGATAAACTTTAACATAATCTTTAGTCATGAAAAGTGGTTGACTTTCTTGGGGAACCTTCAAAACTAGTAGGGGAACGTCTAAAGAACGAGAGTAATGGTCATCTACAGATCTATGATCCTAGGATGAATACCAACTAACCCTATCTAAAAGATGAAGAGGCAGGATTAGATCATCATCATCAACGAGACCATAATCCCCAAGATATTTTCTTATTAAACTCATGGGAATATCATCTCAATGAATCCACGGAGACATAAGCTTGAAGGTAGGTTTAGGTATGTCCAAACAACATCGGTTAAGCCAATAACATAATTTATTTTCATTTATAATCTTCAATACTACTAGATCATTGAGCCAACCATGCTTGTAACAGACATTCTTTTCTTGATCAAGCTCTTCCCTTATATGAACAAGGGCTTCATCTTAATCATCCATCCAGGTAGTATGAGGTTGCTTATGAAATTGATACGTGAAGTGATCTAACTTACCATTAAACCTCTCTGTGGACATTTGGGTTGGATTCCTCCAGAGTGGGCCGTCCCTAACATTTAGTCGAGAGGGAAAATTAGAGAAGTCCCTCTCTCCCAGTGCTTTCAGATGATTTGAGGATATGGGAGTCCTGTTTCTGCCACTCGTGCTGATATATTCATGGGCTACCTCGAATATAAATCAACCATCATCAAAAGGGTACAAATGTAAAGAAGTGGAGTTGCCATCCTATTTTACGCAAAACAGACAAAAGAAATGTAGCCGTTTTGAGAGAACAACATAAAGGTTATACTGATGCGAACGAAACCAAATAAGTCAAGGGTCCAGGGACTAAGTTATGGAATGAGAAGGTGTTAGGCACCCATAAAAATATTTCCGATCTTTCATGGACCAAAGTGTTGATATTCTCTTTTTATCCAAAGTGTGATATGAGTGTACATGTTGATATGAGTGTACATGTTGTGGTGTGAACAATAGGAGAAAGAAAGTATTCGACTCACATCATGGGAAATACAAAGCGAAATCATCCTAAGGAGTGTACCAAAGAAATAATAATAAATATAATATGAGTTTTTATCGAATCACGAGTCACAATGGAAATGTAAACGTGTATATCGCGCAGAACGTAAATATCTAGGAGTTTATGACTCATAAATGCTAATAAATACAAGAAAGCATAAAAGGATAAAATAATCTCTCGAATCCCAAGATTGGCCCGTGACGCCTACGTAGCCTAAAGGGCATAAAAGTCCACGTAGTTCGATATGCCATAAGGGTGGGGTTTAGCCATAAATCCTAATTTGAGATTCCTCTTTGCTTGTTTTTGAATAAAGCGCGCTCAAGTGTAAGAGTGTGAAAAAGTGAGGAAATATTACTTTTGGAGTTCACAAGTAAACCCTCTTTTTTTGTCTTTGTGGGTTTTATGAAAATATTTTATGTGAATACTAGTAATAAAAAAGGATATTAGTTGATGTGAGATAATGAAGAAGATATAAAAAATAGAAATAAAGTGAGTAAACAATCTAAATAGATTAACTTAAAAGGAGTAGGAATAGACCTCTTAAAAAACTTTGCTACTGATTTTTAAAGGAGAGTAGGTTGATTTTATGATGGTGTAATGATGGTTAAATAGGGTGAGGTAAGTGACCAATGGTGGTATGAAAGTGAGGTAGGAGAAATGGAAGGAATGTTGGAAAATTAGATTTTTTGGTAATAACGGTGCAATGATTTTGAGAGAATGTTTCTGATTACTCAAAAGGGGTCCCTTGGGAATGAGGTCATGGCCTCCTTAAATAGTGCCAAATTAGGGTTTAAGGGGTTTCGATTGGCATGACCCCTGGCATTTTTATCAGCACAGTCTCTGCCTTGCTGGCAAAGGAAAGTACACCCTGCTAATAGGTAGGGGGTCTGGGGTGCCTATAGGCAGTGCTAAACGAACCTTTTTTTTAGAAAAATGGGCATCAAATGCAAATCGTAAGTGTGAATAGCGCATGATCGGGACCGTTGGAAAGGGTATTCTGATTCTTACAAGATTACATTAAGACACTCCTAGGTTCGGGAGTTGACCAAAGTCAAGCGGGGCTCGAAAGCACCTGGTGGTCTTTAAATGGGGAGTTTCGAAGTAAAAATGGTCATTCGTGCGATTCGTGAGGCCGATTTGCACACGGTATGGATCGTTGGAGAGGGAATTCAAAGAGATACAAGATTTCATTGATTGTCACTTGGCTTGGATAGTTGATTAAGGTCAAACGGGTCTCGAAATTGCCCACTGGTCTTTCAAAGTAAGAAGGCACGTTTATGCAAATCGTGAGGTCGATTCGCATACTGTATGAACTGTTGGAAAGGGGATTCAGAGAACTACTAGGTTTATTGAGATTAGCTTAGGTCGAAGAGTTGAACAAAGTCAAACGGGGTTTGATAGTGCCCGGTGGCCTCTAGATTATGTTTTTATGTAAAAAGGAATGTTTGTGCGAACCGTGAGGCCGATTCGCACATGGTATGGACCATTAAAAAGGGGATTCAGTGCCCTACGAGATTTCATTAAGCTTCACTTAGGCTGGAGAGTTGAATGAAGTTAAATGAGTCCCGAAAGCACTAGGTCGCCTTTAGATCAGTTCTTGGAATAGAAGCTAGGGTATACGGAGGGAGGAGAAGTGTTAGGACCTAAGGAGGTACTTGGGGCAAGTACTAGTATAGGGTGTCTACAATATTTTTTGATACCAAAAAATATCCATCAACGTGGACCATTCAGATAGTGACACGTGCGATGCAATGGAGGATTAATGCTAGTCAGCAAGGATGAAATTCCGACCTACTGAGGGATGCTGACCAACACCAGGGATGCCGAGTAACACCAGGAAGATGGACCAACGATGACAGGAAAACACCAACAGTTGTATACATAAATGATTGTACAGATGTAAGTGTCTACGATATAAAGACATTACATCCTTTGATATTCCAGCTCTGGTACACCCCCTGGGGGATATAAATACATTGTAAACCCAACATCCAAGGGACACACAAGAAAAGAGAGGCAATTGAACAATCCCAAAGCAATACTCAACAGTGGAGATAGGCTCTTCCCTTAAGCCGAACCACTTTAAAAATCTCTTGTCTCTTTTATTTCTATTTATCTGTGATAAATTAATTATCCTAGACTAGTTTTTTTGCATCAACACTCTTGATGGTGGAAAATTAATCCCTCATGGTTGCAACTTGGTTTGTTAAATTTTATTAGTTTTGTTCTCCTCCACAGATTGTAAAATCCTCCCCTACTACTGAGAAGGCTGGCCCTTAATTTTTTTTTATTTTCTTCAACTCCTCCCTAAGGTAATCATTATCTTCTTCCAAAAAGGAAACACCCACATTTTGGTCGGCTAGCTCTGGCTTCTTAAGACTTTTAAGCTCATCGCACAAGGCATTATTTTCTTGCTCAAGCAATATGGCGGCCTCTTTGTCCCCTTTTAGTTCCGCGTTAAGAATGAACTCTTTTGGGGAATAAGTTGAGGTTACAAAAGTAACTTTTTGGTCAAAACCACGACTCTTATGTAGGTCGGTCAACTTCTTCACATAGTCAGCATGAAGATTTTCACTAATTGCTTATGACTCTTTTGTAGATCAGAAATCATGCCATGATAGGCAGCGTTGTTCACTACTGCCCTATGAAAAAGACTACATAACCTTAAGTACGGGCATTTAACAAAAGAAGAAGCATCACAACTGAGTAAGTCCTCAAGATCATCTTCGTTAATCTCACTATGACCAACGTTGAATGGACAATTACGTCTTTCTTGAAAGTCGGTTTGGACTATGACCAAATATGCCACTCTCACGTTAAACTCAAAAGTAGATAGTCAGATATAAGTACTTGCCGAGAAAAAGAACTTTAAAGAATTTAACTGGGGAAACAATATATGGAACATAAACTTTATTTCATTATAAAAAGGAGGTTACATCAAGCAAATCCTCATACACTGAAGAAATTGAAAAAGAATAAAATAAATCATAAACAAACTCCTAGCAAGACTTTTGGGGTTTATTTCCAAACCTTCTTTTTCTCGGCGGTAGCATGACCCTTAACATACTCAAAGACCACCTTTTTCTCATTATCAACAGGCTCCTCAACCTCTTCCTCATTATCCATCTATTGAGGAGGAGTGCCAAGATGGTGAAATTTAAAAAGGTCGAATTCTCCACTAGTACCAACTTTCCCCAGGGCATCATCTCAACCACTTTTGTAGGCAGACTTCTTCAAATAATCAACATGAATGGAAGCATTAGCGAATATTTTATCCCATCCCCTTGTGAAGGCATCCTCTTTATTCTTGGCAGCCTTGGCTTTCATCTCTGACATTTGAGTTATGTTAGGGTCAGTAGTTACCTTGGCATCCTCACCCACCTTTTTAGCAGGAGCCACAACATTATCTACCAGTACTCCTGCTCTAAAGTCTGGAACGTCTCTTTTAATTTTTTTCCCGCATCTAGGCCTAATTAGCACAGCACATTGATGACAGCTTCTAGGGATTTTCACAGCCCATTGATGACAACCTCAATATCAGAAGAGGACTCTTTCATCTTATCATTCCTCCTCAGGAGCTGGTCATAGTGAATTAAGAACTGCAAGATAAGGGTTAAAAAGAGGATGTTAGAAGAAAAAATTGAAGAAGTATGAATAAAGACTATATAATAAGCGACCAACTTACAAGGGCCAAATTATGATTTTCTCGATCAAATTATCTTAAGTGTATGCGTCCTAACGTATTCCCTGACCTCCCTGAAGACATCTTAGACCCTTATACAAAACACCCTCATGAAGAGGAACAAACTGCTAATCCTTCATAATAAACTGTGGTCCCAATAATCCTCATTGGAATCATGTAAATTCACGAGTAAAGCTCTGTTTAACTGCATTGTCTTCATATAATAAATGTTCGCATTAGTGGTGCCCTAATGGTAATAATACATTAACTCTGTAATCCCAATATGAGTCCTATACTGCTTATCAATGCGGTGGACCCCATTAATGATTCTCCAAGTATTTGGAACAACTTGGGTTGGGACCACATCAAAGTATTGACATAATTTTAAAAGAAAATAATTGAGGGTAAAAGTGACCCCACACTCATCAATAAATATAGAGGGTAACCAGTGACCCTCATCCATAGCACAAAGGTCATGGGATCTATATTGTAATTCAATTTTCATCCACATAGCGATCTTGTGCGTATGCCTAAAAACTTCCAATGAAATCTCATCAATAGTGTAAACCATATTTCTATAAGAATAGGAAAGAATTACAATGGAATAAGGAGAAAAAATAAGGAATACTTACAATAACAAAGAAGAACATATCTCTCACAAATAGAAAGAGAACTTGGGGATGGAGGAAGAGATTTTTGAATGAAAGATTAAATGAACAAAGGGGAAAATGATGTTTTATAAGCCTACATGACGTCTATACGTTTTCCCAAAAATGATGATGATTAAAAGTATTTGCTGCTTCATTTTGAAAGTGGTTCGCTACCCAACATATTTTATGACCAAGGAACCCCTAAAGCACATCACATTACAAAAGTTTCCTATATTTACAAAACTAACACTATACAAGGAGTATAAAATGAGCCAAAAAATACCTACTCCCATAGATCACCTTCCTCCCAAACATCTCTACCGACCAAATCATAAAGACTCGACCAGGTTTATACAAAGGCGATCAACTCTTAATAGTTAACACTCCATCCATTCATTCCATATGCTCAGCCACTCTGAAGATCTTATGCTTAAAACTAACTATTATCTGTTCCAGTCATGAGTGAAGTAATGGGGGCTTTTATTATATTATAAATATGGAATGTGACGTGGGCCAATGATATTGTGACACCTTTCATCAGAAGATTATTTCACTGCCTGGATATATTCAACTCAGTATTATTCTTCGTCGACTATATGGCCAACTAAGATTAATTAATGTTATTAATCACCAAAATTATGTGTGGGAAACATGTGGGAATAGGTACAACTCCCAATACCCACATGTGGATTAGTCCTTTTACCTGATTATGACTAGATCATCATTAGTTGTCTCTTAGAATATATAAAGGTGTAACTGCTTGATTTATAAAGGCACTTCACTTCTTCCACTTATCTCTCTCATCAATTAACCTATAAATAACACTTAATGTTGCACAACAAAGGTATCTGAAAGGATTTAACCTAACGACCATACACAAAAACCCTAGAGAGATTTTTGAGAACCTGCATACATCCTTTCATGGTTTACAAAAAAATATTTTACATTTGAACATAGGCACCTCATTGGATCGAATAACGTTTATCTCTTGTTTCATTGTCTGTATCTTATCTATCTCAAATCTAAGAGATTAATCTATTTATTTATTATAGTTTATTATTGATATTAATTAAATAAGACTCATAAAATTCATATACCATTTTAAATGATAACAAGTTGGCGTCGTCCGCCGGAATTTTTACAAGCCTTTGTTATTTTATACCATTCCTAATTTATAAATCCAATTTTAAGAAATTTCATTAATCCAATTTCTCTTGATTCTCTGTTCGTATCCATAAATTCTCAAAATGGGAGACACAGAAAGTAGCCGTGCGAATGACGAAACTATACCTTCAAACCTTGTTAGAATGGAGGATCGAGCATAGCTAGGGGCCAAAAGGTAATTCAAGAAAAGATAAAGAAACTAATGTAGACATTTTAGGCCGTTCAAAACAAGCTCGGAGCAAATTTATCACCCCTATTGGGTGAGACCCTCAGATAAGAGGGGCAAAATTTTACGTCTTGCCCCTACAGAGACAGGTATCTACCTATCACGAATAGGCTCTGAAGGACCCTATGAGGTTGAATTTGGGTTCACATAATGAAAGCAATAGATCTAGATACTTTAGATCATGAGATGATAGGTCATACCGCCCAGAGGCCACCTCGTCACTTAGGAAAACTGATTATTATTACAAGTAATCATTCTCTAAAACTAGGCTAAGTGTGTTAGAAAGAATAAAAAGAGGCTTTACATTTGATCATTTGGGTCCATGAGTAGAAAGAGGAAAACATCATAAAGAGCCTAGAGAATGCTGAAAAAGCTCAACTAGATTAAGGATGAGCGTACAAGGGTCGGCACGAGTCGGGCTGACTTCCCAGTAAGAGAGCTCAGCAAAAAGTCATAACTGAGCATCCAGGACCATTATCGTTAAGGCTAAGCAGAATGACCAGCCCTGGAAGGGCATAATTCAGCGACTGGAGGATCGTTTGGGAGAAATGGGTAAATAAAAGAATCCCTTGCATAAAGGTTTCATGAAAGGATCTCCATCAACACAGTCTACCATGGATTATTCCACACCTGCTAAGTTTAACTTGCATGTGGTGACCCTGAAGTATGATGGTAATAATGATTTGGTGTTGCATGTAGAATAATACTAAACTGTTGCGGATAGATATTCATTCCCATACGAGATGCGTTGTTGATCATTTTTCAGTACGATCACTGGATCGGTGAAAATCTGTTACAACAATCTATAATGAGGAAAAATCTCAAACTTTCAGTAGCTGGCCAACCTCTTTGCCAATAGTTTTTATTTTAGAGCCAAGCTCGACAAGAGGGTGGCTCATTTATTAAATGTTCACTAGAAAGCCAATGAGACTACCCGCGAGTACCTCACTCACTTTAACAGTGAGAAATTGGAAGTAATATTATTTTATAGGTTCAATTGCATTGCAAAATAAGACTCTTTATGCCTCGTCCATTAAGGGTTCGACCTTAGCTATTGTGGACACCTGCTTATATCTTGGCCGTTCATGCCTCGACTCTTTATTCCTCCTCCTTGAAGGGTTGGGCATCAGTCATTATAGATTCATCCTTTCACTTAGGCCATTTATGCCTCGGCCTATTATTCCTCGTCCATCAAGGGTTCAACACCAGTCATTTTGGACTCATTTATATGACCCGGACATTTATGCCTCATCTAGCAAGGGTTTGACAGTAGCCATTCTGGACTCATTCCTATGCCTCGACCTATTATAACTCACCCGTCAAGGGTTCTGTAAAAGTCATTTGGGAATTGTTCTTATGCCTCAAACATTTAGGCCTTAGCTTATTATGCCTCATCCATCAAGGGTTCAACACCAGTCATTCTGGACTCGTTCTTATGCCTCTATAATGCCTCGACCATCAAGAATTCGACACCGATCATTCTGTACTCATTCTTATGCCTCAGCCATTATGCCATAACTTAGATTGCCTTTTCCATCAAGGGTTCAATCAATATACATTCAAAAGTTCACAGCCTCCAAACTCCTATCACTAATGAAACATCTCTAAAAATGAATCCTAGAGAGTAATTGATGATTCCATATATGATCTTTCCTCATTATTACAAAGATTTTACCCCTTAAACTTTACGGGTCGGTCTCCTAGGGTTGGCTTCATGGGGTCAGCCTCATATGGATAGTCTTAGAATGGTCGACCTTATAGGGGTTATCCAAAATCAGGAAAAAATGTATGAACCTCCAAAATTCACCAGAAAATGTTATTTTTTTCAATTTCAAGACTAAGAAAGTGTCTATACGTGGCATCATCACACGTAGAGAGACTAAAAACATTCCCCATACACATTCCAGAAGGATATGTGGCTTTCATCTAATAATGGAAATAGAGACTGGACATGTTCCATGTGACTTGGGGTGCACGCTAAACCCTAAGTGACCTATAAATAGAGTTGTACTATTTTTTTGCAAACTGAGTTATTCATTACCAACTGAAACTCTGTAGAAATCACTCTAATGAGAGAAAGTACTTGTAGTCTTGTAACTCACCTCAAGTAATAATGGAAAAGGAACTACTCAACAGTGAATGTAGGCCCAATTGGGCCGAATCACTCTAAAATTCTATGTTTGGTCTTATTTACTTCATTTAATTACTTTGCTTACTTTTTATCACTATTTGCTAAAATGATTTCTTTGCTTGACTCACTGAGTTACCTTTACATCGTTTGAGTTACCATTTATGTGCATCTTTACTATTCACTAAAAAGAAAGTAATGTTATTTTCCTTTCTAATTTTTATAATCTTTAACTTCTGTTGTTAGTGGGAAATCTACATTATTTTGAGTTTTTGTTGGAGGCTTATGTCTAAGACAATGTGTTGTGAATAACCCTATCTCTCAAAACATATGTTTACATATGTTTTGACAGTTAAAATATTTATTTTAGCCACTTAATGAATATTTTATGCTGAACCAAATTTGGTACATTTCATGTACTTGTAACTCTTTCTTTACATTTAGACCTAAAAATATTTCAATTTTGGTCTATTCTTTCTACATATTTCATCATTGGTTATGGTGCCACCAAATCGAATTCCACGTGTGGATGTGTCCAAATAATAGTTTTTTATTCTTCATTGGAATAAATAATTTTCATAAATGTACAACCTTTTGCTATTCCCTTCAACCAGTATATTTGGATTCCTTGGGACTTCCAACAATTGAATTCAATTTCTTAGGCCATTAACAAGCCTCAAATCTAATCATGAGATAAATTTGACTGGTTTCTTTTTGCCTCTCCACTTCCCCATAACTTTTCCTTTTGGAGGGAAACCTTTTGGGATATGTGTTGGTTTTTACATGGTGTAATTATTCATTTGAAAAGGTCTATTTGAGTTTACTTAATCTCGTCTCTTAGTCTCTTTTCTTTTTTACCATTTACTTTCTATCTCCAAGCAGTTTTTAGCTCTCTAGTTTATTTTCTCTCTTCACAACTCTCCATCATCAATGGCTTCCATCTTCAAAAACCCTAACATCTATTCCCAGCTTGAAGAGACTATTAACAAGTTTATGACTAATAACTTTGTTTTCATTGGGGATATTGTTTTCCCTATTCAATTACCATATAAAGCCACCCACTTCACTACTGGGCCACTTTTTTAGGATGAACTTGCCTTGAAACTCTCTATCTTTTACCCCTGGTTTGGGGATCAAACCCTTCTTATACAAGACTCCACTTACCTTAGAGAACCCTCTTCTTTAAGTTCAGGTTTTAGCCCAAAAGATTTGGCGATACTGCGTGGCCTAAATGGGTAAATTGTATTCTCATAGCCAAACCAAGGTAAATGGAAGGAGTTGGCATTTTTTACATTGTTAGACTCAGCTTAGTGGACATTAAATATAATCTATTTTTTTATCTCGAGTGCCATTTATTTTTGGAGTCCGACATTTAAGTACTTCGAGTTCAATTTTAGGACGACCGACCCCTCTGTGTTAGATATATGCCAATTGATAGGCTTTAAATATGTCGGGGAGTATGTTCATCCTCACATGTTGTTGGCCGAAATCCCCGTGAGATTAAAGAACAAAAATGCCCCTTTGTCTTACTCCACTTTCATGAATAAACACATGAATACTACATAGGTTATAAATGATAAGGAATATTATTAGTTTATTTTGTTATGGTTATCAAAGCATGTCTTTTGTGTCAAATCTCAATGAGCGATGCTAGAGTATTCCCCTTTAATTTCCATTCTTGTGAAGGGTAGAGAAAAAGCTATCTCCCTTTACCTCTTAGGCTCTATTTATATAAGTTTCTCTAAGCTTTGAAGTTATCCTTCAAATGACAATCAAGGTGGGTCACAATGTGGGTCATCTAAATGTGGTTGCGCACGTACTTTCCTGAGAATGGGCATGCAAAAAAAATTTATGATTTTAGCCATCTCAACGCTTTTTATCATTCTAAGACTGATAATGAAAGCTTAAAAAATATTATCAATATGTTTAAAGTTCTAAAATCTCATAGATCAAGGTTTCTTTTATAACCTTTGTTAGTAGTTACTAAGGCCCCTCATTGTCTTGTTTCCATTTTGAATAAGTTTTCCTTTATTGAGGAAATATACATTAGGTGGGGAAGTTTTTTGTTTCCCAAAGACTTATATTATGGTACTTCCCCCCTAATGCCCCCGATTCTAAGTCTTGAGGATAAATTTAATTACTTACCCAGTTTATAGTTACTTACCCAGTTTTTAGTATTTGCCTAGCCATTTTATGTTGTAGGTGCCCCACCACATATTGTTTATGTTTCTTCTCGAAAGAGGAAACTAGTCTTTGAGGAAGTAGAGGATCCAATGGAGGAAGATACAGAGGAATATATTGTTACTCTTATTTAACAATCCAAAGAAAAAACTCCTTTTGATGATCAAGTACCCCTAACCCTATTAAACCTTCTATATCAGTTATGTTCAACATAAAAGAAAGGAAAATAATGAAATCTATTGCTAGGAAACCCTCTCATAAGGTCAAGTTGTCAGGTATACTAATATCTTGTCCTTTAAAGAAGTCATTTTATTTTGGTATTATCACACCAATATCTTAACTTTGAATTGTTTTTAACTTATCATAGATCTAAAAGAGACTTCAGATGTTATGAGGGAAACTTTTCCATCTAAAGGTCCTAAGACTCCTCCTCTTACATCGGTAATAACTGATCCAGTTGATATCTCTGTTTAAGAATTTACCCCAATTACTTCTGGAGTGGAATCAACTCCCATAGACATTGATTCTATATAATCCACCACCATATATAAATATGAGGTTAGTGACAATTCAATATTTATGGTAGAGGATCCTAGCAAAGAAATTAATCCTACTGAGTGTATTCCCATGTCACCTGACATTCCTAATTATCATAATCTCTCTCCAGAGCCAAGGGATTCACCTTTGAAGGAAGATCCACCACCAACTGAGGTTGTCCTACCAACTATGAATCTTTATGAGTTGATGAACCCTAGGGAGGTCAATGATTTCCAAGATGAACTTCATCAAATGATGTCCCACGCCCATGTTCCGTCATTGGATGTCTCTTCTCCCAGTGTGGAATAACAATTGTATCATCTCCTCCAGGCTTAACTAGTGCCTTTATTTGGCCATTGGATGCCGATCAAGCTTTAAAACTGATTCGAACCTTTGTTAGTGTTCCATTTGAGGCTCTAACTAACATCTCTTTATGAGTGGGTTGATGACAACCTACTCTTGCATTTCCCAATTTGTTGGTCTGGGGGTAAATTTTTTGCAAGAATTAAAAACTGGTGTCTCAGCTCTCCCATTGTTTCTGGAAATGAAGGACCAAGTGAATGTAGAAGAATGTTCTTTTACTATAAAACAAGCCCAATTTTCTCACTAAAAGGATGAGGAAGCCAGCGGCATAGAAGAATTGAAAGTTGTTCAGTTAAAAATAGTTGCCCTTTTTATAAAGAAATAGGAATTAGGGAAGAGGACCGCTCAAGTCTGTGATGAACTGGAAGTGACTTCCACGGAGGAGGATGGCTTCCAATTAAGGCTAAATTCGGTGGTGCAGTGATTAGACATAAATTCTTCACATTTATTCCCTTAATTTCGGTATTTTTATGATCCCGTACGGTGTAAATAGCTTGGATTTGTATCATATTTATGCTACTAACCCTTTTTGGCAAGTATTTCGTATTTTGTGTATCTCTTAGGTGTTTTACAGGTATTTTATGCAAGTTAGTTCCAAAGAGAACTCAAAACAGGGAAAGAAAACCAAGAAACGGAGAGTTAAAGGGAATTTTCATAATTTTTCAACCTTAGTCCGGAGGTGGGGCCAACTGGAAAGTTGAAGATCTTTCAATTACAAGAACACTAGAAAAAACGGCACCTCAATCCGAGCTACGGTGAAGAAGTTATGCCCATTTGAAGTTGAGAAAAAAATGCAAGAAGAAACTGTTAAGGACAAACCGAACTGAAGCTAAGGAAAAAGAACCGGTTCGCCCATTTGTCACGCACTAGATCCGTTACAAAATTAGTTATGCTTTCCAAGTGTGACAAATTGCCCGATACGGAATTTTTATTTTGTGCTTATCTTTTAGCCAAAAGAGTTTTATGTTTTGGAGACTCTTCTAAACGACCTCTAGCCTATATATTTAGTCATTATGACTCTTTTGTTCATATTTCATTGATGTAAAATCTCCATAATAAGTAGGAACATCTAGGAGAAGAATTTACATACTTTGCACCATCAATTCAAGAGCTTTTGGAGTTTTTCTTCAATCTTTGATTTCTTCTTGCATGTTCTTGCTCTTCAATCTGGGTAACTTTTGTTTCCAGCACTTTTATTATTATTTCTCATGTTATGCCAGGTTTTTAAAGGTTGGGATACATGAACCCAACCCGATGTGGTAGTTTCATGTGTATAAAATTAGTCCTCTAAATTTAATGATTTATTACGACCGTATTGCGTAGAAACGCGACAATTGTAGATCTTTGGATCTCATTTGCTTCAGGGTAACCGGGATGCTTCAGAATGCATTTCGAGTGTCACTATCGCAATACCGATGTACTCGTCCTCTGATTAAGTATGGTGCACGCTTGAGCCTCATATACGTAATGCTTGGGAGTACTGAATTCTGGGTCTAATTAATTACTTAAATTTACGATTAGTTTTGGGTTGGGAGATTGTGTCCCTACCTTAATTTTCCAATTAGTTTTAGTTAACTTCTTTATTTTCCCCTTTTTCCTTTCTCACTCAATCATCATCTTTTGCACTTAATTTTTTTGAAGTAATAAATCAATTCAAATCTATCAAACATTCCCTGTGGATTCGATACCCAGACTCGCCACTATACTCCGCAAGAGTGTAGTTAAATTTTAGTTTTTTTTGTATTGTGGTCGGAAACCGATAACAACGATTAGCGTATTTACACGGACGCTCGGTTTTCACCTCGATCATGCAGGACAAATAAAATATCTGCTAGCAATGCTATATTGTTTGAATAAAGGCTGATTCATATCCAAACCAGGAGGGTTATGTATCACAATTTCTGGACTAATTTTAATTCCTTTGTACTTAGACATTTTACCAACATATAATTACCAATATATATCATTATTATTTTTGCGTTTTCATCAATTTACTTCCAAAATGGTCGGATAATATGACTTTGATAATCTAGCTTATGTTTTTCTCATGTATATATGTTTATTCATGTTCCTCAAATGGTATGACCCACCTTTTAATAATCTATAAATTTGTAAAGTTCATTCTCATCTTGGGTACCACTTTGCATAGGATGGATCTTTTTATCCTGAGGGTAAAATGGTTTATCAAACTAAATATCCTTCATTGAAGGTCCTCTTTTTACTCTTTTGTTATAACTACCAGTTATGTTTTTGGACCAAAATATTATTTAAAGCTCTGACTCTATCCTCATCCATGTTTTCTAATTCCATATGCTTGACTGGTTCATAGCCTTCTACAGTAAGTTGATTTTGGCTTATCACTCTCAATGAATTTAGAGTGATTTCAATTGGTAGGATAATTTCATGCCCATAAGTAAAAGCATGTGGAGTTAGTAAGAATTTGATCTTTTAGAATTCCTATAAGCCCATAAAACATCTGGCAGTATGAATTTCCAATCTCTTGAATTTTTTTCAATCACTTTGCTTTGGTTATTCTTATTTACCTTATACGTAGACTCTAGGTGACCATTTGATTGAGCATAATAAGGTGATGCCTTAGTCAGAGTTATTCCTAAACTTGAAGTAAATTCCAACACCATCCTTGGCTAAAAAATGCTTACATTATCAGAGGTTATGGTTTTTGTAATTCCAAACCTGCACACAATATCTTGTAAGAAGACTACTAATTAATTTTGGGTAACTGATTTTAAAGCCTCGACTTATACCCATTTGGTAAAATAATTTGTTGCCACTAGAATAAAACTGTGCAACTTGGAAGATGGAGGATAAATTTTACTAATAAAATTAATTTCCTATCCTCTTAATGGACATGGCTTCACCACATATTGCAAATGAATAGAGGGTGTACATGATTTAGAGGACCATGTTGTTAGCATTTTTGACACCCCTAGCAAAGTCAATGAAATATTTTAAGACTGAAAGCTAATAAATATCATGTCCTCTTAACAACCATCTCATCTTAGGACTAGTTTTAACATTTAGGTCAATTAAGTATTCAATTAATGATGTTCTTCAATCTTCATAACATCCATGTTTTCAAGTTCAGCCAAAGGAAACCTATTATGAAGTATTGGTAAGATCTTAATGATGAAAATTAAATTAAATTTTTCTTTGAAGATATCACAAGGATTAAAACCTGAAGCTTTTTGAGCTATTTTATTAGCCTCTTCATTTAAAAACCATGGAACATAGTTTAATGTGACCTCATCAAATTTGGACAATAAGTTTAAAGACACCTGGTTATATAAAGTTAAACCATAGTTGACACATCTATATTTGCCAATCAATTGTCTTATGAACAATAGGTAATCCTCATAAATTTCTATTAGAAAAGAATTACATCTTCAAAGGATTTTTAGGCCAATTATAACAACTTCACATTCCACTTGATTACTTGAACAAATGTCTTCTTCGAGTCTGTATCCATGTTTGGTTTTAATATGTTTAGGGTACTCAATAACTACCCTTATTCCTGAGATTATTTTAATTTTTGAACTATCGAACCATAGCTTCCATGGGCTTAAGGATATATATATCCTTTTTCATGTTTGACTTCTGGTTCATCCTCACATGGATGATCTGCTAAGAAGTCAGCCAATGCTTGACCTGTTTTGCTCTTTGAGATACATAAGGTAGGTAAAACTCAAAGAGAGATAACACCCATTTACCAATCCTATTACACAAAATAGGCCTTGTCATCATATATTTGATTAAATCAAAATTCAAAATTGCATATGCCTCTCTAGGCAATAAGTAATATCTTGATTTCATTACTTCAAAATACAAAGTTAGAAATAGTTTTTCCTTTATAGAATATCTACACGCACTGTTATTTAGAAATGTACTAAAATAACACACAACCTACTTATGGTTCTTCTTACATTCTTATGCCAACATGACTCCAATTGAGGTATTAAAGGTAAAAATGTAGAACTTCAGTGGCCTATCTTCCTTTAGAGGTGCCAAAATTGGTGTCTTAGCCAATTATCTCTTGAGCGCTTGGAAAGCTAAATCATGCTCTTCCTTCCAATCCAACTCTTCTGAATTTTTTTATCTCCAAGAAAGGAGAAAATGTAAGGGAAAATTTTCATTCGAGTCAATTCGTATGTATATTGTCTTTATTCCTCTTGGACAAAACTTTTTTGTGTCATAGATTATGATTTGATATCAGTTTGTACTTCAAGACTATGGTGTATATTGAAGATCATAGAGGCCAAGTGAATTGTTGATCACATCATGTCGAGTTTCGTGACAAGTTTCATCTTAAATATCCAAGGGATCTTAATGAGGTATGGATATGTATCATGTTTGGTCCCTAGATACGTTTTGGGTGTTAGTGTTTTTAAAATATTTTTTGAGGCCATTTTTCATAAAAAATTAAAAAATTAAAATATTTTTATTTTCTCAATCATTCGAACGAACTTGTTATGTCATTCAAATGAGTTTCGAAAAATCATTCAAACGAATTTGGTAAATCATGTTGTTCGAACAATATTCAAATGAATAGTTTATGTTTTATAGAAAGATACAGTGTGTTTTTCAAACGAGATACAATGTGTAGTTCAAACGAGTAGTTTTTGTTTTATAAAAAGATCTCGTGAGAAGGTCGATCGATACGTGTTCAAACGAGTTTGACATTATCATTAAAACGAGTTCAGTCTGGTTCTAGAAAAAATATCTACTATGTTCAAATGACCTTTGTGATTTTGTTTGAATGAGTTTTCTTAGGTTATATATATGGGCAAGAGAAGAGTTTCAAAAGAGAGATTTTGCAAAAATGAATTTTCAAGATAAATATTGAGCCTCCCGAACAAGTGCTTAGACCCAAAATTTGAGATCCAAGATTCAACAAGATATGTCTATTTGAGATCTCCATGTGTCTTGGACTGAGACATTTACTCTTTTTAAAGAGTTTTTTTGAGCGATGGATTCTGAGTTTACAGTTTTACGCAACGAATTCTGTGTTATTGATTGATGACTATAACTAGTCATGCAATCGTAAGATCAGTGTGATACTGAGATGTGGGGATCATCTACATTGTGATTGTTGTTAGAAGGCATCCAACACTTATTGTGAAGAAGGTATAATGAACGATGATGAAAGATTTCATCAAGTCTTGAATATTTCAAGTTAGTTGAGTCAGTCGAATTCTTCCATATAATTATATCTATATCATAATAGGTTTGTGTAACTGCATCATCTGAGGTTTATCCCGTTTTGGGTTTTCGTCATCCATCGTCGTATTATTGTTCGCAGTATGTTATTTTTGTTATATCACCTAGATGCATGCTTAAGTCAAGATAAAATTGGTTAACTGTTTACACAACACTTTAGTTTAATTGGTGCAAAGATTAAAATTGGGATTAAGTGTTTATTAAGTTTAATGTGCCGTAAAAAATAATGATGAATTGATGGAGGATTATAAGGCACGTGAGAGGACTCTTTGGGACAAATTCTCTTACACTGAGGTGGAGAGAGATATCCTTATAGTAATAGTTGAAGTTTTGAAGGAGTCCCTAAAGTTTGAGGAGTCCAAGTTTTTTTTTCTTGAGTCAAGAGTTTTGAAGTTAGAATACGAATTAAGAGACTCAAGTTGTGTCAAGTTTGATTTGGAATCTAGGTCAGAAAAATTGGATAAAATGTTAGGAATCGTTAAAATAAAAAATGACAAAGTTGGTATTGTCTTTGATAATCCAAATACTTCCACTACTAAATCCAAGACCACGTGTTTAAGAGTGTCAATCATTACCAAGGACAATAGAAAAGGTCGACCCAAGGGTAATATTCTTCGTGTTTACACATGCTCACATTGTGGTAGGAAAGGTCACCTTAAGGAATTTTATTATGATCTTAAAAAACATCCTAGGATGTCCAAATCCCGTGCCACCATAGTTGCCAAAACCTAAGGCATTAAATTTTCATCTATTTGGGTAAGGAAATATGTTTTAGAGGCACTTGATGTTAGACTTGTTTTTTCTTTCATGTTTTTACATGATTCCTCACATGTTATATCTTATGGTTGATTGTGTTTGCATGTTTTTCATACACTAGATTTTAAGCTTCATGTTATCTGTTACTGCTAGTCATGTGATGTTTATGTCTTTTGTATTTTACTTCATTTTATTGGGTTTATATGAGAAAAATACAAAAAAAAATTGTTTATCTTTTGAATCATTTTGAAAAATGTTTAAAGAGTCAAAAAGAATTTTGTTTTGTTTTATATAATTTGGTTTTACACATTTTGTGTGGCACATCTGTGTCTTTAAATACCATTCGTTACATGTTTTCCACGTGGCAAGGATATTTGACTATGGTTTACAATTCTTTGGATTGTTTTTAATCATGCTTACATGGAGTTATTCGAATTTCATTTTCTTAATGGATTCACCTTATATATGCCTCTGCACACATGATCGAGTGGAAAAAACGAGCGTCCGTGTAATACGCTAGTCGTTGTTATCGGCTTCCAACCTCAATACAAAAAAAAACCTAAACTTTTAACTACACTTTTATGGAGTATAGTAGTAAGTATGGGTATCGAATCCACAGGGAATGTTTTATAGAATTTAATTGATTTATTACTTCTAAAATAAAAATGAAAAAGATGATGATTGGGAAAATTTCTATTAAAAAATTACTTAAGAAAAACAAACTGAAAAGTGCAAAAGAAATTAGATCTGACAAATGGGAGAAAATAGGGTAGGGTACAATCCCTCAATCCTTAACAAATTACCGTATAGAATACTAGAACTGTAAATCAAAATTCTTGATTAAATCCAGTCCTTATCATCACTAAGCATTACATATATGAGGTTCAAGCCCGCATCATATGAAATCAAAGATTAATATAAAGCGATGAACGACAAATTATACATACAAAGCATTCTTAAACATCCCAAGTACCTAGGGCAAGAGAGATTAAAAGATATGACAATGCATATATGATTTTCATTCACGATTCAACCAATATTTTCATTTATTTTCTAATTTTCCATACAAATAATTTGTATTAGGATTGAGTTCATGTACCCCAACCCTTGGGAATTTAGCTAAACATGATTTGATTAAAGAACAAATCCATACACAAAATTATGGATCTACAAAACATGGTAAATAATTTGCAAGTAATAAAATAAGAGAATGGAAAGAGTTTACTTGAATTCAGCAACAAGGAATTGAGATTCAGAATACAAACTAGGGTTCATACAACTCTTGAAGGAATAGAAAATTTGCTCTCAAAATCTAACCCTAAAATTCAATCTAGCACTTCTAACCTACTCCTAACCTAGCCTCTCTCTAGCAACTCCCCTTCAAATGATGTAGGTCATGGGCTTTTATAGCACAAAATCTCGAAATTGACAACCAATAGTGCTTGTGGAACAAGTTTTCCAAGAGTTGCACTGCATTAAATGCATAATTAATGACATAAATCGGCACATCCAGACTCTTCATTATCCCTCAACTTCAAAACATCGTAACTTCTTCACCGTAGCTCGGATTGAGGTGCCGTTTTTTCCAGTACTCTTGTAATTTAGAGATATTCAACTTTCTAGTTGGCCCCACCTCCGGACTAAGGCTGCAAAATTACAAAAATGCCCTTCAACTCTCCATTTCTAGGTTTCTTTCACTGTTTTGCGTTCTCCTTTGAACTAACTTGCGTGAAATACCTGTAAAATACATGAGAAATACACAAAACAAGAAATACTTGCCAAAATGGGTTAGTAGCATAAATAAGAGACAAATTCAAGCTACTTACACTGCACGGGATCATAAAAATACTGAAATTAAGGGGATAAATGTGAAGAATATGTGCCTAAACAACACACTTCTATGATCTCTATTGGATTATAACTACCTATGTTTCATGAGCTAAGTGAGATGTTCACCCACCAATCTTGTTATATACATATCTATTTGATTTGAGAATTTATGCTTGTAAGAACCATTGCCCGAGATATTATTTTGATTTTAAAAAGTATGCGAGTGTAATGGGAAAGTTCTACAAAGGTAGTAAATCTCCTTTGTGTGAAAGGACACCATTGGTAAGAGCCTAAAAGAAATGAGAGGAAAAAGAAAAGAAATAATTGTCAAGGCTATGTTTTTCATTGATCTCAAAAGTGTGATATCTTATATAAAAGAGCAAAAAGAATGACATATGTTTATTTTTGAGTGTGTTAAATTGAAGATCAATAGGTTTGCACAATGAGTCATAGTTAATCGTAATTATTTGATGCTATTTATTTAAGAATCGTCAATATTATCTAGGCTAGTGTGCATTATGTATGTTTGTCCGTTATGAGTTCATATTTTTGTTACTTGAGGCTAAATACTAGTTTGAAACATTAATGATATCAAATAGAACTCCTTGGACTTCCTTGAGTGGTTATGTAAGGAAATATTTCTTAATTTAGTCAATTTCTATGTATTGACTTAATTCCATTTTTGGACAAAACTTATTTGAGTAATAGGTTGTTTAGATTTGAGTTGTGTGTCCTTCAAGCCTATGATATGTGGTTGAAGACCATGTGACAAAGTTAAAGCATCATCGATGATACATTGGATTAAGTTCCAAGTTTTCATCTTCAATATCCGAGGGATCTCAATGAAGGTATGAATACATATTTATATTCGATCCCTAGATACGTTTGAGTGTTGTTTTATAAAATGTGTATGAGGTTTTTTTGTAAAATGTTTTTTAGTGAAATAATATTTGTTTGTTTAAGTCGTTCAAATGAGTTTATTATGTTCATTCGAATGAGTTTATGGTTTCATTAAAAGAGATATATGGTTTCATTAGAACGACCTTAAAACGAACTTCAAACGAGGTTTTACTCTATATATAGAGAATTTTGTTTAAAGGTTAATCGATACTCATTCAAGCGAGTTTACTATTGTCATTTAAACAAGGTTCAGTTTGGTTCAAACGAGAATGCATACTTAGTTCGAACTAATCATTTTTTTCATTGGAATGAGTTTTCTAAAAAAAACTGTCACCTAAAAAAATATATTTTCTATATGAACTCAGGTTTGGCATCGATTTTCTATGAAGATTTTTACAAAATGATTTTTCAAGTTATATCTTGTGCATACTAGACCCTAGTTTACATATAAGTTTGAGATATAAGAATCTTGCATTTATATATCCGTTTGAGATCTTTTCTATATTACACCATATTGATTTTCTCTTAATACCATTAGCATTTCAAGCGGTGGAGATCGTGTTTGTGTTGAGTGATGACTGGACTACTCACAAGACAAATAAGAAATGTGAAACACCAAGATGTGGAAATGTGATTTCATTGCATGGCTATCGAACGGTGTCCAACAATTGCTGAGAAAAAGGGAATAAGGTACGAATATGTGCGTCAAGGATTGAAGGTGTTGAGTCCGTGAGTATGTCTAATTTTTTCTTATAACTAGACCTATATCATAGTGGACTTTTGTGGCTGGGACCTTTGAGATTTTTCTTGTTGTGAGTTTTCCTCGTATATTGTCGTGTCGTGTTTGCTTATTTTATTCTTACTTATACTCACCTAGATGCATGCTTAGGTCAAGACTAAAATTGGTAAAACTGTTTAACATAATAATTGTTGTTTTATTCGTTATAAAGTTAATTAAAAGCACAAATTCTATTTAATAAATTCAAGGGGGTCATCCCTCTTGGAAAAAAAGCACGAAAATTAAAATTTATGGTGTTTCTACACAAACCCTAGGGCAATAGCGCTTTCTCAAATTGGTATCAAAGCGGGTTATATTAGTTTTCTCTAATAGATCCCTGTTTTGTGCCTGTTTAGGGTTTAGATGGAGTTTAACCGAGAGGGTAGTTTTGTTGGTCAAACTAAGTTATTTGATGGGTCAAACTATTCTTATTAGAAGGCGCTAATGCTATTTTTCCTTAAATCGATCAACGAGAACGTTTGGAACTTGGTTGAGTATAGGTGGAATCATGTCATTGAAGGAGGTGCTCCTAAAGAACATACCTATTGGACAACGACTAGAAATAATTCCTCGACTTTTAATTCTAGGGGTATGATTGCTATTTTTTGTGCTAGGACCACTAAAGATTTTAGACATTATGACTCAAGAGAGTGCAAATTATGCTTGGGATATTTTACGATCCACACATGTGGGAATAAACAAAATTAGGGTTTCAAAGTTAAAAAAATTTGATTACTAAGTTCGAGATGATTAGGATATTATGTAATAAGTCTTTTGATAATTTTGGTGCGTAAAATCTTAAGGTCATTACTAGAAAGATTTAACTCCATAGTCTCAGTCCTATATTCCTTAGGTAGTGTCGATGCTATGAGAGACCAAGAACTTTTAGGCGACCTTTAAACCTATGAGATAAATGTTTGATCCGAAGAAAGGGAAGGGTATTTCCATGAAATCCCTAAAAGGGGACGTGTCAGATTCTACTAGTGACGATGAGATTGATGCTGAAGAGATTTTTAGGTTTGCTAAGAAGTTTAAGAAGTTTTCTAAGCTTAGAGATGAGAGAAGTTTTAAAAAGAAACTTAAAAACTTTAATGACTTCGATAGGAAGAATATGGATGGTTCTAAGAAGGTGGATGATCCGTATTAGTTCTTTTAATTCCAAGGATTAGGGAATTATTCTCATGAATGTCCCACTAGACTAAGGTAAGAGGGCAAGAAATCGAAGGTATATAATACCACCCTTAGTGATAGTGAGCCATAAGATGAATATGATTCCCCCTATGGGGTGCAGCAACACAGCGTTCATGTCTAGTCACGTGGGATTACATGAAGTGTTGTAACACCCTGTATAATCGGACCATTTAAATTTAAATCGTCGTAAATATAAAGTGGAGAAAATATTATTTCTTTATTGTTCAAAGTATTTTTCGTATTTAAAATGTTGGTTTGATTTTTAGAAAATGAGAATTTCGATCAGAATTAAAATCAGATTTAATTTGGAGACTTTAACTTTTTTCTAAAATCGTGGAAAAACTGGGTCGTTTGACAACCTCTCTGGGGACAAACCGGTTCACGACGTCAATTATTGCGCAGGTGGTTATATTATTTTAGTGTTTGAGTTTAATTATAACAATTCCACTTTTTAATATAAAGGTATTTTAGGGTTAGACTTTTAAAAACACATTTAGATAAAACCTAAAATCAATGAACTCCTCTTTTTCATCTTCTTCCATATACAAAACCCTATCCCCATTTAAAAGAAAAGATTCAACCCAAGATTTGGTGGTTCAAACTGAGTTTTCTCAAGATCATCCAAGAACATAATTTTTTCGTCTTCTTAAGAGGAACGTGACCATCAATTAATAATTCTCAAACGATTTTTCTAAGGCGTGGATACTTCTATTATTTATCTTGAGTATTATGCGTTTTAAATATCACCTAAACATTAATTTACATATTTTTCTTAAAATAAACTAGAAACCTTAATTAGGAAAAGTGAAATCTATGATGGGACAATTTTTATGAAAAATCTTGATATGAATTAAGACTTATAACCCTTGTATGCTTAGGGTAGAGGATGTATTTTTGTTAATATGAATGTAGATTTGCATGTTAGAAAATCATAGTAGCCTTATTAATTGAAAGTGACTTGTGAAATCATATGAAATTTATATAGGTGTGATAAAAGAGAAATTAATATTATGTGCACCATAAACTTGGATGATGATGAAATTATATTAGTTGCATAAAACAATTTGTTTAGTTATGAAAATTGATTAAACGAATTAAATTAGATTAATTTGTGATCATATGAGAAATTGGTAAAATTGTTGATAATGTGACTTATGTGACTTATTGATTTAAATTATATTTAACACCTCGAGGACGACATAATTTTTAAATAGTTATGCTCTCACTTTGATTTTAGGAGTGCTTGCTAGGTATGGAACAAGTAAGTATGTCTTAGTAATGGTTAACACTTTCTAGTTAATGGACTAATTAGTGTATATTCCTATGGAGGGGATATTCTGGTATGAGGCTGATTTTTGTGTCGTTCCGTTTATTTGATAGTCTAGACGCGAGACTAGGGGGTACCTAAGGGTAGAAATTTATCCTATATGTTAAGGTATAACATACTTTTGCTTTGGAGACCTCTAGGTATGGGACTAGGGGTGGATTTGAAGATTTACACTCAATAAAAGGGTGTGGCTAATAGAAATAATGAAAAATTGAGAATTAATACTTATCATAATAAACGGGTATTAAAATGGAATTGCGTCGTCAATAAGTGCCGGACTGACAGAGTACAAGTTGGCTGACTATTGCAATATGGGCGTGTGTTGGCATCATCAATAAGTGTAGGACTGACAAAATACAAGCTGGCTGGCTATTATGTCGTGTCGTGCATGGAACCTCTTAAAAAACTACAGGGCTAACGCAGTTCATCCTACTAGCTATAGTGAGGGGAATATGAGTGATGAAAAGCTTTAGGCAGGCCCAAATAAGTGTAGGACTAATAGGAAGGTCGGATGTCTATGATGGTGTGGCTATAATCACAATTTGATTAATTGAATTCAATGAGATTATTAGCTTATTATAATTAAATGACATAAAAATAATAATTGGACTTATAGAATGGTGATTGGTTCATATGGACAGTTAGTGGTAATTTATTTTACTCACATCGTTAATATAAATCTTGTTTATTTAAAATACTCCATCGTGATGTTTATCATGTATAATGCTACTGTCTGGGTTCACGGACCCTAATTGTGAAGAGTAGCTAGTATTCTTGCTGTTGGCTCTGACATATTGGGTTGACTAAAATTTTAGGTATAGTGCGGGAGTAGTTGCATAGGAGTGATTGAAGATATTTTTGGAGATGCAACTGGAGATTTATTTTAGATGCTTTAGTATTTTAAGATTACTTTCCATTTTTTTGCTTTTATCATGAGACTTATATTTATGAATTTCGTGGGTCAATCGGTTCCATAGTTGTTTATAGATTGAGTCATATTTTCATAGTTGGATTGTTTCATTTTGGTTTATTTATATATTCAGAGTTGGATTTTGGAGATATCATAGTGATGGATTTTTAATATTGCGTGAATGTTTTTATGGATGGGATTAAATTTGAACATTATCGTGTGGAATTTTTTTATATATCTCATATATCTGTCACATGCTAAGAATGATAACTTATTCAGTGACACCCGACGTAGTTTGGCCGCGGAGGCTAGCCACCTCACTTGCCAGAATTTATGGGGTGTTACAAGTGTCATCCCCCAATGAAGATAATTATAAGCATGACGATTTCGAGGTCCAGTATTTAGGTTCCCATATTAGTGAGGAGAGGAGGAGAATAATGAGATTAAAGTGGCCTTTCGGGAGTTATACATAGAGTCATTGAAGTTGAAAAAGTCCACGTTGCACTTAAAAGCTAAGATGAAAGAACGTGTTATAGGAAAATTTGATGATAAATTTATTACGGATCTTAGGGTATGTGAGAAGACTATTAAGGAGAAGCTTGAGTATATTAAGGGTGAAAGAGATAACCCTCATGATTTAATGGAGGTTTTGAAGATGGAGCTTCTTGAGTTGGAAGAGTCTAGACATTTTCTTGAGTCTAGGATTTGGAGTTAGAAGATAAATTGAGAGACTCGAGTAATATCAAATTTGATTTGGAGTTTAGGCTGAAAATGTTAGATAAAATGTTAGGCACCGACGAATCAAAGATTACAAGTGTGGAATTAGCTTCGATGATACTAATAATTATTCTACTAAAGTTAAGACCAAAATTTTGAGAGAGTCAACCATTGCTAGGGGCGTTATAAAGGGTCAACCCAAAGGTAAAATTCCTCATGTCTACATTTTCACACATTATCGACACATTATAGTAGGAAAGGTCATATTGAACATTTTTGTTATGATCTTAGAATTAGTCCTAGGAAATCTGATATTGGCATAAACATGGTTCCCCAAACCCTCGATTATCACATCACACCTATGGGGATAAAAGATCCGATCTGGAGGCACTTAATAGTAGACTTAATGGTTCTCGCAAGCTTTCGAAGATTAATCACAAGTTTTATCATATATGTGATCACTTTTATGTTTTTATACAATAGCTTTCATGCTTCATGTTATATTCTTTTGCTAGTTATATGATGTATAACTTTTATATTTTGTTTTTCCATTTTTGGGGTCTTAATGAGAAAAATTAAAATTATTTTTATTTGTCTTTTGTCATTTTTGAAAAATGTTTAAAAACTCAAAAGATTTTATTTATTTATGTGTATTTTAGTTTTACACATTGTATGACATATCAGTGTGTTTGAATCCCATTCCTTCCATATGTCCACGTGACTAGAACATTTGATTATGAGTTTGAATGCTTGGATTGTTCTTAATTATGCTTGCATGAAGTAGTTTGAAATTCATTTCCGTGATGGATTCACATTATATATGACTTTGCACACACTTTACACAAGATCTTTTGGATTTTAACTTCCCACGTCATACGAGCTAAGTGAGGTGTTCTCCTAACACTCTTGATATATACATTAATTTTTTAATTATGGGAGAGTTGTTCATGTATAAATCATTGACCGTGAGTTTGGTGCTTTACTGAAAAAATGAGTGTGTATGGGAAAGGTCTACGAAAGGAGCAATCTCCTATGCGTGAAAGGCTATCATTAGCAAGAGCCTAAAAGATTGAGAGGCAATACAAATAGAAAATTTTCCAAGGACAATTTTTTTCCATTAATGCTTCAAACATTAGATATCTTCAAAATAAAAGGATAGTGAAAAATGATAAAAAAAAAATTGGGTGTTTAGTTGAAGATAAATGGGTTTGCACAATGAGTACTAGTCGAGTGTAATTGATAATCATAAAAAAAATTGGGAAATTGTGCATTATGTTTTTTTTGAGTTCTTTATGTGCCATGTGAGCTAAATAGAGTGTTGATAAATTATTGCAGTCAAACAGGTCTACTTGGACATTTTTGAGTGATTGGGTCATTTTCTCTTATTTTTACTTCACCCCTCTTCACTCTGTTCCACCGTGTTAAGACACATTGATTCTATGAAATTGTGTAAAGATTTTGTGTTTGTGTATGTCAAGGTTTTTATAACTATAAATAGTTGTGCTTTATTGGTATATGTGTGGTTATATATATGGGGTTTGTTTTGTGTTTTGAGTCTTTACATTTTCATTTAATCCATGATTGCTTTATGCTTAATCTTTCACTTATATTGGCATATGTTAAGATCATCTTGATATCTTATACATAAAGGCTCGCATTATAATTGATATGATTTGTTCGTAGTTTGGATTATTTGTGCGTGTTAGCAAAATGTTTGTCGTTGAATTCTTTCTTCAAACCACTGCGTGATATATTTATTTTTCCTTTATGATTTCCCATGCTACATGCAGGGGAGATTTGATTTTATTGGGTAGATATGTTTTATTATTGTGCACCTTATTCTTTGTCTATTCCTAAAAAAGGGGGGATAAATTGTATCTAGCTCTTTTCAGGTGGGGGAAACCTTTAACTTAAGGGGATACTTCCTTTTTTAGGTAGATATAGTTAGAATACGGGGGGAGGGTTTTTCATATGAAGTTTATATATTGTTATGTTCCCTTTACATTTGAAGGCATGGTTATGTGTGAAGTTTATCAATGATACAATAAGGGTATATGCAAGAGCAAAGCTACTCAAGTTTATGTCGATCAATCTTCTATAATTTTTTCTTTTGGAATTGGTAATTGAGTCTTAGTGAGCTTGACGACCTAGAATTTGCGACTATATCGAGGTTTTGGATTACCTCTGGTGTGCATGGGGTGTACCTTGAGAGAACGTCATCAAGGCCAATACTGATGCTTGTGAAGCCAAATAGTTCGCAGGTCCAGGGACTATATTATGGAATGGGAAGGTGTTAGTAACCCATCCATTCCTTTCGATCTCTCATGGGAAAATATTAATCTTCTCCTTTTAGACTCCGTGATGTGTGTGCACATGTATATTGATATGATCAAGTGTAACCTCGTACTGAGATGAGGGTCAGCAGTATCCATAGTCGAGTTCCCTAAGGACCTCACCTAAGTTGTACCCAAGGCTCGTTTAGATTGGGGTCGGCCTAGTCATCCATGCTCTCGGCCTTCTTATGAGCCGAGACCTCATGTCGTCATTTCATTAGCAGATACATGTATTGTTCTCTATTTTTAATCGATACCTGGAAATAGCATGTAAGGCACGTCTTAGCCTGACGCATTCAGTCGAGACCACACTTGCCACTTGCCAGCAGGTAAACCTGCAATACATCGGTAGTCTTGTACTCGTCCAGGTCGAGACCCCTCCAGACGACATCTACAGTACGAGCAGTACAAAGTTCCAGGATGGCAAATCCGATGTAGCCAAGTCTGTTACAACAAGATTATCCTCTCACATGATGGAATATTACGTCATGATTATCTATAAATACACTTGCTGATTACATGCTTGGGGGTAAATTACAGCCCCCAAGCACTATAAATACACTTCATCTTCTACATTGTAAAGGGATCACATATTAAAAACCCTACTGAAACTCTGTCAAACTAACTGTAGAGAGAGAAAGCTTGAGTGCATGAATCTTAAATCCATTATAGCTTGTATTAGTGGATTTCACACACTCTCACAGTGGATGTAGGCCTTTAATAGGTTGAACACTTAATCATGGTGTTCAATTCCTCTTTTCATCATCTCTTTATATTATTGTATTACTCTATTTCTTCTATTGCTGTATTGGTGTGAGATCATTTATCATTTTGATATGGTGATACCAATTCTGGTATCATCAATCTAACGCCGTCTGTGGGAACGGGATAGCCATTCTCTTTCCTTTTTTCTTCAGCCACTCTACTAGATTCTCTGGTGGTGGTCCAATCTTATCTTTTGGTGAGATTGAGCCACCATTGAAAGAACTCTGGGTGATTTTTACCTCATTTTCTTCTCTACCAGCTTACTACCAGTACCTCAGTTGATTTTTGTGGTCTCCAGAATTCTCCATATGGCAATAGATCCACAAATTATAGGTGATCCTAGTACCATCCAGTCCCCTCCTCGTTCAGAAATAGCTACGATAGAGGCGACCCTATGCTCCTTGGTAAATAGTCAATGACGATGCAAGCAACCCTTGCTGCTTTGAGCCAAAATATGGAAGTTAGGCCTGTCGGCACCGGAGATCAACCGATAACTCCAGTCGCCAGTGATGGTGCTGTAGATCAAATGGACAGAGGACCACCCCAAGCTCCACACAAGGATCTCCCCCCTCAACATAGGTGCAAGGATGTGGCCGACCCTAGGCATTTATGCCTTAGGAGGGTGGGTCAAGAATGCCCTGACGATGAGGACAACTAGTATGATGATGATGATGAAAGGGAATGTTAGGAATCTTATAAAATTTCTAGAGGAACTATACGACCAATTTAAGCCAATCGGGCCATGTGTGTTAGGTCGAGTTGAGAGTGCAGGCCTAGAGCATCAGCATTAGATAGGTTGAGTAGCGAGTCAGCCCTTGATAGGCTCGGCCTAGAAACGAACGATCTAAGGAACCGCCTTTCCAGATCCAAAAGTATTGTAGGCTCTATAAGAACTGAGAGAGTTGATAACCATCGAACTTGAAGAGGTCGATACGAGGAGCAGTGAGAAGTTAATAGTCAACAAAGGATAACTCCTAGGGAGCACTCGGTGCTTCCAAATATTAGAAATGGTGTTGGAGATAATGTGGCCCAATTTGATGTTGTAGCGAAGATAGAGAGACCCTAGAACGATTCTATTTAGGGGTTAGAGGACAAAATAGGGGATATCTTAAAGAGTTGAGACCCCTTATAGAGGGGATACTTTGAAGGCTCCCCCTTCATGGCTACGATCATCAGTTATCCAACCCCAACCAAATTCAAGCCGCCAGTGGTCACTCCCAAGTATGATGGGAGCATTAATCCAGTACATCACATGGATATGTACCTATTAGCTGCCAATATTCATTAAGTATTAGATGAGATGAGATGCCATGCCTTCTCAAGGACTTTGACCAGAGCAACCCATGTTTGGTTTACATCACTCCCTAAGAACTCAGTTTAGAATTTTAAATAACTCGTACAGAGATTCATACATAACTTTTATTTTGGGGTGAGTCCCCAAAATAAGCAACACACATGTTGTACGTTAAACATGAGAAGAATGAGACTCTTATGGAGTATATTTTGAGGTTCAAAAAAGAGAAGATAGAGGTAAAAGATTATCAGGAGAACAGCACAATGACAACTCAGACCAGAGGTCTGCAGAAAGGAATAATAGTTTGGAAAGTTGCTGAAGACCCACTAAAGTCCATAGTCGAGATATTGGTAATGGTTGGCAAGGTCGTGAATGGCGAAGTGGTTATAACAGCAAGAATGAGGATGAGAAGGGAACACGCAACGGAAGAAAGTTATGAAAAAAGAACAAGGATGGTAAGAAGAGGTCAATGGATGACAAATTCCATGACTACACTCCTCTGACAGTTAGCTACGAGCATATCCTGAATGAGATAAAAAATGATCGATCCCTGAGGTGGCTTCAGAAGTTGAAAGCTCCTTCGCATAAGAGAAACAAGAATTTATGGTGCGAGTTCCACCCAGACCACGAGCACCTGACCAATAAGTGTTTTGCTCGCAAGGATGAAATTGAGAAGATATTGAAAGCTGGGAAATTGAGAAAGTATGTCGACAATCGTAGTTTTAAGGGTGGCCGAGACGACATCCAAAAGAAGAAGAGAAGTGATGAGTGCAAGTCGAACACTCCCTCCGGTCGAGATGATGATGAATCAAACGATAATGAGGGAGACGACCCTGACCTTCCTCGTCTATTTGATTATCCCAAAGGTCGGTTGCATACGATCTCACATGAGGTTAAATTGATCTGTGGAGGACTTGCAGGAGGAGGGGAAGAAGTCTTTGATAGATAAACACATGTAGCAAAGGCTAAAGATCTCCCTCCAAAGCCAAAGACTGTGAACTCAGCTACAATAGAGCTTGTGAAAGGTAAGAGAGCTAAAGTTGATATGAATACCTTAGTTAGTGGTTTTTCAAGATTAGATTTTAAAGGGATTTTAGCTCCACACGATGACCCTCTGGTCATCACCACACTAGTACATGGTTATGAAGTGCTAAGGATTCTGGTGGACGACAGTAATTCGACTGGCATTATATTTTTGGACTGTTACAAAGGTTTGGGTCTGAGCAAGAAGAGGTTGATTCATTATCACCAACCACTCATCGACTTTAGTGGTGAGAAGGTGCAGCCCTTGGGATGGAAGTGAGAAAGGGAAATAGTAGGTTGAAATGTCTTATAAAGAAGATCAACTTCTTCATTATGGATGAAAACGTCTACTAGGCCTACAATATAATTCTTGGAAGGGTAAACCTTAAGGAATTTGAGGTCGTGCCCTAAAAAATCTACCAGAGGATTAAATTCTTGACCCCATATGAGGTAAGGGAAGTTTAAGAGGACCAAGTTGAGGCACGCGAATACTACTTCAACTCAGTTAAGGAGTAGAAAGCGTACAAAAGGCTCACTGCTACCTACAACATTGATACCTTGGACCCTAGAGATGAAAATAAATTGAAGAAGGGAGAGGCGACTAAGGAGGTAAAATCCATCATCCTAAATGAAGATGAGCCGACAAAAACCATCCAAATTGGCAAAGCCCTAGAGAAAGAGGTCAAAGAGGAGATGATATGCTGTTATAGAAGAGACAACATATCTTCACTTGGAGCCATCAAGATATGCCAGGCATTGATCCGAAGTTCCTTTGCCACAGACTCAACGTGGACGCGGATGCAAGGCCGATCAGGCAGAGAAGGAGAGTATACTCTTAAGAGAAGTATGATGTCATACGGGAGAGTTAAAGAAGTTGAAGAAGGCCGACTTTATCATGGAAGTCATTTGCCCTGAATGGCTTGCGAATGCTATCATCATTCCCAAAGATAATGACATGTGGATAATTTGTGTTGATTTCACAGATCTGAACAAAGCCTACCCAAAAGACAGCTTCCCATTGCCAAGGATAGATCAGATGGTTGATGCTATTTTTGGGCATGAATTAATGAGCTTTATGGATGCCTACTCAGTCTATAATCAAATATTCATGGATCCGACCAATGCAGAGAAGACAACTTGCATAACTGACAAGGGACCTATTGCTACAAGGTCATTCCTTTCGGATTGAAAAATGTCAGGGTAATATATCAAAGGCTGGTGAACAAGATGCTTGAAGACCAGATTGGGAAAATGATGGAAGTGTATATCAATGACATGTTGACAAAAAGCCTCAAGGCCGACACTCAGTGGCCGACTTTGAGCGCACTTTTGATAAGATGGATGAGTATAGAATGAAACTCAACCATGCTAAGTGTGTCTTTGGTGTGGGAGCAGGCAAGTTCTTAGGCTTCAATGTGAATCAGAGGAGGATTGAATCCAACCTCAAAAAGATCAAAGCTTTATTGGAGATAAAGACTCCCACAATAATAAATAATGGGCAGAAACTAACTGGACGGGTGGCCTCATTAAACAGGTTTATGTCTAGAGCTACCGATAAATGCCTTCCTTTCTTTTAAGTGTTGAGAAAAACTTTTGAATGGAACGATGAGTGTGATGGGGCCTTTAAAGATTTAAAGTCCTATCTCGGCTCTCCACTCTTGTTATTAAGACCATTCCATGGAGAGAAGTTGTATCTTTATCTAGCAGTTTTGAAGTCGACCATTAGTGCCGTTATTATCAGATAAGAGGACGGAGTCTAGAAACCAGTGTAATTTAACAGCAAGGCCCTCCAGAGGCCGAGTAAAGATAATCCAAAATGGATAAGCTGGACTATGCTTTGATCCATGCCTTATGGAAGATAAAGTCATATTTTCAGGCACATACCATGATGGTCCTCATAGACTCTCCTCTCAGACAGGTCATTCACAATTCTGAGAAGTCAGGAAGGCTGATGTCTTGGGCAATTGAAAAATGGGAGTTCGACATCATCTACTAATCGAGAATGACCATTAACGGGCATGCCCTAGCTGACTTCATAGACGAGTTCACATGGGATGATGACGATATTGAAGAGACTGAAGCTACAACTTGTGAGTAAGAAAATATGGTGTGTCTCCCCCCGAACGAGGTCGAGACAAGTTCAACAAGAATCAAGGTGTTTGAGAACGAAGAAGAGCGATACCTCTTCAAGAATAAAACCCTGAAAGAGGGTGATTTTTCTCAATATGGCACTGTGTGGAGCCTGTTCATTGATGGATCTTCCTGTGAGATGGGAAGTGGGGAAGGTTTAATTGTGTCAGCTCCAGATGGGATCGATATTGAATATACACTGAGGTTCAACTTTAAAGCCTCTAATAATGAATCAAAGTATGAAGCCCTCCTGGTAGGTCTCTCCCTTGCCCGAGCACTGAATGTCGGCTAGTTCCTTATCTATAGTGATTCCAAGTTGGTCGTGAACCAAATTTTGGTTGTATATGAGCCCAAGGATGAAAAAATGGACAAATAGTTGGTAAGGGTGAAGATAACACTGAAGAATTTTAGCGAAGTGAAACTGAAGAGGATACCTCGGTTAAACAATGGCCGAGCCGATGCTCTGGCAAGGTTAGATTCGGCCACCAGAATTAAAATTCGAAGAACGATCTTAGTGGAGATCCTCCATCGGTCGATGATTGAAGGAGAAGAAAATGCTGTGGAATTTTGCTTGAACTTGAATATGGGAGCTTCTTGGATGGATCCTATTATCTGGTACATCAAAGATGGGGAGCTTCCAGAGTCCAGATTTGAGAGAAAGAAGTTGAGGTATAAAGAAGCTAAGTTCTCCCTCATAGGAGACATCTTATAGAAAAAAGGGTTCCTACTCCCTCCGCTCATATGTGTCCACCCAACTGGGGTAAAGTATATTTTTAAAGGACGTGCATGAGGGGTCCTTCTCCAGTCATATTGTAGGAAGGTCATTGGCTAAGAGGATCATCACTCAGGGCTACTGGTGGCCGACGTTGGCAAAGGATGCAGTTGTGTATGTCAAGAAGTGTGATAAGTGCCAAAGGTTTGCCATGATACCCCATCAACCTCATCATCCTTTTACTTTTATTACTTCTCCTTGGCCATTTGCGGTATGAGGGATTTATTTGTTTGGACCATTGCCAAGAGCTGTGAATAATTATTGCTATTTGATTGTGGAGATTGATTATTTTTTAAAGTGGGTAGAGTCCGAGTCGATGATTACAGTCACAGAGAGGAAAGCCTCCCAGTTTATCTGGAAAAATATCATCTGTAGGTACAACCTACCTAACACATTGATTTATGATAACGAGATGTAGTTCAAAAAAATCTCCCTAGAGAAATATTGTGAACGAGTCAGTAACAAGCAGTTCTTCTCCACCCCTGGCCGACCCCAAGATAATGGACAAACATAGGTCACCAACGGGACAATTCTTGACGGAATTAAGAAAACATTGGAGGATGCTAAGGGTAGATGGACAGAGGAAGTGCATACTATCCTATGAGCATATAGGACAAGAGAGAGGACTGCTATGGGGGAAACTCTATTCATACTAGCCTATGGCTCAGAGGTTGTAGTGCCGATAGAGATAGGTCTCCCAACCCATAGAATCCAAATGTACGACCCAGAGCAAAATGTGGAAGAGAGGATAATGGATTTGGATCTCTTAGAGGAATGGAGAGAATATGTTGAGGTTAGGCAAGTTTCCTATCAACAAATAACAACAAGATTTTATAATAAAAGGGTGAAGGCCCGAACACTGGAAGTAGGAGACCTCATTTTGAAGAATATATGGCAAAATCCTAACAAGCTTCATCCTAACTGGCATGGTCCCTATAGGGTGATTAAAGATATAGTTTCAGGCACATATCGATTGGAAAACTTAGAAAGAGAGACATTTTCTAATCCATGGAATGCTGGCCATCTCAAGAAATATTAACAGTAAGACTCAAGTTTTGATTATCTCTTATCAGCTCCATTTTAGTATATGTGTATGAGAATCATATATGAATGAAATTCAATAAAAAATTCTGAGTATTCCCTCATACTCTGTCTATTGTTTGAATATTTATTGCTTGTATGTATCAACTCATCTTAAGCTATAAAACATCATTCGTGGTGAAGTAGCTTTATGTTAATCTTAGTGATATTACATCCCAGACGGGGTTGACCTCTTCCATGAACTGCCATTAACATCAGGCGGGGGTAAAAATCACTTAGTTATGGTTCATTATTAAACATCATTAATTTGGTGGAAAAACTCTCTCGACCAAGATGAAAGTGCATGGACGAGATGATTCTCATCCATACACTCTCAAAATGAAGAGAGGGGACTTATGATATAACACCATAATTTGATGGATTCAAATTTAAAATCACCTAGTTGTGGTTCATTATTAAACATCATTAATTTGGTGAAAAAAATTCTCTCAGGCCGAGACGGCAGTGCATGGACGAGATGACTCACATACATACACACTCAAAATGACGAGAGATGACTTATAATATAACACCATGATTTGGTGGATTAAAATTTAAAATCACTTAGTTGTGGTTCATTTGTAAACATCATTACTTTGGAAAAAAAATTCTCTCTCGATCGAGACGACAGTGCATGGACAAGACGATTCTCATCCATACACTCTTAAAACGACGAGAGGGGACTTATGATCTAACACCATAATTTGGTGGATTCAAATTTTAAATCAATTAGTTGTTGTTCATTAGTAAACATCATTAATTTGGTAGAAATCCTCTCTCGACCGAGACGACAGTGCATGGACGAGATGATTCTCATCCATACACTCTCGAAATGACAAGAGGTGACTTATGATCTAACACCATAATTTGGTGGATTTAAATTTAAAATCACTTTGTGTTTCGTTATTAAACATAATTAGCTTAGTGGAAGTCCTCTCTCAACCGATACGACAATGCATGGACGAGACGACCCTCATCCACACACTCTCAAAATGACGAAAGGGGACTTGTGAATTATGATGTATTCAAATTATGCTACTAATGAAAAATTAGGGCAGACTCATTTGCATAACATAAGAAGAAGATAAGAACAAAAAAAGATCTTCATTTCATAACAATTAGGTTACAAATCAGTTCAATGCAAGAGCTACAAAAAAACTGAGTATAAGGCCACAAATGGTCGCCCCAATAAAAACAAAAATAAACAAATAAGCCTAAAGTAGTAAATTGTCCTCAGCATCTACCTGAGCCGACCCACAATAGGAATAGTCTTGGCCCCAGCATGGGTAGTCTCAGCGCCATAATCATTAGCGTCGGTCTCTCCCACGGCATCATTGTTCTCAGTGACCTTAATGGGGTTGACCTCCAAAGGGTTGGCCGAATTTTTAACATCAGCTAGATCAGTCATAAGAAGGGGGTCGATGAAGTCAAGACCCACTAAGTCCTCATAAGTCAAGTTTCCATCCTCGACGTGCTTAAGTGTAGCCCATCGATCGATAGTCTATATGCCCCTCTCAAGATATTCAAAGGCATAGCCTCCAAACTCGTCAGACTCCTTGATCTGGGCTATGGCCTACGCCTTAGCCTCGTCTAGGTCAACCTTGACAACATCATTAATCTCATCCTGTTTATTCTCGACCATCGTCTTCAAGGTGTTGGCAAGCCCGGTCTTTAGACTGGTAACCTAGTCCACCGATTTTTATAGGTCCAATTTAGACTTTTGAAGTTCGTCCTTTAGGTTATTCTCGATCGTCACAGCATCTCTTCCCTTCTGAATCAAGGGAAGTTTCTTGTGGATCCAGTCCCTCATCCGATAGAGGGAAACCATGCTCTACAATAAAAAATATTGATAGATAAATCAGTATGATATGGGATTAAAGAGACTACACTTGACAGTTCTATGAAAGCACCTGAATAACCCTATGGATAGAGAACTCAACGAGCAAAGAGATATCCAGGGACTGAAGAAGCACTTGTCACCATCAGAGATGAGGCAGCCGACACCATCCATGGATTTTTAGCACATCCAAGAATGCTCTCGTCATTTAGTTTAAATTGAGAAAGACGAGCTACCAAAGCCTCTTCTGTAAAAATGGGGATTGCTCTCTTAGGATGAACCTTCTTAGCTGGATGGTGAGAAGTTGTGTCTTCGGCTCATCCTTTCCTTTTCTTCCCAACATCATCGGCTCAACTAGGGCCACCCACGGTGATTTTGGTTGTTGGGGCAACAGGGGTGTTGGACTTATTATCATGTTTGTCGACAATCTTTCTCAGGTTTGGGGCCACCATCTTCCAAAGGTGATCTAGTATGTTCTCTGGATAATCTGCAAAAATGGACGAGGTCAACAATGAAAAATTAAAAAGTCACGATAACACAATTGATAAGAAAAATCACTTACGCAACTCGGCTAAGGGATCAACCCTCAGACCTGTCTGAGCCAAGTAGTTTGGGGTCATCAGATGTTTAAACTTAATAACATGACCACCATCACCTTATTCACGAAGTTTCTTAACTTTTTCAGTAGATTCAGGCTTCAAGCCCAGATCAAGTTTGGCCGACGTAGAGACCTTAGCCCATCGCTGAGGAGTCCTGGGCTCAGAGGTGCCACAAGCATCATTAGGACCAAATTCCCAAGACCTAGAGCGAAAAAAATAGCAGGGCTTCTAATTATAGTTAGAAGTTTGGGTCACCTTCTTTATGGGTTTCCTATTTACGAGGTGATAGTAGCTAGGTTGAGTCTTGTGGATAATGCAATGTAGCAGGCCACAAAAATGTTATCTGAATGGTCAGTTTGGTGAACAATCTTCCAGATAGAAATAAAGCCGAGAATAACTCTCCAGGAATTCGAAGAAAGTTAAGATGGGGAAAGTCCTAAGCGGGATAAGATGGCTCAATTGGTTGGGTGAATAGGTAATTAGAAGCCGACCTTAAACATCTGCTCATAGACACAGACCTCACCCTCTCAAGCATAAAAGTCTCTTTCGTCCTCATAGGGTTTTCTAATAGAAATGGAGGGTCCTATGCCATAAAGGTGTCGTCAAACCAGAAGATCGGCCTCAGAGATAATGATCTCGTATGACTCAGTGACAAAGGTGTCAAGTTCACTCTCTTCACCATTATCTTTGGGCTGTGAAGCCTGAGGATTGTTTGGATCACCACATGGGAATTTTTGGACAAACTTATCTCTCGTCGTGGCTGAGAGAGGAATCGCTTGTAATAGAGGTGGAATGACAACACTAGGCTCAAGTATTTGGATGAAAAGTAAGATTGATCTGACATCTCGTCCCTTTGAGAGGATGATACATGAGAAGAAGCTTTATCTTCCTTAGATCTTTCAGCGTGGGGTTTAGGGTAAGCAATGGCTTCCTTATAATAGTTAACACTCTCGGCTGGCTGAGAGATATATATATTGTCGTTTGCAGAAGAAGATGACTCAAACATAAGGTCACTCAGCTCTATAACTGGTGGACTAATGACGTCCAGTGGGGGAGGATAAATGGTATGAATAGGAAATGCCTCGGCTTTACACCTCTCGACTTCCTCAATCCTTGCCTTCCTAAGTTCTTGAAAATAGCTCTCTCTGAGGCTTGAAAACTCCCCGGATAGTTTATACAACTATCTTTACATTAATAGGATGAGACTTAACATGGGTGAAAAATATAAAGGGGTAAACAAGATACAAGTTGACTTTTGTTGACTAAAGGATCTAAAGCTAGAAGATTAATCATTTTTTTAAAGAACAACCAAGAACAGGAAGCAATGCTATCGGAGAAGATGACCGGAGCTATACCAGAAACATCCCTAAAAAGGAAAACTACCAGGAAAAGGGGGTGACAAACGCTAAGATTACCACAATCCAACCACGAATCACGCCTAATAGGAGCTAAATCCACTAGTGTGGGTCGCCAGAGGTCTAAAAACTCACCGAAAAAATAAATAAACATGGAATCAATCCTAAATCAATGGAAAGAAGCACAAAGGAGAAGAAATGAGTTACATGGAAGTGAATCTTGTCAGGAAAAACCCTAAGAATTGTTGAATAATGCCTTTGAATGAGAAAGATTACGCGCATAATGAAGAAGAAGGATGAAATGGGGGCTTGAATCATTTTTAAACCCCCTAATGATTAAGCGCGAGTTCTAAAGCCCCATCATTGAGATCACAAAGCCCTAAGCGTCAGCCATCAAATCAAACATGGGGCAGACGCTATCCAATGAGAACAAAGACACATGTCGCTCTCTCATCCTATGAGCAGTAAGCATTTGACACATCAGAGCCATCTCATCAAAGACTACTCCAACTCGTATCCCTCAGCCACCTCTTCATATAGATGGCTAAGGGCTAGGGGTGATTGATATGACCAAGTGTAACCTCATCTTGAGATGAGTGTCATCAGTATCCACAGTCGAGTTCCCGAAGGACCCCACTAGGTTGTACCTAAGTTTCATCCGTATTGGGGTCGGCCTCATCATCCATGCTCTTGGCCTTCTTATGTTACGAGACCCCATGGTCACATTTCATTAGTAAAGACATGTCTCGTCCTTTATTTTGGCCGATACTTGGCAATAGCATGTAAGGAACATCTCGGCCTGACGCGTTCAGCCGAGACCACGCTTAACACTTGCCAATAGGTAACCCTACAATACATAAGCAGTCTCGTACTCGTCTAGATTGATACCCCTTCATATGACATCTACAGTACAAGAAGTAAAAAGTTTTAGGATGGAAAATCCAATACGGCTAAGTCTGTTACAACAAGATTATCCCCTCACGTGAAGGAATATTACATCATGATTAGCTACATGTGTGAGGGACATGTGCCAAGTCATTATTTGGAGCCTCCTAATGCACATTCTTATTATATGCTTGGGGTTGCATTACACACCCCAAGCACTATAAATAAACTTCATATTCTATATTGTAAAGGGATCACATATTAAAAACCCTACTGAAACTCTGTCAAACTAACTGTAAAGAGAGAAAGCTTGAGTGCATGTATCTTAAGGCCATTAGAGCATGTATTAGTGGATTTCACACACTCGACAGTGGATGTAGGCCTCAATAGGCTGAACCACTTAATCTTGATGTTCAATTCCTCTTTGCCTCATCTCTTTATGTTATTGTATTTTTGTATTTCTGCCATTATTGTACTGGTGTGAGCTCATTTATCACGTTGATCTGGTGATATCAATTCTGGTATCATCATATATTATGTAAAAGGTGGAGATTAACATCATTCAATCTGCATCATAGCAATAGATGGAGTGAACTCATCCGTAGGAGTGTTCTTGAAAATAATAATTCAAAATATTATGTAAGGGTTCACCTAATCACAAGTCGCTATAAAAGAGCGAATGTGTTCATCAAATGATACTCAAGTATATAAGAATATGAACTACTAAAGAATATATATATATATATATATATAAGATATGAAAGAAATATATAGAAATTCATAAACGGAGGAATTTAATCTCGGGATTGGCCTAAGATGCTTAGGTAGACCAAGGGGAATCAAAGTCCACATAGTTCAAAGATAGCATAGGGTGGGGTTCAATCCATAAATCCAAATGGGGGATTTTTCTTATATGCGTGTAGAGAAAATGTGCATTTAATAGTGAGAGTGTGAAACAAAAATCCCTCTTTTGGAATCTATGGAAAAACCCTATTTTTTTTCTTTTTGGTTTTTTCATGAAAATAGATTATTTGTAAATACTACTAATAAGAAGTTGAGATTAATGGTCATGATATAATGAGACAAAAGTACTAAAATAGAAATAAGATGATTTATGCTAAAATGGAAGAATTAGATAAAGTGATGGAGGATTGGACCTCCTTATGAATGCTTGATGTTGACCTTGAGATGTAGGTATGCTAATCTTATAATGGTATTGAGAGGTGGAGGGAATTACCAAGTGAGGTATGAAAATTTTGGAAGGGAATGTGGGAAAATGGGGCAACAACTCTGAATTTGATAGAATGTTCTTTGACTTGCCGAGAGTGGTGTTCAGGGTTATGGCCTCTATTTATAGGTCCAAGGGGGTGCCAATCTTCATGGTCCTAGAAATGCCTATCGACATAGAACCTCAGGCACACTACTAATAGGCAAGGTCCCTGAGGTGCCTATAGGCAGGCCTAAATACTTTTATTTGGAAAAATGGGCATAAAATGCAAACCATAAGTTCGAATTGCGTACGGGGTGGACCACTAGAAAGGGAATTTAGATCCTTTTGAGAATGCATTGATCCAATCCTAGGTACGGGTGTTTACCGAAGTCAAACTGGGCTCAAAAGCGCATGATGATCTCTAAATCGGAGGTTTTTGGAGGAAAACAGATCGTTCATTCAAACCCTAAGGCCGATTCGTGCACAGGGAGGACCGTTGGAAAGGAAATTAAGTTCCCTTCAAGATTTCGTTTAGCTTTGTTAGGGTCGGAGAGTTGACTAAGGTTAAATGGGTCCCAAAAATGCCCGATAACCCTTCAGAGTAAAATGAGTCACTCGTCCGAATTTTAAGTATAATTCGTACTCGGGACAAACCGTTGAAAAGTGTATTCATATACCCTAAAAGATTCATTGAGCTAAGCTCAAGATGGAGAGTTAAAGAGAATAAAATAAGGTTCGAGAGTGCTCGATGGCCTCCAGATCAGTTTTTAGGGTAAATAGACTGTTCGTCCAGGATGCAAGTATGATTCACGCTCGACACAGACCATTGGAAAAGGGATTCAGAGCCATTCAAAGATTTATTATGCTTTTGCTCGAGTGGGAGAGCTGACCACGATCAAATAGGGCTCAAGAGCGCCCGATGGCCTCTAGTTCCGTACTCAGAGTATGACTTATGGTTTATAGTTAATGAGTGAGTTCTAGGGACCTAAGGAGGTGCTTAGGGGGTTATAGGATAGGGTGTCTAAAGAGAGACACTCAATGACGAGCCGAGATCAAGTGAAGGCTATCAAATAGTAGACACGATAATGACATTAGAAAAGAAGATGTTAGGTTAATTTGGCGCATCTAGAGGACGAGGATGATCGATTCAGAGGGTCGAGGTCAATTTTGTAGACCTAGGCAATGAGGATGATTGATTTAGTGGGACATGGTAAATTCTCCGAAGCTGAGGGGTGTAGGGACCATTTCAGCGGGTCGAGGACAATTTTGAGGACCTAAGGTTGGGACGACCAATTATGTGGGCCAAGTTCAATTCTAAGGACCCAAAGTTATGACAACTAATTCTGCAGGCCGAGGTCAATTCTTAAGACCTTGAGTTATGACGACCAATTCTGCAGGTTGAGGTGAATTATGAGGACCTTGAGTTGGGACGAATAATTTTGTAGGCCGAGGTCAATTATGAGGACCTTAAGTTGTGATGACCAATTCTTCGGGTCGAGATTAATTTTTAGGACTATAAACTAGGATAACCAATTCTACGGGCCGAGGTAAATTTTGAGGACCTTGAGTCGGGGGGACCAATTTTACGGTCCGAATTCAATTTTAAGGACTTTGAGTTTGAGAGGACCTAAGGTTGTAGTTTGTGGGGAATAAATCCGAGGGGAAGGTGTAAATGATTTTGGGTGCTAGCGTACTTAGGGTTTCGCGAGGGAATGTGTTGTCTTGAAATTTTGGTTGGGAATTTATAGGTTTATAGTTCCTATTAAGGAATTGCATCGTTGGTTCCGTTAGGAAATATGCTGATAATGAGAGTGTAAGGGTAATACTGCTGGGGGTTTTGAGAATTGTAAAGGGTTTTGGTGCTCGAAAAATAATTTTCTTGGGAAAAATAAGGTTATATTTTTTCAAGAATTTTTGGGAATTTTTTGAGTTTTTTTTGTGTTTTGGGGATGAAATTTGGAAGGGACTGGTGATAAGCAGGCCTAGGAATGTGCCAATCTACATAGGGCATGGACTCCTAAGCTTCTTCGTGAAGAGGAAAAGGCATTTAACGACTGGTATGGCGGGGATTTGTCGATCGATAGGCCCCTTAACCTTCTATAAAATGGGGTGATCCCTTTTCACTTTTCACATCTTCAAGTGATTGAATATCTTGATTTCTCTCTTTTAGTTTCGTTTCTAAGTCCTTCTTTCTTCACGACTCTAAATGATTGGAACTTCAGGTGATGTTTACAACAACCAGTAGTTGGCGGTTGATGATTAGACTGGCATATAGTGGTAAAAAAAAATATCTTTTTTCATAAGCCGACTTGCTCACCATCGGCCACAGTCGTATCTACCATTCCTTTCTCTGGAAAAACTGCCACTTCATCTTCTTTGGTGTCGACCTCATACCAAGTGAACATAGCCACAAAGTCAACCAATACTTGCCCTTTAATTTTCTTTCTCAGCCAGTATATGATATCTAATTCTCCTAACTCAGTGGACCAGGCCATCAACATACCCGATTTCTTAAGTTTATGGATGAACTGCCTTAGAGGGGAGTTAGTGAGGACCATCATTGTATAGGATTGAAAATAAAGTTTCATCTTTATGGAGGCTTGAATCAATGCATATGCTAACTTCTCCATCCTCAGATATTTTCCCCCTGAAGAGCCTTACTATTAAAGTTGACTAGTTTCTACACCCCTTCGTTATCTCAGACAATTGGGGCACTGATTATGAATTCTGGCACTGTTAAATACAAATATAGTTGTTCTCCATGAATAGGCTGAGACAATAGCATCAGAGAACCTATATAAGACTTGATCTATTGAAAGGCTCTTTCACACTCTTAATTCCACTCAAACGCTTTCCTTAAAACTTTCAGAAATGGAAGACATTTGTTGGTGGATCTTGAGACAAACCTATTTAGTACAGTGACCCTCCCTGTCAGCCTATGCCCATCTTTAATGGTCTTTGGAGTCTTTATCTCAATTAACACCTTAATCTTTTCAGGGATTGCCTCTATGCCTCTATGGTTGACAATGAACCCAAGGAATTTACCTGCTCCCACACCGAACACACACTTGGTTGCTCCCTACATAGGCCGAGACTCTTTGTCAACATGTCGCCCATAGACACCTCCATGGTCTTGCCAATTTGATCTTCAAACATTTGATTCACCAGCATATTTGAGGCCACAGGGCATAACATTATAACAATAGGTTCCCTTATCTATGATAAAAGAAATTTTATCGGCATCGTTAGGGTCCATGAATATTTCATTATATCCTGAATAGGCATCCATAAAACTCATTAATTCATGGCCAGCTGTGGCGCCTACCATCTTATCTATGCGAGGTAGATGAAAATTATCCTTCGGGCAGACTTTGTTAAGGTCAGCGAAGTCCATGCACATTTGCCACTTCTCTTTATCCTTTGGGACTATAAAAACATTGAATAACTAATCAGGATAGTGCACCTCTCTAATGAACTCATCCGACTGAAGTTTTTTAGCTTCTTCTACAATGAACTCGTACTTTTCCCAGGCATAGATCCTCCTCTTCTGTTTCACAGTTTTAGCTCCCTCATCAATGTTCAACTTGTGACAAATGACTTTGGGGTCGATCCCCAACATGTCTTTACGGATCCACGCAAAGACTTTTGCCTCCTTCTCAATAGATCTATCAAATTTTATTTGACCTCCTCCTTGAGGGATGAGACGACAAATTCTACCTCTTTAGCAGTGTCTCCCTTCTTCAATTTCCTCTCATCCCTGAGGTCAAGATTATATATGTTGTTAAAGATAATAGGCCCTTCGTGGACTTCTCTCTGCTCAGTCGATCTGAAGTAACACTCTCTAGCCTCTTCCTGATCATCATGGACTTCCTCTACCCCCATAAAGGGCTAAGAATTTTACCATTTGGTGTACAGTATAGGGTACTACTTCAAACTTGTTGAGAGCCACTCGATAATGAATGTGGTGTAGGCCCAAAATATGCTTTTACCCATCATAAAAAATTTAATCTTCTTTGTTCGAAATAGTGGCCAGGTGCCCATGCCGATGTCCATTTCAAACACCCCCAACGGGTGTACCTTTTCTCCGTTAAATCCTATCAGGGGCTGGTGATACAAGATCAATGTTTTCTTACTAAGCCCTAGACTTTTAAAGCATGGCCAATATATAAAGTCAGTTGAGATGCCACCATCTATCAATATTCTCTATACATTATACTCATGGATTGTGATCGTGATGACCAAAGGGTTATCAGAGGTGGACAAGATGACCTAAAAGTGTAACCTTGAGAATCCCACAACTAGCGTCTCTATATCTACCTTCTTTCTCTTCCTCGTCTTCATTGCTAAGGCAGTCAAGTTTACGTCCACTCTCTTGACACCGACTTGACTAATATAATGTGTGCCTTTTTATTGGCTGGCTCTATCCTTCCCCCAACCATCTCTCTACTGATCATTTTTCACCAAACGAAGTCATGTTACAATGTCCCTTTGGCTCTGGGATTTTTAGTAGAAGGTCGGGGTCATCTTTGTTATCATCATATTCCTCATCCTTCTTATTAGCCTGATGTTGTCTGTTATACTTTTCATCTCTCAGCCCGCTCTGTCTCTTTTGGACATCATCGTTAGAACCACTTCGATCCACGTACTTTTAAAGCTTCACTTATTTGAGCATTTTCCCAATCTCGTCTTTCATCGAAAATAATTTGTCAGTGGTATGGCCGTGATCTTGGTGAAAGTCACACCATTTACTCTTGTTTCTCTTATGAGGAGGAGACCTTAGCCTTTCAGGCCATCTCAAAGCTTTATCATCCTTAATCTCATTTAGAATTAAACCAGGTCTTACTGTAAAAGGAGTGTAATCAACAAACTTATCATTGGCCGACCTCTTTTTCCTATGCTTGCCTTTAGCTTTCTGAGACTTGCTTCCATTAGAGTATTTTTCATCCTCTTGCTTGGCTGCCATGGCCTCCTACGCATTCATGACTTTCCCAGCTGTAGCCAGGAGTTCTTCCATGGATTTTGGAGGATCTTCTGTGATCTTCCAAAGTAATTTTCCCTTTTGAAATCCTCCCATTAGTGTAGTTATAGCAATGTTATTCTCATAGTCTAAAATTCTAGCTTTTCTTTGTTAAATCTTACAAAGTAGTCTATGAGAGACTCGTTCTTCCCTTGCTTTACATACAAGAGATTAGTAGCCTTTTTTTAGGATTTCACGTCAAAACAAAGTTATGAATGAACTTCTCGACCAATTGCTTAAAGTCCCTTTAGAGTTTTTGGGGAGTGAAGTGTACTAGACATGATCTGCACCTGTCAGTGTATTAGAGAATTCTCGATATCTCATCTCATCAGAAATTGAGTAGATATCAACCGCATATTGATATATCTCTACATGATGAATAGGGTTTGTGCTACCGTTGTACTTTAGGGTGATAATTAGGGGCTTGAACTTGGTCGAGGTGGGGTAGTTAACTATCTTCGCCACAAATGGATACCCTTCAATAGACACCCTGTGAATAGGCTCTTGACTTCTTGTGAGACAAATGATTTTGTCCTCTAGCCTTTGGATAGAGATATTCTAGGGCTTTTCAACTGTTTTTTCATTATCTCCCTCGGCTGGGAAATGTTATCCCTAGCTCTTTCTCTGTTGACTGGGCATCGCTTAGTTTTTTTGCCAGTTGTACTTTAACAATTATTAACTTCTTTGTGCTCCTCTTTTGGGCCACATGATGGTCGATGGTCATCACATCTTGTAATCCCCCTGGAGGCTTCCCCACTGCGTGATGTAAATAGTAGGACTTGTAGCTCACCAATTGTGCCTAGTCGATCAAAGGTCGATACTCTTTTCAATATGTCAAATGCTAAAGCCTTGGGTTGGACATCTCGGCTCAGCCTACCACTGTTTCCTCTGCTAACTGGGACTAGGCGCACTGTATTTCCAGAAATCTTATAGGGCTCCCAGTACTCGTCCTCATCATAAAACTCTTCATCTTGGATTTCCTGGCCTCATCTTCCAAGGCACAATCCCTAGGGTCGGCCATGTCTCTACATCTTTACTAATGAGGAACTTTTTTCTGTGGGTCCGTGGGTGGTTCCCCAGTTGCTGAAGCTATTTCCCTAATGGTCAGAGTTATCAACTCCGCTATAACGCCAGTGGGTCTAGCCATCATAGTTTGACTGAATGCAGAAAGTTGTTCTTGCATTTTCTGTTGACTGGCCACTAGTGGGCGCAGTGCCGCCCCAACTTCAACATTTCTAACCGAGGAGGTGCCTAACCAAAGTTGGGGCTAGTGCCATGAGGCAAATACGAGGCCATCAACTCAGTGAATGAATAAAATAAAGGGGTGAACTGGATGTGCTAAGTGAGCTGGAGAAAAGCTTGAAAAACCCAACAAGAGCTCTTTAAATGGTGATACAGATCCAACCAACCATGGAACTGGTTCACCACCAGAGAATCAAGTTGAAAATAGAGAGGAAGAAGATGAAGAACCTTCGTTCCAACAAAAGACGCCAAAAATGATGACGCTATAAAGTCACCATTTAAATTTATATCAGCAACTCAAGTTTATGTTTACACATCATTGGAGATATATATAACAACACAACAAAAGTAAATATGAAGAATGAGATGAGGATAAGAGGAATAAACACTAGCATATAAGTGGTTTAACCATTGGCCTACTCCACTGTGCAGGTGAGTGTGAATTTCACTGTATCAATGGGAACTAATGCCCTATGTAATATAAGTTTTACACTTTCTCTCTCTACTATAAAAGGTGCAATGCTTGGGCTAGGGTTTTGTATTTTTTATCCTTTCTTTTGGGAAAGAAGATGGGTTTAAATAGTGCTTGGTGAGCACAATGCACCCCTAAGCAGATGATATGCGTGTTCTTAATGGAGCCACAAATAGGATTTTAAAACATATCCTCTAGAATGTGTAAGTAATGATGATGAAAATATTCCCTCAAGTGCATTTGTGATTCAGTTATAACTGCCAACCCACATGGATTGGCCATGCTGAAGTCTTGTGTCACATGTGGCAGGGTTTCGTTAAGGGAGGTCTCGGCCAAGCCGTGTATGACACCCCCAGTGTTTAGCTTGATCAGCTGCTGGGAAAATGCTGAAGTGTTATCTTGACCTCCCATGTGTACCAGACCGAGATGAGCGTGTGCAAGAGTAATGGACTTATTAGCATGTCTTAGCTGCCCAGTAGGTTAGACGAGACGAGACGAGACCAGGATGCCAAATGAGAATGATGGAGGGTCTCGGCCTAAGAGGACGGACAAGATCGCGGTTGTTATCGTTGGATCTCTGTAGAAGCCTCGTTTTGTAAGGTCGGCCTTGTCCGATTGAGATGTAGTCTGGGACGAGGTCACACTTCGGTATATCATATTATTTAAATAATTCTCTTAAATATATGGGGTATTACATTAAGGCAATATGATGGTTAAGAGTTAATCAATTACTCTATTAAGACGATGAAGACTTGATTGGTTACTCTATATTATATTAGCACAATTAGGAGCTTATAGATTACTCTATATTATGTTAGTCTGTTTAAGTACCGTAAAGAGAATTTAGGTTATCAAATATAAAATGGAAGGATTCAAAAGGATGGAAAGATATAGAATTTAGGCAAAAGTTTCTGTTAAACATGAAGTGGAACTGAGACGATAATGTTAACAATATTTGGTCAATAACATAGAATGATATTGAGAAAATACGTAAGAAAATTTAGGTGAGGCTATAAGAAAAAGATTCATCTAAAAAGAGACTTAGTGGTGGAATGCGAAAGTGCAACAAATAATTCAAAAGAGTCAAGTAAGTTTTAAAGAGTGACAAAAGAGCAAAATCAAGAAGACTCATATAGGTATAAGAAATAAAAAAAGTTAAGTAAAAAATATTATTAAAAATGCACAACAAAACGCACTAGATAATTTTTATAGTAAATTAGGTACCAAGGAATGTGAAAGAGAGATATATAAATTGGCAAAGAATATAGATAGATTGATAAGGGATATGTGTCCAGTTAAGTGTATCGAAGACATAAATCCAAATATATTAATTAACGATATAGGAATTCTAGATAGATGGGAAGAGTATTTTCAAGGATTATTAAATGAAGAATATCCCAAAAAATATGTCGAGAACATACAACCGAATAAAGCAATGGTATGCCCGATTACTGAAAAATAAGTAGACATATTAATAAGAAAAATGTTAAGGAATAAAGAGGTTGACCAAGATAAAATATCTATAGAGGCGTGGAGAACCCTTGGAAGTCTAGGGGTAGAATGGTTAACATGTTTATTTAATGAAATTTTAAAATAAGGAAACATGACAGATGAGTGGAGGAAAAGAACCATAATACCTTTGGATAAAAATAAACGGGATATACTACACTGTGGTAATTATTGAGGTGTCAAACTGATGAATGATATTATGAAATTATGGGAAAAGATTATAGAACAATGATTACGAAATGAGTTAACTATTTCGGACAATCAATTTGGATTATGCTAGGGCGATCCACCACGAAAGCTATTTACCTATTAAGATAATTAATGGAGAAATGTTGAAGTAAGAGTAAAAATTTACACATGGTCATTATAGACTTAGAAAAGGCATACGATACAGTCCCCAGGGGTATAATTTGGTAGGATTTAAGGAGGAAAAGAATTCCCATGAGTTATATTAAATTTATTAAAGATATATATGATAATACAATGACTAGAGTAAGAACTATTTGTGGAGAAACTAATGATTTTATGATTAAAGTTGGTCTACATCAAGGATTGACTTTAAGTCCTTACTTATTTGCAGTAGTATTGGATGAAGTTACTAAGGAATTACAATAATATGTCCCATGGTGTATGTTGTTTGTAGATGCTATAGTTTTAGTTGGCACTTAAAAAGGAGACCTTGGCGATGAGAGTAGATATTTGGGGAAATGTCTTAGAGTCTAAGGGACTAAAAATCAGTAGAAATAATACTGAATTTATGGAACGTAAATTTAATAATGAGGCGTCTGATAGCATAATGTTAAATATTGAAGAAAAATTAATAAACCAAATTAATAAATTTCTTTATTTAGGTTCAGTGATTCAAAATAATGGGGATATTGATGAGGATGTTACGAGTAGAATATCAATTGATTGAATGAAATAGAGACAAATAAGTGGGGTGTTATGTGATAAGAGGATAATAAATAAATTAAAAGGAAAATTTAATAGAATAGTTGTTAGGGGAGTGACCCTCTATGGAACGGTGTGTTGGGAATTAAAGAGAAAATATGTATAAAGCCTCCATGTTAGTGAGATTTAGATGCTCCAATAGATGATAGGGAATTACTAGAAAGGATAAGATTAAAAATCATTATATGAGAGAAAAGTTAGGAGTAATGACCATTAGTGATAAAATAAAAGGAAGTGGACTCAGATGGTACATGCATGTATTACGTAGACAAGTAGATGAACCTATAACAAGAAGATTATTGGAAGTAGAGGGTAAAAGATAAAGTGGCCGCCTTAAGCTATCACGAGAGGAAATTACTAGGAGAGATATTAAGGAATTAAACTTGACTGATAATATTGCTTAGAATAGATTAGAATAGAAAAGGAGAATCCATGTGTCTGACCCTAAGGCAAGGATGATGATGTTTAAGAGTTTGTTGATTAATCTATTAGGATAGTTAAGAGATGGTTGATTTCTATGTATTACACTATCACAGTACAAAGAATTGATTTATTTTTATTACATTAGTTAGGGGAGTTAGTTGGATACTCTATATGAGAATAACCGAGTTAGTGATTTGGTTGAGTACTCCATATTGTAGGTTAAAACGTTGGGTTAATGCGATATATCGAATATGTTGATGCTCTAGTTAAGACTAAGGAAGTCGAGTTATGTTCCAATTACAAATAGTTGTTTGGAGAGTCTTATGCCATTGTATCTTGACAAATGTCTAGACTAGGAAGAAGTGTATTAAGGACTTATTTTCTTGGATTTCACATACCACAAATAGAGTTCAGTTCATCTAGAGTTGGAAGATGATGGTGAATTGGGACATTTGAAATGTTTCATGGATAAAATTTAGGGGTTATATAGGTGTTAATACTTCACGGATCAGGTTAGGATGTTTTTACATGGTTTGTAAATCTTGTGTAGTTACCCCCTTTTATCTTATTACATGTATAATGAAATACGATATAACAATGACTCTAATGCGGGTTCAGTAAATATGGTGCAAATATTATTGCGGGTTGAAATATTTACCTAATTAATTCATCATGATGATATAGTTTTGTTATTTTTATATATATTCTCTGAGTGGGATCATGTTGGAAATTCTTGATGGGGCTTAGCCCTCTTGTATTAAAACATGTTACATTTTTTTGACAATATTTTTAATCCTTGTTAATTAAGGCATTAATTCCTTTGTTAATAATGATGGTAGTTTTTTTGTAATATTTATGTCATTATTAAGTATTTACCTATTTGATTGATTTTAATTACTTTTATTTTTACTTTAAAAACTAGTTGCACTTAGAAGATGATTGCTTTATGAACTTAGAAAAGTTATATGTCAAATGTCTTTGACTTATGCCTACAACGATCTGGCTATTATGTTTGTGGAGATATTTTTTTAAAAAGGACCTTCTTCTATATTAGTCAATGGTAGAGATCTACTTATCTTGGACTTGCCCCATCTTTTCCTATGCTTGTGTCCTCATTGACGAGGTCACATATATCTTGACGTGTCCTTTACAAAGTTTAATAAGTTAGAGGTATTATAGATTATAATTCTCTTCCCACTTATCATTCTTTGGTTAATTGGTTATGGTGATTTTTCCTTTAGAAATTTCAGGGCCAAGGTCGAGGTTATACTTGTAAGGGCTTATACCCCCTTAAGGAAGTATTGATTCTTGGGTTGGACTCTTTCTTCTCAAGTTGAAAATTTCCTATGTCATATTTTCTTGGGTAGTGGCATAAGAAATACCTTGAACTCTCCCCCTTGAGATGACTTAGGACTTGGCCTCTTGTCCATTTCGTAAGACCAAAATTAATAATCATAAAGTCATCATATAAGAGACATTAATAAAATACTTGAACCAGTCATTTCTTCATTAATATTAAACAATGATTTCTTTGCATTGGATTTAAAATATGTATAGATTTCTCTATTGATAATACTTTCTGAGGTAGCAGGTATTCCATGCGTTAGCCAAGAGCACTCCCTCAAGGGTTTTAATCATGTATGTTTCGGACTCTGTATGGCTCGTGCCAATTCTCTTTAAGCTTTTTTCCTTTGTAGATTATTTTCTTCAACACTATATTTTATTTTTTAAGGACTCGAATCTTCACCTTCTTATAATATCACTACGAAACTCTTTGTTAATAAGAACCTACTTGGGAGTTGCCTGCTTTTTAACTTCCTCGACCAAGTCTAAATCTAAGCACCTAATGAAGTCACTTACTATAAAAATCAAAGTTTAACACCCCGTGACTGGGAAAGATGATTATTATTGGCATTACTTCCTCCGAGTAAAAGCCAAGGATGAAGGGGCACCCAATATTGATCTTAGTCTTCATCATATAAGACCACAAGATGTTATGGAGATCATTTATCGAGTTTTATTTTCCATCCTCAAAAATTTTTCGGATTCCCTTGAAGTTTGCTTTATAGGTGAATTTGGTTTGGCCATTGCATTGCAGGTAACACGGTTTGGAGTAATGATTTCGGATGTTAAACCTTTCACAGTATTTTATGAACCTATCATTTTCAAACTACTTCATGTGGTCTGATTCAAACGTATATGGGAGATTATATTTCCTATTGATATTTAAACCAAATGAATTGGAAAGTATTTGAATGGGTGATTAGGACCATCTCTTCAGCTTTGATCTACTTGGTGAAATAGTCAACAATGACTATAAGGAACTTTAATATTCCATGAGTTTTTAGGATCTGGCCCATAATATCTATCCCTCATTATGCAAAAGGCCATGGTGCTATGGAATTTTCCTATCCTATGATAAATACTCGCATGCCTTTGGAACTTATCATATGTTCTTGCATATTTGTGACATCCTCTTTCATTATGGGCCAATTATCCACTTCCCATTCGATTTTCGAACCATTACCCATTGGATAACTAGGAAAATTATTTGGCATTCTCAACAAATTTGGAATGTATTAGCTTTTCAACCTCCACCTCAATGGTTGTGTATCTCACTGGCATGGATAACCTTGTCTTATGCTTCACTAGCTTCGCCTCCATATGGACGTCGAGCTCATAACATAATACCTCTAGGTCAATTCTTAATATATCATTATGGATCCACATAAACACATTGTATCGCTGCCTAAGGATATTAAACAATTGTTTTTTAAGTTGTAATTATAAATATGATCCCATTTGAACAAGTATTTATGGCTTCTTATCATCGAGAATGACCAGTTCAACCTCCTCGATTGCTTTATCATTCTTCAGTTATTCCTCATCAAGATGATGAAGAGTTTCAAATCTGGTAAGTTAATGTTAACTTATTATAGCGTTCTCTTTTCTCTCTTGAGGTGAAGTTACACTCCCTGGCCACCGCACGGTCATATCGTACTTACCAACACTAAAGTTAGTTGGTAAGTTCATCACCTGATGCATTATGGAGGCTAAAAATTCAAATGTCTTCAATCCCACATTCCTAAACATAAATTCTATATGCAGATATAATATTATGATCGAGGATAAAGAAACTTATCCTCTTAGTGTTACAGATCGGCTATGTTTTAACTGTAACCTCCAACTCAATCGCACCCATTGGGTACACTTCCTACCTAGAAAAACCAATCAAGGCATGATTATAAATTTGAATCTTCCTCTATGAGATCTTTAATATTTGAAATAGTCATAAATGAGTATGTATCATGAGTTGCCAATGTCGACTAAGACTCTTTGTACAGTGTGTTCATGTACTAACAAGCTTACAAACAATGGATCATCATGAGCGTACACGAGACCATTGATACAGAACTTTAAAAATCCCACGATAAGGTGATCTAAGCAATGAATTGCATCCAAGAGAAATCATGTCAATAGTTTGCTTTGGATCCTCAAGTTTATTTAGGAGTTCAAACTCTTAAGAATCATTGTTGTCCCCCACACAGTTTTCCATATATCTTCTCTTTAGTGGGGGGCATATGGACTGATGTCTTTCGTATTCTTACCACTTTTGTTATGAGGTTAGGAGAAATCTATTAACATTATTCTTTAATCATTTACTTTTAATGAATAATTTGATCTCATCTTCTAAGGTAGGATATGTGTTTATTATGTGACCATGGTCTTTGTGAAATTCATGCCATTTCTTTTTATTGCATCTACCAATAGGTGACTTAACCTTGGATAGCCACTTTATTTCTTATTTGTCACATATCTTATTTAAAATATAATGGATCTATACTCATTGTACTTCTTGTCATGATTATCCTGAGCATGCTTCCTCAACTTATCTTTCTTGTTCGACCTACTTCCTCCATCGTCCTTGGCCTAGCCAGTCTATTTGTATGACTCACCATGAAATTCATAAATATATTGATAAGGTTTATTACGAAAAACACAAGAATAAAAAACATTCGGTAACATCCTCAACATAACGAAATAGATTAAACTGTACAAGTGGACAAAATACGAGAAAAAAAAACGAATAAATAAAAACCATCTCTGATACCATCCATCTGCTAATAAAAATACATTTAACATTGGAGTAGAAATGCCAACTATATAGTTTTCATCTTAGAATATAAATACCACATGTATAATTTTTGATTTGGGAGAAACTAAAATAAAACAACTACATGTACTAACATGGAAAAAAATATAATGAAGTAAATGAGATATAATGTTCGACTTATACATCTTAGGAATGATGAATAAAATGTCAATAGAGATACTCTTCTACTGAACAACCCAATTTTACAGCAACAACATCGACATAAGACCTATAAAAATAGTTCAACACCGAATGCTATAACAAGTCTACAAATAATAAGTATTTAACTCGATCTATAATAATAATAATAATACATATTCCTCCCATTTCAAGTGGATTTAAGTTACCCAGCCCAGTAAAACTAAAATAAGCATAAAATTCTACTCCCAAATAGCACGAGTCCAATATGATATAAGTTAATCTCTTAATTAGATATCCTTTACTTTCACATTCTTAAGTTCATCTCTTGATTTAAGAATTATTTATTCTATTGAAAACTGAATTACTAATTGTAGTATCAATAATATTATCTAGTTATGATTCTAAAATGTATCTTAAGTCTAAAAGTCTCAATAGTCACATGTCACCGATTTAGGATATATGTCTCCGGTATAGTCCTTACATTATTCCTGAGTCATTTCTAGTTAGACATCATTAGTATAAATCATAAATTGGTAAAGATATTATAAATACCATAATACAATATCCTGGTATAAAATATAGTTTGGTATTTTATATATATATATATATATATATACCTCTCACCTAACTTTTAAAAGAATTATATTACTATAATAACTACCTTAGTCAATGGGTAATAAAGATTTCTAAAGTAGCATGTGATCTACACAATCAACAAGCCCTTAACGTTCTCATAAATCATCTCAATGCTGGTCATAAACTCAAGCTCCCGAAGACACGAGAATCCCATCTACGCGTGGATTAATATAAATGACATAATTTCTAAATTAATTAACTCCGATTAAATTGGAACCAATCTCCAAACTTACATACATCAATCGATCCTAAAGCTCTACATATTAGTTCAAAATAGTGTTATAATTTTCCCTTTATGATTCATATAAACCTCAATAGTCATCACTAAACAAACACCCAAAACTAAGTTTTCTTCCATAACCATGCTCACAAGCTAAATTCTAGTCGTGAGCATGGATTCCATTTTCACGGGATAAAAACCTATCATTTTCAAGGCATACGAAACCCAAAATCCCATAAAAGCATGTTCCTTCATCCTTACGCACATGTTACGGACCCAACACCTAAAATTGCCATTATTGACATGAACCAAGGCTCTACCACCTTAAACACATCCAATAATAAATAAAACTAATAGGTTAATCTCTAAGATATCTCTACAGGTCTTAGATGATTACACAAACACTTAAGTACCAATTTTAGTTCTAATCTTAAGAACCCTAGCTTCATATTTATAATAATCAAAATCTTAAATTTGTTTCAATATTCCAAGTAAACAAGGGGATTTTGTAAGATAAATTAACATGATGAAAAATACAACGAATTAGATCCAATTCCAAGGTTAATTCATTAGGTTACTCATCAAACTATTTTAGTTGATTAAATATGGGATTAAGGTAAATTGTTTAATTAGACTAATTTCAAAAGTGGGTCTGCAAGATTATACTCAACTTATAATCATATCAGTTCAGAATCCAGTGAACTACTACTACTACTACTAATAATAATAATTACTATAATAATTCATGATCCTAATTAAATGCCAAGATGATGTAAACTTGCCTTAGGTTAAATGTATAAATTCAAGCCTAAATTCCCCCAACACCTCTTCACCCTTGAGGGGATTTTCTCTCCTTAGCTTCTTATAATTTCTCCAATGCTTCAATTGTGTTTTAGGTCAAACTAATTAGCCTAAGAAGTAAGCTTCCCATGAAATTATCCTTAGGCCTAATAAGGGCCTCAACTCAATGAGCCCGAATAACACTCTAAATGGACTAAAATTGTACCCACGCCATGTACTAACATTATGCACTTAATTCCCACTATTATAAGTAAAAGACAAAATCTCTACACATCCCGAATAGTCAAACAAAATACAACTACTTCTAAAAAATTAATATACTAGCTGGTACAACTCAATTAAGTAAAACTGAATTATTAATTTTAATGTGAGATTTGGCATTATATGAAACTAATTCACGATCATTGGAACCGATGCCGAGGGAATAATCCAAACAAAAAAAAAACCTAAACCTAGTCCCTTAATATTCCATAGTCGTCCATTATATTAGTCACTTGAATATTTAATAAATGAATTATCGTGTATTATGCCTATAAGTGGGGAGTCCTCTTGAGGGCTATGAGTATGGTAATACAAATAGAGGCATAACCTCTATAGATACGGTGATAAAATAGTAATCGAAATATCCTCCACTATCACAAATGAACACAAACTATTGTATATAATAAACACTCAGATTGAACTCAAAAATCTCGTGTATAACTCAAGTAATAATAAAGAACCTCAGAAATAACTCATTCAAAGGAAGAAAGAAGTAAGCACCCTAGATACATCTTGACAGGCAACCAATACCCCAAAAATCTTAAATATCTCTCTAATTAGGTAATAAAATCTTCGTAATAAATGTCAATGGTGGGTGGATAAACTTTGCTTTGCAATAACTTCTTTCTCTCTCAATGTGATTTACTTTCTCTCTCTCTCTTCTCTTAGAAGTGATTGAGGTTAATAAATACTCCCACACCCATCCTAAGATGTCTCAATTTACATTAATTTTAAATACAATCCACTCACGCTTTAAGTCACAAGCATTAAAAGCCTGAAGGTTCGGCACAAACTACGTCATAATCATTAAATGCCAATGCATACATTTTGGCTACCAACTGTGCGTTAGAGGATTTCCACGACAGGGGTAGTTCACCAAACTGCATGACATCCCCAATACCATAGTGGTTTACTCAAGTTTGGATGGGACAGTGGGTAGATGGTTCGTGACATCACTTAAAGTAGGTATGAACGTTGGTAGAGGGCTGTTTGGCTCAAGGCTCAATGTTAGATGGAACTCGAAGTTATTCTTCCTAAGATTCCATGGAAAATGGTCTCTCGGTATTTTATAAGGTGTATTTAAAATGGTTAAGACAATCCTTGAAGCGACCTCACTTCTCAATCCTTCAAATTAAGTCTATTTGAAGTTCCCACGGTGAGCTCATTCAATATAGAATGTAAGCTCTCCTAATCCCCTCCAGTCTTGGTCTTTTGTGAGTACCGTTTGACCTCACACTATCATTATAGAATTAAAATCAATGTATTGAAAAGATATAATTTTACTAAGTAAAAAATGGAAGATAAAGATGATCTCTATCGGCCAGTTTCCTCTCTGAGCTCCATCACTGTTTAAAAAAGTTAAATTCTCCACTATGTACTTGAGTCCAAGCTCTTCAATGTCTGGGCATGTGGAAAGGGGACATCGTGAGCTTTTTTGAACTATGGGTGGAATCCTGAAGTTTATCTTTCTGCGAGTGGCCTCTAACCCTTCGGACTTGATCATCTATGTTGAAATTCTCCTTGAAGTACCTCTGAATCCAACCCATCATCTTTCTGACTGTTGAAAAAGTAAAATTCTCCCTGATGTATCGGAGCTAAAGCTATCAGCGTTTTAGCTTATTGTGAGGGAACATCATGACCTTTTTGAACTTTGAGTGAAGGTTGGTGCCTGTTTTCTACGATTGATCTTTATTACATATAACTTCACACTTTTACTAAAAATGCTTCCCGATATATCTCATTCCGTTCAACCATCATCCGAGCTTGTAGCGAGGGGATAGTCTTCAATTAGGCTTTTTGGATTTCTGTCAATTTTAAAAAAACTGGTGCTAAATCATTACTTCTTTTGAAAGAAACATTCTTTCTCCTCCATGCGTGACCTCATTAATGACTGGACGTTTTATTGTTAACTATCATAGTAGTTACCAAAGTTCCACAAATCTTTTGAAATATTGTTGATGTCTAGGATGTGATAGTGCAAGAAACCTAAAGGTCCATATCAATTTCTCAAATGACTAATGTCTCTAACATGTATCATTTTCTTCTCTTCACCTTTCCATTTACCTTCATAACTTCCAAAGCTTTTTAGAGAGAGAAACCTAACTTCTTCCATTATTGAACTCCTTCTCAATATTTCTCTTTATAAGAACTGTCTTCCTACTCCCTTTGACACCATAAATAACCCCTCCTCCGCCAATCTCATCTTCTTCTTACTTATCTACCCAGGTTTTCTTCTTTTAACCTCTTTAATGGCTTATTACAATGCTTCAGTTATCCCTACCACTGCTGCTACACCGTCCACCGCCCCGAACGCCTTTGCCTCAATGACGGCATGCTAAGAGCAACTCCGTTTCTACTATCACTCTCCCATTTTGGTGAGGGTGATGATTTTTCATTCGAATGTAAGTCCTTTTATGCAAATGATAAGTGTGATCCTATAACACTTGGTGATAAAGATGTTGAATTTTTTGCCTGGGTTTTTTTTGCCACCAGAGGGAACTATGAGGTTTTATCTTGTTCGAGGTGACTTCCCCTATTCTCAAATGGAATTCGAGGGGCCTGAAGGTTCTTCATACCACTTCGCTGCATTGAATATCCATATGCAAGCTACTCTTGCTGATGTCCTTGTTAAGGTTGGGCTCCATCGGGTCACTTGGTTTGTGGAGTTTACCTTATCTAAGCACAACGCTGCTCTCCAAATGATAATGTCACGTTGAAACATCATGATCCACACTTTCCTTTTTATGTGAGGAGAGTTTACTGTTACTTTGGAAGATGTTTGTGAGTTGCTTGGGATTGATCCCACAGGCACATCGTCATACTCCGATAAGGCTCTGGACGCCGAAGAAGCTACAGCCCGGGCAAACTTAGATCAAATTTGCCAAAGTTGCATAAGGACGTCAAATAAAGCCACTTTCACCCCTCTCATCAGTTATTTCTTCCATCTCCCTTCTGATAAAGAGGACTCTTCTAGTTATGTCAAAGGTAAAGTTACACCTTTAGAGTTACCTGCTTACATCTTGGTTATTCTTTCCCATTTCCTGCCTGGTAAGCCCAACGATAAACCCTGTAGGGACCTTATTAATATTTCTATTCGATTGTCCAGGGGTTCAAGATCCTTCTAGAAACAATGGCTTTGGGGTCCCTTTATATTTGGTTGGAAAAGACCCACCTAGACATGGAATGATCTCTTGTCTAATACAAGATGGCCAATTTTTCCAACACCACACTCCTAACGCATTTCCTTTATACCCATTTTATCGAGATAATAGCCATCTAAAAACCATTACCAATTCAAGAAAACATCAAGACCGATCACTTAATTCACTGGCATAAGAAGCAAAGCCGAAAGGACATTATTCCCATCTTTGATAAGCCCAGCTGCTTTGCTATGAGGCTATATGGTGATGATTCTTTTTCCCACACTTGGTCGTTGTTTTCTCGTGAAGCTAGAACGGTCCAAGCCACTGTAGAGGAGCTTATCAATGAATATTCCTTATTTTCTATGGTTATTCTTCTGATCCTGATTATTTATTGTCTTATAATGAGTGGGTTACTACTTCGGATCCCTACAACCCAAACTATTATAGCTCTCAGTTTAGTTATGACAAAGGGGCTCCTCACCCTATTTTCCAAGAGTCTCACCCTAAGGCCACTTTTTATGAGGCTTGTTCTTTTTACACTGCTTCATCTACTTCCTCAATTTTCTCGGCGATTAGCGATCGAATTATTATTACTAGAATTATAAGGAAATGGGATGTGACCTCTCATTACGTGATGAAGTATTGGCCGATGTAACTGGACAAGATCCATGAATTCTTATAGAGTTCCTCTGTTTAACCTCATGTTCTTACTTTCCAAGCTTTAGAGATGGGCCTCAAAGGTAACTCTATTTTGGGAGTGGAGTTTCCCCTTAGCGTTACTCCTAAGGATCCTTCTAGTGAGTTACCTCCCAATTACCCCTTGATCCTGTGACACCCCGCCTAATTAAATATCGGGTGATCAGTCCTTTATTAAATTAACTCAAAGTGTCGAGTTGGTTCAATCTTAACATCACTGTCGAAAAACCATTTTCTTAATTAATCACCTAATAAATAATTAAGCTAAGTGTCAAAACATTTAATTTTATAAATTAAATTCAATTATTATAATTAACTACAAAACCATTCTCACGAATACAAATGATAGTATTAAAACAAAACCATCCAAATGAAAGAACATTTCTAGATAACTCAATCCAAATAAAATATCCCATATCGCAGGACAATCTAATAATCAAAAGCAATCCCAACTAAAACAGAATAGTGAAATAAATCAAGAGTACAAATATCTCTGAACTAGATAAAACTGGAAATGGGTGGCACATGCCCTATCTAATGATGACTAAATAGAAGACTGAGAAGGAAAGGATGAAGTTGTCTACTGCAAGGACCTGTAACTCCCACACTAGCTACAGCACGTCAATAATCCAAGGATATAAACCTGACGCCCCGGTGGCTGGGAACTTGTAATACATATATATATATATATATATATATATATATATACAAGAAAAGGAAGAGATGACAGGAAACGGGTCAGAGCCCGAGTGTAAAACAACTTTAAAATAGTTTAGCAAGTATTTAAATTTCTCACCAGTTGATATTACACACATGTTAGTACTTCGATACTCACTTGGGAATTCTCACCCCACAACTAGTGTGCACGCCTAACGTACTACTAAACTAATCTTGATACCGCTAACCCAACTTACTAGTTTAATCAAAATTCCCCTTCACTAAACTCTGTTCAAGTAATTGCATCACTGATTTATACCCGATAACCTTTTCTTATGAATTAATTAAGTCATTAATGTTCATCTCAAAATACTCTTAAGTTCTCATCCACTTAATTTATTTAGTATCGATTATTCCCTTTTATCTACTTACAGACACAATAGACTAATCACATGTATATATAATTATCACTCATAATATATACACTAATAGGGGACCCCATATAAAATCTATAGTACTGGCATACTCTACTATCAAGTCCCCGTATCTCTCGTACAGAGTGAAATACTAGTTCGGAATCACTCTCGAACTGTATTAACATAAAACACACATAATGGAGGCGAAGCATAGTTCCAAGTCACTAAGAGGTCAGCACATACCCTCACGTCTCTTAGGACCGTCTGACTATCATTGTCGAATATCCTATACCAAGGATCCTATGTTCTAGGGTACGAGTCAATATCCACCATAGAGGTCACATCAGAATAAGACTGTCCTGGCACGGAAACCTCCATGATAGCAAGTAGCACGGATATGATTAAACACCGATATTCAATTAATATATATACATGCACTCATATATACATCTACATTATTCAGCTAGGTAAGCCCACTACCCATAATATTTTAACCATATGTGGCACATAATGCCCGAGTCCTATGTATAATTAAATCACCCTTTCATTTTCTCAATTACCGCAAGTTCATAAGTACTTCTCGTTACTTGAAGTGTTTCATATAGATAAGAATAAAATCAGTAGGTATACACTCTCTACCCTACTAGTCTAAGTCCTTCTTAATTCTCACAAGGTCTAATTTAACGTACGCACGATTTCCCACTCAATACATACTCCTAAAATCCCATGGTTGAATCTCATATAAAGTTGTCTTACCTGGACCCTACTTATACCCTACTAGTACTCCTCAAATCCCATTATGATATTTAAATTAAGTCCAAGGGTCCTTACACATTGGGATTGAATTAACATTTAAAAGGAGAAAAGTTTCGTTTTTCAGGAGGGGTCGATCGATCGATCTACACAATCGATCGATCGACATTCTTGAGTCGATCGATCGATCAAGCAGGTGTTGGCCCAGTTTCTGCAATTCTAGCCTATGGGTTTCATCCAATCTAAATCCTTAAACCTCCATTAACATGTCCCAAACTCCCAACCAAACCTCATGAATGTTATATAAACCAATGTAGGAGATTTCTAACGTAAAACATTCGCAATTTCACCAAGAATTGTCATAAAAGGGAATTAATTCAAGAAAATAACATTTAACCCTAGTTCATCCAATTTTCTCAAGAATTTATTTAAATTTCCAGATTTCTATCTCTACTAGGCATCAATTTCGTGGATACTATATTACATAAGACATATATCCATCCTACATGGTTTCTACTCCAAATTTGCAATAAAAACCTCCCAAATAATATTATTTTCAAGAAAACATGAGAGAATAAATTCCTACACTAGCATGGATGTGTTATCAACTAAAGAACAACAAGTTAGATACTTTCCTTAGAGATGGAAGTCTGAATCGTTGATGATGATGGGTATGGTTTAGTTCCTCGTTCCCCGATCTACGTGTTGGTGGTGGAATTAGTGAGGATGGTGTTGGCTAGGTGGTTCTCTCCCTTGGAAGCCTTCCCTCTTCTCTCTTCCTTAGCCTCTATGCAACTCCAAAGTTTCTAACCCTTGAGGACTCTCTCTTCCCACTGATATAAACTCTCTATTTTCGTCATTAATAAAGGCAAAAAATGGGAAATTACCAAAATGCCCTCCCGGGTTACCGGTTAGGCCTAAAAACATCCCGAGACCCAAACTAAACCCCCGGGTACACTTTTCTGACTATCTCAACCCTTACGGGCATATTGGTGCACTCAAAATGACCATATAGGCGATTTATAATTAATTCACTTTTATTCCATTAATTTAGTCCTGACACGACACATGCGTGTCCCGACTTAATTTCTATAATCGTAGTATTATTCACTCGTGACAATTTTAATAAACTCAATCTCATATATTACTTTACTCATCTAGTAATATTCAACATAATTCTTACCAATAATTACTAACTCTCGTCACGCTAGTAAATATTCAAATAAAAAAATCCGGATTAATATTAAATTAATTTATCCCAATTAAATTTAATTAATCCCATAATTAAAGGCCATAAAAATATGGTATATTACAGATCCTTACTGCTAGCTCCAAGGTGAAGAAATCTAGCTTGAACGAGTCAATCAGGTATTTCAGCAATATACCCTTAATATTCCCCCTTTGATCTCTTTTCTTTCTATACGTGTGGTTCTCATAAAGGAAGTAACCATGCAGTGCAAGATATCTTAGATAAAAACTAGCGCTGGTGGCCGTTTTGGGAGGGAGATAGAAAACTTTGGGCCAAAGCTCAGAAGAAATGGGATCAACCTTAGGTCGTCCATCAAGCCCTAGGACTTCTCCACCTCATCTAGTGTTGAGACTATTGAGATCAAAGATAGCCTAAAAAATGTGCCTGGACCCATTGGATCTGCTTTCATAATACACCCATAACCTTCTTCTCATGTAGTTCTTTTTGCACAATTATCTCTACATCAAGAGGTAACTTCCTTGTTCATAACTTAAATGCTGGTATCTATCCCAACACTTAGCATAAAAGAATTGGTTTTGTCTTTGCAAGAACATTATTTAGGTGGATTTTCTCCTCCTGTAAGTACTTTCTAGGGAGATCGATTATGTATTTCTGATTGTTGCACCTCCACCCCATTCTCCCAAAATGGGGCTTACATACTCTAGGCATTTTCCCTCTCAGCATGCAGAGGAGGATGCTCATAGGGCGACGATGTCCCATAACTCCGTTGGACTCTCTTCTCAGGCAAATGGGACTCCCTTGGCTTTTTTAGGGCATCCCCCTCGCTGGTGCTTCCCTTGAATGTGCTTCTAGTTTCATTAAGTCCCCCCCAGAGGTAACGATTTCTTTTTTGAATACTTTTTCAAATAAAACTTTTCTATGGTAAGTGTTGTATTTTATTCTTCTGTCAGGCTGTTATTTCATCTTTGGCCATAACCTTTGTGGATTCGTTATTCCACGTTCCTCTGGCGGGGACCATCACTGGATTTTCTCCTTTCCTTGCTGCTTCAGAGGTAACATTAATCTTCCTTCTATATTTCCCCCCCACTTATGTGGAGTATCTATTTATTTTAACACATCGTTATTATTTTTAGCCTTCTCATGGTGTTTCTCTTTTTCCCTTCTTAAAGTTCCAATAGGTATTAAAGTTGCAGTTGGTTCATCTTCTCAGACCGAGGTTCCACGAGTTCTTGAAGCTACCATTGCTTTATCTTCTCACCTTGAGGTTCCTTTGGCTTTCGTGGTGGTTCAGATGAATGGAGCTCAAGGGACTTCAGTGGAACCTTCCCCCGTTTTGTCACTTGTGTCTTTTCATGGGGAAGATGCTTCACAAGAAACTGAGGTTCCTCTGAAGACCATACGGGTATTGAATCTAGTTCCCTTTCCAGTTATATTCGTGATGTTCAGGTAATTTATGCTTATCCTTCCCTTGCATAAGTTTGACATTATGCCTATGTTTAAACTAAATAAGAAGGAAAACATAAATCACACTTAATGGCGACTTAACAATGAAACCACTTATTAAGATTTTTTCAGAACTCACACCTGGGAGGTGACTTAATAATGAAAAAGCACTTATTAAGATTTATTCAAAATCTCACACCATCAAGGTGACTTAACAATGAAACTACTTGTTAAGATTTTCCAGAAACTCATACCTATGAGGTGACTTAATAATCAAAAAACACTTGTTAAGATTTTTTCACAATCTCACACATTCAAGGTGACTTAACAATAAAAAACACTTTTTATGATTTTCTCAAAATCTCATTTTTCTGTAACATATTTGGGTCACAAAGGAGCCCACACCTGCCCAAGGGCAAACTCAATGTGCCCATCGCCCGTTGCCTCTCCTAATCGAGAACTTGCCTCTTTGGATGAGTCAATTCATGACGATCGTAGTTCCACCACTAATATTCAAGCTGACAGTGAATTTAGTTGTGAGGTTCCTCTTCCTGACATGGCTCCTCACGAATTCTACCTTCAGTTCCTTCAATAATCTCTCTAAATCCCAGTCTGCCACCGATATATCACTAAACAACTTGTCTCTTACCATCCATAGACTTTTACCCCTGACTACTTGCGATCAAAGAACGCGTTAATCAGTTTTAAATTTTTTTTTATAGATAGTATCGTCACGGATATCGTTAACACCCAAACCGTGGACGTCTCAAGATCCCTCATAAATCAAAACTTAGATAATTTGAGAGAACTAGCCAAGGATGGGTTCCATCTTCATTGACTGATCAATCATTTGAAGTTATTGAAGGATGCTAAATTCGAGAGTCAGAGAGAACTATATCGGAAGCATGTTGAGGCCCAACGATCTGAGGAAGCCACACCAAGGGAAATGGCACCTTTGCTAGTAGCTGCAGATCAGAAGGTGAAGGCAAACGAGGAAGATTTGTCCAGAGCCATGCAAGAATACGAAGATTTGGTCATCCAATGAACTCAAGTCCAAACTAGGAGTAAAGGTTCCATCACCTCCCAATAATGATTCTTACAAGCTTCTTCGGACCTTTCGGGGACTTCTTTTCCCATGATCTTTGGTTTCTTTTGGGTTGAGATCCTTCCTTGTATTTTCATTTATTTAATTTCATACATGTAATTCTTGGGCAGTAGTTCCCTTTACTTATATTATTTTGAAATGAAAAATATATAAAAAGAGATTATTTTGGCTACATCATGCCTTCTCGATTATGTTTTCAAGTTGTTTCTATTATATTCTTATTACAAAGTGAAAACTCTTGTAATTTCCAGTCTACTTTTTCCCTTCTAACTTTAACTTCTCAGAAGAAAAGAAATAACAATAACAAAAACAAATAACTAACATATTGAACTCTGATATGGTAGAGGTTAGTACAATATTTTAATTTAGGTGACACAACTCTAGACATGATACACCTTTAACCACTTGTTATTAATCTTGAAAGTTCTATCTTCTTCCAACTTTGATATTGAGAAGTAACCTAAATCATGACCTTCGTTCACTATAAAAGTCCTTTACCAATTGGCAGTAAATTTTGTTAATGGGAGCCCTCGAATGTGATTCACAACTGCCTTCAGAACTAAGTCCCATTCTAAAAACTTTCGTGGCTTTACTAAGTTCTCGTATGCCCTAGAGAGATGTTTCATGTATATTTGTAAGTACTGCATCACATTATCTCTGATTTCATCAAGTTCTTCTAACTGAACGTGCCTACTCTAGGGCAACATGCTCTTTCGCAAGGCAAATCTGATCGAGAGGACTTCCAACTCTACTGGAAAGATGGCTTCATCTCCAAGGACTAGTGATAACAATGTATACACTGTTGGTTTCCTGTTTGATGTTCAATAGAGCCATAGGAATGCTAGGATCTTATCATCCCATGACCCTAGGAAATCTTCCATCATCTTGGCCAAAATGTTGACCAAGGACTTATTAGTTACCTCTGCTTAACCATTACCCTTGGGGCATGCCACTATTGAGGTGTGGTGAATGATTGAGTAATTATCCGTTAGCATCGTTACTTCTTTGTTACCAAATGGGGTTCCATTATTAGAGAAAATGACCTTTGTAATCCCAAATCGGTAAATTATATACTCTCTGTTGATATTTTCCACCACACCTATTGTTGCTCTCTTCAAAGGTATTGCCTCATCCCACTTGGTGAAACACTTCATTGCCACCAGTATCCGAATTTTTCCTCTCGAAGATGGATGTATTGCCCCTACAGGTCAAACACCAAAATATGAAATGGGTAGGGAGTGGCCAATGAGTGTAAGTCCACCGAGGGAGCACGGATTATGTTCCCATGCAGTTGGATGATTATTCTATAGGGGGGAAGACTGAGATGCTTCAATGCGTATTCCCCATTCACTTGTTACAACACTAAGTTCGAATCACCTTTGATGCACAATCAACGAATGCTCATTTGAAGGTATTCTAGCAATCCTAGCAGTAACGCCTCATACTCTACTTCATTATTAGAGCAAGGGAAATCTAATTTGTAGGAAAGGCAAAACTACTCCTTCCCTTTTGAAAGAATAACCCATGATCCTCCTTTCTTTTGCACCACGAAACCATCAAATTCCATAGTCCATTTCTCAAAGTTTGCATCCAAAAAAGTGGCCTATAAATCATCTCATAGAATTCTCTCATGAGGTGGCTCAAATGCCCCTGACGAAAATATTGAAAATAAGTTTGCATACGCCTAGATCTTGATCGCATGAGGGACCACACACTTCAAGTCGTATTCTGAGAAAATGAGGAACCACCTAGCTGCCCTTCCAATTAAAACAGTTCTTGCTAATAAAAACTTAATAGGATCACATCTTGTCACAATATGAATTGTGAAAAATAGTATACAATGTCTAAGTTTTTGTGCTACAAACACCAAGGCTAAAAAATGTCTCTCCACTCTAGTGTACCTTGCCTCAGGTTTATGTTTGATCCTACTCATGTAGTAAACTAGCCTTTCTTACCCATAAATTTCCTATTCTAAGAGAGCGCTGACAGACCTAGTGGTAGAGGTGAGGTAAAGCTCCAACGGTATCCTTCCCTCGAAGGGATCATTATTTCTGAAGAAGTAATCATCTTCTTTATCTTATTGAGGGAATCTTAGTGAGCTTCCTCCCACTTGAACTTTGTTCCCTTTCCTAGTAGCTCCATCAATGGATGAGTTAACTCGGCCAGTTTTGGCATAAATCTCCTGATATAGGAGACTTTATCGAGGAAGCTATTGAGCTCCTTCACAGTTCTTGGACATGGAATCTCTAGAATCGCTTGTTATTTGTCCTGGTCCATCTTCACTCCTTTCTAATCCACCATAAAGCCCAAAAACTTCCCACCTTTTACCCCGATTCCACACTGCAATGGATTCATCGTCAGGTTGTACTTTCGATATCTATTGAACACCTTCCTCAAGTCATTTAGATGTAACTCCTCCTTCTTTGACTTGATGACCAAATCATCCACATAAAATTTCAAAATATTATGAGAGAAGTCATGGAAAATGGCTATCATCATTCTCTGGTACATCGCTCCAGCATTTTTTTAACCCAAAGGCATCACTTTGTACATAAAATTGCCGAATCGAGTTCTAAACATTTTTTTTCTTTGCATTAGTTGGATCCATCTTAATTTGTTGTATCCCACTTACCCATCCATGAAGCTGTATATTTCATGCCCATCAGTTGCATCAATTAAACTGCCAATGGAGGACAGAAGGAACTAATCCTTCGGGTAAGCTCTTTTCAAATCTTTGAAGTCTATGCAAATCCATATTTGGTTTTTATCCTTCTTTCCCACTAGAATAATGCTAGACAACTAAAGTGGGTATTGGATCGGTTTGATGAACCCTGCCGCTATCAACCATTGAACCTCCTCCTTAATTTTTAGATCTAACTCTGGCTTATAAGGTCTTGCAGTTTGCTTCACTGGTATGAATGAAGGCATAATGTTCATCTTATGATAGCGTACCTCCTTATCCAACCCTTCCATCGCTGTGTACTTCCATACAAAGACATCTCTTTATTCTCAAATCAGCTCAATTAAGGCCCTACTTTTCTCTACACTTATATAATTCAAAATAAATATGGGCCTTAGATCTTCTCCTTATTCAACCAGATCAAGCTGTTCCAGCTCTTATAGTAGCTACTTTGGGTTATCCATCATTTATTCTGGTTCATCTTCCACCTCGTCTATAAATTTTTGTATGTTGGAGTTATCTACGACCATACGTTGCCCTTGATTATCCATTAAAAAACACTCATACTTCGGGGTTGGCTCTTCGCCAGCCTCTTAAATTTCTCCTTCAACTGTTTGCTCACCCCTTCAAAGGTGATAGACTAAACTTTCGTCATCCAGCTGTACCTTTTTTCACTGACGATTAACTGATGCAGCTACTTTTTATTTTCTCTCTCTCGAAGGTTTTACTAGTTTATGTCCTGAAAATATGCTCAACACACTTTGTCATTTGACCCATTGGTCTATCGGATCAATCATGGGCCTCATCCTCTCTCTTAATTTCTTAGAGATATTTTAACATTTGGGACTTGCACTATTGACCTCCTCATCTCCTTTTCTCATGCTTGTTCCTTCATCGCATTGACCCTTAACAGGCCCCATTCTTTATTTGATAGAAGGGTCTATGACCCCCTTTATATGCCTCTTTAGGACTCATGCATCTTCCTTCAATTCAGTGTAAAATACGACATCAACTATACGAGCCTCTTGGGTTTTAAACAACTTCTTTATTTCCCGTATAACAATATCTATCCCCTTCACATTTTCCTAGGTACATTGGTGATACGTCGAAGGAACTAAGCCATGGTTGTGAATCCACACCCTTCCTATCAAGAGATGTTAGGAAGTAGCACTTTTAATGGGATGGAATTTAATATGTGAAGTGATATTACCCATTATATCCCCATGATCACATACCCAATTGATTTGGAAGACTGATTATCATAACTAGATATCACTAAAATCATTGGTATCAACCTAGCCTTAGAGATATTGGATGCATAAAATGAGATGATTGGCATGATGTTTATGGAAGCTCCCCATCCATTGGAGCACTCGCAACTCTTACCTTGTTAATGCTTACTGTCACGTATAGGGTCTGTTGTGAGGGATCCTCATAGCTCTATCGACATTGAAAAAATTCACTTTAGATAAAAGTTCCTCACCGGCCAAGACATAGGCCTTTTCCACCTCAACGATGGAACTACATTCTTTTGGGTAATGTATAAAATTTCTTGAGTGATCTCCAGCCTACTCTCTTTGGTCATTCCCACTTGATCGAAGAACCACGTAAACTTTGGAAACTACGATACAACCTGGTACTCCAGTCCTTAATTTATCTCCTTATTGTTGATGTTGTATACTTCCTCTACATCACTTGCACTTTCTTCGTCATAGGCAATAAATATCTTAGCCATCCCTCTTATGCAATCTTCTAGGTCTTCCTCAAAATCCTCTATTCTACCATCAACTCTCTTGCTTCCCTCTCAGTTTCCTCATCATAGGCCACTACTAGGTTTACTATATGCATTGGTAATGGGTCGTTGTTGACATTTTCTTGAGGAATCTGCAAAGTTCCTACCTTTATGTGTTTGTTGATGATCTTCCTCAGAGTGAAACATGATGCCATTGGGTGATCAATCTTCCAAAGTATTTGATAATACTTGGGTTTTCCCTTACTTTTGGTTTCGTCTCCATAGAGGTAGGATCCTTGGGTGCATAGACTTCCCCCTCATAGCATGCCATCATAATAGCTAACTACCTCCTCAACAATGCAAGGCAACACTGGTGGGTCCTTCCTTTATCTGCCAAATTTCCTTTTGTTGTCCTTATTCAATTTCTTGGCTCCTTCCTTTCCTCCATTGGTATAACCCACTCGTGGTGGCTGGACCCATCCCCCAACGGGTTGTACTTGCTGTCTGAACATTATTGGCACCATGATGGGGCTTGGGCATTCCACTAGAGAGATATTTCTCGTATCTTTCAAGAATGACTCAAAAGTTTCTTTGCGCGTCTTATTTATCAGATGTAGATGTACTTTAAAAGAAAGCCTTATCTGAAGTAACTTGGACTCCTCGACCTCCTCCCTCACATTAAGGAATTTTTTCTGAACCTTCGAATATATGCCACAACTTCCTCACCTAGCCGTTGCTTCTCCCTAGCCAACTGTGTCAGTGTGAATTCATCCTCTACCAGAAAGAACTTCTGGAAAAATAGAATGTGAATTTTGTCCCATGTAGAGACACTCTTCGGGGCCAAGTGAGAATACTAGGTGTATGATTTATTAGTGAGGTATTTAGAAAAATCCCTCAAACCGAGCTTCTTTTGTTACAATGAGCTCCCAAGTGCTCCATAAACCTCTTGATGTTCTCCTTCAGGTTCCCTCATTTCCCCGTATATTTGTCAAAGACTGATGGTTTTTAATCCTTAGGGTAAGGTTCCTCATTGCACGCCTCTGGGTAAGGAGTAATGAAAATCATCATATACTGATGCTACCTCGCTGGCTAACTGCGAGGAAGCTTTTATCATCTTTAATATATTTTTTTGCATCTCTTTCCTCATTTATTCCAAGGAAGATGAAGGAACTTTCTCAGTTGTTAGGGCAAAAAGTTGAGGGATCACATGTGGATAACTGGCCACATTTGGAATGCCCGTCATTGGCACAGGAGTGGGGATAGTGATCATGGGGACTAGGCCCATTGGAGATGCACTCGATGGGCCTAACGGAGATGCCATCGGAGTGACAAAAGAGCTGGGGTCCATCCCTCCCCCAAAATCCGTTGCTTTCCCAGGAGTCTATAAAAACTCAAAAAATTTACCCATCAGAAGGGCCATCTACGTTGGTCCCTTCATAGTGCTAGTGGAGGCCTGTGTAAATGTTGGGACTCCTGATGCCGTTTGAACTTGGGGGACCTTCACCCTAGCCACCCTATATCTAGAGGCTTCAAGATCCCTCGCTTCTTACTCCTCCCTTCCCTGAATATCATCGAAGTCGAGGACCCGATTAACGTTATCTTGAGCCATATTTTCTAGAAGAATGCCTCCCCGGTGGAGCCACCAAAAATAAGAGGGGAGTCCTATTGAGAGCTGGGAGTATGGTAATACAAATAGAGGCGTAACCTATATAGATATGGTGATAAAATAGTAACCTAAATATCCTCAACTATCATAAATGAACACACACTATCATATATAACAAACACTCAGATTGAACTCACAAATCTCTCATGTATAACTTAAGTAATAATCAAAGAACCTCAAAAATAACTCATCCATAGGGAAAGAGAAGTAAGCACCCTAGATATACCTTTACAGATGACCAATACACCAACAATATTCAATATCTCTTTGGTTAGCTAATAAAAGCTTCATAATAAACGTCAATAGTGGGTGGATAAACTCTGGTTTTCAATAACTTCTTTTGTTATCAATATGTTTTACTTTCTCTCTCTGGAAGAAACTCTCTTCTCTCAGAATTGGTTGAGGTTAATAAATAGCCCCACACCCCTCCTGAGATGTCTCGGTCCTCATTAATGTGAAAGACATTCCCCTCACGCCTTAAGTCACAAGCATTAAATGCTTAATGGGTCAGCACACCCTACGTCATGATCATTAAATACAGTGCATACCTTTTAGCCACCAATTGCATGTCAGAGAACTGTCATAATAGTGGTAGTTCGTCAAACTATATGATAGACCCAATACCACAATGGTTTAATCAAGTTTGGATTGGACAATGGGTAGGTGGATCATGACATCATTCAAAGTAGATGAGACCTTTGGTAGAGGGTTGTTTGGCTCAAGGCTCAATGTAAGATGGAACTAAAGTTTTTTTTGCACAAGCTTCCATGAAAAATGGTCTCTCAGTGTTTTTCCAGGTGTATCTAAAATGGTCAAGACAAGCCTTAACGTGACCTCACTTCTCAGTATTCCAAATCAATTCCCTCTGAAGTTCCCCCGGCGAGGTCATTTGATAGCGCATGTAAGCTCTTCCAATCCTGGTATCTCGTGAGTACTGTTTGACCTTGCACTCAAGATTATAATTATTACAACATTACAATTAACGTATTTAAAATATACAATTTGAATAAGTAAAAAATGAGCTCTCTCGGCCATTTTCCTCGCTAAGTCCACCACTGAGCTACCTCGTTAAGTTTCTTCGCTACCTTCATGCTTCTTCCTTCTCTTGGGCCTCTTCTGTTAAGTGGGGAATGTCTCTCTAATTACGAATTGCCTTCAATCCCCCTATAATGCCAATATCCAAAGGGTGTTAATTCACGTAATACGTATACGATCACATAGAAACATATCATAAATGTAATGAGTGACATACCACATGTAAAATCTAAATAAAAATTCTGTACACTTTAATAATTAATTTAACAATTAATCAATTCCCACAAAATACGGGGTATTACATTCCTCCTCCTTAAACATGGAATTTCGTCCTCAAAATTCAAAATCTTTAAGCACATAACTCGAAGGTCTAAGAATATCTCACCCGCATAGCATTCTCACACTAATATACATATATATAAATCATTCTTAGACCTAATACAAACTAAGTCTCTTCTCCTTAATTGCATTCAGCTAATACCGTCCCCACCAAACTAGTCTAACTATTGAAACGCCAACTTATCCATCAAAAACCCCATTCACTTTGTACTAGTGAAAGACATTATGTATGCACTGGTGGTGATCGGGTAAGGTAAGTTGACACCAGCCTAACCCTATACAATATTCATGAAAGGAACTTATTCTTAGGATGCCAACTTCTCTTTTGAACATGAACTTCATAATCCCCTGCATCAAGGATATCTTCACAATAACTACCTCTTGGGAAATTCTCCAACTATGCTTTCTCTTACTTCAAAAGATCTTCTTCATGTTCCGACGATATTCATACACTCTATTATGAACACCATCTTCTTCGAGGTATCCATAAAATATTTTACTATGAATAACTTGCTAAACTATAGCTCTAATTAACTTAGTCTATCTATCACAATAACCTCGATGGCCCCAATTCTACACTGAAATTTTGAACAACTACAACTCATTAAATTTCTCCAATATTCTACCTTCACTACTGGAAGGAGCACCCTTAGACAAAAACTATGGTTATGACTTCTTTCCTGCACCACCAATACGGACTCCTCAAATTACTGTACATTAAATCGCTTCTGGAATGAAAAATGAACCACAAAACACGCGCCTCGGCCAAAACTACCTTTCATTGTTTAGGACCCTCTCGAAAAAGTACTCTTTTTAGAAAATGTAACTCGCTGCTTTCATCTCAAATGAAGAAAGGTAACTTCTCCCAATTATAACTTGTATACCATTTACTGGCAGAAAGTTCAATACTTGGGACTGAATCACCCGTGACACAATTTAGGTGTAACAAGCACTACTGCTATGAAAACTTCCACTTCAATAGGATGTCATCGCTAATCACAATGACATAATCCAATTATAGTCATAATTTACTAAATGAAATATTCTTACACACAGACGGAGCATTGGTCAACCCATTGACATGACCTGAACATGCATATGTCGTATTATGTCAGAAAAGTGCCTTCTAGATATCCTCCTACCGCTTCAACATTTGGTGATAAATCACTCATAACTTAATATTCAAGAAGGAACGCAAACTTTATAACTCAAATAGGGTGTCTATACGTTATAAAGAACACTCATTTAGTATTATAATGTTGTCTAGCTTTTGAGGATCCACCCATAAACCTAGTGATCCATTCACTTAACATATGGGACTGGAGATTCCCCATAATGACTTACTCCTCTAAACGAACCCTTGGCTCAAAACTACGGTTTATGCTTTCATGAAACTTTTCCATATCCAACGAATCCAACTAATAAGGTACTCTCACAAAAGGTAAAATGATAGTGCCAATTGGTCTAATTAATTCTCTTGTAGGTGGTAACTCGATAACTTTTCAAATTAAACTAGAAGAATCTAGGAATGCCGATAAAATCTCTAAAAAACTATAATTTTGATTGATACTCTCGCATCTCAAAATTATTTACACATACTAGACCATTTCCCCGAGCCTACACATAATTAAGAAATAACTCCTAGCCAAAAATGGCAAACATAAAATCCTACACCCATTAGTCGATATAAGTCTAATACATATCTACTAATCAATGAACAATAATAAAATCGTAGGACCAAATCTCTAAATCAATAAAATGGATGAATAACAAGATAGACAAATACACTGCCACGTCTCCACAATCACAGTGTAAGGCAACACCCCTACCAGCTGGGGTATCCACATATAAAGAAATCTTAGTGATAAACAATCATTATATCACAAAATCATAGTGAATATACTATTACAAAAAGATAGGGAACTCCTCAATGTCGATTTAAGACTCATGCGTGTGAGCCATAAACATAAACATAACCATCTCCATGAGGTACCCCCTAAGAAATCTACTAACTAAGTGGACATACTCGCCACAAGTGTAAAAATTTCCTCTAAAGAAACAATCAAAATGGTGGCCCTATCGTTGGCCTATTGAACTTAACTTTATGGCCATCTTTGCTAAAATTAACTTGTCACCCGTATACTCATTGGTCGTGACCCTATTGTCCATAATGTTCTTGGCCCTAATGGACATAATAACTCTGAATATCTTATCCTCAAAACCTCTTAGGGTATGGTATCCTTTTATGGTTCCTTCTAATGGTGAGGTCTTCCTTGGCTTGAAACAAGTCTACACCATTTCTATTCTTCCAGACCTAATCTGGACACAATCTACTCAATCTTAAGGACTCGATCATTCAAGTGATTATGATAGATATGGAAATGTAGGATAATAACTTCCACTACCTGAGCACAAATGATGAACGACGATTACCCAATAATTCCCAATAAATCCTTCTTGTAAGATTTTTACAAGTGCAACTCTCTTTTTAGTTGATTGTTGGTAATGTAAATCTGTATCAATCCCTCTTGAACAATAGAGAAGGATAGTTAAAATTCCCCTCACATTGGATACAATATGTTCATCCTAAAGAGGTCTCAAAAATTTACTCCTCTATGCTATTACAAATGGTGAGTGGAAACACTTCCCTCAAACCATTCGTTAACCCATACTATAGGTCTCATGTCCAATAGACCCAAACTCCCGAAAAAAGTTAAAATTATGAATTGGAAGTCTTAAAGGAAATACAAACAAGGAACCCTCCTGATACAATTCAGCCTATTCAATTAATTCTTCTGGAATAATGGTACAAAATCCCCTAATCGGTCGTTATTATCAAGAGTACAAACCCTAAAGGGAAAAGATCTAACATAGTAAAAGAACACAACATGCAAGACTTTAGGACACTAGAACCTCTCTCTGATACCAATTGTGACACCTCATAAAATTCATAAACAGATTGATCAGGTCTAATAAGAAAATTACGGAAATAAAAAACATTTGGTAACATTCTCACCACAATGAAATAAGTAAAAATAAACAAGTGGCTAAAATATTAGACACTAAAAAACTGAATAAACAAAAACCATCTATGATACCATCCAATTGCTAATAAAAATACATCTAAATTTGGAATAGAAATGTCAGCTATATAATTTCGATCTCGGAATATAAGTACCACATGTACATTTCTGACTTGGGATAAACTAAAATAAAACAACTGCATGTACTAAAATGTAAAGAAATACAAATAAAATTATGGGTGTGCATGGTATCGAGACCACCGGTTTGAGGGCACGGTGATATTTTACCCGTGCTCTCAAACTGTGGGTCTCGTGACCACGCGATCGGTTATTACGATCTATTTTGGTCCTATGGGAGGTTTTGGCACTTCTCACGGGCTGTTTGGGGACTGGTTCATGGTTTCTCCCTCTGACGGCACGTTTTTAGGCCTAAGTGTGGATATTATGAATTTTGGCCCGTGCTCTCAAACTGTGGGTGCTGTGGCCACACGGTCAGTTACTGCGAGCTACATTGGTCCCGTGGGAGGTATTGGTGCCGCTCACGGGGCAGTTTGTGGGGTGATTCGTGTTTTCACCCTCTGACGGTATGTTTTCAAGCCTAAGTGTGGATATTCTAAAATTTGGCCCATGCTCATAAAACCGTGGGTCCCGTGGCGATACGATCGGTTACTACAAGCTACATTGGTATCATGGGAGGTGTTGGCACCGCTCACGGGGCCATTTGGGGGGTGTTTCGTGTTTTCACGCTCTGACGGAACAATTTTAGGCCTATGTGTGGATATTCTAAAACTTGGTATGTGCTCTCAGACAGTGGGTTCCTTGGCCACGTGATCGGTTACTACGAACTACGTTGATCCCATGGGATGTGTTGGCGCCGCTCAAAGCGACGTATGGGGGTGGTTTGTGGTTTCGCCCTCTGACTGCACGTTTTTCAGGCTTGAGTCTGGATATTCTGAAATTTGGCCTATGCTCTCAAACCGTGGTTCTTGTGGCCACGCGGTTTGTTACTATGAGCTACTTTGGTCCCATGGGAGGTGTTGGAGCCGCTCACAAGGCGATTTAGGGATTGGTTCATGTTTTCTCCCTCAAACGACACATTTTCAGGCCTAGGTGTGGATATTTTGAAATTTGGCCCGTGCTCTCAGACCATGGGTTCCATGTTCACGGGGTCGGTTACTACGAGCTACGTTGATCCCGTGGGAGGTGTTAGCACCTCTCAAAAGGCCGTTTGGGGGGTGGTTTGTGGTTTCGCCCTTTGACCACACATTTTCAGGCCTAAGTCTGGATATTATGAAATTTGGCCTGTGCTCTCAAATCGTGGGTCCCGTGGCCATGCAGTCGGTTACTACGATCTACATTGGTCCCTGAGAGGTGTTGGCACCCCTCACAAGGCCGTTTGGGTGGTGCTTCGTGGTTTTGCCCTCTGACAACACGTTTTCAAGCCTAAGTATGGATATTATAAAAATTGGTCTGTGCTCTCAAACTGTGGGTTATGTGGCCAATCGATCGGTTACTACGAGCTACGTTGGTCCCGTGAGAGGGGTTGGCACTGCTCATAGGGCCGTTTGGGGAGGTACTTTATGTTTTCGCCCTCTGACGACATGTTTTCAGGCCTAAGTGTGGATATTCTGAAATTTGGCCTGTGCTCTCAACTCATGGGTCCCGTGGCCATGCGGTCAGTTACTATGACCTACGTTGGTCCCTTGGGAGGTGTTGGAGCCACTCACGAGGCTGTTTGGGGGGTGCTTAATGGTTTCACCCTCTGACAACACGTTTTCAAGCCTAAGCGTGGATATTCTAAAATTTGGTCCGTGCTCTCAAATCGTGGGTTCCGTGGCCATGTGATCGGTTACTATGAGCTACGTTGGTCACGTGAGAGGCATCGACACTACTCACGGGGCCATTTGGGTGGTGCTTTGTGATTTCGCCCTTTGACAGCACGTTTTCAGGCCTAAGTGTAAATATTCTAAAATTTGTCCCGTGCTCTTACACCGTGGGCTCCATGGCTACGCGGTCGATTAGTACGAGCTACGTTGGTCTCATGGGAGGTGTTGGCGCCTCTCAAAGGGCCGTTTGGGGGGTGGTTTGTATTTTCTCCCTCCGACGACACATTTTCAGGCCTAAGTCTAGATATTCTTAAATTTGGCCCATGCTTTTAAACCGTGGGTCCTGTGGCCATGCGATTGGTTACTACGATCTACGTTGGTCCCACGGGAGGTGTTAGCGCCTCTCACGAGGCCGTTTAGGGGGTGCTTTGTGGTTTCTCCCTCTGACAGCATGTTTTCAAGCCAAAGTGTGGATATTGTAAAAATTGGTCCGTGCTCTCAAACTGTGGGTTCTGTGGCCAAGCGATCGGTTACTATGAGCTACGTTGGTCATGTGAGAGGCGTTGGCGCTGATCATGGGGTCATTTGGGGGGGGGGGGGGGGCTTTGTGTTTTCGCCTTCTAACGGCTTGTTTTCAAGCCTAATTGTAGATATTTTCAAATTAGCATCATATTCTCAAATCGGGTGTCTAGGGACCACGCGGTTGGTTCTTGCGAGTTATATTGGTTCCGTGCGAGGTATTCTTGCCTCTCACGGGGCTGCTTGGGGGAGGGGGGTTTGTTTTTTCTCCCTCTAACGGCATGTTTTAAGCCTAAGTCTATATATTTTCAAATTATTGTCATATTCTCAAATCGGGGGTCCTGTGACTATGCGATTAGTTCTTGCGAGTTACATTGGACCCGTGCTAGGTGTTTGCACCTCTTAAGGGGGAATTTGGGGGGTGCTAAGGGTTTTCACCGTCAAAAGGCATGTTTGGAAAGAAAATATGCTATTAGAGGGAGAAATCCCTAAGCACCCCCTAAACGGTCCCATGAGAGGCGCAAACACCTCCCATGGGACCAATGTAAATCGCAGGAATCGATCGCCTAGTCGCGGGACCCCCAATTTGAGAATATGACGATAATTTGAAAATATATAGACTTAGGCTTAAAATATGCAGTTAGAGGGCAAAAAACCAAAACACTCCCCAAGTGGCCCCGTGAGAGGCGAGAACACCTTGCACGGGACCAATGTAACTCACAGGAATCATTCGCGTGGTCACTGGACCCCCGATTTGAGAATATGACAATAATTTATACTTAGGATTGAAAGCATGCCATTAGAGGGCGAAAACACAAAGCACCCCCTAAACGGCCTCTTTAGGGGTGCGATCACCTCGTACGGGTCCAATGTATCTTAGAGGGAACCGACCGCGTGGTCACGGTACCCCCGATTTGAGAATATGATGATAATTTAAAAATATCTAGAATTAGGTTTAAAAATATGATGTTTTTAAGCCTAAGTCTAGATATTTTGAATTTAACGTCGTGTTCTCAAACTGGGGGTCCCGTAATTATCCAACATCCAAACACCAACAATAATCCAACTACTAATAATTATCCCATAGCCTAAGTCTAGATATTTTGAATTTAACGTCGTGTTCTCAAACCGGGGGTCCCGTAATTATCCAACATCCAAACACCAACAATAATCCAACTACTAATAATTATCCCATACTTCTTCTAACATACTATGCAACAACAAGCCAATAGCCAATAATTATCCAACAGCCAAACGAGACAAAAGAAATTATTATCCTGTACTCCTTCTAACATACTATCCAATAACAAGCCAACCAGTAATTATCCAACAGCCAAGCCAAAAAAAACAATTATTATCCCGTACTCCTTCTAACATATTCTCCAACAACAAGCCAACAACCAATAATTATCCAACAACCAAAAGATTTAAACGATAATGCATATCAATTATATAACTACTTCAGTTAAAGTAAAGAGTACCTGATTCCTACAATCCAAGAAGGCCATTAAATAGAGTCTTCTGAATGTGTGATTAAACCAAATTAATCCTAGAGCCCCCAACGTATTATTTTACATGTACATTTGTTGATTAGTTTCTTTAATACAGTCTTCATAAAATCAAGCTAATTTAACTTAATTTTATGAACACTGCATCAATGAAACTGATCAATAAATGTATTTGTACAGGAACACGTGGAAATTGAGCTGGGTCAATTTGATCCAATCACAAACTCAAATGACTCTATTATCAAACCGAGCGTCTTATGAAACTAACTAAACATTCGACTGAGCATAACATATTATCGAAAGTTAAATTACATAAATCATATTAAACATTAGTAAACGTAACTAAACATTCATACATCAAAGAAAATCATATTAAACATTAGTAAAAGTAACTAAACATTCATACATCAAAGTAAAGCGCTAATACCGTGTCAATATAACAATAGTATACAAATAAGATTGACAAGGATGACATAATATTTTAATATTCATTCTTCCTCTAAATCAATTAAAGGTCCTTCAAATTAGTGTTGTCATCAAGAGCTGACTGGAACTCTTTTGGAGCCTTTAATGCATCCACTGTAATAGTCATACCCTTTGGTGCATGCACAACAAATGTCTAATATTCATCCATTTGGGATTTGTTATTAAAAACGTAAGAATTTTTTCACGTGACCAATTAGGAGGAAGTGTATCTATAATTAATGCATAGATGTCAGCGACATGAACTTGAAATCTCATCCTCTCCAGTCTATTTGCAAGGTTGAGTTTGACGTGCATGTGTCGCGAGACATAACAGTGTTCGGCAATGCTCTTTGCATGTAATTTTATCCATAAATGGTGAATTTTTACCGGCTTTCTCTGACGACGTAAGAAATTTCAGTGATGTATCGGGATTATGTATGCAAAATATATATTGTACAGCTTCATCCTAGCATTCTGGTAGGGAAAATAGAATATGATCGAACAAGTACTCTTGCTAGAGATGAACTCCACGATTTACAAGGTAGTTAAATTGTTCGATCTTCATATTGCCATACCAATAAATCGGAGTACCCACTGAATGAAGCTTACTTTATCGCTCACATTAAGTCTTGTCTTTATAACGGAAATTCCCCCTAATAATATGGCATTTGAGAAGGAGAGCGTGGAATCAAACTATAGTTTCATAACAAGCCTTACTTCCCCTCACTCTCCTCAACAAAATCATACTCCACCATCTAAAATCAGTAATGGGAACACTGGGTTTTGAATCCCGTGTATGTGTGTGTATCTCCCCGAGTGAGTCTCCTATGTGTGTGTGTCTCACTGTTAATTTATTAGGTTTTGAATACCTACTTTTGTCATTTAAGCCAACAATCCATAAAATCAATCCTAACATCAACCCTAAGAATAACCCTTATAAACATTAGTTATAAAATTAACCGCTTTCAAACATTACCCCTAAAACTAATCTCGGATTTAGCATCAATATTAAACTTAAACCAACATTAGTTATATATTTTGTTTCTAAACTTAAACCAACATTAGTCATATATTTTTTTAGCATCAATATTAAAGGACACATTTTTTTTATATATTTTTTATATTTCAGCGCTAAACCTAAACCAACATTAGCATCAATACACACACACACATACATTATACATACACATAAACCCATATACATTATACACACATACATACGCATATACATATACATATACATATGCATATACATATGCATATACACACTAAAATACACACACACACACATACATACACACACACATATACATATGCATATACACATATACATACACTGAAATACACACCCATTCATAAATATGCACATGTACACACATATACACACTGAAATAAACACACAAACACATACACACATACATACACACACAAAAATACACTCAGATTGAAATATTAGCTTAGAGATTGAAAGGGAGATGGAGATTGAAATCACCGGATTGAGAGCACAAAATCGCATGAGAGCCGAAAATTTGGAGGGTTTAGGATTTTTGTGAGGGAAATGAAATAGTTTGCCTCAGTATTAAGTATAAAGACACTGGTCACGACTAAGGGCCGCGACCACATGTCATGACAAAATTAATTTTTAACACGTTAGCGTGTAAATAATAATCGAGTCATGGCCAAAAGCCGTGACTCAGTTCCTAGAATGGTCACGATCAAAAGCCATGATTATATGAGTGTGGCTTTGGTTTATGGTCACAGTCTAAGGCCGTGATCCTATACGAGACTAGATTTGGAGGGAAACTTAGCACCAAAATTTTCACAACTAGATCACGACTTATATTCGTAACTCACACGAGTCACGACAATGGGTCGTGACTATATGAGAGATGATCCATTACCACACTACATCATGGACTTTGTCACGCCTATTTTGGGTATGGTCACAACTATGGGCCATGACCCCCTTTTCTATGACTATTCGCCCAGTTTGGTGTAGTGTGGTCACAAGCCACTGATTTAGGATATACTTCTATAGTATAGTCCTTAATTATGACTGAGTCATTAGTTTATAGTTATAGATTAGTAGTATAAATTATAAACTGGTAGAACTAATGATACGAGAAATTGGGCATACATCCTTCTCAACCATCATATATATTTTAAAGTATAAATAAAGCGAGAAAAAAGGAAAAAGACATAAAATATAGAGTGGTTTGGCTATAAAAATGAGCTTACGTCGACTTTGGTGCACTACTCTCATTAAATACAATGTATAGTATAATATTGTGATACCGTTAGAGGCGTACAAGAGAGGTAAGAGAGGAGGGTACATGAATTTGGCTAAGTCGGGCATCTAGGGATACGGCCTGTGAAGGTTGATCCGGTGCGGTTATGGTAGGGGATGAGTCCCCTAATACGGTGATCTCTAAAGAGATAAAGAGTTGAGAGTTTGTCAAGGCTCCGCTAAAGGTTTTCCTCCCCCAATAGTGAGGTGAGCACTTCTATTTATAGAAGTCATTAAGGTCGTGTCACGTGCATGGGGTACATGATATATGAATAAGTTGGATGAGTAAGAGATCCTTATAGAAGATGGACTACTGTTAAGTGATTTAATGTGAGAGTAGGTGACGTGGATGTTTGGACCCAGGTAGCATTTAATGATTATATGATAGTTGCGACCCTTTTTCCCCAGACAATGACTAGTGTTAACCATAGCTTGTTTGATCCTGGTGACAGCCTTTTGAAGTTGGAGGCAACTGGGCCACGACCAATCTGTTCCCAAGCAGCAACCATTTATTGGGCATATCATTAAGCCCCCAAGTCGTGGTGTTAAAAGGTGGCGAGTTGGTGCTGTGGCTGAGTCTTACGCCGTTGCTGCGATGGCAACCATGCAAGCCTCGAAAGAGTGAAACGACCAATGCAAGGAGACACTTCATCTTCCAGCGCCCTCTTATATAAATGGGATTTGTCCGTGGCCTTCATTACATTGAGTAAGGATTTGAGAGAAAATTGAGAGAAGAACTTTGTCCCCTCTATCTTTGCATTTTCGAAGACTTTCAGGGCAGTTTCAAGGCGGTTCAAGTGGTGGTTTGAGGTTGAGCAACCCGTGTCTCGCCTATTTTCACTGATTTCCAGGTAAACCTCTTTCTGACCTTTCATTTTCTTGCTCAATGAATATTTCAAATCCTTTTCTTGTAATCGTATTTTCTATAAACCCTCTCTTGAATTTGTTGGTGTAATTTTGAGAATCCGTTTTACCTACTTTTGATTCTAGACTGATCGTAGAAATAAGGATTTTTATTTGCTGAAAATAGGCCAACTGATTGGGCTTAGGATAATAAAATAGTAGGTGTAAGAGGGTAGTCCCCTTATAGCCTGGGATTACGGTAATAGTAGTTGAGGTGTAACCCATATAGGTATAATGCTAAATGATAACCCAACATAAGTAAACTCACAATATTATATATGATTAACACTCATATTGAACTCACAATACTCTCGTGTATAACTCAAAACAATAATAAAAAGAGATCATAAGTAACTCATTCAAAGGGAGAGAGAAGTAAGCACCATAGATACACCTTGGCAGGCATCCAACACACTAATTACCTTTGAAAGATATCTTGTTAGCTATTAAAATCTTGTCAATAAATGACAATGGTGGGTGAGTAATAACTCTGGTTTGTAATAACTTCTCTCTGGTCTCTATTCTCTCTCCAACAATAATCTCTAGAAAGAACACTCTCTCTCTCAAAAGTGGTTGAGGCCAATAAATAGTCCCCACACCACTCCCGAGATGCCTTAGTCCTTTACAGCTGCGAACAAACATCCCCCATACTTTACGTCATAAACTTTAAATGCCTGATGAATCAGTCAGCTCTACATTATAAACATTAAATTCCATGACATGCCTTTTTCCTAACCACTGTGCGTCAGAGGACTGTCACCTATAGAGGTGTCTTACTAAACTACCTGAAAACCCCAATACCACAGTAGTTTACTCGAGTTTAGATTTAAGAGTGACTAGCTGGTTAGTGATATCACATAAAGTAGATGTGACTTTAGGTAAGGGACTGTTTGGCTCAATGGTCAATAAATTATGGAACTCAAGGCTACTCCACACAAGTTTCCACGGTGAAAGGTCTCTCGGTGTTTTACCAGGTATATTTAAGATGGTTCAGACAAGCCATAACACTGCCTTACTTCTCAATCCTCCAAACCAAGTCCTTATGAAGTTCCCACGATAAGGTCATTTGATAAAGCATGTAAGCTATCCCAGTCCCTGCCAAACCTAGTCTCTCACGAGTACCGTTTAACCTCACACTGATTACTGTAGTTATGACATCATTACAATCAATGTTAATAATTTAACTAAATAAAAAATAGGAAGTAAAGGGTAAGTTGCATTGGTCAATATCCTCGCTGGGCTGCCATACTGAGCTGCCACACTAAGTTGCCATGTTGAGTTACCACGCTGAGCCGCCACACTGAGTTGCCACGCTGAGATGCCTCGATGTCTTCATGCTACTTTCTTCCTTTAAAGTATCTTCTATTAACTGGGGAGGCTTATCTCTAATCCAGAGATTATCTTCAAGACCCCCTACATTTGCCCCTTCGTGTAGAGATTTATTATGGCAACAAGAAATATTTGCATGAAAACTTCTCAATCCGATGAAACTTAAACTTGTGGGAAGAAAATTCTTACCTCTCTATCTTGGTTGCAACTTTAACCATTATCTTTGCCAGGAAAAAGTAAAATTCTCCCCGATGTACCCAATCCATAGCTTTGTTATTCAAAAGTTAAATTCTCCCCTACCTGTACTTCTCCTAAAGTAACCGTTGAACCTTGAATTCCCCTGAGTTTTTTTCATTCCTTTATTCTTCTTCGTTTTATCTTGCTCAAAAAGTAAAATTCTTTACAATGTACCCAAGCCAGAAGTATCTCCAAACAAGCTTGTGGTGAGGTGCATCGTAAACCTTTTGAACTGCTTGCGTGGGGCCTTTCTTGTAACATTGAAATTCTCTTGGTTGCCTCTTCAAATCATTTTGACTCAGCTTGGGTTTTCAGTGTGGGGCCTATGTTTGATTGAAAAAATTTTGGCGCCAAAACTTAACTTCTCTTGAAAGAAACACACATTTTCCCAAATGTCACCTCATTAAGACGTGAGCATGTTTTTTCAACTGTCAAAGTGTGACACCCGGACTAATTAAATACCGGGTAGCAACTCCTTTATTAATTTAATTCAAAATGCCAAGTTGGTTCAGTTAATAGCATCACTGTCGAAAACATTTTTTTATAATTACTAACCACCTAGTATTTAAAAGTAAGTGCCAAATTTTAAGTTAAGTCTGATTAACATGCAATAAAAGAATAATGGAAGAACAACATAATCCATTCACCATAATGAGGTAATGAATAACCAACAATTTATAATAATAAGTCTGGAGGAAAAACTCCTCACAACAGTCCCACAACAATAATATAAGACAAGTCTGAATCCTGAATAATTACATGCCAGAAGTCTGAATACTGAAATAAATGAAATGTCTCTAAAAGAATTGGGCGACATGCCCTACAACTGATAACTGATGAATATCGAGTCAAGATAGATGAAGCGTCTACAAGCAAAGTCCTGTAACTTCCACAATCAGCTACAGCTCGTCACCTGAATGAGAATCCTATGCATGGTGTCCTTGTGGCTGGGCACCTAAAATGGTTTTTACAAAAATAGATTTGAAAGCAAATGGGTCAGAGCCCGAAAGTGTAAAACATTTTGAAAACAGCAAGTGTTTTAATAACATTAAAACATTAAATGCAAAGTACATGTTAGGACGTGCACTCACATGAAATTCTCACCTCTCGACTACATGTGCACTCCTAACGTACATTACCCATCTAAATGACACATATATCTAACCAAAACGTAATAAGTTCTACCCCTTACTACCCGATTCTCGTATTACATTCTAACTTTATCAAATAAATAGAGGGCTTTACTTAAACTCAGAGTCTCAATATGTAATACATTTCACTATCGGTTAACCCGTTATGTTTTCTCAAAACAATACCATAATTTTATTCACAATGTTAACATGAAAGTTCCCATTAATTAAGTGTATATTATTCACATCATAAATATAAAATACAAGCACCCCGAGACTAAGTTGCGGTGCACACATACTCTGCTATCCATCCCGGTACATCACGTACACAAGGGTCACGCATTCCGAATCTCTCAGGAATCGTTCAGATAACAACATCACAAATAATGGAGGTGAACACAGTCACATCACATGGGTCACGCACATACCTGCGCTCCCACGATCAGCAGACTTATTAACATCCCAATAATTCCTTCTCTGACCTATGTTCATCGAGATAACCAGTCTAAATCCGGGCAACACAAGGATTAGAGGGCCCTAAGCGAACGCAAACCTCCCGTGATAGCAAGTATGGTAGGTATGTCATACACATAAATCAATACATATACTAAGTATGCACACATCTTAGTAATCACCATAATATATTGGTACATATCTCTTCTCGTACTGATATATAATACTACACCATTTATATGTTCCCGGTTAATATAATTAATTTGGTCGTCAATAGCTCACATCGCAATAGACACTCACGTCCTACTTCATATTTTCCCTTAGGTTCAAACTACACTACTAGGTTTGACTCCTCATAATATTCCAAACATCCCAAGTATATCAATTTATCATCAAGGGAAAGCTATCTCTACCTATACACAAGGTTACGGGGCACTAGGGATCAAAACAGGCTAAAAAGCCTAAACTGTCAACTCGTTCGAAGTCTCGTTCGAACGAGGCTATTCGAACGAGAGTTCGTTCGAATGAACTGGGTCTTCTAACGAGATCTCGTTCGAACAAAAGTCTTCGAACGAACATCCCTCTCGTTAGAACCCAGACTGTCAACTCGTTAGAAGCTCGTTCGAACGAGCTCGTTCGAACGACCTGGGTAAGTCTTCTAACGAGTGGCCAGATTCGAGCCCAGAAATTCCTATTTCATTTTTTCCCTCTTTTCTTCACTTCTAATCTTCTCTAAACATTAGTCCAACAATATTTCAAGGTTCCTAATCGTCTCTAAACATACATAGGTCACCTACTAACGTTTTTATGGGGATTAAATCATTATAAACATCATCCAAATATCAAATCCATACATTTATCCCCAATTTTACAAACATGAACCCTAGAATTTATAAATCATCAAAGAACCTAATTTAAACACGTTTTTGGTTTCATACTAATTGTAATATCATCAGAATAATCATTAACTACAAATCTATATGCGATTTCCTCATCAAGAATGTAATTTCTATATCCAATTAATGGGTTTTTCATTAACTCCCAAGAACAATAAGATTTTATCAATTCCTAAACATGGAGGAACCATTCTCTGAAAATAATTGAAATTAAACCACTTGCCTTAATGGTAACTCTGGATTTGATGACGAATTGATGGATGGTTCTCTCTCTCTGCAGAGTTCTCCTTCAATCTCTCTCTACAAGCTTTCTCTAATGGTGGCTATGGAGGCTAGGGTTTGTGCTTTAGAAACTCTTAGGAGCAAATTTCAATAACCTCCGTAGTTATTTGGTTAATTAGTGGGCTTAGTGGGTTATTGTTAAATCAGATATTAACTCCCAATTTTCGTAGCTTTTAATTCCCCAAAATTCAAAATTACCAAACTACCCTTATACGTTGCCGTTTTGGCCTAGAAATACCCCATGACCCAAACCAAACCCCCGGCTAGTGTTTTCTGACTATTTCGACCCTTCCGGACGCGTTGGCGCACTCAAAATGACCATACGGATAATAGAAATAAAATTTACTTTTTAATTATCATAATTATATACCATGACGCGACTGTCACACGCGTCTCAACAAAATTTTCAAATTGCCGTATTTCAATCTCACGACAAATTTCATAATTCAATATTCATATATAATCATATATGCACATATAACCAAATACCAACTCGCATCTCGCTAGTATTTTTAATCCGGATTAATTTCTAATTAATACGCATTTAATTTAATTAATCCCATAAAATAAATATCACAAAAATACGGGCTATTACACAAAGCATGCCCTAAAATGCCACGTGTCCACTATCAATCATTTTAATGTCTTACACGTGCTTCTATGGGAAACTCAAACGTCCACTTGATTTCAAACGACAGTCTCAACACTTAGTCACTTTTCCCATCTTCGTCTCTTTGCTTGCCTTAGTACTCATAGAGCTTTTTAGAGAGATTAAATTCCCATCCACTATTGTTGCTACTGGTTTTTCTTTGTTTTCTTGCTCCTTTGCCATTTGTTTCTTTCTTCTCTTGTTATTTTGCTTTTTTCACTACTCTTTTTCCTCTCTACAAGCCCCCGACCATCTGTCATGGCTTCTTCAATCTCTCCTGTTGCTCCTGCTGCTGCTGCTCAGACAACCACCACCATTATTACTAATGCTTCCCCTATAGATGCCACTGCCTTGGTGACTGCTCTCCAGGAACAACTGCATTTTTACCGCCATTCTCATTTTTTTGGTGAGGATGATGATTACTCCTCCATGTGTAAGGTGGTTGTCCTTCGTGCTAAGTGTTACGCTTTTACACTTGACAATGAAGATGATAAAGTGGAAGAATGGGGTTTCCTTCCCCCAGAGGGAACTCTGCACTTCCTTTTGGACCGCGGTGACTTCCCCTATTCCCAGATTGACTTCGAAGGTCCAAGAGGTTCCCTGGACAACTTTTCTATTTGGAATTGCAACATGCAGAACACTTATGATGATGCTCTTACCAAGATTGGGCTCCATCGGGCAAAGTGGTTTGGCAGCTTCGCCCTCTCTAAACACAACTCTGCTCTCTAAGTTCTAATCTCTCGCTAGAACTTTACCACCCATACTTTCATTACTGCCTGGGGTGAGTTCGCGTTGGAGGACTTTTGTGAAGTATTAGGGCTTGAGACCACAGGTGCCATGCCTTATTCTGACGAGGCACAAGAAGTCGAAGTTGAATCGGGTCATCCAATAAAGACACTTTCATTCCTCTCATCAATTACTTCTTTTGAGATCCCTCTGAGAAAGATGGTTCTTCTGTTGCTGGTAAGGGGAAAGGCACATCTCTAGAATTACTAGCTTACATTCTTGTCATTCTTTCCCATTTCTTGCTACCCTAGAAATCAAATGACTAGGCTAGGAGGGACCTTATAAACATATCCGTTCATTTGTCTAGGGGGTCAAGCTTCCTCTAGTAGCCATGGCTTTAGAGTCCCTCCTCACTTGGCTGGACAGGACCCACCTGGACATGGAAAATTCCATTTGCCATTATAACCTAGCCAACTTCGGCAATGCCATACTTCTCATGGGCTTCCTCTATACCCGTTTCCTTGCTATATCGGCCAACTCCATTCATCCTCCCTTTAGTTAATCCATTAGGCCCCATCGCCTATATTGTTATCATAAGAAACAGAGTCGCAAGGACATACTGCCCATCTTCGATAAACCTAAAAGTTTTGTTATGAGGCCATAGGATAAATAAGTTTTCCTCCACACTTAGGATTTTTTTCAACACGGGGCAAAGGTGGTCTAACCAACTACTAAGGACTTCATCGTTGAAAACCCTTCACTAGTTATGGTCCTTTTATTCTCCCCTTGGTAATTACCTTCTTACATTAGTGTCTATATACCTCTGAGCCCTACAACCCCAACCGATGCAGTTGCCAATTTGGCTTTGACCAAGGGGCCCCTCGACCAGTTTTTCAGTTATCCTACCCCAAAGTCACCTTTACTGAGGCCTGTTTATTCTATACTTCAACTGTTGCTTTGGAGGTCAGCTCAACAATGTCTGGACGAGTCACCATCCCTATTATTACAAGATAGGGGGATATGACTTCATTATTTGCAATAAAGTACGGGTCGATGCAGCTGGCCAAGATTTCTGAGTTTGTTTGAGGTCTCTCAGTATATCCCTCGGTTCTCACATTCTCTGCTTTTAAATTAGGTCTTAAAGGAAATTCTATTCTTGGGGTGGAGTTCCCTCTAAGAACCACCCCAAAAGATCTCCCAGTGAGCTGCCTCCTCATTGCCCCATAATCCCTACTGCCACACCTAAAGCCAAGAAAGCTCATATGACCAAACCACCCACTGACCCTAAAGGTACTTCTGGCTAGGTTCCTTCAAAACCTCCCTCCAATGGATCCAAAACTTCCTAGAGCGGGACTTTATCAAAGTCTAAGTCCTAGCCTAAGTCCCAAGCTCCTTTGGATGCATTCCTAATTGCCTTCATTTTGCCCGGCATGCCTGCAGAACTAAGTGGGGAAATAAGCGTCAAGTGTCAAGATGAACTGAAGAGGGTGCAATGGGCATTTCAAGAAGCCACCTCCCCCATTCCTCCTGTTGTTATTTTTCCTACCATTATCGTAGATCCAATGAAGGGGGTATCACAACGTAGGAAAAGTTCCAGAGTCCGCTCTATTGTTGGTGCCTCTGGAATTAAAAAGAAGACTCTGGGCATAAATACCCAGAGGAAAAGTTCTTACAAGGTGCAGCCTATCATTGTTGTTTCTTACGATGAGGCCTTTCTCTTTCCTGCTCTAACTGAGGCCATCACTTTGGATGAAAGTCCTGACGCTGAGCAGGGTCAAATCGATAGGGTTTCACCAGCTCTTTCGCTACCTGCTTTGCTAATGTTCATATCATCCTATTCTTCCCCTGAGCAAGAGGTATGTCTCCTTTTTATTTTCACATTTAGCCATTTTCAGTATAATGTGAAGTAGTGTATTTTTTAACACTTAGAAACTTTGTGCAAGCGATTGAAGAAGAAGGGCCAAGTCTTCCTGTGAGCCCCTTCATTGGGGGATGATTTCGTAGTGTCTCAACCGATGCATCCCCTCCCCATTCTCCCATGTATGGGCTTGCGTATTCTTTTCATTCTGCCTCTAGACGTGTAGAGGAGGCTTCCAGGAGGGCTGCCACTTTTGAAGAAACCATTGGAGCTTATTCACAACGAGGAATCTCTTTTGGCTTCTTTTGGGTCGTCTGCCCTTTCCATGATTCCTCTGGACGTTGTTCTAATTTGTTCTAGCCCTCCATAGGTACTAATATTGATGATCACTTACCTCTATTTTGCTTTATTTTTCTCTGATTCTAAGTATTTCTTTGACTTTCAGGTTGTAACTGCCCCTGACCTGACCATATCTTTCGCTGGGTCAATTCTGTAATTTCCTCTTGTGAGGCCTGCCATTGTGTTATCCCCCTTTACCAATATCACTAAGTTAATCTCCTTCCTTGTGTTGTTTTTTTTACATTTTATGCTGGGTTTTCTTATGTCTAACACTTTGTTACATGTGAATGTTTCCCCTTTATTGATCCCACCATCTTCGTTTGGGGTTCCCCCCATTGTTCAAGCTACCGTTGGGTTATCTTCACGCCCAGGAGTCTCCTCGGCCTCTGTGGGGGTTGATTATGCAGTTTCGTATGATCCCTCTCCTATCTTGGCTATAGTGCCTTTTCCTGGGGAGGGTTCTACACTAAGGGTTGGAGATCCTTGGGTCGAGGGTTCTTTGGAGAATCAAGGAGGAACTGGTTTATCTGCTGCAATTTCTTCCATTGTAGCTATATTTCTAGTTACCATTGCCTCTCTAGGAATTCCTGAGGTATTTTCTGATGGCTCTCTCTTATTTGCATAAGTGCTTCTTTAAGATATCTTTAACAACGAAAGACACTGGTAATTATTTTTTTCAAATTTCACCTGAATTGATGACTTAATAATGAAAATCACTTGTTAAGATTTTCCATAAAAATTCCACCTATAACGGTGACTTAACAATGAAAACCTCTTGTTAACATTTTTCATCAAACTCCACTTATAGCGGTGACTTAATATTGAAAACCACTTGTTAAGATTTTTCGTCAAACTCCACCTATAACGGTGGCTTAATAGTGAAAACCACTTGTTAAGATTTTTCGTCAAACTCCACCTATAACGGTGACTGAACAATGAAAACCACTTGTTAAGATTTTTCGTCAAACTCCACCTATAACGGTGACTTAATAATGAAACACACTTGTTAAGATTTTTTTTATGAGCTCATTTTTCTTCATCGCCTGGCAGGTTGCGAGTGGGTCTGTTATTATCCAAACATCAGCTCAGCATGATCCCTCGGCTGTTGAACCCACGCATCAAGAACCAGTCCCCTCTGAGGACTCAAGCCATGAAGACCGTGGTTCGACTACGAATCTACCAGCGGACAACGAGTCAGGATGTGAGATTCCTTCTACAGGCATGGCTCCTTACGAGTTCTGTCTCATGGTCCTTTGACAATCTCCTCAAATTTTTGCTTGCGATTGATCTCTCATCGAGCGGATTGTCATGCACCATCCTCAAACGTTTACTACTAACTGTATATGCTCCAACGTGTTGGTGATAAGCCATAGGTTACAAGGTCCGGTGACCTTTATTGCTAAGGTCGTTAACACTCAAACGTCCAACCTCTTGAGGGCACTAATCAATCATCATCTTAGAAGTTTAAAGGAGATGGGCAAGGATGGATTCTAACTGAATTGGCTGATTATCCATCTGAAAATTTTGAAGAGACATCGGTTGGAAAGCCAAAGGGAACTATATCTGAAATATATAGAAGTCCAGTGATATAAAGAGAAAAGGATAACATATATGTCCCCTCTATTAGTGGAAGTTGATGACAGAGTGAGGGCTACCGAAGAAGACTAAGAAAAGTCCAAACTGGAACGAGAAACCCTGCTAGTCAAAAGAGCTCAAGTGCAGATCAGGCTTGAAGGCTGTGTTGCTGCTCAAATGCCATGCTTGGAAGCCTCTTTTAATTTGCCTGGAGACTTCTTCTCCCAACTTGATATGTGATTTTTTTGGGGCTAGAAGTCCCTTCTTTTGTAATTACATTCTTTTTTTAGCCGATGTAATTCTTGGGTGGTAGTTCCCAATTTTTTGTAATCTTTACAAGTCGTATCAATAAAAAAGTCATAATATTTTGTCGTCGTATGTTGTTTCGTTGGAATACTTTTATTTATTGCAAAGTTAAAATTCTTACAATTTACAAGCAAACTCCCTCTCTTTAATCTCACTACAAAAGAAATAACTCCCACAATGAATTGCTTCATAGTTTTAACAAAAAATAAATCTCTAACTAAGGCTACTCGTTTAAACATGGTAAACCTTAAGCCATTTGTTATTAACCTTGAAGGGTTCATATTCTTTCATCTTAGATATTGAACAATAACCTGAATCGTGAGCCTCCTTCATGATGAAAGGCCCCTCCCAATTCGTAGCAAATTTAGGCAATGGGAGCCTCCATATGTGCTTTACTACTGCTTTCAAAACCAAATCCCCTTCTATAAATTTTCTTGGCCTCACCAGGTTGTCATATTCTTTAGAAAGTTGCTTCATGTACATTTAAAAGTGTTGTATCGAATTGTCAGTGCTTCCAACTATACATGTCTGCTTTGAGGGAGCATGCTGCTTTGCGAGGCATATTGGGCTGAAAGAATCTCTAGTTCTATTGGGAAAATTGCTTCAACCCCAAACATAAGATAGAACGGTGTGCATCCGGTAGGTTTCATCTTCATCATTCGATAGGCCCACAGGACCGTTGGAATCTTATTATCTCACAATACTGGGAAGTCTTCCATTGTCTTGGCCAAGATATTGACCAAGGTCTTGTTAGTTGCTTCGTCTTAACCGTTCCTTTTAGGATATGTCACCATTGAGGTATGATGGACGATGGAGTATTTGTCTGTAAGCATCGTTACTACTTTCTTAACAAATGGGGTCCCATTATTATAGATGATAACCTTTAGAATTTCAAAACTATAAATAGTGTACTCCCTGATGAAGTTAGCCACCACATCTGCATTTGCTCTTTTGAGTGGTATCGCTTCAACCCACATTTTAACACATTTTGTTTCCACGACTATCCAGATCTTTCCCCTCAAAGATGGGTGTATTCCCCTACCAGGTCAAACTCCCAAGTGTGGAATGGGTAAGGAGTGGCCAAAGAATGTAAGTCCATCGAAGGATCATGGATCATGTTTCCATGTAGTTGGCACGCCTTACATTTTTGTACAAACTCAGCAGAATCTTTATCTATAGTTGGCCAATAATAACCCAAGGTCATTAGTTAGTCATATAGCTTTGCTCATCAAATGTGAGCTGGATCGTGAGCTTGTTTCAAAACTTCTGTTACCTCTTCTTTAGTGATATATCTCAATGGTTTGTTGAAGTATCCCCTCCGATAGAATCGATCATCCTGGACATAAAACTGTGGCGCCCTTCGCTTGAGTCCCATCGTATCTATTTTATCTAAAGGCACAACTCTTTCTTTGATAAAGTCAATGTGAGGATGCCTCCAATCTACTTGAGTTTCAATGAAATGGCATTCAACTGCCTAAAAGAAGAGTTGACATTTATTGAACCTTCAATGCAACCATGTTGCGCCCTATTTTGTCATTGGCCAGAAGTACCCCTCCCTCTTAATTATTCTGTATAAAGGGATCTCAGTTGTTTCACATTGCTCGTCATATGTCTTCTTTAATCTCTGTTCTACTTTTTCTATCCCGACACATCTCGATAACCAACCTCCCATGTTTCTAAAGTAGATGTGTCCCTAATTGGTAAAGTACTATGCCAGCTCTTTCAGTTCCATCTTGCCTTCTCCAGACTCCAACTACTTCTTAATCTCGCCCCTCCAATCCTAATTATATTCCATTGGCAAGATCGATCGTACAATCGAGGGACTATTCTTCGTTGTATCACCACAATAGTTGTATTAATTTTCATAACCAACTTCTGAGCAATGGTAGCATAAGCATCATCATTCCTATTCATTATTCTGGGATGCCTTTTTATCTTGACCTGGTGGAACTGGCTGATCAACCATTCGATGATCGTCCTATAAGGAGATAGACTAAGGTGCTTCAATGCATATTCCCCATTTACTTGTTAAACCACCAAGTTCGAATCACCTTTGATGCACAGTGAACAGATGCCCCTTCAAAGGGGCTCTAGCCACCCCAACACTAATGCTTCATACTCTACTTCATTATTGGAGCTAGGAAAATCTAACTTGTAGGAACGAAAAAAATTCTTACTTCCCTTTAAAAAGGATAACCCTTGCCCTACATTCTTTTCCACCGAAGAACCATCTACTGCATCGTCCATTCTTCAAGGTTGACATCCAGGAAATTTGCCTATAAGTCATCCCCTCGAATGCTCTCTCGGGATGGCTCGAATATTCCATATGGGAAAATCGCTAGTAGATCTGCATACGCCTTGGATCTTGATCGCACAAGGGACCACACATTTTAAATCATATTCTGAAAGGATGAGAAACCACATACTTCCCTTACAATCAAAATAGTTCTTGCCAACAAAAACTTAATTAGGTCACAACTTGTCATATTGTGAATTGTAAAATATATCATGTAATGTCTAAGTTTTTGTGTTACAAACACCAAGGATAAATAATGTCTTTTTATACTACTGTACCTTGCCTCTGGTTCATGTACGATCCTGCTCAAGTAGTAGACTGGTCTCTCTTGCCCATCGATTTCCTGTGCCAGGAGAGCTCCAACGGACCTCGTTATAGATGTGAAGTAGAGATGAAACGGTCTCCCTTTTATGGGAAGTATCATCGTTTGTGGTGAAGTGAGCAATTTCTTCGGCTTGGTCAAAGATTCCTGGTAAGCTTTCTCCCAATTAAATTTCGTGCCCTTTCACAGCAGCTCTATCAGTGGGTGAGTTATTTCGGCTAGTCTTGGTAGGATAATTTACCGAGGAAACTCTTAAGCTCTTTAATCATTCTTGGACATGGAATCTTTAGAATCCCTCGTTGCTTGTCCTGGTCCATCTTCACTCTTTGTCGATCTACCACAAAATCCAGGAACTTTCCACTTGTGACTTCGAAAGCGCACTTCAGTGGGTTCATCTTCAACTTGTATTTTTCTGCACCGAATGAACATCTTTCTTAGATCATCCAGATGGGACTCCTCCTTTTTTGACTTGATGACCAAATCATCCACATAAAATTCCAAAAAATTGTGAAAGATGTAATGGAAAATGGCCATCATCGTTCTTTGATACATTTTTCTTTAAACCAAAGGGCATTATTGTGTATATGAAGTTTCCTAACGGGGTCCTGAACGCCATTTTCTCTGCATCTATTGGGTCCATATTTATATGGTTGTAACCTGCATACCCATCCATGAAGCTCTATATTTTATGTCCAGAAGTCGCATTGATCAAGCTATCAATGGAGGGCAGAAGGAACTCATCTTTCAAGAAAGCTCTATTCAAATCTTAGAAGTCCACACAAATCCTTATCTGATTCTTTTCCTTCTTTCGCACTAGGATGATGCTTGATAACCAGAGTGGGTGTTGTATCGGTTTGATGAACCCCGCCACTAGCAACCGTTCTACCTCCTCTTTGATCTTTAGATGCAGCTCAGGCCTGTAATTCCTTGTGGCTTTCTTCACCGGTATGGCAGTAGGCAGAATGTTAAGTTTTAGGCAACTTACTTCTTTATTTATCCCCTCTATTTCTATTTATTTCCATGCAAAAATGTCCCTATGTTCCTGAATTACCTCAACTAAGGCCCTTCTTTTCTCCTCGCTCAGGTCTTTCAAAATGAAGATTTGCCTTGGGCCTTCTCTTTCATCAACTAAATCCAGCTGTTCCATCTCTTTCACTTGGGGCTTTGGTCGGTCCTTCATGTACTCTAGCTCTTCTCCCACTTTTTCTATAAACTCTTGTATGTTAGAGTTGTTAATGACCATACACTTCCCTTGTTGGTCTATCAAGAAACATTCATACATCGGGTCAGCCTCTTCATCAGTGTCTAGATCAACTCCTTTAACCGTCTGCTACACCTTCAGAGGAGGTAAATAACTCTTCCATCCTTTATAATTTTCTTCTTACATTACGTTCTTGCCATTACAACCGCCTTCTTCTTCCTTTCTCTCGAAACTTCTGCCAGTTTGTTTCTAGAAAACCTACTCAACATGCTCTACCGTTGGGCCTCGTTCTCCATCGGATCGATCCTGGGACTCATTCTGTCTTTGAGCTATTTCAAGATATTCTGGGTCTTGGTATCAACATGGTAAACTTCCTCTTCTGCTTCCCTTCTTCCTACCCCTTCAATGTTCTGACCATTCACAGGTCCCATCTGTTCTCTAATAGAGGGAACTCTTGCTCCCTCCAATCTTTTTGTCAAGACCCTAACATCTTCTAACTCAGTGTAGAAAGATTCATCTACCATGTGATCTTCTTTGGTGGAAAAGGGTTTATTCGTTGCATGTATGACAATTTCAGTTCCTTTCATGTTGGCCTTCACATATTGGCGGTATGTCGAAGGGACTAGTCCATAATTGTGCATCCACACCCTTCCTATCAGAAGGTGATACGAAGTAGCACTCTCAATCACATGGAATTTGATATGCGAAGTAAGATTCCCCATCACAATCCCAACGTTCACGAATCCAATTGACTTAGATGATCTGTTATCATAACTAGAAATTACCAGACACTACACCAAAACATGTCATTAGTAACACAATATTGCCGTTACTAAAAATATTAGTAACACAATTTTTTCGTTAGAAAAAAGGCGTAGGGCACAAAGCTAGTAACGGTAAAATTTTGTTACTAATAGCAACGATAAAATTCATAATTAGTAACGGTAAAATTCTGTAACTAATAATAAAGGTAAAATTCAGAATTTGTAGGGGTAAAATTCTATTACTAATAGTAACGGTAAAATTCAGAATTAGTAACGCTAAATTTGTGGTACTTTTAGTAACGAAAAATTTATGTTACTAATAGTCACGAAAAATCCGGGATTAGTAACGGTAAAATTCTGTTACTAACAGTAAGAGTAAAATTCAAAATTAGTAACGTTAAAATTATGTTACTAATAGTAACGGTAAAATTAAAAAATTAGTAACGGTAAAATTATGTTACTAATCTTAGTACATATTTAAAAAATATATTTTTTAAGATCCAATATCCTGAATTTAAAATCAGGAACACTAATTAAGTCCTAAGAACATATACAAAAATAATGACCTAATCATATTTCAAACTAATCAATTCGAAAATAAACACGGACAACCTAATCATATTTCAAACTAAAAAGGGAAATGAAAAGCTTCCAACTTCAACTCAATCTCATAGCAAGGCACCAGGGTAAGTAAACCAATCAAGCAAACAAACTTTTACAACATAATTTGCAAGTTAAATGTACAATAGTTTTAATGTGTAACTAAAGTAACCCAAAAGCTAGCAACACCCTTTCTCTCTTCCCTATATAATATTCCTTCTTCCTGTTTATAGGACTATCCACTCTACTTAAGACAACAAATAAACTACAAACAACAATACTAGTAGTCTGTAAAAATTATACAAATAGTACGCAATGTACCAATAATGGCGTTCTATTCTTATGGTACATACTATACTTAAACATAGGTCAATTTGGTCCTTTCTTGGAACAGTGAGCACCTACATAGGCAAAGAAAAAATATAGTTAGATAAAGGAAAAACTAATTCATATTTTCAGACTAAATGAACATTTATTCTCTATTTTTAGGTATATACATTTGTTTCCCAAAATAGAAAATGTAGAGTCCTAATTCTAAATCCATATACTCCAAAATTATAAAAAGGTGCCTAATTGCGAACATAAAACAAAACACAAAGACCACAAAACACAAAGACCCCAAGCTATAAACTCAATAACGCAAAATGCCAAAATCCAAAACCATGAATCGTTAAACGATTTTATAACACAGAGAAAATAAAAGACATCTAAACATCTACAAAAATTGTATACCTAAATTTGCATGGAATGGAATCCCTAATACTGAAAATTAAAAGAGTACGATAAATGAAGGCTTAAAATAGATAGTTTCAGAACTGGCTTTCATCCTTATTGCAGTTAAAACCATACAAAAAAGAATTCAAAAAGTTGGATGCAAACAACATTACCAATGAAATAGACTTTTCACCAAAAATAGAATTAACTATAAAACCAATAACTTGATTCTTTAAGAGCCTATCTTAATCTACTAAACCAATTAAGTAACTTAGAATGTATAAACAGTAATCAAACACTATATATAATCCATGACTTGTCTGTATGAACAGTAACTCAGAATGTATAAACAGTAATCTAAGGCTTGCATTGCATTTGCATGTTGGCTCTCTACTTAACTAAAATGGCGGCGAAGAAACAGTTGGAGTCATATTCCAAGATCATCATCGATGAACACAAAGTGACATATTATCAAACACATGATGTTTTTTAAACTCCATACATCCATAATGTGCCATTAAATTCCCATATGTATATAGAGTGGCATATTATCAAACACATGCTGTTTGCTCTATACTTTCAAGAGATATGATATATGATTGTAACTAAAAAATTCAGCCTCGTAGAACATATTCAATAATTCATACCTTATTTCTAACAAATTCATACCTTATTTCGAGCCCCAGGTATGTGAATATAGCCTTTTTCTTCTATGAATGTGGGCAATGGGGGAGGGTGTAAAAAACTATATATTTATTTAGAGGGTGCCAAATATAACAAAATTTGGAGGGCGAGGCAAACCCGTCCTCCCTTATATCCACATATGTCTATACTCTGTCAAATTTCTGTATGCCAATTTGCGATCCTATTATCTCTATTTTATTTTTAAATGAAGTGCAGGATTGGTGAAATTATTTATGAATATAAAAATTCTAATTGAGTGAATATTGTAATTATTTTCTTACATTTATTTCTGTGACACTTGAAATGTCTGTTATAGTTGCTCTAATATGAATTGTGTTCAAAATATGATTCCACATGATACTTACTCCTAAGAATGGTCAGGACAACCACCACCACTAATAATAATATATCCAGCCCCAGCTACAAGCATATGAAAACACATACAAATATACAATAAGAAACAAGAAAACGTATGAAAAGGAAACCAACTTACAGGAGTGTTTGCAACAGCAACGCCATACTTTGTGGCAGCATTGACATCAACATTCTTATATCCCACAACCATGTTATTGAAAGCCTTGCCCCCTGCTCTGCTCAATGCCGAAAACAAAGTCTCTCCCCAATCTTCAGTCAACTGAAACTCACACACACAACACAACTTATATGATTAACCAAACGAAAGACCATTTTTTTTATACATTTACATATACATATGAGAACATTTATTACATGCCCAATTACCCCCATCACACTTGTTGCCAATCAGAGCTATGATAAGATGAAAAGAGGTGTATGGTATTAAAAATAAATAATTCATACCTTATTTCTAATAAATTCAGCCTCTTCGTAGGATCCCCACTCTTAAACACCCCTGGCACCACAAACAGCCCATAGTACTGCATCTGCATCATCAACATTGCATCAACCAACATCGTTGCATACAAAAACTTCACAGGCTTAGTAGCCTTCTCTACAGGATTTGTCGCTTTCTTAGTCGATCCCAAAGTTGCATTCGGATGGCCCCTTAATTTCAGCGAGCCTCTATTATTCTCTGTTTGTTAGTTGTTGACCTTTTAACTCCTTCATCTTCCATTGTGTTGTGCTCTCTTTATGCTCCTTATTCCTCTCTGAGGCATCTTCCATTTTTTACTTGGATCATTCACTTTCTTTATGATCAACACATGATATATATGATGAGAGATTTCAGATATAGCTTAGTCGAAGAGGCTAATTAAACCACTATCATATTCTTCATCTGAAGCTTATTTATATTCCTTTTTCTCTTTTTTCTTGGGATCAGATGCAACAAGTGCATCATAACCACCCCCATCGGCAGCTGCAGCCATCGCGACACCACTATCGCCAGAAGAAACGGAAGCCAATTTCTACCTTCCAGCCGCAATCAACTCAGCTATGTCCTTCCCATTAATTCCAGAAACGAATGTCCTTATACTGAAACAAAAAAAACATATTCAGATTTAGTACCAACTTAAACAACTTTTAAAAATCATAAATTAGTTTGAGATTTGAAGCAAAATGAACGCATAATTTAAATTCAACAACCAAATAATTGATTAAAAAAATCCTTCACTTTCCTTGTTCACACATCATTCATCATCAAGGGATATAGATTAAAATGTCCAAACTTGAGTCTTCAAACAATTTTTTATGTTTAGACATCCAAAAAATTACAACAGGTGTCATTCGAAAAAGGAAGAAAGCAGTAACATATGCATTGCAAATATTGAACCTATAAAAAAAGATGAGTAGTGAGACACTTACCTACAACTAGTACCGAAAGTGCTTTATATTTGTTGTACCATTGTGGGTTTTACGTTATGGTACAATACATGTAAAGCACTTTTGGTAATTTTTCAGTACTAGTTATTGGTACATATAACAATTTCCTAAAAAGATATACATGGAGGCAGTCTATAACAAGACCATTATCCCAGAAGAATACCTGTAAAAATGAGGACCTAAAACCTTTAATATCAAGTAACTGTTTAGTCTCAATAAAATTAGCAGTGCCTCCTTTTTGGTTAGCTCCTCTTCTCCACATTCTTGTACCTATAAATTTTGGAATCAGTTACATCAAAACGATTCACATATAGCCCTGCCATCAATAATAATTCACAAACGATTCACATATAGGCCTGCCATCAGTAATAAAATTAGCATAGGTTTGTGCAACTCGTATATATCCTACTAAAATTTTACCAGTATTATTAAAATCACATTTAGATATTTTAATGTAATGTTTAGAAATAAGACGAGGCAAATCCACACAGATTTTGTTTCCCACCAATGCTGCCCACTAAATAATGTACAACTCATGCCCTGCATCCTCCGGTTGTTTTTCTATCTTTCACTTTGGTTTGGGGTCCGTTTCACTTTATCCGACACTTTTTATAGACTTCTTGTCACTTTCTGCGATCATTTAATTCCAAATTACTCTTAACCTGGTAGGAGGTGCATACAACTTACTCTTTACCTTCGGTTTAAGTACAACATCAACATTAAAAGCATCATTGGAAATAAATTTTCACAAGAAAAAGAAAACATATGATAGAAGATAACATAAAAAGCTTAACATGACATTTAATTAGATAGGTTCTCATGTATATATACATATGCAAATAGGTATAGAATACATTCTTAATTTTTCCTTCTTATAAATATTAACTTACTAGACTTTTTTCCTTTATTTTGTCCCTTGTAAAAATATATGACAAGATGATTAAAAAGGAAAAAGTATTATTATTCAATTTCCAAAGGAATTCAAAGTTCGAATTTGGAAAAATGTGTTTTATTTTATCATTGCAATAACCAAAACAACATTGTGAATCTGCGTCAGTATCTTTAGTCTTGTTATTCAAATCACAGAAAGGGGAAGTTGTGAGGGTTAGTTTAATATGTCTTTATCATGTAAGGGTGCATAAGGGTGCGTAAAGAAAAAGCCTTCGTATTATCTAATATTAAAGTCTCATGTATGCTTTGGCAATGTCATCATTGAATGCTATGAAATATGAAGTTAAAACTACCTTTACTATTGTCTAGGGCTATGACTCGACCAATCCCGTCGACTTCATGGGCATATCTTAGAGTTGTTAAACTTGAAGGTGACAAAGCCTAATAAACCAAATGAAAATCACTTGAGTAAACTCATATGGTCAAGGAGACAAATATAATTTACAATGTCCATAAAAAATAGTTAAAATGAGAAATAAACCAAGAAATGGCAACAACAATAAGAGAAGATCGTTGTAGAACCTCAAGTTCTCTTGGTGACTTAAAGTTTGCATAGTTTTTTCCCTCCGAAAATATTGAAGGTTCTTCTGAGACAGTACATAATTCATTCCAAGAAACCACTTCTGACTTTTCAGATTCACCATTAGATTTCCCTTCATGCTCGGGCATAACATATTCAACGGGTGCTTCCGATTCAGAAGATGTCCCATTTGATACCTTCGCTGCATTTTTTGTTCTTTTCTAATAACATTGCTTTATGATCCTGTTAGAGTTTTGTTATACATGTCTTCATGACATCAATATACATATCCATGTTATTAACCTAGTGTTCGTATAGCTCTAAGATAAGAATTTATGATCCCTAATTTACAAGAAAATAAGAAAATTAAGCGATTATAGAAGACAATTAATACAATTAACAAACATTATGATGCAAATTCAACTATACTTTAGTCTCAGAATCATCCCACAGACCATATGATTTGTCAACCATGGAAATGAGGATAATGCTGACCAAAGTCTATACGACAATAGGAAGAAAGAGTCTTAAAAGGTTTGAGTTTGAAATCTCTCGATTATCCCATTCAACCTCTAACCTAAAAGGGAAGTTAGTTTTTCTTTTTATTTTTAATATATTATGTGAACATCAATTTTCAAGAAGATTGCAGAACAAATTTTCTCATGGTGTGAAGTTAATGATTATTAAATCAACAATGTTAGACACGAAGGATGCACAATATTTTTACACGGATTAAGGTGTAAGTGCTTTGATTGGTAAGGTGGCAAGGTAGAGGTAGAACTCACTACTTTCCAATAGAATCCCCTACTGAACTAACCAGATCAGTAAAAGATTGTATGTCAAAACCTTTGTGCCATTCATGTGTGAAACACTATTTTTTTAATCAAATATTGACTTGTAAGGATTACACTATTTTTTTTTATCAAATATTGACCTGTAAGAAAGCATGCAGTAGGCCAGCAGAGGAATGGAAATTGAAAATAAAACAAAAGATAAAATAGAAACCCTATGCAGAGAGAATATAAGATAATGCCTTCATCTTCAATGGGCCGATCTCGCACCAGATAACACTGTACTTATCAAATCTAAAACACCTAAGAATAACTTTACTATCTAAGGTAGAGGGAAAACCAAAATTCAAAGAAGAAATCCATATCTTCGTACTATACATCCAATGAAAGAAATATCGAAATAGAAAATGACAGATATAATGAATCCATAAAATTATATAGAAATCCATAGATTTCTATCTGTATAGATATCTAAATTTATACAAATAATAGTTTATGCAACGAATTTGAAAAGCTACTTTTAACTATACAAACAATACAAATACAATGAATATAAAAGACAAATGTTAAAAATAATAAACATGAATAAATCCACAGATTTATACTTTTAATAGTTAACAATATTTAGTATATGGACGGTGGAATATAGATAATCAAAATCATACAATATAGAGAATCAACATACCGAGATCAAGAAACAGATAGAGACAGGCGATGGTGATCAACTGAGGAGAGGAGAGGAGAGGTGAGGGAGATGAACTTGGGACAGGTGGGATTTTCATGAATGAGAATGGGGGGAAATTGTTTGGGAAGGAAAATGTCGCGCGACTTTCATTTTTTGGAGAGTTTTATAATAAACTTTGCCTTTTATATTTCACTTCTAAAATTGTAAAATAAAATTAGTAACATAAATACTATATTATTAACGGTAAATTAGTGTGAGAATTCGTAACTCTATAATAGTGATAGTAATTGAAAAATTAGTGTGTTACTAAAAGCTTGCTTTGGTCTAGTGAGAGGCATCAGTGTCAACCTTGCCCCAAGAATATTGGCCGTCTAGAATGATCTGATTGGCATGATGTTTTCAATGATCCCCATTCATTAAGGCTCTTGCAAAACTCACCCTGTTAACACTGGCAGTTACATATAAGGGCCTGTTATGGGGGAACCTCATAGCCTTGTCGGCATCGCTAAAGGTTACTTCGAATAAAAACTTCCTCATCATCCTGGCATTTGGTTCTCTCCACCTCAGCGATGGTACTGCATTCTTTCGTGCAATATCCAAGATCGCTTGTGTTATTTCTAATCGTCTCTCCTTTGGCATCCCCACTTGGTCGAAGAACCATGAGAACTTTGGTGATCGTAAAATAGCCTGGCATTCTACCCCTTGATCAATCTGCTCTCATTCTAGGTTGTATACATCTTTTATATCCTTGGCACTAGCTTTATCGTAAGCTATCACTATATTGGACACTCCCCTGGTACAGTCCTCCAACGCATCTTCAAATTTTTCTCGTTCAATCATTAGGTCCCTCATTTCCCATTCAGCCTCCTCATCATAAGATACTACAAGGTTGGCCTGCTAGTAGGGGTTGGCTTTTACATTCTCCTGAGGGATTTGCAGAGTCCCCATTTTCTTGTGCTTACCTATGATATCTGAGTGTGAAATAGGTTGCCGTTGGATGACCCACTATCCAATGGATCTTGCAATACTTAGGATCAACCTTTATCTCAACATGTGGTTCAATGACCAGAATGGCCTTACGCTCATACATCGTTCCACCATGGACCTTGGTGTTGTAACATCTAAAAAATTCTTCTACGATGGAGGTTAGTGAGGGTGGGTCCTCCCTGTCTCTGCTAAACTTTCTTTTGTTATCCTTTATCGGTTGCCTAACCCCTTATCCCCCATTGGCATAGCCCACTCGTGGTAGCTGGCCCCATGTTGCAATGGGATTTATCGGATGCCTAAACATCATAGGCACCACGATGGGATTTGGTCGAACAACCAGTGATATATTCCTTAATGCCTTAAAGAATGCAGCGAAAGTTCCCTCGCATTTTTTTAATAAGATGGCAGATGTAATCTGGAAGGAAACTTTCAGCATAAATCTGAAGTAGTTTGGACTCTTTGGATTCTTTTATTACACCAAGAGACCTTTCCTTGAACCTTCGAACATATGGCACCACTTCCTCCCCTGGTCACTGCTTCTCCCTGCCTAGCTGGGTCAGTGTGAACTCATCTTCTGCCAGAAAGAACTTCTGGACAAACAACACTTGCATTTCTTGCAACGTTGAGACGGTTTTAGGTGCCAAGTGTGAGTACCAGGTGTAAGCCTTATCAATTAGGGACTTAAAAAACTCCCCCAACCTAAGCTTTTTATTGTTGTGGTGAGCCCCTAGATGCTCGATGAAGCATTTGATATGCTTCTTTCGTGTACTTGTAAAAGATGGGAGGAATGTAGTCCTTTAGGTAAGGTTCATCGTTGTATTCCTAAGGGTAAGGAGTACAAAAATTGTCATGCACCGATGCTTACCTCGCTGGATGATTATGAGGAAGATGCTATCATTTTCAACATCTCCTTCCTCATTTCTTCTAAGGCAGATGCATGTGTTTTCTCAAACACTAGAGAAATAGGTTGAGGGATCACTGGTGGAATACTTGTTACTCCTAGCATACTTACCATGGGTGGAACGCCCGTCGCACTTGGGATACCTACCGTTAGGATAGGGGGTGGGAACTATGTTCGTGGGGCCAACTATCGTGGGAGCTGAGCTCGATGGGATATTAGAGCCGCCATTAGTTTTACGAAGGAACTGGGGTCAAATCCACCTAAAACTGTTGTAGCAGCTGGGGTCTACAAAAACTCAAATAACTTGCCCATGAGAAGGGCCATCTGTGCTTGTCCCATCCCGGAACTAGTAGAATCTCGTGTCACCCTTGGGATGCCTTTTTTCTTTTGAACTGGGATCACCTCCACTCGAAAAACCCCATCACTGCAGCCTCAAGCTCCCTCGCAACTTGTTCTTCATTATGCTGAATGATGTTAAAATTTATGATACAGTTAACTTTCTCTTGTGCTATAATTTTAGGAGAATACCTCCCCAGCAGAGTCACCAAATTTAAAAGGGTAGTCCCCTTGTAGCCTGGGAGTATGGTAATACTAGTAGAGGTCTAACCCCTATAGGTATAATGATAAATGATAACCCATAACTCTTTAATAAACACAAGTAAACCCACAATATTATATATGATTAACACTCGGATTGAACTCACAATATTATCGTGTATAAAAATAGTAATAAAAGGAACTCAGAAGTAACTCATTCAAAGGGAGAGATAAATAAGCACCCTATATACACCTTGACAATCAACTAACACACCAACAACCTTTGAAATATCTCTCGTTAGCTATTAAAATCTTCGCAATAAATGACAATGGTGGGTAAGTGATAGACAGGGTTTCGCCACGGCGCGAGAGTCACCTACGCGCCGATCGTTTGTTATATTCGGCTCACCAACTCTATACAAAAAATGAAACTATGACTACACTCTTTTAAGGGAGTATAGCGGTCAGTCTGGGTATCGAATCCACAAAGACAAGTTTCTAGAATTTAATTGGTTTAATACTTCTAAAATAAAAGTGTAAAAGATATTTTTTTCCTAACTAAAAAGAAAAGATAACAAAAGGAAAAGATTAAAATAGGCGAGTGTAAATTAAACTAAATTAACAAAGAGAATAAAAACTATAGGTTGCGTCGAATATCCCTCACCCCGAGTTAATTAGTATAAAATGGTTACATAGGTTCACTGATTATTAAGATTGCATCTCATTTTGTCAATTAATTAAATCAAGAGTTGTCACGCCCCTAAATTCGGATAAAAGACTAATAAGATTTTGGCGTCAACATATACCCCAAAAATTATGCACGCAAGGTCGTAAATATGGATCATACATGATATACCCCGTTAAATCTCCAGGCGTAATAACTAGGACAACACACTCGAAATAAATACGTAAACTCCATCACCAAAGCAAAGCAACCCGTCAACCCTAGGTGAGTTCAACCCAACATAACCTAATATAAATTAACCCCTAAGCATATTAAATAACATTAAATAAATTAAGTAATTAATTAAAGCACAACTAATTAATTAAAGAAACAATAAATAAATTAACAACTAAAATTATCTAGGCATGAAATAAATAACTAAGCATGGAAATATAGGTTACAAAGCATAAGAATAAGAGAGAAGACAATAAATAGTGTCCACTTACATTAATGGGTCTCAAACCACCAAGAAAATGGAGGAGAGGGGTGATCTCCACAAAATCCCCAAATTAGCTCTCAAACCCTAAATTAAAAACTAAGTAAAATGGATCTCCCTACAAAAATAAACAAGTTGTTCTATTTATACTAATTTGCCAAAAAAGAAATAAAGAAAAAGAGAAAAGAAAAGAAAAAGGGATAAGTTCTAATTTAAGACAAAAAGAAAAAGAGAAAATAAAATAAAAAAAGGAAAAAGGAAAGTAGCAGCAAAAATCGACACAAAAAGAGAAAGGGGCGGTCGACCGCGGCTTGGGCCAATCAACTGCAAAGCGGGGGCGGGAGCACTGTCTAGACCCCACGGTAAAAACGGATTTATCGGTCAACCGCCGGAGCATGTCCGGTCAACTGCGCCTGCGAAAACCCCCCATGCACAGCAGTTGCTGCCTCAACTTCGTACAAAAAATCCACCATGGCCGAGACCCAAGTGCGATTATGCCCAAACCGAGATATGACCTCTATGGATGGTCCAAGACCCATTTGCAAGACCCAATATGTTGTAAATCCAACGCATCCAACAACAAAAAATCAAGACCCACTTGTAGAAACCAAAACCCACCATTGTTGGCCAAAGCTTGGAAATGGCCAAAATGGATACTCCAAAATGGATACTCCAAAATGAACAAACATCCCCCATACTTTACGTCATAAACATGAAATGCTTGATGGGCCAGTCAGCTCTACATCATAAATATTAAATGCCAAGACATGACTTTTGCCTAACCACTGTGCGTCAGAGGACTGTCACCTACAGAGGTGGATCACTAAACTGTCTGACAGCCCTAATACCACAACGGTTTTCTCGAGTTTGGATATAACAGTGAATAGCTAGTTGGTGATATCACATAAAGTACATGTGACTTTAGGTAAGGGACTGTTTGTCTCAAGGGTCAACAAATGATGGAACTTAAGTCTGCTCCGCACAAGATTCCACGATGAAAGGTATCTCGGTGTTTTACCAGGTGTATCTAAGATGGTCAGGACAAGCCCTAATACTTCCTTACTTATCAATCCTCCAAACCAAGTCCCTCTGAAGTTCCCAAGATGAGGTCATTTGATAGAGCATGTAAGCTCTCTTAAGCCCTGCCAGTCTTGGTCTCTCGCGAGTACCGTTTGACCTCACACGGAATAGTACAGTTATTATATGATTGGAATCAATGTTAACAATTTAACTAAATAATAAACAAAAAGTAAAGGGTAAGCAGTATCAGCCAATCTCCTCGTTGGGCTGCCACACTGAGCTATCACACTAGGTTGCCACACTGGGTTTCCACGCTGAGCTACCTCGATTACCTTAAAGTCTCTTCTATTAGTTGGGGAGGCTTATCTCTAATCTAGAGATTATATTCAAGAAACGTATAGTAGGCGTTAGGTTTTTAATTTTGGGTAGATGGAGTCGGATTTGATGGGGTTTTGGTATTAATTTTTTTAGGTTTAGGTGTTTGGACTAGATTTGGGTTATAATTTTGTGTTTTCTGGGCTAAACCCATACGTAGACCCCATTTTGGATTTTTGTTTTTGGACAAGAACACCAAGAACGTATTCTGGGTGTTCTTGGCCAAAATTCTAGGGTTTTGGTTTTTCAATGTTTGAAGGTTGATAATCCATCCATTTACTAGTTTGTGAACTTGGTCGCGGCTTGGTGGTATAACTAAAATTTTGCTACGACCTTAACTCAATCTGCCTGCAATCTTTAGTTCCTGAACTAATTGGCTGCGACCTTTAATTTAAAGTAGGGAAATTGACTCCTTAGTTGTTGGAAACTTTAGGATTAATTAGCTGCAGTCCTTAGGTCACACATGCTTTTGGGTTTGATGGATGCAATCTTGACATGAATTTCTATATCTTTTTATTATTACTTGCATCTGTCGCGGCCCTCTACATGGATTTTCTAATCATAGTGGTTGCAACACCTAACTATGGATCCCTTCTACTTTTCAGGTATTACCGAGGATGTATAAATTATAATCATTTTGAGTATTTGGAGGACTTATGGAGAAATGTTTTTAGCATACCACCTCTAGAAGTACCTTTTATAAAGCCTTTGAAGGCTATTAGGCCTTGCTAACTTAAGGACTACTCTAACTTTGTTACTACAGATTTTTACTTCGCAAAATCTTCCAATTGTAGGGATCCTAGGGAGGATGCAGACGTAATGGAGGAAAATACACACTCTAGTAATAATCCTCCCACTGAAACGATTGTTGTGACAACTACTGGGACTTCGGCTGTCCCATAAGAAATTAGGTTCCCATAAGAAATTAGGAACACTCCAGTTGAGCTCTCTGGCCAATCCTCTATGAAATATCCGGAGACACTAGGTTTTAAGTGCACCGTAAATAAGGACTCGATTGCTAAGGTTGCTGCGGACTTTGACTTTTTAGAAGGAACCATCTGTTCACTTCCTATCGTGAAACAAATGTCATGTTCCATAGTCTCCAATGAGTGGGGTTGTTTTCCTTTGCACGCTTTTCTTTTGGGGTTGTGGCTACCAGTTCCCGTTCCTTTGAGAAGAATTTTGGACGCTATGAACTTGGCCCCGACCCAATTGGACCCCCATGGATGGAGGTCCATCCTTGTTAGTCTAGTGCTTTGTCTAAAGCATTTTAATAGAAACATTACTCCTGCGAAGTTCTTCTATTTCTATAAATCAAAGGAGAACTCAAAAGATTTTCCCTGGTAATACTACTTCACATTGCGGAGCGTAGATAAATACATTGTAATACCCCGTATTTTTGTGATATTTATTTATGGGATTAATTAAATTAAATGCGTATTAATTGGAAATTAATCCGGGTTAAAAATACTAGAGAGATGCGAGTTGGTATTTGATTATATGTGCATATATGATTATACATGAATAGTGAAGTATGAAATTTGTGGGGAGATTGAAATACGGCAAGTTGGAAAATTTTATTGAGACGCGTGTGACAGTCGCGTCAGGGATATTTTTATCTTAATTAAAAAGTGAATTTTATTTCTATTAATCGTATGGTCGTTTTGAGTGCGCCAACGCGTCCGAAAGGGTCGAAATAGTCAGAAAACACTAGCCGGGGGTTAAGTTTGGGTCCCGGGGCATTATTGGGACATACCGGTAACTTATAAGGGCATTTTGGTAATTTCAGAAATTGGGTAATTAAAACCCACGAAAATTAGAGTTAAAATCTGACTTAGTATTAACCCACTAAGCCATTTCCAACCCCAATTTAGGAAGTGGGCTACGGGAGAGGTTATAACTTGGCAAAACCAACCTCACCTCCATTAACACCTTGAGAAGAAAGCTTGGAGAGAGAGAGAGAGAGGAGGAGGAATTCTGCAGAGGAGAGAGAGAACCATTCATCAGATTCGTCATCAAATCCAGAGTTACCCTTAAGGCAAGTGATTTAATTTCGTTTTTATAGAGAATGTTTCTTCCATGTATAGGAATTGAAAAAAAATCTGATTGTTCTTGGGAGATAATGAAAAACCCATTAAATTTGAAATAGAATCTTACATATTGAGGAGGAATTGCATGTAGAATTATATGTAGGCGATTATTCTGACGTTATTAATATCTTGGATGAAACAAAAACGGATTATAGTAGGATAAATGATGATTTACAAATGTTAGGGTTCATGTTCATATAATTTAGGGATAAATGAAGAGGTTTGAAGATTTAATGAGGTTTAAGATGAGTTAGCCCTATATAAAAGTTTGATTATGACATATGAGTGTTTAGTACAAATTATGAACCTTAAAATGATGTTGGGTCGATTTTTATGTGAGATTGGGAGTGAAGATAATTGGGAAAAACAAAATAAGGATTTTTGGGCTCGAAACTGGCCACTCGTTAGAAGACCTGCCCAGGTCGTTCGAACGAGCTTCTAACGAGTTGACCTTTGACTTCTAACGAGGGTGAAGTTCGTTCGATAATATCGTTCGAACGAGATCTCGTTAGATAGCCCAGTTCGTTCGAACGAACTCTCGTTCGAACAGCCTCGTTCGAACGAGACTTCGAACGAGTTGACAGTTTAGGCTTTTTAGCCTGTTTTGATCCCGAGTGCCCCGCAACCTTGTGTATAGGTAGAGATAGCTTTCCCTTGATGATTAACTGATATATTTGTGATGTTTGGGATATAATGAGGAGTCAAACCTAGAAGTGTAGTTTGAACCTAAAGGAAAATATGAAAGTAGGATGTGAGTGTCTATTACGTTGCGAGAACTATTGACGGCCTAATTTATTATATGAACCGGGAACATATGAATTGTGTAGTGTTATATGTCGGTACGTGAATGAGAAGTGTACCACTAATATATTATGGTGATTACTAAGATGTGTGAATACTTAGTATACGTATTGATTTTATGTGTATGACATACCTACCATACTTGCTATCACGGGAGGTTTGCGTTCGCTTAGGGCCCTCTAATCCTTGTGTTGCCCGGATTTAGATTAGTTACCTCGATGAACATAGGTCAGAGATGGACTTATTGGGATGTTAATAAGTCTGTTGATCGTGGGAGCGCAGGTATGTGCGTGACCCATGTGATGTGACTGTGTTCGCCTCCATTATTTGTGATGTTGTTATCTGAGAACTATTCCTGAGAGATTCGGAATATGTGATCCTTATGTACGTGATGTACCGGGATGGATAGCAGAGTATGTGTGCACCGCAGCTTAGTCTCGGGGTGCTTGTATTGTATATTTATGGCGTGAATAATATACACTTAATTAATGGGAACTTTCATGTTAATATTGTGAATATAATTATGGTAAAGTTTTGAGAAAACATAACGGGTTAATTGATAGTGAATTATATTACAAATTGAGAATCCGAGTGTGTGTAAAGCCCTCTATTTAATTGATAACGTTAGAATATGATATGGGAATTGAGTAGTAAGGGGTAGAACTTATTACAGTTTGGTTAGATATGGATGTCTTATAGATGGGTACGGTACGTTAGGAGTGCACATGTAGTCGAGAGGTGAGAATTCCATGTGAGTGCACGTCCTAACATGTATTTTACATTTAATGTTTTAATGTTATTAAAACACTTGTTGTTTTTAAAATGATTTCCACTTTCGGTCTCTGACCCATTTGCTTCCAAATCTATTTTTGTAAAAAAACCATTTCAGGTGCCCAGCCACAAGGACACCATGCTTAGGATTCTCATTCAGGTGACGAGCTGTAGCCGTTTATGGAAGTTACAGGATTTTGCTTGTAGACGCTTCACCTATCTTGACTCGATATTCTACAGTTATCATTTGTAGGGCATGTCGCCCATTTCTTTTTGAGGCATTTCATTTATTTCAGTTATCGTGACTACTGGCATGTATTTATTCAGGATTCAGACTTGTAGTATTATTTTCAGTTGTGGGATTGTTAGGAGGAGTTTTCTTCCGGATTTATATTTATGTTGTTGGTTATTCATTACTTCATTATAGTGTATGGTTATTATTCTTTCTTTATTCTTTTACTGCATGTTAATCAGACTTAACTTAAAATTTGGCACTTACTTTTTAAATACTAGGTGGTTAGTAATTATTAAAATGTTTTCGACAGTGATGCTATTAACTGAACCAACTTGGCATTTTGAATTAATTTAATAAAGGAGTAGCTACCCGGTATTTAATTAGTCGGGGTGTCACATACATGTATACCGGTAGGACTGCCAGTGTTAAAAACTGGAAAGGCAAGTTCTTATTTGTGTTCGGGGACAGCTGGGAAATCTTTCCCGAGGAAACTGAAAGGGAAAAATCCTTTAGGATGTCGCAGACATGGGTACATCCTTCCAAAGCAAGTATTTACTTGCCATAAACTTTTACTCTTATACTTATTTTTACCTTAATTTGATCTTTATGCGGCACATACTAATATAATACCTTTATGAGGAACATACTAACATTGACTGGTGCAACTCTTGACAACCTGAAATTGAACAGTAGGGAGGAAAAAAGAGTTGTGGACGTGACCAATTTGAGTGATAATGAGAAGAAATTCTCTGACCTTGTTACCTCCACATCAATTTTTGAACAGGGCTATTTTTCATCAAGTCCCAACCAAAGAAAATGGCTGCAGAAAGTAATTCTTAATCGCTCGTTTGATTACCTTTCCTGCGATATTTATTCTGGACTAATTTTCTTCCATTTCAGGAGGTGTTGTGGAAATTGATCCTGAAGTTCTTGTGACCCAACTAGATGAAATGTATGATGACGCTCTTGGCCTTAACCAGGCTCCCAGGAAAAAGGTAAAATAGAGAAAGAGGGAGCCCAAGGAGGGAACCAAGGTTGTTGATGGGTTTGCGAATGTGGAGACTAACACCAACTCTATGACTGAAAAAGATACCACTGTTGGAGACACCGCGACAATGGATTAACAAAATGAGACCCTATTTGATTATGGAATAGGGAAGGAGCTTGTCGCGGTTATTCTAACAACTACTGACATTAATTTACCTCGGGATAGTCTCATTCACGTTTCCACTACTAGAAGCTTACCACAGAGGGTGGTTGCTATCAATGAAAATTTTCCAACTTCATAGAGTAAGGCTGTGGGGCATCATTCGTGGCCACAATTGAGGTATCCTGACCCAAAATCACATCGGGACAAAACTTCCATGGCTATCTCAAGGATGAAGAGTGCTGCAAAGGCTTCTGACATTACACGTTTGGCTGAGGAAGATGCGAAGGATCTAGAGGATTTCATACTCCATAGTTTGCTATGGGTAATTACAAACTTTTTGCCTTCAGTAGACTTTATTCACATATTTATGACCTTTGTGCTTTGTTTTTCAGGCTGCGGAGTCTACCCTGGCCCTAAGAACCAAATATGAGAAGTTGTGTAGCCAGCATGAAACTGTGGAGACAAACCATAAGGATGAATTGGAAATCACTAGGACTGCAGCCTTTGAGGCCAATAATATCTCATTTGTTGCAACCCTTGAAGCAGTGAAAATGAACTTTGAAGCTAATACCAAGGAAAAAGAGGAAGCCGAGCAAAATTTTATAACGGTAATAGAATCTATTGCAGTTATTGAGGCTAAGGCTATAAAGGCTACCAAGCAAACCTTATCCGCTGAAGACAAGCTTAACTTGGTGCAAAAGAAGAACAATTAATTGATTCAAATCCATTTCGCATCATTCCAGAAACTTATTGATGAGCACACCAAAACCCTCAAACATAAGGAAGATGATTATGCCGTAGCATTAAAGAAGGCTGCAGATGATGTTGTAGTTGCTTATAAAAACTCAAAAGGAATTTTTTTTTACTAATAATAAGGCATACCTCCGTGGCTTCCAGGAGCTTAGGAACATGGTGATTAAAAAATTCCTGGAGTCCAAGGAAAAAGTCCTAGCTTGGAATCTTAGTGACATAGAGCATAATGAGTGTGTGGAAGAGATGAAATCTATCGTAGAGGAGAGAGCCAAACAATTGCTAGATGAGGAGATAGATGATGAAGAAACTGAGATCGCAGTAGATGGAGATGTTGAAGATGATGAAGAGGAGGATGCGGTCTCTTAGCTGTTGATTTTTTTTGTATTGATTTATGTTTAAACACTTGATCTTTACATAACTTCAAACATTATTCTTACATATAATTATACAACGGCCACTCTGTTGATTTACCCATTCTTGAACATTAAATAATCTTGTGCATGTAATTTATATAGGGTTGCGGCCATATTTGGTAAGGCTGCGGCCAAAATTAACATTTTGTAATAGTATTGAAATTCTAATTATACAGGATTGCGGCCACCTTTATTTACATATTTCTTTCAGTACTGTGTTTTGACTTCTTGAATGCTTGCCTAATTCTTTTAGACTAGAAAATAGGCTTGCAAACTTTAGTGATAGGCTGCAGTTGTGTGGGTATTTGTTAAAAATTGACTGTGGCCCAACAGGCTGTGGCGCTAGGCTTCAAATGTCTAATCGATCTGAACCATGATTGGAAATGCTACTGCAAAAATGTTAGAATGGTGGAATGTGGGGAGCATTTTCCCTTGTCGTGAAAAATAATATCCTTGGCCCACTTTAAACTAGGATGAGAAAAGTTTCCGCAGAAATGATGGAATGGACGACTGTGGGGAACAAATTCCCTTGCCGCAGACAATACTGTCCTTGGCATTTCTTCTTCAATTTATTGTAGCTTCCTTTCTTTCTTTATTTTGGGTCATTTTCAAGCCTCCACAGGCTGGGTTGTCAGTAAGCCACCCATGTCTAGATGGGTATTTTCAGGCCTCCCTAGGCCAGGTATTATCAAGCCTCCCCAAGCTAGGTATTTTCAAGTCTCCTCACGGCTAATAAAGAGTATTTTGAGCCCTCAAGGTTGACTGATGCATCCCGAAGGCTTAATGGGTGTATCTTGATCCCCTAAGGCTAATAAAAGCATTCCAAAAGATGACTTCGTGAATATAAGCATTATATACTTCCACATGTCTGCGCATTAAGAAGGGTGTTATGAGACAATTAAGGTCCTCACCACTTTTTGTCCATGGATCCATCCCGAAATAAATGATCTTTCGAGATAATTTGTCATTATTTCCGTTGAAATATGTTTAAGACGAAGGTCTTTTGTGATATTAGAGATAAGGAGAATCAAGAAATATAATATGACTAAATCTGCCATTTATGTATTTATATATCTATTTTTGACTTTGTTACAAAAATACTAAGTCTATAAGCAGTAGCTATAAAGATCTTCATAAAAGCAAAAACATATATTCTCTTAAGTTAAAAACTTGGCGTGTGCTTTTAGTTGTAGGTTGTGCCCCGTGTGAATCACTGGAGCATCCCTTGCCTAACAAGCCTTTCAATTTAATCTTTCAAGGTTATGCGACTACTGGTGTTGTGGTCGTGGTCTTGGTGAAATTTACACCACTTGGCCCGATCTCTCTTGTGGGGATGGGATCTCAGCTTCTCAGGCCACTTCAGTAACTTCTCCCCCTTGATACTTTCAAGGATGTCCTTAACACTTGTGATCAGTGGGGTGTAGTTTTCATAAGACCTCTCAAGTTTAGGCTTCTCTTACTTCCTCTTCGTGGGAGCTTTGGCTGCGGACTTGTCCTCTACGGCATCTGGTGCTGCGGCCTTCTGCATGGAGGTGAAGGCAGTGAACTCCAGCATCAGGACCCTTTGTTCCAGGAGGTTGAAATGGTCTTGGAGATAGGCATGGATGTTATGAATGCGGTTGATGTAGTTCGACAGTTGGGCTTTCTCCTCATTCTGTTGTGAACTTGGCCCAGAGCTTCCTTCCATGACTTTTCTATGTCAATATTTAGAAATATACACTCTGAGATGAACTAAACAGTGGTGAGAAAACCAGGAGTGTAGGGGAAAAAATAAGAGTATAGTGATAGGGATGCGATTTTTTATAATCTTCAAAATTACACTGTTGTAGTCGCGGCTCATTGCACATATGAAGATACTACCATGGAATCACCAAGGAGATTCACCATAGTTGGGTACATATCTTGTTTGATCCCGGTGGAAACCTTTTGAGGTTGGAGGGGACAAGGCTGTGGCCTATTTGTTCCAAGACAACAGACATTTATTGGGCATATCAAGAACTTTCGTAAGTACCACAATACATATTCATCGTATATATTATAGTCTAGTACTACCATATCAATGTACCCCAACATTAATCACATAACCCACAAAATCGATGAGTACATACAATCCACATCAAATCTCATGGGCGACGCTCGAACTTGCAAATACAAGTATGAAGGCCTAACCTTATTGCCTTCGAGGATAACACATATGTACTAAGCATAGTTATAGGGAATCCCAAATATATAGCCTCATAACATTAGCACAAGCGAAATCACTATGCCTTAACACCAAATATATGTGCCCCATACCCAAGATTATATAATAGGATCCTCCTGTTAGTCTCACTTGGGAGCTGGGAATTTTTCGCACGTAGGATCGGGGTAAAAAAGACCTAGGAAAAGCTTGCGACATCACCAATAAATATGACAACCATTCAACCTCATATTCCCCTACCAAATCCCACCTATACGTCCCCCACAAGAACACACGCCAACTCCGTATGATTTCACGTAAATTAAAGAAATAAATACGAACCTACGCAACTGGGTCAATAAAGAAATAGCAAACCTAAAGAAGTGGGTTTCATATATTGTCTTTTATTATTATTAGTTAATGTCCACGTTAAGAGTGTGTGTGTGTGTGTGTGTGTCTCTCTCTCTCTATATATATATATATATTGGCCATCCCGGGTGCATCGTTCGCGGGGGGGGGGGGGGGGGGGGGAGGAGGAGGGGAGGATCCTTCGAGAAAGGACTGCTCCACGGTCTTACACCCTCTGTTCAAAAAGGTGCTTCCAATGTCATCGGTGTGGGGTGAATGTAAAGAGATGGAGTCGCCAACCTATTTTGTACAAAATAGGCAAAAGAATATGTTGCCACTTCGAGAGAGCGGCATCAAGGACAAACTGTTGCATACAAAACCAATAGATCGGAGGCCCGGGGGCTAAGTTACGAAATGGGAAGGTGTTAGGCACCCATCCCGCCCTTTCTATCTCTCATGGGAAAATGTTAATATTTTCCTTTATCCCCGTGAAGTGTGTGTATGTGTTTATATAATGGAGAGTGGAATCGTTCGACCCATACCATGAAAAAGGTGGGGTGAGGTCATCCACAGGAATATTCCCAAAATAAAATCAAATGTAGAAGATAGAATAATATGTGTGAGATGAAACGCGAACAAGCATGTTATATGTATATGTATGATAATTATGAAAATCACAGATTTTGAGAAATTTGGAAAATAAGAAAAAATTGGAAAATTTGACTCGAGTCTCAGATTTTAATCCGAGATGCCTACGTAGCCTATAAAGGCATCAAAGCCCACATAGTTCGAATGTAGAATAAGGGTGGGGTTTATCCCATAGATTCGAATGGAATTTTATTATATGTGTACGTGTAGACAATGTGTTTTTGGTTTTGAAAAAAGTGTGATGGATAATTCTATTCGGAATTTACGAGTGTAACCCTCTTTTATTTTATTTTATTTTTTTTATGAAAAATAAAGTATGTGAAATATACTAATAAAAGTGTGGATGTTAATATATATGAACTAAAGTGAAACTAGATTATGAATCTAATGTAACTTATGCAAAAACAAGAGATTAAAAGAGAGGGAGAAGGAATTGGACCTTCCTTGGAGCTTGATCTTGGATCTCCTTAAAATGTTAATGAATGTTGATGAGATAGGAGGATATTTGCCAAATTGGGTGTGAAAAGGATGGGTATTTAGGCTTGAATGGATCTTTTCATATGGAATTTGGTGATTTCGAGAGAATGTTTGTGAGATCACTGATGCTGATGGATCTCCCCCCTTTTTTGGAGTGAGGTCATGTCCTCTATTTATAGGGAAAAGGGGGGGCACCGATCGTCCTACCCTAGGGTGTGACTATCGATAGGTAACCCTTGACACTGTGCTGATAGGTAGGGTTCAGGACCTACCAATTGGCAGTCTTGTGTAGACTTTTTGGGGAAAATGATCGTAGTGCACAAACCATTGATCCGAATCATGCAGGGGCCATACTATTAGAAAAGGTACTTTAGAGACCTTTGAGAGTCCTTTGGACCGCTCCCGGGTCCGAGAGTTGACTTTGGGTCAAATGTGGCTCGGAAGCGCACGTTGGTCTTTTGGACAGGAGATCGTTGGACAAAAATGGATCGTTCATTCTTATGGTAAGTCATAATCGTGCACAGGGTGCAACGTTGGAAAGGTTATGAGGTGTACTTCGACATTCCAAAGAGTTTTTCTTGGTTCGGAAGGCCCGGAAGCGTCCGGTGACCTCTCGGAGTAAAACAAATCGCTCGTCCGTACCGTATGTCAGAATTGCACACGGGGCGAATTATTAGAAAGGGTATTCAGTTCCCCTTGGAGATTCATTCAGTCTCATTCAAGATGAAGAGTTGACTTTGGTCAAACGGAGTTCAGGAGTGCCTGGTGGCCTTCAGATCGATTTTCGGGGGAAAACTGATCATTTTTCCGAATGGTTATGCTATTTTATACATGGGGTGGACCATTAGAAGGGGATTTAATGCCCTTCGATGACTCAAAGACCTTTCACTCTGATGGTGAAGTTGATTAGGGTCAACGCGGGGGCCGGTGGTGCTCGATGGCCTCCGAATCAATTTTCTACAGTGAAATGGTTCGTTCGTTTGAACCGTTATGTTGATTCGTGCATGCGGTAAACCATTGGAGAGGGTATCCATAGCCCTTAAGAGATTCAAAGAGATCTTTCTCTGACTGTAGAGTTAATCAGAGTCAAATAGGGCTCGGGGGCGCCCGATGGACTCTAGATCGGTACTTAGAGTGCGAACTAGGTTTGTGGTGAAAAGGGGGAGTTTTAGGGGTCTAAGGAGAGACTTAGGGGGTCCTAGAATGTGGTGTCTACATAGCCCCTTGATGGGTGATCTTGGAACAAGTGATGTCCGTCAAATAGACACCACATGATGAAGGGAGGTAATTCTGTGCACCTAAGGGATGTGGATAACTGATTCAGAGGCTCGAGGTCAATTCAGACCTAAAAGAGGTGACGATCGAGGATCGATGTCAATTCTGACCTAACTGAGGTGACGATCCAAGATCGAGGTCAATTTTGACGTAAAAGAGTTGACGACCGAGGACCGAAGTCAATCTTGACCAACAGGAGGTGAAGATTGAGAATCGAGGCCAATTCTGACCTAATTGAGGTGATGATCTAGGACCGAGGTCAATTTTGACCTAACTGAGGTGACGATCAAAGAACGCGGTCAATTCTAACCTAATAGAGGTGACGACTGAGGACCGAGGTCAATTCTGACCTAACTAAGGTGACGATCCAATGCTGAGGTCAATTCTGACCTAAAAGAGGTGACGATCAAGGATCGAGGTCAATTATAACCTAACTGAGGTGATGATCTAAGAGCAAGGTCAATTCTGACCTAAAACAGGTGACGATCAAGGACTGAAGTCAATTCTGACCTAACTGAAGTGACTATCCAAGATCGAGGTCAATTCTGACCTAACTAAGGTGATGATCGAAGATCGAAGTTAATTTTGACCTAAAAGAGGAACGACCGAGGATCGAGGTCAATTCTGACCTAATTGAGGTGATGATCCAAAATTGAGGTCAATTCTAACCTAAAAGAGGTGATGATCGAGGTCAATTATGACCTAACTGAGGTGACGATCCAAGAATAAGGTCAATTCTGACCTAAAAGAGGTGACGATCAAGGATCGAGGTTAATTCTGACCTAACTAAGGTGACGATTCAAGGCCGAGGTCAATTTTGACGTAAAAGAGGTGCCGACCGAGGACTGAGGTCAATTCTAACCTAACTTAGGTGACGATCCAAGATCGAGGTTAATTCTAACCTAAAAGAGGCGACGATCAAGGATCGAGGTAAAGTCTGACCTAACTGAGGTGACGATCCAAGTTCGAGGTCAATTCTGACCTAAAAGAGGGGACGACCGAGGACCGAGGTCAATTCTGACCTAAAAGAGTGACGATCGAGGACTTAGGTCAATTCTTACCCAACTTAGGTGACGATCCAAGACCGAGGCAATTCTGACCTAAAATAAGTGACGACCGAGGATCGAGGTCAATTATGACCTAACTGAGGTGATGATCCAAGACTGAGGTCAATTCTAACCTAAAAGAGGTGATGACCGAGGACCAAGGTCAATTCGGACCTAACTAAGGTGACGATTCAAGACCGAGGTCAATTCTGACCTAAAATAGGTGACGACCAAGGACCGAGGTTAATTATGACCTAACTGAGGTGACGATCCAAGACTAAGGTCAATTCTTACTTAACACAGGTGTACTTTTCCTTTAGGAAATTTGGGGACTCCACTAGGGATGATTTGTTCTAATTGGATATTAGGAAAGAGTGAATGATCCCAGGATTTTATAGCTGGGAAAAATTTGGAGCGTCTTTTGGAGACGTTTTTGGGGAGAATGATTCTCTAGAATTCTGCTGGGGGTAAAAAATGCTTTCCTTGGTGAACAAGGTGTTAGAATGGATTTGAAAATTTTAGGAAATTTCTGTGAATTGTTCGGTATTTTTTTAGGAATTTTTGTACGAAATTTTAAAGGATGTGCCGACCGGCGTTGATGGAGGTGTGCTAATATGCATTTGCATTGTATTTTGGGGTACCTCGAGCAGGGGAAGGGTCAGTTTCGATTGGTGGGTAGAGGGGACTGCCGATCGGCATGACCCTTGGCCTCTTATAAAAAGGGGGCGGGTTCTCCTCATTTCGCACATCATCTTGACTTCTTTTCTTCTACTATAAACTTATGAAAATCATCCTAATGTTTGAATGACTAATTTCACAAGCAGTGCAACCCATATGGCATGGATTAATGCTAATGACTGGGCAGGGTTAGAGTGGAGGGCTAGGGTGCCCCTCGCATTGGGTAGAGAGAGCTCTTTTGACTCGTTTGAGCCGGTGGCGGATGATCAGACTCTTCTGCATGAGATTTTGCGTTATCGCTCTTTTAGGGTGGTGAACCCTGGTGGCCATGTAAGTATTTCATGACTCTTGGTATTCTTTTCTTCTTTTCTTGACGAGATTGCTTTATTTCTTAAATCTGACAAGGGTTTTCTTCATTTCTTGACAGTCCGACATCTCCATGTCGACTATTCGTGCTCGCGATACGACGGGTCTTAAGGACATCTGGGAGCACCTTCCTCCTGTTCTACGCTGGATGGTGTCCCCTACTAGTTTAGGGAGGCTGGTGTATGCTTTAGATGTGACGCCCCGCTCTACTGTGGTTCTGTGTAATTTGGGAGAGAGGTGGTGGGACACTACCCACAACTTTCATTTTAGCTTCGGGGAGATGACGATGAATCCCATTGATGTGCAGCAGCTACTGGGGCTGGACTGTGAGGGTACCCAGATTGAAGTGGACAGGATATTGAGGGTGATGCCGGAGGTAATGACGACGACTTTAGGTGACTTGGAGAGATTGGTTTCCAGAGATTATCTTCGCTTATCTTCTTTGAGGGAGCTTTTGCTGAGGAGGAGGGTCGATGAGGATGATGGGAAGCAAGTCATCAGATGGATCTCTTATTCATCTTATTGGTGTTGGGAGGTTTTATGGTGGCGACGAGTGGCGGCGGCGTCCACTTGTGGTTTTTGCCTTTTCTGAGGGTGTTTTCAAGCATCCGCTTCTACGATTGAGGGAGCCTTTTTTATTCTTTGGATGCATTCAGGCGGTGTTGCCGGCCACTTTTATTAGGGCCATGTATCTTCTGGAGGTTTCTTTATTTTATGCATTTTCCTTTATGTATTCACATTTTCCATTCATGCACTTCATTTTGATTTCTTAAATGCTGATCCTTGTCCTTTACATACGTGGTTCTATGAGGTTATTAGGTTGAATACCCAACTGATTTCTTTGAAGGATGATTCTGTGGGGGACTTCTGCTGGATGTTTCGGTGGCGAAGGTCTAACCGGCGATCGAAGAAGACTCTTTCTCTAGAGACAATGCATCAGGTCCTAAATGGGCTAACGAGGGAGCGGGTAAGCATTATTTTATCTTGAGACTGTCTGTTTCCTTTGATGATCTCTCATTGATACTAATCCTTCACTTTTGCTGGGAATTTTAAGGTGACCTTTTATCCTTAGGGGACGGCCATTCAGCACATCGGGGTGACTGGGAGACATGCGGAAATGCAACGCTAACTGGCACATGAGTTCGGCTACTCCTGGTATCTTGGGGAGAGGGTAGTCTGATAGATTATGGAGGATGAGGTTGCGGTGCCTCCGAAAAATCCCTTTATGTTTATGAGGTGCGTGCGGGAGATGTCTAAGGATGCCCGGGTCGCTGCGATGATGGGAGAGCCATATTCTCTGTACACTGACATAGCGGTGATGTACGACTATCTAGACGTTGTGTCGAGTTGGCTGATGCCTCCTAGTATATATGATGTGATGCCTCTCCCTAGGGTGGGATCGAGTCGGCAGGTGGGGTCCTCTTATAATTCAGGTGGTGTAGCTACGTCAGCGGCGACAACAATGACGTCAGGACCTTTTGTGTGCGGCTGCATTCCCCTAGTTACAACCTTCAGCGAGCTGATGGGAGGTCGGTGCATTTACAACATCGTCTCATGCAATGGACCCGTAGGAGTTGGTCCTAACAGAGGAGGTGCTTGGGCCTGCGGTAAGTCTTTTTGATTTCCTTGATTTCTTTGTTTTTCCTTATGCTTGACTGATTTGATCTTTTCTATTCTTCCTCACAGCATATCAGTGTTTTGACCACCTGGATGAAGGACATCAGGGACTGGATATCTTCGGCGACTGCTCATATTCATGAGGCAGTTCCGGTCCCGTCTTGCTTAGTGCCATATGCCTCATTCGGGGAGGGGTCGAGCTCTAGAAGTGGTGAAACATCGTCTCGCCATAGGGGGAAGAGGGTGCGCCGTAGGGATGGGGGGATCTTAGAAAGAGAGGGAGATAAGAGATAGAAGAGAGAGAGAGAGAGAGAGAGATAGAGAGAGAGAGAGAGAGAGAGAGAGAGAGTGAAAATTAGGTTCGAGCTGAGTGCCGTTGCATTTTTTCTTTTTTCTTTCCCTGCAAAAATTCAATGTAACACAACAAAATATATGCAAATGAAGAATGAAGTTTTTGTTAATTTTCTTTGTTTAGTGATTAATGCACATGCTCTTTTTACCTTGCTGCTGAGAACGTAAAAAGAATTTAAAAATTGATTTGAGAAGGATTTTATTTAAAATGAGATTATTAAAGCATAAGTATAAAGGAAATTCGGAACTTCCTTAATATAAAAATTATTTTTATTGAGTTTTTTTATTTTGACAAAAGAGGAAAAAGGAAATTTTCCCAAAATAGGGGGGTTGCCAATCGGCATGACCCCTGTCCGGCCTATTGGCATATCAGTATAGTCCAATTAATCCAAGGCTTTGATTGCACTTTGTTCAATTGCTTGGTACTTGGTGGGGCAAGTTTTACTCCGATTTCTGCGGGGTTTCTTATCCTTGCTTGAGAGTGTCCAAGTATAAATAGGGGTGTGAATGGGGCTTTCCTCCTCACACTTTTGTGACACCCCGACTAATTAAATACCGGGTAGCTACTCCTTTATTAAATTAATTCAAAATGCCAAGTTGGTTCAGTTAATAGCATCACCGTCGAAAACATTTAATGATTACTAACCACCTAGTATTTAAAAAGTAAGTTGTCAAATTTTAAATTAAATCTGATTAACATGCGATAAATGAAATGTAAAAGAATAACATCACCATACACCATAAAGTCTCGATAAAGTAATCAACAAATAATAATAAGTCCAGAGGAAATCTCCTCACAACAATCCCACAAACTGAATTAAATAAAACAGTGTATCCTGAATTAATTACATGCCAAAAATTTGAATAACTGAATTATGAAATGTCTCTAAAAGAAATGGGCGACATGACCTACAAATGATGGAACTGAATATGGAGGCAAGACTAGAAAAGAGGCGTCTACTGTCAAGGCCCTGTAACTTCCACAACAGCTACAACTCGTCACCTGAATAGAATTCCTATGCATGGTGTCCTTGTGGCTGGGCACCTAAAAAGGTTTTTACAAAAATAGATTTGAAAGCAAACGGGTCAGAGCCCGAAAGTGGAGAGTATTTCAAAAACAGCAAGTGCTTTAATAACATTAAAACAATGAAAGCAAAATACATGTTAGAACGTGCACTCACATGAAATACTCACCTCTCGACTACTTGTGCACTCCTAACGTACCGTACCCATCTAAGTGACATTCATATCTAACTAAACCGTCATAAGTTCTACCCCTTTTAATCGATTCCCATTATACATTCTAACGTTATCAATTAAATAGAGGCTTTACTTAAACTCGGATTCTCAATTATTAGCAATACAATTCACTACAGGTTATCCCTTTTTATTTTCTCAAAGCATTACCATAATTATACCAACATGAAAGTTCTCATTATTTAAGCGTATATTATTCACGTCATGAATATACAATACAAGCACCCGAGACTAAGCTGCGGTGCACACATACTCTGCTATCCATCCCGGTACATCACATACATAAGGATCACGCATTCCGAATCTCTCAGGAATCGTTCTCAGATAACAACAATCACAAACAATGGAGGCGAACACAGTCCCATCACATGGGTCACGCACATACCTACGCTCCCACGATCAGCAGTCTTGTTAACTTCCCAATAAGTCCTTCCCTGAACTATGTCCTCGAGGTACCAATCTAAATCCTGGCACACAAAGATTAGATGGCCCTAAGCGAACGTAAACCTCCCGTGATAGCAAGTATGGTAGGTATGTCATACACATAAAATCATATACATATACTAAGAATGCACACACCCTAGTAATTACCATAATTTATTAGTGGTATATTTCTCATTCTTATTCCAACTTATAATGTTACGCAATTCACATATCCCCGGTTAATACTAACATTTAAATCATCAATTATTCCTACATCGTAATTAGTCACTCACGTCCTAATCCACAATTTTCATTTGGTTCAAATCACACTTCTATGTTTTACTCCTCAATATATCCCAAATATCCCAACTGTATCAATTAGTCATCAAGGGAATGTTATCTCTACAATTAAACCAGGTTACGGGACATTAGAAATCAAATCAGGCCAAAAAGGCCAATCTGTCAACTCGTTAGAAGTCTCGTTCGAACGAGGTCATTCGAACGAGAGTTCGTTTGAACGAAGTGGCCATCTAATGAGATCTCGTTCGAACGAAATGAATCGAACGAACATCACACTCGTTAGAAGTCAAACTGTCAACTCGTTAGAAGCTCGTTCGAACGAGCTCATTCGAACGACCTGGGCAGGCCTTCTAACGAGGTGACAGTTTCGAGCCCAAAATTTTCCTATCTCATTTTTCTCAATTTCCTTCACCTCTAATCTCATCTAAAACTTGTCCCAATAGTATTTTAAGGTTTCTAATCATCACTAAACATTCTTAGGTCATAACTCAGCATTTATATAGGGCCAAATCTTCCTACACATCATCTAATTATCATAACTCCCCAATTTTTCCCAAACCTTATGAACATGAACCCTAGAAATTTAAAGTCATCAATTTCCATAAATAAATCCGTTTTTGCAACATAAAATATGTGTCTCTATCAGTATAATCACCCAATAACAATTCTACATGCAATCTCTTTATCAAAACATGAATTTCTAATTCCAATTCCATGGGTTTTTATAAATCTCCCACAACAATGCAATTATATAAATTTTTAAGCATGGAAGAAGCATTCGCTTGAAATTAACGTAGTTAAAAAACTTGCCTCGGATTATTCTCTGAATTTGCTGTTGAATTGATGAAGGTTGCTCTCTCTCTTTCTCTCCCAAGGTTGAAGGTTGAAGATGGAGGTTAAGGTTTTCTCTTTGGGAACTTTTCTAACTTCCTCCTCTAACTCCCGTTGCCCTCTAATCACTTAAGTGCTGGTAATGGCTTAGTGGGTCATTAAATTCCCTATTTTTAATTCCCAAAATTCGTTGGTCAAAAATCCCAAAATTCCAAAATTACCAAACTACCCTTTTAAGTTGCCGGTATGGCCTAAAAATGCCCCAGGACCCAAACTAAACCCCCGGCTAGTGTTTTCTGACTATTTCGACCCTTTCGGACTCGTTGGCACACTCAAAATGACCATACGATCGATAAAAATAAAATTCACATTTTAATTCAAATAATTACATTCCTGACGCGACTGTCACGTGCGTCCCAACTAAATTTTCCAAATTGTCGTATTTCAGCCTCGCGATAATTTCACTATTTTCAATATTCATATATTGCCATATATACACATTATAATCAAATACCAACTCACATCTCGTTAGTATTTTATCCGAATTAATTCTCAATTAATTCACATTTAATTTAATTAATCCCATAAATAAATATCAATAAAAGTATGGGGTATTACATACTTCCCCCCTAATAACAGAATTTCGTCCCGAAATTCGGAACTAGAAGGTACCTGGTAAGAAAAACTCTGGATGACGTTCGCGCATCTCATCCTCGTGCTCCCATGTGGACTCCTCGGCATTATGATGCCATCACTGAACACGTACTAACGGAACTATCTTTGACCGCAGTTTTCGCTCATTTTGGTCCAAAATAGCAATCGGTCCCTCCTCGTAGGAGCTATCGGGCTGGAGATCGATGTCCTCCAAAGCAATGTGAGAATGAGCCAAATCATCTCTAAGATATTTCCTTAGCGAGGAAATATGAAACACATCATGAATCCTGTGTAAATGCTCCGGTAACCCAAGTCTATATGCAACAGACCCAATCCGCTCGATGATAGGAAATGGCCCCACGTATCTCGGTGCCAACTTCCCCTTCTTCCCAAATCGCATAATTCCCTTCATAGGAGATACTCTGAGTAAAACCTGGTCCCCCACTTGGAACTCCTTGAAGAACTTCTTTGCATCAGCATAGCTCTTTTGCCGATCTTGAGCTACCCGAATGCGACTCCGTATCAATTATATCCTTGCCGAAGTATCCTGAATCACTTTCGGCCCAAGTAGTTTGTTGTCCCCCACCTCCAACCAACATGCTGGGGAACGACAAGGTCTACCGTACAACGCCTCAAATGGAGCTATGCCAATGGTGAACTGGTAGGAGTTGTTGTAAGCAAACTCCGCCAGTGGAAGATACTGCTCCCATCCACCCCCAAAATCAATGATGCACATACGCAACATGTCCTCCAACATCTGATTTGTACGTTTGGTTTGCCCATCGGTCTGCGGGTGATATGCCGTACTCAACCTCAAATCCGTGCCCATGGCCTCCTGAAAACTCTCCCAAAACTGTGAAACAAATATCTTGTCTCGGTCAGACACGATATTTAGGGGAACACAGTGAAGTCTCACTATTTCTGCAATAAAAAGCTGGGCATACTGTCCCGTAGTGTAGTCTGTCCTTACGGGTAAAAAATGAGAGACTTTGGTCAACCTGTCTACAATTACCCAAATGGAGTCGTGACCCCTCTGTGACGTAGGTAACCCCGTGATAAAGTCCATGGAGATGCTCTCCCACATCCACATCGGGACCTCTAATGGATGTAGAAGTCCTGCCGGTCTCTGATGATCCACTTTTACCAGCTGACAAGTGGCGCATTTAGAAACAAACTCGGCAATATCTCTCTTCATACCGCTCCACCAATACTGACGTCTCATGTCTTGGTACATTTTGTCCCCACCGGGATGTACCGCGAACCGTGAGCCGTGCGACTCTTCCATCACCTCGTGTCGCAATTCCTCCCCTTTCGGAACTACCAGTCTCCCATTAAAGCGTAATCCCCCGTCTGAGCTAAGGGTATAGGACTCGGCTCCCTCTGCTAATAATTGAACTATCTGCTCCTGACAGAATGAGTCATCTGCTTGTGCCTTTACCACTCTCGTGACAATCTGCGGTGTAACAGTCATCACCGACATGAATGATCGGGCCACTGCATCCTGGTGTCCCAACTCCTTCCACTTAGCCTTCCACACCCCTGCCACCTCATCTACTGGCCTACGGCTCAATGCGTCTGCTACCACGTTAGCCTTCCCCGGGTGATATTGGATATCGAACTGATAATCCTTCACAAACTCAAGCCACCTTCGCTGCCGCATATTCAACTCCTTCTGCGTGAATAGGTACTGTAGGGACTTATGGTCTGTGAACAATCGAAACTTCTCTCCCAAAAGGTAATGTCTCCAAATCCGAAGGGAAAATACAACTGCCGCTAACTCCAAATCATGAGTGGGGTAATTCTTCTCGTGAGGCTTAAGCTTACGGGAAGCATAAGCTATGGCCTGACTCTCCTGCTGCAATACACCTCCAAGTCCTTGTAAGGATGCATCGGTGTAAACTAGATACTCAACTCCCGGTCTCGACAATGCTAACACCGGTGATGAAGTCAACTTGTCTTTCAACTCATCGAATGCCAACTGACAGGCATCACTCCAAATGAACGGCACACCTTTATGAGTCAGATGTGTCAAAGGACCCGCTATCTTTGAGAAACCCCGAATAAACCTCCTGTAGTATCCTGCTAGGCCCAAGAAACTAAAGATCTCAGTCGGTGTCGTGGGCTATCCCCACTCCCTCACTGCGGATACCTTTCCCGGATCAACAGATATCCCCCGGTCGGAAATAATATGCCCCAAAAACTGAACCTCCTTCAGCCAAAACCCACACTTCTCATACTTTGCATACAACTCGTTCTGACGTAGCGTCTGAAAAACCTGCCTCAAATGCTCGACGTGCTCCTCCTCTATCTGGGAGTAAACCAGAATATCATCAATGAATACAATGACAAACTGGTCTAGGAACTCTCTGAAACCCTATTCATCAAGTCCATAAACACGGCTGGAGCATTGGTCAAACCAAAAGGCATAACCCAAAACTCGTAGGAACCATATCTCGTTAAGAAAGAAGTCTTCGAGACATCCTCTTCCCTGATACGCAACTGATGGTATCCCGATCGCAAATCAATCTTTGAGAAGAAAGAATCTCCTCTCAACTGGTCGAATAAGTCATCGATTCGAGGCAACGGATACTTATTCCGTATCGTGACCTTATTCAACTCCCGGTAATCCACACACAACCTCAACGATCCATCCCTCTTCTTTACGAATAACACAGGGGTACCCCACGACAAAGTACTCCTCCATATAAATCCCTGACCCAACAACTGCTCAATCTGATCCCGTAACTCTCTCATCTCAGCTGGAGCCATACGGTAAGGTGCGCGGGCAATAGGCCGAGTGCCCGACGTCAAATCGATCACAAAATCTATCTCTTTACTCGGAGGTAATCCAGGTATATCCTGAAATACATCGGTAAACTCTCGAACAACCAGAATGGAATCAAGTGGTATCACCACTTCCTTAGAGGTCTCCTCCTCTATGTAGTACAAATGAGTGGACGATCCTCCCTCAGGGCGAGGCATCGCCACTAAAAACATCTCCTGCCCGGGAATGGCAAAGATAATACTCCTACTAAAATAGTCAATCATGGCTTGGTACGCAACTAGCCAATCCATACTAATAATGGCATCATACTCGGTCATCTCTAACACTAACATATCAGCGGGTAAAGTAAACCTCCCGATCTCTATACCCACACCTCTACACATAAGCGAAATCATGGAACCCCTACTCAACGATGAGTCTACACAAGTAGCGGTGCTCTCTGCGGTGTCTAATAACCTAATAGTGCGTGCAAATCTCGTGGCAATGAAACAATGTGTGGCCCCCTTGTCAAACAAAATACGATCCATAGTCCCCTGAATAGAGAACATACCCTCAATAGCTGGCGAATTCTGTGGGGCTGCGGCATGCTGAAGCTGATACACTCTCCCATACTAAAGCTGTCCCTGCTGAACTGGGACCGCTGGCACGGGTGGTAGTGCTGCCATCTGTTGTGGTGCTGGGAGGGGGCGGGAAACATAGGCCTCTGCGGCTCCTGTCGAGCACCCAACTGCTGCTGCTGTGGGGCCCTGCCCCTATCAGGACAATCCTGGCTTTTGTGGCCAGTCTTGCCACAAACATAACACTTCCCCGGGAAGTTTCCCCCTCTCAGTCCCTGCTGCCCTCGGCCCTAGTGGCCGTTACCATTCCTCCCCTGGGCGTGTTGGCCCTGCTGAATCTGCTGCTGACCATTCTGACCCTGCTGGCCCTGATGGCCGTTCGGACCCAGATGGCCCTGCCTGAAACCTCCATGTCCACTTCTGAATCCCCCAGATCTGAATCTCTTAGGATCCCCCTGTTGGGAACCCTGGTCACCCTGCATGTACTGTCCCTGAGCAGAATATGCCCCGCTGGCACCATTTTCCCCGGTCCTGCCCTGATGGCTGGACTCCCCTGATCTCTTGCTCTCAGACATGCGAAAGCGATGATCCTGACAGTGTAGCAGTGCAACGTTAACCACATCAGAGTAAGTGGCTAAAGAGAGATTCCCTAACAAATGCTGACGGATCCTCCAAGTCAATCCATCTGTGAACTTCTGAATCTTCTTCTCTTCCATCGATATCTCATCCGGAACAATGTTCAGTAAGTTAGTGAATTCGGCCTCATACTCGGCCACATTCTTTCCCTCCCGCTTAAGGTTCATCAACTTCCTTCTCATCTCCGTGTGAACAGCTGACGAAAAATATTTGCGGTCGAACCGCATCCAGAACTCCTGTATCGTGAGAGTATCTCTCTCATCTGCGGTGGTAATAGACTCCCACCACTGCAATGCAGATCCCACCAGCTTGAAAGTAGCTAGTATCTGCCTCTGAACATCGGTGCACTCATACATCCTCAAGTGCCTCTGAATATCTTTCCTCCACTGACTAGATACCACAACATCGGAGCTACCTGCGAACTTCGGAGGGTGTGCTTTCTAAAAAGCATCACGAACGCGTTCCCAAGCAGACGGGAATGCATGTGCCTGAACTGGCGCGGCTACCGGTGCCTGGGGTGGTGCCTGCTGTACACCGGCTAGGGCGGCATTTACCGATTGGGCTACAATAGCTGCAACCTCGGCGACATTCATGGTGCCCTGTACTGGTGCTGGCTGTGGCTCGGGTTGTGCATCCCTAGGAACTCGCTGCGCACATCGTGGATGCATCTTGAAATGAGAGTAAAGTCTTATAAGCTTGCAGTTATTATCTCAAAATAGCTGAAGAGCGTAGCATACACAAAAGAATACAACAGTCCTAAAATATAGGGCTCTACATCAAAGAAAGCTCAGCGGAAACATAATAAGCCGTACAGATCCTAAAGGACACTAAAACCTGATGCTCTGATACCACCTGTGACACCCCGACTAATTAAATATCGGGTAGCTACTCCTTTATTAAATTAATTTAAAATTCCAAGTTGGTTCAGTTAATAGCATCACTGTCGAAAACATTTAATGATTACTAACCACCTAGTATTTAAAAAGTAAGTTGTCAAATTTTAAATTAAATCTGATTAACATGCGATAAATGAAATGTAAAAGAATAACATCACCATACACCATAAAGTCTCGATAAAGTAATCAACAAATAATAATAAGTCCGGAGGAAAACTCCTCACAACAATCCCACAAACTGAATTAAATAAAACAGTGTATCCTGAATTAATTACATGCCAAAAATCTGAATAACTGAATTATGAAATGTCTCTAAAAGAAATGGGCGACATGCCCTACAAATGATGGAACTGAATATGGAGTCAAGACTAGAAAAGAGGCGTCTACTGTCAAGGCCCTGTAACTTCCACAACAGCTACAACTCGTCACCTGAATAGAATTCCTATGCATGGTGTCCTTGTGGCTGGGCACCTAAAAAGGTTTTTACAAAAATAGATTTGAAAGCAAACGGGTCAGAGCCCGAAAGTGGAGAGTATTTCAAAAACAGCAAGTGCTTTAATAACATTAAAACAATGAATGCAAAATACATGTTAGGACGTGCACTCACATGAAATACTCACCTCTCGACTACTTGTGCACTCCTAACGTACCGTACCCATCTAAGTGACATTCATATCTAACTAAACCGTCATAAGTTCTACCCCTTTTAATCGATTCCCATTATACATTCTAACGTTATCAATTAAATAGAGGCTTTACTTAAACTCGGATTCTCAATTATTAGCAATACAATTCACTACAGGTTATCCCTTTTTATTTTCTCAAAGCATTACCATAATTATACCAACATGAAAGTTCTCATTATTTAAGCGTATATTATTCACGTCATGAATATACAATACAAGCACCCGAGACTAAGCTGCGGTGCACACATACTCTGCTATCCATCCCGGTACATCACGTACATAAGGATCACGCATTCCGAATCTCTCAGGAATCATTTTCAGATAACAACAATCACAAACAATGGAGGCGAACACAGTCCCATCACATAGGTCACGCACATACCTACTCTCCCACGATCAACAGTCTTGTTAACTTCCCAATAAGTCCTTCCCTGAACTATGTCCTCGAGGTACCAATCTAAATCCGGTCACACCAAGATTAGATGGCCCTAAGCGAACGTAAACCTCCCGTGATAACAAGTATGGTAGGTATGTCATACACATAAAATCATATACATATACTAAGCATGCACACATCCTAGTAATTACCATAATTTATTAGTGGTATACTTCTCATTCTTATACCAACTTATAATGTTACGCAATTCACATATCCCCGGTTAATACTAACATTTAAATCATCAATTATTCTTACATCGTAATTAGTCACTCACGTCCTAATCCACAATTTTCATTTGGTTCAAATCACACTTCTATGTTTTACTCCTCAATATATCCCAAATATCTCAACTATATCAATTAGTCATCAAGGGAATGTTATCTCTACAATTAAACCAGGTTACGGGACATTAGAAATCAAATCAGGCCAAAAAGACCAATCTGTCAACTCGTTAGAAGTCTCGTTCGAACGAGGTCGTTCGAATGAGAGTTCGTTCAAACGAAGTGGACATATAACGAGATCTCGTTTGAATGAAAGGCATCGAACGAACATCCCACTCGTTAGAAGTCAAACTGTCAACTCGTTAGAAGCTCGTTCGAACGAGCTCGTTCGAACGACCTGGGCAGGCCTTCTAACGAGGTGACAGTTTCGAGCCCAGAATTTTCCTATCTCGTTTTTCTCATTTTCCTTCACCTCTAATCTCATCTAAAACTTGTCCCAACAGTATTTTAAGGTTTCTTAGGTCATAACTCAACATTTATATAGGGCCAAATCTTCCTACACATCATCTAATTATCATAACTCCCCAATTTTTCCCAAACCTTATGAACATGAACCCTAGAAATTTAAAGTCATCAATTTCCATAAATAAATCCGTTTTTGCAACATAAAAGATGTGTCTCTATCAGTATAATCACCCAATAACAATTCTACATGCAATCTCTTTATCAAAACATGAATTTCTAATTCCAATTCCATGGGTTTTTATAAATCTCCCACAACAATGCAATTATATAAATTTCTAAGCATGGAAGAAGCATTCTCTTGAAATTAACGTAGTTAAAACACTTGCCTCGGATTATTATCTGAATTTACTGTTGAATTGATGAAGGTTGCTCTCTCTCTTTCTCTCCCAAGGTTGAAGGTTGAAGATGGAGGTTAAGGTTTTCTCTTTGGGAACTTTTCTAACTTCCTCCTCTAACTCCCGTTGCCCTCTAATCACTTAAGTGCTGGTAATGGCTTAGTGGGTCATTAAATTCCCTATTTTTAATTCCCAAAATTCGTTGGTCAAAAATCCCAAAATTCCAAAATTACCAAACTACCCTTTTAAGTTGCCGGTATGGCCTAAAAATGCCCCGGGACCCAAACTAAACCCCCGGCTAGTGTTTTCTGACTATTTCGACCCTTCCGGACTCGTTGGCGCACTCAAAATGACCATACGGTTGATAAAAATAAAATTCACATTTTAATTCAAATAATTACATTCCTGACACGACTGTCACGTGCGTCCCAACTAAATTTTCCAAATTGCCGTATTTCAGCCTCGCGACAATTTTAATATTTTCAATATTCATATATTGCCATATATACACATTATAATCAAATACCAACTCACATATCGTTAGTATTTTATCCGGATTTATTCTCAATTAATTCACATTTAATTTAATTAATCCCATAAATAAATATCAATAAAAGTACGGGGTATTACAACTTTCTTTTTCACATTCTTACTTTCATATTATATTTTTACAAGATGGGTCTCCCTAGTAGCATTGATTTCTCCAACTACTTCGAAGCCTTGGAAGCAATGTGTTCTTACAATGTGCTTTCCACATGTGGCGAGTCTCTTTGTGATGCAACCGGCTCATTGAGTGGAACATGCTAATGGAGGCTATCAAGTTTTTGTATCCCGAGGATCATGTCTTCCGCATCGAGTTGGATGAGATTTGTCCTACCTATGAGGAATTTTCTGCCATGCTTGGGATAAATCCTAGCATTGCTGCGGCTCTGCCTGAGTTTTCCCATTCTCCCTAGGAATTGCTAGCTGGACTTCTTCATATTTTGCCTTCGGTGGCGAGGCCATTGGTTACGGGGGGAATGATTTCCCTTCCTGTGGTGTTATAGTCCGTGCATTCGCATGATGTGGGTGATGCTGGATATGCCCGGGCCATCAACCTGGGCCTTGTTTTAAAAGTTATGTTAATGACTGGGGAGACACTGGTGGAACCTTAACTAGATGCTATCGTTTCTTGGATGTCATACCGTCACAATCCTGCAGCGGTGATACTGGCTGAGTCCTTAAATGGACTGGATGCTTGGCGAGAGGGTCGTTCTGACTTTCTGAAAGGGAGCCTCATGATGTTGTTTATGTGGTTGTCTGAGAGATTCCGCATGGTGATGCCCCCTAAGTACCCCTTGTCGGCGGTTCCAAACTTCTTCTCGTGCTATTTTATTAGCATATGCCTGGACATTCAGAGTTGGGGGAACTAGTTTGTAGAGCACGAAGCTTTAGGCTTGCGCTGGTTTGTGCCATGGTGGTGAGAACTGTTGCCCATTCTGGAGCCCAGAGAGTATCAGTACGTCCGACTGGTTGGCCTCATGCAAACCTCTTTCTACTTTCCTTGGCGGCTTCTGCATCAATATGGTTGGGAGAAAATTATTTCACCGCGGACATTGGATTTATTTCCTGTGGAGGACCTGATGGAGTGTATACGCATGTGTCTGGGCTCTTTGTGGGAGAACTAACATTCGTCGGCTCGTCCCACTCAATCTATTGGGCGAGTTTAGCATGTCTCAGGGGACTATATGAAATGGATGTGGAGGAGAGTGGTCACCAAGATGCTGGTTGTGGAGAATGGTCAAAGGTGGCTCGCCTTCTTTGATACTTTGGAGGGAGGTATTATGGTTTTTCCGAGGCTAGTCCGGGTTTATCGCTCAATTGAGCGTCAGTGGAATTCCCTCCAGTCAGGGGAGGTTTGGGGAACCCAAAATGTGGGATATGGAGGCAGTTCTTTTAGCAGTTGTGGGTAGACTTTGTGAAGCTTTTGTATGGTGTTTGATTTTGTTTGTGGTTATTTGTACTGTGTGGGTTATTTAAGAGTGGTGGGGGTTTGGTTTTAGAAAAGTAGGTGTTGTATGTCAAGGGAGGTCATTTGACTCCTTACGCCGTTGTAATTGTACCGAAATTTCAAATAATGAAATAAATAAGTTTTTGAATATCTAAATGTGCCTCTTGATGATTTTTTGCATTTTGAACTATCTATACTCATTGCTAAGGCATACATAATCCTTTTGTTCATGTACATGTTAAAATGAACCATCATTCTCGGAGATAAGAAAAGGATAGTATTTTATGAAAAGAAGGGGGTCGTGCTCATGTGAAGGGATAGCTGCCTACGTACCTCTGAGGGTATTAAAAAGTTTATTTTTGAAAATGCTTTTAGAGGATCAGGCCCACGTAGTTCTGGGTAGGGGAAATGAAGAGATATTTTTTAAATAATAGAAAAGAGATGAGAAGAGTCGTAGCGCTCCAAGATTTACGACTAGGGGTAAAATTTCTTGAGACGGTCCAGGTTGACTAAACGCGCCATTTCTTCTCCATTAAGGTCGGTAAGCATAGCGACGCCGCCTGGAAGGATCTTCGTTACTATGTACGGGCCACTCCAATTGGGTTTAAATTTCCCTTTGGGGTCCCAGATGGGTTCTATTATTTCTTTGAGGGCTAAGTCCCCTTCTCGAACACTACGTCCCTTGAATCTCTTATTGAATGATCATGCTAAACGGTGATGGTACCCCTGTATGTTGTATAGATCTTTCAGTCTCCTTTCGTCCAAGAGGGACAGCTCATCAATACGGCTTCGGTTCTAGTCTTCCTCATTGACTTTTCTTTCAAGCATGACGCGCAACAAAGGTATTTCTATCTCCACAGGTAGGAGTACTTCCACACCGTAGACTAGAGAGTAAGGGGTAGCCCCAGTAGAGGTTCGAACTGAAGTGCGATAGCCCTAAAGGGCGTAAGGGATCCTGTCAACCCAATCTCGATAACTCTCGGTCATCTTGATGATGATAGCTTTGAGGTTCTTATTGGATGCCTTGATCGCCCCGTTGGTTTGAGGTCAGTATGGAGAGGATTTATGTCTTTGAATTCCACACTCGTCGACCACTTCCGTAACTTCTGCTTCGAAGTGTAATCCTTTGTCTGATTTCAGCTCGTGTGGGACCCCAAATCGATAGATGATGTTTTTCTTAATGATTTTGGCCACTTTCTTGGCATTCAGAACTGCCTATGACTCAACTTTGACCTATTTGGTGAAGTAGTCAATAGAGACTAGGATAAACTCATGCCCATTGGATGCTTTTGGTGTAACTTTCCCTATGATGTCGATGCCCCATGTGGAAAATGACCAGGTAAAGGTCATGTTGTACAATTCTCATGGAGGCAAGTGTTGTAGGTTGGATAAATGTTAGCATTTGAGGCATCTTCGAACGTAGGTTGTACAGTCCTGAACCATGGTAGTCCAGTAGTAACCTTGTCGGATGATCTTTTTGGTGAGCATATGGACGTTCATGTAGGATACGCATTCCTCGCTGTGGATTTTATGCATTATTTCTTTAATGTCAACCCATGTGATGCAGTGTAAATGGGTTCCATCGAAGTTTCTCTTAAATAGTGCTTTATCAAAGACAATGTACTGGGTGGACCGTTTGCGAAGAGTTGTTTGATCTTTTTTATCAAATCCTTGGGGATACCTACCATGTTTGAGGAGGCGCCAAACATCATAATACCAATAATCGGCTATTTCAGGTTCTTCCTCCGTGTTGAGCTCGATGTCGTAGTAGTGGGTTAGTTTGTCTTGTTTCTGGACAAGGAAACGAGCCATTTTTATTCCTTCGGGCATGTAAATCATGGAGGCTAAGGTGTCAAGGGTGTTAGCTAGGTTATTTTTTGCTCGGGGTAAGTAGTGGAAGGTGATTTCTTGGAATTGGGATGCTATTTTTTCAAGGTGGGCATGGAAGGGTAAGATTTTCTCATCATTGGCTTTCCATTTCCTAAGTACTTGATCGATGATGAGGGCTGAATCCCCGTAGACATCGAGGTATCGTATTCAGTCATGTTGTTATTATAGGGGGAATCCAATTTGATGGCAATGAGAGTGTGGGAGTCATCAGGGGAAATTAGGAGGATTCCAATGGAATATCCTTTTTATTGGTAGCACCGTCAAAGAACATTTGCCATCGAAGATCATCTTGGGAGGCCCAAAGGATATTCTCATCTGGAAATTCAAAAATCCAGACATCAGAGATGGCTCTGCCTTTTATGGTTTTATGTGTGACATAGGTGATATCAAACTTGGCTAGAAGAATCAACCAACAGGCCATTCGACTGGATAGGGAAGTCTTCTCGAGTAGGTACTTGATGGGAGCCATTTAGGATACGATTCTGATGGGGAAGGTGAGCATATAGTGCCGTAACTTTTGGGTAACCTAGACGAGAGCGACACATGCTTTTTCTAAGGCGATGTAGTTAACTTCGTAATCGACCAATTTTTTACTGGCATAGTAGACAACTTTCTCTTTATGGGTTTCTTTAAGGTATTGGTCTAGAAAAGCTCCGGATGTAGTATCAGTTACGTTTAGATATATGCGTAAGGGAAGACCAGGTTGTGGTGGCATGAGTACCAGAGTTCTGGTTAGGTATTTCTTAATTCGGTAAAAATCTTCTTGGTAAGCTTCGTTCCAGACTTTGATTGAATCCTTTCAGAGGAGTTTGAAGATGGGCTCACAGATGGAAGTCAATTGACTGATGAATCGACTGATGTATTGTAATTTCCCAAGGATTCCTCGGACTTCCTTCTCCGTTCAGGTGGCATCTCAAGTATATTTTTCAACTTATCCACATATTCTTCTATCCCTCTCTCACTGACCATGAATCCTAAGATTTTTTTTAGTAACACTGAAGACACATTTTTGTGGGTTAAGTCACATTTTGTACTATCGCAGTCGTTCAAAGAATTTTCGAAGAGCGGGAACATGACCTTCCCTAGTCTTGAACTTGATGATCATGTCATCTACATAGACCTCGACATCCTTGTGTCTCAGATCATGCGTAATGGTTGTGGAAGCACTTTGATAGGTAGCCCCTGTGTTTTTGAGATCAAATGGCATAACAGTGTAGAAAAAGGTTCCCCAAGGGGTGATGAATGCGATTTTCTCTTGATGATTAGGGTGCATCTTGATTTGGTTATATCTAAAAAACCCATCAACGAATGACTTGAGAGCATGACTGTCAGTATTGTCCACAATTATAATGATGTTGGGTAGCGGGTAATCATCCTTCGGAGAGGCCTTGTTCAAGTCTCGGTAGTCGACACACATGCGGACCTTCCCTCTTGATTTTGGCATCGGTACGATATTGGCTAGCCATTTGGGATATTCAATTACTCGAATGAAGCCCACGTTCATTGCTTGACTACTTATTCTTTTACTTTGAGTGGCCATTCGGTGCGGAGCTTTGGCAGCTTCTGTTTGACTGGTTTACATTTTTTGAAAGTTAGAATCTCATGTTGTGCTATCTCAGGGTCAATGTCGGGCATATCATCGTAGGACCATACAAAGACATCAATGAATTCCTTTAGCAGTTCTTCGAGTTGCGTGTGCTCATGCTCATCAAGGGTAGCCCCTATCCTAATCTCGCGCATTTGGCTGTTTGAACCGAGATTAATAATAACAGCTTCATCTTCATTAACTTGAATGCAGTAATGTTATTTATTATGAACCTTATTTAGATCAGTTAAGAATTGTTCATTTGAAAATTCATCATTAAGAGTTTAATTAGGATCAATGCAATTACTGTAAGGCATAACAAGGTACTCAAAATCTTCGTTTATTTCATTGATAGGAAAAATAGCATTGAGAATCTCATCAAAGGAGGCCTCGATTACATCACAGTGAGAGGAAATAACTAAAAGGGAAAGGGGATAAACATCATGGTTAGGTTGAATATCAGCAGGTGGCACTGGTGCAGCATACCTGTTGAGAAGAGGTGCATCAACATCTTTGATGAGGTAGGATGGATCAAATGATGTAGTCCCTGAGTGGATCATGCAGAGTGCCAGCCCTAGTGTCTGCAACTTGAAAGGATCCTCAGAGTCACTGCCCTCAGAATCCTTGATATCAACGATGGTCTCTTTAGTGAGTGGTTGTACACAGTGCTCAGAACTTTTGGCCCTCGGGTAGTTGTTTTTCAAAAAGATCTCTATTTTCGATTTCATCCTCTCTAATGAATCTTCACCCTCTCTAATGAATCTTCCATTTAAGGAATCTCCCGGGATAGTTCTTGTGTATTCTAACTTTCTCTTTAGTCGAGGTTGATGGATCAATTTGAGTGCTTATTCTGATGGTTGATAGCCCAAGCCACAGGGAGGAAAGGCCTACTTCAACACAATAAGTTTAGTTATCCCTTGTAGTCTTTGCCCTGGCCCCAGTTCGGGCATGGAGTGCATGTTCTTAAATATTTGGATTACATTGACGTTCCCATGTTGATCATATTCTGGACAAACCCTATCTTTGAACTCATCCCCTGCCGGGAGTAGGAGTGGTTCGACTTAGAAGCCTGATAATAGCATATCATTCACCCCGTGTTGCATCTCAAGTACCAGATTACTGGTGCTTGCATTCTTGGTATTGTCACTGTCTCCTAAGATGCTAATAACTTGTCCATTGGAAAATAATTTCAAATTCTGATGAAAGGAAGAAGACACCCCTTTGATGTTGTGGAGCCATAGTCGTTCGAGCAACAGATTAGAACATGATGGGATGTCGATGACTTGGGATTCAACAACAGGATTTATAGGGACAACCCATATTGCAAGCTTGATATATTTCATTACTTCTCGGTGGGTGTTATCGTAGGCACATATGACAACAGAGGTTGGAGAAAGGTCGCTCAATTTTAATCCCAAATATTTTAGAGTTCTTAGTGGGAACACATTCAGAGCTGATCCATTGTCGTCGAGAGAGAGGGGAACGATTTTTCCCATAACTTCGACAAAGATATTAAGAGCATAATTGTGGTTGGGACCAGTCTTAAGGATTTCCTCTTCAGAAAAGTAAATCACTTGAGTAGAGGTCAAGGATCCAACTAGGTTCACTGCTTCTTCTGGCGTGGTTAGGGGCAAAACTGTGGGTCCTGTGAGTAGCTTGATTAGGGAATTTTGGTGCAGTTGGGAAGACATAAAAAGTTTCCATAAAGTGATGTTAGCTTGATATTTCTTTAGTTGATCAAGGACCTTACTTTCTTCAAGAGTCATTTTCGGCATAGGGAGATTCTCAACACCTTTCCCTTTATCGCTTGCTGATAGTTGTAAGTTTGGGTTCTGGTAATGTCTCCCTGACCTGGTCATGTGGTTCAAGGAAGAGGAAAAAAAATAAAAACCCTATTTCCTCATCGATATCGGGTTGCTTAGGCACCTAGTTGATCTCTCATAGTAGTTCCTCGAATGATATCATTCCGAATCGGTTAGCTACCAGACTAGTCTTTCCTGAATCTGGTTCTTCATCTGAATCTTCAGAATCATTCGCCCATCCGGTGGCAACGATATTTTCTTTCCATGCAAAGTCAATACACTCTACAACTTCTATGGCCTCTTCATATAATTATTCCCATTCGACGGGGAAATGCAGGACTTAAGGGACCAGGTGCCCTTGTAATTTCAAAGAGTCAAGTATCTTAGATATGTTACAAATATTACTAGTCTGTCGAAATAAATCTACCATGACCTGGACCAGGTCATCTAGACTGACTTCATCAGCTAGCACCACCCAGTTGTTTGACTCTCGGGCCCATTTTCGAGCTTCTAAGAATAACCCACTGAATCTCTGATAGTCGATGGCCATCCGAGAGGGCAATTTCAACTCGAACTCTAGGAGTTGGTTCAGCACTTCTAATAATTCCATATCTTTACCTCCATAACGAGTATGGAGAGAAATGCATGCTCTCATGAGGAGTGATAAGTCTTGATCGGGAAAGTTGGTAGGGTGTAAGAGGAAATATGGTTATGTTTGGAGAGGTTTAGGAGAGTACATGGGCATGCCTGGTGATTTACTTGGCATGATTTGGGTGGATGGGTAGAGTTCTGAGTCTTCTTTTAGGAAGATGGCATTTGCATGACTCAGGAGTGAATTATGTGTAATGTTTGGTTTAGGATTAGTTGGTGGGGCGATGATAGCTCGATCAATCAAGATTTGGATTGTGTTTCGGAGATGGAAACATTGTTCGATGGTATGGCCAGCAGTTTGGTGAAAGTCACAACGGGCATCAAGCTTGAAGTTTTTTAAAAGTGGATTTGGTAATGGATGAGGGTCCAAGGTTTTGATTAGGTTTCGGTTTAAGAGAGTCCAGTAGACTTTGGAGAGAGGAGAATAAAGCTCGGTATATTCCTTCTGGATTGGGTTTGGTAACTTTTTGGTGCCCATGAAGAGGCAGGCTGAGAGATGTTATTGATAGTAGAAATTGTGATACTAGCATGCTTTGTAATCTTTCTAGGAGTAAATTTTCCAGAGGTTTTCTTTGGTTCAACTTCTGTCTTAGCAAGACCTACTTTAAATTTCTACTCCTTCTTCTCAGAGGGCTCAAAAGTGAGGGTAGTACTGTCCTCCCATCGTTGCTCGGACATAGGGTATGGAGTTCTTCTTCACAATGATGACTTGTTCTTCTTCAGAAGGCCGATTGGTCATGGTAGCTTCTTTTTTTCTCCATCTTGCTATGAAGTTGCTGACTGATTCCCCAGGGTTCTATTTAGGTAGCTCTAAGTCACGACGGGTAACCTTTATCTCTTCATTGTACTTGTACTGTGACATGAAATGACGGGTGATGTCTTCCTAACTACGAATTCTAGATTCTTCAAGGGATATGAACCAACTGAGGGCGCTATCTTTCAAACTCTTCTGGAACATCTGATCCATTATTTCTTCGAAAGTGCATAGGAGAGTCAAAACTCGGTGATAGCTACAGAGAGGAATGATCGGGGGTCCACTGCCTCCAAACTTCTCAATATTGGGCATCTTGAATTTTTCTAGTAACCTGGCTTTAGGATAGGGAGATATGTGGGTGTAGTCCATGTAGTTACCATAGATTCTAACCTGGTCGAATTTATTGGTCAACATCTTGAGGTCTTCCTGAACCTTATTCAGTTCTTCCTCTTTTGGATCAATAGTTACGGGTAAATTAGCCTCGGTCTAGGCAAGATTTGGCATAAGAAGCTGGGTTGGTGGCGGCCCATTAGCAGGAGGAGCACGTGGAGCATGATGGTATTCTTCAGGAACCCAAATAGGCTCGGGTGCAGGTGGACCCATGGCGCGAGGGAAAATGACCTCAGGATCTTCGAGGATAAAGACCCAATTTCTTTGCATCTCATGAACCTCGATTTTAAGGTTGTCAATTTTAACAGTGAGCTGAGCGAGAACTGTCAACAAATCCGGCTGTACATTAGGCACTTGATCCATGTTCTCCATAGAAGGGGGTGAGTCTCAGACTCGGAGCAAGTAAGGGGACTGACAGAACTTTGGGGAGGTTCGACAGAAGACCGAAGCCAATAGGGAGCAAGGCCAAGGGTATATGATCACCTGAGAAGGAGAAAAATTGGAATTTATTTTCGGAAAAGTAAAAGGGAAATTTGTTATTTTTGGAAAAGGAGGAAAATATTTTTGATATTTTTGGAAAAGATGAAGACGGAAATTTTTGAGGGAAAATGAAGAAAAATATTTTTGGTATTTTTGATTAAAAGGGAGAGATGTTTTTGGACACTTTTGTAAAGAGAGCGCAAAATACGAGAGACACTCCTCAGCATGATTATTATGTTTGTTAGGTTCTCACTTGTATTAAGTTTACCTAAATAAAGAATGAAATGCCGGACGGGACCCGATCCTGGAAAAATTGGGTTTACAACATATGTAAAGCTATGTTTGGACTTGTAACCAGGCTCATGGGTAGGGTACCATTTTAAAAATTGCACAAAATTTTTGGCGGCTGGCTGACCCAGAATTTTAGCAGAGTTTCGGGTTGAAATTGACAATCTAACATGTGTGTTGTAGGCTTGACACCCGTATGCGGGTATACAATTGGTTGGGTTAATTGGAAGGTGTTCCCCCTTTTGGCGTGACTTTCACGCTATAAGTCTTTCTTTTGAGGGCAATCGGTACGTGTGGACAAGCCATTTGATATACCCGAGTGTACGTGAATTGCCTCATTATATACCTTATGGGGATGATACGTGTGAGAGAGAATTCGATATACTCGACATACGTGAACGAGTTTTGTGCGATATACCTTCTGTCATGACTTCGGTCAAGCGGTATGATGCGAGGGGAACCATTTGATATACGTTGAGGGTACTCATCCAATGGAAGGTGAGAGTCATATCGCTTAGGCTAACTATGACCTGCTGGACCAGCGCCCATCACGAAGTGACTCCCCAATTAAAAGATAAAATTTGGTCACTAGCAATGCTCTTTGGTGATGTTGTGTGAATCATGCATGATTCTTTCATTAGTATCTTATTGACAGAGTATCTTTTTCTTGACCATGCCAAACACGGAGCAAGGTATAATTACAAATAGTAAAGCCATACTAAGCATTGATAAGTGATGTGTAATTATCTACAAGTGAGTGTGTGATAAGTGAGCATGGATATATACAAGTGGAGGTGTGTGCTAGTGACACTTAAGCATTGCTTTCTAAGTGATGTGTGAAACATATGGATATATGTGATCCTAGGTGCACATGGTGTGAAGTGTCTATGGAGAGTCTTATACAAATGTGCGAATAGTAGCATAAGAATGAGGTATATATGAATAATAATGGGGAACATGCAAATAGGGGATATACAAGAAAATAAAATACCCATGTAAACAGAGTCTAGTCCTCTTAAAAATCATCCTCAACGGAGTTGCCACTGCAGCCATCCCGGGCACTGCATTAACGGGGAGGAGAAGGATCTCTCGAGAAAGGACTGCATCGCGGTCTCACACCCTCTCTTCAAAAAGGTGCTTCGACCGTCGTCGGTGTGGGGTGAATGTAAAGAGATGGAGTCACTAGCCTATTTTGCACAAAACAGGCAAAATAATATATTGCCACTTCGAGAGAGCGGCATCAAGGACAAATTGATGCATATGAAAATAATAGATTGGAGGTTCGGGGGCTAAGTTACGGAACGGGAAGGTGTTAGGCATCCAACCCGCCCTTGCGGTCTCTCATGGGAAAATGTTAATATTTTGCTTTATCCCCATGAAGTGTGTGTATGTGTTTATATAATGGAGACTGGAATCGTTCGACCCATACCATGAAAAAGGTGGAGTGAGGTCATGCACTGGAATATTCCCAAAATAAAATCAAATGTAGAAGATAGAATATGAGCCTTTATCACGATATTGCTCGTTATTGGGAAACGATAATATGTGTGGTATGAAACGCGAACAAGCATGTTATATGTATAAGTATAATAATTATGAAAATGAGGGATTTTGAGAAATTTGTAAAATAAAAAAGAATTAGAAAATTGGAAAATTGGACTCGAGTCTTGGATTTTAATCCGAGACGCCTACGTAGTCTATAAAGGCATCAAAGTCCACGTAGTTCGAATCTAGAATAGGGGTGGGGTTTATCTCATAGATTCGAATAGAATTTTATTGTGTGTGTACGTGTAGAAAATGTGTTTTTGGTTTTGGAAAAAGTGCGATGGATAATTCAGGTCAGAATTTACGAGTGTAACCCTCTTTTATTTGTTTTTGGGTTTTTTATGAAAAATAAAGTATGTGAAATATACTAATAAAAGTGTGGATGTTAATATGTGTAAGAGGGTAGTTTTGATAAGATGGAGGTGTAACCCCTTTTGAGTACGGTAATGATAAGTTAAATTGGCCAAAACCTTGGATTAATTATAGGACATGAAAACACAAACTAAATGAAGATGAACTCAGTTTAAACTCTCAAATCTCTCGTGTATAACTCACAAGGTAGTAGTAAACTTAGAAGTAACTTAGCTAGAGGGAGAGAGAAGTAAGCACCCTAGATACACCTTGGCAGGCAACCAAAATACACCAACCACCCTCAAGAATCTCTATCAAATATTAAAATCTTCGCAATAAATGACAATGGTGGGTGAGTAAAACTGTTTGGTTTGTAATAACTCTCTCTAATGTATTTTATCTCTAGCAATAACTTCTTAACTCTCATAAAGATCATCCTTTTCCTCAAAGGTGGTTGGGGTCCTTAAATAGCCCCCCACACCACCTCCGAGGCAACTCAGTCATCAATGCATGTGAAAGACATCCCTCATACTTTATGTCACAACATTAAATACCTGATCCACTTGTTGTCTCCACGTCATAAACATTAAATGCCAAGACATGACTTTTGCCTAACCACTGTGTGTCAGGGGGTTGTTGTCACAGAGGTGGCTCACCAACTATCTGATATCCCCAAATACCACATTGGTTTACTCAAGTGTAGGTTTGGCATTGCCTAGCTGGTTAGTGATATCAAATAAAGTAGACGTGACATTAAGTAGAGGGTTGTTTGGTTCTTGACTCAACGCCCGATGGAACTCCAAGCTGCTCCGCCCGAGGTTCCATGGCCAGGGTCCTTCGGTGTTTTATCTGGTGTATCTAAGATGGTCAGGACAAGCCCCCAACAGTGCCTCACTTATCAATCCTCCAAACCAAGTCCCTCTAAAGTTCCCACGGCGAGGTCATTCGATAGAACATGAAAGTTCTCCTAGGCCCTGCCAAGACTGGTCTCTCGCGAGTACCGTTTGACCTCACACTAAAACTCATTATTATTCTCATTACATCATTACAACCGTTATATCTTATAGTCAATATAAACAAAGATACAATATGACTAACACAACAAGCTAAAGTATGAGTTGCCACGCTAAGCTGCCTCGACTTCTTAATCCCGAACACTGTTGCTAATGGGAGAATTATCCATAATCTCAGGATTAACTTCAAGCCCCCTCTACATTTGCCCCTTCGTGGAGAGATTTGTTTCTAGAACAAGAAATTTTTGCACGAAAACTTCTCAATCCAATGAACCTCCTTCGTGTGTAAAAATTCTGGCCTCCTATCCTTCGTTAGAACCGCAGCGTTATAATCTCCAGGAAAAAGTAAAATTCTCCCCGATGTACCTGAGCCGAAGCGCTATGACTTATTGGGGCTTTAACGAAGGGACATCGCCACTTTTTCCTTATACAGAGCTTCAACCGTTCTAGCTTTATTATTTGAAATTCTCCCGAAAGGCCTGCTAACCTTCTCAAATACTCGTTTTGATTCTTGGTAAGTGAAATTCTCCCTTGTAATGCTTCGCTATGTTTGAAAAAGCATAAAATCTCCCCGATGCAACCGAGTCACCATTTAAACAACGTTTGGATTTTTGGTGAGGGGACATCGTAGCTTTTTTTTTAACCGTTGGGACATCTTTTCCGTTAGGAGTTATTGGATATGTCTGCCAAAAATTCTGGTGCCAAATCTCAAACTTGTTGAAGAAGTCAACTCCTTCTATTCCCCAGGCGTCGCTTCGTAAATGACATGACACTGTCTTTTCAGCTCTCAAAACACTTCCCGAAGTGCCACGTGTTCATTTGAAATGGTTATAGGCGGTCGTGCACGTGCAATGGTGGGAAACTCAAAAGTTAGGTTTAAAAGGTTCAAACGTCTCTTTTATTTCAAAACCCTTCTCTTTCCTTCATATTCTTCAAGATCCCATCTTTTTTAGAGAGAGAGAACTGTGCGCAAACCTCCATTGTTGTCTAATTCTTTACTCAGTCTCTTCCCTTTCTCATCTTTTGCGCCACCACCTGTGGTTGTGCTCCTCCCTCCTTGGTCGTAGCCCTTCTTACTTATCTATACCATTCATCGCCACTCTATTATGTATTCTTCAAGTACTTCTATGGTTGCCACCACCACAACTCAACCAATCTCCCCCTCTGCCACTTCTGGCGCTACTACTGCCCCTAGCGGCGCTGCCCTGAATGCTGCTCGTCAAGAGCAACTACGCTTTTATCGTCGGTATCCCATCTTTGACAAAGATGATAAATTTTTTGATGCATGCAAGACTTGCCATTTCTCATCCAAGTTCGACCCCTTACTGTTGTGTGATGAGGAAATGGATTCATCAAAGTGGGGCTATATTCCACCAGAGGGGACTCTGCATTTTCGTCTGGACCGTGGTGACTTCCCCTATTCTCATATTGACTTTGAAGCACCCGGGGGGTCGCCAGCCCATTTCAGTGCCTGGCATACATATATGCAGAGTTCTCACGCTACTACTCTTATAAAGGTTGGGCTTCATCGAGCCTACTGGTTTGGGGATTTCACCCTCTCTAAGCACAACGTGGCGCTCCAAGTGCTAGTTTCCAGATAGAACATCACACCTCACACGTTCTTTGCTGCGTGGGGAGAGTTCACTGTTACATTGGAGGACGTCTACGAGCTCCTGGGGTTTGAGACAATGGGTGAGTTCACATATCATTATGAGTCCCTCTATGCCGAAGAGGCTGCTGATCGAGCTGAGCTGGATCGAATCTGTCGCAGTTGCACTGGTTCCTCAAATAAATCCATATTTACTTTCCTCATCAACTATTTTTTCAAATCTCTGACCCCGAAGGATGTCAATGCTGTAATGGGCCGAGGTAGAGGTACATCCCTGGAACTACCAGCCTACATAATTATGTTGTTTTCATGCTTCTTCTTGATTGGGAAACCCAACGATCATCCCAGGAGGGACCTTCTAAATATTTCCATTCGTTTGGCCAGGGGTTTCAACCTTCCTCTGGCCGCCATCGCCTTGGGGTCCTTCTACACCTGGTTGGATCGAACCCACATCGACATGGCACGATCACTGGGTCGTTATAACTTGGCTAATTTTACCAACACCATCATTTTAACGGGCTTTCTTTAGACCCATTTTCCTGCCATCGCCGCCAAGTTTATTCCTCAACCTGTGGGAGGTATCAATCCCCCACGCCTCCTATGTTTTCATAAAAAATAAAGTCTAAAGGAGATAATGGAAGTTTGTGATGAGGCCATACAGTGAGTCTACATTTGCCCATAATTGGGATTTTTTTTCTTTCTGCAGTCGCAACGGTCAAGTTCATCCCAGTTGTAGAAGATCCCTCGCAAGCCGTTGTGCTTCTATTTACCCCCGAGTTTCTTCCTTCCTATACTGAATGGGGGTACACCTCAGAGCCCGAAAACCTTGACAAATGTAACAGGCAGTTCGAGTTTGATCAGGGGCCCCTCGACCTGTGTTTCAACATAACCACCCAAGGGCCACTTTCGCTGAAGCCTGCACCTTCTATACTGCAGTCGTGGTGCTTAGTGTGATGTCCACCATCGATGGCCATATCACCCTTCCTAGTTGCACAAGGAAGGGAGACGTATCCACCTCCTTTGCCACCAAGTTCCATTTGGGGCAGTTGGAAATGATCCGTGAGTATAATCAGTCCCCCGCTCAATATCCCCCAATCCTTTCTTTCTCTTCTTTTGAACTGGGTCTTAAGGTGAACTCCGTGCTTGGGGTTGGGTTTCCTTTGAGTAAAACCATTAAAGAATCTCCCCAGGAGCTACCCCCTCATTTCCCAATGATCCCAACTACCTCCACGAAACCCAAGGCCGTTACAGCTCCCAAACAAACTGCCCCTTCGACCAAAGCTGCAACGGGAGAAGGGCTTTCTCAGCCACCTGCTAAGAAGGCTAAGAAGTCCAAGTCCTCGAAGTCTAAGCCCCAAGTTTAAGAAGAAACTCATTTGGAGGCATTTCCTATTGCCTCCGTTCCCCCTCCCATGTCTCCAAAGGTAGCTTAAGAGCTGAGGAGGCAGGTGAAAGCTGAGGTTGAAAGAATAAATGCTGAGTTTCAATGACGCGCTGTCGTCATTCCTCCTTCGGCTGCTTTTCTCACGATCGTGGTTGATCCGAATGAGCCATCGACAAAGAGGATAAAAAGGTCGAGGGTACCTGAAGGTGGTGATGCAATGAGCTCAAGGAAGAAAATGCTGGGTACCAAGTCCCAAAAGAAACGTACGCTCGAGAAACCTCCCTCCCCAGCTCCTTATGCTATTGCCTCCTCGCCACCTTCACCAGTGGTTATATCTTCTCGTTCTCCCTATGGATCTGAGGTATTTATGCATTCGTTTTTGTTCTTATTTCCTTGTTCTTAAGGTAAGGTTCATCTACTTATTTCTTAATAGTAATTTTTTTTTGTGCAGGGAGTTGAAGAAAGGCACGATCCTCCCAGTCCCCCTGTAAGACATTTCGGGGAGGGGGAATTACGGTATCTCTCTAGCAAACACTACCCTTCCCCGTTACCCATGATAAGTCTTAGTTACTCTCGCCTTTCATCCTCCCAACGGGCTAGAGATGCTGCTGAAGCGGCTACTACCGTTGAATCTACTGTGGCAATGAGCCCAACCTCAGCTTCTTTTGAATTAGAACCTCAGCCCGAGGCTCTTCTGCCTCTTGTTCCAGTTGCAGAAAGTTCCCCCGAGGTTACATATTATCTATTACCTGTTAGGTCTGGCAACATTTCTCTACTCCACCCCTTTTCTTTCTGTGTAATATGTTGAACCTTGACATGTTAAGGTGCCCGAGGTTGAGATGGCGTCTCTAGTAGCCAGCATCCTTCTTCCCCCCGTACCGACGAGACCTCTGACTGCAATTACCCTTTTTAGTGCCATAACGGGGGTAAGTAACGTTTATAAGTATTTCTCTCTTTTTGAGTACTAATTTGTCATTTCTAACACAGCTTTGTTGCTATAGCTTTCTCCAAGTCTCTCTCCACCCTTTGCTCTTAGTGGCCTTTTCCTTTCCAAGGACCAGGTTGATGGTGCTGTCTCACATGGTGATTCTTCAGTGCCTGCCCACGACGAACCACCTTTGCTGGCGCTGGTACCATTTGTTGGCAAGGGAAGTTTGCTTACCGTTGAGGCTTCTTCAGCCAAGGTCGCCGTTGAAGCTACTGAGGCAATGAGCCCACCCCCGGCGGTTTCTATCATTGTAGCCCCCGTGGTGACTCTCGTTCTCGCTCCTACTACTGTTGAGGTACTTCGCTAATTTTTTTGCATTTCTCAGCTTCTCAAACTTCACCTAAGTAGGTAACTTAATCAATGAAAACACTGGTTAAGGTTTTTTCCATAAACTCCACCTATATTAGTGACTTAATCAAAGAAAACGCTTGTTAAGGTTTTTTCAAAATCTCCACTTATATCGGTGACTTAACAACGAAAACACTTGTTAAGATTTTCCAAAAACTCCACCTATATCGGTGGCTTAACAACAAAAACACTTGTCAAGATTTTCCAAAAACTCAACCTATATCGATGACTTGACAACGAAAACACTTGCTAACATTTTTCAAAAACTCCACCTATATCGGTGACTTAATAACGAAAACACTTGTTAAGATTTTTCAAAAACTCCACCTATATCGGTGACTTAACAACGAAAACACTTGTTAAGATTTTTTCATAAACTCCACCTATATCGGTGACTTAACAACGAAAACACTTGTTAAGATTTTTCTATAAACTCCATATTTCCTCTAACTATTGTCAGGTTACTCGAGAGGATTATCCACCAGATCCTTCGCCCATTGCCTCGCCCCACCGAGAACCTGTCGTTTGAGAAGATTCCAGCCACAATGATTAAGGTTCCACGATCGGTGCCGATGCTGAGAGCGAATCTGGTTGTGAGATTCCTCTGCCTGACCTAGATCCTCATGCGTTAGGCCTGATGGTGCTTCAGCATTCTCCTCAAATACCTGCCAACCATCGTATAGTCGTTGAACGACTTGTAAATCATCATCCTGAGACGTTCAAGGTGGATTGTCTGCGTTCAAACATCTCGGTTATGAGTTATAGGCTTCAGGGCATGGCTACTGTCGTTGATGAAATTGCCAACACTCCGACCTCAAACGTTACTAGACCCCTCCTTAACCAATTTATGGGTTATCTGAGGGAGTTGGGTCATGACGGATTCCTTTTGGCTGTCTTATCACGCATTTTAAGACATTGAAGAGCCAATGACTGGACAGTCAGATGGAACTCTTGCGGAAACATCAGGAGGATCAACGGGCCGAGGAAGTTGAGGTGGATGATATGACCTAAATGTACCCCCTCGGCTCAGAGACATCAACCTCGGCCAGGGAGATGGTCGATGTTGGAAGGGCCTTAGATCAACAAACAGCGGTCTCGTCCCAAGCAAGGTCGGCCATGGCCGACGTTACTAGCTACCTCGGCAAGTGAGGTCTCCGTAATCCACATGGGCGGTTATCTATCTGGTCATCCAAGGCTTGCAACTTCACCTTGGTTCAGGTCGAGGTTTCCATCCCATCATCATAACCAATCTCGGCTGAGGATTAGCCGACGTTCCTTCTACGCTACCATTACCTCGGCCCAGGCCGACATCACATCTCAACATGCCTTACATCAGCTCTCCTACTAAGCCAAGGTCACCACCTCGTCCTCTTCCAGGCCGAGGTTGGGACCATTCACAGATGGTCGGGCCCTTATCAGCATATGTATTGTTAGGAACACGTGTACATAATCAATTATAACTGAATCATTTCCCTCACGTGGGGGAATATTGAGGTCATCATTATCTACATGATGTAACACTCCGCCCGCTCGAGGAGAGCGAACGGAGCGCCACTATTGATAAAATAAATCCAAATCCACCAATAACAAGGTATAGAGCATCAAAATAAACCCACAATAATATAAATCCACTAATCTCAATTCTTCAAATTAAATACAACAACATCTCCCGAATTAAAATTACAACTGTCTAACTTGAATAAAAATACAAATCTCCAAAGCTCTATACATCAAAATAATACTAATCTTTCCCAAACAATCCTCGCTAAAATCAATCTCCATAGCGCCCCAAAATCCGCGCTAACCTTCCACTAAAAGAAAATATAGGGAAGTACACAATACGACAAGAAAGATGCTCAACAAATATATGTTAGCGATGAATAAAACGTAACGACACGAGTATGAATATTCAAATCAAAATGAAAATCTCAATAGCATTTCATCATTATAATTTCTCAACAACACTTTAACCAGGTCACCAGGCCTCACCCCATTCGCATATGCTTTATCAAGCCATAGCCCGGGAAACAGGAATTTTGGCGGGTGCCCAACATCCATGCCATATTAAAATCTCATGACAACGTGCTCATCAATAATATAATGATACCACATGAATCAAAATAATTTCAGCAATTATTTTCCAGATTTCAATGAATTTATCAATTCAAATATGAGTTCAATTAAACAAGAATTCAAAGAGAATGACACTCGCGAGATTTAAGGAGCATATTGTGTAAAACCCCATACCTCAAACCATGATGAGAAACCAACGATCACATCCTCAAGATCAACACAAAAGATCTACAAAAGCTCCTCCAAGAACCTCCAACAAAATAGCCCCAAGAACACCTCTAATCTAAGGTTGGAACTCACAAATCTCAAGGGCCAATGTGTATATAAAAAGAAGAGGAATATAAAATATATTTGCTGCCAAAAGTTGTGCCAAAAGTATGTTAAAATGGTTGCCCATGACTTCCTTTTATAATGCAAAGAAATGAAGAGTTGGAATCCAAAAGACTCCTTTAAATGAGGCAAATAAATGAATAGTTGGAAATCAAAACAACACCAATAGTTAAAAACATTTAAAAATTATTTTAAAATCCGTTTTAACTCCGTTTTCGAAACCGTTTGAAATTCTCGCCTTTAAAAATAATAACCAACATATTTAAGCAATAAAAATAACTTTATTAAAAACTTTATTTTCCTCCATTCACTACACCAAATCTTCCCATTTGTCAGGTCATTGACCTTGACAAATCCAACTTGTCAAGGTCAATGACCGTGACATTTCGAGGCGAGATAACTTTTTTTATCACGGTCGTGTCACGGTCATTGACCTTGACACAAAACTCGTGTTTTGTGTCATGGTCATGTCGCGGTCAATGACCGTGACAAAGCCGTGACCCCTTTTAAAAAAATTATCACGGTCAATGACCGTGACAATTATGGGCAGAATTTTAAAAAAATCTGCTCGGCAGTATGGCCACTGCCACTGCCCAACAGTATATTTGTACCTGTTATAGTAACGTTGTACCTGTTCCAAACATCATATATCCAAACAAACTAAAGATAATGCAAATATATATTCATGACGATATAATCCAAATATTCAAAATAGAAATAATATACATGATGATATAATCCAAATATAATTAAAATGGACAAACTTAAAAATAATGTTACTACATGTCTTAGGTAAAACTGAGGAGGTGAGTAGGCCACACGACATACGAATTGACGCACCCACTAATATACGTCGTACCGCATTGTTCGCGCAACCACAATAGGGAGTTCTCCTTCTCGGGTATGACATGCGTGACGAGCACCCTGGACTCCATCTCTTGAAGCACACGTCCATGGACTATTCCACCCTCGACGATATTCGGGTCCCTCAACCCCCGCCCTATCCGCTGGCCATCAAATACTTCCAATATGAACACGCTCGGCCAACCAAGTGTCGACAATGGTCTGTTTAAGGGAGCCAAATAGGGAAGTGGATCATCGAAGTACGAACGTGTCGGTGATAAAGCAGCGAGGTCCACATCCTCGTCATCCTGCGCCTCGTCCTCCCGCACCTCCTCCTCCACCGCCTTCTCCTTCCCTTTCCTTTTCCCTATACGGTCTCCGCCCAACGTACGCTTTATGAATGCGTACATATCTTGGACCGTCGCCTCCAAACGGGACAGCTTCGCGTCGTGTGAATCCACCGTTCGAGCCAACCCGGTGTCGCTCGTCTCCAATTAGATGATCCTAGATTTGGCCACCCGCGAGCTCACTCCCCTTGTCCTCCCCTTGCGATCAGAGCCAAGCACTTGGCTGAGTGCGTCTGTGGACAAAGATGCCTTGTCGGCATCAGACTGCGACTCATGCACTTCCTTAAGCTTTGCCTGAAACGACAAAAATCACATGATTAGTAAAATAAGTAAACTAAAAAATTATAACATAATTAACAAAAATTAAACTGTCGGATTACTTACAATCGTGTTCGCGACGCTCAGGGACACCTCCTTGTCCTTCCCCTTCTTCTTCCGAAGAGCCACATAAGTATCGAGCCTATGTGGCTTACCCCCTGGCCCACTCCTTACCCCCTGAAATAAAATAAAGTAAAGTAAAATTAGTATCGGCCCCGCAAAGTAAAATAATGAAGAATAATATATTTTTGTAGTTATAGATAAATTAAATCTTACCTGCATCCTATGCTCCACCTCGGCGTAAGAGGTCCGGCCGGAGTAGTGCATGCCCGTCTTTTTTGCCCGATTTTCCCTCCCCGATTGGCAAGATGCCAATTGTCGATCCTCGATCTCATTGTCAATGAAATTTTGCCATTGTGCCAATGAGATCGGCTCCTTGGGCGGGACGGATTCGCGCCATTGTATAATGGACTCTCGTGTTTTCCCAAAGTACCGTGTCCGCGTATTTTTCTTTCACGTCTTGTGTTGCTCCCTCAACTGCTCCAAGACGGAATCGCGTAGCTTTGGATCCAAGTTGAATTGTTCCTGTCCAACAAATACAATGTTAGTTGCGAATAAATATAAATATAAATATAAATATGAAATTGAAATTGAAATTGAAATATTCATATAAATATAAATATAAATATATTACCTGTAGTGCCGCCCAAATAGCTAACTTGAGCTCATATGGCACCTCCTTCCAACTCATAAACCCCGGGCCGATGACCGTCTTTAGCAGCTCGAGGGATCTCGCTAATAGCCCCGACTTGTTCTCGACGGTAATCCCAAATTTTCCATATTTGGGGAGCCTAGAGGCGGAGGAGCCCTCGTCGCCTCCGCTACCACCGAGCCCAGACGACATCATCATAAACAGCATCATCATCTTCGCCTTAATATCTGAAGGAGACATTTTTGCTGTAAAAAAATGTTATTAGTACAGATAAAAAAAAAATGTTAATAGTACACATACACACACCCCTACCCCACCCCCACCACACACACGCACACGTCATGCCACTTTTGAAACTAACCAATCCAACATTTCATCAATTAAACTAACAATTAAAGTATACAATTATTAATTTACTAATTTACAATGAGGGACAATCCTAGTTTCATATGAAATGGGCACTAATTACTAATTTACTTTCACCTAAAATTATACAATTAAAATTACAATTAAAGATATACAATTGTTAAAATTGCCACTCCACACCCCCCACACCCCTTGCTCCCCTCCCCCCGCCACGCACACACGCACACACCTACGCACCAACACACACACCCCACCAATACTATCACTAACCTTGCATTCATACTAAGGTTTACATAGTTTTAACAAATTATAACAAAATATTATCATATTTTTAGTTAGAAAATTTCACCCCCACCCCCTCCCCCCCACCCCACCCCACTACCCCCGTCCCCCACCACACCCCACCCCCACTACCCCCCTCCCCCACCACACACCACCATACACACACATATACACATACCCCACCCCCTCCCCCCTCCCCCTCCCCCCGCCACGCACACACCTACGCACACACACACACACCCCACCCCCACCACCCCACCCCACCCCCATCATATCATAAAGGGATAAATCCAACCAAGTACAGAGATTCTACAAATTAAAGTGAGAATTAAATTTAAGACTTTCTAACAACATGCATGTGTATGGATTCTACATAGTTGGGCACGAAAGTAACTAATGATATTCCTAAAAACATACAATTGGCAACATTTTGTGAATTTACGAAACTTTATATAATATTATCAAATTCTGTTAAAAAATTATCCAATTGGCAACATTTTTGAATGAAATATTTATTTTGAATGAAAATATCAATTATTATCCAACTATTATCAATTATTTATTTTGAATGAAAATAAATTGTTGTCCAATATTTTTGGGAGCGATTGTTTATTTTGGATTTCCTTTCATATTTAAACAATCACACCATAGGAGTCATTCTTCTCCCTCAAAATTCCAAGAAAAGTGAACCTAAAGAAATCATCCACAATCACAAAACAATATCACTTGCCTCTTAAACTCTTAGTTTATAGGGACCCTTAAGATCAATATGTACTAACTCTAAAGTCTTAGAAGAATTTATCTTATTTAGTTTCTTGTGGGGACTTTTCATTTTTTTCCTTTTTAACATATTCCACAAAACTTGGTATCTGGTTTTCCTACCTTAGGTAAAACCTCTAACTCGTTCCTTTCTAGATAATCTATCCAAATATCTATAGTTGATGTGTCCCAATCGTGTAAGACATAAGTCAATGGCTTCAATTTTTGCACTATCACACACAAACTTCACATCATTTGTGAAAACATATCAATTCTTTTTGCACTATCACACACAAACTTCACATCATTAATACCACATTGCAAGTATAATTTTCTTTTCCAATTTACATATATATAAACACATACACACATATATATACACACAAACATATATATAAATGGAAGAGAGAGAGAGAGAGAGAGAGAGAGAGAGAGAGAGAGAGGGAGGGAACGGCGGTAGGGAGAAAAGAAGGGGGAAAGGGTTTTTGCTGCAAACATTGTCACGGTCGTGTCAAGGTCATTGACCGTGACAAGTATTTAAAGAATTGTCACGGTCATTGACCGTGACAAGTTCTTGTCACGGTCGTGTCAAGGTCAATGACCGTGACACAAAACGCGTGTTTTTTATCACGGTCAATGACCTTGACAAGGGTGGCCGGCTGAAAGGTGGCAATTTGGCCATTTTGGTGTAGTGATTTTCCAAAAATTAATTAAAATAACCCAAAATTACGCGGGTTGTTACACTTCCCCACTAACAATGGAATTTCGCCCTCGAAATTCGCCGAATGCCTAACTCTAAAAAATCAGGCTAACAATCTCCAAAAATAATCTTGTCTCCAAAAATAAATTCCTCACATCTATTCTATATGCCTATCACCAATATCACCTAAAATTTTCTATCTCCAAAAATTGCTAACCACGCAATGAACCCAAAACCCAAGCCCCGAGGGTTTTCGTATACCTAATCTCTGATACCATTTGTAACACCCCGCCCGCTCGAGGAGAGCGAACGGAGCGCCACTATTGATAAAATAAATTCAAATCCACAAATAACAAGGTATAGAGCATCTAAATAAACCCATAATAATATAAATCAACTAATCTCAATTCTTCAAATGAAATACAACAACATCTCCCGAATTAAAATTACAACTGTCTAACTTGAATAAAAATACATATATCCAAAGCTCTATACATCAAAATAATACAAATCTTTCCCAAACATCCGCGCTAACCTTCCACTAAAAGAAAATATGGGGAAGTACACAATACGACAAGAAAGATGCTCAACAAATATATGTTAGCGATGAATAAAACGTAACAACACGAGTATGAATATTCAAATCAAAATGCAAATCTCAATAGAATTTCATCATTATAATTTCTCAACAACACTCTAACCGGGTCACCAGACCTCACCCCATTCGCATATGCTTTATCAAGCCATAGCCCGGGAAACAGGAATTTTGGCGGGTGCCCAACATCCGTGCCATATTAAAATCTCATGAAAATGTGCTCATCAACAATATAATGATACCACATGAATTAAAATAATTTCAACAATTATTTTCCAGATTTCAATGAATTTATCAATTCAAATATGAGTTCAATTAAACAAGAATTCAAAGAGAATGACACTCGCGAGATTTTAGGAGCATATTGTGTAAAACCCCATACCTCAAACCATGATGAGAAACCAACGATCACATCCTCAAGATCAACACAAAAGATTTACAAAAGCTCCTCCAAGAACCTCCAACAAAATAGCCCCAGGAACACCTCTAATCTAAGGTTGGAACTCAAAAATCTTAAGGGCCAATGTGTATATAAAAAGAAGAGGAATATAATATATATTTGCTGCCAAAAGTTGTGCCAAAAGTATGTTAAAAAGGTTGCCCACGACTCCCTTTTATAATGCAAAGAAATGAAGAGTTGGAATCCAAAAGACTCCTTTAAATGAGGCAAATAAATGAGGAGTTGGAAGTCAAAACAACACCAAGAGTTAAAAACATTTAAAAATCATTTTAAAATCCGTTTTAACTCCGTTTTCGAAACCGTTTGAAATTCCCGCCTTTAAAAATAATAACCAACATATTTGAGCAATAAAAATAATTTTATTAAAAACTTTATTTTCCTCCATTTTCCAAAAATTAATTAAAATAGCCTAAAATTACGCGGGTTGTTACACATGAGATCAGCCAGGTGTCTTTCTCATACTGGTTCGATCCTTATGCACATGTCCATTGCATGCTTGGGGGGGCATTACACCCCCCAGGCACTATATATAGAGGTCATCCTCTACCTTGTAAGTGATCCGAAATTAGCAACCCTAACTGAAACTCTGTCCAAATATACAATAGAGAAAGAAAGCTTGAGAGATTGTATCCATGGCCATTAGTGCCCTCTTGCACTGATATTAATCACACACTTGCATAGTGGACATAGGCCTAATTGGCTGAACCACTTATATTTCGGTGTTAATCCTCTTCTCCTCACCACTATCTCTTATATATATTGTATACTCATATGCTTCCATTGTTATCACTATTTTGAGCATACAAACACCTTGACTGGTGGTGCTATTTCTAGTATCATCATTTTGGCGTCGTTTGTGGGAACGAGAAGTTGTCTCTTCCTCTTTATTTGCTTAACCTCACCGGAGACTCTAGTGGTGAACCAGGCCTCACCCCTTGCGTGGAGCTATTTCACCATTGAAAGAGGTCCTGTAAGGTATTAAGCTCATCTACTGCACCGACTCTTTTGTGCTAACATATGGCACCGGAATTACCACCACCTCTTCCGTCGCCTGGTGCAGAGGACTTGGCTCCAGCCAGGCACCGCACCAATCCGAAATGATGGAGGTGGCCACAGACTTAAGGTCTTTGGCTGCAACGCAACAAGCAATGCAGGAGCAATTTGCACAGCTCAGCCAAAATATGATGAGGGCACCTGGAGTCTCACCGGAGATGATTACTCCGGCGGCTGTCCAGGTCCACCCAGAAGCCAGGGGACCACCCCAGGCACCGCGAAAGGATCACCTTACGCCCCAGCGGAGGAGGGACGTTGTTGACCCTAGGCGCTTGCGCCTGGGGAGGCAAGGAAACCCTTTCCCCGAGGACAGGTATAATGATCTAGAGGCGGAAGATGTCTCAAAATATTGTTGGGAGCCGAAAGAGGTTTCTAACAACACAGTTCGTACTATCCAATGGAGCCAAGGTTGTGGAGGAAGAAGAGGTGGAGAAGCCCAATAACGAGGATCATCTTTTGATCGACTGAGCAGAGGGTTAGCCTTTGAAAGGATCGGCCCCGTAAATGACCTAAGACAAAGGTTGTCAAGGTCGAGAAGTGAAGCCAGCTCACAAAGGGAAGAGAGATAACGTCAGCCTCATCAGGGATGAGGAAGAGACCAAAAAGAGATCAACAACAGACATTGTGCCGCGGTTGGGGACCCCGTAGTCCACCCATTGGAGGTGGCTGGGGACAACCTTGGCCAGACCGACATTGCAAGACCATGGAATGAATCCATCCAACGTCTTGAGGACAAGATAGGAGACCTCATCAAAAGTCGGGATCCACTGCAAAGAGGTTTCTCAGAAGGTTCTCCGTTCGTGGCTAAGATAGTAAGCTTCCCTACCCCAGCCAAGTTCAAGCCACCCACAGTGACTCCCAAGTATGACGGTAGCACCAATCATGTACATCATATTGAGATGTACCAGTCAACGGTGTACATTTACTCAATACTAGATGAGATGACATGCCGAGCCTTCTCTGGGACTTTGACGGGAGCTGCACACATATGGTTCACTTCTCTTCTGAAGAATTCAATTGAGAACTTTAAGGGCTTGGCTGAATGGTTCATTCACAATTTCTGCTTTGGGGTAAGACCTCAAAAGAAGACCACTCATATGTTGTATGTCAAGCAAGGTAAGCACGAGAGCCTAAGAGACTACATCGCCAGGTTCAACAAAGAAAAACTTAAGGTTGAAGATTATGAAGAGAATATTGCCATGACCGCCCTTATAGGAGGTCTTCAGAAGGGGAAGTTGTTATGGAAACTTATGGAAGACCCTCCAAAGTCCATGGCGGAGCTATTGGCAACAGCGGGGAAGGTCATGAACGCTGAAGAGGCCATGGCCGCTAAGTATGAAGACAAGAACGGCGGTAGTAGCGGAAAGTTCCAAAGAAAGAAGGATGGAAAGAAGAGGCTAGTTTATGACAAGTTTGCATGTTATACCCCTCTTACTGTAAGATGCGAAAACATCCTCAATGAGATCAAGAATGACCGGTCCCTAAGATGGCCAGAGAAGTTGAAGGCTCCTCCACATAAAAAGAACTAGAACTTATGGTGTGATTTCCACCAAGACCATGGCCATGTCACAGATGAGTGCTTCGCCTTGAAGGATGAGATCGAGAAGATGTTGAAGTCAGGAAAGTTGAGGAATTACGTTGATAGCAAGGCTCCCAAAAGGGGAAGAGATTACCCTAAAAAGAGGAGAAATGATAGGTGTCATGATGATACCCCAGCAAAAAGGGGCGATGACTCGGATGGCGATGATGAAGACGATCCCGACCTCCCACCAAGGGATGATAACACACTCGTGAAGAGGGTTGGTATGATATTCTTTGGTGTTAACACCATATGCGGAGGACTTGCAAGGGGTGGTTCTGAAGTGGCTGATCGCAAAGCTCATATCGCAGAGGCCAAGTTAGTGGCCAACTTGAAATAGTAAATCTGACATCTTCCGAAACAACGCAATAGAGAAAGAAGGTGGACATTGACACTCTCATAGTCGGGTTCTCCTGACTCGACTTCAAAGGCATCTTAGCTCCACATAATGATCCTTTGGTAATCACAACAAGAGTTCATGGATGTGAGGTACAGAGAATTCTTATAGACGGAGGAAGTTCAGCAGATGTGATGTTCTAGCCCTACTTCAAAAGCCTAGGTCTTAGCAGAGCTAGGCTGGTACCCTATCATCATCTGTTAATGGGGTTCAGCGGTGAAAAGGTCCATCCGCTGGGCATGTATGAGATGGACTTGCGAATGGGCGACGAGTGGCCTAAGAGGTTAACCCGGAAGATCAATTTTTTCATTATGGATGAAAATGTCTTCTCGGCCTATAACCTCATCATCGAAAGAGTAGCCCTTAAGGTGTTTGAATCCGTGCCGTCAACGGTCCACCAGATGCTAAAATTCCTGACCCCCTATGGGGTAGGGGTAGTGCAGGGTGGCCAGACCATAGCACGATAATGCTACTTCAACTCGGCTAAAGAGAAAGGCTAATAAGAGAGTAACCACCACATATAACATTAATATACTTGACCCTAGAGATGAAATGAAATTGAAGAAAGGAGAGGCCGCGAAAGAGGTGGAATCCATCCTCCTCAATAAGGACGAGCCGGAAAAAACCATCCAGGTCGGCAAAGCCTTAAAGGCAGAAATCAAGGAAGAACTGATAAACTTCTTGAGGTAGAGGCAGAGTGTCTTCGCTTGGAGTCACGCGGACATGCCTGACATCATCCCTTAGGTTATATGCCACAAGCTGAATGTGACTAAGGACGCTAGGCCAATCAAATAAAGACGAAGAATCTACTCTAGAGAGAAGTACGATGTCATCTGGGAAGAAGTCAAAAAGTTAGAAGAGGCTGAGTTTATCAGAGAAGTCATATATCTGGAGTGGCTATCGAATGCGGTTATTATGCCCAAAGCCAATGGAAAATGGAGAATATGCGTAGACTTCATCGACCTGAACAAGTCTTGCCCGAAAGACAACTATCCCTTACCTCAGATCGACCAGATGGTAGATTTAACTGCAGGACATGAGCTTTATGAACGCGTATTCAGGCTACAATCAGATCTTCATGGATGCCGAAGACTCAGAGAAGACAGCCTTCATCACTGACAAAGGGACGTATTTCTATAAGGTTATGCCCTTCGAATTGAAAAATGTGGGGGAAACATACCAACGTCTTGTGAATAAGATGTTTGAAGACCAAATAGGAAAGACTATGGAAGTGTACGTTGACGATATGTTAACGAAGAGCTTAAAGGCCTTCACCCACGTAGCAGACCTAGAAAAGACTTTCGATACCATGGACTTGTACATAATGAAACTCAACCCTGCAAAGTGTGTCTTCGGGGTAGGAGCCGAGAAATTTATTGGATTCAATGTCAATCAGAGGGGAATAGAGGCGAACCCCGAGAAAATCTAGGCTTTGCTCGACATGAAGACACCAAAAAGTATCAAGGACATTCAGAGGCTTACTGGAAGAGTAGCTACACTCAACATATTTGTTTCAAGAGTGAAAAACAAGTGTCTTTCGTTCTTTAAGGTGATTAGAAAGGCCTTCGAGTGGGACAAAGAATGTGAAGAGGCTTTTAATCAACTTAATTCCTACCTCGGATTCCCTTTACTCTTGTCTCGGCCCATAGTAGGAGAGAAGTTGTATGTCTATCTAGAAATTTCTGAATCAGTTATAAGTGCAGCCATAGTACGGGAAGACATTGGGGTCCAAAGGCCTGTGTACTTCAACAGTAAGGCCCTTCAAGGGTCTGAACAAAATTATCCTCGGATGGAAAAGTTAGCCTACGCCCTAATACATGCTTCTAGGAAGATGAAGCCTTACTTTCAAGCCCATTCCATGGTCATCCTCACCGACTCCCCACTTAGACAGGTCCTCCATAAACTTGAGAAGTTGGGTAGATTGATGACATGGCCCATTGAGCTGGGAGAGTATGACCTTACTTATTAGCCCAGGGTGGCCATCAAAGGACAGGCACTGGAGGATTTTGTCGCTGAGTTCACATGGGAAGAGGACGAGGTTGAGAATAACCTAGAGACTGCAGAAGGGTCAAACAACAACATCTTTCGACACCTGAAAGAGGTTATGCCAAAGAGAGACAAAGAAGGAATAACCGAGAATAAGGAAGCCCGGTACCTCTTCAGGCAGGGAATAATGTTAGAAGGTGGTTTCTCATCAGATAAAGACATCTGGAACCTCTTTATCGACGGGTCTTCTTGTGAAAGTGGAAGCGGTGCGGGGCTGATACTCTTAGCCTCATATGGTACCAACATCGAATATGCCCTAAGGTTTAACTTCAAGGCGTCAAATAACGAGTCAAAATACGAGGCCATGATAACAGGCCTCTCATTAGCAAGGACCCTTGGTATAAGACTCCTCCTCCTTCACAATGACTCAAGGTTGGTTGTTAAGCAAGTATTGGGGGTTTATGAGGCCAAGGATTAAAGGATGGCCAAATACCTGAAAAGGGTGAGAATGATACTCGAAGGTTTTGAAGAGGTAAAGATGAAGAGAATACCTCAATAAAACAACAGTCATGCATATGCATTAGCAAGGCTAGCTTCGGCAATGAGGATATATATCAAAAGGACATTCCCTGTTGAGATTTTACCCAGAGCGACCATTAAAGAAGAAGAGGTCAATAACCCTTGCCTCAATTTAAACCTAGGGAACTCATGGATGGATCCCCTTATCAGATATATCAGAGAGGGGGTGCTACTGGAGTCAAAGTTAGAGAGGAGGAAACTGAGGTACAGAGCTGCGAAGTTCTCAATAGTAGGAGATGTCCTGTATAGGAAGGGATTCCTATTACCTCTCCTCAGATGCGTTCATCCCATAAAATTTCCCCACGTCCTATAGGAGGTACACGAGGGTTCTTGCTCTAGGCACATAGGAGGGAGACCTTTGGCAAAAAGGATTATCATGCAAGAATATTGGTGGCCGACCTTGGCCAAAGATGCTGCAGCCTACGTGAAGAGGTGCGATAAATGTCAGAGATTCTCCACTATCCCACATCAACCTCATCAGCCTATGACGTCAATCAGTTCCCCTTGGCCATTCACAGTATGAGGAATTGACCTAGTAGGACCCCTGCCAAGGACTGCAAATAATTACCAATTTCTGATAGTTGCCATTGATTACTTCTCTAAGTGGGTAGAGGCAGAGCCGATGATCACGATTACAGAGCAGAAGACCTTCCAATTTATTTAGAAAAATATCATATGCAGACATGGCCTCCCAAACACCCTCATTTCGAACAACGGAACCCAGTTTAAGAATTCTTCCCTAGAAAAATACTACAAAAGAGTTGGGATAAAGCAACTTTTCTCTTCTCCTAGCCGACCTCAAGCAAACGGTCAAACTGAAGTCACAAACAGAACGATCCTTGACGGGATCAAGAAGAGGTTAAAAGAAGCAAAAGGTAGATGGACTGAATAGGTTTATGTTATGCTATGGGCCTACAAAACAACGACTAAGACACCAACAGGGGAGACCCCGTTTATGTTATCATATGGCTCAGAGGCCATCATACCAACAGAGGTAGGACTCCCTACTCATAGGGTTCAGACCTATGACCCTGAGAAGAATGGGGAGGAGAGAAGACTCGACCTAGACTTGATTGAAGAGAGAAGGGAAGACGCAGAAGTTAGGAAGTCAGCTTACCAACAGAGAACATCAAAATTCTACAATCAAAGGGTAAAATCAAGACCCATAGCTGTAGAAGACCTGGTGTTGAAGAAGACGTTGCAGAAGGTGAACAAGATTCACCCAAATTGGCATGGTCCTTACAAAGTGATTGAGGAGGTTGTAATCGGGACCTATAGGCTAGAAAACCTCGAAGGGGAACCTTTCTCCAACCCTTGGAATGCTGATCATTTAAAAAAGTATTACATATGATGTTACTAGGGCTTTCATGTAAATATATCATCTTATGAAGAGATTAGTAATGAGAAGATGAGTTCCTGTGTCAATACTTGGTTCATTGTGCTCGAATGAAAAAATTTAGGGGGATAACATCTTAGTTGATGACCTCAGACCTTATAACATCATGATTTGGTGATAAGGTCTGAGGTCAGACATCATACTTGGATGACCTCAGACCCTTAACATCATTAATTTGGTGAAAAATATTTATGGGGATAACATCTTAGTTGATGACCTCATACCTTATAACATCATGATTTGGTGACAAGGTCTGAGGTTAGACATCATACTTGGATGACCTCAGACCCTTAACATCATTAATTTAGTGAAAATTATTCATGGGGATAACATCTTAGTTGATAACTTCATACCTTATAACATCATGATTTGGTGACAAGGTCTGAGGTCAGACATCATACTTGGATGACCTCAGGTCCTTAACATCATTAATTTGGTGAAAATTATTCACGGGGATAACATCTTAGTTGATGACCTTAGACCTTATAACATCATGATTTGGTGACAAGGCCTGAGGTCAGACATCATTCTTGGATGACCTCAGACCCTTAACATCATTAATTTGGTGAAAATTATTTATGGGGATAACATCTTAGTTAGTGACCTCAGACCTTATAATATCATGATTTTGTGGCAAGGTATGAGGTCATACATCATTCTTGGATGACCTCAGACCCTTAACATCATTAATTTGGTGAAAAATTATATTGAGACTTCAGAGCTGAACACGCATCACATGGCAAAGAGAATCATTCAGAGAACATTCAGCAAATAAAGAAATAAAGACCTCATCAAAGGTGGATATAGATTAAAGTTAGAGTTACAAGCTGCAAGATAGTAGAGTTTGTCATCAGAGATTACAGTTTAAATGCATAATGAAAAAGTACAAAAGGCTTCACAAAAATGCCCTAAGGGTCTGCAGTTATAATGTTGGCATCCTCGACTTCATTCCCTTGGCTGATGTTGGTCACCTCGGCCCCATCATCTTTGAGGTTGGTACCCTCCGTCCCAGTAACATCCAGCGGAGAAGTCTCTACAGGGGCAGCATCTTCCTCTTCAACCTCTTGAAGGGTCTGGGCAAATTGAGGATTGCCAAAACCCAGATCAATGAAGTCACAGGCTTTCAAGCTCCCCGACTCCTTCTCCTTTGCAACCGTCCATTTTCCAGTGGCCTTAATACCTCTTTCGAGGTATTCAAAGCCAAAGCTGATGAATTCATCAGAGACTTTGTAATCAGCCAGGATCCCCTCAGAAGCATCCTTAAGGGCTACCTTCACTGCAGCAATAACTTTCTGCTGGAGAACATCGTCCTTGGCCTTCAAAGCAATGGTGTGGTCCTTTTAAGCTTGGAGATCTATTTCTCCAACACCTTAACCTTCTTATCAGACCCCTCAAAGGCAGACTTCAGATGATCTACCTCGGTGTTTAGAGATTCCTGCACCTTCTCGGCCTCTTGGCCTTTCTCGATGAGAGGCAGCCTCTTTAAAGTCCATTTGGCAAAATGGTGCATAGCCACGATGCCCTGCAAGACAAGGGTCAGATGTATAAGTTCAAATTTAAAGCAGAGGTTGCACTTCAAAATAAAATTAAAATTATTCTTACCTGGATAGTCCTGTGAAGGCCAAACTCATCCAGCAGAGAAGTATCCATGGAACGACAAAAACGTTTATCATCATCGGTCATAGAATAGCCGATGGCATCTAACGCCTGAAGGCTATGGCCTATAATACTATCATTAATTTTTAGCTGCTCCAGACGAGCAGCCGGTGCATCTTCAGAGGATAAGGGGATGGCCTTTTAGGCCTTGCTTTTCCTCTGATCCTCAGGTGAAGTGGTTGTAGTTTTCCTCTTTCTTGTGGAGTCATCCTTGGACATGCCGATACTCTTCTTTGGTGGGGGAGGAGGGGGTGCACTCAAATCTGCCTTCTTCACCAGCTTCGTGAGACTTGGGGAAGACATCTCTCAGATATCGTCTGAGATGCCTTCAGGGTGTTCTGCAAATGGAAAGGCCTGAGTTAGAAAATTAGAGACATAAAAAGTCAGAGGTTTAACTTACTGAAATAATAAAATAAGCGCTTACGAAGCTCGGTCAGAGGACTCCCCCCAAGGCCAGTCTCAGAGAGATAGTAGGGGGTCATCAGATGTTCGAACTTGACCAACAGACCATGTTCCCCCTGATCTTGAAGGTCTTTCACTTTTTGAAGATTATTTTGGCTTAGCCCAGGGTCGGCCCTGGCAGCCGTCGACACCTTGCCCCATCTCAGGGGACACAGGGACCAAATTACCATGCCATCGAGACGAAGAAATATCGCGGCTTCCAATTATGATTTGAGGTTTGGGTGACCTGCAACATCTTCTTAGTTGACTTTTGAGCTAAGAAATGGTAATAGCTCAGATGATTCCTTACAGATGAAGGGATGTAGCATCCGATGAAGACTTGGATGGGAAGGTCTGAGTGGTGGACTGCCCTCCATAGAACTATAGCTCCAATTATCACCCTCCAGGCATTGGGGGATAACTCGAAAGGAGCTAAGTTGATGTAGGAAAGTATGGCCCTAATGATGGGATGAATGGGTAGACGAAGTCCTAACTTAAACATCTGCTCATACTGGCAGATCTCACCATCTCAGCCACCGAAAGCCCTCTCTTCCCTTAGAGGTCTCCTGAGTGTTATGAAGGGGCTAATGGAATATAGATTCCTGAAGGCAAGAAGGTCAAGCTCGGTGATAGTAATTTCTATCTCGACTACCTCCGAGGTGTCAACATCACTCCCTTCATCCTCATCCTCTCCAATGTCGGCCGGAGTAGACAAGGGATTTTCATCAGGAAACCTCTGAGCGAACTCAGGCCCTATGGCAGCTAACAGGGGGACAACATTAATGGGAGGAGGAAAAGCCACACTCGATTTGACAACTTCAACATCTGAGGAAGTCTGGGATGTGCTAGACTCGTTATGGGATGATACGCGACTCGAAACCTCGGCTTGATCAGGGACTTGATCCTGCCGAATGGAAAAGTCCATGGCCTCTTGAAAAGAATCCACAGACATAGGGTCTGAGGTAGACGACTCAGACTCAGACATAGGAGTAGGTTCAACTTGGACCTCTACTTGGATTACTGGTTCGGTTGGCTCAGGGTATATGACGTTCAGAGGGGGTGGAAAGATAGGTCTGAGGGGGAACACCTCTGCCCTACGAGCTTCCTCTTTGGCTCTTTCTATTTGTCTAATTTTATCTAAGGTCTTCTCCCTAAGAGAGGGGAATTCCTCTAAGAGTTGGTAAAGGGGTCTGAGCATATGAGGCAGACCCTACACTTGTGACTCTCCTAAATAAATAGGATTGGCAATTGAATTAAAGATCAAACTATTAACTTTGAGCAAAAAGCAACTAAGAACAATAAGAACCAGGGCCACCGAAAAACACAAGCGATGATCGAAAAACCCAAAGAACTCGTCGAAAAATGCAAAAAATAGGAACAAGGCAGGAAAAAATGGAGAAGAAGGGATGATAGACGGTACCTGATGGAGAATGATGAGAAGAGAGGGTGAGTTGGCAAGGAAAATTCCACCCAGTGCACTTCTAACCAGAGCTCTTGTAGAGAGAGAGAGGCAGAAAATTTCAGGCAAAGAAATGAAGAAGTGGGGAAGAAAGAGAAAGGAAATGAGGGTTTAACCCTCAAACAACCCCACACGCATACCAAGGCCCATCATTGCCTTGGGAGCGCAAAAGACTGCAATCATTACACTTTCCAGGCATGCTAACCACTTCAACAGCTGACACTTTTCAACAAGGTATTAACACCTAAGGAAGTCCAACCTCGGGTAAATATACCCCTTAGGCACCTGATCACACAGGTAACTAAGGGATAGGGGGTTCTTAATATGCCCTAAATGTACCCCCTCGGCTCAGAGACATCAACCTCGGCCAGGGAGATGGCCGATGTTGTAAGGGCCTTAGATAAATAACCAACGGTCTCGTCCCCAGTAAGGTCGGCCATGGCCGATGTTACTAGCTAACTCGGCAAGTGAGGTATTCGTAATCCACAGGGGCGGTTATCCATCTGGCCATCCAAGGCTTGCAACCTCAGCTTGGTTAAGGCCGAGGTTGCCATCCCATCATCATAACCAATCTCGGCTGAGGATCAGCTGACGTTCTTGCTACGCCACCATTACCTTGGCCCAGGCCGACGTCACAACTCAACATGCCTTACATCAGCTATCCCACTGAGCCAAGGTCACCACCTCGTCCTCTTCCAGGCCGATGTTGGGACCATTCACAGATGGCCGAGCCCTTATCAGCATATGTATTATTAGGAACACGTGTACACAATCAGTTATAACTGAATCATTCCCCTCACGTGGGGGAATATTGAGGTCATCATTATCTATATGAGATCATCCAGGTGTCCTTCTCATACTGGTTCGATCCTTATGCACATGTCCATTGCATTCTTGGGGGGGGGGGGGGGGGGGGGACATTACACCCCCCAGGCACTATATATAGAGGTCATCCTCTACCTTGTAAGTAGGGGTGGGCACGATCCGGTCCGGTCCGGGTTTTGCCTATTTTTTGGACCGGACCGAATATTCGGTCCTCAATTTTTTTGGACCGAGATCGGACCGATTAATTCGGTTAACCTACTAATTCGGTCCAGGCTTTTTTCGATCCGGTTCGGGGTAAAATTCGGTCTTGACCCTATTTTATATATATGTACATTTTATGAATGTTTTTATCTATTTTTCTCACAAATATATATACAAAAAAAGAATACTCGAAACTCCAAGTGATATTTACATAGGTTTTTTAACCCAAATTAAAAAAATGTCTATACATTTATAAAATGTTCCAAATTAAATTCATAAGTTATATACATTAATTCAAAAACTATACATAAGAAACACAATAACATTATTTTTATTATATATATATGGGAATCGGTTCGGTCCGGTCCAAATCGGTCTTTTAATATAGTGGACCGCGGACCGGACCGGATTAATCGGTTTTTAGTTTTTGTGAATCGATTTTCGGACCGGTTTTAAAATAGCCTTAATTTTCGGTTCGGTCCGATTCGGTCCATTCGAGTCGGTCTTTTTTTTGTCCACCCCTACTTGTAAGTGATCCAAAATTAGCAACCCTAGATGAAACTTTGTCCAAATATACAATAGAGAGAGAAAGCTTTAGAGATTGTATTCATGGCCATTAGTGCCCTCTTGCAGAGATATTAATCACACACTTGCACAGTGGACATAGGCCTAATTGGCTGAACCACTTATATTTCGGTGTTAATCCTCTTCTCCTCACCACAATCTCTTATGTATATTGTATACTCATATGCTGCCATTGTTATCATTATTTTGAGTATACAAACACCTTGACTGGTGGTGCTATTTTCAGCATCATCAGTGGATGACATGGAAGAAGCTCTGCGTCTGGCGAAGCTGAAATGAAAGAAACTCTTGATCGAGCGCACACAAGCGTAAACAAGGTTGAGGTCTCTATCAATGCTCAACGGTCTTGCCAAGCAGCTTGATCGGGCCTCCCTGGAGATTTTTTCTCTTCTCTAGATCCGTGGTTCCTCTTAGGCCAATGAACTTGTATATATATTTTTTCTTTTCTTCTCATGTAATTCTTCCACAATAGCTCCCAATTTTGTAATGCCCCAAAGTTTATGAATGGAAAAATATATTTATTTTCTCATGCCATTTCTTTGTGTTACAACTATTTGCATAGATTGTGAAGTGTGAAGTTTTGTAATTCTTTCATCTCTACTTGAGTTATAATAAAAAGAAATTGCATACTCATCACAAAAAGAACTTGTGTATTCATAACAACAGCCAACTACATCAGTGGTCCAAACATAATTGCCTACACATGATAGACTTTCAACCGTTATTGTTGATCTTGAATGGTTTATCTTCTTCCATCCTATAAATTAAGCAATAACCTGAGTCATGAGCTTCTTTTACAATGAAAGGTCCTTCCTAATTTGCTGCAAACTTGGGTAGAGGAAGCGCCCTGATGTGTTTCACTGATGCTTTCAATACAAGGTCTCCCTCCACGAACTTCCTTGGTCTTACTAAGTTATCATATGCCCTGGAGAGCTATTTTGTATACAATTGAAGGTGTTGCATCGCATGGTATCTGTGTTCATCTAATGCTTCCAACTGCACATGTCTATTATGAGGGAGCATGCTACTTCGTAAAGCATATCGAGCAGAGGGAACTTCTAACTCCACTGGGAAAATCGCCTCGGCTCTATAAACAAGAGAGAATGGTGTATATCCCGTGTGCTTCCTCTTAGTTGTTCGATAGGCCCATAATACATCTGGTATCTTGTCATCCCATGATCCTGGGAAATCCTCTATTATTTTAGCCAAGATATTAACTAAAGTTTTGTTAGTTTCTTCGGCCTGACCGTTTCCCTTTGGATATGCCACCGTCGAAGTATGATGGACAATGGAGTACTTTTCTGTGAGCATCGTTACTTCTGAATTGACGAAAGGGGTTCTATTGTCTGAAAAGATAGCCTTTGGGATCTCAAAACGACAAATAATGTATTCTCTAATGAAGTTGCTCACCACCCCCGCTGTTGCCCTTCGCAGTGGTATCGCTTCAGCCCACTTTGTGAAACAGTCCATTGCTACTAGTATTCATATCTTCCCCCTCGAAGAAGGATGTATTATCCCCACCAGGTCGAACGCCCAAGTGTGAAAAGGATAAGGCGTTGCCAGGGAGTATAGGTCCATTGATGGGGCATGGATCATATTTCCATGAAGTTGGCAAGCCTTGCACCTTCGAACGAACTTAGCATAATCTTTCTCCATCATTGGCCAATAGTATCCCAAAGTCATCAACTGGTCATATAACTTGGCCCCTCTTATGTGAGCTGGATCATGTGCCTGTTTGAGGACCTCGGCTGCTTCTTCCTTCGTGATGCAGCGCAACGGTCTGTTGAAGTATCCCCTTTGATAAAGTTGTCCCTCCTAAACGTAGAATCTCAGGGTTGTTCGTCGGAGTCCCATCACATCAATTTTCTCTGTGGGGACAACCCCATCTTTAATGAAGTCAATATAGGGCTGTCTCCAGTCAGCCTGAGCCTCCACAAAATGACATTCAGCTGCCTCAAAGAATAACTGGTATTTTTTGCACTTCCATTGTAGCTCTGTCGAGTCCTATTTCATTCTTGGCCAAAAGTACCCTTCTCTTTGAATCTTTCGAGAGGGCGGTTTCTCAGTTATTTCGCAGTTATCTTCATGTGTTTTCTTCAATCTTAGCTCTTTCTCTTCTGAACTGATTCACCTCGACAACCATCCTCCTGCGTTCCTAAAGTAAAGGTTTCCCTAGTTCGTGAAGTATTGGGCTAATTCCCTCAGCCCCATCATTCCTTCCCCCGATTCTAATTGCCTTTAATCTTTCCCCTCAAGTCTTTGTCCTCTTCCATTGGTAAAATTGACTGTACTATCTAAGGAGCTATTTTTCGTTGGATCACAACGGTAGTTGTATCCATCCTCATGACCATCTTCTGGGTAATGGTGGCATATGCGTCTGGTGGCGGTTCATCGTTTTGGGCTGCCCCTTGATCTTGGTCTGATGGAACTGGCAGATGAGCCTCTGAATGATTATTCTGTATAGTACTAGGCTCATGTGTTTCAATGCGTACTCTCCTTCACTTGCTGAACTACCACATTTGAATCCCCTTTGATGCAAATTGAACGGATTCCCCTTTGAAAAGCCTCTAGTAATCCTAACACCAATGCTTCATATTCTGCCTCATTGTTAGAACAAGGGAAATCTAATTTGTAGGAAAGGAAAATCCCCTCCATTCCTTTTGAGAGAATAACCCCTGCTCCTCCTTTCTTTTTCACCAAAGATCCATCGAACTGCATTGTCCATTCCTCATCCATTGCGTCTAGGTAGTTGGCCTGCAAATCGTCTCCGGGAATACTTTTTTTGGGTGGCTCAAACGTTGTCGAGGGGAAATTACCAATAAATCGGCATACACTCGGCTCTTCATCGCGCGAGGAACCACACACTTCAAGTCATACTCGGATAGGATGAAGAACCACCTAGCTGCTATACCAATTAATATCGTTCTTGTTAGAAAATACTTAATAGGATCACATCTAGTCACAATATGAATTATAAAAGACAACATATAATGTATAAGTTTTTGCGCTACAAATACTAAGGCTAAACAATGCCTTTTTAAGCTACTATATCTGATTTATGGCCCATGGATGATCCTGCTAAGGTAGTAGACTGGTCGTTCTTTCCCATCGATATCTTATGCCAAAAAATCTCCCACGAACCTCGTGGTGGATGTGAGATACAGCTGCAACAGTATTCCTACCTTTGGGGGAACCATAGTTTGTGGTAAAACGAGCAATTTCTTTAGTCCGTCGAGAGACTCCCTGATGCTCGATAGCAATAACGTTAAACTGAAAGCGAAATAAGCCGTACAGATCCTATGGACACTAGAACCTGATGCTCTGATACCAACTGTGACACCCCGCCTAATTAAATACCGGGCGATCACTCCTTTGTTAAATTAAATCAAGGTAAACAGTTGGTTCATTCTCAGCATCACTGTCGATAAAAATACATTTTCCAATTTAACACCCTAAGTAATTAAGCTAAGTGTCAAAACCATTTTCATACATACTATCCAAATTTTATTTAAAGAAAAACATTTATTTTATTAACAACATTCAATAAGTAAGAATCACACCATATTAAATTCTGCAACATAAACCAATTAATATAATACATTCGTCAATCGAATGTCAACATATGAAAATCTAAAGTCATACATCCAAACTGAATAAATCCCATAGTAACAATACTGGAAATAACTGAAATACAAATGTCCAATAACAATGAAATAATGGAAAGGGCTACACATGCCCATCTAAATGAAAGTACTAAGAGTGGATCTGAATGAACGAAGTCGTCTAATCAAGAGACCTGCAACTCCCACTTAAGCTGCAGCACGTTCCTTCCAAGAGATCCTAAGCAAGACGCCCCTGTGGCTGGGCACCTGTAATACATACATATATATATAAGAGAGAGAGAGAGAAAAAAAACGGGTCAGAGCCCGAAAGTGTGTTTGATTTAAAATACGTTTAGCAAGTATTTAAATTGGTACAGGCCAATGCAACAACATATTAGAGCGACACTCTCTTGAGAAATTCTCACCTCTCTTCTAATGTACACGCCTATCGTACTAACCTTCCCAACGGTTTATCTTATCATTTTATCATACTAACTGTTGATACCAAATTTAATCTGCTGACGTGGACAAATAATAAGAAGACACGTGTCAATCTATATGGCACAATAACAACGAGGAAGTTTATTTCCCCCGACCAAGTCATGTTCGCTCCGAACAACAAGGATACCCCGAGGAACTACAACACTCCGAGGAACTCCAGCGCTCCGATGAACTCCTGAACGACGAGCAACTAAGGCGGTTCGAGCTGCATCTCGACCACAGCATTGATTGCCAGATAACCAACAGTTCAAAACTGTTCATTGACTGCTTATCATCTTGACGCACACGCTTGAAGAACATTAAATGAGTTACCCTTTCATATGTATATCATTTAATGTATCACCCTTTCAGATGATAGCCTCAAGGACCTTTCATATGTATATCATTTAATGCACCACCCTTTCATATGTAAGCCTCAGGGCTATAAATACATTGTATCTCCCTCATTCAAAGGGACCGGAATTTCTTGAGAGAACTTGTAATCAAGAATTCCACAAACACTCAGCAATAACATAACAGTGGACGTAGGCTTTATTCCTAGCCGAACCACTTTAAAAATCTTTGTCTTATTTATTTATCTGTGATTGAATAATTAGAGCAATCTAGTTTTTTACATCAACAGATTGGCGCCGTCTGTGGGAACGTGTTACAAGCATTGTTCTCCATCAAAAGCTAAGTTTTTATTTTCTCTACGTATAATCAATTATACATACATCTTTTGATTCAATCATGATTTTTATGTTTATATACATAAATTAATTGTCCAATTTTTATCTGCAAAATGTTGCATATCATGATTTTTAAATCATAACTATTAGATTAATTCTTATTTAGAAATCTGAAAAATAGTGGATTTCATAAATCATAACTTTTTGCTTGATTCTCAAGTTTCTATATTATATCATCAAATATATATTTGAAATGATTACATATACCAATATATGTGACGGTGGTAAGATTTGATAATTTTCGTTATAAATTTTGTAAAATGTTTGATGTCTATTCAAATTCCCATTATATTTTTAATCAGAGAATGGGAAAAGGTTAAAGACAATGAAAAGTCTTCTCATGGAAATCATGACCCAGATCTATTTTCTCTCTCTTCAAGTTTGAGTCTCTTTGCATTCATTTTTATGAACTATATACTTAATGTGGTTCATCTTCCATCCATGTCAATAAAGTCTCATTGGTTGATTTTTGAGATAAATTTGGTAATAACTTTAATCATTCACCATATTTTTATCTCTCCAAATTGGGAATAGGAAGGGATCAATATAAAAAATAATTTTCTCTCACCTGAAAAATCATTACCCACCTCTTGTAAAAGAGGATCAGTAAAACAAATCATGACCATATCAAGACTCTGGGTACAAATTTGATATGTTGGCCCCTCGTTCATCACATCACAAGGTTTCTTTGTCTAAATCACACGATCTAGTGGGTTATATATTTATTCATTTAATTAACATTCTTAAGGCTTAAATTTTACATTGAATGTTATTTTTTGATCTAAAGATTCGAGATATTCTGGTCATCCAACCATATATTCTATAATTTGAGATATCCTTAAATGTTGGTCGGCAACATCCATGTTGTTTGTCGGCAGCAGTAGAATCTTGGGGTATTAAAAAATGCTAAGCACCCCCGATATTTCTTTAAACACGAGTTCGGCTTGGGGACAAGCAGGGGGCTTAAGTCTTTTTAACTTATGATCATCCAAAAAATATTTTTAAAACCAAGTGATAAATAATTTTCAAACAACAACTAATACCTGATTAGTTGTTGGAGATTAAATAATTTTACGTCTTATTTATGATGTATATTTGATAATAATTTGTCCATCTCACACACATTTGGCATATTATTAAAATTTTTATTTCTCAAGCATATACATATCATATATTGATTGGATGAGTAAATTATTCTCATGACTAATCAATTCAGCCTACACAAATGGTAGAGCAAGATATTAATTTTTACAGGTACAAGATTCAACTCCGACGAATGCTCGGAAATAATCTTACTCTTCTGAAAAATATTATCATAGCTCGGCAGTATGAAATTTCACCTCAGCGAGGAACTATTGATTTTATTATTGCTATGATATCTGCTCCAGCACAAATGATTCTATATATCCATTGGGATTCATATTCTATATTCATCTCAATATGGAGCACGGCGAGATACTTATTATCATATTCAGCTCTGAGGAGAACTATAACATTTATTATATTTCACCCCCAACGGATAGTTGGTCGGGGTAATTCTTATTTATATGCAGGCCCAGCAAAGTTCTCCGCCATATTCTTATGTTCTGGAAAATATTATTCTTATTCGGCATTCTGCAATTATGCCTCGACAAGATACTTATTCAGCTTTAAGGAGAATTACAACATTCGTTCGGATAATTCTTATTTATATTCAGGCCTGACAACGTTCTCGGCCAGATTCTTATGTTCTGAAAGATCTTATTCTTGTTCGGCATTATATGATTCTACCTCGACTGATCGGCGAGGCACTTTATTATTTTTTTTTTAATTATTCTTTATATCTATTTGGATGCATATTCTATTCTCATTTCAGCATGGAGCTCGACAAATATTTATAATCATATATTTAGCTCCAAGGATATCTCCAATATTTATATTATCTTATTCCCAACAATCTGTTGAGGAGGTCTCCAACATTTATTATATCTTATTCAGCTCCAAGGATGTCTCCAGCATTTATTATATCTTATTCCCAATAATCTGTTGGTCATCGCCGAGGAGGTATCCTGCATTTATATTATATCTTATTCCCAACAATCTGTTGGTCATCGCCGAGGAGGTATCCTGCATTTATTATATCTTATTCCCAACAATCTGTTGGTCATCGCCGAGGAGGTATCCTGCATTTATATTATATCTTATTCCCAACAATCTGTTGGTCATCGCCGAGGAGGTATCCTGCATTTATTATCTTTTGGTCATCGCCGAGGAAGTATCCTGCATTTATTATATCTTATCTGTTGGTCAGCGCCGAGGAGGTCTCTAGCATTTATATTATCTTATTCCCAACAAATCTGTTGGTCAGCGCCGAGGAGGTCTCCAGCATTTATATTATCTTATTCCCAACAATCTGTTGGTCAGCTCCGAGGAAGTCTTCATCATTCATTATCAATTACCACCAACTCCGATTGGTAGATAAAATCCAACTCCGGTTGGTAGACAAAATCCAACTCCGATTGGTAGATAAAATCCAACTCCGGTTGGTATTGGTCGATAAATCTCATTCAAAGTTCACATTCCACAGTTGGGGGCTTCTATTACAGATATATTTGTTCATTTCGTGGCACATTCTTATATCATCATGCAGTCGAGCATCAAATTCAACCCCGACTAATCACTTTCTCAGGAATTACTTTTGATATTGAAGTTCAGGAGGAATATTGAAGTTCAGGAGGTATATTGAAGTTCAGGAGGAATATTGAAGTTCAGGAGGTATATTGAAATTCAAGAGGTGTATTCAGAAGTATCAGGACATGATGAAAGAAAGCGAAAAGTATTCCACCGAGGAACTCTGTCAGACCAGAAATTAGAAGACAAGTTGCCTATATGGATGCTATATGTAGATGGATCATCTTTCACTACAGGCTGTGGGGCAGGGATCGTTTTGAACAGCCCAGATGAGGTCGACAGGGAATACGCCCTACGTTTCTAATTCAAAGCTTCTAATAATGAGGTTGAGTATGAGGCCATGATTGCAGGTCTTAATTTGTCAAATACTATGGAGGCACAGCAGGTTATTGTCTTCAGTGATTCTCAATTGATCGTAAATCAAATGTTGAGAATATATGCAACCAAAGGAGAATTGATGATCAAGTATCAAGCAAAGGTGATGGAGTTGGTATCAGAGTTTGTTGCTGTTCAACTGGTAAGAATATCAAGAATGGAGAATGTGAGAGCATACGCCTTGGCCCGATTAGCATCAGCTACTCGTACCGAGCTGCGAAGAACGATACCAATTGAAGTATTAGAAAGTCGGAGCATGGATGAAGACCTGACGATGAATATTATTACCCTTGATTTAGGACCATCTTGGATGGATCCCATCAGAGCATATATCGAGGAGGAACAATTACCGGAGGATAAGCTCGCTGCCAAGAAATGGAAGTTTAAAGCTGCTCGGTATAATGGTATTCGGAAGATAAGCTCGCTGCCAAGAAATGGAAGTTTAAAGCTGCTCGGTATGTACTAATTAATGGTATTTTGTATAGACGAGGAATTATGGCAGGTTTGCAAAGATGTGTACATCCCTTCGAGATGAAAGAATTGATTAAAGAGATACATGAAGGGTCCTGTGGAGCCCATGTAGCAGGTCGAACACTTTTGCAAAAGGTAATGACGCAGGGATACTACTGGTCGACGATGAAAGCTAACTATATAAGCCTATGCCAAGAAATGTGACAAGTGCCAACGCTTTTCCTCCATCCGAAGAACTCTATAAGCATTGTTGACACCCATAAATTTGCCATGGGGGATTGATTTGGTTGGACCATTGCCGACGACTCGAGGAAGATTCAAATACCTCGTCATCGCAGTAGATTATTTTACTAAATGGATAGAAGCTGAGCCACTTATTGACATGACATACGAGAAGGAAGGTGTACCAGTTTGTTTGGAAGAACATCATCTGCCGATATGGTCTCCCTCATGCCTTCATCACAGACCATGGAACACAATTTGATAACGAGGAGTTTGCTGCCTATTATCATCAGTCAAACATTTTGAAGATTCATTCAGCGCCAGGATATCCTCAGAGCTAATGGACCAGATAGTTCGAAAGAACCAAAAAAATACTCCTTTGGTTAGGAGGCGACACTAGTGTGACGAACTACGGTTGGTAAGATATCTAGTGGACAGCTCGTATGAGCCAAAAAATACTCCTTTGGTTAGGAGGCGACACTAGTGTGACCAACTACGGTTGGTAAGATATCTAGTGGACAACTCGTATGAGCCAAAAAATACTCCTTTGGTTAGGAGGCGACACTAGTGTGACCAACTACGGTTGGTAAGATATCTAGTGGACAGCTCGTATGAGCCAAAAAATACTCCTTTGGTTAGGAGGCGACACTAGTGTGACCAACTACGGTTGGTAAGATATCTAGTGGACAGCTCGTATGAGCCAAAAAATACTCCTTTGGTTAGGAGGCGACACTAGTGTGACCAACTACGGTTGGTAAGATATCTAGTGGACAGCTCGAAAGAGCCAAAAAGCTCGTATGAGCCAAAAAATACTCCTTTGGTTAGGAGACGACACTAGTGTGATCAACTACGGTTGGTAAGATATCTAGTGGACAGCTCGAAAGAGCCAAAAAGTTCGAAAGAACCACTACTACTCCTTTGGTTAGGAGGTGTACACCAGCATGATCAATTACGGTTGGTAAGATAAAAATATACTCTCACATTACAACTTATGTTGGTCGGGAGGTAAGATTATTACAAAAAGTTCTTTGAAGAATAAAATATTCCAAAATACACCAAGTATAGTTGGTCAGGGATAAAGACCCACTAACTATAGTTGGTCGACGAGGACAAATTATTGACCTTAGTTGGTCGGACACATTTTATGAAAAAGACAAAAGTCTACCAAGTATGGCTAGTCGAGGATAAAATCCCACTAACTATAGTTGGTCGACAAGCATAATTTAACAACCTTGGTTGGTTGGAAAAATTTTAAACATTTTTATACTCATTACTTTATTATTAAGTGATCGATCAACATTATTGATACTTGTAACTTTTTATTACTAAGTTGGTCGATGAACAACACAATATTGTTATCTTTTTAACTTATACATAAGCGCAGATGTAAAGTATTTTACATGACAATAGCAATTAAGATTGCGAATAAAAATGAAAGTCTTTCATCCAAAAAACAAAATACATTGAGAATGAAAATGTATACTAACTATTACATTGAGATTCCTATTCTATTGGTTTCTTTTCCTTCTACTTTTGAAACAGGTTCCTCGCCAGCAGGAGGATCATCTAAAATATAAGGGGAGTTTATGAAGTTAAGATCTTTCAACATTCTGATATTCATCACAGATGATCTATCCGAGAAGCATTAGCTCATTCCCGAGAAGCACTTGCTCGTCCCTGAGAATCACTTGTTCGTCCCCGAGAAACTCTTGCTCGTCCCCGAGCAGAGGTAGAAGTCAAAATCAGCATCTATAGCACTGAGATCTTTGCTAATACTGTCTCGACCAGTAATGAAGAAGAATTTATGTGAAAATGTTTCGAAGTCCACCACTAGCTTGGTACTAATCAGATTGAAGAGTTGGGTTCAAAAGCTATATGTTACTCGACAAAGTAGTCAGATAAGCATAAATTAGAAAAATCAAGCACGTGAAGTTAGCACTCAGTTGCTCGACGCAGGAAGCAGTTGGTCGGATGGCAAACCAATCAACATACTTGAAGATTATGACAAGCTACAAGTTTCATACTATGGCATGGCTGCATCCAAATTCCCAGGGGTGATACATAGCACACGGAGTTCCTCTAAAGAAAGATTAGCAACCATCGATCAGCCTGCATCATACTTCGTCCAAGAGATAATGAATTTTATGTTGAACAAATCAAGAAGGTAGATCAATAATTTCACGAGCACCGAGCAACATTGCAGAATAAATACTCCATCCTTTCAAGTAATCCATCAAGCATGAAGCATTGGGGGCTTCTGTTGATACCAAATTTAATCTGCTGACGTGGACCAATAATAAGAAGACACGTGTCAATCTACATGGCACAATAACAACGAGGAAGTTTATTTCCCCCGACCAAGTCATGTTCGCTCCGAACAACAAGGATACCCCGAGGAACTACAACACTCCGAGGAACTCCAGCGCTCCGATGAACTCCTGAACGACGAGCAACTAAGGCGGTTCGAGCTGCATCTCGACCACAGCATTGATTGCCAGATAACCAACAGTTCAAAACTGTTCATTGACTGCTTATCATCTTGACGCACACGCTTGAAGAACATTAAATGAGTTACCCTTTCATATGTATATCATTTAATGTATCACCCTTTCAGATGATAGCCTCAAGGACCTTTCATATGTATATCATTTAATGCACCACCCTTTCATATGTAAGCCTCAGGGCTATAAATACATTGTATCTCCCTCATTCAAAGGGACCGAAATTTCTTGAGAGAACTTGTAATCAAGAATTCCACAAACACTCAGCAATAACATAACAGTGGACGTAGGCTTTATTCCTAGCCGAACCACTTTAAAAATCTTTGTCTTATTTATTTATCTGTGATTGAATAATTAGAGCAATCTAGTTTTTTACATCAACACTAACCTTACCCATAATTTAGCTTATCTTAACTTATTCATAAGATTTCAATACCGAACAATATCATTGTTTAAAAAGAATACTCCCAATTAGCAGCACAACTCTCGTTTTAGCTTTTATTAATTTATAAATTTTCCTAGTGTCATATTATACTTTCACAAAACAAGTATTTACTATTTGAGTAATCAATCAAGTCCTACTCATCAAATCACAGTAGGAAGTTTCAAATTTCAAAATCTCATATATATATATTAACTACTCGTATAATATATATATAAAAATAACAACACCCCACATAAAACTATGGTGCGTTCATACTTCTACTATCCAAACCCCATACCACTCATATCAAGGGGAATACAAATTCGGAATTACTCTCGAACTGTATTAACACATACACAAACAATATCGAGGCGAAGCATAGATTCTAAGTCTCTAAGAGGATGGCACATACTCGCGTCTCTTAGGACCATCTGAACTATCAATTCGATAGCCTGTACCAAGGATATCTATCTTCTAGGGTACAAGTCAATATCCTCCATAAAGGTCCAATCGAGATAAGACTGTCCCAACGCGGTAACCTCAAGGATAGCAAGTAGCGCGGTATGTTTTTCACATGTATATAATATATGTACACACAATCATATAAATATACCACTTTTATCATTTTAATATAGGTTCCTCTCGTCACCCATAATTACAACATTTATCCTTAATTTCACATTATTAGTATTACGTATAAGGTTTCATCTCTGACCTTAACTCGAAGGGTTTTCTCACTTATTACGTGACACTCATGGACTCTATCCTTCCAAGTAGAAAATTATGGAGGTATACCTCTATTTACTATCGTAGCTATTCGCCGCAATCTCTCACTTGAAATACGTAGTTTCATCGTTCATTATATAATTATCCCAAAAACAAGATTCTCGTCTTATAATAAAGTTCCCAACACTTATTCATATGTCCTACTGGTCTTTCCTATCTCCCAAAACATTTCATTAAGAATACCCAAGAATTATTTCACGATAAATTTAATTCAACTAATTAAACAAGGGAAATAGGAGTCTGCCAGGAGGGGTCGATCGATCGAGGTTTGGGGCTCGATCGATCGAACCTTCGATCGATCGAAGCTCTAGGCTCGATCGATCGATCAAACAGGTATTTCGATTTTTGCAGAATTTCAGTTACGGGTTCTAACACTTTTCTTCATCCAAATCCATATTTTTCCAAACCCAAACGTCCCAAAATGCTACTACTAACATTATATCAATATGTCAGATGTTTCCAACGTAAGGCATGGGTATTTCTATCATTAAATCAAGGATTAACAGCCCCAAAAGTTAATTAATTATCAAGAACACTAAACTTCCCTTAAACAGGTTTCTAACCAATTTTCTTCAGAAATACCTTCTTATAATTATCAAAATTTCGTGGATACATTCCTCTACATGGAAAGGTTTCCAGAATTTTCATATAAATCAATACTACATGGATTCTCCTATCACAAATTCGGTTTTCTTCCATATTTTTCATCTCAAATCATTCCTAAACTAATATGAAGATTGCACCAACGAAAATACGCAAGAAAATACTTGCCTGGGATTTTCAGAAGTCTGGTTTGCAGATGAATCCGGTGTGGTTGCGTTCCCCGTCTCGCGATCTACGCGTTGGCGGTGACGGCGGTGCAAACGGGTGACTTTTTGGCCTTGAATTGCCTTGAGAGCTTTCTCCTCTCTTCTCCAATGGCCGTACTAGGGTGCTGAATATTCTAACCCTAAATGGTTAACCTAAATGGCTGATATAGGTTGCTGATTTTCGTGGGTTTAATTACCCAAATATGTAAAATGACTAAAATGCTCTCCCGGGGTACTAATTAGGCCTAAAAACGCCCCGAGACCCAAACTACACCCCCGGGTACACTTTTCTGACTATCTCGACCCTTCCGGATGCGTTGGCGCACTCAAAACGACCATACGGGCAACTTATAAAATATTAACTTTTTATTTAACAAAAATTAGTCCCGACGTGACACGAGCACGTCCCGACCTAAATTTCCGAAATTGTCATTTAATTCACTCATGACATTCAATATAACCAATATAATATATTACTTTGCTCATTAGTAATATATAACAAATTTCCCATAATTACTAACTCTCGCCACGTTAATAATTATAACATAATTAATTTCCGGATTTTTATTAAATAATTCATTCACATTAACTTTAATAAATCCCCAAATTAATATAGCATAAAAATACGGGGTATTACAATTGTCCCCGTTTATCCACCAGAAAGCATTCCCTAAAATCGCCAAAGGCATGGGGACCAACCTTTCTTATGGAATATTGACTGTATGGAAAGAGTTGATTGGTATGTTATTGATGGAAGCTCCCCCATCCATAAGAGTCCTTGAGAAACTAATTTCGTTGATGCTAGCGGTCACATACAATGGCCTGTTATGAGGGAACCTTACAGACCTATCTGCATCGCTGAAGGTTACTTTTGACAGAAACCTTCTCACCAACCTGGCCATGGGTCCCTTCCATCTCAGCAAAGGGATTGCGTTCTTCCTCGTAATATCAAGTATTTCCTGGATTATCTCTAACCTACTCTCCTTCGGTATCCCCACTTGGTCGAAGAACCTGGTGAACTTTGGGGATTTTAAAACTGTATAGTATTCTAGGACTGGGTCTGCTTCCTCACCTTCAACGCTGTATACGTCCTCCACATCTTTGGTTCTTGCCTCATCATAGACTAGTACTACATTAGTCATTCCCTTCGTACAATCTTCCAAAGCTTCTTGGAACTCCTCCTACTTCGACGTTGGATTTCTTCCTTCTCTTTTGGCCTCCTCATCATAGGCCACCACCAGATTATCGCCAAGTGCTGGGAGTGGGTTATTGTTAACGTTCTGCGAAGGGATTTGCAATGTCCCTACCTTTATGTACTTTTTGATGATTCTCCTCAGCGTGAAACAACTCTCTGTTGGGTGCTGGATCTTCCGATGGACCTAACAACACTTGGGATCTGGCCTCGTTGTCGTATCGGGTTCCCCAATGGGAATGCCCTTTGGTTCGTAGACCGTTCCTCCTTGGACCATCGCATTGTAATAGCTGTCAACTTCCTCCACTATACAAGGCAATGGTGGTGGGTCCTCCCTGTCTCTTCTAAACTTCCTCTTATTGCCCTTCTTTGGTGCCTTGCCCCCATCTCTTCCCTCGGTGTACCCTACCCGTGGGGGCTGAGACCTACCCTCCGTAGGTTGCATCGGCTGCCTAAACATCATTGGCACCACCACTGGATTTTTCCGTACCACTAAGGAGATGTTTCTTGCCGCTTTTAAGAATGCCAAAAAAGTCCCCTCGCGCGTTTCATTGATGAGGTAACAGATGTACTCAGGAAGCAGTCCTTCCGCACAGATCTATAATAACTTGGACTCTTTAGCCTCCTCCCTCATGTCAAGAGATATTTCCCTGAACCTTCAGACGTAGGCCACCACTTCTTCCCCGGGTCGTTGCTTCTCCCTCCCCAATTGGGTCAAAGTAAACTCATCTTCCGCCAGAAAAAACTCCTGGACGAACAAAACATGCATCTCTTCCCACGTAGAAACGCTTTTGGGAGCCAAATGAGAATACCAGGTATATTCTTTATCGATTAAGGAATTAGATAACTCCTTTAACCTGAGCTTCTTATTATTATAATGCACCCCCAAATGTTCAACAAATCGCTTAATGTGCTCCTTCGGGTTCCCACCTTTCCCTGTGTATTTTTCAAAAATAGGAGGAATATAGTCCTTTGGATATGGATCATCGTTGTATTCTTAGGGATAAGGTGTTAGAAAGTCATCATAGACCGAAGCTACCTTGCCAGCAGATTACGAGGAGGCTTGCATGAACTTCAGCATCTCTTTCTGCATCACCTTTCTCATTTCCTCAATGGGTGATGCTACTGGGACAACAACCAACAGGACCATAGGTTAAGTGCCCATTGCAGATGGAGCAATAATCATAATTAGGGTCGTTGATACTCCTAATGTTCCCACTGCTGGGTTCACAATAGAGTGTATGCTCACTGGGACCGTTCTCGTTACACCTGCACTCGGTGGGGCCGTTGGGGCTGCCCCTAGTGTTACGAACGAATTGGCTTCAAATCCTCCCAACAACTTTGAAGCTATCGGAGTTTGTAAAATCTCATAAAATTTACTCATGAGGAGTGCCACCTGAGTGGGTCCCAACACTGCACTCGTGGAAGCTTGTGTCATCCCGAGAACGCCTATCATCTCCTGAACCGGAGGTACCTCTATTCGAGGAGCCCCATCCCTTAGAGCCTTCAGCTCTCTCACAGCTTATTCTTCATTGTGTTAGATGTCATAAAATTTGAGCCTTCGATTAACGTTATCTTGTGCCATACTCCTTATTTAAAAGAATGCCTCCCCAGCAGAGTCGCCAAATGTAAGTGGGTAGTTTAGATAAGATGGAGGCGTAACCCCTTTTGAGTACGATAATGATAAGTTAAATTGGCTAAAACCTTGGATTAATTATAGGACATGCAAACACAAAATAAATGAAGATGAACTCTGTTTAAACTCTAGTGAACTTAGAAGTAACTTAGCTAGAGGGAGAGATAAGTAAGCACCCTAGATACACCTTGGCAGGCAGCCAAAATACACCAACCACCCTCAAGAATCTTTATCAAACATTAAAAGCTTCGCAATAAATGACAATGGTGGGTGAGTAAAACTCTTTGGTTTGTAATAACTTTCTCTAATGTATATTATCTCTATCAATAACTTCTGAACTCTCAGAAAGATCATCCTTTTCCTCAAAGGTGGTTGGGGTCCTTAAATAGACCCCCACGCCACCCCCGAGGCAACTCAGTCATTAATACTTGTGAAAGACATCCCTAATACTTTATATCACAATATTAAATACCTAATCCACTAGTTGTCTCCACATCATAAATATTAAATGCCAAGACATGCCTTTGGCCTAACCACTGTGTGTCAGGGGGCTGTTGTCACAGAGGTGGCTCACCAACTGTCTGACAACCCCAAATACCATGGTGGTTTACTCAAGTGTAGTTCTAACATTGCCTAGATGGTTAGTGACATCATATTAAGTAGATATGACATTAAGTAGAGGTTTGTTTGGTTTTCGACTCAATGCCCGATGGAACTCCAAGCTGCTCCGCCCGAGGTTCCACGACTAGGGTCCTTCGGTGTTTTAACAGGTGTATCTAAGATGGTCAGGACAAACCCCCAATAGTTACTCACTTCTCAATCCTCTAAACCAAGTCCCTCTAAAGTTCCCACGGCGAGGTCATTCGATAGAGCATGAAAGCTCTCCAAGGCCCTGCCAAGCTTGGTCTCTCGCGAGTACCATTTGGCCTCACACTAAAACTCATTATTATTCTCGTTAGATCATTACAACCGTTATAGCTTACAGTCAATATAAATAAAGATACAATATGACTAACACAACAAGCTAAAGTATGAGTTGCCATGCTAAGCTACCTCGGCTTCTTAATCCCGAACACTATTGCTAATGGGGGAATTATTCGTAATCTCAGGATTACCTTCAAGCCCCCTCTACAATATGTATGAACTAAAGCAAAACTAGATTATGAATCTAATGTAACTTATGCAAAAATAAGAAATTAAAAGAGAGGGAGAAGGAATTGGACCTTCCTTGGAGCTTGATCTTGGATCTTGGATAAGCTCCTTTGAATGTTGATGAGATAGGTGGATATTTTCCAAATTGGGTGTGAAAAGGATGGGTATTTTGTCTTGAATGGAACTTCTCATATGGAACTTCACTGATTTCGAGAGAATGTTTGTGAGATCAATAATGCTGATGGATCTCCCCCTTTTTTGGAGTGAGGTCATGGCCTTTATTTATAAAGCAAAAGGGGGTGCCGATTGTCCTACCCTGAGGTGTGCCTATCGGCAGGTAGCCCTTGACACCGTGCCGATAGGCAAGGTTCAGGACCTGACAATTTGTAGTCTCGTGCAGATTTTTTAGGAAAAACGATTGGAGCGCACAAAATGTTGATCTGAATTATGCACTGGACATACCATTAGGAAGGTACTTTAGAGACATTCGAGAGTCCTTTGGACCTCTCCCAGTTTTGGGAGTTAACTTTGGGTCAAATGTGACTCGAAAGCGCACGTCGGTCTTTTGACTGAGAGATCGTTGGACGAAAATGGATCGTTTGTCCGTATGGTAAGTCAGAATCGCTCACGGGGAGAACCGCTAGAAAGGTTAGGAGGTTTACTTTGACATTCCAAAGAGTTTTTCTTGGTTAAGAAAGTTGACCTTGGTCAACCGGGGCTCAAATGCGTTCGGTGACCTCTCGGAGTAAAACGGATTGTTTGTCCTTATCGTAGGTCAGAATTGTGCATGGGTAAGATCGTTAGAAAGGGTATTCAGTGACCTTCGGAGATCCATTCAGTCTCGTTCGATATGAAGAGTTGACTTTGGTCAAACGGAGTCTGGGAGTACCTGTTGGCCTCTTGATCAATTTTTGGGGGAAAACTTATCATTCGTACGAACGGTTATGCTATTTTACGCACGGGGAAGACCATTGAAAATGGGTTTTAGTGCCCTTTGAATACTCAAAGAGTTTTCACTCTTATGGTAAAATTAATTGGGGTCAACTCGGGGCCCGGGGGTGCCCGATGGCCTCTGAATCAATGTTCAGCAGTGAAATGGTTCGTTCATCCGAACCGTTTTATCGATTCGCGCATGGGGTGGACCGTTGGAGAGGGTATCTATAGACATTTAAATATTTAAAGAGATTTTTCTCTGACTGTAGAGTTGACTGGATTCAAATAGGGTTCAGGGGTGCTCGATAGCCTCTAGATCGGTACTCGGAGTACGACCTAGGTTTGCAATAGAAAGGGGGAGTGCTAGGGGTCTAAGGAGAGACTTAAGGGGTCCTAGAATGTGGTGTCTATATATACATATATCATTATCCCGAATCACCAAGGTTCTTCAAATCTAGGCATCTCCTCACACCTAACTTTTATAAGAATTATCTTACTATAATCACTACCTTACTCAATGGGTCATAAATCATTCTAAACAAACGTGCGATCTACACACTTAGCAAGCCTCTAAATTTCTTATAAATCATCTCAATGCTTGGTCCTATTATGGCATGGCTAGAAATGCAATTATGATAGGCAATCTAGATTTCCAATAGTAGAAAAATTATCCCCAATGAAGTTGCCAATGTGGCATTTCGGGCCCCAGGAGTGCGCCCGTGGGGCGATCTCTTGTGTAATAGTGGACGCGGGAGTGCTTGTCTTCTGTTACACCACGTCCCTCCAAGGTCGCGTTCTTAGTTCGAGTTTTGGGTGGTCATTGACTTCACCCCTAGATGTAGTTTGATGCCATGCCCAGGTTTTGGTGCACTCTCATTTGGTAAGTGTGGCCTTCTTGCGAAAAAAGGAGGCTTCAAAGGGTGTTCAGAGTCGCCAATTTGTTTTATATAAAAAAAACAAAAATGTTCAGGCTATCCCTTAGTGGATAATCTTAAGGTAGGTTTTAAAGTCCACAATTGGTCCAGAGATTCTTATCAGGTGGATTCAGGAACTGGGTTACGAGTGAAAAAGGTGTTAGGCACCCCACTTATTCAATATGCTTCCTTAATTTTATTCTTATTATTGCTTTTTACATTAATCTATTACTTCTAAATTATTTTTTAACGTGTCCATAGAACTTAGCATGAGAATCCCTAAAATGTAGATAGATGCTTAGGTCGAAAAATGTTATAAGAGAGAAGTATAGGAACATCACTCAATCGATGCAGGTCCATAAGGGTGCCTTTGTATGACTCCATGCTTTGTATTCGTATAAACAAATGGTTGTGGATGTAAATGTGGGAGAAGGCCCCGACATTGAGATAGTTTAATATCTCTTTTAAGGTCGAAGGATAGATAAAAAAAAGGTGAGATATTGGTGCATCTCGATTGTGATTAGGGTATACATGTTTACATGCTTGTATGTATGGATATGTTTAGGAGGTACTATCATGAGATATTTTGATATATCAATTTAGTTATTTAGGTGTAATGGATGAAATTATAGAGATGAGATTATCCCGGTGGAGACAAAATATCATGAGATATAATGTTAAGGCTCGGACTCACACAAAGGACTCTGTATTGCACTTACATTCCCAAGAGTACTTGGGATCAAAGCCAATGTAGATTGGTCAAAACAGTGTAGGATAATATATAAGAGTGTAGGACTAGATATGGAGACATCCCTAGTAGATAATACACTGAGATACGTATTATATGGCTTAGGTTTCGTGAGTTTAACGTGGTATAGAGCCCACATACCCAAAGAGACTTGGGATCAAAGAAAATGTAGTTACAATAAAATGGGGTTGGATAATATATATGGGTGTGGCACTAGATATGGAGACATCCTTAGGAGATAATTCACCAAGATACGTATTATGAGGCTTGGACTTCAAAAGTTTGACTCGGTATAGTGCCTACATACCCAGGAGACTTGGGATAAAAAATAACATAGTTCTAACAAATAGGGGTTGGATAGTATGTAGGGGTTTAGGACTGGAGATGGAGACTTCCCTGAGAGACAATACACTTAGAGACGTATTATGAGTCATGGGCTTCACTATTTTGACTTAGTATAGTGACTACATACCCAAGGAGAGTTGGGACCAAAGACAACATAGTTCCAACAGAATGGGGTGTACAAAAAAGTGTAGGCTATGGGATTCCAGGCATTTAAGGTACATTTGTAGGCTATTTATGGATCCTAGTCCTTGACAAAGAATTTCCATTGTGTTGGATTGAAATATTTATATGTTAGGAAAATACATTGCTAAAATTCCGATGCCTGAAAAGTATTTTTATGAAAACATATATTCAGAGCGCCGTCGCCTTAACGGGCTTCGTTTGCATGAAAAAATGGCGAGAGTAGGCCAATTTCAAACTTTGGCCTTCAAGTTTCAAGATGACACAATTTAATGGAACATTCCTGAGAACATATTTTGAAAATTATGTTTTCATATTGATGTATTTTAATCATGGCATTTGATTATCATTTTTTTTTTATCATATGAGCATGTTAATACAATACATAAATAGAGGTGCTGTATTAGAACCTAGGCTTTTGAAATATAAATGCTGTAAATTGCATACCCGACCCCCTAAAGGGGGTCGGGCTAAATAAGATAAACATGTATGTACAATTTATCACTATATATATATATATATATATATATATATATATATATATATATATATATATATATATATATATATATGTGTGTGTGTGTGTGTGTGTGTGTGTGTGTGTGTGTGTGAGGTATTTCCGTGAAATTTGTGCAAAGGTTCTTTACCCTCGCGGTGAAAGCCAACTTTCTTTCTAGGGGTGTGTACCCTATTTGAGGTGTTTTCATTTTGGCGGATTTTTGTTTAAAAGTGTCGTCTTATGCATAATTTGTGCAGAGGTTTATCTCAGTGTATTTTTCAGAAGTGACTTTTCAGATGTAAAAACCTTTTTTTAGGACTCGAAAGTGACTTCGTGGAACTACGAGGTTTCCTTAAAGGGAAAGCGACTGTTTTGAAGTATGGTTTCTTTGAGACATTCAAAATGAGCTTGTGTATCTCAGATGCTTGGGGTGAAAAATCAGGATCGAGAACACATTTTGGGATAACCTGATATCGTGGGTGGGGTCCTTTATTTATTGGGGTCTGAGCTAATCGATTAACCGATCTGTTAACTCTTCAGGACCCTTAATTTTGGGCAGGTGATAAGTGTAAGGCTGAGGTTTGATCTTGTAATGATTACTTTATGGTATGAATACTGATCAGTTATCTGAGGGGAAATGGTTAATCGATCGGTTAATTGATCTGTTAACGGTCCCAATGGGCTTGTTTTCTCATTGTTTTAATGGGTTATTTGATTTTTTATAATTTAAACTTTGGCCCTATATACTTTGGTTCTTGGTGTTTTGACACTTTAAACTTTAGTATAGGTTTCAAAAGTTATTACTTTGCGGGTTCTTTTAGGATTCTTGTCTGGGGCTTACTTGGTATAGGACGAAGCATCCTCGAACCTCGACTGCAGATCGAGATGTCCACATAGGCGATTAAATAAGAGTGTGCATGTGCGGACAATCTTCATCGAAATTGGAAGGATTCCAAAAATAGATATGCCTATTTTAGGATGAAAATAGTGTCCATGGGTGATAGTTTGAAAGTTTTAGGGAGTAAGGGGGATTTATAGTAAGAGCTAGGAGTTAATCGATCGATTAATGGTGGGGACTGAATAATTAATCGATTAGTTAAATATTTAAAGAGTTTAATCAATCAGTTAACTGTTCTGATTTCCCAAACTTATAAATTCGGTTGATAGAGTCCTTTTCTTCCTTCACTCCTTCATTCTCTTCATCTCTCTCGCATTTCTCTGCATTCTCTCAAGTGTTAGCACGTGTGTGAGTGACTTTTAGGCATTTATACCTCGGCTATGGACCTATATCATCCCATCTAGTAGAGCAGGTTAGTGTGTTTGAGTTGGATCTATTCATGGAGGCCATAGGATGATTCATGGCAGAGGTTGCATTGGACGGGGAGTTGTCTTGGGAGACTGACCAGAGGTGCTTGTCCTGGGTCCGAGGGGACATCAGGGGGTGGACCCTCACGAAGATGAGTGGGTTAAGGTTGACTGGAGGTATGAGGATGTTGTGTCTGGAGCACGTGTATTGGCATATGAGTACCCTTTGTTAGCAGATGTAGAGGATAGTGAGGTGATCTTGCGGGAGTATGAGAGTCATCGTACTATGGTGAGAATCCATTGGGTTCTCCACATGTGCGTTCCTCTATCATTATATTTTTTTCGCGTTTTTTTATTGTATTTGTATATGGTATCTATCGTATGTTTTTTTTAAATGATATGGTGGTAATAGTAATATTTTTAGTAAAGTGGTAAAGAGATAATAATGTGGCGATTTATGATAATAGTGAAATTATATATAATGCAAAAATGTAAGTAAGGAGGATAATGATACATACAATAATAGTGATGGTGAAAAAATAATGAAAATACTAACGTGATAATAAATAATGATAAGGTGATGATTATAATAATAGAAAAATGATGATATGATAGTAATAATGAGAATTATGATGATTATAAAAAGGAGATATTAATATTTAATGTGATGATGATAGTAGAAAAATAATGATGTTAATACTAGTAATAATGGTAATAAAAATGATGATGATAATAAATATAAGCAATGCTGATGCAAATTATGCTAGTGACGTGGTCATGATAATGGTAATAATGATAATAAAGAGGTAATAATGATGTTTAGTAGTAAATACTTATGATGATAATACGAGGTGATAGTAATGGTAATGATAGTAGTATTAATTTTTTATGATAATGATATAATAATATTAACGTGATAATGATGATAATGCTAGTAAAAATGATGAGAGGATAATGAGGATGATAATAAATAATAATGATGGTGAAAATAATGATGATGATTGTGCTTTAGAGAGAAAAGGATGTATTTTTCAGTTTGTGATAAATATAATAATAATAATAGAAATATTAATAAGGATATTATTAATATATATTAAAGGGTAATAATTATTGTGGCATTACTTGTATTGTGATAGTAATCCATAAGAGTTGGGATAGAATGGGGGATGGGTATGAGTTTGTATATAGAGCTAGGACCATAAAACTTTACACAATTGTAAACATAAGACATGAGGTATATTCGTATTTATGAAAATATTTATAAACTATTAGGTAGACACGGTGATGGTCGGTTATGCCTGTACATCACAGGCGTATCTCATTCTTGACAAATATATATGGCGTAAACATTGGGATGGAGAGAGATCCTAGGGGTTTCTTAGTCACCTCATGACTCATTATCCTTCCTGGTTAGATGGAACCATGGGTTGGAAGATTAAGTGTGGGAATGGAATGACTCAAACACTTGGAGGGAGAAAGATTCGAATTTTTTTCGTCACCTTATGACTGGTTATCCTTCTTGTTAGGAGATTAAGTATGCGAATAGCATGGCCCAAACACTCGGAGGGAGAAAGCTCTAGGTAGTTTCCTAGTCACCTAATGATCGATTATCCTTATTATTTAGTGATAACTGAGGTTTAGAAGATTAAGTGTGGTAAAAGCATGATCCAAATACATGAAGGGAAAAATCTCTGAGGGAGTTTTATATTCACCTTATGACTATTTATCCTTCTTGGTTAGCTGGAATCGAGGGTTGAGAGATTAAGTGTGGGAATAGCTTGACCCAAACACATGGAAGGAGAAATCTTCGGGGGGAGGGAGGATTCCAGATCAGCTCATGACTGGTTATCCTTTATAGTTAGCTAGAATTGAGGGATATGAGACTAAGTGTGGGAATAAGGTGACCCAAAAACCTAGAGGGAGGAAGCTCCGGGGGGTTCCTAGTCACTTCACTACTGGTTATCCTTCCTAGTTAGCTGGAGCCAAAGGTTAGGAGATTAAGCGTAGGAATAGTGTTACCTAAACACCAAGAGGGAGAAATATCCAGGTGTTTTTTTGGTCACCTCATGACTAGTTATCCTTCCTGCTTATCTAGAACCGAGGGTTAGGAAAGTAAGTGTGAGAATAGTGTGACCCAAATACCTGGAGGGAGAAAGATCTCAGAGGGTTTCTAGTCACCTCACAACTTGTTATCCTTCCTCATTAATGTGAACTAATGGTTAGGATATTAAGTGTTGAATAGTGTAACCCAAACACATAGAGTGAGAAAGATCCGAGGGATTGCCCGGTCACCTCACGACTAGTTAATATTCTTATTTAGCTGTACCCATGGGTTGAGAGATTAAGTTTAGGAATAGAGTGACCCAAACACCTGGAGGTAGAAACCTCAAGGGGGTTTCTAGTCACCTCACGGCTAGTTATCCATCCTGGTTAGGTGGAATTAAAGAGATTCAGTGTAGGAATAAGATGATCCAAACACATGGATACAAATAATCTCTCTCTCTCTCTCTCTATATATATATATAACATTAATGTTTATTTCTTATTTTCTCCTTATTTACATCCTGGAGGAAGTGCTAGGTTTAGGGGATTGGTAGACCATGTGGCCGGGCATGGGCAAGGAATCCTCTTTTTCTCCAAGCCTTTATATAAGTGGTGAGTTTTATTTCTTTGTTGGACTGTTTGATTATGGGGAACTTTAGGAAGTGTTGGTTGATCACTGCTACACTAGGAGAGCGCTAGTAGGATACCACCACTACATTTCATCTACCGGTGGGGGAGACGATGATAGTGTAACACCCCGTTAAATTAAATATCGGGTGATCAGTCCTATACCCAATTAAAATAAAATTTACAGTTGGTTTATTCTTAGCAACACTGTCAAAAAACATTAATCACCTAATATCCAATTAAGCAGGTGTTAAAATTTTCAAATTTTAATTTAATAAAAAAAATTCCATTTTAACCATTACGAACAATTTTCATAAGAATCCAATCCACAACAATAAATGAATCATAAATAATTTAAATGCAACTGGAATAATACTTTCTAGCAAATATCTCCATACATAAATCCCAATAATAACAAATGTGTCACAACGACATGTGTATAAAATCCAGACTCAAATAGAAGGGAAATACTACAATCCTCTTAGGCGACATGCCCTAAACAAAATGTAACTACAGAGTAGGAATCAACAAATATGAAGGCGTCTAAACAAAGCTCCAAACTCCATAGCGTCCATAACTCCTCAACATCATAATACTCTAAGGCCGGCGTCCCTATGACTGGACACCTGATATAGGAGATACAAGAGAGAAAAGAGAATATGCAAGGAAATGGGTCAGAGGCTGATGTAAAATAGTTTTTAAAATAGCAAGTGAATAATTGCAATATTTACGACTTATAATATACATGTTAGATTATCGGACTCTCTCTTGAGATTCTCACCTCTCATCTAGAGTGCATACTTAATGTACCTCTAAGCCATCCCAGTTATAGTTCCCATGCTAACTAGAGTAACTCAATGTATCCACTATTTATAGCCCAATTCATTCCCACATATTAATCTCATAATACATGTAATAATGTTATAAACATATAAACACACACACACACACACACACACACACACACACACACACACACACACACACACACACACACATATATATATATATATATAGATTCAACATGGATAAGCCCCTTATTAATTCAATTCAATTAAGTGTTCTCATACTTAATTAATTTTAGATATCATTATCTTTCAATTCTACTTTAGTCACGCAGTAGATATCATCATATGTATATATACATTCACTCTATTATATATACTATACTGCACCCCGAGACAGAGCTGCGGTGCTGCATTACTTTGCTATCATGCCCCAATACATCTCGTCACTGTATAGGGGACTATAGGTTCGGTAAAGATTTCTCGAACCACAATCATCAAACACAAACAGTGGAGGCGATCATATTCCTAAGCCTTTGGGCTATGCACGTACCTACGCACCCAAATGACCGTTCTATACTATTGTTCTCACTAATGGTAATCGATCTAAGTCCTATGTTATCGAGCGACAAGTCAAAGATCCTATAGATTCATCAGGATATGACTGTCCTCACGCGTAAACCTCCCATCGATAACAAGTAAGCTAGGTATGTCATACACATAAATTATCAAATAATAGGCATTATCATCTATCTATATAAAATTAGGTACTTATTCAACCTATGTATAATACTGGGAATTTATCCTATCCCCAAGTACCCGTTGTATTTATCAATGCCACCCGTACTTTTTAATTATAATCATTTTCTTTGTCACATTATTATTATGTAGTTATCACTCACATAATGCCCTTCTCACTTTAATAAAAAATTTCCAACATTAACACAAGTTTTTCGCTCTCCTCATTAATGTACTAAAATTATCCAAACTCAATTCATCGAATATTATAATGTGCATACCACTTACATAATATTATCCTCAATTAAATATAATTTCCAGCAATCACCTAAGTCTCTCACTCTTGGTTAAAATACAAAATAATTCAAATATTATTTCTATCAAAATTTATAAATTAATTCCCCTTTAATTCTTTCCCCGATTTAATCCCACAAAAATTACATTTCCTGGGTCTTAAGTATACCTACGGTCCTCCCTTAAGTTCCATAATATTAAAATAATCATCACTAAAGATTTATCACAAATTGGGATTCAATAAAACTTTATAAGAAAACGTTTCACATTTCCAGAGAGGGTCGATCGATCGATGGTCTGAGGTCGATCGATCGACAATCTTGAGTCAATCGATCAATCGATCGATCAATTTCAGTCCAGTTTCTGCATATTATCACCTACGAGTTTGATACTTCTTTTACACCAAAGTCAACATAAATCAATCCAAAACTTCTCCTAAATCATCTCAATTGATATAGCAAGGTATATGATCAAATTTTAAAAATTAAACAACCTAAATTCATCAAATAGTTTGGATTAAATCATGTCATTCCTAGAATTCTCATATTTTGACATTTCTCCCAGAAAATTATACGAACTTAGATTTCCTTCATCAATTGAAACCAAATTTCGCGGATTAAAATCTTTGTACAGAAAAATATTTATTCTATCTACTTCTCATGTCCAGAACTAAATCAAAACTCCATAGTTTATCTTTAAAACATACAAATTCTGAGTTCCTAAATTATCCTATCTAGCATGGATATTTTAAGCACCAAAATAAAATAAGAATTGCACTTGCCTTAGTTATGTAGGTATGAACCTTTGGTGATGATGGTGGTCTTCTTCATTTTTTGTCGACTTTCCAGTGGTGGTGCTGGTGGGAGAAAGTGGTTAATTCCCTTTGGTTTACCTCAAAAGACTCTTCCCTTCTCAAAGCAATCTCTTCTTCTCCCAAGGAACCTTTCACTCTCTCTCACACTAAGACCTCTCAAATATATTTTGATGGAATGGAATGAACCTACGTTCCTCTAACCCAACACCTTTCTAATAAGACAAAACCCGAAATTATTATTCACCTCCCATGTAAAATGACTAATTTGCCCCTTCGGGGTGTCCTTTCATCTCCTAATTGACCTGAGACCTAAATCCAACACCCAAATAGACTTTTCTAACTATTTCGTGCATTCCGGACGCAACGGTGCACTCAAAATGACCATAAGGTTGATATAAAATAATATTTTATTTTTATTCATTTAAATTAGTCCCGACACGTCCCATACCGTGTCCCGACTTAATTTCCACTATTACTATATTAGTAACTCAGGGCAATAATATCATATTCATATATTACTTATATATCACCAAGTAATATTCAGAATCACACATTACTATATTCTCTAGAAATATTAAATCAAGATTAATCCCAATTAATTATTTCATAATTAATTCCAATTAATCCCCATTAACTTTTAAACTATTGCATAATAAAAGTTATTAAAAATTACGGGGTATTACAGACGGCCCCCATGGAATTCCTTAATTTGACAAGGTTGTCATTTGTTGAGGTGTATTAGTGGTGTACTGGACATTGACTATTACTACATAAAGTATGTTGACTACCCTGGGGATAGTCGTTCCTCCCTCTATGGGAGAGTATATAGACACAATTCTTTGTTTGTCTATTTGGAGAGGGTGGTGGAGAACCCAGGGTAGGATGTACAAATATCGAGATGGCATTAATAGAGTTTGCTAGTGCTCATGATTGAGAGTTTTTGGTATTGGGTACGGCCAACGAGATCCATCTCTGATTGTTTTCATTTATAATGAACTTCTCCCAAATTTCAAGATATATGGGAACAATTGGGGTTGGTCGAGATGTAACAATCCATGTCCATCTTCTCAAGGTGTTACATGGATAACTTCATGGATGTTTTTAATTTATTGGCGGTACGTGTTTACAACACATTTTTTATTTTTAGTTAACCTTTACTTTCTATGTTAATGATGTTGTTTCTTATCTCTACATTTGTACAGTGATGGATTTTTGCTTACGTGACTGCGTATCATAAGCCTTCTTGGGTTACGGAGATGATGGAGGGTATTTTTCCTCTTTTCACCCCTATGCGAGGGGGATTTGATGGCGTGGTCGTCTATGAATTTGGAGGTAGCCAGGATACTTCTCAACGAGATGATCATTAACACTGTAAGTATTTTTTGCATACAATGTTCCTTTATGTATGGCTTAGTATTTACATGTTTGTATTAACTTACTTCTCTTTTTTATGTTTTTTTCTATTTCAGGTGCTCTGGGGCTTGATCCGCCACTTGTTAGGAGTTGGGGTAGTGGTGGAGTAGATGTCGGGGAGGAGGTTGTTTATGGATGAGACATATGGGGCATTTTTTTACTTGGGTGAGAGGGTAACACATAAATATATGTGGATTACATCAGTCAGGGTACTATTCCCCCTTCCTTATCATATGAGGCATGGAGAGGGATTGATTGATATAGATAGGCAGTCATTTATGGAGGGTTTTCTCGCCAGGGCCCTTTTATGGGACAATTTTTATTATTCAGGTTTTGTGGGGATACGGGTGATGTTGATACCATTCCCTAAGCCTTGGGTAGTCTTATTGGCCGGGGCTGGTGTGGTGCCAATGGAAGAGGTTCCCGCAGGAGGGTAACGAATAGTTTTGGAGGGTGAGCCAGGTGGAGATCAGTAAGCAGATGAAGAGGTGGTGGCTCCCCGTGGAAGGGCTGGAGTTCGAGGACAGTGGACGTGGGGGGGATATGAGGTAGTTCATGAGACGAGCTCAAGGGTTTCCCTTGAGGTGGGTGTTTGAAGTCAGGGCTTACCAGTGAGGGAAGTAAGAGAGATCCCAAATTGTTAAGGATATCCTTTCCACTTCTTCTAGTTAATTTCCTCGGGCAGATGGATGCTGTGTGGTAGGTTTATAGCTGGGCGCGATTAAGGATGGTCAGGTTCCATTAAGGCATACTCAAGCTGGTGGGGAGAACCTTTCTTATGTGAAGTTCTTGGCTATGGATACTCTATCAAATTTTGATAGCGGGAATAAACAAATGGCATCTAAGGAGAGGGTAAAGTTGGCTCTTAGGGAAGGACTAAGATGGAGGGGTTGGAAGCAGTCCTCATTTCTTCCCTGGAAGTCCAAGTCACAGAGTTAGAGGATGATCCCTTGCTGTGGGGTCGTGAGGGGACATTTTCTAAAGAGGGAGGTCCTTTTCAGGGGAAGTGTCCATCTAAGAGTGATTGCCTGCTAGTAGGGAGGATGTTCCTATCTTTCCATTCGAGGTGGATTCTATGGAGGACGATTTCCCTAATAGGTTCCCTATTCGTATGTCGACCCTTCCTTTGGATCACTTAGCCTCGAATTTTAGGGTGACTTTAAGGGTAAGAATGTTGAATGCTCTGATACCAATTTTCAAATGCATAAATAAACGTGCTCGACAAGGATGGTCACAAACAAAAAATTATTTTTGTAATTTTAACACTTTATTTCCAAAGCATACAAAACCAATTTTAATCTTTTATTAAATTAGTTATGAAGGAAAATATGTGTTCAAAACAATATGAATATGCCACGTATTCAAGAGCATAACGATTCAGGAAAATCCCTTTTCAGGGCAAAACCTTTATTCAACACTTTAGAAATAATACAAGACAACTAACTTATATTAACACTTGATTACCAGCCACAAGTATACCGCTATAGTCTTCACAAGATCTTTAAATAATACCACTTATCTCGAAGCAGTCCACAAGCGACATATTTGCTCCTGGTATCCACCGATCCAACCTCAACCTTTGTCTGAACCAATGATCCATTTGGGTTCACAAGTCAGCCATGGAGGTATCGCTCCAGTATGCAATGATCATATCTGGGGTTTAAACTGATTCACAAAAACTATTTTGGGGACGTGTGTTGTGAATCAAATGTGTTATATCAACACAAAAATTTGAAAACTTTTAGAACATATACTCAGAAAACATTCCATGAAGGGTCTTTGAAAAATTAAACACAAAACAAGAATTTATAAAGCGAACAAAAATTTTGAGGCGGCGACTCATTCGAACGAAAATGCGGCTCGTTCAAATGAGGATAGTAGCTCATTAGATTAAAACTGGATCTCATTCCAACGACATTGCTATCTCGTTTAAAGTGGCTTCAAACGACCTTCAAACGATGCCAAACAATACGCCCTCATTAGATGCTCGTTAGATAAAGACATTGAACGACCCTCTAATGACGTAGCTATCTCGTTTGAATTAGAATCTCTTCTTGTTTGAACGAGGCAGACATATTTTGGAAAAAAATTAAACATAAAAAATGCCTCGATTTTAAATAAAAAAATCCTATTTCGGTTTTAATAGAAAAGAAAACATCCCAAAATAAATTTAATGGATAAATTTAAATTCTAAAAAATTTATAGCTTTATGGGATGTGGTGGAGTCTTGAACTTGGAGATTTTGGTGTTCGATTTGACGAGTTAGCTCGAGTCGGCTTGTAACGGGATACGCCAAATATGCTAAAGTGAAAATAAAATAAATATAAAACCTACGCTAAAATATTTACACTTAGAGTATCTCTAGGATTCGAAGGGCTATGCTCCTTCCCTATTAGATATCTTTTTAATGCCTTTTCCTTATTTTTTTACTTCCTTATTTCCCTACTTTCACCCATTGGTAATCCTTATACTTGGAGTTATCTCATTCCATTTAGGTTTGTGGTCTCTTCATTCTTCGTGATGGTCAGGTGCCATCTCACACCCATACTAGGACCCATTCTCGCATACCAACAAGTTCTGACGAGGTGTCAAATTCTGTTACTAGGTCGGTAAATATTCCATGGACAATCTGTGTGACCTTTCCTCTATCCTAATTGAGACCTAAGGACCCCGAGTCTCTTGACATTGTAAGAGATGCTGGTGATGATGCGTAAAGGTAAGAGAAGGTTCTTCATGATTAACTTTTTGATTTTTTTATTGGCTAGGTGGAGGGCCTATCTCCACCGATCTATACATTTATTCTTTTGATTGCTTCATTACTATTCATGCTTTATTCTTTATTGGGAGATTGGATTGGGTATTTTCAGATTTCATATGGCAATTGGCAAGATTTTACTCACGTCCATGACTTTATGCTTCTCTATAGTTAATATCTTCATAGCATGCACGTAGTTTACTCTTAAAGGATAATGAGTGCATAATAAATGCATGAAATAGAGTAAGACTAGCCTCATTTTATTAAAAATAGTGGTGACATATTTACATATACCTTTTTGTCCTAGGATAATAAAACTAAAGATAAAGGATAAAAGGGTAAAACAATAAAATATAGAAAAGAAAAAAGGTGTAAATAAAGGGCCTCGTCTTATTGAGATTTTTCTTTAAAAAGAGAGACAACTCTATCTATTTGATGGTGAGACACTTTGTTTGAACGGATGCTGGAGTGGGAGAGGGGAAATTTATCTTTTTCTTCAGTTTGTGATATGGCGAGAGCATTTAGACATAGCGTTTTTCAAATCAGAGTGTCGTCCGCCTTCAAATAATACGGTGTCATTTTGAGGGGAACACTTAGTGAGTCTATCTCTTTCGGTCTTTTCTTGGGTTGAAGGGAATTAGGAGCTGGAAAGGTATGGGAACTGGAGCATCACCTATTTACCTTGAATAAGGTGTCATTTTACGGGGATCCCTTAGGGAGTCTACCCATTTTGATGATCATTGTCACAGGATGCGGGGCGATCGGATGGGAGATGAGTGTTTTGTTGTTTCTTTTATAGGGAGAAGTGTATATAGGTAGTCTATGTTTCCCCATAAGTATTCTTTTTATTTTTATTTTTTCAAGGTATTAGCCTTTGCGTGTAGTTTAAATAACAATGACTCTAAGGAGTCTTCACTGCTTTATTACTTAATGTTTTATCTATTTACATCGCGCCCACTCTCTGGGAGTAAGGGCACAATGACCATATATAGGTTTTCCTATAGCATGGGTTTGTTTGGACCCGTCTCATAGTGATATCTCGGGTTGCTAACATATTTATGATTTAAAGATAACTGGATGCTTGTAAATGTTTGTAATAAAAATATAACGGAGAAATAGGCCTACGTATTTCTCCCTAAAATAAAAAAGAAATAGTTGTGGACTTAAATCATTTTGGTTGACTTCAAGCGAAAGGTTGGTAGATTTATTGGGATTTTTAATGTAGGGTTAGGTAATGTGTAGGGGCTTGCATAGTCTTCCCTTCTCATTATGATTGATGATTTTTGCATTAAATTGGTTTATCCTTTTCCACCATGGGTGATCCAAAGAAAATAATTTCTTGAATCTGTTGAGATTAAAAGGTTGGAACATAGTGACACCATCGATCTCAATTAAGGTAATTTCCTCGCCGCAATTTATTTCGGTGATTAGATGGGGTCCTCCCTAGTTAGGTGTGAATTTAACTCCGGGAGTTTGCACAAGTTTGAGATTTTATTTTAGGACTATGTCGCCCTCTTGGATGTTTTGCTTATTGAATTATTTATCGAATGATGGGGTGATATTTATTAGTAGCAATGATTATGGTAAAAGACTTATAATCTCCTCTAATCAGGGAGAGCTAGTTCGTTGTAATGGGCTTGGATCAAGCCGGTTTTTGCTACCTAGCTTTTGATCATGACCCTTAGTGAGCGTACCTCTAGTTCGATGGGTATGATTGATTCCATGCCATAAACTTGTGAACAGGGGTGGCCCTGATGGAGTTTCACTCAATCGCATGGTAGACCCAAAGGGCATATAGGAGTTTATCTGACCAGTCATTGTATGTATCTATCATCTAGCTGATAATGTTTTTCATATTTTTATTAGCGACTTCGACTACTCCGTTGGTCATAGTATATATGGAGACAACTTATGTCGAGTGATCCTATATTCATGTAGCTAGTTTGAAACCTCTTTCTCGAAGTGAGATCCATTGTCAGACACTAACTCGCGAGGTATGCCGAAGCGGTAAATAATACTTCATCGTATGAATTTAGACACTTTCTTATCACTCAAAATTGCATAAGATTCGACTTTCACCCATTTTGAGAAATAGGAGATGGCGACCAGGATGAATTCATTCCTGGTAGAGGACTTGGGAATTACCTTCCCTATGATGTATATTCCCAAGTGGAGAAAGGCTAGGGTCAGGAGTAGAGCTCTCCGGGAGGAAGACGATGTCGTGGGGTGTACAACTGACATTTGAGGCACCTTGTGATGTAATACGTATAATATTTTTTATATAGGTGTCTAGTTATTTGACTTTCGATGTATTTTCCTTGGAGAGCATATGACCACTCATGTGTAGGACACATTCTTCGCTATAGATTTTATCCATGATTCCGAGGGTCTCGTCTTTAATGACACGCCATAAGTGTATTTTGTCGAACCCTATTTTGTAATGTTGTCTCCCATAAATGATGAATTGGAATACCAATCGTCGTGGGGTAAGTCAGTCGTTAGAAGAGGCACTTAATGGGTTGTATTTTTATCGAGAAGGTTCCATATGTCTTAGTACCAAACTGTGGGCCTTACTATTATTTCTTCGATAGTGTCGACCTCAAAGCAATGTGAAGGGGTGTTTCAGCTAATTACTGTAAACGTTGAAAAAGGTAAAACTCCCGGGCTAAAAGATCTGCTACCAATTTGTAAAAGGTAAAAAAATGAAATAAAAACTATGATACCAATTTGTAAATGCAAAATAATCCAAGGTGGTTCTAAACAAAAATTACAACACTAATTATAAATGCGAAAGACAATGTTAAACATATTTTATCTTTTTATCCTTATCATGTATCTATGGTGATAAAACAGAGAAATAAACAAGAAAATATGACAAGGACAAGTTTCAGGGAAAATCCCGAAGGGAAAAACCTTTATTCACTTAGAAATTTACAAGACAGTCGACTTACGAATTACTTGATTAATGCCACAAGTATAATGCGCTAATCTTTGCAAATCTCTAATGAACAACTATTATCCTCGCAAGAATCACATGACCGCAATCCTCCATCATCCTCAGCCTTCGTCTTCAATATTGAATCCCCGCAGGTATCACAAGTGAGTAATGGATATCCTCTCCACCAAAGGTGTATGAAAAAGATACAAAACATTCTAGGGTTTAAATAATTCACAAGAAAAATATTCAGTGATGCTTTGTTGTGAATTAAAACAAGTTTTTTTCAACACAAAACTTGAAGAACTTTCTTAAAAGTTATGCAGAAACGGAGTTGACAAAGTCTTAAACATTCTGAACACGAAACAGGTATTTATAGAAAATTTATGGAAGTGCGTTCGAGTTGAACAAGTCGTTCAAAGGAGATGTGAATCTTGTTTGAACAAGATGAAATATCGCTTCTAAAAACATAATAAAAATGTATCAGAACGGCTTCGTTTGATGCTTGTTTGAACTCAAGCTGCAAATGACCTTTATATAACGTTCGAATGACATGGTGAAGTCGTTTGAATGATACAAGCGAAAAAATAAAGTTTTAGAAACTCCACCTACATAAACTCAGAAAACATTTTCGAAAATAAAAAGTTCTTGTTCATTGTTAATAAAAATAAAATGTCCCAAAATATAATTCCATAAATGAATTCAAACTCTAAATTGTTTAATACCTCATCGGGAAGTCGGGAAGTCTTCAAACTTGGAGATAATTTTCGTCTTGACGATGCGTGACAATTTGTAATGGAATATGATAAACAAGCCTAAAGCTATGTTATGAACAATCCTAGAAAAAAATGTTCTTACAAATCTCCCCCGTTGGCTATTCCGGTACAAAACAAAGAAATATGACCAAACAACAAATTAAAATCAGAATCCCCTATGACAAGAATACTAATACCCTTCCTAACCCTCGAGCGAAACAAAATAAGTCTTTGTGTCTTCAAACATCTTTTTCTTCCATTTTAACGTTTATCTTTTTTCGAGTGTCTTGAATTCATCTTTAAGTGCCTATACACATGAGAATTTAAAAACTCAAGGAAGCTCATGAATGAACTCTCCCTTATAATTCAAACTGATTTTAATTTTCTCCCCCCTTGTTTTATCAAGATAGATAAAGAAGTAGAAACATAAACATCAAATGCAAAGAATCACGAATATGAAGATAAGATATCATCACAAAAACGTATAAATCAAGCATGTGCAATGATCATCTCAAAGGCAAACACAACCAATTATTTTTGAAAATTTTCAATTTTTTTCTCAAAAAAGGCAAATTTCACAAGTACAACATGCAATACCTCTATACTACTATAAAATGCTTTACAAGCCTTTAATTCTGCTAAACAATCAGGTTTTCCACGTGGCACAAGAGAATATCTAAAAGCATTTTAAGATCAAGTCTACACCATGTATGTGTTAATCTCTGTTTACAACTTTCACTTTCCTCTCTATCTTTATTAAGAATAACAATTGGTTAAACCCTCCCACTTCTTCGAGCCACCCTCCCACTTCTTTTAGCCTTTTGCGCCTCTTTCTCTTCATCTTCTTTTATTCCTTTTTGTCTAAATTCGAACTATAAAGCTTCCGTGAAAACCTTCAAAATACATAGTCTAACAACTAAACCCACTAAATACATACGCAATTATGATCATCTCACCGACTAGATAATATGTAGCATAGGCTATGGAGAAACAAAACCCTCTCATCCGTCTCACACCACGACTCTCTCTGCTTGCCATTTTCGCCACTGCTGTCCATCTCAGCACATAAACTACAAAAATCAATTCAACCCCACAGACATAAATTTTTGAGTCCTTCTCTTATTGGTGGTTATTTTACTTCTCTTCTTCATACGTTCAGGTTTTACCAATATTGGAAGGTTCTGATTTTTGATTCCCCGGGTTGTTAAAGCTGAGTCGACTAATCGAGGAGGCGGGGCCTTGCCTTGGGGTTTGCTATCTTCGTCATGGTGTTTCTGGTCTTGGTTTCTTACCAATCTTCATTTCACTCCAAGTGGTTTGCGCCTCTTTGGAGGTTGGATTGTTAGTTGATACAAATAGAATGAAGGTCGTGCTTTATTTATTAGCGATTGTGTGTTATTTTTTCGTGAAATGATTTTGAAAAAGGAATATTACTTTCAAGTAAATTCGAAGACGGGTGTACAATTTAAGGTGTTTTTTGTTTTTACCTTTTTAGTTTCATAGCTCACATTAGATTTATGTCATGCCTAGAACAAAGAGCACACCAACTAAAGGAGATTGGGTTTTGCGATTTTGATTGCTATTTTTGTGTACAAATGTAAATTAGTAGGCTGACATGAAATTATTAATGCAAAGGTTAATGTCTAAATTTAGGTATTGTCCCTTAAGAGATGAATTATTTTATTATATAATATTTCATCCATAATAATCATATTACAATATAGTTGAATAATATTCGTTAGCACATCACATCATTATACATGAAATACAACCTGTTTTTTATTGCACGGGAACAAAGGAACCATCGTAGCTATAACAGATTTATAACATGTTGTTGATTGAATGATAAAGCTTATTATAATACAAAATTAGTTTTCTTTTCAAAATGAGATGATTGCAAAAAGTCATCATTTCTCGCAATGATTACATATACCCATAAGTTCACCCCCTTTCCAATTTTTGGTATTGAAATTAGGGTCCTATAATTCTACCAATAAGTTCATAGTCTGCAAATATGTCAGATATATCAAATGGGAGAACTAAGACCTTAGCAATCAAAACTGGGTTATCCTTTTAGTTTTCATCTCAAATAATAAGAGGTCAATGAGATAATTTAAAGCCTATCTAATTATGCCCCTCTTGATCCACCACCTTCAAGATAGTATGCCCCTCTTATTATGTTCTCTCTCTTATTTATTTTATATTTTATTTTGTGCCTTTATTTCTATTTACACAAAAAACTCATGATTTCAATTGATGTGAATCTTTCAGGACTTCTTGGTTTGTTGGTATTGTGACACTAGAATATAACTCAATATCTCCTTTTTGTCTGAACGTTTGGACAATGGCGTCTAGGGAGTTGGTGTAGATTTCTGAGGCTCCTTTTGTTTGAATTTTGTCTTTGATGGTGTATAAGGGGTAGAGAAAAAGGTAGGTGAGTTGATACTTAGGTTAGTAGGGGAGGGTATATTTAGATGTCTTGATGTAATCTGTTACATAGTGTGACACCCTGCCTAATAAAATACCGGGCGATCACTCCTCTACCAAATTAAAACAGGAGTCGCACATGAATCATTATTAGCATCACTGTCGAAAACCAAATTATTTACTAATAACCTATTAGGCTAGCGTCAAAATTTTATTTAACTAATCTTTTTAAACAAACTATACACTTAAAGCATTCACACAGTTTATATAAATGGAACTGAAAAGAAATAAAATAACCAAACACTCGGTTTAATAATAATACAACTCAAATGAAATCCTCATAAAAGGCGGTAAAAGAATAAATAAATGCAGTTGGGCTTTTAACCCAAGTATTTGTACACTAACTCCTATCTAGAATTTAAGGATAGAAGCACTACCGAAAACCTGCATGCATCCACAACTGCTGCAGCAGACGTTTGACTCGAAAGGATCATCATCCAGGCGTCCCTGTGTCTGGACACCTATATATATAATATATAGCAAGAGAGGAAAAATATAGAAACAGGTCAGAGCCCGAGTTGTGAAAATATTTAGCAAGTGCATAAATTCTTTATTTAAGAAAATATGTTGTATCTCATATTTAAATTGGTATCGCACTCCCATGAGATACCCTTTACCACTCTTCTAATAGTGCACTCTTGGCGTATACCTCTAAACATCCTAGTCAAACTACTCTACCTAACTGATCCATTACGCCCAAACCCTAAGGTCCTAAGTAAACCGGGTACTAAGGGATAAACTTCTCTCCATTACCAACACTGCGCTAAATTCGTGCGTGGGGTGTCTCGCGAAGCGAAATCCAAACAAGGAACCCCCCGATACACTACTACTTGGCAGTGTTGTTCGTCGAGATCCATTAGACCCTCAGTACACAACATAAATAGGTATACTCATATAATTATATACATTATCATACTCACTTTTATATGCATATCATTATACACGTCCGGATATAATCTCCCAGAATGAGAATTAATCCCTTTTCAATTTATCTCTCCACTCTAATAGAGATATATAATATCTTGTTCTCATGCACAAGTAATATACTACACACACAAGTATAATAACCATCCCTACGAGCTATAACTCGAGGATGCGGTCTCTCAATGCTATCATCTTCCAGGGCATCACTCACATACCATCTTGGGGACCAGCGGTCGGACTCAATATCACCGACATCGGGGTCATAAATCACAACGTCTGGGAAGCGGTCATAGTTCCTCCCCAGAAATGAGAGGAAACATACCCACCACATCTCACCCCTAATAAAATCACACAATATAACAATGGACGCTATGACCTAGGGACTATACGCTCCCTGCTCCTCAAGACAGGTGCCTCGCCCACATCGCGCAACTTCCCATGATAGCATTAGAGGGGTATGCTTCACATAAATATATATACTATCCACACAGAGATATATATACAATTTCGTATCATATAATATATATACTTTAATCACATCGTGTGTATATATATATATATATATACTCCACATTTCCACAAGGATAAATATAAATGGCCATAATTGCCAAACACACATAACGATGACTAATAACCCCAAAGGTTCTCACAAATAATATCATTCAAGTATTCTCATACTCACAATACTAAATCCGAAAGTACTCCCCCACTTAATTAATAATCTGTACCTTATTTCTGCATAAGGATTTATATAATTTCTCCAACTATACAAATTCATACTAAGTAAATAAATATCTTCCCAAGTTCATCCTAGTAGTCTCGCAGGATATACTCAACCACAATCGATATAATTATGTTTTTTACGTGCACAATTATATAAGCCTAAATGTCCACTGAAATTATCCCAAGAATTATTGATCCCCAAACACCCTTAAATTAAACAGGTCGTGGATTTCATTTCAGCGAACCCAAGGACTATATAACTCTCAAATATCAATTTAGAGATCCCCACTCTATTTTTGGGAACCCCAATAATCAAATTCCTCAATTTCTTTATTTTTCCCGAAATTATACTTTTAGTGCCACACCAATTTTAGCACCCTCCTAGCCCCTATAAATTTTCCCAAACGACTTGATTAATCCTCTAAATGAATCTTTATTTTCTCAAATAATTAAACAAGAATTTATTGAGATTGGAAATTTTCCTATAATTAACCCTAGTCAAAATTGCCAAAAATTCTGGACCATCGATCGATCGATTAACCCGAACAGCTTCTTCTCCGAGAAGCTGTTTCGGCCATTAAAGCTTCTCCCAAGCTTCTATCTCTTCTCCTACCCTTCTCCAACCTCAATCAACACCATATACACGCATAAAAAGGGTTTTAAACATCCTAAGACCCAAATCCAACAACTAATTTCAGTTAATTCCTAAGTTTCTCCAATTTGACATTTTTCGGGTTTTACCCGTTAAACTTCCGAAAAACCCATTTGATTCTCGAAAACCCAAATCCTAAAATCGTATAATATGTTATTACCAACTATGATATGAGATTGATGCTCAAAAATAAATAAAGAAAGTAAATTCTTGTCTGGAGGATAAAATCCGACGATCCCGAGTCAAATGCCGCGGAGTTTGGCCCGAATATCCTTTTTCTCTCCTCTTTTATCCTCTTCCTTTCTTCCCTTCTTATTTTATCTCTTTCTCCCACTCTCTCGTGTCTTATAGGGCAAGAAAAGAGGGTTTATCCCTATTAAATCCAAAAATGACTCGTTTACTCAATTACGAGTCCCTACTGGTCCATAAATTCTCGAAACTCAATTTCTACCCCCAGATACACTATTCTGATTATCTCGGCCATTTTAAAACCAACTGCACACTCGAAATCTCCATCCAAGGTACTTGACCGCAACTCACTAATTTAACCCAACACAACTTAATGCGAGATTTCCCAATAAAATAATATCCTCTGTTGCTTTACCCAGCTGGGACATATAATTAAAATACTCCAGTTCATTTACTTAATCCCAAAAGTAAATATAACACCTATCGAAAATCATCTAATCCTTGCGAACTCCAAAAATTACTATTCACAATAATCCCTTAAATTCCTAAATTACACTTACTTGTGAATTTTAATTATCCTCAAAAGTGCGGGGTATTACACACTACCCCCCTTACAACGGAATTTCGCCCTCGAAATTCAGATATAATTGATACTACCCTTGGATCGTGAATCACTCCACATCCTAATGCCTCAAGTGGAATGGTACTAACCCGATGGCTCTCAACCATACACTCACTCAGCACTCATCTTTATTGAGGTTTATACGAATACTGCTACCTCGGACATAAGGTGACTCTAATAACGTCACCTTGCACCCATCATTTCTTACACCACATATCGAGAAAAATGATCTTATATTCGCCGCTCTAACGTCTAAATCTCATCATAGAATCACAATTTTAAGCGTCCGCTCATTTACATGCTTGACTATTTCCATCAGTCTCTTTGCTTATCTTGTGCATGCTACCTCTTACGACATTCCATTCACCCCATTTCAATTCCACCATGAGTGCCTCGTGGAATATTATTCAACTTTATATACTACGATTTTTCTATTCCAGGCGGTATATAAAACCAACTTACCAAGGTGTCCATACATTATAACAGGTGCTTCTTTGCACAACTATTGTAAACTTTCGATGCGTACACTCTCTCTAAACAATGGGCCTTCTTTCCTTAGTGTAATACTCATATATGGGTTTTCCCTAACCCACAAAATTAACCAACCAACATTTTTATATCGGCGCTATTGACTCCACTGGCCTTACTGCCCCAAAATTCTAAGATCGAAGCGTTCCTACCTACATGAAATAGTACTATCCTAAATATCCCTAGTGCCCAAGGCCTCTCTAAACTTTCGACATTTGCTCAGTTTCATACGTGGGACGTCTCGCAAAGAGAAATCCAAACAAGGAACCCTCCTGTTACACTACTCCCTCGCGTCGTCGGTCATTGAGATATAACGGCCTAAGGCACAGCGATGGGAAATCCTAAGTGCTCCCTCATTAACCTATTAACGCTTTTCTACTATTCTATCCTTCCACTTAGGAGAAAAGGAAAGTCTAACTAATCAAGGTGCCAACTCCCTGCAAAAGCGTTACGAACATCATACCCAAAACATACTTCCTCCAAAATTTGCCTTTTTATTAAGGCATGGATATAAGCCTCAAATCAATTTCTCTAACTCCTACTTCCCCCATCAACTTGCAGCAAGAGAACCACTTTAGTGCTTCTCAATAGCACTTTTTCCCCATAAGCATACCATCAACATCCAGCTCATAGTCTATAGTGTTTCCTCCACACTATAAGACTTATCAACAAAATTAACATCCTTGCATCCTACAACATCTCTCCACTCCCGACATCGTTAACGTTCATGTGTGGAGCACCTCGCAAAGCTAAATCCAAATAAGTAACCCCTCCAATACACTACTACGTAACTTTATCGGTTGTGGAGGTCTATTAGCTTCATATATGCAACTAAGACCTATCCCCTCTTTCAACAAAATGTGGTCTGAACTCCTATCTCTTCCCAGGAGTCACAACATCAAGCGCTCGCACTAACACTAAGTCCTTAGCACAAACAACAATGAGCTTAAACCCACAGCTCAACGATAAATCCTGTATACCTTAAATCATATCTATAAGTTCTCCATGCACTCAAGCATGATAATGAAACATCTGCTCACTGAAGTTTCACCTACCCATAATAACAAAGGTGAACTCATCCTATATCCAGGTGAGAAATCTCAATAATTACCTGTTCCACCCTAGAACCGTAGTCACGATAGTCTTGCAATCATTAACCTGCTATCGCTCCGAACAACGAAGAACATATTATACTCAAAAAATACCATGCTCGTATACCACACATAGAACGAGTAGTATAAACCAGATATATATATTCAAAATATTATGCCGCTATCGCGAAAAAACACATAGACCTACACTACATAATGCTATCGATACTATTTGTAAACTCGAATCACAAACGAATCTAGGGATAATAAAACACTGTGAGTCAATCTTGTCACACAGAACAAGCCTCCTCCAACTGAGGTGAAACTCATAACAACGTTCTTGTCAAAGGCCCTGGCTACTCCAAATGGTTTCTGTATATGGTACACTTGCCCTAATTGAACCAAAAATTACTTTAATCAATGCCCCATCTGGGCACCCTAATCTTGCCCCTGAACTCCCACTGGGCAATGACTAATCGTATGGTTTTACACTCCACATTACAACATTACCCATCTCGAGTCACCCTAACCCTTTTAAGGTTATCAATATCTTGGACTCCATAGCCGTGATCCTGACAATCCTTTACTAGTTCCTCTTAACTTCTTCATAAAAAGGAAACTCCACCACCGGCCTCAATAGCCCTGTTTCAACGAATTCCCCGAGTGGATTCCCACCAATGGGGTCCATGAACACACACATTCTCCATAAGTTTTAGCAAAACTTCTCTAGTGAGCCTATCATTCCTAGGAAGGACTCTCTCTTCATTGTACTTACCTTGATTTAGTACAAAATTCACTTATCCATATAACTCTTTATTCACTGTCGGCCTCTGGCCGATCCTTATGTGAATAATTCAAAACTGCATTCTCTTCCTTCCTAATCAACTAAAGGAATTTGCGATTAAAACCGTCCATGAGATTCCTCTATGAGCAAAACATCCTGCTCCCCCGAATATGGTGACCACCGTTCCCACCATTTCAATATTGCTCCCGCGAGTGAAAATTTTTTCCTCAAATTTTCAAATCTAGGTATTTCCATACCCTTCTCTAAGTCAAAGCTTCTGAGCCTTCTACTTCCACTGAGTAATGCTACACTGTATTCACATGAGTTAACTTCAAAGTATGGTCCTTATCAAAGACCCCTTCTAAACCCTTAGCTTCACCGGGTAATTAAACTTTAGTACCACTCTCTACTACAGCAGTACTTGGATACTTATAACCACTATACCCTAGTAGTCATTTCAACCATATTTGACAAAGGCCGCAAGGAGAGTGACCTCTACTACGGTCCTAGTCTCCAACTTCAACTAATCGTTCCAAATAAGTCCTGCCTTCTGCTACCCTTGCAATGGCCTTCTGTGTTCATCCTGCATCGACCAGCACACGAATCTTGAACGATCACGCAAAAGATTACTATAATCTCATGAAACGACAGGAGAATGAAATCTCACAAGAGTAATCAATAACCCTAATCCTAAGGCTCTATATCAAATTGAGAGCAACGCTGAAAGCGTATTACGTCCGCACAGATTCCTAAGGACACTAGAACCTGATGCTCTGATACCATCTGTGACACCCCGCCTAATAAAATACCGGGTGATAACTCCTGTACCAAATTAAAACAGGAGACGCACATGATTCATTCTTAGCATCACTGTTGAAAACCAAATTATTTACTAATAACCTATTAGGCTAGCGTCAAAATTTTATTTAACTAATCTTTTTAAACAAACTATACACTTAAAGCATTCACACAGTTTATATAAATGGAACTGAAAAGAAATAAAATAATCGAACACTCGGTTTAATAATAATACAACCCAAATGAAATCCGCATAAAAGGCGGTAAAAAATAAATAAATGGAGTTGGGCTTTTAACCCGAGTATTTGGACAGTAACTGCTATCTAGATTTTAATGATAGAAGCGTCTATCAAAAACCTGCATGCATCCACAACTGCTGCAGCAGACGTTTGACTTGAAAGGATCATCATCGAGGCGTCCCTGTGTCTGGACACCTATATATAATATATATAGCAAGAGAGGAAAAATATAGAAACGGGTCAGAGCCCGAGTTGTGAAAATATTTAGCAAGTGCATAAATGCTTTATTTAAGAAAATATGTTTTATCTCATATTTAAATTGGTATCGCACTCCCATGAGATACCCCTTACCTCTCTTCTAATAGTGCACTCCTAGCATATCCCTCTAAACATCCTAGTCAAACTACTCTACCTAACTAATCTGTTACCCCCAAACCCTAAGGTCCTAAGTAAACTGGGTACTAAGGGCTAAACTTCTCTCCATTACCAACACTGCGCAAAATTCGTGCGTGGGGTGTCTCGCGAAGCAAAGTCTAAACAAGGAATCCCCTCGATTCACTACTACTTGGCAGTGTTGTTCGTCGAGATCCATTAAACCCTCAATACACAACATAAATAGGTATACTCATATAATTATATGCATTATCATACTCACTTTTATATGCATATCATTATACACGTCCAGATATAATCTCCCAGAATGAGAATTAATCCTTTTTTATTTTATCTCTTTACTCTAATAGAGATATATAATATCTTGTTCTCATGCACAAGTAATATACTATACACACAAGTATAATAACCATCCATACGAGCTATAACTCAAGGATACGATCCCTTAATGCTATCATCTTCCAGGGCATCACTCACATACCATCCTGGGGACTAGCGGTCGGACTCAATATCACCGACATCGGGGTCATAAATCACAACGACTGGGAAGCGGTCATAGTTCCTCCCCGAAAATGAGACAAAACTTACCCACCACGCCTCACCCCTAATAAAATCACACAATATAACAATGGATGCTATGACCTGGGGACTATACGCTCCATGCTCCTCAAGCCAGGGGCCTCACCCACATCGCGCAACTTCCTATGATATCATTAGAGGGGCATATGCTTCACATAAATATATATACCATCCACACAGAGATATATATACAATTCCGTATCATATAATATATATACTTTAATCACATCGTATATAGATATATATTCCACATTTCCACAAGGATAAATATAAATGGCCATAATTGCCAAACACACGTAACGATGACCAATAACCCCAAAGGTTCTCATAAATAATATCATTCAAGTATTAACATACTCACAATACTAAATCCAAAATCACTCCCTCACTTAATAAATAATTTGCACCTTATTTCCGCATAAGGATTTATATAATTTCTCCAACTATACAAATTCATACTAAGTAAATAAATATCTTCCCAAGTTCATCCTCATAGTCTCGCAGGATATACTTAACCACAATCGATATAATTATGTTTTCTACTCGCACAATTATATAAGCCTAAATGTCCACTGAAATTATCCCAAGAAATATTCATCCCCAAACACCCTTAAATTAAATAGGTCGTGGATTTCATTTCAACGAACCATACGACTACATAACTCTCAAATAACAATTTAGAGGTCCCCACTCTATTTTTGGGAACCTCAATAATTAAATTCCTCAATTTCTTTATTTTCCCCGAAATTATACTTTTAGTGCCACACCAATTTTAGCACCCTCCTAGCCCCTATAAATTTTCCCAAACGGCTAGATTGATCCTCTAAATGAATCTTTATTTTCTCAAATAATTAAACTAGAATTTATTGAGATTGGAAATTTTCCCATAATTAACACTAGGCAAAATTGCCAAAAATTCTGGACCATCGATCGATCGATGTTGGACCATCGATCGATTGATCAACCCGGACAACTTCTTCTCCGAGAAGCTATTTTGGCCATTAAAGCTTCTCCCAAGGTTCTATCTCTTCTCCTACCCTTCTCCAACCCCAATTAACACCATATACACGCATAAAAAGGGTTTTAAACATCCTAAGACCCAAATCCAACAACTAATTTCAGTTAATTTCTAAGTTTCTCCAATTTGACATTTTTCGCGTTTTACCCATTAAACTTTCGAAAAACCCATTTGATTCATGAAAGCCCAAATCCCAAAATCGTATAATTTGTTATTACCAACTATGATATGAGATTGATGCCCAAAAAGAAATAAAACAAGTAAACACTTGCCTGGAGGATAAAATCCGACGATCCCGAGTCGAATCCCGTTGAGTTAGGCCCGGAAATCCTTTTTCTCTCCTCTTTTCTCCTCTTCCTTTCTTCTCTTCTTCTTTACTCTCTTTCTCCCACTCTCTCGTGCCTTATAGTACAAGAAAAGAGGGTTTATCACTATTAAATCCAAAAATGACTCGTTTACTCAATTACGAGTCCCTACTGGTCCAAGAATTCTCGAAACTCAATTTCTACCCCCGGATACACTATTCTGACTATCTCGGCCATTTCAAAACCAACCGCACACTCGAAATCTCCATTTGAGGTACTTAACTGCAACTCACTAATTTAACCCAATACAACTTAATGCGGGATTTCCCAATAAAATAATATCCTCTGTCGCTTTACCCATCTGTGACATATAATTAAAATACTCCAGTTCATTTACTTAATCCCAAAAGTAAATATAACACCCATCGAAAATCATCTAATCCTTTCGAACTCCAAAAATTACTATTCATGATAATCCCTTAAATTCCCAAACTACACTTACTTGTGAATTTTAATTATCCTCAAAAGTGCGGGGTATTACACATAGGTCACGGATATTTGTAATCTTATTGATATTAGTACCGCATATCTTAATATGTTGATATTTTCATTTTCCCATCTTGACTGCCATCCGAGTACTTTTGCTCGCTATTCACAAATGTAGAGATTTTAATAAAAGTACTTTTTCATAATGCCATAATTGTATGTTTAAATTTTTTCTTCATTTTTGGTATAAAAAAATGTCTGAGGCATATAGTAATAATTGTGAGGACTATAAATAAGAAATTACTTTTATGTTCTTGAATCCAAGTTAAATCATAAAGTTAACAACTATTTGATGTAACTAATAGAAACAAAATATGTAGTTTATGTTCTTAAATTCCACTTCCCATATGAATTTTAATAAAGATACAACTCACAAAGTGTTTGACCACCTAAGCATATAACTAGAAACATTTTATTAGAAATAAGTAAAGACTAATAACTGGTTACATCTATTTGTAAGAATGGACGAGGATATGAAAACACATATTAAAGACGACATAGCCTAATCCCAATATCATTTTCATATTTTCTTCCATTAAATCGTTTCACAGACTACCGTCGGAGATCAAGAAGCTCTTCTACACCAGATGTGCAAGTTGTGCATGTGCGACCTTTGCATCCAACAACCCGTTGGACTGGGATTGTGTTTCTATGGTGATAAGAGAAGAGACACGAAGTGGGGCCGTGAAATCAAATGTAGACTTGCCACTCAAATTTGGATTTTATTGTTTGAGAATTCGACACTTTTTTGGTATCAATTTATTTAGATTCATTTATCCCGAATTTCTAAAGAAATATTTGTTATATGTTGTAGAGTTTAGTTCATGTATCGTATACCTTTATTTGACTTAATAAATGTTTTTATAATATATATATATATATATATATATCAATTAGTGAGTTATTTTAATTTAATTTATTTTCTGATGTTCACTGTTGTAACTTTTTTCAACAATTGTATTATTGTTTATTGTGTTAATTTGGCATTTAATATTTATTGTGATCTATTGGTATATCCAAGTATTGGAAAATTGTTTTGTACTTAGAATCCTACGAATGAAGATTAAACGGAATGAGAAAAATGATGTTTACAACAATAACTATTTCTGGACATGATGGGTTAATGGTATTGTCCATCTAATGGAGAAAATATTAGGTGCAAGTTGCTAAACACACGCGTAGACATATCATTTCTATTTTGAGATGTGATGTTTTCTTTTGCTTTTTGAGGTTTCAATTCTATTTTTTTTTGCTCATTTTATTAAAAGTTCCTTGACATTTTATTAACTATTATTTCACCAAAGTTCATTTTTTGGGTTCCAAAAAGTCACTCATAATATAAAACACTAACAAAAACTATTTATCTTTTCCTAAATCCTATGAAAAATTTGCCAAAAAAATGGCAAGGGACTTTTTAGAATATAAAGAAATAAGGTAGGCTAAGTGGAAACTGTGCTTAGATCTTTGGAACTAAGCGTAAATTCATCCTTTTTTTGTTATAAAGCTTGAATTTGATTATTAAGAATCAATATTTGAAATATACAATTTAAACTATTCTTATACTATTGGTATTCTCAATCTTAAATACGTAGTATAATATTTTAAACTATTTAAGAAAATATATTTTTTTCACTGTCTATAACAATCTCTCAATATTAGTGGCCATTTTCTACAATTTATGGTCTTAACTTTCATATTGGTTAGACATCCATTTATCTGTATGAATAACCCATGATGATACCGTGCATTGCGCGGTTTTACACCTAGTTATATATAATATACTAACTATATCAAAGAAAATCCGACACGCATATATATGTGCAAACGACCACAAAACATGACACAAAACACATAAGCTTTACACACCAACATAGTATCGATGTGTCTAAACATGTGGGATGGAATGAATGGGTGTGAACTAGTAATAAAAGAATTATATCCCAAACACTCAAATATGCTCAAGAAGTTATAATTGACCACAAAACTTTATCAAACTAAGGTTTAACCTCAAGTGGCAAATAAAGTTAAACTTAATGAACAAAACAAGTGCAATGCACACAAGCCTAGAATATTGATGATTCTACAGATCAATAGTGTCATGACAAAGTAAGCATAACTAGGTATCATTGTGAAAATCCGATGATCTTCAACTAAACACCCTCAAAATACAAACATGGTCATATCTTCTATTCTTTTCTTTTGAATGATCAAGCAAACTAAACTATTTAGACCCTTTTTGGCATATTGTTCTTTTTATTGCCTTTATTTTTCCTTGGGCTCTTTTCAAACGGTGGCTTTCATGACGAGTTCACTTTCCTCTCACAGCCCTTTTCCATGTACACTCACCATTTTTTCAATATTAAACAAATACTCATGGGCAACGATTCTTACATGCACAAATCCTCTTTAGTCAAATAAACATGTATATGACAAAATTGAGAGGAGAAAATATCACCAAACTCAAATCTACATCTTGAACTTAAAATCCAATAAGCTCGTGCATGTGTGTGTGGAGGCATGAACAAAGCTGAATCCATAAACCAAGTTAAGTTTGAAAAAATTCTATAAACATTGTTAAGATAAATCTAAGTATCTAAAGTCATAACCAAATGTCCTAGCCGCATGAAAATTGAGTAATTAATTGGATTCAAACACACCAATATGCCATACTATATGTGTAAAACTAAAATACACAAGAATCGAAAATATTTTTGTATTTTTCAAAAATTATATCAAAATAAAATATTTTTGTATTTTTCAGATATGACTCTATAAAAGAAAAATATAATAAAAAAGTACACATGTCATTGCACTAGAAAGAATATATCATGAAGCACAACTAGTGTATGACAAACTAAATCATGCAAGCAATCATCAAAATTTCTAAGACCACTTCCAAGATCAAAACAAAAATGCCTATGGTGGTCTTTCCTACCATAATAAGAACATGTGTAAATGGGAGGAACATTCGAAGCATTAAAACAAGACGAGCCATTACTATCAACACTACTCGAGTCTTTTAAATCAATTTTTAACTTCAAAATTTTAGACTTATGCAGAGAATTAGACTATTCCAATTTTATGGACTCCTTCTTCATATTTTAAATCATTCTTAAAAGGATATCTCGCTCTCCCTTAGTGAAAGAAATTTTTTCCCTAAGAGTCTTCTCACGTGCTTTAAAATTATTAGTCAAAACATTGTTATCCTCTTTGGCACAAATACAAACACAAACACTAGAATTTTACAAGTCCTCTAATTCTTTTTTTTAAAATAAGGACTCTATTCTCACACTATACCCTGGACAATTTTACAGATTTAAAGTCACCATACAAAGCAATAAACATATCACGAATGATATCTCTTTGAGTTTGAATGATTTGCAAATGTTCAATTATATTTTCAAAATGAGAATTTTCTTCTTCCAGAATTCAATTCTTTTTGCAAACTTCAAATTCAAAAGATTTAATTCGTCAAAACTAGGAGAATTCATCGAGAGAAAAATAAACCAAGCCAAGAGAGAGGAAATATAAAACAACCACCCAAATAATAAGGATCTACTAATAACTAATTGTGACCCACTCTGATACCAATTTGATTTGTGAAAACAAAGGTATCAGATGGAAAAACGTTTTGAAAAAATTTGGATCACTTGATAACTTAGAGCAACCTAATCTGATACCAATTTAAAAATGGTAAAACTCCCAAGCTAAAAGATCTGATACCAATTAGTAAAAGGTAAAAACACGAGCTAAAAGCTCTGATACAAATTTGTAAACGCAAAATAATCCAAGTTGGTTCTAAGAAAAAATTGTAACACCAATTATAAATGCAGAAGCCAATTTTAAAGAAAGTTTATCTTTTTATCCTAATTATGCCTCTATGGTGATAAAACAGATAAATCAAACAAGAAAATATGACAAGTCCAAGTTTCAGGAAAAAAAAAGGAAAAAATCTTTATTCACTTAGAAATTTACAAGTAAGTCGACTTACAAACTACTTACTGACTACCACGAGTATAACATGCTAATGTTCCAAAATCTCTAATGAAAAATTATTATTCTTGCAAGAATCATATCATCGCAGTCCTCGGTCAGGCTCAGCCTTTATTTTCAACAGTTAATCCCTGTAGGTATCACATGTCATCAATGGAGATCCTCTCCATTAAAAATGTATGCAAAAGACGCAAAACTTTCTAGGGTTTAAACAATTAAAAAGAAAAATATTCAAGGATGTTTTGTTATGAATTAAACTAGTGTTTTTCAACACAAAACTTGAAGAATATTCGCAAAAGTTATGCATAACTAGAGTTGGCAAAAGTCTTAAACGTTCTGAATACGAAATAGGTATTTATATAAAATTTAAGGCGGCACATCATTCGAATGAGTTGAAAAGGTCGTTCAAATGAGATGTGAATTTTGTTCGAATGAGATGAAATCTCGCTTCTAATGACATAATTCAAATCAATCCAGAAGGCTTCGTTTGATGCTTATTTGAACTCAGGCTTCGAACGACCTTCATATGTCGTTCGAACGACATGATGAAGTCGTTTAAACAATCCAAATGAAAAAAATAAAGTTTTAAAAACTTTGCCTACAGTAAAGTCAGAAAACATTTTTCAAAAATAAAAAGTTCCTCTTCGTTTTTCATAAAAATAAAACATCCAAAACTATAGTTCTGTAAATTAATTCAAACTCTAAATTGTTTAATACCTCATTGGGATATCAAGAAGTCTTTAAAATTGGAGATGCTTGAGTTCAGTTCGTCTTGACGGTGCGTGGCAATTTGCAACGGGATATGCCAAACTAGCCTAAAGCTATGCTACGAACAATCCTAGAAAAGTTATTCTTAAAAACATGATTTTGGAGTGCTCTCCTACATGTCTATCATATGAGATAGGGAGTCCAGTGCATCTACGAAGTTGCTTTTTGGCCTTGGGAGGAAGTCAAATTCGTGGTGTTCAAATTGAGCGACTACTTCTTCTAAATGGTCATGGTATGGTCAGAGCTTGTCGTTATTGATCTGCCATTTGTCTGGTATTTGATTGATGACTAGAATGTAATCTCCAATGGCTTTCAGATCGGTTTTTCTATTTCTTGGGAAATTTTGAGTTATGTGATGCAGTTCTCATATTTGATCATGTTATCGGTTCACTAATATATAATTTAATAATGACCTCAGGTGATATATGGATCATTCCTAAATCAAATCCCCTTTTGTTAGATGCCCAATTGAAGTATAGTTACCATGTTTTTCTATAATTTAAGTCCATGATATCCTCGTTTGGTAATTATGCTCTTATTATTCTTCGTTTGACAAGGGTTATCCTGCGAGTAATTTGGAAATGGCTTGCCCTTTAGTGTCCTTTTGTGGGATGGATGTGAACATAAACTCGGCTAGCATCAATAGCTATTTGTCCATCTTGCTAAAAAGAGTAGGTTTCTAAAAATAGGTATTTCAAGGAGTCAATTCTTGAAGTGAGTCTTATGTTAAAATACATCATGCAGTGGCACAATTTGGAAGTAATCCATGCGAGGGATACACAAGCCTTTTACAAGGTAGTGTATTTGATCTCATAGGATACCAAATTTTTTCTAATATAGTACATGGTGAATTCTTTTAGGGAACTCTCCACATATTTTTCTAGCTTGGCTCTGTCATCTATATCGGTTATGGTCATGTGGAGCATAAGAGGTCGTTATGGTTGTGGAGGCATTAGCCGTCGTGGGTGAGTGAGGTACTCTTGTATCTTCTTGAATTATTCTTAACAACGATTGTTCCACTCTTTTGGGGACTCCTTTTTGAGTATTTAGAATCTTGGTTCACAAATGGTGGTAAGTTTGTTGATGAACCTACTTATGAATTGCACTTGGCCTAGGAATCCTTGGACTTCCTTTTCTATTCTAGATGGGGGCATTTAGAATATGGCTTTGACATTGGTAGGGCCTATCTTGATTACATCCTTGTTGACCATGAATTCGAGAACTTTTACCTTCATGACTCCAAAGATGCAATTCTGCGGGTTTGACCTTATTTTGAACAGACATATTCTTTGGAAGAATTTTTAGAGTGCTAAAGTGTGTCCCTCACGCTCCGTGGATTTGATAACCACATCATCCATGTAGACCTCTACTTTCTCGTATATAAAGTCATCTAGGATGATCGTCTCTTCTCTTTAGTAAGTCACACCAATATTTTTTAGACCAAAGATGATGAATGTATATAAAAATACATCCCCCAGGGGAAATGGAACTAATTTTCTCCTAATGTTCCAGGTGCATTTTGATCTGGTTATACCCTGTGAATCCATTTACAAAGCATTTAAGCGCATTCTTGGCTATACTATCTACCAATAAGTCAATATGTGGTAGATGAAAATCGTCTTTAGGCATGTTTGATTAAGATCCCTTTATTTTATGCACATTCAAACTTTGCTATTAGCTTTGGGTACTGGTATGATATTGGCTAGCCAAGTGGGGTACTTCACTACTCAGATGAAATCGATATTTAGTTATTTTTCCACTACCTCTTTTGCTATTAGAGAACATTGGGTATGATCTTGAGGAGCCTTTGTTTTATGGGTTTGGTATATGGGAGAGTAGTTATCTCATGCATGACGATAGAGGGTTCAACATCGGGCATGTCAGTGTAGGACCAAGAAAAAAAATCTACAAATCTAGTGAGGTGACTTCTGATCTCCTTCTGTTCTATTCATTCTCATTGGGGAAGACCCTATTTATAACTGTTTAGTGCTTCGGGGAGTGCCCAAGTTTATGGTAACTGTGTCATCCTCATTGGGAGACATACGTTTATTTTCACTTTGGTCATTTTTTTAAGTATTATAAGTATTTTAAGTCCGTTATGTTATTATTATTAATTGCGAATTCTAATCCATCATTGGATTATAATCATCACATGTAACACATACATGAAAAATACTAGAAATAAATGTTTATTATACCATGAAAAGAGGAAGAACGACATTAATAGTAGTAGAAAAGTCTTCTTTATAGAGGGATACATTAGGAGGGGGTAAGTGTGGGACTCTTTATCTAATAGGAAAAACTCAAAGGGACTGGGTATGATGGACGTGGGGATGCCTTCGGTAAAGATCCAAATTTTCATTACGGGAGTTCTTTTGTTATGGGTGATGAGGTGAGACGAGCTCTATGGAGATACTTTTGGAAAGACCTTCAAGGCCTTTGTAACTTTGGTACCGAGTGTTGGTTGGAGTAAGTAGTGTTTCTTGAGTTGGGCCCTCTTTCCTTTACGGGTAGCGTTCGAGTTTTTGGTCGGGCATGTGATAGGGTCATTGTAAGGGCGTGCCTCAGATAAGGATTTCAAAAAGAGAGTGAATTTTATTGTTCTACTGATAATCCCATGAGGGTCGTTAGTCGTATATGGAGGCTTGGTTGAAGGCAATGTTTTGGATGGGAGGATTGCAGGGTCTAGTGCATGGAGGTAGAGGTTGATCTCAGGGATGCTGACCAACCATCCTTTCTCTATAGTGGTGCCTCAGGTGGCTGAGGTGGTGAACCAATTTTATAAGCATTCAACTGAGGTTAACTCAGTGGATCTTAACATGGCTATTAGAGCGGTCTCATTAGGAAATAGTGTGGGTAACCCCCATTGGAGCTCTAGATGGTTTTTTTTTTACCTTCTGCAGTGACCCATGATATGTTAACTTCACCTTGATTGACTATGTGGATATTTCCATAGTCCACATATAACCCTCCTCTATAAATTATTTCCAATACAGGTTGTAGGAATATGTGTGTTTCATCTCACCATAGGTCAGGGAGTCTATGATAGGGTAAATCTTTTCCCTAGAGACGAAAGTGTTCGTTCCCCCATTAATGGGGGTTCTTGAAGTTACTGGTCATGGATTTATAGTTGGGAGTGTACCCAAGGAAGGATTTTACCTTGTGTTCCATAGCCGTGATAGATTTAAGGTTACATGTTGATTATTTCTGAGTCTGAACCCAAGCATTTATCCCATCTTTTAGATAATTTGGTCTGTTATATTGTGAATAATGATCTCCTCATATTTTATGTGAGTGAGTGAAATGACTCAAAATTCACTGAGGCAGGTATCACTGCTGTTATGATGGGATTCTAGGAGAGAGGTAGTACTTATATTGGATATAATGGCCCAACCATCATCCCCCTGGATGGTGATGACCTCGGTGCCGAGCGATAACTTGACCTTCATGTGAAGTGGTGAGGTTATTCAGGCCCTCTCGAGTAAGAGTGAAATTGGTTAAAACACCGAGTACTTGAAATTTGACATCTCATTTTATAGGACCTATTACGAGAGTGAAAGTGATGTCCCCAAGGACCTCTCAGTGAGTATTATCATATGCTCGGATGGTCGTGGGAGACGGTGTAAATTCTGAGGTAGTGTACCCCAGACTGGTTGCAGTTCTAAAGGGGCATATATAGGTGGTGAAACCATTATCCACTAGTATCAGGGGCATAATCTGTCCACGGGCCTTAATAGTAGTGTGTAATTCAAACCGATGGTTGTGACCTTTCATGGGAAGGTCATCATCCTAAAAGTTGATGTGTTGTTTCATGGTGATGGAACCGATAGTGGATAATATCTCGGCTGGGGTTAGATCCATAGGCATAAAATCTTGGGAGAACAGATGGGCGAGGGCAGCTCGGTGTTCCCATGATGTATATATCGACTCCCAGAGGATGATGTTAGTTGAGGTTACTCGGATTTTCTCTCGTATCTTATTTTTCTCTTGAGGAGAGGGTATAATGGTTATTGTGGGGGAACCTCACTTTTTGTCAGTAGAATTCGAAGGAGTGGAGTCTCTACCTGGCCTAATGAGTAAATCAACCTCTTTATCCAAAGTGAATATGGGGTTGGCCTGGGTTTCTTATTTGGGTTTCTCTAAGCGTAAAAGGAGATCATTCAAGTATATGGGGCTGTAGGCAGGTGGTGTTGTCTTTGGGGCCATGAATTTTATCCAATATAAAATAGGGGTTTGTATCAAGCTCTTGGTCCAGTGTTTTAGAGAGGGCTTGAGACATGGAATTATTGCAACAACCCAGGCTTTTGAGCGGCTATTTTTATATTATTTTTCCCGATGGGCTAATTCAATAAAATAGGGGAAGTTGGAGTAAATATTGTTTCCCTTGATATTAAGGGATAATATTTACTATGTTTTGTCTATTTACCGTATGAGAGGGTAAATGGCATTATATTGTGATATATTGCGTCGTTATATGTAAAACGACGGTTATGGCTCATATTTAAGTGAGGTATAATTAATGAAATAAAATAAAATTGGAACATAAAATTTGTTCACACTTTCCCGAATGCCAAAATAGGGGGTGCGGTTGTTTTTAGAATAGTCGAGATAATCGAAATAAGTGCCATGTTGTATTTTGGGAGTTTCGGGCACTTTTGACGCGTTATGACTCAATTATGCAGATACGAGTCATTTTAATGGTGTATTAGCAATTAAAATAGGGCATTTATGTTTTAAGACCCGTTTGAGTCCCCCACCCCTTTTTCTTTCTTCATTTATGTTAGAAGCCAAAGGAGAGAGAGAGAGTTGGGAGAAAGGAGAGAAAACGGAGATTTGAGGCCAAAATTCGTTGCTTCGGGAAGAGAATCCGAGACTACAACCTCGATGCAAGTTTCTTACATGCTAGATATTGATTTAATGTGATAAATTGCATGTTTAGTTAAGTTTTGGGAGATTTAAACCATAAATTGGTTTTTGTTGATTTTGATGATTAAACCCTAAATTCTTGGTTTTAATTTTGATTTGAGGATAAATTAGTAGTTATTAATGGTATAGAAATGATTTGGGTTGAATGGTTGTTGTTGATGTTGGGAAGAATCAAGGGTTGGAGGGTTTTGGGATTTAGGGTTTAAACAACCCGTAGCCCAACCTTAAAAATTCTGCAAGACCGAATCGATTCGGCCCTAGCGAATCAATTCGGTAAGAGGGAAAGTGTCAGGTCTGGGTCAACCGAATCGATTCAGACCATCCGAATCGATTCGGGGTTATGCAGAATCCCAGGGTCTCCTTGAACGAATCGATTCAAACTCACCGAATTGATTCGCTTCAGGACCGAATCGATTCTGCCAGGGCGAATCGATTCGAAATTCTTGCATTTTTGGGATGTTTTTCCAGCTTAGTTTTTAGCCCTTCTCTTTTGGGTCCAAGGCTTAGGGACCTTCCTTTGGGAAGTAATGAGGAGTCCTAGGGGGTGGTTTAGGTAGACTAATGCCCTAGGATTTAATGGGATGTGTAGGCTTACCCCGAGGACTAGTTTTCGTAGGTTGATGTCCAAATGATATAGGAGATTAACCGAAAGATAAATTGGAGACAAAATGTTAAGGTTGAGACAATTGGGAGACTCTCCTTGAGGGAGATTCATTTTAATGGTTTATGATAGTATATTTAAGTCTTAGAGACTAATTTGAGATTTATGGCACTTCGGGTCTTAGGTCATTAATAAAATATGACTCTAAGAATAAGATGACATATTATAAAATGTGGTACTAATGAATAAGTACAAATGATTTTGAGAATGTAAAAACTTGGATGTTTTCAAATGAAAAGAATGATGATTTTCATAAATGTTAAAAAGTTATGGATACACACCTCTCTAAATCGCTATCTTAAGGGAAGTTCGCGCGTTGTGGTGAAGCCCCCTGACTAATGAATGCAGGGTGGATATAGTCCCTAGGCCATATGAGCGTTTGTGTTGTATATTTTCTGCGATGGTTAGGAGATTTCGGGTGTGTTCTTGACTATCCCGCAGGCATATTGCTGCTTCCCGACGTTTCGATAGGATCCCAGGTTGTCTAAATGATAGGCCCTGGACGATGATAGCCATTTAGGGGCGCGTACAGTGGGGAAACCCGGACGGGCGGTCTTAGAATCGTTATATATATATAATTATAACTATTCTAAATCAAGTTGGACTTGATGTATGATGGGTGCCATAAAGAGCATAATGAAATGCCATAAAGAGCATGAGAAAGTGCCATAAAGAGCACGATGAAAATGCCACAAAGGGCATATGATGATGATAATATTCCTGTTAAGGAAGATATTTTTACAAAGTGAGTAATTGAGAATAAATGCCACAAAGAGCACAAAAACTATGATTATATTTCCTGATAAGGAATGGAACTATGAAATGAATTAGTGTATATGTTGAAATTGACTTGGTAAACATTTGATAAAGTGTTGTACCATATATATATATATATATATATATATTCCTAAAGAAAGAAATGGGAATTATGTTGTTAGATGGTGAATGGAAATAATTAGGTATCCTTGAGTAGCAGTAGATGAGACCTCTCATATATATAGATAATTCCTAAAGAAAGAAATGGGAATTATGTTGTTAGATGGTTAATGGATATAATTAGGTATCCTTGAGTAGCAGTAGATGAGACCTCTCATATATATATATATATATATATATATATATATATAATATAATATTGTGCTAATGGTCTAATGTATCTCGACGATCAACCTTGCATTTAGTAGTGTATCGGGGGGGTTCCTTGTTTGGATTTCGCTCTGCGAGTCACCCCACGCACGAATAAGGGCATAGTGTTGTGACTGGGGAGAAGTTAGCCTTTAGTACTTGGATTAATTAGGACAGGGTCTAATGTATCTCGACGATCAGCCTTGCCTAGTAGTAGTGTATTGAGGGGTTCTTTGTTTGGATTTCGCTCTGCGAGACACCCCACGCATGAATAAGGTCATAGTGTTGTGATTGGGGAGAAGTTAGCCTTTAGTACTTGGATTAATTAGGATAGGGTCTAATGTATCTCGACGATCAGCCTTGCCTAGTAGTAGTGTATCGGGGGGTTCCTTGTTTGGATTTCGCTCTGCGAGACACCCCACACACGAATAAGGGCATAGTGTTGAGACTAGGGAGAAGTTAGCCTTCTGTTCTTTGTTTAACTTAAACATCATCATTGATGTTTCGCTAGGTTGCTATTACATTGAGAGGTGAGAAATATTATTGTTAATTGCGAGAGAATAACGCACTTAACTGTTATGCATTTTATTCACATGGGAATTATATCAAATCGTGCCCTGACCCGTCTATATTTCTTTGTCTCTGCATATACTCCTTGCCGTTATATGTGCTCTTCCGCATGGACACCTGTATTTACATTTCCATTTCGGTTGTCATGGAGCTACGACATATTGCGGATGTTGTAGGTTATTTGTCTAGACGCTTCTTCCCATTGTATTCTAGTTATGTTCAGTTATTTATTTGGGCTTGTTGCCCAAGTGTTGCATTCATTTATAATATTATAAATATTGCATTGTAATACTCGGTGTAACTATTTGTATTGGTCTGTTCACCGGCAGCTTATTCGGTGATTATTTATTATATTGTCATCCTTTATTCTTCGATTTTTGATATCCACCATTTTTTACAAATGGGAGTGTCTAAGTGATTTTCTTTTTACTTATAAAAATTTTAATTGACATTCCGTTTTCTAAAATGATTGGTGGTTATCTCGTACTATTATTTTAATCGACAGTGATGCTGAGAATGGACCATCTATGATTCCTGTGATTATTAGAGTATTGGGCTGGACACCTATTATTTTAGTAGGCGGGTTGTCATAGATGGTATCAGAGCATTAGGTTCTAGAGTCCTTAGGAATCTTCACGGATGTATTGCGTCTTCTGCGTTACTTCTGATTTGATATAGAGCCTTAAGATTAAGATCGTTGATTTCTCTTGTGAGATTTCGTTCTTTTGCTAGGTTATGAGAACCCCGAAACTCTTTTGCGCGTTCGTGTGAGACTAGTAAGTTGTCAGATAAAGGGCATCATGGAAGGACGTGGTGAAGGCGTCATAAGACGGGATTACTAAGAGCTGTGAACTGTAGTCGGGGATGAGGTACTCTTTAGAGGTCACTCCCTTTGTAGCATTATCTTATATTGCTACCGCGACTACTAAATACAGTGGATATAGTTTTCCAAGTGCCGCTGCCATCAGAGTGTGGTACTAATCTTGGGATTCCAATCTACGTTAATTCTTAGTTGAGAGGTCCTCGACGAGGACCATATGTTGAATTTCGGTTGGATTGGAGGAGGTGTGATCTCATTCGATAAGAATATAAGGCCGAGAGTTTGGCCTAGAGCGGGGCCTAGAAGTGCCAGGTGTGAAGATTGGAGGAAACTCTTCCACCCATTTGGAGTAAGGTTAAAGTGGCGAAAAAGGTAGTCGTCGTATATTAATGGAGTAGGAGGTTTTGGCACATAGGGAAACCCGTTAGAGACTTTCAATGATAAGTTTCTCTATGGTGCTGGGAATGATGAGAAAATAGATTCTTAAGTATTCATGCGAGGTTCGGTTAAAGGCCAACAGTAAATAAAGGGTGTCACGATTTAGGAAATCGTGCACCGAAATAAGAATGTTACAAGGAATAGAGAGCCCTTCAATGAAAATAATAGGATCACAAGTAAGCGATGCTAACATGTTAGGAGAAGTGGTGTTCGTGAGACCTCATCGGTGGACCTCCACCCGGGGAAGACTCACTGATCTAGACAGGGGAGGCCTGTAGAACGTTCTCTTTACTAAGGAGTTAAGGGAACTATTCGAGAAATCGCTAGAGTAGCTAGAGACGGAAGTGGTTTGGTTCAGTTTAGACTAGAATGTGTGTCTAGGAACCACTGCTAGCGGCCAAGTAGATTGGCATGAATGTTGGCGGGAATTTCCACCGTAGTTGAGGGTGGGGCATCCCTTATGATAATATGGAATAGTATTGTATCTACCCTAGATCCGGGTGTGTATATTGAGATTGTGGTAGTATCACTCGTTATGGGGCGAGTGATAATATGTGTGGTATGTGCTACTTGTATTATATGAATATATACGAGTAGAGATATTCTTGGAGTGGTTCGTGTGATAGCAAGTGAAAATCGCGAGGCTATCCTATTTCTAGTTCTAGAGAGGACTAGTTGTTTTATAATATCTCTCCTGGATACAGGTTGAGACTTTATAGAGGTGGTTTACGGTATGTAGATAGTTTTCATTTTTATTTTATTTTGCTTTGTTTGTTTTGTTTTATTATTTGCTTGCTTTGCTTGTGTGTGCTATTGCCTTATCTCCATGACCAACAAGTTAAGGGGATTGTGTCGGAGGGGTTCCTTGTTTGGATTTTGCTTCGGCGAGACACTCTGTGCATGAACCTTAACGACGTTGGAAGTGGAAAGATGTGCATTTTATTTCTTTTCTTCCTTTTCTTTTCTTTTCTGTCGGTTGAGTGCTGGGTTGGAAAGTTTAGCCAAGAATCACGTAAATGAGTGATTAGAGGGCTAAGTTAAAGTGCGTGATATGAGCACTATGATAGTTTTTCCTCTGATCGATGTGGGGAAGACTAAGATATGAAAGTTGAATTGAGACATATGATTATGCCTTAATGAGAAGGCCATTTATAAAAGATGTATGTAATGTGTATAGTGGGACCAAGTGTTTGTGGCAATTTACAGAAAGTAATTTCCTCAATTGATTGATATGGTAAGACTTAGGAGTAGAAGTTTATTAGTATAGTTGAGAGTTAGGATTCTATCGATCCCGAACATATGTCTTAGACCGTTACTTCTCGACGATCGACGATGAGAGGTAGTAGTGTAACGGGAGGGTTCCTTGTTTGGATTTCGCCTTTACGAGACGTCCCACGCACGAAATCGAGCGAATGTCGAGAGTTTGGAAAGGTCTTGGACACTAGGGATATAATTAGGATAATACGTATACGACTAGATTAGGATAGATAGATTGACTTTAGGATTATTAGGACGTAAGGCCTTTAGGGCATGTAATATGGTTTAAGGAAGGTGGTAGGGAGTTGACCACAATAGGTTTGTGGGTTAACTCTAAGTGGAATTTGGTCCCTATAAGGAAGAAGTATGGGATCTCGAGAGATTCAGAATGTTAGGCCGTAGAAGGAGGGGCCTTTATTAGATAGAGCATTACGTCGGTAACCTATCCTTCGAGGAATTAAAGTATGAGTTGACTTTTACTCCTGCATTCATGTTGTTATGATCGAAAGTGGACTTGACGAACGAGTCCTTTCCAGGAACGGGAAGTATTAATACTGGAGCATGAACCCATTGATTATGCGTCTCACAGACTTAAATTCTGTGAGAAGTATTATCCCCCGCTTTAGAGTTATTTGCGGAAGTGTTGGCCTTGGAGAATAGAGGCACTACTCCCTAGGCAGGAATTAGGTCTTTTCACGAACAAGAAGTTGGAGTTCGTGAAGGACTATCAATTGGTTATTCCCTTTCGCTAAGGAAATGCGGATGGGGTAGTTGAGGCGCCAAGTAGAAAATTCATTGAAGAGATTAGTTATGGCATGCAATGCCAAGTAGAATGAACTTCACCGAGGGGACGCTATAGTAAGAGCGTTCATGTCCGTGATTGATCGACTCACCTACTAGTGTGAAGAGACTAGTGGTGGGACGAGGAAGGACGGGAGTAATAGTTTATAGGGATCGAAACCTCCGTATAATTGTTCGGATCATTTCTTTTAAGTAGGGTGCTGGGATGTATAAGTGTCTCCTTCCGTAGTAGAACGGTAGGATCGATAGTTCTAGAGGAACGATTAGGTGCTATGATAGAGCAAAAAGAAGTTAGATTAAGATCGAATAATGATGACCTTAGTCCGAGCCCATAAGTGATGCCACTTTTACCAAGGGGTTTACTAGGAATGATAGAACCATAGTTTAGTATAGTATACCTTTATATGGTTATACTATATGCCTGAATTTTGAGGGTAAAATTCCCTTCTAAGCGGGGGAGTATGTAACAACCCAGGCTTTTGAGCGGCTATTTTTATATTATTTTGCTCGATGGGCTAATTCTATAAAATAGGGGAAGTTGGAGTAAATATTGTTTCCCTTGATATTAAGGGATAATATTTACTACGTTTTGTCTATTTACCGTATGAGAGGGTAAATGGCATTGTATTGTGATATATTGCGTCGTTATATGTAAAACGACGGTTATGGCTCATATTTAAGTGTGGTATAATTAATGAAATAAAATAAAATTGGAGCATAAAATTTGTTCACACTTTCCCGAATGCCAAAATAGGGATGCGGTTGTTTTTAGAATAGTTGAGATAATGGAAATAAGTGCCATGTTGTATTTTGGGAGTTTCGGGCACTTTTGGCGCGTTATGACTCAATTATGCAGATACGAGTCATTTTAATGGTGTATTAGCAATTAAAATAGGGCATTTATGTTTTAAGACCCGTTTGAGTCCCGCACCCCTTTTTCTTTCTTCATTTGTGTTAGAAGCCAAAGGAGAGAGAGAGAGAGAGAGTTGGGAGAAATGGGAGAAAGGAGAGAAAATGGAGATTTGAGGTCAAAATTCGTTGCTTCGGGAAGAGAATCCGAGACTACAACCTCGAGGCAAGTTTCTTACTTGCTAGATATTGATTTAATGTGATAAATTTCATGTTTAGTTAAGTTTTGGGAGATTTAAACCATAAATTGGTTTTTGTTGATTTTGATGATTAAACCCTAAATTCTTGGTTTTAATTTTGATTTGAGGATAAATTAGTAGTTATTAATGGTATAGAAATGATTTGGGTTGAATGGTTGTTGTTGATGTTGGGAAGAATCAAGGGTTGGAGGGTTTTGGGATTTAGGGTTTAAACAACCCGTAGCCCAACCTTGAAAATTCTACAGGACCGAATCGATTCGGCCCTAGCGAATCGATTCGGTAAGAGGGAAAAGTGTCAGGTCTGGGTCAACCGAATCAATTCGGACCATCCGAATCGATTCGGGGTTATGCAGAATGCCAGGGTCTCCTTGACCGAATCGATTCGGACTCATCGAATCGATTAGCTTCAGGACCAAATCAATTCGGCCAGGGTGAATCGATTCTAAATTCCTGCATTTTTGGGATGTTTTTCCAGCTTAGTTTTTAGCCCTTCTCTTTTTGGTCCAAGGCTTAGGGACCTTCCTTTGGGAACTAATGAGGAGTCCTAGGGGGTGGTTTGGGTAGACTAATGCTCTAGGATTTAATGGGATGTGTAGGCTTACCCCGAGGACTAGTTTGCGTAGGTTGATGTCCGAATGATATAGGAGATTAACCGAAAGATAAATTGGAGACAAAATGTTATGGTTGAGACAATTGGGAGACTCTCCTTGAGGGAGATTCATTTTAATGGTTTATGATATTATATTGAAGTCTTAGAAACTAATTTGAGATTTATGGCACTTCGGGTCTTAGGTCATTAATAAAATATGACTCTAAGAATAAGATGACATATTATAAAATGTGGTAGTAATGAATAAGTACAAATGATTTTGAGAATGTAAAAAAATGGATGTTTTCAAATGAAAAGAATGATGATTTTCATAAATGTTAAAAAGTTATGGATACACACCTCTCTAAATCGCTATCTTAAGGGAAGTTCGTGCGTTGTGGTGAAGCCCCCTGACTAATGAATGCAGGGTGGATATAGTCCCTAGGCCATATGAGTGTTTGTGTTGTATATTTTCTGCGATGGTTAGGAGATTCCGGGTGTGGTCTTGACTATCCCGCAGACATATGGCCGCTTCTCGACGTTTTGATAGGATCCCAGGTTGTCTAAATGATAGGCCCCGGAAGATGATAGCCATTTAGGGGGGTGCACAGTGGGGAAACCCGGACGGACGGTCTTAGAATTGTTATATATATATGATTATAACTATTTTAAATCAAGTTGGACTTGATGTATGATGGGTGCCATAAAGAGCACAATGAAATGCCATAAAGAGCATGAAAAAGTGTCATAAAGAGCACGATGAAAATGCCACAAAGGGCATATGATGATGATTATATTCCTGTTAAGGAAGATATTTTTACAAAGTGAGTAATTGAGAATAAATGCCACAAGGAGCACAAAAACTATGATTATATTTCCTGATAAGGAATGGAACTATGAAATGAATTAGCGTATATGTTGAAATTGACTTGGTAAACATTTGATAAAGTGTTGTACCATATATATATATATATATAATATTGTGCTAAGGGTCTAATGTATCTCGACGATCAGCCTTGCCTAGTAATAATGTATCAGGGGGTTCCTTGTTTGGATTTCGCTCTGCGAGACACCCCACGCACGAATAAGGGCATAGTGTTGTGACTGGGGAGAAGTTAGCCTTTAGTACTTGGATTAATTAGGACAGGGCCTAATGTATCACGACGATCAGCCTTGCCTAGTAGTAGTGTATCGGGGGGGGGGGGGGGTTCCTTGTTTTGATTTCTCTCTGTGAGACACCCCACGCACGAATAAGGGCATAGTGTTGTGACTGGGGAGAAGTTAGCCTTTAGTACTTGGATTAATTAGGACATGGTCTAATGTATCTCAACGATCAGCCTTGCCTAGTAGTAGTGTATTCGGGGGTTCCTTGTTTGGATTTCTCTCTGCGAGACACCCCACGCATGAATAAGGGCATGGTGTTGAGACTAAGGAGAAGTTAGCCTTCTGTTCTTTATTTAACTTGAACATCGTCATTGATATTGCGCTAGGTTGCTGTTAGATTGAGAGGTGAGAAATATTATTGTTAATTGCGAGAGAATCACGCACTTAACTGTTATGCATTTTATTCACATGGGAATCATATCAAACCGGGCCCTGACCCGTCTATATTTCTTTGTCTCCGCATATACTCCTTGTCGTTATAGGTGCTCTTCCACATGGACACCCGTATTTACATTTCCATTCCGGTTGTCATGGAGCTACGACATATTGCGGATGTTGTAGGTTATTTGTCTAGACGCTTCTTCCTATTGTATTCTAGTTATGTTCAGTTATTTATTCGGGCTTGTTGCCCAAGTGTTGCATTCATTTATAATATTGTAAATATTGCATTGTAATACTCGGTGTAACTATTTGTATTGGTCTGTTCACCGACAGCTTATTTGGTGATTATTTATTATATTGTCATCCTTTATTCTTCAGTTTTGTATATCCACCGTTTTTTACAAATGGGAGTGTCTAAGTGATTTTCTTTTTACTTATAAAAATTTTAATTGACAGTCCATTTTCTAAAATGATTAGTGGTTATCTCGTACTATTATTTTAATCGACAGTGATGCTGAGAATGGACCATCTATGATTCCTGTGATTATTAGAGTATGGCGCTGGCCACCTATTATTTTAGTAGGCGGGTTGTCACAATTAACTATCCATCGTACATCTCTAACTGAGTTTAGAGTAGGGTGGGGATTTCTTCCACCATGGCTAGGACTTAGTCATCGGTCTGGTTAGGTCTTTCAGGTGAGGGTTTTATGGACATTAAGGAACCCGAGCAGATGTCATCATCCTATGAGGTTTGTTAGTATTCTTCGTCATCAGAAGGGAGTCTATTCGAGACAGTCTCTTGGTGCTCTCTCTCATAGGAGGGGGATGTCTGGTTCCCTTGGATCCATTTCTTTCACATTTTAGCGGCTTCGCATAAGATATCCCCATAGTATTATCAATACTCTACATATTTAGGCCCCTAGGGAGAGATTTCATAGACAAACCCGACGAGAGTTAGTGTAGATACCATGTATTGCAGGTTGTCAAATTTTCCCTGGGCATGGTCATGTGGAGCGAGGTGGATAGCTCAATTTTAGTCGTATATGAGTACTTCTGTGAGGGGTACCTTCTGGCAGGGGATGACCTCAGCAGGACATCTCATTCTCTAGTTCAATAATATCGACTATGTGGGATGCGTCTAGGTTTATATTCTTATAACTACATTCCATGTTAGTGTAATGATGGGATGCGGGAGATATCTCTAAGATGAAGAGGTCATAAGATAATTTTAAGACGAGCATATTTTCTTCACTATTGGGATTGATGGGATCTTCCTCGTGTAAAGAGATCTTATGATTTTTATCTACTGTCCTGGTTACCATATTTCTATGGGTAAATAATCCAATCTAGTAGATCGGATGCTCTAATAAATTTTGACTCTGGGATGCCAAAGTTTTCCCTTACTGTTGAAAAATTGGATGGGGGTCCATTGCTAGGATCGGTGCAGGTAGATCCTTGGGTTAACTGGTTTTGATTCGGCGTCCACCGTAGGTGGTGTTCCAATATTGGTGATTGGAGGAGGAAGTATGCTCATTCCTATTCTGGGTGTATCAATGGCCATTCTAGGTTAAGTCCCTCATCTCGCATTTCATAGTATTCTATAAGGCGATGATGATTTCAAGTTCTCTCAAAATCTGATCCATTAATGATATGACCTGGTCTTCTTCAATAGACATGGAGCGTATGATGGTATAGACTTGACAATTGTGGGTAGGGAGTTCACTTATGAAAACTAAACAACCGCAAGGAGTGTTACTCATATTTCCAGTGTAAGAACTTAGTGGGATTTCTCTGTTGATAGTGATAACAATAGAAAAAGTTAAGGCACTTTCGTTCAGGATTTCGTAGATAGAATGACTGAAAAAAGGACAATACATAGGGGAAAGGACTCATATATGCAGTGACATTATCTTATGCAATTATTTTATCTCATTTTAATTGTATGTGGATGCTATTTTATTTTTTTAGTTCTTTAGTTTGATAGTGTCTTCAGAGGATGAGAACTTTAACATAGTCTTGTTGGATTCAGGTGAACAGGGGTGAGTCTCATTTTGTTGGAATTAGGAGAGAGAAAATAATATATTGAGTTATATTACTTTCACAAAATAAAAATGCGGTTAGGGGAATCCAACATAAAGGTATAATTTTTTGGCAATGACTTGAGAATTCATACTGTTTATCTTCCCCGTAGGAGACGAAACCATTCCAGAATGGAATATGAGGGGTTTTGGACCAACCTCCAACCGTCTGATAATTTTTGAGAAATTTTTCCAAAGAAATTGACCCATAAGTATCTTGGTTTTTTTGTGCAATAGGGTGTGTTCTAAGATATTTTTCTATATGCAAATGGGTAATGTGACCCGGGTAGTGGAGGATCGCTTTTCATTGCCATAGGTCACAATATATTGGGTTGCTTGGACAGAGCAACCTTTTAAGGTACGTGGCTCACCATTTTACCCTACTGAATTCATGTTCAAGACTATTCGATATACTCCTGTACTAAACAAACATCAAACATTTCCTATCACAAAGACCTTGGGATCCAAAGATAAGTTGTTCAATATAATAGACGGGTAGACGAAAATAGTGAGGACATTCATTGGTGACTAGCCTTTTGGGGAAGAGACTTTTCAAAAGTATGATCTTTATCTCGAGAAGTGACTTCTCAAAAGTATGAACCTATCTTTAGGGGGTGGGACTTTTCTGAAGTAAGAATTTCCTTTTAGGTAAAGTGACTTTCCTAAAGTACGAACTTCTTTTAACTAATAGATTTTGGGAGCCTCGAGGGTATAGGGTTTAAAAATATGAAAATCAAGATTATGAACTGAATGATGCAAACAAGTAATATTTAATATTTACATACTTTGATGTTTATTTTAGTGGGATGTCTTTTATGCGTACGTAATTCTTGGGAAAACGTAAGTATATAAGGACCTAAGCTCGTGTCTACATTATGAGGGACCCTAAAACTAATGCTACTAAACCATTCTAAAACTTACATATAGTAATCATGCGGGATAGCAATATTAAGCATAGTATAAAGGAATCACCATATATTTTTGTTTTCTTGATTGTATCCCCAACAGAGTTGCCGCTGCGACGTATCTCAAAACCCAGTTATGACAGGTAATATTGATTTCCTATAGTAGAAAAATTATCCCCAGTAGAGTCACCACTATGGCGTAGAAATAAACCTAGTTACAAGAGATAATATTGTTTTTTGATGGCATAAAAATAATCCCCAACGTAGTCTTCATTGTAGTGTTGTGGCCCCAGGAGCGAGCTGATGCTGCACCCGGTGGGGAGCACTCTTGTGTAATGGTGGACGCAAGATTTCTTGTCTTCCATGCCACTGCCCTCCCCCCACCTGAGGTCGGGTTATCGGTTTGAGGTTAGGTTGCTTGGTGACTTTTCCCCTAGATGTAATTTGACATCGTGTCTAATTTTTGTGCATGTGCCCTTGGTAAGTGTGACCTTCGTGCAAAAAAGGGGGTTTCGTAGGGTGTTCAGAGTCACTAGATTGTTTTATATAAAAACAAACAAGAAGGTTAGGGCTAGCCCTTTGAGGCTGATCCTAAGGTAGGTTTTAAAGTTTGCAGTTAGTGTAGAGATTCTTATTGTGTGCGTTAAGAAATCGAGTTACTGGAGGGGAAGGTTTTATCTTCCCTATTTATTTTGTATGCTTCCTTAATTATATGCTTATTATTTCTCTTTATATTAATCATTTACTTTTAGTTATTTTAGAATTTGTTTAAAGACCTTAGCATGATAATACCTTAACCGTACAGAGGTGCTTAGGTTGGAAAATAGTATAATTGAAAGGCATAGGGACATCACGCATCCGATGAAGAAACACAATGGTTCTTGTGTATGGCTCTGTGTTTTGTATTTGTATAACAGATGGCCGTCGATGTAGATTTACAAGAAGGATTGGCTTTAATATAGTTTTACATCTCAATAGAGGTTTGAGGAGAGATAGAAAGGTAAGAGATGGGTGTGTCTCAGTTGTGACTAGTGTATACATGTTGACATGCTTGTATGTAGGGATATGTTTGGGAGGTTCCTCCTTGAGATAACTTGATATATCGTTTAGTTATTTAGGTGTAATGTAAGTCCAAATATGAGTGAATCTCTATGGAGACAATATATCATGAGATATCTTGTCAAGTTTTGAGATCTCAATAAGGAATCGGTATTACACCTATGTACCTAGGAGGACATGGGATCAAAGCCTAAGTAGTTCAGTTAAAACTGGTTGTAAAGTCTATCGGGTTGTTGCACTAGATATGGAGACATACCTAGGAGAGAATACATCGAGAGACGTATTACAAGGCTTAAGTTTCACGAGTTTAACTCGGTATATCGCCTACATACCAATGGAGACTTGGGATCAAAATGAGCGTAGTTTTAAAAAAACATGGTTAATATTATATATGGGTGTAGGAATAGAGATGTAGACATCCATGGGAGATAATACATCGAGAGACGTATTATGAGGCTTGGTCTTCACGAGTTTGACTTGGTATAGAGCCTACGTACCTAAGGAGACTTGGGATGAAAGCCAATATAATTCCAACAAAATGGTGTTAGATAATACATTGGGTGTAGGACTATATGCGTACTTATACCTAGGAGATAATAAGAAGATAACTATATTATGTGGCTTGGTTTTCAAGAGTTTGACTCAGTATAGCACCTACGTACCTAGGGAGACTTGGGATTAAAGGCAACGTAGTTCCAACAAAACGGGGTATATACACAAGTTTGGGCTATGGGATATTAGGTATACAAGGTACAACAATATGGGATTTATGGAGTCTATTCCACAATATAGCATTTTCATTATGTTGGATTGATATATTTATATGTTAGGAAAACACATTGATCAAATGTCGACGTTTGAAATGTATTTGTATGAAAACACATATTCCAAGTTCCGCCGCCTTAACGGGCTTAGCTCGCTTGGAGAAATTGTGAGAGTAAACAAACTTTAGATTTTGGCCTGCAAAGTTTCGGGTTGACATAACTAAATGGCACTTTCCCCATAATGCATTTTAAAAAGTATGTTTTCAGGTTGATGTATTAGTCATGGAATTTAATTAGCATTTGCTTAACATATGAGCATGTCAATACAATACATAAATAGAGGTGATGGATTAGAAACTAGTATTTTGAAATATAAACACTGTAAATTTAATATTCAGTCCACTAAACGAGGGTCACGCTAAAGTATATAGACATACATGTACATTTTATGACACTATATATATGTGGTATATTGTCCCAAAATTTGTGTAGAGGTTCTTTACCTTTGTAATGAAAGTCAACTTTTTTCCTAGGAGAGTGTCCCTTATTTGAGGTGTTTTAATTCGAGCATAATTTTTTTAAACGTTTTGTATTTTGCATAATTTGTCTAGAGGTTCGACTCGATTTATTTCTCGGAGGAGACTTTTTGGATGTGCGATCCTCTTTTTGGGACTCGAAAGTGACTTTGCATAAGTATGAGGTTTTCTTGAGGGGAAATCGACTTTTCTATTGTACGAGCTTTTTCAAAACTTTCATAATGAGTTCGAGTATCTCGGATGCTTAGGGGAGATGAAGTTGAAAATATCGAATCGAGGTCAGGTTTTTGGATGCTTTGAAATGGTGGGTGGGAACCTTTATTTATAAGGGTTTGGTCAAATTGGTTAACCGTTTAGGACCCTCGATTTTGGGAAGTTGACACATGTAGGGATGAGATTATATCTCGAAAGATCTTGTAATAATTACTTTTGGGGATGAATAACCGATCGGTTATTTAAGGGAAAATGTTTTACTAATCGATTAACTATTTGGGGGACTATTAACTAATCGTTTAACGATCCCAGAGGGTTTGATTGCTTATTGTTTTAATGGGTTATTTAGTTTTTATTATTTACACCCTGGCCCTAAATACATTGATTCTTGGTGTATTTGACACTTTGAACTTCAATGTAGGTTTCGAAACTTGGTATTTTGCAGGTTCTTCTGGGGTTCATGCCCATGTCTTACATGGGACAAGACAAAGAGTCCTCGATCCTAGATTGCGAATCAAGGTGTCCATACCTTTACTCAAAGTCCTCAAGCCTCATGAATCCAATTAACCCATAAATTAATAAAATTGTCGTAAGTTCTAAATTAATTAACTCTGAATAAATAAGAACTAATCTCCAAACATTACATACATCGATCGATCCTAAAACTCTACATATTAGTTCGAAATAGTTTTATAATGCCCCTTCATAGGACTTTTAATAAACCTCAGCAGTATTCACCAAATAAACACTCCAAACTAAGTTTTTTTTCACAATCGTGCACACTGAATAAATTTTAGCCATGCACACATATTCTCTTCACACGGTACCAAACCCTACCATGCGCAAGACAAGAGACACCCTAAATCCCATAAAAGCATGTTTCTTCATCCCTGCGCCCCCTATTACGAACCCAACACCCAAAGATTCCATTAACGACCTGAACCAAGGTTGTATGACCTCAATACATCTAATAGTTGCCTAAAAACACCAATAGATCAATCTCAAAGCTATCACCACAAGTCTTAGATGTCTTAACAAAGATTTAAGTACTAATTTCAGATTTTAAGCTTAAAAACCCCAACTTCATATTTCTAGAAATTAAAATTTCATATTTGTTTCGATTAGGGATGCAAACGGGGCGGGTTTTCAAAATTCCTAACTCGCCTTATTTAATAAATAAGGCTGGGCTGGGCAATGTTTATTTAAACTAACTCCTAACCCATCCCATTTAATAAACGGGGAGGGGCAGGGCTCCTACGGGTCAGGTTAATTTTAAAAATATTAAAGTTAATAATATTACATTATAGTCTTAGAGGTCTACAATGGTTCGTATTCCAATATATGAGATAGTCCCCCAATTGTCATTTCATGTTTCCACTTATATCTTTTACAAATTTACCGTACATATAAAAGGTTTTCTTAGTGTGTGTGTTTGTGTGTGCATATATATATATATATATATATATATGTGTGTGTGTGTGTGTGTGTGTGTGTGTGTGTGGTTTGATTGTCATTAACATACATATAAAGGGTATTTATGTAGACATAAGTTAAACGGGACGGGGCAGTTTTATTTAAATGAACTCCTAAACCGCCCCATTTAATAAATAGATTTTTTAAAAACCCATACCCGCTCCTAATTCATTAATCGGGCTTTAAAACTCGCCCTATTAGGGTCGAGGCTGATTGGGGCTCCTATGGTTCGGGTTAAATTTCCATCCCTAGTTTCGATATTTAAATTAAATAAGGTGACTTAATAAAATTCATTAACATGATGCAAAATGATATGAATTAGATCCAATTCCAAAGTTAATTCATCACATTATTCATCAAAATATTATAGTTAATTAAGTATGAGTTTAAGGTTAATTTCTTGATTACACTAATTTCAAAAGCGGGTTTATAAGATTAAACTCAGATTATAATCATAGTAGTTGAGAAACTAGTGAACTATTACTACTATAACACAATCCCAATTAAATACTTAGACGATGCAAACTTATCTCAGGATAAATGTATGAATTTAAGCCTCAATTCCCCGAATACCTCTTTACCCTTGAGTGCCTCTTCTTTCCTTAATCTCATGGGGTTTCTCCAATGCTTCAATTATGATTAGGTTAGACTAATTAACCTAAGAATCAACGTTCCCACGGATTACCCTTAGGACGAATAAAACTTTAACTGGCCTAAAACTTTACCCAAGCCATAAACTAACCCGATGGACTTAATTTCCACTATTACAAGTCGAAGGCGAACTGTCTATGCATCCTAATAGTCAACATGAAATACAACTAATTATAATAAATTAACTAGCTCAATAAATTAATATATTAGTCGATAATCGTCAATTAAGTTAAAACTTAATATTAAATTTTTGACGTGCAATTTAGCATTATAAGAAACTACTTTACTGCAATTACCCATATTTGCATCCATTAAAATAATTAAATATTATTATTTGTGAGCTTGAGTGACATGTTATGTCACTATTTGAAATTTATATGTGTTATATGAATAAGTTTGAAATTAGACTTGACTGTGTATCATGGGTGACTATGTAGTGGTCAGGGACTTGGTATCGAGGGTTTCCTTATTTGGATTACCCCTTAGTGTCAGCTCCCAATGATCGTGATGTAGTTCCTTATATTGTCATGTTGCACTAAATTAGTGAATAATTGACTTTCAAACTTGTATCAGATTATTTGATCAAATTTATGAGTTCAATTAATAATTGATGATGTAATGTTATTGGTGATATTTAAAAGGTGAAGAATGCCCATTTTTAGCTTAAAAGTGGGTTTTAGGCCTATTAGGTTGGTATAAGAGTTTGGCTATTGTTTTAAATCATTTCGAGTTGATTTTAGTCTCTTTTAGGTGAGGTCTATTTGGGTCCCAAGTACTATTTCGTGATTAGAAAGTTTTAATGAGTAATTAGAGATTTCATAAGTCATATATCATAATTGGGGAATGCATATTGATTTTAAAGAGAGATACTTCAAGAGAAGAGGAAGAGTTAAAAGGATCTTTCCTTAGGTTTCTTCACCAAATTGGTAGCTGAAAAGGGGATATTGTGGGATTCATAAATTTCTAATTTTAAACTTATTTAACTAGATGTCAGTTTTTTATGCAAATTAATTAAACACTAACACATGCATCTAGGTGTATAAAACATTCCATCAAAAATAAATATAAACTGTTGATACAAAGATTTTAGGAAAAAATCCCCCGCAAGGACAAAACCTTTATTTTAATAGATGTAACAACACTTATAGAAATATGCAATGAATATTCCTCAGAACACTCACATAGGTCGTAACATAGAATCAATAATGGATTAACCGCAGCAAACCCATAAGAACCATACCTCTATCTTCAACAAGAAATACCCTCAAGCAATCCTAATTGACCATAGTCATCGTTAGCTAGCACCTCCCTCAAGAACTACTAAGTCAGACGTAGAGATTTCGTCTCTACAAGAGAAACTTCAAAAAAGTTGTATCTTGGGTTCCAAAACTATTCACTAAAGTTGTTGGGATGATTTGTGAATCAAAACAAAGTTAAAAAAACCTTAAGAGGAGAAGACTAAAATTCTGCAGATTGCAATTTTTGTAGATTGAAAGTCTCAGGTCTTTTGAAGTAACAATGGACACATTTAATAAGTATTTATAAAAAAATTTGGAGTCGGAGGCCTCATTAGAACGACAATGGAAGGTCTCTCCAATGACGTCTAATTTCGTTTAAACCAGTAATCAAGTGACCTTCTAATGACAGTGAAAAATGTGAAACATTAGCATGTCATTAAATGAAACACTTCAAGCGAGCTTCAAATGAGGTATCACGCGAGATGCTCTATCGCTTGAAGCAATCATTTGAACGAATTTTCCCTGTAATTTGAACGACATCAACGTAAAATTATTTTTTATTAAAACTTCGCCTCAAGACTTAGAAAAATTATTTTGACGAAAAATGATGCCTCAGATGTCTAAAAACATTTTAGAAAAATTATCCCAACACTTTGAATGAACCATTAAGGGGCCTAAATATAACCTTACCAAACTCTATCTCGCAAAGGCTTGTTTGTTAAAGAATGTTGATATTTGGATCCATCTTGATGCATAAATGATCTTGAATGTTCTTCAATGGTTGTAGCGGTGTACAACATACTCTAATGTAAAACAAACTATGTGAAATATGTCCTTAGAAATCTCTCCCTATGTCTATGCCGCTAGAAATTAAAAACATCTTAATTATCAAATCAAATGTCCTAGACCAATTGAATACCCTCCCATGAACCCAACAGTTAAAAGGTACTAAAGATGTAAGTCTTTAAACTTTCTTCAAAAATCTTAAACTTTTCTTTGTCATCATTAGGGTGTGCAAAATAATGATCTTCAAGTTTTGTACCTACACACATGAGACAAGAAAGAAATACCTTTGTGATGTATCGAGTTTAAAATGAGATAAACATAAATAAAAACAAATCTCAAATCTCCCCCATAGTTCAAACTCCCCCATTAATTCATAATTCTTTCTCCACCTTTTTATTTGTACGAAATAGACAAGGAAATGAATAAATAAAAATAAGTATAAAGTATCACGACAAGCAAAGGAAATCAACTACGATCACCAAAGGATAAACTTAAAAGCATTCACCAACTATGTTTTATTTTTTCAATTTTTTCAACCAAATCAAATTTTACAAAAAAAAAAATTATACGCCATGAATTTACACTAAGATAACCAAATCGTGGAAATGGAATGAATGAGTGTAAACATGCTGAATAGGTAAATCAACTCAAAAATACATAACAAATCTGTACGATGAATATGGATACTCCTAATGAATGAACTTCACAATCATCCCTGGGTGTAAAAATTCTTGAATTCAAATGATATCGACTTAATCAAATCAATAAATAACGTCTAAAACTATTTAATATTTTTTCAAGACTTTATCAGGACGTGCAAACTTGTTGATTTGTTTCCAACCAAACACCCTCATAAATAATAAATCTTTTATTTTTCTTGAGGTGATCTAAATTCCAATTGCCCCCTTTTTGGCATATTTATCTTTTTATTGCCTTCAATTTTTTTTTCAGGCTCTTTTTAAGCTATTTGAACCTTGGTTACTTTTTACAATGACAAAGTTTTTAAGTTCGATTTAAATAGTGTCTTAATCATAAAGGATATTATGATTACCATTCGTAGCCCTTCCCTGTTTTTCACATATATATTTTTACCTCACGAGTCATGATTACCTCACGAGCAACAGTTCTTACATGCATTACTTTCATTGTCAAGTTTTATCGCATATGGTTCATTTTAATGACAGGATTGAGATGGAAACACTTCGATCAATATGTGATAGACAAGGACAATAATTAAACAAATCCTTGCAAGTGTGAATTAAAGTAAATCATGAGTCAAATATGTAGAAAGTAATCTCAAATCTCTACAATACTCTTAAAATGCTATACAAGCATTTAATAGTCTCAATCTCAGGCTATCCACGCGACACACAAGCCAATCAATAAGTTGATAAAACTTTCCTCATTGAAATCTCTACTATACCAATCGATGTATTCATTCTACAAAGCCTCTCCTCATTCACATTCCTTCATAGCCACAATATCTATAAAAAAAATGTGTTGATCTCTCTCCTTGTTAGTTAGTTGCACAACTGATGACTCTCTATCTCGTCTCCCCATGATGCTAATGTCCACTGGTTTGATAATTAACTATAAATTTGTGTCTGATGGAATTTATTAAGTGTTTTCTCCATAACCCTATTTAAAATTTGACTGTCGGACAACCCTATTTTTATGGATTGGGTAGCACCCTCTCTCTATAAAGATTTCTGGATTTTTATACTTCAGATCCTAAAAAACTATTAAAATTATGGGCGTTATATTGTTTTAGATTTGGAATGGTATGTTTTTCCTCCTTCCCCCTCTCTCTCGATGATTTCCCATTTGCATAAATTCATGCATCTTATCTGAGTAGCTATTATCTAAAGGATTCGATGCAGTTTAGCTTGGGAGGTGTTTTCCTACTTCAAGGTTGATGGTTTTTGGGTTGTACGTTGTTTCTTCCTCCAGATACTATGGTGTAGAGAGAGAGAGAGGAAGTTATTTTCTTTGGTTTGATGGTTTTTGGGTTGTACGATGTTTTTTCCTTCAGATATTGTGGTGTAGAGAGAGGGAGTAAGTTATTTTCTTTGGTTTGGAGCTTTTGGGTGGATGTTTCTCATGTTTGTTTTATCTCAGATCTATTGGTTTGATGGTTAATGGTTTTAGTTGATTGTTTTGGTTTGGATCTTTTGGGTGGATGGTTCTTTCAGCAGACGAGTGGCTTTTTTGGAGTTCTGTTTGATACGTGGTACATCTAGATCTTTCATGTATTTTCCTTTTGTTTAACATTTGAGTTTTTTTTGGGTCTTGGTTTTTTGTTGTATAGGACTAGCTTTTGAAGTTGTTCACATGAATCCATTTTACCATTCCACTTCGTTTGTACCATATCTAATGCGTACTTTTTTATAGACAAAATCTTTGTTTCAAAATTGCCACATTATTTTAGGTGAGTTTCTCTCATGCCATCTCTACTGCTACTCCCTTTAACTTCTGTGAATGTGTATAGATTATTATTGTACATGCATAAGAATAAATATAATATCCACGCAAGTTAAGAAATGTTAAAAAATGATAAATTTTTTATTTAAGGTATGATCAAATTCAAAAGTAATTTCCCTTAATGTAATCTATAATAATAGTCCAATTGTATGGTGATACAACAATTTTGGATTGAAATATCAAATTCAAGTGAGTAACAAGGCTATGGAAAACTCTAAATACAATTTCTGTAGTACAAGAGTAAGGTTAAAATAGGAATGATAGGAAAAAAGTTATAATGAAAATATGATAATCCAAACTCTTTTATTCTTTATGTTTTTATGGTCTTGCTATGAATAACAAGTGCGCATCATATGGTCATATACTATATGCCCAGATTTCGCAAATTAAAAAATATATTATGTAAAAAAACTAGCAAAGGGGAATGGAAAAACTGCCACACTTTTATTGAGTAGGAATATTTAAAATGCCTAGTGGAATGCATTATCTTCTATGTTACTATGATTAAAAATCATATGTATATTATGTTTTATTTAAATTTAAATAATTGTAAAATTTGCCTAATCATATGTAATTATTTGTTTTGTGGAATACGAATATGTTCTTCTTTTTGGATGGTGAGATGGCATGTTGCGGATTTGCATTTGTCTAATTTTTATTTTATAAGAATAGGATTTTTAAGGCTAGATACATAAGAATGAGAAGTAGCTAGATGTAGAAAAAGATCAATTGATTGGGTGAAGAATTAAAAAGGCCAATTTGATGATTTGAACTAATAATCCTCTAATATCCCAAAGTAATCTTATACAATTTTTTTACGAGAATATTTTATGTTTTTCAAAATTGAGAAAGGGGAAAAATTAAGTAGAAAGTAAGTGCAATTAAAAATCAAGGGATAACACAGTTGGGAAATTGGGGTCACGTAGAGAGTACAAGTTTAGAACTTATAATATTATTTGTTATGGATTTATGACACTTTCTTTTCGTAAAATTAAACTCCATTTAATCTTGAAGCTTCTTTTGTTCACATAATTTCTTCCAATCCTTATATGTGTTGAGCCCATTTTTCAAGGAGTCCCTAGCCATTCTCCAATAATTTCTTCCACTTCGTATCTCTCTAATTTCAACCTATAATTAATTTTGAAACCTGTTTAATCCATCCATATGACCTCTCTCTCTCTCTCTCTCTCTCTCTCTCTCTCTTCCCAACCTTTTTTGTGTCTATTTTATTTTCCTCTGTCTTATTCTCTCCAGCGTCCGTATTTTACCATTTGGCCCTCATTTTGGCAAAAGGAACAAATACCAGATACACTGAATATACATCTATCTCTCTATGCTAATGCCCACTTCATTTGAACAGGTATCAAAGTGTTTGTTCATTAGTTCATGTATATATATATAAATATGGATCTAACCAATTTCTTCTCAAATTGGTGGGTTTAATTTTGTTTCCCATTTTCTTCTTAAATCGAAATGCATAAGGTTGATTATTTTTTCCTTTTTATTTTATTTGGATCAATTGATGGGGTTATGAATTCATGACTTAATTATTAATTTTTATTTGGCTTTCATTTGTTGATTACATTGATGTTTGCAAAGGTGATTCAAGATCGTGCTTGGCCATTGCGCGGGTTTACACCTAGTCTCATCTTAATGACTCCAAAAATTATAAAGCACATGGATGAAATGATTCATCGTCTTAAAACACTGTCAAATAGTCACAAGGATATGTAATGATGTTGTGACTTGGCAATCCTAAATATTCATCCATAAACGGTGTAAAACAAAATACAAAAATCTTTTTTTCATTTTCAAAAATTTTATCAAAATAAAATCTTTGTGGCTTTTTCACGTTTTTCTAATAAAAATAGAAAATATTTTTGTATTTTTCCAAAACTAAAATCTTTTTGATTTTTTGAAAAAAATATATCAAAAATGAAAAATATAAACACAAAAGTAGTATAATTAGCAATAGGCATAAAATATCACCATGAAAATCATCCTATGCTAGCAAAGAAGTCTAAACGTCAACTGTTAGCTGCGGTGAAGTTTTCCAAAGGTGGTAACATCTCATGAAAAAGATTCATTAAATCATATGAAGTTTTGACCAAAAATTTAACTTGCCCTCGAATATGTGCAAATCTCTCATGTAATCATCCGGAGAATCATGTGTGGGCGTGTGGGGGGAACACATGGCAAAGCTCTATGTGACACATTACACAACTTAAAATAGAATTCCCTAAGGTGTCATATTTTCTTGCAATGGGTGCAAACATACACGGGCCTAGAAACACCTCTCTCAAATTGTGTAGGACGCGCTTTCCTATTAGGTAATGAACGCCTAGGTGATTTGGGTTGAGAGCCATAAGGATAGATCACAAACTCATGAACCGGCTGGCTTGGAACATGAGAAGTGGACGCACCTTCATGACCTATTCCTAGTCTCCCAATATTACCCAAAGCGGGATCGAGGAGAATATTTCCTGCGTTCTTAGATGTATCCTCTATAGTGACATTTACCTCTAAGGCTCGTTCGAGATATCTCTCTAATTGAACCACATGGGTTTCAAGTTCACTCTTTTCCCGACTTACGACGATCAAGTTCTCATTCAAAGTAACCTTAACCTTCTTGAGTTGACTCGCTAATGCCTCAAATACCCTCAAGACCTCTAACTCTCTCTCCAAATCTAACATCCTAAGACCTAACTCCTTATTCAAGTTCTTCGTCTTTAAGGTTTCGGCGTATAAATCTCTAAACTCTTTTTGGAGTTCACTTTCACCCTCACTAGCGCACTCACTCTCACACTCTATATGAACACTGAAATCATCATTGGGGCTTTCACGTGCAAAAGTATCCACATCGTTGTAGGATAAACTAGGTGTGCTCACGTGATTAACTAAAAAATAAACACACATCCCATGTGAAGATTCATCCTCAGAACCTTTCACCTCTTCCTCATTATTGCTAAGAGTGGCTAGTATGGAAATCTTCTTTCCCTTTCTCTTTAGCCTAGTGGGTCACTCAAACTCCCTATGCCCCTTTTCTCTCGCAATCAAAGCATATCTCCTCTTCCTCTTTCTCACCGCTCTCTATGTCCTCTTCTTTCTTTTTATTTTTCTCAAAAATATTTTTATTGGAAGAATTTTCTTTTGGAAAATTGAGAAACTTTTTAACATTTTTAGCAACCATTACCATATCATCAAAATCAAATTCTCCCTTAGACTCGGACTCATAAACTTTCACTTTTTATTTCTTTTCTCTCTTGGACACTTCCTCACTCTTCCTAGATTGGGCTCTAAGTTCAATCCCTCTATCCTTAGGTTTGATAATGTCAGGAAACATGACAATTTCATATATCTAGAGGTCTCCTACCAATTCTTCTAACTTAAGATTGCTCAAATTTCCTAAGGAATTTAACACAATCACTTTCGGGATAAAACATTTAGGAAACAATCTCAAAATATTTTCAAATTCTTTTTAACTAATAGTGCATCATGAATGTGCTCACAAAGATTGAAACTATTGTTGACAATATCAGACAAACGTGATTAAAAGTCATAAAAACACTTAGATTCAAGCATGGTAATTGTTTCAAATTGAGTCGTTAAATTTTGCAATTTAGTCTCTTTTACTGCATTCGTGCCTTCATGAGTAAGTTTTAAAACATCCCAAGCTTCTTTTGACACGGTGAACGTCATGAGGCGTCGGAACTCATCAAGGGTGACAACTCTAAAAATTGAACTTAGTCCACGAGAATTAAACGTGCTCCATTTAAATTCATCCTTAGTCCAGGCAGTCACAGTTTTAAAAATTAGTAACCGAATATATAAGTTTTCATTCGAAAACATTGCAAAATCTCAAAATCAGATTTAAAAAAAATCAATATCATAATTTTTTTGCGAAAAACAAGGATCACTCGATAAATTGGAGAAACTCGCTCTGATACCAATTTGAGAAGGGGAGATCCCTTCAAAAGTTCTGATACTAATTTAAGAAGGGGAGATCGCTTGAAAATATCTGATACCAATTTGAGAATGCTATGTGATATCAATTGTATGTGGATTCACAAATTTGGAGTTTTAAACTTATTTATCTAGATGTCAATTTTTTATCCAAATTAATTAAACCCTAACACATTCATATAGGTGTTTAAAACATGCCATCACAAATAAACATAAATTGCCGATACACAGATTTTAGGAAAAAATCCCCCGCAAGGGCAAAACATTTATTTCAATAAATGCAACAACACTTACAAAAATCTGTAATGAATATTCCTCAGAACACTCACATAGGTCGCAAACTAGAATCAGTAATGGATTAACAGCAGTAAACCCACAAGAACTGCAACTCCATCTTTAATAAGAAATACCCTCAATCATTACCAATTGATCGCAATCGTCGTCAGCCAGCACCTTCCTCAAGAGCTACCAAGTCAGCCGTAGAGATTTCGTCTCTACAAGAGAAACTCCAATAAGTTGTATCGTGGTTTTCAAAATGATTCACTAAATCTATTGGGATGATTTGTGAATCAAAATAAAGTTAAAAACGCCTTAAAAAGAGTAGACTAAAATTCTGCAGATTGTAATTTTCGTATATTGAAAGTCTCAGGTCTTCTGAAGCAAAATGGACTCATTTAACACGTATTTATAAAAAAATTCAGTCGACGGCTTTGTTCAAACGACAATGGTAGGTCGTTCGAATGAGATCTAATATCGTTTGAACCAGCCATGGCGTGACCTTCTAACAACAGTGAAAAATGTGAAACAATAGCATGTCATTAGATGAAACACTAAAAGTGAGCTTCAAATGAGGTATCGCGTGAGATGCTCTGCCTCTTGAAGCAGCCGTTTGAACGACTTTGCCCTGTCATTTGAATGACATCAGCGTAAAATTATTTTTTTATTAAAACTCTGCCTCAGAACTTAGAAAAATTATTTTGAGGAAAAATTATGCCTTAGATGTTTAAAAACATTTTTGAAAAATTATTCCAACACTTTAAATGAACCATTAAGGGACTTAAACACAACCTTACCAAAATCTATCTCGCAGAGGCTTGTTTATTGAAGATTGTTGATATTCGGATCCGTCTTGATGCATAAATGATCATGAGTGTTCTTCGACGATTGTAGCGGTGTACAACATACTCTAACGTAAAACAGACTATGTAAAATATGTCCTTACAGTATGAGGAAGTTTATTTAGAATTGGATTATAGTTGCGTTTGTGTTAGATTATATCTATTTGTTGGAATCTAAATATAATCATTCCCTAATCCAATTATTATTATTAATAAGGTTAATTTTCATAAATAGTCAAATTAAGATGTTAATCATGTCGAATTCTGTCGTATATTGCTTGATTTCCTTATAAAGTTGAATTAAAATTGCTAGAGGATGATTAAAACATGCTTTATATTATAAAGGGTCATTTATTGCTTGGGGTACATTTGTTATCAGTATTTTGTTCCTGGGGTACGTTTGTTTACGTATTAGTTCGTTGGGGATTGATTTGGATGGAATCCGTTAACTTCCGTTAAAATACTTTCTCTCACTTGTCAAATCTCTTATTTGCCCCTGATGATACAAAAAGACGCACGTGCGCCTCTATAAAATACACTTCTTTTATAAAAAACACATATAAACCATACATTTCTTTTACATGCTTTTCGAAATAAAAACTTTTTTGAATAAAATTAACTATTCCAATTATAAAAATAGAAATGTTATAAAATGTTCTTCGCTTATACAATTATTTTCAGAAAAAAAAATTGTTTATAATTGTTTGAAACAGTTTTTTAACTATTCCAGTTTTTAACTATTTTATAACATGTTAAAACTGTTTATAATTGTTTAAATAAAAACAGTTTTTATAACAGTTAAAAACAGTTTTTATTTAAACAATATTCCAGTTTAAATAAAAATTGTTATAAAATATTTAACTGTTTAAATAACGGTTATAATTGTTTTAATAAAAACAGTTTTTAACTATTGTTTATTTTAATTATAATTGTTTAACTATTGTTTAAAACAGCTAAAATAATGGTACAAAAACAGTTTTTTAACTATTGTTTAAATAACAGTTATAGTTGTTTAACTATTGTTTATAACTGTTTATTTTAACTAAAATTCATTTTATAACAGTTTTTTAACTATTCCAGTTTTTTGAAATCAGTTAATTTTATTCCAGTTATAAAAAATTGTTTAAATAAAAACAGTTTTTTAACTATTCTAGTTTTTTAAAATCAATTATAAACAGTTATAAAATATTCTAGTTATATTTTATAAACAATTTTATAACTGTTTTTAACTGTTATAAAATATTTAAAAACGGTACGAAAACAGTTATAATTGTTTAGATATTTAGTTGTTTTTAAACAATTATGACTGTTTTTAATTGTTATAAATATTTAAAAACGGTACGAAAACAATTATAACTGTCATTTAAACAATTATAACAGTTTTTATTTAAACAATGTTTCAGTTATATTCTAGTTTTTAACTGTTATAAAATATTTAAAACATTATAACATTTTATAACCAAATTTTTAAAATTAACTATTATAGTTATAAAAATTGTTTAAATAAAAATAGTTTTTTAACCATTCCAGTTATAAAATCATTTTTATTTTGAAATATAAATGTTTTAAACAATTATTTTCAGGAAAAAAATGTTATTCGCTTGATAAAAATAGAAATGTTTTTAGCCAAAAAAAAAATTCCATTCAAAAAAATATTAAAATAAAACTGATTTAAAACTGTTTTCATTTAAAAAAAATTCAGAAAAAAACGTTTTTCGAAAATAAATTCCAGAAATTCAAGCTACAAATTTCAACAAATTACCAATAAAAAAAGCTTATATAATTTAGCGGTTTAAATCCAACAATATTTTAACAATTTTCCAGCAACAATAAAAATATTTCCAGCAAAAAAATAAGTAAATCTGTTTTCATCCAAAAAAAATATTTTTCAGCAAAATAAAAATGATTTTAAAAAAATTAGCCTAAAAAACTGTTGTCTAATACATAAACCCCAAATAAAACAGTTTTTTTAAACTATTTTTGTAAACGTTTTTGTTTTCTTGAAATATATTTTTTGTTATAAATGTTTTTGTTTTCTTGAAATATATTTTTTTAACTGGAATCAGTTTTATTTTTTAATTTTTTTGCTGGAAATATATTTTATTATTAGAAAAACATTTTTTTTCTAAAAATAATTTTTTTAACTGAAATCAGTTCATATATTTTTTTGCCAAAAATTTATATGCTTTTTTCGGCCGAAATTTATATTTTTTTTAACAATTTTCGGAAATTATTTGCTAAAAACTTTTTAACAGTTTTTTTCCTGAATATTTAAACCTTATATATATATATATATTCAATTTTGGAAACAGTTTTTACTAAATAGTTTTTATAAATTTTAAATAGTTATTATAAATATTGAACATATTTTATAAATACTAAACACTTTTTATCAAACTTTTTTTTATAAGTATTAAACAGTTTTTAGAAATATTGTAGAGTTTTTTTACAAATACTTAACATTTTTTTTTATAAATATTACACATTTTTTATTAAAAGGTCCTTATTAAACAATATTTTGGACCCAAATAATGGCATCAAGGGCAAAGATGTATCATCAGGGGCAAATAAGAGATTTGACAAGTGAGATAAAGCTTTTTAACGAAAGTTAACGGATTCCATCCAAATCAACCCCCATCGAACTAATACATAAACAAACGTATCCGAAGAACAAAATACTGATAACAAATGTACCCCAAATAGTAAATGACCCTATTATAAATCATGTAAAATCCCTCCGATTAGATGAATTAATCCATGAAAACTCTAGGTTAATTGATGAAATTGATAAACTAGGTTCTTGTCGTTAAATTTGAATTTCCTTTGAATCTTGAATAGAAACTTGATCAATTATTGTTATAATTAAGTTCCAATAACTTATTTGATAAGGTTTTATTGTTAGGATGTTTATTGGGGCTTTGATGAAGCTTTTGGAGTCATTAATGGGTTTTTAGAAAGAGAAATGGGGCTTTGGAGAAGATGAATCCTGTAACTTGTTTTTTTTTCAAAGACATGTAGGAGTCGATCGATCGACCCTGACAGTTTTTGTGCTATTTTGTTTTTGGAATGTTTGGTTAGTTTGGGGATAACTTTTTGTTTAATTAACTAAATATGGGTATATGAATAATATGGATTGAGAGGTTTGTATTTGCATATTGGTTGAATGTTCAATTCCATGTGATGTTACAAAATTAAATAATTTTGTTAGGACATTGAATCCTATGAATGAGTATGATCTCTTATCTTGTATTGTTTATGAAATGCATAGCATGTGTGAGTACTCATGGATGACGTACTAGGAGGGATTCCATTTTGGGACACGTGCGACATAGACCGCGAAGGTACCTTGGTGAAAGAGACGGATCTGCCATGATCAGTTTACTCCGGATCCTGCTATCAACATACCCTGATCCTAAAGGGGTTTCACGAGAGTTTTCATCGTATTGTCTTAGGTATGGTAGGATATACGAATGATGGGAAGGCATAGAGATTTATCCCTTTGTTAATTATGAGGTCTTAGGCGTGGGGCGTTCTAAGACTATACCTAGTACACACGAGTGATTCCCAAAGATAACAAGGATAGGCCTTTGTTGTTTCAGGCTTCAGTTAACCCATTTACAATGTATGTGTTGGGGACCATACTTTTGTGGATATTATAATTTGAGACTATCGTATTAATTTTATACAGTTGAGATCATTTGTATAGTATTCATATGAATCAATTTGTTATATTTAAATTGTGTAGAATAATATTTAGTCATGGGTTCACTTGGGTTTGGTCTTTTAAATGCATGTAATATCTAAAATTGTTTGGGTTGGTATAAAACTTAACAACTACTAAAATGCGAGAGAAAGATTCATAGTTTTACTTTTGAAAAACGTTGCTAATGTCGTTTAATACAAGATTAAACTGTACAAGCAACTCCGAGATGTTTGTTGAAGAAACCCTTTTCTTTTGAAAATAAAAAATTATAAACAACAAGATGTGTTTACAAAAACTTATGTACGAGAGTAATCAAGACTTTGTAATCAGTTTTTAAAACAAGACAGTTTCAAAAATTCAGCACACTGTAGAATGGGATGAGTAGATGAAGATAATCAACACACAATTTTTAATGTGGTAAAACCTCTCCCAACAGAGGAAACATCCACGGTGACTTCTAAGTCACAAAAGCAAAAATCCACTAACAACATACATGCACACAAATCAACCTATTCTAAGACTTGGTGTCCTTCCAACTTCTCATAGATCTGATTGTTGATGATGTTTTTCCAGTTTGATAACTTCCTTTGCTTTAGCTTCCTTATGTCGACTCAATGATCTTTTATCTTATTCACAACACTTCTAGTGTAGTAGTGTGTTAAGTGTTTGTGAAGTGATTCCTATCAACATGCATGAACTCACACACACTTAGTTTTACAAACAGTCCTAGAAAAATTACATATAAAGACTATATGCTGTGATTTTGTTTTCTTTCTTTCTTACAGAACTAAAACCCTTTTTGACCTTTAATATAACCCAGATTCCATGGATATCTCGCTTCTAAATCGGTCAAGATCTTAATCAATCTCGGTTTTAAAAATATTTTTGAGATTGAAAATCTCCAAGTGTGAATCCAACTAGGTCAAGATTAAGTTTCGTAAGAATAGAAACCATAAAACATTTTCAAAACTAAATTAGTAAAGATTTTCTTAAATCAAGTAAGAAATATGCAGATCTAGTGAAATGTAACATGCAGAGTGTAGATCTATAGTTTCTATGAAAGAGAAATGCAGATCTTCACACGAATGTTTAAGTTGTAAACAAGATTATAGACAAGGAGGTTACAGCTTCAATATGAACAAACCACTCTCTCTCTCAAACACTCAAGGTTGTGTTTGGGGTGTTATAAAAACGAAGGTTTGATTCAGAGTTTGAAGTGTTTAGGGTTAGGGTTAGGGTTTGGCTAACACAATTTCTTTTCTCTCTCTTATCTCTTTTCTTTTCTCTCTTCTCTCTCACTTCTCTCTTCTCTCTATTTTTTTTTCTCTCAGAAATGACGAATGCCCAAAAGTCTTGAAAGGCTGAGAAGTTGAGGGTTTATATAGGAGTGAGGGAAGGTTCTGGAACGACGAAGGGAATCAATGGCTGAGATCAAGTCTTTCTAACTTTGACTGGATCCAAGGGTTATGAAATAGCGGTGGTTAAGATGATTGTGATTGGTTCATAGAGATAGCACCAGGATTGACTAAAAACACATGCAGTCCATCGATAAGAAATGATCCAACGATCAGCAATCCACCGGCAATCCTCTCACATAACAAACACAAATAGATGAACCAGGAGAATGACAAGTGTTGAAATGTGAGTGGCTCACAAACGCGCGTCCAAAGTATTTACAAGCATCCCCCTGAATTCTCTAGCGCATTTATATTCTACCCAAACAAACATTCCAGTGAAAAATGAAGTTTTTAAAATGGAAATTTTACCCCACAAATTATATAAACTCATTTTATTAATGAAAACATTTATTTAAAAAATGTTTAAAAAATGTTTAAAAAAGTTTTAAAAATTAGCATACATTATATCTGGTTGTGAGGCAGTTAGATAGAGTAGGCTACCAATCATACTACGATAAAGTGTGGAATCAACTGACTTTCCAGTTTCATCTTTACATAATTTAACAGTAGTGCTCATAGGCGTTTTGGCAACTTTAGCATTATCTAAACCAAATTTCTTAACAAGATCTAAGGCATACTTAGTTTGAGAGACATATAGACCATCAGAATTCTGTTTCACTTGAAATCCTAAGAAAAGCTGTAGCTCCCCCATAAGGGACATATGAAACTCCTTATGCATAATAGCAGAAAAGGATTTAACTTCAGATGTTGAAGTAGACCCAAAAATGATGTCGTCTACGTAGACTTGGGCTATAATAATGTTTTTGTCAAAATGTTTGACAAAGAGAGTCTGGTCATTTCCTCCTCTCTTAAAACCCTTATCCAACAAAAAGTTGGAAAGGCGTTCATACCAAGCTCGAGGAGCTTGTTTTAAGCCATACAAAGCCTTTTTTAGACGAAAGACATGGTCAGGGTATTTAGGATCAATGAACCCTTTGGGTTGTTCTACATATGTTTCTTCAGACAGAATTCCATTGAGGAAGGCAGACTTGACATCCATTTGATAAAGTGTAAATTTTAAGTGACAAGCTATGGCGAAAAGAAGTCGAACAGATTCAAGACGAGTGACAGGGGAAAAAGTCTCGCTAAAATCTATTCCTTCTATTTGTGAATAACCTTGAGCAACTAGTCTAGCTTTGTTTCTAAGGATTACCCCATTTTCATCAGATTTGTTCTTAAAAATCCAACGTGTCCCAATAACATTTTTGTTTTGAGGCCGCAGTACAAGATACCAGACATCGTGAATGAAAAATTGTAAAAGTTCTTCCTGCATAGCAGAAATCCAGTGTGTGTCATTCAATGCTTCATTAGCATTTTTCGGTTCCACTAGGGAGACGAAACATGCATAATTAGCATAATTTCTTAACTGGGATCTAGTACGAACTGGCTCATTAGGATTACCGGCCACGTTGTCAATGGGATGATCTTTAGAGACCCAGCCAGGTACTTCTGGACTCTCAATAGGTAATGAGTCATCTATTTCTGGTGAATCAGTTTTGAAATCATTTTCATATTCAACCACAATAGGTGATTCAAATATCTTATTTTCGACAATAGTATCGCTTACAATTACATTTATCGATTCCATAAGGGCCTTAGTTCGCAGATTGTATATACGATACGCACGACTGTTTGGGGAGTATCCTAAGAAGATGGCTTTATCACCACGTGTCTCGAATTTAGACAGATGTTCTCTGTCTTTACAGACATAACACTGACTTCCGAAAGTTCTTAGATATTTCAGATTAGGCTTCTTACCGTACCACAACTCATAAGGGGTTTGTTTAGAGTTTTTCCTAAGGTAAACCCTATTAATGATATGACACGAAGTTCTAATTGATTCTACCCAGAAGTATTTAGGTAGAGATTTGGCATGCAACATGACACGTGCCATCTCTTGAAGAGTTCGGTTTTTCCTTTCAGCAATACCATTCTGCTGAGGAGTCTTAGGGGCACTGATTTCATGTTTGTAACCGTTGTAGTCACAATATTCAACTATTCCCGTGTCTATGAACTCTCCCCCTCTATCACTACGAATACGATTGACTTGTGTGTCCTTCTCATTTTCAATTCTTAGTAAAATTTTCAAAAAATTCTGAAACGTGTCAGATTTTTGTTTCAAGAAGGCAACCCAAGTGAATCGTGTGAAATCATCAACCATGACAAGGATATAACTGTGTCCACAAAGACTAACAGTTCTAGAGGTACCAATAAGGTCCATATGGATGAGATCTAGAGGTCTAGAGGTGAGAATGTCTTTAACCTTTTTATGCGAAGTCTTAACTATTTTTCCTTCCTGGCAATGACCACAGACAACACTTGAAATATGTTTAATTTTAGGAATTCCTCTAACAATCTCTTGACTAGACAATCTACCAAGGATATCATAACTTAGGTGACCCATACGATTATGCTAGATTTCATTGTCATCCATTATGGCAATGTTACAGGTTTCAGAACCAGTCTTGACAGTATAACAATTATCAGGTGTTCTAAATCCGGTAATAATGCATTTACCTTTATCATTTAGAATTTTACAATTGTTCTTTGAAAAGGTAACTGTATGGTCAGAGTCACAAAATTGTGATCTACTTAGGAGGTTGGCTTTAAGGCCTTTAACTAAAAGTACATTTTCCAGAATAGGCATTCCTTCTTCTTTTAGGGTTCCTTTACCTATGATCTGGGATGAAACTCCGTCACCAAAAACTACTTTCCCACCAGCAAATCTGGTTTTGTTTAAAAGTTTGGTTTCATCTCCTGTCATATGTTTGGAACATCCTGAATCTAAATACCAACCAGATGAAGTGTGTTCAGCTTTCAAGGCAGTGATAACAATGTTACACTTCATTTGGGGTAAAAGATCATCTTTTCTAACCCAAATAGCTCTAGTTTTAATTTTGCGCAGGTTTGCCCTCATTTGATAAAATTTTCGAGAAACAACTTTTTGTCGAAAAACATTTGGAGCAGCAAACTGATTATTGTGGAAAATTTGAGCTTTTGGTTTAGAAAAGTTTCTAGGAGCCTTTCTCTTAAATGAACTCTTAGTTTTGGTCTTTCTATTCCTGTAGTTAGAGTTCTTGTCAGGTTGTCTTGGAAGGACATAATGGTTACAATTTTGCCTAGAATAGTTAAAGTTCTTATAGACAGAAGTGTTGTACATAGGGGTGTTTAGACGCCTAGCATAACAACCTTCAAAGGAATGACCATAAATGTCACAGTACGAGCAATATTGATTGCTTGAGGGATGAATTTCCTTAGGAAAACTCTTAAAGATGGGTTTAACAGCATTCTGTTCAGAAGTCCTATTCCTAGGAGGGATGGTTTTAAAGGTAGATTCAGCCTTTCTGATCAAAGGACAGACGTATTTAGTCTTAAGTGTAGTGTCAGCCTTAGAATTACTAGACTCTCCAATGTCTTTCTGTTGTTGCTTTTGATCAAATTCCTTTTTAATAAAATGAAAATCTGGACATGTTTCAATTGGTCTTTTGCTCCCAGACACAAACTTAATAGGTTCAAGATTTATAGTTTGTGGTTTGTTCTTAGGGCAAAATCCAATACCAGTTCTATCATCAGAATTGGTCTTGGAGTCAACAACAAAGTCAGTAAAACAATTTGAATTGTTTTCAAACTTAGAAATTTTTTTGAAAACAGTAGCTGTCTTTGTTTTTGCTTCCTCCAGTTCTAATAATGTTCCCTTATATTTCATTTCTAGGGTTTCATTAGTTTTAGTCAACTCTTTTAATTTTTGATCAAAAGTTTCAATTTCAGATTGATGAGACAGACACTGGTTAGTGTACTCTTCGGCATTCAGCTTCACAATAAGACTTAGATCATCTAATTTCTTAGTCAGGTCTCTAACAGTCTTCTCCAGTCTAGTGCTTTTTTTAAGAGTTTTAGCATACAAAGTATGGATATCAGGGAGGTCATCTGTGTCTGAGTCGCTAAGTGAAGTGTGTGTAGTGACCCCTAACGATTCAGTTTTAGTACTCACGCACCCATTTACATCGTCGTTATCGAGATCACTTTGACTCACACACACGGAACTAGAACTAGCAACATTTTCAGATAATAAAGCATCTAGGCCAGTCAAAGCAATATTCACACACAGGCATATCGTCATTGTAAATGATCTTAGAATAAAAGGACATGCAAGGGTCAAGTACATTTGATGACTCAAGTTCCTCTTCATCAGAGTCACTTGAATCATTCCAAGTTTTACAGACATTGGCTCTATTGTGTGTGTTGGCTTTATTCAGATTAACTCTGCAATCGTGAGCAATGTGACCTAGTTTCCCACATCTAAAACATTCAATCTTTTTAAGGTCTCTAGTGGGTCTGGAGTTGTTATCCTTAGGATGTTTGTCAAGACCTCTCTCATGAGGTTTGGGATTAGACAGAGTATGATAATTAGGCTTTCCTTGTTTAGATGCCTGTTTGTTTCGAAATTTGACAATTTTTTTAAATTGTTTAGACATTAAGGCAATCTGATTATCTAGTTTGTCTATATCACACTCCTCATCAGAGTCAGAGTTGATCAAATTAGTCTCAAGTTTAGATATCTTAGAGGCCAAACTCAAGTTAGAGTTGGGCTGTTTTCTTTGTGAATGATTTAATTGTTTCTTAAAGTCTAATTCCATTTCCACAGTCCTAAGTTTGCTACTGAGTAACTCAGGGGTAAGATTTTGATCACTCATTTCCTCAATAGCATACCTCTTGCTGTCAAACTTTTGTGGTAATGATCTTAGAATTTTAGAGACAATTTCATTCCTATCATAAGTTATACCATTAGCATGCAACTTAGTAACTATATCAGTTAAGTTCATGTAAAAGTCATCAAAAGACTCAGAGTCTCAGACATAATCAAAGAGTTGTACTGCTGGGTAAGCATTTGAGTTGTAGCAGCTTTAACTCTCGAGTCTCCTTCATGGGCAGTGATTAATGTGTCCCAAGCTTCCTTAGAAGTGGCACAAGATGAGATTCTCTTGAACTCATACTCATTAATAGACATAAAAATGGCATTCTTGCCTTTATTGTTATTTCGAGAAATAGTTTTCTCTTCTTGGGTAAACTCACTTAAGATTTTCTTTACCCTCTCATCACTTCCTTCAGTGGCTGGTTTAGTAGGATAAGTGTATCCGTTTTCAATAATGTCCCAGACATCATCTCCTAAAGTCCCTTGGATGAAGGCAACCATTCTTACTTTCTAGTAAGCAAAGTTGTTTCCATTAAAGAGTGGAGGTCTGGACAGATTACCAAACATTTCATTCTTCTCGTCCATAGTTAGGTTTTTCAGAAAACGATTTCAGAAACACAAGATCTTTTTGAAATAAAAGTTAACAGGGCTCTAATACCAATTGAAAAACGTTGCTAATGCCGTTTAATACAAGATTAAACTGTATAAGCAACTCCGAGATGTTTGTTGAAGAAACCCTTTTCTTTTGAAAATAAAAAATTATAAACAACAAGATGTGTTTACAAAAACTTATGTACGAGAGTAATCAAGACTTTGTAATCAGTTTTTAAAACAAGACAGTTTCAAAAATTCAGCACACTGTAGAATGGGATGAGTAGATGAAGATAATCAACACACAGTTTTTAATGTGGTAAAACCTCTCCCAACAGAGGAAACATCCACGGTGACTTTTAAGTCACAAAAGAAAAAATCCACTAACAACAAATAATAGTTACAAACAATACAACATACATGCACACAAATCAACCTATTCTAAGTTTAGGAATATACCCCACTTGGTGTCCTTCTAACTTCTCATAGATCTGATTGTTGATGATGTTTTTCCAGTTTGATAACTTCCTTTGCTTTAGCTTCCTTATGTCGACTCAATGATCTTTGATCTTATTCACAACACTTCCAGTGTAGTAGTGTGTTAAGTGTTTGTGAAGTGATTCCTATCAACATGCATGAACTCACACACACTTAGTTTTACAGACAGTCCTAGAAAAATTACATATAAAGACTATATGCTGTGATTTTGTTTTCTTTCTTTCTTACAGAACTAAAAACCTTTTTGACCTTTAATATAACCCAGATACCATGGATATCTCGCTTCTAAATCGGTCAAGATCTTAATCAATCTCGGTTTTAAAAATATTTTTGACATTGAAAATCTCCAAGTGTGAATCCAACTAGGTCAAGATTAAGTTTCGTAAGAATAGAAACCATAAAACATTTTCAAAACTAAATCAGTAAAGATTTTCTTAAATCAAGTAAGAAATATGCAGATCTAGTGAAATGTAACATGCAGAGTGTAGATCTATAGTTTCTATGAAAGAGAAATGCAGATCTTCACACGAATGTTTAAGTTGTAAACAAGATCATAGACAAAGAGGTTACAGCTTCAATATGAACAAACCACTCTCTCTCTCAAACACTCAAGGTTGTGTTTGGGGTATTATAAAAACGAAGGTTTGATTCAGAGTTTGAAGTGTTTAGGGTTAGGGTTAGGGTTTGGCTAACACAGTTTCTTTTCTCTCTCTTCTCTCTTTTCTTTTCTCTCTTCTCTCTCACTTCTCTCTATTTTTTTTCTCTCAGAAATGACGAATGCCCAAAAGTCTTGAAAGGCTGAGAAGTGGAGGGTTTATATAGGAGTGAGGGAAGGTTCTGGAACGACGAAGGGAATCAATGGCTGAGATCAAGTCTTTCTAACTTTGACTTGATCCAAGGGTTATGAAATAGCGGTGGTTAAGATGATTGTGATTGGTTCATAGAGATAGCACCAGGATTGACTAAAAACACATGCAGTCCATCGATAAGAAATGATCCAACGATCAGCAATCCACCAGGAAATCCTCTCACATAACAAACACAAATAGATGAACCAGGAGAATGACAAGTGTTGAAATGTGAGTGGCTCACAAACGCGCGTCCAAAGTATTTACAAGCAGCCCCCTGAATTCTCTAGCGCATTTATATTCTACCCAAACAAACATTCCAGTGAAAAATGAAGTTTTTAAAATGGAAATTTTACCCCACAAATTATATAAACTCATTTTATTAATGAAAACATTTATTTAAAAAATGTTTAAAAAAGTTTTAAAAATTCCCAAAAAATTATTAAAGCACCAATTAAAGGGGAATTAATCACACACACAATTTTAAGCAATATGTACACATGTATGCACTTCTAATGTGTGTAGTGTGATTCAATTTATTCTTTCTTGGACCATTGAAGAGGATTATAGAGATAAAATCTGAGGTTCTTTGGATTCTAGGTTGGACAACCAATTTTGTCACTATTTCCAAACTAGTTGAACACTTATACAGTATAGACTTAAGCAAGTCAAAGGTATAAGGTGCTTCAACTTTAACCCAAATTCAGTTATAATCTTATTTTATATAGACTTATTGTTAACATTTTTGTGGAATTTACATTTTAGGACCTAGGCCACCATTGCCACCTCAGCCTTGATCTTGTGATATTACATATCATCCAGTGTTGTTGATCTTTGGATGTAGGTGTTGGGAATGCGCTCCCATTCTCAATTATGTTATTTCCATTTTAGATAAGTCTTATTACGTAGTATCTTTATTTTTTGTTATTGGGATTTATGATATAACTATGGTTGGGTGGTACAAACTTTGCTATTAGCAAGTGTGGTATCGATGTGATCATGTTTTCCATTTATTATTGTTTAGTTATTTACTTTTGCATATTTCATTATTCGTCATGCATATAATGGTACTCAGCTGTATAGACTCATGTATTGTTTCGTTTAGACTTGATCAATCTTATTGGATTATACTGGGTCTCACATTCACGATCGGTGGAACCCGATGCCGAGGGAATAATACAAACAAGGAAACCCCCGACACCTAGTCCTTGACCATCCCATAGTTGCCCATAATACAAGTCACTTAAAATATTTAATAAATTAATTATCGTGTATTATGCCAATATATTAAGGGTGTTAATTCTTGTAAAAATTATACGATAACATAGACATATATCACAAATATAATAAGTGATATACCTTATGTCACGTGTAAATAATAATTGAGTACAACTGAATAATAAATTTAACAATTAGTTAATTCCCGTAAAATACAAGGTATTACAATTTGGTTGTCATATACTCCTCATCATTCATGATTTTCTTGTCCCTGGCCAATACAACTTTCCTAGTTTCAGTTCTCTTATAATAATCATGATAGATATTTTTCGTCATAATTTACGACTTATGATTTCTCATTATTGAAATGGGTAATGAATATATAGGTTGTATCATATTATCTCTGTCTAACACTTAAAGGCACGTTATTCACTTGGCAGGCTTTGTGCTGAAGTAGAAATTTATTATAAATGAGTAATCTTTAGGGAGTAATGTGTACTAGAAGTGAGTTAGTCCAGTTAATATGCTAGAGAAAGCTCGGGAACACATTTCACTGGGAATAGAGTAGATATCAATTGTATCTTGGTATTGATTTATATGGTGCATGGGGTCAAATTTACCATTGCACTTAGGCATAATGACGACAAGTGGTTTGAACTTATCCAGAGTTGGATAATTTATAATTGTCGAAACCAATATTGATTCCCCGGCATAGCCTTGCTGGAAAAGTTTTTTTTTCATTAGATCTCTTAGTTTGTCTTCCAAACTTTATATCGATTCGTTGAAGGGTTGGTCGGCTCGACCTCGGTGCTCCCAGGATCATTCCTTAAACTTGAATTCGTCATTGGCTAAACTTTAAAACTTAGGCATCAATCTAGCTGAGGAGGAGTCCCCCCTGGTCATTGAATTTAAGAATTCCTCTTGATGCCCCTCCCCTATAGAAACCCAAAGGTTAAGACCCATATCATCAAAAGTTCTACCGTTAATCAACCTTTTAAATGTGTTAGGCCTTGGAGGCTCCATCGTATAACTATTGACTTATGTTGTTTTGAATGTAGAAGTTCGTCTTGGAATATATGATATGTTATGTGAGGTTGGTTTGCATCGATATGACTCATGCCTTCATTCGCCAAACCCCAGTTCCAAATTATGAGGATTTTCAGCAAATCTTACTATGAACTTATAAGGTCAATCCTTGTGTGGGTGTTGGGGGTGGAACTTCTCTTAATTGGTCCACCTCTTCCCAAAATTCTAGTGTGATTGGGTTAAGATACGAATCTAAGTGCTGGTGGATTTTGCATCGCTGCAATTCTTAGTGTTAGCGTTTGCATTTTCTCATGCATTTTTGTTTGTGTTATGACTAAGTTTTGCACAACTCCTTTAAAATCACATAGGTTAGCTGACGAAGCAACATCTCGCCTGACATCATTGCTTGGCTCTGGATTAGAGGACATATTTTCAATAGGATTAAAATTATCCCAAAAGGGTTTCCAACACATATACACGTATCGAAGAACAAGGAATAGAGTAATATCAAAACTAAACTAGATGACCCGGTGAATTTTTAAATCAATTCAAGCAAATTGTATGAGGGATTAATGCTTACACCCATCGTAATTTTAAGGTGTGAGTTCTCCGGCTTCATAGTTACTTCATTTAGTATATCCTTGAGCTTAAAATGGAAATTGAGAGAAAATATGCATGGTTATGTCGGTTCCCACAGATGGCGCCAAATTGTTGATGCTAGAAATTGGTATCGAGTCGATCATAGATTGATCACACTTATCTAACATTCAATAAACAAAGAAATTGATTAATCTTGAACTAATCCAAGATGAAGATGAAGTGAAAGAGATAACTCATATTTAACTTGGTTCAGCCTAAAATGAGGACCTACGTCCAAGATTGGTGCAATCTTCACTACAACAATAATAATTCTCCATGGGAGTATGTTTATAAGCTTCACCCATTTTCATTTTATGTGACATTGTAACAACACAATATCTTATCTCACTTGCTATGGAAGGAGTACACTTTTATTTATAGGCGTGTGAGGTGAGAGAAGCGAAAATAGCATAAACCTATAGGACATGTTACTTATTTTCCTTAGTTGGGTTGATATCAAACTTTTCATAAAGGTGATTGGAATGATCACAAGTTAGTTTTTGTACATGGGTGAGAATATATGAATATTTATCATTTATTCTACATAATTGCTTCATGTTGACATCACCAAGTCACGTGATAGCCCTGATTATGCACAATTGCATGACAAATAGAGTTAATCTCTCCATAATGGTGTTTTCTTCAGCTAAGGACGAGGTCGAGCTCTCTTGGGGTTTGCCCTAGGATCTACTTAATAAGAGGTTTCGCTCAAAGTGATGAAGTTGAGAACTTTGATGCCATATGTGACTCTCTTAAATCTCCACGTAATTGCCTATATTTTGGGTATGACTTTTCTAATGACTAAGTTGAATATATACCACATGTTAAATAAAATGTCTTTATTGGTGTAAATGATCAATAACCAATTCTCTTTTTTACCAATCCTGGTGGAAACCACCCCCATACTTAGCGGATTCTAGGTTTTGTATGTTGCTTACACTTGGACCATTAATTCACACTTTATTAAACCAATCACACCCTCTCGTTAAACTGGTTAATAATGACCATGTTGATATTTTAAATTTGATTCATATTTACAAAATGGAGACAAATAATGTGATTTAATTAAGTAGTTGTGCAATTGGCGTGATAGCATTTAGTATTATGTGATTGTTGCAATGCATGATTATTAATAGATTATGGAATAATTCAATGCTACTCCCAATTATTAAGTCAAATATGCATTAAATCCCATTCACTTTTTTAAATGCACCAAATCCTTTTTCATTATAAACTATATACATTTAGACAAATATACCCTTACATATACTCATTTTAAACCCATTTAATCTCTGTAAAAACAAACACATAATCTCACACTCTTTCTTTATCTAGCAGGCGCATCTCCACCCCCACCCCACCCCTATCCTGCCCACTCCATCGAAGACTCAACGGAATTATCCCACTGGAGGCCGCCAGAATTCTCGCCGGAGTGTCTATCTCCTCGTTTCTTTCTCTCTCTTCATCTATTTCTTTGTTTTTTTTGTCCGCGTTAGCGACACCATAGCCTGAATTGGAGAAGAAGAGTTTTCGTCGGAAAAATGGAGGTTTTACATAAACAGTAAATTTATCTGTTTCGATTTTTTCGTCAAAAAATATTGAATATGAGTTTTGTTTGACGAGTAGATTCCAAATATATAAATTTTGTTAATTTTGAATTTATAGATTTGAAGTTACAGACTTTTAAAGATTTTGTGAGTTTTTTTGAAAAAACGACGTAATAATTGTGAAGGGGTATTGGTCATTTTAATGTGTTGAGTTGAAAAAATAGGATTTTTGACACCATTAACTCAGTCAAATAATCTATTACCTCATTGACTTAGTAAATAGCGCTTGATAACTATTGCCTCTTAAATTAAAGTGATCTTTCATTCATAATAATTCCCAATCGTGGAAGAAATAGGCATTTGTGTAGTAGAACATATTGTTTTATTGAATCTTAGATGTATCTACGGGTGAATGCACATCACATAAATTAAGCTTACAACAATATGTGAGTAATTCTGAAAATTCTTTAATATTTTTGTGCACATTCCTCTCACCTCTTGAAAGTTGGTGAATCCTGACGAGCTTGAAATTTTAATTTTTGAATTTTTTAGGGTCTACCCATTTGCTAGTTTTACCCGACCTAAAACTGAACTTACAAAAAGGGTAAAAACCCTTATATTCAAGATGGTCGTATGTACAAGCCAATCTCGCTAAAAACTTTTGAATTTGACGTGTGATGACTTCATACCTAATCATAATGCTCACCCTCCTTTAGCCTCTTGCCATCCTAGAGACTAGACAGCACCAACTCGATAAAAGAATGACCATCTTCTTCCACTCTGCTTTTTCATCAAGTGGTCTCTTCTTTAACTTCTTCAAAGTAAAAGCTGCAAAGAGGGATACCCTATCAAAGACAATGCCTCAGGCTTAGTCAATTCTCTCACTCTACGTGCTATGCATATGCCTATGCCGCGTAAAGATGAAGGTTGTTGCTGGTGGGTCAAGATGGCATGGTGATTTTGGAGTTGGGACCTACGGAGGCCCATGCTTTTTATGCCATCTGATATTCATATTATTATGTCAGTCTACAAAGGAACATACAATACAAAATTATAGAAACATAAACACACAACTAATATTTTATTTTAAGCTAGATTGGAGTTGTTACCTCGGATCATGATAAACTCACATCTTTAGATTGATGGACTCCAACTCTCACTACAAAAGATTACTTAAGTAAAACGATCTCACGATTAATCTCAAGAAGTACCACTTTTGTTCTCTTCAATTTAGAAAGAAAAAATTAGTACCAGACATGTCATCTCCTCGAGCTCTTTTGCCCTTGCACACAGAGTTATACCAGATGATTGGAATCATATTTTGAGTAATGTAACAAACATAATTATGCCCCAATACTTCGAAACAGTTGTTCCTTGTTTGTAATCATAGAGTTGCAACTGTTTAAAACAACAAAGAAAGAAAAAACAGTAGCCACTACTCTCATTTCTTAAATAATGTTTCCTTCGATATGAAAAGTACAATAGCCTAAAAAATTACAATTTATGGGGAGGGGGAAATCCATACACTAAAATATATCCATCTCCCAATACAGATGAAAAGCTCAATGTCAAATATATGATATATTTGTGTGATGGGAGATGGATATATATGTTTGTGTGTCCCACACAAAAAATGCGATTATTTATTTCCCTAGTTTAGTAACTTATCTACGTCTAGAGACTGGTATAAATTTTTAAAAATGTCCAAATTACAATTCAGTACTTAAGTGAGATTTTCAGTACTTAAGTCAATGTTCCCACTTTGGAGGTGGAGCATTACTAATCTACTATCAGCTATCTAATATATATAACGATGTCCTTAAAAGTATCTTTGACCTGTGGATTAAAATTATACATGAATTAATGTTTGTTAGTCTCTCTCTCATGATCCAATTCTACCCGAAGCTGCATTCCATTACTTTCTACAACCCCTTTATATTTTCTACAACCCCTTCATATTCACTATATAATGATAAAAGCTTTTAAACTTCAACAATTAAATTTGAAACAATTTGACTTGCAATAAAAGCAAAATAGTCCTTTTTACACCCGAACCATTTTCAACCTTTTGTATAAATTTTGCATCTCTCTCTTCCGCAACTTTCAAATCCAACAATATCACCAACTACACTTGTATCCTCTATGTTTCCGTGAGCGCCATCACATCGTCATCATCATATCCATTGGGTTTGAGATGGTTAGGTCATCCATTGCTTACATTTTTGAATTCACTTTGGCGTCTATTTATATCTATTTTTGATTAATTAACGTTTACGATTCAAATGGGAGGATTTTCCCCATCTCCGCGGCCTTTCATTTCCGTTTTCGTACAACCCTTTAGTTTCTCTCCACAGACACTTGTTTGGAATTGAACTTTAGTTACGGTGACTATTACAGTGCTTCCGGTTCTCTCCACAAACATTTGTAGTTAGGAGTGACAATTTTTGACACGACACGATAATCCGACACGAACTAGACACGAAGTTAGCGGGTTAGGGTTGACGATTTCTTAACACGAACCCGAATATGACACGATCCGCCAACACGAATAATAAACGGGTTGGGTTAGTGTCAAACACGTATAACTCGAAAATGACACGAATAGACCCACTTAACTCGTATTTTATGGAGAATATATTAGATAATTTATATATCTTGATAGGTATTCTATAAAATTCATGGAGAATCGGATGATAAATTATTTATGTGTCGAAAGAAGTTGAAATTAATTAAATTTAAGTTATTGTAGGAGTATGATTGGTTAAGAGAGAAGAAAAAAATTATTTTATATTTTACTTAATGGGTTATGCGGGTCAACCCGAACACGACACGATAATAAATAGGCCGGGTTAGTGTTTGCTCATCTGACACGATTAGTTAAATGGATCGGGTTAGGGTTGACTAATACTTGATACGAACCCGACATGACACGACCCGAACACGACACGATGCACACGAATTGCCACTCCTATTTGTAGTATATACATTATAAAACACGTTTGTGGTTCTGTATAAAAAAAATTACCATGAATCTCTTAAACAACTTCTTGCCTTTTCTTATTTAAACATTTAATGTTTTTTATCAATGATATTTATGGAATAGATCTCTTGGTTAGTTAACCCTCTTTATTTTTGTTCATTATTATAATTAGATGGTGCTTTATACGTCAGCGCTAATAATCTAATATAATTTTTTTATTAGTTTATTGGCCCCATAATTTTTTTTGATATTGGCCCCTTAACTAAATATAATATTTATGCATAATATTTATTTCGGATGCTTTACCATATATCTAAGCCGTATCTTTTCTCTTAATTGTTTCCTCCTTTTTTTTCGGTCTAAGTAAATTTTTTAACGTCCTTAGTCTATTACTCTCACTATAACTTTATTTGTTTTAACCTAAGGAGTTGCAAATCAGAATGTTTTATCCAGTTGACAATTTTGAGTAGGATGCAAAAGAAACTAGATGAATTCAATAATATCAATAAGACTTAGAATTTTTTTTTCCTTGATTAAATAAATAGAATCGTCACCATTTGCTCTTTAAACAGTCAAACAAAATAACCATTATCTAAAATCATGTAATTATAGCGTGTTAATATATTTATTTTTTAACTTCGATTAAATAAATAGATTTTTCTCCATTTACTTTTAGTATTCACCCAAACCAAAAAAGTATTTAGAAAGAGTGTTGAAATATTATCCCATTGCAATGACCCCGAGTCTTGGTTTTGAGTCATAACTAGCCTACTGCTTGCAATAGAAGATGCTAAAATTATTCTAATGATTTTAAGTGGGTTCTGAAACTAGTGGAACATGAAGTGGCCAACTATTCTTAAGTCATAAGTGTTTTTGTTTGATGAAATAAAAGAAACAGTTATATGGATTTCAATTCGCATTGTATTTTAATTTTTATACATATATTTTGGAGTTGATTTAGAACTTCTTGTACATTAATTCATGTATATGGTTTTTGTGAAATTCAAAATCCAATAAAATGTATGCAACAGTTTTGGAATACCCCAGGCATCGTGCGGGGATAAAAACTAGTATACTCTAAAATGCTTTACAAGGCTTTAATTCTACTTGGCTATGAGATTTACTACGTGGCAATCTTCTTATATAAGTTTATTTTTCCTTAACTCTTTATTTCTACGCAAGTTCTGATTTTTCTCTTCCCACCACTATCAAACCCTTCACTTATTTCTCTGCCTCTCTATCTCTTTTTTTCATCTCATCAAACAGCCGAAACAGAAATAGAATGCCACAATTTTTATTTGTGTCTACCTTTCTTTGTCTTCGATCGTTTACAATGAGTTTCTCACCCTCCCATATTTTTCATGCATGACTTCATCTCCTTCAACTTCTTTCACTCCTGAACCCACTAAACCGTTTTTGTCATCTTCACTTTTTCGGCATCTTCTAATACTTTGGCTATTTTGAAGTCATATGGGGATGAAAATAAGGATCAAAAGATTAAAGTCGCACCAGCCGTGTCATTCACTGTCTCCATGGATTATAGACGTACAGTCACAAACGGGAGGTATTGAGTGCATGGATGTGATGGAGAATTTCGGGTACATGGATCTGATGGATAACAATAGTTTGTGGGACCCATATTCCATTTTCGGCAATGAAAATTCTCTAGCTCTTGAACAAGTCCAACAAAACCATGATTTATTACAGGGAAATGGCCGTTAGGTTGTTGAGTATTTGTTTCATACTACAATATAGGACAATTAAAGATAAGGGGATATATGTAGCTCTTGAGAGAATGATGATTTGGGCTGTTCATGGAGTGGAAATGATATGTATGTGAGTGTAATCCATGAAGATTCACAACTTCATTATTTTTGCTCAGGTTGTGAGATGGGGCAATTACAGATTATAGACACGATATTCTAGGACCCCACTAAGTATCTCCTTAGGTCCCTAGCACTCCTCCATTTCACTACAAACCCTTGATCATACTCCGAGTATTGATCTAAAGGCCATTGAGTGCTCATGGGCCCCGTTTGACTCTGATCAACTCGATCGTCAGAGTGAAAGCTCTTTGAATATTTGAAAGGCTTTGAATACCCTTTCCAACAGCCCAGTCTATTTGCGAAATGGCATAACTGTTTGGATGAATGATCTATTTTCCCCCGACAATTGATCCGAAGGCCAACGGGCGCTCCCGGGATCCGTTTGACCAAGGTCAACTCTTCATATCGAAGGAGAAAGAATGAATCTTCAAAGGGAACTAAATACCCTTTCCAACGGTCCACCTCATGCGCGATTCTGACTTATGATATGAACAAACGATCAGTTTTACTCTGAGAGGTCACTAGGCACTTTCGGGCCCCGATTGACTAGGTTAACTTTTCAAACCGAGATATGCTATTTGGAATATCGAATTACATCGCCTAGACTTTCCAACGATCTTCTCCATGCACGATTCTGACTAACCATGCGGACGAACAATCTATTTTCGTTCGGCGATCTCCCGTCCAAAGGACCGATGTGCTATTTCGAGTCACATTTGACCCACAATCAACTCTCGAACCCGGGAGTGGTACAAAGGACTATCGAAGGTCTATGAATTAACTTTTTAAAGGTATGCCCCATGCATGATTCGAATCAACGAATTACGTTCTACGACCATTTTTTGGGGAAAATCTGCACGAGATTGATAATTGGCAGGTCCATTTTCCTGCCTACCGGCAGTGTATCTAGGGTCACCTACCGATTGGCAGGGCTAAGGCCATGCCGATCAGATTCAGCCCTTACCCTATAAATAAAGGGAATGATCTCACTCCCAACACACCTCAGATCCATCAACATCACTAATCTTAGCAACATTCTCTCGAAATCAACGAAAATCCTCCATGTGAATTTCCATTCAAGGTTACATTCCCATCCTTTTCATACCTAATTTGGAAAAAGAACATTCTCTATCATCCAATCTTCATCTCATATTCAAGGGAGTGCATCCATGATCAAAGATCAAGCTTCAAAGAAGGTTCAAATCCTTCCCTTTCTCTTTAAATTTCTTATTTTTGTATTAAATACATTAGATTCATAATCTAGTTCTTAATTTAGTTCATACACATTAATATCTACATTTCTATTAGTATATTGCAAATAATTTATTTTATATAAAAATCCAAAAGAAACAGAAAGAAGGTTTCACCCATAAATTTCGAACGGAAATATCCATCACACTTTTTCAAACTAAAACACATTTTTCTATGTGCACACCTATAATAAAATATCGTTCAATTCTATGGGATGAACCACATCCTTATTCTTAATGCTAACTACATGGACTTTTATGCCTTTATAGGCTACGTAGGTGTCTCAGATTGAAACTCGAGACTTGAGTCCAATTTTCTAATTTTCTCATTTTCCAATTTCCTAATTTTGTCAAACTCCCCATTTTAAAATTTATCATATTCTTGCATTATTATACATATTATGTTTATAATTATTATTATCATTTCATCCAACACATATTATCATTTCATCATAGCGATCAATATTGCGATAAATGCATAAATCATATTTTCTATATATTATTTTGAGAACATTCCTACGGATGACCTCACTCTATCTCTTCTATGGTATGAACTGGGTGATTGCAATCTCCGTTATACATATATGAACACACACCTCATGGAGAAATAAAGTAAAATAATAACACAAGCCCATGAGAGACCAAAAGGGCGGGATGGGTGCCTAACATCTTCCCATTTCGTAACATAGCCCTCGAACCCTTCGAACTATTGGTTTAATAAGCATTAGTTTGTCTTTGATACCGCTCTCTTAAGGCGGTAACATATTCTTTTGCCTGTTTTGTTCAAAAAAGGCTGGCGACCCTATCTCTTTACATTTACCCTACACCGACGATGGCCGAAGCATTCCTAAGAAAAAAAGGGCACAAGACCTTTCAGCCCTCCTTTCTTTTTACACACCCTCTTTTTTGGGAAGAAGGAGAGATGGAGGGACATCGCGAGATCGGGATGGCCATAGGGACGACTCCTTTAGGGACACTATTTTCATAAGAGGGATAAACTCTGTTTCCACAGGTGTTTTATTTTTTTTTGTGTATGCACCTACTTGAATGTTCCCTTTTTCTCCTCTACTATTTGTTATACATATATATACCTCATGTTTATATCACTACTCACTCACACACTTGTAGATATTCTCCATGTACACTTCACCCACTTGCACCTAGGTTCACTTATATCCACATGCTGCACACACCACTTAGAATATCCATGCTTAGGTGTCACTAACACACACCTCCACTTATCATACTCATATATATCCATGCTCACTAACATTTGTCACACACCACTGATACGATGCGAATATTACGTATTTCATCCGTTAACCTACGCTTTATTAGCCCCGTCGGATACCTTAATTCCTATATTTATGCTCGTTAACCAAACAACCTCGGATTTGTGTGTATATATATATATATATATATATATGCTTTGCAAGGGTTAATTGAGCTTTTGTAGGTATTTTGGTGCTTAGTGTGAAGTTTGATTGCTTTTCGAAAAAGTTCTGTTGAATATTGCAGATTCAGTGGTATTTTAATAATTTCAGCATTCGGGTTTTAATCCCAAATTCTGCACGAAAGTTGAATCCCTTTGATTTCTCTTTGTGTGGCCGACGATGGTGCATAATTATGATGTATAATGAATGAGTTATGGCATTTTAGGATGGTTTTGTCTTCAAAATCACACTCAAGGGCACATTCAAGGGCATTTTAGTCATTTCATCATTTAGGTTTTTGGCTTAATGTCTCTTTGATGTTGTAGCCCTATGAGTATCTTTGCATAGCCTCTGACCGTGCCTAATTCTGAGTTATAATGAAGAAGTTATTTTCGTAAAGTTGGACAAAGTTGTAGAATGCATACCTGTAGGGGAGAATCGATTAAGCCAAAACCGAATCGATTCGATTTGCCATAAAAGTAACTTTTTTTTGCTTAACCTATTTTCGAATCGATTCAGTTTCTACTGAATCGATTCGGTCCCCTATTTTCAGCTTTCTTATTTACAAGTTTGCCACCTAGGGTTTACGTATAAATATATTTTCTCTTCATTTTGAAATAGGATCCATCATAAATATTCCATTTTAGCTTAGATTTTAGGGTTCTTTGTTGGAGCTTTGGCCCTACTACACCATTTCCATGGGTGTTTTACCCATTTTTTAAGTTATATTACTATTCATTTGTCTTCTTAGTTGTATTTCCCTTATTTTAGCTTAATTTCATTTGTGTATTTCATTTCCATGCCTAGATAATTGCTGTTTTCATTTATTTATTCATTTCCTTAATTTAATTTTTGTTTAAATTAGTTCAATTCATGTATAGTCCGTAGATAACGGGTCGGGTTTAAGTTTTTACCATTAATGGATATTGAGCTCCGAAAGTTGGGTTTTGTGTAAACTTGAGTTTAATTGAAACCTTGCGTATCAAAGTCGGATTGTTATACGTTTAACTTTCTTTGTCATGCAAAGTTAGTGTTTATGGTGATAATTCGAATTTAATCCGCGTGTGATCATTTTTCTGTTAAATGTTTAATCTCACAGCTTTGAATTGTATTCCTTATTGTGTGATGTTTATGCTTAATTGAAATGCTGAGTTAAATATCTTTCGAACCGAAATTCTAACTATGCGTTGTTTATCCCGGGGCGGGAATATGATCCCGACTCTTGTTTTAATTAGTTGTAATTTGGTTTTGTCTTTTCTATTTCCTTTTTCACCATAACCTACCATCACCTTTTGCACTTTTATTCGTGAAGTGACAAATCGTTTACAATCTATACAACACTCCATGTGGATTTCTTACGATACCCAACTTATCTCGATTCGTGTATCGTAAGTGTAGTTGTAGTTTAGGTTTTTTCCTTGAGGGGGAGAATCGAAAACAACAATAGTGCTTCTATACGAGCTTTTAGTTCACGTCGCGATCAACCACTTGTAGTTGATCGATTCTTAGTTTCACTACCACACACTCACTTGTAGCTAGCCACACATCTCCCACATATACATGCTTAGTATAGATTTACTTTTTATACTTGTATATTATCCCCTACTTGGCATGATGCTCATCAATAAAGATACTCTCTCCATAATGTACTAATTAAAAATCATCTATTTTTCACTCTATATCACCAAAGAGCATGGCTATTGACCAAATTTTGTCCCGTAACTGGGGAGGCACTTTGAGATGGGGGCTAGTCCAGCAGGGTGAAGTTAGACTAAGCGATATGACGCTCACCTTCCATTGGCCAAGTACCTTTGACGTATATCGAACGGTTTCCCCCGCATTGTACCGCTTGATCGAAGTCATGGCGGGAGGTATATCGTAGGGAACTCGTTCACGTACATCGATTATATAAAATTGTCTCTGACACGTACTGTTCCCATGAGGTATACAATGATGTAATTCACGTACACTCATGTATATTAAATGGATTGTCCACACGTACTGATTGCCCTCGAAAGCAAGTTGTATATCTTGAAAGTCATGCCAAAGGGGGGGGGGGGGAACCTTTCCAATTAACCCAACAATTGCATATCCTCATATAGGTGTCAGACCTAGGGCACTCATATTTAGTCTTATAGTTTATACTCCAAACTCTATTGAAATGACTGGTTGGCATGCCGCCCAAATTTTTGCGTGATTTCGTCTTTTGTAAAATGGGACCCTACCCATGAGCCTGGCAACAAGTCCAACCGCATTCTTACATATTTTTTAAACCAAATTTTCCCAAGCTCGGGTCCCATCCGGCGTTTCTTTTTGCATTTAGGTAAACCTAATACAAGTGAGAACATAATAAACATAATAATTATCATACTGAGACCCATTTCTCGTATTTTTCCTTCTTTTTTTTTCCAAAAGGTGTCAAAAATATTTTTCCTTCTATTATCAAAAAAACCAAAAGCCTTTTCCTTATACCAAAAATATTTTTCCTCCCTTTTACCCAAAAAACATTTTCCCCTCTTTTAAAAAAAATGTCAAAACCATTTTCCTTCCTTTTCAAAAATAACATTTTCTCCTCTCTTTTAAAAATAAATTCGAACTTTTCTCCTTCTTTGGTCGATTGCAAAACCCACCCTTGGCCTGGCTCCGTATTGGCTTTGGTCTTCAGTCGAACCACCCCGAAGCTCCGTCAATTCTCACCCCTGTTCTGAATCAAGAATTAACTTTTATCCCTTTCCATGGAGAACACAGACTAAGTATCGTATATGTAGCCGAATTTGATGATAGTCCTAGATCAACTTACTGCCAAGATTGGAAACCTTCAAATCGAGGTTCACGATATGTAAAGAAACCGAGTCCCTGTTATCGAAGAGCCCGAGATCCTCTTCCCTCGTGTAATGGGTCTGCCGCACCCAAACCTATTTGGGTTCTAAAGTAAGATCAGCACGCTCCACGTGCTCCTCCTGCTAATGGGCCGCTGACAGCCAGACTTCCTATGCCGAACCTTACCCAGCCAGGGGCTAACTTACCCGTGACTGTTGATTCAAAGGCGAAAGAATTAAACAAGATCAAGGAGGATCTTAAGATGTTGACGAAGAATTTTAATCAAGTTAAAATCTCTTGAAACTACATGGACTACACTCACATGTCTCCCTATCCCAAAGCCAAGTTGTTGAAAAAGTTTAAGAAGCCCAACATCGAGAAGTTCAAAGGTAGTGGACCCCTAATTATTCATCGCCGAAGTTACCACCAAGCCCCAACTCTCCTGGGTGCCTTCGAAGAAATAATGGCCCAAATATTTCAACAAACTTTAAAGGAAGTGCCTTTCGCTGGTTCTTATCCCTCTAGGAGTCCAAGATCCATAGTTTGGAGGATGTTTCCCGTGAGTTCATGTCACAGTACAAGTACAATGAAGAGGTAGAGGTTACCCGACATGATTTAGAGAAGCTCAAGTAGAACCCTAGGGAACGAGTCAGTGATTTCATAGTAAGGTGGAGAGAGAAAACAACCACCATGACCAACCGACCTTCTAAAGAGGAGCAAGTCGGCATTATGAAAAAGAATTTCTTACTTATGTTAGAGTGACGATGGGAGGACAATATTACCCTTATTTTTTAGACCTCCGAGAAGCAGGAGTGGAGATCTAAGAAGGTCTTGCCAAGACAGAAGTGGAACCAAAGAAAGTGTCTGAACAATTCACTCCCAGAAAGTATGAGAATCCCGACAATACCTCAGTTTCAACCATCAATAAAATTTCTCAGCCTGCCACTTCATGGGCACCAGAAAGCCTCCCTACCCAGTCTGAAAGGAATACATTGAGCTTAACGCTCCCATCTCCAAAGTTCACCAAGACCTTTGAAGCCGAAACCTTATTGAACCATTGGATACTCGTCCATTACTAAACCTACTTCCCAAAAATTTCAAACTAGATGCCCATTGTAACTTTCATCAAACTTCTAGCCACACCACCTACCAGTGTTTCCACCTCCAAAATATGATCCAAGGCCTGATTGATCGGGATGTCATCACCGCACTAGCCAATCCTAAACCAGACATTACCCACAATTCACTCCGAAATCATACAAATGCCATCTTCCTAGAAGAAAACCCATAATTTGATCCATCCACCTAGATCATACCATATAAATCACTCATCATACCTATATACTCTCCTAAACCTCTCCAAATATGCCCATAGTTTCTGCTACACTACCAATTTGAGTGATCAGGCCCTGTCACTCCTTACAAGAGCATGCATCATTATTCGTACTTGTTCTGGAGGTAAAGATATGAAATTATCAAAATTATTGATTAACTCCTAGAGCTTGGGCTGAAATTGACCTCTTATATGACCATTGTCTTCTTGAGATTCGGTGCACTGTTCTTAAAAGATCGAAAATGGGCCAAAGGGTCATACAATTGGGTTGTCCAATCGATGAAGTCATTTTAGAGGATGTGGTCCAGATCATGGCTGACTTATTCCGATAGACCGATGATATTTGTAGTATGTTCGATCTACTTGACGCTTTGAAACTATAAGGGCGCTTGGTCCCTTCATTTTTACATCTCTCCGAAGAATGAGAGGACGTATTCGAAGAAGCCATTGATGTTATGGAGTGTATTGGCTTTTCATAAAAAGATGATGTTGCTGCCACCGGATAGGAGGACGAATTTGATAATCCAGATGAAGAGCAAAGTCCAGAGAAAACTAGCCCAATAACCAATATATATGGAATGATGTCATTTTAAATGCTACTAGGAGAATTCAATAAGATGGTTGAACAACTTGAGATTGATGAGGAAACAGGGTTTCTATTTTTTCCCTCTTCTATGAACCATATAACCAAGTCAAGGAGGCATTACTAAGTTCCAAACCTGCCACCATCAGCGAACGATAAAGGAAAAGGTATTGATAATCTTTCTATACCCAAAATGACCATCAGGGAGAGTAAGATCCTCAATTAGTTGAAGAAGACCCAAGCTAACATCATTCTGTGGGGACTCTTTATGTCTTCCCATATGCACTGGAATGCCTTGATCAAGTTACTCACATGACCCACAGGTTATACTTCAACCATACCAGAAGAAGTAGTGAATCTGGTTGGATCCATGTCCTCCACTAGAATGCTCTCCTTCTTCGAAGAAAACTCCCTAAGATTGGGACAAACCATAATTATGCTCTCAATACCTCTGTTAAAGTCATGGGAAAGACTGTCTCGCTCTCTCTTATTAATAATGGATCAACTATGAATGTTTTCTCATTGAGGAACCTTAATTATTTGGGACTAAAAGTGAGGGACCTCACTCCAACCTCTACCGCTGTATGCGCTTATAATAATATCCGTCTAGAAGTGATGGGATCCATAAAACTTGTAATAGGGGTTGGCCCTATAAATTCGATTGTTGAATTGCAAGTAATCGATATCTCAGCTTATTCTAATTTATTGCTCACACTACTGTGGATCCATAGTATCAAGGGTGTGTCTTCTTCTGTCCATCAGAAATTGATGTTCTTTGCCAATGGGTAGGTCATCACCATCTTGGGCGACGACGATAATGCCGAGAATGCAAACACTAATAATCTAGTACTTGAGATACAACATGGGGCGAATGATATGCTTATGTCAAGATTTCGGGTTAAACCACTTCTACTCCCAGCATGGGATGATTTCAAACATAGGGCTTGTCCAGAATATAATCCTCATGGCAATGTTAATATGATCCAGATGTTTAAAAACATGCACTTCATGCCCGGACTGGGGCTGAGACGACGTCAACATGGGATACTTGAACCCATTATGTTGAAGAAAGCTTTTTCTCCTTACGATTTGGCCTATCAACCATCAGAAGAAGAACTCAGAATGATCCGTTATCCTCGATTGAAAAGAAGGCTAGAATTCATCAAGACTGTCTCAAGAGATTCCTTGAACGGAAGATTCATTAGAGAGGGTGAATATTTCCCCTTCTGTAGATTTCCTAGAATGGAGATCTTTTTCCAAGATAGCTATTCATGGGTCGAGAGTTCCAACATCATGTGAAACAACTCATTAAAGAGACCATAGACGATACTGGAGATTCTAAGGGAAATAACTTTAAAGATTCATTCAATTTACAGACACTGGGGCTAATATTATGCATGATCCACTCAAGGGTTACATCATCAGATCCATCTTGCCTGATCAAAGCTACTGATACACCTCTCCTTAATTGGCATGCTGCACCAGTTCCACCTGCTGAAATTCAACCCAAACCATATGTTTATCCTATTTATTCTTATCTTATTATTCCTCATTAGTCTGATATAATCAAAACCTCATTTAATGAGGTTCTCAATGTTATTTTTCCTATCAATGAAATAAACGAAGATTTTGAGTATCTTGTTTTGCCTTACATTAATTTTTTTGATTCTAATCAAACTCTTGATGATGATGATTTTATAAATGAATAATTTTTAACAGATCTAAATAAGTTTAATAACAAACAACATAATCGTGTTCAAGTTAATGAAGATGAAACTGTTCTTATTAATCTCGGTTCTAGTAGCCAACTACACAAGATTAGGATAGGGACCACCCTTGATGAGCATGAGAGCGTGCAACTCGAGGAAATATTGAATGAATTTGTGGATGTCTTCGCATGGTTCTATGACGATATGACTGACATTGATCGCGAGATAGCTCAGTATGAGATTCCAACTCCCCTAGAATGTAAATCGATGAAATAGAAACTGCGGAAGCTCCACACCGAATGGCCACTCAAGGTTAAGGAAGAAATGGTCAAACAGATGAACATGGATTTCATTTTTGTGATCGAATACCCCACATGGATAACCAATATCATACCCATGTCTAAATAAGGAGGAAAGGTTTGCATGTGCATTGACTACCGAGACTTGAATAAGGCCTCTTCGAAGGATGATTACGTGCTACCCAATATCAAAATCATTGTGGACAACATAGCCAGTCATGCTCTTAAGTCATTCATTGATAGTTTTTTTGGATATAGCCAGATCAAGATGCACCTGGATCATTAAGAGAAAGCTGCATTCACTACCACTTGGGGAACTTTTTGCTATACTGTTATGCCATTTGGTCTAAAAAAAGCAGGGGCTACCTACTAGAGGGTTGCCACAACCATATTGCATTATCTGATACACAAAGAAGTCGAGGTCTATTTGTATGATATGATTATAAAGTTTTAGACTAGGGAAGGTCATGTTCCTGCACTTTGAAAATTCTTCAAGCGACTGCGACAATATCAAATGCGACTTAACCCATAAAAATGTGTCTTTAGCGTCACCAAAGGAAATCTCTTAGGATTCATGGTTAGTGACAAAAGGGATATAATAAGATCATACAAAGACAAAGTCCATGCTCAAGATGACACTACCCCAAATGGAGAAGGAAGTCCGATAACACCTCAAAAAATTACAGTATATCATCCGGTTCATCAGCTAGTTGACTTCTATATATGAACCCGTGTTCAAACTCCTTCGAAAGGATTCCACTAAGGTTTGGAACAAATCTTGCTAAGAACCCTTTGATCGAATAAAGCAATACATAACCCGACCTCTGGTACTCATGCCGTCGCAGCTTGGTCTTACCCTACTCCTTTACCTAATCGTGACATATATTGTAGTTGGGGCTTTGCTAGCCCAATGCCTTGAAAGATCTTTGAAAGAAAGATCCATCTACTATGCCAGTTACAAGTTGGTTGGGTACGAAGTTAACTACACATCCTTGGAAATTCATGTATCACCCTTATTTGGGTCACCCAAAAACTACGGCACAACATGCTCGCGTTTTCAATCAAACGTGTGTCCCGAATGGATCCTATCAAGTACCTACTCCAGAAACCTGCCCTGTCCAGTCGAATGGATCAATGATTCATGCCATTAGCCGAGTTTGATATCGTGTATGTCACGCAGAAATCCATAAAAGGAAGATCTATCTCTGACTACCCTATGGAAGAAGCCGATGCATGGATTTTTGATTTCCCGAATGAGATTATCCTTTGCACCTTCCAAGAGGATCTCCGCTGGCAAATGTTCTTTGACGGCGCCACCAATAAGAAATGATATCGCATCGGGATACTTGATCGAGGGTGAAAAGCCACACGCGTCACGCGCCGATCGTTGTTTTCGTTTCACCTCCTCAATACAAACACCTAAATTACGAGTGCACTTGCGAGACAAGTCTAGCGGTAAGTCAGGTATCGAAAATCCACAGAGACGAGTTGCTAGAATTTATAGGATTTAACACTCCTAAATAAAAGTGTAAAAGATAATTACAACAAAAAGGAAAAGATGCATATAAGGAAAATGATTAATCTAGGCAAGTGAAAATAAAGCTAGACTAATAAAACGGGTAAAAACTATAGGTTGTGTCGAATATCCCTCACCCGAGTTAATTAGTATAAAATGGTTACATGGGTCGACAAGTTATTACAAATGCGTCTCGTTTCGACAGTTAATTAAATCAAGGGTTGTCACGCCCCTAAATTTGCATAAAAGACTAATAAGATTTTGGCATCAACAAATACCCCGAAAATTACACACGCAAGGTCGTAAGCACAGAACATACATGATATGCCCCGTCAAATCCCCTAGGCATAATAACTAGGATAACACACCTAAAATAGACCCGTAAACTCCATCACTAAAGCAAAGCAACATGTCAACCCGGAATGAGTTCAATCCGACACAACCTAGACTAACTTAGCTAGAAAGCATATTAAAAATGTGGTAAATAAACTCGGTAAATAAACACGATAAATCTACACTAGAAAGCAATGAAATAAAGCATGTAAACCTAATTACAAAGCAAGAAATAAGTAAATACACACTATATTAATGGAGAGGGAAGATGAAAGTATCAATTACAAACCCAAATGGGTGTCAAACCAATTGAGGAAGAAGAAATAGCTCTCAAACCTCCAAACCCTAACCTAAAACTCTCTAAAACGAATTATTTTATGATATTTACAACAAAATGAGTATTTATAGTAAGTCGAATTAAATTAGAAAAGAAAAGGAAAAAGGAAAGATATCTGCAGAAAACAGGGGATCGTTCGATTGATCAAAAGGATCGATCAATCGATGTTTGAAAGTCATGCCCACTATCTCCCCACGATGGACAAAACTGAAGGATCGATCGATCGATCGATGGCTATAGTCTTCACTTATTCCTCCTATTTTGGCTGGTTTGGTTTTCCCTTCCGCTATAAATGCCGTAACTTCTTCGTTAGGGATCGAAATCGCACACCGTTTGTGGCCACGGGAATCTTGCGAGGAGGGATACAACTTCCATGAATATGTTGGGCCAGGTGCCCAAGCTATGAAAAGACAAAAATTCCTTTGAACTTGTGAATGCGTACGAAATTTGAGTGGAATGCGTCCGTACTTCATACTTAGTACCTAAATACCTACAAAGCCCAATTATACCTCATATAGCATGTTAACAATATAAATGAAATGCGCAATATTTGCGTCGTATCACACCCCCTAACTTACACATTGCTAGTCCCTAGCAATGAAATAGGATGCAAAAAGAACTATAAGAAAACCAAAAGCACGAGATAGTACAAAAGTATGGTATAAAAGCATAAGGCCACTTTCGCAGGCGATTCTATTGCATTTGCCGTATGCAATAAGCCATTAAATTCCTAGGTTACCCTAGTGGACGAGTGTCGTCTCGTGAGGGTTTTCAGGGATGATACCCACAAACATCACATAGTTTCCTCAAAATATGCCCAAACCAACATGCGACAATCCCAACAATAGCGAACAAGATTTCATACCCTGCACATTGAACAGATTCAAACAAAAGTCCGAAATCATTAACATTATAGAATGCACCTCATAGAATTGAAACCTTAAAATATGGGAGGGGAGCGAGCACATGCAAAGTGTGATTTGGCAAAAACTTATATAAACCGGATAAACATTAAAGAAAGCATATATTCAATCCTCATGGGCATTACACTCATCAAGTGAATTCACTTAAAACGGGAAGTTAACACACTGAACATATGGGCATAGAGAGTAAATGTAAAGGGAAACTAGGTCGCACACATGTCACATATGAAGAACACTATATAGGAAATAAAAACTGTAATCTCAATTGAAGATACCGCACATTAAAGGAGGCGAAATGCATTTTCACAGATTATCAAAACTATTTCAACTTTCGAATTACATCTACTTAAGATCACATAGGACTTTAATAGGGTTGTAATTTAGGCTAGGCTAGAGTATGAAACGAATGACATATATGTACGGGTTCAAAGTGTTCGGAATGAAAACTTGGAATAATGGGAAAGTGCGGGCCAAATCAAAATTGGAAAACAAGTTCCAAATAAGCATTAGATATAACAATTGGAGAGTCATCAAAGATTATTGAACTATATACAACATTTACAACTTTCTCTTTCTTTTTTTTCTTCTTTTTCTTTTCTTTTATTTTGTTTTCTACTTTTCTCTTTTTCTTTCTCTTTTTTCACATCTCTTTTCTTTACTTATCTCACTCTCACATGCCTAAATTGTAACCGCAACACAACAACATCATTCAATCCCAAGCAACATTCCAAACAAAGGTATGGAAGGTAATATGTATGGTATATAACTCCAATGCGGAGTTGGTTATGGGAATTGGGTGATGAAATGAAAGGCTATATTGAGGCTCAAAGGGGTTAACAAGGGAAAATATATAAGGTGAGGTCAAGGTCAATATGGGTGATATAGCAAGGATGGCCTATGATTATGTCAAAAAGTTTATGCAATTCTCGAGTCAAAACAATATATGAAAATATGCTCAAGTAACTCATTTCAAGATATAAACTCAATTAATGAACGATCAACTGAAAGAATAGAGAGATTACCAACAAATTCAACATTTTCAATGAGGAAAGAATAATGTATACACTCACAAACGACAAAATTTACAAAGTTTACTCAGTGTAAGTATATACAATGCAACAAAAGATTACCGAGTTATAAAAATCTTAAACCAAATCAATAGAACGATAAATGTGCATGTGCTCATGGGATTAAAGTTTAATTCATGAAGTTATTTATAATATCAATAATCGAGGACTAAAGTCTAATAACTTCTAAAATAAAGAAAATGCATCATTGGGTTGTCAATTGGATCGGACATTTATTAAAATTTATCATCGGAAACAATGGCAAAATGTCCAACAAAGGAGAAAAAAGAAAGAAAATCTTTTTGAAAATTTTGAAATTTTTCTAAGAAAAGCATACTAAGTATAACTAACATGTGAGCAAAAACATGGACTAACTAAAGACATGGATAGAATATCCCACACCCCCTAACTTAAAACCTGACATTGTCCTCAATGTGAATTAAGAACAAGGTTAAAGAGAGGAAAAGAGCGATATTACCCAAAATTAGAGCGATCCCCATAAGAACAATTCCAAAAAATCTACAAACCAAGTTAGTACCGAGCATAGCAAAAAAAAAAACCAAAAATTTAACTAATTACACTAGACTAAATTAAAAAGGAAAGAAAAAATAAAAAGCTAACTATATACAACCTACTATTTAGGCTTCACACTAATTGTACACTAGAAGTCTAAATAGTTGAGGGTCCACCGTGAAAACAATTTGACTTTGGAGGATAACCAGTGTACCCTCACTCTCAAGCATACCTTTCGAAAAATATGAATTTCGTTTGAACAACGAAATGCATGTGTAAGGCAGAAGAAAGGAACCATCGTCAATTAAAAATTTTGGAGGGACGATGGGGGATTTGGATTGAACGGGTGACAAAAACATGTGGGGACCGAGAAAAGCCGAATATCCTCCCAAGGATTTTGAAATTGAAATGGGAGGGGGCGCACACGAAGGCAAAGATGCGATCGTGGAAGGTGACTCGCGCAAGTACTCCTCGTCGGCGAAAAGGTTTAAAATATTAAAGTTTGAAACCGAATCATCGGGTACTTGTGACGGTGTGATAACAGAAAATGAAAATGAGGAGAAAAGAAATTCAAACTCAAGAGATGAGTCATCATCGCTTGAAGATTGAGTTTCGAAGGAAATAAGATCATTTTCAATGAAATGTTCATCTTTGGGGGGCCAAAGAAGAAATCATTTCATTGCAAATAGATATTACGCCATTTTCATGCTCTCTTTCAATATCTATTACGCAATGGGCAAAGTTGATAATAATTTGTTCCAAAGTAGGCATAAAGTCCTCATTTGGTTCAAAACATTCTTCGACTTCAAAAGTCTCGAAAGAAAAATCGTCATTGGATTCAAATAATAAATCCAATTCATGTTCCCACAAACAATTTTCTTCCTGATAACGATTTTCAAGTTTCTCATTCTCAAGCATACGCAAGCCCTCGCCAAAAGTCATAGGCCGAGGTGCGGATACTTGAGAATGGTAACTTTGAAAATTATCATCGGACTTAAACTTAAACTCATTATTATAAGAATTTTGAAAACTATTGCAATTCGTTTCAAAATTCCTATTATAAGGAGGTAAAGACCCAAAATCATTATCATCATCATCAAAATTCCAATAACCCAAGCTTTGACTTTCGTAATACTCGCCCAAAATCATTTTCGAATTTGTAATTTTTTGGGACTCTAAGTATTGATCGAAAGTCATAGAATTACGGGCATTTTGAGAATTATAAAAATGATTACCGAAAGAATTGGAATAAGACATGCTTACCCCAAAAATTGCTCGAAGTGGCGAATTCCACAAAGTAAATGCGCGCGCGAGAAATTCAAGGGTTTCTAAGTGCTCAAATGTAGTAGTCCTGCAAAAATATTAGCAAATAATACAAATAGAAAGAAAATATTACGAAATACTAAATGAAATAAATTCTAAAACAAACTCATTCCCGACAACGACGCCATTTCTGATTGAGAGTGAAAAGCGATGCGCGTCAAGCGCCGATCGTTGTTTTCGTTTCACCTCCTCAATACAAAAACCTAAATTACGACTGCACTTGCGATACAAGTGGAGCAGTAAGTCGGGTATCGAAAATACACAGAGGCGAGTTGCTAGAATTTATAGGATTTAACACTCTTAAATAAAAGTGCGAAATATAATTACAACAAAAAAGAAAAGATGGATAAAAAGGAAATGATTAATCTAGGCAAGTGAAAATAAATCTAGACTAATAAAACGAGTAAAAACTATAGATTGTGTTGAATATCCCTCATCCGAGTTAATTAGTATAAAATGATTAAATGGGTTGATGAGTTATTACAAATGCATCTCGTTTCGAAAGTTAATTGAATCAAGGGTTGTCACGCCCCTAAATTCACATAAAAGCCTAATACGATTTTGGTGTCAATAAATACCCCGGAAATTACGTACGCAAGGTCATAAGCACGGAACATACATGATATGCCCCATCAAATCCCCTAGGCATAATAATAGGACAACGAACCCGAAATAGACCCGTAAACTCCATCACCAAAGCAAAGCAACATGTCAACCCAGAATGAGTTCAATCCGGCACAACCTAGACTAACTTAGCTAGAAAGCATATTAAAAATGCGGTAAATAAACTCGGTAAATAAATGCGATAAATCTACTCTAGAAAGCAAGGAAATAAAGCATGTAAATAAAGCATGTAAACCTAATTACAAAGCAAGAAATAAGTAAATACACACTATATTAATTGAGAGGGAAGATGAAAGTACCAATTACACACCCAAATTGGTGTCAAACCAATTGAGGAAGAAGAAATAACTCTCAAACCCCCAAACCCCAACCTAAAACTCTCTAAAATGAATTATCTTATAATATTTACAACAAAATGAGTATTTATAGTAAGTGGAATTAAATTATAAAAGAAAAGGAGAAAGAAAAGAAAAGGCAAAATATCTGCAGAAAACAGGGGATCGATCGATCGATCAAAAGGATCGATCGATCGATGGTTGAAAGTCATGCACACTGTCTCCCCACGATGGCCAAAACTGAAGGATCGATCAATCGATCCTTTTGATCGATCGATCGATCGATGGCTACAAGTCTGCACTTATTCCTCCTGTTTTGGTGGGTTTGGTTTTTCCTTCCGCTAGAAACTCCGTAACTTCTTCGTTAGAGATCAGAATCATGCACCGTTTGCGGCCACGGGAAACTTGCGAGGAGGGATACAAACTCTGTGAAGATGTTGGGCCAGGTGCCCAAGATGTGAAAAGACTAAAATGCCCTTGAACTTGCGACTGCGTACGGAATTTGAGCGAAATGCGTCCGGACTTCATACTTATTACCTAAATACCTACAAAAGCCCAATTATACCTCATATAGCATGTTAACAATATAAACCGAGGTTGTCTGGTTAATGGGCTTAAATATAGAGATTAAGGCACCCGGGGGGGCTAAAATACATAGGTTCGAGGGATAAAATACACAATATTTGTGTCGTATCAATTCTCCTAATTTTCCCTGATGAATCTCACACTCCCATTGTCATCAAGCTGGATTTTCCTTGCACTAACAATATTACTGAATACGAGGCATGCATGGTACGCCCTAAAGTTCCTCTCACGAAAGGAATTCGATACCTAGATGTCTATGGAGACTCAACCCTCATCATTGGTCAAGTACTACAGAGATGGAAAGTCAAGGACGAGAAACTCTTACCCTTCCATGCCCACCTAGAAGAGCTAGCCTCCCAATTTTAAGATATCACTTTACACTAGCTTCCCTTAGAAAAGAACAACCTAGTCGATTCCCTCACTACCTTATCCTTCATGATTGGAATGCCTGACGAAATAAAAATAACCCCCTTCTTAGTCCAAAAGTAAGATAAGCCAACCCACTACTACCACATTAAGCTCATCACAGAAGAAGATCCAGATGTAACCGACTACTGGTACTGTGATATTTGGCACTTTCTCAAGCGTGGTAGGTATCCCGAAGGTTTTGACAAGAAAGATTGAGCAACCCTCTATATACAGGCTCCCTAGTTTATCGTCTGTGATAATGCACCATTGAAGAAGAACTTCGATATAACCCATTTACACTGCATTGCAGGGTGTGACATTGAAGAGATAATGCAGAAAATCCATAGTGGAGAATGCGGACCCCACATAAATGACCATATGCTCGCCAAGAAAATCATCCGATAGGGTTACTATTGGATTACCACTATTCAGGATTGCACTACCTATGTTCGAAGATGTCTCAAATGATAACTTCTTTCTAACCTCCAACACTTGCCTCCGCTAGAATTGTAAAACATAACCTCTCCTTGGACGTTCTCCACATGGGGCATTGATATCATAGGCAAGGTTACACCCAAAACTTCCAACTGGCATGAATTCATCCTAGTTTCCATTGACTACTTCACTAAATAGGTCCAAGCCAATTCATACGCGATGATGAATGCCAAGAAGGTGGCTAAGTTCAGTAAGAAAAATATCATATGCCGATATGGAGTCCGGTATGAGATCATGTCTAACAACGGGTTGCATTTCAAAGAAGAAGTCATAGAATTGGTCGATTAGTATAGGATATAAAGACACAAATCTTCTCCCTGCTGACCTCAAATCAACGGTGCAGTTAAAGCCTCTAATAAGAACCTCAAAGCCATCATCAGCTAGATGACTGAAAGTTTTTGAGATTTGGAAAAATAGATCCCTTACGCATTCTGGGGCTTCCTCACTTTAGTTTAAACATCTACTGGGGCTACCATTTACTCTCTAGTTTATGGCATGGAAGCAGTCATACCTGTGTAACTAGAAATCCCTTCACTGCGCGTCATGCTTGAAAGCAAAGTTAGCGAGGAAGACTGACATCAAAGTTATCTTAACGAGTTTTCACTCTTGGACGAAAGGAGGTTAAATCTCTATATCACATACAAGGGTATCATAGCCGGATAGCGTGGTCATTTAATAAGAGAGTTAAGGATAGTGGTGTCCGAGAAGGGGACTTATCCCTTAAAGAAATAATAGAGCCCATATGGGACCTTCGAGGGAAATTCAAGACCAATTGGAGTTGCCCTACATTGTGAAGAAGATTTTATTAGGCACCACCGCTATGCTCACTGACCTTGACGGGGAAGAGATAGCTAGTCTAGTCAACTTAGACCGTTTTAAGAAATTCTATCCCTAGTTCAAAATCTCGACGCGCTATGACTCTTCTCATCTCCCTTCTATTCTAAAAAAATCTTCATTTCCCTGTACTAAGAACTACATGGGTCCTGGTCCTCTAAAAATCCTTTTGCTTTCAAAAATGAAACTCAAAAAATTCTCAAAACCCCTAGAGTTACGTACACAGCTCATATGCTTTACATGAGCACGACTCCCTTCTTTTTCACGAAATACTATTATTTTATTATCTCCAAGAACAAAAGCTCATTTTAACATATACATGTACAAAAGGATTATGTATGACTTAGCGATTAGTATAGATAATTCAAAATGCAAAACTCATCAAGAGGAACATAAATATAATTAAAAGTTTCTTTAATTCATTAATTCCTTTATGATTACATTGGCATAGGGAGTCAAATAAATTCCCTTGCCAACCTACTCCTGCTTTCCTAAAACCGTATAAAAACAAGCATTAATACACCTATTACAGTACTTCCAAATTATTCCCACACAATACAACCAGAATAACTAGACACATAACCAAACACCATACAAAATCCTCATAAATTCTACCAGCAGCTTCCAGAAGAGTTGGCCCCATCATCAGCTATATCCTAGGGTCCGCAAACTTCCCTTGCCTGAAGAGAGTGTCGCTGATGCCCATAAAACGATAAGCCCGGACAAGCCCGGGGAAAACCACAAGACCTCCCTCCATGGTGTCAGATATGGCGAGCCACCTTTTCCTAGTCTCCACAGCTAATATCTTGGAAACTACTTTTCTCCACAACCAGTTCATGTAGTACCCTGAAATATGTCAGACTCTACCAATAAAATGGGATAGATGAGTCAACGATCGTCGATTCTCCCATAGAGAGACCAACTGCATGCGCAAACGCTCTGTCAAGTCCTCCACCGGAAAGACGTCTAGTGTCTGAGGTGGTATAATTAGTTCCCAACCAAATTGGCACATGATCCTCAAGGGAAAGTAAAAGAGGTCTACATGAGGCCAACTAACCTAACATACTTCCCCCAGTTATAGAATGGGCAGTAGCTCCCCCCACTAAGGCACTAACTAATGCAAGCCTCGATTCCTAGGATCTATAAATCAATTCTCCCGACTTTCGATGTCCAGGTCTACACTGATAAAGTGGCATGAAAAGAATTTTGGCACAACTGTCAAAGGATATTCAGAAGGGATCGCCATACAGAATCTCTCTGACAGCCACATGAACAACATTATGGGGCTATCGCTCAGGAAGTCGAAATGTCCATCTTGTCATGCATCTAGACCATTCAGAGTGTATGCCAGTATCACCGCCATAGGATTGCTACAGTATGACATATATGTATTGATGGATGCAAATTGATGGTCCACCATCAGGTCGTCGATCACCAACAGTAGCCTCGAAGTAAGGCCCAAACAAAAATCTTCAACATATTCAACATGATCCAACGAAGATGGCAAGCTCCACTTTACAACAAGGCTTTCTATCTCTTCTTTTATATACCAACCAAGCCTCGAAGGCCTTCCTCCACTCAAAAATTCCAAAAAACTCATTTTCTTTACTTTTTCTCAAAATAAATCCTTTTAAAATGGAGGCACTTTTTCAACTAAACCTTCGAGGCCCTCTTTTAATCAAACATATTCAATTTTTTTCAAAAACACTATTTTATACTCTTTCTCAAAATAAGAACTCAACAGCAAATTAAAATGCATGTATAGTAAGCCACTAAATCAAGATAACAAAATGAAATATGCATATATTTTTGCATTTTTGAGTCTCTTTTTAGGTGCAATGCCGCTACATTAAGCATGCAATATGGTCAACACCAAGCTCCGACAATCAGTGAAGAACCTGCAAGAAAATCCTAAAAGAGAAAGAACTAGAATTGGATATCACCTCATCTTCCCCACAAACCTCTCACTTAGGGATCAAATGTACCCATCAACCACCACAGTTGCACATTCCCCCTAGTCACCCCGTGTGCTGGATGGCCCTCCTCCAGGGATAATAAGTCTCCCGCAAGATCCCCAATGAAAAATCAATTCTAAAAAAGGACATCGAAGAAAAGTGGTCTTCAAAGGAAAGAAGAATTTACCCAATCGATTTTGTCCCTCCACTCGCTCAAGGTACCCCAAAAGACCGTTCCACTTCCGTTTGGTACCCCTCAAACCATGCTGGTCAGCACCCTTCTAGAAATTTAGTACAAAAATTCCCAAAAAATGGAAAAAAAATCCCTGGAAAATTCCTAAAATTACCAAATGAATTTTAGAACCTTTTTCACCAAGAAAAGATTTTTTACCACACTCATTTCCCAGCAGAACTCTTGCCTCCCCAGTGGAATTACCGAAATCAATTGCACATCTCCCCAGCAATGTCTCCAAAGGATACTGCAAAATAGAAATTTCCCGAGCTAAAAAATATCCAACCTTCAGATTATTTCCTATTCCCCAGCGGAACCTAAAGCTCAAAATCAAATGCGAAACTGCAATATATATATCCCGAGTAGAGTATCTACTTAATCCTTCATAATTGACTTCATCCCTCGTTCGTCACCTCTTTCAAGTCAGAATTGATCTTAGCCCCCGTAACGTCGCCTATTTCAGGTTAGAATTTGACCTCGGCCCTTGGTCGTTATCTCTTCTAGGGAAAAGTTGACCTCGGCACTTAGTTATAACCTATTCAGGCCTGAATTGACCTCAGCCCTGGGTCGTCAACTCTTTCAGGTTACAATTCACCTTAGCCCTCGGTCGTCACCTTTTTTATGTAAAAAATTACCTTGGGCACTGATTGTTAACTCTTTTTCGTTAGAATTGACCTCAGGCCTCGGTCGTCACCTCTTTTAAGTAATAATTAACCTCGACCCTTGGTCGTTACCTCTTTTAGGTCAGAATTGACATAGGCCTACGGTCATATTAGAATTATCCTCGGCCCTCGATCGTCACCCCTTTTAGGTCAAAATTGATTTCAGCCCCCGATCATCACCTCTCACACATCAGAATTGACCTCAACCCTTAGTCGTCACTTCTTGTAGGCTAGAAATGACCTCAGCCCTATGTCGTCACCTTTTTTAGGTTAGAATTGACCTTAGACTCCAGTCGTCACCTATTTTGAGGTCAGAATTGCCCTCAGCCCTCGATCGTCAACTCTTTCAGGTCAGAATTGACCTCGACTTTAGGTCATCACCTCTTTTAGGTCAGAATTGATCTCGACCCTCGATCTTCACCTCTTTTAGGTCAAAATTGACCCAACCATCGATCATCACCTTTTCTAGGCTAGAATTGACCTCGACCCTCAATCGTCGCCTCTTTTAAGTCAGAATTGACCTCGGCCCCCGGTCGTCACCTCTTTTTAGGTCAAAATTGAACTCGACACTCGATTGTCACCTCTTTCAGGTCAGAGTTAACCTCGGCGCGGGTCGTCACCTCTTTTAGGTCAAAATTGACCTCAGCCTCAGGTCGTCACCTCTTTTAGGTTAGAATTGACCTCGAACCTGGGTCATCACCTCCTTTATTTTAGAAGTGACCTTGGCCCTTGGTCGTCACCTCTTTTAGGTAAGAATTGACCTCAACCCCAGGTCATCACCTCTTTCAGGTCAAAATCGACCTCGGCCATCGATCGCCACGTCTTTGAGGTCAGAATCGACCTCAGCCCTTGATTGTCACCTCTTTTAGGTTAGAATTGACCTTGACACTCGTTCGTCTCCTCTTTTAGGTCAAAATTAACCTCAACTTGTAGAATTGGCCATCCCCAGCATTCCCTTTAGGTCCTCAAAATCATCCTCAATGCTGTGAATTGGTCATTCTCATCCCCTAGGTATGTAAAATCAACCTCTTTTCAAAAACATCATGTGGTGTCTATTCGACGACTTTCACTTGTTCTAAGTACACCCGTTGAGGGGCTTTATAGACATCACATTCTAGGACCCTCTAAGTCTCTACTTAGGTCCCTAACACTCCCCCATTTCCCATCAAACCCTATATTATACTCTAAGTACCGATCTAAAGGCCATCGAGCACTCTCGAGGCCCGTTTGACTTTGGTTAACTCTATAGTTAGATCAAAAGCTCTTTAAATCTTTAAAGGCTCTAAATACCCTTTTCGAAGGTCTTCCACATGCATAAAAAGACATAACCATTCAGACAAACGATTCGTTTTCTCCCAAAAATAGATCCGAATGCCACCGGACTCTCCTAGGCTCCGTTTTACCAAGCTAAACTCTTCATCTCGAATGATACCAAATGAATCTTTGAAGGGCACTGAATACCTTTTCCAACATTCCACCCAGTGAGTGATTCTAACTTATGGTACAGATAAACGATTCATTTTACTCTAAGAGGTCACCGGGCGCTTCAAGGCCCCCATTGACCAAAGTCAACTATGGCATGATCTATCTTTAAAGCTTGACCGCTACGTCTTTAACACAACATCATAGACTTAATGGGAATCGTGGAAAAACAAATCTATCTATGACTCAAATTGGTTTTTATTCGGAATAATGCTAACACATACAAATTAGCACTATTTGGAAATGTGTACTTACAAATCTACCCCTTTAGTTATTTCGGGACAAAACCAAAATAGTGAAATGACTAAGTCGGGCCGCCAAGCCGAATGACCTAAATCCCATCCGATAAACCCCAAAAGAAAATAGTGGACATGATCAAGTAAACAAATGTCAGACTGACTGCATGAACGTATGAATGTCATGTAGTCGTAAAATCTCGAATCTCTGCCGAATCACTACACACATGAAACAAATAAATACCATGTGCAGTGTGGAGGTACAAATAATATACAATAAATATGATACCAATATAAAATACTAGCAAACATCTCCCCCCACATCACATATTCTAGCATGAAATAATCATATGAAACATATCTAGATAAATATGGTGAACTAGCTAAAAATAATTAGCATATCTCAAATCATAGCTAGTAAATAGTCACATATATGAATCATCAATGTTAAGAATGATGTGACTAAACAATATCATTGCAGTGTAAAAATCAAAGCATGAATAATCAAGATCTAGTGCATACAAACAGTCTAAAACAACACAGAAGAAGCCAAACAGTGTAATATCAGAATATATACAAAGTAGGAATAAAAACAAAATAAAGACTCAAAAAGTCAACATAGGTCATTCGAACGAAAATCAATGTCGTTTGAATGATAAAAACATCTCGTTCGATCCAAATTAAGAAACGACCTGAAATAGTTACAGGTTACGTGAAGCATCTATCTAACGACTGTGATACCCTGCTCAATTAAATATCGGGTGATCAGTCCTTTATAAAATTTATAACAGAATGTTCGGTTGGTTCATTCATAGCATCACTGTCGAAAACTTAAATCCAATTAATTACCTAACATTTAATTAAGATAGTGTCAAAACATTTCCTAATTTAATTTGAAACCAATTAATTCAATTAATTTCTGAACATTGAATTATAAACCACAAACAATAAATGAATGCTGATTGAATTAAATAATGAATAATTAAGACTGGATAAAACCTTCCAATTCAAAGTCACAAACAAAACCAAAATAAATACTCAATCCAATAGAAAAGAACTACAAAGGAACTGAGTACAATCCCTCTAATGAGGATGGGCGACACATGCCCGAACAGGAGCATCTGAACTAGGAACTGAATAAAATGAAAGAAGCATCTAATCTCAATGACCCTCAACTTCCACAACAGCTGCAGCTCGACAAACCACCCAAGTATCTAGAATCGGTGTCCCTGTGGCTAGGCACCTGTATTAATACATATATATATATATATAGCACAAGAGAGAATAAATACAATAAACGGGTCAGAGCCCGAGGTGAAAAAAATGATTTAGCAAGTACTTAAAACTGGTTCTTAAAACAAGTCTTATACGCATGTTAGTTATCGAACTCTCACATGAGTTCTCACCTCTCATCTATTGTTAACGACTAACGTACATCTAATCTCCCCCTAGTTATACCACCCAGTCTAACTAGTCAGAACCCATACTAATACTAACTATGCTCACTAGTAGTATTCCCGTATCACCCATACAATACGCTATTCAAATAGTTCATCTCACATACTAAGTTTCATTATTCACCGTTCGAATGGTAAATCTTTTATCCACTAAGATTATTTTATTTCTCATTTCCATTTTATCTACTAGTCTCACAAAGTAGAAAGTTCCGCAAGTACATTCATATATATATATATATATATATATATATAGTCTCATCATCCTATATATATACACACTAACCCTGCACCCTTACGTTAAGACCACTTGGCGCAATGTAATGATTATTACTATTACCAAGTCTACTAATTTCACATAATATAAATATTCAGAAGTTCATATATATGCAGCTATCAATAATAATCCAGCACCCCTGGGTCATCACCCATTAGTGCACCTATCAAGAGAATCCTGCATCCCCGGGTTAGCACCCATTAATGCACATATCAATAAAATCCTGCATCCTCGGGTTAGCACCCATTAATGCACCTATCAATAAAATCCTGCTTCCCCGGGTTAGCACCCATTAATGCACCTATCAATAATAATTCAGCACCCTCGGGTTATCACCCATTAGTGCGCCTAACAATAATCATCCTTGTACCCCCGGGTTATCACCCATTAGTACACTTAATCAATAATGTTCTTGCACCCCCGAGTTATCACTCATTAGTGCACCTAATAGTAAGATTCTTGCACCCCGGGTTATCACCTATTAGTACTCTTAACAATAGTATTACATAATAGGCATACACACATCCTATTAGAATTTATAGGTATTTCTCCAACCTACATATACTTCTCATACGTATTTTAACCTCAACACTACGTATAGTATAAATATTTAGATTACTATCTCTCTCGTAATCTCTAGGGTACATTCTCTCTATACCGAAATAAGTAAAGCATTTATTCTCACATACTTTCCCGAAATTCCGTCTTATTTAAATTTACCATTTGGCAGTTTTTCTCACTCCAATAAACCGGTAAACTCAAAATTGGACTCTAAGAAACTTCCCAAAAATCCCCTATGTCGCTCTGTAGACACCTCATTCTATTACCCCCTAACTCTCCTTAGGTCCCTAGTACCTCCCTTCAGCGCTACAAACCCAGGTCATGTCCCGAGTATTGACCTAGGAGCCATCGGGCACTCCCCGGCTCAGTTTGACCAAAAAGTTAAACTCTTCATCTCAACCAAGACTGAATGAATCTTCGAAGGGCACTGAATCCCCTTTCCACCAGACCGCTCCATGCGCGATTCCGACTTACTATGTGAACGAACGATCTGTTTGCGTCCAAAACCTGACCCAGAGGCCACCGGGAACTACCGGGCTCTGTTTGACCTATGTCATATCTTCAGCTCGACTGAGGATGAATGAATCTTCGAAGGGCACTGAATCCCCTTTCCAACGGTCCATCTCGTGCGCAATTCTGACTTTCCCTGCGGACGAACGATCCATTGACTTCGAGAGGTCACCGAATGCTTCCCGGGCCCGATTGACCGAAGTCAACTCTCCAAGATGGGTCAAACTCTTTGGAATGTCTAAGTACATCTCCTAACATTTCCAACGGTCCGCTCCATGCGCGATTCAGACTTACCATACTGACGAACGATCCGTTTGCGTCCGAACGATTCCCCGTCCAATGGACCGACAAACGCTTCCAAGCCATATTTGACCCAAAGTCGACTCTAGAACCCGGGAATGGTCCGAAGGACTTTCAAAGGTATATTAATTAACTTTCCAACGGTATGCCCCGTGCGCGATTCTGACCAACGGTTTGCCCTAGGCGATCGATTTTCTGAAAAAGCTTGAAGCGCACTGCCAAACGACAGGTTCTAGACCCTGCCTATCGGCAGGTGCCGATAGGCAGGAATGTGCCAATTCCGATCACCACTCACCTGGGCCTATAAAAATAGGCCTTCACCTCATTTGCAATGAGAGCCCAAATTTGATAGAAATCTCTTTCAGTGAATCCCAGAAACCTCTCTCGAAGGCAGCGTGATTTCAACTTCCAAATCCCTTTTTTACTTCCACCTTTCATCATCCTTTTCATCAAACTTGGTTAATGAGCCACTCTCCATCATCATCCACATTCAAGGGCCGCTCTCCAACATTCAAGATCAAGCTCAAGATCTTCAAGAAGGTCTAACTCTCTCAAACTCTCTATTAAATTTTCTTAAATTCCTAATAACTTGTTCTCTTACTTAGCATTTTTGTTATCTCATCTCACACATCCTAATATAATTTTTATTTAGTATTATTGCACATCTCTTATCTTCATATAAATAAAACCCAAAAAATAAGAAAAAGAGGGTTTGCTCATAAATTCCAAATAGGGATTCTCACACTTTTTCCACACTCTTCTCATAACTAAAACACTTTTTCTGCACACACACACACACACACTCACAAATAAGAGATTCCTCATTTGGATTTATGGGATAAACCCCACCCCTCATTTTGTATGCGAACTACGTGGACTTTGATGCCTTTATAGGCTACATAGGCATCTCGGGGTAAAACTCGAGACTCGAGTCCTTTTTCTCATTTTTTCTCTCATTTTCTATCTTCTCTAAATCCACTTTCCTAATATTCTATATACTTGCTCTTAGTGACGTATTACTCCATATGCGTTATCGTTCCATTATAATTATCAACGTAGGGGTAATCGCGTAAATCTTATTTTTCTAATATTATTCTTATACCTTCCTACGGATGACTCGCTTTATCTTTTCCATGATACAAGTCGAGGATTCCTACCTCCATTTTATACATACACATGCACACATATCATGGGGGGAAATATAAAGGAAAATAGCAAATATCCATGAGAGACCGAAAGGGCGGAATGGGTGCCTAACACCTTCCTATTTCGTAACTAAGCCTCTGAACTTTTCTCTAATCATCTTGGTTTCGGACGCACCAGTATGTCTTTGGATGCCATCCTTTGGGGTGGCTTACCCTTTTTTCTTTTGTCTATTTTGAGTAAAATAGACTGGCGACTCTGAATTTTTCTACATTTTTACACCACATCTCAAACGACGTCGGCCGAAGCGCTCCTGAGAGGGACGCGCGGGACCCGAAGGATCCTTTCCTCCACGCGCCCGCCCGCATGGTGAGGATCGGGGATGGCCACAGTGGCGACTCCGCTGGGGACTGTTTATTTGTTTTGAGGGCTTGACTCTATTTGCATGGATGCTATATTTGTTTATATTTCCCCCCATATCTGCATGTTCCCCTTTTCCATATGTATCCCATGCTTATGCTTATATTTACACACTTGTAGAAATTTTTCCATGTACACTTCACACCATGTGCACCTAGGATCACATATATATCCCCATATTACACGCATCACCCATCCATACTTGGTGTACCTTGGGTACTTGTACTTTGCTCCCTGTTTGGCATAATCAAAGAAAGGCATTCTCATCATGAGATACTAATAAGAGAATCATGCATGATTCACATAACATCACCAAAGAGCATTGCTATTGATCAAATTTTACCCAGTAACTAAAGGGTCACTTCATGATGGGCGCAGGTCCGGCATGTCGCAGCTAGCCTAAGCGATATGACTCTCACCTTCCATTGGCCCCTTCGACGTATATCGAACGGTTCCCCCGCATCGTACAGCTTGACCGAAGTCATGATGGGAGGTATATCGCAGGGAATTCATTCATGTACGCCGAGTATATCGAATTCTCTATCACACGTACCATCCCCACGAGGTATATGGTGAGGTAATTCACGTACACTCAGGTATATCAAATGGCTTGTCCACATGTACCGATTGCCCGCAAGAGCAAGACGTATATCGTGGAAGTCACGCCAAAGGGGAGAACCCATGCCGATTCACCTAACCAATTGCATACCCGCATATAGGTGTCAAACCTAGGAAACGCACTTTTGATTACCGGTTTTAACCCGAAACTCTGTCGAAATCCCGGGTCGGCCTGTCGCCCAAATTTTTGCGCATTTTTAAAACGAGACCCTGTTCGTGAGCCTGGTTACAAGTCCAGCCGTAGCTTTGCATATATTAAAAACCCCGCTTTTCCAGGCTCAGGTCCCGTCCAGCATTGCATTTAGAAGAATTAAATACAAGTGAGAACATAATAATTATAATAATCATGCTGAGTCCCATGTCCAAAAATATTTCTCCCTTCTTTATTAAAAAAATCCAAAAACATTTCTCCCTTCTTTATTAATAATCCAAAAACATTTCTCCCTTTATTAAAAATCCAAAAATAGTTTCTTCTATTTTTCTCAAAAATAAATCCCATTCTACGCCTTCTCAGGTCGATCACAAGCCCTTGACCTGGCTTCCTACTGGTTTCGGTCTTCAGTCAAATCACCCCGGAGTTTCATCTGTTCCTCTACTACTTCTTTCGAGTCCGGAATCCATCCACTTTCCATGGAGAATATAGATCAAGCACCAGCCATACAGCCGGATCTGACGACAGTCCTAGCTGAGCTCGTGTCCAAGATTGACAACCTCCAAACCGAGGTCAGAGAGATACAACGAAACTAGGTTCCTATTCCTCAAGAACCCGAGGCACTATTCCCTCGTGCTATGGGTCCACTCGAGCCTATCTGGGTTTTAGAAGAATATCAGCACTCTCCACGTGCCCCTCCTGCCAATGGACCGCCGCCTGCCCAACTCCCAATGCTCAATATTGCCCAGCTTATGGCTAACCTGCCTATGGTCGCTGATCCAAAGGAGGAAGAGTTGAATAAAGTCAAAGAGGATATCAAGATGCTCACCAAGAAGTTCGACCAAGTCAGGATCTCTGGGAATTACATGGACTATACCCACATGTCTCCTTATCCTAAAGCGAGGTTACCTGAGAAGTTCAAGACGCTAAATATTGAGAAATTCGGAGGGAGTGGACCCCCAATTGTTCATCTTCGCAGTTATCATCGTTCCATGACTCTACTTCAGGCTTCTGAAGAAGTGATGGCCCAATTATTTCAGCAAACTTTGAAGGATAGTTCACTCCGATGGTTTTTATCTCTTAAGGAATCTAGAATCCGTAGCTGGGAGGATGTAGCCCAAGAATTCATGTCGCATGCAAATACAACGAAGATCTTGAGGTCACCCGTCGTGATTTAGAGCTTCTCAAACAGAATCCTGGAGAATCAGTCAGTAACTTCATAACCTGGTGGAGGGAGCAAGAAGCTACCATGACCAATCGGCCATCCGAGGAAGAGCAGGTCAACATAGTGAAGAAGAATTTCTTGCCCCATGTCCGAGCGACGATGGGAGGACAATACTATCCCCACTTCCGAGCTCTTAGAGAGGCTGGAGTGGAAATTGAGGACAACCTATTTAAAACAGAGGTTTAACCGAAGGTGTCCGGATAGTTCACCCCTAGAAAGTATGACAAGCCTGCCAGTGCTACAGTTTCAACCATCAACAACATCTCTCAACCAACCACATCATGGGAACCAAAAAGTCGCCCTGCCCCAATCCGAAGGGAATACACTGAGATCCATTCTCCCTTCTCTAAAGTTTACCAAGCCCTATTAAGCCTAAACCTCATCAAACCCTTGGACCCACGTCCATTGCCAAATCCACTCCCAAGCAACTTTAAGGCCGATGCTCGTTGTGCCTTCCACCAAACTGCTGGCCATACCACCGACCAATGCTTTCACCTTCTTAACATAATCCAAGATCTCATTGATCGGGGTACGATTGCCCCACCAGCCAATCCTAAGCCAAACACTACTCACAACCCACTTTCGAATCACACCAATGCCTTCTTCTTGGAAGAAAACCCATATTTCGATCCCTCAACTCAAATCACACCCATATACTCTACTAAACGTCTTCAAATTTGTCCATATTTCCTCCTACACCCTACTAGCCTCGCTGATCAGGCACTGTCACTCCTTACCAGAGCATGCATCGCTGTCCGTACCCATTCTGAAAATGGAGGTATAGAATTATCATAGGTATTAAACCAACTCCTTGAGTTCGGGCTGAAATTGCCCTCATAGATGGTCATCGATTGCTAAAGGTTCAGTACACTGTTCTTGGAAGCACGAAAGTGGTCCCGAGATTCAGACAAGTGGGTGGTACCAACCGACGAAGTTAGCTTAGATGATGTTTTCCAGATTATGGCAGAATTATTCAGGCAAACCAACAGCATTTACAATATCACCGGGTTACTTGACACTTTGAAGCTACAAGGGCGCTTGGTCCCTTCAACCACACATATCCCCACAGAATGGGAGGACTTGTATGAAGAAGCCGTTGAAGTTGTGGAATGCATCGACTTTACATGGAAAGACAAAATTGTTGCCACCGGATAAGGGGAAGAATTCGAAGATTCGAGTGAAAAATAAGCTTTAGGAAGAACTGGCCCCGTAGCCGACATGTGTGGGATGATATCATTTGAAGAACTCCTCGAAGAAATAAACAGGGTGGCAGAACAACTTGAGATTGATGAGGAAATGGGGTTCATGTCCTTTCCTTCTTCAGTAAATCACATGACCCGATCAGGGAGACATTACCAAGTTCCAAACTCACTACCAGCAAATGACAAAGGGAAGGGCGTTGAAAACCTTCTTATGCCAGAGATGACCATCGAGGAGAGCAATATCCTCAACTAACTGAAGAAAACCCAAGCTAAAATCACTCTATGGGGGCTTTTCATTTCTTCCCAGCTGCACATAAATGCTTTATTAAAATTGCTCACTGGACCCATAGTTCCTCCCTCTACCACACCAGAAGAAGCGGTAAATCTGGTCGAATCCTTGACCTCTACCCGAATGCTATCATTTTCTGAAGAAGAAATCCCCAGAATTGGGCCGAATCACAATCATGCACTCAACATCTCCGTCAAAGTTATGGGGAAGGCCGTGCCACTCTCCCTTGTCGATAACGGATCCGCCTTAAATGTTTGCCCTTTGAGAACCTTCAAATGTTTAGGCCTAAAAGAAAGAGATCTCACTCCAACCTCCTCCGCTCTGCCCGCCTATGATAATACCCGTCGTGAGGTGATGGGATCCATAAGACTTGCAATAGGGGTTAGCCCTGTAAACCCTGTCGTCGAATTCCAAGTCATAGACATCCCAGCTTGTTTCAACCTGTTGCTCGGACGACCCTGGCTCCATAATATCAAGGGTGTGTCTTCCTCACTCCATCATAAATTGAAGTTCTTTTTCGATGGGCGAGTCATCACCATTTTCGGCGACAACAAAAATACCGAGGGTGTAAGCACCAGCAGTCCAATTCTTGAGATACAACACGGGTCAAATGATATGCTCCTATCAGGATTCCGAGTTGAGCCACTCCTACTCCCGGCAGGGGACGATTTCAAAGAAAGGGTTTGTCCAGAATATGACCCTCATGGCAATGTCAATGTGATTCAGATGTTCAGAAATATACACTTCATGCCCGGACTGGGACTAGGGCAAAGGCAGCAAGGGATACTTGAACCCATCGAACTGAAGAAAGCTTTCCCTCCTTGCGGCTTGGGGTATCAACCATCAGAACAAGAGCTCAGAATGATCCACCAGTCTCGACCAAAGAGAACATTAGATTGCATCCGAACTATCTCTGGAGACTCCTTAAATGGATGATTCATCAAAGAAGGCGAGGACTTCCCCTTTTGCGGTTTTCCAGAACCATGGTATGACCACACAGACAAGAAGATGAGGCCGGGAATGGAGATCTTTTTCCAAGATAGCTACCCATGGGCCGAAAGTTTCCCACCCCGCGCAAAACCGCTCATCAAAGATACCGAAGAGATTGAGGAAAGTGATTCTGAAGATTCCTTCAACTTACAAATGCTGGGGCTAACACTATGTATGGTTCATTCAGGCACTACATCAATAGATCCATCTAACCTGATTAAAGCTGCTGATACTCCTCTCCTCAACTGGCATGCTGCGCCAGTTCTACCTCTTGAAATCTCTCCTAACCCCAATGTTTACCCTATTTCTTCTTCTGTTGTCTATCCTTGCTCAAATGTAATCGAGACCTCTTTTGATGAGGTTATTAATGCTATTTTTCCTATTAATAAAATAAATGAAGATTTTGAGTATCTTGCTGTGCCTTGAATTATAATCAAACTTTTGATGATGATGATTTTGCAAATGAATAATTCTTAACTGATCTAAATAAGGTTAATAATAAACAACATAACCGCGTTCAAGTTAATGAAGAAGAGACTGTTTTTATTAATCTTGGTTCTAGTAGCCAACTGCGCGAGATTAGGATAAGGGCCACCCCTTGACGAGCATGAGCGAGCACAACTTAAAGAATTACTGAAGGAGTTCGTAGATGTCTTCGTATGGTCCTATGATGATATGCCCGACATTGATCCTGAAATAGCTCAGCACGAGATCCCCACTCTCCCAGATTACAAGCCGTTTAAACAAAAATTGAGAAAACTCTGCACCGAATGGTCGCTCAAGGTCAAAGAAGAGGTGATTAAACAGTTAAACGTGGGTTTTATTCGGGTGATCGAATATCCCACATGGCTAGACAACATTGTAACTGTGCCAAAATCAGGAGGGAAGGTTCGAATGTGTGTAGACTACCGAGATTTAAACAAAGCTTCTCCAAAGGATGATTATCCGCTACCCAATATCGACATGATCGTGGACAACACAGCCAGTCATGCTCTTAAGTTATTTATCGGCGGGTTTGCCGGATACAACCAAATCAAGATATACCCAGACCACCAAGAAAAAACCACATTCATTACCCCATAGGGAACCTTTTGCTACACCGTTATGCCATTCGGTCTCAAGAATGTTGGGGCTACCTACCAAAGGGCTGCCACAACCATCCTGCATGATCTAATTCATAAAGAGGTCGAGGTTTATGTGGATGATATGATTATCAAGTCCAAAACTAGAGAAGGTCATGTTCCCGCTCTCCGAAAGTTCTTCGAACGACTGCAACGATATCAGATGAGACTTAATCCACAGAAGTTTGTCTACGGCGTTACAAAGGGAAAACTCTTGGGATTCATGGTCAGCGAAAAGGGGATAGAAGCAGATCCTGCAAAGCTGAAGGCCATACTGGAGGTGTCACCGCCCCGAACTGAGAAAGAAGTCCGAGAGTTTCTTGGGAAATTACAATATATCAGCCGATTCATAAGCCAGCTAACCTCCATCTGTGAACCGATATTCAAGCTCCTCCGAAAGGATTCAACCAAGGTTTGGAATGAGGCCTGCCAAGAAGTTTTTGACCGAATCAAACAATACCTGACCCAACCTCCAGTTCTCATGCCACCACAGTCTGGTCTCCCTTTGCTCCTATACCTAACCATAATCGACACTACAACTGGGGCTTTGCTAGCCCAATACCTTGAAGACTCCCGCAAAGAAAGAGCCATCTACTATGCCAGTCGCAAATTGGCCGAGAACGAGGTCAACTACACTGCTTTGGAAAAGGCGTGTGTCGCACTTATCTGGGTCACCCAAAAGTTGCGATGCTACATGCTCGCCTTCCCCATCAAACTTGTATCCCGAATGGATCCCATCAAATACCTGCTTGAGAAACCCGCCTTATCCAGTCGAATGGCCCGATGGTTGATGCTCCTAACCGAGTTCGATATCGTGTACGTCACACAGAAAGCTGTTAAAGGAAGAGCCATTTCTGACTACCTCGTCGATTCCCCCATAGACGAAGCAGATGTCTGGATATCTGAATTCCCAGATGAAAATATCCTCTACACCACTCAAGACCGCCCTCGATGGAAAATGTTCTTTGATGACACTGCCAACAAAAGGGGATATGGCATTAGGATATTTCTGATCGCCCTAGATGACTCCCACACTCCCATCGCTATTAAATTGGATTTCCCTTGCACCAATAACATGACGGAATACGAGGCATGCACAGTGGGCCTCAAAGTCGCTCTCAAGAAAGGTATTCAATACCTCTATGTCTATGGGGATTCTGCCCTCATCATCGGTCAAGTGCTCAGAAAGTGGAAAGTCAAGGACGAAAAGCTCCAACCCTTTCATGACCAAATAGAAGAGTTAGCCTCCCGTTTCTGAGATATCACCTTCCATTACCTCCCCCGAGCAAAGAATAACCTAGTCGATGCTCTCGCCACCTTGGCCTCCATGGTCGACATGCCCGAGGGAATAACAATGACCCCCTTCCTGGTTCAAAAGCAAGACAAACCGACCCATTATTACCATATTGAGCTTGTCTCCACCGAAGACCCCGAACTAGCCGATTGCTAGTACTATGGTATCTAGTGCCTCCTCAAACATGGTAGGTATCCCGAGGGTTCCAACAAGAAAGATCGAATAACCCTCCGAAGATTGGCCGCCCAGTACATCATTTGTCATAAAGCTCTACTCAAGAGGAACTTCGATGGAACTCATCTACACTGTATCGCAGGGGCCGAGATTGAGAAAATAATGCAGAAAATCCACAGCAAGGAATCCGTACCCCACATGAATGGTCACATGGTCGCCAAGAAGATCATCCGACAGGGCTACTACTGGACCACCATGATCCAGGATTGCACCGCCTATGTCCGTAGGTGCCTTAAATGCCAACAGTTCTCCAATCTTCAACACTTGCCTCCGCGAGAATTATACAACATAACCTCTCCTTGGCCATTCTCCACTTGGGGTATCGACATCATAGGGAAGGTTACACCATAGGTTTCAAACGGACATGAGTTCATCCTGATTGCCATCGATTACTTCACCAAATGGGTCGAAGCGGAGTCATACGCAGTATTAAACGCTAAGAATGTGGCTAAATTCCTCAAGAAAAATATCATCTATCGATACGGGGTCCCGCATGAGCTAGTGTCAGATAACGGGTTACACTTCAAAGTAGAAGTAACAGAAATAGTCAACGAGTACGGGATTCGGAGACACAAATCTTCTCCCTACCGACCTCAGACCAATGGTGTAGTTAAAGCCACCAATAAAAACCTTAATGCCATCATTAGCAAGATGACCGAAAGTTATAGGGATTGGGCCGATCGGATCCCGTACGCCCTCTGGGGCTATCGAACCTCAATTCGAACCTCTACTCGGGATACCCCTTACTCCCTGGTCTACGCATGGAAGCAGTCCTACCTGTGGAGATGGAAATACCCTCACTACGCGTCATGCTCAAAAGCAAAGTTAGCGAAGAAGACTGGTGACAAAGTCGTCTTGATGAGCTAGCCATCCTAGATGAAAGAAGGTTAAAAGCACTTTACCACATACAGGGGTACCATCGCCGAATAGCGCGATCATTCAACAAGAGAGTCAAGGACTGCGGTGTCCGGGAGGGGTATTTATCCCTCAAAGAGATAATAGAACCCATCTGGGACCCCAGAGGGAAATTCAAGCCCAATTGGAGTGGGCCCTACATTGTGAAGAAAATCTTATCCGACGGTACCACCATGCTCACTGACATGGATCGGGAGGAGATGGCTCGTCCAGTCATTCTAGACCGTCTCAAGAAATTCTCCTCCTAGTTCGAAATCTCGGAGCGCTACGAATCTTCTCATCCCCATTCTATTCTAAAAAAAAAAACTCTTCATTTCCCTCTACCCAGAACTACGTGGGCCTGATCCTCTACAAAAACTATTTAAAACTTTTCAAAAAAAAAAAACAGAGGTACGTAGGCAGCTCATGCACCTCACATGAGTGCGTCCCCTTTCTTTTTCACAAAATACTATTATTTTCATACCTCCGAGAACGACGGTTCATTCTAAAAACACTTGAACAAAAGGATTATATATGCCTTAGCGACCAGCATAGATAATTCAAAATACAAAACTCATCAAAAGGCACAACTGGGTGATCAGAAACTTGTTTATTTTATTAATAAGAAATTACAGTACGGATTACATAAGAAAATGGAACGGATAACTCCCTTCCCCCTATTACCATAAAAAGCCAAAATGAAATCCCCACCTCTGTTATAGAAATAAACTCCCCGAGAGTCCTACCCATAGCTAGCAGAGGAGCCTGCACCCTCGTCATCTACATCTTGAGGTCCCCAAGTTTCCCCTTCCTGAATAGAGTGACGTAAACATTCCATGGATCGATGAGCCTTAATCATCTTCGAAAAGACCAAACCACCCCCTTCCATGGTGTTGGATAAAACAAACCATCTTTGTCCAGTATCCACTGCCAACATCTCGCTGACTACTTTCCTCCATAACCACTTTATATAATCTTTGGGGGCATGCTAAACCTTTCCGAAGGACTGAGAGGGACGGGTCGACGGACGCCGATTTTCCCACAGAGACCCAAGAAACAGACGCAGGCTCTCAGTCAAATCTTCTACCGAAAAGAAATTTGAGGTCCAAGGGGGCACGACCTGTGCCTAGCCAAATTAGCACAAAAGCTGCCAAGGGATATAAAAAGAGGTCTGTCTGAGACCAACCAGCCGCACATATGAATACTCTCCTAGCTCCAGAATGGGCTGCAACTTCCCCCACCAAGGCAGTGACCAATACAGCCCATGAGCCCCATGCTCCACAAGCCAATTCTCCCACTTCTCAACATATAGGCCAACGCTGATGAAGTAGCGTGAAAAGAAGTTGGTTACGATCGATAAGGGATACTCTGGAGGAGTCGCTAAGCGGAATCTTTTAGACAACCACATGAACAGCATCACAGGGATACCCCTCAAAAAGTCAGAACGGCCTTCTCTCTAGGCATCCAGGCCATTCAGGGTCTCCGCCAGTATCACCACTGTAGGATTGCGACGATATGACATCCACGAGGTAATGGCTACAAGTTCTGGGTCCACTTACACCTCCCCAGTCACCAGCAATAATTTTGAAACCAGACCCAGAACAACGGCTCCAGCATAGCCAGCATCACCTACTTCCTGCAAATGCACGGACTGCAGCACCACTGGGAGGGAAATCATCCTTTCAGCGACCAATGATCTAGCCGCCGAAGGCGAAATATGAAGAAGCCCGGCCAAAAAATCCCTGGGAGAGCGGGAAAATTCGGGCAAAGCTGCAGCAACACTAGGATTTACACCTAGCATGGCAGAAAATTCCTCGTAGGTAGGACAAATTTCCTCCAACCCAAAGCAGAATACATGGTCTTCAGGGTACCAGAATTGTACCGCCGCCATCAGCACGTTCCACTCAAGAGGCCGATTGCGCCACAAGGAGACTCGACGCATGTTGAAAGCATCATAGTCGACATTATAAGAGCACATAGCTTCCAAGGCATCGAGGTAGTTAGCAAACTCAATGCTACCAGGGAGAGCCATCTTGCAAGGCTAAGAAGTAGTGGGCAAGTAGATAAGAATGCAAAGGTGTGATGAAAACACTCCACCCTTCCCCTTTTTATACTTGAAAACCCTCACAAGAGACATAATCCCTGCAGAAATTGGAGGGAATCCTACCCCACAAGGTACCAAAGGCTGAAGAGGGTACCAATCAAAGCTTTGAATTGATAGGACTGGACTGAACTGCCGATAGGCAGGTCAGGGTGCTTGCCTATCGGTAACCCCCCATTTTTAGAAATTTACTTCTTTTCCTCTTTTGTCAAATCAAAAAACTCAATAAAAATAAATTGATATTGTCAACAAAATTTCAAAAAACCTTTTCCTCCTTATATAATCTCCCTTTTCAATTAAAAACTTTACTTCAAAAAAAAATTCCAAAAATATTCCTTTTTATGGTCTCAGCAGCAAAGTAAAAAGCGCATGTGCATGCATTCATTCACCATTAATAAAAGATAATAAAAAACTCCATTGCATTGCATATAAACGGGACTCAGCCCGAATCCACATTCTCTCTCTCTCTCTCTCTAAGGGCTTCCACTCCTGCGACGTGCTCTCTTCCCCCTACAACGAGATGATGCACCACCACTACCCGAGCCAGAGTCCTCTCCAAACGAAACAGACAATAACAAGCAAGAAGGAATCGGAACCGCGTCCCGAATATGGGCAACCTCCGAAGATGTCTAGGCTCTGATGTCCTTGAGCCAAGTGGTCGACACCCGGACTTGCTGTAAGAAAGGTAAAATCAGTATCAAGGCAAGGATGGCCAAAATAGAAAGGAAAGAAAGAGAGGAACAGAAAGGTATACCGCAGGTCGAAGGACCTCCTCTGTCAAACTCAACTCCTCCGGATCCATCGCATGAGGACGATGCAATATAGGCACCATCCCTCCATCAGCTTGTCGGATATTGTGCGAAGGGGTATGCAATTGCACAAAAGGGACCTTCGAGGTCGCCGCCATCGCAGATGCCGACGGACCACCGCCATTGTGGGAAGATCCCACCGCCCGACTTGAACCCGCTGGAGGGAAAGGCAATGCATCATATATGCTGGGCGCCATCAACCAGCTCATCACAAAATCTATATAGTCATACGACGCAGCCGTATCAGTGTATAGCAAGTAGGACTTGCCGATCATCGCCGTTGTTGATGTAAAAAATTAGATCATATCTAGTTTTTTAATCACAGATAAAATAAATGAGACAAAGAAATTTTAAAGTGGTTCAGCCTTATAGGAATGGCCTACGTCCACTGTTATGTTATTGCTGATTGTTTGGGAATTCGATTACAAGTTTTATCAAGAAATTCTGGTCCCCTTACATTGAGGGTAATACAATGTATTTATAGCCCTAAGGCTGTAATGTGAAAGGGTAATACATTCAATGCTGTACATGTGAAAGGGTAATACATTTAATGCCCCTTAAGTGTTTACATCTGAATGATAAGCATTTAATGAACAGTCAAACTATTGGTTATCCTGCTATTAATGCTTTATTCGAGGTGCAGCTCAGACCACCTAAAATTCTTGGTACTCAAGAGTTGCTCGGTACTCAAGAGTTGCTCGGTACTCAAAAGTTCTCGTAGTTCCTCGTAGAGTTCTTGTTGGTCGGAGCGTATGAGTTCCTTGGGGAAGCAGTGCTCCTCGTTTCAGTATGGTTCCTCGGAACATCTGAGTTACTTGGAAGTGTTTCTTGTTGCCACGTAGATTGCCACGTGTCTTCACTCAATTGAGCCATGTCAGCAGACTAAATTTGGTATCAACAGAAACCCCTAATGTTTCATAGTTCGAAATTTGAGGAGTGTGGAACATTCTTTCTCAAAATATGGTGGTTTTAAATGGTCATCCTGAAATTTAGGAGTCTTTTCTTTCGTATTTATTTCTCCTTCCAAATTCGTAGAATCGATCTTTTTTGAATTTTTCTACCCGCTTCGATTCCCGCGCCCTTTTTGTCTTTTTAGCCGCCGGTAACGTAATCGTCTCTTTTTGTAATCATTACTTTTTCCTTTTCCCAAGGCAGAGTATTTAAACGTTGCAAAAAATCCCATCGTCTTCTACTTTTTCAAATTTGTCTCTTTGAGTTCTCCATTGTCTCTCTTTCTCCTATGCGTTCATCTCTTTCGTCATTTGTTGTCAACAGACTCATCTCTTTCCTGTAAGATTTTCTTCTTTCTCTTTGATTTCTTTCTTTCATCATGGTTTATCCTGTAGAATCGATTGATAAATTTCGCTCTGATTTCTCTATTCCCCCATGGGTTGTTTTGGAAGAGCTTTCTGAGCCTTCGGACTATTTTCGTTTGGCTGAGGGACATTGGTTCCCCAGTCTCTTTGTTGCTGAGTGTGGTTTTTCTTTTCCCCCAAACCCTATATGTCTGTAATTCTGTCAATACTTTGACGTAGTTCCTGTAAGAATAGCCCCCAATACATGGAGAATAGTTAATGGTGTTTATAGATTAAATCAAATCCATGGAACTCGTATAGGAATTCCTGAGATTATGTTTTGTTATAGATGGGCAGTAGGCGATAATACTCTTTATTTAAAAACTAGGTTCTTAAATAGAGCTTTAGTGGTCAATCTCCCAGATTCCAATAGGGACTACTTTGAGCATGGGGTTGTTATGAAAAATTGGCAACACCCTCCATTAACTGGAGATGCGGTTTACTAGGGTCCCAGATGTCCTCCCTATGGCAATGGGATAGGTTGTTTTTATTTTATTTTCAAAATTATGCTTCTTCTGTATTTGACAAAATATGCCACTGATATTTTAATTTTGATTTATTTGCAGTTGACAGCAAAAGAAAATCCCCAAAAGAGGCAGACGTTAATATAAGGCATTTAAAACTTATCTGGAGTTTGCATTAGACTGTTGCCGACGAGCACATTAGGTCAGCTTCATATTTTCTACAGTACAAGAGTTACACCTTCTCTTTCACTGCTCGTTTGGTGATAAGCGACGCAGAACCAACACCAGCCTCTGCAAGTTCTTCGCCTGAATCACACATTCCTTTGAGTGAAAGGATGAAGAAAAGAAGACCTCCCACCCTTTTTGAGAAACCTGCCTCTTGTGCTGGAGAGGCAAAAAGAAGTAAGCTTGACGTCCCAGGAAAGGGGACAAAGAAAATTGATGCACCTCCCCCGGCAGCTCCTGTGAAGGTTGTTGAGAAGCCCCCAGTGGCCCCGAGAAAGTCTGTTGCTCCAAGCGAGGTGATTGTCATTTCTACGACTAAGACTACCTCATTAGTCGAGAAAGTTGATGCTCCTCTGAGGAGGCTGAAGAAAAGCTCCTCTATCTATTTGGCTGAATCCATCTCTCAGCCTCCGACTAGTGGTGTTCCCACTTTTATTCCCCCGAGCTCTGCTATGAGCTCGGTGAAGACTTGGATCATTCTCGAGATCCAAGGTATTGAAGAAAACCTTTCTCGAGACACGGTTACCACATTGGCAGCTCGCCACATTGCTTCTGTAAGTCCTATAGTCTTAAATTTTCATTCTTTCCTTCTTGTATCTGTGCACTGATTTGCTTTCGTTTTCTTTTCACAGTCGGTGAGCTGTTTTAATACAATTTTGAAGAAAGATGAAGCTATTAAAGCTTCAAGCTCCTCGTCTGGTGTCGAGGAAGCTTTGGTAGGCTTAGCGCAGTCTCTGAAAGAATCTCGTCAGAAATATGCTGATGATAAGGAAACTTGGGAGAAGAGGCTTGCTTCAAACGAGCAGGAGAAGGCTTAGTTTATTGAGGTCTCCAAGGGGTTGGAGAAAAAAGTAAATAATCTGGAGGAGAAAAATAAAGAGCTCGAGGGGAAGCTCAAAAATGCTGGGGAGCTTGAAAATAAGCTCAAAGCTTCTGAGGAGGAGTTGGGTCAACTTCAGGAAGTAAGTCGGCAGAAGGAGGAGGTTGAGAATAAATTAAAAGCTGCTGATGACCTTCTTTCTGAGAAGCTTTCCTCGGAGAAGACAAAGAGGAAATTGGCTGTGAAGAAATATTTCAGCGCTGGCTGGCATAAAGGGTGGAACAAAGGCTTGGCTGCCATGATGTCGCAAGTCGAATATGGCAGCCTCAAATACTTTAGAGATGGATGGGTCGCTGCTCTACAAGAAATGAAAGTTGATGAAACTTATGAATTATTTCAGCGACACATCCCTGGCCCCCCTCCAACTCCTGAAGACGAAGAAGAGGACGAAGCTGCCTCTGAGGAGTCTTCCATGGTGATGGGAGATCAAGTTTCTCGTCCCCCAGCCATCCAGCCTACTCACGAGGAACTTCAGCAACTCGCTACTTCATCCGAGCAACTGCCAGCGCTCCCCGAGCAACTCTCTGTTCCTTCCGAGCAACCTACCTCCTCGTCCCAGCCTCCCGAGAAAGTTTTGGGAGACAAGGAAAAGGTGTAGAGTTGTTCGGGTTTCTCTCTACTTTATTTTTCTTTGTCAAATGTAACTTCTAAACATGTAACTCTGAACCTTGTACTTCTGAACTTTGTGATGTAATAAAATTTGAACTTTTGCTTATGCATACTGTTGATTCTCTTCTTCATGCTCTGTTTGTACTCTTATTGATTATTGCTTTTTCTTCCTCTACTAGTCTCTGGCCAGGATGGAATTATTGTCTGCTCATGATACAAAGCTGTTGCGGCAATGCAATGAATATTTTAAAGTCGGTCATACAGACATGAGTGCAACTCAAATCACTGACATCCTCGATCATGGTGCTTCAGAGCAAGCAATTGAAGCTTATCAGTATTTGAAGTGCCTACTCGACCGTACAGTGGCATACTATGATATGATTGAGGATCTCCAAGGTACTCTTGAAGAACTTCAATAATAGTATAAGGAATCCACTGCCCTTTTGCACGAGGGGTGCGAGAAGAAGTATCAGCAAATCAGTGCTGATAAGGGATATGATAAGCGTTTTGCTGCTTACGACGTGCGGGAGAGAACGTTGAAGGCTGAGGTCGAAGAGCACAGACAGATAGCTGAGTTATTAGAGTAAGAAAATAATAACCTGCAAAGAGAGGTGTCTCAGTTGAAGTTTGCAGCTTCCACCTCAAATGCTTTAATCCCAGTGACTGACGAGGGATTCTCGTTATTGCAGGTCGAAAATGCCAACCTGAGGGATGAGTTGGAAACCTTGAAAAGAGCTGGCCCTTCTACATCTTCTCGGGGACGAGCAAGAGCTCCTCGCGGACGAGCAAGAGCTGCTCGGGTTTCTGTCAAAGAACAGAAGACTCAAGCTGCTCTAGAGAACCAGGCCTTCCAACTGATGGCAAAGAACCAGGCATTGGCTGAACTGTCTAAGAAGGTCAGGAGTTTGGACAAGCAGCTTTCTGTACAGAAATCTATTTTGGATAATAAAGAGCTCTTCATAAAAAATCTCCACGAGCAACTGGAAAGATTGACATATCAATTCCACAAACAGCCCAGAGAGTTCTGGATGGCTGGTTACGACGAGGCTCTCTACCACTTGGATGATCGTATCCAAAATGCAAATAATGAGGGCTACAAACAGGGATGGTTGAATGCCTTAGGTGTGCTGCAACTGGAATAGGCTCATTACCTGTGGGATTACCATAATCCTGGGCTACTCGACCTACCAGTGCCACCATTCAAGCTTGATATGAGTTGGATCCCTGCTCGGGCCATCCCTCGGTGTCTGATTTCCAAATACCTCGGCGATTACAATCTCCACTCTAATGTCGAGATATCTCATCCCGAGCACCTACTAGATCGACCATTTATGATGAATATCAGGATGTTAAAAGATCTTAACTTCATAAATTCTCCTCTTGCTTTAAATGATCCACCTGCTGGCGAGGAGCCTGTTTCAAAAGCAGAGGGGAAGAAACCAATAGAATAGGAATATTGATGTAATAAATTTGTATTTCATTCCTGATGTATTTTTTTCTACATTTAATGAAATAATTTTATTTGCAAATCTTGACTGCCATTGTCTTGTAACACTTTACATTTATGCATGTGTATATGTTAAAAAGATAATAATATTGTGTTATTTGTCGATCAACTTATCGTCGACTAGTTTGAATTTGTGGTAATCATTTGACAAAAAATGATGTTTTGTTTCTCGACCAACTTAGTAGTAATTTAAAAAGTTACGAGTATACAAAATTTTGCTCGATCATTTTCTCGTATTCATAAAATGTTTTCGACCAATCAAGGTCGGTAAATTTTCCTTTTCGACCAACTACAGTTAGTGGATTTTTTCTCTACGAGCAACTTTGAAACTTTCTAGAATAGTTGTACCTCCTGACCAACCTTAGTTGGCTTTTTGAGAATATATTTACTTCCTGACCAACCTTAGTTGGAATTTTTAGGAATACTTTTACTTCCCGAGGAATACATTTACTTCCTAACCAACATAAGTTGACATTTTTAGGAATACATTTCCTAACCAACATAAGTTGGCATTTTTAGGAATAGTTTTACTTCCCGTAGGAATACATTTACTTCCTAACCAACATAAGTTGGCATTTTTAGGAATACATTTCCTAACCAACATAAGTTGGCATTTTTAGGAATAGTTTTACTTCCTGTAGGAATACATTTACTTCCTAACCAACATAAGTTGGCATTTTTAGGAATACATTTCCTAACCAACATAAGTTGGCATTTTTAGGAATAGTTTTACTTCCCGTAGGAATACATTTACTTCCTAACCAACATAAGTTGGCATTTTTAGGAATATATTTATTTCCCGACCAACCTTAGTTGGCATTTTCGAGAATAGATTTGAGTAGTCCGAGTTTTGCTGAGTAGTGTGTAGCACTAGTATTCTGCAAAAAAATTCCAACAAAAGGAAAGAACTGGGCAGAACGTTGTCACTTTATTCATACTGATGAAACTGCATTACATGAGAGTTTACATTACTGATAATATTTGCGCAGGTGTTCGGCATTCCATGCATTCTTAAACTCCTCCCCTTCTAAAGTTTCTATGCTGTATGTCCCTGGTCGAACAACTTCTTTAACTCGGTAGGGTCCATGCCAGTTTTTTTCTAGTTTGTTGTGCTTTTGAATCACCTTCTTTAGCACATAGTCTCCTTCTTTCAAGTCACACTTCTTCACTCTCTTGTTGTAAAACAAAGCTGTTCGCTGCTGGTAAGCAGCATTTCTAATGGCTGCTTCTTCTCTAACCTCCTCGAGCATGTCCAAGTCTAACCTTCTCATTAAATCGCTGACAGGGGAATTGAAATTCAGTATTCTGTGTGTTGGGAGACCCAATTCGGCGGGTATAACAGCTTCACTTCCAAATGCTAGCATATATGGAGATTCCCCTGTTGCTACTCGGGGAGTAGTTAGGTAAGCCCATAGTACTTATTGTAGCTCGTTGATCCAATTTGCTTTCGCATCATCCAGTCTTTTCTTCAAGCTATTCAGTAGCGTTCTGTTTGTCACTTCAGTTTGTCCATTGCTTTGAGGATGGCCTGGTGCCAAGTGGACCTTCAAGATATTTGATTGGTGACAATAGGCAGTAAACTCCTCATTGTCAAATTGTGTTCCATGGTCTGTGATGAAGGCATGAGGAAGACCATATCGACAACTGATGTTCTTCCAAATAAATTGGTACACCTTGTCGTACGTCATATCAATGAGAGGCTCAGCCTCAACCCATTTAGTAAAATAATCCACAGCTACCACGAGGTACTTAAATCTTCCCCTGGTCATCGGCAGTGGCCCGACCAAATCTATTCCCCATATGGAAAATGGCCAAGGGGAAGTAATGGGTGTCAATAATGCTTGGGGAGTTCTTCGGATAGAGGAGAAGCGCTGACACTTGCCACATTTCTTAGCATAGGCTATACAATCAGCCCTCATCGTTGGCCAGTAGTATCCTTGTGTCATAACCCTTTGTAAAAGCGTTCGTCCTGCTGCATGGGCTCCACAGGACCCTTCATGGATCTCTTCAATCAAGTCTTTCACCTCGGTGGGATGCACACATCTTTGCAAACCTGCTATAATTTCTCGTCTGTACAGAATACCATTATTCAGTACATAACGAGCAGCTTTAAACTTCAGTTTTTTAGCTGCAAGTTTGTCAGTTGGTAATTTCCCCTCCTCAATATATGCCCTGATGGAATCCATCCAAGATGGTCCTAAATTAAGGGTAATAAAATTCATCTTTAAATCTTCATCTATACTCCGACAAGCTAAAACTTCAATTGGGATTGTTCTTCGTAGCTCGGTGCGAGTAGCTGATGCTAATCAAGCTAAGGCGTCTGCTCTTGCATTCTCCATTCTTGGTATTCTGACCTGCTGAATGGCAGAAAATTTCGACACCAGTTCTTTTTCCTTTGCATGATATCTGATCATTAATTCTCCTTTGACTGCATATACTCCCATCATTTGATTTATGACCAATTGCGAGTCACTGAAGACAATAACCTGTTCTGCCCCCATGGTTTTTGCCAAACTAAGACCTGCAATCATGTCTTCATATTCAACCTTATTATTAGAAGCTTTGAATTGGAAACGTAGGGCGTATTCCATGTCGACCTCGTCCGGACTATTCAAAACTATCCCCGCGCCACATCCTATAGTGCAAGATAAACCATCCACGTACAGAATCCATATAGGTAACTCGTCTTCAAATTTTTGATCTGACAGAATTCCTCGGCGGAAAATTTGTTGTTTCCTTTCACCATCTCCTGATATTTCTTGTTGTTCGTCGATCATCTTTTCTTGCCCTTTTACCAACCTAAGCTTGTCTAGGCTTGAATTTGATGATTCTGTAACATGTACTTGCCCTTTTACCAAGCTAAGTTGGTCTGGGCTTGTATTTGATGATCCCGTAGCATCCACAGGTTGATCAGCGAGCAACTTTTGCTCCTCGGGGGTATCAGGATAGGTGAACTCTGCTATAAAATCTGCTACAGCTCGCCCTTTTAGCGATGATCTGGGTTCATAAACTATATCATATTCACCAAGTTCTATTGCCCAGCACATCAATCTTCCTGATTTCTCTGGTTTATGAAGGGCTTGCCTCAATGGCATATCAGTATATACTACTATAGTATGAGCCTGGAAGTATGGCCTCATTCTTCTACTTGCTTCGATCAATGCTAGTGCTAATTTTTCCATCTTTGGATATCTGATCTCTGCTCCTCGGAAGGCCTTACTTGTGTAGTAGATTAGTTTTTGTACTCCATTCTCCGTTCTTATCAATGCCGAACTAACTGCATTCTCGGACACTGCCAGATACAAGTATAATTTTTCTCCCATCACTGGCCTGGATAACAGTGGAGGTGTTCCCAAATATTTCTTCAAGTCTTGAAAAGCCTTCTCACATTCATCATTCCACTCAAAAGTCTTTTGGAGCGTCTTGAAGAATGGGAGACATCGATCAGTTGCTCGCGATACAAATCTGTTAAGTGCTGCTACTCGTCCTATAAGACTTTGCACCTCTTTCTTCGTCGTTGGGGATCGCATCCCTAACAGAGCTTTGATCTTTGCAGGGTTGTCTTCAATGCCTCGCTGATTGATGATGTACCCAAGAAACATGCCTTCTCATACTCCAAATACGCACTTGGTCGGGTTCAACTTCATTTTGTATTTATCCAACTGATCAAATGTTTGGCCTAAGTTAAGTAGATGATCAACAGCTTTCTTTCTCTTTGTCAGCATATCGTCAACATAGACTTCCATATTGCAACTGATTTGTTCTGTAAACACTTTGTTCATCAGCCGCTGATATGTTGCACCTGCATTTTTCAAACCAAAAGGCATAACATTATAACAATAAGTTACCCTAGGGGTAATGAAAGAAGTACTCTCCCTATCTCCAGGTTTCATTGTAATCTGATTGTAGCGAGAATAAGCATCCATGAAGCTCAGCAGCTCGTGTCCCGATGTAACATCCATTAGTTGATCAATTTGGGGCAGCAAAAAGTGATCCTTTGGGCATGATTTATTGAGGTCGGTGAAGTCTACACACATCCTCCATTTGTTGTTCTTATTTTTCACCATCACCACATTTGCTAACCAGTCTGGATATTTAACATCTTCAATAAAACAAGCTTTCTGGAGCTTCTCGACTTCTTCCTGTATAGCTTGGTTCTTCTCGGGGCTGAACACTCGTCTTCTCTGCTTCACTGGCTTGTCTCCTTATTCACATTGAGCTCGTGACATAAGAAATTTGGGTCTATTCCGGGCATATCCTCATGACTCCAAGCAAAAGTTTGCTTTCTGCTTCCTAGGAAAGTTATCAATTCCTATTTTATTGAGGCTTCCAATGATGAACCTACTTGAGTAGTCCGTTCAGGGTGCTCGTCGTCCAGAATGATGTTTTCAGCAGCTTCCACCACTTGACCCTTCACGAGTTGCGACTCATCTCTAGGATCCAATGTTTCAATTTCTGTACCTTCATCCACTTGATAGGTAGTAGTCTTTTTCCTTGATTCCTCCAGTTCCTCTTGCTCGGCAGATGAATAATAGCATTCCCGAGCTACTTTCTGATCACCTTTCACAACTCCTACTCCAAAATTTATTGGAAATTTTAGGCATTGATGTACCGTAGATGGTACGACCTCGAACTTCTTCAATCCTACTCTTCCCATGATGATATTGTATGATGATTGAACATTCTTATCCATCACGAAGAAGCGTATTCTTTCTGTTCGACAAGCAGTCCACGTACCAATGAATATATCCAATTTGATCGTCCCAAGTGGGAATACTTTCTCGCCAGCAAAACCAATGAGGGGTCTATGATAAGGCTCCAGTTGAGATAGCTTTAGATTTAAACTGTCGAAGCACGAGTAGAACATGATGTCTGCCGAGTTACCATTGTCTACCAGTACTCTTGAAATCATTACCTCCTCCATCCTCATTTTGATCACCAATGGGTCATCATGAGGATATAGAACACCTGCGAGGTCGTTCTTTGAGAAACCAATGACCAATTTTTCTTTATTCACCTTTCTTGGGCGATCCTCCTCAGCTAGATTTATTCTTTGAATGTATGAGCAAGCTTGAGCCTCAAAGAGGTAAGATTTTCTATCTGCAGTAAGGTCTCCTCCTCCTGCATCTCCACCTGTAATAACATTACAGTCAAATGACCCAAAGCGTATTGAAAATACCTCTCGTTCTGGCTGCCTTGGTCTCTTGGGAAGATCGGGGTCATCTTCTGGATCAACTTTATGGTTTCTTTTCTTGTTCTCCTCTGCTCGACGAGGAAATCTAGACCTCTCTCTTGTTCAGTCGTTGTTTCTTCTTTCGTTTCCATGATCAACATACTTTGCCAGTTTTCCTCGTTTGATGAGTGTTTTAATCTCATTTTGAAGAGCTATGCAATTTTTGGTCATATGGCCATGATCTTTATGAAACTCGCAATATTTTGCTTTATTCCTCCTGTCAGGGTCTGCCTTCATTTTCTCTGGCCAGTTTAATTCCTCGTTGTTCTTGATTTCCTCTAAAACATGGTTGATGTCTTTCTTCAGAGGACTATAATTATCAAATTTCTTCATTACTTCCCATGCCGACCTAGTTTTTGAGTGTTTGTCATTACCATTGTTCTTATGCTCTTTCTTCTTAGCTTTATCACCTTCCACCTTGGTTTCTTTGGCATCCATATTCTTCTTCGCAGCCATAGCCTCCTCGGCATTCATAATCTTGGACGCTTTTCCCATCAGATCTGACATGGTTCGAGGTGGATCTTTGGCCAAAGTGTAGTACAACTTGTTGGGAAGTAGTCCACTCATCAAGGCGGTAATCGCTATTTTTTCCTCATAATCAATGACTTCGAGTTTCTCGTTATTAAATCGAGTTATATAATCTCTGGTACTCTCACCAGCTTTTTGTCTAACACTTAACAAATGGGCTACTCGTTTAACTGTCTTTGCCCCAAAATAGAAATTCCCAATGAATAACTCGGCCAGTTGAAGAAAAGTTGAGATCTTACCCCGAGGAAGATTATTATACCACATTTGAGCAGATTCGGTAAGAGTTCTCGAGAATGCTCTGCATCTCATCTCATCTGGAACAACATAGATGTCGGCTGCAGCTTGGTATTGTTCTATATGAAGGACAGGGTCGGTCTTTCCATCATATTTGGGGATCACAACAGGTGCTTTAAACTTTGATGGTGTTGGAAAATCAATAATGGCCTGGACAAAAGGTGTTCCTCGAACAAAAGTTCGTTGTAGAGGGTTCTTGGCTTTAGTCATTTTCCCTAATCTATCCTCGAGCCTCTGAATAGATCCTTTCCATGCATTATTTCCTTCCTCGGGCCTTTTGGTTCGAGCAACTGATCGCGTTGATGTGGCTTCCTGGGATCTATCTTGGAGAGCAGCTGGTCGCGACTGGGCAGATCCTTCCCTTAAATCTGATAGTCGTCGAAAACTCCCCGATACGACTTTAGGAGGACTTCTACTCCTTCTAGGTCCTAATCGATCAAAAGGTGATACCTCCTTAACCTCTCTAGCACACTGGTCCTTTATAGAGAGAGAGTGATACATTGTTCAGTATCTGTGGCTCGCACTGACGAAGTTCGTCCAGGTTGATAAGAAAAATCTTCAGATTCCTCATTACGATATGAATCGGTACACCTAGTACGCGAAAAAGGTGCACGGGTATTTCTTTGAATACTTCGCGGTCCTGAATGGGTTGGTGCTCCGCCATGGAGGGTTTGTATGAGTTGTCACACAGTTTCTTGCATGACGGTCTGGCCCTGGGCCAGATTTGTCATTATTTCGGCCAGATCTGGCATATTTGGCGGGGCAGACGGATTTGGAGGGCTTCCAGCATTTCGATTGCTGGATTCTGGAATATCAGCCATTTGTGATGAATTGTTTTTTATGAAAAACGATATTACCAGTCGCTTCCCACAGACGACGCCAATCTGTTGATGTAAAAAATTAGATCATATCTAATTTTTTAATCACAGATAAAATAAATGAGACAAATAAATTTTAAAGTGGTTCAGCCTTATAGGAATGGCCTACGTCCACTGTTATGTTATTGCTGACTGTTTGGGAATTCTCGATTACAAGTTTTATCAAGAAATTTCGGTCCCCTTACAATGAGGGTAATACAATGTATTTATATCCCTAAGGCTGTAATGTGAAAGGGTAATACATTCAATGTTGTACATGTGAAAGGGTAATACATTCAATGCCCCTTAAGGGTATACATCTGAATGATAATCATTTAATGAACAGTCAAACTGTTGGTTATCCTGCTATTAATGCTTTGTTCGAGGTGCAGCTCGGACCGCCTAAAATGCTTGGTACTCAAGAGTTGCTCGGTACTCAAAAGTTCCTTGTAGTTCCTCGTAGAGTTCTTGTTGGTCGGAGCGTAAGAGTTCCTCAGGGAAGCAGTGCTCCTCGTTGCAATATGGTTCCTCAAAACATCTGAGTTGCTTGGAAGTGTTTGTTATTGCCACGTAGATTGCCATGTGTCTTCACTCAATTGAGCCATGTCAGCAGACTAAATTTGGTATCAACAGCCGCAATCCTCTCATCCTCCAACATCAGTCGCTCCTGCCTCATAGACATAGGAGGTTGCGCGGGTGGCACCGCCACCTCCTCCTCAACAATCTAACGAACCACCCTCTCCCCGAGATACCAAGAGTGGCCGAACTCATGCACCAGTAAGTGCCTCATCTGCGTGTTCACCCCGGTCGTCCCCACATCCTGAATGGCTGTCCCCCAGGGATAAAAGGTCACCTGAAATATTCCAAGCGAGCATAAATCAATACAAGATAAGAAGGTGAAAAATTCAAGATCGGAATGGAAAGAGTCTTAGAGAGCATAAATCAATACAAGATCAGAAGGTGCAAAAGTTAAGACCGAAATGGAAAGAGTCTTACCCTACCACTGGTCAGGTCATTCAAAACCTGACGCACCACCTCCAGGGAGGGAGATCCCTTCGACTGCCGATTGGCCTTATGCCATCGATACAAACGGAAGAAGTCCCTAATGGTGTTATCCTTCAGAGCGATCAGCGAGGTATTGCACCCCATCACCTTATAGAACCACGTCTGAATTTGCAAACAAAAAGAGACGCATAAGGAAAATGCGAATGCATGAAAAGAAATACATAAACTGAAAAATACCTCAAGAAGGTACGTGGCCCAGTAAAGGTCTGCCGCCAGCACCGACTGAATGCATCCAGAGAAGAGTAAGGGGTCGCCAAAGTCAGACTCCCCCAATCATAGAATGGGATGTTCGAAAATATCCTCAAGTACGGAAGAAACCATAAGTGAACGACGTCGCCGCTCGACGCCACCATGAAACCTCCCAACACTAGCAAAATAAATAACCGAGCCATCTACCTCACTTGCATCCCGTCCTCCATATCAATGACCCTGCTCAGCAGAATATCCCTCAGCAGGGACAGCCGGATAGAATCCTCAGAAACTATCCCCCCTACATCACCAAGTGCCGCACGCACTGCCTTGGGTCTCACCCGTAAAGAGCGATCCACCTCTATCTGTTATCCATCACAATCCAGCCCTAGCAACTGCTGCACGTCTGTGGGAGTCACATTCATCTCCCCGAAGCCGAAATGGTAGGTGTGGGTAGTATCCCATCACCTCTCTCCCAAAGCGCACAAGACCACTGTCGAACGAGGCGTCTCATCCAACGCAGATGCCAACCGCCCAAAACCCGCTGATGAGACCACCTAGCGCACCACAGGTGGGAGATGATCCCAGACATCCTTGAGCCCCGTCGTCCCATGGGCATGCATGTTCTTCAAAGAAATATCAAACTGGCAAGAAGAAAAGTCTCATCAAAAGTCAAGAAAGAATGAAAAATCACCAAAAGAGAAGAATGCCAAAGGTCGGGTTACTTACATAACCATCGGGAACCACTCTCGAAGAGCGATGATGCGATGGCTCCCGCAGTAAGGTCCGCTCATCCGCAATAGGCTCAAACGCATCAAAGGATTTCTCACTCCCCAAAGCAAGAGGCGCCCTGGCCCTCCACTCCACATTCGCCCAGTCTTCAACGGTCAACCACTCCCGGTGGACTGTAGTGCTCACAAAAGCGGCCATTTCTTGAAGATCGGAATGCTAGAACGATTAGCAAAAGAATCGCAGAGAGAGAGAAAGCAAAAGAAGCTGTGGAAAAATGAGGGGATTCGCCCCCTTTATATAGGATGCCAAGCGCCATGTCGATCAGCACCTCCCCCTACCATACCGATCAACACTGACTCCTTGCCTTCCCAAGGTAGCTCAAAAGTTCATGCCACTGCCGAATGGCACCCTTCATACTATGTCGACCGGTACCCCCACGTAATTTCATACAGAAAATACCAGAAAGCCTAAAAAAATCCCCAGAAAATTCCTAAAAATCCCAGGAAGGATTTAAAACCTTTTTCACCAAGAAAACTTTGCATTCCCTCAAGCAGAACCCCTCTTTCCCCAGCGGAATCCTCAAAAACCAAGTAAAACTCCTCCCGACAAAGCTACGGAGGATCTCTAAGGATCACCTGATCATTTCCCCAGCATAATTCTCCTACAGCACCCAAAATAGGTTATTCCCCATGTGAGGTCTCCTAAAAGCTTCCCCAGCTATCAGCTCCCCAGCTCAGATAAAAATCACAAAGCTCTTTCTCCAGCAGAATCAAAATCCAATCTTTATCCACTCTTTGGGTCAAAATTGACCCCGGTCTTGGATCGTCACCTGAGTTAGGTCAGAATTGACCTCGGTCCTCGGTCGTCACCACTCTTTGGGTCAGAATTGACCCCGGTCTTGGATCGTCACCTGAGTTAGGTCAAAATTGACCTCGATCCTCGGTCGTCACCACTCTTGGGTCAGAATTGGCCCCGATCTTGGATCGTCACCTGAGTTAGGTCAGAATTGACCTCGGTTCTTGGTCGTCACCACTCTTGGGTCAGAATTGACCCCGATCTTGGATCGTCACCTGAGTTAGGTCAGAATTGACCTCGGTCCTCGTTCGTCACCACTATTGTGTCAGAATTGACCCCGGTCTTGGATCGTCACCTGAGTTAGGTCAGAATTGACCTCGGTCCTCGGTCGTCACCACTCTTTGGGTCAGAATTGACCCTGGTCTTAGATCGTCACCTGAGTTAGGTCAGAATAGACCTCGGTCCTCGATCGTCACCACTCCTTGGGTCAGAATTGGCCCCGGTCTTGGATCGTCACTTGAGTTAGGCTAGCATTGACTTCGGTCCTCGGTCATCACCACTCTTTGGGTCAGAATCGACCCCGGTCTTGTATCTTCACTCGAGTCAGGTCAGAATTGACCTCGGTCCTTGGTCGTCACCACTCTTTGGGTTAGAATTGGCCCCGGTCTTGGATCGTCACCTGAGTTAGGTCAGAATTGACCTCAGTCCTTGGTTGCCACCACTCTTTAGGTCAGAATTGGCCACGGTCTTGGATCGTCACCTGAGTTAGGTCAGAATTGACCTCGATCCTCGGTCGTCACCACCCTTTGGGTTAGAATTGGCCCCGGTCTTGGATCGTCACCTGAGTTAGGCTAGAATTGACCTCGATCCTCGATCGTCACCACTCTTTAGGTCAGAATTAACCCCGGTCTTGGATCGTCACCTGAGTTAGGTCAGAATTGACCTCGGTCTTTACCACTCTTAGGTCAGAATTGACCTCGGTTATTATATCTTCACCCTAAGCCCGCAGAATTGGCTTTGACCCGCAGAATCGGTCACCCTTATCACTTAAGCTCATAGATTTGGCTTTAACCCGTGGAATTGGTCATCCCCCAGTAACACTTCAGGTCATCATCCCATCCCCAGCACACTCCTTAGGTCCTCAGAATTGGCCTCGACCCTTTGAATCGGTCATACTCCCTCAAAAGCATCATGTGGTGTCTAATCGACGGTCATCATTTGTTCCAAACTCACCCATCGAGGGGCTCTGTAGACAATCCATTCTATTATCCCTAACTCTCTTTAGGACCCTAGTACCTCCCTTCAGCGCTACAAACCCAGGTCATGTCCCGAGTACTGACCTAGGAGCCATCGGGCACTCCCCGGCTCAGTTTGACCAAAACGTCAAACTCTTCGTCTAGACCGAGACTAAATGAATCTTTGAAAGGAACTGAATCCCCTTTCTAACGAACCGCTCCATGCGCGATTCTGACTTACCATGCGGACGAACGATCTGTTTGCGTCTAAAACTTGACCCAGAGGCCACCGAGCACTCCCGGGCTCTGTTTGACCTATGTCAACTCTTCAGCTTGACTAAGGCTGAATGAATCTTGTAAGGGCACTAAATCCCCTTTCCAACTGTCCATCCCGTGCGCAATTATGACTTTCCATGCGGACGAACGATCCGTTTGACTTCGAGACGTCACTGAATTCTTCTCGGGCCCATTTGACCAAAGTCAACTCTCCAAATCGGGTCAAACTCTTTGGAATGTCGAAGTACATCTCCTAACCTTTAAAACGGTCCAACCCTTGCACGATTCAAAGTTACCATACGAACGAACGATCCGTTTGCGTCCGAACGATTCCCCGTCCAATGGACCCACAAACGTTTCCGAGCCATATTTGACCCAAAGTCAACTCCCAAACCCGGGAGAAGTCCTAAGGACTTTCAAAGGTCTTTGAATTACCCTTCTAACAGTATGCCCCATGCGCGATTCTGACCAACGGTTTGCCCTCGGCGGTCGATTTTCCAAAAAAGCCTGAAGCGCACTACCAAACGGCAGGCTCTAGACCAATGCCGATCGGCACTCATTTGGTAATATAAAAATAGGCCTTCACCTCATTTGAAAGGAGATCCTAGATCTAATAGAAATCTCTCTCAGCGAATCCCAGAAACCTCTCTCGAAGGCAGCGTGATTTCAACTTCCAAATCCCTTTGTTACTTCCACCTTTCATCATCCTTTTCATCAAACTTGGTGAATTAGACACTCTCGATCATCATCCAAGTGCAAGGGCTGCTCTCCAACATTCAAGATCAAGATCAAGATCTTCAAGAAGGTCTAACTCTCTCAAACTCTCTATTAAATTCTCTTAAATTCCCAATAACTTGTTCTCTTACTTAGCATTTTTATTATCTCATCTCACACATCCTAATATAATTTTTATTTAGTATTATTGCACATCTCTTATCTTCATATAAATAAAACCCAAAAAATAAGAAAAAGCGGGTTTGCTCATAAATTCCAAATAGGGATTCTCACACTTTTTCCACACTCTTCTCACAACTAAAACACTTTTTCTACACACACACACACACACACTCACAAATAAGAGATTCCCCATTTGGATTTATGGGATAAATCCCACCCCTCGTTTTGCATGCGAACTACGTGGACTTTGATGCCTTTATAGGCTACGTAGGCGTCTCGGGATAAAACCCGAGACTCGAGTCCTTTTTCTCACTTTTCTCTCATTTTTTATCTTCTCTAAATCCACTTTCCTTATATTCTATATACTTGTTCTTAGTGACGTATTACTCCATATGCGTTATCGTTCCATTATAACGATCAACGTAGGGGTAGTCGAGTAAATCTTATTTTTCTAATATTATTCTTATACCTTCCTACGGATGACTCGCTTTATCTTTTCCATGATACAAGTCGAGGATTCCTACCTCCATTCTATATATACACATGCACACATATCACGGGGGGAAATATAAAGGAAAATAAAAAATATCCATGAGAGATCGAAAGGGAGGAATGGGTGGCTAACACCTTCCCATTTCGTAACTAAGCCTCCGAACCCTTCTCGAATCATCTTGGTTTCGCACGCACCAGTATGTCTTTGGATGCCATCCTTCGGGGTGGCTTCCCCTTTTTTATTTTGTATCTTTTGAGTAAAATAGACTGGCGACTCTGACTCTCTCTACATTTTTACACCACATCTCAAACGACGCCGATCGAAGCACTCCTGAGAGGGACACGCGGGACCCGAATGATCCTTTCCTCCACGCGCCCGCCCGCATGGCGAGGATCGGGGATGGCCACACACTCGAACCAGATGACATGTCATTCGAACCATAATGACATGTCGTTCGAACCACTTCGCGCGAGATCCCTATCTTGTTTGAACCACTTCGCGCGAGACCCACTGTTTCGTCTTCTTCACCAAATTTCAGCATTTTCTGCCATTTTTGGACCTAAAAACCTCTAAGATTCAACATCCAACTCCTCATCATCAATACCCATCAACACCTAACAGATTATAAAACCTTCCTAACATCCTAGGATCATTAATTCGTCATTAAACATCATAAATATTTAAAATCCCCAAATTAATTCATATGAACCCTTGTTTCCAAATTTTCATTTAAAGAACCTAATCAACCCAGATTCGTTCATCAATATATAACCCATTCCCGTGATTAATCCTCTACATACATGAAGTAATTTTAACCAATAATTAACCTAGTCCTTAATCATAATTTAAACTCCAATTTTCACCCAATTCACATGTAAATCATGATTAATTTCACCTATTCTAACATGAGTATGATTATTGCTAAAAGAAAGAAGGTAATAAACACTTTCATCAAATGTAATGGTCTGATCCATTGGTGATGTTGGTATATACGCGTTCCTCTCTTCTCGATCTTCGTGTTGGTGGTCATGGTTGTGCAAGGTGAGGATAATTTAGCCTTCCCTCTTGGAGTTTGGTTCTACCTCAGACCCTCTATGGCCGTCCTTTCCTTCCTATGTCTCACAACCATAAAAGATTTTTCTTGGCTGATAAAATAACTCCCAATTTTCGTCCATTAATTAAACCCAAAAATACAATTTACCAAAATGCCCTATCGGGACACCGGTTAGGCCTAAAATTGCCCCGGGACCTAAACTAAACACCCGTGTATACTATTTTGACTATCTCGACCCTCCCGAACTCAACGGTGCACTCGAAATGACCATAGGAGTTAATAAAAATAAATTATCATTTTATTCCATTCAATTAGTCTCGACACAACTCACACGCATGTTAGACTTAAATTACCAAACTGTCGTATTTCTCACTTCCGACAATTTATCAAATGTTATAATTCCATATTACATATCACACAGTAATATTCTATAATTCTCAACCATAAGTATTAACCCTTGGCACGCTAGTTAATAATTATTTTAATCCGAATTAATAACAAATTAATTTCTTGCATTTTAATTTAATTAATCCAACAACAATAATTAATCGCATACTTATTCCCATAATAATAATAATTAATCACATAATTATTTAAATCGTCAAAAATACGGGATGTTACATACTTCCCCCCTTACAACGGAATTTCATGCCAAAATTCGAAAAAAGTATACCAGGTACAGACAACGCTGTAAAAATATTACGCATCGCATCCTTGCGCTCACAAGTAAGCCACTCCGTACCACCCATGTAGTACGCTATCGAATACCCTTAATAATGAACACTTCACATGTGTTTGTTTTAAACTCCAGGTTACCCTGTCATATAGGCTCTTTCCCAAGCCTTTCTGCTTAAGTTTCACTACTTAAACTTTATTTTAGATATTCAGTATCTTGCCTTCTGCTATTTTCACTTTAGTAAATTTATCCTCTTTGCATATACATACGACTTCGTCTCATGTAGTTCATACAAGTAAATTGGTTATGCAATATATATTTCACACACAATATATACGATAATATCGATTCTTCTCCGATGTTTGTAATCATAACTGGTCCCCCACCTTTAACTATCAAGTAGGACTCACAACAAAGTTTATCGTGACATACTTCTACTAGCACTCTACCCGAACGTGAACTTATAGGAGTTATTTGGACAAAAACTCCACTAGTGGAAGGTACTGCTCCCGTCCTCCTCTAAGGTCTTAGGGTCCACATAAAATTTTCTCTTTCGCATCCGATTAGACCGCTTGTCCTGCCCATCCCTCTGTGGGTATTATGTCATACTCAATTGCATTTTAGTACCTATAATCTCACCATCTCAGCTATAAGAGAAGATCCTTGGGGATACTCTTCCATTCTCTAGTGGAAGGAGCCCCTACTGGTTTCGAATTGTTTGCCTTTTTTCTAATGGTCAGGTTACCCACTGCAAGACTAACTTTGGAAATTGCTCTACATTAAACCCATTACCACTATTATTTGTATCCTGATACATTTTGCACTCTCTTGAATAAATTTCAGTTTATCTTGAAACGTAAGTCTCTGCCAAATCTTACGGAGTACTCTTCGGCTTACCCGACTACATGTTATCAAATTCATATGATAATCATAATCCATTGCTTGATTCAATCACCTAGGGCGCCCATACACCCTATGCCTCGTGCATTATTGTACAAACGACATAAAATTTTCTTACTTCAATTCTTGGACACTCGGTATGCTGATGTGGTAGGGGTGCACTCAACCACCCCACTAGTCAAAACTTAGTCAATCCTTCAACGGTATCATTGCTCTATTCTGAATGATACTAAGGCTAGGTGACTCTATTGGCCTTAAGTTATAAAAGAATTATCGACACTTAATTATATTCCTTTATAGGTACAATAACCAACATAAAAAACTTATGCACTATCGACCAAACTTCTCTCCAACTCCCGACCTTCGCTAGTTTCATTCGTGGGATGTCTCGTAAAGCGAAATCCAAACAAGGAACTCCCCTGATACACTACTATCTAACCTAGTCGGTTGTTATGATCCGTAAGGCCCTTAGTCCACACTTTTTACCTTCCCACAATCTTTGTGTATGTACATAAAAGTTTACTCGTCCACTCTCATGTACCTAAAAATAACATGAAGTGTGGCGCTCTCACTATCCCAACTACTCAGCGTTATATATATATATATATATATATATATATATATATATATATATATAACGAGCTCTATCTCTCTGCTCGAAGAAGAACACAATGCATCCTGAGTTTCCTCACTAAAATAAATTCCTACGCACCGGAATCACATATAACTAGACAACATACTCGCTGAGGTCTATAATACCATGAAAATTTTCATACATTCATATATCTGGGCCCAACCCTATTTCAGGTGGCGCCGCACACAATAAAGATTTGTCCTCCCGGAGTATCTGGCACGACAGTCATATCACTACATTTTTACTATCGTTTAACCATACGCTAATTAATCACTACACATTACCATAATAAACTCTACTAAAGATGACTCAATGCAGTACTAAATTATAACAACAAAATATATTCTTAGGGCCCACCCGGTTCATTCACCGGCAATCATCAAAATGCCCTGCTAACAACGAGAAATACGTTTGTAACAAGACAGTTAAAACTAACGTTCTAGCTAAACTCGACCCGCACGCGAAGTTTAGGGTTTCCAATTTACATAAAAGTTGTGGCACACCCATGTCACTAGAATATATCCTTTACTCACAAGGATTAAGAAAAACCTCACTAATCTCGCCAAATCACAGGGTCTCAGCACGTGGCTTCCATCACGACCCATGAACATCTGCAATCATCATACATCTTAGGATTTCATCCTATAGTTGTCCTCTCTCATCATGGATAATTTATTCCATCATGTGGGTTTTGCGCCCATTATTGAAACGTTGGGCCAAAATCTCTAGGCCTAAATTATAGCTTTATTGAACTCCAGTTTACATCCTGGGCCCCGTAGACCCTGACATACTGTATGCTACTATTAGCGAGGACTCTACAGGTCCATCCCGAACCCATCAGTCTCGGGTTATAAATTTCTTGGACCTAATTCTATTGACCCCAAATTCTTTCGCTGGAAGTCTCGCTCCCCCAGTTGTTATGTCTAATTGGCATGGTTTACCATTTCTAATCTCTTCGGTCTCACTTCTCAATTATGGACACCTTCAATACTTGTAGTTCTACTTCCTTCACATAAGGAAAACTTCACGAACCATTTCCCCATCACTAGTCCCACTAACCATTTTGGGAATATCCTTCTCTCGGATCGAGTAGTCTTAACTTGCTGGCTACACTTTCCTTTCAGAACTATGGTTGGCCTCCACAACCCTGATTGACTTTATCATCACTTGTAGGAAGTTAATTAACTTAAAATCATCTAACCGTGTTCCCTATTGGGTATACTCTCATGTGGGGTTTCACTAACACCGTTAAGTTAGATTTTTCTTTTTGGCCAGATTCTCTAACCTTTCTCGCTTGCTTCTTCTGGAAAGAATGCAAGAACTAGTCATCATATAACCTTGATGACATCAACATTAGTCATCCTAGCTGGATTTCTCATTTATGATTATGTTCTACTCACGGGTTCTTTATCAACTATAGACCCTTTGGAAAATTTATGCCCCTCTCCCAGGTACGAAGTTCATTATGCAATTTAACCTTTATCTCATGACCAGTTTCTATCTTACCCATTTCTAAACATCAAAATTTCACTCACATTTTGTTACCACATCGAATGGGAGACCTCACGGTCAAATCGTACCCAAATTTTTCTCTAAATTTCAAACACACTTCTTCATGTATGGTGATTGCCTCTAATCACTACAAGATGCTCCTAAGAGCTATAGCTATTAACTCCAAATTTAATTCTGAGTGCCGTCACACCCCACTCTACACCATTGCCTTCGAATTTTCTACTTCCGCTGGTCTGTTACATTTTCTCATTTTCTTCTCCGCATCTTCACCGATAGGTTTTCAAAAGAGTCCCTCTGATTTCCCCTTTATCGACTATGCTAGGTGGTCCTGAAATCACTCCACCATTATCTACGATTTTGTCTTGGGAACCCACAGTTCCTGAGTGACAATTTTACTATCTCTTACTTAAGTAATACCCATAGTGATTTTTCTCTTTCCCGATTACTCTATGTTTTCTGTTGAGCTTCTTCTCCCGCAGTTCTTTTTACGTCCCATGCTGGTCGTCCTAAAATGTTTGGTGTTCGAATCATATAGAGTTTCCTATCATAACACTCTACATCAAAAAACGATGCGCTGAAACGTAATAATCCGCACAGATCCTAAGGACACTAGAACCTGATGCTCTGATACCACCTGTGACACCCCACCCAATTAAATATCGGGTGATCAGTCCTTTATAAAATTTATAACAGAATGTTTGGTTGGTTAATTCTTAGCATCACTGTCGAAAACTTAAATCCAATTAATTAGCTAACATTTAATTAAGCTAGTGTCAAAACATTTCCCAATTTAATTTGAAACCAATTAATTAAATTAATTTTTGAATATTGAATTATAAACCACACACAATAAATGAATGCTGATTGAATTAAATACTGAATAATTAAGACTGGATAAAGCCTTCCAGTTCAAAGTCACAAACAAAACCAAAATAAATACTCAATCCAATAGAAAAGAACTACAAAGGAATTAAGTACAATCCCACTAATGAGGATGGGCGACACATGCCCGAACTGAAGCATCAGAACTAGGAACTGAATAAAATGAGAGAAGTGTCTAATCTCAATAACTCTCAACTTCCACAAAAGCTGCAGCTCGGCAAACCATCCAAGTATCCAGAACCGGTGTCCCTGTGGCTAGGCACCTGTACTAATACATACATATATATATATATATATATATATATATATATATATATATATAGCAAAAGAGAGAATAAATACAAGAAATGAGTCAGGGCCCGAGGTGAAAAAAATGATTTAGCAAGTATTTAAAACTAGTTCTTAAAACAAGTCTTATACGCATGTTAGTTATCGAACTCTCACGTGAGTTTCTCACCTCTCATCTATTGTGCGGGACTAACGTACATCTAATCTCCCCCTAGTTATACCAACCAGTCTAACTAGTCAGAATCCATACTAATACTAACTACGCTCACTAGTTGTATTCCCGTATCTCCCATACAATACGCTATTCAAATAGTATATCTCACATACTAAGTTTCATTATTCACCGTTCGAATGGTAAATCTTTTATCCACTAAGATTATTTTATTTCTCATTTCCATTTTATCTACTAGTCTCACAAAGTAGAAAGTTCCACATGTACACTCATATATATATATAGTCTCATCATCCTATATATATACACTAACCCTTCACCCTTAGGTTAAGACCACTTGGCGCAATGTAATGATTATTACTATCACTAAGTCTACTAATTTCACACAGTAGAAATATTCACAAGTTCATATATATATATATATACTAATCCTACATCCCCGGGTTAGCACCCATTAATGCACCTATCAATAATAATCCAGCACCCCCAGGTTATCACCCTTTAGTGCGCCTATCAAGAGAATCCTGCATCCTCGGGTTAGCACCCATTAATGCACCTATCAATAAAATCCTGCATCCCCGGGTTAGCACCCATTAATGCACCTATTAATAATAATTCAGCACCCCCGGGTTATCACCCATTAGTGCGCCTAACAATAATCATCCTTATACCCCTGGGTTATCACCTATTACTACACTTAATCAATAATGTTCTTTCACCCCCGAGTTATCACTCATTAGTGCACCTAATACTAAGAGTCTTGCACCCCCGGGTTATCACCCGTTAGTACTCTTAACAATAGTATTACATAATAGGCATACACACATCCTATTAGAATTTATAGGTATTTCTCCAACCTATATATATACTTCTCATACGTAATTTAACCTTAACACTACGTATAGTATACATATTTAGATTATTATCTATCTCATAATCTCCAGGGTACACTCTCTCTATACCAAAATAAGTAAAGTATTTATTCTCACATACTTTCTCGAAATTCCGTCTTATTTAAATTTACCATTTGGCAGTTTCTCTCACTCTAATAAACCGGTAAACTCAAAACTGGACTCTAAGAAAATTCCCTCTGTCGCTCGAACCAGAATGACATGTCCTTCGAACCATAATGATATGTCGTTCGAACCACTTGCACATGTCGTTCGAACCACTTAGAGCGAGATCCCCATCTCGTTTGAACCACTTAGCGCGACTTCGCGCGAGACCCACTATTTCATCTTCTTCACCAAATTTCAGCATTTTCTGCCATTTTTGGACCTAAAAACCTCTAAGATTCAACACCCAACTCCTCATCATCAATACCCATCAACACCTAACAGATTATAAATCATTCCTAACATCCTAGGATCATTAATTCATCTTTAAACATCATAATTATTTAAAATCCCCAAATTAATTCATATGAACCCTAGTTTCCAAATTTTCATTTAAAGAACCTAATCAACCTAGATTCGTTCATCAATATATAACCCAATCCCGTGATTAATCCTCTACATACACGAAGGAATTTCAACCACTAATTAACCTAGTCCTTAATCATAATTTAAATCTCCAATTTTCACCCAATTCACATGTAAATCATGATTAATTTCACCTATTCTAACATGAGTATGATTATTTCTAAAAGAAAGCAAGTAATAAACACTTTCCTCAAATGTGATGGTCTGATCCGTTGGTGATGTTGGTATATACGCGTTCCTCTCTTCTCGATCTACGCGTTGGTGGTCACGGTTGTGCAAGGTGAGGATAATTTAGCCTTCCCTCTTGGAGTTTGGTTCTCCCTCACACCCTCTATGGCCGTACTTTCCTTCATGTGTCTCACAACCCTAAAATACTTTTCTTGGTTGATAAAATAACTCCTAATTTTCGTCAATTAATTAAACCCAAAAATATAATTTACCAAAATGCCCTCTCGGGACACCGGTTAGGCCTAAAATTGCCTCGGGACCCAAACTAAACACCCAGGTATAATATTTTGATTATCTCGACCCTCCCAGACTCAATGGGGCACTCAAAATGACTATATGAGTTAATAAAAATAAATTCTCTTTTTATTCCATTCAATTAGTCCCGACACGAATCACACGCATGTCAGACTTAAATTACCAAACTGTCGTATTTCTCACTTCTGAAAATTTATCAAATGTTATAATTCCATATTACATATCACACAGTAATATTCTATAATTCTCAACAATAAGTATTAACCCTTGGCACGCTAGTTAATAATTATTTTAATCCAGATTAATAACAAATTAATTTCTCGCATTTTAATTTAATTAATCCAACGATAATAATTAATCGCATACTTATTCCCATTATAATAATTAATCACATAATTATTTAAATCGTCAAAAAGATGGGGTGTTACAACGACCTAGTAACAACCTATATCACGATCATATCTGACACTTATTGTACCTCACTCGAAAGGTCGTTTGATCCAAAGATCTAACGATGTGGACTTGTCGTTCAAACGACAGCCACGAGTTATTCTAACGACTTCAAAAACTTTATATTCCAGCTTTAAAATTATGTAGGATTTACCGAGTGAAGGATTTTTTTGAAAACAACAACTGGAAGTAGGAAACATAAGCAAAAAAGACTCAAAACAGAAAATATGAATTACATGCTGACATAGTATCAATGTGCCTAAATATGGATACAAAATGAATGGGCATGAACTACAACAAATTAATCACAACTTAGACACATCAAAATGATCAAGAATCTCTAATTGATAGATAAATATCATCAAACTAAGTTTTACACAATTAATATATCGAGCCTAATGAACTAAACTAACATCACGCACATAAATTCAGAATTTTGACGATTTTACCAAACAAATAGAGTCATAACATGATTTTTCAATATTAGTATTCATGTTGCGACCCCGTTGTACTTTTCCATCCAAACTCCCTCATATATTCATATTTCTTTTTCTAATTATTTTGAGGTTTCTACTTTCTCACCTTAGAGAAATCCTATTGGCCCTCTTTGGCATATATATGATTTTTTTAAATGCCTTAATTTTTTCTTGGATTCTTTTAAATAGTGACTTTCGCGATGAGTTTATTATACTCTTTCAGTACTTTCCCATGCAGACTCATCATTTTTTGAAATTAAACAATATCTATCCTCACGGGCAACGGTTCTTACATGCAGACCTCCTCCGAAGTCTAATTTCGTATAGATGAAAAAATTGAGAGGATAACGTATCACCAAACTCAAATATGCATGAAAATTCAAACATTCATGTAAGCTCGTGCATGTGTGTGCAATAGCATATATAAAAAGTCGAATCCAAATGCAAATCGACTTCGAAGAAACCCCATTAATCAATGGTTAAGATCATTCTAAGCATCTACAATAATGACCACATTTCATAGACACATGGATAATGAAACGATGGGGGTCCAAGCACACCAATATGCCACATCAAACATGTAAACTCACGACATAAAAAATAAACCAAAAATCTCTTCTTAAACCAAAATCTTTTGTGTTTTTCAAATATTTTTGACCCACAAATAAAACCTTTTTGTATTTTCTCAAATATATATGAAACCAAGAATATTTTTTATTTTTCAATAAGACTCCAATAAATGAAAAATAAAATGAAAAATGATACACATGTCATAACACTAGAAACATTATATCATGAAGCACAACTAGTGTATGACAAACATGGCAAACACAATCATCCTTCAGATTTAGCATGATAAGTATCATGGGAAAGAAAATGAGAGTCATGAAGTTTAAGAATCTAAGGCCTATAAGTCCAATTTCCTAACCCAAATATGTATGTACCAAAGCATGGGGGATTTGGGAACCGAAACCAATTTATTCTTAAACTTCCTAGGAGCATTTTTAAGGTCATACCAATAACGTCTAAGGGGACCCTTCCTACCGAAATGACTGCAAGTGTAAATACGATGATGAATGTGACCTAAATGAGGACCTTTCCTATCGTTCATAGTTTGCTCCTTCACACGATTGGTATTGGGTTTGGGAATGGGAGCAATGCGATCATCGAAGACCATACTACACCTATTATCCTTGATTTGGACGATGCCTAAAATCCTATCCAAATTTTTTGACCTAGCCTCTAAATCAAACTTAACCTTACTTGAGTCTCTCAATCTCTTCTCAAGCTCACTACTCCTAGACTCAAGAGAACGCTTAGACTCCTCAAACTCTAGATCTCTGTAATACCCCGCATTTTTATAGATATTTATTTATGGGATTAATTAAATTAAATGTGAATTAATTGAGAATTAATCCGGATAAAATACTAACGAGATGTGAGTTGGTATTTGATTATAATGTGTATATATGGCAATATATGAATATTGAAATTGTCGCGAGGCTGAAATACGACAATTTGGAAATTTTGTTGAGACGCGTGTGACAGTCGCGTCAAGAATATAATTATTGTAATTAAAAAGTGAATTTTATTTCTATCAACCGTATGGTCGTTTTGAGTGCGCCAACGTGTCCGGAAGGGTCGAAATAGTCAGAAAACACTAGCCGGGGGTTTAGTTTGGGTCCCGGGGCATTATTGGGCCATACCGGCAACTTAAAAGGGTATTTTAGTAATTTTGAAATTTTAGGATTATTAACCAACGAATTTTGGGAATTAAATATTAGGATATTAATGAACCACTAGGCCATTACCAGCACTTAACTAAGTTGAGGGCTATGGGAGTTATAGGAAGAAGTGGGAGAGAAGTTAGAAGAGGTTCCCAAAGAGAATACCACCATCTTCAACCTTAGGAGAGAAAGGGATAGGGCAACCTTCAACATTCAACCCCAAATTCAGAGAAAAATCCAAGGCAAGTGGTTTAATTACGTTAACTTCAAGCGAATGCTTCTTCCATGCTTAGAAATTGAGATAATTGCATTGTATTGGAAGAGTTGTAAAAACCCATGTAATTTGGAGTTATAAATCCAGATTTTGATATAGGTTTGCATGTAGAATTGTTATTGGGTGTTTGAACTAAAAGAATTAGTACTTTTTATGTCACAAAAACGGATTTATTTATGGAAAATGAAGACTTTAAATTTCTAGGGTTCATGTTCATAAGGTTTGGGAAAAATTGAGGAGATTTGATGATTTGATGTGGTTTAGAATGATTTGATCCCATATATATGTTAATATACGACCTAAGTATGTTTAAAAATGATTAGAACCCTTAAACTATTGTTGGAATGATGTTTAGATGTGATTAGAGGTGAAGAAAATTGGGAAAAATGAAATAGGAAATTTCTGGGCTCGAAACTATCACCTCGTTAGAAGACCTGCCCAGGTCGTTCGAACGAGCTCGTTCGAACGAGCTTCTAACGAGTTGACAGTTTGACTTCTAACGAGTGGGATGTTCATTCGATGCCTTTCGTTCGAACGAGATCTCGTTAGATGGCCACTTCGTTCAAACGAACTCTCGTTTGAACGACCTCATTCGAACGAGACTTCTAACGAGTTGACAGATTGGCCTTTTTGGCCTGATTTGATTTCTAGTGTCCCGTAACCTTGTTTAATTGTAGAGATGACGTTACCTTGATGACTAATTGAGATAGTTGGGATATTCGGGATATATTGGGGAGTAAAATATAGAAGAATGTTTTGAACCAAATGGTAATTGTGGGTTAGGACGCAAATAACTAATTACGACGTGAGGATAATGGGTGATGTGTATATATAAACCGGGGACATGTGTATTGGTATAAGAGTGAGAAGTATACCACTAATGAATTATGGTAATTACTAAGAGGTGTGCATGCTTAGTATATGTATATGATTTTATGTGTATGACATACCTACCATACTTGCTATCACGGGAGTTTTACGTTCGCTTAGGGCCATCTAATCCTTGAGTGCTCGGATTTAGATTGGTACCTAGAGGACATAGTTGAGAGAATGACTTATTTATGAGTTAATAAGCCAGCTGACTGTGGAACGTAGGTATGTACGTGACCCATGGATATGTTGAATTATGTTCGCCTCCATTTTTGTGTGTTGTGCTTATTCTAACAATTCCTGAGAGATTCGGAGTTTGTAATCCTTATGTACGTGATGTACCGGGATGTATAGCAGAGTATGTGTGCACCGCAGATTAGCCTCGGGGTGCTTGTATTGTATATTTATGATGTGAATGATATACGATTAAACGAACAGACTTGTCATGTTTAATTATGAGAATAATTTATAGTAACTCCTTGAGAAGATAAATAAGTGGATAACCTCCAGTAAATGGTAATGCTAATAATTGAGAATCCGAGTTTAAGTAAAGTTATCTATTCAAGTGCTCACATTGGGAATTTTATATTGTGAATCGAGTAGAACGGTTAGAACTTATAACGGTTTGGTTAGATACGTATAACATTTGTATGGGTACGGTACGTTAGGAGTGCACAAATAGCCGAGAGGTGAGTATTTCATGTGAGAGAACGTCCTAACATGTACTTTGCATTCATTGTTTTAATGTTATTAAAACAATTGCTGTTTTTAAAATACTCTCCACTTTCGGGCTCTGACCCGTTTGCTTTCAAATCTATTTTTTTGTAAAAACCTTTTAGGTGCCCAGCCACAAGGACACCATGCATTGGATTTCCATTCAGGTGACGAGCTGTAGCTGTTTGTGGAAGTTACAGGGCCTTGCTAGTAGACGCTTCTTTTGTCTTGACTCCATATTCAGTTTTAATATTTGTAGGGCATGTCGCCCATTTCCTTTAGAGACATGTTATATTTCAGTTATTCAGACTTGGGTTTGTAATTAATTCAGGACGCAGACTTGTTTCATTTATTTCCATATTGGACTTGTTGTGAGGAGTATTTCCTCCAGGCTTATTATTATTTGTTGGTTACTTTATTGGGACTTTATGGTAGATGGTGATGTTATTCTTTTACATTTCATTTATCGCATGTTAATCGGATTTAATTTAAAATTTGACAACTTACTTTTTAAATACTAGGTGGTTAGTAATCATAAAAATGTTTTCGACAGTGATGCTATTAACTGAACCAACTTGGCATTTTGTATTGATTTAATAAAGGAGTAGCTACCCGATATTTAATTAGTCGGGGTGTCACAGGTGGTATCTGAGCATTAGGTTCTAGTGTCCTTTAGGATCTGAACGGCTTATTATGTTTTCGCTGAGCTTTCTTTGATGTAGAGCCCTATATTTTAGGACTGTTGTATTCTTTTGTGTATGCTTCGCTCTTCAGCTATTTTAAGTTTATAACTGCGAACTTATAGACTTTACTCTCATTTCAGATGCCTCCACGACGTGCACCACGAGTTCCTAGGGATGCACAGCCCAAGCCACAGCCAGCACCAGTACAGGGCACCATGAATGCCGCCGAGGTTGCAGCTATTGTAGCCCAAGCGGTAAATGCCGCCCTAGCCGTTGTATAGAAGGCACCACCTCAGGTGCCAGTAGCCGCTCCAGTTCAGATACATGCATTCCCGTCTGCTTGGGAACACGTTCGTGATGCTTTTCAGAAAGCACACCCACCGGAGTTCGCAGGAAGCTCCGATGTTGTGGTTTCAAGTTAGTGGAGGAAGGATATTCAGAGGCACTTGAGGATGTATGAGTGCACCGATGTTCAGAGGCAGATACTAGCTACTTTCAAGCTAGTGGGATCTGCATTGCAGTGGTGGGAGTCCATTACCACCACAGGGGAGAGGGACACTCTCACTATACAGGAGTTCTGGGTGCGGTTCGACCGTAAATATTTTTCGTCAGCTGTTCACACGGAAATGAGGAGGAAGTTGATGAACCTTAGACAGGAGGGAAGGACTGTGACCGAGTATGAGGCCGAACTCACAAATTTGCAGAATATTGTCCCGGATGAGATACCGACAGAGGAGAAGAAGATCCAGAAGTTCACCGATGGACTGACATGGAGGATCCGTCAACATTTGTTGGGGAACCTCTCGTTGGTCACTTATTCTGACGTAGTTAACGATGCACTTCTCCATTGCCAGGACCACCGCTTTCACTTGAAAGAGGGGAAGCGATCAGGAGAGTCCAGCCATCAGGGCAGGACAGGGGGAAATGGTGCCAGCGGGGCACAATCAGCTCAGGGTCAGTATAGGTAGGGTGATCAGGGTTCCCAGCAGGGGGATTCTAAGAAATTCCGATCAGGGGGTTTCAGGAACGGTTAGGGAGGATTTCAGAATGGCCAGCAGGGTCAGAACGGCCATCAGGGCCAGCAGGGTCAAAATGGTCAACAGCAGCAGTTTCACCAGGGCCAACAAGGCCAGGGCAGAAATGGTAACAGTCACCAGGGCCGTGGTCAGTAGGGACAGCGAGGGGGAAACTTCCAGGGGAAGTGTTTCATTTATGGTAAGATTGGCCACAAACGTCAGGATTGTCCTGATAAGGGCAGGGCCCCACAGCAGCAGCAGGGTGCTCGACACGAGCCACAAAGGCATATATTTCTCTCCGCTCTCCCAGCACCACATATGGCAGCATTACCGCCCATTCCAGCAGTCCCAGTTCAGTAGGGACAGCTTCAGTATGGGAGAGTGTATCAGCTCCAGCAGGTCGCAGCCCCACAGGATCCACTGGCCATTGAGGGTATGTTCTCTATTCAGGGGACTATGGGGCGCATTTTATTTGACACGGGGGCTACACACTGTTTTATTGCTATGAGATTTGCACGCACCATTGGGTTGTTAGACACCGCAGAGAGCACCTCTACTTGTGTAGACTCACCATTGAGTAGGGGTTCCATGATTTCGCTTATGTGTAGAGGTGTGGGTATAGAGATCGGGAGGTTTACTTTACCCGCTGATATGTTAGTGTTAGAAATGACCGAGTATGATTCCATTATTGGTATGGATTGGCTAGTTGCGTACCGAGCCATGATTGACTGTTTTAGTAGGAGTATTATCTTTGCCATTCTCGGGCAGGAGATGTTTTTAGTGGCGATGCCTCGCCCTGAGGGAGGATCGTATACTCATTTGTACTACATAAAGGAGGAGACCTCTAAGGAAGTGGTGATACCACTTGATTCGATACCCGTTGTTAGTGAGTTCGTCGATGTATTTCAGGATATACCTGGACTACCTCCGAGTAGAGAGATAGATTTTGTAATCGATTTGACGCCGGGCACTCGGCCTATTGCCTGCGCACCTTACCATATGGCTCCAGTTGAGATGAGAGAGTTACGGGATCAGATTGAGCAGTTGTTGGGTCAGGGGTTTATACGGAGGAGTACTTCGCCGTGGGGTGCCCCTGTGTTATTTGTAAAGAAGAGGGGTGGATCGTTGAGATTGTGTGTAGATTACCGGGAGTTGAATAAAGTCACGATACGGAATAAGTATCCGTTGCCCTGAATCGATGACTTATTCGACCAGTTGAGAGGAGCTTCTTTCTTCTCAAAGATTGATTTGCGATCAGGATACCATCAGTTGCATATCAGGGAAGAGGACGTCTCGAAGACTGCTTTCTTAACGAGATATGGTTCCTACGAGTTTCGGGTTATGCCTTTTGGTTTGACCAACGCTCCAGCCGTGTTTATGGACTTAATGAATAGGGTGTTCAGAGAGTTCCTGGACCAGTTCGTCATTGTTTTCATTGATGACATTCTGGTTTACTCCCAGACAGAGGAGGATCATGCCGATCATTTGAGACAGGTTTTGCATACGCTACGTCAGAACGAGATGTATGCAAAGTATGAGAGGTGTGGGTTTTAGCTGAAGGAGGTTTAGTTTTTGGGGCATATTATTTCCGACCGGGGGATATCTGTTGATTTGGGAAAGGTATCCGCGGTGAGGGAGTGGGGACAACCCACGACACCGACTGAGATCCGTAGTTTCTTGGGCCTAGCAGGATACTACAGGAGGTTTATTCGGTGTTTCTCCAAGATAGTGGGTCCTTTGACACATCTAACTCGTAAGGGTGTGCCGTTCATTTGGAGTGATGCCTGTCAGTTGACATTCGATGAGTTGAAGGACAAGTTGACCTCAGCACCTGTATTAGCATTGCCGAGACCGGGAGTTGAGTATCTAGTTTACACCGATGCGTCCTTACAAGGACTTGGAGGTGTATTGCAGCAGGAGAGTCAGGCCATAGCTTATGCTTCCCGTAAACTTAAGCCTCACGAGAAGAATTACCCCACTCACGATTTGGAGTTAACGACAATTGTATTTGTCCTTCGGATTTGGCAACATTATCTTTTGGGGGAGAAGTTTCGATTGTTCACAGACCACAAGTCCCTACTGTACCTATTCACGCAGAAGGAGTTGAATATGCGGCAGCGAAGGTGGCTTGAGTTTGTGAAGGATTATCAGTTCGATATCCAATATCACCCGGGGAAGGCTAACGTGGTAGCAGACGCGTTGAGCCGTAGGCCAGTATATGAGGTGGCAGGGGTGTGGAAGGCTAAGTGGAAGGAGTTGGGACACCAGGATGCAGTGGCCCGATCGTTCATGTCTCTGATGACTATTACACCGCAGATTGTCACGAAGGTGGTAAAGGCACAGGAAAATGACTCGTTCTGTCAGGAGCAGATAGTTTGATTACTAGCAGAGGGAGCCGATTCCTATACCATTAGCTCAGACAGGGGATTACACTTCAATGGAAGACTAGTAGTTCTGGAAGGGGAGGAATTGCGACACGAGGTGATGGCAGAGTCGCACGGCTCACGGTTCGCGGTACATCCCGGTGGGGACAAAATGTACCAAGACATGAGACGTCAGTATTGGTGGAGCGGGATGAAGAGAGATATTGTCGTGTTTGTTTCTAAATGTGCCACTTGTCAGCTGGTAAAAGTGGATCATCAGAGACCGGCAGGACTTCTACAGACATTAGAGGTCCCGATGTGGATGTGGGAGAGCATCTGCATGGACTTTATCACGGGGTTACCTACGTCACAGAGGGGTCACGACTTCATTTGGGTAATTGTGGACAGATTGACCAAAGTTGCTCATTTTCTACCCGTAAGGACGGACTACACTACGGGACAGTATGCCCAGCTTTTTATTGCAGAAATAGTGAGACTTCATGGTGTGCCCCTAAATATCGTGTCTGACAGAGACAAGATATTTGTTTCACGGTTTTGGGAGAGTTTTCAAGAGGTCATAGGCACGGAATTGCGGTTGAGTACGGCTTGCCATCCGCAGGCTGATTGGAAAACCGAGCGTACAAATCAGATGTTGGAGGACATGTTGCGTATGTGCATCATTGATTTTGGGGGTGGATGGGAGCAGTATCTTCCACTGGTGGAGTTTGCTTACAACAACTCCTACCAGTTCACCATTGGCATGGCTCCATTTGAGGCGTTGTACGGTAGACCCTGCTGTTCCCCAGCATGTTGGTTGGAGGTGGGGGACAACAAACTACTTGGGCCGAAAGTGATTCAGGATACTTCGGCAAGGATATAATTGATACGGAGTCGCATTTGGGTGGCTCAGAATCGGCAAAAGAGCTATGCTAATGCGAAGAGGTTCTTCAGGGAGTTCCAAGTGAGGGATCAGGTTTTACTCAGAGTATCTCCTATGAAGGGGATTATGCGATTTGGGAAGAAGGGGAAATTGGCACCGAGATACGTGGGACCATTACCTATCATCGAGCGGATTGGGTCTATTGCGTATAGACTTGGATTACCGAAGCATTTACACAGGATTCATGATTTGTTTCATATTTCCTCGCTAAGGAAATATCTTAGAGATGATTTGGCTCATTCTCACATTGCTTTGGAGGACATCGATCTCCATCCCGATAGCTCCTACGAGGAGGGCCCAATTGCTATTTTGGATCGAAGTGAGTGGAAACTGCGGTCAAAGATAGTTCCGTTAGTGCGTGTTTAGTGGCGACATCATAATGTCGAGGAGTCCACATGGGAGCGCGAGCATAAAATGCGCAAACGTTATCCAGTGTTGTTTTTACCAGGTACTTTTTAGTTCCAAATTTCGGGACGAAATTCTGTTATTAAGGGGGGAGTATGTAATACCCCGCATTTTTATCGATATTTATTTATGGGATTAATTAAATTAAATGTGAATTAATGGAGAATTAATCCGGATAAAATACTAACGAGATGTGAGTTGGTATTTGATTATAATGTGTATATATGGCGATATATGAATATTGAAAATATTGAAATTGTCGCGAGGCTGAAATACGGCAATTTGGAAATTTTATTGAGACGCGTGTGACAGTCGCGTCAGGAATATAATTATTGTAATTAAAAAGTGAATTTTATTTCTATCAACCGTATGGTGGTTTTGAGTGCGGCAACGTGTCCGGAAGGGTCGAAATAGTCAGAAAACACTAGTCGGGGGTTTAGTTTGGGTCCCGGGGCATTATTGGGCCATACCGATAACTTAAAAGGGTATTTTAGTAATTTTGAAATTTTAGGATTATTAACCACCGAATTTTGGGAATTAAATATTAGGATATTAATGACCCACTAGGCCATTACCAGCACTTAACTAAATTGAGGGCTACGGGAGTTATAGGAAGAAGTGGGAGAGAAGTTAGAAGAGGTTCCCAAAGAGAAAATCACCATCTTCAACCTTGGGACAGAAAGAGATAGGGCAACCTTCAACATTCAACACCAAATTCAGAGAAAAATCCAAGGCAAGTGGTTTAATTACGTTAATTTCAAGCGAATGCTTCTTCCATGCTTAGAAATTGAGATAATTGCATTGTATTGGAAGACTTGTAAAAACCCATGTAATTTGGAGTTATAAATCCAGATTTTGATATAGGTTTGCATGTAGAATTGTTATTGGGTGTTTGAACTAAAAGAATTACTACTTTTTATGTCACAAAAACGTATTTATTTATGGAAATTGAAGACTTTAAATTTCTAGGGTTCATGTTCATAAGGTTTGGGAAAAATTGAGGAGATTTGATGATTTGATGTGGTTTAGAATGATTTAATCCCATATATATGTTAATATACGACCTAAGTATGTTTAAGAATGATTAGAAGCCTTAAACTATTGTTGGAATGATTTTTAGATGTGATTAGAGGTGAAGAAAATTGGGAAAAACGAAATAGGAAATTTTTGGGCTCGAAACTGTCACCTCATTAGAAGACCTGCCCAGGTCATTCGAACGAGCTCGTTCGAACGAGCTTCTAACGAGTTGACAGTTTGACTTCAAACGAGTGGGATGTTCGTTCGATGCCTTTCGTTCGAACGAGATCTCGTTAGATGGCCACTTCGTTCGAACGAACTCTTGTTCGAACGACCTCGTTCGAACGAGACTTCTAACGAGTTGACAGATTGGCCTTTTTGGCCTGATTTGATTTCTAGTGTCCCGTAACCTTGTTTAATTGTAGAGATAACGTTCCCTTGATGACTAATTGAGATAGTTGGGATATTCGGGATATATTGGGGAGTAAAATATAGAAGAATGTCTTACACCAAATGGTAATTGTGGGTTAGGACGCGAATAACTAATTACGACGTGAGGATAATGGGTGATGTGTATATATAAATCGGGGACACGTGTATTGGTATAAGAATGAGAAGTATACCACTAATGAATTATGGTAAGTACTAAGAGGTGTGCATGCTTAGTATATGTATATGATTTTATATGTATGACATACCTACCATACTTGCTATCACGGGAGGTTTACGTTCGCTTAGGGCCATCTAATCCTTGTGTGCCCGAATTTAGATTGGTACCTAGAGGACATAGTTGAGAGAATGACTTATTTGTGAGTTAATAAGCCAGCTGACTGTGGAGCGTAGGTATGTACGTGACCCATGGATATGTTGAATTGTGTTCGCCTCCATTTTTGTGTGTTGTGCTTATTCTGACAATTCCTGAGAGATTCGGAATTTGTAATCCTTATGTACGTGATGTACCGGGATGGATAGCAGAGTATGTGTGCACCGCAGCTTAGCCTCGGGGTGCTTGTATTGTATATTTATGATGTGAATGATATACGGTTAAACGAACAGACTTGTCATGTTTAATTATGAGAATAATTTATATGAGAAGATAAATAAGGGGATAACCTTCAGTAAATGGTAATGCTAATAATTGAGAATCCGAGTTTAAGTAAAGTTATCTATTCAAGTGCTCTCATTGGTAATTTTATATTGTGAATTGAGTAGAACGGTTAGAACTTATAACAGTTTGGTTAGATACGTATAACACTTGTATGGGTACGGTACGTTAGGAGTGCATAAATAGCCGAGAGGTGAGTATTTCATGTGAGAGCACGTCCTAACATGTACTTTGCATTCATTGTTTTAATGTTATTAAAACACTTGCTGTTTTTAAAATACCCTCCACTTTCGGGCTCTGACCCGTTTGCTTTCAAATCTATTTTTTTGTAAAAACATTTTAGGTGCCCAGCCACAAGGACACCATGCATTGGATTTCCATTCAGGTGACGAGCTGTAGCTGTTTGTGGAAGTTACAGGGCCTTGCTAGTAGACGCTTCTTTTGTCTTGACTCCATATTCAGTTTTAATATTTGTAGGGCATGTCGCCCATTTCCTTTAGAGATATGTTATATTTCAGTTATTCAGGCTTGGGTTTGTAATTAATTCAGGATGCAGACTTGTTTCATTTATTTCCATATTGGACTTGTTGTGAGGAGTATTTCCTCGAGGCTTATTATTATTTGTTGGTTACTTTATTGGGACTTTATGGTATATGGTGATGTTATTCTTTTACATTTCATTTATCTCATGTTAATCGGATTTAATTTAAAATTTGACAACTTACTTTTTAAATACTAGGTGGTTAGTAATCATAAAAATGTTTTCGACAGTGATGCTATTAACTGAACCAACTTGGCATTTTGTATTGATTTAATAAAGGAGTAGCTACCCCGTATTTAATTAGTCGGGGTGTCACAATCTCCTTCTTCATAGACTCCATCAAACAACAAAGACTATCTTTTTCACCCTCGACGTACTCTAGTTTCTCCCAAAGAGTCTTCTCATGTTCCCTAAGATCCTCAATCAATGAATCGTTATTTTCTATGACACGCTCTTTCAACTTAGCTTGCAGATTCAAGTTAGCCTTCTTCACCTTCACCATTTCCCAATACAAATAATTGAAGACAACCTGTAACTCACTCATATATATCTCCTCATCCTCACTCTTTTCACCCTTGCTAACATGGGACTCCATCCTTCTTAAGTCTAGTGGGGCACCCTGCTACCCTATGGACATAACCCTCACAACCAAAACACCTATCCGAATCATTAATTTTATCATTCTCACTTTGATTCTTAGGGAAGTGGTTGGCCTTGTTGCTCTTAAATTTCTCAAGTCTTTTGGAACTTAAGAAACTTTTTGAACTTCTTTGTCAACAAGGCCACATCTTCGAAATCGGTATCGGATTTATCATCATCTGAAACTTTTGTTTCCCCCTTCTAGGCTTTGAAACAAATTCCATTTTCTTTCTTTCGCACTTGCTTGGAGGTAAACATGTCAAGATCATAAGTTTGTAGATAACCTATAAGATATTCTAATTTTGTTGATTCAAGTAAACCTAAGGAGTTTAAAATGCTCACCTTTGGATCAAATCTACTAGTCAACGACCTTAAGATTTTATTTATGACTTAGTTGTCTGGTATTTTCTCTCCCAAGCTAATAAACGAGTTGACAATATGTAAAAATATAGTGTAAAACTCATCAAACGTCTAGCTCTCTAACATCTTAATCGTCTCAAATTGGATGGTGAGATTTTAGAGTTTAGATGCCCTAACCGATCTAGTTCCATTGTGAGTAAGTACAAGGATATCACATGCCTATTTTGACATTTCACACATCATAATATGATTATACTCTTCCGGTGTGACAGACGAAGAAATAGCATGTAAACCTTTAAAATTATATAATGCAAGTATGTGTTCCGACAGGTTTTAAGTGTGTGGCATCACCCTCTCTCGTGACTAGTGGTGTCCACCCTTTTTCTACCTCTAACAAAACACGCTCATCTATGGACTTAAGTGCACTCTTCATTCACGTCTTCCGATATGCATAATTTGACCCATTAAAAATCGGTGTTTTAAAACCTTCATAAATACCAAAATTCATACCAAAATACACGTGGGATCACTCATATAGGAAAATAGTGTTTCTAGCTCTGATACCAATCTGTAGAGGTCCTTTTGTGTGTCCTTTAAGTGAAAACACTTTTTCAAAACCTTTTTCCAATTTTAATATTCACCAATTTTGTGATCTAATTTTACTTAATCCAATTTTATCTTGTTAATCCTAAACATGCATTTATTATGATTAAGCAAGTAAAATAAAGTAAACTCCCTAAGATGCGCCGATGTACGAGGAAATAACAAAGGTAAAAATCTCAGACGGACCAAGTCAGATAATCACTATGATACGATTTTACAATGTACAAATAGTAGACTTACTTAATGACTCGATCCCCATAAGCCTTGACGCTCTTCTATGCTTCAACCGCTCCTCCACAGTGCAACACAAGAGTCCACGTACTCCAAGTCCATAATACATAAGTCCATGCATGCCTCAGTACCAACGATACAGCCAACAACCATCTACGATTCAGAGCACGAAGTCCATTGCTTCTTCATCATAATAAGCATGGATGGAGTCCACCGCACAAAAATAAATTCTTCAATGATGGAAGAATTAAACTATGGCGTAAACACAAGATCTCTATAACATATGGTATGCAATCTCTGATCGAGCGCGAACTGCGTGCTTGTGTAGAGGCACTGTTATTATTTTTGGCTCGTCGCCTCAATGCAAAAATCTAAACTATAACTACACTCGTGAAACAAGTATAGCGGTAAGTCGGGTATCATAAGAAATCCACAGGGAGTGTTGGGTAAATTTTAATTGATTTATTAGTTCAAGAATAAAAGTTTAAAAGGTGATATGGTGTTATGGTGAAAAAGAAAAAAAAAGAAGAAGTTAACTCCAAACAATATTAATAAAATGAGAGTCGAGATCGAGTCCCCGCCATGGGCTAAACAAGTAATAATTAGAATTTTGGTTCAAAAATATTTAACCGAGCATTTTTAGTTAATCATAAACATTGCGCAGGAAGAAATGTAACTCAAAGTTACGAGATAAAACATTTAATTCAAAATGGTCACACACGGATTAAATTCGGGTTATCGTCATAAACTGGAAATCTGTTACTAAAGCCGTTTAATATAAAATTAAACTATTTAAGTACCTCCGAATAGTTTTTTGAAGAAACTCTTTTCTTTAAAATCAAAACTAATTGAACACAAGATGTGTTTAACAAAAGTATGTACGAGATCTGTTCAAGATTTGAATAACAGGTTTAATAAATCAGTTTAAAAATTTTAAACTTAACACAACCAAGAATGAGATGAGGATATGTAGAAAGATTAAGAATCAAGATTTTTTACGTGGTAAAACCTCACCCAACTGAGGAAACATCCACGACTCCCTCTATGGAGTAAACAAAAAAAAATCCACTAAAACAAATTTAACAGTTACAAACTATAGAACAAACATGCATACAACTCAGACCCATATATGTTTAGGAATTAACCTTTGGTGTCCTTATAACTTCTCTGCAGTTCTGATTGTTGATGTTGTTCTCCCAGTTTGCTAACTTCCAATTTGTTCAAGTTCTTTACGTCGACTCTTGTTCTCAAGATCTTATTACCAACACTTTTAGTGTGGTAGGGTGAAAGTGTTCGTGGAGGTGCTTTCTAACACATGCATGCACACACACACACACACTTATTTTATACAACCAGTCCTAAAAAAATTACATATAAGACTATATGCTGTGATTTTTCATTTTCTCTCTTCTCACAAAACTTAACCTTATTTGACCTTTATAACAATCCCAGAATCCACGGCTATCTTGCTCAGAAGACGTATCAAGATCTTAATCAATCTCGAGTTTTGAAAAGATTTTTGAGATTGAAAATCACCAAGTGCGATTCCAAACTAGGTCAAAGGTCTTGTTTCAAGAGAACTAGAAACATAAAACATTATTGTTGATTTCAAAGTTAAAAACATTTACGGAAAATAATCAACAATATATTTCTCAAGATGAGAAATAAAATATGTAAATCTAAGTGTAATGTAACATGAAGTACTCAGATCTGAAATTTCTATAAAGCAGAAAATTAGATCTAAGAAAGAATGTTTAAGTTGGACACAAGATCTAAAGAACGAAGAGGTTACAGCAACAAACTAACTAAACAAACCAACTCTCAAAACACTCAAACACTCAAGGTTGTGTTTGGGATGTACAGGAGTTGAAAAGAGGTTTAGGTTTGGAATGGTTTTGACGATTTAGGGTTAGGGTTAGGGTTTCTAACTCTTTCTCTCTCTACTCTCTTTTTTCTCTCTACTCTCTCTTTTTCTCTCAAAATGACGAAATGGCAAAAGTCTCAGAAGGCTGAGTGAAGGGGTACTTTTATAGGAGGCTGAGAAGATTCGAGAATAAGGTTTAAAATCAATGGTTCAGATTGAGTCAATGTTGATTGACTTTAATCCAAGGGTTCACGATATGCGGTGATTAAAACTCTCCTGATTGGTTCATCTGGGATTCACACGGATTATGAAAGAGCACATGCAGATCATTGATAAAAACGATCCAAGGGTTGAAAACAGTTGCTAGTTTCCTCTCTATTAAGAAACACACACTCCACCAATCAGAAGACAACAAATGGTGCCCAATAATAAGATATCAAACGCGCGTCTAAAAGTAATTAAAAACACACCCTGAAGTCTCTACCGCCTTCGAATTCTACCCAAGGTAACTTTAAGCCAATATAACCAACAGTACTAAATTGCAGATTGACCCCAAAAACTTTTAAAACAAAGTTTTAATTAATAAAAACTTATTTTAAATGTCTATAAAGTCCCAAAAAAATATTTAAAAAGCAATATTAAGGATTTAAACACACTCAACATATGTACACACAATTATATGCAATATGAAATGTATGAGATCAATTCTACTGAGTGTGAGTGTTGGTAATATGGTCTAGATTACTCAATCAAGAAAGATGAAATATCAAAGCAAGCTCTGGGGTTCTTTGGATTCTAGGATAGACATAATTTCGTCACAATTTCCAAACTAAATGAACACTTATACAATATAGACTCAAGTGAGTCAAGAGTATAAGGTGATTCAATCTCCCCCTTTGGAAATATGAGACAAAATCTCCTTTGAGTCATCTACAACTCGTAGGGCAACAAAGAGAAAAAAAACTTATTCCTAAAGTATTCTATCTACCATTTCCTAGAAAGCAAAAGTACATAACTCAGCTATTTACAATTGAATACCCTATTACGACTGTTGAGAATAACTGTACAGAATCCTGCAATGCATCACTAAGATCAAGCTGTTTAGCATATGTGAATTCATTAGACTCAAATTTCTCCCCCATTTTGTCTCAAATAGACAAAGGGAAAAAATAGAGAGATCAAAGAGATTAATCAACACACACCATACCAATAGATTTCCTCAAAGAAATAAATCGATTGTAATCTAAAGGTTTGGTAAACATATATGCGAGTTGCAAATCATTAGGAAGATAATTGATTTCTAATTCCTTAGTTTCAACCAATTCGCGTATAAAGTGATGTCTTATTTTTATGTGTTTTGTTCGCGAGTGTTGAACAGGATTTTTAGAGATATTGATCGCACTTTGATTATCATAATAGAGATGCAATTGTTTTTCTTGAATACCATAATCACTTAGCATTTGTTTAAGCCAAAGTAATTGAGCACAACATCTTTCGGCGGCTATGTATTCAGATTCAGCTGTTGAGAGTGATGTGCAGTTTTGTTTCTTACTACTCCATTCTACCAAGTTATTACCTATATAATAACATGCTCCTGATGTGCTTTTACTATCATCAGTACACCCAGCCCAGTCAACATCAGTGTAACCAATTATAGTGCTTGGTGTGTCACTAGTGTACCAAAGTCCTAGGTTCAGAGTGCCTTTAACATATTTAATGATTCTTTTAACAGAAGATAGATGGCTCTCTTTAGGGTTATTTTGATAACGAGCACATACACGCACATCATACATTATATCAAAACGTGAGGCAGTAAGGTATAGAAAGGTTCCTATCATACTACGATATAGAGTTGGATCTATGGATTTTCTAGTTTCGTCTTTAGATAGTTTTATCGTAGTACTCATGGGTGTTTTAGCTTCTTTAGCACTCTCAAGGCCAAATTTCTTTACAATATCTAAAGCGTACTTAGATTGTGAGACAAATAATCCTTCTGAATTTTGTTTGATTTGAAGACCTAAGAAAAATTACAACTCCCCCATAAGAGACATTTGAAACTCTTTATGCATAATCTCAGAGAAGGATTTTACTTCTGAGGGAGAAGTTGATCCAAAAATAATATCGTCAACATAAACTTGAGCAATAATGATGTGTTTGTCAAAATGTTTGACAAATAGGGTTTGATCATTTCCACCTCTTTTAAAACCTTAATCTAAGAGGACGCTGGAAAGACGCTCATACTAGGCTCTAGGCGCTTGTTTAAGGCCATACAAAGCCTTTTTAAGACGAAATACATGATTTGGATATTGAGGGTCAATGAACCCTTTTGGTTGTTCTACGTAGGTGTCTTCAGTCAATAGTCCATTAAGGAATGCAGATTTGACGTCCATTTGGTAGAGTGTAAAATGCAAGTGGCAGGCTATGGCAAAGAGAAGACGAACAGATTCTAAACGAGTAACAGGAGCAAAGGTTTCGTTAAAATCTATTCCTTCAATTTGAGAGTATCCTTGAGCAACTAATATAGTTTTGTTTATAATGATTATCCCACTTTCATCAGACTTATTTTTAAAAATCCAACATGTGCCAATAACCTTTTTATTATCAGGCCTAGGTACAAGATACCAAACATCATGAATGACAAATTAAAGAAGTTCTTCCTGCATAGCAGAAATCCAGTGAGAGTCATTCAATGCCTTATTTACATTCTTTGGTTCCACTAGGGAAACAAAACATGCATAATGTGCATAATTTCTTAATTGAGATCTTGTACGCACAGGCTCACTAGGGTTACCAACAACGTTATTCATGGGATGATCTTTAGAAACCGAGTTAGGAACTTTAGGTATCTCAATTGGTAATGAGTCATCTATTTCAGGAGAGTCACTTTCTAAAACATTTATAGGCTCTTCCTCAATAGTTGATTCACCAGTCTTACTCTCCACGGTAGTGTCACTTACAATTACATTTATGGATTCCATCAATGTTTTAGTGCGAAGATTATAAACTCGATAGGCTCTACTGTTAGGCGAGTATCCTAGAAAAATAGCTTTATCTCACCGACTCTCAAATTTGCACAAGTGTTCCCTATCTTTGCATACATAACAAGTGCTACCAAAGGTTATAAGGTACGTAAGATTGGGCTTTTTCTTATACCAAAGTTCATAAGGGGTTTGTTTGGAATTCTTTCTAAGATAGACCCTATTGATAATGTGACACGTAGTACGAATAGATTCTATCCAAAAATATTTAGGCAAATTCTAGGCATGTAACATAACACGTGCCATCTCTTGAAGGTTACGATTCTTTCTTTCAGCGATTCCATTTTATTGAGGAGTCTTAGGAGCACTAAACTCGTGTTTGTAACCGTTATAGTCACAATACTCTATAATACCGGTGTATTTGAATTCTCCACCTCTATCACTACGAATTCTATTTACTTGAGTGTCCTTCTCATTTTCAATCCGAAGAAGTATTTTTAAGAAAGTTTGAAAGGTGTCAGACTTATGTTTTAAGAAGGCTACCCAGGTAAATCTAGTGAAGTCATCAACCATAACAAGAATGTAACTGTGTTCACAGAGACTAACAGTTTGGGAGGGACCTATTAGGTCCATATGGATGAGCTCCAAAGGATTAGAGGTAAGGATATCTTTAACTTTCTTATGAGGAGCTTTAACAATTTTTCCTTCCTGACAGGAACCACAGACAATGTTAGAAATGGATTTGATTTGAGTAACTCCTCTAACTATTTCTTGAGAGGTCAGTCTACTAAGATTATCGTAATTTATGTGACCCATTCTGTTATGCCATATCTCGTTGTCATCCATTCTGGCAACATTACAGATTTCAGAATTGTTCATAACAGTATAACAATTGTCAGGAGTCCTGAATCCTGTAATTATGCATTCACCTTTTTCATTTAAAATTTTGCAATTGTTCTTTGAAAAGGTAACAGTATGATCTGAGTCACAAAATTACGAGATACTAAGTAGATTGGCCTTAAGACCTTTAACTAGAAGAACATTTTCAAGAACAAGAAGTCCATCTTCTTGGAGAGTTCCTTTGCCTATGATCTGAGATGATACCCCATCACCAAAAATAACTTTTCCTCCAGCAAAGCTGGTTTTGTTCAAAAGTTTTGTATCATCCCCAGTCATGTGCTTAGAACATCCAAAGTCTAAATACCAACCAGACGATGTGTGTTCAGCTTTTAAGGCAGTAATAACTATGTTACACTTCATCTGGGGTAATAGATCATATTTTCTAACCCAAATTGCTCTAGTTTTCATTTTGCGCTTATTAGCTTGTAATACCCCGTATTTTTGGCTATATTTATTTTGGGATTAATTATTTAAATGAGTTTTAATAGGAAATTAATCCGGATAAAATATTAGTGAGATGTGAGTTGGTATTTGACTATATTGAGTATATATGATGTTATATGAATATCAAATTATGGAATTTGTCGTGAGATTGATATACGACAATTTGGTCATTTTATTGGGACGCGTGTGACAATCGCGTCAGGATATAATTATTTTAAGTATAAAAGTGAATTTGAATTCTATTAACCATATGGTCATTTTGAGTGCGCCAACGCGTCCGAAAGGGTCGAGACAGTCAGAAAACACTAGCCGGGGGTGTATTTTGGGTCCCGGGGTATTTTTAGGCCATACCGGCAATATAAAGGGTATTTTGGTAATTTCGTATTTTTAGGAATTTAAAAATGACGAAAATTAGAGAAGTAAATCTGATGTGGGTTTGACCCACTAAGCCACTAACCAACCCATGTTAACCCATTAGGTTACGTAGGTTATTAGAATTAGGTTTCTATTACTTTCCATAAGAAAACCCTAGCCACCATAGCCATTGGGGAAGAAGCTTGGAGAAAGAGAGAGAGAGGGAATTCTGCAGAAAGAGAGAGGAAATCAACATCAAATTCAGAGACACTCAAGGCTAGTGGGTTATTATCATTTAATTTCAGAGAATGCTCTTTCCATGTGTAGGAATTTAATAAAATTAATTTGTTCTTGGTGAAACATGAAAACCCATGTATTTTGGAGTTTAGAACTTGAAATCTTGAGGAGAATTGCATGTAGAATGGTAGGTAGATGATTATACTGATGATTTTAGTTATTGGATGAAATTAAAACGGATTTAATTGGGTTAATTCATGATTTAAAATTTTAGGGTTTATGTTCTTGTAAAAATTGGGGGAAAGTGATGTGATTTAATGATTTAACGATGATTGGGATGAATTAACTCCTCAAAATATATTAGTATGTGACCTAGGTACGTTTAGGGATGATTAGAGACCTTAAACAATCGTTGGTTTGATGTGTAGATGAGTTTTGAAGAGATAAAAATGGTGGAAAACGAAACTAAGGAAATCTGGGCTCGAAACTGGTCGTTCGTTAGAAGACCTCTCCAGGTCGTTCGAACGAGCTCGTTCGAACAAGCTTCTAACGAGTTGACCAGTCGCTTCTAACGAGAGGGAATTTCGTTCGATACCTTCGTTCGAACGAGATGTCGTTAGAAGGTGCAGTTCGTTCGAACGAACTGAATCTCGTTCGAACAACCTCGTTCGAACGAGACTTCGAACGAGTTGACAGTTTAGGCCTTTTTGGCCTGTTTTGATTTTAGGAGTCCCGTAAACTTGTCCGAGGATAGAGATAACATCCCTTGATGATATATTGATAGATTTGGGACATTTGGGTTATTATGAGAAGTAAATTATATACGAGTGATTTAAATCATGGTTAATATGGGATTGAGACGTGAGTATTTACCACGACGTGAGAATAAATTATGACGCGTGTAATTATGGACCGGGATTATATAAGTTGTATATATATATTAATATTGGTACGAGAGTGCGATAAGTACTACAATTAAACTACGGGATTACTAAGATGTGTTCTTACTTGATATTGGTATATGATTTGTGTGTATGACATACCTACCATACTTGCTATCACGGGAGGTTTGCGTTCGCTTAGGGCCCTCTAATCCTTGTGTTGCCCGGATTTAGACTGGTTACCTCGATGAACATAGGTCAGAGAAAGACTTATTGGGATGTTAATAAGTCCGCTGATCGTGGGAGTGTAGGTATGTGCGTGACCCATGTGATGTGACTGTGTTCGCCTCCACTATTTGTGATTTGTGTTATCTGAACTATTCCTGAGAGATTCGGAATATGTGATCCTTATGTACGTGATGTACCGGGATGGATAGCAGAGTATGTGTGCACCGCAGCTTAGTCTCGGGGTGCTTATATTGTATATTTATGTTGTGGAAATATACGCTTAATAAACTGGGAACTTTCATATAGTATTGTGTGTAATAATGGAATAACATAGAGGGCTAATTTATAACGAGCTGTATTACTCTTGTATGAGAACCTGAATTTACGTTAAGCACCTATTTAACTGAGATCGTTATAATGTTAATGGAACCGAGTAATAAGGGTAGGACCTATGACAGTCTAGCTAGATATGATGTCACTTAGCTAGTGGTTTGTGTCGTTTTAGATGGGTACTTACGTTAGGAGTGCACAGTTAGACGAGAGGTGAGAATATCATGTGAGTGCACGTCCTAACATGTACTTTGCATTTAATGTTTTAAATGTTTTTAAAGCACTTACAGTTTTTTTTAAAATATCTCCACATTTGGGTTCTGACCCGTTTGCTTTCAAATCTATTTTTCTTGTAAAACCATTTTAGGTGCCCAGCCACAAGGACACCATGCATAGGATGCCCATTCAGGTGACGAGCTGTAGCTGTTTGTGGAAGCTACAGGGAATTGCTTTTAGACGCTTCTACCATTTGGATTCCTGATTCAGTATTTATCAGTTGTAGGGCATGTTGCCCATTTCTTTTAGAGACATCTTTCCATTTCAGTTTTCAGACTTTGTCATGTATTGATTCAGTATTTTCATTGCTTATTTTAGTTGTGGGATTTATAGTGAGGAGTTTTCCTCCAGACTTTATTTACATTATGTGATGGTTAGTCTATTTACTTCGTTATGGTGAATGGTGTTATTATTCTTCATTACACTTGTTGCATGTTAATCAGACTTAAATTAAAATTTGGCAACTTACTTTTTAAATACTAGGTGGTTAGTAATCATTAAAATGTTTTCGACAGTGATGCTATTAACTGGACCAACTTGGCATTTTGAATTAATTTAATAAAGGAGTAGCTACCCGGTATTTAATTAGTCGGGGTGTCACAGGTGGTATCAGAGCATCAGGTTCTAGTGTCCTTTAGGATCTGTATGGCTATTATGTTTCCGCTAAGTTTCTTTGATATAGAGCCCTATATTTTAGGACTGTTGTACTCTTTTTGTGTATGCTTCGTTCTTCAGCTATTTTAAGTTTATAAACTGTGAACTTATAAACTTTATTCTTATTTCAGATGCCTCCACGACGTGCACGACGAGTTCCCAGGGATGCAACGCCCGAACCCCAGCCCGCTCCAGTTCAGGGCATGATGAACGCCGCTGAGGTTGCAGCTATTGTAGCCCAAGCGGTAAATGCCGCAATTGCCGTTGTTCAGCAGGCACCACCTCAGGCGCCGGTTGCTGCGCCAGTACAAGCAAATGCATTCCCGTCTGCTTGGGAGCGTGTACGTGACGCTTTTCAGAAAGTGCATCCGCCAGAGTTTGCAGGTAGCTCAGATGTGGTAGTCTCGAGCCAATGGAGGAAGGATATGCAGAGGCACTTGAGGATGTATGAGGATGTATCATGTATATCACTCCCTATATCGCATTACTCATCATAGTCATCATTGGGAATGTTAAACTCAGACTTAATCAACTTAGAAGAGAAGCTTAGATTGGAACTAGTCTGTTTCCTATGGGACTGGGTCAATTGTTTCTTAAATTCTAGTTCCATTTCCATAGTTCTTAATTTACTACTGAGTAATTCAGGAGTGAGATTTATATCACACATTTCCTCAATAGCATATCTTTTGTTGTCAAATTTCTGTGGTAATGATCTCAGAATTTTAGATACAATTTCATGTCTGTCATATGTTATCCCATTAGCATGGAGTTTTGTCACAATATCAGTCAAGTTCATATAGAAGTCATCAATTGACTCAGACTCAGACATAATTAAAGAGTTATACTGTTGAATGAGCATTTGAGTTTTCGGAGCCTTAACTCTAGTGTCACCTTCATGAGCAGTAACCAAGGTGTCCCAAGCTTCCTTAGAAGTGGTACAGGATGAGATTATTTTGAACTCATGTTCATTTATGGACATAAATATGGCATTATTTACTTTGTTATTGTTGTGATAAACTTGTTTCTCTTCTTGTGTGAACTCACTTAATACTTTCTTAACCCTCTCATTACTTCCTTCTGTGGATGGTTTAGTAGGAAAATGTATCCATTTTCAACAATGTCCCAGACATCATCTCCCAGAGTTCCTTGAATGAAAGAAATCATCCTTACTTTCCAGTAAGCAAAATTGGTTCCATCAAATATAGGAGGTCTGGTCAAGTTACCAAATCTTTCATTTTTTTCGTCCATGTTTGATTTTCAGAAAACAATTTCAGAAACACAGGATCTCTTTAAAAGAAGTTTACAAAGCTCTGATACCAATTGAAAATCTGTTACTAAAGCCGTTTAATATAAAATTAAACTATTTAAGTAACTCCGAATAGTTTTTTGAAGAAACTCTTTTCTTTAAAATCAAAACTAATTGAACACAAGATGTGTTTAACAAAAGTATGTACGAGATCTGTTCAAGATTTGAATAACAGGTTTAATAAATCAGTTTAAAAATTTTAAACTCAACACAACCAAGAATGAGATGAGGAGATGTAGAAAGATTAAGAATCAAGATTTTTTACGTTGTAAAACATCACCCAACTAAGGAAACATCCACAACTCCCTCTACGGAGTAAATAAAAAAAATCCACTAAAACAAATTTAACAGTTACAAACTATATAACAAACATGCATACAACTCAGACCTATATAAGTTTAGGAATGTACCCTCTGGTGTCCTTATAACTTCTCTGCAGTTCTGATGTTGATGTTGTTCTCCCAGTTTGCTAACTTCCAATTTGTTCACGTTCTTTATGTCGACTCTTGTTCTCAAGATCTTATTACCAACACTTTTAGTGTGGTAGGGTGAAAGTGTTTGTGGAGGTGCTTTCTAACACATGCATGCACACACACACACACTTATTTTATACAACCAGTCCTAACAAATTACATATAAGACTATATGATGTGATTTTTCGTTTTCTCTCTTCTCACAAAACTTAACCTTATTTGACCTTTATAACAATCCCAGAATCCACGAGTATCTTGCTCAGAAGACGTATCAAGATCTTAATCAATCTCGAGTTTTGAAAAGATTTTTGAGATTGAAAATCACCAAGTGCGATTCCAAACTAGGTCAAAGGTCTTGTTTCAAGAGAACTAGAAACAGAAAACATTATTGTTGATTTCAAAGTTAAAAACATTTACAAAAAAGAATCAACAATATATTTCTCAAGCTGAGAAACAAAATATGTAAATCTAAGTGTAATGTAACATGAAGTACTCATATCTGAAATTTATATAAAGCAGAAAATTAGATCTAAGAAAGAATGTTTAAGTTGGACACAAGATCTAAAGAACGAAGAAGTTACAGCAACAAACCAACTAAACAAACCAACTCTCAAAACACTCAAACACTCAAGGTTGTGTTTGGGATATACAGGAGTTGAAAAGAGGTTTAGGTTTGAAATGATTTTGACGATTTAGGGTTAGGGTTTCTAACTCTTTCTCTCTCTTTTTGTTTTCTCTCTTTCTCTCTCTACTCTATCTTTTCTCTCTACTCTCTCTTTTTCTCTCAAAAGGACGAAATGGCAAAAGTCTCAGAAGGTTGAGTGAAGGGGGGCTGAGAAGATTCGAGAATGAGGTTTAAAATTAATGGTTCAGATTGAGTCAATGTTGATTGACTTTAATCCAAGGGTTCACGATATGCGGTGATTAAAACTCTCCTGATTGGTTCATCTGGGATTCACACGGATTATGAAAGAGCACATGCAGATCATTGATAAAAACGATCCAAGGGTTGAAAACAGTTGCTAGTTTCCTCTCTATAAAGAAACACACACTCCACCAATCAGAAGACAACAAATGGTGCCCAATAATAAGATATCAAACGCGCGTCTAAAAGTAATTAAAAACACACCCTGAAGTCTCTTCCGCTTTCGAATTCTACCCAAGGTAACTTTAAGCCATTATAACCAACAGTACTAAATTGCAGATTGACCCAAAAACTTTTAAAACCAAGTTTTAATTAATAAAAACTTATTTTAAATGTTTATAAAATCCCAAAAAATATTTAAAAAGCAATATTAGGGATTTAAACACACTCAACATATGTACACACATTTATATGCAATATGAAATGTATGAGATCAATTATACTGTGTGTGAGTGTTGGTAATATGGTCTAGATTACTCAATCAAGAAAGATGGAATAGCAAAGCAAGCTCTTGGGTTCTTTGGATTCTAGGATAGACATAATTTTGTCACAATTTCCAAACTAGATGAACACTTAGACTCAAGTGAGTCAAGAGTATAAGGTGCTTCACAAAAACTAACGTTGCGTGACAAAGAAAGCTAAAAGCGTAATAAACCAATTTTAATACGCGAGGTTTCGATGAAATGGTATTTTACACAAAACCTAATTTTCGGAGCTCGACGCCCATCAATAGCGGACACACGACGCAAGCCCTATTTAACTACTCAATACACCTGGTTAAGTAAATAAGCAACTAATTAATAAATTAAAGAAATAAATTAACTACACAAATTAAACGAGGCAAGAAATAAATATAAAGCAAGAAATCTACACTAGAAATCTTGTGAATAAATGACAAACCAAGAAAATAAGGAATTACAATTAAATTAATTGGTAGGGTAATGAATAGTACACTTACAATCCACAAATGAGGCAAACCCAAATGAGAGAGAAAATGAGATCTAAAAACCCTAACCCTAACCCTAACCCTAAACTAATTAAAAAGACAGATATTTCCCAAAATGAGAGAAAAGGCTATATATACAAAACTCCAAATGGCAAACTTGTAATAAAATGAAATCTAAAAATAGGGGACTGAATCGATTCAGAGGTGTCCGAACCGATTCAAAAATGGGAAACCTGAGCAATGCCTCTTAGTGAATCGATTTTCCAAGGTGTGAATTGATTCACACGTGATACTTGTGAATTATTCCCCTGGCTATCTTCATCCAATAAAATAAACTAGGGCTGCTATGGTGCGTGTATAATTGTCGAGACCTGAATGTCCGAGTCCACTAAAAATGGCCAACGGACAAAACCGAGACCTCCATTCTAAGGTGCATGGAAAATACCTGCCATGTGTAATAGCCGAGACCCATATATTATGCCAAAAACCAAAACCTCCAAAAAAAACGTCAAAACCCACCATTAATGGCCAAAGCTTGGAAATGCCAAATGGGTACTCCAAGATCCTGAGGACTCGAGCCAACTAAACCATATGCATTATTCATCACAATCCATGCTTCAATTTTGGATGAAATGCTTCAATTTCGGACGAAACCAAAACCCAAGCTATCTCCCAAAATCTCCATTGATATAAATAAGAAGTTTGTGGCATAAAAGAGATAAGGGACACATATGGAATTATTTAAAAAGATAGTGTAATAAGATATTAAATAAATTCCTTATAATTCTTCCCGGATTAAAGATCCATGTTTTCTTCGTTCAAAATACGATTCGAGCACCGTTCACAGCCACTCGAATCTTGGCCCGAGAGCTATAACTTCCGTGAAGACTTTGGTTAAAAATACCAAAGTGTGAAATTACGATAATGCCCTGAATGTGCAAACTTTATCGGAACGCGACGAAACCTCACAGTAAGCACCGTAACACCTATAACAGCTCAATAATACCTCAAATAATATGTTAGCACATAAAGCGGAGGTTATTTGATTAATGAACACAATTATTGGAATTACGGTACGCGAGGGTCCTAAAAAGGCATAAGTTAACGGGTAATAAATGCAATGTTCGTGACGTATCACACCCCTAACTTAGGCCTTACTAGTACCTAGCAATGAAGTTCTAAGAAAGAATAACTCTAAAAAAACTACAAAATATGAGATATATGCAAAAGTGAAAAAAGCACTTTTGTGGGCGCACGATTGCATTTAGCATATGCAATAAGCTATTAAACCCCTAGGTTACCCTAGTGGACGAGTGTCGTCTCGTGAGGGTTTTCAAGGATGAAACCCACAAACATCTTACAGTTTCCTCAAAATATGTCCAATCAACATGCGAGAAACTCAATAATATGAAAAGATTCCATACACATTATTAGCGCATCGAATGAATTCACACAAAAGTCCATGATATTAACATTATAGAAAGCACCTCAAAAATTGAAACCTTAAAATGTAGGACGGGAGCGAGCACATGCATAGTATGATTTGGAAAAAACTTAAATAAATCGGATAAACATTAAAGTGTGCATATATGTCAATCCTCACCGGGCATTACGCTCAACAAATGAAATCACTATGAAAAGGGAGGTAATACACGAGACATGTGGGGTATAAAGAGTAAATGTAAATGGAAACTAGGTTGCGCACATGTCACTAATGAAGAACGCTATATATAAAATGAAAAATTACAATCTTAATGAAAGAGACCGCTCATTAAAGGAGGCGAAATGCATTTTCACAGATTATCAAATTATTTCAACTTTTGAATTAAAATCACCCTAAGATCACATAGGACTTGTATAGGGTTGTAATGTAGGCTAGGCTCGGGTTATCAAATGAAAGGAATATGTGAGGATTCAAAGTGTTCGGGATGAAAAACTCGGGATAATGGAAACTTGTGGGCAATTTCAAAATTGGAAAATAATTTCCCTAACAAGCATTAAATATGACAACAGGAGAGCGACAAGGATTATTGAACACAATATACAACATATACAACTTTCTCTTTTCTTTTCTTTTCTTCTTTTTTTTTTGTTTTATTATGTTTTTCACTTCTCTTTTTCTCTTTTTCCTTCTTTTCTTCACTTTTCTCACTATTTTCATGCTTAATTGCAACCGTAAGACAATAACATTATTCAATCCCAAGTCACATTCCAAACAAAGGTACTAAAGGTGATATATATGGCTTATAACTCTAATATGGCGCTGGTTATGGGATTTTAGATTTTGAAACAAAAGGCTATATTCAGGCTCAAAGGGGTTGACGAGGTAAAACATATAAGGTGAGGTTAAGGTCCATATGGATGATATAATAAAGATGTCCTATGATCATTTCCTAAAGTTTACGCAATTCTCCAGTCAAAACAATTTGAAAATCATTCTCAAGTAACCCATTTCATAATTGAAGCCAATTAATAAATGGTCAAATGAAAGAATAGTGAGATTACCGACGAATTTAACGTTTTCAAGGAAGAAAGAGTAGTGTATATCACTCAAAAATGAAGAAAATCCCAAAGCTCACTCGGTGTAAGTATATACAATGCAACAAACGATTAATGAGTTATAAAAATCTTAAACCAAATCAATATAATAAGAAAAGCGCATGTGCTCATGGGATTAAAGTTTAATTCATGAAGTTATTCATAATATCAATGATATGAGGACTAAAGTCTTAAACTTCTAAAATCGACAACCTACTTCATTGAGTTGTCAAATGGATTGGGGATTTATTCAAATTTCTCATCGAAAACAAGGCAAAATGCCTAATTAAGGAGAAAAAGGAAAGAAAATATTTTTGAAAATTTTCAATTTTTAATAAAAAGCATGCTTTGTAACTAACATGTGATCAAATCCATGGACAAAACAAAGAAATGGATGGAATATCCCACACCCCATAACGTAAATGTTGCATTGTCCTCCATACAAATCAAGAACATAACATAAAGAATGGAAAATAAAGATATTACCCAAAATTGGAGCGATCTGCAATATGTACGAGTCCAAAGAATCTACAAAATAAGTTAGTATCGAGCATAACAAAAAGAATAACCAAAAAACTTTAACTAATTACACTAGAGTACAATTAAAAAGAAAGAAAAAAATAAAGAAAGAATGAAAGAAAGAAAGAAAGAAAGAAAGAAAGAAAAAAGAATAAATAAATAAAAACTAACTATTTACAACCTACAATTTAGACTTTTAACTAACTATACACTAGAAGTCAAAAATTTTGAGGATCTACCAAAAATACAATTTGGCTTTGAAAGATCCACGGTGGACCCTCCCTTTCAAGCATGCCTCCCAGAAAATAAGAATTCCATTTGAAGAATGTAAGGCATGTGTAAGGCATAAGAAATGAACCATCGCTGATTAAAATTTTGAGAGGGACGATGGGGGATTTGGAAAACAAGGGGGAGAGGTACACTTGGGATCCAACAAAAGTAAATTCTCATCCCAAAGATTTTTCAATTGGACTGGGGGTGGTGCACACATGGGGGATAAATCCATCATGGAAAACAAGTTCAACAAAGAGTCCAACAAAAGGTGTAGAAGTTTTTAAAATTTCTACTGACTCATAGGAATCAATCGGTGACTCTAATGGTTCGATAAAGTATATGGTAATGAACAAAATTCAATCTCAATCGACTCATCATCGGAAGGAGATTGAATTTTCTGGGACAAACACTCAATTTCAATGAAATGTTCTATAAAAAGTTGTGGTCAAACACAAGTTTCCACCACCTCGTTGATTTCCATAAAAGAATCATTTTCATTACAAAGCGTGTCGAGTCTCAATCCACTGCCAATAATGTTATTCCCACTTTGGTTGAGAAGACTAAAGGTTTCTTACAAAGTAGGCTTCATTGGCGCTACAACCTAGAATTCCTCCTTTGGTTGAAACTCTTCTTCGAATTCATAAGTATCGGAATAAAAATCGTCGTTTAATTCGAATAAAGAATCCAACTCAAGCTTCCAACAACGATTTTCATACCGATAAATGTTTTCAAGCCATTATTTCTCATGAAATTCTTGAAAATGGAAAATTTAAAAACTATCCCCAAAGTTAATATCATTAGAATAACCGAAAAACCTATAAAAATAGGACATGGTTACCTGATTGTTCGTAGATGGAGAATCCAAGTAGGAAAGTGCACAACCGAGAGTTAAAGTTTCTATGAAATAATAAAAAAGGTAAAAATAAAGAAAACAAATACAAAAGAAAAAAATACTATGAAATAATAAAATAATTATAATCTAAAACACACTCCTCAACAACGACGCCATTTTGATCTAGCGCGAACTGACCTATATACGTTATTCATCAGAATCTATGCTCCAATTTTAGATGAAAGGCTTCAATTTTGAACGAAACCATAACTCGAGCCAAACCCGAGCTATCTCCAAAAATCTCCATTACTGTAAATAAAACGTTTGCTGCATAAAAGAGTTAAGGGACACATGGGGAATTATTTAAAAAGATAGTATAATAAAATATTAAATAAATTCCTTATAATTCTTACTCAATTAAAGATTCATGTTTTCTTCTTTCGGAATCCGATTCGAGCACTGTTCAGGGCCACGCGAAGCTTTGACTGAGAGATACAACTTCTGTGAAGACTTTGGTCCAAAATACCAAAGTGCAAAATTACGATAATGCCCCTGAACGTGCGAACTTTAACAAAACTTTATCGAAACGTGATGAAACTTCACACTAAGAACCATAACACCTACAACAGCTCAATAACACCTCAAATAACAAGTTAGAACATAAAATTGAGGTTGTTTGATTAATGAGCTTAATTATAGCAATTATGGTACCTTAGGTGCCTAAAAATGTATAAGTTAACGAGTAATAAATGCAATATTCATGACGTATCACATCCCCTAACTTACACATTGCTAGTCCCTATTAATGAAGTGCAAAGAAAGAAGAACTACAAGTAAACCATAAAAAAAAGATATGTACAAACGGGGTGTGATACATATAACACCCCCTAACTTACACCTAGTGAGCTTTGGGATTTTCTTCGTTTGTGAGTGATATACACTGATAGGGCATGAACTGTGTGCTCATGTAGAAGCACTGTCGTTGTTTTCGACTCGTCACCTCGATGCAAAAAGCTAAGCTACAACTACACTTGCGAAACAAGTATTGTGATAAATCGGGTATCGTAAGAAATGCATAGGGAGTGTTGGATGGATTTTAATAGATTTATTACTTCAAGAATAAAAGTGTAAAAGGTGATATGGTGTTATGGTGAAAAAGGGAAAAAAGAGAAGAAGTTAAATCTAAACAATATTAATAAAACGAGAGTTAGGATCGCGTCCCAGCCATGGGCTAAACAACTAATATTTAGAATTTCGGTTCGAAAATATTTAACCGAGCATTTTTAGTTAATCATAAACATAATGCAGGAAGAAATCTAACTCAAAGTTGAGATATAAAACATATAATGCAAAATGGTCTCACACGATTTAAATTCAGGTTATCGCTATAAATACTAACGTTGCAAGACAAAGAAAGTTAAACACATAATAAACCAATTTTAATATGCGAGGTTTCGATTAAATGCAATTTTATACGACCAAATTTTCGGAGCTCGATGCCCATCAACAGCGGACACACGACCCAAACTCTAATTAACTACTTAATACACATGGTTAAGTAAATAAGCAACTAATTAATAAAAGAAAGCAAGAAATAAATTAGCTACACAAATTAAACTAGACAAGAAATAAATATAAATAAATAAATCTACACTAGAAATCTTGTAAATAAATGAAAAAGCAGAAAAATAATGAATTACAACTAAATAAATTGGTAGGGGTAATGAATAGTACACTTAGAATCCACAAATGAGGCAAACCCAAATGAGAGAGAAAATGAGCTCTTAAAAACCTAACCTAAACTAATTAAAAAGATACATCTTTCTCAAAATAAGATAAAAGGTTATAGGTACAAAACTCCAAATAGAAAACTTATAATAAAATGAAATCCAAAAACAGGAGACTGAATCGATTCGGATGTGTTCGAAACGATTCAAATATGGGACACCTGAGCACTACCTCTTAGCGAATCGATTTTGCCAAGTCGGATCGATTCGCACCTAATACTTGAGAATTCTTCCCTGACTATCTTCATCCAACAAAATAAACAAGGCCTTCCATGGTGTATGTGTAATTACCGAGACCCTAATGTGTGAGTCAACTAAAACTGGCCAGTGGCCATAATGGAGACCTCCATTCCAAGGAGCGTGGCAAATACCTACCATGTGTAGTAATCGAGACCCATATATTATGCCAAAAAACAAATCCTCCAAAAAAAATATCAATACTCATCATTAATCTCCAAATCTTGGAAATGCCAAAATGGGTACTCCAATAACCTGAGAACTCGAGCCAACTGACCCATATGCGTTATTCATCACAATCCATGCTCCAATTTTGGACGAAAGACATCAATTTCGGACGAAACCAAAACTCGAGCTATCTCCCAAAATCACCATTGCTATAAATAAGAAGTTTGCTGCATGAAAGAGATAAGGGACAAATGGGGAATTATTTAAAATATAGTATAATAAAATATTATAATGCTTCCCTAATTAAAGATCCATGTTTTCTTCATTCAGAATTCGATTCAAGCACTATTTGAGGTCACCGAAGCATGGCCCGAGAGCTACAACTTTCGTGAAGACTTTGGTCAAAACTACCAAAGTGTGAAATTATGATAATGCCCTTAAACTTGCAAACTTTAATAAAACTTTACCAGAACGCGACGAAACTTCATGCTAAGCACCATAACACCTTCAACATCTCAATAATACCTTAAATAACATGTTAGCACTTAAAAGGAAGGATTTACGATTAATGAGCATAATTATAGCAATTACACTATCCGAGGGGCCTAAAAATGCATAAGTTAATGGGTAATAAATGCAATATTCGTGACGTATCAAACACGGATCTTGTAAATGCAAAGGATGTTTTAACATTAAAACCTTTGTAAATAAGTGAAGAAAAATGTATGGGTTATGTTCTATATTTTATGTTCTGCACACTTACGAAATTCAGAGTGAATGCTTTAAATAAAAACTTTAAGTCATCATGTCATTTGAATAATATTGGCATGTCGTTCAAACGAACATTCCATCTCATTATAATGCGAAGTGCATGTCGTTTGAACGCTTGTTAAAGCCGTTTGATCCTTCAAAAAATAAGGGAAAATCCATACAACTCTAAACGAGATTTATCTCAGAATAAACGAATTAAAAAACATTTTAAAATCATTTTAAACAAAATAACATTCTTAGAAAAAATTGATCGAGTTTCCATAAACCATTATGCATCCATATCTGAGAGAATCTCGAAAAACCAATGTGAAAACGTGAAACGTGCACCCAAACTACGGAATGATCTATATTCGAAGCTTGGTCACTACGTCTTCAACATAACGTCATAGACTTAATGGGAAATGTGAAGAGATAAAATCTATCTATGACTCAAATTGGTTTCTTCCGGAATAATACCAATACATACAAATTGACACTATTTGAAATTTTTTCCTTACAAGGTTCGTTCAAACAAAAATCTAATATCATTCGAAGTTTGGCTCTAACGAAAGGTCCCTGTATAAGGCTTCTTACCTTGTTAGAAGGTCTTTCGATGGGAGAACAAATGAGATCTTCATCTCATTCGAACGAGGTCTCATTCTCGTTTGAACTCCCTGCCCATAAATCTTTTAAATCAATTTGTCCTTGTATGTTTCCACATTTTGGATCATTGGATCGATGACGTGTCACCTCTTGGTGAACCCAGATGTTCAAAAATGGAATTTAAGTGTTTGGGGTTATTTTTAAGAGGGTTAAGTAGTTTTTTTTAGGAATATTGAGGAGGGTGGTGGGGAGGTTCTTCTACCACCAAAACCCATCAGTAATTTCCTCTCCCTCTCTCTCCCTCTTTTGAGCTTCCCTTCTCCCACCACCACAAACCACCCTACACCACCATATTTCCACCTTGTGCTAACATATTTGACAAGTATTTTACCATATATGAGCCTTATACACCCATTTCCTCCATTATTGAGTAGAGCTACGAATTTGGAGATATTATTGGGGGTTTTAGAGGAAGAAGAATATAAGATTAATAGAGCTTGAAGGGGGGATTTTACTTGGATCTTTTATGGAGACAACCTTTGTGGATCTTGGCAACCTCCTTGAGGCCACCTTAAGAGGTGGGGGATTATCATAAACTTCTTCTTCATCCACAATTATTGAAGCTTCGTTTGAGGTAGGAAAAAATCTACTCTTAGCTTAAAAATATATTTTTCCATAGTATTATTATTGTGGTTAAGTTTGTAAGAGTAGGAATTATATAGGGTTTAAAGAGGTCAGTTCTCATGATTTTATGGAAAAATACGCTAGAGAAAGAAATAAGATGATTTATGAAATATTCCAAGAGTTTTACAAAAAATGTTGTATATGAAGAAATCTTTACACCTAAAAATTTTATGGAATTAAAAAATTGAAAAAATGTTTGTTAAAAATATTTTATGGGCAAATGCCTAAAGATTTTCTTGTGAAAAAATTGGAAATTTTATATCAATGGACATTTATTCTAGTTTTGAAGAAACAAAAATGCGTTTTGCCTTAAAAAAGTATGTTTGTGCGAACATTATAAAATTTCTAGAATAAATCATATGTTAGACCCATTTAATAGGATTTTTGAACTTAAAATCCATCTTTTCATTCATATAAACTAGTAGTATTTTAAGGATGAACATATAAATAAGTTTAATGAGGTTTGTATTTGGTTTTAAACATGAAATAGAAGGATACAGATTTCAGCCCTTAAAGTGTGTGGAAAAGTGTTGGAAATATGAGAAGTCTATGGTCCAAGGCTACATGTATTAATAAAGGAAAATGATGTTTTTATCGGAAAGTAGTCTTCATATGTTCAATGATTTCTTAGAGAAAATAGGTAATGAAATAAAAGAAATTTCCATCTTGAGATGTATATTAATCCAAAGTGTTAAATTAGTCTTAAGGAGTTAAAAACATTTAAGAAATCAATATGTCTAACTTAACAATGTTTTTGGGAGAGAACACTTGTGAAAATGGAGAAAAGGGACAAGTTCAGAAATAAATGGGTAAACTAATAATTTTACGTAAAGTGGAACATTTTTATGAAATATAAATGTTGGAAAAGGTATTACACAAACTAGCCCTAAATGAACTTTATTTTCAAGATAAAATTAATGTAAAGGTTTAAAAGAAAAGAAATGATCAATTTAAAGTGTAACACAAGTTGGGGTGAAATTCCAGGTTTGGGCTTCGTCTGATAAAGGAAAGTGGAATAATGTGGACATTTGTTAAATATTAAAACACATTAATTTGAACTCGGATGACATCGGAATAAATAAGGAGGGCCCGAAGCCCGGGGTGAAAGACCTAAAGTCTATTTTTAGAGCATATGGTAGCATAGCCGGCGCTGTGAAGCTTGTTAAAGTATGCAGATATTGGAAGATTTCGAGAAAAAGAAAATGAAAATGGAACATGTCAAGAAATGGGTTGTGTGGTGAATATGTGAAAAGACAACCTGACTTGAATGAAATAATAAATGTTTCGATAAAGGATAAGTGGATAAGAAGTGTGAAGAAATTGATTAATGTCCATAAAGTGAAGGAATGGTAAAGTAAATTGATCAAATGGGTAGTGAATCTAACTAAAGAGGTTCAATCCATAATTAACTCAAGTGTGTGTTTATGAAAGGTTTTCAAAAGAAAGGTAAGTATTTTCTAATGCGATGCTTGCATGTGATGAAAGGTGATATTCAACGAAAATACTAACGTAAATTGCTATAAATAAAGGGTATTGTGTAAAGTATTTAATCAGGTGTGTTAAGTAAATAAATAAATGCCAAGTTACTTGAACTTGAATTCTTTATAGGAGTAAGGTGAATTAATCGGGGCAACGTTTTGGGAATAAAATAGTTTTGAGCATTTAAGTCTCTCTCTCTCTCTCTCTCTCTCTCTCTCTCTCTCTCTCTCTATATATATATATATATATATATATATATATATATATATATATATATATATATATATATATATATATATATACATGTAAGGTAGTTGCATGCACATGTAGATATAACGTGTTAAAGTTTACTTCCTGTCGTTCGATTCTAAATTGCATTGTTGTAATTTCCCACTGGGCATTTAGCTCATTTCCTTGTCTTTGTTGTGGTAGTTTTGATACGGTTACGTATTTGAGAGAATTACACTGGTAGGTATTCTTTTTATTTTACATTTGTAGCTTTGTATGCTTGGATTCTGGGGACACGTCCCACGGGTCCTTCACTTATCTTGATTTAAATGGAAATTGCATGCTAAACAAATGAAATGTTAATTAAATAAAAATTAACTTGTAACATTATGTAGGTTATTTCAATACACATCACACCTAATGCTGAGGCCGAACCGGATTGACCACGGGTAACCTATAAATATAGGTTGGGGAATTACACGATCGTTGTGAACAATAACGAGTGATCTTCTTTATCACATCTAAAGGTGTAGTTGCATAGGATTTTAACTGTATCTATTCCTGATATTTAGGTAATTTGACATCAACTTGTTCATTAACATGGCCATACTTCACATTATCTGCATCCCAACGCTAGTGGTTTTGATGGTTGTGGACTCCGTAAGCATCATCAATTATGTTGATCAAAAGGCGATGTGATGGAAAATCATCCACCACTTCCCCTTGGTGGGGTTCCATCATGCGGTAGGGTACTGGTAGTTCTTCTAGAACATATGGAAAATTCCTTTCACCATAGAATGTTTATATCTTATAGTCTTGCGACATATCAGACATTAGTAGATACAATTATACTCTTCCAAAGACATAAATATATTGTTCATACAACAGTCATATGGACACGGAATCTTGTCATTGTTAAGATATCTATCGACATATTTAACAAATTCACGAATGTCCTTTACATTATTATTGAAACTCTATTACTCTATCAAATCTAGTCTTTGTATTATGGGAAACCTAATAAATATCCTTCAAAATTCAAGCAACCTATATAAGTAGGTTGAAACGACGATAAAATTTGATATACGAACTTTAAGATTATAATTTCGGTAAATTCATTTAACCCAAGAAAACTCATTCAACCCAAGATTTCAAAAATATGAAATAAAACCAAACAAATTATGATGTCATTAAAATTAAAACATTACAAACTATAATTATTATTCATTGTCTAATACCGAGCAACAAATGAATTGGCCAAGAAATATAACAATTTTATAATATTTAAAAGAGTCCCTTCACTCTGGTCAACATGCACATGCTCGTTTCTGTAACCATCATATACTTTATTTATCAACCAATATATGTGCCTCACCCAATGTCAAAGGCCGATTATGGACAAGTGTTTTAGCATTTATGGAAAGTAGCATGCATATGGCAATGACCCAGCTATTGGACAAGTTTGTTATATAATACTCCTAGTCATAACCAAAGTACATCAATGATAATGATCCATGAAATGTTGCAGTAAGAGGCTCATGGGATGATAATGTTGTAGTAGGAGGCACTTGGGAGGGAAAAACATGAGGCATGGAATAAGGGAATGTTTGAGAATTCATCTAGGAGGGTAAATTATGTTGTTGAGTAGACAAATGGACCAACACAATGATTTTCTTCATCATCAATGATATCTTGCTGCTAACATTTCCCACCTTCCTCTTAATCTCTGACACATCACTTTTTTGTTGTGGTCTGTTCTTTTGTTTAGCTTGACACGTGACTTTTCACCGAATATGTCTCGTCTAATAGAGGTGCAGTGTGTCGTATTTTTCTACTTGGTATATGTGAGACCACACCTATTGTCCTCCCCGTTTTGTCCCTCTCACGTACCTTGGTTAGGGATTATGCTCCAATGCCATGGGGGTTTGCACTCGGATTGATTGCTTAGCATGAAATTTATTATTTATTGTATCATAATATTATATTTTGCAATATGATTTTAACATTATTTATTATAACAAACACACACACACACACACACACACACACACACACACACACACACACATATATAGGCACACACATACACATACACACACACACACATAACTAAATTCAAACTCACAAGAATCGGTCGGTCACACTTTTTCTCAAAATTGAATAGTTTCTTTTTCCCATCGAGCATGCAAGTACAAGTTGACCTGATTATGGTATTTACTTTCTTCTGGAGTCCCCTTGGTCATGTATGCCCATTCACCCTTCATATCATCATACAATCTTTCCCCAAGTGTGTGGACAACAATTTTATTTGACCAATTCAATTTATTTTTCTCCCTCTCATTTAGTTTTCCCTCTCTGGCCTCATTCTCCAAGAAGTATAAACATTTAGGGGAACTCGTTCTTTCAATACTTCGGGAAAAAATATATTTCGAGGTTCTTCTAATAAGTTTTCATTTGACCTACTACTCAAAAATGAACATTTTCCTTCGAACTGTATGGGAATGCAAAACTCTTAGAAAATTATTCCCACACATCATCCTTTATAAAAAGGTCAACCTTCTTTCGATTGTCTAAGCCCCCAACGCCAGCAGCCTTCTTTTCAAGAGACACATAGCGGGCTTTTAAATCTGGACATTAAGTTTTTTACTGATAGGATGACTCCATATCACAAAGAACCTAATGGTTATCTTATAATTGGCTTGGGATTCCTTATTAGTGGGAGGTGGGGGTGAGGGTGGTGCATTAATAGGGTTGGTCTAGTTTGATAACTCAAAGATGTAGTGTAAATGAGATTTATAAGAGAGTAGCGTATTCACAGCTCGTAGGTAATGATAATTGAGGTTGAGGTGTAGGAAAGCACCCAGTTAGCAGTGTTCTGTTATTTGTTTGATCATTTTCATTCATGCACAGCAATGAATATACAACATTCATGGTTAGGACTATCTATATAATAAAGTTCAATGGTTTCTCCACTATTCCATAAACATATAAGACATTTAAGGGTTTGAATTCAAGACACCTAGGGTAAATTTAAAGGGTTATAATCATCTTTGAAAAATAAAATGAGAAGAACATTGGGAAGGTAAGGTTCACTTTACCCCACCTAGGGGTGGAAATTTTAGACACGCCACGACAACACAGCACGACACGAAATTGACACGACTTGTTGTGTTCGTGTCGTGTTCATATCAAAATTTAAACATGAAATTGACTCGAATAACATGACAACAATGACAAAAAAACACGACATTAAAGACCTAAATAACACGACATTATTGACCCAATATATGCACGGTGTAAACACGAAGCCCACTTGTCTTTAATCAAAACCCAAAATTGCAACCCCTCTTTTCATTTTCACTCCCACACACTGAGCCGTTTTCTTTCCAAACAAAAGACAACAAAGTTACAAAACCTTCTCATCTCCACCTTCTTCTCTCTTATACCATCTCATATCTATCTCCCTTAACCCCTCTCCCCCTTCCCCCCTCCCCCCTCCCCACTCCCATACGTTCAGAACAAATGGACCGAACTAAAAAAGAAGGTCCAATTGAAAAAGAAGGCTCAACGGCGTCGGCTAAAAGAAAAGGGTTCAAATCATCTTTCTTTATCTCGGTCGAAAAAAGAAAGGCTTTGTTTGGAAAAAAAAGAGAGGATCCAATCGAGTTTGGTTAGTTTGGTTTTTCTTAAATTGTTTGTTGATGGTTAGATAAATAAAAAGTGGGAATAATATTTGTAGTTTGAATAAGATTTGTAGTTTGAATATGATTTGATCCATGAAAATTTGATTATCATATACAAATTGTCTATCATTTTTGTCCCAAATTGTTTGTTCATTATCATGCTTGATCTGATATTATTTTGAATAAGATTTGATATTAGTTGGGTGAGAAAGTGGGTAATTGAACTTCTCAGATTGTCTATAATTTTTTAGTCATTTTTTTCATGTTTTCGTGTCTAATTGGACTGAAAAAATTAATTGTGTTACACATGTCGTTTCATGTCGTGTTCGTGGTAGCTAAAGAAAATGACTTCGTGTCGTGTTCATGTTTTAAAAAATCTTGTCGTGTCTTGTCGTGGCGGATAAAAACACGACCCAATAGCACGATTTGCCACCCCTAACCCCACCCATTATTTTGAACCTTCATTTCTTTCCCTCTCTTCACTCCTTTACTCATCCACTTTATCCCACCCATGATTTTGAACCTTGATTTCTCTCTTTCTTCACTCCTCTACTCATCCACCATATCGATCCACAACCTCAAGATGAATCCACCAAAGCTCTTCACCATAAGCCACGAATGACACCATGAGGTATCTTATGAGACATCTTTGTTTTATTATTATTTCCAGATGCTCAACCCTTCGATTAGGGATTTTTTTTATACTCTCTTGCTTTTTTTAGTTCTTTTTAGCCTTTATTTCATTTTGATTAGGGATTTTGAAATTTCTTTCATTTAGGTTGCAAATGTTATTTTGGGTATTTTCTACTCCCGATTTTGATTGTGTTATTATGTTGTTGGATTTTTGGTTTCAAATCATATTTGTACTAGATGGTTGCTTCTTATAAAAATGGGTACGTTGATCCTTATCAGAATGATGATGGCATTACTATAAGGTGATGCATTGACTAGTTATATGTGACACCCTGACTAATTAAATACCGGGTAGCTACTCCTTTATTAGATTAATTCAAAATGCCAAGTTGGCTCAGTTAATAGCATCACTGTCGAAAACATTTTATTATTACTAACCACCTAGTATTTAAAAAGTAAGTTGCCAAATTTTAATATAAGTCTGATTAATATGCAACAAGTGTAATAAAGAATAACAACACCATTCACCATACTGAAGTAAAACGAATAACCATCACATAGTGTAAATAAAGTCTGGAGGAAAACTCCTCACTACAATCCCACAACTGAAACAACTAAACTGAATATTGAAATAATACATGCCAAAGTCTGAAAACTGAAATGTAAAAGATGTCTAATAGAAATGGGCAACATGCCCTATAACTGATAGATAATGACTCTGGAATCCAAAAGATCGAAGCGTCTACAAGCAAAGTCCCTGTAGCTTCCACAAACAGCTACAGCTCGTCACCTGAATGAGTATCCTATGCTTGGTGTCCCTGTGGCTGGGCACCTAAAATGGTTTTACAAGAAAAAGATTTGAAAAACAATCGGGTCAGAGCCCGAATGTGGAGTTATATTTTAAAAACCTGCAAGTGCTTTAAAAACATTTAAAACATTAAATGCAAAGTACATGTTAGGACGTACACTCACATTATATTCTCACCTCTCGTCTAACTGTGCACTCCTAACGTAAGTACCCATCTACAACGATATAAACCACTAGCTAAGTGACATCATAACTAGCTAGGCTGTAATAGTTCCTACCCTTATTACCCAGTTCTATTAACATATAACACTCGTAATTAGATAGGGATTTAACGTAAACTCAGATGCTCAATATGCAATATATTTCTCTATCAGCTAACTCATTATATTTATCGAAACAATACCATAATTTCACAACATTAACATGAAGGTTCTCATTAATTAAGTGTATATTATTCACATCATAAATATACAATACGAGCACCCCGAGAACTAAGCTGCGGTGCACACATACTCTGCTATCCATCCCGGTACATCACGTACATAAGGATCACATATTCCGAATCTCTCAAGAATAGTTCAGATAACACAAATCACAAATAGTGGAGGCGAACACAGTCACATCACATGGGTCACGCACATACCTACGCTCCCACGATCAGCGGACTTATTAAAATCCCAATAAGTCTTTGTCTGACCTATGTTCATCGAGGTACCAGTCTATATCCCCCTCGTAGGCACACAAGGATTAGAGGGTCCTAAGCGAACGCAACCTCCCGTGATAGCAAGTATGGTAGGTATGTCATACACACAATCCATATACCAATACTAAGTAAATACACGTCTTAGTAATACCGTAGTTTAATCGTAGTACATATCGCATTCTTGTACTAACTTATAATTATCACAATTCATACTATTTTGGTTTGTAATTATACGCGCCATAATTCATCCTCACTTCGTAGTAGACACTCACGTCTCAACCCAAATGGTTCTTTGAATATAACTCTCGTATATAATTTACTCCTCTCAATAACCCAAAAGTCCCAAATCTATCCTCACATCATCAAAGGAAGGTCATCTATATCCTCGAACAAGTTTACGGGACTCCAAAAATCAAAACAGTCCAAAAAGGACCAAACTGTCAACTCGTTAGAAGTCTCGTTCGAACGAGGTTCCTCTGCCAACTCGTTAGAAGTCTCGTTCGAACGAGGCTGTTCGAACGAGGTTCCAGTTCGTTCGAACGAACTGTACCTTCTAACGATATCTCGTTCGAACGAGATATCGAATGAAATCCCTTTTCGTTAGCAGCGACTGGTCAACTCGTTAGAAGCTCGTTCGAACGAGTTCGTTCGAACGACCTGGGGACTGCTTCTAACGAATGACCAGTTTCGGCCCAGATTTTTCCCCAATTCGTTTTTCATCCATTTTAACACCTCAATTATTCTAAACTACGTCCCAAAAATCGTTTAAAGGTCTATAATCAATACTAAACATATATAGTCACATCCTAACATGTTTTTAAGGGATCAATCCATCCTAACATCAATTGAATTTACCAATTTCTACACTTTTTCCCAATAACTCAAGAACATGAACCCTAACTTTATATCATCATAAAATCCCAGAATTTAATTCGTTTATATTTCTTCTAATCACAATTATTATGAGAGAAATCATCTACCTATCATTCTACATGCAAATCTCTTCAAAATTTTCAAGTTCTAAACTCCAACTCAATGGGTTTTCATTCAATCTTTCAAGAACAATCAAAATTCTTCAATTTCTAACATGGAAAAGACATTCTCTGAATTTAAATGGAATAAAGTCACTTGTCTTGGTTTGATTTCTGATTTTGGTGTAGGTTTGATGAAGTTTCTGTAGAATTTCCTCTCTTCCAAGCTCCTTCTCCAATGGTGGCTTAAGGTGGCTAGGGTTTTCTTTGGGAAGATTGTAAAACCTAATGTTAGCCTCCGTAGCTTAAAGGGTTAATATGGGTTGGTTAATGGGTTTAGTGGGTTAAATCCACATCAGATTTACATCTCCAATTTTCGTCACTTTTAATTCCTCAAAATGTAAAATTACCAAAATACCCTTTAAGTTGCCGGTATGGCCTAAAAATACCCCGGAACCCAAATTACACCCCCGGCTAGTGTTTTCTGACTATCTCGACCCTTCCGGACGCGTTGGCGCACTCAAAACGACCATACGGATTATAGATTTTAAATTCACTTTTATTATCAAAATATTACACCGTGACGCGGCGGTCCCACGCGTCTCAACAAAATTTCTAAAATGCCGTCTATCAATCTCATGACAAATTTTATAATACCAAATACATATATCAAAACATGTATGCACATAGTCAAATACCAACTCGCATCTCGTTAGTATTTATAACCCAGATTAATTTCCAATTAATACGCATTTAATTAATTAATCCAAAAAATAAATATAAAAATAAATATAGCCAAAAGTACGGGGTATTACATACTTCCCCCCTAATAACTGAATTTCGTCCCGAAATTCGAAACAAGAAAGTACCTGCTAAAAATAGCTCTGGATAACGTTCGCGCATCTCATCCTCGCGCTCCCATGTGGACTCCTCGACATTGGGATGTCGCCACTGAACACGTACTAACGGAACTATCTTTGACCGCAGTTTCCTCTCACTTCGGTCCAAAATAGCAACTGGCCCCTCCTCGTAGGAGCTATCCGGCTGGAGATCGATGTCCTCCACAACAATGTGAGAATGAGCCAAATTATCTCTAAGGTATTTCCTCAGCGAGGAAATATGGAACACGTCGTGAATCCGATGCAAGTGCTCCGGTAGTCCAAGTCTATACGCAACCGGTCCGATCCGCTCAATAATAGGAAACGGCCCCACCTACCTCGGTGCCAACTTCCCCTTCTTCCCGAATCGCATAATCCCCTTCATCGGAGATACCCTGAGCAAAACCTGGTCCCCTACTTGGAACTCTCTGAAAAACCTCTTCGCATCAGCATAACTCTTCTGCCTGTCTTGAGCTACCCGAATGCGACTCCGAATCAACTCAATCCTTGCCGAAGTATCCTAAATTACTTCCGGCCCAAGCAGTTTGTTGTCCCCCACCTCCAACCAACATGCTGGGGAACGACAAGGCCTACCGTACAATGCCTCAAACGGAGCCATGCCAATCGTGAACTGATAGGAGTTGTTGTAAGAAAACTCCACCAGTGGAAGGTACTGCTCCTATCCACCCCCGAAGTCAATAATGCACATGCGTAGCATGTCCTCCAACATATGGTTGGTGCGCTCTGTCTGCCCATCGGTCTGCGGATGATAAGCCATACTCAATCGCAATTCCGTGCCCATTGCCTCCTGCAAACTCTCCCAAAACCTCGAAACAAATATCTTGTCTCTGTCAGACACGATATTTAAGGGTACACCGCGAAGTCTCACAATCTCTGAAATGAAGAGCTGGGCATACTGTCTAGTAGTGTAGTCAGTCCTAACGGGTAAAAAGTGAGCGACCTTGGATAACCTGTCCACAATTACCCAAACGGAGTCATGACCCCTCTGCGACGTAGGCAACCCCGTGATAAAGTCCATGGATATGCTCTCCCACATCCACACCGGGACCTCCAATGGCTGTAGCAATCCTGCCGGTCTCTGATGATCCACTTTTACAAGCTGACAAGTGGCGCATTTCGAAACAAACTCAGCGATATCTCTCTTCATATCGCCCCACCAATACTGCCTCCTCATGTCTTGGTACATTTTGTCCCCTCCGGGATGTACCGCGAACCGTGAGCCGTACGACTCTGCCATCACCTCGTGTCGCAATTCCTCCCCTTCCGAAACTACCAATCTCCCATTGAAGCGTAATCCCCCGTCTGAGCTAACGGTATAGGACTCGGCTCCCTCTACTAGTAATCGAACTATCTGCTCCTGACAGAACGAGTCATTAGCCTGAGCCCGTACTACCTTCGTGACAATCTGCGGTGTAACGGTCATCACAGACATGAAAGATCGGGCCACTGCATCCTGGTGTCCCAATTCCTTCCACTTAGCCTTCCACACCTCTGCCACCTCGTCTGCTGGCCTACGGCTCAACGCGTCTGCTACCACGTTAGCCTTACCCGGGTGGTACTGGATGTCGAACTGGTGGTCCTTCACAAACTCAAGCCACCTACGCTGCCGCATATTCAATTCCTTCTGCGTGAACAGATACTGTAGGGACTTGTGGTCCGTGAACAGTTGGAACTTCTCCCCCAAAAGATAGTGCCTCCAAATCCGTAGGGCAAATACCACTGCCGCCAACTCCAAATCATGTGTGGGGTAATTCTTCTCATGAGGCTTAAGCTTACGGGAAGCATAAGCTATGGCATGTCTCTCCTGTTGTAATACACCTCCCAGTCCTTGCAAAGATGCATCGGTGTAAACCAAATACTCAACTCCCGGTCTCGGCAATGCTAACACAGGTGCTGAGGTCAACTTGTCCTTCAATTCATCGAATGCCAACTGACAGGCATCACTCCAGATGTAGGGCACACCCTTACGAGTCAGATGTGTCAAAGGACCTGCTATCTCCGAGAAACCCCGAATAAACCTCCTGTAGTATCCTGCTAAACCCAAGAAACTACGAATCTCCGTTGGTGTCGTGGGCTGTCCCCACTCCCTCACCGCTGACACCTTCCCCGGATCAACAAATATTCCCCGGTCGGAAATTATATGCCCCAAAAACTGGACTTCCTTCAGCCAAAACCCGCACTTCTCATATTTTGCATACAACTCGTTCTGACGAAGTGTCTGCAAAACCTGCCTCAAATGCTCGGCTTGCTCCTCCTCTGTCTGGGAGTAAACCAGAATATCATCAATGAAGACAATGACAAACTGGTCTAGGAAATCCCTGAACACTCTGTTCATCAAGTCCATAAACACTGCTGGAGCGTTGGTCAAACCGAAAGGCATAACCCGAAACTCGTAAGAACCATATCTCGACAAGAACGCGGTCTTTGAGACATCCTCCTCCCGGATACGTAACTGATGGTATCCCGATCTCAAGTCAATCTTTGAGAAGAACGAAGCTCCTCTCAACTGGTCGAATAAGTCATCGATTCGAGGCAACGGACACTTATTCCGTATCGTGACCTTATTCAACTCTCGGTAGTCCACACACAATCTCAGTGAACCGTCCCTCTTCTTCACAAACAAAACTGGAGCGCCCCAAGGTGAGGTGCTCCTGCGAATAAAGCCCTGGCCTAACAGCTGCTCTATCTGATCCCGTAACTCCCTCATCTCAGCTGGAGCCATACGGTACGGTGCGCGTGCTATAGGTCTCGTACCCGGTAGCAAATCTATAACAAAGTCTATCTCTCGACTGGGTGGTAAGCCTGGTATCTCCTGAAACACATCTGAATACTCCCTGACAATCGGGATCGAATTTAAAGGAATCACAACCTCCTTAGAGGTATCCTCCTCAATGTAATACAGATGAGCGGTCGATCCTCCCTCCGGGCGAGGCATCGTCACTACAAACATCTCTTGCCCCGGAATGGCAAAAACAATGCTCCCGCTGAAGCAATCAATCATGGCCCTATATGCTACGAGCCAATCCATACCGATGATCACATTGTGAACATGCATGTCTAACACTAACATGTCTGCAGGTAATACCAAACCACCAATCTCTACCCCCACTCCCCGGCATATAAAGAAAATGAGTGACCCACTCCCCAATGGTGAGTCGACACACGTCACTGTGCTCTCTGCCGTAGCTAACAATCCTAAAGCTTTCGCGAAGTGTGTAGCAATAAAACAGTATGTAGCACCCGTATCAAATAATACCCGACCCATAGTGCCATGGATAGGAAACGTACCCTCGATCGCGGGCGGTGCCTGTGGAACTGCAGCCTGGTGGACGTTGTAGACATGTCCATACTGTAGCTGCCCCTGCTGAGCTGGGACTGCTGGAATGGGTGGCAATGCTGCCATCTGTGGTGGTGCGGGAAGAGCGGCAGGAAACATAGGCCTCTGTGGCTCCTGGAGAGCACCCTGCTCCTACTGCTGTGGGGCCCTTCTCCTATCAGGACAATCCTGCTTCTTATGGCCAGTCTTGCCACAAACAAAGCACTTCCCTGGGAAGTTCCCTCCCCTCTGCCCCTGCTGTCCCCGGCCCTGGTGGCCGTTACCGTTCCTCCCTTGGCCCTGCTGAAACTGCTGACCATTCTGCCCCTGTTGGCCGTTTGGACCCTGATGGCCCTGACGGAAACCTCCCTGTCCCTGCCTGTAGTTCCCTGACCGGAACCTCTTATTATCCCCCTGCTGGGAGCCCTGCTCATTCTGTCTCTGCCCCTTACCAGATTGTGCCCCGCTGGCACCATGTCCTCCAGTCCTGCCCTGATGGCTAGACTCTCCCGACCTCTTGCCCTCGGCCATATGAAAACGATGGTCCTGGCAGTGTAACAATGCAGCGTTAACCACATCAGAATAAGTAGCCAACGATAGGTTCCCTAGCAGATGCTGACGGATCCTCCAATTCAACCCGTCGGTGAACTTCTCAATCTTCTTCTTCTCTGTTGGTATCTCGTTTGGAACGATGTTCAACAGATTAGTGAACTCGGCCTCATACTCGGCCACTGACTTGACTTCCTGCCTCAGACTCATCAGCTTCCTCCTCATTTTCGTATGTACTGCGGACGGAAAGTACTTGCGATCGAACCACACCCAGAACTCCAGAATCGTGAGAGTATCCCTCTCCTCCATGGTGGTAATAGACTCCCACCACTGTAGTGCAGATCCCACTAGCTTGAAAGTAGCTAGCACCTATTTCTGAACATCAGTGCACTCATGCATCCTCAAATGCCTCTGTATATCCTTCCTCCATTGGCTCGAGACTACCACATCTGAGCTTCCTGCAAACTCTGGCGGATGCGCTTTCTGAAAAGCGTCACGTACACGATCCCAAGCAGACGGGAATGCATTAGGCTGTACTGGCGCGACAACCGGCGCCTGAGGTGGTGCCAGCTGAATAACGGCAATTAAGGCATTTACCGCTTGGGCTACTATAGCTGCAACCTCAGCGGCGTTCATCATGCCCTGAACTGGAGCGGGCTGGGGTTCGGGAGTTGCATCCCTGGGAACTCGTCGTGCACGTCGTGGAGGCATCTGAAATAAGAACAAAGTTTATAAGTTCACGGTTATAAACTTAATAAAGCTGAAGAACGAAGCATACACAAAAAGAGTACAATGGTCCTAAAATATAGGGCTCTATATCAAAGAAACGTAGCGGAAACATAATAGCCGTACAGATCCTAAAGGACACTAGAACCTGATGCTATGATACCACCTGTGACACCCCGACTAATTAAATACCGGGTAGCTACTCCTTTATTAGATTAATTCAAAATGTCAAGTTGGCTCAGTTAATAGCATCACTGTCGAAAATATTTTATTATTACTAACCACCTAGTATTTAAAAAGTATGTTGCCAAATTTTAATATAAGTCTGATTAATATGCAACAAGTGTAATAAAGAATAACAACACCATTCACCATACTGAAGTAAAACGAATAACCATCACATAGTGTAAATAAAGTCTGGAGGAAAACTCCTCACTACAATCCCACAACTGAAACAACTAAACTGAATACTGAAATAATACATGCCAAAGTCTGAAAACTGAAATGTAAAAGATGTCTAATAGAAATGGGCAACATGCCCTACAACTGATAGATAATGACTCTGGAATCCAAAAGATCGAAGCGTCTACAAGCAAAGTCCCTGTAGCTTCCACAAACAGCTACAGCTCGTCACCTGAATGAGTATCCTATGCTTGGTGTCCCTGTGGCTGGGCACCTAAAATGGTTTTACAATAAAAAGATTTGAAAAGCAAACGGGTCAGAGCCCGAATGTGGAGTTATATTTTAAAAACCTGCAAGTGCTTTAAAAACATTTAAAACATTAAATGCAAAGTACATGTTAGGACGTACACTCACATTATATTCTCACCTCTCCTCTAACTGTGCACTCCTAACGTAAGTACCCATCTACAACGATATAAACCACTAGCTAAGTGACATCATAACTAGCTAGGCTGTAATAGTTCCTACCATTATTACCCGGTTCTATTAACATATAACACTCGTAATTAAATAGGGATTTAATGTAAACTCAGATGCTCAATATGCAATATATTTCTCTATCAGCTAACTCATTATATTTATCGAAACAATACCGTAATTATATTCACAACATTAACATGAAGGTTCTCATTAATTAAGTGTATATTATTCACATCATAAATATACAATACGAGCACCCCGAGAACTAAGCTGCGGTGCACACATACTCTTCTATCCATCCCGGTACATCACGTACATAAGGATCACATATTCCGAATCTCTCAGGAATAGTTCAGATAACACAAATCACAAATAGTGGAGGCGAACACAGTCACATCACATGGGTCGCGCACATACCTACGCTCCCACGATCAGCGGACTTATTAACATCCCAATAAGTCTTTCTCTGACCTATGTTCATCGAGGTACCAGTCTATATCCCCCCCGTAGGCACATAAGGATTAGAGGGTCCTAAGCGAACACAACCTCCCATGATAGCAAGTATGGTAGGTATGTCATACACACAATCCATATACCAATACTAAGTAAATACACGTCTTAGTAATACCGTAGTTTAATCGTAGTACATATCGCATTCTCGTACTAACTTATAATTATCACAATTCATACTATTCCGGTTTGTAATTATACGCGCCATAATTCATCCTCACTTCGTAGTAGACACTCACGTCTTAACCCAAATGTTCTTTGAATATAACTCTCGTATATAATTTACTCCTCTCAATAACCCAAAAGTCCCAAATCTATCCTCACATCATCAAAGGAAGGCCATCTATATCCTCGAACAAGTTTACGGGACTCCAAAAATCAAAATAGTCCAAAAAGGACCAAACTGTCAACTCGTTAGAAGTCTCGTTCGAACAAGGTTCCTCTGCCAACTCATTAGAAGTCTCGTTCGAACGAGGCTGTTCGAACGAGGTTCGAGTTCGTTAGAACGAACTGTACCTTCTAAAGATATCTCGTTCGAACGAGATATCGAACGAAATCCCTTTTCGTTAGCAGTGACTGGTCAACTCGTTAGAAGCTTGTTCGAACGAGTTCGTTCGAACGACCTGGGGACTGCTTCTAACGAATGACCAGTTTTGGCCCAGATTTTTCCCCAATTCGTTTTTCATCCATTTTAACACCTCCAATCTTCTAAACTACGTCCCAACAATCATTTAAAGGTCTATAATCAATACTAAACATATATAGTCACATCCTAACATGTTTTTAAGGGATCAATCCATCCTAACATCAATTGAATTTACCAATTTCTACACTTTTTCCCAATAACGCAAGAACATGAACCCTAACTTTATATCATCATAAAATCCCAGAATTTAATTCGTTTATATTTCTTCTAATCACAATTATTATGAGAGAAATCATCTACCTATCATTCTACATGCAAATCTCTTCAAAATTTTCAAGTTCTAAACTCCAACTACATGGGTTTTCATTCAATCTTTCAAGAACAATCAAAATTCTTCAATTTCTAACATGGAAAAGACATTCTCTGAATTTAAATGGAATAAAGTCACTTGCCTTGGTTTGATTTCTGATTTTGTTGTAGGTTTGATGAAGTTTCTGCAGAATTTCCTCTCTTCCAAGCTCCTTCTCCAATGTGGCTTAAGGTGGCTAGGGTTTTCTTTGGGAAGATTGTAAAACCTAATGTGAGCCTCCGTAGCTTAAGGGTTAATATGGGTTGGTTAATGGGTTTAGTGGGTTAAATCCACATCAGATTTACATCTCCAATTTTCGTCACTTTTAATTCCTCAAAATGTAAAATTACCAAAATACCCTTTAAGTTGCCGGTATGGCCTAAAAATACCCCGGAACCCAAACTACACCCCCGGCTAGTGTTTTCTGACTATCTCGACCCTTTCGGACGCCTTGGCGCACTCAAAACAACCATACGGATTATAGATTTTAAATTCACTTTTATTATCAAAATATTACACCGTGACGCAGCGGTCCCACGCGTCTCAACAAAATTTCTAAAATGTCGTCTATCAATCTCACGACAAATTTTATAATACCAAATACATATATCAAAACATGTATGCACATAGTCAAATACCAACTCGCATCTCGTTAGTATTTATAACCCGAATTAATTTCCAATCAATACGCATTTAATTAATTAATCCCAAAAATAAATATAAAAATAAATATAGCCAAAAGTACGGGGTATTACATTATAGTATTTCCACTAGTATTATTGACAAAATTTATTGTTGATTGTGTTTTTAATTTTTTTCACAGACACTATAAGGATGTTGAGCCTCCGATGGATGTTGAGTCCATTCTCATTTGCTTAGTTATGGAATATCAAACTAGAGTTTGAATTGAATGATTGGAATCCTTAAATACTTATTTTACTAAACGTCCTTCTCATCTGATGAGTTTCAAGATATGAATATACTAACCATCTTAGAGGGTTAATGGAAAAGATCCCTGTTCAAGGAGCATCAGATTTGGGTTAGACCCAGGTTAGTTCAAAACATCCTATTTTCATTGATGGATTAAGATTCAATGATGCATATTTCACTTATGTTCAAATCCATGTTTTTTTAATTGGAGTATAGTTTTTTCTTTTGTATGTTTCTGCTGATTCATTAATTTGATGGTATATAAATTGGGATATTTGTAAGAGCTTGGATTTCGTAAATGATTATGGCTTATCAAATTGGACAACTCTTATAATTGTGTTGTTATTTAGGCCTATACTATAATATATGCTTGGTTATATATAGACAACATTAAAATAAAATGTTGTGTTCTTTATTATCAATGTAATGGTCCATATCATTCTTTTCACATTAACTTGAGGTGCACCATATTAAATAAATGTTTTTTCTGTTCTTTTGTTTAAGGTTTTTTGGACCAAGGCAAAGCAAGGATGATACATTGTTTTATAAAATTCAATTATATGAATAATTTTTGGATGGAAGTGGGTGTTGAACAATATTTGGATGGAAGTGGGTGTTGAACAATATTTGTATGGAAATTATAGGTTTATTTACCAACCTAGTCATTTATGGCCTCGTATTATTGTTACGTGTTACTTTATGGTATTACGATTGATGTGGACAATGCGCATGATGTGGGACTAACAATTTCCCATGGAACAACTACATATTTTATTTCATTCGTATTAGGTGCTTAATTTTAAATTGTCATTCAATACAAAATGACAATGTGTCATAAGCATTATATGAGGTGTCTAATGAACGCAATATGTAGGATTGAAACATAAGCGTGTCGTAGGCATGATATAACATTATAAATACGTACACGCATATAAGGGGAATGAGACACAGGAACACTTGGAAGAATGTTATGAACGAGCCCGAGCACACTGAAGATACAATATATTCAATGGAATCAATTATGTTGAAGAAATTGTACTTTAGAATTGTTTAATGATGTTTCCAATCCATATTATAACAATTTGTGCATCTGGGTATATGAGTTTAGTAACGGGTCATAGTTATCCATGCGTCCTAATGTTTAGTGTGTTAGGTTTGCATTGTAGACTAATTTCAGGTCATATTTGGTTATTGGGTTGAATTGAATTAATTCCAGATCTATTATTATGTTTAAGTACTCAGTAAGGAGATTACAAAGAACATTAACTCGACTGACTTAGCACTCGAGGGAATTGAGCCTAACGTTGATTGCATAAGACTTTCGAATATGCTTTTTTGTTTGTCTTTATTTTTGTTTAATTTTTCATAATAGGTTCTTTTACGTACAAGAAACATATGTGGAGAAACATTTTTTACAGACCCAACATTAACTTTCGAGACCTTAGAAATCCCAACAGGTATACTCGTCATCTTCTTCTTACTCCAATTAAAATCAACCCCTGGTGAAGAAACAACCTTAACTCCCCCTCTTAATAACGTTCTCCCGCAAAAAATTGATATTATCTTCTTATAATGTAATGTCATTTATCCTAATATTAATTCACGCATAAATCTATTATTTGTGGGGTTAATGCTAATTGTTCTACTATCGATTCAAAGATAATTTAATTGGTTTGAATGACTTGAATTATATTATGTGATATGATATAACAGGGGTGCTACTTAGAATAAACATATAATCGGTCTTATTATAATAGGGAATCCTTGAAGTACATAAACGTCTGTATTGAAAGTCAGTGAACAACAAATTGTGCTGATCAACACTTATTGTTTGAAACAAACAGCACAAGGAAAATTCAAGTGTGGTGAAAATTGTGAGCTTATTCCTTTCATTTTCCTCAAACAATATTGGGCATTGGAGTTATTATTCTCATTTTTATGTCTCTTAGTAATATTCTACTTATTTTAAATTTGAGTGTTTATCTATAAACATTCACCATATTCATGTTATGATGTTTCTCTACAGTTGTCTAATTAGTTTGGCGTGTAGGAAAATAAGACAAAGACGTACTTCGATTCGTTTTCCCAAAGCTTGGCAAAAGGTTATCCTTTAATTTAGTTCCCCATTTATACACTTAGTCATCGATGTACTACATTGTTATTAGGGACTGATGTACTACATTGTTATAACTTAGAGAATTAATTAACGATCTTTTCTTCGTAACAATTACGCACTGCTGCACTACTCTATTATTTGTAACAATTAGGCACTGATGTTTGCTTAATGATAATTTTTATTTTGATAAAAAAAATTTCACTTCCATTAAGTATCACTCTGTTATTTGTAACAATTAGGCACTATTGTACTACTCCTGTGAAAACTGTATAGTTCACATGACCAGTTGCAAGAGGTGAATATTTCCCTGAGTCATCTATCTCCAGACTTCTCACACCACCACCACCCAAACCTACTTCATTATTTCCCATTAGATTCGAATATCTCACAGTTAGAGAATCTGATGAAATTGGTATCTGTCTATTAGAATGTGGTGGTTGTGGCACCAACTCAAGCCCAATTCTATTCCATAAGAAAAACATGAGCATTTGAGAAACTTATTATAACATCATGGTAGGAATTATAGTAAGATACAAGACTATCCGGATCGATCAATCCTACCATGGTGGAATGAAATGGTGATTGAGAATAATTTTGGACGTTTATGTCAGACTGCCTTGGTGTGAGTTAATACCGAGACTCCTTTAGCTTTGCATGTTATAGTGGAACGAAAGCGCATAGTCAATAAAATTAATATATTTGATAGGTTTGTGGTGCTCTAAGATATACAAAACATACCGCTATAAAAATGAGTTTCTCCTGCAGGTTTTTAAAAAGGACCTACAAGAGCCAATTATAGAAGTAAGACGTCTGGTTTAATGGGAAAGAGAAGAAAATTAATTTCCTAATTCTCTCTAATATTAAACAAGTAGGTTTACTTTTTTCTAGGAGTAAGACATATGATTACATGGTCAAATGGAGACTGCTTCTGTGACCTATATAATAATCAAGTAGGTTTACTTTTTCATTTTCATTTAATGACAGGAAAGGTTCCTATGGATTGTCAATCACACTCATCTATACTGTCAAAGGAGGATGATTTATAAAGTGTATATTTTTTAAATTACATATATAGCATTTCGAGTATGGTTAGTAGTCTACTCACATCTTATGTGCAAATGGCTAAAATTGCGTTCATCTTCATTACTACATATGGTCTCTTATTACTATTTTTCGTGTGTTTACTTTATTACTCTCTTTTTAAATATAATTTACAGGTAATTTTTAATTTTTTTATGTATGTTTGTGTATTTAAAATTTCTATAAAATAAATTCAAATGACAATATTGAAGTTATAGGAAGTATTGTAGCCATGAGCATATGTTTACAGCTAACATTAACGGGTAAAATTGTAAGTGCAATGCATGAGGATTGGATAAAGCGCGATAATGCAGTGTACCACATATGGGGTTGGCAGGACGCACTGGACAGGTTATACATAAACCTTATTTATGTTATTACTCCAAATCCTTCCCTTGTCTTGCCTTGTTTTAATGAATTTGGTCTATAATTGTGGTCATTGTTTGTTATGAAAGTTGAAACGCATGGTCATAGTTTGTCAAATAAATTTTTTATGTTATTGTTATTTATTTACACGCTTTGAGATATGTATGAGTGATTCCTTTAACATTTCAGTATTTTTACTAATTCACCTTTATTAATAATTGCCTTCGGATTTTGTTTCACGTCCACTTATTTGTAAAATTCGACCTGGAAACTCGATTTGATTTCTTTTTATCTACAAGTTTATGTATTATATTTCATTATACGAATAATGGAACTAGGATACGATAAATAACTTATTGAAGATAAAAGGAGGGTAAGGAAAGAGGAGAGGAAAGAGAGAGAAAGAGAGAATGGCGATTCTAGGGTTATTTCCCTAATTTAAATCTCTCTTGATTTAAAACAATTCATTTCTACCAATTCACGATGAATTCATAGTCTAATCAAAACCATAGTGATCATTTGGAATTATTAGATCCTAATATTGCCATGTTTTCCAATCAACAAAATTCAAATTTCAATATCAAATAACGAAAACTGTCAATTTGAACGAAAATAATGATAATGAATAAAATAAATCATTTGTTATTGCCCCCTTCACGTATGCCAACATTCTAAATAATGATATACGTGTAGATTCAAAGGTAAATTGTTGACTTACACCACAATTGTGTGGAAACCTCATGTCAATTAAAATTTTAGAAGATCAGTATCAACAATATATTAAAGAAAGCGAATCTTTCGTAATTGGAAGATACATGGTTAATAAGGGTGACACACCTCTCTACTTGGGGTTACTTAAAAGCAAACTCAAAGATACTTTGAGCATTAATAATGTTATCAAATTTATTCCTATGGGCAAATCATATTTTACTCTACAATTCCCTTTTGTAGAGATTAAAAACACAGTATGGACTATAGGTACCATAAATATTAATCCTAGAATCTTCAAAAAATTTCAGTGGTCCCAAAGATTAAATCTAGCAGATCAACACATCATTACTGCACCTATTTGGGTGAGATTTGTGATACTTGGTATTGAATATTAGAGGCCTCGAATCCTACTTGAAATTTCTCTATGTCTACGTGATCCAAACAAGATTGATCAACCTACAATTGACGAATAATGTGGTAATTTTGGTAGTCTTAATTGACATGGAGATCAATGATCATATGCCCAATCAACTCTTGATAAAATGCAAAAATATTTGTTTTGAGCAAGATGCGGAATATGAAAGATTACCACCTAGATGTTCCCCCTGCAGAATTATAGGCCATTTAGTCACTGAATGTGGAGTTGTCAGAAGAATTCAATTAGATGGAGTTGACATGATGAAAAAATAAGCCTCGAATACCGAAGAACCCTTAAATCAAAGATCCAAAAACAAAAGTTAACACCATCAGTAGGCAGGTATACAAACCGACAGGTACCATTATTGAACCTCCTATTAGTAAGATTAAGAATGTTGCTTGTACTAATAACACCAGTAACACTTATAATGATGCAATAAATGCATTCACTAATAACTCTGGTGAAGATAAAATGCCACTACTTGAACCCATTGATGAAGACCAACCAGAGGAAGAAAATGAGATGATTTTACCAGAAAACAAGAAGGAGAAAAATACAATTTCAAATGCTGATGTAACTCCAAAAACAGTCTTTAACTGCCTGAAAATTATCATTGTTCCTGCGAATCAAGATCAATACACAAAGAAGAAATTTTCTTGGGCCAACATGATGGAAGAAGAAGATGATGAAGAAAGAATAAATTCTCAATTGAAGGACATAAAAAAAACTGATTGACTACAACCTAGATAAATGTGACACTCGCCTATTCTAATACTGGGTGATCAGTCCATTATTAAACTAAACAGGAATCATTAATGGTGTCATTCTTAGCATCACTATCGAAAGCCAATTTATTTTACGAATACCCTAATGACCCGATGTCAAAATTTTAATCTTATTATTAACATGCAAGGAGTTTAGATTAAATGAGCCATATTCACCATTCCAACCCACATAGTAATAATAATAAAGAAACGGGAAAATTAATAGGTCTGGAAGAACACTCCAAACAAAATCCAGATATAACCATCCAAAATAAAAATATACCCAACATGGACATAAAATGGAAGTACAATATCTTTGTAATAATGACAAACTAGGAATGGGCGACATGCCAAACCGAGATAGATATAATGAGTAATAAGAACTGATAATTGTGGAGGCATCTACTACCAAGGCCCTGCAACTTCCAGAGCAGCTGCATCACGTCAAATTAAAGAACTCCTAGGCCTGGCGTCCTTATGGGTGGGCACCTAAAAATATTTTTACAAAAATGGATTTGAAATGGGTCAGAGCCCAAGTAAAATTGTTTGAAAACATTTTAGCAAGTATTTAGATTTCATTAAAGAGTACATATTATATACATGTTAGCTTCACGTGTTCTCACTTGAGATCTTCACCTCTTAACTATTGTGTACGCCTAACGTAATCTTCTAAACCCACCTAGTCATGCTACCCCACCTAACTAGTTTGAATTAAACCTTTTTTCGTCAAATAGTTAACTGTGCCCATCCGTATTGCCCATACAATACATTACTAAATTTCCAATCCCATTTTTATTTATTAAGAGTCACCCACTAATTATTAAGTTCACACATACTGAAATTAATTTAGATATTACAATATATAGTATCTACCGAAACACTCGTAGTAGAAGAAATCTCACGTATATATAGTCACATCACTATTATAATATATACGTATGCGACACCCCTAGGTGGATGCCTGTGATGTGGGCATACTTTTCTCTCAAATCCTAGTACATCACATACTAAATATGGACATCAGTTCATATATCACCCTCTAACCATAAAATCAAATCACACATATTGGAGGTGAACAAAGTTCCAAGTCTGTGGGCCACACACACACAAAACGTGCCCAATTGACCGTCGATACTATCATACATTCAAATAACACGTACCTAGGTTCTATCCTATGGGGCACAAGTCTAAAACCCCTCCAAATGGGCTCATCAGGATAAGACTGTACACAATGCGAAAAACTCCCATTATAGCAGGCAGTGTAGGCATGTTCACACATAAGGATTCACACAACCTATATATACATATAACATCAGTATAGGTATACACTCAAACTATAATATATGTTTCATACGAAGTATATATAACTCCATAATATTCTATGTATTATCAATTTACCATTATACTACTTATCGTATTTTTCCTGAGTTTTATTCTCCACCCGAAGGATCCTCATCATCCTTCAAGAAATTTCAGAAGTTAACACCTCACTATTCTACTGGTATCAATCCTTTGGTAATCATTTATTCTTCCTGTAATCAATTAAATCTCGTAGGTCCTAGTCTAATTTTATCATCATTATGAATAAGCCTAAGCCTCGACTATAGGTCTATTGAAATTCCCAACTAATTTTATTCCCTGATTTAATTTCTGAATACAGATTTCGATCTCGGACACCCTTTCGTAGAAAATTTATAACTAATTAAAAAAATCAGAATAATAGAAGTTCGGCACCCATGCAATCGTAAAAAAATATCAACAAATTTCATTTTGGACAAACAGGTAAATCGAATCGGTTCAGCCTCAAAATCAAACCGGTTCGTCGTACCAGATGTGTGAACCTTCTTTTTCTCTAACTTGTTTTCCCTCCATTTTGGACACCTCAAACCTTTATGAAACCTTCTGTAATTCTTATTAAACATAACCAAACATCTAATATATGTCTAGGGATGATTTCTAACATAAATAACACATCAAAACTACACGAAATCCATATAAGAACATATCAATCCATTAATTCCCCAAACCCCTAGATTTTATGTTTTTCATGTCTTATTATCAAAATACCCATATTTCTTTCTTGTTCGTCTTCATATATTAACTGATTTCGAATTCTAATTATATAAGAATTCTGTCTACATGCAATTCCTACCTGAAATCATAATTTAATTCTCAAATTCAAAGCCAACATTTATTTTTCATGAGATTAATCATCATATACTAATATGGATGTTATATATGCTCAAAAGGTAGCAAGATAAATACTTTCCTAATAAGGTGGGTCTGATTTCAGCCAAAAAGATGTCGGAATGGTCTTTCTGTCCTCTCGATCTCTGTTCTAGTGGTGGCGGGGGTGCAAGATTGTGTGGGAATGACCCGGGAACTCCTCTCCTTCCTCCTCATGTGTCCTCTCTTTGAGTTTCTAACTTCTAACCCTAACTCCCTCACCCTACGAGATGATAAAAGTCATGCAAGCTCGTAGGTCTCTTTTCCTAAAAATTTTAAAAGACTAAAATACCCCTTCGGGGTACTAGTTTGGCCTAAAAATACTCCGAGACCCAAATTAAACCCCCGAGTACACTTTTCTGACTATATTGACCCTTTCGGACACACTGGCACACTCGAAATGACCATTTGAATTTTTCTAAAATGCACTTAAATTTTATTTTCAAAAATTAAGTCCCGCAACTGCCATATTTCTCACTCACGACAATCATAATACTTTCTTATCAATTCATTACTCATCCACTAAGTAATATTCAATATAGATGAATATCCTTGTCTTGGTGATTAATATTTATTTTAATCTAGATTAATTTTCTAATTTAATTTAATTAATTTCCAATATAAAAAATCATTATAATTACGAGGTGTTACAATAAATAAGTGTAGTATGTTACCAATTCTTGCATCTCTAATCTACAAAAACAAGCAATATGCATATTGGGGTAAGATCAAGAGGTCTTCACTCTTGTACTATCTAATTCACAAAAAAAAGAAACTCAAGATCAAAATTAGAAAAGATTTAAAGTCACAAGCTAACTATAGCTCGAGGAGTGCTAAAAAAACCTCTTTAATGTAGATCCTATATTGGAATATTAGGGTCTTGGGCATTCCCCTATAAAAAAAATAATGCTCTATTCTTGGTCTACCCAACATAGTCCAGATCTTCTTTGCATCGCAGAACCTAAAATGGATTTTAATTCATCTTTTCAACATTTCTTTCATTCTCTTGGCATCACCTTATTCTCCACCACCAATAGAAATGGTCTTTAACCAAATCTATGGCTTTTCCATGCGAATTCTGTCCACAATCCAACAATTCATCCCATTTCCAGTCAGTAAATAACCTTTAACACTTTGGTTGAGGGTGTCAAAGGTACATACACAATAGTTAATACATTTACTGAGTATATTGTTAGAAGGAAACTTTTGGGCATAATTCGATCAACTTAATAACAGAATAAATGGGCCTTGGATGACTATGGGAGACTACAACGGTGTTCTTGGTGCTCATGAATGAAAAGGCATCAAAATTGACATTGTAATGGCATTTGACACTTTTGATTGTAATTTCATCTTACAAACCTTATCCTCATTTGATTTATGTGACAATTCTCAATTCAACCAAGTTGTCCATTCTAATAAATGGATCACCAGCTGATTGCTTTAGTTGTTCTAGAGGTGTGAGATAAGGTGACCCTCTTTCTCCCCTCCTTTTTTATATTACTCGGGATGTTCTCAACAGACTATTCAAAAAGTTCAAGAGGGATTTATAACTCATATCTCATTTCCTAACCACTTTAGATTTTCTTAATTTTGACCTATTTTTATTTATTTTATGGTTGGTTTAGAGATATGTTCCACAATCACTGTTTATGAGCCCTCGATCTATTATAATGGTCAGGTTTCTATGTCCCCCAACCTTTTTTATGAGCCACGTGGAAGGCTTTTTTCCATTTTTTTCTTTCAATAAAACTTGTGGGGTATCGTTCCTCTTATTTAAAAAAAAGATAAATTATTGAAACATAGCTATGAATTACAATCATATTGAACATAACAGTGTTAGTGATTTATCATTATCAGATGCTTTTAGAGAAACAAATGAGTTATCATCTATTTTCACCTACTTCGTCTTATTCGAGTTTGGGTTTAAGAGGTAATAATGTCATGGTTTTAAGTCTCACACATTTCATTTAGTCCCCACTTTTATTTTTGCAATATGCATCCATTTATTTTGGGTAAATTATATACCGTTATTTTTCATTTGTGAGTAGGGCGCATGGGATGGGATTATTGGAAACATGAAATACATTGTGGGACTCACTACTTAAAGTCTTAATCTTTCAATCTCTCCTCCCTACTACTTATAAATTATGGTGTTGTCATTGGGAAATGAACTCCGGCGGACGAATTTCTTTGGAGTTGTCACCCATAAAGTCTCCCAGTGCCAGTCTGGGGGTGCAACAACAAATTTATAAAAGGTATTCAAAGATTTTCTTCCTATTTATTAACCCTTCACATTTTTATTTAATGTGAATTTTACATAACAATAATAATCATTATTATAATAACTACTATAAGAATTATTATTGTTATTACTTATTTTTAGTCCGTGCGTGAGGAGCTGATCGACTGACCAGAAGTGCCATTGTGCAATAGCCCCCATTTTATGGATATTGGCACCACTATATAAAAGACTATGAAAATGATATCTTTAATGGGATGGTAGATAGGAAACTGGTAGATTGAGCATCTACCATTTCTCTTTTTTCTTCGTAATTGTTTTTATAAATTAAGATAATGTATGTTGGGTAATATTGAGAACTTATTCATTTCTTTTGTAAAATATTTATTTTAGCTAGACGCATTATTTACAAAGTTGTTTGGCCCTTACAAAATGTGAAAGCGACTAGAAATGAGTATTCCATTTGTTATACATATTTGAATATTAAATTATATTATATTTGAATTATAAATTACTAGTTCTTTTGTTGGTGCATTTTTTATTTCTTATACAGGGCAGATAATCCTATAAACAAAGGAAACTCCACCCAATTTGTTTTTTAAAGTATTTACGATTATTTATTTTATATAAAAACATTCGACTTACATTATACATGACTCGATATTTTGAAAAAATTTCTTTGTGCCTTTAGTCGCGGGAAATACGCTTAGCTATAGGATCTTGAAGAGGTGAATGTCGGCTTGCTTATTTCCTTATATGAAGAGGTTGCTCTCATATCTCGAATTCGAGACCAACAGTAGCTTAAGCGAGAGCACTTTCCATCGCACCAAGGCATGTCTTTTTACCTTTTTGAAATTATTTGCATGCCTTCAGGCACGGGCATACCCTAGTGTGTACACACACATAGATCTTTTCAATAACTTTTAAAACATGCTTGATGTGTTTTGTTTTCAACGGATCGGGGTTAGTTTTTATATATTTATAAAAAAAAAATCACGCAAACAACTGGGCAAAAGCGTATCTATAACTAATGTGTAAACGTCCATGATAGGAACTTTGAATGCTTTCTTCGTCAACTTATTTTTAAGATCATTTTTAATATGCTTATATCGCAAAACATCACAATCTAGGTAAATGCTCTCTTTACGAAGTTATATTCACAATAGATCATTATTTTTTTCAGTATTTTCTAATAGTGTCACCAACGTTAGTTCCCCGTAGGGATTATGAAGGAGAAATATATTCTCTACTGCCTTATCTTATCATCTTGGAAAGGAAAATAGAATATGATTGAATGTGTACTATTGCTTAAGATAAACTCCACAATTTATAATGTAATTAAATTATTCAATTTTCTATTCACATACATGTAAATAGGAGCTCCCTCAATATGGTGTGCACTAATAAAAGATCTTTTAATGTGGTATAATTGCTCTCTCTCATACTCTTATTGAAAGTAGTTATTATCGTGACTCATTTTCCCTAAGAAAATATATAGAAGAAGGGTGTAAATATGAAACTTAGTGGTAATGTCTTTATTAATTTTAAACTAATTATTATTTTCAAACAGATCAATCATACACAACAAGTCCAATTTAAATTCATTTTAATTAAATTATTCCTAAAATCACTCTGTGTCCAACATATATTTAAGCTCTTCCACTAATTTGTATTCACTCAAACAACAACCACTTATGGAATGTGTGAAGACGAACACAATAGCTAACGAAACAAATATATGCATTAACATTCAAGAGCACAATATTAATATGTCCATTTTAATTAAATAAATCCTAAAATTAGTATATGCCCACCAATATTCAAGTCCTTCCACCAATTTGTATTCCCCCAAACAACAACTTAAGGAATGGGTGAACAGAGCCACAATAATTAACCAAACAGATATATGCATTAATACTCAATTGCATAGTATCAACAAGTCCAATTTTAGTTTATTTTAATTAAATTAATCCTAAAATTACTATGTATCCACAAAAATTCAAGCCCTTCCATTAATGTGGGTCCACCTAAACAACAATCACTTAAGGAAGGGGTGAACATGGCCACAACAGTTAACTAATAAGTTATAACTATAAATAAGATTGTTACATAAAATAAAAGATAAATAAAATTACTTGGATAAAGAAATCACATAAAATCAGTTAAGCTTTAGTAATTGTTCTCCAATTGCATATGCACATGGAATGAGAAGAAAACATCTTAACGTATTATGTAATCTAAAATGTTATTGACATGTATGTGTGGGGGGTGTATATGTGTGTGCATGTGAGTATACAAGGGACTTCATGTATATATAGTAATTCATGTGTTGCGTAATTGAGTATGTGTGTGTGTGTGTGTGTGCATGCATGCATGTGAGTATGTGTGTATATTTGTGCTCCAGTTCCATCGTATTCAAGATTTTTTTGGTACAATATCAAAATTTTAATGAAAATGGAATTATCACTCCAACACTTTTAATATGTATTTACAAAAATATTTCATTTCGAAACTTATTCACAAATGTATTGCACTGGTTAAATTCGCACTTGTGAGATGAGAACTTAATTTTGAATTTGTATCCATGAGATGAGAATTCACATTAAATTATAGGGATCATTAACTTTTAATATGCTAGTTATATTTGCAACTCCTAAGTATGTCCATACCATATCTCTCGAGTGTGAATCCTCACTTACACAAATTATCTACTTTAATATTCTTCTACATACTCTCTCTCTCTCTCTCTCTCTCTCTCTCTCTCTCTCTCTCTCCCCCTCTCTCTCTCCCTCTCTCTCTCTCTCTCTCTCTCTCTCTCTCTCTCTCTCTCTCAATAAAGTCTCGGATATTCAAATAATATATCCTCTCTCCTCTATCTCTATCTCCCTATTTTTTTATATATATAATCGACCTTGATCATCTCACTATGGTATTCCTCCATCAACTCCAACTAGAATTCGTAAATCACATCACATTATCCAACAAAAAATCCATGTTTAAGCTTGTTTTGTATTATACAAAATAAACAATCTCAAAATATTATTTATATATATATATAACACCTCATAATCTTACAATACCACAAACAACAATTATAAAACCTAAATGAATCCAATCAAAAATCTTTTCCGACAAACGCAAGTCCTCACACTTTGCGTAAGCTGAAACCCACAATCAAAGTTTCAAACAGAATATAAATATTGGTATCATTATATAAGCATTAATTTCAAGGTGTGAGTATAAGAAATATCATAATAAAGATCAACGAAAATAATCACAAATGCAGGAAGTAGAATGACACACACAACCACGATATACATGGTTCGAAAACTTGCCAACAACCATAGAGAGGTTACTATGATCTTGTTAGTGTCTCTCAATTATCAAGATTACATCCCTTTGCCCTGGGCTCGGGTTTACAATTTATAGATGTGTAAAATAAGAGATTGAGTACACATAGATAACTTGTGGTGTCCCTGAATATCTTCGTCGAGATTGTTTGTAACCAATTTGAGTATATCCGTAAGTGTTTGAGTGTAAATAAAATATACGAGTATTAAATATAAAGTGGATTTGGGACGGGGAATCCTCTTTTCAATCTGGGCTAGTCGGATACTCTCCTAGGCTAAGATAACTGGGTCCCCACAATTGGCCCTAAAAAATTTGGGCTAAATATTTTGGCCAATAAATTTTAATTGAATTACATGCCCAAGACTTGAAATTTTTATTCTTGATGTTTGAATGGCCTTTTTGTAGTTCTGGTGATTTTTTGTGGGTACACTCGCCCTAATCAAAACACCATGTCATCTTTTTAGTTTTATTGAAAAGGCGATGGTACCCTTGTTGGAATAGCTATTTGAAGCACCAAAATCAACCTGGGATGTCGCGTCCATCATTAGCTACGAAGTTCAAACCGAAGATACATATCCTCTATTAGTTAACTCTTTACTCCTTCCTATATCTGCTATGTTTCCAGACCTTTGTTCTTTAGCATTCCATTTCTCTTCAGAGCTCCATCAATTCTTATAAGTCTAGCTCATTTTCACTTAGTTTTCCTCTTCTCTGATTTTTTCTTCGAGTGTTGTTAGGGTTTTACCTTTGTTAAAGTGTTCATGGAGACATTAGATAACGAGTCAGTAGCTGAATTTAGGAATAATACACCAAAAAGGCAAAATTGTCACCTTGGAGATGGCCAGACTTGTCATAGTTATTAAATGTGATAAGTCTGTGATAATTACAGTTGTCACATAGTTGTCACAGTCAAATACCTTGATAGGTCCGTGACAACTCTTTTAAATAAAACCCTAGATGCCTCATTTTTTCCCACCATTTTCCTTCTCCACCTCTCTCTCTCTCTCTCTCTCTCTCTCTCGTGTGATTGTTCTCTCTCTTGAAGCATCCTATATCTTTGACTCACTTGAGTCTACACTATATAGGAGCTTGTCTAGTTTGGAAATAGTTACAAAATTTGAGTCATATCCTTGTCAATCAAAGAGCCTCAGACACTATGTATCAATTCCTACAAAATAGTCTCAAAGGTAGAATACCAACATTGTACCTAGGATTGCATGCATTCATTACATTCACTATCATTTAGGGGTGTGTGTTAATTCCCATAAAAATGATTTTTTTAATAATTTTTGGGATTTTCTAAATAATTTTTAAAACATTTTTAAAAATTTTAAAGTTGGTTTTAAAAATGTCGTGTTTTAATTTATAATTTCCTCTTCTTCCTAAAACATTGCTTGGGTAGGATCCGAAAGCGGTAGAGAATTCTGTGGTGGAAAATGAGATTTTTTTAAAACTCATAAACACGCGTTTGAGAGCTCATCCTTGCCTTACACGTGTAGGTCAGTGAGCGACTGTATTTGTGTTTGTTACCTCTCACAACATTAAGACGTAATCATGTCCCTTAGCTCATTAGTTATCAACGACTTTCATATATTTGTAATAATACTTATGATAGTTGAGAGATCCAATCAGAACACGTTAAATGGCGGTGCTTCCTAAACCATTAGATTTACATCGTTTGTATTCGATTTTATCTCAACCGTAGATTCTCACCAACCCTTCCAGATCCTTCTGTGAGTAATATAAAGAGAGATAAAGTGGTGAACATTTAGAGACTTTTGTCTCATTTGAGAATTGAGAGAAAAAAGAGATGAGAGAGAGAGAGAGAAAAAAGATAGAGAGAGAAAGAAACCCCTAATCAATCTCTCGACAATTGTTTCTCAGAAAAAACTTTGTGAGTTTGAGAGAGTTCGTATTTATGAAGATTCATCCTCTCTACTCTTTAATCTCTTGTCCAACCAAGTCACGAATTTTGGATCTCTTTTTCTTTTCATAGAAAGTTGAGATCTGAAATTGTGTGATACATCTCACGTATAACTGGCTTAGTTTGATTTCTCTTTTCAAGAAATCTTCATTTGTTGGTTGATTTTACTCTTACATGTTGTTTTCAAAGCCACAACCAAAAAATCCATTTCTCTTTACAATTTATGAGAAAAATCAGACTTAGATCTACTTAAGATCTTTATTGGGGATTTACACTTTCGTAAATATTTCACAATTTGTGAAATAACTGTGTATATCAAATACAAAGAAAGTGCTTAGGATCTTGGCTATTTTTAATAGCAAGATTCCCTCATGATCTGTGGATAAAAATTAAGATCAGTAGTCTAAGACTATCAAACAAAATGTGATTCAGAAATCCTTACTGAGTCATAGAACGATATTTGTAATTTGATAGGAAATTGTCTGTATAAGTGTTTGTGGGTTGCATTCATGTGATTAGACACTTCACCCCTTACACTTAGCGCATTACAACACTAAAGAAGTGATGATATAAAGATTCTTCACTTTAGATTCGGTATAAAGAGAATAAGAGAAGAGGTTACAAAGCTAGGAGAACAACCTCAACATCAGAACCTTTAGAGGAGTCAGAATAATCCAAAGGAGTTGGTAAGCATTGTGGACTTAGATTAGGTCTATTTGTGAGTTTGGTTTGTTATATAGTTTGTAATATGTTAACTCTATTTTAGTGGAATTTTCTTTTGAGGTGTAGAGACCTACGTGGATGTTTCCCTAATTGTGTGGGGTTTTACCACGTTAAAATCTTATGTTCTTGCATTCTTACTATTCCTCTCATCACCTTCGTGAGACTATGCTGATTTAAAACCTATACTAGTTTTGTTTTTCAAAACTGGTACACCTATACCTTACATAACTCTTTGATATAATATTTTATACACATCTTGTGTTAGCTGTTTGTTTTGATTAAACAGTTTCTTCAAAAAACTATTTGGAGCCATTTGAACTATTTAATTTTGAATTAAACGACTTTAGTGGTACATTTTTCAATTGGTATCAAAGAAAGTCTTTACAAATTCTTTTAGGTCTTGAGTTTCTGAAATTGTTTTCTCAAAACAAACTATGAACGATAAATTTGAGAGATTAAGTAACTTATCCAGTCCCCCTCTCTTTGATGGAACCGACTTCCCTTACTAGAAAGTGAGGATGGTTGCTTTCATCCAAGGGACATTGGGAGATGATGTCTGGGATGCTATTGAAAATGGTTACACTGTTCCTACTAAATCAATTGCAGAAGTAAGTACTTAGAGGATTAGGAAGTTGCTAAGTGAATACACTAAAGAAGAGAAACTAGTATCTCTTAGTAATAACAAAGGAAAAAATGCCATATTCATGTCTATAAATAAACACAAATTCAAGAGGATCTCTTCCTGCACACCTTCTAAGGAAGCTTGGGATACGCTTGTGACTGCACATGAAGGAGACACACATGTTAAAGCTGTTAAAACCCAAATGTTAATCCATCAGTACAACACTCTAGTCATGATTTATGCTGAGTCGTTTGATGATTTCTACATTAGGTTGACAAACGTAGTAACGAAACTGCATGCTAATGGTATAACCTATGATTGGAAGGAAATTGTCTCTAAAATTCTAAGGTCACTTCCACAAAAATTTGACAATAAGAGATATGCAATTGAGGAGATGGATGATCAAAACCTTACCCCTCAACTCCTCAGTAGAAAGCTAAGAACTTTGGAAATGGAATTAGAGTTCAAGAAGAAATTAATACAGACCATAAGAAATATCCCACCTCTAATCTTATCTTTACCTCTAAGTTAACAAAACCTGAATGTCATTTACCTGAAATAGACTTAGATTATGATGAGGACTATAATTTAGAGAGTTTGGATAATCAAACTTCCTTAATGTCTAAACAGTTCAAGAAAATTGTGAAATTGTGAAATAAAATTTGAAATAGACAAGGTAAACCTACCAATTCAAACCAATCTAATAATAGACCTCATGAGAAAAGACTTAACAAACCTAGTAGAGACCTTAAGAACACTGAATGCTACAGATGTGGGAAGTTAAGACATTTAACCAGTGACTATAGAGTCAATTTGAATAAAAATAAGAACACTAGGGATAATTTATGCAAGACTTGGGATGACTCAAGTGAATCAGAATCTGATGAACCCGAGTCATTCAATACTTCTGACCCCTGCATGTTTTTCTTTGCCAAAATCATATACACTGATGATATCCCTTCTCATTAGTTTGCCTTATTACTTGAGAATGATCATAATTCATCAAATGTTGTGTGTGTGTGTGAATCAAAGGGCACGATCTATTGTTGATGCAAATAGATGTGTGAGTCCTAAAAATGAATCGCTAGGGGATACTGCACACTTAGTGACTCCGACAATGAGGATCTCCCATGCATTCACACACTGTACTCAAAAAATCTCAGGAAAAGAAGTAAACTTGAAAAAATCGTCAAAGACCTTACACAGAAGATAGAAACCTTAAGCCATATGGTCAAATAGAATGCTAAAGAGTACACTTCTCAATGTCTAATTCATGATATTGAGACTAAAACTTTTGAATAAAAACTGAAAGAGTTATCTAAATCAAATGATTTTTTGAAAAAGAAATATAAAGGGATGTTTTCAGAATTGGAACAAACTAAAGAAAATACTTCAACAGTCTTCAAAAAGTTTGCTAAATTTGAAAATAACTAAAAATGTATTGAAGACTGTGTTGCTAAAAGTAAGACCAATTCTGATGACAGAACTGGAATAGGTTTTTCTCCCAACAATTCAAAGCAAACTAAAACTTTGTAACCTATCAAGTTTGTATTTTGTGGCAAAATACCTATTGAAACTTGTCTATATTTTCAAGCCTTGAAAAATGATTTTGACTCACAATAAAAAAAGTTAGACATTCGTGAATCAAGTAACTCTAAGCGTAATGACGAACATAAGGGTAAATATGTCTGCCCTCCCATTAGAAAAAGTGATTCGTCATTTCAACCTATACCTTCTAGGAATAAGGCTATAGTTCAATTTTTAGACAAACTTTTATCTAACAACATTTCTAAATCTAAACCCTCCGCTAGCCATCTTTACTGCTCATACTATGATGTATTTGGATATTATATTGATGGATGTTTTTCTAAATGTATATATAAACCAATCAATCACTCAGCTGCTTACCATAACTTCAACTATTCTAGGAGAAGCCGAAATAATTATGTCCTACCTAGAGAGCTGGACAAGAATTCTAACTATCATAATAGGAAGAGAAGATCAAATACTAATAGATCATATACAAGAAGGAATCCTAGATTCTTTTCTAAACCAAATGCTCAAACCTCTTATTATACACAAAAAATTGTGCAAAAATCTTTTAGAGAAAAGGTGGAAGCTCGCAAGTTTTATGAAATACAAGATAATAAGCGCAAATTGAAAACTAGAGCAATTTGGTTTAGAAAATATAAGTTATTACCCTTGATCAAATGCAACATTGTGATCACTGCTTTCAAATATGAACACACGATGTCTGGATAGTATTTAAACTCAAGATGTTCTAAACATATGACCGGGGATGATACCAAACATTTAAAAAAAACTAACTTCTCCGGAGGTAAAGTATTGTTTGGAGATGGTGTATCAGCCCAAATCATTGGTAAAAGAATACTCCATGAAGAAGGATTACCTATTCTTGAGGATGTTCTTTTGGTAAAGCATCTTAAAGCAATTTTACTAAGTATATTGCAATTTTGTGACTCCAACCATAGTATCACCTTTACAAAGAACAATTGCAAAATTTGAAATGAAAATGGTGATTGCGTTATTACAAGACTCCGTACTCCGGATAACTGTTATATAGTCTTTTAAGTACAGAGGTTTGTAACATTGCCAGAATGGATGAAAATGAGATATAGCAAAATAGGTGAGGTCACATTAATTATGACATCCTTGTTAAATTGTGTGCTCAAGAGATAGTTAGAGGTCTTACTAAAATCAAACCAATTTCAAACATCATATGTGGTTCGTATCAAGAATGAAATATTTTTAAAGCTCCCCACAAGAAAGTTAAAGAAGTTCTATCCACTAAACCTCTAGAACTCATCCATATGGACCTAATGGGTCCTTCTCGTACTATTAGTCTTTGTGGAAACAGTTATATTCTTGTTATGGTTGATTTCGCTCATTTTACCAGGGTTTCCTTTTTAAAATACAAGTCAGAAACATTTCGTAAGTTTTTAAAAATTGTAGTTCGTATTGATAATGAAAAGGACTCCCAAGTAGATCGAATTCGTAGCGATAAAGGGGGTGAATTTATTGATTTAGGTGTCATCGAATACTGTGACTATAATGGTTACAAACATGAATTTAGTGCCCTTAAGACACCTCAACAAAATGGAATTACTGAGCGTAAAAATTTCACCCTTCAGGAAATGGCCCGCATTATGATTCATGTGAAGAAATTACCTAAATATTTATGGGTAGAATCCATTTTTACAGCTTGTGATATAATCAATCGTGTATACCTAAGGAAAAACACTAAACAAACATCCTATGAACTTTGGTATGGGAAGAAACCTAACCTAAAATACTTTAGAACCTTTGGTAGTACCTATTATATATGCAAGGATAGAGAACACCTGTCTAAATTCGAAACCAGAGGAGATAAAGCTATTTGTTTTGGATGTTCACCGAATAGTAGAGCATACCGTGTCTACAATCTTCGTACCAAAATCTTAATGGAATTCATTAATGTGGTTGTAACCGACACTAATGTAGAGAGTAATATCAAAGGACCAACTATAGTGGATGAACACGAAAACACTTTAACTTATGATTCTCCAGAGATAGATGATTCTTAACCAACTGAGACCCCTGAAGTTCCTAATTGTTTTTCCAAATATCATCCTTTAGATAGTGTAGTTGATAACCCTATTGATCCAGTTCGTACAAGATCCTAACTACGCACTCTTGCTCATTATGCATGCTTTGTTTCTCTTATAGAACCAAAGAATGTTAATGAAGCACTTAATGACCCATTGTGGATAAGTTTTATGCAGGAGGAACTTCTTCAATTTATCATTCATGATGTTTGGTATCTTGTACCCCGACCAAAAAATAAAAGGGTTATTGGCACATGTTGTCTTTTAAAAAATAAAAGAGATGAATCTAGGATGTTTATTCAGAATAAGGCTAGATTATTTGCCCAGGGCTACTCTAAGATTGAAGGAATATATTTTGAGGAGAATTTTTCACCGATCACTTGCCTTGAGTCTGTTCCCTTACTCTTTGCAATAGCATGTTATTTGCATTTGACACTGTATCAAATGGATGTTAAATATGCTTTCCTTAATGGTATATTAACTGAAGAGACCTGCGTAGAATAACATAAAGGATTCATTGACCCTCATTATTCAAATCATGTCTACCATCTTAAGAAAGCGCTTTAAGGGTTAAAACAAGCTCCTAGAGCTTGGTATGAACGTCTATCTACCTTCCTTCTAAACAACGGTTTTAAGCGATGAGGGAATGACCAAACACTTTTTGTCAAACACTTTGACAGAAATATTACTATAGCTCAAGTATACATAGACGATATCATTTTTTGATCTACCTCCCTAATGGACATTAAAACATTTTCTGACATTATGCATAAAGAATTCCATGTCACTTATGGGGGAGTTACAATTCTTCTTAGGTCTTTAAGTCAAACAAAATTCATATGGTTTCTTTGTATCGCAATCTAAATACGCTTTAGAGATTATAAAAAAGTTCGATCTAGAAACTTCCAAAGATGCTAGGACTCCCATGAGTACGTCGGTTAAACTATCAGGAGATCAACATGGAAAATCCATTAACTCAACCATATACCGTAGTATGATAGGAAGTCTTCTATACGTTATTGCCTCCCGTCCTAACATTATGTATGTTTTGTGTGTGTGCGCCCTCTATCAAAATAACCCTAAAGAGAGTCATATACATTGCGCTAAAATAATTATAAAATATGTTAAAGGAACTCTCAACTTAGGACTTTGGTACACAAATGACACATCTAGCACGATAATTGGCTACACCGATGCTGATTCGGCTGGGTGTTCTGATGATAGTAAATGTACGTCAGGAGCATGTTATTACATATGTAATAATTTAGTAGGATGGAATAATAATAAATGAAATTGCAATTCCTTATCCACAGACGAATCTGAATATATAGTCGCAGGCACCTGTTGTGCTCAATTACTTTGGTTTAAACAAATGTTAAGAGATTATGGTATTACTGAAGAACGATTACATCTCTATTGTGACAATAAAACTGCGATTAATATTTCCAAAAATCCTGTTCAACACTCTCATAATAAACATATTACAATACGACATCATTTTATACGCGAGTTAGTCGAATCAAAGAAATTGGAAATTAATTACCTGCCAACTGAATTGCAATTAGCTGATTTATTCACCAAAACCTTGGACAATATACAGTTTGAATCCTTACGTAAATAAATTGGGCTAGTTATGGAAGAATTGTAATGTCTCGTTGATATTTATGCTTTGATATTTCTCTCTCTTATATGTGTATAGACTGTTTGTCCATTTGAGACAAAATGGGGGAGAAGATTTGAGTCCACTGTTGGATATTATTTTGATTTCTTTAACTAAAGTGCTTGATCTTAGTTATCTCATTTTCAGGATATCAGTACCACATGTTATCAGGATGTTGTTAGGGTATTGGTTTGTATTTAGTTGAGTAATGTAGTTTTCTTTTCTAAGATATGGGGTAGATAGAATTTTGTAAAGGAATAGGATTTTCTTATATTTTGTATCCCTACGAGTCATTGATGACTCAAAGGAGATTTTGTCTCTTCCAAAGGGGGATATTGAAGCACCCTATATCTTTGACTCACTTCAGTCTACATTATATAGGAGCTTGTCTAGTTTGGAAATAGTGACAAAATTTGAGTCATATCCTAGTCTACCAAAGAACCTCAAACACTACATATCAATTCCTCTAATAGTCTCAAATGTGGATTACCATCACTGCACCAGGATTGTATTCATTCATTGCATTCACTATAATTTAGGTGTGTGTGTGTTAATTTCCATAAAAATGATTTTTAATAGTTTTTGGGATTTTCTAAATAATTTTTAAAACATTTTTAAACATTTACAAGTTGGTTTTAAAAATGTTGTGGGTTGATTTATAATTTCCTATTCTTCCTAAAATCTAGCTTGGTTAGGATTCGAAAGTGTCAGAGAATTCTGTGGTGGAAAATGAGATTTTTTAGAACTCACAAACACGCGTTTGAGGGCTCATCCTTGCCTTACACGTGTAGGTCAGTGAGCGACTGGATTTGTGTTTATTACCTCTTATAACATTAAGACATAATCCTGTCCCTTGGATCATTAGTTATCAACGGCCTGAATGTCTTTGTAATAATCCTTATGATAGTTGAAAGATCCAATCAGAACTCGTTTAATGGCAGTGCAGCCTAAGCCATTAGATTTACATCATTTGTGTTCGATTTAATCTCAACTATAGATTCTAACCAATCCTTCCAGATCCTTCTGTGAGTAATATAAATAGAGACCAAGTGGGGAACATTTAGAGACTTTTGGCTCATTTGATAATTGAGAGAAAAGAGAAGAGAGAGAGAGAGGGAGAGAGAGGGAGAGAGAGAAAGAAAACCCTTATCAAACTCCGACCATTTTTTTCTTAGAAAAACCTTTATGAGTTTGAGAGAGTTCGTATTTTTGAATATTCATCCTCTCTAGTCTTTAATCTCTAGTCCAACTAAGTCACAAATTTTGGATCTCTTTTTTTCCATAGAATGCTAAGATCTGAAACTGTATGATACATATCACGTATAACTTGCTTAGTTTGATTTCTTTTTTCAAGAAATCATCATTGTTTGTTGATTTTACTCTTACGTGTTCTTTTCAAAGCTAGAACTAATAAATCCATTTCTGTTTACAATTTATGAGAAATATCACAGTTAGATCTAGTTAAGATCTTGATTGGGTATTTACACTTTCGTAACTATTTCACAATTTGTGAAATAACTGTGTATATCAAATAAAAAGAAAGTGTTTAGGATCTTGGCTCTTTTTTATAGCAAAATTCCCTCTTGATCCGTGGATAGAAATAAATATCAGTAGTCTGAGACTATCAAACAAAATGTGATTGAGAAATCCTTACTGCATCATAGAATGATATTTGTAATTTGTTAGGAAATAATATGTATAAGTGTGTGTGGGTTGTATGCATGTGATTAGGCACTTCACCACTTACACTTGTCACACTACAACACTAATGAAGTAATGGTTGAGAGATTCTCGACTTTAGAGTCGATGTAAAGCTAAATGGAGAAGTGGTTATAAAGTTGGGAGAACAACCTCAACATCAAAACCTTCAGAGGAGTCAGAATAATCCAAATGAGTTGGTAAACATTGTGGACTTAGATTAGAGGTCTATTTTTATGTTTGGTTTGTTATATAGTTTGTAATATGTTAACTCTATTTTAGTGGATTTTGCTTTTGAGGTGTAGAGACCTCCGTGGATGTTTCCCCAATTGGGTGGGGTTTTACCATGTTAAAATCTTGTGTTCTTGCATTCTTACTCTTCGTCTCATAACCTTCTTGACTGTGCTGATTTAGAACCTATATTTGTTTTGTTTTTCAAAAATGGTACACCTATACCTTAAATAACTTGTTCATATATTCTTTTATACACATCTTGTGTTAGCTATTTGTTTTAATTAAATATTTTCTTCAAAAAACTGTTCGGAGCCATTTAAACTGTTTAATTTTGAATTAAACGACTTAAGTGCTACGTTTTTCATCTCTCTCTCTACGTTTTCAGGTGAGTTTTTTCTTTCTCTCTTTCCTTTGTGTGTGTATGTATGTGTGTGTGTGTGTGTGTGTGTGTGTATGTATGTGTGTATGTAGGTGTGTACGTGCATGGGTTAGCGTGTGTGTGTGGCGGGAGAGTGTGTGTAGGGCTATGCATGTACGTGATTCTACGCGCGCCCCTGTGTGTGTCTGTGTGTATAGGTGTAGGTGTGTAGGGGTGTGGAGGGGGTGTTTGGGGGGTGTTTAGGGGGTGTGTAAATTGAAATTAGTATAAATTGAATTGAAATTGAAATTCATATGGATTGGTATAGGTATAAATTGAAATTGAATTTGAATTGTTATTGATATTGGTATAAATTGAAATTGAATTTGAATTGGTATTGGTATTGGTATAAATTAAAATACATATAGTACGCATAGATACAAGCCATTTAGTTCTTATGCGTTCGCATTCAATAACCCTTATACCCGTTCGAGAGTCATTACCCCTATAGTGAGATCTCTCAAATTATCCCATTTGGACAGTTTGGACAGTTTGGAACTGCATAGTTTTTGTATAATAATATTCTTAGTGGCTTAAACTTGTTACTTTGGGGGGAAGTTCTTCAGTCGTATCTTAATGTTCTATGGGTACATACTAGATGATGTGATGCTAAGTGTTATCTCAATTGATAAATTGAAATATCACTCACACTTGCGAATATATGTCATGTACTTTGAGAACTATGGGGATATGCTGCCGAATTTTCCTCAAATTGGACCAATGTGTGTGAGTTGTTAAATATATTACAGAAGTATGCAATCTCGAATGAGATAGGACCACTCATCCTTTAGAGGAGATGGATGAAATAGGAATTGATATTATAAATTGAATTTTAATTTTAATTTTAATTTCAAATTAAATTTGAATTTGTAAAATTTATGGATGCTTGTTTATAACGGTTCTCTAACATTTATAACTAAATTACATATAGTGTGCATAGAAACTAGCCTTCAAGTTTTTATGCGTACGCATTCAATAGGTGATTGTTAAACTAATGGGAACTAAACGTTCACAATTATTTATACTAATCCAAAAATATACGCTTTTTATCCATGATAGGTGATTGTTTGTAGTAGCTGTAATAGGGTATCCTAAATACAAATAGTGGATGGGTGAGACAAATAGATTTGGGGAGGTGTTTCGTATAGGTGCTAATGAATTTGTGAAATACGCAAAGAGACGTCATAATGAGGAAGAGCTTACGTGTCCGTGTGCAAGGTGTAAGAATGGTATGGTGTTTGAGTGGAAAACAATTGCACTACACTTGTTATGATGGGGTATGCAAGATAGTTATTGATTTTAGATTTTTCACGGGAAATTGAAAGTTCCTTTTGTCCCCGATCAACCTTCACAAAAACCTTCAACAAGTAGGATAGATGTAAGAGGGGAGGATGTCAATGTAGATCATAATATGCTAGAGGATTTAGTTGATAACGTGTATAGAGTTCGTGAAATGGAAGAGAATGAGGTCACCGACGATGTACAAGGTTCAGGTGCTCATGAAAAAATTAGGATAACCCTTGGAGATCACTACCAAAGTTTAAAATTTAAGATGACCCATTCATTATACTCTGGAGACCCAATATGGTTTGTCTGGAAATAGCATGACAAGAATTTTTAAATGGGTAAAGGGCTTGCTACTCAAGCAGAATACGCTTCCAAGAAGCTATCCTACTATGAAAAATAGTTGAAAGGTTTGGGGATGAAGCATAATTAATTCATGCTTGTGTGTATGACTGCATACTATACCAAAAGGAGTATTAAAATCTCCATCGGTGTCCTGTATGCGATGAACCTAGATATGTCCAATCTAATGGAAAGGAAGGCACAAGTTCAAAAGTTCCTCAAAACTGTTGAAATATTTTCCGGTTGGGCCTAGATTAAAGCAATTTTCACAGTACTATGAATAGTGGAGGAAATGACTTGGCATGCTAGGGAAGAAGCAGGGGATAATCTTATACGTCATCCTATTGATTCGATAGCTTAGAAAAGGATGAGTTTTAGTTATCCCGATTTTACTCGAGAACAGCGTAACATTCATCTCGCAATATCAACAGATGGTTTCAATCCATTTGTAAATCTAAGAACTAATCAGAGTGTATGGCCTGTGATCCTATCCCCCCTCAACCTCCCTCCTTCACAATGTATGAGACATAAATTTTTAATGTTGTCTTTATTGCTAACTGGGCTAAAGGAACCAAGTGAGGACATCGATGTCTACATGGATCCTTTGGTAGAAAAATTAAATGATTTGTGGAAAGAGGGTGTGCAAGCATTTGACTCTTTTAGAAAATAAGAGTTTGTGCTGAAAGCTATGTTGATGTGGTCAATTTATGATTTTCCAGCTTAATTATGATTTTAATCAGTTTAAACATTAATTCAAAGTCCATGACCTGGGAGTGTGTGTTCAGTGGGGGGGGGGGGCAGTGAGCGTGTATGTAAATTGAATTTGATATTGCTATTGGTATAAATTGGTATTGGTAATGGTATAAATTAAAATTGATATACATTGGTATTGATATTGGTACAAATTGAAATTGAAATTGATATCGTATGTATTAAAATTGGAATTAATTTTAGTTCTTATGCATACCTTAAAATAAATGAAACTTACTTTAAATTATATAATTAAATGAAATATCTCGAATTTGTTATTATTGAATTTGAGCATTAATTCAAAGTTCATATACATGTTTGTACTAATAATAAAAAAAATTTGCAGAAAATATCTTTATCCCAGCACGGTAGCAGAGGCGACAAGGGCTCCCCGGTCAGTAGGCCCCCAAAATGGGGAAAATTTGGGTCCGTCGTCGAGAAGAAGACGGAATTATCGACAAGATTTCTAGAATTGCTAAAGGCGATCATTGGCCTGGGCTACACTAATTGGAGATCCCTGCCTAACGAGCTTAAGATTAGCATCTGGAGGGCACTACTGGTAGTGTATTTATATTTATATTTATAAGCAACTAACACTCACTTTCTTTTTAGTTTGTATGCGTTTGACAAGAACAATTCGGCCTGCCCCCACATGTCCGTAACTCCATGTTGGAACAGTTAAGGGATCAATATAAGAAGTGAAAGAAGAATATGCGAGCACGGTACTTTGGAAAGACCCGGGATTCCATTCTGAGAGTACATGACACCGTGCCCTCAAAGGAGTCTATCTCATTGGCACAATGCCGTATATTTTATTTGGATATTGGATTATGATTGATTTTTTTTTTATTTTGGTCCATTTTGGTTTGGATATGTATATTTGTATTTCTATTTTATTTGGATATGTATTATATATTCCATGATTTGGTAGATGTTGATTTGGTACATTATTTCTATTTTATTTGGATATATGTTGTTTGGACAGGTACAAATATAATACAAGACAGTGGGGGTGGCCATACTGCCCAACTATTTTTTTAATTCTGTCCAGAATTGTCACGGTAAAAGACCGTGACAAGTTTATTAGACTTGTCACGGTCTTTAATCGTGACAAACTTGTCAAGGTCAAAGACCGTGACAAGTCTGTTACAAGTCTAACAAACTTGTCATGATCTTTGGCCATGACAAGTCTGTGACAAAGTCAATTATCACCCCCAAACATGTCATGGTCAAAGACCTTGACAAGTTTGACTTGTCACGGTTGTACACCTTAACAAGTCGACAGTTTTTGTGTAGGGGAAATCTTATAATATTCCCAGACTGGTAGAAATCGACTGTGCCCCTCTCCTTAGAGATGTTCGTGATATTTAAGGGGGCACTGGATTCACACCATGTTGATCACCCAAGGGGGTTTGGCATTTCCTCCAAATAATCTCTTTATTAGATTCTTCAAATACTTTGATATTGTTCCTTCCTAGTGTGCCCCCAAAATTTAGAAAATTATGAATGGGGTACACATGATAAACACATTGTATGGGACTAAACTGGGTCTTTCTGATCTTTATTACTGTTATGTCATGTCGCGAACCAATCATGGTATTTATACTCGAAGACCAAGAAGGATGATAAGGTATTGGTGGTAAACCTCCTAGATTCTTTCAAGGATTACTGGGTTCATGGGTTTATTACCAGAAATTGGAAACGTCCTCCCCTTTCTGAGGAAGAGAGACACCGGGTTACCTTGAATTTAAACTTTGGGGAGGATCACATAAGCCATTTTATCTTTTCTTCAATTTACTTGTTGTTTCTTTCTAATTCCTATCCTCTGACTGATGTTTTTCTTCCTCTGTTCTGCGTCTTGTGACAAAAATTAAGAGCCTAATGTAAGTGAAGTTAATGTTCCTAAAGTCCTGAAGAGTTAATGAGAGGCTTCCGAATGACGAGCATCCAAGGTTTGTATCTTACTTACTCGAAGATAAGAATACAACAATAAGTTTTATTTCTCAATCGATCAATAAAGTCCTCGACCTAAAGGCTCCAGAAGTTGGTTCCTTTGATCTAATGGTGCTAGAGGAAGAAGAAGAAAAAAAGAACAAGAAGAAAAGGAACAAGAAAATGATATGGCTCCCCAATTTAAGAGAAGGATGTTAAGGATAGATGATTATGATGAGAATTCGATAGTTTTGTCTGATCTACTCAAGTCCCTGAAGAGGTCGGAGGTAGACTCCCCCAAGGCTAGTGGTTCGATCCCATGAGCCAAGAGGAAAGAGAAAGATAAAGACAAAGAGAAGAGGATAGCAGAAGAACAGAGGAGGAGAGAGAGAGAGAGAGAGAGAGAGAGAGAGAGAAAGAATAAGAGGGATGGTACTAAAATAAAATTAGTCTGAAGGTCCTGTAATCCCATTCCTCACTATTAATACTGAGGGGGCTAGTGTGGGAGACACCCACGACCTTACCCATGATCTCTTAAAGGGGGTTGCGCTTGTTGTAGACGACGAGCTATCCTTATTGTTAGGGGCTACCCAACTCGCTCTCAAGTCTGCTCAAAGACTTTCCCTAATAATTCTTTCTCTTTTCCCTAAATGATCTATGTTCTGCATTTTTTCTTTTTCATACTGACATAGCTCTTTTTCTTCCATGCATTTTTTAGTTTATTTTATAACTCTTTTGGATGGTCATGCTGACTAGTCCAAGATTAATCCAAAGCTAAAAAATGCTCTGGAAAAGTTTGAAAATCCCTTTTTTAATACTTGCATAACATGGGAGTGGAAGAAGGAGAAGTCGACAAAGGCCTATGTCGATCTTGAGTCGTTCAAGAAGGTGCTGGTTATCGAGAAGGAAGATATATCCAAGGAAAAATAAAGTTTATTTAGTAAAGTCCAGAAGCTAGAGGAGGAGTTCTTGAACGAGAAGGATATCAGCTACACTGAAGGTTGGAACCCAGCCTATGATAATACCGTGCTCCAACTAGACTATGCAAAAAATGTGGCTTTTAAGAAAGGCTAGGACCAGGCATTAGGAGATGTAGGGGCTCCTACTGATTTTTAGCTCTTTGGTCTTCATTTTCCTAGGCCTAACCCCTTTGTAGATGGATAGTAAGGTTCTGATCAGTCACCGATCATGCTGAGTATGTGTTTGTTGTGGTCAGAACGGATGCTAACCAGGATTAGAGGGATGTCAACAAGGGGAAGGCAGTGATTGAAGTCGATTAGGTGAAGGAAAAGGGCTTCTAGATTAGGATTTTTTCCTTTTTCGTGTATAATTTTTTTATGCCTAGTAATTATCTTCTTTACTCTGACCGTACTGGCCTCTGCCACCTTTTATAAATGAATGAAAGAGGACCTCCTTTGTGTCTATTGATTTGATTCTTCCATGCGTGTTTATATCTATTTATGGTTTCACCTGGTGTGTTTTCTATAGCCTGATCAGGACTGTATTCCCCCTACTTTAAGGTTTGGAATGATCCTAGGGACCAATATCAGTGTCTAAGATCGCAAGGCTTTTGTAAAAATTTGTAAGTCTTTGAGGGCAAGGACTGAGCAATATAAGAATCGATCTGAACTGGTCGCTAGGCCTAATGATGATCTTCAAGCCATGGAGGATATTGGTGCTTTAGTTCAAGACGAGGTGAATGGGCTAAAGGTAAAACTTATGGAGACCACTGATGTAAGACAAGTGGGTAAAGCGCTCCAAGCTGAGAATGACGCCTTGAGGAAATACGTCATTAAACTGAAAGGAGATGTTCGAAGAGCATATGTAATTTCATTTAAACTCTAAAGAGGCGTCACGAGGCTCCAAGGAGACATCATAAAGCTGAGGAATCTATTAAGAATAGAACTGCGAAAAGACTGGTCAGACTGCTATAATGCGGCTTGGGTTGATTGGCCAATAAGGATGAAGGACACAAAAGATCTCACTTTTTCTCATGGGTAACTAAGTGACCTTAGGGAGGTTAAGACACCTAAGGAGTCCAACTTTTGGTATAAGCAACAGGATGAGTGTTCAACCTATTTCCATTGGCCTTTCTCAAAGGATGATAAGTGGATCCCAATTGATACTATCCTTGCCCAACTCCTGAATAATTACCTTGAAGATGATGTGGAGGAACTCACTACTAACCCAAACGATGGCCTAAGATCTTGCGTTACATATTATCTTGCTCACCATCCTGAGCCATTTTAGGTCCTTATGTATTTTGATTTTAATGTAATTGTACTTCCCAATTTTTACCAATATAAAGCTAAATTTATTACCTCGTTTCATATTTTGAACATGTGCTCACTAACCATAAGTTAATAACTAACTTTTATATCTTAACTAAAAAGAGTTGTTTGCGTGTTAACTACTTAAGACCTTTGTCGAAGAAATAATACTGTTTGACCATATTAGGCCTTTTGCCATTTAAATGGGGGTAGTACTTAGGTTTGATCATTTTTAGGTTTTTCATCTGACTAAATGATATATAGAATAAATGTTAGCCATTTTTTATCATGTGTTTGAACATTATTCGAGTCCAATATGTCTTAGCAGTATCATTCCATCTATTTTATCTTTTAGGTTATATCGTCACATTGCCTTAGGCATAAGTAAGATGATGGTGAGAATGTATCTGGTCGATGGGCCATTCGCTCAAGCAAACATTTTGTGACCAACACAGTTGGATACCAACCTAAGTTTGTTTTATTGCCTAAGTATCCCCTTTAGGGATTTTGTTATTACCAGGGAAACTCATAAGGTTTGTTGTGTTTATGATAAAGACCTGAGGGTTGTAGTAATTGAAACACGGTATTGACTTCTTATAACTGTTACAAACACTGCTTAGCACATGAGATTCCTTTATTGAAACAAGTTGAAGAACTTCTTATAATCCTTAAGAACCCTGCTATGCACGAAGAGTTATCATTTCGAAAAGGGTGCATAATACTGAGATGCGATCAAGAAATTTGAAGCAGATAATATATAATATCAAAGTGCGAGAGCCAACTGGCCTTTAATCATTATATAATAACTTGCAAGCAATATAAGTTTGAAATAAAAAATTTCATAAACTAAATGTGTTGATAAAAGATAAAGAAGACTAGAAAAAGAACTTCTTGAGATTGGAAAAGATAAAAAAACTATAAGTAGAAATTTTTTAAATTGGTAGCGTTCCCCGCTCATAGTATCTCCCCCCCTGCATTTTCAATTAATATTCTCCTTGAAGGTCGTCCCTTATCACCTTAAAAGGTCCTTCCCAGTTTGGTCCCAGCTTACCATCTGATGTTTTTACGGAACCGTCGAGGACTTTCCAAAGGACATACTCTCCTTCTAGGAGTTTCCTCATATTGACTCTTTTGTTGTACTGCTTGGCCAGCTCTAGCTAGTAGGAAGCCAGTTTGATCATGGCCTATTCTTTTCACTCGTCTAATAAGTCAAGTTTAAAGCGTAATGCCTTATCATTTAGGCTTCGATCAACCAACGTGGTTCTCATGGTAGGGAGACATGCTTCAAGTGGGATAATGGTTTCCATTTCATAGGCAAGCACAAAGGGTGTTTTCCCCATTGGTCTCTTAGGCGTAGTATGGTAGGACCATAGAACATAAGGGAGCTCATCCACGTAGGCACCCTTGTCTCTTTCCATCCTCTTTTTTAGTCCATCAAGCATGGTCTTATTGAAACGTTATGCCTGGCCATTGCTTTGGGTATACGCCACAGAACTGAAGTGGTGGTTGACGCCATTCTCATCACGAAAATCTTAAAAGAATTTACATTCAAATTACGTGTCATTATTGGTGATGACGGACCTTGGTACCCCAAACCATGTTATGATGCTTATCCAGATGAACCTGGTCATATAAGTATCATAAATGTTGGCCAATAGTTCTACCTCTATCCAGTTGGTGAAGTAATCTCTGTCGACTAATTAATACTTGTGATTTTCAAGTATGTTATATAGTGGTCCGACGATATCTAGGCCCCATTATGTGAATGGCCAAGGACTTATCAGAGATTTCAGGTTAATTGGTAACTGGCTAGTGGACCATAGGAGAGAATTTCTAGCCGTTTTACGTCTGTGAAGATAGTTTCCCATGTCCCTTTGTATGTGAGGCCACCAGTAACCTTATTTCATTGCTCGAAAGGCCAATGACCTCCCTCCTGTGTAACACCCACAAATACCATCGTGAAGTTCACTAAGCACTTTTTCGGTTTCATGTAGGTAGACGCATTAGAGGTAAGGTCCTGTGAATGATCTTTTGTAGATATTTCCTCCTTGGGCGAGGTAAAAACGAGAAGTTTTCACCTGTCGCTTCGCAGATAGGCAATAATGGGATCCATCCAACAGGGAGACTTCTCTATGAGGAGGAATTGTTCGAAGACCATTTTGTAGTTAATGATTGGCTGGGAGAGGAACACTATCTGGGTAGTTCTTTTTATATCGGAGTCCACCACTGAGTTTAGGGTTATTAAGGCATCAACATGATTGTTTTTCCCTCTAGGGAACTGTTAAATGTCAACCTTCTCGAATATTTTGTAAGTTTTCTTACTACAGTGAGGCAGGTTTTCATCTTATTATCCTTTATGTTGAAATCCCCACTTACTTGCTGGGAGACCCATTTAGAATTGTTTAATACATTGTGGCACCTTACGCCCAACATTTAGGCCTTGCACAAGCCTAAGATCAATTTTTCATATTTAGCTTCGTGTTAGAGGCGTCGAATCCTAGCAAACATGATCCTTTATTTGATGGCAGCATCTTCTGGTGTGATGGGTATGATTCATACTCTTGTCCTCTTTGAATTAGAGGCTCATTTAATGTATAGGGTCCATTTATTAGTCTGTGCTTCCTCATCTATTAACTGATTTATTTCTTATTAGCCAATAGGTTGGTCCCCCATAAATTTAACGATAAAGTCTGCCAGGACTTGTCCCTTAATTATTGTTCTTAGTTGAAAATGGATATCGAATCTGTCGAGATCCACCGACCATTTTGAGAGTCATCCAAATAAGTCAATTTTCCAAAGAACGGATTCGAAGGAGTAGGAAGTGATCACCATTAATGAGTGAGCTTCTAAGTAATGTTTTAACTTTCTTGAGGCGACCACCAGTGCATAAAAAAGGTTTTTCAGGGGTAAGTAACATTATTTTACGTCCATAAGTGTCTTACTAGCATAATAAATGGGATGATGTCCTCCTTCTCTCTCACACACTATAGTTGAGCTTATAACATTATCTGATATTGTGAGGTAGAGACATAATGGGTCTCCATTATCTGTAATCACTAATAGAGGCGATTTTCTTCGGTAGGATTTGATCGCATCCAAAGCTCTTGAACAATCATCATCCATATAAGGACCTTGTCCTCTTTATGAGCTAGAAGAATGGTTGACAATATTCAAAATACCATTGAGATTTTAAACATCCCGCACCATCTATGGAGGCTGGAACCAGGTGATCCCATTGATATGATCTGGATTGGCTTCAATTCCTCATTTACTAACCAAATAGCCTAGAAACTTTCCAAACTAGATGTTTAATGAACACTTACATGCATTAAGTTTCATCCATAATTTCCTAAGGATCTCAATGGTTCTGGCTAAGTCTATGAGGTGGTCATCTTTGTTCTTGCTCTTGACTAACATATCATCGATGTAGACCTCCATTGTATCTACCATCTATTTTTTAAACATCTTTATGGATAACCTCTGATAATTTTCCCCTGGATTTTTTAGTCAAAACGACATGACCTTGTGACATTATAACCCAATAGGGGTTATAAAGGATGTTTTGTCGTGGTCGGGGCCGAATAATGGAATTTTATGGTACTTTTAATAGACATCCATAAAACTCACCCTTTCATGTGTTGTAATAGTGTCAACCAACTAATCGATTTTAAATAATAGGTTTTTACGGTGTAGTCCTTGGACTAACAATTTTGGATAAAAAAATTGATGAACCAAATTCTAAACGATTAGGTCCAACATATAAATATTGCCAATTTAAAAAATCATAAACCTAATAGGCTATTGGAGTTTTCTCTGCAACTAACGAATATTCTCCGAAATCGAAAATAACATCAATCTTATGCTTTTTTCGCCTGTCCTATAATCGATTACAGTGTCCTTAATCAATTCTACCTGTATCACTTGGCTCTATCATTTGTAAGTTTATCTTTATCAGCAGTTGGTTTTTTTATTTTCAATCGATTACAATAAGTGTATGTCCTTTGTTTTGATTCAAGAGACTCATTGTAATATTCATTCATGTGATTGAATAGCTTTTTATATGTTATATACGTATATGTTTTGATTTTGTGTTTTCTATGCATTTATGTTTGGATTCTTCATATATAGGTTATATTTATCAATATTTGTAATTGTTAGTTGAATGTGCTAAATGAATATTATTGATGTTTCATTCTAATTTTAGGAGTCCTTGATTTTGATTTGGTATTGAATCACTTATTGATATAGGTCCGCGCCAGCGGAATAACTAGTTCGATATCAGTTTTTAAAGTACACGCAGTGTTTATAAAGTAGACGTGATTATTTTTTTGAAAATACGTGTATGCTTTATTGCTTCATGTGTAGGTTTTTAAATAGTGCCTGTAATTTTATATTAATTATAAATAAATATTTTTGATATTTCATGCATTAAATTATTGCACACATCTTTAAAATTATTGACCTTTAAGTAAATGTTTTTCGTCTCTGTTTTACTGCAGGACATTATGATAAGTAGTGTAATAGCAAGGTGTTGTTATTTGGATAATATGGCTTGTATTGAAATATTTGAAGATAGCTCATTAGATTTCATATGCAATGAGTTGTGTATTAGGTTTACTAATTTGAGAAGTGGGATTTTTCATTGAGGTATTCATTTGGTGATGAATGTGAGTTCATGTTGGTTTGTGACAACGATGTTTATTTTATGTTGCGGTCCCAATTGATCGTGAAAGCTAATTTCATTTGGATATATGTCATTGATTCATTACCATTGCCAAGTAATACATGTCGTGAACGTGTTGAATGCTCTAATCGAATTTTTGAAGGGGTTGACTGCAGTAATACAAGTTCTTAGAGGGTTGACAATGGTGATACAAATACACAGAGGTTAGAGTCTTTATCACCAGGCACTGAAAATGATTTTAATAGTTGCATTGAAAATGACTTTTATCTTGGAGGTGTGGATCCAAGTAAGTCGAAAGTCTATCTTTCGAATGATTGGAAGACTTATATAAGTCATGAGCAGCAGTGTTTTGAAGGAGGTGTAGTGGAATTTTGGAATAAATTGAGAAAGTATGTCGTTAAGGTTGGGTTCAAGTATGTGTATTTGAAGAATGATAAAACTCGAGTGACGGCTGAATGCTCTAAAAAGACTACTGAGAATTGCATGTGGAGAATTCATGCTTCGTTATCTATAATAAATGGACACTTTTACATACGTGCAATGAATAATGAGCATATATGTAGAGGTGTCTTTCGTAGTTTGTCAGACAAAATGATAGCCACCAAGTTGGTTTCAACATTGATAGCTGATTATCTTAGAGATAACCTGCTATTGAGACCAATTGATGTAGTTAGAGATATGAATAAGAATTATGGTATTAATATAGCTTATCAACATGCATGGCGTGTGAAAGAGATGGTTGCTGTTGATATACATGGTGATGAAAAGGTTTCTTATGCATTAATGAATAATTATCGTGACCTTATATTGCAGTATAATCCTGGGTTGCATTGCATCCTTGACGTAGAACATGAGAGTAAAAAATTAAAGATAATATTTGTAATGTTGAAAGGATGTATTTATGGATTTCAATACTGCGGACCTGTTTTATTTCTTGATGGTGCCCTTTTGAAGAGCCGTTACCGTGGAACAATATTATCAGCTACTGCAAGGAATGGGAACAATGGTAAATTAATTCTAAATATTTTATTTTGTGTATTGCATTGACATTTTGTTTGTTCCATTCCATATCATCAAAATACAAGCATAAAAATATAAAGTACCTTTGAATGTCTTTGTTTTAGTTCACGTGTACTTTTCATTTTTATGTGTGTATTTTGATGATATGTCTTATTATATGTAATACTAAGTAAAGTACACGCATAGTACATGTCAAGTACAAGTGAATGTTTTTCTTAATTTCACGTGTACTTTTCATTTTTACGCGTGTACTTTGATGATGATGATGTTATGTGTAATACTAAGTAAAGTACACGCATAGTACATGTCAAGTACACGTGAATGTTTTTGTTAATTTCACGTGTACTTTTCATTTTTATGCGTGTACTTTGATGATGATGTTGTTATGTTGAATACAAATAAAGTACACGCATAGGACATGTCAAGTACACGTGAATGTTTTTGTTAATTTCATTTGTACTTTTCATTTTTATACGTGTACTTTGATGATATGTGTTATTATGGACATTACAAACTAAAGTACACGCTTAGTACATGTCAAGTACACGTGAGTGCTTTTGTTAATTTCACGCGTACTTTTCATTTTTATGCATGTACTTTGATGATATTTTTGTTATAGACATTACAAACTAAAGTACACACATAGTACATGTCAAGTAAACGTGAATGTTTTTGTTAATTTCACGTGTACTTTTCATTTTTATGCGTGTACTTTGATGATATGTGTTGTTATTTAGAAATAATAAAGCCAAGTACACGTTAAAAATGTAAAGTACCTTTGAATGTTTTTGTTTAGTTCACCTGTACTTTACATTTTTATGCGTGTATGTTGATGTTAGTGTTGTTAATAATAAAGCCAAGCAAAAGATTGGAAAGTAAACGTGCATGTCTTATTATCTTTATTATGTGTATGGTACATTTTTATGTTTTGTCTTGTTATTTACAAACAATTTATGTTAAACACATAATATATTTCCCATATGTTTTAAGGTCTGCGCTAGCAGCATCAATTTACAAAGTGTTGTACATGGTTATGTTATTTATTTTAATTTTAATATATTTCAGGACTTTTTCCTGTTGCATATGCTGTTGTTGATTCTGAAACCAAAGATAACTGGATGTGGTTTCTTGTCAATTTGCATAGTGCAGTAGTTGAGCAATATCGAAACATAACATTTATATTTGATCGAAATAATGGATTACTTGAAGCTGTTTCAAGGGTTTTCCCGTTGTCTGCACATTCTACATCATTTACAAGGGAATATAAAAAAGAAAATTCGTGGGAATTGTGCTAGATTTCGAAAGAAAATTGTTAAAGATTTTTTGTCTTGTGCATATGCTGTCTCAGTAGATGTATTTCACAAGAATATGGAAGCATTGAAGAAGGAAGGAGGGGCTGCTATTGCCGATTTCATTAATAGTTTGCCTCTCGAGAATTGGTCATGTACATATTTCTCTGGGAAACGGTATGGTGACATGGCATCTAGTGTTGCAGAGTCATTCAATTCATGGATATTGGAGGAAAGACATTTACCAGTAATGAATATGCTTGATAAATTGAGAGTGAAGATTATGAATTTCAATGCAAACAAACTTGTTGAGTTTGACACTTGGACAAATGAGCTATGTCCTTTTTTTCAAAAGTTACTGAATGAAAATTGGAATAAAAGCCGACATTGAACTATTAGTCTCTCAAGTCAAAATGTATTTGAAGTTCATTCATAAGTGCGAGCAACAGTTGACTTAGGAGAAAGGACTTATTCTTCTAAGAGTTGGCATATTAGATGTTTTCCATGTTCTCATGTTGTTTGTGTTGTGCAGAGGAAAGGGACCAGTATTTATAATTATATTGAGGAGTACTATATGGTATCTTTCTACAGAAAATCATACTCGATACCTATAGTTCCTCTTCCTAATTTGATTTCCTTAAATATTCCTATTCCTGAAAATCCATCTGTCCTTCCACCAATGACTAAGAGACCGACAGGCAGGCCAAGAAATAAGAGAATAAAGTCTTCTGGTGAGATCACAGTCAGGGAAGTTACTTGCTCGAGGTGTAGTAAAACGGGTCATTACAGGTCTACTTGTAAGAAACCCATTTGAGTACTTTTAAAGTTGTTGAATTCATTCATTTTTAACCATTTGATTGAATAAATTAATTAATAAACCATTTGTTTCACATAAATGAATTTAATTTTAGTTTTAAGTCTCATTTTTTAGTTTTTTTTTTGTAGCTGTACACATATTTTTCATAAAATACATGTGATCATTTTCCTGATGTTCACATGTACTTTACATTTCTATATGCATGTTATGTACAGTACACGCTCATTTTGATGTCCAGAGCAATTTTATCAATGTGTGTACTTGATGAAATATGCGTGTACTTTATGAAGTACACATAGAATACATAAATTACACGCATTTAAAAATGGATTTGGTCAGTTCAATATCCATGTACTTTATTAATGACATTTAATTTAGATTTACTTGATGAAATATGCATGTACTTTATGATGTACATGCATGAAGTACAAGCATAATATAAATATAATATGCGTGTACTTGATGAAATGTGCGTGTACTTTATGAAGTACATGCATAATAATTAAAGTACAGGCATTTAAATATACGTGTACACGCATGTTTATGCAAAGTACATGCATATTGATATGACAAAAATCTAATTCAATAAACGTGTGCTTTTTGTATTCCGCGTGTAATTTTATCAAGTAGACGTATATAAATGCATGTACTAATTGAAAAATCGTTTTGGACATTACAATGTGCTTGTACTTTATAAAAGACACTTGGGTCACTCATATTCTTAAATTCCTATGTGTATTATGGTCTGCGCCAGAGGCATTATTATACAAGTATTTCAATAGGCATGTACTTTATAGACTATGCATGTACTTTATAAAGTACACGTGTAATATATAAAGTACATACAATTATATAATTGTTTGGGACAATATCTTGTTTGTGCTTTATAAAAACTTGCGTGTATTATAATTTATAATAGATAGAATCATATTTTAACATACCAATTTTTTTATAATAAATGATATTAATGATTACATTTTTTACAATACACGTGATCATTTTTATAAGGATTCACGTGTACTTTACTATATTTGGTGTATGATATAAGTGAGAATACATGCATGAAAGAAATAAAAATTTTATTAAAAACAAAAAAATAAAGTACAATTTTTTCACATAACAAAAGCTGAAAAACTAAAGAAGGCTTCTATTAGGGAAGTTTGTCAAAGGCATCTAGGGTGTCAGGAAGAAAGTCAATTAAATTCGATCAGTGTCGAATTTCTTATTCTATGACAGCTACAAGGCCTTCATGGAGAGCCTTCTTCTTCTTGAGCTTGGCGATTTTCATGGGAACTTCTTGTGTATAGAAAGACATGAGGTCTTCATGTGTTTGAGGAATGTCCTCATCCACATCAAATAAATCTATGGGATTGGGTGGAAGTCTATAATATCCTTCCCTCACATATGTTTGAAACTGCTCAAAGGCAAATTCATGTGAGGAAATATTTTCCTCAATTTGCCTTATTTTCGTTTCATTTCTTTCATCTCTCTAGAGTATCTCGCAAGTTTTCTGCTGGAATAGCCATTATGTTATCTTTACCCTAGATGTAATGGTTAAGAAAGGAACAAATATTACTCTTTTATAGGAAAAGTTAAAGCTATTTATTTCTTGACCAAAAGTAGTTGGAAAGTGAGTAGTTGAGCTTAATAAATTAATTTTGGTTATTATGTCCTGAACAAATACTTAAAGTAGTTTTCAATTAAAAAAATTATTATATTAATCAGTGCGTGTACTTTAGTCAAACTGCGTGTACTTTGAAGAATTCATGTGTGTACTTAGTAATTATCACTTGTAGTTTTAGTGAAAAATACGTGTACATTGTTTCATAATACTCAGGTGAATTTTTTATCTAAACCGTACGTGGATTGTGGTCCGCGCCAGCGGAAATAAACCATTTTGGTTTAATAAATAAATAATAACCAATATAACAGAAAACAAATTACAAATATGGTTTGTATTTGAATCACAATTTATAGAAGTTTTTTCTACTTTCGGGGGAAGAAATATTTTGAGTGAAGAATTTTCCCGAGTACATATGCTCTTTATTTTAGCATGTTGGGGTCTTGAAATAATTTTTGCATTTCCTTGTTTTTGCTAATTTGTTTAATGTAGTACATGCATAACACCCCACAATCAATCCTGAAATTAAAATAAAACAAATATACAAATTAGTATGATGTGAATGAATTTTTTTGAAAAGATACAAATTAGTAATTTTTAAAAATGAAGTTTTTCTTACCCATTATATTGTTTAGGGCATTCATGATCTCTTAGTATGTCAAATTTGAGATCACTTTCCAGCAAGAAATCTGCTGTCCTTTTTTCTTGCTCTGTCAATGGATCATCATCCAATTTAAACTCATTTTGTGTACCTTCATCAAACTTCCTTTGAATTTTGAAACCATTGTTTTTCATTGTTTCTGCTTCAGTCTTCAATAGGCACAGTGTTTTTTGGAAGACAAAAAACTGTTAAGAAGACAAATATTTAGTGTATACAAATAAAAGAGTATATGAAGATTAAAGAGTGAAAAGTACGCGTATTATATTAAAGTACACGCACATTTTATTTTTTAATATCACGTGTATTTTAAAATATGATGCGTGTACTTTGCCTAAAGAGTTAAAAGTACACGCATAATATTAAAGTACACGCATATTTTATTTTTTCATATCACTTGTATTTTAAAATATGATGCGTGTATTTGCCTAAAGAGTTAAACGTACATGCATAATATTAAAGTACACGTAATTTGTATTGGTACATTTCATGTGTATTTTAAAATATGATGCATGTACTTTAATAATCTGGATGATTACGTGCAACTAATACAAAGTACACGCATTATATTATACACGTGTACATGTGTATAATATAAGTACAGGTAACATTACTAATTAAGTTTAGGCACTAACCAATTTTTTTGCATCATGGAAGAATATTGTATTTTTTTTCTTGTCGTTCGGTCGAAGGGAATCCATGTGGACCACTTTATTTTCTTTTTTGTATATCACAAGTAATGTGAAATATCCTACACTATGTCTGAGTACAATGAACAAATTATTACAAGTGCCTAAGTATTCAAATAAATCTCTATATAACTCCCCCTTCTTATTGACTTCATTTGTGCTACAAGCTTCTATCTGAATAAAAAATTACAGACATTGTGTTAATAAAAAAACTGAAATTTTGTTTCAAAAAGCTTTCGGTTTAATTGCACATACCCAACAATAATCAAAAAAAGTTTGTGAGTAGGAGAGCCCTTCCTCTGACAATTTTAACCTCAATACTTCACTAAAGGCAAGTATTATCAGTTTCACACAATATAAAATGGTGAGGAAATAGTAATATTGTAATTTAACGGATGTCTAATATTTGGACTACATACTTGGCTTGAAATTTCTTGATTGTTGAGGACTTCAACAAAATCTTTCCATGGGACATACGAATCCAGCCCTTGGAAAATAAATTCCCTGCATTTTATATAATCAATAAGAATTGTATAATAATAATAACCTTATTATTTTTCACCAAAAAAATATAAATTAGCGAAGTGATAAATCATAAAACGATACACTTTACCCTGGCTCAGCCTTTTGAATAAACTCTTCAATATTTTTCTTCGAAGCTTCATCGAGATATTTGTATACTTTGATTGTTTCAAGCTTGAAGTGAGTTTCTTTCATTTGTTGAGCTATTGTTAGACGACCTTTTCTCAGCTTTGACTCTTTTTGTTTCTTAATTGGTTCATGCTTTTCGATTTTGCTGTTAGCTTTTCTTTTCTTCTGTCCTCTAGTAAGAGGCCCTTTTGTTTTGGATATTTTGGGGGTGCCCTGAACTGTTTTTGAGGCTAATTCAATCTTCAAACTCGAAATTTCGTCCATGAGTTGTTTATTAGTGTTTGCCTGATATATTTAACAAGGAATGTTGGACTGTAAGAATTTTTTGAAACAATGATTCATTTTCTCTTACGTGTATTTTATAAAGTACACCCATGTATTTTAATACAAGCGTGTATTTTATAATATACACGCATGTATTATAAAATATGTGTACTTTATAAAATTTAAAATATAAACGTGTACTTTCAACATAATTTGCATTTACTTTAAAAAGTAAAGGCGTGTACTATATATCTATTGTACTTTATAGATACCTGATCAGTTTTTTTCAATGCTGATTCATCAAGCATTTTCTTCAACTCCGAAATTTCGTCATTAAGGATTTTATTATTGTTTTCCTGTTGTACAAAAAGAATGTTACATTATAAGCAATACTGGAATAAAACTGCATTATTTTTAATCAAATAATGCATGTACTCTGCATTATTTCTAATATCAAATAAAATTGCATTAAAAATACTATGAAATAAAACTGCGTGTACTTTAGGAAAACTGCGTGTACTTTAGAAAAACTGTGTGTACTTTAGGAAAATTGCGTTTACTTTAGGAAAATTGCGTGTACTCTGCATTATTTTTAATCAAAAGTACCTGTTGAGTTCTTTTCAATTCTGACTCCTCAAGATTATGCCTCAATGTCATCTTTTTTATGTCAGCATCTTTCCATTTTTGCAATGTATCATCATACTTTTTTTTGAGATCTTCATTACTCAAAGATAGATATCCATTTTTTTGTTCCAAAATTCGTGTTGATTCTGCCTGTTTTTTTAATAATTCATCCAATTCTTTAAATCTATCTTAGTCACTCATTGTGACCTGATTAAGCTTTTCTTTTAAAGAATTGTTTAACTCAACTAGTTGGGCATTTTTCACCTCCAACTTATTTAGTAAATCTTTTTCCTTCAAAAGGTTAGAATTCTCCACCTTTAACTTCTTCATTTCCTCATGGGCTTCAAAAAGTGAATCACGATCTACCTACAACTGTACATTCAAAAGGGCACTCTCCACCTCCAAAGAGGTAACCTTCTCAAGTGCACCATTAAAGTCTTCAGCTTCTTTAGATAGTTGATTATTTTTTCCAATAATTCCCTTTTCAAAACAGCAATTTGTTCCTCCAAACTAACCTTTGGTTGATATTTTCCCTTCTTTTTCTTTGGAGTCACAATGTTTTTAAGGGGAATATTCCAACCATGTGAAAGCTCATTGTCATTAATATCTTCAGCAAATTTTTCTGATGACGAATCAACATGTATAGGACTTTCTGTAGAAATGTTCAAAGAGTAACTTGGTCCTTCAAACTGAGATTCCTTTTGTACAGAACTGTCCTTACAAGCTGGTTTATTTGTATCATGCTTCAAAGTTGTTGTTGCGATGTCATTCTTCACAAACCATTGTCTCAAAGACGATAATTTCCACTTCAGGAATTTTGGAGTCTTATCTTTAAATTCTTCAACAGGAGAAATAATTTCAAATTTCTCACATGCTCAATACTGTGATCATACAAAAAACAAAATGATATTAATACTTGTATTACCTAGGGATTCATAATGGAAAATACAGGTGATTTGTTCAAAATACACGCAAAATTAAACGTGTACTTTGCAAATTTTACAATTGTATATTGAAAGTACACGTGATTTTTACAAATTTAACGTGTACTTTGTCAATATAAATTCACGTGTACTTTCTAAAGTACATTTATAATATTGACAAAAAATATAACAAGTGTATTTTGAAATTACATTGGTTATATTTACAAAATATAGTACACGTGTACTTTGTAAAATACAAGTGTACTTTCACGTGATATTTTCACTTGTATTTTCAAAATACACGTGATATAAGACGTGTATTTTCAAAATACACGTTAAATTATCACGTGTATTTTGAAAATACAATTCTACTTTATAAAGTACACTTGTATTTTTCAAAGTACACGTGTACTATGTTTTGTAAATACAACAAATGTACTTTCAAAATACACTTGTTATATCATGTGTATTTTGAAAATACACGTGAAAATACATGTGTATTTTCAAAATACAAGTGAAAATATCCCGTGTATTTTGAAAATACACGTGATATTTTCAAAGTACACGTGATTATTGGTATGTAAATTTTGAAATATCAGGAATATCACGTGTATTTTGAAAATACACGTGTATTTTCAAAATACAAGTGAAAATATCAGGTGTATTTTGAAAATACAAGTGATATTTTCAAAGTACACCTGAGTATTGGTATGTAAATTTTAAAATATCAAGATATTTGTTTACTCACCAGTAGGAAAATGACACATCCAGTAACTATGCTAGGTTTTGAACTTGCTGATTTGTCAAGTGAATGTATGAAAAAATCATGCACAGTAGATGCCCAATCATACTTATTCATTTCCTCAATATTGTCGATGTATTTCAGCCAAAATTCTCCAAGGGTGAAGATTGAGTTGGAGAAAAACAACGTGTTCAATCGACAATTCCTTCATCTGTCTCCAATTCAACTGATTTCTTCAAACCGTTCAGTATTTCTGACTTTCCTATTCTTTTTGCGAAGTATCGTGCTTGTAATCCAGTTTTTTGAGTAGTATTCGGTCGCTTTTTCAGTTCTATTGATTTTAAACCCTCAACCAGGGGTATGCCAAATATTTCACTTATATCTGTTGGCATTATTGGAATCCTACTCTTCATACGGAAACTTTTGGTTTTCGTATTGTACATCTCGATAATTGATAAAATATTTTTATCCGTCTTCTTATGATCCACTTCTACTACTTTCTCACTGTAGTAGGCATTGAAAAGCTCCCAAAATGGAGTCTTCTTAAGAAGTTCAATATGGCTATTGTTTATTTTATCTTTAATCTGATGCAAATCATGGAGAAAGCTAACAATATTTGATCGATATTGGTCATTCTTCTTTGCAGGACATTTAGATTTTAATGCCACACAAGAACTAGAACTGGAACTAGATGAAGAACTATCATCAGAACTTCTTTTTTTTGTTTCTTTCCTCTTCTTGCCTTCATCTTCATCCCCATTATATTGATCTATAAACAAAATTTAAATTACTAACCTATAATGATATGTACAAAAAATAAAAAACATGCGAATTAGAATAAAACATAGACTAAAACAATAAAATACAAGCATATTTAACAAAAGTACATGCAATATTCTCACAAATAATTTATACTAGTCTCAACAAAATACATGCTAAAGGCGATAATGTATATTGTCAGTTTCATGGTAATACCTAACAAAGGTTGTTCTACAAGTCAAAAACCAATATTCTCTATTCCTAACATATTCAGTAAAGAAGTGATACAATAGCTGAATGATAAAAGATCTAACATTATCAAAACCCCTTAAGCAATACTGCTCAATTCGTTTAGCTAAATCTTTCGCTTTTGATTCAGTTACTTGAAGCTGTTGCACATCAAAAGTGCAGTAAATGTCTTCATAGTAGTAGTAGAAACCAAGTAATCTTTTAACTCTATCATTGATGCGAAGGAGAAAATGAATTTCGTCGTCATTAGTACTATTGATTGTCAATGTGGAAGGCTTTGTATTGTGAAGATCTTCGAACGTGCAAGCAGCAGTTTTGTAGTTGAACATGCTTGATCGTATGATTCCTAAACAATAACGCAACAATACAAAATAGTACACTCATAATACACATTAGTACATGGATATGGGATTGAACAAATTGAATTTCAATGTGCGCGTACTTTATGAATTTTTTGCGTGTACTTTCAACAAAGTACACACAAAAAATGAAAAAGTACACGCAATAATACTGATTACAAGCTAATAACATATCATTCAAATGCAGCTAGCGCGGACTCATAAATATTAACACAATAATAATACTTCTTACAAACTCATGGAATATCATTCAAATGCCGCTGGCGTGGACCAAAATAACAGAGGATTGATCAAATATGGATTTGAAATATATATTTTATAGAGTACACGTATAAAACATAAAAGTACACGCATAATGAATTGAGAAATTCAATTTCAATGTGCGTGTACTCTGTGTATTTTGCATATACTTTTTGATAGTACATGCAAAACAGGGCTTGTACAAGTACATATTCCAATCATGTATATATTCCTAGTCCTTGATAAATCCTCGATAAATGATGTATGCAGGAGGAAAAGTACAATGCTGAAATACATATATCTAACATGCAAAAAGTGTGTTTTAATATTAAAATGAAGGACAAAAATATATTTTTTATATCATGAAGAAGAATAATGTGATTTCATCAGTCCATGTGTCTACAAATTTACACATATGAGAACACAAAATACACAAGGACAAACAGGTGATAAGAGAATGTGTACATACTTGTTAGTGGTGTTTGGAAGAATTTGATTTAGGATGTAAAATGAAGTAGTTCAACGATTAGGGTTTGATCGAAGAGAGTTAGGGTTTTGATCGAAGAGAGTTAGGGTCTCTTCTCGATCAGGAGTATTTATATGTTGTTGTTGACTAAAATTTTATTGAGAAATAGATTCATTTTGGGGTTTTGATAGAAGAGATGGTATGATGAAGGTTTTTATTCAAGAAAGAATACAGTGTTTTTGGCGCTTCAATTTCTGAATAGTGCGTGTTTGTTTTAATTTCGGGGTATTTATATGTTGGACCTAATCGTTTAAAATTTATTGGGCCTGGTTTTTTTGTCCAAAATTGTTAGTCCAAGGACTAGATTGTAAAAGACCCTTTAAATAATTGGAAGTTGTCTTTAGGATATTTTCTGCTGAGATTTATGAAGTCAATACATACCCTCCAGCTATTGTTGCTCTTCTATGCCACTACTGGGTTTGATAGCCATTTTGGGAACTGAACTTACCTAATGGATCCTTCATACACAAGCTTACCTACTTCTTTCTCCACCGTTTTAGCCTTCTCGGGGGTTATTCGACATGCTTTTTGAATGATCTACTTAAAGGTCGGGTCAACGTGCAGATGATGGCAGGCTAAGCCATAGTCAATCCTGGGCATAACATATGGTTCCCAAGAAAAAAAGATTAGATTTCTTCTCAAGAAGGGAATTAATTCTTCCTTTTCATAATCAATAAATATGGTTTCGATCAGAAAATTTCTTTTTGGCAGGTTGTCATCAGTTCTAACTTTCTCCAAGATTTCATTGACCCTATTAGTGAGGTGAACCCTGGTCTCCTCCACCACTGGGTAGCCGTACTGTAATTTCTATTTAGAGGGTGTATCCCCTCCGAGGTCTCCTACGGATCATCCTTTACTTATTTTTTCTACTCCTTCTTGGGTCGGATGGCCATGATGAAGAACTTTCTTATAGTGGCCTAGTCGCCATGAATTTTGACCATGCCTCGAGTGGTGATACACTTCATCTTCTAGTGGTAGGTAGAAAGCACGACCCTCATGGAGTGTAACCAACCTATGCTTAGAACACTATGATATGGGGACTCTATGACTACCACCCAAAACTCGATTAGCATTGAAATGTATCTCACCCTAACCGACAGGACTATCTTTCCCAGTGGCATCCCGATTATTCTAGAGAATCCGACCAATGGGACTGTGATTTTCTTGAGGTCGGTTGTATTAAGTTTCGCTTGTGGAAAAACCCTAGATACATTACCTCTAATGAGTTTCCCTGATCCACCAGCAGCTTATCGGTGTACCAATTTGCAATTCTGAGGGTTATCACGAGTGCATTATGATGTGGGGTCCATACTTCGACCAAATCGTCCACAGTGCATACGATGTGTTTAGTGTAGTGGACTTCCTCTGGTAACTGGTGCTTACCATCTTAGCTCTTAGTACGGTCAAGCTGGAATGCCTTTATGATAGCGGTGATCTTTTTCATCTCCATCCGAACAGTACTCTCTTAAATCTGTTTTAGGTTTGATGCCCCAAGGATCACTGCGAACTCATGTCTCATATCGTCAGCAAGGATGTTGCCCAGCTTTTGGTTGCCATTTACTGCGACCTTATCATCTTTCTTCTCGATCTATTCATTGAGATGACCAACTTAGTCTTAACTCTTTTAGGTGTGACTTCAGAGCCTTATAATTCTATATTCTGTGACCGCCCTCCTTGTGGAATGAGCATCTTAGTGTGTTATTCCTTTTTGTTAGATCACCATCCATCTTTTTGGGCCACTTGGTAAATAATTGGTCCTTGATCTTTCTTAAGATCTTGAATATAAGTTCCTTGAGGATCGTGTGAATATCTTGCGCTTTCGAAGGATCAGCTTTGTTTCCATTCTTAGAGATATTTTGCACCCCATTCTTGTTCCCTTTATTTAGAGTGTCACTATTGTCTCCTCCTTTGGTTACCTTTGCTCGACCATTTTCCCCAGCATTAAAGTGAACCACATCTTTAAGCTTGATGTGTTTCTCAATACGAGCCATAAGGTAGTCAATCGTGCTAGCTTCTTTCTTTGTGTGGCCGATAGATCAATTTTTAAGGATAGAATGGCAACCTGCTCCGAATAGTCCTCCACTTTATTAAAGACCTCACAATACCTCTTGGTGTTTCATGAATACTTTTTTATGGCTTCTTTTTCATCGTAAAAAGTGCATCCATATGCTTGGAGTGAGATATGTTGGTTATGAAGCGAGTAGTAAAAGCCTTTGCTAGGGCTTTGAGACTCTTAACTGACTGGTGAGGCCGCTTCTCGAAACACTTTTGTGCTCTGCTCACCATGTTTGACACCATGGAGGTAGGTGTTGTGTTTTTTCACAGGCTGGTCCAGGCTTACCGTTATATGGAGAGACTTTGGTATTCTATCCAAGCAGGGGAAGTTTGGGGACCCCAGGATGTAGATGATGATGGGGTTAGTTCTTCTGGCAGCTGCGACGGGTAGGCCATCTTTATAAAGCTGGAGATTATTTGTGAAGATTTTGTATGGTATTGTGTTTGGTTATGTATTTAGTTATTTTCTTTTGGTAGGAATAACTTTGGGGAGGTTGTTTAGGAGAAATTTGGTTTTATTTTATTTTTAGGAAAATAAGTTTTGGGTAGTGGGGGAAGATGATTAACTCCTTACGTCAATATTTATAATCGCACTGGAATTTCTTATCAATGGAATAAAAAAGATTTTAATTACATCGTGGTGCTTTTTGATGAGTTCTGCATTTGAATTATCTGTACCAATCTAAGGCATACATAATCCTTTTGTTCATATAAATGAAAACAAATGAACCGCCATTATCGGAGATAACAAAAGAATAGCAATTTGTGAAAAAGAAGGGGGTCGTGCTCATGTAAAGCGTATGAGCTGCCTACATACCTCCAGGGGTTTTGAAAAATTTTGAGTTACATTTTTTAAAGAAAAAAAGGATTTTAGAGGATCATATCCCACATAGTTATGAGTAGAGGGAAATAAACAATTTTTTTGGAATAAAAGGGAGGTGAGAAGAGTCATAGCGCGCCGAGATTTAAGACTAAGGGAATAATTTCTTGAGACGGTCCATATTGATTGGACGAGACATCTTTTCTCCATCATGGTCGGTGACCATAGCGGCGCCATCGGATATAATCTTCTTCATAATGTAGGCGCCACTCTAATTGGGATTGAATTTCCTTTTGGGGTCCCAGACAGGCTCTATGATCTCTTTAAGGGCTAAGTCCCCTTCTCGAACACCACGGTCCTTGGTTCTCTCCTTTAATGATTGTGATATTCGGCGATGGTACCCTTGTATATGAAATAAATATTTTAGTCTCCATTCTTCCAGGAGAGATAACTCGTCGAGACGGCTCTGATGCTAGTCTTCCTAATAGACTTTCTTTTCAAGTATTATACTTAGTGAAGGAATTTCTAACTCAATGGGTAGGGTTGTGTCCATGACTATACCAGAGAGTAAGGGGTAGTCCTAGTAGATGCTATAACTGAAGTGAGGTATCCCCAAAGGGCGTAAGGGATTTAATCGGTCCAATCCTGACAACTCTTAGCTATTTTACTGATGATATCTTTAAGGTTTTTATTAGCGGCTTAGACTGAACCATTTGTTTGAGGTTGGTAGGGAGAAGATTTGTGTCTCTGAATCCTATACTCGTCGACCAATTATGTGACTTCTGCCTCTAAGTGAAACCCGTAGTCTGATATTAGCTCATGAGGCACCTCATATCGGCAGATGATATTTTTTTAGATGAACTTGATACATTTTTGGCATTCAGTACTGCGTATGACTCATCTTCGACCCATTTAGTGAAGTAATCAATGGAAACCAAAATAAACACGTGCCCATTGGAGGCCTTGGGTGTAACCTTCCCTATGATATCGATGCCCCAAGTAGAGAATGGCCAAAGAAAGGTAATGTTATGCAATTCTCGCGGAGGTAAGTGTTGGGGGTTGGAAAACTACTGGCATTTAAAATATCTCCAAGCATATGCGGTGCAATCTTTAACCATAATAGTCTAATAGTAACCCTATCAGATGATTTTCTTGGAAAGAATATGGCCATTCATGTGGGGTTCGTACTCCTCACTATAGATTTTCTGCATCATTTATTCAGTGTTAGCCCCTGTAATGCAGTGTAAGTGGTTTCCATCAAAATTTCTCTTGAACAGTGCTTTATCTCAGATAATGTACTTGGCATCCAGTTTACGGATCTTGGAGATATCTATCATGCTTGAGGAGGCGCTAAATATCATTATACCAACAATCGCCTATATCAGGATCTTCTTCTATGACTAGCTCAATGTGATAACAATGGGTTGGTTTATCTTATCTTTGGACTAGAAAGAGAGCTATCATTATTCCCTCGGGCATGTTGACCATGGAGACTAAGGTAGTAGGGGCATCAGCATAGTTGTTATTTTCTTAGGGCAGGTAATGGAAGGTGATATATTTGGCATGGGAGGCCATCTCTTGAAGTTGGGTGTGGAATTTTAAGAGTTTCTCGTCCTGGACTTGCCATCTTCTGAGGACTTGGCCAATTATGAGGGCTGAATCCCTGTAGAAATCTAGGTATCGAATTCCCTTTTCGAGAGAGACTTTGAGGTCTACGATGATTCCCTCGTATTCGATCATGTTATTGGTGTAGGAAAAATATAACTTGATGGAAATGGGAGTATGAGAGTCATCAGGGGCAATTAGGAGTATCCTAATGCAACATCCTTTCTTATTAGTGTCACCATCAAAGAACATTTGCCATCGGAGGTGGTTATTTTGGGAGGTGAAAAGGATACTTTTATTCGAGAATTTAGATATTCAAACATCAGTTTCATCCGTAGGGTAGTCAGTAAGGTAGTCAGAGATGGATCTCCTTTTCATGGTTTTCTACGTGACATACACAATATCAAATTTGGCTAATAACATCAACCATCGATCCATTTGGCTTGACAAGGTGGGTTTCTCAAGCAGGTATTTGATAGGGTCCATTTGGGATACCAATCTGATGGAAAAAGCGAGCATGTAATGTCGTAATTTTTAAGTGACCTACACAAGGGCGACACATGCTTTCTCCAGGGCAAGTTGACTTCGTACCCAACCTATTTGTGACTGGCATAGTAGACGGGTCTCTTTTTAATGGATTCTTCAAGGTATTGGGCAATAAAGCCGCAACTGCGATGTCTATTACGATCAGGTATAAGAGTAAGGGTAGACCAAGTTGTGGTGGCATGAGTATTGGAGGTTGGGTTAGATATTTCATAACAAGGTCAAAAGCGTCCTAAAAATCTTCATTCCAAACCTTAGTGGAATCCTTCTATAGGAGTTTGAATATGGGTTCATAAATGCAAGTCAGTTGGCTGATCAACCAGATGATATACTATAATTTTCCCAAGAATCCTCGGACTTCCATCTATGTTCCGGGTGGTGGAATTTCAACTATGGCTTTAAGCTTGACAGGATCTACTTCAATACTCTTCTCGCTAAAAATGAATCCCCAAAGCTTCCCTTTTGTAATGCCAAAGACACATTTTTGTGGGTTAAGAAGTCGCATCTTGTATCGCCGTAGTCACTTGAAGAACTTTCAGAGAGTGGGAACATGACCTTATCGAGTTCTAGAGTTGATGATCATATCGTCCAGGTAGACCTCGACTTCTTTATGTATTAGATCATGTAAAACAGTTGTGTCATCCCTCTAGTAGGTAGACCTTATGTTTTTTAGACCAAATGGCATAATGGTGCAACAGAAGGTTTCCCGTATGATGATGAATGCAGTTTTATCTTGATGACACGGGTGCATCTTGATCTAATTGTATCTAAAAAACTTAAATGAATGACTTAAGAGTGTGACTGGTTGTATTCTCTACAATCATGTCGGTATTGGGTAGCGAATAATCATCCTTTGGAAAGGCCTTGTTCAAATCTCGGTAATCAATACACATACAAAACTTTCCTCTAAATTTCGATATGAGTACAAATGTTGCTAGACATGAGGGATATTCAATCGCCCGTATGAAGCCTATGTTTAATTGTTTGACCACTTCTTCCATTAACCTTGAGTGACCAGTCAGTGTGGAGCTTACACAGTTTTCGTTTGACCGGTTTGCATTCTAGGTGCATTGGAATCTCGTACTGAGATATTTTGGGATCAATATCGGGCATGTCGTCATAGGAACATGAGAAGACATCCATAAATTCCTTTAGCAATCATTCTAGTTTCACGTTCTCTTCTTGTCAAGGGTGGCCCCCTATCCTAATCTCACGCAATTGGATACTAGAACCGATATTAATAATAATTATTTCATCTTCATTAATTTTAACGCGGTTATGTTATTTGTTATTAACCTTATTAAGATTAGTAAAGAATTATTCAATTACAAAATCATCATCATAAATAGTTTGTTTCATTGTTGGGAAAAACAGAGTTGAGAACCACATCGAATGAGGTCTTAATTACATTGTCAGAATGGGGAGGAAAAACAAAAGAGGAAATGAGATAAACATCCGGGTTGGGTTGCATTTCAGCGGGTGGAACTAGTATATCATTTCAGTTGAGGAGAGGTGCATCAGTAGCTTTGATCAGGCGGGATGGATCCGATGATGTAGAGTTTAAGTGGACCATGCAGAGTGTCAGGCCTGGTGTCTGCAAGTTGAGTGAATCCTCGGAGTCACTTCCCTCAGAATCTTCGGTAGAAGCTATAGTCTTCTCAATGAGTGGTTACACATTATGGTGGGAACTTTTGGCCAATGAGTAACTCTATTAGAAACAGATATCCATTAATGGTTTCATCTTCGCGTCCACATGATCATACCATGGTTTGGGAAAGCAAAAAAGGGGAAATCTTCACCCCCTTTAACGAATCTTCCCTTCAAGGAATCTCTTGAGGCATTCTTAGTACTTTCTAGGATTTTCTACAATCGAGGTTGACGGAGCATTTTAATTCTTCTAATGATGGTTAATAACCCAGGCCACAAGGAGGAAAGGACATCTTCAATACTATGGGGTCTAGTATTCCTTCTTATCGTCTTCCCAGCCCTAGTCCGAGCATGAAGTGCATGTTCTTGAACATCTCTATCACATTGACATTTCCATGGGGGCTATGTTCTAGATAAAATATATATTTGAAATCATCTACAACTGTGAGCGAAAGTAGTTCGACTAGAAAACATAACAGAAGAATATCATTTTCCCCATGATGTATCTCTAGGTTCAGATTACTAGTGCTTGCATTCTCAGTATTATCATCACCGCCCAAGATGGTGATGACATGACCATTGGTGAAGAAATTCACTTTTTTATGGCGAGAGGAACACACACCCTTTATACTATGGAGACATGGTCATCCGAGAAAAAAGTTAAAACAAGTCAGGATGTCAATGACCTGGAATTCAGTAATGGGATTTATAGGGCCAACACCTATTGTAAGCTTTATGGATCCCATCACTTCTCGATGATTATTATCATAAGCACACACTATGAAAGAGGTAGGAGCAAGGTCACTCACTTTCAGTCCCAAGCAATTGAGGGTTCTCAATGGTAAAAAATTAAGGGTTAATTCATTATCGACAAGAGAAAACGGGATGGTCTTCCCCATGACTTCAATAGAGATATTGAGACCAGATTTGTGATTTAAACCAAACCTAGGGATTTTTTTCTTCAGAGTAGGAGATCACTCTAGTAGAGGATAGATATATGACCAGATTCACTACTTATTCTAGTGTGGTGGAATGAGGGACTATGGGTCTAGTAAGTAGTTTCATCGAGGCATTTCGATGCAGATGGGAAGACATAAAGAGTCCCCATAGAGTGATGTTAGCCTTATTTTTCTTCATCTGATCCAGAGGATACCAATAGTTGTGAATTCATGTCATATTACATAAAGAGTCCCTACTAATTTGCGTTTCCATCATGTGAATTCATGTCACGATACATAAAGAGTCCCCACAATGGGCATCAGGTTTGAAATTTTAGGGAAGTGGGTTTGGTAATGGACGAAGGTCTAATGGGTTAATAAGATTTCATCTCAAAAAGTCTTGGTAAAATTTGGAGAGGGGAGTGTGCAACAGGGTGTATTCTTTTTTTCCTAGGTTAGGGTGGCTTTCTAGTGCCCATGAATTAGTAGGCTGAGAAATATTATTGATGGTTGAAACCGCAGTATTGGAAAGCTTCCCATACTTTCTCAGAGTGAACTATCCGGATACTTTTATTGGCTCAACTTCTATCTTGGAAAGATTCTCTTAAATCTCCACTTCTACTTCCCAATGGGCTCAGAATTGGGGGTAGTATTGTCCTTCCATCGTCGCTCGGACATGGTTAAGAAGTGTTTCCTCACAATACTGACTTGTTCCTCTATAAAAGGCCAACCGGTTGGTCATGGTGGCATCTTTCTCCCCCCACCTTACTATGAAGTTACTGACAATTTCCCTAGGATTCTATTTGAGAAGTTCTAAATCACGACAGATAACCTCTAACTTCTCAATGTATTTGTACTGTGACATGAATTCACAGGCAAGATCCTACCAACTACGGATTTTGGATTCTTCGAGAGATAGGAACCTGCAAAGAGCGTTGTCCTTAAAAGTCTATTGGAATATTTAGGCCATTATTTCCTTTGAGGCACCTAAGAGAGTCATGGCTCAGTGATAACTTCAAAGATGAACAGTTGGGGGCCCACTACCAGCAAACTTCTTAATGATAGGCATTTTGAACTTTTTTGGCAGCCTTGTTTAAGGATAGGGGCACATATGGGTTAAATCCATGTAGTTTTCGAAGATTCGGACTTGGTCAACATTTTAAAGTCTTCCTTGACCTTGTTCAACTCTTATTAATTCAGATCAATGTTTACGGGTAGGTTACCCCCTGGTTGGGAAATATTTGGCATAAGGAGCTAAGCTGGAGGTGGCTCACTAGTAGGAGGGGAACGAGGATCGTGCTGATATTCTTTTGGGACCCAAATAGGCTCAGGTGCAGGTGAACCCATAGCATAAGGGAAGAGGACCTCGAGATCTTTAGGAATAAGGACCCGGTTTCATTAAATCTTATGAACCTCGGTTTGAAGGTTATCAATCTTCGTAGTAAGTTGGGCTAGAACAGTCATCAAATCCGATTGCACATTCAGTACTTGGTATGTGTTCTCCATAGAAAGCATGTGAAGGAGTATTATGGACTCACAGGAAGTAGCGGGAGAACTGATGGACCCTTTGGGCGATTCGGTAAGAGGGTAGTTTAGAATAGATGGAGGCGTAACCCCTTTTGAGTACAGTAATGATAGGTCAACCGATAATACTCTTGAGTAATTATAAGACACACAATCACAACTTAGTGAAGATAAACTCAGTTTGGACTCACAAATCTCTCGTATATAACTCAAAAGATAATAATGGACTCATAAGTAACTCAATTGGATGGAGAGAGAGAGGTGATCACCCTGGATACACCTTGGTAGGAACCCAAACACACCAACCCTCAATAGTCTCCAGTCAGATATTAAAAGCTTCGTAGTAAATGACAATGTTGGGTGAGTAAGAGCTCTGGTTTTGGAATAACTTCTTTTTGATGATAATCTCTCTCTAGCCAATAATATCTATGAATAACTCTCTCTCTTAGAAGTGGTTGAGGCCAATAAATAACTAGAGCGATTATTCATAGATGTTATTGGCTAGAGAGAGAGTATGACATAAAGTATAAGGTATGTCTTTCACATTTGTAGAGGACTGAGACATACCTCATACTTTATGTCACAAATATTAAATGCCTGATGGACTAGTCTGCTCCACATCATGAGCATAAAATGCTAAGACATGCCTTTTGCCTAACCATTGTGCGTCATGGGGCTGTCGTCACAGAGGTGGCTCACTAACTGTCTTACAACCCTAAATACCACTGTGGTTTACTCAAGTGTAGATTTGACATTGCTTAGCTAGATAGTAGCATCACATAAAGTAGATATGACATTAAGTACAGGGTTATTTGGTTCACACCACAACGCACGACAGAACTCAAGGTTGTTCCACCCAAGGTTCCACGATCACAGGCCCTTCGATGTTTTACTAGGTGTATCTAAAATGGTAAGGATAAGACCCAACGCTGCCTCACTTCGCAATCCTCTAAACCAAGTCCCTCTGAAGTTCCCACGGCTAGGTCATTCGATAGAGCATGAAAGCTCTCCCTGGCCCAGCCAAGCCTGGTCTCTCGCGAGTACCGTTTGACCTCAATCTAAATAATATTATAATCATTATAGATCATAGTCAATATAAAAAAGAGATACAATAAGACTAAGTAAAACCACAAAACTAAAGGATGATCTCTCTCGACCAGTTTCTTCACTAGAATATCTCCCTAGCCTTCCACATTGAACTACCTCGCTTGATCTGCCTCGCTGAGTTGCATCTCTTGTACTACCTTGCTGAGCTGCATTACTGCCTTAATCCCTTGAGTCTGTTATATTAGCTTGGGGGTTATCTCTAATCTTAAGATTATCTTTAAGCCCCCTACATTTGTCGCTTAGTGTAGAGATTTGTTGTGGGAACAGGAAATGTCTGCACGAAAACTTCTCAATTCGATGAACCTTCTATTTGAAAAAATTCTGGCATTTATGTCTTCATTACAACTTCTGTTGTTATCATTTCTAGGAAAAAAGTAAAATTCTCCCCGATATACCTGGACTGAAGCGTTGCGAATAAAATTCTCCCAATTTGAAGGTACTGTCTCATTGGGATTTCCCGTAATGGTAAAAATTCTCCATGTTGTCGTTGTGGACTGAGTCAAAGCTATCTGCATTTGGCTGCTAGCGAGGTGACATTTTGATTATTTAAACTATGCCTGCAAGTGACTTCTCCCCAAGATACCTGAAGTTTGGCGAATATAGTTTCATCTTGTTCAAAAATCAAAATTCTCCCCGATGTACCTGAGTCACAGCGAAACCCCGTTTGAACCTGTGGCGAGGGGACATCGTACCTTTTTGAATCGTGATAACAGCCTCTGCGTTGTGGGACATCCGATGTGTCTGACAAAAATTCTAGCCCCAAAATCATAACTTGTTTTGAAAGTAACCCTTTCTAATCCCCATGCGTCACTTCATTAATGATGTGGTGTCGTCTTTTCAACTGTCGGGACACTCCCCGCAGTGCCACGTGTCCATTTGAAATGATTGTGGGCGACTTTGCACGTGCGGTAGTGGGGAACTCAAAAGCCAACTTATGATTTTCAAATGACTATTATTCAAACAATTAGACATTTTTTTTCATTCACATTTCATTCTTCTTCTTCAACCCTCAGAGCATTTAGAGAAAGAAACTCCTCAAACCTCCATTGTTACCAAGCTTTTCTCTAGTTTATTTTCCTTCGTTGTCTTCTTTACCACCTCCTATAGCCATACTCCTCCATTTTCATCCCTATCTCCTTCCTGTCAATATTTATTCTTTCATCGTTACCTGTCATGGCTTGTTCAAGTGTTGCCAATACGCCAGCAACCAGTGCATCGCCTGCAACAAACCTTGCCCCTGTTGTTGCCTCCGCCCTAGATGCCGCTTCCCTAGTTGCAGTGTGCCGATAATAGTTGCGCTTCTATCTTCGCTCCCCCATTTTTGTTGAGGAAGATGATTTTCAGGGCGCCCTCAAAACTTGCACTCTGAGTGTTAAGTATGACCCTTTGCTTTTGGTTGATGAAGACCAAGATTCCACTTCTTGGGGTTATTTTCCTCCAGATGGGACTATGAGTTTGTCTTGACCTAGGTGACTTCCCTTGGTACCACATTGATTTCGAAGGACCTGGTGGTTCCCCCTTCCACTTTGATGCTTGGAACTCGTTTATGCAGACCACTTACTATGACGATCTTTCCAAGGTTGGTCTTCATCGAGTTGCCTGGTTTGGGGAGTTCACTCTCTCCAAACACAATGCTTCTCTTCAAATATTGGTCTCCCACTGGAACATTACAACTCACACATTCATTATTTCATGGGGAGAGTTCACCGTTATGCTTGAGGACATTTGTGAGTTGCTTGGGTTTGAGCCCATATGTATTTTGGCTTATCACGACGAGGCTTTGGACGCCGAAGAGACAACGGACCGAGAAGACTTGGATCAAATTTGTAGGAGGTGTTTCGGTACTTCTAATAAGGCTACATTCAATCCCCTCATAAACTAATTCTATCTTACCAACCCCACTACTGAATTTGGCCCCGACGAAGGTATATCTCTTGAGTTACCAGCCTACATACTTATGATTTTTCTCGTTTTGTCTTGCCTGGCAAACCCAATGATCAACCACGTAGGGGCTTGATTAATATGTTTGTCCGTTTGTCTAGAGGATATAAGCTTCCTCTGGCATCCATGGCCTTAGGGTCACTTTATACATGGTTGTACAAGACCCATGTGGACACGGAATGACTAACTTTGCCAATGCCATTATTTTGACTGGTTTTCTTTATTTTCATTTTCTCGAGATATCGGCCAATCTTGTTCCCCTTCGAGATGGGGAAATAATCAAGCCCCATTGCCTTTTTTGCTTTCACAAGAAATAGAGTAGAAATAAGCTTCTGGGCATTTTTGACAAAGCAAGTTGCTTCGTGATGAGGCCCTATAGTGAGGATTCTGTTATCCATACTTGGAACTTCTTCGGTCTTGTACCTAGGGTGATGGGGCCCACTTCAGAGGATTTTATAGCAGAGGATCCTTCTTTTGCAATCGTTTTGACTTTGACTCCCCGCTATATTCCCTCTTACACTGGATGGGGATATACGTCTGAACATTATAACCCTAATCATTACAACCATCAGTTTGGGTAAGACCAAAGGGTTCCTCGGTCGGTGCTTCAAGATTCTCACCCCAGGTCCTCTTTCCCTAAGGCATGTGCCTTTTACACCGTGTCAGCTTCTTCCATGATCTGCTCAGCCATAAGTGGTCGTGTTACCATTTTTGCACTTTCTAGGAAGGGGGATGTAACTAGTGAGTTTGCGCTGAAGTATTGACCAAGACAGATAGTCAATATTCATGAATTCATCCAAGGTCCCCCTATTTACCCCGTTGTACAGAGTTTTCCTCCTTTAGAGCTGGGGCTAAAAAGGAATTCTATTCTGGGAATTGAGTTCCCTCTCAGTTGAACACCAAAGGATCCTCCTAGCAAGATGCCTCTATACTACCCAGTAATCCTTGTTGCTGCAGCCAAGGCCAAGAAAGACCTAACGCCTAAACCGCCTGCTGGAGGTTCTTCGGCCACTGCAGCTTCTGGTGAGGGTCCCTCACAACCCCATTCGCAAAAGGAAAGGAAAACTAGGATTGGGGCCTCCTTGAAGCCCAAGTCCCCACATAAGTCCCAAGCCCCTATAGATGCTTTTCCCATTGCCTCTATTCCTCCCAACACTTATGTGCCTGAGGAAATACGGGAGGCAGTTAGAAAGGAGGTAGAACGGCTACAACATTCATTTAGACAAACTACATCATCAGTTCCTCCTCCTGAGTCATTTCCCACTATCGTGGTGGATCCAAATGAAGGGACATCGCGAAGGGAAAGGCATTCCCATGGTCATTCAGGTATTGACGCTTCTGGTAAGAGGAAGAAAATTTGGGGAACCATGGCAAGTAAAAGGAAAGCCTTTATAGTGCAACCCACATCAGTTACCCCTACTCCTAGAGGTTCTCCTTCTTACTATCCTTCTCCTTCTCCTTCTCCTTCTCCTTCTCCTTCTCTTGATGCATTTATATCAGTTAATGATAGCCATAAGGTTACAGTTGATCTCAGTGAGAGGGCTTATCCTCACTCTTCTCCTCCAGCTTCGCCCATTATCGTACCATCACACTCTTCTTCTGAGCACGAGGTTAGTCGTTTAAATCTTAGTGAATTCTCTTCTCTTTTTTTACACTTGTTCTTTTTTTCTTGTTTCTAGTAGGAGGATGATGAAGAAAGGCATTCTCCTCCCATCAGTCCTTTTGTGGGAGGACACTTTGGTGCTTCTATGATCGAATTATCGCCTCTCCATTTTCCCATAACAGGTCTTACTTATTCATGTCGTTTGGCCTCCAGTCTTGCAGAGGAGGCTACCAAGAGGGATGCTACGCTCGTTGAGTCTGTGGGGATGTTCTCTCATCCAGAGGAGACTCCCCTAGCTTCTTCTGATTCACCCTCTTTGTCGGTGGGTCCTTTGGCTGTGATTCCAGTTTTGCCAAGATCTTTCGAGGTAATAAATTCTAAGTGGTTGGTAGATCTTTCTTATATCTTTCCTTCCTTGATGTATCCTCTAAGTGTTTTATTGTGTTTCAGGTTGAAGTTGCTGCATCACTGGTTGATGCCCTTCTTCAGCTTCCTTTATTAAGGCCCATCTCTGAGTTTTCCCCTTTTTCCAAAATCACCGAGGTAGGTTGAATGTGCACTTTGCCCCTTTTTTAAAATGCCTTTCTTCTAACACATGGATTTATATTCCCCGCTTGCTCCAGGTTTAACTCCGCCTTCATCCCTCGGGACTCCACCCATCACTAGGGCTACCTTTGGCTTATCTACTCACCCTGGTACTTCTTCCACCCCTACATGGGATGATGTATCTATGGAAGGTCGAATGACCCCCTCAAGCTCCTCTTCAACCTTGGTCGTAGTTCTTTTTGTTGAAATAGGAGCTCCTTCAAGTGTTAAGGTTCCTCTGACTGAGGTTCATCCAACTGAGGGTTCTGCGGAGGCTTCTGAGGAGATGAACTTGCTCACCACGGTGCCCACCATTGCAGCTTCTATCATATCTCTCGTTCTTGATCCAGTAGTTGTTGAGGTATTTTGCCATTTTCTCTTTGTGTCTTAGTGTTTGTCCGTTATCTTGAGAATGTGCAATCTCTTTTTTTAGAAGAATCTCATTTTCAAAATGTTCAAACTCCACCAGTAACGGTGACTTAACAATTTTAACCACTTGTTAATATTTTTCGTCAAACTCCACCAGTAACGGTGACTTAACAATGAAAACCACTTGTTAAGATTTTTCGTCATATTCTACCAGTAATAGTGACTTAACAATGATAACCACTTGATAAGATTTTTCATCAAACTCCACTAGTAACGGTGACTTAATAATGAAAACCGCTTGTTAAGATTTTTCGTCAAACTCCACCAGTAACGGTGAATTCACAATGAAAACCATTTTGTTAAGATTTTTCATTCACCGAACTCATTTTCTCCCTTATCTATCTTTAGGTTGCTAGGGAGCCCCTTTGCATTGAAGAGAAATCTTGACCAATTCCTCTGCTTATCTCCTAACCTCATCCAGAACCAGCTGCATCTGAGGTGTCAAGTCATAACGACCAAGGTTCCATGACGGGTGCTCTGACCGATAGTGAATCTAATTGTGACATTCCTTTGCCTGTACTGGCTCCTCACGAGTTTTTCCTCATGGTTCTTCGCCACTCACCTCAAATACCTGCCCGCCATCGTTTGGTGATTGAACAAATTATTACTCACCATCCTGACACTTTTACCATTGATTGCCTTCGTTCAAACATTTCAGTGATGAGTAATAGGCTTCAGGGCTTGGCAATTGTTATTACTGAGATTGTCAATACCCCTACTGCAAATGTCACTATGCCCCTCCTTAATTAATTCTTAGGCTATTTGAAGGAGTTAGGCAGGGATGGCTTCCAATTCAACTGGCTGATCGGACACTTGAATACTTTGAAAAGTCAACAGTTGGAAAGTCAGAGGGAGCTGCTGCAAAAACACTTGGAAACTCAATATATTGAGGAAGCAAGACTGGCTGAGTTATTGCCTCTTCTGAAAGCTGTAAATCGAAAGGTGAAGGATATCGAAGAAGCTCTTCATATGGAAAAGTTGAAACGATAGAAACTCCTTATCGAGTATACTCAAGTTCAAACTAGGTTGGAGGGTTCTATTAGCCCCCAGCAGGCTTTCTTGACAGCTTCTTCGGCTTGCCTGGGGACTTTTTCTCTTCCCCAGACTTATGGTTCCTCCTAGGACAATGACCCCCCCAACACTTGTAAAGAAAAATATTTTTCTTCTCATGTAAATCTTGGGCATTAATTCCCAATTTTTTGTAATGCACTTCCCAATTTATGAATAAAAGAGAAGTTTATCTTGTTTTCTTGCCACCTCTATGTTATAACTACTTATAAAAATAATTTTTTTACAATTTTCCATCGTACTTTAGTTGCAACAAACATCATAACTTCAAAAACGTCTTGTATATTCATGAAAACTAGATACATCATCTTTCTAAGGTTACTCGCTTATACATGATAGACCTTCAACCATTTTTTATTAATCTTGAATTGTTTATCTTATTTTGCCTTTGAAGTCAAACAGTAACATGAATCGTGAGCCTCCTTCACAATGAAAGGTCCCTCTCAATTTGCTTCAAACGTAGGTAGAGGAAGACCTCTGATGTGCTACACCGCTTCTTTCAAAACGAGGCCTCCTTCTACGAACTTCCTTGGTCTCACCAAGTTATCATATGCCATTGAGAGTTGTTTCGTGTACATTTGGAAATGTTGCATTGCATTATCTCTATGTTCGTCCAACACCTCTAACTGTAGTGTCTGCTCTGAAGGAACTTCTAACTCTACTGGCAGGATTGTTTCGGCTCCATACATAAGGGAGAAAGGCATGTATCCTGTGGGTTTTCTCTTAGTCATTCGGTAGGCCCACAATACTGCTGGGATCTTGTCATCCCTCGATCCTGGGAAAATTTCCATCGATTTGGTCAAAATATTGACCAAGGTCTTATTAGTCGCTTTAGCTTGCCCGTTTCCCTTAGGATATACCACCGTTGAAGTACAATAGATGATAGATTATCTATCAGTGATAATCGTTACCTCTTTGTTAACGAAGGGGGTTCCATTATCGGAGAGGATGAATTTTAGTATGCCAAAGAGGTTAATCACGTATTCTCTGATGAAGTTATCCATCACGCCTGTCGTTGCTCTTCTGAGGGGTATCGCTTCGGCCCACTTTTTAAAATACTCAGTTTCCACTAATATCCAGATCCTTCCTCTTGATGAAGGATTATTGCTCTTACCAGATCAAATGCCCAAGTGTGTAATGGGTAAGGAGTGGCCAAAGAATGTAGATCCACCGAAGGGGCATGGTTATATTCCCATGCAGCTGGCAGGCCTTGCACTTTCGCACAAACTCAGCAGAGTCCTTCTCCATGGTTGGCTAATAATACCCTAAGGTCATTAGCTGATCATCTAGATTTTCTCCCCCGATTTGAGCTGGATCCTGAGCTTGTTTCAACACTTCAGTTGCCTCCTCCTTCGTGATGCATCTCAACGGCCTATTAAAGTATCCTCTCCGATAGAGCTGTTCATTTTAGACATAGAATCATAGGGCCCTCCGTTTAAGTTCCATCACATCTATTTTCTCTATGGGAACAACTCTGTTTTTGATGAAGTTAATGTTAGGCTTCCTTCAGTCTATTTGAGCCTCAACAAAGTGAGATTAGGCTGCTTGAAAAAAGACCTGGCACTTATCACACCTCCGTTGTAACTCAGTTGTGTCTTGTTTCATCGTTGGCCAAAAGTATCCTTCTGTTTGGATTCTCCTATACAAAGGAATCTCTCTTGTTTCACAATGTCTCTTGTGCATCTTCCTCAGTCTTTGATTTTCCTCTTCTGGGACAACACACCTTGATAACCATCCTCCCGCATTCTTGAAGTATAAATTGCCATGATTGACAAAGTACAGCACTAGCTCTCTCAATTTTATCTTACCTTCCCCTGACTCTAAATTTTTTCTGATCTCGCCTCTCTAATTTGAATCTCCCTCCATAGGTAGAATTGACTATATCACTGATGGGGTTGTTCTTCATTGGATCACCATAGTAGTTGTATCGGTCTTCATAATTAGTTTTTGTGCAATGGTGGCATAGGCGTCAGCATACCGGCTCATCGTTCTATGATGTCTTTTTATCTTGACCCAATAGAACTGGTTAATCAGTCGTTGAATGATCATTCTGTAGGTCACTAGGCTGAGGTGCTTGAACGCATACACTTGGTTCACTTATTAAACTACCAAGTTTAAATCACCTTTGATACATTGTGAACGAATGCCCTTTTGAAGGGCCTCTAGTAACCCAAGTACTAACGCCTCATACTCTGCTTCGTTGTTGGATCAAGGGAAATCTAATTTATAGAAAAGGAAAAATTCCTCCTGTCCTTTAGAGAAAATAACCTTTGCCCCTCGTTTCTTTTGTGTCGAAGAACCATCAAATTGCATCATCCATTCTTCAAGGTCAGCCTCTAGAATATTGGCCTGCAAGTCATCCCCCGGGATGTTCTTTTGCGGCGATTCAAATACTCTAGATGGGAAGATTTCCAGGAAGTCCACATATGCCTGGATTTTGATCGCATGAGGAGCCACACACTTTAAGTCATATTCTGAGAGTATAAGAAACCACCTAAATGCTCTTCCAATCATGATAGTTATTGCCAACAAAAATTTAATTGGATCACACCTTCTCACAATACGAATCGTGAAACATAGCATATAATGCCTAAGTTTTTATGCTACGAACACTAAGGCCAAATATCTACTTTCTACATTATTGTACCTTGCCTCTGGTCCATGTATGATTTTTCTCAAGTAGTAGGTTGGTCTTTCTTGCCCATTGACGTCCTGTGCCAAGAGTGCTCCGATGGACTTGGTGGTAGACGTAAGGTAGAGTTGCAACAGTTTTCCAGGCTTTAGAGGGATCATTATCTGTGGAGAGGTTAGCAACTTCTTTAACCTATTTAAATATTCCTGATGTGCTTCCTCCCACTTGAACTTAATGCCCTTTCGTAGTAGATCCGTCAACGGATGAATTATCTCAGCCAATCCCGGCACAAATCTCATGAGGTAGGAGACTTTATCGAGGAAACTTTTGAGCTCTTTTGTCATTTTTATGCACATCATTTCTAGGATAGCCCGCTTCTTGTCCTGGTCCATCTATACTCCCTGCCGATCTACCACAAACCCTAAGAACTTCCCACTTGTGACCCCGAAGGCACACTTTAGTGGGTTCATTTTTATCTTGTATTTTCTGCAGCGAGCGGACACCATCCTTAGGTCATCCACATGGGACTCCTCCTTCTTTGATTTGATGGCCAAATCATCCACATAAAACTTTAGGAATTTATGAAAGAAATCATGAAAATGGCCATCATCATTCTTTGATATGTCGCCCCCTCGTTCTTTAATCCAAACGGCATTACCTTGTACATGAAGTTACGCAATGGGGTCTAAATATCATTTTCTCTACGTCAGCCTGATCCATTTTGATCTGGTTTAACCCATGAAACTATACATTTTATGACTAACCATTGCATCAATGAGGCTATCAATGGAAGGAAGAGGAAACTCATCTTTCGGGCAAGCTATGTTCAGGTCCCTGAAGTCTACATAGATCCTTATTTGATTTTTATCCTTCTTTCCTACTCGAACGATGCTTGAAAGCCATTGTGGGTATTGGATCAACTCAATTAACCCTGCTGTCAGCAACTGTTGGACCTCCTCCTTGATATTTTGATCCAGCTCTAGCTTGTATGTTCCTTTGGATTTCTTCATTGGTATGGCTGAAGGCATAACGTTCAGTTTGTGGCAACTGACTTCCTCGTCCAATCCCTCCATCTTTGTGTATTTCTATGAAACGATATCCCTGAATTCCCAAATCACCTCAATCAAGGATTCTCTCTTCGCTGCTCTCAGATCCTTCAAAATGAAGATGGGTCTTACATCTTCTCCATCTTTGGCCAGGTTTAACTTCTCCAACTCTTGCACCTAAGGTTTTGGGAGATCTATCATATAGTCTGGTTCTTTGGCTACGTCCTCCACAAACTCTTGTATATTTGAGTTATCAATAACCATGAACTACCCTTTGTTAATCTATTAAAAAACACTCATATAACGGGTCAGCCTTTAAATCACCTTTTTCGACTGCCCGATCACACCCTTATAAATGGTAGATCGCTCTACCATCCTCGGTAATATTTTTCTTGCACTGTCTCCTCGTTGTTACAGCTTCCTTTCTTTTCCTTTACCTTAAAGCATCATCCAACCTATTCTCTGAGAATCTGCTTAACACATTCTGCCATTAGGTCTAGTGATCCATCGAATCTATTCTCAGTCTCATCATGTCTCTAAGTTGCTTCGATAGATTTTTCTTCTTGGGATTAGGTAAGTGAACTTATTCCCTTACTACCTTTCCCTTTGTTCCTTCGCTGCTTTGGCAGTTCACAGGCCCCATCCTTTACCTAATAAAAGGAACTCTTGCTCAATCTACCCTTTTTGTCAGCACCTTAGAATCTTCCTAGAACTCTGTGTAAAAGGCTGCATCTACTAAATGAGCTTCTTCAGTGGAAAAAGGCTTCTTCGTGGCCCATATGATGATCTCAGTCCCTTTAACATTTACCTTTGCACATTGGTGATATGTCGAAGGGACTAGACCCTGGTTGTACATCCACTCTCCCTATCAGCAGGTGGTAAGAAGTGGTACTTTCAATCACATGGAACTTAATGTGTGAGGTGAGGTTTCCTATTATGATCCCCGCATTCACATACCCAAGAGATTAGGATGATTGATTATCGTAGCCAAAAATCATCAAATGCATTGGTATTAGTCTTTCCTTTGAAATTTTGGCTATCTGAAAAGAACTAATAGGCATGATATTTGTTGATGCACCTCCCTCCATTAGTGCCCTCGCAAAGCTTACCCTATTGATACTTACCGTCACGTACCCTGTCAGCATTACTAAATGTTACTTCGGACAAGAATTTTTCCACTAGTCTGTCCATGGGACCTTTCCATCTTAACGAGGGTACTGCATTCTTCTTTGCAATATCTAAGATTTCTTAAGTTATCTCTAAACGGCTCTCCTTAGGTATCACTACTTGGTCATAGAACTACGAGAACTTGGGTGAGCACAAAGCAGCTTGGTACTCTAAGCTTAGGTCCACATCCTTCCCTTATAGGTTGTATACCTCCTCAGCATCCCTTTCACTTGCTTCATCCTAGGTAATGACCACATTAGCCATGCCCATTCGGCAATCTTCTAAGGAATCTTCAAAGTCCTCCTGTTGGAACTCAAGTTCCCTCGTCTTTCGTTCTGCCTCCTCATCATAGGCAATCAGTAGGTTCACCCCGTGTGGTGGTAGGGGTTAACGTTCACGTTGTTCTCATAAGGGATATTCAAAGTCCCTGTCTTCATGTGTTTGATGATAATCGTTCTCAATGTGAAATAGGTCTCCGTTGGAGGATCCACTTTTCGATGAATCTAACAGTATTTAGGATCCGCTCTTGTTGTCGCATCTGGTTCCACGGCGGGGAAGCCCTTAGGTTCATACATCGTTCCTCCTTGAACCATGGCATTGTAACATCTAACAGCCTCTTCAACTGTGCAAGGTAATGGTAGTGGGTCTTCCTTATCTCTCCCAAACTTTCGCTTGTTATCCTTCTTCCGTTGTTTGTCTCCTTTACCTCTATTGATATATGCCACTCGTGGGGGTTAGCCGCATGTTGAAACGGGTGGCCCCGGCTGTCTAAACACCAGTGGTAACACAACAGGGTTTGGACAAACCACCAATGATATGTTTGTTGCTTCTTTGAGAAATGCTACGAAAGTCCCCTCAAGAGTTTCATTACTCAGGTGACAGATGCACTCGGGTAGCAAACCCTCAGCACAGAGTTGTAACAGTTTGGATTCTTTGGCTTCTTCCTTCACGTCGAGGGAGAGTACATGTGAGAGAGAATTTGATATCCTCGATGTGCGTGAATGAGTTCCCTGTGATATACCTCTCGTCATGACTTTGGTCAAGTAGTATGATGCAGGGGGAACCGTTCGATATACGTCGAAGGTACTTGGCCAATGGAAGGTGAGATTCATATTTCTTAGGCTAACTGTGACCTTCCTGACCAACGCTCATCACAAAGTGAGCCCCCAGTTAGGGGAAAAATTTTGGTCAATAGCTATGCTCTGTGGTGATGTAGTGTAAAAAATGCATGATTCTTGATTAGTATATTATGGAGAGATTATTTTATTTAGCATGATAATAGGGAAGAATGTACAAGTATCTTAAAAAGTAAATCTATCATGGAGATTACACTAAGCATGGATATGTGAGAGTGAGTTATGTGTTACTATCTATGAGTGAGTGTGTGGTAGTGAACCTAAGCATGGATTAACTACAAGTGGTATGTGACAAGTGTGGGTGACCATGGATATATAAAAGTGTGATAAGTGGAGGTGTCTCTTAGTGACACCTAAGCATGGATATTCTAAGGGGTGTGCAACATGTGGATATTAGTGATCCTACATGTAACTAGTGTGAGGTGTACGTGGGGATTATCTACAAGTGTGTGAGTGAGTAGGGATATAAGCATGAAGTAGATATATGCAAGAAATAATAGAGGAGAAAAAAAGGGAACATACAGGTAGGTGCATATGCACACATGCAGGAAATGATAACACCCATGCAAATAGCCGTCGTTGATGTGGGGTGATATAAAATATGGAGTCGCCAGCCTATTTTTCACAAAACATGCAAAAGAACATGTCATCACCTCAAGAAAGTGGCATCAAAGACAAACTGATGCTTACGAAACCAATAGTTCAGAGGCTCGGGGGCTAAGTTGCAGAATGGGAAGGTGTTAGGCACCTATCCCACCCTTTCGGTCTCTCATGGGCTTGTGTTACTAATTTCCTTAATTTATCTATAAAGTGTGTGAATGGAGATCAAAGTTTTCCAACTCATAGAAAAGATAGAGTGTGGTCATCCATACAAATATTTTCAAAATAAGATGTAGAAAATAAGATGTATGCATTTATCGAGGTATTGATCGTTATGATGAAATGATAATATATGTTAGATAAAACGCCAATATGGGTCACAAATATAATATATACTAAATAATGTGCAGACGAACAGGATGCAAATGCAAAAATTAGAAAATTGGAAAATTGAACTCGAGTCTCGGGCTTTATCCCGAGACGCCTATGTAGCCTATGAAGGCATCAAAGTCCACATAGTTTACATGAGACATAAGGGTGGGGTTTATCCCATAAATTAGAACGAGAGTTTATTATGTGTGTTCGTGTGTAGAAAATGTATTTTTTTAGTTTTGAGAGATTGTGATGGAAAATCCAGTTGAAATTTAAAGGAATAACCCTCTTTTTCTTTGTTTTAGTTTTTTTCTTTATAGAAAATAAAGTATGTGTAATATCACTAATAAAGGATGAGATATTAATGTGTATGAACTAGAGTAAAAGCTAGATTAAGAATTTATGTAACTAATGGAAAAATAAATAATTTAAAGAGAGAAGGATTTTTGGACCTTCTTTGGATAATTGAGGCTTGATCTTGGTCCTTGATGATCTCCCTTTGATGTTGAGATGAATGTTGTATGAGAGATAATGAGAATTTTCTACATTAGTTATGAAAATTATGGGAATGAAAGATGGAAAGGAATTTCACACTAGGAAACTTCACTGATTGCAAGAGAATGTTGTCGAGATAACTGATATTGATGGATTTAAGGTGTACCAATCAGTAGGTAACCCTAGACACACTCCCGATAAGCAGGAAAATGGACATGCCAATCGGTAGCCTCATGCAAATGTTTTCAGAAAAATGGTCATAGAAAGCAATCCGTAAATCCAAGTCATGCATGGGGCATACCATTAGAAAGGTAAGATAGATACCTTCAAGATTCCTTTGGTCCTCTCCCAGGTTCGGAAGTTTACTTTAGGTCAAACAGGGTTCGAAAGCTCTTATCAGTCCTTTAGATAGGAGATCGTATGACGATAATGGATCGTTCGTCCAAACTGTAAGTCATAATTAGACACGAGATGGACCGTTGGAAAGGTTATGAAAAATAATTTGACATTCCAAAGATCTTCGCCTGGTTCAGAGAGTTAAGTTTGGCCAACTGGGTGCTAAAAGTGCCTAGTGACCTTTCGGAGTAAAACGGGTCATTCTTTCGTACCATAAGACTAATTCGCGCATAGGGCGGACCGTTGGAAATGGTATTAAGTTTACTTCAATGATTAATTCAGTCTCATTTGATCTAAATAATGGACCGTGATAAAATAGAGCCGGGGAGCGCTCAGTGACCTCCGGATCAATTTTTAGGGACAAACGGATCGTTTATCTGAACAATTATGTCGTTTCGCCCACGGGGTAGAACTTTGGAAAGGGTATTAAGTTACCTTCTATGATTAAATGAGATTTATCTCTAAATATGGTGTTTATTGGAGTTAAATCGGGGCTTGAGAGCACCCCGTGGCCTTCAAATTAGTTTTCAGTAGTAAAGTGGTTCGTTCGTTTGGACCGTTATGCCGATTTGTGCACAGGGTGGACTAATGGGAAGGGGATTCAGAGACCTTCAAAGATTCATGGATATTTTATTCTGATGAAATAGTTTATCAGAATCAAATGGGGCCCGAAAGTGCTCGATGGCCTCTTGATCGGTACTCGGAGTATTACCTAGAGTTTGTAGTGAAATAGGGAGGTGCTTGGGACCTAAGGAGAGACTTAGGGGGTCCTAAAATGTGGTGTCTACAAAAACATTTTTTGACCAGCCACGGTGTGATCGATCACGCTCTGACTTTCCACATTTAGATTTATCCTGGTTGTACCTAGAGCTCCTCCCTCAGCTGTGAGTATTACTCGCCTGACGACTAGGAATACTATCACAGTGTTTCCCCATATCTCTATAAATATATCACTCCATTATTTTAACCGTTGAAGGAAAACATTTTATTCCACCTAAAGGCCTATGGCCTCCTCTTGTTCTCTAAGCCTCACTTCATAAGCGTCGACTAACCTAGAGATCTGGGTAAACATAGGTGGTCCTCGGCTTTCTTCAAAAGGCTTCCGTTCTTAGCAAAACCAAGGATTTGTTTACTGGAGAATCTCTGACCTCGCCCTAGGTGGGACTAGGTCTTCTTATACATTACCAACCTAAGGAATGTTGTTTATGTGGTGGACATCACAAGCTTTCTGTTGATGAATGTTTTTGTAGGAATAAAAATTGATTCCCACAGACGGAACCAATTGTGAGTATAATAAATATCACAATAAAGATCTAAGAGAGCAATCACAAATAGAGGAAGTATAATTACAAAAAGAACAACGATCTACGTGGTTCGGCAACTTGCTTATATCCATGGAGAGGTTACAATGACTTTAGTAGTGTCTCTTAATGCTTAAAATTGCATTCATTTTCATTGAACCGGGTTTTACAATCTATAAATATGTAAAATAACAGATTGAGTTGTATAAAGAACTCAATTAACACATGGATAACTTTTGGTGTCCCTGAATATCTCCTCCAAGATTGTTTGTAATCAATTTGAGTATATCCGTAAGTGTTTGAGTGTAAATAAAATACACGAGTCTTAAATACATACTGGGTTGGTCGGCTACTATCCCGAGCCAAGATAAATGGGTCCCCACACAAGCGAAAGTTCAAAATTACCTACTTAAATAATTACCATATTAAAGAAGTTCTCATTAATTTCTTAGAATAATATCATATAAGAAAATTTTTCAAATCTATTTTATCATTTAGACACAGAAATGAAAATTACCAAATTGATAATTAAACAGTACAAAATTGATATATTGATTTTTTAAATGTTTATATACAATAGTTGAACCTAACAATTATTGAACATATCATTTTTAATCTAAATTTCTTATGATAATTTCAAATGGAAATTAACTAAAGAATATATACCTTTGACCTCAGATCGATTTTTTTATGTGTGTGTGTGTGTGTGTTTATAGGGGCTGTGTGTGTTTACAGGGGGTGTTTATGTTTATAGGTGTATGTGAGTGAGGGAGGGAGATACTGAGTATTACTAGTGAGTATAAGGGGAAGAGAGAGTCACTAGTGAGAGTGAGAGCAGAAATCGTCGGTGAAAGAGAGAGGGAGAGAGAGAGAGATTGCAGGTGAAATGAAAAAAGCCCTAGTGGGTATTATTTATACTTGAAACATAGTCATGGAATTTAGTCAAGATCCTCCATGTGACTAATAAGGTCTCATACATTGCCAAGGTCTTGTGTTGTCCCCCCATCCCTGTGACCAATCAAGCCTCATACATGGTCACGGTCTAGAGCCGTGACCATTGTATGGTGACCAATTTAAATTAAAGGGACTGATTTATTCATGGTTGGGGAATGTTACCATATTTCACTGATATTGATCATTTTTTGGTCCCGGTTGGGGACCGTGACCACAAGCTTGAAAAATTTGGCAATAATTTTGGTGCCTAAAGGGCAATGGTTTAGTCAAGGTCAGGATTCGTGACCCATATGGTCACAGTTTGGAACCCTACCCATCCCCTATCTATGTCACCCTTTACTTTTTCACAACCTTGGCCACGGGTTTTATGTGGTGGTGAAATATTTGAACTATAACCACCTCGGTCACAGATTTAAACCGTGACCAAGTGATTGTGATAATTTTTTATTTGTGGCATAGTAAGCTCCCAAAATGTTCTTATGGTCAAGAATAAAATTAAGGAAGTCTGGTACTAAGGCATCATGGGAGAATATTTCTATCCTAACAAGGAAGGTGGTTTATGCATTAATAATATGTTTGATGGAAATAAAGCTTGTATGGTTAAGCATCTTTAGCATTTGATTAGGAAAAAAACTCCTTGTGGGTGAAATAAATCAATACAATATAATTAAATCATAATATCTTTGGAATGTGACAATCAAAGCTTATAGCTTATGGACTTTGAGAAAACTATGTAAACTCAGTGATCGAGCTAAGAAATTTATAAAATACCATGTAGGTAAGGGACAAAATACTTTCTTTTGGTTAGACAATTGGCATAATTTGGGAGCTCTAATTGATAGGTTTGGTCTAATAATTGTTTATGATGAAGCCAATAATGCCTAAGATAAGGTTGTGGATTTTATAGCTAGTAGGAGATGGAGTTTACCTCTTTAGAACGATAATTCTCTCGCGAGATTGCAAAAATTATAAATCAACCACATAGTGAACAGGAAGACTGGGCTACTTGGAACATTTCTAAAGATGGTAATTAGAATAGCAAGGATACGTATAATCATATAATGCATCACAAATAAAAAATATATTTACATAAGGTTGTGTGGTTAAAAAATTATATTCCTAGATGTGCTTTTGTTATATGGCTAGTCTGTCTTGACAAACTTTGGACCAGACCAAAAATCTATAGAAGGGGAAGAATTGAAAGTGAAAATTGTGTGATGTGTTGTAATACTGTGGAAAGTAATGATCATTTTTTCTACAAGTGGAAGTTTTCTAAGGTTTTTTAGGACACATCTATCAGGATTAGTGGAAAGATCCATGAAGAATAGTGGGACACCTTAAGGAATAAATTCTAAAGATTTTGAACCAATTAGAATGTTTCAAATTAAAAATTAAAAAATTATCTTTAGCATGTACTATTTACTATATTTGGGTGTGATAAAACAACATCATATTCATACATATTCAAAATGATACGAATGGGTTTTTATGAAAATTGAAAAATGTATACAAAAACCATATGCAGATGGAAGAAAATTAATAGAAATAGAGAAAATTAGGAACCATGTAGAGGGTGGGGGACTTCAGAAAATATCCTATCAAGATAAAATGGAGAGCTATAGAAGTAGGGGATGGGTGATCCACACCAAGCAAAGGGGAGGAGTATTTATTAATATTCATATCTGAGATTTTAAACGTATAAGGAAATTAAATATTACAGACAAAGAACATATTTTCTAGAAGAGAATAGAGGAAGGATTCAGCCACAGTTTCTTGGAGTTTTTTGCATAGTGAAGTGCCTATCATCACTCTTATGTCTCCCTATATGACAAAAAGCCATTAATACTCTGCAGATTTGAAGGGGATTTCTTTGTTAAAATATTAGATTCTTATCAACGTGGATACTGGAAGTTGTGCATGTCACTGATGTAGATGTAGTTGATGAAGACCTTCTCAAGTTGGGTTTTCACCAGAGTTTTCAAGCATTGTGCTTTAGTTTTTCTTAAACTGGGTCCGGACGCAATAATCTTCTGAGGGTGGATGGATTTGATTGTTGTTCCTTGTTAAACTTGTTTTAGATATTGTTTAATGTAGATTTTAAAACATTTCAAAATATGGTTCTATAAATTGGTTAATTTGGGAGGAGATATTTAAAGAGGTCAATGGTCGAAGAAGGTTTTAAGGTTTTGAGTTTTTCCATAATGAACGAGAAAAAGATGAAAAGGTAAAAATGAGTAGGTTTTGAGGTTTTAGTTATATCACACGTTGACTTTGTAGGTTAGGTGTTCGATTTTCATTAGCTAGTGTGGTTGGTGGATTTACGTGTCTTGATGTGGGTTGGAGGTTGTTTATTTCCATAGACTAACTTTTGGGTCGGAGAGTTTTGTATATATTTTTTTATTTGGGCCAGTAGCTGTGTTGCTATGGCCCAATCTAGTTTTTTGGGTTGTGGGCCATTTATTGTTTGTTAGGTCTGTTTGTATTATTCCATTTTGGATCTTTTTTTCTTTTAATTTATATAGTTACATTTTTCAAAAAAAAAACTTAGTGGTTCGAAATATTATTTTATATACACATTAGGGGAAATATATGCAGTTCATTATATTCCACATTAGTGTAGTAAAATGGTGGTCGAAGAAAAATCTCTATAATTGGTACATTATTACATGATATTTTATTAGTAATAAGTACATATTATAATGCTCTATACATTTTATTGAGGTACATTTTTTTGGATGACTCTGAAACACTACACAAACCTTCCCTTTGAACTCTCCCATTTGAGATAAACATGGGGGCGTTGTGCAAGAGCGACCCTAACACACACACCCCTTCAAATCTGGTATTCGTTTGGGGGGGGGGGGGGGGGGTGAGTACTACACCATTGTGTATTACTAGTGTAACAAGTCTCCCCTAACCACAAGGAGAACCAGGCTAGATTGATGAGCTACACTTATAAATACATGATTGATCATTTCTTTATAAGTGTAGAAAATAAAATGTTAATTTTTCCTAACATTAATACATATAAATAATGATGTTTTAAGTATACATTTTAGTAGTAAAATATATTTCATTTTTTTGTATTACCGAAACAACAAACTAATGAGTCTTATTTATTGATGGTTGAACTCTTATATTTAGGAGTTAAATATATTGTTAAAACTTTTTAATGAACATTATTTAAATTGTTTATGACTTTTTCTACTACATTTTATTGAAAAAATAGCTATTAGTATTTTTAACTATAGTTTTTTAGTGGTGAAAAACATCAGCAAAGCCTTTTTTATCACAATTTTTTTCAACACTTTGACTTTGTACTACTGTCTTAAGGTATATTTGTTGTTTATCGAGTTTAACGAAAAATAAATTCACAAAATAAATAGTAATTTAAATTAAATACATAAAGAGAATTATTATAAAAGGAAAGAAAAGAAAGAACGTATTGATGGTGATTGAAGCAATCACTTTAAGAAATCTGACCGAGACGAAAGGTGATATATCTAACCTTATGACTAAATGTGTCCTCGCTACGGTACTGACAGAAAATTCAATGGGTGTGTACCTCCCTTTTGATGAAACACTCACCGACTATTGTAAGAAACACTTCAGTGCAGGAGTCTCACGAATCAACAATGGAAAATCTCTTTCAAACAGAATTAACGAATCAAAAGACAAGAATAGGGAATTCGGGTAGATTTTGTAATGTTCAAAATGGACTGCAAAGGCTCCATTATATAGTTGCTGAAGAGGTGCAAGTCAGTGTCTTTTCCCACCAAAGAATGTGATTGTTTAAACAGTCATATACCTCTGTTTAGTCAACATCGTCTTTAATTAAAAATATAAAACGACATCATTTTTAATTACGGCCTAAATAATTAATTAATTCGCAATTAATTCATTCATTTTTGGCAAAAAAAAAATAGCCCCAATTTTTTTAAAAGGCCAATTAAAATTTTGTCCAAAAAATTAATTCTTGATCAACAAAGGCCCACGACCCGAACACGGGTACAGGCCGGGCCAATCGAACATACGATCATGGTGGCGCATGTGTGCTTGTGGGCCTAAGGCCCACCCTCAACACACCCATATTGCAGGCCATCTTCCCTTCAAAGAGTTGGGATACCCTAAAGGAATCTAATACTTAGTCCTATAAGTTGGGAATATTAACCCCAAGTTATCCCACCATGTTTCCAAAGAGGGACAAACCCATTTAACTTAATTGCACCAACTAACTTAAACTCAAATGGATCACTTTAAGTCCAAATTTCTTTTTCATTAATTTATTATTTTGGACAGATGAGTATACAATATTAATCTCCTTATGAAAAGGAATGCATTGGTACTAAGGCATGTCACTATAGAAAAAAATTTCCACAATTAAACAAAACGTTGGTGGGCTACTCTAATGAGTTAAGATGGAACAAGGACACTCCTTGGTCAAAGCCGAATTGGGTGGCTAAATGGGGAAGAGAGTAAATTGAACAGAAATATTATCAGTCGGTATAAGAAGGAATGTAAAAGGGGGTTATAATCAAAAGGTCACCTCTCCAAGGGAAGTTACAGGTCGCAGCCTCGTCGACGGCATCAACCGGTCGAAAGGACTCGCCAAAGAAGCTGTTGGTGTAAAATTGATTGGCGAAAACATAAGGATGGGAGATGAAGGCCTTAACATTGTCAATTAAGGTATTGAAAGGTTTCTTGCTTTTCTTATGACTCCAAACACATATATAAGCTCTTCACATGATGGGACACGTGTATCAAGGAACTAGGGGAAAAGGGAAAACATGACATATAAGAAGGCAATAAGGAGCATGTGATTGGCATAATTTGAAACATCAAATCTCCGGATAGACATGACTGAATCCGCATGCACTAGATCACTTCAAGTGTAGAGAGAGCCCAAAATTATGACAGAAATGGGAATTTTGACACGCATTCACATCCTAATGGCCATACTAATTAAGTCCTACCTTAGGAAGTCGTGAGGCTTCCAAGGAAAAAGGATTCTTGACAAGACCAGTAATATATAGGCTGCCAATTCCAAATTGCTTTCAAACCCTTCCCAAGTTGGAGGTAAATAGCCTACTTATTTTCTTTTGGGGTTGTTCTTGCCCAACTCCCTTACATTGGAAGCAGCCTTATCTTCAATGAAGTAAAAATATCAAATGAGTTCAGAAAAAGTTCACTTGTTCAAAGTTTCCATACACTTCCTATATGAAGTCTCATTACTAGCAGCATCAAGTCCTAAGAGATCACATACTTCTTCCAAAGTTATAGTGAACTCTCCCCAAGTAGCCACAAAAGTGTGGAACTTATGGTTCCATCGAGAGACCAATAGCCTCAAAACATTATTATTTTTACTCAGAGTCAAGTTGCCAAACCACATTATGCAGGATAATCCCCCGGGGGATAGTTTATTGGCATACTTTCCATAAATGTAGGCAGTCCAAGGACTAGGGCCATCAAAAGATCCGTTAGAGAATTCAAATTCCATATTTGAGTAGGGAAAAAGCCCACATTCAACCTGAAATCAGACCACGTTGGCACTTAGGATGTAGGCCTAGTGTTTAACTTCTTCATTATCCTCCACTAGCAAGTGGGGAAGCGTTTTGTCTATCAAACGGCTGGGAAAACACTCCGTCGTGGACCATAACTTATTAGCTATGATAAAGAAAGGAGCACGACGGTATGTATTCGATTGGGCCTGACGAATAAGAATGATGGGGAAGCACTCCTGGCATAGGGGGTTACCTTAATAATGGGAGGAATTACAAGTGATTGTTGGAAGATAAGATAAAGAAGAAAAGAAGAAGAACACGCAGAAAGATTTATCTCTCTAGAAAGGGATTCTTTCAAAGGAAATGTTAAGGGTAAAAATGGCGTGAAAGAAAGAAAACCTTTTTATAACGGACAAAACGTCAAAAGTGACGAGGGGTGGTTCCCTTGTGCTCGTGGTTGCGCGTGCGTAGCCAGGTTATTTATGGTTCTCTGACATGACAATGACCAAGGTAGGTTATGTTGTGCTCACGCGCCAGCCCCAGTGTGCCACATGTAGAGGAAGGAGAAGAGTTACAGGTGCATTTAATGTGAAATGACGGCTCAATGATGGTAGTGTAACCTAAAGGGTTGAATGAGTCGTTTTATTATTCTTTTTTAGGGAACGCAATGGTTTTGGGGGGAATTTCAAAAAATTCATTATTTTTCCCCAAGATATTTATATACGAGAAAAGATTCATGGCTAAGTTTTCAGGTCACTCGAGCAAGAACTCGCTCAAAGGAAAATACATGTGCGGTTATTTACACATACCTTTGTAAAAGATATGTTCTCATGATTATTTGTTCATTCTTTTTTGTAAGATAACCCATGTTCATAGGTCATTGAAAAAGAGGTAATGATATTTTGTACAGACATTTCTTCAGAAATAAATAAATATCTCTATGAAGGTGCAAATACAGGGGGATGTCTAAACACAAGGTTAATTTAAGGACTAATCGGGTACAACAAGAGGTTTAGTTAAAGTTTAGCATTCTAAAGAAGAACGTTCGCAAGAAGACCCACAATCGAATTGCGTGATCAAATACTCCAAAAGGAACGTGGTTACTCGAGAGACCTCTCCCAAGAAATAAGCTCTATCGAGATACCTCGTAGACACATTTGTAATAGCAATAATGATTTATATGTACACACTTTTATCATCAAAATACTTGAAACTGTTTTGTAATAATTGTGAGGTCGATTGGTACCTTCATAGGACCATGTTTGGCAGGACATGGGATAGCTCACATGATCTATCAAACGACCTCATTTAGGGAACCTCATAGGGACTTAGTTTGGAGGGTTGGGAACACTTTAAAGTTGGTAATGTGATCCTAACCTCGTTGGCACACTTAGGCAAAACCTCTGTTCAATAAGCTTAAAACAACAATCTGAAACACCATCAGTTGAGGGACCTCACTCGAGGCATCTCAACTCTAACAACTATTCAAAATGTCTTTTACCTCTCATAAATAACTCTAGATTTCTTGAACAACCACCATTTGAAAGATCACACTTGGCTAATAAGACATCTCATTATAATTTCTGACAGTTTAGGAACTCGAGAGAAATGCCACTTGAGTAAGTTTATTTATTGGACCACTAGTTCATCTAAGGGAATGCCCCATAAATTATCATAAAAGAAACCTTTGTGCCAACCTATCACATTTCGATTAATGCAGAGAGACCCTTAGTAGAACAAGTAGTGTTCCCGCCTAAACATAATATCTTATGCAATTAATGAGCTATATTTGGTATTAAATGCACAGTACCCTTAACATTATATGATGTTAGAACATTTTATGCCGGCAACTTTCCCTTGAATTAATACTATCATTAATTTCCTTTAAGTGGATCGCTTCTTCTCCCTAAATACATGCCCAGTTTTCTCTAAACACAAGGGTGTATTATGATTTTACCACCTAGTGATTATCTTCCCTGATCTTTATATCTTGACAACTCTTTACCTGCAATCATTAACATTTGTCACACGTGAGAGGTCTACTTCCTTTCCTTTATGTTACTAAGATGCTTGCTCCTTCTCCCTTCAATCAAGTTGCTTGTGGGGTTCCAGTTCATTTATTATAGTCAAAGGACATTTAGTAAATCCTCATTTAATATATATTGAAAGCCACTGTAAGTGTAGCCAACTCCTTTTATTTTGGAAGGAGTTACTCAGACTAATATTATAACGCTACTACACTACCAATGGAGTCACCCACCCTGGATCCTCTCGCCAACTCAGCAGGTGGGGTAGCCATTACACCACTAAATTCTATTGTACCAGTGGTGGCTCCCACGCAAAGCAAACCTCCTCTACTAGGATGGAGGAAATAAAGAAAGATCTTATGAGGATAATGGATGCCTCTAAGGATGGGGAAGAAGATTCCTCAATATATGAGTATTTTCGTAAACCATACCCTGAGGAGTACAATTATGAGCCTTACCCAGTAGGGTATGTTCCATCGATTTGGGAGAAATATACAGGCAAAGGGGGGAACCCAAAAGAACATGAGAAAAGGTTTTTCAAAACCTTGGCACCCACTGTAACGATAGAAAATCGAGGTTGCAAGAGTTTTATAAATCTCTAACTGAGCAAGAAAACACATGGTACTCCAATATAGCCCCAGACAGTTTGACCTCATGGGGTGGAGCTCCATCTCCAGTTCGTTCAAAAGTTCTTGTTGGTAGAGGATGGTTTTACCCTCACCCAGTTGGCACGGGAGAAGTAGAAACTCGAGGAAGATGTGGTGGCATTTATGAGCAGGTTTTATGAACGATCCTTATATGTGAGAGAGGAAACTTAATAGGGAAAGCTCTTATAGGTTTTTGCAGAAGGTTTGTTGCCTTAATAAATTTGCCACTTCATTAACTAAACTATAGAAGTAATGTTTACAGCATTCCTGGAAGAAGACAAGAACATTGTCTTACTAGTAAAACCCTTACCACCACTAACATTATCAAGTTTGATGCTGAGACCACTAACCAGCTTGGGGAAAGGAATGCCCTCATGATTGAATTACATTAATAATGAATACGAAAGACAAGGAGGTGTGAACAATGTCTATGGATGAAGAGTCAATAAGAGAAAGCTTGAGGGTAGAGAATCCCCACCTGAACTACCTAACATACTGAAGCAAGATTTAGATATCTATGACCACATAGTCCGTGACCTAGTGTGTAGGCTCATTGGCTTCAACATAGATCTTGTGATGCAAGAAGAGAGAAAAATATTAAGGTTTAGAGAAATCCACAACAAGGCGGGCCACCCAATAAATAACTATTTCCCCTTAAGAAGACTCATTAACACACTTGTTAAGAAGGGATACATTTAACTACCCCAAGTTAATGTGAATGATGATCCCTTGTCGGTTTATGGATCCAACATGGTCAGAACTTTTGATAAAAAGGTAGAGAGGATGTTCAAAGAGCAGAGGCTACTTGAAGAGACCTTTGAATAGTCCCTGGAAGAATGTGTTTTAAAATAACCCACCTAAATCTGGAGGATAACTCATGTGCAATCAATGACTTGAGCAGACAGCTGGAAGCTTCCTCATTAGGTGCTACAAATGCATTGATAGCTTATAATGAGTTGGCCTTCAAATACGTGGAGGAAGCCTATGAGTTGGAAAAAGACCACATTTATACTTAGGTAGAATGTGTTATAGTAGCACTTTCACAAAAGTTTGGTTGGTATTTTAACCAAGTGGGGTTACCAGAGAGTTCCAGACTGGAGGTTACTCGAGTGATACTGAACATTACAAAGAAGAACATAGCCCTAAGCCGGTGATGAAAAGGTCTTATGGCCAAGCTTTTAAGGAGATTCCTCTCAGAGGTCACTTTTTCTAAGAAAGATTGATCAATTAAGTACCCTCACAATAGGTCACTTTATGTAACAACAAGCGTGAATGGGTGTAGCTTTAATCGTGTCTTGTTGGATAGAAGATATTCCATCAACATCATGCCCATTGGGTCTTTTTATGCTTGCAACATTGTTGACATAAGGATTTTGCAAAATCCCTTGGTAATATTCGAGTATTATAATCAGTACTCCAAATCCATTGTCTATGTCAACGTGGGGATTACCATGGGGAATATCACTTCCTATAAAATTCCACATAATGGAATGTGATCTATCATATTAGCTATTAGTTGGAAAAGTATGGATGCACAATCATGGATTAGTACTGTCCACTTATCATTAATGTGCTAAGGCAAACATCAAGGGAAAGGAGGTGGTTATTCGGGAGTCTAAGAAGCCATTCACGTGGTGAAGAAGCACATTTGATAGATGATACTTTTTACTGAGAGTTAGCTAAGGAAGTTGTGGTTCTCACTCGATACACTGATGGCACTAAATTATCTAGTACTAGAGAAATGGTGCACGCACAAGTTAGACTAGTGGGCAGTTTTAAAGAGCACACGATAGATCAATAAAGGGTGAGATCCCCCAACTTCTCCAGGCGGTTGCGTGATAAGATGATGCCACGAATCGATCCAATTTACCACAGAGGGAAGAATAGCATATGAAGTATAAAAGGGCGGTGTTGCCTAGTGGAAAAATCATTTACAGGTTATAAAAGTATGAACGGGCAGATAAAGGTTTGAAAGATGAGGATGACCCAGTTGATGAATGTTTTTTGGTGGACAACCAAGGCCAGTGTATGGTGTTCAATAACTCTAATGTCCAGTAATTTGAAATGGAAGTAGAGGAGGAGTCAGAATGCATGAGAGATAGGCTAAGGCCACAAATAAAAGAACTAGAGCAAGTAGATATGACAGAGGAATGTGATGATCTTAAAACAATTTTTATTTTTAAAGACCTAGATGGCAAAGAGAAAGGGACACTCATTAAGCTAACACAGAAGTTCAAGGATGTTTTTGTGTGTAAATACATAGAGATGCCTCATATTCACAAGGAGGTGAGTTTTCACACACTGAATGTGATGCCCTCTGCTATCCCAGTCAACAAGGCCACTTGAACGTATAAAGTAGAGCCAGATTTGAATATCAAAGAAGAAGTACAGAACAGAGATGGACCTTTTTAGCAATAAATTTTGGAAAAACTACATAGGACCATTTGGAGATTTTTTTGGAGGTGCAGCCAGAGTTATTTTACTTTATGCTTAGTAATTTAGTTTAGTTTCCATTCCTGCTTATTTACATTGAGAGTCGGTTTATGGTTTTGTTGGGCCATTTGGTTCCAAAGTTGTTATGGTTTTTATTCAAATATTTCATTATGGATTCAATTGGAGTTTATTCAGTTTTTTATTATTGGAGATTAGGTTATTATTTGGAGTTTAGCATGGTGATGGTTCTTTTATTGCATAGTTGGTTATTATCATTTGGGATTGATTTTTAAATGTTTCAGATTTGTCACATGCTAAGAATGGTATTTATTTACTCGCACCCGAATTAGTTTTGATAGCGGTTGACGCCAAAATTAAGCAGGGGCGTGACAGATGGTATCAAAGCATGGTCTTAGGTCTCGTAGGTTGTGAGTCCATTTAGCTTATATGTTACCGATCTTTGATCCCCTTTGTTAATTCGTACTCCTTAAGGTATTGGGTCTAGCATACGTGCTAGCTATGTTTCTTGGAAATAGGGAGTTTTGTGTTAAGGACGTAGTAAGCATTGAGGTCAGAAGTAGTTATCATGATGTGAGAATCCTTGGAGTTGATTTTGGAGATGATATTTATTTAGTAGATCGTCGGTATAAATTTTGAGTATATGTAGTATCGATGCAGTGATGTGATTCGATTTGAGGATTTAAGCGTTGCGATGACTTTCGGAGATATAATCGAGTGGTGATCCATAGGAGAGCGTGTTATGTCGTTATTTTCTAGGTATGTGTATATTTATAATTAGGACGTATACCGTATCTTTGTTCGTGTGGTAGGTGCATGTAGGATTGGATATATGGGCGCCCAATCGTGGCCTTCTATGGGTAGGCGTTTGTGAGACTTATTTTAATTTGGCAATTATGCTTCGTCGAATTTCGAGGATAAAACTCTTGTGTGCTAGTGGGGAAGTATGTAACAACCCATAATTTTTAAATTGATACTTATTTAAATTAATTCGGATTTCAAAAAACAAAAATGAGAATCTATATTAATTTTGGTATGTAAAAAAATGTTGGTTTTTATATATAAAAATAAGGTTTTAAGAGGAATTTAAATCGGGATTAAAATTTGAAAATTATAACGTTTTGTAGGAAAATCGGGGGAGGATCTAACCTAAGGAGGATACAAATAAAACAAATCCGACCGTCCAATTGAGTTGAATTTTGATAAGCAGCTCGGTCTCACCGTTCGCTACAACATACTTAGATTTCGAACAAATTTGACGATTCGATCATCCGTAATAAATTTTTGAGTGTTTATGTCTGATTAGGACTCAAAACACTTTTTTGTATATAAACATAAAGTGATAGATTTAGCACTTTTAAAACACATTTTATCCTTCTAAAAAATGAGTAGCCTCCTCTAAATTTCATCTTATTCCTCCTACAAACCCTAGACCCGTCTTACACAACCTTCAACTCAAGATTTGTCAAGATAAACTGGGTTTTCTCAAGACGAATGAAGAACGACTCTTTGCTAATTTTTTGAGAGAAATCCAACCGTCAAATTTGAATTTCTTCATCTAAATCACATGCATGAATACTCTATTCTCTTACTTTATTATTATGTGTCTTAAGTGTCGCCTAAACCTTTAATCATGAGTTTTTGGTAATAAATAAATAAATTAGTAACTTAATTAAGGAAAGTGGATACTAATTTTGGGATTGTTTTTATGAAACTTTTTAATATGAATTAATATTTGAAACCCTTGGGTGCGTAGGTTAGATTATTGGGTTTTGATGATTTTGGGGTGTAGGTTCACATGTAGATTTTATAGAGTTTGTATAGAATAATAAATGGGACATCTACACACTTATAAAATCATGTGACTTGTAAAAGAGAACGATTATGACGTATTGAATATTTTTTCATGTTAATTAATTTAACATTATTAGATGGAAATAATTGTGTTGAGAATGAGGACCGCGTTATTAATTGAATTAAATTAAATTGGGACATTTATGATTAAATTTATGTGTTGTGAATATTGAATTGTGTTTTGTGTGATTTGTTTTAGTCACTTTTTCCATCGCGGGGATGAGGGGAATTTGGGTAGTATATTTCTCACCTCTATTTTTGGATGCTTACTATGTATTGGATTAGTGGATAGGCCTTAGTTGTAATTTATGCTAGCTAGGTATGGGACTAGTTAGTGTAGATTTGTGCGGATTTTATATTCCGGGGTGAGGCAGATTTTTATGCTTTATCGTTGTTACGCTAGCCTATGCATGAGACTAGGACGAGTTAAATCTGGGAAATTCATCCTATATATAGGGTAGGATGTACGTTTACTTTCGAGACCCTTAGGTGTGGGAGTAAGGGGTATTTTGAGGATCTCACATCGATAATAATGGTGGGGTACATTGATTAAGTAAACTAATTATAATTAATGCCTAAGATAAAAAAAAAGGTATTAAAATATGGGTGACACAATGTGCGAGGAGCGACAGTTTAAATGGATTAGCTGGCGTTTTATATCGTGTCGTGTGTAGAACCTTGTCAAATTGTGGGATTGACAGCTTAAACGGATCAGCTGGAGTTTTGATAAGGGAAAGTGTAAAACTTTGGTGGGAGTACCACCCAGGGCAGGAGGACCGCTATAATAAATTGAGAAGAATGATAAATTGGATTAATTTAATTAAATTAACAACACGGGGCTTAGTTATTTAAAATTATATTGGTGTGCATTATGAATAATAATTACTGAGGGTAGTTAGTGATTTGTGTTATAGCGTTTAATTATATTCCGTTTAATTAAAATATTCTATTGTGAAATTTATTGTGTATCATGCTATTGTCTAGGCTCACAGATCTAATTTGGAGGGAGTAGTGTGTATTCATGCTTGGGGATCTGACCTCGTGCATTGACTAACCTTTTCAGGAATAAGTTTTGGAGAAGCTGCATAGGACCATTTGGATATTTTCTTGGAGGTGCAGCTGGAGTTATTTTACTTTATGCTTAGTAGTTTAGTTTAGTTTCCATTCCTTCGTATTTACATTGAGACTCATTTTATGGTTTTGTTGGGACATTCGATTCGAAAGTTGTTATGGGTTTTATTCAAATATTTCATTATGGACTCAGTTGGAGTTTATTCAGTTTTATATTATTGGAGATCAGTTTACTATTTGGAGTTTAGCATGGTGATGGATATTTCATCGCATAGTTGGTTATTATCATTTAGGATTGATTAAATTATTTTAACTTGTGGATTGATTTTTAAATGTCTCATATCTATCACATGCTAAGAATGGTATTTTATTTACTCGCACAAGCTTAGTTTTGGTGGAGGCCGATGCCAGGATCTAGCGGGGTGTGACAATACTACCCAAAGAATGTATAGTTATATCAAAGAGGTTATCACAATATACCTCTGCGATGCATCAGGTTAGAGGAAAAAAAGGAGGTACTGAGCAAGGCCACGAGCCAAGCCACATCGAAGGAGTAAAGCTTTATGACCAACTAATGACCTTAGATTATTTTTGGCCAACCATGGAAAAAGACTATGCCAAGTTCATTCGAAGGTTCAAGAAACTTCATGGCAATACGATCTACACTCCTTTAGTGGACTTGCACTCATTTTCTGCCCTTTTTTCTTTTCACACTTGGGCATTCGACCTTATAGGAGCCATTAATCCTTCTTCCAGGGGAAAGATCAAGATATTGGTTGCCACCGAATGCTTCACCATGTCGGCAAAGGTAACATCTCTCAAGAAGGCCACGACAGGTATGGTAGCTTGGTTCATTAAAGAAAACATCAACTATTAATTTTGCATTCCAAAAGTCTTTTTTTAAGCTAATGGAACCCCATTTGTAAACACCGAAGTAAGGTTGCTCATAAAAACATACTCCATCATCCATCACAAGTCCACTGTAGCCAACCCCAAGTTCAACAAGTAGGCAGAAGCTACCACTAAGACTTCAGTAAATATTCTAGCAAAATGTTGAAGGATTTTCCTGGAACTTGGGATGATAAGATATTAGAGTATTTATGAGTTTATAGAACAACGAAAATAAAACCTACTGGTTATACTCCTTTCTCCTTGGTGTTAGGGACTGAAGATATCCTACCATTTGAGCTAGAAATACCTTCTGCCCGATACAACTTATGAAGTAAGATGCTTCCCCAAAGGAAGCACATGCATCTGGAAGCCTTAGATGAGAATAGGTACAATGCAACGAAACACTTAGAAATGTACAAAAATCATCTTTCCATGTCATATGACCATGTGGCGAAACTAAGAATATTCAAGAAGGGGGGCTTGGTACTAAAATCTTGCACAAGGCACATACGTTGTCTCTCACTGCTAAAGTTTCAAACCAATTGGGAAGGGAGTTATATAGTCAACAAGGCACACGACTCAGGCAATTGTGAGATCTCGAAGATTGAGGATTGTGCAACGTTTAAGCTTAAAAACAAATGGTACAATATTTACCATATCTAAAATATTTTATTATTTATCTTTAATTTCCTTTTAGGGTTACAATTATTATGGTTGGTTGAGAGGCTATTCTCACATAACCTAGGGAAAAGCATATTATTTCAATGAAGTTACAAGCCAACCTATTCAAGTGAATTTTTTTATAATGAGTGATTAAAAGTGAAAAGGCAGATGCAAAATAAGATAGAACCATTCAATTTTCACCAAATTTATAGGAGGAACTATTGCCCTAAAATATAAAAAAGGGGGAAAACAAAGTCTTAATTAACATTGGGGTCATCTATGATAAACCATAGGTTTTTAGAATCAAGAAACATATGGTGAAGGCCTGGGAGGGAAAATTATAGCTCAGCCTGCTCATTTGTAAGATCATCCATGTCCTTCTCATAACCCCCCATATCCTGTTGTAGCTTCTCCAATTCCGACTTAGCTTGGGCTAAGGCCTCTGGGGCAGCTACAACCTTATCCTCTACTTTCATAAGTTCATGGTGAAGGCTAGATATTTCTTTAGCAATAGCAACTTGGGTTCTAGCATTGTCTTAAAGTCTTCCATAAAACGAGGGTTGGTTTGCTTTTTTGAATGACCTTAACAATTCAATCAACCACGTCAAAGATAAACCATCATTTGCCAGCATATTGATCTCGCCCAATAACTCCTTAATTTTAGTAGAAATTAGATACTGCAAAGGAGTATTTAAGACTTCACTCAGCACAATAGTAAACCCGAGCAACCTGCAGGCCATTATCATGGGAATTGGCTAAATGCATTAAGGATTGAAAGTAGAGGGGTAAATCTCAAGCAACCGTTCCAAGAGTTCATGATGCAAGGTGGAGAGAATGTTGATAAAATCCCTAAGATATTGCTCAACCAAGTCTGTAAGAGATGCCTTTGGAGGATGAGAGTTGAAAGCACAATTACTAGCTAAGGGAAACATTGTGTTTGATGCTCTATCTTTTTCTTCTAAGAGAGGAGTGGTCATGCAGGAATGTACTTCAACATTTTGACCATTAGAAAGAAGGGTAGATTTACCCAAAGGAGCATTAATTAAGGATCACAACTGCCTCCTAGAGAACAACTTAATGGGGGACTTGTGCATTGGACAAAATGGGCTCAACAAAACTCCAATAGACTCCCCACCAAATGGGGGAGCAGGGTGCTCAGATTTAACTTGACAGTTAAAAAAATAAAGTCAAAGGGAGCAGTTTGATATAGTATAGATTGACCTTATGGTTGCAAAAGCCCCCATTTTTCTTGAAGCGCCAACGGTTGCTTAAACAAGTACTTTCGGCAAGTTTCGATCTTATTTTTGCAAAGTCCCATTCTACATTAAGAACCACCGATTGCTTGAGCAAGTACTTTTGGAAAGTTTTGATCTTATTATCGTAAAAGTCTCATTATACTTGAATCACCAAAGGTTGCTCGACAAATTACTTTATGCAATTTTTATCATATGATCACAAAACCCCATTGTACTTGAAGCACCAATGGTTGCTCGACCAATTACTTTTGGCAAGTTTTGATCTTATGACCACAAAAGTCCCATATACTTGAAGCATCAAGGGTTTTTAGACCAAGTACTTTCAGTAAGTTTTGATCTGGTGATCGTAAAAGTCCCATTGTACTTGAAGCACCCATTGTTAATCAACCAAGTACTATCGGTAATTTTATTAATATAATGATCAAAAGAATTTCAAAAGATGCAACAACAAACACTTGGTTAAAATTTAGGAAACTCTTTCTTTTGTTTTGTCCTCGAGAAGAAAATCAAGTAGAGAGAAACAAAATAAAAATACCTCTATCTGAAGAGGTGCAGTGGGAGTTGGTCACTCAATAATAGGTTCTACTGTAGCATTTCCAATAGCTTTAGCAGCATTCCCACCATCCAAAATATAAGGATCAAACATATTTACTAATAACTGCTCATTCAATGTAGGCAGAACGATTAAGGCCCTACAAGTATTAACAGGACCATCATCTAAAGGAATAACATTCCCAGGGGTACGAGGAGGAAAATCCTACAACCAAAAAAGAAAAGGGGGTTAATTTATGAAACTCTGCAAAGTAGATTAAAACATACCTCACATTGGGACATAGAATCAACTGAACTACCTAGCTCAATAGGAAAATTTTGTCTCACTTCATCCTCACCAACTTCCACATCATCCTGAGCAAAGGTAGCCTGGTTGCATACAAAAGAAGATTCAGGAGTATGACTTGTACTAATAGACCCACTTAGATCAAAACTACCCCTTCCATGAAGGGGGAATCAACTATTACCTCTGGGTCTTTCGCGAAAGCTACTGGTCATTCGAGAAATGGTTGTTGTTGTGTTGGAGTTTGTTCTAGTGTCATGATTAGTTACTCTAATAGTTGATATGATGAGAGAGAACATTGTTGAGGTTGATGATGAGAGGTGTGTTGTGTTTTTTTGTTTCCTAATCCTCTACCTTCTCTCATTCGACCACGAGAGTATCAGCATAGGCATCAACCTGTGTACCACAACCAAGAGGTAAGAAAATAGAAATAAAGAACGAGACAAAAGAAGTAAGAGAAATTAAAAAGTAGGCCTATACAAGTTGGTGTAAATAATACCCCTTCATAAAAAAAATCGTTAAGTATGGTGAAATTTAGAGGGGAAGAATAAGTCTTCTCGGTGCGGAACATTTTGCCCAACATGCGTGATTGGTTCATCACAGGAAAATCCTCAACCTCCTCTTCTTCAACATCACCTATCATTATGTGAGAGGACTATGCCTATAAGGACATATTTTTAATAAGTTCGTCACAATTAATTATGTCGTGTACTGCTACAAGTCGTTGAAGAATTGAGAAGATTGCATCTACAAAAGACGAATCCGAATTACAAGTTGTCTTTAACATTCAAGCCCAACAATATAAACATTGGTAAGATACTGTTTAAAGTTTCATTTACATTTCATATTAAGAGTGTTGGGATATTTTTAAAAGGAGTTTTAAAAAGCTTTTATAAAAATATTTTTTACAAAAAGGATTTTATTTCTATTTTAGAAAAATGTATTTTTGAAAAGGTTTTATTATTGTTTTAGAAAACATTGATTTTTGACAATTTTTGGAAAAAAATTTGGAAATTTTCTAAGGCAGTAAGTCAGCAAATGTACCTCGGTTCCGACACCAAGGTCGTTTAAGCGAGATGAGGTTTTCGTTCGAGCGACCCTGCTTTTGGCTCACACGTCTGACTTCATCCTGATCCTTTGACCAACTCTAGTTTCCTTATAAAAGGGGATGTCGGCTTTGGTTTTAAACGTGGAGAACAGTTTCAACTTTTAAGAGTCTTATTCTTTTGAAACTTTTGTGTATCTGCCCAGATTTAATTCAATACCTTTTGGCAGAAAGTTTTTCTCCAACAATTTTAAGGGTTCAAATATTTTATTTTTAATTCACAAAATCTGAATTACTTTTATGTTAATTGTTTTGTGGAACCCAAGAACATATTTTGCTTTGGTTTATTCTTTGTAGGGAAAACTCTACAACCGACAGCTGCGTGCTATCATGGAGGGAGTCCTTATAAACTTCATAACTTGTGGAGAAGTCGTTCCTCTTCTTCATTACTGACCACCTGGAGTTTTTGCGGGAGATTCCAGCCGACGTTATTTCTAGCCGTTTCTTTGGAGGTTTGACGAAGACACCGTGTGCTACACTTGTGGGCGATTATCAAGTTGTATGTAAGTCAATGGTCTTGTAAATTCTTCAAAGTTCTAGAAATAAAAGGTTTTGCCCGAAAGGGTTTTTTTCCCAAAATCTATGTCTCAACATATTTTTTGTGTCGCGTGCTTAATATTTATTTATGGGTTGACACACGCACTTTAGATGCTTATTTAGGGGTTGAATTAATTTTATTTAAAAATAAACTCTAATTAAATAAGTCTGCCAAATTAGAAAGTTGCGAAATAATTTAAATCAATTATCACACAGTCACGTTTTACAAATTGGTATTAGAGCGGGTTGCGCTAATTTAAAGCGTGATCCTGATTTTTTCAAGGATTTATTTTTTTTATACAATTTGACTTCTCAAGTCGTCAAATTGGTATCAAAGGAGGTTGCGCTGATTTATTGCGTATTTCTATTTTCCACAAAAATTGTGTGATATTGATTTTTTTTTAATCAGTTTTTTTGAAAAATCGCAATTTTTTAATGGAACGCCCATTTAATGAGGAGCCTATTTTTGAAAAAATTCACGACGGTGCTGAAAAATTAAGAAGTTTGAATTTGAAACTTTGCAAAAGAATTAAAGTTTTGGAAAAAGAAAATTCTCTCTTTAAAAGTAAGATTGAATATTTGCAAGAGTTTCAAACTCAAAGTGATATTTATCGTTAGCATTTTGGTAATTTTTGTATTGATTTTGATTCTTTGAAAATTGACAAAAAGAAGAGTGATGAGAGAGTCCTTATTTTAGAGAAGGAATTAGAGGATTTAAAAAATTCTAGGGTTCCCGTTTGTGCCGTCGAGGATAAAAAATTAATCGATGATTTTACGGTACGTGAAAAGACTTTTAGGGATAAGTTTGTTTTAATTGAGGGTGAGTGTGATAAATTGTTAAGTTTAATGAAAAATTTGAAAAAGAAATCCCTATCTTTGGAAGAGTCGATTCGTTGCTTGAATCAAATATTTTGAAGTTGAAAAATGATTTAAATGATTCAAGTTGGTTTGATTGTGATGGTAATGGCTCATCATGTTCTCAAGCTTCTAATGCTAAAGCCAAAACCATTATTTATTTTAGAGGGCCAACTAATTCCAAGGATGTTAGAAAAGATCACACTTTAGGAAACATTCTTCCCGTTTACACTTGTTCATATTGTGGTAGGGAAGGTCACCTTACGAGATTTTATTTTGATCTTGGAAGAGTCCTAAAAATTCGAAGTCTAGTGTTTTATTGGTTCCCAAAACCACGTGTCGACGTGTTACATCCGTTTGGGTTAGGAAGTCACTTTTGGATACGCTAGATTTTAGAATAGGTAATTCTCATTTTCTTGCACATGATTCTTCTCTTGCCATATCTTATTGATGACTGTGTTTGCATGTTTGTCATACGCTAGTTATGCTTTTTGATATATTTTTGCTAGCGTTGTGACATGTACTTTTTATATAGATTTTTGTTTTTGAAAAAAGTTTGAAAAATACAAAAAGATTTTATTTTGATAAAATTTTGAGAAAATCCAAAAAGAGTTTTGTTTTTTGTTTGCACCTTTTACGGATGAACACTTAGGATGACCGAGTCACAACATTATTCCATTTTTCATGTGACTATTTGATAGTGTTTTGAGACATTTGGTCAATTCATCCATGTGCTTTATAATGTTTGGAGTCATTAAGATGTAATTAAGTGTCACTTCCTACATGTTTGATTCATGTTTCCTTTATTGCACACATGCAAGGATATGTTTGATTATTGTGCTTGTCTTATCACATTTTGGTTGGGTGTTTTCACTTCAATCCTGTCCTTAAAACAAACCAAGCGCGATAAAACTTGACAAGAAATTTATGCATGTAAGAGCTGTTTTGTGAGATTGTGTTCTTTACTTAAAAACGGTGAAGGGCGACGAAAGATTTTTTTTTCCTTTGCGATTAAGACGCCGTTTAAATTTAACCTAAAAAATTGATAAATTTTATTATCCAGGGTCCAAAGAGGTTTAAAAGAGCCCGAAAAAATTTAAAGGCAATAAAAAGAAATTCATGCCATTTTTGGGCCATTTCGGTTTTTACACCAATTCTCCAATGTTTGAGAATTTAGATAACCTTTAAAAGAAAATATATATGAGGGAGTTTGTATGGAGAATTAAAACGGGTTTGCACGTCCTTGAAACTCTTGAAAAAGCACTAAATAGTTTTGGACGTTATTGGTGTGAAAATCATTTGACTTTGATTTGTTGATTTGTATAAGATTATGTCATCTAAATTTAACAAATTTTTACACCTAAGGATACTTTTGATGTTCATTCGTTAGGAGTACACGTATTCATCGTGCACATATGATTGATTGAGTTTATTTACCTATCAAACGTGTTCACACCCATACATTCCATTTCCATGACTTGGTGGTTTTAGTCAAAATCCATGGGGTGATTTTTAGTATGTTATTTTTGTATGAAAAATTTAAAAATCCAAAAATAGTTTATGGGTGTTTGTGGGATACTCCTTTGCATGCACGTTGATTGATTCATATTTGCAACGTATTTTATTGCGACACTCCATGTTTTGATTTTTACTTATTATCTGTCTATTTGGGGACTTCATAAAAAGGGGGAGAAAGAATTATCATGTTATGGGGGAGGTTTTCCAGTATGGGGGAGATTTGATTATATTGATTGATTTATTCTTATATCATTTCAAACTCGATGCGTCATGAAGGATTTTGCTTTATCTCATGTGTGTAGGTACGAAAAATGAAGATCATGATGTTGCACACCCTGATGAGAACATCTTTGAGACTTTTGATGTTGAAGACAAATTTGAGATCTTGCAAATTTTTCCTTTTCCGTTTTGGGATAGATGGGAGGGTAAATTTGTATAAGCATTTTGGTTTTTGATAATTCGGATGTTTTAATGTATGTACCGGCATAGACATAGGGGGATATTTGTAAGGACATATTTTTAATAAGTCCGTCACAATTAATTATGTCGTATGCCGCTACAAGTCAACGAAGAATTGAGAAGATTGCATCTACAAAAGACGAATCCGAATTACAAGTTGTCTTCAACATTCAAGCCCAACAATATGAACTTTGGTAAGATATTGTTTAAAGTGTCATTTACATTTCATTTTAAGAGTCTTGGGATATTTTTAAAAGGATTTTTAAAAAGCTTTTATATAAAAATATTTTTATAAATGTTTTATAAAAAGGATTTTATTTCTATTTTAGAAAAATGTATTTTTGAAAAGGTTTTATTATTGTTTTAGAAAACATAGATTTTCGACAATGTCTTGGAAAAAAATTTCAAAAATTTCTAAGGCAGTAAGTCAGCAAAAGTACCTCGGATCCGACGCCAAGGTCGTTTAAGCGAGATCACCATCTCATTCGAACGACATTGGGATGTCGCGCGTAGTCGTTCAAATGACACGCGATCTCATTCGAGCGAGATGAGGTTTTCGTTAGAGCGACCCTGCTTTTGGCTCACACGTCTTACTTCATCCTGATCCTTTGACCGACTCTAGTTTCCTTATAAAAGGGGATGTCGGCTTTGGTTTTAAACGTGGAGAACAGTTTCAAATTTTAAGAGTCTTATTCTTTTGAAACTTTTGTGTATCTGTCCAGATTTAATTCAATACCTTTTGGCAGAAAGTTTTTCTCCAACAATTTTAAGGGTTCAAATATTTTATTTTTAATTCACAAAATCCGAATTACTTTTATGTGAATTGTTTTGTGGAACCCAAGAATATATTTTGCTTTGGTTTAATCTTTGTGGGGAAAACCCTACAACCGACAGCTACGTGCTATTGTGGAGGGAGTCCTTATAAAGTTCATAACTTGTGGAGAAATCGTTCCTCTTCTTCATTACTGACCACCTGGAGTTTTTGCGGGAGATTCCAGCCGACGTTATTTCTAGCCGTTTCTTTGGAGGTTTGACGAAGACAACGTGCGCTACACTTGTGGGCGATTATCAAGTTGTATGTAAGTCAATGGTCTTGTAAATTCTTCTAAGTTATAGAAATAAAAGGTTTTACCCGAAAGGGTTTTTTTTCCCGAAATCTAGTCTCAACATATTTTTTGTGTCGCGTGCTTAATATTTATTTATGGGTTGACACACGCACTTTAGATGCTTGTTTAGGGGCTGAATTAATTTTATTTAAAATAGACTCTAATTAAATAAGTCTGCCAAATTAGAAAGTTGCGAAATAATTTAAATCAATTATCACACAGTCACGTTTTACAAATTGGTATTAGAGCGGGTTGCGCTAATTTAAAGCATGATCCTGATTTTTTCAAGGATTCGTTTTTTTATACAATTTGACTTCTCACGTCATCAAATTGGTATTAGAGGAGGTTGCGTTGATTTATTGCGTATTCCTATTTTCCACAAATATTTTGTGATATTGATTTTTTTTTTGAATCAGTTTTTTAAAAAATCGCAATTTTTTAATGGAATGCCCATTTAATGAGGAGCCTATTTTTGAAAAAATTCACGACGGTGCTGAAAAATTAATAAGTTTGAATTTGAAACTTTGCAAAAAATTAAAGTTTTGGAAAAAGAAAATTCTCTCTATAAAAGTAAGATTGAATATTTGCAAGAGTTTCAAGCTCAAAGTGATATTTATTGTTAGCATTTTGGTAATTTGTGTATTGATTTTGATTCTTTGAAAATTGCCGAAAAGAAGAGTGATGAGAGAGTCCTTATTTTAGATAAGGAATTAGAGGACTTAATAAATTCTAGGGTTCCCGTTTGTGCCGTCGAGGATAAAAAATTAATCGATGATTTTACGGCACGTGAAAAGACTTTTAGGGATAAGTTTGTTTTAATTGAGGGTGAGCGTGATAAACTGTTAAGTTTAATGAAAATTTTGAAAAAGAAATCCCTATCTTTGGAAGAGTCGATTCGTTGCTTGAATCAAATATTTTGAAGTTGAAAAATGATTTTAATGATTCAAGTTGGTTTGGTAGTGATGGTAATGGCTCATCATGTTCTCAAGCTTCTGATGCTAAAGCCAAAACCATTATTTGTTTTAGAGGGTAAACTAATTCCAAGGATGTTAGAAAATATCACACTTTAGGTAACATTCTTCGCATTTACACTTGTTCATATTGTGGTAGGGAAGGTCACCTTAGGAGATTTTATTTTGATCTTAGAAGAGTCCTAAAAATTCGAAGTCTAGTGTTTTATTGGTTCCCCAAACCCCGTGTCGACGTGTTACATCCATTTGGGTTAGGAAGTCACTTTTGGATACGCTAGATTTTAGAATAGGTAATTCTCATTTTCTTGCACATGATTCTTCTCTTGCCATATCTTATTGATGACTGTGTTTGCATGTTTGTCATATGCTAGTTATGCTTTTTGATATATTTTTGCTAGTGTTATGACATGTACTTTTTGTATAGATTTTTGTTTTTGAAAAAAGTTTGAAAAATACAAAAAGATTTTATTTTGATAAAATTTTGAGAAAATCCAAAAAGAGTTTTGTTTTTTGTTTGCACCTTTTACGGATGAACACTTAGGATGATCGAGTCACAACATTATTCCATTTTTCATGTGACTATTTGATAGTGTTTTGAGACATTTGGTCAATTCATCCATGTGCTTTATAATGTTTGGAGTCATTAAGATGTAATTAACTGTCACTTCCTACATGTTTGACTCATGTTTCCTTTATTGCACACATGCAAGGATATGTTTGATTATTGTGATTGTCTTATCACATTTTGGTTGGGTGTTTTCACTTCAATCCTGTCCTTAAAACAAACCAAGAGCGATAAAACTTCACAAGAAAGTTATGCATGTAAGAGCCGTCTTGTGAGATTGTGTGCTCTATTTAAAAATGGTGAAGGGCTACGAAAGATTTTGCGATTAAGCCGCAGTTTAAATTTAACCTAAAAAATTGTGGAATTTTATTATCCAAGGTCCAAAGAGGTTTAAAAGATCCCGAAAAAATTTAAAGTCAATAAAAAGAAATTCATGCCATTTTTGGGCATTTAGGCTTTTGCACCAATTCTCCAATGTTTGAGAATTTAGATCACCTCTAAAAGAAAATATATATGAGGGAGTTTGGATTGAGAATTAAAACGGGTTTGCACGTCCTTGAAGCTCTTGAAAAAGCACTAAATAGTTTTGTACGTTACTAGTGTGGAAATCATCTGACTTTGATTTGTTGATTTGTATAAGATTATGTCATCTAAATTCAACAAATTTTTACACCTAAGGATACTTTTGATGTTCATTCGTTAGGAGTACACATATTCATCGTGCACATATGATTGATTGAGTTTATTTACCTATCAAATGTGTTCACACCCATACATTCCATTTCCATGGCTTGGTTGTTTTAGTCTAAATCCATGGGGTGATTTTTAGTATGTTATTTTTGTATGAAAAATTTAAAAATCCAAAAATTGTTTTTGGATGTTTGTGGGATACTCCTTTTCATGCCCGTTGATTGAATCATATTTGCTACGCATTTTGTCATGACACTCCATGTTTTGATTTTTACTTATTATCTGCCTATTTGGGGACATCATAAAAAGGGGGAGAAAGAATTATCATGTTATGGGGGAGGTTTTGCAATATGGGGGAGATTTGATTATATTGATTGATTTATTCTTATATCATTTCAAACTCGATGCGTTATGAAGGTTTTTGCTTTATCTCATGTGTGTAGGTACGAAGAATGAAGATTATGATGTTGCACACCCTGATGAGAAATCTTTGAGACTTTTGATATTGAAGACAAATTTGAGATCTTGCAAATTTTACCTTTTTCGTTTTGGGATACATGGGAGGGTAAATTTGTATAAGCATTTTGGTTTTTGATAATTAGGATGTTTTAATGTATGTACCGGTATAGACATAGGTGGCATTTGTAAGGACATATTTTTAATAAGTCCGTCATAATTAATTATGTCATATGCCGCGACAAGTCATCGAAGAATTGAGAAGATTGCATCTACAAAAGACGAATCCGAATTACAAGTTGTCTTCAACATTCAAGCCCAACAATATGAACTTTGGTAAGATATTGTTTAAAGTTTCATTTACATTTCATATTAAGAGTGTTGGGATATTTTAAAAGGATTTTTAAAAAGTTTTTATATAAAAATATTTTTATAAATGTTTTATAAAAAGGATTTTATTTCTATTTTAGAAAAATGTATTTTTGAAAAGGTTTTATTATTGTTTTAGAAAACATTTATTTTTGACAATGTCTTGGAAAAAATTTTGGAAAATTTCTAAGGCAGTAAGTCAACAAACGTACCTCGGTTCCGACGCCAAGGTCGTTTAAGCGAGATCACCATCTCATTCGAACGACATTGGGATGTCGCGCGTAGTCGTTCAAATGACACGTGATCTCGTTCAAGCGAGATGAGGTTTTCGTTCGAACGACCCTGCTTTTGGCTCATACGTCTGACTTTATCCTGATCCTTTGACCGACTCTAGTTTCCTTATAAAAGGGGATGTCGGCTTTGGTTTTAAACGTGGAGAACAATTTCAACTTTTAAGAGTCTTATTCTTTTGAAACTTTTGTGTATCGGCCCAGATTTAATTCAATACCTTTTGGCAGAAAGTTTTTCTCCCACAATTTTAAGGGTTCAAATATTTTATTTTTAATTCACAAAATCCAAATTACTTTTATGTGAATTGTTTTGTGGAACCCAAGAACATATTTTGCTTTGGTTTATTCTTTGTGGGGAAAACTCTACAACCGACAGCTGCGTGCTATTGTGTAGGGAGTCCTTACAAAGTTCATAACTTGTGGAGAAGTCGTTCCTCTTCTTCATTACTGACCACCTGGAGTTTTGCGGGAGATTCCAGCCGACGTTATTTCTAGCCATTTCTTTGGAGGTTTGACGAAGACACCGTGCACTACACTTGTGGACGATTATCAAGTTGTATGTAACTCAACGGTCTTGTAAATTCTTCAAAGTTCTAGAAATAAAAGGTTTTACCCGAAAGGGGTTTTTTCCCGAAATCTATGTCTCAACATATTTTTTGTGTCGCGTGCTTAATATTTATTTATGGGTTGACACACGCACTTTAGATGCTTGTTTAGGGGCTGAATTAATTTTATTTAAAAATAGACTCTAATTAAATAAGTCTGCCAAATTAGAAAGTTGCGAAATAATTTAAATCAATTATCACACAGTCACGTTTTAAAAATTAGTATTAGAGCGGGTTGCGCTAATTTAAAGCGTGATCCTGATTTTTTCAAGGATTTATTTTTTTTATACAATTTGACTTCTCACGTCGTCAAATTGATATCAGAGGAGGTTGCGCTGATTTATTATGTATTCCTATTTTCCACAAAAATTGTGTGATGTAGATTTTTTTTTTGAATAAGTTTTTTTGAAAAATCGCAATTTTTTAATGGAACGCCCATTTAATGAGGAGCCTATTTTTGAAAAAATTCACGACGGTGCTGAAAAATTAAAAAGTTTGAATTTGAAACTTTGCAAAAGAATTAAAGTTTTGAAAAAAGAAAATTCTCTCTTTAAAAGTAAGATTGAATATTTGCAAGAGTTTCAAACTCAAAGTGATATTTGTCGTGAGCATTTTGGTCATTTTTGTATTGATTTTGATTCTTTGAAAATTGTCAAAAAGAAGAGTGATGAGAGAGTCCTTGTTTTAGAGAAGGAATTAGAGGACTTAAAAAATTCTAGGATTCTCGTTTGTACCGTAGAGGATAAAAAATTAATCGATGATTTTATGGCACGTGAAAAGACTCTTAGGGATATGTTTGTTTTAATTGAGGATGAGCGTGATAAACTACTAAGTTTAATGGAAAATTTGAAAAAGAAATCGCTATCTTTGGAAGAGTCTAATTCGTTGCTTGAATCAAATATTTTTAAGTTGAAAAATGATTTAAATAGTTCAAGTAGGTTTGATATAGATTGTAATGGCTCTTCGTGTTCTCATGCTTCTAATGCTAAAGCCAAAACTATTATTTATTTTAGAGTGTCAACTAATTCCAAGGATGTTAGAAAAGATCACACTTTAGGTAACATTCCTCCTGTTTATACTTGTTCATATTGTGGTAGGAAAGGTCACCTTAGGAGATTTTATTTTGATCTTGGAAGAGGTACTAGGAATTCGAAGTCTAGTGTTTTGTTTGTTCCCAAAACCTTGTGTCAACGTGTTACATCCGTTTGGGTTAGAAAATCACTTTTGGATACGCTAGATTTTAGAATAGTCGATTCTCATTTGCTTGCCCATGATTCTTATCTTACCATATCTTATATATGATTGTTTTTGCATGCTTGTCATACGCTAGGTATGCTTTTTGATATATTTTTGCTAGCATTTTGATATGTACTTTTTGTATAGATTTTTATTTTTAAAAAATACAAAAATATTTTATTTTGAGAAAATTCAAAAAGAGTGTTGTTTTTTGTTTGCACCTTTTATGGATGAACACTTAGGATGACCGAGTCACAACATTATTCCATTTTTCATGTGACTATTTGATAGTGTTTTGAGACAATAGGTCAATTCATCCATGTGCTTTATAATGTTTGGAGTCATTAAGATGTAATTAAGTGTCACTTCCTACATGCTTGACTCATGTTTCCTTTATTGCATACATGCACGGATTTGTTTGATTATTGTGCTTGTCTTATGACATGTTGGTTGGGTGTTTTCACTTCAATAATGTCCTTAAAACGAACCAAGCGCGATAAAACTTGATAAGAAAGTTGTGCGTGTAAGAGCCATTTTGGAGATTGTGTGTTTTATTTAAAAACGGTGAAGGACTACGGAAGATTTTTTTTCCTTTCTGATTAAGACGCCATTTAAATTGGACCTAAAAAATTGAGGAATTTTATTATCCGGGGTCCAAAGAGGTTTAAAAGAGCCCGAAAAAATTTAAAGGCAATAAAAAGAAATTCATGCCATTTATGGGCCATTTAGGTTTTTGCACCAATTCTTCCATGTTTGAGAATTTAGATCACCTCTAAAAGAAAATATATATGAGGGAGTTTGGATGGAGGATTAAAACGGGTTTATACGTCCTTGAAAATTTTGAAAAAGCGCTAAATAGTTTTGGATGTTATTGGTGTGGAAATCATTTGACTTTGATTTGTTGATTTGTATAAGACGATGTCATTTAAATTCAAGAAATTTTTACACCTAAGGATACTTTTGATGTTCATTCGTTAGGAGTACACGTATTCATCATGCACATATGATTGATTGAGTTTATTTACCTATCGAATGTGTTCACACTCATACATTCCATTTCCACGACTTGGTTTTTTTAGTCTAAATCCATATTGTGATTTTTAGTATCTTATTTTTGTATGAAAAATTTTAAAATCCAAAAATAGTTTGTGGATGTTTTTGGGATACTCCTTTGCATGCGCGTTGATTGATTCATATTTTCTACGCATTTTTTCGTGACACTCCATGTTTTGATTTTTTTTCTTCTTATTTGTCTATTTGGGGATATCATAAAAAGGGGAGAAAGAATTATCATGTTATGGGGGAGTTTTTGCATTATGGGGGAGATTTCATTATATTGGTTGATTTATTCTTATATCATTTCAAACTCAATGCATCACAAAGGCTTTTGCTTTATCTCATGTGTGTAGGTGCGAAGATTGAAGACCATGATGTTGCACACCCTAATTAGAAAAACTTTGAGAGTTTTGATGTTGAAGAAAAATTTGAGATCTTGCAAATTTAACCTTTTCAGTTTTAGGATACATGGGAGGGTAGATTTGTGTAGGCATTTTAGTTTTTGGTAATTCAGTTGTTTTTATGTATGCACCGGCATAGACATAGGGGGAGATTTATAAGGATATATTTTTAATAAGTCTGTGACAATTATTTATTTTGTATACCGCTACAAGTCGTCGAATAATTGAGAAGATTGCATCTACAAAAGATGAATCTGAATTACAGGTTGTCTTCAACATTCAAGCCCCACAATATGAACTTTGGTAAGATATTGTTTAAAGTTTCATTTACATTTCATATTAAGAGTGTTGGGATATTTTTAAAAGGAGTTTTAAAAAGATTTTATATAAAAATATTTTTATAAATGTTTTTTTTAAAAGGGTTTTATTGTTGTTTTAGAAAAATGTGTTTTTGAAAAGGTTTAATTACTCTTTTAGAAAACATTGATTTTTGAGAATGTTTAGGAAAAAGTTTTGAAAAATTTCTAAGGCAGTAAGGCAGCAAACATACCTCGGTTCCGATGCCAAGGTCATTCAAGCGGGATCACCATCTCGTTCGAACGACATAGGGATGTCGTGCATAGTCGTTCAAACAACACGCGATCTCGTTCGAGCGACCCTGCTTTTGGCTGACACGTCTGACTTCATCCTGATCCTTTCACCGACTCTAGTTTCCTAATAAAAGGGGATGTCAGCTTTGGTTTTAAATGTTGAGAACAGTTTCAACTTTTAAGAGTCTTATTCTTTTGAAACTTTTATGTATCTACCCAGATTTAATTCAATACCTTTTGGAAGAAAGTTTTTCTCCAACAATTTTAAGGGTTCAAATATTTTGTTTTTAATTCACAAAATCCCAATTACTTTTATGTGAATTCTTTTGTGGAACCCAAGAACATATTTTGCTTTGGTTTATTCTTTGTGGGGAAAACTCTACAATCGACAACTGTGTGCTATTGTATAGGGAGTCCTTATAAAATTCACAACTTGTAGAGAAGTCGTTCCTCTTCTTCATTGCTGACCACCTGGATTTCTTGCGGGAGATTCCAGTGTAACAACCCATCCTTTTGGAGACAATTAAAATTCATAATTGGATATAAATTGGAGATTTGAGGAATTTCTCGAAATAGTAATTTTTGGGATTTTCAAGGATTTAATGATTTTCTATGGGTGTTGTGATTACTTTTGGGCTTAAATAAGTCGAAGTATTTTAATTATATGTCGTCGTAGAGTAAAGCGACAAAAGAGGTAAGATTTTTATTGGAAACTTGCATTAAGTTATATTGGGTTAGAATAGTGATTTGTGGTCAAGTACCTCGGATGGGAATTTCGACTGCGCTATGAGTCTCAGAATGTCTGAGATAGTCGGAAAAGAGTGTTCGATTGTCGAAATTGAGTTTCGCGGAATTTTGGAGTTAAATGGGCTCGTAATTGAGTAAACGATTCGTTTTTGGGTTTTAATGGGTATAACCCTTTTCTCACTATATAAAGAGGGGGAGAGAGAGGAAAAAAGAAAGGAAAGAAAGAAAAGAGAAAGAGGAGGAAAGAAAAGAGGAGAAAAGGGGATGTTCCAGCCAAACTCCGCAGGATTCGGCCCGAGGTCGTCGAATTTTATCCACGAGGCAAGTGTTTACTTGCTTTATTTACTTTTTGTATAAATCTCTGAGAGAGTAGCTACAGCGAAAATATTACGACTTCTCAAATAAAAACCAATTTTAATTAATCTGAAATTTGAAGAACGTGTGTGCTCGCGTTCAAATGATCAAATTATATATAAAACCCTTTAGACCCTAAACATGCAGCAGTATGTGATTGAATAAATTGATAATCTACGTAAGAACATTCAAACACATGCAATTAAGTAAAAATCCCCCAAAGGGGCAAAACCATTTATTTTCACTATAATTTGTAAGAGAACGGCTTACAATGAAAATACAAGTTGACTAAGAATTACCCTCGGGTATCGGATTCTGTAGTCGCGGCTGGAATTATCCCTTTTCCAGTAGGGCAGCAATGAAGAAGAAGAACGGTCTCCTCCACAAGGGTTGAACAAACCAAAGTTGTGTTCTTGGGTTGCTAAAGGATTCACAAAGATATGGCAATGATATGTGAATCAAACCATGAGTTTGGGAACTCAAAAATATGAAGACTAGATGTATTTGGACTCTTAAATTCGTCTCCTAAAGTCTTGTAAAACAACTCCCCCGAAGTTGGTATTTATAGGAAAAAATATGAAGAGTCCCATGTTTTTAAAACTCTAAAATTCTATCCAGCGTACAAAAAAAACAGCATTCTTTAAGGAATTTTCTCTATCTTCAAAAGGCCATAACTCCTTCACCGTAGCTCGGATTGAGGTGCCGTTTTTTCCAGTATCTTCGTTGTGGCGAGATATTCAACTTTCTAGTTGACCAAACCTCCGAACTATGGATGTAAAATTACAAAAATTCCCTTGAACTCTCCTATAGTGCCTTTTTTTCACTGTTTTGACTTCCCTTGCGTACCACTTGCATTAAGTCCCTAAAATCTTGGACCGTGAAGTCGTTGAGGCAGATGTGGGACATATTAATGGAGATGTTGAATGCTTGATTCCCAGAATTCGGATAGAGGCCGTCATGTGAGATCGTGAGGTGACGTGCCAAATGTAGCGGCGTACGACATACACAAATGTAACATGTTGGACATGAGAAAAAATGTCCTTACAAATCTCCCCCTATGTCTATGCTGGTACATACATAAAAATCCGAATTATCAAATAACAAAATTGCCTATACAAATCTATCCTTCCATGAACCCAAAATTGGAAAGATACAAATGAATAAGTCTTCATCGTTTGTTCTTCAAATCTTCAAAACTTCAAATCTTCAATCTTTTCTCATCAGGGTGTGCAATTCAGTGATCATCAATATAGTACCTACACACATGAGATAAAGAAAAAATACCAAGTGACGTATCGAGTTTGAAATGAGATAAACATAGATACCAATTTATATGAAACGCATAAGTTAAATCTCAAAACTCCTCCAAAATAAGATAATTCTTTCTCCCCCTTTTTATGATGTCCCCAAATAGACAAATAAGAAGAATGAATCAAACAAGCAAAATCGGGGTGTCACGGTATACAAATCAAGGCATCAATCAATATGGTAAACGTGCTCTAGCAAGGAGATGCTCAAAAAAAAAATTTCACAAACTATTTTTAGATTTTTCAATTTTATATACAAAAAATAGATACCATTTTGAAAAAAAAATGTAAAACATGATACCAAAATCACACCATGGATTTAGACTCAAACAACCAAGTCATGGGAACGGAATGTATGGGTGTGAACACATTCGATAGGTAAATCAACTCAATCAATCATATGTGCACGATGCATATGTGTACCCCTAACGAATGAGCATCAAAAGTATCCTTAGGTGTAAAAAATTTGTTGAATTTAGATGACATCGTCTTATGCAAATCAACAAATCAAAGTCAAAGTGATTTCCACACCAATAGCGTCCAAAACTATATAGTGCATTTTCAAGCATTTCAAGGACGTGCAAACCCGTTATAAAATCTCCAACCAAACTCCCTCATATATATTTTCTTTTAGAGGTAATCTAAATTCTCAAACTTTGGAGAATTGGTGCAAAAACCTATATGGCCCATAATTGGCATGAATTTCTTTTTATTGCCTTTCAATTTTTTCGGGCTCTTTTAAACCTCTTCGGACCCCGGATAATAAAATACCTCCATTTTTTAGGTCCAATTTAACGGTGGCTTTTGCGCAAAGGATAGATAATTACCTTTCGCAGCCCCTCCCCATTTTTAAATAAAGCACACAAACTCACAAAACAGTTCTTATATGCACAATTTCCTTATCAAAAAAAATTATCGTGCTTGGTTCGTTTTAAGGACAGGATTGAAGTGAAAACACCCAACCAACATGTGATAAGACAAGCACAATAATCAAATAAATCCGTGCATGTGTGCAATAAAGGAAACATGAGTCAAACATGTAGGAAGTAACAATTAATTACATCTTAATGACTCCAAACATTATAAAGCACATGGATGAAATTGACATATTGTCTCAAAACACTATCAAATAGTCACATGAAAATAATGGAATGATGTTGTGACTCGGTCATCGTAAGTGTTCATCCATAAAAGGTGCAAACAAAATACAAAAATCTTTTTGGATTTTCTCAAAAAAATTTTGTATTTTTCAAAAATTTTCAAAAAAAATATATACAAAAGGTACAAGTCATCACACTAGTAAAAATACATCATGAAACCACAACTAGTGTATGACAAACATGCAATCACAATCAACCAAAAGATTTCACATGGGGTGAATTACGTGCAAGCAAACGGGAATCGTGGACAAATAAACCATAAGCCTCTAAATCCGATTTTCTAACCCAAATTGATGTGTAACGAAGTGTGGGGGTTTTGGGAATAGAATTTATTCTTGTATTAACCTTCTTAGGTCCATTTAAAAGCTTATAACAAAAGTTCCTAAGATGACCTTGCCTACCACAATGTGTGCAAGTGTAAATCGGGCGGTGTGTGTTACCTAAAGGTGGCCCTCTCCTCAAATTTATCGGTTGCTCTTTCCGAATTTTCCTAGGTGGGTCTCTCCTAATGATCCTAGAAGGTTCTCTCACAATGTTCTTAAGGGGTGCTTTCCTAACAACTTTAGGTGCCTCTTTCTTAACAAACCTAGGAGTCTCTCTCACACGTGTGGTAATGGGTGCAACATATTTTTCAAGACCAATCCCACCCCTATCCGTTTTGATCTCGACTGTGCCTAAAATCTTATCAAGTTTTTCAGACCTAGACTCCAAATCAAATTTCACTTTACTTGAATATTTCAATTTCACCTCAAGTTCACCTATCCTAGATTCAAGTACTCGTTTAGAATCCTCAAACTCTAAAAGCTCCTTTTTCATAGTCTCCATCAACCCTCTAAGACTATCTCTCTCACCCTCAACGTACTCAAGCTTCTCTTTCAAAATTTTCACATGAGCCCTAAGTTCTTCAACTAAAAAATCATTATTTTTTATGGCACACTCTTTCAACTGAGCTTTCAATTTCAAATTTTCTTTCTTTGTTCTCAAAGTTTCAGCATAAAGTTCATTGAAAGTAGTTTGCAAGTCATGCTCATCTACACTTTCCTCCTCACATTCATGCACACTCCCATCACCTTCACTATCATCACTAATCACATGGATGGGAAACTCACGCCTAGAAGCATAAAACACTTCTTCTTCCGAATCACAATCACTAAGGGTAGAAACATGAGAAATCGGTTTATTCAATTTCTTCTTTAAATTTGTGGTACACTCATGTAACGTGTGACCAACACCCTCACAACAAGGACACTTCTCAGATTCGTTTTCAACAGAAGATTTAAAGCAAGAGTTCGTGTGAATTTTCCAATTAATTTTTTCAAAAATTTGACATCGAAGATCATTAAAACCATCAAAAGCCATTTTTGTGCAAAATCAGAATCAAATCACAATAACTTAGTGCAACAGGCTCTGATACCAATTTGAGAGAGTAGCTACAGCGGAAATATTACGACTTCTCAAATAAAAAATAATTTTAATTAATCTGAAATTTGAAGAACGTGTGTGCTCGCGTTCAAATGATCAAATTATATATAAAACCCTTTAGACCCTAAACATGCAGCAGTATGTGATTGAATAAATTGATAATCTACGTAAGAACATTCAAACACATGCAATTAAGGAAAAATCCCCCAAAGGGGCAAAACCATTTATTTTCACTATAATTTGTAAGAGAACGGCTTACAATCGGATTACAATGAAAATACAAGTTGACTAAGAATTACCCTCGGGTATCGGATTCTGTAGTCGCGGATGGAATTATCCCTTTCCAGTAGGGCAGCAATGAAGAAGAAGAACGGTCTCCTCCATAAGGGTTGAACAAACCAAAGTTGTGTTCTTGGGTTGCTAAAGGATTCACAAAGATATGGCAATGATATGTGAATCAAACCATGAGTTTGGGAACTCAAAAATATGAAGACTAGATGTATTTGGACTCTCAAATTCGTCTCCTAAAGTCTTGCAAAACAACTCCCCCGAAGTTGGTATTTATAGGAAAAAATATGAAGAGTCCCATGTTTTTAAAACTCTAAAATTCTATCCAGCATACAAAAAAAACAGCATTCTTTAAGGAATTTTCTCTATCTTCAAAAGGCCATAACTCCTTCACCGTAGCTCGGATTGAGGTGCTGTTTTTTCCAGTATCTTCGTTGTGGAGAGATCTTCAACTTTCTAGTTGACCAAACCTCCGAACTATGGATGTAAAATTACAAAAATTCCCTTGAACTCTCCTATAGTGCCTTTTTTTCACTGTTTTGACTTCCCTTGCGTACCACTTGCATTAAGTCCCTAAAATCTAGGACCGTGAAGTCGTTGAGGCAGATGTGGGACATATTAATGGAGATGTTGAAAGCTTGATTCCCGGAATTCGGATAGAGGCCGTCATGTGAGATCGTGAGGTGACGTGCCAAATGTAGCGGCGTACGACATACACAAATGTAACATGTTGGACATGAGAAAAAATGTCCTTACAATCTCATACCGTAGTTTGGTATTAACAAACCCTAAAGATTTTGGGTTGGGTTTTCATGCATAAAACGGGTTTTCGGGAGTTAAAACGAATAAACCCCTATAATTTCATAATTGGAGAAACTTAGAAATTAATCGAAATAAATTGGTGGTTTAGGATCCTAGGATGTTTAGAACCCTTAATATATGTGTATTTTTAGTTGGTTGAGGTTGTAGGACATTGGGTGAGGCGTCAAAACCTTGAGAGAAGCTTTAATGTCCGAAACCGTCTCGGATAAGACGATGAATAGTAGGACCTGCGTGTTAACCGAATCGATTCGGCCAGGGCGAATCGATTCGGCTCTTGGTCGAAAAATGAAATTTGTATATCGTTTCGACGCGGTCGCATGGGCGCCGACCGTGTATTTTTCTGATTTTTTTGGATTTATAGTGATTTTTCTACGAAAAGCTGTCCGGGATCGAAATAGTTAGTCAGAAATTAAGGCTAAAATTATTTGGAGATAAAAATTAGGGGTTCTCAAATAGAGTTGTATGACCTCTAAAGGACTTGAGGAGATATGAAAACTTTGGGTTTGTAGGAATATATCCGAGTTATAATTTAAATGGATATTGGATGGAGTTTTGGATTTTGGGGTATACATAAACCCAAAGCAGAATTGGGATTTTCGGACCAGCTGAATCGATTCGGTTTGACATAGTTTGAAAGTAGAGACATTTCGAATCGATTCGAACAGTCCGAATTGATTCGGTGACTAGCGAATCGATTCGGACAGGCCGAATCGATTCGGTCCTGGAATATTTTTGAGGCTTTCTCCATTAAAGTTTAGGGAGACTTAATGTATGGTTTTGGAGACTATTATAGGAGTTTCTAAATGGAATATTAGGACTCCTAGCTGATGATTTGAGGAGGATAAGAAAACCTCAGATTAATTTAGAGTGTGATCCGGGGTATGGAGTTAATTAATGTTTTGGGACAAGAGACATTCGAGTTTATATATAAGTCCTTTAATGAGAATAAGGTATTTATTAGAATCAAAGTGAGGAAATACTTTGGGTTTAGTATCATGCGAATATGAATGCATGATTATGATTCTTTGAGAGAATCTTTGGGATTATTGGTAATCGTTAGATGGTTTGGCAAATATGGCCATTTATATATATTCGAGGAGGAATATATGGTATATATATATATATATATATATATATACTATGTGATTAAAGTATATATATGATATGATGTTAATGATTTTGAAAATATAATATGAATGTTTTCAAAATGGAAAAAAATTATTTTCATAATTAATAATTTATGGTTAACACCCTCTCTAAATGACATCATAAGGGATGTTCGCGCGTGAGGTGAAGCCCCCTGGCTAGTGAATGCAGGGTGGATATAGTCCTAGGCCATATGAGCGTTTATGTTATGTTTTCTGCGACGGTTAGGTAATTTCGGGTGTGGTTATGGCTAGCCCGCATGCATATGGACGCTTCCCGACGTCTTGCGTATAGGTGCCCTGGTGTCATAATTGATAGGCACTAGAAGATGATGGTCATTTAGTGACGCGCCTGGGCGGGCGGTCTTAGAATGCGTTATATGATATATATATATAATTGTTTTAAATAATGTGGGACATTATTGGTATTAAAGCAATTTATGATAATAAATTGGCTTTAATTACATTTCATGGATGGAAGAAGGGAAATGGAAGCATGTGGTACGAAAAGCATTTTTATGATAATAAAAATGGCTTTTAAATACATTTCCTGGATATGAGAAGGGGAATGGGATGTTATAAAACGGAAAAGCATTTTTATGATAATAAAACTGGTTTTTAAAAAGGTTATATGTTATGTTAAAGAAATTCGTGATAATGAATTGGCTTTTATATACATTTCCAGGATATAGGAAGGGAAATGGAAAGTTTTGAGATAAATGGAAAGAAAGTAAATAGATTCTCATTCCGGGAGATAGATCCGGATGTGTGTATATATATATATATATATATCTATGTGTGTGTGTGTGTGTGTGTGTGTGTGTGTGTGTGTGTGTGTGTGGATAAATCGAGTACCGAGGGTCTAATGGATACCGACGATCGACCTTGCCGCGTAGTAGTGTATCAGGGGGTTCCTTGTTTGGATTTCGCTTTGCGAGACACCCCACGCACGAATATGGCAATGTGTTGAGACTGGGGAGAAGCTTAATCCTTAGTGCTCTAATATGAGTATATATATATATATTTATATATATTCTGTACCGAGGGACTGGAGGATCTCGACGATCGACCTTGCCGCATAGTATTGTATCGGGGGGGTTCCTTGTTTGGATTTCGCTTTGCGAGTCACCCCACCCACGACCATGGCTTAGTGTTGAGACTAGGGAGAATTTTAGCCCTTAGTACATTACTTGGACTATCTAGGGTTGATAGTAGTTGGGTGTTATACTAGTTTAGCAGGGTAGCTTGACTAGGATGTTTAGAGGGATGCGCTAGGAGTGCACTATTAGTGGAGAGGTGAGGGGTATCTCATGGGAGTGCGATACCAAAATTAAATATGAGATAAAACCTTTTTAAAAAAATAAGGCATTTATGCACTTGCTAAATATTTTCAAAACGCAGCCTCTTACCCGTTTATCTACTTTTCCTTTCTTGTTATATTATATATATATAGGTGTCCAGACACAGGGACGCCTGGATGACACTTCTTTCAAGTGACGTCTGCTGCAGCAGTTGTGGATGCTTGCGGGTTCTTGGTAGACGCTTCTATCCTTGTATTCTAGATAGGAGGTATTGTATAAACATTGGGGCTAACAACCCAATTGCATTTATTTATTCTTTGAGTACAGCATTCGATATGGTTGTATATTTTGACCGAGTGTTCGGTTATTTTATTTCACTTCAGTTTCATTTATGCAAAACTGTGTGGATATTTTAAATTTTGTAGTTGGTAAATAGAGTAGTTAAGTAAAAATTTTGACACCAGCCTAATAGGTTATTATTAATTAAATGGATTTTCTACCGTGATGCTAAGAATGATCCATATGAGACTCTTGTTTTAATTTGATATAGGAGTGATCGCCCAGTATTTTATTAGGCGAGGTGTCACAGATGGTATCAGAGCATCAGGTTCTAGTGTCCTTTGGAATCTGTGCGGACGTACTATGCTTTCAGCGTTGCTCTCGATTTGTTATAGAGCCTCAAGATTAGGATTGTTTATTCCTCTTGTGAGATTTCGTTCTCCTGCCATATTATAAGATTATAGTAATCTTTTGTGTGCTCGTTTGAGAATCGTGTGCAGGGCTTGGATGGAAACAGGAGGTGGGGCTTAGCTGGAGCAGCTGGTAGATGTTGGGGACAAGGATCTTAGGGGAGGTCATTCTCCTTGTGGAAATCGTTAAGGGTTTTGGTGGCGACTACTAAAGGATAGTAGTTATGGGTACCGCAGTACCGGTGTAGTAGAAAGTGGTATTAAAGTTGAATTACCCATTGAAGTTAAGGGTTCGAAAGGGATCTTACGAATAGTTTTAACCGTGAGTCCCCACGATTTAGCTGGAATAAGGAGGATGCAGTTTCTAAATTATTCACATAAGGTTCGACCAGAGGCCGACAGTGAATAAAGAGTATTACGGAGAAGTGAACGTTGTACCAAGGTGAGGTAGGTCCAAAGAATAATGATTCCTTTCCCTAAAGGATAGGCTCGCTAGAAAAGTGTTTCTAACACTTATGGAGAATGGGTCTGTTTGACGACCCCATTGGTGGACATCCACCCGACGAATTTATTGAAACCAAGAATGTTGTTATGAGTTTCACCTCAGGAGGAAGAGGTATATTTGGTGTGACTAGATAAAGTCGCGGTGTTTCGTTAGCCCTAGACTCGTGTGTGTATTTTGAGTTATAGCAGTCTCAATAACAGTATATCATGTATGCTTATGTGTTTTCCGCGATAGCGAAGTTTTATTTTCCTTCATTCACAGTAGAGGCGGGTGTTGATATATTGAATATATATATATATATATATATATATATATATATATATATATATATATATATATATATATATATATATATATATATATGGTTTGGGATACTCGTTTTATATGTCTATACGAGTATGGTGATACGGTGAGTATATATGTATTGTTATTTTTGGAGCGATAGCAGGCTAACGATGGAAAGACTATCGTGTCCGCAGTTCCAGAGTGGAATGGGTTGTAGTTGCGATTTCTCACCTGGATACAGGTTGAGTTCGCCTTTATTATTATGTGCATAGATGGAACTTCGAAGATCAGAGGTTTCATTATCGTGAATTGAGTATGTGGCGACCTTATAGATATGATTTGAGGTGCGTAGGGTTATTGTTGAGCTGTAGGATTAAGCTCATTATTGTTTGCGCAAGGACTTAAAATTAGTGCGAGCGCTGGGTGGTGTGACTCTTAGTTAGAGATAGGAGTTCAGACCCCCTTTTTGTTGGAATAAGGGATAGGGTTATCCCGGTTGCATGTTGAAATAACGGACCTCCATGACCGACAAAGTTAAGTAGGAGTGTTTGAAGGGGTTCCTTATTTGGATTTTGCTTTGCGAGACGCTCCACACATGAATCTTAACGGCGTCGGGAGTGGAGAGATGTTATAGGATGCAAGGATGTGGGTTTTGTGGATAAGGTCTTATAGTGTGGATGAACCACTATAGACTATGAGCCATGTGATGATACTATGCCTATGGAAATGTTGTGCTATAAAAAAGCACTAAAGTGGTCCTCTCGCCACAAGTGGGTGGGTGAAGTAGGACTTTGAGAGATTGATTTGAGGATAATAGTCAGGCCTTAATAAAAGGTAAATTTTGAGGAAATATGTTTTGGGTATGATGTTCATGACACTTTTTCAGAAAGTGGTCACTTTGATTAGTTAGATTTCCTTTCGTATGGGAGGAAGGATAGAATAGTAGGAATGCGTTCGTAGGTTAGCAAGGTAGGATTTAGGACGTCCCGCTGGTGTGCCTTAGGTCGCTATATCTCGATGACCAACAACGCGAGGGAGTAGTGTAACGGGAGGGTTCCTTGTTTGGATTTCACTTTGGCGATACGTCCCACGCATGAAATTGAGAAAATGTCGAGAGTTGAGAGAGGCCTTGGGCACTAGGGACATACTTAGGATTACACTCATTTCGCGTAGGTAGGATAATGCTTAGGCCGTAGTACTGTTAGGATGTAAGTTTAGTATAGTTAGTGGCGCCGAGGTTAGGAGATTGAATTTCTTGGGTTGGGAGGACCCATGTGTGAGTATTACACCGAGGAAATGAGACCCTTATTGGGAGAGAGTGTTACGTGTCAGACGTTCACTATGGATGTGCAGATGTGCAAAGGTTAGAAAGGTGTATGGGCACCTTAGTAAGTTGGTTTATATACCGCCTGAGATAGAAGGGGAGTAGTATATAAATTTGAAGTTTATGCCGTGAGGCACTAGTAATGATGAGTGCTATGTGACGCTATTGGAGTCACTTTACGACCGTGGTAGCAGTGTGGTGTATGGTTGGGAACCATTGGGATTAGTTTCGTTCCCCTTGAGATATTAGGATTTGGAGCGATCCTAGGATTGGTGGTGTAGGTCGTATCTGAATTTCGAGGACGAAATTCAGTTGTAAGGGGGGGAGTATGTAACAATCCGTCCTTTTGGAGACAGATAAAATCCATAATTGGATATAAATTGGAGATTTGAGGAGTTTCTCGAAATAGTAATTTTTGTGATTTTCAAGGATTTAATGTTTTCGATGGGTGTTGTGATTACTTTTGGGCTTAAATAGGTCGAAGTATTTTAATTATATGTCGTCGTGGAGTCAAGCGACAAAAGAGGTAAGATTTTTATTAGAAACCCGCATTAAGTTATATTGGGTTAGAATAGTGATTTGCGGTCAAGTACCTCGGATGGGAATTTCGACTGCGCCATGAGTCTCAGAATGCCCGAGATAGTCGGAAAAGAGTGTCTGATTGTCGAAATTGAGTTTCGGAGAATTTTGGAGTTGAATGGGCTCGTAATTGAGTAAACGAGTCGTTTTGGGGTTTTAAGGGGTATAACCCTTTTCTCACTATATAAAGAGGGGGAGAGAGAGAAAAAAGAAATGAAATAAAGAAAAGAGAGAGAAGAGAGAGAGGAGGAGAGAAAATAGGAGAAAAGGGGAGGTTCCGGCCAAACTCCGCGAGATTCGGCTCGAGGTCGTCGAATTTTATCCACGAGGCAAGTGTTTACTTTCTTTATTTATTCTTTTCATAAATCTCATACCGAAGTTTGTTATTAAAAAACCCTAACGATTTTGGGTTGGGTTTTCGTGGATAAAACGGGTTTTCGAGAGTTAAAACGAATAAACCCCTATAATTTCATAATTGGAGAAACTTAGAAATTAATCGAAATAAATTGGTGGTTTAGGGTTCTAGGATGTTTAGAACCCTTAATATATGTGTATTTGTAGTTGGTTGAGGTTGTAGGATGTTGGGTGAGGCGACAAAAGCTTGGGAGAAGCTTTAATGGCCGAAACCGTCACGGAGAAGACAATGAATAGTAGGATCTGCGTGTTAATCAAATCGATTCGGCCAGGGCAAATCGATTCGGCTCTTGGTCAAAAAATAAAATTTGTAGATCTTTTCGACGCGGTAGCGTGGCCCCGACCGCGTATTTTTCTTATTTTTTTTGGATTTATAGTGATTTTTCTACGGAAAGCTGTCCGAGATCGAAATAGTTAGTCAGAAATTAAGGCTAAAATTATTTGGAGATAAAAATTAGGGGTTCTCAAATAGAGTGTTAGGACCTCTAAAGGAATTGAGGAGATATGAAAACTTTGGGTTTGTAGGAATATATCCGAGTTATAATTTAAATGGATATTGGATGGAGTTTTGGATTTTGGGGTATACATAAACCCAAAGCAGAATTGGGATTTTCGGACCAGCCGAATCGATTCAGACAAGACGAATCGATTCGTTCTGAGACAGTTTAAAAGTAGAACCATTTCGAATCAATTCGAACAGGCCGAATCGATTCGGGGGCCAGCGAATCGATTCGGACAGGCCGAATCGATTCGGTACTGACAGATTTTTGAGGTTTTCTCCTTTTAAGTTTAGGGAGACTTAATGTATGGTTTTGGAGACTATTATAGGAGTTTCTAAATTGAATATTAGAACTCCTAGATGATGATTTGAGGAGGATAAGAAAACCTCGGATTAATTTAGAGTGTGATCCAGGGTATGGAGTTAATTAATGTTTTGGGACAAGAGACATTCGAGTTTATGTATAAGTCCTTAAATGAGAATAAGGTATTTATTAGAATCAGAGTGAGGAAATACTTTGGGTTTAGTATCATGCGAATATGGACGCTTAATTATGATTCTTTGAGAGAATCTTTGGGATTATTGGTCATCGTTAGATGGTTTGGCAAATATGGCCATTTATATATACTCGAGGAGGAATATATAGTATATATATATACTATGTGATTAAAGTATATATATGATATGATGTTAATGATTTTGAAAATAAAATATGAATGTTTTCAAAATGGAAAAGAAATGATTTTGAAGAAGGGTAGGCCCCCGATTTTAAATTACTTAAATAATAATTTCCTTTTTAGATGCGGAAGCGTTAGAAGATGGTTCAACAAACAAACGAATACCAAATTTTAATTTCCTTTTCAAAATTAAAATTAAACCAAGTGAAATTAAATTAATTCATTTAAAACATTTTCACTTAAAACAATTAATTAATCCAAATCCTAGAAATTTGCCTAAGTCATATTTTTCATTTAAACAAATTAGGCCAAACCAATTTTAACAATTAAATTAATTGACTTGAATTAATTAACTACACATTACCCAAATTAAACACGTAGAGATTAAATTAAACCAATTTTATCTTTTTACCTAAGCATGCGTTCTAGGTGATTTTGCAAAAGATAAAATAAATAATTAATCCACTACGCCGCGATGTACGAGGAAAAACCCAAGTCGGGAAACAACCTCGGACGGCCCTAGCCTCAAATCCACTAGATACGGAATTTACAAATACAAGACAGAAAGGCTTACAACACACGACTCGATCCCCCTCAAGCACCGACGCTTCTTCTCGTAGATACCTCTTCCTAGCGGATAACCACGGAGCTCCACCGCGGTCTTGGAGTCCACCGATCGGACTTTGTATGATCACCGTCACCCGAACAAGGAGCCTTTCTTCAAGAGGGTAATGCCGCGATAAAAACTCTTCTTCTTTCTTTATGGGATGTAGAAGAAAACTCGAAACTTCTCTTTGAACGGAAGAGATGAACCCGGTGCCAAACTCCAAGCAAGATATATGAATATGGGAACTTGGAAAAAACTAATTTGGGTGTAAAACAAGAGTGGTGTATATTTTCCTCTTTGATAAAAGCACACTCAAAACAAAAACATTTTCCTTAAATAATTTAGCTCTCAAAATCTCTCTAAGAGATGAAATAGAATGGAAAAGTTATCTTAAAAAATTATATTCCCGCACATAATAAAGTCTGAAAAAAGTTGGTTAAGAAACAAGTGAGAAAGTGGGAGAAAAACTGCTTAAAACTGCCAAAAACTGTTCCCGCTTGGCATCTCGTTCGAACGACATTTCGTTCGAATGACATTCTCGTTCGAACGAGTCTTCTAACGAAGTTACAGTATGAACTCGTTAGAACGACAATCTCGTTCGAACGATATTTCAAACGAAGTTCCAGTATTCCATAGTGGGAAGTCATTGGCAATCTCGTTCGAACGAAAGCTGGTTCGAACGACAATCTCGTTCGAACGACATATCAAACGAACTTCCAGAAAGTTGGAAAATTCGATTTTAGCCCAGAAAACTTTATAAACTTATTTTAAAGTTTTAATTAAATTTTTTTGAAATTAAAACGCAGTTTTAGTTAAACCTAACACCCAATAAACAAGTTCCAAGCTCCTATATATATATAATTGTACCCATATCTTGGGAGCATAGAACTATAGTTGATGACGTATAAACGAGGCACGAAACCGGCATGATGATGAAGCTTTATACTCTTTGTCGCTACGTCTTCAACAAGCTCTTCATAGGCTTGAGAATATTACAATTAAATACAATCCTATGAATAAATGTTTTTGCCCAGAATTGAGCCAAAACTATATATGGACTCAATTGAAAATTTGCGTCCTTATAAATCTCCCCCTTTGTCTATTCCGGGACAAAAACTATACAAAAATCCTAAAGGGCCGTCAAGCTCTACTAGACTCAAAACATAACCCACCCAAACTTGACTCAACCCAAGGATCAAACGCTTTGCCATTGAAAGATGCCGCTTTAGAAGAATTTCGGCACACTTAAGCAAACTCATCAAATTCATAGGGAATATCAAAGTATTTAAAGCAATTAAAATAAATACTCCCCCAAAATTAATTCTCCCCTTTATCAAAATGATTAACCCAAGAAGTTAGCTACTCCACCTAAGTTAAATCTCCTAAACTTAGATAAGATTATAATAGGATAAGATACCATTTCTCCCCCTATCATTCCATATTGAAGCTTAAAGTGATAAGACATGAAAGCATATAGATAAAAAAATCATAACTAATCCAAGATAGAGACCAAAACTAAAGTATAAGCATAGAAAGACTAGAAAATAAGGCAAAGGCAAAACAAAAAATATCATATATATATACTAGAGATATACCAATAAAGCACTTGCATATATATATAGATATAAACACACACATGACACAAAATACAATAAGTTTAGCACACTCGTATGGAAAAAATGTGTCATATGGAAACGGAAGTGTTGGGGTGTGAACTAGCAACAATTAAATTTAGACCCAAACACTTAATAAACGTTCACGGAGTTATCATTTGATTGAAAACTTCATCACATTAATATAACCTCTTGTGACAATATAGATTGAACTCAATGAACAAAACATACACAATGCATACAAGCCTAGCATATTGATGATTCTACAAACCAATAGAGTCATGACATGAAATACGCAACTAGGATAAATGGACATTGTGCAAACCATTGATATACCATCCAATCTCCCTCACTAAGCATTTATATTAATTTTGAATGAATATATCAATCAAACATAGGCCTTGGCAAATATTTTTCTTTTAGTGCCATTTATTCTGTTTTTAGACCTTTGGACCAGGTATTTCTTTTAGGGCCATTCAAAACAGTGTCTTACAATCTCAAAGGATCACTTAGTCCTTTTGGAGCCCTTCCTCTTGCACATTTTTATTTATCATGTTTTCATTTTTCACACAAATCTCACGTGCAACGGATTTTGACATGCACTAGTCCTCCTAAGTCACAAATATGTAGATGACAAGATTGGAAGGAGAACACTTCACATGGATCAAAGATACATATGAAGTTAAAATTTCAAAAGAGCTCGTGCATGTGTGAATAGAGGCATATAAAAATACAATCCATTTAAACAACACAAAATCCAACTACTCCATAAAATATGGTAAAGAACAAAATATGGATTGATAATCTAAACCAAAAGTTCTAGCCACATTAGAGCGCAAAAGATGGGATTCAAACACAAGTGTATGCCACATAAAGTGTGTCAAACTAAAATACATACAAAATAAAATCTTTTTGAGTTTTTGAAATTTTTAACCAAAAATAAAAAAATATATACTCAAAAGACAAACAAAAATCATTTGAATTTTTCATTAAGCTTAAATTACCAAGAGATAAAATCCAAATGATAAACAAAAATATTTTTGTATTTTTCATTTAGTGCAAACAAAATGAATGAAATAAAATACAAAAGATAGACAAAAATCATTATTCTAGCATGAGATTAAGCATGGGGCATAAACTAGAAAATGATTAAAAAAGCATACATTTAGCATGCGAATATAGCATGAAGTACAGACGCTAAAGTATGCAAAAGACTAACACATTCATCCTTTAGATTGAGCAAGGGAGGAAGCATGTGATAGTAAATGAGAATCAAAAACCCTATTATGCAAGGCAACAAAGTCGGATTTCCTAACCCAAATTAATGAAGAATGACTGTCTTGGGGTGTAGGAATTTTAAATACAATGGTTGGTTTACGTTGGGATTTTCTAGGAATTCGTTTAAGATCAAAACAAAATTTCCTAAGATGACCTTATCGACCACAATGTGTACACGTAAAAACATGTCGAAAAGATTTACCTATGAAGTGATCTCTAAAATCTTTCCTAGAAGATTCTCCTAAAACGTTGGTTTTGGCTTTTTGAGTAGATTCAATACAAGTATTGAAGCCTAAACCACACACGTCATTTTTAATTTGGACCGTTCCTAACATTTTATCTAATTTTTCCGAACGACACTCCAAATCAAATTTGACATTGCTAGAGTCTTTTAATTTATTTTGCAATTCTGAAATGTTAGACTCTAATAAAATATTTCTCTCTTCAAAAGAAAGAATCTCCTTTTTCAAGTATTCCATTAAACCCCTAAGGCTATCTCTCTCGCCTTCTATATATTCAAGCTTCTCTTGAAGAGTCCTCTCACGTGTCCTAAGGTCTTCTACTAACATACTATCATCAATGACCTTGACACACTCTTTTAAACAAGCTTCTAACTTCAAATTAGCTCTTTTCAATTTAATAGATTCTTTATAAAGTTATTGAAAAGCATTTTGAAGTTCACTTACATTAACATCTTCTTCATTTTCACTCCTTCTTTCTTCTCCACTCTCAGTATCATAAAAAACAAGGGAATCAAAAACGTTGACCTCGAAAGTGTCATGAGTTTGAGTATCTTCATGAGAAGATTCACTTTCGGTACTCACATGAAAAGCCATGAAAGCCACAAAATTTGGCTTAGTGGGGGAATCGGGTCCCTCTTCCTTATCACTATCACTAAGGGTCGCATTATATGAAATGGTTCATTTACCCTCTTTCCTTAGTTTAGTGGGGCACTCAGAAGCCCGATGTACATAACCCTCACAACCAAAACACCTATTAGACTCGTCCCTATTTAAATTTTCATTCATAGGTTTAGGGATCCTCTCAGCTTTGTCGTACTTAGAAGTTTCAAATTTCTAAAAATCATTTTTAAATTTATCTTTGTTAAATTTAAGAAATTTTCTAAATTTATGAGCAAACAAAGCCATGTCTTCCGAGTCACTATCACTCTCGCTCTCTACTACTTGTTTGACCTCTTTTCGGGCTTTTAAAGCAATTTCCTTTTCAATTTTCTCTTTTTGGGCTTTTAAAGCAACGCCCTTTTCAATTTTCTTTTCAGTTTTAGAGGGAAACATGTCTAGTTCATAGGTTTGTAAATCACCTATGAGCTCTTCTAATTTCGTAGAGGCTAAAGTTAGTAAAGAATTTAAAACAGTCACTTTTATAATAAATCTATCGGGAAGGGACCATAAAATTTTCTTTGCAACATGGTTGTCGGGTATTTTCTCTCCCAAGTTAAAAGATGAATTGACAATATCAGACAGTCTAGCATAAAATTCATCAAAAGTTTCATTATCGTTCATTTTGATAGTTTCAAATTGAGTGGTGAGGTTTTGGAGTTTCGAAGCTTTAACGACACTTGTACCTTCGTGAGTGAGTTGTAAAATATCCCAAGCTTCTTTAGCAGTCTCACACGTCATAATGCGTCGGAATTCATCCGGTGTGACAGCGCTAAACAAGGCATTCAAACCACGGGAATTAAAATTTGAAAGTTTAAACTCATTCTCAGTCCATTTATCGGCCGGTTTGGGAACACGTTCATTTTCAACTAAATGAGTTGGTGGGGACCACCCATTAACAACAGACAACCAAACTCTCTCGTCGATAGATTTTAGTGCCAATTTCATTCGCGCTTTCCAATACGCGTAATTTGAACCATCGAAAATAGGAAATTTTGAAAATGGGAAAAATTCCATTTTAGCCAAAAATTATTTAAAGGATCTTTAACGAAGTAAATTATCGCTTTGGCTCTGATACCAGTTTGAAGAAGGGTAGGCCCCTGATTTTAAATTACTTAAATAATAATTTCCTTTTTAGATGCGAAAGCGTTAGAAGATGGTTCAACAAACAAACGAATACCAAATTTTAATTTCCTTTTCAAAATTAAAATTAAACCAAGTGAAATTAAATTAATTCATTTAAAACATTTTCACTTAAAATAATTAATTAATCCAAATCCTAGAAATTTGCCTAAGTCATATTTTTCATTTAAACAAATTAGGCCAAACCAATTTTAACAATTAAATTAATTGGCTTGAATTAATTAACTACACATTACCCAAATTAAACACGTAGAGATTAAATTAAACCAATTTTATCTTTTTACCTAAGCATGTGTTCTAGGCGATTTTGCAAAAGATAAAATAAACAATTAATTCACTACGCCGCGATGTACGAGGAAAAACCCAAGTCAGGAAACAACCTCGGACGGCCCTAGCCTCAAATCCACTAGATATGGAATTTACAAATACAAGACAGAAAGGCTTACAACACACGACTTAATCCCTCTCAAGCTCCGACACTTCTTCACGTAGATACCTCTTCCTAGTGGATAACCACGGAGCTCCACCGCGGTCTCGGAGTCCACCAATCGGACTTCGTATGGTCACCGTCACCCGAACAAGGAGACTTTTTCCAAAAGGGTAAAGCCGCAACAAAAACTCTTATTCTTTCTTTATGGGATGTAGAAGAAAACCAGAAACTTCTCTTTGAACGGAAGAGATGAACCCGGTGCCAAACTCCAAGCAAGATATATGAATATGGGAACTTGGAAGAAACTAATTTGGGTGTAAAACAACAGTGGTGTATATTTTTCTCTTTGATAAAAGCACACTCAAAACAAGAACATTTTCCTTAAACAATTTAGCTCTCAAACTCTCTCTAAGAGATGAAATATAATGGAAAAGTTATCTTAGAAAATGTTATTCCCGCACATAATAAAGTCTTAAAAAAGTTGGTCAAGAAACAAGTGGGGAAGTGGGAAAAAAAACTTCTTAAAACTGTCAAAAATTGTTCCCGCCTGGCATCTCGTTCGAACGACATTCTCGTCCGAACGAGTCTTTTAAGGAAGATCCAGTATGAACTCGTTAGAAGCTCGTTAGAAATCTCGTTAGAACGACAATCTCGTTCGAACTACATTTCAAACGAAGTTCCAGTATGCCATAATGGGAAGTTGTTGGCAATCTCGTTCGAACGACATATCGAACGAATTTCCAGAAAGTTGGAAAATTCGATTTTAGCCTAGAAAACTTTATAAACTTATTTTAAAGTTTTAATTAAATTTTTCTGAAATTAAAACGCAGTTATAGTTAAACCTAACACCCAATAAACAAGTTCCAATCTCCTATATATATATAATTGCATTCATACCTTGGGAGCATAGAACTATAGTTGATGACGTATAAACGAGGCACAAAACCGGCATGATGATGAAGCTTTATACTCTTTGCCGCTACGTCTTCAACAAGATCTTCATAGGCTTAAGAATATTACAATTAAATACAATCCTATGAATAAATGTTTTTGTCCGGAATTGAGCCAAAACTATATATGGACTCAATTGGAAATTTGCGTCCTTACAGATTTTCATAATTAATAATTTATGGTTAACACCCTCTCTAAAGACATCATAAGGGAAGTTCGCGCATGAGGTGAAGCCCCTGGTTAGTGAATGCAGGGTGGATATAGTCGTAGGCCATATGAGCGTTTATGTTATGTTTTCTGCGACGGTTAGGTAATTCTGGGTGTGGTTATGACTAGCCCGCAGGCATATGGCCGCTTCCCAACGTCTTGCGTATAGGTGCCCAGGTGTCGTAATTGATAGGCACTGGAAGATGATGGTCCTTTAGGGGCGCGCCCGGGCGAGCGGTCTTAGAACGCGTTATGTGATATATAGAACTGTTTTCAATAATGTGGGACATTATTGGTCTTAAAGCAATTTATGATAATAAATTGGCTTTAATTATATTTCCTGGATGGAAGAAGGGAAATGGAAGCATGTGGTATGAAAAGCATTTTTATGATAATAAAAATGGCTTTAAATACATTTACTGGATATGAGAAGGGAAATGGGATGTTATAAAACGGAAAACAATTTTTATGAAAATAAAACTGGCGTTTAAAAAGGTTATATATTATGTTAAAGAAATTCATGATAATGAATTGGCTTTTATATACATTTCCTGGATATAGGAAGGGAAATGGAAAGTTTTGAGATAAATGGAAAGAAAGTAAATAGATTCTCATTCCGGGAGATAGATCCGGATGTGTATATATATATATATATATATATATATATATATATATATATATATATATATATATATATATATATATGTATATATATATATATATATATATATGTGTGTGTGTGTGTGTGTGTGTGTGTGTGTGTGTGTGGATAAATCGAGTACCGAGGGTCTAATGGATCCCGACGATCGACCTTGTCGTATAGTAGTGTATCGGGGGGGTTCCTTGTTTGGATTTCGCTTTGCGAGACACCCCACGCACGAATATGACAATGTGTTGAGATTGGGGAGAAGTTTAATCCTTAGTGCTCTAATATGAGTATTTCTTATGGTATATATATATATATTTATATATATTCTGTACCGAGGGACTGGCGTATCTCGACGATCGACCTTGCCGCATAGTAGTGTATCGGGGGGGGTTCCTTGTTTGGATTTTGCTTTGCGAGACACACAACGCACGAACATGGCTTAGTGTTGAGAGTGTGAAGAAGTTTATCCCTTATTACATTACTTGGACTATCTAGGGTTGATAGTAGTTGGGTGTTAGACTAGTTTAGCAGGGTAGCTTGACTAGGATGTTTAGAGGGATGCGCTAGGAGTGCACTATTAGTAGAGAGGTGAGGAGTATCTCATGGGAGTGCGATACCAAACTTAAATATGAGATAAAACCTTTTTCAAAAAATAAGGCATTTATGCACTTGCTAAATATTTTCAAAACTCAGCCTCTGACCCGTTTATCTACTTTTCCTTTCTTGTTATATTATATATATATAGGTGTCGAGACACAGGGATGCTTGGATGACACTTCTTTCGAGTCAGACTTCTGCTGCAGTAGCTGTGGATGCTTGCGAGTTCTTGGTAGACGCTTCTATCCTTGTATTCTAGATAGGTGGTATTGTATAAACATTCGGGCTAACAACCCAATTGCATTTATTTATTCTTTGAGCACAGAATTCGATATGGTTGTATATTTTGACCGAGTGTTCGGTTATTTTATTTCACTTCAGTTTCATTTACGCAAAACTGTGTGGATGCTTTAAATTTTGTAGTTGTTAAACAGAGTATTTAAGTAAAAATTTTGACACCGGCCTAATAGGTTATTAGTAATTAAATGGATTTTCAACAGTGATGCTAAGAATGATCCATATGAGACTCCTGTTTTAATTTGATATAGGAGTGATCGCCCGATATTTTATTAGGCGGGGTGTCAAATCCAGCCGACGTTTTTTCTAGCCATTGCTTTGGAGGTTTGACAAAGACACCGTGCGTTACACTTATGGGCAATTATCAGGTTGTATGTAAGTCAATGGTCTTGTAAATTCTTCAAAGTTCTAGAAATAAAAGGTTTTACCCGAAAGGGTTTTTTTCCTGAAATCTGTGTTTCAGCATATTTTTTGTGTCGCATGCTTTATATTTATTTATGCGTTGACACACGCACTTTAGATGCTTGTTTAGGGGCTGAATTAATTTGGTTTAAAAATAAAATCTAATTAAATAAGTCTGCCAAATTAGAAAGTTACAAAATAATTTAAATCAATTATCACCCGATCACGTTTTACAAATTGGTATCAGTGCGGGTTGCGCTAATTTATGGCGTGATCCTGATTTTTTCATCGATTTATTTTTTTGATACAATTTGACTTCTCACGTCGTCAAATTGGTATCAGAGCAGGTTGCGCTGATTTATCTCGTATTCCTATTTTCCACAAAAATTGTGTGATATTGATTTTTTTTTTAAATCAGTTTTTGTGAAAAATCACAATTTTTCAATAGAACGCCCATTTAATGAGGAGCCTATTTTTGAAAAAAATTACGACCGTACTGAAAAATTAAAAAGTTTCAATTTGAAACTTTGCAAAAGAATTAAAGTTCAGGAAAAATAAAATTCTCTCTTTAAAACAAAGATTGAATATTTGCAAGAGTTTCAAACTCAAAGTGATATTTGTCGTGAGCAATTTGGTAATTTGTGTATTGATTTTGATTTTTTGAAAATTTCCAAAAGAAGAGTGATGAGAGACTCCTTGTTTTAGAGAAGGAATTAGAGGACTTAAAAATTTCTAAGGTTCTCGTTTGTGCCGTCGAGGATAAAAAATTAATCGATGATTTTATGGCACGTGAAAAGATTTCTTAGGGATAAGTTTATTTTAATTGAGGGTGAGCGTGATAAACTATTAAGTTTAATGGAAAATTTGAAAAAGAAATCCCCATCTTTAGAAGAGTCTAATTCGGTGCTTGAATCAAATATTTTGAAGTTGAAAAATGATTTAAATGATTCAAGTAGGTTTGATAGTGATGGTAATGGCTCATCGTCTTCTCATGCTTCTAATGCTAAAGCCAAAAACATTATTTTTTTAGAGGGTCAACTAATTCCAAGGATGTTAGAAAAGATCACACTTTAGGTAAGATTCCTCACATTTACACTTGTTCATATTGTGGTCGAAAAGGTCACCTTAGGAGATTTTGTTTTGATATTAGAAGAGGTCCTAGGAATTCGAAGTCTAGTGTTTTGTTGTTTCCCAAAACCCCGAGTCGACGTGTTACATCCGTTTGGGTTAGGAAATCACTTTTGGATACGTTAGATTTTAGAATAGTTGATTATCATTTTCTTGCACATGATTCTTCTCTTGCATAACTATTTTTGCATACTTTTCATACACTAGTTATGTTTTTTGACATATTTTTGATAGCATTGTGACATGTACTTTTTGTATAGATTTTTGTTTTTGAAATTTTTTTGAAAAATACTAAAAGATTTTATTTTGATAAAATTTTAAGAAAATTCAAAAAGCGTTTTGTTTTTTATTTGCACATTTTATGGATGAACACTTAGGATGACCGAGTCACAACATTATTCCATTTTTCATGTGACCATTTGATAGTAATTTGAGACAATAGGCCAATTCATCCATGTGCTTTATAATGTTTGGAGTCATTAAGATGTAATTAAGTGTCACTTCCTACATATTTGACTCATGTTTTCTTTATTTCAAACATGCTCGAATTTGTTTGATTAATGTGCTTGTCTTTTCACATGTTGGTTGGGTGTTTTCACTTCAACCATGTCCTTAAAACGATCCAAGCGCGATAAAACTTGATAAGAAAGTTGTGCGTGTAAGAGCCGTTTTGTGAGATTGTGTGCTTTATTTAAAAACGGTGAAGGGCTACAAAAGATTTTTTCCCTTTGCCATTAATCCGTCGCTTAATTGGACCTAAAAATTGAGAAATTTTATTATTCGGGGTCCAACGAGGTTTAAAAGAGCCCGAAAAAATTTAAAGGCAATAAAAAGAAATTCATGCCATTTATGGGCCATTTAGATTTTTGCACCAATTCTCCAATGTTTGAGAATTTAGATCACCTCTAAAAGAAAATATATATGAGGTAGTTTGGATGGAGAACTTAAACGGGTTTGCACGTCCTTGAAAATCTTGAAAAAGCGCTAAATAGTTTTGGACGTTATTGGTGTGAAAATCATTTGACTTTGATTTCTTGATTTGTATAAGACGATGTCATCTAAATTCAATAAATTTTTACACCTAAGGATACTTTTGATGTTCATTCGTTAGGAGTACACATATTCATCATGCACATATGATTGATTGAGTTTATTTACCTATCGAATGTGTTCACGCTCATACATTCCATTTCCACGACTTGGTTATTTTAGTCTAAATCCATGGTGTGATTTTTAGTATCTTATTTTTGTATGAAAAATTTTAAAATTCAAAAATAGTTTGTGGATGTTTGTGGGATACACCTTTGCATGCGCGTTGATTGATTCATATTTGCTACGCATTTTATCGTGACACTCCATGTTTTGATTTTTTTTCTTCTTATCTGTCTATTTGGGGATATCATAAAAAGGGGAGAAAGAATTATCATGTTATGGGGGAGTTTTTGCATTATGGGGGAGATTTGATTATATTGGTTGATTTATTCTTATATCATTTCAAACTCAATGCGTCACAAAGGTTTTTACTTTATCTCATGTGTGTAGGTACGAAGATTGAAGATCATGATGTTTCACGCCCTCATTAGAAAAGCTTTGAGAGTTTTGATGTTGAAGAAAAATTTGAGATCTTGCAAATTTTACCTTTTCATTTTTGGGATACATGGGAGGGTAGATTTGTATAGGCATTTTGGTTTTTTATAATTCAAATATTTTTATGTATGTACCGGCATAGACATAGGGAGAGATTTATAATGACATATTTTTAGTAAGTCCATCACAATTAATTATGTCGTATACCGCTACAAGTCGTCGAAGAATTGAGAAGATTGCATCTACAAAAGATGAATCTGAATTACAAGTTGTCTTCAACATTCAAGCCCAACAATATGAACTTTGGTAAGATATTGTTTAAAGTTTCATTTACATTTCATATTAAGAGTGTTGGGATATTTTTAAAAGGAGTTTTAAAAAGCTTTTATATAAAAATATTTTATAAATGTTTTTTATAAAAAGGGTTTTACTGCTGTTTTAGAAAAATGTATTTTTGAAAAGGTTTTATTACTCTTTTAGAAAAACATTGATTTTTGAGAATGTTTTGGAAAAAGTTTTGAAAAATTTCTAAGGCAGTAAGGCAGCAAACGTACCTCGATTTCGATGCCAAGATCATTCTAGCAAGATCGTCATCTCGTTCGAATAACATTGGGATCTCGCGCGTAGTTGTTCAAATGACACACGATCTCGTTCGAGCGAAATGAGGTTTTCGTTCGAGCGACCCTGCCTTTGGCCGACACGTCTGACTTCATCCTGATCCTTTGACCGACTCTAGTTTCCTTATAAAAGGGGATGTCAGCTTTGGTTTAAAACGTGGAGAACAATTTCAACTTTTAAGAGTCTTATTCCTTTTAAACATTTTTGTATTTGCCCAGATTTAATTCAATACCTTTTGGCAGAAATTTTTTCTCCGAAAATTTTAAGGGTTCAAATATTTTTTTTTAATCCACAAAATCCCAATTACTTTTATGTGAATTATTTTGGGGAACCCAAGAACATATTTTTTTGGTTTATTCTTTGTGGGAAAAACTCTACAACTGGCAGTTGCGTGCTATTGTGGAGGGAGTCCTTATAAAGTTCACAACTTGTGGAGAAGTCGTTCCTCTTCTTCATTGCTGACCACCTGGAGTTCTTGGGGGAGATTCCAGTTGATGTTAATTCTAGCCGTTGCTTTGGAAGTTTGACGAAGACACTGTGCGTTATACTTGTGGGTGATTATCAGGTTGTATGTAAGTCAATGGTCTTGTAAATTCTTCAAAATTCTAGAAATAAAAGGTTTTACCTAAAAGGGGTTTTTTCCTTAAATCTGTGTCTCAGCAATTTTTTTGTGTCGCATGCTTTATATTTATTTATGGGTTGACACACGAACTTTAGATGCTTGTTTAGGGGCTGAATTAATTTGGTTTAAAAATATACTCTAATTAAATAATTGTGCCAAATTAGAAAGTTGCGAAATAATTTAAATCAATTATCACACAATCACGTTTTACAACTTGGTATCAGATCAGGTTGGGCTAATTTATCTCGTGATCCTGATTTTTTCAAGGATTTATTTTTTTGGATAAAATTCGACTTCTGACGTCGTCAAATTGGTTTCAGAGATGGTTGTGCTATTTATCGCGTATTCCTATTTTCCGCAAAAGTTGTGTGATATTGATTTTTTTTTAAATCAGTTTTGTGAAAAATCGTAATTTTTCAATGGAACGCTCATTCAAAGAGGAGCCTATTTTTGAAAAAAAAAATGACGACGGTGCTGAAAAATTAAAAACTTTGAATTTGAAACTTTTCAAAAGAATTAAAGTTTTGGGAAAAGAAAATTATCTCTTTAAAAGTAAGATTGAATATTTGCAAGAGTTTCAAACTCAAAGTGATATTTGTCGTGAGCATTTTGGTAATTTGTGTATTGATTTTGATTCTCTGAAAATTGACAAAAAGAAGAGTGATGAGAGAGTCCTTGTTTTAGACAAGGAATTAGCGGACTTAAAAAATTCTAGGGTTCCCGTTTGTGCCATCGAGGATAAAAAATTAATCGATGATTTTACGGCACGTGAAAAGACTCTTAGGGATAAGTTTGTTTTAATTGAGGGTGAGCTTGATAAACTGTTAAGTTTAATGGAAAATTTGAAAAAGAAATCCCTATATTTCGAAGAGTCTAATTTGTTGCTTGAATCAAATATTTTGAAGTTGAAAAATGATTTAAATGATTCAAGTAAGTTTGATAGTTATGGAAATGGCTCATCGTGTTCTCATGCTTCCAATGCTAAAGCCAAAACCACTATTTATTTTAGAGGGTCAACTAATTCCAAGGATGTTAGAAAAGATCACACTTTAGGTAACATTCCTCCCATTTACACTTGTTCATATTGTGGTAGTAAAGTTCACCTTAGGAGCTTTTGTTTTGATCTTGGAAGCGGTCCTAGGAATTCGAAGTCTAGTGTTTTGTTGGTTTCCAAAACCCCGTGTCGACGTGTTACATCCGTTTGGGTCGGGAAATCACTTTTGGATACGCTCGATTTTAGAATAGTTGATTCACATTTGCTTGCACATGATTCTTCTCTTGCCATATCTTATTAATGATTGTGTTTTCATGTTTGTCATAAGATAGTTATGCTTTTTGATATATTTTTGCTAGTGTTGTCACATGTACTTTTTGTATAGAATTTTGTTTTTGAAAATTTTTTGAAAAATACAACAAGATTTTATTTTGATAAAATTTTGAGAAAATCCAAAAAGAGTTTTGTTTATTGTTTGCACCTTTTATGGATGAACACTTAGGATGACTGAGTCACAACATTATTCCATTTTTCATGTGGCTATTTGATAGTGTTTTGTGACAATAGGTCAATTCATCCATGTGCTTTATAATGTTTGGAGTCATTAAGATGTAATTATGTGTCACTTCCTACATGTTTGACCCATATTTCCTTTATTGCACATATGAACGGATTTGTTTGATTATGTGCTTGTTGTATAACATGTTGGTTTGGTTTTTTCACTTCATTCATGTCCTTAAAACGAACCAAGCGCGGTAAAACTTGATAAGAAAGTTATGCGTGTAAGATCCATTTTGTGAGATTGTGTGCTTTATTTAAAAATGGTGAAGGGCTACGAAAGATTTTTTCCTTTGCGATTAAGCCACCGTTTAAATTGGACCTAAAAAATTGAGGAATTTTATTATCCAGCGTCCAGAGAGGTTTAAAAGAGCTCGAAAAATTTTAAAGGCAATTAAAAGAAATTCATGCCATTTATGGGCCATTTAAGTTTTTGCACCAATTCTCCAATGTTTGAGAATTTAGATTACCTCTAAAAGAAAATATATATGAGGGAGTTTGGATGGAGAATTAAAGCGGGTTTGCACATCCTTGAAAATCTTGAAAAACCGCTAAATAGTTTTGGACGTTATTGGTGTGGAAATAATTTGGCATTGATTTGTTGATTTGTATAAGACGATGTCTTCTAAATTCAACAAATTTTTACACCTACGGATACTTTCGATGTTCATTCGTTAGGAGTACACGTATTCATCGTGCACATATGATTGATTGAGTTTATTTACCTATCGAATGTGTTCACACCCATACATTCCATTTTCATAACTTGGTTGTTTTAGTCTAAATCCATGGTATGATTTTTAGTATCTTATTTTTGTATGAAAATTTTAAAAATCCAAAAATAGTTTGTGGATGTTTGTGGGATACTCCTTTGTATGCGCGTTGATTTATTCAAATTTGCTATGCATTTTGTCGTGACACTCCATGTTTTGATTTTTTCTTCTTATCTGTATTTTTGGGGACATCATAAAAAGGGGGAGAAAGAATTGTCATGTTATGGGGGAGTTTTTGCATTATGGGGAAGATTTGATGATATTGATTGATTTATTCTTATATCATTTCAAACTCGATGTGTCACGAAGGTTTTTGCTTTATCTCATGTGTTTAGGTACGAAGATTGAAGATCATGATGTTGCACACCCTGATGAGAAAAGTTTTGAGACTTTTGATGTTGAATAAAAATTTGAGATCTTGCAAATTTTACCTTTTCAGTTTTGGGATACATGGGAGGGTAGATTTGTATATGCATTTTGGTTTTTCATAATTCAGTTGTTTTTACGTATGTACCGACATAGACATTGGGGGAGATTTGTAAGGACATATTTTTAATTAGTCTGTCAGAATTAATTATGTCGTATGCCACAACAAGTCGTCGAAGAATTGAGAAGATTGCATCTGCAAAAGACGAATCCGAATTAGAAGTTGTCTTCAACATTCAAGCCCAACAATATGAACTTTGGTAAGATATTGTTTAATGTTTCATTTACATTTCATATTAAGAGTGTTGGGATATTTTTAAAAGGAGTTTTAAAAATCTTTTATATAAAAATGTTTTTTCTAAAATAGGTTTTATTGCTATTTTAGAAAAATGTGTTTTTGAAAAGGTTTTATTACTGTTTTAGAAAACATTGATTTTTGACAAATTTTGAAAAATTTCTAAGGCAGTAAGGCAGCAAACATACCTCGGTCTCGACGCCAAGGTCATTCAAACAAGATCACCATCTCATTCGAACGACATTGGGATGTCGTGCGTAGTCGTTCAAACGACACGCAATCTCATTCGAGCGAGCTGAGGTTTTCGTTCGAGCGAGCTGAGGTTTTCGTTCGAGCGACCCTGCTTTTGGCTGACACGTCTGACTTCATCCTGATCCTTTGACCGACTCTAGTTTCCTTATAAATGGGGTTGTCATCTTTGGTTTTAAATGTGGAGAATAGTTTCAACTTTTAAGAGTCTTATTCTTTTGAAACTTTTGTGTATCTGCCCAGATTTAATTCAATACCTTTTGGCAGAAAGTTTTTCTCCAACAATTTTAAAGGTTCAAATATTTTGTTTTTTATTTAAAAAATCCCAATTACTTTTATGTGAATTATTTTGTGGAACCCAAGAACATATTTTGTTTTGGTTTATTCTTTGTGGGAAAACTCTACAGCCGACAATTGCATGCTATTATGGAGGGAGTCCTTATAAAATTCACAACTTGTGGAGAAGTTGTTCCTCTTCTTCATTGTTGACCATCTGGATTTCTTGCGGGAGATTATAGCCGACGTTATTTCTAGCCGTTGCTTTGGAGGTTTGACAAAGACACCATGCGTTACACTTGTGGACGATTATCAGGTTGTATTAAGTCTATGGTCATGTAAATTCTTCAAAGTTCTAGAAATAAAAGGTTTTACCCGATAGGGTTTTTTTCCTGAAATCTGTGTCTCAGCAAATTTTTTGTGTCGCGTGCTTTATATTTATTTATGAGTTGACACATGCACTTTAGATGCTTGTTTAGGGGCTGAATTAATTTTATTTAAAAATAGAATCTAATTAAATAAATGTGCCAAATTAAAAAGTTGCAAAATAATTTAAATTAATTATCACTCAGTTACGTTTTACACTACCTCTTACCTATATATTTTTTGACCACTTGAACTAACTGGAGGGGTAAAAAAGGCCTCCAAAAGCAATCTGATTCTCAATAAAGGCCTATGTAGCCGTATAATGTTGATTATATTTTCTTATGAGGTCGTCAAAAAACTCTGTTACTTCATTTTTAATGGAGGAATCACCCTCCGTCACTAGAAATATAGGCTACGAATGACCAACGAAAGTGGTCTTGTTCCTTCTCTATTTCTTGTTTGCTTTCATAGTTGCTCCAACCAAGAGACCAAGAGGTGTCTTATCACCAAATCATGGTGGGAGTCCATAAGGGCATCCTCAATCTCATCAACGGGACGTGAAGTGGAGGTTCCCTTTTTTTTAATTCTTCAAAATGGCCTCCTCAACAGGCGCTAAAGGATAAAATTCATTGAGCATGTTATTGTTAAGGTCGTTCAAGTTGAACGATTATTGGTCAATCGAACAACCTTTCAGTCCAAGATATGTTGGGGAAACCTCTTAACTGCAGGGTAAACTGGTAAACGTAAAATGGCTTTTTGTAATCTAGCTAGTTGATTGGGCCAAAATATAGTAAGGTAGTTAGTGGATATACTAACTCTTGATTTTTTGAAGGGGATCATTAACTTTCCCCTGTAGAGAGCCAAGAGAGATACACCCACACTAGTCAGTAAATTTCAACACGTAAGCAAAAATTTAGTGGGCCGCACCAATGAGCTATGGTGTAATAAAGGCACTCCCTAGTCATAGCGAAATTAGGTGGCTACATGGTGAAAAGAGTAAATATATTAGAAATATTCCCACTCGATATAAGAAGGAAGGAAAGAGGGGGTTATAATTAAAAAAAAGGAAAAAGGGAAGTTATGTGAGTCAGACTCGTCTACCTCATCAACCGGTCGAGAGAACTCACCAAAGAAGTTGTTGGTATATAATTGATTGATGGTAACATAAGGACGGGTGATGAATGCCTTAACATTATCAATCAAGGTGTTGATACGTTTCTTACTCTGCTTATGACTCCAAGCGTATATATAAGTCATGTTCATAAGATGGGAGATAGGTAGCAAGGCATTAGGGGTACAAGCAGGAAACTTGGAATATAGAAAGGCTGTAAGGAGAATGTGATTGGCATAATTTGAAACATCAAATATCCCGGTAGACTTGATAGAATCCACATGCACTAGATCAAGAAAACTATAGAGAGAGCCCGGAGTTATTACAGTCAGGGAAATTTTGACATCAATTGGAATTCGAACATTCATACTAATTAAGTCCCTCCTTGGACATTCATGAGGCTTCCTAGACAAAATAATTCTTGAAAATAACACAAATATATAGGTAGCTAATTTCAAATCTCTCCCAAACCCTTCCCCAGTTGGAGGTAAATCAATGACTTGTTTATGTTTGGAGTTGTTCTTGGCTAACTCCTTTGCTTTGACAACAGCCATATCCTTGAAGAAGTAAAAATATCGAATAAGTTTAGAAAAAGTGCACTTTTTCAAATTTCCCATACACTTCCTACGAAAATTCTTCATTTTCTTTCGAATGGCTTCCTCCTCTTTTGAAAGAGCTTATTCAAAGAAAGTCTCGTTACCAGAAGCATCCAATCCCAAGAGGTCACAGTCATCTTCTAAAGTTATAATGAACTCTTTCCAACCAGCCATGAAAGTGTGGGACTTATGTTTCTACCGATAGACCAACAACCTCAAAATCTTATTATTTTTACTCAGCGTCAAGTTGCCAAATCATATTGTGCAGGATAATCCCCTAGGACAGTTTGTTGGCGTACTTGCCATGAATGTTATCAGTCCAAGGACTTAGGTTGTCACATGCTCTGTCGACGGATTCAAATTCCATGCTTGAGTAGGTAAAATCCTCACTCTTAACCCTAAATCTGACCACGCTGGCACCTGGGATGTAGGCTCAATGTTCAACTTCCTCATTTTCCTCCACAAGCATGTGGGGAAGCATTTTGGTCATCAAGCGGTTGGGAAAAGTCTCCACCATGGACTTGGACTTATTGTCTTTGCTGAAGAAAGGAGCAGGACGGTATTTAGTCCATTAGGATTGACGAACGAGAGTGGTGGGGGAAACACTCCTAACAGAGGGGGTTATCTTAATAACAAGAGTCATTACAGGTGATTGTTGGAAGATAAGATGAAGAAGAAGAAGAACACGCAGAAAGATTTTTCTCTTTAAAAAGTGATGCTTGCAAAGGAAAGTGTTAAGGGTAAAAATGGTGTGAAAGAAAGAAAACCCTATTATAAAGGACAAAACATCAAATTTGAAATGGTGGGGGTGGTCCTCAGTCGTGCGTGGTTGCGCATGCGCAACGAGTGTAATTATGGTTCTTTGACGTGACAATGACCGAGGTAGGTCGCGCGGTGCTCACGTGCTTTCCCCAACGTGCCACATGTAATTGCACGAGAAGAGTTACAAGCACATTTAATGCAAAATGATTGCTCAATGATGGGATTGTAGCCTAGGGGGATGAACGAGTCGTTTCATGATTATTTTTTAGGGAACACAATAGTTTTAAAGGAAATTTAAAAAACCATTATATTTTCCCCAACGTAAAATAAATAAACACAACACAAAACATATTTCTATCTCCGAAAAGCCTCATGACCTAGTTTTCAGGTCACTCGAGCAAAATCTTGCTTGAAGGAAAATACTAATATGGTTATTTACACATACCTTTATATAAGATAAAGGTCACATGATTATTTTTTATAAGATAATCTTTATTCACATGTCATTCAATGGAAGGTGATGATATTTCATACAGATTTTTCATTAAAAATAAACAAATATCTCTACGAAAGGGATAATTTAGGGTGGAGTTCCAAGCTCAAGGAGGATCGAAGGAATAATCTCGTACAATAAGAGGATTAATGAAAGGGTAAAGATCGTTCGGAAGAAGAACATTTACAAGAAAGCCCCAAAGTCGAATTGCATAATCAAATATTCCAAAAGGAATGTGGTCACTCCAGAGACCTCCCACAAGAAACAAACTTGATCGAGATACCTTATAGACACATTTGTAATATGAATAATGATTTATATGTACACTCTTTTATTGGAAAAATACTTAAACTGTTTTGTAATAATTCTTAGGTCGATCGGTACCTTTGAAGGACCATGTATAGCAGTACATGGGAGAACTCACATGCCCTCTCAAATGTCCTCATTTAGGTAACCTCATAGGTACTTGGTTTCGAGTATTGGTAACAAGTTAACGTTGGGAAAGTGACCCCAACCCCTTTAGCACACTTAGGCAAAACCTCTATTCAATAAGCACAAAACAGCATTATGAAACACCATCACCTAAGGGACCTCACTCGAGGCACCTCATCTCTAACACTTCTTTAAAGTGTATTTTGCCCCTCATAAATAACTCTAGGTTACTCGAACACTACCATTCAAAAGACCATAGCTGGCTGAAAAGATAAGTCATCTTATACCTCATTGTTTATTACCATCATGACATCATAATTTCTACTAGTTTACGAACTCGAGAAAAGTAGCACGCGGTTAAATTTATTCATTGTACCCCTAGTTTATCTAAGGTAATGTCCTATTAACTATCATAAATAAACCTTTGTGTTAACTTGTCACATTCCAATCAATGCAAAGAGACCCTTGGCAGCACAAATATTATTCCTGCCTAAACATAATATCGCATGCACTTAATGAACTATCTTTGGTATATAATGCACAGTACCCTTATCATTAAATGAGTTATTAACATTTAATGCAGGCAAGGTTTCTTGAAAGACCTTGCCCTTATATAAATACTCTCATTAAATTCATGTAAGAGGATCGCTTCTTGTTCCTAAATTTATGCCCAGTTTTCTCTAAACACAGGAGCATATTGTGAGTTTACCACCTAGTAATTATCTTCCCTGATCTTTAGATCTTAACCACTATTCACCTGCAATCATTAACATTTATCACACAAGAGAGGTTACTGTCTTGTCTTTATTGTGAAAAGGTGCTCGTTCATTCTCCCTCTAATCAAGTTGATTGGGGGGTTCCACTTAATTTATTATAGTCAAAGGACATTTACGTTATAAAGTCTCATTTTGTGTAAACTGAGAAAATAGTATTTATATAATTTCTTTCCAGCCTCATTGGTTCTCATTGTTATGTCCATTTTTGTATTGAAACCCTCCTGGTTTCATGAGTGTGCTAGAGAAATAGCCTTCGTTATTATCATAAAAGCGACCCTTTCTCATTAAAATTGGTGATTTCTATAATGAGTATCATGCTATTTACCTGCTTAACCTATATATTCAAGATATAGATATTATTAAAAATATAGTTTATCCTCATACACGCGGCAGTTTGTACACTGACATGTCTTTGGAAAAGGAGGAAACAATTAAAGTTTTACTTCTCAGTGCTAACTGAGTCATCAAAATTAAGTTGTCCCTTCGAACCTATTTCTTGGGATCTCTAGTCATTTATTTTGGGTTTCTATTAAGATAACTCTTTAGAACTTAATAGGATTTAGTCCCATTCTATGTGAACTTGCAACTTGCTATCGAGGTATACCTTTAGTTAGTGGATTCGTAATAGTTTCCGTTGACTTTACATAGTTAGCATAAATAATTTCATCTGAGAGCAATTGTCGAATGGTTTGGTGTCAACGACGTATATGTTGTGACTTACCGTTATAGTTATTATTTTTAGCCCTAGCAATTGTCGATTGAATGTCACAATATATTATGACAAGTGGCATTGGCTTTGGCTAAATTGGAATATCCTCTAAGAAGTTTCTAAGTCAGTCGGCATATTCTCTAGCTTTTTCTAAAGCAATAAATTGAGATTCCATAGTGTATCTTGAAATGTATGTTTGCTTCGAGAATTTCTAAGATATGGCTACACCTTTAAGAGTAAATAAATATCCACTTGTGAATTTTGAATCATCTGAATCGGATATCCAATTTTCATCGCTACAGACTTCAAGTACAACTAAATATTGCCCATAGTGCAGCCCATTCTTCAAAGAGTATCGAAGGTATCAAATAACTCGTGTCAAGGCTTTCAAATTATCTTTTACAGAATTACTTGTATATCGACAAAACTTACCAATCGAGTATACTATATCTAGTTGAGCATAGTTGATAAATATATCAAACTTCCAATTATACGAGAATACTCAAATTGAGATATACTTTCACCTTTATTTCTAACGACGTGATGACTTGGATCTACGGGTGTCCTCTCTGGAGTTTGATCATATTTCTTATACTTTTTAAGTATCTTCTCAACGTAATGTGTTTGAAATGAGCTAATTCCTTGAGGAGTTCGAGTGACTTTAATTCCAAGAATTACATCAGCTGGTTCCAAGTCCTTCGATTCAAACCTACTAATCAACATTTGTTTAGTAGCATTAACAACATTATTATTATTATTATTATTATTATTATTATTATTATTATTATTATTATTATTATTATTATTATATCGTCTAATGTAGACAAATAATCACATGTCTCCCCTGGGTGCTCCATACATAAACACATTTGTCATATTCATTTATTTTTAAACCAATTGACTTTATGAGATTGTTAATTTTGCATGCCATTGTTTCGGTGCTTGTTTTAACCCATATAGAGACTTCACGAGTTTACGTACTTTGCTTTCATTGTCAGGAAACTTAAATCCTTTCGGTTGTTCCATATATATTTCTTCATCTAATTCAGCGTTTAAAAATGCCATCTTGACATCCATTTGGTGTGTTTTTAATTTATGCATTGTTGCAATTAAAATTAATGTTATAATGGATGTATTCCTTATAATAGGTGAACAAGTGTCAATAATTTATTCCTTCGTTTTGTTTGTAACCTTTAGCCACAAGTCTAGCCATATATTTATCAATTATTCCATAATCTTTCATTCTATTTGAAGATCCATTTACACCCTAATGGTTTTGTCCCAGTGGTAGGTCCACCAGTTCCCATGTATGATTTTTTATAATGGATTCAATTTTACTATTAATAGCTTCTTTCCAATATGAAGTTTTTTGAGTGGATAGAGATTTCTTTACACTTTGAGGTTCTCTTTCTAACATTTATGTTAGAAAAAATAGAGAAAAATATTTTGAAATCTTTGCTATTTTGTTACTCTATTTTCTTCCTCAATAACATTTCGAGGTTCATTTTCTGTAACTTTAAGCATTATTTTGTCAGAACTTATTTATTATGCATTCATACAAGGAAAGATATTTTCAAATAATGATGCAAAACTAGATTCTATAATTGTATTCTCATGAATTTCAGTAATATCACACAAGGAACCGATATGTATAACTAATGAATACGCAATCAATAATCTTGGGACCAAATTTTACCTTTTTAAGTTCGGGAACTAGTACTTTTGCAAGACAACCCCACACTTTTAAGCATTTGTAGGAAGGCTTGAGCCCTTTACACAATTCATATGGTATCTTATTAGCATTTCTTTCATCATTTCTTTTAAAGGTTAGTTTTTTCATTCCGCAGTCCTATTGGATTGAGGAGAGTAAGAAGAGGTAGTTTTGTAAATAATGCCCTTCTCTAAACATATTTCCTTAAAAGTAGATCCATATTCACCACGTCTATCGCTTCTTAATTCTTTAATCTTTTTACCAAGTTGATTCCCCACTTCTATCTTATATTGCTTAAAACCTTCAATTAATTCATCTTTTCTTCTTAATAAGTAGACATAACAATATTTAGTATAGTCATCCACAAAGGTAATAAAGTACTTTTACCCACCTCTAATTTGAATACATTTCAAATCACATATATCGGTGTGAACTAATTATAATGGTTCACTATTTCTATCAATAGAATGAAAAGGTAACTTGGTTAATTTAGCTGCTACACCAATTTCACATTCATGATTTTAGTTAATGTTAAGTTTTGCAATTAATCCTAAATGAATTAATTTAGTCAAAGTATTATAATTAACATATTGTATTCTACCATGCCACATATCTAAAGACTCAAGCATATAAGCAAAAGATTTCATATTATTATCATAGTTACCATTAGGTACAACAGTCATGACGTTCATTGTGAACATCCCACCACATATAAATACTTTCCCTGCATAAATTCCATCCTTACTTAGAACAAATTTGTCTCCAACAAAAAAGAGCTTAAACCCTTTCTTTCTTAGCACAAAATTGGAGACATGGTTCTTCCGAATGTTGGGCACATGCAATACATTCTTAAGTGCGAGATGCTTCCTTGGAGACATTTTCATAACAAAATGCTTCCATTGTTCTATTATAAAATAACACATAACCAACTTATGAAATATAATGAATATATTAAGTATAGAAATAAGGTTATATAAGCAAATAGATAAACTAAACACGTTTTGGCATTTATTTAACAAAGTACATTGTAGTTTTAGAAAATCCCAGATTTTAAAAATATTTTATTTTGCAAGAAACAACACGAAAAAATAATTATTTTCCTTAAGATTATGATTTATTATGTTTAAAAAATATTAAATTCACTTAATAAACAATAATTTAAATTAAATAAATAATTAGAATTACAGTAAAAGGAAAGAAAACAAAGAACATGTTGTCTGTTATTGAAATAATTACTTGAAGAAATCTAACCAAGTCACAAGTTGAACTATCTCTCCTTCAAACAAAATATGTGTCACATCTCGGTGTTTGTCGACGGTTAGGGTTAACCTGATAATTACTAAATCATAAATAAATTTGAATACTGAAATAACTGAGGCATTTATTAATTCTCAAATGTGTTACAACCGAAATCTATGAATAATACAATAGTAATTCTCGTGCTAATTAGGATCCTTTTCTTCTAAAATGACCTTTCTTTGTCTCTATGTATAAGTTGATCTCTGAACTATTCATCATGGCCTATTGGTACATGGGTAAAGTAACTGAAAAATAAGGAATAAGCAAAACTTTGCCCAGTAGATAATTCTAGTTCTATAACAATGTAAATATGGGAATAACATAGTGTGACACCCCGCCTAATTAAATATCGGGTGATCAATCCTTTATTAAATTAACTCAAAGTGTCTGGTTGGCTCATTCTTAGCATCACTGTCGAAAAATAATTTTCTTTATTAATCACCTAATAAATAATTATGTTAAGTGTCAAAACATTTAATTTTAAAAATAAGTCTGATTGTTATCATTAACTATGAAACCATTTTCACGAATACAAATGATAGTATTAAAACCAAACCATCCAAATGAAAGAACATGCTAGATAAATCAATCCAAATAAAATATCCCAAATCGCAAGACAAAGTAATAATCACAAGTAATCCGAACTAAAATAGGATATTGAAATAAATCAAGAGTATAAATCTCTCTGAACTAGATAAAACTGGAAATGGGGGACACATTCCCTATCTAATGATGACGAAATAGAAGACTGAGAAGGAAAGGATGATGTCGTCTACTGCAAGGACCTGCAACTCCCACACTTGCTGCAACACGTCAATAGTCCAAAGATCTAAGTCTGACGCCTCTATAGTTAGGCACCTGTAATACATATATATATACAAGAGAAGGAAAGGATAACAAGAAACGGGTCAAAGCCCGAGTGTAAAACAGCTTAAAAATAGCTTAGCTAGTATTTAAAATGCTTACCAGTTGATAACTAGTGTGTACACCTAACATACTAACAAACTAAATTGGATATATCTAACCCAACTCACTAGTCTAATTCAATTTTCCCTCACTAAATTTTGTTTCAACTAAACGCATGATTATAGTTATATCACATAACATTTTCTTATGAATATATTAGACAAGTTAAATACATATTCGTCTCAATATAAACTTAAGTTCGCAACCACTTATTTCATTTACTAGGAATTATTCAGTTCGTATCTACTTATAAGAACTGTAGATTAATCACAAGTATATATATTTATCACTCATAATATATATACTAATATGGCACTCCACATAAATCTATGGTGTTGGCATACTCTGCTATCAAGTCCCCGTATCTCTCGTACAAAGGGAAATACTAGTTCGTATCACTCTCGAACTGTATTAACACAAAATACACATATTTGAGGTGAAGCATAGTTCCAAGTCACTAAGAGGTCAGCACATACCCTCACGTCTCTTAGGACCGTCTGACTATCATTCTCAAATAGCCTGTACGTATAGTCAATATTCCCCATAAAGGTCACATCAAAATAAGACGGTCCCGGTACGAAAACCTTCATGATAGCAAGTAGCGCGGGTATAATTAAACACGGCTATTCAAATAATATATATACATGCACTCATATATATATTTACATTATTCAGCTAGGTACGCCCACGACCCATAACATATTCTAGTCATGAGTAGCATATAATGCTCGAGTTCTACGTATAAGTGAATCACTCTTTTTATTCTCTTAATTATTACAAATCCTTAAGTTCTTCTCGACTCTCGAAGTGTATCCTCTTGATAAACATAAAATTAGTAGGTGGACCTGCACTACTATACTAATCTAAGTCTTTCTTAATTCTCACAAGACATACTATAACGTACGCACGATTTACCACTAAACTTATATTCCTGACCCACGATTAAATCTCATATAAACTCGTCTTACCCGGACCCTACTTATACCATATTGGTCCCTCTCTTGTCCCATTAAGATATTTAAATTATGTTCAAAGGTCCTTACACATTGGGATTGGATTAACATAAAAATGGGAAGACTTTTCAGTTTTAAATAAGGTTCAATCGATCGATAAAAAAGGTCGATCGATCGATATTCTTGAGTTGATCGATCGATCAAGCATGTGTTCGCCCAGTTTTTGCAATTCTAGCCTACGGGTTTCATCCAATATAAATCCTCAAACCTCCATTATCATGTTCCAAACTCCCAACCAAACCTCCCGAATGTTATATAAACCAATATAGAAGATTTCTATCGTAAAACATTCGCAAATTCACTAAGAATCGTCATCAAAGGGGATTAATTCAAGAAGTTAACATTTAACCCTAGTTCATCCAATTTTCTCAAGAATTCATTTAAATTTCTAGATTTCTATCTCCATTGGGCATCAATTTCGTGGATACTATATTACATATGATAGATATACATCCTAACATGGTTTCTACTCCAAATTTGCAATAAAACCTCCCAAACAACATTTTATTTTCAAGAAAACATGAGAGAATCAATTCTTACACTAGCATGAATGTGTTAACAACTAAAAAACAACAAGTTAGATACTTGCCTGGAAAATGAAGGTCTGATCCGACGAATTTTAATGGTATAGGAACGATTCCCTTCTTCCGATCTACACGTTGGTGGTGGAATTGATTAGAGTGGTGTAGGGTTTGTGACTCTCCTCCTTGGAAGCCTTCTTTCTTCTCTCTTCCTTAGCCTCTCTGTATCTCTAGGGTTTCTAACCCTCCAAAACTCTGACTCCCATCAGATTTAACATTCCAATTTTCGTCCATGATTAAGGCCTAAAATGGGTAATTACCAAAATGCCCTTATAGGTTATCGGTTAGGCCTAAAAACGTTCTGAGACCCAAACTAAACTTTCGGGTGCACTTTTTTGACTATCTCGACCCTTTCGGACATATTGGCGCACTCGAAATGACCATACGGGTGACTTATAATTAATTCACTCTTATTCTATTAATTTAGTCCCGACGCGACACATTCGCATCCCGACTTAATTTAATAATTGTCGTATTATTCACTCGTGACAATTTCTCATATATTACTTTACTCATCTAGTAATATTTAATATTATTCTTACCAATAATTAATAACTCTCATCACGCTAGTAAATATTTATTTTAAAATTCGGATTGATATTAAATTAATTTATCCCAATTTTATTTAATTAATCCCATAATTAAATGCCATAAAAATACGAGGTATTACATACTTACCCCCTAATAACGAAATTTTGTCCCGAAATTTTGAAAATAAGGCCTACCTAGTAAAAACATTATGAATACTTTATCAGTACGCAAAACTAACTTCGGAGTAAGGCACTCGATCACTATAGCCCTCGCCTCACAGCAAGCTTGTTTAACTGGCATTTCACATTGTGCTTCTAACCGACGACGTTCGAATGAGATGAGCCTATACATCATTGGCCCCCATTATCTCAATATTATTGGGAGGCCGCACCTCACTACGTGTCAACTACTCGCATTTATCTAAACACAAAACTCGCATCCTTAGAGAAACCATATGAACATATGACTACTCTTGTCAGTTCTTTGAATCTCGATTTCTGATGATGTAAATCTTTCAACAGTCAGAAGCCACTTAAGACAGTTTGTGGATATTCCACTATAGTCATCAGACTCTAACTCGACCAATCCAAAATTTCGATTATCCGCTCACCTCTAAACAACTCGGGGGAGAATAGTTAAGGTTTTTCCATAAAAAAATTCAATAAGAAGTTTGTCCACAATAAACAGGTATGAGTGTTTACACGCTACATTACCATTAGGTAATATCTTCTCCCAATTACCGTAATATGCTTCACTTACTAACTATAATTCTTGCGGATATGAAATGACCACAATGAGTCCAAAATTACATTCGTATCGCTCCACTAGTCGTTTATCACCTTTTGCCTACTCCTCTAGCTATAGGCGATGTAACCTTCTCAAAATGAAATGTCATCCCCACTACTTCCTGAAATCCTATATTGAAGGTGGGGTTTAATGATCTCATTATAGTTCAGAACAATACCGGGAAGGACCACTTACCGGTGCGATCCTTCTTTTCAAAGAAAGACTGGGGCATACTGTTTAATAGTGTATATCACCCAAAAGAATAATAATTACTTTATTTTAGGCCATCTTGTTCCACTCATTCAAAGGAACTCGTGATCTTACCTTAAGGTTGGCAACCCATCAAAGAAATTTACCAAATTGACTGCCATCTTCCATTACAGGAATCATCGGCTTACTACAATATTTTCTGGCTGATCCTCTTGCTCCAAACGATTTCTATTTATGAATGGTGCACATGGAGACTACTCACTATGTCCCTCTCAACGTCGACTTCCACTTATAATGTCTCTCATTAAGTGATAGTTAATACTCCCCTTATTTCCTCGGCGTATACTGAAAATTACAACTCGTTAACTTTTCTCCACAATGTGCACTACTGGACTTTTTATACATTACTAACATCATCATTCAATCTATGGGAAATTCACTCTCAACATTTAATTAGGTAAAACTCTGCTCCGATTATGTTCCATAAAAGTAAAATTTTACCCTTCTCAAGGAATACCCCTTTTTAAATGGCTTCCCACAGCCTTTCAACCAAATTTGGGTGTGCTATTATGATTGCACACGTATATATGGATTATCGTCCTTCTCACATGATTCTTAATCCACTTTACCATTCCTACTTCGTTATATTAATCCCACAGGCATATACTTTGCACCTCTAGTCATACATTCCTCTAACCTGGACAATTCTGACCTCAACTAACTAGGATGCCCACACAACCTATAAAACGTGCATACTGACATAAGAATAACATACGCTTCACACATAACACTTAATTCTTGATTGCCCCTGTATTCACAACGTGGCTATAACACTTGGGTATTCTCAATCACTCCAGAAGTCAAAAATTTTAAATTCTCCTTAACATCGTTCCAACCTTCAACTAGTGGTCATAAAATAAAATTTTCAATGCTTCCTTACCACACAACCGGCTCCACTAGCCTTAAATCCTAATTTAACTTCTAACTTACAGTTATAACTACTTTCTCCTATAACGATCGAGGTACCGGACTCATGGACTAATAACCAAACATCTCCCCACTTCCAACCTTACGCTAAGTTTCATGCGTGTGATGTCTCGCGAAGCGAAATCCAAACAAGGAACCCCCCCCCCCCTGATACACTACTAACTAGCATTGTCAGACCTCTTGGCATAAAAGCTACATCTCCTCCCACAATTACACTTAAGCAAGGAACGTTTAGCCAATTGCACAATCGCTCAGCATTGGTGGTAATCACATTCCATAAACCTCGTACACATACAATCGAGACTCTCGAAATCTTGTCCCCAAACATATGAATATAAATCTTAACTCCCGCGTCTTTAGAGGATTAGTATAACAATGCGCTCTTTCGATCACCAAGTCCTGAGCACTAACATAATAATGGGCTAAATCTTTCCGCTCAACAGTAAGCCCAATATTCGTCGAATCAAGACAATAAAGTCCTTGCACACCCCGAGACTAAGAAGTTTGATACCACTATACCCTTCGAAGTCTCTATAATATATGATATAAATGTGAGCACTACCCTCTCGTAGGTGAGGCTTCACTAGAACAAAATATCCTGAACTACGATAGCCACCCCGATAGACTTGCGATATCCGCCCACTATCGGTCTAATTATTAATATAAAACATAATCACGATAATATCATACTCGTATAACACATCACTAAAATGAGTAACCTCAATAAGTTATATACCACTATCAATACACCCATTCATCCTCCGCGGATAACACTAAAGATAATCCCGTTATACCAGAGAAAACATTCATATAATGATAGCATTATCTATATACGCATTAAGCTAGTCTCACGTGCGAATCTAGAAAAAATCAAAATATAATGACTCGTTCGTATCACATATAACATGCCTCATTGTCCGAGGATAAAACTCATACTTCTACCTTGCCAATCTCCATGGCTGCTCAAATGGTTTCCCGAACATAACACGCCTGTTCACGCCATACCAAAAACTACATTAACTATTGCTCTTGCAATCACCACACCCTTGTTCCTTTACTCGCTTCGGGAAAAACTAATGCATGCGTCTTTACTCTCCACAAAACTCCTCTACACATAACCCACTTATCTCCGATCATACTGGCCATATTAGGGTTGTCCTTCTCTCGAACTTTGGTAATCTCGATCTTGATGGCTACCCCCGATGTTCCTTTAGCTTGTTGTCCCTAAGGAACATGCTACTGGCTTTAATAGCCCTTACTAATTTCATCATTGCTTGGTAAGAATTAAACTATCCGAATCATTTAAATGGGTCCCCTGATGGGTCTCCCCCTTGTGGTGCTTCACTACCACCATTTCATCCAGTCTTATTCTCGACTAAATTCTTCGATTCTTTTAGCTTCCCACACAAAGAAGCATTATCATCTCCATTGACAAAGCAGGACATTATCACCCTCTGAATTAGTCGTCCAGCAGAATTCCCATTAATTGTTATTAACTATTCTTACGAGTCAATCTCCCACTTGAAATTATCTCCTCTATTTGTATCTACTTCCACCGATACAAGATTCTTTAAAAGTTTAAATTCATTTTCACAAATGGAGCTCTGTTCGGCCCCCCCATGATGAGTTCAGAATAATGTTCACATCTTATTCTGAACATCTGATGAAGGAACGAGCGATCAAACTGTACCTAAGATTCTTCCATTAACATAGCATTCCACTTCTAAATGTGGTGGTTGACTCCTACCATTATGACTTTGCTCCGACGAGCCATGAAAAACTTTTACCCCAAATTTTCACTTCCGGTTAATCAAACTCCGCCATATGCCCAAGCCTTTGGATATATTTTTTAGTTAGTTAACACACACAATTCTCGCATTTCTAGAACTTCTAATGATGGCTCTCCTCAATGTTTCGTTTGACTCTCACCCAGTCCTACCAAGTTGGGTGAGTCAAATTTGGCACCACGTTGGACTATAACAGCATTGGAAATCATATGTTGTGCCCTAGACATCTTCATAGTCCTAGTTTTTCATGCCATAATAGAGGTGACCTCAACTACGGTCATCATTCTTGAATATACCCTCTAACCTTAACTCAGCTCTACATCCTGTTGTCCGCCTAACGGACCTCATTTACCATACTTCATTGTTCGAACACACCTAAAAACAAATAAGATTCACTAATGTATATGTTATAATAGGAGAAATAAATCTCACCATAAAAATCAACAATCCTAAACATAGGGCTCTATATCAAACAAAGCAGCGCTGGAAGCGTAATAAGCCGCACAGATCCTAAGGACACTAGAACCTGATGCTCTGATACCACCTGTGACACCCGGCCTAATTAAATATCAGGTGATCAATCATTTATTAAATTAACTCAAAGTGTCTGGTTGGTTCATTCTTAACATCACTGTCGAAAAATAATTTTCTTTATTAATCACCTAATAAATAATTAAGCTAAGTGTCAAAACATTTAATTTTATAAATAAGTCTGATTATTATCATTAACTATGAAACCATTTTCATGAATACAAATGATAGTATTAAAACCAAACCATCCAAATGAAATAACATTCTAGATAAATCAATCCAAATAAAATATCCCAAATCGCAGGACAAAGTAATAATCACAAGTAATCCCAACTAAAATAGGATACTGAAATAAATCGAGAGGATAAATCTCTCTGAACAAGATAAAATGGAAATGGGCGACACATGCCCTATCTAATGATGACTAAAAAGAAGAATGAGAAGGCAAGGATGAAGTCGTCTACTACAAGTAACTGCAACTTCCACACTAGTTGCAGCACGTCAATAGTCCAAAGATCTAAGCCTGACGCCTCTGTCGCAGGGCACCTGTAATACATATATATATATACAAGAGAATGAAAGGATAACAAGAAATGGGTCAGATCCCGAGTGTAAAATAACTAAAAAAATATTTTAGCAAGTATTTAAAATGCTTACCAGTTGATATTACTTACATGTTAGTACCATGACACTCACTTGGGAATTCTCACCCCTCAACTAGTGTGCATGCCTAACGTACTATCGAACTAATCTGGATAAAGCTAGCCCAATTTACTAGTCTAATTCAATTTCCCCTGACCAAATTTTGTTTCAAGTAAACGCATGATTATATTTATATCACATAACATTTTCTTATGAATATATTAGGCTAGTTATATATATATTCATCTCAATATGGACTTAAGTTCCCAACCACTTATTTCATTTACTAGGAATTATTCAGTTTGTATCTACTTACAAACACAGTAGATTAATCACATATATATATATTTATCACTCATAATATATATACTAATAAGGAACCCCACATAAATATATGGTGCTGGCATACTCTGCTATCAAGTTTTCGTATCTCTCGTACAAAGGGAAATACTAGTTTTAATCACTCTCGAACTGTATTAACACAAAACACACATGTTGGAGGCGAATCATAGTTTCAAGTCACTAAGTGGTAAACACATACCCTCACATCTCTTAGGACCATCTGACTATCATTCTCAGATAGCATGAACAAGGATCCTATGTTCTAGGGTACGAGTCAATATCCCCATAAAGGTCACATCAGAATAAAACTGTCCCGGCGCGGAAACCTCCGTGATGGCAAGTAGTGTGGGCGTGATTAAACGTAGCTATTCAAATAATATATATATAGATGCACTCATGTATATATTTACATTATTCATCTAGGTACGCCCACGCCCCATAGCATATTCTAGTCATGCATAGCATATAATGCTCGAGTTCTACGTATAAGTGAATCACTCTTTTTATTCTCTTAATTATTGCAAATCCTTAAGTACTTATCGACTCTCGAAATGTATCCTCTCTATAAAAATAAAATAAGTAGGTGCACCCTCACTAATCTACTCGTCTAAGTCTTTCTTAATTCTCACAAGATGTACTATAACGTACGCAAGATTTCCCACTAAGTTTATATTCTCGAAACCCCACGGTTAAATCTCATATAAACTCGTCTTACCCAGACCCTACTTATACCCTACTCGTCCCTCGCATATCCCATTAAGATATTTAAATTATGTCTAAGGGTCCTTACGCATTGGAATTTGATTAACATAAAAAGGGGAAGAAGTTTCAGTTTCAAAGAGGGGTCGATCGATCGATAAAAAAGTTAGATCGATCGATCGATCAAGCATGTGTTGGCCCAGTTTCTACAATTCTAGCCTACGTGTTTCATCCAATCTAAATCCTCAACCCTCCATTAAATGTCCCAAACTACCAACCGAACCTCACGAATGTTATATAAACCAATATAGAAGATTTCTAACGTAAAACATTCGCAAATTCACCAAGAATCGCCATCAAAGGGGATTAATTCTAGAAGTTAACATTTAACACTAGTTTATCAAATTTTCTCAAGAATTAATTTAAATTTCTAGGTTTCTATCTTTACTGGGCATCAATTTTTTGGAAACTATATTACATATGACATAGATCCATCCTAACATGGTTTTTACTCCAAATTTGAAATAAAAACCTCCCAAACAATATTTTATTTTCAAGAAAAAATGAGAGAATAAATTCCTACACTAGCATGGATGTGTTATCAACTAAAGAACAACAAGTTAGATACTTGCCTGAAAATCAAAGGTTTGATCTGAAGAATTAGAATAGTATAGGAACGATTCGCTTCTTTCGATCTACACATTGGTGGTGGAATTGATGAGAGTGGTGTAGGGTTGGTGGATCTCCTCCTCGGAAGCCTTCTTTATTCTCTCTTCCTTAGAATCTCTGCTACTCCAGGGTTTATAACCCTCGATAACTCTAACTCCCATCAGATATAACACTCCAATTTTCGTCCATGATTAAGGCTTAAAATGGGTAATTACCAAAATGCCCTCCCTGGTTACCGATTAGGCCTAAAAATATCCCGAGACCCAAACTAAACTCCCGGGTACACTTTTCTGACTATCTCGACCCTTCCAAATACATTGGGGCACTTGAAATGACCATACGGATGACTTATAATTAATTCACTTTTATTGCATTAATTTATTCCCGACACAACACATGCGGGTCCCAACTTAATTTCTACAATTGACTTATTATTCACTCGCAATAATTTCTCATATATTACTTTACTCATCTATTAATATTCAAAATTATTCTTACCAATAATTACTAACTCTCATCACGTTAGGAAATATATATTTTAAAATTCGGATTAATATTAAATTAATTTATACCAATTTAATTTAATTAATCCCATAAATAAAATTTTGCCTAGTAGATAATTCTAGTTCTATAACAATGTAAATATGGAAATAACATAGTTGGGTTTGAAATGCTCGAAATAAAAATAGTGTATAGTAATCTTCAGCAAAATGAAATATCAACAGAACTAATCAGGGGTATGCTTAAATTTGTGGTATACGAAAGAACCGTATGGTGATTATAATTGGATATGGGGGCTATCTAGTTATAATTAAGGCTCAGACTATAATACGATAACGCATAATTTATCTTCTATAGGGGTTGCAAATGCGTGGACATACCATGATAATATCGTTCAAGACATAAAATGCACTTGAACAGGCAATGCGAAATAATTGGAGAATAACCAAATAACTCGGCACACTTAGCTAGGGCGACGCTCATACGTGGAGGGAATATAACAACAAGGCACTCAACATCTGAGTCCTTCAGGCCAATTAGATTTATTAGGGGTTTACCGGGTCTAATCCTGGATTATAGGGTATGCTACTAAAGGTTTCATTGATAATAGTTATAAAATGGCAGGCTATGCTGCAAATCAGATGATTGAAACCAAAGTTTAATAACATGGAGGGTATACTAAAATAGGGTAAAACAGTTTAAATAATTGTTCAACAAGATTCAGTGGTGTACTGCCATCCAGATAATCAAGTAGGTTGTCAGGATTGGGACTGGCTTGAGTTTAATCAGATAACAGATTGAATCATTATTCACGGTACCGTTGAACTATCAAAAGAGTTCATAAATGATAATATGAGTTCAAAGCTATCACATAGTGATATAACAAGCAGTAATATCAAAGACATAAGTTCAAGTTATAATAGTGAAATAGAACCACCTACCAGTGTTTACAAGTTTTTCGTTATTATTCACTGATCTTTCATGGTTACGTTCGATTTTTCGTAGTTATTGGTTCATGAGTGTTTGAATGAGAGTGGTTACATCAGTGGTTTGAGAGATAAGGGTTTGATTTATGATATCGCACGTCATTCGGTAAATATGAATATAACTTATTCTATAGGAATCTCGTCCATAATTCGAACTACGATCTCTTATTTATGGGTCGTATAAATATATTACATTCCCTGATAACTGATAACTTGTGCGAATTCAAGTTATATAGACGGGTTTTATACGTAATATGTTTGAAATTGCCGGAGAGATAGGCTATAACTTATTTATATGTAATATCGAGCTGACACAATTTTAGTAATTACATTACTAATATAATAATTCTCGTCTGTTGATGAAAAATAGTTAATAAGTATCTCGGTAGTAAAATAATAAGAGGTTTCAAAAATAATTGTTAAAAGGAATCAAAATGATTCGATTTATATACTTTCAATTTGAATAAATAATAATTTTTATTCAAATAAAATATTATTCCAATGAAATATTACTTTTGATTCATCAAACGTTGATATTTATGGTTTTCATTTACATTACTTGGATATATTATTACGATAATATATTAGTCGTGACACAAATATTTTTTTTGAAAAAAGTTAAAAACCTCCCCCCTTATTTGGACAATAATCTAGTGGTCATGCCACTTCCAAAATTAACCAACACAATAAAAAAACAGACCAACACCTGCATAATAAAAATTTGGCTTTTAATATAGTCTCGGGTTATAACGACTACATAACCTCGAGTAGTTTGGTATTATAACTCGTTAAAAATATATTGTTAACTAAAAAAATGACACTGGGTCAAATTCCCTTTTTTTTAAATGCAATTACTCGTTCGTGTTTACGAAAAATAGTATGCAGCTGAGTATAAATAGGGACTCAAAATAGTATAAACTATCCCAATTAATTTTTTCATAATTCAAATACCAAATTGGCAATAACCCAAAATTTAAACCGAGCCGTGACGAGTTTTGACAAAAAAAAGAAATACATCAAGGAATCAACTTGGAGTTGTGTTTGATTTTTGGGCATTCGAACATATATGTGTAAGTATATATATATATATATATATATATATATATATATATATATATATAAGAAATAATAATACAATAAAATATAAAAAAACGCTATGGGTATACAAAACGTACCCCCTATTTCGCATCTTCTCCCCATCATCGGCCATGGTTATGCCTATGGCTAAGGTCGGAGCTCCGTCTTATTCACACACATGCATGTATACACACACACACACATACATGATTGTGCATACATATACACACACACGATTATACATACATATATATATATATATATATATATATGAAAAGACGTATAAACGTGTGATAAGTGATTAACTTCGCAAATTTCTAATATAGCACACTTATTTAATTTCAACCCCTAATCATGCATCTAAAGTGAAAGTGTCAACCCATAAACAAATAAAGCAAGTGACACAAAGTTAAGGAAAAAATCCCCGAAGGGCAAAACCTTTTATTTCTAGAACTTTGAAGAATTTACAAGACCATTGACTTACATACAACCTGATAATCGCCCACAAGTGTAACGCACAGTGTCTTCGTCAAACCTTCAAAGCAACGGCTAGAAACAGTGTCGGCTGGAATCTCCTGTAGGAACTCCAGGTGATCAGCAATAAAGAAGAGATACGGCTTCTCCAAAAGGGTTGAACAAATAAAAGGATGTGTTCTTGGGTTACAAAAAGATTCACAAAGGATTGGCAAAGTTTTGTGAATCAAAACATGAGTCTTGGGACTCACAAAGGTGAAGACTAAGAGTTTTTGTACTTTGAAAATTGTCAATGAAAGTCTTAGAAACAAACTCCCAGAATATGGCTTTAAATAAGGAAACCAAAAGAGATATAAAAACTCACGGTTCTATACGAATTTATCCCAGGCGGACCGGTCCGGTATGGATGCGGATCGATCTGAGGTCGGACCGGTTCATTTTTGAAAGTGGTCTATTCGGTTCGCATTCGATCCGGGGTCTACTAGTTCAAGAGCAAGGCGGATCGGTCCGGCTTGAGGCGGATCGGTCTGGGGCGGACCGGTTCCTTTTTAAAAGGGGAAGATCGGTCCGGTTGACAAAAATTCTGATTCCTTTCTTCTTTGATATTCGGATCCGTTGATGAAGATACAATCTTGAATTTCTTCAATGATGTAACGGCGATTGACATACAAATTGATAATGGACAAAAATGTCCTTACAAATCTCCCCCTATGTTTATGCCGGTACATACATAAAAATATCCGAATTATCAAGTATAAAATTGCCTATACAAATCTACCCTTCCATGAACCCAAAACTGAAAAGGTACAAATGAATAGAACTTCATCGTTTGTTCTTCAACTCTTCAGGAATCTCAATGCTTTTCTCATCAGGGTGTGCAATTCAGAGCATCAAAGAAGTTCCTACACACATGAGACAAAGCAAAATACCACGTGACATATCGAGTTTGAAATGAGATAAACAAAGATACCAATTTATGATAAAAACTCCTCAAAATTCAAACTCCCCCATAATATGATAATTCTTTCTCCCCTTTTTATGATGTCCCCAAATAGACAAATGAGAGGAATGAATTAAATAGGCAAAAAAAAATGGGGTGTCATGATACACAAAACAGGGCATCAAATAATATGGTAAACTTGATCTTGCAAGGAGATGCTCAAAAACAAATGCACAAACTATTTTTGATTTTTCAATTTTTCATACAAAAATAAGATACATTTGAAAAAAATATGCTACAAAAATCACACCGAGTATTTAGACTCAAACACCCAAGTCGTGGAAATGGAATGAATGGGTGTGAACACATTCGATAGGTAAATCAACTCAATCAATCATATGTGCACGATGCATATGTGTACCCTTAACGAATGAACATAAAAAGTATCCTTAGGTGAAAATATTGTTGAATTTAGATGACATCGTCTTATCCAAATCAACAAATCAAAGTCAAAGTGATTTCCACACCAATAATGTCCAAAACTATGTAGCGCATTTTCAAGCATATTAAGGACATGCAAACCCGTTTTAAATTTTCCAACCAAACTCCCTCATGCATATTTTCTTTTAGAGGTGTATAAACTAAATTCTCAAACTTTGGATAATTGGTGCAAAAACCTAAATGGCCCCTTTTTGGCATGAATATCTTTTTATTGCCTTTCAATTTTTTCGGGCTCTTTTAACCTCTTTGGACCCCGGATAATAAAATTCTTCCATTTTTTAGGTCCAATTTAACGGTGGCTTAGTATTCGCAAAGGCAAAATGAACCTTTCCCAACCCTTCCCCGTTTTCACACAAACTCACAAAACGGTTCTTATATGCACAATTTCCTTATTAAAATTTATCGCGCTAGGTTCGTTTTAAGGACAGGATTGAAGTAAAAACACTCAACCAACATGTGATAAGACAAGCATAATAATAAAAAAAATCCCTGCATTTGTGCAATAAAGGAAATATGAGTCAAACATGTAGGAAGAAACACTTAATTACATCTTAATGACTCCAAATATTATAAAGCACAAGGATGAATTGACCTATTGTCTCAAAACACTATCAAATAGTCACATGAAAAAAATGGAATGATGTTGTGACTCGGTCATCCTAAGTGTCCATCCATAAACGGTGCAAACAAAATACAAAAAATCTTTTTGGATTTTCTCAAAATTTTATCAAAATAAAATCTTTTTGTATATTTCAAAATTTTTCAAAAAAAATAAAACATACAAAAACGATACATACTAGCAATAGGCAAACAATGTCATCATGAAAATCACCTTATGCTAGTAAACAAGTCAAATCTCAATCATTAGGTGCAGAGGGGTTTTCCAAAGGTGGTGACAACTTATGAAAAAACTCCATCAATTCTTGTGAAGTTTTGACCAAAAAATTAACTTGCTCACCTAAATGTGCAAACTCTCTCATGTAGTCTCCGGGAGCATGTAAAGTATCATGTGTGGGTGTATGTGTGCCAGAAACACGTGTAGAAGAAAAATGTGACACATAACCCAACTTAAAACAAAATTCCTTAAGGTGACCTCTCCTCTGGCAATGTGAACAAACATAAATAGGCCTTGGAACACCTCTGTCAAAAACTCTAGGACGTGCTCTCCTAATAGGAATGGGACGCCTAGGTAGGGTAGGTTGAGACTTACCTGAATCTAAAACTAAAGTGGGAACCGGCTCGGGTGCTAATTGGGAAGAAGAGGCACCGTCATAACTTATTCCAAACTTCTCACCTTTACCCTTAAGAACCACCTTTTCAACCTTCTTAGGTATGTTCTCAAACTCGACTTTGACCTCCCGGGCATGTTCGAGATCACTCTCGAGTTGGGATACACGTGTCGTCAGACTAGACAACGTGTTGGTCAAATCACACTTCTCCTTTCTCAAACCCTCCTTCTCTCTCTCCAAATCTAAAACCCGATGACCTAAATCACGATTATACTTCTTTGTTTTCAAAGTCTCGGTGTACAAATCTCTAAAAGCTTTTTGGATATCACTTTCATTTCCACTTTCACTCTCACTTTATCCCTCACTTGAAGAACACAAATCACTATCATCGCTCTCGTGTGCACTCTTGTGAGACAAAGTGGGTGTGCTCACACGACTAGAAAAGGCGACAACCATCCCATATCCTAAACCTTTATCAGACTCATCTCCCTCATCACCCTCACTATCACTAAGAGTGGCGGGTATAGCAATCTCTTTGCCCTTTCTCCTTATCCTAGTAGGACACTCTTTAGCTATGTGCCCTTTCCCTTCACACTCAAAGCACCTGATCTCATCCTCCTTGTCACTATCTTTGGCCTCCTCTTTCTTTTTATTGGAAGAATTTTCTTTATTTATTTTGAGAAACTTTTTAAAAAGTTTCGCAAACAAGGCCATTTCTTTAAAATCAAAATCTTCCTCAGAGCCGGACTCACAAACTTTTTCTTTCTTTTTCTTAAAATGAGTCTTTAAAGCAATGCCATTATCCTTAGCCTTAATGGTTTTGGAAAGCATGTCTATCTCATAGGTTTGAAGATCTCCTACAAGTTCGTCCAACTTAAATGAATTCAAATTTCCCAAAGAGTTCAAAATAGTGACTTTAGGAATAAAGCGTTTTGGAAGAGATCTCAAAATCTTTTTAACGACACGCGTGTTATCAATCACCTCACCCAAATTAAAACAAGTGTTAACAATGTCCGACAAACGTGCATAAAACTCATCAAAGCATTTAGACTCAGACATGGTAATAGTCTCAAATTGGGTGGCCAGATTTTGTAATTTTGAGTCTTTGACCGCGTTCGTACCCTCATGTGTCAATTTCAAAACATCCCAGGCCTCTTTAGACGTGGTGCATGTCATAATTCGGTGAAACTCATTCAGAGTGACAGCTCCAAAAATAGCACAAAGACCACGGGAATTAAAATTGGACAATTTATAATCATCTTCAGTCCAAACTGACACGGGTTAAGTGGTGATGTTATTAACAGTGACCGTGGGAGGAGTCCAACCATTTTTGCAAAGCAACCAAACACGCTCGTCAATAGATTTTAAAATCCACTTCGTACGAGCTTTCCAGTAGGCATAATTAGACCAGACAAAAATAGGCATCTGATTATATAAGTGCTCCATAAGAAAAAAAATGCAAATTTTCACAAAACTGATTTTTCAAAAAAATTAATATCACGCGATTTTGCGAAAAAAAGAATACGCGATAAATTAGCGTAACCGGCTCTGATACCAATTTGAAAAGATGTATAAACGTGTGATAATTGATTAACTTCACAAATTTCTAATATAGCACACTTATTTAATTTCAGCCCCTAATCATGCATCTAAAGTACAAGTGTGAACCCATAAACAAATAAAGCAAGCAACACAAAGTTAAGGGAAAATCCCCGACTGGCAAAACCTTTTATTTCTAGAACTTTAAATAATTTACAAGACCATTGACTTACATACAACCTGATAATCGCCCACAAGTGTAACGCACGGTGTCTTGGTCAAACCTTCAAAGCAACGGTTAGAAATAGTGTCGGCTGGAATCTCCCGCAGGAACTCCAGGTAGTGAGCAATGAAGAAGAGATATGGCTTCTTCACAAGGGTTGGACAAATAAAAGGATGTGTTTTGGGGTCGCAAAAAGATTCACAAAGGATTGGCAAAGTCGTGTGAATCAAAACATGAGTCTTGGGACTCATAAAGGTGAAGACTTAGAGTTTTTGTACTCTGAAAATCGTCTATGAAAGTCTTAGAAACAAACTCCCAGAATATGGCTTGAAATAAGGAAACCAAAAGAGATATAAAAACTCAAGGTTCTATACGAATTTATCCCAGGCGGATCGGTCCGATATGGATGTGAATCGGTTTGAGGTCGGACCGGTTCGTTTTTGAAAGTGGTCTCTTCGATTCGCATTCGATCCGAGGTATACTGGGTCAAGAGCAAGGCGGATCGATCTGGGGCAGATCGGTTCCCTTTTAAAAAGGGAGGACCGGTCCAACTGACAAAAATTCTGATTCCTTTCTTCTTTGATATTCGGATCCGTTAATGAAGATACGATCTTGAATTTCTTCAACGATGTAACGGCGATCGACATACAAATTGATAATGGACAAAAATGTCCTTACAATAAATCAGAAGTTCTAAGCTTCATTCATGGAAGAAAAAAAATTGAAATGCGATGAAGAAGAAAAAGTGAAATAGACAGAGGGAGAAATGGACCATTTCGGCTGAAGGTAGAGGAGAAAGAAGGAGGTCGGAGGTCTAGTCGACGGTTGAGGGAGAGAGTCGGGTTTCGTTTTTGTAAGGAGGGAGAGGGTTAAGGCAGCGGGATGAGAGGGATTTTGTCCGGGGTTTGGATTTCTTCGTGCGTTTTATGTATAGTAGCAGGGGTTTGAGGCTCGGGTAAAGAAATAGGAGCACAGGTTTTTCTGTTTGGTATTTTTCCTTCCGAGAGAGAGAGAATAGAAGGAACTCATTTGGTTTGAAATGAGAATAGGTGTAATTTTTTTCTTTAGGTACTAGGGCCTATTTATAGTGTTCTAAACTACACAATCAGTACACAGTTAGTTGGGTACACAGTCAGTTGGATAATCACTCAACTGAGTGTCGTTGGTACTCTATTATAATTATTTTTTGGGTCTAATTTTTATGATTATTGAAATTTTGTCTAACTATAAATTAGTATTGGAGCACGTAAGTCACGTTTTCGTATTTTTTCGCGTTGATATTACTTTCGGATTACGCTAATTTATACACACTATAATTTCAATAATAATTAAAAATAATATGTTATAAATTCACTCTAATCTCCGTTTTATATGAAAAATATTATGTTTTGAATGAGAGAATAGACGTGTCGACCTTATTTTCATGTTTCAAAACATATGTACGGGTCATAAATGTAGCGAAAATTATAAATAGCTCATAAAAGGTTTTTTTGACATAAAAAATAATTCAATTTAATTAAAAATAGAAATCGGGATGTTGCATTCTAACCACCTTAAAAAATTTCGTCCTCAAAATTCCGATATCTTGATGATTCAAAATCTCATAGTGAATATATTATCTAAGGTATGTAGCATAGGTTGAAGGATTGTTCATTATTGACTAAGGTCAGTCTTTCGCGATTAGTGATATAACATACTCATATAAGGGATAATGAAATAATCAGGAATATAATAAGAAATTTGACTCAACAGTTGACGTGAAATAAGCATAATTATATGACGATACTGCTAAACAAGTAGAAATATCAGGGACTAAATCAGGTTAAAGGCTACGGATGGTTTCTACATAAATATCCCATACTATCTGTTTATAGGCGTTAGTAATTACATACAACAATGTCAATCCAATACAATTAGAAACAACCAATCCATATAACTGGAGATAATAGTAACCGAAAAGTGTTTTCAGATAATTAATAGGAATTTTTACAAGCGTTTGCAGGCATCGTGTATAGAAACAAGGGCTTTGGTAACAAGGTTCGTTTATGGTCTCGTGGTTTGAGGTTCGTTTCAGACAATGTATTTCATTATGTTATACCAATGGTCCATGGTAAGAGGATATTATATGTCGAATCATGGACTTCACAATGACAGTATTGTATAGTTGTTTGCAAAATAGGTATTTGGAAATACGGGTTGAGATCAAAAGTTAATACTCGAAAGTTTAGAGGTTGGATTTACAAAGTTAATCAACATAAAGTTGATGTTAACTAAATCGTAAATTATGTCTTCAGGATTCACATATGTAATTGAAAGAATCTATGCATTCTAGGCTAAGGATATGTATTAACAATAGTCACTTGATGAACTTTTTTATAGTTGAGATATAATTGAAATGTTTAGCCTTTGTTCTCATAATCAAACTGGTAATCTTTAGGGTTAAATGAAGGCTTTCTCGATTAATTTGTCACGTTTGGTTCAGGGTTTACTCATTCTAAGGGTCATGTGGTAAGAGTAATAGATAATAAGGGAAATAATCCTTGAGATTGAGAAATATCCATTTAGAACTATGCTAACAATGACTTAAAACTTCTAATAACTTTCAAGCTTAACTAACTACGGTAAAAGTAAGCAAGGTTTGGTGATAACATGTTTATAACAATAACTAAATCCAATATATTCTTAATCTAACAACGAGGGCTTATTATAGGAATTTTCAATTCACTAATTGAGATCTAAGGAAATCTCTGATAATGGTTGGGTAATTTAAGCAGGTCCCTTGATTTGACTGGTTTTTGGGTATACTAAAAATTACTACAGGTATAATGTCTAATAGTGTAGAATTATCCTCCAGATATTTTCATACTCATACTAGACAAAAGGATGCTTTTAAGGTACATTGGGGCTATTCTAGATATATTATATAAATTTGTAAATTTTGAATCTCTGAGATGAATGGGGTTTACATAATCCAAGGTATATTATTGAGAATAAAAATAGTTCTCTTCAACGTAGTTCATATAACAATGGAAATCAAGTTACTAACAACTATATCATTCAGTATAAAGATAATACTATTGGGGATATATTTATAAGGGTGTATTGCTTTCAAATGTTATATATACTAATGTATATGTAGTCGTAATCTCGAATATTTGGGCTTACTAGCATTGAGTCGTATAGTCAAGGTAAAATACTATTAAATCATGATGAGGTTTCGTCTAAGCTCATTTATTTAGGTGGTAGGTATAATCTAAAAAAGCATATTATTATTCCAACATTCAAGGTTATCTAGCCTTCTAGGTAAGTCTATTTTTTTTCTACTTAATGACTATAGGCTTGTTCATATTAATCATGTTACTATAAATTTCTCTAACTGGAAAATTGAAAGTAATTAATAGTTTTTATTCAGAGAAAAGGGCAAGTTTGGCGAGTCGGTCTACTATATTAGAGACTATGGTTTTAAGGTTTTCTTTCTCAGGTTCAGATAGGCAAATGAATTTGGAAAAGTGCGGGGTTCATTAGATTTCACATGGTTCTTTGGTATTAACAATATTCTATAAGGTTAGATGGTTATGTTTCCTAGTAAGGTCATGACATTAAGTGTTGGTTACCATGTTTATCTTTCTAGACAATAGTCTAGCTTGGATTATATCCTATTTAAAGTCCATTCGGCGTTTCTGCTTCTAACTCGAGTTCTATCAGGTGATGACATATTTTAAACTTAATGATCTGAAGTTACTTGGAATTTCTTATTGTCTACTAAAATATTAAGTTCTCCTAAATCTATCCAAAAGGTAACACAACTATAAAAGTTAGAGTGTACTCTTAGATGGGGTTACCTAGATATCTGAAGCACGAGTAATAGGATGAACGTAAATTGATGTAACGGGGTCTGAATCGATGATTTTCTTAATTTGGGTAGCTACTGTACATCACTGATAACGAAACATGTAACAATGTCATATGATAAATGGTTCCACTAATGTTTATTCCTAATTCGTCAGTGCTTTTGAGTTCTAAAAGAACATAAGGGTATAATGTTGAATAATCAATCTGGGATACCTAGTATATATTTGTAGGAAAGAACTAAAATTAAATGGATCACTACAGGATCTTACATACGTTGCAAGTATTGAAACTATGCCAAATAAAGAGTCAGCTAAATACTTAATAGGAATACATATTATTGAACGTAACTTGTCGAATGTGGTCATGGGATCTATATGATTAAAGTGTAAGGTTCCGATAAATGTCTGTAGATTTGTTTACTGTGAACACGTAATTATTTTTGATAATTCATAGTAACTTAATAAGAAAAAGAACAAGTAATCGAGGACTAAGTATTTTTAGATACTACAAAATTCTGGTTGAGTAAAGTAAACAACTATTAATACATGCAAAACTTAGGTCATCTTGGTAATATATGCCAAAGTCATTAACACGAGTTGCTAACATTCACTGGGTTTATTCATATTTCTTCTTACGTACAAGGATGAGGAAAACTATTTGTATTCTTATTTACTTGTCGGAATGGAAAAATTATATTGTTTCATAACAAGATTATTTGATTTCAATATTAGGGTTCCTTAAGGAAAACATGGTTTTATAAGGAAGATGCATTTTGGGATTTCATGTAATTACAAAGAGGCTCGTTGTTTAGGATAATAATTATATTTTCTACGAAGCCTATAGTGTTTCTGGTGATAAGATTTTCAATAACCGTTTAAGTCATAGTAAATTGGGGGAATAATTTAACGTAAATTATAAGGCATAAGGTATTGATTAAATAATCAAAATTCATAACCAAGTTCATGTAAAATGTGGGAAAATTATTATCATGGGATAGGATCCAGTAAGTAATGTCGTTACGTTTTAAAGAGTAGAATGGTCAGTTGTGATATTTCTAATACCCTCAAACTTCCTTCTAGAAAACTTCCAATATTCAATAATAATTCTTCGAATAGTTGGTTATCTACTCGTGAATAGGTACTATTCTAACATAAATAATTCTTCTCATAATCTAATGGGAATAGTATGCAGTATAACAAGAATGCAATGTGAAAGTTGATAATCAAAGTTCAACAGAGAAGTGAAATAACATTCAAGAATGAAAGTTGTTTAAATTCCAATGAAGTAAATTATTTTCAAGGGGAGAATCAATTGAATAATGTAGACAAAAGAACAGTGTTGTACGTTCTGACTTATGGAGTATAGTGTATACATCCCCGTCCTAAGATAATTTTCTTAGTATATTTTTAATTCCTCCATCACATCGTTAATGATTCCAAAATTCTTAATGATTCATCCAATTACGTATACTCTAAATATCGGAACTCGTCGCATATCTCAAAATTAAACTTCAAGAACTTATTCTTGAAATCCCGAAATACATAGCGTATAATATCCATTATTCTTTATAGCTTCCAAAACCTTTTCCTAACCAAAATCCTGGTATCTCATATGTAATGTCGAGATCAATTTCCTTACTCAAGTCTAAATATCCTATTCGCATTATCCTTACGATATAAATCACTCACTTGATACTAATGCTCAAATTATGCCCCGTATAGGCTACTTAACCTAGTTGAACTCTAATACCAACTGTCAACATCCCGGTGTTTGCCGAGGGTGAGGGTTAACATGATAATTACTAAATCATAAATAAATCTGAATACTGAAATAACTGAGGCATTTATTAATTCTCAAATATGTTACAACTGAAATCTATGAATAATACAAAAGTATTTCTCGTATAACTAGGATCCTTTTCTTCTAACATGACCTTTCTTTGTCTCTATGCATCAGTTGATCTCTGAACTATTCATCATGGCCTATTGGTACCTGTGTAAAGTAACTGAAAAAGAAAGAATAAGAAAAACTTTGCTGAGTAGATAATTCTAGTTCTATAACAATGTAAATATGGGAATAACATAGTTGGGTTTGAAATGCTCAAAATAAAAATAGTGTATACTAATCTGCAGCAAAATAAAATATCAACAATACTAACCGGGGGTATACTAAAGTCTGTGATATACGAAAGAACTATATGGTGATTATAACTGGATATGGGGTTTATCGACTTATAAATAAGGCTCAAACTATAATACAATAACCCATAATTTATCATCTATAGGGGTTACAAATGCATGGACATACCATGACAATATCGTTCAAGACATAAAATGCACTTGAACAAGAAATCCCAAATAATTGAAGAATAAAAAAATAACTCAGCACACCTAGCTAGAGCGGCACTCATACGTAGAGAAAATATAATAACAAGGCACTCAACATCTGAGTCCTTCAGGCCAATTAGATTTACCGGGGGTTTACCGGGTCTAATCCCTAGATTGTACAGTATGCTACTAAAGGTGTCACTGATAAAAGTTATAAAATGGCAGGCTATGGTGAAAATGAGATGATTGAAACCAAAGTTTAATAGCATGCAGGGTATACTGCAATAGGATAAAATAGTTTAAATAATTGTTCAACAGGATTCAGTGGTGTACTGCAATCCGGATAATCAAATAGGTTGTCAGGATTGGGACTAGATTGAGTTTAATCAGATAACAGATTGAATCAATATTCACGGTATAGTTGAACTATCAAAAGAGCTCATAGATGATAATATGAGTTCAAATCTATCACATGGTGATATAACAAGCAGTAATATCAAAGACATAAGTTCAAGTTATAATAGTGAAATAGAACCACCTACCAGTGTTTACAAGCTTTTCATTATTATTCACGAATCTTTCATGGTTGCATTCCAGTATCCGCAGTTATTGGTTCACGAGAGTTTGAATGAGAGTGGTTGTATCGGTGGTTTGAGAGAGAAGGGTTTGGTTTATGATATTGTACATCATTCGGTAAATACAAATATAACTTATTCTATATGAATCTCATACATAATTTGAATTATGATCTCTTATTTATGGGTCGTATAAATATATTACGTTGACTGATAACTTGTACGAATTCAAGTTATATAGATGGATTTTATACTTAATATGTTCGAAATTGTCGGAGAGATAGGTTATAACTTCTTTATATGTAATATCGAACTTACACAATTTTAGTAATTACATTACTATTGTAATAATTCTCGTCTGTTGATGAAAAATAATTAGTAAGTATCTCGGTAGTCAAATAATAAGAGGTTTCAAAAATAATTGTTAAAAGGAATCAAAATGATTCAATTTATATAATTTCAATTTGAATAAATAATAATTTTTATTCAAATAAAATATTATTCCTATAAAAGATTTCTTTCGATTCGTCAAAAGTTGATATTTATGGCTTTCATTTACATTACTCGAATATATTATTACGATAATATATTAGCCGTGACACAAATAATTTTTTTCAAAAAAGCTGAAAACTTCCCCTCTTATTTGGACAATAATCCAGTGAACGTGCCACTTCCAAAAATAACCAACACAACAAAAAAAATAGCCCAACACCTGCATAATCAAAATTTGACTGTTAATATTGTCTCGGGTTATAACGACTACATAACCTCGAGTCGTTTGTTATTATAACTCATTAAAAATATATTGTTAACAAAAAAAATGTCACTGGGTCAAATACCCATTTTTTAAAGAAAATTACGATTACTCGTACGTGTTCAGGGGTTCGTGTTTACGAAAATAGTATGCAACTTACTATAAATAGGGACTCAAAACAGCATAAAACTATCCCAATTAATTTTTTCATAATCCAAATACCAAATTGGCAATAACCCAAAATTTAAACCGAGTCGTGACGAGTTTTGACAAAAAAAGCAATAAATCAAGGAAACGACTTGGAGTTGTGTTTGATTTTTGGGGGCATTCGAACATATATATCTATGTATATATATACATAAGAAATAATAATAAAATAAAATATAAAAAATGATTTGGGTATACAAAACGCACCCCCTGTTTGGGGTTTTCTCCCCATCACCGGCCATGGCTATGGCTGGTGTCGGAGCTCTGTCTTATTCACACACGCACGTATACACATATATACACACACACACACACACGATTATACATACATACACACACACACACACATGCGCGTACGCACGATTATACATACGTATACACACACACACACGATTATACATACATACATACATACATACATATATATGACATCACAAGATGAATTTTGTTTGCTCTTCCTATTTTACCCTTAAAATTTTTAATTTCCCCCTCTTTTCTTTCTCCACACTTAATTCCCACTCCTCCACTTTAATTCAAACGTAAGGACGTTTTTGATAAATTAACTCAAAATACACACATGCTTACTACACTCTCCCATTTAATCATCCCGCCCAAAATTTTGCACTATCACCCAAAAAAACTCTTACTTTAATTCAAACCATCCCCTCTTATCCCAAGAACTCTACTCTCACTCACCCAAAAGCTCCCAAATGCCCCTCCGTCAATTTCTATCTGCCTTTATCTTCTCAATCTCAGATGGACAAAAGAAATTGAAAAACCTAAAATGCTCTTCCTTCTCTCTACCCTCTCTCTCCTCTCTATCCACGGCACCCACCAAAACATCGTCCCCATCACCTACGTTCCTTTCACCCAGTAACTCGATGGCTGCTATGGCCAAGATGGTTAACACCCCCTTCGTTTTCTACTTTACCAGCTTATATTCATGGGAAGGTCGTTTCCCAAAATGCTTACCCCGTGCTGGCTGAAGCTGCATCTCCTCTCATTTATGAGACTACGATCCGTATCAACAACGGTGACTAAGATGAACATCTGAGTGTTCAGGAGCTAGAACAGGAAATAGATCTCCTTCATATGTTTTGTTTAAGCAAAGGCGTCACTCTGGAAGACATTCAAAAATTGAAGCTATCTTCTGATTCACAAATCCACGATTGAACAAAAAAAAATGTTTTACAGTTTTGCAGGTGTGTATCTCACAAATCAAAACTCACAAATCTCTATCTCAAAAATCCACGATTGAACCAAAACTCACATCGTTCACAATCAAAGAACCAAAGCTTCTTGAGGTGTATCTGGTGAACTTTATTTTAGATCTGGTGCACATTTTTTTTACCTTCATGAGGTTTCGGCTTCGGATGGGGTTTAGGAGTCGGTTGTCGCATGTTTTCTCAATGGATCTGGTGTTGGAGTTCGTTTCGGAGCCGGCTGGGGTATCGAGTCAGATGGAGTTTCGTAGGCCTTAATGCAGGTGGAGGGTGTGGAGTTGGGCTGGGCCTTAGATGGGGATTTGGTACAGCATTTGGTGATCAATATCGTGGAATTTCTGTGTTGGTCAAATGCTGTGATTTGGCACAGCATTTTGGGAAGATGGATAACTTCACCTGGTGATTTAAAGGCTTGGAAACTGAAACTCTCAAGTAATTTTTGTCATGTATGGAATTTAATAATTTACAATGTACATTTCTCCCCTTTTTGTGTTTGGGTTAAATGTCATGTTTTTATTGAATGTATTCGTTTATCCCAATATCAGTTTACTCAACTGATGATGGATTTTCTGATACAAGGAGAGAATGAGCATTTTCAAACAAAAGGAGCTGGATCTTAAAAGTGAACAATCTGGATTAACCGGTAAACCTTTTGTCTACATTTTTCTACGATAATAGCCCATATAATCATTAACCACAGTTTTATTTGGTATTGATTTAGTTTTTTGATTTAGTTTTATTTGGTATTGATTTAGAAAATCCATCACCAGTTGGTATTCACTTCATTTTTTGATTTAGTTTTTTTTTCTGTATTGATTTAGTGTTTTTTGGTGTCAGTATAGGGCCTGATGTGTCCATATCAATCGTAACAATATCGCAAGACAATGTATTTGGCATATAATTAATCATTAGCATGGTTTATATAATATTTGACTAGCTATTTTCATTGACTAATTATATTTGTTATTTTGTATCATGTCGCATTTTGAAAATTATGGACAATCATTACAGTGGAACACGTGGGACAACCTCAATTAATATATTTGATTTTTTTTTAAAGAAGTTTGTTTCGTTAAAATATTTGTTTTATGAATTTGGAATTTTTGAATATTGTACGATTGGTTGTTACCCCTTAAGCAGGGTGGGTAGTCTAATAAATAAAGGAGACTGTTTCCATTTTTTTTTAAATTTACACTTTGTTAATTTGAGACACAATGTAACTTCAATTGATGAATATTGTATATTTCATGTCATATGCGAGTTTATTTGATGAATTTAGACTATTCGAATGTTGTTGGACTATTTGTTTTTTGTTAAGCAGGGTGGATAGTTCTAAAAACAAAGGAGAATATTTCCAATTTTTTAAAATTATATTTTGTTTTGTTGGAGAACGAAATTTGTGCTTTTTTGCAATTACGTGTTTTGAAAATTTATCGTTTTGCGATTATCAGCGTGTCTTCAGGCACGGGCATACCCTAGTGTATATATATATATATATATATATATATATATATACACTAGGGTATGCCCGTGCCTGAAGGCACACTGATAATTTTGAAAAGCATAAAGTCGTATCTAATATAAATAATAAATGTTTTATATGTTAAAAGTATAGAATCGGGTAAATTTAAGTCGTACAATTTTTTTTACAACACAAATGTGTAAAATCTATGAGAAATTTTGGGCAAAATTCAATTCGTTTATTGGACTGTCGACCCTGTATTAAAAATTCCAGCAATAGTAATAGACCATCTTAGACCTCAAATAAACATCATAATCAATTTAACTAACTTTTCAAAATACAACCCATGCATCAAACAATAAATAAAATTTATTCAGAGTTTCTTTTGTTTAGAGTAGTACCCACCATTTTTAAAAAATATAAAATACTTCTACATTACTAATACATTAGTAATCAATTAAATCAATTCATGAAAAAATACTCCTACATTACTAATTTATTGTACAGACATACCTTAATCATATAATTTTGTGTTGTACAGACCTACCTTACCTGAACCAATATTGCAATCATATATAAATTTTAAATCAAGCATCAAATTCCTAAGTAACTTTGAGCTATGAAACAATGTAAGGAAAAAGGATTTGAAAAAATATGCAGCACCACAACTGCCTTCATTTCTAGACCAACTCTAATGCTACATAGAAGATTAGGAGCTCAACTTACAGTAACAAATACCATGTATGCTCCATAAGTTGCATCTTATATGGCCTGTCTACTTCTATTAGTTGTATTCATGCTGATATCCGAGTTCCATCCAACACCAAGATCCCTGGTCAACTCTTGACTAATTTGTAACCATTGCTCATCAAACACTGGCGCATTTGAACCACCACCTTCAACACCAATCACTTTGATATGGACCCACTCTTGTTAATGATGTATTTTGGCCATTAGAGATGATATTAACTTGCAAAATTCACCCAATATCAAAATCCTCAAGGGCATAAATCTTCAGCCTAAATCAATCCCCAGGCCCCATCACCTGTTTTTATCATGTTGCGCCTGGTTTGCAAAATCTTCTTGATGTTTTTAATTGAGCAGTCCCTCTTCGCCTATTTCTTCAACAAAGTCGGATAGGCGTAATTATTTGAAGAATACCCCCAAACTTATTGAAAATTATAAAATAATAAATAGAAAATGAAATAAAAGGAAGACCTGTGTATAGTACTCGTCTTTAACTGGAGCAACAAACTCTTATTTTTGAAAGGAGAATTTCAAGTCCCGTAGATATTCAAAGAAATAATATTGTCATGAGTCAAACGTATAAACTATTTAAGGATAGTAAACAAAAACCTGGAGTGAAATAAATGGAGCCTATATTTACCCAATCAAACATACACACACAATCACACACAATGGGGAAAAATTGAAATTTATTAGCCTATCATCCAGTCGCACTCTAACCCACACTAACATTTAAACATCCTCATTATTAGAACAGGTGTATACACTTTGCAAAATATGAAAAATAGAAGTTGAAAAAAAAATGAAACTTTGGCATTATAACTTAAGAGAGTATAAACTTGCCTGCGAGCTTTGTTTTGCCATTGCCCAAACTCATCATTCGCAAGCTCTAAAGAGATACACCATTAGTAAAATACATAATGGAAAACTATTAAGGCTTGTATTAAGCTTAGTCCGTAACAATCAAACTAAAGGTCTAAACGATAGCATTATGTCTCATCGAGTCTCTGGGAAGACTTCAATCCCTTACAAAATTTATTCCCGATGTTTTCTTTACTCCAAAAAAATAAAACAATTTATAATTCGAGTTCACATATCTGAGACTAAATATAAGAACAAATGTGGTTAGACTAAATAATGCCCTTTTTAACTAAGCATATCTAATCAATTGATTCTTACTTTATATCCAAGAACATAACTGAGCATATCCTTTCCTCTTTTTTTTGAAATCATAAAAATGAAATTGTGGATTAAAATAAGAGATTCTATGCTCAAAATTCACTCTTAAGAGTTTCAAGGGAACTGGTTTAGAGCATTCCAAAAACGAAGCTCCATCTGATCCTAGAAAAATCACCAAATAAATTTTTGAGATGTGCTAATCTAACTCCGACTTGCTCTTACTTTTCTTTTTCGCTTTAAATTTGGATTTTGCCATGAGTGACTCTACTGTATTTGTGAAGTTTCCAGCTGCTTTTAAAACCAAAAGTACCCTACAAAATATAACCTGCCATTCAGAAACAACTCCAACAAATGTGGTCACAAGTAGCTGGAGTCCCACATATGCCTCAAACCCCAGCAAAATGAAGAGTATAGGATATAACAGCCACAACTGACAATCCACTCCAGCCGTTTCTCCCCAAACAACATCCATTATTTTTGCCTTCCCCAATGCAATCCGTGTGTAGAGTCTCTGGCATTGATATCTGTTCTGTAGAAGCATTACAACTCCTTGCATCATTTCCCACTGTAAGAAAAGTTGTACTCCTCTCTCCTTCTGAGTGTAGTTTGGTTGCCCTTTGATTTCCCATGTGAGACTGATGACATCCATAATCATAGCATAGTAGTGATGGTATATCCACCATGGACGAATATCACTTCCATTTACTCGCAAAATATTCTCTCACAGAGCTAAAACTATGAGGAACAACAGCCAGGCCTGGTACAACTGAACTGGAAATATTGGTAAGCATCTATTCCATATCCAAGATCTTAAAGTAAGAAGTGTCGATGGAAAGAGAAGGAATAGCAGGGCAATTCTGTCTCTGTAACTGTTGTACTCCTCTTTAACTTTGAGCTGAATATCCTTCCTGGTGGCATGTACATTAATAGGACCAAGAGCATATCCTTTCATATCACTATTTTCCCTGTAGAAACAAACTTTAAAAGGAAGGCCACCATTTATCATTGCACAAAGCATGATTAGAAATTTTGTATGCTGGACAGTTTCCCTCTCTGTAAACATGATATTTCATTGTGCATCGAAGTTTCCATGCTTAAACTCTTGATTTATTTTCCTTTTAGTTTCCAGTGCGAAGAGTAAGAGGGATAGAAAAAATACTAAAGAACTGATGGAGAGTCCATCTCAGTTTTATGATGTTTTAATTTCTATTCAACTATCATATGGTCATGTCACGACATCCTCAACCATATGATAGTTGAATAGCAATTAAAACAACATAAAACTCTGCATAAAAAGTTGTTAAATATCCCAATTTCTAACAAAAAAATGCCCTTCACAATATAAGTTGTAAAAGATCCCCACATGCTACCTGGACTGAATTATCTTTTATAGGCTAATCAGTAATTGACCTTAGTCCATGAGAGTGGGGAGGCTTCCAAGTAAATGGAATAATCTTGGTAGCTTTCATTAGCTTGCAAGAAAATCCCAAATATCTAGTTATCAACATATCTTACGCTAAATTATTAACATGACCCCCACAAATGACATCACTTGCTTTGATATACCTCAACAAACTCCTATTTAAAGAGTCAGAACAGAACTGTGTATCATCAAATTTCTTCTTGTTCCTTTGGTCTCATATACTCCAGATCATATATGAACGACTGTAACAATCAAAAACCTGTTGTATATCTGAGGACTGATATGCCGTCCTATAGCATAATCAAGCAATGTTTTATTCCAGCCCCCTAGGATCGCCTTTTGTCTCCCAAACCTGAGAAGAATTCTCTCGATAAATAAGTTATCTCAAGCGGAAAACCTTGTCATCAAACAGGTCTCCAAAGTACTCAAGAATAAAACACAACATCAAATCTAATAAATATACTTAAGGAAATTCTTTATAATTAAATCTAATAAATAAAAAAAGAAGGAAAAACTCGAGATTACCTCAATAAGAGAATATCTTGCTCTATAGCTTATAAACGTCCATATTTTCCAAAGAATAAAATCAAGTTAGTATCACCTGTAAGCAACCCACGAAATGTAGAAAATTAGTTTTGAACCCATTGATATAAACAAACCCTAAAAGAAGAGAATTAAATCCATAATCTCACACTTAAATGATATAAACCATGTTAAACTAAGGTGCCAAGAAAAACATAAAACTAACAATTAAAAAACTATTACAATGGGTGAAATGTTTGAAGAGTAAAATGAGCCATAGATTCTTTATTCGTATACCTTCAAGAGTATAGCATATTTCTTTATTCATATACCTTCAAGCCTATAGCTTCTGCTGGAAATCAACCATCATATATTTATAGGTGTTGATGTAAAAAATTATATCATATCTAATTATTTAATCACAGATAAAATAAATGAGACAAAGAATTTTTTAAAGTGGTTCAGCCTTATAAGAATGGCCTACGTCCACTGTTATGTTATTGCTGATTGTTTGGGAATTCTCGATTACAAGTTCTATCAAGAAATTCCTGTCCCTTTACAATGAGGATTGTACAATGTATTTATAGACCTGAGGCTGTAATGTGAAAGGGTAATACATTCAATGTTGTACATGTGAAAGGGTAATATATTAAATGCCCCTTAAGCGTATACATCTGAATGATAAGCATTTAATGAGCAGTCAAACGGTTGGCCATCCTGCTATTAATGCTTTGTTCGAGGTGCAGCTCGGACCGCCTAAGCTGCTCGGTACTCAAAGAGTTCCTCGGTACTCAAAAGTTCCTCATAGAGTTCTTGTTCCTCGGAGCGTCTGAGTTCCTCGAAAGCGTTTGTTGTTGCCACATAGATTGCTAGGTGTCCTCACTTAATTGAGCTATGTCAGCAGACTAAATTTGGTATCAACAGAAGCCCCCAATGTTTCATAGTTCGAAATTTGAGGAGTGTGGAACATTCTTTCTCCAAATATGGCAGTTTTAAATGGTCCTCCTGATTTTTAGGAGTGTTTCCTTTGTATTTATTTCTCCTTCCAAATTCGTAGAATCAGTCTTTTTTGAATTTTTATGCCTGCTTCGATTCCCACGCCCCTTTTCGTCTTTTTAGCCGTCGATAACGTAACCGTCTCTTTTTGTAATCATTACTTTTTCCTTTTCCCAAGGCAAAGTATTTAAGCGTCACAGACAATCCCATCGTCTTCTACTTTTTCAAATTTGTATCTTCGAGTTTTCTATTGTCTTACTCTCTTGTGCGTTCATCCTTTTCGTCGTTCGTCGTCAACAGATCCACTCTTTTTTTGTAAGATCTTCTTCCTTCTTCTTCATTTCCTTTATTTATCATGGTTTACCTTGTTGAATCTCTTGATAAGTTTCGCTCTGATTTTTCTATTCCTTCGTGGGTTGTTCTGGAGGAACTTTCTGAGCCTTCAGACTATTTCCGTTTGGCTGAGGGACATTGGTTCCCCAGTCTTTTTGTTGCTGAGTGTGGATTTTCTTTTCCGCCAAATCCTCTATGTTTGGCATTCTGTCAATATTTTGACGTTGTTCCTGCAAGAATAGCCCCCAATATATGGAGAATAGTTAATGGGGTTTATAGACTAAATCAAATTCATGGAACTCGCATAGGAATTCCTGAAATCATGTTTTGTTATAGATGGGCTGTTGGGGATAATACTTTTTATTTAAAAACTAGATTTTTAAAGAGGGCTTTAGTGGTTAATCTCCCGGATGCCAATAGGGACTATTTTGAGCACGGGGTTGTTCTAAAAAATTAGCAACATGCTCCTTTATCTGGAGATGAAGTGTATCAGGGTGCCATATGCCCTCCCTATGGCAATGGGATAGGTTATTTTTATTTCATTTTACTTATTTTGAAATCATGCTTCTTCTGTGTTTGACAAAATGTGCCACTGATATTTTAATTTTGATTTATTTGTAGTTGATAGAAAAAGAAAGTGTCCAAAGGAGGCAGGCGTTAATATAAGGCACTTAAAACTTATCTGGAGTCTGCATCAAATTGTTGCTGATGAGTACATTAGGTTAGCTTCATATCTGCAGCAGTACAAGAGTTACACGTCCTCTTTCACTGCTCGTCCGGTGATAAGCGAAGTAGAACCAACACCAGCCTCTGCAAGTTCTTCGCCTGAATCACATATTCCTTTAAGTGAAAGGATGAAGAAGATAAGACCTCCCACCCTTTTCGAGAAACCTACCTCTGCTGCTGGAGAGGCAAAAAGAAGTAGGCATGATGTCCCAGAAGGGACAAAGAAAAATGATGCACCTTCCTCGGCTGCTGCTGTGAAGGTTGTCGAGAAGCCCCAAGTGGCCCCGAGCAAGTCTGCTGCTCCAGGAGAAGTGATTGTAATATCACCGACCAAGAGTTCTTCCTTGGTTGAAACTATTCCTGTTCCCTCGAGGAAGCTGAAGAAGAGCTCCTCGGTCAATTTGGCTGAAACCATCTCCCAGCCCCCAACTACTGGAACTGGTGTTCCCACTTTTGTTCCCTCGAGCTCTACCATGAGCTCGGTGAAGACTTGGATCATTCCCGAGATCCAAGTTATTGAAGAGAACCTTTCTCGGGACATGGTTACCTCATTGGCAGCTCGCCATATTGCTTCTGTAAGTCTTGTTGTTTTGAACTTTTCATTTTTCCCTTGTTATATCTGTCTCTGACTTGCTTTCATTTTCTTTTCACGGTTGGTGAGCTGCTTCAATACAATTTTGAAGAAAGATGAAGCTATTAAAGCTTCAAGCTCCTCATCTGGGGTGGAAGAAGCTCTGGTGGGCCTGACGAAGTCTTTGGAAGATTCTCGTCAGAAGCATGATGCTGACAAGGCTGCTTGGGAGAAGAAACTTACCTCAACCGAGCAGGAGAAGGCTCAAGTTGTTGAAGTCTCCAAGGGGTTGGAGAAGAAAGTGAATACTTTGGAGAAGAAGAATAAAGAGCTTGAAGGGAAGCTAAAAAATATTGGAGAGCTTGAGAATAAGCTCAAGGTTACTAAGGAAGAATTAATCCAACTTCGCGAAGTAAGTCACCAGAAGGAAAAAGTTGAAAATAAACGGAAGACTGCTAAAAATCTTCTGTCCGAGAAGCTTTCCTCGGAGAAGTTAATTAGGAAAATGGCTGTGAAGAAGTCTTTCAGTGCCGGCTGGGATAAGGGTTGGAAGAAAGGCTTGGCTTCCATGATGTCTCAAGTAGAATATGGCAGCCTAAAATACTTTAGAGATGGATGGGTCGCTGCTCTACAAGAAATGCAAGTTGCTGAAACTTCTGAACTCTTTCAGCGACACATCCCTGGTCCCTCTCCAACTCTCGAAGACGAAGAAGAGGACGAAGCTGCCTCCGAAGAGTCTTCCATGGTGATGGGAGATCAATTTTCTCATCCCCCAGCCATCCAGCATACAAATGAGGAACTCGCTACTTCCTCCGAGCAACCTCCAGCACTTCCCCAGCTACTATCTGCTCCATCCGAGCAACCTACTTCCTCGTCCCAGCCTCCCGAGAAAGTTTTGGGAGACAAGAAAAATGTGTAGAGTTGTTCGGACTTCTATCTATTTTATTTTTCTTTAACAAATGTAATCCTGAACATGTAACTCTGAATATTGTGATATAATAAAACTTGAACTTTTGTTTTTGCATACCGTTGTCTCTTCATCCTGCTCTGTTTTGATTATTGATTACTGCTTTTTCTTCCTGCACTAGTTTCTGGCCATGATGGAATTACTGTTTGCTCATAATACCAAGCTGTTGCGGCAATGCAATGAATATTTTAAGGCTGGTCACACAGATCTAAGTGCAGCACAAATCGTCGACATCCTCGGCCAAGATGCTTCGGAACAGGCAGTTGAAGCCTACCAATACTTGAAGGTCTACGTGATCGTGCAGTGGCCAATAATGTGGCTTATTATGATATGATCGATGATCTCCAAGGCACTCTTTAAGACCTTCAGCAACAATACAAAGAATCCACTGCCCTCTTGCACGAGGGGTATGAGAAGAAATATCAACAAATCGTTGTCGACAAGGGATACAACAAAATTTTTATTGGCTACGAAGTAAGGGAGAGAACTCTGAGGGGTGAGGTCGAGGAGTGCAGACAAATAGCTGAATTATTAGAGCAAGAGAATAACAACATGTAAAGAGAATTGTCACAGTTGAAGTCTGTAGCTTCCACTTCAAAAGCCTTGATCCCAGTGACTGATGAAGGATTCTCGTTCTTGGAGGTCGAGAACGCCAACTTGAGGGACGAATTGGAGACCTTGAAGAGAGCTGGCCCCTCTACATCTTCTCGTGGACGAGCAAGAGCTCCTCGGGGACGAGCAAGATCTGCTCGGATTTCTGTCGAGGAATAGAGGACTCAATCTGCTTTAGAGAACCAGGCCTTCCAATTAATGGCAAAGAACCAGGCATTGGCTGAAATGTCAAAGAAGATCAGGGACCTGGAAGATCAGCTTTCTGCGCGGAAGTCTGTTTTGGAGAATAAGGAACACTTCATCAAAAATCTCCACGAACAGCTGGAAAGATTAACATATCAATTCCACAAGCAGCCCATGGAGTTCTGGATGGCTGGTTACAACGAGGCTCTCTACCACTTGGATGATCGTATCCAGAATGCCAATAATGAGGGCTACAAACAGGGCTGGCTGAATGACTTAGGTGTGCTGCAACTCGAACAGGGTCATTACCTGTGGGACTACCATGATCCTGGGCTGCTCGACCTACCCGTGCCACCATTCAAACTTGATATGAGTTGGATCCCTGCTCGGGCCATTCCTCGATGCTTAATTTCCAAATATCTCGGCGACTACAATCTCCATTCAAATGTTGAGATATCTCGTCCCGAGCACCTCATAGATCGAGCATCCGTGATGAATATCAGGATGCTGAAAGATCTTAACTTTATAAATTCTCCTATTGCTTTAAATGATTCGCCTGCTGGCGAGGAACCTATTTCAAAAGCAGAGGTGAAGAAACCAATAGAGTAGGAATTTTGATGTAATAGTTAGTATACATTTCATTCTCAATGTAATTTGTTTTTGATTTTAATGAAAGACTTTCATTTTTGTTCGCAATCTTAATTTATATTGTCTTGTAAAACACTTTACATCTGTGCATGTGTATCTGTTAAAAAGATAACAATATTGTGTTGTTTATCGATCAACTTATTGTCGACTAGTTTGAATTTGTGGTAGTCATTTGGCAAAAATAATGTTTTGTTTCTCGACCAACTTAGTAAAAAGTTACGAGTATAAAAAATGTTGCTCGATCACTTTCTCGTTTTCATAAAATGTTTCCGACCAACCAAGGTCGGTAAATTTTCCTTTTCGACCAACTACAGTTAGTGGGTTTTTATCCCCGACCAGCCATAGTTAGTGGATTTTTCCTCTACGAGCAACTTTGGCACTTTTTGGAATAGTTGTAGCTCCCGACCAACCTTAGTTGGCATTTTCGAGAATATATTTACTTCCTAACCAACATAAGTTGGCATTTTTAGGATTACTTTTACTTCCCGAGGAACACATAGTTTTACTTCCCGTAGGAATACAAGTTTTACTTCCCGGAGGAATACAAGTTTTACTTCCTGGAGGAATACAAGTTTTACTTTCCGGAGGAATACAAGTAGCTTTACTTCCCAGAGGAATACAAGTTTTACTTCCCGGAGGAATACAAGTAGCTTTACTTCCCGAAGGAATACAAGTTTTACTTCCCGGAGGAATATGAGTAGCTTTACTTCCCGGAGGAATACAAGTAGCTTTACTTCCCCGAGGAATACAAGTTTTACTTCTCGGAGGAATACGAGTTTTACTTCCCGGAGGAATACATTTGTTTCTCGACCAACCTTAGTTGGCATTTTCGAGAATAAATTTGAGTAGTCCGAGTTTTGTCGAGTTTTACCGAGTAGTGTACAGCACTAGTATTCCCTGAAAAACTTTCAATAAAAGGAGAGAATATACATCACTGATAATACTTGCGCAGGTGCTCTGCGTTCCATGCATTCCCTCTAAAGTTGATATTCGATAAGTTCCTGGTCGAACAACTTTTGTAACTCGGTATGGTCCATGCCAGTTTGCCTCTAGTTTATTGTGCTTTTGAATCACCTTCTTTAGCACATAATCTCCTTATTTCAGGTCGCACTTCTTCACCCTCTTGTTGTAGAACAAAGTTGTTCGTTGTTGGTATGCAGCATTCCTGATGGCTTCTTCTTCTCTAACTTCCTCGAGCATGTCTAAATCCAATCTTCTCATTAAGTCGATGACAGGGGAATTGAAATTCAGTACCCTGTGTGTTGGGAGGCCCAACTCGGCAGGTATAACAGCTTCACTTCCAAATGCTAGCATATATGAAGATTCCCCTGTTGCTACTCGGGGAGTAGTTCGGTAAGCCCAGAGTACTAATTGTAGCTCGTTGATCCAATTTTCTTTCGCATCGTCCAGTATTTTCTTCAAGCCATTCAGCAACATTCTGTTTGTCACTTCAGTTTGTCCATTGCTTTGAGGATGGCTTGGTGCTGAGTGGATCTTCAAAATGTTTTACTGATGACAATAGGCAGCGAACTCCTCGTTGTCAAATTGTGGCCCATGGTCTGTGATGAAGGCATGAGGAAGACCATATCGATAAATGATGTTCTTCTAAAAAAATTGGTACACCTTCTCGTACGTCATATCAATGAGAGGCTCAGCTTCTACCCACTTAGTAAAATAATCCACTGCGACGACGAGGTATTTGAATCTTCCTCTGGTCATCGGCAATGGCCCGACCAAATCTATTCCCCACATGGCAAAAATGGCCAAGGGGAAGTGATGGGTGTCAACAATGCTTGTGGAGTTCTTCGGATGGAGGAAAAACGTTGGCACTTGTCACATTTCTTGGCATAGGCTATACAATCATCCATCATCGTCGGCCAGTAGTATCCCTGCGTCATCACCCTTTGCAAAAGCATTGGACCTGCTACATGGGCTCCACAGGACCCTTCATGGATCTCTTCAATCAATTCTTTCACCTCGGAGGGATGTACACATCTTTGCAAACCTGCCATAATTCCTCGTCTATACAGAATACCGTTAGTTAATGCATATCGAGAAGCTTTAAACTTTAATTTCTTGGCTGCGAGCTTGTCAATTGGTAATTCTCCCTCCTCAATATATGCCCTGATGGTCCTAAATCAAGGGTAATAAAGTTCATCGTCAGATCTTCATCTATACTCCGACCAGCCAACACTTCAATTGGGATTGTTCTTCGTAGCTCGGTACGAGTAGCTGATGCTAATCGAGCTAAGGCGTCTGCCCTTGCATTCTCCATTCTTGGTATTCTGACCAGTTGAATAGCAGTAAATTCTGATACCAACTCCATCACCTTTGCATGATACTTGATCATTAATTCTCCTTTGGCTGCATATATTCCCAACATTTGATTTACGATCAATTGAGAATCACTGAAGACAATAACCTGCTGCGCCTCCATAATTTTTGCCAAATTAAGATCTGCAATCATGGCCTCATACTCAGCCTCATTATTGGAAGCTTTGAATTGGAAACGTAGGGCGTATTTCATATCGACCTCATCCGGGCTGTTCAAAATGATCCCTGCCCCACAGCCTGTTGTGCAAGATGAGCCATCTACATATAGCCTCCATATAGGTAACTCGTCTTCAAACTTCTGATCTGACAGAGTTCCTCGGTGAAATATTTGTTGCTTCCTTTCATCCTCCCCTAATATTCTCTGCTCTTCGTCGATCATCTTTTATTGCCCTTTTACCAACCTAAGTTGTTCTGAGCTCAAATTTGATGATCCTGTAACATCCACTTGCCCTTTTACCAACCTAAGTTGGTTTGAGCTTATGTTTAATGATCCTGTAACATCCACAGGTTGATCAGCGAGCAACTTTTGCTCCTCGAGGGTATCAGGATAGGTGAACTCTGCTATAAAATCTGCTACAGCTTGCCCTTTTAGCGATGATCTGGGTTCATAAACTATATCATATTCACCGAGCTCTATTGCCCAATACATCAATCTCCCTGATTTTTCTGGTTTATGAAGGGCTTGCCTCAATGGCATATCAGTATATACTACTATGGTATGAGCCTGGAAGTATGGCCTCATTCTCTTACTCGCCTCAATCAGCGTCAGTGCTAATTTTTCCAGCCTTGGATATGTGATCTCTGCTCCTCGGAAGGCCTTACTTGTGTAGTATATTGGTTTTTGTACTCCATTCTCCATTCTTATCAACGCCGATCTAACTGCATTCTCCGATACTGCTAGATACAAGTACAATTTTTCTCCTATCACCGCCTGGACAACAGTGGAGGTGTTCCCAAATATTTCTTCAAGTCTTGAAAAGCCTTCTCACATTCATCGTTCCACTCAAAAGTCTTTCTGAGCGTCTTGAAGAATGGGAGACATCGATCAGTTTCTCGCGATACAAATCTGTTGAGTGCTGCTACTCGTCCTGTAAGACTTTGCACCTCTTTCTTCGTCGTTGGAGATCACAGCCCTAATAGAGCTTTGATCTTTTCAGGATTTGCCTCAATGCCTCGTTGATTGACAATGTACCCGAGAAACATGCCTTCTCGTACTCCAAATATGCACTTCGTCGGGTTCAGCCTCATTTGATATTTATCCAGTTGATCAAAAGTCTGACTTAAATCAACTAGATGATCGACAGCTTTCTTGCTCTTTGTCAGCATATCGTCAACATAGACTTCCATATTGCAACTGATTTGTTCAGCAAAAACCTTGTTCATCAGCCGCTGATATGTCGCACCTGCATTTTTCAAACCAAAAGGCATAACATTATAACAATAAGTTCCCCTAGGGGTAATGAAAGAAGTACTTTCCCTGTCTTCAAGTTTTATTTTAATCTTATTGTAGCCAGAATAAGCATCCATAAAGCTCAGCAGCTCGTGTCCCGATGTAGCATCTACTAGTTGATCAATTCGGGGCAATGGAAAGTGATCCTTTGGGCATGCTTTGTTGAGGTCGATGAAGTCTACACACATACTCCACTTGTTGTTTTTCTTCTTTACCATCACCACATTGGCTAACCAGTCTGGATATTTAACATCTTCAATGAAACAAGCTATTAGAGCTTCTCGACTTCCTCCTGTATAGCTTGGCTCTTCTCGGGGCTGAACACTCTTCTTCTCTGCTTCACTGGCTTGATCTCCTTATTCACATTGAGTTCGTGACATAAGAAATTTGGATCTATCCCGGGCATATCCTCATGACTCCACGCAAAAGTTTGCTTTCTGCTTCTCAGGAAAGTTATCAATTCCTGTTTTAATGAGGCTTCTAACGACGAACCTACTTGAGTAGTTCGTTTAGGGTGCTCGTCGTCCAGAATGATGTTTTCAGTAGCTTCCACCACTTGACCCTTCACGAGTTGTGACTCATCTCTAGGATCTAATGTTTCAATTTCTGCACCTTCATCCACTTGATAGGTAGTAGTCTTTTTCCTTGATTCCTCCAGTTCCTCTTGCTCGGCGGATGAATAATAGCATTCCCGAGCTACTTTCTGGTCACCTTTCACAACTCCTACTCCAAAATTTGTTGGAAATTTTAGGCATTGATGAACCGTAGATGGTACAGCCTCGAATTTCATCAATCCTACTCTTCCCATGATGATATTGTATGATGATTGAATATTCTTATCCATCATGAAGAAGCGTATTATTTCTGTTCGACAAGTAGGCCACGTACCAATGAATATATCCAACTTGATCATCCCAAGTGGAAATACTTTCTCGCCAGTAAAACCGAGGAGGGGTCTATGATAAGGCTCCAGTTAAGATAGCTTTAGATTTAAACTGTCGAAGCACGAGTAGAACATGATGTCTGCCGAGCTACCATTGTCTACGAGTACTCTTGAAATCATTACCTCCTTCATCCTCATTTTGATTACCAATGGGTCATCATGAGGGTATAGAACACCTGCGAGGTCATTTTTTGAGAAACCAATGACCAACTTCTCTTTTTTAACCTTTCTCGGGCGATCCTCCTCAGCTAGATTTATTCTTTGAATGTACAAGCAAGCTTGAGCCTCACAGAGGTAAGCTTTTCTCTCTGCAGTAAGGTCTCCTCCTCCTACATCTCCACCTGTAATAACATTACAATCAAATGACCCAAAGCGTATTGAAAATACCTCTCTTTCTGGCTGCCTTGGTCTCTTGGGAAGATCGGGGTCGTCTTCTGGATCAACTTCATGGTTTCTTTTCTTGTTCTCCTCTGCTTGACGAGGAGATCTAGACCTCTCTCTTTCTCGGTCGTTATTTTTTCTTTCGCTTCCCCGATCAACATACTTTGCCAGTTTTCCTCATCTGATGAGTGTTTCAATCTCATTATGAAGAGCTATGTAATTTTTGATCATATGACCATGATCTTTATGAAACTCGCAATATTTTACCTTATTCCTCCGATCAGGGTCTGCCTTCATTTTCTCTGGCCAGTTTAGTTCCTCGTTGTTTTTTATTTCTTCTAGAACATGGTTGATGTCCTTCTTCAAAGGAGTATAATTATCAAATTTCTTCATTACTTCCCATGTCGACCTATTTTTTGAGTGTTTGTCATTACCATTGTTCTTATGCACTTTCTTCTTAGCTTTATCACCTTCCACCTTGGTTTATTTGGCATCCATATTCTTCTTCACAGCCATAGCTTCATCGGCATTCATAATCTTGGACGTTTTTCCCATCAGGTCTGACATGGTTCTAGGTGGATCTTTGGCCAAAGTGTAGTACAACTTGTTGGGCAGTAGTCCACTCATCAAGGCGGTAATCGCTATCTTTTTCTCATAATCAATGACTTCGAGTTTCTCGTTATTAAAACGGGTTATATAATCTCTGGTACTCTCACCAGCTTTTTGTCTAATACTTAACAAATGTGATACTCGTTTAACTGGCTTTGCCCCAAAATAGAAATTCCCAATGAATAACTCAGTCAGTTGAAGAAAAGTTGAGATCTTACCCCGAGGAAAATTATTATACCATATTTGAGCAGATCCGGTAAGAGTTCCTGAAAATGCTCTACATCTCATCTCATCTGGAACATCATAGATGTCGGCTGCAGCTTGATATTGTTCTATATGAAGGACAGGGTCAGTCTTTCCATCATACTTGGGGGTCACAACAGGTGCTTTGAACTTTGATGATGTTGGAAAATCTACAATGGCCTGGACAAAAGGTGTTCCTCGAACAAAAGTTCATTGTAGCGGGTTTTGGGCTTTAGCCATTTCCCCTAATCTATCCTCCAGCCTCTGAATAGAGCCTTTCCATGCATCATTTCCTTCCTCGGGCCTGTTGGTTCGAGCAACTGATCGCGTTGATGTGGCTTCCTGGGATCTATCTTGACGAGCAGCTGGTCGCGACTGGGCAGATCCTTCCCTTAAATCTGATGGTCGTCGAAAACTCCTCGATGCGGCTCTAGGAGGACTTTTGCTCCTCCTAGGACCTAATCGATCAAAAGGTGATACCCTGCTTAACTTTTCCAGCGCACTAGTCCTTTCTGGAGAGAGAGTGATACGTTGTTCAATATATGTGGCCCACACTGACAAAGTTCGTCCATGTTGATAAGAAAAATCTTCAAATTCCTCAATACAATATGAATCAGTACGCCTAGTACGTGAAGAAGGTAAATGGGTATTTCTTTGAATACTTCGTGGTCCTGAATGGGTTGGTGCACCTCCATGGAGGGTTTGTATGAGTTGTCGCATAGTTTCTTGCATGACGGTCTGGCATTGTGCCAGATTTGTCATTATTCCAGCCAGATCTGGAATATTTGGCGGAGCAGATGGATTTAGAGGACTTCCAGCGTTTCGATTGCTGGATTCTGGAATATCAGCCATTTGTGACGAATTATTTTTGATGAAAAATGATATTACGAGTCGTTTCCCACAGACGGCGCCAATCTGTTGATGTAAAAAATTAGAACATATCTAATTATTTTATCTGTGATTAAATAAATGAGACAAAGAATTTTTAAAGTGGTTCGGCCTTATAAGAATGGCCTACGTCCACTGTTATGTTATTGCTGATTGTTTGGGAATTCTCGATTACAAGTTCTATCAAGAAATTCCGGTCCCTTTACAATGAGGATTGTACAATGTATTTATAGCCCTGAGGTAGTAATGTGAAAGGGTAATACATTTAATGTTGTACATGTGAAAGGGTAATATATTAAATGCCCCTTAAGCGTATACATCTGAATGATAAGCATTTAATGAACAGTCAAGCTGTTGGTCATCCTGCTATTAATGCTTTGTTCGAGGTGCAGCTCGGACCGCCTAAGCTGCTCGGTACTCAAGAGTTCCTCGGTACTCAAAAGTTCCTCGTAGAGTTCTTGTTCCTCGGAGCGTCTGATTTCCTCGGGGAAGCAGTGTTTCTCGTTGTAGTATGGTTCCTCGGAGCGTCTGAGTTCCTCGGAAGCGTTTATTGTTACCACGTAGATTGCCACGTGCCCTCACTCAATTGAGCCATGTCAGCAGACTAAATTTTGTATCAACAATAGCCAATGTTTGTTGAAATGTGAGTACTACTATGTAGTCTTCAACATTATGATTTGCTCTATTACCGTCAACAAACATCCCAATAATATTATATATATGCGTATGGCGACTTAATTGATGCGTAAGTCAAGTTAATTTTATTTTATTTGGGTTCATTGACTAATATGAAAAAGTGATTAAAAGTTCTAATACATTCAACACAAAGATTCAAAACTAATTTGAAAAGTGATGTTAAGTTGTCCCCGTAAAATTAATAATCAAAAGCAAGTCAAAGATTACAACAATAGAAGTTCAGGGAAACTGTGATAAATATGAGCATATACACGGAAGAAGCGCTTGAATATTATTTTCACAACATCCCTGAAGTTGGGAGAAAATGGTGCACCAAGCCTCCAACCGAGATTCAATCCATTCCATTAAGTACCTCATTTATAAAAGTTGCTTTCTGAAGCTTTTCAACTTCCTCCTGTATGTCTTGGTTCTTCTCGGGGCTGAACACTCTTCGCCTTTGCTTTACTGGCTTGATTTTTTTATTAACATTGAGCTCATGGTAAATAAAGTTAGGATCAATTCCTGGTATATCTTCGTGACTCTAGGCGAACACGTGTTTTCTCTGTTTAAGGAAGCTCACTAGTTCCTGTTTAAGAACAGGATCCAGCATTGTTCCAATTTGATTGGTGTGCTCTGGTATGTCGTCATCTAACACAACGTATTCTATTGCCTCCATAATTTGTCCCTTCACCAGCTATGTTTCCGCCCTTGGATCTAAGGTTTCAACCTCAGATTCTTCATCAAGTTCAGAGGTATCCACTTAGTCAGTGGTGATTTTTCTCTTTATTTCTTCCAGATCTTCCTACTCGGAAGATGAATAGTAGCATTCTCGAGCTACTTTTTGGTCACCCTTTATAATTCCCATGCCAAAGTTGGTTGGGAATTTCAACCATTGATCAACACTAAAGGGCACTGCCTCGAACTTCTTCAGCCCAACTCTTCCCATAATTACATTATAAGTTGAAGGGATATTTTCATCCATTACAAAGAAATAAATTTTCTCTGTTCGATTGGCTAACCATGTGCCAATTATCACTTCTATCTTAATGGTTCTAAAAGGTAAGACTTTCTCACCTGCAAAACCTATTAATAGTCGATGATAGGGATCTAACTGGCTGAGCTTAAAATTTAGGCTGCTGAAATAAGGATAGAATATGATATATGTCGAGCTGCCATTATATACTAACACTCTAGAGATAATGATATCTTTATTTTTAACTTTGATTACCAGAGGATCATTGTGAGGGTATAGTAATCCTGATAGGTCATTTTTAGAAAATCCTATTACCCTCTTATCTTTGTTAATATTTATTAGTCTGTAGTCTTCGGCAAGATTAATCCTCTGTATGTACGAGCAAGCTTGAGCCTCAATGAGGTAAGCTTTTCTCTCTGCAATATGATCTCTTCCTCATGCGTCTCCACCTGTAATCATTTCGAAATCAAAAGAACCAAAACTGAGTATGAATACCTCGCGTTTTGGTTGTTGGGACTTTTTGGGTATATCGGGATCATCATCATGTTCATCTTCATGAGCCCTCTTCTTCTCCTCTCTAGGTCTACAAGGAGATTTTGATCTGTGCCGAGCTCCTTCGTTATTCTGCTGATCAACAAACTAATTTAATTTTCCTCTTCGAATGAGATTTTCAATCTCATTTTGAAAGGTGATGCAATGATCCGTCGTGTGACCATGGTCTCTATGGAACTCACAGTACTTAGTTTTGTCCCACTTGGTAGGGGAACTCCTCAACATATCAGGCCAATGCACATCTTTTTTGTGTTTGATCTCCTCTAAGACATGATGAATGACCATGGTTAGTGGAGTGTAGCTATTGTACTTCCTGAGCTTTTTTATAATTCCTTTCTTTTTTCACTCCTTGTTCTCCTTAGAATCTTTGTGATCCTTCTTGTCATTTTTACCTTCAGCTTTTACCCCCGAGCTCCATTTAACTGCCATTGCTTCCTCGGCATTCATGATTTTGGCTGCTTTAGACATCAATTCTGCCATGGTCTTTAGGGAATCCTTAGCAACTGTATAATAGAGCTTATCAGGGAGCAATCCACTCATAAGGTCTATTATAGCAGTTTTCTCCTCATAATCCACAACCTCTAGCTTCTCGTTATTGAAACGAGTGATGTAGTCACTGGTGCTCTCTCCTTCCTTCCGTCGTACACTGAGCAAACGAGTGAGTATTCCTTTCTGCCTTTCGTTTCTATACTGTTGTATAAATCCCATTGGGGATAAGTGCACGTCTCCCTTTTGTTACGGCAGGTTGGGAACGGTTTCGTATTTTGAGGGTGTTTTACAGGTAAGTATACTTTATATATGTTTGTGCTAGTAGCTTTGTCTACTTGGACTTCGGGGTGCTCCCCATGGGTCCCTCACGTAGTTTATCTCAAACATTGAAATCGCATGCTAACAAGTGAAATGTTAATTAAAATAAAATTGGACTAACAATATTATTTAGGTTGTTTCATTTCACTTCACACCTAACGTTAGATTCGGACCGGGTTGACTCATGGGTAATACATAAATCCGGGTCGGATCGCTACAGTAACATTCAAGAATGGGCGAATTACGCATCAAAGGCACAAAATCAAATTCAATGTGATGCATGGATGAAAGTAAGAACGCAAGTCTTGACAAAGATAAAGGAAATTAGAACAAGTGCAACACTGCCCAAGAACCATTGATAAGAAAGGGACGAAGTCGAAGAAACCCATCGATATGATTCAAGAAGATAGTCGGTGTTGAGGGGGAGTGTTAAGAAAGCATCATCGACTCTTTCTCTCCCTCTCTAGATTTCTCTCTAGAATTTCTCTCTCTCCCTTCCTCTTCTTGTGGAGATTTCTCCATATTGTTCCTAATTTGTAACAATCATCCACCGCCACTATTTGTGGTTGAAATTGGTGTAACCCACCGACTTGGCCAATTATAAATAGGAGACCCATCTTCCATTTTGGGTATTAAGTGAGATGAAGCAAAGTAAATCAAGCAAAGAGAGAAGCAACAGATGAGAGGGAAAAAAAATTAAGCGGGTGTCCAAATAAATAGTGAGTGTCTTTAGAGTGAATGAGGTATGTCTTTTAGTAATAAAATTGTATTCTAAATAATGAGTGAATTTTGTAATATTAGTGGGTCACTTGAGTGTGTATTTTGTGAGTCAATAATTGTACTAAAATTTGTAAAATTATCTATATGTAATAAAATAATTTTATTTGTGATTCACCACTTGTTCAATTTCTTATTCATTGAATTTCTATGTACACATGAACTACTATATTAGGAATTTGTGGGTCTTTTATGTATATTTAGTTTTTACTACTTTAGGGACTAACTTTATTCAAAGGGGCTAACTTTACAAGGAAGGCTAAGAAAACAACGTAACTTTGAGCCTTTTTATTTGAATAATATATATTGGAAAAAAACATTCTTTGAGCCTTTCATTTAGAAAAGAAAAAGGATAGGAAAAAAATGACATTGATCCTTGGTTCTTAAGGAGCACCAACTTTCTCTACTGTCCCCTTTTTTTCTAATAGAGAATTAAGGTAAAGGTCATGTTCCTTCCTATATTTGGATTTTTAGGACAATGCTTTTCAAGTTTATAAATTTAGTCCCTGTGGTACAATAGCATTTATAAATCTAGTCCCTGTGGTACAATACCTTTATTTTTTTGGTCCGCGCCAGCGGCACTATTTTTCACCATTTTTCATGGTAATTTTAGTACAGGGACTAAATTTATAAAATTATATGGAGTGTCCTATTTTTATACACTTTGACCACTACGAGGACCTTTTCCCAAAACCCCCTTTTTCTAAATAAGAAAACAATCGTCCACTCCCCGCCACCAAGTAGTCAATGGCAACTCATCTGTTCAAACCAGTGACCCACTTCTTTGATGGATTGGTCTAAACATTAAAAAAGTGATACTATTTGGGTGGATTTGACAATCTTGGTTGAGATGTTTTTGTTTGGATGATGACGGTTAGAGGAACAACCATCTATATCAGAACAAAAATACTCGAAATAAAAAGAAAATTAAAAAATACATATTTCTGTAGAGTGTATCTCCAATATCACGTATGGAATCCCATTGTGAGACGACATAATTTCAAGTTGCAAGGTTATATCTTGATTAAATAAAATGGAAGGAGATGGTGGAACATACACAAAAGAAGTGGACAAACAACTAAACGACAAACGGTGGAATGTGATGCATTTGTATAATGGAGGACAACCCACGAAAACATAGATCTTCCAAATAAACTAGGAACCGTTGATGTTATGTTCCCACGTTTTGTTCACGTGAATTGATACGTTTCACTTTTATACAATTGAGTGACATCTTAAGAGATCAGATCAAATTGAATATAAATTATAAAGTGGTTGCAATAAGCATAAGCATAGATTGTCCTTTTCAGAACAAAAGTGGAAAACATTTAAAGATGATTAGTATATCATCCAAATAAAGTTAACGCGTAGTTTTGGCCCTTAAACACGGGAGCTTTCTGCTTTTCTCAAAGAGTCAAAAGACCAATCCTGTCATGCAAACTTCACAAATTCAGTACTAAACCCACCCACATTAGGACGTGATTAACTATCATTTTCATTCACATTTAATATCATATTAGTAATATATACTATTTTTTTAAGACCACATAGGCTAAAACCAAGGGGCTTATGCCTATGCTTGAGGGGGGCAATGATTTTAAATCACACTCGGGGGTTACAAAATTTTAAAATTTTAGTGTACGCATACATTCTTGATGTATTTTTTTTAGCATATCATGAGGTATTCGGACCAGCTTACTCGCACTTTGACTAATTTTTATTTGCGGTTCGTGGCTTCCGCTAGCCAAACATTATTTTGACACACTCACAATTAGCCAATGCCATTGTTTTCAACTGACTCCTATTGTTCGGCTTAAGTGCGAGTTTTACCTCAAGCAACGTCGGTGTTACTCAAAAGGTTCATCTTATTCAATTTTGAGCTCCAAAATGATGAACATGATTTGGCTCAAGTGTGAGTTTTAAGCTCTAAAGCATTGGTGGTAATCAAATGGTCTATCTCATTTAATTTTGACCCCATATATGGTCCTACACAAATTGAGTACTAGGTATATCCTAAATAATTTTTAGTTATATTTATGTCAATCTAATAAGACATGATAAGTATAAAAGAAGTTTAAAGCTAACCCGATTCACCCATTAAAAATGATTAAGGCTCCTTACAATCCATTAATTTATGTAAATCTATATAATATTATAAAATGTTTAACAATATTTATTTCTCATTTACAATAAAGTGTCCACGTGGACATCCACCCTATATTACCTTACCATTCACTATTATATTCGTTTTTACGCGTTGGCTTTTTATTATCTCATTCCCTCTCTTTCTACCCTTTCGTATTTTTGGTTTATTTACTTTGACATCTACTAATTCCATCTCAGAGATAGCCAAAAGAACAAATGGGTTTTCGATATTCTCGGTGGCACTTCACATTTATGGTCTCTGTTAACTCAAAATAGCTCTACGTCTATCCGATTTTTGACCTTCCACTCCATTCATCTCCTCTCTCAAATATTTGTAAACTGTTCAACTAATTTATAAAGAGGATTTCTCTCTCTCTCTCTCTCTCTCTCTCTCTCTCTCACACACACACACACACATACAGGCACGCGCGTGTAGTGTCCATGGAATAACCAAAGTGCATAAAGAAATCAGATGAAGATATGCACATGGCTATCATGTTTCTTGAAAACAACCAAAATGCATCAAGAAATAAGACAACATGGGTATATGCAAGGCAAAATTGGTGGTTATTTGGTGTTAAGGGTTTTCATTTGGTGACCGAGAAGAATGTGGGTTTGTTTTACTTGATGATTATTGGGATTAAGGTTCGTAAGAATTGTTTGAAAATTGAGATTAGTTTGAGTGTCATAGCAGCATATGTAATAATTATGTGGTGATTGGATAAGTTTTTTGGGTTATATTTGTTCCGGTGATGGATAAATATGTGAGATACATCTTCTGTGAAAGTTTGAACATTAGTATGTTTTTTGGTTGATTTGAGAAGAAAGTATCACTCTTTTTCAAAATGTAATGGCAGTTTTGTTGGTATTTGAATTTGGGAGATTTTTTTTTACTGTTTTGCTTCCTATGTTAGATTTTATTGCAATTTGTTTGCTTATAGGTTTTTGTTATTTTTTTAAATGGAATAAATTAATGATTTATTAGATTGCCTTTTTATGCATGATTGAAATGGTGCATAATCCATGTAGATATTTTTTTAGTACAATTTTCAGAAAGATGTAAAGGTGTACTTGGGTTGTGAGTGAATTATTATCGAACAAATTTTTAATTTAAATGTAAATCGGTTGCCATCTATAGTCATGCATGCACATTGTGCGAATTTAAACTTAGTTAGATATATTTTATATAATTTGTGTGTTAATGAATCATAGCAAAATTTGAGTAACTAAGAAATTTAATAATATTAATTAATTATAAGTTTAATTAAGTTTTTTGTTAACGGATCAATATGTTGACAACTATACAATTTTACATTAACTCATTATTTCAATTAATAATAACAAATATAACTAGCCTGCACGAACTCGGAACTCGAACTCCGTATACACACGGCCAAAAGGACTGCGTAGGAATTGATTACAAAAAATATAAATGGCCGTAATTAGTGACCTAAAGCGTGATGCACGTGCAAGGTTTCATGGTTGAATCTTCTCTATATTTTCTGATCAATATCTGCCTACTGAACTGTGAAAGGGATGGGAATAATAAATGGTCAAAAGAAGCTACCATTAGATAATCAATTTACTTTAAATTGGACCCACCAAAAATTGAAGTGCTCTTAATTTTCCTAAGAAGAAAACTACATACATCTAAAATGACTTGGAAATGTTAAAAATTATATTGGTTTTAATTTGCGGGCTTTCTTATATATATATTCAAACTATAATTTTTGGTCGTTTTACAAATTTGATTTATTTTGTGCGATTTATTGACATGTCACGTTTGAATTGATTCATTTTAAGGGTTCTATGGTGTGAGTTCCACCAGAGTTCAAAAATGGATCAATGCAGACGCGACATGTCAGTGCATCGCACAAAAAGAGTCGAATTTGTGCATCGCTGTAAAAGGACTCTTATTCAACATGCTATATTAAATAAACCTTAAAAATATACCAATTTATTAAAATACTGAAAAATTAAATTTTTTAACCAAACTTTATATAAATGACCGTGATGAAATCATCAACAAAAAATTTAATTAATTCAACTCAATGTGAGTCAAATGATGATAAAAAGTTTGACCACTTGAAAATTCACATATACATCCAATGTTCATTTCACCACTTTCGATTTAAATTTTTGAATGAATTTGACTATAATACATTACTAATCTTCGATTTTAGGTTTAAATACAATTTTGTTTAAAAATTAGACTTTAATACAAACGTTAAAAAATTTGTTAAATGTAACTGACATGTGGCTTATTTAATTAAAATAATTCGAAAACCCAAAAAAATCTCTTAAAAAGAAAAGGAAAGAAAATATTTGAAAAGAATATAAAAACCCCAAACAAATGCAGAAAAAATAAAAAAAGGAAAAATAGCTAACCACCCCCACCCCTGGTAGCACCACCACCACCCTAATCGCCCTCCATCCCTAGCAGTGCACATACACACACACCTATCCACCCTCGAACCTCCCCCCCTCCCCCCAATTCCCACCCATTGCCTTTCTTTATCTACCCTCACACACACCACCATCACCACCACCGCAACCTGTCAAAATATGGCATTTGAAATCAATTGATTTTGAGATTTGTTTATCGTCTTTGAGATTTGAAATCGATTATGATTTTGTTTGTTGGCTTAGATTTGAAATCGATTTATAAGGCTTTTTTGGTTTGTATATGAAATCGATTTATGGATTGAAGATTGAAATAAATTACGGGATTTTACTACCGGAGGTGAAGGATTTGTCAGAGCGAGGGTTGAACCCAGTGGGTAGTTTGAATAGGTGGGGGTGTTCTACTGGGGATGGGAGGTGGTGTGTGAAGACGGTTTGGGCTTGGGTGGTGGACGGGGGATTGAAGGCAGGTGGAAGGTGGGTGGAAGTGGAGGATGGAGTGGAAGTGGAGGATGGATGGAGGTAGAGGGTGGGGGGACGATGAGGGTGACGACGTTTCTTTTTTGTGTTTTTAAATATCTTAGGTTTGTATGGGTTTTGATTTTTTTTAAGATTAAAATGCATTTTTTCTTTACCTTTTTAATTTCTTAATTATTTCAGGATTTTTAATTCATTTAATTTAAAAAATTCAAAGTGTCAGTTAACATTGAAACTCTATTTACGGCATTGTATTAAAGTCTAATTTTTAAAAAAAAATGTATTTAAGTCTAAAATCAATGACTAATAATGTATTAAAGTCAAATTCACCCAAATTTTTTGATGAATTTTTTTATAGATCATTTCCACACTATGTAGATCGTTTATAAAAAGTTTAGTTATTTTTTATTATTTTATAAAATGGGTATGTTCTTTATGCCTGTTTAATAAGATGTGTTGGAGAGCCTAATTGTGTGTTTGTGTGTGTGTGTGTGTACATGCATCAAAAATGACTTAAAAAATTTAAAATTGTATTGTTTGTTAATTTTTGTGTGTGTGTGTACATGGTGTATTTACATTGCTAAGCCAAAAATGAATCAAGAAACAAGTGGTTACCCCGATAGATATGTTAGTCATGCCCTACATATGTAGGAAAAGACATCGTTTTTATGCCATAACTGATTCAGAATTATTAGACACGTGAGCTATTAGTCACCAAACCTCACATGGAACATCATGTTCCACGACATTGAAATTTCATAACTTAAAATTTGACCTTGATAATTAATAATTAATATCACTAATCCCGAGGTCTGAACTGACTTCCCGATTTTGCATATAATTTGAAATTTGACACTAATAACTAACATATATATATATATATAAAGTACTGACTGTGTATGAAATTACCACAGCGAACTAGTCTCCCAAATCCGAAAGTCTGAACCGACTTTTCGATTTTACATATAAGGGTTTAGTCACTTGAATTCCGGTTCGTGTCACCCGAACTTATCTAACCATTGGCCTAACACATGTACTAAACCCTGAAAATATTTTCCAATAGTTCCAGTCTACCCCGGAAGTCCATACGCCCATTTTTCAAGAACTAACGGGTCAAAACAATGAGCAACAAAAATTCGGACAGACCAGCAAATCGAACCGGTTCGCATGGCAGACTGAATCGATTCGTTCCCCCAGCAAACCAGTTCAATTTGTTGGTCAGTCAATCATCTTCTTCCTCGAGTTTTCACCTCTTAAACCCTCCAATAGAGGTCCCAAGCCTCCCAAAACCTTAAATTGATAACCCACATCAATACATAACTATTTAAGAGGCATTATAACACCAAACTAAACCCGAATCCATAATCACAATGCAAAGATTCCAAAATATAATTCAATTTTTACAACTCGAAATTAATCAAACCATGAAGTTTATCGAATTCTAACACCCTATCAATATTCTCAAATTCATAATCATAAACCCAAAATTAGGTCTCGAAATTCTTAACTATTAATTATCAATCATCATCAACTATGATCATAGATTAACACAAACCAATTTCATTTAACCAATTCTAAAAAACTTTCAACTTTTAAGTCTTAGATTTGTTCTTAGTGAATTATAAAGGTAATTAACCGCATAAATTGCAATATAAGGAAAGTAACATTTTTCTTTTGGATTTGAATCACACGTAGAGATAAATCTAAATTTCGGACATGCTCTTCCTCTCTTTTTCAAGGTCTCTTCATTCTTTTTTCCCTTTTTCTCTTCTCTTAATCTTTCCTTTAATCATAATTATACAGAGGACAAAAGTGAGGTTGTCATCCACCTCTCTAAACCTTAAAAACTCCTTAATTACACCCTAATATCTTTTTCCATGTAATCGTAAGCGTAAAAAGACACCTATACGGACCCTATTATGTCTAAAAAGCCCCTAACGCCTGGCTATAACCCTTAAGTACCTATTTTGGACTATTTCGATCCATTCTGAATCACCGATTCACTTAAAAAGACAATCCGAGTAACCCAACTAAAAATACACCATCATCTCATTAATCGGGCTCGATACGTGCATACAGTACGCGTCGCCTATAAATTATATAAATCTGTTGATATAACTTTTTATAGACATAATATTATAAAACGTCACTTTTCACTCATAAACAACATATAATATATCACACATCTATTTAATTGTCACACATAAGTAAATACTAATAATCATAAATATTAATTTTTAACTCGTTTTAATATTTATCGAAACCAATTTAATTTCTTCAATTAAATTAATAATTAAATGAACACGTGGATATTAAATAGTCATAAAAGTATGGGATATTAAAATAATAAAGCTAAGCCTCCTCTAGCTAACCTTCGTCTTATTCCCTTAGAGCTTCTCCAATGTAAACGTTGAATTTTTCTGACATGGATGTGATTGAGCACAATGTGGTACTTTAGTCAGCAAAATAACAAACTTCACAAAGGATCAGTATAACCAACCTTCTCCAGTGGAAACGTGGTTCTTAAAATCTCTATCATATTTGGCATTGTACTTGCCACCAATTAATTGGCGATAAAAAAAATTCCCGCCCAAATCACTATAGGTTGACAAAAGAAATCAGTATATATATACCACATGAATTACAATCATTCTACTCAACAAAAGTTTTATCTTTCGAATTTCATAGCGCAACAAAGGTATCATTCTCTCTTCTTTCGATTCATTATTATATTATTTTTTAAAATTTTGTATTTGCAATTATACACCAACATTGACCAACTGTATGTTGTAATTACTAGTTCCAATAAAAATCAATTAGCTCCTATAACTATCAGGTCATGCCATATTCAAATGAGAAAGGAAATATTGATCCAAGTCTAATAATCAATGAAACATGAGACAACGAAATTAATTGAAAATGCAAATGCAATTAATGATGTAAACCTAACAAATACATGTATAATTCACTGAGCATGTTTGCGAATATTTATTATTAGTTTTATATTTAGGGAAATAGTTATAGTTGCATTCTTATTGATACATGTAAGTGTTTAATACCATGTTAAAGATAAATTTTTTAAAAATTAAAAAAAGAGGCATTTGTAGGAACTCATGGAGTCAGAAGACATTCAATTTCCATTCTCCCAACAATCCACAATTGACCCTAAAGCCGTAATTGTAAGCGAGTAACCAATTTCACAAAACACTCATGCCCCTCACTTTTCTCAACAAAGTCCAATGCTTCATTCTAATCAATATCAGTTTATCCCATCAGATGCACAATTCCATAACATATTTTCATTCAACCCTCTTAATGCACCCTATTATCCTCATGTTCAACAACAACATAAATCTAGATTTTCCTACGAAGGCCTTCTGAATGGTTCCATTCCCATCTATGATTCTCAAGCATCCATTTCTTCTAAAGGACTAAAAAAGAAAGAAAAGAAAACAAAGACCTCAAACAATTCCCAAACCAATCAACCCCCATTCCTCGTCAGCTTTGGACAATTGATGAAGATATAGCACTAACGAGGGCATATCTCTATATTAGCATTGATCCAGTTATTGGTAAGGATCAAACAAATGAAACAATGTGGAATCGCATCTTCAAGGCCTGGAAGGAGAACATGGGAGTGTATGATAAGACCCGAAACATTAATGCTTTATCGTGTTGTTGGGGTACCATACATGCAGCCGTTAATAAGTTTCATGGCTTATATGAATCATTGGAGAGAACTCCAAAAAGTGGAGCCTCGATTGATGATATAGTAAGTATTTATTTTGCTTTTATATACATATTTTGATATATTTATATTTCATTATTTGAAACTTTAATTTGCAGAAACGAGAAGCATTGAGAATGTATAAGGAAATGGGCGATGGGTCGTCATTCAAATTTGAACATTGCTGGGAGATCATAAAAAGGAATCTGAAATGGTGTTCAGAACAACTCACCAAAACGGGTTCCTCAAAGAAACAAAAGTCTGTTAACAGTAGCTCAGTTCATAATGCACCTTCATCCACACAAACCCAATCGGGAGTTGAAGTCGAAATTGCTGCATCAGAAAGTGTCAATAATGATGGAATTATTCGCCCCCTGGAAGAAAGTGTAGCAAAGAGAAAAAGAAGAGAGCAGTTGAAGACAGGGTTGTGATAGATGTACTGAGAAATTTACAAAGCACAAAAGAAAAAAAAATCATGTTTAACCAATAAGAGTTGCAATTGAAGAGAGAACGAGAGAAAAAGGAATACGAATTAAGAGAGAAAACACTGAAAAGGGATTTAGAATTGAAAGAGAAGGCTAAAAAAATGAAGGAGGATGCTGAAAAGAGAAAGGAGAAAGCCCGAAAATGTAAGGACCAAGAACGTATTTTGAATACCAAGCTCTCAGATATCCAACCTGCCTTGGTAACAACTTATGGAAGAATGCAAGCTCGTATAATCAAAGAATGGTAAAAGGATGGCCTTGTTGGTGATGATTATGGGAATGAAGCTGAAATGGGATTCTTGAGCAATGATGTTCTTTTTTATACTTTTAGTTTATGAAAATGATGTTTTAGTTTAGATTTAATGCAGTTGTTTAGTTTGAAGTTTTTTTAGTTGAAGTTGAATCATATTTAATGAAGTTTTTTTTAGTTGAAGTTGAATTATATTTAATGAAGCTGGTTGATGTCCCACGACGACATATTTCATATAAATAAATATAATTCTTGAACACTGATACACTGATATACAATTCTTGAACACTGATGCACAATTCTTGAACATTATTTTACTGCCCTCATGGTACATTAGCTAGTGTGCTAATTTACTGACATTAGTTTGTGGGGATATTAGTATTAGTATACTGCCAGTGGTGAGATATGTTAAATATTAGTATACTGCCAGTGGAAATATTAGTATTATTTGAAAATATGGGAACTGAGCTATTTGGTACTGCATTTTGAACTATGTGGGAATTGTATACATAGTTCCTCAAAGATGTATAGCATTGGCATTAGTTTTTGCAGTATCAAATTCTTGAGATTGTAATTGATGTACGGCAAACTACTGTTGACAGTGAATGCAACCAACTGTAATTCATACAGTTCAGTATCCCCACAAACTATTATTCATAGTGAAGATATAGATCATTTGTGGTATACAAGTGAAAATTTGAGTTCAAAAAGTATGGAAATTCCAATTTTGTTTCTAATACAAAAACTTTATATGCCAAAAAATGGATCCTATTAAGGAACACTGTGATTTTAAGACCCAAGATTGTACCAAATACAGTCAAACTGTATATACCAAATAAGCAACTTCTCTAAAGCAAAGTCTTGTAAAATATCCAATACAACAATAAATAGTAAAAGAATGAATAAGAGTTCATTAAATAAGATAATCTTGCCCATTTCTAATAGTTAGATACACATGCCCCAAAACTAAATGTCTCGGTTACCATATAGTTCCCAACAATGATTAACGAGATCCGTCTTTAATTCATTATGAAGTCCAGTGTCCCGAATTCTTTTCAATTGGCTAATCCTACTAGAAACAAGATATGTATAATCGTGATCTAACTCAACATTCTTAACCCTTTCATGCACAGTAGGCTCCCAATGTTGGGGGTCTATCCCATGATGATGTTCACTCTCGATGATCATATTATGTAAGATGATGCATGTCTTCATTATCTTCCCAAGATCCTTTGAATTCCACATACGTGCGGGGCCTTTAACAATATGCCACCAACTTTATAACACCCCAAATGCACGTTCCACATCTTTTCTTAGTGCTTATTATTATTTAGCATATAACCTCCCTTTGACATTAGACAGTTGAGAGATGGTTTGAATAAGAGTAGAATATTTTGGGTAAATTCCATCAGAAAGGTAATAACCCATCTTATAGTTACGGCCTTGTACTGTAAAATTACACAGTGGAGAAACTTCATTTACAATATCATCGAACAAAGGAGATCTATCGAGAACATTGATATCATTATTTGTACCATCCATACCGAAGAACGCATGCCAAATCCACAAACCCTTTGACGCTACAGCCTCTAAAATTATAGTAGGGGCTTTTTTGAAACCATTAGTGTGCATGCCATGCCATGCCATGGGATAATTATTCAATTGACAATGTATACAGTCAAGACTACCGAGCATACCGTGGAAACCTCGATCCTCCCCTTCTTTTAGAAGTCGTGCAATGTCAGCTTCATTTGGTTTTCTCAAATATCATTCTTCAAAAACCTCGATGACCGCATTGCAAAAATGTTTAAGGCTTTCAATTGCAGTGCTTTCACCGATTTGGATATATTGATCAAGAAGAACAGCGGGACAACCATATGCAAGCATCTGTAATGATTCTATCATATTTTATAAAGGCATCAACCCAATTTTTCCAACAACATCAACCTCTTGTGTGAAATAATCATCATAAACCCCAATTGAGTGTAAGATGCGATTGAATAGTTCAACATCCATTCGAAATCGACGATGAAGATGCTCTGGTGTGTACTTCGAATGCTCACCCTTGAAATAGTCATTGATAATTAGATCGTGGCAAGACTTCCTACACCAAGGAATATAGCGTCACCCAGGAACAGAGCCACCATGAGGTCTTTTATTTTGAACCGTCATTGATGCGACTATAATTGGGACATGAATTGTGGTGGTTTCGGCCAAACTTTGTGTTAAATTGGTACATTGTATGCTATCATCTAGTCATGGATTTGCTAAGAGGTCTTGGGTGAGATCCATTGACTTATTGCTAGATGATGAACTATCAGAGTCAGATTCCGAACTTGACGAAGACATTACTTTGGAAGCACACCTGCGCAAAAGGATTTGTACTATAATTCATGAAATCAATTATATATAAATAGCATTGTGGAGTGTTTACAGTTGGTGTAAATTTCATTGTGTGTAATGTTTGGCAAGTCCTTCTATAACGATACACAAATCCGATTCATTTTATGCGACGCACTGACGTGTCACGTCTGTAATGGTCTATTTTTACATAGTACTAATTCAAAAGTTCTACATAGTTTTATTTAGAAGTAGTTAATAAAAACTATTTTTTTTGCATATCACTTTAATTCAATCATATCATGGTGTAATAATGATTATATTTTTCTTTTCAATTTCCGCAATATCTCGGCAAATAAATGATATACATTTAACATTAATATCCGAGACAATATCAAATATAGAAAAAATAGAAAGTAATTATCAATTGATGTCGAACTGATCGGACTGTTTGATGTAATTGTAAATCGAAGGAGAAAATAAATTGATATTGATCCTGTAGCAGTTTGGTGAAAAAAAGGGTTGAAAAATATTTTGATGAAAGAGTTTGTTGGAGATAACAGTTTTTTTTGCTGACTAGGATGAGAACACATCCTCAGAGTAATCGTCTAGAACTAGACTTTCACCTGCTAGATGTTTTTCAAATCCAGTGCCACATCAGCTTCCTATTTTACCTTCACAACTGCATTGGAGCACGTCTCTTTTGCTAAATGTCTATACTGCCCACGAGGATAATATTTTCTTTTTAACTGACTACTACATTGGCGAAGCTCTTAGTCATCATTTAACTTCCTTAATGAGAAGATAATACCAAGGAGGATCCCATGGTTACTTCTTCTGATCCCTTTGAGTTTAACATTTCTACATCCCTTCCTCCTTTTAATCTTTAACTTAGTGGTCCAGAGTTTATGACCTCAGAGACAATAAAATCCAACATATTTGGGGGACTCTCCCCATATAAATTGTGATAATGAGAAGTCTAGTGATATCATCCTAGGCTCTTCCACCAAGGATTGTGATTCCTCATCCTCTATAGGTTCTTTTTTAGGGTTAAATTTATTTTTGATGATGATGATACTTTATCTTCCTCTAGGGATTCGAGTTTCATAGATGTGGGTAATTACCATTTTGACATTTCTAAGGGGTAATTAGAAGATTTTGATGATATAAAACATTTTATCAAGCATCCGATGTTTACTCCCTATAAGGTCTAAGTGGGTTTATGAACTTGCTTTCGATGGAGAAATATCCATTTCTCAAGTTACCCATTTAGTCGGTATCTATATTTCTCTCCATCCCATAATTCGAGGTATACATAGGGATATGAAATTACTCATATCTAGATTGACCTTAATTCTTACAAAGCCATTTTAGGATCCATGATATATTGGAGGTAGAGGTATGTTCCTGATATCACGATTGGAATCTTCACATTTATCTATGGCATGAAGGAAATTCCAAGGCCCCTTAGTACTGCGACCTTTACCCGGGAAGAACATAATGAAGCTGGAAAATGTGGCTCTAATCGGTAGCCATTGCTCGATAATAATTTTTTCTTCATCTGAGGTTAATGTAAGCTTCTTTCCACTGAAACGATGAAGAACGTTATTATAAACCAGGAATACATAAATTTTTCATCCAGTGATAATGTCCATATTTTATTTTGACCTTTTACTCTTAATTTTTCCATTCTTTGTGGTGACTTTGTTTTGTCTTTGTTTTTTAGAGAAGGTTGAATCCAATATTTCTCCCAATGAAAGGCAATTGGGTGATAAGTATTTCCCACCTGATCCACTAATTTTTTAGTACATCTTTACATTTGATAAAATCGTTTATTTCGTATATTTCAGTAGTTTGTCTTAGCCTCTAGTCCAAGTTATTGGTGAGTCTGTAAAATAATTTATAAGTTATTTGCTTCAGTTTTCTTGGCTATAACTAGTCACCCATGCATTTCCTAATCGCTCAGTTGCTTTAGAAGAATAAAAAATAAATCCTACTTAAGTAATGCCTCTTAAGTCTTTCGGACGATAATATATTTCAACTTTGAGGTGAAATAAGGGTTTTATTTCCAGAGGGATGTGTCTGGTTCTAGTTGAGGATTATATTTAGGTTGACCCTAAGTATGAAAATAATCATCCTGGCACCATTCATACTGATCAAGCTAGAGGCTATTGTCAAGAAAAGAAAAGGAACATGTTGTCGATGAGGAGGTACATGCCTCTTGTGGGGTGCAAATCATAGTGGATCAAATGTTCAGCAAAGCATGTAGGCTCAACCCAAAACTATAAAGCATTCCGCTTAAGTAAAGATTAATATCACATGGGATAAACATGAAGAGCTCAATCTTATTATCTATAATCTCGGAGGAGATCAACATGGTTCAGCAAATTAGCCAAACAACAACTCGTAGATCTTGAACATAACTCAATCACTCCCAACATTATAAATGAAACCCTTACCTCGGGACAAAGGGTCATGTAATTCTTTATTTACAAGTGAGAAACCACGTAAATCCTTTTTATTAAGAAATTAATGTATTCCTTGTTTGGTTTCTCATTACTTAAAACCCCTTTATTATGATCAATTGTACTCACATTTGGTGTTGTATGTGGGAAGCGATTCTTTCCCCTAAGCAATTTATAACACCCCGTATTTTTAATTATTTTCAAATAGAGGACTAATTAAATTAAATATGGGAAATTAATTTATATTTAATTCAGATTAAAATAAACATTAACTAACAAAAGCGGGGTTAGTATTTATTGATGTGAATTATATTGATTATTACTTGGGGAATAAATTAATATGTGACTATGAATTTATTAAAATTGTCACGAGTGAAAAATACGATAGTTACAGTAATTAAGTCGGGACGCGCATGTGAGTCATGCCGGGACTCAATTTAAAGGAATAAAAGTAAATTATTTTTAAATCACCCAAATGGTCATTTCAAGTATGCCAATATGTCCAGAAGGGTCAAAATAGTCAAATAAAAGTCTACCCAGGAGTTCAGTTTGGGTCCCAAGACAGTTTTAGGCCAAATCGGCATCCCGGGAGGGCGTTTTGGTAATTTTTATTTTGGAGTATTATTAACTATAAAAATTAAGGAATAAAATATCATGTACGGCAGAGAGATTAGGGTTATTAGTTGTTACACACAGAGAGGACAAATGAGGAAGAAAGAGGAGAGGTTTCTAGGTTCAAACGGAAAGGGAGGTCGCCCGACATCTTGTCTCGCCGGAATCACTCCATTACTACACCGTTTTCACCTCAAACACCACCATCGCGTAGATCGGAGAGAGGGGAGAACACCTATACTATCTTCTTCAACAGATCAGACCTTCAACCTAGAGGCAAGTGTTTAAACTTGCAAAATATTAGCAATAATTATATCCATGTTAGTGTAGGTGAAAAATACACATGATTAGTATATGATTTTAGATGAAATTAAAAGATTTAATTCATAATTGAGGACTGAATATATATTAGTTGAATTCCTTCATGTATGTATATTAGAACCCACGAAGTTTGGATTAATTTTGATGAACGAATTTGGGTTAATTACGTTCTCAAATTGAAAAAGTGTGAAATGTGGTTCTTATGATGGAATTTGGGAATTTCAGAAGTAAGTAATGTTTACCAACGATTTAATGATTCTTGGGTATTAGAAATCATCCTTATTTGTTAGAATAGTGATTAAAATTCATTGTTGGGAGTTTGGGAATGATCCGTAGGGGTTTTAGAACTAAAAAATGGTGGAAAACGTAGATTATGGACGTAGGGGATGAACTGTTAAAATATCGTTCAAATGACAGGGAGCTCGTTCGAGCGAGACAAGATGTCGGGCGAACTTTAGTTCAAACGAAAAGGGATGTCGCGCAAAGCTGTCATTTGAGCGACCTATCTTCTCATTCAAACGAGATGCAGTCTTATTCGATCTACATGTCAAAATTCTGGAACTTTCTGATTTTGTCCCAATTTATGCGACACACTCAATTCAAGTGACATAAAATAATATACAATGAATTCAGTATAGTGCGGAAATATTGGAATTATTTGGATGAAATACTTTAGGGTATTTAGAACGGTGAGTTATCCTTAGAAATTATGAGAGAAAGAATATTCATAATTAAATAATATATCGTAAGTAGTAATGAGAATAATACTGCGTATGAATTATAATATTTCGGTTATGTGTATACCTAATGATCCTGATAGGTTGTGTGAATTCCTATAATAGCATTTATTGTGTATATGACATACCTACGATGCTTGCCATCGCGGGAGGTCTTTTTAAGGGGACAGTCTTATCCTGATGAGCCCATTGGGGGGATTTTAGATTTGGCGCCTCCGAACATAGAACCTAGGAATGACTTATTTGTGAATTGTTAAGTTGGCGGTCATATGGGTGTGTAGGTATGTACGTAGTCTATAGCCTTAGAATTACGTCCGCGTCCAATATGTGTGATTTGTGTTTATATGGTTCGAGAGCGATTCCGAACTGATTGTCCTTATTCAGTACGAGATGTACTGGGACTTGATAACAGAGTATGCATGCAACGCAGCTGAGCCTAGGGGTGTCGTATTAGTGTGTATATAAAATAGTGATAAATGTGTATATATATACTTGTGATATTATCTACTGCGTGAAATTTGTAGATAAGGAAGATAACGAATTCTTGAACAACTTAAGTATGTGAACACTTAACGTTATTGTGAAACTCTTACTCTGGATAGTAAGTACATAAACATTTAATAATAATAATAGTATTTGGGAAATACGGTTTATTACTATGAGTGATAGTTAAGAGGTTTATGTCTACAATCTAGTTAGGTGTGATGACGATAATTAGAATAGTTTATAGATACGTTAGGCGTACACAATAGGTGAGAGGTGAGAATCTCAAGAGAGAGTCATGAAGCTAACATGTATATAATATTTGCTTTACCACATTTTAAATACTTGCTAAACTATTTTAAAATTTTTTACACTCGGGCTTTGACCCGTCTCTTGTAAATCTATTTTCTCTTGTACAATTATTTTAGGTGTCCAGCCACAGGCACGCCAAGCGTAGATTTTCAGATGATTTGACGTGCTACAACTAGTGTGGGAGTTGCAGGTCCTCATATTTAGATGCCTCCATCCTTGTCATCACAGTTTCATGCTTAGTCATTTCAGTTAGGGCATGTGTCGCCCATTCTCAGTTTCTATTTATGTCAGAGAGATAATATACTCAGTTTACTTCGGTATTCAGTTTTTAGTTGGATTCAGTTTTATATTAGTTTGTTGGATTTGAGATTATTTATCTGGGACGTTTATTCCAGTATTATTTGATTCAATTAATTGATTTCTCATTTATTCTTATCCTTATTCATGGGATTGGTGAATGTGTTATGGTTTAAGTTGTTGAGTATTAATTAATGGATTAAAAGTTTTTGACACTAGCTTAATTAATTATTAGGTGATTAATAAGGTAAATATTTTTCGACAATGATGTTAAGCATGAACCAACTGTATATTCTATTTTAAATTTTATAAGGGACTGATCACCCAGTATTTAATTGGGTCGGGTGTCACACAAATCAAAACCAAAAGATTAAACAATGTATCACCCTCATAGTGCACATGTTGTGGTCGATAAGCAAGCCAAACTCTCATTGGAAAAAGTCAGATCTGAGACTTATCTCGACAGAAATCAGGTCCTCGAACATGCACAATTTCATCCATAGGATCAGCCTTCTAAGAAAAGCAACGAGTAGCACAGATCACTATAGATCTCATAGCTCGTCTAGGCTTATGAGGAATGACTCCATCAATAATAGGAGGCAACACGCTCCCAATGAAAGAAAACACATGTCTTCAATGACGCCTAGAAAAATGAAGCCTGGGATCCATGGAGATAAGCGCAAGCATCGTGGTCGAATACCTAGACCTCAGGCGAGAAAAAATCATGGCCGGAGAAGGAGTTTTATCCATGAGAGGGGCCATTCAGAACACGAAAGACATCTAACAATGTAAAACCAAGACGAAGGGCGTCGTAGACACGATATCTGAAGTATGGTTCAAAAGGAGACGAATTATTACCCAGCTCATCACGAGGCTAAATCCACCAAAGAACTTTCAAAGAGGGTGCTCATCACTTAGATACAGTCCTCTCTTTCAAGGAAAATTGAGGAGGAAAATCTATCAAATAATTTCACAACCCCAAGGTTCCAGATATACAATGGGAAGATCGATCCTATAGACCACGTGCATCAATACAGGCAGGCGATGACTTTGTGAAAACATAATAATGCACTAATGTGTCATATATTCCCATCTAGCCTAGGAGATGTAGCACAAAAGTGGTTTGAAAGGTTGACTCACTGGTCTATCAAGAACTTCAAGTCACACATGGAGGCCTTCATAGCACGCTTTGCCATCAGTAGTTTTTATCCAAAGAGAATGGATTCTCTCCTCACCATAAGGAAGAAACCCCAGGAGATTTTACAAGATTATGTCAAGCGCTACTAGGAAGCTATTAATGAAATCAAAGATTGATTGTAGCAAGTTGTTGTAGAATTGTTCAAAATAGTCCTACCCGATAACCCCGTATTGCACCATTTCCTCACAAAAAAGGTGGCAGACACCATCGATGATCCTATGTTGTGTATAAAAAAATATGCCAAGGTGGAATTTGTGGTCGCCATCAGTCAAGGTGATAATGGTTGCGAAAAGACGACCAAGGGAAGCAATAAAGAGATTTCCCCCAACAAAGGAGGTAAAAAGTAAAATGAAGGATCGAAAAATGAAAAAAAGGTAGACCAATCTAAATCATTTCAGGAGATCGACACAATTTTCAAAGAACTGATCTACACGATCTTGGGTAAGTTCAAAGACCAACAGTTCCTCAAATAGCCGAAGAAGATGGGTAGTGATCTGACAAAGTGAAATAATACTCTCAGGGAACCTACCATAAGGAAAATAGGCACAAGATAGAGAACTAAAAGGCCCTAAAATCCCATCTCAAGGAGTTGAACAGTGTGTAATCTTCAAAGTTGGCTTCTTAAATTCCTCAAATTTATCCTTCATGTCCGAGCTCACACCAATTTCGAACTTCATGCAACCTAACTCCTTTGTTGACATTGAATTTTTTCATTCATTAGTTTCCCTACTTTGTCCAGGATCTCGATCATTGTGTTAGGAAGCTCTTTATCTAATGACTAATAGAGCTTTCTAGGTGGCAAACAACCTATAATTATAGTAACCTTTATTTTCTCATCATAGTATACCACTTCTAACTTTTGTATGCTCAACTGAGTAATGCAATCCATTATTGTTTCATCCTCCCTTTGACAAGATGCTAAACAAGTGAGACACCATTTCCCCATATTACTACCAAAATAGAAGTTTCTTATAAAGAGATCAACCAACTACTTGAAGTTAAAAATCTTCCCCCTCGGATCCAATTATACCATATCTAGATTGACCTAGTTATAGTATAAAGAAATCCCTATACCTCATCACATTAGGAATGGAATATATATCAGAGGTATCTTGGTACTTCTCTATGTGAAGCATCAGATCAAACTTTCCATCGCATCTTACAATTATAACAGGAGGCTTGAACTTCACTTGTATTGGATATCCCACAACAAATGTTGTGAATGGAGATACCTAAACATAAACCCTCTGTAAATGGTTCTTTGTCTTTATCAAATACCCTAACCAATCCTCCAAATGTTGAATTGAACCCTTCTAGGATTAATCATTTTCTTTTTGATTGGCATTGATAGATTTATCGACTCATCCATGGTTCTCACTTGAACTCTATTCCCTTCTTAATATGTGCTCGAACTTGGCCGAGACTCTAACACTCTGCCTTGACCTGGATGAGCATGTCATCGTCCTGGACTCAGATTTTTAAGATTGTTCCTTGTGCCCTTTGGGCTCTCTAGGGTTCCTGTATAAATATCCTCGTGCTTCACCAAGGCTCAATCAATAAAAAGTAGAGGCTATGATTGAACACTCCATCACATTATGATGTTCCAGAGAGTAAGTTTGGTGAACATCCCATCATATTAATCAAATGGTGGATATTTTCCCTAGAATGTAGCATTGATCATTTCGATTAGTATTATATCTCCTCCTAGACTTTCTTTCTTCCCCATGTCAACCCATATCTAGTCTCTTTGGGTTTTCCACTGCTCGTTCATAGTGAGCCTGCCTCTTATCAATGTATGGGTATGGAGGTGGCATCTCACTCCTTCGATTTGAGTTTTCTCTGACTGCACGAGTGTCCTGATCCAATTCTAGGCTATTTTGTACAGCTGGGATGCTTTGAATAAATTATTTCATATACTTCTCTATAGCCTCCTTACTTTTAGCTAGACTTTATAGGATTCCTTGCAAATATCGCAATCCAATAGATTTAGAGGGTGGAATTCCATATCCATCCCTAATACTTTTAATATTTTCAAAATTCTTATTAAAATCTATGAACACAATGGAGTTTCATAATAATAGGAAAACTGAATTGCAAGAAATGCAAATCGAAAGCAGAAATATAAAAATCTAAATGAGGATTCAAGGAATTAACAAGAATCAAGTTGATATTTCTTTTAGGAGAGATCTAACATAACGAAACCCAGTAGAATTAGATCGAATTCGCTAGTAAACTAGAATTGGGTATCCTTGAGCCCTAACAATGTAAAACGATGGAAAGTCTTTGTTAAGCTTTGTCGAAGAACTCATGGGTGTGCGAGAGTGCTTAGCAGAGCCTAAACCAAACTTCTTCACTAGATCCCAAGTATATTTAGATTAGATATAAACAACCCATTATTGAGTTGACGTACTTGGAGACCTAGGAAGAAAGTAAGTTCACTAACCATACTCATATCAAATTCACTCTTCATCACCTCTCAAAAGTGTGAGCATGTTAGAAAAGCATGGATCTAAAGACTATGTCATCCACATAGACTTGGGCAACCAAGATAGCATCACCCTCTCTCCTAACAAACAATGTCATATGTATCCCCCCCTCTCTTGAAGCCATGAGCTAAGAGATAAGATGTTAGCCTTTCGTATCAAGCACGAGGTGCTTGGAACAAACCATATAAAGCCTTATTTATATAAAAGACGTGTCCCGAGTGCTTTGGGTATTCAAACCACTTTGGCAATTTCATGTAAATCTACTCTTGAAGAATTCCATTGAGAAAGAAATTCTCAACATCAATTTTGTAAACCTTAAACCATAGATGGCATGATATGGTGTAACGCCCCCACCCAGATTCATGGGTTACCCGTACGTCGACCCGGTACGACTCGAGTGTTAGGTGTGAAGTGAAATAAAATAACTTAAATAATGTTCCTAGTCTAGTTACTTGTTAGCATTCGATTTTAGTTTTAAAATAAACTATATGAGGAACCCATGGGGAGCACCCCAAAGTCTAAGTAAACAGAGCTAGTAACGTAATCATAAATAAAATATACTTACCCGTACACTACACCAAAATGGTCAAACTGGTACCCTTCAACCGGCCATCCTTGTTACGATCATTGACCGTGATAAAAAAATAACCATTTTTTGTCACGGTCATTGACCGTGACAAGGTCTTGTCACGGTCAATGATCGTGACAATCCTATAAAGTTGTCACGGTCAAGGACCGTGACATGTCCATGACAATTCTGTCAGTAAAACAACCCTCCCTCTTCTTTTTTCCCACCGATTCTAATTCCCTTCATTTCTCTCTCTCTCTCTCTCTCTCTCTCTCTCTCTCTCTCTCTCTCTAGCGACTGCACACTCTCTCTCTACAACTTTGGTACATTTTCTCTCTTTATTTCTCCTCCATTTATGTATATGTTTATGTATATGTGCGTGTGTTATATATGTGTGTGTGTGTGTGTGTGTGTGGTGTATATATGCATGGGGGAGGGGAGGGGGGTTGTACGTGCGTGTGTGTATATATGTGTGTGTGTTTGTGTGTGCATATATGTGTGTGTGTGTATGTGCGTGTGTATATATGTGTGTGTGTGTATGTGTGTGTGCGGTGGGTAGCGGCAGTGGGGGGAGGGGGCAGGGGGTGTGGGGCTGTGTGTGTGTATATGTGCATGTGTGTGTTTTTTTAATTAAATTTTTATTGGTTTATTAGATATTGCCCTTCATATTGTAGTGCCCCTTTTAAAAGAATTGATTGATTTAATATTGATTGGGTGTTAATTTTTTTTGTAAATTAATAATTAGTGCCCCTTTCATATGCAAGTAGGATTGCCCCTCATTGTAAATTAGTAAATTAATAATTGTATACTTTGATTGTTAGTTTAATTGATGACAAGAATTAATTGAGTAGATGAATTAGAAAGAGTACGGGATACACATTTGTTGTTGCCATTGCGGTTGGATTATAGTGAATCGATGTTGGGTTGGTTAATTTTAAAAGTGGCATGACCACTGGATTATTGTCTATATGGGAGTGGGATTTTTCAATTTTTTTTTAAAATTACTTTGTATAAAGGACAATATATATATATATATATATATATATATATATATATATATATAGTATGGTAATTAAATGAAACATACTTGAAACTACATATAGTGCGCATAGATACTAGCCTTCTAGTTCTTATGTGTACGCATTCAATAGCCCTTGGACCCGTTCGAGAGTCATTACCCCTGTAATCAGATCTCTCGAATTGTCCCGTTTGGACAGTTTGGGACTGCATAATTTATGTATAATAATATTCTTAGGGTCTTAAAGTTGTTACTTTTGGAGGAAGTTCTGCAGTCGTATCCTAATGTTCTCTGGGTACATACTAGATTGACAAGTGTGACTGTTATTTCAATTGATCAATTGAAATAAACTCACACTTACCAATCTACGTTGTGCACTTAGAGGACTACAGGGATATGCTGTCGAATTTTTCTCAAATCGTAATAATGTGCATGAGTTGTTAAGTATACATAAATATGTGGTCTTGAATGGGATATGACCACTCACCCTTTAGAGGAGATAGAGGAAATAGGAATTTGTATTATAAATTGAATTTGAATTTGAAATTTAAAAATCGAATATAAATGAGACGTAATTAAATGAAACATACTATTAATCTAAGTTTTGTTTACACTAATCCATGAATATACGCCTCTTACCTTTAATAGGTGATTAGTTTTGGTAGCTGTCATGGGATATCCGAAATACAAAGAGTGGATGGGTGAGACAAATAGAATGGGGTGTGTGTTTCGTAGAGGTGCTAATAAATTTGTGAAATACGCAAAGAGATGTCACGATGATGAAGAGTTTCCATGTTCGTGTGCTAAGTGTAAGAATGGTAAGATGTTTGAGTGGAAAACAGTTGAACTACATTTGTTAAGATCGGGTATGCAATATATTGATCGATTTTGGAGTTTTCACGGTGAATTAAAAGTTCCTTTTGTCCTTGAACAACCTTTACAACAAACCTTCAATAAGTAGGATAGATGTAGAAGGGGACGATATAGATCATAATATGTTAGAGGAATTAGTTGATGATGCGTACGGAGTTTATGAAGCATAGGAGAATGAGGTTACAGATGATGTACAAGGTTCAAGTGCTCGTGAAGACTACCAAAGTTTAAAATTTAAGGCGACCCAACTGTTATACTCTGGTTGTGAGAAAGTTTAAACAACTTTACATGCCACGGTTGGTTTGCACAGTTTGAAGACACAGTACGATTTGTCTGGCAATAGCATGACAGGAATTTTGAAATGGGTGAAGGGCTTACTACCCAAGGAGAATACGCTTCCAAATAGCTATCTTGTTGTGAAGAACAGTTTGAAAGGTTTAGGAATGAAGTATAAATCGATTCATGCATGTGTGTATGACTGCATACTATACCAAAAGGAGTATGAAAATCTCGATCGTTGTTCGGTATGCGATGAACCTGGATATGTCCAATCTACTAGTAAGGAAGGCACAAGCTCAAAAGTGCCTCAAAAAGTGTTGAAATATTTTCCCGTTGGGCCTATATTAAAGCAATTTTTCATAATACCATGGATAGCAAAGGTAATGACTTGGCATGCTAGGGCAGAAGTAGGGGTAATCTTATGCGTCATCCTATTGATTCTACACCTTAGAGGAGGATGAATTATGAGTATCTGAATTTTGCTCGAGAATAGCGCAACATTCGTTTGGCTATATCAATAGATGGTTTCAATCCATTTGGAAATCTAAGCACCAATCATAGTGTATGGTCAGTGATCCTATCCCCATTCAACCTCCCTCCTTCACAGTGTATGAGACCTGAATTTTCGATGATGTCTTTGTTGATACCTAGGCCAAAGGCACCAAGTGATGACATTGACATCTACCTGGCTCCTTTGGTAGAAGAATTTAATGAGTTATGGGAAGAGGGTGTGCAATCATTTGACTCTTTTAAAAAAGAAGAGTTTACGCTGAAAGCTATATTGATGTGGGAAATTCATGATTTTCCAGCTTATGGGACATTATCCGGTTGTGTAGTACATGGTTATTTGGGGTGTCTCATTTGTGGAGAGGAGACTGAATCTCTTCGTCTATCCGTTAGCTCAAAAAATATATACCATTGCCATAGAAGGTTTTTACCCCCGGCTCATAGTTTCAGATTTGAGAAAGGAACAAGAGGGATCCACCGAAGAAGATCCTTATCTTTACCTTTTTTCGGAAGAAAAGGAGGATCCGGACAAAATCGATGAAACGAAAGAGATCAGAGTGAATGGAAATAAAAAAACAAAGGATGAATTCCACTTTACAGAGACATGCTATAACAATAGCCAAGTTTCTAAAGTTTCTTATCTTCAAGATGAAGAAAAAAAAATGCAAAATACTTATACTTGAAAAAGAAGATAAAGACCTCTTCTGGTTTGAAAAACCTCTTGTGAACTTCTAATTTTTTATTGGGTGGGGTTGAACATAGGCTATCGCCGAGACAACTTTCAGGTTCAAAAATTGAAAGTAAATCTTCTGAATGTGGCCCTAATATGCCAAGTAAGAATCCCAAATTTAAGAATGTCAAGCATAAGAAGACCCCAACTGGGAATGAAACTGAGACAAGAAAGGCATGGTCTAGGAGGTCAATTTTATTTGACTTGCCTTATTGGAAGAATAACTCGGTGCTCCATGTATTGGATGTGATGCATGCAGAGAAGAACTTCATTGAACATATTGTGGGCACTTACCTTGGGGGGAGTCATTCGAAGGATGGAGAAAATGCACGAAAAGACCTTAAATCGTTGAAACTGAAGCCACAACTATGGTTTAAAGAAGATAGTAGGGGAAGGACAATAATTGCCCCTGGTGCATTTACTTTGACGAGTGGGGAAAGGAAGGTGCTTTTAGACACACTATATAATTTGAACGGCCCATCTAATTTTTCGTCCAACTTGCTACTCATGATTTACATAAGTGTAAGTCCCACGATTAGCATGTGATCATGCAATTGGTTCCTCTATTGTTTAAGCACTGTTTCTCCAAGCACAAGGATTTGTGGAGGGCTATTATGTAAATTAGTATTACCTTCTCACTCTTGTGTGAGAATGTAGTCAATCGAGAACACATAGTGGTCGCAACATTGGCGGTGAGCGAAGCGATTTGTGTGTTGGATAAGTACTTTCCCCCAGCATTATTTGACATAAGTGTTCACTTGTTGGTACACCTATGCGATGAGGCACTTCTTTGTGGTCCAATTAGATATCGGTGGATGTATCCTTTTGAAGGATTGATGAGAGTTTTTAAAGATTACGTCAAGAATACGCAATACATTACAGGATCAATTTTCAGAGGAATACATCACCGTGGAGTCATCAATATATACTCGGGAATATATGCCTAACTCGACCAGCGTTGATGACACTAATGAGTTCGTCGATGATGGTGGTCATGTGATGGGAAATCGAGTGAAATTAACGAGTTTGCAACATGAACAAGTAGCTCGTTATCTATTTGACACACATGAAGATGTCAAAGAATGAAAAAGGTAAGTTTAAATTATTTGAATGTTTAACATTATTTTAGAATATTTTAGATTATTTTATACATGATTAATTTTTTAATATGCAGAAAATATTAAGCCTGTGAGAACAATGAAAGACGAAAAACAATGGTACAATACGATAGCGAATTTAGTCTGTGGTTGTCACAAGAGGTAATTATAATGAAAATGGTCGTTATATAACTTTATATTACACTCAAACTTTACAACTAATCTAATTAATTTATCTATATTCTCAGCTCTTAAAGACGGGTGATGCGACATCAAGGCTTGCTCGTCTAGCCACTGGACCCTTGTTCGTGGCACAAGAGTAAAAAAAGTATCGATTGAACGGTTATGTATTTGGTGCAAAAATATGTAAGGAAAGTACAAATGTACAGAACTCGGGCATTTCATTCAAGGCTCTTACTTTCTTTCGAGCGAGCACAAAAGATAAAAATCTCGTTGAAGCTGAAATGACTTACTATGGTGTAATTCAAAATATATTTGAATTGGATAATATAAGCTTCAAAGAGGTTATATTTTGTTGTGACTGGGTAAGAGTTGAGGATAAAAATGCTTGTAAAGTTGATCCTGTCACCAATTTGATCTTGGTTGACTTGTCCAAGTTGAAGAGCAATGACCACGTGAGCGATGAGTCGTTTGTTTGTGCATTTCAGAAGGTTAACCAAGTGTTTTACTCAGAGTATATCAACAACGAGTCGTGGTCAATTGTCCTACACGCGCCAAAGCGTCTAAATAGTAGTGTGGATGACTTGGTTGCTCCTATCGAATAACAATCCATTTTTTATGATAACCCGAATTTGAAACAATTTGTAATAAATATTCTAATTTGTACTTTATCAATCCATTTTTAATGGTTTTAATTGATTTGCAGTTTATCATTTTCACTCTTGTGTAGTGTGAGTGTGTGTGGGAAGTAGGGGTGGGGCTGGGGATGTTTCGAATTTTTCTTAATTGTACATATTATGAGCTAGATGTTGTTGTTTTGGAATTCAGAATTGAGCTGTTAAACAGTAACAATTCATTTGGATTTGTAGTAATTGTACATATTTGCATGTTTCTTCTAATTCATTTTGAAGATATACCAAAATACACCCTCGGCTAGGTCGAGGGTATCCTCACTCAGGAAGAGGATTCAACAAATATTGCACAGGGGGTTGTATCAGGGCCAGACGACCCTACAAGGGGCCAACCCCTCATTATAAACCAGACAACCTTATAAGGGGCCGACCCCTCATCATGGACCAGACGACCCTATAATGGGTCAACCCCTCATCGTGGACCAGACGACCCTATAAGGGGACAACCCCTCATCATGGACCAGACGAACCTATGAGGGGATGATAGTACGAGTCCCGCAGTCAGCAGGACCCAATGCCAGCATCCACTTTAGCCTCAGCCTGGCATCCTAGGCCGCGGGTGACATCATCACAATGCGTAATTTGGGAGACGCGTGAAACAGTGAGCGTGGGACTCATATAGCACGTGGACTAGACCGTTATAACAATATCATCCCCTCACGTGAGGGAATATTATGTCATCATTAATCGCAAGTGACACATCCAGGTGTCAGCAGGGGATTGGCTAGATCATCATTCACACGCACCATTCATACTTGGGGGGTACACTACTCCCCCCAAGCCCTATATATACTTGTCATCTTTAACCTTACAAAGGATCAATAATTGTAACCCTAGCAAAAACTCTGCTTATACACACAGTAGAGAGAGAGAGAGTGAACTTATGAGCATTGTATCCAAGGACATTAGTGCCCATATTTAGTGAATCACACACTCACAGTGGATGTAGGCCTAATTGGATGGACCACTATACATCATTATCTTCATTCCTCTTATACTCATCCCCTTCTATATACTTATACACATATATAACTCTATTGCTTCCATTGTCATTACTGTTTGAGCTATCCACCTCTTATCTGGTGGTGCTAAATTTTAGCATCATCAGTTGCCATATGTGGGAACGAGAAGATATCTCTTCCTATATACAGCTTGAACTCACCGAAAACTCTGGTGGTGAACCAGTTCTCCCCCTTCGTGTGGAGTTGTTTCACCATTGGAAGAGGTCCATTAAGGTTCTCAAGCTCATCAGTCTTTTGATCATTCAACTCTTCATAGCTCAAACATATGGCATTGGAGATGCCACCACCACCTCCTCCACCAGATAGTGGAGTAGGGCCTGGAGTAGGACCTAGTTCCTGTCATGAACCACCTCAGTCTGAAATGGAAGATGTGGCTGCTGCCCTGAAGTCTTTAGCAGCAAGCCAGTGGATTATGCAGGAGCAATTTACAGCTCTTAGACAAAATATATTGAGACCACCCGGAGTCTCACCTGAAATGATTACTCTGGCAGCAACTCCACGGCAGCATGAGGCCAGGGGACCACCCTAGGCACCACGCAAAGACTTGCCACCTCCACAACGGTGGAGGGATGTTGCTGACCCCCGACGTCTACACCTGGGGAGGCAAGGAAACCCTTACCCAGAGGACAGATATGATGATGTGGAGGTAGAGGAGTTTCCGATAGAATGCTGGGAGCCGTATGAGGTCTCGAACAATACTGTGCGACCTATCCAGGAAAGTAGAGGAAAATGTGGAAGGCAAAATTTCGATGATCGCTCGAGGGGATCTGCTTTTGATCGTCTGAGCAGGGGGTCGGCCTTTGAGAGGTTGGGCCCAGTAAATGACCTGCGAGAAAAATTGTCCAGGTCAAGAAGTATTACGAGGTCCAGAAGGGAGGCAGTAGATAGCAGACCCCATGGGGGCCGATCCCACGGAAGGGACGATAATCAAGGAGAAGTAAAAAATCAACACAGACCTGCCGCAGGAGAACCCTCTGTTCACTTCAAAGAGGCGGAAGGGGATAACATCGTCCAAGCCGACCCTACGAGGCCCTAAAACGACTCGATCCAAAGGTTGGAGGATAAAATTGGTGATATCCTGAGAAGCAGGGATCCCCTTCAAAGAGGATACTCCATAGGTTCACCCTTTGTGGAGAATATAATCAACTTCCCAATGCCATCCAAGTTTAAGCCACCCGTGGTTACCCCAAGGTATGATGGGAGTAACAACCCTGTCCATCATATTAAGATATACCAATCAGCGGCGGACATATACTCTATCTCAGATAAGATGAGGTGTCATGCCTTTTTCGGCACTCTGACTGGGGCCACACATGTCTGGTATATGTCTCTTCCAAAAAACTCTATTGAAAGCTTTAAGCAGTTGGTAGACCGGTTTATTCATAACTTTTGCTTTGGGGTGAGGCCACAGAAGAAGACCACACACATGCTCCATGTTAAGCAGGGGAAGAACGAGAGCTTAAGAGACTACATAACCAGATTTAACAAAGAAAAGTTAGAGGTCAAAGACTATGAGGAAAGCATAGCCATGACAGCCCTCGTTGGAGGACTCCAAAAGGGGAAGCTATTATGGAAGCTTGCCAAAGACCCCCCGAAGACGATGGCTGAATTGCTGGCAACAGCGGGAAAGGTGATGAACGCCGAATAGGTGATGGCCATAAAATACGAAGATGAAAAAGGAGGAACTAGTGGGGGTAAGTACCAGAAAAAGAATAAGGAGGGGAAGAAGAGGCTAGCAGATGACAAATTTACTGATTATGCCCCTCTGATAGTCAGTTGCGAACACATTTTGAATGAGATAAAGAGCGACCGATCCTTGAAGTGGCTCGAGAAGTTAAGGGCATCCCCTCACAAGAGGAACAAAAACCTGTGGTGTGAATTTCACTAAGACTATGGCCATGTGACCGACAAGTGTTTTGCTCTGAAACATGAAATTGAAAAAATGTTAAAAGAAGGGAAGTTAAGGAAATACGTTAATAAAGGTTCCTTCAAGAGGGGACGACCCTGGGAAGAAGAGAGGTGAAATGTGCAGAGAAGATCCTCCAAACATATAGGACGACCCTTCTAATGATGAGGACGACCCTGATGTCCCACCGAGACACGACCATGGCCCTATAAGAAGACTTAATATGATCTCGTTCGGTGTTGGGATGATCTCCGGGGGATTAGCAGGTGGAGGATCAAAAGTTGTCAACAGGAAGGCCCATGTAGCTGAAGCCAAGGCAGTAACAAAAGATATACACTCTACCTCTATTGAAGCAAAGTCAAAAAATAGGAAGAAAGTTGATATGGATACTCTGATAGTGGGATTCTCAAGAATGGACTTCAAAGGCTTCTTAGCCCCACATGATGACCCTCTCGTCATCATTACCAGGGTACACGGATAAGAGGTGCCGTGGATCCTGATAGATGGGGGTATTTCTGCAGATGTGATGTTCTGGCCATGCTTTAAAGCCTTAGGTCTCAACCGTGCTAGTCTCGTCCCATACCATCACCCCTTGATTGGTTTTAGTGGGGAAAAAGTTCATCCTCTAAGAGTGTATGAGGCAGATGTTAGAATGGGGGATGAGTGGCTGAGATGACTTACTAAGAAGGTTAACTTCTTTGTGATGGATGAACACGTCTTATCAACCTACAACATTATACTGGGGCAAGCGGCCCTGAAAGAATTTGAGGTCGTTTCGTCCACAGTTCATCAGATGATAAAATTCCAGACCCCTTACGGGGTAGGGAAAGTTCAGGGAGACCAGACGACAGCACGAGAATGTTACTTCAACTCCGCCGAAGAAAGAGAGGCACTCAAGAAAGCAACTACTACTTATAATATTGATACCCTCGATCCCAGGGATGAGACACAACTAAAGAAAGGAGAGGTCGCGGAAGAGGTAGAATCCATCATCCTCAATAAGGGCGAGCCGAAAAAAATCGTCCGAGTAGGCAAAGCTCTATAGACAGACATAAAAGAAGACCTCATCAAGATGCTAAGGAGAAGACAAAACGTCTTTGAATATAGTCATGAAGATATGTCAGGGATTGATCCCGAAATTATATTCCATAAGCTCAACGTGGTAGAGGGTGCAAAGCCGGTAAAGAAGAAGAGGAGAATTTATTCTCGAGAAAAATATGAAGTAATAAGGGATGAGGTTAAAAAGCTAGAAGATGTTGAGTTTATCAAGGAGGTCATCTATCCCGAATAGTTGTCCAACGCAATCATAGTCCCCAAAGCAAATGAGCAATGGAGGATGTGCGTAGACTTCACCGACCTTAATAAACATTATCCCAAAGATAATTTCCCTCTCCCCGCATTGATCAGATGGTAGACGTTATCGCGAGCCATGAGCTCATGAGCTTCATGGATGCCTATTCAGGTTACAACCAGATCTTCATGAGCCCTGAGGACTAAAAAAACAACTTTCATTATCGACAAGGGGACATACTGTTATAGGGTCATGCCCTTTGGCTTAAAGAATGAGAGGGAAACGTATCAGTGCCTTGTGATTAAATTGTTCAAAGACCAAATCGGGAAGTCTATGGAGGTTTATATAAATGATATGTTGACCAAGATTTTGCTGGCCGATGATCATGCGACCGACGTTGAGAGGACCTTTAACACGATGGATAAGTACCGAATGAAGCTCAACCCAGCCAGATGTGTCTTCGGGGTCGGAGCAGGGAAGTTCTTGGATTTCATCATCAATCAAAGAGGCATTGAGGACAATACTTAGAAGAAAAAGGCCCTCCTAGAAATGAAGACCCCCAGGACCATTAAAGACGTTCAGAGGCTCACAGGGTGAGTAACTACCTTGAATAGGTTCGTATCTAGAGCCACAGACAAGTGTCTACCGTTCTTTAAAATTCTCAGAAAAGCCTTCGAATCGAACGAAGAGTGTGACCAGGCTTTCAAAGAACTAAAGTCATACCTAGGGTCTCCGTTTCTATTGTCACGACCAGTGTAGGGCGAATGACTACATGTGTACCTATCCATCTTAGAATCAACCATCAACGCATCCATTGTAAGAGAAGAAGATGGGGTATAGAACCCTATATATTTCAACAGTAAGGCACTCCAAGGGGAAGAGCAAAGATACCCAAGGATGGAGAAGTTAGCCTATGCCTTGATCCATGCATCAAGAAAGATGAAGTCGTACTTTAAGTTCCATACAATGGTCATCCTCACTGACTCTCCTCTTAGGCAGGTCTTACACAAGCTAAAAAAATCGGGGAGGCTAATGGCCTGGGCCATAGAGCTGGGAGAGTTTGACATTGTATATCAACCTAGGGTGGCCATTAAGGGGAAAGCATTAGCAGATTTCGTGGTTGAATTTACTTGGGAAGATTATGAGGCTGAAGATGAGAGCCTCAAGAAGACAGATACCCGACAAGGCAGAATTGTTAACTAATCCACAAATAAGGCTGAGACAAGCACCATTAGAGAAAAAGTTGTCGAAAATGAAGAGAGAAGATATCTCTTTAGACAGGGATCCCTCACTGAGGGAAATTTCTCAGAGGAATAGGATGTGTGGAACCTCTTTATTGATGGGTCCTCTTGTGAGAGCAGAAGTGGGGTTGGATTAATAGTATCAGCACCCGACGACACAGACATAGAGTATGCCCTGAGGTTCAACTTCAAAGCCTCCAATAACGAGTTTGAATATGAAGCCCTGATAGCAGTCCTCTCCTTAGCTAGGTCTCTTAGTGTTGGCCAGATCTTGGTCCATAGTGATTCAAGACTTGTGGTAAATCAGATACTCGGAGCATACGAGGCCAAAGATGAGAGAATAGCAAAATATCTCAAAAGATTAAAATCACTATTGAAGGGCTTCAGAGAAGTAAAGTTGAAGAGGATACCTAGGCTGGATAATGGTCGAGCCGATGCACTTGCTAAGCTAGCCTCAGCGACTAGGACAGATATCAGGAGGACAGTCACAGTGGAAATCTTACTTCGACCAACGATTGAAGATGCAGACGGAACACTTAGCACTTGCTTAAATATCAGCAGGGAAGCTTCATGGATTGACCCCCTAGTCAGATACATTAAAGAGGGGGAGATGCCAGAAGCAAAACAAGAAAGGAAGAAGTTGAGATATAAAGCTGCGAAGTTCACTGTCATCGAAGACACCTTGTACAAAAAGGGGTTCTTGCTCCCTTTGATCAGATGTATGCACCCGTCTGAAGTTCCACACATCTTGCAAGATGTGCACGAAGGGTGTTGTTCAAGCCATGTTGGGGGCAGGTCATTAGCAAAGAGGATAGTCACCCAAGGATACTGGTGGCCGACCTTGGGGAAGGATGATATGGCATATGTAAAGAAGTGCGATAAATGTCAAAGGTTCACCATCACCCCCCACCATCCCCATTAGCCTCTTACCTCCATCACGTCCCCATAGCCATTCGCAGTATGGGGGATCGATTTGGTAAGACCTTTGCCTAGGGCCGTCAATAACTATCGATACTTGATTATAGTAATTGACTATTTCTCAAAATGGGTGGAAGCGGAGTCAATGGTCATGATTACCGAGCAGAAGACTTTCCAGTTTATCTGGAAAAATATTATATGTAGCTATGGTCTCCCCAACACCCTCATCTCAGGTAACGGGACTCAATTCAGGAACGCATCCCTGGAGAAATACTGCGAAAGGGTGGGTGTCAAACAATTCTTCTCTACCCCAGAACGACCTCGGGCTAATGGGTAAACTGAAGTTACAAACATAACAATCCTAGATGGGATCGAGAAAAAACTCGCAGAGGTAAAAGGAAGATGGGTTGAGGAGTTGTACACTGTACTGTGGGCCTATAGGATGACGGTCAAGACCCCTATCGGGAAAACCTCGTTCATGCTAGTGTATGGCTCATAAGCCTTCATCCTCATCGAGATTGGGTTTCCTACTCACAGAGTCCAAATGTATGACCCCCAGAGAAATATGGAAGAAAGGACACTTGATCTAGATTTGGTCGAGGAGACAAGAGAAGACGTTGAGATAAGGCAAGCAGCCTATCAACAGAGGACCGCCAGGTTTTACAACCAGAGGGTGAAGCAAAGGCCAATCTTTGTGGGGGACCTAGTCCTAAAAAATACATGGCAGAAACCTAACAAGCTCCACCCAAATTGGTATGGCCCATATAGGGTCATTGATGAAGTTGTCCCTGGAACCTATAGACTAGAGAACCTTGAAGGGGACCCCTTTCCCAATCACTGGAATGCAGATAATTTGAAGAAATACTATCACTAATGTTGTAATGTCTTATCGAACCACAGTTGTAATGAATGTGTTGCTCTAACAGAACACGATGTTAATGAGAATATCATATTGGCCCCTCATCTTGTTTGTTAATTTTGGTATGATTGGGGTAATTTTTGATAAAGTCTCTCGTCTATAATGAGGGTGAATGGTAGAGACGGCCCTCTATTCACTCTCAAGAAAGAAGAGGGGGAATTTTAAATTGAAAACATCATTAATTTAGTGGATAACCATCCTCGGCTAAGATGAGGGTAAATGGTAGGGACGACCCTCCATTTACTCTCAAGAAAGATGAGGGGGGTCTTAAAATTGAAAACATCATTAATTTGGTGGAAACCACCCTCGGCTATGATGAGGGTGAATGGTAGGGACGACCCTCCATTCACTCTCAAGAAAGACGAGGGGGGACTTTAAATTGAAAATATCATTAATTTGGTGGAAACCACCCTCGGATATGATGAGGGTGAATGGTAGGGACGACCCTCCATTCACTCTCAAGAAAGACGAGAGGGGACTTTAAATTGAAAACATCATTAATTTTGTGGATAACCACCCTCGGCTAAGATGAGGGTGAATGGTAGGGACGACCCTCCATTCACTCTCAGGAAAGACGAGGGGGACTTAAAATTGAAAACATCATTAGTTTGGTGGAAACCACCCTCAGCTATAATGAGGGTGAATGGTAGGGACCCTCCATTCACTCTCGAGAAAGACGAGGGAGGACTTGGAAGATGGTTAACACAAATATCATAGCTAAGGCAAATCATTCAAAAGGAAAATATAAAAGGCAAGAAGAGAGTAATTCCACTATAAAAATAAGTGTTACAATATTTATCCAAAAGAAAGTTAAATACAAAAACTTTACACGCAGAGGGTATGGGCCACAGATGGCCACCCTATTGACCAATGTCAGAAGGCAGGGCTTCAACATCAACAAGAGGTGTCTCTTCGATAACTAAGATAGGAGGACGACCCTCAGATGTGCCGGTACCTTCGATATGCACTTGGGACTCTATATGGGCTATAGCCTTGGTGATAAGGGGGTCATCCAACTCCACTACTTCCAGAGAGGGGCGAACAGACGACATGGTGTCAACAAACTTCAAGACGACCCACCGTCAGGTCGTCTTGATCCCCCTCTCCAAGTACTCAAGACCGAAGCCCTGAAACTCGTTTGAGAGTTTGTAAGCCTCTATAACATCGATATCGTCCTTCTTCACTACCTCAACAAGTTCAGTCTTGAATTGGACCCCTGATTGATCAAGGCCTCTTATTTTTCTTTAATGAGTGTGCCCTTCACCCGCAGGTCAGCCTCATGCTCCTTCACCATCTCATTTAGGACCCCTGCATACTCGATCCTTGCACTCTCCAGCTCAGTCCTGGTAGTCTCCAGCCTGGTCTTCAAGTCGGCCTCATACTGAATAGCTCTCTCGGCCTCATGGAACTTCTGCTGGTTTGCAGCCATCCACTTGGTGGCAGATATGAAGGCACAGACAGACTCTACAAAGATAAGCTCATATTAAAAGTCCGAAGGAACATGTTACAAAATATTTGTGAATCAAAAGAGGAGTTGAAGGAAGTAATTGAGCCAGTGTATGCAGACCGTAGTTGTAAACTTTGGCCGGGGGCATCCTTGATAGAAATTCATAATATGCGGCCAAGGGTGCAAAAAACATTGAGGCTTTGGCTTTCCTCAAGTTGTCTATGAGGGAGGAGGGTTTGGCTTTCAGGAAAGTCAGATTCTGAGACCAGTAGGCACCCATGCTGGAAGAGGATATAGTCCCCTCAGTGTGTTCCTAAGACACCTCTACCCTCGCCCTCATCTGTGAGTCAGGCCGAGAGCCCCCAGGGACTTCAGGCTCCTTCTGTTTATGATTATCGGTGGTCGGCTCCACCTGTGTTGGCCCCATGAACTTTGTCTTTCTCACAGGCTACTGAGGCTCTTTACCTTTCTTCTTTACTAGGCCAGACATCAAGTTGGGGGCAGTCATCTCCCAAAGTTGATCAGAGACATTTGTAAGCCGACCTGAAAAAGAGATGATACATCAGATATAAGCAGTAATAATGAGGAAACACTTGGAAACAAATGAAACAAAAAATAATTCACATAATTCTGTCAGGGGGACGACCCTCAGACCAACTTCTTTGAGGAAATGAGGGGTCATAAAGTTTTCAAATTTGGCAAGTTCACCCTCTTTACCTTGTTCCCTTAGATAGTCAACAATTCCCCTCTCATCCAAACTAAGTCCAGGGTCTAACCGTGCTTTCATTGAGGGGTTGGGCCATGCCCTTGGGACCCTCGGACTGTTTTCTACTGGCTCGTCCCTGACTGGGAATTCCCAATCCCCAAAGATGAAGAAAAACCTCTTCTTCCAATCATGGTTGGAAGTTTGTGCCACGTGAAGATGTTTTTTATCGGACTTCCTCACCCCCAAATTAAAATACCCTGGCTGCTTGGATGAGGAAGTGATATTGTAGCAGGCTATGAATAAATCGGTCGAGGGCTCATCGGTGAAAGTATTCTTCCAAAGGGAGACATAGCCGAGGATAGTCCTCCATGAGTTGGGAGGAAGTTAAGAAGGAGCAACCCCAAGGGCAGAGAGTATGTCAACTACTGCAGAGTGCAGAGGGAACCTAACACCTACCATGAGCATCTGCTCATAAATAGCAACTTTCCCCTCATTCACCTGAAAGACCCTCTCGTCTGCATTAGGGACCCTCATAGTTATATTGGGTTGTACACCAAATATGTGCCTCCACAGCAAGAGTTCACGATCCCTAACAGATGAGACGTAAGACGAGGCACTAGAGGTGTTAACTTGATCATCATCCGAATTCTCACTATCGTCCTCAACCCTCTCATCCTTAGATCTCTCATCCTCGTCGCCTATCGACGGGCCATATGGAAAGGCCATCTGGAAAGTAAGAGGGGACAGGGCTGTCACAGGGACATCCTCATAATGAACTGTCCCCTCGGCCTGTCGACTTGGGCTAAGTGTGGACGTCTCTCTCCTCCCAAAAGGCCCAGCACCCGTCGGTAACGATGCTCTCTCATTCATCTCTCCCTCGTATGTATGACTCTCGACTGGACGACAGGAAGACCCAGAGGGCTCAGATGGTATAATTGTGGCTGAAGGAATGGGGAAGATGGGTCATACCCAATTAGGTTCGTCCCCTCGTCTTTGCTCGTACTCCTCTTCTATTCGACTAATCTCTGCCAAGAATTTCTCCCTCAAAGTTAGAAACTCCTCGGCTAAACCATAGAGTCTTTTGAGAATTAAGGGGAAGACCCTACACTTAAGTAATTTGTTGAATTTAGCTACAAACAAGTTTACAGTTTAACCAAGTTGACTTTCGGATCAAACCTAAGGAAATAAAGGGTTTTATGGATAAACACTCAAGAACAAGGGGAACGCAGTTCATCGGAGAAGAATGCCGGTGAACATAAGAAAACCTAAGAAATGCCAGAAAGAGGCACTAAACCACCGCAGTAAGGAGGGGGAAGAACCCTAAGGAGCCTAAAATATAATGATCAGCCCTATAACCACTACAGCAAGGCGGGCCTCCACGTCAAAAAAATATAAACTACCAAGAAAAACTGAGAAAGAAACCCAAAGCAAGAAAGCAAACAAAAAATAGAAGATAAAGAGGGAGTTGGATCAGAAAGGTTACCTGAGGATGGAGATGAAGACTGAGCACAACCTGAGACACAAAAATCGCAGAAATGGCGGTTTGAAGTGGTAAGGAGCTAGAGAGAGAAAGCTTACGCGCGAAGAAGAAGAGCAGGAAGAAATGATTGTTTAAAAAATCATTTAAATACTTTGTTGCTAGTGGGCCCATTAACCAAGACTGTGCACAGCTCACGAGGAGAGGCATCATTAGGGCACAAAGTCCCAAGCTGAGTGTGCAGCCTCCACATTTGGGAAACATAAACGATCATGGACACCTGATAATATGTCAATCAACTTGACAGATGTCACTCATCCACCTGGCCACTCAGTTAGCATTCAAAGGCAACATTATCCCTCAGCCATCCCAATAATATCGATGGATTAGGGCTAAGGGTGATTGATATACCAAAATACACCCTCGTCTAGGTCGAGGTTATCCTCACCCAGGATGAGGATTCAATAACTACTGCACAAGGGGTTGTATAAGGGTCAGACGACCCTATAAGGGGTCGATCCCTCATTATAGACCAGACGACCCTACAAGGGGCCGACCCCTCATCATGGAGCAGATGACCCTATAATGGGTTGACCCCTCATCGTGGACCAGACGACCCTATAAGGAGCCGACGCCTCATCATGGACCAGACGAACTTATGAGGGGACGACAATATGAGGCCCGCAGTCAGCAGGACCCAATGCCAGCATCAACTTTAGCCTTGGCCTGGCATCCTAGGCCAAGGGTGACATTATCACAGCGCGTGATTTGGGAGATGCGTGAAACAGTACCCGTGGGACTCATATAGCACGTGGACATGACCATTATAACAATATCATCCCCTCACGTGAGGGAATATTATGTCATCATTAATCGTAAGTGGCACATCCAGGTGTCAACAGGGGATTGGCTAGATCATCATTCACATGCACCATTCATGTTTGGGGGTATACTACTCCCCCCAAGCCCTATATATACTTGTCATGTTCAACCTTACAAAGGATCGATAATTGTAGCCCTAGAAAAAAGTTTGCTTATACACATAGTAGAGAGAGTGAGCTTATGAGCATTGTATCCAAGGCCATTAGTGCCCATATTTAGTGGATCACACACTCATAGTGGATGTAGGCCTGATTGGCTGAATCACTATACATCATTGTCTTCATTCCTCTTATAATCATCCCCTTCTATATACTTATACACATATATAATTCTATTGCTGCTATTGTTAATAATATTTGAGCCCTCCACCTCTTATCTGGTGGTGCTAAATTTTAGCAACATCATACATATTTGCATGTCTTCTTTTAATTTATTTTGATTTGTACTAATAACAACATTTTTTTTTATAAAAAATGTCTCCTTCAGGTATTAAGGCGAGGATGATGATGCTAATTATGATGATGTCGTCTGGGCTCAGTGGTAGCAGAGGCGACGAGGGCTCCTCGGCCCCTAGGCTCCCCAAATATAGCAAATTAGGGATGGCCATTGAGAACAAGATGGGGATATTAGCGAGATCCCTCGAGCTGGTAAAGATGATCATAGACCCGGGGTACACTAGTTGGAGGGAGGTGCCAAATGAGCTCAAGTTAGATATTTGGGTGGCACTAAAGGTAATGTATTTATATTTATATTTATATTTATATGAATATTTCAATTTCAATTTCAATTTTGATTTCGATTTCGATTTCAATTTTAATTTCATTTTATATTTATATTCGCAACTAACAGTGTATTTGTTGGACAGGAACAATTCAGCCTGGATCCAAAGCTACGCGATTCCGTCTTGGAGCAGTTGAGGGAGCAACACAAGACGTGGAAGAAAATTATGCGGACCCAGTACTTTGGGAAGACCTGAGAGTCTGTTATCCAAATGCGTGAATCCATCCCACCGAAGGAGCTGATCTCATTGGCACAATGGCAAAAGCTCATTGACAATGAGATCGGGGAGCGACAATTGGCATCTCGCCAATCGGGGAGGGAAAATCGAGTAAAAAAGACGGACGTGCACTACTTCGATCGGACGTCTTACGCTGAGGTGGAGCATAGGATGATGGTAAGATTTAATTTTTTTGTAACTACAGAAATATATTATTCTGCATTATTTTGGAGGGCCGATACTAATTTTGTATTATTTTATTTCGGGGGATAGGGAGTGACCCTGAGGTAGGCCACATAGGCTCGATACTTATGTGGCTATCCGAATGAAGAAGGGGAAGGATAAGGAGGTGTCCTCGAGCGTTGCGGCCATGATTGTAAGTAATCCGACAGTTTACTTTTGTTAATTACATTATAATTTTTATTTACTTATTTTACTAATCATGTGCTTTTTGTCATTTTAGGCAAAGCTTAAGGAAGTGCATGAGTTGCAGTCTGATGCCGATAAGGCATCTTTGTCCACAGAAGCACTCAGCCAAGTGCTTGGCACTGATCGCAAGGGGAGGATAAGGGGGTGAGCTCGCGGGTGGCCAAATCTAGGATCATCGGATTGGAGACGAGCAACACTGAGTTGCCTTGAACGGTGGACTCGCATGACAGGAAGCTGTTCCGTTTGGAGGCGGCGGTCCAAGATATGTTCTTATTCATGAAGAGTTCATTGGGCGAAAATCGTAAGGGGAAAGGGAAGGAGAAGGTGGTGGAGGAGGAGGTGGTGGAGGATAAGGTGCATGAGGACGATGATGTGGACCTCGCTGCTTCATCGTCGACATGTGCGGACTTTGATGATCCAGTCCCCTATTTGGCTCCCTTCGACCGATCGATGTCGACACTTAGTTGGCCGAGCGTGTCTATACTATACATATTTGATGGCCAGCGGATAGGGCGGGGGTTGAAGGACCCGAATACCGTCCACGTTATGCTAGTTCATGGACGTTTGCTTCAAGACATCGAGTCCAAGGTGCTCGTCACGTGTGTGATACCGGGAAAGGAGAATTACCCATTGTGGTTGCGCGAACAATGCGGCACGATGTATATTATTGGGTGTATCAATTCGTATATCATGTGGCCTACTCACCTCCTCAGAGCTACCCCTACCCGAGACATGTAGTGACATTATTATTTGAATTGAGTTGTTTTAAGTTGTTACATTTGAATTATATTTGGATTATATCGTGTTGCATATTATTTTGAATGCTTATTTGCCTTATCTCTATTTTATTAGGATATATGATGTTTGAACAGGTATAACGTTGATATAACAGGTACAAATATATTGCTGGGCAGCGGCAGTGGTCATACTGCCCAGCAAATTATGACAATTTTTTATTAGATGTCACGGGTTTGTCACGGTCCTTAACCGTGACAAAACTTGTCAAGGTCAAGGACCGTGACATAACCATGACAAGTCTAATGAACTTATCACGGTCAATGATTGTGACAAGTCCGTGACAACAAGCGTTGTCACCCCCAGAATTATCACAGTCATTGACCTTGACAAGTCCAACTTGTCACGGTCAATGACCGTGACAATTCGGCAGATTTGGTGTAGTGGTAAAACACCCTCAAATTTCAGAACTGCTCCCAACCTTCCGTAACAAAGTGGCGTCGTGAGACTATGCCCAGTTGGATTTATACAAACAGTATATAAACGAACGGCAGAAAGGAAAACTCACATGCTATAACCACATTCATGCAAAAATATGTATATATCTATATACGTATACCTTTACAAATACATATTGCAATGCATTAACCAATTATTTTTGAAAAACTTGCTTGCCCCGATTAATTGAACTTAATCTTATTAAAGGTTTTCCTTACTCGTACATAGCATCCCCACTTTATTTAACGCACCCTGTTCAACACTTGAAAACATTTCACTTCTTTTATCAAAATCCATTCCATTACCAGAATTTATCTTTTTATTCATTTGAACGCACTTTAGTATTTTCATTTAAGTCACCATTTCAACACACACGTGTAGTGTTAGAAAATACATATTTACTTTTAGAAGATCCCTTGTACAACACATTCTCGTGTTAAATATGGGTATATCCATTTAGGTTGCTTAACCACCCAATTATCCACTTCCTTAAATCCTTTTTCTTTACTTTACGTACATTAATATATTTACGCATTTACTTGTCCATTTCATATTTACTGGAATATTTATTACATTCATTCAAGTTAGGTTGTATTAACACATTCTACCACACAACCCATTTCTTGATATGTTCCATATTTCCTTTATCTTTTCTCGGAATCTTCCAATATCGCATACTTACACGGGCTCTACATCGACGGCTATGCGCACCATATGCTCTGACCATTGGTTTAGGACTTTTAATTCAAGGGCTCCAGGCCCATCTTGCTTTATCCCGGTGTCATTCGAGTACCTTTAATGTGTTTTAACATTTTACAAATGTCCACATTATTTCCTTTTCTTTTTACCCGGACGGAGTCAAAACCCAGGACTTTACCGCCCCAATTTGTGTTACACTTGAAAATTTACCATTTTGTGTCCTTTAACCTTAACCTTGATTTTTATTCCAAAAATCATATTCATTTAGGAACACTTCGTGTAACACCCTTTTCAATATTTTAATTTCATAAAAATGTTCCACTTTAAGTAAAATCATCATTTTACCCATTTGTTTCCAAATCACACTTTTACTCCTTATTCATGAGTGTTTATTTCACCCCAAAACACAATTAAGTTATACACATCAACTTCTTAAATATTTTAACCCTTTAACACCTTTTTACACTTGGAGTTCATTCATCTTAATTGGAAACACTTTGACACCTTTAATCCTTTTATAATCCCATAAGTGTTAATATTTCATAACATTAGTAACTTACAGTTACTAACCATTCCACGTTTGCCCATTAACACTTAATTAATACTTATTACCAACATTCATATTTCTTTACTTCTTTATTCAAGAAATAAATTTACACTGAAGACTACTTTATACGAAATTTTCATTTCTTTTTATTTAACATGTAGTCTTCTAACTTTATGCCCATTGTCTTTTAGTCCCAATTACCCATATCTTGATGACTAAAGTTTCAACCTTTATTAATTCTTATTCAAACCCAAATAAATCTTTTTTAAACTTATGTATATGCAAGAGAAGATGGATTTTAAATCCAAAAATCCAACAACATGGTTTAAACCTATTTTTTTTTTATCAAATAATGGTTTGTTTTCAAACGTTTTATTCCATAAAATATTTAACACCCACCTTTCTAAAATACACCATTTTCACAAAATATATCATCTTTCAATATTTCAAAACCTTGAAATATTTACTTATTGTTTCCTTTTAAGAAAAATATCATTTTCCACAAAATCACATTATTTTCCAACATTTTATTCCATAAAATATTTTTCGTCAAAATTGGTAGAAATTACACCATTTTCATAAAACATCAACTTTCATTATTTCAAATGCCTTGAAATAATTATTAACTCATTATTTTCAACTAAAATAATATTTTTCAACATTTTTATTCCATAAAAATGTTATTATTTTTTTGTCACAAAAAATATGCCAAAATGACATTTCTTGCATTTTTATTTCATAAAAATGTCTATTTTCAGATAAAGTAGAAAGCACAAAATAATAATATTGTCTAACATTTTTCTTTCTATAAAAATATCTATTTTCAGATTTCTAGGAAACACTCTAAAATATTATTTTCTAACATTTTTATTACCATAAAAGTGTCTAATTTCAGTTCACTAAGAACATATCATTATTCTCATAACCCTACTCTTAATCATACACAATAATAAGGCTATAATATTTATCATATAAGGTCACAAATACACTAAGAGTAAATTACCCACCTCAAATGACTACAAAATGGTGGTGGTGGTGGAGAAGATGGGCGACTTCCCTACCTCTAAAGGTGGCCCTAAAGGGAGTCACAAAACCCACAAAATAGCCTCTATGAAATCTCTAAAACAAACCTCAGCAAGCCCCTCTTCAAACCCCCAATAATGGGTTCTTCTTCTTTTAAAATAACCCCTTTCAAATGTACACTCAAACCTCCCAACAATCAACTTCTACATATATTATATAAATACTGTAGCTCATATTTTAACAGTGGGAGGGTTAGATACTGTGGGTGTATGGGCTGCACTGGAAGGGAAAATGGGAAATAACAGATTTAGGGATGGAGGAGGGAGTCTTCAAGAGTTTTTGGGTGAGGGTTTCCCACCCAAGCCCCCCCCCCTCTCTATCTCTCTTAAATACAACCAAACTACAAGAAACCCCAACATGTTTTTCTCAGTTTAATCTTAACCATACAAACTAATCCACGGTTGAGCATTAGATAACACAAACTGCAGGACTGAGTTACGTCAAACATTACTCGAATGACGTGGTTATCGCTCGAACGATTCGGGCATCTCACTCAAACGGCCCCTTCGCGCGACATCGTTTTTCGCTTCTAGTGACATCTTATGTCGCTCGAAGCACCCCTTCTTCTTATTTCTTTTATTTTCTCCAATTATTGTTAGACCTTTCTTCTATACAATCCAATTTATTATGTAAAATTCCTTTTAATTACAATTACTTTATCTCCACATAAATTCTACGCAAATTTTAATTAATTTATCGGGGTGAGGTATTACAAACTACCCTCCTTAGGGAATTTCATCCCCAAAATTCTCGTTCCATTAATCTCCAAACTCATGGGGTCCACTAACTTCCACCCTAAGTCCTAGAAATACTTCAAGAAAAAATCAATGATCTCCTCAATGCTATTATCACCAAACATTTGTCATGCCCCATGCCCTAATGATCACCATTTTGTCAACTATGACGACACACACTCGACCCTGGGTTTCTATTCCCCTTGTGCTTAAGTTTTAACCAATTCAAGCACTACCTATGCTAGTAACTAAGGCTTACCGAAGCCTCTACGAGCAAAACATTCTTAGTGATCAATGTTCACCCAAAACAAATCATGACACAACCAACCTTCATATCAACCATGTCATTCTCTCACTCCAAGAAGGAAATATTTCACCAAATCACTATTGCACGCTCGGTTTACACCTTTCGGTGCGCACTCTAATGAGCCTAACACTACCTTAGGCATCTTGTCCTTGAATACTCACTCGAGTCTACTACAATCCACTCATTGTGGAAAAGCAAAATTGTATGCTAAGTTTACCTTAATTTAGGACACTATACTGTATCCTCAAGCCATTATTCCTCTCATCACATCCTGAGACACCAACTGCTGAGCTAGCCAATCGAGAGTTCACTAGCCCATGGGAGATTGATACTATGAACAAACTGAATAGTCAAAAGCATAGCCACCCATACGTAAGGTTTTATGCAATAACAAGATTACCTCAGATGAGCGCACCCAGCTGCCGAGTTGCATTGGCCAAACCCAGACCACCGCTCTTTCCCGGGGTTAATCGCACCATGTCAAAACATGACACCAATTTGAGTCACCACATAGGTGAGAATACCGCCTCCCAACTGTCAAAATTGAAAAGAACACACTGGAGTCAGAGGGACATGAAATCATCTCGAGGAATTTCGTCCAAAAACATCTGATTCTGACTTATGGAAGAAAACTTATATCATATACTAGAAGTTATACTACTCACTCACATCACTCTCAGCGAGTACTACTTCTGGCTATATGCCCTGACCTAGGTCACTAGCCCTGACGAATCGAATATCAACTATTCATCCTCATAATGCGATCGCAATCTACGAATTAGTAGCCCATGAGGAAGACAATGGTGAGCTTACCTCCTTTGGATCAAGGCCCTACCTTTCACACCTTGGTGTAAACAAATCATTTTTACTGTCGGACACTTCGTGCCTTGTCTTTATCGAACTTATCCAAAAACTAGTGACGACGTCACCAACCTATTACACATAGGTTATTATATTCTTTAACATATCGTGGTTGAATCTCAAATTCATTAGATATTACTTGGTTCAAGCAAAGCACTCATCTAACTATGTTCCTTTGACCACGAGAGATTTCCATTGATTCACCTTCGATTTTTCACCCAGATGATATTCATGTGACGACCACATCCATCGCCATTAGCACCCCAAGGATGACTGACGTCACATTGGGATACATCTCTAACCCGAACCCACTTGGCAAGACATGACAATAACCAATCCGTGCATTGCTACGGCTACTCTAGCAAATACTATCGATACCCCGACATAACAATCGTGTTTCGATGCTACCCCACCTTAGTCGCCACTTACAAGTCTCCACATGGCGTCATCACTCTAACCTCGAATACATTATCTAGTGTATCTTGAAACTTTATATCACCACACTCGTACTGGTCATTCCGTGACATCCAAGCATCACTCATAGGAGAATACCACTATCACCCTGTCTTAGGGGTTACATTACCCATCTGTGCTGATTGGAAAGCCATATCTGGCATGCACACTATGAAATTTTTAATCTGGATCATCACCTGACCTTAATACCATCATTACTAGAATGTTATTGCCTCTTTCGACCGTACTTAATTGGTAACACCGAACACATTTCATGTGAAAGCCCAAAATTTGATGAGATTTCATAGTTTACATCTTTATCACCTTAGGTACACCCTTCTAACCTTTCGATACCCACATCGATATTACTTGTTCTCGCAAGGACACTAGTCCACGAGCTTTTAACCACAGTGCACCTAAATCCTCGAACACCTCAAGATATCACAAAATTCAATATTTATCCTTAATGATGACACATACAAATTTTGCTTATGGGTACCTCCACGTGCCTATGAACTATCCACATACTGGGATTTCCTTGCGCCTAGCCATTACCTCGACATCTAAAATGAGTTTCAATGCTTAGATACGAATCTTACATTTTCCCAAATGGTTGTGACTATAAGCCACGTATAAACTATAATTATGGTTACCACCAATTTTGGCAGAATACAGATGTCGCCTGCAGCCTATAAACCCCAAGGTCAGCCTCACCCAAATCCTCAATGACCATTCAACTATGGCACACGAATTACCTTGTTATACGAATATCACACTAAGTGACAATCCATAAGTTAACACAACTATGCTGATCTTGGTAGGATATGGACGTTGGGTATTGCCTATAGACTCCAGGGCCCTCACTACAGACATCGCATGATATCCTATTCCTCAATACCACACTATAATCACCAACTATAAATTTATACAATCTAGGGTTTTTGTAGAACAAGGGGAGTCGGGTATTCCCCAAGAGGGGGCCCACCCTAATAATGCTGCAAGAAGTCCTATTCTAAAACATCACACTTAATTACTTAATACCAATCCACCACGATTATCTAGTTGCACTCCTAGGTTACCTCAATCATTATGGTTATCTAAACCCACATTATAGTAAATGCACATAAATTGAGATGCACTAAACCTAAGTTCCCCAAAGAATAGACCTAGTAGCTCCTCACTCGGAACTAACACTTGTAATTACATTCATCAACTCTATCAAAAACTGACTTATCCACTAACGTTCATCAATTTATATACTCATTTACCTTATCATCAATTATGGTATTACCCCAAGGATCAAGATTTCCTCGTTATCACATCAATATTGACCTCTCATATGTGTCACACCCAAGGCTACATATAATTTAAATCATAATTTCCCATTATAAAATTATTACACTCTAACTATCAACCTCTACCACTAATCATACACAACTTGGTGCCACTTGCCCAATGGGTTTCACTTCATTCAGTCGACATCTCAATTGATTCCATGCCACCAAATCTTAACGGAAGCACCTCACACTAATAACTATGGTGTCACCACTATACTCTTGCATGGACACCCGTAAATCACTACGATTCTAATCAGATACGCGGAAGTGATTAATAACCATCAATCTAATTGTGTGCCACTTGGCACTAATCTAACTTGTCGTGCTAACCCCTTAGACTTTAAAGTCGAGGACACGAACTAAGCCGCCACCAAACTATCATAACCAACCCAAACCACACCAACATCGAAAGATCCACTACCGAGCTCACCACGTCACACCCGAAAGGAACCTTAAACTTAAAGCTCTGATACCATTTGTAACGCCCCGACCTAGATTCATGGGTTACCCGTAAGTCAACCCAGTCTGACTCAAGCGTTAGGTGTGAAGTGCAATGAAGTAACCTAAATAATGTTGCTAGTTCAATTTTATTTTAATTAACATTTTACTTGTTAGCATGCGATTCCAGTTTCAAAATAAACTACGCGAGGGACCCATGGGGAGCACCCTGAACTCTAAGTAAACAGATCTACTAACGTAATCATAAATAAAATATACTTACCTATAAAACGCCCTCAAATTTCAAAACTGCTCCCAACCTGCCGTAACAAAGTAGGGTTGTGAGCCTATACCCAGTGGAATTTGTACAAACATTATAGAAACGAATGGCAGAAAGGAATACTTACACGTTACAACCACATGCATGCAAAAATATGTATATATCAACATATGTATACCTTTGCAAATACATATTTCAATGTATTAACCAATTATTTTAGAAAATCTTACTTGTACAGATTAATTGACCTTAATCTTATTAAAGGTTTTGCTTACTTATACATAACATTCCCACTTTATTTAAGGCACCCGGTTCAACTCTTGAAAACATTTCACTTCCTTTATCAAAATCCATTCCTTTATCAAACTTTACCGTTTTATTCATTTGAACGCACTTTAGTATTTTCATTGAAGTCACCATTTCAACACACACATGTGTCGTGTTAGAAAATACTTATTTACTTTTAGAAGATCCCTTGTACAACACATTCTCGTGTTAAATATGGGTATATCCATTTAGGTTGCTTAACCACCCAATTATCTACTTCCTTTCTTTACTTTATGGGCATTAATACACTACACCAAAACTGGCGAATGGTCACGGCCAAAATCCCTGACTAAGACTGTGGGTCGGGGACTTGGGTCGTGACCATTTTGGGCGTGACAAATTTCGTGGGTCGCAGCCCAAGTCCGTGACCAAAATATGGTCACGGCTCGCAGTGAGTCACGTCAGATGGTTGCGGACTTGGGCCATGACCCATACCACGATGGGGAAAACAAGGTCGCGACCTTCGTCCATGTCCCATAGCCATGACAAAAATTGGTTGCGGCCAAAGTCCATGACCCACACCGCGACGGGGGAAAAAAAGAAAAAAATGGTCACGGCCCAAGTCCGTGACCCAAAACCGTGATAAAAATTGGTCACGGCCATAGTCCATGACCCACACCGCGACAAAAAAAAAAGAGGAAAAAATAGGTCGCGGACTTTGGCCGTGACCCACAAACGTGACAAAAATTGGTCGTGGTCAAAGTCCGTGACCCACATCGCGACGAAAAAAAAGGAAAAAAATGGTCGCGGACTTTGGCCGCCACCATTTTACGTCGTGGTTGGGGGTCATGGACTTTGGCCGCGACCATTTTTATGCGCGCCGGGAAAAATAAAAATGGTTATGGAAACATAAATAAACACGATAACCCGAATAAAAACACGATTAACATGACAAGACACGATAACACGACTCATAATTTTAACACGAATATGACACGACACGACATGACTTTGTGTAAAAAAACCAACACGAACACGACATATCGTGTCAATTTTGGGTCATTCCGTGTCGTGTTTTCGTGTCATTTCTAAAATTTCCACCCTTACACCAGAGGTTGATGATCGTTTCATTGAGTCCATGGATGTCTCGCTCTTGAATGATTTTTGTTTGCATAAAGTCGTTCAGGTAAACCCTTGTGTTATTATTTGATTTTTGATAACAAGTATAATATCGTCTCGTACTGATGTCTCGTATTTTATACAGTTTGTTCTATCTATGAAGAAATTTCATCAGTAGGTCTTAGAAAAGCTTCCTGAAATTTGGCTAACTCGAGAGGCTATAAAAAATGAGAAGACCTTGAAGAAATAAATCTTGGCGCAGGAAACTGATCACAAGACGAAATTGTACAACCTGAAGAGTCATCACAAAGAGGCCATTGATAAACTGAGTTCTAACCATATTATTGTAATCAAGGCCTTGATCGAGAAACATTCATCTGAGTTTTAAGAGAAGGTTAAGACTGCTATTGACCATGATCTTGAAGAGGCCAAAAAGAAGGCAATGGAAAAGTTCAAGTCTTCGAAGGAGTTCTTGAGGTACAACTTGTAGTACATTGAGAGGGGGGATAGAACAACCTGTCGCTGGACAACCCTAAAGTTGCCCGATGTTTCCCACTTTGCCGAGCAAATAAGGGCATTTGACATTTTTGACCCACTAGTTATGACAATTGTGAACGAGATTAAATGGTGAGCACAACCTGAGCCGACTGTTCAAACTATCAACGATGAGGGTGATAATGATCCAGTTGTGGACGAGACCAAGACCACTCACCACGAGAAAGATGGTAGTGCTGAGGCTGAGCACAATGAAGCTGCTGATGGGTTGACTCCTTGGGAGACTGAGGGAAACCCCACATCTTAAAATTTCTTTCTTTGTTAGGGCATCTTCCTGTGGCCTGATGCCCTTTTTGGATGTAGTAATTGAAACAAAGCAACTGATTTTTGATGTAATGATGCTTATACTTGAATTGTTCAATTTGTATTCTCATTTTGATTATCCTCATCTGCACATTTGCTAATATATATATATATATATATAGGTATATTCTCAGGTGCGGACTAAACCGTGCGCACCCGGTGCGGACTTTGTCTTGTTCCTCACGTGGTCCCCTCATGGTCCCTAAAGACATTTTGTTGTTTTCTTTAGATGGCCCCCCTCTTGTTTTATATGAAACTCTTATTTTAAGACTAGATATTTAAAAGATTGATAGTTTAAGCCCAAATTGATATCAAGACCTTAAAGGCTTTAGAAACTCACCGAATTTTGACCCAAACTCTAATTCTGGTACAGAGCCATAAGACGCTCATTTGAGATTTAAAAAGACTTTAATGCCCTTGGGATTTATCCCTCGCATTTACAAAGATATTTTTGGAACCAACCTAGACTACCATCCCATACCTATAACTGATTTAGACCCAGTAGGTTTCTTAAACTCACAAATAGACGGTTGTTCACATACTGAACACATCCCAACCAAACATGCAGATAGTAGACAAGTTACTGCTAGTGCTATTAACAAAATAATAGACCAAAATAAGTATCCACTCCTTATATTAAGACAATTAATAAAAGACACTCAAATCCTAGAAACAGAGATAAAAAATATCTCTAAAAGACTATTAGAAATAGATAACCAAATCCCAATAGACTTAGTACAAGTTCTACAAGAAATAAATATTAAGACTAAGCATATAGAAGTCCTTAACAAAGACATTTTAGAAATTAAAGCTTTAACTAAAAATCAAGTCAGTGAGTTAATTAAACTTACTAAAGAACAATCTAAGCTTATCCCTAGATTAGATAGTTATCTTCCTAATGGAGATAGTTAGATCAGGCTGGAATGAGGTACCAAGAGACCTTTCCATTCAGACCTTATCACACTTTTACCAAAGAATTCTAGAAAAGATAAATGATGATAGATTTTATTTTAAGATAAATGAAAATGAGATTGCCAACGCTACTAAAGAAACTAGACTCATATTAGAAAGATTAAATTTAATTTCTACATCCATAGCAGCTATCCAAGACTATAACAATAGCTTTGTTAAAGACGTACATTTAGATTTAAAAGCCAAAACATAAGGATTAACCACCTTCTACACATACTTTGTTAAATTCCAACAAAATTTAGCAAATTATCTTAATAATATGGAAAGCCATAACCTATCCAAGATGGATAGTATTATTAATGAACTTAGACTAGACATGACCCAAGTAGAAGAAAAATACGAAGAAATTATAAAGGAAATTAAGGCCGTATATAATAAATCTTCCTAAGTAGAAATAGACTCTCCTTTTATTCTAACTCGTTTAGATAAAATAGAAAGGACTGTAGAATCTATAGAAGTTAGATATATGCAACAACAAGAAAAAGATAATGAAGTAAAAGACTATATTACAAATGTTGCCAAATCCCTAGGCAAATTTTTTTATTTTTTCTTGGGTGTTAAGCGGAACATGTTGTTCCGTTTTAGAGAGGGCCCCACATAGCACCAACTAGTGTAATTCTAAATTTGTTATTTTATAGCCTATGGTATGTTATATTTAAAGTTATACGGTGTAATACCCCGTATTTTTATGCTATAATTAATTTGGGGAGTTATTTAATAAAAATTCGGAAATTAATTATGTTATAATTATTAACGTGACGTGAGTTAGTAATAATATGAAATTGTTGAATATTACTTAAGAGCATAGTAATATATGGTAAATGTCACGAGTGAATGAAAATGATAATTTTGGTAATTTTAGTCGGGACGCGCCCGTGTCGCGTCGGGACTAATTATTGAGATATAAAAGTAAATATTTTATGAGTTGTCCGTATGGCCGTTTTGAGTGCGCCAACGCGTCCGGAAGGGTCGAGATAGTCAGAAAAGTGTACCCGGGGGTTTAGTTTGGGTCTCGGGATGTTTTTAGGCTTAATTAGTGACCCGGGAGGGCGTTTTGGTCATTTTACATATTAGGGTAATTAAACCCACGAATTTCAGCCATCTTTAGCAGCCATTTAAGTCAGCCTTTTAGGGTTAGATTATTCAGAACCCTAAGACGGCTAGTGGAGAAGAGAGGAGAGACCTTGCTAGGTGATTCAAGGCCAAAAACACCACCTTTTGCACCACCGTCACCACCAACGCGTAGATCGCGAGGAGGAGAACGCAGCCACACCAATATCAGCAGGAAACCAGACCTCTGAAATCCCAGGCAAGTGTTTAACTTGCGTATTTTCATTGGTGCAATAATCATGTTAGTGTAGGAATGATTGGGAGTATAATTTATGGAAGAAAACCCCACTTTGTGATAGGAATTTGCATGTAGACAAGATTAAAATTATATTCTGGAAGTCTTATGTAATGTAGATGATAAACCTACGAATTTTTGATGTTATTATAGAAGAAAATTCTGGAGAAAACTGATTAGAACAAAAGATTAAGAAAACTTAGGGTTCTTGATGATTAGATGAGATTTTAGGTTGTTTAATCATGTTTAATGATGGTTATATGCATGCTTAACGTTAGAAACATCTGGAAATATATTACTATGATTGTAGTATAAGTTTTGGGACGATTAGTGTTGGAAATCATGGATTTTAATGAAGAATATTAGTTAAACCCGTAACTGCACTTCTGCAGAAATCAAAATACCTGTTTGATCGATCGATCGACCCTATAGCATCGATCGATCGAAGGTTCGATCGGTCGACCCCCAGACGTCGATCGATCGACCCTTCCTGGCAGCCTATTATTTCCCTTGTTTAATTAGTTGAATTAATTTATCATGAAAGACTTCTTGGGTATTTCAAATAAAATGTTTTGGGATATAAGAGAGACCAGTAGGACATATGATTAAGTGTTGAGAACTTTATTATGAAATGATAATTGGGTTTAAGGAATAGTTAATTAAGGAACGACGAACTACGTATTTCACATGAGAGAATTCAACGAATACCTACGTTAGTGAATAGACGTCTACCTACTGAATATATTACTTGGATGGATAGAATCCACGAGTGTCCCATAACTAGTGAGAAAACCCCTTCGAATTAAGGTTAGAGGCGAAACCTTATACGTAATCATAATGATGGGAAATTAAAGATAAATGTTATGACTATGGGTTACGAGAGAAACCTATATTAATATAATGGAATTGGTATATTTATATGAATGTGTGTACATATATTATATACATGTGAAAAACGTACCCGCGCTACTTGCTATCCCTGAGGTTACCGCGCTGGGACGATCGTATCCTGTGTTGCTTTATGGGGATATTGAATCGTACCCTAGAAGTTAGAGATCCTAGGTACGGGCTATTAAATTGATAGTCGGACGGTCCTAAGAGACGTGTGGGTATGTACTGACCTCTTGGACTTGGAATCTATGCTTCGCCTCAACGTTATTTTGTTTATGTTAATACAGTTCGAGAGCGATTCCGAACTTGTATTCCCTTTGTGTGAACGATACAGGGACTGGATAGCAGAGTATGCCCGCACCATAAATTAGTTGGGGTGTTGTTGTATATATATTATTCGAGTAGTTAATATATATATATGGTGATAAACTTTAATATGCCTACTATAATGTGTTAAGTAGGACTTAGTTGTTGACGCAATTATAAATATTTATTTTGTGAAAATATGAGAAGACACTGAGAAACCTTATAATTTAATGAAGCTAAAACGAGAGGAGTACTTCAGATTGAAAGTTATATTTTTTATAAAACATTGTCATCGACCGGTTTTGTATACGTATGAATAAGTTAAGATAAACGAAACATTGGGAAGGTTAGTACGATAGGAGTGCACATTAGAAGAGAGGTGAGTATTTCTCAAGAGAGAGACGAACTAATATGATGTTGCATTGGCCTGTATCAATTTAAATACTTGCTTAACGTATTTTAAAATCAAACACACTTTCGGGCCCTGACTCGTTTCCTTTTCTCTCTCTCTCTCTTGTGTATATATATGTATATTTTCAGGTGCCCAGCCACAGGGGCGTCTTGCTTAGGATTCTTTGAGAAGAACGAGCTGCAGCTTAGGTGGGAGTTGCAGGTCCCTTGAGTAGACGGCTTCCGACATTGACTCCACTCTTATTACTCTCATTTATGGGGCACGTGTCGCTCTTTTCATCATTTCATTTATTGTTGGGGATTTTTATATTTCAGTTATTCCGGTATTGTTTATGGGATTTGTTTCAGGATGGTTTATGATTTTAGTTTTTATATTATTGTCATTCGTTTGGTGAATGTATGGTTTTATTTAAATTTCGTGGTGTGATTCTCTATTGTAGAAATGTTGTTTCGAATTAATAAAAATCTTTTCTTTAATTAAAATTTGGAAGTTCGTATGAAAAATGTTTTTGACACTTAGCTTAATTATTTAGGGTGTTAAATTGGAAAAAAATTATTTTTATCGACAGTGATGCTGAGAATGAACCAACTGTTTACCTTGATTTAATTTAATAAAGGAGTGATCGCCCGGTATTTAATTAGGCGGGGTGTCACATACGGTACCTACAACATACATAAAAAATCAATTTTTACAATTTTAGCATGCCCATAAGGATAGATCTTAAAAGCTTCTCAATTTACACTTTTAACTTTTTTGATGTCTATTAGTCTTCATTACGGATGCTCTTAGAGCATCCACAATGGAGATGCAAAATGCTAAAGAAATTTGCATCTTTACAAATTAGACTGTCTGAACTGGTGAAGTTTAACGAGCAAATTCCGTTGTGAAATTTGTAAGGATTCTGTAAAGATACAAACTGGTTGGAGAATTTGTAAAGGGTTCCTACGAACTTTTGAAGTCCGTAAGGGTTCCTACGAACTTCTTTTCTTCGTAAGAATTCTTACGAACTTCAGAAGTTCGTAGGAAGTATTATTAACACATTAAAAAATTAAATTTGGGTTCCTATGAACTATATTAATTTGTAAAAATTTTCTACGAACTAAGGGTGTGTTTGATAATACTAATTTTTCATGGAAAGTACAATATATGGAGTCATTTTCCATCTTTTGAATGTTTGGTAAACAAAATTTTTCATGGAATTGATTTTCTTAAAACAACTCACATAATCACTTTTTCCACAAAAAGGTGGAATTAAAAAACCTCCTCCCACCTTGTTATTCATTTTTCAGGGAAAAGAATTGCCACGCTAAAAAAATTGCTAAAAAATCCAGAAAATGAGTAAAAACTCAAAAATAAAGAAAAAGTTTCAGAATGTGAATAAAAACCAAAAAATAATGAAAAAAAATTCAGAAAGTGCATAAAAATCCAAAAATAATGAAAAAATACAGAAAGTGAATAAAATCACAAAAATAATGAAAAAAAAATCAGAAAGTGAATAAACTCCCCAAAAAATGAAAAAAAATCCAAAAAGTAAATAAAAACTTAAAAAAATTGAAATAAATCCAGAAAATGAATAAAAACCCAGAAATAATAATAAAAATCTAGAAAGTGAATAAAACCACCAAAAACAATGAAAAAAAATACAGAAAGTGAAGAAAATCCCAAAAAATGAAAAAAAATCCATAAATAATGAAAAAAATCCATAAAGTGAATAAAAACACAAAAATAATGAAAAAAAATACAAAAGGTGAAAAAACGAAAAAATTCCACAAAGTGAATAAAAACCAAAAAACAATGAAAAGTTTCTAGAAAGTGAATAAAACCCCCAAAATAATGAAAAAAATTCAGAAAGTGAATAAAACCACCAAAATTCAAAAACTTGAATAACCCCCTCCCCCCCCCCCCCCCCCCCCCCAAAAAAAATGTAGAAAGTGAGTAAAAACCTAAAAATATTGAATTTTTTTTCTAAAAAGTGAATAAATTCTCAAAAATAATTTTGAAAAATCCAGAATGTGAAAAAAAAAACAAAAAATAATTTTAAAAAAATCCAGAAAGTGAATAAAACCACAAAAATAATGAAAAAAAATACAGAAAGTGAATAAACCCCAAAAAATAATGAAAAAAATACAGAAAGTGAATAAAAATTTAAACATAATGAAAAAAATCTAGAAAGTGAATAAAAACCCAAAATAATGAAAAAAATACAGAATTTGAATAAAAAACACCCAAAATTTATTAAAAAGTTCAAAATTTATTAATTAAGAAAACAAATAAGAGAAAATGAAAAAAATACATAAAATAAATATTAGTCCCAAAATTAATTTAAAAAAACACCAGAAAATAAAAAAAATGAGAAAAAAGAGAGAAATCAATAAAAACATAAAAATAATGAAAAAATACAGAAAATGAATAAAAAATAGAAAAAAATATTAACCCCTGAATTAATTTTAAAAAACACCTAGAATTTTATTAAAAAGTCAGAAATTTATTAATTCAAAAAAAGAAAATAAAAAGCGCTAATTTTTTTTTTAAAAAATGGAAATGAATAAATACCCTAGAAAACAAGTCAAAATGCAAATATTTGAAAAAAAATTAAAAAAAAACAAGAGAATTAAAAAAAGGAACAGACTTGGCGACACGGGGGACGAAACAGTTGGGGTTGGGTTTTGGGGGGGGGGGGGGGGTTGATTTTTATTCATTTTTTATTTTTTCCGAATACATTTTTTTCGTTTTTATATTTAATACCGAGTTAATATTTATTTTCTGGTCCTTTATTCATTTTTCCTGTGTTTTTTTAAAAAAAATTGGTTATTTTTTATTAATATTCTGGAATTTTTATTAATTTTCTATTATTTTTATTAATTTTCTGGGATTTTTATTAATTTTCTGTTTATATATATATATTCTACTTTTTTTTTCATGAAAAATATTGGGAATCTAACACACAAAAGATGGAAAATCGAACATTTTCCACCTGGAAAATAATTGCAATCAAACAACACCAACAAAATTTTTTTATGAAAAATATTTCCTAAGTTTTCAATTCCATGGAAATTGACTCTTAAAAGTTATTTTCCATCTTATTTATCAAACACATCCTAATATAATTCGTAAAACCTTATTTTACTTTTCACCGTTGTGTTGACTCTCTATAAACGAAAGATAATTCACCTTTTTAAATCTATATATTACCTTTCGTCAGGGGCGGACCTAGGTGGTCCCGAAGGTGGGCGGCCACCCCCCTGGGTTTTCAGGAATTTTTTTCTAGATATATGGAAAAAAAAAATTGGGACCTATGTGTAATACTTTAGAGTGTAAGGCATTAAAGTTCTGCTATTCTAGAAAGGAAAGGGGCGGAAGTGTAATTAAGTTTAAAATAACTAAAAGAAGCAATCCGTTTCTCATAACCCTATCCAATTCTCTTTCTTTCTCTACCCTAGTATTACCTCCGCTCCCTCTTTCTTCCTCCGGACGTCCCTCTCCCTCCAGCCCCTCTTCCTCCTGCCTCTCGGTGCTCCGACAGTCGCTCGACCGCCCCCTCCCTCCCGTCCCACCAGCCAGAAATTTTCTCTTCCCATCTCCTCCAGCTCAAAGATTCACACACAACATGTAACTTTTAATTGTTAGATATTAGTTGGGTCTTAGATTTTAATTTTAAATGGGTTTTAGCAGTTAATTTTAAATGTTAAATGTTAAACGGGTCATGGTTTAATATTAAATGGGTCTTAGCTGTTAATTTTAAGTTCATGCTTAAATATTAAATTAGTTTAAATGCTCACTTTTAAATGTTAATTAATAAATGCACAATGTTTAATGCCCAATTTTTTGTTAGTTTACTTTTAATTATTGTGCTTATGTTTGCTTAAAATTTTGAAAATATAGATTTATTGGTATTTTAAAAATAAAAGTATTTATTATTTGTTATTGGGTTGTTGCCTATTCCGTTATTATAGTAGTTTTCTCATTTTATTTTACTAATTTTAATTGTCGAAACATAATTTGGAATATATTTTCAAATTTAGGGAAATTATGTTGAATTTCTTTTACTGTTATTTAAAAATAGGATAATATTTTGTTGAGGTATTTTGAAAAAAATTCAAATAAAGTGAAAAGAAAAAATGGATGAATATAAATATGAATATTTTTAGGGTTAAAAAATAGAAAAAAAAATGCTCTTGTAAGCGAGTTGTAGGTATTTAGATGCGAGTTGAGTAGTGATTTGGAGTGCAATAAAAAACTCCTTGTTCGTAGTCTTTAGCCTGTATGAATGGAGAAATATTGAACGCTGTTTGGTGCGCGTAGGAATAATATCACATCACCCCCGGACCCTCTTTGTACACAGTAGCCACTTTTTATCTCTCTACACTCTCTCACGTCGTATTCAATATCAATATCAATATCAATATCAATATCAATATTCATACTTGACCAACTTGAAATCACACACCTTTTTTAATTTTCCTCTCCCAAACCAACATTTTCTTCCCAACTTTTTTCGTCCAGTACCTGTTTCCCATTTGTAGCCTAGCCATCACACCACTCTGCATTTTCCGTTATCTGTTAAATTCTTCCCTCCATTTATCCTCATCAAGTGTATATATAAAACGTTTGTCTCAATTGTTTGTTTTTGTTTATATAAATGGAGAGAAAACAAGGCTTCTTCTCAGCTTTAAAAGACGAGGTAGTCCGTGGGTTATCGCCGTCGAGGTCACGTGCCAAGAGTCCGGGTCGGAGCGGCTCGCCAATGTCCGGCCTTCTCCGGCGGAAGAAGAACAATCACAGCAACCTCGGGAATCCGGAGTCGTTGATCACGAGATCCGGGAGCTTTAGGCCAGTAGGGGAGTCGTTGACGCCGTTGATGGAGGGTCCGGATCCGGATGGTGAGGAAATCGGGGATTCAAAGCGGGTCGGGTTGGGACAGTGGATGAAGGGGCAGCTGACCCGGACTCCATCGGTTGCTTCTAATGCGTACAAGAGGTCTGATCTGAGACTGTTGCTGGGTGTTATGGGTGCTCCACTTGCCCCACTCTACGTGAACACCACTGAACCTTTGCCTCACCTTAGTATCAAAGACACTCCTATTGTAAGTGTTGCTTGCTGCTTCTTATCTTTTAAAATTTCTCTTAGGATTCTATTTGTTTGGGTTTCTAATGTTATGTCTAGCTGAGAGAGGTAAATTTACGTAATTAGTGATCAAGGTTGGGATGTTGGTAGCTGCTATAGTTAGCAAATGGGGCAAAGTTATTTCCTTTGTTAATTACTGGGAATGCACTGTTGGGCTTAGCCCCACTTTTTTTTACTTGTGAATTTTGTTTGGTACTATTGCAGGAAACATCGTCTGCTCAGTACATATTGCAGCAATATACTGCTGCATCTGGAGGGCAAAAGCTACAGAACTCTATTAGAAATGCTTATGCCATGGGAAAGCTGAAAATGTTAGCTTCTGAGTTTGAAACTGCTACAAGGGTAATGAAGAACAGAAATGCTGCTAGATCTGCCGAGTCGGGTGGATTTGTGCTGTGGCAGATGAATCCGGATATGTGGTATGTGGAGCTCGCGGTTGGAGGAAGCAAGGTTCGCGCTGGCTGCAACGGCAAACTTGTTTGGCGGCACACCCCTTGGCTGGGTGCTCACACTGCCAAAGGGCCTGTTAGACCCTTACGTCGTGCTCTTCAGGTGCCCCCTTTTTTTTAATGCTGAATTATGAGCATTTTATTTGTTTTTCTCTTTAAATTAGCGCTTTTATGTCATTTAGACTATTTTATCATCATTATCTTGGTTGTAAACTATTTTATATTTATGTCCTTTATCAAAGATAATATGACCAAACTGGAATGTATTTTTATTAAAATTTAGCTTTGTTTAAATTAGCCTTTTTATGTCATTTAGACTATTTTATCATAGTTATCTTGGATTAAACTATTTTATATCAATGTCCTTTATCAAAGACAATATTGCAAAACTGGAATTAATTTTTATTAAAATTTAGCATTTATTATTCAAAATGGTACTTGCCTCCTAATGATGAATTGTAACTCCCATTCAGCAGCATCAAGAGGTAAAAAACAAACACAAAATGTGACCTATTGTGTTCCTATTCACAAGGTCTGTTTTTGCTATTCCTTTCCTGTTAGTCCTCTGATCAAACCCATATTCGGGATCTCTTCTTTACAGGGTCTTGACCCAAGAACCACCGCGAGTATGTTTGCCGATGCTAGGTGCATAGGAGAGAAAAAGATAAACGGGGAAGATTGCTTCATCCTTAAGCTATCAGCCGACCCTCTAACACTGAAGGCCCGAAGTGAAGGCCCAGCAGAGATCATTAGGCATGTTCTATTCGGCTACTTCAGCCAGAAAACAGGACTTCTTGTTCACATGGAGGATTCCCACCTTACTCGGATCCAAACCAACGGTGGTGATGCTGTTTATTGGGAAACTACTATCAATTCTTTCCTAGATGATTACAGGCCTGTTGAAGGGATAATGATTGCCCACTCGGGCCGTTCAGTAGTGACCCTTTTTAGGTTTGGCGAGACAGCAATGAGCCATACCAAAACAAGAATGGAAGAAGCTTGGACAATTGAGGAGGTAGCCTTCAATGTTCCAGGGCTTTCATTGGACTGTTTTATCCCCCCTGCTGATTTAAGATCCGGATCCATCAGTGAAACCTGCGAGCTCCCTCAAGATGAAAGGGGAAATGCTGCAATTGCCCTTGCAGCTCATCGGGCGAAGGTTGCTGCTCTCGAGAAGTCGCACGATAATGGCACTGGTAACATGGTTTGGAAGGTGGAAATCTAGCAAAGGTAGGATTAAAATTAGGGCAATTGTTTATATATGACTAACACATTTGTGGTGACCACATATAGGAGTTAGGTTTATTTTGTAATTTAGAAGTTGGGGGGAATGCCTCTATTCATCTGTAAATAGGGCATAATCATTCACAGGTTCTTCCTGGCCTGGGTGAATCTTTATACTCTCGATACAGAATCCAACTATGGAGTTGGAGCTCGTTTTTTCCAGTAATGGATGGAGCAAATGGAGGTTAATTTTTAGTTTACCTTCCATGAATGAGGACTGTGGAAAAGCTTTGAGATAGCAGAGCCACTGACCTTGTTGCGTGATTTTACTAATTTTCGTGGGTAAATTTATACGTCATGGCAGTACCAAGAACACTGCTACATTTGTTGGTGTTAGTTTTTTCTACCGCGTTTGGTTTTAGTATTTGCTTTTGGTTTGATGTTAAAGTTGGGTCTTGGTCTTGGAAGAGAAGTTATTTTCGTAAGACCATTTTTTTAACCTACTGTAACCAACATGTTTCTGACATGGGATTTCTGATTATCTTGTTGGCATATTATCTGTGCTGGCTGAAGTTGTTGTAAACTGAACATTGTGTCTGGATATTGAATGCTTATGAATATAGAGATGAGCATTTCTGGGTCTATGTGAATTGTACATATTAACGCCTGGAATGCTGGGACCTTGTCGCATAAGATATTAAGCGGCTCTTTTATTCACCTTTCTTTCTTTCTTTCTTATTTTAGATAGTTTGGAAGCGTAAATTGCAAAATCCCTTGAACTGCCCCAGCTGCTAATTATTTGCAATTATCATTTTAGCTATACGTTTTAGTGAAACAGAAGTTGGTATTTACAATATTTTGGAAGTTTTAAGGGTCATTTACAAAGTTTGGGGTATTTGCATGTGGAACAGTAGTTAGTGTTTCTTACATGTTATCACTTTCTAAGTGATTTTTAGCTCAATCTTTGAAAAAAGACGAGCAATGGTCTTCATCTCAAAACTAATATATCCAAATTGTATCTCAACAGAAATTATTTTTAAAGCAAATTATAGCTATCGACAATTTTTACTTTTATAGATGTGTAGTTTTTGGACAAAGATTATAATGCTCTACTTTTTTTAGAAAGTACATTTTTCATCAACTTTTTATTTGAATTCAAATTAAATGGCATCTACAATTTTCACAATTGAAATATATTTTGGTAATTCACTTTTAGGACAAATGGAGTATTATGGTAAGGGTTTCAATGGCATTTTAGTATGTTGTGAACTCTTATTATTATTATTATTATTTTTTTCTGAGACAAGTATGTTGTGAACAGTTGGAATGCGAATTTCCTTTGTTTTAAAATTTTAATTTCCAATCTGCGTAACAGCATATAGGGGTAGTTGTTCGAAAGTTCGGTAGGATATGCATTGTGCTCCTTTTGGGGGGTTCTTTTTCTTTACTCGTCTTTTTTGCAACTTTAGGAATAATCTTTTTTAAAAATGATTCTTTGGTCATTGGAGCTAGATCAATCCATCCGTCCACTTAAAGTAGGTGTGGGCCTGTATGGGCTTAGGGTTTAGAAATGGATTTGCGTCGTTTGAGACAAACCGTGTGACAGAAAATATCATTGTGTCAAGGCACGGGGTAAAAGTTTGCTTAACCCATGTGATTTCCCCCACTATATTTTGTTTTTAAACTTATCCATCATCATCTGGTGCTTTGTTCCTTGAAAACCACCTTGCTTATTTGACTATTCCTGCATAAATACCAGAGTTTGCAATTAATTAACGGGATGCTGACAAATAAGTCCTATTTAACATGATTTTAGTGAAATCTATTGGACTGAAAACATTTGTTCATGCAAACGAGATTAATTGGTAAAATCCCTCAATTAATTATTGGCTTGGTCTTCCCACCTCACTCAAACTTGGTAAGTTAAGTTTGCATTTGTTTTTTCATTTGAAGCTGAAGTCTAAATCTCTATTCTGAAATATGAATCTGAAAAATTTGTTTGTTTTTATGTTTGAATGGACCTTTGAATGAATGTATTTAGACTGATTCAGACTTCAGAGGATCATTTACCTCTTAATCATTCAGAGATAAAAATAACTGTTAGCCTCTTAATCATTTAAAAATAACAAATACTATTTGGTATCTCTTAAATCTAAATAGTTCAAATTTAGACTTAAGAGGTAAAAACAAACAACACTTAATATAAATAATGGCTTAGGATATTGATGGTTGGTTAAACAAAAGGAGTATAGAAACTTGATGACCAATCCATCCCATATGCTGTCAATGGGGTAACAGAGGCTCACTTGCATAAACTCACATTTTTCTCTCATCCAACTTATACGTCCACATCTTTTAAAAAAATTTACAGAGAGAACCAAAAGTGCCATTACTCTCGGTATCCTTTTCAATTCTTGATTGTGCAACTGAGACCATGTGTAAACACCGCATAACTCAAAGTTGTAAGGAATTGTGAATGGAATATTATTATCAAATAACATTGACTTGTGTTATTTCAGAACACTGCATCCATATTACGAGTCAAATCGCCTCGCCTCGCCTCGCCCCAAATCCTATCAAAACATGAGTGTCGTAAATACTCTTATTACTAAGAATCTTCCCGATCAAAGGGAGAAGTACAGGGAAAAAACTCTTAAATTACGCAGATTTGCAAAAGATAAAAAAAACATCATCCAAACTAACAATTGGGTTGCAAGGACCCCATTCCGAGAGACAATTTTGGTGACGTAGAGAGGGTCTTTGCAATAATATGTATAATTCATTGTAGTTTTTTTGCATTAAAATTAGTTGAGGACGTTTTGCACTTCTACACAAAATTTAATTGTTTTCGTTTGACAAAGAAATTCAGAATTTTACCTCAATTTTATACCTCACAAGTACAATAACTGTTGTTGCGTGCGGAAGTTTCTCTTCATTGCGATGTCCTCAATGGTCAACTTATTCAATAGGGGATGCATTATAAGCCTTTTGGGGCAAGGTACATTCAGGCATAAGAATTAATGTACCTCTAGGGTTAATTACTTTGATTGCAGACGTGACATATAAAATCTTAAGTAGAGGTGTGGAGTAAATGGGGGGAAAACAACCTATCAAAAAAGTCCATTGTTCCCACCCAATCCCATCCACACCCTGATTGCTACCACTTTGACTAATTCACAAGTGGGTCCTCTCCAAAGAAATGCAACGCCGGTTAACTTTGTGAATAAGGTTCCTTACATGCATGGACTAAAGTTATGCTCCCGCACCAAAATTTGAATTGGGATTCAGAATATATGGACATATACAAAGTCCCATGGCATTTGAATTGCCCCAAGAGGTGAAAAAACCTTTGTCTCGACACTGCAATTCCCATAGGAGAGGTAAAAACAAAACAAGAACAAATAACAGTGATCTCGAGGCACTTCACCGGCCGCAAGAACACGTTTTTGCCTTAATCAATCTATTGTTATATTTACCACAATGCTTTATGCTGAATGCTCTAGAGTTGATAATTTGATAAAATCATTATGCATAAAAACAACACTCCCTGTTAAGAAAACAGATAACACAAACAAAAAATTAAAAAAACCAAAAGAAAATAAAAGTTATGTCCTCTTGAGGAAAAATTGTGCATTTAGTAACTTTTTTAGTGATTCAGCTTTTCAGTAGGTGAGATCCACTAGCATAGGAAGTCAATATCAATCATGTTGTAGGCCGGTCTTACTTGGCTGCTTGGGAACTCGAGTTCTATTGAGGCTGATCAATCTCAAAGTTATATTTCCCTCTATAAACTAAATGACTATTTTTCGAAGGATTCAAATATATTATGGGGAACAGCTTAGTTTAGTAATAAACACATCTTCCTTATTTCCTAGGATGAGTGTGTTAAGACTCTAATGTTGACTTAGAACTACAACTTCAACTCTCACACCTTATCTAACCTTCTCAACAACCACATATATACTAAATTATTTTATTCGCTCAATTTTGGACTATATATGTGCCACAGCTGGCAAAAGAAAAAAACAAAATGATGCAAGGCTTGGCTCAAGTTTTATTAGTTACAAATATGATGAAATGAAGGCCTTGAGGCTGGCTCATATACGGAGAGAGAGATGTTTTTCTTGTAATCATTATGGTTTAAATGAAAGTTCGTGACTGCTTTCATTAGTTGATGTAGTCCCTATTATGAGGTGAACTATTACACTTGTTGCATCCTTTTGCTCATGAGCCTCCTAATCATGCAAATTGGGAATCGAGCAAGTTTAGTCAACTTAAATCATAGAGATTTTGACAAGTATATGTATAGAATTTAACACACCAAGAAGTTGAATCTTCCCTGTGGGTCAGTAGCAGTTACCAATTATTTTTTGGTATCCACATTGACTTTGTGATCACCATCTAATTGTTTTACTCAATGTAGATGTATCTGAGTTTTAGGAAGTGTTCTTGATTTGGTTGACATGCTGAGCAATTCAATGTGCATGTATAGGATTTGGAGAGAAACTTGGAAGTTACCAAGGAAATGTGTGTCTCAAAATTGTCGAAAAGGAAGTTTCCCCTTGTAGTTGTGTGATGTATAAAATATATATATTTATGAATGTGCCAGCACCACTATTCTATGATCTAGGTCCAAAGATTGTACCACACAGCCCCAACGAAGCATTTGCCCCCATCTAATTTTAAGATGGAAGAATCCCCCATCATTCGGGGTGTAGCACGTGCAGCTCCACATGGGTGCAGAAATTGTTCATTTACTTATTAAGATGGAGGCCTTGAATTAATCTGGTACGAGTAATCTATCAGGTTTTGGAGGCACTTCAACTGACAGATTAACGTGGTTTGTGTGCATTTGTCACTGTTATAATTTCAGACTCTTAACAACATCTAGTCTTATAATTTTATAGGTAAATTATACCAAATTCCCTTGAATTATAGCGGTTTTGCAAATAGCCTTTTAATTAAAAAATATTCGACAAAGAGCACTCTAACTATTGAATTTTGACACCTAAAAAATATGCATAAAATAGTTTAGGGGTTGTTTATTGAGTTTTTTTTAGATTAGGGGGCTATTTAAAAAACCGATATAGTTCAGGGGGTCTGGTGTAATTAACCATAATTTTATAAATTTTATGTGTAAAGTACCCTTTACAGTAAAATTGTACATTACTCCATTTTGTACTTCATTGGTTATTTAATTTTATGCGTAAAAATGAAAAAGACCAATGGAACACGTAAAATGGGTAATTTTTACTAATACTATTGTAAAGAATTAAATATTGAATATAAATCTCTTTTGGTAGATCTCGTCGAAAGATTTACAAATATATAAATTTTATTATCATCGAAAATATAGATTAAAACATATAACATTTAGTCGTCGTGTCTTTTGTGGGCCTTAATGGCTTGTTGAGTTTGGGCCTTGAATGGTTTTTGTACTCTATTTGTATATTCTCCTTTTGTAATGTTTCGACCCGAATTTATGGGTTACCCGCAGTCAACCCGCTCTGCCCGAGCGTTAGGTGTGAAGTGCAATGAGACAACCTATATAATGTTGCTAATCCAGTTTTATTTAGATTAACGTTTTGCTTGTTTAGCATGCGATACCAATTTCAAATCAAACTACGTGAGGGCCCCGTGGAGAGCATCCGGAGTCCAAGCATACAGAGATATTAACGTAAAATAGAGAGAGTACTTACCCGTATAACGCCCTCAAATACGAAGCCACTTTCAACCTGTCGTAACAAAACGAGAGAGTGAGCCGAATGCTTAGTGAAAAATATACAACAATGCAATATAGAATCGAACGACCGAAAGAAGGCTCTAACACGTTACGCCTATGTGTACATGCAACTACCTTGTATATATAGATACATACATATACGTATACTTAATGTATGAAAAAAATTTATTTTCGAAAACCTTATTTATCCCAATTAATTCACTATAATCTTGTAAAAGACTTCCCTTTTCTCATTTTGATATTTATCCCTTTATTTAACATACACGATTAAATATTTGAAATAAACTCACTTGGTTTGACTAAAAGCCACTTCTTTATTGAAATTACTCTTTTCATTTTTAACCAATCCACATTAATATTTTCATTGAAAATCACCCTTTAAACACATGTTAGCACCGCGTTAAAAAGTACTTATTTAGCCTTTGAAAACCTTTCATGATACACCCTTGTGCTAATTACTTAACAACCTATTTATCCACTCACTTTACTCTTTTCTATACCTTATGGACATTAATCAATTAAACATTTACCTGTCCATTTTATCCTTTACCGTAAAATTTATTACTTCATTCAAGTTAGGATGTCTTAACACATTTTCACCACACAACCCATTTCTTGACATGTTCCTTATTCCTTTATCTTTTTCCCGGAATCTTCCAATAACTGCATACTTTAATGGGTCCACACCATCGGTTATGCGCGCCATATACTCTAGCCAGTGATTTTGGATTTTCACCTTAGGGCTCCGAGCCCTCCTTAGTTTTTTCGGTGTCATCAGAGTTCCTTTTTAATGTGTTTTAACATTTTTCAAATGTCCACATTATTTCATTTTTCCCTTTTACCTGACGGAAGCCAAAATCCGGAGTTTTACCCCAACTAGCGTTATACTTTGAAAATCATCATTTCATGTCCTTTACGCTTTAGCCTTGAATTTATTCCAAAAATCATGTCATTAGGACTATCATGTGTAACACCCTTTTCAAGATTTTTATTTCATAAAAATGTTCCACTTTACATAAAATTACCATTTTACCCCTTTATTTCAAAACTCCCATTTACTCCCTTTTCACAAGTGTTAATTTTTCAAAATATCATTAAGCCATCCATACTAACTTCTTAAGTGTTTTTAACACCTTAACACCCTTTTAACCTTTTGAAGTAATATTCTTCTCAATTGGAAACATCTTAACTTCAATACTTTTATTTCCAAGAATCATTAAACATATAAGACTACTTTATAAGAAAAATACCATTTTCTTTCATTAACGCATGTAGTCTTATAACCTTACATTTATTACCTATAATCCCTATTTCACACACTTTGAGGACTATAATTTCTACTTTTCTTACTTCATGTTTAAACCCAGCAAAATATTTTTTAAACTTGTTTAAGATGGATTTTAATTCTAAAATCCTACCAAATGGGTTAAACATACATTTCATTTCAGAAATTCATAATACTTGCAGAAATATATTTTCAAGGCATAAAAGACATTTTATATCTTCAAACTCAACAAATGTCCACTTTCATAAAATCGTTAAGAAATTTTATAACATTATTTCACCAAATATTTTAGAAAAATCAGCATCATTTCCAAACATTTTATTTCATAAAATGTTTAAAATCAAACTTTTAGAAAATGCATCATTTTCAAAAAAATCCCAATCTTTATTTCAAGAAACTTTGAAATATATATTCATCATTTATTCGCAACAAAATGACATTTTTTCCACATTTTTATTTCATAAAAATGTTTATCATTAATTTTACTAGAAAATCCATCATTAAGTTCATAAGCATTCTACTATTAACATTCTAACAATAAGACTACAAACACGTAAAATAGAGTCTTACTATAAGAGTAGATTTTTCCACCTTAATGAAGCATCAAGAATGTAAGGAATGGAAGATCTAAGAATATGACAACCTTCCACCTCCTATGGTGGCCTCAAGGAGGTTTTCCCACTCTAAAGCATGCTCCATTTAGCAGTTGTAACACCCCGTATTTTTTAGGATAAATAATTTAGCTAATTTGGAGAATTAGAATTTAAACTAAATTGATGACATGGAGAAACTATTTAAATTGGAAGATTCAATTTATTTGGAGAATTGAGATTTAAATTAATTCGGGTTATTTCTTTTAAGAATACATGTATCGTAATTTGAGATTTTAGTTAAGTAAATCGGATGATGATTCTGAGTGTACGGTTGAGTCCGGAAGGGTCGAGATAGTCAAAATAGAGTATCTGGGGGTAGTAATTGGGTCTCGGAGCGTTTTTAGGTATGACCAAGCCCACACGGGAGTGTTTGGGCCATTTTAATTAAGCTCATTAGTCTAAAAATGGGATTTGCATAATAAAATCAAAATATGAGAGGGTATGGCAGCCATAATTCATTTTAGAAAAAACCCTAGTTGCAGAGGAGAAAAGAGGGATCAAGTGGGAGAACTTTTGGGAGTCAAGCTAAGAGGAGATTGATGTGTTCTTAGTCAAAATCTCCATCTACATCGAAGGATTAGACTCTACGAAATTTTCAGGAAAGTAGTTAAACTTGCTTTCATTTAAATTGCGGTATTGCGATTCATATCATGGTGGGAGTAAACCATATTCATTTTGGGATGAGTTTTTATAGCAAAATTCATTTTTGGAGGGTATCACATGTTAAATCTGGGTTTGGGGGATTTAAGAATTAAGGGCGAAATTGATGTTTAATTGATGTGAGAATAATATCATATGACGCTAAAATATGATTTAGAATCGAAGATCTGTAGAAATTGTTGTTGAATTTGAATTATTGAATCGAATAGAGAATTGTTATTTAAGGGGGATTGAGAAAAAACTAATTTATGAACCCTAGAATTTTAATGAAAATCACTGAGGATTAATGTCATATATTAGTGTTTGAACATGTTTATATATGAAATAAATATGGGAGATAAAGTAATCGAGGTCTGGATTGAAGTTGGAAAGCTTCGGAGATTAAAAATGGTGGAAAAAGCATTCGGGGAAGATGACTGTTATCTGGTCGATCGATCGATCGACCCCTCCAGTTATTATAAAACATGAGACTGTAGATCTTTTCTTCACGGTCGCGTGGGCACTGACCTCGTATTTTTTTATTTTTTTTTAATTTGATATGATTTTTCTACGATAGGGTGCGCAAGACCGACATCTTTACGAAGAAATAAATTCGGATTATTTGGAGATCTCCGTAGATGAGTGACGGACTTTGAAAAAATATAAAGGAACATTATTTTATCCTTGGATTAGATAGGAATGAATCCGGGGTATGGATTTAGGAGTATTTATAATGAACGACACTCGACAATATATGTAAAAAAATATACGAACATATTCGAATGGGAATTTTGGATGAATTTAGCATACGGGATGGTATCTTAATGTGGAATTTAATTGATAGAAATTAAATAGAACCTAATACTTAGAGTTTTATGGGATGAGTATTAAGGACTATTAAATTTAATAAGGGTGATAAACTTATTAACCGAATTTGGTGACAAGAATTCTAAAAGGTTAAAATACGGACCAGTAAAGGGAGTCTGGGCATTTTGGTTGAGTGATTCCACTTGGATAAAAATTAATTGAGGTGATAAAAATTAAATTAAGGGCCAGAATTTTGACTCTGATATTTTTCAGGCTAGTGCTACGAGAGTTAGGCACAAATTAGCCGGTTTAATTTATTATAATAATATATAATAAATTATCGAATAGTGAATTTAATGAGAGGTGTTAGTTAACCTTAATAGTGGATTTTTGTATAACAAATTCTAAAGGGTGAAGATACGGACCATATGATTTAGTTGGCGTATTGTAGTTGAGTGACACTACTTTAATAAATTAATTAGTGTGAAATTGATTAGATTAATCGGTGTAATTTGAAATGTAACGGATTCGGGAGATGATCGAACCTATGACTTAGATCAGTAGGATATGAGTGAATTACCTACTCAAATATTTTAAAGGATAATTGGAATACTTCGAGTAGTGAGGGGTACTCGGGAATATACGATAAGAAGTGTAATTGGAATTAATAATACGTAGGATATTCGGGAGATATATATGCTATGTATGAAATATATGATATAGGTTGTGTGTATACCTATACTGATTTGTATGATTTATTATGTGTATGGCATACCTACCATAATTGCTATCGCTGGAGGTTGATTTTCGAAAAAGGACCATCTAATCTTTGTGTGCCTTCGGGGGGGATTTAGATTAGTACCTTAAGGACATATGACTGCGAATGATTTATTTGTGAGTTAATAAGTCAGCTGACCATGGGAGTGTAGGTATGTGCGTGACCCATGGGTATGTGAACTATGTTTGCCTCCAATATGTGTGATTTGGATTGATACGGTTCCAGAGTGATTCGAAATTCGTAGTCCTTTAAATAGTGCGTGATGTACTGGGACTTGATAACAGAGTATACATACACCGCAGGTCCCAGCCTAGGGGTGTTGTATTGTAAATATATAATTAGTGTGATAAATATATATACTTGTGATTTATTCTACTACGTGTGTTTGGTAGATGATGTACCAGGACATTATAGTATAATATACTCGCACCACAACTCAGCTTAGGGGTGCAGTGTTAGTATATATATATAACAAAGTGATATATGTATACGTGTGATTTTATTCTACTGTGTGGGTTTAGTACAAGAGAAACATGGTGACATTAAAAATAACTATATTATGGGGAGAAATAAACATATACTGAGAAATTTATAATGGGATAAAAGACGTGGAAATTCGGTAACATATTGTATGGGTAATACAGGTGGGTACAATGAGTTAATATGTAGAAGGAGACTTGTAATGGCTAGTTAGGTGGGGTAGATTAACTAAGAAAGGTATAAGGCAAGCATTAAGTTTGCACATTAGACGAGGGGTGAGCTATGTCTCAAGAGAGTGCAACACTAGCTTAAATATGAAAAGTGTGCATGCATATTTAATTATTGCAATTTAACTGCTTGCTAAATATTTTCAAAATATTTTACTTGGGCTCTGACATGTGTCAAAATCTTTTCCAAAACTTTTTAGGTGTCCAGTCACAGGGACATCCAGTTTGAGGATTCTATTCAGGAATGCGCAGCTGCAGCTCATGCGGAAGTTGCAGGACTTTGTTATAGACGCTTCGTTCATTTACTCATAGTGTAGGAAATTTTCAGTACTCATTCGGGTATGTCTCCCTCAGATTTTTTATTTAGTTTACTTATTGGACTTTGTGTATCCAGGTTATTGTTTCAGTTACTGTTGTATTTTACTATTGAACCGTTAGTTAATTCGGTTATCTTTATTTATGTTATTCATCTGTATGGGATTCAGTTATTAGTTGTGTTGATGGTTTTATTATTATTTATTTTCTGCCTGTTGTTAATTAATGAAAGATAAAAATTGGCACCAGTCAAATTAAATTACTAGGTGGTTAGTAAAATTAAAAAATTTCGACAGTGATGCTAAGAATGAGCCATATGAGACCAACGTTTATTTTGATCACGGGCTAGCCACCCGGTATTTTAGTAGGCGGGGTATCACAACATTAAAGTAGAATACTCTTTGAAAACCCTCTTTAAAACTACATGAAATATCCATCCTCATTTACTCCAAAAATTCCCTACAACACCTTTACAAATTCTTAGCTATGCCCAAAATGGAGGAAATGGGTATCTAAAGCTTGGATATGGTGAAGACTTGAAGAATATGATGATTTAAGGTTGCCATATGGTGGTGAAATGGTGGTTTGTGGTGGAAGAGTGGTGCAGAGAAGCTCAACAATGGTGGAAGACCCACTCCACATTTTCTCTATCTCTTCTTCCAACTTTCAATAACTAAAATCACCCAAACAAGCCTTGTAAAAATCCATTAAACACTAAAATTCCGTTTTTACCCAATCCGAGTTCACTAGAGCTCGATAGCTCATTAATCCAATGGCCCAGAACGAGACAGTGCACAAGGGCAGTCTGACTTAAAAAAATTCGATTGTCCTCGTTCGAATGAGAAGGGCGTCTCATTCGATACCTCGCTTCTAACGACCTTCTAATGACCCTGATCAGTTATGTAGTGGGATTTCGTTCAAAGCTCGTTTGATCCCTTGCTTCGAATGATCCTTGATTCTCGTTTGAACGACACATCTTTCATTCAAATGACTCTTCTTATATGTCCTTAATTTTTCTCCAATTTTAACCCACGACTTCCACTAATTATCATCAAGCTTCCAAAAAATAGTCAAATCAGAATATAATCCCAGTTATAATTATCCAAATCCCAAGGTTCTCATTTTAGTTCAATTTAAGCGGGAAAACAATTAAAATATTAGGCCGGGTATTACACCTTTTGATTTATATGTACACTTAGACCCCATTTGTTTGTCTCAAAATTATAAATCGGTCCATTTTTAAATTGTCGCATCTATTAATTACGTTTGATTTCATTAATAAAATGATTCATTAATTGGCTCATTTCAGCTCATGTTTAAAATATGAAATTGAAGTACTTGACCAACAACGTGAAATCCATCGATATGAAATAAGAGCATTTCACATATGCTCATACATATTCATAATCTCTCTCTCTCTCTCTCTCTCTCTCTCTCTCTCTCTCTCTCTCTCTCTCTCTCTCTCTCTCTCTCTCTCTCTCTCCGTTTATTTTTAACTTTTTTCTTATTGAACCTTAACATCAGTTTCATTTTACCAAATAGCGCGTAAAATTAGATTTAAACTCATTTTAAATTCACTCATTTGCAACTCACTAATTCACAATGAACCAATATACATAATTAAACAATTTGCACAACCAAACAGGGCCTTACATTTGAAAAAAAACATATAACATTTTAAATTTTTGCATGAGATATAAAATAATGTGGCGGTGTATGAAAATATAAGTCAAGTTAAAATTAACTCAAATATCAGTTTTATAAAGTCAGTTTTGCCGCATATTATAATGTTCAACATCTCCCCACATATTTAATGTCAAGTTACAAAAAAAATAAAACATAACATTTTTATGAGCATCTCCCAAAACAATGTAGGTATAACAAAGTGAATTATCTTCACTTGTCCTTATTAAGATCCAGATTTATTCGGGTGTAGTTGAGAAGATATTGAATTAGTATCCAAATATAATTCACATTTTCCCTATTGCATTCCTATCTTACACCACATTTAGATTACGATAAAAAATTGTATTTCTTTTTAATTTTGTATTTAATAGATTATAAGTTATGCTAAATTTCAATGTTTCTATTATATACATTTTCAACATCATAGTCATCTAAAATAAATAAATCAGTTTGCCTTGTCTAAAGAAAACATAAAAGTATACTCATGTCTTACAAATTTGTTGTGAACTGTAACTTTGAAAAAATATTTTTTGCATGATTATAAAGTCTTAACCGATGATATTCATACACTATTACTACACAAATATTCATCAATTTAGCCTTTAAAAAACATTTTTTGCACAATTAAAAGGTGAAAACTAATATTACTTGTACACTATTACTACACAAATATCCAATTTTTTCCTGATTAAAGAGTCTTAGCCAATAATATTCATTAATGCAATCTTCACTAATAAATTTTTGATAAAACTATATTACAATTATTAGTTATAAAAAACAATATGTATATATATATATATATATATATATATATATATATATATATATATATATATATATATATATATATATATAGATAGATAGAGAGAGAGAGAGAGAGAGAGAGAGAGTGTGTGGTCTCAATTTAAGGTCCCTGAATGAGGTTCATTTTTTTAAAATAGTAAAAAAATATTTTTGGGCTGATTTTTTTTATGATTTTTAAACATTTCAGTAGGATCGTAAAAATATAATCAACTCAAAAAGATTTTTTTTGCTATTTTAAAAAAATCAGTCAAACCGTGTCAGTTTTTAAGTTGTTAAAAATTGACAAAGCAGGAACGATTTTTTTAAAATAGTAAAAAAAATTCATTTTGATCTTTTTTTTAGATGGCCCTACTAAAATGTTTAAAAACCATAAAAAAATCATCCCCAAAATATTTTTTTTACTTTTTTAAAAAAATGGACTTCATTTAGTGACCTCATGAGATCCTCTCTCTCTCGCTATATATATATATATATATATATATATATATATATATATATATATATATATATATATATATATATATATATATAATATGAGAGGAGAGTGCTTTACTGTTCCAAAATATCAACGGTTGAGATCGAATTTTTTGGAACGATCTAAAGGTCTCAGATTGTGCCATGTCACCATTTGTGCATTGTGACATGGAAAATGAGAGATATCAACTCTTGAACCAACCTTACCCCCCCCCCCCCCCCCCCCCCCCGTCTCCTCATTTTTTCCCTCCCCTAAAACACTCCCCTCCCCTCATTTTCTCCCTCTCCCAAATCCGCCTCCTCCGCCCTTCATCCTCCGCCCCCCTCTACCCTCCACGCCACCTCTTCCTCCTCTCCAAGAAACTCTAGAGGTAATATCCCTCTCTCTTACACACACATGTCTTGGTGTGATTTATTTCCAGATCTTATGATGCGATTTCTTTTCAGATCTTTTGGTTTAAGGTACGCTCCATTATTTGTCAGGTATTTTGGGTTTTCGATTTGTTATCATTTGGGTTTTATTTTCTAGATTTTAGATTTTTAAGTTCGACATGGTTTAGGGTTAAAGATATTTTATGTGGGTTAGGGTTTGATAACGTGGCTTTCATAATGGAAAACTTGGCATTTAATTATAGATGGTTATTTGATGGCTCATTTTTTTTTATTGTCTTTTAGATGCTTTTGGGCTTTTGATGGCTCATTTTATTATTTGATTGTGTTTTAGATGATAAAACTTCAGATTCAAATATTAAAGATCAACTCAGATATCTTTGTTTTGTTGGGTTGAATCAAGTATACTCTATTCCGTTTTATGAAGGATTGTATAATATACTATGTGGGTATATGATGATTTAGATGCTTTTGGGTTGTCATCACTATTGCGACAAAATAAATAATCAATCTTTAAATATCTCTCATCTCACAACCGTTCTTTTCTCTAACTAACTCATCAATGATATTTGTTGAGATGTCCGAGTTGAATTTGATATGTGTAGATTATTTACTACACTTTATATTTTCTTTGGTTACAAGCACATGACAGTGGGCAAAGTGAATTAAAAATGTTAATGGATATCATGAATTGGACCAAACTATAAGTGTGGTTTTTAATTTATTTTGTCATGCACATTTTTGTCCAATTATTGTTTTATTTTTTAGCACTTTCAAGGTATTTGGAATCACTACTAGGCATGTTCTTATATTAAAAAATAGATCAATATTATACTAATTGCATAAGTATGTAATATTCAATCTTTGTTTCTCTGATTATTTAATCTCTCTCAATATTCTTTTATCCTCATATCTTTTTTTATTTCTTATATATTTTGATGTAGACATCTAAAGGTCCAGCTGGGAATAAATTGTTAACGTCGGGTTGCAGTACTAAAGTAGGTGCCATAAGTCTTGGTCGTCAGCAGATTTCAGGAATATTTTTATCCGTGTTCGTTTCAATTGGAAGACATTGCTAAGATGAAAATTTGCTTTACTCATTTGGCTTTGATCTTCATTTTCCCACATGGTTAGCCTTTTAATTTGGGATAAAGTACTCTACCTCAATAACAATTCTAGTATTCCCCCTTCCAAGCATACTTCTCAATTTACATAAGTTTTTTAGATTTTGAGATAAACTTTTTGCATTGGGTGTTTACACAATTAGTTTTAGGATAATTCTCAATTTCCATATTATGACGGGGCATCTTACTTGGTTATTTAAATGAATGACACTAGCATAATTCTCAATTTTCATACAGGGGATCTTAGTTGCTCTTATTAACAATAGAACGTTTGATCGAAATAGGATGATGAATGTGAATAAATCGAGGTTTTTGGGGCCCCAGCAGTTCAGAGGATGGGTGCAAATGGAGTTTTTTCCACGAAGCAGCAACATACACCCTGTTTAATCTCTATGTTATGATGTTTTATAGTTGCGGTGATTCCCCTTTTCTTTTCACCCAGAATACACCCTGTTTGAAATTATTTTATAGTTGTTGTATGTCAAATTAATTTTTAGTCTTAATAAGATTCTTATACTATTTTTTTAGTTATTTTAGGTAACTTGAATCCCATGTGTTCGAAAAAATTAGTAAGTGAGTATTTTAACTTTGAACTTTTTCATTTTCCTTTTTATATTATAAATCTGTTTATCTAAATTACAAGTGTTATGCTTCGATTTTGATATTTTAGCTCACTCCAATATTTTAGATCACTCCAATATTGTGAGGGTTATAGGCGTAGGGGCAGCAGCAGGTGGGCGTGGGGGCAAAGCAGCAGGTTAGGGGTGATGTGGTGAAGGGTTGGGGTAGCAGGTGGGCGTGGGGGGCAGCAGTAGGTAGGGGGTAATGGGTGGGGGCTGAGTGGAAACTCTCTCTCTATTTAGGCGTGGGGGGCAGCAGCAGGTATGGGGTATTCGTCTGTCGGATACTAGCAACAGGTGCTTCCGTTAGACAGTAACAAAAACCTAATTAAAGAGATTAAATGACTGAGTACCTGAGCTGAAATCTCTTCAGCAACAAAGTGGCCATTTGTCATTTATATGCTTCTTTATTCATATGAAAATAATAAATAATATCAGAATGTTCTATTTGTTTTTTTTCCATATATGTTGTGGGTTTATATAGGATTGTATGGAGATATGATATTAAGAAGCTAAGCTTGGTTGTGATGCTAAGCTTGCTTGTATATGACTTTCTTTTTCATCTGTTTTTAAGTTGTTAATACTTAGTATGGAAATAGAAACTTTTATTTCTTTTATGTCTAATCTAAAATTTTGATAGATAATCAAATCCACTCCTCCTACTTTATGTATACTGTAAATATTTCATTTTTGTCATGGCGGTGTGGCCTTATTCATGTTGATACTAACCTAACATTGCTGCTTGGTTACCTATAATTGATTGATAGGGTTATTGCTTTTTGTTTTCCATAGTTCACATGACAATCATTAACATTTTCGCTGTCATTAAGTTAATTATCGGAGGACGACTGGAGGCTTCATAAGGGCTCCATTCAATAGATGTGATTGGATGTTTATGATATTCAAAATGTGCCACTACAGGATCTCCTTCCTTGAGCATCTAAGATTACGACTAGAAAATGAGCCATCATCACATCTTGATGCAAGTTGCCTACAGCTCGCTAGTGGACTGTGAATTCAGGTATAAAAGCTACTGTAGTATGCGTACATGATCCCATTTAGTTTTTATTTAAAAACCCCTAATCATATTAATGATCGCACATTTTTAATCTTTTTTAAATTTGTCAAAAATTTTAATCTTTTCAGACTTTCTGTCATACATTTTTGTTCTGAAAGCAGTTATCCTTTATGTAGACGACAATAATGGTGACCAAGGGAGAGTAGAAACAGTTATCCTTTATTTAGGGGACAATAATGGTGACCAAGAGAGAGACTATAATACTCTATATTTGTACCATAGTCTCTAAGTTGCATGATGTTTACATCCATTTATTTAATATGGTGTGTGGAGTTTGAGGGTGGATGATCAGACGTGTTTATTGATTAAGATCTGTGATTTATATTTAGCAACAATGTTCCTTTTATAACTATGGATTTTTAGATTATTATCAATACTACCTTCACATAATTTCTTAGATTTGACCCCTTTTTAACTAAAATTCGAACTCACTGCATACTTATTGTGCTATTTTGCAAGAAGCTACTAATATAACAGTTACAACTTGCTTGCCTGCCCGAGTTTGTTCATAATAACGTTGCAAATATCCCTCAACTATTATTAGCATTAGGAAAAATGGTTTCTCATCCAATATCCTTCATTTATTTTCATTCACTAAAACTAGAGCAGATCATTATAAACCTGGTCTTAGGACCTTGAATGAATATATTGTATGATTTTTAGTTGTCTATAATCGAATGGGTAGTTTGAATGATATATATTTGGGATTTTATTTCAGTTCCAAATGTTAGTGGTGCCTATCTAATTTGTTATAGGTTTAAACTATTGGTGCTAAGACATCTCAAGTATGACCTCTACAATTTGTGTTTCAATTTTTAGGATTTTTTCCATTTAGAATGCAATTTGGGTGTATGTTCTTATAATGTTTGGGTGTAAGTTGTTTATTTTTATTTTTGCTATGTTTATGATTGATGGTTTATAATTAGCTTTAGTTTCTATTTTGCTCAACTTTATGTTTGTTGGATGGCTCTCTATTGATTGTTAGATCAGTAATGAAAATGGAAATTTGGGTGTATTTCTGTAATAAAGAGGGTGTATTTTGTGAAAATGGTGATGATTAATCTTTTTAAATCTGGAGTTTTATTATGGACAATGTATGCTTAAAATGATGCCCCCATCTTCCTTAATTTCATAGTTTTGGTGTTATGTTTAGTTTTTACAAAATTTTCAGTTCTATTGTGTATGAATGTGTTCTTATTTATCATTTAATATATCTACTTTATTTTTTGGTTACTTATATCTGGTTTTTTAGGGTTTAACTTCTCTTGGTTTTAAGGAGTTAAAAGAAGAGACAAGCATACTCTATTAAGTTTCCATACCTCTATATATATACTTTTTCTCTCTTTTGTTGGTTAGTACTTTAATGGTTTGTACTGAGTTTCTGAAATGATGCATGAAATATTTGTATTTTGTTTTTTGATAGCAGTATTTTATTGTGTAACAGAGGCATTGTTGCATGTATCCAACCTATTCTCTACTCAACGAAAGTATGTTTCACTTTCCGTGTGGCATTAACACATTTTTGCATTTTATTACAATGTCCCCCTTCTAGGAACTCTCTAGAGACATGTTGGCGACACGATATATTTTCTATATAATTCATAATTAGTTTGGTTTATATAATATTTGACTATCTATTTCAATTGACTAACTATATTTTTTGTTTTGTATCAAGTCGCATTTTGAAAACTAGGGACAATCATTATAGTGGAACATGTGGGACAACCTCAATTGATATATGTGTTTTTTTAAAAAGTTTGTTTAGTTGATATTTTTGTTAGACGAATTTGGATTTTTTTTATATTGTTGATTGTTATACCTTAGGCAGAGTGGATAGTCCAAAAAATAAAGGACATTATGTCCAATTGTTTTAAAAAAAATTGACACTATGTTTATTTAAGGCACAATGTGAATTCGATTGATGAATATTGTATATTTTATGCTATATGTAAATTTGTTTGATGAATTTAGACTATTTGAAATAATGTTGTTGGACTATTGTTTATTTGTTAAGCAAGGTGGATAGTCCAATAAATAAAGGGTATTATGTTAATTTTTTTAAAATTATACTTTGGTTTATTGGGGAACGATTTTTTTTCGTTTTGCAGTTACGTACTTTGAAATTTTTTGTCGTTTTGCAATTATGTACTTTAGAAATTTTCACCGTGCCTTCAGGCACGGGCATTTCTCTAGTATATATATATATATATATATATATATATATATATATATATATATATACAGTGATTGGATCATTGATTCATGAGTTTGTAATTAAACTATCAAATTTCAACACATACCCATTTAAAGATATGTATGTTATGTACAACAGTGGTTGATAATTTTAATCTATCTTTTTAAAAATTTTATGGCAAAATTATGAAAAATACCTATCAAAATTTCAAAACAATAGTCGTAAATGTAATTTAAAACAATAAAAGGTGAAGAATGTTATCCCTATCAAGCAATAATGAGAATAATCCCCCGTGCACCAAATATAAAAAAAAAATCTTATTTCCTGCCAAATAGGACAACCTCATTTGTTTAATGTACTTTACGAATCTTGTAGATTATTCCCCCATATCCTATCCATCCAGACTAATAGAGTTCATATAAAGGAGGGATCCTCGAGCTTCGTTCCATCATGTCTACTTTGTAGCTCCCAGTTATGAATTTTCAGAGTAGGACAATCCTAAAATAATTAGTTTGAAACCCGACTCAACTTTTAATAAATGTACACCATTGAGCCATGTGCCCATGCTTTGTCTAGTATCCTAGTTACAGAGATATAATTTGCACAACATCCTAAGACTCAACTTTAAAACCAACATTATCATAACCCCTCATCTTTCACAAACCTTACAAATATTAGGTAAATATCACTAGAATCCAATTAGAGATATTTAAATTTTTTTTACAATAAAAAACATTAAACATGATATAGAAAAATAAAACTCTCTTAAAAAAATTGATGACCAAGAATAAATTTAAAAATGAATAAAAGCCTAAATGTATGAATGTGAAAGAACAAACAAACTGAAACTAATGGATTGATCTAAGAGAGAGAGAGAGAGAGAAAGAGAAATAAAGAGTCGGACCTTAAAACATATTTGAGTAAATTAATAATGGATTACATTAATGAATATAAAATATCATAAAAATTATTGATCTTTAAATTATAATTGAATTTAAAAATTGGGGGAGAAAGGAGTTGTATGTAACTAACCTGTAAAACTTATGTTCATAGCGCATGTACATCATCCTCATATTACTTGTTGACTTGGAAAAACACTTAAGTAATGTGGGAAATGATTAATGGTTTAGAAAATCCTATTGGTTTTGATTATGGGAGAAACATTTCTCATATTTTTAAACTGCCCAAAAAATTTCATACCAACATGTTTTTTATGTTTGATTTCATAACTAAGTGGATTTTCATAAAAGTTATATTAAATCTAAGTGCTAAATATAATATAACATGAAACTAAAGATAATAATGGTAATTACAAAGCCAAAGAGTAAATTACTAATTTGATGATATGAAAAAAATAAAAACAGTTACAGGAATGCATATTTAGCATGCAAAAAAAATGTCAGAAACTATTAAGATATTTTAGCGTAATAATCAATATGGATGAAAATTTATATGTACAAAATGCATATTATAATGTGTTCTTGCAATATATAGCTCCCAAATAATTGAAAGCATGAAATATGATATTAAAGAGTGAACGTATAGACATCATAAAGTCTTGACTCTTGGATATACATGTGTAGTTCATTACTCTATTTTTTTGGTATAATGTAAGAACATTACTAAAAACCATGAGATTATAAAAATGATACAATAAAGCCCAAACATGTCCCTAAGGCATCATCGATGCCCCCAAAACACCAAACAAATGGCTGAAACCACCCGACACACTAACTATACTAATCATATACACAACCCACTCTTAACAAAACAGCCTAAATCCAATAGGGTATGCATACCACAAACCAATTCCTAATGTAAAAATTAAATAACATATAATGTTGCAGTATCCCAACACTCGCCATAGAAGATGTAGTAATAAATTAGCAAAAAAAGCAACACAACTAAACTCAAATCCCGATCATACTAAGCTCAAGTGATGTTTGAAAATCATAAACCTGATTTGACAAGAACACCACCAAACACCGCTAAATTCTACAGCATTACAATGCTGCAAGGCATCGAGCCATCACTAAATACTTTAATACCGCACCAAGTAAGACCTCCAAAAAGGGATGAAAACAATCTTGTCCATACCAAAACCCAAACAATTCCCCAACACCGGAGAACACCGCTCAATCTGACATGAAACTCAAACAGCAGATAGCAATCGAGAGTAGAGTTGAAATCCAAAATTGGAAAACCTTTTAGGTCCTGAGGAGGCACAACTAACGTGATGAGGAATCTCGCCCCAAACCTCATTTGACCTAAAGACCATACAAAAAAACAATGAAAAAGAGAGGAAAAGGGTTCAATCTCGTGGAAGGTGGGGGGAACGCTCAGGAGGAGGAAAGAAAAGGGTGGCGAAAAAGGTACATCAAATGGAAGAAACCACTGATCACAACAAACATTTATCTTCAGAAAGTTCACAATGCCAACATACCCATATCTCAAAGAAACTACGACAACGCATAACCACACAATCAAAACTATAGCCATCACGGATGTAATCTGTCAGAAAATAATAACAACACATAACATCCAGCACACATCAACACCTATGCACAACAACACCAAATCATAAAACCAACCGAACCTAATCCTCACTAGAAAACAACCCACCCCCAAAACATCCAGAAGTCGGAGAAAGCTACCGCCAACCAGACGTGATGACCAATCAATAAAAAATTAGATCTCGGTAGCAGATCCACAACTAAGGAGAAATGGTGGAAGGAAAAGTCTGGGTTTCAAATCAATGTGAACTGGGATTTCTACCCTGTCATATTCAGGCAATGGCAGGGTGAACCGATTTGGGTCCCCTGGGGCGAATGGGTTCGGGGTACCTATTTTGTTAATGTGGGAATTCTAATTTTCTCCTTATCTTTAGCTAAAAGAGTTGTGTTGGTTTAAGACTTTATAAAACGAATTCCATGACTTGTAAATATTATTAGGAGTATTATTATCAGATATGCATTCATAGAAAGTAGAGAAGAACCATAGGAATAAGTGGGTCAAAATTTGTGCTTTCTTTAATGCAAAATTCAATAAGAAGTTGATTCCATTTCGAAAATTGTTAAAGTTTATTCCTTGCATGTTCTTCACTCTCTACATGTTGGTAACGTTATTTCAATGCTTTATTCTTGTTATTCAATGACCATGTCTTCATACAGTCTTGATAGTTCATGCGTAGTGATTAACAATATCATGCCCGACTAGGTTTTTAAAGGGTTGGGGTACATGAACCCCACCTAGGTATTATAGATAAATGTAAAATAGGATAAAATGAAATAAATAATTAGGAGGTTTGATACTTTATCAAAACTATAGACACACCATACTAGGACCATCTAAGCACCTCCTTAGGTCCCTAGAACTCACTCTTTCACTGCAAACCCTAGGTTATTCCCTGAGTACGGATCTAAAGGTTATCGGAGCGCTCTCGGACCCTGTTTGACTCTGGTTAACTTTATCATCTTAGAAAATGCTTAATAAATCTTAGAAGGTCTATGAATACCCTTTCAAAAGGTCTTCCCCATGCATGAATCGACCTTATGATTTGAACAAACGATCCATTTTACTATCAAAAGCTGATCTGGATACCATTGGGTGCTCCTGGGGCCCCATTTTGACTCCTGTAAACTTTCCCGTTTGAAAGGAAGATCATGAATATTTGAAGGGATATAAATACCCTTTTCAATGGTTCACCCCATGTGCGAATCGGCCTAACGGTTCGGACAAACGATCCATTTTCCCTCAAAAACTGAAATCGAGGCCACCGAGTGCTCCCAGGCTCCGTTTGACTCCTGTCAACTAATCATCTCGAACGAAGCTGAATGAATCTTCAAAGGGATTTGAATACCCTTTCCAATCTTCCTCCTCTGTGTTCAAATCAGCCTTACGGTACAGACGAATGACCCTTTTTTACTCTGAAGGGTCACTGGGCGCTTTTGGGCCCCATTTGACCTTGGTCAAATCTCCAAACTTAATGAAGCTTCATAAATTTCAAAAGGCACTCAATACCCTTTCCAACTACCCATCCCATGCATGAATCGACCTTACAGTTTGGACAAACGATCCGTTTTCCTCTAGAAATTTCCTATATAGTGAACAATGGGCGCTTCTGAGTCTCGTTTGACCTCGGTCAACTCGAGAATGGCTCAATGGATTCTTAAAGGAATTTAAATATCCTTTCCAATGGTCCACCCCATGCGTTTTGACTAATAATTCTTGTTTTACAGATATTTTTTCATAAAACCTGCCTCAAACTGCCAATTGGCAACCCTAAGACCCTGCCTTTCGGTAGTGTGTCTAGGGTTCCATGGTGATAGACAGGTCTAGGACCATGCCGATCGACACCCCTTTGGACCTATAAATAAATGCCATGACCTCACTTTGAAAAGGACCCCTGAACATCCCTCTCAGCAATTCAGAGAGTATTCCCTCGAATTCAGAGTTGTTCTTTCCTTAAAAAAGCCCATTTCCCACATTCCTTCCATCATTTTTCATACTCTTTTGAGTAAATTCTCACCCATCTCCTCAAACCACCATCACCTCATCTTGAGATCAACGCATCTACAATTAAGATCTACTTCACGTCTTCATAAGGAGGTCTAATTCTTTCCCTTTGCTTTCAGATTCTCTTATTTTTGCATTAGTTACTTCATTTTCACTTTAGTACTTTACTTCAGTACATCACCATCTCTTAACTTCAAACTTTTTATTATTAGTATTCGCACACACTTTATTTTCATAAAAAAACAAAAAATAAGAAAATGAGGGTTCACTTATAAATTCTAAACGAGATTTGTCATCACATTTTCTCGTGCTAAAACACATTTTTATAGACACACACATATAATAAAGTCCCCGTTGGATTTATGGGTTAAACCCCACCTCGTATTGTCATAGAACTACGTAGACTTTGATGCCCCCCGGGGCTACGTAGGCATCTTGGGTAAATACCTAGACTCGAGTCCTCCCATATACATTTGCCACTTTATTCTCGTCATATATATATATATATATATATATATTTCTAGACACACACATATAATAAAGTCCCTGGTTGGATTTGTGGGTTAAACCCAACCTCGTATTGTCATAGAACTACGTAGACTTTGATGCCCCCTGGGGCTACATAGGCGTCTTGGGTAAATACCTAGACTCGAGTCCTCCCACATACATATGCCACTATATATATATATATATATATATATATATATGCTTGCTTGCTAGTGTCTTATTTGATATATGCAATCGTTCCTCCATAACGACTTGCGAATCGACAAACACTTACATTATATATTTTGTTATTATTTTGGGAACACTCCAAAGGAAAACCTCTCTCTGCCTTTATCCATGACGCGAGTCGAGTGATTCCATTGTCCATTTATATTATGCACATAAGCACACACATCACGGAGTTCTTTAGGAGAAGATTAACACATGCCCATGAGAGACCGAAAGGGCGAGATGGGTGCCTAACACCTTCCCATTCCATAAGTTAGTCCCCGGAACCTTGAACTACTTGGGTCCACAATCATCAGTATCGTCCTTAATGCCATTCTCTCGAGGAGGCAACATTCCCTTTGCCTGTTTTGTGAAAAATAAAATGGTGACTCTATCTCTGCATATCACCCCACATCGATAATGGCCGAGCACCTTGATAAAGGATGTAATTCCATGCACACATTGGAAAGAGTGTAAGGAAGGAAGGATCCACCTTGGGAGATGCATTTTCCTCTCGAACCCCTCGGAGAGACGATCCCTAGGGATGGCCACAGTGACAACTCTTCTAGGGACTATTTTAAGAGGACTAAACTCTACTTTTGCATGGGCGTTATTCTTTTCTGTATGTGTGCATATGCACCTACCTGTATGTTCCATTTTCTCCTATATTTACCTTTTTATGTATATCCCTCTCATGTATATATCACTCTTCACTCACTTACACACTTCACAAACTTGTATATACTCTCCATGTACACTTTACACACTTATACTCAACATCACTTTACACTCACATGCTTCACACACCACTTATCCAGGATTAGTCTTCACTAGCACACAACTACACTTCCTACACTTGTATATATCCTCACTTACACATATCACACATCACTTATAGTTGATCCATGTATAGGTTCACTACCATACACACTCACTTGTATATACTCCCATGTCACTTACTCACTCATATGTATTCATGCGTAGTATAGTTGATGATGCCAGAATTTGTATCACCAAATCAATGTGAATATGCAAGCTTAAACTAGTGTACCAATGGAGTATAAACAAATATATATATATGTAGAAGGAAATGAGGTAAAGAGGGAGATAACACTTAATATAAGTGGTTCAACTAATCTTGTCCTACTCCACTATGTGAATGTGTGTGAAATCCACTAATTAAGTGCACTAATCGCATTGGATACAGAAAACTCAAGCTTTATCTCTTAACTATGATTTTAACAGAGTTTCAACTAGGGTTTATAATGATCGATCCCTTACAAAGATGTAGAAGACAAGTATTTATAGGGCATGGGGGGTGTGGTATACCCCCCAAGCATGTAATAAGCATGTGTGGAATGTTCTTAGCCAATGAGGAGGAGTCAGCTGTCACTGTCACATGTAGGTCATGATGATCAAATATTCCCTCACATGTGAGGGAGATGTTGTTATAACAGTTTGGTCCACGTGGGATTCGCAGTCCATGCGCACACTCCTACGTATTCTGCAACCCACACGCTCTATTAGTTGTCCATCCAGGCCAATACCGAGTAGTTGAGCTGTAGTCTTCTAATGAAATGATACCTGTCCAGTTGAGGTAATGATATGAGGCCGAGATCACTCTTTATGTCCTCATCGTCCGAGCGATGACCCAGGACGAGGGTGGTAAATCATTGAGGTAATATTTTTGAGGCATATTGACTGGTCTTCCAGGACGATGCCAAGATTCCTCGCTATGGGCTATATGCCGAGGATGAGTCAGCTCAATCTGATCCCATTGTCGAGTCATAACCCTTATATTGGATGGATTGGCGAGGGTCGGCTTTGGCTAAGTTAATATAATTCTGGGACGGGGTTATACTTGGTATATAAATAACCCCATCCTTTAGTCTTCAATGTGAAATGAAGGCTGAGGGATGAAGTATCCTCTGGGTATGAGTTGAAAAGGCATATTTTCCTATGTCATATCTGAAGAGTTTGATGAAGATTGGATTGACACTTAGCAGCCATTGTGTGGAACGACGTGTGACCCAAAAATGATGGCTGTAAGTGATGCTTATGCTATTATGCCCTAATGATGACTTCTTTGGATGTTTTGTAAAATCATTTGAGGTATTTAAATTATTTAAAAACTCATTGTCTCTCTCCAATTTTGTCTTCTTCGCACTCAAGTCCTTTCTCACTCTAGAACCAAGTTCTCTCTCATTCCTCGTTCAAGCATTTTTGGGCCAGCTTATAGGGTTCTTCCTGGTGCTTTTGGGTAAAAAACTCTCCAGGTATTCCACCTTCCTTTTCTTTATAAATTTTTCCATTTATTTTTCCCTCGTTCAAGATCTATTGGTTTTTCGGCGACTTAAAATTTTTTCGACGAGTTTCTTTGCTAACCATTAGGGCCTTTAGGAGTTGAGATTTATTGTTCTTTGGGGTTTGGTGACATTTTTGGGTTTACACCATCATTCTTCAGTCTATTTTCCTCTTTGTGGAGTTTTTGATTATATTCTGGTCTTCTCCGATTGAACCCATTTATGTTTTTAGGTTGTTATTGATAAAATATTTCATTTCCCCCCTTTTGATCCTTTGGTCAATAATAGTCAAACTTTATCTTGTTTGTGCCTTCTTAGATTTTAACCTAATTTCACTTAAGTGTAAGCTAAGATTTTGGATGTTAAAGTAACTGTATGAGCTAATCGACTGATTTCCAAACCTTAGGGAAAGGCTCTTCAGTGAGATCCGTCAGCACGAAGCTGAAGCCAAGGCTAGACACCAGACCAAGGCATATCCTTTGTGTCCAATCTTTCCCATTACATTAAAGACCATTCTACCCTCTTCCTCTGAGGTATTTATGGATGATATTCCTTTCTCTTCCTCTTATTCATTTGAGAGCTTATCTCAGACTTCATCTTCTAGTAAAGCTGAGTTATCTGTCCAAGACGACTCTTTATTAGAAATTTTATCGAACTCTGTTGAGCCGACGGTTAACAATACTGTCCCCCCAACTGCTGTTCCTCTCTCTGCCATGATTGCAGTAGAATTCCAAGAAAGGTTTCCAGATGGGGCTCTATCCATTGAAACTGTGTCCTAGGACGATAACAAAAATGTAGTTAATGATGGTGATGAATCTGAGGTCGAGGAGCCCATTGATTATACATACGCCGAGAGCTTTCAATCCACTTTGAAAGAGTTCGACCTTCTTCTTTGGAGGCATTTGTATGGCGTCAAGATGGATGAGGTTATACGTGCCCCTGGTGAGGATGAGAGAGCGTTCCATGATTGAGAGGATGAAGTGATTATTTATTAGTAGATGTTTAAGGTCAACTTTCATCGTCCTATTCACCCGGTCGTCAGGGCCATTTTGTCTAGTCTAGGAGTTGCTCCTTCTCAGCTTCCCCCTAATGCGTGGAGAATTATTTTCAGCTATATCTCTCTTTGGAAAAATACATTTATAGACGAGCCTTCACTTGAAATTTTTAGAGTCTACTACAACATCTTGTCTTCCAAGAATCAAGCTGGCTACTTTCACTTAGGGGTAAGGAAACCAGATAAAAAGATTATCCATGTTTCCCAGAAATCAAACCATAATTGGAAATTGAGGTTTTTATTTGTCTCTAGAGCTTGGCATTTTCCTACCGATGCCGACCCTTTGGAGGACGAGCCGAGGGTTCCATGCATTTGGGCGAATCCATCTATGTCAGCCAAATTAGATGTCGGACTTAGCATTGAAGATCTATATATACTTAACTATCTTAGGGACCAAGGGGAGGAGGTCTCCCTTCCCAAATTTGAGGATTTCATGACTCCTGACTGCCTTGAGGATGGCCCCTTAGTTGATTTGGGTGAGTCGCTAAACTTTTTATCCTGAAGTTTATTCTCATCCCTAAATTTATTGACTGATCCTTTTTGCTTTTCTTTTGCAGATTGCCCTTCACACATCTCTGACGACCTATAGATTATGACGTCTCCCAGTCTGAAGAGTGTTTTGAAGAAGGGGGACAAAGAGCCCGTGAAAAAGATAATTACTAGGGGTCCACCTAACCTTGAGGTCAGCCAGAAGAGAAAGGCGTGAGATCTTCCTACTGACGTTCGTCGAGATAAATATACGAGGTCGAGGGTGAATCCACCTCCTTAGGGGGTTGGTTCTTCTTCAGGGGATTCTTTTGAAAAAATTTAGGCGACTAACCTTGCTCAACTCCAGGTCGACCCTAAATCGTCTATCCCCTCCGTGAAGAGGTCTAAAGCTGACTAACTCACTTTACCCTCCAAAGGATACTTTGAGTTCTTGGAGAAAATGCCACTGTTGAAGACCTTAGACTTTGGCTTTCATCACCTAGGACAAGTATCAACTTCGTATTAAACTTGCATGTCGTCTCATATATCCTTTTTCTTTATTTCATTCTGATCTTTATACATAATTTTTTTTTCGGCCGTGTGCACCCTCACCTCCATCAACAAATGGGCCACAAAGAATGTGCCAATGTTCTAAGAGGGAGAGAAGGCAATTCGAGATTTAGCCGACCTCACGAAGAGTTATAGAGAGCTCTGAGAAGAATATAGTAAGGGTTTGGACAAGCTCAAATCTAACCATTCTGAGGTTCTAAAGCAGAAGAATGAGGAGCTGAGTACTTTGAAGGCCTAAATCGCCAACCATGACACTCACCTGGATGCAACAGTAAAAAAGTCTAAAGATGAGGAATTATTGGCTGAAGCTATCCAAAAAATCAAGGACGAGGCAATAGAAGCCTATAAATCGTCAGACGAGTTTCCCATCTTTGGCATGGAGTACTTCGAAAGAGGTCTCAAGACGGCTTGTTGATTGGTCGTCACCAAATTCTCTAAGGTCGTCTCGTCCATTAGCTATGAGTTAGAAGTCCCGACATGGAGGATACTTTCATGTAGATGTCTCTGGAGTATGTTGAGTCTCTTACCGTGTCTAAAGAAGATGTCACTATAACCGAGGTCCCACTTTAGTCGAACACAAATATTACTACTGATTAAACATAAGCTGAGGGAGAAACTGAAAGGTCGGCCATTAATACTGAGAAAACTCAAATTATTAAAGGTGCCGGAGAGTTGACCTTGAATGTTGAACCAACTTTATATGGGGTCGTCTGTAACCAAAACCCTTCACTTTGTAATTTTTTTTTTTGTGAACACTTTAACGATTTCTTTGAATTTGTGCTCGAACTAAGTTTTGCACCGAGCTTACTTTTATCTTTGAATGAATGAATAAATGGAGTTTATCTCGTATATATGTGCTATCTTTATTTGTTTGTATGCATGAATTCATCTGATGTTTAACAAGTAACCATGCTTGAATGGATTATAACCTTGAGATGACCAGTTAACAATTTTCTTTTCACACATTGTCTAATGCTTAGACGAGATAATATAACCAAAAAAAATTTTGAATTTGAATTCATTAAATTATGGTGTTGTATCACAAGTCCCTTCTCGTCGTTTTGAGAGTGTATGCACGAGAGCTACTTTGTCCATACACTGTCGTATATACCGATAGAGTTTTCCACAAAATTAATGATGTTAAGATAAATCACAATAAAGTGATTTTTGAATTTGAATTCATCAAATTGTGGTGTTATATCACAATTCCCCTCTCATTGTTTTGAGTGTATGGACGAGAGCTACCTCGTCCATACATTGTCGTCTCAGCCGAGAGAGTTTTCCACCAATTTAATGATGTTAAAATAAACTATAATAAAGTGATTTGTGAATTTGAATTCACCAAATTATGGTGTTATATCACAAGTCCCATGTCATCATTTTGAGAGTGTATGGACAAGAGCTACCTCGTCCATACATTGTCATCTCTGCCGAGAGAGTTTTCCACCAAATTAATGATGTCAAAATAAACCACAATAAAGTGATTTTTGAATTTGACTTCACCAAATTATTCTATTATATCACAAGTCTCCTCTTGTCATTTTGAGAGTGTGTGGACGAGAACTACCTCATCCATACACTGTCGTCTCAGTCGAGAGAGTTTTCCACAAAATTAATGATGTTAAGATATTATTCCCCCCTTTCAGTGTTATTGAGAGTCCATGGACATGGTTAAGCCCGTCCGGACTATCATGTCACCGAGAGAAAGGTAAAGCTACTCCACCACAAATGATGTTCCATAGCTTAGGATGAACTGATACATACAATTTGGACTACTCATACAACAAAATAGGAGATAACACCTAGGAAAATTTTCATTCATAACTTTCATTTCACACACTGTTGAATTGATAAAAGAAATTCATATAAAATTCCTATTGATAATAATTTTTTAGATGGTCAACATTCCAAGGGTTGGAGAGTGGCTCTCCTTCAAAGTTTCCAAGATGATACGTTCCCGGAACCACCTCTTCGATGACTTTGTAGGGGCTATGCCAGTTGGAATGGAGTTTGTTTGGATTTTTCCAAATCTTCTTCGAAACTAGGTCCCCAACTACCAATGGCCAGGCCTTCACTCCTTTATTATAGAATTTTTCTATTCTCTGCTGACAAGGAACTTGCCTAACCTTAGCATCCTCTCTTCTTTCTTCTATTAGGCCTAGGTCCACTCTACGCTCTTCAGTATTCTCCTCTAGGTCATATGTCTGGACTCTGTGAGTTAGAAGACCGATCTCTATTGGCACAATGACCTCTAAACCATAGGCAACCATAAACGGGTCTCCCCCGTTGGCATTATCTTCGCCGTCCTATAGGCCCATAGGACGACATGCACCTTTTTAGTCCATCTCCCTTTGTCATCTTCTATTTTTTTCTTGATCCCATTAAGGATTGTTCTATTCATCACCTCAGTTTGCCCATTAGCCCGGGGTTGGCCAAGAGTTGAAAAGAACTGTTTAATGTCGACCCTCTCACAGTACTTCTCTAAGGATATATTCTTGAACTGCTTCCCATTGTTTGAGATCAAAGTGTTAGGTAGGCCATATCTGTAAATAATATTCTTCCAAATAATTATAATGTCTTCTTCTGTGTTAAGGTGATCATTGCCTCAACCTCTACCCATTTAGAAAATAGTCGATGGTAGCTATCAAATATCTAAAGTTACCTACAAACCTTGGTAACGGTCCTACCAAGTCAATCCCCCATACTACAAATGACCAGAGGGAAGTGATAGAAGTTAGAGATTTATGAGGTTGATGAGGGTTGCTGGCGAACTTTGTCCCTTATCACATTTCTTCACGTAACTAGACATGCCCTTGGCTAATATCGGCCACCAATAACCCTGGATGATGATTCTCTTTGCCAATGATCTTCTACCTATGTGGATGGTGCAAGATCCCTCATAAACATCCTTTAAAATATACTGCACCTCAGTCAGATGGACACATCGGAGTAGGGGAGGAGGAATCCCTTATTATATAGGATATCTCCTATGATGGAGAACTTTGCCTCTTTGTATCTCAACTTCCTCTTCTCATCTTTTGAATAGGGTTACTCCCCGTCTCTGATGTATCGAATTATGGGGCCCATCCATGAAGCTCCCAGGTTCAGGTTATGGCAAACCTCCTTCGTGTTATCCTCTTTTTCAATGGTTGGCCAGTATAGGATCTCCAGTGGCACTGACCTTCTAATCTTTGTCCTAGTGGCAGAGGCTAATCTCGCAAAGGCATCGACTCGGCTATTATCAAGTCGAGGGATCCTTTTTAGCTTCACCTCCTTAAAAATTTTCAGCGCTCCCTTTACGCTTACCAGGTATTTTTCCATTTTATCATCCTTGGCCTCATATGTTCCAGTCTGTAGTCACTGTGAACCAAGAGTTGACCGATGATCAATGCTCTGGTGAGGGAGAGTCCTGCAAGAAGATCCTCATAATCTGACTAGTTATTAAGAGCCTTAAAACTAAATCTCAGAGCATATTTGATGTCAGTCCCATTGGGGGCTGACACGATCAAGCCTACTCCACTTCCCGCTTCACATGAAGAGCCGTCAACAAACAAATTCCAAATAACACCTTCCTTAGAAAAAGTACCCTCTTCCAGGGTCCCATATTTAAAAAGATATCTTTCTTCTTTATTTTTAGTCACTGTACTTCCTGTCATGCTTGTCTCTATTTCAGTCGGGATTTCACTTGCTTTTTTTTGCTCTGGTTTTGGGTTTGTCAACTCTTCACAGTCAGCCTCATCCCAGGTGAACTCGACGAAGAAACCTGCCAGAGCCTGCCCCTTGATGGCTATTTTCGGCTAGTAAATAATTTCAAATTCTCTCAACTCTATTGACCAGGCCATCAATTTACCCGTTTTCTCAGATTTATGGATATCCTGTCTGAGAGGAGAGTTGGTGAGGATGACCATAATGTGCATCTGAAAATACGATTTTATTTTTGTCGTGGCATGAATTAAAGTGTAGGCCAACTTCTCCATCTTAGGATATCTCTACTCAGACCCTTGGAGGGCTTTACAATTGAAGTACACTGGCTTTTGCACACCATCCTCGTCTCTAATGATTGTTGCACCGATAGTCGACTCTGACACGACCAAATATAAATATAACCTTTCCCCCTAAACAGGCCAGGATAATAAAAGTGGCGAGCCGAGATAAGCCTTTAACTCCTAGAAGGCTCTCTCACACTCTTCATTTCATTCAGAGGCCTTTTTTAACACTTTGAAAAATGGTAGACATTTGTTTGTTGCTCTCGATACAAATTTGTTCAATGCCACTATCCGTCCAATTAACTTCTGAACATCTTTAATGTATTTTGAGTCTTCATCTCCAATAGAGATTTAATCTTTTCGGGGTTGGAATTAATCCCCTATTGATTCACAATAAAACTCCAAAATTTACCCGCCCGTGCCGAAAACACACTTGGGGGGTTGACTTTCATTCACTACTCATCCATGGTATCAAAAGTTCACTCAAGGTCAGCCTCATGAGTGTCGTCCTTGAGGCTTTTTGTCAGGATGTCATCAATATATACCTCTATGTTTTTCCTATCTAATCTTCAAACATCTTGTTTGCCGATGTCTAATATGTCGCCCTGATATTCTTCAGGCCGAAAGGTATGACCTTGTAACAGTAGGTCCCTTTATTGGTAATGAATGATGTCTTTTCAGCATCGACCAGGTCGATAAATATCTGATTGTAGCTTGAATAGGCATCCATAAAACTCATCATTTAATGGTCGTCCATGGCGTCAACTATTTGGTCTATGCTCTGCAAGGGAAAGATGTCTTTGGGGAATGCCTTGTTCGATTCTATGAATTCAATGCACATTCTCCACTTACCATTGGCCTTAGGAACGACGACAACATTTTCTAGCCATTTAGGGTAGATAACTTCTGTGATGAAGTTGACTTTCTCTAACTTCTTCACCTTATTTTTGATAATGTCATACTTCTCTCTGGAGTACACTCTCCTTCTTTATCTGATCGACTTTGTATCCTTGTCCACATTGAGCTTATGGCAGAGGAATTTAGGATTAATTCTAGGCATATCCTCATGGATCCAAGTAAAAATTCTTTGCCTCTTCCTAAAAAATTTGATCAACTACTCTTTAATCTCTTTCTTCAGGGCCTTACAGACTTGGACGATTTTTTCTGGCTCATCCTCATTGAGGATAATGGATTAAACCTCCTCAGAGGCTTCACCCATATCTGAGATCAAGAGTGTTAATATTATAAGTTGTTTTGGACCTCTCATATGTCCCTCTCTCTTCAGCCGAGTTGAAGTAGCACTCACGTGCCTCAACTTGGTCACTTTGAACTTCTCCTACTCCATAAGGAGTCGGTAATTTTATCATCTGGTGAACTGTTGAGGGCACAAATTCAAACTCCTTTAGGGATACTTTCCCCAAAATTATGTGCTAGGCTGAGTAAACGTTCTCATCCATAATAAAGAAACTGATCTTCTTTGTAAGGCATTTTTGCCAACTATTTTTCATTCTAACTTCCATATCGTAGATTCCTAAAGGATGGACCTTCTCTATAATAAAACAATTGAGAGGATTGTGAATCAACCTTTTCTTACTCAACCCCAGGCCCTTGTAAAATCCCAAAACAACACTTTGGTCGAGCTGCCACAATCGACCAATATTCTGGGACTTCATACCCATGCACCAAGGTGGTGATAACCAGAGGGTTATCATATGGGTGTAATATCCCATTAAAATCCAACCTCGAGAATCTAACAATGAGGGTATCCATATCATCTTTTGTTCTCTTCACCTTTTTCGGCTAAATAGTTGCTGAGTGCACCTCTTTGGGCTTTGGAGGGAGAGCTTTGGCTTCTGGTACATGAACTTTCCTGTCAGTAATTTCCTTTCCTCTTCCTTCAAGTCCTCCATAAATCATTTTAACTTCGAGAGAAATTATGTGAAGCTAACCCTTAGGATCGATAATTAAAGGTGGTAAGTCTAGGTCCGCTTCATCATCATCGTTTGAGGCATCATCGTCTCGGTTAACTTGAGTATCAGGCTTGCATTTATCATTCCTCTTCTTCTGTATTCCATCTCGGCCACCCTTTGAACTACTCTTATCCACATATTTCCTTAACTTTCCAGCCTTTAACATCTTCTCAATCTCATTTTTGAGAGCAAAGCATCTGTTGGTTGTATGGACATAATTTGGTGGAATTCGCACCACAGGTTCTTATTCCTTTTGTGAGGAGGATCTTTCAACTTCTCCGACAATCTCAGAGACCGATCATTCTTTATCTCATTCAGAATATGCCCACAGCTGACTGTCAACGGCGTATAGTCAATGAACTTTCATCTTTCGACCTCTTCTTGCCATCTTTACGCTTTGACTTCTGGAATTTACTTCCACTACTTGCTCTTTTCTCATCATCTCCCTTACTAACCTTCGTCTCCTCCACATTTATAACCTTCTCGGTCATAGCTAGGAGTTCAGATATGGATTTTAGAGGTTATTCGGCTAGCTTCTAGAGGAACTTTCCTTTCTTAAATCCTCCCACCAGGCCGGTCATAGAAATGCTCTCTTCATGGTCTTCGACTTCTAATTTTTCCTTGTTAAAGTGAGATATGTACACCCTCAGACTTTCATTCTTTCCCTACTTAACGTACAAAAAGTGTGTCATATTCTTTCAGGGCATGGCTACGAAGAAAAAATTGTGTATAAACCTCTTTACCAATTACTTGAATTTTTCTATTGAGTTTTTGGAAAGGGAGGTGAACCACACATGTGCAACACCGGTAAGTGCGTTGGAGAATCCCAACACCTTATCTCACCCGCGATCGAGTAGATATCAACAACGGATTGATGCATCTCCACATGATGGATGATATTAATGCTCCCATCATAGTTAGGTGTGAGTATCGGCGGCTTGAGTTTAGTCAGGGTTAGATAGCTCATAATTTTTGCCACAAAGGGGGGAGATTTTAATTTAACCCCTCTATAAAGGGTCTCTACTCTTCAGTATATCCCCTACATTATCCTCCAATCGATGTATGGAATCATTTCAAGGACTCTCGATCGTAGCTACAACCTCTCTCTCGGCTTGAACAATATTGTCTCCAGCTACATCTATGTCGGCTAGATGGACTTAAGGCTATCTAGCAGCCATTCTCTGTCGACTATTCATCTCTTGTTGTTCCATGTCTCGGCCTCATGGAGGCCTATGGTCGTCACATCTATTATTTCTCCTGGATCTAAAAATTATTCGAGATCTGCAGAGGTGATTCTCAAATCATCTGTCGCTGGGCCGATCCTATCAATGACCAACCCTATGCTTAGCCTATCTAAAACTAATGCTTATTGTAGACACCACATTCTATGACTCCCTAAGTCTCTCCTTAAATCCCTAGCACCTCCCCATTTCACTATAAATCCTAAGTCATACTCTGAGTATTGATTTAGAAGCCATCGAGTGCTCCCGGGACCGATTTGACCCCATTCAACTTCATAGTCAGAGGGAAAGCTCTTTGAATATTTGAAGGGAACTGAAACCCCTTTCAACGGTCCACCCCATGCATGAAATGACATAACTATTCGGATGGACGATCAGTTTCCCATCGAAAATTGATTCAGAGGTCACCGGGGTTTCCCAGGCTCTTTTTGACTAGGTCAAGTCTTCAGATCGAATGAGACTGAATGAATCGCTGAAGGTCACTGAATACCCTTTCCAACGTTCCCTCCCGTGTGCAATTCTGACTTACGGTGCCGACGAACGATCCGTTTTACTCTGAGAGATCACTAGGTGCTTTCGAGTCCTTGTTGATTAAAGTTAACTTTTCAAACCAAGTGAAGCTCTTTGGAATGTTGAAGTACATATCCTAACCTTTTTAAGGGTCCTACCTATGTGCTATTTTAACTTACCGTGTGGACAAATGATCCGTTTTTGTCCGATAATCTCCCAGCCAGAGGATCGACATGCACTTTTGAGCCACATTTAACCCAAAGTTAACTCCCGGACCCGGGAGAAATCCAAAAGATTCTTAAAGGTCTCTGGATCACCTTTTTAACGGTATGCCCCATGAGCAATTTGGATCAACAGATTGCGTTCTACGACTATTTTTTTGAAAAAATCTGCATGAGACAGCCAATTAGCAGGTCCATTTCCCTGAATATCGGTGGTGTGCCAAGGGTTACCTATCAATTGGAAAGACTAAGGTCATGCTAGTGATCGAGTGCGAAAAGTGCGCGCGTATAAGGTGCGCATTCATTATTTTCATTTTGCCTACTCAATACAAACAAACCTAAATTACGGCTACACTTGCGAGGCAAGTATGGCGGTAAGTCGAGTATCGAAAATCCACAGAGACGAGTTGTTAGAATTTATAAGATTTAATATTTCGAAATAAAAGTGTAAAAGGTGAATTACAAGTTAAAAAGTAAAAGACGCATAAAAGGGAAATATTAATCTAGGCAAGGGTATTGAAACTAGACTAACAAAGCGGTAAAACTATAGGTTACGTCGAATATCCCTCACCCGAGTTAATTTGTAAAAAATGGATACATGGGTCGACGAGTTATTACGAATGTGTATCGTTTCGACAGTTAATTGAATAAAGGGTTGTCACACCCCTAAATCCTCATAAAAGCCTAATAAGATTTTGGCGTCAACAAATACCCCAGAAATTATGCGCGAAAGGTCGTAAGCACGGGACATACAAGATATGCCCGAGGGGATCCGAGGTTGTCTGGTTAACGAGCATAAATATAGGGAATAAGATACCTGAGGGGGCCAAAATGCGTAGGTTCGGAGGATGAATTATATAATATATGCGTATCATCACACCTCCCAACTTACACATTGCTAGTCCCTAGCAATGAAATAGGATGCAACGAGAACTACAATCAAACCAAAAGCAGGAGATAGTACAAAAGTATGTTATAAAAGCGTAAGTCCACTTTCGTGGGTGATTCGATTGCATTTAGCGTATGCAATAAGCCGTTAAGCCCCTAGGTCACCCTAGTGGACGAGTGTCGTCTCGTGAGGGTTTTTGGGATGATACCCACAAACATCAAATGGTTTCCTCAAAATATGCCCAAAACAACATGCGACGAGCCCAACAATGGAGAAAAAGATTCCATACGCATTATTAGCACATTGAACGAATTCAAACAAAAGTCCAAAATCATTGACATTATAGAATGCATATCATAGAATTGAAACCTTAAAATATGGGAGGGGAGCGGGCACATGCAAAATGTGATTTGGCAAAAGACTTAAATAAACCAGATACTAAATTAAAGCAAGCATATATTCAATCCTAACGGGAATTACACTCATCAATTGAATTCACTCGAAACAGGGAGGTAACACACGGAACATGCGGGCATAAAGAGTAAATGTAAATGGAAACTAGGCCGCCCTCATGTCACAAATGAAGGACGCTACATATAAAATGAAAAACTGTAATCTCAATTAAAGATACCGCACACTAAAGGAGGCGAAATGCATTTTCACAGATTATCAAAACTATTTAAACCTTTAAATTACATCAACCCAAGGTTCTAAAAAATGCGGGGCGTGATGGAGGCGTGGAGGTCAAGCCTTAAGCCTTAGAAGCCTAGGCGGGTTTAAGCGTAAAAAGGCGTGAAAAGGCGTTTAAGCCTTCTTAATATATTTTAATATTTTTACACCATAACAAGGCTATTAAAATACTAAAATTATACATATCATAAAAATATATCTGAATATATTAAAATTAAAATACTTTTGATTATTTTGGATGAGATAAGTGTCCGGTTAGTTAAAAAATTCTTTAAAAGGCGATATCGTTTCACTAAAGCATCGTTGTTTTTAGAAAAAAGTGTCTCTTAAGAGTTTTACTAAGCATAAGGCGTAAAAAACTTAAGGCGAGGCGTTTCACTCAAGACTTAAGCCTAGGCGGGGCCTAGGTGGGTTTTTTAGAACAGTGCATCAACCTAAGATCACATAGGACTTTAATAGGGTTGTAATGTAGGCTAGTCTAGGGTACAAAATGAAGGAATGTATGTACGGATTCAAAGTGTTCGGAATGAAAACTCGGGATAATGGGAAAATGCGGACAATATCAAAATTGGAAAATAAGATCCAAAAAGGCATTAGATATATCATCCGGGAGAGTAATAAAAGCTTATTGAACTATATACAACATTTACAACTTTCTCTTTCTTTTCTTTTCTTCTTTTTCTCATTTTCTTTTGTTTTCTTTTTCTTTATGCTTTCTCTTTTTCTTCATTTTTTCCACTTTTTCTTTACTTTCCATACTCTCATATGCCTAAATTACAATCGACATCACAACAACAACATTCAATCCCAAGTATCGTTCCAAACAAAGGTGTGGAAAGTGTATGTATGGTATATAACTCCAATGTGGAGTTGGTTATGGGATTGGGGTATGAAATGAAAGGCTAATATTTAGGCTCAAAGGGGTTAACGAGGGTAAACATATAAGGGTGAGGTCAAGGCTAATATGGGTGATATAACAAAGAACGCCTATGATCATTTCCAAAAGTTTACGCAATTCTCAAGTAAAAACAATATATGAAAATCATGATCAAGTAACACATTTCAAGAATGAACTGAATTAATGAACGATCGAATGAAATAATAGTGAGATTACCAACGAATTCAACATTTTCAGTGAAAAAAGAATAGTGCATACACTCACAAATGACGAAAGGTACAAAGCTTACTCGGTGTAAATATATACAATGCAACAAAATATTACCGAGTTACAAAAAATCTTAAACCAAATCAATAGAACGATAAAGGTGCACGTGCTCATGGGATTAAACTTTAATTCATGAAGTTATTCATAATATCAATAATGGAGACTTAAGTCTAATAACTTCTAAAATCGAGAACATGCATCATTGGGTTGTCTATTGGATCGATCAATTATTGAAATTTATCATCGGAAAGAAAGGTAAAATGCCCAAAAAAGGAGAAAAAAGAAAGAAAATATTTTTGAAAATTTCAATTTTTCTAAGAAAAGCATACTAAGTAACTAACATGTGAGCCCGGGTTAATTTGTATAAAATGGTTACATGGGTCGATGAGTTATTACGAATGCATCTCGTTTTGACTGTTAATTAAACCAAGGGTTATTACGCCCCTAAATCCTCATAAAAGCCTAATAAGATTTTGGCGTCAACAAATATCCCGGAAATTATGCGCGAAAGGTCGTAAGCATGGGATATACATGATATGCCCCGTCAAATCTCCTAGGAATAATAACTAGGACAACGCACCCAAAATAGACCCGTAAACACTATCACCAAATCCAAGCAACGCGTTAACCCAAGTGAGTTCCATTCAAATATAACCTAATTTAAATTACTTAGAAAGCATTGTAAAAATGCAGTAGATAAATGCTGTAAATGTACACTACAAAGAAACTCAATGAAAGCATGTAAACCTAATTAGGAAAGCATGTAAATTACACTAGAAAGTAAGAAATAGTGAAATTCAAACTACATTAATGAAGATGGAAGATGGTAGCATAATCTTACAAGCCCAAATGGGTGTCAATCCAAGAAGAAAAGAAGAAAAGAGCTCTCAAACCTCCAAAACCCTAACCTATCCTACCTAAAATGAATTATCCTACTTAATATATGATATTACAACAAAAATGGGTATTTATAGTAAGTTGGAATAAGTAAAGAAAGGAAAAGAGAAAAGAAAATAAAGGCCAAAATATCTCATGGAAACAGGGGATCGATCGATCGACCCCTTTGGTCGATCGATCGATCATGAACAAAATATCCCATGTCGATGAGGGTAGATTGATCGATCCTTTTGATCGATCGATCGATCAAGCATGTATCAACCAATTAGCCTACTGCATTCCCATTTCTTCCTCTTCTCCTCCTCTTTTGGGTTCATTATTTTTCCTTCCGCTGAAACTCCCGTAACTTCTTCTTATGGACTCAGAATTGCACACCGTTCGCGGCCACGCGAAGCTAGCGAGGAGGGATACAATTTCCGTGAAGATGTTGGTCCAGGTGCCCAAGATGTGAAAAGACTAAAATGCCCTTGAACGTGCAATCGTGTACGGAAATTGAGCGAAATGTGTCCGAACTTCACACTTAGCATCCAAATACATATAAAAGCTTAATTAACCCCTGCAAAACATGTTAACATAGAAATCCGACGTTGTCTGGTTAACGAGCATAAATATAGGGAATAAGATACCCGAGAGGGCTAAAATGCATAGGTTCGGAGGATGAAATACGCAATATTTGCGTATCATCAGCCCCCTAAATTACACATTACTAGTCCCTAGCAATAAAATAGGATGCAACGAGAACTACAATCAAACCAAAAGCAGGAGATAGTACAAAAGTATGTTATAAAAGCGTAAGGCCACTTTCGCGGGCGATTCGATTGCATTTAGCATATGCAATAAGCCGTTAAACCCCTAGGTCACCCTAGTGGACGAGTGTTGTCTCGTGAGGGTTTTCAGGGATGATACCCACAAACATCAAATGGTTTCCTCAAAATATGCCCAAACCAACATGCGACAAGCCCAACAATGGCGAAAAAGATTTCATACGCATTATTAGAACATTGAACGAATTCAAAAAAAAGTCCAAAATCATTGACATTATAGAATGCACCTCATAGAATTGAAAACTTAATATGTGGGAGGGGAGCGAGCACATGCAAAGTGTGATTTGGCAAAAAACATAAATAAACCGGATACTAAATTAAAGAAAGCATATATTCAATCCTCACGAGCATTACACTCATCAAGTGAATTCACTTGAAACAGGGAGGTAACACATGGAACATGCTGGCATAAATAGTAAATGTAAATGGAAACTAGGCCGCACACATGTCACAAATGAAGGACGCTATATATAAAATGAAAAACTGTAATCTCAATGAAAGATACCGTACACTAAAGGAGGGGAAATGCATTTTCACAGATTATCAAAACTATTTAAACCTTTAAATTACATCAACCTAAGATCACATAGGACTTTACTAGGGTTGTAATGTAGGCTAGGCTAGGGTACAAAATGAAGGAATGTATGTACGGATTCAAAGTGTTCGGAATGAAAACTCGGGATAATGGAAAAATGCGGACAATATTAAAATTGGAAAATAATATCCAAAAAGGCATTAGATATATCATCCGGGAGAGTAATAAAAGCTTATTGAACTATACACAACATTTACAACTTTCTCTTTCTTTTCTTTTCTTCTTTTTTCTCATTTTTCTTTTATTTCCTTTTTCTTTTTGCTTTCACTTTTTTCACTTTTTATTTACTTTTCTTTCTCTCATATGCCTAAATTGCAATCGACATCATAACAACAATATTCAATCCCATGTATCGTTTCAAACGAAGGTGTGGAAAGTGTATGTATGGTATATAACTCCAATGTGGAGTTGGTTATGGGATTGGGGTATGAAATGAAAGGATAATATTTAGGCTCAAAGGGGTTAACGAGGGTAAATATATAAGGAGGCGGTCAAGGCTAATATGGGTGATATAACAAAGAATGCCTATGATCATTTCCAAAAGTTTACGCAATTCTCGAGTCAAAACAATAAATGAAAATCATGATCAAGTAACACATTTCAAGAATGAACTCAATTAATAAACGATCAAATGAAAGAATAGTGAGATTACCAATGAATTCAATGTTTTCAATGAGAAAAGAATAGTGTATACACTCACAAACGACAAAAGGTACAAAGCTTACTCGGTCTAAGTATATACAATGCAACAAAAGATTATCGAGTTGTAAAAATCTTAAACCAAATCAATAGAACGATAAAAGTGCATGTGCTCATGGGATTAAAGTTTAATTCATAAAGTTATTCAAAATATCAATAATGGAGACTTAAGTCTAATAACTTTTAAAATCGAGAACATGCATAATTGGTTTGTCTATTAGATCAGACAATTATTGAAATTTATCATCGGAAAGAAAGGCAAAATGCCCAAAAAAGGAGAAAAAAGAAAGAAAATATTTTTGAAATTTTCAATTTTTCTAAGAAACCATACTAAGTAACTAACATGTGAGTCCGGGTTAATTTGTATAAAATGGTTACATGGGTCGACGAGTTATTATGAATGCGTCTCGTTTCGACAGTTAATCAAATCAAGGGTTGTCACGCCCCTATATCCTCATAAAAGCCTAATAAGATTTTAGCGTCAACAAATATCCCAAAAATTATGCGCGAAAGATCGTAAGCACGGGATATACATGATATGCCCCGTCAAATCTCCTAGGCATAATAACTAGGACAACGCACCCGAAATAGACCTGTAAATACTATCACCAAAGCCAAGCAACGCGTTAACCCGAGTGAGTTCCATTCAAACAGAACCTAATTTAAATTACCTGGAAAGCATTGTAAAAATGCGGTAAATAAAGCAGTAAATAAACGCGATAAATCTACACTACAAAGAAAGTAAATGAAAGCATGTAAACCTAGTTAGGAAAGCATGTAAATTACACTAGAAAGCAAGAAATAATGAAATACAAACTATATTAATGGAGATGGAAGATGGTAGCACAATCTTACAAGCCCAAATGGGTGTCAATCCAAAAAGAAAAGAAGAAAAGAGCTCTCAAACCTCCAAAACCCTAAGCTATCCTACCTAAAAAAAATTATCCTACTTAATATCTGATATTACAACAAAAATGGATATTTATAGTAAGTTGGAATAAGTAAAGAAAAGAAAAGAGAAAAGAAAATAAAGGCCAAAATATCTCTTGGAAATAGGGGATTGATTGATCGACCCCTTTGGTCGATCGATCGATCATGAACAAAATATCCCATGTCGATGAGTATTGATCGATCGATCCTTTTGATCGATCAAACAATTATCATCCAAGTAGCCTACTGCATTGCCATTTCTTCTTCTCCTCATCTTTTTGTTTCATTGTTTTTCCTTTTGCTGAAACACCCGTAACTTCTTCATACGACTCGAAATCGGGCACCGTTCACGGTCACGCGAAGCTAGCGAGGAGGGATATAACTTTCGTGAAGATGTTGGTCCAGGTGACCAAGCTCTGAAAAGACTAAAATGCCCTTGAACGTGCGGTCGCGTACGGAAATCGAACGGAATGCGTCCGAACTTCACACTTAGCATCCAAATAACTATAAAAGCTCAATTAATCCCTGTAAAACATGTTAACATAGAAATCCGAGGTTGTCTCAATAACGAGCATAAATATAGGGAATAAGATAATCGAGGGGGCTAAAATGCGTAGGTTAGGAGGATGAAATACACAATATTTGCGTATCATCAGCTTGCCCTGCCGATCGGCACCACCCTTGATCCTATAAATATGGGCATGACCTCACTTCAAAGGCACCTCACATCCAATAGCATTAGTGACTTTAGCAACATTCTCTCGAAATCAGTGAATTTCCTTCATGTGAAATTTTATTCAAGCTTACATTCCTATACTTTTCATACCCAATTTGGAAAAATCTCATTCTTTCTCATCTAACATTCATCTCACATCTAAAGGAGTTCATCTAAGATCAAAGATCAAGCTTCAAAAAAAGGTCCAATTTATTTCCCATCTCTTGTTTTTTTGCATTAAATACATTAGACTCATAATCTAGTTCTTACTTTAGTTCATACACATTAACATCTTACACTACTATTAGTATATTGTACATAATTTATTTTCCTATAAAAAACCAAAAACAAACCAAAGAGGACTACGCTCATTAATTCTGAACGGGATTATCCATCACACTTTTCCAAAACTAAAACACATTTTTCTACACATGCACATATAATAAAATCCCGTTCGAATCTACGGGATAAACCCCACCCTTATACTCCATGCGAACTACGTGGACTTTGATGCCTTTATAGGCTACGTAGGTGTCTTGGATTAAAACTCGAGACTCCAATTTCCCAATTTTTCCATTTTCCAGTTTGCTAATTTCCCCAAATTCTCCATATATTTATCATATTCTTACATTACTATACATATTATAGTTGTGATCCTTAATGGCATTTTATCCAACATATTATCGTTTCACCATAACGATCAATATCATGATAAACGCATAAATTGTATTTTCTATATATTATCTTAGGTACAATCCTATGGATGACCTCACTCCACCTCTTCTATGGTATGAGTTAGGCGATTTCGACCTCCATTATATATACATGCACACACACTTAATAGAGAAATAAAGGAAAACAATACACTAGCCCATGAGAGACTTAAAGGGAGGGATGGGTGCCTAACACCTTCTCATTCCATAACTTAGCCCCCTAACCCTTCGATCTATTAGTTTCGTAAGCATCAGTTTGTCTTTAATGCCGCTCTCTCGAGGTGGCGATATGCTCTTTTGCTTGTTTTGTGCAAAATAGGCCAGAGACTCCATCTCTTTACGTTTACCCCTCATATACGACATACCAAGCGTTCCTAGATCGAAAGAGGGAGCAAGACCTTTTCGTCCCCCCCCCCCCCTTTTTTTCTTTCCCCCGACCCCCATTATCGGGAAGGATGAGAGGAGGAGAGATGAGAGGGAGGAAGTACGTAATTCTCTAGGATGGCCACATTAGCGACTCTGCTAGGGAATAATTTTGATAAGAGGGCTAGACTATGCTTGCATGGGTGTTTTGTTTTCTTGTGTGCGTATGTACGTACTTGCATGTTCCCTTTTTCTCTTCTATGATATCTCATACATATATACCTCATTGTTATATCACTACTCACTCACACACTTGTAAATACTCTATGTACACTTCACACCACATGCACCTATGATCACCTATATCCACATGTTTCACACACCACTTAGAATATTCATGCTTCGATGTCACTAACACACTCCTCCACTTATCACACTTGTATCTATTCATGCTCACTCACACTTATCAAACACCACTTATAGTTGATCCATGCTTAGATTCACTACCACACACTCACTTGTAGATATCCACACATCACTCACTCTCACATATCCATGCTTAGTATAGGTTTAATTTTTATACTTGTACTTATCTCTTGCTTAGCATGGCGCTCATTGTAAACGCAAAAATTCTCCTTCTACGTGGACCAGTAAAAAAAGGGACACCTGTCATCCTACGTGGAAATATTTATACTTGCTCGGCACCCGAGGAGACTTGCTCGGCACCCAAGGAGACTTGCTCGACACCCGAGGAGAGTTGGTCGGCATACCAACCAATACACGACATACCAACCAACTCAAGGAAGACCAACCACCCGAGAAGACCAACAGTCATATTCATTGTACATAGATGTAAATGTCTGAATATATAAAGACATTCCATCTCTTGGACTCCCATCACTATAAATACATGCGTTCCTTTAGCCAAAGGGACAGGCTGCACAAGCCGGACACAATCTGAACTAATCAATTCTCTACACATCTTTCTCTCTCTCTACACCATAGTGTGCTATTGTAAACCCCTGGGAATAAAATAATAGTGGATGTAGGCTTTTCCTTATAGCAGAACCACTTTAAAAACCTTTGTCTCTTATGTGTTGATGTGATCACCACTTTATCTTCGATCATCATCTCCATACCTTCATTTTATCTGTTATTGATGCCGATAAGATATCATGGATGCTATTTTTAGTCATCAACAGATTAGCGCCGCCTATGGAAATTCAACACAAGAATTCTTTTTATTATAAAAAATGAAGATCATCATCATACGCTAAGTTTTCTCTATCTTTTCTTATAATCAATTATATGTAGTACATACATCGTTTGATTCAGTCATGATTATTATATCCAATTTTTATTTACGAAATCTGCAAAATATTGCCTATCATGATCATAAGTTTTGTATAAATTTTTGAAAAGAGGCATTAACAAAATTGTTTCGTTCAATTTCCATGATAATTTCTATCTCCCATAAAAAGAAACTGCCTTAATTGGAGGATTCGTGATTCAACAACATTAATGAAATTATACAAATTTCTCTCATGATAAAGGTTTTTTGCATCAATTTGATTCTTATGTATATCTGTCATTATATCTGGGTTATTTGATTCATATTTATACCCATTATTTTGAAGTTCATATCAATTTCATTCATTGCAAAAAAAAACAGATCGATTATGCAAATGAAAAGGTGCGTTTCTTGGAAACAAAGAGTTAAAGTAAATTATGTGAAATCCCAATCGTAACCTACAAAACACTGTCACTGACAAGTTTGATTTTTGGGTCTCCCTATCTCTCCAAAGTGAATTGATGCCATGGTTGATGCAAAACTAACTACACCAACAATGAATCACTGGGTGATAGCCACATATTTTTCAAAGTCTGACTGACCTCAGATTTATTTTCAATCTCCGACATATCCTCCGATTATAACCATTATCAGGGAACCATCCGTCTTCATCATAAATCCTCTGAAAAATTATTCCACAGGAAGGGATTTAATTCTTGGGACTAATATTTTCATAATACCGGTGTTTAGTCACTTGAAAGGTTGGTCGGCGAAAAGACATTGATCAGCATCATTATGATACAACGAAGAGGCAACATCTGTTGTTGGCCGGAATCATCAGATCAAGGTATCGCCGCCATTTCTTGCTGGTCGCCAGTCAAAGGGCTGGACAACATCAGTTTGTTAGTCGATCACAAATCTAGACCATCCATTGTTGATTGGCACCATCCAGCGTTGGTCGGAGACATAGGTTGTGGTGCTAAAGCTGAGTTTCATATATGTATAGTAATATCCTCTCTGGCAAGCACATCATCAGCTCAAGAAACGTATACTCATATTGAAAACCAAAAATCATGGTCTGAGGATGAACGCCCAGATCAGCACCATCAAATGCTCATCGGGGGCAACTATTATTGCTCGACAATATCAATTATTGGTTGGAGACTTGGTAACGATCCTGGATGGGGGTTCCTGACCAACTATATGTTGGTCGGCATAGTAAAATATGTAGGTCGCCACTGTGAAAAGAAAGCCGACAGCAGAAGATTAAACATGAATACAATTTCTTTGACTTGTTATAATAACACTAGCTTGGTCGAAGATACCCCCTCTCTATACTTATTTTGGAATCAAACACGGATAAATGCTTTGGTTTGAGACTTAAATTTACTGAATAAGGTTTCAAAGCTTTACAAGGGGATAAATTTTTAAATCAACATATATTTTTACATTGGTTAGTTTCATAAGTTTACGAAAAACTCTAGATTAAAATTTTAGGCCTTACTTATGGCATCTATTTGATAAAAAATATGCTCATATGACACACATACGGCATAACATATTATTTTATGTTTTGATATTTTATTTCCCGAGCAAATACATATCATATATTGATTGGATGACTAAATTATTCTCATGATTAATTAATTAATCTTCCACAGATGTTCGAGCAACTTATTAAATTCCACAGGTACAAGATTCAGTGACGACGAATGCTCGAAAACAATCTTAAACTTCGGGAAAATATTATCATTGCTCGGCATTATGAAATTTTACCTCAGCGAGGCACTATTTATTTTATTATTTCTCTAATATATACTCAATCACGAATCATTCTCTATATCCATTCTATATTCATCTCAGCATAGAGCTCGATAAAATATTTATTGTTATATATTCAATTCCGAAGAGATCTGCAACATTTATTATATTTCACCCCAACAGATAGTTGGTCTGGGTAATTCTTATTTATATTCAAGCCCGACAAAGTATTCGGCCATATTCTTATGTTCCGAAAAATATTATCCTTGGTCGGCATTATGCAATTTTGCCTCGACTGATCAGCCAGACACTCTATTATTGTTCTGAATCATTCTTTATATCTATTCAGATGCATATTCTATATTCATCTCAGCATGGATCTCGGCAAAATATTTATTATCATATATTCAGCTCCAAGGAAATCTGCATCAGTTATTATATTATCTCCAACGGATAGTTGGTCGGGAAAATTCTTCTCTCTATATATATATTCAGCAAACCAACTAAAAGTTGGTCGGCATCAACAACCACCAGCTAAAAGTTGGTCGGTATCAGCAACCTCCAACCAAAGGTTGGTCGGCATGACACCAACAATGTTGGTAAAACATTCGAGCAAGGCAAGTCCTGCTTGATGATGCGTGATTTTAACTTGATATTGTATGTATGTCGTCGATGGAACCAAGCTAATCAAAATCCTCAAATACCTATATCAAATATAAAACACTAAAAATATAGAGGTAAGTAAGGGATTATCGAACCAACTTCAAGGATGAAACACATAAGAGAAAAATTTGTGCAAGTCACTTTTTCTATTTATTTTTTTTGTTTTATATTTTTCTATTTTTTTAAGCTTTTTTAGTATTAAAACAAGTTTTGAGGATGAGTGAATATGACTAAGACTAAAACAAAAATAAGAGTAATCAAACTAAAATAAAGTGTGACAAAAATACTAATGAGTGATGGAAATGAGTGATAGTGTAATTAAATGAGAGAAAAATATTCAAGGGAAGAGAAATCCACCCTCACTTCCCCAAATCAACAAAACTTGTATTATTTTAATTTCATCAATTTCCAAAATATTTAATTAATTCAAAAGCTAATTCTCATTAAACTAGTGAATTAATTAAATAATCTTTTAGAAAAGTAAGTTTAATTCCCAAAAGCACTACTCTAATTGAATTAAAATTAATCAAACAAATCATCCCCTAGGAATAATTTGTCCAACTAATTTTAAATTGAAAGAAATTAATGAAATCAAGAGTAGATGCAAACTAGATTAATATTAAAATCAAATGATAGGTCTATCTCTAGCTTAAATCACTTGATCAAATATTAATTAAATTTTCATACCTTTCTCAAGGTTGATTTTCCATTTCTCAATGTGAAAATAAAGTGAGGATAAAATATACAACTCAAAGGAAATTATCAAAATTAAAATTACAAACTAATTTGATTTGGATTCATGAGGGTTTCAATCACCCCCTTGAATGGGGTGATTACCCTCCATAATCATCATCCAATAAAAATTAGAAACAATTAAAGGCATGTAATGAAAATTAAGGAAGAGATGATCAAACAAAATTCCTCTTGAAATAGCACTAGACTTCAATTCTTCAACAATTTTTTAATAGTTACACACTCTAAGAATTTCTCTCTAAAAAATAACTCAAAAACTCTAACTCTCTCTACAATTTTCTCTCTCTATTCTTCTTCTCACCAAAAGCTCCTTGAATTGGGATCTTCATCTTCTTTTTATACAAGGCATGAAGCTAGGGGTAAAAATGGGAGGATAATGGTGCAAGAGGTATGGAAGGTATTTGGGTGAGGGTTAATTAGGAATTATGCACATATGTGCATGAGTTGTGTGAGATCATGTGGGTAATGAGGTGTGTGGATATAATCTGATTTGTTATTGAGGGTAATGTGGGTAATGCACATAAGTGTGCATGTGGGAGATGTGTTGGGGGTATTTTGGGTAAATGGGTATAAGAGGTTTAGACATGTGGGTTAAATGGCTTTGGTTTTGTTTTGTCTTGTGTTTGTTTTTTGGATGCACAGGTGAAGAAATCGGGTAAGAGGATTTGGAATGGGTTTGGGTTTTGTTGATTTTTGGCAGGCCACGGTTTTTAGAAGGTGAAAATGGGACAAATGGGTTTTGATATTTCTTTGGTTTTGACAGATGGTAAAAACGATTTTGGCTCAAGGGGGAAATGGGTATGGGGCTGACACTGGGCGAATTGGGTTGTTGACGGTTATGGGAGCGGGTTCGGGTGGTTAGGTCGCAGTGGTGCCATCGGCGGCTGGGTGTGGGCTGTTTCGGCGGTGGTTTAGGTGGGTTGCAGGGGCTGCGATCGGAGGTTGAAGATTCCGACGAGGTGGTCGGTTTCGGTGGTCGCCGGCGGCTGGGGCAGGAGGGTTGATAAGGGTCGATTTTGGCTATGAAGTGAGATGAGGGCGATGGTGGTGGGTTTTGGTTTTGGTTTTGGGGTAAGTGGAAGATGAGTTAGGTGTGGTGTCAATGGAGGATTAGGAGAGAGAGTATGGGTTGTTGGGAAGAAGAAGAAGGGTAGGTGTGGTAAGGTGTTAGGGGGTGTTTGGTAGTATGGTGGGGGTTAGGATAATAGGTGTGTATGTGAGTGTAGGGTGAGGGTGTGTGTAGGATATGTTTGTGGGTATGGGGTGTGTCTTTGTGTGTGTGTTTAATTAGGACCCCCTAAAAAATATAAATTAAAACTAAAATTAAAATTAATCTAAATTAGAAATTAAACTAAGCTAAAAAAAATAAAAAGTAAAATAAACTAGACACGAAACGACACACTAAACAAACTCTAAAAAAACTAAACACAACTAAAATAAAAACTAATGACTAAAAAACTTAATTAATAACTACTTAAAAATATAAAATCCTATAAAATAAAAGACACAAAAATAAAAAAGATAAATCTAAAAAGAAATAAAAATAGAAATCTATAAGACTAAAAACTAAAGCCTAAAAAAAAAATCTAATAAATCTAAAAATAAATGAAATCCTAAAAAAAAAAACTAATTCTAATAAAATAAAACTAATAAAAAATAAAGATAAAATAAAAATAAAAATAGTAAATAAAACCTAATAATTCTAAAATAAAATCTAAAAAATAAAACGACACAAAAAAAAATTAAAATAAAATAAAAATGAATCAAACCAACACACACGGGCCTTGGGTGACGGTTTAGGGACAAGTTTAGGGTAGGCTAGGGTACGAGACAAGGGTATTAGCTCCATTCTAACTGCAATTGGCCTCTAAATGTAGATTTTGATACCGCAACTGCAGTTAAGCCTGCATGACAAACATTTAAACACATAAGACCCATATTGTCGAGAATTAGCAACTAAAATACATCTATTCGGGGTATAAATTGTACAATTTTGGGTGTTTATCAATGGGTGATCAAAAGATCGCTAGAACTAGGCAGGAACATGGGCTAAATATTCCATTGCCTTGGCACTTAAACTGAGCAGGAACATGGGATAAATATTCCATTGCTTAGGCACTTATGGGTGATCAAAAATCGCTACAACTAGGCAGGAGCATGGGATAGATATTCCATTGCCTAGGCACTTAAACTAAGCAGAACATGGGATAAATATTCCATTGCTTAGGCACTTATGGGTGATCAAAAGATCACTACAACTAGGAAGGAGCATGGGATAAATATTCCATTACCTAGGCACAAAGACAAACAAAAATTGGCAAATCGTCAATTCATTAACAGAAGATAAATTTCATGATTATATATTATTATTTGAAGAATGCCTTGGAAATATATTATTCTCTAATAATGCAGGATCAATCGATCCCTTCTTTATTATTTATCTGGACTTCTCATTAAGCTTGGCAGATGGTCGACACTCTTATTATTTATCTGGATTTCTTATTAAGTTCGGAAGATGGTCGACACTCTTATTAGCTATCTGGTTTTCTTAGCATTTCTATTATGGATATGGATTTCCCACCAACATGGATATCTGATGCAAATTATATATCATGATCAATCTTGCTCATTATTGAATCATTCTATCAAGTCCTGACAAATGCTCGAGCATCCTTATTATTCAGTCTCCTAAGCCCAAACGGGGGCTCCACATATGCCGATCAACGGCACATATCAGAATCAGGTTGAACTTATCAGAATCATATTCCTAATTGGAATATATCCCATTACTAATTGGAATGCCTATAAATTCCTAATTGGAATACATCACATTCCTAATTGTAATGTTGATACATTTCTAATTGAACTATATGTTAAAAGCAGTTTTATTCAACCAAAATTACTTGGTCGGCAAGAACATCAAACTATTTATATGGTTACATCAGGATAGTATGGAAACGCAACATGCAAAGCTCATGGGAAGTTATTTTTGTAAACATTTCCTCTACCTTATCTTTTCTAGCAAGACCAGCATACTTCAAGGCCAAGAAAGCATTCCGCATTTAGGGGCTCTTATTACAGAATTAATTATTTCAGTGGCATAGTTTGATAATATCATGCAATATCAGTCAAGCATCAGATGCATCTCCAAATTGTAACAAAAAAAGAGAGATCATTGGACAATCATTATACAGGAGTTATTATGCACATACTATTGAAGTTCAGGGGTTAAATTCAACATATACATCAATGGAGATCTCCAATATTGCAGCCCCGACCAACATTGAAGAAGAAGTTGTATGAAAATGTTTCAAAGTCCACCACTAGCTTGGTACTAATCAGATTGAAAAGTTGGGTTCAAAAGCTAGTATGTTGCTCAACAAAGCACTCAGAGGAGCAGAGGTCAAAAAAATCAAACATGAACAATCAACACTCAGTTGGTCGGCACAGAAGGCAGTTGGTCGGCTAACCAACCAACCAACCAACATACTTGAAAAATATGACAAGCTACAAGATGCAAACTATGAAGTTAATGCATCCTGATTCCCAGGGGTGATACATAGCATACGACAAATAGAGTTCCTCAAAAGAAAGATTATCTCCAACGTAACCATCAATTAACTCGAATCATCTGTTGACCAAAATATAATGCAATTTATGTTGAACAAATCAAGAAGGTAGATTGGTAATTTCATAATGCACGAGCTCCGAGCAACATTACAGAATAAACACTCCATCATTTCAGTAAACTATCAAGCATGGAGCATTGGGGGCTTCTGTTAATGTAAAAATTCTCCGTCTATGTGGACCAGTAAAAAAAAGGACACATATCATCCTTCATGGCAATATTTATACTTGCTCGGCACCCTAGGAGACTTGCTCGGAACCCAAGGAGACTTTCTTGACACTCGAGGAGATTTTCTCGGCACCTGAGGAGAGTTGGTAGGCATACTAACCAACACACGACATACCAACCAACTCAAGGAAGACCAACCACCCTAGAAGACCAACAATCATATTCATTGTACATAGATGTAAATGCCTGAATATATAATTACATTTAATCTCTTGGACTCCCATCACTATAAATACATGCGTTCCTTTAGCCAAAGGGAAAGGCTGCACAAGCTCCCTATGTCGAATCTTGCCCAGCCAGGGGCTAACCTACCCATGATCGTTGATCCGAAATAGGAAGAATTGAGCAAGGTCAATGAGGACCTTAAGATGTTAACTAAGAAGTTTGACCAAGTTAGAGTCTCTAGAAATTACATGGACTACACCCACACGTCTCCCTATCCTAAAGCAAAATTGCTAGAAAAGTTCAAGATGCCAAACATAGAGAAATTCGGGGGTAGTGGACCTCCAATTATTGATATCCATAGTTATCACCGAGACATGAGTATCCCAGGTGCCTTCGGGGAAATATTGCTCCAAAGTTTCCAACGGACTTTGAAAGACAACGCTCTCCAGTGGTTCTTATACCTCGAAGAGTCCAGAATCCGTAGTTGGGAGGATGCCGTCGTGAGTTCATATCACAGTATAAGTATAATGAAAATTTAGAAGTCACCCGTCGTGATTTAGAGCTTCTCAAATAGAATCCCGAGGAATTAGTTAGTAATTTCATAGTAAGGTGGATAAAGAAAGCTTCCACCATGACCAACCGGCCTTCCGAAGAGGAGCAAGTCAGAGTCGTGAATAAGAACTTCTTACCCCATGTCTATGCGACAATGGGAGGACATTATTACCCTTATTTCTGATCTCTTCGAGAAATAGGAGTGCATATCAGAAAAGGAATTTCCAAGACAGAAGTTGAACCGAAGAAAGTATTTGGACAGTTCACTCCCAAAAAGTATGAAAAGCCTGCCAGTACCGCAGTTTCATTCATCAACAACATCCTCTCAGCCTACCCCTCCATGGGCACCAAAAATCCGCTCTAACCCAATCCAAAAGGAATACATCGGGCTTCACGCTCCCCTCTCTAAAGTTTACCAGGCCCTCTTAAGCCGAAACCTTATCAAACCATTAGATCCTCATCTATGATCAAACGAACTTCCTTAAAATTTCAAACAAGATGCCCGTTAGGACTTTCACCAAACTGCCAATCATACCACCGAGTAGTGTTTCCACCTCTGAAATTTAATTCAAGGTCTAATCGATTAGGGTGTCATCTCCCCACCAGTCAATCCCAAACCAAACACTACCCATAATCCACTACCAAATCATACTGATGCTATCTTCCTAGAAGAAGACCTGGAATTTGATCCGTCTACCTAGATTGTACCAAGTAAATCACCCATTATAGCCATATACTCTCCTACACCTCTTCAAGTGTGTCTATATTTTCTCCTAGACACAACCAACTTCGTCAATCAGGCCATGTCACTCCTTACCAGAGCATGCATTACTATTCGTACACATCAGTAGTGTTGAATAAACTCCTAGAGTTGGGATAAAATTTCCCTCCCAGATGACTATTGACTGCCAAAGATTCAGTGAACTATTCTTGGAGTCTTGAAAATGGGCTCGAGAGTCAGATAATTGGGTGGTACCTATCAATGAAGTCAGTCCAGATGATGTCGTCCAGAGCATGGAAGATTTTTTATGATAGACCGGTGATATTTGCAGTATGTTTGAGCTATTTGATACCTTGACGCTACAGGGGCGCTTAGTCCCATCACTTTTACATCTCCCTGTCGAATGGGAGGATCTATATGAAGATGCTGTTAAAGTTATAGAGTACATTGACTTTTCGTGGAAAGATTATGTCGATGCCATCGAATGGGAGGACGAATTTGATAATTCATATGAAGAACAAAGAGTAGAAAATACTAGTCCAATAGTCAGCATATGTGGAATGATATCATTTTAAGAGCTACTAGGAGAATTCAACAAGGTGGATGAATAACTCGAGATCGATGAGTAAACGGGGTTCTTATTTTTCCCTTCTTCTGTGAACCATATGATCAGGTCAGGGAGGCATTACCAAGTTATAAACTTTCCACCATCAGTAAACGATAAAGGAAAAGGTGTTGAGAATCTCCTTATGCCAGACTGACCCTCGAGGAGAGTAAGATACTCGATCAGTTGAAGAAGAACTAAGCTAACATCACTTTATGGGGGCTCTTTATGTCTTCCTAGCTTCACAGAAGTCCTTGATCAAATTACTAAAAGGGCCCACAGTCCCTCCTTCAACCACTCCAGAAGAAGCAGTGAATCTGGTAGGATCCCTAACCTTTACTAGATTGCTCTCCTTATCCGAAAATTAAATCCCTAAGATTGGGCCAAATCATAACTATGCTCTCAATATCTCTGTTAAAGTCATGGGAAATATTGTCCCGCTCTCTCTTATTGATAATGGATCATCTCTTAATGTCTACCCATTGAAGAACCTTAATTATTTGGGACTGAAAGTGAGTGACCTTGCTCCAACCTCTGTCGCTGTATGTACTTATGATAATACCCATCAAGAAGTGATGGGATCCATAAAGCTTGCAATAAGGGCTGGCCCTATAAATCCTATTGTTAAATTACAAGTCATTGACATCCCAACTTATTTTAATATGTTTCTTGGTCGACCTTGGATCCATAGTATCAAGGGTGTGTCTTCTTACCTTCATTAGAAACTGAAGTTCTTCACCAATGGGTAGGTCATCACCATCTTGGTCCACGACAACAATGCCTAGAATGTAAGCACCAGTAATCCAGTCTTGAGATACACCATGGGGCAAATGATATGCTTATTTTAGGCTTTTGAGTTAAACCACTTCTACTGCCAACAAAGGATGATTTCAAAGATTGGATATAACCCTCATAGCAATGTCCAACATGCACTTCATGCTTGGGCTGGGTCTGGGACAAAGGTAATAATTTTTTTTAACCCATTACGTTGAAGAAAGATTTTCCTCCTTATGGCTCGGGCTATAAACCATCAGCAGAAAAACTCAAAATAATCTTCCAGCCTCGACTGAAAAAAGGTTATAAAGAATTAAGACCGTCTCAAGAGATTCCTTGAGCAAAATATTCATCAGAGAGGGTGAAGTTTCCCCTTTTATGGCTTTCCTGAACCGTGGTATGATCATGTGGATAAGAAGATGAAACCAGGAATGGAGGTATTTTTTTTAGACTTCTACTTATGGGTTAAAAGTTCCCAACATCATGTGCAACCACTCATTAAAGAGACAATAATCGGAGATTCTGAGGGAAGTGACTCTGAGGATTCCTTCAACTTGCTGTCACTAGGGCTGTCACTTTGCGTGATCCGCTCATGCAATACATTATCGGATCCATCCCGCCTGACCAAAATTGCTGATGCACCTCTACCCAACTGGAAGACTATACCAGTTTTACCTACTTATATTCAACCCAACCCAAATGTTTATCCCATTTCTTCTTCTTTTATTATTCCTCGTTACTTTGATGTAATCGAGACCTCCTCCGATGAGGTTCTCAATGTTGTTTTTCCTAACATTGAAATAAACGAATATTTTGAGTCTCTTGCTGTGCCTTACATTAATTGTCTTGATTCTAATCAAACTCTTGATGATGATGATTTTACAAATGAATAATTATTAACTGATCTAAATAAGGTTCATAACAAACAACATAATAGCGTTCAAGTTAATGAAGGTGAGACTATTATAATTAATCTTGATTCTAGTAGCCAATTATGCGAGATTGGGATAGGGGCCACCCTTGACGAGCATGAGTGTGCGTAACTCGAGGAATTACTAAAGGAATTTATGGATGTGTTCGCATGGTACTATGATGATATGCTCGACATTGATCCTAAGATAGCTCAACACGAAATTCCAACTCTCCCAAAATGCAAACTGGTCAAACAGATCCTGCAAAATCTCTGCACCAAATGGTCGCTCAAGGTTAAAGAAGAAGTGTTCAAACAGTTGAACATGGGTTTCATTAGTGTGATTGAATATCCCATATGGATAGCCAATATCGTGCTCGTGCTGAAATTAGGAGGGAAGGTTCGCATGTGCATTGACTACCGAGGGTTGAATAAGGCCTCTCCGAAGGATGATTACCTGATACCCAATATCGACATGATTATGGACAACAAATCCAGTCACGCTCTTAAGTCATTCGTTGTTGGGTTTGATAGATATAATTAGATCAAGATGCACTTGGATCACCAAGAGAAAATCGCATTCATCACCCCTTGGGGAACCTTTTGGTACACCGTTATGCCATTTGGTCTAAAAAAACACAGGGGTTACCTACAAAAGGGCTTTCATAACCATCTTGCATGATCTGACCCACAAAGAGTTCGTGGTCTATGTGGATTATATGATTATTAAGTCCAAGACTAAAGAAGGTCATGTTCCTGCTCTCCAAAAATTATTCGAGCGATTGCGATAATATCAGATGTGACTTAACCCACATAAATGTGTCTTTGGCGTTACCAAAGGAAGCTCTTGGGATTCATGGTTAGTAAGAAAGGGATAAAATTAGATTTTGTCAAGATAAAATCCATACTCGAGATGCCACCACCCCAAATAAATAAGGAAGTTCGCGAATTCCTTAAAAAATTACAGTATATCAATCGATTTATCACCCAGTTGACTTCCATCTGTGAACCCATCTTCTAACTCCTCCGAAAGGATTCTGCCAAGGTTTAGAACGAAGCTTACTAAGAAGACTTGGAACGAATCAAGCAATACCTAACCCAACCTCCTCTACTCATGCCACCACATCCGGGTCTTCCCCTACTCCTATACCTGGTAGTAACAGATTCTACAGCTGGGGCTTTGCTAGACCAATACCTTAAAGAATATCACAAAAAAAGAGACATCTATTATGCTAGTGGTAAATTGTCTAGGTACAAAGTTAACTACACTGCCTTGGAGAAAGCATGTTTCGCCCTTGTCTGGGTCACCCAAAAGTTACGGCATGACAATATCGCCTTTCCCATCAAACTTATATCCTGAATATATGCCATCAAGTACCTACTCGAGAATCCTTTCATGTCCAGTCGAATGGCCCGATGGTTGATGCTTCTAGCCAAGTTTGATATTGTGTATGTCATGTAGAGAGCCATATTTGACTACACCATAGAAGAATTCGACGTCTTGATTTCTAAGTTTTTGGACAAGAACATCCTTTGTACCTTCCAAGAAGACCTACGATGGAAAATATTCTTTGGCAGCCCAACTAACTAGAAAGGATATGGAATCGGGATACTCCTAATCTCCCCTGATGACTCTCACACTCCCATTGCCATCAAGCTGGATTTTCCCTGCACCAACAACATGACTGAATACGAGGTATGCACGGTAGGCGTCAAAATTTCTCTCAAGAAAGGAATTAAATACCTATATGTCTATAGGAATTCAACCCTCATCATCTATCAAGTACTTAGAAGATGGATAGTCAAGGACGAGAAACTCTTACCTTTCTATTCCCACCTGGAAGAGCTAGCCTCCTAATTCCAAGATATCACCTTCCACTACCTTCCCCGAGGAAAGGACAACATAGCCAATGCCCTTGTTACCCTAGCCTCTATGGTTGACATGCCAAAGCAATAATAATGCCCCATTTCCTAGTCCAAAAGAAAGATAAATTGATCCACTGCTACCACAATGAGATCATCACGAAAGAGGATCCTGATATAGCCGACTACTAGTATTGTGATATTTGGTGTCTCTTCAAGCATGATAGGTATTCGAAAGGTTCTAATAAGAAAGATTGAGCAACCCTCTGCAAACTGGTTGCTTAATACATTTCTGTGACAAAGCAATGTTCAAGCGAAACTTCGATGGGACCCATTTACACTACATCGCAGGGACTCACATTGAAGAGATAATGCAAAAAATCTACAGCGGGGAATATGGACCCTACATGAATGGCCATATGCTTGCCAAGAAAATCATATGACAGGGTTATTACTGGACTACCATGGTTAAAGATTGCATTACATATGTTCTAAGATGTCTCAAATGTCAATAGTTTTCCAACCTCCAACACTTGCCTTCGCGGGAATTGTACAACATGACTTATCCCTATCCGTACTCCATATGGGGTATGGATATCATAGGGAAGGTTACACCCAAAGCCTAAAATAGGCATGAGTATGGGCCAAAGTCGAGTCATACGGGATGCTGAATGCCAAGAAGGTGGCCAAGTTCATTAAGAAAAATATCATCTTCCAATATGGGGTCCCGTATAAGATGGTATCGAAAAATGGGTTACAGTTCGAAGAAAAAGTCATAGAAGTGGTCGACGAGTATGGGATTCAGGGACACAAATCTCCCCCTATCGACCTTAAACCAACGGTGCAGTTAAAGCCGCTTATAAAAACCTCAAAAACATCATCAGCAAGATGATCGGGAGTTGCCGAGATTGGGCCTATCGGATCCCTTATGCCATCTGGGGCTACCTCACTTCAGTTCTAACATATATTGGGGTTACCCCTTACTCTCTAGTATATGGCATTGAAGTAGTCCTAGCCGTGGAGCTAGAAATCCCTTCACTATGTGTCACGTTTGAAAGCGAAGTTAGCGAGGAAGACTGGTATCAAAGTCGTCTTGACGAATTGTCACTCTTGAACGAAAGGAGGATGAAAGCTATATATCACATACAAGGGTAGCATCGTCGGATAACATGATCATTTAATAAGAAAGTCAAGGACTGCGGTGTCCGAGAAGGGGACTTGACCCTTAAGGAAATAGTAGAGCCCATCTAGGACCCCCGAGGGAAATTCAAGCCCAATTAGAGAGGCCCCTACATTATGAAGAAGATCTTATTAGGTGGCACCACTATGCTCACCGATATTGATGGGGAATAGATGGCCCGTCCAGTTAACTTGGACCATCTCAAGAAATTTTATCCCTAGTCTAAATCTCGGTACGCTATGACTTTTCTCATCTCCCTTCTATTTGGAAAAAAATTCTTCGTTTATCTCTATTCATAACTACGTGGGACCTAATCCTCTAAAAATATTTGTACTTAAAAAAAATGAAACTCAAAAAATTTTCAAAACCTCCAGAGGTACGTAGGCAACTCATACGCTTTACATGATCACGCCTCCTTCTTTTTCACAAAATGCTATTCTTTTCTTATCCCTAAGAACGATAATTTATTTTTATCATATACATGAACAAGAGGATTATGTATGACCTAGAAATTGGTATTGATAATTCAAATGCAAAATTCATCAAGAGACATAACTAGATGATCAAAAACTTTTTTATTCCATTATTGGGAAATTTCGGTACAATTGCATCGGCATAGGGAGTCAAACAACTTACCTTGCCAACCTACTCCTACTTTCCTAAATAAAAATAGAAACCAAATACTCCTAAAAAAACCTTCCCAAATTATTCCCATAGTAACCTACATAACCAGAAATACCATACAAAAAGATTTAAAAAAATCCCAGAGATCTTACCTGCAACTGCTGGAGGAGCAAGCCCCATCATCACCCACACCCTGGGGTCCCCAAAATTTTCATGACTAAATTGAGTGCCGCTAACACTCCATGGAACGGTAAGACCAGAGCAGCCTGGGGAAAACCACAAAACCTCCCTCCATGGTGTCAGATATGAAAAACCACCTTTGCCTAACATCCACAAACATCATCTTGGAAACTACTTTTCTCCACAACCACTTAATCTAGTCCCCCCAAAAATAACAGACTGGGATGGACGGATCGATGGTCAGTGATTCTCTCAAAAAGAGCCTAGCCCCATACGCATGCACTCTATTAAGTCATCCACCAGAAAGAATTCTAGTGTCCGAGGTGGCACAATCCCCTCCCTACCTAATTGACGTAAGAGCCACCAGGGAAAGTAGAAAGAAGTGTTCCTAAGTCCAAACAATCGAACATACTGGTATTCTCCTACTTACAGAATGGGCAGTAACTCCCCCACCAAGGCATGAATCAACACAAGCCTTGAGCCCGTGCTCCACAAACCAATTCTCTCAGCTCTCAATGTTCAAGCCTACACTCATAAAGTATCGTGAAAAGAATTTTGGCACAACTGACAAAATATACACAGGTGGGACCGCTATACGGAACCTCTTTGATAGCTACATGAACAGAATTACAGTTCTACCCCTCAAAAAGTTGGAATGGCCTTCCCACTAGGCATCCAGACTGTTCAAAGTCTCCGCCAATATCACCACCGCAAGATTATGACAGTATGACATCCAAGAGGCAATGGCTGCAAGTTGTGGGTCCACCAGTATTTTCCCAGTCTCCAATAATAGTTTTGAAACCAGACCTAGAATGACGACTCCATTATAACCAGCATCACCAACATCTTGCAAATGCATAGAATGAAACACAGCAGGAAGAGAAATCAGTTCTCCCATAACCAGTGACCGGGATGCTGAAGGCGAGATATGGAGAAGTCCCGCTAACAGCTCCTTAGGGGATTGAGAAAATTCAGACATAGCTTTCGCAATAATGGGATTTATCCCCAACATGGTAGAGAACTCTTCATAGGTCGAACAGATTTCATCCAACCCGAAGCAAAAAATATGGTCTTCAGGATACCAGAACTCTATGTTCCACTCTATGGGCCAGTTGTAGCATAAAGAGACTCGATGCATGCTGAAAGTGCCATAGTCAATATTGTATGAGAAGGTAGTTAGAAAATTCAACACTACCAGGGAGAGACATTTCGTAAAGTAAGAAAGAAGGATGCAAAGGGCAAGGAATGTGGAGATGTAAAGAAAATGCTCCACCCACACCCCCTATTTATACTTGGAAAAAACCAGCCAAAGATAAAAACCCTACGAAAATCGGAGGAAAAATTATCCCACCAAGTACCAAGAAATTGAAGAAAGTGCAATCAAAGCCTTGGATTGATTGGACTGGGCTGACATGCCAATAGGCAGGACAAGGGGCATGCCGATTAACAACCCCCTATTTTTGAAAAATTTTCTTTTCCGTTTTTGTCAAAATCAATAAACACAATAAAAATAAGTTTCATTTAAAGAATTCTGAATTTCCTTCTCCCTATGTTTTTGCTTATTTTGTTTAAAAATAAAATTCTTCCTTTTTCCTTTTTACAATCTTAGCAGCAAAGTAAAAAGATCATGCGCATTAAGTCACTGAAAAAAATAAACAAAAATTTCATTTTATTTGCATAGATGTTTCTATGTTACACTGATTATGCAGAAAAAAAGAAATTACAATGGGACTCAGTCCGAACCCACATTTTTTCTCTATCTCTCTCCCACTTACATTTTCTCTCTCTAACCTACCTTTACCTAAATTTTTTCTCTCTCTTTCTATTTCTCTCTCTCTCTAGGAGCCTCCTTCCCTGTGGTGCACTCTCTTCCCCGATGACTAGGCGACGTACCTCTATTCCTCGAGCCAGACCCTTCTTCAGATGAGGCAGACGACATTAGAAAATAAGGAACCAGAATTACATCCCGAATGTGGGTGATTGCCAAAGCTATCCAATCCCGAATGTCCTTCATCTAGGTGGTCAATAATCGGATGTGCTAAAAAAAAAAATAGAGAAAAAAAACAAATTAGACAGTCTAAGGCAAAGAAAGAGATCAGGAAATCAAAAGATAAAGAGATGAAAAGTATACCGGTGGCAGAAGGACCTCCTCTGTCAAGCTAGCTCCTTTTTATCCATCACATTATGATGGTGCAGCATAAACACTGACCCTCAATCAACTCGCCGAATGTTATAAGAAGGAGGAGCCAACTGCACAGAGGGAACCTCTAAGGTCGTCACCGTCGCCGATGTCGATGAACCACCTGCACTGTGGGAGGACCACACTGGGCAACTCGAACCCGCCCGAGGGAGAGGCATCACATCATATATGCTGGGTGGAATTAAATAACTCAACATAAAATCTAGATAATCATACGCCACCATCGTGCCGGTATATGACGAGTAAGGATCGCCCATCATCGCCGCTACCCGCGCATCATCCCCCATCTACCGTACTCGCCTCATGTAGACTGGGGGTCTAGAAGGTGGCACAATTACCTCCTCCTCCACAACTTTCCAGACTACTCTCTTATCGACATATCAGGAGTAGCTGAACTCATGGTCTCATAGATGTCGCATCTGCGCGTTCCCCTAAGTCAACCCCGTATGATGGATGGTCGTCCCCCAGGTATAATAGGTCACCTGCAAAATACCTATCAGATAAAAATCAATATAAAAATATCATAAAGGTAAAATGGTCGTAGAAAATAAAGAAGAATTCACCCGCTCTTTTGTCAGGAGGTTCAAGACCTGATGCACTGCCTCTAAGGAAAGAGATTTCTTTGATTTCCGGTTGGACCTCCGCCACTGGTACATCAATCAAAATTCCCTAATAGACTCGTCCTTCAAATCTATCAATTGGGTGTTAAACCCAATCACCTCATACAACCACGTCTGCAAAGGACAAAAGGTCAACAATCAAGAAAGCAAGAATAAAATGCATAAAGGAAAATACAGATGCATAAAGGAAAATGCGCAAAATAAAGAATACCTCCAGAAGATACGTGGCTCCAGTAAAAGTTTGCCTACAACACCGGATGAACACATCAAGATAAGAATAAAGGATCACCAAGGTCAGGCTCCGCCAGTCATAAAGAGGGACGTTCGAAAATGGCAAAAAACCACAAGTGGACGATGTCGCCACTCGTCGCCATTAAGAAACCTCCCTACACAAGTAGAATAAACAAAAGGTCCATCTGTCACACCTTCCGCTCATCCTCCTCATCAATCCTCTGATTGAGTAATAACTCCCTCATAAGAGACAAACAAAGAGAGTCCCCAGAGACTACCCTCTTCACATCACCTAATGCCGCCGTCACTGCCTCCAGCGTCCCCCGCAAGGTCCTATCTACCTCTGTTTGTACCCCATCACAGTCTATCCCCAATAGTGCTGCATGTTAATAGGGGTCATCATCATCTCCCCAAATCCAAAATGCAAGGTGTGGTTGGTATCCCACCACCTCTCCCCTAGAGCACAAAGAATAGATGTAGAACGAGACCTCTTATCCAGTGTAGATGTCAGTCTCCCAAAATCGGCTGATGACACTGCCCAACGCACCACTGACAAAAGGTGATCCCAAACATCCTTAAGCTCTGTAGTCCCTCAAGAATGCAAAGTCGACATAGAAACATCAGACTGTTAAAGACAAAAAGGAAAAATCCTTGTCAAAATCCAAGAAAATAAGGAAATATCACCAAGAAAGGAGAAAGAATACCAAAAGTCATCAACACTTATATAGCCACCAGGCTTCACCACCCTAGAAGATCTATGATGTTGTGACTCATGCAAAAGGGTTCACTCATCTGCAACTGGCTTGAATGAGTGAAAAGATTTTTCATTGCCCAGTGCAAGGCACCCCCTAGCCCTCAATTCAAAGTTTTCCTAATCGTCAATATTGAGCCACGCCATATGTGTCTCACTGCTTGAGAAATCATCCATTTATTGGTTTTGGAATGATGAAATGATTTGCAGAAGGTAATTGCAGAAGAAGGTAAGTCTGAAAGTTTTGAAAAATGAGGAGAACCCATCCTTTTTTTTAGGAAGCTAAGGGGCATGTCGGTCGGCAATCCCCTTCCACCCACCGATTGACATTGTCCCTTCACCTGCTCAAGGTACCCCAAAATATGGTGCCACCGCTATTTGGAACCTTTCGTACCATTCCGTTTGGCACCCTTCCTGAAATTTCTTACAAAAATTCCTCAAAATGCTAGAAAATCCCAAAAAATCCTTAGAGAAGTCCTAAAATTACCAAATAAAGTTTAGAACTTTTTTCACCAAGAAAAAACATTTTTACCACACTTACTTCCCTAGTGAATCTCTTACCCCTAGTGGAATTCCCAAAATCAATTGGTTATTTACCCAACAACATCTCTAAATAATACTGCAAAAAAAAAATCCCCAACAAAGAAAACATACAACAATCGAATTAATTCCCCTTTCCCAGCGGAGGCAACAATTCAAAATCAGATGCTTCCCCAAAATCCCCAGCGAAACCATTTCCCCAGTGGAGTCTCCAAATTCCCCCAAGAAAACTACAACTTAAGCCCTCAGAATTGGCTTTAACCCGTAGAAATTGCTCACCTCTACTTAAGCCCTCAGAATTGGCTAACCTTAGAATTGGTCATTTCTACTTAAGCCGTCAGAATTGCCTTTGACCTTCAGAATTGTCTTTGACCCTCCCCTCATAATTGGCTTCGACCCGCAGAATTGGTCATCTCTACTTAAGGCCTCAGAATTGTCTTTGACTCTCAGAATTGGTCATCTCTACTTAAGCCCTCAGAATTGGCTTTGACCCTCAGAATTGGTCAACTCTACTTAAGCCCTCAGAATTGGTCATCTTTACTTAAGCCCTTAGAATTGGTCAACTCTACTTAATCCCTTAGAATTGGTCATCTTTACTTAAACCCTCAGAACTGGCTTTGACCCTTAGAATTGGTCATCTCTACTTAAGCCCTTAGAATTGGCTTCAATCCTGATAATTGGTCACCTCTACTTAAGCCCTCAGAATTGGATTCAACCCTAGGAATTGGTCATCTCTAGTTAAGCCCTCATAATTATCTTCGACCCTCAGAATTGGTTATCCCTACTTAAGCCCTCAGAATTGGCTTTGACCCTCAGAATTGGTCATCTCTACTTAAGCCCTCAGAATTGGCTTCGAACCTCAGAGTTGATCATTTGTACTTAAGCCCTCAGAATTGGCCTTGACCTTCAAAATTGGTCATCTATACTTAAGCAATTAGAATTGGTTTTGACCTTCAGAATGGGTCATCTCTACTTAAGCTCTCAGAATCGTCTTTGATCCTCAGAATTGGTTTCGACCCTCAGAATTGGTCATCTTTACTTAAGGCCCCATAATTGGCTTTGATCTTCAGAATTGGTCATCTCTACTTAATCTCTCAGAATTGGCACTGACCCTCAGAATTGGTAGCTCCCACTTTAAGCCCTCATAATTGGCTTCAACCAACAGAATTGGTAGCTTCCTACTTTAGGTCCTCATAATTAACCTCGACTCGCAGAATTGGCCATCCCCAATATTTCCTTAGATCCACAAAATTGACCTCTTTCCTAAATAGCACGTGGTGTCTATTCGATGACTTTCACTTTTTCCATGCTCACCCATCGAGGGGCTCTATAAACCCCACATTCTAGGACCACTTAAGTCTCTCCTTAGGTCCCTAACACCTCCCCATTTCACTACAAACCCTGGTTCATATTTCGAGTACCGATTTAGAGGCCATCGGGTGCTCCCGGGCCATGTTTAACCACATTCAACTTTATCGTGAGAGCAAAATATTTTTTAATCTTCGAAGGGATCTCAAATCCCTTTCAACGGACCGCCCCGTGCATGAAACGGCATAATCATTCAGATGAATGATCAGTTTCCCACCAAAAATTGATTCAGAGGTCACCGGGAGTTCCCGAGCTCTGTTTGACTTGGTAAAGTTTTCAGCTCGAATGAGACTAAATGAATCTCCAAGGTCAATGAATACCCTTTCCAACAGTCCGCCCCGTGTGTGATTCTGACTTACGGTGAGGACGAACGATCCATTTTACTTCGAGAAATCACCAGGTGCTTTCGGGTCCCGGTTGACTAAGGTTAAATTTTCAAACCAAGTGAAGATTTTTGGAATGTCGAAGTAAATCTCCTAGCCTTTTAAATGGTTTTCCCCATGTGCAATTTTGACTTACCATTCGGACGAACAATCCATTTCCGTTCGATAATCTCCTGGAAAAAGGAACGATGTGCACTTTTGAGCCACATTTAGTCCAAAGTTAACTCTCGGAGCCAGGAGCGGTCCAAAGGATTCTTGAAGGTATCTGGATCGCCTTTCTAATGGTATGCTCCGTGAGTGATTTGGATAAATGTATTGCGTTTTAGGACCATTTTTTTGAAAAAATCTGCACGAGACAGCCAAATGGAAGGTCCATTTCCCTGAATATTGGCAGTGTGACAAGGGTTACCTGCCGATTGGTAGGGCTAGGTCCATGTCGATCGGCACCACCCCTGACCCTATAAATAGAGGGCATGACCTCACTCCAAAGGCACACCTCGGATTCATTAGCATTAGTGATCTTAGTAACATTCTCTCGAAATCAGCGAAGTTCCTTCTTGTGAAATTTTATTCAAGCTTACATTCCCATCCTTTTCATAACAAATTTGGCAAAATATCATTCTCTCTCTTCCAACATTCAGCTCACATCCAAAGGAGTTCATCCAAGATCAAAGATCAAGCTTCAAAGAAGGTTTAATTTCTTCCTTATCTCTTTAAATCTCTTATTTTTTTGCATTAAATAGATTAGATTCGTAATCTAGCTCTTACTTTAGTTCACACACATTAACATCTTACACTTTTATTAGTATATTGCACATACATTATTTTCTTTAAAAAACCTAAAGCAAACATATGAGGGTTATGCTCATAAATTTCAAACGGGATTATCCATCACACTTTTCCAAAACTAAAACACATTTTTCTAAACATTCACATATAATAGAATCCCATTCGAATCTATAGGATAAACCCCACCCTTATGATGCATACAAACTACGTGAACTTTGATGTCTTTATAGGCTACGTAGGTGTCTTGGATTAAAACCCGAGACTCGAGTCCATTATTCTAATTTTCTAATTTTTCCATTTTTCAAAATTCCCCATTTACATATTTATCATATTCTTACATTACTATACATATTATAATTCTTTTCCTTATTTTAGAGTTTTATACAACACATATTATCGTTTCACCATAATGATCAATATCATGATAAACGCATAAATTGTATTTTTATAAATTATCATGGGAACATTCCTACAGATGACCTCACTCTACCTCTTCCATGGTATGAGTTGGGCGATTCTGATCTCCATTATAATACACGCACACACACTTCTCGGAGAAATAAAGGAAAATAATAACACTAGACCATGAGAGGTTGAAAGGGCGGGATGGGTGCCTAACACCTTCCCATTTGGTAACTTAGCCCAAGAACCCTTTGAACTATTGGTTTCGTAAGTATCAGTTTGTCTTTGATACCACTCTTTCGAGACGACGACATGTTCTTTTGCCTATTTTGTACAAAATAGATAGGCGACTCCATCTCTTTACATTTACCCCACATCGATGACGACCGAAGCATTCCTAGATAAAAAAAGCGCACGAGACCATTTCATTCACCCTTTTTTTTCTTTCCCTCGACCCCTGTTCTCTGGAAGGAGGAGAGATGAGAGGGAGGATATGCGTAAATCTCTGGGATGGCCACACTCGTGGCCTACACTCTCGACTCAGCCTACCACCATGTCCTTTGCTGGGCTAAATTAGCCGCACAGTGTTTTTAGAGATTTAGTAAGGCTCCCAATACTTTTTATCATACTCGCCATCACATTGATCGTCCTCATCATCATGGTATTCTTGACTCGACCTCCCCAGGCATAAACGCCTAGGGTCGACCACGTCTCTATGCCTTTGTTGTGGAGGCACCTCTTTGTGTTGGGCCTGGGGTGGTCCCTTGGATGCTAGATCCGGATGGCCCTCCTCGATGCTGAAGTTATCATCTAATCTCCGATGCCGGTATGTCTAACCACAATGTTCTGGATGAATGCAACGAGTTGCTCTTGGATCTTCTGTTGGCTGGCTTCCAACGAGAATAGTGATGTCGCCACCTCAGCCATTTTTTACTGGAGTGGGGCTTGGATGGAGCTTGGACCAACGCCCAAAGGCAGATCGGAGGCCATATCTCCGGTGAACTGGAAGAGCTAAAAAAATGAACGAATCTTGAGAGACTCAACATGAGCTCTTTTAATGGTGATACATGCCTACCCGAGCAGAGCCGGATCACCACTAGAGAATTCAGTAAGTACAAGCTAAACAAAAATAAGGAAGAAGATATACTTCATTCCCACAAATGGTGCCAGATTGATAATGCCTGAAATGGTATCACCAAATCAATATGAATATGCAAGCTCAAAAAAATGTATCAATGGAGTATAAACAAATATGTATGTAGAAGGATATGAGGCAAAGAGGGAGATAACACTGAATATAAGTGGTTCAACCAATCTTGGCCTATTACACTTTGTGAGTGTGTGTGAAATCCACTAAGTAAGGGCACTAATAGCCTTGGGATACAAAACATTCAAGATTTCTCTTTGTACTATGATTTTGACAGAGTTTCAGCTAGGGTTTATAATGATTGATCCCTTACAAAGATGTAGAAGATAAGTATTTATAGTGCATGGGGGGGTAGTGTACCCCCCGAGCATGTAATAAGCATGTATGGAATGTTCCTGGCCAACAAGGAGGAGTCAAATGTTACTGTCACATGTAGGCCATGATGATCAAATATTCCCTCACGTGTGAAGGAGATGTTATTATAACAGTTTGGTCCACGCGGGATTCGCAGTCTACATGCACACTCCTAAGCGTTCCCCAACCCACGCGCTCTACCAGCTGTCCACTGTCGGATGTCCATCCATACCGAGGCTGAGTAGGCGAGCTGTAGTCTTTTAATGAAATGACACCTGTCTAGGTTAGGTGAGAATATGAGGTCGAGATCACTCTTTCTGTCCTCGTTGTTTGAGTGATGACCCAGGATGAGGGTACTACATCATTATGGTAATGATTGTGAGGCATGTTGACTGGTCTTCCAGGACGAGGCCAAGATTCCCTGTAATGGGCTATAGGGTGAGGACGAGTCAGCTCAAGCTGAGCCCGTGGATGAGTTATAGCCCTTATACTGGAGGGATTGGTGATGGTTGGATTTAGCCGAGTTGATATAATTCTGGGATGAGGCTATACTTGGTATATCAATAGTCTCCATGCTAGATTTACTTTTCACAATACTTGTATATTGATAGTACAAGTATAGCACCCTGTCGTGGCAGTACTTCTACAATCGCGTTCAGGCCATACAGGTCGCGGCCGGTACCTCACTCAAGGCGCTGCCAAAACACCTATAGGGCGCGGTTATAACTCCTATAGGGTGCGGCCCTCTCCATCAGAGGCCGCGGAACCCCAGCTTAGGGTCCGCGGTCCCCCTCCAACAGCTCAGCGCTGCTACTCTATGGGCCGCACGCCCTCATCCACATCTACTGCAGACTTGGTATATGCCATGTGCTCAGGGCACGTGACTCAACTCACTTCCTCATAAATAGAGGACCACACCTGGAAAAGAGTGGGGTTTTTTTTTTCCAGACACACCTGAGGCGCTACAACATAGATTCTCTCTACATCACCCCAACATAAGCTTTGAAGGCCTAGAATCTGCATCACAGCCACCTCACGGGCTCATAGGAATCTCCAATACTATCATGTACTCTCCTTTATTCTCATACTTGTACGCCTCTATAGGCACGATCTTATTGTATAATGCAATGCACATAATGAGAACGAAGCAACACAGTGGATGTAGGCCTATTTTAAAGGCTGAACCACTCTATATCTTGTCTTATCTCTATTTACTTGCTTTACTTGTTCATTACGTATTTGACACTTTGACTTGCTGATATGAGAACGAAATGTGGGCGATTTCTCGTATCATCAGTTTGGCACCGTCTGTGGGAACGGGATATTTCAACCTTGTTTCTCTGCATATATGAGTTCTTCAAACACCTTATTCGATCCCTGGGGGTTCTTTGGATCATCTCCTCACGGGTCGGTTACTGGTTATTGGACTCCGCATCATATTTACACCCTTAAGTGGGTGTTTCTTATATCCAGATATGCTCCATCTTATGGCTTTAGATCTATTTTGCATACCCCTGTGATATCATTCTATCTAGCTAGTATTGAAAAGCATGACGGGCTTTTGCCTCAAAAAGATGAATGATTAGGGAGGGATTGTATCTACTCCTTTTTTGCTGTTCTTGGCCTATGATCTAGGGTTTACCATTGAAACTTTTCCGTGTTGTGCACCGAGAGGTTATTTACTCATGGACAAACCCTAGTAGGTGTTCTCTCCATAAGTTTCAGGAGAGAAACTCAGTTCCTGAGCTTCAGGTTTGGGATTGCTCCTTGCTGCCCAGGAGGGGATGCGGCCAGACAGTAAATATGTCTTATGGCCATGGCCTCCACTAGGGTAGCTGTTACAAAAGCTTCAAACGTTGAGGAGCGTAATCAGTGAAGCACCTTATACCTTTGACTTGCTTAAGTCTACATTGTATAAGTTCTCAACTAATTTGGAAATATTGACAAAATTTGTAGTCCATCCTAGAATCCAAAAAGCCTCAGAACCTATCTCTCTAATCCCCTTCAATGATCTATGAAGATACAAAATGAATCACACTACACACAATTAGAAGTGCATACATGTGTTCATATTACTTAAAATTGAGTGTGTGTTTAATTCCCCTTGATTTGGAGCTTTAATAATTTTTTGGGAATTTTAAATAATTTTTAAATCTTTTTAAACTTTTTTTAAACTTTTTTTTAATAATTGTTTTTATTAATAAAATGGGATAATAAAGTTTTTGGGGTTAATTTACTATTTTGGAAACTTCTTTTTTCACTGAATTGTTTGGTTGGGTACGATCTCAAAGCGCTAGAGACTTCAGGGTGAGGTTTTGTAATTATTTTGACGCGTGTGTGAGAGCCTATAACCAGCCAACACTTGTCATCCTCCGGGTTAATGTATTTGTGTTTCTTATGTGAGAGGGTTGGATGGATGATTGTTGATCGTTGGATCATTTCTTATCAAGGGTCTGCATGTGTTCTTGATTAATCCCGGTGCTATCCATTTGAACCAATTAGAATCGTTTTAAACCACCGCTGTTTTAGAACCATTGGATCAAGTCAAACCTTTGAAGACTTGATCTCATCCTTTTATTTGCCTCGAACGTCCAGAACCTTCCCCAGGCACTATAAATACCCCTCACTTCTCAGCCTTAGAAAACTTTTGGGCATTCGTCTTCCAGAGAGAAAAAAATAAGAAAGAGAAGAGAGAAGTGAGAGAAGAGAGAAAAGAATAGAGAGAAGAGAGAGAAAGGGAAACAGTTAGCCAAAACCAAACCCTAACCCTAAGCACTTCGTCTCTGAAACAAACCTTCAAATAAACCTTACCCCAAGCACAACCTGAGTGTTTGAGAGAGAGAGAGAGAGTGGTTTGTTCATATTGTTGCTGTAACCTCGTGATTTCTGATCTTGTACACAACTTAAACGTTAGAGTGAAGATCTAGTTTCTTTTTCATAGAAACGTTAGATCTATACTCTGAATGTTACATTTTTCACTAGATCTGCATATTTTCAACTTGGTTTAAGAAAATCATTTCTGTTTTGGTTTTAAAAATGTTTTATAGTTTCTGTTTTTACAAAACTTAACCTGACCTAGTTGGATTCGCACTTGGAGGGTTTTCAATCTCCTAAATATTTTCAAAAGAGATTGAGAAAGGTCTTGACTGATTTCTTAAGCAAGATCTCCGTGGAATCTGGGTTATATTTAAAGGTCAAAAGGTTTTTAGTTTTGTAAGAAAGAAAAATAACAAAATCACTGCATATAGACTTTATATGTAATTTGTATAGGACTGTTTGTAAATCTAAGTGTGTGTGAGTTCATGCATGTGAATAGGATTCACTACACAAACACTTTACACACTACTACACTGGAAGTGTTGTGTTTAAGATCTGAGATCATTGAGTTGACGTAAAGAAGCTAAAGCAAAGGAAGTTAGCAAACCGGAGAACATCATCAACAAATCAGATCTATCAAAAGTTAGAAGGAGCCAAGTGGGGTATATTCCTAAACTTAGAATAGGTTGATTTGTGTTCTTGCATGTTGTGTTGTTTGTAACTGATTTTTGTTATTAGTGGACTTTTGTTTTTGTGACTTAGAAGTCACCGTGGATGTTTCCTCTGTTGGGAGAGGTTTTACCACGTTAAAAATCATTGTGTTGATTATCTTCATCTACTCACCTCATTCTTTAAGTGTGCTGAATTTTTGAAACTGCCTTAGTTTTAAAACTAATTACACAATCTTAATTAATCTCGTACATAAGTTTCTTTGTAAACAAATCTTGTTTATAATTTTTTTATTTTCAAAAGAAAAGGGTTTCTCCAACAAACATTCGGAGTTGCTTATACAGTTTAACCTTGTGTTAAACGACATTAGCGACGTTTTTCAATTGGTATCAGAGCCCTGTTAACTTTTATTTTAAAAGATCTTGTGTTTCTGAAATCGTTTTCTGAAAAACCTAACTATGGACGAGAAGAATGAAAGGTTTGGTAATCTGTCCAGACCTCCTCTCTTTGATGGAAACAACTTTGCTTACTGGAAAGTAAGGATGGTTGCCTTCATCCAAGGGACTTTAGGAGATAATGTCTGGGATATTATCGAAAATGGATACACTTATCCTACAAAACCAGCCACTGAAGGAAGTGATGAGAGGGTAAAGAAAATCTTAAGTGAATTTACCCAAGAAGAGAAAACCATTTCTCGAAATAACAATAAAGGCAAGAATGCCATTTTTATGTCCATTAATGAGTATGAGTTCAAAAGAATCTCATCTTGTGCCACTTCTAAGGAAGCATGGGACACATTAATCACTGCACATGAAGGAGACTCAAGAGGCAAAGCTGCTAAAACCCAAATGCTTATCCAGCAGTACAACTCTTTGATCATGTCTGATTCTGAATCTTTTGATGATTTTTACATGAACTTAACTGATATAGTCACTAATTTGCATGCTAATGGTATTACTTATGATAGAAATGAAATTGTTTCTAAAATCCTAAGGTCATTACCACAAAAGTTCGACAGTAAGAGGTATGCTATTGAGGAAATGAATGATCAAAACCTTACTCCTGAGTTACTCAGTAGCAAACTTAGAACTGTGGAAATGGAATTAGACTTTAAGAAACAATTGAATCATTCTCAAAGAAAACAGCCCAACTCTAACTTGAGTTTTGCCTCCAAGATACCCAAACTTGAGTCTAATTTGACCAACTCTGACTCTGATGAGGAGTGTGATATAGATAAACTAGATAATCAGATTGCTTTAATGTCTAAACAATTTAAGAAAATTGTCAAATTTCGAAACAAACAGGCAACTAAACAAGGCAAGCCTAATTATCCTACTCTGTCTAATCCCAAACCTCATGATAGAGGCTTTGACAAACATCCTAAGGACAACAATTCCAGACCCACTAGAGACCTTAAAAAGATTGAATGTTTTAGATGTGGGAAACTAGGTCACATTGCACACGACTGCAGAGTTAATCTGAATAAAGCCAACACACACAATAGAGCCAATGTCTGTAAAACTTGGAATGATTCAAGTGACTCTGATGAAGAGGAACTTGAGTCATCTAATGTACTTGACCCTTGCATGTCTTTTTATGCTAAGATCATTTACAATGATGATACTCATGTGTGTGATAATGATTCTCCTACTTCTGCTTGTGTGAATACTGCTTTGATTGGCCTAGATGCTCTATTGTCTGAAAATGTTTCTAGTTCTAGTTTCGTGTGTGTGAGTCAAAGTGATCTCGATAATGACGATGCAAATGGGTGCATGAGTACTAAAACTGAATCGTTAGGGGTCACTACACACACTTCACTTAGCGACTCAGACACAGATGACCTCCCTGATATCCATACCTTGTATGCTATGACTCTTAAAAAAGGCACTAGATTGGAGAAGACTGTTAGAGACCTTACTAAGAAATTAGATGATCTAAGTCTTATAGTGAAGTTGAATGCTGAAGAGTACACTAACCAGTGTCTATCTCATCAATCTGAAATTGAAACTTTTGATCAAAAATTAAAAGAGTTGACTAAAACTAATGAAACCCTGGAAATGAAATATAAGGGAACATTATTAGAATTGGAGGAAGCAAAAACAAAGACAGCTACTGTTTTCAAAAAGTTTTCTAAGTTTGAAAACAATTCAAACTATTTTACTGAATTTGTTGTTGACTCCAAGACCAATTCTGATGATAGAACCGACATTGGATTTTGCCCTAAGAACAAATCTCAAAATACAAAACTTGAACCTATTAAGTTTGTGTCTGGGGGCAAAAGACCAATTGAAACATGTCCAGAATTTCATTTGATTAAAAATGAATTTGATCAAAAGCAAAAACAGAAAGACATTGGAGAGTCTAGTTATTCTAATGCTAAGACTGCACTTAAGACTAAATACGTCTATCCTTTGATCAGAAAGGCTGATTCTACCTATAAGACCATACCCCCTAGAAATAGGACTTATGAACAGAACGCTGTCAAACCTATCTTTAGAAGTTTTCCTAATGAAATTCATCCCTCAAGCAATCAATATTGCTCTTACTGTGACATTTATGGTCACTCCTTTGAAGGTTGTTATGCTAGGCGTCTAAACACCCCTATATACAATACTTCTGTCTATAAGAACTTTAACTATTCTAGGCAAAGTCGTAACAACTATGTCCTTCCAAGATAACCTGATAAGAACTCTAACTACAGAAATAGAAAGACCAAAACTAAGAGTTCATTTAAGAGAAAGGCTCCCAGAAACTTTCCTAAACCAAAAGCTCAACTTTTTCACAACAATCAGTTTGCTGCTCCAAATATTTTTCGACAAAAAACTGTATCTCAAAAATTTTATCAAATGAGGGCAAACTTGCGCAAAATTAAAACTATAGCTATTTGGGTTAGAAAAGAGGATCTTTTACCCCAAATGAAGTGTAACATTGTCATCACTGCTTTAAAAGCTGAACACACTTCATCTGGTTGGTACTTAAATTCAGGATGTTCCAAACATATGATAGGAGATGAAACAAAACTTCTAAACAAAACCAGATTTGCTGGTGGGAAAGTAGTTTTTGGTGATGGTGTCTCATCTCAGATCATAGGTAAAGGAACCCTAAAAGAAGAAGGAATGCCTGTTCTCGAAAATGTTCTATTAGTTAAAGGCCTTAAAGCCAACCTCCTAAGTATATCATAATTTTGTGACTCTGACCATACTATCACCTTTTCAAAGAACAATTGTAAAATTCTAAATGATAAAGGTGAATGCATTATTACAGGATTTAGAACACCTGACAATTGTTATACTGTCAAGACTAGTTCTGAAACCTGTAACATTGTCAGAATGGATGACAATGAGATCTGGCATAATCGTATGGGTCACTTAAGTTATGATATCCTTGGTAGATTGTCTAATCAAGAGATAGTTAGAGGTATTCCTAAAATTAAAACTATTTCAAGTGTTGTCTGTGGTCATTGCCAGGAAGGAAAAATAGTTAAGACTTCGCATAAAAAGGTTAAAGACATCCTTACCTCTAGACCTTTAGATCTCATCCATATGGACCTTATTGGTCCCTCTAGAACTGTTAGTCTATGTGGACACAGTTATATCCTTGTCATGGTTGATGATTTCACACGATTCACTTGGGTTGCCTTCTTGAAACATAAATCTGACACGTTTCAGAATTTTTTGAAAATTCTTCTAAGAATTGAAAATGAGAAGGACACACAAGTCAATCGCATCCGTAGTGATAGAGGGGGAGAGTTCATAGACACAGGAATAGTTGAATATTGTGACTACAACGGTTACAAACATGAATTTAGTGCTCCTAAAACTCCTCAGCAGAATGGTATTGCTGAAAGGAAAAATCGAACTCTTCAAGAGATGGCACGTGTCATGTTGCATGCTAAATCCCTACCTAAATACTTTTGGGTAGAATCCATTAGAACTGCCTGTCACATCACTAATAGGGTCTATCTTAGGAAAAACTCTAAACAAACCCCTTATGAGTTGTGGTACGGTAAGAAACCTAATCTGAAATACCTAAGAACCTTTGGAAGTCAGTGTTATGTCTGTAAAGACAGAGAACATCTATCTAAATTCGAAACTCGTGGTGATAAAGCCATCTTCTTAGGATACTCACCAAATAGTCGTGCTTATCGTATATACAATCTGCGTACTAAGGCCCTTATGGAATCGATAAATGTAATTGTAAGTGACACTATTGTCGAAAATAAGATATCTGAATCACCTATTGTGGTTGAATCTGAAAATGATTTCAAAACTGATTCACCAGAAATAGATGACTCATTACCTATTGAGAGTCCAGAAGTACCTAGCTGGGTCTCTAAAGATCATCCCATTGACAACGTGGTCGGTAATCCTAATGAGATAGTTCGTACTAGATCCCAGTTAAGAAATTATGCTAATTATGCATGTTTCGTCTCCCTTGTGGAACCGAAAAATGTTAATAAAGCATTGAATGACACACACTGGATTTCTTCTATGCAGGAAGAACATTTACAATTCGTCATTCACGATGTCAGGTATCTCGTACCTCGGCCTCAAAACAAAAATGTTATTGGAACACGTTGGATCTTTAAGAACAAATCTGATGAAAATGGGGTGATTCTTAGAAACAAAGCTAGACTAGTTGCTCAAGGCTACTCTCAAATAGAAGGGATAGATTTCAGCGAGACATTTGCCCCTGTCACTCGTCTTGAATCCGTTCGTCTTCTTTTCGCCATAGCGTGTTACTTAAAATTCACACTTTATCAAATGGACGTCAAATCTGCCTTCCTAAATGGAATTCTGTCCGAAGAGACATATGTAGAACAACCCAAAGGGTTCATTGATCCTAAATACCCTAATCATGTCTTTCGTCTAAAAAAGGCTTTGTATGGCTTAAAACAAGCTCCTAGAGCTTGGTATGAACGCCTTTCCAACTTTTTGTTGGATAAGGGTTTTAAGAGAGGAGGAAATGACCAGACTCTATTTGTCAAACATTTTGACAAAAACATTATTATAGCCCATGTCTATGTAGACGACATCATTTTCGGATCAACTTCAAACTCTGAAGTTAAATCCTTTTCTGCTAGTATGTATAAGGAACTTCACATGTCCCTTATGGGGGAGCTACAGCTTTTCTTAGGATTTCAAGTGAAACAGAATTCTGATGGTCTATTTGTTTCTCAAACTAAGTATGCCTTAGACCTTGTTAAGAAATTTGTCTTAGAGAACGCTAAAGTCGCCAAAACACCTATGAGTACTACTGTTAAATTATGTAAAGATGAAACTGGTAAGTCAGTTGATTCCACACTCTATCGTAGTATGATTGGTAGCCTACTCTACCTAACTACCTCACGACCAGACATAATGTATGCTGTATGTCTGTGCGCTCGTTACCAGAATAACCCTAAAGAGAGCCATTTATTGAGTGTAAAACGTATAATAAAGTACATAAAAGGCACTCTTAACCTTGGACTTAGGTACACTAAAGATACCTGTAGCACCATCATAGGGTATACTGATGCTGATTGGGCCGGTTGTACTGATGATAGTAAAAGTACATCAGGTGCCTGTTATTATGTCGGCAATAATTTAGTTGGTTGGAGTAGTAAAAAACAGAATTGCACATCTTTATCTACGACTGAGTCCGAATATATAGCAGCTGGCAGTTGTTATGCTAAATTATTATGGATAAAACAGATGTTAAGCGATTATGGAATTAAAGAAGATCAATTACAATTTTATTGTGACAATCAAAGGGCTATTAACATATCTAAAAACCCGGTTCAACACTCGCGAACTAAACATATTAAAATAAGGCATCATTTTATTCGTGAACTTGTTGAAACTAAGGAATTAGAAATTCATTACCTGCCTACTGATCTGCAACTTGCAGACATGTTCACTAAACCTTTAGACTATAACAGATTTCTGTATTTGCGAAATTCTATAGGCATGGTATGCGCTAATTAAACTCTTAAACTTTAAGTTTTACCCTTTGTCCATTTGAGACAAAATGGGGGAGAAATTTGAGTTTTATGAAGTTCATTTTTGTTCACATTTCATCTAAACTGCTTGATCTTAGTGTGTATATTTGCAGGAATCTCTTCTTCTGATTGTCTACCGTTTCTAGGGTAAAAATTTGTAAATAGTTGAGTTATGTAATTTTTGACTTTCTAGGATATGGGTAGATAGAATCTTTTGTATAGGACTAGGTTTTATTTTTTTTGTTCCCTACGAGTTTTAAGCTAACTCAAAGGAGATTTTGTCTCATATTTTCAAAGGGGGAGATTGAAGCACCTTATACCTTTGACTTGCTTAAGTCTACATTGTATAAGTGCTCAACTAATTTGGAAATATTGACAAAATTTGTAGTCCATCCTAGAATCCAAAAAGCCTCAGAACCTATCTCTCTAATCCCCTTCAATGATCTATGAAGATACAAAATGAATCACACTACACACAATTAGAAGTGCATACATGTGTTCATATTACTTAAAATTGAGTGTGTGTTTAATTCCCCTTGATTTGGAGCTTTAATAATTTTTTGGGAATTTTAAATAATTTTTAAATCTTTTTAAACTTTTTTTTAATAATTGTTTTTATTAATAAAATGGGATAATAAAGTTTTTGGGGTTAATTTACTATTTTGGAAACTTCTTTTTTCACTGAATTGTTTGGTTGGGTACGATCTCAAAGCGCTAGAGACTTCAGGGTGAGGTTTTGTAATTATTTTGACGCGCGTGTGAGAGCCTATAACCAACCAACACTTGTCATCCTCCGAGTTAATGTATTTGTGTTTCTTATGTGAGAGGGTTGGATGGATGATTGTTGATCGTTGGATCATTTCTTATCAAGGGTCTGCATGCGTTCTTGATTAATCCCGGTGCTATCCATTTGAACCAATTAGAATCGTTTTAAACCACCGCTGTTTTAGAACCATTGGATCAAGTCAAACCTTTGAAGACTTGATCTCAGCCTTTTATTTGCCTCGAATGTCCAGAACCTTCCCCAGGCACTATAAATACCCCTCACTTCTCAGCCTTAGAAAACTTTTGGGCATTCGTCTTCCAGAGAGAAAAAAATAAGAGAGAGAAGAGAGAAGTGAGAGAAGAGAGAAAAGAATAGAGAGAAGAGAGAGAAAAGGAAACAATTAGCCAAAACCAAACCCTAACCCTAAACACTTCGTCTCTGAAACAAACCTTCAAATAAACCTTACCCCAAACACAACCTGAGTGTTTGAGAGAGAGAGAGAGAGTGGTTTGTTCATATTGTTGCTGTAACCTCGTGATTTCTGATCTTGTACACAACTTAAACGTTAGAGTGAAGATCTAGTTTCTTTTTCATAGAAACGTTAGATCTATACTCTGAATGTTACATTTTTCACTAGATCTGCATATTTTCAACTTGGTTTAAGAAAATCATTTCTGTTTTGGTTTTAAAAATGTTTTATAGTTTCTGTTTTTACAAAACTTAACCTGACCTAGTTGGATTCGCACTTGGAGGGTTTTCAATCTCCTAAATATTTTCAAAAGAGATTGAGAAAGGTCTTGACCGATTTCTTAAGCAAGATCTCCGTGGAATCTGGGTTATATTTAAAGGTCAAAAGGTTTTTAGTTTTGTAAGAAAGAAAAATAACAAAATCACTGCATATAGACTTTATATGTAATTTGTATAGGACTGTTTGTAAATCTAAGTGTGTGTGAGTTCATGCATGTGAATAGGATTCACTACACAAACACTTTACACACTACTACACTGGAAGTGTTGTGTTTAAGATATGAGATCATTGAGTCGACGTAAAGAAGCTAAAGCAAAGGAAGTTAACAAACCGGAGAACATCATCAACAAATCAGATCTATCAGAAGTTAGAAGGAGCCAAGTGGGGTATATTCCTAAACTTAGAATAGGTTGATTTGTGTGCTTGCATGTTGTGTTGTTTGTAACTGATTTTTGTTATTAGTGAACTTTTTTTTTTGTGACTTAGAAGTCACCGTGGATGTTTCCTCTGTTGGGAGAGGTTTTACCACGTTAAAAATCATTGTGTTGATTATCTTCATCTTCTCACCTCATTCTTTAAGTGTGCTGAATTTTTGAAACTGCCTTAGTTTTAAAACTGATTACACAATCTTAATTAATCTCGTACATAAGTTTCTATGTAAACAAATCTTGTTTATAATTTTTTTATTTTCAAAAGAAAAGGGTTTCTCCAACAAACATTCGGAGTTTCTTATACAGTTTAACCGTGTGTTAAACGGCATTAGCGACGTTTTTCAATCAGTTGGGCTCTAGCTCTGCCATGGTGTATCATATGAGGCCGCGGCAGTGCATCTTCCTACGTGCCTTATGGCTGCAGCCGCGGTGCCCCGTAGCAGTGAAAATGCTGCATCCCCATTTCATACTTGATTACTTCAGTATCTCTGAGATTTCTCACTTCTGTTAGTTTGTTCTCGGATTATATATATACTTTGTAAAGACTAACAAAAGAAGAGATGGAAGGAGAATCCAGCCGGAGTGCAGAAGTCAAGGATGAGATTGTGCAACTATACAATCACCTTAATCACCTCTATGACAACCACGCCTCACTTCAGACCCAGGTTAATTTTCTCACTCAGAGGGTGCTAATGCTGGAGGCCGCGGCATCTAAAAACATAGGCGCGGAAGTGGAGGAAATAGCAAAGCCAGCCATGCCTGCCGTGGCAGTAAATGAAACCGCGGAATCAACCGTCAGAGGTCAAAAAAGGCAGAAAAAGTCGGGTGTCTATACTCAGTTGAGCCTCCCAATTGAAGAGATCTTGGAATTCATCAAAGGGGACAAGATTTTGAGGTGTCCAGAAAAATTGAGAGCTCCACCCCATAAGAGGAACAAAGCTACCTTGTGCAAATTCCATCAGGACCATGGCTATGACACAGAGAAATGCTATGCTCTGAAGGATGAAGTTGAAAGGCTAATTGGGAAAGGGATGCTGCAGCGATTCCTGAAGAATGCATAAGAGATTCAGCCAGACCTGGCAGAGGCTGCATGCCGCATCTCATCCTTAGTCTTTCTAATTTCAACTATTTCTGTTTATGTTTTATGAAGCTCACTATAGCCTTAATACTCAAGACTTTATGTTTTGTTAACAAAGTCATTAGCTGCAGCATACATATATAAATATATGAACTAGAAAGTTTAGCTATATCTGATATTTCTCTTGGTTTCATAACCTGTTATCTCACAAAAAGACTTTTTGTCCTAAACAGATTCCAGAAGAAGTATAACAAAATTATCTCGAAGGATTATTCTACTTCGGGATGCACTTATGGATGGGTTACGACCTTCATTAGCCCAGAAGTTCCCCTCGCAATGTGCAACTACATCTTATCATATGATGACCATATCCACAAAAGCATTTAAGGATTCAAGGAGCTCTTATTAGCCACAAGGGCCTACAATGCCAATTTTCTGCTCTTGGAGTGCGACATTAGCCACGGGGGCTTATAATGCCCATTCTTAGCTTTTGGGACACGTCATCGAGCCGGGAGGCTTACAATATCTAGCCAGGGATGGATTTATATATATCATTAGCTGTGGGTGGCTTAATAACATAACCCAGCCTGGAGAGGCTTGATAGTGTCTCGCATATTAGCTGTGGGTGGCTTAATAACATAACTCAGCCTGGAGAGGCTTGATAGTGTTTCGCATATTAGTTGTGGGTGGCTTAATAACATAACCCAGCTTGGAGAGGCTTGATAGTGTCTCGCATATTAGCTGTGGGTGGCTTAATAATATAACCCAGCCTGGAGAGGCTTGATAGTGTCTCGCATATTAGCTGTGGGTGGCTTAATAACATAACCCAGCCTGGAGAGGCTTGATAGTGTCCCGCATATTAGCTGCGGGTGGCTTAATAACGTAACCCAGCCTGAGGAGGCTTCATAGTGTACCAAGATCGACTAAAGGAAAGCCATGAAAGACAATCGAAGCGGCTATAGGAGGCTCTGTTACTATGATCATGAAGCATGTCAAACCTACAGAAGGATGGCCTCGATTTCCCAAGGGCAAGGTTCTGCAGCCTCATTATCTTGTCACCAGTCAAGTAGATGCCGCGGCATCCTCATCCACCGCTGCCCTAGCGCTGGATGGCAACCTGCCACAGCAGAATGGAAAAAGCGACTGAGAGTCGCTGAGGTGGACTTGAATTCAGATTCAATTAAAGCAACCGCGACTGAGAGTCGCTGAGGTGGACTTTAATTCAGAATATTTGCCCTCCTTCAAATTACCGCGGCATCAATCTATTCATTATTTCTACATAGCAAACGAGTAGATAACAAAAGGCAGCCGCGACTTCTACAAAAAATTGAAGAAATTAAGCCGTAGCCCCAAAACCATACTTCATTGGCACCGCGGCTTGGGGGATCACAGCCCTTCAGTGAAAAGTGCAAGGGAAAAACAAAAAAGGCCATTCTAAAGAATTAATTGTCCGCGGAAAGGAACTTGTTCCAATGTTGTTAGACAAAGTACGAATGCTCTTGATATAGTCAGCCAGAAGAACAAAAAGGGGGCATAAAGTGACAAGGACACCGCGGATGATTAATAAGAGCACAAGATTGCATCAAATTATACTATGATGCCGCGAACCTAGCTACAAGTCCTACAAGTTCATTCAATACAGAAAGCAATTTGCAAATATGAGGCAGTAACGTGCAACCATTCATTATAGCAGGCAATGTAAAACATGCAATATATAAAAGCAAGGAATATTAAGCAGTCAATCAGTGATAAAAATATGGCCGCAACCTTTGTATTAGTAGCCATAGATTACAGAATGGAGGCCGCAGCCACAACAGAAGTTTAAGATTATAAAAAGAGGGACGCAACCCTATATTGATGATTCAACAGAAATTAAGAATTTAAGAGGCTGCGTCATCATCATCATCATCAGCCTCTTCTCCGCCCACGGCAGTCTCTGTTTCTCCGTCCTCAGCTGCTGCCTCTGCCCTTAGCCTTTCTCTCTCTTCAGCCGTGGCTTTAAGCTCAGCGATGCTCTCTTGATGCTCGACATCACTTAACTTCCAGGAAAGGACCTCCTCCTTGGCCTCAGGGAACCTCCTGATAAACCTTTGCCGCAGCTCCTGGTAGCCGCAGAGGTATGCCCTGTTGTTAATAAGGAAGAAATCCTTAGAGCCTTTGAATGACTCCACGACATGATCTATGGCTGGCTGGAGGGCGTCGCCATGATCAGCTTCCAACTTTTGTATTTCCGCGGCGTGAGCTTCATCCTTCTTAGCATACTTGGCTTCCAAATCTTGATATTTCTGCTGGAGGAGGGCGAGCTTGGTATTTGAAATCTCTGCAACACGGGCAGCTTCGGCTGTCTGGGCCTGCGAGGATTTTAGAGATTCCGCGGCTTGATTAAAATTTTCCTCCGCTTCCTCTCTGGCCTTGTTGGCCTTCTCCAAGTCCATATGGGCTTCCTGGAGGGCCGCGGCAGCGGACTCTTTACCTGCCTCAAAAGAAGAGGTCCGTGCAGACTGCAAGTCCGCGGTATAAGCACTCTTCTCGGCCTCTTTCAGCCTGTACAAAGCCTCATATTTCCTCTTCTGGACCACAATCACATCAGCGGCCTGTATGAAATAAAAGGCGTTAGTAAAAGTACAGAAAAATATAAGATGCAAAGTTAAATGACTAGTACGTACCCTCAGATGGCTGTGGAGGCCACAGTCTTCCAGATCTTCATGATCTTCTCCAACCATCCTGTCAAGGTCCGCGGCATCCAAGGCTCGCTTCATTCTCCGTGCAGCCTTCATAGTAGTGTCCCAGGAAGAATTGAGGTCAGGCTGCCTTAATTGAGGCCTTGGTCTACCGTCTGGCCCGGACTCTCCGCGGAATTGGGGAGGTGGTAAGTTCACGTTAACCGCCACTACATTTGGCGGTGGAGGAGAGGACGATTGAAGGGGGACTTCAGCTGACATCAGGCCAGCCGCGGCCAAATTTTCCCCTATTTCGTCATCGAAGTGTTCATGTTGCGCAGAGTTTTCATCATTAACCACCTGATCCGCGGCAGGATCAGTGGCTTTATTTCCAGAGGGGGCCGCGTCAGATCCCTTGGCTTTGGACCTCTTCCTCTTTCTGCTTCGCGCAGTATTATTCAGGACGACCGCATCCTCATCCATCTCTGCCAGCTGCGCAGGCAACAGCTCCCTATCTACTTCCTCACCTAAAAAAGAGAAGCAACTGTAAACACAAGTATTTGAACAAAAATTACAGAAACATTTTATACTCCGCGGAATATTAGTGTTACCTTCCGCGGCCATTTGCTGGGGAATTGACTTATTGGGGAAGAAACCTGCTTCGAATATGCTCGCTGATGTAACTAGTGTGCTGAACTTCTTCTGTTCAGCAGGTACCGCCGATGCCTCAGCAACCCTCTTCTATTGTCTTTTGTTTAAAGTCAAGTTATCAAGGACTAAAGAAGAATAAATCCAAAGGTTAGCAGATATTTAACAAAATATGCGAAAGGGACGCGAACATTTAAAAATTACCTAGTTTGGAGGGAGTTCCCCATTGCCGCGGCATTTGAAACGACTTTTCCCTCTCATTCTCTTCAGGGTGGAACTCCCACCCTTCTCCAGAAATGTAGAAGTACTTTCCTTTCCAATTTTTTACACTGGTTGGCCTCCCAGTGTAAAGGGTTTCATTCCTGTCGCGGAGTGAAAAGTAGTAGTATTCTGCGAACTTTACGGAGTTCTCTTTTGGGCGGTAGAAATGAAAGAACTTCGCGGGAGTAATGTACTTTTTGAACAAGTTCTCCCAAAGCACGACCGCGATAAGAACAGCTCTCCAACCGTTGGGATCTAACTGGGCTGGGGCCAGTTTCATTTCTGGAAAAGACGACGGATAGGAACTGGGACAGGTAGCCGCAGCCCATAAATGAACGCGTGCAGGGGGAAGCAAATTCCGTCATCAGATAGAACCGTGCATGGTCTTTGGTTCGCGTCAGGGGCTGAACACGTCAAATCTTCTGGAAATTCGAAGGCCTCAGCCACCTGCTCAACCCAATTTTGGGTCATTAAGCTGCGGATACCAAGCGCGGCCAAGGGTCTCTCAGCCCTCCCTGATGTACCTCCAGGCTTATTTCTAGCAGCCGCGGAAATATCTCCTTCACCCATGGGATGGGTACTTGAGTTGGCTTCCTCTTTCATCAGCGAAGATTGGAAGGCCTTCCCAGATGCGGAGTCCGCGGAGTCTGAGTTGAGTCTGATGCAGTTCGGGCAATTTTTAATTTGCAAGGGCCTATTGACCTTAGAGGATGCACGGAAGAAATTTCAGGAGGAGAGGCCCCAAAATGCTTCGCGCAAAAGCCTCTCAAAAACTCGTCTGGGTCAAAGTTCATATGGCTGCAGCGGTACCTGAAAAGCAGAGTCCGCAGTTAGGCGCCGCAACCATGATGGTTTGGAAAAGACCAAGAAGCCGCGGAATGATTATTTACATGAATTGCCAACTATTGATTGAACCTAAAAGGGTGACCATCTAACCCTCCATATCAAAGGGCGCGACCCTCATCTAACCAAGGAGGATAAATCAGCCTAAAGGTCCTAAGCCAACCTACTAAACGCCGCGATTTGGTTCCAGAATGGGGTTCAACATTACTGGTATTTTTTATAAATCCGCGGCCTCTCCCTCCAACAAATAAATGTCCACTGTCGTTTTTAAGATGTCTGCAGTTGTCTACTCTTATTTTGAAAAGGGAAATCTCAGATTTTAAGAGACCGCGACCGACGACCACGGTATGCCACAAGGACCAAAATGGGAATAGATTAAAGTTGGGGCATTATGCCGCTGCTTTACTCTTAAAACAGTTGATGTATATAATGTTTAATCGTTTTAAAGATCAAAATTTGCAAAATATGAAGAACTTGGTGAAAAGCATCAAGAACAGCAAGAACAGTTATATGATTTTTATAGCATCTCGAGGATCCTAACAATTATCAAACTTAGGTCTCAGTTCAGCATATGAAGATTTATCCTAGCAATTATTGAGGTACTCAGCATTCATGTGTTCAATTCTTAGGGAATAAGCAGATTTTAAATTGAAGCCCTAGATTCCTATCAAAAAACAAGAGTTTGTTCATGAAGATTAGAAATAGGTCTGGTGTACGATTCAGATGTTCGATTATTAAAAAAACTGGAAAGAAATGCAAACTACGAAGTTTATTGATCGAAACATTACCTGGAAATAAAGAAATCTGCGATGCTCAGCCTCACACCACCTTGGAAACAACACACGCAGCTTCAAACCACCTTGGAAGGCTGCCGAAAAATGCTTGAGAAAGGAAGAACAAGATTTTCCCTCAATTTGCTCTCAAAAGTTTTAGAAACGTAATGAAGTCCACGGCCAGAAACAATTTATATAAGGGAGCGCGGAAGACGAATCGTCGCTTTGGAAGCACTGCGGCACCTAGGCTACTTAGCCGCAGTCCCAATATATCTCCCTTGGCACTACGGCTTGGGGGCTTATTGATAGTACAAGTGTAGCACCCTGCCGTGGCAATACTTCTACAATCGCGTTCAGGCCATACAGGCCGCGGCCGGTACCTCACTCAGGGCGTTGCCAGAACACCTATAGGGCGCGGTTAGAACTCCTATAGGGTGCGGCCCTCTCCATCAGAGGCCGCGGCACCACATCTTAGGGTCAGCGGTCCCCCTCCAACAGCTCAGCGCTGCTACTCTGTGGGTCGCACTCCCTCATCCACATCTACTGCAGACTTGGTATACGCCATGTGCTTAGGGCACGTGACTCAACTCACTTCCTCATAAATAGAGGACCACACCTGGAAAAGAGTGGGGTTTTTTTTCCAGACACACCTGAGGCGCTACAACACAGATTCTCTCTACATCACCCCAACATAAGCTTTGGAGGCCTAGAATCTGCATCACAGCCACCTCACGGGCTCATCAGAATCTCCAATACTGTCATGTACTCTCCTTTATTCTCATACTTGTACGCCTCTATATGCACGATCTTATTGTACAATGCAATGCACATAATGAGAACGGAGCAACACAGTGGATGTAGGCCTATTTTAAAGGATGAACCACTCTATATCTTGTCTTCTCTCTATTTACTTGCTTTACTTGTTCATTACGTATTTGACACTTTGACTTGCTGATATGAGAACGAAATGTGGGCGATTTCTCGTATCATCATATATGATCATCATTAGTGTAGTATTCCCTTTAATCATCAGGCCAATAAAAAATGATAAATAATACTCTCTATCCATAATATGTTAATTAAGACTCATGCATTTTTTCACATGACATCACCAAGAGCATGGTTATATTTACCAAAATTTTGTCCCGTACTAGGGGTCACTTTGTGATGGGTGCTGGAACTGCGGGTCGCAGTTAGCATAAGAGATATGACTCTCACCTTCCATTGGCCTCATACCTTCGACGTATAATGAACAGCTACCCCACATCGTATCGCTTTACCAAACTCTAGACATGAGGTATATAAGAGGGAAATCTTTCACGTACATCGAGTATATCGAATTATCTCTCACACTTATTGTTACCACAAGGTATACAGTGAGGCAATTCACATACACTCGGATATATAAAATGGTTTATCCACACCTACAGATGAATAATTTCCCTAATAAGCAAGAGGTATATAGGTGAGAACCCTTACACTAACCCAACAATTGCATAAACCTCATATAGGTGTCAAACCTAGAACACTCATATTTAGTTTGCTAGTTACCATGCGACACTCTGATGAAATTTTGGGTCAGCATACTGCTTGAATTTTCACGTGATTTTTCCTTTTTTAAAAATAGTACCCCACTCGTGATCCTAGAAACAAGTCCAACCGTGTTTTAAATATTTTTCAAACCCCATTTTCCCAGGCTCGAGTTTTGTTTGACATTTTTTTCTACATTTAGGTAAACCTAATACAAGTGAGAACCTAGTAACAACATTAGTAAAAATCACGTTGAGATTCATCTCCTTTTTCCCTCCGTTTTCAAAAATATAAAAAATATTTCCCCCCTCCTTTGGAAATACCCCAAATGTTCTCTCTCCTTCTTTCAAAAATAAATTCGAGCAATCTTCGCTCTCAGGTCATTAACATACCCATTTTTTGGCCTGGATCCCTATTGGCTTCGATCATCCATCAAACTGCCTCGAAGCTCCGTCGGTTCTTCTGCTACTTCATCCAAGTTTGGGATTTACCTTCACGAGCTCTTTATGGAGAATGTTGACCAAGAATCGAATGTTGATCCCAATCTAATGACTGTCTTAACCCAGCTCAATGCCAATATTTACAACCTTCAAATCGAGGTCCATGAGATACAACATCATCGGGCCTAGATTCAAGAAGAACCTAAGGTTGTCTTTCCTCGTGCCATGGGTCCACCCTCTCCCAAGCCTAGTCAAATTATCTAGGAACTACGTGGACTACACTTATATGTCTCCTTATCCCAAAGTGAGAATGCCAAAGAAGTTCAAGATGTCAGATATCGAGAAGTTTGGGGGAAGTGGGCCCCTAATTGTTCACCTTTGAAGATATCATCGAGCCATGACTTTCCTTGGTGACTATGAAGAGATAATGGCCCAGATGTTCCAATAGACCATTAAAAAAAACCTTAATTGGTTTTTATCACTCAAAGAATTCAAAATTCATAGTTGGGAGGATGTGACCCAAGAATTCATGTCTCAGTACAAGTACAACTAGGAGCTAGAGGTTACACACCGAGATCTATTGGTTCTTAAGCAGAACCTTGGGGAAACAGTCAGTAGCTTCATAGGAAGGCGGAGAGAAAGTTTTTCTACCATGACCAACACACTCTCCGAGAAGGAATATGTGACAACCCGAATATATTTATGATAAATTATGTTTAAATCATGATTAGCTTATGTGATATGGATAATATGTTATTAGTATATATAATGTTAAGTCATTATGTTTAGTCTAATCCTACCTTCATAAAGCATGAAATATCGAATTAGTTACAAGTATGAAATTTTGAAGTTTCGGTAGGAATGTTCATGTTTAAGGCTAGTTTTGAACAGTATAATATAATAACTGACTTGAGGTATAAACTAGATAGTTGTATACATATGAGTTAGGTTGGTAACACAATAAACGGTGCATCAAACGGACATTCGAGTGAGAAGATATCATCTTTTTACGAACAGGGGGGTAAAGTAGTCATCTAGCCTTAAATGATATGTTGTCTTATATGGCACCACATGTTATATTTTGATTGGACCAAGAGGGGGTGGCCTTATGCCGACTTAAAACCCTTGAATTAAGCTCTCCCTTCAGCATATATCAACCATGGAAGAGTTTTAACTTAAGGAAAGAGAGTTTTGAAGTCTAGGAAGAAAGTGTGAGGAGAAATTGAAGAAAAATTCATAAAAAATTACATAAAAGCCCCTAAGGAAGGGAAGAAGAGCTGATTGAGAAAGTATCGGATAAAGGCAAAGGAAAATCCAGTTAAACTGTCAAGGTGAGTGTACTCACTAGTATGAGGTATTTCTATATCGTTATGGAGATGATTATAAATATCACTCACAGGTAAGATTTATTACACATGGTTACGGATAAGACATGAATATCACTCATGGGTAAGATGTATTACACATGGTTATGGATATGATATGAATATCTCTTATTGGTAAGATGTATTACACATGGTTACGAATATGATCAAGAAAATATGGAATATGAAATTGTTCATTTCGGGTTACCGAAATGGGAGGTTACTTCTCGATCGGGAATGGGAAAGAATTGTCTATTATAGACTGGGGTTACTCCTCGACCAGGAATGGGGGAGAATTGTCTATTGCAGACAGGATATGTGAATTATGATTCGGATCAGTTGGGCCATTCTTTATGAATGGACCGGATAAGTAATACATAATTAATGGGCCGTATAAGTATATAATTAGTATGAATGATCCGGATAAGTATATAATTGGTCATTCTTTATAAATGAGCCGGATAAGTACATAGGTAATACCACATGTATATGATTTATTGCATTTAAGTTTATGCAGTAGTTTAGTAGTGATGCATTCACTGGGCTCTTATGCTCACGATTATTATGGTTATGTGTTTCAGGTAACATGATGTCACTGCCAAATCTAGGAGGTCGGGTTGTCTTAGTAAAGGATGCATAAAACCTTAATTTTGGTCAAATGAAAAAGGGGTAATTTAATTTTACTTATCATTGAAGCAAGTTTGAATAAGAATAATCACTTTAAAATATGTGAAAAGTTTTGGCTTTATGGCTTCATGCTGTTAACGAAAAAGAATACTCGTGAAGATGGTTTGGTTAAGGTAATTATGATTTGACTCACTTTGACTTTCAAACTTAATTATAAGTAGCTGGGTTGGGGTGTGTCAGAATAAGTCAGTATCGTGAAGAAGAACTTCTTGCCTCATATTCAAGATTCCAAGGGAGGATAATTATACCCACACTTTCTATCCCTTCGAGAGGTTGGTGTAGAAATTGAGGAAGGCATTACCAAAATCAAATCTGAGCCAATGAAATTGATCGAATAATTCACTCCACAGAAGTATGAAAATCCGGCCAGTGCTACAGTCTCAACCATAAATAATATTTCCTAACCTACTACCTCTTGGGAACCAAAAAGTCACCCTAACCTTATCAAAAAAGAGTACTGATGACGCTATGAAGTCATTATTTAAATTTATATCAGCAGCTTAAGCTCAAGTACATATAATAATGGATATGCATATAACAACACAGTAACATAAATATGAGAAAGGAATGGGGATAAGAGGAATAACACTAAAATTTAAGCAGTTCGCCTATATCAGCCTACTGTACTGTGCAGATGAGTATGGTTTTCACTAGAAAAGAGGCTCTAATGACCTGTAATATATAACTCTCAAGATTTCCCTATCTACTGTAAGTGAGACAGAGTTTGGCTAGGGTTTTCTATTTTTAGATCCTCTTTTCTGGGGAAGAAGATGGGTTTATATAGTGCTGGGGTGTGTATTGTACCCCCAGGTAGGCATAAATCATGTGCATAATTAAGCCTCCACTAGGGATTGGACACCTGTCCCCAACACAAGTAAGTGATGATCATGCAATGTTCCTTCAAAGACCCAGGGTGGACCCTACTCCTGTCTTCGAAAACACACCTGCTTAGGTTTGTAAGAGTCATGATCCTATTGCAATTCTGGGAGATCCCACCTTAGGAGTCAAGACTCGTGTTTAGCTAGAGAACGTGGATAAATTTGTGTGCTATACGTCAAAAGTTGAGCCCAATAACGTCAAATAATCACTCAAGGATGAACACTAGATATCTGCTATGCAGCATGAGTTGCTTAAGTTTAGAAAGAATGATGTCTGGGATCTTGTCCCCCGACCTAGTGAGAAGTATGTGATTGGTAACAGGTGGATCTATAATAATAAGATGAATAAGAATGGTACCATTATTCAAAATAAGTCTAGGTTGGTCACTCAGGGCTACACATAAATAACAGGTGTAGACTTTGACGAGACATTTGCTCCTGTTATGAGGCTCATCCGTATGTTTACTACTCACCATTGCATGTCATCTGCACTTCAAGTTTTACCAGATGGATGTCAAAAGTGACTTTTTGAATGTCATTCTGCAGGAGGAAGTTTATGTGGAACAACCAAAATGGTTTGAAGAGTCTAAGCACCCTAATCACGTCTATTTTTTGAGAAATTCCCTGTATGGTTTGAAACAAGCACCTCGTGCTTGGTAAAAAAGGATTACTTTCTATCACCAAGCTTGTGGCTTCATGAGAAGGGGATTTGATAAGACGTTGTTTGTTAGGAGAGGAGACGGTGCTATTTTGGTTACTCGGGTCTATGTGGACAATATAGTCTTTGGATCCATGTGCTCCCGACATGCTCACGACTTTAAGGAGGAGATAAAGAGTGAGTTCAAGATGTGCATGGTTGGATAGATTATCTTCTTCCTTGGTCTCCAGGTTTGTCAGTTAGAGGATGGGATGTTCATCTCCTAATCCAAGTATGCTTTGGTTTAAACTCCGCTAAGCACGCACATACCCGATTAGTACCTCAACTAAGCTTAGTAAGGACATTTTTGGCAAGGATGCAGATCAAAACTTGTACCAAAGTATGATAGGTAGTCTTCTCTACTTGACTTCCAGTCATCCTGACATCAGCTTTAGTGTTGGAGTCTGTGCGCAATATCAGGCATCCCCAGAAGAGTCACACTTACCCTCTCTTAATCGTATTATCAAATATGTGAGATGGACTCTCTCGTTTGGCCTTTAGTATTCCTTTGATACCGATGACCATTTATCCACCTATTCGGATGCCGATTGTGCTGGGAATGCTGATGGATATAGGAGCACTTCTGGTGGGTGTTTCTTATTTGGTTCCTCTCTTGTCTCTTGGTTGAGCAAGAAGAAAAAATCCATCTCTTTGGCTACTGCGGAGGCTGATTACATAGCTGTCGGGAGTTATTGCAGGCAACTTCTATGGATGAAGCCGATGGTGGGGGATTATGGGATATCATAGGACACCATGACTAATTGATGGGATAACATGAGCGCAATACACAAATCCTAACCTTATCCATTAGTTGTCATAGGCTGAGTACATTTGTGCTAACGATCTACAAAATAAATATCGTCTCCAAAATCTATTCTAAGCATCCTCTCATCCAGATCACTACTTCTAAGCTCAATTCCTACGACGTCTTACACCAAACTCCCTTATTGAAGAAACACAAATAACATATATGCTAGACCCAATACCTTAACGAGTATGAATCAACAAAGGGAATCAAAGATCGGTACCGCGAAAGCTAAACGAATTCATAACCAACGAGATCTAGGACCATGCTTTGATACCATTTATAACACCCCGTGCATTCTGACAAGTGAGGTGGTAAGCCACCGCAAAATTATGTCGGGCCTCACAAAATAAGTTATCATTCTCGACGTGTGACAGAAATATATGATATTAATATTTTTATCAAGATATAATCAAATTTATCTAACAAATGTAACTATTCATGCACATTAAAATCCATCACCATGCTAGCTCCGAAATAAATCAAACACTAAATAAATATAAAATCCAAATAAAATAATCCAACTTTAAGTATCTGACAGAAACCATAAAAAACCGTGGAAGCAATTGGCCCACCAAAATCCAAAATGAAAGTCTCATAATAAAATCGTCGGAATGGAAAGTAAATCTAAGATACTAAAGCGTGTAAAATAAATCTCAAGCTATAGTCTTAAAAAATATCCCCAAGCACTCATGTGCAGCTAGTCTAACAATATACCTGAAATGTTAGTCAACGCAATGGGTTGGAACCCACCACATGAATACTATGTACTCCTCCCAATTAGGGTCGGTAAACTCAAATAATAACATCACAATAGAGTATTTTAATTTGAACGAGATATATATTAACTTCCGAGTAAAAATAAACTACTACCATCTACCCACATAACTAAGCCACCCCAATCGTTTTAGTCCAATTATTCCATTTCAATTATAATTTAAACAGCAGCTCTTACTCTTAATTAGTTTAATTATCCAATTATTTTTATTCGTGCGACATCACTATGACCAGTCAACTAATCTATTGGTTCTGTACACACTCTTGGTGCGCTTAAGTTCCAACACATCTATAGCCAGTCAGCCATGCATATACTCGTGAAGTTCCATCCACGACATATCACTATAGCCAATCGACTCGATATCTGTCATCCTTGCACATAATCGTGATGCCAACACACCCTCACTTCACAATAACCAGTCAATCCGATCAACTTTAAATTTGCACATACTCGCGACGCAAATTCATTTCAATACCCGTTTATTATCAATTTTTTCAAGTTCTCATTATTTTCCATAAGCCCCACCCTGTTTGTCGATTATAAATTCCTCAAACTACCCCTATTCCCATACTTAGAGGCCTCCAAAACGTAAGTGTATCCTAGCTTATCACTTAGGAAGAATACCTACCAATGGCTACTACCTAGTCTCATACCTAGGCTAACGATCTAGCGAAAATGACGTACAATTTAGCCCCAATCTTGAATCATCCATCCGTAAAAACCCACACTATCTAGTCCCATACCTAGAAAGCGTTACCAATAATTAAGTCCTACCTAATATTCCCATATCTTGCAAGCAACCTAAAAATAAGGTAAGAGCAATAACTACCCCAACAATCCCGTTGTCCCCGCAGTGTCAATTATTATTAAAATTAACAAATCTCATATGATATTTTTTTAACTTACCACAACAATTATTTAAAATTAATAGCAAGATCACTATTTATCCAAATTATGTCTATTCAATTATGACATTAATTAAACAATATGTTTTCTCATCAATTTATAGAATCTCTATTTACATGCATATTTTTGGAACCATACAACCATAGAACTATACTCTACAAGATTCACATAATTAACATGGTTTTACATGTAAAAATCAATTTATAACATCCCTACGATTTATTATACATGCAAACCTCATAAATTCTAACGAAATCCCAACCTCTAATGTAGGCATGCAAGGGTTTTGAGTCTTAATTCGTATTAAATATTTGAATAACATCAGTACCAAACTTTAGTTTTTATTTCCATCATTAGTCTTTATAATTGATTTTTTGAAAATAATAATTATTAGCATTTAGGTGACTTTTAAAACGCGTAATACTAAAGGGGAATAATAGAAGTATTCATGAATGTAAAAATCGTTTGAAGAATCAGATTTGATGGTTGTGTTCCTCTCGAGAAGATAATGGTAACATGTTCTTAGATGATCTTGAGAATTCTTGATTTAGTTCTTCAAATATTGTGTTGAAAGTTTAGTTTAAAGGGTTCGGGTTTGGAAGAAAACAGAGGATGAGAATTATGGGAGGTTCTTTATTTTGGAGAAGACTAAAACATATTTTTAAAAACCCACCACTTAGAATTTTTATAACAAAAAGATTTTGTTCCTACACAACTCTATAATGCAAGAGTTTTAATTTTGCAAAATTGTGAAAGCAAACCGGTTCGCCCTTCCATCCGAATCGGTTTGAATTACCTAAAATTCAAATTCCCCCCCCCCCTTTATTTTATAAAATACAAAGCTCTCCTAATTTGAATTTGATTTCGAGTCCGAAAAAAAATTCTTTTTTATATAAATCAAGATCATCATTTTTAAATATGAAAACAATTAATTTCTAAAAAAAAAAATTACCAAAAAATTTAAATTCCCAATAAATTTTTATGTTTAAAAAACACGAGATGTTACATGTCTGTGGCCAAACTATTGAGACGACGCTGTGTTTAAACCATTTGTAAGTCCAACAGTATGTTTAGCAACTAACAATGATGGTCACTACATATAGTGTTCTCGGAGGTTGAGAGTGTGGAGTATGCCCCAAGAGTTGAGAAGCTCGATATCTGATGAGTTCGAGAGTCTGTAAGGGGATATGTTATCATAGTGGCTCCCATCCCAATGAGACCAGACTTATGAATATCAGTCACCCCTATACGCTAGTCTTCAATGTTAATGGTAGGCTAAGGCGTAAGTTTATCTTGAATTAAGCAACCAAATGTTCCCTAAATATCATAGCATATCTCATTGATTGGAGTGGGATAGTTTTCTGTCAGAGTTGTCATTTTATTACGTTAAGATTGACACTTGTCAGTTAGCGCATGGGCTGGCATGCAACCCAAGCAACTGCACTGTAGTGTGTCACCTAGAATATCACATCTGATTCATTATTTACGGTTTTTCATACGCACGTTGGTTGGTTTAAAAACTAACCTTTTGCCTTACTTTCTCTTTTTTCTACCATTTTTCATTCTAGTAAAACTAGAGATCCTGCCTTTAGTCTCTCTTTCTCTCTATCTACGTTCTTTTTTCTTCGACAATTTTCTCCTTACGTTCTTGTCTTTTTAGTGTCTTCTTCTTCCCAGATATAATAGTTGACATAAATTTTGATTTCGAGTGAAATTTATTATCATTTTTACTTTATGCTGCATTTTTTGGAATCTGTAATTTTTTGGCCACCATTCTTGGTGGCATTAGGCTTGGATTAAGGTGATTCCGGGAAGATTCAAGATTTATACATCACTTTAGGGTTGAGATTTGAAAATTTTAGTAGTTTCTGGGGTTTAGTTGAATTTTCCATCGAGTTTTCTAGTTGAAGCTCACCAAAGTTTTCTTCGTGTTCTTGACTGGTTCTTTTCAAGAACCTTTTAAGTTCTCTATTTTGATCTTTGGTCAACTGGGTCAAAATTTATTATTATTTTTCATGTATCGCGAATTATTTGAATTAGGAGAAGAGTTTCCCTATCGTCGAGAGCATATTTTATGAGAGATTCATAGGTCCGAGTTCAAGGCTAGGCAAAAAGATGAGGTCGAGACTCAAATTCTTGTAACCCCTATTCCTCTATCTATACTTCATCCTCCTCTACTCCTTACATACCCATATTTAGTCGAGTTTATAGTTATAATTTCATTAAGTAGCGATGCCATGCCAGTTTCATCTTCCAAGGACTCCATCCATCTTCCAAGGGCTATAGCCTTTCTCATATTCCAAAACCTCATACGAGACGAGAGAAATCTAGGGCCAAATATTTTAAAGTGGCCATGAGGTTACCCTTGATTGTCTGGACAAGGGTGACACGGTTTAATCAAGCAATTGTGACCACACCACCAATTTAAAGGCAGAAGTGGTTTTAAATGTGCCTCCCATGGAAATTCCAATCTCTTCCATGACTATGGCCTAGTTTAGAAGACATGATTTATGCTATAAGGCTCCCGTTGTTGAGGAGGACCAAGAAAAAGAAGAAGTGTATGTGTTGGATACAAGTGTGTCCAAGACCATTCCTACTGGTGTACGTGAGACTAACCTCATTATCTGGAGACATCTATATGGTCTCAAGTCCTCAATCAAGTTGAGGGCTCCATAAGAGGATAAGGGCGCCATCAATAACTCAATTGAAAGAGAGGTAGCCATCTATGAACAAATGTTTAAGGTCTACTCTTGTCTACCTGTTCACTCGTTCATCCGGGTCGTTCTCACCTCTATTGGCTTGTCTCCTGCTCAAGTTTTATTGAATTCCTAGAGGACCCTTTTTGGGTTGCTCAGCTTTGGAAGATTTCCTATGAGGAAGACATCCCAATTGATGTTTTTTGTGCATGTTATAATGTATCGACAATAAAAGATGCACCATGATATTACCCCTTTATGGCTCGTTGATCGGATAGAAAACTCATCCACATCAACCAAACTTCCAACCATGATTGGATGTCCCATTACTTCTTCATCTCTGGTGACTAGGAGTTTAATATTAATGTGTCATCTGTTATTAACGAGCCTACGATCCCTGGATAATGGGACAGATTTTTAATATCAGCTAAGATAAATCCTAGTCTGAGCACTGAGATGCCAAAAAATATTCATCAACTGCAAGGCAAAGCCAATAAGGGAGGCCTTAATATTTTTGAGGTCTTGATGGACACTGAACTACTTGAATGCACTGGGTTAGGGTGGAGCCCCTAACTAAACTTCATAAGAATTTCCTTAAAAACATTAATGTTATTGTCATTTGATTTTGCTTTGTCCAATACTAATTCACTTGCTCTTTTTTACAGACCGTCCTGAAGGTACTACTGATAATGTTTGGGAGATGGGCGCTCTAATAACTGATAACATTCTTTACCGTCTACAGGGAAAGTCTTCCGCGCTGTTACAACCTCATCATAAATCAACAATAACTGGACCCCACGCTGCTGAGGGGTCCAAGAAAAGGAAATATGTCCCGATGGCACACTTACTAACCCTCCCCCCTCAGAAGAAAAAGACAAATTCCCATCAGAGGCAATCCACTGATCCCATTATCCACATAAAATATGATGCTACAAAAACTGCTCGCCTGTCCCAACTGGGTGTGAATGGTGACTCCCTTTTGAGGAGTTAACTAAGGGACCAAGCGATCATTGTTACGATTGTCCCTGACTGAGATAATTATTATTTTGATGCCCAAGACCCCTCTCGGGTCTTTAATTCTGCACATCATAGGGCCACATATGTGAAGATTTTGTTATTTCAATTGTAATTTATTTTTCTTTTTGTGTCATCTATACTGATTTGTCTTCTTATATTGAAGTCTATTATTGCCCTTCAGAACATTCGGTTATGGACAATAGAGGTTGGCAAAAAAGTGAAGGCGATTGAGAATGCACAACCTAAGGCCAATCGTCTGAAAAAGAATCTTGCAAATATAAAGGCCAACTATGATGCCAAGGCCCAAGATCAAAGAACACATCATAAGGAGAGGATGTAAACAATGAAGACTGAGATCCATGAGAAGATTGATTATCTAGAACAATAGCTAAAGAACCAGACTGACGGTGAGGCCGAGAAACTAAAAGCGATAGAAAAGAAATCCCTAGATGACTTTAATAGGTCTGAAGAATTTTTGGGCTACGCCATAGAGTATATAGAGAAAGGCGCAAAGGTTGTTTATCACTGAGTATCTAACCAGTGCCTTGAGCTAGGATGATATTGTTACTTAATTTATTTTCGTTGATCCAAAAAGTGTGGAAGCACTGAGTCTAGTACAGGACGAGGCTAAGATGGGCACTGCTATGGTCGAGTCTACCGTAGACGATTTGAAGTCCACAAATAGGGATGGTGATGAAGAAGGTAATACTACTACACAGACTGAGAATCCTGTTGCGCCTGTCGAAGAGGACCAAACAATTGTGGAGAACTAGGTCAACATTTTTTTACGGGTGACCGTGTGTGGTGTTATGTGCCCTTTATGTGTAATTCCTTTGAACATCTAAAACATTTCACTTCTGAACAATTTTAAGTTTGTATATAATAACTTTTCAATTTTTGTTGTGGTTAGGATGAATATGACATTATTTTTTCTTATTTTTAACCCTAACTAATGTGTCTGAACCAACTGTTTGCCTTGAGAATTTCCATACCTGACATTTGATGTCTTATCATCAAAGTATTGATACTTAAGAGGATTATTTCATGGTGTTTCTTACCTCTCATTTTTTCTAGGGTGACTTTACAGAGCCGAGACTCCCTGGTGACTCTCATTCCAACCGAGAGAGTGTTTAAAACTGTTCACCAAAGTTAAATGATGTTCTCCTTGCATTATACTTGAATGATTATATTTAACATTCAACGCTTAAATGATGATAAGGGGATCTCCCTCCCCTCATCGTTTCTGAATGGCATTTTGGGTCCGAGACTTTTGGTCACTCTCATCCACGAGTTACTCTCGTTACGCCGAGAAATAGTTTAAATTTATTCACCATAATGAAATGATGTTTTGTATGCATCATACTTAAATGATTTGTTTAACCTTCGTCACCTAAATGATGTTAAGGGGATCTCCCTCCTCTGAGCATTTATGGAGTGATATTTTGGGGTCGATACTTTTGGTTGATCTCATTCGTGAGTCATCCTAATATCGTCGGGAGGGAGTTTAAATTTATTCACCATAATTAAATGATGTTCTACATGAACTATATTTAAACCATTTACTTGATCCTCACCACTTAATTGGTGTTAAGGGATATCCCTCCTCTCACTGTTTCTGGACTGACATTTTTGGAGCTGAGTCTCCTCAGTTACACTCGTACCACTGAGAAAGAGTTTTAAGTTATTCACAATAATTAAATGATGTTTTGAGACTTATAAGTCATACAAATCAAATATACAGAAATAATAGATGAGATAAAACATGTATATTTCTCATTGAAAACTTCATTACATACACTTGGGTGTAAACATAATACATAATTCATTTAATAGGAGACTTAAAAACTATTGATAGTATCTTTCCAAGTGATACTCATCCAAGGATTAGCGAGGTTCACCCTCAAGTTTTTCAAGCCGATATATGCCTAGGACGACCTCCTATGTCATCCTGTAAGGCCCATGCCAATTAGGGTGTAGTTTGTTAGCCTTTGTAAGACTTTCTAAGAACAAGGTCTCCTATGGTAATAGTCCAGGCCTGCACTCTTTTATTGTAAACCTTGGTAGCTCTATGCTTATAAGCGAACTACCTGACTATAACATCTTTTCATCTTTCTTCAACCAGATCTAGATAATGTCTTCTCTGCAGGGTTAGCTTCTAGGTCATAAGTTTAGACTCTGTGACCTGGCAGCCTGATCTTTGTTAGGATTACGACTTCAGATCCATAAGCTAGCATAAAAGGTGTTTTCCCTATTGGAGTTCTTTCTATCATTTTGTAAGCCCACAAGAGGCCGTACAACTCATCAACCCATTTTCCCTTGGAGTCTTCTAGTTTTTCTTTATCCCATTTAAGATTGTTTTGTTTGTAACCTCTGTCTGGACATTCGCCGGTGGTTGGTCGGGTGAGGAGTAAAATTATCTGATGCTGACCTTTGCGAAGTATGCTTATAGGGATTTATTTTTTAACTGCTTTTCATTATCTAATATTAGGGTATCAGGGATACCATACCGATATATGATGTTTCTCCAAATGAACTTGAAGTATCTTTCCTCAGGGATTATTTCCATGGCCTCAACCCCTACCCATTTAAAGAAGAATTAAATCATGATAATTAAGAACCTATAAATCCCCTTCAATCTAGGTAAAGTCCAAACTAGGTTTATCCCCCACTCTGTAAATATCTAAGGGGATGATATAGACGAGAGGGGCTCATGGGGATGGTGAGGGATGCTATAAACATTGGCATTTATCACTGAGCATATTTTGCTGAGTTTTTTGCAAAAGTCGGCCGAAACTAACCCTGAGTGACAATACTTTTAGCTAAGATCATCCACCTGCATGGCTTATGCATGAACCCTCTTATACCTCTCAAAGAACAAAGCCTGTCTCCGTGGGGTTCACGCGCCGAAGAAGAAAAGAAAGAATCCTCTCTTATAAAAAACATCATTTATGGATGTGAACTTGGTTGCACGATATCTTATCTTTCTTCTCTCGACCTTAGGCTCGGTTAATTTTCCATCTATGATGTAATCGATGATTGTCTCCATCCATGATGCTTATAAATTAATGTTCAAATCGATGATCATGCCAACCTCCTCAATTTCGATGCTCGACTTGAATAAAATTTTGATAGGCACTCATCGTCTAATATATGTTATAGTGGCCGATACAAGTCTCGTAAATGCATCGGCTTTTCCATTATCTAGTCTTACGATTCTTCTCATCTTAACTTTATCAAAATTTAATAACATTATCCTCACCCTAGCTAGGTACTTAGTCATTTTTTCATCTTTGGCTTCGTAGATTCCCAACACTTGGTTGACCGTCAGCTGAGAGTCACTATGGGCGATCATCTGGTTGACATTGAGTTCCTTAGCTAGAGAAAGTCCTCTTAAAAATATTGGTACTCGGATTCAGTATTTGATTCTTTTAAGTTGAATCTCAAAGCGTACTCTATATCGGTTCCATATGGGGCAAACAATATTAAGCTTGCTTCACAACCACTCTCGCAGGATGAACCATCAATAAATAGGATCCAAATGGGTCCTCCTTTTATGAAAGTTCCTTCATTATCATTCCATTATTAATCAAGGAGTTATTTTTTGTTGTAAACACTACTTTGTCAGATCGTGCTTCATCGGCCATAGCTTCTTTCTGAACCAAAAGTGGCACTTTATCCATTTCTACTATCTTCGAATCACTTTCGGTTATCCATTGAAATCTTCTATGAAGTCTGCTAATGACTTCTCCTTAATTTCACTTCTCGATTAGTATATATTTTCAAACTCACCTAATTCCACTGACTTAGCCATTAACCTACTCGATTTCTCATATTTATGAATGACTTGTCTAACTGGAGTATTGAGCAGTACCACCATCGTATTCACATGGAAGTCTTCATCTTTCTTAAAGAATAGATTAGGGTGCACGCAAGTGTCTTCATATTTATGTGTTCAACTCTTCCCCTATGGAACTTTTCTATTAAAGTAGATAGGCTTCTGAATTCCATCATCATCTCGAACAATGACAACGCTGATGGACGATTCCAAGATAGACATATATAAATACATTTTTTATCCTTGAATAGGTCGACAGAGATGCATCGAAGAGTCGAGATAAGCGTTCAATTCTTGAAATGCCTTTTCAAATTCTTCATCCCAAGAAAAGTTTTTGTTTTCAAGATTTAAAGAATGCTAAGAACTTGTTTGTCTCTCTAGATATAAAACGGTTCAGTGAAACCCCTCATCTAGTCATCCTTTGGCCATATTTAATTGTTCTCGACATTTTCATATCAATTAGTGCGTTGATTTTGGTAAGATTGGCCTCAAATCCCCTTTGGTTGACAATGAAATCGAGAAATCTTCCTGTGCTGACACCGAATAAACACTTTGCAAGTTTTAACTTCATTCTATATTTATCCATTGTATTAAAAGTATTCTCTAGATCAACTACATGATTTACATCTTCCAGATACTTTGTAAGCATATCATCCACGTACACCTCCATTGTGATTATAATTTGTTCTTCAAATATTTCATTAACATACCTTTAATAGGTTTCCCCTGCATTCTTCAAGCCGAAAATGCATCACCTTGTAGAAGTATAATCCTTTATCTGTAATAAAGGAAGTATTCTCAGCATTATCACCGTGCATTGAAATTTGTTTATTCCACGAGTAAGCATCCATAAAGCTCATGAGCTCATGGCCTACTGTCACGTCCACCATCTGATTAATCGGGGGTAATGGGAAGTTATCCTTTGGGCAGACTTTGTTAAGGTCTAAGAAATCTACATACATTCTCCATTTTTTGTTTTGTTTAGTCACAATGAAGACATTAGAAGGCCATTCTAGGTATTGGACTTCTCTGATAAAGTCTATGGTCTGCAATTTCTTTACCTCATCTTAAATCACATCATACCGATCTCTTATAAAAGTGCACTATCTCTACTTCACTGGTTTAGACTTTTCATCTATATTGATCTAAGGATAAATAATTTCGAGGTCATTGTTTGGCATATCGACATGGTTCAACGCAAATATACTCTTCCATTCACTTAGCAACATGATTAATTTTTCCTTTATTTTTTCTCTCAGGGACGAGCCGATTTGGAATTTTTTTCTGCTCGTCCTCATTGAGGATGATGGATTCTACCTTTTCGATGGGATCTCTCTTCTTGAGTTTCCTTTCATCCCTTAGGTCAAGTGTATCAATATTATAGGAAGTTATATTCCTTTTACGCTCTTCCCTCTTTTCTGTCGAGGTTAACACTCTTGGGCCTCCACTTAATCATCTTCCACTTCCCCTACTCCATAGGGAGTCAGGAATTTCATCATCTGGTGTATGGTGGATGAACAACTTCAAACTTTTTCAGTGCTAATCTCCCAGGATAATGTTTTTGACTAAAATAACATGTTCATCCATCAGAAAGAAATTGATTTTTCTGGTCAGGCATCTTGGCTAGGTTCCCATACATACTTCCATCTCATGGACCCCAAGTGGATGTACTTTCTCCCCACTCAATCCAATCAAAGGCTAATGATATGTGATACTTAGTCTTTTGTGTTACTTGTTTTCTTGATTCGTCAGTCGTTGCGGTTAAACTTCGAGTATCAAAGTTCCCTTGAAATCAACTACAAAACTTGTTAAAAATTCAGCATCGTGATAAATTTGGGTATCAATCCAATTTCAAGCGTCGAAACCGTTATCATGAAAATTTGAAATTTCAATTTTTATAAAAAATAATCTTTTTGTGTTTTTAATTTTTAATTTTTTTTTAGTTTTATAATTAAAAACAATTTCAAGGGAGGAAACGAAAATTTATGCAATTAAAATGACTATGAAAAATTAAAAAGTAATCTAGTTTAGAATTTATGAGAAGAAACAAGAGGTGGGATTACAATGAGTAGTCAATTTAATTTAATGTCCTAATTATTCAATTAAATAGTTCGAAATAATATTGAATTTAAAACTTAATTCTCGTTACAATCCTAAATTCAATTTTATCTTTTTCAGCAATTAAATCAGGAATTGTCACTACATAAAAAAAAATTAAGATTCGTACTTGTTCTTACAAATTTTCTTCTAAGATCAATTCATAATTTTTTTTACGAATCTTTGAATTACACACAAAGAATTAATACTTGAATTTAAGAATCGAATCTATCTCTAAGTCAAATCCTAAAATCAGATATCAATTTTCAACATTCATCTATTAACTCTCATTAAATAAATTAATCAGTGATTTTCCTAATTTAATTAGCCTAGAACACATCAATAAATAATTTATTCAACTAAATAACTCAACGTATGCATTTCATCCCACCCTTTGAATGGGGTGTTTATCCATACATTATTAAAGATTCAGCACAAGCACAACTAAATAACAAGAAATTAAAGAAGAGAGAAAGAGATACGATACGCATTAATTCCTCGTGTCAACTGTGTGCATAAACACACATCCAAACTTGTCACAAAAACTCAGCTGGATTACAAAACTAAAATTAAAGACTAAACCAACAAATTTTTTCTAATGCTAAACTAATTTTTGTCTGACTTTTTTCTACCCTCTGCAGTCTCTCTCTTTTTCTTTTCTGTCTCTCGTTATTGTTCTTCGTGAGAGTTCCCTCTTCAATATGAGCTGCCCTTCTCTTTTAAATAATAACTCACGAGTTAGCTTTGGAGTGGAGATATTGGTTGTATTTTCCTTTTTGCCAAGTCAAGGACTTTTTCTTATAGAGATATACTCGTGGGTTTTGGGAGATGGCTTTGAGTTCCTATTTTTATGGAGTTTGTTTTGGCAGTGGTTTGTTGATAAAATATAGGGATAAGGTTGGGTTTGGTTTCGAGTTATGGGTCATGGGTTTGAGAAGTTGGGTTGAGCTTTTGGTTTCAGGTTGGCAGGTGTGATGGGACATGGGTTCGGGTAAGGAGGGTTGGAGATGGAGGTTTGGTTCGTGGGTCATGGCAAGTCCGGTTCTTGGATCGAGTTCGATCAGAGGGTTTGGGAAGTTTGGGCATGTCTCGGGTCTTTGTTTTTTCAAAATAGGGGTTTTGTTCATAGCCATGGCAGGTGCTCGCGGGCTTGGACAGTTGGGCAGGTGGCCAGGTCGTCGGGTTGAAGGGAAAAGGGGTAGTGGGTTTATGGGGTTAGGTTGAGTTGTTGTTGGGTAAGAGATTTGGTTTGGGTGTTGTTAATGGAGGTTATGGTAGTGAGAGAGGAGATGTTAGTGAGGAAGGTGAAGATGGGTGGGGGCTTGATTGTGTGTGGTGAGGTGTAGGGTAAGATGGTGAGGGTGAGTGAGTTTGTGTGTGTTTGATTTGTGACCAAAAATAAAAACATATATAAAATGTATTCTGCTAACCTAATAAAAATAAAGTATAAAACTAGAACTAAAAAAATCAAACTTACTAAAAATAAATAAATTCCTAATCTAAAAATAAAAATAAATTTAAAAAACTCATAATAAAAATAAAAATAAAATTAAAAATCATTAAACTAAAGACTAAAGTCCTAAAAAAACAAAATCTAATAAAACTAAACTAAAAATAGATTCCCCAAAAAAACTAATCCTAATAAAAATAATAAAATAAAATAAAGACTAAAGATTAAGAACTAATAAAAATCAAAATCAAAATACAACACACTAATCAAAAAGAAATAAATAGAAAAATAGAAAATAAAACCTAGGAAAATCTAAATAAATCTAAAACAATTCCTAAAAATAGAAATGACTCAAAATAAAAACCTAAAAATTTATAAAAAAACAAACTCAACACACACAATGCTCGGGTTCGTTTAGGCCAAGTCTGGGGCTAGGGTAAGGCTATAGTTTGGTACAGGGACAACATTCGGAACATCAGAATTCTTCTGTGCAAGCTCAAATGGCATTTCTGACTTCACAGCCTCTTTAATTTCTTCGATGCACTCTTTTAACCGCTACTTTATCTTTATTACGCCAATTTAGCACCATTTAACACCGCAACTGCATATTAACCCGTGCAATGATAAAATACGAACATAAGGCCAATTTTAATAAAAACGAGCGACTAAAATGCATCTATTTGAGGCATAAATTAGACACTTTTTAGTCTCTTCTTGCTCGACTCTAGACCTTTAAAATGGTACCAAAACAGGATGTCAGCCAAGCTCCTTCCATCAACCATAATATGAGCTATGTCATAGCCATGAACCAGAGTGTTGATGACCAAAGGGTCGTCATGTGGTGCCATAATCCCCTTGATGTATAGCCTTGAGAATCCCACCACTGGGCTATCTATGTCAACTTTTTTGAGCTTGCCTATCTTAGCTTTAATCTCAAACGAGTTAATCCCAACCCTTTTTAGTGCTAGTTTTGCCTCTACTACATGAGTCTTCCTATCGATCGGCTCAGTGCCTCTACTTGCTAATCAACCACATATCATTTTAATACCAGAGGATATCATGAACAAATTACCTTTAGGAGTTTGGCTGGAAGATCAGGGTCATCCTTTCAGCCGTCGTCAGACTCTTGTTTGCTTGAGCTTCTTTTCTCCATTTAGTATAACTTCTTCCATTAAACGTCTTTCTACTCTCGTCTTGTCCCCCACTATTGTCTACATACTTTTTTAGCTTTCCCTATTTTACAGTTTCTCAATCTTGTCTTTGAGGGTAAATAAACGATCAGTCTTATGACTGTGGTCCTGATAGAACTCACACCGCTTACTTTTGTGCCGCTTGTGAGGTGGAGACTTCAATATTTTGGGCTTTCAAAGCTCCATTTCATCCTTTATTTCATTCAATATCAAATTTGGGCTTATAGTTAATGGGGTGTACTTGGCAAACTTATCATTATTCAACCTCGTTTTCCCTTCCTTATCTTTGTTTTGAGCAAATTTCCCACTGACTGCCATCTCCCCTTTTGGTTGCCATGGCCTCCTTTGCATTCATTACTCTGTTGGATTTTACTGGAAGTTCTGTCATCGAATTTGAAGGATCCTTAGAGACGTTCCATAGAGGTTTTCCTAGCTGAAGCCCACTGATTAGGGTTCTCATCATAATACTCTCATTTTAATCTTCTACCTCCAACTTTTCATTGTTAAAACAAGAGATGTAATCCCTAAAAGGTTCATTGTTCTCATATTTAACATTTAATAGATGAGTCACATGCTTTTTTGGCTTCATGCCAATAGAAATGTTATGGATGAATTTTTCTGTGAGTTGCTTGAAATTTTATATAAACCCTATCGGTAAGTCGGTACACCATACATGTGCCGCGTTTGTGAGAGTACTGGAAATAACTAAACACCTTATTTCATTAGTTTTTGAGTATATATAGACAGTCGACTGATTCATCTCAATATGGTGAACAAGTTAAATTCTCCCATCATATTTGGGTGTCACACTTGGCTGTTTGAACTTTGTATGAGTGGGGTAACTAACGATATTCTGCAAAAATGGAGATCCCTTAATATATTACCTGAGTCCAGGCTCTTAGCTTTTAATCAGAGTGCTGATCCTATCCTCTAGCCTTTGAATTGTACTGTTCCACGACTTTTCCTCTTGCACTACATTACCTCCCTCTCCTTCTACAGTAACCTCCTTAGGAACTGGTTTTCTGTTGACAGTTCTTTGGCTGGTGTTTGATTCTCTGTGATCCTCCTTTTCCTACTCTCATATCGACCTTTCTTCACCGTATTGACTAGTGGCATGCGTACCACCCACGCTACAGGAAAACTGATCACATTTTACCTCACCCTTTGGGCCGAGATGGTTAAAAGTTGACCCTCTGCTTAGTCTTTTAAATGACAAGCCTCTATGACGACTCGGGCGAGTATTCTGAATGCTTTTTCCTTGGTAAGTTGGGACTAGAAGAGGTGTTTGAAGTTTCATACCTTTCCCAGCATCCTTTCTCATCGCAGGCCAGGTTATCCAAGAATCCCTGAATTTTATTTCCAAGGAAGAGATGCCATGGATCAGCGAGGTCTCTCCTTCTTTATTGGAGCTGGGGGTGGTCCCTCTATTACTGGATATGTCGCCTCCCTGACGGTAGGAGTTATCAAGTTCACAATAGGATCTTCAGGGATCCTAATCATTATTTATTGGCTGAAGGCCAAGAGATGATATTGCATTTTCTATTCATAAGCCATGAGGGACCTTAGCACTGCCACCAAATTTGCTATTTATGACTGCTGAGGTGGTTGGCTGGATCTAGTTCCGATATTGCAAGGTGGATCGATGGCCATCTTCGATGAGAATCAATAAAAAAACAAAAAAAAGTAAAAAAAGGAAATTAAAAAACAAGTTGAATTAATAAAGCTCGAAAAATAGTCAACTTAAGCTCCTTCAATGGAGATTTAGCTCTAGCGGTGGTAGATCTGGATCACTACTAGAGGCAAAGAGGAAAGTCCTCAAGATAAAATGAATAAGAAAACTAATTCTTTTCCCATAAACGGTGCCAAAATAATGATACAGAATATCACTTTGAGATGGATTTTACCCAATTTTAAGGTTTGCATGACAATGGTGAAGTAAAGCACCAATATAACGAAAAAAAATAACAAGTATAGACGGTGAGAGATAAGGAAGATACACAAATTTAAGTGGTTAGGACTTAGCCTATGTACACTGGAATGATATGCATCAGTCTGGTCTCGTTTGGACGATACCCATTGTGATAATATGTCCCCTCACAGATCATCTCAAACTCATCAAATATCGAGCTTCTCACCTCTTGGTGCATAGTCCACAGTCTTGGCCTCCGAGACCATTCTATCCCGTAACTGTCATTATCAATTACTGAACATACAACTAGCCTTGTAAGTGGTTGAAACCTAGTGTCGGCCTAATAGGTCAACCACAAATAATTCTATGATGCCGAGACCTCGTTATAAATTATATTCACCAGAAATAGAGTTGGCCAGTCTCGAGCCCATCTATGAGCAAAGGCACTTCTGTAGTCTTGGCTAGTCGAGACTCCCCAGCTTAGACATAACTTGCACACATGGAACATATTACAGGGGAAGTATTGGCACACATGACCAAGATCGTTATGGCATGTCAACACCCATGTAAAGGGAACATTTATCCATAATGAGTTAGACACTATAGTTTAGAGATGTCACATTCTCATTTATCATTGATCTCATTCACACAGGCTACATGCTAGGTGGTGATACTACACACCCCCAACGCTGTAAAAGGAACTCATCTTCTTCTTTTATAAGGATCGATCATTTTATAAAAACCAAACACTTTGTATTAAAGAGAAATAGATAGTGCATAAAATCTTGTAATCTTGTTAATGGTTTCCAGCTTCATTAACTTGTGAAAACTATTTACCTATTTCATAGTGGACGTTGGCTAAGGACGAACAACTTAAATCTATATCTCTTCCTTATCTCTCACCCTCTATAATTGCTATGTGTTCATGATATTGCTCTTTTACTTCACCATTGTCATACAAACCTTGAAGCTAGGCTGAATCCATCTCGGGGTGATGTTTTGTATCATCAGTTAGGTAGTTTTTTTTCACTTATGAGATTTTGATTGTTAGATAATGGTTGTTGTGGATGTGGTTTATAATGATGGTTATGTATTATTGATGAAGGGATAAATATTATTTGCTATATGATACTCTCTTTGGTGAGAAATCTGGTAATATGCCTTAGGTTTAGTTTCGTTAAATTTACTAAAAATATCAAACATGTGAAGTAAGAACAAATCAGTCTAGACATGGATTCTTGTTTCTTTCCAATTTTAATCTTATTAACCTTATTAATAAGTGAGAATACAATATTTAATTGTGAATAAAATCAAGAAATACATGAGGCACCGTTATATGAAAATATCCCAATTGGGAAAAACCTTAGACGGTATCCTTACGGCCTTTAAAACCTTCGTTTGTATCTCCGTGCAGTCCAACACAACTTCACAATAATTCCTTGCCCTAGTATCCATTGATAGCCTCTACTGTGTCTAGTAATGATGAATCCACTACACCAATGATATATGAATGAAAGGTTCATGAGTGTTTGGAAAACTTGATTATAAAGAATCAAGGATATTGGGAGATGATTTCAAAGTGTTTTTAAGCCTTATGAGGCATAAAAAAGGCTCATGAAAAATTATTGTTGTGCACTCTTATAAAAAAATAGGTTTTCTAAAAAAGTGGGAGAGTGGACAACAAAAGAAAATCTAAATTTCTTGAAAAACATATAGGGTCATTTGAATGACGCGGTACCTTATTCAAATGACATACCTAATGTTGTTCGAACAATTATCTAATAAGATATCAAACGAGATTCCAGCTGACGGGGAAAATTGTTCGTTAGCCTCTCGTTTGAAGTTCATTCTAATGAGGATACCAATATCATTAGAAAGATCTTGGAACGAGTGATCTAATGAAATTATAGTGAAGGCAAAACTACTCATTTATTAAGCTCATATGTGCAAATATGGTTGCTAAATTATCTTCACATGTGGGATTGAATATACGACACCCTAACAAACTACATGTTTTCATCAATGGAATAAGCCAATGCTATAAATTGACTCAACGTGGAAATTTGTTGCTACATTGGGAAATTACGACATTTTGGTTTATATATTGCTAACTTTGGAATCGTTGTAATTGTATTCATGCATGTTGAGGTTTAAATAAGTAAATGACATTTGAGAATACTTGTATTAGCATGGAGAGCTGATTTGAGACTTTAACGTGTTAGTTGTATATTTATATATTATAAGAATAAACGATGTTGAGATATGATGGAAAGGTGGGGCAAGTTAGGGATGAAGAATGAATCTAATGTTTGGGGAAAGAGGCAATAATGCCTAAGGTTGCGCAATGTGACAAGATGTCTTGGGATGTATACAGTAAGTTAGGAAATTTATTTGAGTGACGCGTAGTGACATGAATGGAATAAAGTGAAGGATATAGAAGGTTAGGTTTTGTGTTCTCCTACTCTCTATGACTACCGAATCTAGACAAAAGTGTATCGGAGGTGGGAGGGGCCCCCTTATTTATATATGTTATTTATGAGACATCCTACACATGGAGTCTAGATAAGGTAGAAGTTGAGAGTCTAGGAATAGTAAGTCTTTTAGGTACTTTTAGGTATTAGGTATTAAGTGACGAGTACATGATTGTTGGAATATATGGTTGTAAGAAGTCGATAACGAATGAATAAGAGAAATAGGATTGACCAGAACCTATTATTGATATTCTTGTAGTAGTTGATTGATGATTAGAGTTATATACCATAATAGTATATATATTGAGAACCCTTACAACAATTACAAGTCTAGGATTTAGGATCTTATGATGCGTAATTTTTGTAATGGTTCTCAAGTAGGTGGTTACGAGATATATTGTAAAGAAATATTTCATATAGACCGGATTTACATTAGTATATGTCCTATACCACAACAACCGTTGAAGATTTATTCAAGTTCAATCTTGCATTAAGAAGAATCCGAATATCAACTTTCTTCAATAAATGAGCCTCTGCGAGATTAATTTTGGTAAGTTTTGTGTTTAAGTTTCATAAATGTTTCATTTTAGTATTGGGATATTTTTTTATAAAATGTTTTATCTAAATGAGGCCTTTTTTTAAGGGAAGAAATTTTGGTTTTGAAAAGTGAACCGGTTCGGTTTGCAATGTTTGGACTCGGTACTGGAAAAGTGAGCCGGTTTGATTTTTATAAAGGGAAAACCAAAGCGGTTATGCGCAGCACCTCAAAAAATTTATTTTTTCAATAAATACCTATTTCGGGAGTTATTTTGTTTAAGACTTTGTGAGAACGTTTTTAAGAAACATACTGTGACACCCTGCTTAAATTAATATCGGGTGGCCAACCCTATACCAAGATAAAACATTAATCTCAAGTGGATCGTTTTTAACATCAATGTCGCACAGACTAAAAATCTAATTAACCACCCAATAAAAAAAATAAGCGGATGCCAAAAATTTCAAACATATAAGAAACTACTAACCAACATGCAAAATGACTAAAAAACATGATAATAAATTCACGAGTACAATAAAAGATATACCCGAATATGTTGTTGGGTCATAGACAATACGACATCCAGATGATAAAAACATAAAGAACTACACATAAAACTCTTGGGTGTATCCCCAATATACAAAATGGATCTTAAACTAGATGTACAAAAATAGGAAGCGGGTATAATAAAATCCTGTAATAATCCTCATCTGTTACAGCTCCAAGGACTCTGGATAGAATAGGCATCATTGGCGTCCTTTCTATATATATATATATGGAGAGAGGATCACAAGTGGACCTAAAAAGAGGACTTTTTAATGGACCTTAACAAAAAACACTTAACAACCCATTAGTTTTAATTCCTTTGTTATAATTGGTCCGCGCCAGTGGATTTTTTTTTAACTAATGGTCTGCCATGGTGGGGGTGGGGGGGTAGGCGATAAGGGGGTCTCAGGTCACACGCATGTCTGTTGCCGCTGGTGCTGACCAATTGCAACAAAGGAATTAAAATTAATGGGTTGTTAGGTGTTTTTTTGTTAAGGTCCATTAAAAATTCTGCTTTTTAGGTCCACTTGTAATCCTCTCCATATATATATAGCAAGAGAAAAGATATAAACGGGTCAGAGATCGATCTTCGAAAATAGTTTTATCAAGTGAATTAAAATGCATAAGAATTTTGAATGCACAATATCATAATTAAAGTGGTGTCTCACTCTCTTGGGATTCAACCTCACCCCTCATCTATAGCGCGCACCTAACGTATGCATATGAACCTCAACTAAGCTACCCAACACATTCTAGGGATACATCCTCTTAAATCTACGCATAAGCCCCATTCACGTAACTCACTATCTCTAACATAACCATCCATCCAATTCTTCTATCATCTCCTAAATTTACACCCAAACTTATACGATAGTAACACTTAATTATATTTATCTCGGTTTTCTAATTATTAACTTCACAAGTTATTATCATAAGATATCCACTCCATCTTTAATCTTAGAAATATTCACCCACTATTTTACATAAACCCAAGAACTAAGGACGCCCAATATTGTGCTAAGTTTCGTGCATGGGACATCTCGCAAAGGAAAATCCAAACAAGGAACCCCCCCGATACACTACTATCTAACACTGTCAGTCGTGGAAATCCGTCAGGCCCTCAATCCATAGTACGCACCCTTTACTCCCGTCTATCGACATAAGAGTATACTCGTCCACTCTCATGCTACAAAACACAACATATAATACATATCTTTATAACTTTCTCTAGTTATAATATTAAGATATCACACGCTATCTATAAAGCTTGTATAATATTACAGGTACGTATTATACATAATTTATCATTCTCTAACAAGTACACATACATAACACACATAATATATGTATACTAACAGTCTCTATAATGCTATCATCTTCCATGGGAACGCTCACATGTCCTTGGGTTACCAACGGTCGGAATAGCTCACACCGACTTGGCAAGAACCTAATCACAACAAATAGGAAGTGGCCATAGTTCCTCCCCAAAAATGAGAACGAAACATACCCACCACGTCTCACCCCTAATAAAAATCACGCAATATAAACAATGGACACTATGACTTGGGGACTATACTCTCCCTGCTCCTCAAGCCAGGGAGATTCACCCACATCGCTCAACTTCCTATAATAGCATTAGAGGGTATTCTTCACATAATATATATTATACACATCAGATATATATATTCAATCACATCATATATACAAACCATCACATAAGGTATATATATATATATATATATATATATATATATATATATATATACTATCTCACATCTGCATGTATAAAAGTAATGGATCCGGCTATATGTATATGACTCTCATCATACTAACCGATACACTCTCACATACCTTCCCAAATCCATTTTACTATCCAATCCCTGACTTGAAACTTACTAATCCATCACAACTATGATATAAATAGTCACCCAATTTAATCAACACTAACGACACACCATATTTATCACACCTAGTCCATAATTGGTGTTAAGTAAATTCTTACTACTCGAAGAATTTATGAAAGAATCCAACATGTTAAACTCTCAAATATGCCTCCATAATAACGCAAAACCATCCTTAAAAGAATCCTCATTCCTTGGAGTATTACTAAAAGAAAACAACATAATTTACTCTTATATAACTCTATTATAGCCCCCAAAGTGACCTCTCTTTTGCATCCTAATATGAACCTTCATAATATCTCACAAACATATTTACTACACTCTATTGGAGGTCCCCAAAGCAATAAAACCAATTAAAAAGGGCTAAAACCAGAATTGGTAAAATACTATGATCGGACCGTACCGGGGGGCCACAAAAACGATCATGTCCGGTTCCTAAATTTTTTACAAAAATATTTAATGACCAGAGCGATCCAATTTTCTTAAAAATGAATCGATTCGATCTCCTTAAAAATGAACCGATATGGGTTTCCTACCCGGACCTGTTCGGTTCTGCAGAATTTATGCTCTAAGATTACGGAGTTAACAGCCTAAATTTTATCTCCAAAACATCCTAAAATATACTCTACAACTCTTAAACCCAAATCTGACTACATTCCAGCAATAATTTATCATCTCATAAATGATACCAACCATTTTTATACCATTAAACCCCTTTATATACATCAAATGCAAGATTTAATACCAAAAGTAGGGTTTTCTCATACATATTCAACCATCAACTAAATTGTCCACAAATTGTAAAATAAATCACACACATAAGTATTTAGAAAGTTTAATCACTTACCTGAAAGTTGTAGAGGTTGAATCTTCCTTGAATCCGTGTATTTGAGCCAAAAATCTCCAAATCTCTAAGCTTTCTCCTCTCTTCTTCTCTCTCACGAAGGCCTCTCTCTCTCTCTCTCTCTCTCTCTCTCTCTCTCTAGGGTTTTCTCACAAAAACGAGATAAGCCTAAGTATTATAAGACTAAACAACCCTTATCTTCACTAATTCCCAACTTTAAATGATAATACACACTTTAAATGACTCGTTTACTCATATTCGAGTCATACTAGGTGGAAAATATTTCGAAACCTACTATCTCGACACATCGCGAATCAATCGTGCACTCTAATTCATCATTCGAGACTCCAAAAAACAAGAATCTAAATTCTCCCAATAAAATAATTCTATTTCTCCCAAAATAATTAAATTCTCATATCTTCCAAGTACGGGGTATGACACCTACTACTGCAAGTCTTTAATTTTCTAAGTCCTAAACATAGTTTTGATTCACACAAAACATCCCAATTACTTTTGTGAATCGTTTCGGAACCTAAGATTCAACCTCGTTGAACTTTATCTTTATGGAGTGTGATCTCTACTCCTAATCTAGGTGCCAATTATGGGAGGTGCTGGGCTGACTTGACTGCGTGTCAATTAGGAGTCATCGTGAGTATTCCTTACTGATCTGGAACTACGTGTTCTTGTGGGATGCTATGGTTGTTCCATTGCTTACTATAGTTTGCGTGTCTATGTGGGTTTTTTGATGTTAACCCATTGCGAATTTCATCGTGTATGTAAGTTGCGACCTATTTTACATAATGAATAAAAAGAATTTCTCTTTTTGGTATTTTTCTTGAAATCTGTGTGTTTGTAAATTGGTTTCTGATGGTTTGATTTCACTCACGTAGTTGCATGTTTTAGGCTTAATTTAATTTGATTTAAAAATTGATAAGTGATTAAATAAGTATTTAATTGGAATTTGTGAATTTGTTCAAATTGATATAACACGAAATTATTAAATTGGTATCAGAGGTTTTTTAAGTGATCACCACTTTCACAAATTGGTATCAGAGCGAGTTTCTCTAATTTATCGAGTGATCCTTATTTTTTCGTAAAATAAGACTCTGTCATCACTCTCCTTTTAGGACATTTATACTTTTCTAAAGTCGTGGTCCAAGGTAAAAAAATTCTCACGATAAAAATCTTTTTGATTTTGAACCGTTTGCAAAAAATCCATATTGGATTTAAAACGAAAATTTTATTTTTCCAAAAAATCAATTCTTTTCGCAAATGTAAAATTCAAACTATTTAAATCATCAAAACTATGATTCATGCCATTGAGAGGAGGCATCCAATTACATACGTGCTCCATCAAAAATGATAGAGGATAAAAATATAGGATTTGTGTTTGTGCCAAAGAGGATAAAAATATTTTAATCGATTAGTTTGTGTCATGTGAAGAGACTGTTAGGGATAAGTGTGCGTATTTTAAGGGAGAACGTGATAACCTTCTAGGAACAATTGATAGTTTAGAGAAGTAGTCCCTAAAATTGGAATAGTCTAATTTTTTGATTGAGTCAAAATTTTTGGAGATGAAAAATGATTTGACGGACTCGAGGAGTGTTGGTAGAAATGGTAGTGGCTCGTCGTGTTCTCTTATTTTGAGTGTTAAAAACAAGACCATTAATTGTTTTAGAGGGTCAACTAATCCCATGGACATTAGAAAAGGTCAACCTATAGGTGTCGTTCCACTAATTTACACATGTTCACATTTTGGTAAGAAAGGTACCCTTAAGCGTTTTTGTTTTGATCTTGGAAGAGGTCCTAGGAAGTTGAATTTTAGAGTTCCGTTGGTTCCCGAAACCCCTATTCGACATTTGACATATATTTGGGTTAGTAAATCATTTATAGAGGAGCTAGACGGTAAATTAGTTGATTCTCATATGCTTGCACATGATGCGTCACTTGCTATTTCTTATGGATAGTTGCTTGCATGCTTTGTTTGTTATACACTAGTTGTGCTTTATGATATATGTTTGATAGCGTTATGACACACGTACTTTTGTATTAGATTTTTGTTTTTTAGAAAAGTTTTGAAAAAATACAAAAAGATTTTATTTTGATAGAATTTTTGAAAAAAATCCAAAAAGAGTTTTGTATGTTGTTTACACCATATATGAATGGAAATTTAGGATGACTGAGTCACAATTTCATTCCATAGTTTTATGTGACAATTTGATTGTGTTTTTATATGCGTTATCATTTCATTTTTATGCCTTATAATGTGTGGAGTCATTAAGATGTGATTTGAGAAATTTCCTACATGTTTGACTCATAATTTCCTCTAATGCACACCTGCACGGATTTGTTTGATTATTGTACTTGTCTATCAAATATTGGTTTAAGTGTTTTCATCTCAATTATGTCTTTAAAAAGAACCAAATGCGATAAAACTTGGCAATGATAGTAGTGCATGTAAGAACCATTTAGCATGATGATTAAATTGCAAAACAAAATGATGAGCGTACACAGGAAAGGGCTGCGAGAATACAAAATTAACTCGTCGTGAAAGCTACCGTTGAAAAAGAGCCATAAAAAATAAGGCAATAAAAAAATAAATATGCCAAAAAGTGGGCCAATTGGATTTCTCTAAGGAGAGAATTTGGTTTCATCACCTCAAAATAAAAATAAATGATTATTATTTATGAGGGAGTTTGAATGGAAATTTAAACAACGGGTTGCACGTCCTGAAAAAGTCTTGAAAAAGCATTAGATAGTTTTAGACGTTATTGGTGTTTAAAGTCATTTTAGACTTTGATGTATCGATTAGATTGAGTCGATATCATATAAATTAACATTTTTGACACCTAAGGAAGATTTTGAGATCATTAATTGGGAGTATCCATATTCATCGTGCACATATATAATGTTTGATTGTATTGATTTTCCTATCGAATTGTTCATACCCATTCATTTCGTTTCCACGATTTGGTTGTCTTAATGTAAATTCACGGTGTGTGATTTTTGTAAAATTATTTTTGCATTTTTGTATGAAAATTTGAAAAATAAAAAATAGTTTGTGGAATGCTTGTGAGTATATCCTTGATGATCGTAGTTATTTGCTTTACTTATCGTGACAACTCCATATTTATTTTGTTTATTCTTTTCTATTTCGGACAAATAAAAAGGGGGGGAACAAATTATGATTTAATAGGGAGTTTTTACATTATGGGGGATATTTGAGATTTGATCTATGCTTTGATTTATGTTTATCTCATATCAAGATCGATACGTCACAAAGGTATATGCTTTGTCTCATTTGTGTATGTACAAAGGTTGATGATTATTGGATTGCACACCCTAATGAAAAAATCTTGGAGAATTGAAAATTTTCTGTTGAAGATTTAGAAGAAAAAGTTTTAGACCTACATGGTTAGTACCTTTACATTTTTGGGTTCATGGGAGGATATTATATTTGTATAGGCATTTGATTTTATAATTAGGATGTTTTTATTATGTACCGGCATAGACATAGGGGGATATTTGTAGAGACATATTTCATATAGACTGAATTTAAATTAATATATGTTGAATATCGCTACAACCGTTGAAGACTTACTCAAGTTCAATCATGCATCAAGACGAATCCGAATATCAAGCTTCTTTAACAAATGAGCCTCTGTGAGATTAATTTTGGTAAGGTTTGTGTTTAAGTTTCATAAATGTTTCATTTTAGTATTTGGATATTTTTTTATAAAATGTTTTTATCAAAATAAGGCCTTTTTTAAGGGAAGAAATTTTGGTTCTGAAAAGTGAATCGGTTCAGTTTGCAATGTTTGGTCTCGGTAATGGAAAAATGAACCCGTTTGATTTTTATAAAAGGAAAATCGAACCGGTTCGACGCACCACCTCAAAAAATTTATTTTTTTCTATAAATAATTATTTCAGGAGTTGTTTTGTATAAGACTTTGTGAGAACGTTTTTGAGATACCTATTACTACAAGTCTTCAATTTTTTGGGTGCCAAACACAGTTTTGATTCACAGGAAACATCCTAATTACTTTTAAGAATCATTTTGGAACCCAAGATTTAACTTTGTTGAACTTTATCTTTGTTGTGTGTCATCTCTACTACTGATCTAGGTGCCACTTGAGGGAGTTGTTGGGATTACTTGACTGCATGTCAATTGGGAGTTCTCGTGGGTTTTCCTTGTTGATCTAGAACTATGTGTTCTTGTGGGTTGCTGGGATTGTTTCATTGTGTATGTAAGTTGCTATTTATTTTACACACCGAAGTAAAAAGATTTTCCCTTTTTGGGTTTTTTTCTTGAAATTTGTGTGTCAGCAAATTTGTTTGTGATGGTTTGATTTCACTCACGTAGATTCATGTTTTAGGCTTAATTTAATTTGGTTTAAAAATTGACAAGTGATTAAATAAGTATTTAATTGGAATTTGTGATTTTGTTGAATACGATATCATATGCCATTCTCATATATGATTGTTATAGAGTCTTGATGACCACTAAACCTAAATAAAGTACATTGTTAGTAGGGGTTCCTCATTTGTGTTGGGACTGTATACTAAAAGTCATGGTTCATTAGTGAATTTTAATATTTGCATTTAATGAGAACCTTCACAAGTAATGTTTGCATTATATTATTTAAATATTGATGCATATGAGTGTTTTACTCTACATAGTAAATGATTTGGTTTGTAGATTTTGACTAGCACATGGAAGATTAGATCATCAGTTCTTGTAGATTATATGTATGGTTCAAAATCTTATATGGAGATTGACAAAATATTGGTAGGATTGTAGCATAGTATTTTAGTAGGCTTGTCTTAGTTACGAGAAACGATATAGTTTCGAATTATTATGCCAGTACATATTGTGCGTATTAAACGAGACAATTTTGGGATAATTGCCTTTAGTATGCTATGAAAAATCCGTAATTTTTAAATTGGTATTTATTTAAATTAATTCGGTACTCAGAGAAAAATAAAACATTTAGGATTTAATTATTTTTAATAATTTAAAATGGTGGTTTTTCTTTATGAAAAGTGGGATTTTAATCGGAATTGAAATCCAGGGTAAAATGGGAATTTTCTTATATATATAACTTTTGGGGTGTCTTGGCTGCGAATCAAGGGTGAATCGATTCAGCTATAGAGCCGAACCGATTCGGTTTGTAGCAGTTGCGGCACTGAGTTGGATTTTGAAAAGTTTTAATCCTAATCAAATTCTAATCTTTTCCACTTAATATAAATCCAGGGTTACGAATTTTAAAAGGCATTTTCATAAACTAAAAAAGAAGAAGAAGAACTATTTTATTTTCATCTCCTTTTACCGACAAAACCCTAGCCCCATTTAGAAGAAGATTCAACCCATGATTTTGAAGGCTTGTTCGGTGTTTTCTAGAGTTTGGGCTAGAACGAGTTTTTATTGTTTTCGCGAGAGGAATGCAGTGGCGTGATCAGAACTTTGAGGCCGAAATTTTATGGCTTTCATGAGATGATTTTAGGTACAAGGTTTACGCAATATTCTCCTTAAATCTCTCGAGAGTAGTCGTTCATTCCTTATTTTTTTTGTACTGGTATTGTTAATATCACGACGTTTATTGGAATCTAAAATATTGATTCGATTGAGTTATTGTATTTATTAATGGCCAAAATGTCATGAAATTTTTATATGGCATGGAGAATGGTCACCCGCCAATATTCCAAAACTCCAATAGCCAGGATAAGGCTTTGAAAAACTTAGGTGAGGTGAGGCCTCGTGACCTATTGATGTGTTATTGAGAAATTAGATTGGTATAATGCTCAAATGTCGCATTGGACTTGATTTCAGATTCGTATTGTTGCATTTTATTCGTCGTTATTGTTTTGATCATCTATTCTTGTCATCTTGTGTACTTCCCCATATTTTTCTTTTTAGTGGAAGGTTAGTGTGGATTTGGACACTATGGATTTTTGCAGAATTTTATTTTTATATAGCTTGGCAGTGTAATTTATTTAGTGAGCTTAGTATTATTTTCGAGTGGAATTTAATTGTAATTATTTTGGAACTGTAAATTTTGGATTCGTTATATTTATTTAGTGGAATATAGATGCTCTATACTAATTTTTGAGGATTTAGTTTCATTTTTATCGCAGTAGTGCCCCGTATTTTGGTGCGGGGTGTTACATATGGTATTAGAGCTTAGGTATATGTCAACCCTCAGGTCTTTGGGTTTGGATCTAGCATACGGGTTAGATGTGTTTCATTAGAGATAGGGATTTTCGTTGAGGACGTGGTAGTCATTGAGGTTAGTATTAGTAATCTTTATGCGAGGATGTTTAGAATTGATTTGAGGACATTAGTGTTTTGATGATTTTTTTTAGAGATAAAATTGAGTAGTGATTCGTGAGAGAACGCGTGGGGAACACACGGGTAGGATTGGGTGTATGGGCGCCTAATCTTGGTTTTCATGGATAGGAATTTGTGCATCGTATTTTATCTTGGGTGTTATGTATGACACCCCAGTTACAATAATAACGGGTGGCCAGCCCTATACTAAAATAAATCAGGGATCTCTAGTGGATCATTCTCAGTATCTACTGTCGATACTAAATAAGCATAGCTAACTACTCAATACTACAATAAGCGGGTGCCCAAAATTTAAAAACATACAATGAACATCGTACCAACAATATAGTGACTACTCAACATGATAAAATGTACACACGTATCATAATAAAAGGAAGTACTCAAATTGAAACCTAATAGGTACACAAAGGGAATATACCCGAATATGATGTCGGGTCACAGACAATACAACATCCAGAGAAGAAAAATATAAAGTGCTACATATAACCCTTGGGTATAAACCCGATATACAAAATGAATCCTTAACTAGATTTATAAAAGATAGGAAGCGGCTATAACAAAAATCCTACAACAGTCCGCATCTGCTACAGCTCAGAGGACACTGGATAGAAAAGCATCACTGGCTTCCTTGCGGTGGGACACCTATAATATATTACAATATATGTATAGCGAGAGAGATATATAAATGGGTCAGAGCCCGACGTTCGAAAAACATTTTTATGAAGTGCATTAAAATGCATAATAATTATAAATGCACAATTTCATAATTAAAGTGGAGTCGCACTCTCTTGGAACTCAAACACACCCCTCGATTAAAGCGCGCACCTAAACGTATGCACATGAACCTCAATTAAGCTGCCCAACACATTCTAGGGACAATTATATCTCAATCTATGCATAATCTATACTCACATAACCCACTACCTAAAATATGACCATTATCTTCTCCTTCTAACATATCCTAAGTTTACGCTCGAACTTATATGTTAACGTATATATATACATATATCTTACTAGAATTCGTCGATTTCTATTTATTAACGTAAACAAGTTATTCGCATCCGAATAGTCACACATCATCTTTATATACCTATAAAGTAATGTTTCACCATAACGCATGAACTCGAGTACTAGGGACTAAACTTCTCCCTACTCCCAACATGGCTCTACATTTCGTGCGTGCAACGCCTCGTAAAGCAAAATTCAAACAAGGAACCCCCCCGATACACTACTCCTTGATAATGTTGATCGTCGAGATCCATTATGCCCTCAATACACAAGACATATAACGTCAGCTACTTATCAAGAACAACTATCTCTAAGTTCATAAATAAGATATCGCACAGAACTTTTAGGGTCTATATAACATTATTCTAGTTATAAACATGATCATTCAACCCTAACAAGCACGTTTACACAACACACATAACGCACATTTAAAATACCCATATCACATTCACACACACACACACACACACACACACACACATATATATATATATATATATATATATATATATATATATATATATATATATATATATATATATATATATATACATATTTTCTGCAATGATATCATCTTACCAGCCACCAAACTATTATCACATCGCCCTAGTAAATAAAAAAATCACAACGTATGGGAAGCGGTCATAGTTCCGAACCGGACAGTGAGAATGAATCATACCCAAGACTTCTCACCTAGAATAAAAATTATGCAATAAATAATGGGCGACTATGTCCTGGTGACTATACTCTCCCTGCTCCTCAAGCCAGGGGCCTCACCCACATCGGGTAACTTCCCATAATAGCACTGGGGGGTATGCTCACACAATAAGTATATATAGCATTCACACCAGACATACATATACACATCATATATACAAACCATCTCATTACCTAATGTATATAACAATCATCCTACACTCCGTCTATATCCATCTGCGCATAGATATACAATAATTTGCCCGACTATAAATATAAACACGAACTATTCTAGTCGATAATACATTAAATCATTTTCGATTCAATTTATGGTTCAGTTGCTCATGTGAACCCTTAACATTATCGAATTTAAGATTAAGTCCTTAAGTTTAGCGTCACTAAGGGCACACGACCTCTCTCTCATTGGTCCCTAATCATATCAAAATAAAAATCCCGTCGCTAGGAGTATTCAACACAAAAGTCAGCATAGCAGCTCCAAGTCATACCTTCACAACCACCTCGATGAGCCCCCCCCCCCCCAACGTCACTTCATATAATAACTTACGTCTAATCTCCAAGTAGGATTCCCATCGCTAATATGATTCCCCACTAAGTCCACGCGACAACTCCAATTTATACCTTTCCAAAATAACTCGATACATCCCCTAGATCACATCATATAAGAAACTCCCAATAAACCTCCAAAACGTGTTTCTCACATCATATAGGAATGTCCCTAATCAATAAACTTAGTTGAAACAAAGTAAAACGCACTTTAGAAAAACTTCAAAAAATAATCCTGTTTCCAAATCGATTCAGCCCAGTCCGAATAGATTCGGTCCTAAAAGTTAATTGATTCGCCAGTATGCGAATCGATTCGGTCCAAAGGACCTGTAAGTCTATCTTAGGCTGAATAGATACATTTTGGATCCGAATCGATTCGGTCACACAGACCTGACACTTTTGCCTTAAATCGAATCGATACGCTTTGGGGGCGAATCGATTCTGGTCTGCAGAACTTCGAAGGTTCCCTCTTCTATACAGAACCCACGAAATATAAACCCTAAGATCATCAAATCCAACCATCAAACCCTCATCAAATCACGATTCTAATCTCATAAATCAACCCAACTATGATCCCAACCATCACTACCCCATCAAACCCATATAAAAACATAAAATGCAAGATTAAATCCACAAAATCTAGGTTTTAACATATTAACCCAAAATCCACATTTTTGTCCTTAAATCATGAAATAAATTACCCACATAGATTATTTATCAAGTTTAATCACTTGCCTCAAAGTTGTAGAGGTTGAATCTTCCTCGAAATCACGGATTGGACGGAATCTTCAAGCTTTTCTCCTCTTGATCTTCTTCCTTTCCTCGTCTCTCTCTCTCTCTCTAGGGCTTTCTCAATCTCTAAAATGAGATTGTTATCTCATGTAGGCTTTATAAGCCATATCTCCAAAATACCCAACTTTAAATGATAATACACACTTTAAATGGCTCGTTTACTCCAATTCGAGTCAAATTAACTTAAAATATTCTGGAACCAAAATGAAACCCAAGGACAATCATTTTGACTATCCCGACCCATCTTGGATCAACTATGCACTCAGAATCAACATCCGAAGCACTTTACTACATCCTCAAATTTTGACCTCAATTGCCAAATTTAAAATTCTCCAATTCAAATAAATTTTATTTCTCCCAAAATAATTAAATTCCTAGTCCTCAAAATCACAGGGTATTACATACTTCCCCCTTACAAGAAATTTCATCCTCGAAATTAAGTTAAACCTAGTACTCCAAACCTTAAATAGTTCCTACGTCACCTACCCTCAAGATCACTATGCCTATCTCTCCGACTTCTAATCGCGATCATTTTAGTTGTAAAAAATAAAATTAGTTAACCAGGGTGCCCATACACTCTGTACCCGAGCTCAACTACATACACATTACCCAGCTCCACTTAGCCTTAAATCGTAAGATAACTCTCAACAAATTAATCCATTATAACGTACTAAGTATATGACAAAAAATTGAAATGTCCGAACATTTAAATCTTCTCAATTCCTGACATTCGTTACTCTCATGCGGGGAGGTCTCGTAAGCGAAATCCGAACAAGGAACACTCCCAATACACTACTGTGTAGCTCTGTCGGGGGTTGAGACCAGTTAAACCATGCCTAGAGTTCCAAAAATATTTTTGAATCCTTTTGATATTGCCCAAAGGCCTATAAAACAATGTACTATAACATAGTTTTATGTCTTTTGACACACAAATCAAACACGCTATGCTCAAGACACAAGGCATCAACAAATATAATACTCTTACCAACCTTTGTTCTCAACACTAACACAACCATGAGCTAAAATTCCTCGCTCAACGATGAACTCGAAAAACCATTAATCTCCTCAGTAATAAAATCCTTTACATCACATCAAAGCATCACCATAATATAGGCCCTGCCATAATTGGAACATTACAGATACATGCATCTAGCATAACTATAAGACGATAGCCCTACCAATTACCACCAAACAAATTTTAACAGTTCTTTTATCCGAAATAAAATTGCAACTCTCTACGCACACATCACAAGACAATCTATTCTCCCGAAAGATACTATCCCAGTGCCACACTCGCTCACTCTTCCCTTCAAGGCAATTATATATACAATATGGTTATAGCGGCTAACCACTCACTAAAATCTTACACGCGATGCTCCCAATATCACTCAAAGCAAGCACAAAGGAGAAAATTGTACATATTACCTTCATATTCCAACCGCCTCACTTCATCACTAGGTCCCTGTTCGAAGTTCTCTTGCCCAAACTAGACTATGAACTGTTATAGGGGTTACACATCCAAAACCTCCTCAAAATGTTTCCCTCTACCTCTTCCAAGACAATCCCTCTTCCTATGGCCTATTTCTCCACAAAAGAAACATCTCCCAGAAAATGCTTATTGTCCATCCTGAGGGATAAAACACTATTACGACCCTCGATAATCCTGCCTATAACCTTATTGCGATGATGATATTGCTCTACTTGCATCATCTCCTCCAGTCCTACTTGATGAACCTGACTCCCCAAATTTCTTACTCCCTATTAAATGAAGACGATACTCCTGACAGTGTAACAATGCCACGTTCATCACGTCGGTAAAAGTTAATAATACCGTATTCCTTAACAAATGATGACGGATTCGCCAATCCTTCACTATTTGCTTCTCCTCTGTATCTACCTCGTCGGGAAAAAAAATTTGCCAATCGAGTAAATTCTTCTTCGTACTCAGCCACCATTCGATCACCTTGAGTCACATCTAGTAATGTCTTTCTTATTTAGATCTGAATTGAGGAAGGAAAATACATCCGGTCAAAGCGTACCCAAAAATCTTCTATGGGAATTGCATCTCTCTGCTCTGATGTGGTGACTGATTCCCACCATTGGAGAGTCGCACCCGTTAGTTTAAAGGTGGCGAGTATTTATTTCTGCACCTCACTACATTCAACCATTCGAAGGTGTCTTTGTATATCCTTCTCCCACTGACTTGCAACAATTGAATTATCGCCCCTCCAAAAATTTTTGGAGGATGTCCTTTCCTAAAGTCTTCTCCTACTCTTTCCCATGCAAATGGCCCTAGTGGGCTGGAGCTACCGTAGTTGCAGGTTGATGTGCCATCATAGCAATGGTAGCATCTATTGCTTATGCCACAATATTGATAACTTTGGCAGCAGTCACGGTCCCTCGAGGCATGTGGGGTTCTATATTCTCAGCCCCTCTATTTGCCCTGTCTGGACGACCTCTTCTCGGCAGCATCTGAAAAAAGAGCAACTGTATTAGAATGCCGTTCAAGTGATTACACATCGTAGAAGAAAATGTAGTCTTAATGAACACAACAGTCCTAATAATAGGGCTCTATATCAACAACGATTACGGAAGAATGCATAAAACCCTCACATACCCTAAGACACTAAAGCCTGATGCTATGATATCACCTGTGACACCCCGCTTACAATAATAACGGGCGGCCAACCCTATACTAAAATAAATCAGGAATCTCAAGTGGATCATTTTCAGCATCTACTGTTGATACTAAATAAGCATAGTTAACTACCCAATACTACAATAAGCGGGTGCCAAAAATTTAAAAACATACAATGAACATCATATCAACAATATAGTGACTACTGAACAAGATAAAATGTACACAGGTATAATGATAAAAGGAAGTACTCAAATTAAAACCTAATAGGTACACAAAGGAAATATACTCGAATATGCTGTCGGGTCACAGACAATACAACATCCCAAGGAGAGAAAAAAATAGCTACATATAACCCTTGGGTATAAAGACGATATACAAAATGAATCCTTAGCTAGATTTACCAAAGATAGTAAGCGGCTACAACAAAAATCCTGCAACAGTCTGCATCTGCTAAAGCTCTGAGGACACTGCTTGAAAAGCATCACTGGCATGCTTATGGTGGGACACCTATTATATATATTACAATATATGTATAGCAAGAGAGAAATATAAACGGGTCAGAGCCCGACGTTTGAAAAACATTTTATGAAGTGCATTAAAATGCATAATAATTATAAATTCACAATTTCATAATTAAGGTGGTGTCGCACTCTCTTGGAACTGAAGATCACCCCTCAACTAAAAAGCGCACCTAAACGTATGCACATGAAGCTCAATTAAGTTGCCCGACACATTCTAGGTACAATTCTATCTCAATCTACGCATAACCTATAGCCACGTAACCCACTATCTAAAAAATAACCATTATCTTCTCATTCTAACATATCCTAAGTTTACGCCCGAACTCATGTGTTAACATATATATATAAATACATATATCTTACTAGAATTCATCGGTGTCTATTTATTAACTTAAACAAGTTATTAGCATCCGAATAGTCACACATCATCTTTATATACTTATAAAGTAATGTTTCACCATAACGCATGAACTTGAGTACCAAGGACTAAACTTCTCCCCACTCTCAACATTGCTCTACGTTTCGTGCGTGGGACGTCTCGGAAAGCGAAATCAAAACAAGGAACCCTCTGATACACAACTCCCTGACAACGTTGATCGTCGAGATCCATTATGCCCTTAGCACACAATATATATAACCTAAGCTCCTTATTAAGAACAACTATCTCTAAGTTCATAAATAAGATATCGCACTGAACTTTTAGGGTCTATATAACATTATTCTAGTTATAAACACGGTCATTCAACCCTAACAAGCACGTATACATAACACACATAACGCGCATTTAAAATACCCATATCACATTCACTTATAGGATCCATATATATATATATATATATATATATATATATATATATACATATTTTCTGCAATGCTAGCATCTTCCAGGAATTACTCACTTTATCCCGGGTTACCAGCCAACGAACTATTATCACACCGCACTGGTAGACAAACAAATCACAGCATATGGGAAGCGGTCATACTTCCGAACCTGAAAGTGAGAACGAATCATACCCAAAACTTCTCACCCAGAATAAAAATTACGTAATAAATAATAGACAACTATGACCTGGGGACTATATGCTCCCTGCTCCTCAAGTCAGGGGCCCCACCCACATCGTAAAACTTCCCATTATAGCACTGGGGGGGTATCCTCACACAATAAGTATATATATCATTCACACCATGTATACAAATACACATCATATATACAAAGCATCTAATTACCGAATGCATATAGCAATCATCCTACACTCCGTCTATATCCATATGCACATAGATATACAAAAATTTTCCTGACTATAAATATAAACATGATCTATTCTAGTCGATAATACATTAAATATTTTCAATTCAAATTACGGTTCAGTTGCTCATGTGAACCCCTAACATTATCGCATTTAAGCTTAAGTCCTTAAGTTTAGTGTTACTAAGGGAACACGACCTCTCTCTCATTGGTCCCAATCATATCGAAATAAAAATCTCGTCCTTAGGAGGATTTAACACAAAAGTCAGCATAGCAACTCCAAGTCATACCTTCACAACCACCTCGAAGAGCCCCCCCAACGTCACATCATATAATAACTTACGTCTAATCTCCAAGTAGGATTCCCGTCGCTAATATGATTCCCAACTAAGTCCATGCCACAACTCCAATTTATACCTTCCCAAATAACTCGATACGTCCCCTAGATCACATCATATAAGAAACTCCCACTAAACCTCCAAAACGTGTTTATCTCATCATACAGGAATGTTCCTAATCGATAAACCTAGTCGAAACGGAGTAAAACTCACTCTACAAAAACTTCGCAAAACAACCCTGTTTTCGAATTGATTCCGCCCAGTCCAAATCGATTCAGTCTTAAAAAACGAATCGATTCACCAGTATGGGAATCGATTCGGTCCACAGGAAATGTAAGTCTGTCTTAAGCCGAATCGATTCGTTTTGGATACGAATTGATTTGGTCACACATACCTGACACTTTTGCCTTAAGCCTAATCGATTCGCTGAGGGGGCGAATCGATTCGGGTCTGCAGAACTTCGAAGGTTCCCTCTTATGTACAGATACCACGAAATATAAACCCTAAAATAATTAACTCCAACCATCAAACCCTCATCAAATCATTATTCTAATCTCATAAATCAACCCAACTATGATCCCAACCATTGCTACCCCATCAAACCCATATAAAAACATCAAATGCAAGATTAAATCCACAAAATCTAGGTTTTAACATATTAACCCAAAATCCATATTTTTGTCCACAAATCATGAAATAAATTACACACATAGATTATTTATCAAGTTTAATCACTTGCCTCAAAGTTGTAGAGGTTGAATCTTCCTAGAAATCACGGATTGGCCGGAATCTCCAAGCTTTTCTCCTCTTTCTCTTCTTCCTTTCCTCGTCTCTCTCTCTCTCTCTAGGACTTTCTCAATCTCAGAAATGATATTGTTATCTCACATAGGCTCTATAATCCATATCTCCAAAATACCCAACTTTAAATGATAATACACACTTTAAATGGCTCGTTTACTCCAATTCAAGTCAAATTAACTTAAAATATTCAGGAACCGAAATAAAACCCATGGACAGTCATTTTGATTATCTCGACCGATCCCGGATCAACTGTGCACTCAGAATCACTATCCGAAACACTTTACCACATCCTAGAATTTTGACCTCAATTGCCAAATATAAAATTCTCCGATTCAAAGAAATTTTATTTCTCCCAAAATAATTAAATTCCTAGTCCTCAAAATCACGAGGTATTACATACTCCCCCCTTTACAAGAAATTCCGTCCTCGAAATTAAGTTAAACCTAGTACTCCAAACCTGAACTAGTTCCTACGTCACCTACCATCAAGATCACTATACCTATCTCTCCCACTTCTAATCGCGATCATTTTAGTTTAAAAAATCAAATTAGTTAACCAGGGTGCTCATACACCCTGTACCCGAGCTCAACTGCATACACATTACCCGCATCCACTTAGCCTTAAATCGTAAAATAACTCTCAACAAATTAATCCGTTATAACATACTAATTATATAACAAAATTTTGAAATCTCCAAAGATTTTACACTTCTCCATTCCTGACATTCACTACTTTCATGCGGGTAGGTCTCGAAAGTAATATCCAAACAAGGAACCCTCCCAATACACTACTGTGTAGCTCTGTCGGGGATTGAGACCAGTTAAACCAAGCCTAGAGTTCCAAAAATATTTTTCAATCCATTTGATATTGCCCGAATGCCTATAAAAATGTATTATAAAATAGTTTTACGTCTTTCGACACATAAATCAAACACCCCATGCTCAAGACACAAGGCATTAACAAATACAATATATTACCAACCGTTGTTCTCAACACTAACACAACCATGAGCTAAAATTCCTCGCTCAATGATGAACCCACTAAACCCTTAATCTTCTCAGTAATAAAATCCTCTATATCATATCAAAGCATCACCATAAGATAGGCCCTTCTATAACTGGAACATTACAGATACATGCATCTATCATAACTATAAAACGATTGCCCTACCGATTACCACCAAATAAACTTTAACAGTTCATATATCCGAAACAAAATCGCAACTCTCTACGAACACATCACAAGACAATCTATTGTCCCGAAAGATACCATCCTAGTGCCACACTTTCTCACTCTTCCCTTCAAGGTAATTCTATATACAATATGGTTATAATGGTTAACCACTCACTAAAATATTACACGCGACGCTCCCAATACCACTCAAATCATGACCTAAGCACAAAGGAAAATAATGTACATATTACCTCCATATTCTAATCGCCTCACTTCATCAATGGGTCCCTGTTCGAAGTTCTCTTGACCAAACTGGCCTATGAACTGTTGTAGGTGTTGCCCATCCAAAACCTCCTTAAAAACATTCCCTCTACCTCTTCCAGGAAAATCCCTCTTCCTATGGCGTATTTTTACACAAAAGAAACATCTCCTAAAAAATCCTTCCTGTCCATCCTGAGGGACAAAAACTATTACCACCCTCTATAATCCTGCTTATAACCTTGTTGCGATGATGATCTTGTTTCTCCTCCAGTCCTACTTGATGAACCCGACTCCCTAAATTTCTTACTCCCTATTAAATGAAGTCGATACTCCTGACAGTGTAACAGTTCCACGTTCATCACATTGGTAAAAGTTAGTAATGCCGAATTCCTTAACAAATGTTGTTGGATTCGCCAATCCTTCACTATTTGCTTCTCCTCTGTATCTACCTCGTCGGGCACAAAATTTTCCAATCGAGTAAATTCTTCTTCTTACTCAGCCACCGTTCGATCACCTTGAGTCACATTCTGTAATCTCTTCCTCATTTCGGTCTGAATTGTGGAAGGAAAACACTTCCGGTCAAAGCGTACCTAAAAATCTTCAATGGGCATTGCATCTCTCTGCTACGATGTGGTGATTGATTCCCACCATTCGAGAGCTACACCCATTAGTTTAAAGGTGGCGAGTATTTGTTTATGCACCTCACTGCATTCAACCATTCGAAGATGTCTTTGTATATCCTTCTCCCACTGACTTGTAATAATTTCATCAGCTCCCTCCCCCAAAAATTCTGTAGGATGTCCTTTCCTAAAGGTTTCTCGTACTCTTTCCCACGCAGATGGCCCTAGTTGATGTGACATCGCAGTAATGGTAACATTTATTTCTTGTGTCACAATATTGGTAACTTCGGCTGCAGTCACAGTCCCTCGAGGCATGTGGGGTTCTATGTTCTTAGCCCATCTGTTTTCCTTACCTGGACCACCTCTTCTCGGCAGTATCTGAAACAAAAGCAACTGTATTAAAACATCATTCAAGTGATTACACATCATAGAAGAAAATGTAGGCGTAATGAACATAACAGTCCTAATAATAGGGCTCTACATCAAGAACGCTTACAGAAGAATGCAGAAAACCCGCACATGCCCAAATCCACTAGAACTGATGCTCTGATACCACCTGTGACACACCACGTACAATAATAACGGGTGTCCAACCCTATACTAAAATAAATCAGGAATCTCAAGTGGATTATTTTCAGCATCTACTGTTGATACTAAATAAGCATAGTTAACTACCCAATACTACAATAAGCGGGTGCTAAAAATTTAAAAACATACAATGAACATCATACCAACAATGTACTGACTACTGAACATGATAAAATGTACACACGTATCATGATAAAAGGAAGTACTCAAATTAGAACCTAATAGGTACACAAAGGAAATATACCTGAATATACTGTCGGGTCACAGACAATACGACATCTTGAGGAGAGAAATATAAAGTGCTACATATAACCCTTGGGTATAAACCCGATATACAAAATGAATCCTTAACTAGATTTACAAAAGATATGATGCGACTATAACAAAAATCCTGCAACAGTCTACATCTGCTACAGCTCTGAGGACACTAGATATAAAAGCATCACTGGAGTCCTTGCGATGGGACACCTATAATATATTACAATATATGTATATCAAGAGAGAAATATAAACGGGTTAGGGCCCGAGGTTTGAAAAACATTTTTAGCAATTGCATTAAAATGCATAATAATTATAAATGCACAATTTCATAATTAAAGTGGAATCGCACTCTATTGGAACTCAAACTCATTCCTCGACTAAAGCGCGCACCTAAACGTTTACACATGAACCTCAATTTAGATGCCTGACACATTCTAGGGACAATTCTATCTCAATATGTGCATAATCTATGCCCACGTAACCCACTATCTAAAATATAACCATCATCTTCTCATTCGAACATATCTTAAGTTTACGCCCGAACTTATATGTTAACATATATATACATATATATATCTTACTAGAATTCATCGGTTTCTATTTATTAACTTAAACAAGTTATTATCATCCGAATAGTCACACGTTGTCTTTATATACTTATAAAGTAATGTTTCACCATAGTGAATGAACTCAACTACCAAGGACTAAACTCCTCTTCACTCCCAACATTGCTCTATGTTTTGTGCGTGGGACATCTTGCAAAGAGAAATCCAAACAAAGAACCCCCCCGATACACTACTCCTTGACAATATTGCTCATCGAGATCCATTATGCCCTCAACATACAACACATATAACCTCAGCTACTTATTAAGATCTACTATCTCTAAGTTCATAAATAAGATATCGCACATAACTTTTAGGGTCTATATAACATTATTCTAGTTATAAACACGATGATTCAACCCTAACAAGAACATATACATAACACACATTTAAAAGACCCATATCACATTCACTTATATATATATATATATATATATATATATATATATATATATATATATATATATATATAGCAATGCTATCATCTTCCAGGAATTACTCACTTTATCCAGGGTTACCAGCCACCGGACTATTATCACACCGCCCTAGTAAACAAACAAATCACAACGTATGGGAAGCGGTCATACTTCCGAACCTGAAAGTGAGAACGAACCCAAGACTTGTCACCCAGAATAAATATTATGCAATAAATAATGGACGAATATGACCTGGGGACTATACTCTCCCTGCTCCTCAAGCCAGGGGCCTCATCACGTCACGCAACTTCCCATGATAGCACTGGGGGGGTATGCTCACACAATAAATATATATATCATTCACACCAGATATACATATACACATCATAAATACAAACCATCTCATTACCGAATGTATATAACAATCATCCTACACTCTGTCTATATCCATGTGCGCATAGATATACAATAATTTGCCCGACTATAAATATAAACACTAACTATTCTAGTGGATAATACATTCAATCATTTTCAATTCAAATTACGGTTCAGTTGCTCATGTGAAGCCTTAACATTATCGAATTTAAGATTAAGTCCTTAAGTTTAGTGTCACTAAGGGCACACGACCTCTCTCTCAATGGTCCCTAATCATATCAAAATAAAAATCCTGTCGCTAGGAGGATTCAATACAGAAGTCAGCATAGCAACTCCAAGTCATACCTTCACAACCACCTCGATGACCCCCCCCCCCCCCAAACGTCACATCATATAATAACTTACGTCTAATCTCCAAGTAGGATTCTCGTCGCTGATATGATTCCCCACTAAGTCAATGCGACAACTCCAATTTATACCTTCCCAAATAAATCAATACGTCCCCTAGATCACATGATATAAGAAAATTCCAATAAACCTCCAAAACGTGTTTCTCTCATCATATAGGAATGTTCCTAATCGATAAACCTAGTCGAAACGGAGTAAAACTCACTCTAGAAAAACTTCGCAAAATAACCCTATTTCCGAATCGATTCGCCAGTATGCGAATCGATTCGGTCCAAAGGACCTGTAAGTCTGCCTTAGTCCAAATCCATTCGTTTTGGATCTGAATCGATTCATTTTGGATCCGAATCGATTCGGTCACACAGACTTGACACTTTTTCCTTAAGCCGAATTGATTCTCTTAGGGGGCGAATCAATTCGAGTCTACAAATCTTCGAAGGTTTCCTCTTCTGTACAGAACCCGCAAAATATTAACCCTAAAATCATCAACTCCAACCATCAAACCCGCATCAAATCATGATTCAAACCTCATACATCAACCCAACTATGATCCCAACCATCGCTACCCCATCAAACCCATATAAAAACATCAAATGCAAGATTAAATCCACAAAGTTTAGGTTTTAACATATTAACCCAAAATCCATATTTTTGTTCACAAATAATGAAATAAATTACACACATAGATTATTTAGCAAGTTTAATCACTTGGCTCAAAGTTTTAGAGGTTGAATCTTCCTCGAAATCGCGGATTGGCCGAAATCTCAAAGCTTTTCTCCTCTTTCTCTTCTTGCATTCCTCATCTCTATCTCTCTCTCTAGGGTTTTCTCAATCTCACAAATGAGATTGTTATCTCACGTAGTCTTTATAAGCCATATCTCTAAAATACCCAACTTTAAATGATAATACACACTTTAAATGTCTTGTTTACTCCAATTCGATTCAAACTAACCTAAAATATTTCGGAACCGAAATAAAACCCAAGGACTATCATTTTGACTATCTCGGCCCATCCAGGATCAACCGTGCACTCACAATCATCATCCAAAACACTTTATAACATCCTCAAATTTTGACCTCAATTGGCAAATTTAAAATTCTCAAATTCAAATTATTTTTTTTCTCCCAAAATAATTAAATTCCTAGTCCTCAAAATCATGGGGTATTACATTATGCTCATCGAATTTTGAGGATGAAATTTCTGTTCTAGTGGGGAAGTACGAGACTACCCGTAATTTTTGAATTGGTATTTATTTAAATTAATTCGGTACTAGGAGAAAAATAACACTTTGAGGATTTAATTATTTTTCGTAATTTAAAATAGTGGTTTTTAGTTATGAAAAGTGGGATTTTAATCGAAATTAAAATCAGGGGTAAAATTGGAATTTTCTTTTATATAGAACTTTTGGGGTGTCTTGGATGCAAATGAGGGGAGAATCGATTCCTCCTTAGAGCCGAATTGATTCAGTTTGTTGCAGTTGCAGCACTGAGTTTGATTTTTCAGAGTTTTAATCCTAATCAAATTTTAATATTTTCCACTTAATATAAATCCGGGATTAGGACTTTTAAAAGGAATTTTCATTAGCTCTAAAAGAATAAGACCTATTTTATTTTCATATCCTTTCACCCACAAAACCCTAGCACCGTTTAGAAGAAGATTCAACCCATAGTTTCGAAGGCTTGTTTGGTGTTTTCTTGAGATTGGTTTAGAATGAGTTTTGATTGTTTTCGCGAGAGGAACGCAGTGGTACGATCAGAAGTTTGAGCCAATTTTTTATGGCTTTCATGTGATGATTTTAAGGTACGTATTTTACGTAATATGCTCCTTAAATCTCTCGAGAGTAGTCGTTTGTTCCTCCTTTTGTTTGTACTCATATTGTTGACATCATGATGTTTATTGGAATCTAAAATATTGATTCGATTGAGTTATTGTATTTGTTGATGAGATTGGTGTCATGAAATTTTCATATGGAACAGAGAATGGTCACCTTCCAATAGTCCAAAATTCCAATAGCCAGGATGAGGCTTTTCAAAGCTTAGGTGAGGTGAGGTGAGTCCTGGTGACCTATTGATGTGTTATTGAGAAATTAAATTAGTATAATGCTCGGATGTAGCATTGGAGTTGAATTCATATTCGTATTGTAGCATTTTATTCACCATTATTGTTTTGAGCATCTATTCTTGTCACATTTTGTACTTCCCCTTATTTTTCTTTTTAGTGGCCGGTTAGCGTGGATTTGTACACTACGGATTTTTGGAGGATTTTATTTTTGTATAGCTTGACAGTGTTATTTATTCGGGGAGCTTAGTATTATTTTTAGTGGAATTTAAATGTAATTTTTTTGGAAGTGTAAATTTTGTATCCATTTTATTTATTTCTATGGAATATAGATGCTCCATACTAATTGTTGAGGATTTAGTTTAGTTTTTATCGTAGTAGTGCCCCGTGTTTTTGCTAGGAGTGTTACATGCTGGTACACATCTCATGGTTATTATGAGTGCTTTACATCTTAATAAAGATATAATTGATGTACACGTGCATTGGTTGTTCATTAATTTGACTTATTGGGTAAGATTCACTTATGGATCAATAATATTGGTAGATTGAGTTATGGTGATTAGTGTATGGTTAAAGTTAATTACAAATGGAATCCATATCTTGGTAATGAGGTTATTGATACCCTCTTGACATAGCTTATAAGTTTTGATTATATCACACTTGACCAATGGAATTATTATATGACATATCAATTAAGTTAAACAAATGGTCTCAAGAAATTTATAAGAGGTCGACTAAATATAATTATCTATAATTAAATTTAATCAACGGTTGTCTTTAATCTTAACGTGGGGAGATTATTAAGAATTTAATAACTAGGAGATATAATTTATAATTTTGAGATACTAGCCCAGAGTGAAATTATTATTTAGTGCAATGAATAATAATTTATAAAATTATGAAATTAATTATGTAGTTTGATTAGTATTCTTAATTTTATAGAAAAATTGTGTCCTATTTCTCTTGGGGTCCCCGTGCTTGCATATAAAAGAAATATATTTCCTCCTAATAAGTGTGGGATGATTATATATCAGAAAAATACATAAAAAAGAGTGGTAGGGTTATGCTCCTTGAAAGGAATAGTATGGGAGACCTCGAGGCCTTTTTCACAACTCTCACCGTGTAAAAATTGATTTTGGAAAATTGAAGCATCAAAATAAATTTGAAATTTTAACTTGAGGTTCATGATATATAGAGGAATACATACATAAAATTTCAGGTCATTCAAAGATAGCTCTGTCTGTTTGCTTCACACATTTACAAAATAATTATTTTCAAAAGAGATTTGACAACATAGAGTAGATCGAGAATCAAATTAAGAAAAAATTAAGAAGGTAGATTTACTATTAAATAATGTATTATAATAAAAATAAACCCAAATACAATACTTCAATGTTAATGTATACGAATATTTAAGGATGAAGTTAATTCAAGAACATCAAATTTCATCTGCCCAAACAAATTCACGACACAATATTGTGTCTACCTTATTAGAGGCATAACTTGAGAATCGTTTATCGAATTGGGTTGAAATTTGTTTTGCAGGTTCGAGAGGCCAAGATTTATAAAAACATGTGAAACATATTGTTTTGATGTTGGTAATAGTTTCAATTTTTTTTTGACATTGTGTTAACCACACCATCAAAATTAAGGCACGAAATGGTGTAACATGAAAGATCAAATCTCCAATATTCAAGCCCGAAAAAGTGTATATGTATGAGATATTGAATATCCTTCATATATCCACCATATAAATATTTTTATTGAAACTCAATTATCATATAAATCAAATGATTTTGTAAATTAAGTCCTCGAATAATTAGTATTTGCGAAAATTTTAATGTACGTGATAATTAGGAAATCAATGTTTTCAGCCAAAATTGTTTTAATCGATTTAAGTTTTAATATTGAATGAATCTTAAATGAATGATAAATGTAGGATATAACTTTTTTTTATCGAGATGCAGAAGTTTTGTCCCTCCATTATGGTCTGATGCATGTTTTTTAAATTTATATGATTGAATCTGACGCTAGTTTATATGTAGTTATTTTTCTGTCTTCGATTGAGTTGTAATAATAAATTATTAATTTCATACCATTAGATTTGGTTGTAAGTATCACATGTAGTTTTGAGGTTTATTGAAATCTACACAGATTGATGAGTCGGGCATCGAAGAAAATTTTAGGTACAAATGAGCTTTGCTAAACAACAATTTGGATAGTTTTGGTGGATTTGTATTCTATCATACCGAACCATGAAAGTGTCGCTTAATGATTATGACACCATATGGAGGGGTGACGGCACACTGCACAGGCATACTAGGCAACCCGATAATATGATATAGTGGTGTGGTTAGGAACTGTTTAGTTATGGATAACCTCCCAGAGTGTTTTGACGGTGGTGGAATGGTATGGGCAGAATTCTACTCAGCCTAGATTTCCTATTTGACATAGTTCCTTACATGGGAAAGATTCTTGAAGTCCAAGTTTGCATGGGATAAGGAATTAGAGATCATGATGGAGAGTGAACAATGTTTTAGCTTCCTTATTATTTATGGATGATATATTCTTATTCTATTGTGATTATTGCTTTTATTTAACAATTATGTTTTATTTATTGACATGCTAAAATTAACTAATTTTAGCAGAACCATTAAATTGAACAACATGGACAATTATTACTGAACCCTCCCTTAGAACACAGTTTTCGTAGACAATAAAATATTTGGTGGTTCTTTTTTAAATTAATTAAACTTAATAGGTTTTATATATTATTTAAATCAAATTAAATTTCCAGAATTATTTTATTATAAATAAATTAATTATTTTTAGATAATTAAAATACGGAAATTGGTTATTTTAATTTGAATAAATAAATTGGGAAATTTGAATAATTTAATTGTAAAATTTAAAATTGAAAGTTCTTCATGGTTATATGTTTAACTTATTTTTTTTTAAAATTATGGGTTTTTAATGTGCAATTAGAAATATAAATTAAATTCATAGTTTAATTTTTTTAATGTAATCATTTTTATTTTAAAAAATTAAATTAGAGATTTTATTTATTACACGTGTTTTGGATGCGAAAAAAATCGATAACTGGAAATTTTGACATGCTTTAGTTTCCCTGCAATTTTAAAATATTAAATATTAAATTTGTCCTTTTGAAAACCCTCACCAAAAATTATAAATTACTAAATGGGAGATGGAGTTAGTCCGAAATGAATCACATGGGATCAACCAGTGATACTAAGTTTTCAATAACAAGTAGGCTCTCCAAAGAAGAATACTAATAATTTTGGTTAGATGTACAAATTTTCTTATTGTAATTTTAGGCTCATATTCACATGGAGGGCCCCACAAAGGATGAGTCCATATTATATGATATAGTTTAAAATTAGTTGGTGGTATACAGTTAGACACAAAATTATAGTAGGTTCTCCAAAGAGGAATGCTATTATTTTATGGGACCAAAGTGGAAGCTAGTAATTTGATTTGATACAACCTTTACTTAGATGGTACATATAAAGCATTTTTCCTTGGTGATGTGATTATAGATAGTAGGTTCTCCAAAGAGGAATGTTATTCAAACGGTAATTAGGACACTCATGAATTCTTCCAAAATGGTAGATGGATCTAACTTTAAATTGAATTCAAAGCTAATTGCTTTTCATAATATATTCTTTATTATGTGATTGACTAGTTTTAAATGGTAACTCCTATGTCCAATTGTTTCATACTCAATTTTATATAACTTATGGAATTATTAAAAGGACTGAATTTGAATCATAAATATTGTTGATAGTGGAGAAATGCATTGTGTATTTTCTCAGTGCTTCCTTCAATAAACACATTATATGATTTCTATAAGGAAATATAGTTTATAAGTGGACATGACTAATAAGAGGATACAATATGACTAGTTTATTAAGTCAGATTTATTTTGAAATCAATATAAGTCAATGTTCATTGCCTATGATATGATAATAATCTCACATCTAATGTTTGATGATCAAAATCAAATAAGTATATTAATATGATTGATATAACCCTAATTTTAACATAGTTTTGAATGTGGTGGAACTAGAAATCTAACGAGGCGAAATTAACGGGAAAATTCAGGTCGATATCGTTTCTAACAAAGGGTTTTGTCACAAAATCATATATGTATTAATATTAATGAAATAACCTCATCTTATTAACTGAAAGGTGGATAGAAATATAAGTAAATTCATAAACTAGTAACTCAGAATTCAGGAAGTGGCTATAACTCAAAGACAATTATTGAACTACATAATTGCAAGTGAATTCATTAAGAGCAATTAGAACACTGGTAAGAGTTAATAAGCTTATCATCTTTAATATAACAAGGTAGCTTAATTTTATTCACAAAAGGTTGAATAATGGCTAATGGTCTGTTCATGGTAACATGGATTATAGACACTGGAGCCATTAATCAATGGTTCCAAGAAACTAGTCAACTAGTGATATGCGAATTTATCTACTATTGGGAATTTGTAGTTACTGCGGGAGTCACAAGTCTCAATTTTTATAATTAAGGATTTCTTTTAAATAATTTCTTATAAGTACCTAAAAATAAAAGCAACTTTGGTTCGACTCATGAGATTTTATGGAAGGATATTTAATTTATTTTTAATAACGTTCATGTTATTAATAGTTATAAACATTACATACGTCTTGGTAATAGAGAGGATAATATTTATTAAATAAATCTTATATTTAGTACAGTTAAGTTTTGAATGATTTTTATGACTTATCACTCGAAAGATAATAATATTATTCTCAGTTAAATCATAATATATCTTTAACGCCATATGCCTAGGTCATTTTATCTATATGGATTCATAAATCGGTACAAGGTGGGTTCTTATACTCATTGAAAGTGGGGGTACTTCCAATTAGTGAAATTAGTTTAGATGGAATATTAGCTAAAGGTATCCTAGCTACATAATTATGAGAAATAATTTATTATTTTTTATGTAATTCAATAATTTCGTCTTTAGAAATTTAAGAATTACATATTAGGTTTGTGGATTATATCTCGAAGGACAATGTTAAAAGTTACTTTAAGTAACGGTGTGTGAAAGAACGAAGAATCGAGACTTTTCTTTATGTGATAGCATTCATGATAGATTATTCACAAATACAAATATACATATGTGAATATTCTTTTCCAAGTCAATTTTCTATACTCTCATTAGAGATGGTGGACTGCGTCCAAACTCAGCTCTGGTACATTTGATAATGGTTAGTACAACACTTGTGTTGGGAGAAAACATTGACAAGTTAAAATAGAACAAATGTTTATATATATATATATATTAGACCACATTCTCAAAATCATTGTTTCGAAACAAATGAAGGTTTAATAGGCATATGTGAACTTATTTCATACCACCAATATAGGTTGAACGACCACAAAGAAATTAGTATGAAATTATATTATGTTATCATAGTGTGAGAATTGTAATTCTTATAATGATGAAAACCATATATACAGAATACTATTTTTACATTCGCAAAGGGGTCGCGGTGGGATCATTTATTGCTCTTGGTATATTCCATTGTGACCCCTAGCGAAGAAGATACCGAACCCTTTAACTATTATAATGTATTACTTCACAAGGATGCATAATATTATAGGAAAGTTATGGCATTTGGAACCATATATATTTGTTTGTAGGGAATTGAGCTCATCTTTGCAAAATAGTCATGGGTTCGTGGGCCTACCCAATTTTGTCATGACAAAATGAGAAATGTAAATTGTTAGAAGATAAAGACTCAAATGTAAATGTTGGAATGTAAATATCAAAATGTAAATAAACTTGAATTGAATTAAAGGAAATTAAGATTACATTTCTAGAAATTTAAGGATAAAAGGTAAAGATATGCTGAAAATTAAAGGATAAAATATAAAGACATGGGTTTGCTTGATTTATTAGAGATCTCTTTTTATCTCCTTGTAGGGTTAAATTAATAGTTGTTTGTAATAACTAACTCTTTTTAGCTCCAAGTAACTTCTAATTTTAATTCAAATTAATTCTCTGCAATAACAGCCCATTCTTGTCGCCAAATAACCTGTATTTCGAATTCAAAGGATAACATCTTTAAACTACCCACTACATTCACAAAAATATTATGGAATAATCACCACATAATTGTCACGAACTCCCCCATCATCTAGCTAGATGCAAACAAATGTCACGAGATGAACCTGGAAAAATATGGGGTAAACATACTCCCTGCACCACCCGAGTTTTGAGAAAAATATAAGTGGCGGGGGCTTGATAATTACAGTGATGAATAAACTTTATTGGATTGATAAAATGTGCAAAGTTTCTCCCTAATTGAAGTAGGTATAAATGTTGAAGCTCATAGTAAAAAAATGCATATTTATTTTGCGATTTCAACTTCTATTGTCACCAAATATGGTGAATAATTTCAGCCCTTTTATTTTTTAAGGTCACCAATGATGACTAATAATCACATAAATTTTAAACTTCGAAAGGTCATCAAAGATGGTGAATAACTGTAATATTTTTACCCTTTGAATGTCACCAAATATGGTGAATAATAAAAAAAATGAACATTTGAAGGGTCGCCAAAGATGGCAAATAATTGCAACATTTTTTTACCTTCAATGGTCATGAAAAATGGTGAATAATAATAATAATAATAAATTAACTTTCAAAGGCTCACCAAAATTGATGAATAATTACAAAAACAATTTCCCTTCGAAAGTCACCAAAGATAGTGAATAATCATAAATATATTAACCTTTGAGAAATCACTAAATATGGTGAATAATTGCGACATTTTGTTTACCTTATAAGGTTACCAAAGATGGTGAATAATACTATGGAACATATTGCAACAACTAAGAAATTTAATCTGACTTTCCAAGCTTGGAATTATTTATGTGTTTTGAACAAGAAAATGAACCATAAACCAAATAGAAGATCTGAAAGTCAAGCTTCCAATGAAATACATGAATCATCATTTGGACCTCTGTCGATAGAGTTGTGACCTTTTTCTAAAAATGCATTTGTAGTGATTGCATAAAATGGTATAACAATCCAATAATTTAGTCTGAATTCTCGAGTATTACGTTATCTATGTGTTTTGAATTAGAATATAAGTCATAAATCAATATAAATCTTTGTAAGTCAAGCATCCGATGCAAAAAAATGGCTTGTCATTTAGCCTCCTGTGGAGAGATGTGTGACTGTTTTGCTAAAATGCGCTTTTGATGATTGCACAAAAAGATGTAACAATCCAAAATTTTAATCTAACTTCCCGATAATGGCATTATCTATGTGTTTTGAACTAGAATATTAACCATATATAAAAAAATATTAGAAAATCAAACTTCCAATACAAAAAATGGTTCAACATTTAGACCTTAATAGATGGAGTAATTACTGTTTTACTAAAATGCTTTTTGGGTGATTGCACAACTCAATAATGAAATCAAGGTTATTATCAAGGCAATAAGATTTAAATTTTTGGTGTTTTGATCTATTCCTCATGACCATGGCTCCATATTTTTGTTTCAATATAATTTGTGCATAAACAACATTCTACAAAATTCTTCTCAGCCTCCATTATAGTTCCATCCACAAGAGCTGATTCAGATGATAAACACCGTGGTGCATGATTAAGATTTTAATTGTCTTCCACAGATCTTGCATTACTTTGAATGTCATGGAAACCATACAATTCATTCTCTAAGAGAATAACACTCCCCCTTGCCTTAACTCAGAGAAATAACCATTCGTTCTTTCATACATAGATTTGAAAATAACTTTAAGTGAGCTCTCATTCATTGGTTCGAAGAACATATTATTGGTAATTTTTTGCTATAACTTTATGTACGTTTGAACATCTTCTTGCTGTTCAAAATATGATTTGAACACTAATCTTTTGGACCCCCGAATTTTGAAATCCTTTGTAGATATTCCAACCCCCAAGTTCTAAATTAGCATTGAAATTTTATATTGCAAATGGTTGAGGATCATCATCTCATTTTTTCTACAAATCCTTGTCATTCCTTTTCTAATGGTTTTCCAAATTAGGCTCTTTGTAGGAGGTTGAGGTCTTAATGTCCATTACAGCCGAATTGCAAATATTTTTAGGGAAATGATGTAAACTTTGGGTCAAATCATTGTGACATCTGAACATATGTATCATACACCTTTGAAGATCACCACTTACTAAATATTGGTCTAAATATTCAAAGAAAAAATTATTCTATCATTTCGACGATTTGTGCTCCCTTCTTCCAGTACCAAACAATATTTTTAGGGAATTGAAATCATTCATGCAAAACAACTTTGGATTTATGGGCATGCTCAATTATAAATGGAATTTTTTATAGAAATGTAAATTATTGGAATATAAAGGCTGAAATTTAAATGTTGAAATGTAAATGACATTGCTTTGAATTAAAGGAATGTAAGATTAAATTGCTAAAAATTAAAGGATAAAAGGTCAAGACGTGTTGAAAATTTTAGGATAAAATGTGACGTAGGTTTATTTGATCTGTTAAAGATCTCTTTTTATCTTCCCGAAGGGTTAAATTTATAGTAATCTAGAATAATGAACTCTTTTTTTTATCTCCAATTAACTTCTAATTTGAATCCAATTAATTCTCTCCAATAAACAAACGTACTTGCCTCCAAATAACCTCTCATTCGAATTAAAAAAAAATAGGCTCATTATAGTACCCACTACTTTTACAAAAAAAAAAAATCCTCTAATGACCACCATATAACCGCCATTAACTTACCCCATTGTCTATCCAGGTATTAAAAAATATCAGGACATGAACCCGGTAAAATACGGTGTAAACAATATTCAGTAAGACGGGGTCATACCCATCGGTTGCAAGTGAATCTTGAAAGAGAGTTAACGATAGGAAACTAAATCCCTTTAAGACTAGGCTTATGAAGATTATTTTTTTCTTATCGGAGTCTCTTTACAAATTGTTGTTCATCGAGTTTACGAAATATGACAATGCAATATAGATAGTTTTTAGTATTCGGTAACCAAATAAGATCATTATGAAGTACTAAGAGTGCATCCGAGTTGTGGAACATCTATTTTATTAGGTAATCAAGTCCATGAATTTGATAAATGGCTTGATGTATCCAGTGTGTACAAAAGGTGTGATATTAGCACGTTGGTATTTATAAATACTATATGTAGTCACACATGATGTGGGGATATCTTATACACTCACAGAGTGTTAGTCCACCCATATCGATATGAAAACATTAGAAAGGTTTGTTACGTTCTTGGGATTAGATTATCATTTGATCACTCAAAAAGTTATTTTGACTCATCTAAAATATCATATTAATATTTTTCTTTCTAGATTTCTTTATGCAATATTCTAAGAAAGATATTCGCTCTTTCAGATTTAGAATTACCACAACTCTAGAAAAGAATGTTGGTTTGGGTAGAATATATGTATATATTCAATTACCTAAAAGGATTAATAATATATGTTTGGTTGCCAAATATAGAGGTAAGTGACTTGTAGGTCACTAACTCAAGCACTCAGTTAGATCTAAGACTCCATAAAGTGTATACATAGCCTACTATAAGAAATTTTATAGAAAGGTGTTGATTTTATTGGCTATGAATGAATCGGTTAACAATCGACAAGCATGTTACGTTACATGTGAGGCAAGGATGTTATATGCATGATCAATATCTTTGAGTATAAGTGGAAGACTATTGGGATTGTCTACTAAAAGTCATGGTTCATTAATGAAATTTAGTATATGAATTTCATGAGAATCTTCACAAGTAATGTTTGTGTTATACTATTGATATATTAATGCATATGCATCCTTTACTCTTCATAGTAGATGAATTGGTTGGTAGAGTTAGACTTTCACATGAAATATCATATTATCGGTTCTTGTAGAATATAAGTATGATTCACAATCTTAGATGGAGATGGACACACCATTGGTAGGACTGCAGCATAATATTTTAGTAGATCAATCTTGATTACGAGAAATAGTAGAGTTTAGACTTATCGTGCTAGTGCATTTTGTGTATTAAATCGAACCAATTTGAGATAATTATCTTTATACATACTATATATGATAATAAACATCTCATGATTATTATCAGTGCTAAACTATTAATCTGGACATAATTATTGGTCACGTGCATTGGTTATTCATTACTTTGACCTATTGCAAAATATTAATATATAGATCAATAAGCTCAGTAGATTGGGTAATGATGAAAGTTAATTATAGATGGAATCTACATCTCCATATAAACATTAATGATACCCTCTTTATGCAGCTTATAAGTTTTGATTATATGAAACCCGATCGATGGATTTAATTATCCGAAATATCAAATAAGTGAAGCGTACAGTCTTAAGGAGCTTATAAGTGTTAGATTAAATATAATTGTCATTAATTTAATTTAATTAGCGAGTACCTATAATCTTAATGTGGGGAGATTATTAAGCATTTTATAAGGAAAAGTTCAAAATTATAATTTTTAACTATGGACTGTACTAAGGACCCAAGACTAAATAATTAAATTTTCTTCCAAATAAATTCTAGGAAATATCAAATTATATCCCCATAATTTATTTTATTTCTCTATTTAATCGGAATTATTTCCACTAAATAGTGACGACCAGACTTCAATTTATAGTCCTCAAAATTTTATAAAGTGTATAACCGGAATTAAACCAATGTCCAAAATTTATTTTCCGGCCTATAAAGTTCATGCCAATTAACTTGTTATCCTTTAAGATTGAAGGAAGCGGGTTGAATGTTGAGCCTATTTTGAAATCGAAAAATCATCATTTGAAAATGGAATTAATTTCAAATTAAATATGCTAGAGTTAATTGTGATTTAAATTATAATTTGGCATGCTTCTACTACCAATTAGAATCAATCCCGTCGAGCATCCTAGTTCATTTGTGTAGTGAAATTTCTCGATGGGAGCTTAAATTACCTCACACTTAACTAAATTTTTTTTTATCTTTTAACTATATTTTCCGGACAGTCTGGGAAACTTATCTCTTACATAATATAATAGTCGATGTGTTTTTCGATGGGGGTGATATTATTCGTTGTGTTTAAGTGTATACCATTAATTCGTTTGTTTGAATTAAATCTGCTCGTGTAGAATTTCCTCGATGGGAGGACCAAACTCACTCACATTTAATTTCAAGGGATTATACCATGATGTTGTGATTAAATTCCATTCGATGGGGAGCCACATCAAAGGCGATACGAGGAATCTATCACATCACAATTTAAAAATCCCGATGGAGACCATGGGGTTTATTATAAACCCCTCTCCCACTTAACATTTTACACCTTAGGGTATTTTGAAAAAATATTCATTCAATTCTAAATGCCCAAATTAAATCCTTGGTAACTTCAAATTTACTTGTGGAAATTAAATTTCTTAATCTCGCTATTTTAATAATTTTAAAATAAAACCAGTTTTAAAACAAACAAACTTAGAGATTATAATTTAAAATATATACCTTTAAATTAAGTTACTCCATTACATTAAAATTTGATTTTTCATAAAAACGTGATATAGGCTACTCACAACAACAATCCATGTTGTCCATAATAATGCGAGATCATAATTAATTAGCATAAGGTAATTATGAACATGAGCATGATGGTTGTATCATAAGAATATATAATAACATGCAATCATAATTCAAATAGGAAATGAATTTACCTTTTCATCATGGCTTAAAGTTCATATTAAGTATAACTCCTCAAGATGAAGAATCCCACTAGAAGTATACTTCCAATTGAACAAGAGTCCTCTTTGGAGTAAACTTCTATGTGCACTGGAGTTTTTCACGTATTCTTCCAGCAAAGCTGTTCCTTTTCGATCCTGAAAAGATCGGGACGAAGACTCATAGCATAACCGATGAAAAACAACATCAAAATAGCAAAATTCGTACATATGACCAGGGTTGGATCGATTCGCGCTTGTAGGTTGTCTTCCTCATTTCGTGTTCGCAAAAACATGAAAAAAACTTATAAACATGGTCAAAATTTTACCAAACTCTACGGAACTTTGTCCAAGCCACAAAACCATGTAAATAGAGGATTCTAACTAGTAAAAACTATTCATCCCCTCAAAATCACTTTCAAATACATTGATCATTTCAATAACTAAATAATAACCTAATTATTATAGCTAAATCGAATCTATAAAGAAAATAATTGCGGATAAACAAACATATGATCCATTCACATAAAAAAACGTTCATATGACCATGATTGAAAGGAAATAAACATTAGATCCCTACAAAACCATACTAGTATAATACAAAATATAAATATGTATATTCCTACAACATACAAGGCTAGGGTTTTCATGTTGGAGAACATGGACCTTTTTAAAACATGATCAATCTAAAATCGGGGCTCGTGATATATGGAAAAACACTTTTTTGCGCCTAAACTTTGATTGATCATTCAATAGAAATAAAAAAAATCTAGCTTTAAAGAATAAACCTAGGTTTTTGAATCATGATACCTTAATGGATCTTGGTGGTGATCTAAATGGGGAAAAAATGAATTTGAAGAAGAATAAGGGACTGCCTTTTTCTTAGCCTCAAAACCTATCTAGAAGCCACCAAAAGCCTCAAATCTTCTTGTATATGATCCTCCCAAATAAGATTATGCGTGTGTGCACTATTGGAAATGAATACTCTAGGTTTTGAGTGATATATGTCCTTCTCTCTCTACAAATCTTCATAAAAAGGTGAAAAGTAATTTTCCTCTCCATTTCTAATACTTAGTAATGAATATGCATCTTAAAATCCTTGGTTACACCAATATGTATATATATAAGTCATGTGCTTGGGATAAGCTGGGTTTCTAGAGGGTCTTGGCCAACTGCATGGATATATGGACTATACTAGAGACCCAACACTAAATAATTAAATTGGTCTTCAAATAAATACTTGGTAATACTAAATTATATCCCCGTAATTTATTTATTTATTCGTATTAATCACAATAAATAATCACGGCTGCACTCTAATTTAATTATCTCAAAATCACTCGAATAATGAGGTATTGTTTAAAAAGTTTCTATGGTACATAATATGATTCCCCGCATTAAGCATGTAGTAACCGCTTGGTCCAATAAAATTTTACCTAATCAATTTTGACCAACTTGTTATTTACTCCTTAATTCCCATACATAATTTATTTTATACTCCACCAGATTATAAAATAATCCAATTATCAGGTTTATTGGTTAAAACAAAACTTATAAGTTTATGAAGGGGGTATCGCAATCCAAGATCTATCTTGGACACGATTTCCTCCGAATTATGATCTCAAACCTACTTACAAAATAATTTCTCAACATGCGGGGATATATATATATATATATATATATATATATATATATATATATATATGTATGTATGTATGTATGTATATATATGTATGTATATATATATATGTATATATATATATATATATAGTCCTGCTCTTGTGCGGACTAGTCCGCATTTTAAGAATTCGGACCGGACATGTGTCACCTGACGGTGAGCCTAGAAAAGAGAGAGAGTGTGCCAATAATTTAGGTGATAATTTCTAGATGCACCGTTAGGTGACACATGTTGGGTCCGCATTCTTAAAATGCGGACTAGTCCGCACAAGAGCATTATATATATATATATATATATAAAGCAACAATTGTGCAAACATTCCCATACTAATAACCCTATTGACTAAGAACCCATGAACTCATTGTAAACTTATGAGATTGTGAAGGTATAATATAGTTAGCACCTAGACTTGAATCTCACATGTGGTCATGTTTAATACATTCCTAAATGTAATGGTCACAAACATCTTTGAAATATCAAACAAGTTCCCGAACCATCAGACAAGCTTTCTTAGTTTGATATAAAAGACTAAGATTTCACTAGCAGATTTACCACTAAGATATCAATTCCCTATCTAGGTCATGAACTGCTCAATAGTACTAGAACCGAAATTTTGATCTATCGTGATCAGGCCAAACCCAACTCACTGGAATTATTGCTAAGTCCAATTGACTAATATTGCAAATAATATATTTAAAGCATAAATATACGATATTCTCACATACGACATTCTCATTTCAAATGAACCTGACACTCCTTTATTAAACGAATAAACGTCATACATATTTTTTAGAATAATACCCCAACACACTCATCAATGGCATGTATTGTCTTGAAAGGAATAACATAAAAGATCTCGAGGTTTCTTTCATGGTCACAACTTGTAAAATATCTTATGGACAATTGTATTGCCCAAAAAAATATATAATTTGAACCATAGGTTCCTATATAAAGGGGAAGACACATACCAAATTTTAGGTCATTCGTAAAGTTAATTTAGTTCATCGGCTTCACAAATATTAACAAAATAATGATTCGCAAAACAAATCTGACAACACAGAGTAGATTGAGAATCGAATCAAGAAAAAAACAAGAAGGTTGATTCAATATTCAATAATGTGTTCTAATACACTAAACCCTAATATATTACTTGAGTGCATGGATATGAAGGAATGAAATTAATTCTAGAACATCATATTTCGTCTGTTTAAACAAATTCACAACACGACCTCGTGTCTACCCTATTGGAGGCATAAATTGATAACCATTTATTATATTGGCCTGATTTTTTTCCCTGTAGGTTCTAAAGGCCAAAAACTATATAATATATTGAAAAATATCATTTTATGCTATTAATATTTTCAAAAAAAGTAAATTTAAATTTCATGGCAAAGACATCGAGAAATTTACGACACGATATGGTGTAAGATGAAAATGATCAAATCTCTACGATTCAAGGCATAAAAGGTATGGGATCTTGAATCTCCTCATGAATCCATTGTAAAAATATTTTTATTGAAACCTAATTATAATATAAATTTTATAGTCCGTTAAATTAAGTCTTCAAATAGTTTAGATTTTATTTGTGTAACACCCCATGCATGGAGTCGAAAGAAGGTTGGAAGTTAGAGTTTAGGATATTTAGATTTCTGTAGAAAATTATGCAGGGAATCTCTATAGGTATCGGTTACAGTGTCAGATGGCTATGGAGTATCATATGTGGATAACCTATACTGGATGACCACTTTGACAGTTGTTAGTAGTAGTGCATTGCTATTGGTGCGGTTTTAGTGCTGTGTAGATATAGAGGTATTATATGTGAAAGATCTAAATGCCGGGAAATAATAACAATATAATTTTCATAGACTATGTAAAGATATATGTGTAGGGTCGTGAATGATACCGAGTATCTATGCTAATGTAGATTATGAAATTGGTACATTTATGTATGTTGGACATAGTTGTTGATATTCATGAGATGATAAATATGATACACTTTTGTGACGTGCGGGGGCATGAGGTAGGATGATAGATTATATAGATGCTTGAAAAATATACGTAAATTATAATATTCTATGTTCATGGCTGCCCAGGCGTAAGCGTGTTTCGTGCGATAAGGAGTTTTGTCGATTGTGCAAAGTCTCCAATTTGTTATATATATATAAAAAAAAGGGTTTAGGTTAGACATTTTGGGATAATCCTAAGTCAGGTTTAAGCTTATGGTTGGTTGAGAGATTCTTATTGTGTGGGTTCGGGAACCGGGTTATGAGTGGGGAAAGTGTTAGGAACCCCACTTGTCCTTTATGATTACTTAATTATATTCTTATTATCGCTCAAAACATTAATTTATTACGTTTTAGTTATTTTTAGAACTGGTTTAGAGACCTTAGGCGAAGAATCCCTTAAATGTGGATTTGTGCTCAGGTATGAAATGGTATCAGTGAGAGGGTTAAAAATGTCACTTCAACTGGTGTAGGTACACAACGGTGATTATGTATGGCTCCATTATTGTGTAATGGGTGGCCATTAGTATTTAAGTGTGTGAGAGAGCTCATCTTTGAGATAGTTTGACATCTCCTTCAAGTCTTGATGAGAGATAGAAAGGTAATGTGAGAGATGGATTCATCTCTATTATGATAACATATTGGGAGATATATTATCGAGGCTCGTGCTTATGACAAAGAGTCAGAATTATAGATATATAACCGTTAAGACTTGGCACCAAATCCTACGTAGTTCGGTTATTTATAGTATGTATACATGTTTGCACATTTATAAGGGGTGCGCAAGAGATCGAAGCTTTGGGATAGTTCGATATCTCATTTGGGTTAGAAAGAAATAATGGATAAAGGAAAGGAGATGGATGGATCTCCGTGGAGACAATATATTAAGAGATATATTGCCAAGTCTTATGCTAATTAGAAGGACTCGGTATTGTGCCTATGTATTAGTGTACCAACGAGATCAAAACATGCATAGTTTGGTTGTTCTCATGTTCCAATGTGATGTGTGTGCAAGTTTAGAACTTTTCTTGGAGATGGGAAGAATCTAACTGTAGGACATAGGGTAGCTTAGGTGGAGGGTTGGATGGGAGTGGGCCCAAATGTACCAATAAAGTCATAATTTGTTATCATTATCAACTAGTCACTAGCTGGAAGAGGTTGAACTTAAGACTAGTTAGGTCGTGTAATGTTAAGGATGTAATGTTTTAGACATCCATGGCTATGTAGTAAGGGGTGTTTGTATTAGGGATGGATGCATACCTAAGAAATAATATGCCAAGATGTATTATGAGGCTTGGGCTTCGTAAATTTAGTCCAGTATAGCACCAACATGCTCAAGGAGACTTGGGATCATAGCGAACATCCTTCCAATAAATGGGACATATTTATGGGTGTAGGGGACGGGATACCAGGTATATACTATACGACATTATGGCATTTATGGATCCTAGTCCTTAATATAACATTTTTGTTTTGCTTGACTGATATATGTATATGTTAAAAATTCGTTAGTCAAAGGCCGATTTTTGACAAGTATTTGATATAAAAACATGTATTTGGGTTGCGTCCATGAGGACGGACTTTGTTCACTCCAATAAGCAGTGGAAGTAGTCAGATTTTAAATTTGGATTGGGAAATGTTTCAGAATGACTCAGCTCATTGACTTTTCTTGAAAACAGTTTTCAAAAGTATGTTTAATGTTTGTAATCAGTCGTTGTGGCTTTTGATTAACATGTATTTAACATATGAGAATGTCAAGTCTATTAATAAAAGTGTTGGGATAAAAACTAGTATTTGAGATATAAATGTTGTAAAGTGCATAACCGGTTCCTGTTTTGTGGATTAGGCTAAAAAAAATAAACATATATGGATAGTTTATCACAATTCAGGCAGAGTTTCCTTACCCTTGTAATGGGAATTAATTTTTTCCCAAGATAGTGTCCCCACTTAAGGTTCCTAAGGTAGGAAGAGCTCCGTTTAGTCGTGCATAGCGTCGTTTAATAGTACCAATTTTTGCAAAATGCACGCGGAGGTTTGACTGTGTTTTTCTTTCGAAGGCGGCTTTTTAGAAGTATAAACCTCATTCGTGACTGAAGCGACTTTTCTGACGTAGGAACTTATTTTGGGAATTTTTAGAATGATCTTGAGTATATCGGATGCTCGATATTAATAAAGTTAGAAAATATAATAAAATCAACATTGGATTTGGGTGTTCTTTTCAAGGTTGGTGGGGACCTCTATTTATAGGGATTGATTCAGAACATTTGACCGCATGGTCAAAGAGCATGGAGGGTTGATCGAGGGTGGGATAACATGTGTAGGTATAGGAAAACATCTTCACAGATCTTTTAATGATTACCAATAGAAGGTTGACCACACAGACAAAGCCCTTTAACCATGCAGTCAAAGGGTCGAGAATAGTCATCTTTTGGATAAAATTTATGGGACAGCTGTAAAAAATGGTTAATCGCAAAGTTCATGCAATCAAAGGGGTTAATTGTGAGGTAAAGTGACCATTTGAGGTATTTTAGATGAAAAAGTATCAAAAAATCGTTTAACTGCAGGGTCAAAGGGCCTTGATCGCGCGGTTTAAGGTTTTGGCCTCAGTTCGCGTTTCATCGTAGTTTGTATTATTTTCATAACTATTGACTCGTAACTCCGATTGAAGATAGATTTTCATGGTTGGACAGATAATTCAAAAATCTACTGGTTTATGGTTCCCAACTTGCCAAATCATGAAATTTGGTAGGTTAAAAGTACCCCTAAATTAGTATGTTGTGTGAATTTCTTCAGTCTAGGGACCCTAGGGTTTTAATCCAAGCTCTTATTAACACATGGATGTTTCCATTGGAGAGATATTTAAAATATCTATAATTTTGTGTTTACCTCTTTCCCTAATTATGAATTTATGTAGGTTGAAAATGTCCACAAAGGGATATTTAGTGTAAATTGGCTAAATCGGGACTACCCTTGGCTTCCACCTTTGAAGTCAGACCTAAACGGGCATAAGAGGGATTTGGTAAAATGTGTTTGGATATATTGGGTAATTTGTAAGGTTGGTTTGGTCCACGGTGGTTCAAGATTTTCATATTTACAAGACTTCCCTTATGATCCCAAAAGGTTTAAGGTTTTCCTATCACTAAACTCAATATTTTTTTGAAATCGATTGTGTCTTTGGGAAGTCGGTGGTTTATGAAAATGATGTGCCATTAAGGATCGGGGTGAAAAATGGCTCATACCCTAATTTCAAATATAGGTGTCCACATAGGCGGTCGACTAAGAGGGTTCCCGTGCGGATACTTTTTGTTAAAATTTGGCGATCACCCCGATCCTTAATGGTGGAAGGTTTTGAGTGATTTATCCATGGGGAGAAATGTATGATAGAGATCCAAAATATCTTCATTAAGGTTGTGTGGGAACCTAAATGTGTGGTGCGAGACCAAATATGGGTGCTCGATGTTTCACTAAGGCTCGAAAGGTTTTCATTGAGGTCGCACGAGCCCCTATGACAAAGAGAGAACCTCAAAGTGTGGTTAAGGTTGTGCAATAGGTCCTTACAGTTGTGTCAAGTCTTGGAACACTTGTTTAGAATTACCTAACAACTTCTTAACCTTCTTATTTTTCGGTAACCGAGGGTAGGTAACTTAAGTGTGAATAAAGGGTAACCAAAATTCTGGGCGGGAGAAAGTTCCAAGGGGATTTTTGATCACCTTATGGCTAGTTATCCTTCCTCGTTAGCAGGAAATGAGCATAGGGAGATTATGTATGAACATATGATAACCCAAACTCTAGGAGGGAGAAAGATCTTGGTTTTTATTTCCTTACTACCTATTATCCTTCTTGATTAGCGGGAATCGAGGGTGGAAAGATGAGTGTAAATACGTGGTAATCAAAACTCCGACATGGAGAAAACTAGGGGGTTTCTGGTCACCTCACTACTAGTTATCTTTCCTCGTTAGCAGGAATCGAGGGTTTGGATATTAAGTGTGATTATAAGGTAACCCGAACTCCTGGAGGGATCGGGGTTTCTTGATTTTTGATTTGGTTTTAGCAAAGGTCTAGAATGTTGCAATCCCTTTCTATTTTAGGTCTCTGAGGGGACCAGATGCTAGAATACGGGGTTTCGATGACATCTATTAGGCAGTAAGGTATCATGATTTTTTACTTTGGTCTTAGAAAATATTCATAATATTCCCACCCCCATCCTATTTTAAGTCGCATTGGGGGACTAGATGTAGAAATGCGGGGTTTCGATGGTGTCTATTAGGGTGTAGGGTAACCTAATTTTAGACTTTGGTTTTAGCAAAGATTCAAAATAATCCAACCCCTTCCTATTTTAGGTAGAATTGGGGGACGAGACATGGAAACTAGGGTTTTAAATGGCGTTTGTTAGGGTGCAAGGTATCCTAATATTTTACTTTGGTCTTAGCAAAGATCTTAAATATTCCAACCTATAGGGATAAGACATAGAAATGCCGAGTTTTGACGATGTCTATTGGGGTGCAGGGTATCCTAATTTTATACTTTGGTTTTAGAAAAGATTTAGAATATCCTAACCCCATCCTATTTTAGGTCGCATTGGTTTGAAGCACAATCTTTCCTATTTTAGGTCATGTTGGGGATCGAATTGGTTTTAAAGCACAGGGCTTCCTATTTTAGGCCTCGTAGGGGACCAATTTGGTTTGAAGCATCGGGCTTCCTATTTAAGTCTTATAAAGGACCAAATTTTAGGATATTATTTTGATTTTATTCGAGTGAGGCTTTAGTTTCGTTTGCTCGGGTGGAGCCTAAGGCTAGCATGGGTTTCTCAGGGGAGTATGAGGCTTTGTTTTCTAAGATTGAGTCTGAGGCTTTGTAGGGGTTTGTACTCGGGATTTGATATTTTCATATTTTTATGACATTATGTACATTTATTCATGCATATGCATTTATTCTTTCCATGGGGAAAGATTATCGATGACGTTTTGATATACTAGGTGCTATATTACTCTTATTTATAGGATAAATATTGTCCAATATACGTATGAATAGAGTGAACCTAAGCTTTTTTCTTATTAAAAAAGGGGTGATATATTAAAATAAAATGTACATATACACATGGGAAAAAGTTCCCCGTCTTTTTAAAACTTTTCTTTTAGAGAGAAACGACTTGTGCTTGCTTAATGGAGAATCTCCTATCTATACTGACATTAAATTAGTGAGGAAATAAGGTTACCTTATCCTTGCTTAGTGAGCAGGCAAGAGCCTCTTGATGTAATTTTGAAGTTGGAATGTCGTTCATTATCCCTGATAAGGTGACCTTTTGCGAGGAATCATTAGTGAGTCTGCCTATTGATGATTTTTCCTGGGATGTGGGGTGATTTGAAGAGGGAATTTATTTAGGAAGGAGGTTGTTGTAATATCCCGTATTTTTATGGCTTTTAAATTTGGGGATTTATTAAATTTAAATTGAGATATTAATTTAATATTAATTCAGAAATTTATTTTAAATATTTACTAGCGTGATGAAAGTTAGTAATTATTGAGAAATTATTGAATATTACTTAATGAGTAAAGTAATATATAGAATTGAATTTATTAAAATTGGCACGAGTGAATAATATGACAATTATGGAAATTAAGTCGGGATGCGCCTGTGTCGTGTCGGAACTAAATTATTATTATAAAAGTGAATAAATTATAAGTCACCCGTATGGTCATTTCGAGTGCGTCAACGTGTCCGAAAGGGTCGATATAGTCAGAAAAGTGTACCCGGGGGTTTAGTATAATTCTCAGGGCGTTTTTAGGCCTAACTGGCATCCCATGAGGCTATTCTAGTCATTCTGTATTTTTGGATAATTAAACCCACGAATTTTCCTAAGTTACATCAGCTATTAGAGTTTAGCTTTTAGGGTTAAAAATCACAGAAACATAAGAACGGCCATTAGAGAAGAAAGGTAGAGAGCTTTTCAAGAATTGATCACAAACCGTAGCACCTCTTTCAAGATTAACACCACCGGGGCATAGAACATAAGACGAGGAACGCAGCCATACCTTTATCACCAACAAATCAGACCTTTGAATCCCATGCAAGTATCTATCTTACATCTTTTCTAGTTAATGTTTCACCCATGTTAGAATAGGATTGAGAAATATATGTTTCATGGAAGAATTTGACGATTTAGGAAATTTAAATCACATGCCTTAGAGGAAATAAGTATATTATGGAAATCTCAACATATTTAGAGGATTACCCACTAAATTGTATTGATTTAGAAGTGAGAAATCAGGAACACGAATTAGAAGATTGGAAATTTAATGTTCAACTAGGGTTCTTGATAATTATGATGAATTACCCTTTAATTCGATACCTTTGATGAATTTGTACATGCTTCACGTAGGAAATCATGTATATAGGTATATGTAACCAATAGTAAACTTGTTTGGGAGTTTGGGGATCATTAATGGTATTTTTGAGGAAGTTCTTGGATGAACCCGTAGGTCGAATTTACAGTTTTTTGGGCAAGAACTGCTTGATTAATCGATCGACCCCTTTTCCTCGATAGATCAACCCCTCCTGGAAAACTGCATATTTTTACCCTTTTTATTTAATCCGAATAAAATACGTAGGAACCATTGAATATCATTTAAAGAGTGTAATGGGTCATGAAGAGGACCAGTAGGGTCTAAGTAGACTCCGTAGAGTGAAGTTTAATAAGGGATGAAATCATGGGTTAACGGGGGGTTTCGTCACGTATTAGAAATTGTGCGTACGTTCACTAAAGAATTGAGAGACTCGTGAAATACTTAGACCAGAATGTTAGAGAGGGCGTACCGACTGAAATTATCTTTAGTAAGAGAGAATACTTCGAGGAATGATAAGTAAGTATGAATGATTATAACTGAGAATAAAAGAGAATACCCTTTATGTGAGATAATTGAGTAATATTGTACTAAGTACAGTTAATAATAATTATTATGGGTCGGGGGCAAACCTAATTACATAACGTGAATATTTATATATATGGTTGTGTGACTGTGTGCATACATTAAATATTATATTTGTGAATAATCATACCCGCTGATGATACGAGAAATCGTGCACTTGTCATTCTCGTACCAGCAAATCATGAGTAACGTGTGTAATAAGTAAGCAAAGTAAGTAAATAGAGAGAAAATAAGATATAGAGTGGTTCAGCCTCTAAAATAGGCCTACATCCACTATGCTGCTCCGTTCTCATTATATGCGTTGTATTGTACAATATAATCATGCCTAAAGAGGCGTACAAGCATGAGAATAAGGGAGAGTACATGATGGTATTGAGGATTCCGGTGTGCCGGAGAGGTGGAAGCGATGTAGACGAGTGACCCCAGAATTATCTGTTGAGGTTGTGAAAAGAGAGCATGTATTGTGGAGGTTGACATATTATTCAAATAAAGTCCTAGATTCCTATCAGGCAATTGGAGTTTTTTCATGAAGTTCAAAAATGCAAAAGTTCATGTGTTTGACTATCAAAGAAGAAGTACGAACTACAAAAGCTATTTAAAAAGGATGATTGGTTGAAAAATTACCTGGAAATGAAGAAGATGGTAAAGATCAGCCTCAAATCGCCTTGAACCACCACACATAGACTTGAAAGATCGTCAAAAAATCCAAGAGAATGGACGAACATAGTTCATCTTTCGATTTGCTCTCAAAGTTTTGGAAAACTTAATGAAGTCCACGACTTGAACAATTTATATAAGAGAGCGCGAAAGATTAATCGTCTCCTTATAACTACCGCGGCATCTAAGAAGATTGAACTAAGCCGCAGTCCCAATCGAACTCTCTTGGCACTACGACTTGGGGGCTTATTGATAGTACAAATATAGCACCCTACCGCAGAAGGTATTCTGCATTTACATGCTTACATGCCGCAACCTATCTCAACATAGGGCGCGGCCCTGCTGAACTCGGGGTGCGACCCTACTAAATATAGGGGCGCGGTCCTCCTCATCACAGGGTGCGACCCCCCTCAACACCCCGCGGAACCACCCAGTACAGGGCGTGACACCTTTGTCTCTAGCCTATTACAGGATGCAGAACTCACATTGCTTGCCTTATAGGCCGCATCCCTAGCTATGATAGAAACTCCGAATTTTACACACGTCACGTGCTCAAAGCACATGGGCATATCTCCTATAAATAGAGGACCAGACCTCAAAATAGAAAGATAGATCTATTTCCATACAACTGAGGCAGACTCCACAATACATACTCACTTTTCAAAACCTCAACAGACAGTTCTGGGGTTACTTTTCTACATCGCTGCCACCTCTCCGGCACATCGGAATCCTCAATACCATTATGTACTCTCCCTTATTCTCATACTTGTATGCATCTTTAGGCATAATTATATTGTACAATACAACGCATATAATGAGAACGGAGCAACACATTGGATGTAGGCCTATTTTAGAGGTTGAACCACTGTATATCTTATTTTCTCTCTATTTACTTGCTTTTCTTACTTATTACACACTTTACTCATGATTTTCTGGTATGAGAACGACAAGTGGACGATTTCTCGTATCATCACCCAAACTAGTTGCTATGACGGAGGTTTCCGCACCGGAACAGTCTTATCTCGATGGGACCTTTATGAGGGATATTAACTTATACCCTAGAACATAGGATTCCTTAGTACAGGCTATCTAAGAATGATAGTCAGACGGTCCTTAGAGACGTGAGGGGTATGTGCTGACCTCCTAGTGACTTGGAACTATGTTTCGCCTCCATTTTGTGTGTAATGTGTTAATACAGTTCGAGAGTGATTTCGAAATAGTATTTTCCTTTGTGTGTATGGATCAATGTCTATATGGGGTGTTAACATAAATTTCCTGGTTAAACATATAAAAAGAGAGATTGGGTTTAACACTTGAGAAAGGAAATCCAAGAGAGTGAAGAGGGAGGCTACTTAAAAAAGAAGAAGAAAATAAGGCAATTAGGAATTGGGAAGAGGAGAATTAAGGATTTTCAATTGGAGTTCATCCTACTTGAATTTGCAAGCAAATTTACTTAGTATATTAATATAATTGTTTTTAGTGTTAGAATATAGTTATGTATTGAATTCCAAATCTAAACATAAAAATAATATATTTAGATAGTTAAATAACCAATTTTAGATTCAACTTAATTAGAAAAATTAAGTTTATATACATGAATTGAAATTAGTAAAATTCCACATGTAATTGGAGTATATGGAAAAATTGATATTAGGATTATATTACATTTACATAATTGAGGAAAAAAACCTTTGTGAATTCATGAATTAAGTTGAAATTGGGATTTTAGTATGAAATAAAATTCTAGGGTTCTATGTCTTTAGATCTGAGATGTAACACTAAATTTAATATATACTGACTAACCTTACAAGAAATAGTATAGATTTTAGTGTTGTGAAGTTTGTAGGACAATTTAGAGTGTAAGGGATGTAGTAAAACCTTGAATTAGGAAGTTAATGGTTGTTTCAGATAGAGAGGTCGTAACAGGAGCCATAGGTTGAAGAAAGACTAAAATATGCCGAGTTTCGTGTTTTTCCCATTCAAACGTCCACAAGTTTGGTGCACACAGGTTATGCGAATGACGAGGTTTAAGGGTCATATGCACTACCATGGATGAATTGGAAATTTTTTCTTAATTTAGTAAAGAAGAAATTTTGAATTGAATTGGGAGACTTATACATTTTGGATACTAATCTAAGACCTTTAATCTTATATGAAAAATTACTTAGAAAGATAATAAGACTCATATACCTATTGAAATTTGAATAACTGTATTTTACATTATATGCAATATATTGATTATGTGTACGTATGAGAGGCATCCTAGAGCGGATATTCTTATGGACCGTGCGATAGCTCCACTTTCGTACCCTGGCAGAGACGGTTTATATCCTGGGTTGTATAACGGTGAGTATTAAAATATCATTGTAACCTAGGATGGGCAACAACACTACTTTGGAATCCCAAGAGAGAAATATAGGATTACCCTAGGATGGGAGACAATGACACTTCGGTATCCTGAGAAGGAGAGAAGGTATTACCCTAGGTCAGGCGAAGACCTCACTTCGGTATTCCAGTAGCTATACATATAATAATTGGTATGGATGGTACATACGTGTAGATACACGTGGAGAAGTTTTTTTGATATATATATATATATATATATATATATATATATACAGAATAACTAACTATGAATATTCAATTGAAATGAATAATATAATATCACAAGATTCACTTGGATTTGGTATTAGATATGACACCTAGGTTTGTTTGGGTTGGGATAACTTAAAAATAACTAGAATAAGATAGGAAGATGCGTTATTATATTATAGACCGAAACTTCGTTATATTCTAGTACTTCATGGGCTTGCTATCAATGTCAGCGTTGACTTTACTTTTCAGGGCATAGGTAGGTATGTCATCCTTATCCTGATATCACTTCAGTAGTTTGATTTACATTCATACAGGTCTAGTTACGCCCTGTTGTTGGTTCTGTATCAGAATTATGTGGTTCACCTATAGAACGTTGCGTTATTTATTTTAAATATTTAGTTTTTTACAGTTATATTTAAAATGATATTCAATTGATTGATTCTTATGTGTTTTTATAAGCCCCAATCAATCTATTATTAAATTTTATGGGGTGTCACAATTTTCTCCTATTCTGACTGTAACAGTGGACTCTTTCATGAGGACTTGTGTAATGCCCAATGCCCTCATTTGGACTGCAAGATATTCTAGGATGAGGTGATGTTTTAAGGCTATTTCAAGAGCAGATCCATTACGGATAGGGCCTAATCTTCCTTCGTAGACATGGAGAGTACTACGAAGCAGACTTGACAATTATGGGTAGGGAGCTTGCTGATGAAAACTAAACGGTCGCACGAAGTGCGAACTCGAGTTTCTAGGGTAATAACGTAGTGTGATCTCTCTAATGATGATAGAAACTCCAAGAAAAGTCTGGGCACTTTCATTCAGGGTTTTGCAAACAAAAAGAACGAAAAAGGACAATATATAGGGGAAAAGAACTTGCATATGTATGATGTTTACTAATGAAATTGTTTTATATTTTTTTAACCATCTGTAGACAGTATTTTATTTTTGTATTTTTTGTTTGGCAGTATCTTCTGATAAGAAGAACTGGACAGAGTCCTATTGGATTCAGGTAAATGGGGTTGTGATCTTCCGTTTTTCATGCAAGGATCGAGGAAGTAATAGATTGTGGTCTATTATTTTATAAAAATAAAAAGTAGGTAGGGGAATTCAACATAAAGAAAATTTGTTTTGGCTATAACTTGCACTACACCAAAAACAGGAATCTGGCACGGTTTAAAACTGTGCCAAATCAAATCTGGCACGGTTTTGAACTGTGTCAAAATTAGGTGTTCCAAAATGGCCATTTTTTCTGGCACGGTTTAAAAATGTGCCAAATTTGACCAAACATGAACACTTCTGGCACACTTTAAAACCATGCCAGAATTTGATATTTTTGGCACACTTTTGGTACAGGTTTGAACTGTGCCAGATTGAGCACATTTTGATAAACTTTTGGCACAGTTCAAAACCGTGCCAAAATTTGATACACTTTTGACACGGTTTTGAAATGTGCCAAATTTTTGGATAAAAGAAAAAAAAAATTATTTGAAAATAAGAAAATTCACAAATTGCAAATCTCGCACGTTGTTGATAAACTAATGTACATACAAACTTCAAAATATTACAAGTCTTTAATAGTTCACAGACCCAAAAAAATTGGACAGAGTTTCCTCTATTTTTTGGACATTCTAAAACCTGCTAATATAAAATCTGTGCAATATAAATCCCGTACGGCCACAAAATATAACAATAAACTTACAAAAGCCCGTACGGCCATAAAAGTTAACAATAAAACTATAAAAGCCTGCACATCCCTAATATAAAAAAATAGAATCATGAATATTAACGACATTAAATAAATAAACCCCTTGTTGTAAACCATTGACTTCTCCATGTGTTCCACGTGAATAAATGCTAACGATAAAATGTTATCCTGCAAAAAAATAGGATATAAAAAAGAGACGATATTACTAACCAAGTAATTTATAAAAAAAAACTTACTCAAGATAAAAAATTACATATAGGATTTGGAATTATTGTTATATTCTAAAATTGAAAATCTTACGCAAGTTATGACTAACTGATCTGTTCCTACGAGTTACATTGGTCCCGTGCGAGGTGTTAGTGCCTCTTGCGGGGCCGTTTCGAGGCTGATTTGTGTTTCTACCCTCCAATGGCTTGTTTCTAAGCCTAATCTATATATTTTGAAATTATCATCATATTCTCAAATCGAGAGGCCCGTGACTACATGATCATTTCCTACGAGTTACATTGATCCCGTGGGAGGTGTTAGTGCCTCTTACGGGGCCGTTTAGGGGATGGTTTGGGTTTTCACCCTCCAATGATTTATTTTTAAGCCTAATTCATATATTATCAAATTATCGTCATATTCTAAAACTGAGAGACCCGTGACTACGCGATTAGTTCCTACGAGTTACATTGGTCTCATGTGAGGTGTTATTGCCTCTTACGGGATCATCTGGGGGCTGATTTGGGTTTCCACGCTTCAACGGCTTGTTTCTAAGCCTAATCTATATATTTTCAAAGTAGCGTCATATTCTCAAACCGAGAGCCCCGTGACTACGCGGTCAATTCCTACAAGTTACATTGGTCCCGTGGGAGGTGTTAGTGCCTCTTATAGGGCTGCTTAGGGGATGGTTTGGGTTTTCACCCTTCAACGACTTATTTCTAAACCTAATTCATATATTATCAAATTATCTTCATATTCTCAAATCGAGAGACCCGTGATTACACGGTCAGTTCCTACAAGTTACATTAATCCCGTGCGAGGTAATCATGCCTCTTATGGGGCCGTTTGGGGGTTGGTTCGGGTTTTCACCATTTAACGACTTGTTTTTAAGACTAATCTAGATATTTTCAAATTTCAAATTACTTAACCAAACACCATCACTTGAACTTTTACATATCGAAATATTGAAATATCAAAATACAAGTAAATAAACTCACTCGTACATTATATCCAAGATTTCATCAACTAACTTCTTCGAATTCTCTTCAAATGAATCAATCCTCTTGTTCTTTGCGTAGTATTGGGTGTGGATATTGAACAATTTTGAGGGGCATCTCGAAGTATAAATCAACCACTGACAAGAAAAATACAATAATGATAAAGAAAATATGTAATTACGACCAGAAAATTATACATGTTGCATCTTCATTTATAAATTTGTAAATGTCTTCTTTGAATGAGGATTTTATAAGGATAAAGTTTATAAATTTGCTTACATGAAGCTAGTATATATTGACAAACATTGATATAATACAAACACACCCACCCACACACACATATATGTATAGTTCTATATCAAATAAAACATTGTGGAATGTTATATTGACAAACATTGATCACTCTTACCTTAATATTGTTGTTAGGTCCAAATATGGTGTTGTAACTTGTTTTCTTCTGTGTGTACCTTAACAAAGAGGTGGAGAAATCAACAATTCATGCCAATGTTAATCTATGTTTACCTAAAAATATAGGGCGATAAGGAAGAGATGAACGACACCATGTTCGCGCAATGAACGATGCATAATTTCCATTCTTGTACATCATGGTACAACATTCTTCCATTGGTCGTTGCTTCCACCCATATGTAAGGCCTAAAATCGGAGGTTAAATCAGAAACTTAAGTTGAAGTTTTAATCGAAAGTTAAACCATTTGAATCAAATATGAATATTATACAATTACCACAAATTAGCAAGCAATAGCAGCATATAAAGTCAATCTCAACCACACAAACAATTCGAATTACAAAATGGCCTCAAATGTTAGAATAACGCATATATGTCAGATATGGATTCCCGAGATTTTTTTCAGGTATATTACACATAATAAAACAACTAATAAACACCCACTTAGGCAAAATAACTATGTTGAAAAAACATTATGATGTTAAAACAAGGCATCAATTAGAGATCAACAATGAGACGAAAATAAAGAATACCTAACATCGCATCACCAATAATTCCAATAGCCATTCCAGCTGAAAGGACAGCAAGACCACAAGCAAGACCAGATGAAAGAGGTGTGTAGCCATGGACTTAGGGTTATTTCGGGTGCTGGTAATAACACTAATAATAAAACTGTAAATACCCAACACACCATCCATAAATAGGAACGATCGACTTCATCACCAACTCATGCCTTATCACTCCCATTGATGTAACATGAACAACTCGTCGGCCCAGACAACTGGAGAAAAAAATTTACTTTATAGCGGATAAAATACAAAGAGATAAATGATTATTTCCTATTCCTAAAATAATATATAAAATGAGGAAAGATTCACCGATCCCAACAATACCTATGAAAATCAACCATATTTCATTCAAAGGTAATAATCATCTAAAGAAATAATCATTTTAAGGAGAATGATTGTGATAGTCATCTTAAAATGTTTGACTTCCAAATAATGGTTCGGAGGGAGTAAGAATCATCTTTAATTATGGAGTGAATTTAGCAGTAAAGGACTATTGTACAGGCAAACCCCTCAACATTAGTTAGCAAATTACATACATTAACCAAATAAATCTCGAATTCCCTCATCCAATCCAATAGTACAAAAACATAAAACAAGAAGCTAAAGAACTTGCCAAACTTATAATTTAACTCTCACAATCCAACCAAAGTGAATACAACACAAAATACAATATAAAAACACAGGGAAAAAAATCAAAGGCGTATATACTGACCATATCATTGTCGGCATTAGCCTTATCCGCACTCCTAGCCCCACTCTCGTAATCATCCATTGATTTCTTCGTCTTCTTAGACCCACCACCACCAACACAAACCGGTTCTTTCAAAACCCTAGGCTCTACCACCGCCGGTGCTACCGGAGCAACAATGCGATCATCATCTCTCTTCTTCTCCTGGTCCTGGTCGCAATCCCCTCCGTCGGATTAGGATTAGGATTAGGGATTTGCGTGAGAGAGAGAGCGGGAGGTGATATTGAAAGAGGAGAGAGAGAGGGAGAACAAAACTCATTGAGGGGATTAATTTTTTTTAGGATATTTATATTTTAGTGAAGTGTTCTCAATTTTGGCACACTTTTAAACAGTGCCAAAATTTGGCACTGCTTAAAAGTGTGCCAAATTGTTATTAAACAGTGCCAAAATTTGGCACAGCTTTAAACTGTGTCAAATTGGTGTTTTTAGTGTAGTGTTGCAGATTCATACTTTTTTTCTTCTACCTAAAAATGGGAAGACATTCAGCCAAAATCTTGGGGGGGGGGGTGTTGACAAGCCTTAGTCGTCTAACGATGTTTTGATTTTTTTTGTCAAAGAGAATGGCACGTAGTATATGTTCTTTTTTGTGCAATAGGGTTTGTTCTTAGAGAGTTTTTCTTTATGTTAAAAGGCGATACTACTCGGTGATCGGTGGATAACTTTTCATTGCGCTGGATTATGATATGCCGGGCTGCTTGAACTGAACAATCTTTAAGGTACATATGGAACCAGTTTACCCTAGTATTGAATACTGTGAAAGTCTATTCGATATATCCCACTACTGAACAAAAATTCAAATGTTCCTTATCATCGGGACTTTGGGATTAAGAGATAAGTTTCTTGAATATAGATGGGTGGGCGAAAAGAGTGAGAATATCCATCGATGACTAGACTTTTGGGGAAATGACTTTTCAAAAGTACGAACTTCACTCGAGGAATCAATTTTTCTAAAGTACGAACTTGCCTCGGGGAGAAGTGACTTTTTATGAAATTCGAACCACTTTTCGAGTGAAGTGAGTTTTCTAACGTACGAACTTCCTTTCGACTAACCACTTTTGGTCTTGAGGTTATATCGTTTAAAAATTATGAAAATTAAGACTATGTAATGTGTGATGCAAACAAATAATCTTTATACTTATATACTCTGATGAATGTTTTATCGCAAGGTCCTTAACACTTTCCTATACTTTTGGGAGAAATGCACAATGTTGTATATGGGGACCTAACGACATATATACATTATGAGGGACTATAAAATTAAGGCCGCTAAACAGTTCTAAAAATTGCGTAAAGTAAAGGAGGAAGCCTAAAGATAGTTTGGTTCTCTTGTGTTATCCCCATTGAAGTTGACACTATGGCTTTGTAGGACCTCAGCAGTGATGCACACTCTGGGGGAGCTTGTGGGTTGATAGAGGATGCTCAGTGGTGCTTGTCTCGCAGTCCTTCGCGACCCCCGAAGTCGTGGGTCAAGGAGAGGACTTTGTCCCTAGAAGATGTTTAATGTTATATCCAGTCTGAGTCATACACCCCTCGTTTTAGTCCTAGGCCTAATTGTGTTATGTGCAATAAGGGGTTTTGTCAGTTATTCAAAGTCACCAGTTTGATTTGTATAAACACAAACAAAAAGGTTTGGGTTAGCCCTTTCGGGCTAATCCTAAGGCTATTTTAAGTCTGCGATTAGTCCATAAATTCTTTTTGTGTGGGTTCGGGAATATGGCTACGAGTGGGGAAGGTGTTAAGTACCCCACTTATTCTTTATGTTTCCTTAATTATATTCTTATTATCGCTCTTAACATGAACTATGTGAGAGGGGCTTGTGTTCGCTATGTAGGGCTTAACCTTACAGGGTGAGCAAGCACTCCTAATGACTCTTCTAGCAAATTACTATTTTTTCTTGTTGTGAGGCTTGATCGTGGCCGAAGTGTCAATCGCTTCTTTGACACTTGGATCAATGTATACTTGGCTAGATGTAGATATGGAGAGATCGCACGGGCATTATAACAAGTTTAATTTTGTTAATTCCCTTTTTTGATGGGATTTTTGTTCGAGAAGTTCGCAAATTGGGCCCCTGAGCCCCACTCATTGCAATTTAGTCGACTCGTACTGCTAGGTGGGATAGGAAGACTCCCTAATAGTCACTTAGCCTTTTATTAGACAATATTAATGAATTTTCTTTCTGTCCCTCCTCGAAGAGAGTGGTTGGCATATTTTCTTGGGCATTTTTCTCTGTTTCATCAGTTATTTTCAAACCTCCCACCAATTTGGAGTCTTCGAGGGACTGCCCTTATATTTCTGATGTGGATTTTGTCTCCCATTGCATTCTTCGACTTTTAACAGAATTGGCACAACGAATTGAATATTATTATTCTGACCGAGTGTGGAGGCAGTATAGTTATGACCAAGGGACTTACTCTCCAAACTTCCCTACCAAACACTCGGCCCATGAATTATATTTGGAAGGTTATTCTAATTTCACTCTTAAAGGCATGGTTTGTAGGAATGCTCATTTTGGAAACTTCTCTATCCCTGCTCATGATTACCTTCCGTCCATTAGGTGCTTATGGTTCACCTTGTGGTGACGTCAAATAGAGTTGAACAAAAACTGTATTTAAGACGTCCCTCATGAGTCTTTCATTGAGGGAATCACTTTTTCTGAAAAATACTTGACCAAATGCACTCACAAAGATTCATGGCATTATATCCAGGTTGTGAGGACTCCTTTTAACCCAGTCACCCCTATCTTAGTAAATATTATTCATGAGTAAAGCATTTATTTGAAGCATCCGGAAGGTACTCTAGAAAAAACACTTCCACAGTTGCATTCTCCACTTCATACTCAATCAGTGAAAGGTACTCTAGCTATTCTTCTCTTATTTAATTAAAATAAAAGCAAAGGAACTATGAACAATCACTTTACATCCTCTTGTTGATTATGGAAATACTCCTTCTTATGATTACCACAGTTATTCTTTAAATGATATTAAATCAGTTGGAACCAATAAAGGTAACTAATCTGACACTTCATCATTTTTATTAGCCACGACGGATGTTATTTTGGACTTAGAGAATCCCATTAGTGATCATGACGAGACCATGATATATTCCCCCTCTTCAACCACCCCAACCATTAGGCCTTTGCCTTATGGCCAAGCTCATCATGGAGAGACTATAAGTATATATTATAGTTTTTTTGCTATATACATTTAGGGATTTCAACCTATTCTATTCTAACCCCCACTTTTTTTTGGTAGGTTTCCTCTGTGACCACGAGTGGCTTGTCTCGGGTGGGCACAACTCTTTTAACTGCTTATTCTTTCATTCACGCTCTCGCACTCCATTTCCATGTGTAAGTAATTCTATGATGGTATCCTCTTTAAGCTTGGCACGTGAGGTTTGTATAGATGTTTAAAATATACACCCCCATTTTTTATCTTCAATTATGAGTTCTCGAACATAAGTGCTCGTGACTTAAAATCATTTTCCTTTTACTTCCAGCTCTTAACCTTATTTCTTATAACTGTTGGGAACTCTTTGATTGCCATAAGCTCAACTCAGGTATTCCTCAATCTCTAAAAGCTTTTGTAAAGATGTTTAACTTTATACTAAATTGTATTCTCATTGATAGGTATCTCTTACCATATATATATCTTCTCTTCCACTTATTTCTTCAATGACGAGCAGTTCATCTGGACAGCCCCAAGCAAGTGTTGCCACTAGCTCCGTAGGGGTATTCTTCGAGCACTCCATAGCGATATTCTTTGAGAAATTCTCTCCCCCTTTTTAGATATTTATTTTGCCAAGATAAATAACATTATCTTTTATCTATACAGGGTTCTCCTGCGAGTGACAATCTTTCAATAGGGGGTATACGTTTTTACCACGCAGGTAGTTATCCTAGGATTTCCTCCCTCTAGTAGGATTTTCTTTCCCTAAATAATAGAACCCAGGTCCAAGACCTCTCCACTCAGCTAATTTTCAGTGTTGCATCGAGCGGGCCTTCTTCTCATGCCACTAGTTTGGAACATGTATCCACTTTTACTGTTTTATCATGATTAATAACTTTTATTAACACTTCATTTATTGGCAGGTTAGTATGAGCGACGTTCCACCACTTTCTATTCAATATACTGAGTTCCAAATGAGCATCGTTATAGATCTAAGTGCTTTTCCTCCATCAAGGGTTCAAGTACTTAAAATGGCGTACCTTTGCACTTACTTATTTTTTTCTTTCATTTCATTTTGCATATGTTCAGTTACCACTCACCTTACTTCTTTGTTCTTAGGCGAGTGTTGTTGGTTCCCCATAATCTGCGAAGCCTCAGGTATAAATCTGATATACTTGTCATATATATTTTTACTTGCGTATGACAAATCTCCAATTAAACACTTTATTTATTTATAGGTGAGAATTCCTCTGACTATGGAGCCTCAGGTATTAATCTGGCATACTTAAATTTACTTGTTTTACTGTGCAAGTGCTCATGTAATAACTTTTTGTTTATTTATTTTCAAATGAGTGTTACAAGCACTCCTCTTACTGTGGAGCCTCAAATGTTAAGCTAGTATACCTTAATGATTTTACTCTGCAACTGCTCAAGTAATCACTTCATGTTTCTTTGTCTTCAAGTAAGTGTTATGAGCGCTCCACTTCATGTGGAGCCTCGGGTATTAATCTGGAATACCTTAATGATTATTTCTTTTACTTTGCATGTTCTCAAGTAATCACTTCAGGTTTCTTCATTTTTAAGTTAGTGCGACAAGCACCCCTCTTCCTGTGGAGACTTGGGTCGAGCAGAGGGATCAACGCAGGCTCTCAGGTAGCTTGTTGACTCCAATTATCATGCGAGTGAGCTTCTTTTCTTCATCCCCTCAACTATCCCTTCTTTATTTTATTTATTTACTAGGTAAACTTATTTTCCTCTCTTTATTTTGTAAAATGAGGTAAGCAAGGAAGGGGATGCTGGTGGAGAGAATAAGGTAGACTCTGAGGTCACTCATTCTAATATGGTTGAGGATGAGCAATCTGGCGAGGAGTCATCTCCTTACTCTGACACTAATTCCATGCATATTCACTTTAACTCAGTAGACGTTGATGCTCCTAACTTCTATATGAAGGATATGTGGTGCGAGTAACATGTAAACAGATTTCATAAAAGAAACTGAACTTTCTTAAACCTGATTTTTAAGCATCATCCTGAGACTTTCACAAGCAAGTGCGTGTGAAATATTGATATCCTATCTGTTACTAACTTTAAGCTGCTCGCAAGTCATGTTCGTCAGTTCACTTCAACTCATCCTAACAAAATTACTGTTATGGGTGCTCTCAACTTCTTGGACGTTGTCAAAGACTTAAAGAACTGCTATCACTTCAAGTTAGATCGGTCGGATGCCTCTTTCCGAATACTTATTTATCCTGCCATAAGGAAATTGGTGAAAGTTAAGTCCTACGAGAATGCAAAAGCTTTGCGACAACATTTGCGAACGGATGCCTTGAGAGAGAAAATAAAATATTTTAAAGTTGAGTTGAATAAGTTTTTAGTTGGTAAGGAACCGGGTGCTGCTTGTACCACCAAAATTGAACAAGATGTTACTCGGGAAGTTAATCCCTTCTTCGAAGGTTTGTACACAAAATAGATTCTCCTTTTCAGTTTAACCGACTAATAGATATGTAAGTTTTTTTCTTAATTTATAATATTATGGCCTACTTTTCCTTTTTTATGAAATGAAATGATACTTGTCTTCTCGCGTGCATTTGCACTTTTGTGGCTTATATACTTTTTCCATATGAAATGAGATTGTCTGCTAAAAAATACTGTATAGTAAACCTCTGCAAGTGATTACAGTAGTATTATCTTTGTCATTGTAGTGTTTTGTGGGAATGTCTGCTTGCGAAATTATAAGAAATTTGTATGTCTTTCCTGCATTCTGTGGGAATCACTCCTCTTAAAAAAATACATATTTTTTTACAAGTTGATGACCCGATAGAACTGTCCTTTATGCTTTGGGCCTTTATTGTCTTGCTTGCCATATTTTTCATGTGATCGTTTGCAATGACGATTGTGCCAACATATCCCCTCGAAATATTGTGAGTAAAGATGTAGGCTTGCTTGATTTATCTTAACACAAAAAATATTGTGAGTAAAGATGTATGCTTGCTTGCTTGCTTGCCATATTTTTCTTGCTTTCTTGATTTATCTTCACATATCCAATGTTGTAAACAATATACGAACTATACTTCCTTACTCACTATATTTCGTTGAGGACTCTATTTTAAAAGTATATCCCTCGAGATATTATGAGTGAAAGTGAATCTTGTTAAATGAAAGTGTATTTTCTCTTATTTTGAAAATTCGAAAATTCTTTGGTGTTTTGCTCGTCATAGTTTGCCATTTGGAGGTATATCCCCTTAAGATATGGCGAGCGATACACCTTCACAAAGATATCTTTTCTCTTACACTGTGATATTCTTGAATTTTTATGCACATGACTTAAATTTAACTAAGTAAAATCATAATTATTTTTTAAATGTATCCAATTGCACAATTTTTCAAATCGATATGTGATAAAGCATGACGATTATGTAGATTAATGTTGATACCAAATTTAGTCTGCTGACGTGGATCAATAAAGTGAAGACATGTGGCAGTCTACGTGGCAACAATAAACACTTTCAAGGAACTCACACGCTCCGAGGAACCATACTACAACGAGGAACACTGATTCCCCGAGGAACTCTTGCGTACCGAGAAGCTTAGGCGGTCCGAGCAACTCAGGCGGTCCGAGCTGCACCTCGAACAAAGCATTAATAGCGGGACAACCAACAGTTTGAATGTTCATTAAATGCTTATCATTCAGATGCATACGCTAAAGGAGCATTGAATGTATCACCCTTTCATATGTACATCATTTAATGTATTACCCTTTCACATTACAGCCCGAGGGCTATAAATACATTGTACAATCCTCATTGGAAAAGGACCGGAATTTCTTGAGATAACTTGTAATCGAGAATTCCCAAACAATTAGCAATACCATAACAGTGGACGTAGGCCATTCTTATAAGGCTGAACCACTTTAAAAATTCTTTGTCTCATTTATTTATCTGTGATTGAATAATTAGATATGATCTAATTTTTTACATCAACAGATTGGCACCGTCTGTGGAAAACGACTGGTAATATCGTTTTTCCATAAAAAACAATCCATCACAAATGGCTGACATTCCAGAATCTAGCAATCGAAACGCTGGAAGCCCTCCAAATCCATCTGCTTCGCCAAATATTCCAGATCTGGATGGAATAATGACAAATCTGGCTCAGGGCCAGACCGTCATGCAAGAAACTATGCGTCAACTCATACAAACCCTCCATAGCAGTGCACCAACCCATTCAAGACCACGAAGTATTCAAAGAAATACCCGTGCATCTTCTTCACGTACTAGGCGTACCAATTCATACCACAATGAGGAGTCTGAAGATTTTTCTTATCAACCTGGACGAACTTCGTCAGTGCGAGCCACAGATACTGAACAACGTATCACTCTCTCCCCAGAAAGGACCAGTGCGCTAGAAAGATTAAGCAGATTATCTCCTTTCGATCGATTAGGTCCTAGGAGGAGCAAAAGTCCTCCTAGAGCCCCATCGAGGAGTTTTCAATGACCATCAGACTTAAGGGAAGGATCTGCCCAGTCGCAACTAGTTGCTCGTCAAGATAGATCCCAGGAAGCCACCACAACGCGATCAGCTGCTCGAACTAACAGGCCCGAGGAAGGAAATGATGCATGGAAAGGCTCTATTCAAAGGCTGGAGGATAGATTGGGGGAAATGGATAAAGATAAGAATCCTCTACAACGAACCTTTGTTCGAGGAACACCTTTTGTCCAGGCCATTGTAGATTTTCCAACACCATCAAAATTTAAAGCACCTGTTGTAACCCCCCAAATATGATGGAAAAACTGACCCCGTCCTTCATATAGAACAATACCAAGCTGCAGCCGACATCTATGCTGTTCCAGATGAGATGAGATGTAGGGCATTCTCGGGAACTCTTACCGAATCTGCTCAAATATGGTATAATAATCTTCCTCAGGGTAAGATTTTAACTTTTCTTCAACTGGCCGAGTTATTCATTGGGAATTTCTGTTTTGGGGCAAAGCCAGTTAAATGAGTAGCGCATTTGTTAAGTGTTAGACAAAAAGCTAGTGAGAGTACCAGAGATTATATAACTCGTTTTAATAACGAGAAACTTGAAGTCATTGATTATGAGGAGAAGACGGCGATTACTGCTTTGATGAGTGGACTACTGCCCAACAAGTTGTACTACACTTTGGCTAAAGATCCACCTAGAACCATGTCAGACCTGATGAGAAAAGCGTCCAAGATTATGAATGCCGAGGAGGCTATGGCTGCGAAGAAGAATATGAATGCCAAAGAAACCAAGGTGGAAGGTGATAAAGCTAAGAAGAAAGAGCATAAGAAAAAGGGTAATGACAAACATTCAAAAAACAGGTCGGTATGGGACGGGATGAAGAAATGTGATAATTATACTCCTTTGAAGAAGGATATCAACCATGTTCTAGAGGAAATCAAGAACAACGAGGAACTAAACTGGCCAGAGAAAATGAAGGCAGACCCTGACAAGAGGAATAAGGCGAAGTATTGCGAGTTTCATAAAGATCATGGCCATATGACCAAAAATTGCATAGCTCTTCAGAATGAGATTGAAACACTCATCAGACGAGAAAAACTGTCAAAGTATGTTGATCGTGGAAGCGAAAGAAGAAACAACGACCGGACAAGAGAGAGGTCTAGATCTCCTCGTCGAGCAGAGGAGAACAAAATAGAAACCATGAAGTTGATCCAGAAGACGACCCCGATCTTCCCAAGAGACCAAGGCAACCAGAACGAGAGGTATTTTCAATACGCTTTGGGTCATTTGACTGTAATGTTATAACAGGTGGAGATGCAGGAGGAGGAGACCTTACTGCCGAGAGAAAAGCTTACCTCTGTGAGGCTCAAGCTTGCTCATACATTCAACGAATAAATTTAGCTGATGAGGATCGCCCGAGAAAGGTGAACAAAGAGAAATTGTTCATTGGTTTTTCAAAGAATGACCGCGCAGGAGTTTTGTATCCTCATGATGACCCATTGGTAATCAAGATGAGAATGAAGGAAGTAATAATTTCAAGAGTACTGGTCGACAATGGTAGCTCGGTAGACATCATGTTCTACTCGTGCTTCGATAGTTTAAATCTAAAGCTATCTCAATTGGAGCCTTATCATAGACCCCTCCTCGGCTTTGCTAGCGAGAAAGTATTCCCACTTAGGACGATCAAGTTGGATATATTCATTGGTACGTGGCCTGCTTGTCGAACAGAAAGAATACGGTTCTTCTTGGTGGATAAGAATGTTCAATCATCATACAATATCATCATGGGAAGAGTAGGATTGAAGAAGTTCGAGGCTGTACCATTTACAGTGCATCAGTGCTTAAAATTTCCAATAAATTTTGGAGTAGGAGTTGTGAAAGGTGATCAGAAAGTAGCTCGGAAATGCTATTATTCATCCGCCGAGCAAGAGGAACTGGAAGAATCAAGGAGAAAGACTACTACCTATCACGTGAATGAAAGTGCAGAAATTGAAACATTGAATCCTAGAGATGAGTCGCAACTCATGAAGGGCCAAGTGGTGGAAGCTACTGAAAATATCATTCTGGACGACGAGCACCCTGAACGTACTACTCAAGTAGGTTCGTCGTTGGAAACCTCACTAAAACAGGAATTGATAACTTTCCTTAGAAGCAGAAAGCAAACTTTTGCGTGGAGTCATGAGGATATGCCAGGAATAGATCCAAATTTCTTGTGTCACGAACTCAATGTGAATAAGGAGATCAAGCCAGTAAAGCAGAGAAGAAGGGTGTTCAGCCCCGAGAAGAATGAAGCTATACAGGAGGAAGTCGAGAAGCTCCAGAAAGCTTGCTTCATTGAAGATGTTAAATATCCAGACTGGTTAGCCAATGTGGTGATGGTAAAGAAGAAGAACAACAAATGGAGGGTGTGTGTAGACTTCACCGACCTCAACAAAGCATGCCCAAAGGATCACTTTCCATTACCTCGAATTGATCAACTAGTCGATGCTACCTTGGGACACGAGCTGCTGAGTTTCATGGATGCTTATTCTGGCTACAATCAGATTAAAATGAAACCTGAAGATAGGGAGAGTACTTCTTTCATTACCCCTAGAGGAACTTATTGTTATAATGTTATGCCTTTTGGTTTGAAAAATGCAGGTGCGACATATCATAGGCTGATGAACAAAGTCTTTGCTGAAAAAATCAGTTGCAATATGGAAGTCTATGTTGACGATATGCTGACGAAGAGAAAAAAAGCTATTGATCATCTAGTTGACTTAAGTCAGACTTTTGATCAACTAGATAAATACCAAATGAAGCTGAACCCGACGAAGTGCATATTTGGAGTACGAGAAGGTATGTTTCTCGAATACATTGTCAACCAACGAGGCATTGAGGCGAATCCTGAAAAGATCAAAGATCTATTAGGGCTACGATCTCCAACAATGAAGAAAGAGGTGCAAAGTCTTACAGGATGAGTAGCAGCACTCAACAGATTTGTATCACGAGCAACTGATCGATGTCTCCCATTCTTTAAGACACTCCGAAAGACTTTTGAGTGGAATGATGAATGTGAGAATGCTTTTCAAGACTTGAAGAAATACTTAGGGAGCAACTCCACTGTTGTCCAGGCCGGTGATGGGAGAAAAATTATACTTGTACCTAGCAGTATCGGAGAATGCAGTTAGCTCGGCATTGATAAGAGTGGAGAATGGAGTACAAAAACCAATCTATTACACAAGTAAGGCCTTTTGAGGAGCAGAGATCAGATATCCAAGGCTGGAAAAGTTAGCACTGGCGCTGATTGAGGCGAGTAGAAGAATGAGGTCATACTTCCAGGCTCATACTATAGTCGTATATACTGATATGCCGTTGAGACAAGCCATTCATAAACCAGAAAAATTAGGGAGATTGATGTACTGGGCAATAGAGCTCGGAGAATACGATATAGTCTATGAACCCAGATCATCGCTAAAAGGGCAAGCTGTAGCAAATTTTATAGCAGAGTTCACTTATCCTGATACCCCCGAGGAACAAAAGTTGCTCGCTGATCAACCTGTGGATGTTACAGGATCAACAAACACAAGCTCAGACCAACTCCGGTTGGTAAAAGGGCAAGTGAATGTTACAAGATCATCAAATTCAAGCTCAGACCAACTCCGGTTGGTAAAAGGGCAAGAAAAGATGATCGGAGAAGAGCGAGAAATATCAGGGGATGAAGAAAGGAAGCAAAAAATATTTCACCGACGAACTCTGTCAGATCAGAAGTTTGAAGTCGAGTTACCTATATGGAGGCTATATGTAGATGGCTCATCTTACACAACAGGCAGTGGGGCAGGGATAGTTTTGAGCACTCCGGACGAGGTCGACATGGAATACGCCCTACGTTTCCAATTCAAAGCTTCTAATAATGAGGCTGAGTATGAGGCCATGATTGCAGGTCTTAATTTGGCAAAAATTATGGAGGCGCAACAAATTATTGTCTTCAGTGATTCCCAATTAATTATAAATCAAATGTTGGGAATATATGCAGCCAAAGGAGAATTAATGATCAAGTACCATGCAAAGGTGATGGAGTTGGTATCATAATTTGCTGCTATTCAGCTGGTCAGAATACCAAGAATGGAGGATGCAAGAGCAGATGCCCTAGCTCGACTAGCATCAGCTACTCGTACCGAGCTACGAAGAATAATCCCAATTAAAGTTTTAGTTGGTCGGAGTATAGATGAAGATTTGGCGATGAACTTTATCACCCTTGATTTAGGACCATCTTGGATGGATCCCATCAGGGCATACATTGAGGAGGGAGAATTACCAATTGACAAGCTCATAACCAAGAAATTGAAGTTTAAAGCTGCTCGGTATGTATTAACTAACGGTATTTTATATAGACGAGGAATTATGGCAAGTTTACAAAGATGTGTACATCCCTCCGAGGTGAAAGACTTGATTGAAGAGATCGGGTCCTGTGGAGCCCATGTAGCAGGACGGACGCTTTTACAAAGGATCATGACGCAGGGATATTACTGGCCGACGATGAGGGCTGACTGTGTAGCCTATGCCAAGAAGTGTGACAAGTGCCAGCGCTTTTCCTCCATTCGAAGAACTCCACAAGAATTGTTGACACCCATCACTTCCCCTTGGCCATTTGCCATGTGGGGAATAGATTTGGTCGGGCCACTGCCAACGACCAGAGGAAGGTTCAAATACCTCGTCGTCGCAGTGGATTATTTTACTAAGTGGGTAGAAGCTGAGCCTCTCATTGATATGACGTACGAGAAGGTGTACCAATTTATTTGGAAGAACATCATTTGTCGATATGGTCTTCCTCATTCTTTCATCACAGATCATAGAACACAATTTGATAACGAGGAGTTCGCTGCCTATTGTCATAAATCAAATGTGTTGAAGATCCACTCAGCACCAGGCCATCCTCAAAGCAATGGACAAACTGAAGTGACAAACAGAACGGTGCTAAATGGCTTGAAGAAAAGACTGGATGATGCAAAAGAAAACTGGATCAACGAGTTACAGTCAGTACTGTGGGCTTACCGAACTACTCCCCGAGTAGCAACTGGAGAATCACCATATATGCTGGCGTTTGGAAGTGAAGCTGTTATACCTGTCGAGTTGGGCCTCCCAACACACAGGGTACTGAATTTCAATTCCCCTGTCAGCGACTTAATGAGAAGATTGGATTTAGACATGCTCGAGGAAGTTAGAGAAGAAGCAGCCATTAGAAATGCTGCTTACCAGCAGCGAACAACTTTGTTCTACAATAAGAAGGTGAAGAAGTGCGACCTGAAAGAAGGAGACTATGTTCTGAAGAAAGTAATTCAAAAGCACAATAAGCTGGAGGCAAATTGGCATGAACCATACCGAGTTACAGAAGTTGTTCGACCAGGAACTTACCGAATAGCAACTTTAGAAGGTGAGGAGTTTAAGAACGCATGGAACGCAGAGAACCTACGCAAGTATTATCAGTGATGAATAAAATGAAGATATTCTGCCGAATTCTTTCTTTTTATTGAAAGTTTTTTGGGGAATACTAGTGCTACACACTACTCGGCAAAGCTCAGGCTACTCAAATTTTTTCTCGAAAATGCCAACTAAGGTTGGTCGAGAAACCTATATTCCTCCGGGAAATAAAGCTACATATATTCCTCTGGGAAGTAAAGCTACCTATATTCCTCCGGGAAGTAAAGCTACCAATATTCCTCCGGGAAGTAAAACTACCAATATTCCTCCGGGAAGTAAAGCTGCCTATATTCCTCCGAGAAGTAAAGCTACCTGTATTCCTCCGGGAAGTAAAACTTGTATTCCTACGGGAAGTAAAACTATATGTTCCTCGAGAAATAAAAGTATTCCTAAAAATGCCAACTTATGTTGTTTAGGAAGTAAATATATTCTTGAAAACATGCCAAAGCTCCTCGTAGAGGAAAAATCCACTAACTATGGCTGGTCGGGAATAAAAACCCACTAACTGTAGTTAGTCGACAAGGAAAATTTACCGACCTTGGTTGGTCGGAAACATTTTAAACATTTTTTATATTCGTAACTTTTTACTAAGTTGGTCGAGAAACAAAACTTTATTATTAAGAGATCGAGCAACATAAATGATACTCGTAACTTTTTAATTATTACTAAGTTGGTCGAGAAATAAAATATTATTTTTGCCAAATGACTACCACAAATTCAAGCTATTCGACAATAAGTTGATCGACAAACTACACAATATTGTTATCTTTTTAACAGAAACACATGCACAGATATAAAGTGTTATAAGACAATAGCAAATAGAAATGAAAGTCTTTCATTAAATCCAAAACAAATTACATTGATAATGAAATGAAAGTTACATTGATATTGAAATGTATACTAACTATTACATCAAAATTCCTACTCTACTGGTCTTTTCCCCTCTGCTTTTGACACAGGTTCCTGACCAGCAGGCGGATCATTTAAAGCCAGGGGAGAATTTATGAAGTTGAGATCCTTTAACATCCTGATAGTCATCATGGATGGTCGATCTAAGAGGTGTCGGGACGAGATATCTCGGCATTTGAAGGGAGATTGTAGTCACCGAGATATATGGAAATCAAGCATCGAGGAATGGCCCGAGCAGGGATCCAACTCATATCCAGTTTGTATGGTGGCACAGGTAGGTCGAGCAGCCCAGGATCATGATAGTCCCACGGGTAATGACCCTGTTCGAGTTGCAGCACACCTAAGGGATTCAACCAGCCTTGCTTGTAGCCCTCATTATTAGCATTCTGGATACGATCGTCCAAGTGATAGAGAGCTTCGTTGTATCCAACCATCCAAAACTCCCTGGGCTATTTGTGGAATTGATATGTTAATCTTTCCAGCTCCTCGTGGAGATTTTTGATGAAGATCTCTTTATTCTCCAAGGTAGACTTCTGCATGGAAAGCTATTCTCCAAGGTAGACTTCTGCGTGGAAAGATGCTCTTCTAGGTCCCTGATCTTCTTTGACATTTCAGCCAATGCCTGGTTCTTCGCCATCAGCTGGAAGGCCTGGTTTTCTAAAGCAGACTGAGTCCGCTGTTCCTCGACAGGAATCCGAGGAGCTCTTTCTCATCCTCGAGGAGCTTTTGCTCGACCACGAGAAGATGTAGAGGAACCATACTTCTTTAAGGTTTCCAACTCATCCCTCAAGTTGGCGTTCTCGACCTGTAAAAACGAGAATCCCTCATCAGTCACTGGGATCAAGGCTTTTGAAGTAGAAGCTGCAGACTTCAACTGTGACAACTCTCTTTGAAGATTGTTGTTCTCTTGCTCTAATAATTCAGCTATTTGCCTGCATTCCTTGACCTCACCCTTCAGAGTTCTCTCCCTCACATCGTAGCCAGCAAAAAGTTTCTCGTAACCCTTGTCGGCAATGATCTGCTGGTACTTCTTCTCGTAACCCTCGTGCAAGAGGGCAGTGGACTCTTTGTATTATTGCTGAAGATCTTCGAGGGTGCCTTGGAGATCCTCGATCATGTCGTAATAAGCCAGATTATTGGCCAGTGCTCGATCAAGTAGACACTTCAGATATTGGTATGCTTCAACTGCTTGTTCAGAAGCATCTTGGCCGAGGATGTCGACGACTTGTGCTGCACTCAGATCTGTGTGACCAGCTTTAAAATAATCATTGCATTGTCTCGGCAGCTTGGTATCGTGAGCAGATAATAATTTCATCCTAGCCAGAAACTAGCAAAGGAAGAAAAAGCAGTAATCAATAATCAAAACAGAGCATGAAGAAGAGACAACAGTATGAATAAATGCAAGTTCAAGTTTTATTATATCATGAAGATCAGAAGTACAAGGTTCAGAGTTACATATTCATGGTTACATTTGACAAAAAAAAATATAAAGAGAAATTCGAAAAACTCTACACCTTTTCCTTGTCTCCCAAAACCTTCTCGGGAGGCTGGGACGAGGAAGTAGGTTGCTCGGAGGGAATAGAAAGCTGCTCGGGGAGCGCCAGCAGTTGCTCGAAAGAAGTAATGATTTGTTGAGGTTCCTCGGGAGCAGGCTGGATGGATGGGGGATGATCTCCCATCACCATAGAAGACTCTCCAAAGGCAGCTTCATCCTCTTCTAAGTCTTCAGGAGTTGGAGGGGGACCAGGGATGTGTCGCTGAAAGAATTTGGAACTTTCATCCACTTTCATCTCCTGTAGAGCAGCGACCCATCCATCCCTAAAATACTTGAGGCTTCCGTATTCTACTTGCGACACCATGGAAGACATTCCCTTGTTCCACCCCTTGTCCCAGCCAGCACTGAAGGACTTCTTCACAGCCGTTTTCCTCTTCAACTTCTCTGAGGAAAGCTTCTCGGACAGAAGGTTATCAGCAGCTTTTAACTTTCTCTCAGCCTCCTCCTTTTGCCGATTTACCTCCCGAAGTTGAGCCAACTCCTCTTCAGCGACCTTGAGCTTATTCTCAAGCTCTCCAGCATTTTGGAGCTTCTCATCGAGCTCTTTATTTTTCCCTTCCAAGTCCTTTATTCTCTTCTCCAACTCCTTGGAGACTTCAACAACCTGAGCTTTTTCCTACTCGGTGGAGGCAAGTTTCTTCTCCAAGATTGCCTTGTCAGTAGCATATTTCTGGCGAGAATCTTCCAAAGACTTCGTCAGGCCCGCCAGAGCTTCCTCCACCCCAGATGAGGAGCTTGAAGCTTTAATTGCTTCATCCTTCTTCAAAATTATATTGAAGCAGCTCATCAAATGTAAAAAAGAAAATGAAAGCAAGTCAGAAACAGAAATGACAAGGGAAATATGAAAAATTCAAAGTAATAAGACTTACAGAAGCAATATGGCGAGCAACTAACGAAGTGACCATGTCCCGAGTAATATTTTCTTCAGTACCTTGGACCTCGGGAATGATCCAAGACTTTACCAAACTCATGGCAGAGCTCGGAGGAACAAAAGTTGGAACACCGGTTCCAATAACTGGGGGCTGAGTGATGGTGTCAACCAAATTGACCAAGGAGCTCTTCTTCAGCTTCCTCGGGGGAACATGGATTGATTCAACCAAGGAGGAGCCCTTGGTCGGTGATATGGCAATCACCTCGCCTGGAGAAGCAGCCTTGCTCAGGGCCACTAGAGGTTTCTCGGCAATCTTCACAACAGCAGCAGCCGAGGAAGGCGCATCATTTTTTATTGTCCCCTCCCCTGGGACGTCAATCTTATGTCTTTTTGCCTCTCCAGCACCAGAGGCAGGTTTCTCAAAAAGGGTGGGAGGTCTTCTCTTTTTCATCCTTTCACTTAAAGGAATGTGTGATTCAGGCAAGGAGCTGGTGGAAGCTGGTACTGGCTCTGCGTCACTTATCACTGGATGAGCAGTGAAAGAAGTGGTGTAGCTCTTGTACTGCAGCAGATATGAGGCTGACCTAATGTGCTCATCGGCCACACTCTGATGCAAACTCCAAATAAGTTTCAAGTGCCTTATATTCACGTCTGCCTCTTTTGTACACTTTCTTTTGCTATCAACTGCAAATAAATAAACATTAAAATATCAGTGGCACATTTTGTCAAACACAGAAGAAGCATGATTTCAAAATAAATAAAATGAAATAAAAATAACCTATCCCATTGACATAGGGAGGGCATCTGGGACCCTGATACACTTCATCTCCTGATAAAGGAGCATGTTGCCAATTTTTTATTACAACTTCGTGCTCAAAATAGTCCTTATTGGCACCCGGGAGATTGACCACTAAAGCCCTATTTAAAAATCTAGTTTTTAAATAAAAGGTGTTATCACCAACTGCCCATCTATAGCAAAACATGATTTTTGGAATTCCTATGCGAGTTCCATGAATTTGATTTAACCTATGCATCCCATTAACTATTCTCCGTGTATTGGGGGCTATTCTTGCAGGAACAACGTCAAAGTATTGACAGAATTCTAGACATAAGGAATTAGGTGGAAAAGAAAATCCACACTCAGCAACAAATAGACTGGGGAACCAATGTCCCTCAGCCAAACGGAAATAGTCAGAAGGCTCAGAAAGCTCTTCCAGAACAACCCAAGTGGGAATAGAAAAATCAGAGCGAAACTTATCAAGAGATTCTACAGGATAAACCATAATGAAAGAAGGAAATGAAGAAGAAGGAAGAAGATCTTACAGAAAAAGAGTGGATCTGTTGACAACGAACGGTGAAAAGGATGAACGCACAAGAGAGTAAGGTAATGGAAAACTCGAAAATACAAATTTGAAAAGGTAGAAGACGATGGGTGTGTCTGTGAAGTTTAAATACTCTGCCTTGGGAAATGGTAAAGTAATGATTATAAAAAGAAACAATTACGCTACCAGCGGCTAGAGGAACAAAAAGGGCACGGCAATCGAAGCGAAAAGAAACGATTACGCTACCGGCGGCTAGAAGGACAAAGAGTACACGGAGATCGAGGCGGTTATAAAAATTCAAAAAAGCCCGATTCTACGAATTTGGAAAGAGAAATAAATACAAGGGAAACACTCCTAAAAATCAGGAGGACTATTTAAAGCTATCATATTCCGAGAAAGAATGTTCCACACTCCTCAAATTTCGAACTATGAAACATTGGGGGCTTCTGTTGATACCAAATTTAGTATGCTGACGTGGATCAATAAAGTGAAGATATGTGACAGTCTACGTGGCAACAATAAACACTTTCGAGGAACTCACACGCTTCGAGGAACCATACTACAACGAGGAACACTGATTCCCCGAGGAACTCTCTGAGGAACTCTTGCGTACCGAGAAGCTTAGGCGGTCCGAGCTGCACCTCGAACAAAGCATTAATAGCGGGACAACCAACAGTTTGATTGTTCATTAAATGCTTATCATTCAGACGCATATACTAAAGGAGCATTGAATGTATCACCCTTTCATATGTACATCATTTAATGTATTACCCTTTCACATTACAGCCCCGGGGCTATAAATACATTGTACAATCCTCATTGGAAAAGGACCAGAATTTTTTGAGATAACTTGTAATCGAGAATTCCCAAACAATCAGCAATACCATAACAGTGGACGTAGGCCATTCTTATAAGGCTGAACCACTTTAAAAATTCTTTGTCTCATTTATTTATCTGTGGTTGAATAATTAGATATGATCTAATTTTTTACATCAACAATTAATAAACATTATAATTACCATTCTAAAACTTATAAAAGAAATATAGTCATAACTTCACATGATCTATTGTATTCATTGTGTCAAAATTCATAATTTAAGTAGTGCTAATACAAAATTTACATAAAGAAGAAAAAAAGGTTTCTTTTACCCCGGGAACTTTAACTTTTCATTAAAAATCTAGGTTACCTCAAAAGTAATATTTCTTAAGCCACTTTCAATTGATTTACAGAATGAAATCACTCTTGGGCTTTATAATCTCGTAATATCCTCACTTTCACACTCCTTGCATTACAAGTGGTCCTTCCCAGTTGGTCTTGAACTTGGAGGCCAATATACTCCTCCGATGATGGGTGGATGCTCGTAGGTCTAAGTCTCTCATTTGGAATTCACTTAGCTTAACTAAATTCTCGTAATCCCTTGACAATTATTGAGTGTAGACTTTAAAATTCTCTTTCATTTTATCATGATGCTCATCCAAAGCTTCGAACTGTACATGCCTTATATCGGGTAGAAAAATCATGACTCAGATCCACTTATGATGATTATATAACAAATTCCATGGGTAAATTAACTTTTATCCCATGGACTAGAGATAAGGAGGTAAACCATATTGGCTTCCCCTTGGAGTTTCCATAAACCCACAAAAGCATCGGCAACTTGTCATCCTAGGTTCCTGAGAGGTGTTCTAGTAGTTTCTTTAAGATGTTGATAAAAAATTTATTAGTTTCTTTTGCTTGACCGCTTCCTTTGGAATTGTAAATGGTCAAATTATTGTGAAAGATATTGTACTTATCCATGAGGAATCCCATCTCCTTGTATACAAACTTCTTTTCATTGTCTGTGAGTATGACCTTTGAAATGACAAATCTACAGATTATATACTCTCAAATAAACTAACTTACTATTTGAGCAGCAACCCTTCTCAGGAGGACTGTTTATGCCCACTCAATATGTAATTATATATCAACAAGGATGAAAGCTTTCCCATGAGAGGTTGGATTGATCTTGCCTACCAAGTCAAACACCTATGTATTGAACATTTAATGAGCAACTAGACTTTGCAAACTGACTAAGGGGTTATAGAACATATTGTTATGAACTTGCATGCTGTGTATTTTTCATAAAATCATCTTCCATAATCGGCTAATAGTACCCTAGGGTCATGAGCAGGTCATATAGCTTCGCTCGGCCCGTGTGTGAGGGCTCATGAGCTTCTTTCAACAGTTTTATCACTTTTTTCTCTCCACACATCGCAAGGATCTCTTATTATATTATTTTCTATAAATATATCCTTTTACCATATTGAATTGAGCAACCCTCTTCTTCAAGTAAATCTCATTAGCCTCCTCATTAGGTAAGTCTCCATCTTTGAGGTAAGAAATGTAAAGTATTCTCTATTCCTCCCATACTTCTATAAAATTAGACACGGTTGGTTTATCAAATTGGGTCTTGCATTTCAAATAGATTTATTGAAGGCGAGCAACCTCCGTGCTTATGGTGGGCCAATAGTTTCCCCCTCTCTCTAAATTCCTTTAAAGTGGAATATATGTATTTACACAGTGTGTAGTGTTCATCGTGACCAAATTCTCATGAGCTTGTTCCTCTCAAACACACCGTTCCAAGAAACCATTGGGCCTTTGAAGTAAAGAGTACCCTGAAGCATATGAATTTTTTTTACCTGTGATATCTTCATCTCATCTTCACGCATTTCTAGTTGCTTCACAATTTAGACTCTCGAGACTCTAGGCTCCTCACATAGAAATAAAGATCTCATTATTGCAAGCACTATTCTTCATTGGATGATGATTGTGTCCTTTGATTCATACATTTTTATATTTTAAACTCCATTTCCTATTCTTCCATCTTCTCAGCCAAAACATCTTGGAAGTTATCCTCCGGTAGCTTCTCATATGGAGGTTCAAAATTTTAGCGTAGGAAATTGGTTAGGAGATCACTATTCCTTGACTTTTAATGGCCTTTAGAGCAAGTAACTTCAAATTATATTATGAAAGTATAATTTGACTGTTCATCCTACCAAAATAGTCATCATGAGCGGGTACTTACTAGGATCACACTTAATGATGAGGTGCATTGTAAATGCGAGCAAGTAGTGCCTAAACTTTTGGGCTATAAAATTTAAGGCTAAATAATGAATTTCAACACTTGTATATCTGGATTTTGTCCCTGAGATTACCCGAGACAACTAATATACAGGGTGATTTATCCCCTCTTTTTCCTTAGCGAGCAAAGCTCCGATAGACCACCCCATCGAAGTGAGGTATAAAAGTAAAGGCATGCCTACCTCTGGAGGAATCATAATTGAAGGAGAAGTGAATATTTCCTTACATCTCTCAAATTATTTCTTTTACTCAACCCTGATGCCCATTTTACATTGTCCTTTATGAGTGGTGCAAAGGATAAGTGATTTTTGCCAATGCTGGTATGAACATTTTCAAATAGGAGACTATTCCCAAGAACCTCTTGAGCTATATCTGATTTTTCAGTGGTGACATCATCAAAATGGCCTTCTATTTTTATACATCAACTTTCACTCCCAGCATATTGATGAAAAATACAAGGAATTTTTATGTAGTAATCCCAAAGGCACATTTAGAGGGGTTTATCCTCATCTAATATTTTTGTTAATGTTCAAAGACTCTTTTAGGATCTTGCGTATGTTTGATCTCTTTCTTGGACTTTACCACCAAGTCATTCACATATAATTCCAATATATCATTAAACAAGTCATGAAATATGTCCATCATCGTTCGCTGGTACGTTGTTCTTGTGTTCTTCAAACCAAATGGCATAAGTTTGTAGTAGATATTGCCTAAAAGGGTCTACAAAGATGCCTTCGCCTACATCCATCGGATCCAATTTAATTTGGTTATAGACAACATATCCATCCATGAAACTATACATTTCATGGCATCCATGGCGTCTACCAGACTATAAATATTTCGTAAAGGGAATTCATCCTTTGGACAAGCACAATTTAGATCTCTAAAATTTACACAGACTTAAATTTTCTTCTTTTCTTTCTTAGCAATTGGCATGATTCTTAATAGCCACATAGGGTTTTGAATAGGTCTAATTAACCCATTAGCAAGTAGTTTCTCCATTTTCAACTCAATCTTTAAGTCTAACTCATCTTTGTAAGTGCGAATGACCTGCCTCACTAGTAAGGTGTTAGGTAAAATATTCAGCTTATGAGAGCTTACCTCAGGGTCTATGCTCGACATCTCAGTGTAGTTCTATGCAAACCTGTCCATGAACTCTTCGAGAAGTCTAATAATTTCTTCCCTCTTCTTTGAACTTAGGACATTAAAAATGAAAATGGGCCTCTCATCACCACCTTCCACTCCTAAATTTAACTCCTTTTATCTTTTGAAGCTTCTCTCGCGGACCATCTTGCATACACTCCGGTGCCTCCTATAATTTTTCAACATGTTCTAATATGTGAAAATCATCAATTAAAAAACACCCAAGCACCGGGTCAATGCTCTCATCACAAAACGCTACCCATGCAAACCTTTATAAATGGTATATGACTTTGCCATCTGACAAAAACAATTTTCTTGCAAGTTTGGGCAGGCCTTGACACTTCCTCTAGATTTCTCTTTTCTTTGCCTCTTCTCTCTAAAGGTTCCACTCATGGTCCTAACCTTTTATGCATTGAATTATTATCTTTACATTCTTCTTGAGTTTTGCGGGGCTCATTTGCTCCTTTGGTCAAATACTTCTTCCTCTCTTCATCTAGTTCTGTGTAGAATGTCGCATCAACTAAGTGGGACTCTTCCATTGAGAATGGTCTTTCTATATCTTTAATCACTATCTTCATTCAATGAACGTTGGCCTTTGTGCATTACTGGAACGTAAAGGGCACAATTCCATGTGTATGCATCCACACCTGACCTATTAATAACTAATAACTTATATTGGATTTGATGACGTGAAATTTGATATGGGGTATGAAATTTCCTAATTTAATCCCCACGTTCATGTATCTAAGTGATTGCATCCCTGCATTGTCAAAATTGGAAATCATGAGAGACACGGGTATAATATTCTCTTATGAAATTATTATTTCGTAAAGAGTACTTATGGACATAATATTTATTGATTCCCCACCATCCAACAATGCTCTTGGAAAACTAATCTTATTCGCAAGGTAGGTAAACTATATAGGTATGGTATGGAAAAAAGGCACCTCCCTATCTTCCTCTGAAACGCCACTTCCGATGTATATCTCTTGACGAGTCTTCTAATAGGACCATGTTAATTATCTGATGAATTCCCTCGTTATTGTAGACCTCAAGGATCTTCTTAGTAATCTCTAGTCGCATTTTATACTTGACTCCAATCTGATCAAAGAATTATTTGAACTTCAATCTCTTCCCAGTTGCTGCACATTCTAAATCTATCTCTACCTCATGCATCTGAGTGTTATAGACATATTTGGCCTTAGAGGTTCCTCCTTAAGAGCAAGGACTATTCTGACATTACCATATTCCATTTCCAATTCCTTATCCCAATCACTATTGGAATTTTTATTGGTCGAATCAAATAGCCACTCATCACATGCATTATCATTTTCTAGCCACTCTTGAACATCAAGCATGTCATCCCAGTCATGCGCTATCACCATGTTCGTGGAACTATATCGATGGGATAACAATGGGTTCTCATTGACATCCATAGGAGGGATCTACAAAGTACCATTCATAAATTGATTAATTGTTATTCGGCGCAGTTAATAACAATATTTAATAGCATGCTGCCCTGGTACAACTCGTAAAATTTTACGCCCATCTTCTCACCAGTTGTCGGTACTTGACTATTCGAGTGAAGAGGACATGCCCCCCCTCATGTAACAACATTTGGTAATTATCCATAGCCTCCTCCATGCTGCATGGAAAAGGTGGCGGAATGTTACTTCCAAACTTTTCTTTTTCATGTTACATTATTCTTGGACCATTTTCTCTCCTTTGGGGATGCCTTCCACATAGTTTACTAACATTCGTCACGAAAATTGAAATCATCCTATTGGTAGTAGCATCATTTTCACTCTCCAACCTTGAGATTTTGTCTTGATAATCATGGTTATATTTTCTAGCAGCTCGAGTGAACTCTCAGAAAGTGCCCTCTCGAGTTTCATTGATCAAGTGAACTTTGTACTCCTCAAGTAAGCCCTCCACACAAATTTACAACAACCTGTCCTTTGTGACCTCCTTGTGAACGTCTATTACCTTTTCTTTAAAGCTCTTGATGTATTGCATTAACTCCTCATTATATTTTTTCACCCCTTGGGCCAAATGCCTTAGAGCAAACTCATCTTTAGCTTAAAAGAATTTCTGGAAAAATAATTTATGCATATATTCCCAAATGGGTATGATATTTGGTTCCAGATGGGAGTACCATGTGTAATATTTTCCTGTGAAAGTCTTTGATAACTCCGCCAACTTCAAATCTTTATTGTTGTCATGCACATCAAGGTATTCCGCAAACCTCTTAACGTGCTCCCTACAGCTTTCTCCTTTGTCTTGAACTTTGGCAGAACATACCCCACGGGGTATGGCTTCTCGTTGATGTTATCTAGATAAGGATTTTGAAACTCCTCATACATGAGATTTTATTCTTGTTGGAGAGAGAGTATACTCTTCATCTCTTCCTTCATAACTTCTTTAATAGGCGATTCCTCTACCTCTAATTTCTTTGTTATTAATGAACCCACAAGTGTCAGGACCTTCTCGCCCACCACTTTTTTTATCGGTGCCACCTCTGATAACCCCTTCTCCTCCATTAGGATCCACCGTCGACGTAACATAATTTTGGTCCAAACTGGCATTATCCATGTTGTGTTGCTTCATAAAATCAAAAAACAAACTCATGGGATTCATCCAATTCATCGTTGGAGTTGTTGAGTTGCTCGTCTGTCCTGCAAAAGGGGTTGGACCTCTTTCTCTAGTAACAACGACGTCTTCATTGGTGGTCCAGTCTCTTTAAACTCCATTTCCAGCCTGAGTGTCTTCAAAGACCAACAATTTTGAAATATTGTAACCTTCTTTTTTCCATGGTAATGAGAATATTTCCCTAATAGAGTCGCCAAATGTAAGAGGATAGGGGTACTGGGGTCTATGAATATACTGTAAGGGTGAGGTGTGACCTAATCCAATGGAAAATATCTTCAAGATGATAATATTTCAAATACAGAGAATAGAACAAAAACCAAATTTTCAATGCAATAAATATACTTCTTATAACAATGAAGAGAAAATAATGGTAGAATACAACTTTTTAATAACAACAATAGGAATTAACCACTTGAGAATAATGGTTCTCTGACAATGGAGAGAAAATCACTTCAAATACCTAGGAGAGATTAGGGAGAGAATACTTGTGGAAATTTGTGTAGAGTAATTGTGCTAAAGAGACGATGATAATGAATATGCCCAAAGTTCTTTATTTATCATAATACAATAGGGTTAATGTGACATGTGAGCGTCAAATGTATATTCCCTCTTAATAAATATCTAAATATACTTTTGTCTTTATTTCAATATCTCACTATCTACCACCACTTGTCTATAGTGGAGTGACACCTGGTGTAATAGTGGACAAAATGTAATATTATTAGCCATAACTCTAAAAGGTACTATTTGTTATTTTCAAATGGCTACTTGGTGAACAATTTAAAAAACTTACGAGAGACCTTGAGGGCCACTCACCATTGACACATGTAAAATATCTCGTAAACAAGTCATTGAGCATTCGCTCATTTGGCAATTATGGATTGTGTGATGTGTGAGTGACCTCTTAGGTTCCTCGCTTCAATATACTATATTTCCTAAGATATTTAAGTAGTTGAGCCTTAGCTTACTCAACAAAACTTACCTTTCATCCTCCAAACCAAAACTCTCAAGAGGTCCCACATGGAAATCTGCTCTAGCCCTGCTTGCTCAGCCAAGTCTTCTTGCTAAGTAAACATGTGTTCAAAAATAAAACCAAGTGTTAATAAATGAGTTTATCAAACACATCATTTTTGTTGATTAAGAATCCACTCGAAAATTGCCTTCACTAAGGAAGCATTACAGCTCATGTACTTACTCCTTCTCAAGTACTTTGTGACTTTGGGTGTTGCTCGCAAATTCTATTTACTATTAACAAACATGTCTCGTGATTTGGAGTTCCTTGTGAAGCTTCCTCTCGCTGGTTATTATTAGTGGTTCATTGATAACTAGGACTTGCTCGTTCAATACGCTTTTTTAGTCACTACTCGTGTGAATCACTTGGTGACTTGGCCTTGCTCATCCAATAGATTTGGTTAGTCACTACTCATGTGTCTTTAAAATGGTTTGGACTTGTTCGTCCAACATTCCTTATTAGCGAATGCTCACATAATGCTCTAAGGTTATGAGGTTTCTCGCGCACCCTCTTTGCCTGGCACTGCTCATAAAAAAATCTCATCCTTAATAGGGTGATTAATTGTACACCCCTTTACAAATTGATTAATTTTTAGTTATTTATAAAACTTTTTTTATAGACCTTAGGTTGAGAACCACTTAAAACATAGATAAATGCTCTCGTATGAAATCGTATAACTGAAAGGTGTAAGAACGTCACTTTAACTGGTCCAGGTAAACAAGGGTGATTCTAGATGAATTAATACTTCTGTAATGGGTGGTCATTAGTATGTATGTACGTGTACGCAATATCTTACCTTTGAGATAGTTTGATATCTCTTTCGAGGTTTGAGAAAAGAAAAAAATGTTGAGAGATGGATGCATTGCTATGGTGAAAAAATATCAGGAGATTTATTGTCAAGGCTTGTGATGATGAGAAAGACTGGGTGTTTCTCCTACATACCTAATAATACTTGGGATCAAAACCTACATAGTTCGGTTGTGTACAATATGTATACATGTTTGCACATTTATATAGGGTGCGCGAAAAATCACGGCTTTGAGATAGTTTGATATCTCCTTTGGGTTATAAATGGATAATGGATGAGGTAAGGGAGATAGATGCATCTCTGAGGGGACAATATATAATAATATATTCTTGAGGATTGGTCTCATGAGAAGGACTCGGTATTGTGCCTACGTACTCATGTAGCCATGAAATCAAAGCTTACATAGTTTGGTTATTCATGTGTTCAAATGTGATATGTATGGAAGTACAAAACCTAGCTTAGAAAGAGGGATAATCTATCTGTAGGACATAGGGTATCTTAGGTGGAGGGTCATAATGGGAGTGGACCTGAATGTATCGATAAATTCATAATTTGTTATGATTGTCGACTGATCACTAGCCAGAAAGGGTTGTCCTTCAGACTAGTTTGGGGTCTAACGTTGAGGATGAAATGTTCTAAACATCCTTGGATATGGAGGGAGGAATTTTTGGACTAGGTATGGATGCATACTTAAGAAATAATAAATTGAGATGTATTACGACGCTCGGGCTCCAAGATTTTAGTTCAGTATAGCGCCTACGTACCCAAGGAGACTTGGGATCAAAACCATTGTAGTTCAAACAAACGGGACATATTTATCGATGTATGTGATGGGATACCATGCATATAATATAAAAACTAAGGTAATTAGGGATCCTAGTCCTTATTATAGCATTTTTATTGTGTTGGATTTTTATATTTATATGTTAAAAATACGCTAAGTAAAGGTCGGTGTTTGATACGTATTTGTTATCAAAACCTATATTTTGGGTTCCGTCATGGGGACGGGCTTTGTTCGCTTGGAGAAGCAAAGGGAGTAGTCAAATTTTTGACTTTGGATTGTGTAGAATTTTAAACATACTCGGATCACTGACACTAACCTAAAAGTAATTTTGAAAGGTGACTTTTAAAAAATACAAACCTCATTTGGAACTAAAGAGACTTTTCTAATGTACGAACTAATTTGGGGAATTTTTAGAATGATCTTGAGTACCTCGGACGCTTGAGATTAAGAAATTTAAAAAATCGAATTAACATTGGGTTTTAGGGTGCTTTTCAAGGTGGGTGGCGACCTCTATTTATAGTGTCTCATTCAGGATGTTTGATCACACGATCGAATGGCATGGAGGGTGGATCATGGGTGAGGTGACACATATAGGGCCAGAAAAAAATTTCAACGATTACCAAGGGAGAGATGAACGCATGTTCAAAGGGTCGACCGAGAACAATCGTATTTTGGATAAGATTTATGGGATAACTATCAAACATTGTTAAGCATATTTGAGTGATCTTAGAGGAAAAAGTACTAAAAAAATCATTTAATCACACGATCAATGGACATGGTCAAAGGTTTTGGCATCAATTCATGTTTCGTCATAGTTTAATATTATTTTCATAACCTTTGACTTATAACTCTGGTTGACACGTGGTTTTCACCGTTGGAATATAATTCAAATCTCTACCTATTTATGGTTCCTAACATACCTAATCATGAAATTTGGTAGTCCAAATACCCCTAAAGTGATATGTAATGTGAATTTCTTCAGTTAAGGGACCCTATGGTTTTGATGCAAGCTACGATAAGAAAGTGAGCTTCACCTTTGGGAAGATATTTCAAAGATATACATCTTTTGTGTTTACCACTTTCCTAAATTATGAAGTTTTGTAGGTCCAAAATGTCCATAAAATGATATTTAGTGTAAATCTTCTCAATCGGGACTACCCTTGGCTTTAACGTTTGGAGTGAGGCACATACGAGAATAAAAAGGATTTGATAAAATGTGTTTGGATATATCAGGAACTTTGTAAAGTTAGTTAGGTTCTTCGTGGGACAATATTTGCATATTTACAGGAGCTCCCTTACGATCACGACAGGTTTAGGGTTTCCCTATTATACAAGTTGTGATTTTTAAGAAATCGACTGTGACATTGGGAAGTCAAATTTTTATAAAAATGATGTGCCATTAAGGATTAAGGTGGCATATGACGCACACAATGATTAAAAATCATGGTGTCTATGGAGCCGATCGGCTACAAGGGTTTGCATGTGGACACTCTTTGTTGAACTTTGGCAATCACACTGATCCTTAATGGTGGAAGGATTTAGGTGATTTATCCAAGGAGATAAACGTATGATCGAGACCCTAAAAGGTCTTCATTAAGGTTTCCTAGGAACCTAATTGTGTGGTGTAGGGCCGATGATGGGTGGTTGAAGTTGTGTTAAGTCTTGGGATGTTTGTTTAGGATTACCTCATGACTAGTTACCATCTTGGTTTGTGAGAACCGAGGGTAGTTAGCTTAAGTGTAAACGCACGGTAACTCAAACTTCAGGAGGGAGAAAGTTCCATGGTTTCTGGTCATGTCATGACTATTTAACCTTCCTGGTTAGCGGGAACCGATGGTAGGTAGCTTAAGTGTGAATACATGGTAACCACTACTATGGGAGGGTGAAAGCTCCGAGGGAATTTTTCGTCACCTCATGAATGGCTAACCTTCTTGGTTATTGAAAACCGAGGGTAGGTAGTTTAGATGTAAATATATGGTAACCTAAACTCTGGGAGGGAGAAAGATCTATGGGGTTTCTGGTGTCCTCACAACTGGTTATCCTTCCTAGTTAGCAAAAACTGACGGTAGGGATATTAAGTGTGAACGTACAGTAATCCAAACTCGGGGAGGGAGAAATATTTGGGGGGTTTCTGGTCATCTCACTACTAGTTATCATTAAAGGTTAGTGATAACCGAGGGTAGGGAGATTAAGTAAAAATACATGGTAACCCAAACTGTGAGAGGGACAAAACTCCAGGGGTTTATGGTCATCTCATTACTGGTTATCCTTCCTCATTAGCGGGAACTGAGGGCAAGGAGACTAAGTGTGAATACACTGTAACCCAAATTTTAGGAGGGATAAATATCCAAGAGGGTGTATGGTAACCTCATTTTCAACTTTGGTTTTAGCAAAGATCCAGAATGTTCCAATCCTTTTCTATTTTAGGCCGCTCAGAGGACCAAATGAAAAAATGTGAGGTTTCAATTGCGTCTATTTGGGTGCAGGTTATCCTAATTTTTTATTTTGCCCTTAGAAAATATTTAGAATATCCCACCCCTTTCTATTTTAAGTCGCATTGCGGGACCAGACGTTGAAATGCGAGGTTTCAATGGGTCTGTAAGGGTGCAGGTTATCCTAATTTTTGACTTTGGTCTTAGCAAAGTTTCAGAATATTCTAACCCCTTCCTATTTTAGGTCACATTAGGGGGACCACGTGTAGAAATGTGGGGTTTTGATGGCATATTATGGGGTGCATGGTATCCTAATTTTAGACATTGGTCTTAGCAATGATTGACAATATAACAATTCCTTCATGTTTTAGGTCACATTAGAAGAATAAACGTAGAAATACAGGGTTTCAGGGGTGTCTATTTGGTGTTCAAGGTTTCCTAATTTTTTACTTTGGTATTAGCAAAGATTTAGAATATTCCAATATTTTCCTATTTTAGGTCGCATTAGGGAACCAAATTGGTTTGAAGCACATGGCTTCTCATTTTAGGCCACATTGGGAACTAAATTGGTTTTGAAGCCCAAGGCTTCCTATTTTAGGTATCGCAGGGAATCGATTTCTTTTGAACCATCGGGCTTCTTATTTTTGGTCTCGTAGGTGATCGAATTTGAGGATATTATTTGAAACAACTCATAAACTCCCGTATCCCTTTATTTCCATAAAACATTAAAAAACATTATTATTGAAAAAATCCTTACATCAAATAACTTGCCTCGGGAATATATAAGCCATGCCCTATCAATACAAAAGCATGAAGGAACTAAAACATAAGTTAAATATCTTGAAATAACCTAAAGAAAAATGATAATTACTCGAGTAACCCCCAAGTTTCATTATTTCCAAAATACCCCCATAAATTTTAATATCTTTATTCCAACCCATACACCACTCTTATACCAACCTCAATCACCAAACTCATCCACATTAGTTATACTTAACAAAATTACAAAAAAATCATCCTCAAATGTTTGAGAAATTACATATTAACCACCTAAACTTTTAAAAACATGTATAACAATCCTTAAAATTACCCTGTAAACTACCCAATGACTAGATCCTAAACCCCTAACTTTACATCTATACCCCCTGTTATATTTGGACACCTGGAAGCCAAGTAAGAAACTTGTATCACATGTATTCACATGGTATCCACATCCCTTCACATATTACCTAAACACAAAACCCAATAAATCTTGGTTGACATCGAACACCACCACCAATCAACTCCTCTCACCCAACAATATAAAAACCCCACACTGCAACAGTAAAAATGTACCTTTCCACAGTTAAAACCCCAAAGAAAAGTTTAGATAAATTTGTATTTATATCATTTTATGTAGAAGTTCTATTCTGTTTCATTTGGTTAGATTTTTTCACACTCATAACTTACATTTATAGTGTTACATTGAAATTCTAATGTAAGAATAGCACTGAAAAGACTTAAATACCATAAAAACCATTAAAGCTTGAACTTCAATGGTGGAATTTGTAATCCTAACTTTAAACCATTTTCAAAGTAGGAGAACTCAATATTTTGATCCAAGGAACCTAGATGCATAGGTTAATTTGAGTTTCAACACCATTAAATGCCCCAAAACATAGTTTTATTTTACAGAACTAAAAATCTCAAAGAACATAAAACCAAAGTAGCTCGATTTGTTTTTTTTATCATAGAACATAAACATAAACAAGACGTGGTTTGAATATTAGCACAATTCCACGAATGTTCTAGTCAAATTTCCACCATTTTTATAGAAACCAAAATCTTACACAGTGCACCTCAATGTCTAAAACCAATATAGTTGGATTCCTCTTAAGAACTTAGGCATATTTTAGTCAGGAATCGACTTAAATGATATTCGAAAGAGAGAGTTATTCACAATTAAACTTTTTTCAAGGACTAGGTCAATATTTCGATGGAAGACGATGAACGGTAGTCCACGCGGGGTGCATGTAGTAAAACTAGGCGCGTTTAACCTTTGACCCAATGCATGAGGGCACATCTCCAATCAAAAAATTATGATTTTTCCACATATTTTTTATTTTACTTTTTTTGTAAAAAATAGTATATTGCATTTTCCCGTTTGGTTGCCCATAAAGCATTTTCTAGAGAAAACAATTTAGAAAGTTAAAATCTAACTTTTAGATTTCACATAACCCCCTGAGTTTTCACACTATTGAATATTTTCCCCAAAACTTTAACCCAAGACCTTTTCTACAAGTACAACATAAATTCATCTTACCACCAATCATAAAGAGTCATAAAACTTAGTAAAATGATTTAACTTTATTATTAATAATTATGTAAATAAACCCATATAATTTCTAATTTAATATAATTACATATACCCCCATTTTACTTAAATCCTTATTTATTTATCATTCCCTAAACATTTCACTATATACATGATTTTAGAATCCCCGGTTAACACCCTTGTACTAGAAGATCATAGAAAACCAAGCCCGAAATTAAAAAGGAGGTGAATTCTATTTCAATATTATTTTAATCTTATACCTTGATTACTTCAATTGTTTATATCACATAGTTATAGTCCCCTAACTATTGTTATCATTTATAAACTCTTTTGTGTAGTACACGAATTGCATTGAATATTGATTCAATCGTTATCTGAGAAAGCTTTAACCCTATGATTTCATGCAACTGATGATTTTAGTAAACTGATGATTTCATTCACTCGATGATTTTAGTAAAATAGGGATCTCATAAACACTGGATGTAAGGACACAAGACTCCGATTGAGTCTCAATGTTGTGTTGGCTCAATTCCGGACAAAAACGTTTGAGTCATAGGATAGTGTTCAAGTTTATCCACTCAAGCCTATGATGTGTTAGTTGAAGACGTAGCGACCAAGATTATAAAGCTTCATTAAATGCCGAGTTTATTGTGCCTCGTTTCTACGTCAACAACATTTGTTCCGTTTACTCCTAAGGTATGAATACATTACATATTTATATAGGAGCTTGGAACAATTTTAATTGGGTGAATTTTTATTTTAAACTGATGGTTATTTTTAGAAGGTTTATTTAAAACTTTAAAATAAAGTTTCGGCGCTAAAATCGAATTTTTAAGCTTTCTGGTTTGTCGTTCGAAATTATCGTTCAAACGAGTTTTTCGTTTGAACGAGAATTTCATTCGAACGAGGTTTGCCAATGACTTGCCACTGGAACTTCATTAGATATTTCGTTCGAACTAAAATATCGTTCGAACGAGATTTCGGCGGGAACAATTTTTCTGTCACTTTCCCACTACTTTGTCCCACTAACTTTTTTACAGAATTATGTAGTGCGGTGTTGATGTAAAAAATTAAATCATATCTAATTATTTAATCACAGATAAATAAATGAGACAAAGAATTTTTAAAGTGGTTCAGCCTTATAAAAATGGCCTACGTCCATTGTTTTTGTTATTGATGATTGTTTGGGAATTCTCGATTACAAGTTCTATCAAGAAATTCCGGTCCCCTTACAATGAGGATTGTAAAATGTATTTATAGCCCTAAGGCTGTAATGTGAAAGGGTAATACATTCAATGTTGTACATGTGAAAGGGTAATAATATTAAATGCCCCTTAAGCGTATACATCTTAATGATAAGCATTTAATAAATAGTCAGACTGTTGGTTTTCCTGCTATTAATGCTTTGTTCGAGGTGCAGCTCGGATCGCCTAAGCTGCTTGGACCGCCTAAGGTTCCTCGGTGCTCAAAGTTCCTCGGTACTCAAAAGTTCCTCGGAGAGTTCTTGTAGGTCGGAGCGTCTGAGTTACTTGGGGAAGCAGTATTCCTCGTTGTAGTATGGTTCCTCGGAGCGTTTGAGTTCCTCGGAAGTGATTATTGTTGCCACGTAGATTTCCACGTGTCTTCATTCGATTGAGCCATGTCAGCAGACTAAATTTGGTATCAAAAGAAGCCCCCAATGTTTCATAGTTTGAAATTTGAGGAGTGTGGAACATTCTTTCTCGGAATATGGTAGTTTTAAATGGTCCTCCTGATTTTTAGGAGTGTTTCCTTTGTATTTATTTTTCCTTCCAAATTCGTAGAATCAGGCTTTTTTGAATTTTTATAACCGCCTCGATCTCCGTGTACTTTTTGTCCTTCTAGCCGCCGGTAGCGTAATCGTTTCTTTTTGCAATCATTACTTTTTCCTTTTCCCAAGGCAGAGTATTTAAGCGTCACAGACAATCCCATCGTCTTCTACTTTTTCAAATTTGTATCTTCGAATTTTCCATTGTCTTACTCTCTTGTGCGTTCATCTTTTCCATCGTTCGTTGTCAACAGATCCACTCTTTTTCTATAAGATCTTCTTCCTTCTTCTTCATTTCCTTATTTCATCATGGTTTATTCTATAGAATCTCTTGATAAATTTTGCTATGATTTCTCTATTCCCTCCTGGGTTATTTTGGAAGAGCTTTCTGAGCCTTCAGACTATTTCCGTTTGGATGCGGGACATTGGTTCCCCAGTCTCTTTGTTGCTGAGTGTGGATTTTCTTTTCCTCCCAACCCTCTATATCTGGAATTCTGTCAATACTTTGACGTTGTTCCTGCAAGAATAGCCCCCAATACATGGAGAATAGTTAATGGGGTTCATAGACTAAACCAAATTCATGGAACTCGCATAGGAATTCCAGAAATCGTGTTTTGTTATAGATGGGCTGTAGGCGATAATACTTTTTATTTAAAAACTAGATTTTTAAATAGGGCTTTAGTGGTCAATCTCCCGGATGCCAATAGGGACTATTTTGAGCACGGGGTTGTTATAAAAAATTGGCAACATGCTCCTTTATCTGGAGATGAAGTTTATCAGGGTCCCAGATGCCCTCCATATGGCAATGGGATAGGTTTATTTTTATTTCATCTTACTTATTTTGAAATCATGCTTCTTCTGTGTTTGACAAAATGTGCCACTGATATTTTAATTTTGATTTATTTGGAGTTGATAGAAAAAGAAAGTGTCCAAAGGAGGCAGACGTTAATATAAGGCACTTAAAACTTATTTGGAGTTTGCATCAAACTGTTGCTGATGAGCACATTAGGTTAGCTTCATATCTGCTGCAGTACAACAGCTACACCATCTCTTTCACTGCTCGTCCGGTGATAAGCGACGCAGAGCCAGTACCAGCTTCTACCAGTTCTTCGCCTGAATCACACATTCCTTTAAGTGAAAGGATGAAGAAAAGAAGACCTCCCACCTTGTTCGAGAAACCTGCTTCGGATGCTGTAGAGGCAAAGAGAAGTAAGATTGACGTCCCAGGAGAGGGGACGAAGAAAATTGATGCACCTTCCTCTGCTGCTCCTGTGAAGGTTGCCGAGAAGCTCCCAGTGGTCCCGAGAAAGTCTGCTACTCCAGGAGAAGTGATTGTAATATCACCGTCTAAGAGTTCTTCCTTGGTCGAAACTATTCATGTTCCCCCGAGGAAGCTAAAGAAAAGCTCCTCGGTCAATTTGGATGACACCGTCTCTCAGCCCCCGACTAGTGGAGTTCCCACTTTCGTTCCCCCGAGCTCTGCCATGAGCTCGGTGAAGACTTGGATCATTCCCGAGATCCAAGGTATCGAAGAAAACCTTTCTCGGGACATGGTTACCTCTTTGGAAGCTCACCACATTGCTTCTGTAAGTCCTTTTATTTTGAACTTTTTTTCTTTCCCTTGTTATATCTGTCCCTAACTTGCTTTCATTTTCTTTTCTCAGTTGGTGAGCTGCTTTAACACAATTTTGAAGAAGGATGAAGCTATTAAAGCTTCAAGCTCCTCGTCTGGTGTAGAGGAAGCTTTGATAGATTTGGGGCAGTCTCGCCAGAAATATGCTGATGATAAGGCAACTTGGGAGAAGAAGCTTGCCTCCACCGAGCAGGAGAAGGCTTGAGTTGTTGAAGTCTCCAAGGGGTTGGAAGAAAAATTAAAGGCCTTGGAAGAGAAAAATAAAGAGCTCCATAAGAAGCTCAAAGATGCTGGAGAGCATGAGAATAAACTCAAGGTTGCTGAGGAAGAATTAATCCAACTTCGCGAAGTAAGTCGCCAGAAGGAAGAAGTTGAGAATAAACTGAAGACTGCTGAAAATCTTCTGTCCGAGAAGCTTTCCTCGGAGAAGTTAAAGAGGAAAATGGTTGTGAAGAAGTCTTTCAGCGCTGGCTGGGACAAAGGGTGGAACAAAGATTTGGCTGCCATAATGTCGCAAGTCGAATATGGCAGCCTCAAATATTTTAGAGATGGGTGGGTCGCCGCTCTACAAGAAATAAAAATCGATGAAACTTTTGAACTCTTTCAGCGACACATCCATGATCCCCCTCCAACTCTCGAAGATGAAGAAGAGGACGAAGCTGCCTCCGAAGAGTCTTCCAGGGTGATGGGAGATCAAGTTTCTCATCCCCCAGCCATCCAGCATACAAACGAGGAACTCGCTACTTCCTCCGAGCAACCTCCAGCACTTCCCCAACTACTATCTGCTCCATCCGAGCAACCTACCTCCTCGTCCCAGCCTCCCGAGAAAGTTTTGGGAGACAAGGAAAAAGTGTAGAGTTGTTTGGACTTCTATCTATTTTATTTTTCTTTGACAAATGTAATCCTGAACTATGTAACACTGAACTTTGTGATCTAATAAAACTTGAACTTTTGTTCTTGCATACTGTTGTCTCTTCTTCATGCTCTGTTTTGATTATTGATTACTGCTTTTTCTTCCTCTACTAGTTTCTGGACAGGATGGAATTACTGTCTGCTCATGATACAAAGCTGTTGCGGCAATATAATGAATATTTTAAGGCTGGTCACACAGATTTGAGTGCATCACAAATCGTCGACATCCTCGGCCAAGATGCTTCGAAACAAGGAATTAAAGCTTACCAATATTTGAAGTGTCTGCTTGATCGTGCGGTGGCCAATAATGTAGCTTATTATGACATGATTGAGGATCTTCAAGGCACTCTTGAAGACCTTCAGCACCAATATAAGGAATCCACTGCCCTCTTGCACGAGGGGTACGAGAAGAAGTAGCATCAAATTATTGTCGATAAGGGATACGAGAAGCATTTTGCTGCTTACGACGTACGGGAAAGAACTCTGAGGGCAGAGGTTGAAGAGTGCAGACAAATAGATGAATTATTAGAGCAAGAGAATAACAACCTACAAAGAGACTTGTCACAGTTGAAGTCTACAGCTTCCACTTCAAAAGCCTTGATCCTAGTGACTGATGAGGGATTCTCATTCTTGGAGGTCGAGAATGCCAACTTGAGGGACGAATTGGAGACCTTGAAGAGAGTTGGCCCCTCTAAATCTTCTAGTGGACGAGAAAGAGCTCCTCGGGGAAGAGCAAGAGCTACTCAAATTCCTGTCGAGGAACAAAGGACTCAATCTGCCTTAGAGAACCAGGCCTTCCAATTAATGGCGAAGAACCAGGCGTTGGCTGAAATGTCAAAGAAGATCAAGGACCTGGAAGAGAAGCATTCTACGAAAAAGTCTGTCTTGGAGAATAAAGAACTCTTCATCGAAAATCTCCACGAACAGCTAGAAAGATTGACATATCAATTCCACAAACAGCCCAGGGAGTTCTGGATGGCTGGGTACAACGAGGCTCTCTATCACTTGGACGATTGTATCCAGAATGCCAATAATGAGGGCTACATACAGGGCTGGTTGAATGCCTTAGCTGTGATGCAACTAGAACAGGGTCATTACCTGTGGAATTACCATAATCCTGGACTGCTCGACCTTCCAGTGCCACCATTCAAGCTTGACATGAGTTGGATCCTTGCTCGGGCCATCCCTCAGTGCTTAATTTCCAAGTATCTCGGCGACTATAATCTCCATTCTAATGTCGAGATATCTCATCCTGAGCACCTCCTAGATCGACCATCCGTGATGAATATCAGGATGTTAAAAGATCTTAACTTCATAAATTCTCCTCTTGCTTTAAATGATCCGCCTGCTGGCGAGGAACCTGTTTCAAAAGCAGAGGGGAAGAAACTAATAGAATAGGAATATTGATGTAATAAATTTGTATACATTTCATTATCAATGTAATCTGTTTTTGGATTTAGTGAAAGACTTTTATTTTTGTTCGCAATCTTAACTGCTATTGTCTTGTAAAATACTTTACATTTGTGCATGTATGTCTGTTAAAAACATAACAATATTGTGTTGTTTGTCGATCAACTTATTGTCGACTAGCTTGAATTTGTGGTAGTCATTATAAAAAGTTACTAAGTTGTTTCTCGACCAACTTACTAAGTTGTTTCTCGACCAACTTATAAGTTGTTTCTCGACCAACTTAGTAATAATTTTAAAAAGTCACGAGTATCAATAATTTTGCTTGATTATTTTCTTGTATTCATAAAATGTTTCCGACCAGCCATAGTTAGTGGATTTTTCCTCTACGGGGATCTTTGGCACTTTTTGGAATAATTTTACCTCCCGACCAACTTTAGTTGGCATTTTTAAGAATATATTTACTTCCTAACCAACATAAGTTGGCATTTTTAGGAATATTTTTTCTTCCCGAGGAACACATAGTTTTACTTCCCGTAGGAATACAAGTTTTACTTCCCGGAGGAATACAAGTAGCTTTACTTTCCTGAGGAATACAAGTAGCTTTACTTCCCGGAGGAATACAAGTTTTACTTCACGGAGAAATACAAGTAGCTTTACTTCCCGGAGGAATACAAGTAGCTTTACTTCCCGGAGGAATACAAGTTTTACTTCCCGGAGGAATACAAGTAGCTTTACTTCCCGGAGGAATACAAGTTTTACTTCCCGAAGGAATACAATTTTTACTTCCCGGAGGAATACATTTGTTTCTCGACCAACCTTAGTTGGCATTTTTGAGAAAAATTTTGAGTGCCGAGTTTCGCCGAGTAGTGTGTAGCACTAATATTCCCCAAAAAAATTTCAATAAAAGGAGAGAATTTCCATCACTGATAATACTTGCGTAGGTGCTCTGCGTTCCATGCATTCTTAAACTCCTCCCCTTCTAAAGTTGCTATTCGGTAAGTTCCTTGTCGAACAACTTCTGTAACTCGATATGGTCCATGCCAGTTTGCCTCCAGTTTGTTGTGCTTTTGAATTACTTTCCTCAGCACATAGTCTCCTTCTTTCAGGTCGCACTTCTTCACTCTCTTGTTGTAGAACAAAGTTGTTCGCTGCTGGTAAGTAGCATTTCTAATGGATGCTTCTTCTCTAACTTCCTCGAGCATGTCTAAATCCAATCTTCTCATTAAGTCGCTGACAGGGGAATTGAAATTCAGTACCCTGTGTGTTGGGAGGCCCAACTCGGCAGGTATAGCAGCTTCACTTCCAAACGCTAGCATATATGGAGATTCTCCAGTTGCTGTTCGAGGAGTAGTACGATAAGCCCACGGTACTGACTGTAACTCGTTTATCTAATTTGCTTCTGCGTCACTTAGTCTTTTCTTCAAGCCATTCAGCAGTGTTCTGTTTGTCACTTCAGTTTGTCCATTGATTTGAGGATGGTCTGGTGTTGAGTGGATCTTCAAAACATTTGATTGATGACAATAGGCAGCGAACTCCTCGTTATCAAATTGTGTTCCATGGTCTGTGATGAAGGCATGAGGAAGACCATATCGACAAATGATGTTCTTCCAAATAAATTGGTACACCTTGTCGTACGTCATATCAATGAGAGGCTCAGCTTCAACCCATTTAGTAAAATAATCCACTGTGACGACGAGGTACTTAAACCTTCCCCTGGTCATCGGTAGTGGCCCAACCAAATCTATTCCCCACATGGAAAATGGCCAGGGGCAAGTGATGGGTGTCAACAATGCTTGTGGAGTTCTTCGAATGGAGGAGAAGCGCTGACACTTGTCACATTTTTTAGCATAGGCTATACAATCATCCCTCATCGTCGGCCAGTAGTATCCCTGAGTCATCATTCTTTACAAAAGTGTCCGACCTACTACATGGGCTCCGCAGGACCCTTCATGGACCTCTTCAATCAAATCTTTCACCTCGGTGGGATGCACACATCTTTGCAAACCTTCCATAATTCCTCGTCTATATAGAATACCATTAGTTAATATATACCGAGCAGCTTTAAACTTCAATTTCTTGGCTGCGAGCTTGTCAATTGGCAATTCTCCCTCCTCAATATATGCCCTGATGGGATCCATACAAGATGGTCCTAAATCAATGGTGATAAAGTTCATCGTCAAATCTTCATCGATACTCCAACCAGCTAAAACTTCAATTGGGATTATTCTTCGTAGCTCGGTACGAGTAGCTGATGCTAATCGAGCTAGGGCATCTGCTCTTGCATTCTCCATTCTTGGTATTCTGACCAACTAAATAGCAGTAAATTCTGATACCAACTCCATCACCTTTGCATGGTACTTGATCATTAATTCTCCTTTGGCTGCATATATTCCCAATATTTGATTTACGATTAATTGAGAATCACTAAAAAAAATAACCTGTTGCGCCTCCATAATTTTTGCCAAATTAAGACCTGCAATCATGGCCTCATACTCAGACTCATTATTGGAAGCTTTGAATTCGAAACGTAGGGCGTATTCCATGTCGACCTCGTTCGGAGTGCTCAAAACTATCCCTGCCCCACTGCCTGTTGTGCAAGATGAGCCATCTACATATAGCCTCCATATGGGTAACTCGTCTTCAAATTTCTGATCTGACAAAGTTCCTCGGTGAAATATTTGTTGCTTCCTTTCATCCTCCCCTAATATTTCTTGCTCTTCGTCGATCATCTTTTCTTGCCCTTTTACCAACCTAAGTTGGTCTGGGCTTGAATTTGATGATCCTGTAACATCTACTTGCCCTTTTACCAAACTAAGTTGGTTTGGGCTTGTATTTGATGATCCTGTAACATCCACAGGTTGATCAGCGAGCAACTTTTTCTCCTCGGGGGTATCAGGATAGGTGAACTCTGCTATAAAATCTGCTACAGCTTGCCCTTTCAGCGATGATCTGGGTTCATAAACTATATCGTATTCACCAAGTTTTATTGCCAAGTATATCAATCTCCCTGATTTTTCTGGTTTATGAAGGGCTTGCCTCAACGGCATATCAGTATATACGACTATAGTATGAGCCTGGAAGTGCCAATTTTTCCAGCCTTGTATATCTGATCTCTGCTCCTCGGAAGGCCTTACTTGTATAGTAGATTGGTTTTTATACTCCATTCTCCACTCTTATCAATGCCGAACTGACTGCATTCTCGGACACTGCCAGATACAAGTATAATTTTTCTCCCATCACTGGCCTGGATAACAGTGGAGGTGCTCCCAAGTATTTCTTCAAGTCTTGAAAAGCCTTCTCACATTCATCATTCCACTCAAAAGTCTTTCGGAGTCTTTTTGAAGAATGGGAGACATCGATCAGTTGCTCGCGATACAAATCTGTTGAGTGCTGCTACTCGTCCTGTAAGACTTTGCACCTCTTTCTTCGTCGTTGGAGATCGCAGCCCTACTAGAGCTTTGATCTTTTCAGGATTTGCCTCGATGCCTCGTTGGTTGACAATGTATCCGAGAAACATGCCTTCTCGTACTCCGAATATGCACTTCGTCGGGTTCAACTTCATTTGATATTTATCCAGTTGATCAAAAGTCTGACTTAAGTCAACTAGATGATGGCAGCTTTCTTGCTCTTTGTCAGCATATCGTCAACATAGACTTCCATATTGCAACTGATTTGTTCAGCAAAAACCTTGTTCATCAGCCGCTGATATGTCGCACCTGTATTTTTCAAACCAAAAGGCATAACATTATAAAAATAAGTTCCCCTAGGGGTAATGAATGAAGTACTCTCCCTGTCTTCAGGTTTCATTTTAATCTGATTGTAGCCAGAATAAGCATCCATGAAGCTTAGCAGCTCGTGTCCCAAGGTAGCATCCACTAGTTGATCAATTCTGGGCAGCGAAAAGTGATCCTTTGGGCATGCTTTGTTGAGGTCGGTGAAGTCTACACACATCCTCCATTTGTTGTTCTTCTTCATCATCACCACATTTGCTAACCAGTCAGGATATTTAACATCTTTAATAAAACAAGCTTTCTAGAGCTTCTCGACTTCCTCCTGTATGGCTTGATTCTTCTCGGGACTGAATACTCTTCTTTTCTGCTTCACAGGCTTGATCTCCTTATTCACATTGAGTTCGTGACATAAGAAATTTGGGTCTATCCCTGGCATATCCTCATGACTCCACCTAAAAGTTTGTTTTCTGATTTTTAGGAAAGTTGTCAATTCCTGTTTTAGTGAGGCTTCCAATGACGAACCTACTTGAGTAGTTCGTTCAGGATGTTCGTCGTCCAGGATGATGTTTTCAGTAGCTTCCACCACTTGACCCTTCACGAGTTGCGACTCATCTCTAGCATCCAATGTTTCAATTTCTACCCCTTCATCCACTTGATAAGTAGTAGTCTTTTTCCTTTATTCCTCCAGTTCCTCTTTCTCGGTAGATGAATAATAGCATTCTCGAGCTACTTTCTGATCACCTTTAACAACTCCTACTCCAAAATTTATTGGAAACTTTAGGCACTGATGCACTGTAGATGGTACAGCCTCAAATTTCTTCAATCCTACTCTTCCCATGATGATATTATATGATGATTGAACATTCTTATCCATCACGAAGAAGCGTATTCTTTCTGTCCGACAAGCAGGCCACGTACCAATAAATATATCCAACTTGATCGTCCCAAGTGGAAATACTTTCTCGCCAGTAAAATCGAGGAGGGGTCTATGATAAGGCTCCAGTTGGGATAGCTTTAGATTTAAACTGTCGAAGCACGAGTAGAACATGATGTCTATCGAGCTACTATTGTCTACCAGTACTCTTGAGATCATTACCTCTTTCATCCTCATTTTGATCACCAATGGGTCATCATGAGGATACAAAACTCCTGCGAGGTCGTTCTTTGATAAACCGATGACCAATTTCTCTTTGTTCACCTTTCTCGGGCAATCCTCCTCAGCTAGATTTATTCGTTGAATGTACGAGCAAGCTTGAGCCTCACAAAGGTAAGCTTTTCTCTCTACAGTAAGGTCTCCTCCTCCTACATCTCCACCTGTAATAACATTACAATCAAATGACCCAAAGCGTATTGAAAATACCTCTCGTTCTGGCTACCTTGGTCTCTTAAGAAGATCGGGGTCGTCTTCTGGATCAACTTCATGGTTTCTTTTCCTGCTCTCCTCTACTCGAAGAGGAGATCTAGACCTCTCTCTTGTTTGGTCGTTGTTCCTTCTTTCGCTTCCACGATCAACATACTTTGCCAGCTTTCCTCGTCTGATGAGTGTTTCAATCTCATTCTAAAGAGCTATGCAATTTTTGGTCATATGGCCATGATCTTTATGAAACTCACAATACTTTGCTTTATTCCTCCGATCAGGGTCTGCCTTCATTTTCTCTGGCCAGTTTAATTCCTCATTGTTCTTGATTTCTTCTAGAACATGGTTTATATCCTTCTTTAAAGGAGTATAATTATCGAATTTCTTCATTGCGTCTAGTACCGACCTAGTTCTTGAATGTTTCTCATTACCATTGTTCTTATGATCTTTCTTCTTAGCTTTATCACCTTCCACCTTGGTTTCTTTGGCATCCATATTCTTCTTCGCAGCCATAGCCTCCTCGGCATTCATAATCTTGGCCGCTTTTCCCATCAGATCTGACATGGTTCTAGGTGGATCTTTGGCCAAAGTGTAGTACAACTTGTTGGGCAGTAGTCAACTCATCAAGGCGGTAATCGTTGTCTTCTCCTCATAATCAATTACTTCGAGTTTCTCGTTATTAAAATGAGTTATATAATCTCTGGTACTCTCACCATCCTTTTGTCTAACACTTAAGAAATGCGCTACTCATTTAACTGGCTTTGCCCCAAAACAGAAATTCTCAATGAATAACTCGGCCAGTTGAAGAAAATTTGAGATCTTACCCCAAGGAAGATTATTATACCACATTTGAGAAGATTCGGTAAGAGTTCCCGAGAATGCTCTACATCTTATCTTATCTGGAACAGCATAGATGTCGGCTGCAGCTTAGTATTGTTCTATATGAAGGACAGGGTCAGTCTTTCCATCATATTTGGGGGTCACAATAGGTGCTTTAAACTTTGATGGTGTTGGAAAATCTACAATGGCCTGGACAAAAGGTGTTCCTAGAATAAAAGTTCGTTGTAGAGGGTTCTTGGCTTTAGCCATTTCCCCTAATCTATCCTCCAGCCTCTGAATAGAGCCTTTCCATGCATTATTTCCTTCCTCGGGCCTGTTGATTCGAGCAGCTGATCGAGTTGATGTGGCTTCCTGGGATCTATCTTGATGAGCAGTTGGTCACGACTGGGCAGATCCTTCCCTTAAATCTGATGGTCGTAGAAAACTTCTCGATGCGACTTTAGGAGGGCTTCTACTCCTTCTAGGTCCTAATCGATTGAAAGGTAATGCCCTGCTTAACCTCTCAAGTGCACTAGTACTTTCTGGAGAGAGAGTGATACGTTGTTCAGTTCTGTGGCCCGCGCTGACGAAGTTCGTCCAGGTTGATAAGAAAAATCTTCAAATTCCTCAGTGCGATATGAATTGGTATGCCTAGTACGCGAAGAAGATGCACGGGTATTTCTTTGAATACTTCGTGGTCCTGAATGGGTTGGTGCACCGCCATGGAGGGTTTGTAGGAGTTATCGCATAGTTTCTTGCATGACGGTCTGGCCCTGAGCCATATTTGTCATTATTCCAGCCAAATCTAGAATATTTGGCAGAGCGGATGGATTTGGAGGACTTCCAGCGTTTCGATTGCTAGATTCTGGAATATCAGCCATTTGTGATGGATTATTTTTGATGAAAAACGATATTACCAGTCGTTTCCCACAGACGGCGCCAATCTGTTGATGTAAAAAATTAGATCATATCTAATTATTCAATCACAGATAAATAAATGAGACGAAGAATTTTTAAAGTGTTTCAGCCTTATAAGAATGGCCTACGTCCACTGTTTTTGTTATTGATGATTGTTTGGGAATTCTCGATTACAAGTTCTATCAAGAAATTCCGGTCCCCTTACAATAAGGATTGTACAATGCATTTATATCCCTGAGGCTGTAATGTGAAAGGGTAATATATTAAATGCCCCTTAAGCGTATACATCTGAATGATAAGCACTTAATGAACAATCAGACTATTGGTTTTCCTGCTATTAATGCTTTGTTCGAGGTGCAGCTCGGACCGCCTAAGGTTCCTCGGTGCTCAAAGTTCCTCGGTACTCAAAAGTTCCTCGGAGAGTTCTTGTAGGTCGGAGCGTCTGAGTTACTCGGGGAAGCAGTGTTCCTCGTTGTAGTATGGTTCCTCGGAGCATCTGAGTTCCTCGGAAGTGATTGTTGTTGTCACGTAGATTACCACGTGTCTTCATCCGATTGAGCCATGTCAGCAGACTAAATTTGGTATCAACATGCGGGATTAAACTTTTTCAAAGTAACTTTTTAATATTCTTCCATATCCTAGAGAGAGTTTTGAGAGTTTAACTTTTCTATGAAAAGGTTCATGGTTTAAGTGTTTTACTTTCCAAGAAAATCACCTTAAAAAATTTTTGGCTTACACCCATATTGTTTATTCCAAGTTTCCATATAAATATCTTGCTTGATGTGTTTGGCACCGGGTTTACTATACTGAGTTGAAGAGTTCATTTGGGTTCACTTCTACCTCCCTCAAACAAGAAGTTCGTTGTTTTGCTGCAGCATTCTCATACGGTGAAAGGAATCGTGTGTGGTTAATGAGTTCCTAAAAGTCTGATCGGTGGATTTCGAGACCGTGGTGGAGTTCCGTGGTTATTTGCTAGGCAGAGGTGCGTACAAGAAGGAGCTTCTGGGCTTGGACGGAGTCAAGTTGAGTGTTTTTAAGTCTTATTGTCTTGTACTTGTAAAACCGTACTTAGTGGATTTGAGGCTAGGGTCGTACGAGGTTTTTTCCCGTTGTGAGTTTTTCCTCATACATCACGGCGTAGTGGTTATTTGTTTATTTTATCTTTTGCAAAATTCACATTAGATGCATGCTTAGGTAAAAAGATAAAATTTGGTTTGAATCACTACTTACTTAAATTGGTGCTAATTTAAATTTGGGTATATGTTAATTTAATTCAAGTCATTGTTTAATTTGTTAAAATTGGTTTGGCCTGATTTGCAAAATGAATTAATATTGTTAGGCAAATTTCTAGGACTTGAGTTAAATCAATTTGGTTTAAGTGAAAATATATTTGGTGATTAATCTAATTTCACTTTGTGTTTATGTTTAATTTTAATTGAAAGAAATTAAAATTTAGTGTGTACTTGTTTATGTGAACCATCTCGCTTTCGTAACTCAAAAGGAAATTGAATTTTACTTTTTGGTGTTAAGATTTAAAAATTGGAGGCTATCACCTCTACAAGAGGTATCAAAGCGGGTTCGCTAAATTTTTGCTTTTAAGATCCTTTTAAATATTTTTGACTAAAATGGAATTTTTCCCATTTTCAAAATTTCCTATTTTCGATGGTTCTAACTACACGTATTGGAAAGTGCGGATGAAATCGGCACTAAAATCTATCGACGAGAGGGTTTGGTTATATGTTTTTAATGGGTGGTCCCCACCTACACATTTAGTAGATAATGAGTGTGCTCCCAAACCCGCCGAGAGATGGAGTGAGAATGAATTTAAACTATCTAATTTTAATTCTCGAGGTTTAAATGCCTTGTTTAGCGTGATCACGCCGTATGAATTCCGTCGCATTATGACGTGTGAAACTGTTAAAGAAGCTTGGGATATTTTACAACTCACTCATGAAGGAACTAGTGTCGTAAAAGCTTCAAAACTCCAAAACCTCACCACTCAATTTGAAACTATCAAAATGAATGAAAAAGAAACTTTTGATAAATTTTATCCTAGACTTTTCGATATAGTTAATTCATCTTTTAAATTGGGGAGAGAAAACCCGACAACCGAGTAGTAAAGAAAATTTTAAGGTCCTTACCCGATAGATTTATCCCCAAGTTGATCGTGTTAAATTCTTTACCCACTTTAGCCTCTACGAAATTAGAAGAGCTCGTAGGTGATTTACAAACCTATGAACTAGACATGTTTCCCTCTAAAACTGAAAATAAAATAGATAAGGGCGTTGCTTTGAAAGCCCTAAAGGAGGAAAAATAAGTAGTAGAGAGTGAAAGTGAGAGTGACTCGGAAGATATGGTCGTGTTTGCTAACAAGTTTCGAAAATTTCTTAAATTTAACAAAGATAAATTTAAAAATGATTTTAAGAAATTTGAAAAATCTAAGCATGACAAAGTCGAGAAGATCCCTAAAACTTTTAATGAAAATTTAAATAGGGACGAGTCAAATAGGTGTTTTGGTTATGAAGGGTATGGCCATAGGGCTTTTGAGTGCCCCACTAAACTAAGGAGAGAGGGTAAGCAACCAATTTCTTTTAAAGCAACCCTTAGTGATAGTGATAATGAAGAAGGACCCGATTCCCCCACTAAGCCCAACTTTGTGGATTTTATGGCTAGTCATGTGAGTGATAATAAGCACTCATCTATTGATGAAATCTTAACACGAGACACTTTCAAGGTCAAAGTTTATGATTCCCTTATTTTTTATGGTTGTGAGAGTGAAGAAGAGAGAGAGAATGAAAATGATGATGAGGTTGATGTGATTGAACTTCAAAATGCTTTTCAAGAATTATATGAAGAATCTATGAAATTAAAAAGAGCTAATTTGAAGTTAGAAGCTAGTTTAAGAGAGAGTGTCAAGGTCGTTGAGGAGAGTGTTAAGGTCGTTGAGGAGAGTGTGTTGGTTGAAGACCGTAGGACACATGAGAGGACTCTTGGAGAGAAGCTTAAATATATAGAAGGCGAGAGATATAGCCTTAGAGGTTTAATGGAATCAATGAAAAAGGATATTCTCGATTTTGAAGAGAGAAATGTTTTGTTAGAGTCTAGAATTTTAAAATTAGAAAATAAATTAAAAGACTCTAGTAAAGTCAAATTTTATTTGGAGTGTCGTTTGGAGAAATTAGATAAAATATTAGGAACGGTCCAAATCAAAAATGACACTTGTGGTTTAGGCTTCGATGCTTGTAATAAATCAACTCATAAATCCAAAATCAATATTTTAGGAGAATCGCCTAGGAAAGCCTTTTTATCGAGTCTTTAGGTGCTCATATTGTGGTCAAAAAGGTCATCTTAGGAAATTTTGTTTTGATCTTAAACGAGGTCCTAGAAAATCCCAATGTAAGGCAATCGAGGTAGCCAAGATTCCTACACCCCGAGATAGTCATTCATCATTAGTTTGGGTTAGGAGATCCGACTTAGTTGCTTTGCAAGATAGGATTTTTTATTCTCATTTGCTTTCTCATGCTTCCTCACTTGGTAAATCTAAAGGTTGAATGTGTAAGTTATTTTCATACTTTAGCTTTTGTGCTTCATGCTATATCACTATGCTAATTGTATGCTTGTTAGAATCATTATTCTAGTCTATACTTATTGCTTTATCACATGCTAGAATTATGATTTTTGTTTATCTTTTGTATTATAGTTCTTTCATTTTAGTTTGCATTAAATGAAAAATACAAAAAGATTTTTGTTTATCATTTGTGTTTTACCTTTTTAGTAATTTAAGATTAATGAAAAATACAAATGATTTTTGTGTGTCTTTTGAGTAAATATTTTTATTTTGGGTTAAAAAAATTGTCAAAAACTTGAAAAGATTTCTTTTTGTGTATTTTAGTTTGACACACTCTATGTGGCATATATTTGTGTTTGAATCCTTTCTTTTTCGCTTCCATGTGGCTGAAACTTTTGGTTTAGATTGTCAATCTTTAAAATGTTATTTACCATGCTTACATGGAGTAATTGGATTTTGTGTTGATATAATGGATTCTATTTTTATATGCCTCAATTCGCACATGCACGAGCTCACTTGAATCTATAACTTCATATGTATATTTGAGCTTTGTGAGGTGTTCTCCTACCAATCTTGTCATCTACATGTTATGTGACCTAGGAGAACTAGTGCATGTTAAAATCCGTTGCACGTGAGATTTGTGTGAGACATTAATATATATATATATATATATATATATATATATATATATATATATATATATATATATATATATATATATATATATATATATATAAATGTGCACGGGGAAGGGCACCGAAAGGAAATATCACCCTTTGCAAGTAAGACACCGTCTACTTGTACCTAAAAGAAATACGTTCTCCAAAGGCCTAAAAGATTAATGGCATTAAAAGAAAAATATTTTCCAGGGCCTATTTTATTTAGTTGAATTATTCATTCAACATATTAAAATAATATGCTTAAATTTAGGGAGTTTGGATGGTATATCAACGGTTTGCACAATGTGTGTTTATCCTAGTTGTACTTTCACTGTCATAACTCTATTGGTTTGTGGAATCATCTAAATCTAGGCTTGTATGCATTGTGTATGTTTGTTCATAGAGTTCAATCTATATTATCACATGAGGCAATATTCAAATGTGATGAGTTTTGCAATAAAATGAGAACTCCGTGAACATATTTTAAGTGATTGGGTCTAAATTTAATTGTTGCTAGTTCACACCCCAACACTTCTGTTATATGACACATTTTTTCCATACGAGTGTGAAAAGCTTATTTTATTTTGTGTCATGTGTGGTGTTTATACCTAGTATATGTGTGTGTACGTTAATGATATTTATTATATACTCATATACAAGGTATTCTATTTGTCTTTGCCATATTTTCTAGTTCATCTATGCTTTTACTTCATGATTGGTATCTATTTTACTGCATTCTTTGTTGATATCACATGCTTAATACTTTATGTATCATATTGGTGTCATTTTCTTGCATCTTGTTGGTATCCTTTATTCTTTGTATGGATTAGTTATGATTTTGTTGCCAATATGCTTTCATGTTCTATACTTTGTATGCACTTTTATTAATTCTATCACCTTTATCTATTCCTGAACAAAAAGGGCGAGAATGATAAGGGGAGAAATGGTATCTGTGGCCATCCCCGATCCTCTATCCTCACGGTGGGCAGGAGGAATGGGGATCCTAGGTCCCACGCATCCCTCTCAGGAGCGCTTCAGTCGGCATCATTGGGTGAGGTGAAAAATATAGAGAGATGGAGTCGCCAGTCTATTTTACTCAAAATGGATAAAATAAAAGGAACCATCCCGAAGGACAGCATCCAAAGACATACTGATGCATACGAAACCAAAATGATTCGAAAAGGGTCCGAAGGCTAAGTTACGAAATGGGAAGGTGTTAGGCACCCATTCCGCCCTTACGGTCTCTCATGGATTTTTGTTATTTTCCTTTATTTTCCCCGTGATGTGTGTGCATGTGTATATATAGTGGAGATAAGAATCATCGACTTGTATTATGGAAGAGATAAAGAGAGCCATCCATAGGAATGTTCATAAAAATAATATTAGAAAATAGGATTTATGTGATTATCCTTGTGTTGATTGTTATAATGCAACGATAACATATGTGGAATAATACGCTACTAAGAAAAAATATATGTAATCTAAGAGAATTAAATTTAGAGAAAATAGAAAATGGAAAAAGAGTAAAAAATAGGAATAGGACTCGAGTCTCGAGTTTTACCCCGTGACGCCTACGTAGCCTATAGAGGCATCAAAGTCCACGTAGTTCGCATGCAAAACGAGGGGTGGTGTTTATCCCATAAATCCAATCGGGGGATTCTCGTATTTGTGTCTATATGTGTAAAAAAGTGTTTTAGTTGTGAGAAAAGTGTAAGAAAAGTGTGAGAATTTCTGCTTAAAATTTATGAGCAAACCCTTTTTTTCTTATTTTTGGGGGTTTTTTATTTGTATGAAAATAAGAGATGTGCAATAATACTAAATAAAAATTATATTAAGATATGTGAGATGAGAGAATAAAAGTGTTAAGTAATGAAACAAGTTAATGCAAATTTATGATAATTTAAGGAGAGAATTGAGAAAATTGGACCGTCTTGAAGATCTTGAGCTTGACCTTGAGTGTTGGAGAGCAGCCCTTGCACTTGGATGATGATGGAGGGTAGTGAATTCACCAAGTTTGATCAAAAGGATGATGAAAAATGAAGGTTGGAAAGGGATTTCGATGTGGAAATCACGCTGACTTCGAGAGAGGTTTTCCAGATTTTCTGAGATTGATGTCTATCAGATCTGGGCTCCTTTTGCAATGAGGATAAGGCCTCCTTTTTATAGGCTTAGGGCATTGTCGATCGGTATAGCCCTGGTCCTGCCAATCGGCATGTGTGTTTAGGCACACTGTCGATAGGCAGGGTCTGGGACCTGCCGTTTGGGAGTGTCTTTCTGGCCTTTTCGAAAAATTGACCACAGAGTGGAAACCGTTGATCCGAATCTTGCACGAGGCAGACCGTTGGAAAGGTATTTTAGAGAGATTAGAAATTACTTGGACCACTCCTGGGTTCGAGAGTTGATTTTGGGTCAAATATGGGTCGAAAGCGCTCGTCAGTCCTTTGGACGGGAAAACGTCGAAAGTAAATCGATCATTCGTCCGCATGGTAAGTCAAAATCGTGCAAAGGGCAGACCATTAGAAAGGATAGGAGATGTATTTCGACATTCTAACTAGTTTGACCCGATTCGGGGAGTTGACTTTGGTCAACCGAGCCCTGGAAGCGTTTGGTGACCTCTCGAAGTAAAACGGATCGTTCGTCCGTATAATAAGTCGAAATTGCAAATGGGACAGACCGTTGGAAAGGGGTTTTAGTTCCTTTTGAAGAGTCATTCAGTCTCGGTCGAGCTAGAGAGTTTACTTAGGTCATACTTAGTTTGGGAGTATCCGATGGCCTCTTGATAGAGTTTCGGGGGGAAAATGGATCGTTCGTCCGCATGGTCAGTTGGAATCGCGCACGGGATGGACCGTTAGAAAGGGATTTTAGTGCCCTTTGAAGATTCATTTAGTCTCAGTCGAGCTGAAGACTTTGGCTTTTGGTCAAACGGAGACTAGGAGTGCCCAATGGCTTCTAGGTCAGTACTCGGGGTATGACATGGGCTTATAGTGATGAAGGGATATGCTAAGGACCTAAGGAGAGTTTAAGGGGTAACAGAATGGGGTGTCTACAGAGTCCCTCGATGGGTGAGTGTGGAACACATGATAGCCATCGAATAGACACCACATGATGCTTTTGAAAATAGGATGACCAATTCTAGGGGTTGAGGTCGATTTTGAGGACCCAAGGGATGGTTTGGAGGAAAGGTTTAGGTCAATTCCTGAGGATGGGCTCGGGATGACCGATTCTGTGGGTCGAAGCCAATTTTGTGGGCTTAAGGTGGGATGACCAATTCTGCGAGTCGAAGCCAATTCTGCGGGCTTAAGAGGAGATGACCAATTCTGCGGGCTTGAAGATGAGGTGATCGATTATGCGGGTCGAAGCCAATTACGTGGGCTTGAAGATGAGGTGATCGATTCTGTGGGTCGAAGTCAATTATGCGGGATTAAGTAGAGATGACCAATTTTACGGGTCGAAGCCAATTCTGCGGGTTTAAAGTGAGATGACCAATTTTGTGGGTCGAAGCCAATTCTGAGGGCTTGAAGATGAGGTAACTAATTCTGCGGGTCGAAGACAATTTTATGGGCTTAAAGATGAGGTGATCGATTTTGCGGGCTGAAAGTGAGATAACCAATTCTGTGGGTCGAAGCCAATTTTGAGGTCCTGAAGATGAGGTAACCGATTCTATGGGTCGAAGCGAATTTTGAGGGCTTAAGGTGATGATCCAAGACCGAGGTCAATTCTGACCTAAGAGAGGTGAAGATCGAGGACCGAGATCAATTCTGACCTAACTAAGGTGAAAATCCAAGACCGAGGCCAATTCTGACCTAAGAAAGGTGACGATCGAGTACCGAGGTCAATTCTGACCTAACAAAGGTGACGATCTAAGACCGAGGTCAATTCTGACCTAAGAAAGTGACAACCGAGGACTGAGGTTAAATATGACCTAACTAAGGTGAAGATCCAGGGCCGAGGTCAATTCTGACCTAAGAGACGTGACGATCCAAGATCGAGGTCAATTCTAACCTAAAAGAGATGATGACCAAGGACCGAGGTCAATTCTGACCTAACTAAGGTGATGATCTAATACCGAGATCAAATTTGACCTAAGAGAGGTGACGATCGAGGACCAAGTTCAATTATAACCTAACTAAGGTGATGATCCAAAACCGATGTCAATTCTGACCTAAGAGAGGTGACGACCGAGGACCGAGGTCAATTCTGACCTAACTAAGGTTACGATCCAAGACCGTGGTCAATTATGACCTAAGAGAGGTGACGACCAAGGACTGAGGTCAATTCTGACCTAACTAAGGTGACGATCCAGGATCGAGGTCAATTCTGACCTAAGAGAGGTGACAATCGAGGACCGAGGTCAATTCTGACCTAACTAAGGTGAAAATCCAAGACCGAGGTCAATTCTGACCTAAGAGAGGTGGAGACTGAGGACCGAGGTTAATTCTGACCTAACTAAGGTGATGATCCAAGATTGAGGTCAATTTTGACCTAAGAGAGGTGACGACCGTGAACTGAGGTCAATTCTGACTTAACTAAGGTGACGATCTAAGACCAAGGTCAATTCTGACCTAAGAGAGGTGATGATCGAGGACCGAGGTCAATTCTGACCTAACTAAGGTGACGATCCAAGACCGAGGTCAATTCTGACCTAAGAAAGGTGACGACCGAGGACCGAGGTCAATTCTGACCCAACTAAGGTGACGATCCAAGACCGATGTCAGTTTTGACCTAAGAGAGGATAAAGATTTGATTTTGGGTTCCGTTGGGGAAAAATACCTTGTGATGTTATTTTAAGCCGGGGAAAATGTAGAGTGTCCTTTGGAGACATTAAAATGACTTTCTGGAGTTCCACTGGGGAAATTACCTCGTGATGTTATTTTCAGCTAGGGAGCCGATTGTTGGGGAGATCCTTGTGATTTTGCGGAGGAAAGGCAAGTTTGATACTGTAAACTCCACTGGGGAAGTGATTAGGTGGTCCAGGTATTGGACGTATTACTCGAGGAGGTTTGAGACCTTTGGGGTATAGGAGGTGGTCCTTAGAGATTCTCCGGGGATATGGTCGGGAGGGGATTTACTTGGATCTTGAGAGTTCCGCTGGGGAGATAGGGGTTCCACTTGAGGGAATGAAAAATTTTCTTGGCGGAAATGTTCTAAATCCTTCCGGAGATTTTTAGGAATTTTCTAAGGATTTTTTGGTATTTTCTGGGAATTTTTGTACAAAAGTTTAAGGGCGGTGCCGGTCGGCATGGTTTAGAGGGTGCCATTCGGCAATGGCACAGACTTTTGGACTGCCTCGGGAAGGTAAAGAGGCAGTGTAGATCAGTGGGTGGGGGGTCAATGCCGATCGGCATGACCCTTGGCATCCTATATAAAGGGGGCGAATTCCCTTCATTTTTCACAGCTTCTTGCTTTCTCTCTTCTGTAATTTTCCTTTGCAAATCGTTCTAGCATTTTGATCTTTAAGAAATGGCCGCCTTTGTGAGCACTGCATCGCATAGCGAATGGTTGACTGTCGATGACTGGGCGAATGTGGAGTGGAGGGCCAGGACGCCTCTTTCTTTGGGGAGAGAGAATTATTTCGATGTGTTCGATACGGTTGAGAATGAACGAACCTTGCTACGGGAGCCGTCGCAACATCGCTTTTTGAGGGTGGTGAGCCTGGCGTTTATGTAAGTAACCTGACTTTTGGCATTCTTCTCTTTTTTCTTGGTAATTTTTCCTTCCTTCTTAAATGTTTGACAAGTTTTTTTCTTTTGACAGTCTGATATCTCTTTGAAGAACATGCGTGCATGTGGGACGACGGGGCTTAAGGATGTTTGGGAGCATCTTCCACCTGTGGTGCGTTGGGTGGGATCATTAGCGGGGTTTGGGAGGTTGGCATCTACGCTGGATGACATGCCTCGTTCGACATCGGTCTTATGCGCTTTGGGGGAGAGATGGTGGGATACTACCCACACCTTCCATTTCGATTTTGGGGATATGACCGTGACTCCCATATATGTGCAGTAGCTGCTGGTACTGGATTGTGACGGAGAGCAGATAGAGGTGGATCGCTCTCTGAGGGTGAGGCCGGAGGCGGTGCGGGTGACGCTTGGCGACGTAGGGAGGATAGTTTCTGGAGATTCCATCCAGCTATCCTTGCTGAAGGATGTTTTGCTGAGTAGGGTGGTTTATGTGGAGTATGGGCTACAGGTGAGGCAGATGACCCGATTGTTCATACTGTTGGTGCTGGGAGGTTTCATGGTGGCGTCGAGCGGTGACGTCATCCATTTGTGGATCTTGCTGTATTTGAGGATGTTTTCGAACATCCCTTTCTATGATTGGGGAAGCCTAACTTTGCCGACCCCCTATTTTTCTTTGGACACATTCAGCTGGTGCTGTCGGCAAACTTTTACTAGATCCACGTATCTCCTTGAGGTATTATTTAATTTGAGCATTTTCTTTTCATGCATCCACATTTTTCCTTATGCGTCTCTTTTGTATTGTGACTTCTTATCTTTGGCAGACGTTGTTCTATGAGGTGATTGGGTGCAATACCCAGCTGATCGCTTTGAAGGATGATACCGTTGGCGACTTCTACCGATTGTATCGATGGCGCAAGTCCAACTGGCAGTCAAAGGGATCTCTTTCTTTGGAGGCAGTGCGTCAGGTCTTGAATGGCCTGACCAGTGGTAGGGTAAGACTCCTTCCTCTTCAGTATTGGTTTTTTTGCATGTTCTGATTCTGTATTGACTTATGCCTGCTGGGGATTTTCAAGTGACTTTTTACCCTTGGGGGATAGCCATTCAGGATACGGGGCGATCGGGCTGAATGCACAGATGAGGCGTTTACTGGTGCATGGGTTCGACCATTCTTTGTATCTCAGGGAGAGGGTAGTTCGGCAGATTGCTGGGGAGGAGGTGGTGGTGCCACTCACACAGCCTCCTATGTCTATGAGGCGAGAGCGGCTGCTGTCGGAGGATGCGAGGATCGGTGAGTCCTACATGTTGTACACTGATACGGCTGTGCCATATGACTATATGGACTTTGTGACGAGTTAGTTGATGGATCCCAACATATATCATGCCTTGCCTTTCTCTTCGGCGAGTTTGAGTCGGGCGGTGGGGTCTTCCCACAACGGCGGTGGTCTGTCGGCTTCTGCGGCGGCGGTGACTTCAGAGGTTCCCTTTGTTCGATTGCATACCCCCTCGTACAATATTCGACGGGCCGATGGAGGGCTGGTCCTCATGTTGCACCGTCCTCATGTGATGGATCCGGAGGAGCTGGGCTTGACAGAGGAGGTTCTTCATCCTACAGTATACCTTCTTCCTCTTTTTGGTTCCTTTCCTTTTTTTATCCTTTTTGCTTTGATACTGATTTTCACTTTAACTTGTAGCAAGTCCGGGTGTCGACCACTTGGATGAGGGACATCATAGACTGGATATCTTCGGCGACTGCCCATATTTGGGATGTGATCCTGGTTCCTTCTTGCTTGGTGCCGTCCACTTCGTCCTGGGAGGACTCTGACTCGGGTAGTGGTGGTGTGTCATCTCGCCGTAGGGGAAAGAAAGTGTGTCGCAGGGGTGGAAACTCTTAGAGAGAGAGGGGGGGGGAGAATGTGGGTTTGGGCTGAGTCCCATTGTTTTTTTCTTTTCTTTTTTATTTTCTGCAAAATTTGTTGTAACACAGAAGAAATATATTCATCCAATACAATGGTTTTTTTTATTATCTTTTATTAATGATGAATGCATGCACATGCGCTTTTACTTTGTTGCTGAGACCATAAAGAGATATTTTGGGGATTTTGGAGGAAGGTTTTTTGAAATTCTATTGAGAATATCACTTTATTTTTTATTGAGCTTCTAATTTTTACAAAAGAGGAAAAAGGGAAATTTCTAAAAATCGGGGATTGCCGATCGGCAAGACCCTTGTCCTGTCTATCGACAGTCAATTACAGTCCCATTAATTCAAACCTTTGATTAGTGCCCTCTTCAGCCTCTTGTACTTTATGGGGTAGGATTTCTTTCAATTTCTGCAGGGGTCATGTCTTTTGTGAGGGTTTTCAAGTATAAAAAGGGGTAAGGGTGGAGTGTTTTCATCACACCTTCACATTCTTACTTACTTGCCTACTATCTTTTTATCTTTCAAGATGGCTCTCCCTAGTAGTATTGAGTTTGCCAACTACCTCGAAGCCTTGGAAGCAATGTGCTCTTATAATGCTGACTACGATGCTTTCTTATGGCGCAACCGGCCCATTGAGTGGAACATGTTGATGGCGGTGGTGCAATTTTGGTACCCCGAAGACCATGTATTCCGCTTTGGGTTGGATGAAGTTTGTCCTACCTACGAGGAATTTTTTGCCATGCTGGGAATAAATCCCAGTGTTTCTGCGGCTCTGCCTGAGTTTTCCTGTTCTTCCAGGGAGTTGTTGGCTGGGCTTCTTCGCATTTCTCCTTCGGCAGCCAGATCATTGGTTATTGGGGTAATGATCTCCCTTTCGGCAGTGTTACATTCCATGCATTTACAGGAGACTGTCGATGTTGGATATACCAGAGCCGTTTTTCTGGGCTTAGTATCAAAATTGTTGTTGGTGACTAGGGAACTGCTGGTGGACCCATAACTTGCAGCTGTTATTTCCTGAATGTCATACCGTTGCAATCCTGCGATGGTGATACTGGCAGAGACTTTGAATGTCGTGGATGCCTAGCGAGAAGGTCTTTCTGACTTTCTGAGGGGTAACCCCGTGATGCTGTTCTTGTGGTTGTCTGAGAGACTCCGCCTAGTGACTCCTCCTAAGTATCCTTTTTCGGTCGTACCCAACTTCTTTTCGCGCCACTTCATCAGGGTTGGCTTGTATATTGAGAGCTGGGAGAACTGGTTTGTGGAGCATGGGGCTCTAAATCTGCATTGATTAGTGCCTTAGTGGGGACAGTTGCTACCTATTCTAGGGCTGGGAGAATACCCGTATATCCGGTCGGTTGGTCTCAGACAGACCTTTTTCTATTTCCCTTAGCGAATTCTGCATCAATTTGGCTGGGAACAGGTCGTTCCACCTTGAACATAAGACTTTTTTTCGGTAGAAGATTTGACTGAGCATATGCGCATGCGGCTTGGATCTATGTGGGAGAATTGGCGTTCGTCGACCCATCCTTCTCAATCTGTTGGGAGAGTTTGGCATATCCCTGGGGATTATATGAAGTGGTTGTGGAGGAGACTGGTCAGCAAGATGTTATCAGTGGAGACTGGATAAAGATGTCTTGTCTTATTTAATACCGTGGAGGGAGGTGTTATGGTTTTTTAGAAAGATGGTTCGGGATTATCGGTCCATGGAGCGCTTGCGGCACTCTGTTCAGGCAGGGGAAGCTTAGGGACCCCAGGATGCAGATGATGATGATGGAGCGGGCTCCTCTGGTAGCTGTGGATAGGACTCTTGCAGAGTTTATTTTGTAATGGGGAATAAATGTGGGGATTTTATTTTAGCTTTTATAGGAAGGTAGGGGAATGGAGTTATCTGTTCCTTTTCTCATGTAATCTGTACCGAAATTTCTTATTAGTGAAATAAATAAGTTTTTGATCATCCAAATGTGCCTTTGATGAGTTTTGTATTTTTGAATTATCTATGCCGATGGCTAAGGCATACATAATCCTTTTGTTCAAGTATATGTTAGAATGAACTGTCATTCTCGGAGATAAGAAAAGAATAGTTTTTTGTGAAAAAAGAAAGGGTCGTGCTCATGTAATATGTGTGAGCTGCCTATGTACCTCTAGGGTTTTGAAGATTTTTAAATTGTTTGAAAATGGTTTTGTAGAGGATCAGGCCCACGTAGTTCTGGGTAGAGGGAAATGAAGAGATTTTTTTTTTAGAATAGAAGGGAGATGAGAAGAGTTGTAGCGCGTCGAGGGTGAAACTTCTTGAGACGGTCCAGGTTGACTGGACGATCCATCTCTTCTTCATATAAGTCAATGAGCATGGAGGCACTGTCGAATAAGATTTTCTTGACAATGTAGGGAACGCTCCAATTGGGCTTGAATTTCCCTCTGGGGTCCCAGATGGGTTCTATTATCTCTTTGAGGGCTAGATCCCCTTCTCAGACACCGCGGTCCTTGAATATCTTATTGAATGATCGCGCTATTAGACGATGGTTCCCTTGTATGTGGTATAACACTTTTAATCTTCTTTCGTCTAAGAGGGTCAACTCGTCAAGACGGCTTTAGCACCAGTCTTCTTCACTGACCTTGTTTTCAAACATGACGCACAGTGAGGGTATTTCCATCTCCACGGGTAGGACTCTTTCTTTGTCGTAAACTAGAGAGTAAGGGGTAGCCCCAGTAGAGGTTCAAATTGAGGTTCGATAGCCCCAGAGGGCGTACGGGATCCGATCGGCGCAATCTCGACAGCTTTCAGTCATCTAGCTGATGATGGCTTTGAGGTTCTTATTGGCGGCTTCAACTGCACCGTTAGTTTGAGGTCGGTAGGGAGAAGATTTGTGTCTCTGAATCCCATACTCGTTGACCACTTCTGTAACTTCTGGCTCAAAATGCAACCTGTTATCTGACACTTTCTCGTGCGGGACCCCATATCGACAGATGATGTTTTTCCTGATGAATTTGTCCACTTTCTTGGCGTTCAGCACTTCGTATGACTCAGCTTCGACCCATTTGGTGAAGTAATCAATAGTCAGATGATGTTTTTCTTGATGAATTTGGCCACTTTCTTAGCATTTAGCACTGCGTATGACTCAACTTTGACCCGTTGGAAGCCTTCGGTGTAACTTTCCCTATAATGTCGATACCCCAGGTGGAGAATGGCTAGGGAGAAGTCATGTTGTATAATTCACGTGGAGGCAAATGCTGAAGGTTGGAGAATCGTTGGCATTTGAGGCATCTCCGAACATAGGCAGTGCAATCCTGGGTCATGGTAGTCCAGTAGGAGCCCTGTCGGATGATCTTCTTAGCAAGCATGTGACCATTCATGTGGGGTTCACATTCCCCGTTGTGGATCTTCTGCATTATCTTTTTAATATCACCCCCGGTGATACAGTGCAGATGAGTTCCATCGAATTTCTTTTGGAGTAGTGCTTTGTGACAGATGATGTACTAGGCAGCTAGTCTTCGGAGGGTTTCTCGATCTTTCTTGTCATAACCCTCGGGGTACCTACCATGCTTGAGGAGGCACCAGATATCATAGTACCAACAATTGGCTAGCTCGGGATCTTCTGTGGTGACGAGCTCAATGTGGTAGCAGTGGGTTAGTTTGTCTTGCTTTTAAACTAGGAAGGGGGTCATTGTTATTTCTTCGGGCATGTCGACCATGGAGGCCAAGGTGGCAAAGGCATCAGCTAGGTTATTCTTTGCTCGAGGTAGGTAATGGAAGGTGGCGTCTTGGAATTGGGAGGCTAATTCTTCCAAGTGGGCATGGAAGGGTTGGAGCTTCTCGTCGTTAATTCTCTATTTTTTGAGCACTTGACCGATGATGAGGGCAGAATCCCCGTAGATGTCTAGGCATTGAATACCTTTCTCGAGAGAAACTTTGAGGCCTACCGTGCATGCCTCGTATTCAGTCATGTTGTTGGTACAAGGGAAATCCAGCTTGATGGCGATGGGAGTGTGGGAGTCATCCGGGGCGATCAGAAGTATCCCAATGCCATATCCCTTTTTGTTGGAAGCACCGTCAAAGAACATTTTCCATCAGAGGTTGTCCTGGGCAGTGCATAGGATGTTTTCATTTGGGAATTCAGAGATCCAGACATCGACCTCATCCATGGGGTAATCAGTGAGGTAGTCAGAGATGGATCTTCCTTTCGTGGCTTTCTGCGTGACGTACACGATATCAAACTTGGCTAGGAGCATCAACCATCAGGCCATTCGGCTGGATAAAGTGGGTTTATCAAACAGGTATTTGATAGGGTCCATTCGGGATACAAGTTTTATGGGGAAGGAAATCATGTGGTGCTGCAACTTTTGGGTGACCCAGATAAGCGCGACACATGCCTCTTCCAAAGCAGTGTAGTTGACTTAGTACTCGGCCAATTTACGACTGGCATAATAGATGTCTCTTTCTTTATGGGAATCTTCAAGGTATTGGGTTAGCAAATCCCTAGCTGCAGTGTCGGTTATGGTTAGGTATAGGAGAAAGGGGAGACCATGCTGCAGTGGCATGAGTACCGGAGGTTGGGTTAGATATTATTTGATTCGGTTGAAGGCTTCTTGGCAGGCCTCGTTCCAAACTTTGGTTGAATCCTTTCGGAGGAGTTTGAAGATAGGTTCGTAGATGGAGGCTAACTGGTTGATGAATTGGCTGATATATTGCAATTTCCCGAGGAAACCTCGAACTTCATTCTCTATTCGAGGAGGTGTCATCTTCAGTATGGCTTTCAGCTTGGTGGGATCTGCTTCTATTCTTTTTTCACTGACCATGAATCCCAAGAGTTTCCCCTTTGTAATGCCGAAGACATATTTTTGCGAATTGAGCCTCATCTGATACTGTCGCAGTCGTTTGAAGAACTTTCGAAGAGAGGGAACATGACCTTCTCTAGTTTTGGATTTTATAATCATATCATCCACATAGACCTCAACTTCTTTATGAATCAGATCGTGCAGGATGGTTGTGGCATCCCTCTGGTAGGTAGCCGGAGCGTTCTTGAGACCGAATGGCATAAAAGTGTAGCAAAAGGTTACCTATGGGGTGATGAATGCGATTTTTTCTTGGTGTTCTGGGTGCATTTTAATTTGGTTGTATCCGAAAAACCCGTTGACGAATGACTTAAGAGCATGACTGGCTGTGTTGTCCACGATTATGTCGATATGGGGTAACGGATAATCATCCTTTGGAGAGGCTTTGTTCAAGTCTTGGTAGTCTACACACATCCGAACCTTCCCTCCTAATTTCGGCATAGGCACTATATTGGCTAGCCACGCGGGATATTCGATTACACGAATAAAGACTACGTTCAACTGCTTGACCACCTCTTCTTTGACTTTGAGCGATCATTCGGTGCGGAGTTTTCTCAACTTTTGTTTAACCGACTTGTAATCTGGGATAGTCGAAATCTCATGCTAAGAAATTTTAGGATCAATGTCGGGTATATCGTCATAGGACCATGCGAAGATATCCACGAATTCCTTTAGTAATTCTTCGAATTGTGCACGTTGATGCTCGTTAAGGGTAGCCCTTATCCTAATCTCGCGTAGTTGGCTACTAGAATCGAGGTTAATAACGACAGTTTCTTCTTCATTAAGTTGAACGCGGTTATGTTATTTATTATTAACCTTATTTAGATCAGTTAATAATTATTCATTTACAAAATCATTATCATCAAAAGTTTGATTAGAATCTAAACAGTTAATGTAAAGCACAACAATATACTCAAAATATTCATTTATTTCATTGATAGGAAAAATAGCATTAAGAACCTCATCAAAGGAGGACTCGATTACATTTGAGCAAGGATAGACAACAGAAGAAGAAATAGGGTATGCATTAGGATTAGGGGGTATTTCAACAGGTAGAACTGGCGCAGTATGCCAGTTGAGGAGAGGTGTATCAGCAACTTTGATGAGATGGGATGGATCCAGTGATTTAGTGCTTGAATGAACCATGCAGAGTGTCAGCCCCAGTGTCTGTAATTTGAAGGAATCTTCAGAGTCACTTTCCTCAGTCTCTTCGATATCTTTGATGAGCGGTTGTATATGGTGTTGGGAACTGTCGGCCCATGGGTAGCTGTCTTAGAAAAAGATCTCCATTCCAGGCTTCATCTTCTTGTCTGTATGGTCATACCATGGTTCTGGAAAGCCGTAAAAGGGGAAGTCTTCGCCCACTTTGATGAATCATCCATTCAAGGAGTCACTTGGGATAATCTGGACGCAGTCTAGTCCTCTCTTTGGTCGAGACTCGTGGATCATTCTGAGCTCTTGTTATGATGGTTGATACCCCAAACCACAAGGAGGGAAAGCTTTCTTCAGTTCAATCAACTCGAGTATACCTTGCTATCTTTATCCTAGCCCCAGTCCAAGCATGAAGTGCATATTTCTGAACATTTGAATCACATTAACGTTGCCATGAGGGTCGTATTCTAGACAAACCCTTTCTTTGAAGTCATCCCCTGCCGGGAGTAAAGGTGGTTCAACTCGGAATCCTGATAGGAGCATATCATTTGACCCGTGCTATATCTCAAGAATTGGGCTGCTGGTACTTGCACCCTCGGTATTATTATCGTTGCCCAAAATAGTGATGACTCGTCCGTCAGCAAAGAACTTCAATTTCTGATGGAGTGAGGAAGGCACACCCTTGATATTGTGGAGCCAAGGTCTTCCTATCAACAGATTGAAACAAGATGGGATGGCAATAACTTGGAATTTGACGATAGGTTTTATAGGGCCAACCCTACTACAAGCTTTATGGATCCTTTCACCTCTCGACGGGTATTATCATATACACGTACAGGAGCGGAGGTTGGAGCGAGGTCGCTTTCTTTCAGTCCTAAACATTTGAAGGTTCTTAGTGGGCAGACATTCAAGGCAGATCCATTATCGATAAGAGAAAGTGGTACAACCTTCCCCATAACTTCGATGGAGATGTTGAGTGCATGATTGTGCTTTGGCCCAATCTTGGGTATTTCTTCTTCGAAAAAGGATAGCATTCTGGTAGAGGTCAAGGATCTGACCAAATTTATCGTTTCTTCTAGTGTGGTAGAGGGAGGAACTGTGGGTATAGTGAGCAACTTGATCAAAGTATTTATGTATAGCTGGGAAGATATGAAAATCCCCCATAGAGTGATGTTAGCTAGAGTTTTCCTTAGTTGATCGAGGATATTGCTCTCCTCGAGGGTCATCTCTGGCATAGGAAGGTTTTCCACTCTCTTCCCCTTGTCATTGGCTGGTAGTGAGTTTGGGATCTGGTAATACCTCCCTGATCTGGTCATGTGATTTACTAAAGAAGGGAAGAACATGAATCCCGTGTCCTCGTCAATCTCGAGTTGTTCTGCTACCTCGTTTATTTCTTCGAGGAGTTCTTCAAATGATATCATCCCACACATGTCGATTACCGGGCCCGATTTCTCTGAAGCTTTCTCTTTATTCGAATCTTCGAACTCTTCCCCCCATCCGGTGGTAATATTTCTATCTTTCCATGCAAAGTCAATGCATTCCATAACTTCGACAGCTTCTTCATATAGGTCTTCCCATTCTGTGGGGATATATGAGGGTGAAGGGACCAGGCGCCCTTGTAATTTTAGAGTATTAAGTAACTTGGTTATACTGCAGATATCGTTGGTTTGCTTATATAATTCTGCCATAATCTGAACGACATCATCTAAGCTGACTTCATCGGTCGGTACGACCCAACGGTCTGATTCTTGGGCCCATTTTCTTGCTTCCACGAATAGTGTGCTGAACCTCTGGCAATCAATGATCAATGTGAAGGCAATTTTAGCCCAAACTCTAGGAGTTGGTTTAAGACTTCTGATAATTCCATGCCTCCATTTTCAGTACGGGTATGGACAGCGATGCATGCTCTAGTAAGGACTGACAGTGCCCGATCAGCGAGGCTAATAGGGTGTAGGAGGAAATATGGGCAAATTTGGAGAGGTTTAGGAGAGTATATAGGTGTAATTTGGGTTAAGGGATCAAATTATGGGTTCTCTTCTAAGAAGATGGCATTGGCTTGATTTGGGAGTGGGTTGTGAGTAGTGTTTGTCTTAGGATTGGCTGGTGGGGCGATGGTACCCCGGTCAATTAGACCTTGGATTATATTTTGGAGGTGAAAGCATGGGTCGGCGGTATAGCCAGCAGTTTCGTGAAAGGCGCAATGATCATCTGCCTTGAATTTTCTTGGGAGTGGACTTGGCAAAGGACGAGGTTCCAAGGGTTTGATAAGGTTTCGGCTCAACAAGGCTTGATAAAATTTGGAGAGGGGAGCATGGGTGTATTCTTTTCGGACTGGGATAGGGAGGCTTTTCGGTGCCCATGATGTGGTTGGTTGAGAGATGTTGTTGATGGCTGAGACTGCAGTAGTGGCAATCTTATCATATTTCCTAGGGGTGAACTGTTTGGACACTTTATTTGGTTCAACATCTGTTTTGGCAAGACCCTCCTCGATTTCTACTCTTATTTCTCTAAGATCTCGGAAGTGGGGATAGTATTGTCCTCCCATCTTTGCTCGGACATGGGGTAAGAAGTTCTTCTTCACTATGCTGACTTGTTCTTCCTAGGATGGCTGATTGGTCATGGTTGCTGCTTTTTCCCTCCATCGAGCTATAAGGTTACTAACTTATTCCCCAGAGTTCTGTTTGAGCATCACTAAATCACGATGAGTGACCTCAAGCTCTTCGTTGTATTTTTACTGCGACATGAATTCCTGGGCTACATCCTCCCAACTATGAATTCTGGACTCGTCGAGAGATAAAAAACATTGGAGGGCGCTATCCTTCAGAGTTTCCTGAAATAATTGGGCCATCACTTCTTCAGAAGCCCCTAGTAGAGTGATGGAACGGTGATAGCTACAGAGATGAACAATCGGGGGTCTGCTTCCTCTGAATATCTCGATATTTGGCATCTTGAACTTCTCAAGTAACCTCGCTTTAGGATAAGGAGACATGTGGGTGTAGTCCATGTAATTCCCCTGTAACACCCCGCCAAATTAAATACCGGGTGGCCAGTCCCATACCAAATTAAAACAGAATATACAGTTGGCTCATTCTTAGCATCACTGTCGAAAACATTTACAACTTACCCAATACCCAATTAAGCTGGTGTTAAAAACTTTCCAATTTTAAATTTCAACAAAACCATTTTTAGTTTAAGAATAACACTACACATTTTATTCTGCAAAACTAGTAACACAATAAATAACACAAAAGAATTTAAATGCAATTGGAATAAACATTCCCAAATAATATAAATCCTTTACAATAATCCCAACCATGTTGAATGTATTAAAAAGTCCCGAATACAATAGCATTTGACCTCGATAGAAAAGATAACTGAATCCTTTGGGCGACATGCCCTAACTAAGAATACTGTGAATCAAAAGATGAAAGGCGTCTAGGCAAAACTCCATCAATCCATAGCCTGTCATAATCCGCTAACGTTGGCGTCCCTGTTTCTGGACACCTGATATAGAGATACAATAGAAGAGAAAATATGCAAGGAAACGGGTCAGAGCCCGAATGTGTAGATTATTTTTAAAACATCAAGTATTTAACAAGTGCAATAAATCATTTATTATGTACATGTTAGATCCAACTCTCACTTGCAATTCTCACCTCTCAACTAGAGTGCACACTTAACGTTTCCTATTAACCTCCTAGTTAATGGTTCCTCTTTTCTAGTCTCCATATATAAATTCCATTCCCATATCATAATCCCCGTATGTCCCATACCATACGTCACATTATTATTCATTTACATCTCTTCTTTATATGATTAGTTTCTCATTGACATGAATCATTACTCATTAATATGAATCGTTTCTCATTATCATGAGTTAAGCTTTTCAATTCTATAAGCATCAACATTTATTACTTAATTCCATTATCTTGTTCTATTCACCGTTATCTACAATTATCACCGTAGATAGATTTAAACATAATATATAATTATGTAACCATTTAATCCATTATATATATATATTCATATATAATACAGCACCCCGAGTCACAACTATGGTGCAATGCATTACTCTGCTATCATGTCCCATCATCGCATGTCGCTGAATAGGGGACTACAGGTTCGGTAAGATTCCACGAACCACAAACAACAAACAAATTGGAGGCGAACATAGTTCTCGTATCCATGGGTCACGCACATACCTACGTACCCACAGTCAGCGGACTTATCAACTCCCCAATAAGTCTTTCATAGACCTAAGTTCTCGAGCGACAAATCAAAGATCCCATGGATTCATCAGGATATGACTGCCCTCACGCGTAAACCTCCCACCGATAGCAAGTAAGCTAGGTATGTCATACACATAAATCAATAATCAATCAAATAGGTATTATCATACCTATAATATAATATCAATAAGGTAATTATCACTACCCTAAGATATTTCCTCTACGTAGCATTATATCCCTTTTAAATCCCACGTATTAACATATTATATCTTTACTTCATAATTTAATTATCCTCGCATCCTATAACATCTCTCCACTCCCGACGTCGTTAAGGTTCATGCGCGGAGCGTCTCGCAAAGCAAAATCCAAACAAGGAACCCCTCCAATACACTACTACTTAACTTTGTCGATCGAGGAGGTCCGACAACTACAACTATGCGATCGGGATAACCTCATACCTCTTTCAACCCAAAAATGTTTTAAACTCCCATCTCTATCCAGGAGTCATACCACTACGCTCTTGTACTACACTCAGTCCTTGCGTAATTAATAATGAGTTTAAACTCAGTCCTTAATGTTCAAATTGTAACCCTAAGGCTACCCTCACTCAATACACAAGATTCAAATAGATTTTTCCTCAACATATATTCAGTAAGAATTCACTAATATCCTACTGGTCCATAACATCATTTCTCCCGAATTACTACGAGTTAAATTCTCCTTTTCATTAAGGTTAAAATCGATAGTTTCAAATCTCTTATAAACACATATTCTTTCTCTTAGGATTAAACCCTCTTGTAAACTTAAGGATACCCAGGTGTTACATCAAATCACCCCTACTGGTCCTATCTTTAATCCTCATACATCTCCCTTTAGAATTTAACAAATGAATCTAGCAACCGAAATTCCATTCGATATAATTTTCATCATTTTAATTACTTGAATCCAAATCAAATTAATTCAAATCTTATCAAGGGTTTACTGATATTTTCTAAGTCCCATAATATCCAAAAAATAATCTCCAAAGATCCACAAAAGGTTTGGGATAAGAATCAACATTTAAAAAGAAACAACTTTACATATTCAGGGGAAGTCGATCGATCGAAGGCAGGGGTCGATCGATCGATCCCTCAGGTCCAAGCCTGGTTTTTTGCATTTTCTGCAACTACGGGTTTCACCATTTTTACTCATTTAAACCTTCATATTAACCTCCAAAATGAGTTATAATTATTCCTACATGATATATCAACATATATGAACGATTTCCAATACTCTAAACATCCTAGAATCTTCAAGGGATTGGATTAAAAGCATGTTTATCTCCTTATTTCCAGAAATTATCAACATATTAACTTCAAGAACACTACAATGGTATTTCAGATTTTTCTTCAACATATTCATGACTATAACATGGATTAATATCATCCTAAAACATGAGTTAGATTCCTATATCATTTCAGTTTTCCAGAACTCCATTTAATACTCCATTATTTCTTCCAAACAATAATAATCTTCTCTTTTCATATTATTCTAACATGGACAATATACAGACTTAAATTGCCATTATCAAACACTTGCCTTTCTTGTAGGTCTGATCCTTTGGTGTAGTATATTTCAGTTGGTTGTCCCTTCTCCGGTCAAACTCCGGTGGTGGTTGGTGGTGGTGAACCTTGGTTCTTGTTCTTCTCCTTCCCAAGTGGCTTTTCCCTTCCCAAGCACTCTTACACTCTCTCTAGGAAGATGGCTGCTCTTATTTGTGAAGAGGAGATGAATAACCCCCATACACTTAATCTACCAATACTTATAATAGTGCCAAATCCGTAATCACTATTCATCCCTTTAGAAAATGACCAAAATGCCCTTTCGGGTTGTCTATTCATTTCCAAATGACCCGAGACTCAAAATTAACATCCAAATAGACTTTTCTGACTATTTCGAACCTTCCGGACGCAACGACGCAGTCGAAATGACTATTAGATCAATAGAAAATAAATTTCCTTTTTAATTTAATAAACTAGTCCCGACACGTCCCATATCGCGTCTGACTAAAAATATAAATTACCGAATTTATATCATACAGTCATATCAATGACATCATATTCATATATTACCTAAATACCTTTAAGTAATATTCAGAATCATCCATTTTAATATCCACCGTCCGGATAAAACCCGAATGAATTAATTAATAATAAAATCCAATTAATCCATTAATTTAAAATATAACCATTTTAAAAGTCATTTAAAATTACGGGGTATTACATCCCCTAGACTCTGACTTGGTCAAACTTCTTGGTAAGCATCTTGAGGTATTCTTTGACTTTGTTCAGCTCTTCTTCCTTCGGATCAATGATCATAGGCAAGTTGGCCCCATGCTGGGCAGGGTTCAGCATCGGAAGCTAGGCAGGCGGTGGCCCATTAGCAGGAGGGGCACGTGGAGCGTGCTGATACTCTTCGAGAACCCAGATGGGCTCGAGTGGACCCATAGCACCAGGGAATAAGGCCTCGGGTTCTTCAGGAATAGAAACCTGGTTTCGTTGCATTTCTCGGACCTTAATTTGGAGGTTATCAATCTTGGACACGAGATGAGCTAGGACTGTCGTTAGATCCGACTGCACAACGGGTACTTGATCTGTGTTCTCTATAGAAAGAGAATGGATTCCGAACTCGGAAGAAGTAGCATGGGAACGGACGAAACTCCGGGATGATCTGACTGAAGACCGAAGCCAATAAGAAGACAGGCCAAGGGTTTGTGATCGACCTAAGAAGGCGCAAAAATGGGATTTATTTTTTAGAAAAACGAATGACATTTTTTTTTCTTTTTCCTTTTGAGATGAAAAGACAAAATATTTTTGGATTTTTTATAAAGAGAGGAGAAATGTTTTTGGCTTTTTGATAAATAAGGGAGAAATGTTTTTGGATTTTTTTTCGAGAAACGGACCTCAACATGATTATTATAATTATTATGTTCTCACTTGTATTAAATTCTCCTAAATGCAAAATGAAGTTCAGGACGGGACCTGAGCCTGAAAAAGTTGGGTTTGTAATATATGCAAAGCTATGGCTGGACTTGTGACCAGGCTCACGGACAGGGTCCTGTTTTAAAAATGCGCGAAAAATTTGGGCGGCAGGCCGACCCGAAATTTCGACAAAGTTTCAGGTAGAAACCGACAATCTACCATGTGTGTCCTAGGCTTGACACCTATATGTGGGTATACAGTTTGTTTAGGTGAATCGGAAAGGGTTCCCCCCTTTGGCGTGACTTCCACGATATACATCTTGCTCTTGCGGGCAATCGGTACGTGTGGACAAGCCATTTGATATACCTGAGTGTACGTGAATTGCCTCACTATATACCTCGTGGGGATGGTATGTGTGAGAGCTAATTCAATATACTCAGCATACGTGAACGAGTTGCTTGCGATATACCTCCCGTCATGACTTTGATCAAGCAGTACGATGCGAGGGGAACTGTTTGATATACGTCGAAGGTACTTGGCCAATGGAAGGTGAGAGTCATATCGCTTAGGCTAACTACACCCAACCGGATCAGCGCCCATCACGAAGTGACCCTCCAGTTACTGGACAAAATTTGGTCAATAACAATGATCTTTGGTGATGTTGTGTGAATCATGCATGATTCTCTTATTAGTATCTTATGAGAATGTCTTCTTGATCATGCCCAATGGGGAGAAAAGTACAAGTACAAATGGTATACCAAGTATGGGTGATGCGTGCAACATGAGGATGTATGTGATACTAGGTGCAGGTGGTGTGAAGTGTACATGGAGAAATTTTCTACAAGTGTGTGAATAGAAGAATAAGCATGGGGGACACGTGGGAAAAAGGAACATGTGAAAATGGGGAAAATATAAACAAACATAACACCCATGTAAATAGAGTCTAGCCCTCAAAATAAAATCCCCAGGGGAGTCGCCACTGTGGCCATCCACGATCCTCGATCCTCGCGGCGAGTGAGCAGAGTGAGGATCCTAGGTCCCGCGCATTTCTCTCGGCTGGCATCATTGGGTGAGGTGAAAAATGTAGAGAGATGGAGTCACCAGTCTATTTTACTCAAAACAGACAACAGAAAGGGATCCATCCCGAAGGACAGCATCCAAAGACATACTGATGCATACGAAACCAAAATAATTCGAAAAGGGTCCGGAGGCTAAGTTACGAAATGGGAAGGTGTTAGGCACTCATTCCGCCCTTACTGTCTCGCATGGGTTTTTGCTATTTTCCTTTATTTTCCCCTTGATGTGTGTGCATGTGTTTATATAGTGGAGATAGGAATCATCAACTTGTATCATGGAAGAGATAAAGCGAGTCATCTGAAGGAATGTTCATAAAAATAATATTAGAAAATAGGATTTACGTGATTATCCTTGCGTTGATCGTTATAATGGAACGATAACGTTTGTGGAATAATACGCTACTAAGAACAAATATATGTAATCTAAGAGAATTGAATTTAGAGAAAATAGAAAATGGAAAAAGAGTAAAAAATAGGAATAGGACTCGAATCTCGGGTTTTACCCCGAGATGGATACATAGCCTATAGAGGCATCAAAGTCCACGTAGTTCGCATGCAAAATGAGGGGTGGGGTTTATCCCATAAATCCAATCGGGGGATTCTCTTATTTGTGTGTATGTGTGTAAAAAAGTGTTTTAGTTGTGAGGAAAGTGTAAGAAAAGGTGAAAATTCCAGTTTAGAATTTATGAGCAAACCCTATTTTTCTTATTTTTTTGGGTTTTTTATTTGTATGAAAATAAGAGATGTGCAATAATACTAAATAAAAAGTATATTAAGATATGTGAGATGAGAGATGAGAGATGAGAGATGAGAGATGAGAGATGAGAGATGAGAGATGAGAGATGAGAGAATAAAAGTGCTAAGTAATGAGACAAGTTAATGCGAATTTATGAGAATTTAAGGAGAGAATTGAGAAAATTGGACATTCTTAAAGATCTTGAGCTTGACCTTGAGTGTTGGAGAGCATCCCTTGCACTTGGATGATGATGGAGGGTAGTGAATTCACCAAGTTTGATGAACAGGATGATGAAAAGTGAAGGTTGGAAAGGGATTTGAATGTGGAAATTACGCTGACTTCGAGAGAGGTTTTCTGAATTTTTTTAGAGTGATGTCTATCACATCTGGGCTCCTTTTGCAATGAGTACAAGGCCTCCTTTTTATAGGCTCGGGGCATTGCCAATCGGCATAGCCCTTATCCTGCCAATCGACAAGTGTGTTTAGGCACATTGCCGATAGGCAGGGTCTGGGACATGCCGTTTGGCAGTGTCTTTCTGGCCTTTTCAGAAAATCGATTGCAGATTGAAAACCATTGATCAGAATTGGGAACGAGGTGGACCGTTGGAAAGGTATTTCAGATACATTAGAAAGTCCTTTGGATTGCTCCCGGGTTTGGGAGTTGACTTTGGGTCAAATGTGGCTCGAAAGCGCTCGCTGGTCCTTTGGTAAGTCAGAATCGCGCACGGAACAGACCGTTGGAAAGGCTAGGAGATGTATTTCGACATTCCAAAGAGTTTGACCCGGTTCGGGGAGTTGACTTTGGTCAATCGTCCCCTGGAAGAATTTGGTGACCTCGGGGAGTAAAACGGATCTTTCGTCCGTATCGTATGTCAAAATCGCTCATGGGATAGACCGTTGGAAAGGGGTTTCAGTTGCCATTGAATATTTATTCAGTCTCGATCGAGCTGAAGAGTTTACTTAAGTCAAACGGTGCCCGGGAGTGTCCGGTGGCCTCCTGATCGAGTTTCGAAGGAAAAACGGATCGTTCGTCTGCATGGTAAGTCGGAATCGCGCACGGGATGGACCGTTAGAAAGGGATTTCAGTGCCCTTTGAAGATTCATTCAGTCTCGGTAGATCTTAAGACTTTGGCTTTTGGTTAAACGAAGCCTGGGAGTGCCCCATGGCTTTTAGGTCAGTACTCGGGGTATGACCTGGGTTTGTAGTGATGAAGGGAGGCGCTAAGGACCTAAGGAGAGTTTAAGGGGTAACAGAATGCGGTGTCTACAGTATCTAATTGTATTGTAATATTATCTATGTTCAGACGATTTAACTTAGGAGGAGAGCGCTATCTTCTTAAGTTGATTGTAGTTGATAAAGGGGAGAATTAATTTTGGGGGAGTATTTTTATGCATTTAATATTCTTGATATTTCCTATGCGTTTGATAATTTGCTTAAGTGTGCAGGAATTCTTCTATATATGGCAACTTTCTTCATCGGTAAAGATTTTGATCCTTGGGTTTTTGAGTCAAGTTATGTATTTTTTATTTTGGGTGGGATATTTTTTTAAGTCTAGTAGATCTTGACGGCCCTTTAGGATTTTTGTTGGTTTTTGTTCCGGAATAGCCAAAGGGGGAGATTTGTAAGGACACAAGTCTCCGATTGAGTCTCAATGTTGTGTTGGCTCAATTCCGGACAAAAATGTTTGAGTCATAGGATAGTGTTCAAGTTTATCCACTCAAGCCTATGATGTGTTAGTTGAAGGCATAACGTCCAAGATTATAAAGCTTCATAAAATGTCGAGTTTATTGTGCCTCGTTTCTACGTCAACAACATTTTTTCCGTTTACTCCTAAGGTATGAATGCATTACATATTTATATAGGATCTTGGAACAATTTTAATTGGGTGAATTTTTATTTGAAACTGATGGTTATTTTCAGAAGGTTTATTTAAAACTTTAAAATAAAGTTTCTGGGCTAAAATTGAATTTTTAAGCTTTCTGATTTGTCGTTCGAAATTGCCGTCATTCGAATGAGAATTTTGTTTGAACGAGGTTTGCCAATGACTTGCCACTAAAACTTCGTTAGATAGTTCGTTCGAATGAAATGTCATTCAAACGAAAATATCGTTCGAACGAGATTTCGGCGGGAACAATTTTTGGCAGTTTTTTGGCACTTTCCCACTACTTTGTCCCACTAACATTTTGACAAAATTATGTAGTGCGGAATAAAAAAAATTCAACGTAACTTTTTCATATTCTTCCATCTCCTAGAGAGAGTTTTGAGAGTTTAACTTTTCTATGAAAAGGTTCATGGTTTAAGTGTTTTGCTTTCCAAGAAAATCACCCTAAAACACTTTTGGTTTACACCCATATTGTTTGGAGTGTTTGGCACCGGGTTTACTCTATCGAGTTCAAGAGTTCGTTTAGGTTTGCTTCTACGTCCCTCAAAGAATAATTTCGTTGTTTTGCTGCGGCATTCTCATACGGTGAAAGGCACCGCGTGTTGTTGATGGGTTCCTAAAAGTCCGATCGGTGGATTTCGAGACCGCGGTGGAGTTTCGTGGTTATTCACTAGATAGAGGTGTGTACAAGAAGGAGTGTCGGGGCTTGGACGGAGTCAAGTCGAGTGTTTGTAAGTCTAACTGTCTTGTACTTGTAAAACTGTACTTAGTGGATTTGAGGCTAGGATCGTCCGAGATTTTTTTCCCGTTGTGGGTTTTTCCTCGTATATCGCGGCGTAGTGGTTATTTATTTATTTTATCTTTTGCAAAATTCACATTAGATGCATGCTTAGGTCAAAAGATAAAATTTGGTTTAAATCACTACTTACTTAAATTGGTGCTAATTTAAATTTGGGTATATGTTAATTTAATTCAAGTCATCGTTTAATTTGTTAAGATTGGTTTGGCCTAATTTGTAAAATGAATTAATATTGTTAGGCAAATTTCTAGGACTTGATTTAAATCATTTTCGTTTAAGTGAAAACATATTTGGTGATTAATCTAATTTCACTTTGTGTTTATGTTTAATTTTAGTCGAAAGAAATTAAAATTTGGTGTGTACTTGTTTATGTGAACCATCTCGCTTCTGCATCTCAAAAGGAAATTGAATTTTACTTTTTGGTGTTAAGATTTAAAAATTGGGGGCTATCTCCTCTACACTAGATGATTTTATTAAACCTTAATAGCATACCTTATAATTCAGGAAATATACTGCCATTCTACCCACATGAGTTCTATATGGCCTATAGGACTTAGGGTTCGAGCGCCTAGTTTTGCTTACAATATGGATGCCGCTCTTCGGAGTTGGGGTTAGAAGTGTTAGTTTAACTCCAAAGGTTTTGGATTGATTATTCTTTAATGTTTAGGATGAGTGTTATAATAAATGTATCACTACACATTTGAAGCCTCTATAATTGATAATTATGGGTTATCCGGAACCCTTATTTTTATGACTGGAAAGAAACTATCTAGTTATAACGACCATTTCGTCCTCGAAAATATCAAAATATTCCATTATGACATTGTTCATTACCTTTGATATTTTATTTTACTTTATATTGTTTTAATTGCGATTTATTATACATTATATCTCATTTATTATGCTATCAAACCTTTGAATTATGAACTTGTTATATAAGTAGAATATCTACATGGTAAAGTAGTTCTTATTCATTTCCCTTCCAAATAGAAAGTGAACTCGAAGAGGGAGAAATACATCCTCCCCTATGGACTTTTATTCTGTTTTACCTAGGAAAACATTTTCAATTACGTACGTGTGGGCGGTAAAAAAAGACAGTAGCACAAATTGGAATACAGTCACTACTACTTATCATCTTATATAAACCTAATAGTCCTGATTTACTTCCATTAAATGAGCCCCCGAATATATGTAAACAGGTGCAGTTGCATCCTATTTGAATAAAGTTTCCTTTTTCCTGAAATTTTATTTATATTACAATTATTATTCTAGTATTATTATCATATATAAAATACCGGGTGTGACATTATTGGTTTGGTTTTTCTCGTGTGAGGCTTTAGTTTCTTTTGCTTGGGTGGAGCCTGAGGCTATCATGTGTTTCTCAGGGGATTATTAGGCTTTGTTTGCTCAGGTTGAGTCGGAGGTTTTATAGGGGTTTGGTACTTGGGATTTGATATTTTTTTCAAATTTTTATAACATTATTCGTATTTTATTCATGACTATGCATTTATTCTTTCCATGAGGAAAGATTATCGATGACATTTTAATACAGAAAGTTCCATGATACTATTACTTACAGGATAAAAAATGGCCAATATGCATATGAATAGAATGAGCCTAAGCTCTTTTTATTAAAATGGGTTGACATATTAAAAATAAAATACACATGGGAAAAATTCACCATCTTTTAAGACTTTTATTTTGGAGAGAGACGACTTTTGTCTGCTTGATGGTGAGCCCCTTGTCTGTACTGATGTCGAAATGGTGAGAAAAGGAAGTTCCTTATTCTTTTCTTAGTGATCGGGCAAGAGCCTTTGGATATGTCTTCGGAATTGGAGTGTCGTTCCTTAACCCTGATAAGATGTCATTTTGGGGGGAGTCCTTAGTGAGTGTGTATATTCATGATTCGTCTAGGGATGTGGGATGATTTGAAGAGGGCATATTTTTGGGAAGAATGGTGTATTGTATTTTCTCGTTTAGGCTTCTTCTGATTGTTTTTTTCGTAGCATCACCCTTTGTGTGATGTTTCTTAAATAAGGATGACTACGCGGAGTCTTAAAATGACTTAGAGCACTATTATATCACTTGATGCTTAGTTTATTAGACTGGACAGGTTCTTTTAGAGTGAGGTAACAATGACCATAAGTGGATTTTTTTTTCCACAAATTGGGGCTTTTGGGTATTTATTTGGACTGGGCCCGAAGTGATATCTCGAGGTGCCTATGTATCGTTGATTCAAAGAAAACAAGGTGTATGTATTGAATGCCTGTGATAAAAATATAGCGGAGGATCAGGTTTATGTAGTTCTATCGAATTTAAATGTTGGGGGAGGAGGCTTAAATTATTTTAGTTGACTTCAAGAGAAAGGTGGGTAGCACAAGTGGGATTTTTTTATGTAAGTTTCGGAATGTCTATAGGTTTGCATAGTCTTACCTACCATTATGATCGATTGCTTTTGTGTTAAATCGCTCTTTTCCTTTTTTCCACTAACAATCTTTAAAAAATAATTTCTACAATCGGTTAAGATTGAAGGGTTGGGAAAACGTGTTGTAACACCCCGAGAGGTGATACTAAAAAATATTGATAAATTAGAGAATTTTTTTTATATAAAACAATACCACTTAAGATTGAGAATAAATTTGCGGAAGCATAAATATAAATCGACTAAATAAAATTTTTTAATTTTATTAAATCTCAAATGTCCTTCTACATAACAATTTATAATAAACAAAATGATACAAATAAATTTCGAAAATAAATATCCAGAGCCTCTAATGACGCTCTCCATCCCAACGATACCATAAATATCATATCGCACCAACCAGAAATACAAAAAACTATGGGGGTGAGCGGGAAACTCAGTAGCCCGTATAAAATCTCTAAGTGTAATACACATACTCGTGTGTGGGCACATCATATACAAGAGTGTATGCAATATGAACACTCAAACTAAAATTCCAATAATATAATTATCACCTATGATCTCACCACGGCATTACAAAACCCAAGACCCAGTATCAAAATTTTCGCCGCACTTCCCACAGTATGGTATGGAGTACTGTCCACTATCGTGTTAATTATTCTTGAAACAATCTAATTTCCCGCAAAAATAAATAACATAACATGGGCACACTACCCATCATAATCTGGCATCAGCGCCATAAAATCTTATCATACTCGCCAACCGGGTTCCACGGCCTACTCTTTGGATAATAAACAAAATCGTAGCCGAGAGAACATCTCGTCCAGTAAGTGTTTGGCTAAGGAATGCCTATACATTCTCCAATAATAATTATCATAATATCATTGTCCCAATTAAAATAAATTTCAAATTTATTATTCGTAAATCAAGTTTGCATGTTTTCTACCCATTTTTATAACCCAACATGCCCGTAATATCAACTAGCTTCGTTTCCCAAACTACACGTCACAAAAATAACACATACAAAATGGGTGAAAGAACGAATGTAATATACGAGTATACAATAAATATAAATACAAAACATAGCATGCATATAAATATATAATTAATATTTAATAAGTGTAGCACACAAAATTAACCACGGGAGAATGAAACTACATCAAGAGAGTCAGAATCCAAAATTGCAGGTCTGTTTTGGAAATCCAGAAAAATCAGATCTAAAGCTTATCTGAATATCCAATATGACTTCAGATTTGGATTCTACACAAAAAATTAGGCCTGGTATGTGTTTTGAGTTTTTTCTCAAATCTCATCCGAAAGCACTCGAAAAGAAGATCTAAACACTCCAAATTGGCTCTTCTCATTCCACTCATTTTTTACTCGTTTGATATCCTTTTTGTCCTTTGTTTTTCATCTTCCGTTACTTATAATCACCCATAATATTCCTTATATAACATCTCTCTCAAACCCTATCTTGGAGCCTAAGCTAATACATAATACTATATTTCTCTTTAATTTAAAATTGCCTACTTTACATATTTAACTCATCACAAAATGTCCAAACTAAATTTAAATTTGAATTTAAATGTTTGATTCGATTTCAAACAAAAATAAATTGTTTTTAAATATAATATAAAAAATATTTTTATTTAAAATAAAATATATTGACTGAAATCGTATAGAATATTCATGAATATGCTCTCGAAATTATAGGGTATTATATTCTTTCCCCCTACAAAAGGAATTTTGTCCTCGAAATTCAACCAAAATTTTCTTAACTTAAATTCAAATAGAAAGTTCGACATCACCCAAGTAAGATCGAACATAAAACAAATCTTTCTCAATAGACGACATAATGAACCAATAACCCCAATACGAATAACTTATGCTACGATACCACTTTGTAACACCTCAATAGGTACTACGAAAAAATATTGATAAATTAGAGATTTTTTTAATATAAAATAACACCATTTAGATTGAGAATAAATTTCTAGAAGCATAAATAATAAATCGATGAATAAATTTTCTATATTTTATTAAATCTCAAATGTCCTTTTACAAAACAATTTAAAATGAACAAAATGGTACAAATAAAATTTGAAAATAAATATCCATAGCCTCTAGTGACGGTCCCAATCCCAATGATACCATACATATTATCTGGCATCAACCTGAAATACAAAAACTTGTGGGGGGATGAGCGAGAAATTCAGTAGCTCATATTAATGCTCCAAGTGTAACTACACATATTCGTGTGTGCATGCATCATATACAAGAGTGTCAATATGAATAACATATGCTCTGATATTTCATGTAATACCCCGTAATTTTGAGAGCATATTTATGAATATTCTATAAGATTTGAGGCGGGATATTATTTTTTAAATGAAAATGTTTTTAATATTACATATAAAAATAATTTATTTTGGTTTGAAATCAAATCAAACATTTAAATTCAAATTTAAATGGCTTTTGGACATTTTGTGATGAGTTAAATATGTAAAGTAGACAATTTTAATTGAAGAGCAATATAGTAACATGCATTAGCTTAAGCTCCAAGATAGGTTTTGAGAGAGATGTTATATAAGGAATATTATGGGTGATTATAAGGAAAGGAATATGAAAAATAAATGACAAAAACGAAATTAAAAGAGTAAAAAACGAGTGGAATGAAAAGAGCCAACTTGGAGTGTTTAGATCTTCTTTTTGAGTGCTTTCGGATGAGATTTGAGAAAAACTCAAAACACATACCTGACCTAATTTTTCATGTAGAATCCAAATCTGAAGTCGAATTGGAGATTCAGATAATTATGTGATCTAATTTTTTTGAATTTTCAAAACAGACCTACAATTATAGATTTTGACTCTATTGGTGTAGTTTCATTCTCCCACGGTTAGTTTAGTGTGCTACACCTATTCAATCTTAATTATATATTTATATGCATGACATGTGTTGTATTTATACGTATTTTATGCTCGTATATTATTATATTTATTCTTGCACCCATTTTGTATGTGTTATTTCCATGCCGTGTAGTTTGGGTAACGAAGGTAGTTGATTTTACGAGCATGTTGGGTTATAGAAATGGTTGTAAAACATGTAAACTTGATTTATGGAAATTGAATCTGAAATTTATTTTAATTGGGATAATGATATTATGATAATTATTATTGGAGAATGTATAGGCATTCCTTAGCCAAACCACCTGCTGGCTTGCTCTCGGCTACGATTTTGTTTATTATCCAAAGACTAGGCCATGGACCCCGGTTGGCGAGTATGAAAAGATTTTATGATAGTGATACCGGGTTATGATGGGTCGTGTGCCCAAGTTATGTTATTTATTTTTGGAGGCCATTGTATTGTTCCGAGGAAAATTAATAGTATGATGGACGATAGTCCATCTGGGAAGTGCGGCAGGAATTTTGATACTAGGTCTTAGGTTTTGTAGTGTCATGGTAAGATCATAGGTGATGATTATATTATTGGGATTTAAGTTTGAGTGTTCATATGGCATACACTCTTGTATATGATACACACACACATGAGTATGTGTAGTTACACTTGGAGTATTTATACGAGCTACTGAGTTTCCCACTCATCCCCATATAGTTTTTTTTTGGTATTTCAGGTTGATGCAAGATGATATTTATGATATCATTGGGATTGGGATCGTCACTAGAGGCTCTGGATATTTATGTTTCAAAATTTCTTTTTTTCATTTTGTTTATTGTAGATTGTTTTGTAAAAGGACATGTGAGATTTAATAAAATTGAGAAATTTTATTCAGCCGATTTATTATTTATGCTTCCTCAAATTTATTCTCAATCTAAATGGTATTGTTTTATAGTAAAAAAAATTCGCTAATTTATCAATATTTTTGTAGTAGCACCACTCGGAGTGTTACACGTGTCTCTGTCGAGATCAGCTTAGGTAGCTGCACCATTAGAGTTTATTTGGGTGATAAGGTAGGGTTCTCCCGAATTGGGTGAAAATTTACCTTCGGGAGTCCACGAAGATTTTAAATTTTATTTTACGACTAGGTCTTCATCTTGTATGTTTCACTTATTGGCCCTCTTATTGAATGCACGAGTGATACGTTATTAATAGCCTTGATTGTAATAGAGACCTTTAGTCTCCTCTCGTCGAGGAGAAAGAGTTCGTCCTAATGGTATTTTACCCCATCAGTTTTGTCCACTTGGCTTTTGAGCATGACCCATAAGGATGATATCTCAAGTTCATTTAGTAAGACTTCCTCCATGCCATAAACTAAAGAGTAGGGGTGGCCATTATTGAGTTTCTCTTTATTGTGCGGTAGACCCAAAGGGCATATGGTAGTTTGTCTGACCAATCGTTGTAAGTCTTAGTCATCTTATTAATGATGCTTTTGACACTTTTGGTAGCATCTTAGACCGCTCTATTGATTTGAGGCCTGTATGTATATGACTTATCTCGAGTAATCCCATACTCGCGTTATAGGTTTGAAACCACTTTCTCGAAGTGAAACTCATTGTCCAATACCAAATCATTTGGTACGCCAAAGTGAGAGATGATATTTTAACATATGAATATTCCCATTTTCTTTAGTTTTCATCACTATGTATGATTTTGCCTTGATCCATTTGGTGAAATAGACGACGACGACTAAAATAAATTCATGCTCGATGGAGGCTTTTGAAGTTACTTTCCTAATAATGTCTATCCCCTAGGTGGAGAAAGGCTAAGGTGAGGTCATGCAGTAGAGCTTTCGGGAAGGTAGATGTTGTCGTGGGGAGTACAGTTGACATTTGAGGCACCTCTTGATGTATTACGTGCAATCCTTTTACATGGTAGTCCAATAGCATGACTGCTTGAGAATTTTTTTTAGAGAGGGTGTGCCCACTCATATATGGGCTACAGTCTCCACTATGGATTTTGTCTATGATCTCAAGGGTCTCGTCTTTGGTGACACAACATCAGTACTCTGTCAAAACTTTTTTTGTAGAGATGGCCCCCACAAATGATCAATTGGGCTTCTAATCATCTTAGGGTGAGTTGGTCACTTGTAGAAGCATTGAGTGGGCAGTGGTTCTTGTGGAGAAATTTACATATGTCGTCATACCATATTATGGGTCCTATTATTGTTTTCTATATGGCATCAACCTTATAGAAATAGGAAGTGGTGCTCTATCTAGTAACGATAAATGTGATTTACGTAGTTCCTTATTGCATGTCTATCATGGAGGATAGGGTGGCGAGTGTGTATGCAAAAAAAAAAATTTAGCCCTTGCGAGGAAGTCAAGTTTGAGATCTTCAAAGCATAAAGCTACCTCTTCTAAGTAGGAATGATATGGTTGCAGTTATTTATCTTGGATTTTACATTTGCCTAATATCTGACTAATGACGAAACTAGAATCTCCATAGGCTTTCAGTCGATAATTTCCATTTCCAAGGTGATTTTGAGACACGTGATGCAAGACTCATACTTGCTTATGTTGCTAATACATTCGTAGGTGAGTTTGATAGCACTGGGTAACCACTTTCGATACTGAATCCCCTTTTATTGGAGGCCCCATCGTAGAAGAGTTCCTTAGTTTCTCTATCATTTAGAGCGAAGAGATCCTCGTCGGTGAATTCTTCCTCATTATGTTCTTCTTCACCTGTCAGGGGTTGTTATGTGAGAATGTCATATATGGCTCGTCCTTTGGTGATTTTCTATATGAAGTATGCTATCCTGAATTTGAATAAAATAAGTAGTCATTTGGGATGAGTCGTATATTGAAGGATATCATGTAATGTTGGAGCTTGATAGTGATCCATACGAGATAGACATAAGCCTTTTCCTAGGCGGTCCATTTGATATCATAAGAGACTAGATTTTTATTGACATAGTAGATGGCACATTCGTTTCAGGAACTTTCCATATACTTGGCCAATATGGCTTCGACAACCGTGTTAGTTATTATAATGTAGTGCATGAGAGGTTTTCTCGATTAGGGAGGAACTAACACCAGTGGGTGAGTGAGGTACTTTTGTATATTCTCGAATTCTTCATGGCATTGAGAATTCCATTCTCTAGGTGAGTCCATAATTTTTATTTGGAAGATGGGTTCATAACTATGGTAAGTTAGTTGATGAACCATCTTATGAACTGTATTTTACCCAGGAACCCTATGCCCTCTTTCTCTGTTTTAATTGATGGAATTTCTCATATGGCTTTGACCTTGACTAGTTCTACCTCGATTCCATCCTTACTGACAATTAATCTGAGAAATTTTCTTTTAGTGACTTCGAAGACACATTTATAAGAATTTAGACTCATTTTGAAAAGGCGTAACCTTTTAAAGAATTTTCGTTGTGGTAAAACGTGTCCTCATTTGTCTTTGGATTTGATGATGATGTCTTTTATATAGACCTCCACTTCTTTGTGTTTGAGGTAATGTAGGATGGATATGGTTTCTCTTTGGTAACTTGCACATGTATTCTTGATACCAAAGGGATTAACTTATAACAGTATGTATGAACAATTTTTCTAGCATAGCTTTAGGCTAGTTTGGCATGTCCCGTTACAAATCATCACGCATTGAGAAGACGAATCGAACTCAAGCATATCCAAGTTTGAAGACTTCCCGTCATCTCGATGAGGTATTAAATGATTTAGAGTTTTGATTAATTTACGAAATTATATTGTGGATGTTTATTGTATCAAAAGACGAACACGACTTTTATTTTCAAAAATATGTTATCTGAGATACTATATACGGAGTTTTTAAAACTTTAATTTTTTGTTTATGCCGTTCAAACAAAATCCCTGTGTCGTTCAAATGGCATCACCAAGTCATTAAATCCCAAGTTATTTTCCCAATAATTAGTATCAGAGCTCGGTTGAGATTGATCGTGTATTGAAAAGGTACATATTGTCCATATTGTCCACCAAGAAACCCTAGTTTTAGCATGTTGTATGGATTTGTATTAACATGGTTTTGGAGAGATTCTATAGTTATATCGCTTCCATCATGGTCATGTATGTTTTTTGTGTGATTGAATCCTACAATGGTTTATCCACAGTTATTTTTTATCTTAGATTCGATATGGTAGTAATAACTAAAATTTTACAATTATTTCATTATTGATGTATTTGAAGGCGATTATGAGAGAATATAATGCTTCTTTACATTAGATTCATGTATTCATATGGGTTTGAGTGTCAAGAAAAAGTTTCATGAAGATTCATAAGAGTTATAATCATTTTACATGACAAACCCGAGAAGAAGATGAAGTTGCCAACATATGTCGATCAGAGTGATCCGAACTAAAGGCCAGATCGATCTCGAAATTGAATCAATCATATTTCCAGTCCGGATAAATCTGATTCTATTGGAGTCCTGTCGTGGTTTTTGGTTAGTGTTTTTTCGACCGATTTTGAGGTGGTTCTGCCCCCTTCATCTTCCCACATCATAAAGGATTGTTTCCATATGTTTTTTCACGAAGAATTCTGAGATTCCAAGAGGTCTATTTCGAGAAGGAATCTCGTCTAAAACAAATTATACTTCGAGTTATTATTTGTTTTTCAAGACTTCTACTTGAAGAATGATTTTAGGCCATGATGGAAAAGGGAATTTTTGTCCTTATTTTTTGGTTTGCATTTATTTATTTATTTGAATGTATATCTCTTTATTATCATGTTGAATAATTTAGTGTGCTAATTAGATTAATTAGGAATATACTTTATAAGGATAACATAGATTTAGTTTTGAGATCGGCCTAGATCATCGGGGTTTTTTTCTTCTGAAAAATCAGTTTTAGTTAATCTTTTCTTAAGTGAATTAAATCAGGGTAATTAATTTTCAAGTATAAATTAAATTTTGATCATTGGGTTTCATTTTAATTTTAAAATGGTCTTATTTTTTAAAATTAAATTAGTGAGATTAGGTAAACTAATTTATGTAAAGTAATTTGGCAAATTATCATGGATTTAAAATTGGGCTTTTAGAATTGAATGAATAGTTTTCAAAACCCTCAATTTTTAAAATACTAAGTGAGATAGGTATTTTAACATAAATCCCACAGTTTCCATGTTTTATGAATTATATGTGATTAATTCCTCACGTCAGCTAATGTGCCTCCAACAGATGCAATTAATCAAGGCATCAAGGATTCATTTAACCTCTTATGTGATAATTTTGATAATTAGAATATGAGTCAGTTCGATCCCGCCAACGAGGAAGTCCTTTATGAGCGGGTTCTATATTATGGAATGAAATGGTGGAATACACTTAGATACAACTTTTCATATCCTCTCAGTTATTAGGAGTGGGACCAAAAGTCATTAACTATTCATTATGTTGGACAGAAGTTTCCTGAACTATCTGGATAGCATAATGAAAGATGAAAATATTTTTAGTTCAAGGTGGGTTGATTTAAGCTCCCAATGAGAAATTTCATGTTATAAGTGAACTACGATGTCCAACACGACTAATTTCAAATATTGACGATTGAGGGATGCCACTTTACAATCTAATCAAATTAATTCTCGTGTGTTAATTGGAAATTAATGTTTTCAATTTCACGATTCTAAGATTTTACAAATGAATTCGACCTTTTCTCACTATTTTAGTCATAAAGTTTAACCGGAATAAATTTCAAGGATTGCAAATGTAATTAGACATTGTTCTAACATAAGGAGATAATAAATTATTTTAACCCACAATTCCCATCAACATTTTAAAATTGTCATGTGATTAACTCCACGCGTCAGATCGTCTGACCCCCTAACGGATGTTTTTATTCACGGAATCATGATATTTTAAAATACATGGTAATTCTTTTTAAATTAAGTATTACGTGTGTTCAATCCCCCCCCCCCCCAACAGCGAATTTCTACATGTGCATCTTTGATGTTAAAGAATTGACCGATGATAACTTGTGGAGACCTATGATTTGTTAATGAGACTCATGAGAGAATCATGTTATTCTACCATTTCATAATTCGAGAGTGATCATCATCAGTAGCCAAGGATTGGTATTAGTTATTTGAGAAGATCTTTACTTATTTCTCAAAAGCGGGGTAGGAGGATAAGGCTAGGTATTATGTATAAAGGTTCATATTCCTCACTAGTAGTGGAATAACCGAAAGGTAGGTATTCTCACTATAAGTAGTTGGAACTTTTATAGCCATGTCTCTAGGTTTTACTTGCTTTATAAAGAAAAAGGACCAGGTAATGGTCTATTTCATAAAAGTAAATAAATGATTTATGGTCTGATCTACGATAACCTCTTATGTAGACTTGGGAATGACAAATTAGGACTACAACTCAATGCAGAGGTTCCAGGTAACCGACAAATTACTTAGAAGAGATATGTTCTTAGTTATGGGTAATTAGAATAAGGCAGCGATATTAGCAATGGGATATTCTTATCAATTTTGGTGTAGAAATATAATTAATGTATATAAATTATTTAATGTGCCTGGATTTTATAAACGATAGTTTTGGTTTTCTAAATTGGTTTTAAACAGATATTCGATTTATTTTTATCATGTTAATGTACTTTATCTGTTCTGGTACATTGGAAAATAATATACACGTTACAAGGTTTGTCTCACCAATACTGCTAAATTCCAATATGAATAACATTTATGGACAAAGATCATTAAAAAGAAAGTTTTCTTCTGGAACCAAACACAATTTTGGCACTTAAGTTAAGGTTATTTTATTCTAAAAGGAATTCGAAGGCTGGTTTAAAATGGACAATTAGGTTCATTATAAATGGAGGAACTTCTAGACTTAAATCATATTTAGAAGTTAAAATAACCAAAGGGACTTCACAACCAAAAGGTAAAGAGACAAATATGTGTTAGAAATGGTTCACTTCGATTATTATAGTTCCGTGACTATCAAGCCAATAGGTGTTTTTGAGTGCTTCCTTGATTTCATTGAGGATCACTCGAAAGTATGGATATGTTCACCTTATGCACTATAAATATGAAGCTTTTGAATAGTTAAAAGTGTGAAAGGCTAAGGTGGATCATGGGTGTTGTAAAATAATCAAAATTATATGATCCGGTTGTTAAGGTGTTCACCTCTTGGGATAGTTAAGGGATCATTTATATGAGGTGTGGGATTTTATCCCAGTTATCTATACTGGGTATTCCACTTCGTAATGATGTGGAGGAAAAGAGATAATAAGGCCATTTGGGGTATAATAAGGTCCAAGGTAGGTTATTCAAGACTGCAATATTATAGTTTGAATTTTTCCATTAAGAGATCGACATATACATTCTATTTTAGTTTCTTCTTAATTGGTCTCTTAAACTCCCATTGAACATTGGAGTCGGGCAAACTCATTCTAGGGCATGTTCATAGTTTGAGGTGCCCGACATTCATGTTGTGGAACGAGCTAAGGAAGTTGAAATTAAGATAGAAATATATATCTATGTTGGTTATCCCAAAGGTAACAAATATGGTTTATAATATGCCTAAGTATTAAAAGGACATTGATTTCATCAGTGATAACTTCTTGTAAAAGGATTGTGTATTAGACCGCTGGCCCAAGTGTAAGTTAGACATATAAGTTAAATGGAACATCGTAAACTAATGTTGCTAGACTACCCATACTTGATGAACTACATCCTGATATCTATAGGATGTCATGTCATAGTGGGGGCATCAAGAGTCATTCTGAATGGTTAGTGTTTCAAGTGATCATTTCAATGAGATCTTCAACACAAACTATGTCTTGGGAACTACAATGATGCATTCCAGGACAAAGAATTTTACATTAACTTATGACTATGGATATCAAAAGGGATACGATGCATTTGAATCAAGTTTTTGGACGTGTATACTTGTTAATGGGATAAAACCCGTACGACACAAGTGGACCTGCAAGATGCTAAAAGATAGATGGATGGAAAGGTGCAAACCTTTAAGCAAATGCTTATGAAAGGGTTTGTTTAGCAAGAAAGGGATTGACTATTAGCTAATCTTCTCGCGCTTGTCATGCTAATGTCTATTGTAATTCTTTTAAAATCAAGACTTCATCTTGAATGATTATCTTGACAAGTACATAGTAAGAAGTTGGGAAAGCAAAGTGATAGAAGTTTGTGAGATCCACTTATAGATTTAAGCTAACATTAAGGTATTGGGACATTCGATATGATCAAGTAATCAAGTGTTGATTCTGATCTAAGTCCGAACAATACTTTTTAGTATAAGAATCATGATGGAAATGTGGTAGTATTTCTAAGTATAATTTGTGGATAATACTTACCTAATCAGGAACGAGGTGGGAGTATTATTTTACATAGGAATGTAGTTGTCGGGATATTCGATATAAATTACTTAGGACATGACATACACATATTTTTTATCAAGTTTTCTCTAAATCGGTTGCAAAGGATGTCGGATTACTCCAATTCGATTATATCAATGTTATATTCATAATATTAGCAAAGGGATTCCAAGAAAAAAATTTCTTTTCAAGTATGGAATTGCTCTGTTTGGGAATCAATGTCCTAAGACGCTTAATTAGATTGAAGGAATGAGGAATATACCAAATGCTTCGTCGATGGGCAACCTCATGAATGTTATATATTGTGTGCAAAGACCAAAATATGTTATTCATTCGACGAGTCAACAAATTCTAGTTTAATAGTCTTGTACCTTTTAGGCATAAAGACTAGGTTTTTAGTTAGATAAGTATTTAAAGTTTTCTACCTCGGAATGTGTGTTTACCCAAGGAGGTTGAAGTATAACTTGGACGAGTATAAAGTAATTTTGGATTTCTGACCTCACTAGGGAAGCCGAAGTTATTGTCACTTTGGAGACCACTAAAGAGGATAGATGGCCCAGTTACTTCCTGAGTGAGGTTCCTTTAACTGCAATTAGCTATTACACTATTAGTGTTGATAGTGGTACAATTACAAGTTCAAGAGAGTATCTAATCCATAAAAGGGTTAAGTACATTAAGCATAGGTTTAATCTAGTCCGAGAAATTCAACAAGAAGGTGATATGTTTATAACAAAGGTTTTATTGGATAAGAATCGGTCAATCCCCTACTAATAGGTAGCAATATGTCGTGTAGATGGGTTGGGAGTTGAATATATGGATCTAAGACTAAGTGGGAGATTATTGGAATTTTATTCTTGAAACCATGTATGACGTTTAATTATAATAAAGGTGTATTGGTTCGTTCTGAAATAAGAATCACGGTTACAGTAATACCTTATATTTGGTTTAAATATATTATAGACATGTCGATCAATAAAGCTCAATAGGAATTCGGGTGAGGCAGCTTCAGATTGACCACTAGAAGATCACAATTCTGGTTTTAGCACTATTGAATAATTCACAACCTAGAGTTAACATCGTAGCGTAAAAGTTGCGATGTAATCCTAGTAGTTTTTCTCAAACTATGGTAACCTGTATGATGGTTCGAGAACTTTTATGATAGTTCAACAGAGGATTGTGATCCGTACATCCCGTGAGATTTGAGTCTAAGGGATGTCTTGATTAGACTAAGAAAGTCTCACACTATTTGAAAAATGTGCATAGATTCTCAATCCCCATAATTATGAGGATTAAAATTCTTGCATAAATATCACTTCAAATTCTATGGGTGCAATATGATTTTATATCGGGTCAAATGATCCCCGCACATTAGGTAAGAGTGGTGTGACTAGGTCTGAAATCATAATACAACGGAATCCACGTCCATGGGATATCGTGGATTGTGATACCCCTTGATATACTTATATATTTTATGTTTAGCAAGTTAAACCCGACCGATTGATTATTTTATAACCCTGTAGAGTAATAAATAAGTTATGTCACAGAATTAAGGAATTGATTAGATATTGGTTGAAATCGATTAATATGAAATTGATTTGACTAAGCGGGTATCAAACACTTAACGTGAAAAATCATATTATATACTATGATCAACTTTACAAATTTGACCTCATTATATCCGAGTGATTTCTAAGATTATTACATTAGAGTGTAGTTGTGATTATTTAGTTGAGTTACTCATGATTAAATAAAGAGAGGAAATAATTATAGTAATTGGGATTGGGATTGGGATTTTTGAGTGTTTATTTTGAGCTAATTTAATTATTGATCTTGGGTCCCTAGTGTAGTCCATATACTTAAAGTAGTCAGACACATACCCTCAAGAAACTATGTTTATCCCAAGCCCACCTTTTGTACTTGTATATAACGGTGCGGGAAGGGGTTTTAATCATTATTATTGATCATTAGGGTTTGGGAGGGGTGACAGAAAATACTATTCACATTTTTGTAAAGAGGGCTAGAGAGAGACCATTATATCTCTATCATAAGCAAGGGTTTTCATCTCAAAAGGTGTCCACCCAACTACCTGACTTTGGAGAAGATCATACACTAGAAGATCCTTGTGTACATAAAGTTTAATGAAAGTTTTTATATACCTTGGAGGGAATTAAGGATTTCATCATAAACTACGTTTGTCTCCTCATATGAATCATAATAAGATTTGTAATTGCATGAATTCTTGAAACCCTAGATTTAATCTTTAATCCTAGTTCTTGATTTTATTTTTAATGCATGATTAATCAAAGATATTTAGGGCTAAATTTTTTTCGCATTTTAAATGTGAATCCCAAGTTATTTTTTCAAAATTTCTCCACTAGACGATTCTGCATCGTAGAGTCTCATATTGTTTAGGCTTTGGAATTTTTTAAGAAATATCATCACATCAATGCACCAACCTCGGTAAGAGCATCCAAATATTTCACCTTCACTCCCACAAGGGATTTTCTATGTTATTTGGATCGATATTAGCTTTGTATGTATCTATGTTAGCAATTTTTTTGTCGCATGTAGCATTTTCTCTTTTCCCTTGGTCCCATAGCTAGTACATTTTTATGTGGATCCATGCCATCTACTTCATTATTGGATACAATTTTTATCTTCAATGGATTTAATTATATATTTTCCTCGTTTATACATATCTTATTTATTGAGACTACAAATTTTCATATTCATTTATCCTTAATGTTCCATGTCACTTGTAACATATTTGTATGATATGTTTCCTTGTTATGAAGTTCATGCCACATATCTACTATTTATTTTTTCTTACTATATTCATGAAAAAAGGGGAAGTACCATTTGATTTTAAGGGGATATATTGTATCCGTAGAGAGGTACTCTATGGGGAGTTTATTTGGCTTGTGTACTTGATTTATATATGTCATCCATGCTATTAGTTTTGGGTAGTCACTTACCTTAAGCTTTATAAATATAACATGCTCATTTTTATTACGCTCATATAGATCTTCAGATCGATTTGATATTATTCTTTCTACTTTTTTTTATTTAGACCGTTATTTTTCCAGTTATTTGTTGAGTTGTATCTGCTTTTCCAGATTTTGGGATGTTTAATTTTAATGGGAAAAATTTTGGATTTTGGGGCTTTTCCACGAAATAGCAAAAGGAGAGATTGAGCATGTATAAATAAAATTCTTTTCTTATTCTTCATCAAAAGACTAAGAGTGTGTTTTATAGACATGAAATTTTTTTCCATAAAAAATAGTTATTTAGATTCATGTTTTGTCTTTGTAGTATCTTGACTACAAACATTTTATGTAAGAACGACACTCATTCACGTAATAAGTGCTCCATCTCGAATCTTATTTTTATTGAAAAATATTTCTTCTCTACCCATCAAATGATTGATTTCCATGAAAAATAGAAATAGTAAAGGGCAAAAACTCATATTTTTCTGCTCATTTTTCAACTTCTCATTCAAATGAACAATTTTTCACGCATTTTTCATAAGAGTGGTACTATGAGTACCAAACAAATTCTCAAAATCTCCCCCAAATAATATTAATGAGTTATGTCATAACGACATTTATACCACAAAGTATAACACTTAATGTTATTTGAGGAAAGATTTGGAAGAGTTGTCATAAATCAAGCACATCCTAAGACTTGGGGTTTTTAACTGTAGGTGCGAGGCTATTTGTTCCCTCAATATGAAAGGGATCATCATAAACATACTTTTATCTTTTGACCTGCCTTTTGATCCCCATCCAGGTATATAGGACATAGTATATCAAAAATTACGTTTTGATCATTAGTGATGCGTTAGTAATACACTTGCTCATATATTTAGTTTGGTATCCGGTTAATCAATTTGCGTAAATCAAACTGGTAGTGATTTGGTAAATCATCTTTAGTTGATCGATCAGGAAATTTAAGCCACTGGATCAACTGAGAAACATGGATTAGTTGAATTTACATTTTCCGTGTTGATTTATTGAACAGTTTTCAATTATCATTGATAATTTGTTGGTGTCTTATTTTTTACATGCTAATTGATCACCTTGTATTGGACGATCGATCACCCTAATCCCATTACATGTGTTGATTGAATAACTTGAACAAAAAAGTGACAGTAATTTAAAAGTGGAGAAGTTATCTCGTGAACAATTATTTCACATACCTTTTTTAAGACTCCAAAACCCAATCTCCTCTGCAACATTCTATTCTCTACCATTGACTCGTGTAAGTAATATTTTAAGTATTAGAGATAAGATCCTATCATTTTATCAAATAGTATAAGTAAAATATTATGAAGATCATCTTTAAGGGGTCGAAGGCTAAAGAATAAAGCCCGTATATAAGATTTCCGAGATACCTTAACCTCCTTTCAAAAGACTTGGGGTCAATAAAGTGATCCATTTGAGTGACATAACTAGATGGCGAAAATATAAAAATGTACCAATCTAGTGGAAGGCCCTAGGTTTAAGACTATATTAACGTCTTATGTTTATAGGGAATTGTTAGCTCTATCATATAAGAACCAAGTTCTCTTGTCATAATAATTCCGGTTGAAAAAGCATAGGTTCAGTATTTCGTATTTATTGAATATCTTGCACACGATCTTATTCACATCAATAACAAAGTGACATTAAAACTTCCATCGCACTAAAGTACAAGCCACACAATAGGTAGTGCAATTGAAAAATTATTTTTAAAAAAATAAAATTGACTTAACTTTGGTAGAATTTGTGAAAGAATATTTAAAAAGGATTTTTTTTAATCTTCTCAAGGGTTTTTTAAAAGTTTTTTCTAAGAGTTTATGTATAGTATCTTTACCGACACTTAAGAACATCCCTACAAAATTTTCAACCTATAAGGGTTTTTTTTAAATCTTAATGGGGATAAGAGACAAACGAGTCGGTGTGCCTCGTGAGGCACTTGTGGTCGCGACAGTTTGGCTTGCGGTCACAGTAGTTGCACGTTGGTCCGCCGTCTTGGTTTGTTTCGTTTGACTATATCCCTCAGTCTTGACTAACGCTTTTAATCATTTTTAAACGCTTTTTAAGTGACTTATTTTGTATAAAACTTGTAAAGCTGACCTAAAATTTTCTATAAAAATATAATTTCGTTATTATTTTTTTAAGACCACAATTTTATTTATGTTGAACCTTTGATGAAACTTTAAGCCCCAAAAATATCCTAAACCCATTGCTTGGAATTTTTGGTTCTTTTTTATTACTTAAGAAACACTTTTTACAATAATTGAAGATGTTAATGATGTATTCTTAAATCAAAATATCCCGACACATTTCTACGAATATTTTGAGGTTTGTTTTTAATTGCGATCAGAGTTTGCTGAGTTGAGGGTATCGGTGAGTCGATTATCAAGAGTTAGATCCGAGACACTTTTGGGAGAGTGGTGAGCTAAGAGTCGAAGGTACAGTGGAGATTCGAGTATACGCATCTAGTTCATAGATCGGTGGATTAACAAGGCACGAGGGTTGTGGTTTTCAATTCAAAGCTACAGTGGTCGAAAGGTCAGAACAACCAGGATTTTAACATTGCGGACTATTGGGGACTATTGGTAGCTCTATCATATAAGAACCAAGCTCTCTTGTTATAATAATTTTGGTTGAAAAAATGTAGGTTTAGTATTTCGTATTTATTGAATATCTTGCACACGATCTTATTCCACATCAATGACAAAGCGATATCAAAACTTCCATCTCACCAAAGTACAAGCCACACAACAGGTATTGCAATTGAAAAATTATTTTTTTAAAAAATAAAATTGACTTAACTTTGGTAGGATTTTTGAAAGAATATTTAAAAATGATTTTTTGTAATCTTCTGAAGGGTTTTTTTAAAGGCTTTTTCTAAGCGTTTATGTACAGTATTTTATCGACACATCTTTACTCATACTTATAAGAACATCCCTACAAAGTTTTCAACCTATAAGGGTTTTTTAAAAATCCTAATGGGGATAAGAGACAAACTAGCCAATGTGCCCCGCGAGGCACCGGCGGTCGCGGAAGTTTGGCTTGCATCCCTGTGGCTGGACACCTAAAGGGTTTTTAAAAATATTTTATAGCAAGGGTTAGAACCCAAAATATTTTGAAAACATTTATCAAATGATTAACTTGCAGTAATATAAAATGCATGAATGCGCTTCCTATTTAAGTTAGTGTCGCACTCCCTTGAGGACAAACTCACCTCTCAACTAATGTGCACACCTAATGCTTTCTTTATATCCCACCTAGTTTTCTACCCCGAAACTAGATGCTTGATATATCTCTTGCCAACCGCCCTACTCAATCCCGAGTATTTTCAATACATGATTTATAAGTTATTTACCACCTTAACTTAGTTAATCATCTTTCCTTGAAAGCCATATAACATTCACTAGTTATATAAATAATACAATTTTCTCTATGTATTTAACCTTCCCGTATATAATTATTCACCCCATTATGTACGTACAGTTATCTTACAACAATCCCACATGTTGAATGTGAATATAACCCATATATAATTAATGCAATTCACTACATGTATTTAATGACCCATATATAACTATTTATCCCATTATATACGTAGAACCATATTACAACATTCACACATATGTTGAATATAAATATAACACTCACTGGATGTATTCTCTAAAGTGCTATCACACTAGGTGTACTCGCATAACCTAGTTATCCAAGTCAGAATCGCTCACTAACTTGGCCAAAAATATACATAATGGAGACGATCATATTCCTTCCCTGAAAGTGAGATAAGCCCCTCGCCCATATAATGGACTCTATGACCTGGGGATATACTCGTCCTACTCCTCAAGCTAGGGGATTCACCCACGTCGCGCAACCTCCTCCGATAGAACTAGAGTATATATATTAATAATATCTAATCACTGATATTTATATGCACACACCATATATATACTATCGCACACAGTATATATATAAATATAAAATATCCCGGCTTTACCGTGTACTGAGTCCGTCACACTAGCCTATACTTAGTATCTCGAGTTTATGGTCCAATTCTGATTATTAATTAATTTACACATTAATTAATATAATACTTTCTCGAGTCTATAGTTCCGACTCTAATTTAATTAATTCACACATTAATTAATTTATTACCTTGGTGTCACCCAACCCTTACACCCGGGCTCGCTTACTTGGCCCGAAATTAAATATTATTCGAGTATATATCCCGACTCCAAATTAATTAATTTAATGCCCTAGTGTCACTCAACCAATATATCCGGACTCGCTCACTTGATCCGTATCTAATTATTTTGGAATTGAATTCCTTAAATTGATCCATAAAGTGCCCCACATAAATCCTCCCTAATCCCAATTTCTTTCCCCGAAATTGTAGGAATATGTCCCTCCTATTTATTTGTCACTAAATAAAACATAGGAATTAAATTTAGATTTTTATTTCCCCCTTATATATAAAACTGTCGAACCTGTCAAAAATCTGCTACCATCGATCGATCGATGCCCTGGGTCGATCGATCGATCAACCAGGTCCCTTTCTTCTCCACGATTCTGTTTCAGCCATTGTTAACAAAACCAAGCTTCTACTTTCTCCCATAGTAATCTCCGATCATAATCAACCATATTAACATATGAAAACAGGTTCTAATCAACCTAGAAGCCTTAATTAATTAACAAATTTCCAAGAATTCTAATGTTTTCCAGATTCGGGTTTCAAACACCCAAACACTTTACATCTCTATTATCATAAATTAAATCTCAATTCTTGCTGGATTTAATCATACGGTTCATATTCCTATACTACAGAATCATGAAACATACTAACATCACCCTAAATCTCATCAAGATATACCCTTTCTCAAAAACCGATTTCACCCGAATACCATTTTATACCCAAAACGGATTTTGATTTACACATCACAAAAATATGAATTGAGTATCAAAATTGAACATCACGTAAAGTTAACCACTTGACTTTGGGTTCGTAGAGTCTGATCCGTTGGTGTAGAGAAAGTGTTGATGAAGAACGCCCAATTTGTCCCTTGATTTGTCTCCAAAAGATCCCCAATTTGTTCTCCACTTTCGTCCTCTGCTTTTCTCTCAACCCTTATGTTTAGAATTTGTTAATTGCCATTGAACACTCTCTTAATTAGGTTTAAAATCCCTAATCCCGTTTTTAGCCTAACGGGTCCAGCCTAAGTGACCCAAATAGCCCCGTGTGGACCCGGTTATGCCTAAAAATACCCCGCGACCCGTTTACTACCCCCGGGTACACTTTTCCGACTATATCAACCCATCCGAACTCAACCGTACATTCAAAATCGACATCCGAATTAATTTATAAAAATCTTTATCTCATACCCAAATGTGACACCCCGACTAATTAAATACCGGGTAGCTACTCCTTTATTAAATTAAATCAAAATGCCAAGTTGGCTCAGTTAATAGCATCACTGTCGAAAACATTTTATTATTACTAACCACCTAGTATTTAAAAAGTAAGTTGTCAAATTTTAATTAAAGTCTGATTAACATGCAGTAAAAGATTTAAAGCAAGAATAATATCACCATTCACCATAACGAAATAATAGAATAACCATCACATGACATAAATAAATCCGGAGGAAAAACTCCTCACAAAAAATCCCACAACTGAAATAAGTAACGAAATACTAAATATTGAATTAATACATGCCAAAGTCTGAAAAACTGAAATGAAAATGTCTCTAATAGAATTTGGGCAACATGCCCTACAACTGAGGAATACTGAACATGGAATCCAAATGATAGAAGCGTCTAAAAGCAAATCCCTGTAACTTCCACAAACAGCTACAGCTCGTCATCGGAATAAGAATCCTATGCGTGGTGTCCTTGTGGCTGGGCACCTAAAATGGTTTTACAAGAAAAATAGATTTGAAAGCAAACGGGTCAGAGCCCGAATGTGGAGATATTTTAAAAACCTGCAAGTTCTTTAAAAACATTTAAAACATTAAATGCAAAGTACATGTTAGGACGTACACTCACATGAAATTCTCACCTTTCGACTAAATGTGCACTCCTAACGTAAGTACCCATCTAAAATGACACAAATCCCTAGCTAAGTGACATCATATCTAGCTAGACTGTCATAGGTTCTACTCTTATTACTCGGTTCCCATTTACATTATAACGATCTCATTTAAATAGGGGCTTAACGTAAATTCAGTTTCTCCCATAAAAGCAACACAACTCATCATAGATTATCCCTTTTATATTTTCCAAATTTATACACACAATACCATATGAAAGTTCCCATAATAAAGTGTATATTTTCCACAACATAAATATACAATATAAGCACCCCGAGACTAAGCTGCGGTGCACACATACTCTGCTATCCATCCCGGTACATCACGTACATAAGGATCACATATTCCGAATCTCTCAGGAATAGTTCACAGATAACAACATCACAAATAATGGAGGCGAACACAGTCACATCACATGGGTCACGCACATACCTACGCTCCCACGATCAGCAGACTTATTAATATCCCAATAAGTCCTTCTCTGACCTATGTTCATCGAGGTAACCAGTCTAAATCCGGGCAACACAAGGATTAGAGGGCCCTAAGCGAATGCAAACCTCCCGTGATAGCAAGTATGGTAGGTATGTCATACACATAAAATCAATACATATATACTAAGTATGCACACGTCTTAGTAATCACCATAATATATTGGTACATATCTCTTCTCGTACTGACATATAATACTATACCATTTATATGTTCCCGGTTAATATAATTAATTAGGCCGTCAATAGCTCACATCGTAATAGACACTCACGTCCTACTTCACATTTTCCCTTAGGTTCAAACTACACTTCTAGGTTTGACTCCTCATTATATACCAAACATCCCAAATATATCAATCACTCATCAAGGAAAGGCTATCTCTACCTATACACAAGGTTACTGGGCACTCGGGATCAAAACAGGCTAAAAAGCCTAAACTGTCAACTCGTTCGAAGTCTCGTTCGAACGAGGCTGTTCGAACGAGACTTCGTTCGAACGAACTGAGTCTTCTAACGAGATCTCGTTCGAACGAAGTGGGCTTTCTAACGAGATCTCGTTCGAACGATCTTATCGAACGAACTTCACCCTCGTTAGAAGTCAATGGCCAACTCGTTAGAAGCTCGTTCGAACGACCTGGGTAGGTCTTCTAACGAGTGGCCAGATTCAAGCCCAGAATTTTCTACTCGTTTTTCACCAATTTGTACTCCTCAATTCTCCTCTAAAATTCTTCCCAACAACGTTTTAAGGTCTCTAATCAATCCTAAACATATCAAGGTCACATACTAACGTGTTTTAAGGGAATAATTCATCCTAAACATCACCAAATCACAAGTCCCATCACTTTTCCCCAATTTTTCAAGAACATAAACCCTAAGATTATAAATCATCAATTTTCAGAAATAAATCCGTTTTTATAACACATAAACTTATAATCCTCTTAATTCGAGCTTCCAATAACATTTCTACATGCAAACCTATCTCTAAAATTTATTAACAACTCCAGTTTCATGGGTTTTCAATTATCTCCTAATTAATTATGATTATTGAATAGTCTAAGCATGGAAGAAGCATTTACTGCATAAAAACGTAAATTAAACCACTTGCCTTGATTCAATCTCAGATTTTGGTGACGATTTGATGAAGCTCTCTCTCTCTCCAAGCTTTTCTCCTCTATCTATCTCTTTCCAAGCTTTCTTCTCCAATAGCTATGGTGGCTAGGGTTTGTTTTGGGAAAAATTAGAAACCTAAATTATAATAACCTACGTAGCCTATTGGGTTAACATGGGTTGGTTAGTGGTTTAGTGGGTCAAATCCACATCAGATATAATTTACTAATTTTCGTCACTTTTAATTCCCAAAAGTACAAAATTACCAAAATACCCTTTATGTTGTCGGTATGGCCTAAAAATACCCCGGGACCCAAACTAAACCCCCGGCTAGTGTTTTCTGACTATCTCGACCCTTCCGAACGCGTTGGCGCACTCAAAACGACCATACGGTTAATAGAATTTAATTTCACTTTTATAATTAAAATAATTATATCCTGACGCGACTGTCTCACGCGTCCCAATAAAATGTCCAAATTGCCGTATATCAAACTCACGACAAATTTCATAATTCCATATTCATATATCATCATATATACTCAATATAGTCAAATACCAACTCACATCTCGCTAGTATTTTATCCGGATTAATTCCCAATTAATTCTCATTTAATTAATTAATCCCAAAAATAAATATCGCCAAAAATACGGGGTATTACATACTTCCCCCCTAATAACAGAATTTCATCCCGAAATTCGGAACTAGAAAGTACCTGATAAAAACAACTCTGGATAACGTTCGCGTATCTCATCCTCGCATTCCCATGTGGACTCCTCGACATTGTGATGTCGCCACTGAACACGCACTAACGGAACTATCTTTGACCGCAGCTTCCTCTCACTTCGGTCCAAAATAGCAATCGACCCCTCCTCGTAGGAGCTATCAGGCTGTAGATCAATCTCCTCCAAAGCGATGTGAGAATGAGCCAAATCGTCCTTGAGATATTTCCTTAGCGAGGAAATATGAAACACATCGTGAATCCGGTGTAAATGCTCCGGTAACCCGAGCCTATACGCAACTGGTCCAATCCGCTCAATAATAGGAAACGGCCCCACATACCTCGGTGCCAACTTCCCCTTCTTCCCGAAACGCATAATCCCCTTCATAGGAGATACTCTGATCAAAACCTGGTCCCCCACTTGGAACTCCCTAAAAGATCTCTTCGCATCAGCATAACTCTTCTGTCGGTCTTGAGCTACCTGAATGCGACTCCGAATCAACTCAATCCTTACCGAAGTATCCTGAATCACTTCCGGCCCAAGTAGTTTGTTGTCCCCCACCTCTAACCAACATGCTGGGGAACGACAAGGCCTACCGTACAACGCCTCAAACGGAGCCATGCCAATAGTAAACTGGTAGGAGTTATTATAAGCAAACTCTACCAGTGGAAGGTATTGCTCCCATCCACCTCCAAAGTCAATAATGCACATGATTAACATGTCCTCCAACATCTGATTTGTGCGCTCGGTCTGCCCATCGGTCTGCAGATGATAAGCCGTACTCAACCGCAATTCCGTGCCCATGGCATCCTGGAAAATCTCCCAAAACCGCGAAACAAATATCTTGTCTCTGTCAGACACGATATTTAGGGGCACACCGTGAAGTCTCACAATCTCTGAAATGAAGAGCTGGGCATATTGTCCCGTAGTGTAGTCGGTCCTTACGGGTAAAAAGTGAGCGGCTTTGGACAACCTGTCCACAATTACCCAAACGGAGTCGTGACCCCTCTGCGACGTAGGCAACCCCGTGATAAAGTCCATGGATATGCTCTCCCACATCCACCTCGGAACCTCCAACGGATGTAGAAGTCCTGTCGGTCTCTGATGATCCACTTTTACTAGCTGACAAGTGGTGCATTTCGAAACAAACACAGCGATATCTCTCTTCATACCGCTCCACCAATACTGGCGTCTCATGTCTTGGTACATTTTGTCCCCTCCGGGATGTACCGCGAACCGTGAGCCGTGCAACTCTGCCATCACCTCGTGTCGCAATTCCTCCCCTTCCGGAACCACCAATCTCCCATTGAAGCGTAATCCTCCGTCTGAGCTAACGGTATAGGACTCGGCTCCCTCTGCTAGTAATCGAACTATCTGCTCCTGACAGAACGAGTCATTAGCATGTGCCCGTACTACCTTCGTGACAATCTGCGGTGTAACGATCATCACAGACATGAAAGATCGGGCCACTGCATCCTGGTGTCCCAACTCCTTCCACTTTGCCTTCCACACCCCTGCCACCTCATCTGCTGGCCTACGGCTCAACGCGTCTGCTACCACGTTAGCCTTACCCGGGTGATACTGGATATCGAACTGGTAGTCCTTCACAAACTCAAGCCACCTCCTTTGCCGCATGTTCAAATCCTTCTGCGTGAACAGGTACTGTAGGGACTTGTGGTCCGTGAACAGTTGGAACTTCTCCCCCAAAAGATAGTGTCTCCAAATCCGTAGGGCAAATACCACTGCTTCCAACTCCAAATCATGAGTGGGGTAATTATTCTCGTGAGGCTTAAGCTTACGGGAAGCATAAGCTATGGCCTGTCTCTCCTGCTGTAATACACATCCAAGTCCTTGTAAGGACGCATCGGTGTAAACTAAATACTCAACTCCCGGTCTCGGCAATGCTAACACAGGTGCTGAGGTTAACTTGTCCTTTAACTCATCAAATGCCAACTGACAGGCATCACTCCATATGAATGGCACACCCTTACGAGTCAGATGTGTCAAAGGACCTGCTATCTTCGAGAATCCCCGAATGAACCTCCTTTAGTATCCTGCTAGGCCCAAGAAACTACGAATCTCTGTCGGTGTCGTGGGCTGTCCCCACTCCGTCACCGCGGATACTTTCCCCAGATCAACAGATATCCCCCGGTCGGAAATAATATGTCCCAAAAACTGGACCTCCTTCAGCCAAAACCCGCATTTCTCATATTTTGCATACAACTCGTTCTGACGTAGTGTCTGCAAAACTTGCCTCAAATGCTCGGCGTGCTCCTCCTCTGTCTGGGAGTAAACCAGAATATCATCGATGAAGACAATGACAAACTGATCTAGGAAATCCCTGAACACTCTGTTCATCAAGTCCATAAACACTGCTGGAGCGTTGGTCAAACCAAAAGGCATAATCTGAAACTCGTAAGAACCATATCTCGACAAGAACGCAGTCTTCGAGACATCCTCCTCCCTGATACGCAACTGATGGTATCCCGATCTCAAATCAATCTTCGAGAAGAAAGAAGCTCCTCTCAACTGGTCAAATAGGTCATCGATTCGAGGCAACGGATACTTATTCCGTATCGTGACCTTGTTCAACTCTCGGTAGTCCACACACAATCTTAGTGAACCGTCCCTCTTCTTCACAAACAAAACTGGAGCGCCCCAAGGTGAGGTACTCCTGCGAATAAAGCCCTGACCTAACAGCTGTTTTATCTGATCTCGTAGCTCTCGCATCTCTGCCGGAGCCATACGGTACGGTGCACGTGCTATAGGTCTCGTATCTGTCAATAGGTCTATAACAAAGTCTATCTCTCGACTGGGGGGTAGGCCTGGTATCTCCTGAAACACATCCGAATACTCCCTGACAACTGGGATCGAATCTAAAGGAATCACAACCTCCTTAGAGGTATCCTCCTCTAGGTAATACATCTGAGCGGTCGAACCTCCCTCTGGGCGAGGCATCGCCACTACAAACATCTCTTGCCCCGGAATGGCAAAAACAATGCTCCCACTAAAGCAATCAATCATGGCCCTATAAGCTACGAGTCAATCCATACCGATAATCACATCGTGCACATGCATATCTAATACCAACATGTCTGCAGGTAATACCAAACCACCAATCTCTACCCCCACTCCCCGGCATATAAAGAATATAAGTGACCCATTCCCCAATGGTGAGTCGACACACGTCACTGTGCTCTCCGCTGTGGCTAACAACCCTAAAGCCTTCGCGAAATGTGTAGCTATAAAACAATGTGTAGCCCCCGTATCAAACAATACCCGACCCATAGTGCCATGGATAGGAAACGTACCCTCAATCGCGGGCGGTGCCTGTGGAACTGTTGCCTAGTGGACGTTATAGACACGTCCATACTGTAGCTGCCCCTGCTGAGCTGGGATTGCTGGAATGGGTGGCAATGCTGCCATCTGTGGCGGTGCGGGGAGAGCGGCGGGAAACATAGGCCTCTGCGGCTCCTGGCGAGCACCCTGCTGCTGCTGCTGCTGTGGGGCCCTGCCCCTATCAGGACAATCCTGTCGTTTATGGCTAGTCTTGCCACAAACATAACACTTCCCTGGGAAGTTCCCTCCTCTCTGCCCCTGCTGTCCCCGGCCCTGGTGGCCGTTACCGTTCCTCCCTTGGCCCTGCTGGCCCTGCTGAAACTGCTGACCATTCTGCCCCTGTTGGCCCTGATGGCCGTTTGGACCCTGATGGCCCTGACGGAAACCTCCCTGTCCGTGCCTGTAATTCCCTGATCTGAACCTCTTCTGATCCCCCTGCTGGGAACCCTGCTCACCCTATCTTTGCCCCTGAACAAATTGTGCCCCACCGGCACCATGTCCTCCAGTCCTGCCCTGATGGCTAGACTCTCCCGATCTCTTGCCCTCAGCCATATGAAAGCGGTGATCCTGGCAGTGTAACAAAGCAGCGTTAACCACATTAGAATAAGTGGCCAACGAAAGGTTCCCTAACAGATGCTGACGGATCCTCCATGTCAACCCGTCGGTGAATTTCTCAATCTTCTTCTTTTCTGTCGGTATCTCATCCGGAACGATATTCAACAGATTCGTGAACTCGGCCTCATACTCGGCCACAGTCTTACCCTCTTGCTTCAGATTCATCAGTTTCCTCCTCATTTCCGTGTGAACAGCTGACGGAAAGTACTTCCGGTCGAACCGCACCCAAAAGTCCTGAATAGTGAGAGTATCCCTCTCCTCCACGGTGGTAATAGACTCCCACCACTGCAGTGCAGATCCAACTAGCTTGAAAGTAGCTAGCACCTACTTCTGAACGTCCGTGCACTCATACATCCTCAAGTGCCTCTGCATATCCTTCCTCCACTGGCTCGAGACTACCACATCTGAGCTACCTGCAAACTCTGGCGGATGCGCTTTCTGAAAAGCGTCACGTACACGTTCCCAAGCAGACGGGAATGCATTTGCCTGTACTGGCGCGGCAACCGGCGCCTGAGGTGGTGCCTGCTGAACTACGGCAATTGCGGCATTCACCGCTTGCGCTACAATGGCTGCAACCTCAGCGGCGTTCATCATGCCCTGAACTGGAGCGGGCTGGGGTTCTGGCGTTGCATCCCTGGGAACTCGTCGTGCACGTCGTGGAGGCATCTGAAATAAGAATAAAGTTTATAAGTTCACAGCTTATAAACTTAAAATAGCTGAAGAACGAAGCATACACAAAAAGAGTACAACAGTCCTAAAATATAGGGTTCTATATCAAAGAAAACTTAGCGGAAACATAATAGCCGTATAGATCCTAAAGGACACTAGAACCTGATGCTCTGATACCACCTGTGACACCCTGACTAATTAAATACCGGGTAGCTACTCCTTTATTAAATTAAATCAAAATGCTAAGTTGGCTCAGTTAATAGCATCACTGTCGAAAATATTTTATTATTACTAACCACCTAGTATTTAAAAAGTAAGTTGTCAAATTTTAATTTAAGTCTGATTAACATGCAGTAAAAGATTTAAAGCAAGAATAATATCACCATTCACCATAACGAAATAATAGAATAACCATCACATGACATAAATAAATCCGGAGTAAAAACTCCTCACAAAAAATCCCACAACTGAAATAAGTAACGAAATACTGAATACTGAATTAATACATGCCAAAGTCTGAAAAACTGAAATGGAAATGTCTCTAATAGAATTTGGGCAACATGCCCTACAACTGAGGAATACTGAACATGGAATCCAAATGATAGAAGCGTCTAAAAGCAAATCCCTGTAACTTCCACAAACAGCTACAGCTCGTCATCGGAATAAGAATCCTATGCGTGGTGTCCTTGTGGCTGGGCACCTAAAATGGTTTTACAAGAAAAATAGATTTGAAAGCAAACGGGTCAGAGCCCGAATGTGGAGATATTTTAAAAACCTGCAAGTGCTTTAAAAACATTTAAAACATTAAATGCAAAGTACATGTTAGGACGTACACTCAAATGAAATTCTCACCTTTCGACTAAATGTGCACTCCTAACGTAAGTACCCATCTAAAATGACACAAATCCCTAGCTAAGTGACATCATATCTAGCTAAACTGTCATAGGTTCTACTCTTATTACTCGGTTCCCATTTACATTATAACGATCTCATTTAAATAGGGGCTTAAGGTAAATTCAGTTTCTCCCATAAAAGCAACACAACTCATCATAGATTATCCCTTTTATACTTTCAAATTTATACACACAATACCATATGAAAGTTCCCATAATAAAGTGTATATTTTCCACAACATAAATATACAATATAAGCACCCCGAGACTAAGCTGCGGTGCACACATACTCTGCTATCCATCCCGGTACATCACGTACATAAGGATCACATATTCCGAATCTCTCAGGAATAGTTCACAGATAACAACATCACAAATAATGGAGGCGAACACAATCACATCACATGGGTCACGCACATACCTACGCTCCCACGATCAGCAGACTTATTAATATCCCAATAAGTCCTTCTCTGACCTATGTTCATCGAGGTAACCAGTCTAAATCCGGGCAACACAAGGATTAGAGGGCCCTAAGCGAACGCAGATTCAAGTGGGCTTTCTAACGAGATCTCGTTCGAACGATCTTATCGAACGAACTTCACCCTCGTTAGAAGTCAATGGTCAACTCGTTAGAAGCTCATTCGAACGAGCTCGTTCGAACGACCTGGGTAGGTCTTCTAACGAGTGGCCAGATTCAAGCCCAGAATTTTCTACTCGTTTTTCACCAATTTGTACTCCTCAATTCTCCTCTAAAATTCGTCCCAACAACGTTTTAAGGTCTCTAATCAATCCTAAACATATCAAGGTCACATACTAACGTGTTTTAAGGGAATAATTCATCCTAAACATCACCAAATCACAAGTCCCATCACTTTTCCCCAATTTTTCAAGAACATAAACCCTAAGATTATAAATCATCAATTTTCAGAAATAAATCCGTTTTTATAACACATAAACTTATAATCCTCTTAATTCGAGCTTCCAATAACATTTCTACATGCAAACCTATCTCTAAAATTTATTAACAACTCCAGTTTCATGGGTTTTCAATTATCTCCCAATTAATTATGATTATTGAATAGTCTAAGCATGGAAGAAGCATTTACTGCATAAAAACGTAAATTAAACCACTTGCCTTGATTCAATCTCAGATTTTGGTGACGATTTGATGAAGCTCTCTCCCTCTCTCCAAGCTTTTCTCCTCTATCTCTCTCTTTCCAAGCTTTCTTCTCCAATAGCTATGGTGGCTAGGGTTTGTTTTGGGAAAAATTAGAAACCTAAATTCTAATAACCTACGTAGCCTATTGGGTTAACATGGGTTGGTTAGTGATTTAGTGGGTCAAATCCACATCAGATATAATTTACTAATTTTCGTCACTTTTAATTCCCAAAAGTACAAAATTACCAAAATACCCTTTATGTTGCCGGTATGGCCTAAAAATATCCCGGGACCCAAACTAAACCCCGGCTAGTGTTTTCTGACTATCTCGACCCTTCCGGACGCGTTGGCGCACTCAAAACGACCATACGGTTAACAGAATTTAATTTCACTTTTATAATTAAAATAATTATATCCTGACGCGACTGTCTCACGCGTCCCAATAAAATGTCCAAATTGTCGTATATCAAACTCACGACAAATTTCATAATTCCATATTCATATATCATCATATATACTCAATATAGTCAAATACCAACTCACATCTCGCTAGTATTTTATCCGGATTAATTCCCAATTAATTCTCATTTAATTAATTAATCCCAAAAATAAATATCGCCAAAAATACGGGGTATTACACCAAATTAGTCTATCCCAACTCCCGGCGAAGATAAATAAATGTCATATCACTAATGCACGTTATGACATAAATAAACTATTACTGTTCACTTAGTAATTAAATTTCCCTAAATATTAACCATTCGCTCTCCAATTAATATTTAAATAAATATTACCATAATTAATTAAATTAAATTACGACACACAAGTAATTTAAAATATCCCGAATTAATTAAATATCACATGCACAGAAATACGGGATGTTACAGGCATAACACCACAATACATGTTTCACACTAAAACACTAAAGCAGTATTGGTTGAGAGATTTCTGACCTTAGGGTTGATGTAAATCTAAAAGGAGAAGGAGGTACAAAGCTGCAGAACAAGTAGGACAAATTTAGAGCCTTCAGAGAAGTCAGATTTACCTAATGTACCTCCGTGAATGTTTCCCCAATTGGGTGGGGATTTACAGCGTTAAAATACTTGTGTACTTGCATGTTTAATCTTCCTCTCATCCCCTTCTGATTATGTGTTGATTTGGACTCTTTTAGTTTTGTTTTTCAAAACTTGGTCACCTATAACTGAAATATCTTATTCATAACAATTTTTATACACATCTTGTGTTGGTAATTTATTTTGTAAAAAAGAGTTTTTCAAACAAACTGTTCGGAGCTATTTAAACTACTTTAAACCTTTTAAACAAACTTAATTGGCATTATTTTTTCAAAGATTGTCAAATGTCCCAAGTTGACACCAACTCACCCCCCACTAAGAGATATCCCCAAGACGAAGAATGTGATTACCCTTCAACCATATTTTTTCACTTATTATAAAATGAAGGGACACGTTAAGGAGTATTATTTTTGAATATATGGGGACATAGGAAAATATCCTAAACTGCTTTTTGAAACTATTGAAAATCTACATGAGAGCATTGAATAACTAGTTAAGACTTCTTAACAACTCATGGGTGAGTAAAAGAAGATATTTCCTCACCAGGATTGTAGAGGAACAATGATGATGTAACTCTCGATCCCGATGCCATGTGAGTCATTTATTTTCCTAGGTTACGATTTTTGTGCTTTAAATTGATTGCGTCATATTTATATCCTACTATACTATATGTAATATATTTTATCTTGGAACTTTTGTGCTTTTCGTTTTGTTTTTTTGGTTATAAAAACTGGAAAACCAATAAGATTTTTGGTTCATAAATCATAAAAATACAAAAAATATATTCATTTTTTATTGATAGATAATGTTTTGGGATGATTGAAAATTTTGAAACACGTCATACTATTTTATACCCTAATTTTTTCATTAGAGTCTTAGGAGGGTAAATAGACTTTACTTATGTTTTGATTACCCTTTTAAAAGTTCATCAAGAAAAACTCATGTTGCATATGTAGTAGTCATTTCCATATCATATACGCTTACAAGCATTGAACTAGAGTGTATCCTCGACTTTGATCCGAAAAGTCTTTTATTGTCGTGTTTGCACTCAATCGGACCACATTTGTTTTTGATAGTTTGAAATTGTGCATATAAGAATTATTTCGTTTAAGAAAAAATATAAAAATGATGAGAGATGCACTAAGAAGTGTTGCTTAAAGTGTGGTGAAATATCCATTGTCAATAAATGTATATTTATGTGCTATTGCGAGAAAAGGAAAAAAATAATACCTCTGCAAACTTCATAATCTCAAAGAATAATAAAGAAAAATCTAAAAACCATAATTTTGAGGGAGTTTTAAGTTGAAGACTAATGGATGTGCACATATTTCGTCCAGTATATTTTTATTGACTTGCTTAACTTTTGCATGTCATCTTAAGGTATTAATTGACATGAACCCTTTATGAACTTAACTATTTTTCAATATCCTTGACTTTTCTATGTGTTCAACTATAAGTTGAATTTCTGATTCTGATCAAATAAGGGCAGGGTAATCTATTTTCTGGGTTTTGATATCATTCATGTTCTCGTTAGATAGCTTGTGCGGGATTATCACTTTTTGATATTTATCTCACATTAGTGAATCATTCGTGTTTTTGTCATTTTATTTATTTTGTTTTGTTTAAAAACTAGAATTTTAATCTTTAATGCTTAATGGATAACACACACACACACACACACACACACACACACACACACACATACACACACACACATATAAGGGCGTATCCTTGCGGATGACACGGTTGAAAAATCGTTCTGGATATTTCGTAAGTTTGGCAAAATAAAACAGGCGACAGAATGATTCAAATTGACACGAAGTTAGAAATTAATGTGTGAACCCCTTCATAATTTTAAGTCATATCAGTACCAAACTAATAAAATACGATAATTAACGGGTGAAATTTGTGTTGACCTACTTCAGTCATAAATAAGAAAAATTCTTTAGGATCGTAATTTTTTTTAGATTAATGTTAATGCTCCACTTGAAGAGGCAGTGACAAAAGTTACATTATAAAGGAGAAAATTGATTTTTAAATATTAAAATGGTTTTTCAATTTTTTTAAGTGATTAATATTTTTTTTTAAATTAGTAGGGGTTATAATTTTAAACACAACATGATAATACGAAACAACAAAATATTTCAAAATGTTCCTTGAGTCGAGATTTTTTACATTAAGTTGTGTCGTATTCGTGTAAACATTACCACTCGTGTTGGACGTATCATGTGTTTTTTGTCAAAATTATAACAATAATGTCCTCTGCTATTACATGAACCTTTATATTATTTATAGATACATACCAAGATATGTATTCATTTGGCTTAAAAAATAGTACAATCGATCAATCTGTCCTTTTAATACCTAAACACACATTATATTAAATGCTCATGAGCAAAATATTTATTTTAAGGTCTTAGATTTAATTGGTATATTGAATTTGACCAAGTAAATAAATCATAGCAAAGAGTTCTAAATAATATGCTAAAATGAATACAAACCAACAAACAATAAAAAAAAAATGTACCATTTTCCACTAAATTTAATAAAATACCACAAAATATATTAATATTAACTATCGGCACAACCTCATTTGATATTGTTGGTACAACCACGCCCTCATAGAAAATCATTCGCTACTGAAATAAAACAATGAAAATTTATTAGGAAAATAAAAAGAATCCTTAAATAATAGGAAAATTTAACAAAACAAGAGTTATAGTTAATTGCTTTTTATTCCTTGGTGATACTTACTTATCATTAAAAAATAAACTGTTAAAGAATTGTATATTATAGTTTCTTCACCCACAAATTATCCATTCACTACAAACATCAACACGTTTCATTGAAATATATAAATATCCACTGCTGGAAAAGGCAAATGCAGTCAAAAAACTAATAACTACACCTGGTTATCTTGTCCACCTCATCACCAAAATTAAGATCGAAAAAACGCAATAAAATACAGTTTCAGTCTCAACAAAGAGAGGAATCAACAAATATAAAGTATTCAACATTCATTAAAAACACAATTTTAAGAGAGAGAGAAAGTTGTAGAGTATTTAGGTGTGTGCATGTGTTTGAGAGAGAGGGATTACAAATACCGGTAGTGGAGATACATGTCTGATGATATGATAAATCATACATAAATCCTTCTCAACCATCATATCAAGTATAAAGTTGAAATAAAGCAAGCAATAGGGAAAAAACACAACATATATACTGGTTCGGCTATAAACATGAGCCTACGTCCACTGCGAAGCTTTACTCTCATTATATGCGTTGTATGATACAAAGTTTTGCTATTAGATACATATAAGATAGAGAGAGGGAAAGAGAGTACATGAGAGTAGCTAAGTTGGTATCCCGAATGTGGCCTGTGAGAGTAGACCGGAGTGGCTGCGACCTGATGTGAGCCCCTAAGTATAGTGGTCTCTAGAGAGTGAGTTGAGAGTTTGGCATGGCTTCACCAAGTGAATTCCTCCCCTAATGGTGAGGTGAGGGCTTCTACTTATAGAAGTAAAAAAGGTGTGTCACGTGCCCGAAACATATGACATGTAGATAAGTCGTACGAATATGGAATCCTTCTAGGAACTGGATTTTTGTCAAGTCTGATGTGAGAGTTGGGACCGCGACCTGTTTGAACCCAGGCATCAGTCAGTTCTTGGAGTAGTGTCATGGCCTATTTAATCCGAATCCTGATAAGTATACAGGGTCGTGACCTTTCTTCTCCAAGGCAACGGCCTTTAATTACTTGGCTGCGGTATGTAGTGACTATAATGGGTATAACAATAAGCCCCCAAGATGTAGTGAAAAGAGTTTGAGAGTTGGGGATGCAGATGTATTCTAAGACATTACCGCAGCGTCGTTATTTTCTTTGAAAGGGGGCCGCGACCAATGCAAGGTGACGCTTCACCTTCCAGTGCCTTGTTATATAAATGCGATATTCCCGTGGCCTTCATTACCTTTTCTAAATCCTTAAGAGCAAATCGAGAGAAAGGAATTGTTAATTCATCTATGAGTTTTTCGGCGAGTTTCCTATGGTGGCACTACTAGAAATAGATATTTTTTATTACGGGGAGAAAGGGTCATAAAAGATTATTTATGACGATTTTCGAAGCTTTAAAAACCGTCGTAATGTTGTGTGTCATAATAAATTGGTGTTGACAAAACCATCATAACAAACCATCATATTACGACAGTTTTTTATGCAAGCCGTCATTAACAATAATGTTGTGTGTCTTAATAAAATTGGTGTTGACAAAACCGTCATGATAAACCATCCTATTACGACAGTTTTTCGTATAAACCGTCATTAATAATAATATCATGTTTATTAAACCGTCATTATAAACCTATGAAAAATTACGGATATTAATAAAACGGTCATAAAAAGTATGATTACTTTAATCATTATAATGACAGCTTACATAAAACAATCATAAAACATAACGTCATAAAAGTTATTTTTTTTATTTCATTTTTTTGCGATGAATTCTATTATACTATTACAATATCCCAAACATGTTATGCATAAAACTACGAACTGGCAATTTAAAGCACAAATTTTCGTACTCAAAGTAGCAAATTCCAAGTACCAATATAATTGAACCATAAGTATAAATAAATGTCATTAATATTTGAAATTAAAGAAAGTAAAAAACAACAACAGTCTCCCAATAGATTTTCTGGACAACTCAAAAATAAAAAGATATTTAAAATGACCTATACTATAGACATAAAAACTAGCAAATTAAACTGCAACATTAGTTATATTCGTGTAGCGTGGAAACCCAATTTAGCAACAGCTACACCGAATACGCAATAGGCAACATTCGGATCGATACCTGAATAAAAGGAGGAAACAATTAGTCATTAACAACTAAAACAGATTCACGATATAAAGAATATATGGAAAGAGATAATGATATTCTAATATAATATTGAGCATTAAAAAATAAACATTTGCATAATTTTAAAGTTAATTTTACTTTCATTCTTTATTAAGGCATGGAAGATATAAATGGGGAAGGTTTTATGGAAATTTTGGCAAAATTTTCTTTGTTTTTTTTAATAATCCAAAATTAAGCATGACATGTTTAACCAACCACAACAATATAAAGCCCACCTCACGCATTCAGTATCATCATCAACAACAAGAACAACATTATAAATCCCACCACAGGCATGCACTACCAACAATAACAATATAAGGGCCACTACGGGCATCACAATTAAACATTTGCATAATCTCAGTTAATTTTTACTTCATTCTTTATTAAGGCAGGGAAGAGATAAAAGTAAAGTACCCCCATGGCCCCTAAAGTATTCAAGTTTGACCAATTTAGTCCCTAAACTATTAATTTGACCAATTTAGCCCCTTAACTATTTAAGTTTGGCCAATTTAGTCCCAAAACTAACAATTTGGCCAATTTAGTCCCTCAAATCTATTTTTTAATAATTATAAAACAATTTTAATAAAATACAGTTTTATGAAAGGTAGTTTTAATAAAAAAAAATAGTTTTTTTTTATAAAAACAGACAGTTTAATTAAAATAGAGTTTAATTAAAAACAGTTTTAATTAAAAAAAAACAGCCTTTATTAAAAAAACAGTGTTATTATAAAACAGTTTTAAACATAAAAAACAGTTTTAATAAAAAACAGCCTTTTATTAAAAAAAACAGTTTTAATAAAATAGTGTTTAAAAGAATACAAATTTAATAAAACTGTTTTAAAACCTTTTATTAAAAAATGATTTTAATAAAAAAAAGTTTTATTAAAAACTATTTTAATAAAATAGAATTTATAAAAACAGTTTTATAAAAAAAACAGGCTTTATATTGATAAAAAAAATAGTTTAAAAAAAGAATGCTATACTTTTTTTATTTAAACAGTTTTTTAAATTCTAATTTATTATTTTTTAATAAAAAACTTTTTGATAAACACTTATGTTTAACTGTTTTGTAAAATTATTATACTAACTGTTTCCCTGAATTGTATTTATATTCACAGAAAAACATTATTAATTTTTCTTTATCAAACAGTTTTTTATCAAGAAAATAAAAAAAACATTTTTTTAATAAAATTGGCCAAATTGTTAGTTGATGGACTCAATTGGCCAAATTAGTTGTTGAGGGACTAAATTGGTCAAATTAATAATTTAGGGACTAAATTGGCCAAATTTAAATAGTTTACGAGCCATGGGGGTACTTTACTTGAGAGATAAATGAGGAAGGTTTTATAAAAATTTCGACAGAGTTTCCTTTATTTTTTTAATAATCCAAAATTAAACGTGACATGTTTAACCAACAACAACAATATAAAGCCCAGCCCGGGTATTCACTATCAATAATATAAAGCCCACCCTAGGCATTCACCATCAACAATATAAAGCCCACCCCGAGCATTCAACATCATCAACAAAGTAATTAATTAAATTGAAGAAGAAAAAAAGGTACCCGAAAAGATAGGCCAAAATTGTCCACAACTGCCACTCACTAAAAATAATCCTGAATGAAATCGATGAACTCATGTTGAACTTCTTCTATCTCATGATTTTCATAGGTTTCTTTTTCAGCCAACTCTTTCATCTAACAAATCAAATAACATAAGTTGTATTCAATTTTTCCTTATAAAAGTAATTAGCAAGGAAACAAAATGTTATAAAATAAATATTTATTACCTTTAGTTTAGTAGATTGAGACGGATTCTCCATTAAATCTCTCATGAACTTCAATATGTAAAATCCATTCAACATTTTCTGGTTGTAGAGGGCCCTGTAGAATGATATGTTGAAGATAATTGTTATATTAAGATTTAAGATATAAGTCAGTAATGTATATTCATTAACATTATCGTACCTTAACATTCTCCCAATTTGAACCTGAAATTCTTCCTCCTTTCGATACCACCAACGCTTTAAATTCACTTCAAGACAAAGATTAAAATGAAAAACATGTGTACAAAGATAATGTGACTAAAGGTATATATATATATATATATATATATATATATATATAAGTCATTACTCACGTGCTTGTAAAGAGTTTCAAGTCTCGATCTGGCGCCCTATGTCAAGAATCTAAATAGAATATATTCCTCGAAGAGAAATCGATAACTACTAAAGACCACTGAAACCTACAATGTAATGACTTGCTAACATCAATGATACAACCATGTTTTGATATAATTATAACAACTTAAGACAATAAATACACTTACCCTATGTTCATTGGCATAAAATATGTTTGGTTCTCTTTAGCATCTTTCATTGCATTCCTAATAAAAATATGCATTTTTTTCTTCAAATAAGCTTGTTGAGAAGCCCCGGGATTAACAAATACAATAAAATCTCGATTATTTTGAAACTTCTCGTACTAGAATCTAAAAAACAAAATAAAAATATATTAGAAAGGAGTAGCCAAATAAAATAAAGATGAAAACAACTTATTCTCACACCTCATGTATCCGATTAGACAATTGGCATCAAGCTCCTCCATTTTACAAAAATGCACCAACTCATGTTTAGGAATGTAGGTTAATTGAAGTTCGTCTCCAAACACCCCGACTGGAATTTTTATGGTATCACTTTTCATGATTGAATCTAGCATGCTTGCAAATACCATAAGTGCCCCTCTCTCAACGCCATTTTCTCTATCTTCTTCCTGGTTTTGCATTGGTTATAAAATAGTTAAAAATATTAACAATGGTATCTTTAATATAAAAGAAAACTGCTCACAACTTTACCTATGTGTCTACTATAATAAATTATTTAGGCCACGCAACATGTGAATTATGTGCATTCATAACTGTTACTAACTCATCACCACAAGGTAAGGGAAGGGGGGCATATGGAGTGTAAATGATATGATGAAACTGTCAAGTAAATGCTAGAAACCATGTTCAGGGAATTTGAAGCGATATTATGAAAAATTGGACAAGTCTGCTCTGGATCATAGCAGACATGTTATTTCTGTCAAAATCAAATCCCATCAGATCTGAGAAGAACTCCCAAACTAGTTGAATCATATGGCACTCTAAGAAAAATAGTTTATATTTGTTACAGTAATGAATGTTGTGGTATAACCTTAATAAGGAATTTCATCACTATTTAATTTTTTACTAGCAGACTACAAGAAGGAAAAATAATGTTGTTTAAATCTGATGTAAACAACCATGATGTGTGTGGATACATCTATTCCTTACAAGGAAATAGAGAAATGTAAACAATTGCACTATGTAAGGAATATATATTTTGTGTTTGTTTAAATGTTAACAAACAGTTATTTAGTTCATTGGACAAAACATGCTTCTATCATATATAGACTATGAAACTATGAGCATAATTAATCGAGAAACACAACTTATAAAACCTAGAAATTTCTTTTTAGCCAAAATTCAAAACATAAAGTGCATTCCTTGAAAATAAAGTCAATCAACTAATCAAACACATCCCTAAATAACTACATTTTGATCCAATTGTCTACCCAAGTCCCCTTGCAATCTGTTCTCTCATACGTGGATGGCGGGTTGTCAATTTCCTCAACATTTGACAATGATCTACTCGATTAATGATCTCCAATGCAATCAGCAATGCAGTCTTCATCGCTATCATTAATATTATATACTCTATGAGGAGTTGCTAAAGAAATTGACCATTTAGGATCGAGTTGGTCGGTTACATAAAAAACTTATTTGGCATGAGAAGCTAATATAAATTGCTCATTCTGAGGGCCAACCCTACCAAGTTCAACCAATGTGAAACCAAGTTCATCAATCTTTATGCCGTTGTTGATGTCACACTAATCGTACTTGAAAACCGGAATCTTAAATGTTATTTAATCAAGCATCCAAATTTCAATAATGATGCCGTAATAGCATACATTTGAAACCACTGGATTCTTATCTTTAGCACTAGAAACCTGCATCATTGTGGCAACAATGCTCACTCCACTATTTTGGTTGACTCGATCAGCATCACGTTCCCTTGTATTATAACGATATCCATTAATAACATAACCGAGAAATTTTATTATGTCTCAACGTGGTCCTCGAGCTACCCATTTTAAGGTATCTGAAACATTGTTGCCCATTTGTTGAATTTCGTCAACTTAAATTTTGAGAGAGTGAGTTAAAATAATTAGAGTTATTTATAGTCTTACTTTTGATAAATTGATCATACCCTTTGACGTAACCAAAGAATAAAAGTCTTGTTGTGCTCATTTTGTAACCATTTTTGGTTTTTGCGCTTTTGATCCCTAGTTATTAAAAATAAGATATACAATCAGCCATCAAGATCTTATGCTTAGACAAGAAAGTAATATTTATTAAAATGAAATATATAATATTTACTCGATATAAGGTTGGACATCATTTGTATTTTCCAACACATGTCGATGTTCTTGTTCCCATAATGACTCATCCACTTCAATGACATTACCACCACCTATTGGTTTTCCATCTTGTATTGAATCATCATCATCATCATCATCATCATCATCATCATCATCATCATCACTAGTCCTCATATTTCTACCAATTGGAACTCCAACTGCATCGACTCCGTGTAAGAACTCGGAATAAAATTCAACCGCCTCTTCTGCAATATAACATTCCACAATACAACCTTCTGAACGATTTTTATTATGCACTTGACCCTTTATCACTTTCATGTTCCTTCATCAATGTTAAAAATTTAAATAGTATTAACTAATTGAGATGTTATTGATTAATTTCATAATTGTAAGCACGAACTTACCTTTCAAAAGGGTACATCCATCGTGAAAAAACTGGACTACAAAGTTCAACCTCTCTAACAAGACGTACCATTAAATGCACCATGATGTCAAAGAATGTGGGAGGGAAGTATTTTTCAAGCAAACACGGAGTTATCACAATATCGTTCTGAATTTCTTTTAATTTTGGCACGTCCACTACTTTTTCACAAATAGCATTAAAGAAGAAGAAAATTCTAATAATAGCATATCTCACATGCTTTGGTAATACAGATCGTATTGCAACGGGAAGTATTTGTTGCATTAGTATGTGTCAATCATGGGACTTAAGACCAAACAGTTTCAATTCTTCCATGGAAACAAGATTCGCAAAATTCGAAGAGTACCCATCAGGGACCTTATGTCGTCGCAAAGTTTCACAAACCCTTACTTTCTCTTCCCTCGATAATGTATAACAAGTTGGTGGCAAATAAGTGTGTTTACCATTATATTGTTATGCCAATTCATCCCGGATTACCATGTCTACAAGATCAAGACGACTCTTAACTCCATCTTTTGTTTTTCCAGGAATGTTAAGTAGGGTCCCTATGATGCTATCGAAAACATTCTTCTCGATGTGCATGACGTCCAAGTTGTGTCGAATAAGAAAATGTTGCCAATACTCAAGCTTAAAGAATATGGATTTTTTCTTCCCACATACGAAATCAGCATTATCATCTTTGGAGGAAGCACTAACTTCAACGTGGTCTTCACTGCGCTTTCTCTTTTATTTTACAGTCTTTTTTAAACCCACCTTCTTTTTCAAACCCACCTTTTTTCCCCAAGATGCCCTAATCCCTACCAATTTCTTTAATACTTGTTCACCACTCAACGGTTCAGGTTGTACTCGAAACTCCTGTTGACCATTGAAAGCCTTTTTTTGCTTTCGAAATGGATGGTCATGTGGAAGAAATATTATATGCGACATATCTATATTCTTATTATAATTTTTTTAATCTAATAAAATCGATTTCTTCCACACAAATTGGACATGCATAATATCCCTTTACAGCACAACCACATAAATTCTCATATGCAGGAAAATCATTAATAATCCACAAAAGTATAACCTTTAACGTAAAAGATTCTTGTCGATAAGAATCATATGACTGAACACCTTCACGCCATAAAGTTTGTAAATCTTCAATTAATGATGCCAAGTAAACATCAATATAATTGCCTGGTTGTCGTGGATCAGGTATCAACATTGTCAGCATAATTAATTTCTCTTTGCACTCAACGAAGGATGAAAATTGTAGATCCTTAACATAACTGGCCAACAACTATACTTACTGCTAAGAGAACTATGTGGGTTGATCCCATCAGCTGAAAGTGCTAACCGAAGGTTTCTTGCTTCCTTCCCAAACTCTGGCCATTTCCCGTCCACCAACTTCCATGCTGGAGAATCTGCCGGGTGACACAATTTACCATCAATTTCTCTTTCATCTACATGCCATGTCAAATCTTTTGATGTTTGAACAAATTGGTACCACAGTTTAAACCATGGAATAGGTAAAAAATACTACAACACTTTCGCAGGCACACCCACCTTTTACTCATTTGTGTTCTTCCTTAACTTATACCTCGAAGTTCCGCATGTAGGGCATATAGCAGCATCCGCGTACTCTTTCGTGTAAAGTATGCAATCATTGGGACACACATGTATTTTTTCATATCCCATTCCAAAAATCGATAATGTTTTAACATCTTTTTTCGTAGTTATAGGCAATTCATTATCTTCTGGAAGTATTTTTCCTAACAATTCCAATAACTTCGAAAAGCTTGTATCGGTCCACCCACTCCTTGCTTTCAAGTTGAAAATATTTACCAATGCTGATAATTTAGTAAACTTTTTGCAACACTTATATAAAGGCTTCTAAGCATCGTCAAGCAACTTTGCAAAGCTTTCAAGATCTCCCATAAAATCCTCCTGTATAGCTTGAACCATCTCCACTTTGTTTTCAAGATCCTCTCGAGTCTCCATCACATAATCTTGAAGGTTTGGATCACACGTGTCGTCATTAGGTGGGGCAACACTTTTAGCGACTTCTCCATGCCGTATCCATGTAGAATAAGTTTTATCAAAACCATTCGCATATAAATGATTTTTAACCACTTTTAGACTCAACTTACATCCATTCCCAAATTTAGAGCATGGGCATGGGATGGAGTTACTCCCTTTTTCATGTGCTTCAGCAACTCTAAAAGAATCCTTAATCCCTTCTTCATATTCATTTGATAATCTCCTCATGAAAATCCAAGATCTATCCATCGTAAATAGACTGTGATCTCAAAGCGCACCTACTCACTTCCAAGAGAGATAACATATAGTTATATTGTGATACATTAATTAAGTATTAAAAGGCAACCCATTAAAAATAATAAAAACTAAGCCGGCTTGGCAGATCAATAAAATGCAAGTTGTCATGAATAAAATGAAATATTAACTGAAAATTTCAGGTGTACGTTTAGTCAGAAAATAAAGAAAGTCGTGATGACAGAGTGAATAATTTCTCTTAGAAGGAAATATTGATATTTAACTAAAATATATAAATAACTTAGTCCATCATAACTAAACTTGTCATCAACTAGTATCGATCTAGGATTTTCTCTCAAACTATTAACATCATAATTATTCACGAGGATTTTTAAAACTCTTTAGGAGTTCTGGGATGTCATATCGTTCAAACGAGTACGCGAGTTTTGATTTTTCATTAAAAAAAATTCAAATCTCTAATGCCTATTTCTTTGCAACTACATTCCCTATAAATAGAGATGGGGGATCAGACTTTTAAACAAGCCTTTTTAGAGTTCTTTTTGTAATCAAACTCTATTCTTTTTACATCCAAACCCTTGGATCTTTAAGGATCACTTTTCCAAGTCAAAGAACATATTTCAAGTTCAAAAACCCTTGTAGAGATTTTTTCTACTGCTAAATTGTGGAGTCGATGCTCTACTGCTGAAGAAGAAAGGAATTGAAGATTCCTGAGACTGATCAGTGAATACCGAGAGAAGAGCTGCTTACTTTGGACGGTACTAGACTGTACCATATATGTTGAACACTTGAAGACCTGTGCATTATACTTAGTGGAGCTCTAAGTAGTTTGTAAGTCACCGAGTCTATCAAACTCTTTAACAGTACTGAAATCTAGGTTTTATTCGAAAAGAAATTTTTCTTAAATTCTTCTTCTTGCTGTTTTGTTTAGTATTTGGCTTCGATCAATATTGCATGTTCACTTTAAATTAAATCAAGATAAAATTTAGTAAAAAGTGAATTTGTATGTTTGGCCTAATATAAAAGTAATTCCGTGTGACTTCCCACGCTGCTTTCTCAAAAACCAGAATTAGTGATCAGCTACAGACTAGTATGACGGTAGTTTTCATAAGGTGGACTCCATGTGTTCCTGGCGGCAACCATACAATTTTTTCACTTGAGTACATACTGTCTATACTTCCTAGCATGCTCGAAAAATCCCAATGCTCCCTTTTTTTCGAGCCATGGTTAGACATCTTATGTCACTTGTGTCGCCAAACACTGACTCTGATATTCGGCATATACGACATCGCAAAACCTCCACAGAAGGTACTATCTGAAATTCAAACAAACTCATCAATTGAATCCTTGCGAAGGCATTCAGAAAGTCGTTATTTTTGGGGGCAGAAAAAACTCTTTTAACAAATGTTATCTAGTTTCCTCATGAAATAATTATCATAAGAAGATGAATCAAATAATATATAGGAACAAGGTGTCAAATGTGAAAACGACCCTGAAAGATATCAACGTCGTAAGTTAGGTCCACAAAATTTCATGAAATGTAGGTGCTCTCCCTCCTTATCTCTGTTGACAACATTTTAATCGGGTAGAGGGCCCACCGACATGATAATTTTTGTTTAGCTTTGGCCTCTTAAAGCCAAGGAACTAGAGGCCTTCAAAATCTTAACCCGTTGACTCGCTAAGAGTTTTATCGCATTGAAAATAACTAAAACTACAACTTGTATTTACAAATTAAAGATGGAAAATGATGAAACTGGTTGCATTTCATGATTTTTAAAGAGAAATTAAAAAACAAGGCTTTAAAACAAAAAGGTTAATCATTTTAAGGGCCTCCTTTGTCTTCCGTGGAAATGTTCAACATGGATAATGCCTTGGAGCACTCACTTTTTTGGTGGAACAAAATAACATTGAAACTTTTTGTTTAGCAAAATGATCCAATGGTCTATAAATGATTCAAGGCATATAAACTAAAATGTGTTGCTTGAAGGGGAACCATTGTTTATTTTTCAATAAGAATAATCTGATTACACTTACAAAACCATTGGAATTATCTTATCCCACGAAATATCATTTTGTATAAACCAAAATTACTTATGCCCAAACAGTTATAAAATGCTACCCAGTGAGATCATGGTATATTTATCAAGCAACACCTTGTTTCTTAGATTTTTATAACAGTGTTTAAGGCTACTTTGCGTTCCATTATTAGAGCCTGCAATTTCTACCAATGAAAACTGAAACAGTGGTAGAACTCCTGTCTTCCAGCTAATTTAGTTTGGCTCATCATCATATTTCAAATATACATTTGAAATTATCCAAGAAAAGTTTTTATAAGGTGCACACTAATGTAAAATCGGCAGAAGAAAATATCAGAGAAAACAGTAGCTAACAATAATCCAATTCAAAAATAAGCTCCCTCAATACAAAAGCTCCCTCCAAACCCCTCCCAAAGAATCCAACTGAATGTATAATCCAAATACAGGTAAAAAGTCCAGCATCGTGTGGAATCAAATGATATAACAAATCATATATATAAAAGCAAACTTAGAAATAACATGGTGAGAGATGGAGAAGAGAACTAAAGCAGGAAAGGGAGGAGAACCCATCCAAAGCCCAAACTTCCAACCATCTTCTGCATGGACCACATCTTCTCTACACCACTCTGCAAGTTAAATTTCACAATTAGCAAGAACACACTGGAAAACCGTCACCCAGATATAACTTGGGGTAATAATAAGTAATAGGCATGAAGTTGTGTACAGAAAATCATACAATCCAGTGAGTTGTGATTGTCATTGCATGAATTGAATACAATAGCCACAAAACAAGAACGAGGAACAATTAACAATATAAAATATAGCATCTATTTAATCTTGTAGAAGAAAGAGTGTCCTGATGTACAATTTTAATCTTGTAGAAGAAACTGTGTCCTATTGTACAATTCTAATACCGATATGCATTGATTAATAAAGTTAACCAAATTACTTATATCTAAAGATTTGAACGTTCTCAATACATACCAACCCCTTTCTATTAGATTATTACCATGTGAGATGTTAAAGTGAACCTACTCCCGCTCAATACAAGTGTATTCTTCATGTATGTCGTATAATCTCCCAGTCACTCTAGATTAAAACTCCCGAATGCACAAAACTCCCGCAGGATCTGAAAGAGACAGATGTCGACTGGCCTTACCCAATATATGGAGAGGGTGCTCCCATATTTCGATGAAGACCAACACTAACCACACTCGTCATCGCCCTGAGCATGTGCTAAGTCAGCGATTGCATAGGGCCCCCGTTGATCCATTTTTATTACTTATATATTGAGGGCCATTTTTTATATCAATACAGGTAAAAGGGGCCTATTTTATAATTTTTGCACGGGAGTCTTGTCAATTTTTATCAATCTCAGAACCGGCCCTGGTCATCACACCAAGGTAAGACCTCACTTTAGTCCATTGCTCAAAAATACGGGAAGCTAGAATGGATAAATGTAAGTTAATCCCACAAATTCATTCGAATGTGGAGTGTAATAATGGTTACCCTCACCCCCACTTGAGCTAACGCTTGGGTTTGAGTTGTACCCTAGAATTTATCCCTCATATTATACTAATATATCTAATCTTATAACATTTTCTTCGCTGTTAGTAGTGACTAAATATATTACCTTTATACAGAAGTAACAAAAGGTAACGACCTTATCAATAGATAGAGGCCTTATGGATTCCAAAAATGAAAGGCTTGTCAGTTCTAATTTTACAACTTCCTGAATTCTAAAGCCTTGGGAGATTTCAAAATCTTATTCACGAATTTTAAAGCCTAGAATTGCAAGTTAACGGTTGAATTTTTTTTATATTTGAAAGGTCAAGATCATTCCACAAAACAGATGTATTTATCGAATAATGAACATCAAATATAAACTATACATAGCAATTCAGATCTGATATAAGAAAAATCTCCCTTAAGCTATGCTAGCAGTAAACGGATATATTATTATACAAGTAATAATGAGTTTATAATGTATTCATAAATGCAGTAGTTAATTTATAGTGTTTAAAGATTAGCTGGTTATACCATAAGGTTTACCAACGTTGACCAACACACACTTTTGGTCTGGTTTGAAGTCTTCTTAAAGTCCGTAGATCTGGACCACACACACCACCCACTCACACAACACAAGTCCCCGACACGGGAAACGCAACGCGAAACACGAGGATCCTGTTGACGTTAGACAATCCACGTGGATTCTAACTATCGTACGCTCTGTATGTTCTACTAGCCTTAATGTTACTATTCACTTAGTCTTAACACTCGAACTACTTAACTGAAGTGAAGTAGGTAAAAAGGCCAGATCTATAAGAAACATACAGATCTGTATAGTGAATATGTTGATTGACAAAAGAAGGTAATCGTTACAAATACGTACCACATCAGACGCAGATGGGGCAGGAGCCTGAGCATCTTGACTAGGTGAGGGAGCGCCAGTGGGAGGTGCTGGTGGGCTTGACCCAGTAGGCGATGGTGAAGGAGATGTGGGTTTCTTGGTTGGAGCCGGTGCTGGTACACCAGCAGGTGGAGCAGCGAGTGGTGCTGGGGGTGGGCTAGTAGGCATGGGTGGAGGAACCGCTGGTGGGGGTGCATTCACGGGTGCTGGAGGTGTGGGAGTGGGTGGGGCGGCAGTTGGTGGTGGTGTAGCCACTGGTGGTGGAGACGAAACTACAGGTGGAGGAGACGAAACTGCAGGTGGTGGAGATGAAACCGTAGGTGGTGGAGATGAAACTGCGGGTGGTGGGGATGTTGTTGTGGGGGGTGATGGAGTGGTGGTAGGGGGAGAAGCAGTAGGTGCAGTGGGTGTAGTGGGCGTTGCAGGGGTTGATGTAGGAGATGCAGCTGGAGCTTGACCACCAACTCCGGCAATGACAATGCAGATAAATGCTAAACCAAACACAGCTTGCCGATCCATCTTGAATCTTTTCACTTTGGTACCAAGATTCAAAACTCAAAGAGAGAGAGAAAGCGTGTGTGGGTGTGGTGTGGGTGTGGGGAAGGAAACAAGTGTATTTATACAGCGAGAGGGATTGGCTTTCGTTTGGTGACTCTTTACCATTGTACTCAACATCATGACCCACATACACACACTACCAAAACCCAACAAACATGAATTTGCTGTTGGCGTCTCATTACAGTCTGTGAGTGGGGCCCGGGGGTTCTCGTGATCATAAACGGCCATATCGTCGTGACACGTCACCACAATCACTGAATAGTGCAAGGAGGGACCCTAGGGTTTCACCTTGGTAATTATCGCAACTAGGGTTTTCTTAAGCTTTACCCAACTAGTGCACCTAAATGATTAAACATGTCTGTTTAGTTACCAAACAACTTATTATTTTAGGTGAGATGTCTTAGTTTAATAAGCAAAGATTTGTAGCTCATTAACTAATTTCTTTCTTTTTTTAATTGCAGATCAGTACATCACATTGTGTAGTTTTAATGAAATTATAATATAAGCATTTCTTTCTCAATGCGTTTATGATAATCAACCACTTATTGGTGTAATATTTTATGCCATTGAAGTCAATTGTCTTGTGCAAAACAAGAATTACACGATGGTTTCTTCTTTTGTTTATTTTTCTTTTGTAATTTTCTATTAAACAGTACAAACAATCAACTGAATGGCAACTTGTATCTTTTTATATTTAAGATTGTCAAACATAAATAATATCAAACGATTAATAATTACTATAAACATGTGAAGTAACCTTAAAAAAATGACAATCAATAGTACGAATATCTCAAATCATAAAATGAACAAGTAATTAAACCATAATATTAATAAATCCCAAAAGAAACTCGAACATTATAAACTCTTGCATATAAACTAAATACTTGTAAGTAAAATAAAAACCAAGTGGGACAAAAGTCCGCTATTGAATGACAAAAGTTACGACACAAGTGTTAAGTTATCAACTAAAGAAAATCTCTACATGATCCCAACAAATTTGCAATAAATACAACACTACAAAAAAAAAATCTTTAGTGACATAAATTTTTACACCTAATAATAAAAAAATTTGCCGCCAAATTTTTTAGTGGCAATTTTTTTTCCGCCGTGAGATTGCCACTAATACTGGGCGGGGGATTGTTTTTATCTCAATTTATAGAAATCGTCACTAAAGGTTAACCTTTTAGTGTCAAAATCACTTTGCCACCAATACATTTCTTTATGTGGAAAATAAATTTGAAGCTAATAAAGATAAATAAAAGGGTCAATTATTAAATAGTCCCTACTATAAGTATATATTTTTTAAAAAGGACACATATTTTTAGTTTAACCCATTTAGTCCCTCAAGCACTCAATATCCTCTTATTTTTAGAGGTCCGCGCCAGCGGCACTCCCTCTCCAAAATATGTGGCAAAGGACTTTTTGAGGTAAAATAAAAAAGTTTGGACTAAATGGGGATTAAAAAATGTCCGAGGGACTATTTGGTATATGTCCCAAGATAAAATTGTCACCAAATAATTGATAGTTTGTCACCAAAAGATTATTGTTTTGTATTCACAACCAAAAGAGCCCTTTGTGGCAAAAAAAAAACGTTATAATTGGCCTAAAATTTGTTATAAAAATTTGTATGAAACGACTTTCTTGATAATTTAAATTCACCACTAAATGATAATTTTTTGTCAAAAAAAATTCTCCATAAATTGATGCAATATTTATCACAATACATATACACATTGTTTTAGTAGCAGCTTAATTTCGCTGCCAAAGGAAATATTTTAATATTTATTACTGCATGTTTTTATTTCTTGTCATCCTATTTCATATATACTCAAAATAACTCATATACACAATTCTAATAAATTCATTAACATTTATACAACTCATAAAGAGAGCAATCTTAAATAAACAAATCTTTGTCTCAAAGTTCCTACGCTAAGCATTGTTTCAAACAAATCATTTACAAGAAGTGTGCTACCATTAAAAAATAAATAAAAATAAAATAAAATAAGAAACAATCCAATTGTTGATGTAAAAAATTAGATTATCTCTAATTATTTAATCACAGATAAATAAGATAACAAATAAATAAGACAAAGGATTTTTAAAGTGGTTCAACCGTATGAGAATGGCCTACGTCCACTATTTTTGTATTGCTGATTGTTTGCCTGGAATTCTCGATAAGTGGTTTACCCAGAAATCCAGAGTCCCCTTCTAATGAGGAGGTTACAATGTATTTATAGCCTTGAAGCTGTACATGTGAAAGGACAATGCGTTGTTATCTAGTATACATATACATTTGTACGATAATAATGAGCATTTAATGCGCAGTCGTCTTTTTTATTCTCTTGATTTGGGTGCTCTGCACGTCAAGTAGCTCGGACCGCCTGAGTTGCTCAGTATGCCAAGTAGCTCGGGGCCTAGAGTATCTCGGTACGCTTAAGTTGCTCGAGGCACATGAATTCCTCGGGGAGCATGAGTTGCTCGTCCAAAATGTTTGTATTTGACAGGTAGATCTCCACGTGTCTTCAAATAATTAGTCCATGTCAGCAGACTAAATTTGGTAACAACAGAAGCCCCCAATGTTTCACAGTTGAAGTTGAAGGAGAGTGTGGGACATTTTGCTCGAAAACTGCTTGTATTATTGATCTTCATGGATTTTAGGAAAATTTTCGTTATATAACTCATTTTTGAGTGCATAGTATCAGGCTTTTAAAGTATTTTGAATTTTCATGACCCCTTCGATATTTGTGCCCTTTTCTTCTTTTAGCCGCCGAAAACGCAAACGTCTTCCCTTGTAATCATTGTCTTTCACTATTCTCGAGGTAAAGTATTTAAACGCGGCAGAAATCCTGTCTTCTTTCACTTTTCAAATTTGTATCTTTGAACTCTTCATCTTTTCTATGTCTTGTGCCTTCGTTCTTTCCATCGTTCATTGACAACTGATCTCTATTTTCTCTGTAAGATTTTCTTCCTTCCTCTTTATTTTATTCGCCATAGTTTATCATGTTGAATCGTTAGACAAATTTCGATCTGAGTTTTCAATTCCTTCGTGGGTTATTTTGGAAGAACTTTCTGAACCTTCTAATTATTTTTCTTTGGCTGAGGGACATTGGTTCCCCAGTCTTTTTGTAGCCGAATGTGGCTTTTCTTTCCCTCCAAATCCCTTGTGTTTGGAGTTTTGCCAATACTTTGATGTTGTACCTGCAAGAATAGCTCCAAACACATGGAGGATAGTTAATGGCGTACATAGGTTGAATCAACTTCATGGAACTCATTTAGGGATTCCAGAGATTATGTATTGCTATAGATGGGTTACCAGTGACAGTACTTTCTATTTAAAAACTAGGTTTTTGAATAAAGCGTTAGTTGTCAATCTTCCCGATGCCAATAGGGATTATTTTGAACATGGTGTTGTGATGAAAAATTGGCAACACCCTCCATTAAATGGAGATGATGTATACTAAGGTCCCAGGTGTCCACTTTATGGCAATGGGATAGGTTGTTTTTACTTTTGAAATCTTGTTTTCTTTGTATTTGATCAAATGCATCACTGACAATTGATTCTGTTTATTAAAGTTGATAGTAAAAGGAAACTTCCAAAGGAAACTGAGATTAATATAAATCATTTAAAACTTATCTGGAGCTTGCACCAGTCTGTTGCCGAGGAGCATATTATATCTGCTTCTTACTTGCTGCAATACAAGAGATATACTTCATCTTTCACTGCTCGTCCTTGTCCAGTGGTGGTTGATCTTGACCAAGTACCAGCACCAGCCTCTAAGACTAGTGTGGAAGGTTCTTCTGAATCAAATATTCCTCTCACTGATCTGATGAAGAAAAGAAGAGGTCCTGCCTTTTTTGACAAGTCTACCTTCGCCCCTGTGGAGGCAAAGAAAAGTAAAAAAGATGTCCCAGGTGAGGGGATAGAGAAAGTAGATGTATCCCCTCCTTCTGTTGCCCAAGAAGCTGGCAAGAAGCCCCCGGTGGCTTCGAGTAAATATGTTATTATTTCTTCTCCAAGCGATGTTATCGTTATATTACCAGTAAAGATAACGTCTTTAGTTGAGAATGTCCTTGCTCCTCTGAGGAGGTTAAAGGAAAATTCTTTTGAGAGACTTGTTGAACCTGTCTCTCAACCTTCAAATGTTGAAGGTGGTGTTCCATCCTTTGTTCCTCCGAGCTCTACTGTGGGCTTAGCAAAATCTTGGACTGTCCCAGAAGTCCAAGGCATTGAAGATACTCTTTCTCATGAGAGAATCACTACTATGGCTGCTCAACACATTGCCTCAGTAAGTATTATTGGCCTGAGTCTTTTACTTTCTAATATTATGCTTATGTATTGACTTAAAGTTATTTCTTTTTTCAGCTGGTGACGTGTTTCAATAGCATCTTGAAGAAGGATGAAGCTATTAGGGCTTCAAGCTCCTCGGGTGGAGTGGAGGAAGGTTTTGTTGGGTTGAACCAATCCTTGAAAGATTCTTGTCAAAAGTACGAGGAAGATAAAGTTGCTTGGGAGAAGAAATTCAAGTCCATCGAGCAAGAGAGAAATCAAGCTGTGAGTGCCTCCAAAGAATTGAAGAGAAAATTGAAGGAGTTTGAACAGAGCAACAAGAAGCTTGAGGCTAAGCTCAAGTCTGCTGAAAATGAAGTTGTTAAACTTCAAGATGTCGAGCGACAAAAAATAGAGGCGGAAGATAAGTTGAAGGCTTTCGAGGAGCTCCTTAGGGAAAGGACCTCCTCAGAGAAGGCAAAAAGGAAAAATGCAGTTAAAAAATCTTTCAGTGCTGGTTGGGATAAAGGATGGAATAAGGGTTTGGCTATCATGACCTCTCAAATGGAGTTTGCCAATGTCAAATACTTTAGGTATGGATGGGTGGCAGCCTTGCAGGAGTTGAAAGTTACTGAAAATTCTGAGTTATTCCAGCAGCACATTCATAGCCCTCCCCCCTCTCCTGATGAAGAAGAAGAAGAAGATGAAGCTGCTTCAGACAAATCTTCTATGATGACTGGAGATCAAGTCCCAGTTGTTCCTGTTGTTCAGGCTTCCGAGCAACCCCAACCAGCCAACACTTCTGCCGAGCAGCTTCCTTTATCTTCCGAGCAACCAACTCCTTCATCCAAACCTTCTGAGGAAGTCATAGGGAACAAGGAGAAGGTGTAGAGTTGTTCGGGTTTTTTATTTTGTTATTTTCTTGAATGTAACTTGGAACTATGTATACCTTCTTATGATGAATAAAATTTCGAACTTTGGTTGTTCGTCTTGAATTTCTTCTTTTACTTGCTCTGTCTGCATCGTTATTGATTCTTTTTATTTCTTCTCTTTGCTAGTTTATAGCCAGGATGGAGCTCTTATCGTCTCATGACACAGAATTAATGAAGAAATGCAATGACTATTTTAAAGCTGGCCACGCAGATCTTAATGAGGCCCAGATAATTGACATTCTTGGTTCAGATGCTTCTGACCGAGCAGTTGAAGCTTATCAATACTTAAAGTGCTTGCTCGATCGCGTTGTTGCCAATAATATGGCCTACTATGAGATGATTGAAGACCTCCAAGGAACGATCGCGGAACTCCAACAGCAGTACAAAGAATCCTCCATACTTCTGCATCAAGGGTACGAGAAGAAATTTCAGCAATTGAGTGTTAACAAAGGATATGATAAATTCATCTCTGCTCATGAGAAGAAAGAGAGTGTTCTGAAGCTTGAAGTTGAACAACACAGGCACATCGCTAAGTTGTTGGAGCAAGAAAATATTGCTTTACAAGAAGAGATAAAATAACTCAAATCTTCTGCATCTTCCTCGGGAGCCTTGGTCCCCGTTAATGATGAAGGTTTCTCTTTCTTAGAGGTAGAAAATGCCAACTTACGAGATGAGTTAAAAACTTTAAAAAGAGCTGGATCCTCCACATCTACTCATGGACGAGCAAGATCTTCTGCTTGTGGATGAGCAAGAGCTGGTCGAATGTCTATTAAAGAAGTAAGAACCCAATCGGCTTTGGAGAATCAGGCAGTTCAGCTAATGGTGAAGAATCAAGATTTGGCAGAAATGTCTAAGAAGATTCTGAATTTTACTGACCAGCTCTCTTCCCAGAGTTCTGCTTTGGAAAATAAGGAAATTCTGGTGAAGAATCTCCACGAGAAACTGGAGAGGCTAACTTATCAGTTCTATAAACAACCCAGAGAGTTTTGGATGGCTGGGTATAATGAAGCCCTTTACCATCTTGATGCTCGGATCCAACAGTCAAATAATGAGGGGTACAAGCAAGGGTGGTTGAATGAACTGTGTGTGCTAAAATTGGAGTAGGGCCATTACTTATGGGATTATTATGACCCTAGAGTGCTTGATTTGCCCGTGCCTCCTTTTAAGCTTGACATTAGTTGGATTCCTGCTCGGGCAATTCCTCAGTGCTTGATCTCTAAGTATATCGGCGATTACAGTCTTCATGCTAACTTTGAGATATCTCGCCCAGAACATTTACTTGATCGGCCCTCTGTAATGAATGTTAGAATGTTGCGAGATGTAAATTTTATAAATTCCCCTTATGCATTGGATGATCCTCCTGCTGGGGTAGAACCTGTTTCAAAGGCAGAAGGAAAAAAACCAATATAATAGGTTTTTTTATGTAATGAAGTATACTTTTCACATCATATGTAATTCTTATTGATTTGAATGAAGAATTTTTTTGCCATTTCATTGTCTTCTAAATAATTTGTAGAATGTTATTGCTTTATGGTTGGTTTTTTAATGAAGAAATTTTTTGCCATTTCATTGTCTTCTAAATAATTTGTAGAATGTTCTTGCTTTATGGTTGGTAAATATATGTGCATATATTATACTTATCCCATTTGTTGTTTAATTATAGTAATGATTCCCGACCAACCGGAGTTGATGGTAATGAGTTTTTGACCAACCGGAGTTGGTGGTCGTCAGTTTTTGACCAACCGGAGTTGGTGGTAATAAGTTTCCGACCAACCGGAGTTGGTGGTAATTGATTTTCGACCAACCGGAGTTGGTGGTAATAAGTTTTTGACCAACCGGAGTTGGTGGTAAATGCTTTCCGACCAACCGAAGTTGGTGGTAATAAGTTTCTAACCAACCGGAGTTGGTGGTAGTAAGTTTTCGACCAACCGGAGTTGGTGGTAATAAGTTTCCGACCAACCGGAGTTGGTGGTAATTGCTTTCCGATCAACCGGAGTTGGTGGTAATAAGTTTCTGACCAACCGAAGTTGGTGGTAAATGTTTTTCGATCAACCGGAGTTGGTGGTAATAACTTTCCGACCAATCGGAGTTGGTGGTAATAAGTTTCCGACCAACCGGAGTTGGTGGTAAATGTTTTTCGACCAACCGGAGTTGGTGGTAATAAGTTTCCGACCAACCGGAGTTGGTGGTAAATGTTTTTCGACCAATCGGAGTTGGTGGTAATAAGTTTTTGACCAACCGGAGTTGGTGGTAGTTGGTGATAATTGATTTCCGACCAACCGGAGTTGGTGGTAATTGATCTAAATTTGGTGTGTAGCACTAATACTCCGAAAAAAATTCATCAAATAAAGAAATTGGGTGAAAATATCACTTTATTCATGTTGAAGAAATTGCATTACATAGGAATTTCAATTACTGATAATACTTGCGCAGATGCTCTGCATTCCATGCATTCTTGAATTTGTCTCCTTCCAAGGTTTCAATCTTGTATGTTCCTGGACGAACAACTTCTATTACTTTGTAAGGTCCATGCCAGTTGGCTTCCAGTTTATTGGTCTTTTGGATCACTTTCTTCAGACATAATCCCCTTCCTTCAAATCACATTTCTTCACTCTTTTGTTATAGAACAAAGTTGTTCGTTGTTGATATGTTGTATTCCTGATTGCTGCTTTTTCCCTGACTTCTTCGAGCATATCCAGGTCTAATCTTCTCATCAAATCGCTGACAGGAGAGTTGAAATTAAGCACCTTATGCGTGGGTAGACCCAATTCAGCAAGTATCACAGCCTCACTCCCAAATGCCAGCATGTATGGAGACTCTCCTATTGCTGTTCGTGGTGTAGTACAATAAGCCCATAACACAGAATGTAGCTCGTTAATCCAATTTCCCTTTGCATCATCCATTTATTTTTTCAAACCATTCAGTAGCGTTATGTTTATCACCTCAGTTTGCCCATTGCTTTGGGGATGGCCTGGTGCAGAGTGGATCTTTAGTACATTGGATGGATGACAATATGAAGCAAACTCCTCGTTATCAAACTGGGTTCCATGGTCAGTAATAAATGCGTGTGGGAGACCATATCTGCAGATAATATTCTTCCAAATAAATTGATAGACTTTATCATATGTCATATCAATGAGAGGTTCAGCTTCTACCCATTTGCTGAAGTAATCCACAGCAAACACGAGGTATTTGAATCTTCCCCTGGTCATTGGAAGTGGCCCGACCAAGTCTATCCCCCACATAGCGAATGGCCAAGGGGACGTGATGGGTGTTAATAATGCTTGTGGAGTTCTTCGGATAGAGGAAAAACGTTGGCATTTATCATATTTCTTAGCATAAGCTACGCAATCAGCTCTCATCGTTGGCCAGTAATACCCCTGCATTGTTATTCTTTGCAAAAGCGTCCGACCTGCTACATGGGCTCCATAAGACCCTTTGTGAACCTACTCGATCAAAGCTTTCACTTCGGAGGGATGGACACATCTTTGTAGCCCTGCTATTACTCCTCGCCTATACAAGATGCCATTGGTCAATACATAATGAGTAGTTTTAAACTTTAATTTTTTGGCTGCGAGTTTATCAATTGGTAAATCCCCCTCTTCAATATAGGCCCTGATGGGGTCCATCCAAGATGGTCCCAAATCGAGGGCAATGAAGTTTATCATCAGATCTTCGTCTATGCTCCGACCATCTAGGATTTCTATTGGGATTGTTCTTCGTAGCTCGGTGCGTGTGGCTGATGCCAACCGAGCTAAGGCGTCTGCCCTCGTATTCTCCAGCCTTGGTATTCTAATCAACTGAACTACAGTAAAACTCGATACAACCTCCACTGCTTTGGCATGATACCTGACCATTAATTCTCCTTTTGCTGCATATACCCCCAGAATTTGATTTACGATTAACTGGGAGTCACTGAACACAACGACTTGCTCTGCTTTCATATTTTTGGCTAGACTTAGACCCACAATCATTGCTTCATATTCGGCCTCGTTATTAGAAGCCTTAAATTGAAAGCGCAGAGCATAATCCACATCAATCTCATCCGGACTATTTAAAATAATTCCTGCTCCACTGCCTGTATTTCATGAAGAGCCATCCACAAACAAATTCCATACAGGTATTTCATCATCAAAATTTTTATCAGACAGAGTTCCTCGATGGAATATTTGGTGCTTCCTTTCGTCCTCCTCTGGTGCTTCTCACTGCTCGTTGATCATCTTTTCTTGCTTGTCTACCGACGTAAGTTGGTCGGGGTTTAAATTTGATGATCCTGTAACATCCATAGGTTGGTCGAAGGCATTTTTCTGAGTAAACTCTGCGATAAAATCCGCTACTGCCTGTCCTTTGAGCGATGATCTAGGCTCATAAACTATATCATACTCGCAAAGTTTTACTTCCCAGTACATCTATCTTCCCGATTTCTCCGGTTTATGCAGAGCTTGTCTTAATGGCATATCAGTGTACACGACTATAGTATGGGCTTGGAAGTATGGTCTTATTCTTCTGCTTGCTTCAATTAGCGCTAGTGCCAACTTCTCCAACCTTGGAAATCTGATTTCTGCTCCTCAAAACGCCTTGCTGGTGTAGTAGATTGGTTTTTGCACTCCATCCTCCAATCTTATCAATGCCGAGCTAACAACATTCTCTGAAACTGCTAGATACAAGTATATTCTTTCTCCCATCACTGGTCTGGACAACAATGGAGGTGTCCCCAAATATTTTTTCAACTCTTGAAAGGCCTCCTCGCACTCATCATTCCACTCGAAAGTTTTTCAAAGTGTTTTGAAAAATGGGAGGCATCTGTCTGTTGTTCGTGACACAAACCTATTAAGTGCTGTGACTCGCCCTGTGAGGCTTTACACTTCCTTCTTCGTGGTTGGAGATCGCAGCTCCAATAGAGCCTTGATCTTTTTAGGGTTCGCCTCAATACCTCGTTGATTTACAATATACTCGAGAAACATTCTTTCTCGCACTCCAACTATGCACTTGGTGGGATTTAACTTCATTTGGTATTTCTCTCGTTGATCAAATGTCTGACCTAGGTCAACTAAATGATCAGCAACTTTCTTTCTCTTTGTTAGCATATCATCAACATAAGCCTCTATGTTATGACTTATTTTCTCCGCAAACACCTTATTCATCAGTCGTTGATATGTTGCACCTGCATTTTTTAATCCAAAAGGCATAACATTATAGCAATAAGTTCCCCTTGGGGTGATAAAATAGGTACTCTCCCTGTCCTCAGGTTTCATTTTAATCTGGTTGTACCCAGAATAAGCATCCATGAAACTCAATAATTCATGCCCCGATGTAGCATCCACCAGCTGATCGATTCGGGGTAAAGGAAAATAATCCTTTGGGCAGGCTTTATTAAGATCAGTGAAGTCCACACACATCCTCCACTTGTTGTTTTTTTTTCTTTACCATTACCACATTTGCTAACCAATCAGGATATTTGACATCTTCAATAAAAGAGGCTTTTTGTAGTTTCTCTACTTCTTCCTGTGTGGCCTGGTTATTTTCAGGACTGAACACCCTTCTTCGTTGCTTTACTGGCTTAATTTCCTTGTTCATGTTGAGCTCGTAACACAGGAAACTCGGGTCTACGTCTTATAAATGCTATCAATTCCTATTTTATTGATACATCCAGTGATGCACCAATTTGAGTTGTTCGTTCTGGATGCTCATCGTCCAGAATGATATTTTCGGTAGCCTCCATGACTTGTCCCTTCACTAGCTGAGATTCATCTCTAGGGTCTAACGTTTCAATCTCTGCCTCTTCTATTTCATCCACTTAGTAAGTAGTAGTCTTCTTTCTGGATTCTTCACGTTCCTCTTGCTCGGTAGATGAATGGTAACATTCTCGAGCTACTTTTTAGTCGCCTTTCGCCACTCCTACTCCATAGTTGGTTGGGAATTTTAAACATTGATGTACATTAGATGGTACTGCTTCAAACTTCTTCAAACCTACCCTTCCTATGATGATATTGTAAGCTGATTGGACATTTTTATCCATTACGAAAAAGCGTACTCTTTCTGTTCGACAAGCAGGCCATGTACCGTTAAGCATATCCAACTTGATCGTCCCAAGTGGAAAAACCTTTTCGCTAGTAAAACCGAGGAGAGGTCTATGATAGGGCTCTAATTGGGCTAGCTTCAAATTCAAACTATCGAAACATGGGTAAAACATGATGTCTGCCGATCTACCATTATCCACCAGTACCCGTGAGATCACCACTTCCTTCATCCTCATCTTGATCACCAATGGGTCATCATGAGGATATAGTACACCTGCCACGTCGTTTTTAGAGAATCCAATGACCAACTTATCTTGATTCACCTTCCTCGGGCGATCATCTTCAGCTAGATTTATTCGTTGAATGTACGAGCAAGCTTGAGCCTCATTGAGGTAAGCCTTCCTCTCTGCAGTAAGGTCTCCACCTCCTGCATCTCCACCTGTAATAACATTATAATCAAATGATCCAAAATGAATTAAAAATACCTCACGTTTTGGCTGTCTTGGTCTTTTGGGGAGATCGGGGTCATCTTGATCATCTTCTGGATCCTCTTTATGACTTATTTTCTTATCTTTTATTGCTTGATGAGGAGATTTAGATCTTTTACTTTCTCGATCGTTGGTCTTTTCACCACTTTGGCGATCAACATTCTTAGTCAATTTCCCTCGTCTGATGAGTGCTTCAATTTCATTCTGAAGGGCTATGCACTGTTTGGTCGTATGACCATGGTCTTTATGGAATTTGCAATATTTGGACTTGTCTCTTCTATCAGGATCTGCCTTCATTTTTGCTGGCCAGGATAGCTCCTCATTATTCTTGATCTCCTCCAGAATGTGATTTATATCTACCTTTAAAGGAGTGTAATTTCCAAATTTCTTCATCTGCTCCAGTGTTTGCTTCGCTTTCAATTGCCTGTTGCCACCATTGTTCTTTTGATCCTTCTTTTCTATTTTACCATCTTCCACCTTGGTCTCCTTAGTATCTGCGTTCTTCTTCGCAGCCATGGCTTCCTCGGCATTCATGATTTTGGCTGCTTTTGCCATCACTTCTGCCATGGTCCTGGGCGGATCTTTGGCTAAAGTGTAGTACAATTTATTTAGCAACAATCCACTCATTAGAGCAGTAATTGATGTTTTCTCCTCGTAATCAATTACTTCAAGTTTCTCGTTATTGAAACAAGTAATATAGTACCTGGTGCTTTCACCTGCCTTTTGTCTAACACTTAGCAAGTGTGCTACTCGTTTGACTGGTTTTGCTCCAAAACAGAAATTCCTGATAAAGAGCTCTGCCAGTTGAAAGAAAGTCTCAATTTTCCCTCGAGGAAAGTTGTTGTACCATATCTGAGCTGATCCGATAAGAGTTCCTGAAAATGCCCTACATCTCATCTCGTCTGGAACTTCATAGATATCGGCAGCTGCTTGGTATTATTCTATATAAAGGACAGGGTCAGTTTTTCCATCATATTTAGGTGTCACCATAGGAGCTTTGAATTTTGATGGTGTGGAAAAATCCACAATTGCCTGTACGAATGGTGTCCCTTGGACAAAAGTTCTTTGTAGAGGATTCTTGGCCTTAGCCATTTCCCCTAATCTTTCCTCCAACCTTTGAATAGAGCGCTTCCATGCATCGTTTCCCTCCTCGGGACTATTGGCTCGAGCAACTGATCTCATTGAATTCGCCTCTTGAGATCGAGCTGCTGGTCGTGATTGGGCAGAGCCTTCCCTTAGATCAGATAATCGTGGGGAGTTCCTCAATGCAATCCTAGGAGGACTTATATTCCTCTTAGGGACCAAACGATGAAAAGGAGAGACTCTACTTAACCTTTCTAGAGCACTTGTCCTTTTTGGAGACAGAGTGATGTTCCGTTGAGAATCTGTAGCTCGTACTAATGAAGTCCGACTAAGTTGATAAGAAGGATCATTAGATCTCTCAGTATGATATGATTTGGTGCGTCTAGATTGAGATTCCTCTGGGAATAGCGTTCACCTAGTTCGTGAAGAGGGTAAACGGGTATTTCTCTGAACACTTCGTTGTCCTTATTGGGCCGACGCTACGCCTTGAACAGTTTGTATGAGTTGATGCATGATTTCTTGTATGGTCGTTTGCCCTTGGGCTAAATTAGCCATTATACCAGCCAGATCTTGAACATTTGGGGGAATAGAAGGGTTTGGAGGGTTCCCAGCGTTTCGAATACTGGATTCCGAATTATCAGCCATTGATGATGAATTTTTTGATAAAAAATGTTAAATACAGTCGTTTCCCACAGACGGCGTCAATCTGTTGATGTAAAAAACTAGATTATCTCTAATTATTTAATCACAGATAAATAAGATAACAAATAAATAAGACAAAGGATTTTTAAAGTGGTTCAGTCGTATGAGAATGGCCTACGTCCACTATTTTTGTATTGCTGACTGTTTGCGTGAAATTCTCGATAAGTGGTTTACCCAGAAATCCAGAGTTCCCTTCTAATGAGGAGGTTACAATGTGTTTATAGCCTTGAGGCTGTACATGTGAAAGGACAATGCACTGTTATCTAGTATACATATACATTTGTACGATAATAATGAGCATTTAATGCGCAGTCCTCCTTTTGATTCTCTTGATTTGGGTGCTCTGCACGCCAAGTAGCTCGGACCTCCTGAGTTGCTCGGTACGCCAAGTAGCTCGGGGCCTAGAGTAGCTCGATACGCTTAAATTGCTCGGGGCGCATGAGTTCCTCGGGGGCCATGAGTTGCTCGTCCAAAATGTTTGTATTTAACAGGTAGATCTCCACGTGTCTTTAAATAATTAGTCCATGTCAGCAGACTAAATTTGGTATCAACACCAATCCATCAGGATTCTCCAATATTTTTCTATAAAAGCTTATACTAAATCTGCAAAAAAAGAACTAGTTAAGAACTAATGATCGCTTTGAAAGAAGAGCGACAATAGATTTTGGAAGATAAATCAATGTATATTTATAAATTTAACTTGCAAATCTTGCAAAATAATAACACAAGTGTCGTAAATCACATTCACTAACACCAAATTCCTTCTTAATTATATCCCCAACACTAGGAAGCCCGAGCAACAGTAGAGAGGCCGACCAACACTGTCAGCAAAATGCCAACAGCCAGAAGCATTATGAACCTTTTGTATTAATGTAAATTCCTAATTTATAAAGGCATTTCATCCTTTAACATTCTATCTCTTGGTTTTCTTACTGGGCTATAAATATGTTGTAATCGCTTCGTCAAGGGCAAGTGATTGAATGGCTAACATAAGGCAATAACAAGTACAGTGGACGTAGGCTTTTCTTTATAAGCCGGATAACTTTAAAAAACTTTTTGTTTCTTTCTTTTTCTTAAAAATATTATTTATGATTGATTAATTAGACTTAGTCTAGTTTTTTACATCAACCTAGTCAGCAAAGAGTAACCACAGACCAAGGTCTGGAATGCTGACCATATTACTGGGATGCCGACCAACACCAGAAAGCCTGGCCAACAGTAGGGAGGCCGACTAACACTGTAAGCAAAACGACAACAACTAAAAACATTATGAACCTTCTGTATTGATGTAAATGCTTAATTTATAAAGGCATTCCACCCTTTAACATACTATCGCTTGGTATTCCTACTGGACTACAAATACGTTGTAATCCCTTCGTCAAGGGCAAGTGATTGAAAGGCAAACACAAGGCAATTACAAGTACAGTGGACGTAGGCTTTTCTCTATAAGTTGAACCACTTTAAAAACATTTTTGTTTCTTTTTTTTACTTACAAATATTATATGTGATTGATTAATTAAACCTAGTCTAGTTTTTACATCAATATAGGCTTTTCTCTATAAACTGAACCACTTTAAAAACCTTTTTGTTTCTTTCTTTTACTTACAAATATTATTTGTGATTGATTAATTAGACCTAGTCTAGTTTTTTACAACAATCCAATTAAACACATAAGAGACAAGGATTTTAAAGTGGTTCGACTATAAGGAAAGCCTACGTCCATTGTTATTTTATTCCAAGGGATTTACAATAGCATAATATGGTGTGTTGTGAATAATTGGCTTCCTCCTCTTTAGCTAAGGGAGAGCATGTATTTATAGGGGTTATTAGGAACCCAAATGGAATGCCTTTATATCTCTAGGCATATAAATTTGTACTCCAGCATACGTAAAACTCCACAGGCTACTCTCACTCCCATCACCTCACCTTGGTCATTCGCCATATGGGTAATAGACTTAGTAGGACCATTGTCGACCATCATACTGGGATACCGACCAGCAGTAGGGAGGCCAACCAACACTGTTAGTGAAACGCCAACAGCCAGAAACATTATGAACCTTCTGTATTGATGTAAATGCCTAATTTATAAAGGCATTACATCCTTTATCATTCTATCTCTTAGTTTTCCTACTCGGCTATTAATACGTTGTAATCTCTTCATCAAGGGCAAGTGATTGAAAGGCAAACACAAGGCAATAACAAGTATCAGTGGAAGTAGGTTTTTCTCTATAAGTTGAACCACTTTAAAACCCTTTTTGTTTCTATCTTTCACTTACAAATATTATGTGTGATTGATTAATTAGACCTAGTCTAGTTTTTTATATCAATAGATTAGTTCAGCACAAACAATTGTTCGGAACAGTCGAGCTGCAACACACAAATCTGATGTTGGTAATGATGCTGGTAATAATGCATGGAAGGGTTTTATTCAACGATTGGAAAATAAGTTGGGAGAAATGGCAAAGGCAAAAACCCTTTGCAACGAAGTTTTGTGAAAGTATCTCCTTTTATGCAAGTTATTGTAAGATTTCCTACTCCTTCAAAGTTTAAAGCTCATGTGGTTACTGATAAGCACCCAAAAGTGTACATTTTATATCTCGAATAGATGCATTTTAATTGCTAATTCTCTGCAATTTGGGTCATATGCGCTTTATTATCATTTTATAGGTCGAATGCATGTTGCGGCGTTCAAACGCGTATTTCAAGGCAATTATGCGGATTATGGAGCTAATTAGACCTTGTCCCGTACCCTAGCCTACCCTAAACCTATCCCGAACCGTGTGTGTTTAGTTTGTCCCATTTTATTTTATTTGTATCATTTTATTTTTAGGGTTTATTTTATTATTTTATTGAGTCATGTATATGTTTTTAGTGTTTTTATATTTTTAACGCGTCATGTATTAGTTTTTATATTTTCTTTTATTTTCTTAATTTTTAGTTAGTTTATTAATATTTCATTCTGTTATTTTATTTGTTAGTTTTTATTTTCGTCGTGTTTAATTTTTAGAGTTTGTATAGTGTGTCGTGTCGTGTCAATTGTTTTTATTTTTAGTTGATTTTTTTAATTTGAGTCTTTGTTTTATTTTTTATTTTTATTTTTTAGATTTTGTTTTATTAATTTTAGTTTTTTATTTAGTCAGTATTATTTTCAGGTGTCTAAGCTAAACACACACATAAACCCATTCACACCCACTTACCTACACACTATCCTACACGCAAACAAATCCCTTATCCTCACCTTATTCACCTACACTCACACACACCAAATCCACACCCCCACCATTATTCATCACCATCTTCCCCCACACTCTCTCTCCTAACCTCAACCCCGATAACCAAACAACAAAACACCGTAAACCCACCAAGAAACAACTTTTCCAACTCAACTCCCATGGCACTCCAACATAAACCCACCATATCTCTCCTCTCTCTTATCACCAACACCTATTAATCTGTCCAAGGAAGATCGATCGAGGAAGGTTAACAAAGATAAGCTGGTGATTGGATTTTCTAAAAACAACCTTTTAGGGGTACTATATCCCCATAATGACCCTTAGTAATCAAAGTTAGAAGTCAGGATACAATTGTTCCAGGGTATTGGTTGATAGCGGCAGCTCGACGGACATTATGTTCTACCCTTGCTTTGACAGTCTGGACTTGTACCTCGGTCAATTGGAACCTTATCACAGGTCATTAATAGGCTTTTCTAGAGACAACGTATTTCCATTGGGCATAATCAAGCTGGAAATATTGATCATCACCTGGCCAATAAGTTGGACAGAGAAGATACGTTTCTTTGTAATGGACAAAAATGTTCATTTTGCCTATAATATAATCATGGGAAGAGTAGGATTGAAGAAATTTGAAGTCGTGTCATCTACGGTCCATCAATGTTTGAAGTTCCCAACCAACTTCGGAGTAGGCGTGGTAAAAGGCGACTAGAAAGTAGCTCGGGAATGTTATTACTCCTTTGCCGAGCAAGAAAATTTGGAAGAAATAAAGAGAAAGACCACCACTTTACAAGTAGATATTCCTGAGCCCAATAGCGACTCTGAGATTGAAACCCTAGATTCGAGGGAAGAAACAGAATTGGTGAAAATTTAGATAGTAGAAACAACGGAGAGCATTGTTCTAGATGATGATAAGATGGAACGAACTACTCAAATAGGAACAACACTGGATCTTGTTCTTAAACAGGAGCTAGTGACGTTCCTGAGATAGAGAAAGCATGTGTTCGCTTAGAGTCACGAAGATATGCCTGGGATTGACCCTAATTTCCTTTGTAATGAACTCAACGTCCACTACACTAAAACAGGTCAATTGTAATGGGCAAAAACCATTACAAAAAAATATTTGTAACGGATTAAATCCGTTAGAAAATTGGCGTTATTTATTTTACTAACAGAAATTGTAATGGATAAAATCCATTACAAAATTAATATTTGTAATAGATGATAACCATTACAATTTATTTTGTAACAGATTTAGCATTAGTACACATACTATATATTAGTAACGAATTTACTAAATTGTAACGGTGTTTATCCGTTACAAATATAGAATTTGTAACGGATGCAAACCGTTACAAAATACACTGTAATGGATTGGGAGTGTCATATATTTGCAACAGATGTTTTGATTTGTAATGTTTAAAGTCCATTAGCAATATTAATATATTCTTATAAATATATTAATTTCTCATTAAAGAAATAGGTATAAATACACTAGTTAAAACTCGTGCTCAACAAATGGCAATGCACTACACTCAACCAATACCCACAAATATCACTCAAAACATAAAACACATGTGACAAAATGTATGAAAATATGTTTCGATGACAAAAAATATTTCAGTGACATTAAACTGGTCTAAACTATATTTTATTCATAACCATTAAAGTTTCAAAAGCAAAATATAATACAAGATAAACCATCTAGCTTATAACCATAATAGTACTCAGAACAAAGTCTAACAACTTTAAAGTTCTAAACATAATATTCTCCCCAGAGTAATCTTTGTGATATTTCTGGCAAAAGTATAATTCATTCTCCCATAAGTAATCTTCATATTTCTCAATAAGAACCTGCTGAACAAACTCAATCTTAGTATTGATAAAAACTAAATTATATTGGATTTGTTTTAATTAAAAGACACAAGAAATTAAAACGGCACATCATTTTAAATCAAAACTATAAATAATTAAATTAGTGGTCATGTGTCAAGACAACACAGGGTGATGTGTTCATCAAATGGATTTATGCATACTACTATTGCCTCCAATTAAAAAGATTGAAGTGGGAAAATGAATATTTTTTCCCTCAAAATATCAAAAAACTAAGTAACAATATACCAAACTAAAATCCAGACCAATATAGAAATTCTACAATCCACCACCTCCACGACACCAAATACTAATCCCTTAAAACAAACGAAGAGCCTCCACTAAGTAATAGTGAGCGTTAACCTTTTATATATATATATATATCTAACACTACTAAACCAATTTGCCACAAATGAAGTGAAGTTCAACAAATAAATAAAAAAAATAAGAAAATGTCCAAAAGATAAGTTACTTAATATTATGGTTCAGATTGGTAGTTTGAACCCCCAAGTTAAAAAATTTAAACAAAAAAGGTAGAGAGAAAGAAAAAAAATCGATAAAAAATGTAGAGATGGACAGGTTCAGTCAGTGTGTACTTAGGTCAGTTAATAATATGGTTCTCTATTTTAATACAACACTAAACAACAAACACTACATTATAAAAATCAATTGAATAAAAGCTAGTTGTCGATGGGTACCTTAGGTCCACAACCCCGCAAATATCGGTGACACTCTATTTTCTTGTACTTGAGCATAACACACAAATACACATTGTTAGAAATAAAATAATAGGTTTGAAACCCGAATAACTAGTATTAAAAATTGTTAATTGAATGGAAAAAAATATATAAAAGTAAATAAATTTGCATGAAATCACTTACAAAAAATAAACAAACATCTACAACTGGTCTCAATCAATAGCAAACAACGATTTGTGGTTTTAAGCCTTATTAGCTCAAGTCTCAATCGATAACAAACAATGGAGAACATACATACACTACCTGAGGCAAGATCACTATTATAATATACAGGGTCTTCGCTAATTTAGATATGAGAAATAGCTAGAGCGTGAAAGAGACAGTGATTATGTGTAACAACACTCATGAAAGAACTTGCATGCCAAAGGATTCTTGATAATGATTTTACAACATAAAATGGTAAAAATCGATAGTTAGTATTGGGTATGTCAGCTAATAGTAACGTCAAATGAGAGATGATAAATCTAAAAATGTAATGCTGCTAATGCTTTTTACATAATTTTGCATATCGGGATTCAAAAAAGTTACTTTATAGATTCATGTTCTGTTATAAACAAAAACAACAGAGGATTATGTGCATCCTTTCAACAAAGAAAGTGCTTCAGATCCCATATTTAAGATTTACAAGGAACTTCTGGATGAGGCATTACACAAGACACCCCATGAATGACACACTAATAGCAAATACCTCTCTGAACTATTAATTTTGTAAAAAACTCATTATATCACTTGCAATTTCCCCGTCTTTAAAAAGGGTTTAAGCGACGCATATGTCAGACTTTGTAAAAGTTCACAGGTCAGTTGGGAATTTGCAATTAGAGCGGTAATTTAGGGTGTTCTTGCATTTTACTCTTCTCAATAATTAATTGCATCAACAACTTACCTGCAAGTTCCATTCCAATTCATTTAAAAGATCCTTACTAGCACCTCGCAAAAGAACAGTGTATGCTTTTGGATCACTACACTAGACAATATATGCAAAAAACTCATATCCAATTTTCTTGACTTCAAAAAGTTTGGCCACAGTTTCTATATTTGATTCTTGAAGTTCATCAGGTCTGTTTATGATGACGGCCCCACACGCCTTAGCAATTTCATTATTCTGTTTTCCTCAATCTCCTGATTACACTGACCCCAACTTTACTGAAGTAGTGGCGTGCCAAGTCACTAACGAAATTGTATAATGATTGTCAATGAGAACAGGCGATTGGTTGATTTATGAACCGATGATACTAACAACTTGTCAGATAGAGAAGTGAATCAATAAAAATGTACACATAAAAGATAGTTTGAGTCTCCTTAATAATAGGTTCGTTGTGACTATAAAAACAAATATAGAGATACTTACTACAATTAAATTCCCAAATTGGCCAGTAAATTTTGTGATGATACAACTCTTCACTAATCCCAACATTGTGACACCTGCCAAACAAAATATGGCATCATACGCCAAATAAGTTAGAAAAGAAAAAACAAGAAAATAATCACGAGTACCATCACCAGTCACAATCATGTTATCAACATATAACGAAAGATGAATATGGCCACAACGGACGTGAAATGAACAAATAGAGCAGAATCATGATCAGTGAAGTTGAAAAATAAGAGATCCTAATCGCTTGAGAATCCTATTTAAGAACATAAAGACACACATCCACAGACTTATGGGTAACACCAGGAATTTTAAACATTTTTTGTAAGACGCCCTTTCAAAAAAGCATTTTTAACATCTGGTTGAAAAAGATTCGACTAGTAAACAACAATTGTGGTATGGACACAATTATTGCGAAAGTAAGTGTGAATAATAGGTAGGGGAACAATAGAAGAAGATATAATAGAAGAAGGTAATGCATCAACATCACTTGATAAAGTATCACTATAAATCAAGTTGAACTTAGTAACTACACTACACCAAAATGGTCAAATTGACACCCTTCAACCGGTCAGTCTTGTCACAGTCATTGACCGTGACAAAAAAATACGTGTTTTTTATCACGGTCAATGACCGTGATAAGGTCGTGATAAATGTTTATCATGGTCATTGACCTTGACAAGACCATGATAAGAACAGTTGTCACGGACTTGTCACGGTCAATGACCGTTTGACCGTGACAAACGTTATAAACCTGTCACGGTCAAGGACCGTGACATGTCAGTAAAAAAAACCTTCCCTCTTCTTTTTTTCCATCGATTTCTATTCCCTCCATTTCTATCCCTCTTTCTAAGCGACTGCACTCTCTCTCTACGATTTTGGTATGTTTTCTCTCTCTATTTCTCTTCCATTTGTGTATATGTGCGTGTGTTTGTATATATGTGTATGTAAATGTGCGTGTGTGTGTGTGTGTGTGTGTGTCTGTGTGTGTGTATATATATATGTATGTGTGTGTATGTGTATATATATGCGTGTGTGTGTGTATATGTGTGTGTGTGTGTGCATGTGTGGTGGGCAGGGATGGGGGGACAGGGGGTGTGGGGTTGTGTGTGTGTGTGTGCTTGTGTGTGTGGTGAGGGGGAAGGGTGTGGGGTGGGGAAGGGGGAAATGGGGAGGGGGGTGGGGCTTGTTAATTTTTTTTAATTAATTTTTTTTTGGTTTATTAGATATTGCCCCTCATATGCAAGAATTGATTGATTAAATATTGATTAGTTGTTAATTTTTTTAGTAAATTAATAATTAGTGCCCCTTTCATATGCAAGTAGGATTGCCCCTCATTGTAAATTAGTAAATTAATAATTGTATACTTTAATTGTTAGTTTAATTGATGAAAAGAATTAATTGAGTAGATGAATTAGAAGGAGTACGGGATACACATTTATTGTGCTATTGCGGTTGAATTATAGTGGATCGATGTTCGGTTGGTTAATTTTAGAAGTGGCACGATGACTGGATTATTGTCCATATGGGGGTGGGATTTTTCAAATTTTTTAAAAAATTACTTTGTATCACGAACAATATATATATAGTATGATAATTAAATGAAACATACTTGAAATTACATATAGTGCGCATAGATACTAGCCTTCTAGTTCTCATGCGCACGCATGCAATATCCCTTAGATCCGTCCGAGAGTAATTACCCATGTAATGAGATCTCTCGAATTGTCCCGTTTGGACAGTTTGGGACTGTATAATTTCTGTATAATAATATTCTTAGTGGCTTAAAGTTGTTACTTTTAGAGGAAGTTTTGCAGTCGTATCCTAATGTTCTCTGGGTACATACTAGAGTGACAAGTGTGACTGTTATTTTAATTGATCAATTGAAATAACACTCACACTTGCCAATCTACGTCGTGTACTTGGAGAACTACGGGAATATACTGTCGAATTTTTCTCAAATCATAACAATGTGCATGAGCTGTTAAGTGTATTACAGAAATATGCGGTCTTGAATGGGATATGACCACTCACCCTTTAGAGGAGATGGAGGAAATAGGAATTTCTATTATAAATTGAATTTGAACTTGAAATTTAAAAATTGAATATCAATAAGACATAATTAAATGAAACATAATGTAAATCTAAGTTTTGTTTATACTAATCCATGAATTTATGCTTCTTACCTTTAATAGGTGATTAGTTGTGGTAGCTGTGATGGGATATCCTAAATACAAAGAGTGGATGGATGAGACAAATAGAATGGGGGATGTGTTTCGCAAAGGTGCTGATGAATTTGTGAAATACGTAAAGAGATGTCACAATGATGAAGATTTTCCGTGTCTGTGTGCTAGGTGTAAGAATGGTAAGGTGTTTGAGTGGAAAATAATTGAACTACATTTGTTAAGATGGGGTATGTAAGATATTTATCGATTTTGGAGTTTTCATGGTGAATTGAAAGTTCCTTTTGTCCCCGAACAATCTTCAACAAGTAGGATAGATGTAGAAGGGGATGACGTAGATCACAATATGTTAGAGGATTTAGTTGATGATGCGTATGGATTTTAGGAAGCGGAGGAGAATGAGGTTACTGATGATGTACAAGGTTCAGGTGCTCATGAAGATATCACGATAAACCTTGATGATGACTTCTAAAGTTTAAAATTTAAGGCGACCCAACCGTTATACTCTGGCTGTGAGAAAGATCAAACAACTTTACATGCCCTGGTTGGTATGAGACCTGAATTTTCGATGTTGTCTTTGTTGATACCTGGGCCAAAGGCACCAAGTGATGACATCGATGTCTACCTGGCTCCTTTAGTAGAAGAATTAAATGAGTTTTGGTAATAGGATGTGCAATCATTTTACTTTTTTGGAAAATAAGAGTTTACGCTAAAAGCTATGTTGATGTGGGAAATTCATGATTATCCAGCTTATGGGACATTATCTGGTTGTGTAGTACATGGTTATTTGGGGTGTCCTATTTGTGGATAGGATACTGAATCTCTTCATCTATCCTCTAGCTCAAAAAATGTATACCATTGCCATAGGAGGTTTTTACCCTCGGCTCATAGTTTCATATTTGAGAAAGGTTCCAATTTTTTATCGGGCGGGTTGAACATAGGCTACCATTGAGACAACTTTCAAGTTCAGAAATTGAAAGTAAATCTTCTGAATGTGGACCTAATATGCCAGGTAAGAATCCCAAATTTAATAATTTCAAGAATAAGAAGACCCCAACTGGGAATGAAACTGAGATAAGAAAGGCATGGTCTAGGAGGTAAATTTTATTTGACTTGCCTTATTGAAAGAATAACCCGGTGCGCCATGTATTGGATGTGATGCATGTAGAGAAGAACATCGCTGAATATATTATGGGCACTTGCTTTGGAGGGAGTCATTCGAAGGATGGAGAAAATGTACGAAAAGACCTTAAATCGTTGAAACTTAAGACACAAATATGGTTGAAAGAAGATAGTAGGGTAAGGACAATAATTACCCTTGGTTCGTTTACTTTGACGAGTGGGAAAAGGAAGGTACTTTTAGACACAATATATAATTTTAAGGCCCCATCTAATTTTTCGTCCAACTTGCAAAGGATTGTGAATTATGCTACTCATGATTTACATAAGTGTAAGTCGCACGATTGACATGTGATCATTCAATTGGTTACTCTATTCTTTAAGCACTGTTTCTCGAAGCATAAGGATTTGCGGAGGGCTATTATGCAAATTAGTATTACCTTCTCACTTTTGAGTGAGAAGGTAGTCAATCGAGAAAATATAGTGGCCGCAAAATTGGCGGTGACTGAAGTGATTTGTGTGTTGGATAAGTACTTTCCCCCAGCATTCTTAGACATAAGTGTTCACTTGTTGGTACACCTATGAGATGAGGCACTTCTTTGTGGTCCAGTTAGATATCGCTCGATGTATCCGTTTGAAAGATTGATGACAGTTTTTAAAGATTATGTCAAGAATATGTGATACATTGTAGGATCAATTAGAGAATAGGCTCCCTAAATGGGTAAAATTGGGGATGGCTGTCGAGAACAAGATGGGGATATCAATGAGATCCATCGAGCTGGTAAAGACGATCATCGGCCCGGGGTACACTAGTTGGAGGGAGGTTCCAAATGAGCTCAAGTTAACTATTTGGGTGGCACTACAGGTAATGTATTTATAGTTATATTTATATGAATATTTCAATTTCAATTTCATTTTATATTTATATTTATTCGCAACTAACATTGTATTTATTGGACAGGAACAATTCAGCCTGGACCCAAAACTACGTGATTTCGTCTTGGAGCAACATTAGACATGGAAGAAAAATATGCCGACTCAGTACTTTGGGAAGACTCGAGACTCCGTTATCCGAATGCGTGACTTTGTTCCGCCGAAGGAGCCGATCTCATTGGCATAATGGCAAAAGTTCATTGACAATGAGATTGAGGAGCGACAATTGGCATCTCGCCAATCGGGGAGGGAAAATCTGGGAAAAAAGATGGATGTGCACTACTCCGGCCGGACGTTTTATGCCGAGGTGGAGCATAGGATGATGGTAAGATTTAATTTTTCTATAATGACAAAAATATGTTATTTTACATTATTTTACTTTGCAGGGACGATACTAATTTTGCATTATTTTATTTCAGGGGACGGGGAGTGCCCCTAGGGGTATGACACATAGGCTCGATACTTATGTGGTTATTCAGACGAAGAAGGGGAAGGATAAGGAGGTGTCCCCGATTGTTGCGTCCACGATTATAACTAATCCGACATTTACTTTTTGTTAATTACCTTATAATTTTTTAATTTACTTATTTAACTAATCATGTATTTTTTGTCGTTTCAGGCAAAGCTTAAGGAAATGCATGAGTCGCAGTCTGATGTCGATAAGGCATCTTTGTCCACAGACGCACTCAGCCAAGTGCTTGACACTAATCACAAGGGGAGGACAAGGGGGTGAGCTCGCGGGTGGCCAAATCCAGGATAATCGGATTGGAGACGAGCAACACCGGGTTGGCTCGAACGGTGGACTCGCATGATGTAAAGTTGTCCCATTTGGAGGCGACGGTCCAAGATATGCTCTCATTCATGAAGCCTTCGTTGGGAAGAAACCGTAAGGGGAAAGGGAAAGAGAAGGTGGTGGAGGAGGAGGTGCAGGAGGACGAGGGTGTGGGTGTGGACCTCATTGTTTCATCACCAATACGTGCAGACTCTGATGATCCAGTCCCCTATTTAGCTCCCTTCGATCGACCGATGTCGACACTTGGTTGGACAAGCGTGTTTATACAGGACATACTTGATGGCCAGCGGATAGGGATGGGGTTAAGGGACCCGAATACCATACAAGGTATGCCAATTCATGGACATGCACTTAAAGACATCGAGGCCAAGGTACTCGTAATGCATGTGATACCCGGGAAGGAAAACTCTCCATTGTGGTGGCATGAACAATGCGGCACGATGAATATACAAGGATGTATGAATTCGTATATCGTGTGGCCTATCCACCTCCTCAAACCTACGCTAGACATGTAGTGACATTATTTGAATTGAATTGATTTAAGTTATTACATTCGAATTATATAGTGATGTATATTATTTTGAATATATATTTGCATTATCTCTATTAGATATATGATGTTTGAACAGGTACAATGTTGCTATAATAGGTACAAATATACTGCTGGGCAGTGGTAGTAGCCATACTGCCCAACAGTTTTTTTTTAATTCTGACCAGAATTGTCACGGTCATTGACTGTGATAATTTTTAAAGATGTCACGGGTTTGTCATGGTCTAGGACCGTGACAAAGATTGTCAAGGTCACAGATCGTGACAAGTCCGTGACAATAGAAGTTGTCACCCCTAGAATTGTCACGGTCATTGACCTTGACAAGTTGTACTTATCACGGTCAGTGATAGTGACAATCAACCAGATTTGGTGAAGTGCTAGTACTGAAATGAGACTTCAAAGTATGGCTCCACAAAGTATCAATATAATCATTAGGTAAAGTGAAATTAAAAAATTCCAAATAGATATAGAAAATACACATTTTAGCAAAATGTTGTTCAGGGATCCATTGGTGCTCCTATATTAAACACATATGTAGTTGTTATTAGGAAATATCTCCACGGAGACTCATCTGACTATAGACATTCTACACACTGGAAACATGCTTTTTGTGTGAAATGCCTTTAGATATCTTATGATAATATGGAAAGTGTTATGTCCTTTATATCAGTTTTCCTCGGATTCCTAGTCATAAGGTATAAGGGAAACTAACAAAGCCCGTTTGAACCTCACCCCAAGAGCCTGTGGGCAGTCTTGACTGCTCTTCTTAGCTATTGCTCGGCTACGATTTTAAACTCACCCCAAGAGTAGGTATCAATAACAAATGCATAGTAGTCCAAAATAAATGCATAGGTAGTCCATAACAAAATCAGTTGCAATTTAATAAACAAAGAATATGGATTGAACATAAGAAATTCATAGTAGTCCAAAACAAAGAAGTGATCTCTATAAAACATTCCATACCAGGAATAGTCTGAATAGAAGATGGATTCAACAGAACATCAGGAATCTTGAATCTGTCAGATCCAATTTTTATTATCTACTCATCAGGAAGCTCATACGTTGTAAGTGGAATGTTTGAATACGAACATTCATCATAGGGAGCGTCTGGAGCTCGACACTCCTGTTGCATTAGCTTGCATCAGCAGTTCAGTATATTCATATTCATAAGATCAATTAATTGCTTTACGACCATGGCTTGTGGAAGTTAAGTCATTTATATGAAAGGGTAATGAGATGTTTTCTATTTAGTTGAGCTTCGCCTTGTGCAAACTGTGACCATTTTATATAGCTACATCTCTAATGGCATTTTCTATTAAAAAAAACTTAACTACATAAAAAGTGATTCATTAATTTGGTACTCAAGTCAGCCTTTTGCTGGAAAACTCACCTTGTTCCTCGTGTTTTCCTTTATTTTTCCTTAGATCTTAACAAATAACACCTGAAATGAATCAAAAGAAAAGGGAAAAAATTAATAATATTATTAGATTGAAATCGTATCTTTAAACGTAAATGATTTAGTATCAGGAAAAAATGAAGAGATAAAAGAAGAGACAGAGAGATGATAGAGTAAAAATGATTTCATTCGTTGTGTTGTGAATCCAAAAATATAGCCTAGATTTAATCTGCAAAAAAAAACATCAACGCCATATTATATTTCCATATAAAAATGTCACTACACTTTATTGTTGTAAACAACAGATAAAACAAATCGTAAATTCATGAGTATTGTTCGCAAAAGAACTAAAACTATGAAAAGATATATCATTGGGACATATTGTTCATTTGGAATTAGAGTCGAATTCAGAGTCAGAGTTAGAGTTGCAGTGTGTTATTTTCTAATGTACTCCAGTGTTATTGCCCGGTAATTATGATGCTTACACGGTTGGTCAATAATTACTGGAAGGACAACTGTGAAGACTAAAATTAGAGTAAGCATTGTCACATACCTTTGAAGACAAATCCTAGTATCAATTCAAACTTTGAAAGAGATAAAAATCTGAGTAAATACCTGGGATAAAAAAATCTAAACCATTAGATACAATCCAACGATAAAGACTGGAATGTGACCTAACATATTTGAAACTGCAACCCCCAAGTCAAGGACCTAACTTTAAGTTTACTTATTTGGAAAAAATTATGTATATGAAGTTGATCCAAACCGAAAAAAATAAGGCCCAAATGATCCACCACCGTGTTTCTGACCATGGATGTCAGCGAGCAACTTTAATGCCGAATAGCCAAAGCTAAGTATAACTTCATTCAACTCATGTTCCTCACACCAATTGAGAAGAAAGAAGCATATGAAACTGGGAATTCCCAAACCGTTAATTGTTGATATTACCCCTAATGCAAAATAAACCAAACCGTTGATTATTGATATTATCCCTAATGCAAAACAAAACTACACAAATATAATGAAGTGAAACATACTAAAGTTATATATGCAGACAGAGATTGGACTCTTGTGGCTGGACGATGACATTATTGACGACTCCAGCGGTGTGGTCCATTGCCCTCCTCCAATCTTCTCTGTCGCCTCTCTTATAACATGGCTATCTTCAACAATATTATCCTTCCATGTCTTTCCCTTTTTCAACACAGACTCTTTCCACAGTCTGAAACCACTCCCAGAGTAAGAACTGCAGTTTGAATTGTTCTCATTTCTATCAGTAGTAGTTGCCTTAGCCACTGTAAACACTGCCCCTTCTGACTTTTTATTTTGAACCCTTCCTCTTTGATTGATATAAGAAATGTGACTGAGTTTTAATGTGTCCAACTTCAGACAACCTTGGATCTTGTTGGGATGTTGAATACAGTGAAAGAAAGTGATGTGTTAGTTTCCTTTCTTGGGTTCCGATAAGACGTGATTGAGGCAGCTCCATCTAGAGATGAAATTCTTCAAATCATAGATGCTTTTGCGGTAGGCCCAGTGGGATCAACCATTTATAGATAATAAAACGTCCCAGGATTTCCCATGTAAATCTCCTATCTCTAAATATAGCCAAAATATAATTTATACTGCAATTCTAGTACATGATTTAAATGCATAATTGCCCTGAAATCTCCTCTTTATTTGAATCAGAACTGAAAATCTAGGAAGAAAATGCTACTAGGACTTATATTAACTTGTCAATACTAGAGTTGAAAGTTAGTAAGTCAAACCTAATTTGTAAAGAATAAATACGAGAGTACCTAGCTATCACCATCTCATTATTGTTCATCAATCTAATTGTTGATGTAAAAAACTAGATTACTCTAATTATTCAATCACAGATAAATAAATGAGACAAAGAATTTTAAAGTGGTTCAGCCTTATATGAATGGCCTACATCCAGTGTTATGTTATTGCTGAGTGTTTGGGAATTCTCGATTACAAGTTCTATCAAGAAATTCCGGTCCCTTTGAATGAGGGTGATACAAGGTATTTATACCCCTTAGGCTGTACATGAAAGGGTGTCACATTAAACGATACGCATATGAAAGGGTAATTCATTTAATGCTCTTCAAACGTGTGTGTCAAGGTGATAAGCATTCAATGAATAGTTAAACTGTTGATTATCTGGCAATCAATGCTGCGGCCGAGATGCAGCTCGAACCGCCTTAGTTGCTCGTCGTTCAAGAGTTCCTCGGAGCGTTGAAGTTCCTCGGAGCGTTGGAGTTCCTCGGAGTATACTTGTTGCTCGGAGTGAGTCTGACTTGGTTGGGGGAATGAACTTCCTCGTTGCTATTGTGCCACGTAGATTGACACGTGTCGTCTTATTATTCGTCCACATCAGCATACTAATTTTGGTATCAACAGAATCCCCCAATGTTTCATATTTCGAACTTTGAGGAGTATGGAACATTCTTTCTCGGTATATGGCAATATTAAATGACCTTCCTGGGTTTTAGGAGCCTTTTCTTCGTATTTGAATTTCCTTCCAAATTCGCAGAATCCGCCTTTTTGCATTTTTATAAGCGCTTCGATCTTCGTGCCCTTTTTGTCCTTTTAGCCGCCGGTAGCGTAATAGTTTCTTTTTTGTAATCATTTCTTTCGTCGTTTCCCAAGGCAAAGTATTTAAGCTTCAGAAACAATCCCATCGTCTTCTACCTTTTCAATTTCTACTTTCGAGTTTTCTATAGCTTTTCTCTCTCTTGTGCGTTCATCCCTTACTTCGTTTGTTTGTCAACAGATCTCCTTTTTCCTGTAAGATTTTCTTCCTTCTTCTTCATTTCTTTTTATTCACCATGGTTTATATTATCGAATCTCTTGAGAAGTTCCGTTCTGACTTCTCTATTCCTTCTTGGGTAACTTTGGAGAATCTTTCTGAGCCTTCAACTTATTTTAATTTGGCTGAGGGACATTGGTTCCCTAGCCTCTTTATTGCTGAATGTGGATTTTCTTTTCCACCAAACCCTTTGTGTTTAGAGTTCTGTCAATATTTCGATGTTGTCCCTGCAAAAATAGCCCCCAACACATGGATAATAGTTAATGGGGTGTATAGGTTAAATCAGACTCATGAAACTCGTATAAGAATTCCTGAGATTATGTACTGTTATAGATGGGCTGTTTTAGACAATGTTTTTTATTTAAAAACTAGGTTTTTGAATAGGGCCTTAGTAGTCAACCTCCCTGATGCAAACAGGGATTATTTTGAACATGGGGTAGTTATAAAAAATTGGCAACATGCCCCTTTGGTTGGAGATGCAGTATATGAGGGTCCCAAATGCCCTCCATATGGCAATGGGATAGGTTATTTTCATTTTATTTCATTTCTGAATTTATGATTTCATTGTGTTTGACAAAATGCATGACTAATATTTCACTATGTATTTGTTTGCAGTTGACAGTAAGAGAAAAACTCCCAAAGAATCAAAAGTTAATATAAAGCATTTGAAACATATCTGGAATTTGCATCGAAGAGTTGCAGACGAGCACATCAGGTCTGCTTCATATTTGTTGCAGTACAGGAGCTACACATCATCCTTTACTGCTCGTCCTGTGGTCAGCATTAGTGACCCATTGCCAGCTTCTGAGAAATCTTCACCAGAATCTCACATTCCTCTAAGTCAGAAGATGGGCAAGAGAAGAGTTCCTGCTATCTTCGAGGAGACTTCCTCTGCCGGGGATGGATAGAGAAATAAGGTTGATGTCCCAAAGGGGACAAAGAAAGTGTATGCTGTTCCTTCTGTTGCTGCTCAGAAGGCTGCCGAGAAGCCTCCAATGGCTCCGAGCAAGAGAAGTACTTCTGTGGAAGTGGTCACCATTTCCCCCACCAAAGCTTCTTTGGCTGAAACTGCCGAAGTACCACTGAAAAGATTGAAGAAATCCTCCTCGGTCAGTTTTTCTGAAGCCATTCCTCAGCTCCAAGCTAGTGGAATTGGTGTTCCAACCATTATTCCCCCGAGTTCTGCAATGAGCTCGGTAAAGACTTGGACTATTCCTAAAGTCCAAGGAATTGAAGAAAACATGTCTAGGGATATGCTGACATCCCTAGCTACTCGTCACATTGCTTCAGTAAGTTTCTCTTATCCTGAGTTTTTTTTTCTTTCTTTCAGTCAGTATATGTATCTCGGCACTGACTTTTCATTACCTTCTTTTTTAGCTGGTGAGTTGCTTTAACACCATAGTGAAGAAAGATGAAGCGCTCAAGGCTTCAAGCTCCTCGTTCGGAGTAGAGGATGCTTTCTAGGGTTTAGCCCAATCTCTGAAGGAATCCCATCAAAAATACGATGAGGATAGGGGTGAATGGGAAAAGAAGTTGACTGCGTCTGAGGCAGAGAAGGTGCAGTTGGGCAATAAAGTGAAGGTTTTGGAGAGAGAGAATAAAAAATATGCCGAGAAGCTCATAAGATTTGGGGAGCTTGAGGATAAGTTAAAATCAGCTGAGGAAGAGCTGACCCTTCTGCGAGAAGTAAATCGCCAGAAGGAGGAGGTGGAGGCTAAGTTAAAAGCCACCGAGGATCTTCTATCCGAGAAGCTCTCCTCGGAGAAAATGAAGAGGAAAATGGCTGTGAAAAAATCCTTTCGAATTGGTTGGGACAAAGGATGGGATAGGGGGTGGCAGCAATGATGACCCAGGTGCAATATCGGAGTTTAAAATACTTCCGAGATGGTTGGGTTGCTGCCTTGCAAGAATTGAAAGCGAGCGAGGACTCTGAATTATTTCAACAACATCTTCCTGGTCCTCCTCCAGCTATTGAAGATGAAGAAGAGGATGAAGCTGCATCCGAGGAGTCTTCACTGATAGTGGGTGATAAAGTCATTGCTACACAACCCAAACAGACATCTACTGAGGAGATTTCTTCTTTGCCTACTCCTTCTGAACAAATCCCAACTCCAACCGACCAGATTATTGTTCCCACCGAGCAACCAAGCTCCTCGTCCCAGCCTCCTGAGAAAATCTTGGGAGACAAGGAAAAGGTGTGAAGTTGTTCGGTATTCTCTTTCTGTTTTTCTTTTTACTTGTACTTTGTATCCCAGATCTTTGTAACTTTTCCTTATGATCTAATAAAATTTGAGTTATTTTCTTCCATATGATTGTCTCTTCTCTATCTGCACTCTGTCTTGATCTTCTTTTTCTTTCTCTGTTAGTTTCTGGCCAGGATGGATCTTTTGTCTGCTAATGACACAAAGTTGATGCAGCAATGTCATGAATATTATAAAGCTGGTCACACAGACCTAAGTGCATCAGAAGTTGCCGACATCCTTGGCCATGGTGCTTTAGAGCAGGCAGTAGAAGCTTATCAATACCTGAAGGGCTTACTTGATCGAGCTGTGGCCAATAACGTGGCTTACTATGATATGATCGAGGAGCTTCAATATACTCTAGAAGATCTTCAGACTCAGTATAAAGAATCAACTGCCCTTTTGCACGAGGGGTATGAAAAGAGGTATCAACAGCTTTCTGCCGAGACAGGCCATAAAAAGATCCTTGCTGGGTACGATGTCAGGGAGAGGACCCTAAAGGGAGAAGTTGAAGCTTGTAGACAAATTGCTGAATTGCTGGAGCAAGAGAATAATAATTTGCAGAAAGAGCTAGCACAATATAAGTTTGCAGACTCTTCTTCAACAGCGGTAATCCCAATGACTGATGAGGGATTTTCCTTCTTAGAGGTTGAGAATGCCAAATTAAGGCAAGAGTTGGATATCCTGAGAAGGTCTGGTACTTCTACTTCTACTCGGGGACGAGGAAGAGGTTCTCGTGGGTGAGGAAGAGTTGCCCAGGATGTTGTCGAGGAACGAAGTACTCCACCTGCTCGGGGTCGATCAAGAACTCCTCGTAGTATTGAAGAAGCTCGTACTTTGTCAACATTGGAAACTCAAGTGTACCAATTGAATGCAAAAGATCGGGCTTTGTCTGAAATGTCCAAGAAAATCCAAACTCTGGAGGATCAACTTGCATCGACAAAATTTGCTCTGGATAATAAGGATGCTCTTGCCAGAAACTTTCATGAGAAGCTTGAAAAGTTGACATTTCAATTTAATAAACAGCCCAGGGAGTTCTGGATGGCTGGATACAATGAAGCGTTATTTCACTTAGATGATCGTATCCAGAATGCCAATAACGAGGGTTACAAGCAAGGTTGGCTGAATGCCTTGGGCTTGCTGAAGCTCGAACAGGGGCACTACCTGTGGGATTATTATGATCCCGGGGTTCTTGACTTTCCAGTTCCACCGTATAACTTGGACATGGAATGGATCCCAGCTCGAGCCATTCCTCGGAGCTTAATTGCAAAATACCTTGGCGACTATAATCTTCACTCTCAGATCGAAGTATCTCGTCCCGAGCATCTATTGGATACTCTTTCAGTAATGAATGTCAGAATGATCCGAGATATTAACTTCATTAATTCTCCTCTTTGCCTGGAGGATCCTCCTGCTGGCGAGGAGCCTATTTCAAAAGCTAAGGGAAAGAAACCAATAGAGTAGGGATCTCAATGTAATAGTTAGTACACATGTAATTTGTAATTCATTTTGAATTTTAACGAAAGACTTTCATTTTCTGTTTGCAAATTTGTATTGCTATTGTCTTGTGCTTGTTAAACACTATTGTATGGTTCATCGACCAATTTAGTAATAAAAATTACAAGTATTCGTAATGTTGCTCGATCACTTAATAATAAAGTAATGAGTATGTAAAAAAAAATGTTTAAAATTTCTCCAACCAACCAAGGTTGTCAAATTGTGAGGTTGCCAAATTGTGCTCGTCGACCAACTATAGTTAGTGAGAGTTTTTATCCCCGACCAGCTATACTTGGTAAATTTTTATCTTTTTCATAAAAATGTGCCTGACCAACCAAGGTCGATGATTTTTCCTCGTCGACCAACTACAGTTAGTGGGTTTTTATCCCCGACCAACTATACTTGGTTATGTTTGGAATATTTGTTCTCCGATGAACTTTTATGTAATAAACTTACTTCCCGACCAACATAAGTTGGCATTTGAGAGCATGTCTTGTTACCCGACCAACCGAGATTGGCCTTTCGTCGATCATCTTTTGTTCTCGCCCTTTTACCAACCGAAGTTGGTCGTGGGTTTAAACTATTATGTCCACTAGCTCTTTTACCAATCTGAGTTGGTCACACTAGTGTACGCCTCCTAACCAAAGGAGTATAGTTTGTTCTCGCCCTTTTACCAACCGGAGTTAGTCGTGGGTTTGAACTATCATGTCCACTAGTTCTATTACCAACCTTAGTTAGTCACGCTAGTGTACGCCTCCTAACCAAAGGAGTATAGTTTGTTCTCGCCCTTTTACCAACCGGAGTTGGTCGTGGGTTTGAACTATCATGTCCACTAGTTCTTTTACCAACCTTAGTTGGTCACGCTAGTGTACGCTTCCTAACCAAAGGAGTATAGTTTATTCTCGCCCTTTTACCAACCGGAGTTGGTCGTGGGTTTGAACTATCATCTTCTTTTTACTGTCGAGCAGCGTTGTTTTACTGACGAGCAGCGTAGTGTTAAACACACTAGTATTCCTCGAAAAACTTTCAATAAAAGGAGAGAAGATTGTGAAATATCATCGTTTTATTCATATTGATGGGACTGCTTTACATTTTACATCACTGATAATACTTGCGTAGGTGTTCAGCATTCCATGCATTCTTAAATTCCTCTCCTTCTAGAGTTGCTATTCGATAAGTTCCTGGTCGGACAACTGCAGTAACTCGGTAAGGTCCATGCCAGTTTGCTTCCAATTTATTGGGCTTCTGAATGACCTTCTTTAGCACGTAATCTCCTTCTTTTAATTCGCATTTTTTCACTCTCTTGTTGTAGAACAGGGCCGTTCGCTGTTGATAAGCAGCATTCCTAATGGCTGCCTCTTCTCTAACTTCCTCGAGCATGTCCAAATCTAATCTCCTCATCAAGTCGCTGACTGGGGAATTAAAATTCAGCACTCTGTGTGTTGAAAGACCCAACTCGACAGGTATGACAGCCTCACTTCCAAATGCCAACATATATTTTGATTCTCCAGTTGCTGCTCGGGGAGTTGTTCGGTAAGCCCACAATACTGACTGTAGATCATTAATCCAATTAGCTTTAGCCTCACTTAGCCTCTTCTTCAAACCATTTAGTATTGTTCTGTTCGTCACTTCAGTCTGCCCATTGCTTTGAGGATGGCCTGGTGCTGAATGAACCTTCAAAATGTTTGACTGATAACAATAGGCGGCAAAGTCCTCGTTATCAAATTGTGTTCCATGGTCTATGATGTAGGTATAAGGGAGACCATATCGGCAGATTATATTCTTCCAAACGAACTGGTATACCTTCCCGTACGTCATATCAATAAGTGGCTCAGCTTCTACCCACTTAGTAAAATAATCCACTGCCACGATGAGGTACTTGAATCTTCCTCGGGTCGTTGGTAGTGGTCCAACCAGATCAATTCCCCACATGGCAAATGGCCAAGGGGAAGTTATGGGTGTCAACAACGCTTGTGGAGTACGTCGGATGGAAGAAAAATGTTGGCATTTATCACATTTCTTAGCATAGGCTATACAATCAGCCCTCATCGTTGGCCAGTAGTATCCTTGCGTCATTACCCTTTGCAAAAGTGTTTGACCTGCTACATGGGCTCCACAGGACCCTTCATGGATTTCTTCAATCAATTCCTTCACCTCGGAGGGATGTACACATCTCTGCAAACCCACCATAATTCCTCGTCTATACAAAACACCATTAGTTAGTACATACCGAGCAGCTTTAAACTTCAATTTCTTTACAGCGAGCTTATTCTCTGGCAATTCTCCCTCTTCAATATATGCCCTGATGGGATCCATCCAAGATGGTCCTAAATCAAGGGTTATAACATTCATCGTCAAGTCTTCATCTATGCTCCGAGCTTCTAATACTTCAATTGGTATTGTTCTTCGTAACTCGGTACGAGTAGCTGATGCTAGTCAGGCCAATGCGTCTGCTTGTGCATTTTCCAGTCTTGGTATTCGGATCAACTGAATGGCATTAAATTCTGCCAATAATTCCATCACCTTTGCATGATACCTGACCATTAATTCTCCTTTAACGGCATATATTCCTATTATCTGATTCACAATTAATTGAGAATCACTGAATACCATCACTTGTTGCGCTTCCATAATCTTTGCTAAATTAAGACCTGCTATCATCGCCTCATATTCAGCCTCATTATTGGAAGCTTTGAATTGGAATCGCAGGGCGTATTCCACGTCGATCTCGTCTGGAGTGCTCAGAACTATTCTAGCGCCACATCCTGCAGTGCAAGATGAGCCATCTACATATAACCTCCATATAGGTAACTCGTCTTCAAATTTCTTATCTGAAAAAGTTCCTCGGTGAAATATCTACTGTTTCCTTTCATCCTCCCCTGGTATTTTTTGCTCTTCGTCGACAAGCTCTTCTTGCCCTTTTACCAACTGGAGTTGGTCTGGGTTTGAGTTTGATGATCTTTCTACATCCATTAGCCCTTTTACCAATCGGAGTTGATCTGGACTTATGTCTGTTGATCCTGTAACATCCACAGGTTGGTCAGCGAGCAACTTTTGTTCCTCGGGGGTATCAGGATATGTAAATTCTGCTATAAAGTCTGCTACAGCCTGCCCTTTTAATGATGATCTAAGTTCATACACAATATCATATTCACCGAGTTCTATTTCCCAATACATCAGTCTCCCTAATTTTTCTGGCTTATGAAGTGCTTGTCTCAATGGCATGTCGGTATACACGACGATGGTATGGGCCTGGAAATAAGGCCTCATTCTTCTACTTGCTTCAATTAATGCCAATGCTAATTTTTCCAGCTTTGGGTACCTGATCTCTGCACCTCGGAAAGCCTTACTTGTGTAATAAATTGGCTTCTGGACTCCATTCTCCAATCTGATCAATGCCGAGCTGACTGCATTCTCTGATACTGCCAGGTATAAGTACAACTTTTCTCCCATTACTGGTCTGGACAACAGTGGAGGTGCTCCCAAATATTTCTTCAAGTCTTGAAAAGCTTTTTCACATTCATCATTCCATTCGAAAGTTTTTCGAAGTGTTTTGAAGAATGAGAGGCATCTATCAGTTGCTCGAGATACAAATCTGTTGAGCGCTGCAACTCGTTCTGTAAGACTCTGCACCTCTTTCTTCGTCGTTGGAGATCGCAACTCTAAAAGAGCTTTGATCTTTACTAGATTTTCCTCAATGCCTCGCTGGTTGACGATGTACCCGAGGAACATTCCTTCTCGTATTCCAAAGGTGCACTTCGTCGGGTTGATCTTCATTTGGTATTTATCCAGTTGATCAAAGGTCTGACCTAAGTCAACTAGATGATCAGCAGCTTTTTTGCTCTTTGTCAGCATATCGTCGACATAGACTTCCATATTGCAACTGATTTGTTCGGCAAAAACCTTGTTCATCAGCCGCTGATATGTCGCACCTGCATTTTTTTAAACCAAAAGGCATAACATTATAACAATAAGTTCCCCTAGGGGTAATAAAAGAAGTGCTTTCCCTGTCTTCAGGTTTCATTTTGATCTGGTTGTAACCAGAGTAAGCATCCATGAAGCTGAGCAGCTCGTGCCCCGAGGTAGCATCCACTAGTTGGTCAATTCTGGGAAATGGGAAGTGATGCTTTGGGCAGGCCTTGTTGAGACCAGTGAAATCAACACACATTCTCCATTTATTGTTTTTCTTCTTTACCATCACCACATTTGCCAACCAGTCTGGATACTTCACATCTTCAATGAATTGGGCTTTCTGGAGCTTCTCGACCTCCTCTTGTAACTGTAGTTGGTCGACGAGGAAAAATCATCGACCTTGGTTGGTCAGGCACATTTTTATGAAAAAGATAAAAATTTACCAAGTATAGCTGGTCGGGGATAAAAACTCTCACTAACTATAGTTGGTCGACGAGCACAATTTGGCAACCTCACAATTTGACAACCTTGGTTGGTTGGAGAAATTTTAAACATTTTTTTTACATACTCATTACTTTATTATTAAGTGATCGAGCAACATTACGAATACTTGTAATTTTTATTATTAAATTGGTCGATGAACCATACAATAGTGTTTAACAAGCACAAGACAATAGCAATACAGATTTGCAAACAGAAAATGAAAGTCTTTCATTAAAATTCAAAAGGCATAACATTATAACAATAAGTTCCCCTAGGGGTAATAAAAGAAGTGCTTTCCCTGTCTTCAGGTTTCATTTTGATCTGGTTGTAACCCGAGTAAGCATCCATGAAGCTGAGCAGCTCTTGCCCTGAGGTAGCATCCACTAGTTGGTCAATTCTGGGCAATGGGAAGTGATCCTTTGGGCAGGCCTTGTTGAGATCAGTGAAATCAACACACATTCTCCATTTATTATTTTTCTTCTTTACCATCACCACATTTGCCAACCAGTCTGGATACTTCACATCTTCAATGAATTGGGCTTTCTGGAGCTTCTCGACCTCCTCTTGTATAGCTTGATTCTTCTCGGGACTAAATACTCTTCTTCTTTACTTTACATGCTTGATCTCCTTATTCACATTGAGCTCGTGACATAAGAAGTTTGGATATATTCCTGGCATGTCCTCATGACTCCATGCAAAAATTTTCTTCCTGTTTCTCAAGAAAGTTATCAACTCCTGTTTTATTGAAACATCCAACGATGAACCTATCTGGGTTACTCGTTCAGGGTGTTCATCGTCTAGAATAACATTTTCTGTAGATTCCACTACCTGTCCTTTTACAAGTTGGGATTCATCTTTGGGATCAAGTGTTTCAATTTCTGTACCTTCCTCCACCTGGTAGGTAGTAGTCTTTTTCCTTGATTCTTGAAGCTCCTCTTGCTCAGCAGACGAGTAATAGCATTCCCGAGCTACTTTCTGATCACCTTTCATAACTCCTACTCCAAAATTTATTGGGAATTTTAAACACTGATGTACTGTAGATGGAACTGCTTCGAACTTCTTCAAACCAACTCTCCCCATGATGATGTTGTAAGCTGACTGCACATTCTTATCCATCACAAAGAAGCGTATTCTTTCTGTTCGACAAGCAGGCCAAGTTCCAATGAATATATCCAACTTGATCGTCCCAAGTGGAAAAACTTTCTCGCCAGCAAAACCCAATAGAGGTCTGTGATAAGATTCCAATTGAGATAATTTCAAATTTAAACTGTCAAAGCATGAATAGTACATGATGTCGGGCGAACTACCATTATCTACTAGCACACTTAAAATCACTACTTCTTTCATCCTCATTTTGATCACCAAAGGGTCGTCGTGAAGGTAAAGAACACCTGCCAGGTCATTTTTTGAAAAGCCAATGACCAGCTTCTCTTTGTTTACCTTCCTCGGGCGATCCTCTTCAGCCAAATTTATCCGCTGAATGTATGAGCAAGCCTGAGCCTCACCGAGATAAGCTTTTCTTTCTGCAGTAAGGTCTCCTCCTCCTGCATCTCCTCCCGTAATGACATTACAATCAAATGATCCAAAGCGTATTGAAAATACCTCTAGTTCTGGATGCCTCGATTTCTTGGGAAGATCGGGGTCATCCTCTGTATCATCTTCATGATCCCTTTTCTTTTTCTCCTCTGGTCGACGAGGAGATCTAGACCTTTCTCTAGTTCGGTCATTATTTCTTCTTTCGCCTCCCCGGTCAATATACTTTGCTAATTTCCCTCTTCGGATGAGTGATTCGATCTCGTTCTGAAGAGCTATGCAATTTTTGGTTATATGGCCGTGATCCTTATGGAACTCGCAGTATTTATCCCTGTTCCTCAAGTCAGGGTCTGACCTCAGTTTCTTTGGCCACTTTATTTCCTCGTTATTCTTGATTTCTTCCAAGACATGATTAATACCCATTTTCAAAGGAGTATAATTATCGAATTTCTTCAGGACTTCCATTGACGATTTATTATTCTTGGAATGCTTGTCACCGCCATTCCCCTTATGCTCTTTCTTCTTGGATTTGTCGTCTTCCACCTTGGTTTCTTTATCCATATTCTTCTTCGCAGCCATAGCCTCCTCGGCATTCATGATTTTGGCCGCTTTCGCCATCAACTCTGACATAGTTGTAGGTGGATCTTTGGCCAAAGTGTAATACAACTTGTTAGGCAACAACCCACTCATCAAGGCGGTGATTGCTGTCTTTTCTTCATAATCTATAACTTCCAGTTTCTCGTTATTGAAACGAGTTATGTAATCTCTAGTACTCTCACCAGATTTTTGTCTAACACTTAACAAGTGTGCTACTCTTTTTACTGGCTTTGCCCCAAAACAGAAATTACCGATGAACAACTCGGCCAATTGAAAGAAAGTTGAAATCTTACCCCGAGGAAGATTATTGTACCATATCTGGGCAACTCCAGTAAGAGTTCCTGAGAATGCTCTGCATCTCATCTCGTCGGGGACGACATAGATGTCGGCAGCAGCTTGATATTGCTCTATGTGTAGAACATGATCTGTCTTTCCATCATATTTAGGGGTCACCACTGGTGCTTTAAACTTTGATGGGGTAGGAAAACCCACAATGGCTTGGACAAAAGGTGTCCCTTGAACAAAAGTTCATTGTAAGGGATTCTTCGCCTTAGCCATTTCTCCCAATCTATCCTCCAAGCGCTGAATGGAACCCTTCCACGCATCGTTTCCTTCATCGGGCTTATTAGTTCGAGCAATTGATTGTTCTGATGTGGCCTCTTGAGATCTATCTTGATGAGCAACCGGTCGTGATTGTGCTGATCCTTCTCTTAGATCTGATGGTCGTCGAAAACTCCTCGACATGGTCTTAGGTGGACTCCTATTCCTCCTAGGGCCTAATCGACTGAAAGGAGACACCCTACTCAGTCTTTCCAAGGCACTGGGTCTTTCTGGAGAGAGAGTGATACGTTGATCAGTATCTGTAGCCCTTATTAACGAAGTTTGCCCAGGTTGATAAGAGAAATCATGAGATTCCTCATTACGATATGACTCAGTACACCTGGATCGTGAAGAATGTAAGTAGGTTTGCCTCTGACCACTTCGCTGTCCTGAACGCGCAGGTGCACCGCCATGAAGGGTCTGTATGAGTTGTCGCATTGTTTCCTGCATGACGGTTTGTCCTTGAGCCAGATTCGTCATAATTCCAGCCAGATCTGGAGGTGCAGAGGGATTTGGAGGATTTCCAGCATTTCCAATGTTTCGATTGCTGGATTCCGAGTTATCTGCCATTGATGATGAATGATTTTCGATGAAAAACGATAATAACAATCGTTCCCACAGACGACGCCAATCTGTTGATGTAAAAAACTAGATTACTCTAATTATTCAATCACAAATAAATAAATGAGACAAAGAATTTTAAAGTGGTTCAGCCTTATATGAATGGCCTACATCCACTGTTATGTTATTGTTGAGTGTTTGGGAATTCTCGATTACAAGTTTTATCAAGAAATTCCGGTCCCTTTGAATGAGGGTGATACAAGGTATTTATAGCCCTTAGGCTGTACATGAAAGGGTGTCACATTAAATGACACGCATATGAAAGGGTAATTCATTTAATGTTCTTCAAACGTGTGTGTCAAGGTGATAAGCATTCAATGAATAGTTGAACTGTTGATTATCTGGCAATCAATGCTGCGGTCGAGATGCAGCTCGAACCGCCTTAGTTGCTCGTCGTTCAAGAGTTCCTCGGAGCGTTGGAGTTCCTCGGAGTATACTTGTTGCTCGGAGTGAGTCTGACTTGGTCGGAGGAATGTACTTCCTCGTTGCTATTGTGCCACGTAGATTGACACGTGTCGTCTTATTATTCGTCCACATAAGCATACTAATTTTGGTATCAACACTAATTAAGGATATGAATAACATTATGCTCGGCTTCATTGCTTTACAGAGCAAAGAATGGCAATGACTTCACTTGCACCAATCCATCATGGCAAGATTTGCATACATATATATTCCCCTCACTTCTTTCTCAAACCCAAATTCAAAATATGATCACACACACACACCTATAAATACTTCAATAACATAATTATTAGTTATGCAATAATTAATAAATAATAGTAAACCATCAAATCTCAATTACAACTCTCATGTCAATGATTAATTGATATTTCAAAATAAAAGAAATGGAAAATATCACACTACCCATCGAGCCACTAGTTCAACAACATTATAAGCATTAGACTTTTAGAGAGAGAAGTTTTTATTATTCAATGAAAATATTTTATAAGATCACCAACCTTATTTGATCTAATAATTTGGTGGTGTAAAATTCATTGTATAATTGGTCAGTAATGCCTTTGTACGATAAGTTAAGGAAAGAGTTCTTGAGCTTGGTCATGTTCACAAGGGTAAGATAAGGGACGCCTTATTAGTTACAGTTGCAAGGTGTATCATATACTTATTAGGTGTTTGATCTACCTTAACGAGAAGAATATGATAAAATTAATGCTAGATGTCTCGACATGGATGTAAGAAAAGTCGAATAACATAAAAACTTAGGTTAAAAAGTTTATTTACTCTTTCTCTATTATTAATATTTTTTATTTAAATTTACAGTTACCACCAAGGTATAGGAAAAGTTTCAATTTTTCATTAATTTTAAAAAAAACATTTCACCCCTACATCTCTTTGAATATTTTTCGGACCAACAATTGGTATTAGATCCTAACTCATAGATAATTATTTTGAAAAGTATATTTTGATTATCAAGATCAAAGTTAAATTAAAAATACTTATCAAATGGTTTTTATATTGAACAAACTATCTCTCTTAGAAAATGATTATTACCGAATATGGAGAGCTAGAATATCTTGTGCATTTAAATTTGTTGATTAATTTCTATGGAAAATTATTAGTGCTATAGAATTGCTTCTTGTATTAAGATCAAGCATTGAGAAGAAAAATGATTTAAATAATGAAGTTATGAAAATATTATGTTCAACTTTGAATATGAATATTTAATTAAAGTATCAAATTGCAAGGAAGCCCTTGAGATTTTATGTATTATGGGAAAAGAGTATATACTGAACAACGATGCTATAACCAAAGGAAGTTGTTAACATATCACAAATGGAAACCAATAAAAGTACGAGCAGAACCACACAACATCTTCCACAATACTTAAAGAGTGTGAGAATGAAGAGCTCTGATTATTCATAGACATTAATGATGAAATAAAAGTTAAGAATTCATTTGCTCCATATCCAAGGAAGAAAACCAACAGTCAAACTCTCGTGATAATTGTTGGAAAATTGGACTTGAATTGGGTTTTTGAAAGCTGTCCAGAATTTTCTAGACAGGATTTTGAGCAACTTTGAGCACAAATTTAGGTGGGACCCACACTACAAAAATCGTGGGACCATATACGAACGCGTTCACCTCCGCAAGGAGATTAACGTAGTATATTGATACGCCCAATTTTAATAAGTTATGAATGATAAATATGTCCCCAAAGTGACTCACAAAGCAATGAAAGTTAATGAATTGGGTGTGTTTTAACTCTTGTCCCACATTGGAAGAGTAGTGAAAATTTGATGAGTTAATAACACCCCAAGTATGGACTAAGGCTTGGATGCCTTGGGGTATCCCAACTCTTTGAAGGGGAGATGACCTAAGCGATGCACAGGTTGACTTTCGGTCAAAAGTCCACACGCGCGCGCGCGTTCGGCCGGCTCGGGCCCTACATTTTTGGGCCGAATTTATTTAACTTTCTGGGCTTTAATTATTAATTAATTACGAAATTAATTAATTAATAAACTGTTGGCAGTTATTGCCAACAATCAACAATTAATTTCGTTTAACTGATTAATTATTTTTGACAGTTATTGTTACTTTGCTATAAATACAGATGCCTCCCTCCGTTTATAATAATGAAAAATTTCCCTCCTCCAGAATTGCTGTCATTTTTGTCCCAGAAAATTCCTGTCATATATGTTCCAAAAATTCTTTTTTCTGCATAACATATTTAGCATTGTTGTTGAGTAAAAGCCACAGAATTTGAGTTCGTTGTAATTAATTATTGTCGTGCTACATAAAATTGGAAAATCCGTTCTATCTTGGGAGACAATATTCATCAACCTCGGAGCACATTGGAGAGAATAAATTGTCTTAAGGAGACTGTTCATAACAGGGCTCAGATTTATCTTTAATTATTTTATTATTTCTACAAATTCAAGTAAGTGTTTCATTTCTGTAATTCTGTTTTAATTCTGTAATTATATTAATAATTCATAATTCTGTACAATTGTTATTTATACATAGTAGACATAACAATAATTCTAGAGGTCAAGACGTAACATCTTGGTTATCTGAATTCTTCTAAACAATTACACTAATGAAGATGTATTATAAGCTTTTTTGTAGCATTGTGATTTTTCTAAAAGAACTATTTTGAGTTATAAAAAGCTAGTCATGGAGCACTCCAAGACTCAATATAAAATTATGAACCATCTCCACGAAAGTGAAAGGCTTCTGAAAGACAATCAAAGAGTTAAACTTGAAAATGAAAAAAGAAAAGAAATGAAATTGAGATATTGAAGAAATTAAAAGACCAAATATTATTTGTTTAAAATGGAAAATGCTCAACTTAAAGAGTTAGATACTTTAAAATAATCATTTGTGAAACTTGAAGTGGGTAGTGTAAATCCTAGTTTACTTATTATGGGTAAATATTAGGAACAAACAAGGAAGTACTTAGTTTTCAAAAAGAAAGTGGAAAAGTAATAGAAAAAATTATTTCTATGAAACCAAATAAAATTAACAAAGTAAACAATTGCACCTTTTATAAAGAATATAATCATGATTTCAAAGGTTGTAAAATAAATTTAAGGATGGGAAATAACATATATTGTGTAGAATGCAAAATAAACTATAATCCTTACTCAAAATACATTTTTTGTTCACTCTCATCTCATTGTTCATGTTGTCTTAGTGTGTATAACACCTACATCGCATGTAAAATGAAACATAAAAATTTATCATTAAAATAACCCCACGTGCTTATTAAACCAAAGACTAACTCTCAAGGTCGTAAAAGTAAGGGATACCGAAAAAACAACACTTCTATTTAAGAGACCATAAAGACATCACTTCTATGAAAATAAAAAAGATCCTTTGAAGGAAAGAAAATGGGTCAATATTTAAAACAAAGGCGTATTTGATGGAAGGGAGAAAAGAATAATAATGATGTGGGATAAAAAGTTTGAAATATGGCAAGGATGTTAGGTACTTTTAATTCTATCTAAAATCAACTAGTTTAAAATTAACAATTAAATGACTCAACTGCATTTATCGCAGAGTTCTTGATACTTTATTAACACCAATGATGAGTAAAAGTTAGAGAAAATTCTATCTCCTAAAATATCATCTTTAACTTTTGATCTAATAAATCCTCAAGTGTACTTTAATATCCTATGTGATCTTTTATAAAACATCCTTTTAAAAATTACAGATTGAAAGTATATTGTCTTTGGAAAAGATGAATCTACCATCACATTAGTTAAAGAAGTTACTTTATAAAAATTTAAGTTTAGTCGACTAATGCAATAAAATACCGGGAACATAAGTCACTTACTGATTCACACTTTACATCCCCAAAATAGTTTTGTGAATCATTTTGAAACCCAATATAGTTTCATATCTTTGCATACACTTTATGGAGAGGATTCTCTACGACTGACCCTATGACACGAGTGATCACGACTGAAGAAGAAGGCTAAAGAATACCGAGGGTGGACTGACACCTGTGGACAACTTTGGATAGAGGTATTTTCTTTTGAGATCCTATGAAGAAACTGTTCGTTATACTTATGGGTATATCAAGTAGTTTGTAAGTCAAAAGTCTTGTAAACTATCTAAAGTGTTGAAATATAGATTTTCCCCAGAAAAAGGGATTTTTCCTTATTTGTCGTGTAATTACATGTTTTATTTATCTATTTTATCACCAAGATGCATGTTTAGGATACAAAGATAAATTTGGTAAATCGATTTTCATAAGAAAGGTTTAATTGGATTTTAATTTGGAAAAATTACAAAAAGTATAATTTTTATTTGTGATTATCCTTACCGAGCATGTTTATTTCTGTATTCACAAAGTGGTAATCGAGCCTTCCACTATTTAAAAGTGGTCTAAGAACATCTTTACCACCTTAAAAATGGGTATCAAAGAAGGTTACACCAAATTATCATGCGATCCTGATTTTCAAAAAGTTTTTTCCTCTGATACCATCTCTAGCAAATTGGTATAAAAGCGGGTTGCATTAATTTATTGTGTAGAACCTTATTTAGTGCAGTCTTATAGTGGTTGTTTATTCATCTATCTTGTGTTGGTTTATTTTTTCTCTCGATGGATTTCCATAGTGAAAAATTATCTCATTTGAATTTGATGTTTGCTAAAAGAATTGAAATTCTTGGAAAAAAAATTATATTTTAAAACTGCTATGGAACTTTTGCAAACTGTTCAAACTCAAAGAGATATTTTTTTTCGTGAAAGGCTTGTGGACATGGATCGTGATTTTAAAATTTTAGAATTGTCCAAGAAAGAGAGTGATTATAGAGTCCGATTTTGAAAGAAAGAATTAGAAAACTCTAAAAATTACAGGGTTTGTGTTTGTGCCAATGAGGATAATGATAAAGTGATTTTAGATTTGAAGGCACGCGAGAAGACTCCTAGGGATAAGTTCGTTGCATTGACAGAAATCGAGATAAACTTCTAGTAATGATTAAAAATATTAAGAAGGAGTCCCTAAAACTTAAAGAGTCTAATTATTTGCTTGAGTTTAAAATTTTGAAGTTAAAGATGATTTAAAAGACTCGAGTAGTTTTGATAGTAATGCATCTGGATCCCGTATTCTAATGCTTCCAGTGTCAAAGCCAAGATCGTTATTTATTTTAGAGGGTCAACCACATCCAAGGAAGTTAGAAAAGGTCTACCCTTAGGTAACATTCCTCGCATTTACACATGTTCACATTGTGGTAGGAAAGATCACCTTAGGAGTTTTTGTTATGATCTTGAAAAATGTCCTAAGAAGTTGAAGTCTAGTGTGCCCTTGGTTCCTAAACCCTGACGCATTAAGTATACATCTATTTGGGTTCGGAAATCCATTTTAGAGGTGCTAGATGTTAAACTAGTTTATTCTTACATGCTTGCACATTATTCTTCACAAGATGTATATTCTGGATGATTGCTTATATGATTTTATTTGTCATACTCTAGTCGTACTTCATAATATATGTTTGCTAGTGTTATGACATGTGTATCTTTTGTATTATATTTTCTTTTATTGAGTCATATTGAAAAATTCAAAGAGATTTTATTTTGATAAACTTTTTGAAAAATACAAAAAGATTTTTGGTTTTGGTGTATTTTAGTTTTACACATTTGGTATGGCATATTGGTGTGTCTAAATCCAATTCACTCAATAATTTTCATGTGGCTAGGACATTTGGTTATGATTGTATATACTTAGATTGTTATTAGTCATGTTTTCATGGAGTAGTTTTGAACTTGATTTTCTTTATGGATTCGACTTTGTATATGACTTCACACACATATGCATGAGCTTTTTTACGTTAACTTCGAATGTATATTTGAGCTTGGTGAGACGTTCTCACATCAATTTTGTCATATATATGCTTTTGTGACTATGGGGGATTTGTGTATGTAAGAACCGGGTCCTGTGAGCATTTGTTTAATTAGTTAAAAAATATGAGTGTGCACGAAAAAAGGGTTGCGAAAGGGGCAAATCTCCTTTGCGTGAAAGTCACTGTTGGCAAGAGCCCAACTAAAAGATTTAAGGCAATAAAAATAGAAAAATTGCCAAAAAGGGGCCAAAAAAGTTTCGATTAATGATTGATCTTTCAAAAGAAATCACTTCAAAAGAAAAAGAAAAGAAAAGAAAATATGATATATGTTTATCTTTTGAGGGAGTTTAGTTGAAGATCAACAGGTTTGCATAATGAATCCTAGTTATCCTTATTTTATCATAACACTGTTGGTTTGTAGAATTATAAATATGGTAGGTTTATTCGCATTGTGCTTGTTTGTTCATTAAGTTCACTTTATCTTGTCACTAGAGGCTAAAGCTTAATTTGGTAAAGTTTTACGGTCAATTAGAACTTCTTGAATATATTTGAGTAATTGGGTCATGATTCATTTATATCTAGTCCATGCCTATTCATTCCATCCCACATTTTTAGACACATCAATACTATGCTAGTGTGCAAAGCTTATGTATTTGTTGTCACGTTTTGTGGTCGTTTATACCTATGTATGTGTGCTGAATTTTCTTTGGTATATTTTGCATATTATATGTGGTATCGTGTTTTGACTCATTGAGGTTTGCATTTAGTCCATATTTGTCACATACTTGATCATAGTTTGGATTACTTGTGCTTGAGTTGTTGTGTTATATTTGTAATATTTACACTTTTTTTGAAAAAAAATAAAAAATTTCAAAAATAGTTGGTTGATTTTGGCTTTGAGATTCTCATTACATGTGAGTTGTTTCCATATCTTTGCGATGATATCTTACTTGTTCTTTATAAGTGATGCTTTGCAATTCAAGATTATGTGTACTCCTTTGTCCAAAAAAGGGGAGAACAAATTACGGGTAAGGTTTATTGGGTTTGATTTATGGGGGAGATAGTATTATGAGTTTTTGATTTTATTTTGTTTCAAACTCAATGCATTATGAGGTATTTTCTTTGCTTCATATATGTAGGTACCCAAGAGGAAGATCATATTACACCGAATAAAGATGGAGTGTCAAAGAGAAGAACAAGTGGAGATTGAAGGTAAAGCTTATTTTTCTACGCCATTTTATTTCTAGGGTTTACGAAGGGTATTAGAATTTTTATCTTAAGTTTTTTTTATAATTTGGGTTTCAGTTAGTTTTTGTATCGGAATAGACAAAGGGGTATATTTGTAAGCGCACATATTTTAGCTTAGGCTTTTTATTTATTTTATTTGCACTTTGGCAACTGACTCATCGAACCGAACACTAACATCTTTAAGCTCAAGACTCCTTTACATCTCGACAAGGTATAAAGACTTTTAGGATTTTAAAATTATTCATAAAGTTATTTGGGACGTTTATTTTTTTATTGAAAAATGTGGCTGTTTTTTTAAGTTTTTAAAATAAAAGTTTAATTTATAACTTCGTTCAAATAACATTCGTTTCTCATTCGAATAACTTTACATTCTCGTGAGAACTATTGTTTGATCTCTACATATAATGTACATTTAACGAGGGCGTACAATTTTGCATCGTTTGAAGGTCGTTTGAAGTTAATTCAAACGTGCTGGCCTTATCGTTTGAACGGACTAAGTTTTTGTTCAAATGAAATGCTTTTCTCGTTCGAACGAGCCTCATTTTCGTTCGAATGAACCACCATCTCAAAATTAGTGTCGCATTTATAAATACCTATTTTGACCCCAAATTTCGTAAGACTTTTGCCAAAAATATTTCCTGCATATTTGTTGGTAATGTTTTTACTTTTTGTGTTACCAAAACACTTTTTGATTCACACTTTACATACCCAAAATAGATTTATGAATATTTTAAAAATCCTATATAGTTTCGTATCTTTGCATACACTTTCTGGAGAGGATTATCTATGGCTGACCTTGTGATTCAAGTGATCACGGCTAAAAAAGAAGGCTGAAAGATGATCGGTGGATGCTAAGAGTGGATCACCTGTAATATCCCGTCCCGGTAAATTAAATAAATAATATATATGGGATTTTACGTAATGAGGTGTAAATTAGAATTAAAGAAAATTATTGGATTATAATTTATAGGAAATAAATTATGTATGCCTTTCTTGAAAGATTGATACTATGAGGGAAAATATGTTAAATAAAGAAAGATTGGAATTGATAAAAAGGATACGCACATATCACTACACCAAAAATAGGAAGGCACGATTTAAAACTTTGCCAGAATCAGGGGTGCCATATTTTCTGGCACGGTTTAAAACCGCGCCAGATTTTCCAATTTGGAATGCTTTTGTCACACTTTTAAACCGTGCCTGATTTTAATCTGGCATGATTTTAAATCGTGCTAGCTATTAAATCTGACACGCTTTTGGCACAGGTTAAAATCATGCCAAATTTTTTATTTTCTGGCACAGTTATAAAGCGTGCCATGTTGTTTTATAAGCGTACTCAAATTTATAATTTGTTACGATTTTGGCACGGTTTTAAACCATGCCAGATTTTTCAATTAATAAATATTTGGAAACAAATCTGGAAAATATGCAAATTCCAAATCTGGTGGTAAAATATTTATTATTTGCAAAAGAAAATCAAAAAAATTCATAAATTATGAATATCGTAGGTGGTTGATAAACTAATGTCCATACAAACTTCAAAATATTACAAGGGTTAATAGTTCCCAGATAAAAAAAAAAGGGTAGAATTTCCTCTATTTTCAGAGCATTTCAAAACATGATAATACAAAACTTGTCAATATAAAGCCCGCACGACAATAAAATTTGACAATAAAACTGATAAAGCCTGTACGGTTATAAAAGCAAACAATAAAGTTACTAAAGCCTGCACGGCCATAACACAAAAAATAGAATCCTGAATATTAACGACATAAAATAAATAATCCCCATGATGTAATACATTGACTTCTTCGTGTGTTCCGCGTGGATAAAAGCTAGCGATTGAATGTTATCCTGTAAAAAATAGGACGCAAAAAAAATATGATATTAGTAACTAAATATTTTAAAAAAACGTATTCAAGCTAAAAAAATTGCATATATGAGTTACAATTATTATTATATTCTCATACTGGAAGTCTCGTCACTACGTGGTCAATTCATACGAGTTATATTAGTCTCATACAAGGTGTTAGTGCCTCTTACGACCCGTTTGGGGGATGGTTTGGGTTTTCACCCTTTAACGGCTTTTTTTAAGCGTAATCTAGATATTTTCAAATTATGGCCATATTCTTAAATCAGGATACCCGTGACTACGCGGTTAGTTTCTACAAGTTACATTGGTCCCATACAATGTGTTAGTGCCTCTTATAGGGTCGTTTGGGGGCTAATTTAGGTTTTCACCCTTTAACGGCTTATTTTTAAGCCCAATCTAGATATTTTTAAATAATCATCATATTCTCAAATCGGAAGACTCATGACTACGCAGTTATTTTCTACAAGTTACATTGGTCCCGTGTGATGTGTTTATGTCTCTTACGGGGCCGTTTGGGGGCTGGTTTGGGTTTTCGCCCTTTAACGACTTGTTTTTAAACGTAATCTAGATAATTTTAAATTATTATTATATTCCCAAATCAGGAGACCCGTGACTACGCGGTCAGTTTCTACGAGATACATTGGTTCCCTACGATGTGTTAGTGCCTCTTATAGGGTCGTTTGGAGGCTGATTTAGGTTTTCACCCTTTAACGGCTAGAAGCATTTTTCACCCTACGAGTTATAATAATATGTTTATTTATTTTATAACTTTTCTAACAACATGAATATTCATGTGTATAGTTTTTTAAGATTCCAATATAGCGAGGGGTTCAGTGTGTATTTTGGCCTCATTTTGACAAAAGATAAGACACAACCAGGTAATTAGTTGTTATTTTTGCAGCATTTTGACCCCGATATGACCTATTTTTATTGCTGTTTTGGGGCAGCAATATTCGCCTTTTTGTGGCAGCAATATGCCCTTGTTTTGGGGAGAAATAATCCTTTTTTTTTTGGGGGGGGGGGGGGGGGGGGGCAGCAATATGCCTTTAATTTGGGCAGAAATTACCTACTTTTTGGGACAGAAATTAAACTGCTTGGTACCCTTGTTTTGGCCTATTTATGTTTTTTGTCCTGTTCTTTATGTTTATGTTTTCATTATTTTGCCCTATTTATTATAGGCATGTGGTGGGAAAATTACGGAGAAGAGTAAGACAGTTTTAACAGTAGGGAACCAAAATGTATTTTAAGCATCAAACAAAGAGGAAACTAAAATATATATTAAGAATGAGAGAGCATGAAAACTAAAAAAAAATATTACCTTTATCATTCGTTGGTGTCATCAATGGGAGGGAGAAAGTCATCGTGCCAATATAAAGATCCATTATTACCCACATCTCCCAACTTCTCACAAGTTCCTTGTTTTTCGCCCTAAATTGGATATTCAGGCACTTTTATGAGGTCGAGTACGATCTTCACTTCTCTCTTTCCTAAATCATGGAAGTGAACTGAAGATACAACTCCTTGCCGCAATTTCCTACCATGACCGACAACTTGACCAGTATGAGATAGTATTTTACATTCCAACATCGAGCTAAAACTTGAAACTTGGGATAAGGGGGAGTAAAATGACTGGAAGGAGTTGTAGTGTTTGGAGATGGTAATGCATGAGTATTATGTCCAACACATGCGAACTTTCCACTCTCAAAATTCTTTACAAAATCTGAGAATGTAGACTTCACACTCTCCATTTCTTCTCTCAGGTTATCCACATGATCCTTCCAACTTTCGTTGTTCGCACTTACCTCTTGAAGCATTTCTTGAGAAAATGCAAGCGCTAATATAGTTGTTCTAAAAATTGTAGACCCAACTCAACGAACACGTCCTCTCTTGTCTTTCCCAAATACATTAAAAATTGCCCCAGCATCCAAGGTCTCCTCTTGACCACTCGCTTTGTATACATCTAGAAGCATTTTAACCTTATCCTATGCATAAAGACATTAAAGTTATCATTTGTATTACATATTGGGTAAAATATGCAAAGAGGAAAACATTAAAACTAAATTATCGCAAATGCTTTATCATGAGGCGCAGAATCTCCTCCTTTTACTTTATGAGCCGACAACCACAATTCAGCACGTGTTGGTTCACTCCCATGCTCCTTTTTCCAATTCTCTGTAGCTCGAGCATAACCATAACAAACCGTGTTATGAGTAGTCATTTTCATACAATTTTGTTTTATCTCTTTAGTCTTTTTTGGTAAATCCTTTTGGGCCTGTATAGCTTCACTGTCACAAAATACCTCCCAATCCCCAGGTTTAATATTTTGAGGAACATTCTCCCTCCACTTTGTAGCATCGCCACCCTTCAAATTTACCCTTATCTTCGCCTTGAACTTTTTCAAAGACTCGTGAGTTTTTTTCATAAACGTGATTTTTTTATTTTCTTTCACATCGGGAAAATCTTTCTACAATATGTAAAAGAAACAAAATTTATCATTATGTAATTAAATTTAGTAACTATTACAATTATAGCCGAAGAGAAAAAATAGTATACCTTGAACATTGTCCGAATTTGACTCTTATATCGCGCGTCTACATGTCTCCATGTTGTATAAGAAACCGATACACACGTCCTTGCGAGGTATTTGTCCTAGTAGAGGGTGTAGCTAAATTATCCCCCATCGGAAGGCCATGCTCATTAAATTTTAATCTCTCCACCGAAAGTGCATCACCCATTATCGAAGAACTCGAAGCAACCTTCGAAAGGGAGTTTGATCTTGGTGTCGCACCACTGGGGGACGGATTTGAAGTATCACCCACCTGAGACATTATTTATCTGACAAAAGAGATTATTTGGTACAATAATCAGAATAAGAAAAATATTATATCACCAAAATAGCTATTTATCGCCAAATATTTTAGTCGCAGTATATAGCAATCGAAACATGTGCTTGGAATGTGCAAAAGAATACACTGTTATTTGCATATGAGCAGTTAAAGCTACTTTATGTACAACTGCTAGTTGCAGTCACTAAAGTTGGTAAACATGCTTCCATTAGATTAAGTTAAAAGTCCAATATCGGTTGCAATATTTGTTCACATTACCGACGAAAACATGCCAAATTAGGCTCCGAAACCATCCCCATACATGCTATAGTATCGTTAACTTTTTAATAAAAATACATGTCAATTCAGCCCCATAATAAACCAACCCCATACCTGCTATAGTATGGCTAACGTTTTAATAAGAATACATGTCAATTCAGTCCTATAACAAACCAGCCCCATACCTCCTATAATATGGCTAACTTTTTAATAAGAACACATGTCAATTCATCCCCATAACAAACCAGCCCAATACCTGCTATAGTATGATTAATTTTTTTATATGAATACATGTCAATTCATCCTTAAAATAAGTCATCCCCATACCTGCTAATATTAATACAACCCGATAACTTTTAAAATGAATACAACCCCATAACTTTTTAATAAACAGGTTTGAATAATAAAAGGTGCCGATGGCATTCGCCTTTTATTACTACCTTCAACATCTTGCATCCATAATTTTCTCTTAAGATTCAACTTGTTCTTCAACTCTTCTTGGGATTACTGTATCTTTATTTGACGATCCTTTCACTAAGAGAATGGTACCTAAAAGAGTCTCTATTTCATTCTTTTCAACATGCATAATGTCTAAATTATGTCGAATATCATGATTCTTCTATTACTCCAAGTCAAAGAAAATGGACTTCCTTGAAAAACCCTCAGTACCTGTGAGATCCTCATCGTCACCTTCACTTGGATGTTCATCATTATCTACATAATCTTCCAATACTATCACCTATTTTCCTTTTCCCTTCCCCTTCCCCTTCCCCTTCCCCTTCCTTTTGACATCCCCTACTACCACTCCCTCTCCCTCTTTTGGGTCACCTTCCCGAGCGATAATAAACACAGTTTGCTCAACCTCTACACTTGTTAACTTTTATGGTGCTATAGCTGACTCTATTTTACCATTATATGTTTATTTTGATTTGTCGTACCTGTAAGGATGGTTTTGGGGAAGAAACATGCGAGATCATTGATAGTAACATTTCGTTCATTTGTAAAGATATTCAGAAGGTGTGTTTATAGAGCAAATGTGACACCCATAATAACCTTGAGTTGAAAAACCTACTAACATTCGATAAGCTAGAAAATCATTAATACCCTATATCAACATAGCTTTTAACTGAAAGTGTTTATTTTTATTTGCATCCCTAGCCTCCACTCCAAACCATAAGATATTCTGCTCGTCGACCAAGGGTCGGAGGAAGATATCAATATTACTTGATGGTGACTTTGGCTCGGGAATCAATACAGCTAACATTGAAAACTCACTCTTTATACACATTGATGGGGGAGGATTGAGAGGATGAATAATTAATGGCCAACAGCTATAGTTACGGCCAAACATGTTATTAGGGTTAAAACCGTTAGTTGCTATTGCAAGTTGAAGATTTTGCGGTTCCTTGGTAAATTGTCTCCACATAATGTTTGCATTTACTCACTTTGATGAATGTCGGAGATGACGCATAAATTCCACACAAGAGCTTGCTCGAGCATGCCGAGTTATTTTCTCGACTATCCATTTAATGGTATACAACCGCTTTAGCCTAGGGATTAAAGGAAAATATCGCATTAGCTTCTTAGGAACCTTACGAAACTTCTTTTGGCCCTTGGGATAATACAATTCCCTCCCCATCATCATCTCTTGAAGTATACTTGTATCACAAAGCACCACATTTTAGACATTTATTATCGCTTTCATGCTCTTTCCAAAATAACATGTAATTATTAATTCACACATCATACTTAACATAGTCCATACCAAGATCACTAAGTGTGTTCTTTATTTCGGTATAACTAGTTGTCAAGTTGTTCCCTTCGGGGAGTAATTCATTCAACAATCTAAGAATTCCACCTGTGGCACCATTTGACAAATTAAATTGAATTTTTATATCATTTAACTTCACAAGAGCATATATGGTCGTATGGTGTGACGAACCAGTAGGAGGGCGCAATAGCTCCATTACGAGTTGATGTAAATGCTCATACTTCTTGCCTTTGCATATATGTGCATGAGAATCATTCAGAACGTCAAAAGTTTAGGGCCCTTCAACACCACCTACATAATTATGCGCACTAGGACCCGCTTCAGTCGTGAACATCTCACAAGAATCATTCACAAGGTCACTAAAAGCCGAAATATTAGACACCTTAATGTGTTCTCCAACATTAGTGGGAGTCGTAGGTTGTGTTGGTCGCTGGACTGGATTAAGAATTGAAGTCTCCCCATGAAAATGCCATAAGGTGTAATTTATATCCATACCATAGTCCATCAAATGGATAAAGATTTCATCTAAAGTTACATGTCCTTTCCCATTGAGATAACGCCTACACGGACATGAATGTATATCCCCAAGAATAGTGTTACACACATATTGCGGAAACTATAACACCCCATCTCTATACGAATTGGTCTCAAAGTTTTTATCCTTTATCCACTCTTATTAATCATCGACGATATCCTAATAAACATGTGGATGCAGAATGTGTTAATAAGATCTCATCACATAAAATAACTTTTCAAAATTTTAATAAGAGGAACTGTGGAGAATTACTAAATTACAGAAATCACATATAATACATTCTAATTATCCAAATTGTCCCATAAGTATTCTCTAACCCCTCTTTTGATAGCTATTGGTGGGCTCTCTCTCCAACAGGAGTAATAGTTTTGAGGAACTGTGGATCCTTTCTGCATCCTGACACAATGAGTAAATCAGAGAAATCTAAAGAAATATAAGGGTGGACTAAGACCACGACAATTAATGAAAGGCCATGACCAAATGAAAAAACATCCATTCTTACATTTTAGTTATTAGAACACATCACGAGTAACAACTCGTGTTCTTGGACACAACCAACCTAAATCTCTTTAAAAAAATTCATATTGTAGCCTAAAAACACAACTAAACATTCTACCCTGCTTCTATAAACCCACGCCAATGATAATCAAGCCACATGACCTCATCAAACAATAATTATTCGACCCAAGAAAATAAAAAACCGAAGATGTTCTTCACGATCTAAATATCATATCTAAAGAAACACAAAACCCATAATCGAGATCAATTTTCATGGTTATAATTCAATGATTTATCTTTTCATGGTCAAACTATGGTTACGATTTGCATTTAAATATTGATTAATTCAAGTTAACAGGTATTAGTGGAAAAATAAAAAACATAAAAACCCCAGTTGGAGATTTCTAAACTACTCAGTATGAATCCATATAAAGAATGACGAATTGATGGGACAAAATATGAGAAATGACAATAAAGAGTTAAAAAAGAAAATAAATTATAGAAATAGGGGTGAAAACTAACCTGAAAAGTGGTAAGTTTGAAGTTGCCGGATAAACTAAGGTCTTTTGCTCTCAAAGCAGCAGTGACGGGAGGCAGCAGCGACGACGGGAGTATGATGAGGCTAGAATGATTAGGTGTAACCCCTGAGAAATCTTCCCTCTTGAAATTGGTCGTGAGGTGAGAAGCGATGGGAGAAACGATGATGAGGCTAGAATGAGCAGTGACGATGGGAGCAATGGAGGGAAAAGTCTTCCCTCTTGAAATTTGGTTGTGAGGTGAGTAGCTGTGACGGGTAGCGTGAAGAGAGGGAGAGAGTTAGGTTAGAATGATTTGGCCCCTCTTAAAATTTTGGGTGTTATTTATTTAATCAAATTTACTCATATTTGGCTCGGTCTAAAATCGTGCCTGATTTTGGCACTATTTTAAACCGTGGTAGATTATGATAAAACCGCACCAGGTAAAAACCGTGCCAGAATCTCCTTGCCTCAGCGTGATAGATTATCATTTTTTGTGTAGTGTATGTATTAAAGGTATTAACAAAGGACTGTGTGTGCTGTAGGAACAGACTGGGGGTAGAACAAATGCTGACTTCCTTAGACAAACAGGTCATTCTAACGACAAGATGTTGTCGTTCGAACGACACATTGAGTTGTTTGAACGATGAAGCAAAACCGACTAATCTAAATACTGTCAAGTGTTCAACCAATCGAACAAGGACATTGTCATCTCTTTGAGCCTAACAGTGGTTAAAATCCATATTTAAACTTACCACTGGGAGAGAGAGAAGTGTGGGTTAGTGAATAAGCACTGAAAGTATAATGTGCTGCCAAATTACCAACCGTTGATTATATACATTGTCGAGCTGGGATAAACTCTCACCAGATATGGAAACATCTAGGGTGTGAACCTTCTTTTTAAACCAGAAGGGACTAGTAGATTATATTAAGAGATAAGAGGAAATCGTGGGTGGGAGATACACACTTCATTTAATTATAATACTTAAACCCTCTCTTCTCTCTAGCTTTGTCTTCAAGGGGAGAAACCCTTCTAAACCCTTTTGCATCCGATATTTCCAAACCACCAAAACACTTATCCTTTTCTGTTGATGTAAAGCTACAAAATTTAAGGGTTGTTGTTGGGGTTTTGATGGACATTTAAGGAGACATTATTATAAGAATATGAGTGTGTTATTGGAGGTATTTGAAGAGGGTTTTAATGGAGATTTTATTGGAGTGTGTTGGAGCTTCTATGGAGACCTGTTTGGTGGAGCTTTTGATACCCCTTTGAGGCCACCTTTGGATGTGGGTGTCCTCCATCTTCTACATCATTTCCTCAATTGTTAGAGATCATTAAGGTGGGTAAAACTAATTGTGATCCAAGCTGAATGTGTATTGTGTTTTCAGCATGTTATTTACATATAATGGGTTAAAAATATGTGTATTAGGAATTAGCTTGCATTCTAGTGCTCATCGGTAACCATATTAGTAGTTGTATGGAATGGCATCATAAAGATGAACTAAAATGGGTTTTGAAAATAGAATAAAAAATCAGAATAATAAATAAACATTTTATTGAGAAGAAATGTTAGAAAAATATTGTTGTGATGGTTTTTCTTAATAATCAGAAATAATAATAATTTGTATGGGATAAAAATGTAAGAAATGCCATTTTAGTGTATTTCTAGTGAAAAAGAAATAATAATCATTTTTATGGGATAAAAATGTAAGAAATGCCATTTTTAATGTATTTCTAGTGAAAAAGAAATAATAATTATTTTTATGGAATAAAAATGTAAGAAATGTCATTTTAGTGTATTTCTAGTGAAAAGAAAATAATAATCATTTTTATGGGATAAAAATGTAAGAAATGCCATTTTAGTGTATTTCTAGTGAAAAAATAATAATAATCATTTTTATGGGATAAAAGTGTAAGAAATGTCATTTTAGTGTATTTCTTGTGAAAGGAAAATAATAATCAATTTTATGGAATAAAAATATGAGAAATGTTATTTTGGTATATTCCTAGTGCAAAGGAAATAATAAACATTTTATGGAATGAAAATGTTTGATAATATTGTTTTAGTGTGTTTTCTAGTAAGACTAATAATGAAAACCCTTGGAATATAAAATGGATATTTGTGAAAAAAATATTGAATAATGAATAGTATGTTACTATTAGTGATAGATGGATGAAATGTCAATTTCTAAGAAATAAAAGGTAGTCTTATGTAAAGGGTGTTATATAAGAATTAAGAGGGTTAAAGTGACAAGTGTAAAAATTGGGGAAAAGGTCTGATATTAAGAAAGTGTTAAAAATGATTAAGGTATTTAAATTTTAAGTTGAAAACTTGATAACCATGTTGAGAAAGAACACTTTTTAAGGAACTAAATTGCAAGTTTGGTAAACAAAGGGTAAATTGGTAATCTACTTAAAGTGAAATATTTTTATGGAATAAAAATGTTAGAGAATGTCTTTACACTAATGTGTGTGAAAATGAAGTAAGTTCTAAAACATGAATGAATTTAGTATAAATCACATGGGTGTGGATAGGGACTTAAAGAAGAAAAGAAAATATTTTTCAAGTGTTAATGGAAAAATGAATGGTTAAATTTGGGTTTTGGTTTCGGCCGGGTAAAAAGAAAAGATAATAATGTGGGCATTAGTAAAATATTAAATTACATTAAAGGCACTCGGATGACACCGGGAATAAGCAATATGGGCTCAGAGCCCTTGGGTGGAAATCCTTAAACCACTGGCCAGAGCATATGGTGCGCATAGCCCTCGGTGTGGAGCCCGTGTAAGTATGCAGAAAATGGTGAAATTTTGAGAAAAGAGAAAGGAACAAGGAACATATGCAAGAAAATGGGTTGTGTGGTGAAATGTGTTAATGCGTAAATCTATAATATTTCCAACCTAAAATGTATGATAAAAAAATGTCTCCTCCACTCCACTCCTCCATGGGTACATTCAAAATATTTCCAACCAAGCCCACTTAATATATTTATGTATATGTGTTTAGCTTCATAAAATCAACTCCCTTTAATATCATCATATCCATAAAGTTTATAGAATCCAACTAGATATTTAATCTTACACTGCAAGCTTGGTGGGAGGAAAAAACCCGTGTTTGGTCCTATTGGTATTCCCAACGAGATATCCTTCACCATTACCCCTACTCGTATTTCTTCCACTTTGGTGGATCATGTTACATTCCCATAGAAGACATCAACAAAATCAACACACTCATCTGCACCAATTTATGCAGTTCCCCTACAACATTTATTTCAATTGTGTATTCATTATCTTCTCCAATTTTTTTTAGTATTCATGTGAGAAGAAAATACTTATATTTTATGACATATATACTATGATATATCCCTATTGAGAACACAACACATACACGAAAGTTGAAAATCGATTTCAAGATGATCGCATGCTATAATTTGTTTACATAATCCATTTGGCATATGCGATCGCACACATCCTCAATTTGACTACTACATTGAATTCACGAAATTGATATTGCTCACATGAAATAATACAATACAATCTTAAGAAATAATTTAGTGTTAAGCTTATAAGTGTTCCATTTGGTTTTATGCATATCTCATTGAAGCAAGAGGAAGGGTACATCAAAGTTCATAATATTGAATATCGGAGTATTTATTTAAGTGATTCTACCCATGAACATTTTACATGATTCAGATGATAGATGTTTATTACTCACCCATTCCATGGCACACTTCTTCACATGAGACATGTGGTAAATGATACAATGTTACATTACCCAAATCCATTGGTGATTTTATATGCTAGTTATACATGATACATGTAGTTTAAAATAATAGGGGATATATTCACTCCTCAAACTATGCTCAAAGTGAGGGGATAATATCATCATCGGTGCCTCCCCTGCCCTTTTTGATAATAATAAAGGAGGGAGATCTGAAAGAGGGAGAGAAATATCATTTTTAACCAAATGTTCATAATCTTTTTCTATTTACATTAATTGGAATGTCATCATGAAAAAGAGGGAGATTATGAATCTAAGACATTTTAAAATGATTAAAGAAATATATTTTTTATGACAATAATTCAATTAATATAATACGGGATTTCTATATCTTTACTCTAATATTTTTTAGTTCTGTATATTATATGAGATCATATGTTATCATATGTTTGTCCATGTTCCCTCGGCTCTCTAGGTTGTCTTATTCTAATTTCAAAACCCATTTTTTGAGTCTTAGCCTAATAGGTCTCTAAAAAGCTTCACGTTTATGATTTCAATGTTGGACTTCACCAAAGATTTATCATGCAAGTTTCCGAGAGTAAGAAATATATAGGACTTTTAGGGTGAAGTTAAAATAGTCTTAGATAACTTGGATTTTATTCCATGATTAAATATTCTCTTCAATCGAAAAATATTTTAACCTAACCATGTGGTTTGTAAGATTCCTAAACACACGATCCAATACACTCTTCTTATATAGGCATGTTCTATAAAATGTATCCCCCTGTATTAAAAAAACTTATTTCATATGTAGGGGCAAGTATTATAGGTTTTTCAACATTTTTGCTAAACTGGGCAAAGTCCGATCTCAAGCACAACCTAGTTCGCTGCAGTGAAGCATGCCTTTATTTCAACTAAGTGCTTATTTTGCTGTAACAACCAAAGGATTTTCTAGTGAATTTTTTTCTAGACACATGCATAACCTTATTGGACGAAGAGAAGTTTCAGTGAAGGTGCCGTAAAACGCCCATGCGAAAAATCCTTTTGAGATGGTTTTAGCGAGATTTAACTGTTTAAACACGTCTTTTGGAAAGATTTTAAAGCAAGCTTATTTTGTGTGGGCAAAAATTGTGCAGGTGTTTGAGGGATTGTGATTACAAACTTTAAAGTTTATCTAGCAATTCTTCTCTCCACAAACAAAAGATAAGATTTTAAAATTATTTATAAAGATAAAGAAACCAAATTTCTTGAGAAAGATAAAACCTTCCTTGTGTGTACAAACTCTTTGCAACACTTTTAGAGAAAACCTTTAAGATTGTAACTTTTCTTTAAACTCAAGTTTCATTTTATTCTTGGGATTACTTATGCAGATATGCAATGAACTTTACTTGATTTTTCATTTTGGTCATTGAACGTTTTTTGGCTAGATGACATTGTACAGTCTTTTGTTGTCACAAGGTTAATCCTGTTAACTAATACTAAAGGAATGGTGATGTGTTATTTGAGTGTACACATGACGTGTCATCGAAATATAATAAAACATTTAAAAAGTATATATATATATTTGTTGTGTAATTTAATTGTAATAAAAAAATTCACAACCACCTACAATTCAACCTGCAAACTAACCACCGTCAATCAAAAAATTCGACATAACCCATCAAACCAACCATCGCAACACCACCCATGTAAACACCACCGACCATCGCACCACCAACCACCATCTTAAACCCAAAACCCACCATCTCCAACCCATACACAAAACCCACCATTGCACCACTAACCACCAACCTCAAACCCACCATCTCTAATCCAAAATCCACCATCGCAGCCACCAACCACAACATACCCAAAATCAATTTCAAATCAAAACAAAGCCAATAAAAACCATAATCAAAACTAATGAACTTATACAAATATAATAAATTGATTAAAATAAAAAAATTCAAATATAACAAATCGATTTTGTATAAAATTGAGGTTTTGGGTTCAAATAAAAAAAATCAATTTAAATAAGAAATCTCGATTTTGGGTTTTCTTAAAATAAGAAATCGATTTTCTTGAAATTTTAGATTGTACGAAATTTGGGTTTTATTTCAAATATAAAATCAGGCGATCTCCCACCCGTCATTCAAAAAATCCGGCATAACCCACCGATGAAAGGTGAAGGATTTGAATCAAAGTGTGGAAACAGAGAGAGAACCGGGTTAGGTCATTTGACATTTCATTTTTATAATAAGATTTGAATGTGGTTTGTAGAGTAGTGGTTTTTAGTTTGGCTGGTTGGTGTGCAATGGTGGTTGGCGGTGCAATGGTGGGTTATGGTTGTGATTATTTTTTTATTACAATTAAAGTCCACATCAGATATTATATATATTCTTAATTTTTTTAAAGTTTTATTATACCTGGATGACACACCATGTGTACACTCAGATGACACATCACCGCTCTGTTAGTATTAGTTAACGGTGTTAACCTCCTGATAACAAATTGAAAGTATGGTGTTATATACGCTGAAAAAAAGTTCAGTGACCAAACTAAAAAATCAGGTAAAGTTTGTTGCATATTTGCGTAATTAACCCTTATTCTTAAAAGATTTTCCGTTTTGAGCGATACACATTTTGTGGAAACTTTGAGTAAAACCAAACATTTTCTACACCATTAACTATTAGAATATCCTCACATAGTCTAAGTGTTAGTCCTTGGATTATCTTGATTCCAATTTACTTGGATCAATGTCCATCTTTATCTTTAAAAGAATATTTGATGAATTGTTGGAATGTGACATTGTTAATTAGGTTGACAGGTTGCAATATAGCGAGTGATTGGATGCGATTTGTTATTTCTCTTGCTACTATAAGGTGAAAAAAGTTCGTTGTGGAGGTTATACATTATTGAATCTATAAGAGGTTATAGTTTGCAAGTCATTTCTCCCTTGTTATAATTTACCTATACTAGTGAAGGGTGTTGTTTTGGTCCGAGCCCCTTTCCCACTGTGGGTTAGTCCTCATACAATCATCGTCTCAATTGCGTGATTTACTTTTCCACATTTTTATTTCTTTGTATACTTAGTGAACTTATGTTAATAAAATAAACATTATTGTAAATCATGTTTTGCCACTTATAAGCTTGAATTAGATTATGCCCAAATTTAGATTAACGGGTATATTTTTTTTCATTTGAAATAATTATAATTTAGGTAGCTACCATTAAGATCGACACACTCTCATATTATATTCAAAACATGAAAAGTTTCATTACAAGGAAAAAATGTCATTCTTATAACCAATGCTATTCAATCGAGAAATTAAAAAAATTTCACGCATGTTCATATTCGAGCTCAAGAAAGATGTAAAAGTATAAGAAATATCATAACAAGACAAATATCTCATCATTCAAATTTCAAAAAATTTATAAAGCTTCATCAATATAAAACAAGTCTTAAAAAGATGAAAAAAGACTTAAGTGATTTAGTAATTATTGTAAAGGTGTATTTTGATATTAAATTGTTAATTATATTGGAGCAAACACAAACAAACACTCATACTATTTTTTTTTTATTTTAAATAAAATTTCAAAATCAAGTTACATCGAAACAAACTATTTCAGCTGACTAAAACTGTTAAAGTTGTTTTGAGAAGAAATTTGCTAAACTGCTATGAGGTTTATTCGAATAAAGAAATTGTTGAGTCAACTAAATACGTTTTAGTTGAATCAACTATTTTAATGGACTAAACATGAGTAAATGGAAGTATAACGATTCATTTTTTCTCCACAAGTCGTAACGGTTAGTTCTCGTTTCCATGCAATAAATATTTCCCTAAACATCATTTTTAGCTACACAGGTGTTCATAAATAATACCAAAACATCAAATTTACATTACAACAACTGTATTTATAGAACAAATATTATTTTTGAAAATTTAAAGACTGAATCATCTTAATAAATAGTGTGAAATTATTTTGAGAAACTGAATAATGAATCCTATTTGTGAAAATGTATTTAATTATTTATGATTTATTCAATTAAACTTACATGTTTAGAATTGAAATTTTTTACATCCCTAATATGATATTGGAAATCATCTTATCCTAATATGAAAATTTATATATGTTTAAACATAACCTTGAATTTATTTAGTAATAGAAATGAGACATTGTGAATATGAATTATTAAAATATATAAGAATTGAAAATTGGAATTTATGAATGTAAATTATTGAATACGCATGGATGAACTTTAAAACTAATTAGTATGAAATCAATATATTCTTATCCTTCTCAAATTCTTATGAAGCATGTGAAGATTTTGAGAGAGAGAGAGAGAGAGAGAGAGAGAGAGACTTGAAGAATTACAATAAGATTTGGGCTGTTAAACATGGCTATTTTTAATTTAAATAAGAACGTGTCGTTAGGTTTTGACGGAATTTCCGTGTTTATTTTGTGGAAGAAGATGAAGTGAAGAGGCAAGTTAATTGTAAAGGGTAATTACGTTATAAAAATTAATAAAAGTTAAGTTTAATTATTAAATAAGAGTTTTTTTAATGAATAATTAATGGTGTAAAAAAAACAGGGGTTATTTAAAAAGGATTATGAAAATAGGGGTTAAGTCAAATAAAGCGTTATAAAGTGGGGTCAAGTAAAAAAAATCCACTTATTATATTATCTTTCTTTTTAATACAATTCAACGATAAGAAAATTCAAAGTCTCAACTTTACTCGGTAACAATGTATTTAGTGAGAAGTTCTTCATCCCACGTAATGTGAAAACTAGGGTTCTCAAAGTGGAGGGGATGCCCTTAATTTAACTTGTGGCAATGTTGCCTTTAGAATTCTATTTCTAAAGATATAGGTCTGATAGTCGGCGTAAACTGCTCGTAAAATATGTCGTTGGTCGTTTACGCCTCTACACAAACAAATACCTAGACTTGACACACTTACTACAGAGTGTAGCGGCAAGTAAGGATCGAATCCACATAGACTAGTTGTTAGAATTATATTAATTTAATACGTCATGAATAAAAGTGTAAAACATTATATGTGATCAAATCATTAAACTAGGCATGTATTTAAACTTAGATTAACAAAACGAGTAAAACTATAGGTTGAGAATCGTCTCCCTCACACGGGATAAATAATATAAATGGTTACATGAACATAAAAGCGCTAACAAGATTAATCACATTTGGATAATTAATTAAACCTAGAGTTGTCACCCTCTAAATTCTCATAAAAGCTTAATTTGAGCTCGGTGTCAATGAATATTCCTGAAATTACACATGAAAGGTCGTAAATATGAAGCATACGTGATATACCCTGTTAAATCTCCTAAGTGTGACACAAAGAATAATTAACTCATTAAAACTATCCTAGACCTATCATATCATAACATAGCAACTAATTAACCCATGCGAGTTTAACAATCTCAATCTAGATTAAGTTACCTACAAAGCATTTTAAAAGATATTAATGAAATGAAATCAATTAAATCTAGGTTACAAAGTAAAAAAGCTAATTAACACAACAAGAAATAAACAATGGAAGCTTGGATAAATGAAGAAGATGATGAATAATATACTTACAAACCCATTTTGGGTGAAACCTTAAGAGAGAGAGAAGCTTCTACCCAAAATCCACCTTAAAAGTCTTCTTCCTCTAACCTAACTAGGTATGTATATTTGTAAGAATTACACATATGTTAATGTATTAGGTATGTATATTATATATTAAGATATAAATGTACTAAAATATTAGGAATGAATAATTCTGAATTAAAAAATAAAAAACAAGAGTTATAAAACAGCCTTTTGCTGTTTTTTTGAAAGCTTGATTATAACAAAAAAATATTATAATTTATGTCTAAAAATAATTTGTCAAACATAAATTTTTATCAAAATTATATTTAAATTTAAATACAAAAAACATAATTGTAGCTACAAACCAATCAAGTCCTAACTATTTTTCATTCTTTTATCTTATTCCTCATGGAAGCCTATTAAGTGCTGCTCGTGAAACATTTAAATGTCTTTCCGCATGAGTTAGCTTCTCATGCATGTCAGCACGGAATCCTAAATGTATGAAATATTGGTACCATAGTTTATTTGTTCCTTGCCAATCTAATTATTTCAGGGATCAATTATTATTAGAATTGTCATATCCTACTGAATAAACTAGTCTCGTGTATTTGCTACCTAAATTAGTTAGACACTCACTTCTGCAATGGGATCTTTAAGAATGGTTTCTTAGTTTAACCTTAATGCAACTTTGTTCTTAAAAAAATCATGGATTCCCCTATTTCAACGACTTAGTGTTTTAATACGATTTGGACTTATTACAAATTTATGGATCACTTTTGTCTTTTCAGCTTTAAAAAATCTGAACTTGTTAACTTGAACTTTTGCAAATTTCTGAGATTGTACAAGTGTGATCAATGTATGCCTAATTCTCAATCTTGTATATCTATTTAATTATTTCATATAGTTAACAAGTATGAACTAAGTAAATAAATTTTTTCATTTCATTAAGTGACTTTATTTCTTATTTTTCATCAATGTAATAAATTTGTATTCCCCCGTGACCGTAAAGAAATCAAAGGTAAACCAATTTATTAAAATGTTCTATGTTATAATGCATGATTGGACATTTTAATCATTATTGTTAGTTTTATTTAATTTTACCACTAGAGATAATTGCAAACTTAGACTTATCCCAAGACTTAACCCGCATACAACATATAATATATACGGAATATGTGGGTTGATACACACGGGGTGTTGATAAGTCTAATTATACCACTATCTCAGTAGTAAAGCCTAATAAACACAAACATAAATATGTGTACAAAACAAGTGAAGAAAATAGTTTGGGGTTTAGAGTAAAAATTGAACCAATACAACTTCAATGATATATATTTACATATACACGACCTCATAAAATTAACATTATAACGAACCATTTATTTGCTTGTTTCCATAATCTTATTTTAGTTGAGATATTTATGTTATGATTCCTCATTTAGCCGGTTGGTGTACTAAAAGCATCAATATTTTTTTGTAGCATATCATGAGGTGTCAAGGATAGTTTGCGCACACTTCGACTAATCCCTATTCGAGTTCGTGACTTCCATTGGTCAAGTATTATTTTGACAGTGTCCAATCCAACTCATGACTGTCCGAGTGACAACATTATACCACTGGACCAAGAGACTTGAGTTCATTATTTTAAACAAAGTAGCATCCAAATACACTGGACATAACTAAAACAGGCAATTCACCTTTTATCCATTTCTTGGGATTATCACACGTGGGTTGATCAAGAAAAAAGTATATGGATCTTTTTATGGTTCTCATAAACATTTATGTGTGTTGTGTTAGAATTCTTACTAATTTTGATGTAGCTACTATACTAGCACAACACAACTAAGTAAATTTCGTGTCTGACCATGTTGGTTTATTATTTATGTTTAACATAGTAAAGCTAAGGGTACATTTGGATGCCTCAATTGAAATTGTGTGGAATTTGAATTCAATGAGTTTTGGCATCTGTGACCTTAGAAATCAATTATTTTATTCCCTTATGTAGAATTTTATTAAGGAAAATGATAACTTGTGTTCTTAGAGCACATGTTTTGAGCTTCAAAATAATAAGTATTAATGCTTCACATGAGTATCTGTTTCCTATTAAATGTATGTCGAAATTCTGTCCCTACTATTTTTGGAATCTTAATGTGTGCTCTTAGGGCACATATTATCAGGACACTTTTATTAAATTATGAATTCAAGTTTGTTGTTGTCCGTAGTGTTTGCAAAATATTGTGTGTGTGTGTGTGTGTGTGTGTGTGTTGTTCAAACTGAATATGCAATTGCAGTGTGAAGTGTGCACTTTGTGTGAAATTGTGTGCAGTGTATAATGTATGTACTATAACTAAAATGACTTTTAGGACCTTTATAGTTTATGCAAGTGATATAAAAACTTTGTTTGATGCTATCTTTTAGTGAAGAATTCAAATATGTAATAATTAACAAGATGAGAGTAACGGGGGAGAAAAATTAACAAATTGATCCTGTGAAGCTGCTCAACTTATTTTCGTATTGAAACCTTGCTGTCTACATTGCTAATATGTAGTTCATTAAGGTGACTCAAATTTATGAACTGATCAGAGGCTATTTTTCACGGAGTATTGTAATGACATAATTCTTAGAATTGAAACTCACTCTATACTAAAATTGGGTTGGGCCAAATCTGGATGGACAAATATGAGTGGAACTAATTATAAGTGAGGTCAAATATGGACGGATTAAATATGGACTGGGTCAATTCATTTTTATCCTATCCATGTATGTATTATAATTTCAAGGAAATGTAAAAAAAATATTTTACTTTTAACTTTTAAAAATAAACTCTATAGTTGACTCATTTTTTTTATTAATGAACTTTATATTTAATTTATAATTTTTAAATATGAACTCTATAATTAACTCATAAATTTTATATTTAAATATATAAATTAATATGAATTAATTATTATTTAGGACTCATTTTATCGCTAGTGATTGCTATTAAACACATAACTTACAACAAAAAGATTGTTGGAATAAGATAAATGATCATCGTCCACATGCATCCTATAGGGACAGGTGTCTAATCGGGCCCCATGTGAACATTCCAATTGCAATCTTATTATATATACATATGTAGTTGTTTTGCTCACAACTCTCCGTTACCCAAATTCTATTTTCTCAGAGTTTTGAATTTTTTTTTATATGAATAAAATACACGTGTGATCACCCCATTCTAAACTAACTGCTCAATTTATGGCCACCTAAAATCCCTCCCAGTAAAGAGACGTGTCTTCTACATTTGAAACTCCCCGTCTCAAAACGACTAAACTCATCGCATATTTGTCCCTTCCTCTCTCATATTCCCCCTCTCCCCTTCCCTAACTGCCCACACCTTTACCTCCATTCCCCAACATAGAAAACTACTTTTCCCTCTCCTCAATCAGATTGTTAAAACCCAAATCAAAGAGATAAGGGTAGATCGGAGAATAGAAAAAAGACATTTGGAGAGGAAAAACACGGATCAGAGACATGAAGGCAGATCTCTACATGATGGTGGTCCAACTATTTTTTACCTTCGGAGAGTGGCGTATTTTCCAGGTCGTATTTAGCAATTTTATGTCGGGTCGTGTTTATTGTTGTATGCCGTGTTTATCAGTTGTATCAGTAAACATAAATTTACTTCACGCCTGTGTTGGCGATGTTCAAAATTTGAACCCAGTCCGTTTACTTTTTAACCAGTGTAGTAATCTTATTTTCTAAATCTCCAAGAACAGGTGGTAGTCATCCACAAACAAAGGTATTCATCTCCACTTTTTCACTCTGTCTCATTATCTCATATTGTTTTTATTTTTTTTATTATCGTTTCAGCTAAACGTACAGATCTGGGTGCCTCCATGTTTGTATGACAGACATTGGGTAAGGGTATCGAATAAGAAAAGGATGAAGATGTTGCCATCTGATTATTTGTTGTGCACATTTCTCACATTAAACCCTTCTGTAGGGTAATAGTCTTTGTTGTTCCGGGGTATTTTTGGATAAAACTATATATATAGAGAGAGGATGTTATCCTTCGAAAACAATTGATTTTATATAAAAAAATAGGGGTTATTTTTTCTTCCAAAAAAATATTTCAACTTAAATAAGTAGGTTTTCGACAAGATGTCTAGATAGTGAAAATATTACCACAAAATTCAAGTTGTATACATGTGGTTTTGACAGCAAGCTGTAAGAAGTTTCTTTGACTATTTTTTATTATGTAAAAGTTCAATTTCAAGTTAATTTCACTCATGGTTAGGTATGGAGTGGCTTAATTGTTGTATTATGTAATCCATTATGTGTTTTTTTATTATGTAATCTCTTCTAGCTATTAGATTGAACTATGATTTTAATAATCCCAACAACAGAATAATTTTGTGTTGTTTTTAGTGGGTTTATATTCAATGGGTTTGCGTGCAGTGACTGCAGTGACGGAGCTATGGAAAATATATGTTTCTCAACTTCTCTCTTCTTTTAGCCAAAGAAAGGTACCCAAAGATTGGATTGAAGGATTGATGGGTTTACCTCAAAACCGATTGATGGGTTCACCAGGTACACCACAAGCCATCGCCATTGATGATAAGATATTCTCTTAGTTAACTGTTTTGAAATGGGTATATTATGATATTGAGAATGCTTGAATATATTTTAGGGTATAGCTTATGGCACAATATTTGGATTTTTTAAAAAACTCCAAAAAAATTTTAAAGATAAAATTATCCTTTATCCTAACATCAAACAAATCATTATTTAAAAATGCACATATTTTAAAAATGTAAAACAGTTTTTTTTAAATCATTATTTTTTAAAAATGGACATATTTTAAAAAAACAGTTGGACATAATTTATTTAAAAAAGATTTTTTTTCGTTTTTTAAAAAATGACCGTTACATTTATTAATGAGTGTTGTATGTTCAACAATTAATCAGGGTTACAATTATTTTTAACCACAAAACTGTTTTACAATTTGTTTTTTAAAAAAATGTCCAATTTTATTTAATAAAAAACTTATATTTTTTTTTACATGTTAGGATAAAGGATAATTTTGTCTTTTAAAAAAATTTGGAGTGTTTAAATAATCCGAGGACTACCATTAGTTGTACCCTATATTTTATTTGTGGAGAAACAACACCACTATCAGTGCTTTTAATGAACATCTAAATCATTTCGAGTTTCACACGAGTGAAATATTTGGTTTTTTACTTTTTTTTTTTTAGTTAGTCGAATAGTTTTTACCTTTAATACTGTTTTCTTTATAGTTTATTGCACCATTAGTTTTTTGGAATTTATTTTTGTTGTAAAAGTAGTATTAACCATACCATGTTTGTGAAAAAGTTATAAATGGTCTTTGTTTATTTTTGAAACTCAAATTTCATTACAATGCTCTCATAAGGTAATAATTAAAATGACATAATCTTTTAATTTGTGTTTGAATTCATATCGTTATGACCTCACTAAAATTTGTGCAATGATGACACATTGTTTTAGTGAATATTATTTTTTTATTTGATTAGAAGGTCGTATTTATATATTTTATTTGCTGAAAATAAATAAGTTGTAGTTCACATAATAAAGTGTGTCAATAACATAAGTAAAATATCATACTTATTTATATTAAAACAAAATTTATGCAATGAAATAATTTAGTTACAGAAATATTAAAAAAAATTCAAATTGATTAATAATAAAAATACTTAAAAATAAAAAATAAGAAGAAGAATACTTATATATATAAAGTTTGGACCGTATGATATGTAATTGATGAGATCGAAATGGTTGACATATGCTCCTGCACATAATACCCCTTTTTGATCACTTACTTACATTGCATCGTGCTAACTAATTTCTAATCAAATAATAGAGAGTGTCAATGACATAAATAAAATACCAAACTAATTTGTATTACAATAAAAATAATAATGAAACAAATTAAGAACATAAATATTAAACGATATTACTAATCAATTAGTTACAACGCCTCATGCCATTAATTTTTAATCAAATAATAAACTCAGTCAATGACATAAATAAAATACCATATGAATGATAATAATGCATATAATAGATTATAATGGAAGAGGGGACTTCATGTGGCCGATCCCATATGATGGGATTAAGGCAAAAATGTTGATGATGATGATGATGAAACCACATATTTATTTTAAATCGTATTCTTTATTCACCACATTATTTACATTTACATGCTCATGGTTATGGTACAATCTTTTACTTTAAATATTGTAGTAATTATATATTAATTTATATATTTAGATAAAATATTTTAAAATTCGTTACACCCGACCGTGCATCGCACGGATCACCACTAGTGTATAATAAGCATATGTGGTGGGGCTTATCATGGCAGTTGTTGATTGGGTATAAGTTTGGGGAAAATAACCCAAAATGTGGCTGATTTTTTTGAGCACCACCTAGAATATGGGGTCATTTTTTTTCTGTTGCGCCGTGATGTGTGCCTTAAAAGAAAAAGTCGAAGAACGACCAGCATAACAAATGAAATATATTCGTCCGTAGAAAAATGAAATATAGAAAAACGAAAGCTCAATAAGCGGTATTGCGTTGGTGCATAACTATTGTAGCACAGCTGGGAAGTAATTTGTAGTTTTTTTTTTCGAGAGCGCTATCCCTACACTCCTTTCATCTTCTTCACTTTCTTTAGGTGATAAATAATTTTTGTATTCTTATGTTCACTCTTTCCATCTTTCTTCACATCCTTTGATGACAAATGACATTTATACACTTATATTTATATAATTTAAATGTTATATTTTTCACCTCCAATTAAAATAACTATATTTAATAAAAAAACAAATAATTATATTTTGAATAAAAAACTAATTTTTTTTATTAAAAAACTACTTATAAAACTTAAAATCTTATCTATCTTTTTATTATTAAAAAACTGTTTATAAAACGTAAAATTTGTTTCTAAAAAAATCTGTTTTCTTATAAAAGTATTTTGTTTAGAAATTTTATTTTTGGTTAAAAACTATTTTATTTGTACAATTTAAAAAATTAATCTTTTGACTATTTAAAAAAAATATGGTCTGCGACAGCGTTATGTATAGGTGGTCAGACTACCTATACATACCGCTCGCATTGACCATTTTTTTCAATAAGTTGGTCCGCACCAGCGGTACGTATAGGTGGTCAAACTACCTATACATACAGCTGGCGGGGACCATTTTTTTAAGTCGTAAAAAGATTATTTTTAAAATAATTTATATATAAAAGACTATTTTAACAACTAAAACAATCTATTTTTGTAATAAAATTATCTTTTGTATTATATAAATATTGTTTTAGTTTTTATAAACAATTTTTAAAACTAGTTGATTTTTTTTAAGACAATGGAAATGGTTTTTTGATCTTTTAAAACATTTATAAAAAAGAGTTTTTATTAATAAACAATTAATTTATACAATTGAAAAAATAGTTTTGTTTATTAAAGAAAAATGTTTTTAAAAAAATTGTATAAATTAACTATTTATTAAAACATTTTTTTATAATCAAAACAGTTTTTAATAAAAAAAAACGGTTTTAATCAAAATAGTTTTCTATAATCAAAACAGTTTTTAAACTGTCTATTTTAAAGATCATTTTTAAAAAAGTAAAAAAAAAAACAGTTTTTAATCAAAAATAAAATTTATAAAAAAACACTTTTTTAAGAAAACAAATTTTACGTTTTATAAACATTTTTTTAATAAAAAAAAATAGATAAGATTTTACGTTTTATAAACAATTTTTCTTGTTATAAAAAAACAGTTTTTTTTTTATTGAAAATATAATTATTTGTTTTTAATAAATATATTTGTTTTAATTGGAGGTGAAAATATATAACATTTAAATTATATAAACATAAGGGCAAAAATGTCATTTGTCACCCAAAGGGTGTGGGAAAAGATGGGAGGGGTGAACATATGGGCACAAATGTCATTTGCCACCCAAAGGGTGTGGGGGAAGATGGGAGGGGTGTGGGGATAGCCCCTCCCTTTTATTTTTTTTAACATGACTCATTTAATTTGGGACACCAACTAAATTAAACAGTGTTAATAAGAGGGCCTCTAGTGTGTTCCTAAATATATTAATCTTAAAGATAGTATCCATTCAATTTGGATAGTTTTGAGTCGTGTTTGTGTTGATTTTTAGCGGGTTCAAATTTTATTGGGTTCATGTCTAAACGAATGACTTTTTTATCGTATAAATAAATCATATTCAAATCCAGGCCATTATCTTAATGTGTCGTATCATGTTCACCCGTTATTATATTAAGATAATGAATTATTTTGAATCGTATACAAGTTGACATATTAGTTCATTTTTAAATACAATTAGACACATTAATTCATTAACTTTACTAACTCTCTCATTTACTAAAATTCATTATGAATAATGTAATATTAAGCTACATAAACTCTTTATAAGTGTCAATTATATATTTATTTACGAGTAGAATATCAGCTGGTTGGATGAAATGGGGACAAACAAGTAGGGTGTTATGCGATAAGATGATATAACAATTGTTAGCCGAGGGATACTATATGGAGCAGAGTGTTCGGCTTTAAAGAAAAACATGAACAAAGTCTCCATCACTACACCAAATCTGTCGAATTGTCACGGTCATTGACCTTGACAATTCTGGGGGTGACAACTTTTGTTGTCACGGACTTGTCACGATCAATGACCATGATAAGTTCTTTAGAATTGTCACGGTCATGACACGGTCTATGACCTTGACAAGTTTTGTCACGGTCATAAACCGTGACAAACCCATGACACTCTTTAAAAAATTATCACGGTCAATGACCGTGACAATTCTGGGCAGAATTGAAAAAAAATCTGCTAGGCAGTATGGCCACTGCCACTGCCACTCCCACTGCTCAGCAGTATATTTGTACATGTTATAGCAACGTTGTATCTGTTCAAACATCATATATCCAAATAAAATGGAGATAATGCAAATATACATTCAAAATAATATGCATCACGATATAATCCAAATATAATTCAAATGTAACAACTTAAAACAATTCAATTCAAATAATGTCACTATATGTCTAAGGTAATGTTAGCTCTGAGGAGGTGAGTAGGCTACACGATGTATGAATTGACACACCCAGCAATATACATCGTGCCGCATTGTTTACGCAACCACAAGGGGGAGTTCTCCTTCCCGGGTATCACATGTGTGACGAGCACCTTGGATTAGATGTCTTGAAGCAAACGTCCATGAGCTGGCATACCCTGGGCGGTATTCGGGTCCCTCAACCCTCGCCCTATCCGCTGGCAATCAAATATGTCCAGTAAAAACACGCTCGGCCAACCAAGTATCGACATCGGTCGGTTGAAGGGAGCCAAATAGGGGAGTGGATCATCAAAGTCCGCATGTGTCGGCAATGAAGCAGCGAGGTCCACATCCTCGTCCTCCTGCACCTCCTCCTCCACCACCTTCTCCTTCCCTTTCCCCTTATGGTTTTCGCCCAACGAACGCTTCATGAATGAGAACATATCTTAGACCGTCGCCTACAAATGGGACAGCTTCGCGTTATGCGAGTTCACCGTTCGAGCCACCCCCGGTGTCGCTCGTCTCTAATCCGATGATCCTAGATTTGACCACCCGCGAGCTCACACCCCTTGTCCTCCCCTTGCGATCAGCGCCAAGCACTTGGCTGAGTGCGTCTGTGGACAAGGATGCCTTGTCGGCATCAGACTGCAACTCATGTACTTCCTTAAGCTTTGCCTGAAATGACAAAAAACACATGATTAGTAAAATAAGTAAATAAAAAAATTATAACGTAATTAATAAAAAGTAAACTGTCGGATTACTTACAATCATGGTCGCGATGCTCGGGGACACCTCCTTATCCTTCCCCTTCTTCGTCCGAATAGCCACATAAGTATCAAGCCTATGTGGCCTACCCACAGGGCCACTCCCTGTCCCCTGAAATAAAATAAAGTAAAATTAGTATCGGCCCCGCAAAGTAAAATAATGCAGAATAATATATTTCTGTAGTTATAGAAAAATTAAATCTTCCCATCATCCTATGCTCCACCTCGGCGTAAGACTTCCGACCGGAGTATTGCACGTCCGTTTTTTTTACCCGATTTTCCCTCCCCGATTGGCGAGATGCCAATTGTCACTCCCCGATCTCATTGTCAGTGAACTTTTGCCATTGTGCCAATGAGATCGGCTCCTTCGGCGGGACGGATTCACGCATTCGGATAACTGACTCTCCCAAAGTATCGGGTCTGCATATATTTCTTCTACATCTTGTGTTTCTCCCTCAACTGCTCCAAAACGGAATCGCGTAGCTTTGGATCTAGGCTGAATTGTTCCTGTCCAATAAATACAATGTTAGTTGCGAATAAATATAAATATAAAATAAAATAGAAATCGAAATCGAAATTGAAATTGAAATATTCATATAGTTATAAATATAAATTCATTACCTGTAGTACCACCCAAATAGCTAACTTGATCTCATTTGGCACCTCCCTCCAACTAGTGTACCCCGGGCCGTTGATCGTTTTTACCAGCTCGAGGGATCTCACTAATAGCCCCGTCTTGTTCTCGATGGCCATCCCCGATTTTTCATCTTTGGGGAGCCTAGGGGCCGATGATCCCTCGTCGCCTCCGCTACCACTGAGCCCAGACGACATCATCATAGTCAACATCATCATCCTCGCCTTAATATCTGAAGGAGACATTTGCTGTAAAACAATGTTGTTATTAGTACAAATCAAAATGAATTAGAAGAAGACATGCAAATATGTACAATTACTACAAATCCAAATGAATTGTTACTGTATAACACCTCAATTGTGAATTCCAAAATAACAGTATCTATCTCATAATATGTACAATTACTAAAAATCCGAAACATCTCCACCCCCACCCCTATTGCCCACACACGCACACTACACAAGAGTGAAAATTGTAAAGTGCAAATCAATTAAAAGCACTAAAAATGGATTGATAAAGTACAAATTGGAATATTTATTACAAATTGAAAAATTGTTTCAAATTCGAGTTATCATAAAAAATGGATTGATATTCGGTAGGAGCAGGCAAGTCATCCACACTACTACTTAGATGCTTTGGCGCGTGTAGGACAATTGACCATGGATCGTTGTTGATATACTCTGAGTAAAATACTTGGTTAACCTTTTGAAATGCACAAAAAAACGGTTCATCGCTGACGTGGTCGTTGCTCTTCAACTTGGACAAGTCAACCATGATCAAATTGGTGATAGGATCAACTTTGCAAGAATTTTTATCCTCAACTCTTACCCAATCATAGTAAAATACAACCTCTTTGAAGCTTATATAATCCAATTCAAATATATTTGGAATTACACCATAGTAAGTCATTTTAGATTCAACGAGGTTTTTATCTTTTGCGCTCGCTCGAAAGAAAGTAAGAGCCTTGTATGAAATTCTCAAGTTCTATACATTTATAATTTTTTCGTACACTTTTGCGCCGAATACTTAACTGTTCAATCGATACTTTTTGTACTCTTGTGCCGCGAACAAGGGTCCAATGGCTAGACGAGCAAGCCTTGATGTCACAACACCCATCTTTAAGAGCTGAGAATATAGATAAATTAATTGGATTAGTTGTAAAGTTTGAGTGTAATGTAACGTTATATAACGACCATTTTATTATAATTACCTCTTGTGACAACCATAGCCTAAATTCGCTGTCTGATTGTAGAATTGTTTTCGTCATTTATTGTTCTCACAGGCTTCATATTTTTTGCATATTACAAAATTAATCATGTATAAAATAATCTAAAATATTCTAAAATAATGTTAAACTTTAAAATAATTTAAACTTACTTTTTCCATTCTTCGACATCATCATGTGTGTCAAATAGATAACGAGCTACTTTTTCATGTTGCAAACTCGTTAATTTCACTCGTTTTCCCATCACATGACCACCATCATCGACGAACTCATCAGTGTCATCAACGCTGGTCGAGTTTGACATATATTCTCGAGTATATATTGATGACTCCACGGTGATGTATTCCTCTGCAATTGATCCTGCAATGTATCGCGTATTCTTGACGTAATATTTAAAAACTTTCATCAATCTTTCAAACGGATACATCCACCGATATCTAACTGGACCACAAAGAAGTGCCTCGTCGCATAGGTGTACCAACAAGTGAACACTTATGTCAAGGAATGCTGGGGGGAAAGTAATTCTTCAACACACAAATCTCTTCGATCACCGCTAATTTTGCGGCCACTATGTGTTCTCGATTGACTACCTTCTCACACAAGAGTGAGAAGGTAATACTAACTTGCATAATAGCCCTCCAAAAATCCGTATGCTTGGAGAAACAGTGCTTAAACAATAGAGGAACCAATTGCATGATCACATGACAATCGTGGGACTTACACTTATGTAAATCATGAGTAACATAATTCACAATCCTTTGTAAGTTGGACAAAAAATTATATGGGCCCTTCAAATTATATATTGTGTCTAAAAGCACCTTCCTTTCCCCACTCGTCAAAGTAAATGCACTAGGGGGAATTATTGTCCTCCTCCTACTATCTTCTTTCGACCATAGTTGTGGCTTAAGTTTCAACAATTTAAGGTCTTTTTGTGCATTTTCTCCATCCTTCGAATGACTCCCCCCAAGGCAAGTTCCCACAATATGTTCAGCGAAGTTCTTCTCTGCATGCATCACATTCAATACATGGCGCATCGAGTTATTCTTCCAATAAGGTAAGTCAAATAAAATTGACCTCCTAGACCATGCCTTTCATGTTTCAATTTCATTCCTAGTTGGGGTCTTCTTATGCTTGACATTCTTAAATTTGGGATTCTTACCTGGCATATTAGGGCCACATTCAAAAATTTTACTTTCAATTTTTGAACCTGAAAGTTGTCTCGGCGGTAGCCTATGTTTAACCCCTCCCACTAAAAAATTAGAACCTTTTTCAAATTTGAAACTATGAGCCAGGGGTAAAAACCTCCTATGGCAATGGTATACATTTTTTGAGCTAAAGGATAGATGAAGAGATTCAGTCTCCTCTCTACAAATAGGACACCCTAAATAACCATGTACTACACAACCAGATAATATCCCATAAGCTGGAAAATCTTGAATTTCCCACATCAACATAGATTTGAGTGTAAACTCTTCTTTTTCTAAAAGAGTCAAATGATTGCACACCCTCTTTCCATAACTCATTTAATTCTTCTACCAAAGGAGCCAGGTAGATGTCGATGTCATCACCTAGTGCCTTTGGCCCAAGTATCAATAAAGACATCATCAAAAATTCAGGTCTCATATATTGTGAAGGAGATAGGTTGAGTGGGGCTAGAATCACTGGTCATACATTGTGATTGGTGCTTAGATTTCCAAATGGATTGAAACCATCTGTTGATATAGCCAAACGAATGTTGCGCTGTTCTCGAGCAAAATTGGGATACTCATAATTCATCCTCCTCCAAGCTATAAAATCAATAGGATAACACATGAGATTACCCCTACTTCTGCCCTAGAATGCCAAGTCATTGCCTCTGCTATCCATGGTACTATGAAAAATCGATTTAATCTAGGCCCAATGGGAAAATATTTCAACACTTTTTGAGGCACTTTTGAGCTTGTGCCTTCTTTACTAGTAGATTGGACATATATAGGTTCATCGCAAATCGAAAAACGATCAAGATTTTCATACTCCTTTCGGTATAGTGTGCAGTCATACACACAAGCATGAATCGATTTATACTTTATTCCCAAACCTTTTAAACTATTCTTCATAACAGGATAGCTATTTGGAAGCGTATTCTCCTTGGGTAGTAACCCCTTCACCAATTTTAGAATTCCTATCACTCTATTGCCAGACAAATCATACTGCGTCTTCAAACTGTGCAAACAAACCATGGCATGTAAAGTTATTTGATCTTTCTCAAAACCAGAGGATAACGGTTGGGACACATTAAATTTTAAACTTTGGTAGTCATCGTCAAGGTTTATCATGATATCTTCACAAGCACTTGAACCTTGTACATCATCAGTAACCTCATTCTCCTCTGCTTCATAAACTCCGTACGCATCATCAACTAAATCCTTTAACATATTATGATCTACGTCATCCCCTTCTACATCTATCCTACTTGTTGAAGGTTGTTGTGAAGGTTGTTTTGGGATAAAATAAACTTTTAATTCACCGTGAAAACTCCAAAATCGATAACTATCTTGCATACCCAATCTTAACAAATGTAGTTCAACTGTTTTCCACTCAAACACCTCACCATTCTTACACCTAGCACACGGACACGGAAACTCTTCATCATTATGACATCTCTTTGCGTATTTCACAAATTCATTAGCACCTTTGCGAAACACATCCCCCATTATATTTGTCTCACCTATCCACTCTTTTTATTTCGGATATCCCATCACAGCTACCACAACTAATCACCTATTAAAGGTAAGAAGCGTATATTCATGGATTAATATAAATAAAATCTAGATTTATAGTATGTTTCATTTAATTATGTCTTATTTATATTCAATTTTTAAATTTCAAATTCAAATTCAATTTATAATAGAAATTTCTATTTTCTCCACCTCCTCTAAAGGGTGAGTGGTCATATCCCATTCAAGATCGTATTTTTCTGTAGTATACTTAACAGCTCATGCACATTGTTATGATTTGAGAAAAATTCGACAGCATATCCCCGTAGTTCTCCAAGTACACGGCGTAGATTAGCAAGTGTGAGTGTTATTTCAAATGATCAATTGAAATAACAGTCACACTTATCAATCTAATATGTACCCATAGAACATTAGGATACGACTACAGAACTTACTCCAAAACTAACAACTTTAAGCCACTAAGAATATTCTTATTCAGAAATTATGCAGTCCCAAACTATCCAAACGGGACAATTCGAGAGATCTCATTACAGGGGTAATGACTCTCGAACGGGTCTATGGGCTATTGAATGCGTACGCATAAGAAGAAGAGGGTTAATATCTATGCGCACTATATATAATTTCAAGTATGTTTCATTTAATTATCATACTATATATATATTGTTCGTTATACAAAGTCATTTTCAAAAAAAGTTGAAAAATCTCACCCTCATATGGACAATAATCCAGTGGTCATGCCACTTTTAAAATTAACCAACCCAACATCGATCCACTATAAACTATAATCCAACCACAATGGCAACAACAAATATGTATCCCATACTCCTTCTAATTCATCTACTCAATTAATTCTTTTCATCCATTAAACTAATAATTAAAGTATACAATTATTAATTTACTAATTTACAATGAGGGGCAATCCTACTTGCATATTAAAGGGGAACTAATTATTAATTTACAAAAAAAATTAACGACTAATCAATATTAAATCAATCAATTATTTTACAAGGGGCACTACAATATGAGGGCAATATCTAATAAACCAATAAAAAATTAATTAAAAAAAATACACACACGCACATATACACACACACGCAGATATATCCCCCCCACCCCCTTCCCTACTCCCCCCCCCCCCCGGCTGCCCCTGCCCACTCCCCCCCTGCTGCCCCTGCCCACCACATGCACACACACACACACACATACACACACACACACACACATATACACACACATGCATATATATATACACACACACACACGCATATAAACACACACACAAGCACATACACCCCCTCCCCTCCCCCAGCCCTGCTCCCCTCCCCCCCCACATATATACACCACACACACACACATGCATATTTACACACACATATATACACACACGCACATACACATACACATATACATAAATGGAGGAGAAATAGAGAGAGAAAACATACCAAAGTTGTAAAGAGAGAGAGTGAGCAGCCGCTAGAGAGAGAGAGAGAGAGAGAGAAATGGAAGGAATAGAATCACTGGAAAAAAAGAAGAGGGAGGATTTTTTACTGACAGAATTGTCACGGACATGTCACCGCCATTGACCGTAACAACTTTATAGGCTTGTCACGGTCAATGACCGTGACAAGCATTTGTCATGGCCTTGTCAAAAAACGCGTATTTTTTTTGTCACGATCGATGACCGTGACAAGGCTAGCCACTTAAAGGGTGCCAATTTGACCATTTTGGTGTAGTGCATGTTAGTGAGATAAGGATGCTCCGATAGATGATAAGACTTACTAGAAAGGACGTAATAAAAACCATTATGTTTGAGAAAAGTTAGTAGTAGCTCCAATTAACAATGAATTAAGAGAAAGTATAATTAGGTGGTACAAACATGTCACACCCTGCTTTTTGGTATGAATGTATTAGAAGTACACATAAAATAATGAATTAAAGCTAAGGCAAAATATCATAACTTTATTCATTATTAAGTAGGTTTAAATAGGGTTGTACCATCGCACGGGTGAGTTATATATATTTTAGTAGGAACTATAAAGTACAAAATCGAAAAGCGCCACTCTTTACTCCCATTTGGCTTATTCTCTGCGCACACAGTCACATACGTAAACAGTTGACCATTTTCCGTCTCTAACAGGGAAGAGATATTATCCTCTTTCTTTGGGCGCATTTGGAGAAAAAAGAAATTAGCACAAATATGCTAAAAAGGTTCTACCAGTTCTATAACAAGCATATCTATAGGTGAGAGTTGGAGTGTGTATAAAATCAGTGTTTAGCAATGCTAAAAATAAATAAGTTGATAATCCCATACTTATCAGTCTTAGGAGAACACTAAAAGTTTTGGAACTAATAATCCCATACTTACTAGTCCGTTTAAGAAAATGAGGTTTAGTAAAAGTTTATTAAGGATCATGTAAAGAAAGTTAAGGATTCTTAAACTAATAATCTCATACTAACCGGTTCAATAAGGGGTATAGAAATAATTAAGCCATCAGTAAAACCATAATAATAAATAATCAACCCAAAACTTTTGAAAAAATTACCCTGCTATGCACACAATTATAGTGACACTCATACGTATATAGTAATAATCAAGGATCTCAATCAGCTGAGACCAATAGACAAAGTAGAAAGTTATGTGGGATAACACATGAGTCTATTTTCTAGTTAATACTGAAGCTTATAATAAAATGGCACAAAAGTGCAAGGGTAACTGAATAAATATGAAACATGATACCAGTTATTAGGTGAGAAGGGTTAAAATTGATCTTCACTTAAATTTAAATACTAGTGATAAATTCAAATACCGATAATGTGTAACAAAATATGCAGTATGGCAATATAATAACATGCACACACTACGAGTAAATAGTAACTAACACATAGTGATATCAATAGCAGTATGCCAAATACACAAAGTTTACATTAAAAAGATTGAAAAAATCTACTTACACGGTATTCGGTCGACTTTATATCACAATAGGATAATAGGAAGAGCCGATGCTTGATTTTTTGTATACAATGGTTGGGTATGTAAGTATTTGGGAATTGATCAGTCAGTTTTGTACGAAAATTGTATCTTTTAAAGTTTCGGGGGTTTATTTATAAATATCTTGGGACTTTAAAATACTGGACTTAAGATCATCGTTGAACTTTGGTGTAAGAGAATTATCTTTAAATATTTTGAAGTATTCATAGATAAAATTTGGGGATCAAATTCATAGTTGAAAAAGTTAGAAGGGTTCTATTTATAAATTTGGAAAAATATTCTTAAGTTAAAACCTTAATTTTTCATAACTTAAATCTAGGGATATCCAAACATTGCCTTACCTTATACCATTTTGACCAAAAGAAATAAATAAAAATATTGAAAAAAATTTCAAAAATTCCTGAGGGCGCGTGGATAAAGTTCCTGTTGAAAGTCCTCATCTTCAACCTCTCGACTTTGACTTCTATGGTTTTAGATTTTTGACCTCGATTTTCTCCTTAATTGTTACCATTTCAGATGATTTCTAACCAAATTAACCTAATTTTTCATAAGGAATCCAAATATATAGGTTTTGTGGATTGAGATTCAACGTACTCAAGATTCAAAACTGTATGTTTTGCTAAAATTTTGACCTGATATTCATGGACTTCTAAATTATGGCAAGGATTCTTATGAACTTGGGTTGGTTTCTGCTATATATATGAGTAGTCTGGTTTTGGTTTCAAATATTAAGTTGGATTATACATGGAGAATTTTGGATTTTCAGGTTTTGAGTTCAAAATACACCTTTAATCGATTCGAGCTTTATATACACATTCATGACTTTTAACCATTACACTCGATATCCTTAGGTTATAATGAAGTTATATGTAGCTTCAAACCAGAGTGTGGAGCATTATATCAATATTCACCATTAAAACTCAAGCTTTAATGGTGTTTCTTCATATATTTTCTATATTAGGTTATTCTATACGCAAAAGCTGACATATTATGATTGTTCTAACTATATTAACTACACAAAAAGCAAATGAAATTGAAAGAATTATAAATTATTCATAAAATCATAATATACCTGGTTTGGGTGAATTTTTGAGTTTTTGAACTGGGTTGTAAGGTGTGTCTTTACTCTTGAATTCGTGGGATATTTATACAACATCCTCAGGAAATTTGATTGGTGCACTGGGGTGGTGGATTTGAGCTAGTTTATGTAAAGCTTTCAATGTTGGTAATTATGGTTTACATGTTTACATGGTGTGTACATATTCCTTTTAACCTTTAGTGCTGATGTGGCGCACTAGGTGGACAAGGATTTATCTGAAATTTAAGAAACTTGCAGGTTTGGTCATTGGTTGGTTTTATAATTACTTTTATAGCCTTATAAGTATACTTTTTGTAAAGTAAATGGGTATTTTGATAATTTTAAAAAGTTTTAAGGGTTGGAATGATAATTTTATATTAATTAGGGTTTAAAGAATTAATTTGATGTATAGTTGGGGTTTAGAGGTCAAGTATACATTAAGTTATCTTACTTTGAAAATTTCAAGGGCTTTTTTTATAATTTATTGAAACTTCAAGGGGTGTAAGTTAATCCAACAAAAGTGTAGGTTTTTAAGTGTAGTTTCTTTGTTCTTTAGAAAACTTTTGATTTTGAACACATTATAAGGGTTTAAACAATAGCCGTAGGTATTTAGGGTTGAAAAATTCCCGGCTCTTACAATCTACCTACCTAAAAAAAGAAATTCCTCCTTGAATTTTACCTTGAAATAAGTCGGGGTATTGATGCTTTATTGCTTGTTCTGGTTCCCATGTAACTTCTTGCTGATTCTGATGCTCCAAAGTACTTTGACTGAGGGAATTTCCTTATTTCTGAGATACTTCACTTGACCATCCATAATTTGAATAGGATGTACTTCAAATTCATAGTTAGGTTCGACGGAAATGTTTTACCATGTAACGTTATGGAATGTATCTTAAATATACTGGTATAACTTTGACACATGAAATATATTATGGATATTGGATAATTCCACAACTAATTCTAATTGACAGGCTACGGGGTCGATTATTTTAAAAATTACGAGAGGTCCAATATATCTAGGGCTAATTTTTTTTTCCTTCCCAAAGTGTAAACTTTTAGAAATACCTGATCATTCACTTGAAACTCTAAGGTTTTTCGACGTTGGTCTGCATAACTTTTCTATTGGTCTTGGGTTGTCTTTAATTTCTCTCGAATCTGTTGTATCACTTCAGTGGTTTCTTGGATTATTTTTGGACCATATTGTTTACTATCTCTAGATTCTATCCAACATACAGGTGATCTATAGGGCCTTCCTTATAAATCTTCAAATGGAGCAATTTTGATACTGGCTTGGTAGCTATTGTTATATGAAAATTCGATAAGAGGTTAATGTAGATTCTAGTTGTTAGACATATTTAACGTATAATCATGTGACATATCTTTTAAGGTTTGAATTGTACTTTTTAATTGTCCATTCGTTTGTGGGTGGAATGCAGTACTTAAATGAAGTTTAGTACCCATTACAGTTGGCAATGCTTGCCAAAATTTTACTACAAAATGAGAATCTCTATTTGATACTATGGATAAATGAATTCCATGTAATAGAATAATTTCTCGAATGTAGAGCTTGCGAAGCTTTTAGAATGAATTGGTGGTAGAAAATTAGCAGATTTGGTAACTCGATCTACTATTACCCAAATTGAATTATATCTTTGGGATGTACGAGGTAGTCCACTGATAAAATCCATGAAAATATGATCCCATTTCTATTCGGGAATAGGTGAGGGTTAAAGAAGTCCACCGGGGTGTTGGTGCTCTATCTTTACTTGTTGACAAGTAAGACATTTTCTTACAAAATTTTCGATATCATTTCTCATATTTGGCCACCAATATTTCTTCTTCAAAGAATGGTATATTTACGAACTTCCGGGGTGTATCATAAATTTTAAATGATGAGCTTCTTGCAGTACTTCCTCTCGAAGAGATGCATCATCAGGTACATGCAATCTATTTCTAAATCATAATCATGTTTACTTATCATATGAAAAATCAAGATTCCTGTTCGAAAAGTCTTGTACAAAAGAATCTTGGGTTTGCTAAATTAATATTTTCTCTTTCAACTCAGGATAAAAATTAATATTAAAGAGTTTCACACAAGGAGTAAGTAACTGTAGATTATATTGCTCTATGGTAGTAGTGATGTCATAAGAAATTAGGGTTTGGAGTCTTCTTATTGGATTTTGACTTAAAGCGTCGGCTACTACATTGACTTTACCTGAATGGTAATTTAATTTAAATCGGTAATCTTATAAAAATTCTATCCAACGTCACTGTCTTAAATCTAAGTCTTTTTGGGTAAAGATATATTACAAACTTTTATGATCCAAAAAGAATTGGAAATTTACACCATAAAGGTAAAAATACCAAATATTTAATGCAAAAACTACAATTGCTAGTTTGAGATCATGGACAGGATAGTGACGTTCATGAGTTTTGATTTGTCGTGACCCATATTCTATCACTTTCTCATTTTGCATTAATACACATCCTAGTCCTTATAACGAAGCATCGGTATATTCATTATAACTTACATCACCAGAAGGAATAGTAAGGATAGGAGCAGTAGTTAATTTGTCCTTCAACACTTAGAATGATTGGTTATGTTCTTCAATCCATACAAATGGAACTTCCTTCCTAGTTAGCTTTAAAAGGGGAAGAGCAATGCGTGAAAATCCTTCTACAAAACGGCGATAATATCTAACTAATCCTAGAATACGTTTTATTTCAGTAATATTTGTAGGACTTTTCCATTCCAAAATAGCTGAAATTTGGCTGGATCGACTTGGATTCCATTTTTGGAAAATCACATGTCCTAAAAATTTGATTTCCTTTATTGAAAAATTATATTTGCTCTTTTTGGCATATAACCGATGGTTTCTAGAAGTACTTAAAACCGTTTTCAAATGTCGGGCATGTTCTATTAGCTTTTAAGAATATATGAGAATATTGTTAATAAAAATGATAACGAACTGGTTAAGAAAAGGTCTGAAAATTATATGCATTAGATCCATAAAACGTTGTGGATACGTTTGTTAAATGGAATGACATTATAGTAAATTCTAGATGTCCGTAACGAGTTCAAAAAGTAGTTTTCAGAATGTCTTCCTCTCTAACGCGTAATTGATGATAACCAGATCGTAAATCTAATTTAAAAAAGAACCTTTATTTTCGAAGTTGATCAAATAGATCTCCTATTCGGGGTAAAGGATACTTATTCTTAATACTTACTGAGTTCAGTTTACGATAATCTATGCACAAATTAAAGTTTCCATCATGTTTCTCAATAAATAATGTCGGAGCTCAACAAGGTGATGAACTTAGTCAAATAAAACCTTTCTCCAAAAGATCATTTAATTGGATACATAGTTCTCGAAGTTCTAAAGTATCCATTCGATATGGAGGTATCAAAATAGGAAGTGTATTGGGATAAATATTGATACTAAACTTAATTTCTCTTGAAGGGGGTAATCCTGGTAAATCCTTAGGAAAACGTCTATGAATTGTTCCAATAAATTTGGGATTAAATAAAAAATCGAGATTTGGAAATTTGAGGGTTCTAATGGACCTTATCCTTGAAACATAAAAGAACAATTATCTTCATTTCGAAAATATTTTTTCTTATCTTAATAATCGATATAATCGTGATGGCTTGATAAAACATCCATTCCGATAATAATATTGGAATCACAAATATCTAAAATTATCAAATTAACAAGAAGTGTTCTTAGACCAAGCTAAATCTTATAATTTCTATAACCTTACGTTGGTGTATTTATTCCACTTGTCCGTAACTCAATATCTAATGGAGCAGTTAAAGATGTAATTAATAATTGCAATAATTTAGATAGTCTAAGACTAATAAAAGAATGTGTGTATCATATATCAAACAAAATATATGTAGGAAAATGTTAGAAAATTATCATACATTCTATCATGCCGTGTGTATCTCATATAGATAATATAGCGTAATTCCTCCCACGACTCGAAATTGGCTTAATTCCCTGAGTAGAGTTTGGATTGGATTGATTTTGGGTAGAACAAAATTTTGGATTTTGTGAGGGTTTGTTTGGCTGACGATGCTAAGTTTTACTTCTTGGCCAAGTAAAACTTAGCATTCCAGTAGGCAGGCGAGGTGTCTGCCTATAGGTAGATATAACTATGTTTTGGCCATAAAATATGAACCGTAAGTTCGATTCGTGCACAGCTGGGATCAGTGGAATGAGGATTCAGAGATGTATGATTTTTGATAAGGGGAATATGGGTTCGAGAGTTAATTAAAGAAAAACAAGGCTTGAAGATAATTCAAATATTTTCTAGTTAGGGTTTGAAGGAGGACCAGGAGTTCATAATCGAAGGGACTTTATTTGGATCCTATGGTGGAGTGTAGGGGTGTTTGAATGGGGTGTCTACACGTGTCATACATTGATAATCGGAGGAAATTATCATTCATGAGACAAATCCCCTTCATAATAAAATTCGTTGTTAGAGATGATTTTTATTTTATATTCTTGGCCAACTGTTCTTTATTTTTAGCCACACCAATATCCCAAGGAGTTATCTTACCATGCTCACAGACAAGGACTAACGATAAATATATAACTAGGGATGATCCACACACACACACACACACACACACACACACACACACACACACACACATATATATATATATATATATATATATATATATATATATATATATATATATATTGTATTGGAATTCTCTTACTAATCATAGATTAAGACATATGATGTGGTTAAGTTTCCAAGTTAGATCAACAAATTTTACTTGAATCCTAAAAGTAAAGTTAACTTGATTCACATTTCAACATTTTCAAAGTCGCCTTCTAATATAAATTTATTTTAATTATCTATATTATACTATAAAACAGACTCCTTATGACATTAAATTCTCCTATCTTCTAAGAATGTACATGTGGAACATCCTTTGCTCTCCCCCCCTCTCCCTCTTAACTTGCATTTAACCCTTTTCTATTCCCCTAAAAAACTACCCCTTGCATCTATTACTATCTCTCATCTATACGCCTCTTGTTCATTTTTCTTTTCCCATTCCTCTCGCCTGAAATAAGCTCATATTTTTTTTGCAGATACATGTGAGCTTTTATCATATCTACACAGTTTGTTTCGTTAGATTTCTTATGAAGACAAAGATGTTTATGAAATAACTCATATTTGTTTTTGTTTTTTTGCAGATTCAAATGGGTTTTTTTCATATCTGAATAGGTACTCTCTCTCTCTCTCCACAAACACACACACACACACACACACACACTCCCTCCATCTCAACTCTGTGATTATCTAAAAGCGTTTGGCCTCTCTCTCATTTTATCTTTTGCATTTTATGTTTTTTGGGGGCTTTAGTGAACTATGAAACACTATGTTTAAAAAGTATTTTCTTGGTAAGTATTATTGTTTTGTAGGGTGAAAACATTGTTAGAAATTAAGGTGATGGTTATAGTCAGTAAGTGTAGGTTAAAGGGCGGTGAGAGTTGTGTACAGTGTGGAAGGTTGCGGTAGTGTATTTGTTTGGACATAAATAAGAACTAGACTAATGAGACTTTTGGGTGCGATCTGTATTTGCTTCTGTTACGGTCGTTGTAAATTTCCTTTCTACTAACAATGCCTTTATAGAAAGAACATGAAGAAAACATGGAATGATTATATATCTTTACATCATCATCATCATCATCATCATCATCATCATCATCATCATCATCATCATCATCATCATCATCATCATCATCCTTGCCTTAATCCCATTACATGGGGTCGGACACATGGATTCTCCTTTTCCATTCTAATATATTATATGCATTATTATCATTCAAGTTTAATTCTTTAAGGTCTCTTCTAATAATTTTCTCCCACAATAACTTAGGGAGACCTCTTTTTCTTTTACCCTATATTTCCAACAATCTTCCTCTTGTTATATGGACATCCACTGGTCTACGTAACACATGTTCGTAACACCTAAGTATACTCTTTCTTAATTTATCACTAATGGGAGCTACACCTAACTTTTCTCTCATATATTAGTTTTTAATTCTGTCATTTCTAGTAATCCCTATCATCCACCGGAGCATCCTCATCTCACTAACATGGAGCATCTGTTCGTGTTTTTTCTTTAATGCCCAACACTCCACTCCATACAGGGTCGACGGCCTAACAACTGTTCTATAAAAATTTTCTTTTAATTTATTAGTTATCCTCTTATCGCATAAAACCCCACTCTCTTGTCTCCATTTCATCTAACCAGTGGATATTCTACTCATAACTTCCTCATCAATATCCCCATTACTTTCTAACATTGAACCTAAACAACGAAATTTATTATTTTGGTTTGTTACTTTTTCTTCAATATTTAACATTATGTTACTTGACATCTCATTATTAAATTGACATTCCATAAATTTCGTTTTATTTCTACTGATTTTTGGTCCCTTGGACTCTAAGGCATTTCTCCAAGTATCTACTCTCATCTCTAAGCTTTCCTTAGAAGTGTCTACTAAAACTATATCATCCGCAAACAACATACACCATGGGACATCTTCTTGAATTTCCTTAGTAATATCATCCAAAACTAAGGCAAATAAATAAGGACTTAAGGTCGATCCTTGGTGTAAATCCACTTTAATCGTAAAGTCCTTAGTTTCTCCACATATAGTCCTTACTCTAGTCTTTGTGTTGTTATACATATCTTCAATAACTTTGATATAACTCATAGGGATTCTTTTCCTCCTTAAAGCCCACCAAATTTCATCCCTAGGTACTATATCATAAGCCTTTTCTAAATCTATAAAGACCATATATACATTTTTATTCTTTCTTCTATATTTCTCCATTAACTGTCTTAATAAGTAAATAGCTTTCGTGGTGGATCGGCCTAGCATAAATACAATTTAATTGTCTGAAATAGTTGACTCATTTCTTAATCTTTGTTTTATTACCCTTTCCCATAATTTCATAGTGTGGTTCATCAATTTGATTCCTCTATAATTACCGCAGTTTTGTATATCTCCTTTATTTTTATACAAATGTATAATGGTGCTTTTCCTCCACACATCTGGCATGTTTCTTTCTCTTAAAATTTTATTAAATGAGCCAGTTAACCATTCTACCCTTAGACTTCCAAGGGTTCTCCATGCCTCTATGGGTATTTTATCCAGCCCCACCGCTTTATTCTTTCCCATTTTTCTTATTAATATGTCTATTTCTGTTTCAGTAATCGAACATACCATTCTTATATTCAGTTCACTGTTCTCGATGCCTTTTTCAGATATTATTCATTCAATAATCCTTGAAAATACTCTTCACATCTATCCAGAATTTCTTTATCGGTAATTAGTATATTTTGATTTATGTCTTTAATATACTTAACTGGACCCATATCGCTTGTCAATCTATCTCTATTCTTTGCCAATTTATCTATTTCCTTTTCTCCGTCCTTGGTACCTAATTTATTATAAAGATTGTCTAGTGCGTTTCCTTGTGCATTTCTAATAATATTTTTTACTTCACTTTTTAACTTCTTATACTTTTCTAAATCTTCTTGATTTTTACTCTTTTTTCACTCTTTAAAACTTACTCGTTTCTTTTGTATTATCTTTTTCACTTCCTCATTCCACCACCAAGTCTCTTTGTTTATGAATGTTTTTCCTTTAGTCTCACCTAAAATCTGTTTACCTATTTTCTCAATATCATTCTTTGTTCTTGACCAAATGTGGTTAACATTGTTGCTCCAATTCCACTTCATGTTTAATAGAAACTTCTGTCTAAATTCAATCACTTTGCATCCTTTAAAATCCTTCCATTTTATATTTTAATAACCTATTTTATCTTTTTGGTAAATAAATCCTTTAATTGCTAAATCTATTACTAATAGACAATGTTGATTTGTCAAGCTTTCACCTGGTATAACTTTACAGTCTTTGCATGTGTACAAGTCCCTTCTTCTAAGTAAGCAATAGTCTATTTGAGTTTTAATCTCTCCTTTTTTAAATGTTACTAAATATTTTTCCTTTTTTTTTTCTAAAAATGTGTTTGTTAACACGAGATCATATGCCTTAGCAAATTCTAAGATAGTTTCCCCACCATCATTTCTCTTACCAAAACTACAACCTTCGCGTATCCTTGGATAACCATCCCATTCTACTCCTACATTTCCATTTAAGTCACCTCCCATACACAAAAGGCGAGGATATATGGAATGGCCCGTTAGCATAATTATTTCAAGAAATTTATTTTCAGTATGGACTTTTGGTGTTCAAGATCTCAAATTTACTAATTTTATTTTTGTTTAATCTTGATTTCTATTTGGAGGTATTAATTTGGTTTTATTTTTGTTTTTAGGTACACACACTCTCTGGACCAATCTACATTTAATTATCTATAAAAAGTCCTAAAGTCAGAAATAATCCAAATTTAGCTCACCTATATATTTTTGTTTCAAGGCACTAAATTGAGGTTTTATGAGTATTTTTAGTCCCATGTTTGCCCAATGTTTTACTTATTTTGTATGGTTTCATAATGTTTTCAAGTAAGAAAATGTTTTCTAAGTGGATTTATTGTGTGACTGTCCTTTACTCGATGTTTTTTATTTCTTTGTGTGTTATTATAATAGCGAGGATTGTTCACATGTAATTGTTATCTAATTTATGTGTTTTAATTCTTTATGTCTAATTATAATGAGCCACGCATCGCACGGGTTGCATGCTAGTTTAAAATTATAATGAACGTCGATTACTAAGGGCATAATGCTGATTCTAACCCTTATTTATTATTAATGAGCATACACGAGATGTTGAGGAGCATTGATGACGTGTATTATAGTCTTTCCATTATCCGTAGTCATTTTGAGATGATAACGACACGCTTTATCAGATAGGATCCATGGAATTAAAGCGAGCACCGATGGATACCGAAGGTGATGAGGCATTACATCTTTATCTACCAACACACAATTGGATTATCTAGATACATACACTCTTGTGTTATTTTGAGTACCAATGATTGCTTAGAGTCCACAATTTTGTCGTAGTCTCATAACTTCTGTCATATACCACGGCTTGCAACATTGTACAACCGAATAATAATTTTCATCACTGATTTTAGTTTTTCCCTTTGCCTTAGTGTAGTAGGAGATGTTGTTGGGCTAAGACATATGGTTTCTTATAATATCAGGTGATAAATTTTTACGTGATCAACGCTCAGGCGATAGGACCTGAGCTACGACTCTCGCATTAGCATGCTCCTACATATGAACCAAGATCATACATTATTCCATTACCCTATGATCATGTTGTTTTTGTCAAATCACTAGCGACTTCATTCGTCACCACGCATTGTCTAAATCAGTACTTTTCCATTACGCCAATTGCTAAAGGGCTCATATAAGTTATATAATAGATTTTGGTGGAATGTATATTTTCATGAATTTATATTATTTTTAATTATATTAGGTTATTCAAAAAATAATATATTTTGGTGAAATATTTAGTATGATCTCTACGAAGGAATGAGTGACTGTGTTCCTCTTAGCTACTAGATACCATATATACTACACTCGAAAATGCACGAACAATACCATTTCATTTTCTAGGAACATAACATAGCCTGAAAGACTTTCTATGGATAACAATATTATTTAATAGTGTGGGATGGTATCCAAATCGACACAATGTCTCTTTCGAGCCGGTTCAGAATAGCTAATTCCTTCAGTTGTACTAGTGGATTGAATAGCCCTTTTTAGTGCCCATAAAGTGCATTAAATACAAGTTTTAATAGTTTGGCTTGTTAAAGCATGATGATAAGGTTAAGGGCGAGTAATCCACATAACATATGAGACCCTCCTTTAGATCTAGTATTGTTATCCCATCGTATTTTTTTCAAACATTATATTTTTATATATATCAAACTATATATTTTGGGGTAACTTATTGTGTTACTTTAATTACTTATAAGCTTAATGGCCCAACATTTATATTTCCATTCCATTTTCACCATGTAATTTAAGAACGAAGCTATTATTTCTATGTTTTCATATCTATTATTAATAGTACTTTAGTATAATGTATTCCATGCATGTTCCCTATTAGGTACATGATGGTAGCAAGTGAATTTCCTTAGGGCCTCTTGGTGAAACCGCTGATGGAAAACATGGTTGCTTCTTCTGCCTAAGTTGAGTAGGCGCATTCACTATCATTTTAGCAGCTAGTATTCTAATAGCTGGCATTTCATAAACAAATCAAGGTAAAAATAACTTCCATAAATAATTTTTCGTCTCTAATTTCACATATAATATTTGTATGAGTCTATCAATTGCCATATTTAGGTATTTTGATAATTACCGTTTTGCATCTTCTCCGACGCATTTTGATAATTACGATTTTATATGCTTTAATCTCATTTTAAAAAATTTACGGAATACTCATCCCATATATTTTTAAGAATTATAATAAGTCTCATAGTCGTCCATAAGCACGTCTATGCACCCCTCTTGAGTTACGTAGAAAATTACATATGTCGCATATATATATATATATATATATATATTATAACATGGACCAATAAGTACAAAAACAACAACTTAGGACTAACAACAAATGATTTTTTAAAATACGATTAAATAGCCGTGCACCTTTGTTTTTCCAAAACCACATATATTTCCAGGTATATTATCAGAATACAACAATAAGTAATATTAAACGAAACATTTATATATAAAATAAGAATGATAGTATTTAAGAATATCTTTTAGTTTCTCCTCAGTAATCTATGTGGTATTTGATCAAACATCTAATAGGCATGCCATAATAAAAGGCAAAAATCAATAGTGGAATATAATAATCTACCAATTATATACACAATATCTATCACGACTATATAAAAAAATGTTAATTAGTATCACTATTTATACAAAATTTATTACATAACCATATCACTGTCTTTTAGAAGGTGAGAACTACTGAAAATCCCCAAAATAATATTGTAATAACCTGCAATTTTATAACAAATTAAATTTAATAATTAAGTGCAAATTGGGAATTTAAAAAATTATCGTGCAGAGTAATTTTTGAGGTTTTCAAGGATTTAATGATTTTCGATGGGTGTAATATTTACTTTTGGGATTAAGTAAGTAAGTCGGATTATTTTAATAATATGTCACAGCTGGGTAAAGCGACAGATGATAATATTTTAATGGAAATACCGCATTAAGTTGTGTGGATTTAATTAGTGAGTTGCGGTCAAGTGCCTCGGATGGAGATTCTGACTGCGCGGTGAGTCTCGGAATGGTCGAGATAGTCAGAATAGAGTATCCGGGAGTCGTAATTGAGTTTCGGGAATTTTTGGATTGATAGGGACTCGCAATTGAGTAAACGAGTCATTTTTGGGTTTATTAAGGGATAAACCCTTTTCTTATCTTATAAGGTCACGAGAGAGAGAAAGAGAAGAAAGAAAAGAGAGAAAATAAGAAAGTAAGAGGGATAAAGAGGAGAGAAAAAGGGATTTTCGGACTAAACTCCGCCGGATTCGACTCGAGGTCGTTGAATTTCATCCTCCAGGAAAGTGTATACTTGCTTTATTTCATTTTGTGCATTTATTTCATATTATAGTTGGTAAACTATATAATTTTGGGTTAGAACCCTTAAAATAAAATTTGGGAAAATTGGATATGAGTTTACATATTGATGTAATGTAAACTCTTAATGATTTCTAGTGTTAAAACCATGTTAATGGAATGTAGAATCGAATTGAAATGGAAGAAATGTCAAAACTAGGGTTTTTATGGTCTTAAGGCCCAAAACCTAAGAGAAGTGGTTTAATACCACAAATTTATGGAAGAATTAGTTGTAAATCAGTGTTAGGATGTTAATAGGGTTGTTGGTTGAGATTAAAAACCATTAAAATGGAGTTGGGTTGATATTTGGGTATTTTGGAGATTGAACAATCGCCCAAACAGTGCCCCTCGAACAGGCCGAATCGATTCGGGTCTAGGCCGAATCGATTCGCCTAAGGGGATCTGTAAGGCTGTCTTGGGCCGAATAGATTCGGATTTAGACCGAATCGATTCGCCATTAAGGACCTGCTTGCAGAACACTTTTCGAATTGATTCGGATTGGGGGCCGAATCGATTCGCCCACCCGAATTGATTAGCAATTAGGGCGAATCGATTTGCTTTGGTCAGATTTGTCAGTTTTCTTCCCTTAAGAGTATGGGGAGTTAAATTACAATTTAGAATTTTATATGAGGGATCCTAGTTATGATATCGGGACTCCTAAGTATTGGTTTTGAGGGTGAGTAAACCCTTAGATGAAAAAAAAAACCTTGGATTGGTGTAGGGCATAATTCGGGGAACGGACCTAGTAAACGTTCGAGACGGTCAACATTTGAGAGAGAGTTCTTTTGCCGTTGGGCTTAGGTATTTGCATTATTCGAATGTAGGTGAGCTGAATACATCCAAGAAAATGCTAGGATGCGATTACTAGGAATTAGTATTTTCAGGATTAGATGGTGTAAATCCTTAAAAGTGCTTAAGGTGCGAGTTATACGATAAGTGAGCAAATATTTATGAGTTTAAGTATTCTAGGTGTGTGAATACTTAAATATTGTTACGAGAGAGAACATTTTGGAGATATTGGCCATCATTATGTGGGGTTGGAAATTATAGCCATGTACACATTTGAGAAGTGGTACTTGTATATATATATATATGCGATGTAATTATAGTATATATTATATGATATGAATACATATGTATCTGTGTGTGATTGGTATATGTGTATTTTAGAGGCTGGTTTCCACGGGCTTTCCTTTGGTATAGGGTTGGAACAACCAGAGTATATATTTTCTCTAGTTCAATCCAGGGAGGTTGCGCGATGTGGGTGAATTCCCTGGCTCGAGGAGCAAGGAGAGTATAGTCCCCAGGTCATTATCGTCCCGCGTTCGATTGAGATGTGTATAACTCCACTTACAGGGGGAACATGACCGCCTTCACCGTTGTGTATTTGTTTACCGTGTCCATTGATGGAGTCTGGCTTGTTACCATGGTATATTGAGTAACCCCGAATTTTGGATCGGCACTATGAGACCGCATCCTCGAGTTATAGCTCGTTAGGATGGTTATTGTACTTGTGTGATAGTACATTACTTATGTATGAGAGGACAAGATATAACATCTCTATGCGAATAAGGAGATAAAATGAATACGAAATGAAAAAGAATAAATTCTCATTCCGGGAGATATATCCGGAAGTGTAACATGATACGTATATAAGAGTGGGTATGAAAGATAAAGATGAGTATGATAATGAATATTATTATATATATATATATATATATATATATATATATATATATATATATATAGAGAGAGAGAGAGAGAGAGAGCGAATCTCATGAGGACCTCTGTTTGAATACCGCTAGCGCGGACCAATTTTGACAAAATAGTAAAACAAATATTTTCGAGCTAATTTTTTTTATATAATTTTTAAACATTTTAGTAGGGCCATATAAAAAAAATCATCTCAAAATGAATTTTTTTACTATTTAAAAAAAAATCGGTCAAACTTTGTCAGCTTTTAACAACTTAAAAACAACTTAAAAACTCACAAAGTTAGACCGATTTTTTTAAAATAGCAAAAAAAAATCATTTTGAGCTGATTATTTTTTATGGTCTTATTGAAATTTTTAAAAATCATAAAAAAAAAATCATCCCAAAAATATTTTTTTTACTATTTAAAAAAAATGGTCCTCATTCAGGGTCCTCAAATTAGGACCTCACTTGATCCTTTCCCTCTCTCTCTCTCTCTCTCTCTCTCTCTATATATATATATATATATATATATATATATATATATATATATATATATATCTTTCGTGTACTGAGGGTCTAACGGACCTCGACGATCGACCTTGCCAACTAGTGGTGTATCGGGGGGGGGGGGGGGGGGGTTCCTTGTTTGGATTTCGCTTTGCGAGACACCCCACGCATGAACATGGCCTAGTGTTGAGACTGGGAGAAATTTTACCCTTAGTGATCTAGTGTTGGGTTCTTATTATATGGGTGTATATATATATATATATATATATATATATATATATATATATATATATATTTTTTTTTCGTGTACTGAGGGTCTAATGGATCTCGACGATCGACCTTGCCAAGTAGTAGTGTATAGGGGGTTTCTTATTTGGATTTTGCTTTGCGAGACATCCCACGCACGAATATGGCATAGCGTTGAGATTAGGGAGAAGTTGAGCCCTTAGTACTTGGGTTGTTTAGTATTTGTATAGTTGGGGGTGATGGAGTAGTTAGGCAGCATAGCTTGACTAGGATGTTTAGAGGGATAAGCTAGGTGTGCACTATTAGAAGAGAGGTGAGGGGTATCTCATAGGAGTGCGATACCAATTTAAATATGAGATAAAATATATTTTAAAAAAAATAAAGTATTTATACACTTACTAAATATTTTCACAACTCGGGCTCTGATCCGTTTCTATATTTTTTCCTCTCTTGTTATATATTGTATATATATAGGCGTCCAGGCACAGGGACGCCTGGATGATAATCCTTTCGAGTCAGACGTCTGTTGCAGCAGCTGTGGATGCATGCATGTTTAATTTAGACGCTTCTATTCTTGCAATCTAGATGGGAAGCATTGTAGTTACTCTCGGGCCGAAAGCCCAATTGTATTTATTTATTCTTTTACCGCCTTTTAGTGCGGCATTTGATTTGGTTGTATCATATTTGAATCGAGTGTTCGGTTATTTTATCTTGTTCTAGTTTCATTTATATAAACTGTGTGGATGTTTATATTGTTTAGTTGTTTAAAAAGATTAGTTAGGTAGAATTTTGACGCCAGCCTAATAGGTTATTAGTAATTAAATTAGTTTTCGACAGTGATGCTAAGAATGATCCGTATGCAACTTCGGTTTTAATTTGGTATAGGAGTGATCGCCTGCTATTTTATTAGGCAGGTTGTCACAAATGGTATCAGAGCATCAGGTTCTAGTATCCTTAGGAATCTGTGCGGACGTACTCCACCATTGTGTATTTGTTTACCATGTCCATTGATGGAGTCTGGCTTGGTACCGTTGTATGTTGAGTAAACTCGGATTTTGGATTGGCACTATGAGACCGCATCCTCAAGTTATAGCTCGTTAGGATGGTTATTTTACTTGTGTGATAGTACATTACTTGTGTATGAGAACAAGATATAATATCTCTATGAGAATAAGGAGATAAAATGAATATGAAATGAAAAAGAATGAATTCTCATTCTGGGAGAAATATCTAGAAGTGTAACATGATACGTATATAAGAGTGAGTATGAAAGATAAAGATGAGTATGATAATGAATATTATTATTTGTGTGTGTGTGTGTATATATATATATATATATATATATCTTTCTTGTACTGAGGGTCTAATGGATCTTGACGATCGACCTTGCCAAGTAGTGTATCGGGGGGGTTCCTTGTTTGGATTTCGCTTTGCGAGACACCCCACGCAGGAACATGGCCTAGTGTTGAGACTGGGAGAAGTTTAACCCTTAGTGCTCTAGTGTTGGGTTCTTATTATATGGGTATATATATATATATATCTTTCGTATACTGAGGGGATAATGGATCTTGACAATCGACCTTGACAAGTAGTAGTGTATAGGGGGGTTCCTTGTTTGGATTTCTCTTTGCGAGACACCCCACGCATAAATATGGCATAGTGTTGAGATTAGGGAGAAATTGAGCCCTTAGTACTTGGGTTGTTTAGGATTACTATAGTTGGGGGTGATGGAGTAGTTTGGTAGCATAGCTTGACTGGGATGTTTAGAGGGATGCACTTGGTGTGCACTGTTAGAAGAGAGGTGAGGGGTATCTCATGGGAGTGCAATACCTATTTAAGTATGAGATAAGCGCCCTATACAAGTAGGCTAGATAAGCGCCCATCGTTTAGGACATCTTATCCAACACCACATGAGGAACAACAAAGGCCTATGAAAGAAAATAATAATGTGTCACGAATCAAGTTCCAAAGCAGGAATCGAAATAAAAAAGGTCTTCTTGAGATACCAAACATCCAAAAAAAGGTCTTTTTGAGATACTAAACATCCAAAAAAAGGTCTAATTGCTACTTGAATTTACTTGATAGCATATATATACTTATAATATAACATATACTGTACATCCAGTAGCTATCCATATACTACTGATATGAACCGAACTAATATGGGATTGATGTTGTTACATACATTGGGATTGATAACTGCTACTTTAATTCAAACTTATAATTTATAATTGATAGTTTCTACTGAACTTCTATACTTGCCTTTAATTAGATACATGAACTGGTCTGCCTTATTGAACTATTACATACTTGAATTTACTGAATTTACGTGATACTTACTACTTGCTTATTGAATTTACTTGATAGCAGACACATACTTATATGGGACTGATATGAATTGAACTGATATGGGACTGATGTTGCTACTTTTTACTTGAGTTTAGTTGATTGGATACATGAAATAGTGTACCTGCCTTTAATTCTATAGGATTTAAGTATGCATACCTCCAAGCATGGTATTGATAGCAACAGACTACTGAATTTATTGGATATAATTTTTTTCATTGGGATTGATATATGCATTTCTTAATTGATATGGTATTGATACATGAACTGGTATGCATTTTGAACTGGTATCAATCTCAATTTATAATTGATACATGAACCGGTAAAACGTACTTTAATTCTATAGGAACTTCATTTTGAATAATGGTAGGTGCATTTAAATATTATATAGGAACTAGTATACCGAGTATCTTGAATATTGGCAGCTACCTTAAATTCTATAGGAACTGGCATACTAAGTATTGCTACTTGCTACTTGAATATTATGATCCAAGTATAGCTGCTATTGGTAGCTGCATTTTGAACTTTGATTTGATTCAAGAATAATTGTAATTTGATCCAAGTGTAACTATGATTTTGAACTGATCCGTATCTTTATTTGTTGAACAACTATGGAGCATAGTTGAAATCGCTCCCCATTTCGGCCGCCAAAACCAAACACAATCAATATGGAGCGACAATCTTCGCAATTTGAAGTGAACAAAAAGAAATCAAATTTGCTATGGAGTGAGCTAATGGACCAACTACCGTGCCTTCTGAGCCTAAACGAAACAACATTGCCGAAACCGCCGCAGGTACTTCCAAATGGAACTCGGAAACTAAATTGCAGAATACTTGATAGTACTCAAAACTAAATTTCAATTCCAATTATGGGATGAAAACCCTTTTGTTTGTTTGTGCACATCTTTTTAAATTTTCCAACTTGTACTTTGATTTCATTTTTCAATCCATGGGCCATAGTATGATTTTAATAGGTTAGAATTGGTGCATCTTTTGGCATAGCAGATGGAAATGCATAGAAACAACCTCTAAGTGTTAAATAGTTAAATCAGCTAGGTTTTTTGTGTTTGTTCTTATTTTATATTTATATAATCAAGACATCTTTAGATCTGGTTTTTGTATTGGGTTTTAAATAAGTATTGTCCAAGTATCTAAATCAAGTTAATGTTTCTTGACTTTTTCAGAACCATAGCTAATTGCGTTTTGTATCCCATTTGTTGCAGGAAGTTTACTATCCCACGAGGACTTGTTTTACATATACTTGAGCCTTTTACCGTTGGATCTTTTGCATCTATTCTTTCGAACAAAGACCTTGTCGCTTAAGTCCTCTTTAGTCTTGCTCTCAACCACAAGCAGGGGTGAGACATATTCAAGTTAAATTTTGTTCATTATGTTGTCCAACGATAAAAGGAAGGAACATTATTGTGTATTTTTATTTATATTAGTTGTTTAGAAAGTTGTGGCTATTTCTGTCGTTGTTTTTGAGTTAATTTTTATGTTTAAATAGGTTGGTTTTCATGAATAAATAAAAGAGACTCTGCCGAATTTTTTAAAAAATATTAAGTATTTTCAAAAGTAAATAATATGAAGATATACAAATTCGATAAGGTTTTTAAATATTGTCATCTATAGGAACTATTAAAAAAATTACTTCATTGTTTAAGGTAACTGACACATAATAAATTTATTGCAGGTGAAAACCTGTTGTGGACAAGTCAAGATATTGGAGTCGTTTTGCTGGAGGTCGTATGCTTGAATATTGCGAGTTTACTTTGCGTACATCATTTTATGTTAGGGATAGATGTTTTTTATGTATTTTTTTTAATGAGATGAGAGAAATTGTATAGAGAGATCTATGTTGAAAACAATGTTTAAATTGTGTATTTTTTTTTGTATAAACTTTAATTATAATTGAATGGAAAATTATATGTTATATGTTTAAATGGGATGCAAAATATGCCATATTATTTTTAAGAGGTTTTGTTTATAATTATATAGAGTATATTATGGAATGGATGGAATTATAATTTTGGTGCCAAAATTATTAAAGACGGTTTCTTTGTCGTCTCAAAAGGGTTCCATAAATGGGGACTTTTTGAGACGGTTAAGTTATCGTCTCAAAAAACTCTTTCGGGACGTATGTTGTCGTCTCTAAAAATAACTTTAAAAGACGATTTTTTAGCCGTCTCAAAAAGATTTTAAAACGGGGGTCTAATACTACGCCTATTTGCCGTCTCAAATGGCGTCACAAAAGGCTTTTGAGACGGCCAAAGGACTTTTTGAGACGGCTGGAGCACCGTAGTAAAAAGCATTTTTTTTGTAGTGTAAAACATATTTTAAAAAAATAAAGTATTTATACACTTGCTAAATATTTTCACAACTCCGGCTCTGACCCGTTTCTATATTTTTTCTCTCTTGTTATATATTGTATATATATAGTTGTCCAGACACAGGGACGCCTGAATGATAATCCTTTCGAGTCAGACCTCTGCTGCAGTAGCTGTGGATGCACGCGGATTTGATTTAGACGCTTCTATTCTTGCAATCTAGATAGGAAGCATTGTAGTTACTCTTGGGCCGAAAGCCCAATTGTATTTATTTATTCTTTTACCGCCTTTTAGTGCGGCATTTGATTTGGTTATATCATATTTTAATCGAGTGCTCGGTTATTTTATCTCGTTCTAGTTTCATTTATATAAACTGTGTGGATGTTTATATTGTTTAGTTGTTTAAAAAGATTAGTTAAGTAAAATTTTGACGCCAGCCTAATAGGTTATTAGTAATTAAATTGGTTTTTGACAGTGATGCTAAGAATGATCCATATGCGACTCCGGTTTTAATTTGGTACATGAGTGATCGCCCGGTATTTTATTAGGCGGGTTGTCACAAATATTTAAAATGATAATGCTACATTTTAGATAAAGGAGCTTTAATGGAACTTAACATCTTAAAAAATCGGAAGGAGACTTACCATCTTAGTGCAACCTGAGACAAAAATAGAAAACATAAGAAAGCCTATAACGTTCTAAAAAAATAAGACATCATATGTGAATGTAGTAAGGTAGCAAGCTTTATCTGGGACCACTAAACTTTTATTTTCAAGTATCAGACATTAACGTGACACCCCCCTTAAAATTAAATCATAACCATTAACAAATACCTTTGTTCTTATATGACGATTGATGCTTATATGAATTCATCTTCACAATGCTCACAAAAGAGACTCATACTTCCAATGTTTATACATATTGAGCCCATAAAAAATAAAAATTTAAAAAGAAATTATATAAACAAAAGTAGATAAAATGAATCTGACATAACAAATTTAATCAAAATTCATAAAATTGAACATCATTACAAGTATCATAAAATAGAGATTGAATGGACTGCCGTGAACCAAACCATGGGAATAAATTGCTTTTATTTTTAACTCACCCAAATCGTGGTTTCATTTTTCATTTTTTATTTTTTTTAAAAACAATAATTTTGAATCCCATAGCAATCAAGAACTGTATTTTAGAAAAAACTTAAAATCATTGAATTGCAATGTCTGAAAGCACTCTTAATTGGCAATATGGTCAAAAACTACAAAACTCAGAAATTGAACATTCTAGGAAAACTTGAACTAGGTGGTGGTCGACTAAAACCTCTAGCTCCACACCCAAATCTAGTACTTCCACCAGTGCCCCTGAAAATAGGCAGGTAATCATTGGGAGCTCCACCCTTGTCACCACCGAATTCACCAGGAGGCCCTCTAGGACCACCACGATTTCTATCCCTGTCAGTAAACCTTTGTCTTTCCCCTTCAAATCTTGGTGGGCCAATGGGACGGTCGCCTCGAGGTCCTCCCATTGGACGTCAATTATGCTTAACATACTTAAAGATCTGCATCATCTTAATCACCTGAAAGTTTGACACATCGATCTCAGGATGCTTCGAAAGTTTGTAATCCATCTTCGCAACACAAACACCCCCTTAAAAGAGGTATTTAGAGATCTCTCTCCTATTCTTCTCAGATATGAGATTGGGAAGAAGGGAAGGGAGATGGGATGGGCTTCTATTGTTGTATATATCATGTAGCACTTCCCAAATCATGGTTTCAAAGGGAGAAAATCGATTGAAATAAAAACCCAAAAGGCATCCCTCTCTTCTCAAACTTCTCAGAGTGGTCAAACTCTTAAACAATGATTTTTTTTGGAAAGAGAGAAGAGGAAATGAGGAATAAGAAAGAACTGGGAGAGCAAGGGATGAGGAGATGAAATAATATTTCAGACAAAATGAGAGAAATAGCTGGAGGAGAGGGAGGTGTAATAGGAATGCCACATGGACTATCTGTATTAAATGATCATTATACCTCTAATACTATCGTATTAGAGGTATAATATAGATTATACATAATAGTAATTTTAGCATGTATTCAAGAGCTTCTTAGAAATGTCATGATGACAAATGATTCGTTTAGAGATGAGCATACATGACAAAACCTTAGTCAATAAACATACTTTATACTTTCTAGATATAATTTGTATATAAAGTATTCCCTAAAAATAATATAGTTATTGGTGACATTGAGGAATGGTAACAACATTTCTGTCAATGGATTGCAGTCCATAGATGTATGAGTGGTCTTATACTTCCGAAAATGGGATTTTAACGATGATGAACATTTTTATCAACACCATTAGAACATGGTAGTTCACGAATATTATATATCAGTGACCTTTATTCTTATACATTCTAGCACAATTGTGTCCATTATTTCCTACTTTTATGCTTAGTTATTGGTTAACACACACACACACACACACACACACACACACACACATATATATATATATATATATATATATATATATAGTTATTGGTGACACTGAGGAATGATAACAACATTTTTGTCAATGGATTGTAGTCCATAGACGTATGAGTGGTCTTATACTTCCGAAAATGGGATTTTAACGATGATGAACATTTTTATCAAGACCATTGGAACATGGTAGTTCACGAATATTGTATATCAACGCCCTTTATTCTTATACATTCTAGCACAATTGTGTCCATTATTTCCTACATTTATGCTTAGTTATTGTTTAACCTATATGCTTAGTTATTGGTTAACCTATAAATAAATAAATATATATATATATATATATATATATATATATATATACATGGTTTATTTGAGCTTTTGTAGGTGTTTAAATGCTTAACAAAGCAATTGGTTGCGTTTTGGGAAAATTACATCATTTTATGCAACTTTAATGGCATTTTCATAATTTCAGAATTTGAAGTTTGGTTAGTGTAATATCATGTATGCATATGTCATCGAGTTATCTTCGTTTGACCATTGACCATACATCAGTCAGAATTCTAACGAAGTTTTTATGACCTTGTCCGTGAGCATCCCTTGTGAGAAATTAATTTAGGCCACTTGGCCTTTTTTCCTTCCTATGGTAGCACAATCCAAAATTTTCCAAATCGGCCTGAGCAACCTCTGTGAATGCAGCCATGAAATTTCCAATTATTTTTTTATTCTTTATTTTTACATTTCGTTTCCCCACTTACAATGTTCTTTATTTGAATAATATCTTTCATATTTTAGGTTTACTTAGGGTTTGGTTTGGGAGCTCATTCTTTTTCTCCCTCTTTGGGGTTCATTCCACTTTTATATGTACGTATACTATTCAACTTATTCCCTATTGATATAAGTTTTATTTCTTGTTCTTTGTTAACCTAGATTAGTACTTTTTTATTGGTTAAATTCTTGCTTTCCTTATTTCAATGTCGTTTAATATGCTTTGTAGCTAATTTAGTTTAGGTTGAGATGATTGAACTCACCTCGGATTAAATGGTTGATATTCTATGGCGATGGATTAAACTAATTTTAGCGGGTTGGTTTGATCTTGATTCTATGCTTAGGAGATTTAATGGGGTATATCATGTATGCACTGTATTTATGACATTGCATGTGTAATTACCAGGATATTTATTGATACAAAAATCAGAGTAGGTTTTTATGAGAATTTAGGGTGTAACGCCCCAACCCGAATTTAAAGGTTATTAAAGGACTAACCTGATCCGGTTAGCACATTAATTGTGAAGTGCAATGAAGCACCCTATGTTGATACCAATTTTAGTCTACTGACATGACACAATGAAGTGGAGACACGTGTCAATCTACATGGCACTAACAAACACTTTTGAACAATACCTTGACTCCGAGCAACTCAATTTCCCCGACCAGCTCAGAAACTCCGAGCAGTAGGTGCTCACCGAGGAACTTTACTGCACCGAGCAACTCATGGATACCTAGATACTTAGGCGGTCCGAGCAGCTTAGGCGGTCCGAGCTGCACCTCGATCAGAGCATTTATTATTAGACAATTAAGAGGATTAAATGCGCATTAAATTCTGATTATTATCATACGGATGTATGCGCTTGTTGAACAGCTATGTATTACCCATTCACATAGACAGCCTCAAGGCTATAAATACATTGTATCATCCTATTGAGGAGGGGACCGGAATTTCTTAAGGATAATCATACTTCGAGAATTCCTAAATAGTCAATAAAAACACAAAACAGTGGACGTAGGCCATTCATTCAAGGCTGAACCACTTTAAAATCTCTTGTCTCATATTTATTTTTATCCGTGATTAAATAATTAGTGATAGTCTAATTTTTTACATCAACACCCTATATAATGCTTTTAATCCAATTTTAATAGTATTTAACGTTACACTTATTAGCATGCGAGTTAAATTTATAATTACTACGTGATGTGACCCAAGGGGAGTGCCCCCAAGGTCAAGTAAACAGAGCTACTAATCGTAAAGCAAGTAACTACTTACTTGTACAGTGCTCTCAAAATATGGAATGACATGCAACCTACCGTAACAAAGGAGGGATGTGAGCTAAATGCTCAGTGGGAACATATACAAATGCAGTATATAAATGAACAGCAGAAAGGAATACTCACACGCTACATTACATGCATGTGAAAATACGTATATATCTACATATATACCTTCAAAAAATACATGTGCCAATGTATCTTATCATTTTTATGACAATAACGTTATTTGGTTCCATTTGGCATTTCTGGCCTTACAAATAGTCATTTTGTATTATCATGCTTTGAAGACTAGAACTTATTCTTATTAACTCACACATAATCAACAAATACCCTTTGTTTGGGAAACCTTCCATTTTCATTAAGACCATTTATTTCTCTACATTTAATTAACTCACGCCCGAGTTATTTAACCATATTATAAGACTTTCATCAACACAGGCACACATCATGTTAGAAAACTACTCTTTTTTTCCTCTTGAAAGCCTCATATAACACACACTTGTGTTTATTGTGGTTTGAGCCTCATTAGGTAGCTTAAGTATCATTAATTCACCTTATTTAACCATTCCATGTCACCACGTGAGCCTTAAACAATTGATGCGTCATTATTGTATTAATAAATTATTGGATCAATACCATCCATTTATGACTCTTTCATGAATATTAGATTCATTACTTAGCATTATCATTAGGGAATCCGCCAACACATACACCCATCACAACGCACTTACACCCCCGGTTTCATGGAATTTCACCGTCCGACACCGAGCGCCAAGTAAACTGCAGTTGGTTTGGGGTCTTACACCACTAGGGACAACATAACCCTGTTTAATTATTTATCCCGACATCATCCGATATCGTTATCTTGCCAATGTATTCAACATTTTCATAATGTTCACATTAATTTGCCTTTTCGGGACCGTAGCCAAAACTTTGGGCTTAACCGTCCATTTTTCATTATTCATTTAGGAAAAACCATTATGTTCCATTAAAGTCCCCTTTTTTCTACGCATGGACTGATTTTTACACCGAAAATCGTTTTCGCTTTAAGGACTTAAATAATTCTTTTCATATCAGTGTAAAACACTCTTTAACATTTTTATTTCATAAAAATGTCATACATAAAGTAAATTACCTATTTACCCTTTTTCTTTACCAAAACTTACAACCTTATCCTTTTTCAAGTGTTATTCACTAAAAATACCCCTTTCAAGTTCCTAACTCAACACTTAGGGCATATTTTAGTCATTAAAACACTTGTTCAACTTCTCACTTTGCCAAAATTACACATTTTGTATTTTACCCATTTTAATATATGAAATTACGCTTTTTACATATTAAAGTCTTATTTCTCATATTTAGGCCTACACACTTTATTTATGAGATTTAACGCTAAAAATCCATTTTAGTTTACATTTACACATTTGACACTTTACATTTCAAACTTAGTGTTACACACTTTAATTATGACTTTTTGCATAAAAACCCATACTTAGTCATTTTATTCACACTTAGTCTTCTATACTTTCATTATTTATAATTTCACCCAAAGTTTGCAATAAGACTACAGTTTCACATATTTATACTTTTAACCCCCAAACTTAGTTTAATAAACTAAATAGTACACTTTGTAAATAAAACTTCATTTGTTGATTTAATAACAATTCATAAACATTAAAATCACTATATTAATCTCATAAAAGGGCATATACATGCCAAGTGTTATTCACATCAAAGAAATCATTTATTCACCTTAAAACACGAGTTTAAAATATTTTATTTCTTAAAATATTTGCGAATAGTGGGCTGAAAACTATCCATTTTATAAACCCATTCAATCCTTCATTTTAAGTGCTCATTTTCATAGAAAATAGTAAGAATTACACTAATAAGTCTATTAGTACATTTAAAACCTTAATCAACATATTTTAAGCTCTAAATATGTAGAAAAATCAAGTTAAACATATTTTTACTACAAGACCCATTTCAAAGATAGAAGATCCCATTTTTTACTACTCTATATCTTGAAATCATGTAGTATTTAATCATTAATCATGGATGACTATTTCTACACACCTAATATCAACAAGATGCAAGGTACTCATACTAATATCATCATCGAATTAACTTAGTAAGAGATAAGTATTTCTCACTTTAAATTGTCTCCATATGTTGTTGAAAATATTGGTATCAGTAACCCCCACCTTCAAAGGTGGCCTCAAGGGGTTACAAGAAAGCCCTCCATGGAAGCTATCTCCAAGGTTACCGTCTTCTCCTCCAAAAATCCATCTTTAAGCTTCTATAAACCTCAACAAACCTCCGAGACTAACATCTCTAACAACCCAACATCCTTCCTTTGGTTACACATGGTGACATAAGGTATTTCTATGCCATAAAATGGTGGTTTCATAGTAGTTTTGGGGTGGCTCAAGGGTAGCTACGAATTTTGGGGATGTATAATGGTTTAAGGGAGTTCAAGGGGATGGAGAGTGATGATAAATCTGATGGAAATTGATTGATATGGCATATACACCCACCTCTCTCTTTCTCTTATAAGCTATTTTGAGAAGTCTAGACCTTATGACTCAAATAGCAAGTGTTGGTGTGTTCAAATATGTGTAAAACACTTACCAAGATCTGCAAACCAATGTAGAAAAGTGACAACATAATGCACCAACATGTGAACCCAAAACCCATTTGAAAAATGCCCAAAAATACCAACAAAATCTGATTTGCATCACTTTTTCTCTCTAAAAATATTTTTTTTCAACTTTTAACTTGAGAATCATATTCCTTGCATTTTTTGGCTAAAAAAATCATATTTATAATTGTCGTTTGGCCTCCCGAATTGTCCTGTACAAGGCGCGCAAGAATCGGGACCTCCGTACATAAGTATTTTTTTTTCGATTTTTCTCTTCATAATAATATTGCTTATATTTGCGTGAGTCAAAAAATATATTCACAATATTTTTTTGACCTCACGAGACGTCCTAAACAATTTGCGCAAGACTGGACTTTCGTTATGTCGCGCGTCACAAGACAATTAGTACACATGCTTGCGTAGCATTCATTGCTTGTCCGAATCGTACGAAACTTAACCAAAGTGCTTAAAATAATTATATAAACTCAAAATAAAACTCGTGCGAACCGTTCAACATAAAACTTTCTCGTTTAATCCATATTGCGATACTTTGCTTTTCGTACCATTTAAATGTCATGTCGTATTAGCCTTGTCCATGTCACTTCCGTTCCTTGATATTTTTCCTCAGACTTAATGGACATCCTAGCCATTACTGTTAGAGATTAAATATGCATTCATGCGACACATGCATCGTGGGATTTTTCTCGTTTAAACTATTTACGTAATACGCCACCTTATGTATTACTTGACATGTTACACTTGGATTATTTATTCCTCTAATTTTTCTTTAGTCAAAACACTTCAAGTAACTTTAAATACCTATTTTCTAGTGTGGGGTATTACATAGCGGGTGACAACTCTAGGTTTGATTAATTGATGATATGAGATTTAATCTTGATAAATCTTTTCTTTCCAGGTAATCATTTATGCTTATTAACTCGAGGTGAAGGATATTATTCTCAATCACTAATTTTTAATCTTATCATGTTTAACTTAGTTTAAATATATGTCTAGATTAACATATAATTAAAATAATAACCTTTTACACTTTTATTTAGATGTAATAAATTAATTAAAAGCTATCAATCATTTCATGTGGAATTGATACTCGGACTAGTCATTATACTTCCACAAGAGTGTAGTTAAAGTTCAGATTTTTGCATTAGCCGCAGAACCAAAAATAACAATAGGTGGCATTACACGACCACCTGGTTTTACTTCCTATCAAATAGCACCACTACCAGGGAGTGTTTCGTTTTAGATTGTAATTGATTTAGTATTTTGTAATACCTTTTTTGCATTTGTATTCTTTATTCTAATTTGTTTTGCAGACATATACCTTTAATCACCAAGAAACATTTAAATTTAAGGCCACGCACTTCTCTACGTGGATTTTCCATCCACAAACATATTCATAACAATGCCTTATTCTAGTATTCTTGGTAAACATGATGTTTCACAATTTTAGCGTGAGAATAATTTTCAAAGTCCCACAAATCCCATGACCTTGGGCGCATACTTACAAAAGGAGGAAATTAAAAGGACTATGACTATTGGTGAGTATTTATAGAATCAAAAAACAGATGTAGGGATGTTTAAAAATTATTCTCATGACAAAACACCATGTAATTCTTCCAATAACGATGTTGAAGATCTCGTGATAGTAGTTCTGAGAACTATTAGGACAATATCCCTTAAACTTGTTATACTAATAATTTTGATAGTAGTAACAACAATAGTTGTCAAAATTTTCTTTTTGGTGAAGTTCCTTATGACCAAACTCATTTGGTGAATTCTTGCAAAGTTAGAAAAATGAAAAATTTGGCAATTATTACTGGGAGGCTAACTATTGTTGGGATCATAATTTAGATGCACTTTTTGAAACCAACAATTACTTTTCTCTTGAAACTCTAGAGGAGGAGGCATGTTTTTCTCTAAATGAGGATTTGATGCCTACTTTGAAACAAACCATTCTTCTTTTCTCCTAAGGTATAAAGGAGAATGAAAATGGTGAAGATGTGGAAATTGGATCACTTTGCAATGAAATGATTTCCTCCTCAAAAAATTAAGCGGAGGTTGAGACTTATGTTTCACCAAAAATAATTTTGGAAGAACGTTTCATGGAAAGTTAATATTTTTCCTTAAAAATTCGATCTTTGAGCGATGATGAATCATCTATCGAGACTGAATTTATTTCTTCCTAAGTCTTGTTCACGGTCATTGAACCATTACAAGTACCATAAGAATCAAATGAAAGTCTTGAGGACTTTGACTCGATTCTTTTCAAATAATGCTTTTTAAAAATGATTTCCATGATTCGATTATCCCTTACTTGTGCCCCACCTCTCATTCCATTTTAAAAACCTTTGTAAGGAAAGTTAGAGTTTTATGGATGCCACTTTTAGTTGTCTCCCTTTCAATACAAACCCCCCATTATTCATAAAAAACTTTTAATTGGTGATGGTTCATTTCTTATGCCTTATACATTCCTTTCGTTATTCAAACAAAATTCTTATTTTCGAAAGGTATGAAATCAATTGAGGGTACACTAATTATCCTTCGAAGTCAAATCTTATTTTGGGTGGAGCCTAAAAAATTTGAACCTCTAGCATATAGTTAGCTAGAATTTAAAATTGTAGGCTATAAATATTAGGTTGATGTTTCTTTTTTACCTATTGTCTATTGTAATTAGTTTCCCTGTATTATTCTTTTTGTTATGCTTGGTTCATGTTTTGTAGAATCTTTGGACTTGTACTTTCTAGAGATCGCTCCATTCTGACTAATATCAATCTCTTCCTCTATTGAGCTTGGCTATTGATTCACATTGAGGAAAATGCAAGGTTTAAGTTAGGGGTGTGAGATATGCTTTCCATTTATTGGTAATTTCTATGATTTGATCTTATTTTCTTACCAAGCATGCTTTTGTTGTAAAAAAATGAAAATTTTCAAATTTTTTTTTCCCCTTTTCCCTTTTGTTGGGCATTTTACCCTTGTTTCTGATGATAAATTCAAATGAAAGCCTAATCCAGTAAATAGTTCAATGAAGCATGTTACTGATTTCAGAAGTTATAATACTTTAGCCGTCAAATCATTGATATTATGGAAAACATCATGAATTAAACTTTAAACTAATGAGCACATGTGTTTTTCTTGTTTAAGTGGGTTGGTTTAAGATTTTTATAACTCAATGATCTTTTCTTGCATTATATATACTTACACCAAGTGAGATTTTTACTCTTATTCATTTGTGAGTGTTTATACATTACTCTTTCCTTCTTAAAAATGTTAAAGTCATCGGTAATCTCATTATTTCTTTTTCTAATCATTCATTAATTGTGTTCATTTCGAAATGTGTTGCTTAGGCATGATTTTTAACGTTGTTTGACTCGAGAATTTCCTAAACCTTAGGAAAGGATCGTAGGACCTCTTTGTTATTACACCTATATTGATCTTGACCTCACCCTACATATTTTTCTACTCAATCCCTTTGAGCCTATATATAATCTTTCATTTCAAAACCCAAAAATCCCATAACCAACTCCACATTGGAGTTTTTAAACTATATATATACCTTTCATACCTTTGTTTGGAATGATAGTTGGTATTTTATGATGTTTCTGTTATGTGTTTACAATTGAGCATGTGATACTGAAAAGGAACAGAGAAGAAAAAGTGAAAAAAAAAGAAAAATAGAAAAACAAAAGAGAAAAACAAAAAAAAAATACAAGAAAAACAAGAGAAAAAGAAAAGAAAAAGAAAAAGAAAAAGAAAGTATTTCCTTGGTGTACATAGTGTTTAATAATCCTTTTCACTCTCCAATTTTATATCTATTTCATTATAAGAAAATCATATTCCAATTTTAAAATTGCTCACATTTTTCTATTATTCCAAGTGTTTCTCCACGAATACCTATGATACGTAAACATCTTCTTCATTTTATGACCTTAACCCCAACCTACATTACAACCCTTTTAAAGTCCTATGTGATTATAGGTTAAATGTGATTCTAAAATCAAAATAGTTGTGCTAATCGTCAAAAATGCATTTCACCTCATTTAATGATGAGACCCTTTCAGTGAGATTGCATATTTTTCATTTTATATATAGCGTTATTTATTGATGACATATGTCCGATCTTGTTTCCATTTACATTTACTTTTATGCCCGTATGTCCCATGTGTGTTACACCCTATTCATAGAGATTCATTTTTTGAGCGTAAATGCAATAATATTTATCCGGTTTATAAAAGTTTTGCCAAATCTTTGTTTTTTCATGTGCTCACATTTCCTCCCACTTTTTAAGGTTTCAATTGTAATGAAATTTTTATAATGTTAATAATTACGGACTTTTGAGTGAATTCATTCACTATTTAAATAACATGTTGAAACACTTTTCATTATTATTGAGCTTGTCTTTCTGAATTATTGGGAATACTTTTTTTTAGGAAACTTGATATTTATGGGTTTCATCCCTTAAAATCCTCACGTGACAACACTTATCTAATAGGGTAATCTAGGAGTTTAACATCTTGTTACATATGCTAAATGCAATTGTTCGCTTGCAAAATTGGAATTTCAATCTTATATGCTTATTTATCTTTTGTTATCTCTCTGTTGGGATGACTTTTGTTTAATTTCGTCACTAGGGACTAGTAATGTCTAGCTTAAGTGGTGTGATAGTTTACGAATATTATATATTAGTGCCCTTTATTCTTATGCATTGTAGCAGAATTGTGTCCGTTATTTTCTATTTGCATAATCAATTATTGGTTGACCTTGGTTGTTGATATATATATATATATATATATATATATATATATATATATATATATATATATATATATGATTTTCTAGGTTTATATAAGATTTATAGGTATTTGAACGCTTAAAGGACCAATTGGTTATGTTTTGAGAAAATTATATCATTTGATGCAATTTTAGTGGCATTTTCATATTTCAAACTTTAGAGTCCGGTTAGTGGATTATCATAGATGCATAGCTCGTTGAGTCATGTTCACGTGGCCATTTATCGTGCATCAATCCAATTTCTAATGAAGTTTTAGGGACTTTTTCGTGAGCATCCCTTGTGAGAAATGAATTTGGGCCACTTGACCTTTCTTCCTACCCATGGCAGCAGGATCCGAATTTTACCAAACTGACCTGAGTCGAACCTTCTTGGATCTGGGAGTGTAGCCATGAAATTTCCTATTTTTTATTCTTCTTTATTTTTCCATTTCTTTTCCCCATTTATTTGATAGTTATCTTTCATATTTTAGGCTTAATTAGGGTTTTGTTTGGGAGTTCATTCCTTTTCTCCCTCCCACTTTTTTTTTATGTAAGTATACTATTAAGCTTCTTTCCCATTTATATAAGTTGTATTTCTTTTACTATATCCTTATTTATCTAGAGTCTTTCTTTGTTATTCTTAATTTTCTACTTTTTTTTTCCATGTCATTTAATATGCTTTATAGCTAATTTGGTTTAGGTTGAGATGATTGAACCCACCTTGGATGAAATGGTATTTTGCTTTGGTGATGGATTAGACTACTGTAACAACCCGCCTAATAAGATACCAGGCGATCACTCCAATATTAAATTAAAACAGGAGTCACATATGGATCATCCTTAGCATCACTGTCGAAAATCCATTTAATTACTAATATCCTATTAGGTGGCCGTTAAAAACTTTTACTTAACTACTCTTTTTAACGAATAAATTACAACATCCACAATTAAATGCGTAATGAACTGAAATGAAAATGAAAGGAGTTAAAATAACCGAACACTCGGTCCAAATATACAACCATATCGAATGATGTACTGAAAGAATAAATAAATGCTATTGAGCCGTTGGCTCGAATGTTTATACAATATCTCCTATCTAGAGTACAAGGAAAGAAACGTCTACCGATAACCTGCAAGCATCCACAGCTGCTGCAGCAGACGTCAGACTCGAAGGAATTTCCATCCAGGCGTCCCTGTGTCTGGACACCTATATATATATATATATATAGTATAGAGAAAGAAAGGAGAGTAGACAAACGGGTTAGAGCCCGAATGTTTTGAAAATATTTTGCAAGTGCATAAATGCTTTATTTTTAGAAAAATAGTTTTATCTCATATTTAAATTGGTATCGCACTCCCATGAGATACCCCTTACCTCTCCACTAACAGTGCACTCCTAGCGCCTCCCTCTAGACATCCTAGTCAAGCTATCCTGCTAAACTAGTCTATCCCAAACCCACTATCTACCCTAGATAGTCTAACAGATGTACTAAGGGCTTAAACTTCACTCTAATCTCGACGCCATGCCATGTTCGTGCGTGGGGTGTCTCGCAAAGTGAAATCCAAACAAGGAACCCCCCCCCAATACACTACTAAGCGGCAAGGTCGATCATCGAGATCCGCCAGTCCCTCAGTACAGAAAGATATATATAATATATATATATATATATATATATACCACAAACATTTATAATATTAGAGCACTAAGGATTAAACTTCTCCCCAGTCTCAACACAATGCCATATTCGTGCGTGGGGTGTCTCGCAAAGCGAAATCCAAACAAGGAACCCCCCCAATACACTACTACGCGGCACGGTCGATCGTCGGGATCCATTAGACCCTCGGTACTCACTTCATCTATTTATATATACATATATATAATCATCCTAATCTATCTCCCGGACTGAGGCGTATTCTATACACAAAGTATTTATTAATACTTAACCTTTTCATTTCAAAAACTTCCATTTCCCTTCTCATATCCAGGAAATGTATTTAAAGCCAATTCATTAGCATGAATTGCTTCACCAAAACATATACCTTTTTAAAAGCCAATTTTATTATCATAAAAATGCTTTTCCTTTTTAAATCATCCCATTTCCCTTTTTATACTCAGGAAATGTATCCAAAGCCATTTTCATTATCATGAAAATGCTTTGATCAAAATATATGCTTCCACATCCCTTCCTACATCCGGGAGTGTTACCGAAGCCAAACCTTTATCCCATTTCCCTTTTTATACTCAGGAAATGTAAATTAAAGCCAATCAATTATCATGAATTGCTTTAATAAATCTAAGACCGTCCCTCCGGGTATCCCCACTGGACGCGCCCCTAAATGGCTATCATCTTCCAGGGCCTCCAAGACAACCTGGGAACCTAACAACGTCGGGAAGCGGCCATATGCCTGCGGGATAGTCAAGACCACACCCGGAATCTCCCAACCAGTGCAGTATAAATAAACGCTCATATGGCCTAGGGACTATATCCAACCTGCTCAACAGCCAGGAAGGCTTCACCACAACACGCGCGACTTCCCTTATGATAGCGATTTAGGGAGGTGTGTACAATCCATAATTTATTAATTATGAAAAACATTTCTCATTCCATTTTGAAAATATTCATTTTTATATTTTCAAAATCCTTTCCATTATAACATATATATATGTATACCTAAATCACACAGTATATATGTATACCCTATATATTCCTCTTAGCATATATAACCGGCCATATTGGCCTATATCATCTAACGATGACTATAATCCCAAAGATTCCCTCCGGGAATCATAATCATGCATTCGGATTAACATGATTCTAAATCCAAAGTATTTTCTTAATTTGATGACTAATAATTACCTTAATCAACTTTTAAAGGTTTATTGGATATCTCCAAATATAATAATTCACTTTAAGTGGATATATACATATTTAAACTCCCAATTCCTCAAGTCCTTTAGGACATAACCCTCCATAAATTTCTAATTTGGAAGGCCTTTAAACATAAACTCAAAAGGAGAAATAATCCTAATCTCCAAAATCTTGGGCTGAAAACAGGGCACCGATCGACCGGTCCTAAATCCCCGGTCGACCGCGGGTTGTAAATAAGCCTACGAAACAAGGCAGTAGGCCCTTTCTCCTTGACGCAGTCGACCGACCATAGGGGCGCGGTCGACCGGTCACACCAGGTCCTCAAAACTGAATTCTCCAAATTCATCTATCCAACAACCCGATTTCATTATCGGGGTTTCTAAACTACCCCAAAAATTATCCAAAACATCTACACGACTAATTCTAGCGGTAATTTTTCCAATTCCCGATTTGATTTCCGAGTTGGAAATTCCAACCCGGAGATGCCATCTTGTAAAAATCATATCAAATCAAGGAAAAATCAGAAAAATATGCGGTCAGCGCCCACGCGACCGTATCGAAAAGATCTACAACTTCCGTGTTTTGACCGAAAGCTAAATCAATTCTTTTCCTAGTCAAAAATGACCCTAAAGGCTGCGGGTTACTATTCATCACCTTCTTCGAGAAGGTTTCAGCCATTAAAGCTTCTCCCAAGCTTTTGACGCGTCACCCAACGTCCTACAACCTCAACCAACTACAAATACATCTATATTAAGGCTTCTAAACATCCTAGAACCCGGAATCACCAATAAATTTCAATTAAAACCTAAGTTTCTCCAATTTACCATTTTTAGGGGTTTATTCGTTTTAACTCCCAAAAACCCGTTTTATCTACGAATACCCAACCCAAAATCATTAGGGTTTGTTATACCAACAATGATATGAGATATTTATGCTCAAAATAAATAAAGCAAGTAAACACTTGCCTCGTGGATAAAATCCGACGTCCTCGAGCCGAATCCCGCGGAGGCCGGCCGGAATCTCCCCATTTTTCTTCTTTTCTTCCCTCTCTCTCTCTCTTCCCTCTCTTATTTCTCTTTTCTTTTCTCTTTTCTCCCTCTCTCCCTCCTTTTATAAGGAGAAAAGGGTTTAATCCCTTTAAAACCCCAAAACGACTCGTTTACCAAATTATGAGTTACTTTTACCTCTAAAATTACCCGAAACTTAATTTCGACAATCGGACACTCTTTTCCGACTATCTCGGATATTCCGAGACTCATGGCACAGTCGAAATTTCCATCCGAGGTACTTGACCGCAAATCACTATTCTAACCCAAAATAATTAAATGCGGGTTTTCTATTCAAAATCTTACATCTTTTGTCGCAATACTCCACGGCGACATATAATTAAATTATTTCGACCTATATAGTCCCAAAATAATTTATAACACCCTTCGAAAATTATTAAATCCTCGAAAATCCCAAAAATCACTATTTCGAGAAATTCTCCAAATTGCCAATTTATATTTAATTAGGGAATTTAATTGTCTCCAAAAAGGACGGGTTGTTACAACTACTTTTAATGGGTTTGGTTGTTCTTGATTTTATGCCTAGGATATTTAACGGTGTATATCATGTATGCGCCGTATTTACGACCGTACATGTGTAATCTCTGGGATATTTGTCGATGCCAAAATCAATGTAGGCTTTTATGAGAATTTAAGGGATGATAAGTCTAGGTTTGATTAATTGATGACATGGTATTTAATCTTGATAAATTTTTTCTTCCCATGTAACCAATTATGTTAATTAATCCGAGATGAGGAATATTATTCTCAATCTATTATTTTTAATCTTATTGTGTTTTAACTTAGTTTAAATAAATTCCTAGATTTATATATAATTAAAACAATCACCTTTTACACTTTTATTCAAAAGTAATAAATCAATTAAATTCTAGCAACCATTCCTTGTGAATCGATACTCGGACTAGCCTCTATACTCCCATAAGTGTGTAGTTAAAGTTAAGGTTTTTGCATTAGCGGCGAAACCAAAAACAACTACAAGCTTTACACGACCACCCGATTTTTACTGCTTATCAAAATAATTTAAGTAATACCGATTTATAGTAATATTTAAGGTATTTAGTAATAATAGCAAAAATATCTAAATATCATAAGTTATTAGTATATACAACATATTTAAACATCCGATAAGATGTTGAGAGCTGTCATATTTCTAGCATAAAGGTACACCATATGGAGCTTTAAAAATGATAACGGTGCATAGTATTTTCAAAGTTAACACGTGTTAGAGTGATTTGGGACGGTAGTTGTGCCCATTGTATATAAGAGCAACACAGGGTTTTAAAAAGGTTCACAGACCACATAAAAAATAATCTTATATATGTATATATATATATTCAATACTTGTATGTTACTTTTCACTTAGAATTTGGATTAAGTACCTACAATGAGTATCGAAGGTTGATGAAGATTGGTTAAGTTTATCATTTGACTTTTCATATACTTCACATTTTAAATAAATTACATTTTGAAGTTATTATATATCTTCTTGTATTTATTTAACATTACTTTACAGATTTAGTCTTATTCCCTTAATTAATTTAATTTATATTTTTATCTAGATATCCTTGCCAAATACGTTACTTTAGGACCTTTTAGTTCTTATTATAGTTATTATGACTTCAAAAAAACTACTATTAATTGAGAAATCAAATAGAGTCATACTCGCTTGATTTTTCTGTTTTGAATTCAAAATATTAAATTGGCAAGAAATTATAATTTGGTACACATGAAAATTACTAAACTACCCCTAATCACCAAACTATGCCAGAATCAATTTTTGGCATGTCTTATGGGAAATTATGCCAAATTACAAATACAATCCTTTGATTTATAAGAATTGAGGAGAACAGAAGAATGAAAACCTCAATAAAGAAATAATTGGTGAAGTTAATACTACTAACCAAGTTTTATTTGAAGCATGGTAGTAAAATTCTTAAAAAATTCTAATCAATCTGGACTAGAAAAAAAAGGCTAATGGAGATTGGATAATCAAGCGGTCAGTCATGTGAGAGGACTGAGACCCAAAATTAAGAAATTCTAACAGTGGTGTTGTGGTCTACTTAATCTTTAATTCCTCAAAAGCCTACTTACATCTGTCATTCCAAACAAATGGAACCCATTTCTTTGTCAATTTCGTCAATGGTCCTTCTGTCTCAGAGATCCATGCATAAGTCTCTAGTAAAATCTTGCAAGACCGAGAAACTATGAATCTCTGTAGTCATGGTGGAATGCCCCCACTCAAAAATTATTATTACCTTACTTGGATCCACCGATAGTCCACCGATGGTCCTTTCTTTAACACAACATGTCCTAGGAACTTAACTTCTCATTACCAAAGTGCACATTTCTAGAACTTGTCATACAGTTGGTTATCTCTCAAAGTTTGTAGAACAATTTGGAGATGTTAATAATGATCTTACTTAGCCTAAGGGTAGATCAAGATATCATCGATAAACACGATTATAAACAACTCCAAATAGGGATGGAAAACCTGATTCATCAAATCTATTGATACTACTACGACATGAGACAGTCCCAAAATCATAACAGAAAACTTACATAAGTAATATTTACGAAGAATGATGTCTTAGGTATGTCCTCCTCATGGATCCTTTACTGGTAATATTCATACTACAAGTTTATCTTAGAGAAATATGATTCTCACCTCAATTAGCCAAACAAATAATCAATCGTGGGCAAAATGATACTTTTTGGGTAATGTCACCTTATTTAACTCTTCGTAATGTATACATAACCACAATGATTCCTTCTTCTTTTAAAATAACACCAGATCTCTCCTCGATAATTATATTTTTCCTCCTCATGGACCTTTAACTGGTAATCCTAGGCTATACCACATGTGTTAAAGACCATTAATTCATCTTTCAAGGGAAAACATACCGAACATGAACTGTCAACGAGTATTAACTTTTAACTAGTTGTACTTTTCATATTTTGGTACTCAAAACACTCAAACAAAGAACTTTAAATAACTGAGAATTGAACTTGACTAACTTGATATTAATAATTTAGAGAGTAATCTCAGAAAACTTATTGATATATGGGGTAATCCTGATATGGTACTGAATAAAATACGATGAGTGTACATCAACTATTGTCTGTATCAATGCATTTTTCAAAAGTACCATATCTGAACTTGAAAACATCCTCTTCAATTTCAAGCATCGGGGTCCAATATATTCCCATATTGGTTAAAGTATACCCCTACAAAGTATGTCACATTTTTTTTAGCTATCTCTTTAATAAGGAAGGGTTCTATTATGGGCAATATCCTTTTTTATAGGATGATTTTAATACTTGGAAGAAAGTGAGTATCGGGACGGATTTTGCATATTTGAATCATGTGGTGAAATATCTGAATTTATGATATAAATTTTCTAAAATCATACAATTATTAAATGAATCAGTCATTATATATGTATAAATTTCTTGAGGAACAAACTTCTGAACAAATGGAAAAAATCACATATGACTCAAAGTCTCCATTACGTCAATTTACTTACACATCAAGATTAACCTATAAGATCTCACGATAAAAATAGAAGATCTATCAATCGGGGTAATTTTCCTAATCTGATAAGTGTTTTGGTGGATTATAATGAAAATATTGAATTGTTTTATTGCAAAAGGACCCTCAAAATTTCCAATACACCTCTTCCCAAGTCCAAAAATAATCCGTAAGATTATTCACATATGGATTTGTTCCCTCATAGCTAGTTTTATTATTCTGGTTTCCAATACACTTTAGATTCTTACTTTTACCTCTTTAGAAAGCTTCATAAATATTCAAGATATCTAAGCTAGTTTTATTATCATCACGACTCATTGGTCACTCTTTGGACGAAAGGTAAAAGTTATATTAGCCCTAAATTCATGTCACATATTTTTACAAAAGTTTCAGATCTTGGTGAAAACTTTTGTGTGCATAAAACTTGTATTTTTTGCTCCTTTAAATTTTCTTATTCTAAAAAAACTGTATTCTAAAAAGTAATCAAAATTTAAGTGAAGCTTGGCAACTTCATTGCAACGAAGGTTCTTCTTCGCTAGTAGCGAGTAGCGAGTCTTTCTTTGGCAAAAACCTTGGAAGAATGCGTGGGCAACTTTGTCGAAGCTTTGCTATAGTGAAAGGCCTTTGCTGAAATGACGTTTTTGCTTCATTTGGCCTCTTGTTCTCGTGAAGGACATTGAAAGAATCTCTAGGAAGATGCGCATCTTGCTTCATGGCAAGATCGCTCCAACAAATAATTTCTTTTCTGTAGCGAATCTACCAGCAACGCGTACAAAGACGCATATATGATTTTTAGAACTTTGAAGGATCTTCTTGTTTTCTTGTGCATAAAGTCACTTTCTATTGTTGATTGGACATTAAAGATCCCTAAAACTCTCACACATGCTTTGGGTAAGAGTTGTGAATTTAGGGTTCGTTTGATACATATTGGGCAAAAGTGTTGGCAATACAAAATTTGTCAGGACAAATTTTACCTAGGCCTAGACAAATATTTTTTCTCACATTAGACTATCAAACACCAAATAAGGTAAAACAAGTTTTTTAGACAAAACATTTTAATAACACATTTTTCGTCCATATTAACATATATAATAAAAAAAAATATGTTTTTTTTTTAATTTTCGTTCCCAGTCTTATTTAATAAAAAAACAGTTTTTTCTTTTCTTTTTTACTTCCCGTTTTTATTTATTAAAAAAGTAACAAACTATATATATATAAAAGTTTTTTACGCCAAAACTACTTACTGAAAACAGTTTTTACATTAAAACAGTTTTTAATTTTTACATTAAAACAGTTTTTACGTTAAAACAACTTTTAATTTTTTTTACATTAAAACAGTTTTTATATTAAAATAATTTTTTGCATTAAAACAGTTTTTACATTAAAACATTTTAAAATTTTTTACATTAAAACAATTTTTACATTAAAACAATTTTTTACATTAAAACAGTTTTTACGAAAAAACAATTTTTACATTAAAATAATTTTTTACATTAAAACAATTTTTACATTAAAACAATTTTTTATATTAAATCAGTTTTCACATCAAAACAATTTTTAATTTTTTACATTAAAACATTTTTTACATTAAAACAGTTTTTTACATTAAAACGGTTTTTATGAAAAACAGATTTTAATTTAAAACAGTTTTTTAACTATTTAAATTTTTTTTAAAAATATTCATAACAATTTTTAAAATATTCATAACAGTTTTTTTTAATTAAGTAAAATAGTTTTTAAATTATTTTTTAAAATATTAAAAGCGTTTAAGAAGTTAGCAAATTTGTTGGCAAATATTTCTCACCCATATAGCAAAGCAAAATTTGTCAATATGTTATGCATAAGAGGTGTTGTACATTGGCAAATAGCTTGTAGGCAAATTTTGCTATCAAACACACCAAATTGTAGGCAAATGTCATATTTGCCAACTTATTTGCCATTTATCATGGCAAATAATGCTATCAAACGGGTTAACCCATTTGAATGATTTTTCATATTTAAACTTTTATTCTCTTAATTTCAAAATATCTCTCAAATATTTTAAGATCAAATTAATAACAACAAATAATTTGTGTCTTCTTCGTCTTATTCTTTTCTAAGAAAATAAGAACAATTAGGGAACTTAATTTCTAGATCTACTTAATCTTTTTCTCTCTTCTCTTCTTTGAATTTAATCACCTCTATTTCTCAACGTTGATTAATTCGAAAAGAAGATGAAGATTTTACCAAGAGCATCTCTACAAAAGTACCTTTTTTCATACACTTTAAGGTCTTTATCCCAACAAGAATGTTATAATATTTGTAGTTCTTTTTTGGGTTCAAATCATTTATGAACTCTAATTTTGAATACGAAGGCTTGTGAAATATTATTGACGTGTGTCAAGTCATAAGAGATTTTTAGAACTTCTATGTGCGTATAGAGATCTCCATCTTGCCACGAATTGGTGAAAAAGTGTGATGTATGGGTTAGTGTGGAAAGAGTGTTAATCGTTATCCCCCCCATGTAAGTGTTTACCAAGTTTTAGTGAGATTATTGCATTGTCCCAAGCTTCTTCCCTCTAGTGGTTGTTTTCCTCGTGCATCCACTGTAATGTTTATATTTACTTTTTTTGCATCATTTATCACCCACTTGCTTAAACAAGATTAAAACTTGATTTGGTTGATAAAAAATTGGTGAATATTGCAACATAGACTTTTAGGGGTGCTGAAATAATTTTTGGCGAGTCTCCATTTTGGTACGCAAATTTCGCTCTCAACTAGTATTAGAGCTTGATCCTATCTTGCCAAGGTTGAAATGTTTTGAGGAAGATCGTGTGTTTGTAATGTGAAGAACAACATTATGTTTAGAGGTATGGATATTTTTAAGGATATTGTTCAATAACTCATGTTTTTGTTTCTTTTAATGGTGTTTCATCAAATCATATAAGGCCGTGTCAATCTTCGTCTATTGATGATGAATGTTCCACGAAGATTGATACTTTATCTTCTTTCAGTTATTCTAATGATGATTCTATTAGTGAAGAATATGGTGACCTTCAACATGCTTATGATAAAATATTTATTCAAAATTTTAGACTAAAAAAATATTTTTGAAAACTTCCATTGGACTTAAGAATTGTGAAAAAGAAAATGCTTCTTTAAAAATGGAATGGTCTATTTTGAGCAATGTGGAAGCTCAACGATTAGTTCTTAAGAGTCTCCTTTTGTTGTAGTAAAATAAAAATGATATAGAATAAAGATTAAATGTTTTACAATGTGAGTTAAAGGAATGTAAAGTTCTAACGACTCCTTGAATGAGAAAATAACCTCTATTGAAAATTAGTTACTCTTCACTAAAAGTGTGTGTGACCATCCCGAGGGGGTCTGATTAGGGCTTCCCCTCTTTCTTCTCGGCGTGCATCCAGTATTAGGCCCTTTCTCGGGGTGCTCGACCATCGTTGTGAGGGGTAATATGTAAAGAAAGAGTCACTAACCTATTTTTCACATAACAGGCAAAAGAAATGTTGCCGCTTCAAGAGAATGACAATAAAGGCAATAATGATGCTTGTAAAACCAAATAGTTCAAAGCTCTGGGGACTAAGTTACGAAATGGGAAGGTGTTAGGTACCCAAGCCTCCCTTTCGATCTCTCATGCTCATGTGTTAATCTTCTCCTATTAGATTCCGTGAAGTGTGTGCTTATGTGCATAATATAAATGGTGAATGGAATCACTCAACTCGTGTCATAGAAAAGGACATAGTGAGTTTGTCCTTAGGAGTGTTCCCAAAATAATAAGTCAAAATATAATGTAAGTGTTTGCTGATTCATAAGCCGTTATAGAAGAACGAATGTATACATCAGATAAGATACACGCGTTCAAGGATACAAAATCTATTAATAATATATATAATAAAAATAGTGTAACAAATATGTAAAATGGAGGACTCGAGTCTAGGGACTTATCCAAGAGGCATACGTAAGCCAAGGGGCATAAAAGTCCACGTAGTTTGAAAATAACATGGGGTGGGATTTAAACCATAAATCCAAATGGGGGATTTCTCTTATAAATTGGTGTGTATAGAGATAAATGTGCTTCAAGTGTGATGGTATGTAGTGAGAATCCCTCTCTTGGATTATAGGTAAACCATCTTTTTCTTATTTTTGAATTTTTTATAAAAATAAAGTATGTGAAAATACTAATAATAAATGTTTGAGATTAAGGTATGAGATGTAATGAAATAAAGGGCTAAGGTAAAAATAAAGTAACTAATGATAAAATAGGAGAATTTAAAGACAATGGTGGGTAATTGGACCTCGTTATAAAGACTTGAAGTGGATCTTGACTGTAGATGCACCGATCTCATAATGAGGTGATGGTGGTATGAGGAGATGGGTGATAATTTACTGAATGGAGTATGAAAAGGATGGAAGGAATGTGGTAAATAGGCTTTTTAAGAGGGGAATAGCTCTGAATTCGAGAGAATGTTTTCTGAATTACTGAGAGGGATGTTTTGGCATCTTCAGGGTTGTATTTAAAAGTTATATCATGGACTCTATTCATAAGGACAAGGGGGTGCTGAGCGAAAGGGTCCTGGACCTGCCTATCGGCATAGCCCCTTAGGCACACTAAGGTGCCATTCGGTAGTTCGAGATAGGTATTTTGGAAAAACAACTGTAAAATGCGAATCGTAAGTCTGAATTAAGCATGGGGTAGACTATTGGAAAGGGTATTCAGAGCCTTTTAAGAATCCATTAAGCCACTCCTGGGTTCAAGAGTTGACCGAGGTCAAATGGGGCTAGGGAGTGCCTAGTGGCCTCTAAATCGGTACTCGGAGTATGACCTAGGGTTTGTGGTGAACAAGTAGATCCTAGGGACCTAAGGAAGTGCTTAGGGGGTCCTAGGATGGGGTGTCTACAGAGAGACCCTCAACGGGCCAGCTTGGAAGAAATTAAAGCCGTCGAATGACAAACACCACATCGACATTGGGAAAGAGGATTTTATGTTAATTTTATGGACCTAGAGGATGAGGTTGATCGATTTAGAGGGTCGAGGATAGTTCAGAGGACATAAGGAGATGAGGATGACCGATTTAGCCGGTCGAGGGAAATTATGAGGTCCTATAGAGATGAGGATGACCAATTCAATGGGTCGAGGTCAATTTTAAGGACCTAAAGTGATGACCGATTCAACGAATCGAGGTCAATTCTGAGTACTCAAAGTGATGGTAGGGATGACTGATTCAATGGGTCGAGGTTAAATCTAAGGACCTAAGGAGATGAGGATGATCGATTCAATAGGCTGAGGTCAATTTTGAGGACCTTGAGTTGTGAAGACCAATTTTGCGGGTCGAGGTTAATTTTGAGGACCTAAAGTTATGATGACCGATTCTGAGGGCCGAGGACAATTATGAAGACCTTAAGTTGGGACGACCGATTCTGAGGACCGAGATCAATTCTGAGGACCTTAAGTTATGACGACTAATTCTACGAGTCGAATTCAATGATGATGCCAAAAATTATCCACCCACGTGGACCAATCAGAAGTGAACACCTGTCCTCTTACATAGCCAAAATCCTAGCCAGTATATAGTAATTCGGCCTACCAATGCAAGGAAGGTCAACCAACAAGACCAATAAAGAGTTAGCATACCAAGGTTCATATTAAACATAGTTTATACAAACAATCGTCATATTCATTATGTAAGGATGTAAATGCTTAAATGTATAAAATCATTCCATCCCTTAACATTTCGCCCCTTGATTTTCGGGTCATTATAAATATGTTGTATCCATTTCATCAAGGGCAAGGTAGAACGGGCTATAAGCTATTCTTATTGACAAGAGTATATAGCTTTCTGTAACCTCTGAAATCAATACAATAATAGTGGACATAGACTTTCTTACATAGCTGAATCACTTTTAAAAAAATCTCTCTTTTTATTTACCATTACAATTACATATTTTATCCGTGATTATAAAATTAGATCAAGTCTAGTTTTTTACATCAATAGATTATCACCGTCTGTGGGAAACATGTTTCTAATTGCCGTTCTCACTCTTATATACTTTTGTTTAAATAAAGATGCCTAACCCTGAGTCTAGTCTCCGAAATGAAGGCAATCCACCTGTTCCATTTGCTCAGCCCATGGTAATAGACCTAACTAGAATCATTGCTACTATATCCAGAGGACAAGAAGCCATACAGGACACGGTGAGATAATTAGCTCAGTTATTGAAAGTTAGGTCTCCATCCCTTTCTCGTCAATAATTGGATCCCTCGTCCAGAAGTGAAATGCCGCCTCCACCTCCAAGATCAATAAGAAAAAGTAATTCCAGATCTTCACGGGGTACGTCCTATCGTCCAAGAGAAATTTCATCACTCAGGTCGATATAATCCTATGATATCCATTCTTTTTCTCCTGAAAGGCCAAGTGTCTTGGAAAGGCTAAGCCGAGATTCACCCTTTGATCGTTTGGTACCTGGAGCAAACAGAAACCCTCATAGGGCGTTATCAGGAACACTCAATATCCACCCGATCAGTGTGAAGCCTCAGTCAGGTGAAGATTAAGCGTCTGACGATATGTACGCTCCGAGCAGACTTCTTAATAAAAGAGTTCAGCACAGACACATGGTTGAAATAGCCGAGCTGCTTCACATAGATCTGATGTAGGTAATCCTTCATGGAAATGATCAATCCAGAAGTTGGAAAATCGGTTGGGTGAAATGGCAAAAGCAAAGAATCCTTTACAATGGAGCTTCATTATAGGATCTCCTTTTATTCAGGCAATTCTGTATTTTTCTACTCCATCTAAGTTTAAAGCTCACGTGGTCACCCCCGAATATGACGGTACAACTGATCTAGTACTCCCTATCGAGTAATATCAAGCTGTAGCTGATATTTATTCAGTTCCTGACGAAATGAGGTGCAGAGTATTTTCAAGTCCCATTACGGGTTCAGCCCAAATATGCTATAATAATCTCCTTCGAGGTGAAATTTCCAACTTCAATTAGCTTACCGAGCTATTCATTAGCAATTTTTGTTTCGAAGCTAATCCAGTGAAAATGGTAGCTCATCTTTTGAGTGTAAGGCAACTAGTGGGGGAAAGTACCAAAGAGTACATTACGCATTTTAACAATGAGAAATTGGAGGTGATTGATTATGAGGAGAAAACATCCATCACTGCTCTTTTGAGTGGCTTGCTTTGAGAGAAACTGTATTATACTATGGCAAAATATCCTCCTAAAACTATGGCTAAACCTAAGTTAAAACCAGGAAAAATAATGAATGCCAAAGAAGTGATGGCCACAAAACCGAGTCCATCCACGAAGCCTGATACAAAATCTGAGAAAAAGGAGAAAAAATAGAAGAAGGAGAAGAAGCCGAAGAAAGAGGAAAAGATAAAAAAATATAGAACATATACTCCATTGAGTGTTAGCATTCACCACATCCTAAAGGAAATCAAGCACAATAAGGATTTGCGATGGCTTGGGAAGTTGAGTGCACCCTCTAACAAGAAGGATAGATCCAAATATTATGAATTACATGAGGATCATGATCATACAATGGATAACTAATTATCTTTTTAAAATGAGATAGAATCTCTCATCCGCTGAGGAAAAATAAATAAATTTATTGATCGGCGTGATAGTAGAGAACCCAGAAAAAGGTTAAATTCTCCATGCAAGTCAGACATGATAGGAAGATATATCATGAAGATGTTCTAGACTTGTCAAAGAAGCCCAAGAAACCATAATGTGAGGTAGCTATGATCAGTTTTGGTTCATTTAATTCTCATGTGATTACAGGTCGTGATGCAGGAGGAGGCGGTCACACTATCGAAAGGAAAGCTTATTTAAATGAAACCCATGCTTGCTCTTTTATCCAAGAATTAATCTGAACGAAGATGATCGACTGAGGAAGGTCAACAAAGATAAAATGATGATCAACTTCTCTAAAAATGATCTCTGTGGGGTACTTTATCCACATGATGATCCGTCGGTTGTCAAATTCAGAATCCAGGATATTATTGTTGCCAGAGTTTCGATTGACAATAGAAGTTTAACTGATATTATGTTTTATCCTTTCTTTCAGAGTTTGGACTTAACTCATCCAACTTGAGCCCTATCACAGACCATTAATAGTTTTTTTAGTGGAAAAGTTTACCCTTTGGGAACAATCAATCTAGAAGTATTGTTTGGCACCTTTCCAGTAAGTCGTATAGAAAAATATGCTTCTTTATGATGGATAAAAATGTTCAATCTTCTTATAATATGATCCTCGACAGGGTAGGGTTGAAGATGTTTAAAGAACTACCGTTAACATTCCATCAATGCTTGGAGTTTCCAACTCACTTTGGGGTAGGTGTTATGAAAGGCGACCAAAAGGTGGCCAAAGAATGTTATTACTCCTCATCCGAGCAAGAGGACCTGATTGAATTGAAGAAGAAGACTGCAACTTACCAAGTGGATACTAATGAGCCTAATTGTGAATTTAAAGTTGAAACCTTAGATCCATGAGATGAAACAAAATTGGTCAAGTGCTAGATTATGGAAACAACTGAGAGCATTATCCTGGACAAAGATAAGCTAGAAAAAACTACACAAATCAGCTCAACACTGGATCTCATCCTTAAATAAGAATTGATTATGTTCTGACGATAACGAAGAAATGTATTTTCTTGGAGCCATGAGGATATGCCTAGGATAGATCCTAATTTCCTTTGTCATGAGCTCAATATCAATAAGTATGCCAAGCCGATTAAGCAGAGACAAAGGGTTTTCAGTCCTGAGAAGAATCAAGCTATCCAAGAAGAGGTCAAGAAACTTCAAAAAGCTTAGTTTATTGAAGATATGAAGTATCATCCTGGATGGCTAACGTTGTAATGGTCAAGAAGAAGAATGATTAATGGAGGATGTGTGTGGATTTCACTGACTTAAATAAACCTTGCCTAAAAGACAATTTTCCCTTGACTATAATTGATTGTGGATGTTACATCACGGTATGATCTTTTAAGATTTATGGATGACTATTTTGGGTATAATCAAATAAAGATGAAACCTAAAGACAGGGAAAGTATAAACTTCATAACCAATCGAGGAACTTATTGCTACAATGTGATGCCCTTTGAGCTAAAAAATACAGGAGTGATATATGAAAGGTTGGTGAATAAAGTCTTTGAAGAGTAAATAGGCAAAAATATGAAGGTTTGTGTGGATGATATGTTGATGAAGAGTAAGAAAAATTCAGATTATATTGCCGACCTTAGTCAGACTTTTGATCAGTTAGAAAAGCATCAGATGAAGCTAAATCCGACCAAGTATGTATTTGAAGTACAAGAAGGGATGTTCCTCGACTTTATAGTTAATAAAAGGGGAATTGAGGCAAATCCGGCAAAGATAAAAACTTTGATCAAAATGCAGTCGTCGACTTGCAAGAAGACGTACAAAGGCTCACTGGAAGAGTGGAAGATTTAAACATATTTGTTTCCCAAGCAACAGACAGGTTCTTACCATTTTTCAAGGTGTCGAGAAAGACGTTTGAGTGAAATGCATAATGTGAAGAAGCATTCCAGGAGTTAAGGAAGTACATGGGATCACCACCATTGCTCTCCTGACCAATTTTGGGAGAGAAATTGTACTTATACTTAACAGTCTCTAAGTCAGCAGTGAGCTCGACCTTGGTTAAACAGGACAATGGAATCCAAAAACCAGTTTAATATACCGGTAAAGCGTTCAGAGGAGATGAAATCAGGTACCCACGTTTGGAAAAATTATCCCTAGCACTTATTGAGGCTTCTAGAGCTATGAAACCCTATTTTCAAGCGCACACCACAGTTATGTGTACTTATTGCCTCTTCAGCAAGCACTCCACAAATCTGAGAAGTCAAGAAGATTGATATACTTAGTGGTAGAATTGGGAGAGTATGGCATTGTCTATGAACCAAGATCTTCACTTAAAGACTAAGCTTTGGAAGACTGTATTGATGAATTTACTTATTCAGAGGTTCTCGACCAACAAAACTTGCCCACCGAGTAGACTCTGAAAGAAGAGAGCTCATCTCAAAAGCAAGCTGATATGGCTGTCGATCAATATATCATCCATAATTCAGGACATGGCCCAGAAATATGCAAAGGAGAGTAAGAAGATATTCTAGTATGGATTATTGACAGAAGAACGTTTCAATAGTGATGTTCCGTTATGGAATTTGTACGTGGATGGATCTTCATATGCTACTGGCAGTGGAGCATGTATAATATTTAATACTCCTAATGATATTGATATTAAGTATGCTCTCAGGTTTCAATTCAAAGCATAAAAAATGAGGCAGAATACAAAGCCTCGATAGTTGGGCTAAATTTAGCTCATTTATTATGCACTGAATAAGTAGTGGCACATAGTGATTCACAGATGGTCATTAACTAAGTGCTGAATTTGTATGGAGTCAAAGGAGAATTGATGATCAGGTATCTTGCTAAGTCCATAAAGGTTATAACTAAGTTTCCTGCCGTCCAAATGAACAGGATCCCAAGAATAGAAAATTCTCGGGATGATTCACTTGCTCGACTAGCATCAACAATAAGAATTGATCTCAAAAGAACAATCCCAATAGAAATCTTGGCTAATCAGAGGATTAATGAAGACCTGATGGTTAGTTTCATTACTGTAAATCTGGGACCTTCTCGGATGGATCCCATCAAAGCTTATATTGAAGATGGAACCCTACCACCTGATCCTAAAGAGGCCAAGAATCTCCGATATAAGGCAGTGAGATACGTGTTAGAAAAAGGAGTTTTATACGGAAGGGGATTGACGATCTCATTGCAGCGTTATGTGCACCCAATGGAAGTGGAAGATTTGATCAAAGAAGTGCATGAAGGTTCCTGTGAGGAACATTCCACTAGTCTATTATTGCTCCAACGAATCAACACTTAGTGATACTACTGGCCGACTATGAGGGAAGATTGTATAGCCTTTGTGATAAAGTTTGATAAGTGCTAGAGATTCTTTGCCATTCATAAAACACCTAATGTTTCTTTAACACTAATAACTTCACCTTGGCCGTTTGATATATAAGGAATTGACTTGGTCGGCCCACTGCTGACCACCAAAGGCAGGTTCAAATATTTAGTCATCGTTCTTGATTATTTTACCACATGGGTGGAGGCAGAGCCATTAGTTTATATGCCTTATGAGAAAGTGTATCAGTTCATCTAGAAGAATATAATCTATCGATATTGTTTATCATATGCTTTCATTACAGATCATGGCACCCAATTCTACAATGAGGAGTTTGAAGCATACTGTGTCCACTTTAAAATTCAGAAATTGCATTCTGCACCAGGCCGTCCTCAAAGCAATGGTCATATAGAAGTGACAAGCAAAACTTTGCTGAAAGGGCTAAAAAAGAGGCTTGATGCTGCTATGGAAAACAGAATTAATGAGCTACACTCCATTATTTATGCCTATAGAACAATGCCGTGAGCAGTAACTAGAGAAACACCATACATACTTGCATTTGGGACTCACGCCATGGTATTAGCCGAGCTCATTCTACCATCCCACAATGTACTGAATTTTGATTCCCCCATTAGTGATTTGATGAGGCGATTAGATCTCAAAATGTTAGAGGAAGTAAGAAAAGATGCAACTCTGAGAAATGCTGCATATCAACACATAACTGCACGTTTTTATAATATAAGGGTCGGGCCGACCAACCTTAAGGAGGGTGATTATGTTCTTAAGAGAGTTATCCAGAAGAATAACAATCTTGAATCCAATTGGCATGGCCCATATCGCATAACAGTTGTAATATGACCAGGAACCTATCGGATTGAGACTTTGGATTGTGAAGAATTAAAAAATCCCTAGAATGCCAAGCACCTAAGAAAATATTGTCAGTGATTCAAAGGATTTCGATTATTCTATATCTTTTGCTTGTATTTAGGTATTAATAAAATGTTACTTTCTGTCCATTCAATGTTTTGATTTTTTTCGGAGTACAGTGTTGATATACATCCCCTAGAACAGAAATAACCCATATATCTGTTGGTCTCCGACCAAGTCAAAATAAGATTAAAATCCTCAGAACTTGGTCGGTAAGCAACCAAAATAACCAAGTCATAATAGGATTAAAATCCTCAGCACTTGGTCAAAAATTAAAATTACCAAGTCAAAATAGGGTTACAATCCTCAGCACTTGGTCTACAATAACAGTTTACTTCATTTATAACTTCGTAAAAACAAAATCATGAACAAGAGGTTGATTACTTCACGTATGATTTTGTATAAACAAGTCAAGAACAAGAAGTGTAAAACTTCGTATACAACTAAAAAAGTTACAAACAAGTTTTACCCGACTAAGTTAAATGCAGGAAGATATGTAAAAATTCCTAAATACTGGAATATAATATATATTCCTCATACACTTGGTCACCATAGATAACTAATGCTAAATTTGGATTAATATATCTAAGTGAATTAGTAGAATCATTGGCATTACCACTGGTAACTAATACTAAATTTGGATTAATATATCTAAGTGTATTAATATAACTAATGGCAGTACAATCACAAGTTAAATGATTGATTAAAATAATCTTAAGTTAACCAAACAAACTTATGGATTTCCATTCATATAAACTGTATTACATTTAAATGGATAACAAAATATAGGAAAACCATTCATCTGGACGCTTCCCTTCAACTTTGGAAGTCACCTGCACTCTTTCCATCCCACCAGGAGGATCATCTAGTGTATATGGAGAATTGATAAAGTTGAAGTCTTCCAATATTGTTCTATTACTACTGCTCGGGGCGTTAATCAGATGAGAAGGATGAACTATTTCATGAACATCATAAAGATTATAGTTTCTCAAGTATTTAGTGATTAAACATTAAGAAATGGCATCAGGAGGGATCCATGATTTATACAGTTTGAATGGAGGATTGTTACAATCTAGCAGACTAGGTTGATTACAGTACCATAGTTTGCTATTCCGATCATGCTCAATAAAGTTAAACAATTGGTCCATCCCCACCTGTACCCTCCATCATGACTCTGGGCAAGATGATCGTCAATATGACCTAAATCTTCATTATAGCCTTCCATCCACATCTCTCGGAGATGTTTGTGAAATTGAAAGGTTTACCTTTCAACTTGCTATTGAAGTTTCTTAAAAAGACTATCTTTCACCTTCAACTTTGTGGATTGTTCCGCAAGAGCTTTATCCTTGGCTTCTAGTTTTTTAGACAAGTCTACAATAGCCTCATTATTTTCCTTTAGTTGGACAGCCTGGTCGGCCAAGGTTTTCTTAGTCCTAGATTCCTCAACAGCTGGTCAACTAGTCCTTTGTTGTCCAAAAGATTGTTCAGGTTTGGATTTCTTTGCAATTTCAAGATCTTCCATCAACCTGGTATTCTCATTCTCCAAACAGGAGGCACCTTCATCGGTACCACGACTAGAAGATTTTTTCAGAGTTTTCAGCTCATTTCAAAGTTTATTGTTCTCATCCTCCAAAAGTTTGGTGATATCTCTAGATTCATCAAGTTCACGATTCAACAAGAACTCCTTCTTCCTGTATGCATAGACATATTTTTCTAGTTTCTCCTCAAAACCCCAACCTTACTCAATGCCTTATACTTGTCTTCGTAGTCAGCATGCAGTAGATCTTTGATTTCAATATGCTCCACTTTTAAATCTTAAATCATGTCAAAGTATGCAACATTATTGGCCACAACCCGATCAAGAAGAAACTTGAGATATGTGTATGCATACTTTGCCTGATCAGATGCATCTATACCGAGCAAGTCTGTTAATTCTTCATCTGTCAAATCTAAGTTTTCATCTTTGAAAATTTTGTTGCAGCGTTTGAGTATATTAGAGTCAGTGGAGTCAATTTATTCCATCTTGGCCAGAAATTAGAAAGATAAAGTAACAATTGATCAACAATAAAAGAAGACAGAGCAATAACAAACGACATGTAAATGGAAGGAAAAGTTCTTTCATTAATTAATAAGGAACGATACAAGGACATCAGATCAGAGACAAAAAGAAAAAAAAAGAAAGGTACAAAAACCAGGAGCTAAACAAGTCTACACCTGCTTCTAATCCTTCTCAACTTCAGGGTTTTCGGCAGAAAGGGAAGCTGAATCAATAGGAGAACTATCTTGGTCGGATAAGCGAACACTGGGCTCAATGGACAAAGAGAATTCCCCTAAGCCTACATCATCATCAATCTCATCATCGATATTAGGGGGGGGGGGGCTAGATTATTCCTCAGAAATATCTCTGAGTCCTCAGCAGTGCCAACTTCCTTCAGAGCTGCCGACTAACCCTCTTTGAAGAATTTCTTCTTGGCGTAAGCAATTTGGGAAGAAGTGGTATATATGGCCTTATCCCAACCCCTGTTGATCGAATCTTCGTTGGTTTTCTTCCTTATCGCATTCTCAGTAGTAAGTCAGTATACAACTTGATCACCTTCTCTTCAGCAGTCTTTGCCCTGCGCTCAGCTTGAGTAAAGGCGAAAGAAGCCACAGTGAGAGCTTCTTAGGCCACTTTGATTTTTTCCTCCCAAGCCCTTTTCTCTGTCTCCAAATCTTGTTGGAAATCCATCACAAATATCCTAAAACCTTCAAAGGCATCCTCTACTTCTCCCAAAGAAGAAGGTAGCTGATCGTCCTTCTCCATCATTTGGTTATAATCAACCAGGAACTGCAAGAAAAAAGCCAATTTAGTTCAAGTCAAATAAGATATAAACAGTATCCGACCAACTTTAAATACAAAAATTTACCAAGGCTAAGCTTTGAGTAGCTCTTGCCGATAATTGTGATCGGGACATTGAGGCAGCAATAACTCGATGGTTTGGGAGGGTGCCAAACTTGATAAACTTCTTAGATGAACTAGAACTAAAGGCTACAGATGAGACAATAGCAAATGGGACTTTATCAACCAATTCTAGCTGGTTGGCATCAACGACCTGCTCAACCTGCTTATCAGTAAGACCTCTCCTTAGTCTCAGCTTTGGGTACTGGGGGCTTATTACTGGCCTAAACCTTATTCTTTGGGGAATTGGTATCAACTAGTTTCTTATCACCATCTGTAAAATCATCCTTCAAAAGGTTGGGAATTTTCCACTTGCCCATGCTGACAGAAAGGGGAAGGTCGGAATCAAAGGAAGAAGATGTGCAACCTTCAGCACCAACACCAGTAAATTCAGTGGTCGAGTAAGTAGACACTGGATCCCTCTCTAAATCAATTATAATTGAAGGCACAAGAGTTGATGGCCAAGCTACAAAAGAAGTGATGGAAGTTTTATACTCTAGAAGTATAGAAGCTGATCGGGGTTTCTCTTCTCCTCCCTTTTGGTTCAGACCCACAAGAATTTGAGTTCTTGCAAATTCACTTCACCTGGCTTAGGGAAATTTCTCTTACATTCTTCTAGAAAAAAGAAATAAGCATGTACAATTAGCGTATATTAAAAAACAAAACCAGTAAGGAAGGGCAAAGTAATTAAATAACAACCTATCCCATTCTTAGACTGAGGGCACCTGGGACCATGATAGGCAACTCCATTCTCAAGTGCAGCATGTTACCAATTTTTGACTATTAAAGTATGATCCCAATAATCCTTATTGGAATCAGGAAAATTCAACACTAAAGCCTTATTAGCTTGTCTGGTTTTCAAATAATAACCATTTATAACAAAATATAATCTCTGGAATCCCAATATTGGTTCCACAGATTTCATTCATTCTATTCACACCATTGATAACTCTCCATGTGTTGAGGGATACTCTCGCTAGAACAATGTCAAAATATTGGTAGAAATGAAGAAGAAAAGGGTTTGGTGGAAAGGTAAAACCGCACTTAGCTTTTAACAAAGTTGGGATCCAATGACCCTCCGCTAAAGAGTAAACATCTAGAAGGTTAGGAGGTATTTCTCAATCAACCCAAGAAGTATTTTTTTTATTCTTCCTTAAATTCTTCTAGATAATCAGCATCAACTATGTAAACCATAGATTAGAAAGAACGAAATAAAGAAAAATAGAGAGAAAGAAAGATTTCTTATAGAAGATTAGGGATTCAGAAAGAACTATAAAAAAAAGATGAACTATGGCGAACGATCGCATAAAAGGCTCGGAAAATAGCTGCTACAGTTCGAAGATTTGTGGTAAAGCAAAATCGAGAAAAGCCTCCCATATTTTTATAGTTTTTCTTGAAAATAGCGAACATAATGATTAAATGTACCAACGATTGACATTTCGACGGCTTCGCAATGCAGAAGGTGCAAAATACCTATTTACCCTTTGGCGATTCACTAAAATTCAAATTATTTGCAAAAATTCCATATTCAAATAGTGCCAGTAAATTTTACAAGTTTGGGAGGTCGACTGTCGACTAAGAATCATGAAAATACTCTGAGCTACTTCCAAAATCAAATGTTCTAAATTTCATGCAAGCATCAAGCATGGAATATTGGGGGATTCTGTTAATGCCAAAATTATCCACCCATGCGGAACAATCAGAAGTGAACACGTGTCTTCCTACATAGCCAAAATCCTAGTTAGCAGATAGTAATTTGGTCGACCAACACAAGGAATGCCGACCAACACAAGGAAGGCTGACCAACATGATCAATGAAGAGTCATCATACCAAGGGTCATACTATACATGGTTTATACAACCAATCGTCATATTCATTATATAAGTATTTAAATGCTTAAATGTATAAAAATTCCATCCCTTGACATTTCGCTCTTCTACTTCCGGGTCATTATAAATATGTTGTATCCTTTTCATCGAGAGAAAGGTAGAATAGATTGTAGGCTATTCTTATTGAAAAGAGTACCTAGCTTTCTGTAACCTCTGAAATCAATACAATAACAGTGGACGTAGGCTTTCTTACATAGATGAACCACTTAAAACACACACACACACTCTCTCTCTCTCTCTCTCTCTCTCTCTCTCTCTCTCTCTCTCTCTCTCTCTCTCTCTCTTATATACCATTGCAATTGCATATTTTATCTGTAAATATAAAATTAGATCAAGTCGAGTTTTTTGCATCAGCAGTTAATTCTGAGGACCTTAAGTTGGGACGACCAATTCTGCCGGTCGAGGTGAATTCTGTGGACCTAAAGTTGGGATGACTAATTATGAGGGCCGAGGCTAATTCCCAGGACCTTAATTTATGAGGGTTGATTGTATGGGCCGAGGTTAATTTAGAGGACCTTAAGTTCGGATGGCCAATTTTTAGGGCCGAGGTCAATTGTAAGGACCTAAAGTTGTGACGATCAATTTTGCGGCTCGAAGTCAATTATGAGGACCTTAAGTTGGGATGACCAATTCTGCGAGTCGAGGTCAATTTTAAGGACCTTTGGGATTTGATCCTACACCGCTGCCCAATACCTTAGTGGATAAACTCTATTAAATGAGTGGATTCCTAATGTTTCTCTCACATCATGACATAAGTAAGCAGTTTGATCTTTATGGTGCTTAATTCTGAGGACCCTAAGTTATAGCTCGGGAAATGTCTCTAATGGAGAAATTATCTTGGGGGTGCAAGTGAACTTGGGGTTCCACTGGGGATTCTGTCTTATTGACACTTCCCTAGGGGGATGTTTGGTTTTGGGGTTTCGGATGGGGAGTTGTAGCATACTTGAATGCAGGCACATCATGGTTTCTGATGTGGAGTATGCTGAGGAGAAGAGTGTAAGACTAATATAGTTGTGGATTTTATGAGTTTGTAAGGGTATTAGTGCTTAAAAAGTGTTTTTTTTAAAAGGAAATAAAGATCCATATTTTTCAGGGATTTTTGGGAATTTTTTGGCCATATACTGGATTTTTTTAGAATTTTCATGCACAAAACCTTAGGGGACTGTTGAGAGGCTGACTTTTGGAGGAGGAATCCTTTAGTAGTTTCTGACTTTTTGTTAGGGATTGCAGGTGATCTTATGCTCTAAGAGTCTTCATTCTAAGGCCGTAGTGGTCACCGGTATGCAGGTGTAGATAAGGAGGTTACTGGCGCATGACGTGGTGCGAAGGATGAGGTGACATCCATTTGTGACTCTTTCCTTTTGAGATTTTCTTACAGATCTGTCGTTGACTTGGGGAGTTTTCCATTGACCATGTTGTATGCTTGATGTAATGGCCTTGCACATGAAAAAAGAGGCTCAAGAAGGTAATGGTGCATTTTTTATTTGATTATCTTGATTTAGTGGCTTAATCTATATGAATTTTGATTTTCTTGTGATATTGTTTATTTTAGTCAAAGATAGATATATGTTTTGAATTGATAGTGAAAGGAAAAAATATTTATTAAAAGGAGAGTAAAAGTAATTAACTCAGGGAAAAAATTATTGAGTAAGAATTTGTGGGTACCCTTTTGTCGACAAGGCCCATAAAAGTAGACGGCTAAGCCCAAGGGAATAATAAAAGGCACCCGACCCAAATTATGAGTCTTGAATGACGATTAAAGTAAAATAATATAACCAAGTCCATCCCCTAAAATCTCCAATGAGATATTCAAGGGATTCTAGGTCAATGAGTAGGTTACCAACACATTCTCTCTGTCAACTGAATATATATTGCACCCTAGCCCGGGGCATAGGGGCATTTGAAAAAATTTCTCGAGAGTTACTCAATACACTAGTAGACCTCTTGGTGGACATAGGCAATTTGACAAACCACGTATATTATTACATTGTGATTGTAATTGTTGTTGTTCTTATCATCTTGGTGATTGTTTTCCTTTATTAATTGTTTGTGTTGAGATTTTTGTCACCACAATTAGCGCCGTCAGTGGAAAATGATTATTTGTCTCGTAAAAACCTTCACCAACAAGAACCGGCTATGTCCCATCACAATAGTAATGTCCCTCAAGCAGGTGATATTCAGGAGCAACCCATCCCTACAAGGATAAGGTCTGAAATCCGCCATTTATAACCAAGACTTCACCAGGAGAGGCAAGTCTCTGAAGAAAGTCAAGGGCCACCTAGCTCCATGCAGATTTCTAGGTTTACCGATGCCTACGAGGCTAGACACCAAGTGCAGGAGGAGGCCACTCACCAACAGGAGAATGAGAATGCTCACCTAAAAAGGAGACTGGAAAGACTAGAGAGAGAACTCCATCGAAACAAAAGGCGACGCCACAACTAGACTCCTAGCCCTCAGGCGATCAAGTCTCACAGTCGAGGAAGGAGCCCAAGACATTGCTCACAAAGAACTGAGAGACACAGGTTAGGTGATGACCATTCTTAATGATTGCAACCAGCTCACCGATTCAGCATCCCTGGTTGACAGAATGATGATATACGAAGTTTGGTCCGGAGAGAGATGGACCCGCACCCAGCTCATCGTGGTGACAGATCTACGAGGGAGCTAGCCAGATGAGTTCTCAAAACTCAGATGCAGTTGTCTTTTTCAAGGGATATAGAAGAAGAAGAATCCCTAAAGAAGTTTCAGATTCCCAGGTTCAAAATTTACGACGGGAAGAATGACCCCATCGACTATGTTAGGAAATACAGGAAAGCCATGACCATGTGGAGTCATAAGGATGCTCTCATGTGTCGAATATTCACTTCGATCTTGCATGATGTGGCCCAGAAGTGGTTCAAGAAGTTATCTCATAGGTCTATCCGAAATTTTAAATCTCTGACTGAGAAATTTATAGCTCGCTTCATAACAAGCAGCTCCCACCCGAAGATAATGGATGCACTGCTTACTATGAAGAAGAAGTTGCGGGAGAACCTCAGAGAGTATGCAAATAGGTATTGGGAAGTATTTAATGAAGTTGAGGATTTCTTGGAGCAGGTCGCCATAGTATCTTTCAAAATTGGTTTGCCTAGATCCTGCCTCCTACAACAGTCCTTAACTAAGAAGGAGGTCACAACCATCGACGTCTTGATGGCTCTTATTGAAAAATAAGCCAAAGTCGAGGACGTGACCCATATTAATGTAGGGGATAATGGCCACACAAAGGCTAATAAAGGAGCCTAGAAAAATGAACCACATAAGAAAAGGAACAAGAATGGGGAAAAAATGGCTCCAAGAATGGGAATAAAAATGATACCTCGAAGGTATTTCAGGCTATAAAAATAGTATTTAAGGAGACGATATATAATATTCTTGCAAAGATTACAGATGAGCCATTTATTAAGTGGCCAAAGAAGATGGGAGGAGACCCTTTCAAGAGGACTAGCGCACTAAGGTGCACGTTCCACATAGAGGGTGGTCACAAGACTGATTATTATAAATCCCTCAAATCTCACCTCGAGGAGTTGACCTAAGATGGGCACCTTAATGAGTTTATGGAGAAGATGATAGCTAAGGAAACAACGAACGGTGAGCAGAGGCCTGATAATGCCCTCGAGGAGGATATCGACCATGAATTTGTAGTGATACATGGGTTTTCAGACCTCAAACAAATTCAAGGAAATACAGCTCGGATGGAAGTTAAAAAGCTTAATGTAGTCATGCATGCCTTTCAGATTGAATCGGAAAAGACTCAGGTATGGAAGCATCGACAACTGGATGACGTCGATTCCAATATGCATATTGTGTTCACGGATGAAGATTTGGTCGGGTTAGAACCCCTCATCATGACGCACTGGTCATTAAACTCAAGATAGCCAACTGGGATGTCGATAGGTACCTCGTCGACCAAGGCAGCTTGTTCGAAGTAATATACCTTGAATTGTTCAGAAAGTTGAAGCTGAGCATAGTCGACCTCAAGGAAGACACTGTTCCGTTAGTTGACTTCGCGGGAAAGATCATAGTCCCTTTGGGAAAGATGATCCTGTTAGTCAGGGTAGGAAACATCCAAAAAATGATTGAGTTTCTTGCTGTTGATATCGAATCACCGTACCAAGCCATCCTTGGCAGGGGATAGATCCATGAAATGAAGGTCATTCCATCGACCTGCCATTAGAAGTGGAAGTTTGTAACTAATCGAGGAGTAGTTGAGATCCATAGAGACCAAGTTATTAAAAGGAAGTGTTTCATCTCGACCATACACCCAAAATATGAGATGAAAGTGGAAGAATCAAGAATCAAGGAAGAATCCCATGAGGGGATGGTGCCCTCCAAATAGCCGTTAAGGTACGGTCGACTGTAAGTGGAGGAGACCAGGCTCCTTCCCCCTGAAAAGGGTTGTGAAGACCTGGAAGAAGTCACAGCTAGGACCATATTGACTATTTTTTTATTAGTACCTACTTGACCTATCGTGAGAAAAGAGAACTAGTTACCCTTCTCCAGAGAAACTTGGATGTTTTTGCATGGGAGTCGTACGAGTTGCTTGGGATTGATCCCAACATTACTTGTCATCGATTGCATGTGGACCCAACCTTCAAGCCAGTCATACAGAAGTCTCACCGAATAGACCCAGAGAAAGCTAAGCAGTAGATAAAGAGGTCAAGAAGCTACTGGATGCATTTTCTATACGGGAGGTTCAGTTCCCTAAATGGTTATCCAACCCAGTAGTAGTTCCAAAGAGAAATGTAAAGTGGATAGTTTGTATCGACTTCATCGATCTTAAAGGTCCTACCCCAAAGACAGTTTCCCCATTTCTAAGATTAATCAACTGGACGATGCTACAACCTCACATGAGAGGATGAGCTTTTTAGATGCGTACTCTGGATACCATTAAATCCCCCTTCACGTGTTGGATCAAGATAAGACCTCCTTCATAACCACTATTGATTTATATTGTTATAAAGTTATGCCTTTTGGCCTTAAGAATGCAGGAGCGGCTTATCAATGGCTAGTCACGAAGATGTTTAAAGATTAAATGGGGGTTAATATGAAGGTTTACATCGATGACATGCTCATAAAGAGCAAGCTCAAGGACAATTACCTCTCCGACCTGGCAAAGACTTTCAAAATCCTAAAGAAATACCGAATGAAACTCAATGCAAGTAAGTGTTCTTTCGGTGTCCAGTAAGGAAAATTCCTTGGATAATTGGCTAGCAAGAGAGGAATAGAGACAAATCCCAACCAGATTGATGCCATCAACAAAGTTCAGCCCCCTCAAACAGTAAGAGATGCAGATAAGCTCATGGGAATGCTCACCGTGCTCAATCGATTCATTTCCAAGTCTTCAGAGCGGTGTTAATCGTTCTTTAAGTTGTTTAAAAGAAACAAGGGCATGACATGGTACGAGGACTGCTCGAGGGCCTTAAAAGAACTCAAGGCCTACCTCAGCAGTACCCCTTTGCTCATGATTCCTAGAAAGAATGATCCTTTATATCTTCACCTTGTAGTATCAAACCATGCTTTGAGCTCTGCCTTGGTATGTGAGAGAGAGGGGAGACATCAATGTAACAACCCGCGTAATTTTGGGGTATTTTCAAAATATAGAGGAAAATAAAGTTTTTGGTAAAATTATATTTATTGCTAAAATATGATGGTTATTATTTTTTAAAGGCAATAATTTAAAACGGTTTCGAAATCGAAATTAAAATGGAGTTTTAATTGAAATTTTATTATATAGTAGAGTCCTCAAAATATAAACCTCTCTTAGAGTCCATAAAATACAAAACTCTATAGAAAAAAAAATATTTAAATATATTGAATGGTTCGATCGAGATGAATTTTTTTTCTGTAGCTTCCTCTCATCCTCACCTAATTCTCCGTAAAATTTCATCCAATTCCAACAATCCGATCGCCCGGAATAAAAATTTTATTGTTTGTATCTGATTAAAACTCTTTTCTTAATCAAACTCTTAATCCGTTATATATCGTGGATGGAATTTTCAAATCACTTTTTCTCGAACTTTTTAACCAGAAGACCTCTCCAAAATTACTCCCTTTCATATACAAACCATAGACCCAAATTTATTCAAGATTTCAACCTTAGATTAGAAGGCTTATTTGGTGTTTTCTTGAGTGTGGGCTAGAACGAGATTTGATTATTTTCGTGAGAAGAACGTGATGGTGTGAATAGATTTTGAGGCTAAACTTATGTGATGATTCATGTTGGTCCTTTTTGGTGGTTTAAGGTATGGGGTTTTTCACAATATGCTCCTTAATCTCGCGAGTATTATTCTCATTGTTTTCTTGTGATTATTGACTCATATTTGAATTGATAAATTCATTTGGAAATCTGAAAATATTTGTTGGAATCTAATTTCGATTCACGTGGTATTACATTTGGTGTTGAGCATGTTGTCATGAGATTTTAATATGACACTGAAGTTGGTCACCAGCCAATATTCCTTTTTTCGGATATGCTAGAAAAATGCATAGGCGCGGTACGGTGGTGAGGTCAGGTGACCCGATTAATGTGTTGTTGAGAAATTATACTGATATAATTTCTATTGAGATTCGCATTTGATTTGAATATTCATATTCGTATTGTTGTGTTTTACTCACTGCTAATATTTGTTGAGCATCTTTCCTGTCGTATTGTGTACTTCCCCATTTCTTCTTTTAGTGGCAGGTTAGCGCGGATTTGGGTGCTTTGGAGAATGATATTTAGCATGGATTATTTGGGAAGAATTTTAATACAATAAATGGGAAGACTTGTATTATTTTGATGTATAGAGCATTGGAGATTTGTATTTTTCGAGTTAGATAGTTGTTGTATGTAATTCGAGAGACTTGGTATTAATTTGAAGAGATTGAGATTTGTAGTTCTCTTTTGTTGTTTTGGGATTTAGATGCTCTATACCTTGTTATATTGTGGTTTTGGTTAGTTTTATCGAGTAGCGCTCCGCTCCGCTCTCCCCGGGTGGGCGGGGTGTTAGAAATGGTATCAGAGCTTAGGTATACGACCACCCTCGGTTCTTGGGTTTTGTGTCTGTTGAGTTTTTATGGCACGTATTTTTGGAGATAGAATTTTTAGATGATGGTTTCGTGTTAGGCATCTAGATTAGATGTGAGGAATTTATTTTTGGTGACGAGATTTTGTTTGGAGATTATTGGCCTGATTTTTGAGAGTCAGGCATTCGGCGAATTTCGAGGGCGAAATTCCATTGTTAGTGGGGAAGTGTAACAATCCGCGTAATTTTGGGGTATTTTCAAAATATAGAGGAAAATAAAGTTTTTGGTAAAATTATTTTTATTGCTAAAATATGTTGGTTATTATTTTTTAAAGGCAAGAATATAAATCGGTTTCGAAATCGGAATTAAAATGGAGTTTTAATTGAAATTTTATTATACAGTAGAGTCCTCAAAATATAAACATCTCTTAGAGTCCTTAAAACATAAAACTCTGTAGCCAAAAAAAAATATTTAAAAATATTGAATGGTCCAATCGAGCTGAATTTTTTTCTGTAGCTTCCTCTCATCTTCACCTAATTCTCGGTAAAATTTCATCCAATTCCAACAATCCGATCGCCCGAAATAAATTTTTTATTATTTGTATCTGATTAGAACTCTTTTCTTAATCAAACTCTTAATCCTTTATATATCAACAAATTCGTGGATGGACGTTTCAAATCACTTTTTCTCAAACTTTTCAACCAGAAGACCTCTCCAAAATTACTCCCTTTCATATACGAACCACAGACCCAAACTTATTCATGATTTCAACCTTAGATTAGAAGGTTTATTTGGTGTTTTCTCTAGTGTGGGTTAGAACGAGATTTGTTTATTTTAGCGAGAAGAATGTCATGGTGTGAATAAATTTTGAGGCTAAACTTATGTGATGATTCATGTTGGTTCTTTTTGGTGGTTTAAGGTATGGGGTTTTACACAATATGCTCCTTAATCTCGCGAGTATTATTCTCGTTGTTTTTTTGTGATTATTGACTCATATTTGAATTGATAAATTAATTTGGAAATCTGGAAATATTTGTTGGAATCTAATTTCGATTCATGTGGTATTACATTTGGTGTTGAGCATGTTGTCATTAGATTTTAATATGACACTGAAGTAGGGCACCCTCCAATATTCCTTCTTCCGGATATGCTAGAAAAATGCATAGGCGCGGTACGGTGGTGAGGTCTGGTGACTCGATTAATGTGTTGTTGAGAAATTATACTGATATAATTGCTATTGAGATTCGCATTTGATTTGAATATTCGTATTCGTATTTTTGCCTTTTACTCACTGCTAATATTAGTTGAGCATCTTTCCTGTCGTATAGTGTACTTCCCCAGTTTTTCTTTTAGTGGAAGGTTAGCGCGGATTTGGGCACTTTGGAGAATGATATTTAGCATGGATTATTTGGGAAGAATTTTAATACAAGAAATGAGAAGCCTTGTATTATTTTGATGTATAGAGCATTGGAGATTTGTATTTTTTGAGTTAGATAGTTGTTGTATGTAATTCGGGAGACTTGGTATTAATTTGAAGAGATTGAGATTTGTAGTTCTCTTTTGTAGTTTTAGGATTTAGATGCTCTATACCTTGTTATATTGTGGTTTTGGTTAGTTTTATCGAGTAGCTCTCCGCTCCGCTCTTCCCGGGCGGGCGGGGTGTTACAAATGGTATCAGAGCTTAGGTATACGACCACCCTCGGATCTTGGGTTTTGGGTCTGTTGCATTTTATGGCACGTATTTTTGGAGATAGAATTATTAGATGATTGTTTCGTGTACGACATCTAGATTAGATGTGAGGAATTTATTTTTGATGACGAGATTTTGTATGGAGATTGTTGGCCCGATTTTTGAGAGTCAGGCATTCGGCGAATTTCGAGGGCGAATTTCAAGTCCGATCCAGCTGAGTTTTTTTCTGTAGCTTCCTCTCGTCTTCAGCTAATTCTCTGTAAAATTTCATCCAATTCCAACGGTCCGATCGCCCGGAATAAAATTTTTAATGTTTGTATCTGATTAGAATTCTTTTCTTAATCAAACTCTTAATCCTTTATATATCGTGGATGGACTTTTCAAATCACTTTTTCTCAAGCTTTTCAACCAGAAGAGCTCTCCAAAATTACTCCCTTTCATATACAAACCATAGACCCAAACTTATTCAAGAGTTCAACCTTAGATTAGAAGGCTTATTTGGTGGTTTCTCGAGTGTGGGCCAGAACGAGATTTGATTATTTTCGCGAGAAGTACGTGATGGTGTGAATAGATTTTGAGGCTAAACTTATGTGATGATTCATGTTGGTTCTTTTTGGTGGTTTAAGGTATGGGGTTTTACACAATATGCTCCTTAATCTCGCGAGTATTATTCTCGTTGTTTTCTTGTGATTATTGACTCATATTTGAATTGATAAATTCATTTGGAAATCTGGAAATATTTGTTGGAATCTAATTTCGATTCATGTGGTATTATATTTGGTGTTGAGCATGTTGTCATGAGATTTTAATATGACATTAAAGTTGGTCACCCGCCAATATTATTTTTTTCGGATATGCTAGAAAAATTCATAGGCGCGGTACGGTGGTGAGGTCTGGTGACCCGGTTAATGTGTTGTTGAGAAATTATACTGATATAATTGCTATTGAGATTCGCATTTGATTTGAATATTCATATTCGTATTGTTGTGTTTTACTCACCGCTAATATTTGTTGAGCATCTTTCCTGTCGTATTGTGTACTTCCCCATTTTTTCTTTTTGTGGCAGGTTAGCGCGGATTTGGGCGCTTTGGAGAATGATATTTAGCATGGATTATTTGGGAAGAATTTTAATACAAGAAATGAGAAGACTTGTATTATTTTGATGTATAGAGCATTGGAGATTTGTATTTTTCGAGTTAGATAGTTGTTGTATGTAATTCGAGAGACTTGGTATTAATTTGAAGAGATTGTGATTTGTAGTTCTCTTTTGTTGTTTTGGGATTTAGATGCTCTATACCTTGTTATATTGTGGTTTTGGTTAGTTTTATCGAGTAGCGCTCCGCTCCGCTCTCCCCAGGTGGGCGGGGTGTTACAAATGGTATCAGATCTTAGGCATACGACCACTCTCAGGTCTTGGATTTTGGGTCTGTTGCATTTTTATGGCACGTATTTTTGGAGATAGAATTTTTAGATGATCGTTTCGTGTTAGGCATCTAAATTAGATGTGAGGAATTTATTTTTGGTGACTAGATTTTGTTTGGAGATTGTTGGCCTGATTTTTGAGAGTCGGGCATTCGACGAATTTCGAGGGCATAATTCCATTGTTAGTGGGGAAGTGTAACAACCCGCGTAATTTTGGGGTATTTTCAAAATATAAAGGAAAATAAAGTTTTTGGTAAAATTATTTTTATTGCTCAAATATGTTGGTTATTATTTTTTAATGGCAAGAATTTAAAACGGTTTCGAAATCAAAATTAAAATGGAGTTTTAATTAAAATTTTATTATATAGTAGAGTCCTCAAAATATAAACCTCTCTTAGAGTCCTTAAAACATAAAACTCTATAGCAAAAAAAATATTTAAAAATATTGAATGGTTCGATCGAGCTGAATTTTTTTCTGTAGCTTCCTCTCATCTTCACCTAATTCTCCATAAAATTTCATCCAATTCCAACAATCCGATCGCCCGGAATAAAATTTTTATTGTTTGTATCTGATTATAACTCTTTTCTTAATCAAACTCTTAATCCTTTATATATCGTGGATGGACTTTTCAAATCACTTTTTCTCAAACTTTTCAGCCAGAAGACCTCTCCAAAATTACTCCCTTTCATATACAAACCATAGACCCAAACTTATTCAAGATTTCAACCTTAGATTAGAAGGCTTATTTGGTGTTTTCTCGAGTGTGGGCTAGAACGAGATTTGATTATTTTCGCGAGAAGAACGTGATGGTGTGAATAGATTTTGAGGCTAAACTTATGTGATGATTCATGTTGGTTCTTTTTGGTGGTTTAAGGTATGGGGTTTTACACAATATGCTCCTTAATCTCGCGAGTAATATTCTCGTTGTTTTCTTGTGATTATTGACTCATATTTGAATTGATAAATTCATTTGGAAATCTGGAAATATTTGTTGGAATCTAATTTCGATTCATGTGGTATTATATTTGGTGTTGAGCATGTTGTCATGAGATTTCAATATGACATTAAAGTTGGTCACCCGCCAATATTATTTTTTTCGGATATGGTAGAAAAATTCATAGGCGCGGTACGGTGGTGAGGTCTGGTGACCCGGTTAATGTGTTGTTGAGAAATTATACTGATATAATTGCTTTTGAGATTCGCATTTGATTTGAATATTCCTATTCGTATTGTTGTGTTTTATTCACCGCTAATATTTATTGAGCATCTTTCCTATCGTATTGTGTACTTCCCCATTTTTTCTTTTAGTGGCAGGTTAGCGCGGATTTGGGCGCTTTGGAGAATGATTTTTAGCATGGATTATTTGGGAAGAATTTTAATGCAAGAAATGAGAAGACTTGTATTATTTTGATGAATAGAGCATTGGAGATTTTTATTTTTCGAGTTAGATAGTTGTTGTATGTAATTCGAGAGACTTGGTATTAATTTGAAGAGATTGAGATTTGTAGTTCTCTTTTGTTGTTTTGGGATTTAGATGATCTATACCTTGTTATGTTGTGGTTTTGGTTAGTTTTATCGAGTAGCTTTCTCTCCGCCCTCCCCGGGTGGGCGGGGTGTTACAAATGGTATCAGAGCTTAGGTATACGACCACCCTCGGGTCTTGGGTTTTGGGTCTGTTGCGTTTTTATGACACGTATTTTTGGAGATAGAATTTTTAGATGATCGTTTCGTGTTAGGCATGTAGATTAGAAGTGAGGAATTTATTTTTGGTGACGAGATTTTGTTTGGAGATTGTTGGCCTGATTTTTGAGAGTCAGGCATTCGACGAATTTCGAGGGCGAAATTCCATTGTTAGTGGGGATGTGTAATAACCCGCGTAATTTTGGGGTATTTTCAAAATATAGAGGAAAATAAAGTTTTTGGTAAAATTATTTTTATTGCTCAAATATGTTGGTTATTATTTTTTAAAGGCAAGAATTTAAAACGGTTTCGAATCGAAATTAAAATGGAGTTTTAATTGAAATTTTATTATAGAGTAGAGTCCTCAAAATATAAACCTCTCTTAGAGTCCTTAAAACATAAAACTCTATAGCAAAAAAAAAATATTTAAAAATATTGAATGGTTTGATCGAGTTGAATTTTTTTCTGTAGCTTCCTCTCATCTTCACCTAACTCTCCATAAAATTTCATCCAATTCCAACAATCCGATCGCCCGGAATAAAATTTTTATTGTTTGTATCTGATTAAAATTCTTTTCTTAATCAAACTCTTAATCCTTTATATATCGTGGATGGACTTTTCAAATCACTTTTTCTCAAACTTTTCAACCAGAAGACCTCTCCAAAATTACTCCCTTTCATATACAAACCATAGACCCAAACTTATTCAAGATTTCAACCTTAGATTAGAAGGCTTATTTGGTGTTTTCTCGAGTGAGGGCTAGAACGAGATTTGATTATTTTCGTGAGAAGAACGTGATGGTGTGAATAGATTTTGAGGCTAAACTTATGTGATGATTCATGTTGGTACTTTTTGGTGGTTTAAGGTATGGGGTTTTACACAATATGCTCCTTAATCTCGCGAGTATTATTCTCGTTGTTTTCTTGTGATTATTGACTCATATTTGAATTGATAAATTCATTTGGAAATCTAGAAATATTTGTTGGAATCTAATTTCGATTCACGTGGTATTACATTTGGTGTTGATCATGTTGTCATGAGATTTTAATATGACACTGAAGTTGGTCACCCGCCAATATTCCTTTTTTCGGATATGCTAGAAAAATGCATAGGCGCGGTACGGTGGTGAGGTCAGGTGACCCGATTAATGTGTTGTTGAGAAATTATACTGATATAATTGCTATTGAGATTCGCATTTGATTTGAATATTCATATTCGTATTGTTGTGTTTTACTCACCGCTAATATTTGTTGAGCATCTTTCCTGTCGTATTGTATACTTCCCCATTTCTTCTTTTAGTGGCAGGTTAGCGGGGATTTGGGTGCTTTGGAGAATGATATTTTGCATGGATTATTTGGGAAGAATTTTAATACAATAAATGGGAAGACTTGTATTATTTTGATGTATAGAGCATTGGAGATTTGTATTTTTCGAGTTAGATAGTTGTTGTATGTAATTCGAGAGACTTGGTATTTAATTTGAAGAGATTGAGATTTGTAGTTCTCTTTTGTTGTTTTGGGATTTAGATGCTCTATACCTTGTTATATTGTGGTTTTGGTTAGTTTTATCGAGTAGCGCTCCGCTCCGCTTTGTTCGGGCGGGCGGGGTATTACAAATGGTATCAGAGCTTAGGCATACGACCACCCTCGAGTCTTGGGTTTTGGGTCTGTTACGTTTTTATGGTACGTATTTTTTGAGATAGAATTTTTAGATGATCGTTTCGTGTTAGGCATCTAGATTAGATGTGAGGAATTTATTTTTGGTGACGAGATTTTGTTTGGAGATTGTTGGCCTGATTTTTGAGAGTCAGGCATTCGGCGAATTTCGAGGGCGAAATTCCATTGTTAGTGGGGAAGTGTAACAACCCACGTAATTTTGGGGTATTTTCAAAATATAGAGGAAAATAAAGTTTTTGGTAAAATTATTTTTATTGCTCAAATATGTTGGTTATTATTTTTTAAAGGAAAGAATTTAAAACGGTTTCGAAATCAGAATTAAAATGGAGTTTTAATTGAAATTTTATTATATACTAGAGTCCTCAAAATATAAACCTCTCTTAGAGTCCTTAAAACATAAAACTCTATAGCAAATTTTTTTTTAAAAATATTAAAGGGTTCGATCGAGCTGAATTTTTTTCTGTAGCTTCCTCTCATCTTCTCCTAATTCTCCGTATAATTTCATCCAATTCCAACAATCCGATCGCCCGAAATAAATTTTTTATTGTTTGTATCTGATTAGAACTCTTTTCTTAATCAAACTCTTAATCCTTTATATATCGTGGATGGACTTTTCAAATCACTTTTTCTCAAACTTTTCAACAAGAAGACCTCTCCAAAATTACTCCCTTTCGTATACAAACCATAGACCCAAAGTTATTCAAGATTTCAACCTTAGATTAGAAGGCTTATTTGGTGTTTTCTCGAGTGTGGGCTAGAACGAGATTTGATTATTTTCGCGAGAAGAACGTGATGGTGTGAATAGATTTTGAGGCTAAACTTATGTGATGATTCATGTTGGTTCTTTTTGGTGGTTTAAGGTATGGGGTTTTGCACAATATGCTCCTTAATCTCGCGAGTATTATTCTCGTTGTTTTCTTGTGATTATTGACTCATATTTGAATTGATAAATTCATTTGGAAATCCGGAAATATTTGTTGGAATCTAATTTCGATTCATGTGGTATTACATTTGGTGTTGAGCATGTTGTCAAGAGATTTTAATATGACACTGAAGTTGGTCACCCGCCAATATTCCTTTTTTCGAATATGCTACAAAAATGCATAGGTGCGGTACAGTGGTGAGGTCTGGTGACCCGGTTAATGTGTTGTTGAGAAATTATACTGATATAATTGGTATTGAGATTCGCATTTGATTTGAAAATTCGTATTCGTATTGTTGTGTTTTACTCACCGCTAATATTTGTTTAGCATCTTTCCTGTCGTATTGTGTACTTCCCCATTTTTTCTTTTTGTGGCAGGTTAGCGCGGATTTGGGCGCTTTGGAGAATGATATTTAGCATGGATTATTTGGGAAGAATTTTTATACAAGAAATGATAAGACTTGTATTTTTTGATGTACAGAGCATTGGAGATTTGTATTTTTCGAGTTAGATAGTTGTTGTATGTAATTCGAGAGACTTGGTATTAATTTGAAGAGATTGAGATTTGTAGTTCTCTTTTGTTGTTTTGGGATTTAGATGCTCTATACCTTGTTATATTGTGGTTTTGGTTAGTTTTATCGAGTAGCGCTCCGCTCCGCTCTCCCCGGGCGGGCGGGGTGTTACAAATGGTATCAGAGCTTAGGTATACGACCACTCTCGGGTCTTGGGTTTTGGGTCTGTTGCGTTTTTATGACACGTATTTTTGGAGATAGAATTTTTAGATGATCGTTTCGTGTTAGGCATCTAGATTAGATGTGAGGAATTTATTTTTGGTGACGAGATTTTGTTTGGAGATTGTTGGCCTGATTTTTGAGAGTCAGGCATTCGGCGAATTTCGAGGGCGAAATTCCATTGTTAGTGGGGAAGTGTAACAACCCGCGTAATTTTGGGGTATTTTCAAAATATAAAGGAAAATAAAGTTTTTGGTAAAATTATTTTTATTTCTCAAATATGTTGGTTATTATTTTTTAATGGCAAGAATTTAAAATGGTTTCGAAATCAAAATTAAAATGGAGTTTTAATTGAAATTTTATTATATAGTAGAGTCCTCAAAATATAAACCTCTCTTAGAGTCCTTAAAACCTAAAACTTTATAGCAAAAAAAAAAAAAATTAAAAATGTTGAAGGATTCGATCGAGCTGAATTTTTTTCTGTAGCTTCCTCTCATCTTCACCTAATTCTCCGTATAATTTCATCCAATTCCAATAATCCGATCGCCCGGAATAAATTTTTTATTGTTTGTATCTGATTAGAACTCTTTTCTTAATCAAACTCTTAATCCTTTATATATCGTGGATGGACTTTTCATATCACTTTTTCTCAAACTTTTCAACCAGAAGACCTCTCCAAAATTACTCCCTTTTATATACAAACCATAGACCCAAACTTATTCAAGATTTCAACCTTAGATTAGAAGGCTTATTTGGTGTTTTCTCGAGTGTGGGCTAGAACGAGATTTGATTATTTTCGCGAGAAAAACGTGATGGTGTGAATAGATTTTGAGGCTAAACTTATGTGATGATTCATGTTGGTTCTTTTTGGTGGTTTAATGTATGGGGTTTTACACAATATGCTCCTTAATCTCACGAGTATTATTCTCGTTGTTTTCTTGTGATTATTGACTCATATTTGAATTGATAAATTTATTTGGAAATCTAGAAATATTTGTTGGAATCTAATTTCGATTCATGTGGTATTACATTTGTTGTTGAGCATGTTGTCATGAGATTTTAATATGACACTGAAGTTGGTCACCCGCCAATATTCCTTTTTTCGGATATGCTAGAAAAATGCATAGGCGCGGTACGGTGGTGAGGTCTGGTGACCCGATTAATGTGTTGGTGAGAAATTATACTGATATAATTGCTATTGAGATTCGCATTTGATTTGAATATTCGTATTCGTATTATTGTGTTTTACTCACCGCTAATATTTGTTGAGCAGCTTTCTTGTCGTATTGTGTACTTCCCCATTTTTTCTTTTAGTGGCAGGTTAGGGCGGATTTGGGCGCTTTGGAGAATGATATTTTGCATGGATTATTTGGGAAGAATTTTAATACAATAAATGAGAAGACTTGTATTATTAAAATGTATAGAGCATTGAAGATTTGTATTTTCCGAGTTAGATAGTTGTTGTATATAATTCGAGAGACTTGGTATTAATTTGAAGAGATTGAGATTTGTAGTTCTCTTTTGTTGTTTTGGGATTTAGATGCTCTATACCTTGTTATATTGCGGTTTTGGTTAGTTTTATCGAGTAGCGCTCCGCTCCGCTCTCCTTTGGCGGGCGGGGTGTTACGAACTGATATCTGCCATGTGACAAATGGTCGGCTCATCGGATAAGAGTCAAAGCTGCTCGCTTTTACCTATCTGCTGATGGGAAGTTGTATAAGAGATCCTTCACTGGACCCTAACTCCAGTGCGTTCATCCACAAGGCATCGAGCAAGTTCTGCACGATCTTTGTGAGGGTATTTGTGAAAGTAACATAGGAGGAAGGTCGCTAGCCTTTCGAGCAATAAAGGAAGGGTATTAGTGGCCATACATGCAGAAGGACACTGGAGTTTACGTTCAGTGGTGCGAGAAATGCCAAAAAACATTCACCCATGGTCCACCAGCTTGCCAACAACCTAAAGTCACTAACCAACCCGTGGCCCTTTGCCCAATGGGGTTTGGACATTTTACGTCCTCTGCCTACTGCAACAGGCAATTGGAAGTATCTGTTGGTCGCCAAAGACCACTTCATAAAGTGGATAGAGGCAGAACCACTGGTGAACATCAGGGACGCAGACATGATGAGGCTTGTATGGAGAAACATCATTACCCGCCTCGGCATACTAAGAACGATCATTACCGACAACAAGACCCAGTTCGAGAGTGTCCCCTTCTAAAGTTTTTGCAACAATCATGGAATTAGGTACTATTTCAGCTCTGTAGCATATCCCCAGAGCAATGGTCAAGCTGAGGCTTCCAACGAGACAGTGATCGATGGACTAAAGAAATGACTGTGACGGTCCAAAGGAGCTTGGGCGAACAAATTGCAACACATCCTCTGGGCCTATCGCACCACCCTAAGGTGAGCAACTGGGAAAACACCCTTTGCACTCTCATATGGGATGGAAGCAGTTATTCCGCTAAAAACTGGTTTCCCAGCCATGAGGTCTACGTTGGTCGACTAAGGCCACAATGATGAAGCATTACTCACTGAACTTGACTTAGCCGATGAACGAAGAGAATTGGCTCTAGTTAAACTGGCATCCTACCAGCAAAAACTAGTCAAGAAGTACAACCAGAAAATTAACCCAAGGAAATTTCAAGTTGGGGAGTATGTCCTAAGGAAAGTCCTTGGCAGTTCTGTGAAACCATCAGATGGCATGCTTGGACCGAACTGAGAAGGACCGTTCAAGGTGGTAAGGGATGACCTGCAAGGAGCCCATTACTTGGAAACAATGGAGGGCAGGGAGATAGCAAGAGCCTAGAATGTGGCCAACCTGAAGAAATTATACTTCTAGATTTCCCTATCTATGCACCATTAGTTTAAGAAAATTTATATTTACAAATGAATGTTGCTCTCTGTTCCTCACTTTGATCAGTAAAACTCAATTGGCCTTGGCATTCTATAAGTATTGGTTGTCTCAAATACATTTCATTATATGCACCCTTTCCAAGTTACAGGCTTCACTCTTATAACATGTATGATAAAGATCATGGATTACAATAAGTTGGATAACTTGCTCCAGTAAACAAATCTCTTGAGCTTGCCTCCTGTGATTGCACTATAGTGGTTGGGTTTATACTAGCTCAACTTCCCCAAATTATAGTTTGCAGGGTTGACACATAATGACCCTCCTTAGGCCTTTGTTCATAACACAATTGGCCTCCTAGGTTGCTCTGGTAACAAATAAAGACCTACAGGGGATCCTTAGGTAGCACGGCCAACCCAGGTTGGCCGCCAACATAGTTTTGCTCTAAAATTTTGCTCAGGTGGATTTCCCATTAATCAGGTGTATCCTCGCCATCGCCCTACTTAGGCCTAAGGCAGTGTGACGATGCGACCTAAAATGCAAAGTGAGGTGGAATGGTATGGCTAAGACATACTGGACTGGGAGAATACTCATTTAAAAATAAACTCTAAGTCACATTTAGTCGACCGAGATGCCCAAAATAACCAGAGATTACTAATTAATCAGAAAACATACAACATATGTTTAGTCGGCCTTGGCCCAAAACGTAAATATTTTATTGCTAAAGGTTACACAATTACATGTGCAACAGTGATAAAATAAATCAAATCCTAAGGAGGTCTGGGTCACTGATCTAGGTAGTCAGCTAATCGCGCTCTTCAACCATCATTAGGATGAGGGGCAAAATCTTCCTCAACCACCTCCGAGCCTGGATCCAGTAGCTGTCTCGGGATAACATCTATTTAGATCCAGCGGTCATCCCTTCTAAATGGATTTGGTTCCAAGGACGAGGGAGTGATCTCGTGCCTGTACTAGAGGGCAGAATTCTTGGGCACCATTAACTCCCTGAGGGCACTTATCCACCCTCTAATGAAGGGCATCTCCTCGACCTCCTTTATCTTTGTAGGAGCGTCTTTCTAGCCTTGGTTGTATCCATCTTCCCACACCTGATGAAGACCTTTTTTGAACAGGTGCCTTATTCTGGTGACGTCCCTCTGAAGACCATCAGTTATCACATACGCTCGACAAATATCTCCTTTTAGCTCGACAATCTCCCTGTGGGAATCGCCATCGTCAGTTCTAGCTCGCTGCCTAGATGATGAAGAATAACCTTGTATAATTACCGGAGTAATGAATGATGAGTTGTCCATGAGGCATGGAACTTCCCTCCTTAAAGCATCATTCTCCTGTTGTCACACCTCCCCAACCTGGTTAATTTCAAATGCATCCAAGAGATTCGCCTTCAGAGAATTAACCTATTCTTAAACAGAGGCACCAATCTCTTTCATCTTTGCAAGTCGATCCTTAAGCTTGGCAATAATTTCGGACTGATCTTTGTAGTCCTTATTCCTTGCCCTAAGGGATTTACAGATTTTGACAAAAGCTCAGCGAACTTGGTCGCTCATATTAGAACCAAGATTTTAGCCTAGGCGAGAGGTAGCAGGGATATAATCATCAAGATCGATAAACTACAAAGCACGAGAGCACACATAATACATATATCAGCAAATGCAAGACAAAGAACTTCTTTATTTCATTAAAATTAGCGCTTGCCAGATATAGGTACATTGAGTGGAAAGAAGAAAAAGAAAAAAATACAAAAGGATCCCTAATAGCCTAGTTGGTGACATCGACCTGCTCAGAAGCGGTTGTCTCTTTCCCCTTATCAACTGCAGCCTCGCCTGTCTCAGCACCAACCACACATCCCTCGATCAGGGCAAGGTTTATTCCCTGGCCACCAGCAGGAGTAGCAGGGGAAAAAGGAGAAGCTGGAACATCATCAGCAGTAGAATCTCCACCAGTCCGAGCAGTTGGGGCACCATCTTCAATAACTGTCTTAGGGCCAGGATTGTGCTCACTGAATATAGAAGAATTAGTAGCAACTCCAGCATCACCTAAGGCTCGATCCCAACCTTTCTTGAAGTTTTCTAGATTGATGTAGTCAGTTTACTTTTTGGTATCTTCATAGGCTACCTCCCATCCCTTATTGTAGCCACTCTCTCTAATGGCGTCAACCTCTGCCTCCAGGCTCTTCACCTTCTTAGTGACCCCTTTATTTTCATCTGTGATGGCTAGTTTTCTCACCATGACTAGCTCATAGGCTTCACGAAGTTCCTTCAGCTCTTTGGTCTCCCCAGCCCTCTCCTTGACAACAGAAGACTCAGCCTCTGTGAGAGCTTTATCGGAGGACTTCTCGGCCTCCTGAGTATTCTTTAAGATCCCCATGAGATGAGCATTCCTCCTCACCAACTTATCTCAACTGCAGAGATGGACGGTGCAGTCAGATAAAAACTGCAGGAAGAAACAGATGTGAGTCAAAGAGTACGAAGAAATCAAAAGAGATAAGTACGAAGAAATTAAAAGAGAAAAAGAAAAAGAGGAAATGGCCTTACCAAAGCTAGTCCCTGATCTTCCTTCAGGGCTAACTGGTCTGGTCCCATCTTTGAAGACCGCTCGTGGTCCTCCGTCAGCACTGCTCTCTCGAGCATTATGGGAGCAAGCTGAGGGGCTAAAGCCACAGATGCCCCCTCATCTAGGACAACCACATGCATAAGAGAAACCTGTGCTTTCTTCGTCCTTTCTTATCCTCTCCTCCTCTCCTTTTCCTTTTCCTTTTCCTTCTTCTCTTATTCTCTCCTCCTCTTTATTTCTCTTTTTATCTCTCTTTTCTCTTCCTCTTCCTCTTCAACTCCACTCTTTATCATGAGCTGTTGTTTGGGAACCACTAGAAGTATCCCTAGACCTTATCTTATGGATCTTCATCCTGTTGGACATCATCATCATCATCATTACGCATCAGGTTTTTTCTTCTAAGGGAGACATATCTTCCTGACTAGAACTCTCCGACCTGGAACATCCTAAATTAGAACCCTCCTCGCTAGACCTCTCTCCACCAGACTCATCCTCATTGGATCCCTCCTCATTGGATCCTGCCTCACCACTACCACCTCTGTCGCCTACAACAACACTAGAATCTGAGATGCTCTCCTCCTACTCATCTAGCTCGATGGGTCCGAGAGCACCTCCTTCCTCTTCTTCTTCCTCTGGGATATCTAGATGAGGATTGGAGTCTACTGGACGAGAGATGAAGATGGTGGTAGTGTTCTTGTATTGCAATAAGAAGGTAGCCAACCTGGGGTGTTCACCTTCTACAATAGAGTCCTTTATCTTCCAGGCTTTGATTAACTCAGTAACACGAATCTCGTGGAGACCAGTCTCTTGATTCTTGAACTTCGTTGAAAAAGAAAAGAAAATATTAGAGGAAGAACACATTAGAGCAACAATAAAAAAGCAGCAAGATTAAACAACAACCTATGAATTCCTCCCCATACATAGGGATCCGAGGTCCTCTATACCTTCCTCCCCCTACTTGGAAAGGGAATTGCCAATTCCTAACAATAAATCCCTCAGACTAGTAGTCCTTATGGTAATCTGGTAGGTTCACTACGAATACCCTGTTTGGACTCCTAGCTTTCAAGTAAAGAAGACCATAGGTAGTATGAGAAAAGCAATAACAAAAGAAAATTTCAACCAGTCCTGAGTTAGTCGCATTGAGTTGGTTTATTCTATAGACGCCATTTACAATTTTCCATACAATTGGAGAGCACTATGCTGGGACTATATCGAAGTACTGAAAGAAATGCAAGAACATGTGATTTAGGTGAAAGGTTAAACCCCTTGATACAACAGAAGAACATGAATCCAGTGGCCATCCTTAATGTCACGTACATTATGAGGAACAGGGTCACACTCAATATCCATCTAGTCGGGGATATTATAACATTTCCTAAATTCTACCAGAGATTTGTTGTCTATCTTTGCCATGAGAAAACCCTATCTATAGTAGAAAGAAAAATGACAAAAGGAAATATATAAAGAGAAGGGACTAAGAACTTACAAGGAAAAAAATGAAGCTTGAAATGATGAGAAACCATAGGTGAATTAGGACGAGAAGCAGGAAATAGCTTTTAAACAACGAAGAACAAGCTTGAAAGAAAGAGGAAACTTGAGAGCAAAAAATGTTTTAGAAGTGAGAGAAAGCAAGAAGTTAAAGTGACGAAGTGAATCGCCCAACACCTCGATTTAAACCCCTCAATGATAGTGCATGATAATTGAAGAAGATCTGTCGCCTAAACTTACTGTAAAATGGTGATTCACGCCCCTATCAATTTTAAAAATAACAACAGTGCCATCAGAGGAAGACCGAAGACGTTATTTAAAATTTATGAGCCCAAATTGTGGCCCCAAAATTTTTTGGGGCAATTGTGGGTACCCTTTTGTCGACTAGACCCATAAAAGAATCCGTCCAAGCCCAAGTGAATAATAAACGGCGCTCGACCCAAATTATGAATCCTGAATGACGGTTAGAGTAAAAGAATATGACCAAGTCCATAACCCTAAAATCTTGGATGAGATATTCAAGGGATATTGGGTTAACGAGTTGGTTACCAACACTCTCTCTCTCTCAACTGAATATATATTGTACCCCTGCCCGGGGCATAGGGGCATGTGAAAAACTTTCTCGAGAGTTACTCAATACAACAGTAGACCTATCCGTGGACTAGGAAATTTTCCAAACCATATATATTCTTGCATTGTGATTGTGATTATTGCTGTTCTTATTATCTCGGTGATTGTTTTCCTTCATTAATTGTTTGTGTTGGGATTTTTGTCACCACGAAATTTATTTTGGGAATGAAAATGATTTTTCGAGGAGAATAACATAGATAAAATGATTTATTGAAAAGGAATGACCCAGGGCAATTTTTCAAAATAAGGATCTTTTCTAGAATTTGATTTTGGTAAAAGAGCTAAGATGGAATCTTCTAAAATAAGGGGGTGCCGATTGGAATATACCCCTTGACCTTCCTATCGACATGGGGGTCAAGTCAAATCATCCCCAGGCTTTGATTTCACTTTCCTGCACATCAGTGTACTCCTACAGGGATGAGAATTAATTGGATTTCCCGAGTTTTTATTTTTTCCAACTATTTTGAGTATAAAAAGGAGGGGTATGGGATGTCCTTTCTCCCCTAATATCCATATTTCTCTTCTTACTTCTCATTTCCTTTTCCCAAACTGCTCTTCCCATGTATGAATAATTATCCACTTACCTTAATGTTCCGGAGGCCATGTTCCTTTACAATGCGGGCCATAATGCTTTTAATTTACGTCGGATTTTTCTGTGGTGTAATCTAGCCATAGACTGAAATTTGCTAGAAGTGCGGTGCAATTATGGTACCCTGAGGACCATGTCTTTCGTTTTGTCCTAGACGAGGTCTATCCTACCTATGAGTAATTCTTGACAATGTTGGTGGACAACCCTAGTGTGGTGGCGGTTATGCCTGATTTATCACTTTCAACACAAACATTTCGGGTTGAGTTTCTCCATATTTCTCCTTTGACGGCTCGACTGTTAGTTCCTGGAGGGATTATTTATTTTTTAGGTAGTTATGTATTCTATGTGCCTAAGGATTTTTGAGGATGTTGTCTTTGCCGGAGTTGTTGCCTTGGGTCTTCCTTTGAGGCTTTTGCTGGTGATAGGGGACTTAACGACGAATCTCCAAGTGGATGCAATAACGGCTTATATGTTTTACCGCCATAATCCTACGGTAGTGGTGTTGGATGAGACTGTGAACGCCCTGGGCTTGGAAAGAGAGTCTTTCTAACTTTCTTAGAGGGAGCCCCATAATGTTGATCTTGTGGCTTGTAGAGGGATTTCATCTAGAGACCCTCCTGAGTATCCCTTGGCGGGTGTGCCTAATTTCTTTGTCTGACCTTTCTTTAGTTTTGACCCATCTTTAGAGAACTGGGTCAGCTGGTTCGTAGAACATGGATCTCGGTGTTTTTAATGGTTGGTGCCATAGTAAGGAGACCTGTAAATTGTTTTGCAACTTGGAAAGTACCAATATGTGCAGTTGGCCAACCTTAGTCAACCTTTATTTTATTTCCCCTAGCGGCCTATGTGCCAAGTTGGATGGGAACAAATTGTGCCCCATCACATAACGAACTTCTTTTTGATTGAGTACTTGAATGAATAATTTCTGATGATGTTGGGATACTTATGGCAGTGCCACCGACAGAGCAACCTATCATGTATCTAGGGACTACCTAAAGTGGTTATGGAAGTGGGTAGTAGAGACGATCATGGAGGAAAAGACCGATCAAAGGTGGTTTGTTGCCTTCAACACCATGGAGGATGGTGTTATGGTTTTGTCCAGTCTTGTTAGGGCGTACCACTCCATGGAGCGCATACGGAGTGTTAACCAGGAGTGGGAAACTTGAGGACCTCTGAGGTCAGAAATAATGAAAAAAGTTTGGGAAGCTTGGGTATTTTTTTGTGAAGCTAGGGTAATTTTTGGTGTTTTGTATTTTTAGGGTTTGGAATAATTTTTTTGTATCTTAGTAAGATTTAGGTTTGTTTAAGTATGATTTAGTCAGTGGAAAGAGGTAGTTTGTTTAATTACCTTCATTAATACTTCATGTAATGGAACTGGATTCCTTAACTAGAACTAGAAATTGATTTTGATAATATTTTATGTGCCTCTTGATGAGTTTTGCATTTGAATTATCTATACTAATCGCTAATTCATACATAATCTTTTTGTTCATTTAAATGAAAAGATGGACCGACGTCCTTAAAGGTTAGAAAATAATAGCATTTTATGAAATAGAAGGGGACCGTGCCCATGTATGGCTTATGGAATGCCTACATACCTTTGGGGGTTTTGAAAATTTTCATGAGTCTAATTTTGAAAAGAAAATGGTTTTGAGAAGATTAAGTCCCACTTAGTTATGGGTAGAGGAAACATAGATTTTTTTTTCTTAGAATAGAAGGCGGATGTGAAGAGTCATAGAGCGTCGAGATTTTGGGCTAAGGGTAAAAGTTCATGAGATGGTCCAGGTTGATTAGATGTGCCATCTATTTTTCGTGTAGGTCTGTGGGCATAACAGTATTTCCTAAGAGAATTTTCTTTACAATTTAGGGTCCAGCCCAATTTGGTTTGAATTTCTTACTGGGCCCCCAAACAGTATCCATGATTTCCTTGAGGACAAGGTCTCATTTCTGGACACTGCAGTCCTTGAATTTTTAGTTGAATGATCGTGTTATTTGGTGATAGTACCACTGTATATGTTTTCAGTAATTATGCCTCTTTTCATCCAAGAGTGATAGTTCGTCAAATAGGATCTGATGCAATTCTTCTTCGCTAACTTTTTTTAGCATGACGCATAAGGAAGGTATTTCTAGCTATACGGGTAGAACTGCTTCCATGCCGTATACTAGAGAATAAAGTGTAGCCCCAATAGGCGTTCTGATTCAAGTGTGGTAGCCCCAAAGGGTGTAAGGGATCCAGTCAGCTAAATTTTTATAACTCTCAGTAATCTTGCTAATTATGGTTTTGAGTCTTTTGTTAGTGGCTTCGACCCATTTGGTGAAGTTATAATTGGCGATTACGATGAATTTGTGACCGTTTGAAGCTTTGGGAATAACCTTCCCTATGACGCCAATGCTCCAAGTGGAGAAGGTATTTGGAGAGGCCATGTTGTATAGTTATCATTGAGGTAAGTGTTGGATGTTAGCAAACTTTTGGTATTTGAGGCATCTTCGAACATAAGAAGTGAAATCTTGAACCACGATGGTCCAATAGTACCCTTGACGAATAGTCTTTTTAGATAGCATATGATCGTTTATGTGGGGCCCTCATTTCTCATTGTGGATCTTTTGCATCTTTTCTTCAACATCAGTCCCTGCTATGCAATGCAAATGGGTTCCATCGAAGTTTCTTTTGAAAAATGCTTGGTCGTAAATCATATTCTGGGAGGTCAATTTGCAAAGGGTCACAGGGTCTTTCTTATCTGCATCTTGGGATAACCTACTATTTTGAGGAGGCTCCAAATGTCATAGAACCATAACCCAACCATATTGGAATCTTCCTCAGTGATGAGCTCAATGTGGTAGCAGTGGGTGGGCATAACTTGTTTCTGAACTAGGAAAAGGGCCATTGTTATCCCCTCAGGCATGTTAACCTTAGAGACTAGGGTAGAAAGGGCATCAACTAGGCTATTCTTTGCACAAGCCAGGTAGTGGAAGGTGGCATCTTTAAATTGGGACTCTAACTCTTTTAAGTGGGCATGAAAGGGTAAAAGATTTTCATCTTTGACTTTCCATTTTATGAGGATTTGGCCGACGATGAGGGAAAATTCTTCGTAGACGTGTAGGTGTTGGATTCCTTTGTTAAGGGCGATCTTGAGGCTTAGAGTACATGCCTCATACTCAGTCGTGTTTTTAGTTCAAGTAAATTCTAGTTTGATGGCAATGGGGGTGTGCGAGTCATCATGGGCGATAAAGAGTATCCTAATATCGTATCCTTTTTTTTTGTTGGAAGCTCCATCAGTAAACATTTTCCATCTAAGGTCCTCCTGAGAGGTGACGATAATATATTCATCCGAGAATTCGAAGACCTAAACATCTACTCCTTTCATGGGGTAATCATCAAGGTAGTCGGAGATGCATCTCCTTTTCATATATTTCTGCGTGACATACACAATATCGAATTTAACTAGCATTATTAACCAATGGGCCATTCATTTGGATATAAAGGGTTTTTATAGCAAGTATTTGATGGGATCCAAATAGAATACAAATCTGATGGGAAAGGTAAGCATGTAGTGCCGTAACTTTTACGTAACCCGGACCAAGGTGACACGTTCTTTCTCCAAAGAAGTGCAGTTAACTTCGTACCCGACCAACTTTCGACTGTCGTAATAAATGGCAATTTCCTTACAGGATTCTTCAATTTATTGGGATATAAAAGTCCCCACTGCAGTATCTGTAATGGTCAATTATAAGAGGAGGGGATACTTAGTTGCAGTGGCATAAGCACCGATGGTCGGGTGAGGTATCGCTTGATTCGATCAAAAGCTTCTTGGGAGGTCTCATTTGAGACTTTGGTTGAATCTTTCTGAGGAAGTTTAAAAATGGGTTCATAGATAGGAGTCAGTTGGCTGATGAACCGATTGATGTACTGTAGTTTACCCAGGAATCCTCAAACTTCCTTCTCCGTCAGTGGTAGTGGCATCTAAAGTATGACTTTTAGTTTGGTAGGGTCTACTTAGATTCCCTTCTCACTGACCATGAATCCCAAGAGTTTTCCTTTCGTGACGTTAAGATCACACTTTTGTGGATTTATCTGCATCTAGTATTACCGCAGTCGCTCGAAGAACTTTCAGAGGGCGGGAATATGATGTTCCTGAGTCTTAGACTTAATAATCACATTGTCTACGTAAATTTTGACCTCCTTGTGAATAAGGTCATGCAGGATGCTTGTGACGGCCATTTGGTAGGTAGCCCCAGCATTTTGAGTTCGAATGGCATGATAGTATAAAAGAAGGTTCCCCATGGGGTGATGAAAATATATTTCTCCTGATGGTCAGGGTGCATCTTGATCTGGTTATATTCGAAGAATCTATCGACAAATGACTTGAGGGAGTGGCTAGCTGTATTATCTATGATCATGTCAATATGGGGTAATGGGTAATAGTCTTTTGGATATGCTTTATTCAAATCACAGTAGTCGAGGAACATGCGACTTTTCCCCTGATTTCGGTACAAGAACGATGTTGGTGAGCCAAGTTAGGTATTCGACTACGCTAACGAAACCCACGTTCAATGGCTTGACCACTTCCTCTTTGACTTTAAGCGGCAATTCGGTATAGAGTTTCCTTAACTTCTATTTGACCGACATGCATTCTAGGAATGTTGAGTTCTCATGTTGGGCTATTTCTAGGTCAATGTTGGGTATGCCATAGTAGGAACATGCAAAGACATCCAAAAATTCTCTCCATAGCTCTTCAAATTGCGCGTTCTCATGCTCTATAGGGGCGAACCCTATCCTAATATCGCTCTGATGGATATTAGAACCGAGATTAATAACAACAATCTCATCATCATTAATTTTAACACTATTATGTTATTTTTCATTCTCTTTATTAAAAGTTTGATTAGAATTAAGACAATTAATATAAGGCACAAAAAGATACTCCAAATCCTCTTTTATTTCATTTTCGAGGAAAACAACATTGAGAACCTCATCAAACGAGGTCTCAGTTACATTGATATCAGGAAAAGGAAAAATAACATCAGGTGAAGAGACTTGGATAGGGAAACCCACAAGGTTGGGTTGAATATGACCTGGTTGGATTGGCAGGACATTCCAGTTAAGGATCGGTAGGTAAGAAGCTTTAATTTCAAATGAACGAGTATAATGGCACAAAATCTATGTGAATAATGTAAAGACTCAGCCCCAGTGTCTGCAAGTCGAACGAGTCCTCAAAATCACTTTTCTCAGAATCCTCGATAACTATCATGACTTTTTTGCTAAGAGGTTCCACCTTGTGTTTACAGTCTTCGACTCGAGAGTTATTTTGGTGAAAGAAAATTTCCAACCTTGGTTTCATCTTCTTGTTAACACGTTCATACCACAGTTCAGGGATGCCATCGAAGGGGATGACTTCTCCCCCTTGAAAAATCTTCCATTCAAAGAGTCTCGTAAAATAGTCATTTCATCTTCTAAGCTTCTTTTCTGTCGTGGTTGGCGGGGTGCTTTGAGTTCCTCCGGTGAAGGCTGGTAACCCAGGCCACATGGGGGAAAGGCCTCGTTTATGACCATGAGCTCAAAAGGATTCTTTATTGGTGTAACCCTAGCCCCATTCTGAGCATGAAGTTCTTGTTCTTGAACATGTGAATCACACTGACGTTTCCATGAGGGCGGTGTTCTGGACAGGCTCGATCTTTGAAATTGTCTCCTGCTGAGAGGGGAAGTTGATCAATTTTAAATTCAGAGAGGAGCATGTCATTCATCCCATGCTGGATTTCTAATGTTGGATTGCTAGTGTTGACATTGTTTGTACTATTATCGAATCCTAAAATGGTTATAACCTGACTTTTAGCAAAGAACACCAGTTTTTTATGAAGAGAATAACATATTCCTTGGATGATGTGGATCCATGGATAGCCAAGGATCATATTGAAGCATGCAGTTATGTCAATGATATGGAAAATATAGCACCCAGTCGCGGACCTTGATCAGGCACACAAGTTCATAGTCCGCGGCCCTGTCAGCACAGGGTGCGACCCTATTCATCACAGGGTGCGGCACCCACAATCTTGGCCATTCATACATGCCGCAGAATTATACTATAGAGGGTGCGACACCTACAGCTCTGACCTCACAGGCCGCATCCCTGTCATTGTGGATGCTCCAGACTTATATGTCATGTGCTCAAGGCACGTGACACAACTCACATACCTCATATAAATAGAGGTCCACACGTCGGGATGAGGGATGGTTCACTCCTATACCCTCACTCGGTTTCGTATTCTATAGTACCTGGCGAGGCCTTGCCAAATTCTCTCCATACAACCTCAACATATAGCTTGGGGGCTACTCACCTACATCGTAGTCATATCTCCGGCACTCCCGAAACCATTACTGTCATGTATTCTTCTCTGTCATCTATCTTGTACGCCCATTGTAGCATTGTAAACTTATATATCAACGATAGGAATATAATGAGAGGGAGGCACCAAAGTGGATGTAGGCTATTTTATACCGGAATTACTCTATATCTTTTCTTTTATCTCTCTTACTTGCTTTATTTACTTATTATGCACTATACACTTGATTTGCTGGTGCGAGGGCGACTAGTGGATGATTTCTCGTATCAAAAATCTTTTGCCGTCTGTGGGAAGCGAGATATTTCAATCTTTTTCTCTATATTTTAAGTTCCTAAACACCTTATTTTATTCATGGGGATCCTTTGGGTCATCATCTCATGATTAAATTTTGGTTGTTGAGCTCTACCTTATATTTACACCCTTAAATGGGTATTTCATATATTCAGATATGTTCTTGGGTCTTCATTTTATGACCTTAGATATATTTTACATACCCCTGTGACATCATTTCATCTAGATAGTGCTGAAAAGCATGATGGGTTTTAGGCCCGAAAAGGTGAATGGTTAGGGAAGGATTGTATTTACTCCCATTGTTGCTGTTCTTGACCTATAATCTAGGGTTTATCATTAAAATCGTGCCGTTTTGTGCACCTCGAGGCTATCCTCTCATCAATAGACTCTAGTAGGTATGCTCTCCACGTACTGGGGGAGAAAAACTCAGTTTTTGGGCTTAAAATTTTGGGATTGCTCCCTTTGCTGCCTATGAGGGGATGCGACCGAGTAGTTCAAATGAATTTGTGGCCGCGGCCTCTACTAGCGCGACTGTATTACAGTAGCTTCAAAACATTGAAGAATAAAATCAGATGGTCTCCAGCTCAACCTTGGTGAATATCATACAAAGGACACGATAGTGCACCAATGTGCCTTACTGTTCACAGCCTTAGCGGTAATACCATGTAGCAGTGCAAACGCTGCATCCCCACTTCCTACTTGGTTAATTCAATATTTATGTGATTACTCACTTCTGTTAGTTTTGTCTCAGATTATATATTTTGTAAAGACTAATAAAAGCATAAAATGGAAGGAGAATCCAGCCAGTGCATAGAAGTCAAAGATGAGATTGTGCAGCTGTACAATCACCTCAATCATCTCTACGACAACCATGCCTCACTCCAAACCTAGGTCAAATATTTGACTCAGAAGGTCCTCATGCTTGAGGCCGCAGTGTCCTCCAATATGGGTGTGTCATCATGGAGCATTGTTTAAGCTCCTATCACTGCCATGACTATTACATCAGAAACCGAACTGTCCTAGATAAAAGCATTGGCCGCAGAAGGCAAGGCCACAACAAAGGCCCTAAAAAGGATAATGGGGAAGACAGAGAGGAGTTCTGAGGCCTACACTCCGTTGTCCTTACCGATTGAAGACATCGTTGAGTTCATTAAAGAAGACAAGCTATTGAGGTGTCCAAAAAAGCTGAAGGCTCCACCCCACAAGAGGAACAAAGCTATTTGGTGCATATTCCATTAGGACTATAACCATGACACTGAGCAATGCTATGCTCTAAGGGATGAAATTGAAAAGTTGATTGGGCAAGGAATGCTGCAGAGGTTCCTTAGAGATGCTTAGGGGATGCAGCCTAGCCTAATGGGATATACTTCCCTTATCTGTATGATTTAGTTTATATATCCTTTTATTTATGTTCATAGTGAACATTATCTTTTATTTCATTCTGACTTTTTATGTCTATGCTTATGAGGATTAATGAATATAATATTTTAATTTCTCGATTCCATTAAATGATATCTTATGAAAGACTCCGTGTCTTAAACAGATTCTATACGGAGACATCAAATTATATTGGGAATGATTATATCTAAATGGGCCATCAACGCCTGTCGATATGCCTAACCATATGAAGGAAAATGATAATAAAAAATAATGAAAGTGACAATTGGGATCAGCTATCTGAATTGGTTTGCAACATCACTTATAAAGACTATATCCCAGCATATTATAGATACATTCTCGAAAGCAATTATCAGAAAGCGTTATTAGCTGCGAGGACTTCTAATGCCCGTTCTTAGATTTTGGGATGCGTCATTAGTAGCGAGGGCTTCTAATGCTCGTTCTTAGCTTTCAGGATGCGTCATTAGCAGCGAGGGCTTCCAATGCCCGTTCTTAGATTTCGAGATGCTTCATTAGCCCGTAGAGGTTACTCCCCCGGCAAACATCATTAGCTTAGTGGATATGAGACTAAACATCTCTCACTTGGTGATCTCATATTAGCTTGGCGAAACTTCATAATATCTAGCCCGAGAAGGCCTGAAAATAACCCATAGGGGTCGAAGACTTAATTGTCTGCAGATAATCCTATTATAGCATGGGAAGGCTTTATATATATCCACATGAGCTTGTGGAAGCTTTATAATACCTATCCCGGGGGGCTTGATAATAACCCAATCAAAGCGACTAAAAGAAAGCCGCGAGAGGCAATTGAAGCAACTAAAGGAAATCCATGAAAGGCAATAAAAATGACAAAAGGAAAATCGTGAAAGGCAATTGAACCGACTAAAGGAAAGCCATGAAAAGAAATCAAAGCGACTAAATGAGGATCTGTTGTTATGATTACGAAGCATGCCAAGATACAAAAGGATGGCCTCAATTACTTAAAGGGCTAAAAAGATGCCGTAGGCTTATCAGTATGGCTACAACCATTAAGTGGATTCATTTAGAAGATGCAGCAGATAAGGGCAGGCATGATTATTAACCTTCCGTAACCCTGCTCAAGAAAAATGACATTTTGATGAGGATCCAGCTATAAAGCTAAAAGCTAAGGGAACACACTCTTAAAAGGTGCCGTTACCCGTTCAAAAAGAGACTGCGACCGCCGTCGAATAAATTTATACGGTAATAATTTACTAGAATTCAAGCGAAAAGGCTAAGGTGAAGGGAAAAATCCGCAACCTATGTGAAGAAACCATCTACACTATAGTGCCTTAGCCTTAAACTACATGTCCAAGTTCGTTTAATCAAGCAATAAATTCAAGCATCAAGGCATTGGAAGAATAAATAATGCAAATGATATACAAAAACCATTGGTTTTCAAAGGTGGCCGCGACCTTGATAGTAAAGTTAGAAGCAAAGAGTCTTGTCAAAGATCAGTGTTAAGATTACAAGCCATAGCCTTTCCCATTCTTGATATCCCATACTAGTTATTGGACGATCACAAAGTATGGCCGCAACCTTACCCAATACTTCTATTAAAATATGTTATCGCAGCCTGTGACCCATACGTTATTGTTGGAAGTGCATTTTTTCCAAAAAGATAATGTATAGTTCAGGCAATCAAAGATGTACAGAGAAAACATTCATTCAAGTGTTGAAGCAAGCAAAGCAGAAAAATAAAAAGCTACTAGAAAGGGAGTCAGAAATAGTCAACATTAAAAGATGCCGCATCATTAATTAAGCAGTTCAAAAAAGTAAAGGGGCACGACCCATATATGTGATAACAAGAAAATTCAAAGGGACGCTACCCTATGTTGACAGCTCAAAAATTAAAAGTTAAGTGTTACAACTTTTATTAGGCTGCATCATCATTGACATCCCCTTCATCACCCTCCGCAGTTGTCTCACTCTCGTTTTCAGTTGCAGCCTCTTCAGCAAGCTTTCTTGCAGTTTCCTCTGCTGCAGCCCTAATCTCAGCTACACACTGGTCGTGCTCAGCATCACCCAACTTTTAGGACATAATTTGGTCCTTGGACTTTGGGAAATTTTTTACAACTCTGTGCCTCAGCTCTTGAAAGGCACGGAGGTAGGCTTTATTATTGATTAGAAAAAAGTCCTTGGACTTCTTAAAGTTGGCCACAGCAAAGTCCGAGTCTTAGCTCAAGGCTACGACATGACTCTCTTCTTTCAGTCTGTTAGCCTTAGAATATTAACTCTCAAGACTTTTGAGGGCCGCGGCATGATCAACAACTATCTTCTTCATTTGATGTTCAGCCGCAGTGAGTTTATTTTGAGCAATAGAGGCTCGTTCTGCAGCCTCAAGAGCTTGAGCCTCGACAATTGACAAAGCCTCTACGGCCTGAGAGAAGTTCTACTCAGCCTTATTCTTCACTTTAAGGGAAGATTCCAAGTCTTTCTTAGCCTCCTCATGTGACGCAGTCGTGGAATCCTTATCTGCATGAAAGGAGGAAGACCTAGCTGCGTCCAGGTCATTCTTGTAGGAAGCCTCCGCAGCCCTATAAAGTTTATAGAGCCCATCGTACTTCATCTTCTGGGACACCACAACGTCCGCGACCTGAAAGACAAAAGTCAGTGCTCATTAACTTTTAGCAAAATTTTGGAATAAATAGAAAGTGGTGAAGAAATTACCCTAAGCAGGCTATAAAGGGAATACTCTTCCAGGTCCTCGTGGTCCTCCTCAACAAGACGGTTAAGGTACACATTCTCTGAAACCTTCCTCATTCTACAGACAACACTCGTAGTTGTATCCCAAGAGGAGTTAGGATTTGCTTCCCTAAGTTGAGGGCGCGAATGGCCATTACGCCCAACTCTTGGCCTACCTTGTGGTGGTGGAAGGTTGTCATTTACAACCACAATAGTGTGCAGAGGGGAAGAATTGGTAGAAGTAATAGGTGAAGTGCCGCGTCCACCAGTATAGTCATTTTCGAAGGGTATTAGGCCTGTCGCGGCCCGGTGTTTTCCAATGTCATCATCATATTGGCCTTCTCTCTGTGATGTCGTGACACTAACCTCAAATATCTCATGTATTGCAGCCCTCCCAAGTGTGGGATTTGTCACATCTTCCTCTTCAACGGCAGTGGGCTCAACATTGTTTGGGACTGCGATGCGGTCCCTCTTTCTTTTCCTCCTTTCTTTTCTAGCAGCATTATTGAGGTTAGCCGCATCCTCATCCATCTCTAGTAAGTGAGCTTTCAAAAGCTCTCTATCAATCTCCTCACCTGAAGAAGAAATAAAACAGTTAAAAATTAAAGATTGGAAGAACAAGTGTCGCGGAGTTTAACTAAATATTATTACCTTTCGCAACCATTCTTTTTGGTAAAGATTTGTTGGGTAAGTAACCTGCCTAAAAAATGGAAGTAGAGGTCACTAAGGTGCTGAATTTTTTCTCTTTATCCTTGATGGCCGCAGCAATTCCCACTCTTCTCTCCTTCCGCTCACTGAGCTGTAAATTATCAAGAGATTCACAAGAGGATTATGTTAGTGCGATACTATAAAAGGAACTGTGTGAATTACAAAACATGACATAACATGTTATCAATGATGTAGCCCTGAGTAGCTAGTTTGGATGGATGTCCCTATTATCGCGGCATCCTATGTGACTTTTCTCTCTCAAACTCCTCTCGATGAACCTCCCATTCTTTTCCAGAAATATAAAAACACTTCCCTTTCCAATTTTTTACACTGGTGGGCCTCCCAGAGTAAAGGGTTTCATCCATACAGCGAACAGTAAGGTAGTAATACAACGTAAATTTCATGGAGTTCTCCTTTGGCATGTAAAAATTGAACAACTCTGCGGGAGTTATGTCCCTGTTGAACTTATGTTTCCATAATACTGTTGAGGGTAGAAGTTCCCTCTAACCATTGGGGTTTACTTAGGTTGGGGCTAACTTCAATGCTTCAAAAATTCTTCTAATTGGGACTAGGACACGTAGCCGCAGCCCATACATAAATGCATGAAGAGGGAAGTAAACTACACCATCAACAATAAGAGAGCAAGTTCTTTGGTCTGTGGTGGGGGCAGTGCAGACCACATTGTCGGGAAATTCAAATGCTTCGTCCACTTGATCAACCCACTCCTGAGTCATAATGCCGCAGACATTTAAGGCTGCAGGAGTTCCCTTAGATCTGCTGGATGGACCAGAAGGAGCGTCCCTATCCTCAGAAGGCCCAGTCGCCACAACATCAATATCCATTGGTTGGTTACTAGAGTTAGCTTCCTCTTCTATTGGTGTGGTATGAAAATCCTTCCTACAGGCAAAATCCGCGGAGTCTAACTCTAGTACTACGCAGTTGGGGCAATCCTTTAGTTAGCAAGGCCCTATTGACTTTAAAGGAGGCACAAAAGGAAGTTCAGGGGGAGAGGCTCAAAAATGTTTTGCCCAAAAGCCTCTCAAAAATTTGTCTGGGTCAACGTTCATATGGCTGCAGCAGTTCCTGAAAAGCACAAATCGTAGTTAGGTGCCGCAACCATTATGGTTATTGAGGCCTCTTAGAGGCCGCGACAGGTGCAATGATATATCAAGTTGAGGAAGAACAAGAAATATTAGGCCAAATGGGTAAGGTACACAAAAGGTTGGGTTCTAAGGCCCTAAAAGATAATTATCGCCACGGCATATGGATTTGATGGAAGTTTCAACAGGCCGTAGTTATCAAGCTATGGGATAAAATTCCGCGGAGTCTAAATCCAAGAACCTAAGGGATTACCCTATAAAAAAGAGGCTACATTCCATAGCCATCACTCGCCTCAGGCCGCACCTAGGGCTTAAACCAATATTGGAATGTTGCATAGATTAAGGGTAGCCTTAGATTACTAAAGCGGTATTTTATCATGCCGTGGCCACTCACATAAATAGTTTAGTATGTAATGTCGATTCATTTAAAGGTTGAAGTCTCAGAATGTGAAGAGTTTATTCAGGAACAACAAGAACAGTTATATGATTTCAACGTGATTCAACACAAATACATGCCATATGATCCAAGCAATAGAATAATTATTCAATCAAAACCCTAAGTTTCTATTAAGCAAATATTCAACAATCAAACATATGTGAATTCATTTTTGAACGAGTTTACTTCTTAGAAATTAACAAATATGCGAGTTTAATTCATATCAGTCAGGTGGAATTTGTCTCAGAAAATATAAAGCTACTACACAAATGGGGTATAAACTGAGAGAGATGGTTGGAAGATTAAGTGGAAATGAAGAAACAACCAATACTCAGCCTCAAATCACCTTCAACCACCACTCGTAGCTGCTAGAGATCGCCAAAAAATGAAAGGGGACAAACGTGTAGAAATTCGCTCTCGATATGCTCTCAAAGATTTGGGAAACGTAATGAGTCCACGACTGATATAATTTATATAAGAGGGCACGAGAAGATGAAACACCGCCTTAGAAATACTACGACACCTTGAGAGGACTTGATTACTCAGATGCAGCCCCAATTGCAACCTCTTGGTAATACCGCGATACATTGAGAGGACTTGATTACTCAACCGCAGCCCCAATCGCTACCTCTTGGCACTACGACCTCGGGGCTTATTGATATGGAAAATATAACACCCTGCCACGGACCTTGATTAGGCACATAGGCTTATAGTCCACGATCCTCATAGCACAGGGTGCGGCCCTATTCATCATATTCATCATAGGGTGCGGCACCCATAATCTTGTCCATTCATACATGCCGCAGACTTATACTACAGAGGGTGCGGCACCTATAACTCTGACCTCACAGGCCGCATCCCTGTCATTATGTCTGCTTCAGACTTATATATCACGTGCTCACGGCACGTGGCACAACTCACATATCTCATATAAATAGAAGTCCACACCTCGGGACGAGGGATGGTTCACTCCTATCCCCTCACTCGGGTTCATATTCTACAGTACCTAGCGAAGCCTTGCCAAATTCTCTTTACACAACCTCAACATATAGCTTGGGGGATACTCACCTACATCGTAGTCATATCTCTGGCACTCTCGGAACGACTACTGTCATGTATTCTTCTCTCTCATCTATCTTGTACACCCATGGTAGCATTATAAACTTGTATACCAATGATATGAATATAATGAGAGGGAGTCACCAAAGTGGACGTAGGCTCTTTTATAGTCGAACCAATCTATATCTTGTCTTTTGTCTCTTTTACTTGCATTATTTACTTATTATGAACTATACACTTGATTTGCTAGTGCGAGGGCGACTAGTGGACGATTTCTCATATCAACATGTGTGATGGATGCCCAAGGAGCAGATTGAAACATGTAGGTATGTCGATGACTTGGAACTTGGTAACATGATTGAGAGGGCTAACCCCTAGTGTGAGTTTTATGGACCTTATTACTTCTCAGGGGTATTGTCATAAGCACGCAAGGTGCAAAAAGTGGGAGTGATATCACTAACTTTCAATCCCTAACCGTTGAAGGTTTTGAGAGAACAAATATTAAGGGCAGATCCATTGCCAACAAGTGAAAATGGGACTATCTATCCCAAGACTTCAATGGAGATGTTGAGGGAATAATTTTGATAAGGGCCTAACTTTAGTATCTCTTCTTTGAAAAAGGAGAGGAGTCTGGAAAAGGTCAGGGACCCAACTATATTTACAATTTCTTGGGGAGTAGTGGAAGGTGGGACTTTGGACCTGGTGAGTAATGTTATCAAGGCGATACGGTGCAACTAAATGGACATGAAAAGTTCCCATAGGGTGATATTGGTGGCTTCGGTCTTCTTGAGCTGATCAAGGACTTTGCTCTCTTCGATGGTCATTTTTGGCATGGGAAGTTCTTCGATAACTCCTTTTACTTTATCTATTTCAGTTGCATGAGGAATAGAATCTTTGTAGTGTCTTCCTGATCTCGTCATGTGATTCACTGAGGTGGGGAAGAACAAGAACCCCGTGGCTTCATCTACCTCAAGATTAATAGATACTATATTGATTTATCCCAATATAATGTTAAAGGATATCATTACACACCGATAGGCTACTAAACTGACTTCTTCATGTCTTGGTTCATCATATGAGTTGTCAAAATCATCCCCCTATTCAGTGGAGACTATGTCCTCTTTTTAAGAGTAATCAATACATTCAATAACGTCAACGACTTCATCCGACGATTCTTCCCACTTAGCGGGGTGGTGCAGGATTGAAGGAACCAACTATCCCTAAAACTTTTAAGGGGAGCGTAACTTAAAAATTATGCAGATTTCACTTGTCTGTAGAAATTTGTCGGCCATGGTCTGTTCCAAATCATTTAGGCTGACTTCCTCAATAGGTACCACCAATTCATCTGTTTCCTGAGCCCACTTTCGGGCTTCCATGAACAATCTACTGAACTTTGGACAATTAACGATCATCTCGGTGGGAAATTTCAGACCAAACTCTAAGAGTTAGTTCAACACTACTGGTAACTCCATGTCTCTCCCCTCAGATCGGGTGAGAACACCGATGCAAGCCCCTGTAAGGAGCAAAAAAGCTTGATCAGTGAAGTAGAAAGGGTATAGGAGAAAATATGGGCAAACCTTGTGCGGTTTCGGTGTGGTTATAAGGATGATGGGTGCTTTGCTGGGCACAATTTGAGTACATGGGTCAAATTTCGGGTCATTTTATAAAAAGATGGCATTTTTATGTATTGGAAGTTGGTTTTCAGTGGTATTGGGTTTAGGATTAGCTGGTGGGGGGATGATGCCCCGATCAATTAGGCCTTGGATCGCATTCCTAAGGTGGAAGCATTTGTCTTTGGTATGACCTACATATTGATGGAAATTACAACGAGCACTGGCCTTGAAGTTTTTAAGGAGTGGATTTGGTAATAGACAGGGTCCAAGGGTTTAATGAAATTTCATCTTAACAGGGACTGGTAGACTTTTGACAGGGGATCATGGACCTCACTGCATTCTTTTCTGGCAGGATTAGGGTGACTTTATGGTGCCCAAGAGGTAGCAAGTTGTGATATGTTAGTGATGGTTGAGACTGAGGCACTAGTACGCTTATTATTCTTCTTCAGTGTAAACTATTCGATAAACTTCACTGGTTAAGATTCCACTTTGGTGACATCTTTTTCGATTTTCACACCAGCCTCTCGAAGGGATCATAAGTGCCTATATTATTGTCCTCTCATATGAGGTAAGAAGTTCTTCTTCACAATACTCACTTATTCTTCTTCGGAGGTCTGTTGGTCACTGTGGAAAATTTTTCTCTCCACCTTCTGATAAAGCTGCTCACTGATTCCTCAGAGTTCTGCTTGAGAAAATTTGGGTCTCGGTGAGTGACTTTTAACTCATTGTTATACTTGTATTGAGAAATAAATTTTTGGGCAACATCTTTCCAACTGCGAATCCTAGATTCTTCGAGGGACAGGAGCCATAGGAGAGAATTTTCTATCAGGGTCTATTGAAACATCTAGGCCATTATCTCTTCGAAGTCACCAAGTAGGGTCATGGCTCGGTGATAGATTCGAAAGTGAAAAATTGGGGGTTCGCTTCTCCCGAATGTCTCAATGTCAGATATCTTGAACTTTTTTAGCAGTCTGTCCTTAGGATAGGGAGACATATGGGTGTAGTCCATGCTATTACCTGATATTTTACCTTGGTCAAACTTCTTTGACATCAGTTTGAGGTCTTCCTTGACCTTGTTTAGCTCCCCCTCTTTAGGATCCACGAGTACTGGCAGATTAGTCCCCGATTAGGAAAGCTTTGGAATGGGAAGTTAAGCTAGTGATGACCAATTACCAGGTGGGGCATGTGGGGTATGCTGGTATTCTTATGGGACCCAAATAGGCTCGAGACTTAATGGACCCATGTCACGAGGAAGGAGAACCTCTATAGTTCTTTAAGAATCTAGGCTCGGTGATGTTGAATTTTATGGACCTCGATTTGAAAGATGTCACTCTCGGCACTGAGTTGGGCTAATATGGTCATCAAATTAGGATGCACATTCAGTGCTTGGTCAGTGTTCTCCATGAAAAGCTCGTGAAGGTAAATCCCAAACTCAAATGAAGTAGCAGAAGAACCGACAAAGCTTCGAGGAGGTTTGATAGAAGACTGAAGCCAATAGGGAGCCAAGTTAAAAAATTGGTATGTGATCGACCTGAGAGGGAAAACGGTTCGAATTTATTTTTGAAAGAACGAGGGATCATTTTATTAGTATTTTGGAAGGAGGAGAAAAAAAGATTTTTGGTATTTTTTAAAAAGGAGGGAAAATGGATAGGAAACTCAACATGATTATTATAATTGTTATTATTAGGTTTTCACTTGTATTAGGTTCTGCCAAAATGCAAAAAAAATGTCGGACACGACCTCAATCTGGGAAAATAGGGTTTGAATATGTAAGACACGGTTTGACTTTTTTTTAGACTCACGGACGAGGTCCTATTTTTGAAAAGAGGAAAAATATCGTAAACATTCAAGTGGGACGTCGACTCGAAATCGACAAACTAAAATATGAGTGCCCTAGGTTTGACATATATATGAGGTTTATGCATTTGTTGGGTTAGTTGAAGGGTTCACCCCTTTGGCATGACTTACATGATATACCTCTTGCCTAAAAGGGCACTCATTCATTGGTATGTGTGCATAAGCCATTTGATATACCTGAGTGTACAAGAATTGACTCACTATATACCTCGTGGTGACAGTACGTGTGTGAGATAATTAGATATACTCGACGTACGTGAATGAGCGCCCTTCTATAGACCTCTCATCGTGAGTTCGATTAGCTGGTACGATGCATGGGTAACCGTTCGATATACGTCAAAGGTTCGAGGCCAATGGAAGCTGAGAGTCTTATCACTTACTAATTGTGACCTGTGGGACCAACGCCCATCATAAAGTGACCACCTAGTATAGGACAAAATTTTGGTGAATATTGCCATGCTCTTGGTGATATAGTGTGAAAAAATACATTTGTCTTAATTAACATACTATGGAGAGGGAGTATTTTTTTATTGGCATGATGAGTAAAGGGAGCACTACACTAATGAGGGAGCATATACAAGTATTATGAAAATAAAATCTAGCATGGAAACTATACTACGCATGGATATATGAGAGTAAGTGACAAGGAATATATACAAGTGAGTGTGTGTCGTAGTGAGCCTACAAATGGATCAACTATAAGTGGTGTGTGATATGTTTACGTGAGCATGGAGATATATACAAGTGTGAGAAATGTGAGTATGTTATAGTGAAGCCTAAGCATGGATATTTTAAGTGGTGTGTGAAGCATGTGAGTAGAAAGGGAAACTAAGTGTAAGTGTGTGAAGCGTACAGGGAGAGTGTATACAAATGTGTGATGTGTATAGGTGAGTGAAAAATGATATATACATGAGCGAGATATCCACAAAAAAGTAAATAGAGGAGAAAAAGGAACATACAGGTAGGTGCATACACACACATACAGAAAAGAATAACACTCATATAGAAATAGAGTCTAGTCCTCTTAAAATGTCCCCAGTGAATTCACCACTATGGCCATCCCAGGGGGGTATGAGTATGGATTCCCCACTTTATTCTCAATGTGCGCACGGGATTGCACCCTTTCTCTGGGCACTCAACCTTTTCCGGTGTGGGGTGATATGTAAAGATAGAGTCGCCGACCTATTTTTCACAAAACAGGCAAAAAATATGTTACCGCCTCAAGAGAACGACATCAACGACAATATTGACGCTTGCAAAACTAAGTAGTTCAAAGGTCCGGGGATGAAGTTACGAAATGGAAAGGTGTTAGGTACCCATCCCGCCCTTTCGATCTCTCATGGGCATGTTTTAATCTTCTCCCGTTAGACTTCGTGACGTGAGTTCTTATGTGTGTTGGAAATGAAGATCCCCAAATTTTTGATTTTACAAAAAGTAATTTCCTTTTAGATGCGGAATAAAGATGGTTCAATTAAACAAATACATAAACCAAATTTTAATTTCTTTCAAATTAAAATTAAACAAACTCAAAGTGACATTAAATTAAACAACAAATTAATTTTCACTTAAACAACTTAATTCAATCCAAGTCCTAGAAATTTTCTAACATTTAATTCATTCATTTTGTAAATTAAGCCACACCATATTTTATCCAATAAAATTAATGACTTGAACTAAATTAATTAAACATTACCCAAATTAATTTTAGCACCAACTTAAGCATGAGTAGTGATTTAAACCAATTTTATCTTTTTACCTCAGCATGCATCTAATGTGAATTTTGCAAAAGATAAAATAAATAAATAACTATTACGCCGCGATGTACGAGGAAAAACCCACAACGGGAAAAAGCCTAGAACGACCCTAGCCTCAAATCCACTAAGTACGGTTTTACAAGTACAAGATAAAAATACTTGCAAACACTCGACTTGACTTCGTACAAGCCCCAACGCTTATTCTTGTACACACCTCTGCCTAGAGAATAACCACGGAGGTCCACCGCGGTCTCGGAATCCACCGATCGGACTTTTAGGAACCCATCAACCACACACGATGCCTTTCACCGTATGAGAATTCCGGAGCCAAAAACAATGAACTTCTTCTTTGTGGGATGTAGAAGTAAACCCAAACTTCTCTTCTTTGAGGTGTAGAGATAAACCCGGTGCCAAAAACTTCAAGAAAAGTATATATATTAAGGATCTTGGATAAACTAAACAAATGGTGTAAACAAAAGTGTTTAAGGATTTTTCTTGAAAAACAAACTCTCAAAACATGAACCTTTTCACTTGGAATTGAAACCATCTAAAAACTCTCTCTACGAGATGGAGGAATATAAAAAAGTTTCTTGGAAAAGGTTGGTTCCCTCACTTGATAATTCTGTCAAAAAGTAGTGGGGAAATGGTAGTGGGAATATGGAGAAAACTGCCAGAATCACGAAAAAAACTATTCCCGCCAAATTCGTTCGAACGACTTTATTAACGATGTTCCATTGCAAAAAAAGGAAACTCGTTAGAAGTCTCGTTCGAACGATATTCCAGTTCGTTCGAACGACGTGTCAGAAAATGTCCTATTCATTTTAAGTTCAAAACTTTTTATGAAAAGTTCTAAAAAGTAATTTCTGAGTAAAACAAAGTTGTTAAAAATTATTTATAAAAAATTATAAATTACACCCAATAAATTTCCAAATCCCCTATATATATATATAAAATGCATTCAAACCTTACAAGCATTGGAACCAATGTTGTTGACGTAGAAACGAGGCACACTAAACCCGACATATGATGAAGCTTTATACTCTTGGTCGCTACGTCTTCAACTAACACGTCATAGGCTTGGATGGATACACTTGAACACTATCCTATGACTCAAATGTTTTTGTCCATAATTGAGCCAACACTATATTAAGAATCAATTGGAGACTTATGTCCTTACAAATCTCCCTCTTTGGCCATTCCGGGACAAGAGACATCAAGCTCTACTAGACTTAAAAAAATATCCCAGCCAAAATAAAAATTACATAGCTTGACTCACAAATCCAAGGATCAATATCTTTGCCGATGAAAGTTGCCATTTAGAAGAATTCCTGCACACTTAAGAAAACTATCAAACGCATATGGAATATCAAGAATACATGAGATACTAAGCATGTGATATCAACAACAATATGCAACATGATAGATACCAATTATGAATTTGAAGTATAGATGGACTAAAATGAAAGGGAAAGAAAAAAAATACCATATATATGTAGACATAATGAATATCACTAATGTACACGCACATATATAGATAGAGACACCACACATGACACAAATTACAATAAGCTTTTCACACTCGTATGGAAAAAATGTGTCATATGGAAACGAAAGTGTAGGTGTGTCAACTAGTAACAATTAAATTTAGACCCAATCACTTAAAACATGTTCACGGATTTCTCATTTGATTGCAAATTTTATCACATTTGAATATAACCTCATGCGACAATATAGATTGAACTCAATGAACAAACATAAACAATGCATACAAGCCTAGAATTTTGACGATTCTACAAACCAATAGAGTCATGACATTGAAAGTACAACTACAATAAATGAACATTGTGCAAATCGTTGATATACCATCCAAACTCCCTCGATTTAAGCATATAGATTTTAATCTTTTGAATGAATAAATCAACTAAACAAAATAGGCGTCGATAAATATTTACTTTTAATGCCATTATTCTTTTAGGCCTTTGGACCACGTCTTTATTTTAGGTCCAAGAAAACGGTGGCTTACTCGCAAAGCAAGGTTCTAAAAAACGCGGGGCGTGATTGAGGCGTGGAGGTCAAGCCTTAAGCCTTAGAAGCCTAGGCGGGCCTAGGCGTGAAAAAGCGTGAAAAGGCGTTTAGGCCTTCTTAATATATTTTAATATTTTTTAATCATAACAAGGCTATTAAAATACAAAAATTGCACATATCATAAAAATATGTCTGAATATATGCAAATGAAAATACTATTTGATTATTTTGGATGAGATAATGGTCCGGTTTGTAAACAAATTCCTTAAAAGGCGACATCGTTTCACTAAAGCATTGTTGTTTTTAGAAAAAAGTGCGCCTTAAGGGTTTTACCAAGAATAAGGCGTGAAAAGCGTAAGGCGAGGCGTTTCTCCCAAGCCTTAAGCCTAGGCGTGCCTAGGCGGAGCCTAGGCGGGTTTTTTAGAACAGTGTCGCAAAGTATGATTATTCCTTTCGGAGCCCTTCCCTGTGCACATTTATATACATCATTTTTATATCTCACGCAAATTTGACGTGCAACGGATTTTAACATGCACTAGTCCTCCTAGGTCATATAACATGTAGATGACAAGATTGGTAGGAGAACACCTCACATAGCTCAAATATACCTGTGAAGTTATAATTTGAAGTGAGCTCGTGCATGTGTGAATTGAGACATATAAAAACAGAATCCATTATATCAACACAAAATCCAACTACTCCATGTAAGCATGGTAAAGAACATTTTAAGGATTGACAATCTTAACCAAAAGTTCTAGCCACATGGGAGCGAAAAAAAAGGGATTCAAACACAAGTATATGCCACATAAAGTGTGTCAAACTAAAATACACACACAAAAAAATCTTTTTGAGTTTTCGAAATTTTTTAACCAAAATTAAAAAATATGTACTCAAAAGACACACAAAAATCATTTGTATTTTTCATTAATCTCAAATTACTAAAAAGGTAAAACATAAATGATAAACAAAAATCTTTTTGTATTTTTAATTTAATGCAAACTAAAATGAAAGAACTAGCAATGATATATGTGATAAAACAATGACTAAAAAATGACTAAACATGCACAAACCTAGCAATGATATATAATATGAGGCTAAAAAATCTAGAGTATGCAAACAACTAACACATTCAACCTTTAGATTTAGCGAGGGAGGAAGCATGTGAAAGCAAATGAGAACAAAAAATCCTATCTTGTAAAGCTACCAAGTTGGATCTCCTAGCCCAAACTAATGACGAATGAAGATTTCGGGGTGTAGGAATCTTGGCTACCTCGGTTGCCTTACATTGGGATTTTTTAGTACCTCATTTAAGATCAAAACAAAATTTCTTAAGATGACCTTTTCGACCACAGTGTGAGCACCTAAAGACTCGACGAAAAGAATTACCTAAGGAATGATCTATAATATTGTTCCTATAGTATTCTCCTAAAACATTGGTTTTCGTTTTATGAGTTGATTCATTACAAGTATCGAAGCCTAAACCACAAGTGTCATTTTTGATTTAAATCATTCCTAATATTTTATCTAATTTCTTCGAACGACACTCCAAATAAAATTTGACTTTACTAGAGTCTTTTAGTTTATTTTCTAAATCTAAAATGTGAGACTCTAATAAAAAATTGCGCTCTTCAAACGCGAGAAGCTCTTTTTTAAGTATTCCATTAAACCTTTAAGGCTATCTCTCTCGCCTTCTATATACTCAATCTTCTCACGAAGAGCTCTCTCACGTGTCCTAAGGCCTTCCACTAAAGCATTCTCATCAATGACCTTGACATGCTCTCTTAAACTAGCTTCTAACTTCAAATTTGTTCTTTTTATTTTAATAGATTCTTTAAATAATTCTTGAAACGCAATTTGAAGTTCACTCACATCAACCTCATTTTCACTTTCACTATTTCTTTCTTCTCCACTCTCACTACCGTCATCTCTTTGGAATTCTCAAACAAAAGCCTTGGAACTGTCATGTGTAAAAATTTCATCAATAAAGGAGTGTTCACTTTCACTCACATGACTTGCCATAAAAGCCACAAAGTTGGGCTTAGTGGGGGAATCGGGTCCCTCTTCCTTATCACTATTACTAATGGTTGCATTGTAGTAAATTGATTGCTTACCGTCTCTCCTTAGTTTAGTGGGGCACTCTTTTGCCCTATGGCCATACCTTTCACAACCAGAACACCTATTTGACTCGTCCCTATTTAAATTTTCATTAAAAGTTGTAGGGATCTTCTCGGCTTTGTCATGCTTAGAATTTTCAAATTTCTTGTAAGGACATAAATTTCTAATTGAGTCCCTGTATTGTTTTGACTTAATTCCGTGAACAAAACTGTGTTTGTAATATGTCATAGGGAGTTTTTTATTATGTCGCGATCCCACTTGATATATGATGTATTCAAAAAAACTGAAGACGTTGCGACAAAGCTTCAAAGAATTTATCATGACGAACTTTAATTGGTGCAAGTTTACTCGTCTTCAAATTTAATTGCTTTCCGAGATCACTCAGGTATGAATGCATATAATTAATGGTGCTCGGAATTATTTTTTTATAAAAGATAAGGCTTTATTTTTATAACAAAAAATATTTTAAAAAGTATTTTAAAGGTTTACACTTCATTTTTATTCTGATAAGTTTGAATAGGAGTTTGACTTATTTGAATCTCTCATGGAAGAGACGTTTTGAACAAAAAATTAAAAAGTCAACTCTGTCACTCGAACGACATCAGGTTTCGTTTGAACGAGATGTTGATGTCATGCAACTGACTTGCATTGTCGTTCGAATGACACGAAAATCGAGGCAGCATTTTTAATCCTATTTAAATAATATTTGCATCAGAATTTCATAAGTGTGCAACTGGAAAAAAAAATACATTCCAGTACATTGTTTGCACATGTTTTCTAAGGTTTACAAAGCATAAACACATCCTTAGAAGTTTGCAAAGATCTGAGATATCATTATTATATGTTTTAGTGATCTTACCGCACCAAAGTTGTTTGTTCTACACATTGAACATCAAAGGGTTTTGCGATGAAGAAAAGAGAAGGACTTCTTGTTCGACATCGTAGACGAATCAAAGTCATTCAGTGGACACCGAGACATACGTGGACGCTTGTATTGTGGACAGGTATCGTGAAAGAAGGAATTTTTATGTGGGCACGCTGAGAGGAGTGTTTGAAGAGCAGAAGATCGTCAAGACCCATGGGGATCGAGTCGTTGAGTGAGACTTTGTCTGTATTTGTAAAACCATATTCATAGTGATTGACTGGCTTGGGCCGTCCGAGGTTGTTTTCTCGTTCCGAGTTTTTTCCTCGTACATCCGGCGTTATGAGTATTCTTCACTTTATTTTACTTTCTTTAATCACTAGATGCATGTTTAGGATTAATCAAGATAAAATTGGTTTAAAGTAATAATTGGGATTTCACAACTTGGTTTGGTGCATAATTAAAAGTTGGATAATTTTCGGTGAAAAATTTGGTATTGTTTGAAACACACATATCGAACCGCATCTTCAAATTAGTATCAGAGCGACTTACACTAATTTATCCCGTGATCCTAATTTTTTAAGGGTTTGATTTTTGATACAATTTGACTTCTCACGTCGTCAAATTGGTATCAGAGCTAGAAATATTTTTTTATTTGTTTTGTGATCCCGTGTGTTTTCAAAGATGAATCTGGATATTAAAAGTTTCTCGAACTCCTATTTTTGATGTCACTAATTACAGTTATTGGAAGATGAGAATGAGATGTGCTTAAAATTCTATTGATGAGCGTGTGTGGCTAGCAGTTGAGAAAGGTTGGACACCCCCCGTCACTATTGTAGGTGAGGTCACTAGTTTAAAGCCTGTTGAGTCGTGTGGCACAATATAATTCTAAGGGTCTGCACGTTATTGCTTCACATGTCACTCATGAAGAATTTAATAGAATTATGACTTGTGAAACATCAAAAGAGGCTTGGGATATTTTGGCACTCACTCACGAGGGCACTAGCATGGTTAGGGCGTCAAAACTTCAAAATCTCACTACACAGTTTGAGACCATTAGGATGTTAGAGAGTGAGACCTTTGATGAGTTTTATGCGAGGTTTTCCAATATTGTCAACTCGTCGTTTAACCTAGTTGAGAAAATTCCCGACAACCGTGTCATTAAGAAAATCCTTAGGTCATTGCCTAGTAGATTTGAGGCAAAAGTGACCATTTTAAACTCCTTCGGTAGGTTACAGTCGATGAGACTAGAAGAGATTGTAGGTGACTTACAAACCTATGAAATCGACATGATTACCTCCAAGAAAGAGCCTAAGAAAGAAAAGGGTATTTCCTTGAAAACTGGGAAGGAGGAAATCAAAGTTTCGAATTTCGATTTCGATTTTGATTTTAAGGATGTCGCTTTGTTGGCAAAGAAATTTAAAAAATTTATTAAGTTTCAAAAGAAATTGAAAGATGCCAAGAAATTTGAAAATTCAAAAACAATAAAGTAGATACCACCTCTAAGGATAAGTTTGAGAAGCCTAAGAGAGATGAGTCGGATAAGTGTTTTGGGTGTGAAGGTTACGGTCACAAAGTTAAGGAGTGACCCACTAGACTTAAGAAAGAGGGCAAGCAACCCATTGTCTATAATGCCACCTTAAGTGATAGTGATTCGGAAGAGGAAGAGAGTTCCCCCATTGATCGTAACTAATTTCGTAGAGGAAAACACCCTTATCTATTATCTTTTCAGTTTTAGAGGGAAACATGTCTAGTTCATAGGTTTGTAAATCACCTATGAGCTCTTCTATTTTCGTAGAGGCTAAAGTGGGTAAAAAATTTAACACGATCACCTTAGGAATAAATCTATCGGGTAGGGACCTTAAAATTATCTTTACTACTCGGTTATCGGGAATTTCCTCTCTCAAATTAAAGGATAAATTGGCTATATCGGAAAGTCTAGCAAAAAATTCATCAAAAGTTTCTTGTTCATTCATTTTGACGGTTTCAAATTGAGTGGTGAGGTTTTGGAGTTTAGAAGCTTTTATGACACTAGTTCCTTCATGAGTGAGTTGTAAAATATCCCAAGCTTCTTTAGAGGTTTCACACGTCATAGTGCGTCGGAATTCATCCCGTGTGACCGCGCTAAACAAGGCATTTAAACTACGGGAATTAAAATTTGCAAGTTTGAATTCATTCTCACTCCATCTATTGGTGGGTTTGGTAACACGTTCATTTTTAACTAAATATGTAAGTGGGGACCACCCGTTAACAACAGACAACCAAACCCTCTCATCTAGAGACCTAAGTGCCGAACGCATATGTGCTTTCGAATATGCGTAATTAGAACCATAGAAAATTAGGAAAATTTGAAAATGGGGAAAATTCCATTTTAGCCAAAAATATTTAAAAGGATCTTAAACACAATAATTTAGCGATCCCGCTCTGATACCACTTGTTGGAAATGATGGCCCCCAAATTTTTGATTTTACAAAAAGTAATTTCCTTTTAAATGCGGAATAGAGATGGTTCGATTAAACAAATACATAAACCAAATTTTTATTTCTTTCAAATTAAAATTAAACAAACTCAAAGTGACATTAAACTAAACAACAAATTAATTTTCACTTAAACAACTTAATTCAATCCAAGTCCTAGAAATTTGGCTAACAATTAATTAATTCATTTTTGCAAATTGGGCCAAACCAAATTTTATCCAACAAAATGAATGACTTGAACTAAATTAATTAAACATTACCCAAATTAATTTTAGCACCAACTTAAGCACGAGTAGTGATTTAAACCAATTTTATCTTTTTACCTAAGCATGCATCTAATGTGAATTTTGTAAAAGATAAAATAAACAAATAGCCACTACGCCAAAAAAACCCACAAGGGGAAAAAACCTCGGACGACCCTAGCCTCAAATCCACTAAGTACGATTTTACAAGTACAAGACAAAAAGACTTACAAACACTCGACTTGACTCTGTCCAAGCCCCGAGGCTTCTTCTTGTACACACCTCTGCCTAACTAATAACTACGGAGGTCGACTACGGTCTCGAAATCCATCGATCGGACTTTTAGGAACCCATCAACCACACACGATGCCTCTCGCCGTATGAGAAAGACGCAGCAAAAAATAATGAACTTCTTCTTTATGGGATGTAGAAGTAAACCCAAACTTCTCTTCCTTGAGGTGTAAAGATAAACTCGGTGCCAAACACTCCAAGCAAAGTATTTATATTAGGGAACTTGGATAAACTAAACGAACGGGTGTAAACAAACACTCAAAACATGAACCTTTTCATTTGGAATTGAAGCCATCTAAAAACTCTCTCTAGGAGATGAAGGAATATGAAAAAGTTGCTTGTAAAAGGTTGGTTCCCATACTTGATAATTCTATCAAAAAGTAATGGGGAAAAGGTAGTGGGAACATGGTGAAAACTGCCAAAAACACCAAAAAAATTGTTCCCGCCAAATTCGTTCGAACGACTTTACTAACTATGTTCCAGTGCGAAAAAGGGAAACTACTCAGAAGTCTCATTTGAATGACCTGGAAACTCGTTCGAACGAGATGTAGTTCGTTCGAATGACATAGGAATCTAGTTTCAATGACATTCCAGTTGGTTCGAATGACGTGTCAGAAAATGTCCTATTCATTTTAAGTCCAAAATTTTTTATGAAATGTTATAAGAAATATTATATATATATATATATATATATATATATATATATATATATATAATGCATTCAAACCTTAGGAGCATTGGAACCAATGCTGTTGATGTAGAAACGAGGCACACTAAATCCGACAGATGATGAGGCTTTATACTCTTGGCCGCTACGTCTTCAACTAACACATCATAAGCTAGGATGGATATACTTGAACACTATCCTATGACTTAAATGTTTTTATCCGGAAATGAGCCAACACTACATTAAGACTCAATCGGAGACTTGTGTCCTTACAATGTGCATAATATAAATGGAGAATGGAATCACTCAACTCCTATAAATGGAAAAGGACAAAGTGAGTTCATCCTAAGGAGTGTTACCAGAATAATAAGTCAAAATATAATATAAATGTTTGATGATTCACAAGTCGTTATATAAGAACGAATGTATACACTGAAAAACACACAAATGGGCAAGAATATAAAATTCATTAAGAATATATATTTAATAAAAATAGGGTAACAAATGTGTATAAGGGAGGACTCTAGTCTAGGGACTTCCCCAAGATGCCTATGCAGCCCAGGCGACATCAAAGTCCACGTAGTTCGAAAATAACATGGGGTGAGGTCTAACCCATAAATTAAAATGGTGGATTTCTCTTATAGGTGTGTGTAGAGGTAAACATGTTTCAAGTGTGAAATAAGTCTTTTGGAATTTATAACTAAATCCTTTTTTTCTTATTTTTTATGAAAATAAAGTATGTGCAAATACTAATGATAAAGGTTTGAGATTAAGGTATGTGATGTAATGGAATAAGTCACTAAAGTAAAAATAAAGCAATTAATGCTAAAACAAGAGAATTTAAAGATAAGGGTGGAGAATTGGACCTCCTTGTGAAGACTTGAAATGGATTTTGATTGTAGATCCAATGACGTCACAATGAGGTGATGGTGGTATGCAGATATGGGTGGGAATTTATTAAAGGATCAAATACCAAAAATTCCCTCAAACATTTTTTAATACACACTTAGTCCAAGCCTTTTATTTTGTACCAAAAAGTCCCTTATTCGCTCATCTTTAAAGGTCCGCGCCAGCGGCATGCTAAAATCTTTTTGGCACAGTGAAGGACTTTTTGGTGCAAAATAAAAAGGCTTAGACTAAACGTGTATTAAAAAAAGTTTGAGGGACTATTTGGTATATGCCCCTTTATTAAATGGAGTATGAAAATGATGGAAGGAATGAGGAAAATAGGGTTTTTAAGAGGTAAACAACTCTGAATTGGAGAGAATGTTCTCTGAATTACTGAGATAAATGTTCAACGGTCTTCAAAGGTGTGTTTTAAAGTGAGATCATGGCCTCTATTTACAGGTCCAAGGGCGTGCCATTCGGCATGGTCCTGAATCTGCCTATCGACGTAGCCCCTCAAGCACACTACCGATAGGTAGGGTCCCAAGGCTGCCATTCGGCTGTCTGGGATAAGTTTTTTAAAAAAATTGTTGAAAAATCTGAATAGTAAGTCAACATCACGAATGAATGAAACCATTAGAAAGGGTATTCAAAGCCCTTTAGCAATCCATTATGCCACTCCTGGGTTTGGGAGTTGACCAAGGTCAAATGTGGTCCGGGAGTTCCCAATGGCCTCTAGATAGACACTCGAAGTATGACCTAGGGTTTGTGATGAACGAGTGGGTGCTAGGGACCTAAGGAGGTTATTCGGGAGTCCTAGGATAGGGTGTCTACAGTGTGAAAGTTACCAAAGAAGATAGATTAAAGTAATTGGGAAAGATTCTTTTATCTCATACTTAATATTCTAGTGAAAAATGATGTATTGCTTATGTGGAATGTAAGTCACAATCTAAATACGAGGAGAAATTCATTTTTGTGAAACCTTATCAAAAGACTCATGTGCCTAAAGAGTCTTCTTAATCTCTTGAGAAGAAATATGTTTCAAATATTTAGTGGAAAATCGACCATCATTTTGTTTATCATTGCATTTTTTGTGATCATGATATTTTTGTGAAAGATTTTTGTTATAGGCTTAAGAAAATTTCTTAGGTGACTAAGAAACCTCATTTGGATGAAATTTCTTCTTTAAGGCATGATTGTAATTCCCCTTTTGTAAAATCCAAAACTATTTTGTCACAAATTGAAAATGTTTCAAAATTTAAATGTGTTGACACTAGTTCAAAATATTTGGGAAAGAATATTAAGACTAAAGCAATTTGGGCTAAATTGGAAAAAGTTCTTGTTATTTACACGACTTTTGTTGCTCAAGATGACTCACAATAGTAATTTGATAGTGGGTACGGTAGACATATGACCAGAAAAAGCCTTATTTTCTAAACTTGTTAAGAAAGAATCTGGTTAGGTCATGTTTGTTGATGGGAACCGTTATAGTATCATAGGGAATGGTACCATGTATTTTGATGGTTTATCAAGACTAAATAATTTTATTTTAGGTGATGGATTAAAGGATAACTTGCTTGGCATAAGTTATATTACGACGATCATCAAATTGTGCTTTTTACCAATAAGGAATGTAAATTTCTTATATCTAAAGTTAATTTCATTTTGAAGGGCATTAAGACCATGAAGAATAATTACCTCATTAATCTATCTTCGATTATTCTTTTCAATAGTGTCAAGGAAGCTGTTACGGGTATTTGACATAACAAGATAGATCACATAAACTTTAGAGATCTTATTAGACTCTATAGGAATGAATTTATCCGTGATTTACCTCCTTTGGAGTCAATTTCTTCTCGTGTGTGTGGTACGTGTCAAATGGGAAAAGTAATTCTTAATCCACATAGTAAATTGCATTTAGTTGCCACCTTTATTGTGATAGAGCTATTACACAATGATCTTATTGTTCCAATGCACATAAAGAGCATAAATGGTAAACGTTATGTCCTGTGATTGTAGATGAATTCTCAAGATTCACTTTTGTAGGATTTTTGTGTAGTATGTTTGGATAAAAGGACTTCTTTATTCCCAAGTATAAACAACATCGAAATGAGAAGACATTCACTATTTTTAGAATTCATAGTGATCATGGGCAAGAATTTAAAGGAACGGGTATACCCGAATGGTGTAGTGAAGTTGGAATACACCATGAGTTTTTAGCTTCCAAAAGGCAGCAACAAAATGGAATAGCTGAAGTAAAGAATCAAAACATTCAAGACATGGCCAAATTAATGTTTATTGACAAAAATATTCTTAAAATATTTTGGGTGGAATATTTTCACTCAACTTGTCATATAGTTAACTGAGTCTATAAAAGATATGGTACCATCCAAACTCCTTATGAGATTTGAAAAGGGAAAAATCCCACACTCAATCACTTTAGAGTTTTTGGAAGAAAATTTAATATAATTTAGGATAGTGAATACTTGGCTAAGATTAATTATAGGAGTGATGTAGGCATTTTTTGGCTATTCCATAAATAGTTGTGCCTATTGTGTTTACAATTGCATTTCTCACAAAATAATGGAGTCCGATTATGTCATCATCGATGACAGTGATTCATATGACTTTAATGAAAATGATTGTGAAAATAGTATTTCCATATATTCTCGTGTTGAAGATGATAGGGAAGAAGAATAATATGAGTGTGATGAAGTGGACCTACCATGTAGTGAAGTTGTGAATATGTGAGAGATACGTCCTTTGGTTAGGAAAGATTGTAATGTTGTCAAAATCATTGTTAGTCCTAATGTTAGATTAACGACATGATATCAACTCCAAAGAGAAGTTAACTTCCTTTGTTACACTTCCACTATTGGAACTAAGAATGTGAAGGATGCCTTGTTAGATAAATATTGGGTCAATACCATCCAAGAAGAATTAGGCAAATTTTTTAAACATGAAATTTCTAATCTAGTACCATTGGCAAAAGATGTTTATGTTATCGATATTAAGTGTATGTTTAAGAGAAAGTGTGACGAGGATGGTGCCACTTTGAGGAACAAGGAAAGACTAGTGGCTTAAGGATACACACAAGTAGAAGGTGTAGATTATGATGAGTATTTTTACCCAATTACTTAGCTAGAGTCGTTTCATTTGCTCTTGGATATATCATATCCCTTAGACCTTAAGATCAATCAAATGAGTGTGAAAAGTATTTTTCTTAATGGAAATCTCCATGAGGAAGGCTATGTGTCACAACTAAAGGGATTTGAGGTTCTGAATTTCCGAAGACATGCTTATCGCTTAAAAAATTCTTCGTGTGGTCTTAGAGAAGCCCATAGAGCTTGGTATGTGAGACTAACCTCATATCTTATGGGGAAAGTTTCAAACGAGGAAATGTGGACAATAATTTGTTTTTACCATCTTGTGGTAAAGACATTGTGGTAGCCCAAGTGTGTGTTGATGATAACATTTTTTGGCTCCACAAATAAGAAACAAGATCAAGACTCTGCTTTGATTATGACAAAGTAATTTGAGATGAAAATAATTGGGGAACTCACTTTCTTTCTTAGTCTCCAAGTGCATCAAATGGATGGTGAAATTTTCATTTTCCAGTCTAAATATTCAAAGAACTTTGTGAAGAAATTTTACCTTGCCTCTTTGTAGACTAAACATACCCCCTTGAATGTTTTCGTTGAGATTGGAAAGGATATCAATGTGAAGGACGTGGTGAAGAACTTTATCATAGCGTTATAGGTAGTTTTTTTGTACATCATGGCGAGTTGTTCTCACACATCATTCAGTATAAGAGTGTGTGCTCACTACCAATATTATCCTAAAGATTCTTATTTAAAAGTCGTTAATCATATTATCAATTATGTTAATGGAAATACGAGCTTTGGTATCCTTAAAATACTAATACATCTTTGTTTTCTTATCCTGATGCATACAGGGCAAGTGATGTTGATGGCATAAACAGTACTTCTGGTGGATTCTTCCATATTGGAAGTTCTTTGGTTTCTTGGCACCCCAATAAACCAAATTACGTCTCACTTTCCATGACCAAAGCAGATTACATTGCGTCGGGAAATTGTTGTGATCAACTTTTATGGATGAAACAAATGTTGAGAGACTATAATATTAATCAAGAATACATTATTATTGATTGTGACAATGATAGTTCTTCATTAAAGTAATTATTGAAGAAAATATTATATCTTTAAGCTATGTTTCTACTAATATTCAATTAGCGTATATTTTAATGAAATCTCTTGATTGTGCATCTTTGTAATGTTGCATTTTGGTATCTTATGTCAAGTTGTCTTTTTATAAGAGTTAGTTGTATTTATTGACATAAAAAGATTTTGTTAGATACTGAGTATTTGTGTGTAGAGAGGGACTATCCAAATTAAAAAATTTGCAAATGCGTAATGAACTTTGCATCCTTTTTCACTTAGGCCACTAAACGTTTTTCCTGGTGCTATAGCCACTGTACTCTTATTATATTTCCACTTAGGCCACTGGTATTAATGTGGATATTGAAACCTCCATTTTCCTCCTTCAAATATGCATTTTTCTTTTCAACCTTTCAAATTTCTTATTTAAATATGCATTTTGAGTAAATAACCCTATTGAAAAACAATTGGGGTCAGAGAAATTTCCACATCTAAAAATTCCAATTGAAAGCTTCTAACTTTGACCCCGCCAAATCATATATGGGTAGACAAACACTTGGGTTAAAGAGTTTAATGAGAAATGTGATTGATTCAAGAAGAAAAATTCAAATTTAGAGAAGAAAAATGCATGTTTCAACATCCACATTAATACAAGTGACCTAACTGGAAATACAATAAGATTACAATGGCTATAGAGTCAGAAAAAAGTTCAGTGACTTAAGTGGAAAAAGTCACAAAGTTTGTTACCCACTTATGCAAATAACCCTAAATGTTATTACCAAATGTAGGAAATATTTGTTTTAATTCAGATTTGGAAAAACGTCAATCGCAATTTCTAAGTGACAAACTAGTGATTTACAAGTTGATTTAACTTAAATATTTACACTAAACACATAAAGATTTACAAAAGGGAGAAATGACTTAAAAAGTGAAACCTCTCCTAGAATTAATAATGCATAACCTACAGAAGACACTTATTCCACCTCCTAACTGAAAGAACAAGCACGAATCTGTCATACCCCTTACTTTTGTGTATTTTTTTTAAATTAAATTATCGGATGTGGGAGATTTAATATAATTGAGAATTAAAATAAGGATTTAACATAAATATTGATTTGGGTAGAATAGTTAATTTTGGTGAGAATTTCACATTTACTAGAGTGATATGGTAAATATAGTCTTGTTGTATGCAATTTTGTCGGATATGTATGTATTGGCGGTGGGAATTAGTGAGTTATACGAGGTTGGGAGATGGTTTTTAAATTCTGAGTTTCAGAAGGGTCGAGAAAGTTAAAATGACTACCTTGGGGTTTTTATTTGGGTTCCAGAATCTTTTTGACTAGTTTGACTCGAATTGGGGTATACGAGTTATTTTTATGTGTGTATTATGATTTAAAGGTGGGATTAATAATAATAATAGGGGGTTACTAGGCTTAAGAGAGTAATTGATCTCAATTAAGAGAAAACACATTTGAGAGAGAGAACGTGAGAAGAAGGGAAAGAGAAGAGGAAGCTTGAGGACCTTGGAAATCTTGTATAATGTGTGACTTTGAGGAATAACCAGACCCTAAATTATTGAGGCAAGTGGATTAACTTGCTAAATGCTTATTTGTGTAATTTATTTCATAATTTGTGGAAAGATTTTGGTGATATTAGAGATATATGTTAAACCCTAGACTTCAGAGTAAAAGTTTAGTCTTTGCTATGTGTATATGCATTTGGAGGTATAGAAATGACGAAATTCATAATTCTAAGTGGGTTATGAGGTTGAAATATTGTAGAAGAAGGGTTTGTTTGGGAAATAAGAAGATTTCGTAGGGTTCAGGATTGAGCAGTCCGGACCGATTCTTTTTCAAAGTATATCAGATCGGTCTAGAAGTTAAGAGTATTCTGACAAATTTAAGGAACTGGACATGTTCATTTTCAAAGGATATCAGATCGGTTCGAAAGTTGAATGTTTTCTGTTAATTTTTAGGAACCGAACCGGTTCATTTTTAGGAACCTTCGGTTCGGTCTGGTTACTACAGTTGCAAATTCTTGTTTTGTTCCTCTCTAGTTGATTTTAAAGACTTAGGAACTCTTTAATATTATTTGGCAAACATGTTTTTGGTGCTATTATAGGGGCATATCTGAGAGGGTAGTATGTTGTTTCCTTTTTGTACATCCTCAAAGGAGTGGGGACTCTTTCGAGGAGGGTTATGGGCTAATGAGTTAGAGTTTATAGGTCCTTAACGAGGGAAAATTTGAGGAATAATCATAGGTCTGATTGATTATAAATAATTAAGTAAGCGAGTAAATTATAATTTGAACTTTAAATGATTGTGTGGATCGTTAGCTAGTGTAAGGTGTGATATTTACATATAGCTAGGATTATTAATATATACATTCTAAAATGTGATGGTTTGTATATATGATGTGAATGTATATTGGGTGTGTATGATATGTTCAATGTGGTACATAACCCTCTAGTGCTTTCATGGGAAGTTGCACGATGTGGGAAAATCCCCTGGCTCGAAGAGCAGGGAGAGTATAGTCCCCAGGTCATAGCGTCTAATATTTTACCGCGTGTGAGGCAAGGGTAAGACATCTTGGGTATGATTCTTCTTACCTTTAGGGAAGGAACTATGTCTGCCTCCCATACACTTGGAAATTGGTTCTTTACCAAGTCAGTTTGTGTAAGGAAAAATTTCCAATTGAGTCATTTGTAGTATTGGCTACATTCCATTGGACAAAATAATTTGGTAATTATGGTTCGTAAATATATCATCCTTGAAGAATTTAGGCATCCGGCTATTCACCTTCATCAAATTCATTCCAACTGTTCTTTACCCATAGGTATTTGACTAGGTTTTCTTTTATATATGTTGGAGACAAACTAAATGTGACTAAAATTAATTTTCTAGGATTTTTTTACGTTAGTGTAAAATTAAGATATTTCGTTAGAAAACTTCTCAGGTCGTTCGAATGACCCCGTTTGAACGAACCTGTTCGGACGAGTTTTCTAAAGAAAAATTGCCCAAACTCTCTGAAATTTCGTTAGAAGTTTCATTGGAATGTCGTTTGAACGAGAATTCGAACGAGATTCTACTCATTCTTTACTGAATTTTCTCTAGAAGATTCGTTCGAACATAGTCATTCGAACGACCTTGTTCGAAAGACCTGCTACCTGTTTGAAATTTTTTATTTTCAGAAGTTTCTCCCTTAACTGCTTTGGCCCACTACTTTTCCCCTTTCTATCTTTTGTGGAAAAAAATAGCAGTTGGGACTTTAACTTTTGAACACAAGAGAAAACATCAAACAGTTTTCACTATTTTTGTCTGCAACATTTATGTGATCTTTATATCATATTTTGAGAACCAAAAACCCCATCCACATCCTACAAATTATTCATCCTTGCTGTGTGCGGAGCTTCACATAAGTGTTGATTGGAGACGGTAATTGGGTTTCGGTGGATACCGAGACATGGGAAGTGTTGTGAAACCTGTTGGATCTTAACGTACTACAAGCGGAGGTATTGGAAATGGCATCAACGAGTCTTAGTGTGTCAAGTCGGTAAGTCTTTTGAGTGTCTTTGTAAAACCATATTTATAGTGGATTTGTCTAGGCCCAGCCGTCCGAGGTTTTTCCCATTTGGGTTTTCCTCGTACATCGTCGTGTTGTGGTTGTGCTTTCTTCTTACTTCGATAATAATCCTGCATGCTCACTTTGGAATTAGTAAGAAATATTTAAAATTGGAAAGTACCAACACTTGGACAAATTCATACTTGTTTAAAGAGTGTATTCAGTGAAATTAACTAAGTTCATATAACCGTTCTACTTCAAATTGGTATCAGAGCTAGTCTTTGTAAGTTATTTAGATGAATTCTGGAGGTTATATGGAAATTTTTTCATCGAATAGACCACCTATGTTTGATGGAATTATGACACCTATTGGAAAGAACGTATGAAATTTTCCCTAAAATCAATTGATGAACATCTGTGGGTTTCTGTTGAAAGAGGATGGTCCCCTCCTACTGTGATTGTTGATGATAAAACTATTTTAAAAACTGTCAAAAATTGGAGTGAGGATGAATTGAAATTGTGTAACTTTAACTCTAAAGGCCTAAATGCTTTGTTTAGTGTTGTGAGTCCCGATGAGTTTCGTCATATAATGACTAGTAAAACTTCAAAGGAGGCTTGGAATATTCTCCAAGTTACTAATGAGGGAATGAGTTCGGTTAAAGAATCTAAACTTGAAAACTTAACCACTCAATTTGAAACCATCACAATGAAAGAAAATGACACATTTGATGAATTCTATGCCCGTATTTCCGACATTGTTAATTCATGTTACAACTTAGGTGATAAAATTCCTGAAAATCGGGTAGTCAAGAAAATTTTTAGATGTCTTCCTAAGCGTTTCATTTCGAAAGTCACGATTATCAATTCTTCAGGAAAGTTAAATTCTTTAAACCTAGAAAAGCTTGAAGGTAATCTCCAAACTTATGAATTAGATATGTTTCCTAAAGATATTAAAAAAAAAGATAAGGGAGTAGCCTTAAAAGCTAAGAAAGTAGAATTGATTGAATCTGAAGAGTTCGACATGGATCCTGATGATTTAGCCTTATTTACTAAATTTTTTAAAAAGTTTTTCAAGTTTAAAAAGAAAAATTATAAGTTTAAAAAACCTAAATTTGAGGAAAATAAAAATAAGGCAAATAGGAGTTTTAATAACCAGGAACAAAAGAAGTTTAAAAAGGACAACTTTAAAAGAGATAACTTCAAAAAGGATGATTCTGAGAGATGATTTGAGTGTGAGGGACGAGGTCATAGAGCATATGAGTGCACTACTAAGCTTAGCGATAGTGAAATTAAGTTTGATGATTCTGATGATTCCATTGCTTCTAGAAATAACTTCACTGCCTTTATGGCAATTTATGCTAGAAATTCAAGTGAGTCACATCCTAAAGTTGACAATTTCGAGCATGATCTTGAGGTTGCTTCCACTCACAGAGCAAGTAGTGATGAAAAAGGAAGTGGGAGTGAGGTAGATGAGAGTGCTTTGCAATCCGCTTATTCTGAACTATACACTGAGTATCTTCATATTCAAAAGGTAAATAAAAGACTAACCTTTAAAGTTTTAACTTTAGAAAAGGAGTTGAAAATCATGAAGGAGAAGGAGGCTTTAGTTAGTCAACTAAAGGCTATAAAAATTTCTCTTTCTGAGAAGCTTATTTTAGTGAGCAAAGAAAAATGTGATTTGATAGTCTCTAGCCCGTGTTAGCAATGATCTTTATGAATCCTTAGAGATTAGAAAAAGTCTTGAAGAAAAAATTATCAGTCTTGAGAAAGATCTCGAGTCCTTTTGGGAAGTTAAAGTCACAATTGAAGATAATTTAGCAAGAATGGGTAAATTGTTTCTAGGTCTAGTTTTAGGGTATAAGGAGAAAGGTTACCAAGAGAGAAAGGGTATAGGATATAAAGAAGAAGAGTTATCCAAAGACAAATCCGAACCCGCAGCTAAGTTTGTTACCAAAACAAACCCACCTGAACCTTATCTACCTAAAATAATTCCACCTAAGCAAACTCCAAAAGATACTCCAAAGCAACCCTATGTGTGCCCTCATTGTCACAAACGGGGTCTTAGAGATTTTTGTTACAAGCTTGGGAAGTGCACTTATTTCACAACTTCTAAGCAATACTATAGCTCCTTAGCTAGCCTTAAGATCCAAGTTGAGTATCTAGTTAATGCATCCAAAGGTCTAATGGAAGAGTTTTTAAGGTTCTATAAAGTCCAAGGAAATAATTACAACCAAAATACTAGAGTCAACAAAGGGAAGAATACAACTCAAGCTTGGGTTAAGAAAGATGAGACCAATAAAGAGTTTGTTGTTCATGTTGCACTTAAGGCTCAGAATACCTATCAATGGTATTTTGATAGTGGTTGTTCGAGACATATGACAGGTGACAAATATCTTTTTACTACACTTGAAAACTATACAGATGGTAAAGTCACCATTAGCGACGGAAGTAGGTCTCGAATCAACAGAAGAGTCACCATATAGGTTTATGGTTTTCCAAAACTAGAAAATGTTCTTTATGTTGATGGTATCAAAGATAATTTGATAAGTATTATCCAATTATGTGATGACAACCTTGATGTTAAGTTTAGCCAATCAGAGTGCACCGTTTATAATAAATTGGGTGAGGCTATTTTACAAGGTGTGAGGACTAGTGATAATTGTTATAGAATTGTTCCAAAATCCTCTTTAGTTTGCAATAGTGCCAAGGTCTCATATGACGATCTTTGGCATCAATGGTTAGGTCATGTATACTTTAGATATCTTGTTTGCCTAGTTAGGAAAGACCTAGTCCGTGGCTTACCATCCTTAGGAAAACCTACCTCCTCAATTTGCGGACCTTGTCAATTAGGAAAGCAAATTAAGAGCCCTCATAGGAAGTTGAACTGTATAACCACCTCTTGTGTCCTAGAATTGATTCTTATAGACCTTATGGGTCCCACTCGTACCGATAGTATTAGAGGAAAGAGATATATCTTAGTGATGGTAGATGACTTTGCTAGATACTCTATAGTAGTATTTCCAAGAGAAAAGTCCAACGCGGTTGAATTTTTAACAGTTAAATGTTGTGTCCTTCAAAATCAACATGGAGTCATCATAAATCATTTTAGAAGTGATAATGGAACCGAATTTAAAGAATCTGATGTGAATGCATTTTGTGATGAAGTTGGTATTAAACATAAATTCTAGACCTTTCGAACTCCATAACAAAATGGTATAGTTGAGAGAAAGAATCGAACGATCCAAGAAATGGCAAGATCAATGCTCCTTGGTAGTAAGGTGCCTCGTAGGTTTTGGATGGAAGCGGTTAGCACCGCTTGTCACACCGTGAATAGGGTTTATTTGCGTCCTAATACTAATAAAATGCCATATTAATTATGGATTAGAAAGAAACCTAATTTGGCCTATTTTAGAGCTTTTGGTAGTCCTTGTTATATCCTTAGGGATAGAGACCTCCTAGGTAAATTTTACTCAAGGAGTGATGAGGGTATTTTCCTAGGTTATTCACAAAATAGTCGAGCTTTTAGAGTTTATAACTTAGTGAGTTCTAAAGTTATGGAATCAATTAATATAGTCATAAAAGATGATGCTCCAACTACATGTGTTGATGATGAGGAAGATTCCCCTTGTGATGTGTTGTATCCCCCGATGTTGAAAACATCGAGTTGCACAAAATTAAAATAAAGGATCCATCTCCATGGGTTCATAAAAGTCATGACCCCTTCAAAATTACAGGAAATTCCGAATTAGGTGTCAAGACTAGGGCGCAACTAGAAAATGAGGCTACTTATTTATGTTATACCTATAAAATTGAACCTAAAAGTTTTAAAGAAGCGTTAAAAAATGAACATTGGATTAATTCCATGCAAGAAGAGTTGTTTCAATTTCAGAAAAATGATGTTTGGAAATTAGTCCTTAGGCTTACTAATATTAATGTCATTGGTACCAAACAGATTTTTAAACATAAAATGGATGAATATGGTGTCATTGTTCATAACAAAGCTAGGTGGGTTGCCTAAGGATACACCCAAATAAAAGGTGTTGAATTTGATGAGACTTTTGCTCCGGTTGCTAAGTTAGAATCAGTTCGTCTTTTACTAGCCATAACATGTCATCTTAAATTCCAATTGTATCAAATGGATGTCAAAAGCACTTTTTTAAATGGCATCCTTCTGGAGGAAGTCTATGTTGAACAACCTAACGGGTTTGAAGACCATAAATATCCTAATCATGTTGTCTTTTTGGAGAAAGCATTATATGGTTTTAAACAAACACCCTGTGCTTGGTATGAGCGGCTCACCTCTTATCTCCTTTCTCGTGGCTTTTTGAGAGGGGGGAGTAGATATGACTTTATTTGTTCGTCGCGATGAGAATGCGATATTAGTTTCCCAAGTGTATGTCGATGACATAGTTTTTGGATCTACATGCGATAAACATACTCATCTTTTCTCAAAAAAATGCATGATGAATTTGAGATGAGTATGGTCGGTGAGCTTACCTTATTCCTAGGTCTTCAAGTTCATCAACTCGATAGTGGGATATTTTTGTCCCAAACTAAGTATGCTAAATATCTTGCGAAGAAATTTAAACTAGAATTCGCTAAGCAGGCACATACTCCAATGAGTTCATCGGTTAAACATAGTAAGGACACCAAAGGAAAGGTTGTAGAGCACACTCTCTTTAGGAGTATGATAGGTAGTTTACTTTACCTAACCGCTAGTCGTATGGATATTTCCTTTAGTGTAGGAGTTTGTTCCTACTATCAAGCTGCCCCAAAAGAGTCTCATTTACTTTCCATTAAACGTATTATCAAATATGTTAGTGGGACCCTGCTTTTTGGGATTTGGTATTCCTTCAGCATAAATGATTATCTATCGGCATATTTGGATGCTGATTGGGCAGGGGATGTTGATGGATGCAAAAGTACATTTGGCGACTGTTTCTACTTTGGTAGTGCACTTGTATTATGGATGAGAAAGAAATAAAATTCCATTTCTTTGTCCACAATGGAGGCCGAATACACAGTCGCCGGGAATTGTTGCACTCAATTCATTTAGATGAAACAAATGTTGGAGGATTACGGTATTCCACAAGGCGCTATGACTATTTATTGCGACAATACAAGTGCGATTCACATTTCTCGAAATCCCGTTCAACATTCTAGAACAAAGCATATTAAGATTCGTGAACACTTTATTCGAGAGTTAGTTGAAGAGAAAGTTATTTCCTTAAGCTTTTTAGGCACTGATCATCAATTAGCCTATATCTTTACCAAACCTCTAGATGCCCTTAGGTTTTAAAACCTTAGGAATTCCATTGGGGTTTTCTCCATTGATTGAGTTCGGAGTCGGTCATCTAGTTTGGATTGTTTTTCATTTCTATTTTTGTACCGATGAACTAGATTATTCCTTACATATATATTTTGAAAATTTCAAAAATATTTTCCTTTTTTTTATAGTTGAAAGGCCTTCATAAAACTTTTGTCCATATAAGTAATGTGTATGATGTTTTCGGATCACTATCTCATTCCATGTCCACGTGGCTTTCGATGAGATGCTAATCCGGACTTCGTCTCACTTGTGTGCATTGATTCTTGTTTATGATATATTTCACTATGATTGCCTCAAAATATTGCCTTATTTGCACACACCCTTCACGGAATCGCGTGATCATCTACATCACTTGGCATACGCTAAGTGAAGTGCGATGTTGTGTTATCATTTTTGTCACCCCTTTTATGAGCAATCGATCTTGAGCATGTAAAACCATTGCCCGAATTTGAAAAAATGATCATTATATTCATTCAGTTTATTTGTACTTAGAAATGGACACGGGTTGCGATTTTTTTTTCGTGAATAGCCACTATTTGAAAAAATGTAAAAGTGACTAAAAACTTATGGCATAAAAAATATTGCCAAGGCTAATTTGTCATTTTGATGATAGTATCGTTGCTCTTTCAAAATCAATAGAATTCAAGAGCTTATTTCACATTGATGGGTGACATAGGTTGAAGATCAATGGTTTTGCACAATTAATCCATATTGCTTCCAATTGTTGTGACGCTATTGGCATGAGAATCATCAATCTTCCATGCGTTCATTTTGGTAGATACTATTGCATCACATTCCATTTATTATCACAAGGCGTATGAGAGTGTATATTATGTGAATATATTGTTTGGCATTTTACACTTATGCGTTGTCTTCATAATGCTCTCACTCGCATTGTTCACACCCCTACATTCCCGCTCTCATGGTTTGGATATGTCTACACTGCTTGGGACATGTTGAAAAACATTTTTTTGGGGGTTTCTAACCTTTCAGGCCTTATACCATGATATTTTAACATTTTTTTATCTCTGGAAGTTTTAAAACACTGTTTTTTCGATAGAAAATCTCGTTCGAACGAGTTTTCTAACGAGTTTCGACCCTAAATCTTCTGCCTTTTCATTCGAACAAAGTCGTTTGAACGTCTTTTCCAACAACTTTTTGTCATTTCCTTCTGAATTCTCATTGGATAAATATTTAATTTTTCATTCGAACAAGATTTAATTTTGTTCGAATGACCTGCATTTTTAAGTGGTAGTTCAATCAGTTTTTTCTTTTCCCAGCATTTCGGCTTCCACTACCTTCTCTCTCTCTCTCTCCTGTTACAACTCGAACCCTCTTCAACCCATTTTTTCCCTATCTTCTCTCTCTTTACTCTTCCACGAACTCTCTATAACCCACGATATCTCCTCTCTCTCTCTCTCTCTCTCTCTCTCTCTCTCTCTCTCTCTCTCTCTTTCTCTCTCTCCAATTTACCTGTTCTCCCCACTACATCCATTCCACCATTTCTACACAACTACACCCCATTTTTGAGATTACACCATTTCGTGATTTCTTCCCTCATCATCTCTCTCAGGTACCTCATTTTCTTTTATCCTTTTTGTTCCATTTCTTTTTCATAGGATTGAGCATATATGAGTTGGGCTCTTTACACATATTCAAACATTTTTTCTTCCCAAATCATATACACTCAATCCACCTCTATCGAGCAATATACTATATAAATAATTTTTTCCCCAATTAAGTGTTAATATCATGATTTTTTTTTCATTTCTTGAAATATCAAATTGTTTTTTTCAAAATTTCATGACATTACACTTAATTTGTCTTCTTTGCATTTCCTATATATTTTGTTGCTGCTAATGGAGTTTGGGTTTTTACTGGTTTGGTTTTGTTGATGTTGGTGACTGGTGGTTTGGGTGGTAAATCCTTGTAGGTTCTAGCCTTCATTTTTTTCTTCTTTTCCTCCAAATATGATAATTCCTGGCCGTCGTAATCAACGTAATCATCGCATCGCTGAATCTGAAGAGGGGCGCACTTCCTCCTCCTGCTCCTCTGATGAGAACCTTTCTTCTGAAGCTTCCATTCCCAACCTTAGACTGTGTTGGCGAACCCTTAAAAATCACACTTGATACCACACTTAAGGGTTTGCAACTCGAGCTTTTGTTCGTGAAAAGGTCATCGACCTCTCCTCCCTCTCTAGTCTATCTTCTACACATGGTTTTCTACCTTAGGCCGAGATTCCCTTTTTAACCTTATGGATACTATTTATCCCGATCTTATTAGGGAATATTTTTTTAGGATGCGTGTTTTAGAATCTCATCTTTTCTCCATTGTCCATGGTCGAGAAATCAGTATCACCCCTGAGTACATTACTCGCCTCGAAGGTTTACCTCGCCTCAATAACCCCTCTTATCCTAGGCTCATTTTGACCACTGTGTGTCGTACGGTTAATCCCAGATGCATTACAATCTACGATAAAAATCTTAATCTAGATTTTATTATCCTTAACTGGATTTTATGTGCCTGCATCCTTCCTCGTGCAAATACCACTAAAATTTCTAAGGCACATATGGAACTCATGTTTTCCATTACCATCAAGGTTGGTATTGACCTTTCTAGCTTCATCTTTGGTGTTATTAAGGCCATTAAGGTAAATCATCTTGGTTCGATTAGGGACACCTTACCTTTTGCTCTTATTATTACTCGACATTGTCTTGAGGTTGGTTGTCCCCTCCTTCCCTCGGATATTTCTGTCACTCAATTTCAACACATTAATATCACCTCTTCTGGTCTCTCCCACGGTCACCTTCCTCATGATAGTCCTCAGCACACTCCTTCCCAATCTGTGCCATCCCACTCTGTCGCTTCTACCACCCCTGCACCTATTAGACCTTCTTTGTCATGGTCTTACCTACCCACCATTCCACCCACTAAGTTGGAGGACATTTGTGAGGTACGTTGTTTATAGATTCAGGAGCTTCAAGAGGATCATCGATAGTATATGGTTCTTTTGAAGGAGCTATTGCTTACCAAGCAGTGTGACCGTCAGTGAGCCGAGGAGGCTCAATCTCATAGGGAGGAGGCTCAGTTGCATAGATATGAGGCCCATGATAGGTGTGATTCTGTTCTCATGGAACATCTTCAGGAAATACGCTATTTAGAGATGCGTCGTGGTGTGGGCTCTTCAGGCATCGAATCTGTTAGAGATGATGCTCCACATGATGCTCCTTCCCCTTGATGTCATTTTACCTCTGGTTTTATGTTACTTTTGTACTTGTGAGAGCATGCAATATGTATTTTCTTCATTTTCTATTCTCACTTGTACCAACTCCTTGTATTTTCCCTGTTTCTGGATTTGGATTCTGTTGGATTTAACTTGAGTTATATTGGTTTTTAAAGAATTAATGAGTAATCCTAGTTCCTGTTTTCCTTTATTTGTTGGATGGATGGATTCTTAATTGTTGTTACTTGTTCAGTTGTCTATAATCATGTTCCTATTATTCATTTACTTGTTTATGAGCTACAATTGCTACATTCACTAACCTTGCAGGTTTTCGTTCTATCCCTTTGTCTTTTCCGGACAAAAGGGGGAGAACATGTTTAGGGGGAGCCTAATATTTTTGCTCTTACACTATACATTTCCCCATGCGTTTTATGTCTTTGTTGGTTCATGCGTGTAGGACTCCTATTGCAAATTCACAGGCCACTTTCAACAATGCAACTTTCTAAGTCAGTCGAGTCTGTCCTTGTATTTTGGGTTAGGGATGGGTTTTAGAATCGTCTTGATGTCAGTCTTAGCAAATTCAGAGTCATTTTGTTTGTATTTTATTTATTTTATGTTTTGTCCTGGAATACCCAAAGGGGGAGATTTGTAAGGATAAATTTCCAATCAAGTCATTTGTAGTATTGGCTAAATTCTGTTAGACAAAAAATTTTGGTCATTGTGGTTTGTACATATATCATCCTTGAAGAATTTTGGGCATCCGACTATTCACCTTCATAAAATTCATTCCAAATGTTCTTTACCCAAAGGTATTTGACCACGTTTTCTTTTATATATGTTGGAGACAAACTAAATGCGACTAAAATTAATTTTGTACAAAGTTTTCAGTGAGTGTAAAATTATGATATTTCCTAGGAAAACTTCCCAAGTCGTTCGAATGACCCAGTTCGAACGAGTTTGCTAATGACAATTTACTCAAACTCTTTGAAATTTCGTTAAAAGTTTCGTTGGAATGTCATTCGAACGAAGTCATTCGAACGAGAATTTGAACGAAGTCGTTCGAACGAGATTCTACTCATTCTTTACTGACTTTTCGTTAGAAGATTCATTCTAACATAGTCATTCGAACGACCTGCTGCCAGTTTGAAATTTTTTATTTTCGACAGTTTTTCCCTTAACTGCTTTGGTCCACTACTTTTCCCTTTTCTATCTTATGTGGACAAAAATAACAGTTGAGACTTTAACTTTTGAACACAAGAGAAAACATCAAATAGTTTTCACTACTTTTGTCTCCAACATTTATGTGATATTTAGATCATATTTTGAGAACCAAAAAACCCATCCACATCCTACAAATTATTCATCCTTGCTGCGTGCGGAGCTTTGCACAAGTGTTGATTAGAGATGGTAATTGGGTTTTGGTGGATACCGAGACACGAGAAGTGTTGTGCAATGCGTTGGATCTTTGCATACTACAAACGGAGGTATTGGAGACGACAACAACGAATCTTAGTGAGTCAAGTCTATAGGTCTTTTGGGTCTCTTTGTAAAACCATATTTGAAGTGGATTTGTCTAGGCCCAGCCTTTCGAGGTTTTTCCCATTTGGGTTTTGCTCGTACGTCAGCGTGTTGTGGTTGTGCTTTCTTCTTACTTAGATGATAATCCTTCATGCTCTCTTAGGAATTAGTAAGAAACATTTAAAATTGTAAAGTACCAACACTTGGCCTAATTTATACTTGTTTAAAGAGTGTATTCAACGAAATTAACTAAGTTCAAATAATCGTGCTACTTCAGTGTGAGATTCCGACCGCTAGTAACTCAAGATGATATGTGAGTAATTACCTGGAAGATGATAGTAATGTATAGACTGTTAGTATAGATGTACGATTTGTATTATGTATTGCCCTATTTATATGATATAAGTGTTCGGTACTTCCCCTTTTATCATGAGATTTGATATGTATGCTTTTATGTTTGTAGACTAAAATTTAGGACTATGTGCTATGGACCGAGGGCCTAAGGATTTCCATGACTAACAATGTTAGGTAGTAGTGTATCAAGGGGGTTCCTTGTTTGGATTTCGCTTGCGAGGCATCCCACGCATGAAACCTATAGAGTTATGTTGGAAGTAGGAAAATGTTAGTCATTAGTACATGGGGTATTTGAATTTTCATAGTTAAGGGGAAAGACATATAATTATGATAATAATTTATAGTTACGCTAAAGGGAGTTGTGCATAGGCTTGAGGGGGTATTATCCGTAGATTTAATAGGGTATCTTAGCTTAAGATTTAATTGTATGTTTAAGTGCACGCTGTAGTTGAGAGGTGAGGTCGAGTCTCAAAGAGTGCGACTCCACATCAATTATGAACTCTTGCATTTTTAATTATTATGCATTTAATTCACTTGCTATAACTATTTTCAAACCCAGGGCTCTGACCTATTTATATCTTTTCCCTTACAATATATATATTTTGTCTATTATCGGTGTTCCTCCGCAGTGACGCCAATGATGGTTATCTGTTCCAGAGTTTTTGGGAGCTGTAGAATGAGCGGGATGTTACAGGACTTTTGTTATTGACGCATCTCTTTTTTTAATCTAGTTAAGAATTCATAATTGTAAATCGACTGTGTATACCTAAGGGTCATATATGTTGATCTCTTATATAGTTGTCTCTTGATATTGTATGGTCTGTTTCCCGACAACATATTCGGGAATATTTTTTTGTATGACTACTCATAGAATGTTAATGATCTAGTCCTTTATTTGTCTATTGTGTTTATGCTCCGTAGTATGTGAATGATTTATTATAGACACCCTTTATAAGAAGAATTTTTTTTGCACCTATTTATTTTATACAGGGTGGCTACTGGTTGTATTTATATTCGACAGTTGGTGATGAGAATGATACACTTGATATTTCTATTTTATTTTCCTATAGGACTGGCTACCCATTATATTGAATAACTGGGGTGTCACAGGTGATATCAGAGCATTAGGTTCTTGAGGCTTAGGTTCTTTACGGACTTTTACATTCAACCGTAGCATTTTTGATATCGAACCTTATTATTAGGATTGTTGTGTTCATATTTCTTCCTCGATCTTCTTCTTTGATTAATTGCTTGAACTCTGTGTTGATACATTTTGTTCTTTCTACAGATGCCGCCAAAATGAGGTAGCCCTACTAGGGCAAATAGAGGAGCCGATAATATGGAACCCCATGTGCCTCAGGGAACTATAACTGCAGCAGAAGTTATCAATACTGTGGCACAAGCAGTTAATGCGGCGATGACCGCGATGGCACGACAGTATCCACAGGCTCCGCAACAGCCTATAGCTCCAGTAGTTCTAACCCACCATGGGCCATCCACGTGGGAGAGAGTGCGAGAAGCTTTCCGGAAGGGTCACCCTACCGAATTCCAAGGAGGATCCCACGTTATCCTTTCTAGTAAGTGGAAAAAAGATATTCAAAGAATCTATATATGGTTGAGTGCAGTGACATTAAAAAACAATTACTCTCCACTTTTAAATTAGTTATTGCGGCTCTCCAGTAGTGGGAGTCAGTTACTACCTCGATGCAAAGAGATACGATGCCCATAGTCGATTTTTGGGTACTTTTTGATCGTAAGTATTTTCCTCCGACAATTCAGATAGAGATGACAAGGAGGTTGTTCGTTGTAACCCAAGGGGACCGAATTGTGGCTGAGTACGAAGAGGAATTTACCCACTTAGAAAATTTTGTGCTAGATGAATTCAATACTGAGGATAAGAGAATCTTAAAGTTTATGGGAGGTCTGAATTGGAGAATTCAGTAACACCTATTGGGGAACTCGACTTTGTTAACGTTTGCAGATGTAATGAATGTTGCACTGATACATTGCCATGATTATCGTTTTCATTTGAAGGGGAGAAAGAAATTGGTGGGCTCGGGTTTGTCGAGTAAGATAGGAGTAAATAGTTCCAGTGGGGCATAACGGGCACAACATCAATGGAATAAGCATAAGGAGTGGGATCTCCCTTCGGGGGATTTAGCAAAAAGACAGCGTTCCGAAGGCTATAGATTTAATGGTGGTGGTTTTAGGAAGAATCTTCAAGGGAATCAACAGTAGAAACAACAAAACGTTCCTCATGTCCAAGAAGGTAAGGGGAACAACGAGGGAGGTCAACAGGGTTGAGGTTGTCCGGGCCAGCGACAAGGACAACCCAGATTTGGGCAACAGGTCCAGAGCATGGGGAAATTTATAGTCCATTTCTTTCAGTGTGATGAGGCAGGTCACAGGAAGATAGATTGCCTACAGCAGAATAGGGTGCAGGTGCAAGGATTTCAGTAGGGTCAGCAATCACTTTTACCACCTTCGGTGCCTTTTCAGATTGCCCACCTCCATAAGGACAGTTGTAATATGGGCGAGTGCATAATGTTCAAAATGCAGTGTTATCGCATGTGTAGGAGCCTCCACCATCCATTGAGGGTAATTTCCCTATCCATGGGTATATGTGTCGGGTATTATTTGATACTAGAGCATTCCATTCCTTTATATCTATTCATTTTACACGTGTAGCGAGAGTGTTAGAGTCAGCTGATATCATTCAAATGTGTGTAGAATCTCCCTTGGGAGATGGCTCGCTTATCCATTTTATTTGTAAAGGGGTACAGATAGATTTTGGGAGATCATGTTTAGTTGTCGAATTACTTGTATTAAATATGCTTGGTTATGATGTTATATTAGGTATGGACTGGTTGGTTAGATATCAAGCGATGGTGGATTATTTTGGGAGGTCGATCATATTTACTATTCTGGGCCAGGAAATGTTTATTATTGCCATGCCTCTTCCAGAGGGAGGTTCAAGCACCCATTTGTACTATATCGAGGAGGAGACTTCACAGGAAGTGGTTGTTTCCTTAGACTCGATCCCAATGGTTCGGGAATTTGCAGACATTTTTTAGGAGATTTCGGGCTTACCTTCGAGTCGCGAGATTGAGTTTATTATAGATTTAGTGCAGGGGACTAGGCCGATTACATGAACTCCATATCACATGGCTGCTATGGAAATGAGGGAATTACGAGACCAAATCCAACCACTTTTGGGATAAGGTTTTATTCGTCAGGGTGCATCACCTTAGGTATCCCCTGTGTTGTTTGTGAAGAAGAGGCACGGTTCTCTGCGGTTATGTGTAGATTATCGAGAATTGAATAAGGTAACAATCAGAAATAAGTAACAGCTGCCTCGTATTGATGATTTATTTGATAAGTTGAGAGGAGTCTGTTGGTTTTTAAAAATAGATTTGCGTATGGGGTATCACCAGCTTCGTATTAGGGATCAGGATATCTCTAAAACTACATTTTTTACCCGATACAGATCCTATGAGTTCTTGGTTATGCCGTTTGGGCTAATCAATGCCCCTGTAGTGTTTATGGATCTGATGAATAGGGTCTTCTGGAATTTTTTGGACCAATTTGTAATTATGTTCATTAATGATATTTTGGTTTATTCTCGGACGGAGGGTGAACATGTCGAACATTTGAGGATGATTTTTTAGAGATTACGGGACTATCAATTGTACGCCAAGTTCGAGAAATATGGATTTTTGTTACGAGAAGTGCAGTTTTTGAGTCATGTAGTGTCGGAAAGGGGTATTTCCGTGGACCCAAGTAAAGTTACAGTGGTGAAAGAGTGGGGCCAACCCACAACATAGACGGATATTAGAAGTTTCTTGGGTTTGGCGGGTTATTATCGCCGTTTTATAAAGGGTTTATCGAAGATTATCGGACCTTTGACGAATTTGACCCGAAAGGGAGTTCAGTTCGTGTGGGATGATTCCAGTCAATTAGCATTTGATGAATTAAAGGACAGGTTGACGTTTGCACATGTTCTCGCATTACCTAAAGTAGGAGTGGAGTATTTAGTCTTTACCGATGCATCTCTCCAGGGTTTAGGAAGTGTGCTTCAATAAGAGGAGAGGGAAATTGCATATGTGTCTCGTAAACTCAACCCCCAAGAGCTTAATTATCCTACTCATGACTTAGAATTAGTTGGAGTAGTCTTTGCATTGAGAATTTGGAGGCATTATCTACCGGGCAAGAAGTTTAGACTTTTCACAAACCACAAGTCATAATAATATTTGTTCACCCAGAAGGATCTAAACATGAGGCAGCATAGGTGGTTAGAGTTTGTAAAGGATATCAGTTCGATATACAATATCATTCGGGAAAAGCTAACGTTGTAGCTGACGCGTTAAGTCATTGTCCCACTAGGCAGTTATCAGAGGTATGGAAAGCCAAGTGGAAGGAACTTCGGTAGGATAATGCAGTGGTCAGGGCTTGTATGATCGTGTTGTCAGTCACACCCGAGATGGTGATGACGGTTGTGAAGGCTCAATCTAAAGATACGAATTGTAAGGTTACAGTACAAAAATTACTGATCGAGGGAGCGGAATCCTACTCCATCAATTTTTAGGGTGGATTACGATTCAAGGGTGGGTTGGTAGTCCCAAACGATTCTGATCTACGGCTGGTTGTTATGTCAAAATATCAAGGGTCGAAATTTGCTGTTCACCCAAGCGGAGATAAGATGTATCAAGATATGCAATGGAAATACTGGTGGGTAGGTATAAAGAGGTACATAGTTGAATTTATCTCAGAAGGCACCACATGTCAGCTAGTAAAAGTGGACCACCAGCGACCCTCGGGAATGTTACAGCCGTTGTAAATTCCTGTATGGAAATGGGAAAGAAATTCCATGGATTTTATCACGGGATTACCGATGATGCAGCGTAGCGATGATTCCATTTGGGTTATCGTTAATCGTTTGACGAAGTCGGCACACTTTTTTCCAGCGAGGACAGACTTTAGAACAACATAGTATGTTCAACTCTTTATTGCAAAAATTATGAGGTTGCATGGAGTGCCGATTAATATTGTGCCTGACCTGAATAAACTCTTTGTCTCCCATTTTTGGAAGATCTTTCAGGAAGCCATGAAGACTGAATTAAGGTTAAGTACGACATACCATCCCCAGGCCGATGGGCAAACGAAGTGAGTAAATCAAATATTGGAAGGCATGCTCTGGATGTGTATGTTATATTTTGGAGGAGTTAGGAGAAATACCTACCATTGGTATAATTTTCTTATAATAATTCTTACCAATTTACTATAGTTATGGCGCCTTATGAGGCATTGTATGGATATCCGTGTCGTTCACCTTCATGTTGATTAGAAGTTAGAGATAATAAACTTCTTGGCCCAGAATTTATCCAGGATACTTCGGCAAAGATTGAAGTGATTCGTAACCGCATACGTGTTGTATATGATCGCCAGAAAAGTTAAGCCGACGTGTACCGTAGGCATTTGGAGTTTGAAGTGGGAGACCAAGTATTGTTAAAAGTGTCTCCCATGAAAGGCATTATGAGGTTTGGCAGGAAAGGCAAACTTTTACCGAGGTTATTGAAAGAATTGGTCCTGTGGAATATAAATTTTCCTTGCAAGAGCATTTATAAAGAATTCATGATGTGTTCCACGTTTCGTCCTTGAAGAAGTATAAAATATGTGAGGGGGCTCATTGGCTTATTCCATTGGAGGAAATTGAGTTATAACCTGACATCTCGTACGAAGAATGACTCGTTGCCATTTTAGATCATAGTGAGCATAGGCTATGATTGAAAGTAGTGCCTTCAGTTCGAGTCCAATGGGGGCACCATATCGCAGACAAGTCAATGTGGGAACGAGAGTATGATATGAGAGCCATGCACCCTTACCTCTTTCCATAAGGTATGTCTAAATTTTGAGGACGAAATTTCTTTGAGGGGGGAGTATGTTATACCCCTTACTTTCGTGTATTTCGGGTGTTGGTGATTTCATATAATTGAGAGTTAAAACAAGGATTTAACATAAATATTGATTTGGGTAGAATAGTTAATATTTGTGAGAATTGCAGATTTACTAGAGTGATCTGGTAAATATAGTCTTGTTGTATGCAATTTCGTCGGATATGTGTGTATCAACGACGGGAATTAGTTATTTCTCAACCGTGGCATATTTTAGTTAGTTATATGAGGTTGGGAGATGGCTTTTAGATTTTGAGTTTCGAATGAAAATTTGGAGAGCATGGTTGATTTCGAAAGGGCCGAGAAAGTCAAAATGACTGCCCTGGGGTTTTTATTTGGGTTCTGAAATATTTTTGACTAGTTTGACTCGAATTGGGGTATACGAGTTATTTTTATCTGTGTATTATCATTTAAATTTGGGTTTACTAATAATAGGGGGTTACTAGGCTTAATAGAGTAATTAATCTCAATTAAAAGAAAACCCAGTTGAAAGAGAGAATGTGAGAAGAAGAGAAAGAGAAGAGGAAGCTTGAGGACCTTGGAAATCTTGTATAATCCATGACTTTGAGGAACAATCAGACCCTACATCTTTGAGGCAAGTGGATTAACTAGCTAAATGCTTATTTATGTAATTTATTTCATGATTTGTGGAAAGATTTTGGTAATATTAGAGATATATGTTAAAGCCTAAACTTTAGAGTAGAAGTTTAGTCTTTGCTATGTGTATATGGGTTTGAAGGTGTAGAAATGATGGAATTCTTAATTCTAGGTGGATTATGAATTTTAAATATTGTAGAAGAAGGTTTTTTTTAGAGAAATAGGAAGATTTCATAGGGTTCAGAACTGAGTAGTACGGACCGGGTCATTTTCCAAAGATATCGGATCGATTCGAAAGTTAAAAGTTTTCTGTCAAATTTAAGGAACCGGACCGGTTCGTTTTCAAACAATATCGGATCGGTCCGAAATTTGAAAGTTTTTTGTCAATTTTTAGGAATCAGACTGGTTCTTTTTTGGGGACCTTCGATCTGGTCCGATTACTGCACTTGTAAATTATGATTTTGTTCCTCTCTAGTTGATTTTAAAGAATTAAGAACTCTTTATTATTATTGGGTAGACATGTTTTGGGGGCTATTATAGGGGCATATCTGAGAGGGTAGTATGTTGTTTCCTTTTAGTAAATCCTCCAAGGAGTGGGAATTATTTCGAGGATGGTTGTAGGGTAATGAGTGAGAGTTCGTGGGTCCTTAACGAGGACAAATTTGAGGAATAATCATAGGTGTGATTGATTATCAATAATCAGGTAAGCGAGTAAATTAGAATATGAGCTTGAAATGATTGTGTGGATTATTAACTAGTGTAAGGTGTGATATTTACATATAGCTAGGATTACTAATATATACATTCTAAAATGTTACGGTTTGTATATATAATGTGAATGTATATTGGGTGTGTATGATATATGCTATGTGGTACACACCCCTCTAGTGCTATCATGGGAAGTTGCGCGATTGGTAAAATTCCCTGGCTCGAGGAGCAGGGTGATTATAGTCCCTAGGTCATAACGTCCAGTATTTTACTGCGTGTGAGGAAGGGTTAAGACTTCTTGGGTATGATTCTTTTTACATTTAGGTAAGGAACTATGGACGCTTCCCATACGCTTGTGAGTTGGTTCTTTACGTGGTCGATATGAGAGTCCGACCCTTGGTAACCCAGGATGAAATGTGAGTAATTCCCTGGAAGAAGATAGAATTATAGAGACTGTTAGTATACGTGTACGATTTCTATTATGTATTGCCCTATTTGTATGATATGAATGTTAGGTACTGCACCTTTTAGCATGAGATTTAACATGTATGATTTTATGTTTGTAGACTGGAATTTAGGAGTACATGCTATGGACTGAGGGCCTAATGGATTTCCACGACTAACAATGTTAAGTAGTTGTGTGTCGAGGGGCCTTATTTGGATTTCTCTTACAATACATCCCACGCACGAAACCTAGCGCTATGTTGGAAGTGGGAACATGTTAGTCATCAGTACAAGGGGTATTTGAATTTACATAATTAAGGGAAAAGACATCTAACTATGATAATAAGTTACATTTACGCTAAAGGGAGTTTTGCATAGGCTTGAGGGGGTATGATCCGTATATTTAATGGGGTAGCTTAGCTTAAGATTTAATGTGTACGTTTAGGTGTGAGCTGTAGTTGAGAGGTGAGGTCGAGTCTTAAGGAGTGTGACTCCATATCAATTATGAAATCTTGCATTTTTAATTATTATGCTTTTAATTCACTTTCTATAACTATTTTCAAACCCAGGGCTCTAACCCGTTTATATCTTTTCCCTTACAATATATATATTGTGTCTATTATAGGTATTCCACCGCAAGGACGTCAATGATTGTTATCTATTCTAAAGTTTTTCGGAGCTGTAGTATGAGCGGGATGTTACAGGACTTTTGTTATAGACACATCTCTTTTTGTAATCTAATTAAGAATTCACAATTGTAAATCGGGTGTGTATACCCAAAGGTTGTATATGTTGATCTCTTATATAGTTGTATCTTGATATTGTATGGTCTGTTACCCGACAGCATATTCGGGAATATTCTTTTGTATGACTACTCATAGAATGATTATAATCTAGTCCCTTATTTGTCTATTATGTTTATGCTCCGTAGCATGTGGATGATTTATTGTAGATACACTTCATAAAAAGAAATTTTTTTGGCACCTGTTTATTTTTTAATAGGGTGGTTATCGGTTATATTTATATTCGACAGTTGGTGCAGAAAATTATACACTTGAGATTCCTGTTGTATTTTAGTATAGGGTTGGCCACCCGTTATATTGAATAAGCGGGGTGTCACAGGATCGTTCTCCAACCACTCGTCATGTTGCAGGTGTAAAGTTCCGTTGATAATGCCACGTTTTCACCAAACCAAATTTCTTATTTTAAGGTTTGAAGAGAAAACTTTCTTCTTTTTAAAGTTTGGATAAAAATATTTTTGTTCCAACAGAAACAAGTGAAAAGTTACTATTTGTAGATCTAACTTCCTAGGATTTAAGGGTCCTAATGGTTGAGGGAAGTTTCAAAAGTGGTTGGCTAATCAAAATAAAAACACAATGTAATTTTTAGAAGTAAAAAATATTTGAAGTTTCTCAAAAACAAAATTTTCAAAATGCTTGTTCAAGACTTGGGAGAAGTAATCAAACTTCATAAACTTTAAACTAAAATGACAATAGTGGATATTTAAAAAATACAAAGTAGGTTTTTCGTCTTAAGAAAATTTGATTTCTTTTTGCTTGATAAAACAATGAAAATCTTTTAAAAATCTTAACCTTATTTTGTGTGAGTGAAAAGAATGAGTTGAAATAGGACTTTTGTTTTTCCAATATGTGGACACAAAATTTTAAACTTTCTAACTCATTCTCAACCACACAATAATAGGTTGTTTTCCCAAGGAAACAAAATATATGGTAGAAAAAAGAGAATCTTCATTTCACAATCCAATATGTTTTAGAGATTCACTTTCTGGTCCAGATCTGATGTTGTCTCGATGCATCAATGTAGAGTACATGAGATGATCTAGGTCGCGCCCTGAGCCAGGGAATTTTAGACGTGGAAAAGTGTACTAGCGATAGCCAAACCATCGCTGCCACGAGACTGAGGCAAGGTTGGTCACACCATTGTCCATAGAATTTGAATAATGGATAAAGGGTATCAGCGACAAGCTTTCTCCGAAGCGAGAGTTTGTGTCGCTGTGACGAAACTGCAGCGAGCTAGGTCGGGCCCTTTTCTAGAAAATCTGAACCAATATTTTCCATCCCAAAATTTGAAAATATTTTGGCAAAACACTTTAAGTTTATTAGTTATCAACCAAGAAAACACATACTAAAAATACACACATAAGAATGCAATTTTTATGAACATTATTTTCCTATAAAAAATGTTTTTGGAGAGTGTATTCATTCAAATAGTCCAAGCCAATCACAAACAAATTTTAACAGATTTTTCAATTTAATAAATTCTTAATTTTCAGTTATGTAAAAAAAACCATGGGAAAACAAATTCGTTCTAAGTCCTCTACCCTTATCCTAAAGAGACAATCTCATTTGTTCATGGCATGAGGTAGCTTTTTGGATGAAGATGAAGAAGTTCGATATTGAGATCTTGAACATGAATATTCTCGAAACAACCTAGACTATGACTCAAAATTTGTTTTGGAATGGGATAATAAAATCTAATACTTTTGGATCTTTTGAGCGTACATGTGCTCTTACAATCTCCCTCTACGTCTATTTAGTTACAAAATATATAACCAACATTTATGTAATAATAGAACAACACCAAGACACAATTTTGATAAGTAATAAATATAATCATTATTATCAAACTTATGTGCTCTTACAATCTCCCTCTACATCTATTTAGTGACAAAATATATAACCAACATTTATGTAATAATAGAACAACACCAAGACCCAATTTTGATAAGTAAAAAATATAAACATTATTATCAAACTTATCAAAGTTCGAGAATTATATCCAATGTTCATAATCAGGAAAAGATTATCTATAAAAAGTTAATAACTTGATGGGAGTTTTAACCAAGAACATAAGATCATATCATGAATGTGCTAAATAAAAATAAAATAAACACCATTGAGAAAACGTTCAAACCTCAAGTTCAATTAAGATAATGAATCATAATATAGAGAATGCAATGCTTCGACTTAAGTGATATCTCCAACACCCTATTTAGTATTATTTTCAACTACCACTTTTTTTCCTCTGAAATTAACATTTTTTGTTAAAGCCTTTTTGTCTCATATCTTTGATGTTAAGTAATTTTAGATGAATGTCAAATATTTGAGACATTGCTATGTTCAAATTATTTTTCATGTGGATGCTTTCACTCATTCATTACTAAGATGGTATATTTTTTTCAATTTTTAAGGGTAGCATCATCCAATCAAAGTTGTAGCCCTAATCACACCATCTCTCATAATTTTTTAAGATATAGCATTAAATTTTTCAACTTCTTCAAACGAAGACAAAAAAATCTTCATATACACATATAAAAGTTAGACAATCTTTTACAAGTCTTGAATCTTTGAATGCTTTGCAGAAGATCTAAAATCTATGGAATTCCTTATAAACTGGCATCAACTCAATGTGTAGTGTTGTGTAAAGTGCACCAAGTTATGATAATGTATTCTCAAAGTATAAATTTTCTCAAAGTTTATTAGACATATAAGAAAATAGAATTCATTTCATGAATCACATGTCATATTCTCAAACAAACGGAAAAATAATCAAGTAATCCATTTTTATATACGAAAATATGTCATAGAGTATATCATCTAAAAAGCAAAACGAGATTGTACTAAAAAATATCTTTTGAGAAATTTCGTTGAAACATATATACAACCACAAAAATAGCATGATATAGGATTAAAATATATACAAAATCATATAATCCTAAACATGTTCCAATAAGCTCAAATCACCAAAAATAACCAAGACAAAGACAATCACTTTAGAGAAAATTAGGGTTAAGTTTAAGAGAGCGTGTAAAACCTAAATACAAGACTAGGTAAAATCCAAGGATGATAAACAAATGCAAAGATTATATCCAAGGTAAAGTGGGAATACTTTTAATATGCTTAAGAATATAACGTACATGGATCAAACAAAAGATCAAATACATATGACAAGCCTAACCATATCTTTGAAAACAAGAAAAACAAAGTATTCTAAAAAATAAAATCTTTCTAATTTATTCAAGAAATAAATCAATAGAAAATTAAGAAGACAAATAAATCAAATATGAGTTATCCAGAAAGATAAGCACGAGATATAAGATCACATATGAGATAAAAGTACATAGCCTAGCATAAGATATATCAAGATGAAACACAAATAAGGCTATGACCATAAAAGAAATGGCCTTTAGCATTTAGAGGTGGGTGAGACAAACTTTAAAATTTTCATATTCTTATTTTTAATTCCCCCCGAAGTGTCCTTCATAACCCATATATGACTTACCCAAAGAGCCTTGGGTTCAAATAGGGTATTAGGAATATTTTTTTTTCTTTGGTTTTATTTCCTTTATCCACATAATCAAAAATATGTTGACACCTTTTAATCCAAAATTTTCATTTAGTGGGTTAGGTGCAAATTTGAAAGAATCATAAACTTTTTGACCCTTGTTATTCTCAATTTTTTTTACCATTATTACCATTGTTTAAGGTAAGTTTGTATTGTGTAGGTAGCAAAATTTCCTCAAATTACCAAATTTGTGATAATAACCATATTTAAATGGTTTTGATTTAGTCACTCGTGTCTTAGGATTAGGAATAACCTTTCTACAATGTCGACCTTTCATCAACTTGTAGTAAAATATTTTGTATGACCTTTCTTATGACAATGATAACAAAAAGGGTTGTTCTTAGGTGTCTTATGGCGAGGAATCAAACTTGGTATGTAAAAGTTTATCTTTCTTTTCAAAATTGTTTGTAATATTTTTCTTCTTATCTCGAGTCTTCAAAGGATGTTTTTCAATGTTATTTGTTTCATTTTGAGAAGAAGATTTTACAAAAATTATTTTACTCATGGTAGCCGAGACATTAAACTTGTCAAAGCCTAATCCTCTTTTATCATAACCTTTTTGAGTTGGTACCAGCATAACTTTTTCAAGTTTTTGTAAACCTATCGTAAGGTTTACTTTCAACTTTTTGACTAACTTTCAACTTTCTTCTCTAAAAGGATTTTGAATTATTCACACCAAAAAAGACCCATCTTCAATTTTTCAAAAGATGTAGAAATGTTTTTCTCTCTTCTTCAAAATTGATCAAATTTTCATCCTCTCTTTTTGAAGTAATGTCCTTATCTCTTAACTCATACAAAAGGTCTAAAAGAATAGGAAAAAAATTAGTTCTTTTTAGCATTTCAAAGATGATAGGTTCATGAACTTTTAAAGCACATAAAAATTCATTTTCATTGTTCACAAGTGCTAGTTCATTTAAAAATTCTATTTTTTCTTGTTCAAAAGTTTTGACCTTTTTGTGAAGAGCTCCATTTTTTACTTTTAAAACATTTGGTGATTTATGATAAAAAATTGGAGACTCTTCCATTTACAACTTATTCTTTTCACTCATGTGAGAATGGTAAACTGTAGTTGATTAACCATAAATGTTTTAGTTGTAACTTATAGTTCTCGTTTTATATTTTTGAGTTTGGAGGATAATAAGGTATTTTTTTTAAACATTTGAAATAATCTTCTTATAATTTATCATCAAGAGTTAAGAAAAAAAATCTTCACTATCATCGTAACTAGATTTTTATTCATTTACAGATGTGGGATGATAAGGAAAGTTGGGTGGAAAATAAAATCCAAAGTGAGACATATCAGACGTACTACAAGGCGTATCCTCAAAGATGTTAAACAAGAAATCCATTTATATACACACAAGATCCACCTCTAGGTGATTAAACCTAACAAATGTGAGGTTTATCTCTGATACCAAGTGAGTGTTTGTGTGTGTAAAGAGGGACTACATAAATTAAAAATTATTACCAAAATGAATGTAATGTTTATTTTTATTTCAATTTCAAAAAAGTGTTAATCTCAATGTTGAAGTGACAAAATAGTGATTTACCAGTTTCTTTAACTTAATAATATATTTTCATGAAGCATATAAGATAAATCAAAATGTGAAATAGTAAATCATGCACTTGAGATGAAGATTTATACGAGAGAATTTGGAAATCAAAATGTGATCTTTATGGCTTGTTTTCGAGTTTAAATCATTTGTAAACCCAAAGTTTGAATATGAAGGCTCGTGGAACATTGTTGATACGTGCCAATACATAAGATATAATGAGAACTTATATTGGTGTATAGAAATATCTGGGTTGTTAAGCATTGATAAAAGTGTGAGTAAGAGTTAACGCAGAAGGAGTTTTAGTCGTTAATCCCCTCTATAAGTTTTTACAAACTATTTAATGAGATTGTTGAATTGGCCCGAGATTTTTTTTGAGGTTTGTCCCTTTCGGGAATTTTTCTCCTCAAATATCTCGAGTTATGTTTCTATATACCTTTTTCGCATCTTTTATCACCCACATGCTTGAACAAGATTAAAATTTTATTTGGTTGATAAAATTTTGGTGAATATTAAAACATAGATTTTTAGGTGTGCTAAAATAATTTTTGGTGGGTCTCTACTTTGGTATGAAATATGCACTCGCAAGATCTTATTTATTTTCACAATAGAATTGAAAGGTCGTATGTGGGGAAATTGGTTATTCAAAGTTTGTATTATTATTGATAAAACTTGATACTAATAAAATAGAGTAAATGGATATTTTTTTTAGATTTGTTAACAAAATGGTCTTATTCGGCAAAGTAGCTAATACTGATGCATTAATACTAAAGAATGACATTTTCACAATCCTTTCCCATCACGATCTTAGGACTTCAAATAATCTAAGCCAAGGGTATGATATAGCAAATGATATGCGAGGTGAATGGAAAGGCCTACAAGCCTTAGTTTCTAATGAATGTCCGTATACATAATATGTCAATGTTTTCATTAATCACTTAAAGTTAGCATTAGTTGCAACATCTAGACAAGTCTCTCACGTACACCAATTTTTTTTAACTTGAGTTTTATTATTATAAATATGATGGGGGATTCGTGTAAACATAACGAAGAATTGAAAGTTTCCAATGATATAATAATTCTTACTTGATTTCAAATGAAGAGCTTGAGACCCGCATAGGGTTAAATCAAGTAAGTACTTTACCAAGGGTAGGGTATATATGATGGAGTTCTCACTTAAGATATTTTTTGTCTTAATAATGATGTTTAGTGCTAGTTGTAGCTTTTATTAATATCACTGATGAGGGACATGGAGAACAAAGTGGAGATGTTGATACATCTTATACTTATTTGATTACTTTTGAGTTTGTGTTCATCTTGAATCTTATGAAAGATTTTTTTTTGAAATATAATACATATTTTCAGGCTTTGCAACGAAAATCTCAAGATATTATGAATATAATGCAACTTGTGAAAACCACGAAGACATATTCGTAAATATAAAGATATTAATGTGCCATTTACATTGTGAAGTTGAAGTTTTTTTTGAAATATGTGCAACAAATATATCATATATGAATATACATTAATAGAAGGGGTTGAGCTCTATAACGAGGCTTTCTGATCCATACATTGATAGACGGGTCCGAGATCTGTAATGACACTTACATTCTCAATTGCAATAACTAAACTCAACAATAAGAGGTTAATATTTTCCAAATTTTAAAATTTCAAAAGTTATTGATCCACTCTTCTTCCCTATGTTAGTGGTTGGTAAACTAGAAAGTTAATTTTTAATCCACTAACTGAAAGATTAATCCGACTCGTGATGTTTGTTGATAACTTTGGAAATTGATAGAGTAGATAACTCTTTCGACTCCGACTACAACTACCGAACATGCAATACGAGTCGAGTCATGTCAAATGTGAGCCTTAAAACACGACGGAGGATGAATATCTAACAAATTCTTATTATTTATATTAAAAAAGAAATCATGACTCACTTAAGTGGAAATCAATTATAGAATAATTTCGGGGTTTGAAAGAACGACATGTGCAATTCAAACATAACTTAAGATGTTTTTGCTAGTATTTTTGTACAATATTTCAAAAACTACTTTATAATGTGTTATCTTTGTTTTTGTAAAATATGTTATATATGGTGAACCTTTTACAATTTTATAGTGAATATATATGATGTTTGAAAAAAAAATCTTTCATTATATTCTTTTATTGCCCTACATCCAAAAAAGATGCAAACCCTAGCTTAGCTATGTATCTCCTCGATGCGGTCTTCACTCGTAAATAAGTATAAATCGCGTGGGGGATTGGATAGAGCTACATGAGCTTCTCACATGAGGGGGAACAAATGAGTTTTTATACCAATATCCCAACCACTCACTAGTCAAATTGTGTTGTCGCATCACTTGTAGTGTCCACAAATGGCCACAATTACACAACCTTAAGGAGCAACTACATTTTTTTACATTCAAAGAGGAATTCTAGAGATGGTTTAAGGGCTTTTGAAAGCATAATGAGTTAGAGATTGTCTGAGGAGTGAATAATAAATCCGGGATTGCATGGAACTTATGTTTATTTCAATTCAATGGCCTAGAAATGTGTTACAATGGGAGTTTGAAGCTTTGCTTGTAATGCAATTCATCTTTCATCGTCACAATGTTCACATGTACTTTTCTTCATGTTGTTATAGAAACAATTTTGTTGTTCATTATTTGGCCCACTGTTAACGTCTAATTAATTCTCATCAAAATCTAAATGGTTAAAGTTAGCATTATATATATATATATATATATATATATATATTCACACACACACACACATATATATAGGGAAAAGATCAAGTGAAGTCCCAGTTTGAGGACCATGAATGAGGTCCATTTTTTTAAAATAGCAAAAAAATAATTTTGAGTTGATTTTTTTATGGTTTTTAAACATTTCAGTAGGACCATAAAAAAATAATCAGGTCAAAATGGATTTTTTGCTATTTTAAAAAACCGATCAAACTGTGCCAGTTTTGAAGCTGTTAAAAACTGACAAAGTCTGATCGATTTTTTTAAAATAGTAAAAAATTCATTTTGAGTTGATTATTTTTTTATGGTCCTACTAAAATGTTTAAAAACCATAAAAAACTCAACCTCAAAATATATATTTTTTACTATTTTAAAAAATGAACCTCATTCAGGACCTCAAACTCGGGAACCTCACTTGATCTCCTCTCTCTCTCTCTCTCTCTCTCTCTCTCTCTCTCTCTCTATATATATATATATATATATATATATATATATATATATATATATATATATATATATATATACACATACAATACTGCTCTTGTGCGGATTGTTTCACATTTTAACAGTGCGGAGTTGACATGCGTCAACTGACGGTGAGTCCAAAAAAGAGAGAGAAAACACTATAATTTAGGAGATAATTTCTGAGCTCACCGCAAGGTGACACATATCCGGTCTGTACTATTAAAATGCGGGACAGTACGTACAAGATCACACACACACACACACACATATATATAGGGAGAGGATCACAAGTGGACCTAAAATGTGGACTTTTTAATGGACATTAACAAAAAATACTTAACAACCCGTTAATTTTAATTCCTAGAGTGTAATTGGTCTGCGCTAGCGGCAACGGGCACGCGTGTGACCCGAGACCTCCTTACCCCCACCATGGAATACCTGTAGTTGAAAAAAATTAAGTTGCTGGAATGTTTATTCAGGGGTAAGGGTTGTCATGGTGGGGGGTGGGTGTAAAAAAATATTCGATCGACACGCGTGTCTATTGCCGCTGGCACGGACCAATTACAATATAAGAATCAAAATTAATGGATTGTTAGGTGTTTTTTTGTCAATATCCATTGAAAAGTCCGTTTTTTAGGTTCACTTGTGATCCTCTCCCCTATATATATATAACCTTTTTTTATGAAACTTCATGGATATGATCTTCTTAGTGCCGAGATCATATCCATGAAGTTTTATAAAAAAATTCGATCAAAAAGTGGGTAAGATGATCGCGAAAATTTCAACGGTCAAAAATACATATTTATAACATTTTTTCACATATCACCTAATCTCAACGATTTTTTTATTGAATTTTTTGATGAAAAAAATTGGAGATTATCTTCTCACCGTGGAAATCATATCCACGAAGTTTCATAAAAAAAATTCATTTTTTTACTATTTTAAAAAAATGATATGTATTGGGGTTTGGATCATAAAGATTTCTTACAGGAGGATGTCTATATATATATATATATATATATATATATATATATGTATGTATGTACGTATTTGGATTTTTGCTATTTAAAATTCTTATGAGTTCTAAATAAACTGCCTAAAAGACAAACCTTTAGGCAAGTTATTGTCGAGTGACAGCTTGCGACCCTGTAACAGGGTGGTCCCTAACATCATAAACTACAAGGGAGACTGCAAGGGATAGGGGCATATATATGTAAGTTATATATTATTACATGTTACTAGGGCTATCAATGGACCGGGTCTGGACCCGGACCCGATCCGGACTCGACCTGAATTAACGGATCTGAGCAAATTTTATAGACCCGATTATCCGATTACCCGATTAGTTAATGGACCGGATCTGGATATACATGACTCTGATCTGATAAGGACCCGACCCGAATGTTTATATATATATATATATAAACATTCGGGTCGGGTCTCCGGGTCCTTAACGGATCCGGGTCTGGATCCATTTTCTGAGACCCGTCGAGTAATCGGGTAAGACCCGATCCATTTACACCCCTACATGCTACCCTCCACAGGCTGGCCTATTCTCATCTCGTGGATTTGATTATTTAGTGTTGTTCTGCTTATTCTCCTATTGATTGAACTGACTTTTTTTGGTTCCATTTTCCATAGAATAAAAGTCTCATAGATCATTGACGTTCTAAATGTTGTAACAAGAATTAAATCACCCAAGATTGTTTTAAAATCAATTTACATTCAATTCTCCAAATTAGCAGATGTTGCAACATTACAATGCACTCCACGGGTTGCGGTTAGTACAGTCGGCAAAGTATGTCTAAAAAAGTAATAAAGTTTAAATTAACTTGTAAGTGACTCATGAAGTTTAGTCCGAACTAGGAGTGTGTTTCGGTTGGATCGGATCGGAATAGGGGTATTTGGAAAATTTCCCAAAAATTTCGGAATTTTAAAATCCTTTCCAAAATCGGAAAAATAAATTTCGGAAAATCAATTTCTTTTTCATTTCGGTGACTTCAGAATATTCGGAATTTTCGAAGTTTTTGGATATTTTTTTTATTTGGAAAAAACTAGGAAAAATCGAAAATATCAGTTTTATCTTTTTCGGATAATATCGAAAATACAAAATTACACATTTTATCTTTTTTATTTCACTTTTTTGGGGGGTGGGGATAGTCTTATTTTCATACAAATGTCATTTTCAAGCAATATTGAGTATTGATGCTAAACTTAAGAGTTGAACTTCATAAGACTAGATGAACAGTGTACATTATTATGAGAAAAAATAAGCAAACAATAACACCAATGTTAGTAAGAAAACAAAGAAAACACTATGATTCCATGAACATACCAATCATAAATTGTAATTCTTTACAGAGTTATACAGATATAACAAGATGCAGGCAATATACGATGACTATACTATGTTTCAATTAGAAAATATGGATGAAATCATTGATGACAAGTTAAGTCAATAGAACGCTCATATATGATTAACAAATAGAGCTAAAAAATTGTGTTTAATAGATCAGAGAGGAATGAGACCATACCTGACTGAGTGAGAGGAATGAGAAGTGAAAGGATTCATGAATGAGAGCGGTGTGGTCTTTAAAATTACGTTAGAAATGATAAAAGAAGCGAGGCAAAATAACTTTTATATAGGTAAAAATAAAGGGTTGAGATGATTTTAAATGAATAGGTGATTGTTTTAAATGAAGGGTGAGATTATTAGGAAATGTGATGAGTAAAAATTATTAAAATGAAAAAAAAACTAATATTTCAAAAAAAAATTTGGATAAATCGGATCGACGTGATATCGGAATTTTCGGAACGGAAGATCGGAAAGTCGGAAATTTATATATGATTTCCAATTCCATTCCAATTTATATCGGAAAAGTCAGAAATCGGAAAAATTCGGATCGAAAAAATTAAAATAGTGCCAAAATTGGAAAAATTCGGATCGAAAATCGAAAAATTTGAAAGTTCGAAAATAATTGACACCCCTAGTCCGAACACACCTGAACTTTTGTGATTTGTTGTTCGTGGAAATTAGGTAGAATTTTCCCCGTATATAATCGCTAGCACAAATTGTGGATTGTTTCGAATGATAACTTACAAAGAGTTAGGAATTGTTTGATGAGGTCTGACCGAACAATATTAGGACATAGACAAAATTTTCTTGAGTGTGGGATATGCTAGTTTAGTATGAACTTGTAGATTTACTTTTCTCCTCGCGAGGTTGCCAGCTTCATTTTCTCTGTCACATAATTGGATACAAGGGTATGTTTGAGTTTGGTAATGAGGATTGACGAAGTCATTAAAAAAGTTTTTCCATGATAAATCAACAAAATTTTAATGGTGTATTGTACTTTCGTGTAAATTTACGAAATTCGCCATAATAAATTTAGTCTATCAAACGTGACAAAATATGGCTGGCCGGACCGATACCCATAGAGTAAGGGTGGCGGAATGCCACACGACTTGAGACCTACATGATTTTTTGAGGATTTTGGTGGAGCTTTCACGCATTTGGGTACTTAACGGTACCCGCCAAACATGATAACTTAAGGGCTTGAGTTTGGGTTTAGCCATTTAAAGAAAACACTTAACACGGTTGATTTGATATGACATAACTCAAACATGATAGAATCCCGATATACACGAAAGTTATAATAGCTTGTGTTTGGGCTGAGTTTATTTTGACACGAATCAAATAATACCTGACACGACACAACCCACTGCCACCCCCACCAGAGTGTCACATACATGAGAACTGGTTTAAGGGTTAATGATAGTTATTTGTGGTTATATTAGCGACCATCAACCGTTTCTTATTATTTAATAAAATATGGCTAGGTCTGCTAGTTGGGATGACCGCTCTCTCCTAAGCATGATGAATATTTCATTAAAATAATATTAGTAACCATCAACCCTTTTATAAATGTCCATCTCCTGCTAAAAAATGGAATATTGAATGAAAAACACTTGTTGTAAAACACATAGAAGAATTAGCTCAAGTGGAACACTTTTTTAGTGAGAAACTAAATTCGTTTATTTTTTGAACGAATTTGCCCTTGCTCTATATTTAGTCTTTTAGTGTGAAAACTTTTAAAGTTTAAATACTTCCTAAAATATAAATCTCACTGTGATGAAATTTATGTATTTGGAAAAATCATGAGGAGATCTATCAAAACAAATCAATGAAGGATATTTAATTTTGATGTTTGAATTTGTAATTATGTAATGAAATTTTCGACGTATCTTTCGAGTGTGAAATTTTGAGTTGTTATTTCGCACTGAGAAGTTGAATTTGCAAATTTCACAATTATATTTCTCATTGGGAAATTTCAAGTTATACTAAAAGTATGTTGATATGAATGTTCATTTTTTTATTAATATTATATTTAGTTTGAATGATTATGTTAATATTTATCAATTGAGTTTAATTTAGATGAGAATTTTGAAGAAAAAAAATTACATGCGTAATTTCATAATGAAAAATTGCACACAAAAATTCACGCTGCGAATTTGCAATGGGAATATATTATAGCACCGAGTACTCGCTAGATAGCCACCGAAAGGTCGTCAAAACTGTGGGTTATCATTGGGGACTAGACGAAGGGTTTATCGGAGACTCATCAGAGTTATAGGGGTTCAACGAAGACTCATTAGAGGGTGACCAGAGTTAGAGAGAGTGCTGGAGAGTCATCAAAATGTCATCGGAAGTTGCTAGAGATACAACGTTGGAGTTTTGACAGGCAGTGGGTAGAGATACATAGGATAGGAAGTTGAATTTAAGAGAGAAAATGAATTAACGATGGGTTTATGGTGAATGGTGTTTTAGTCTAGTCTAAGTGACCTTTTCATTCTCATTAAAAATGTTGCAACCTTGAGTTGATTATTTCATATGTTTCTCATCAAACCATCTCAAGAGTAATCAGGAAATTTTCAGTTGCTTACCCATTTGATAATTTTGGTTCTCTAAAGGAAGGGAAGGATTAGTTGGCGTGATAAAACAATTTTCATGAGAAGCACGAGCAAGGTAACTGGAATGTCGCGGGAAGCTCTAGTATTTTTCTATTTTTTATTTGTAATTGTAATTTTGTTTAAGCTCAATTTGAATGTATTTCTTTTCAAAATAAAAATTCAAAAGAATAAAACAAAGAGATAAGCCACAAACCTTAAGGAGGTTGTGATGTACCTCACCTATAACTAGCTATTTGTCCCCCCCATTCATCGTCTAATGGTTAGCCAATCATTGTTGTTAGCATGCTCCTCAACTAGTGGATGGTGCAAGCACGAGAGGTACTGGAACCACCAAAGCTGCAAAAGAAATTTGTGACAACGATTATCTAAATAAAATTAAGTGAATGTAACTAACTAACTGAAATTAATTTACCTGAAGGATTTAGGTGAACATCTTGGCATGCTATATCAAACCTAGTGTAAAGATGCATTATGATGGTATCTCCCCAATCAAAATCACCCAAATAATCCAGGTGAATCAACGTCATCGACAAGCCAACTCTGATGTAGTTATTGCCAATAATGAAGATCAATTGACCGAGAGTATGAAATAAAAATGCCTGAATGTATCCCTAATGCTCACCGGGTAGTGCGTTAAACCTGATAAAAAATTTCATCGTCATTACTTTGCTGAATAGCGCTAGATTTGATAACATCCTCCTCAAGCCTAGGGAGATACTGACTCGCCTACTAAAATGTATCGTTTCCACTGTCAAACAAAACTTTATCTCCTCTCCTCATTTCCAACCTTGTAAGTATCATGAAGTCCAGTGGGGTGCCCCTAGGGAAATAAAACGTGTGAATTATGTCCCGCAACCTCTCAAGAAGTGCTAAAATAAGGTCGTGATTTATATGTGTGTAAAGGTTAGTAATAATGGAGTAAAAAATGCAGGCCTGTATCCACTGATAAATATAATTTCAATGTTGGACTCGACATTCCATATCAAACCACCATCAATATAAGAGTATGATTGCACAATGAAACTTATATGCATTTACTTCCTAAATACAAAAAAGTAATTTACTAATTAACGGCATTATTTTTATTAAATTACTAGATAGTTTAATATTTAAATTAATTTCATTATATTATTAACAATTAAAAAGTAATTTATTAATCACCTAAACAAATTATTTTAGTAAATTACTAAACAATTTAATAATTTAAATACAATTTATTTAATTCACTTACAATAACAAAGTAATAATGTAATCACTCGAATAGTTTTTTTAGTAAGTTACTAAAAAACTCAATAATTTAAATTAATATAATTAATCACTAAAAAATAAATAAATAAATTTAATTAAATCACTAAACAATTAATAATTTTAACAAAAAATAAAAAATGTTAGATGAAGGAGCATGCATAATAGACGCCCTATCTCAAAATTCAAAATCGGTAATAACAACTGTGGGGGAACAATCCAAACAGGTCTAACAACTCGGGCCGGATAAAACCAGTCTAAAATAGTTAGGTAGATGATCACAATTAGAGATAATCACAAATATGATTTCCACCTGCATGGACCTCAGAAAAAGATGAGCACAAGCAAGCGATAACTTTATCGACAATTAAGGGAAACCCTGTACGGGTCCATATCTTCCTCCCCTACAAATGTAATCCATACGCCAGGTAAAAGGGACATGTAATTCTTATTATCAGAAAAACGAGTATAATCAGAAAAGTGAAACACCTCGTGGACATAGGCCATTATCGAATCACTTAAATACATGTCTTGTGAATTTGTTTTCTTTCTGCGTAGTATTAACTGTTTAAGATTATTTTATGTGAAATAATTGCATCTACAATTGGCGTCATTTGTGGGAACTGAGTTTCCTGTCCCTAAATCAGTTAAAGCTAACAAACATCCATGTCGTGCCCACACAATTCACAGTGGACTGCCAGCACCTAAAGTGAGGTCTAAAATCCACACCAATAGGAGTCGAGGCACTTCTTACATGTGTTATCGCCCACAAGATCAGGACTCTGAACAAAGAAATGATCAACCCAGATCCACTTAGATCTCACGGTTGGTCAATGCGTACGAATAGCGGCTCCACTAGAAGGAGGAGGCCACACACCTCTAAGAGGAGGAAAATGCACGTCTTCAGTGATGCCTAAAAAGGATGGAGTGAGAGCTCCACGATGACAAATGCAAGAGCCATGGTCGGACACCTATCCCTAAGGCAAGTAAAACTCACAATCAAGGAAGGAGTTTGCATTATAATCAATATCACTCCTAGCACGAGAGTCATCCGATAAGATAAGATTAAGAGAGGGACATTACAGATATGATATCCAAAATCTCATAAAAAAGAGATGGATCAACACCCCGCTAATCATGGGGCTAAATCCACCAAGGAACTATCCAGGAGGGCCCTCATCACCCAAATGTAGTCCCCCTTTTCAAGGGAAATTGAGGCATAAGAAACCATGAAGAATTCTACAACTTCAAGGTTCAAAATTTATGATGAAAAGACCGGCCCATTGACCACGTGCATCAGTATATGTATTCCATGACCTTGTGGAATCACAATAACACCCTTATATGGCACATATTCCCCTCCAGCCTAGAGGATATCACATAAAAGTGGTTTAAGAGATTGACATATAGGCCAGTTAGTAGTTTTAATCAACTCACTTATCTCTATCAACCCACATCTAAAGAGAATGGATTCTCTCATCACGATGAGGAAAAAAACCCAGGAAACCATGCGAGAGTACACTAGGCGAAACTAGGATACACACACTGACGTTGAGGACTGCTCGAAGCAGGTCGCTATAACCTCATTCAAGATAGGACTACTCAACAACTCTATGTTGCATCAAGACCTCACTAAAAAGGAGGCGGATACAACAACAATCCCTTTTTCGCATAGAAAAATACGCCAAGGTGGAAAATGTGGTCGCCATCACCTAGGGTGAAAACGGGAGCTTGCAGGAGAACAAATTCAATGACAGATAAAATGCCCCCAATAGGGGGTCAAAAGGCAGAACAGATGATCTAAAAATGGGGACAAGACAGGCCTTGCTAAGTCTTTAAAGCACTCAACATTGTGTTCAAGGAATTGATTTATAAGATCTGGAGGAAAATCAAGGACTAACAATTCCACAAGTAGCCAAAAAAGATGGGGGAGACCAAACCAAGATAAATAACACACTTAGGTGAGGGAGTTACAAGGAGAGAAAAAAATAGAGACATGTAAATCCCTTAAGTCCCATTTAGAAGAATTGACCCAAGCCAGCCATTTGAATGACTACGTGGAAAAGAAAGGGTCCAAAGTCATTATCAACGTCGACCATAAGCTATATAACATCCTAGAAGATGAATTAGGACATGAGTTCACTGTCATCAATGGTGCCTCAAGTCCTAAGAAGATCCAAGGCACTGTCGTTCGAATATAGCTCAAGAAAGTTACTACGGTAATAGAGGCCTAATAAATTAACACTACCAAGAGTCCAGCGGGCAAGCGCCGATCTGGAAAGACATAAATTATAACAAACACATATTCTTCTCAAAGGATGACCTGATTGAAGTTAGGACTCTGCATCATGATGCAATAGTAATCACTCTTAAAATTGCAAACTGGAACGTGAATAAATTACTAGTTAATCAAGCAAGCTCATCCAAGGTTTTATATTTAGTGTTATTCAACAAACTTAATCTAAAGATGGAAGATGAAAGAAGAAACCATCCCTTTGGTTAGCTTCGCCGGGAAGATGACTATGCCACTAGGAAAGGTTGTCCTACTTTTTCGAACTAGGAATATCTTAAAGTTGATCGAGTTCTTAACTATGGACATTGATTCTCCTTACAATGACATCCTTGGAAGAGGATGGTTATATTCTATGCAAGTTGTCCCCTCCACTTACCACCAGAAGCTCAAGTGTATCATGGACCATGGGATAATGGAGATCAGGGGAAACTAGGCTATTGCTTGGTAATGCTTTATCACTGCTGTGGTGACAATTATTAATCAACACAAATAAATAAAAATAAAGCTTTCACCAAGTGAGAACAAGGAATATAAAGTGACAATCACACAACAAAGTATGTACGTGGTTCAACAAAGATGTGCCTACATCCACGGTGGTGCAGTCGATATTATTTCTATATACTCTAGAGAGTAATTACAAAGAATACAACTTGTCCTTTTGCCCCGAACCTAGGGTTTAATATATACATGTACATGTGGGTAAGTGAAGATGATGGGTTCCTCCACGTTTTCCATCTCCCCTATAACTTTCCTTTATGGGGACGTGGAGGGAGATCGGATTAATATAAGAGAAGAGGGGCCTGGACTTTGGGCCGCCAGGACTGGGCTACTCGTCCAGGTCTATAGTTCTAATTTTGGGTACCCACAATTGCCCCTAAATTTGTTGGGCCATGTTTATGGGCTCAACAGATTTAAATGATTAGCCATAATGGCTATTTTGCGATTCCTCGAAAGCTATGGAGTTGATTTTAGCGGCACCCGCTTCTCTTATTGTGCACTTGATTAGAATTTAAAGGCTTGTTGGAATAACCACTTTTCTCCCGTCGTTTCAGTCTTTCTAGTATTCTTCTATCTTCTGAGAGCTCTAGCGCCTCGTACCTTCTTCTCTTAATTTCCATTCCCATTACTTCTTAGTTATCTGAGCTCGTGCTTCTTCATCATTTGAATCGATTATCTGAGCTTATGCTTCTTCATCACTTTAACCGATCTTCTATTTTGTAAGTTTCCTGTGCCCTTTCCTTGTACTTTCTCTTTGGTTTGTAGCTTTTCTTGGGTCTTCCAATGGCGAAGATTAGGAATAGGTCAATCTCTGAATTTAGGAAGTTTTACAATATTCCTGAGTGGGTAGATATTGAGTGTTGTGCCTCCCCTCCTAGGAATGTTAGGGATATAGATGATGCTCACTGGATCCATGTTCTGTTGCTTTCCCAGGGAGGACTCACTTTTCCTCCCAATGATTTGTTCCTGCATTTCTTTGGCTATTTTAATATTGTTCCTGCACAATGCTCGCCCAATGTGTGGAAAATAGTAAATGGCATCCATAGGATAAATCAATTGTATGGTACTAGGTAAAGACTTGCCGAGGTCTGTTTCTGTTACTCCTTTTCTCGAACTAGCTCAGGTGTCCTATACCTCAAAGCTAGGAGCCCTGACAGGGTATTGGTAGTAAATCTACCTGATTCCCATAAGGACTACTGGCAAGAAGGTTTCCTTGTTAGGAATTGGCAGTTTCCTCCCCAATTTGAAGGGTCGAGGTCTGAGAGGTTCTCTGTTCCTTTTTACGAGGAGGAATATATAGGTAGACATTGTACTGTTATTTTAACTTTTGTTGATTTATAACCTTTCTAACTCTTCTTTGCTTTTTCTTGCGCAACGAAGTCAAAGAACTTAGAAAATGCACTCAACGAGGTCTGTCTTTCAGAATTGGTAAAGGCTTAGAAAATCAGGGAGCCCTTAGGTGACGGCGAGCACCCCAGATCTGCTGCCTTCGTGCTCGAGTATAAGAACGTTGGCTCCAGCTTCATAGTGAGGCCTATGGATAGTATACCAGAGTTTGACTCCTTCGAAGATACTACTACAGAGCCTTTCCAGCTGGACGAGGAGGAGAGCAGCTCTGAAAGTGACTTTGCAGGAGCCGTGAGTAATTTTGGTGGAAGGAGCTTTGATAGTAGCAGTTCCTCTGACCGTGAGGAGGTTTCTGAAGCTCGGAGATCGTCGAGCACTTCTAGCAGTTCAGGTGAAGAGATGGTTCCTTCGAGGAAGAACTTGATTAAGGATGATGATGATGATGAGGACCACGTGCTCCTTGCACAGAGGTCAAAGAAACAAAAAGCCACTTCTGGGGCCATGGCTATTGGTTCCCGGTCCTTCGCTCAGGAGCAGGAGAGGAGAAGGAAGGAAGAGGAGAAGGTGAGAGAGAGAGAGAGAAAAAAGTAAAAAGAGAGGAAAAAGTTGGAAGAGAAGAGGAGAGCGGAGGAGAGGAAGAAGAGGGAGAGCGAGAAGGAGGAGGAGAAAAGGAGGGCTGAGGTGAGGACGAAGGCTAGGAAGGCCTTAGTCCCAGTATCTGCTCTGCCTGAAGGGGCCTTCGTGGCAATTTCTCCTCAGCTAGCCTCGGCTATGCTAGAGAGAGCTGTCCTCCCGGCTGATCGCCAAAGGGCAGTAGGTTCAGAGCACCTGGCCCTTCAGGCGAGTCAGAGGCTTGCTCTGGTAAGTTTTCTTTTTCTCTTGCATTTTTTGACTTTCCTCATTTTCCTCTTCTAGTATCTTCTCTTTTTCGCAATTTGTTACTGACTTCGCCGTGCTGTATCATTCACGCAACGATCTGGTGAAGAAGAGCAGTGAACTGGAGTAAGAAAACTCTGCCCTGAAGCTGAAGGGTAAGGAGCTCGAGGCCAATTTTAAGGCTATTGGCGCTGCTCGGATCTCATCCGACTTGGCTCTTGCCACTTCGAACAAGGAGAAGGATGCGGCGATCACGGATCTAAGGGAGCTGAGGCAGGCCTACAACTTAGTTTGCTCGAGTAAACTTGCTGTGCTGGAGGAGAAAAGGGTGCTTTCTAAAGAGCTGAAGAAGAAGGAGTTCAAGGCTGTCACTGCCAAGGAAGGCTCTTATAATTCCGGTTGGGCTGCGGCATACGAAGATGCTGAAGTTCAGATAGGCTATATCAGCCGTTTGAACTTCAAGAAAGGATCAAACAAGGCTCTCGTAGCTGTTGGGGTGGATGTTGCATCCCCACTCTTCGATGAGCACGACCCAGGGTCGAGGCCAGTCATAGACGAGGACCCTGCCCCAGCTGTTGAAGGCCCTGATCTTGTCCCTCAGGTGACTCCTGCTAATGTTTCTCTTGTTGAGGGGATAGAGGTCACCCCTGCCGAGGACAGTGCTCCTGCTGATGCTGATAAGGAGAAGGGGCCATCCACCTCTGGGCCTACTGAGGTTGCTAATTGATAGGGTTGTTGTATTTTTGCATTTTCTAGTCTGTAAATTTTCTTTCTTTAGTCTGATGTAACTTCAATTTTTATTAATGAAAAAGCTTTATTTCTGCTTGTGCTGATCTCTTTCTCTCCTTTATCTTTCTTTCACTTGTAGTTAGTTGATGTGGATAATTACATTCCTGCTACTTCCCAGTTGGGTAGGACCCTTGGTCCCAATGCGAGCCCTGAAGTTTGCCAGGATTTTGTTAAGCTTTGCAAGTCCCTCAGGTTTAGAAATCAGAAGTATAAGGAGAAATCCGAGCTAATGGCTAAGCTGAAGGACGGGCTCTGGGAGATGGAGGACATTGGTGCCTCAGTGCAAAAGGATGTCAATGTGCTAAGAACAAGACTCCTAGAGGCCACCGAGGTCAACCAAGTTGGGGAGTTACTTCAGTAGGAGAATGAAGACCTGAGGAGGGAAGTCTTACAACTTAGGGAGCATGCACCGAGCACTGTTCGAGCAGTATTACAAGGCTCCTCATCATCGCGAGCTGAAGCTGATCATAATGTTACCCCTCCCATGTCGCGAAGTCTCACCCGCCCTCCCCTTTCGCGAGCTAGTAGGAGCACCAAGAGAAGAAGCAGGGAAGGAGAAGAACTTCGCTATAGGGAAATGGAAGAACTCCGCTGTGATGTTCAGCGAGCATATGTAATCGCTGCTGGGCTTCAAAGGGACGTCACCCGATTGTGGTACTTGTTCAAGAAAGTTCCTCACCAAGCGTGGCCTGACGATTATGATCAAGGCTGGTCGGATGCTCCAATAAGGCTATATGAGTTCGAGGAGCTTTCTTTCATCAGAGGATGGCTAAGTGACTTTAATGAGCTGCAAGTCTCGGGGAACTCGGTGCTATGGTATCGTCATGAGATGTCTTCCTCCACTCTGGTGCCCAACCCATTCAGTAGGGACGATCGATGGATCCCCATCGATGCTATTCCTCAGAAATTATTGGAGTCGGATGCGAATGAGGTTGTGGTAGAGTTTGCTCCTGCTCTTGATGACGGACGAAGAGCTCGAGTGGATGATTATCTTGCTCGGAGGCTTCCACCCCTTGAGATTTTGCCAGCTGCTATTTTTTTTATTTTTGATAATGTAAATGCTTTGGGCAAGCTCGTCGACTAAACATGTATTATCATTGTTGTAAGTAAGATGGATTAATGAAAAGTTTGTGTTTGGGGGCAATTTTGCCAACTAAACGTGTATATCCTACTTTTCATGTCCTTGTTGCTTTATGACCTCTTCTGTTTTGTCATGCAAGTGTCCCCCCAGTCCAGTATAATATCAAAGTGCCATTGTGCGCCACTTTACCTTTTAGGTTGTGTCGTCACACTCCTTTAGGCCTAAGTAGGGCAATTGGCGAGGACACACCTGGTGTTGGACGTCTTCATCCGATCAGGATTTTGTTCAATCGAAGTAGGTTTGATGACCAGTATAAGATTTGGTAGTATTGCCTAAGAATCCTTTGTAGGGCTTTATATATTGCCAGGGGAAATGCTAAGAGGTCTCTCATGTTTTATGACGATGACCTGAGGAGGGGTATTCCCCTGCTATAGTGATCCATGTGCTTGTTATTTGGAAAAGATGTGCGATGAATGCAACTGTCACCAATCTGAGTGTAACCAACTAAGTAACTTTCATAAGGAAAATGAATTTTTGTTTTCATAACAAAAGAAATACAAGAAAAAGATCTAAAAATAGAATTTCTTGAGATTATCTGCGTTCCATGCTCTTGGTATTTCTCTTCCCTCCATCGTTTCCAAGTGATAGGCACCTTGCAGATCGTCTTTAGTTACTTTAAAGGGTCCTTCCCAGTTTAGGCCTAGCTTGCCGTCTGACGACTTCACTGTGCTGCCCAGAACCTTCCTTAGAATATAGTCCCCAACTTGGAACGTCCTCGGGCTAACCATTTTGTTGTAATGCTTCGCGAGATATTGCTGGTAGTTCGCTAGCTTTACCAGGGCCAGCTCTCTACGCTCGTTGGCTAGGTCGAGTTCGGTGAGCAATGCTTCATCATTCAGGCCTTGGTCGACAAGGTTGGATCTCATTATTGGCAAACCTGCTTTTAGTGGGATGACTGCTTCCATGTCATATGTCAGCGAAAATGGGGTTTCTCCTGTTGCTCGCTGAGGAGTGGTTCGGTACGCCCATAGAACATGGGGTGGCTCTGTTACCCATGCGCCTTTGGCTCGCTCTAATCATTTCTTTAATCCATTGATCACGGTTTTATTGGAAGCTTCATCTTGGCCATTTCTCTGAGGGTAGGCCACCGAGCTGAAGTGGTGTCTGATCCCGTGTTCATTACAGAAGTTCTGAAAGGGACCACTTTCGAACTGCATTCCATTGTCGGTGATGATGGTTCTGGGGATTCCAAACCGAGTGATTTTATTTCTCCATATGAACCTTATCATATCAGCATCTCGGATGTTTGCCAGGGATTCAACCTCGATCCATTTGGTGAAGTAGTCAGTCGCAACCAACAGGTATTTGTGATTGCCGACGGCGGTAGGCAGCGGCCCCACGATGTCCATTCCCCATTGGGTGAAGGGCCATGGGCTGGACAGGGACTTCAGATTGCTGGTGGGTTGGTGGGACATAGGAGCATGGAATTGGCATTTCAGGCATTTGCGGACATATACTACGAAGTCCTTTTGCATGTATGGCCACCAATAGCCTTCCTTCATTGCTCGAAAGGCTAGAGACCTTCCTCCGATATGACTTCCACAGATTCCTTCGTAAAGCTCGTGTAGCACTTTCTCAACATCACCTGGGTGGACGCATCTAAGGTAGGGACCGGAGAAGGATTTCTTATACAAGTCGCCTCCTGTGGATAAGTGAAAGCGAACAGTTTTGACTCTTATCTGGTGGGCAGTTTTCTTGTCATCTGGGAGCGTGCCATCCTTTAAATAGCCCCTTAAGGGGTCTATCCAGCTGGGGGCTGATCCCACCTGGAGTATTTGTTCCACGTTTTGTAACCTGCTGTTGTGGTTAATGCTTGAACAAATGAGGAAATCGATGGGGATGACCCTCTTAAGGTCAGAGTCAACTGCCAAACTCAAGGCTGTTAAGGCATCAGCATGACTATTTTTCCCCCTGAGAAACTGTTGGATGTTGATCTCTTCAAAGCTTGACATTAATTCTCTCACTAAGGTGAGGTAGACTGCATTTCTTTCATCCTTTGCATTGTAATCTCCACTTATCTGATTGGAGACTAGTTGAGAGTCGCCGAACACCTGTAAGCGTTTTGTTCCTAGAGTTTGTGCCTTTTGGAGACCGGATATTAGGGCTTCGTACTCTACTTCGGTGTTGGAGGCTGCAAATCCAAGATTGATTCCTTGTTCGAGGATTGTGTTTTTTGGAGTGATGAGGACAATGCCTACCCTTGCCCCCTTTGAGTTGGAGGCTCCATCAACAAAGAGTCTCCAGGTTCTCTCTGTTGCTTGGTTCTTCTCTTGCCTTGTTAGTTGAGGTTGGTCAGAGAGTTCCTCGCCCATGAATTCGGCTATGAAATCATCAGGGATCTGACCCTTGATAGTTGTCCTTGGTTGAAATTAGATGTCAAACCGGCCGAGCTCGATTGACCACTTAGACAGTCTGCCCGACAAGTTTGCTTTCTTTAGGACCACCTTAAGGGGATGCGATGTAAGGACGATGATATTATGAGCTTTAAAATAATGCTTCAGCTTACTCGAGGTTATTACAAGTGCAAAGGAGAGATTCTCCAAGTGAAGGTACCTTTTCTCGGCGTCTAATAAGGTCTTGATCGTGTAGTAAACAGGGTGTTGGATTCCTGCAACCTCGTATATTAACGTAGAGCTGACAGTGTGATTGGATATCAAGAGGTACAGGTACAAAGAATCCATTTGCTGTGGTATGATAAGCAGCGGTGGAGAGCTTAAGTAGGACTTGATCTCGTCCAAATATCTCGAGCAGTCTGGGCTCCACTCTATCAGTTTACTCCCCTTTAGAAGCTGGAAAAAAGGCTTGCACTTCTCGAAGGATTTGGAGATGAAGCGATTTAAGGCGGCGAGCATTCCAGTGAGCTTCTGCACGTCCCGGATTGTTCTAGGTGGTTGTACCCTGTTGATTGCATCGATCTGGTCTGGATTAGCTTCTATGCCTCTCTTACTGACCAAGTATCCAAGAAATTTTCCTGACTGGACACCGAAGGAACATTTGCTCGCATTAAGTTTCATTCGATACTTCCTGAGGATTTCGAAGGTCTTTGACAGGTCTTAGAGGTGATTTTCCTTCTTCTTGCTCTTAATGAGCATGTCATCAATGTAGACCTCCATTGTGTCTCCCATTTGATCCTTGAACATTTTTGTGACCAGCCGCTGATAGGTTGCCCCCACATTCTTGAGCCCAAATGGCATGACCTTATAGCAATATAACCCAACTGTCGTGATGAATGCCATTTTGTCTTGGTCTGGGGCATACAAGGGGATTTGGTGATATCCTGAGTATGCGTCCAGGAAACTCATTCGCTCGTGAGCTGCAGTGGCATCTACTAGTTGGTCTATCTTTGGGAGGGGAAAACTATGCTTAGGGCTTGCTTTGTTGAGGTCAGTGAAGTCGATGCAAACTCTCCACTTATCATTATTCTTCGGAACTACTACTTGAGGAATTTCACTTCCCGTATGGATCCTGCATCCAGCAGTTTTTCGACTTCCTTTTCGACCGCTTTAGCCTTCTCGAGTGCAGTTCTCCGTGCCTTTTGCATGACTGGCTTGAATGTGGGGTCGACGTGCAGCTGATGACAGACCATACTAGGATCGATTCCAGGCCGCTCGTATGGTTCCTATGCGAAAACATCTATGTTGTGTCTCAGCAAGGTCGTCAACTCCTTCTGTTATTAGTCGGTGAGAGATGCTCCAATTAAGAAGACTCTGCTACTGTCACCAACTTCAGCTATAACTTCTACCAGGTCCTCGACGACACGCTCGGAGGGGAGGAGCCTGGTCTCCTCTACTCCAGGTCTTCCATACTTTAATTGCTACTTGGAAGGTATCACACCCTCTTCAACTTTCTCGCTGGGTTGACCGGCCTTCTTCTCTGGCTTTGGTCGGATGGCTACTATGAAGCACTTCCTCGCCATAGCTTGGTCACCGTGGATCTCCATTACTCCTCGCTGGGTTACATACTTGAGCTTCTGATTGTAGGTCGAGGAGACTGCCTTCATCGTATGAATCCATCCTCTGTCAAGGATGGCCTGGTACGGTGATTCGATGTCAACTACCAAAAGCTCGATCATCTTGGAGACATTCCCATCACGAACTGGCAGCGCTATCTTGCCCAGGGGCATGGTCATTTTTCCAGTGAAGCCGACCAAAGGAACAGTAGATTCCTTTAGGTCGGCGACGCTCAACTCTAATTTCCTGAATAGGTCGAGGTACATTACTTCTGATGAACTTCCTTGATCGACGAGCAGCTTGTCGATGTCAAAGTTAGCTATCCTGAGTGTAATGACCAGGGCATCATTATGTGGGGTCCTTACTCCCACCAAATCTTCATCCGTGAAAACAATATGCTTGTTAAGTTGACGTCCTCCACTCGTCGATGCTTTCCTGACTGTGAATTTGCTGGATCGATTTGAAAAGCCTGCATTACCGCTGCAAGTTTTTTCATTTCCATTCGAGCTGAGTTCCCTTGTATCTTCTTGACATCAGATACACCGTGGATTACTGCGAACTCATGTCTAGCATCATCCTCCAGCACGTTGTCGGGTCTCTCCTCTCTGTTGGTAGCCACTTTCTCTGCCCTCTTTTCCATAAAGTCGTTCAAATGCCCGGACTGGGCCAACTCCTCGAGGTGAGACTTAAGATCTTCGCAGTGCTCGGTCTTATTTCCTCCCTCTTTATGAAAAGCGCATCTTAACGCATTGTTCCTCTTCGAGGGATCTCCTTCCATTTTCCTGGGCCACTTGATGAATGGCTCATCTTTGATCTTCACGAGAATTTTGTAAATTTATTCTTTAAAGACGGTGTTGACCGCCAGGAATACTTTCGACGCGTCATGGTTTCCTCCGTTCCTGGAGCTATTTTTGCCTCCGTTCTTTCCTCCTTTCTTCTGGTTCTCAGTTTTCTCACTTCCCTTGGTAGTGAGTTTAGCTCGACCATTTTCTCCTGTATTAGGGTGGGTGACATCTTGCACCTTTGCCTATTTCTCAATTCGGGCCATTAGGTCGTCAATAGTCATAGCTTCCTTCTTCGTCAGGGACTAGTAGAGGAGGGAAGAACTAGGGAGCCCAATTTTCAAGGAGGCCACTGTCACTTCCTCTGCGCAGTCCTTGATCTTATTGAATAACTCCCAGTACATATTTGCGTAATCTCGGAGGGTCTCTTGAGGCATTTTCTTCATTGTTAGCATAGCATCCATCCTTTTGGGATGGGAGCTACTGGTAATGAATCGGGCCGTAAAAAGTTCGGCTAAGGATTTGAAATTCTTGATCGACCGGTAGGGGAGACTTTTGAACCACTTTTGTGCTACATCATGAAGGCTCGAGGGAAAAATGCGGCAAATCAAGGCATCTCGGTGATTCCAGAGGGTCATGGCTTGTCGGTATTGCCTGACGTGATCGATGGGATCAATTTTTCCGTCGTAAATATTGAACCTTGGAATGGAAAATTTCTTAGGAGCTTCCTCCTCTTCGATTTCCCTTGTGAAGGGTGACTTCATCTGGGTTTTGAGAGCTCGCCTCGCGAGTTCTCTGGTTGATCTTTTTTCATGGTGAGCGGGATGCTGGTCCATCTCCCTGCGAACCATGTTTCGTATGTTCTCGTCGCTGCGAGCAAGGCTCTGGTAGCGGTGAGCTCTTCACAGTTGTTCGCGGAGGTCGTCGTCTGACTCGTCTCTTTCTTCCTTTTGAGATTCTCTCCTAAGACTCCTTCCTCGGCTGCAAGATTTTCTCGCCAGAGGGCTAGGAGTGAGATATGGGTGTCTCCTGTTATCAGGACGAAGCTCCCTCTCCATTCTTTCCAGTCTTCTTTTCAAGCGAGCATTCTCAGCCTCGTATCTGCGAGAAGACTCCCTCTGCTCGTGGAGCCTTACCTCGTACACATCAATTAATCTGGATATCTGCGTGGACCTCGCTGGTCCCTGACTTTCTTCTGAGTCTGGTCTTTCCAGGCGAGCTCTCTGATCTGAACGTCGGACTTCAGACCTAATCCTGCGAGGAGCAGGTGGCTCTTGAATATCTCCTGCTTGAGGGGCATTGCTGCTGTGACCAGACATCTTAAACTCCTTTCTTGACATGGGTTCTTCTCAGGGAAAGATGAACGTTTCCCACAGACGGCGCCAATTGTGGTGACAATTATTATGCAACACAAATAAATAAGAAGAAAGCTTTCACCAAGTGAGAATAAGGAATATAAAATGACAATCACACAACAAATGATGTACGTGGTTCAGCAAAGATGTGCCTACGTCCACGGTGGTGCAGTCGATATTATTTTTATATACTTCGGAGAGTAATTACAGAGAATAAAACTTGTCCTTTTGCCCCGGACCTAGGGTTTAATATATACATATACATGTGGATAAGTGGAGATGATGGGTTCCTCCACGTTTTCCATCTCCCCTATAACTTTCCTTCATGGGGACGTGGAGGGAGACCGGATCAATATAAGAGAAGAGGGGCCTGGACTCTGGGCCGCCAGGACTGGGCTACTCGTTCAAGCCTATAGTTCTAATTTCGGGTACCCACAACTGCCATTAGGCCCAATCAGGAGAGGAAAAGAGAGAAATCTAATCTCTAGGGAAGCGAAAGATGGATGCACACTAACCATATAGTAAAAAAAGTATGGGAAATTGGGTGTAGAATAAAGAAATATGGACATCGCGAACAAAGTCATGGAACCATTATAAGAGGTAGTGCTTGACGAGTCTCGTCTAGAAAAGAAATTCCTGATCTGTGATCGATAACTCACTCATCGATCAAAAAAAAGAAGAGTTGATTTCTTTACTAAAGGAAAATCAAGGTGCATTTGCTTGGAAGCTATACGATATGCCGGGGATTAGCCCCAAAGTCACGTGCCATCAACTTATCGTGGACCCAAGTTATTTGCCAATATAAATGAAGGTCACTAAACTTCCTCGAAAAATAAAGGCTATGGAAGAACATGTAGGTAAACTTATGGGGGCAAGGTCTATTAAAGAAGCTCAATTCCAAAAATTTCTCTTGAATTCAGTAGTGGTGAAGAAAAATAATGGAAATTAGAGAGTATTTATAGACTTCATCTACCTTAATAATGCTTCTTCTAAAGATAATTTTCCTTTGCCAAAGATTGACTAATTGGTCGATGCCACATCGAGTTATGAATGGATGAATTTCCTAAACACATACTCAGGGTACCATCAAATCCCCTTATTCAGACTGGATCAAGATAAGACCTCGTTCATCACCACTCTCGATATGTACTATTACAAAGTCATGCCTCTCGATCTCAAGAACACAGGAGCTACATAGCAACGACTGATCACAAAAATGTTCAATCTCTAGATAGGAGACACCGTGAAGGTGTACATATAAGACATACTTGTCAAGAGCAAGCATAAATCTGACCACATGCAGGACTTAGAAAAGAATTTTAAGATCCTTAGATACTATAAAATGAAGCTCAACATGTATAATTACTCCTTCAGGGTCCAATACAAGAAGTTCCTTGGGTACTTAGTTAGTAAAAAGAGGATTGAGGCCAACCCTAACCAGATAGTGGAAATCAAGAATGTCCAGGTTCCAAAGATGCCTCACGACATCCAAAAGTTAACAAGAATGCCGACAGCTCTTAATCGATTCATCTCCAAATCATTTGAAAGATGTCGATCATTTTTTAGTTGTTAAAGAAGCAGAAAGGACTAATGTGGAATGATGAATGCTTAAAAGACCTTGATGAAATCAAATCGTACCTAATCCAACCTCTACTACTTTTAATCCCTGATCTAGGAGACCCCCTTTTACCATTATCTAGAAGTATCTGATCTCACAGTAACCTTGGCCTTAATATCCGAGAAAGAAGGGTAACAAGCTCCTATTTACTATATGAACAAAACCATCCTTGATGTCGAGCAACACTATCTTCCACTTAAGAAATTAGCCTACTCTCTACTCATTACTTCAGGAAAACTAAAGAATTATTTTAAAGCTCACTCAGTCATAGTCATCACTTCTTTCCCAATCATTCCTAAGGAAAGACGACCTATTTGAACAAATGTTTAAATGGTCACTAGAACTTAGAAGGTTCGATATCCACTATCAAATAAGGATTGCGATCAAAGGCCAAGTATTGGAAGACTTAATTTTCAAGTGTACAGGAGCAGGATGGACCAACGATAAGGACTTCGGAGATCAATCAATTAACCAAGATTTTGAATAGTCCAAAAAGTGGAATCTTTATGTCGATTGTGCCTCAAATTCAAAGGGCATGAGTGAGATTTCTACTCATTTCTCTAGAAAATGCCATGATCGAACACGAGATCAGACTTAGCTTCAAAGTTTCTAATAATGAAGCTGAGTATGAAGCATTCATTATCGGGTTGCGAAAAACCCTATCTTTGGGTGTGGGCCACCTTAAAATATATTGAAACTCAAGGCTCGTGTCCAACTAAATGACGAGAGACTTTAATGCCAAAGACGAGTGAATGTCAGTGTATTTGAAGGTCATTCAAAACTTTATTACTAAGTTCAAAAGCATCTACATTCAATAATTCCCTTGAGGGAATGCAAATTATGTTGATGCCTTAGCCACTTTGAGATTAATAATGGACTCTGATCTTAACAAAATCACTAAAGTAGAATTCCTAGATGGATGGATCTGATCAAGACTTATTTTCCAAAGGACATCCCACTATCTAATAAGAAACAAGTCGCTGGGTCAGGACAAAAGTTACTCATTTTTAGATATCACTAGCAAGCAAACTCTATAGAAGGTCTTTCACTAGTCCCCACCTTTAATGCATGCATACAAGTGACGTCGACCAAGTTTTTATGAGCTTTATGGAGGTATTTTTGGAAGCCACGCAGGAGGTACATATTTGGCCTTTAGAGAGATCAAGGAAGGATATTGATAGCCAAACATGCATAAAAATGTACTCTCTTACATCATAAGATGCGAGAAGTGTAAGAAGTTCTACCCCATGCTCCACTAGTTGATTAGTGACTTAAGGTTATTAACTAGCCCATGGACATTTTCTTAATGTGTCTTGGACATCGTGGTCCCACTACCTACAGTACCAAGAAATCAACAGTATTTGCTAGAAAACACAGATTATTTCACAAAATGGATTGAGGTAAAGACATTGGCAAATGTCATAGATACCAATATGATCATATTCATCTAGAGGAACATCGTGACTCATTTTTGAATACCAAGAATAATTATCACAGACAATGTAATGCAAAGTGGACTGTTCCAAAAATTTTGTGACAACCACAACATTAAATACCACTTCATCTTAGTATCCTACCCTCAAAGCAATGGGAAAGCTGAGGTCTTTAACAAGATAACTCTCGATGATATAAAGAAAATACTAGAGAAAAGAAAAGGTGCTTGGGGGGATGATGAACTTCTATTTATCCTTTGGGCATTCCGAATAATGCCCAGAAGATCAACTGGGTAAATACCCTTCACTTTAGCCTATGGAATGGAAGAAATTATCCTTGGAGAAGCTAGTTTGCCAACAATGAAGACCATAATTATCGATCAAAACTTAAATGGAGAGACAATAAGGATAGAGATCGACCTAGACGATGAATGAAGGGAACAAGCCTTAAGAAAGTTATCTTCCTACCAATAATAGTTGGACAAGTAATATAAGAAAGGCTTCAACCAAAGAAGATTTCATATCAAATATTACAACCTCAAAAAAGTGATTGGTAGTTCCAAAAAGCATTCAGATGGCAAGTTAGGTCCCAACTAGGAAGGAGAGTTTAAAATCATTAGAGATGATCTGCAAGGAGCCTACCATTTGCAAAGACTAAAGGGAAGGGATATCCTAAGGACCGAAAATATGGCCAATCTTAAGAAATTTTATTTTTGGCAAGTTTGTGTCTCATAAGTTCATTTATCACAAATTTCAGGTTTTGTTTTTTCTTGGAATAATTTAGGTACATTAAGTGCAAGTTCAATTAGCATAATTAAAATATTATTCCATTATTTTTCCAAATGGCAGATCAATTTTTTTTTATTTATGGATTATCATTATGTTTGATAACGTGACGCAGAATGTATATGATACGTGTGTACATAGGGATTAAGTGCATGCTAGTTGCTTAAGTAATAACTCGATACGTCGGGGTCGATCCTCAGGGAATAGGTCGTAAGATGATGATGACGATGACGAATGCAGAGAATAGGTCGTAAGACAATGGCGAATGAAGGATTGACTTATATATAAGCTTCGACTCGAGAAAGAAAGATGATTTTTGTATTTTGAGAAATTTCTATATAACTACGCAAATTAAACTAAGCAAGTGTAAGTTAAACTACAAAAAGAAAGAACTTGAAACTTTGGTTTTGAAAAAACATTTTGGGAAAATGGGGTTGGGATCCAATCCCCTGAATCATAGAGTATCTCTGTAAATATAAAGCTCTACAAATTTATTTAATTAAATGATAGAAGATCACAATCTGACTCGAATCACCAAATATATGTGGGTGTTAATCCACACAATACTTGGTCAATAACTTAATTAATGTGAATGATAAAATTACCGATACGTATATTGCATCCACAAACACTCTGTTTGCTTTCAACAAACGAAGTTAAAATACCTAAAATATTAGTCTTTATTAAAATATCAAACTCCAAGAATTAATTATCTAATTATGTTGAATTTTATATTTAACATCGAAAACCTTAGGTTGCGTTCACATTCCCCAACCCACTATTAGTTTAGCTAGACATGAATTTAATCTCTACACTAGTATTCATCCTTATGCAACGGTTCATAATTGAATAACAAGAGAAAATAATATAGAATGTTATACCAAACTTGAAGAAATAAATTTTAAATGCAAAGAATCCACACCAAAGGAAGAAAACCGAAAAAGAGTAATTCTTGAATTATTTTGATGTGGAAAAGTGCAATCTTTGTTTTCCGATAAATTATGGTTCATAAGTTTCATAACAAAGTGTAGAATAATATTAAGTAGACTCCTAAAAGGATTAAAAATGTGCCAAATTTCGGCCAAAGAGGTTAACTTAGACCCAAACTACGTTAGTTAGAATCTAAAAAAAGATAAGAACCCTCAGTTAAATAAAACCGGTTTTCTTACCAAACCAATTTGGTCTTTGGGTTTGGTAATCCTTTTTTAGTCTTGCTTCTTCTCTTTAATTACATATTTACCCCTAGACTTCTTTTCAACTTCAAAAGGTCATAACTTCTTTACCGTAGCTCAGATTGAGGTGTCGTTTCTTCTAGTGTTCTCGTGAACTTGAGATCTTTAACCTTTTTGTTGGATCTATCTCCAAGTTCTGGCTATAAATTTACCTATTTACCTTGACTTCCCTTTCTAAAACATCTTTCACTATTTTGACTTTTTTCTTTCTTCCAACTGCACAACTTACCTATGAAACACATGAGAAATACACAAAAACACATAATACTTGCCAAAAAGGTTAGTAACAACAAATATGATCTAAATACTAGATAATATTAATATTCGGGAACATATAAATACCAAAATTAAGGGCATAAATATGGAATATTTTTTGTCGAATCAAACCCCCTAGCTTAGAACGTTGCTAGTCTTGAGCAATAAAAAAGAATGAGAAATAGGGTCTATGAATACCTATCAATAACTATGTAATAAAATACCTTTTTCATGGGAAAGCTATTATATTTAGCATATGCAACAAGTCGTTAAACCCCTCAGCTACCCTAGTAGGATGAGTGACGTCTCGTGAGGGTTTGTAGCAAATTTACCCACAAAATCCATTTTGTACCAGTATGACTTAAAGAAAGAGCCAAATAATTAAAAAGTGTGTAATTTAAAATTATATGTAAATAATCACAACAAATTCTTAGTCAATAAATCTCAATTTATAATGTGTGTGCACAAAGTAAAAAATTAACCTCTAACTTCACCAATTGATCGTTCCGTTACTTTTGGAAAATTCCTTTGATTCAATTTCTCACCAACTTCACTCTTAAATGAATCACTCAGATAGTGAATTTTTTCTCTTGGTGTGCATGAAATTAAGATTAAATGTAATAGACACAAGTTCTGACATATAAATTGAAAGACGAAATTTTATGGCCAAAAGATCTCCTAAATGGATTACGGCCATTGGAAAATGGGAAAACATCATTCTTTATTCGCGCCGTTTTATCTGTTTATTATATATTTGTATTTTTAACCCTATACGGGGTGATTGACTTATTTATTCGGACTCATTAGGGGATTTTTGGATAAAGATGTTTTGGGTACTAATGGAAATTCGCGAATATTTTCGGAGTTGGAAAATTTCTCATAAATATCCGTTAGTTTTTTAGGGGGCTTTTGCTCATTTTTCACCTTTTTTCCACTTAATTTTCTTTCTACTTTTCATATTTTTCTCTTTTTTTTCATTTTTTTTTTCATTTGAGCATTTTTTTTATTTTTTTGTCCTTTTCATGTACCGTATGGACTTAAGTTTTGAATTTTTTATTTTCACAACTCCGGATCAATTTGGGGTTTTCAGATTAACAAATGAAAAGGGATATTATTTTAGGTTAAAGATGGCTTTCAAAAAGGATGTTTTTCGTGAATTTTTTTTATTGCCAATAGTTTTGAGTGAACAAACGATGGCCTCACTTCATATGCCCGAATTACTAATCAGATTACCATATGCATCTTGAGATTAATTTTAATTTTTGAAACATTTTTAGGCGTGTTTTCAAAACAATGTCTCCACTCATTTTTCGTAAACGATCAAACAATGATTTAGAGATCACGATGAATTTACCAGTGAAAGAATGTTTGAGTTATTTTTAACTCGGATTGATTTAATTACTCAAAAATGAGGATAGACACAAAAATCTCATCGTGTTAAAATCTCCACACTTATTTGGTTGTCTTCAATTTTTGCTTAATTTTCATTTTTGATCAATTTCAGCTTAATGCAATGGGATTTTTACAGATTGAGACTTCAAACAAAAATTTAGTGATATTTTTGAGGATTTTAAATTCCAATTTTTATTTATTTTGGAAAAAATATTTTTCACTTTTTTTCACTTTTTTAATATTTATGGCCATTTTAAAATTTGCAAAGTTTAATAGACGCATTTGTACCCCCTAACTTAGAATTTGCATTCTCCTAAATGAAAAGGACTAAAATCTAAATAAGAAAATAATGAGTGCGAAATATAAAACAAGCAAAAATTAAAATGCAATGAGACATTATATAACACAACAAAACTTTCATTAAAGTAAGAGTTTAAGCAAGAGATAGAATATTACATATATTCTTTTTTAGAGATAATATAATGAAACATAAAGAAAATACTTAAAAAAAGCAAAAGTACATAAGATCTTAATAGGAAGGACCGGGGGCATTGGGGTCGTAAGCGTACGAATCAATAAAATGGGGGGGGGATTCGGCTCCCGTACCCATGCTTTGCTGATATAGGTTGAGTTGGAACCGCATCATCATTTAAGTATCTCGACGGTACTCGGAGATGAAACTGTCGAGACGGGCCTTGATTTGATCTAAGCGACTATTAATCACCGTCGTGTTGTAAGCATGCTTATCAAAGTCTCCTTCAAAATCAGGGTCCACCAGATCGTCATCTTCTTGATCACCCTCGTCAAAATTCACCTCCTCCTCTTCATCATCACTTTCTTCTTCGGGTTCTCCCTCGTCTTCATCTCCCTCCCCTATTTTGACATCTTCAAAAATTGGCTGGGGTGGAGGTGGCCCATTGAGAGCTTCCTTGTTACTACGGTCTATCGATGTGATGTTAATCGTCTTTGGCTGTCGGGATCAATTGCCCCACAGAACAACCCCGACTTAGTTGTACGATTTGAAATACTTCACCCCACCTCTTTTATTTTGTGCTTGATAATTTGGAGGGATAAAGGAATTTTGACCCCATCAATAAAGGCCTCGTATTTATCGGTGGAAATGCAAACAACGAACCTGTAAAATTATTTGACAATGATCTTGTAAATGGGGTCCGAGTCCTTGGCGTACCAATACTTCCACCCATATCGAGAAAAAGGGGAGACTACATTATCGAGAATGTGGTCCCATACTATTTTGCACTTTATAAACAACGTGCATCGAGCGCCAAAATATTCTTGTCACTAATTCTTCTCTTGTGTGGAACAAAATGTTTGTTGGTCGTCACCCTCCTCAACTTCGGTGGATTTGTAGTTTTTTAAAAAATCTTGGGGGCCGTTAGGATAGATGAAAACTTTAGGGAGAACTTAGAGAGAATTCTAGGATAAGAGAGAAGGTTGAAGGTGTGAATAAGAATGGTGGAGGGGTGGGATATTTGTAGGTGGGAATTGGTGGGAAAATGGAAGGGTGTTTAGGTGGAAAATGGGTGGATTTGGGAAAATGAAAGGGTTTGAAGATGGGGGGAATATTTTTGGGTGAATTTTAAGGGTCATACGGAAGAGGGATGAATTTGACTAGAGGGAAGGTGAAAGGGTGGGAGGGATAGGTGAAAAATTGGAGGCAATTTCGAGTTGAACACTTAGAAAAGCGAACCAATTCGCCATGGGGGATGAACCGGTTTGTTCTAGGACCGATTTGATTTGGTTTGGATTTCTGCTAAGAGCAAACCCTAAACTCTGAGGGTTCTGTTTTGGGATTATACCTCTTCGCCGAGGGTTCGATTTTCAGAACTCAATTTTTTACGTTTCCACTTTTTACTCGCAAATCTCACGCTCCATGGGGCACAGGGGTTGGGTTTCGTAAAAGTCTCGCTAAGTTCAACCAATATTCATCATTTTTGATCGAAAATCATCAATTTCACCACGCGCTTATTTTTTCACTCTCGATACGGGTCTCAAAAAATCAAAAAAATTCCATTCTCGCTAAAAAGATCACTACATAGTCCTAAACACACGACGCACTCACACAACCGAAATGAATAATAAAAACACATCCCATATGCGTCGGGGTGAGATAACCTTTCTCTAAAACTTAATCATCCCCATACATAAGCCGATAATATAATTGTTTCCACCTCCCCCGAATCGTAAATCAAAAGTTTGAGCAATTGAGAGTCAACCCAATAGAAAAAGTATACACTAGAGGCACATAATGAATGCAATGAGTGAAATTATCGAGATACAGAGTCACATTACAACATAAATAGTCAGACTTGAAGAGGTTATCATACTAAAATTTTGAATGACACGCTAAGCCTAGATTTCCCTTATACTCAAGAATGAATAAATCAGGCTTGAAATTGAATGATACTTTAGTCATGTCCTTAATCTTATCCAAAAAATAAAATGGCACGGGTGGACGTGGTGGAAAAAGATAATGTGATAAGACAAAACATGCGTCACCGGGTGGAAACGTTCAAATTATTTTTTAAGCCATCTCATCACTAATTGATAAAACCTCACATTAAAGCAGACTCTCAAAAGGCTCGGGATCACGTTCATAAAGAAGGAATTGATTTATTTTATCATTCCAGTCGTTCTCATCTAAGTGACAAAATGAGTTCGATAACAATTGGACTTCAATAGTGAGATCCTCATTAATCGGGAAAAATTCTTTCTCATTATTTTCAAGACTCATATCTAAAGACAAATCAGGAGGCCAAGCTCATGGATCGGTTATGTCACTATCCCGTGGGGTAGTGACATTGTTAACTTTTTGAATGTACTTAACTTCACTTTCATCTATCATCTCCCTCATCGTATTCATTTCATGATCATACTCATAATACTCTCCCCTTCTCAATAGTCGTCACTAAATACGCCTCTAGTGGATCCTCATAGTTAGTACCCTCAAAGAGATCTTGTACTACCTCCCTGATGAGATCTGTATCGTGTAGATCGTCCTCATCACCTATTTTCTTAGTGATGTTAAAGATATTCATTTTAAGCGTCATATTCCCAATATTTGTTGCATTTTCCCATTAAGGGTATTGATCAACACATTATCACCCAGTAAAGTGTGGCCAAGAATGGCAGGAATATGGTGATTAGATGGGGAGGAGGACTTCGTATTCAAAATGAGAAAATCTGCTGGGAAGTACAAAGTGTTGACTTTAATAATCACATCATCAACTCTCCCGTGAGGTACCTTCATGGAACGATCCACAAGTTGGATAGTAATTTTGGGGGTCTTGAGATCTCCTAAATAAAGATTCATATAGGTTAAATAGAATAGAATGTTGACACACACCCCTAAATATAATAAAACTATTTCTATTTTATTATCTCCAATAATGCATGAAAAAGTGAGGGCCCACATATCTTTATACTTCAGTGGGAGGTCGCTCAAAACTACTGAGCTGACATTTTTCGCAAGAAAAACCTTCTTCTTCACCTTTCAGTTTCATTTCATTGTGAGTAAGTCCTTTAAGAACTTAGTGTACGTGGGAATTTTCTTTATAACCTATAGAAAAGTTAGTAATTGATTCACTTACTTAAACACCTCTAAAATGTCATCACGGGAGTCCCCTTTAAGAGGAGGGACCAACCATTGAGGGTATGGTGTAGCTATCGGGGGGTATTACTACCACTTTGGTCCTAACTACAATGTCTTTCTCACTTTCTTCCAAGGGGGTATCTTCGGCCTCTTGCATGCCAGGAGAAACCTCCTTATTTTTTTGTACGTCTTATAAAGGAGCTGACAAGACAACAAATCTTCCACTACATAGGATTATTGCCATTTTACATTGATCTTGATTTCCATCGGGGCTAGAGCGTACATAGTTTTGACCTTGGGCGAACAACTTCCCCTTTTCTTATACACTTAAAGAGGATTGAAACTTAGATAGCGATGCATTTAGGTTGCTAAAATTTTGAGCATTTTGGTCATTGGTCGCTGACTAAGTTTGCATGAATTGGGAAAGAGAATCCCTGAGACTCTTCCACTGTGGGATCACAAAAGGCGCTGGAGGAGGCACTTGCATTTCTAGAACATGCTGAAAGGGTAGGGGTTATGGAGGCTGTTTTGCAACATGTTGATTTGGATTCAATTATGCGTTCGGATAATTAAAATTTGGATCGTTTCTCCACGAGGGATTATAAGAGTTCCCGTGAGGGGCATTGAAATACCCTTTATACGCTCCCACCGCTTCAACTTGCTCATGAAGCATTATTTTATAGGAAGGGACAGTTAGACATTCCTTTGTTAAATGTCCCGCCTTATAAATCGTGTAAATCCTTTAAATCTTGAGATGGGACAAATATATTTATCCCCTACCTTCTACCATGTCTTCTTGCCGTTTGGCTAATTGATTAATTTGAGCTTCAACTTGACATCCTAATCGAATTGGTAGAGTCTAGATGAGGAAGGAGTTATGGACGTGATTCTAGCTTTGGGTTGGGTGTTCGAAAGTGATGTATCCCAAGATTAAGTAGTCTCGAAAGCATACTTAAAGTGGGCCTACGCATCATCTGCATCCAACCCGAACAACTCTCCCAGACACATTGTTTATACGAGTTAGTTTGATATTATTGTAAGCCCATGATGGAAATAGGAGATGAACCTCTACTTATCAAAACCATGATGTGGGAACATGTTAACTAACTCGTTGAAGCTCTCCTAAAACTTATCAAAGGGCTTATTATCATTTTACTTAAAATTTTGAATTTGACCCCTAATTGAGTTGGTCCTGCGAGCAGGAAAGAATGTTTAGAGAAATTTAGCTTCCATGTCTCCTCACATACTGTTAGAGTTCGGTGCCAAAGTCTAAGTCTAGGTCTTGGAATTTTCCTTAAGTGATAAAGGGAAAAGCTTGAGATGTATGATATCTTGGGTGCAAGCTTGATCGTTAAACATTTCGCACATCTCATCGAACTCTCGAATATGCAGATAAGGCTTCTTGAATCATCTCATTCCTAAAATGGAATTTCCCCACATTATACGAGAATATAATGCATCCAGGAGTGATGATTGCTCCGGCTATAAGAGGTCACTTATAGGGCAGTACGACATCACACCCTCTCCCATTTTGAAACTAGCACTTTTTGACATCACACTCACACTTAAAAAATCACTATTCTCACTGGAGTTCCTTGACGTTCTAATCATGGTGTGACTACTCGGGGTAAGAGGTGGTACCTATAATGTTTGAGTGTTATTTATAGAAGGAGGTGATTCTAATATTTTCTCGGGATGTGTAGTGGAATGAGTATTTTTCATTTAAGGACTTGAGAGAAATATTTTTATTTTTATTTTATATTTTTATTATTTTATTTTGGATTTATGATTTTTTTCCTTTTAAGAATTAGAGTCAAATTAAGATCAATACGAATCAACCTACAATCTACCTACTCCCTAGCACATCGTCAAAAACTTGATGTGATGCAGAATGTGTATGCTACGTGTGTACCTATGGATCAAGTGCAAGCTATAACCCAGTAATTTAGGGTTGGCTCCTCAGGGAATAGGTCATGAGATGATGAAGAATACAAGGTTGGCTTCTAATATATAAGCTTCGACTCGAGAAAGAAGGAAAAAGATGAATTGTATTTTGAGAAATTTCTATTAATCTAGGTAAATTAAACTAGCAAGTGCAAATTAAACTACTAAAAGCAAGAACTTGAAACTTTGGTCTTGAAAACACTTTTTGGGAAAATGGGGTTAGGATCCAATTCCCCGAACTGTAGAATATCTCCGTTAAATATAAAGGTCTATTGAATTATTTAATTAATTGATAAAATATCATAAACTACCTCAAACCCCCAAATATGTGTGGGTGTTAATCCGCATAATATTTGGCCAACAAATTAATTAATGAGAATGATAAAATTATCGACACGTATATTGCATTCTCAAACACTCCGTGGCTTTCAAAAAATGAATCTAAGAGACCTAAAACATTAGTCTTGATTAAAGAATCAAACTGTGAGAATTAATTATCTAATTATGTTGAATTTTATATTTAACATCGAAAACCCTGAGTTGGGTTCATATTTCCCAGCCCGCTATTAGTTTAGCTAGACATGAATTTAATCTATACACTAGTATTCATCCCTTTTCAATGGTTCATAATTGAATAACAAGAGGAAATAATGGAGAATGGTATACCAAACTTGAAGAAATAAACTTGCAATGCAAAGAATCCACACCAAAGGAAGAAATTCGAAAAAAAAAGATCTTAAATTAATTTTTTGTAGAAAAGTGCAATCTTTGTTCTATAATCAATTATTGTTCATAAGTTATATAACAAAGTGTACAATAATATTAATTAAACTCCTAAAAGCTTAAAAATGTGCAAAATTTGGCCAAGGAGGATAAGTTAGACCCAAACTACATTAGCTAGATTCTAGGAAAAGATTAGGCATCCCGCTAGAAACTAAATTCTCAAACCATACCGAACCCATAGCAATAGTAAATTAGTTTGCTTATCGAACCAGTTTGGTCTTTGGGTTTGATAACCATTGTTTTGCCTTGCATATTCTCTTTCATTATTGATTTACCCCAAGAATTCTTCTCAATTTCAAAAGGTCACAACGTCTTCACTGTAGCTCAGATTGAGGTGTTGTTTCTTCTAGTATTCTCATGTAATCGAGATCTTCAACTTTTTTGTAGGCTCTATCTCTGGGTTTGGGATGGAAATTTACCCATTTGCCTTTAAGTCCCCTCTTGCACAAATCTTTGACTATTTTGACTTTTCTCTTTCATCCAATTGCAAGACTTACCTGTAAAACACCTGAAAATATAGAAAACACGGAATACTTACCAAAAAGGTTAGTAATAACAAATATGATCTAAATTCATGATAATTGTATTGTTTGGGATAGAATAAATACCAAAATTAAGGGGATAAATATGGAATATTTGTTCCAAATCATTCAATCTTTATGTCTGGTCAAATATTGGTCATTAACACGAATGCCTTATGTAGACACCCCATCCTGGGACCCCTCTAAGAACCTCCTTAAGTCCCTAGATTCGTTCATTCACCGAAAACCCTAGGTCATACTTTGAGTACCGATCAAGTGGCTATCAGGATCTCTCGGTCCCCATTTGACTCCGGTCTACTATCTCATTAGAGTAAAAGCAAGATAAGTATTCAAAGGGCTTCGAATTCCCTTTCCAATGATCTTCTCCATGCAGGAATTGGCCTTACTGTAGGGATGAACAATTCGTTTACCCTAAAAATTGATATAGAGGCAACCGGGTGCTCTTGGGCCCCGTCTTACTCTCGTTAACTCTCCAACGTGAGTGAAAATTAATGAAACTTTAAAGGGATCTGAATTCCCTTTCCGACAGTTCTCCACATGCGCAAATCATCCTTACGGTATGGACGAACGACCTATTTTACTCCAAAGGGTCATCGAGTTCTTTCATGCCCGGTTTGACTTTATTTATCTCTCTGAACCAAAGAATCTTAAAGAAATATCGAAGTGCACTGAATACCCTTTCCAATGGTCAATATCAGGCACAACTTGGCCTTACAGTTTGGACGAACGATCCATTTTCCTTCAAAAATGTCTTGTCAAGTGACCAACATGTACTTTCGAGCCCCATTTGACCCTGGACGACTCTCAAACCCACAAGTGGCTCAATGGAATTTTAAATGGATCTAAATACCATTGCCAATGATTTTCCCCGTGTACGATTCTGACTTACGGTTTGCATTTATAATTATATTTTTGAAAAACTTGTCCTAAACTACCGAATGGCATACTTAGGACCATGCCTATTGGTAGTGTGCCTGAGGGAAAATGCCCATAGGTAGGTCTAAGACCCTACTGATCGGCACCCCCGACCCTATAAATAGATTCCATGACCTCATTATTAAAAGATCCCTTGAACATCCCTCAGCAATTCATAGAACATTCTCTTGAATTTAGAGTTGTTCCTTTTCTTAAAAACCCATTTCCAACATTCCTTCCATCCTTTTCACACTTCATTTAGTAAATTCCCTCCCATCTCCCCATACCACCTTCACCTCATTGCAAGATCATTATATCTACATTAAAGATCCACTTCACGTCTTCATAAGGAGGTCCAATTCTCCATCATTTTCTTTAAATTCCTTTATTTTAGTATTAATTGATTCATTTTAACTTTAACGCTTTTCTTCATTACATCACATATCTTAATCTCAAACTTTTATTCATTGTATTTGCACATACTTTATTTTATAAAAATAAAATAAAAGAAAAGGAGGGTTTATCTATAAATTCCAAAATAGGGATCCTCACTACACATTCTCACACGTAACGTACATTTATCCCTACACGCACATAAAAGAGAAATCCCACATTTGGATTTAGGGTTTAAACCCCACCCTATGTTATCTTCTAACTACATGGACTTTGATGCCCCTTGGGCTACAAAGGCATCTTGGGTAAATTCTGAGATTCGAGTCCTCCCTCATGCTCATTTGTCATCATCTTATTATTATTATTATTATTATTATTATTATTATTATTATTATTATTATTATTATTATTATTATTATTATTATTATTATTATTATTATTATTATTATTATTATTATTATTGTTGTTGTTGTTGTCGTTCTTATATATATATATATATATATATATAATGAATGTCATAGTCTTGCGTGCATGTGTCTTGTCCGATGTATACATTCGTTCCTCCATAACGACTTGTGATTCGTCAAACACTTACATTATAGTTTGAATTATTATATTTTGGGAACACTCCTCAGGATAAATTCACTCCATCCTTGTCTGTGACGTGAGTTAAACGACAACAGTCTCCATCTATGTTATGAACATAAGCAAACACTTTACGAAGTCTAGCAAGAGAAGATTAACACATGCCCATGAGAGCCTGAAAGGGAAGGATGCATACCTAACACCTTTCCATTACGTAAATTAGTCCCCGAAGCTTTGAACTATTTAATATTCACAAGCATCAGTATTGTCCTCGATGCCATTCTCTCAAGGTGACAATATTTCTTTTGTTTTGTTTTGTGCAAACTAGGCTACGACTCTATATTTACATATTACTCCACATTGACATTGGCCGAACGCCCCGAGAAAGGGCACAATCCCACTCGCATGCCAGAGAGAGATGGAGGGGAACCCCCCATCCCCCATCGGAATAGCCATAGTGGCGAATATACTGAGGATATGTTAAGAGGACTAAACTCTATTTCTGCATGGGTGTTTCTATTTTCTTCATGTATGCATATGCACCTACCCATATGTTCCCTTTACTCCTCCATTTACTTTTTGTGTATATCTACCTCATGCTTATATCTATCATGCTCTCTACCTCATGTATATATCACTTTTCACTCACACAATTGTATATACTCTTTATGTACACTTCACACACTTACACTTAGATTCATTTTAGCTCACATGCTTCACACACCACCTAGAGTATCCATGCTTAGGCTTCACTAGAACACACCCACCTTCACTTTTACGTATCTCCGTGATCACTTACATATACCACACACCACTCGTAGTCGATCTATGTACAATCTCACTAGCACCCACACCCACTTGAAATTATTCACATGTCACTCCCTCACATATATCCATGCGTGGTATAGTCTCCATGCTTCATGCTATATTTACTTTTCATAATACTTGTATGTTCTCCCTAATTAGTGTAGTATTCCCTTTACTCATCATACAAAAAAATACTCTCTCCATAATATACTAATTCAGACTCATGCATTTTTGCACACTATATCACCAAGAGCATGGCAATATTGACCAAAATTTTGTCCCGTATTGGGGGGTCACTTTGTGATGGGTGCTGGTCCTGTTGGGCATAGTTAGTCTAAGAAATATGACTCTCGCCTTCATTGGCCTCGTACCTTTGACGTATATTGGACGATTCCCCCCGCATCATACCGCTTGACCGAACTCACGACGGGAGGTATATGGCATGGAACTCATTCACGTATGTCGAGTATATCAAATTTTATTTCATAAGTATTATCCCTATGAGGTATATAGTGAGGCAATTCATGTACACTTAGGTATATCAAATGGCTTTCCCACACGTAGCGTTGGATGATTTCCCTTATAGGCAAGAGGCATATCATGTAAGTCATGCCAAAGGAGGGAACCCTTCCACTAACCCAATAATTTCATAAACCCCATATAGGCATAAAACGCAGGGCACTTATATTTAGTTTGACAGTTACTATACGAAACTCTATCGACATTTCTAATTCGCATATCGCCCAAATTTTCACACTATTTCACCTTTATTCAAAACAGGACCCTGTTCGTGAGCTTGGAAACAAGTCAAATCGTGTTTTAGATATTTTCAAACCCTATTTTCCGAGGCGCAGGTCCTGTCCGACATTTTTTTTAGCATTTAGGCAAACCTAATATAAGTGACAACCTAATAATAATATTAGTAATAGTAATCCTGCTGAGATTACACTCCTTATTCCCTTATGTTTTGAAAACCAAAAATACTCAAAAAAAAAATTCTCCTCCTTCCAAAACACCAAAAATTTCTCCCACCCTCTTTTAAAAATTATTTCGAACCATTTTTCTTCTCAAGTCGATCGCATACTCAATTTTTGCTTGGCTCCCTATTGGCTTTGATCTTCCGTCAAACCGCCTCGAAGCTTCATCGATTCTTTTGGTACTTTGTCTGAATCTGGGATCTACCTCCACGAGCTCTTTATGGATAACACCGACTAAGTACTGAATGTTTAGCTCGATCTGATGGCCGCCTTATCACATCTTAGTACCAATATTAACAACCTTCATACCGAGCGAGGTTCATGAAATGCAGTGCTACCGGGTACAGATTCCCGACGAACTCGAGGTTATCTTTCCTTGAGCCATGGGTCTATCAGCTTTCGAGCCTGTCTAGGTCCCAGAGTAGTATCAACATGCTCTGCATGCCGCACCTGCCAATGGGCGGCCACCAACTCAATTCCCATTCCTAACATTTCCCAACTAGGGGCTAATTTGCCAATACCCATGGATCCTAAAGAGGAGAAGTGGAACAAGGTTAAGGAAGAACTTAAACTATTTTCAAAGAAGTTTAACAAAGTTAAAATACCTCGGAACTATATGGACTACACCCACATGTCTCCCTACCCTAATTCTAGACTGTCAAAGAAGTTCAGTATGCCAAACATTGAGAAATTCGGGGGAAGTGGACCCCAATTGTTCACTTTTAAAGCTATCACTGAGTTATGACCCTCCTTGGTACCTCCGAAGAGATAATGGCCCAGGTGTTTCAGTAAATCTTTAAATAAAGTGCCCTCTGGTAGTTTTTGTCTCTTGAAGAATCCAGGATTCGTAGTTGGGAGTATGTCGCATGAGAATTCATGTATCATTACAAGTACAATTAAGAGCTAGAGGTTATGCATTGAGATCTAGAGTTTGTTAAGAAAAACTCTGGGATTATAGTTAGTAGCTTCATAGGAAGGTGGAAAGAGAAAGCTGCTACCATGACCAACTGACCCTCTGAGGAGGAACAAGTAAGTATTGTAAAGCAAACTTCTTGTCTCATATTCGAGCATCCATGGGAGGATAGTATTACCTGCACTTTTGAGCCCTTCGAGAAGCTGGAGTAGAAGTTGAGGAATGTATCACCAAAGTGGAATCTGAACTAAAGAAAGTAATCAGATAGTTCACTCCTTGAAAGTATGAGAATCCTGTCAGGGCTATACTATCAACCATCCACAACCTCTACCTCTTGGGCACCAAAAAGTCGCCCTAATCCTATCAAAAGAGAATACACCGAGCTCCGTGCTCCCCTGTCCGAATTCTCCTAGGCCCTGTTAATCTGAAACCTCATCAAACCCTTAGATTCCCATCCATTACAAATCCACTCCCTAAAAACTTCAAAACCGATGCCCATTGTTATTTCCATCAATCCACTGGTCATACCACTGACCAATGCTTCAACTTTATAAATGAGATCGAAGGCCTAATTGAGTGGGGTATCAATTCCCCACTGAATAATTCTAAGCCCAATACAACTCACAACCCACTTCTAGCACATACAAATGCCATATTTCTAAAAAGTCACCCAAAATTTGACCCGGCTACTCAAATTGTTCCAAGCAAAGCACCCATCATCCCCATAATCTCACCCAAACCGCTTAAGGTTTGCCCATATTTTCTCTTAAACCCAATCTGCTTCACAGATCAATCTTTGTCTATAAGGTCCTGCATCTCCATACACACCTGTTCTAAAGGGGGATGCATTGAGTTATTAGCTGCGATGAACCAACTTTTAGAGTTTGGGCTAAAATTGCCCATCGAAATTTTGATGAGTTATTTATGAAAGCCCGAAAGTGGGCTTAAGAATCAGATGAATGGGTGGTACATGTTGAAAAAGTCGATATAGATGATGTGGTAGAAACCATGGCCGATATATTTTAACAAAAAAGTGAAATCTATAGCATTTTTTTAATTTCTCACCGCTTTGAAGCTCCACGAACAGTTGGTTTCGTCACTCCTGCACCTCCCCACTAGGTGGTAAGATTTATATCAGGAAGTCGTTGAGGTTGTCTAGTGTATTGATTACTCTTAGCAAAAATACATAGTTTCCATTAGATGGGGGATGATTCTGACAATTCAGATGATGAACTAAGTTTAGAATAACTAGTCTATGTGGAATAATACCCTTCGAAGATCTATTGGGGGAAATTAATAAGGTGTCCATTCATCCCGAGGTAGATGAAACCATGGGATTCTTGTTATTTCCCGCTTCTGTAAATCACATGACCAGGTCATGGAGATACTACAAAGATCCAATTCCTCATGAAACCAAAACAAATAAAGGAAAGAGAGTTGCTGAAGGACTTCCCATGCTAAAAATAACGATTAAAGAAAGCAAAGTCCATGATCAACTCAAGAAGATCCAAGATAATACAACCTTAAGGGGTATTTGCATTTCCTCTTAGTTGCACCAGAATGCCTCGATAAAGCACCTCATAGGACCTACAGTCCCTTCTTTCACTACTCCCAAAGAAGTCGTAAATATGGTTAGGTTCCTGACCTCTTCTAGACTCATCTCCTTTTTCATAGAAGAGATATAAAAAATTGGCCCTGATCAAAACTATGCTTTCAAGATCTCCGTTGAAGTATTGGGAAAGATAGTCCCACTATCACTTGTCGATAATGGATTTGCTCTCAATGTCTATCCGCTTAGAACCTTCAATTATTTGGAACTGAAAATCAGAGATCTCGCTCCTACCTTCGTCGTTGTGCGTGCTTATGACAATACCTGACAAGAAGAAATGGGGTCCATAAACTCACACTAGGGCATGTCCCTATCAATCATGTCACTAAATTCCAAGTCATTGACATACTTGTATTCTTCAATCTTCCCCTTGGCCATCCATCACTCCACAACATCCGAGGGGTATCCTCTTCCCTTCACCAGAAACTAAAGTTCTTCGCCAAAGGTCAGGTTATCACCATTTGGGGGGGGGGGGGTGTTATGATAGTACATACAATGCCAGTATTAGAAATCTAGTATTATAAATCCAACATGGGAAGAATGACATGCTCCTCTTTGGTTTTAGAATTCATCCATTTCCTCTCTCAGGAGGAGATAATTTTAAATACCGTGTGTATCTAGAACACATCCCTTTATAGCAATGTTAATTTAATTCAGATTTTTAAGAACATGCACTTCATGCCTGGAATGGGGCTATGATGGTTCCAACAAGGGATACTCGAGCCAATAATACTGAAAGATGACTTTCCCTCATGTTGCCCGGGTTACTAACCCTGACTAGATGAACCCAAAGCACTCCATCAATCGGGGCCAAAAAACCTTGGAAGATGAAAAGGACTGTTTCAGAAGACTCTTTGAATGGAAGATTTTTCAAAGAAGGTGAAGACTTACCCTTTTGTGAATTCCTTGAACCGGGGTATGATTGACAAGAAGATGAATCCGGGGCAGAAAATCTTCCTTCGAGATAGTAACTCTTAGGTCGAAGACTGTAAACACGAAGTGCAACCTCTCAGGGATAAATATGTGACAATCACCAAGGACTCTGAGAAAAGAAATTTTGAAGACTCATTTGACCTGTAGACACTAGGGATAAGTCTCTTCATAATCCACTCAGATACGATGCCGTAGGACCGGTCCGCTCAAATTAAGGTTGCTGACATGCCTCTCCTCATTTGGAGCACCATAGCAGTCCAACCAGCTCAGATTCAACCCAACCCTTCTATGTACCCTATTAAAGTATATTCACCTAATATAACTTTTCCTTATCCTGATATTAATGTAACTCATACCACTTTTGACGTGGTTCGGAATGATGTTTTTCTCAAAAATAAAATAAATGAGGGTTTCGAGTATCTTACTATGCCTTACATTAATTGTCTTGATTCTAATCAAATCTTTGATGATGACAAATTTGTAAATGAACAATTATTAACTGATCTTAATGAGGAGAAAAATAAATAGCATAACCGCATTCAAATTAATGATGATAAGAATGTTTTTTTTAATCTCGATACTAGTATCTACCAGCACGAGGTTAGGATATGGTCTACCCTTAACAAACATGAGCATGCAAAATTTGAAGAACTACTGAAGGAATTTGTAGATGTCTTCGCAAGGTCCTATGATGACATGCCCGGTATTGATCCAAAAATAATTCATCATGAGATATTGACATTCCCATAATGCAATTTGATCAAACAAAAGCTATGGAAACTCTATAATGAATGGTCACTCAAGATCAAATAAGAGATGGTTAAATAGTTGAACGTGGATTTCATTCGTGCTATAAAATATGAAATATGGCTCTCCAATATCATCCAAGTCAGGAGGAAATGTTCACATGTGCGTCGATCATGGGGATTTGAATAAAGCATCCCCAAAGGATGATTACTCGCTACCCAATATTGACATGATCATGGATAATGCAGCTAGCCACACAATCAAGTCATTTATTGATGGATTCTCCAGATATAACTAGATGAAGATTCACCCTGACCATCAGAAAAAACTGCCTTCATTACCCTATGGGAAATTTTTTGCCATACTGTTATGCCATTCAGATTTAAGAATGCCGGGGCTACCTGCCAAGGGGCTGCCACAACCATCCTGCACAAACTTATTCACAAGAAAGTCTAAGTTCTTGTAGAGTATATTATCATCAAGTCTAAGACTCGGGAAGGTCATATTCTTCCCGTCTAAAAGTTCTTCAAGCAACTGCGACAATATCAGATGTAGCTAAATCCACATAAGTGCATTTTCATCATCACTAAGGGAAAAATCTTAGAATTCATTGTCAGTGAGAAGGGAATCAAAGAAGACGTTGCCAAGATGAAATCTATACTTGAGATAACACCACCATGAATGGAGAAGGAAGTCCAAGTATACATGGGTAAACTACAGTACATATATCCATTCATTAGCTAACTGTCTTTTATCAGAGAACCCATTTTCAAACTTCTTCGAAAAGACTCAACCAAAGTCTGGAATGAGGCTTGCCAAGAAGATTTTGATCGAATAAAGAAATATTTGACCCGACCTACGATGTTCGTACCTTTGCAGCAAGGTCTCCCCCTCCTCTTGCACTTTAACATCATAGATATTGTAGCAGTGGCTTTACTAGCCCAATACATCGAAGAATTCCATAATGAAAGAGCCAATTATTATGCTAATCAGAATTTAGGTGGGTACGAGGTTAAATACACTATTTTAAAGAAAGCATGTGTTTCCCTGGTCCGGGTCACACTGAAGTTATCAAACTACATGCTTGCCTTTCCTATCAGACTAGTATCGCAAATAGATTTCATCAAATACTTGCTAGAGAAGCCCGCTCTGTCCTGTCGAATGGCCCGTTGGTTGATGTTATTAGGCGAATTCGATATTCTGTATGTCACGCAGAAAGCTATGAAATGGAGAGCCATCTCTAACTACCTTGCTAATTACCCCATAGAAGGAACCGATGTTTGGGTCTCTGAATTCCCAAATGAATTTATTCTTCGAACCTCTCAATAGGACCTTAGATGGAAAATGTTCTTTGATAGAGCTACCAACAATAAATGATACAACATTGGGATACTCCTGATCGATCGTAATGACTCTCGCGCCCTCCCCCATTTCCATCAAACTAGACTTCTCTTGCACCAACAACATGACTGAGTATGAGGCATTCACTATAGGCCTAAAGATCTCCATCAAGAAAGGAATTCGGCACCTTGACATCTATGAAGACGCTGACCTCATTGTCGACCAAATCCTTAGGAAATGGAAAATAAAAGAAGAAAAGCTCCTAACTTCCACACCCACTTAGAAGAGATGGCCTCCCAGTTTGAAGATGTAACCTTCCATTATATGCCTTATGAAAAGAACAACCTAGATGATCCCCTTGCTACCCTAGCCTCTATGGTTGACATGCCTGAGGGAATAATAGTGGCCCTTTCACTGGTTCATAAACAAGCTACACCCACCCACTGCTACCGCATTAAAGTCATCACTGAGGAAGATTTTGATATGATCGGGTTATGGTACTATGATATTTGGTGCCTCCTCAAATGTGGTATCTATCCGTAAGACACAGATAAGAAAGGATATGTGACCCTTCATAAATTTACTGCCTAGTATATCATCTGCGACAAAGTGCTTTTCAAGTGAAACTTTGATGGAGCCCATATGCATTGCATAACAGGGGCTGATGTTAAAGAAATGATGCAGAAGATCCACGATGGGGAATACGGGCCCACATGAAATGATCATATGCATTCCAAGAAGATAATCCATCAAGGGTACTAATAGACCACCATGGTTCAAGGTTGCACTACCTACATTTGAAGATGCCTCAAAAGCCAACAGTTCGCCAATTTCCAACATTTACCTCCTCGAGAACTATACAAGATGACCTCTCCTTTGCCCTTACCCACATAGAGGATTGACATCATAAGGAAGGTTACTCCCAGAGCGTCTAACAGTCGTAAATTCAAACTGGTCTCCATTGACTACATCACTAAATAGGTCAAAGACATTTCATACGCAATATTTAATGCAAAGAAAGTGGCCAAGATCATTAGAAAGAACATTATTTACTGATAAGAGGTTCCCCACAAGTTAATATTAGATAATGGACTCCACTTTGAAGTCGAGGTCACAGAACTAGCGGATGAATACGTGATTTAACGACACAAGTCTTCTCCCTATCGACTCCAAAATAATGGTGATATCAAAGCCACGAACAAGAGTCTCAAAATTATCATCAGAAAAATGACTGAGAGTTGTAGAGATTGGGCTGGCCAAATCCCTTATGACCTATAGGGCTACTTCACTTCAATCAGAATGCCTACCCCTTATTCTTTAGTGCAAGACATGGAGCAGTCCTTCTCGTTGACCTAGAAATACCTTCTCTGCGTGTTATGCTCGAGAGCAAAGTTAGTGAAGAAGACTGGCATCAGAACCTCTTTAGCAAACTGCCACTCTTTGATGAAAATAGACTTTAGGATCTATACCATATACAAGGGTATCATTATTGAATAATCTGATCGTTTAACCGAAAATTCAAGGACCGTAGTGTCCAAGAAGGAGACTTTGCCTTCAAGAAGATCATAGAACCCATCTAGAACCTCCGAGGGATATTCAAACCAAATTGAAGCAGCCCTTACATTATAAAGAAATTTCTCTCATGAGGTGAAACTATGGTCACATACCTCAACGAAGAAGAGATGGCACGTCCAGTCAACCTAAACCATCTAAAAAAAACTCCCTTAGTTGAAAATCTCGACGCGCTACGACTTTTCTCATACCCATCCATTCTTAAAAAAATCTTCATTTCCCCTACCTAGAACTACGTGGGAACTGGTCCTCTAAAAAATAATTTCTTTTCAAAATGAGACTTACGAAAATTTTCAAAACCCTTAGAGGTACGTACGTAACCCCGATCCCCTTCTTTTTTGCAAAATGCTATTAGTTTCTAACCCTGAGAACGACGGTTGGCAGAGCTTCCACAAGGAGCCCAACATCATCCGTAGTGATCCAGTCATATCCTCCATCGGTAAGAAGTTTGTTATATAAAGGGGCATAATTTGTTCTCATCCGACTTGGCGCAGAAGCCACCAGTGGAAATAAAAGGAAGTTTGACGAAGCCCATCCAACTGCACATATTGGTACTCACTAAGCTACAAAATAGGCTACAAGTCTCCCCACCATGTCATCGACCAATAAAGACACCGGGCTCCGCGCTCCATAAACTAATTGACTCAGTTCTCTACCTATGACTTGAAATTGAAGAAAGGTCAGACAAAGAAATTAGGCACACCCATTAAGAGATACTCAGGAGGGGTCTCCAGACAAAACCACTTTTCAAGCCACATGAACAACATTATGGGGATCCCCCTCAGAAACTAGAAATGACCCTCCTTCCAAGCATCATTATTATTAAAAGTCTATGCCATCACCACCGCCACAGATTCATAGCAGTAAGACATCCATATCTCTACCATAACCACATGGGGATCAACTGTCAAATCCCCTATCACCAGTAAAAGCCTTGCAGTAAGGCCTAAAAAAATAACTCTGAAAAATCTAGCACCCTCAACCCCCCTCAGGCGCACTAAATACATAATCTCCTGAATAGAAATAGTCCCTCCAGTAACCAACGATCGACCTACCAAAGGAGAAATATGGAGAAAATCTGCTAGAAATGCTCAGGGAGAACGAGAAAAATTAAGCATGGCTGCCGCAACACTGGGGATGACCCCCCAACATTGCTAAGAATTCCTCGTAGGTAGGACAGACTTCGTCGAGGACAAAATGAAATACATGGACCTAGGGGTAACATAATTGTACCTCCACTGTTAGTAAATTCATGTCTATGGCTCGATTATGCCACAGAGAAACCCGGCGTAAGCTCTAGGCATCATAATCAGCAATATAAAGGCACATGACCTCCATAACATCAAGGTATGGGGAGAATTCTTCATACATAGGAAGAGACATTTAGGGAATAAGAAATGAGAAGTAAGAAAATATATGTGGGAGTTGTTGAAGAAAGTACACCACATACCCCTCCTTTTACACCCAAAATCCTTGGAAAAAACAAAATATATGGAATCCCATTTAACACCATACCCTACAAAGTACCACAATCAAAGCCTAGGGGTCATTTGACTAGACCCCTATGTCGATAGGCAAGTCAAAGGGTACACCGATTGGCACCCCCCTTATTTTGGAAAACTCCATATTTCCTCTTTTGCTAAAATTAATTAAAAAAAATCCGTATTTTGAAAAAACTAACCTCGGGTCACTCCTTTTAAAATTACTCTTCTTCTCTATTTTTTCCTCAAAAAAATCATTTTCATTCTCAAAATAAATTATTACTCCAAATAAATCTTTTTCCTGAGTTAATCACTTTTACTCACTTTTTCTAAAAAGAAATAAACATTTTTGCCTTTTATTATCATTTTCATTCTCATCTTTATTTTTTCATAAAATAAATAGTCTTAGAAAATTGAAGGTGCATATAGGATAAATCACTAAATCAAGAGAAAAAAATAAATTTTATTCCATGTGTGTATCTTTATTACATATTTTATAGGTATAAAAAGAAAAAAAAGAAAAAAATAAATAAATGGGACTCCGCCTAAACCCTCAAACCCCGAACCTTCGTGGCAGACACGCTTTCCCAGTTGACGAGCAGTGGATCCTTCACTCCTAGAACTAGAACCCTCATTAGAAGGGGTAGGTTGCATAAAGAAAAAAGGAGAAAAATTCTTGATATAGTCAGACATAGAGGCCAGTCCTTGATATCCCACAACCGTTTGTCAACATCTCAACATAGTGCAAGCAAAGAACAAAAAAAAAGACAAATCAGTCAGTAAAGATTAGAAGTATCAACAGAAAATATAAAGGGAAAGGATATACCTCAAGCCGAAGGGCCTCATCTGTATGCCCTGTCAACCCAAACACCGATGCATGAGTACGGTGTGGCACGCTCAGTGACTCCCCACTACTCAGTCAAAAATTGTAGGAAAGGGGAGTAACCTGAACTATCGGATCCTCCTCTGCCGCTACCACCGTCGATTTATTGCCACCCGTGCTGTGGGCTAATCCTATCGATGCACTTGTACCCCTACCCAAAGCCTTGGAGGGTGGAGGCATGTTCTCCACATCATAGATATATGAGGGCATCAACTAGCTCGTCACAAAGTCCAGATAATCATAGCTCACCACCGTATCCATATAATATGCATAGGGCTTGTCGTTCATCATCTGAAATCTCCCTCACCTGCCTCGTATCTGTAGGGGGAACCAATGGTGGAATCACCACCTCCTCCTCTATAATATGCCTCTCCACCCTCTCTCCCAGATACCAGACGTACCCACACTCATGTGCAATCAACTATTGTACCCACACCCATGACCCTAATATCTCGTGGAGTCACCCCTCAGTGATAGAAGGTCACTTACAATATCCAGCAGTGAATCAATATCTACTCAAGAAATAAAGATGCCAAATAGAACTTAAAAAATACGAAAGATAACCTGGTCGATCGTCAAGGCATTCAGAACCCTTTGCATGCCCGCCATCGATAAGGACTGATTTTACCACTAATTGGACTTTTTCCACCGGAACATCCGCGAGAAGGTCCCTAAATCTTCATCCTTTTCGGCCATCAACCTTTCATTGTGCCCAATCATCTCGCAGAACCATGTCTACAAACGAACAAAATTAGTAAAAGGAATAAAAGAGGAATGCAAGGAAATGCATAACAAGGAAAATAAATCCAATATTACCTCCATAAGGTATGTGGCTCCCGTAAACATCTGTCGACAGCACCGGCTAAAGGTGTCCAAAGAAGAATAAAGGGACACCAGTGTCTGGCTCCCCTGATCATACGACTGGACGTCATAAATCTTCCTAAAAAATGGTAAGAACCAAAGATGGACGACGTCGCCGCTCATTGCCATTAAATAACCCCTAAGTAGAAGCAAAATAAATAAATGGACCGCCTGTATCACCTGTCACCCGTCGGTCACGTCCACCTTCCTCAAGATCATAACCCTCAGAACAAAAATGCAGATAGAATTCCCCGACACAATTTACCACGTCTCCCAAAGCTTCCTGCACCGCCTCCAGCGTCACCCTTAATGTGCGATCTGCCACTGTATGGAACCCCTTGCAATCCAACTCAATTGTTGTTAGACATCTACGGGAGTAACAATAATCTCCCCGAACCCAAGATGGAACGTGTGGGTAGTGTCCCAATACCTATCTCCAAGAACACATAACCCCGCAGTGGAATGCAATGTCTCATCCAAAGCCTGCACCAAACTTCCTAAATAGGAATATGAATCCATACCATGCACAACAACACAAAGCTTATCCCAAACTTCTTTTAGCCCAATCGTCCCCCAATACCTAATGGCCAAAGGAGATATATCATTCTATAAGAAGAAAAGATTAGCATAAAGAAAGAAGAGAAAAAAATTTGGAAAACCAAAAGTCACCATACTAACATAGCCACTAGGATTCTTCACCCTAGACTAATGATGGTATGCAGACTCACTAACAAGATACGCTCATGATCTACAAGATCAAATAGATCAAAGGAAATCTTATTGCCCAATGCAAGTGGCATCATAGTCTGCCACTCCAGGCCAACCTAGTAACCAATAGCCAAACACTCGTTATTGTACACCTCGCTTGAAGAACCCGTCATTTGAAGTCTTGAAGTAAAAAAGACTTAGGAACTATGTTTAGAGAGAATGAGATGAAGATTCAGAGGTGAATTATAGTTCTCACAAACCTTACCAGTATTGTGGTAAGTCGCCCACAAAGGTGCGCTATAGTTCTCACAAACCTTAACAATATTGTGGTAAGTCATCCACAGAAGTGCATAATAGTTCTCACAAACCTTAAAAGTATTGTGGTAAGTCGCCCACAGAGGTGCATTATAGTTTCCACAAACCTTTTCAGTATTGTGGTAAGTCGCCCACAGAAGCACATTATAGTTCTCACAAACCTTATCAGTATTGTGGTAAGTCGCCCACAGAGGTGCATTATAGTTTTCATAAACCTTTCTAGTATTGTGGTAAGTTACCCAAAGCGGTGCATTATAGTTCTCATAAGTCCTATACCACTAGGCACTAAAGTCCTATATTACTAAGTGCACCTGACCCTCGCTTATAGGAGATTTAAAGTCCTATATTACTAGGCATGCATGACCCTCGTTTATGGGAGATTTAAAGTCCTACATTACTAGGGGAAACTGAGCCTCGCTAATGGGAGATTAAACTCCTATATTACTAGGCACACCTGACCCTCATTTATGGGATATTTAAAGTCCAACAATACTAGTCACGGCTGACCCTCGCTTATGGGAGATTTGAAGTCCTACATTACTAGGCACGCCTGACCCTCATTAATGGGAGATTTAAAGTCCTACATTACTAGGTGTACCTGACCCTCTCTTATTGGAGATTAAAGTCCTAAATTACTTGGCATGCTTAAAGACCCTGATTTTGGGCACGCTTAAAGTCCTAATTTACTCAAAGAACCTTTATGGTCGCTTAACTAAGTAAAAAATTGGGCACACTTACAAAATCTGTTGATTTAAAAACCCCAGTTTACTTGAAGCACTAATGGTTGCTTGACCAAGTACTCTCGACAGGTTTTAATTTTATGATTGCGAAAAATCCACTATACTTAGATAATCACCAATTGGTTGCTCGGGATGGTACATCTGGCAAGTTTGTTGTTCAAAATGTTTAAAATCACAATAAAGTTGTGGAGACATGCTCATTCAAGAGGAATGGGGAAACCCCCCAAATACTCCTAAAAAATAAAAATCAGAGGAAGCAAAGATAGCCTTCAAAAGTATACGCAAATGATATACGCATATACACACATGATAATAGACCAAACATGGTTATGTGATGATTTTCTAGTCAAAACAGGCTAAACAATTTATTTCGTACACACAGTTGATATGTCTCAACCGAAGCATCAACACACTAACTATGCCTATGAGGGGGCAAATGTAGAGTGGGGTTAAATTAATTAACCACCAACACTCTAATAAATTAACCCCACAGATTTGATCAAACATTGATTTATCATTTATTAAGTTTTACTACAATCGAGACCTTACAGAGGCTGAGATATTATTACCTTCAATTTAGCATATCATGTATACTCCGCGTTTGATAAATTACACTAGACCATACTCTAGTAATGATTTAATTTGTTCATTTAAGATGACACCGCAGACATCAAAACACTCACCATAACGAGTGGGACACTTAGTTCCACATAGAACATGACATGTGTCAAATCCACTTGAGTCAATTTTTCAATGAAAAGAGGGTTCCCCCTCATTTGTAAAGAGGATGGTCATGGGGGCAAAGTAAGGAGAGGAAAGATAACTCTTTCCCTCCACGAACCTCTTGAGCTTCATCACAATTTCGTTAGTGATGAGAAGATTTTTATAGTTTTATTATGAGTTCTACGTATCTTATACGGTATATTTGCATTTGGTGGTGGTTAGACGGAATTGGCTCCCCATGTGCACCAAAATCACCAAAACCATAAAAAATCGAGTTTTTCGACGTATCGTGCGGACACATGAACTACCCAGACTTTGATTATGCAAATGATATGGATATATAGGCCCAACCACGTTGCTCAAGTCAAAAACACGCTCAACTCGGTGCTTACCCAAATCTGCACTCACATCTTACAAATGCAATGCACATTATTATCCACTCACATAGTATTAGCCAAAGAGCCTGCATTAGTGTTTACCAACGAAAAATTTAGGCATTGTTCATGTATAGCCTCTAGCCAATTTTAAAAAGCCCCTTAATACATTAGCACAACATTAAAAACCACTAACCATTTTCATTTTCATAATCCACCATCTATAAGGTTAATACACATTCCAAACATTTTACAGGAATAACAAACCATGAATATGTATGCATACCACAATATCATAACCTTTGACAAAACTTAATAAGAATAAGTGTATAAGTTACCTAACAAGCTACCCAATATAAAAAACATACCTATCAAAGCTCAAATATGCATCCACTTTACATATTATTAGCATTCAAATAGATATACCAATTGTTCATCTATGATACCACAAATGAAACATGCATAAAATGGGTCTCTATACAATTCAAATATGCAAAATGAATCCAACAACAATCTTGAGAAGATATCTACACACATGGTATGCGATTTTAGTGATTATAAACTTTTCGGCCACACTTTACTTTAATTTATAGTTAAGATATGTTATTACATGTAAGAGATTTTTTATTGCTACAAATCCCTGACATCTCCATTTTTATGACAAATAAGAACTGATATGACCCCTTAAAAACATAATCATAGACAAAGATCTTCAATAAGTCTCATTCAAAACATTTATCTCATTACACCCCACTCCGTCTCAGAAATGACATAAAATTCTTAAAAATGGCAATGATGTCAGTGGGAGTTTTATCAAGATTCTTAGTAGGCAAAACAACATTGTTAAATTAAGAATCATTTTTGTCCTCCCACATTAATCCTCCTCAAAATCTATTTGTTGAACCAATCAATTTCCCATCGAAGTTGCTATAGATTTTTGTTAGTTAAGATCTATTAGGGTTTATTTGGTGATGTGCCATGTAGTGTTGTGATGTATTTTATTATTAGGTTATCTAAGATAGTATAGGTTTCTTACCCGTATAAAAAAATATTATACATTTCCAATAAAAATGAGGGATCCGATTTGGGGAAGAAGATTAATTTGAGATGGTTTTATATGTAAATTAAATCTAAAGGAATTTTATAGGAATTAAGAATTATATAACTATCCATTAAGAAACTGAAAGTTAAGTCAAAGATATTAATAAAGTTAAGGTATAACAAATAACGCGTTAAAAAGATGGAGATAAGTAAAAAAAGTCTTACACTAAAATGTGCTTAATTAACTAGAACAAGATGCGTAGGATTAGACCATCTCTAAGGCGTTGTAGAATTTTGTTCCACTGAGATTCTCTAATGTTATTCTTTTAACCCCCCAAATCATCAATTTCTCCAAGTCGATCAATATAAGTCACATTCTCTAGACATTTTGTTAGTTACGCATCCTTGTATGATGCCCCCTTAATTTTCATATATATGGTGGATACTCCCATATAGAGTTTATAACGACAATTTAATAATTAAGTACCACTTTAAGAATGAAAGAATAAATAAAGACATGAATATATAACTGAACACATCTAAGTCAGTAACTAAACTAAATGATAAATAACATGAGTCACAATTCCACAGTAACAATACATCCTTAAATAATAAACATAAAGAATTATGTAACTATGGAGCCAACGTGGCCCATGCAAAAACACTCATATCTAAAATAAAAAGAATATAAATATATAAGGGATACAACCTAAACACCTACAATAGTTATGGATGTATAGAAGGACTGAAAAAAAGAGTTGATGCTGCTACAAGCTCAACCCTGAAAATGCTATTGTTGCTGACCTAAAATATTTCAATGCAAAAGGGTTGGACCCAAAGCAAAAACTTCCTACGTGATCCTAATCAGAGGACCCATACAATAATAACAAAACCATGTCATCCTAGTAATATTTAATTGGGTGAATATATAAACCCATTATTACTATGATAACCTTATCGAACTGATATATTATACTATTATAATATTCTAATTTTATTACGATGCTACACCCTATATATATAGTACTATCTCTAGATTTCTCAACCACATAGACATCACAAGTAAAACTCCACGTAGCATATCCATCATAATGTATGACATGGGAACTCTCGACTCGTCACATGAATCATAGGGAGTCCTCACAAAGCGCACATAAAGTATCTCACATAATCTTACTCTTACGCCTTTAGGGATCTATTGTTCCTTTACTAGTCTGGACTAGTAGAAAGTGCTGATTTCTAAAGTCTGTAAGTACACAACATGGAAAATTACTACTCCATGGATTACGTTGTCCTAATATGGGATATGAAAACCTCAAGACGAAGGATAGGGATAATAGATTTACCATGATTGTTGTAATCATCATGATGTGTAGTATGTCGCCCCACACATGTTACTATATAGTTCTTGACTAGTGATTCACCACAATCCTACACACCCACGTATGTTTAAGAACATTAAAATCCAACTTATGCACTAAACTAAATCCAAATAACATGCTCAACATAAACTAACCCAGTAGTCATGCATCAACAACATATAATCACTATCAAATACATACAAATTCCTAAACATATATAATTATCCCAAACATACGTTATCATCTCATAGGGTCCTAAAACAACCCATAAGCAAAGAAGTCCACTATTGGTACTAATTCAAATTTTAGGAGCATTCACATATTAATTTCGTTTTGTAAATTGTCAACGTCGTTAAGGCATACCCACTAGTACCTATTAATTAAATTGTAGTAATATTTTAGGTTTTACACATTTTCACATAAACTTAGTGAATTAAAAGATTAATTGACATTTTTAGAAATCACCCCGAACCAACTTGGAACCTATCCAATCCCCCAAACATCATAACCCAATATTTTCCCACATCTTAGAGTTGGATTGATCCGGCCTACCCTGTTCAATCTAGGCCTAGAATATCGGATTCCTTCCTCATTTTCTACTTTGTTTTGTTGCGTAGTTTAACCCAAAACTCAACCAAAACGTCTCTAATAAATCCACAATAGTTTTCAACATTTAGATAATAGTTTCGACGCATAAAACAACAATTATAATAATAATTTAAATCATGAATATATGAATTTCGTTACAGTAAACTACACAATTGGGAATCATGCATTATAAACAATTTAAATCCTAAAATATGGATTCTATCATGGATTATAATCATTATAATATGAATTCACATATTCACATGATTTCTAATAATAACAAAATAATAAAATTTCACAACCTAATATCATTTTGAGCATGTAAGATATGATAGAATAATTTAACAAAGCAACATAATTTAACATTAATCCTAATTATATGAAATTATAAATTAACATATGATAATTTTCATCATTTATGTATAATTTCAAAAAGTTTGACATGATGAAGTTCAAATATTTATCCAATTATACATGCATGTAATTTAAGGCTCTAATTTACACAATTTTGTACTCAATAGTTAATTTAGCCCAATTACGCATTTATAGTTAAATTACTTGAATTATACACTTTGTATAATAAATTATTATATTAATCTTGTTTAAAAATTAATTATACTATTTTCATATGCATTCAAAAGAAGAAAAGTATGATATTGTTTTTTCCTTAAAATGGAGTGGTCGATTTGTGAAGAAGGTGCTCCTAGCTTTTTGAATGCTAATTATATTCTTATTCGCCTTCAACCTCCTTTCTCAAGCTAGATCCCAAACTTTGCCTCTTAACATCCCAAACTTTGCCTCCCAATAAACAATCCTTAAATTAGGTTGAGGTTTAGGATTAGGCTAATTGTAATATAATCTAATTTTTAAGTTAAGTTGTTATTTAAATATTAATTTTCATTATTTAGCTTAACTCTAATTTTACATGTGATTATGGACTTCCAAATCCATCTCAAATATGTTTAGACTACCCAAATCCTCAACCCAACCCATAGGTTCACCCTCCTACTGTTTTTAACTATATTTAGGCTATCCGAAGACCTCAAAAGTCCATTCCAAACACAAACTCATCTCCACTCCAATTAAAAAAATTATTGCAATGTTATAAATTAATTTAGTTTAGCTTAAGCTACACAATAATTTTATCAAACCGTTTGACACAAAACGATTATTAATTGAAATAATTAACTAACACCTACATATAAGAAGCAAAATCTAACACTAACTAAATCATTTTTCTCCCTTGAATTAATATTTTAATTTTAATTTTCCACTTAAATTATTTATTTAATCATTTTCCCCGATTAACTTATTTATTTAAAATCCCAAGGTATTAAATTATTCCCCCTATCAAAGGAATTGTTTCCTCAAAATTCTTGCCATACTTTTTCCAAAGAAGTCTGGATCTCACTATCCCGCTCCCAGGTATTCTCTGTCTTATTAGGGTGAATTCACAAGACAAGCATTAAATGAATCATATTTGATTGAAGAACCTGATATATAATGTCTAAAATATAGAAGGGTGTCTCTTTATAATTGTAATTTGGGTGAATCTTTATGTACCCTAGATCTATATGCTTATAGGTAAACTAATCCTTTTAAAATTTCCTCAACATCGATGCGTGGAATATATTATGAAGCCGCTACTAATTTTAGGGAAAATCTAGACAATAGGCTATCGAACCTTCCCTATAAATAATCATAAAAGGTCCCACACATCGGGGTTCTATCTTACCCTTATTCCCAAATCTTATAAATCCCTTCACAGGAGACACCCGTAAAAGTACTTGATCGCTAGCTGCAAACTTCAATTGACATTTAGGCTAACATATGTAACTTTTATTCCTTAAAGTCGAACACAAATGCATAAATCTTCTACCCTCACAAACATCCATATAAATTCTCTTAAGTTTCCATAATTTTCTGCCTATTATTGCGGATGAATTCAATCAATGGAAGAACTTCCCCTAACTACCCTTAAAGTTGAACACATGTACTTTTAACATATACTTTAGAATGTGATTAACTTGCTTTGTCTACCTAGTCATTTGTGGGTGGTAAGAAGTACTCAAAGTACATCGTCTACACATCATCTCCTAAGAAAATTACGCCATAAGTGTGATACGAAAGTATGGTCTTTGTTGTACACTATATATAATGGTACCCTATGTAATCGCACAATCTCTGTGATAAAGATTAAATCATATTATTAGGATGCATAATTGGTTCATACTTGAAGAAATGCATCATCGATAAATCAATAAGAAATGCATCATCGATAAATCAATAAATCAATACTTGAAGAAATGCATCTCCGTGACATTGAAAATCCTAATATAAAATCTATTGAAATGATTTCCCATTTCCATATTAGAATATCAAGTGATTGTAAGGTACCTGGTGGTCACTGGTGCTTGAATTTCACCATTTGGAATGTGTTTCACTTGGATATAAACTCTGTAATATTCTACTTTATTCCTTAACACCAATATTTTCTTCTCATGCCCTGGTACATCTTTCACCGCTAGGATGCACTGCATATCTAGACCTGTGAGCCTCAATCTGAAATGCTGTTAGTACCTTTACATAATTAAGCACCACTATATTGTCCTAACACCTAAGTCCCTCATCTAACCCAATCGAGTAGAATCTCACACCTTGTGCTAATAAACCATGGATGCTATATTGAGAAGAAACATCCATAGTATGGGCCTTTACCACCCATACACGATTCATTGATAAGACAACCATGATAGCATCAACTAACTCATTTGTTATCATAAGAAAACCCCATTGCGACTTCCAGATTTCTGATAACATCATTGTCGGTCTACGATTCAAAGTGTTTGCCACCACATTAGGCTTGCACATATAATATTAAAATTTTCATTGGTAGTCCACTATAAACTCCAACCATCTGAGTTATCTCATATTCAAATCTCGTTGAGTGATTAGATACTAAAGACTCTTTTGATTGGTAAATAGCGTAAGAGTTTTCCTGAAAAGATAAGGTCTCCAGAATCGCGAGGCAAATACCACTATTTCACCCCTAATTTGTACAATGTGAGTTGACATATTAGAGGATTCCATTAAAAGAGAAAATAAAAAGTGGAGTTATGGGAAAATGTTGCCTAAAGTTTCACTAAACAAGACCATTACATCAAGTATTGTTCTATGAGCTCGCTCAATACACAAGTTTTTTCCATTAGTCGTGTCGTGAGTAAATTCTATGCCATCATTGATATGGCTAAACATGGGTTTTCTAGTTCACTACTCACGATGTTCTCCCATCTCCGCATATACAAACAATCTCGATAAGGGGGATCATATCAAATTCATGAAGTACTTCCATGCTCTGAAGGAAACTTTTAAATGGAACATTTCAAAAAAGTTTCCAACATGTAACTTCAAAGGTATTTTTATAGTTTCATACTTCTAAATTTGGATTTTGACTTTTCATAGTTGTGTGTCTCTTTTAATTATCTTCACATGGCTAAAAATCGTGTGTCATTTTGAGTCTGCACAATGTAGTTATGGTCAATTTCGTGAGAGGAAGTATTCCCATTTTGACGCAAAAAGTGGGCTAAAAAATAGAGCATCGATCAGTTAATGATTCATCGATCGATCAACCCTTCTAAGTTTTGTAAAGATTTGAAGGCAGTGGGCTGGATTTTGAATCATTGATCAATAGAGCATCCCATATATGTGATATTTTGGAGATTTGGTTTTATTTTGTTTTGATTTAGTCCACTTAATATATATAATAAGTGGGGGGTTTATTTGTAGGAATTAAATTATATATTAGATTTTAGATGTTCTTAGGTTTAGTATTGAGAGCTTCTGTACATTGTCTCTCCTCGGGGTTGATTTTAAGTTATTATTCATTGTTTTTTTCATTAATTCAAGCCTTGTTACTGTAATTTAATTCTTTGTTAATTAGTTGTATTTTGTTATTTCGTTCTTTCTTTAATTTCATTATTGTAGTTAACATTTACAATGCTTTTTAGCTATGGTAGTTTATATTGATGTTATTGAACTCAAATAGGTTAATTAGTTGCTTTGTTATGATATGATAGTTTAATACTATTTTAATAGATTGTTTGTATGTTAAAAGTTGATTTAGAAACCTTAATGGGGTATATCATGTATGCACCATATTTACTACCTTTTTATGATAATTTCAAGCATATTGTTAACACCAAAACTCAATTAAGCTTTTATGAGGATTTGGGGGGGTGACAACCCTAGGTTCAAATGATATTTAAAAAGGTTTTCAATCTTTAAAATGGTTTTTTCTCTCCATGTAATTATTTATGCTAGCTAGTCCTTTTGAGATAGACAATTCTCAACACATAGTTTCCATTCTTGTTGATTTAAGAAGTAATAATTCTTAAACTTTTACGCTTTTATTTGAGAATAAATAAATCAATTAAAGTCTAAAAAACACTCTTTGTGGATTAGATACTCAAACTCGCCGCTATACTTATAAAACAAGTGTAGTTCAAGTTTAAGTTTTTTCACTATGGTGGGATACCAATCAATGACAGTGTCCACACTCGACTGCTCATTTTTTGCCCAATCAAAGACATAGAAAAATGCAAGAAATGACTGGCTCCATATCAAGCGAATGTGCATCCACCATTTTGTGCCCATCCTATCATATATGCATGTCGATTGAAAATGCAAGTTTGTGAAGCACTAAAATAACCTAGAGCGGGGTAAATAGGTTATTACAACAAATTTGCCCTGTTTTATTTTTAACCTAAAAAAAACTAAATCTAAGTCATTTTTCAAATATTAATGTGATCTTGTTGAATTGTCAACATGCAAACACAAATAAGCAGTGGGAAATGATAGGCAATCACACAATAATACATAACACTGTGTATCACTATGGCAAAAATTAAAAATGGTCATGGTAGGATGGACACGAGTTTGGACCGTGACCATGAGGGTTATGGTCCAAATCTGTGATCATGACCGCCAAACCACGACCCAAGCTGTAACCCCATATAGGTATGAACTAAACCATTAGCTTATCATGGGTTACTCAAGGTCTAAATTTGTGACCCTCATAGTCACGGTCCAAACCTATGACCCAACCGTGACCCTAATGGCGGGAAAATTGGTGCTGAATTTGTCATGTATTGGGTCACAATTATGGACCATGATCAATAACATATGATCGTGGAAATTTAGTGTGAAATATGGTCCCAATTTTGAATCGTGACGCATTACTAAGATAGATTTTGATTTTAAAATGGTCACATAAAATGGCTCACAGTCTACAACTGTGACCCGATATTAGTGATTTATTTAGGTCACAATCTTGAATTATGACCAAGTAAAATAAATCGTGACCCACTAAATTAATCTAAATTGGTTACAAACCAAGTGACAGGCGGAATTGTGACCTAATTTTGACTATAAATATAACCTATTAGGTTATATTTCGTTTCACTCAAACTTACTCTCTCTCTCTCTCTGACTCTCTCGTCCTTTTAGAAATCACTACCACCATAGCAAATCTCTCACTCTCTCGAAAACCACCACCACCGTTAGGTCAATCTCTCTCTAACTATATGCGTGAGTGTGTATCTCTCTCTGTATATGAATATGCATGTTTATGTTTTTGTATGTATATGTATATGTATATGTATATGTATATGTATATGTATATGTATATGTATATGTATATGTATATGTATATGTATATGTATATGTATATGTATATGTATATGCATTGGTATGTGTGTATATGTATATGTTAGGGAAAAAGTTTAAGGGTTTGAATTTGTGTTGTAATTAAGGTTTTGAATGTATATAAATTCTCACTCTTATTTAGTCTTCGGGACTGATTCGTATTGCTAAAATTTTTGCTTTAGGACGAATTTGTCTTCTTGAAATTTAGAGTTTATGGGTGATATTTACAAACACATCTTATAACATAAAATATTATTTACATATACATTGACATTGTTATTCTTATGAAGAATGATAATGTCATTGTGTATGTAATTTTTCATTCTTATTTTCATTTTACTACCCCCATGTAAATGATGTTTTAACTGCTTTTTACTACCCCAACTTGTTTAATTTATCCTTATGTGTGAATCAAGTGTAAAACTATTTTTTATATTAAAAAGTTTTAATTGTCTTATAAAAAACTATTTTTGTATGAAAACTACTTTATAAAAAACTGTTTTAACATAAACGTTTTATAATGCAGTTAAAACTTAGGGGCGATAACAAATTCTATTTACATACACGTTGACATTGACATTAAGAATGATAATTTCTCAAATGGTGAATATTTAGATTTTTTCCGAACATAACGTTGTGTGATTGACGCACCTTGGTTGTTTATTAGTAATATAAACCAATCCCTGATTTGGGACAAACAAGTTAGGGATTGCTAGACTTGATGGAATTATTAGTAATTGGGTTGGATATGTATCAGTGGGATTTTAATTAGTGAATTGATTAGTAAATTGGAAAATTTTGCATAAACCTAAATTTAAATCATGTGATTGAATGATATGTTAATATTTTAGAATGAATAACATGTTAACATGTTTTCTTCTCATTCTATGTTTACCTAAAATTGGAGTACAATAAATGTGGCCCAATTGATTTTGGTTGTTTTCTTTATTCAATTATTTTTACTTATATTTTCTTTTATATAACATAGTCCAATATATAATTATAACTTCTTAGTTGACTGTTGTGGTCATGTTGACCCCTTCTTAAGGTGGTTGTTATTTGGGTGAACACAAATTGGTTCAAGATCTTGCATATTGGTGGACATATAGTAATTTTACGATTAATTTAATTTTTAAAATGAATTAAAATTGGACTTCTTGCACATTATTTATTAATTAGAAAATATCAACTACTTGATGTTGACATTGTGTGAATGAATATTAGTGCATATATCTTTTTGGTTAACTATTGTAGTCGTGTTCATCCCTTCCTTAAGTGGTTTCTGTTTTGATGAATACAAATTGGTGGGATGGCTTACACATCGGTGGACATATAGTAATTTTAGGGTTGAATCTTTTAAAATAAATCGAAATTGAAATTGTTGTGTTTGATTGATTAATTGGAAAAATATTAATTAGTTGATGTTGATATTGTGTGAATGAATATTAGTACATATATCTTTTTGGTTAACCGTTGTGGCCATGTGCACACCTTCCTTAAGTGGTTTATGTTTGAATGAACATATATTGGTGGAAGGGTTTGCATATTATTGGAGACAAAGTAATTTTAGGATTGATTTATTTAAAATGAACTAAACTTGGAATTTTTGTGTTTGATTGATTAATTGAAAAATATTAATTAGTTGACAGACTTGTATTAATTTTTGGATCAATTAGAGCCTTTACTCCTATTATTTATATGTTGTCCCATATGTAAAAATATTTTATACATTTTTCGTCTTTTCATCCACGCTAGAAAACACTGGTCATATTCGCACCCTCGTTTTATATATTTTCTCATCAAAAATGAGTCACGGTAATAATTATTTTTAAGGGATGACTGAGAGGTCATAATTAGACCGCATTAAAATATATTTTATTAGTGTGCACCGTATAGAAGGAATCCTTATTCACCAATATGGGAATAGGAACATTAAATAGTTTAATTACCTTACAACCATATTCAATCACATTTTATTTTCCTTTCCAGAATACTAAGATGAGGCAATAGAGAAATTTGTTTGCATTCATAACCCTGATCATGCCCTGATGCTAGTGACATTATTAGAAAAGATAGATAAATATTCATCCACTGTGAAATCAATTTTGTAAACAGAGCATCCACCCAGATTGTGACGTCTAACAATATATGAACATTAAATATGAGCTTGTAAAAAAATTGTAGAAGAAAGAATTTAGAGTTCATGTCACGGAAATTTATATGACATTCATAGATACTCTTTTGCCCATTTGGCCACGCACAAATTTTCATAAAAGTTTTAAAAAATAATAGCAATTAAATGGAAATCAGACATATCAAGCATATTTTAAAAGTTATTGAAAATGTATATACATATATGTGTATATATAATCTTAAACATAAATGTCATACATTATTCGCTAATTTTTTTTTATTATTTATTTATAGGAAATGTCGAACAGGTATAGAGATAATCAATAAAATAACAAAAATACTCCTCTAACACAATCCTTTCCTAATCCAACAACTGAATTATCGTCACCTACAGGTTTGCAATACTCTATTATGCCCCAAGTTCATTCTACCACTCCATCTACACTATCACTGAGTTATCAAACTCCATAAAGCTATGTTAATGCGGATCCCCTAACTCCAGTTATCAAGGAATCCCAAGCACAAGATACGAAGCATGTCGAGTTCTCCAATGTCGGCAATCCTACAGGTAACCAAAATGATGTCCAAATTTTCAAAGCCCGTTATTTCCCTCTAGGCAAGATGATTGTGGGCATCGGGGGCACATACAATTAGAAGAATGTCAATCGTGCCATTAAGGATTACGTGTGGGGTCAAATTTGTAAAAATTCTACATTCCCACCCAGTTAGAGGGTAACTGCTCTTTCCTGATTAGCTCAATAGTTGAAAAGCTATCCGAAGAACCTCTCGAATCTTCACTTCACGGTGGTTATATCAAGTTTTGACATTTTGGAGTTGAGAGACAAAGTCCCGTAAAAAGTTAAAATACCCGTCTGGGGCAAAAAATGTTGATGTACTAGTTTAGAGGGAAAAAATGTTGATGTACACCAAGAGGACTCCGAAAGAAGGGAAAGACACTACTTGGGTCAACTTTTACTTGTAATCTCGACGGGATAAACAACCCAAAATCTCTTAAAAAAATTAGCTCCTACTCGGGCGAGTTTAAATTTTATGACCACACAAATACATGTTAAAATAAACTAATATTAAAATTATAGTCCTAAATATAATGTTATACTAAAGGAAATGATAGAAGGCATGACGAGAAGTCAGTCCTAGTGCAACCGCTATGACATTGGCTCGCATGCCCTATATAAAGTACTTGGGATGGAAAAGAATACAGAGGATAAGAGGTTTGGGGTCCACAATGCCAAGGAACAAATTACAGCACATCGCACATATATTAGACGGGCTCTCTTCATTGAGGAGTCATATGTCGAGCCAAGAAAAAGAATATTCCAATATTAAAGATCATGGCTGAGATTAAGGTATTGTACCAATTTCTTACTCAATAACAAGGCAAAGCTCAATTTGAGCCTCGGGGTTTCCCCTCTATTACAACTCAAGGTTTTTTAATGCCTCCTCTAACATTCCCTTCTTAGCCACCTAGTGCATCCTCTTTCCAAGCATCATCATCGTCCATTCACGGTGACTATGGTGAGGAGTTTTATCTAAGGGACTTGACTGATAGTAGGGTCATTGGCACATGCATGCTTGTTTCTAAGACTCATGAAACACTAGTGCACGTTCAATATTTGCAATAAGGTAAGGCTAAGATATCAGTTGATACCATATACTTGAGTTATAGATAGGAAAGTTTGCATTTTGACCATGATGAGAGGGCTATATTTGAAGAATAAAAAAATGCATAGATTACCTGGCGAGTTTATTTTCTTATGAAGATTAAACGGTTAACAATGTTTTATTTTGGGATAATTTTAAGCTCTTTTAGATTTTGGGAGAAGTTTGTAATTATTTTTATTTCGTGGGACATGTGATGACATCTTAAGTTATTTATATTTTAATTTTTTGGGGGTTTAGTGACATCTTAATTTGTTCAGTTTTATTTCATATTAATTGAATGGTCAGGTTGAATGGATTGTGAATGAATTATCAATCGAGTTCTTATAGGACACATGACCTTCATTTCAATTTATTTATATAGGTGAATTGAATTTTGAAGATTCTTTCATTGGTTTCCCACAATACAAACAGTGAATGAGAGAAGTAATAGATTCTATGATAATCATGTAAATGGTATTTGTGAATTTGTTAAATATGTGTATATAAATCTTAACAAAGACAAGATCTCGTATTCTTACACCCATTGTATGAATACAAAATTAAACACTTTGGAAGACATTGAGTTACACTTTCTAAGGTGGGGTATGATCCAAGACTATAAGATATGGACATTCCATGGGGAAAAGAATGTACCATATGTTCCAAAAACATTATTGATAATCAGTTAGGTGGAAATGGTGACTCATTCTCAAGAAAGTCGTCCTTTTGACCGACCTAATTGATGATTCTTATAGATTCCATAGCATCAAAACCACCAGACTATGAACAAGTTAATGCTGCATTACCCGAAGTGTCAGAATACATAAGGTCTAAAATCGATGCGCTAGACATTTGTATCAAAATTGCAATGAATATTACTTTGTATTGTATACAATGATCATTTTGCATAATATGAAGAGTCAGTTCGATTTGTCGGGCAATAGGGTAAACGAAATTCTTAAGCAGACTAAGATAATCTCCTGAAAGAGAACACGTTACCAGATAGTTATTCGACCATTTGTGGAAACCAAGATACACAATCGGAGTGTGGGACACTCTATCATATCATAAATTAACAACGAGAAAAAAACCTGGGAAAAATCCCCAAGAATTACCAACTTCCCGAATAGAAAATAATAGCTTAAGGGGTCAAAACACTAAGACCTAAAGTCCATAGGGTCAAAATGTAAATAAGAAAAGTAGAAAAGATCATGCCAAACAAAGCCTTGAGGTCATTTAATCGATCAGTTAAATGAAAATCCACCTTGATAATCAATCGGTTAAATGACCATCCTCGCTGATAGTCCATCGATTAAAGCTCCCCCAAACTGATAACCGTTCGGTTATCCCCTCCAAAGTGATCATTATGGGATCTTTGGGAAATCTCTTCTCAGGCATACGTGTGTCCCACCCCTCAGATCCACCATCCAAGGGATTTAACCGATTGGTTAAATGCCAAGGCTAGACCCCTGTAATTAGGACCCCCACCAACAAAGAAATGGGCACCAAAACCCAAGCTCAATACGTTTTTTCATTTTCTTCTCCCGAGAGCGTCCAAAATAATCAAACTCATTATGAAAAATCTCGAAGAAGTTTTTACTTTAGAGAATTCTCTTTTCTCTTGAGAAAGTTCGTACTTCTGAAAAGTTTCTTCACTCCAAAAATATGTTCATACTTATGAAAAGTCGCCTTTAAAAGTAAAACAAAGGGAACACTATACGCCCATTCCTCGAATGTTTTCACTTTGAAATGAATCTATTCATAAATAAACGGAGATCTGGCCTCCTGGGGCACCTCAGGTAAGGACACTTCCCTGAGAAAAATTTAGTTTACGCTACAAGGGTAGGGGAACTCTGCCCAAACTTTCAGGTCAAACACCCACTACATAAATTATGTAAAGAACTTTTTCTCAAAGTTTGGGTAAAATACCCATATATATTGTGATAAACTATCCATATTTGTTTATCTCTATTAACCTAACCACCATTTAGGGGATCTAGTATGCACTTTACAACGCTTATATTTATAGCCTGTGTTTTTAAACCAACACCTCTGGTAGTTGAGTTGACATGATCATACATTAAAACAATGTTATTTAATGACACAACGACCATTACAAAACATGAAAATGTACTTTTGAAAACTATTTTGAGAAAAGTGACTGTGAACTGAGTCAGTTTGAAACTTTGCACAAGCCGAAGTCTAATATTCGATTACTCCTATCGCTTCTCCAAATGAACAAAGCTCATCCCGACAGCGACATCCTGAATACGTGTTGTCGTATCAAATATTTGTCAAATGTCGACCTTTGATTAGACATATTTTTTAAGATATAAATTTATCAATCCAATGCAATGAAAATTTTATATTAAGCACTAGGCTCCATAAATACAATAATGTTGTAAATTGAATATCGGGTATCCAGTCGCCTGTACTCATAAATATACCCTACTGTTGGAACTATGCTGGCTTTGATCCAAAGTCTCCTTGGGTATGTAAGCTCTGTACTGAACTAAAATCGTGAATTCCAAGCCTCATAATATGTCTCTCGGTGTATTATTTCTTAGTAATGTCTCCATCTCGAATCTAAACGCCCTTCTCTATAATCCAACTTCCTTTATTGGAACTAACTAAACTCATGAATCCTAAGCCTCATAATACGTCTCTCGACATATTATTTCTTAGGGTGCATCCATCTTGTCTCCATACTCTCCCAACTTTTACATCTACCTCCCTAGCAAAGGATGTCTAAAACATAAGATCCTTAGAGATACACCTCCAAACTTTCAATAACACTTTTGAGGTAGTAATCTCCCAATAGGTAATGGATGTCTTTATCGGAAACTTCATGTCGACTCCTATTCTGACCCTCCACTAATCCTAATCTCTGGCCCATAGATAGCTTCCCCACCTCCCAAACCAAGCTCTACACTTGCATTGAATAACCCAAAGTTCATAGGCTTTAATCTTGTGTCTACACGAGTATGTAGGCACAATACCAAGTCATTCTCGTGATCTCGATCCTTGGCAATCTCATGATATATTATCCCCATGGGGATGCACCCATCTATGCCGTACACTCTTTTTAATAAATACCATGAAAGAAATTTCATACTATCTCAAAGTTGTGATTTCTCGTGCATCCCTATATAAACGTTCAAAAGCATACATACTATACACAACTAAAAGTACGAATTATGGATTATCCATCCACACATTTAAAAATCGTATTCTCCATTGAGATGTCGGAAGAAAAATAAGTATTTTAAATATATTTAAACACTCTCATGATTAAGAATTCAACTATTTACGTAAGTCTCATACCTTATAGGATGTAACTTACCTGAAGTACCAAGATGACCATTGAAACAACTATGATCTTCCTAAACTCAAGCGTAAATATTTCAAAGGATGAAAAACCATTATCCCTAAACCCTCATCTACTTCATTAAAAATAAATGAGATATCAAACTATCTCAAGTTGTAGCTTCTTGCACAAACCTACACAAATGCTCAAAAAGCATACACCGAATCGAACTATGTAGGCTTGGATCCCAAGTCTTCTTGGGTCTATAGGGGTAATACTGAGTCCTTCTTATGAGCGCAAACCTCAACATCATATATCTTGATAAGTTTTCATAACATAAATGTACCCATATATTATATTACCTTTCTATCTCTCCTCAAACCTAGAAAGAGATATCAAACTATCTCAAAAGTTGAGTTCTCTTACACACTTACATGTACACTATTGGACGTTATCCACAAGTATGGAGTCATACAAAAGAAAACTTGTGTATGTGCATCCATTGAAGTGAAGTTCTTACACCTCTTACTAATACCATTTCGTGCCTAAGCATCTATCTATGTTTAAAAAATTATCAACCTAAGGTCTCTAAACTAGTTCTAAAAAGTAATTAATTAATGTTAAGAGTGATAATAAGCATATAATTAAATAAGCATTAAGAAAAAAATGGGGTGCCTAATACCTTACCCATATAACAAGAATCTCTCGACCAACTACAGACTTTTACCTGCCTTAGGATTAGATTGAAATGTCTAACTCAAATCTTTTTTTTGTTTTTGTATAAAACAAACTAGCAACTCTAACCAAACCTGTAGACACCCCATCCTAGAACTCCCCTAAGCACCTCCATAAGTCCCTATCACTCACTCATTCACTATAAACCTTAAGTCATACTCTGAGTATCGATCTAGAGGCCACTGAGTTCTCTCAAGACTCATTTGACTCTAATCAACTTTCTTTCTTGAGAGAAAGCTCAGTGAAATCTTAAAGGGCACTGAATTCCCTTTTTAATAGTTCCTCCCGTGCATAAATCAGACTTACAACCTAGAGGAATGATCCGTTTTACCCCAAATATTGATCTAGAGGTCATCGGGAGCTCCTGAGCCCTATTTAATTTTGGTCAACTCTCTATCTTGAGCGAAACTCAATGAATCTTTGAAGGGATCTGAATACCCTTTCCAATGGCCTATCTTATGTGCGAATCATCCTTATGGTTCGTATTTTTTGGCCTCATTGGACCTTATTCAACCCTTTGAACCAAACAAAGATGAATGAAATATCAAAGTTCATTGATTTCCCTTTCCAACGGTCAGGCCCCTCCATGAATCGGCCTTACGATTTGGACAAGAGACCCGTTTTCCTCTGAAAACCTCCCATTTAGAGACCATAAGGTGCTTCGGATCCCCGTTTGACTTAGGTTAACTCCCGAACCCAGTAGTGGCTTAATAAATTCTTAAAGGTCTCTGAATACCCTTTCTAACAATCTACCCCATGCCCGATTCAGACTAACGATTTATATTTTATGGTCATTTTTTTGAAAAACCTATTCGGGACAGCCTAAAAGCACCTCAGGACCCTGCCTACCGACAGTGTGACTGAGGTGCTATGCCAATAGGCAGGTCTAGGACCATGTCGATCGGCATTCCCCTTGGATCTATAAATAGAGTCCATGACCTCAATTTGAAAATCAACCCCACAACACCCCACTCACCAAGTCAGAGAACATTCTCTCGAATTCAAAGTTATTCCCTTTCCTAAAAAACTATTTTCCCACATTCCCTTCCATCACTTTCTTATATCACTTGAATATTCCCCCTCCCTCTCCATACCACTTTCATACCATTGAAAGATCATCATAACTACATCTTAATGTCAACACCAAGCACTAATAAGTAGGTACAATTCTCCATACCTTTCTATAATTCTTCCATTTTAGATTTAATTTTTTTATTTCTATTTTAGGACGTTCTTCTCATTATATTACATCCATTAATCTTAATGTTTCATTAGTAGTATTTGCACATAATATATTTTCATAAAAATGAAAAATGAAGAAAAAGAGGGTTTATCCATAAATTCCAAAAAAGGGATTTCAAGTTCACACTCTCACTCTTAAAAGCACATTTTCTCTACACACATACACATAAGAGAAATCCTCCGTTTGGATTTTTGGATTGAACCCCACCTTATGCTATCTTTGAGCTACGTGGACTTTGATGCCCCTTGGGCTAATCTCAAGATTCAATTCCTCCTTTACGGATGTTTATATATTTCTTTCATATATATATATACTCTTTATGAATATCATATTATTACATAGCCATGTTCCATCCAATACACACATTATCTCTTCCATAGCGACTTGTGATTCGGCAAAAACTCATATTATATTTTGAATTATTATTTTCGAGAACATTCCTAAGGATGAATTCACTCCGTTCTTTTTCACGGCGGGAGTTGAATTATTCCATTCTCCACCTATATTATATACGCATGCACACACGTCACGGAGTCTAAAAGGAAAGATTAACATTTTACCATGAGAGACTGAAAGAGAGGGATGGGTGCCTAACACCTTCCCATCCTATAACTTAGTCCCCGGACCTTCGAATTACTTAGTTTCTCAAGCATCAGTATTGCACTGATGTCGTTCTCTCGAGGTAGCAAAATTCTTTTGTCTGTTTTGAGGAAAAAAGGTTGGCGACTCTATTATCCCCCATAATGACTATAACCAAGCGCTCCAAGAAAGGGCACACCCCGCGTGCACGTCAGAAGGAATTCAAGACCTTGGGATGGCCACAGTGGAGAATCTACTGGGGACGTTGCATTTTAAAAGGACTAGACTCTATTTCTACATGGGTGTTATTATTTGCTACACGTGTGTATATGCTCCCACTTGCATGTTCCCTTTACACCTCTACTTACCTTTGATTATATCTACCATGCCTCATTCTCATGTATATATTACTTTTAACTCACTTATATACTTCACAAGCTTGTATATATTATCCATGCACGCTTCACACGCTTAACTTAGATTCACTTCTTCTCACATGTTTCATACACCACTTAGATTATCCATGCTTTTCGCTTGTATATATCCATTCTCACTTACACATCTCACACACCAATTGTATTTGATCCATATATCAACTCACTAGAACAAACACTCACTCACGTGCCACTCACTCACATGTATATATTCCCCATGCTTTCCTATCAACATGATTAGTATAGTCTTCATGATCCATGCTAGATTTATTTTTCATGATACTTTCATATTCTACCTCATTAGTGTAGTACCCCCTTTACTTAGCATGCAAAAAAAAATCGCTCTTCATAATATATTTATTAAGAATCATGCATTTTGCACATAACATCACCAGAGCATGGAAATATTGACTAAAATTTTGTCCCATGCGAGGGGGGGGGGGGGGGGTCACTTTGTGATGGGTGCCAGCTTAACTGGGTCACAGTTAACCCAAGTGATATGACTCTGACCTTCCATTGGACTCGAACCTTCGACGTATATCAAACAATTCCCCCTGCATCATGTCGCTTGGCTGAACTCACAATGGGATGTATATACCTGGGAACTCGTTCACGTATGTGAAGTATATCAAATTCATTCTCACATGTATCGTCACCATGAGGTATAATGCGAGGTAATTCACGTACACTCAAGTATATCTAATGGCTTATCTAAATATACCAATGAATAATTGTCGTTATAGGTAAGAGGTATATCGTGGAAGTCTGGCTAAAGGGGGGGGGGGGGGGGGGGAACCCTTCCACTAACCCAACAAGTACATAAACCTCATAAATACGTCAACCATAGGGCATTCATAATTTGTTAAAAAATGTACCGAAATTTTGGGTCATCATAGCGCCCAGATTTTCACGTTATTTTTCCTTTTTGAAAAATAGGACCTTGTTTGTTAGACTGAAAACAAGTCAAACCGTGTCTTATACTTTTAAACCTTATTTTTTCAGGCTCGAGTTTTGTTCCGCATTTTTTCTACATTTAGGCAAACCTAATACAAGTTAAAACCTAATAATAATAATAATAATAATAATAATAATAATAATAATAATAATAATAATAATAATAATAATAATAATAACAATAATAATAATAATAATAATAATAATAATAATAATAATAATAACAATAACAATAATAATAATAATAATAATAATAATAATAATAATAATAATAATAATAATAATAATAATAATAATAATAATAATAATAATAATAATAATAATAATAATAATGATGATGATGATGATGATGATGATGATGATGATAAGATTCCTCTCCTTTTTCTAACACAAAAAAATACCAAAATAGCAAAAACATTTTGTCCTTTTTTTTAGAATAAAATTCTCCCGCTTTCCTCCAAAAGAAAATTCGAATAGTTTTCCCTCTCAGGTCGATCGCATACCTGACTTTGGCCTAGCTCCCTATTGGCTTTATTCTTATATCAAACTTCCCCAAAGCTCCGTTGATTCTTCTTCCATATTGATCTCTACCTCCACGATCTCTATATGGAGAACACTGACTAAGCATCGAATGTTCAGCTAGATCTGATGGCCATCCTATCCAAACTCAATGCCAAGATTTATAACCTTCGAACTAATGTCTAAGAAATGTAGCGAAACCGATCCCAGATTCTTGAAGAAATTGAGGTCCTCTTTCCTTATGCTATGGGTCCACCTGCCCCTGAACCTGTTTGGGTCCCAGAAGAATACCATCATATCCCGCGTGACCCGCTTGCAAATAGGCTGCAACTAGCTTTGCTCCCAATTCTAAGTCTTACCGAGCTAGGTGTTAATCTTTTAGTATACGTGGATACTAAAGAAGAGGAATTGAACAAAGTTAAGGAAGACCTTAGACTGCTGCTAATGAAGCTCAACTAAGTCAAGATATCTAGGAACTACATGGACTATACCCATATGTCTTATTATCCCAAAGTCATACTGCCAGAGAACTTCAAGATACCAGACATCGAGAAGTGTGGGGTCAGCGGCCCCCAAATTGTGCACTTTCAAAGTTATCATCAAACTATGACCCTTCTTGGTTCCTAATCAGAGATAATGACCTAAACGTTTCAGCAGGCCTCGAAAGAAAGTGTCCTCCGATGGTTCTTGTCTCTTAAAGAACCCATAATCCATAGTTGGGAAGATGTGGACTGGGAAATTATATCTCAGTATAAGTATAATGAAGAGTTAGAGGTCACGCACCGAGACCTAGAGCTACTCAAGAAAAACCCAGGGGAATCAGTCAGTAGCTTTATTGGAAGGTGGAGAGAGAAAGATTCCATTATGACCAATAGGCCCTCAGAGGAGGAACAAGTGAGCATTGTGAGAAGAATATCTTACCCTATATTCGAGAATCTATTTGAGGATAATACTACCTGCACTTTCGAGCCCTCCGAGTAGCTGGTGTGGAAATCAAATAAGGTACCACCAAAGTGGAGCTTAAATCGAAGAAACTAACTGGACAGTTTACACTAAAGAAGTATGAGAATTCTGATAGTGACTTTGTCTCCACCATCAATAATGTATCCCAACCTATAACTTCTTGGGCACCCAAAAGTCACCCCAATCCTACTAGAAAAGAATACATCGAGCTCCATGCTCCCCTGTACAAAGTCTATCTAGCTTTTCTAACCAGAAATCTCATCAAACCATTAGAATGCTGACCATTATCAAATCCACTGCCTAAAAACTTCAAGCCCGATGCACACTGTGACTTTCACTAATCCCCAAATCAGACCACTGATCAGTGTTTCCATATTAGAAATATGCACCAAGGCCTTATAGATCGTATTATCATCGCCCTGTAAACTAAAATCAAGCCTAACCCCACTCATAACCCATTATCCTCACCCTTTCTGTTACACCCTACATGGCTTGTTGATCAAGATTTGTTGCTCCTTATGAGGGTCTGCATTTCCATTCGCACCCGATCTGAGGGGGACATGGAACTACCTAATTGATTCGACTAACTCTAAGGGTTTGAGATGAAATTGCCTGCGAGATGTCCATCGACTACCAAAAACTCAGTGGCCTATTTATGGAAGCCTTAATGTGGGATCGATAGTAAAATGAATGGGTAATTCCCATTGACGAAGTCAGTCTACATGATGTGGTACAGATCATAGACGATACATTTCTCTAGGCGTAGAAAATCTATAGCACCCCTAAGTTGCTCACTGCATTGAAATTTCAGGGATGGTCCGTCCCTTCATTCCTGTATTTCCCCGATAAATAGGAAGAGTTATACGATGAAGATGTAGAGAAATAAATAGTCACCACCATATAGGAGGATGACTTTGACAGTTTAGAGGATGAACTGAATCATAAAGAGGAAAATCCAGTTTCCATCTTACGTCAAATGATCTCCTTTTAGGTTTTATTCAGAGAAATCAACAAAGTATCCATTCAGTCAGAGATAATTGAAGACACATGATTATTATTATTCCTCGCCTCAGTGAACCACATAACTAGATCATAGTCGTACTACAAAGATCCAATTCCCCATGCAATCGAAGTAGACAAAGGAAAAGGAGTGTCTAAAGAGCTCACAATGACAGAATTAACCATTAAGGTCAGGAAAGTCCTTGATTAGTTCAAGAAAACCAAAGCCAACATAACCTAATTAGGACTTTTTATGTTCACTTAGCTGCACCAAAAGCCTTTGCTAAAGCTCTTCGCTGGACCCACAGGTTCTCCCTCTTCCACTACCATAAAAATCATGAATATGGTTGGATCCTTAACCTCTGCCAGACTCCTCTCTTTTTTTAAAGAAGAAATACCCAAATTTGGCCCTAATCACAGCTATGCTCTCAATATATCTATCGAGGTCTTGCAGAAGACGTCTCCACTATCACTTGCCCATAATGGATTTTCTCTAAATATCTGTCCACTGGGAACCTTCAACTGCTTAGGATTTAAAGTCACTAAACTCACTCCTACATATGTCCCCATGCGTGCATATGGAAACACTCTTAAATAGTGGGTTTTATAAAAATAACACTAGGAGATGTCCTTATCATCCCTTTGATATAATTCCAAGTCATCGACACACCCGCATGATTCAATCTACTCCTTAGCCGTCTATGGATCCATAGTATTCGAGGGGTATCCTCTTCTCTTCATACAAACTAAAGTTATTTGCCAAAGGTTATGTCATCACCATTTTAGGGGACATTGGCAGTATGGACAGTGCTAGTATAAGTAATACAGTATTAAAGATTCAACATGACGTGCTCCTCTTCTATTTTAGAATTGATCCGCTCCCTGTTCTTGTAGGGGGAAACTTCAAGGACCGAGTTTGTCCTGAGCACAACCCTCATGGCAATATCAATATAATTCAGATGTTAAAGAACATGCACTTCATGCCTGGAATTGGATTAGGACGACATCAGTGAGGAATCCTTGAGCCCATATTCTTAAAAAAAAGACTTTCCTCTATATGGTTTGGGCTACCAACCTTTACCGATTAAACTCAAAGCACTCTGTTGACCACAACCAAAAATAAGCCTAGTATCCCCCAGAGCGAGATTAAGATAGGGTCTACCCTTAATGAGCATGAGAGTGCCCAAGTTAAAAAGCTATTAAAAGAGTTCGTAGGCATCTTCTCATGGTCCTATGATGACATGCCTAGAATTGACCCAGAAATAGCTCAGCATGAGATCTCGACATTATTAGAATGTAAAACAGTCAAATATAAGTTAAGGAAACTCCTAACCATTAGAATGGTCTCTCAAAATAAAAAAGAAGGGAGTAAAATAATTGTACATGGGTTTATTCGCATAGTTAAATATCCTACATGGTTTGCGAAGATCATTCCCATGCCGAAGTTAGGAAGAAAAGTACACATGTGTGTCAACTATCAGAATTTGAATAAAGCATCCCTAAAAGATGATTACCCATTTACAAACATCTACATGATTGTGTAAAACACATCCAACCAATCCCTCAAGTCATTTATCGATGGATTTTCCAGTTATAACCAGATTAAGATGCACCCTGACCATCAGGACAAAACAGACTTTATCACCCCTGGGGAACTTTCTCCTACACATATCATACTATTCAGGCTAAAAAATGTCAGATCTACCTGCCAAAGGAATTTCAAAACCATCCTCAATGAGATTATTCATAAATAAGTCAAGGTTTATAGGGATAACATTATCATCAAGTCCAAGACTTTGGGAAGATCATATTCCTACCCTTCAAAACTTTTTTGAGCGACTGTAGCAGTACCTGATGCATCTATATAGACACAACATTCTAGGGCCCCCTAAGTCTCTCCTTAGGTCCCTAGCACATCCCTAATTCACTACGAACCCTATATCATACTCCTAGTATCGATCTAAAGGCCATCGGGAGCTCCCGATGCCAATTTGAAGTCGGTCAGCTCTATCATCAGAGCGAAAGCTCAATAATTCTTCGAATCCCCTTTATAACAGTCCACCCCATGCACGAATCAACATAACGGTTCAGACAAATGGACTATTTTACTATCAAAAACTGATCTAAAGGCCACTGGGCACTCTCGGGCACCATTTTTACCCTAATAAACTTTATCGTCATAGCCAAAGCTCAATGAATCTTTAAAGAGAACTGAAATCCCCTTTCAACGGTCTACCCGTGCACAAAACTGCACAACTGTTGGAACGAATGATCCATTTTCCCCTAAAATTTATCTGAAGGCCACGAGGCACTCTTGAGATCCATTTTACCAAAGTCAAATCTTAAGCTCGAATGATAATGAATGAATCATCGAAGGGAACTGAATACCCTTTCCAACGGTCCTCCTCGTGCACGAATCAGCCTTACGGTGTGGATGAACAATCCATTTTACTCTGAAAGGTCACCGTGTGCCTCTCGGCCGCATTTAACCAAATTTAGCTCTCCAAACCGAGCAAAGCTCTTTGGAACATCGAAATACCTCGCATAACCTTTCCAACAGTGTGCCCTATATGCGATTGAGACTTAAAGTTTGGACGAATGATCCATTATTGTCCGATGGTCTTCTGTTGAAAGGATCGATGGGTGGTTTTGAGCCCCGTTTGACCCAAACTCAACTCCCGGACCTGAGAGAAACCCAAGTATTCTCTAAGGTCTATTAATTACCTTACCAATGGAATGTCGCGTTCATGATTTGGACTTATGGATTGTATTTTACGATCATTTTTCTGAAAACTCAGCGCGAGACTACTAATTGGCAGGTCCTTTTCCCTGCCTATCGGCAGTGTGTCTAGGGGTATCTACCGATAGGCAGGACAAGGATAATGTCAATTGGTAGTCTCTCTACTCTATATAAGGAGAGCATGAGCTCACCTTCCAAGGGACCTCAGAAGCATCAAATTTAGTTATCTCAACAACATTCTTCTTAAGTCAAGAGGTTTCTTTGTTTGAAACCTTTCTCCACCTTTCATTCCCAACACTATCACACCCAATTTGGCTAATATCCTCTAAGATTCTTCATTCACTTGCCAACAAGCTCATCATCAATCAAGATCAATCTATAAGTTTCCAAAGAAGTTTCAAACATTCTTTGCTCTATTTAAATATTTTTGCATTAGTTATATAAATTCTTAATTTAGCTTTTCACTTTTATTAGTTCATACATATTAATATCCCATCCTTTATTATAGTATTGAACCCAATTTCTTTTCTTAGAAAAAAACTAAAACAAAGAAAAAGAGGGTTGCACTTATAAATTTTGACTGGATTCTTCATCACATTTTCTCAAAACAAAAAATATATTTTCTACACACACACATATAATAAAACTCCCTTTTGAATTTATGGGATGAACCCCACACTTGTGTCGCATGTGAACTATGTGAACTTTAATGCATGTATAAGCTACGTAAGCATCTCGGGCTAAAACCTGAGACTCGAGTCCTATTTTTCTATTCTCACCTTTTTCCTATTTTATCCATATATTATTTATATATATCATACTTGTAATTCCTATTTGCGTTTTATCCAACACATATTATCGTTTCATCATAACGATCAATATCCCGATAAGCACACACACCATATTTATATATATCATACTTGTAATTCCTATGCACTCTCGGGCATCATAACGATCAATATCCTAATATCACTCTATTTTTTTATGATGAGAGTCGACTAATTCTGATCTCCACTTATATATACACGCATACACACTTCACGGAGAAATTAGGGAAAATAGTAGCATAAGCCCATGAGAGACCGAAAGGGCGGGATGGGTGCCTAACACCTTCCCATTCCATAACTTATCCCTTAAACCTCCAAACTATTATTCTCGCAAGCATCAGTCTGTCTTTGATGCCACTCTCTCGAGGAAGCGACATGTTCTTTTGATTGTTTGGTGCAAAATAGTCTGACGACTCTATCTATTTACATCACCCCAAAATCGACAACAGACAAAGCACCTCCACCCCCCCCCCCCCCACAAGAATAGCGAGGGGCCTGGGACCTTTATCCTCTCCCTCTTTCTCCTCAAAGTTCCAGGGAGGGTAAGATCTCTGGATAGCCACAGTGGTTACTCCGTCGGGGGCTTACTTGTCATAAAAGGGATAGACTCTGTTTGCATGGGTGTTATCATTTTATTCTTGTGTGCGTATGCACATACATTTATGTTCCATTTTTCTCCTCTATCATTTCTTATATATATCTACCTCATGTTTATATCACCTCTCACTCACTTTTCAATTCACACACTTATAAATACTCTCCATTTACACCTCACACTACCTACACTTGTATATAGGTTCACTTATATCCACATTCTTCACACACCACTTAGAATATCCATGCTTAGGCATCACTAGCACACACCTCCACTTACCAAAATTATATATATCCATCCTCACTTAAAAAAATCACACACCACTTAGAGTTTACCTATGCTTAGGCTCACTGTCACACACTCACTTATAGATATTCACACATCACTCACTTATCCATGCTTAGTGTAATCTTCATGCTCCATGCAAGATTTACTTTTCATAGTACTTGTACATTCTTTCTTATTAGCATAGTGCTCATCATTCCAAATAAGATACTCTCTCCATAATATTCTAATCAAGAATCATCCATTCTTTTCACTACATCACCAAGAGCATTGCTTTATTGAGAAAAACTTGCCCCATATTAGGGGGTCACTTTTTGCTGGGCATTGGTCCGGTAATTTGTAGTTAGTCTATGTAATATGACTCTCACCTTCTATTGACCTTGTACATTTGGTGTATATCGCACAGTTCCCCCTGCATCGTATTGTTTTACCTAACTCACGACGGAAGGTATATAGTAGGGAACTCATTCACATATGTCGAGTATATCGAATTCTCTCTCACACATAGTGTCCCCACTAGGTATATAGTGAAGCAATTCGCGTACACTCAGGTATATCAAATGGCTTGTCCACACGTACCAATTGCCCTCAAAAGCAAGACGTATATCTTGCAAGTTATGCCAAAGGAGGAAACCTTTTCACTAACCCAACAACTGGATACCCACATATAGGCATCAATACTAGGGCACTCATATTTAGTTTTTCGATTACTACCCGAACTTTTGCTGAAATATCAGGTCGGCATGCCATCAAAATTTTTGCACAATTTTGTATTTTTTCCAAAGCAGGACCCTGTTCATGAGCCAGGTAACAAGTCAAATCACGTTTTACGTATTTTTCAAACCCAATTTTTCCACGCTCGGGTCCGTCCGACAATACTTTTTGCATTTAGGTAAACTTAATACAAGTGAAACGTAATAATAATAATAATAATAATAATAATAATAATAATAATAATAATAATAATAATAATAATAATAATAATAATAATAATAATAATAATAATAATAATAATAATGTTTTGACTCTTCTCTCGTTTTTCTTCCTTCCTTACCAAAAGTGTCAACCTTTTTCACCCTCTTTTATCAGAATACAAAAAAAAACATTTTTCTTCCTTTTATCAAAATACCAAAAACATTTTATCCTCCCCTTTCAAAAAAAATGTCAAAACATTTTTTTATTTTCCCATAAAAGATTCTTTCCCAGCTAGGGGCTAACCTTCCAGTACCCATCGATCCGAAGGAAGAAGAGTTAAACAAGGTCAAGGAGGACCTTAAGATGTTAACCAAGAAGTTTGAACAAGTTTGAATCCCCGATAACTACATGGATTACACCCATATGTCTCCCTACCCTAAAGCAAGGATGCTATAAAAATTCAAGATGCCTAACATTGAGAAATTTGAGGGTAGTGATCCACCAATTATTCATCTTCGAAGTTACCACAGAGCCATATCTCTCTTAGGTGCCTCCGAGGTAATAATTTCCCAGATATTCTAGCAAACTCTGAAAGACAACGCTTTTTATGGCTTCTTATCCCTCGAGGAATCTAGAATTCGGAGTTGGGAGGGTGTTGTCTGTGAATTCATGTCGTATTTCAAATATAATGAGGAATATGAGGTTACACGTCATGATTTAGAACTTCTCAAGTAGAACCACGGAGAATCTGTCAACAATTTTATAGCAGCGTGGAGGGAGAAAGCGGCCACCATGACCAACCGACCTTTCAAAGAGGAGCAAGTTAGTATCGTGAAGAAAAACTTCTTACCACATGTTCGAGCGATGATGGGAGGACAATATTACCCGCATTTTCGAGCCCTCCAGGAATCAGGTGTGGATATTGAAGAAAGTATTTCCAACACAGAAGCTGAGCCAAAGAAAGTATCCAGATAGTTTAGTCCGAGAAAATATGAGAAGTTTGCTACAGTTTCGACCATCAACAACATCCCACAGCCCATTACCTCTTGGGTGCCAAAAATTCATTCCAACCCAGTTAAAAAATAATACACTGAGCTTCATTCTCCCCTCTCCAAAGTCTACCAAGCCCTATTGACTCAAAATATCATCAAGCCGTTAGAGCCTCATCTATTACCAGACCCACTTCCCTAAAATTTCAGACCCGGGGCCCATTGTGATTTCCACTAAAATGTTGGCCATACCACTGATCAGTGATTCCATATTCTAAATGCAATTCAAGGTTTAGTTGATCGGGGTGTCATTGCCCAACCATCCAATCCTGAACCCAACACCACTCACAATCCACTCCCAAATTATGCAAATGTTATATTCCTAGAAAAAGATCCAAAATTTGACCCATCTACCTAGATTGTACCCAGTAAATTACAAATTATACTCGTATTTTCATCTAAACCCCTTAAATTCTGCCCATATTTTCTCCTACATCCTACCTACTTTGTTAATCAAGCACTGTCGCTTCTAACAAGAGCATGTATTGTCGTTCGTACTCGGTTCGGGGGAAAGATATGGAATTGCTAGCAGTAGTAAACCAGAAGTGACTATTGATTGCCAGAAGTTCATCACACTATTTATGGAAGCTTGAAAGTGGGCTCACGAGGAAGATAATTAGGTGGTACGTATTGACGAAGTCAGTTTAGAAGATGCAGTTTCAGATCATGGCATGCTTATTCTGACAGACCGACGAGATTTGTAGTTTATTCGAGCTACTTGATGCTTTAAAACTACAAGGGGGTTAGTCCCTTAACTTATGCATCTCCCCATTGATTGGGAGCGTTTATATGAAGAATTTGTGGAAGTTGAGACATGCATTGACTTCTCATGGAAAGGCAACATCGTTGCCACGGGAGGGGAGATGAGTTTTATAGTTCAGATGAAAAGATATAACAGGAAAAAGGTTATCCCAGTGGTCAGTATTTGTGGGATGATATCGTTTGAAGATCTGCTAGGGAAAGTCAATAAAGTGGTCAAACATCCCGAGATAGATGAAGAAATGGGGTTTCTAGTCTTCCCCTCTTTCGTGAACCATATAACAAGATCTGGGAGGCACTACCAGAGTCTGAATCCTCAATCAACAATAATAGATAAAGGAAAGGGAATTATCGACAAACTCCCCATGCCAGAAATGACCATCGAGGAGAGAAAGATCCTCGATCAGCACAAGAAAACTCAGGCCAACATCACCTTTTGGGGAATCTTTATGTTTTCCCGACTACACTGAAACGCTTTCATAAAATTTCTTATTGGGCCCATAGTCCCTCCTTCCACCACTCTAGAAGAAGTCGTGAACCTGGTTGGGTCCTTAATCTTTACTAGAATTCTTTCCTTCTATGAATAAGAAATCCCAAATTTTGTTCCTAATCATAATTATGCCCTTAACATCTCTATTGAAGTAATGGGGAAGACAGTCCCGCTCTCACTCGTTGATAACGGATCTATAAGAATCAGGAATTTCTTTAAAACCTAATCTACCTATGACTTTGAATTAAACCCTTACAAGTTGTGTAACTTCTAAGAGGAAAGAAGCTTATGTTTAAAAGCCAACAACTTTGTTATATTAACTTAGACCACTTGAAGTTTTAGTATATTATAAAAGAACTCTTGAAATTTTCAAAGTAAGATAACTTGAGATGTATTAAACCCTTAAACCCCAACCTTACATCAAAGTAATCCTTTAGACCTCAACTAACATAAAATTATACTTTTAACCCTGAAACCTTTATGAAATTACCAAAATACCCCTATACTTTCCAAAAAGTGTACTTTTAGGGCAGTAAAGGAAAATATACAAATAATGAAGGACTAAATTCAAAACCTTCTTAAATTATATTCCAACCCTTGCCCACTTGCTGCCCCACATCAGTATAAGCAATTAAAACCACATGAAAAACCGCATGAACCCATGTACATCCCATTTACCCACAACTAACACCTCTCCAAAACTAGTTCAAATCCACCTCCTTTTAGCTCCAATTAAATCCTCACATGAAATAGTATAAATACCCCTCGACCCAAGCAGTAAAAACTCACCCCACAGTTCAGTTTCAAATCTTAATTTTTTCTAAATTCAGGTATCTTATCATTTTATACTTCATTTTCAATTCTTTAAATTCTAGTAGTTTTCTGCATAGTTCATATAGTTAGAAGAAATCATATGCAAGCTTTTATGTGTAGAATGGCTAAGGATAGTAAAAACAGTAGGAACACCATTAGAGATTGAGCTTTAATGGTAAAACTTGATATATTGAATTTAAATTTTATTTAAAGCCATGTATAACTTCATTATAACCTAAGGATCTCGAGTGTAATGGTTAAAATCCATGAATGTTCAAGTAGAGCTCAAATCGTTCAAAAGTATTTTTGGAACCTAAAACCTACAAATTCAAAATTCTCCATGTACAATCCATCGTAATCTTTTAAACCAAAACCAAACTACTCTCACATGTAGTAGAAAGCAAACCTAATCAATAAGAGACCTCGCCATACTCTAGAAATCCATGATAGTCAGGTCAAATTTTTAGGAAAAACACAGTTTAAGAACTTGAGTTATACTGAATATCAAACCTTAAAACTTATATATTTGGATTCCTCTTGAAAAATAGGTAAGTTTGTTAAGGATTCATCTCAAATGGTATAGCCAGTCAAAAATTGAAACCCAAAAAAATTTAAATCGAGAGGTTGAAGATAAAGACTTTCTTCAGAAACCTTGACCACGCGCGTGGGGGCGCGTGGCCAATCAGGAAATTCTAATTTTTTTCTCAAAATTTTTATTTAATTTTTTGATCAAAATAGTATAAGATAAGATTATGTTTGGATATTCTTAGATTAATTTATGGAAAAATAAGGTTTTTACTTAAAGAAACTTTTTCAAAATTACAAATTCACCCCTATCAACTTTTCCAACTTATAAGTTTGATCCCCAAACTTTGCCCGTACATACATCAAACTATTTTAAGATTCAACTCTAATGCACCAAAATACAATAATGAGCTTAAGTTCAATATTTTAAAGTCCCAAGGTAATTAAAAATAACCCCTCAAAACTTTAAAAAATACAATTTTAAATACATAACTAACTGATTGAACCCCTAATACTTATATACTAAACATTTTAAAATAGAAGATCATGCCACATTTCTTCCAAGCATCCCTGTGTGATAGCAAGCCAACCGAATACCAAGCAAGTATGTATTTCCTACCTTTTCAGTATTATACTTTGCATACTTGAAATACTCCTATTGATATAACTATGTGATAGACCCACTTACTCTTAGTGTGTGCATGTTATTATACTGCCATACTACATATTTTACTAACCATTATTAGTATTAGAATTTATTACTAGGATTTAAACTTAAGGACCAATTTTAGCCCTTCTCATCTAATAACTGATATCATGTACCTATTGATTCATTTCACCTTAGAACTTTGTGCCATTTTTACTATAAGCATCTGTATTAACTAGGAACTAAACTGACATGTTATCCCATAAAACTTTCTACTTGACTGAATGGTCTCAGATGATTGAGAGCCATGATTATTGCTACATATGTATGAATGTCACTTTAATTATGTGCATAGAAGGTTACTTTTCCCCAAAAGTTCTGGGTTGACTGATTATTATTATAACTTGACTGAAGGCTTAATTACTTCTGTTCCCTTTAGTGAACTAGTAAGAATGGGATTATTAGTTCAAAACTCTTTGAATTTCTTTACATGATCCTAACTACACTAGTTATGAATTATATATCTTAAATGGACTAATTACTATGGAATTGTGAGTTTCAACATTTTGATGTTTTATAATATGATAAATATGGAATTATCATCTTATTATTGTCAATGTTTTAAACACTGATTCTACACACACTCTAGCTCTCATATATATATATATATATATATATATATATATATATATATATATATATATATATATATATATATATATATCATTGTTGTAGAACTAGTAGAACCTGCTTAGCATATATGTGTTAATTCCTTCCTTCTCCAAATGTGCTAGGAGAAAAAAGATAGCATCTCTTCCCTATTAGAGATAAAAATCGGGCACCTATTTGCGTATGTGACCGTGTGGGAAGAGATTAAACCCGATCAGAGAAAAGAGTGACGCTTTTCAATTTTTTATATAATCATGTGTACTGAAAACGTGTAATTTACCCCTGCGGTGGTTCAACCCTATGTAAACATATTAATAATGAATCAAGTTATGTTATTCCGCGTTAGCTATAATTCAATGCTTTATGTGTATGTCTTGTTCATTCATACCAAAAAGCAGGGTGTGACAATATGGTATTAGAGCATGTTTTAAATCTAAAACATATTGTTGGGTTAGCATTCTATGCGAGAAATATATAAGATATTAGTTATTTGATCTCTTCATAACTTCTTTTATTACTATTATTATATAATAAACCTATGTTGTATATGGACACATGGGATACATTGATGTTTAATATAGATCTCAAGCCAGATAACATATGGGAAATGTGTGTAAGAGAAGAGGCTTTATCCAAGTTAAGAGAAATGATTCGTGGAGTTGAAGAAGATTGAGTAGCAATAGAGTGTTGGGCGAGATGCAGGTAATGCTAAAAGTGGATGATTTTTCCAATGATCCGATCATACTTCAAGAAGCTATAAATTTGGCACTTGCAGATGAACTACCAGCTCCATCAATGTACCCTGAAGCGACATCTCATGGTGAAATGCATGGAGGGTATTCTTCCAGCACCATAGGTGACTCGACTGATGATGCAGACCAAGGAGATTATCTAGTCAGCTTGAATTCTATATCTAGTGACGAAGTAGTCATTCCTACTTTAAAGAATATAATGTTAAAAGTTGTTTTAAATTTTATAGAATATAACTTTAGCTGCATTGATACGGGTTTTATTGTATAATAATATTGTACCATATAAATTTATGTGAAATATAGTAGGATTGTTACTTCATTGTTATTTATAACTTTTTTATTTAAAATGTTTTATTTTGGGATGGTTAGTATTCAAACCCCATCTACTAAAACTCAACCTGAACAAACTCAGACTGAAGGAATCATGTAGTGTCTCTAGGAACTTACTACGTTAGCCCGACAACAATAGACTACGCACTCTACTCTTGACGACGTTTCCGAAGAAATTCGTAGAATGAATGATCTTAAGGAATTTTTAAGACAATGACCCCGTATTTCCCTAAAAAGCCAGGTACTAATGAAGCTGAGAAATGGATGTGCCAAATTGGGAAATTTTGAATCGAGTAGGTATAGCTACTAATCTACGATATAACTTTAGCCTCTTATATGTTTGAAGGTGAAGCCGAATTCTAGTGGCAAGAAATATCGCGCAAAATCAGAATGTTGTTGATTTTATTGGGAAAAATTTGAGGAGACTTTTTTTTAAAAGTATTTTCCTGAGACTGAGCGAGACCAATGAGCCGTTGATTTCCTAAAATTGCAATAAGCTAACCTCTCAGTAGCCCAAAACGAGGCTAATTTTATTGAACTATCTCACTATGCCCTGGAATATTTGGATATTGAGATAAAGAAATGTAAGCAGTTTGAAAGGGGATTACATCCGAGAATTAATAATCCAATCACTCCGTTATAAATTCCTGATTACTCTCAGTTCATTGACGCTGCGTCCATTATGGAATGTAATTCTTCTACCATGATATGATCTTCACCCCTAACTATCAGAAACAACCATGTCATCAGAACTCCATCTCATTCTAGACCTCATATATATGCGAACTCGAGTGGACAAGCTTATTCCCAGATCCGTCATAACACAACCAGTTCTGAAATCCATTATCACGAATGTCGTGATGTAGGACATATTCATCCCCGATGTCCTAAGATAAAGTAAGCTCCAATCCGTCGCCAACTAGATAAACCCTTATAAAATCTAAAATTCCGTTCTGTTCGAAGTCACTCCAAACTAACCCAGAGAGTTAAGCCAATTTCGAGTCGCGGGAGGAATTATGCTACACAGCCTATGTGAAATGCACATGACGTGATAAGAGATTTGATTATATTTCAACATGTTCCTACACATATTTTGTTTAATACAGGATCTACTCATTCCTCTATTAGTCTTAGACTAGCTAAATTAATACAATTATCTCCAACATCTTTTACTAGTCCATTGGATATTGAATTACTAACAAGTGAAATCAATACACTAACGCAAGGTTATAAAAATCATAAAATTCAGTTTGGTCTAGGAACTCTCTTTGTAACTTGATAATCCTAGATAGTTGCAATTTTGATATTATTATCAGAATGGATGTATTATCCAAATATCACGCTTATACAAATTGTCAAGCTGATAAAATTCATTTTTGAAACATAAATAATTATTCTTTTATGTTTCAATAATCGGTTCCATCAGAACCTTCAAATTTCCATATTCAAATTTCTTCTTTAATTGCAAGTCTGTTGGAACAATTTGAAGATGTTTTTCCCAAGGATTTATCAGGATTACACCCTACTGGAGAAATTGAGTTTAGTATCAATCTTTATCACAATACACTTTTTATTTCGATACCCCCATATCGAACGTCTCCTATAGAACTTCGTACCCAATTAGAAGATCTTTTAGCAAAAGGTTTCATTCGATTAAGTTCATCACCTTGGGGAGCTCCAATGTTATTCGTGAAGAAATATAATTGAAGGTCTAGACTGTGTATAGATTATCGTAAACTAAATTATGTAACTATTATGAATACGTATCATTTACCCCGAATAGGAGATCTATTTGATTAACTTAGAGGAGCAAGGGTCTTTTCCAAAATAGATTTACGATCTGGCTATCATCTGTTACGTGTTAGAGAGGAAGATATTCCAAAAATTACTTTTCGAACTCGTTACGGACATTTTGAAATTACTATAATGTCATTTGATTTATCCAATGCCCCAATAACTTTTATGGATCTAATGCACATAATTTTTAGACCTTTTCTTGAGCCCTTAGTTATCGTTTTCATTGATGATATTCTCAAAATATAATACAACGTACCCAGCAATTGAAGGTAGTCTTAAGTATTCTTAGAAACCATCAGTTATATGTAAAAAAAAGTAAATATCAGTTGTCCATGAAGGAAATTAAATTTTTAGAACATGTGATTTCTTAAAATGGAATCCAGGTCGTTCCATCCAAGATTTCAACAATTTTGGAATGGAAAAATCCTACCAATATTACTGAAATAACGAGTTTTCTAGGATTAGCTGGATACTAGCATCATTTTGTCAAAGGATTTCACGCACTGCTCTTCCCCTTTCAAAACTAACTACGAAGGAAGTTCCATTTCTATGGACTGAAAATTTTGACCAATCATTAGAAGTGCTGAAGGACAAGTTGACTAGTGGTCCTATCCTAACTATTCCTTCTAGTGATGTAAGTTGTGAGGTGTATATCAATGCTTCATTATAAGGACTGGGAGGTGTGTTAATGCAAAATGAAAAAGTAGTAGAATACGAGTTACGACAACTCAAGACGCATGAGCATAATTTTTTAATCCATGATTTAGAACTGATAATCGTAGTTTTTACATTAAAGATTTGGCGTTGTTACCCTTATGGTGTAATTTTTCAAGTGTTTTTAGATCACAAAAGTTTGAAATATATCTTTACCCATAAGGATTTGAACTTAATACAATGACAGTGGATAGAATTTTTGGAAGATTATCAATTTAAACTCAATTACCATCCAGGCAAAGGAAATGTAGTAACCGATGCTTTGAGTCGATATCCCATAGGAAGACTTCATACTTTAAATTCCTATGATATTTTCACTACCATAAAGCAACATTATCTACAACTAGTTGAAAATCGGTGCGATGCGCGGGTTATAAATTAGCGTCAAAAAAATAGTCGAGGAATTGCAAACACATAAAAGATGCTAAACGATTAATACCCCCATTTCCCATCTATAATTTACTAGTTATTAGAAAATTGTAAAATTACAACTAAAATCGTATAGTGACAATAGGTAGAAATATATGACAGACTCGTTACATTGTCTTAAACTATTATAAATAACAATATATAGTATTACTCTTCATAAATTGAAAAAATAAAACTGTTAATGAGAAATTAAAAATTAAAAATTTGTAAATAAATCGGTTTGCCACAAACACTAAAATTAAAGCAAAACAAATATGTAAAGGAGTTAAATGGAAAAATAAAGGGAGCTTGACAAATAAGTCCTGTTTATATGTGACATTTCCTAGTAGGTCCTATCACATCATTTTTTCCTCAATAGGTCCTATTTGTACATATGGTGAATATTCACTGTATGTTTACAAATAGGACCTATTGGAACGAAAATCTTTTTTCATGGAATCTCATGGAGAAAAAAAAATGTTAGGATCTATTGAACTACAAAGTTAGTCAAAGGGAATAATCAGTAAAAAAACCCAAAAAGAAAACCGTAGCAATGAGCCTTGAGAAGGACCCATTTTACATAGAATATACTAAAGGTGCTGTTGAAGAAAATTGAGTAGAAGACTTCCCAAATGATGTCCTGAAATTCATCCCCGTTGTTGGTACATTTATTACTTAAAAAAATGGAATTATCCACTTAATGATGATGCTCCCAAACTGCTTAGGTGAAGCTAAAATTATGTTATAGATTTAATCCCCCACAAAATATTGACACGATTCCAAGACTATTCACTTGATTAATCAACAACAGAAAAATAATTCCAAAGATTGGATAAACATTTGAACAGTGAAATATATCTTATCTGACCAGTGTGCAAAAGAAATCCTTAATAGTTTAAAAAAAATGCAACATCCCATGTTCAACGATTTAAACCATTTGATCGTAATCATTAGTTCAATTAATAATTAAGATCCATCGCCATTGAACCATTTTATCCATTTGCTCTGATAACTCTCATGTAGTGTCCCGTAGCGATATGAGTTTAGCCTCGTGATTCTGCGATCCCGATTTCATAATGCCCAATAGAGATGATAATCATCATCAACCCCGTGCTTAACTTGAATATGCCATAGATGACATGTTATTGATGAAACTTTATAAGAAGCATATCACAACATAATAATTCTCTGATATAAAATCTAATAATAGACTACAAATCACTACAAGATCTGAGCCATTCATCAAAAGAAGGAACCCTAATGTGCCCCATTAAAAACCAATCAACAGATTGGTTTATATATGAAACCAAGGACTACGTATACAAAAAAATGTGATTACCCATCTAGATCTAATATGTAGTTCTTAGAAATAGGCTAGATAAAACAGTCTAACACAAAAGCTCTCTTCACCAACTCCAAATCCTTCTCAATGGGTGTGAGGTTCAAATCAAACCACATAACTCTATTTTTTTCTCTATTTCTTCTTTAACACCACCATTGTTAAGGAAAGGACAGTATCGACATCCACACCACGATGGCCCCTCATGTGAAGTTCAAAACAATAAAATAATATCTCCCACTCTGTTTATATTAGGTAAACATTTTCAATATGAGGATTGTGAGAATGCGAGCGTGGGTGGTGGTGGTGGTGGGTTTCAAACTTTGCCGACAACGTGGAGTTTTGTGCCAGAGAGGTATTTTTAGAGTGGGGAAGTGATGGGAGAGGAATCGGCGGCTAGGGTAGGGAATTATTTGCAATACCATTCTTTATGAATTTGGCACAAAAAAGGATCAATGTTCAGCTATATATTGCAAGAAAGGTAAAAGGTTAGGAAGAGGAAAAGGTTGGGAAGAGGAAAAGGATGGACAATCGTGATTGAAGATAGAGACGAAAAATATTAAAAAAATATCCTAATTGATGTCTAACATAAATAGATGATGTGGATAGGCTCTTAGCTTAGCAACCTTAACTCCTTCGATTGCATTTTAGAGTATTATAGAGATTACTTACGTCTAGTACAAATTTTTTTAACATTATTGTTTATCCCGAATTAAGAAAGGAAATCTAAATTCAATAGACCCAAAATTCTTTTGTACAAAAATTTTCGAGCAAAATCGAGATTCTTACTACGATAAAGAAATAGGACTATGATTTAAAAATAGATTATATGTACTTGACGGTGAATCTATAATAGAAGAAGTGTTACAAGAAGCTCATCGTGCAAAATTTATGATAAACCCCGGAATCTCGAAAATGCACCATGCTTCGAAGAAGCAATATTGGTGGCCAAACATGCGAAATGATATCGAGAATTTTGTAAGGAGATGTTTTACTTGTCAATAAGTAAAGATATAACACCAACACCCCTATGGATTTCTTCAACCCTTACATATTCCTGATTGGAAATGGGATCATATTACCATGGATTTTATCAGTGGACTACCCCGTAAGTCCCAATGACATAATTAAATTTGGGTAATAGCAGATCGACTTACCAAATCTGCCCATTTTTTGCATTTAAAGACAACCAATTCATTCTAAAAGCTTAGAAAATTATACATCGATTACATGGAATCACTTTATCCCTTGTATCAGATAGATATTATCATTTCATTGGAAAATTTTGGCAAGCATTGCAACCTGCAATGGGTACTAAACTTCGCTTAAGTACTTCATTCACCCCAAAACGGATGGACAATCAAAACATACAATTCAAACTGTGGGAGCCCACTTTTTGTAAGCCCATGAAAGTAGCCGACCAATATAACTTGAATTATTGGGGCCGGCCGAAATCATGGCTTAGTTTTGGGATGAATAGTTTAGTTAAGAGGATGATACTCACAGATATGGTCAAATTAGGTGCCAAGAATCTCGTTCAAGATATTCAAGCACCTCATGGCTAATCCATGAGCTATTATGGAGTTCCTTAAATAACTTAAACTCTGTAACAAACATGAATATAAATTTTACTCCCTGACTTGGGCAAAGGGAAAAAAATTGTAATCGTTGAGAGGCACTTAATAGAAAATAAGTAACATCTGCTTGGACGTAGGAAAATTGTCAAACCACGTACATCGTTCTTGTATGCGATTTTATTTACTTTCTACGTCTTATGATTGCTTTCATGAATCCTTAATTATGAATTTTTCTTCACTCACAATTGGCGTCGTCTATGCGAAATGACTTGTGTTCCTATAAAGGTATTCAACACCAAAAATCCAGCAATGTCTCATCACAGAAGTAACATTACACAAGATGGTGATGTTCAGGAAGAGACATCCCCTCCTAGGTTTAGGTTTGAAATTCGCCAACATTGAAAACCAAGGTTTCACCAGTAAAGGCAACCTTGAGAAAAGAGACATGGACCTACAAGGTCCACTTAGATTTCTAGGTTGGTCGATACTTCTGAAGCCCGACTTTAAGAACAAGAAGAGGAAACTCGAAGCCAAGAAGAATAAAATGCTCACCTTAAGAGGCGATTTGAAATAATGGGAGAGATCTCCCCAGAAACACAAGGCGGTGTCAAGACAAAACTCTTAGCCCTCGGGGGGGAGATTCCCCCAGCCAAGGAAGGAGTACTAGGCATGACCAGAAAAGAATCGAACGTGATAGATCAGAGCAAGCACAATTAGAGAATGGACACAAGGAAAGGAACCATAGAAACAATGATCGACCAAGTGAGGATTTGAGGATTCTGGTCCGTATGGAGATGTACAAATATCCGGCACACCAAGGAGCCAAATCAACCAGAGAGCTTGCTAAAAGAGCTCTACACTCTCAGATGAAGACGCTCTTTTCAAGGGAAATTGAACGTGATGAGCCCCCCAAGAAATTAGTTGTCTCAAGGTTCATGATCTATGATGGGAAAATAGATCCCATATATCATGTTAGGTAATATAGACAGGTAATGACCTTATGGAGCCACAATGACGCACCAGTGTATAAGATATTCCCTTCTAGCCTACACAATGTAGCAAAAAAGTGGTTTGATAGTCTCCCCTACATGTCAATTAATAATTTCACAGCATTGGAATAGGCTTTCACGGCACGGTTCATAATGAACTACTCCCATCCTAAGCAGATGGATGCAGTGCTCACTATGGAGAAAATGCCTCAGAAAAACCTCAAAGATTACGCCAAGAGATACTAAGGGATCTTCAATGATATCGAGGACTGCTCAGAGTAAGTTATAGTAGCATCCTTCAAAATCGATTTCCCGACCACCTCTCAACTACACCAATCCATCACCAAGAAAGAAGATGTAAACATCGATGATCTTATGGACCATATCCAGAAGTATGCCATGGTCGAAAACATGGTCCATCCTAATGGGGGAGACAATGGTCAAGCAAAGGCAAAAAGGGGAAATAGAATAATGACAGCCAGAAAAGGGAAGCAAGAACGGGGGCTAAAATGGATACAAAGGTGGAGGTAAGAATGACCCCTCAAAGGCGTCCCAGGCTATTAAAATAGTCTTTAAGGAACCTATTTACAAGATTCTCAACAAGATCAAGGATGAACCCTTCATCAAATGGCCCAAAAAGATCGAGGAATATTCGACTAAGAAAAATAAAGGAGTAAGGTTTGCCTTCCACAAGGAGATTGGTCATCGAATCGAGAATTAGTCTTATCGGGAGGTGCTAGTTCTGGCAGGACACCTTAGTGAGTACATTGATAAGAAAATAGAGAAGGTCGCAACCAAATCCTTGATGATGATACAGGATACGAGTTTATAGTCATGCATGGGGCGCCAGATGTCAGAAAGATTCAGGTAATGTCATTAGAATGGAACTAAAGAATGTGATTATTGTGATGGAATCTTTTCAAATCGATCCAACCAAGACTCAAGGTGGAAAGTGTCGACGAATAAAAGATATTGATTACACGAAGCACATCCTATTCACTAAATAGGATTTGGTCAGGTAAGGACCCTACATCATGACACATTGGCAATCACACTCAGGATTGCTAACTGGGATGTCGATAAGCTACGGGCAAACTAGGGGAGTTCATCCGAAGTGATGTATCTGGACCTATTCCATAAGCAGAAATTGAATGTCGCCGACCTCAAAGAAGCCATTGTTCCATTAGTGGGCTTTATAGGAAGGATTACTATGCCGTTGGGAAAGATCACCTTGCCAGTCAGGGTAGGGAACATCTTGAAGTTAATTCGAGTGCTTTGTTATTGATATCGAGTCCCCATACCATGCCATTTTGGGAAGATGTTGGCTCCATGCCATGAGGGTCATTCCATACACTTATCATCAAAAGTTAAAATACATTACAAATCATGGAGTGGTCAAAATTCGCGGTGACCAGGCTACAACTCGAAAATATTTCATCGCATCCATTCGCCTAAAAAAGAGAAAAGGAAGGAGATTGAGAACGCCAAGGAGAAAGCCCAGGAAGAGGCTGTTCTCTCTAAATAGCAACTATAATGTGGTCGAATGGGGGTGGAAGAGACCATGGTCCACCCCGCTAATAGGGTCTTTGAAAGCTTAGAAAAAGTTATAGACGATGACAAATTGACAGAAAGCAAGTTTTTGATTGGATCTACTCTTACCGGTCAAGAGAAAAGGGAACTAGTTTCACTTCCTAAAATCAACATAGATGTTTTTGCATGGGAGCCTTACGAGTTTGCTGGGATTGACCCCATCTTAGCGTGCCACCATCTATATGTTGATCCTACTTTTAAGCTCGTTACTCAAAACGATCGTCGAACATATCTTGAAAAGGCTAAGGAAGTAGAGAAAGAGGTAGGGAAGATACTGGATGCAAGATCCATCAGGGAAGTTCAGTTCCTTATATGATTGTCCAACCCAATAGTGGTCCCAAGAGCAATGGAAATTGGAGGGTTTTCATCAATTTCACAGACCTGAATTGAGCATGTCCTAAAGATAGCTTCCCTATCCTGAAGATAGATCATCTAGTCGATACCACAAAGACACATGAAAGGATGATCTTCATTGATGCTTACTCAGGATATCATCAGATCCGCCTGCACGGGCCTGACCGAGATAAGACCTCATTTATAACCTCAGTTGGTTTTTACTGTTATAAGGTCATGCCTTTCAGCCTCAAGAACGGAGGGGAAACATACCAAAGATTAGTAACCAAGATGTTGAAAATATGTTACTAAAACAGTTTATTAAAAATAAACTATTTAAGTAACTCCGAGCTGTTTTTTGAGGAAACTCTTTTCTTGAAAAACCTAAACTATTTGAACACAAGATGTGTTTAACAAAACAGTATGTACGAGATCTATTCAAGATTTTACTAACAGGTTTATAAAACAGTTTAAACAAACTTTAAACTCAGCACAATCAAGAATGAGATGAGGAGATGTAGAAAGATTAAGTTCACGATTTTTTACGTGATAAAACCTCACTATTTGAGGAAACATCCACGACTCCCTCTACGGAGTAAAATGAAAAAAATCCATTAAAACAAATTTATGAGTTACAAACTATATAACTAACATGCATACAACTCAGACCTATATAAGTTTAGGAATGTACCCTCTTGTGTCCTTATAACTTCTCTACAGTTATGATTGTAGATGTTGTTCTCCCAGTTTGTTAACTTCTGATTTGTTCTAGCACTTTACATCGACTCTTTGTTCACAAGATCTTAATACCAACACTTTTCGTGTTGTAGTGTGAAAGTGTTTGTGGAGGTGCTCTCTAACACATGCATACACACACTCACACTTATTAAGTACAAACAGTCCTAACAAATTACATATAAGACTATATGCAATTATCTTTCGTTTTCTTTCTTCTCACAAAACTTTGAACCTGTTTTGACCTTTAAATCAATCCCAGAATCCATGGATATATTGCTTAGAAGACAGTCAAGATCTTAATCAATCTCAGAGTTTTAAAAAGATTTTCGAGATTGAAAACCTCCAAGTGTGATTCCAAACTAGGTCAAAGGTTTAGTTTTTAGAGAACTAGAAACAAAAAACATTTATTGTTGATTTCAAAGTTTAAAGAAATTTTCAGAAAAGAATCAACAATATATTTCTCAAGATGAGAAATAAACTATGTAAATCTAAGTGTGATGTAACATGCAGAACATAGATCTGAAATTTCTATGAAGAAGAAAATAGATTTAAGTAAACAGTTTAAGTTGGAAACAAGATCTGACAAACAAGAGGTTACAGCAACACAAATAGCACTCAAAAACTCAAGAACACTCAGGGTAGTGTTTTGGATATGTAGGAGTTTTTTGTGGAGTGTTTGGTTTGAAAGAGGATTGACGAACAGGGATTAGGGTTAGGGTTTCTAACTCTCTCTCTCTCTCTCTGGTTTCTCTTTTCTCTCTTCTCTCTCTTCTCTCTACTCTCTCTTCTCTCTTATTTATTCTCAGGAATGAAATGGACAAAAGTCTTGGATGACTGAGAAGAGGATCCTTTTTATAGGACGAAGAGAAGGATCGAGAAGCAGGTTAAAAAACAAGGGTCAGGATTGAGTCAATCTGTTTTGACTTAAATCCAAGGGCTCACAGAACGCGGTGGTTAAGAGTCACCTGATTGGTTCAGGAGGGATACACAGGGATTACCAAAGAAAACATGCAGGACGTTGATAAGGTTTGATCCAACGGTTGTAAAGCCACGCGATTGTATACTCAGTGAAGAAACACAAATCCCACCAATCAACGAGCAATAGGTGTTAACTAATAAGTCGATATAAAACGCGCGTCATAAAATAATTATAACCAAACCCTAAAGTCTCTGCCGCTTTTGGTTTCTACCCAAACCAACTTTCAGCCAATAAACCCATTAATCAATAATTAGAGATTGAACCCACAAATTTCTAAAATCAAATTTTAATTAATAAAACCTTGATTAATTTTTTTTTTATAAAATCCCAAAAAATATTTAAAAATTAAATTTAGGGATTTAAACATACTCAACATATGTACACACATAAATATGCAATGTGACATGTACATGATGCATTCTACTGTGTGTGAGTGTTGGTAATTAGATCTAGATCACAACAAGATATATGAATGAAATAGCAAACCAATCTCTGAGGTTCTTTGGTTTCTAGGATGGACATAATTTTGTCACAATTTCCAAACTAGATGAGCACTTATACAATATAGACTCAAGTGAGTCAAGAGTATAAGGGATTCAGATGTTTAGCAAAAAAATGGGAGAGACGATGGAAGTGTACATCGACAACATGCTCGTTAAAAGTAAGAACAAGGCAGATCACCTCTTAGACCTAGCAACAACCTTCAAAATCCTTAGGAGGTAACAAATGAAGCTTAATTCAAGTAAGTGTTCATTGGGGTTCCAGTCAGTAAAATTCTTAGTCTACCTAGTGATTAATAGGAAAATTAAGTTCGACTTTAATCAAATCGATGCTATAACCTAGGTCCAACCTCCTTAGACACTGAGAGATAATCAAAGGATTACCAGAATGCTTGATGTGCTTAATCCCTTTACCTGGCAGTATCAAGCCATGTTGTGAGATCCGCTTTAGTTTGTGAAAAGAAAGGAGAGTAGAGTTTGATTTACTATGCCATCAAGACGCTATTAGATGCTACACAACGGTACTTGCCTCAAAAAAATCTCACCTATTCCCTAGTGGTTTCTTCGAGGAAGTTGAACCATTACTTCAAAGCTCATTCCAAACAGTAATCACCTGTTACCCACTCAAGGTCATTCTACGAAAAGCTGACATCTCTGGGCATCTTTATAAGTGGTCCGTCGAGCTTAGAATTTTTGACATCCACTTCCATCCCATAACAACGATCAAAGGACAGATCCTAGCAGATTTTATTACTAATTTCACAGGAGATCGGTTAGTAAATCAGTTGAATAAAGAGAAATTGGTCATTTATGATGCAACGTTCAAAGACTGGACATTGTATGTTGATAGAGCTTTAAATTCTAAGGGGAAGGAGTAGATTTTATTCTCGTTACCCTCGAAGACACAATAATCGAGCAGGGAATTAGGCTGGGATTTAAAGACTCCAATAATAAAGTTGAGTATGAAGCATTAATCTTTAATTTACAAAAAGCCAAACTGCTGAGGCAAAACACCTTAATGTATTCGGTGATTACAAATTGGTTTCCAAGCAGGTGAGTGGAGACTTTAATGCTAAAGACGATCGAATGGAAGCATACCTCAAAGTAGTAAGAGGAATTATGGGAGACTTTGAGCTGGTGGAAATTTAATAATTCCCACGAGGAAGGAACAGTCACGCTGATGTCTTAGCAGCACTAAGCTTAGCAATTGACTCTGACCTAAAAAGGACAATACAAAATGATTTCCTCGCATAGCTTAGTATCGATCATACATTAGTAGTCGATAAATTACTCCTCACAGATAAAGACCCAAGTTGCATGGATCCCATCATCAATTATCTATGAAGTGACATACTGTTAGACGATAAGAGGTCGGCCCACCAAATTAAAGTCAAGGTTGCTCGTTTCTACCTTATCCCTGAGGGGAAACTTTATAAGAAGTCATTCATAGGCCCCTACCTCTAGTGCATTCACCCATAATATGTCGAGCAAGTACTTAGTGAACTTCACGGGGGCATATGTTTGAGTCATGCAGGTGGAAGATTCCTATCTTTATTAGAGATCAAGGATGGATATTGGTGGCCTCATATGCAGAAATACGCTGGCACATATGATCGCAAATGTGAAAAGTGCCAAAAGCATTCGCCTATGGTTCACCAGCCCGCAAATGACCTAAAATATTTTATCAGTCCACGGTCGTTCACTCAATGGGGATTAGACATCGTGTGACCACTACCAACTGCATTAATAAATCATAATTATCTTTTGGTCACCACTAATTACTTCACTAAATGGGTTGAGGTAGAACAATTGGCAAACACTCGAGACTCTGACATGACTAGGTTCATATGGAGGAACATTATAACTCGCTTTGGGATACCAAGAACCATCATCGCTGATAATGGTACACAATTCGAAAGTGCTTTCTTTTATACTTTATGTGATGAGCACGACATCAAGCACCACTTCAGCTCTGTGGTGTATCCCCAAAGAAATGGGCAAGCAGACCCTTCCAATAAAACCATGATCAATGGGATAAAATAACGATTGGAAAAACCTAAGGGCTCTTAGGTGGATGAACTCCCTCATGTTCTATTGGACTATCTCAACTGGGGAAACACCATTTACCCTTGCTTAGAGTATGGGGGTTGTCAAACCTCTGGAAGTAGGTGTCCCTACTATGAGAACCACACTGTTCGACCAAGGCCTCAATGATGAAACCTTATGCACTAAACTTGACCTAGAAGATGATCAATGAGAGCTACCCATGATAAAGTTAGACACCTACCAATAACAACTAGCCAAGTAGTACAACAAAAAGGGTCAATCCGAGGAAGTTTTCGATAGGAGACTATGTCCTAAGAAAAGTCCTCGATAGTGCTATAAAATCGTCAGATGGAAAATTGGGACCAAATTAGGAAGGACCATTCAGAGTAATCAAAGATGATCTTCAAGGACCAAGAACATGGAACACAACCAATCTCAAGAAGTTTTACTTTTAGATCTTGTTCTGCATCTTTTAAGTTAGAAATTTTTTTAGTTTTTATTGCAGTTTTTATTACTTGATAAAATAATTTGCAATGAATAAAGGTGTACTGGCCCATCTATTCTCAAAGTTTGCATTGGTTTCTTAACGCATCTCGATTATATCTCATTAATTTTCACCTTTTCCAATGATATCTCCTTTGTGAATATTTTGAATGTTTCATGAAAAGGATTAGCAAGTTAAATACAAACACTTTGAATTACCCTCAGGGCCTTGTTGTTAACATAAGATGCCTCATGAGTTGCCCCGGTAGAAACAAAAGCCTTACTGGGGATCCTTAGGCAATAAATTCCACTTTGATTGGTCGCCAACATCTATTGGTCGCAAAAAAAATCTGCTCGAGTGGATTGCCCAATAACCAGGTATAATATCGCCATCATCTCACTTAGGCCTAAGGAAGTGTGACAACACAACCTAAAAGGTAAAGTGAATGGAATGATACTTCTTAGGCATATTGGAATAGGATAAAGTTCAAATATATGGAAGGAATAATGACATCTCCCAAACATCATTTAGTCAGTCACAAAAGCCCAAAATGATTCAAGCTAAGTATAAGTCTATCTAAAGCCTATAGTTGGTCAATCAATATCATTTTGATCGATAAAAGTTCTAAGTAACCTATGAGAATGTAAAATCAATATATGTTTAGTCATCACATGCTCAAAACATAAGAAATTTCTTTATTAAGAATACAAGGCTACAATCACAAGACCAAAAAGAGATACACAAAAGCCTAAGAGAATATAGGGTGTCGAGCAAGATATTTTGCTACAGCTCCCCTCTCACCATCGTTTGGCTTTGAAGCAAATTCTATGACATCTTTATCGAGATCCCGATCCAAGAGTTGGGGAGGAAGAGCATCATTCGGAACCCATTCATCATCTTTTGAAAAGGATTGTGGCTATAGGCAGGACATTGAACCTAGTAATGTACCAATGCTTGGATTCTATTAAGGTTATTGCCACTTTATCAGTGCTCGGCCATCCAAGAGAAAAACCAATGCTTTCATCCTCCTTAAATTTTGTTGGGGAGTCTACCCAACATAACCTTCCCCATATACCTCTCTAGGTCCTACCTTAAAGGAGTATCTCAGGTTTCTGGCATTGTCTTTTAATACTCCAATAAAAGATTTCAAGCTCGCCACCTCTTTTTGTAGAGCATAATTTTCAGACTGTAGGACCTCACCCACTTGGTCGACCTCAGTCCTCGCTAGAAGCTGGGACTATAGGGAATTATCTTCCTCTTGAACGGAGTACCCTATCTTCTCTATTTCCTGGAGGTCATCCTTTTTTTTTGCAATCACTTCAGTGTGGTTTTTGTATCGTTTATTCCTAGCTTTTAGTGAATTGCACGAAGGCTTTGCGAGCTTATAGGATGATATCAGGTTCAATAATTCTCCCCAGTTGAGAATTGGGAGAAATGTAGCGATCTAAATCAGCAGACTATAAACAAAACATATCAAACCAGAAGAAAGTATTAGCATAAACACAAACAGATGAACACATGAACAAAGGGGTAAATTTTATTATCACATAAAAAGAAAAGAAGGCTATTGGCCAGTACATGAAGTTCTCAAAATAAGGTTACAGACCAACAAAAACTTGAATTGTACAAGAAAAATGAAAAATTCTTCTCTACAAGAGCCCTAGTTTTTCACCTGGTCTTCCCCAATTTTGGTATTTCCCTTATCGACCACCTGTTGTTCCTGAACAATACCATCACTCCAGCCAACCACAGCAGGAATGATCCCAGTGTTTCTAGGATCTTGGTCATTTCCTTCTCATTCTTCTTCTTTTTCAATGTAAGTGTCAATACCAGGTGAATAAAGACTGAAGAGTTCAGAACTTGTAGGTGTACTAGCAACCTTCAAGCCCTGGTCCCATACCCTCTTAAAGGAGACCTTGTAGGCATAAGCCATTTGGCGTTAAGCATCCTCGTAGACTTTATAAAAACCTTCACGAAATTTGGCATCTTGGCTTGAGAAAGGTCACCCTCCATTTTGGCCACCTTGCCAGTCAACTCTTTGTTGGCCTCCACTAATCTGGACTTCTCAACAATTAATGCCATCTGAGCATCCCCCAAAGCATTATAGGCCTTAGACATCTCGCTCTTTTCCCACTTCCATGATTGGTGAGAATTGTCAAGGGCCACCTTCTTGGCCTCCAGAGCCACCTTCTTAACCTCCACGGCCTTCTTCAGCTCTTCTTCCCTTCTAAAGTTATCAGAATGATTATCTAGAAGGGAAGTGAAGTCAGACAACATCTGCAAAAAGAATAAAATACGAGGGAATCATAACAAAAAAGGGAAATAGTAAAGAAAAGAAATAAGTAATAAAGACTTAACATAGCCATCCCCTGTGTAATTATGAGGGTGAGTTGAGATGGCCCAAGCCTCATGGAACACTTGCGATCAGCACCAGGCACAGACCTCTTCAGCAAGTTAGAGACTAAAAGGGGGAATTGCCCACACTATCCCCCTCAAGACTAGGGATGATGGTCCCTATAGTAGATGGCAAGGAAAACTTCTTTTTAGCCTAAAATTTCTTCCTCTCTTTCTTTATCTTTTTTTCTTTCTATCCCTCTCTCTCTTTTTCTTCTTCTCGTCATATTTCTTTCTCTCTCTGATTATGCATAAATTCTTCGTATTTATCCCCTTAATTTAGAGGGTTTTATCATCTTGTGCGGTGTAAACCGAGTTGATTTATCTCATATTATTGCTACTAACCTTTTCTATGTAGTGCATCAATTTTCATGTATTTCTCTTAAATTTTACAGGTATTGTACACAATTGTAGAAATGAGAAAATGCAAATTCAAGAAAAATACAAGTAAAGGAAAGTTAAGGGCAAAACATTAATTTTACACCAATAATTCGAACATAGAACCTAAAGAGAAGTTAAAGACCTTGAGTACACACGTATATAGGAAGGAACGCCATCCAATCTGAGTCTCGGGTGAAAATTTATGGATCTTTGAAGTTGAGAAGAAATCAAGGAGAAAAAAAGGAAGAAAAATAAAAAATTCACAAAATCGAACTGATAGCAAAGCATCCAGACCGGTCCCCTCAATTGGCAGACACTGTACCGGTTACCGATTCGGGGGACGGAATTTCATTTTTTCTTTTCTTTTGAAAAGAGTTTTGCATGATTCAAACTCTTTAAATAACGTGATGTATTTATTTCTTTGTCATACCAAACATCATAAAGCTTCTTTTAAGTTAGTTTTTGAGAGGTTTTGAAGCCAAGAAGTGCAGGATTCATATTGTTCATTATTTTTTCGTCAATTTGGATTAATTCAAGGCATATATTCATTCCAAGTAATCTTTTCTTCATTTCCTTCAATTGCTTTAATATTTTCTGTAGATTATTCATTCTTTCTTAGTTAGAATCGCTCCTTGCATGCTTAATCTAACTTTTCTTGCAATTATGATTTCATGCAACATAGATTTCTTGTTTAAACATAGTTTCATAATGTCCAGCTAGATTTCTAAGGGTTGGGATGCATGAACCCAACTCGATGTGGTTTGCATGGAGATAAAAGTGATTCTCTAAATTAAATAAATGATTGAATTGTTGATTAGTTGTACTATCGTCGTAGGACTTTTAACCTCGTTTGCCCTAGGTAACCGGGGTGTTTAAGAGTGCGACGTGCATGTCAGTTATTCTATCACTTCTTTATTTTTATTCTTGATTATGTATGATGCGGGCTTGTACCCTCATATGTGTAATGCTTGAAATTAATAAAGTCAGGGTTTTATTAATTAATTAATTTTTAATTGCTTTTATATCCGGTAAACATACTAGGGTTCGGGGGATTGTAGTCCAACCTATTTTTCTCATTCATTTTTGTCCAGTCACAGTTAGTTTACTCCTACATACGTAGTTTAATTATTAGTTTAATTAATTTGTATTTAGTTAGTAGATATAAAACTCAAAATCAATCATCTTTTCGTTATTTTTCTAGAGTCAACCTTAGGATTTGACGTCTTACATATCGTCATCAAGTTTTGCTTCCTATTTCCCTCAGCATTCGACCCCATCTTACCGGATTTATTACTTACGCGATCGGTTTGCACTTGAACCGTAAGTAGGATGCACTAAGACACATTTTGATTCGCGTCATGTTTTTGGCACTGTTATCAGGGATATAGGTAGACTTTTAGGTGGTATATTTAATAAAAAAAAGGCAAAAAAATCATAAAATCAAAAATCCAAAAAAAATAAAAAAATCAGAAAAGAATTTTTTTTAACATCTCTCAAAGTCCCTTCTTGCAAAATCTGCAATAAACTCCTCAATCAACTCCCACCTGCATTCACGAAAATCCGATAGATGAGTACGACCCCGCTAACTAACACACTCCTAACAAACTGCAGCTTTGGGTTCTAGCTCCTACCCTGCCAAATTCCATTTTGAGTCACACTCCTAGGGCACCGAGTGAGGATTTTGAGTCATTTGGAGAGAGAGATGTTGGATAACGCTATCTTTAGTATGGATGAGGGAGATATACCGTATTGTCCCAAGAGAGAGCTTTTATATCCAGAGTGAACTGTCACCCTTGATGCATTCTACTCCCGTACAATGCCGAATAGTTCCACTTTCGTAATGGGATGATCCATATTCTTCCCACTTTTCACGGTATGGATTCGAATAAGCCTTACCTCCACATTGGTGAGTTTGATGAGGCATGAGATTCATGTAGCGATCAAGATTGCACTCAAGATGTCATTCGCCTCAAACTTTTTCCTTTTTCTTTCAGGGATAAAGCAAAGACTTGGCTTTGGTATTTATCACCGAACTCAATCGGGCCGTGAAGGGAGATACGAGCCAAGTTTCTTTTAAAATTCCTCCCCCAACACAAAACAAATTCCATCATGCCTCAAATTCAAACTTTTAAACAATAAGAAAATGAGCCATTCGATCGTTGTTGGTAGAGTTTCCAAGAGTTGCTCAGCACATGCCCACAATATGGTTTTGAAAAGAATTGCCTTATCTCTTTTTTCCACCAGGGGCTAAGTATAGCAACTAAACAACTCATGGAAATCATGTGCGAGAGACCATTTTGGGAGTTAGATGCAAACGATGCCGAGGCCTATCTTAAGTATTTCCCCGAGACTACTCAAGCATGGGACACATCCGATCCTAACATCCAAAACTGGGTTAGAGAAATGTCGACCACCGATCTTTCCGTGTTCGGTCTTTATCACCTGGATAAGGAGGTTGCATGAAACCTTCAATTTAGTAAACTTGAGCAAAAAATTAAAAACGTACTCGAATCATGATCAAGAGAAACTCCCGGATTCACTTAATCAAGAGAGAAAGTGTGTGCCATTTGTGAGGCATATCATTCAACAGAGGAATGTTCGGCGATACCCGCCTGTAAAGTTATGCTTCAAGAGCAAGTGGGAGCGATAGGAAATATTAAGTATAATTTTAATGCCCATCACGGGAATTCTTATAATCCTTCATGGAGGAACCATCCTAGATTTATTTATGGGTAACCAAATGATGCATTGAATCCCAACTCACAAATTGCCCCACCTCCACCTCCACCACCAACTCCGTACTTTCAACAAGCATGACCTTCTTCACCATATATCACCCCACCACAGAGAAATCTCAAAGTACTATACACCAATTCATCTAGTCCCAAAATGCAAACAATGCTAAGTATGACCGTATGTTTACCAAAATGAATGCGAATATCTCTGGGTTGCAATCCTCTTTAAGTATCCAAGAGAAGGGTAAGTTTCTGGCCAAAGACCTCCTCAAGGTTAAACTAGTGTTAGATCTACATCCTACGACCATCAAGAGCAATGTAGTGTAATTACCACTCTATATAGTGGGAGAGTTGTCAATTTAGTACCTCCCCCACACGACAAACCCAAAGATAAGGAGGTTTCGCCCGGCACGAAAGAGGCCGAAGATGCCCCCTTAATTGAGAGTGACAATGAGGAAAACACTAGTAGGCCCAAGGTCATAGTGAAACCCTCCCCCCCCCCCCCCCCCCCCACCGCTGCACCGTTCCCTCAACTGTTGGTTCCATCTCAAAAAGGTACCTCCCCTGAAGATGTGTTAGATGTCTTCAAGCAAGTAAATCATAATTTACCTTTCCTTGAGGCCATAAATCAAATTCCTGCCTATGCTAAAGTCCTTAAGGACTTATTGACATTAAAAAGAAGGCTAAAGGTAGAGAAAAATGTGTTCCTAGCACAAAACTTCAGCTCAATACTATCAAGCGACCTTCCACCAAAATTCAAAGATTCGGGTGCACCCACCATTTCGTGCATCATGGGGAGGAATCAAATCGAGAGAGCGCTAATATATTTAGGAGCAAGTGTTAACATTCTCCCATACTCCATCTATAAGCAATTAGACTTGGGGGGCCTTAAGCCCAAAATGATGAATCTCATGCTTACAGATCGTTTAGTGAAGATACCTCGGGGGTTGTTGAGGACGTGATCGTCCAAGTTGACACTTTCTACTTCCCGATAGATTTTATCATTTGGGATGAGGAGCCCTCCATTTTATCGAGAAATTAAGTTCCCATCATTTTCGATCGTCCATTTTTAGCTATGTCTAATTCCTTGATTCACACTTGAAATGGGCGAATGCAACTCACGTTTTGGAATATGACCTTCGAAACAAATATCTTCAACATCACCAAGCCCGAGGGTGATGAGAGCAAGTTGTGCGAGACGAATCTTTTGTAATATGTAGTACACGAGTCAAAGAGGAACCACTCGAGAAATCATGTAGGGGTAAGTCTTACAACATCAAGTGAGAGAGACACTCCTAACATTGATCGAGAGGAGAGGGAGGCGTGTTTAATGACCACTATTGAGAGTGTAGAAATGGAGAGCGGGAGATATCACGTTGTTGAGTGTGAGAGAGAGATGTTGAAGATTGAGCAAGTGAGAGAGGACATCGAAAGTAAGCAAGAGAGCTAGGTAGGAGACATGAACCTAGAAAATTTTGAGATAAAAATCGGGCCGGTGGATGAGATCCTCACTATTGGACCCATGTTGTCACATCGAAGAGTGTGAAAGGAAAAATAGGGCCAATGAGATCCTTCTTCGTGACCATCCACCCGTGACACTCGAGTCCTCGGATGTGGTAAAGTAGAGGAGGCAAGTCTCGTCCCATTTAGATCCCGACCCATGTAATCCCGAAGTTAAGAGAGATCTAGGTTTACCATGTCCCTCAAATTTCAATCGAGATGTACCCACCAAATCGGGACAAGTAAGTTGTAATTCGATAGGGCACCATGAGAATCCCAATCATGACAGATATCACGAACCTTAAGGTGACTCCTTTATCTTTAGGAAGGGTTCCAACTTATTCCATCTGTTGGTTTACGATGGTAGGACGGGAGAAATAAGGAGAGCATTAGACCCCGTATTCGGGGTCAGATGAGTTTTTAGGATTGAGAGAGAGGTCGTCGCACCCCTGACGTATATGGGGTGATTCTTGTGTATATTAGTTAGTTTTTGGTTAGGGTCGTTAGATGTATTTAGGAAGCAAGTTCGTTAAAGAGAGAAATGTGAAGGAATTAACGTGAGAGCATAGTAGTTTTAGAGGTGAGTTGTCATGTATTTCGTAGCTAAATCTTGGGTAGGAATATTTTTGGAAGGCCCAAGAAAAATCGAGCGAGAAGAAGCCTAAGTTTAGAGAGTAAAAGAGAAGGAAAGAATACCTTTAACAGTGTCCGAGACCAGTTCGTCCCCAAGGCCACCGATTCGGTTCGCTAATACGAAAAAAATAAAAATAAAAAAGGACCGGACCGATTCGGATATCAATAGTTGTCTCCAACAGCTCTTAGAATCCTAAGGGTTTCCCCCCCATTTCCCAAACTCTTTCCCCCAATTCCCAAGTCCATTCCCTCCAACTCTCCCCTCCAAATACATTCCCCTTTTCCCTCCAATGTTCCCCTCCAAATTCATCCCTCACCCCTCCACACAGCACTTATAAATACACACCATCTTCACACCATTTCACCTCACACCTACCATTCATATCTCTTTTACTGTCTATCTCTCATATTTAGGGAAAATTAAATTCTTGTCAAATGGACACTAGAGCAGCAAGACCACTCCCCATACAATACACATCCACCGAAATCCTCCACGACGGCAATAATGAGTACTGCTCCCGCCAAGTGAAGAGGTGGTGCGACGCTTTCTTCACCCCATCCCGCTCAATGCATATTGAGCACAAAATTAAATGGGAGGAGCTTTCGAAATCGTTCAATAACCTATTTAGGTCGAGAGGTTGGTGTAGATTATTTAGGGACCCTCATGCCAAAGTTTGGGAGGATGAGGTGCGAGTCTTCTATGGCACTCTCATCCGAACAGGGGAATTTGAAGCGGAAGCTTATGTTGATGAGAGGCACATCCCATTTTCACTTGATATCGTCATCCAAAAATTTTGCACCATGGATGTCCTGACCCCAAATCGATTTGACTACCCGATCAATGCCGAGAGAATTACGAAAGGGGCATGCATCCTCCGCCTAGTTCCCGGGAAGTTGTAGAATCAAGAGACTTTCCCCGTGGGGTCTCTTCCTGAAAAATCCTGCATAGCCTTCCACATTATGTGCGCCAACATTCTTCAAACCTCCAACAATTTGAAATACGTCCTATGCAATCCAATCTCCTCAACCACTTTTTCAATACCCTCACCCTGATCCATCTCTTACATGTTTTCTATGAAGATATCATGAACGCGACTATGGATAATAAAGGTCGAGCTCCTCTACCATACCCCCGCATTGTCACCTCCCTCCTTGATGATGCCGAAATATAACCCCCCAAACCTTTCCTCGCCTCCCAAAGGCAATTGGGCAAGAACCCCACGCCCAAAGCGAATGCCAAAGAGAGGTGATACAAGCGGTGGCGAACGTGGGTGAGGATTTTGAGATGGGAGATGAGGAAGAGCCCGAATACGATGAGGAGGAGGATTTGCATTACTGGCCGGTGGGAGTGGACATCACTCGTCGCATTGAGAATTTGGAGACGAGTTTTAATAATTTTTTAAGGGATTATAGGGCAGACCAAGAGGCATACTAACGCGACACTAGCATGATGGTCCGCCTTCAAGAGGAAATTTACAAGCTCCATATAAGTGAGGGGGTACTAATCCCCACTTACTTTTATGAACCCTATCATCCCAATGCCCTTGTACCCTCTCACCCTCCTCCACAATAAGCAGTGTTAGGATGTTGTTGCTAAGTTTTTCTTTCCATATGTATCTTCCTTTAGTTATTGTAATCCTTGTTTAGTAATACAAAAAAATTGCGTTTTGCCTTAGTTTATTTTTACGCACTTTCCTTTATTTTAGATTTTAGTCCTTTTGCATAGGGACTTTACAAAAGCCTAAGTTAGGGGGTAGGCATGCGCTTTAAAATTTCACAAAGTCCAAAATGCCTAAAATTTTGAAAAAAAAAATAGAAAATTTCGAAATTTTCCAAAAAATTTGAAAATTTTTGAAAAAAACAAAAATATTTTTCTTCAAAATAAATAAAAGTTGGAATTTAAATTGTGAGGAAATATCACTGACATTTTGTTTGAAGTCTAAACTTATAAAACTATCAAATGCACTAAGCCGAAATTGACCTAAGATGGAAATTGAATGAAAATTGACGGCTTAACGAATAAATGTGGAGATTAACCAAACTAGTGAGATTTTGAGCCTATCATTTTTTGCAAGTAATTAAATCAATCCGAGTTAATGGTTCACTCAAAGTTCTTTTCAGCGGTTAAATAAGTCGTTAAAGATCTCAATACATTTGTTTTGAATGGTTATGGGAAACGAGTGAGATGTTGTCTTAAAAAATGCGCTAAAAATATCTCTAAATTAAAATCATTCTCGAGACGCATATCGTAATATAATTAGTAATTCGGACAATGAAGTAGTCCCTCATTTATTTAACCCAAAAATATTAGCCATAAAAAGTTATGAAAAATTATCCCTTTGCAACCCAATTTAAGCCTAATAAAATGTTCCATTTTTGTTTGAGAATCAAAAAAACCCAATTGGCCCAGAATTGTGAAAATTGAAAATTCATCAATAAAGTCCAAATGGTGCAAGAAAAAGGGGCAAGAAAAAAAGAATAAGAGAAAAATGCTCAACAAAAAGAGCAAGAAAATAAAAATATGAAATATAGAAAAAAAAATAGAAAAATGAGCAAAAGCCCGAAAAAACACTAATGGACATCATAACAAAATTTTCCAATTCCGAATGTCTCAAACAATCCCAATTTTACCCAATACACTTTAAAACCCGAAAAAGTGTTAATCAAGTCCAAATGGCGAAATTAATAACCGCATGGAGAGCTAAGACATGAAAAGATAATAGGAGAGATTAATTGGTGTGAATAAGAGACGATGTTTTCCATTTTCCAATGACCGTATTACGATGAAGAGATCTTTTCACCATAAATATTTCGTCTTTCAATTTGTGTGTGTGAATTTGTGTTCCACTATATTTAATCTTTATATCACGTATACCGAGAGATATAGCCACATTTTGAGTGATTCATTTATGAGAGAATCGGTGAGATTTGAAATCAAAATGAATTTTCGTAAAGTAACGTAATAATCAATCAGTGGAAATTAGCAATTAAATTTCTGGATTCGCACACACACACACTACGAATTGAGACTTGTGAATATAAATTTATGGTGACTATTTTTTGAAAGATTTAAATTGAACAATTTTTGGTATTTTGATTTTTCTTTGAGTCGAAAAATGAATTTTGTGGGTACATTCACTGTAAACCCTCACAAGACACAACTCGTCCTACTAGGGTAACCTATCATACGCTAAATGAAATAGCTTGCCCGCGAAAGAGGTAGTTTATCCCATTAACACGTTTGTTGACTGTTGAATTTTGCTTAGATTCTTTTACATTACTCGGGATGATCAAAGTTCTAAGTTAAGGGGTTTGATTAGGCATAAATTCTTCATATTGATTCCTTTAATTTAGAGGTTTTTATCACCTTATGCGGTGTAAACTGAGTTGATTTATCTCATATTATTTCAACTGACCTTTTCTATGTAGTGTATCAAGTTTCGTATATTTCTCTTACATTTTGCAGGTATTGTACACAATTGTAGATAAGAGAAAACTCAAATTCAAGAAAGATACAAGTGTAGGAAAGTCAAGTGAAAAATAGTAATTTTACATCTAGAATTTGGATATGGAACCTCAAAGAAAGTTGAAGACCTAGAGTCCACAAGTATGTAGGAAGAAACGTCATCCAAATCCGAGTCCCGGGTGAAAATTTGTGGATCTTTGAAGTTGAGAAAAAATCAAGGAGAAAAAAAGGAAGAAAAATAAAAAAGTCACAAAACCGAACCGATAGCAAAGCATCCAGACCGGTCCCCTCAATTGGCAGAAACCGGACTGATTCACTAGTTAGAGAAGGAAAAGACTGGATCGGTTCGATGAATGGAATTTCAATTTTTCTCTCTTAAAAAGAGTTGTGCATGATTCAAACTCTTCAAATAGCGTGATGTATTTATTTCTTTGTCATACAAAATATTAGAGAGGTTATTTTTAGTTGGTTTTTGAGAGGTTTTGAAACCAAGAAGTGTAGGATTTTTGTTAAGTATTTTCTTCATCAATTTGGATTAATTCAAGGTTTATATTCATTCAACGTAATATTTTCTTCATTGATTTCAATTGCTTTAATATTTTCTATAGGTGATTCATTCTTTCTTAGTTAAAATCATTCCTTGCATGTTCAATCTCACTTTTCTTGCAATTATGATTTAATGCAACATAGATTTCTTGTTTAAACATAGTTTCATAATGTCCAACTAGATTTCTAAGGGTTGGGATGCATGAACCCAACCCAATGTGGTTTGCATGGAGATAAAAGTTATTCTCTAAATTAAATAAATGATTGAATCGTGTTGATGAGTTGTACTACCGTCGTAGGACTTTTTAATTCGTTTGCCCTAGGTAACCGAGGTATTTAAGAGTGCGACACGCATCTCAGCTATTTCGACACCGCTTTATGTCTATTCTTGATTATGTATGATGCGGGTTTGTACCCTCATTTATGTAATGCTTGAAATTAATAAAGTCTGGGTTTAATTAATTATTTATTTTATAATCGCTTGTATATCCGATAAACATAATAAGGTTTGAGGGATTGTAGTCCAACCTATTTTCTCATTCATTTTTGTCTAGTCACAGCTAGTTTACTCCTGCATACATAGTTTAATTATTAATTTAATAAATTTGCATTTAGTTAGTAGATATAAAACTCAAAATCAATCATATTTTACTTCTTTTTCTAGAGTTAACTTTAGGATTTGTCGTCTTACCTATCGTCGTCACATTTTACGTCCTATTTCCCCTAGGATTTGACCCTGTCATATCGGGTGTATTACTTACGCAATCGGTTTGCACTTGAACAGTAATTAGCACACACTACAATCACATTTTGAATCATGTCACTCTCTCTCGCTCTCCTTTTGTTCTTATTCTCTTTTTCTCTATCTTTCCTTTTCTTGATATCTCCCTTCATCGAAAGGGCCAGAACCACTTCCCTTGGGAGAGTCTTCACCAAAAACCCTTAAAGTAAGAATTCTATCAGACAAGACTGCATGATCATCATCAGGAAGCCTCAACCTCCTCTTCTTGACTAAAGTAACCATGTCCTCTTTTCCTCATACTTCTATTCCTCATATTCTCTCTATTTCGCTCTCTTCCTCTTCTTCCTCAGAACTTTCCTATGGAGCTCTTAAAATTGGGACCTGATGGACTAGTTGAGCAATAAAGTTGGTTCTTGTGTTCTTGTATTCCAATAGAAAGGCCACCGACCTAAGGTGATCACCTTTTGCCAATATCCCATTTATGCTCCAGGCCTTCGTGAGCTGCTCAATATTGATCTCACTAATGTCAGGCTCTTAGTTCTTGGCACGATCTGCAATCACAAAGAAGAGGAATATCGACCACAATAATGAGAAGAATTCACAAGAAGTTAGCAGAAAGGAAAAAAAAAGAGGAAGAAACCTATATCGACCTCTCCATAGTAAACAATGGGAAGGTCACATGGTCTCTCCCCCTCCAAAAGTGGAAGGTGCTTTCAGTTCCTTGCTTTGAACCCACTTTCCCAATAGTCCTTTTGGGAATCCAGAAGATTAACCACCAGAACTTGCTCAGATTTTCTGGTCTTCAAATACAATAAACCCTCTTTGGTTTTTTAGAATACGTAATAGTAACATATCTCAGCCAGTCCCAACCTTGTTCCATAAAGAGTATTTATTATATGTACACCATTTACTATCTTCTATACATTAGGGGCGCACCGAGCAGGAACAATGGAAAAATCTAAGGAATAACTCATTGGGGGAAATGTCTGACCCCCTTTAGTTATCAACAGGGTATGAATCTAGTGCCCCTCGTCCACTTTACGAACATTACGAGGAAGAGGACACAGTCGATAACTACCCACTCCGGAATGTTATACTTACGCCTAAATTCTTCTAAAGACTTACCATCCAACACCACTATAACTGAACAGAGCAAGAACCCTAACCACAGTAACTAGCTAGTATAGAGAAAAAGAACCAAGAAGTGGTAGGGACTATAACTTACAGGCGGTAATGAAGCTTTGATGAAGAACAGAAAGAGATAAACTTCAACTTTTGAAGAAAAAGAAGAGCTTAGGAATGAAGTATGTGCAAGGATGACCAGAAGCAGTGAACAAACGCTTGAGTAAGCAATAATTGATCACCAGAACACTCAAATGATGGGTTTAGACTTCCCAAAAAGATTTTGGTGCTTCAGTTTCTTCTAAAGACAAGAGTTCCCTTATTGCAAGCCTTGTTATTATAAAGATACCGCCACAGACTCTCACTATATTATAAGACTTGGACCTCCAACCCAGTTAAAATCTATTGGCCCATAGTCAATAGCCTAAAGATTTCAGGGGCAAATATGGGAGCTCACTTTTTGCAAGCCCATGAAAGTAGCCGACTAAGATAACTTGAGTTATTTGGATCGGCCCAAATCATGGCTTATTTTTTACAGAGACAGTTTAGTTAAGAGAAGGATACTCGCAGATATGGTCAAATTAGGTGTCAAGAATCTCGATCAAGATATTCAAGCACCTCATGGCCAATCCACGAACTAAGATGGAGTTACTTAAATAACTCAAACTCTGTAACAAACACGAATGTAAATTGTATTCCCTGAACCGGGGCAAAGGGAAAAAATTGTAATTGTTGAGAGATACTTAATAAAAAAAATAAGTAATCTCTCTGTGGACGTAGTCAAGTTGTCGAACCACGTACATCGTTGTTGTGTGTGATTTCATTTACTTTTTGCCTCTTGTGATTGCTTTCGTGAATCCTTAATTGTGAATCATCTGCACTGACACAAACCCTAGAAGATATGTTACGTGCTTGTACGTTTTATATGTCTGACCATTGGAATATATATTTACCCCTTGTTGAATTTTCATATAACAATAGCTACTAAGATAGTATTAAAGTTTCCCCATTTGAATCTTTATATGGACGACCTTGTAGATCCCCTGTATGTTGGATAGAATCAGGAGAAAGTAAACACTTTTGTCCAGAAATAATTTAAGAAACCACCGAGGTAATACAAAAGATTCGAGAGAAGTTGAATATAACCCAAGATCGATAGTAAAGTTATGCAGACCATCATCGAAAATTACTAGAATTTCAAGAAAATGAGCAAGTATTTTTGAAAGTGTCCCCCGAAAAAAAAATCACGTTTCGGGAAAAAAGGAAAATTAGTCCCCAGATATATTGAACCCTTCACAGTTTCTAAAATAATCGGCTCTGTACCCTATGAATTAGAATTACCTACGAAATTATCCAATATCTATAACGTTTTTCATGTATCACAGTTACGCTGGTATATATCAGATACATGCCATACCATCACATGACAAGATGTTTCAGTTGAACCCAACCATGAATTTGAAGTACGTCTTATTCAAATTCTTGATCGCCAAGTGAAGTATCTTGGAAATAAGGAAATCCATCAGTTAAAGTACTTTGGGAGCATCAGAACTAGTAAGAAGCTACATGGAAATAAGAACAAGCAATGAAGAATCAATTTGTGTAAAACCAAAAGTCTTCTAAAGAGGAAAGAAACTACGTTTAAAAAAATACAACTTTGTTATTAACTTAGACACCTTAAAGTAAGTTAGATAACTTGAGATATATTTAACCTTTAAACGCCAACCTTACATCAAAATAATCCTATAAACCTCAACTAACATAAAATTCTAGTTCCAACCCTCGAAACTTTCTAAAATTACCAAAATACCCCTATACTTTACAAAAAGTGTACTTTTAGGGCTATAAAAGAAAATATACAAACAATGAATGACTAAATTCAAAACTTTCTTAATTATATTTCAACCTCTGTCCACATGCTACCCGACATCACCATAAGGTGTTAAAACCACATGGAAACCCCTATGTGCACCCCACTTAACCACAATAAAAACCTCACCTAAACTAGTTCAAATCCACCTCCCTTTAGCTCCAATAAAATCCTCACATGAAATAGTATAAATACCCCTCGACCCAATCAGTAAAAACTCACCTCATAATTCAGTTTCAAATATTGAAATTTCCCTCAATTCAGGTATCTTATCATTTTATGCTTCATTTTCAATTCTTTCAATTCTACTAGTTTTTTGCATAGTTAACACAATTAGAACACTCATAATATGCAAGTTTTTACTTGTAAAATGGCATAGGATAGTAAAAACCCAGTAGGAACACCATTAAAGCTTGATTTTTAACGGTGAGACTCGATATATTGCCTTAAACTTTGATTTGAAGCCATGTATAACTTCATTATAACCTAAGGATCTCGAGTGTAATGATTAGAAGCCATGAATGTTCATGTAGAGCTCAAATCTATCAAAAGTGTTTTTCAAACTCAAAACCTGCAAATTCAAAATTCTCCATGTACAATCCATCATAATCTTTTAAATAAAAACCAAAATACTCTCACACATAGTGGAAACCAAACCTAATTCATAAGAGACCTTGACATACTCTAGAAATTCACGAAAGTCGGATTGAATTTTCAGGAAAAACATTGTTTTAAAACTTGAGTTATACCGAATGTCAATCCAAAAAAATTATATTTGGATTTCTCACGAAAAATTATGTTAAGTTTGTTAAGGAATCATCTCAAATGGTATAGCAACGAAAGAGAAAACTTGGTCAAAAATTAAAACCCTAAAAAGTCAAAATTGAGAGGTTAAAGATGAAGACTTTCTTCAGAAACCTTGGCCACGCACGTGAGGGCGCGTGGCCAATCAGTAAATTCTTTTTTTTTTCTCAAAATTTTTATTTAACTTTTCAGATCAAAATGGTATAAGATAAGACCGTGTTTGGATATTCCTAGCTAAAGTTATGCAAAAACAAGGTTTTTACTTAAAGAAACTTTTTCAAAATTACAAATTAACCCCTATTAAATATTCTAACTTATGAGTTTGATCCCAAAACTTTGCCCATACATACATCAAACTATTTTAAGATAAAAACTCTCTTGCACAAAAGTTCAATAATGAGCTTAAGTTTTATATTTTAAAGTCCCAAGATAATTATAAATAAGCCCTAGAACTTTTAAAAAATACAGTTTTAAATACAAAACTGACTGATTAAACCCCTAATACTTATATACCACACATTGTATAACAGAATATCATGCCACAGTTCTTCCAAAAATCCCAGTGTGATAGCAGCCAACCGAATACCAAGCAAGTAGGTATTTCCTACCTTTTCAGTATTATACTTTGCATATTTGAAATACTATTATTGATATCACTATGTGATAAACCTATTTACTCTTAGTGTGTGCATGTTATTATACTGCCATACTACATATTTTGTTAACCATCATCAGTATTTGAATTTATCATCAGTATTTAAACTTAAGGATCAATTTGAACCCTTCTCATCTAATAACTGACATCATGTACCTTATTAATTCAGTTTACTCTAGAACTTTGTGCCATTTTTACTATAAGCATCAGTATTAACTAGGAAGCAGACTCACGTGTTATCCCACGAAACTTTCTACTCAGCCTACTAGTCTCAGATGATTGAGAGCTATGATTATTGCTATATACGTATGAATGCCACTTTAATTGTGTGTATAGTAGATTACTTTTCCTCAAAAGTTATGGGCTGACTAATTATTATTATAAGTTAACCAATGGCTTAATTACTTCTATAACCTTTAGTGAACTAGTAAGAATGGGATTATTAGTTCAAAACTCTTTAACTTTCTTTACATGATCCTAACTAAACCGGTAATGAACTGTATATCTTAAACGGAATAATCACAATGGAATTGTGAGATCCAAAATTTTGGCGTTGCAAAATATAATAAATATGGAATTATCAGCTTATTATTGTCAACGTTTTAAACAATGATTCTATACACACTGTAACTCTCATTCATATTTATATCATTGTTATAGAACTGGTATAACTTTCTTAGCATATTTTTGCTAATTCCTTCCTTATCCAGATGCGCCAAGAGAAAGAGGATAGTATCTCTTCCCTACTAGAGACAGAGACAGGTCATGTGTTTCCGTATGTGACCGTACGTGCATAGATTAAACCAGATGGCGTCAAGGAGTGGTGATTTTCAATTTTCTATCTTATCGTGTGTACTAAAACATGTGACTCACCCATGAGGTGGTTTAACCCTATGTCAACATACTAATAATTAATAAATTATGTTATTCCGCCTTAGCTTTACTTCATTTCTTTATGTGTACTTTTTGTTCATTCATGCCAATGTTTGCTTGTTTAGAATGTTCAACTATCTGGGTTTGAAAGTAAGCAACCTTGCTCCAACTTTTACCACAGTGCGTGCTTATGATAATACTCGTTGAGAGGTGATGGGATCATAAAGCTTATAATAAGGGCTCGCCCTATAAACCCCGTTACCAACTCCAAGTTATCGACATACCTACTTATTTCGATCTATTGCTTGGTCGATCGTAGCTTCATAGCATAAAGGGGGTATCTTCCTCTCTCCATCAGAAACTGAAGTTCTTCTCTAAAGGGCAGGTCATCACCATTATGGGAGACGATGATAATACCGAGAATGAAAGTATCAGTAACAGCATGGGGTAAATGACATGCTTATGTCTATCTTTCGAGTCGAACCACTTCTATTCCCAATAGGGGATGATTTTAAAGATCGAGTTTGTCCCAAGCACATCCCTCGCGGCAATGTTAATGTGATACGATGTTAAAGAATATACCTGGACTTGGGTTAGGATAATGACAACAGGGGATACTGGAGCCTATAGCACTTAAGAAGGCATTTCCTTCATGTGGCCTGGGTTATCAACCATCATCAGAGGAACACAGAATGCTCCACCAACCACGATTGAAGAGAAGTTAGACTATTTTAGTGGATTTCTTAAATGAAAGTTTCATCAAAGAGGGTGAAGATTTTCCCTTTTGTGTCTTTCCCAAACTATAGTATGATAATGTGGACAAGAAGATGGAGCTATGGATGGATATATTCTTTCACGATAGTTACACTTGGGCCGAGGACTCCCAGCATCATATCCAACCGCTCATTGAGAAGACGGTAATATTTTCCAAGGTATTCGAGGGAAGTTAGTCTGACGACTCATTTAATTTGCAGAAATTGGGCCTCACACTCTTCATGATCCACTATGGCACTACATCGTCAGACCTATCCACTATAATTAAGACTGTCAATGAATCCCTCATCAACTAGAATGCTATACGAGTTCCACCTACTGAAATGCAACCCAACCCAGATGTTTATCCTATTTCTTCCTCTTTTGTTGTTCCTTCTTTTTCCAGATAACAATGTAATCGAGACCTCCTTCGACAATGTTCTCAATGTTATTTTTCTCGAGAATTAAATAAATAAATATTTTGAGTATCTTGTCGTGCCTTACATTAGTTGTCTTGAATCTAATCAAACTCTTGATGATGATGATGATTTTGTAAATAAATAATTATGACCAATCTTAATAAGGTTAATAACAAACAACATAATCGCATTCAAATTAATATGGATGAAATTGTTGTTATCAATCTCTGTTCTAGTAGCCAACTGCGCGAGATAATAATAGGGTCCACCCTTGATGAGCATGAGTGTGAGCAACTCGAATAACTGTTGAAGGAATTTTTGGACATCTTCGCATGGTACTACGACAAAATGCTAAGCATTGGACTTGAAATAGCTCAACACGAGATTTCAATTCTCTCAAAATCTAAACCGGTTAAATAAAAATTGTGAAAGCTCTTCATCAAATGGTCTCTCAAGTTTAAAGAAGAGGTGGTCAAACAGTTGAACATAGGATTCATTCGGGTGATCGAATATCCCATATGGCTAGCCAATATTGTAACTATGATAAAATCAGGAGGAAAAGTCTACATGTGCGTTGACTACTAGGATTTGAACAAGGTATCTCCGACAGATGATTACCCAATGCCCAATATCGACATGATCAAGCACAACACGACCAATCACTCTCTCAAGTTATTCATTGATGGCTTTGTCAAATACAATCAGATCAAGATGAACCCTAATTATTAAGAAAAAATTGCATTAATCACTACTTAGGGAACCTTCTGTTACACAGTTATGACATTCGATCATAAAAATGCAGGGGCTACCCACCAAAGGGCTGCCATAACCATCTTGCATCATCTGATACACAAAGAGGTCAAGGTATAAGTGGATGATATGATCATCAATTCTAAGACTCGAGAAGATCATATTCCCTCTCTTCAAAAGTTCTTCAAACGACTTCGGTGATATCAGATGTGACTCAATCCACAGAAATGTGTCTTCGACATCACAAAAGGAAAAATTTTAGGATTTATGGTGAGCGAGAAGAGGAAGCGGATCCTGCCAAACTGAAAACCATACCCGAAATGCCACCCCTAACGAAGAAGGAAGTCTAGGGATTCTTGGGAAAATTATAGTATATCAGTCGGTTCATCAGCCAGTTAACTTCTATTTGTGAACCCATCTTCAAAATCCTTCGAAAGAATTCAACCAAAGTCTGGAATAAAGCTTGTCAAGAAGACTTTGACCGAATCAAGCTGTATCTTACACGATTTTTGATACTCATGCTGTCGTAGCTTGGTGTCCCTGTACTCTGATGCTTGACCATAATAGACACTGCAACTAGGTCTTGCTAGCCCAATAACTTAAAGAATCTAGCAAAAAAAGGCCATCTACTACGCTAGTCAAAAATTAGTTGGGTAAAAGTCAACTACACTATCTTGGAGAAAGCATGTGTCGCGTTAGTCTGGGTTACTAAAAAACTACAACACTGTGTGCTCGCTTTTCCATCAGACTTTTATTCCGAATGGATCCTGTCAAATACTTTCTCAAGAAACCTTCCATATCTAGCCAAATGGACTGATGTTTGATGTTGCTATCTTATTTCAATATTGTGTATGTCACGCAGAAAGCCATGAAATGAAGAGATATCTCTTAATACCTTAGTTACTACCCCATGGAAGAAGCCAATGTTTTGATATCTGATTTCTTATATGAAGACATCCTTTGCACCTCTCAGGAAGACCTCCGATGGAAAATGTTCTTTGACGGTGCTGCCAACCAAAAAAGATACGGCATTTGAATACTCCTGATCTCCCCTGATGACTCTCACGCTCCCATTGCCATCAAACAACATTTTTCCTACACCAACAACATGACCGAATATGAGGCATGTATTGTAGGCCTCAAATTATCTCTCAAGAAAAGTGTTTTGCCCTCATCATCATCCAAGTCCTTAAAAGATGAAAAGTTAAAGACAAAAAGCTCTTATCCTTCCACACCCACTTAGAAGAGATGGCGTCTCAGTCTTGAGATATCACATTCCACAATTTGACCCGAGCAAGGAACAGCTTGGCCGATGCCCCCTTAGCCTCCATGGTCGTCATGCTTGAGGGAATAATGATAGCTCCTTTCCTAGTAAAAAAAAAGCTAAAATGACCCACTGCTACCACATTGATCTCGTCACAAAAGAGGATTTTGATAGATGTTAATAAGAAAGATAAAGTGACCCTTCGAAAATTGGTTGCCCAGTACATTATCTACGATAAATCAATGTTTAAGAGAAACTTCAATGGAACCCAATTACACTACATCGCAAAGATTGACATTGAAGAGATGATGCAGAAAATCCACATCGAGGAAAGAGAACCCCGCGTGAATAATCATATAATCGCTAAGACGATTTTTCGATAGGGCTACTATTGGACCACCATGGTTTACAATTACACCACTTATGTCTGAAGATGCCCTAAATGCTAAAAATTTGCCAATCTCCAGCCCTAACCTCTACGAGAATTATACAATATGACTTCTCCCTAGTTGTTCTCCACATGGGGCATCGATGTCATAGGGAGAGTCACACCCAAAGATTCCAATGGGCATGAGTTTATCATGGTTTCCATTGATTATGTAGTGCTAGATGCCAAGAAGGTAGCCAAATTTATCCGAAAGAATATTATCTGCCAATATGGGGTTCCGTATTAGCTAGTGTTAGATAACGGGTTACATTTCAAGGAAGAAGTCACATAATTGGTCGACGAGTATGGGATTCAGAGACACAAATCTTCTCCCTACCGACCATAAACCAATGATGCAGTTGAAACCACTAATAAGAACCTCAAAGTAATCATTAGTAAGATAACTGAGAGTTACCGAGATTGGGATGATCGGATCCCTTATGCCTTCTAGGGCTACCGTACTTCAGTTCAAGCATTTACTAGGGCTACCCCGTACTCTTTGGTCTATGGCATGGAAACAGTCCTACCTATTGAACTAGAAATACCTTCACTACACATCATGCTTGGAATTAAAGTTAACAAGGAAGACTAGCATCAGAGTCGTCTTGATGAGTTGTCTCTCTCAGAAAAGACGGTAAAGGCTCTATATCATATACAAGGATACCATCAGCGATAGCGCGATCATTCAACTGGAAAGTCAAGGACCGTGGTGTCTAAGAAGGGGACCAAGCCCTCAAAAAAATCATAGAACCCGTCTGGGACCCTAGAGGGAAATTCAAGAGAAATTGGGGTGCCCCCAATAGCGTTATGAAGATCCAGTCTGGTCGAGCGGACATGCTCACTGACCTTGACAGAGAAGAGATGGTTCATACGATCAACCTAGACTGTGTTAAGAAATTCTAACCCTAGCTCGAGATCTCAGTGCGCTACGACTCCTCTCATCACCCTAATATTCTATAAAAAAAATCTTCATTTCCCTCTACTGAGAACTACATGGAGCCTGATCCTCTAAAAAAACCTTTTTCTTTAAAAAATAAAACACAATTTTTTTTTAAAACCTCCAGAGGTATGTATGCAGCTCATACGCTTTACATGGGCATGGTCCCCTTTTTTCACAAAATGCTATTGTTTTTTTACCTCTGAGAACGATGGTTCGCTCTATTATTTACATGAACGAAAGGATTATGTATGCCTTAGTGATTGTAATAGATAATTCAAATTTAAAACTCATCAAGAGGCACAACAATATAGTTAAAATATTTTTTATTCCATTATGGGAAAATCAAGTGCAATTACATGAAATATCAGCATAGGGATTCAAACAACTACCCTCTCCAAATAAACTCTCACTAGACAAAACCTAACTAAAGCTTCCCAAATTTATTTCCAAAAAAAAAAATTAAAAATAACCAAACACATATCCATCACAAAAGCTTCACAATAAGCACCATCTTTATAAAAGACCCTATCTGATACTGTCGGAAGACCCAACCCCAACATCATCTACTCTTTGAGGCCCCCAAACTTCCTATGCTTGGATGGTATATTGAACGCGCTCTATGGAGAGATAACCCCAAACCAGCCTAGAGAAAACCATTACACCCCCTTCCATAGTGTCAAAAACATGATGAACCATCTTTGTCCAGTCTCCTCTGTCGAGATATTAGCCACCACCCTTTTTCATATCCACTTCATATAGTCTCCAAAAATATGCTAAATCTGACCAAAATATTGAGAATGATGGATTAACGTTTAATGATTCTCCCACAGAGAGTCGAGTCGCATGCGCAAGCCTTCAGTTAAATCCCCTACATGAAAGAAATTTAAGGTACGAGAAAGCACAATTTTCTCCCAGCTGACTTGACACAAGAGCCTTCAGGGGACATAGAATGAGGTCTGCTATAGACTAACTAATTGAACATATTGTTATTCCCCCAGTTCTATAATGGGATGCAACTCCCCCATCATGGCACCGATTAGTGCAGATATCGAGCTCCGTGCTCCACAAACCAGTTTACCCAATTCTTTCTGAATGGGACAAAGATGATGAAATAACGAGTGAAAAAAATTCAACACAGCTGCCAAGGGATATTCAGGGGGACCGCTAATCAGAATCTCTTAGACAGCCACATGAATAGCATAACCGGGATTCCTCTTAAAAAATCAAATAGTCCTTCTCGCCAAGCATCTAGACTGTTCAGGGTCTCTACCAATATCACCACTGTAATATTACAAAGATATGACATCCACGCTATAATAGCATCCAGTTGAGGGTCTACCATCAGGTCCCCAGTCACCAGCAAGAGTATCAAAGTTAGACCCAAGGTAATAGCACTAGAAAAGCTTGCATCATTACAATATGTTCAACACATCAGATTCACCATGATCCAACTAAGGCAACAAGCCCAACTTTACAACCAAACTTCCTATCCTCTAATCCACATGCCAACAAAGCCATCAAGGCCTTCCTCTATTCAAAAAATTCCAAAAAAACTCATATTTCCTACTTTTTGTCAAAATAAATCCCTTCAAGCTCTTTTTCAAGCAAGCCTTTAAGGCTATCTTCTACTCAAACATATTCAAAAAAATTTAAAAATAAACTTTTCCTACTCTTTCTCAAAACAAAAACTCAGCAACAAATTAAAGTGCATGTAGAGTAAGCCACTAAATCAATAACAAATGTGCATCTCCTTTTACCTATTTTGAGTCCCTTTTCAGGTACAATGCCTCTAGATCAAGCATGCAATATGGTCATATACCAAATTCCCATGGTCAATGATGTACCTTCAAGAAAATCCTAAAAGAAAAGAACCAGAATTGAATGTCACCTCATCCTCCCCACACCCTCATAGTCAATCCCAAGTAGTTGATGAACATTAATGCGGGTCACCATCATCTCCCTGAATTCCAAGTGTATGGTGGGGTAGTGTTACACCACCTCGCCCCCAACGCACAAAAAACGGTCGTAGAATGTGGTGTCTCATCCAAAGTAGATGCCAAATGACCAAAACCCGCGGAGGAGACTACCTAGTGCACCATCGCAGGAAGGTGCTCCCACATATCCCTAAATCCCATCTTCCCCCAGGAACGAAAGCTCATAGCAGCTATGTCCATCTACCAAAATAAAAGAGAAACACTTGGCCAAATTCAAAGAAATAATAAAATGCAAAGAAGAAAAGAATGCCAAAAAATCATGTGGTACTTACATAGCCATTAGGGTTCCTCAACATATACGACCGGTGGTGCGAAGGCTCATGAAGAAGAGTGCGATCATCGGCAATAGGCTCGAATAGTTCAAAAGCATTCTCATTGCCTAAAGCCAGGGGCATCTTAGCCCTCCACTCCAGGTTTGCCCAATCATCAACGCCCAACCATGCCATGTGTGTCTCGCTACTTGAAAAATTCACCATTTTCTAGTCTCAAACAAAGAAAGATTGCAAGAGAAGATTGCAGAAGAGAGAAGCAGAAGATAAAAAAGATAGCAACTGTGAAAAATGAAGAGAATTCATCCATTTTTATAAGAGGCTAATGGGCATGCCGATTGGCAGTGTCCTGACACCCACCAATCAGTACCTTATTATTCCCCTTCCCAAGTTAGACCAAAAGACCGTGCCACTACTGATTGGTAACTCCTTTCACCCTCTGATCAAAAGTATCCCTGGAATTTTGTACAAAAAATTCTTGAAAATGCAAGAAAATTCCAAAAAATTTCCAAATAAATGTTGGAACATTTCTTCACCAAGAAAACCATTTTTTAAGCTCCCAAATCCCAATTCAAATTAATACTAAGTTTTAACCAAGACTTGAACCCTAAAAATCAACACACTCGCGTCCCAAAATCTCACTACAACTCCCCAGCAGAATCCCAAAATCTCATCCTCAACAGAAATAAAATGCTTCCCCAGAAAGGCTACGTAATATCCTACCAATTTCCCCAACGAGAATTCCAGAATTAAACTTTTTCCCAAAAAAATCTAATTTCTCCAAGAAGAACTAGAATCCCTAACCGTACATCTCTCCCCAGTGGTGTCTCCAAGAAACACATTCCCCAGTGGAATCCTAAAACCTTAAGTTATCAACTATTTCCCCAACGAAATTTCTAGACTAAGAATTTCATCTCCCCCAGCAAAGCTATTTCTTCTCCAAAAGACATAATCCCTAGCCAAGTTCCTCTTCCCAAGTAATCTTAAAAAAGGTAAATTAAAGACTCCTTGGAGAGAAAACCCCTTACATTTATAATAACGGTCCTCATAATTGACCTCGACCCTCAGAATTGATCACCCCTACTTAAGGTTCTTAGAATTAATCTCCACCCTCAGAATTGGTCACTCGCACTTAAGGTCCTCATAATTGACCTCGACCCTCAGAATTGGTCACCCCTACTTAAGGTCCTCAGAATTGACACCGACCCTTAGAATTGGTCTCTCCCACTTAAGGACCTCAGAATTGACCTCGACCCTCAAAATTATTTTCCCCCACTTTAGGTCCTTAGGATTTACCTCGGCCCTCAGAATTGATTGCCCCCGCTTAAGGTCCTCAGAATTAACCTGGACCCTCAGAATTGGTCGCTCCCACTTTAGGTTCTCAGAATTTACCTCGACCCTCAGAATTGGTCGCTCCCACTTTAGGTTCTCAGAATTTACCTCGACCCTTAGAATTAGTCGCTCCTACTTAAGGTTCTCAAAATTGACCTTGACCTTTAAAATTGGTCGCTCATACTTAAGGTCCTCAGAATTAACCTCGATCGTCAGAATTGGTCTCTCCCACTTATGGTCCTCAGAATTTATCTTGACCCTTATAGTTGGTTGCCCCCACTTAAGGTCCTCAGAATTGACCTCGACCCTCAAAATTGGTCTCTCCTACTACAGGTCCTCAGAATTAACCTCGACCTTTAGAATTGGTCGCTCCTAGTTTAGGTCCTCAGAATTAACCTCGACCCTGAGAATTAGTCACCCTACTTAAGGTCCTTAGAATTAACCTCGACCCTTAGAATTGGTCACTTCCACTGAAGTTCCTCAAAATTGACCTCGACCCTCAAAATTAACCTCGATCTTTAGAATTGGTCTTTTTCACTCGAGGTCCTCAAAATTGATTTCGGCCCTTAAGGTCCTCAGAATTGATCTCGACCATCAGAATTGGTTGCCTTCACTTAAGATCCTCATAATTGACCTCGAACCTCATAATTGATCGCATTTACTCGAGGTCCTAAGAATTGACCTCGACCCTCAAAATTGGTCGCTTTGACTTAAGGTCCATAAAATTGAACTAGGACCTTAGAATCGGCTGTCACCACTTTATGTCCTCAGAATCAACCTCGGCCTTTAGAATTGGTCGCTCCTACTTAAGGTCCTCATAATTGACCTCAACCCTTAGAATTGGTTTCTCCTACTTTAGGTCCTTAGAATTAACCTCGACCCATAGAATTAATCGCCACAACTTTAGGTCCTCATAATTAATCACAACTCGCAGAATTGAACATCCCAAGCGTTACTTTAGGTCCTCATAATCGACCTCGACCCTGTGAAATGGTCATCCTTGTCCCTTTGGACTGCAGAATTGGCCTCTTTTCTGAAACATCATGTGGTGTATATTCGATGGCCTTCACTTGTTTCAAGATCACCCGTAGAGGGGCTATGTAGACACCACATTCTAGGAACCCACCCCTAAGTCTCTCCTTAGGTACCTATCACCTCCCCAATTCACTACAAACCCTAGATCAAACTCCGAGTACCGATTTAGAGGCCAATAGGTGCTCCTAAGCCCCGTTTAACTCTGATAAACTCGATTATTAGAGAGAAAGCTTAATTAATCCTCAAAGGGCTCTAAATCTCCTTTCTAAAGGTCCATCCCATGCACAAATTGGCATAACGATTCGAATAAACGTACCATAGTACAACCAAACACCGATATAGAGGACACCAATCTCGATCCTCAATTTGACCCCAATCAACTTTACCGTTAGATTGAAAGATCAATGGATCTTCGAAGGTCACAAAAATCCCTTTCCAACGGTCCATCCCATGTGGAAAATGGAACAACTGCTCGGACGAACGATCCATTTCCCCCCCAAAATTAATCTAAAAATCATCGAGCGCTCTCGGGATCCATTTGACCAAAGTCAACTCTTCAACTCAAATGAGACTGAATGAATAATCGAAAGGAACTAAATGCACATTCCAACGGTCCACCCTATGCATGAATCGATCTTATAGTGAGGACGAATAATCCATTTTACTTCGAAAGTCACCGGGCACTTTCGGGCCCTGTTTGACCAAAGTTAACTCTCCTAACCGAGCAAATTATTTGGAACATCAAAGAACCTCTCACTACCTTTTTAATGGTCCACCCTGTGCGTAATTTAGACTTGTGTTTTGGATGAACGATCCATCGTCATCTGAAGATCTTCTATCCGAATGAACGAGGGGCACTTCTGAGCCCCATTTGACCCAAAGTCAACTCTCAAACTCGGGAGCTACCCAAGTGTTATAATTACAATGTTGGGTTTGATCTAGAGATAAAGAGCTTGTAATTGTGTGAGAATGGGGAAAAATAAGAGTGTGAAGAAATAACCTACTAATGCGACTCATGGTGGTTTTAAATCACTCTACCCGAATAAATTGTTGGCAACCCAATTACAACCAAACTAGTGTGTTTCGCCTCTGAATTAACTTTCTAGCACTATTCCCCGTGCACAATTTGGACTTCAAGATTGTGTTTTATTACCATATTTTCGAAAAATCAGCATTAGACTCCGAGTTGGTAGGCCTTTTTCCCTTCTTATCGGCAGTGTTTGTGGTCACCTGTCAATAGGCAGGATAAAGACAGTGTCGATCGATAGTCCCCCTACCCTATATAAAGAGATCATGATCTCACCTTCCAAGGCACCTCAGAAGCATCAAATTTAGTGATCTCAACAACATTCTACTTAAGTCAGCGACGTTTCCTTGTTTTAAATCTTTCTCTACCTTTAATTACCATCACTTTCACACCCAATTTGGAAGAAAATCCTCTTATATTCTCCATTAACTTGCAAGTAATCTCATCATCAATCAAGATCAATCTCCAAGTCTCCAAAGAAGGCCTAAACATTTTTCTCTCTCTTTAAGTATTTTTTCATTAGTTATATAAATTAATAATTTAGCTTTTCACTTTTATTAGATCATACACATTAATATTTCATCCTTTATTAATTGTATTGCACCCAATTTATTTTCTATAAAAAAATCAAAACTAAGAAAAAGAGGGTTACACGTATAAATTCCAACGGGATTCTTCATCACATTTTCTCAAAACTAGAAATATCTTTTCTACACACACACACGTATAATAAAACTCTCATTTGAATTTATGGGATAAACCCCAACCTAGTGCCTCATGCGAACTACGTGGAATTTTGATGCCTATATAAGCTACGTAGGCATGTCAGGCTAAAACTTGAGACTCAAGCCCTATTTTCCTATTTTTACCTTTTTCTTATTTTATCCATATATATATACAGTATTTGTGATTCATAGTTTAATTTTATCTAACACATATTATCATTTCATCATAACAATCAATATCTCGATAAGCATACTTATATATATATAAGTATTATTTTGGGAACATTTCTATGGATGAGCTTACTCTGCCTTTTTCATGATGCAAGTCAAGCAATTTCGATCTCTATTTATATATACATGCACACACACTTCATAGATAAACTAAGGAATATAGTAACGTAATCCCATAAGAGACAGAAAGGGAGGGATGGGTGTCTGACACCTTCCCATTTCGTAACTTAACCCCTAAACCCCTGAACTATTGGTTTCACAAGCATCAATTTGTCTTTGATACCGCTCTCCCGAGGCAGCAACATGTTCTCTTGCCTGTTTTGTGCAAAACAAGTTGGGGACTCTATCTCTTTACATCACCCTAAAACCGAAGACGACCGAATCACCCCACGGAGTAGCGAGGGTTCGAAACCTTTATCATCTCCCTCTTTCTCCTCGAAGCGCCAAGGAGGGGAATATTTTTGGCTGGCCACATGATAAATCCACAAAAGTGTGTTTTTAGCATCACAAAAGGAAAACTCTTAGGGTTCGTGGTTAGTGAGGAAGGAATTAAAGTGGACCCCTACAAATTTATAGCCATACTTGAGATGCCACCACCCTAGATGGACAAGGAAGTACGAGAATTACTGGGTAAAATGCAATACATTGGTCAGCTCATCAGCCAACTGACCTCCATCTGTGAACCAATTTTCAAACTTCTCTGGAAGGATTCAACTAAAGTTTGGTATGAAGCCTTCTAAGAAGCCTTTGGCCGAATAAAGCAATACTCTACCCAACCTCTGGTGTTCATGCCTTCGTAACCATGCGTCCGCTTCCTCTTATACTTAATTATCACTAATACTATAGTCAGGGGTTTATTGGCCCAATACATTGAAGAATTCCGCAAAGAAAGAACCATTTGTTACCATAGTAAGAAATTGAAGAGGTACGAAGTCAATTACACTACTTTGGAAAAAGCATGCGTCGCCTTAGTTTGGGACACTTCTAATCTCTCCTAATGACTCCAACACTCCCATCGCCATCAAGTTAGATTTACCCTGCACCAATAACATGACCGAATACAAGGGATGCACCGTAGGGCTCAAGATCTCCCTCAAGAAAGGTATCAAGCAGCTAGACAGTTATGCGGACTCTGCTCTCATTGTCGGCCAAATCCTCAGAAAATGGAAAGTCAAAGACAAGAAGCTCCTACCCTTCCATACCTTCTTAGAAGTTCCTACCTCCCAATTTAAAGATATTACCTTCCATTACCTTCCTCTCTCGAAGAACAGTCCAGTTGATGCCCTTGCCAGCCTAGCCTCCATGATCGACATGCCCGAAAGAATAACAATGGCCATTTTCCTGGTACAAAAATAGGTTATGCCCACCCAATACTACCACATTGAGCTTATTATTGAAAAGGACAACAAAATGGTCGGATTATGGTACTATGATATTTGGAACCTCCTCAAATATGGAAAATATCCCAAAGATTCAGATAAGAAAGAACGTATAGCCCTTCGTAAATTGGTTGCTCAATACATCATCTATGACAAGACGCTTTTCAAGAGAAACTTCGATGGAACCCATTTTCATGCATAGTAGACATTGAAAGAATAATGCAGAAAATCTACAGTGGGGTATGCAGGCCCCACATGAAAGATCACATGCTTGCCAATAAGATCATCCGTCAAGGGTACTATTAGACTACCGTAGTTCAATATTACAATGGCTATATTCGAATATGTCTAAAATGATAATAGTTTTCTAATCTACAACACTTACCTCCCCGAGAATTGTACAACATGACCTCTCATTTGCCCTTCTCCACCTGGGCATAGTCATAGGGAAGGTCACTCTTAAAGCTTCAAATAGTCACAAGTTTATCCTGGTCTCCATTGATTACTTCTCCAAATGGGTCAAAGTCGAGTCATACGCAATGTTGAATGCCAAGAAAGGGGATACGTTCATCGAAAAGAACATCATTTGTCGATACGAGGTTCCCCATGAGTTCATAACAGATAATGGGCTCCACTTCGAAGTCGAGGTCAGAGAAGTGTTCGATGAGTATAGGATTTAGAGACACAATTCTTCTCCTTGCCTACCCCAAACCAATGGTGCTATTGAAGATATCAAAAAAATCCTCAAAATCACCATCAACAAGATGGTCGAAAGTTACAGAGACTAGGTCGTTCGGATACTATACGCCCTTTAGGGCTATCGCAACTCTATCAGAACACATACTGAGGCTACCACCATTATCTAGTATATGGCATGGAAGTCATTCCTCCCATTGAGCTAGAGATACCTTCCTAACAGGTCATGCTCGAGATCAAAGTTAGTGAACAAAATTGGCATCAAATCTCCTATGATAAACTTTTGCTCTTGTATCAAAAGAGACTTAAGGTTCTATACCATATATAGGGGTACCATCATCGAATAACGTGATCATTCAATAGGAAAGTTAAGGACTGCGATGTCCAAAAAGGAGTCATGGATCTCAAAGAAATTATAGAACCTTTCTAAGACCCTGGAGGGATGTTCAAACCTAATTGGAGTGCCCCCTACATTATGAAGAAAATTCTGTCAGGAGGTGTCACTATCCTCATAGACCCCGACCGAGAAGATATGATGCATCCAGTCAATCTGGATCGTCCCAAGAAATTCCACCCTTACTTCGAATTCTCGGTGCGCTACGATTCCTGATAAAGAAACTTTTCGATTTACTTTTCGTTGTTGCTTGAAAAGCTCCTCTAATCAAAATCCTCAAAATATCTACAAATATATAACAAACTCAAGTGTAGAGTGGTAAGTAAGGATGTCAATCCACATCAAGGGGGTAAGCTAGAGACGAACTCAATTGTAATTCAATTTTTATTTTCTTTTTGGGATTTTTCTTTTTTCAATTTTTTTTTAGCTTTTTCAATATTAAAATAATTGGGGTGAGGAAGGATGTAGAGTAACACTAACTAAATCAAAGAACTGAACAAATAACTAAAAAGTGACTAAAATGAAAAACAAAGTCTAATACTAAAATAAGAGATAAAATGAGGTAAATAAATATGAGAACAATCAAGGAGTGGGACTACACCACAAATTTAAGTTATTCTGATTAATTAATTTAATTATTTGAATTTTTCAAAATTAATATCAAAATTACAAATCAACTCTCGTTGCAAATGTAATTTTAATAGTAACTTTTTAGAAAATTAAGTTTAACCCCCCACAAGTCTAGAAAAAAGATTTACACTCCTTCTAATTAATCACCCGCTAGGATCGATTCATCAAAATTTATGTACATCTTAGAAAATAAAAATAGAGTTGAAATTCAAGTAATAATACCCCACTTAAGAAACCCCTATCTCTAGTTTGAATCTAAAATGGGTATTATAACTAGAATTTCGATTTTCTCTCGAAAATTATTTACCCTCTCTCGAGGCGTAAATTTAAGGGTGAGGGATCAAAATTAATATTTAAAGGGAATTTTCAAGTAATCACACTAATTAAATTAAAATAACATCAAATAAGGGTTCGCCCCACCCCTTGAAAGGTGATTTAGCCTAACATGGTATGAAATTTGATAAATTAATAATCAAAGGCATAAAGTAAATGAGAAGAGAGGAGAACAATCAAACCCAATCTCTTGATGCTTAATTGAACTTCAATCCATGAGTTGAAATTAACATCCCTCAATCATCCCTTAATGCATGAGTTGAAATTTGACTACCTGAGCCACTATCACTGCAACCTGAGTAGTGGAAATTAACTCGGGTGGGGGTGGTGGTATCGGCACCTGTGGCTCCTGATGAGCCTCCCTCACCTCATCTCTGGCTTCAGCCCGCTCCGTTCGCTGTCTCCTTGGTGGCATCTGAAATAAGATTCAAATTGTATAAGTACACAGTTTATACAAAATTTAAGAGCAGATGTACGATAACGCAAAAGTGGATATTGAATCAACAGTCCTAATAGTAGGGCTCTAATACAACCAAACATTACGCTGAAACGTAGTAAGCCCTACAGATCCTATGGACACTAGAACCTGATGCTCTGATACCATCAGTGACACCCCGCCTAATTAAACCTTGGGTGATCAAGCCTTAATTCAATTAAAACAGGTTTCTTAAATGGTTTATTCTTAGCATCACTGTTGAAAACTTTTTAATTTACTAACCACCTAAGTGAAATTAAGCGAGTGCCAAATTTTATCTTCTTTAAGTAGAAAAAATAATCCATACCAACACATTACAATTCTAGTAACAATAAAACAGTTACATAAATAACTGAATGCAGGTAAAGTCTTGCTGAAAACCACGGCCAATAAAAGACAACTCAGTATCCAGAATCAGAATAACTGTAAAAGTAAATATAGGACAACATGTCCCAACTAAGAATACTAAAACTGAGATCATGTTCTAGAACTGAAAAAGAGGAAGCGTCTAAACAATCCCTACAACATCCACACGTGCTGCAGCTCCCAAATCCCTGGAATGAAATCATGCTGGGTGTCCCTGTGGCTGGGCACCTAAAAGTTTTTTAAAAAATTTACATAGCAAGAGTTAGTACTCAACCCATTTGAAAATATTTTGCAAGCAGTTATCACAATTGAGTTATTGATTACACATATTAAAGTTTCGCACAACTCCCTTGAACTTCCTCACCTCTCTTCTATAGTGCATGTCTAATGAGGACACTTAGTTCACCTAGTTATACTACCCATAAGCGTAGGTAACTTATTTACTGCTCGTTATCCTTATTCTTGTAATAATTACATCACGTTATAAATTATTACTAAGGTATTTACAATTCATTTCATTATCTACTATTCTCAATCTGTAGATTATGCACATAGAATACATTTTATCACACAATCATGTATTTAATATCAGTTATCACTAACATATCCTTTTACCACACAGAAAGGACTCTTGGTTCGGAATGATTCATCAACCCCAAGTAAGAGTTGGTTCGGAATGATCCATCGACCCCAACTATTTAAAAATATATACACATATTCTGGTTCGAGACTCTTTCATCGTGACACTAGTTTAAAGTTTGGTTTGGCATTTTTCATCGAACCCAAACATATAATAACTTTATGTTAGTTCGGAATGTCACATCGACCCTAACATAATTAATTTAGGTAAAATCCTCTTAACCCAAACTTTTATATAATTTAGTAGGTACACCCCCGACCTATCAAATCATGCCCGTACATAATATATTTTACTTATATTCACCGTACTCATTAATTACAATTTATTTCACCATTGTATTTATTCGAGTATTCACGCAACTCTAAGGGCCCTAGTTACCCCTCCCTTAATTCTGTAGTTAAGTTAAATTTAACCTACTGGTATTTTTCCGGAATTTAATCTCACTCTTTCCGTAGCTAAATTCTCACAATCCCAACATACGGCTCAATCGATCGTTCTCCTGTCGGTCCATTTCTCCAAAATTCCCAGTTAATCATTTATGAAGAAATCTAACGGTACACCTACTGGAATTTATGAAGTCTCCTCATAGGTAAAATATCATCACTAAGGTTCCCATTAAGCGATGGTAATTAAAATAAATTTATTCATAAAATTCTCTAAAGTCCATCCAGGGTCGACCGATCAATGGGATATGGTTGATCGATCGACTTCTCAATCGATCGACATTCGAGGGTCGATCGATCGATCAAGCAGTGACATACCCAGTTCGTCTTCTTCATGAGGGTTTCACCATTTTTATCTATCTATCTTTCATGATAATCCACCATATTTGCAACCAACAATTTCTAATCATTCCTACATGTTCTGGGATGATTACTAACGATTTAAAACAACAAAATCATTATAAATATTGGCCTAATTAACTAAAAATCTTACTAATATTCAAGAACCCTAAAAATACATTCTTTACATCTTTCATCATAATTTCAGATTTTTAGTTCGATTCAATGATCTAGTTTTCTATGATATTCAAATATTTGGAGATCCAAAAACGTCCGACATGCAATCCCTGCAAATCATGGATCATAATCAATTGTTTTTCTCCCAAAAATATCATAAAAATCATGTTCTTCATAAAGCTTAAATATGGGTATTATAACTCAATTTATTTTGCAAATAACCACTTACCTTATGATTTGTAGTGTCTAATTTCGTGGTTGTTGATGATGGTTGATGATTTTGATCCTTCAATCCTCCTTCCCAACAAATTTGTGGTGAAATCTCCTTAGAATTTCCCCCTCCTTCCTTCTTTTGCCTTAGGAAATTGCCTCTCTCTCTTCTCTAATGGCTATGGTGTATTTTCCTTCTTTCTAACCCTAGCCTCAACTCTTATAATCTGATTTAGGGTTTCAAAATTCGTAGATCTACTTACCCATAAATGTAAAGAGACCAAAATGCCCTCGAATGGTCCCGGTTTAGCCCGAAAATGACCCGGCACTCAACTAGTACCCACGGGTACACTATTTTGACTAATTCGACCCTTTCCAAATCATCCGTGGACTCTAAATTATCGTTTGAGTTTATTAAAATATTTTTTTAATCTCATCTTCAATTTTTTTGTCTATGTGTGACACTCGGTTGAGATAACTCGGGTACGTCCATAAAATCCCTAAACCGTACATATCCACATTCAAAATTTACTACTCACATTTAGTAAAAAGTTTTAATCGTTATATTAATCTTTATTAACATTATATCCCATTAAATTACTCTTCTCACGTAATTTAAATAAAACGTATCACATTAAATTACTCTACTCACGTAATTTAAATAAAACGTATTTTATCACATTAAATTACTCTACTCGCGTAATTTAAATAAAACGTATTTTCCTAATTAAGCAGAATTACGGGGTATTACACCATTTTGAGAAAGATAAAGAACACACGAGAAAAAAAAATATGGATCGTGGTGAAAAAGAACAGATCCCTTAATTCTCCTTTTATAACCCAAAACCTTGCAAAAAACAAGCCATCTAGAATTCCATTTAACTCTCTGGCCTATAGAGTACCACAGGTGTGTAGAAAAGTTCAATCAAAGCCTAGGAGTGATTTGGCTTGACCTCTATTATAATACACAGGTTAAGGGAAATGCCGATTGGTAACCCCCTATTTTAGAACAATTCCTTTTTTTTTCTATTTTCTCGAAAATCAATTTTCTAAAATCCTTACTTTAAAAAATTACCTTTGGGTCACTCCATTTTATTACTCCTCATTTACTACACATATTCCTCAACATCATTTTCATTCTCATCTTTGTCTTCGTAAAATAAAATAATCTCAGCGGGAAATTAAGTGCATTAAGCCACTAAATCAAGGAAAATACTAAAAAGAAAATGCATATATATATATATATATATATATATTGCTTCGCATGATTACATTTTGCAGGTACAAAGAAAAAAAGCAAAAAAAAAAATACAACGGAACTTCTCCCAACCTCAAAACCTTCCCCCTCAAACCCTTAGTCCCTGCGATGCACACGCTTTATCTGTGATGGGTGGTGGACTCTTCACTCCCAGAACTAGAACTCTCCTTAGTAGTAGTCTGGGGTACCATGTAGGTAGGGGATTACTTCTTCATATAGGAAGACATGGAGGCCATCCAATCCTTGATGTCTCGTAACTAGTTATTTAACACCTGTACATACTGCAAGTAGAAAACAACATAAGATGGTCCAGTTAGTAAAAACCAAGGAAGTGTGAAACAAGAAATGAAAAAGAGAAAGAGGTAAGTATACCTCAGGCGTAAGAGCCTCATCAGTAAACCCGGCCAACCCAGCCAACGATGTATGAGGATGGTGTGGCATGCTTAATGACTCCTCACTACTCAAACCAAAACGATAAGAATGGGAAGTAACATGAATAAGAACAGCTTCCTCTGCCGCAGTCGTTGTTCCACCTCTCATGCTATTGGCCGATACCACCAGTGCGCTAGTACCCATTATTAAAGCAGTTACAGGTGGAGGCATATTCTCCACATCGTAGATATAAGAGGGCATCAATCAACTAGTCACAAAGTCTAATTCATCGTAACCTGATGCCGTATCTTTGTAATACATGTAAGGCTTGCCTATCCTCGCTGCGGCCCTGGCATCATCATACATCTCCCTCACCCACCTCATATACATGGGGGCATTGACAGTGGAATTTCCACCTCCTCCTCCACTATCTGCCTCACCACCCTCTCTTCTAGGTACCAGATGCACTCGAACTCATGTGCCATCAATAATCTCACATCTGCGCATGCATGCCAGTAACCCTTGTGTCCCCCAAAGACACCTTTAGTGGTAGAAGGTCACTTGCACCCCCAGTAAAGAATCAGTATCTACTCATGAAATAAAAATGCTAAAAAGAACACAGAAAGGATGAAAGTTAACCTGGTCACTCATCAGTTCATTTAATACCCTCCTCACATCCTTCAGGGATAAGGATTGGTTCGACCTCCTGTTGGACTTTCGCCACCAGAACATCCGATAGAATTCCCCTAAATTATAATCCTTTAGGGCCAATAACCTCATGTTTTGCCCAATCACCTCATAGAACCACGTCTACAAGAATACAAGCAGTAAAGATAATACAAAAGGACTGCAAGAAAAAAATGCAAAAGGAAATAAACCTGAAATTACCTCCAGAAGATATGTGGCCCCTGTAAAGGTCTGTCGGCATCACCGGCTCTATGCATCTAGGGAAGTGTTAAGGGATGCCAAGGTAAAGATCCCCCAGTCGTACATAGATACGTTAAAAATAGTCTTTAGATATGTTAAAACTAAATATGGATGACATCATCGTTCATGGCCTCCAAGAACCCCCAAGCAAAACCGAAATAAATAAATGGATTGCCTGCCTTAGTTGTCGCCCGTCTATCACACTCACCCTTATCCTCAAAAATGTCTCCCTCATCACAGAATTTCGAATAGAAACCCCTAACATGATTCTACCCACATCTCCCAAAGTCGCCTGCACCGCCTCTGGTGTAACCCTTAAAGTGTGGTCCACCACAATCTGGAACCCCTTATGATCCAGCCTCACCATCTGTTGGACATCAATGGGAGTAATGGTCATCTCCCTGAATCCCAAATGGAATGTGTGGGTAATGTCCCACCATCTCTCCCCAAGAGCACATAGCACCACCGTAGAATGCGGTGTCTCATCCAATGCCTCCACCAATGGGCCAAAATAGGTACGATACCATCCAGCGTACAGCCCCAGGGAGCTTATGCCAAACCTCCTTCAACCCATCGAATGATCAATGTTGGTATGTAAGAAACCAAAAGAAAACCCTTCATTAACACAAGAAGAAAAAAGAGAAAAAGGAATTGTAAAATCAAAAGTTACCATACTTAAATAGCCATTAGGGTTTTTCATCCTTGTCGATCGATGATGCATAGGCTCGCGCAAAAAAATTCACACATCAGCAACTAGATCGAATGAGTTAAAGGCATTCTTATTACCCAGCACAAGGGGCACCATAGACCTCCACTCTAGGCTGGCCTAATCATCAAGTGTCATCCACTAGTTATTGTAAACATCACCTGAACTTCCATCCATTTGGAGTCTTAAAGAAATAAAGGACTTAGAGACGATTATTGGATAGAGAAATAAAGAGATTTAATCACTTAAAGGTGTGAAAAATGAAGAGGTGTCTCCCCATTATATAGAAGGCTAAAGGGCCTGCCGATCTACAAAATACTACCCATCGCCGATTAGTAGCTGCCTTTTTCTCTTCCCAAAAAATCCCAGGAGTCAGTGCCCTATACCGATTATCACCTTATGAGACCTTCCTATCAGTATTCCTTCCAAATTTCATCCCAAAAATGTAAAAAAAATCAAAAAATTCCCTGAAAATCCTTCAAAAATATTGAAGCTTATTTCCTCTAAAGAAAATCATTTTGGAACACCAAACCCATTTAAAACTATCAAATTCCCCAGCACAATTACCCTTACACTCTCTTATCATTATATTCCCCAACAGAACCAACGATGTGCCTGCATCTAAGTCTACTGAAATTCCCTAGTACGAACCATAAACTTACACATTCCCCTGATGAAATATCAAGTCAACAAATTCCTCAGCGGAACCAAAGGTGAGGTTGCATCAAAATCCTTCATGCCTTCCCCATCAGAGTTATACATCTTCAAACCACAACCTTAGGTCCTCAGAATTGACCTCAACCCAAAGAATTAGTTATCACAAACTTAAGGTCCTCAAAATTGACCTTAGCCCGCAGAATCGATCACCCTAACCCAAGGTCCTCAAAATTGACCTCAGCCTACAGAATCAGTGGCCCCGATTTAAGGCCCTCAGAATTGACCTTGACCCGTAGAATTGGTCGTCACAACTTAAGGTCCTTAGAATTAACCCCACAACTCAAGGTCCTCATAATTGACCTCGACCCGCATAATCGATCGTCACAACTCAAGGTCCTCAGAATTTACCTCAGCCCACAAAATCGATCGTCATAACTCAAGGTCCTCAGAATTGACCTCGACGTGGAGAATCGATCGTCATAACTTTAGGTTATTTAAATTTAGCTTGACTCGTAAAATTGGTCATCCCAAGCTTAGGTCCTTAGAATTAACCTTGGCTCACTGAATCGTTTTGTGAACTCCTTAGGTCCTCATAATTGTTCTCAACCCACTGAAACGGTCATCCTCATCCTCTAGGTCCATAAAATTCATCTCAACCCTCTGAATCGGTCATCTTTATCCTCTAGGTCTGCAGAATTGACCTAAAAACCCCTTCCCCAACATCGATGCGGTGCCTATCATTCAAAGGCCTTCACTTGTTCCAATCTCACCCATTGAGGGCCTATCTATAAACACCCAATCATAGTACTCCCTAAGAACCTTCTTAGGTCCCTAGCAGTCACTCATTCACCATAAACACTAGGTCATACTCTGAGTACCGATCCAGAGGCCACCAAGCGCTCTCAATCCCTGTTTAACTCCAGTTAACTTTCTTTCTTGAGTGAAAGCTCGATTAAATCTCGAAGGACAATGAATTCCTTTTCCAACGGTCCATCCCATGCACAAGTAAGAATTAATGTCCGGATGAACGATCCATTTTACTCTGAAAATTGATCTAGAGACCACTAGGTGCTCTCGGGCCCCGTTTGGCTCTGGTAAATTCTTTAGCTTGAGCAAAGTTCAATGAATCTTTGAAGGCCTCTAAATACTCTTTCTAATGGTCCATCCCATGCATGAATCAGCCTTATGATTTGAATGAACATATTGTCTTACTCCAAAGGGTGATAGGGCGCTTTCGAGTCCCGTTTGACCTTAGTCAGTCTCTGAACCTAACAAAGAATGAAAACTCAAAGGGCGCTGAATTACCATTCTAACTGTCCACCCTGTGCGTAAATTATCCTTATGGATCGAACGAACGATCCATTTTCCTACGAAAACCTCACATTCAAAGACCATCGAGCATGAATACCCTTTCCAATGATCTACCTCGTGCACAATTTGGACATACGATTTTCATTTTATGCCCATTTTTTTGAAAAACCTATTCTAGACTACCTATAGGCACCCTAGAGACCCTATGTATCGATAGTGTGCCTGAGGTGCTATGCCGATAGGCAGGTCTAAGACCATGCCGATTGGCACTCCCCTTGGTCCTATAAATAAAGGCCATAACCTCACTTTGAATATAAACACCTGAACACCCCTCTCAGCAAGTCAAAGAACATTCTCTCAAATTTAGAGCTATTACCTTTCCTAAAAAAACCATTTTCCCAGATTCCCTTCTATCACTTTCTTACCTCACTTGGTATTTCCCCAACCTCTCCATACCAATTTAATACCATTGTAAGATCAGCATAGCTACGTCTCAATGTCAACATCAAGCACTCATGAGGAGATCCGATTCTCCATCGCTTTCTTTCATTTTTCCATTTTATCATTAATCATCTTATTTCTATTTTAGTACTTTTGTCTCGTTACATCACATCCATTAATCTCAACTTTTTAATAGTAGTATTTGCACATATATATTTTCAAAAAGAAAACTAAAAAGAAAAAAAAGAGGGTTTATCCATAAATTCTAAAAGATGGACTTATATTTCACACTCATACTCTTAAAAGTACATTTTCTCTACACACACATAAGAGAAATCTCCCATTTTGGTTTATGGATTAAACCTAACCCTATGCTATCTTCGAACTGCGTAGAGTTTGATGCCCCTTGGGCTACGTAGGTGTCTTGGACCGATCTCGAGATTCGAGTCCTCCTGTACGTATGTTTATATATATATATATATATATATATATATATATATATATATATATATATATATATATATATATATATATATATATATTATTTATGAATCTCATAGTCTTATCACACGGAATACACTTAAGCCTAGGCCTAAAACCAGGGGTGTGCAACTTAAAGTCGACATGGCATCAAACATCTTCTAGGTGCATCAATTTGACCCACATTGAATTGATAAATTGATATTAGGGGAATGCGAAAGACCAAGAGACAATCACTCTAAGCATCCACCATCGAGTGGGTGAACTCTCTCACATAAGAGAGCAGGCCATTCTCTCCCCTAGGCACCACTTGGAGACCGCAATGCCACACTATAAAGAAGATCTTGAAGGGTTTGAGCTTGAAGTACAAATCTATTCATACATGCATGTATGATTGAATATTATACTATAATGAACAAGAATAAAAGGATGAGTGTCATGTATGCAATGAGCCAATATATATAGGTTGTGAGAGTGGAAAAAATAAAGCTGCAAATTTTCATAAGTGCTTTTAAATTCCACATAAAGTGTTGAAGTATTTTACCTTGGGCCATGGTTAACGTGGATAGCAGAGGCCATAACATGGCACTCCTGAGCCGAGGTGGGTGGTAATATCATGGATAATCCTATTGATTCATTCGTATGGAAACTTTTAAATGCACGAAACCGTGAATTTGCAAAGTAATCGTGCAATGTCCGTCTTGGATTATCAACCAATGTGTTTAATCCTCTTGGTAATCTAAGCACTAATTAGAGTTAATAGAAAATTCTCATGGGGCCTTTAGGTCTTCTTCCTACACTGTGCATGAGAAAAGAGTTCACGTTATTATCATTGTTGATTCCCGAGCCAAAGGCTACCAAGGGAGATATTTATATTTTACCATCCCAGTTAATTGAAGAACATAGTTGTGGGTCGACGTCGTGACAACATTTGACGCTGATAAGGGTGAAGAGTTCACACTTAAAATAATAGTATTATGGGCTAGCCACAACTTTCTTGCCTATGGGACCTACTCCGGTTGAATTGTTCATGGTTATTATGGATGTACCGTTTATAGGGAGGAAACTAATTCCACTTAGCTACATCATAGGGGTAAGATAAATTATGTCGGCAATCATAGATTTCTACAGAACAGTCATCCTTTTAGGAATTACTATTCTAACTTTTTACCTACCAGTTACGAGCATAATACATAACTAACTCAACTTTCTTGTTATAAAATTGAGGAGAAGGTAAACGATGAGACTTCAGAGAATAAGTTTGTAAGCAAAACCCTTAGTTTGCAGGCCAAAAGTAAAAAGTTAGGGAGGATCTAAGATCCTGGTAAAATGATGGCATGGTCCAGATGGTCAATCTTATTTAACTGTATGGATTGAAAAGAGCGTCGTATAAGGAATGTAATTGATGTGATAAATATTGAGAAGAATTTACAAAACATATGATAGGAATATGTCTGGGCCGATCTCATTTGAAATATGGAGATATGGTGCGCCGTGATCTAAAGGAGATGAACATATAAAAAAGTGGTGGTCAAAAACTAATCCTACAACAACAAGAAATCATATTACCATAGGTGCTTTCACTTTGACTATATGTGAGAAAAATATCCTCTTAGACACATTGTCCAACTTGAAGACTTCAACTGGTTATTCCGATAATTTTCTCGGGGTTGTAAACTACCAAACAAATGACTTGCACACATGCAAGTCTCACAACTGGCATGTCGTTATTCAATTAATCCCTCTATTGTTTAGTCATTGCTATTCTGAGCAGAATGATTTTCATAGGGAAATTATGCAGATTAGTTTGTGTCTCACCTTACTATGTGCAAATGTTGTAAACATGAAGCACATTAGGGATATGAAAGCATCTTTAAATGCGGGACTTGTGTCTTAGAGAAATATTTTTCCTACGTTATTATTTGACATCAATGTCCACCATCTTGTGAATATATGAAATGAGGCTTTATTGTGTGTACCCATTAGGTATCTCTATATCTATCCTTTCGAGCGCTTGATGAAAACCTTCAAATATTATGCTAAGAATACACACAATATTGGATGGTCAATTGTGGATGAATACACAATAGAAGAATCCCCGATATATGTTTGGGAACATATGCTAGAACATGGGCTTAGGAGGTTTAATCCTCATGGAGAATGAGTGGTCAAGGTACCTAACATATTTTAGGATGAATTGCCTTTTGGGAACCCTAAAGAGGTGAGAGTCACAAATCTACAATACAAGCAAGCACCTTGTTATCTCTATGAATCGCAAGATAAAGTTGAATATTAGAGAGAGTACCTACATGTATAACATATTTTTTCTTGATAATTTATATTCTCTATATTACCATCTAAACTCTACAATTTCATGAATATGTATAGGAAGTATGAAAACAAAATTGCCCCAAATCATAAGTGAAATTGCATGATGAGTGATTTAAGGCGTGGGTATCAAAAGAGGTAATTATCACCTCTTTTGTTACGATTACTTATGTATGCGTTGTAAAACATGACCTAATACAAATTCACTTATAAATGCAAGTTTAAAAAAGAGGTGATGTCTCTTCAAGTCTTGTACGCCTAGCCAAAGGTGGTAATTTTTGTGCGATGGAGTATCAAAAATTTCCGCGTCAATGCTTTTGATTTTGTCTCATACCCATGCGAGGAAAAAATATTGATGCAAAACAAAAGAATTTGAATTTCTTCCTTAACTCCTTGCGTAGCTAAAAAAAGAGATAAATATTTTAAAGATATGGTGTTGACCTATTATGAGATTTTCCAATAAATCCTCGCACTATATTAATTAGATTTAAAAAATGTCTTTAATTGTGACTGGGTGAAGGTGGACGACACTACTAATGAATCTAAAGTTGATCCTACCTCAAAACTTGACGTGGAAGATTTATATAAGATGAAGAGTAAAAATCACATAATCGGCGAGCATTTTGTTTATGTCTTTCAAAACTTGAAGAAGGTATTCTACTCAAAGTTCATAAACGACGACAATTCGTCTTTGTTTATGCATGAACTAAAGGGGTTGACTACTCAAGTAAACGCATTAAAGGCCCCTATAGAGTTTCAGTCTCCTCTTCATAACAAACCTAATTGAAGGATCTTTTACTTTATTTAGATAAAAATTAAGTTTTGAAAGAATAGTTTATTGTTATTTACTTAACCCTTGTATGACAACCCTATTTTATTGTACGTATGTTAATAAAAATTGGAACAAAACCCTTGTATTTATTTACATTTGTGTATGTATGTATGACACGACTAGTGAAAACAACATGTTTATGGGTGGGATAACACAACACAATAGCATGATATGATAAAATGTCAACAGGATAGAAAATTAGAAGTTAGTGTTTAATTATTAATATATTTAATGTGTTCACCGATCGAAACAGTGAAATCAAAATCTTACTAGGATCGACAAAGTGTTGTTTATATGAAATTCACATTATTGGTGCATCGAGAGTGGTTTTAATCGACGTTGTGTGGAACCCGTCGATTGAAATTTAGACTATTAGTCGGTATTATAGGCTTTTCAAATCATAGCTATGCACCATGTTCTTTTAGCCAAGTCTATTTTCCTAGGCTAATAACATGCGTTTCACCCGACAGGTTCCAAAAATTTTGAATACGATTTTTTTGTTCAGAATATTCATATTGATCAAGGCTACTCATAAATTTAATTTTAGTTTTGTACGTGTCCTCTTGAACTTTGTTTTCCAAGTGTAACCGGTTAAACTCTTCAGGTGTTTCAAGTCATCACGAGGCTATTTCATAGTCTTGTTATAAATCTAGGGAGCACCTGGTGAGTTTGACTGGTTATACCCGGACGAAAAAGTTCAAGTGTACTCATATAACACTGAAATTATATTGTTTACTAGCCTTGATCAATACCGATATTCACAGAAAAACAATAGCATTCCCAATTTATGGAATTTGCCGTGAGAAACGCATGCTATTAGCCCAGCTTATAGCCATGGGAAAAATAAGATTGTGTATAGCTATAACTTGGTCAAGCCTATAAGACCAACTAATAGCCTTCATTTTAACTGATGAGTTATACAACAATTTTGATTATAACTACTCTTGATGCCCCAATAAGGTAATCCCCTCAGAACAACACTTTGTTAATGCTAGCATGGTTTTCTCTTAACTATTTGGATTATTGAACACACTAATGAAATTATTAATAATACATTAACATTCTAATCTTGTGTCGTGGTAGAACTACATGGACTTTGATGCCAAGATTATTTGGGTATCTAGGTGCCCTGAAGTCAAATTAGGATTCGAGTCATTTCTTAAGATAATGGTTTAGGTTTGGTAGTTATTTTCATTTTGTAAATACTCGACTTAACTCAACTCAACTCAACTCAACAAAACCTATTCCCAATTATTTGGGGTCAGCTATATGTATCCTATTTTTTATTCCATTATGTTTAGTAAAATCTCTTCGATTAAACCACATAATATCATGTGCTTTTTTACAGTATCCCACCAAATCAATTTAGACCTATCTCTACCCCTTACATTACCATCAATACTAACTAATTCACTTTTCCTTATAAGAGCATCCATTGGTCTACGCTTGAAGTGTTCAAACAACCTAAGTCAATTTTCTCTCAATTTATCTTCTATAGGATCTATTTTTACTGTTTCACAAATTTTTTCAATTCTAATTTTATCCTTTTGAGTTTTACCACAAATACATCTTAGCACTCACATCTCTGCTACACTTATTTTCTGCACATTTTTTCGGCTGCCCAACACTCTGTCCCATATAACATTGTGGGTCTAATGGCCATCCTATAAAATTTTCCTTTTAACTTCAAAGGTACATGCCTATCACACAATACGTCGGTAGTACTTCTCCACTTAACCCAACCTGCTTTAATCCTATGAGTAACATGATCGCTAATATCTCCATATTTTTTATAATCAAGCCTGAATAATGAAAATGATCATTTATAGGTTTCTCTTGACCCTCCAGCTTTACTACATTCCCATTTGTCCTCCTATTACTACTAAAATTTCATTCCACATATTATGTTTTAGCCTTGCGTATTTTAAGTCCTCTTGTTTCTAGAGTTTCTCTCCACAATTCTAATCTAGCATTAATCCTCATCTTAGTCTCATCCACTAAAGCAATATCATATACAAGTAGCATACACATGGCACCTCATCTTATATTTGTCCAATGAACTCATCCATAATAAGAGTAAAGAGATAAGGAGTTTGCGTTGAACCTTGGTGTAGACCTACAATAATTGGAAATTTATTACTTTCTCGAGCTGATGTTCTTACTATAGTTATGGCCCTATCATACATATACTTAATCACATTAATAAATCTATTAGTCACTCTTTTTTATGTATAACCCACCATATTATATCTCTTGGTATCCTATCATACTCCTTCTCCAAATCTATGGAACTATATGGAGGTCATTTTCTTTATCCATATACATGTCTATTAATCATGTCAATAAATAAATTGGTTCCATTGTTGACCTTCCAGGAATAAACCCAAATTTATTCCCATATACTATTATTTTCAATCTCAATCTATATTCAATAACTCTCTCCCAAAGTTTCCTTGTATAACTAATTAACTTAGTACCACGATAATTTGAACAACTTTGTATGTCCCCTTTCTTTTTATAAATAGGTACTAAAACATACTTTCTCCATTCATCAGACATCCTATTAGTCATTATAATTCTATTGAATAAGTTTATAAGCCAAGACACTCCTTCCTCCACTAAGCACTTTCAAACCTGAATAGGGATACCATCTAGACCTAAAGCCCTCCCTATTTTCATCTTTTATAGAGCAGTCCTAACCTATGTTGTCCTAATGCTGTGAAAAAATATATTTTCTCGAGTCTCCCTAAGTTTCTCTATATCTAATCTACTCTTATTATCTCTATTCAATAACCACTCGAAGTAGTTTTTTTGTCTTCCATAATCTGATCGTCCTTGACTAGGACTCTCGAATCATCACTTATAATACACGTAACACTATTGAAATATAATATCTTTTCTTCCTAAGTCTAGCAAGCTTATAAACACTATTTTCCATTCCTGTGTTCCTAATTTTATATAAAGATCATCATACGCCTTTAACTTAGCATCTCTTACGATTTTCTTAACTTCCTTTTTAGCCCATTTATATTTCTCAAAATTTCCTTGATGTCTAGTTGTTTTCCATGTGTTAAAGAACTCCCTTTTGACTTTTACTATATTTTGTATTTATTCATTCCACCACCAAGTTTCTTTATATTGTGACCCTTACCTTTTAATTCTCTAAGAATTTATTTCGATATTCTCCTAATGCATGTGGCCATCTTATCCCACATTATACTAGTGTTATCTTCGTTATTTCATGACGCTTCATTTAATATTTTATCTTTAAATAGTCCTAATTTCTCTCCTTATAAGGTTCACCACCTAGTTCGTGGAATAATCTTCTTCTTTTTTCACTCGTGGTTGATTTTTAATATTTGTATCCAATACCATTATCCTACGTTGTGAGGTTAAACTCTCTCATAGAATAACCTTATAGTCTTTACATGTTAATCGACCTTTTTTATAGTAATGAAAAAGTCTATTTCACTATTATGCATTCCACTTTTATAAGTGTTAAATCCTCTTTTGAAGCATGTATTCACTAGTACAAAATTACAAGCCATCACAGAATCTAAGATAGGTTCTCCACCGTCCTTCCTATCTCCAAAACCATATTCTTCATAGACTATCTTTTATCCTACACGATCTTCTTATACATGGCCATTAAAATATCACCTATATTGACTTTATCGCCTACGGTTATTTCTTAAATTATTTCATCCATTTGTTCCCAAAATTGTACTTTAGTGTTCTCATCTATTCCTACTTTGGATGCATAAGCACTAACAATATTAATTATATTTTTACCTAATACCAGTTTTACAAGTATAAGTCTATCACCTTTCCTAATAACGGTTAGGATATCATCCTTAAAGTTATTATCTATAAATTATGTTCAATACATTATGTAATATTTTTACCTTTGTTTCATACGAGTACCCTTGAATAGTTTTTTGGGGGTCTAACCGATCGAATTCATTTGGGATTTCAACCCTAACGAGGTTATATCATAGTCTTATTATGAAGCTAGGAACCCTGGATGTGTTGGACCGATTAGACCTCCAAGAACCTATTCAAGGTTATGTCATGTCTTATTATAAAGCTAGGAACCCCAAATGCATTAGATCAATTAGACCTCCAAGAAACTATTCAAGGTAAACCAAACAAAACTACAAACGCATTGTAATATTCTTTATATTTTACTAGTGCTATAAATGCTATTTTTCATATTTAAGTGTTCTTATTCTATTTGTATCTTGTTTACAATACTTATATCACTAATCCCACTCTATTTATTATCATATATACATTCAGATCTATTTTTATAAATTAAAAATCCAAAAAAGAGAGCGTATACCACAATTCTCAATTTAGAGTGTTATCACAATTTTCAACACTTTCAACAGATTTCACATCTGTTATTATTAATCAAAAGATACACCCTAGATTCGGATTATGGGTTAAACCCCCGACCTTGTTCCTCATACGATCTACATGGACTTTGATGTTATTTTTGTCTATGTAAGCATCCCGGAGTCATTTTGGGATTCAAGCCCTTTCTTACCATTTGGAACATTTTGAAATATTTGCATATCTAGTTGGAGAAGGAAAACTTTGAACATTTTGCATATGCTCCGAGAACGGATCACATTAAATATTTTAATATATATTTGTATTGGATTAATGTAATTAATTTGATGACCTAATAATTTTTGTATTATTACATTTTCAAAGATGTGTTATTTCATTCTATAATGAAAGTGCATAGATGTTCAAAAACATGTACATGAATTTTATAGGAATTAAACAAATAAACATTATTTTTTTTAAATAAATTCAATATTGGTAATCGTCCGAAACCATGATCATGTCCGTGAAAACAATTTAATGGGTTACAAGATGGTCAGGGTTAGGAACCCATAACCACGGGACCTGTGGACATGATAGGGAGTCACGGTTCATGACCGTGACTAATCAAATTTAACAGTAGTTTATTATGGCAGGTGGTTATAGTTTTGGACCGTGACCAAGTAAATACATTCATGATTTTGAATCATGACCAACCCTGATCATGTATTGTGGTCACAATTTTATATCATGACCCTCAAAAGGGTAACCCTTAATATTATCACAGGCCGAACTGTGACCGGGTGCTTGGTCACGGTTTAAAACCATAACAGTTTGTGATTTGTGGCAAAATAAATAAGAGGAAGAACCCAAACCTATGGGTAAAAAACCTCGGTGTTATCTAGCATCTCATTAAATTTGCAAAATTCTTTTTAAACAATATAAGAAGGTAAATCAATAAAGTTCATTCACAATAATTTACCTATGAATATTTTGACTCTTCCCTTTTTAATGAGAAATTTGATTAAACACTAACTCTCGAACACAGAAATCTATTCTTTGCCCTAGATCCACACCACGCTCTAACTCTATATATCTAGAACACCTCATTTTTTTTTTATCTCGGAGTATAGATCACGTAGTTTATGAGTGCGTATGCTCAAAATCGAGATGGACAAAAGGTACCCAACTAAAACTTCTAGAAAAAAAAGACAAGGTATTCTTTTAATTTCTTGTTATGGGTAAAAACAAATACAAGACCTAAGGTTTATGTGACAAATTTGTAACACCAGTAAATTTAAAAGGTATTATTTAAATTAATTTGGAATTTTGGGTAAAATAAAATTTTGGAATTTATTAATTTTAGTAATTTAAAATGTTGAGTTTTAATATTGAAAAGTAGGATTTTTATCGAAATTAAAATCGGAGTTAAAATGGGAATTTAAAATTTTAAAAAAAGTTATCACGTGTAATACCCCGTATTTTTGGCGATATTTATTTTTGGGATTAATTAATTAAATGAGAATTAATTGGAAATTAATCCGGATAAAATACTAGAGAGATGTGAGTTGGTATTTGACTATATTGAGTATATATGATGATATATGAATATTGAATTATGAAATTGTCGTGAGATTGATATACAGCAATTTGGACATTTATTGGGACGCGTGAGACAGTCGCGTCAGGATATAATTATTTTAATTATAAAAGTGAAATTAAATTCTATTAATAGTATGGTCGTTTTGAGTGCGCCAACTCGTCCGGAAGGGTCGAGATAGTCAGAAAACACTAGCCGGGGGTTTAGTTTGGGTCCCGGGGTATTTTTAGGCCATACCGGCAACATAAAGGGTAGTTCGGTAATTTTGTATTTTTGGGAATTAAAAGTGACGAAAATTAAGAGTTTATCTGATAGGGAATTGAGCCACTAAACCCACTAACCAACCCTTAATGACCCAATAAGCTACGGGCGTTATTAGATTAGGTTTCCAAAACTTTCCCAAAACAAACCCTAGCCACCATAGCCATTGGAGAAGAAAGCTTAGAGAGAGAGAGAGATAAAAGGGAATTCTGCAGAAAGAGAGAGGGAACTTCTTCAAATCGTCATCAAAATCAGAGATTGAATCAAGACAAGTGGTTTAATTTCAATTATTATAGAGAATGCTTCTTCCATGCGTAGGAATTTACATAAATCAAATTGTTCTTGAGAGTTTAATAAAAACCCATTTTTATTGGACTTAGAACTTGAATGTTGAGGAGTAATTGCATGTAGAATCGTATAGAAATGATTACCCTGATGTTAATATGTGTTGGATGTAACAAAAACGGATCTAATCTGAGTAAATTGATGATCATAAATTCTAGGGTTCATGTTCTTGAAAATTGGGGAAAAGTGTAGAGATTTGATGAATGGATGATGATTAGGATGAATTGATTCTTTAAAATACGTTAGTATATAACCTTGATATCTTTAGGGATGATTAGAGACCTTAAAACATTGTTGGGACGAATTTTGATTGAGATTTGAGGTGTAGAAATTGGTGAAAAACGAAATAAGGAATTCTGGACTTGAAACTGGCCACTCGTTAGAAGACCTGCCCAGGTCGTTCGAACGAGCTTCTAACGAGTTGACCATTGAATTCTAACGAGGGTGAAGTTCGTTCGATGAAATCGTTCGAACGAGATCTCGTTAGAAAGCCCACTTCGTTCGAACGAGATCTCGTTAGAAGACTCAGTTCGTTCGAACGAGACTTCGAACGAGTTGACAGTTTAGGCTTTTTAGCCTGTTTTGATCCCGAGTGCCCCGTAACCTTGTGTATAGGTAGAGATAGCCTTTCCTTGATGAGAAATTGATACATTTGGGATGTTTGGGATATAAGGAGGAGTCAAACCTAGAAGTGTAGTTTGAACCTAAAGGAAAATATGAGTAGGACGTGAGTGTCTATTACGATGCGAGAACTATTGACGACCTAGCTTATTATATTAATTGGTAACATATAAATGGTGTAGTATTATATGCCAGTACGAGAAGAGATATGTACCAATATATTATGGTGATTACTAAGACGTGTGCAGACTTAGTATATGTATTGATTTTATGTGTATGACATACCTACCATACTTGCTATCACGGGAGGTTTGCGTTCGCTTAGGGCCCTCTAATCCTTGTGTTGCCCGGATTTAGACTGGTTACCTCGATGAACATAGGTCAGAGAAGGACTTATTGGGATGTTAATAAGTCTGCTGATCGTGGGAGCGTAGGTATGTGCGTGACCCATATGATGTGACTGTGTTCGCCTCCATTATTTTTTATGTTGTTATCTGTGAACTATTCCTGAGAGATTCGGAATATGTGATCCTTATGTACGTGATGTACCGGGATGGATAGCAGAGTATGTGTGCACCGCAGCTTAGTCTCGGGGTGCTTATATTGTATATTTATGTTGTGGAAAAGTATACACTTAGTAAAATGAGAACATTCATATGGTATTGTGTGTATAACTATGGAATAACATAAAAGGGATAATCTATAACGAGTTGTATTACTTTTATATGAGAACCTGAATTTACGTTAAGCCCGCTATTTAATTGAGATCGTTATAATGTTAATGGGAACCGAGTAATAAGGGTAGAACCTATGACAGTCTAGCTAGATATGATGTCACTTAGCTAGTGGTTTGTGTCATTTTAGATGGGTACTTACGTTAGGAGTGCACAGTTAGACGAGAGGTGAGAATTTCATGTGAGTGCACGTCCTAACATGTATTTTGCATTTAATGTTTTAAATGTTTTTAAAGCACTTGAAGGTTTTTAAAATATCTCCACATTCGGGCTCTGACCCGTTTGCTTTCAAATCTATTTTCTTATAAAACCATTTTAGGTGCCCAGCCACAAGGACACCACGCATAGGATTCTCATTCCGATGACGAGCTGTAGCTGTTTGTGGAAGTTACAGGGATTTGCTTTTAGACGCTTCTATCAGTTGGATTACATGTTCAGTATTCCTCAGTTGTAGGTCATGTTGCCCAAATTCTATTAGAGACATTTCCATTTCAGTTTTTCAGACTTTGGCATGTATTACTTCAGTATTCAGTACTTCGTTACTTATTTCAGTTGTGGGATTTGTTGTGAGGAGTTTTCCTCCGGATTTATTTATATCATGTGATGGTGATTCTAGTATTTCGTTATGGTGAATGGTGATATTATTCTTGCTTTAAATCTATTACTGCATGTTAATCAGACTTTAATTAAAATTTGACAACTTACTTTTTAAATACTAGGTGGTTAGTAATAATAAAATGTTTTCGACAGTGATGCTTTTAACTGAGCCAACTTGGCATTTTGATTTAATTTTATAAAGGAGTAGCTACCCGGTATTTAATTAGTCGGGGTGTTACAGGTGGTATCAGAGCATCAGGTTCTAGTGTCCTTTAGGATCTGTACGGCTATTATGATTCCGCTAAGTTTTCTTTGATATAGAGCCCTATATTTTAGGACTATTGTACTCTTTTGTGTATGCTTCGTTCTTCAGCTATTTTAAGTTTATAAACTGTGAACTTATAAACTTTATTCTTATTTCAGATACCTCCACGACGTGCCCGACGAGTTCCCAAGGATGCAACGCCAGAACCCCAGCCCGCTCCAGTTCAGGGCATGATGAACGCCGCTGAGGTTGCAGCCATTGTAGCCCAAGCGGTAAATGCCGCAATTGTCGTAGTTCAGCAGGCACCACCTTAGGCGCCGGTTGCCGCGCCAGTACAGGCAAATGCATTCCCGTCTGCTTGGGAACGTGTACGTGACGCTTTTCAGAAAGCGCATCCGCCAGAGTTTGCAGGTAGCTCAAATGTGGTAGTCTCGAGCCAGTGGAGGAAGGATATGCAGAGGCACTTGAGGATTTATGAGTGCACGGAAGTTCAGGAGTAGGTGCTAGCTACTTTCAAGCTAGTTGGATCTGCACTGTAGTGGTGGGAGTCTATTACCACCATGGAGGAGAGGGATACTCTCACTATTCAGGACTTTTGGGTGCGGTTCGACCGCAAGTACTTTCCGTCAGCTGTTCACACGGAAATGAGGAGGAAACTAATGAATCTTAAGCAAGAAGGTAAAACCGTGGCCGAGTATGAGGCTGAGTTCATGAATCTGTTGAATATCATTCCGGATGAGATACCGACAGAAAAGAAGAAGATTGAGAAATTGACCGACGGATTGACATGGAGGATCCATCATCATCTGTTAGGCAACCTTTCGTTGGCCACTTATTCTGATGTGGTTAACGCTGCTTTGTTACACTGCTAGGATCGCAGCTTTCGTATGGCTGAGGGCAAGAGATCGGGAGAGTCTAACCATCAGGGCAGGACTGGAGGACGTGGTGCTAATGGGGCACAATCTGTTCAGGGGCAGAGACAGGGTGAGCAGGGTTCCCAGCAGGGGGATCAGAAAAGGTTCAGATCAGGGAATTACAGGCACGGACAGGGAGGTTTCCGTCAGGGCCATCAGGGTCCAAACGGCCATCAGGGCCAACAGGGGAAGAATGGGCAGCAGTTTCAGCAGGGCCAAGGGAGGAACGGTAACGGCCACCAGGGCCGGGGACAGCAGGGGCAGAGGGGAGGGAACTTCCCAGGGAAGTGTTATGTTTGTGGCAAGACTGGCCATAAATAACAGGATTGTCCTGATAGGGGCAGGGCCCCCCAGCAGCAGCAGCAGGGTGCTCGCCAGGAGCCGCAGAGGCCTATGTTTCCCGCCGCTCTCCCCGCACCTCCATAGATGGCAGCATTGCCACCCATTCCAGCAGTCTCAGCTCAGCAGGGGCAGCTACAGTATGGACGTGTCTATAACATCCACCAAGGAGCAGTTCCACAAGCACCGCCTGCGATTAAGGGTACGTTTCCTATCCATGGCACTATGGGTCGGGTATTATTTGATACGGGGGCTACACGCTGTTTTATAGCTACACATTTCGCGAAGGCTTTAGGGTTGTTAGCCACAGCGGAGAGCACAGTGACGTGTGTTGACTCACCATTGGGGAATGGGTCACTTATTTTCTTTATATGCCGGGGAGTGGGGGTAGAGATTAGTGGTTTGGTATTACCTGCGGACATGTTGGTATAAGATATGCATGTGCACGATGTGATTATCGGTATGGATTGGCTCGTAGCTTATAGGGACATGATTGATTGCTTCAGCGGGAGCATTGTTTTTGCCATTCCGGGGCAAGAGATGTTTGTAGTGGCTATGCCTCGCCCAGAGGGAGGTTCGACCGCTCATCTGTATTACATAGAGGAGGATACCTCTAAGCAGGTTATGATTCCTTTAAATTCGATTCCAGTTGTTAGGGAGTATTCGGATGTGTTTCAGGAGATACCAGGCCTACCCCCCAGTCGAGAGATAGACTTTTTGATAGATTTACTGCCAGATACGAGACCTATAGCACGCGCACCGTACCGTATGGCTCCAGCAGAGATGTGAGAGCTACGAGATCAGATAGGGCAGCTGTTAGGTCAGGGCTTTATTCGCAGGAGTACCTCACCTTGGGGCGCTCCAGTTTTGTTTATGAAGAAGAGGGACGGTTCACTAAGATTGTGTGTGGACTACCGGGAGTTGAACAAGGTCACGATACAGAATAAGTATCCGTTGCCTCGAATCGATGACCTATTTGACCAGTTGAGAGGAGCTTCTTTCTTCTCGAAGATTGATTTGAGATCGAGATACCATCAGTTGCGTATCAGGGAGGAGGATGTCTCGAAGACTGCGTTCTTGTCGAGATATGGTTCTTACGAGTTTCGGGTTATGCCTTTTGGTTTGACCAACGCTCCAGTAGTGTTTATGGACTTGATGAATAGGGTGTTCTGGGATTTCCTAGATCAGTTTGTCATTGTCTTCATCGATGATATTCTGGTTTACTCACAGACAGAGGAGGAGCATGCCGAGCATTTGAAGCAAGTTTTGCAGACACTTCGTCAGAACGAGTTGTATGCAAAATATGAGAAGTGCGGGTTTTGGTTGAAGGAGGTCCAGTTTTTGAGACATATTATTTCCGATCGGGGGATATCTGTTGATCCGGGGAAAGTATCCGCGGTGAGGGAGTGGGGACAGCCCACGACACCGACTGAGATTCGTAGTTTCTTGGGCCTAGCAGGATACTACAGGAGGTTCATTCGAGGATTTTCAAAGATAGCGGGTCCTTTGACACATCTGACTCGTAAAGGTGTGTCGTTCATTTGGAGTGATGCCTGTCAGTTGGCATTTGATGAGTTAAAGGACAAATTGACCTCAGCACCTGTGTTAGCTTTGCCGAGACCGGGAGTTGAGTATTTGGTTTACACCGATTCGTCTTTGCAAGGACTTGGAGGTGTATTGCAGCAGGAGAGACAGGCCATAGCTTATGCTTCCCGTAAGCTTAAGCCTCATGAGAAGAATTACCCCACGCCTGATTTGGAGTTGGCGGTAGTGGTATTTGCCCTACGGATTTGGAGGCACTATCTTTTGGGGGAGAAGTTCCAATTATTCACGGACCATAAGTCCCTACAGTACCTGTTCACGCAGAAGGAATTGAAGATGCGGCAAAGGAGGTGGCTTGAGTTTGTGAAGGACTACCAGTTCGATATCCAGTATCACTCGGGTAAGGCTAACGTGGTAGCAGACGCGTTGAGTCGTAGGCCAGCAGATGAGGTGGCAGGGGTGTGGAAGGCAAAGTGGAAGGAGTTGGGACACCAGGATGCAGTGGCCCGATCTTTCATGTCTGTGATGACTGTTACACCGCAGATTGTCACGAAGGTAGTACGGGCACAGGCTAATGACTCGTTCTGCCAGGAGCAGATAGTTCGATTACTAGCAGAGGGAGCCGAGTCCTATACCGTTAGCTCAGACGGGGGATTACGCTTCAATGGGATATTGGTGGTTCCGGAAGGGGAGGAATTACGACACGAGGTGATGGAAGAGTTGCACGGCTCACGGTTCGCGGTACATCCCGGAGGGGACAAAATGTACCAAGACATGAGACGCCAGTATTGGTGGAGCAGTATGAAGAGAGATATCGCTATGTTTGTTTCAAAATGCGCCACTTATCAGCTAGTAAAAGTGGATCATCAGAGATCGAAAGGACTTCTAAAGCCGTTGAAGGTTCCGAGGTGGATGTGGGAGAGCATATCCATGGACTTTATCACGGGGTTGCCTACGTTGCAGAGGGGTCACGACTCCGTTTGGGTAATTATGGACAGGTTGTCCAAAGTCGCTCACTTTTTACCCGTAAGGACTGACTACACTACGGGACAATATGCCCAGCTCTTCATTTCAGAAATTGTGAGACTTCACGGTGTGCCCCTAAATATCGTGTCTGACAGAGACAAGATATTTGTTTCGCGATTTTGGGAGAGTTTCCAGGAGGCTGTGGGCACGGAATTGCGGTTGAGTACGGCTTATCATCCGCAGACCGATGGGCAGACCGAGTGCACAAATCAGATGTTGGAGGACATGCTACGCATGTGCATTATTGACTTTGGAGGTGGATGGGAGCAATACCTTCCACTGGTAGAGTTTGCTTATAATAACTCCTACCAGTTCATTATTGGCATGGCTCCGTTTGAGGCGTTGTACGGTAGACCTTGTCGTTCCCCGGCATGTTGGTTGGAGGTGGGGGATAACAAACTACTTGGGCCGAAAGTGATTCAGGATACTTCGGCAAGGATTGAGTTGATTCGGAGTCGCATTCGGGTAGCTCAAGACCGGCAGAAGAGTTATGCTGATGCGAAGAGATCTTTTAGGGAGTTCCAAGTGGGGGAACAGGTTTTGCTCAGAGTATCTCCTATGAAGGGGATTATGCGTTTCGGGAAGAAGGGGAAGTTGGCACCGAGGTATGTGGGGCCATTTCCTATTATTGAGCGGATTGGACCAGTTGCGTATAGACTCGGGTTACCGAAACATTTACACCGGATTCACGATGTGTTTCATATTTCCTCGCTAAGGAAATATCTCATAGACGATTTGGCTCATTCTCACATCGCTTTGGAGGAGATTGATCAACAGCCTGATAGCTCCTACGAGGAGGGGCCGAATGCTATTTTGGACCGAAGTGAGAGGAAGCTGCGGTCAAAGATAGTTCAGTTAGTGCGTGTTCAGTGGCGACATCACAATGTCGAGGAGTCCACATGGGAACGCGAGGATGAGATGCGCGAACGTTATCCAGAGTTGTTTTTATCAGGTATTTTCTAGTTCCGAATTTCGGGACAAAATTCTGTTATTAGGGGGGAAGTATGTAATACCCCGTATTTTTGGCAATATTTATTTTTGGGATTAATTAATTAAATGAGAATTAATTGGAAATTAATCCGGATAAAATACTAGCGAGATGTGAGTTGGTATTTGACTATATTGAGTATATATGATGATATATGAATATTGAATTATGAAATTGTCGTGAGATTGATATACGGCAATTTGGACATTTATTGGGACGCATGAGACAGTCGCGTCAGGATATAATTATTTTAATTATAAAAGTGAAATTAAATTCTATTAACCGTATGGTCGTTTTGAGTGCGCCAACGCGTCCGGAAGGGTCGAGATAGTCAGAAAACACTATCCGGGGGTTTAGTTTGGGTCCCGGGGTATTTTTAGGCCATACCGGCAACATAAAGGGTAGTTTGTTAATTTTGTATTTTTGGGAATTAAAAGTGACGAAAATTAAGAGTTTTTATCTGATTGGGAATTGACACACTAAACCCACTAACCAATCCTTAATGACCCAATAAGCTACGGGGGTTATTAGATTAGGTTTCCAAAACTTTCCCAAAACAAACCCTAGCCACCATAGCCATTGGAGAAGAAAGCTTAGAGAGAGAGGGAGATAGAAGGGAATTCTGCAGAAAGAGAGAGGGAACTTCTTCAAATCGTCATCAAAATCAGAGATTGAATCAAGACAAGTGGTTTAATTTCAATTATTATAGAGAAAGCTTCTTCCATGCGTAGGAATTTACATAAATCAAATTGTTCTTGAGAGTTTAATAAAAACCCATTTTAATTGGACTTAGAACTTGAATGTTGAGGAGTAATTGCATGTGGAATCGTATAGAAATGATTACCCTGATGTTAATATGTGTTGGATGTAATAAAAACGGATCTAATCTGAGTAAATTGATGATCATAAATTCTAGGGTTCATGTTCTTGAAAATTGGGGAAAAGTGTAGAGATTTGATGAATGGATGATGATTAGGATGAATTGATTCTTTAAATACGTTAGTATATAACCTTGATATGTTTAGGGATGATTAGAGACCTTAAAACATTGTTGGGACGAATTTTGATTGAGATTTGAGGTGTAGAAATTGGTGAAAAACGAAATAAGGAATTCTGGACTTGAAACTGGCCACTCGTTAGAAGACCTGCCCAGGTCGTTCGAACGAGCTCGTTCGAACGAGCTTCTAACGAGTTGACCATTGACTTCTAACGAGGGTGAAGTTCGTTTGATGAAATCGTTCGAACGAGATCTCGTTAGAAAGCCCACTTCGTCCGAACGAGATCTCGTTAGAAGACTCAGTTCGTTCGAACGAAGTCTCGTTCGAACGAGACTTCGAACGAGTTGACAGTTTAGGCTTTTTAGCCTATTTTGATCCCGAGTGCCCCGTAACCTTGTGTATAGGTAGAGATAGCCTTTCCTTGATGAGAAATTGATACATTTGGGATGTTTAGGATATAAGGAGGAGTCAAACCTAGAAGTGTAGTTTGAACCTAAAGGAAAATATGAGTAGGACGTGAGTGTCTATTACGATGCGAGAACTATTGACGGCCTAGCTTATTATATTAATTGGTAACATATAAATGGTGTAGTATTATATGTCAGTACGAGAAGAGATATGTACCAATATATTATGGTGATTACTAAGACGTGTGCATACTTAGTATATGTATTGATTTTATGTGTATGACATACCTACCATACTTGCTATCACGGGAGGTTTGCGTTCGCTTAGGGCCCTCTAATCCTTGTGTTTCCCGGATTTAGACTGGTTACCTCGATGAACATAGGTCAGAGAAGGACTTATTGGGATGTTAATAAGTCTGCTGATCGTGGGAGCGCAGGTATGTGCGTGACCCATGTGATGTGACTGTGCTCGCCTCCATTATTTGTAATGTTGTTATCTGTGAACTATTCCTGAGAGATTCGGATTATGTGATCCTTATGTACCTGATGTACCGGGATGGATAGCAGAGTATGTGTGCACCGCAGCTTAGTCTCGGGGTTCTTATATTGTATATTTATGTTGTGGAAAAGTATACACTTAGTAAAATGAGAACTTTCATATGGTATTGTGTGTATAACTATGGAATAACATAAAAGGGATAATCTATAACGAGTTGTATTACTTTTATATGAGAACCTGAATTTACGTTAAGCCCCCTATTTAATTGAGATCGTTATAATGTTATTGGGAACCGAGTAATAAAGGTAGAACCTATGATAGTCTAGCTAGATATGATGTCACTTAGCTAGTGGTTTGTGTCATTTTATATGGGTACTTACGTTAGGAGTGCACAGTTAGACGAGAGGTGAGAATTTCATGTGAGTGCACGTCCTAACATGTATTTTGCATTTAATATTTTAAATGTTTTTAAAGCACTTGCAGGTTTTTAAAATATCTCCACATTCGGGCTCTGACCCGTTTGCTTTCAAATCTATTTTCTTGTAAAACCATTTTAGGTGCCCAGCCACAAGGACACCATGCATAGGATTCTCATTCCGATGACGAGCTGTAGCTATTTGTGGAAGTTACAGGGATTTGCTTTTAGACGCTTCTATCATTTGGATTCCTTGTTCAGTATTCCTCAGTTGTAGGGCATGTTGCCCAAATTCTATTAGAGACATTTCCATTTCAGTTTTTCAGACTTTGGCATGTGTTAATTCAGTATTCAGTACTTCGTTACTTGTTTCAGTTGTGGGATTTGTTGTGAGGAGTTTTCCTCCGGATTTATTTATATCATGTGATGGTGAATCTAGTATTTCGTTATGGTGAATGGTGATATTATTCTTGCTTTAAATCTGTTACTGCATGTTAATCAGACTTTAATTAAAATTTGACAACTTACTTTTTAAATACTAGGTGGTTAGTAATAATAAAATGTTTTCGACAGTGATGCTTTTAACTGAGCCAACTTGGCATTTTGATTTAATTTAATAAAGGAGTAGCTACCCGGTATTTAATTAGTCGGGGTGTCACACCACGGTTCTGGGCCGTGACTAACGGGCAAATATTTTTTTTAGTTTAAATAGAATCCAATTTGCATTAGAACTCCTAATCATTATAAAATAAAACTAATAAGTGGTTGGGTTCTCCAAATCCCTTTTGCCACAACTCTTCTTTTAAAAGACTTCTCCAAAATATTTCCCTTTCGTATACAAACCTTGGCCCCAATTTTCTTCAAGGTTTCAACTCAAGATTTGTCAAGATTAACTGAGTTTTCTCAAGACGTGTCAAGAACGGATCTTTATCAACTTTTTTATAACAATATATCTCTAAAACCAGAATTCTCAATCAACTTTTATTCAAGCCTGGATACTCTATTCTCTTCCTTTAGTATTATGTGTTTTAAGTGTCGCCTAAACCCATAATGACATGTTTTTCTTAAAATAAATTCGCAACTTAATTAGAAAAAGTGTAAACTAAATTTGGTATTGTTTTGATGGAAAATTTTAATATGGAATAAGACTTAAAACCCTCGAGTGCGTAGGAGAGAGTAGTGGGTTTTCGTTGTTATGGATGTAGAATAACATGTAGAATTTTATGGGGTTTATTTAATAAAATCAGAACATGTATATGCATAAAAATTATGTAGTTAATAAAAGTGAACAATTTTGGTGTGTTCCATAACTTTGCATGTTGATTAATCTGTAATGATTAAATGGAAATAATTGTGTTAAGAACGACGACGATATTATTAATTGAATTAAATTTAATTGTGCCATCACAACAATGTTTGTGATATTGTTTATATATGTTATTGGATTATGTGATTTATTGATATTTATGTTTATCATCGTGGTTGGGTAGTATGCTCTTACCTATATTTTAGGACGCTTACTAAGTATGGGACTAATGGGTAGGCCTTAATGCGATTTATACTTTCTAGGTATGGGACTAGTGAGTGTAGATTGTTACGGATTGGGTGATTCCGGGGTGGGGCTGATTTATATGTTATATCATCGTTGCACTAGCCTAGGCATGAGACTAGGACAAGACTAATGCAAGAAATTCATCCTATACATAGGGTATGATATATTGGTGATTTGGGAACCCTTTGGTATAGGACTAAGTGGTGTTTTAAGGATCTCACATCAATAATAAAGGTGGGGTGTATAATTATGAAATAACGAGAAATATGAGAACTTGAGAATTAATACCTAAGATAATAAAAATGGGTATTAAAATATATTGGCGTTGTTAATAACGTGTAGGACCGATAGTTTAAACGAGTATGTTGGCTATTGCGACATGTGGGTGTGTGGCGTCTGAATAACGTGCAGGGATGATAGTTTAAACGGGATGCATGGATATTAAGATGTGTCATGCGTGGAAAGTTGTACATAACGTGCAGGGTCGACAGTTTAAACGGATTGGCTGGCTATGGTGAGGGGTATGTGTGTGGTGTAGAACAGTGGGAGTACCGCAACCAAACAAATAAAATGAGATACAGATTTAAGTGGGAGTCCCACAAAGTGATGTTTATAATGATGAAAATTTAATCATTGGATTAACTTAAAGTAAGTTAAATGATTAGATAATTGGACTTAGATGTTGAGATGGCATAGATGAGTATTTCTAGCATAGGTTGTTTATTTTACTCCCATAGTTTATAATTATCTCGTTTAATTTAAAATATTCTATTGTGATATTTATTATGTATAATGCTAGTGTCTGGGTTCAAGGACCCTAATTGAGGGGAGTAGTGTCTATTCATGCTCGAGGCTCTGACCGTGTGCATTGACTAACCTTTTTTAGGTATTAGTTCTGGAGTAGCTGTATAGGATTATTGGAGACATACATGCTTAGTAGTTTAGTTTAGTTTCCTTTATGTCGCATTTGATTATGAGACTCTTATTATGGATTTGGTGGGACATTCGGTTCCACAGTTGTTACCATTTTTATTCAGATATTTCGGTATGGTTTCAAATTTATATTATTAGAGTCTATGTTCAATTTGAGATTGGATTTATTTGGAGATTAGCATTGTGATGGATTTTATATTCCATGAATAGTTATTATTTATGGGATCAATTTAATTATTATTTTATGGAAGTAATTGCATGTCTCATATCTGTCATATACTAAGAATGATATTTAATTTAGTTCACACCCGGCATAGTTTTGGTGGTAGCCGATGTTAGAATTATGCGGGGTGTGACAAAATTGTTTACCAAGTAGAGTAGACTAAATTTTATCTTCAATATTTAGGTGATTTAATCTAAATGCAGAAAGATAGACACTATAGCAGAACACTAAGGCGTATGAGGAAAAACTCATAATGAAAAAAACTTCGGTCCAACAAAACAACAAATTTATTATGGTAGAGTTTTACAACTACAAAATAAAGACTTATACCCTCTCGACTATGATCGACTAGACACTCTTTCCCACCATATCCTCCGTAGAGAGCGCCAACAATTAGAGTATGCTATAAAATCGCGATCGATTTTGGTTTACAACCAATGCATTAAGTCCTCGTGCTAAAAAAGTATTTGTTTAAAGTTTGAAGGAAACTTCTTTGTATTCCCAGTCTTATCACGAATATGAGAAGCCTCCATTGAATGTAGTACCACTTTTTAGGTATGTGATGACCTAAGATGAATGTGTATTTGAAAATAATGTCTTAACTCACAAATATATCTTTGAGATATATGAAATCTAAAACTAACATAAGAACGCATTAGAAAGATATTTGTTCAAGGTTTTAAATTTTTATAAAGCATGCAGGTTTACTTCAAAATATTTTTTAGATTCGACAAGTATTAAACTTAAAATATCTCAAGATTATAATGTAGAGAAAAATAAGATTTAAAACTTGAAAGAATGCAAGATTTAACAAAAAGAAGTTTTATTCTTTTAAAATCTTTTTCTTTCCTAAAATGATTCTTGTGGTAAGAAAGATTTGGCAAAAATATCCACAAAGAAACCACAAAATCACACTCATACTCTCTCACAAAAATGAAGCCCAAAATACTTACTTATATACACAATCTCGCAAGAGAAGATTAAGGAAAATATAGGTAAGTAGTATGATTACATGAAGTGATATGGTGTAAAATTAGAAAAGATATGGTCAGATATTTAGTTTACATGAGTACCAAGAAAGATGTGAAAAATCAAGTTCAAAAATTGAATTTTGTGCTAGACTAACACATATCATCGAAGTTTCGTTGTAGCGATCATTTGCGTCGTTGTGGCGAGCCCGTAGTGACGATATAGGTCAAGCCAAAGAAAAATATCTGGAGCATGGCGCAACCAGCTAAACACTATCACTGCAGTGAGAAAAAGCCTTGGTGCTGCGAAGGTCCTACAACAGACCTCAATAACCTTTATGAAATGATATTTCAAAATTTTCAAAAATAGTTTTATTTTCATTTCATAAACAAGTCCAAAGATCCATATTAGCACACAAGCACACACATAAAAATTATTTTCTATAAAGAGAACATGTGTGAGTAAAGTTTACATGAGTTTACGTGTTAGTTTACCATCCTAATAGTGGTATAAAAGGATACGCATGATAGTGAGGATGTCCATTGAATGCTTTGCATGAAGATTTGTTGAAATGACATAAAGGACGAGACTCAAAGTATAGTTTGGTCATTAAAAAAAAGTAATCTTGTCGTATTGGGGAACATGAGTAAAATGCATACTCTTATAATCTCCCCCGTTGTCTATTTCGTAATAAACTATACAAGGATGAAGATTACTATTATAAGAAAGTCTAGTAACCTATGATTTATCTTGAACTTGTTAAGTTGTCATACATTTTAAACACAAGATTTATATATATATATATATATATATATATATATATATATATATATATATATATATATATATATACCAATGTAATGAGTAGTTTAAATAGAAAACATGTGATGGATAAGATATAAAAGTGATTCATTATTACAACGTGTGTATACAAGTTCTAGAAATAATAATATCCTAGTGTTATAAGCCATATTGAGATATGTACTAAATTTCTTGGATATATGCTCGATGTTCATTTAATTTATCATGAAACTATAATACCTGTATTTTTACGCATATTATTTAATTATGAAAATTTGTGGAAAATAATTTTGTGTACTTGATTATGGCATGAGTTATCACTATTTATATCTTTATGTGTTATTTAGTTCAGATTTGAAATCGAATTTAAGACACGGTAACTCATTAATTAAACATTTAATTTTGGGAATCGTATAGATTGATTTGTGAAATAACTGTGTTGTCATTTAATTGGGTTTGATATATATGGATTGACTTTCGAGACATATAGAATTTCCATAATTGACTTAAAATTGTGAGGTTTAGGCCTATTGGGTTAATATATGGCTTGGATAGAATTTTGGCCTATATTAAGTGTTATTTGGACACTTTGGTTCAGGGCTTATTTTGGGATTAAGACCAATTTCATAGGAAACATGTTATAAGGTTGGGAGTCTAAACCTAAAAGACTCATTTGTCATTTGTGATCCTAAGCCTAGAGACAGAAAGCACCAAGAGGAGAAGAGGATTTGGGGACTTTGGGGATTAATTGCTCAATTAATCCATAAGAAAAATTTATTTAGAATAATAGTATTGTTGCTATTGGCTTAAGTTATGCCTATTCATATGAATCTAAACCTTATTATATTATAAATCTAAATATTATGTTTAAAATTGAATGATTTTGAAATTGACCAAAAATTAATACTAATTATGTTGATTAGCACCTCGATTTAATAATTTACATTATGAATCTGTCTTGGATTGATTAGATAGTGATTAGTAGTTGATTTGTGTTGGAAAAGATATAAAAGACTTTTGATTACTTGTATAAATTTGAAGAAATCATGCACTAATTGATAAAAATTGAGAATCTAGGTTCTTAGATCACAAATTGGGTTTTTATTTAAATCTTGATGTAAACTTGGGATTGGATGTTAGAATTAGGTTCTAATATTTTATTTGTTATGTTTTTATTGTTTGGATGATAGTTGGGGTCTTAGATGAGGATTTTTAGTTTATTAATGGATGTTTAGAGAGATAAAATGGGGTTCGAAGATGTGAATCCCATAATAAAGGAAAAATTTTTAGTTTTTGTGTTGACCGATTCATCAGTCCCAAGCCACTGATCGATCGATGGAATCATATGTGGCTTAGTTTGGGATTTTGTGCATTTGGTTGGGAATCTTGGATTAGGAGCCTAGGGCAAGGATTTATTGGACATAGTTTTCATGTACTCATAGAATAGAGATATATTCATATGGTTTGAATTCTTAAGGATCGATATTTGGGCAATATTAGGGAGGTCATTTATTTAAAGGGGTTAAATTATGGATTTGTCATGCGATGGAAAAGCTGAGAGTAGAATAGGTTCGTTGATTAGGAATTTTTAAGATTATAGGATTGGGTTTGTTGTTTGGGATTAATTTGAGTCAGTATGCGGTACGAGTGGGCTAAACATCCTTTGGGTGAGATTATATTTTTATCATAACTTCGTCGAGTGGGGTAGTTACTATGTCCATTGATTTCACTTAAATTAGTTGTGGGATTATACCTAGACGGGATACCTTGGCAGAATGGACTAGGGATAATTGAGAATAAATATAGTTGATGTGTGTGTTTTACTGTATGGTAGGGTGAGACAATACCCAGATTTGGGAACCGGGAGTATTAGGGTTAATGTATCTTGGAATGAGTATAAGTTTATAGATGTGTTATACCCTTTTTATAAATGAAGATGCTTAGTGTGACCTGATAGCATTGGCTCAAAATGTTTATGTGATTTATCTTAACCCGTTAGTAAGGGTTGTGTACGTCATGTTGATTTATCCCATTAGTGAGGGTTTAAAATGTAATCCGGTAGCATTGGTTTAGTATGTTTATATGTTTATTTTATTCAACCCATTAACAAGGGCTATATTTTAAATGGATGTTTTATATGCTATACATACCATTTTTAGATTTAACCCGTTAACGAGATTTATATTTTAAATGGGTATTTTATGTGCTGTACAAACCATTTTTAATTACTCAGGGTGACGTATTAGGAGGGATTTTAGTATGGGTCACGTATGGCATGTACTGTAATGGTGTCTCAATGAGTAGACGACTTTGTTATGGTCATTTTACCCCAGGGTCCTATGCATAGGTATTTTTGTATCGAGAGGGTTCATGGAGAAATTTCATCGTATGGTCTTTGGTACGGTGGTCCATATTGGTGATGGGTAGGAGTAATGATTTATCCTTCGATCATGATGAGGTCTTAATGTTAAGACAACCTGAAACTATGCCTAGTAAGAGTGAGTGATCATCGAAGGTAACAGGATAGGCCTTCGTTATGTGCGGGGTATGAGAATAGACCATTTATTTGTACATGTCGGAGGATGTAACTTTGTATGGATATTAGAGGTGGGGAAGTCTTTCTCCTACCATATGTGATTATTATGTGGTGGTACTAGAGTTAGTTGTACCTATATATGTGCTATACTAGAGATGTATAAGACTTATAGTATGGATGTCTACCTACATATTTATGCATTAGATTTATGTATTACATCTACTAAAGATGTGCATATTGTATTTTTGGAATTAGATAGTCAAATGTGTATAGACTTGATTTAGAAGTCTGTTATTAGTATATTGGTTATTTGGTGATACGTACCATAGGTTTGAAACTACCACACAAATTGTGTCTTATAATGAAAATGAAAAACTTAAAGATAAGAAATTAGAGATTAAAGAATGAAGATGTAAATCTTTAATCACACATGCCACATAAGGGTTCAGGATTTAGAACTGCATATTATTTTAGGTTGTTTAGGTTGAGATAAAACTTAAAAGAATTAAAATGTGAGAGGTAGATCCATATTTATGATTTATCTCAATTTCAGTTATACTTTAATTTTCCTTAGACTTGATGTTGACATTGTGGATTTTAATGTTTCAGGATTTAGGTCGCGAGAGCCACCATCTTGACTAATGTTGTTGATTGTTATCTCATCCTGTTGTAAATTCTTAGGATGTGGGTGTCTTCGCCTGTGTGCCAACTCTATTTTTATTCTTGTTGTTCAGATTTTAGTTTTGATGGATTTATGTGGTTCTTTAATCTCATTGTGTTTTGAGAGTTTTTACATGTACAATTGGCGTTATAGTTGGTTATATATTATTTCAGTTTTACTTTATCTGGTTTTGTTATTTGTTCAGTTTCAGTTAGTTCGTTATGATGGGAATGTTACCAAATGTTTTTATTCCCTTGAATTTTGTAGTAGACTTGATAAATCTATATATGGATTTTGTGGGGCATTACAGTTAGTATCCGAGCGTTCCAAGTGCTAGTGTCCTAGGGATATTAATTGAATTCATTTCTTTTTCTCATTACTTTCTTTGATTACTTTAGAGCTTTACCGTTTAGGGTTTGTATTCTCTATAACGATGACCTTTTAGGATGTTTTGTGCCAAACCAAGTGTATCGGGAGGGTTACTTATTTGAATTTTCCTTGTGAGACGTCCCACGTATGTGGTTGACTTCATCGAGACTTAAGGACTTTTGGACGAGAAACCCTTAGTAAGTGCTTAGCTTATGGTTATAGAGGAAATATTTTCATTCACTATCCGTAACAGCATTAAAAGTAATATTTCGAAGACCTCGTCTGTGCAACTTTGTGGTGAATAGTATAAGAGGGAATTCAATTATCTTTCTCTTTCTGCCCTGGGAGAGATTGATACAAAAGAGAAAAAGGATGTTTGCGTTATCAGTTACAATGCGAGAAAGACTTTTTGGTGTTGGTAGAAACTATGTGTGAAAGATTTAGTAGGTGTTACTGGTTAATCCATTTTTCACCACTTCTACTTAGGTGGTTGAAGTTTCCATCCTACAATATTAGGAACATTATGACTATTAGGGGATAAAGTTCCTAAGGTTGGGAAGATCAAGGCTAAAGTAGGCCCAATGAATTGAGATGGTGAAATGTGGACCTGAGTTGGGAGAAATCACTAGTAAAAAGAACCGCAAAGGGGGAGATGACCCCAAGAGGTTTCCAAGACTAGATAATATGATATGTTTTGGCCAGTGGGGCGAGGGAAATTATGGCTAGTGGAGCCACGACCTAGAAGATTAGGACAAAAATTAAAAATTATAGCAGAAATGACTCAGGAAGTAAGGTTGGCGGGGTTATCAGTGGGGTTACCATTTTAGTAGTTCCTTTAGAGAAACAGGTTATGCTCATGGAAAATGGGGGCCACTTAGTTGTTTGATTCCTTAGTGGAGACCAAATTTTGAGGTACATCCGAGGAATGGATATGGGTACGGTTATAGCTCGCGCGTATGGATCCAACTTTGACATCGAGGATTTTATTCTTTATTAGTAGTGTGTATGTACTAAGATTATGTGGTATATAGATTTCCCTTGATTTTTATGTATTTACGGTTAACTCCAATCGGGGGGGATAATCTACATCGTGATTATAGAGGCGTGGCAGTTTGTCTAGTCATCTTGGTTTCAGATGCTTTATTGGTTTTTAGATGAGATATCATCATATTATTAGTGAGCTTGTGTGCACAACTATGTTTTACGTTTATATCAACTACTGTTTGTCGAGTTTTATATATTCCATTTTTGGGGAGGATTTTGCTTTGGGCAGTTTTATTTAGGCTCGGGAGAAGGTCTTGCACACTTGTTTAGTGTATGGATGTGGGTAATTTAGAAGGGATTGTGGTGGCATAGATGTGTCACCGATAGTCTGAGATTTTTTTAATTTTCTTGGGATTGGTGTCGAGTTATCACCTACATAAGAGCTTAGTTTTTTCCTTGGAATGGGTATTAACTTTGGATTTGTAGTGATTGCATTTATGGATCGACTTTGTCTGGGTTAGTAGAGGTTTTGTGGGATAAGACACCATAATTTTTTAACCGATGGAGTATTCGGGGAAGGAATTAACATGAGGAAGTTGAAAGGTTCATTAATCAAAGGCTTGGACCACCACGATCAGGATAAGGTCACGATACAAGATGGGTGTTTATTGTTAAGTATCAATGATCGGTTGGATCAGTCGAGGAGAGTGCCCTCTTTTAACAATTAAAATAGGAGAAGGTTATCAGTAGTGGCAAAACTAGGAGGAGAATATCCCGAAGGCTCCTTTCTAGCACAATATGGAACGGGCGTGTCATTAATGGATTTTGACCGTACAAAGGAATAGTTCATTGTAATTAGTGACGGTATCTTAAAGAAGATGGAATGGCATAGTAGTGGTGTTTAATGCATCCAAATTAATTATTGAGGGTGGTTTACGCCCAATATTGAGGTTTTTTTAGAGTGGATATATAAATAGTATTGGGAAGCGGTTCCTTTCTCCGTTCGATGACACGAGAAGGTTATATTTTTTGGTAACCTTTTTTTTATTGAAGGGGGTCCCAAATACGAGGGGTAGCATTGACCAAGGCACGTGTTTAGTGATTCACTTCACATTCCAGATATGATTAAAAGTATTAAAGTATAAAAGATTTTTCAATTGAGTGTGACGAGGTCCTGGGGTCCCAGGGAGGGCATTGGACCATTTGTGGCTATGGCCATCCCCGCCGCGGAGGGAGGAGGAATCCTTCGGGTCCCGCGCGTCCCCTCTCGGGAGAGCGCTTCGGCCGGCGTCGATTTTGTGAGGTGTGAAAAATGTAGAGATATTCAGAGTCACCAGTCTATTTTACTCAAAACAGACAAAAGAAAAAGGGGAAACCACCCCGAAGGATGGCATCCAAAGACATACTAGTGCGTGCGAAACCAGAATGATTCGAAAAGGGTTCGGAGGCTTAGTTACGAAATGGGAAGGTGTTAGGCACCCGTTCCGCCCTTTCGGTCTCTCATGGATATTTACTATTTTCCTTTATGTTTCCCCCCGTGAGATGTGTGCATATATATATATATATAATGGAGATAGGAATCCTCGGCTTGTATCATGGAAAAGATAAAGAGAGTCATCCATAAGAAGATTATAAAAGTAATATTAGAAAAATAAGATTTACGCGGTTACCCCTACGTTGATCGCTATAAAGGAACGATAACGCACATGGAGTAATGACTAAGCCTAAGGATATATATAATATAAGAAAAATGGATTTAGAGAAAATAGGAAATGAGAGAAAAAGTGAGAGAAAGGACTCGAGTCTTGGGTTTTACCCCGAGACGCCTACGTAGCCTATAAAGTCATCAAAGTCCACATAGTTCGCATACAAAGCAAAGGGGTGGGGTTTATCCCAAAAATCCAAATGTGGGATCTCTTATTTGTAGGTGTGTGTGTGTGTGTAGAAAAGGTGTTTTAGTTGTGAGAAAAATGTGGAAAAAGTGTGAGAATCCCTACTTGGAATTTATGAGAAAACCCTCTTTTTCTTGTTTTGGGGTTTTTATTTATATGAAAATAAGAGATGTGCAATAATACTAAATAAAAAGTATATTAGGATGTGTGAGATGAGATTATAATAGTACTAAGTAAGAAAACAAGTTATTGGGAATTCAAGAGAATTTAAAAGAGAGAGTTTGAGAAAGTTGGACCTTCTTGAAGATCTAGAGCTTGATCTTGAATGTTGGATAGCAGCCCTTGAGCTTGGATGATGATGGAGAGTGGTTAATTCACCAAGTTTAATGAAAAGGATGATGAAAAGTGAAGATAAAAGAGGGATTTGGAAGTTGAAATCACGCTGCCTTTTAGAGAGGTTTCTGGGATTCGTTCAGAGAGATTTCTCTCAGATCTGGGACCCTCCTGAAAATGAGGCCAAGGCCTCCTTCTATAACCCCAGGGGACTGCCGATCGGCCCTATCATGGGACTGCCTATCGACAGGTGCCGATAGGCAGGATCTGGGACCTACCATTTGGTAGTGCGCCTCAGGCTTTTTGTGAAAATTGGCCACCGAGGGAAAACCGTTGGTCAGAATCGCGCACGGGACATACCATTGGAAAGGTATTTTAGAGACCTTAGAAAGTTTTTTGGACCGTTCCCGAGTTTGGGAGTTAACTTTAGGTCAAATGTGGCTCAAAAGCGTTTATCGGTCCATTGGACGGGGAATCGCGCGGACGCAAATGGCGCATTCGTCCGCATGGTAAGTGCGAATTGCACATGGGGCATACCGTTGGAAAGTTTAGGAGATGTATTTCGACATTCCAAAGAGTTTGACCCATTTTGGAGAGTTGACTTTGGTCAACCGAGCTCAAGAAATGCTCGGTGGCTTCTCGGAGTCAAACGGATCGTTTATCCGCATAGAAAGTCGGAATTGCACATGGGATGGACCGTTTGAAAGGGTATTCAGTTCCCTTCGAAGATTCATTTAGCCTCGGTCGAGCTGAAGAGTTGACATAGGTCCAGTAGAGCTCGAGAGCTCCCGGTTGCCTCTAGGTCAGGTTTCGGACGCAAATGGTGCGTTCGTCCGCGTGGTAAGTTGGAATCGTACACGAGGTAGACCGTTGGAAAGGGTATTCAGTACCCTTCAAAGATTCATTGAGTCTCGGTCGAGACGAGGAGTTTGACTTTTGGGTCAAACTGAGCCGGGGGGTGCCCGATGGCTTCCAAGTCAGTACTCGGGACGTGACCTGCGTTTATAGTGATAAAGGGAGGTACTAGGGACCTAAGGAGAGTTAAGGGGTAACAGAATGGGGTGTCTACAGAGCCCCTCGACGGGTGAGTTTGGAACAATGATAGCCGTCGATTAGACACCACATGATGCTTTTGAGGGAGTATGACCGATTCAGAGGGTCGAGGTCGATTCTGAGGACCTAAGAAGTATGCTGGGGATGATCAATTTGGAGGATCGAGGTCAATTCTGAGGACCTAAGGAGATGAGGATGACCAATTCAGAGGGTCGAGGTCAGTTCTGACCTAAGAGTGGTGACGACCAGGACCGAGGTCAATTCTAACCTAATTCAGGTGACGATCCAAGACCGGGGTCAATTTTGACCTAACTAAGGTGACGATCCAAGACTGGGGCCAATTCTGATCCAAGAGTGGTGACGACCAAGGGCCGAGGTCAATTTTGACCTAACTAAGGTGACAATCCAAGACCGGGGCCAATTCTAACCCAAGAGTGGTGACGACCGAGGACCAAGGTCAATTCTGACCTAACTAAGGTGACGATCCAAGACCGGGGCCAATTTTGACCCAAGAGTGGTGACGACCGAGGATCGAGGTCAATTCTGACCTAACTAAGGTGACGATCCAAGACCGGGGCCAATTCTGACCCAAGAGTGGTGAGGACCGAGGTCAATTCTGACCTAACTAAGGTGACGATCCAAGATCGAAGCCAATTCTGACCCAAGAGTGGTGACGACCGAGGACCGAGGTCAATTCTGACCTAACTAAGGTGACGATCCAAGATCGGGGCCAATTCTGACCCAAGAGTGGTGACGACCGAGGACCGAGGACAATTCTGACCTAACTAAGGTGACGATCCAAGACCGGGGCCAATTCTGACCCAAGAGTGGTGACGACCGAGAACCGAGGTCAATTCTGACCTAACTAAGGTGACGATCCAAGACCGGGGCCAATTTTGACCCAAGAGTGGTGACGACCGAGGACCGGGGTCAATTCTCACCTAACTAAGGTGATAATCCAAGACCGGGGCCAATTCTGACCCAAGAGTGGTGACGACCGAGGACCGAGATCGGGGCCAATTCTGACCCAAGAGTAGATAAATATTGTTTTTTGATTCTACTGGAGAAAGAGCTTTGTGATTCCGATTTGAGCTGGGGAGATGCTAGCTGGGGGAATCTTTATAGGAGACCTCGCAGGGGAGAGCAACCTATTTTGGGTGCTGTAAGAGAATTCCGCTGGGGAAGTGATCAGGTGATCCTTAGGGATTTTCCGGAGCTTTACCGGGAGGAGTTTTCACTTAGTTTTTGAGGATTTCGCTGGGGAAGAGGGGTTCCGCTGGGAATAAGAATTTGGATCTGAGATTTCGCTGGGGAATGATTAATGGGCCGAGGAAAATTTGGATTATCCTTTGGGAGAGATTGCTTGGGGCGAGTGGTTCATCTGATTTCTGCTAGGAAAAATACCATGTGATATTATACCGTACCGGAGAGCCGATGGTTGTAAAGTCTGATGAGGAGGTGATTCGGTGGTCCGGGCGCCTTGCCCGAGAGGTCAATCGCTTGGGTTTTGAGGGCTCCTTTGGGGAAAATGGTGTGTCTCCCGAAGGAGTGCGAAATTTCCTTGATGAAAGCGTTCTAAATCCTTCCTGGGATTTTTAGGAATTTTTCGAGGATTTTTCAAGGCTTTCTGGTATTTTCTGGGAATTTTTGCACGAAATTTTAAGGGGGGTGCCGGTCGGCATAGACTGAGAGGTGCCATTCGGCAGTGGCATGGACTTTTGGTCTGCCTCGGGAAGGTGAGGAAACAGTGCCGATCGGTATGGTGAGATGGGTTGCCGATCGGCATGGCGTTTGGCCTATTATATAAAGGGCTCTTTATTTTTCACAGCTTCCTGCCTTCTCTCTTTCTGCGATTCCTCTCTGCGAATCGTTCTAGCATTCCGATCTTCAAGAAATGGCCCCTTTTGTGAGCACCGATGTCCACTAGGAGTGGTTGACCATTGATGACTGGGCGAATGTGGATTGGAGGGACAGGGTGCCCCTTGCTTTCGGGAATGAGAATGCCTTTGATGCATTCGAGTCGGTTGTGGATGAGCGGACCTTGCTGCGGGAGCCGTCGCGTCATCGCTCTTCGAGAGTGATTCCCGGTGGTTATGTAAGTAACCTGGCCTTTGGCATTTTTTTCCTTTTTGGGTGATTTTTCCTTTTCTTAACCTTTGACTGAATTTTTCCTTTCGCCAGTCGGATATTTCTTTAAAGAACATGCGTACCCACGGGACGACGGGGCTTAGGGATGTTTGGGAGCATCTTCCACCCGTGGTGTGCTGGATGGTATCATCAGCGGGTTTTGGGAGGTTGGCGGCTGCGCTGGATGAGACGCCTCTTTCGACAGTAGTTTTGTGTGCCTTGGGGGAGAGGTGGTGGGACACTACCCACACTTTTCATTTTGGCTTCGGGGAGATGACGATGACTCCCATAGATGTGTAGCAACTGCTGGGGCTGGATTGTGATGGGGAGCAGATAGAGGTGGACCGCTCTTTACGGGTGAGGCCAGAAGCGGTGTATGTGGCACTCGGTGATGTGAGGAGGATAGTCTCTGAAGATTCTATCCAGCTGTCCTTGCTGAAGGATGTTTTACTGAGCAGGGTGGTTAATGTGGAGGACGGGCTGCAAGTGAGGCAAATGGCCCGGTTGTTCATTTTGTTGGTGCTGGGAGGTTTCATGGTGGCGTCGAGCGGCGACGTCGTCCATTTGTGGTTTCTGCCATACTTGAGGATGTTTTTGAACATCCCTTTCTATGATTGGGGGAGTCTGACCTTGGCGACCCTTTACTCTTCTCTGGATGCGTTCATCCGGTGCTTCCGGTAGACTTTTACTGGAGCCACGTATCTCCTTGAGGTATTCTTTACTTTGTGCATTTCCATTTCATGCATTCGCATTTTCCTTTCATGCATTCACATTTTCCTTATGCGTCTCTTTTTGCTCGTGAATTCAGACGTGGTTCTATGAGGTGATTGGGTGCAACACCCCACAGATTGCTCTGAAGGACGACACCATCGGGGACTTCTGTCGCTTGTATCGATGGCGTAAGGCCAACCGGAAGTCAAAGGGATCTCTCTCCCTGGAGGCGGTGCGTCAGGTTTTGAATGACCTGACTAGTGGTAGGGTAAGACTCTTTTCGTTTCATCCTTAGTTTTTGCACCTTCTGATTCTGTATTGACTTATGCCTGCTTGGGGATTTTCAGGTGACCTTTTATCCTTAGGGGACCGCCATTCAGGATATGGGGGTGACTGGGGTGAACGCACAGATGAGGCGTTTGTTGGCGCATGAGTTCGGCCATTCCTGGTACCTCAGGGAGAAGGTGATCCGTCAGATTGCTGAGGAGGAGGTGGTGGTGCCTCCCGCGCAGCCTCCTACTTCTATGAGGCGGGAGCGATAATTGTTGGAGGATGAAAGGATCGCGGTGATGATTGGCGAGTCCTATGCGTTGTATACTGATACGGCCGCGCCGTATGATTATATGGACTTTGTGACAAGCTGGTTGATGGCGCCCAGTATACATGATGCTTTTCCTTTCCCTCCTGCTGGTTCGAGTCGGGCAGTGGGGTCTTCCCACAGTGGTGGTGGTCCGTCGGCACCTGCGGCGGCGGTGACCTCGGAGGTCCCTTTTGTTCGGCTTCACACTCCTTCATACAACATCCGGGGGGCTGATGGAGGGACAGTGCCGATGCTGCATCGTCCTCTTGCGATGGATCCGGAGGAGCTGGGCTTAACAGAGGACGTCCTTCGTCCTGCGATAAACCTTTCGGTCCTTTTCCTCTCTTTTTTGATTTCTTTTGCTTGATACTGATTCTGCCTTTCCTTTGCAGCAAATTCGGGTGTCGACCACTTGGCTCAAGGACATCAGGGATTGGATATCATCGGGGACTACCCACATTCGGGAGGCTGTCCCTGTTCCTTCTTGCTTGGTGCCGTCAGCCTCGTCTGGGGGAGACTCTGGCTCGAGTAGTGGGGGCGTTTCGTCTCGCCGTAGGGGAAAGAGAGTGCGTCGTCGGGATGGAAATTCTTGAGAGAGAGAGAGAGGGAGTGAAATGTGGGTTCGGGCTGAGTCCCGTTGTTTTTGGCTTTTCTTTATTTCCTGCAAAAATGATGTAACACAGAAAACATATATATGCAATGCAATGCGGTTTTTTGACTATCTTTTATTTTAATGATGAAATGAATGCATGCGCTTTTTAATTTGTTGCAGAGACCGTAAAAAAAGGAATATTTTTAAAAATCTTTCAAAGGAAAGTTATTTTATTCAAAACGGGGAATCCCATAAGGAGGGAACAGGATTCTTGAAATTCTTTTGAGAATATCAATTTATTTTTATGGAGTTTTCTGATTTGACAAAGAAGGAATGGAGGAAATTTAAAAAAGGGAATTATTAGGGGTGTTTAAAAAAACCGCCCGACCAGAAAACCGAACCGAACCGAAACCGCCGAGTTTTTTTAGCCCGGTTCGGCCTACGGTTTACGGATATAAAAAACCGACATGTCGGTTCGGTTATCAGTTTATACGTGAGAAAAACCGACTCAAACCGAACCGACCCGAAACCAATATATATATTAAAAAAAACTAAATAACTTATATTTTATATCCAAAAACCATTACCCACCTTTAAAAACCGACCCAAACCGAAAACCGCCCTTAAAAAATCCGGCCCAAACATGAAATCATTAAAAACCGACCCGAAACTGAACCGAACCGAACCGAAACCGCCGTGAACCGAAACCGACAGGTTTTTTCATAGTCGGTTCGGTTTCGGTCTGACCTTTTCCAAAATCGAACCGATCGGTTCGGTTTGAATTAGGGTCCAAAACCGACCCGAACCGACCCGTGAACACCCCTAGGAATTATATGAGGAAAAGGGATTTTGAAATTCTGTTGAGAATATTAATTTTTTATTTTTCTGATTTTGACAAGAATGGAAAAAGGGAGATTTCCAAAAATGGGGGGTTACCGATCGGCAAACACCTTAGCCTGCCTATCGGCAGTTCAGTCCAGTCCCATCAATTGAAAGCTTTGATTGGTACCCTCTTCAGCCTTTAGTACCTTGTGGGGTAGGGTTCCTTTCGATTTCTGCATGGATTATGTCCCTTGTGAGGATTTTTAAGTATAAAAAGGGAGAAGGGTGGAGTGTTTTCCTCACACCTTTTACATTATTCATACCCACCCATTATCTTTTAGTCTTGCAAAATGTCTCTCCCTGGTAGCATTGAGTTTGTCAACTACCTCTAAGCCTTGGAAGCCATGTTCTCTTATAATGTCGACTATGATGCTTTCAACATGCGTCGAGTCTCCTTGTGGCGTAATCGACCTTTTAAGTGGAATATGCTGATGGCGGCAGTACAATTTTGGTACCCCGAAGACCATGTATTCCACTTTGGGTTGGAAGAAGTTTGTCCTACCTACGAGGAGTTTTTTGCCATACTGGGCGTGAATCCTAGTGTTGTCGCGGCTTTACCCGAATTTTCTCGTTCTCCAAGGGATTTGTTGGCCGAGCTTCTTCATATCTCGCCTTCGGCAGCCAGGTCATTGGTGGCGAGAGGGATGATCTCCCTCCCAGTTGTGTTGCAGTCCGTGCGTTCGCGGGAAGTAAGTGATGCTGGCTATGCTGGAGCCGTTGTTCTGGGCCTGGTTTTAAAATTTTTGTTGGTGACTGGGGAATTACAGGTGGACCCACAACTTGCAGCCATTACCTCATGGATGTCATACCGTCGCAATCCTGTGGCGGTGATATTGGCGGAGACTTTGAAAGGCCTGGATGCCTGGAGAGAAGGCCGTTCCGACTTTTTAAGGGGTAGCCCTGTGATGCTGTTCATGTGGTTGTCTGAAAGATTCCGCTTGTCGACTCCTCCTAAATATCCTTTGTCGGCCGTACCCAACTTCTTTTCGTGCTACTTCATCCTCATGGGCCTGTATGTTGAATATTGGGAGAATTAGCTTGTGGAGCATGGGGCTTGTGGGTTGTATTGGTCAATACCTTGGTGGGGACAGTTGCAGCCTGTTCTAGAGCTAGGAGAATATTCATATGTGCGGCTGGTTGGTCTCAGGCAAACCTCTTTTTATTTCCCTTGGCGGCTTTTGCACCAATTTGGCTGGGTGCAGGTCGTGCCCCCTCGGACCTCAAATTTCTTTTCGGTAAAAGATTTGACTGAGCGCTTGCGTCTGTTTCTAGGATCTCTGTGGAAAAATCGGCGTCCATTTACCCGTCCCTCTCAGTCTATTGGGAAGGTTTGCCATGTCACCAAAGATTATATGAAGTGGTTGTGGAGGAAAGTAGTCAGCAACATATTGGCAGTAGAGACCAATCGGAGGTGGTTTGTTTTATCTGACTCCATGGAAGGGGGTGTTGTGGTCGTTTTTAAGATGGTTAAGGCTCATCGGTCCATAGAGTGTTTGCGGCACCCCATTTAGGCAGGAGAAACTTGGGGTCCTCAGGACGTGGATGATGAGGGTGCAGGCACTTCGGGTTGCTGTGGGTAGGACTCCTGGGGAGTTTATTTATGCAGCAGATGTGGGGGATTTTGTCTGGTTTTTATGGTAGTAGGGGGGAAGGGAGTTATCCATTCCTTTTTCTTATGTAATTCGTACTGTAGTTTCTTATTAATGAAATAAATAAGTTTCTGATCATCTAGCTTTGCCTTTCGATGAATTTTGTATTTTGAATTATTTATACCAATCGCTAAGGTATACATAATCCTTTTGTTCAAGTAGATGTTTAGAATGAACTGTCATTCTCGGGGGTAAGAAAAGAATGGTATTTTGTGAAAAAGAAGGGGTCGTGCTCATATGAGGAGTATGAGCTGCCTAAGTACCTCTGGGATTTTTGAAAAAGTTCTTATCTGTTTGAAAATAGTTTTTGCAGAGGATCAGGCCCACGTAGTTCTGGGTAGAGGGAAATGGAGAGAGTTTTTTTTTTTTTTTTAGAATAAAAGGGGGATGAGAAGAGTCGTAGCGTGCCGAGATTTTAGACTAGGGGTAGAACTTCTTGAGACGGTCCAGATTGACTGGACGAGCCATCTCTTCCCCATCTAGGTCAGTGACCATGGCGGCACCGTCGAATAAGATTTTTTTCACAATGTAAGGGTCGCTCCAATTGGGTTTGAACTTTCCTCTGGGGTCCCAGATGGGTTCGATTATCTCTTTGAGGGCTAAATCCCCCTCTCGGACACCGCGGTCCTTGACTCTCTTGATGAATGATCGTGCTATTTGGCGATGGTATCCTTGTAAGTGGTAAAGAGCTTTTAATCTCCGTTCATCTAGGAGGGTCAGCTCATCAAGACGGCCTTGGCACCAGTCTTCTTCACTAACCTTGCTTTGAAGCATGACATGTAACGGGGGTATTTCCAGCTCCACAGGTAGGACTGCCTCCATGCCGTAAACCAGGGAGTAAGGGGTAGCCCAGTAGAGGTTCGAATTGAGGTTCGATAGCCCCAGAGGGCGTAAGGTATCCGATCGGCCCAATCCCTACAACTTTTGGTCATCTTGCTGATGATGGCTTTGAGGTTTTTATTTGCTGCCTCAACTGCACCGTTGGTCTGAGGCCGGTAGAGAGAAGATTTGTGTCTCTGAATCCCGTATTTGCTGACTATTTCTGTGACTTCTGCCTCAAAGTGCAAACCATTATCCGACACTAGCTCGTGCGGGACCCCATATCGACAGATGATATTCTTCTTGATGAATTTGGCCACCATCCTGGCATTTAATACTGCGTATGACTCAGCTTCGACCCATTTTGTGAAGTAATCGATGGCAACCAGGATGAACTCATTCCCGTTTGACGCTTTTGGTGTAACCTTCCCTATGATGTCGATACCTCAGGTGGAGAACGGCTAGGGAGAAGTCATATTGTATAATTCCCGCGGAGGTAGATGTTGGAGATTGGAGAACTGTTGGCATTTAGGGCACCTCTGAACATAGGCGGTGCTATCCTGGGCCGTGGTGGTCCAGTAGTAGCCTTATCGGATGATCTTTTTGGCAAGCATGTGATCGTTCATGTGAGGTCCGCATTCCCCGCTGTGGATTTTCTACATTATCTCTTTCAATGTCAGCCCCTGAAATACAGTGCAAATGAGTTCTATCGAAATTCCTCTTGAGTAGTGCTTTATGGCAGATGATGTACTGAGCGGCCAGCCTTCGGAGGGTAGCTCGGTCATTCTTGTTGGAACCCTCGGTATACCTACCGTGTTTGAGGAGGCACCAAATATCATAGTACCAGCAATCGACTAGTTTGGGATCTTCAGTGGAGACAAGCTCAATATGGTAGCAATGGGTCGGTCTATTTTGTTTTTGAACTAGGAAGGGGGTCATTGTTATTCCCTCGGGCATGTCGACCACGAAAGCCAAAGTAACGAGAGCATCGGCTAGGTTATTCTTTGCTCGGGGTAGGTAATGGAAGGTGATATCTCAGAATTGGGAGGCCAACTCTTCTAATTGGGCATGAAAAGGCTGAAGCTTTTCGTCCTTGACCTTCCACTTTCTGAGCACTTGACCGATGATAAGGGCAGAATCTCCGTATACATCAAGGTCTTGAATACCTTTCTCGAGAGCGACCTGGAGGCCCCCTGTGCATGCCTCGTATTCTGTCATGTTGTTGGTGCAAGGGAAATCCAATTTAATGGTGATGGGAGTGTGGGAACCATCTGGGGTGACCAGAAGTATCCCAATGCCATATCCCTTTTTATTGGCAGCGCCGTCGAAGAACATTTTCCATCGGGGGCAGTCTTGAGTGGTGCAGAGGATGTTTTCATCGGGGAATTCGGAGATCCAGACATCTGCTTCTTCTATAGGGTAGTCAGCGAGGTAGTCAGAGATGGCTCTTCCTTTAATGGCTTTCTATGTGACGTACACGATATCAAACTCGATTAAGAGCATCAACCATCAGGCCATTCAGCTAGACAAGGCGAGTTTTTCGAGCAAGTATTTGATGGGATCCATTTGGGATACTAATTTAATGGGGAAGGCGATCATGTAATATCGCAACTTTTGGGTAACCCAGACAAGTACGACACATGCTTTTTCCAAAGCAGTGTAGTTGACCTCTTATCTGGCCAACTTGCGATTGGCGTAATAGATGGCTCTTTCTTTACGGGAGTCCTTGAGGTACTGGGCTAGTAAAGCCCCGGCTGTACTGTCTGTTATGGTTAGGTATAAGAGCAAAGGGAGACCAGGCTGTGGTGGCATAAGACCTAGAGGTTGGGTTAGGTATTATTTGATTCGATCAAAAGCTTCTTAGCAGGCCTCATTCCAAACCTTGGTTGAATCCTTTCGGAGGAGCTTAAAGATTGGTTCATAGATGGAGGTTAGCTGGCTGATGAACCGGCTGATTTATTGTAATTTCCCCAAGAAGCCTCGAACTTCCTTCTCCGTTCGGGGAGGTGGCATCTCAAGTATGGCCTTCATCTTGGCGGGATCTGCTTCTATCCCCTTCTCACTGATCATGAATCCTAAGAGTTTTCCCTTCGTAACGCTGAAGATGCACTTCTGTGGATTAAGTCTCATCTGATACTGCCGCAGTCGTTCGAAGAACTTCCGGAGAGCGGGAATATGACCTTCTCTAGTTTTGGACTTGATAATCATATCATCCACGTAAACCTCGACCTCTTTGTGGATCAGATCGTGCAGGATGGTTGTGGCATCCCTTTGGTAGGTAGCCCCAGCATTCTTAAGACCGAATGGCATAACGGTGTAGCAAAAAGTTCCCCATCAGGTGATGAATGCGGTTTTCTCTTGGTGGTCAGGATGCATCTTAATTTGGTTGTATCCAGCAAATCCGTCGACAAATGACTTGAGAGCATGACTGACTTTGTTATCCACAATCATGTCGATGTTGGGTAGCGGATAATCATCCTTCGGAGAAGCTTTGTTTAAATCTCAGTAATCCACACACATTCGAACCTTTCCTCCTAATTTTGGTACAGGTATAATGTTGGCCAGCCACGTGGGATATTCGATTACTCGAATGAAACCCACGTTCAACTGCTTGATCACCTCTTCTTTGACCTTAAGCGACCATTTGGTGTGGAGCTTTCTCAACTTTTGTTTAACTGGTTTGGCATCGGGGAGAATGGGGATCTCTTGCTGAGCTATTTCGGGATCAATATCGGGCATGTTGTCATAGAACCATGCGAAGACATCCACGAACTCCTTTAGTAATTCTTCGAGTTGTGCGCGCTCATGCTCGTCAAGGGTGTCCCCTATCCTAATCTCGCCCAGTTGGCTACTAGAACCAAGATTAATAACGACAGTCACTTCTTCATTAACTTGAACGCGGTTATGTTGTTTATTATTAACCTTATTTAGATCAGTTAAGAATTATTCATTTGCAAAATCATCATCATCAAAAGTTTGATTAAAATCCACACAATTAATGTAAGGCACAGCAAGATACTCAAAATCTTCGTTTATTTCATTGATAGGAAAAACAGCATTGAGAACCTCATCAAAAGAGGTTTCGATTACATTTGACCAAGGATGGACAACAATAGATAAAACATGGTAAACATTGGGGTTGAGGGAGATTTCAAGAGGTAGAACTGGCGCAGCATGCCAGTTGAGGAGAGGTGTATCAGCAGCTTTAATCAGATGGGATGGGTCCCTTGATGTAGTGCCTGAATGAACCATGCAGAGTGTCAGCCCCAGTGTCTGCAGGTTGAAGGAATCTTCGGAGTCACTTTCCTCAGTTTCTTCAGTATCTTTGATAAGCGGTGGCACCTGGTATTGGTAACTTTCGGCCCATGAGTAGCTATCTTCGAATAAGATCTCCATTCCAGGCTTCATCTTCTTATCTGTATGGTTATACCACGGTTCTGGAAAATCGCAAAAGGGGAAATACTCACCTTCCTTGATGAATCATCCATTTAAAGAATCTCCCGAGATAGTTCGAACAAAGTCTAACCTCTTTTTGATCGAGTCTGGCGGATCATTATAAGTTCTGGTTCTGATGGTTGATATCCTAAGACGCAAGGAGGGAAAGCTTTCTTCAGTTCGATGGGCTCAAGTATCCCCTACTGCCTTTGTCCCATCCCCAGTCCGGGCATGAAGTGCATGTTTCTGAACATCTGAATCACATTGACATTGCCATGAGGGCCATATTCTGGACAAACCCTTTCTTTAAAATCGTCCCCTGCCGGGAGTAGGGATGGTTCAACTTGAAAACCTGATAGGAGCATATCATCTGACCCATGCTGTATCTCAAGAATTGGACTGCTGGTGCTTGCACCCTCGGCGTTACCGTTGTCACCCAAGATGGTGATGACTAGCCCATCGGCGAAGAACTTCAGTTTCTGATGGAATGAGGAAGAGACACCCTTTATACTGTGGAGTCAGGGTCGTCCGAGCAATAGGTTAAAACAGACCGGGATATCGATGACTTGGAATTCGACGACAGGGTTTATAGGTCCAACCCCTATTACAAGTTTTATGGATCCCATCACCTCACGACGGGTATTATCGTAGGCATGCATGGCAGCGGATGTTGGAGCGAGGTCACTTTCTTTCAAACCTAAACATTTGAAGGTTCTCAGAGGGCAGACATTCAAAGTGGATCCGTTGTCAATGAGAGAGAGTGGTACAACCTTCCCCATAACTTCGACGGAGATGTTGAGTGCATGATTGTGATTTGGCCCAATATTGGGGATTTCTTCTTCAGAAAAGGACATCATTCGGGTAGAGGTCAAGGATCCGACCAGGTTCACCGCTTCTTCTAGTGTGGTAAAGGGAGGAACTATGGGTCTAGTGAGTAATTTGATCAAAGCATTTCTGTGTAGCTGGGAAGACATGAAAAGCCCCCATAGAGTGATGTTAGCTTGAGTTTTCTTTAATTGATCGAGGATCTTGCTCTCCTCGAGGGTCATTTCTGGCATAGGAAGGTTTTCAACGCCCTTCCCCTTATCATTGGTTGGTAGCGAGTTTGGAATTTGGTAATGTCTCCCAGATCTAGTCATGTGATTTACTGAAGAAGGGAAAAAATTAAATCCAATTTCCTCATCAATCTCAGGCTGTTCTGCCACCTTATTTATTTCTCCGAGGAGTTCCTCAAATGATATCATCCCACATAAGTCAGCTATTGGGCCATTTCCTCCTAAAGCTTGTTCTTCATTTGAAACTTCGAATTCTTCCCCCCATCTGGTGGCAACAATTCTATTTTCCCTTATGAAGTCAATGCATTCCATAACTTCAACGGCTTCTTCATATAGGTCTTCCCATTCTGTGGGGATGTGTAAGGGTGAAAGGACCAAGTGCCCTTTCAGCTTCAAAGCGTCAAGTAACTCGGTGATACTGCAAATGTTGTTAGTTTACCTGAATGCTTTCCTCATGATCCGGACAACATCATCTAAGCAGATTTTATCGGTTGGTACCATCCACCTATCTGATTCTCGAGCCCATTTTCGTTCTTCCAAAAACAACGTACTGAACCTTTGGCAGTCGATAATCATCTGAGAGGGAAATTTCAACCCGAAATCTAGGAGTTGGTTTAACACCTCTGACAATTCCATACCTCCACTTTCAGAATAAGTTCGGACAGTGATACATGCTCTGGTAAGGAGTGACAGCGCCTGATCAGCGGGGCTAGCAGGGTGTAGGAGGAAATATGGGCAAAGTTGAAGGGGTCTAGAAGGGTATAAGGGTGTGATTTGAGTTGATGGATCGAAATCTGGGTTTTCTTCCAAGAAGATGGCATTGGTGTGATTTGGGAGTGGGTTATGAGTAGTGTTTAGTTTAGGATTGGTTGGTGGGGCTATGGTACCCCGATCAATGAGATATTGGATTATGTTTCGAAGGTGGAAGCATTGGTCGGTGGAATGGCTAGCTGTTTGGTGAAAGGCGTAATGAGCATCGGTCTTGAAATTTCTGGGAAGTGGATTGGGTAATGGACGTGGATCCAGGGGTTTTATAAGGTTTCGGCTTAACAGGGCTTGGTAAACTTTGGAGAGGGGAGCATGGAGCTCAGTGTATTCTCTTCGGACGGGAGCAGGGCGGCTTTTCGGTGCCCATGATGTGGTTGGTTGAGAGATGTTGTTGATGGTTGAGACTGCGGCACTGACAGGCTTGTCATATTTTCTGGGGGTGAACTATCCGGACACCTTTTTTGGTTCAACTTCTGTTTTGGCAAGACCCTCTTCGATTTCTACTCTTGCTTCTCTGAGAGCTCGAAAATGGGGGTAGTACTGTCCTCCCATGGTTTCTCGGACATGGGGCAAGAAATTCTTCTTCACTATGCTGACTTGTTCTTCTTCAGACGGCCGATTGGTCATGGTAGCCGCTTTTTCCCTCCATCGGGCTATAAAGTTACTGACTGATTCTCTGGAGTTCCGTTTGAGCAACTCTAAATCACGATGGGTGACCTCAAGCTCTTCGTTGTATTTGTAGTGCGATATGAATTCTCGGGCAACATCCTCCCAGCTACGAATTCTGGATTCCTCAAGAGATAAAAAACCATCGGAGAGCACTCTCTTTCAAAGTTTGCTGAAACAATTGGGCCATCACTTCTTTCGAAGCCCTTAGTAGAGTCATGGAACGATGATAACTGCGAAGATGAACAATCGGGGGACCACTCCCTCCAAATTTCACGATATTTGGCATTTTGAACTTCTCGGGTAACCTTGCTTTAGGATAAGGAGACATCTGGGTGTAGTCCATGTAATTCCCAGAGATCCTAACTTGGTCAAACTTCTTGGTGAGCATCTTGGTGAGCATCTTGAGATCCTCTTTGAATTTGTTCAACTCCTCCTCCTTTGGATCAACAACCAGAGGCAAGTTAGCCATAGGCTGGGAAATGTTTGGCATTGGAAGCTGGGCAGGCGGCGGCCCATTAGCAGGAGGGGCACACGGAGCATGTTGATATTCTTTCGGGACCCAAATGGTCTCGGGTGGACCCATAGCACGAGGGAACAGGGCCTCAGGCTCTTGAGGAATAGGACCTTGGTTTTGTTGCATTTCTCGGACCTCAGCTTGGAGGTTGTCAATCTTGGCCACGAGCTGAGCTAGGACTTTCAGCAGATCTGGTTGTATGACTGGTACTTGATCCGCATTCTCCATGGAAGATGGATGGATTCCGGACTCGGAAGAAGTAGTAGAGGAACGGATGAAACTCTGGGATGATTTGACTGAAGACCTAAGCCAATAGGGAGCCAAGCCAAGGGCGTGCGGTCAACCTGAGAAGGAGTAGGATGAGATTTATTTTTGAGAAAAGGGAAGGAACTATTTTTGGATTTTTGATAAGAAGGGAGAAATGTTTTTGGATTTTTGATAAGAAAGGGAGAAATGTTTTTGGAGACGGAACTCAGCATGATTATTATGTTCTCACTTGTATTTATTTCTCCTAAATGCAATATCGGACAAGACCTGAGCCTGGAAAAGTGGGGTTTTAATATATGCAAAGCTACCGTTTGGGACTTGTAACCAGGCTCGCGAACAGAGTCCCGTTTTAAAAATGCGCGAAAATTGGGCGGAAGATCGACCCAAAATTTCGGCAGAGTTTCGGGTCAAAACCGACAATCTAAAGTGCGTATCCTAGGTTTGACACCTATATGCGGGTATGCAGTTGGTTGGGTGAATCAGCATGGGTTCCCCCTTTTGGCGTGACTTCCATGATATACGTCTTGATCTTGCGGGCAATCGGTGTGTGTGGACAAGCCATTTGATATACCTGAGTGTACGTGAATTGCCTCACCATATACCTCGTGAGGACGGTACGTGTGAGAGGGAATTCAATATACTCGGCGTACGTGAACGAATTCCTTACGATATACCTCCCGTTATGACTTCGATCAAGCGGTACGATGCTGGGGAACCGTTCGATATACGTCGAAAGTACTTGGCCAATGGAAGGTGAGAGTCATATCGCTTAGGCTAACTGCGACCTGCCGGACCAGCGCCCATCACGAAGTGACCCTCCAGTTACTGGGTAAAATTTGGTCAATATCAATGTTCTTTGGTGATGTCGTGTGAATCATGCATGATTCTCTTATTAGTATCTTATGATGAGAATGCCTTTCTTTGATTATACCAAACCTGGAACAAAGTACAAGTACCCCAAAAGGTACGCCAAGTATGGATAGGTGATGCGTGCAACATGGGGATATACGTGATCCTAGGTGTACGTGGTGTGAGGTGTACATGGAGGATTTTCTACAAGTGTGTGAACATAAGCATAAGCATGGGATATACATGTGAGAAAGGGGAACATGTAGATATAGTGGGGGGGGGGGGGGGGGAAGCATAAACAAATATAGCATCCATGTAAATAAAGTCAAGCCCTCAAAATAAATAAAAGTCCCCAGAGGAGTCTCCACTGTGGCCATCCCCGCCGTGGAGGGAAGAGGAATCCTTCGGGTCCCGCGCGTCCCCTCTCGGGAGATTGCTTCGGTCGGCGTCGATTTTGTGAGGTGTGAAACATGTAGAGAGATTCAGAGTCGCCAGTCTATTTTACTCAAAACAGACAAAAGAAAAAGGGGAAGCCACCCCGAAGGATGGCATCCAAAGACATACTGGTGTGTGCGAAACCAAAATGATTCGAAAAGGGTTCGAAGGCTTAGTTACGAAATGGGAAGGTGTTAGGCACCCATTCCGCCCTTTCGGTCTCTCATGGATATTTGCTATTTTCCTTTATGTTTCCCCCCGTGAGATGTGTGCATGTGTATATATATAGAATGGAGGTAGGAATCCTCCTCTTGTATCATGGAAAAGATAAAGCAAGTCATCCATAGGAAGATTATAAAAGTAATATTAAAAAAATAAGATTTACGCGGTTACCCCTACGTTGATCGCTATAAAGGAACGATAACGCACATGGAGTAATGTGTCACTAAGACTAAGGATATATATAATATAAGAAAAATGGATTTAGAGAAAATAGGAAATGAGAGAAAAAGTGAGAGAAAGGACTCGAGTCTCGGGTTTTACCCCGAGATGCCTACGTAGCCTATAAAGGCATCAAAGTCCACGTAGTTCGCATACAAAGCAAAGGGGAGGGGTTTATCCCATAAATCCAAATGTGGTATCTCTTATTTGTAAGTGTGTGTCTATGTGTAGAAAAGGTGTTTTAGTTGTGAGAAAGATGTGGAAAAAGTGTGAGAATCCCTACTTGGAATTTATGAGCAAACCCTCTTTTTCTTGTTTTGGGGTTTTTATTTATATGAAAATAAGAGATGTGCAATAATACTAAATAAAAAGTATATTAGGATGTGTGAGATGTGATTATAAAAGTGCTAAGTAAGAAAATAAGTTATTGCGAATTCAAGAGAATTTAAGAGAGAGAGTTTGAGAAAGTTGGACCTTCTTGAAGATCTTGAGCTTGATCTTGAATGTTGGAGAGAATACCTTGAGCTTGGATGATGATGGAGAGTGGTTAATTCACCAAGTTTGATGAAAAGGATGATGAAAAGTGAAGGTAAAAGAGGGATTTGGAAGTTGAAATCACGCTGCCTTCGAGAGAGGTTTTTGGGATTCGTTCAGAGAGATTTCTCTCAGATCTGGGCCCCTCCTACAAATGAGGCCAAGGCCTCCTTTTATAACCCCAGGGGACTGCCGATCGACCCTATCATGGCACTGCCTATCGGCAGGTGCCGATAGGCAGGATCTGGGACCTGCCATTTGGCAGTGCGCCTCAGGCTTTATCGGAAAATTGGCCACCGAGGGCAAACCGTTGATCAGAATCGTGTACGGGGCATACCGTTGGAAAGGTATTTTAGAGACCTTCGAAAGTCCTTTGGACCGCTCCCGAGTTCGGGAGTTGACTTTGGGTCAAATGTGGCTCAGAAGCGTTTATCGGTCCATTGGATGGGGAATCGCACGGACGCAAACGGCGCATTCGTCCGCATGGTAAGTCTGAATCACGCACGGGTCATACCATTGGAAAGGTTAGGATATGTATTTCGACATTCCAAAGAGTTTGACCCGGTTTGGAGAGTTGACTTTAGTCAATCGGGCCTGGGAAACGCTCTGTGGCTTCCCGGAGTCAAACGGATCGTTCGTCCGCATGGAAAGTCAGAATTACGCATGGGATGGACTGTTGGAAAGGGTATTCAGTGCCCTTCAAAGATTCATTCAGCCTCGGTCGAGCTGAAGAGTTGACATAGGTCAAATAAAGCCCGAGAGCGCCCGGTGGCCTCTAGGTCAGGTTTCGGACGCAAATGGCGCGTTCGTCCGCATGGTAAGTCGAAATCGTGCACGGGGAAAACCATTGGAAAGGATATTCAGTGCCCTTCAAAGATTCATTGAGTCTCGGTCGAGATGAGGAGTTTGACTTTTGGGTCAAGCTGAACCGGGGGGTGCCCGATGGCTTCCAGATCAGTACTCAGGACGTGACATGGGTTTATAGTGATGAAGGGAGGTATTAGGGACCTAAGGAGAGTTAAGGGGTAACAAAATGGGGTGTCTACAGTGGTCATTAGAGATGATTAACCACATTGATTTAACCTATGAGTTAGAAATCTATTAGTGGGTGGGTGTTTGAGGATACCTTGGAGGATAGGATGCCCTTAGTCGAGCGTGTGAACTTTAACGAAGCAGGCTAAGGAATTTGAGAATGATTAGAAGAATGGTTTGGAGCTTCAGGTGTATTATGGGAATTGTAGAACTCGGGTTCAAATAAGGAGTTGGTAACCCTATGGGAAGTTCCGCCAGAAGTCCTAGATAGGGAGAGGCTAGTGTTATTTTACCTAAGCTTATCATCGTTGGTGTGCAGAATGTTTTTTGGGTACAATATGCATATACTTCCTGAGGGACCAGTTGTTATTCAATGGCTAGACTACTTGGTTTAGAGTATAACTGAGTGTGATTTATGATAAGAGAGACATAGTAATGTATTAAGTCGTAGTTGATTTTCATCTCTTAATGTTGTAGATTCTTAGGATGTAGGTGTTTTTGGCCTGCATGCCAACTCAATTTTTATTCTTGTCGTTCATTTTTTAGTTTTGAGGAAATTATGTGGTTCTTTACTCTCGTTGTGTTTTGAGAGTGTTTACATGTACGATTGGTATCAAAGTTGGTTGTATATTATTTTAGTTTTACTTTATCCCATTATGTTATTTGTTCACTTTCAGTTAGTTCATTATGTTGACAATGTTACTAGATATTTTTTTATTCCCACGATTGTTGTATTAGATTTAATCAATTTATTTACGAATTTTACGGGGTGATGCGGAAACAAATCATGATATGTTTATTATTAGAACTCCCCCTTAATCTAATCTTTCTCCTCTTTTTGTCATGGAATTGACAAAGGAAAAGAAACAGCAAATTGAACAAGTGTGCTAGTAATGATAATATAATGAGTTATCCCAATCAAAATTAAACAAAGATATAATATGCAATTTAAGATATAATCCAAATTTTACTAAAACAATAGGAAAATGATATAACCAAACTAGAGCATGTAATCACTGAGATGAGTCAAAGTGCACCTATATATATATATATATATATATATATATATATATATATATATAATGAGGCGTGTGTGCATGTTAGCAAGTATATACATGGGTTAATAGGCAATGAAGCAAGTGAGTGAATACCAAGCCTACATAATCCATGGTGTGCCTAATAAAAGTACATAATATAATAAGCTAAAGAATGACAAAAATAGATAAGCATGATAAAGATGTGATAAACCATAACCCATATATAAAATGACATGGAAATGCCATAAAGAGTATCCAAAGAAGATTAGGAGAGCTTTATCAAAATTTGTACTCCCACCTACAAAGTACATAACCAAAATATTCAAAAAGTGGCATACAAAAGTCACCAAAACAGCAACAACCAAATATCCATCCAGTAAAGTTTATAGGCCACCAAAATGAAGATGTCTAAAAGAAACAATAGCAAAATAAAACACCATGAGATAAGACACCAATCAATATAAAAAATCTCCATTGATTTTTCCCATTCGTTAAGTTTTAAAATCTAGATCTGCCATGTGCATGGTTGAGTTTTCTTATGCTCGCGATCTTGGATAGTGAGCCCCAAGATAAAAAAAAAAACAAGTCCATGCACATAAGTCAAAACTCAACTGTGCGCACTGTTTTTCCTGAAATCATAATAACCGTGCGAATGGTTAAAAAACCAGTCGCTCGAATGGTTCACATGAAAAATAATTTTAAAATATTTTTAAGGAGCTCCTTGGAAAATACTCTTAATCCCTTTCCTCAAACAAATACAAAAATAAATCTTTCAAAAAATAATTTATGAAAGAAAGCTCTGAATTTTAAAAATTGTGAGTGTGTGCAATAGCCAAAAATTTCATCGAAGCCCTAAAAAGGATATTCTTCGAACTCAGTAACATATGGCTTTGAACTTGATCTGTCTTCATGTCTTCAAATCGAAATCTTTATAGGTAAAGGGAAAAGACACTCTCATTCATCTAGTGTGTTAAGCTCTTTTGAACTCGACATTGTGCATGAATAAAATGTTTTGACATAATAAATAACCAACTAATATATGATACAAAAGGTTATATTTTCAATCTCCCCCTTTGGCTATTCTAAGCCAATCCCCCTCCCCCCTCCCCCCCCCAAAAAAAATGCCTTGATTCTGACAAGAAAGATTCACTCCACACTATACTTACAATGAGATAGGCTTGTCGAAATACATAAATCCATAAGACTAACTCAATATTTAAATATAATTTATTGCTCTTTCAAACACTGAGAGGAATCCTGTAAAAATATCAATAATAAGAAATAATTACGCAGGACATGCAAATGAAGAAGCTCCCTTTGCTCGAAAATCCTTCCAATAAAGATAATATCAACAAATATAAATGATTGGATAAAAATATATGACAAGGAGCTAATAAAATAATAAATCTCCCCCTCAATCAAACCTATATCCAAATAGCAAACATAGAAAAAAACTCTCCCTCCAAACCACAAGCAGAAATAAACAATCCAAACAAACATACCAAACTCCCCCTTAAAACAAGAATATCAAAAAATCACAAATCAAACTTTCTCCACCTTACTAAATAACCGTCTACATATTAAAACAAAATTATGAATAATCATGAAGACAATAAGGGAACATGTAACACAAAATTATCTCCCATTTTTTCACGTAATAAGAGAAAATAAGACATGAAGCAAATGAGCACAAGAGCGATATAAGCAAAGGATACGCATGGGAAAGAAGTAGAAACATGGAAAATTACGAGTTATAAATTATTTTTGTAATTATGAAAACTAATCAAAGTGGAACAAAAATAGGAGACCATGCACACGGGTCATTTTTCAGTCATGCCTCCTTTTTAAATAATTTTTTCATCTATGCAAACGGGTCACTTTAAAACTGTGAAAATGGACTACCAAGAAATCTATACTTAAACCCATAAATTCTAACACAAAGTCAAAAAATTTATCTTCAAAGCAAGGAAAACACCATCCTAATCACTCCTTTGAAAAGAATTAACTCCCCCTTAAACTCAAATCACTTCGAACCATTTCCTTATTCAAAAGAACCTCAACTCAACCAATACAAGTTTATGCACCCAACAACATGATAAAAGACTAAAGATCAAAGACGCATCATTAGAGTAAACCAAAAATTATTAACAAATGAGATCAAACCACAAATACCAAACAATCATGAAAATCATACAAGATCACATAAACTAGAATGTAGAATAATTTGAGATTTTTAAAATCAACATTGTCTATAAATGCTAAACATTTTTGAAGTCACATATAAATACAACAAAAGTAAGCTAAGAATCATATTGTCTTGTATGTGCATAGATAGGGAAAATACAAAATCATTAACAAATTGCATTTCTTGACACGTTTAACAAAGTTTTATTAGAGAAAATGCAATACAATCATGAGGTTTTCTTTAAGATCTACTCTATCTACAAACTCCCTTGACACAAGTGTTAATCAAATCTTTTGAATGCCAAACTAAAATAGAGATTTCTTTTTAAATGCTAAATCCCCATTTTGTTTTTATTTTCGGTTAAGAACTTGGCTTGTGGATCTTTACAACACACTAGATTTTGCTATTGATTGGCTTTTCACACATCTAGTTTACACCTACCTAATGATACTCAAATTCAAATTGGGTGTTATCACACTAATGGTAGACTTTATCAACGTATTTAAAATGGTCCATATTCAACTTCTTCATTTTAAAATCTCATATTTTCACATGTAGACCATGGAGTTCTTATGAAACTCAAGTAAGATTGATTTTCAACTTTAAATTTGTAAATTCTTATAAAAATGACAATTTATCAACATGATTTGTGAAGTCGTGCGGCGTAATATGATTACAAGCTTTCAAGTCATTAAAGTCAAAATAAAGTCAATGTTTGTAATGATATATTTTAAAATTTTACTTCGCCGAAGTACATTCGAAAATTGTATCAATGAACAAATCATATAAATAACAAACTTCAATTTATATAATCTTGTAGATTAATCAACATCTTAAACATTGGATTTAATAAAAAATACATTGAAGAAATAAAAAATCCTTTTGTATTTTTATAAGAAAGCCATAAAAGATACAAACACAAAACAAACCAAAATGTGCAAATATGTAAATCGAGATACACATAATACCATTAAAGAACAACAACACTCATTTTCAACCACCAAACTCAAAACACCATCCAAAGTAGCATGGTAAAACAAAACAAATGAAGCAAGTAAAACATGATGGGAGTAGAAGAATCATGAAGAGACATACCAATTATGTGGGCATGAACATGGAACATTGAACAAATATGAGAATCAATGACAAAAAAACACATATGTCCAAAAATAAAACAATAATCATGTGAAATAGATGAAGATCAAATATCTCAACACCAATGAGACCAAATATCCAAGAAACATATTATAAGATCAATAAACTTGCATGTGAATCATCAAGATCAACATCTATACCAAAACTAGCACTAGATATAACAAGACATGTCTTAAAACACATAAGCTCACAACAACATCCAAGAAAGCATGGATAAGCACCAATTAAAAGACCAAACAAATAGAAATGTTTTTGTATTTTTCATAGATTAATCAAAACAAAAAATAAAACAAAACAAAATATGGGAGATGTAAATCACACAAGGATAACAACACACTCTCGCACAAAATAAAGACACTCAAAATCTATTTGGATTTTTCTCAAAATAATAGATAAGAACAAATAAAAAAATACAACATGCATGTATGTACAAGATGAATGCACAATTCACAACATTTCGTAAAAAATCAACTAAAAATCCTATCCAAGCTAGGAAAAAGGACATTAATAAATGAAACAACATAAGGAACTCAAACCAAAACAACGTAACATACTCATTCAAATAAGGAATAAAGATTCTCCTAAATGAATGCAAATAAAAACTATGCAAAAATTGCATCATCACAACAAACTCACTCCTCAAAGAAACATAGTCTAAGATAACATATGGAACATAAGAATAAAATATCCTAGCTATGATAAGGATTTAGCAACTCAAGTGTAAGGAGGAACCTCTTTGGTATCAATGAGAGGTCGAGGAACACTTAAAAATGACTCACGCTGAGAGGTGAAAATACACATACCATAATTCAAAACGCTTTTCTTTTTCCAAACTTTCCTTGAAATGGTATACTTAGGTTTAGAGGAAACCCTTATCACATCATGAGGTTTCAAATTAAAATTACCTCCTTTTTGAAAACATCCGTTTTCATACAATCCGCACTCCTCACAGAATTTTCATTACCATGTTTGTGAGAAGAAACACATGACAAGTTTTTCTGAAAATCATTTTTCTTTCTAAAATCCATTTGTCTCTAAAAAATATTTTTCTTTTTAAAATATCTACCACACTCCATTTTAACTCTTTGAATTTTACCACAATTTCATTTAACTAGTTTTTCAAGTCATCAATCAATGAACTAACATAAGAATATCCGAGCATGAAGAAAAAATCTCTAAGGTGGAAGGTTCGTTCACAATAAGTGCACACATAAGGTTCATGGTAAACATCCTTAGAAATATCTTTAGGAACGACTTTTTACTTCTGTTGATTTTTGAAAAACTTGTAGAAAAGCTTTCTCAAATGACCCTTTTTGTGACAAAATATTAAGTGTGGGGGAAAGATGTTTTCATATCCTTTTTGACCTTTTTCAAAATATTGACCCTTGGAAACATCTTGGTCATTTTTTTCCATTCAAAACACAATGATCAATAAATAAATCTTTCCTCAAATCTTCATTTTCTAAATTCTCATTCAAAGAATATTGAACTATTATTATTGGTTCATGTGTTGAAACACTTTCCATATAAGTTATGCTAGATTTAAAATATCTATACTTAACTTTATCAAACATTTCCAAATCATGAAAATTCAGGTTTTTAATCATTATTCAACAAAATTGATTTCCATCTTTTGCCAAGCATCATTTGGTTCATGCACCAAAACATAACCATTATCCCTTTATTTAACACCTTTAATTAAAACACCATTTTCTATTTTCTCATAAAACAATCATTTTTGGAGCAACCCACACAATGGTTATCCTCACAAAGTTGACTACTACTAATGAGATTAGCCTTAAGACATTCAACATAATGAACATCATGAAAGTGTGACGTTATCTAAAATTCTCACTGTTCTTTTCCCACCCACTTTTGAATTCTTTCCATTTCTAAATGTAATCAAACCACCATAAAAAAACTCAAAAGAAGTTAATAGTGACTTATCACCCATCATTTGACATGAGCAACCACTATTAAGACACCAATTACTCCAATTTGAAAAAATTAAAGAATTTGAAGAATCCAAAGTTTTAAAATTTTCAAAAATCGTATAACACACATGAATCTTTTTTCTCATCCACCTAGGCTTAACTTAATTGCCTTTTCTCAACTTACTAACTTCCATTTGAAGTTTACTCAATCATTATTAAGTTTCACATTCACTCATTAAAGGTCATTTCTCCTTGAAAACTTTACAATTAAATGTTGCTCATCTAGTTGAAGTTCAAATAAAAAATGCTTTGAGTGTCCTATCATGAAACAATAGGATCACTTGTAAGCTTGAATGGTTTAGGAGAAAAGTTCACACTGCTTTTGGTAAAACATTTTTCTTTTTTTATTTTGAAAAACTCTCTCTCTTTTAAAGTAATTTTCATGATGCTTAAAATGAGAATTTTATTTGTTTAAAACTTTTATTTCATTTTCATTCCTTTGAGCCTTTTGAACAAACTTAGGTTGATTGACATTTCAATTATTATCAACTTTAGCAACATGTACAATTGTACTCTTGTTAGGCAAGACATTTTTCTCAAGTTCTTTTCCATTAGAAATAACTTTTTTCCTTTTCAACTTGAGTAGAATCCTCTTGGTTTTGTACAAATGTAGTAAAAGTTTCATGAGGAGAATTGAAATAGTCAATCAAATACCTTTCATTCCGTTTAAAATCATGGATTTTTTTATATGTTTTTATCTTTCCTCTAAAGCAAGTTTCACCCTTAAGGCATTAGACAAAGAACCTTTGATAAACGAAACTTCTCTTTGATATTCTCTTTCTTTAATTTCAAATATTTTTTGATTTTTGTTAAGTGTACATTTCATTTCAAGGAGCTCACCTGTATCACTTTTCAAAGGCGAGTTTTGATCATTCACTAGTTTTAACTCACGCTTGAGTTCAAAAATCATTTCCTTTTTTTTTCAATAATCCACCTTTTCTTCAAACATTTTGATTTTATTTCTTATTTTAATGTTTGACCTTTTCAATTTGAGTGACTCACGAAATAGTTTATTTTAACCACAGTTCATTCCACTAATTTCCTAATCATCACTAACCTCATTTTCATTTTATGCTATATCGTAGCTATACTCACTTGAAGCATGTGAAGTGTTTTTAGCTTGTGATGAAAGTGATGATGAATGGACGTTATCTAAACTCGCACCTAAAGTATGGAAATCTTTTATATCCATGGACAATCACAAATAACCAAATACACACAAAAGTAAGGATCTACTCATGATGTTAATCCTAATAGATCAACCACTACCTGATACCAAGTGTGAAACACTAAAATAATCTAAAGGGGGAGGTGAATAAGTTATTATAATAAATTTCCCAATTTTAATTTTTAACTTTAAAGAAAACCTATTTATAAGTCATTTTTTAAATTTTAATGTGATCTAGGTGAATGGCCAATATACAAACACAAATAAAAATGGAAAATGATAAGTAATCACACAAGAATGCACAACATCAGGTATACGAGGAAAAATCATAACTTATGGGTAGAAACCTCGGTGTGACCTACCATCTCATTAAGTTTGAAATGTTTTTTTACATAATAGAAGAAAATAAATATATCAAGTGCACTCATAAGATTTACTTATATATATTATGAATCTCCTCCATTTTAATGAGAAATCCAATTGAACTCCATCTCTCGAACAGAGAACACCATTCTCCGCCCTAGATCCACACCATACTTTAACTCTCAATAGTTAAAAAGGCACCTTTTAGATCTCGGAGTATAAATCAAGTAGTTGATTCGAAATTCAGATGTAAATCAGGCTCAGTGTGGATAAAAGCCTCTCAAATCACCTCTTAAATGAAGATATCAATATACATATAAAAATCTCACAAACTCTCAAGAGGATTTTTCAAATTTGAATTAGAGAGAGAAAGTAAATCTCTCAAACTCGAAAAACTCTTCAGAAGTTATATTTTGAAATAAGGGAAAAGATTTCACAAGCCTATATATAGAAACAAAATTGAAATCCAGCTCCACCATGCACACATATGATTTTTTCCATGCGCACAATCTTAGACAGTGAGCCCCAGGTTAAAAAAAATGATCCAGGCCTATGAACACGGGGCAAGACTCATTCGTGCACAAGGTTTGTCCTAAAATCGTGCTAAAGGTTAACAAACCAGCTGTTCGAACAACTCATAATCAAAAACACTTTCAAAACATTTTTTAAGGAACTTCTTGGAAAATAATCTTGATCCCTTTCCTCAAAGAAATACAACACTCAAAAGAAATCTTTCAAAAACATTTTTGTGCAAGAAAACTCCCAATTTTAAAAATCGTGAGTGTGTGCAATAGCTAAAAGTTTAATCGAATCCGTACAAAGGGCATTCTTTAAACTCAGTAATGGGTGATTTCAAACTTTAGTTGTCTCCATGTATTCAAAATCTTCATAGGTAAAGGATAAATACACTTTCACTCATCTAGTGTATCAAGATTTTAGGATCGATATTATGCATGACTCAAATATTTTGACATAAGAGATAGCCAAAAAAATATATGATACACAATGTTACATTTTCAAAGGAACCTTATGTGCCTTCAATGGATGAATTGTTGTTGGACGACGATGCCTTCTCAGCATTTACTCAATCAAGAATATAGCAACCATCGGTAGAGATGCCCAAAAGAGATAGGAAAGTCATTAGCAACTCCTACATAATATTCCCGAGTTTGTGGCAAACTTATACGAGCCATTTCACTCACTTGATTAAAATTATTGGATATTGATACCAAACAAGCCTTATTAGAGATGAACTTAAAAATATCCTTGAAAAAATAGAGGCGTTGAAAAGAAAAAAGGAAGAAGATATAGTGCATGTAACAACCCAGGTTTTTGAGCGACTATTTTATACTATTTTGCCCGATGGGCTAATTTTATAAAATAGGAAAAGTTGGAGTAAATATTATTTCCCATGAGACTTAGGGATAATATTTACTATGTTTTGTCTATTTACCGTTATGAGAAGGTAAATAACATTATATTGTGATATTTTGCGTCGTTATATGTAAAACGACGGTTATGACCTATATAAAAAATTGGGTAAAATTAATGAATTAAAATGAAATTGGAACATAAAAATCGTTCACACTTTCCCCGCATGCCAAAGTGGGGGGGTGCGATTGTTTTTAGAATAGTTGAGATAGTTGAAATAAGTGCCACGTTGTATTTTTGGGTTTCGGGCACTTTTTAAGCGTTATGGCTCTATTATGTGGTTATGAGTCATTTTAATGCTGTATTGGCAATTGAAATTGGGGATTTATATTTTAGAACCCTTATAAGTTCCCCCACCACTTTTTCTTTCTTCATTTGTGAGAAAAAACAAAGGAGAGAGAGAGAGAGAAGAGAGAGTTGGGAGAAAATGAGAGAAAGAGAGAAAATGAAGATTTTGGGCCGGATTCCGTTGCTATCGGAGGAGGATCAGAGACTACGAACCTCGAGGCAAGTTTCTTACTTGCTAGTATATGATTTAATGTGATTAAATTGTTGTGATAGTTGTGTGTTTGGTGTATTTGAGAAAATAGTACGTTTTGTAAGATTTTGGTGTGTAGTCCTTAAATCTTGTAGATTGTGTGGTTTAAGGTTATAATATGGGTTTCTTTTGGTGTATAATTGTTGGGGTAATGTTTTTGGTGGAGGGGAATGAAGAAAGTATAGGATTATGGGTTTTAGGGTTCGGTTTTGGCTTTGAAGAAGAAGGGTTTTTCGTGGATCTGATAGGCACGGTCGATCGCGATCCCAGGACCGGTCGACCGGTCATGCCAAAACTAGCTTACTGTTTTTATTGGTAGACCAAACCTGAAAGGGAGGTCGACCGCGGTCCCTTGACCGATCGACCGGTCCCCTATTTTTCACCTTTAATTTTCCTTAGTTTTCTTCAACCTCTTTATTTTAAGATAGGAACTTAGGAACCTTCCTTTGGAAAGTAATAGAGAGTCCTAGAGGGTTGTATTGGGTAGACTAATGTCCTAGGCTAAGAGTGGATATTTGGGCTTACCCGAGGGCTAGCTTGTATAGGTTAATATCCGATTGATATAGGAGGCTAACCTAAAGATAAATTGGAAGTTAAAGTATTAATGTTGAGCCTTTTGGGAGACACTCCTTCATGGAGACTCACTTTGAGGGTTTATGAAAATTATATGAACTCTTGGAGGCTAGTTTGAGGTTAGTGGCACTTTGGGTCTTAGGTCATTAATAAATATGACTTAATGAATAAAGAATGAATATTATAAAATATGGTACTAAATGAATAAGTACAAATGGATGATTTTTGGAAATGTAAAATATGATGTTTTCAAAAGGAAAAATTAATGTTTTTCATAAATGATAATTTATGGATTACACACCTCCCTAAATCGCTATCATAAGGAAGTTGCGCGCGTTGTGGTGAAGCCCCCTGACTATTGAGCAGGGTGGATATAGTCCTTAGGCCATATGGGCATTTATATTACTGCACTGATTAGGGGATTCTGGGTGTGGTCTTGACTTTCCCGTAGGCAATATGGCCGCTTCCCGACATTGGTAGGTTCCCAGGTTGTCTTGTATAGATAGGCCCTAGAAGATGATAGCCATTTGGGGGCGCGTCCAGTGGGGAAACCCGGAGGGACGGTCTTAGATTTATTAAAGCAATTCATGATAATGGATTGACTTTAATTACATTTCCCGGATGTAAGAAGGGAAATGGGATATGGTTTGGCTTCGGATAACAATTCCCGGATGGAAGAGGGGAAATGGAAGCTTATGGTATACAAAAGTATTTTTATTCTAATAAAAATGACTTTTTATTACACTTCCTGGATGGAAGAAGGGAAGTGGGATTTTATGAAAAAATGGGTAAATCACTTTTTATGATAATAAAACTTGCTTTAAATTATGTATTCTTCCTGGATGGAAGAAAGGAAATAAAAATTGGTAAATAAGTTTGACTTGGTAAACATTTGATAAAATGTTGTACCATTTATGTATATTCCTAAAGAAAGAAATTAGGAATTGTGCCATTAGATGATGGATGGGTTTTATTTTATATTTTCTTTGTGTAGATGTAGATGTGACCTCCCACACATATGCACACACATATACATTTGTTGATTATTTCGTGCTAAGGATCTAATGGATCTCGACGATCAACCTTGCCTAAGTAGTAGTGTATCGGGGGGGTTCCTTGTTTGGATTTCGCTTTGCGAGACACCCCACGCACGAATAGGGCATAGTGTTGAGAATGGGGAGAAGTTAGCCCTTAGTACTTAGGGTTAACTAGAACATCTCACGATATTGCGCTAGGTTGCTGCTAGATTGAAAGGTGAGAAATATTACTGTTATCTGCGAGAGAATTACGCACTTAACTGTCATGTATTTTTAATCACATGGTAATCATATCAAACCGGGCCCTGACCCGTATCTATATTTATTTGTTTCTGCATATATTCCTTGTCGTACAGGTGCTCTACCGCATGGACACCCGCATTTACATTTCCATTCCAGTTGTCATGGAGCTACAGCATATTGCAGATGCTGTAGGTTACTTGTATTAGACGCTTCATTCTATTGTACTCTAGTTATGTTCAGTATATTTATTCGGGCGTGTTTTGCCCAAGGTATTTCACTCATTTATTATATTTTAAATATTGAATTGTAACACTCGATGTACCACCGACAGCTTATTCGGTGATATTTATTATATTGTCATTCTTTATCCATTGATTTTTGATATCCACCGTTTTTACAAATGGGATTGTCTAAGTGTTTTTCTTTTCTTTTCAAAATTTTAAATTTGACAATCCGTTTTCTAAAATGATTGGTGGTTATCTCATACTATTATTTTAGTCGACAATGATGCTGAGAATGGACCATCTATGATTCCTGTGATTATTAGAGTATTGGGCTAGCCACCTATTATTTTAGTAGGCGGGTTGTCACAGTGCACCACGATTACCCCAACATGGACCCCCCCTACAAACATATTAGGAGGACCACAAAAGGGGAATCCTCGATAAGTAAGAGGTTGAGCAGGCAAAGCGGGGTACACGAGCGGGATTTTGAATTCTCGAGTGAATGATGTATTTTTCAAGAGAAAAATGTATAAGTATTATTAGTTTTTGTTTATGTTGGTTTTAACTAATGTTAGTTAAATTTTATTTATTATTATAACTTTAAATTTTGATTATTCCTAAGTTATTAATTAAATAATTGTGTAACTAAATTAAATTAATCTAACACATTTAACTAAAACAACGAATTTAATAAACACATAACATTATAAGCTAGCATTACATTAAACACAAATGAAAAATAAATAACTTACATATATTTGTCCCACTTCGAGAACTTACTTAGGGTGTAGTGGTTATTGGGTTGACAGGGGACGAGAGGCACTATCCATTTAAACTTGCTTTCCAGGGTTGGATTTTCCTTATTAGTCTTTGCCTCCAGCTCCACCACTTGTTCCAGTTCTTAAAACCATGTTCGATATCCTCACTAGATCGAGGGATGAGGGGGAGTCAGCGACGCCACATGTATGTACTCCTTATATAGGTAGAAATATTACTTAAGGTTCAATTCACCCCCATAATGCTTCCACGCGCCGACAAGTCTCACATACGCCAAAGACACTTCATCATATGTGTTAAATTTTTGAATGTGTCAATCAATGTACCAATTCATCTGCCAAATAGCGTTGCGAACGTTGTTGTAAATTCTGAGTCAAACGCACTTGGAAACGTCTACCCCAAATCACAAATTGTTTCTATATAAATATTAATCTCTTTGGTGTCAAAAATTCCTAAATAGACTGGGTCTTTGGTGACCTGACATTATAAATGCCGTGCATCCTTTCTCCGGGACGCTTGATCTACTCGCGTGAAAGTGAGTTATATTGCTCCTGAATAAGCAATGTCAAGAACAAATCTTACTACTAATTTTTCTTGGTCAAGAATAATTTAATAGTTTGTACAATACTCTCGAAAGCTAAAATAATAAATGATTATTTTGTCTTCGGTCCCAAATTTTAATTCCTAACGTTAAAATTAAATGTGAGATGATAAATTAGTGGATCAAGAGTAACATAAAGATATTTTACGAACCCCAAGGGTTGTCCAAGTTGGTAGAGCCAGGGTGTAGCTGTAAACCCAGGCACCTGGGTTCGAAACTTGACAGATGCGTCTTGGGGCCACGAACCGCAGGAATTAAACGCCTGTTATAGAAAGCCTTCATCGGGAAATGAGGGGTTAGTCCGAGGTGCGCGCACAAGCTGGCTCGGGATTATCCTTCTTTACCAAAAAAAAAAATATATATATATATTTTACGAGTGATTTGGAAATGATGTTGCTACATGTTTACATAGAATTTCTATCCATATCAATGACTCACGAGTCCGTCGTGTATCATTTTCCTTGGAGGAGGAATTTGCTGGTGCTTAATCCGGTTTACCAGAACAGAAACGTAGTCCAAGTTCCAGGAGAAGCAAATTAGCCGAAAATATCTTCCTTTTCATGGCGGAGAAGCTCTCTCTCCCCCTTCTTCTCCCAAACCCCCCACTCCCTAAACCCTTCTTTCAAGAACCCTCCCAAAACCCCACCATTCCACCTCCTCCCCTAACCCCTCTTCTCCAAGACTTTCTTCTCCGCCAAAACACTAACAACAACAATAATAATAATTCCCCTCAATCCCCAAATTACCCTTCCCCCATCCCAAGAACACGACGTCGCATTGGTAAGCACCGGGACACCAACAAGGGCAAGCCTTGGTCTCACCACCGAGTCTCTCAACTAGGTGAGCAAACGCTTGAAACCCTAATCAACCCAGATTTTGACTCGTCCAAACTGGAACAAACACTGCTTAAGCTATTCAATTCACAACCACAACAAGAATCGGAATTATGCACAAAGTCTCTGTCTTTTGATATTTTTGGCGTAATTAAGGGTTTAGGGCACTACAAAAAATGTGACTTGGCTTTGAGTGTGTTTGAATGGGTTCGAAATCGCAAAGATTCGGACCTTTTGCTAAATGGGTCTGTTGTTGCTGTAATTATAAGCATGCTTGGCAGAGATGGTAAGGTTTCTACTGCAGCTTCTTTGTTTAACAATCTGCAGAAAGATGGTTTTGGTATTGATGTTTATGCTTATACTTCCCTTATAACTGCTTGTGCTAGTAATGGGAGGTACAGAGAGGCTGTGATGGCTTTTAAGAAAATGGAGGAAGAGGGGTGCAAGCCTACTTTGATTACTTACAATGTGATTTTGAATGTCTATGGGAAAATGGGTATGCCTTGGAACAAAATTATTGAAGTATTTGAGGGTATGAAGAATTTGGGTGTGGTACCTGATGCTTACACTTATAATACTCTCATTAGCTGTTGTAGACGTGGATCTTTGTATGAAGAAGCTAAAGTGATTTTTGAGGAGATGAAACTAGCAGGGTTTATACCCGATAAGGTTACTTTTAATACACTATTGGATGTGTATGGCAAATCTCGGCGGCCTAAGGAAGCTATGGAGGTTTTGCGGGAGATGGAGCTTAATGGTTTTTCCCCTAGCATCGTGACCTATAATTCGTTGATATCAGCTTGTGCTAGGGATGGTTTGTTGGATGAAGCTATGGAGTTCAAATCCCAAATGGTGGAAAAAGGAATAAAGCCAGATGTGTTCACTTATACGACTCTATTGTCGGGATATGAGAAGGCTGGGAAAGATGAACCTGCAATGAGGGTTTTTGAGGACATGAGAAGTGCGGGCTGTAGTCCGAATATCTGCACGTATAATGCCCTTATTAAAATGCATGGCAATAGGGGAAAATTTACAGAAATGATGAAGGTGTTCGAAGATATCAAGACCTGTGGATGTACCCCCGATATTGTCACTTGGAATACACTTTTGGCTGTGTTTGGGCAGAACGGAATGGATACAGAAGTGTCAGGAGTATTTAAGGAAATGAAGAGATCAGGGTTTGTAGCCGAGAGGGACACTTTTAACACCTTAATCAGCGCATACTCTAGGTGTGGATCTTTTGACCAGGCCATGGCTGTTTATAAAAGGATGTTAGAAGCAGGGGTAAGTCCAGACCTTTCCACTTACAATGCTGTTTTAGCAGCATTAGCGCGTGGAGGGCTTTGGGAACAATCTGAGAAAATTCTCGCTGAAATGAAGGATCTTAATTGTAAACCCAACGAGTTGACTTATAGTTCTTTACTTCACGCGTATGCTAATGGGAAGGAGATCGAAAAGATGTGTGCTCTCGCGGATGAAATATACTCTGGTGTAATTGCCCCGCATGTTATTATTTTAAAGTCCCTTGTTTTGGTTAATAGCAAAAGTGACCTCTTAATGGAAACCGAGCGAGCTTTCCTCGAGTTGAGGAGAAAAGGGTTCTCCCCTGATATAACTACTCTTAATGCCATGGTTTCCATTTATGGCCGGAGGCAGATGGTGAGTAAGGCAAATGAAATCATCAATTTCATGCATGAGAGTGGGTACACTCCGAGCTTGACAACTTACAATAGTCTGATGTATATGTATAGCCGGTCAGCGAGTTTTGAAAAATCTGAAGAAATACTGAGGGATCTTCTAGCAAAAGGAATCAAGCCTGATGTTATTTCATACAATACTGTAATTTTTGCATATTGCAGGAATGGCCGAATGAGAGATGCCTCGAGGGTATATTCGGAAATGAGGGATTCTGGGCTCGTTGCTGATGCTATCACGTATAATACGTTTGTTGCAAGTTATGCAGCTGATGCTATGTTTGTGGAGGCTATTGATGTAATTCAGTACATGATCAAGCAGGGATGTAAACCAAATCAGAGTACGTATAATTCCATCATAGATTGGTATTGTAAGCTTAATCGCCAGGATGAGGCAATAATGTTTGTTAATAATCTTCGCGCGCTTGATCCGCATGTTTCTAAGGAGGAGGTATGCAGATTATTAGAGCGCTTAAACAGCTAAATGATTATAGAATGTTGGTAGTTCCCTTTTGGTCACTGAAACTGGAGTGCATATTGGTCTTTGTGTTTGCTCTTTGTTTGTTTGAGTTGTATACTATTCTGCCGAGATGCGCAAAGATGTAATGTTGTTGTACATTATCTTGGATGTTGAGAGATTCTATAGCAGCTGATTTACAAACTTTTTCTATAATTCTGATGGTATATATTACTGAAAAATTTGAGAAACCTTAAGTGTATAAAATATCTATATTTTAATTCCAATAGGACCACTATTTGTTGTTCAATATCAGTTTCTTGTCACCCCTTTATCTCAGGATAAAGGGTGTTCATTTTCCTTGTCTCGTAACAAGTCATCACTGGTATTAATTTTGTTGCGCAGGTATGGTTGTGTATCGATACTCTGATCAAACATATCGCAAAGGTTTATAAATCTAATTTTAGAATTGCCCGTTTTATTGTTTTTGTATCACTGTGTTTTGTTCTGATGGTGATTGTGAATGCTAAAATTTAGCACCCACTGAGAGTGATGGAAGTAAATTAATTGTAACACAAACAATCACTCATTAAGCTCACAAGCATATGTCCATGTAAACAAATGTAGGAAATCGCATTAAATACGCAATTTGCAGCGGATGGAGCTATCAAAGCTTATACCATGCTCGAATACCAGTGCTACTACTCAGGATGAAGAAGTTTCTTTAGCTCTACTACTAAGAATGCATGTGTCATATATTTGTAGTAAAAATGACAGTGTAAAATTAATCAGAAGAAGAAAAGAATCGATGTTCCGTTTCACTGTCCGCTTCTGCAAATTCTCAGCTTTTCTTTTTTGTAGGTTTAATTACACTTACTGTTTCAGGTCCATCCTTGTGGACTAAGACAATGTATATTTCATTGATATATTTTGATAACTCGACTTGTCCAAGTTTCTTGCGGCACTTGACTAATTCTCGTTTGACTTGCAGGATAAGGATGTGGGTGGGGTAGGATTTCTAAGTGGGATAAGTTAGCCAATCCGATGTTTGGTGTGGAATGAGATAGAATTACAAGTGAGAAATTATTTCAAGTAAGTCTTATCTTACCCCATCAAGTGTGGGATAAAATCATTCCTAAGTCTTATCTTACCCCATCAAGTGTGGGATAAAATCATTCCAATTAGGAGGTGAGATTATTTTACCCTGTTGAGATAGGATAAAGGTATATTTAAACTCTGCACGCAGCGAACACAGTATGGGTGGCGGTGGGATAAGGCCCGAGAGAATTGGAACGTTTGACCTCTAGATTGTGTGTTAAGAGAACATGTCTCTAGTCTACCCAAGTGGGGCCTTTTGTTTGTGTTTTCTGGAGCTAGCACATGGTGGTTTTGTGTCGTGTAAAAATATTGGCAGTCCATACCCGATTGCTAAGAGCGGTGCAAAGTCAGTTCTTGTCGTATCAAGTTGGGCCGTGCTTTAATTGTGTATACTTGATGTATGGCTGAATTTGTATAGCTCAGTTATGTGAACGTGTTTAACGGGTCAACTAGTTAATGAATTGAACTCACTAAAAATCGCTCATTAACCGATTTTTGTTGGGCTTCAAGTGGAATTATTATAATGTCTCATTTTTATCTGCTACTAGTTTTAAACCTATGCACGTGAGTTAGACATTTATGTATATGTGATTAAAAATATACATGTTTCTTGAAAAAAATGTTACCATTACAGAGTCAAGGTGACATAAATATTGAATTATAACAATTTTTTTATATACATACTTTCAACACGTCAGTGGTTATTAAAAAAAATAATTGGAAATAAACATTATGCAAAGATAAAAATATGTTTACTCTTCCAAAACAATAAAAATCCCGACACGAATAACTCTCCAGATAAAAAAAATTAATTTTGAACACGTCAAGAAATTTAATAAATAAACATTGAACGTTTCTTTGTTAGATCTTGAAAATTAGTTAAACACTCCTACACCTAAGTCATGTCAAGAAATTTAATAAATAAACATTTATTATCCTTTCTCATCTATGTTTTCCCATTCCTCTCAATCTACCTGAGTCTCTTTTTCTTTTGCCTGTTCATTTCAATCCTTCTTTCATACCCTAATCTTCTTTTTTCCTTCTAATGAGCAAATAATAATGATGTAACTTTGAAGAGGTATAGAGGTTTCTTTCTTCGTGCCCTAATCTTGGCCAAAATCTCACTCCAAGGTAGGGCTGTGTTTCGGCCGGATCGGATCGGAAAATGACCTTTCGGAAAAAATTCCAATTTTTTCGGAAATAAAATATTTGTTCCAATTTCCTATCCAATTTTTTCGGAAAATCAAAAAAGTTTCCGAATTCGGAAATATCAGAAAATCGGAAATAAATCGGAATAATTCGGAAATTAGAAATATGGTATTTTTTTATGTTCTGCCGCATGAAGACAGTATGAGAAATTAGAAAATAGTTTTTTTCTATTCTGCCGCAGCCATCAATATAACAAACCGATGTAAACAAATCTGTAAACCTATAAACCGATCAATATAACAAACCTATTAAACCTATAAATCGATCCCAACAGATGTAAACAAGATCAAAATAAGTAGATGAAATAAAAAAGATGTAAACATATGTAAATAAGATGTAAACCGATCTTATAAACAGAAGTAAACAAGATGTAAACAGAGCCTATAAACCGATGTAAACAGATCTGTAAATAAGTAGAAATAAAAAAGAATAAACAGATAAAAATAAACTAGAAAAGGCTTACCTATGTTCGAGACTATAAGGGTCGGACGATGTAAACAAATATGCGCCACCGAAAGTAGAAGAAAGGGGTTGGACGACCGTATAGAGATTGGGTCGAGAGAGAGAGGTGAGAGATATGCACCGCCGAGGAGAAAGGGGCGAGACGAGAGAGAGAGAGAGAGAGATGTGAGAGAAATTTTAATAAGGATATCATACAACCCTAGTTGCTCTCTACTAACAGCATATATAAATATATGGGGTAAGGTAAAAAATAAAGGAAATCTAAATTGTACACATTCTTATTACATAAGGATATAACTTATAAGGTAAAAAAATATATATAGAAAATATTCGGAATATTAATCGGAAGATATATTCGGAATATTAATCGGAAAAAATATTCGGAAATTATATCGGAAAAATCGGATCGGAAAAATCGGAAAATCGGAATTTAAAACATAGTTCCAATTTCCTATCCAATTTAATTCGGAAAAATCGAAAATCGGAAAATCGGAAATCGGAAACCTTATATATGTTCCAAAATCGGAAAATATCGGATCGGACATCGGAAAAATCGGAATGTTCGGAAAAAAAACACAGCCCTACTCCAAGGTGTAAGTTTTTCATCTTAATTTGATGACATGCTATGGATTTTGTGGTTTGTTTCCTTTGTATTTGATTTGTTTGTTATGCAATGATGATTTTGTCAAGAATAAACTACTGTTGGCTTTCCGCCCCAACCCGTTTTGCCCTACCCACATCCGGTTCGACCCCATGACTTTGCACCATTGAAAAATCATTACAACAATATAAAAAAATTGAAATTTAGTATTAATTTAATTATCGCATGGAATTTATATTAACATGAAATAGTCATTGGAGCAATTCAAATGTATAATATTTATGAAGTCTTGGATAATGAAAAACAAACATTTATTTTCTTGAAATTTTGATTAGTCGTCTTTCTGCAGAAACGATAAGGTATCAAACCAATTTTTTTTTTTATTATCAGAATTGTAGGAATAATCACAAAAAGGAGGGAAACATAAAGACAACAAAATAAATAAAAATTAACTGAATGGTTTGATGAGTGATCAAAATAATTTATCTTTAGTACCGTAGACCAATTCTGAAACATGCTTACATTGCAAAGAATAACAAAAGCTTACTGACATAATTAAGAATTTATCCAACATTGCATGCTTTAGATATAAACACCAACATTTTATTGTGACACCCCGTCCAATTAAATATCGGGTGATCAGTCCTTTATAAAATTTATAACAGAATGTTCCGTTGGTTCATTCTTAACATCAGTGTCGAAAACTTAAATCCAATTAATTACCTAACATTTAATTAAGCTAGTGTCAAAATATTTTTCAATTAAACTTGAAACCAATTAATTTAATAAATTTCTGAACATGTAATTATAAACCATACACAAGAATTGAATGCTGACTGAATAATTAAGACTGAATAAAATCCTCCAGTTCAACGTCACAAACCAAACCATAATAAATACTCAATCCAACTGAAAAGAACTACAAAGGAAACTGAGTACAACTCCGCTATTGAGAATGGGCGACACATGCCCGAACTGAAATATCTGAACTAGGAACTGAATGAAATGAGAGAAGCGTCTAATCTCAAATGACCTGCAACTTCCACAACGGCTGCAACTCGACAAACCATCCAAGTATCTAGAACCGGTGTCCCTGTGGCTGGGCACCTGTACTAATACATATATATATATAGCAAAAGAGAAAAGAGATGCAAGGAACAGGTCAGAGCCCGATGTTTTAAAAAGATTTATTAGCAAGTATTTAAAACTGCATTAAAGCAAGTACCATATGCATGTTAGTTCGAACTCTCACATGAGATTCTCACCTCTTGACTAGTGTGCACGCCTATCGTATATCTAATCCAATCTAGCCATCTGACACACTCCTAACAAGGAAAAGGCTTATCCTACTAGTTATCCCTCGTAGTAGTATCCCGTATTTGATCTCGACATATATCATTTTAAATAAGTGTTATCACACTAAAGTCAAGTATTTACTATTTACGTTACTGAAGATTTCACTATCTTAATAATTTGATATTATCTCATTTTTGATATACCAAAAGCATACATATATATCTTTCACTATTATATATATGTATTAACCCAATCTTAATAGCCTACAAATATCACATTGTAAGTAAAACATAAGTATATATAAATATCCACCACTATCATATATATACTTACACAAGGATATACCTGTAGTGCATTTCATACTCTTCTATCATCTCCCGGTACATCTAGTACTCAAACAAGGACTATCGGTTCGAAAATCTCCCACGAACCATATAAACAAATCACAAAGATTGGCGGCGAACATAGTTCACATACCTATGGGTCACGCACATACCTACGCTCCCATAGTCAGCGACTTATCAACTCACAAATAAGTCTTCACAGTACTATGTTCTGAGATACAAGTTAAATATCCCCCGAAGGTCACTCAGGATAAGATCGTTTCTACACAATCCCCCGCGATAGCAAGCAGCTAGGTATGTCATACACATAATATCAAATATAGGTATACACATAACCCATCAAATCAAATGGTATACATAGAACCAATTGTCATATTCCATACGTAGTATTACACTCACTAAATACTATCAACGTATTTTTAAATCATGATATTCCCTCTCTCGTAATATATATAAGGATAATATGTCACTCGAAAATCCTTAATTCATAGTCATAAAAAGTCCCCAAAAGTAATCACTAATTTTTATTCTTATAAGTTCCATATCGTTAGAACTAATATCGTAAGTATTTATCACTCAATACTCTCGACGCATTTACAATTACGATTATCTCTCTCTCGTAATCTTCAAGGTAAACTCACCGTCCCAAATATTTAAATCAATACACCTAAAGAACTCCCAATAATTCTGCACTTATTTGGGTTCATCGAACACTAATTTTCCTCACTCAAATCAACTGTTTACTAACATAGGGAAAAATAGGAAATTACCTAAAAATTAGAAATCTCGCTCGAACCAGAAGAGCATCTCGCTCGAATGACATCCACGTGTCGCTCGAACGACATCGCGCGACAATCAGTCTCGCTCGAACGACTTCGAGCGACATCTCGCGACCTGGGTTGTTTCGTCTTTAACCTTAGACAACCTCGTTTTTCATCATTTTTCAACCCTAAAACCTCTAAAATATTATCCCAAACTCCAATCAATCAGTCCCAATTCAAATCCTAACATTTGTAAATGAATTATAACAACCTAGAATCATTAAATCATTTCAAATCGTTAATGAAATATGAAATCCCCAATTTAATTACACAAACCCTAGTTTTTCCAATTTTCATTCAAGAACATATAGTTCCCAGATTCATTCATCACATAAAGTCATCAAAACGTGATTTCAAATCTACATACACGAAGGGTTCAACCGAATTTAATCTCAAATTAAAATCATGTATATCCAATCTCTAATTTTCATTAATATTATGAACAATATGTTGGTGTTTCATCCCTATACTAACATGAATATGGTTATTGCTAAAGAAAACAAGTAATAAACACTTGACTCGATTTTGAAGGTCTGATCCGTTGGTGTTATTGGTATGGATGCGCTCCTCGCGTTCCGATCTACATGATGGTGGTGGTGGTAGTGCAAGGTGGTGTAAATTTCCTCTCCTCCTTTGGAATTTTCTCTCCCTCACCCACTGTGGCTCTCTCTTGATTTTGGTGTAACCTAACCCAAATGGTTCCCAATTAGCTGATATAATATTTTCCCAATTTTCGTCCATTTAATTCCTCCAAAAATCCAAATTACAAAATTACCCCTACTAGGTGCCGGCTTGGCCTAAAATTATCCCGGAGTCCAAATAGAATACTCGGGTAGTGTTTTCTGACTATCTCGACCCCTCCGGACTCAACGGCGCACTCGAAATGATCATACAAGTTACTTAAAATACTTTACCTTTTTATTCCACTTATTTAGTCCTGACACGACTCACACGCGTGTCCCGACTTACTATACCAACTATCGTATTTCTCTATCACAACACAAGTTATATAAAATCGTCATTCCATATGACTTATTCTCACAGTAATATTAATAATTACCAATTTCTCATCAAGCTCGTAAATATTCAATTTTAATCCGGATTAATAATTAATTCTCACATTTTAATTTAATTAATCCAATAATAATAATAAATCACATAATTATTTAAATCCTCAAAAATACGCGGTGTTACATACTTACCCCCTAATAACGAAATTTCGTCCCGAAATTTAGAAAACAAGGCATTTCTGGTAAGGACAACTCCGGGTATTAACCTCACATATCATGTAATTTATGCAGTACCTCCCATACAGTACATTACCGAATACCCTTAATAATGAACACCTCACTGATGTTATAATTTACTCTCCAAGCCTTACCATTTAAGTTTCACCACTTAAATTTTTTGATAATTACTAACTAGCCTCCTACTACTCACACTAGTAGATTATCAATATTTAGATATATACGAATTTGTCTTAATACTATGTTTCATCAGTAGTTTATTCTTGCTTGTACGGTATATAATTTACACGCAATATATACTATAAATGTTAACACATTTTCGCCATATTGCCTCCGCAAGGGACTATGGAATCCAAGCATATACGCTACCGGGTCAAACTTAACAATAATAGGAAAAGATCCCACATCACTCAGTACCAATTCCCTCATTCCAACATGCAATAATGCAACTCCCAATCATTTCCATCCTTGTTAACGGGCCCTAAATTTCCTCTGGACCTAGTAGATTATTGTCCTCCCCTCTATCCAATAAGCACAAGGATTGATATATAACGCCTCAAATGGAATCCTATCGATAATGAGCTGAGGGGAGTAGTCTTACACTAACTCCACCAGTGGAAGATATTACACTAAACATTCCCATAGATGGAAATATAACATTCCTCGCAATGTGTAACTAGAACTCTCAGTCTGCCCGTTCGCCTGCGAGTGTGTTAGGCCGGATACGTTCACATCTCGATATTCATGGCCTCCCGAAAACTCTTCCCAATAATCGAGTCATAACTCTCTTGACTCTATCGGACAAAATTTATAATTGTACCCCATATGACCTTACTATCCCAGGAATAATGGTTGAGGTTTACTGTTACACGTTATGATTTGTCCTAACTTGGCATAACGTGAGCTACTTTAATTACCCGACCCACTTTCACCCACATAGGGTCGTGATCCCATTGTGAAGTAATTAACTCTGTAATGGTTCAGGGATTCACTCTCCCATTACTACCAAGGAATTCCTAATGCTGAAGGAACTCTATTATTTCCTGATGGTCTACTTCCAATTGGAGTTTAGTAATGTCTTGCTTTGCTTATGCCATCACTACTACGGCTTTATATCATTATGCATTTTACCTTTCTTATAACCACATCCATATCTATGGCTCAGGCGACAGTGTCATCACTGCATGTCGCAAGTCCTCCCCCCTCTCTCTAAGCTTCAGATTCTCATGAAACATGCTCTCTCTATGTCCTATCAAGTAAGTTTCAACTTCCATGAGTTAAAATTTATCGGATTCTTCCTATACTATCCTCATGGAAAATCTGGGAATTAACGGTCCTAACTGCCCTAACCCATCAAACAGTTAAGTTCTGAAGTCACACTCTTCTACATATAATTACCTTTTTCAATACGCATTGTGCTAAAATTTTCAATTATGGAAAATACTATAATTCAACTATCTAGGGCGCCTATAAACCCTATGCTTTGTGCATTGCAGCACCACCGTACTAAACGTTTTTATATAAATAACAAATTATGCCCCACATACTTGGAATGACTATATGGTAAGGTCCGACTCAATCACCCTACCTTTTCCACCTAATCATATCTTAGGTTGTCCCACCGATCTTCTCGTGGTGTCAACGATTGGTAACATTGTCACATATTAATCTTATACGGCTCTATTGGCCTTGGTTTGTAATATAACCATTTATTCATAGCTATAACTACAAATATTGAAATCGCTACAATATTAAATCCATATACTAAAGGAAACATTCTCCCAACTTCCAACGTTGGCTAAGTTTCATGCGTGGGATGTCTCGCAAAGCGAAATCCAAATAAGGAACCCCCTGATACACTACTACCTAACACTGTTGGGCGCCGAGACCTGTTAAGTCCTTAATCCATAACATATATCACTGATTTCCCATCCACGAAGAAAAAGGTCTACTCGTCTACTCTTAAGTCACTAAAGACGGCATATAATGCGGCGCTCTCACTATCATAAGTTATTAGCGCTATATGATTAAGGAGCTATACCTCTCCTCTCTATAATTAGTCAATATACCCTAAATCACATCAGTAAAACATCCCTTCTCATCGGGATTAACATAGTAAGACAACATACTCACCGAAGTCTACAATACTATACAATATGTATGCAGGCTCAACCGTCTGTCAGGTGATGCCACGTTAAAACCATATTTTTAAAATTTGAAATTTGAAATTTTTTGTACGATAGTCTTATCACACAATTTACTATCATTTAAACCCTCTGTAACCAGTAACCATTCAATATAATAATAATATTCTCTACTATCATAACGCTCAAAGGAGCACGAATCGTTACATAATAGCATATACAAATTTCTCTTAGTGTCCACACTTGCTTCTCTCCGCAGGTGGTACAAAAAGTCTCGCTATCCAAATGGTAGTAACCTACATATTAAGGCTGCTATCGTCAGCGTACCCACTAAACCGGATGCACACTCGAACCCTTAGTGTTAACTGCTCACATATGTTGTGACACACCCATGTCACTTGAACTCATCACTTATTCACAAGGATGAAACAAAACTTCATCAGTCTAACCTGATCGTAGGGTCCCCGCACACGCTTTTTGTGACCCATAATTATCTACAATCATCATACCTTTCGGATTCCACTCATTAGTTTTTCCCTTCCTCGTGTGGGTACATTATTCTGTTTTACAGCTTACCCACCCGACATTGATACATTGGCCCCATATCTCCAGGCCTCAAATATGTCCTTACTGGCCTTCCCTTTATTCCCTGGGTCTGTTGATCCCGAAATATGGTATGCTACAGTTATTGAGAACTACGTTGGTCCTGCCTAAACCTACTACTCTCGGGTTATTAATTCCTGGATCCAATTCTCTTGACCCGATTCTTACACTAGACATTTTACTTCTCCAACTAGTGTGCCTTACGGGCACGATTTATTATTCCCGATACTATCAATTTCACTTCTCCCGTGAACACATTTAATACTTGTAACCCTTATCTCTACATACAGAGAAATTTCCCTTTCATTGGTCCTCCCGGCCTTGTTGGGATGTCCTTCTCTCAGACCTGGCAGTCTTAACTCCCAGTTATTATTTTCGTTGTTCCTTGCGCCCTGTAAGGCATATGGAACACATGGTCGACCCGCTGGTCTTGGCTGAATCCATCACCATTACATTAAGGTTTAATCATATCATTTAAATAGGTTTCCCCTCACTGGGTATACTTTCTGGTACTTTTCTACTAACACTATTGAATTTAACCTTACCCTTCGGCTAGGTATCACAACTCGACTGGCTCCCTTTCTTCTGGGGCGTTGATATATTCTAGTAAACATATATTTTGATGGCATTGACACTAGTCACCTTATTCTCACCTCTCATTCACGCTAGGGTATCCTACCCACGAGTCCATTTTTAACTTACGGACCCTTTTATCTTCCGTGACTCCTACTTCGATTACGAAGTTAGCTTACCAAGTTACCTTATTCCTTACGGTTGTTCTCTACCTGACCTACTCGTGATAAGTTCAACCTCTCTTCCATATATTTGTCTAACCAGAAGATGGAAAATATTAAATGGTCAGCCCATACCCAATATCTCGGTTTGATTGACTATTTTTACTCTTGCTATTTCTCTGAGCTAGAAAAATTTCTTATGAATTTAAAATTCTGAGTGTTACTGCACTCAACTTTACATTATTGCTGTTGACGTAAAAAATTAGATCACCCTAATTATTCAATCACAGATAAATAAAATGAACAAAGATTTTTAAAGTGGTTCAGCCTTATAAGAATGGCCTACGTCCACTGTTATGTTATTGCTGAGTGTTTGGGAATTCTCGATTATCAGTTCAATCCAAAAATTCCGATCCCCTTTGAATGAGGATGATATGAGGTATTTATAGCCCTTAGGCTGTACATGAAAGGTTCGATACATTAAATGATATACATATGAAAGGGTAATACATTTAATGCAGCGTGTGCGTCAAGAATATAAACATTCAATGGATAGTTGAACTCTTGTCTATCTGGTAATTAATGCTACGGCCGAGATGCAACTCGGACCGCCTTAGTTGCTCTTTGATTAAGAGTTCCTCGGAGCGCTTAAAGTATCTCGGGATGATGGACTTCCTCGGGGTGTCCTCCTCGTTGCTCGGAGAGAATATGAAATGGTTAAAGGAATGAACTTCCTCGCAGCTATTGTGCCACGTAGATTGACACGTGTCTTCGTATTATTCGTCCACATCAGCAAATTAATTTTGGTATCAACAGAAGCCCCCAATGTTTCATATTTCGAACTTTGAGGAGTATGGAATATTCTTTCCCGGTATGTAGCAATATTGAATGATCTTCCTGGATTTTAGGAGCATCGTATTTGAATTTATTTCCAGCTTCAAAGAATCCGCCTTTTTTTTTTAAGAGCGCTTCGATCTTTGTGCCCTTTTTGTCCTTTTAGCCGCCGGAAGTTCAATAGTTTCTTTTGTGTAATCATTTCTTTCGTCGCTTCCCAAGGCAAAGTATTTAAACTTCTTGAGTAACCATACCGTCTTCTTCTTTTCTAATTTACTGAATTCAAGCTTTCTATTCTCTCTTTCTCTCTTGTGCGTTCATCTCTTCCTTCGCTAGTTGTCAGCAGATCTTCTTCCTTCCTGTAAGATTTTCTTCCTTCTTCTTTTATTCATCATGGTTTACATTATTGAATCTCTCGAAAAATTCCGTTCTGACTTTTCCATCCCATCTTGGGTAATTTTGGAGGAGCTTTCTGAACCTCAAAATTACTTTCGTTTGGCTGAGGGACATTGGTTCCCCAGTCTTTTTATTGCTGAATGTGGTTTTTCCTTTCCACCAAACCCATTGTGTCTCGAGTTTTGTCAGTATTTTGATCTTGTCCCTGCAAAAATAGCCCCCAATTCATGGAGAATAATTAATGGGGTGCACAAATTAAATCTAACTCATGGGACTAGTATAAGGATCCCTGAAATTATGTATTGCTATAAATGGGCCACTCTAGATAATATTTATTACTTAAAAACTAGGTTTCTGAATAGGGCTCTTGTAGTTAACCTCCCTGACTCAAATAGAGATTATTTTGAACATGGGTTGGTTATTAAAAATTGGCAATATGCCCCTTTAGTTGGAGATGGAGTATACAACGGTCCCAGATGCCCCCCATATGGCAATGGGATAGGTTTATTTTTCATTTTATTTTACTTATGAAGTTATGCTTTTATCATGTTTGACAAAATGTATGACTGATATTTCATTATGTGTTTGTTTGCAGTTGATAGTAAAAGAAAAACTCCAAAAGAATCAGAGGTTAATATTAAGCATCTGAAACTTATCTGGGGTTTGCATAAGAACGTTGCAGATGAGCACATCAGGTCTGCATCATATTTGCTACAGTATAAGAGCTATACAACCTCTTATACTGCTCGCCCTATTGAGCCTGCTTCCACTCCAGAGGATTCTTCTTCAGATTCTCATCTTCCTTTAAGTCAAAGAATGGGCAAGAAAAGAGCTCCTCCTGCTCTTTTTGATGACATTACTTCTGCTGTTGGGGCTAAGAAAAGAAAAACTGATGTCCCAGAGGGGACTAAGAAGGTGGATGTTGCGCCTTCAAAAGCTATCGAGAAGCCCCCAGTGGCCCCGAGCAAGAAAGTTGCTCCTGTGGAGGTGATTACTATCTCTCCGACCAAGAGTTCTTCCTTGGTTGAAGCTGCTGAGGTCCCTTTGAGGAGATTGAGGAAATCATCCTCAGTCAATCTGGCTGAAACTGCCTCCTCTTTACCTGCTGGTGGTGTTGGTGTTCCAACCATCATTCCTCCGAGTTCTGCAATGAGCTCGGTTAAAACTTGGATCATACCCGAGGTCCAAGGAATTGATGAAAAAATTTCTAGGGATATGCTGACATCCCTAGCCACTCGTCATCTTGCTTCGGTAAATTTCTCATACTCTGGATTTCCTTTCTTTCTTTGAATACTTGTCTTTTTGCACTGACTTACTGTTTTTCCCATCTTTCAGCTGGTGAACTGTTTTTATAACATCGTGAAGAAGGACGAGATAATTAAAGCCTCTAGCTCCTCGCCTGGTGTAGAGGATGCTCTATTGGGTTTGACCCAATCCTTGAAGGAATCTCGCCAACAGTACAATGAGGACAAGACTACTTGGAAGAAAAAGTTGTCAATAGTTGAAGCCAAGAAAGTGAAGTTGGCTGAGATCTCCAAAGGATTGGAGAAAAAAGTGAAAATTTTGGAAATTGAGCATAAGAAATATGACGACAAGCTTAAGAATTTTGGAGATCTTGAGGATAAACTGAAGAAGGCAGAGGAAGAATTGTTCGCCCTGCGAGATATTAAAAGTAAAAAAGAAGAATTGGACGTGAAGCTCTCCTCGGAGAAACTGAGGAGAAAAGTCGCAGTCAAAAAATCCTTCAGCGCTGGCTGGGATAAGGGGATTGCTGCAATGACATCCCAAGTTCAATACGGGAAGTTGAAATACTTCCACGATGGCTGGGTAGATGCCCTGCAGGAACTGAAGATCAAGGACGACTCTGAGCTATTCCAACTACACCTCCCTGGTCCTCCTCCACCAATTGTGGAAGAAGAAGAAGATGAGCCTGTCTCTGATGAATCTTCTATGGCCATAGGTGATCAAGCCCCTGTATATCTATCCTCTGCCAACGAGGACATTTCTTCCATGCCTCCTCCTCCTGAAAAAATTTCAACTCCTACAGACCAAGTCGCCATTACCACCGAGCAACCGAGCTCCTCATCCCAGCCTCCCGATAAAGTCTTGGGAGATAAGGAAAAGGTGTGAAGTTGTTCGGTATCATTTCTATTTTTCATTATTTGTAATCAAACAATGTAATCTTTTGATGATCTAATAAAATACATCTTCGTTCCTCTTAATTGTTTATACTCTGTCTGCTTTTATTTATTAACTCCTGCCTTCTTCTTTATTAGTTTTTGGCCAGAATGGAATTGATATCTGCCCCTGATACCGAGTTGATGCAATAATGCAATGGATATTATAAAGCTGGTCATACAGACTTGAGTGTATCAGAGATTGTCGACATCCTTGGCCAAGATGCCTCAGAGCAAGCAGTTGAGGCTTACTGGTACTTGAAGGATCTACTTGATAGATCTGTGGCCAATAATGTTTCATACTACGAATTGATCGAGGAACTTCATTGTTCCTTAGAAGATCTTCAGAATCAACATAATGAATCAACTGCTTTGTTGCACAAGGAGTATGAAAATAGATATCAACAGCTTTCTTCTGAAACAGGCCATAAAAAGATCCTCGCTGGATATGATGCTAGGGAAAGGACTCTAAAAGGTGAGGTTGAGGCTTGCAGGCAGATTGTTGAGTTGCTGGAACAAGAGAATAATAATTTACAGAAAAAGTTGTCACAGTATGAATCTGCATCATCATCTTCCACTGCTTTAGTACCAGTTACTGATGAAGGTTTCTCGTTCTTAGAGGTTGAAAATGCCAAATTAAGGCAAGAACTGGATAACTTAAGAAGATCTGGCGTTTCTGCCACTACTCGGGGACGAGGAAAAGGTTCTCGGGGATGAGGAAGAATTGTTCAAAATGTTATCGAGGAGCAAAGTTCTCCAGTCGCTTCTCGGAGCCGATCAAGAGTTCTTAGTCGCAATGTTGAAGAGGCTCGCACTCAATCTACTTTGGAAACTCAAGCATTCCAATTGAATGCTAAAGATCGTTCTCTGTCTGAAATATCCAAGAAAAACCTATCCTTGGAAGATCAACTCACTGCGACAAAATCTGCTTTACATACCAAGGACCTTTTTGCCAAAAACCTTCATGAACAACTGGATAGACTAACCTTCCAATTCCATAAGCAACCTCGTGAGTTCTGGATGGGAGGTTATAATGAGGCCCTTTGTCATTTGGATGCTCACATTGAAAATGCCAATAATGAAGGTTATAAACAGGGATGGTTGAACGCCCTTGGAGTGCTGAAGCTCGAACAGGGGCATTACTTATGGGATTATCATAGCCCTGGGTTATTAGACTTGCCCGTACCACCTTATAAATTGGATATGGCATGGATTCCAGCTCGCGCCATTCATCGGAGCTTAATTTCAAGATATCTTGGTGACTATAATCTTCATTCTCAAGTTGACATATCTCGCCCTGAGCATCTTTTGGATAAACCTTCAATAATGAATGTCCGAATGCTGAAGGACTTGAATTTTATTAATTCTCCTCTTTGCCTGGAAGATCCTCCTGCTGGCGAAGAGCCTATCTCAAAAGCAAAGGGCAAGGAACCAATAGAATAGGAATATTAATGTAATAGTTAGCACATACATGTAACCTATAACTTATTTTGAATTTTTAATTAAAAACTTTCATTTTTGTTTGTAAATCTGTATTGCTATTGTCTTGTAAATATCAAACACTTTACATTTAGGCATATGTATTTGTTAAAAAGATAACAATATTGTGATGTTCATCGACCAACTTAGTAATAAAAAGTTACAAGTATTAGAAATGTTGCTCGATCACTTAATAATAAAGTAATGAGTATAAAAATGTTTAAAAATTTGCCAACTAACCAAGGTTGTTAAATTGCGCTCGCCGACCAAGTATAATTAGTGATAGTTTATCCCCGACCTACTATACTTGGTAAATTTTTGACTTTATACAATGTACCCGACCAACCGAGGTCAATAAATTCTTCTTGTCGACCAACTATAGTTGGTAGTTTTTTATTCCCGACCAACCATACTTGGTGTATTTTGTAATATTTTGCTCTTCAAAGAACTTTTTATAATAATCTTACCTCCCGACCAACATAAATTGGAATGTGAGAGTATATTTTCAAATCCAATCAACCAAAATTGGCGTTTGTGATAGTTTTGTCCACCAGTTATCTTACCAACCGTAGTTGATCACGCTAGTATCACCTCCTAACCAAAGGAGTATTTTTTTTTTTTGGTTCTTTCGAACTGTCCACTAGTTATCTTACCAACCGCAGTTGATCACGCTAGTGTCACCTCCTAACCAAAGGAGTGTTTTTTTTTTGGTTCTTTCGAACTGTCCACTAGTTATCTTACCAACCGTAGTTGATCACGCTAGTGTCACCTCCTAACCAAAGGAGTGTTTTTTTTTTGGTTCTTTCGAACTGTTCACTAGTTATCTTACCAACCGTAGTTGATCACGCTAGTGTCACCTCCTAACCAAAGGAGTATTTTTGGTTCTTTCGAACTATAAGCGTAGTGTATTACACTAGTATTCCCCGAAAAACTTTCAACAGAAGGAAAATGGTGAAACATCCTCATTTTATTCATAATGAAGGAAATGCTTTACATTTTACATTACTGATAATACTTGCGCAGGTGTTCAGCATTCCATGCATTATTAAATTCCTCTCCCTCTAGAGTTGCTATTCTGTAAGTTCCTGGTCGAACAACTTCTGTAACTCGGTAATGTCCATGCCAGTTTGCTTCCAGCTTATTATGCTTCTGAATGACTTTCTTTAGCACATAATCCCCTTCCTTTAAATCACATTTCTACACCCTTTTGTTGTAGAACAGAGCTGTACGTTGTTGGTAAGCAGCATTCCTAATGGCTGCCTCTTCTCTAACCTCCTCGAGCATATTCAAATCCAGTCTTCTCATCAAGTCGCTGACTGGGGAATTAAAATTCAGCACTCTGTGTGTTGGGAGACCTAACTCGGCAGGTATTACAGCCTCACTTCCAAATGCCAGCATATATGGTGATTCTCCAGTCGCTGCTCGGGGAGTTGTTCGGTAAGCCCACAATACTGATTGTAGCTCGTTAATCCAGTTAGCTTTAGCTTCACTTAACCTTTTCTTCAAACCATTTAACAGTGTTCTATTCGTCATTTCAGTCTGTCCATTGCTTTGAGGATGGCCTGGTGCTGAATGGACCTTCAAAATGTTCGACTGATGACAATAAACAGCAAATTCCTCGTTATCAAATTGAGTTCCATGGTCTGTGATGAAGGCATGAGGGAGACCATATCGACAGATGATATTCTTCCAGACGAACTGGTATACCTTCTCGTATGTCATATCGATGAGGGGTTCATCTTCTACCCACTTAGTAAAATAGTCTACTGCGACGATGAGGTACTTAAATCTCCCTCGGGTGATCGGCAATGGTCCCACCAAATCAATTCCCCACATGGCGAATGGCCAAGGGGAAGTTATGGGTGTCAACAATGCTTGTGGAGTTCGTCGAATAGAGGATAAACGTTGGCACTTGTCACATTTCTTAGCATAGGCTATACAATCAGCCCTCATCGTTGGCCAATAGTATCCTTGAGTCATTACCCTTTGTAAAAGCGTTCGACCTGCTACATGAGCTCCACAAGACCCTTCATGGATTTCTTCAATCAATTCTTTCACCTCGGAGGGATGTACACATCTCTGCAAACCTGCCATAATTCCTCGTCTATACAAAACACCATTAGTTAACACATACCGAGAAGCTTTATACTTCAGTTTCTTGGCAGCGAGCTTATCCTCCGGTAATCCTCCCTCTTCAATATATGTCCTGATGGGATCCATCTAAGATGGTCCTAAATCAAGGGTTATTACATTCATTGTCAGGTCTTCATCTATGCTCCGACCTTCTAATACTTTAATCGGTATGGTTCTTCGCAACTCGGTACGAGTAGCTGATGCTAGTCGGGCCAGTGCATCTGCTTGTACATTCTCCATCCTCGGTATTCTCACCAACCGAATGGCATCAAATTCTGTCAACAACTTCATCACCTTTGCGTGATATTTGATCATTAACTCTCCTTTAACCGCATATATTCCCGTCATCTGATTCACAATTAGTTGAGAATCACTGAATACCATCATTTGTTGTGCTTCCATAACTTTTGCTAAGTTTAACCCCGCTATCATGGCTTCATACTCAGCTTCATTATTAGAGGCTTTGAATTGGAATCGTAAAGCATATTCCATGTCAATCTCATCTGGGGTGCTTAAAACAATTCCTGCGCCGCAACCTGCTGTGCAAGATGAGCCATCCACATATAACCTCCATATGGGTAACCCATCTTCAAATTCCTTATCTGACAGGGTTCCTCGGTGAAATATTTGTTGCTTCTTTTCATCCTCCCCTGGCACTTTTCGCTCCTCGTTGGCCATCTCTTTTCGTTCTTCAACCATCCGGGGCTGGTTTGAATTTGAAGTTGATGATCCTTTTACATCCACAAGCCCTTTTACCAACCAGAGTTGGTCTGGACTTATGTCTGTTGATCCTGTAACATCCATAGGTTGGTCGACGAGCAGCTTTTGTTCCTCGGGGGTATCAGGATATGTAAATTCTGCTATAAAATCCGCTACAGCTTGCCCTTTCAATGATGATCTGGGATCATACACAATATCATATTCACCGAGTTTTACTGCCCAGTACATCAGTCTTCCTGACTTTTCTGGCTTATGAAGGGCTTGTCTCAATGGCATATCGGTATAAACGACGATGGTATGGGCCTAGAAGTATGACCTCATTCTTCTACTTGCTTCAATTAATGCCAATGCCAATTTTTCCATCTTTGGGTACCTGATTTCTGCACCTCGGAAAGCCTTACTTGTGTAATAAATTGGTTTCTGGACTCCATTCTCCAATCTGATCAATGCTGAACTGAATGCATTTTCTGATACTGCCAGATACAAATACAACTTCTCTCCTGTTATTGGTCTGGACAACAATGGAGGTGCTCCCAAATACTTTTTCAAGTCTTGAAAGGCCTTCTCACATTCATCAGTCCACTCAAAAGTTTTTCGAAGTGTTTTGAAGAATGAGAGGCATTTGTCAGTTGCCCGAGACACAAATCTGTTGAGCGCTGCAACTCGTCCTGTAAGACTCTGCACTTCTTTCTTTGTTGTTGGAGATCGCAACCCTAAAAGAGCTTTGATCTTGTCTGGATTTGCTTCAATGCCTCGTTGGTTGACAATGTATCCGAGAATCATTCCTTCTCGTACTCCAAATGTGCACTTCGTCGGGTTGATCTTCATCTGGTATTTATCCAGCTGATCAAATGTCTGAGCTAAGTCAACTAGATGATCTGCAGCTTTCTTGCTTTTTGTCAGCATATCATCGACATAGACTTCCATGTTGCAACTGATTTGTTCGGTGAAAACCTTGTTCATCAGTCGCTGGTATGTTGCTCCTGCATTTTTCAAACCAAAAGGCATAACATTATAGCAATAAGTTCCCCTAGGGGTAATAAAAGAAGTACTTTCCCTGTCTTCAGGTTTCATCTTGATCTGGTTGTAACCAGAATACACATCCATGAAGCTGAGCAGCTCATGTCCCGAGGTAGCATCCACTAGTTGGTCAATTCTGGGCAATGGAAAATGATCCTTCGGGCAGGCCTTGTTAAGATCAGTGAAATCAACACACATTCTCCATTTGTTGTTTTTCTTCTTTACCATCACCACATTCGCCAACCAGTCCGGGTACTTCACATCTTCAATGAATTGGGCTTTTTGGAGCTTGTCGACCTCCTCTTGAATAGCTTGATTCTTCTTGGGGCTAAATACCCTTCTTCTCTGTTTTACGGGCTTGATCTCCTTATTCACATTGAGTTCGTGACATAAGAAGTTTGGATCTATTCCTGGCATGTCCTCATGACTCCATGCGAAAGTTTTCTTCCTGTTTCTCAAGAACATTATCAACTCTTGTTTTATTAAAGCATCCAACGACGAACCTATCTGGGTTACTCGTTCAGGGTGCTCCTCGTCCAGAATAACATTTTCTGCAGATTCTACCACCTGTCCTTTTACAAGTTGGGATTCATCCATTGGATCAAGAGTTTCAATTTCTGTACCTTCCTCTACCTGGTAGGTAATAGTTTTTTTCCTTGATTCCTCAAACTCCTCTTGCTCGACAGACGAATAATAGCATTCCCGAGCTATTTTTTGATCACCTTTTACAACTCCTACTCCGAAATTTGTTGGGAATTTTAAGCATTGATGTACTGTAGATGGAACTGCTTCGAACTTCTTCAAACCAACTTTTCCCATGATGATGTTGTAGGCTGACTGCACATTCTTATCCATCACGAAGAAGCGTATTCTTTCTGTTCGACAAGCGGGCCAAGTTCCAATGAATATGTCCAACTTGATCGTCCCAAGTGGAAAAACTTTCTCGCCAGCAAAACCCAGAAGGGGTCTGTGATAAGGTTCCAATTGAGATAATTTCAAATTCAAGCTATCAAAACATGAATAGTACATGATGTCTGACGAACTACCATTGTCCACCAACACCCTTGAAATCACCACATCTTTCATCCTCATTTTGATCACCAAGGGATCGTCGTGAGGGTAAAGAACACCTGCCAAATCGTTTTTTGAAAAACCAATAACCAGCTTTTCTTTATTTACCTTCCTCGATCGATCTTCCTCAGCAAGATTTATTCGTTGAATATATGAGCAGGCTTGGGCCTCTTCGAGATAGGCCTTTCTTTCTGCAGTAAGGTCTCCCCCTCTAGCATCTCCTCCTGTTATAACATTACAATCAATTGACCCAAAACGTATGGAAAATACCTCTCGTTCAGGCTGCCTTGGCTTCTTTGGAAGGTCCGGGTCTTCATCTAGATCATCTTCATGATTTCTTTTATTTTTCTCCTCCGTCCGACGAGGAGATCTGGAACGATCTCTGGTTCTATCATCATTTTTCCTTTCACTTCTGCGATCTACATACTTTGACAACTTTCCTCTTCGGATGAGCGTTTCAATCTCGTTCTGAAGGGCTATGCAATTTTTGGTCGTATGGCCATGATCTTTATGGAACTCGCAATATTTGGCCCTATTCCTCAGATCAGGGTTGGTCCTTAGTTTATCTGGCCACTTGATTTCTTTGTTATTCTTGATTTCTTCTAAAACATGATTAATACCCATCTTCAATGGAGTATAATTATCATATTTCTTCAGGACTTCCCATGACGTCCTATTATTCTTGGAGTGCTTGTCACCAACATTACCTTTTTGCTCTTTCTTCTTAGATTTGTCAACCTCCACCTTGGTTTCTTTATCCATATTCTTCTTCGCAGCCATAACCTCCTCGGCATTCATGATTTTGGCCGCTTTTGCCATCAACTCCGACATAGTTTTAGGTGGATCTTTGGCCAAAGTATAATATAACTTGTTAGGCAACAATCCACTCATCAAAGCAGTGATCGCTGTCTTTTCTTCGTAATATATGACTTCCAACTTCTCGTTATTGAAACGAGTTATGTAATCTCTAGTACTTTCACCAGACTTTTGTCTAACACTTAACAAGTGTGCTACTCATTTTACTGGCTTTGCTCCAAAACAGAAATTGCCAATAAACAACTCGTCTAACTGAATAAAAGTCGAAATCTTACCCCGAGGAAGATTATTGTACCATATCTGTGCAGATCCGGTAAGAGTTCCCGAAAATGCTCTACACCTCATCTCGTCGGGGACAACATATATGTCAGCAGCAGCTTGGTATTGCTCTATATGAAGAACAGGATCTATCTTTCCATCATATTTAGGTGTCACTACAGGTGCTTTAAATTTCGACAGTGTAGGAAAATTCACAATGGCTTGCACAAAAGGTGTCCCTTGAACAAAAGTTCTCTGTAAGGGATTCCTTTCTTTAACCATTTCTCCAAGTCTATCCTCCAATCGTTGAATGGAACCCTTCCATGCTTCATTTCCTTCCTCGGGCTGCTTAGTCCGAGCAATTGATTGTTCTGACGTAGCTTCCTGAGATCTATCTCGACGAGTAACTGGTCTTGATTGCGCTGATCCTTCTCTCAAACCTGATGGTGGTCGAAAGCTTCTCGATGGGGCTCTAGGTGGACTCATATTTATCCTTGGTCCTAATCGACTGAAAGGATATGCTCTGCTTAATCTTTCCAGGGCGCTAGTTCTCTTCGGAGTGAGGGTGATATGTTGATCTGTATCCGTAGCTCGTATCGATGAAGTTCGCCCAGGTTGATAAGAAAAATCATTAGATTCTTCATTATGATATGACTCAGTACGCCTGGATCGCGATTGCCCACGATCACTCCTTTGCCTTGAATGGGTAGGTGCACCACCGTGAAGAGTTTGAATGAGTTGCCTCATTGTTTCTTGCATGGCAGTTTGTCCTTCAGCCAGATTTGTCATAATTCTAGCCAGTTTGTCCACTGTTATGTTATTGCTGAGTGTTTGGGAATTATCGATTATCAGTTCAATCCAAAAATTCCGATCCCCTTTGAATGAGGATGATACGAGGTATTTATAGCCCTTAGGCTGTACATGAAAGGTTCGATACATTAAATGATATACATATGAAAGGGTAATACATTTAATGCAGCGTGTGCGTCAAGAATATAAACATTCAATGAATAGTTGAACTGTTGTCTATCTGGTAATTAATGCTACGACCGAGATGCAGCTCGGACCGCCTTAGTTGCTCGTTGATTAAGAGTTCCTCGGAGCGCTTAGAGTATCTCGGGATGATGGACTTCCTCGGGGTGTCCTCCTCGTTGCTCGGAGAGAATATGAAATGGTTAAAGGAATGAACTTCCTCGCAGCTATTATGCCACGTAGATTGACACGTGTCTTCGTATTATTCGTCCATATCAGCATATTAATTTTGGTATCAACAATTGCCTTTGGATTAACTCCCTCCATTGGCCCATCACACTTAGATATTACTGTTGGTGACTTCTACCACGATCGCCGTTCCTCGAATGTTTCCCAACTTTCAATTGTTTTCCTCCTCCTACAGTCCCGCTAACGGCCTTCGCTGGTCGTCCCATATTGTTCGGAGTACAAAGTCCAATCACTCTCGCATGTGAATTGGATTCACTAAACTAAATCGCAGAAGAGCGTGAGTCACATACGTAGTGGAATACAATAATCCTAGAATAAGGCTCTACATCAAAGAACGCTAAGCTGAAACGTAATAACTCGTACAGATCCTAAAGGACACTAGAACCTGATGCTCTGATACCACCTGTGACACCTCACCCAATTAAATATCGGGTGATCAGTCCTTTATAAAATTTAGAACAGAATGTTCGGTTGGTTCATTCTTAGCATCACTGTCGAAAACTTAAATCCAATTAATTACCTAACATTTAATTAAGCTAGTGTTAAGATATTTTCCAATTAAACTTGAAACCAATTAATTTAATAAATTTCTGAACATGCAATTATAAACCATACACAAGAATTGAATGCTGACTGAATCAATTACTGAATAATTAAGGCTGGATAAAATCCTCCAGTTCAAAGTCAGAAACCAAACCATAATAAATACTAAATCCAACTTAAAAGAACTACAAAGGAAACTGAGTACAACTCCTCTAATGATAATGGGCGATAAATGCCCGAACTAAAATATCTGAACTAGGAACTGAATGAAATGAGAGAAGCGTCTAATCTCAAATGGCCTGCAACTTCCACAACAGTTGCAGCTCGGCAAACCATCCAAGTATTTAGAACTGGTGTTCCTGTGGCTAGGCACCTGTACTAATACACACACACACACACACACACACACACACACACACACACACACACACACACATATATATATATATATATATATATATATATATATATATATATATATATATATATATATATTAAATACAAGGAACGGGTAAGAGCCCGATGTTTTAAAAATATTTATTAGCAAGTATTTTAAACTGTATTAAAGAAAGTATCATATGCATGTTAGTTCGAACTCTCACATGATATTCTCACCTCTCGACTAGTGTGCACGCCTATCGTACATCTAATACAACCTATCCATCTGACACACTCCTAAATAGGAAAAGGCTTATCCTACTAGTTATCCCTCGTAGTAGTATCCCGTATTTGATCTCGACATTTATCATTTTAAATAAGTGTTATCACACTAAAGTCAAGTATTTACTATTTACGTTACTGAAGATTTCACTATCTTAATAATCTAATATTATCTCATTTTTGATATACCAAAAGCATACATATATATCTTTCACTATCATATATATGTATTAACCCAATCTTAACAGCCTACAAATATCACATTGTAAGTATAACACAAGTATATATAAATATCAACCAATATCATATATATACTAACACAACACCCCAAGGATATACCTATAGTGCATTGCATACTCTACTATCATGTCCCGATAAATCTTGTAATCAAACAACGATTATCGGCTCAGAAATCTCCCACGAACCATATAAACAAATCACACAGATTGGCGGAGAACATAGTTCACATACCTATGGGTCACGCACATACCTACGCTCCCATAGTCAACGACTTATCAACTCACAAATAAGTCTTCACAGTACTATGTTCTGAGATACAAGTCAAATATCTCCCCGAAAGTCACTCAGGATAAGACCGTTTCTACACCCCCCCCCCCCCCCCCCCCGCGATAGCAAGCAGTTATGTATGTCATACACATAATTTCAAATATAGGTATACACACAACCCATCAAATCAAATGGTATACACACAATCAATTGTCATATTCCATACGTAGTATTACCATCACTAAATACTATCAACGTATTTTTAAATCAGGATATTCCCTCTCTCGTAATCTATAAAAGGATAATATGTCACCCGAAAATCCTTAATTCATAATCATAAAAAGTCCCCAAAAGTAATCACTAATTTTTATTCTTATAAGTTCCATATCGTTGGAACTAATATCATAAGTATTTATCACTCAATAGTCTTGACGCATTTACAGTTACAATTATCTCTCTCTTGTAATCTTCAAGGTAAACTCACCGACCCAAACATTTAAATCAATACACCTAAACAACTCATAATAATTCTGCACTTATTTGGGTTCATCGAACACAAATTTTCCTCTCTCAAATCAACCGTTTACTAATATAGGGAAAAATAGGAAATTCCCTAAAAATTAGAAATCTCGCTCGAACCAGAAGAGCATCTCGCTCGAACGACATCCATGTGTCGCTCGAACGACTTCGCGTGACAACCAGTCTCGCTCGAACGACTTCGAGCGACATCTCGCGACCTGGGCTGTTTCGTCTTCAACCTTAGACAATCTCGTTTTTCACCATTTTTTAACCCTAAAACCTCTAAAATATTATCCTAAACTCCAATCAATCAGTCCCAATTCAAATCCTAACATTTGTAAATGAATTCTAACAACCTAGAATCATTAAATCATTACAAATCGTTAATGAAATATGAAATCCCCAATTTAATTACACAACCCCTAGTTTTTCCAATTTTCATTCAAGAACATATAATTCCCAGATTCATTCATCACATAAAGTCATCAAAACGTGATTTCAAATCTACATACATGAAGGGTTCAACCTAATCTAATCTCAAATTAAAATCATGTATATCCAATCTCCAATTTTCATCAATATTATGAACAATATGTTGGCGTTTCATCCCTACATTAACATGAGCATGGTTATTGCTAAGGAAAAGCAAGTAATAAACATTTTCCTCGATTTCGAAGGTCTGATCCGTTGGTGTTGTTGGTATGGATGCGCTCCTCGCGTTCCGATCTACATGATGGTGGTGGTGGTTGTGCAAGGTGGTGTAAATTTCCTCTCCTCCTTTGGAATTTTCTCTCCCTCACCCACTGTGGCTCTCTCTTGATTTTGGTGTAACCTAACCCTAAATGTTCCCAATTAGCTGATATAATATTTCTCCGATTTTCGTCCATTTAATTCCTCCAAAAATCCAAATTACAAAACTACCCCTACCGGGTGCCGGCTTGGCCTAAAAATATTCCAGAGTCCAAATAAAATGCCCGGGTATAGTTTTCTGACTATCTCGACCCCTCCGGACTCAACGGCGCAGTCGAAATGATCATACGAGTTACTTAAAATATTTTACCTTTTTATTCCACTGATTTAGTCCTGATACGACTCAGACGCGTGTCCCGACTTAATATACCAACTGTCGTATTTCTCTCTCACAACAAGTTATATAAAATCGTCATTCCATATTACTTATTCTCAAAGTAATATTAATAAGTACTAACTTCTCGTCATTCTAGTGAATATTCAATTTTAATCCGGATTAATAATTAATTCTCACATTTTAATTTAATTAATCCAACAATAATAATAAATCACATAATTATTTAAATCCTAAAAAATACGGGGTGTTACATTTATCTAATGTACTTAATAGTTTTTTGGATACAGTTATCACATGTACACATTGTCATATTTTAATCAAATACACTACATAATTTTTCCAAATTAATCACCAAACAACTCTTTGTAAGTGTAAATAAAAAAATAAAATTATGAACAAATTTTATTTACACGCACACCTATGCATTGCTGCTTATATACAAGAATGGTTCTTAAAAGCATGTTCCCCTTATCTATGAATTCTTCCAATGAACTATTTTTAGATGATGAAATGTTATGTAGTGCCTTGAACAATTCTACCGATTGCCTTCGAGAAAATGATCAGTTGAAGTATACAATAATTATTATTCAATAATATTATATATAAAAAAAACATGACTTCCTTTTTGTCACAATCTTTAAGCCTTTTATTACCTTAAATCTCATAGTTAGCATATTTTCCTAGTCTTTTGTATCCGAGTTATTAAAAGTTTCTACTGTATAAACTATATATCAAAACTAAATGAAAATTCATCCAACATCAACTTTATTAATTAGGAATACATTTATGAATGCACGAATTTCACAAGCGTTAATTTAAAAAAAAATCAACTCATGAAGCTTAAAAATAACATACATCTAATTTCAATCTATAGAGAAGAGGTATGTGGATCTTTACAAATCAAGTGTAATGATAAAAATATCTTATATGATCGTTAGATGGACAAAAATGCATTATTTAAATCAGTTTGTCTATAAGGAAAGAATAGGAGGGAAGTAAACAAATTAAAATTATACAAAAAATTACCCAATCAGTCTCTACATATTTCATGGATGTTCTTGTATTGGTTTACTTTCCACACTAAATAAATTTAGAATAAATTGAAATCTAAACTGAATTGTCAAAGGTTTAAGAATTATGTTAAACCAAAAGTCGTTGTCCTACTAAACAAAAATTTTCTAAAGTATTTTAATTTAGTAAAACCATTAATCATATGTTAGGTCAAACATTTTTTTGTTGTCTTCTTTACTATCTTAAATCAAGTAATACTCATGAAATATGACATTATTAAAATCTTGATGTTGCGGTTTATTACTAGACTCCAAAAATAGTAGCCAAGAAAGCAACTCCTAAGATAGAGGAACATGTGATAAACCTGTAACAAATATACAAAACACTACAAATAAAATAGAAGTTAGATGAAAAAAATAATTAAAGGAAAAAAGAAGTTAATATATATATGATGATTTAGTTGGAAAATTAAAACACAGTAGGCCATATGGGATTGAATTTCATTTTAGGCATTGTGTAGAACATATGTGATGCAACGATAGTGGTAATATGAACTCCACACACCCCTCAAAATTCATAAAAGTAAAGAGGCAAAAGATTATATTTATAATAATCCTTCCTTTATTTGTCTTTTTTCCATCTTACTTTATTGTGACCATACCCTTTCCTACAAATTTCATTCGCACCAAGAATCGGGTACTCGAGAAAATAAAAAAGCAGTTACTTCAAATATGATATAAGGGTGTATAAGGGTATAAGCAGTTAATTCATTTATTTTGGACTTAAATGGGTTTTTATAGAGACAAAAACCTCCACATGGAAAGAAAAATAGAGGTTTTTATCGAGATGATTCTCTTTTTGTTGTCCTTGGGTCACCGTTTTATGCATTGGAAACCATTGATTATCATAAACGACAATATAGCATTATTGATTTAGTGGATCTGAACTCTGAAGAGCATTGCCCAACCAAGTCTGATTAACTTAGTTAAATATTCTTATGCATATATAGAAACATATAGAAAAAAAAAATCCTTTATTTAGTGTAGATGGGCGTTGGTGTGGAATCTAAAAGTTTAGGTAAGAGCGGAGAGAGAAGAAAGAGAGAATGATATAAGGGCTCAATTGTTTTTTTAAGAATCTGAAGAGGTAAATATTAATGCTATCTTCCACTTTATAAGGGGTTTCAATATTAACGAGAGAGAGAGAGAGAGGAGTAACACCCGGTTAGAGTGCCATGTGGACAACCTAAACAACAAGGAGTCTTAACTCGTGTATTGAGTTTTCAACTCAGAATTATTCATTCTTAATAAGTTTATGCATTTATACCTTAATATATAATATATAATATAGACATACATAATACATTAATATGTGTGTAATTCTTATAAATAAAAAATATATTTGAACATATACACAAAATTACATATATTTATATTTTATTAAATTATATAATATACTAAGATCCATATGTTAAATAATATTATAAATACATATATGATACTTATATAGAGTTGTATACATATATTTTTAATGTATAGAATAATAAAAAATATACATATAGTCCATATGTATTAATTTTTTTTATCAATTCATGTATATATGATTTTATTATGAATTATATATGCAATATCATGATATAGACATATATATACCCGCACGATGCGCGAGTACTTTGTAGTTGTTAATATAATTAAAAATGTTAATGGCTGTGGGAAAGAGACAATGTGATAGTAAATGAATTATGTAGATCCAAATTCTAAATAATTATTAATTAATCCCAATATTGTGAGAGAATGTTCATCAAGAACGGATAAATTTCTAAGTCCATTCAAGTACATACTCGATTGAATAGTGGCCTCAAAAGTTGAAGGAAATATAAATGTCTAGAATGCAGTTCTCCACAAAGATCACGAGTCATGTTTTGGATATAGCAAAGGAAAAAGAGTCATGATAAAGAGATCAAAACATCAGTCCTAAAATATTTTTTAAGGTCTGAATATAACAATCTTAATCTTTGTCTGCCATCCACAACATGGATTTAATAAAATAAACAATGATATGCTATGTAGAATGATATTCCAAGAAAACAAAAAAAGGACTCAAACTCCTATATGGAGAACAAAATTGAACACCTCTTCATGTCAAACAATCATTCAACATTTGAAGTACAAGTTGAGGTTTCAAGGTTTAAAAAAATGTGTACCCAAAACCATCACCCCTATATTATCTTTCCAAACCATTTTTTGCAAACATACCCAATGTATGTGCTTCACCAATATATATTTCTAAGAATAATTGATATAAGAAAAAAATGTTCAAAATCACATGAAAGTTAAAGAAAGATATGGATCACAAACTCATGGAGAATATCACATCACACTTCAACACATCTATTAATAAACTCAAATGTGTTAGAAAATTTATGTATCGTTATCCTAACTATAAAATAGGAATTTGTAACACCCCATGATTTTTGAGACTGAAAAATTAAATTTTTGGGAAAATAAAATTTAATTAAATTGGAGAATTCTAAAATTTGGGAATTGAGGTCCAAAAATAGATAACATTTCAAAGTATTCCGAATGATGATTTTGAGTGTACCATCGATCCCGGAAGGGTCGAGATAGTCAAAATGATTGTCATTGAGTTTTATTTCGGCTCCGGAATGTTTTTAAGTTAGTTTGGCTCCAATTGGAGTAAACGAGTAATTTAAAGTGTGTATTAACATTTAAAATTGGGTTTATTGTTTTAAGGGATTTAAAGGCTTACGGATGAAGCCTTCTCATTTGAGAAAAAGAGAGAAAAAGCCCTAGAGGGAGAAAGAAGAAGGAAAGAAGAAGAAAGGAAGAGAGAGAGAGGAAGGAAAGCTTGGAGATTCCGGCCCAAACGCGACAGCGAGGATGATCCAACCTCTACAAAATCGAGGAAAGTGTTTAATCTTGCTAAATAAGTCATTTGTGTATTTTATTTCATAATTTGTGGGTTAAAGAAATGGTTTTTGGGTATAAATATCAAAACCTAAATTTTGTGTTTAATCTTGAAATCAATGTTTAAAAAAGGGTTTAATGGAGTAGAAATGGTTGGGATCAACTTTGGGTTGATTTATTGGCTTAAAATCATGTTGTGATAAATATTTGGAGGTTAGAATAGAAATTTTAGGGTTTTAAATTTGTGGGATTTGTTGAGTAATGGAAACAGTCCAGGATATCTGGAATGGCCGGTCGACCGCGGTCTGGGGACCGGTCGACCGCGCCTCAAGAGAAAAGCCTACTGCATTTCTTCGTTGGCAAAATTTGGACCCGCGGTTGACCGGTCCCCTATTTTTAGCCCAAAGTTTGGAGTTCATTCTTCCCCTTTTTTCTTTTGGAGTTTTATTCTTAGGGGCTTTCTTAATGGGCTTATTATGGAGGGTTATGATATTAGATTTAGGGAATAGGGCCCTAGGTCGAATAGGGGCTTGCGGGCCTATGTTAAATTGATTTAGGAGGATGGGATTCCTCTTTTAGTAATGAAAGGAGTCTGGGACTGAAGTGATTGGCGAATTGTTTTATTATGATAGAGGTGAATTATCATGAAATGGTTATAAATGGTATAGGGATAGTCTCTTTTGCCTATATGTGTATTAATAATGGATACCCTTAGGTATAATGGGGGAATCTCAGTGAGGACGGGAGTTCTAGCTTGAGGTCATAAGTGAGTTAGATATGATTGAGGACCAACGAGAGAAGATGTCGTGTCTCCTTCGGGAGTATAGACTTAAGAAATAAATTGTGAACGTAATAAGATTTAGGGTTCATGAGAGCTAATAAACTTTAGATGGGATTTTGAGAATCAAATGATTAGGCTACCAACTAGGTTAGGGTGGGTTGCCAATCTAGTGGGGATAGTCGTTGTATATCCGGGTGTAATTAATATTGAGTATTCCAATAGTAATGGGACCAAGAAATGAATTTAGGATTGAGCTTGAGGCTCATCGATTATTAATTATGTAATTACCTATGATCGAGATAAGTATCGTGGGTTGATGTACTTTCAGACATTGATGGAATGTACAGTAATTGTTATACATACATTAAACCTTTGGGTGATAACCCTAATGTTGGATATATACATGTATTTTTGGGAGACTATTCATCATAGGAAAATGGATGAATATGCTTCAAGTGAGGGATTGTATTCACAAATCGAGGTAAATTAAATGAGTTTGTGGTGACGGCTTGTATATTGAGGATTATGTATACGTATAGCCGAGATGATATATCTTATACATATAAACGAGAATTAGTTTGTATACATATAGATATAGGGATATGTGAATATATGTATATGTATATACATATCTGTATGGATATGAATATATGGATATATTTATGTTGTGGATATACATGATATGGATATTTAAACCTTACGTGATGGTTTAATATTTGATCATATGATGGGATCATATGGATGTGTATATATTGTGCATGTGAACGATATATATACATATGTGGTTAAGCACACCCCGCTCATGCTATCATTGGGAAGTTTCCGCGTAGAGGGTGAGCATTCTGGCTTAAGGAGCAGGGTGTGGATATTCCCCAGGTCATAGTCATCCAGTGTGTTATTATGTGATATATATTTTGGGGTGGGACGTGGTGGGTATGTCTCGTCTCATTAACCGGTTAGGAGCTATGAGCGCTTCCCGGGGCGTCGTGTGCATGAGTTTATCACGAGGTGGGTGTCGTTGATCCCCACCAGGTGGTCCCCAGTATTGCTACATGAGCCGGGCACTGGGAAGATGATAGCATGGTGAAGTTTATCGATGATATATATAGCCCCGTATAATATGTTCATGGCCATTGTACATCATATGTAGTATGTACACTTGGCTATGGGATTGGATGATGGTATATATATGGTTCGAATAAATGCCTATATATATATATATTTATATATCCTATTGATGAAAGGATATGGACTTTTTATGGAGTACATCTTGGATGATTATGGTGTACTAGATGATTGGGGGTTAATGTATCGCATTTAAGAAATATTTCGGTTACATCATCCCAAGGATATTATTTGGAGACCTTGAGTTGTTCTTATATGTCAATCTATATTTAGTAGTATTGTATGTATGGTATAATGGATCTCTAGGATCGACATTGACAAGGAGTAGTGTAACAGGGTGGTTCCTTATTTGGATTTCGCTTTGCAAGACACCCCATGCACGAAACGTAGTGCAATGTTGAGATTGGAGAAAAGTTATGTCTATAATTAGGTATGGCATAATGGATCTCTAGGATTGACATTGACAAGGAGTAGTGTAATGGGGTGGTTCCTTGTTTGAATTTCGCTTTGCGAGACACCCCACGCATGAAACGTAGCGCAACGTTGAGATTGGAGAGAAGTTTTGTCAATAATAATTTTGTATGCCTATTATTTAGAAATTTAAATCATGTGATTCAGCCCAATTATATATGGGTAACTTATTAAGAATTATAATTGATTAAATTATAAATCGGAATCCATTAAGCCTAGTATGGCATACACGTTTGAAAATAAATAATTTATAGTGTGTTTAGAAAGAGTGGGTTCTGGGGTTACGTTAGTAAGGCAGATCTCGTGGGCATAGGCTGGGCTTATGGTAAGTTAGGTTGTCCTAATAATTGGGGTATTTTAACTAGAATTTGAGGACGCGAATAGGTGCGCGCCGTTAGATGAGAGGTGAGTTGGGGTTTCACGAGAGTGCAATTCCACTTTAATTATGAAATAAGTGCATCGATATTTATTATGCACGATTAACACACTTGCTAAATAATTTTTCACAACTCGGGCTCTGACCCGTTTACTTTTCTCTCCTGCCTGTATATATGTATATATTACTACAGGTGTCCTACCGCATGGATGCCGAATGACTTTCTATCCAGAGTCTTGGGAGCCGTGACAGGTGCGGGTTGTTGTGGGATGTAGAATGTAGTCGCTTCCTACTTCTTTAAAAATCTAGGTAGGATTCATTTTGTATATCGGGTTCGTAACCAAGGGATATTTATATATATGTTTATATTTATTCCATTTCAGTTATTGTATTGGCTGTGACCCGACAGCTTATTCGGGTTTATTTCTTTCTGGCATATTCATTTGTAGTTATTAATTTTATTTATCATCATTCTAGTATGCATCTTTCTTTTCCTTATTGGTAGTTATAGTGTTGGTTTGTCAGTCATGGTGTGTTTTATTAAATTTTAACATCTCGCTTATATGATATCGGGTAGTTAGCCGTATATTATGTAGTATGGACAGTTGATGTTGAGACTGAGCCATCTGAGACTCCTGATTTAATATAGTATAAGGCTGGCCACCTGTTATTATTTTAAGCGAGGTGTTACAGAATTCACTCTTATGGATCCTATATCAAAAAAACAATAATACATACACATTGTCTTTACTAATAACATAAAAGGATTTTAACGTTACGCATCAACAATGAAATAAGAATAAATTAAGAAATCATTGAATATTGCAAACTATTGAAATAAATAAGCATAGCCATTCTTGATTTTGGTATTTTCAAGTATTACACTGTTAAAATGGGTTTAGAGAGAGTCATTTACTTTGTTTAAAGCCGATTGTACTTTTTAACATGAATTGTCGTTTAAATAAAAGGCTACTGATATGAAGGGAGAATTTTGTATTTATTGTTCTCATCTAATACTCTTGGGTTTATACCATTAAATGCAACCATTTGTCAGTATGGGAAAAATCCGTTTTATTGCTTGTGTCTTAAGAGATAATGCATCAAATATTATTTTCTCAGGAGGAGTGACATTTTATACTTTTGAAAAGGAATGCTTTTCTATTCTAGTACATATTTTGCACATATATTTCAATTCAACCCAACCGACATTATTTTAAAAAGATATTAGTATGGAATTCATACCTATGAGAGAAGCCTTACCATAATTTTTTTAGGTAAATTATGATGGAAAAATTTATTTCCTTGGGAGATTTTAACAAATACTTGGTGTGCATTAAGCATAAACTATTTAGAGCAAAATTCACTTTCTTTGACTTTTTAGCAAATACTTAGTGCGCACTAACGAAAAACGCTTTACAGTTGAGATTTCTCTGTGATCAATATAAAATTCATTAGATTCTTAAAAATGAAAAATAAGACCGTAAAACAAATAACAAATCAAAGAAGAGATTGATAAAAAATAAAAAACATCAAAACCTAGAAGTAAGGTTCGTAGAAGAAAAGAAACAAGGGAAGATTTATACCTTGAACTCAGCTTTGTGGATGAATGCAGATTAGAGTTGGAACACTGATTTGTGGATAAACGCACATCTTCTAAGATGGAAATGAGGGGTATTGAAAAGCCGAAGATGAACTACCCTATTTATACATTTGGTAAGAGGGAAATGTAAGGGAAGCAGTAATATGGGGTTTGGAAGAACAACGGAGGGGGAAGTCAAATGGTTATAAGAGAGGGAGCCAACTCGTGAAATGAATTTGTGTGAGAAATGAATTGAATGAAATATCATACATGAACACTCTAAATGGAGAGAAGTGTTTAATTTTGTGGAGCATTTTATAATATAGTATAAATTACTTGTGTATTTATAATTTCAACCATTTTTTAAGAGAAGTTGAGATATTTTTTTTTATTTTACAGAGATTCTTTTTGTCCTCGTTGGATTATGTAGGTCATATCATTCAATTGTCTAAACTGTAGAGTGCTTAATGTTTCTTACTTGTCTCGCACATAGATTATTGTGAAATTTTATGACGTTTGAGAACTTCAATTCTATAAGTTTGAATTCAACTTGAATTGATTTTTTTGAAGGGTACTCCAAACATTTTTAAGAGTTATTTATTTCCCCTCTTTGTAATTTGTTTCATTTAGGAGTAGGCTTTTAACATTGCGCCTATGGATAAGCATCTAAGGTGGAAAGAATGGCATAACTATGTTTTAGATAACATTCATATTTTATGAGATCTATACTGATTTAGAAAGAGTAAAGTCATTCTTGAGCATTCTTAATTTCTTAAGTGTTCTTAAAGACCGTTTTAGGTTGGGATTTTCTTCTTTTAGATAAATCATATACTATTTTTTCATTGAGTTTTTTAGAGTGTTTTGGCGAGCTTTCATTTTATATTGTGAGAATTTTTTTTTGGGGGGGGGGGGGGGGGGTCATTTTGACAAGATTAGTTTGTGTAGGAAGAACCAAAATATTCTTCAAGCTATAATCTTCTTCTACATCATACAGATGGATTGTCATTTATATATGTTTTGTTCTTTATTCTTCTCTATTTATTTATATTGCTATAGTTGATACATATTTTTTGTTAATCAAGAAGGCCTTAGACAAATATGTATCAACACGGAGATAACAACTAAGTGAAGTGCTTAACACACACATTTAACTTTAAGTTGTTATCGACGTGAATCTGAAATAACTCAACCCGATTCAGTATGGTCGACTCATGTCATCGATTGATCGACTAAGCTTTTTTTCGGTTCGTTTGGAGTTTTTATGGGAGTCACTATTTTTCCAGGTTCTTTAGACCATTCTCATTCCCTTAGGTTACATGTGTGGGATTGTTGCGCTTAACGTTGTTTCGTGCATAGTTCTACTTATGTTACATATGAGTAGTTTTGTATTTTATTTTATTTATTTTTCTCTAGGGTTTGTCAGTGTGTCACTTTAGTTTAAGGAGAAGTTTTTATCTCGTTCGAATGAGGCCCACCTCGTGCAAACAATAACTCGTTCGAACGAGTGCTATGTGGTTCAAATGAGAGACCATTTTTAAAAGAGCTTAGTCTTTCTAGAGTGCCTCTTAGCTTTAAATGCTTACCTAAACCCATTTTTCTATCATTAATGGTTCCAAGCTCTTTTGCCCCTCATTCCTTTTTTACTATTATGGAGATTTAAGCTTGGATTTTTGGATTTTTATATATTTAGATTGTGATTTTTGTGTTTGATCCAGGTTTAAGGGTTTATTTTATAAGTTTTTGTCTTATCTTACCTTTGTCCTTTGTTATGTTCTAAGCCCCCATATTTTTGAGCATTTTTAAATTACACGTGTGCACGTAATTTAATTAAATCGAGAAATAAAGTGACTTAAATAAATATTAATTAGAGAATCAATGGATTAATATTTATGTGTGATTATATTTACTTGTGTGTGTAATTATATTCACTTATGTGATAAGTAATTGAAAACATGTTCAAAATATGATACGTCTTAAGTGAGTAAAAGCGATGGGTTTAACGATATCATATTCGTAACATGCGGATAGACTCGTGTTGGGCATGAGATGAAAAATTAATATTAGATAACTCGATGGTAATTTTGAGTGCACAAATGGTCCGGAATTGGTCAAAATAGTTAAAAATAAGTACCCGGGGGTTATAATTGGGTTCGGGGCTTTTTAGGCCAATTGGGAGCCATAAAAGGGTATTCGGGTAACTTTACACATACAAATGACTTAATTTCTAAATTTGGAGTGTTTCGATTTATATTTAGGTAAGAGGGATAGAAGGGGAAACTATCCAACTGTTCAAGAGGCTAGGGCTTTGAGAGATGAGAGAAAAGATAAGAATAAAAGAGAAAAAAGTAAAGAGGAAAGGGATCCGAGTTGGAGATCAAGCTCATCCAGGTTTAAGAAAATTTCCAACAGACGAACTCAAGGAGAGAATCTCATAAATTCTTCAATATCAAGGCAAGTATTTTACTGCTTTAATCTTATTGTAGTTTCAATAATTCATGTATAAATTGGTGTAGAAAGAATATAAATTTAGGATTGGGAGAACTACGAAAAATGAGGTTTTGATTAAAGAAATCATTAAAGAGAAAAATTATTATATTAAAATGATAGATCTGAGATATATAGAATGATAAATATGAATTTTAAAATGAGTTAAGCAGTAAAAGATTGCATCTTCAATTAGGGTTGTACTATCCTTGAACCTTGATATAAATTGATGATCTCATGAGTTAAATATTTTTCGAGATGATTTATACGTAGAAATATGTTAATTTATGTATGGGATTAGTTTGGTGATCAGATTAGAGGTTTGTGTGAAGGTTAAAACTCCCAAGGTTGAAGGGAAAAGGAATAGTCCCATCCAAAGTTCATCATAGCATCCCAACAAACTAAACAAGTTTGCTAGGGGGAGCATATCGGTTCGCTCACCGAACCGGTTCGGTCTAGCCAACAAATCAATTTGGTTTTCTGTGCTGGTCTCTGATTTTTGTGATTTTTGTGGATTATTTAGGGATCGAAATGGATTAAAGAGTTTGGGAGAGGGAATATGACTTCTGGAAACATAAACGGAAGGTTTGAAAGTAACTTAGGTTAAACGAGGATAAATTTCGGGTGTACTGGGGTTAATAGTACCCGGGAATAATTATGACATAGAGTTAGGATTTCAGGAAGGATTAGGCTAAGTTCTTAAGTATAATGATATGTTGGCCAAAAAACTGAAGTTAGAGGATTAATTATAAGTAAGTGAATACTTGATACAAATAGGGAAGTCGGGATGGATTTGGGATTTATGGGCTAGTGCTACGAGAGACATTATGCACATTAGCCGATTTTATGTATATATACATATCGAGTGAACTAGTGTGTGTGTATATATATATATATATATATATATATATATATAGAGAGAGAGAGAGAGATGTGTGTGTGTGTGTGTGTGTGTATGTGAACATACCTACTCTAGTTATGTTATCGTTGGAGGTTAAGCATAGTGGGAAATCCACCCTGGCGTGACCAACATGTGTGGGATCATTTCTCTAGGTCATATGACTGTTGCATGACCATTGTGGGTGCATTTCGCATTCGATTGGGGTAATGTGCTATGGTTATGACCCATGGATGTATGTCTATCACTGCCTCTAGTATGTATTTATGATTTGGGATCGGTGATAAGATTTCGACGCGATGGTCTAGGTGTGTTAAGTGATGTACCTGGAGCCTGATAGCATACTAGAGAATGCATCCGGGAGAATAACTCGTGGAGGCTATGTATATAGTATAAAAAAGCATTATATATATATGTGTGTACTCAAATGAATGTGTGAACATAAATTATAACTAGTTTGTAGTTGTGTTGATTTTGTAACAACATGAATATAATTGAGAAATAATACATTATAGCTTATGCTAGCTATGTGGTAAATAAAGTAAATTAAAAATATGAGTAACACAATTGGGATTGAATTTAACACGCGAGATTATGCTAAGAATGACTAGACTAGTTAGGCAGGGTAGCACTAGTTAGGCAGGGTAGCATAACTAGGTAATTTCAATACATGCGTTCTGTGTGAACTATAGATGAGGGGCGAGGATAATCTCATGTGAGTGTGACACCAGATGAACATGAATAATTCCAATGCATATTTATTAATCCATTTAATACTTGCACATGTTTTTAAAATGTTTTGGGCACTAACCCGCATTAAATATTTTCAAACCTTTTAGGTGCTCATCCACAGGGATGCTAGGGTTTGCTTGTCATTCGAGTCAGATGATGCTGCGGAAACAGTGGATGCATGCAGGATTTTCTTAGACGCCTTTTTATTCTATCTAGTTAGGATGATTATTCCAATGTTTCTTTTTGGCATGTCGCCCAAAATTGGACAACTTTTATGATCAGACTTTGTTATATTATTTTATTTATCAGTTAGATGATTGTGCTTGGGATTTTATCGCTAATTATTCGGTTATTTTTATAATTATGCTATCCATACTCTTTATATTTTGTTTTTGTTAATGTCTATCTTGTACGGTTGAATAGTTTAACAAGGCATGTTAATAAGTTTTTAAAATTTGACAGCAGGCTTAATAGGTTATTAGTAATTAATTCGTTTTTGACAGTAATGCTAAGAATAAATCAGACTAGGATTCATGTTTTATTTTAGTAGAGGATTGGCCACCCGTTATTAGAATAGGAGTGGTGTCACAGATGGTATCTGAGAATCAGGTTCTAGTGTCATTGGGATCTGTATGACTTCATTACGTTTTTAGCATTGCGTATCTTTGATGTAGAGCCCTTTTCTTAGGACTGTTAATTCATATTGAGCTTATACATTCTTATTCTATAATATATATAGTTAAAGTGTATTCATTCAGTTTTGGTTTGGTTTTAGATGACAAACTGCAGGAGAGGACGACATGCTCGGGCTACTTGTAGGGCTAGAGGAGGAGAGGCTCAGCCAGAGCCACATGTTACACAAGGGACGGTGTTGCACATGAGGTTAATGCCCCGATGACTACCATGGCGCAGCAGGCTCCTCAGGGTGGCAGGTAAATAATTTTTCACTCTTCACCTACCTATCAGATTGGTGATAATCTGATAGGTCCGCGATTGATGGGGAACTATTTCAAGATGATCGTGGGGTGTCATTTAATGTCTTTCCTACGTGTTAAGGTTAAGGTGACCTTTGGAGGTTGTGTACTCCTATCTCAGTCTTCTTTGGGCATTAGGTAAAGAAGACTAAGAATTTGTGGTCTTTAAGCTTCCATGGGGAATATGCTAACACGATTAATCACCCATGGGGGAATAAGTTCAACTGAGGTCTGGTCCAAATTATGGACAAGCCTTAGGGATTTTTAAGGACTCACATTAAACATATGGACCTCACACAGACACAATCCACAACAACGAGTGGCACAAGTTGTACAGGCCCACCTAGTGCCATCGATGTGGCGGAGAGTTAGAGGGGACTTTTAGAAGGGCCGTCTGCTAGAGTTCTAGGGGTGAGCAAATGTTGTTGCTTACAGTAAAAGGAAGAAGTATATCCAGGGGCATCTACGTATGGTTGTGTGCGGTGACACTCAAAAGAAAATTTTAACTACTTTAAATCTTTTGGGAGCAGCATTAGAGTGGTTGGAGTAAGTCACCACATCTTAGCAGAGGGATACCATGACTGTCGAGGAGTTTTATGTGCGATTCGACTGTAAGTTCTTTCCATATGCTATTCAGACATGGATGCGAAGGAAATTTCTAGACCTATCACAAGAGGGACGAAATGTGGTCGAATATGAAGAGGAATTCACCTGTTTGGCAAACTTCACGCCAGACAAGGTGAATACGGAGGAGAAAAAGGTATCGAAGTTTAGTGATGGACTCACATAGAGGATCCGACAGCATCTGTTGGGTAATTCGATATTAAAGACTTATCCTGATGTCATAAATGCCATACTTTTGCACTGCAAGATCATTGCTTCCACCTTAGGGAAGTAAAAAGAGCCGAAGATTCTAGACAGGATGGGGCAAGACCAGGGGTAGTGGTGCTAGCAAAGCACCACTATAATAGCAGAGGCAGAGTGAGCGGGATTCCCAATAAAGGGACTCAACTAAGATATTTAGGCCAGGTAATGGAAGTTACATCCAGGGACATTAGGGCTAGTAGCATACTCCGTAGGGCCATAAGAACTAGACAGGAGGACAACATGGCCATGGATATTGGATCCAGTAGGGACAGAGACAAGGGCAGCCTCATAAGGGTCAGCGGGGCTAGAGGCGGGAAAATTGTATAGGGAGGTGTTTCATATGTGCGGAGGAGGACCACATGAAATGTGCATGTACGAGCAGGGCAAGAGTTCAGGAGTAGGGTGCCCAGTTGGGGAAATAATTACTCCAGGTTCAACCCCACCAATAGTTCTAGCATTACTGCCTTCGCAAGGGCAGGGGAAGGGGAAGGGGAAGTTTGGGTGTGTGTATCACATCCGTGGACCTATTTTATAGCCAGAACAGTTAGTGATTGAGGGTATGTTTTCTTATCCATGGATACAAAGGGCAGGTTTTGTTTGATATAAAAGTGTCACGTTCTTTTATTTGCACTAGATTCACGCATGAGAGGGGTTTCGTGGATATATCGCCGGTTATTATTATGAGTGTATTTTACCGTTGGGTAATGGCGCTCTCTTTCGTTCCATCTATAGGGGAGCGTGTGTGGACATTGGGAGGTCATGTTTTAGTTGATTTTCTCGTATTAGATTTGTATGAGTAAGAGGACATCCTAGGTATGGACTGGTTAACTACATGTAGAGTGACAGTGGACTATTACAGTAAGGCTATTGTGGGCAGGATGTGTTTTTTTCTCGATGCCTCGTTATGAGTGAGGGTCGAGCATGCATTTACATTATAATAGGGAGGAGAATTCTGATAGTATAATTATCTTGTTATATTCTACCCCTATGTTCGGGGACATTACTAATGTGATTCAAGGGATACAGGGGTTACCGTCGCTCCGAGAGATTTAGTTCGCTATTGACTTAGCGCTAGGAACTTAGTGATAGTGCGAGCATCGTATTGTATGACTCCTTTAGATATTTGTAAGTTGAGAAATAGATTTTAGTGACTTTTGGGGATTTTTTTTAGTGTCTTGGTAATGTGTCTTAGATACGAATCTCAATGATCGATAAAGCTAGGTAGTTGTGTATCGAGGGGTTTCTTATTTGGATTTCACTTACGAGACATTCCACGCATGAAACTTAGTAGGTGTCGAGAGTTCGAAGACGTTTAGGCTCTAGGGAATTGGTTTAATATATTAATTATTACATATGTAGAGATGTGAGGTTTTGAGCAGAGAGATTTGATATAATTCAGGCCAGCGAGGCCAAGTAGTGTTGTGAGGCGAGAAATGGGGAACATTTCTACCATTAGTTTATAAGTAGGGTAATTTAAGAAAGATCAAACTGCAGTAGTAAGGTAATAGAGTAAACCATTACCATATGATCATGCATGGCATATAGGACCCAATTTTGATGTATGTAGGTTGAATTTGTGGTATTTATACGTGTATGCGCATGGTATAGAGTGTATGGGTGCCCTGGTCAATTCGATATTTCATATCATCCAAGTAAGGTAATGTGGAGGTAAATGAGTTGAGTCGTATGCCCATAGCGCAATTAATACTAGATTTGGAATGGTGAGGTGGACTAAACTTCATTGTGGGAAGAAGATAGTGCGGGCATTTATAGTAGGGATAACCATCACACCCGAGTTGGGTTAAGGGACTATGAAGACACAGGCAAGGGATCCTTCTTGTCAAGGGATATTCCAATAGGTTTGGAAGGTAGAGCAAAGTCGTACTGAGTCAGTTCTGAGGGTAACTTGTGCATCAATAAAAGTTGATTGTAATAGACGAGGAGGATCTACGAAGTACGCAGTTTTGGAGCGAACGCATGAGTCACAGTTTTTGGTGTACCCTAGGTGGGGGATTAAGATGTTCCATATAATGTTTGATACATATGTGTGGATTAGAGAGCATCAAGACAGATAAAAGTTTACCTTCAAGTGAACCCCTCGTTAGATGGAGAGGGTTGGTACTAGGTGATGAAATCGAGTTTTGCAATGATTGGAGATTCCAGTGAGGGAATCGGAGTGTATGCCGATGGATTTCATATTGGGTTACCAATGTCGCGAAGGGGTCAATATTTTCTCTGGGTCATTGGGATCGGTTGATCGAGGTGGAGAAGTTCTTACTAATTCGGGTTAATTATATGATTGAGTAGTGTGCCCAAGATTTTATTGTAGAAAGAGAGTGAACCGGCATGAGGTGCCGCCCCACATTATTTTAGTTCAATCTAAGATCCTTGGGTACCACTTCTGGAAAAGTTTCCAGGAGGCTATGGGAATAGAATTGCATTTGAGCAAGGCATATCACCCGCATACCGATGGGCAGATGTTAATGGTGACTAAGATGTTGGATGATATGCTGAGAATGCATATTCTGGACTTTAAGGGTAGTAACCAAAGATTTTTGAAGTTTGACATCATTAGCTAGGTGTTACGATGGATATCTTCCATGAAAGGAATGATAACGTTTAGAAAGAAAGGAATTTTACGCCTAGGTATGTGGGGCCTTCCCACAGTATCACATGGTAGGGACAGTGGTATATAGGATCGTCTTGATGGAATAATTACGACGGGATCATGATGCGTTTCGTGTGCTGTCATCAAGGAGGTATCTCAGGGATGACATGGTATATCATTGTATAACGTTAGAGGAGATCGGCTTATAGTCTGCCATTCTTACAAGGAGAGACTTGTAGTGAGTAAGACTTTGATCAGGATGGTACTGTTAGTGTGTATATAATGAGGACACCACAATGTTGCCATAAGCCGATTTGGGAGTATGAGGATGACATGCGGGAAAAGCATCTGGAGCACTTTGTACCAAGTATATCCGAATTTTGAGGACAAAATTCCATTGTTAGGGGAAGTATGTAACACCCCGTATTTTTTAGCATTTTAAAATTACATGTGTGCATGTAATTTAATTAAATCGAAAAATAATATTAATTAAATAAATATTAATTAGCGAATAATTGGATTAATATTTATGTGTAATTATATTTACATGTGTTTATAATTATATTTAGATTAATATTTATGTGTAATTATATTTACTTGTGTTTGTAATTATATTTACTTGTGTGATAAGTAAATAAACACATGTTAAAATTATGTTACGTCGTAAGTGAATAAAAGCGACGAGTTTAATAGTAGCTCATTTGGGACACGCGGATAGAGTCATTTTGGGTATGAGATGAAAAATTAATGTTAGATAACTTAGATGATAATTTTGAGTGCGTCAATCATCCCGACAGGATCGAAATAATTAGAAATAGGTACCCAGGAGTTATAATTGGGTTCCGGGGGCTTTTTAGGCAAAATGGGAGACGTAAAAGGGTATTCGAGTCATTTTACACATAAAGGCCGATTTAATTTCGGGATTTGGAGTGTTTAGGTTTATAATTAATAAGGTGGATAGAAGGGAAAACTATCCAACCATTCAAGAGTCTAGGGCTTTGAGAGAGGATAGAAAAAAGAAGAAGAAAAGAGAGAAAAGTGAAGAAAAAAGGGATCTTTGGTATAAGATCAAGCTCATCCGGGTTCAAGAACATTGCCAAGAGAGCAACTCAAGAAGATCATCTAAAAAGTTCTTCAATATCAAGGCAAGTATTTAACTTTCTTTAATCTTAATGTAGTTTCAATAATTCATGTAGAAATTGGTGTAGAAAGAACATAAATTTTGGGTTGGGAGAACCATTTAAAATGGGGGTTTGATTAAAGAAATCATTGAAGATAAATCTTGTTATGTTAAAATGATAGATCTGAGATAAATAAAATGATAAATATGAATTCTTTAATGAGTTAAGCAATAAAAAGATTTCATCTTTAATTAGGGTTTCAAACTATGCTTGAATCTAGATATAAATTGATAATCTCATGATCTAGATATTTTTTGGGATGATTCGTACGTAGAAATTTGTAAATTTATGGGTTGGATTGGCTTGATGATCATATTTGATGTTTATGTGAAGGTTAGAACTCCTAAGGTTGAAGGAAAAGGGGATAATCCAGTCCAAAATTCATTACAGCATCCCAACAACTCGAATCGGTTCACTGGGGGGGGGGGGGGGGGGGGGTGCGAACCGGTTCGCTCACCGAACCGATTCTGTCTAGCCAGTGAATCGGTCCGATTTTGCTGTGCTGGTCTCCCTTGTTTTTTGTTATTTTTTGTGGATTGTATAGGGTTCGACATGGATTACGGAGTAGCGAATATAAATTATGGAAATATAAGAGGAAGGTTAGAAAGTACCTTAGGTTAAACGGGGATAAATTCCAGGTAAAATATTAAGGGTGTACTCGGGTGAAAAGTACTCGGATAATAATTATGAAATCGATTGGGGATTTTGGAAAGTATTAGGCTAAATGCTTAGGTAGAATAACATGTTGGCCACAAACTAGAAGTTAGAGGATTAATTATAAGTAAGTGAATACTTGATAAAGATCGGGTAGTCGGGATAGACTCGAGATTTGTGGGCTTGTGCTACAAGAGACATTATGCACGTTAGCCAATTTTATGTATATATACGTACCGAGTGAACTAGTGTGTGTGTGTGTGTATATATATATATATGTGTGTGTGTGTGTGTGTGTGTGTGTGTGATGTATATGTGAACATACCTACTCTAGTTATACTATCACTGGAGGTTGCACGTATTGAGCGGTCCATCCTGGAATGACTAGGAGGTGTTGGCTCATTTTCCCAGGTTATAGGACCATTTCATGACCACTTTAGGTGAGTTTTGATTTCGGTTAGGGTCCTGTGGTATGGTTATGACCCACAAATGATTGTTTATGACCGCCTCCACTAGATGTTTACGATTTGGGATCAGTGGGGAGATTCCGACCCAGTGGCCCGGGAGTGGTACGTGACGTACTTGGACCATGCTAGAATACGAGGGAAATGCATCCGGAAGGACAACTCGGGAATACTAGGGAAGAGAATTATATGTATACATGTACTCAAATGAATGCGTGAACATTAAATTATAACTAGTGTGTAGTTATGTTGATTTCTAATGACATGAAAATAATTGAGAAATGATACATTATAGCTTACGTGATAGTTACGTGATAAATAAGGTAAAGTAAAAATACGATTAACACAATTGGGATAGAAGTTTAACATGTGATTTATGTTAAGAATGGAAAGATTAGTTAGGAGGGGTACCATAACTAGGTAATTAAAATACATGCATTAGGTGTGTACTATAGATGAGGCGCGAGGATAATCTCATGTGAGTGCGACACCAGATGCAGATGAATAATTCTCCTTCATATTTGTTAATGCATTTAAACACTTGCAAATGTTTTAAAAATATTTTGGGCACTGACCCATATCAAAAATATTTTCAAAACCTTTTAGTTACTCATCCACAGGGACACTAGGGTTAGCTTGCCATTCCAGTCAAACGATGCTTCAATAGCTGTAGATGCATGCAAGATTTCCTTAGATACCTCTTTTAATTGTATCTAGATAGAATGATTATTCCAGTGTTTCTTTTGGTCATGTCACCCACAGTTGGACAACTTTTATGATCATACTTTGTTACATTATTTCATTTATCAGTTGGATGATTTTGCTTGGGATTTTACCAAAAGTTATTTTGGATAATTATTTAATAATGATATCCGTACTCATTATGTTATATTATTTTGTATGTTTATCGTGTATGGTTGAATGACTTAATGAGGTATGTTAATAAGTTTTTAAAATTTGACACCTGGCTTAATAGGTTATTAGTAATTAATTAGTTTTTGTCAGTGATCCTAAGAACTAACCAGACTGGAATTCATGTTTTAAATTAGTTGAGGATTGGCCACCGATTATTAGAATATACGAGGTGTCACAGATGGTATCAGAGCAAGAATCAGGTTCTAGGATTTGTGCGACTTCATTACATTTTTAGCCTTATGTTTCTTTAATATAGATCCCGATTCATATTGTGCTTCTACGTTCTTATGCTATAGTATATATAGTTGAAGTCGATCTCATACAGTTTTGATCTGGTTTCGGATGCCAAACTATAGGAGAGGATGACTAGTTCGAGATGGTAGGAGGGCCACTGGAGGAGAGGCTCAGACGGAGCCACATGTTGCACAGGGGATGATGACAGCTACAAAGGTTTCCACCATTATTGCGCAGGCGGTTAACACCGCGATGACTGCCATGGCACCACAGTTTCCCCAGGCATAACCATAACAGGTGGCGGCACTAGTCGTACAGGCTCACCCAATTCCATCGGTGTGGGACAGATCTAGAGAGTCCTTTCAGAAGGGCCATCCGTCGGAGTTCCACGAGAGCACGAATGTGGTTGCTGACAGCCAATGCAAGAAGGATATCCAACGACATCTACGTATGGTTGAGTGTAGTGACACTTAAAATAGGATTTAACAAATTTTAACGTTCTGGAAGTAGCGTTGCTGTGGTGGGAGTCGGTCACCATATCTAAGGAGAGGGATACCATGACTATCGGGGAGTTTTGGGTGAGGTTCAATCGCAAGTTCCGACTGAGATGCAGAGAAACTTTCTAGGCCTATCACAGGAGGGTTGGACAGTGGCCGAATATGAGGAAGAATTCACTTGCTTGGCGAACTTCATGCCAGGCGAGGTGAATACGGCGTTGAAAAAGGTACTGAAGTGAGAACACACTGTATGGTTGACTTACTTGAGTCTGTAGCATATAGGATTTCCAACTAGTTTTGATATGTTGACAAAATTTAGTAGATTCTTTTTTAGCATATTTTCCATGTTATTTTAAGACTTCATTCGCAATTCATCCAGTCCAAGTCAACCTACATTGCCAAAAAGAGAAGTTAAACAACACACATAAGGCACAATTTCATGCATTGCATTGGTGTGTGTGTTAAAATATTTTTAGATATTTTAAAATACTTTTTGTGGAATTTTCAAACATTTTGAAATGATTTTTAAACATTTAACAAATTGAAATTTAAATATTTTGTTGTTAAAAATTGAATTATTAATTCCCTAATAAACTTTCGGGTTCGGAATCAATACCGACACAATATTGGGGTACCAAATGGCATTTTATAAATTTCCAAAACACGCATTTCATTTCTTGTAATAGCTCGACACGTGTGTGTGTATATGATTGGACCAATTTGTGTTTTCTCTATCTCATAACACTTAGACACAATCTAAGCCCTTGGATCATTTGTAATCAACGTTCTGCATGTTGTCTGACTCAATCCAAGTGAGGTTAATGTGAACTAATGAGATTGAGAGTTTGTGCGGTGCCTTGGTGATTGTTGGATTTAAACTCGAATGGTCGTTTTAATCACAATAGTTTATTTCCTTCGATGATCCAAAAATTTCCTAACCCAGTATAAATAAGGACCTTTGATGAGGCTGTTAGAGACTTTTGGCATTCGTCCATATTGAGAGAAAAAGAGAAGAGAGAGAAGAGAGAGAAAAAATAACGGAGAGAGAGAAAACCAGAAGAAAAATAGAGAAATATTCTTAGGTTTTCACCAAACCAAACACCTACTCAACCATATAAACAAAACCAGAAAACCACCATAGTTGAGTGATAAGAACTTTAGGTTTTCTTGAGAGTTTTTGGGGTTTGGATATTTGAAGAACACTCTTCAAACTTTATCTCTCTTAGGAACACAAATCTCTAAGGCCTCGTTTGATATGCAGTATAAGGGGTCCGGATAGGATAGGATAAGAGTCGGATTGGATAGGATAAGGATGGACTGTATAAGGCTTATTCCAACACTGTGTTTGGAACATTTTCGAATAAGAAGACGGGATGAGATATAATAATACAGTCATGTGTTTGAAATGCTCCGGATAGGGTTAATTTATCTCCAGTTTTTCAAAAATACGCTTATTTTGTATTTAATAATAAAAAATACAAAAATATATTGTTATCACATATTTTAACTCAATAACATAATATTTAATTCCACATGGGATGTTAAAAAAATAATATTATGAGATGAAAATATGAATTTGTATTTGTATTTATAATTTGTACACACTCAACCACTAGTAATGACTTACACACATACAAAAACCATGTGTACACAAACTAGCCGCCAGAAATAATGAGATAGTAAAACTGGTTTCTTACTATCTTCTCTTTCGATTCAAAACAAATCAGTTGCAGAAAATTGCTTGAAGTCACAACTGAATAACATCGATTTTACCAAAAACAGTCACCGAAAACATACAGAAACAAATAAATTGAATTATACATAGCTTTCAACTTGTCTAGCGTATAGGTTAATAATACATTAAAAAAAATATGTGTAACAAAATATTAGCGGTGAATTAACAACACATAACTTTCAACTTGTCTAGTAGGTGAATTAACATAATATTTGCATCGATTTAAACCAAAATAGTAGTTCATGATAAAGCAACAAATAGAAAAAAATAGAAAAAAAATGAGGAGGTTACATACCGTGATGAAAAATATGCATGGAGAGTTATGTGAATTAAAGGGACCGCCGGCTGCTATCTAATACTTGAGATAGTGCAAGTTGCGTGAGTTTTTTTTATAACTTAATAAGGGCAGAGTAGTAATTTTTAATCAAATTTTAACACCGTATAATTTTATACGACCTTAGAGGTGGAATTTTTTATCCCACTCCTTGTGGGATAAGGAGCTCACTTTAGATAACTTATTCCACCTCATATCCCATTCTAATTACATTAAACATTGGATAGGATAATTTTATCCAATACGAACCTCTTATACGTCGCATTAAACGAGGACTAAGTGTTTCTCATATTTCTTTCTACAATTTATGAGAAACACATGTGAGATACATTTCATGTAGATTTAAGTGTTTCTATACCTTTTTTAGTCTGGATCTTGTGCTTTACTGTTTATATATTCAGATCCATTCTCTCTAGTTTCAATTTTTTGAAAACGAGACTTCGAAATCCCTCTGAACTTTAGATCTCAAGGATTCGTCCATAAAATAAAGTTGTACAGTTTGTAAAACCTGTTATGTATATAAATAAGTTCTTGAGACTTAGATATTCTTTTTGAAGATTTAACTTAAGATCTGAAATTTCATTCAAAACACGAAGTATGATTTTCTTGTAAATTGAACATTTGCATGTCATATAGAATTATTGTAATTTATAGGACTACTTGTATAATCTTTAAGAGTGAAGTGAGTTGCCTATTGCATTTTAAACACTTCACAATCACAATACACTCTCACACAAACACTTAAAAAAGTGTTATTCCATTTGAGAGATCTTACTTGACTGAGTCCATAAATCAAGGAGCAAGGACTTAAAGAAAAGGAATTACCAGGGAGATCAAAGCCAGAATCAGAATACCATGGAGGAGGTTTTTTTCTCATTAGGTATATTTTTTGTTCTTTAGATTAGGAACTTGTGTTTGCATATTTATGTTCTTGTAACTCTTGTATATTTGTTTATAGTGGATTTTTGTTTTACTCCGTAGAGGGAGTCGTGAATGTTTCCCCAGATTTAAGGTTTTACCACATTAAAAATCACCGTGCCAACTTACTACTTTATGTTCTTAATTTCTTGCATGGTTTGGTTTCTATACAAAGAATTAGTATAGGTTTCTGATTTAAAAGTTAGGTAATGAGGATATCAAGTTTAACATCCAACTTAATCAGTTATATACACATCTCGTGTTTTAAGATTTCAAAAAGGAGTTTCCTAAATGAGTTTTCTTTCGGAGTTTACTTAATCTTTAACTTTGTGTTAAGAACTTAGTGAACGATTTTCAAGTGGCATCGGAGAGGGTTTTTCAAAATATTTTTATCTTGAAACTCAATAAACTTCTTTTGAATTATTTTTCTAAACATGGATGATAGATTTGGGAAGCTAGGTAACCTATCCCGTCCACCCCTCTTTGATGGACATAATTTTCCTTACTGGAAAGTAAGGACGATTGAATTCATTTTTTGGACTATGGGTGATGACGTATTGGACATGGTTGAAAATGGATACCAATACCCAACTAAGTCATTATCTGAAACCAGCATTGTAAGAGTTAAGAAAAATCTCAGTGAGTTTACAAAAGATGTGTGACACCATTCCTAATTAAATCTCGGGTGATCAGTCCTAAATTAAATTAAAGCAGGTTTCTCAGTTGGTTCATTCTTAGCATCACTATCAATTTTTTTTTAATTACTAATCACCTAAGTGAAATTAGACCGGTGACAAATTTTATCTTTCATTAACCCATGACAAAAATACTCATTCGGAAGTAATAGATAACTATTCACAATAAACTATGAATCAAACCATGTAGAAATATATAAAGGATAAAATCTTGCTGAGTCAACATTCGGCTAAAAATCCAAAATTGCTATATAAAATCCACATAATCCAAAACTAAAATCTGAAATAAAGACTGTGGACAACATGTCCCTATAGAGAATACTATAATGAGATCTTACACTAGATCTGAATAGATGAAGCATCTGTGCAAAGTCCTGCCAGCCTCCACAAAGCTGCAGCTACGAGTCCCTAGACAGAATCTTCAAGTCTGGCATCCCTGTGGCTGGGCACCTAAAAGGTTTTGAAAATATTTTTAATAGCAAGAGTTAGTACTCAAAACGTTTTGAAAATATTTTTCAAGTGATTATCACAATAAGATGAGTTATTGATTACACATGTTAATATTTCGCGTACACTCTCTTGAGTTACCATACCCCTCATCTATCGTGCACGCCTAACGTCCCATACCTAGCCAACCTAGTTATACGACTCAAGCTAACTGAACTATGGTATTCAACCGAACTCATCTATGTGTGACACCCCACTTAATAAAATACCGGGCGATCAATCCTATACCAAATTAAAACAGGATTCTCATATGGTTCATTATTAGTATCACTGTCGAAAACCAATTTAATTACTAATAACTTATCAGGCTGGCGTCAAAATTTTATTTAACTAATCTTTTTAACGAAACCATTCAAATAAAACATCACAACAGTTTATATACAACAACTGGAATGAGATAACATAATCAAACACTCGGTACAACATATTACAACCAAATCGAATGCCGCATTAAAAGGCGGTAAAATAATAAATGAATACAATTGGGATATCGGCCAGAATATTACTACAATGCTTCCTATCTAGATCACAAGGATAGAAGCATATAAAATAAACCTGCTTGCATCCACAGCTGCTGCAGCAAACGCTTGACTCGAAAGAATCATCATCCAGGCGTCCCTGTGTCTGGACACCTAATATATATACATATAAAGCAATAAATGGAAAATAGAGAAACAGTTCAGAGCCCGATTTTTGAAAAATATTTAGCAACTGCTTAAAATATTTTTAAAATATGAAATCTCTCATACTTAAACTACTATCACACTCTCATGAGATACACCTCACCCATCTTCTAATACTGCACACCTATCGCATACCTTTTAAACAACCTAGTTAAGCAACCCTACCTAACTAATCTATTTCACCCACCTTCTAAAAATCCACATAAACCAGGGTAATAAGGACTAAACTTCTCCCCATTCCCAATAATGCGTTACGTTTCGTGCGTGGGGTGTCTCGTAAAGCGAAATCCAAATAAGGAACCCCCCGATACACTACTACATGACAATGTTGATCGTCGAGATCAATTAGGCCCTCAGTACATAACACATATAATAAAGTACCGTATATATATATATATATATATAGTTCTCACTAGAACCTATGATTCACATTTGTATTACTCCGAATATAATACTACCGGAAGAAGAAGAATATCTTATTCATTTTACACCATTCAAAGTTATATGATATCTTGTCTTCATATACAAGAAATATACTACACGCAACAAGTATAATTATACCTATTACAATCATAGGTATAATAACCATCCCACCGAGCTATAACTCGTGGATGCAGTCTCATAGTACCTATCCATATTCGAGTTTACTTAATCAACCACGATACCAAGCCAGACTCACTCATGGTCATGGTAAAAATACACAATGGTGGAGGCGGTCATATTCCCTCCTGAAAGTGGAATAACAATATCTCACTCATATGTGGGACGGTATAACCTGTGGATATACTCTCCCTTCTCCTCAATCCAGGGGATTCACCCACATCACTCAACCTCCCTAGATCGCACTAAAGAAAATATAAAATTTGGCTGTCCATCCCTATGCCTGGGGAAGCCCGTGGAACCAGCCTATAAAGTAAAAATATATGAATCCCACAGATATATTTATATTCACATCGTATCATATATATACCGTAACAACATCGTATATTATGGCTATAATTGCCAAACTTTTATAGCGATCCAAAACCCCGAATGTTCCCATTCGTAATAGTATATGAGTATTTACCCACCTAAAATACTAATCATATAAGTATTCTCTTAATTAGTATATATAACTTGCACTTTAATCACTTCTAAGGATTATAATATAAACCCGAATATACCAATTCGTGACAATTTGATAAGTATACTAACTACTTATCTTAATTCCATAGGCATCGCATCACCTATAATAATAGTCGTCAATAGATATACCGGATAACCGCACAATTCTCTTGAGCCCGTTTCCTAAATTCCATCCTAATCGCACCCTAGGATTTACTCAATTACAATCGGCCCATATTTATTCTAACCACATAAATATATCTACATATGCTTGCCGAATACTTCCCGTGAATGTTATTCATACATTCATTAAATCCATATCCCGGATTGTACACCAAATTAACCCGATATTATCTCTTTTGATACAAGGTTTACTCAACCTTAATACCATTTTCTAGGATTCCTAATATCACTTCTAGAATCCCCTAAAATAATCTCTAGACAAATTTAGCCTTAATTCTCCCAATATCAGGTTTGATTTCTAACTAACGATTTCGATCTCGAAAAACCTTCCATAGAAAAATCATTATAAATTAAAAAGAAATCAGAAAAATATGCGGTCGGCGCCCACATGACCGTATCGAAAAGATCTACAAATTTCATTTTTTGACGAAGAACCGAATCGATTCTCTTAGCCGAATCGATTCGGAAATGACGCTGAGTATCTATTCATTATCTTCTCCAACTCCAAATCAAACCAACACCCAATCAATCCAAGATTTGTGGTTTTTCACTTCACCAACCAACAATATAATCATCTACGCATATATTTTTAACCAACACAATATTAATTTCATGGGATTCATCAAACCACTAAAATCTAACCCTAACTCCAATAAATTCATTTCTCATAAAAGCTACACCATTTTCATCCATTCAAGCTTAGATTTCTTATGGGGCAATTACCACATCAATTTCTATGAGTTCATTTCACAAAAACCCCATTTTTATCCAAGAATCCTAACCCAAAATCATAATTTTCATTACCAATTATGATATGAGATACACACATAAATAAATAAAGTAAGTAAACACTTGCCTCGTGGATAAAATCCGACGACCTCGAGTCGAATCCCGCAAAGTTTGGCCCGAAATCCCCTTTTCTCCCTTCTTTTCCTTCTTACTTTCTCTTTCTCTTATTTCTCTCTTTTTCTTTCTTTCTCTTTCTCTCTCTCGTGACTTATAAGAGAGAAATAAGGGCTTGTCCCTTATAAACCCAAAAATGACTCGTTTACTCAATTGCGAGTCCCTACTAGTCCAAAAATCCCCGGGACCTAAATGTTACCCCCGGATACTCTATTGACTATCTTTTCCATTCCAAAACCAACCGTACACTCGAAATCTCCATCCGATTTACTTAACTAAAATTCACTAATTAAACCCAACACATCTCACTACACGTGTTTTCCAAATTAAAATATTATCCTTCATCACTTTACCCAACTGCGACATGTTATAAAAATAATCCAACTCATTTACTTAGTTTCGTAAGGAACTCTAATCCATGTAAATATTAATCTGACGCCAGCAAACTAAAATTTACTATTCATTTCATATTCTAAATTATTCAATTACACCCATAAATTCCAAAAATTATTATTCAGAGTAATTCATAAAATTTCCAAATTACACCCACTTATGCAATTTAAATCTCTATAAAAGTACGGGTTATTACACTATGCTACTAATTTCCCATTCCTCCCATTTAGTATGTAATAGTAACCATATCTCATGATTTATATACTTAGATAACTATCCATGCCTTGTTATCTTTCACTGTTTTATAATTAAGTCTTCCTACTTAATTTGCTTTTAGGTGTATTCGGGAATCTCATTATCTACTAACTCGCACAAGTATATTATTAACACAATATATATTTCACACACAACATATACTTATAAATTCATTTATTACTAATATGTCCTCTTAACACACATTAAGGACTCTTGGTTCAGAACGGTCCATCGACACCAAGTAAGAGTTTTGTTTGGAATGTCACCTCGACCCCAAATTCATTTCATGAAGTGGTTCGAAATAATCACCTTGACCCCACTAATGAAATTTATACATAGATTGGTTCAGAGCTCTTTCATCACGACCCCAACTTACTATTTCCATATATTAGTTCGGAATCCTACCTCAACCCTAATATAGGCAATTATACTTTAGGTATTCTCATCACCTAAGTATCTATATAATTCAGTAGGTATACACACAACCTAATACTAGCGTTCGTACATAATATTTTCACTTTAAGGTTCACCGTACTTATTTATTTATGATTTATCTCACTATCGTATTTTAATTGAGTATTCACACAACTCTAAGGGCCCTAGTTACCCCTTTATTCATTTCAGTAGTTAAGCTATCTCTAACTTACTGATATACCCCTTGGGATTACATTTACTCTCTCCGTAACTAAAATCCCAAATTTTTGATACACTACTCGATCAGTTTATCCTTGTCGGTCCAACATTTCCAATCTTGTACTCTATGATTATAATGGACCTCCACTATACACCTACTCGTACTCTCTAAGTCCCTACATAGGTGAAACATCAGCCCTAAGGTTTTCCCTAATCATTGTAAAACGATTAGCACTCAACCAACAAAAGAACCCAGAATCATCCTGGGTCGATCGATCGACCAGGACCATCGATCGATCGACTCCATCGATCGATCGACATTCATGGGTTGATTGATCGATCGAGTAGGTGCAAGTGAAGTTCGTCTTCTTCATGCGTTTTCTCACCATTCCTAATTTTCCAACTTTCATGATAACACACCAAACTTGAAACCAATGATTTCTATCCATTCCTACATACCCGACCACCAATACTCTCGTCGCATATCCTGGTACATCTTATCCCCGCTGGGATGTACCAAAAACTTTAACCCGTGCGACTCTGTCATGAATTCATGTCTCAAATCTTCATCCCCGAGTACTACCTGTCTCCCATTAAACCAAAGTCCTCCCTCTGTGCTGATGGAGTAGGACTCTTCCCCCTCGGCTAGTAACTGTCGTACTATGTACTGATAAAATGGGTCCTCTACTTGTTCCTTCACCACCTGCATAACACTCTCAGGAGTGATAGCTAAAACTGCCATGTATGCTCGGGCTACCTCATCCTCATGTTGAAGTTCACTCCATTTCGCTTTCCAAACCTATGCCAACTCTCTTGTAGGTCTATATCTCAACGCGTTTGCCACCACGTTAGCCTTGCCAGGATGATACTATATATCAAACTGGTAGTCCTTCACGAATTCGATCCACCTTCTCAGCCTCATATTCAGATCCTTCTGGGTGAAGAGATATGGAAGTGACTTATGATCCGTGAATAGAGAAAACTTCTCTCCCTGAAGATAATCTCTCCATATCCTCAAAGTAAAGACGACCGCTGCCAAATCGAGATCGTGGGTGGGGGTAATTCTTCTCATGTGGCTTTAGCTTTTAGGACACATAAGCTATATACCTCTCCTCCTACTGTAACACCCCCCAAGTCCCTGAAAGGATGCATTAGTATAGACCCGGTACTCTAATCCACTCCTAGGCAATTCAAGTACGGGTGCTGATGTCAAACTGTCATTTATCTCATCAAACGTTAACTAACAATAGTCACTCCACACGAATGGTACTCCCTTACGAGTCAAGTTCATCAAAGGACCAACAATATTTGAGAACCCCTTGATGAAGCGACGATAGTAACCAGTCAATCCCAAAAAGCTCTGAACCTCGGTCAGTGTCATGGCCTATCCCCACTCTCTCACCGTTGATACCTTACTTGGATCGACAGTAATGCCTTTGTTAGACACAGTGTGGCTAAGAAACTGAACCTCCTGAATCCAAAATCCACACTTCACGAATTTGGCGTACAACTGATGGTCCTGTAACGTCTGAAGAACCATGCGTAAATTCTCAGCATGCTCCTCCTTCGTGCGAGAGTAAACCAGAATATCATCGATGAATACGATCATAAAATGGTCCAAAAACTCCATGAATACCCTGTTCATGAGGTCCATAAACACTACAGGCGCATTAGTGAGCCCAAACGGCATCACTCTGAACTCGTATGACCCGTACTGCGAGAAGAAGGCGGTCTAGGTACATCCTCCTCTCGAATTTGCAACTGATGGTAACCTAACCTCAAGTCGATTTTTGAGAAGTACGTAGCCCCTCTCAATTGATCAAAGAAGTCATCAATCCTAGGTAATGGATACTTGTTACATATCGTCACCTTGTTCAACTCCCTATAGTCTACACACAAATAGAGCGAACCATCCCCTTTATTCACAAATAACACCGGTGCACCCCACGGCGATGTACTCCACCAAATGAAACCCTGTCCCAAGAGATGCTAAATTTGCTCTCCCAACTCTCGCATTTTTGATGGGGCCATACGATGTGGTGCTCTGACAATCGGTTTCGTCCCTGGTGCTAAGTCAAAAACAAACTCAATCTCCCAACTGGGTGGTAACCCTGGTATCTCTTGGAAGACATCCTCAAAATCCCTTACGACTGGGATTGAGTCCGAAGAAACAACCACCTCCTGTGAGGTCTCCTCCTCAATGTAATAAAAATGAGTGCGCGATCCTCCCTGGGAAGAGGCATCGCCACTAGGAACATCTCTTATCCCGGAATGGTGAACACTGTGGCCATACCCGATCCTCGCGGCGGGCGAGAGAGTGAGGATCCTAGGTCCCACGCGTCCCTCTCTTAGGAGCGCTTCGACCGGTGTCATTGATGAGGTGAAAAATATAGAGAGATGGAGTCGCCAGTCTATTTTACTCAAAACAGACAAAATAAAGGGAGACATCCCGAAGGACAACATACAAAGACATACTGATGCATACGAAGCCAAAATGATTAGAGAAGGGTCCGGAGGCTAAGTTACGAAATGGAAAGGTGTTAGGCACCCATTCCGCCCTTACGGTCTCTCATGGGTTTTTGCTATTTTCCTTTATTTTCCCTGTTATATGTGTGCATGTATATCTGTAGTGGAGATAGGAGTCATCAACTTGTACCATGGAAGAGGTAAAGCGAGTCATCCGTAGGAATGTTCATAAAAATAATATTAAAAAATAGGATTTACGCGATTATCCTTGCGTTGATCGTTACAATGGAACGATAACGTCTGTGGAAATACACGCTACTAAGAACAAATATAAAATATAAAATAATTGAATTTAGAAAAAATAGAAAATGAGAGAAAGAGTAAAAAAGAGGACTCGAGTCCCAGGTTTTACCTCCAGACGCCTACGTAGCCTATAGAGGCATCAAAGTCCACGTAGTTCATACGAAAAACGAGGGGTGGGGTTTATCCCATAAATCCAATCGGGGGATTCTCTTATTTTTGTGTGTGTGTGTAAAAAAGTGTTTTAGTTATGAGAAAAGTGTGAGAATTCCTGTTTGGAATTTATGAGCAAACCCTCTTTTTCTTGTTTTTTGGATTTTTTTTATGAAAATAAGAGATGTACAATAATACTGAATAAAAAGTATATTAGGATATGTGAGATGATATAATAAAGGTTCTAAGTAATAAAATAAGTTAATACGAATTTATGAGAATTTAAGGAGAGAATTGAGAAAATTGAACCTTCTTTAAGATCTTGAGCTTGATCCTGAGTGTTGGAGAGTAGTCCTTGCACTTGGATGATGATGGAGGGTAGTGAATTCACCAAGTTTGATGAAAAGGATGATGAAAATTGAAAGTTGGAAAGGATTTTGGATGTGGAAATCACACTGTCTTTGAGAGAGGTTTTCTGGATTTGTTGAGAGTGATATGTTTCGGATCCAGGCTCCCTGCAAATGAGGGCATGCCCTAATTTTTATAGGCCCAGGGCATTTCCGATCATCATAGCCCTGGTCCTACTAATCGGCAGGTGTGTTTAGGCACTTTACCGATAGGTAGGGTCTGGGACCTGCCATTTGGCAGTGTCTTTCTGGCCTTTTTGGAAAATTGACCGCATAGTGCAAACTATTGATCCGAATTGTGAATGGTTTAGACCATTGGAAAGGTAATTCAGAGACCTTCAAAAGTCCCTTGGACCGCTCCCGGGTTCGAGAGTTAACTTTGGGTTAATTGTGGCTCGGAAGCACTCGTTGGTCTATTAGATGGGCAATCGTTGAACACAAATGGATTATTCGTCTGCATGGTAAGTCCGAATCATGAACGAGGTGGACCATTGGAAAGTCTAGGAGATGTACTTCTACATTCCAAAGAGTTTGGACTGGTTCGGGGAGTTAACTTTGGTCAACCAGGCACTGGAAGCATTCGGTGACCTTTCGGAGTAAAATGGATCGTTTGTCCGTACCGTAAGTTAGAATCGTGCATGGGGAAGACCGTTGGAAAGGGGATTCAGTGCCCTTTGAAGATTCATTCACTCTAGGTTGAGATAAAGAGTTGAATATGGTCAAATGGAGCCCGGTAGCATCCGGTGGCCTCTAGATCAGGTTTCGGGGGAAAACGGGTCGTTCGTCCACATGGTAAGTCTGAATCGCGCATGGGATAAATCGTTGGAAAGGGGATTCTGTGCCCTTTGAATATTCATTCAACCTTGGTCGAGCTAAATATTTGTCCTTTTTGTCTAATGGAGCCTGGGAGTGCCCGATGACTTCGAGGTCAGTACTCGGGGTGTGACTTGGGTTTGTAGTGATAAAGGGAGGTGCTAGGGACCTAAGGAGAGTTTAAGGGGTAACAGAATGGGGTGTCTACAGAGCCCCTTAACAGGTGAGTTTGGAACAAATGATAGCCGTCAAATAGACACCGCATGGTGATTTTGAAATAGGATGACCAATTCAGGGGGTCGAGGCCGATTCTGAGGACCTGGGGGGGGGGGGGGGGGTAAGGATGACCAATTCAGAGGGTCAATGCCGATTTTGAGGACCTAAGGGGGGAATAACAGGGATAGTTTGGAGGAAAGGTTTAGGTCAATTCCTAAGGAGGTGTTGGGGATGACCGATTCTCCGGGTCGAAGACAATTCTGAGGGCTTGAAGATGAGGGTGACCGATTCTGCAGGTCAAAGCCAATTCTAAGGGCTTAAAGATGAGGGTGACCGATTCTGTGGGTCAAAGCCAATTTTGAGAGCTTGAAGATGAGGGTGACTGATTATGCAGGTCGAAGCCAATTCTATGGGTTGAAGCTAATTCTACGGGCTTAAGTTGAGATGATCGATTCTACGTGTCGAAGCCAATTCTAGGGGCTTAAGTTATGATGACCGATTCTGCAGGTCAAAGGAAATTCATTGGGCTTAGGTTGAGATTACCAATTTTGCGGGTTGAAGCCAATTGGCAGGTTGAAGCCAATTCTACGGGCTTAGGTTGAGATGACCAATTCTATCGGTCGAAGCCAATTATATGAGTCAAAGCCAATTCTGCGGGCTTAAATGGAGATGGCTAATTCTGCGGGTCGAAGCCAATTCTGTGAGCTTAGATTAAGATGACTAATTCTGCAGGTCGAAGCCAATTCTGCGGGTTGAAGCCAATTCTGCGGGCTTGAGTTGAGATGACCAATTCTGCGGGTCGAAGCCAATTCTACGGGATTAAGTTTGAGATGACCAATTTTGCGGGTCAAAGCCAATTCTGCGGGCTTAAGGTGAGATGACCAATTTTGCGTGTCGAAGCCAATTCTCCAGGCTTAAGTGGAGATGACCAATTCTGTGGGTCGAAGCCCATTCTACGGGCTTAAGTGGAGATGACCAATTCTGTGGGTCGAAGCCAATTCTGCGGGCTTAAGGTGAGATGACCAATTCTGCGGGTCAAAGACAATTCTGTAGGCTTAGGTTGCGATGACCAATTTTGCGGGTCGAAGCTAATTCTGTGGGCTTAAGTGGAGATGACCAATTCTGCGGGTCGAATCCAATTCTGTGGGTTTAAGTTGAGATGACCAATTATATGGATTGAAGTCAATTCTGTGGGCTTAAGTTGAGATATTCTTGGGGAACTCTACTGGGGAAAATTACCTTGTGATCTTTATTTGAGTTGGGGAGCCGACGGCTGGGTAAATCTTTGTGATTTTGGAGATTTTGTGGAGGGATAGCCAAAATTCCACTGGGGAAGTGATTAAGTGGTCCAGGTTTTGGACGTATTGCTCGGGGAGGTTTGAGACCTTTGGGGTATAGGAGTTGATCCTTAGAGATTCTTCGGGGGTTTTGTCGAGAGGAGATTCACTTGGCTTTTGAGAGTTTTGCTGGGGAAATAGGGGTTCCGCTTGAGGGAGTGTGGAGTTTCCTTATTGAAAATGTTCTAAATCCTTCTTGGGATTTTTAGGAATTTTCTAAGGATTTTTTTAGAATTTTCTGGTATTTTTCGGGAATTTTTGTACGAAATTTTAAGGGGGTGCCAGTCGGCAATGGTTCAAAGGGTGCCATTCGATAGTGGCACATACTTTTGGACTACCTCAGGAAGGTAAATGGGTAGTGTCGATCGGTGGTTGGGGGGTCAATGACGATCATCATGACCCTTGGCATCCTATATAAAGGGGGTGAATTCCCTTTATTTTTCACACCTTCTTGCTTTCTCTCATTCTGTAATTTTCTTTCGCGAAGCATTATAGCATTCTGATCTCTAGAAAATGGATTCTTTTGTGAGCACTGCATCACATAGGGAATGGTTGACTATTGATGACTGGGATAACATGGAATGGAGGTCTAGGGCACCTCTTGCTTTGGGGAGCAAGATTTCTTTTGATGCGTTTGAGCCAGTTGCACATGAGCGAACCTTTTCGGGGGGAGCCATCGCTCCATCGCTCTTTGAGGGTGGTGAACCCTGGCGATTATGTAAGTAACTTGACTTTTGGCATTCTTATCTTTTCGGTGATTATTCCTTTCTTCTTGAATTTTTGATCGGGTTTTTTCTTTTGAAAGTCAAATATCTCCTTGAAGAACATGCGTGCCCATGGCACGACGAGGCTTAAGGGCGTCTGGGAGCATATTCCATCCATGGTGCATTGGGTGGTATCATCAGTGAGTTTTGGGAGGTTGGCGTCTGCACTGGATGAGACGCCTCATTCGATAGCGGTCTTATGCGCTCTGGGGGAGAGATGGTGGGATACTACCCATACTTTCCATTTTGGCTTTGGGGAGAAGACCATAACTCCTATAGACGTGTAGCAGCTGCTGGGGATGGATTGTGATGGAGAGTAGATATAGGTGGATCTCTCCCTACGGGTCAGGCCGAAGGCAGTGCGGGCGGCGTTCGGTGATGTAGGGAGGATAGTTTTTGGGAATTCCATCTAGGTGTCCTTGCTGAAGGATGTTTTGCTGAGTAGGGTGGTTGATGTGGAGGATGGGCTACAGGTGAGGCAGATGGCCCGATTGTTTATATTGTTGGTGCTGGGAGGTTTCATGGTGGCATCGAGCAGCGACGTCATCCATTTGTGGTTCTTGCTGTAATTGATGATGTTTTTGAACATCACTCTCTATGATTGGGGGAGCCTGACTTTGGCCACCCTCTATTTTTCTTTGGATGCATTCAGCCGGTGCTACCGATAAACTTTTACTGGAAATACGTATCTTCTAGAAGCATCCTTTAATTTGTGCATTTTCCTTTCATGCATTTGCATTTTCCTTATGCGTATATTTTTTATTGTGAATTCTTGTCTTTGGCAGACGTGGTTCTATGAGGTTATTGGGTGCAATACCCAGCTGATTGCCCAGAAGGATGAGACTATTGGGGATTTCTGCCGATTGTATCAATGGCGGAAGGCCAATCGATAGTCGAAGGGATATCTTTCTCTGTAGGCGGTGCGTCAGATCTTGAATGGCCTGACCAGTGGTAGGGTAAGACTCTTTCCTTTTTAGTCTCGGTTTTTTCATGTTCTGATTTTGTATTGACTTATGCCTGCTGGGGATTTTATGTGACTTTTTACCCTTGGGGGACATCCATTCAGGATACGGGGGCGACTAGGGTGAACGCGCAGATGAGGAATTTACTGGTGCATGAGTTTGGCCACTCTTGGTATCTTAAGGAGAAGGTGGTTTGGCATATTGCTGAGGAGGTGATGGTGCCACATGTGCAGCCTCCTACGTCTATGAGGTGGGAGCGTCTACTGTCGGAGGATGCGAGGATCACAACGATGATCGACAATTCCCACCTGTTGTACACTGATACAGATGCGTCGTATGACAATATAGACTTTGTGACGAGCTGGTTGATGGTGCCCAATATATATGATGCCTTGCCTTTCCCTCCTGCGAGTTCGAGTCGGGCGGTGGGGTCTTCCCACAGCGACGGTGGTCCGTCGGCGTCTGCGGCAGCAACGACTTCAGAGGTTCCCTTCGTTCGATTGCATACTGCTTCATACAACATTTGGCGGGCTGATGGAGGGATGGTCCCCATGTTGTAACGTCCTCATGCGATGGATCCAGAGGAGATGGGTTTGATAGAGGAGGTTCTTCATCCTGTAGTATACCTTCTTCCTCTTTTTGGTTTCTTTTCTGTTTTGATCCCTTTTTGCTTTGATACTGATTTGTCCTTTTACTTGCAGCAAGTCCGGGTGTCGACCACTTGGCTGAGGGATATTAGGGATTGTATATCTTTGATGACTATCTATATTTGGGATACGGTCCCGGTTCCTTCTTGCTTAGTGCCATCTGCTTCGTTCGGGGAGGACTTTGGCTCGGTAGCGGTGGTGCATCATCTCGCCGTAGGGGAAAGAGAGTGCGTCGCAGGGGTGGAATCTCTTAGAGAGAGGGAGAGAGAGAGAATATGGGTTTGGGCTGAGTCCCGTTATTTTTTCTTTTCTTTTATTTCCTGCAAAAATTTGATGTAACACAGGAGAATATATATATGCAATGCAATGGGGTTTTTTTGTTATCTTTTGTTAATGGTGAATGCATGAACATGTGCTTTTACTTTGCTGCTGAGACTGTAAAAAGAGATATTTTTGGGATTTGGAGGAAAGTTTTAAAAATGAGAAATTATATAGGTGTGGAAGAAGATTTTTGAAATTCTGTTTGAGAGTATCAATTTTTTTTATTGAGCTTCTGATTTTGACAAAAGAGGAAAATGGAAAATTTCTAAAAATAGGGGGTTGCCGATCGGCAAGCCCCTTGTCCTGCCTATCGGCAGTCCAGTCCAGTCCCATTAATTCAAAGCTTTGATTATTTCCCTCTTCAACCTCTTATACTTTGTGGGGTAGGATTTCCTCCGATTTCTGCAGAGGTCATTTTTTTGTGAGGGTTTTCAAGTATAAAAAGGGGTAAGGGTGGAGTGTTTTCATCACACCTTCACATTCTTACTTACTTGTCTACTATTTCTTAGTCTTGCAAGATGGACCTCCCTAGTAGCATTGAGTTTGCTAACTACCTCGAAGCCTTGGAAGCAATGTGCTCTTATAATGTCGACTATGATGCTTTCAATATGCGTTGATTTTCTTTGTGGAGCAACCGGCCCATTTAGTGGAACATGTTAATGGCAGCGGTACAATTTTGGTACCACGAAGACCATGTATTCCTCTTTGGGTTGGATGAAGTTTTTCCTACCTACGAGGAATTTTTTGGCATGCTGGTGATAAATCCCAGTGTTTCTTCAGCTCTTCCAGAGTTTTCCCGTTCTCCTAAGGATTTATTGCTCAAGATTCTTCGTATTTCACCTTCGGCATCTAGACCACTGGTTGCTGGGGGAATTATCTCCCTTTTGGTGGTGTTATAGTCCGTGCATTTGCAGGAGGTTGGCGATGTTGGATATGCCGGAGCCGTTGTTTTGGGCTTAGTATCAAAGGTGCTGCTGGTGACTGGGGAACTGCTGGTGGACCCACAACTTCCACTTGTTATTTCCTGGATGTCATACCGTCGCAATCCTGCGACAGTGATACTGGCAGAGACTTTGAATGGCCTGGATGCCTGGCGAGAAGGTCGTTCTGACTTCCTGAGGGATAGCCCCATGATGCTGTTCATGTGGTTGTCTGAGAGACTCCGCCTGGTGACTCCTCCCGAATACCCTTTTTCTGTTGTACCCAACTTCTTTTCGTGCTATTTCATCAGCATTGTCTTGGACATTGAGAGTTGGGAGAACCAGTTTGTGGAGCACGGGGCTCTAAATCTGTGCTGGTCAGTGCCTTGGTGGGGATAGCTGCTGCCTATTCTGTAGCTGGGAGAATACCGGTATGTCCGACTGGTTGGTCTCAGATAGACCTCTTTCTAGTTCCCTTGGCGACTTCTGTGTCAATTTTACCTGGGAACAACTCGTGCCACCTCAGACACTAGACTTTTTTCCGGTAGAAGATTTGACTGAGCATCTGCGCATGCGTCTTGGCTCTATGTGGGAGAATCGACGTCCGTCGACCCGTTCCTTTTCTTATGTAATCTGTATCAAAATTTCTTATTAGTGAAATAAATAAGTTTTTGATCATCCAGTTGTGCCTTTTGATGAGTTTTGTGTTTTTGAATTATCTATATCTATCGCTAAGGCATACATAATCCTTTTGTTCAAGGATATGTTAGATTGAACTGTCATTCTCCAAGGTAAGAAAGGAATAGTATTTTGTGAAAAAGAAAGGGCCGTGCTTATGTAAGGTGAATGAGCTGCCTACATACCTCTGGGGCTTTTTGAAAAGTTTTTAATTTATTTGAAAATGGTTTATTACAGAGGATCAGGCCCACGTAATTCTGGGTAGAGGTAAATGAGGAGATTTTTTTAAAATAAAATGGAGATGAGAAGAGTCGTAGCGCGCCGAGATTTCAAACTAGGGGTAAAATTTCCTGAGACGGTCCAAGTTGATTGGACGATCCATCTCCTCCCTATCTAAATCGATGAGCATGGTGGCACCACCGGACAGGGTCTTCTTTAAAAGGTATGGGCCGCTCCAATTGGGCTTGAATTTCCCTCCGGGGTCCTAGATGGGTTATATTATCTCTTTTAGGGCTAGATTCCCTTGTCGGACACCGCGGTCTTTGACTCTCTTATTGAACGAACGCGCTATTCGGAGATGGAACCCTTGTCTATATTATAAAGCTTTAAATCTCCTTTCATCTAGGAGGGTCAGCTCGTCAAGATGACTTTGGCACCAGTCTTTTTTGCTAACCTTGATTTCATGCATGACGTGCAACGAGGGTATTTTTAGCTCCACGGGTAGGATTGCTTCCATGCCATAAACTAGAGTAAGGGGTCATCCCAGTAGAGGTTCGAATTGAGGTTCGATAGCCCCGGAGGGCATACGATATTCGATCGGCCCAATCTCGATAGCTTTCAGTCATCTTATTAATGATGTCCTTGAGGTTCTTATTGGCGGCTTCGACTGCACCATTGGTCTGAGATCGATAGGGAGAAGATTTGTGTCTCTGAATTCCATACTCGTTGACCACTTCTATAGCTTTTGCCTCAAAATGCAATCCATTATCTGATACTAGCTCGTGCGGGACCCCATACCGGCAGATATTTTTTTCTTGATGAATTTGGCCACTTTCTTGGCATTTAGCACTATGTGTGACTCAGTTTTGACCCATTTGGTGAAGTAATCAATGGCAACCAGGATGAACTCATGGCCGTTGGAAGCCTTTGGTGTAACTTTCCCTATGATGTCGATGCCCTAGGTGGATAATGGCCAGGGAGAAGTCATGTTTTATAATTCACGTGGAGGCAGATGCTGAAGCTTGGAGAAATGTTGGCATTTGAGGCATCTTTGAACATAGGCGATGAAATCCTGGGTCATGGTGGTCCAATAGTAGACTTGTCGGATGATCTTATTGGCAAGCATGTGACCGTTCATGTGGGTTTTGCATTCCTCGCTGTGGATCTTCTGCATTATCTTTGCGATACAGTGAAGATGAGTTCCATCGAATTTCCTTTTGAGCAGTGCTTTGTGACAGATGATGTACTGGGCAGCTAGTCTTCAAAGGATCACTCGATCTTTCTTGTTGGAACCCTCGGGATATCTACCATGCTTGAGGAGTCTCCAAATATCATAGTACCAACAATTATATAGTTTGGGATCTTCTGTGGTGACGAGCTCAATGTGGTAGCAATGGGTTGGTTTGTCTTGCTTTTGAATCTGAAAGGGGGTCATTATTATTCCTTCAGGCATGTCGACCATGGAGGCTAAGGTAGCAAGGGCATCGTCTAGGTTATTGTTTGCTCGAGTTTGGTAATGGATGGTGATGTCTTAGAATTGGGAGGCTAGTTCTTCTAAGTGGGAATGGAAGGGTTGGAGCTTCTCGTCCTTAACTCTTTATTTTCTGAGCACTTGATCGATAATTAGGGTTGAATCCCCGTAGACATCTAGGCATTGAATACCTTTCTTGAGAGAAACTTTGAGGCCTTTCGTGCATGCCTCGTATTCAGTCATGTTATTGGTACAAGGGAAATCTATCTTGATGGTGATGGGAGTGTGAGAGTCATCTGGGGCGATTAGAAGTATCCCAATGCTATATCCCTTTTTATTGGCAGCGCCATCAAAGAACATTTTCCATCAGAGATTTTCCTGGGAAGTGGAAATGATGTTTCATCTGGGAATTCGAAGATCCAGACATCGGCTTCATCCATGGGGTAATCAGTGAGTTAGTCAGAGATGGATCTTCCTTTCATGGCTTTCTACATGACGTACATGATATCAAACTCAGTTTGGAGCATCAACCATCGGGCCATTCGGTTGGACAAGGCGGGTTTCTCAAGAAGGTATTTGATGGGGTCCATTTGGGATACAAGTTTGATGGGGAAGGCAAACATGTAGTGCCTCAACTTTTGGGTGACCTAGACAAGTGCGACACATGACTTTTCCAAAGCAGTGTAGCTGACCTCGTATCCGGCCAATTTGCGATTGGAATAATAGATGTCTCTTTCTTTACGGGAACCTTTAAGGTATTAGGCTAGCAAAGCCCTAACTACAGTGTCGGTTATGGTTAGGTATAAGAGTAGGGGGAGACCAGGCTGTCGTGGCATGAGTACCGGGGGTTCGGTCAGATATTATTTGATTCAATCAAAATCTTCTTGGTAGTCCTCATTCTAAACCTTAGTTGAATCCTTTTGGAGGAGTTTGAAGATAGGTTTGCAGATGGAGGTTAGCTGGCTGATGAACCGGCTGATGTATTGCAATTTCCCAAGGGAACCTCAGACTTCTTTCTCTTTTCAATGAGGTGGAATCTCAAGTATGGCTTTCAACTTGGCAGGATCTGCTTCTATCCCCTTCTCACTGACCATGAATCCCAAGAGTTTTCCCCTTGTAACGCCAAAGATGCATTTCTGCGGATTGAGTCTCATCTGATACTGTCGCAGTCGTTCGAAGAACTTTCAGAGAGCGAGAACATAACCTCCTCTAGTCTTGGATTTGATAATCATATCATCCACATAGACCTCAACTTCTTTTTGAATCAGATCATGCAGGATGGTGGTAGCAGCCCTTTGGTAGGTAGCCCCGGCGTTCTTGAGACCAAATGGCAAAACAGTGTAATAAAAGGTTCCCCATGAGGTGATGAAGGTTGTATTTTCTTGGTGGTATGGGTGCATTTTGATTTTGTTATATCCGATAAACCTGTCGATGAATGACTTGAGAGTATGACTGGCTGTGTTATCCACGATCATGTCGATATTGGGTAATGGATAATCATCCTTTGGAGAGACTTTGTTCAAGTCCCGATAGTCTACACACATCCGAACCTTCCCTCTTGATCTTGGCACATGCACTATGTTGTCTAGCCACGTGGGATATTCGATCACACGAATGAAGCCCACTTTTAATTATTTGACCACCTCTTCTTTGACCTTGAGTGATCATTCGGTGCAGAGCTTTCTCAATGTTTGTTTAACCGTCTTGTAATCTGGGAGAGTGGAAATCTTATGCTAATCTATTTCAGGATCAATGTTTGGCATATCGTCATAGGACCATGCGAAGACATCCACGAATTCCTTTAGCAATTCTTCGAGTTGTACAGTCTCATGCTCGTCAAGGTTAGCCCATATCCTAATCTCGTGCAATTGGATACTAGAACTGAGGTTAACAACAATAATCTCTTCTTCATTAACTTGAACGCGATGATGTTGTTTATTATTAACCTTAATTAGATCAGTTAAGAATCGTTCATTTGAAAAATCATCATCATCAAAAGTTTGATTAGTATCTAAGCAAATAATGTAAGGCACAACAAGATACTCAAAATCTTCATTTATTTCATTGATAGGAAAAACAACATTGAGAACCTCGTCAAAGGAGGACTCGATTACATTTGAGCAAGGATAGACAACAGAAGAATAAATGGGGTAAACATTGGGATTAAGGGGGATTTCAACAGGTAGAATTAGCGCAGCATGCCAGTTGAGGAGAGGTGTATCAGTAGCTTTAATCAGTTGGGATGGATCCGGTGATGTAATGCTCGAGTGAACCATATAGAGTGTTAGCCCCATTGTCTGTAAGTTAAAGGAATCTTCGGAGTGACCTTCCGCAGAATCTTCCGTATCTTTGATGAGCAGTTGTGCATGGTGTCGGGAACTCTCGGACCATGGGTAGCTGTCTTGGAAAAAGATCTCCATTCCAGGCTTCATCTTCTTGTCTACATGGTCATACCATGGTTTTGAAAAGCCGCAAAAGGGGAAGTCTTCATCCTCTTTGATGAATCGTCCATTCAAGGAGTCACTTGGGATAGTCTGGATGCAGTCTAGTCCCCTCTTTGGTCGATACTGGCAGATCATTCTGAGCTCTTGTTCTGATGGTTGATACCCCAAACCATAAGGAGGGAAAGCTTTCTTCAGTTAAATCGACTCAAGTATACCTTGTTGTCTTTGTCCTAGCGCTAGTCCAGGAATGAAGTGCATGTTTCTGAACATCTGAATCACATTGACATTGCCATGAGGATAGTATTTTGGATAAACTCTTTCTTTGAAGTCATCCCCTGCCTGGAGTAGAGGTGGTTCGACTTGGAATCCTGATAGGAGCATATCATTTTACCCATGTTGTATCCCAAGAATTGAACTGCTAGTACTTGCATCCTCGGCATTTTCATTATCGCCCAAAATGGTGATGACCCATTCGTTGGCGAAGAACTTCAATTTGTGATGGAGTAAAGAAGACACACCCTTGATACTGTGGAGCCAAGGTCGTCCTAGCAACAGATTGAAACAAGCTGGGATGTCAATAACTTAGAATTCGATGACAGGTTTATAGGCCCAACCCCTATTACGAGCTTTATGGATCCCATCACCTCCCGACGGGTATTATCATAGGCACATACAGCAGTGGAGGTTGGAGCGAGCTCACTTTCTTTCATTCCTAAACATTTTAAGTTCTCAGTGGGCAGACATTCAAGGTAGATCCATTATCGAAAAGAGAGAGTTGTACGACCTTCCTCATAACTTTGATGGAGATGTTGAGTGCATGATTATGGTTTGGACCAGTCTTGGGGATTTCTTATTTGAAGAAGGACATTCTAGTAGAGGTCAAGGATTCGACCAAATCTACCGCTTCTTCTGGTGTTGTAGAAGGAGGAACTATAGGTCCAGTGAGCAACTTAATCAAAGAATTTTTATGCAACTGAGAAGACATGAAAAGCCTCCATAGAGTGATATTAGCTTGAGTTTTCTTTAGTTGATTGAGGATCTTGCTCTCCTCGAGGGTCATCTCTGGCATAGGAAGGTTTTCATCTTCCCTCCCTTTGTCACACTACAAAAAAAGTTGCTTTTAAAACCCTATTTTTTGAGACAGACAAAATATAGTCTTTAAAACATGTTTTTTATACGGATATAATTAACCGTCTCAAAAACTATTATTTTTTTAGATTACTAATTATATCCATCTAAAAGAAGGTCACTTTTTGATACAATTAATTATATACGTCTTATAAAGTAAAGCAAATAAGATGGTAAATATTTAGTGTATCTAAAAATATACCAAATAAGACGGCTAAAAAAATTGGTTTACTAAAGGGACTAATCATGTTTACCAAATAAGACGGTAAATATTTACCTGATCTGGTCATGTATGAAGAAGGGAATAACATGAATCCAGTTTCCTCATCAACCTCGGGTTGTTCCGCCACCTTGTTTATTTCTCTGAGAAGTTCTTCAAATGATATCATCCCATACATGTCAGCTACCGAGCCAGTTTTCTCTGAAGCTTTCTCTTTATTTGAATGTTCAAACTCTTCCCCCCATCCAGTGGAAAAAATTATGTCTTTCCATGTGAAGTCAATGCATTCCAAAACTTCAAAGGCTTCTTCATACAGGTCTTCCCATCCTTTGGGGATATGTAAGGGTGAAGGGACCAGGTTCCCTTATATCTTCAAAGCATCAAGTAACTCGGTCATACTGCAAATATTGTTGGTTCGTCTGAATATCTCTGCTATAACCTGGACAACATCATCTAAGCTGACTTCATCGGTTGGTACCACCCAACTGTTTGACTCTCGAGCGCATTTTCTTGCTCCCAAGAACAGCGTGCTTAACCTCTAGCAATCAATGATCATCTGTGAGCGCAATTTCAGCCCGAACTCTAGGAGTTGGTTTAAGACTTCTTATAATTCCATACTTCTATTTTCAGAACCGGTATGAACAACGATGCATGCTCTGGTAAGGAATGATAGTGCCTGATCAGTGAGGTTAGAAGGGTGTAGGAGGAAATGTGGGTAGGTTTGGAGAGGTTCAGGAGAGTATATGGGTATGATTTGAGTTGAGGGATGAAATTATGGGTTCTCTTCTAGAAAGATGGCATTGGCATGATTTGGGAGTGGGTTGTGAGTAGTGTTTGGATTAGGATTAGCTGGTGGGGCAATGGTACCCCGATGAATTAGACCTTGGATTATGTTTTGGAGGTGAAATACTAGTCAGTGGCACGACCAGTAGTTTGGTGAAAGGCGCAATGGGTATCTGTCTTGAAGTTTCTTGGGAGTGTATTTGGCAATGGATGGGGATCCAAGGGTTTGATAAGGGTTCGACTTAACAGGGCTTGATAAACTTTGGAGAGGGTAGCATGGAGCTCAGTGTATTCTTTTCGGACTGGGATAGGGCTGCTTTCTAGTGCCCACGAGGTAGTTGGTTGAGAGATATTGTTGATGGTTGAGACTGTAGCACTGGCAGGCTTATCATATTTTCTGGGGGTGAACTGTCCGGGCATCTTCTTTGGTTCGACATCTGTTTTAGTAAGACTTTCCTTGATTTCTACTCCTGCTTCTCTGAGAGCTCAGAAGTGGAGATAGTATTGTCCTCCCATAGTTGCTCAGACATGGGCTAAGAAATTCTTCTTCACTATGCTGATTTGTTCTTCCTCGAATGGCCGATTGGTCATGATTGATGCTTTTTCCCTCCATCGAGCTATGAAGTTACTGACTGATTCCCCAGAGTTCTGTTTGAGTAGCTCTAAATCATGACCGATGACCTCAAGCTCTTCATTGTATTTATACAATGACACGAATTCTCGGGCTACATCCTCCCAACTACGAATTTTGGACTCTTCGAGAGACAAAAACCATTGGAGGGCACTATCCTTCAAAGTTTACTGAAACAATTGGGCCATCACTTCTTCAGAAGACCCTAGTAGAGTCATGGAATGGTGATAGCTGCAGAGATGAACAATCGGGGGTTCACTTACTCTGAATTTCTCGATATTTGGCATCTTGAACTTCTCGGGTAACCTCGCTTTAGGATAAGGAGACATGTGGGTGTAGTCCATATAATTACTAGAGATTATGACTTGGTCAAACTTCTTGGTGAGCATCTTGAGGTCTTCTTTGACCTTGTTCAATTCTTGTTCCTTCGGATCAATGATCATAGGTAAGTTAGCCCCATGCTGGGCAGGGTTCGACATTGGAAGATGGGCAGGCAGCGACCCATTAGCAAGAGGGGCACGTGGAGCATATTGATACTCTTCGGGAATCCAGATAAGCTCGGGTGGATCAATAGCATGAGAGAGTAGGGCCTCAGGCTCTTGAGGAATGGGAACCTGGTTTCATTGCATCTCTCGGACCTCAGTCTGGAGGTTGTCCATCTTGGACACCAGCCGAGATAGGACTGCCATCAGATCTGGTTGCACAATGGGTAATTGATCTGTGTTCTCTATGGAATGTGGATGGATTTCAGACTCGGAAGAAGTAATAGGGGAACGGACGGAACTCTGGGGTGATTTGACTGAAGACCAAATCCAATAAGGAGCCAGTCCAAGGGCTTGCGATCGACCTGAGAAGGCGCAAAATGGGATTTATTTTTTTGAGAAAAAGGATGAATTTTTTTTTGACATTTTTTTTAGATTGGAAGACAAAATATTTTTGGCTTTTTGAAAAAGAGAGGAGAGCTGTTTTTGGATTTTTGATAAATAGGGGAGAAATGTTTTTGGATTTTTGATAAAGAAAAGGGAATTTTTTTTGGAGACAATCTCAGCATGATTATTATAATTATTATGTTCTCACTTGTATTAAATTCTCCTAAACGAAATGCCGGACGGGACCCGAGCCTGGAAAAAATGGGTTTGTAATATATGCAAAGCTATGGCTGGACTTGTGACTAGGTTTATGGACAGGGTCCTGTTTTACAAATGTGTAAAAATTTGGGCTGCAGGCCGACCCAAAATTTCGGCAGAGTTTCGGGTTGTAACCGGCAATCTTATATGTATGTCCTAGTCTTGACACCTTTATACAGGTATGAATTTGGTTGGGTGAATCGAAAAGGGTTCCCCCTTTGGCGTGACTTCCACGATATACGTCTTGCTCTTGCAGGGAATCAGTATGTGTGGACAAGCCATTTGATATACCTGAGTGTACGTGAATTTCCTTACCATATACCTCGTGGGAATGGTACGTGTGAGACAGAATTTGATATACTCGACGTACGTGAATGAGTTCCCTACGATATACCTCCCGTCATGACTTCAGTCAAGCAGTACGATGCAGGGGGAACCGTTCGATATATGTCAAAGGTACTTGGCCAATGGAAGGTGAGAGTCATATCGCTTAGGCTAACTGCGCCCTTCCAGACCAGCACCCATCACGAAGTGACCCTCCAGTTACTGGACAAAATTTGGTCAATAACAATGCTCTTTGGTGATGTCGTGTGAATCATGCATGATTCTCTTATTAGTATCTTATGATGAGAGTGCTTTTATTGATCATGTCAAACAGGGAGCAAAGTATGAGTACCAATGGTATACCAAGTACGGGTAATGCGTGCAACATGTGGATATATGTGATCCTAGGTGCATGTGGTGCGAAGTGTACATGGAGAATTTTTCTATAAGTGCATGAATAGAAGCACAAGTATGGGGGACATATGGAAAAGGGAAAGATGTGAAAATGGGGAAAAATATAAATAAACTTAACACCCATGTAAATAGAGTCTATCCTTAAAAATATAATCCCCAGCGGAGTCTCCATTGTGGACATTCCCGATCCTCGCGGTGGGTGGGAGAGTGATAATCCTAGGTCCCGCGCATCCCTCTCGGGAGCGCTTCGGCTGGCATCATTGATGAGGTAAAAAATGTAGAGAGATGGATTCACCAGTCTATTTTACTCAAAATAAACAAAAGAAAGGGAGCCATCCCGAAGGACAGCATCCAAAGACATACTGATGCATATGAAACCAAAATGATTCGAGAAGGGTCCAGAGGCTAAGTTACGAAATCGGAAGGTGTTAGGCACCCATTCCGCCCTTACGGTCTATCATGGGTTTTTGTTATTTTACTTTATTTTCCCTGTGATATGTGTGCATGTGTATATGTAGTGGATATAGGAGTCATCGACTTGTACCATGGAAGAAGTAAAGCGAGTCAACCGTAGGAATGTTCATCAAAATAATATTAGAAAATAGGATTTACGTGATTATCTTTGCGTTGATCGTTATAATGGAAAGATAACATCTGTGGAATAACACGCTACTAAGAACAAATATATAGAATATAAGAGAATTGAATTTAGTAAAAATAGAAAATGAGAGAAAGAGTAAAAAAGAGGACTTGAGTCTCGGGTTTTACCCCGAGACGCCTACGTAGCCTATAGAGGCATCAAAGTTCACGTAGTTCGTATGCAAAGTGAGGGGTGGGGTTTATCCCATAAGTCCAATCGGGCGATTCTCTTATTTGTGAGTGTGTGTAAAAAAATGTTTTAGTTATGAGAAAAGTGTAAGAAAGTGTGGGAATTCCAGTTTGGAATTTATGACCAATCCCTCTTTTAATTATTTTTTGGATTTTTTTAATATAATAAGAGATGTACAATAATACTAAATAAAAAGTATATTAGGATATGTGAGATGAGAGAATAAAGGTGCTAAGTAATAAAACAAGTTAATACGAATTTATGAGAATTGAGAAAATTGGACTTTCTTAAAGATCTTGAGCTTGATCTTGAGTGTTGGAGAGCAGACCTTTCACTTGGATGATGATGGAGGGCGGTGAATTCACCAAGTTTATGAAAAGGATGATGAAAATTGAAAGTTGGAAAGGGTTTTGGATGTGGAAATCACGTTATCTTCGATAGAGGTTTTTTGGATTTGCTGAGAGTGATATGTTTCAGATCTGTGCTCCCTGTAAATGAGAACATTATCTTCTTTTTATAGGCCCAGGTCATTACTGATCATCATAGCCCCGGTCCTGCCAATATGCATGTGTGTTTAGGCACACTGCGATAGGCAGGGTCTAGGACCTGCCGTTTGGTTGTGTTTTTCTGGCCTTTTTGAAAAATCGTCCACAGAGTGAAAATCGTTGATCCGAATAGTGCATGAGGTGGACCGTTGGAAAGGTAATTCAGAGACCTTCAAAAGTCCCTTGGACCTCTCTCGGGTTCGAGAGTTGACTTTGGGTTAAATATGGCTTGAAACCGCTCGTCAGTCCATTGGACGGGGAATTGTCGGACGCAAATGGATCGTTCGTCCGCATGGTAATTTCGAATCATGCATGGGGTGGACCGTTTGAAAGTTTAGGAGATGTAATTCGACATTCCAAAGAGTTTGACCCAGTTCGGGGAGTTGACTTTAGTCAACTGAGCCCTAGAAGCATTCAGTGACCGCTCGGAGTAAAACAGATCGTTCGTACGTACCGTAAGTCAAAATTGCACACGGGGTAGACCATTGGAAAGGAGATTCAGTGACCTTTGAAGATTCATTCAGTCTTGGTTAAGATGAAGAGTTGACTATGGTCAAATAGGGCCCGGGAGCATCCGGTGGCCTCTAGATCAGGTTTTGAGGGAAAACGGGTCATTCATACGCATGGTAAGTCGGAATCGTGCACGGGATGGACCATTGGAAAGGGGATTCAGTGCCCTTTGAATATTGATTCAATATCGATCGAGCTGAAGATTTTGACTTTTGGTCAAACAGAGCCTGAGAGTGCCCGATGGATTCTAGGTCAGTACTCGGGGTATGACCTGGGTTTGTAGTGATGAAGGGAGGTGATTGGGAACTAAGAAGAGTTTAAGGGGTAACAGAATGGGGTGTCTACAAAGACTATATCCCTCTCATAGCAATCTACCATCGCCCTATAACCCGCCAACTAATCCATGCTTAGGAGGACAGCATAGCCCTCCATATGTAACACTAGAAGTTATACCGCTTGACTCAATCTCCCGATCATTATGTCCATACCCTTACAAATCGAGTGTATAAGGTAATCACTACCCATCGGTGACTCAACACACATAAAATGACTGTCGGCTGTCTCTAAAAGGCCGAATGCTCGGGTAAATCTAGTCGCAATAAAAGAGTGTGTCGCACCACCCATGTCAAACAGAATACTACCCTCATGCCCATGGATAGGAAATGTACCCGCGACTGTCGATGGTGCTGGAGGTGTTGGATGAAAAGGCACGTCTCGAACATTATACACATGCCCATAGTGCATCTGGTCCGACTGCTGCTATGGGGCATGTGCTAGTGCTGGGGCTAACAAAGCCTCTTGCTCGAGTTGGGCACACTGTTGTTGTGCACTGTCTCCCTGTGGATAAGTCCTACTCTTGTGACCTTGCTGGAAACATGCGAAACACTGCCCCTAGAACTATTTTTGCCCTACTGTCGTCCCGCTTAGTTCCCTTAGCCCTGAATGCCCTAAGGAACCTGCTGCTGGGAACCCTGCCTGTCAGATCGATGTCTCCCATACCTAAATCTTTTGACAGAGTTACCCTATCGATAATCCTGCCCCTACTGATCCTTTATCTACTGCTGTGGTGTGTTGCTATCACTACCCCCATTTTCCCTGCCCGGCTGCTTGGGGTCACCCTCTTGCTTCCCTTCACATGGAAGCGATGATTCTGATAGTTCACTAGTGAGGCGTTGACGACGTCTGTATAAGTTAATAGTGCTTGGTTACCGATCAAATGCTGCCTAATCTTCCAGGTCAAACCATCCATAAACTTAGACTTTTTTCGCTCCTCGTTGCTCACCTTGTCTGGCACAAAATTAGCCAGGCGGGTGAAATCCTCCTCATAGTCATCCAGTGATCGATCACCCTGAACCACCTCACTAAATCTCTTCCTTATCTCTGACTCTACTGCAGGCAGGAAGTACTTGCAGTCAAACCTCACCCAAAACTTAGAAATCATCATCAAGTCTCTCTCTTCTGTGGTGGTAACTGACTCCCACCACTGTAAAGGTGCTCCTGACAGACGAAAAGTAGCAAGCATCTGCTTCTGCACCTCGGTACACTCAAGCATGCACAGATGGCATTGTATGTTCTTCTTCCAGTTGCAAGCTTCTACCATGTCAGTACTTCCCTGAAATTCGGGCGGATGGCCCTTCTGAAAGGTCTCCCTGACTCGTTGCAAATAAGGTGACCCTGCTAGGGCCTGAACTGCTGGCGTCATTAGAGGTTATTCTCGGGATGAGGGAAATGGGTTTCCATGGCCCTCATGGTTGTCTTAACTGCCTAAGCCACTATCACTCCCACATGAGCAGTAGCAATCATCTTGGGTGGGGGTGGGGGTAGCGGTGCCCGTGGCTCCTGATGAGCCTCCCTCACCTCATCTATGGACTCGACCCTCTCTACTCGCTGTCTCCTCGGTGGCATATGAAAATAGATCGAATTGTATAAGTACACAGTTTATACAAAATCTAATAGCAGAAGTACGATATCTTAAACATGTAAGGATAAGTGCAATAGTCCTAAATAGGGCTCTATATCAAATAACGAAATGCTAAAATCGTAGTAAGCCGCTCACATCCTATGGACACTAGAACCTGATGCTCTGATACCATCTGTGACACACTGCCTAATTAAATCCCGAGTATATAAAGGATAAAATCTCGTTGAGTCAACATTTGGCTAAAAATCCAAAATAGCTAAATAAAATTAACATAATCCAAAACTGAAATCTGAAATAAAGGCTGTGGACAACATGTACCAATAGAGAATACTATATGAGATCCTACACTAGATCTGAATAGATGAAGCGTCTATGCAAAGTCCTTCCTGCCTCCACAAAACTGCAACTACGAGTCCCTGGACAGAATCTTCAAGTCTGGCATCCCTATGGCTGGATACCTAAAAGGTTTTGAAAATATTTTTAATAGAAAGAGTTAGTGATCAAAATGTTTTGAAAATATTTTGCAAGTGATTATCACAATAAGATGAGTTATTGATTACACATGTTAAGATTTCGCGTACACTCTCTCGAGTTACCCCTCATCTATCGTGCACGCCTAACGTCCCATACCTAGCCTACCTAGCTATACTACTCAAGCTAACTGAACTCATCTATGCTACTAAGTTCCCATTTCGCCCACTTAGCATGTAATAGTAAACATATCTCATGATTTATAAACTTAGATAACTGTTCATGCCTTGTTATCTTTCACCGTTTTATAATTAAGTCTTCCTACTTAATTTGCTTTTAGATGTATTCACGGTATCTCACTATCTACTAACTCGCACAAGTAGATTATTAACACAATATATATTTCACACACAACATATACTTATAAATTCATGTATTACTAATATGTCATCTTAACACACATATAGGACTCTTGGTTCAGAACGGTCCATTGACACCAAGTAAGAGTTTGGTTCGGAATGTTACCTCGACCCCAAATTCATTTCATAAAGTGGTTCGAAATATTAACTTCATCCCCACTAATGAAATTTATACATAATTTGTTCGGAACTCTTTCGTCATGACCCCAACTTACTATTTCCATATATTTGTTTGAAATCCTACCACGACCCTAATATAGGCAATTATACTTTAGGTATTCTCACCACCTACGTATCTATATAATTCAGTAGGTATACACATAACCTAATAATAGTGTTTGCACGTAATATTTTCTCTTTAAGGATCACCGTACTTATTTATTTACGATTTATCTCACTATCGTGTTTCAATTTAGTTTTCACACAACTCTAAGGGCCCTAGCTACCCCTCTATTCATTTCAATAGTTAAGCTATCTCTAACCTACTGATATACCCCTCGGGATTACGTTTACTCTCTCCGTAACTCAAATCCTGAATTTTCGATGCACTACTCAATCGGTTTGTCCTTATCGGTCCAACACTTCCAATCTTGTACTCTATGATTATAATGGACCTCCACTATACACCTACTGGTACTCTGTAAGTCCTTACATAGGTGCAACATCATCCCTAAGGTTTACCCCAATCATTGGCAAACAATTATCACTCAACCAACAAAAGAACCCAGAATGAGCCTGGGTCGATCGATCGATCGATCGAGAAGGTGCAGGTGTAGTTCGTCTTCTTAATGCCGTTTCTCACCATTCCCAATTTTCCAACTTACATGATAACACACCAAAATTGAAACCAATGATTTCTAACCATTCCTACATACTCTAGGATGATTTCCAACGATTTAAAGATCATAAATCTTCACGAATTTAGCCCAGAATAATACACATTCTCTAATTAGGCAAGAGCCCTAAAAGTATGTTCTTCTCGTATTTTAAATTATAAACTCAGATTTTTAATTCATATTAACAATCATGATTCATCTGATTTTCAATCCTCTATAGATATAAATCTAACTACTTGCTATTTCGACTCAACCATGTAATTAATCAATTATTTTTCTCTAAGAATATTAATCAAAATCGATTATTCATAAATCCTACGCATGGATATTATAACTCAAAATAATTTGCAAATAATCACTTGTCTTATTCATAGATGATCTGATTTTATGATTGTTGTTGGTGATTGATTGTCTTTCTCCTTTAATCTTCCTCCCCAACTAGTTTGTGGTGCAAGAACCCTTTGAATTCTTCACCAATTCTTCCTTAAGCTTTGAGAATAATCTCTCTTCTCTCTCTAATGTCTTTCCTTTGTGTTATTAATTTTATAACCCTAATCCTACTTTTAATCAGCTGATAGAATACTCCAAAATTCGTAGGTCTCCTCACCCCCGTACAGTCACGGTTTAGCCCAAAAATGCCCCGGTACCCGACTAGTACCCCTGGGTATACTATTCTGACTAATTCGACTCATTCGCAATCATCCTGGCCTCTAAATTATCATTTGAGTGACCAAAAATATTTTTCCAATCTCATCCTTAATTTAATCTACACGCGACACTCGATTGAGGTATAATCAAGTACGTCCATATCTCTCGCTATGTCGTACAAATTAACTATCAACAGTTACTATTCACACTTAGTAAATTTGAATCATAATATTAATCAGTATCTATCTCTCGATTAATATTTAATGATCACAATTATTATTTACGCTTAATAATCATAATTATTATTAAATCATATTAAATTACTCTACTCAGGTAATTTAAATTAAAACGTATTTTCTATTTAATTACCCAATTAATTAAATTCTAAATACACAGAAATACGAGGTATTAAAAGAGGAAAAACAAATCTCACTTAATAATAATAAGGGAAAGAACTGCATCTTTATGTCCATAAATGAGCATAAATTCAAATGTAAATCCTTTTTCTCCACTTCTAAGGAAGCCTAGACGCACTCATCACCACCCATGAGGGTGATGAATGTGCTAAGGTTGGGAAGATTCAGATGCTAGTCCAGCAATATAATACTGTTATTATGGATGAGAGTTGAGGTGACCCCAGCAATGCGGGTCGATACGCAAAGACTTTATATGCGGAAGTAAACTATTGTTGAGTAAACACCTTAAACCTACGAGTTTATATGAATGATGCAAAGGGGACCAAATTAAACTTTTACTTAATTTGATTAACTTATATGAAAATAATTTTAATTTTCAAAGTTAATTATAGTCCAAAACAGATTCAATTTTTGGGTGAGTTTCTATTTTTTTAGTCCTACCTTTTCGTGTGAGGTGAAATGCGAAAAATGTACAACACACAATATTTATTTAACGTCGCGAAAACTCTTCCCCGGGAAAAACGACGAACTCCTCTAGGAGTTACCTAATCTACTTTCACTAAAACAATAAATCAACAGGAACGATTTACAAACAACAAACTTAACAATTAAAGAAGAAAGATCTAGCTATTACCCCACTCGACCAAGTCTCTAGCCTGGTTGCTTATTCTGTTCTCTCTTTAAACTGTTCTTGCTTGTTTTTGTGTTCTTCACTTCCACGCCTCCCCTCTAACTTCTTTAAGCGCAGATTGGCTCAATGCCTATTATTTATTTTCTAGTGAAGTGACAGTGTGTGATGCAACAGACTATATCACCTATATCTTTGCAAGTCTTATGTTATTCAAATCAAGTCATGTTGACTTTGAATACACTTTTGAAAAGCTTTCTTTTCTCTTTCTTTAAATCTCGAACACTAGACTTGTTCAGATATTACACAAACATGTGTGTACGTGAATACAAAGTGAGTGATTATATGTAAGTGATATGATATGAAACAATTTCTGAATATCACTAACACAATCAAGTAATCATGTTCACAGAATAATGACTTCAAATATATTCAATAAATTCAGAGACAGTCAAATATTCCCAATCTTGTTTTTCAGAAAACAAATATTAGATTAAATCAGATTTTAATCTAAAATCTTATCAAGACTATTTTCACAAAAAATTCAGATTAAATCAAAACAGTCTTAAACACACGAGCAAATAATATTCAGTCAAGATATTAAATCTTCCACAAATAAGATCTCAGAAATCTTAGGTTTAACTTTCTAAACCTCAACCAATACAGATCTGAATATTACCAAATATTTTCTGAAAAAATCTGTTTTAAAACAAAACGTTTTAAAATCATACAAGATCTCACAATCAAGTCACAAACAAAATATTCACATACACAAATTAAATTCGTGAATAGTGTGTGTTGTGTACAAATCTTAGATCTAAAGACTGATCTAAAAATACACACAAGAATGAGAGAACTCACTTACAAAAATAATGTACTCTTGAATATTCGTAAGTGCAATTTTACAATGAGAGAACTCCAATCTTCATTTTAGTTTTGACAGAAATCAACACTTGAAGATGACACAAAACTATTTATGGTTTAATCTCTCTCTCTCTCTAGAAATTTTGACAGAGTTCTGCTACAAAATTGTTTTCTCAGCTCTATTAAAATGAATACCCAAAGGTTTCTATTTATAGAGTGCACAAGTGTGTGCAGATTGGTGTAAATAGAAATAACATGGATCACCAAAGAAATACACACAACCGTAGATAAAATATAATCTGAGGGCTCACAAAGAAACACAAAGTAAAGTGTTAACAATGTGACACGTGTTGTGCAAGCTGTAATAAACTAACACACTAATAAACAAAACGTTTTAAAAACACAGTCGTTTTAATCAGATTGCAAAAGCCAACTGTTAAAACAGTAGAGTAATGAAAACGCCAAAAAAGATATTACCGTTGCACAAAAATGAAACTGCGTCGTTTATAAAAACAGAAAACCAGATTTGGTTTTTAAAAATAAAACCGTGGGCTAACAGAAAGGTATAAGGATCCAGCTATTACGCAATTACGAAAGTTACCGTTGTAAAGAATTATGCGACATCGTTTTAGAAAAAAACTGTTTTCGTTTTTAAGAGAAAAACCGTGAGTGTAAAAATATAACGACGTCGTTTACTCAAAATCATTTTTTTTATAACAACAAAACTGTGGGCGGTTTCGAGAGAAACTAGGGGCGGTAAACTCAGTAATAGTCTGATAAGGCTATAACCTGCCTCGGTCAAATCAGTACACAAAGAGGTGTACAAGCAAGCAGTTAAAAACTATATATATATATAATATCTTATGTACACAAAAGCTAATAACATGCCTAGACTAAAAGCTTTAGCTAGCAGCTACAAAATATACATCGCTCAAGCCATCAGATGCATGTTAAAAGCTAAGGGACAAACACTGCAAAGGTCAAATCATAAACTTTATGTATGATATAAACATAACATAGACATACATATATATAAATAACACACGCATACATAAAAACATATATATATATATATATATATATATATATATATATATATATATATATATATATATATATATATTATATAAACATATATAAATCTTACGCATACTATATGATATATATACACTAATATATATATACACGCATGAACCATGACATCCAAAAAAAATTATCACACGCACATACAAATAACAAAATGTATTTTTAATTTCAAAAAATACTATTCTGCAACTTTTATTAAAAATAATATTTAGTGTCAAAACATATTTTTCAAGAAATATTTTTCTTATAAAAAAATTTCAAATTAAAATTTTTGAACTCAAAAATAATTTTATTATGACAAAATAAAACATTATATCATAAGGTATGATAAAAATGCAAAATGCAATGTGTTGTTGTGTCTTATGTGACAGAAAATTCCTATGAGCCATAGAAACTGAAAATTACCTTTTTCTGAGAGGGCGGTCTGAATTGAGAGCTCATTTGATGTAGATGGGCAAGGAGAGCTTGGAGTCGATATGGGGACACGCAATCCTAAATTACAAAAATATTTTGTCAAAATTCAAGTCCAACTAGATGAAGTCCTATATAGCTAAAGCACGAAAAGCAAGTCATAGGTGTGCTCTATATAAGGCCTTCAAACTCCCCCATTGGACTAATTTTGACAAAGCCCTTGAGTACATCAAATGATATACTAAGGAAAAATAATACCTAATATATCCTATACAAAAAATGTCTATCTACCCACCCACCTAGAAAAAGAAAAGACACAACTCGATCGGATGCACGGTTAAGAAAACCTGCAAAACATAAATACACAATCTGCCAAGAAATGAAGTTAGTAGCATTTGCTCTACCAAAATATTAAAATGACAGAATTAAATGTGCAAGAAATTACAAGACAGGATATGTATGAAAAATATCAACAACACAAGACTAGAATATGTACTCAATTATCCCCCATTTTGTCTAAATTAGACAATGGTAAAAGAAAAAAAAATAAGTGTTCATAAACTGCAAAATAAGCATCTCCTACATTAAACATGGCTTTAGGAGATACCATTATTAGTAAATACCTTTATCCTAAAATCTCGAAGATCTAGTAATCGAAGTATGAAGTTTAAACACAAACAAAACAGTCAAGTACAATCTTTTCAATCAAATGTTGAAGTTACATGTAAGCAGGACTTATCATAAGGCATAGACAGCATATCAACAAGCTGAAAATCACAAGCAATAGAAGGAACAACCCTAATTTGTTTATGAGTTTTTGGAGCATTAAACTGGTATGAATATCCATTAGTGTCACAATACTTGGAAACTCCATTTTCATTAAACTTACCTCCCCCATCATTGAATAAATCTAAGGGTATGGTAGTGTTTAAGTCCTTAACCTTCACGTGAGGAGACATAATGCTTTTCTTATTCTCGCAAGCGTCACATACATTAGTTGGGCATTTCTTCGATTTTAAAAAATCCATTTGAGGTCTCAAGTCACAAGTCCTAATCCAAATAGGCAAAGTTTTCAAAGGTTTTTGTGCCTTTTGAAATTTAGGATAAAATTTATTTTTCGAAAATCTGTTTTTGTTAACATGAGGCCTAGACTTATTGAAGGAATGATTCCAATTAGTATTAGTGCGCTTCCTAGGAAAATTTGTAAATCGCTTCACATTAGAGTTATGACTTTTAAAATGAGTACCTTTCTTGCGATTACCAAGGCATTCCCATATTTGGTGACCAAAAACATCACATCGAGTACAAAATTTACTAGAATTAGGTAAATCAGATTGGTAGTGTTTTTCCTCTACATGCTTGACAGATTCATTACGAATAAATGGTTTAGGAGGTTTATAGAGTCTCTTGACCGGACAAAAATATTTTGATGTAGATGGTTCTACATAATTTTCAATGAAAGTATCAATGTCATTTTCAAAATCACTTTCAATTAAGACTTGTTTTCCTTTATCCTTTTGAGACAACTTACATTCCAACGGAAGAGCCATTTCTTCTTGGGCTTTTACAAAGGGGACAGGTTTAGTAAAATCATCAGTCTTTGAAATAGGACCATCATAACCAAACCCTCTAGTATCACCCTTATATCGTTGTTCAGCAAGCAATTTGTCAAGGTCAAAACATGTTATATCGCGACTACGACACATTTTGAAAGCTGTTTCACAAACTTGTTTGGATTTTTCAACTTGCAAAAGCGCTTCATTATATTTTTCTTCAAAAGAAGATAAATTTTCTTTTAAAGTCGTAATCTGAATTTTAAAATCAAGTGATTGTTTTTCAAAATCAGTTTTGACATTGTTCATTTCAATAGAATTTTGTTGAACAATCTTATATTGGTTCTCTAAGGTCTCACTAAGCATTTTTACCAAATTCGATAATTCTTGTCTATTTTGCAAAGTCCTGACATACAATTCCGAGTAATCATCATAGCCAACAAAATTTTCATGCTCATTAGTGTCCGTGTGTGAATTGTTGCTATCATCAAATTCAGCATCATTAATGGAACGTTTAGCATCAAACGGAGCGGTTATTTCAAGCATAGAAGGCTGACTAGCTAATAAAGATTTAGCAGCATCAATTAAATCAAGCACATCATCCGATTCAGAGTCAGAATGAGAATCATATTCAGAATCAGTCATTCCAGCTAAGTACACATCTCCACAACAATCATAAACTTTCCCAAAAAATGCAACAGAGTTTGATTCATAAAAAATAGGAGGTCTATAGAAACTACCAAGCCTAAGTAATTGACTTGAATCATCCATTAAAACAAGGTAAAAAGTGTTTAACAAAAGTTTTGAAAACGATCTTTAAAAGTCTAGCTCTGATACCACTTGAGGTGACCCCAGCAATTCGGGTCGATACACAAAGACTTTATATGCGGAAGTAAACTATTGTTGAGTAAACACCTTAAACCTACGAGTTTATATGAATGATGCAAAGGGGACCAAATTAAACTTTTACTTAATTTGATTAACTTATATGAAAATAATTTTAATTTTCAAAGTTAATTTTAGTCCAAAACAGATTCAATTTTTGGGCGAGTTTCTATTTATTTAGTCCTACCTTTTCGTGTGAGGTGAAATGCGAAAAATGTACAACACACAATATTTATTTAACGTCGCAAAAACTCTTCCCCGGGAAAAACGACGAACTCCTCTAGGAGTTACCTAATCTACTTCCACTAAAACAATAAATCAACAGGAACGATTTACAAACAACAAACTTAACAATTAAAGAAGAAAGATCTAGCTATTACCCCACTCGACCAAGTCTCTAGCCTGGTTGCTTATTCTGTTCTCTCTTTAAACTGTTCTTTCTTGTTTTTGTGTTCTTCACTTCCACGCCTCCCCTCTAACTTCTTTAAGCGCAGGTTGGCTCAATGCCTATTATTTATTTTCTAGTGAAGTGACAGTGTGTGATGCAACAGACTATATCACCTATATCTTTGCAAGTCTTATGTTATTCAAATCAAGTCATCTTGACTTTAAATACACTTTTGAAAAGCTTTCTTTTCTCTTTTTTTAAATCTCGAACACTAGACTTGTTCAGATATTACACAAACATGTGTCTACGTGAATACAAAGTGAGTGATTATATGTAAGTGATATGATATGAAACAATTTCTGAATATCACTAACACAATCAAGTAATCATGTTCACAGAATAATGACTTCAAATATATTCAATAAATTCAGAGACAGTCAAATATTCCCAATCTTGTTTTTTAGAAAACAAATATTAGATTAAATCAGATTTTAATCTAAAATCTTATCAAGACTATTTTCACAAAAAATTCAGATTAAATCAAAACATTCTTAAACACACGAGCAAATAATATTCAGTCAAGATATTAAATCTTTCACAAATCAGATCTCAGAAATCTTAGGTTTAACTTTCTAAACCTCAACCAATACAGATCTGAATATTACAAAATATTTTCTGAAAAAATCTGTTTTAAAACAAAACGCTTTAAAATCATACAAGATCTCACAATCAAGTCACAAGCAGAATATTCACATACACAAATTAAATTCGTGAATAGTGTGTGTTGTGTACAAATCTTAGATCTAAAGACTGATCTAAAGATACACACAAGAATGAGAGAACTCACTTACAAAAATAATGTACTCTTGAATATTCGTAAGTGCAATTTTACAATGAGAGAAGTCCAATCTTCATTTTAGTTTTGACGGAAATCAACACTTGAAGATGACACAAAACTATTTATGGTTTAATCTCTCTCTCTCTCTCTAGAAATTTTGACAGAGTTCTGCTACAAAACTATTTTCTCAGCTCTATTAAAATGAATACCCAAAGGGTTCTATTTATAGAGTGCACAAGTGTGTGCAGATTGGTGTAAATAGGAATCACATGGATCACCAAAGAAATACACACAACCGTAGATAAAATATAATCTGAGGGCTCACAAAGAAACACAAAGTAAAGTGTTAACAATGTGACACGTGTTGTGCAAGCTGTAACAAACTAACACACTAATAAACAAAACGTTTTAAAAACACAGTCGTTTTAATCAGATTGCAAAAGCCAACTGTTAAAACAGTAGCGTAATGAAAACGCCAAAAAAGATATTACCGTTGCACAAAAATGAAACTGCGTCATTTATAAAAACAGAAAACCAGATTTGGTTTTTAAAAATAAAACCGTGGGCTAATAGAAAGGTATAAGGATCCAGCTATTACGCAATTACGAAAGTTACCGTTGTAAAGAATTATGCGACATCGTTTTAGAAAAAAATAGTTTTCGTTTTTAAGAGAAAAATCGTGAGTGTAAAAATATAACGACGTCGTTTACTCAAAATCATTTTTTTTATAACAACAAAACTGTGGGCGGTTTCGAGAGAAACTAGGGGCGGTAAACTCAGTAATAGTCTGATAAGGCTATAACCTGCCTCGGTCAAATCAGTACACAAAGAGGTGTACAAACAAGCAGTTAAAAACTATATATATATATATATATATATATAATATCTTATGTACACAAAAGCTAATAACATGCCCAGACTAAAAGCTTTAGCTAGCAGCTACAAAATATCCATCGCTCAAGCCATCAGATGCATGTTAAAAGCTAAGGGACAAACACTGCTAAGGTCAAATCATAAACTTTATGTATGATATAAACATAACATAGACATACATATATATAAATAACACACGCATACATAAAAACATATATATATTATATAAACATATATAAATCTTGCGCATACTATATGATATATATACACTAATATATATATACACGCATGAACCATGACATCCAAAAAAAATTATCACACGCACATACAAATAACAAAATGTATTTTTAATTTCAAAAAAAACTATTGTGCAACTTTTATTAAAAAAAATATTTAGTGTCAAAACATATTTTTCAAGAAATATTTTTCTTATAAAAAAATTTCAAATTAAAATTTTTGAACTCAAAAATAATTTTATTATGACAAAACAAAACATTATATCATAAGGTATGATAAAAATGCAAAATTCAACGTGGTGTTGTGTCCTATGAGACAGAAAATTCCTATGAGCCATAGAAACTGAAAATTACCTTTTTCTGAGAGGGCGGTCTGAATTGAGAGCTCATTTGATGTAGATGGACAAGGAGAGATTAGAGTCGATATGGTGACATGCAATCCTAAATTACAAAAACATTTTGTCAAAATTCCAACTAGATGAAGTCCTATATAGCTAAAGCACGAAAAGCAAGTCCTGGGTGTGCTCTATATAGGGCCTTCAAGAGTGAGTCATTTGATGAATTTTATATAAAGTAAACTGATATTGTCACAAAGTTGCATGCAAATGGGATAATATATTATGAAAAGGAATAACGCTTAAAATCTTAAGATCCTTGCCTACTAAATTTGACAATAAACATTATTCCATACAAGAGAAGGATGAACCTAAATTGACTCCCTAATTACTAGATAGTAAACTTAGAACAGTAGAGATGGAGTTAGAGTATAAAAAGCAAATGACCTCACAGAACAAACGATCTTCTGGATCCAATGTAGTTTTCTCATCTCTAGTGAACGTCCCTAAAATAAACCCACTTGACTTTAACCTTGAACTTAGTGAGGATTGTGCTTTGAATAGTTTGCATGACTAGATTTCTCTTATGAGCAAACATTTTAAGAAAATCATAAAGTTTAGAAACTCTATAGCTTCTAAACAAGGTAGACCTGGTTATGAAAATCATAAAAATCACAGACCTTATGACGAAAATGATGATAAACACACCAATGACGATAATAGGCCTAAGGCTGATAATCCCCATATCAAATTCCATTATTGTGGGAAACTGGGACACTTTTGCCGCTAAGTGTATAATCAAACTTAATAATAACAATGTCCAGGGTAATATGTGCAAAACTTGAGACGACTGAAGTGATTCTGATGAAGATGAAATTGAATAAACCGATATTGATGAATCATTCATGTCGTTTTATGCCAAGATCATATATTTTGAAGATAATTCATGTTTACCTATTGATGATTTTATTATGCCTATTGATGTTGATTTCATCCCTACTAGTGATATTATTGTATATACTCTTGTTGAAAATAATGTAGATAATCCTAGCTTACGGGTGAGTCAAAGTGAAAACATTGTTGATGAATTGAACGTGTGCATGAGTTCCAATGTACCAAATGAAATTATAAGGGAAACTTCACACACTTCACGTAGTGAGTCCGATGATGACCTACCTGATATTCAAGAGTTGTACACTAAAACTCTCAAAAAGAGTGTAAAACTAGATAAAGAAATTGACTGAATGTATTGAACAACTTAGTAAAACTATTTGGAAGAACGCAAAAGATTACATTTCACCATGCATTGCTCATGAGATAGAAATAAAATATTTTTTTTAATTTAAAAAAAATTTAACAAGAAAAGCCACAACTTTATTGTTAATAGGTAGAAAATCCCTACATAGGTGGCATTACATAACAGAGCAACAAAGATCTAAAAATAGAATTTAATAATTTAACTTCCTAATTGATGGGATGCCAAGAAGATTCATTATGTAGAAGCCCGTAGCTGATTTTCGAAGGTCCATCACTGAATTAAAAATATTGAGTTTCTTAGTAGCAATTCCATGATTTGCTAAAGAGTCTGCCACTTTATTATCTTCTCTCCAACAATGATCGTAAGATACTTGAACATCCATATCATTGATATTCTTTAGTACATCTAGAAGGGACCAAGGAGGTTTAAGAATGATTCCTTTTAGAATATTAATGATAACTTGAGAATCTGATTCAATCAATAAGCTACGGATGTTAAGATCTTTGCAAATTTGAAGTCCAGTGAGGATAGCTAAACACTCAGCTCTGGTATTAGTCATACCACCTTCAAAAGAGGAGAAAGCTATTATTAATTTTCCTTCTTTATCTCTTAGAATACCCCATGTACCTCCAACTTCTAGATCACCCTTAGATGCCCCATTTAGATTGAGTTTGAAAGAATGATCACAAGGATTATACCATTTAACTAAGATGAAGTTAAAATGAGGAGTAACTGTATGAATATTAAAGAGAGCTTTAATATCATCAAAGGAGTTAAAAGGGGATTTGAAAGATTTGGAATAAGAATAGGACTGAGAAAGATTGATGATGTTATTAATAATGAGACTGCTATCCATTTTCTCTCCTTGAAAAACACAGAGGTTCCTGAACTTCCAAATTTCCCAGAGTATAATACCGGCATAATAAGGATTAGAAATTGAAGAAAATCATAATTCGATGATCTAAGCCACCAAGATAGCAACATTTGATTGAGATAAGAGGAATATATCTTGATCCCAAAGAGTTTAGCAAAGTAATCCCACACAATAGTAGAAATTGGGCCATTGAGAAATTCTATATGTTTATTGCAATATCTACATATAGAAGCATTCAAAATTCATTTTTGCTACAAAATTTCATCAATTGGGACTATTTGGTGATAGCATTTCTAGAGAAAGATAGAGATTTTAGGAGGAATCTCTTTATCCCCAATGTATTTGCAAATGATGGACCCAACTTTAGATTTTCTGATAGCATGCCATGCTGATTTGGAAGAGAAATCTCCATTGGAAGTTTGAATTCATATGATTTTTCCATTTATGACCTTTGTATTCTTCTTTGCCTCATCTCTAACAGCAAGAATACTTTTTAAAGTGTGAGACTGAAATACTGAATTCTGAAGCCTGCAATTTAAAAGCACATTGTACAAACTGTTAGAGTTAGTGAAATTCCACCAAAGCTTTAAGGGAAAAGCTTTAGTGGTATCTAATAAAGATTTGAAGTTTAGACCCCGTTCATAAGATGGATAACAAAGATTGTCCCATTTAATCCAGTGATGTCTCTTTCCATAATCTTTATATTCTACCCATAAGAAGTTTATCAACAAAGAGTGGATGTAGTTGATGGTCTTGACAGGGGACTTTAGAGTTGCTAGGGAATAAATTGGAATGTAGGAGAGGATAGCCTTGATGAGGACTTTTCTAATAGTAAAAGATAGAAATCTAGCTCGCCAACTTTGCACTTTAGATTGAATTCTTTGAATCAAGTCTTCATAGTAGCAGTGCTTATTCCTCCCATAAAAGATGGGACAACCCAGATATTGAATGGTAATATGCTTCCTTTTAAATTGGTGATTTCTTCTATAGCTTTAATCCTGCTCTTGTTAACAGTGTGGTGAAATATGAAACTGATTTTAGAGTAATTAATGACTTAGCCAGAGGCATCTTCAAACAACTTAAAGAATTTCAACAAAATTTTCAAGCTATTCTTATCTCCATTACAGAAGATGATGATGTCATCAACAAAACTCATATTACTAATAAGAGGGCAATTTCTATGATAGGAAAGAGGTTTTATCTTTCTATTCATCATAAGATTGTGGAGGCCTTGATTTAAAGCTTCAGCTACTATAGTGAATAACCCAGGAGAGAGAGGATCTCCTTCCTTAAGAACTCTAAAAGACTTGAAAAAATGTCCATATGACCATTAATAACAATAAAAAACCAGTTATTAGAAACTAGTCTCCATATTCTATCAATCCATAACTCAGAGAAGCCATATTTCCTTAGAATTTTAGTGAGGAATAGCCAGGAGACTCTATCATAGGCCTTGGACATATCCCAACATTACCATGGGATTTTCTTCCAATTAAAGGCAACATATCTTTGGCTAATATTATGTTCTCTAAAACTTGCCTACCTTTGATGAAACCATCTTGAGATGGACCAATAATGTCATTGAGAATAGGAGCTAGTCTAGATGCAAGAAGTTAGGTGATGATTTTGAAGCATAATTTGGATAAACTTATAGGCCTGAAGTCTGAACAGGTATTAGGAGATTAGAATTTTGGAATAAGGAAAATGTTAGTGCTACTCCAGCTAGTAGGAAGGGTTCCTCCAGAGAAGAAATATAGCACAAATTTTGTGAGATCTTCTTTGATGATATCTCAAAATTTATTATAAAATAAACCATGAAATCCATATGGACCAGCACTACTGTTAGGGTTCAATTCGAGGACTGCTTGCCAAATGTCATTTTAATTTGGATCTACATACAAGCTACAAGATTGATTAGAGGAAATAAATGCAGCAATATAATCAAGAATACCATTATCCATATGAGTGTTATCAGCTTTAAAAATGTTTTGGAAGTATTCAATAAATTCTCCCTTAATATCATCAACATCCTCTATCCAATTGCCATCTCTGTTTTTAATTCTATGAACAATTAGTCTAGAATACTTGGCTTTTACAGAGGAGAGGAAAAGTTGATTATTTGAATCACCTTCATATAACCACCTTTGCCTCATCTTTTGAGACCAGAAGTCCTCTTCCATTTTTAAAGATCTGAGAAGCTTTGCTTTTGATTTTAGTAGATCTTGTCTATTAGCATCAGAAGGATCTTGTTCGTAAGCAGCTTTTTTAAGGATCACTTCTTCTTCATTATTTTTTGCCTCTAAAAATATGTCTCCATTGCATTCTTTATTCCAAGAAGTAAGATCCTTTTTAGTCTTTGAATCTTGGAGGAAAACACCCTGAATGGATTTCCAATAGAGGGAGAAGACCAAGATCTACCAATGACTTCTCTAATATCAGGTTTATTTCACTAAAATTTTTGGAATTTGAAAGGTTTAGGGGTTGTATCTAGCTGAGTATTAATGGAAAAGAGTAGAGGGGAGTGATTTGAGCAAGACTTGTTCGGGTGTTTAAGAGAGAAATTAGGAAATGTTGACATCCAAGAGGGAGAGGCCAAACCTCTATCAAGCCTAGAACAAATTTTGACCCTAATTCTAAAGTTGTGCCAAGTAAAGTAAGGGCCTAAAAAGTTTACCTCCATAATGCCTGCATTAGCAATGAACAAATTGAAGTCCTCCATTGTAGCTGTATTATAAAGATTCCCACCTTTTTTCTCAAAGTTTCTAGACACCACATTGAAGTCTCCCATAGTGAGCCATGGACTTTCATTAGAGATATGTTTATGGGTCAAAGAGAGTGCCATAAATTTACCCTTTCTGATCTAGAGCACTTAGCATATACAATTGAAATGAACATTGATTTTGGAAGTTGGTTATGAGAAATTTTAATAAGAATGGATTGATCATTCATGAACACCTGCTCACAAATGATTCCAAATCTCCAGAGAAACCAAATTTTGTTATTAGAGTTTGAGATGGCCCCATCACAATTGATAACTCTTCTAAGATCTTCAATGCTTTGATTTTTAGATTTAGGTTCCAAAATGGCAAAAAAAGGATGGTTATGAAGCCTACACAACTTTTTCATTCTTTTTTTTGAGGACTTATTAGAAATGCCTCTGATGTTCCATAGTATAAAGTTTATCATTTAGAAACTGAGGGGAAAGAAATTTCTGATACCTTAATAGAAGCTCTGGTAAGTCTTTTAAACATGGGATTAATTGGTTTAAGAAGGGCTTTCTTTAGATTTTTACAGGCTTGCACTGGATCAGATGAAGACTCTGATAGTCCTGATTATTTCAAAGAAGTTTTATTAAACTTTATCATTTTGGATAAGTTTTTGAATAACCAGATGAGATCTTAAATCATGGGAATACCTCCTGTTCTTGAGGATAAATCTATATTATATTTCGATAAGTTGGCAAAGAGATCTGATTTAGATTTAGCAGGTAGGTCTGTTCGTTTGGGGTACATCATTAGATTGTCCACAATATTGGTATTTTATCATCCACTTCTTCATCTTGAATTTTATAAATGAATGATTGAATCTTCTTTGACAGCCTTGGACATAAAGTTGGGAGAGGGTCAATTACTATTTATTTTAAAGGTATTGAAAGGAATGGTTTCATAGGAGCTGTAACTAGATGTTTCAAAGGAACATGAAGGGTTGGGCTTGCAACATGGATCTTAGTTAGAGTGGAATTGGTTATATTTGAAGGAATGGTGGTAGTTTGATGGTTAGGATATGAATGAGCTTGATCAGATGGTAATATAGGGACTGTAAGGCAAGGGGAATCTTGATTGTTAAGGATATGAGGAGATAAAGCTGATGTTTGGCCTTGATGAATATTTAAAGGGAAATAGGGGGTTTCAATAGGGATAATAGTTGAGTGACCAATTTTATGATTAAGTTCTTGGATAAGCTTCAAAGAGGCTCTCTGCTTTGATCTGTATTGAGCATGGGTGGGGATAGGCAAAGTATTTTTGGTAGGTTTAGAGTTTTGATTCGAAGGGATTTTGAGGATAAATTAGAGAGGATACATTGAGAACAGTTATGTCCCACCTTGAAATAATTGGTGCAATAGAAAGGGACATGTTCATATTCTATGTATTGCTAAAAACCTTCATTACCACAACCAATCCATACCCTTTCAGGTCGATCAGTCAATAAATCTAGCTCAACGCAGATCCTAACAGTGATAGGTTTGTTTAAGGTAGTTGTTGATCCATCAATTTTTAAGGGCTTACTACTTGGGCTATAGAATAGAGATATTGCTTGGAAAAAAAATGAATTGGTAGAGAGGGAAGGTTAATCCACACTAAAATAAGAGGACTCTCCTTTTCAGGTCTGAAATCAACAGTCCATTTGAAAGTTATCATAGGGTATTTTCCAACGTACCAGAGATTTATCATCCATAATCTTGCAAAGTCGCCTTCATTAAAAAGCGTAATGAGGACATGTTTTTTATCAATCAAACCCCCATTGAAGGCAACTTTAAGATTCATTGTGGCCATGGTTTTTCTAATAACTTCTATAGTTGGTCTACCATGATATAATTTCCCAACAATGGAATGTTTGAATTATTTAGATAATTTCTTGATGTCTTCTTGGGAGAATTTTACTGCTGGTTCTCCTTTGAAGGACTAAACTTGGATCAAATCTATTGATGTGTTAGTTGTAGTGACCTTTATGACAGATGCAAATGACTTATTCCAGGGCTTAGGAGGATCTGGGGGTTTGTTAACTGTGACACCCCGCCTAATTAATCCCGGGTGATCAGTCCTAAATCAAGTTAGAACAGGTTTCTCATTTGGTCCATTCTTAGCATCACTGTCGTCTTATTATTTACTAACCACCTAAGTGAAAAAATAGACTGGTGCCAATTTTTATCTTTCATTAATTAACAAACACCCATGCGGAGATAAAACTATATAACAATCATAGATAACTGAATTAATCATTCACAAGTAAAAATGATTGACCGAATAAACCAACGGTCCAAATAATAAATCCCATAAAGATAAGAATAAACTCTCAACAAGTCTAATACAAAAAAATGGAAAGTGAGCAACATGCTCGAATACTAATTATGAACTTCTACAGTTAAGAATGAAGAATGAGGCGTCTATAAAAAATCCCGCAACATCCACATATGCTGCAGCAACGGATCCCTGGAATATAGTCAAGGCTGGCGTCCCTATGGTTGGACACCTAAAAGGTTTTTAAAAGTTTTTATAGCAAGGGTTAGTACCCAAAACATTTGAAAAAAAAACATTTAACAAATGATTAACTTGCAGTAATAAATAAATATGCATGCTCTTCATATCTTTAGTTAATATCGCACTCTCTTGAGGACTTCCTTACCCTTCCTCTATTATATCCTACGAACGCTTTAATTTAATTACCTAGTTACTCATCTCATGGCTAGATAATTAACAAGGTTCCTTTATACCCACCCTACTCTAACTGAGTATGTAGTGATTTTAATATATAAGTTATTGGTAACATCAACTTAACTAAATCATTTCTCTTTTAATATACATATAACTTCTACATTCGTTATACCTGTGAAATCACCCACTTTCATTAATATTCCGTATATAATTAATTATAAAATTATATACTTAATAATCATATTCCAGCATTGACAATCATACTGTAATATATAATAACTTGCAACCTCCCGAGTAAAAATACTCCCGGAATGTAAATTCTATAAAGTGCTATTCCACTAGGTATACTCACATAGCCTAGTTATCCCAAGTCAGAATTTTCACACCAACTTGATAAAAATAAATAATTGGAGGCGGTCATATTCCTTCCCTGAAAGTGAGTTGTCCCTCACCCATATAATGGACGCTATGACCTCGGGAATATACTCACCCTACTCCTCAAGCTAGGGGATTCATCCACTACGCGCAACCTCCCCCTATATCACTATAGTAACAAATATCTAATCACTGATATTAATTGAGCACAACATATATATATATATACTAACGCCTCCGTATATATAAATATAAAAGTCCCGGCTATACCGTTCACTAAAATCCGTAACATAAGCCTATTAAAATTATTAAGAGTTTATGGTCCAACTCTAAGTATTAATTGAATTGCACTTTAATTAATTTAGTTATTGTTGGTGTCGCCCCCACCATAAATTTGGACTTACTCCCGTAGCCCAAAATGAATTTACCCGAGTCACAATTCCCAACTCTAATTTATTAGCCTCAAACCCTAATTAATTTATCTACAATTAATTAGATTTAAACTCATGTATTTAATTTCTCAATAATTAATTACATAGGATTTTTATATAAATTTTCCCTCTTATATACCCAACTGGCGAAACTGCCAGATTCTGGCGACCGTCGATCGATCGACCCAGACCGTCGATCGATCGATCGAACAGGTCTTCGTCTTCTTCGCGAAGACAGAGCAGCCATGGACGAAAATTTTCAAGCCCTAATTCCTTCTACACTAAAACTAAATCCCTTTTAGCAATTGTACATATTAGGGAACTCATTAGGGATCTCCAGAACATTCATCAACATTATTAATTCGTCCATTAACTCAAATTTCTAAATTTGGGAAAGTTTCATCATTAACCCTAAACCCATTTATACCCCAAATCTCATCATCAAATTTGTTTCCAAATATTCAGATATCATTCTACCATATATGCATTAACTTACAATAACAGATTTTACAAGAATCACCACCCAATTTCGTAAATCAGAATTGTTGTTTTCCAAATCCCATGTTCATACCATTAACACCCAAAAACGAATTTCTACTTAATCACTACACATGAATATGAATTGAAAACAGATTTAATGCTATTGCAAGTTATCCACTTGCCTTAAGGTTCGTAGAGTCTGAGGTGGGGCTAAATCCCAAGGTTGAAGATGACCTTTGTTGGCTCTCTTTTGATCCCCAATTTGGCTTTGGCTGCTGTTAGGGTTTCCTAACCCTTAATTTGCTTTTTCTAATTAAGTTCAGCCACCCCCTTATTTCTTTTTATTAGGTTAATTAACTTAAATCCCGTTTTTTGACTAATGGGCCAAGCCCAAGTGACCCAAATGCCCCCGAGTGGGCCCGGCTATGTCTAAAAACGTCCCGTGGCCCGTTTACTATCCCCAGGTACACTTTTCCGACTATCTCGGCCCATCCGGACTCAACTGTACACTCAGAATTTGCATCCGAATTAGTTTATAAAAATATTTATCCCCCACCCAATATAGTCTATATCGACTTCCGGATGTGATAAGTACCTATCTCGTCATTAATACTCGAAACGACAAAATTACATTATTACTATACGCTTAGTAAATAATTTTCCCTAAATATTAACCATTAATCCCCAGATTAATATTTATATATTATTATATTATAATTACTTCATTAAATTACAACTCACTAGTAATTTAGAATTTCCGAATTAATTAAATATTAAATGCACCAAAAATACCGGGTGTTACATACTCCCCCCCTTATAAAGGAATTTCATCCCCGAAATTAGATTGTACCTGCGTTGAAAAGCTCTGGATATTGTTCCCGCATATCCTCCTCTCGCTCCCAGGTAGACTCGTCAACATTGTGATGACCCCACTGTACTCTAACCAATGGAACAACCTTGGATCGTAATTTCCGCTCACTATGATCCAAAATAGCTACCGGCCTTTCCTCATACGAAATGTCTGGCTGTAAGTCGATCTCCTCGAGTGGAATGTGCCAAAAGTCTCTCTCTCTCCTTCGATATTTCTTCAGCGATGCCACATGGAATACATCGTGTATCCGCTGAAGATGTTTTGGTAACCCAAGCTTATACGCCACCGGTCCCACCCTCTCAATACTAGGGAAAGGTCCTACGTATCGCGGTGCTAACTTACCCTTATTGTCGAACCTCATCACCCCCTTCATTGGAGATACCCGGACTAAAACTTGGTCCCAACTTCTAGCTCCACATGTCGTCGAGAAGCGTCAGCATAACTCTTTTGCCTGTCCTGAGCTATCCGAATTCTTCCTCGAATCAGCTCTATCTTGGAAGATGTCTCTTGAACAATTTCCGGCCCCAAGAGTTTGTTGTCTCCCACCTCTAACCAACAAACGGGTGAACGACAAGGTCTCCCGTACAGTGCCTCAAACGGTGCCATGCCAATCGTGAATTGGTAAGAGTTGTTATACGCAAACTCTACCAAAGGAAGATATTTCTCCCATCCTCCCCCGAAGACCAAAATGCACATTCTGAGCATGTCTTCCAGCATCTGGTTAACTCTCTCAGTCTGTCCGTCCGTCTGTGGGTGATACGCTGTACTCAAGCGCAACTCTGTGCCCATTGCCTCCTGAAAGCTCTGCCAAAAGTGGGCGACAAAGATTTTGTCTCGGTCGGATACAATATTTATAGGTACTCCATGCAGCTTAACAATCTCTGCTATGAATAGCTGTGCATAACGCATCGTCTCGAAGTCTGTGCGTACCGGTAAAAAGTGGGCCACCTTAGTCAACCGATCCACAATAACCCATATGGAGTCGTGACCCCTCTGCGATACAGGTAACCCTGTGATGAAGTCCATGGAGATGCTCTCCCACTTCCACACAGGAATTTCTAAAGGCTGTAGCATCCCTGATGGTCTCTGGTGGTCAACTTTTACAAGCTGACACGTGGCACATTTTGAGACAAACTCCGCTATGTCCCGTTTCATTCCTGCCCACTAATACTGCCTCCTCATATCTTGGTACATTTTATCCCCACCGGGATGTACCGCAAATTTTGAACCATGGGATTCTGTCATAACAGCGTGCTTCAAATCCTCATCCTCTGGCACCATTAACCTCCCATTAAAGCGTAGGCCTCCTTCTGAGCTAATCGAGTAACCCTCTGCTCCCTCAGCTAACAACTGGCCCACCCTATCCCGGCAAATCTGATCCTCAGCCTGAGCCTTCACAACTCGCATAATGATCTCGGGTGTGATGGATAAAGCTGACATGCAAGCTTTGGCCGCGTCATCCTCATATTGGAGCTCTCTCCATTTCGCTTTCCATACCTCTGCTATCTCCCCCGTCGGCCTTCAGCTCAATGCGTCTGCTACCACATTGGCCTTACCAGGATGATACTGAATATCAAACTGGTAGTCCTTCACGAATTCTAGCCACCGCCTCTGCCTCATATTCAGATCCTTCTGAGTGAAGAGATACTGAAGTGACTTGTGATCCGTGAATAGAGTAAACTGCTCTCCTAGAAGATAATGCCTCCATATCCTCAAAGCAAAAATGACCGCTGCCAATTCTAGGTCGTGAGTGGGGTAATTCCTCTCGTGGGGCTTTAGCTTCCTGGAAGCATAAGCTATAGCCCTCTCCTCCTTCTGGAGTACACCCCCAAGACCCCGTAAGGATGCGTCTATGTAAACCCGATACTCTAGCCCTCCCTTTGGCAATGCAAGCACGGGCGCAGATGTCAACTTGTCCTTTAGCTCGTCGAACGCTAATTGACAATTATCATCCCACTTGAAAGGTACTCCTTTTCGAGTTAGATTCATCAAAGGTCCTGCAATCTTAGAGAATCCTTTAATGAATCGCCTGTAGTAACCGGGCAAACCCAGAAAACTGCGCACCTCGGTCGGTGTCATGGGCTGTCCCCACTCCCTCACCGCCGACACCTTATTCGGATCCACTGCAATACCTAGATCTGACACGACGTGACCAAGGAACTGTACCTCCCGAAGCCAGAATACACACTTCCCTAATTTGGCATAGAGCTGATGATCCCTCAGTGTCTGCAAAACCATGCGCAAATGCTCTGCGTGCTCCTCCTCGGTGCGCGAGTAGATTAGTATGTCATCAATGAACACGATGACAAACTGATCTAAGAACTCTCTGAAAACCCTGTTCATGAGGTCCATGAACACTGCTGGTGCATTGGTGAGCCCGAAGGGCATCACCCTGAACTCATATGATCCATACCGCGATAAGAAAGCGGTCTTAGGAACATCCCCCTATCGGATACGCAGTTGATGATACCCTGACCTCAAGTCTACCTTGGAGAAGTAAGACGCCCCTCTCAATTGGTCAAATAAATCATCGATCCGAGGCAACGGATATTTATTTCGTATCGTCACCTTGTTCAGCTCCCTATAATCCACGCACAAGCGGAGTGAACCATCTCGCTTCTTTACAAACAATACCGGCGCACCCCACGACGATGTACTCCGCCGAATAAAACCCTGACCCAGTAGTTGCTGAATCTGTTCCCTCAATTACCGCATCTCTGAAGGGGCCATTCGGTAAGGTGCCCGAGCAATCGGTCTTGTCCCCGGAGCCAAATCGATAACAAATTCGATTTCTCTGCTGGGTGGTAATCCTGGTATTTCCTGGAATACATCCTCAAAGTCCCTCACTACAGGAATAGAGTCTAAAGGAACTACCACTTCCTGTGAGGTTTCCTCCTCAATGTAATATAAATGAGCGGTTGAGCCTCCCTCTGGGCGAGGCATCGCAACAACAAACATCTCTTGTCCCGGAATGGCAAAAATAATGCTCCCTCCAAAGCAATCAATCATGGCTCTATAGTCAGCGAGCCAATCCATACCGATAATCACATCGTGGACATGCATATCTAATACCAACATGTCCGCAGGTAAAGTCAAACCACCAATCTCCACCCCCACTCCCCGACATATAAAGAATATAAGCGACCCATTCCCCAATGGTGAGTCGACACACGTAACAGTGCTCTTTGCGGTGGCTAACAACCCTAAAGCCTTCGCGAAATATGTAGCTATAAAGCAATGTGTAGCCCCCGTATCAAAAAATACCCGACCCATAGTGCCATGGATAGAAAACGTACCCTCGATCGCGGGCGGCGCCTGCTGTGCTGGGGGATTAGGAACATCCCGAACGTTATACACACGTCCGTAGTGCATTTGCCTCTGCTGGGCTGGTGCTGCTGGCGCCATTTGACCCTGTTGCCCCTGTTGGGCACCCTGCTGCTGGCCTCTTCCCCTCTGCGGGCACTCTGTCTTGAAGTGTCCTGGTTGGCCACAGGAGAAACAATGTTTCTGATCGGCACCCTGCCGTTGGCCCTGCTGGCCCTGACGTTCCTGGCCCGGTTGGCCTCCCCCGTTGTTCCCTTGGCCCTGACGGCCCTGAGGAACCTGTTGTTGCTGATTAGGGTCTGGTTGCCCCTGCCTGAACCCCTGTCCTCCCGGTCGGAACCCACCAGGCTTAAACTTCTTAGCCCGATTCCCTTGCTGAATGATAACCTGCTGCTGTGTGCCACTCGTCTCACTACTAGTGACTGCCTTGCCCTACTGGCTCGGCTCACCTGCCTTCTTGTTACCCTTAGCATGGAAACGATGATCCTGGCATTGTACAAGTGCGTCATTAATAACATCTGTATAAGTCACTAACGCCGGATTCCCAATCAAGTGTTGCCTGATTCTCCAGGCTAGGCCATCCATGAACTTTGACTTCTTCCGCTCCTCATCGCTCACCTCATTTGGCACAAAGTTTTCCAAACGGGTGAACTCCTCCTCATATTCTGCTACTGACCTGTCACCCTGTACCAACTCGCTGAATTTATTTCTCATCTCAGACTCTACTGCTGGAGGGAAGTACTTGCGATCAAACCGCACCCAGAATTCAGAAATCGGCATCAAATCCCGCTCCTCAGCGGTGGTTACGGACTCCCACCACTGTAAGGCTGCCCCCGACAGACGAAAGGTAGCCAGCATCTGTTTATGCACCTCTGTACCCTCTAACATGCGCAGATGGCGCTGAATGTTCTTCTTCCAGTCACAAGCCTCGACCACATTGGTGCTACCTCGAAACTCAGGTGGGTGACCCTTCTGAAAGGTCTCCCTCACTCGCTGCCAAGATGGTGTCCCTACTGGAGCCTGAACTGCTGGAGCCAATGGAGGCGGTGCCCGAGGCTGTGGAAAATGAGCTGCCATAGCTCGCATCGCTGTCTCGACCGCTTAGGCCACTATCACTGCCACCTGAGTGGTAGAAATCAACTCGGGTGGGGGTGGTGGTGGCGGTACCTGTGGCTCCTGGCGAGCCTCCCTCACCTCATCTCTAGCCTCAGCCCTTTCCGCTCTCTGTCTCTTTGGCGGCATCTGAAATAGATTGAATTATATAAGTACACAATTTATACAAAAACTAGTAGCAGGAATACGATATCTCACAAGCGGAAAATATAATCAACAGTCCTAATAATAGGGCTCTATAACAACCGAACGCTACGCTGAAACGTAGAAAGCTGCACAGATCCTAAGGACTCTAGAACCTGATGCTCTGATACCATCTGTGACACCCCGCCTAATTAATCCCGGGTGATCAGTCCTAAATCAAGTTAGAACAGGTTTCTCATTTGGTCCATTCTTAGCATCACTGTCGTCTTATTATTTACTAACCACCTAAGTGAAAAAATAGACTGGTGCCAATTTTTATCTTTCATTAATTAACAAACACCCATGCGGAGATAAAACTATATAACAATCATAGATAACTGAATTAATCATTCACAAGTAAAAATGATTGACCGAATAAACCAACGGTCCAAATAATAAATCCCATAAAGATAAGAATAAACTCTCAACAAGTCTAATACAAAAAAATGGAAAGTGAGCAACATGCTCGAATACTAATTATGAACTTCTACATTTAAGAATGAAGAATGAGGCGTCTATCAAAAATCCCGCAACATCCACATATGCTGCAGCAACGGATCCCTGGAATATAGTCAAGGCTGGCGTCCCTATGGTTGGACACCTAAAAGGTTTTTAAAAGTTTTTATAGCAAGGATTAGTACCCAAAACATTTGGAAATAAAAACATTTAACAAATGATTAACTTGCAGTAATAAATAAATATGCATGCTCTTCATATCTTTAGTTAATATCGCACTCTCTTGAGGACTTCCTTACCCTTCCTCTATTATATCCTACGAATGCTTTAATTTAATTACCTAGTTACTCATCTCATGGCTAGATAATTAACAAGGTTCCTTTATACCCACCCTACTCTAACTGAGTATGTAGTGATTTTGATATATAAGTTATTGGTAACATCAACTTAACTAAATCATTTCTCTTTTAATATACATATAACTTCTACATTCGTTATACCTGTGAAATCACCCACTTTCATTAATATTCCGTATATAATTAATTATAAAATTATATACTTAATAATCATATTCCAGCATTGACAATCATACTGTAATATATAATAACTTGCAACCTCCCGAGTAAAAATACTCCCGGAATGTAAATTCTATAAAGTGCTATTCCACTAGGTATACTCACATAGCCTAGTTATCCCAAGTCAGAATTTTCACACCAACTTGATAAAAATAAATAATTGGAGGCGGTCATATTCCTTCCCTGAAAGTGAGTTGTCCCTCACCCATATAACGGACGCTATGACCTCGGGAATATACTCATCCTACTCCTCAAGCTAGGGGATTCATCCACTACGCGCAACCTCCCCCTATAGCACTATAGTAACAAATATCTAATCACTAATATTAATTGAGCACAACATATATAAATATACTAACGCCTCCGTATATATAAATATAAAAGTCCCGGCTATACCGTTCACTAAAATCCGTAACATAAGCCTATTAAAATTATTAAGAGTTTATGGTCCAACTCTAAGTATTAATTGAATTGCACTTTAATTAATTTAGTTATTGTTGGTGTCGCCCCCACCATAAATTTGGACTTACTCCCATAGCCCAAAATGAATTTACCCGAGTCACAATTCCCGACTCTAATTTATTAGCCTCAAACCCTAATTAATTTATCTACAATTAATTAGATTTAAACTCATGTATTTAATTTCTCAATAATTAATTACATAGGATTTTTATATAAATTTTCCCTCTTATATACCCAACTGGCGAAACTGCCAGATTCTGGCGACCGTCGATCGATCGATCGAACAGGTCTTCGTCTTCTTCGCGAAGACAGAGCAGCCATGGACGAAAATTTTCAAGCCCTAATTCCTTCTACACTAAAACTAAATCCCTTTTAGCAATTGTACATATTAGGGAACTCATTAGGGATCTCCAGAACATTCATCAACATTATTAATTCGTCCATTAACTCAAATTTCTAAATTTGGGAAAGTTTCATCATTAACCCTAAACCCATTTATACCCCAAATCTCATCATCAAATTCGTTTCCAAATATTCAGATATCATTCTACCAGATATGCATTAACTTACAATTATCATATTTTACAAGAATCACCACCCAATTTCGTAAATCAGAATTGTTGTTTTCTAAATACCATGTTCATACCATTAACACCCAAAAACGAATTTCTACTTAATCACTACACATGAATATGAATTGAAAACAGATTTAATGCTATTGCAAGTTATCCACTTGCCTTAAGGTTCGTAGAGTCTGAGTTGGGGCTAAATCCCAAGGTTGAAGATGACCTTTGTTGGCTCTCTTTTGATCCCCAATTTGGCTTTGGCTGCTGTTAGGGTTTCCTAACCCTTAATTTGCTTTTTCTAATTAAGTTCAGCCACCCCCTTATTTCTTTTTATTAGGTTAATTAACTTAAATCCCATTTTTTGACTAATGGGCCAAGCCCAAGTGACCCAAATGCCCCCGAGTGGGCCCGGCTATGTCTAAAAACGTCCCGTGACCCGTTTACTATCCCCAGGTACACTTTTCCGACTATCTCGGCCCATCCGGACTCAACTGTACACTCAGAATTTGCATCCGAATTAGTTTATAAAAATATTTATCACCCACCCAATATAGTCTATACCGACTTCCGGATGTGATAAGTACCTATCTCGTCATTAATACTCGAAACGACAAAATTACATTATTACTATACGCTTAGTAAATAATTTTTCCTAAATATTAACCATTAATCCCCAGATTAATATTTATATATTATTCTATCATAATTACTTCATTAAATTACAACACACTAGTAATTTAAAATTTCCGAATTAATTAAATATTAAATGCACCAAAAATACGGGGTGTTACATTAACATCAGAAGAGACGTGCATGGTGGCTACCATGTAACCCTAATTAGGGTTAGCATGAGAATTAAAGAGGAGAGAAAAATTAAAATACCTATGTGAGAAAAATGTTGTCTTAGAGGAAATATATAAGGCTGCTTTAATTGAATTGGAAGAGTCCAAACAAAAGGTTTCAAATGTATTTATGTTTGCAATTTTAAACACAAGATAAGACCTATAAAGAAATAGTTGTATAAAGAAAATGGATTTTGAAGACAAATCTGTCTTGGGTTTTGGAGAAAAGGTAACTAGCAAGATAACTGTCTCTCTTGAAAACGTTATTTTTGTAAAATAAGGCCAGATTGTCGAAAGACCTCATAAAGGAATTTTTTATGTTAATTTCTCTAAAGTGTGACACCCCGCCTAATTAAATACCGTGCGATCACTCCTTTATTAAATTAAATCAAGGTAACCAGTTGGTTCATTCTCAGCATCACTGTCGATAAAAATAATTTTTCCAATTTAACACCCTAAATAATTAAGCTAAGTGTCAAAGCATTTTTCATACGAACTTCCAATTTTAATTAAAGAAAAGATTTTATTAATTCAAAACAACATTTCTACAATAGAGAATCACACCACGAAATTTAAATAAAACCATACATTCACCAAACGAATGACAATAATATAAAACTAAGGTCATAAACCATCCTGAATAAAATCCCATAAACAATACTGGAATAACTGAAATATAAAAATCCCAACAATAAATGAATGATGAAAAGGGCGACACATGCCCAATACATGAGAGTAATAAGAGTGGAGTCAAGAAAAGAAGTCGTCTACTCAAGTGACCTGCAACTCCCACCTAAGCTGCAACTCGTTCTTCTCAAAGGATCCTAAGCAAGACGCCCCTGTGGCTGGGTACCTGAAAATATACATATATATATATACACAAGAGAGAGAGAGAGAGAAAGAAAACGGGTCAGGGCCCGAAAGTGTGTTTGATTTTAAAATACGTTAAGCAAGTATTTAAATTGATACAGGCCAATGCAACATCATATTAGTTCGTCTCTCTCTTGAGAAATACTCACCTCTCTTCTAATGTGCACGCCTATCGTACTAACCTTCCCATTGGTTTGTTCTTAACAATTTATCGCACCTGACTTTCTAAAAGATTTACTTAACTTAGGTTACTCGTAAGGTTTACGATTCAACGATTAAATTCTAAAAAATATTCCAATTAGTAACCAAAGTTTTCCATTTTAACTTTATAAAATCCATAAGTTTCCCAGTGACATATTATTTTTGCTAAAAATAAGTATTCATAATTTAGTCCAGGATTATTCTTCACTTACTACGTTACGACAATAGTTTAAATTCCTCAATCCAGATATATATATAAATTACTCGTATAGTTTATATATATCTCTATACAGATAATCACCAACATATAGACTATGGTGTAGGTATATTCATTCTTTCTCAAAACAAGTATTTATAATTTAGTCCACAACCATGTCCTACATATCAAACCACGGTGGGTAGTTCCAAATTTCAGAATTTCATATATATATTAACTACTCGTATAATATATATTATAACAGCACCCCCAACTAAATTATGGTGCGAGCATACTCTACTATCCAAAGCCCCATATCACTCATACTAAGGGGAATACATTCGGAATCACTCTCGAAATGTATTAACAAAAATACACAAACAATATTGAGGCGAAGAATAGATTCCAAGTCTCTAAGAGGACGTCACATACCTACGGCTCTTAGGACCGTCTGAACTATCACGTCGATAGCCTGTACCAAGGACATCTATCTTCTAGGGTGCAAGTCAATATCCCCCCGAAGGCAACACAGGATAAGACCGTCCCAGCGCGGTAACCTCAGGGATAGCAAGTACCGTGGGTATGATTTTCACATGCATATAATATATGTAACCACAATATATAAAGATACCCATTCCATTATATTAATATAGGTTTCTCTCGTAACCCATAATCATAACATTAATCTTTAATTTCCCATTATTATGATTACGTAAAAGGTTTCGTCTCCAACCTTAACTCGAAGAGTTTTCTCACTCATTACCTAATACTCATGGGTTATAACCTTACTAATCTAAAGTTCAGTAAATAACTTTCTTTGATTCCAACGTAACTCTCTTACGCACCTCACCCTTAAGTTTCATAAATCTAACAACCTAAAGTAAATATCCCATAATTACCCTCCTCGTTGAAGATTAAAGGTTCTAACATAGGTCCATATACCCTACTGGTCCTCAATATCTCCCAAATCATTTTATTTAGATAGCCCAAGGTTTATTCCACGATAAATTAATTCAACTAATTAAACAAGGGAAATAATAGGCTGCCAGGAAGGGTCGATCGATCGACGTCTGGGGGTCGACCGATCGAACCTTCGATCGATCGATGCTATAGGGTCGATCGATCGATCAAACAGGTATTTCGATTTCTGCAGAAGTGCAGTTACGGGTTTAGCTAATATTCTTCATTCAAATCCATAATTTTCAACACTAATCATCCCAAAACTTATACTACAATCATGGTAATATATTTCCAGATGTTTCTAACGTTAAGCATGCATATAACCATCATTAAACATGATTAAACAACCTAAAATCTCATTTAATCATCAAGAACCTTAAGTTTTCTTAATCTATTGTTCTAGTCAGTTTTCTCCAGAATTTTCTTCTACAATAACATCACAAATTCGTGGGTTAAACATCTACTTCACATATTAATTTCCAGAATAAGGTTAATATGATTTCTACATGCAAATCCCTATTAAAATTGGGTTTTTCTTCCATGGATTATACTCTTAATCATTCCTACACTAACATGATTATTGCACCAACGAAAATAAGCAAGTTAAACACTTGCCTGGGATTTCAGAGGTCTGGTTTCCTGTTGATATTGGTGTGGCTGCGTTCTCCTCCTCGCGATCTACGCGTTGGTGGTGACGGTGGTGCAAAAGGTGGTGTTTTTGGCCTTGAATCACCTAGCAAGGTCTCTCCTCTCTTCTCCACTAGCCGTCTTAGGGTTCTGAATGATCTAACCCTAAAAGGATGACTTAAAAGGCTGCTAAGGATGGCTGAATTTCGTGGGTTTAATTACCCTAATATGTAAAATGACCAAAACGCCCTCCCGGGTCACTAATTTAGCCTAAAAACATCCCGAGACCTAAACTAAACCCCCGGGTACACTTTTCTGACTATTTCGACCCTTCCGGACGCGTTGGCGCACTCAAAACGACCATACGAACAACTTATAAAATATTCACTTTTTAGTTAACATAATTAGTCCCGACGCGACACGAGCACGTCCCGACTTAATTTTTCCGAATTAGTCATTTAATTCACTTATGACACTCAATATAACCAATATAATATATTACTATGCTCATTAGTAATATTCAACAAGTTTCCCATAATTACTAACTCTAGTCACGTTAATAATTATAACATAATTAATTTCCGGATTTTTATTGAATAAATCCCCAAATTAAATATAGCATAAAAATACGGGGTATTACATACTTCCCCCCTAATAACGGAATTTCGTCCCGAAATTCGGAAAATAAGGCATACCTGGTAAAAACAACTCTAGATATCTCTCGCGCACATCTGTCTCACGCTCCCAAGTGGATTCCTCCACATGATGATGTTCCCACTGGACCCGCACGAGTGGAACTATCTTCGACCTCAATCTCCTTTCACTGTAGTCTAGAATAGTCACCGGTCTCTCCTCGTAAGAGCTATCCGACTGCAAGTCGATCTGATCTATCGTAATGTGAGTATGGGCCATATCATCCCGAAGGTATCGTCGCAACGACGAGATGTGGAATACATCGTGGATGCGATGTAAATGTTCTGGCAAGCCCAACCTGTACGCTACTGGGCCAATTCTCTCGATGATGGGAAATGGTCCTACGTACCTCGGAGCCAACTTTCCCTTCTTCCCGACCCTCATCACTCCTTTCATAGGAGATACACGCAACAACACTTGATCTCCCACATTAAACTCCCGGAAGAACCGTTTCGCATCGGCGTAGCTCTTCTGCCTGTCTTGGGCTACCCGAATACGACTCCTGATTATCTCAATCCTCGCGGAGGTCTCTTGGATTACTTCTGGTCCCAATAACTTGTTGTCCCCCACCTCGAGCCAACAGGTTGGAGAACGACAAGGCCTGCCATACAAAGCCTCAAATGGAGCCATGTCAATCGAAAACTGATAGGAGTTATTATAAGCAAACTCTACCAGTGGAAGATGTGGCTCCCAACCTCCTCCGAAATCGAGGATACACATGCGTAGCATATCTTCCAACATCTGATTAGTACGTTCCGTCTAACCATCTGTCTGTGGGTGGTAAGCTGAACTCAGTCTCAACTCTGTACCCATAGCCTCCTGAAAACTTTCCCAGAAACGTGACACAAAAATCTTGTCTCTATCTGATACAATATTCAGGGGCACCCCGTGTAATCTGACGATCTCAGCGATGAACAACTGAGCATACTGACCCGTGGTATAATCTGTTCGCACCGGCAGAAAATGAGCCACCTTGGTCAAACGGTCTACAATCACCCAGATAGAATCATGGCCCCTCTGTGATGTAGGCAAACCTGTAATGAAATCCATGGAAATACTTTCCCACTTCCACGCAGGTACTTCCAATGGCTGAAGAAATCCCGACGGTTTCTGGTGGTCCACCTTCACCATCTGGCAGGTAGAACATTTGGACACAAATTTAGCGATGTCCTTCTTCATCCCACTCCACCAATACTGTCGCCTCATGTCCTGATACATCTTATCGCCTCCCGGATGTACTGCAAATCGGGACCCATGAGAATGAGCCATCACTTCATGACGTAGTTCTGCTCCTTCTGGAACCACTAATCTCCCATTAAACCGCAACCTTCCATCCGAACTAACAGAATAGGACTCAGCACCCTCGGCTAGAAGTCGTACAATCTGTTCCTGACAGAACGGGTCTGTGGTCTGTGCCTGTATCACCCTCGTAACAATCTCAGGTGTGACTGTCATCACGGATATGAAAGAACGTGCTACTGCGTCCTGGTGACCCAAATCCTTCCATTTTGCTTTCCAGATGTCAGCTACATCGTCAACTGGTCTACGGTTCAACGCATCAGCAACTACGTTGGCTTTCCCCGGATGATACTGTATATCGAACTGGTAATCTTTCACAAACTCTAACCATCTGCGCTGACGCATATTCAGCTCTCGCTGAGTGAACAGGTACTGCAGTGACTTATGGTCTGTGAACAAACGAAATTTCTCGCCCAATAAATAGTGCCTCCAAATTCTCAAGGCAAAGACGACCGCAGCTAACTCCAGGTCGTGGGTGGGGTAATTCTTCTCATGCGGCTTAAGCTTGCGGGAAGCAAAAGCTATAGCCTTCTCTTCCTGCTGAAGTACTTTCCCAAGTCCTCGTAAGGACGCATCTGTGTAAACCAGGTACTCCACACCCGGCTTCGGTAAAGCAAGGACTGGTGCCGAAGTAAGCTTGTCCTTCAGCTCGTCGAAAGCCAACTGACAAGCGTCATCCCAAACATATGGTACCCCCTTGCAAGTCAGATTCGTCAATGGACCCGCTATTTTGGAGAATCCCCGAATGAACCTCCTGTAGTATCCGGCTAACCCCAAGAAACTACGCACTTCCGTCGGTGTCGTGGGCTGTCCCCACTCCCTCACCGCTGACACTTTTCTCGGGTCAACTGCTATCCCCTGCTCAGAAACAACATGGCCCAAGAATTGTACCTCTCGCAACCAGAATCCACACTTCTCGTACTTAGCATACAACTTATGTTCTCGTAGAGTCTGAAGAACCTGCCTCAAGTGTTCGTCATGCTCATCCTCGGAGTGTGAATATATCAAGATATCATTTATGAAAATGATGACGAATTGATCCAAGAACTCTCTGAACACTCGGTTCATTAAGTCCATGAAAACGGCTGGGGCATTTGTGAGTCCAAACAGCATCACCCTGAACTCATAGGACCCATATCTCGACAAGAAGGCAGTCTTTGAAACATCCTGCTCTCTAATCCTTAGCTGATGGTACCCCGACCTCAGTTCTATCTTCGAAAAGAAAGTTGCTCCCCTCAACTGGTCGAATAGGTCATCGATTCGAGGCAACGGGTATTTATTCCGTATCGTGACCTTGTTCAACTCCCGGTAGTCCACACACAATCTCAGTGAACCATCTCTCTTCTTTACAAATAAGACTGGAGCGCCCCAAGGTGAGGTACTCCTACGTATGAAGCCCTGGCCTAATAGCTGCTCAATCTGATCTCGTAGCTCTCGCATCTCTGCTAGAGCCATACGGTATGGTGCGAGCGCTATAGGTCTCGTATCCGGCACTAAATCTATAACGAAGTCTATCTCGCGACTGAGCGGTAGGCCTGGTATCTCCTGAAACACATCAGAAAACTCCCTAACAACTAGTATCGAGTCCAAAGGAATCACAACCTCCTTAGAGGTATCCTCCTCAATGTAATATAAATGAGCGGTCGAACCTCCCTCTGGGCGAGGCATCGCCACTACAAACATCTCTTGCCCCGGAATGGAAAAAACAATGTTCCCACCGAAGCAATCAATCATGGCTCTATGAGATGCGAGCCAATCCATACCAATAATCACGTCATGCTCGTGCATGTCTAAGACTAGCATGTCTGCAGGTAATACCAAGCCACCGATCTCAACCCCTACACCCCGGCATATAAAGAATATAAGTGACCCACTCCCCAGTGGTGAGTTGACACACGTCACGGTGCTCTCTGCTGTGGCTAACAATCCTAAGGACTTCGCAAAAAAATATATAGCTATATAAAAATGCATTGCCCCAGTAGAATAGAATGACCCAACGTTCCATGGATAGAAAACATACCCCAAATCGCGGGTGGTGCCTGTGGGGCTGCTGCCTGGTGGACATTAAAGGTATGTCCGTACTGTAACTGCCCATGTTGCACTGGTGTTACGGTAAAGTTAGGTAGGTCTGGTACCTGAACTGGTGCTGGGAGAGCGACTGGAAAAAGTGGCCCTTGCGGCTTCTTACGGGCACATTGTTGTCGTGAGGCCCTAACACCCTCTGGGCAATCTTGGCGTTTATGGCCATGCGTGCCACACACAAAACATTTGCCTCTAAAGTTACTCCCCCTCTGACCCTGCTGTTGTTGGGGTCGGCCTTGCTGACTTGGGGCTTTATTCCCCTTTCGAAACTGCTTCATTTTACCATGTTGTTGACTAGAATTGACCCTATCTTGGGTAGTTTGCTGTCGCAATCTTGGAGTCTTCGCACCTTTGTCAGCTTTGGTCACACGCATTGGGCTAACCTCTCTAGGCCTTTTGCCTCCTCTAAGTTGCATGCTGCGTTCTTGGTATTGTAAAACGGCAGTGGTGACTGCTTGTGCTACGATGCCTGCTAACTCGGCGGTTGATATTCTCTCTGGGAATACCTGAGGTGTGAGTCGACCTCGCTCATTGACTCCCTCAACCGTTTCAACTAGTTCTACTCGACGGTCCATCTGAAAATTTAAATGAATTTGGATGAGTACATCATTCAAATAAACAAATCGCAGAAGCACGAATTTCCAAAGCATAGAGATGAACACTACATTCCTAGTATTAGGGTTCTATATCAAAGAAAACAGCGCTGAAAGCATAATAAGCCTCACAGATCCTAAAGGACACTAGAACCTGATGCTCTGATACCACCTGTGACACCCCGCCTAATTAAATACCGGGCGATCACTCCTTTATTAAATTAAATCAAGGTAACCAGTTGGTTCATTCTCAGCATCACTGTCGATAAAAATAATTTTTCCAATTTAACACCCTAAATAATTAAGCTAAGTGTCAAAACATTTTTCATACGAACTTCCAATTTTAAATAAAGAAAAGATTTTATTAATTCAAAACAACATTTCTACAATAGAGAATCACACCACGAAATTTAAATAAAGCCATACATTCACCAAACGAATGACAATAATATAAAACTAAGGTCATAAACCATCCTGAATAAAATCCCATAAACAATACTGGAATAACTGAAATATAAAAATCCCAACAATAAATGAATGATGAAAAGGGCGACACATGCCCAATACATGAGAGTAATAAGAGTGGAGTCAAGAACAGAAGTCGTCTACTCAAGTGACCTGCAACTCCCACCTAAGCTGTAGCTCGTTCTTCTCAAAGGATCCTAAGCAAGACGCCCCTGTGGCTGGGCACCTGAAAATATACATATATATATACACAAGAGAGAGAGAGAGAGAAAGAAAATGGGTCAGGGCCCGAAAGTGTGTTTGATTTTAAAATACGTTAAGCAAGTATTTAAATTGATACAGGCCAATGCAACATCATATTAGTTCGTCTCTCTCTTGAGAAATACTCACCTCTCTTCTAATGTGCACGCCTATCGCACTAACCTTCCCATTGGTTTGTTCTTAACAATTTATCGCACCTAACTTTCTAAAAGATTTACTTAACTTAGGTTACTCGTAAGGTTTACGATTCAACGATTAAATTCTAAAAAATATTCCAATTAGTAACCAAAGTTTTCCATTTTAACTTTATAAAATCCATAAGTTTCCCAGTGACATATTATTTTTGCTAAAAATAAGTATTCATAATTTAGTCCAGGATTATTCTTCACTTACTACGTTACGACAATAGTTTAAATTCCTCAATTCAGATATATATATAAATTACTCGTATAGTTTATATATATCTCTATACAGATAATCACCAACATATAGACTATGGTGTAGGTATATTCATTCTTTCTCAAAACAAGTATTTATAATTTAGTCCACAACCATGTCCTACATATCAAACCACGGTAGGTAGTTCCAAATTTCAGAATTTCATATATATATTAACTACTCGTATAATATATATTATAACAGCACCCCCAACTAAATTATGGTGTGAGCATACTCTACTATCCAAAGCCCCATATCACTCATACTAAGGGGAATACATTCGGAATCACTCTCGAAATGTATTAACAAAAATACACAAACAATATTGAGGCGAAGAATAGATTCCAAGTCTCTAAGAGGACGTCACATACCTACGGCTCTTAGGACCGTCTGAACTATCACGTCGATAGCCTGTACCAAGGACATCTATCTTCTAGGGTGCAAGTCAATATCCCCCCGAAGGAAACACAGGATAAGACCGTCCCAGCGCGGTAACCTCAGGGATAGCAAGTACCGTGGGTATGATTTTCACATGCATATAATATATGTAACCACAATATATAAAGATACCCATTCCATTATATTAATATAGGTTTCTCTCGTAACCCATAGTCATAACATTAATCTTTAATTTCCCATTATTATGATTACGTAAAAGGTTTCGTCTCCAACCTTAACTCGAAGAGTTTTCTCACTCATTACCTAATACTCATGGGTTATAACCTTACTAATCTAAAGTTCAGTAAATAACTTTCTTTGATTCCAACGTAACTCTCTTACGCACCTCACCCTTAAGTTTCATAAATCTAACAACCTAAAGTAAATATCCCATAATTACCCTCCTCGTTGAAGATTAAAGGTTCTAACATAGGTCCATATACCCTACTGGTCCTCAATATCTCCCAAATCATTTTATTTAGATAGCCCAAGGTTTATTCCACGATAAATTAATTCAACTAATTAAACAAGGGAAATAATAGGCTGCCAGGAAGGGTCGATCGATCGACGTCTGGGGGTCGACCGATCGAACCTTCGATCGATCGACGCTATAGGGTCGATCGATCGATCAAACAGGTATTTCGATTTCTGCAGAAGTGCAGTTACGGGTTTAGCTAATATTCTTCATTCAAATCCATAATTTTCAACACTAATCGTCCCAAAACTTATACTACAATCATGGTAATATATTTCCAGATGTTTCTAACGTTAAGCATGCATATAACCATCATTAAACATGATTAAACAACCTAAAATCTCATCTAATCATCAAGAACCCTAAGTTTTCTTAATCTATTGTTCTAGTCAGTTTTCTCCAGAATTTTCTTCTACAATAACATCACAAATTCGTGGGTTAAACATCTACTTCACATATTAATTTCCAGAATAAGGTTCATATGATTTCTACATGCAAATCCCTATTAAAATTGGGTTTTTCTTCCATGGATTATACTCTTAATCATTCCTACACTAACATGATTATTGCACCAACGAAAATAAGCAAGTTAAACACTTGCCTGGGATTTCAGAGGTCTGGTTTCCTGCTGATATTGGTGTGGCTGCGTTCTCCTCCTCGCGATCTACGCGTTGGTGGTGACGGTGATGCAAAAGGTGGTGTTTTTGGCCTTGAATCACCTAACAAGGTCTCTCCTCTCTTCTCCACTAGCCGTCTTAGGGTTCTGAATGATCTAACCCTAAAAGGCTGACTTAAAAGGCTGCTAAGGATGGCTGAATTTCGTGGGTTTAATTACCCTAATATGTAAAATGACCAAAACGCCCTCCCGGGTCACTAATTTAGCCTAAAAACATCCCGAGACCTAAACTAAACCCCCGGGTACACTTTTCTGACTATTTCGACCCTTCCGGACGCGTTGGCGCACTCAAAACGACCATACGGACAACTTATAAAATATTCACTTTTTAATTAACATAATTAGTCCCGACGCGACACGAGCACGTCCCGACTTAATTTTTCCGAATTAGTCATTTAATTCACTTATGACACTCAATATAACCAATATAATATATTACTATGCTCATTAGTAATATTCAACAAGTTTCCCATAATTACTAACTCTAGTCACGTTAATAATTATAACATAATTAATTTCCGGATTTTTATTGAATAAATCCCCAAATTAAATATAGCATAAAAATACGGGGTATTACATAAAGTAATGCAAAATAAGTGTAATCAACATCCAAAACTCAATGGAAAAGTAAATATGTATGTCTGCCTGCAAGAGACCTCAGACAAAACACTTAGACTTGTGTTAATTGGACTAGTGTGTCTTACCAGACCAAATCTATCTTTAAGGACTTAAGTGATAAAGTCAAGCCTTCGTCGTATCAGTATTGATCCTATTGCGATCTCTATGGGCACCCCATTACCGAGTGTTTTTAAAAAATATTTTACAAACATACTTATAAAAAATTTAACTATTCTAGAAAGAGTAGGAATATGTATGTTCTACCAAAGTAGACCACGGATAACTCTAAATATAGGAAGAAAAAGGGGGGACCTAAGACTAAGAAGAAATCATTTAGAAAGAGCCCTCAAACCTTTTCTAAATCAAAGGCTAAGAATTTTTTTAAAACCAGGCCCAATTGGATTAGAAAAGATGACTTGTTACCCTAACTCAAGTGCAATATGGCGATAACAGCTTTTAAGGCCCATTGCACCTCAACTGGTTGCTACTTAGATTCTGGGTGTTCTAAACATATAACTGGGGATGAGTCAAAATTGACAAATAAGACAGACTTCCTTTGAGGTAGTGTCTTATTTGGCGATGGAGTCTCATTCCAAATCATTGTTAAAGGAACACTGTGTGAAGAAGGGCTCCCTACTTTAAATGACATCTTACTAGTTAAAGGTCTTAAGACTAACCTACTAAGTATATCATAATTTTGTGATTTCAATCATACTGTTACCTTCTCTAAAACCAACTACAAAATTTTGAATCAAGAGGGTAACAGTATCCTTTCTGGAAACAGAACCGCGGATAATTGTTACACAGTGATTCCAAAGACTGAATCTTGTAAGATTTCCAAATTAGAGGATTCTGATTTGTGGGACAATAGATTAGGATACACAAAGTTTGATAACCTTTGTAGATTAAGCTCCCAAGAAATAGTTTAACAACTATGGAATCTTATTAGAAGTTTAACAACTTTTGAGTCTGTGAGAGTAGGTGCCATGGAAAATTTGAACCCCGAAAGCGGCCTATGCTTGGTTAGCTGTCGCGACCTATTTGAACCCAGGCAGCGACTTATTCTGACTGGCATGTGGATCCAAGGCCTAATTAGTTTTCAAGTATGTATCTTATCTGCATAGTGACTATAATGGTCATATAAAAAGCCCCCAAGCCATAGTGCCATGAGGTGGAGAGTTGGTCCTACGACTGTATACTAAGATCATGCCGCGGTGTCATTATCATTTTGAAATATGGCCATGGACAATGCAAGGAGACACTTCACTATCCACCTCCCACTTATATAAATAGTATTTGGTCATGGCCTTCATTTCCTTACCCAAACCTTTGAGAGTTAATCGAGAGAGAATCCTTATCCTTTTGACTTTTTCGTTCTCCGATGAATTTCCAGGTGGTTAGAGCGTACTTTCAACGCATGTTATGGTGGTTTGAGGCAGTTTTTGATCGAGAAACTGGTCGTCATCCATTGTTCACTCATTTTAGGTAACCATCTCAATAATATATTCTTTTCCTGTATTTTGTTTCTCATTCTTTGCATTTCATTACTTTAATCCATGCGGATGTATTTTTTATCTCTCAAATTTTGTAGAAACTAAGGTTTATTGGTGTTTGCATTTTTTTCTTTGTATTTTTTATCTCTGAAATTTCTGGGTAATATGTTGATGATTGGAATTTTTCTTGGATTTTTTACCACATAGCTATAAATTGGGTTTGATATTGGAAATTGATCTAGGTTAGGATTGGGATTTTCAATTTTTTCGGGTTGAATTCTTCCCTGTCCTCATTTTGGATTTTTATTTTGGCTAAGAACACTAGGAACATGTTCTTGGTGTTTTTGGCCAAAATCACAGGGTTTTGGGTTTTTAATATTTGAGAATTTGCAATCCGATCGTTTACCTATTTGTGCTTTTGGACGCGACTGGTAATATTACTTGTGCTATTTATCTGTAGCCTTTTCTTAATGTTTTGTTAAAATCAAAATTCCTTTCGCTGGAGTCTTTAGTTCTTGAACTCTTTGGTTGCGACCACTAAGTTACTTCATGCTTTAGCTTGTTAATCCTTTTTTATGGTTGCAAACCATATATTGCTGCATCCATTAATCTGAAGTCAGGAAATTCTTCCTAGTTATAGTTAGTTCTAGGATTGATTGACTTTAGCCTTTAAAAACGTATGTGCTTGCGTTCAAATGAGCAAACTGTATATTAAACACCTTTTAACCCAAACAAACCCTAAACATGCAGCAATATGTGATTGAATATGATGATAATCTAAACAAGAACATTCAAACACATGCAATTGAGGAAAAATCCCCAGAGGGGCAAAACCATTTATTTTCATTATAATATTGTAGGATTTACAATTTTGGATTACAATGAAAATACAAGTGACTAAGAATTACCCTCAGGTATCGGATTCTGTAGTCGCGGCTGGAACTATCCCTTTCCAGTAGGGCTGGCGGCTGGAACTATCCCTTTCCAGTAGGACTGCAATGGAGAAGAGAACGGCTTCTCCACAAGGGTGTGAACAACAAGAATGCGTTCCTGGGTTGCAAAGTGATTCACAAAGGATTGGCAATTTGTGTGAATCAAATAGCTAGAGTCTAGATGCTCAATTGGTGAAGACTTAGGGCTTTCTGAACTCTGAAAATCGTGTGTTTAAGTCTTAGAAAACCACTTCCCGTAGTGGGTTTAAATAAGAAGTCTCGGGCCTTAAAAATCTGAACACGATCTGTTGAAGTTTATCCCAGGCGGACTGGTCCGGGTCTGATGCGGATCGGTCCGATATACCGGATCGGTTCTTTTATTCTGAGGCGGATCGATCCGTTGATGATCGGATCGGTTCACTTTCAGTCTTCATCGGTTCGCTTGCGGTCCGGGGTATACTGGCCTTCTGACAAATAAGCGGATCGGTCAGGGTCTTTAGGCAGACCGGTCCGGTTAACCGAATTGGTTCTTTTATTTCAGCGGATCGGTCTGGCTGTCAGACTATGATTCCTCTTCTTCTTTTGATATTCGGATCCGTTGAATCTTGAATTTTTTCAACGGTGTAACGGCGTGCGACATAATACATTGATAATGGACAAAATGTCCTTACAAATCTCCACCTATGTCTATTCCGGTACATACATAAAAACAAACATCCGAATTATCAAACAACTAAACATGATGCCTATATAAATCTACCCTTCCATGAACCCAAAACTGGAAAGATACAATTGAATAAGACTACATCGTTTGCTCTTCAATACTGCAGGAATCTCAACGCTTTTCTCATCAAGGTATGCAATCCAATGATAATCCATGTAGTACCTACACACATGAGACAAAGCAAAATACCAAGTGACATGTCGAGTTTGAAATGAAATAAACATGTATACCAATTTATGAGCAAACTCAAACTTTCAAAACTTTCAAAACTCCCCCATAATAAGATAATTCATTCTCCCCCTTTTTATGATGTCCCCAAATGGACAAATGAGAGAAAGAAATCAAATAAGCAAGTGCGGGGTGTCACTAGGATAAAATCACACCATGAATGAACAAAAAGCAACCAAGACGATGATAGCGTAAATGAAGTGGTGTGATAAAATTTGATAGGAAAATCATTGCATACAAACATGACATATGTGCACGATGAATATTGGATATTCCTAGCGAATGAACTCAAATGCTTCCTTTGGTGTAAAATAATGACAATATAAGATATTGACTCAATCAAATCAACAAATCAAAGCTCAAAGTGATTTTCACACCAATAACGTCCAAAATGATTTTATGCTTTTTCAGGACTTTCAAGGAAGTGCAAACCCGTTTAAAGATTCTCCAACCAAACTCCTTCTGATATAATATTGAATAGAGGCATTCTAAATTCTCAAACTTTGGAGAATTGATGGTGAAACCTAAGTGGCCCATATTTGGCATGAATTGCTTTTTATTACCTTTAAATTTTTTCGGGCTCTTTAAACCTCTTTGGACCTCGGATATTAAAAATTCCTCCATTTTTAGGTCCTTTTTAACCTTGGATTTTGCGCAAAGGATAGATTATCACCTTTCGCAGCACCTCCCCATTATATAAAAACACACAGTCTCACCAAAACGGTTTTTACATGCATTCCAATCTTGTCAAGTTTTATCGCATATTGTACATTGTATAGACAGGATTGAGATGGAAACACTCAAGACAATATGAGAGAGACAAGTGCAATAATCAAATATAGACGTGCATGTGTGCAATAAAGGATATAGGAGTCAAACATATAGGAAGATATCACTAATTACATCTCAAAGACTCCAACCAATGTAAATCACATAAATGAAATGATGTAGCCTCTCAAATCTCTATCAAACAGTCACATGGATAAATGAAATGAAGTTGTGACTTGGCTACCTTAAATGCTCATCCATAAAAGAAGAAAAAACAAAAATCTTTTTGGATTTTTCAAAAAAATTATCAAAATGAAATCTTTTTGTGCTTTTCTTAAAAATTTTCTTAAAGGAAAATCTTTTTGTATTTTTTTAAAAGGCAATATAAACAGCAAAAAGAATAAATAAAAGTTGTACAACTAAGCAATGGTACATATAAAACAGACTAGAAATAGGAAGCATATGATATGAACATGAGAAAGCATCCTATTCTAGACATACAACATCCTCTCTGTCAACTGTGAAAATCCCCAAACACTTCCTAAGACTCTCAAATCTAAGGGCATCTAAAGGTTTCGTGAAAATGTCTGCTAACTGACGGTCGGTAGTAACAAAACTCAGGGATACAGTGTTTTCCACAACTAACTGACGAATAAAGTGCTCACGTATCCTGATGTTTTTTGTGCACAAATGCTGGACGGGATTACGGGATATGTGTATCACGCTCGTGTTATCACAAGAAATGATCATGGTGTCTTGTGAAATCCCATAATCCTCCAATATTTGCTTCATTCACAAGAGTTGTGTGCAACAACTCCCGGCGGTTATGTACTCAGCCTCTGCAGTGGACAAAGAGATGGAATTTTGCTTCTTGCTCAGCCAGGAGACAAGAGCAGAACCAAAATAGAAACACCCATCAGAAGTGCTCCTACAACCATCTACATCCCCAACCCAATCGGCATTCGAATAGGCGGATAAACGGTCATTGGTATCAAAGAAATACCAAATATCGTATGATAGAGTCCCACTCACGTATTTAATAATACGTTTTAGAGCAAGTAAATGTGACTCTTTCGGAGACGCCTGATATCGCGCACAGACTCCAACACTAAAGGCGATGTCGGGACGACTGGCAGTCAAGTAGAGAAGACTACCTATCATACTCCGATATAAGATTTGCTCTACGTCCTTGCCTGAAGTGTTCGTACTAAGCTTTGTAGTGGTACTCATAGGTGTACGTGCATGCTTAGCGGAGTCTAAACCAAATTTCTTCACTAGGTCTCTAGCATACTTGGATTGGGAGATGAACATCCCATCCTCTAGCTGACAAACCTGGAGACCAAGGAAGAATGTAAGCTCACCAACCATGCTCATCTCAAACTCACTTTTCATTTCCTCCTCAAAGTAGTGAGCATGTTGGGAGCATGTGGATCCAAAGACTATGTCGTCCACATAGACCTGGGCAACCAAAATAGCACTGTCATCTCTATTGACGAACAACGTCATATCTACTCCCCCTCTCTTGAAGCCACGAGCTAAGAGATAGGAAGTAAGCCTCTCGTACCAAGCACGGGGTGCTTGCTTCAAACCATACAAGGCTTTTCTAAGATAGTTGACATGCTCTGGGTGCTGAGGGTCTTCAAACCCTTTTGGTTGTTCCACATAAACCTCCTCCTGAAGAATGCCATTCAGAAGGGAACTCTTGACATCTATCTGGTATAACTTGAAGCGCAGATGACATGCAATGGAGAGCAGAAGACGGACGGACTCAAGCCTCGCAATAGGAGCAAATGTCTCCCCAAAGTCTACACCCTCTATCTGTGTGTAGCCTTGAGCGACCAACCTAGCCTTATTTCTGATTATGGTACCATTTCATCCATTTTGTTCTTGAAGATCCACCGGGTACCTATCACATTAGTCTCACTAGGTCGGGGGACAAGTTCCCAGACATTATTCTTTTTAAACTGAAGCAACTCCTCCTGCATAGCAGATATCCAATGTTCATCCTTGAGTGCTTCTTTATGGTTCTTGGGCTCGACTTTGGACGTGTAGCAAAGATGGCTAACAACGTTCTCTAGATGAGCATGAGTTTTGACCCCTAGAGTGGGATTGCCAACAATGGAAGACGGGTCATGACTCTTGCGAACCCAAGAAGGTGTGTCCCCTAACACAGGAGTAGGGTCCACAGAGTGTGAGAGAGGAACAGGTAAATCACTGTCAGAACAATACTTATCCTCACACTGAAGGTTATGATCAATAACCGTCGAAGGTTCGTCATCTTGCATGGTGACGTTTATTGATTCCATAACCTTAGATCTCTTCAGGTTAAAAACCCGATACGCTCTGCTAGTCGATGAATATCCTAGAAATATTCCATCGTCGCTCCGGGAGTCGAACTTTCCTAATTTCTCTATATCCCGTAGGATGTAGCATTTACTCCCCCAAACACAGAAATATGCCAGGTTGGGCTTCTTACCAGTCCACAACTCATAAGGAGTCTGAAGTGTGTGTGGACGCAACTACACCCTATTCACCGTGTGGCATGCACTAGACACTACCTCTGCCCAAAATCTCCTAGAAATTTTACGACCTAGAAGCATAGATCTAGCCATCTCTTGGATCGTTCTATTCTTCCTCTCAACAATCCCATTTTGCTGAGGAGTTCTCACAGCAGAAAACTCATGTTTGATCCCGAGGCTATCACAGTAAAGGTATACCTTTTCTTCTGTGAATTCAGTGCCATCGTCACTACGCATCCTGTTAATAGTGACACCGTGTTGATTTTGTAGGACAGGACACTTGGTCGTTAAAAATTCTACAGCATCGGATTTCTCTCTCAAAAAACCTACAATGGAGTACCTAGAGAAATCATCTACCATCACGAGGATGTAACTCTTACCACCTAGACTCTCAGTACGAGTGGGACCCATAAGATCCATGTGAATCAACTCAAGAACACGAGAGGTCGTAATGGAATATAACTTCCTATGAGGACTACGAATTTGTTTTCCCAACTGACAGGGTCCACAAACGGTCGAAGTTAACTTTCCAAGAGATGGTAAGCCACGTACTAGGTCCTTTTTATCTAAACGATTAAGATCTCTAACGTTCACGTGACCTAGACGTTGGTGCCATAGATCCATAGGAGTGATCGTGGCGCTGTTGCAGACAAGTGAGGATGTGGGCTCAGTCCCACAGAAATTATCCTCGGTCCTCACCCCTTGCACTAATAGTTTACCGGATTGATTATAGACTTTACAAGTATTCCGGTCAAACTTTACTGCAAAGTCAGCGTCGCACAGCTGGATAATGCTGAGGAGGTTTGCTTTCAAACCTTTGACGTACAAAACCTCTTCTAGCTTAGGAAATCCAGGTAACTCGACAGTACCTCATCCTACAATGCTAGACTTGCTCCCATCTCTAAAGGTGACTCTGCCATCCTGATAGTCCTCAAGAGTCGTAAAAAATGAGGCATCACCTGTCATGTGTCTGGAGCACCCACTATCAAAATACCACTGTGAGGTATTATGTTCTTTGAGAGCAACATGAACAACAAAGGCATTTTTATCTTTCTTAGGCACCCATGCAGAGATGACCTTTTGTTTGCCTTTGTTGTTGTTGGTTTTAGCTGGAATGTGAGAAGCATTCACTAACGGCAAAGTCATCCGTCGGAATTCTTCCATTAAACTCTGGGACGTGGCAGCTAATAACTCAACTCGCTCTCTCAGACTAGAAAACTCATCAGTATGACGTGGTGGAGCAATAGTACGTCGTGTCTGACCCATGCTATAGCAAGACTTCCTAAGGTGGCCTTTTCTTTTGCAATAACTACAAAAGAGTACAGTCAAAGGCGGACCTTGGTTTGCCTTTCTTGGTCGAACTCTCCTTCGAGGTTTTTGACGATGGCCATAGGGATTCGTAGTAAACTCAGGAACTGGTCCTGGTGTAATTTGGGACATGGAGGCACCATCATAACCAATTCCTTGCTGATTACCAAAACCTAACACGAGGCCGAGGAGCATTTTTCCCATCTTTCCAGATATGTCCTCGATTTGAACCTTTACTTCCCGTGCTTTCTCAAGATCATGAGTCATCTGGGCAACAAGGGATTCAAGTTTCTTTCGAGTCTCCACGGAGGAATGGAGCTCACTCGTAAGACTAGCCACTTGTTTAGTCAACTCCTCTCTATCTTTCTCAGAGACACTCTCTCTTTCTCTAAACACAGTCTCTTTCTCGTCACAGGAAGATTCTCTCTCTCTCTCAGGGCGGTGAAGGTGGAGGACTTTCTTTCTCTCGCCTTTCTTAAATCTTCCTCTAAGGCGGTGATCTTAAGAACTAGCGCTTTCTTACGTTTTTTAGTTTTAAATGACTCAGAATATAACTCAGCGTAGGCACGTTGAATATCACTCTCACTCTCACTTGAGTCATCCTCCCCCTCACTCACATCAATCTCACTATCTAGGTGTCCTTGTGAAGCATCATCTCCATCGTCATGAAGAGAACTAGGAGTGCTCACTTGACTCGCCATGAATGCGGTGAAGTTACACTCATGCGGTGACTCATCTCCTGAATCCACCATCTCGACCTCACTGTCGCCACTAAGGGTAGCATTAAGGACAACTTTCTCTTTCTCTCTATTCAGACGATTGACACACTCAAAGGCTCTATGACCCCTACCATCGCACTCAAAATATCACTCACTTTCTTTCTTAGGAGGATTTTTGGAGTCTTTTTCATTTTTCTTTTCAAACTTATTTTTCTCAAATTTCTTTTTATCTTTAAAATTGCCATTTCTCTTAAATTTGAGAATCCTCTTGAAATTTTTAGCAAAAAGAGCCAAATCATCTAGGTCAAAATCACACTCAGAATCTGACGTGTCAGTCTCTTTCTTTCTATACGACTCTACCCTTTTTCTAGACGACCCCTTACTCCTTCTCTCTTGGGCTTTAAGAGCAATTCCCTTATCTTTAGATTTAGCAGTTTTAGGGAACATATCAATTTCATAAGTTTGCAAATCTCCTACAAGTTCTTCCAATTTTAGCGTATTTAAATTACGCATAGAATTTAGCACAGTGACTTTAGGGATAAAACGCTTAGGCAAAGAACGAAGAATCTTTTTAACAACTCTATCATTAGGAATATGTTCACCAAGATTAAAGCTAGTATTGACAATGTCAGAAAGTCTAGCATAAAATTCATCAAAGCATTCAGATTCATGCATGGTGATGGTCTCAAATTGAGTTGTCAAATTTTGCAACTTAGATTCTTTTACAACATTAGTTCCTTCATGGGTGAGTTGTAAAACATCCCATGCCTCTTTTGACGTGGTTCACGTCATTATACGTTTGAACTCATCAGGTGTGACAGACCCAGAAATAGTACGTAGACCCTTAGAATTAAAAGATGCCCATTTAAATTCTTCATCAGTCCAAGAAGTGTCAGGTTTTAAATTGATCACATTATCAACAGTCATGGAGGGAGGAGTCCACCCTCTTTCTACTAAAATCCAGACACGTTCATCAATGGCTTTTAAAGCCGACCTCATTCGGGCTTTCCAATAAGCATAATTTGTCCCGTCAAAAACAAGCATTTTATTATATAACTTCTCCATTTGAACACGCGCTTTTTTTTTTAAATCAATTTTTTCAGAAAATTGATATCTTAAATTTTTTTTGCGGAAAATAGGAATGCGCGATAGATTAGCGTAACCTGCTCTGATACCAATTTGAAAACGTATGTGCTTGCGTTCAAATGAGCAAATTATATATTAAACACCTTTTAACCCAAACAAACCCTAAACATGCAGCAATATGTGATTGAATAAGATGATAATCTAAGCAAGAACATTCAAACACATGCAATTGAGGAAAAATCCCCCAAAGGGGCAAAACCATTTATTTTCATTATAATATTGTAGGCTATATAATTTCGGATTACAATGAAAATACAAGTGACTAAGAATTACCCTCAGGTATCGGATTCTGTAGTCGCGGCTGGAACTATCCCTTTCCAGTAGGGCTGGTGGCTGGAACTATCCCTTTCCAGTAGGGCTGCAATGGATAAGAGAACGGCTTCTCCACAAGGGTGTGAACAACAAGAATGCGTTCCTGGGTTGCAAAGTGATTCACAAAGGATTGGCAATTTGTGTGAATCAAATAGCTAGAGTCTAGATGCTTAATAGGTGAAGACTTAGGGCTTTCTGAACTCTGAAAATTGTGTGTTTAAGTCTTAGAAAACCACTTCCCGTAGTGGGTTTAAATAAGAAGTCTCAGGCCTTAAAAATCTGAACACGATTAGTTGAAGTTTATCCCAGGCGGACCGGTCCGGGTCTGATGCGGATCGGTCCGATATACCAGATCGGTTCTTTTATTCTGAGGCGGATCGGTCCGTTGATGATTGGATCGGTTCGCTTGCGGTCCGAGGTATACTGGCCTTCTGACAAACAAGCAGATCGGTTCGGGTCTTTAGGCGGATCGGTGCAGTTAGCCGGATCGATTCTTTTATTTCAGCGGATCGGTCCGGCTGTCAGACTATGATTCCTCTTCTTCTTTTGATATTCGGATCCGTTGAATCTTGAATCTTGAATTTCTTCAACGGTGTAACGACGTGCAACATAATACATTGATAATGGACAAAAATGTCCTTACAGCCTTTGACTCCATATATTCTTTATTATATTTCTTGTATCTTCCACGACCTCTAAGAGGCTCCCCTGATCGTAGTGATTGAAACACCTAACTGTGAAGCCCTTATGCTTTTTAGGTATTGCCACATCTCTATGAGTTGGAATCCTTCAGATTTCCTAGACGACTTCTGGAGAAATCATTTTGGCATTCCACCTCTCGAAATTCCCTTGATAAAGCCTTTGAAGGCTAGTGGACCTTGTCAACTTAAGGACTACCCAAATTTTGTCACTATAGATTCTGACTCTACGGACTCCTCTAATTGTGGGGACACTAGAGAGTCTGTGGGCATAATAGGAGAAGATACAAACTATAGTAATAATTATCCCATTGAAAAGATAACTACGAATGCTATTGGGACTTGGCTGTCCCACCAGAGGCCACAAACACTCCAGCTGGACCTTCAAGCCAAACGACTGAAAAAGCTCCGATGGAATTAAACGTCCATTATATCATGGATGAAGAGTGTATCAATAAGGTTGTTGTGGCCATTGGAATTCCCCAAGGAGTCATCTGTACACTTCCTGTTGCAATACAAAGGTCACGTTTTGCAGTCCCTAATGAGGGGATTTGTTTTCATTTGCATGCTTTTCTCTAAGGGTTGTGGCAACCAGTTTTTGTCCTAGTTAGGAAAATGTTTAATGCTATGAATCCGTCCATAGATCAACTAGAACCAAATGGATGGAGGGACATTCTTGCCACTTTAGTCCTTTGGCAAAAGGAATTCACAAAGAATATTTCTCCCGCAGAGTTCTTCCATTTTTATAGGCCAAAGGAGAACTCTGTAGATTTTCCATATTATAATTACTTCACGCTACAGAATAGAGATCGATATCAGTATACTAAGAGGCCTACCTGTGTTAAAATTTAAAAGGAAAAATTTTCATCATTTTTGGGGAGAGTTGGGATTATCACTCATATAATATATATACTCATCGGGCACCCCATATAAAATCTATGGTGCTATCATACTCTGCTATCAAGTCCCCGTATCTCTCGTACAAAGGAAAATACTAGTTCGGAATCACTCTCGAACTGTATTAACACAAAACACATATAATGGAGGCGAAGCATAGTTACAAGTCTCTAAGAGGGCATCACATACCCTCACGTCTCTTAGGACCGTCTGACTACCATTATCGGATAGCCTTTACCAAGGATGCTAAGTTCTAAAGTACAAGTCAATATCCCCCATAAAGGTCCAATCGAGATAAGACTGTCCCGGCACGGAACCTCCGTGATAGCAAGTAGCGCGGGTACGATTACACACAGATATTTATATAATATATATTCATACACACATATTTATGTTTTCATCATTCACATAGGTACACACATGACCCATATTATATTCTTACCATACGCGACATGTAGCACCTGAGTCCTACGTATAATTAATCCACTCTTACTTTCTCAATTACCGTAAGTCCTTAAGTGCTTCTCGACTCTCAAAGTGTATCATCTCAATAAATATAAAATCAGTAGGTGTACACTCTCTACCCTACTTGTCTAAGTCAGTATTAATTCTCACAAGACCTAATTTAACATACGCATGATTTCCACTCCATTTTATAAACCCGAAATCCCACGGTTAAATTTCATATAAAGTCGTGTTACTCGGACCTTCCCTATACACTACTGGTCATTCCCAAGTCCCATATGATATTTAAATTATTTTCAAGGGTCCTTACACATTGGGATCAGATTAAGATTAAAAGGGGAAGAAGTTTTAATTTCCATTAGGAGTCAAACGATCGATGACAATGGTCGATTGATCGATCCAGTCGATCGATGGATTGAGCAATTATTTGCCTTGTTTCTTCAATTCTTCACCTACGAGTTTCATCCACGTAAATACTCAAAACCTCTATTAATTCATCCCAAACTCCCAAAAAATCAAACCAAAAGTTGTATTATCCTACATACATGATTTATAACGTAAAATATATACAAATTCATCAAGGGGTATCAATTAAAGGGGCTAATTCAAGCTAATTCATCAAGAACCCTATTTTATCATCATAATCAATATCTTCCTAATTATTCCAGAATTCAACCTCTATTGAACATCAATTTCGTAGTTATTGATGTAAATATATCAGTAGAGTTATCATAACATCATTTCTACTCATAATTTCAATATAAATCTCCCAAACATCATTTAATCTTTCATGAAAACATAAAATCATTATCTCATACACTAGCATGGATGTGTTATCAACTAAAGAATGCCAAGTTAGATACTTGACTCAAGAATGAAAATCTAAATTGTAGAAGCTAATGGGTATGATCCCGCTCCTCGTTCCCCGATCTACGCGTTGGTGGTGGAATTGGTGAGAATGGTGTAGTGTTGGTGGTTCTCCTCCTTTGAAGCCTTTTCTATTCTCTCTGCCTTAGACTCTCTACAACTCCAGTGTTTTTAACCCTTGAGGACTGCCACTTCCATCAGAAATAACTTCTCAATTTTGGACATTAATTTAGGCCTAAAATGGGAAATTACCAAAATTCCCTCCCGGGTTGCCGGTTAGGCCTAAAATCGTCCTGAGACCCAAACTAGACCCTTGGGTACACTTTTCAGACTATCTCAACCCGTCCGGGCACAGTGACGCACTCAAAATGATCATACGGGTGACTTAGAATTAATTTAATTTTTTCCATTAATTTAGTCCCGACACGACACATGCGTGTCCCGACTTAATTTCTATAATTATTGTATTATACACTCGCGAAAATTTTAATAAATTCAATATCATATATTACTTTACTCATTAAGTAATATTCAACATAATTCTTACCAATAATTACTAACTCTCATCACGCTAGTAAATATTCAAATTCAAAATCCGGATTAATATTAATTTAATTTGTCCCGATTTAATTTAATTAATCCCATAATTAAAGGCCATAAAAATACGGGATATTACATACTTCCCCCCTTATAACGGAATTTTGTCCCAAAGTTCGGAAAAAGTATACTAGATAAGAACAACTCGGCTATATGTTGCGCATCGTATCCTCGCGCTCCCGAGTAAACTACTCTGTACTGCCCATACATTAAGTTATCTATTACCCTTCATAATGAACACCTCACGTATGCTCATTTTAAATTATGGGTTATTATGTCACGTAGGTTCCTATTGAAGCCTTATAATTTAAGTTTCACCACTTAAACTTATTTAGATATTCGCTATCTAGCCTTCTACTATTCGCACCTTAGTAGATTAATCATTCTTTAGATACATACAATTATTCTTGCGACAATCGCTCATAAGTAGGTCATTTGTGTAGCATGTATTTTACACACATTATATACTCTAAGTATCAACCCATCTCTGATTTTTTAATAGGACTTGCCCCCCCCCCCCACCACATTTAACTAACAAGCAAGAAAACGACGAGGCTTACCGTGCCATACCTCAACTGACACCATGCCCAAAAGTGAACTTATATGACTTAGTGTACACAAACTCAACTCATGGAAGGGATTGCTCTTGATTTCCCCTAAGATTCAAGGGTACACACATAATTTATTTTCCTAATATTTGATTAGTCCTCTTATTCTTCCATTTGTCTGCGGATAAGAGGCCATACTCAACCACTCTCTATCCTATGGCCTCGCGAACACTCTTCCAAAATCAAAAGACAAGGATTGTCCTAATCGAACACAATATTAAACGGTACCCTATATAACCTTACTATCTCGGTTATAAAGATCTTGCATATTATCCCGTTGTATGATCAGTCCTAACTACCATAACGTGAGTTACTTGGGTCAACCGATCCACTATCACCATATAGTATCGTGACCCCATTGGGGATAAAACCCTTGGGAATTCTTTCCCATTACTAATTAGGAATTCCTAATGTTTGAAGAAACCCCCAGCTGGTTTCGAATGGTCCACCATTTACCAAAATATAGGTGACCTATTGCAAAATGAATTTTAGCAATATTTTTCTTTATTAAATCCCATCACCACGGCATTTAAGACATGATACATCTGAGTTTCTCTCAAATGTACCTCAATTCTTGATCCATGTCACTTTTCCTCACCGAGTGTCATAAATTCTCCCCTTGCTCAAAAACAGTTTTCTCGTGAAACTTCAGTCTCTGACGAATCATACCGGATAAGCTTCAACTTCCTTAGTTAAATGTTGTCGAACTCACATGACAATTACCTTCTACTGCCTAATACAAAACAATCCTCGTGGACATTTGGGGAATGATGGTCCTAACTGATATAAATGGTTGGGAATGAAAAGAGACACGTGGAGTGATACTATGATAAAAACTAACTAAAACCATCAATAACGAGTAAATATCATCTGATTTCCACAATTTAAATGAACAAGTTCATAATCCTTCCATTCCCACAATACTGATTACAATATGGTTTCTCTGAAAAATAAAATTCTCCAACTAAGTTCACACCACCAAATCATACATTGAAATATCTGCCAAATCCATGCTCTAAAATAATTATCCAAAATAGTCCATAGCATCCTAATCCATGCCAATCTGCCCCTTACGAGAAAATACGAGGAAGTACGCAATATAGAACAAATAGATGCTCAAATTAGCACGATGAATAAATTGTAACAATATGAATCTCATGCACAAATAAAATGCATAACTCAAGCCTTATATCAATTTATTCCTCAACCTCTACATAAACCTTATCCCAAAATTTCCAAATGCGGACAAAATCAAGATTTAGTCACTTAGGACGCCCATACACCTTATGTCTGGCACATTAATGCAGAATTCAAATATAATTTTCTTATATCAATCTTGACATCACGATTAGGCGACTCTACTGGCCTTAAGTCACAATAGAATTATTGATTCTGATTATATTCTCCCATATGTACATTAGTCAAGGTATGAAACCCATGTACTAATATCCAAACTTCTCTCGAACTTCTGATATTCGCTAGTTTCATGTGTGGGGTGTCTCACAAAGTGAAATCCAAACAAGGAACCCCCCAATACACTATTACCTAACATTATCAGTCGCCAAGATCCGTAAGGTCCTCTGTCCATAATATGTACCTTCCCACAGTCTCCGTATGTTGACATACAAGTCTACGCGTCCACTCTTATGTCCCTATAATAACATGAAACATGACACTCTCACTATCCCAAGTCTCTCTATATATATATATATACAACAATTTTTATCACTTGCTCGATACAGAACACGATATATCCCGAGTCACACCCAAATAAATCCCTACGCGCTGGGATTACATATAACTAGACAACTTACTCCCCGAAGTCTACGATATCATGATATTTTCATATATATATATATATATATATATATATATATATAGGCCCAACCCTATTTCAGGTGGTACCTCAGAAAAATAATATTACTCATCAGGAGTATCCATCACGATAGTCTTATTACTCAATCTACTATCATTCAAACATTCGGTAATTAATTAGTACACATTACCATAATAAGCTCGATTTTACTAACTTAATGCAATAATAATTTATAGCGATAAAATATGCCTTTAGTGCCCACCCGGGTCACTCACGGGTGACATTTAAAAGCCCCGTCGAGCCTGAAATACGGTATGATATTATTACAGAGGACTCCATGGTCCTGCCTAAAATCACCACTCTTGGGTTGTAAATTACTGGGCCCAAACATATGAATATAAGTATTAACTCCCACGTCTCTAAAGGAGTGATATAACAATGCGCTCTTCCTATCACAATGTCCTGAGCGCTAAACGTAATAAGGAGATAAATCTTTTCGTTCAATAGTAAACCCAAGCAAAACATCCTGCACTAGAGAAGCAATCCCGATAGACTTGCGGTGTCCGCCCACTATTGGTCTAATTATTACTATAAAACCATAATCAGGATAATATCATACTTGTATAACACATCACTAAAATGAGTAATCTCAATAGGGTATATACCACTATCAATACGCCCATTTGTCCTCTGCGGATAACACTAAAAATAAACCCGCTATACTAGGGAGAACATCCACATAATAATATTAATGTTATCGATATACGCACTAAGTCATCTCACATGATAATCCAACAATAATCAAAATGTAGTGACTCACTCGAGTTACATAAAACACACCTCATCCTCTGAGGGTAAGACTCGTTCTTTTACCTTGCCATTTGCCCTGGCTGCTCAAATGGTTTCCGATCATAACATGCCTCTCCGAACCAAATCAAAACTACTTTAAACATTTCCTTTACTAGGCATCATACTCTTGTCCCTTTACTCACTTTGGGTAAAACTAATGCATGCGGTCATACTCTCCATAAAGTATTTTTATCTTTAATCCACTTATCTTCGGCTATACTGACCAGATTAGGGTCGACCTTCTCTCGGACTCTGGTAGTCTCAACTTTGATGAATACCCCCATTGTTTCCTTAGTTCCGTAGGTGATAAGGAATACATTGCTGGTCTCAACAATCCTGACTGAATTCACCGTCACTTGGTACGAATTCAGCAATCTGAATTATTTAAATGGGTCCCCTGATGGGTCTCCCCCTTGTTATGTTTCACTTACAACATTTCATTCCGTCCTACTCTCCGAATAAATCTTTTGATTATTTTAGCTCCCTTCACAAAGGAGCATTAACATCTCTACTGACAAAGCGTGGCATTATCACCATATGGATCGACCGTCCGACAAAATATTTCCCCGAGTGTAGTCAACTTTTCGTATGAGTCGATCACCCACTTACAATCCTCCTCTATATTTGTATTTACTTCATCCGGTACAAGATTAGCTAAATAATTAAATTTCATTTTCACCCATGGGCCTCTATTCGGCCCTCCTGTGATGAGTTCAGAACAACGTTCACCTCTTATCCCAAACATCCTATGAAGGAACTTACGGTCAAATCGTACCTAAGATCGTTCCATTGCCACAACTTCCCACTTCTAAATTTGGTGGTTGACTCCCACCATTATAACTTTGCTCTGATGAGCCAAGAAATTTTTACCCCAAATTTTCACTTTCAGTTAACCACACTCCGCCATATGTCCAATCCTTTGGATAATTTTACCTTCGTTGGCTAACACACACAATTCTCACATTTCTATAACTTTCAATGATGGTTCTCTTTAATGCTTCATCTGACTCTCTCCCAATCCCACCACATTGGGTGAGCCTAATTTGTCACCACTTTCGACTATAGTAGCACTTGGAAATCATATGCTACGCCCTATCCATTTTTACAGTCCTGGTTTCCCAAGCCATAATAGGGGTGACGTCGACTACGGTTATCATCCTCAAATATATTCTACAACCTTAACTGAGCCATACCTCATGTTGTCAGCCCAATGGACCTCGACTATCATATTTCATTATTCGAACACGCCCGAACGCAAATAAGATTCACTAATAAATACGTTGTAGCAGGAGAACCAAATCTCACCATAGAAATCAACAATCCTAAACATAGGGATCTATATCAAAGAAGCTACACTGGAAGCATAATAAGTCGCACAGATCCTAAGGACACTAGAACCTGATGCTCCGATACCACCTGAGACACCCCACCTAATTAAATACCGGGTGATCAGTCCTTTATTAAATTAAATCAAAGTGTTCGATTGGTTCATTCTTAGCATCACTATCGAAAATAATTTTTCTTTATTAATCACCTAATAAATAATTAAGCTAAGTGTAAAAATATTTAATTTTATAGATTAAGTCCTACTGTTATGATTTAATATACGAAAACATTTTCATGAACACAATTAATAATATTGAAAACCAAACCATCCAAATGGAGTAACCAGGCTAGATTAACCAATCCAAATAAAATATTCCACAATGAAGGACAATGAAATAATTAAAACAATTCCAACTAAAACTGAATACTGAAATAATAAAGAGTATAAGTCTCTCTAAATTAGATAAAAAATGGAAATGGGCGACACATGCCCTATATAATAATGACTAAATAGAAGACAAGTATGAAGTCGTCTACTTCAAGGACCTACAACTCCCACACTAGTTGCATCAAGTCAACAGTCCAAAGATCTAAGCCTGATGCCCCTGTGGCTGGGCAATTGTAATATATATAAACAAGAGAAAGAAGAGATGATAAGAAAATGGGTTAGAGCCCGAGTGTAAAATAGCTTTTAAAATTGTTTAGCAAGTATATACAATTCTTACCAATTGATATTACACACATGTTACTACCTCAACACTCACTTAAGAATTCTCACCTCTCAACTAGTGTGCACGCCTAGCATACTAATGAATTAATATAGATAAAGCGAACCCGGTTAACTAGTCTAACCCAATCTTCCCTTATCAATCCTAATTTGTGTGATCGCATCACTACATTTCTATATGATAACTTCTCTAACGAATTTACAGAGTCCGCTATGCAAATCACAATATAGATTTAGACACTTAATTTGTTTAATATCAATTGCCAAATTTTATCTTCTTACAAGCACAGTAGAGAAATCACAAATATATGTATATATATTTATCACTCGTATAATATATATTCTCATCAGGCACCCCACATAAAATCTATGGTGCTGGCATACTCTGTTATCAAGTCCCCGTATCTCTTATACAAAGGAAAATACTAGTTCGGAATCCCTCTGAAACTGTATTAACAAAAAACACACATAATGGAGGCGAAGCATAGTTTCAAGTCTCTAAGAGGTTAGCACATACCCTCGCGTCTCTTAGGACCGTCTGACTACCATTCTCGGATAACCTGTACCAAGGATTCTATGTTCTAGGGTAAAAGTTAATATCCCCCATAAAGGTCCAATCGAGATATGACTGTCCCGGTGTAAAACCTCCGTGATATCAAGTAGCGCGAGTATGATTACACACAGATATTTATATAATAATTATTCATACACACATATTTATGTTTTCATCATTCAGATAGGTACACACATGACCCATATTATATTCTGACCATACGCGGCATGTAGCACCCGAGTCCAACGTATAATTAATCCACTCTTACTTTCTCAATTACTGTAAGTCCTTAAGTGCTTCTCGACTCTGGAAGTGTATCATCTTGATAAATATAAAATTAGTAGGTGTACGTAGGACTTTCATATAAAGTCGTGTTACCTGGACCTTGCCTATACCCTACTAGTCATTCCCAAGTCCCATTACGATATTTAAATTATGTCCAAGGGTCCTTACATATTGGGATGGAATTAACATTAAAAGGGGAAGAAGTTTCAATTTCCAGTAGGAGTCGAACGATCGATGAAAAGGGTCCATCGATCGACATTTTTGAGTCGATCAATCGATCGAGCAGTTATTGGCCTAGTTTTTGCAATTCTTCACCTACAGATTTCATCAACTTAAACCCTCAAAACCTCTATTAATTCATTCCAAACTCCCAAGCAATCAAACCAAAAGTTATATTATCCTACATACATGATTTGTAACGTAAAATATATATAAATTCATCAAGGGCCATCAATTAAAGGGGTTAATTCAAGCTAATTCATTAAGAACCCTATTTTATCATCATAATCAATATCTTCCTAAGTATTCTAGAATTCAACCTCTACTGGACATCAATTTTATAGTTAATGATCTACGTATATCAATAGAGTTATCCTAACATGGTTTCTACTCAAAATTTAAAAATCTCCAAAACATCATTTAATCTTTCATGAAAACATAAAATCATTATCTCCTACACTAGCATGGATGTGTTATCAACTAAAGAACAACAAGTTAGATACTTGCCCCAAGAATGAAAGTCTGAATTGTAGAAGATGATGGGTATGATCCCGCTCCTCATTCCCCGATCTACGCGTTGGTAGTGGAATTGGTGAAAATGGTGTAGGGTTGGTGGTTCTCCTCCTTGGAAGCCTTTTCTCTTCTCTCTACCTTAGCCTCTCTACAACTCCAGTGTTTCTAACCCTCGAGGACTCCCATTTCCATCAGATAAAACCTCTCAATTTTTGTCATTAATTAAGGCCTAAAATGGAAAATTATCGAAATGCCCTCCCGGGTTGTCGGTTAGGCCTAAAATCTTCCCGAGACCCACACTAGACACCTGGGTACACTTTTTTTACTATCTCAACCCGTCCGGGCACAGTGGCATACTTGAAATCACCATACGGTGGCTTAGAATTAATTTACTTTTTATTCCATTAATTTAGTCCGGACACCACACACGCGCGTCGTGACTTAATTTCTATAATTGTCATATTATACACTGATGACAATTTTAATAAATTCAATCCAATATGTTACTTTACTCATTAAGTAATATTCAACATAATTCTTACCAATAATTACAAACTCTCATCACGCTAATAAATATTCAAATTCAAAATTTGGATTAATATTAAATTAATTAATCCCATAGTTAATGGCCATAAAAGACGGGGTATTACATCTAGCTATTAGCTCAATGAATAACTAAAACTACTAAATGAAGAGGTCTCAGAGGTCGATACTGTAGAACATGAGCAAAGATGTAAGGATTCCTGAACATGATGAATCTGAGGCAGCTTTTGAGGGGATGTCTCATTAGATTGGTCTCGTCCAAACAAGACCAGACTTATGTATATCATATGGAGTTTCTTGGAAGTATGTAGTGAACATTGACATAGTATCACACCCTCATTGGAAGTGAAATTAATTTTTGATTTCCTACCACTCATGGAGATTTGGAAAAAAATCATTTTTAAAAGTGAAAGGATATGGAAACAAACTGAATCATTAACTTTGGAGAGGCGCGAATTGATATTAAGTGTGCTGAATTGTTTACCAAATCAGGCGTGTATTGGTATAAAGTTAAAAAAATAAGTTATTAAAATAGAGCCCTTGAAATAGTATGTTTGGGAGCAATGTTTTTACCTTTTAAAACATTACTGGTCATATAATCGTTTCTGACTAAGGTCCTTATTTACAACAACATCTGGATTTAAAAGATTGTCCAAATTATCTCAAAGACAAAGTTAGTATATGTGGCAATGAAAAATGACCAAAAATTGCATTTGGTCTTAATATTTAATAACCACCATTTAATCAATCACAAATTAAAAGTCTCTATCTTTTTTATAAAGTAAGGATACACTCAATCAATGGCCAGTATAAACACATGTTCACTATCGGGAAATTTGGTTCATTTATTATGTAAAAATGGAAAGTTCTCTATAAATTTGGGACAAGATGAAAAAACAAATAGTGGACTATTAATTCGGGATGGGGATAGTATATATTCAGATATGATACATGATACATAAGTGCAAAAACTCTACCCACATTTTATAGAGAATATTTCCTAGTTTAATCCTCTTTTCTCATTATAAAGGATTCATGAGATGTTCGCTGAAAATTATTAGAACAACATGCATTTGGATTTATAAGATTTGAGGTTCAAAGACGTGGGATTTATCAAGGCAACAAAAAAGAGATATCACATATGCAAATGGATGGTGTATATGCAAATACGTTATTAGGGTGGAGACAACATTTATTTCCTATGTCCTAAAAAGTAAAGTCAACAACAAAGTTAACAGCAAGTCTATGAAGTATAATAATATAAAGGAGTTTGGTGCTACAATATAATTACACATCTTCCTCTTGTATTTTTATTTATTTAAGTTATCCCAACCTGATATACATAAGTGTGACCTTGTTTGCATAAGACTCAGCCTGATCTCATGACCCCATCCAAGTACCAGTCAAAATCATTTGCATATAGTCCCACATTATGAAGGCCCACTTCAATCTATCTCGAACTTCAAGACCGAATCAATGGAATAGTTGCAATGCTTAGGAAGACCAGTTCTTCACACATAAGTGCTTCTATGTCTCGGCCTAACCATATCTCAACTTAATACTACACTACCATCCCGAGACTAATATGAAGTTCTTGAATAGGTTTCACAGTCTCGATATTACTCACCTGGAGGACTTCTTTAACAGTCTTCACCTGGACGAGACCACGAAAGATGAATTTAGTATCTCACATAGGACATGTGACTTGTGCATCACCAAGTTACATGGAAAAAATATTACAGGCAATCAACAACCCACGTGGCAGAATATTTCATCATCATGACTTACACATGAAATAAAGATATGGCACCCTCTCATTGGACTACTTAGCTCATGCACACCAGGTGCATGCTTGGTGGTGACACTGTGCATCCTCAACACTATAAAAGCCCACTTCATCTTCTTTGCAAATGATCGAGTAATTCAAAACCTTACTGAAAATCTACAGAATTGTATTCTAGAGAGAGGAGCCTTGTGTAATAATGTCGTTTAGTGCCTTATAGTGATACAAACACCATCAACTTACACATTAGAGTAAACCAAGGTTGAACCACTTATATGCCTGTGTCTTCTATCTCTCATATCCCCTTTTCTTATACATACATATATATATATATATATATGTGTGTGTGTGTGTGTGTGTGTGTGTGTGTGTGTGTGCATGTGCGTGTGTGTGTGTGTGTTATTAGTGTGATTTCCACTATTGTTGACATAGCCAGAGAGCTTGAGTTACCTTACTCTTAGAGGATGTAATTCCGAGCATCATCACAACCCAAACGACCCTAGGCATCACATACATCTAATCCCAAACCTCATATGCATGCTCATAATTACATCTTATTCATCTTAGTTGAGAAAAAGTACATATTCTACTTTTAACCATGTTATACATTTCAAGAATAAACTATATCTGGGATAGGTAAGGGTTCCATAATTTAAGATTTCGTACATATATAGTATATGAACATATCAAGGAATACAAACAATCTCTAAGTTTACATCCACATAAGTATGGTCCATAACATGTACATTATAAATGGGCAACTCATTAGCACTTACATAACAAAGGCCTATTCCTACTACCTTCGGGGATAGCTGGTGCATATTAGGCATAGTTATGGACTATCCCACACCTATAACAATCAAAGCATCTTCTACGGATAATCACTACACCGTCACACCAATCATATAACCCCAAAACCTATATGAAAGGATTCCCCATATACATCTATGCAAAATACAACTGGTACAGTCAGGATTAGTGTCTCACGTAAAATGATTAGAGTAAAACCCATCTTTCTCTTTAGGGTACCCACGTAGTCGCCTTCACTCGCACCCCATAAGGATATCCCCTCTAGTACATCCCTCACGAGTACTCACCCTCGGTATGTTTCATATAAATACACAAGATAACTTACCCACCTTTCAAGAAGGATATGGGTCTTATATCCATATAATAACATACATATCCTTTATCTAAGTAATTTCTCATTTATAATTAAAATTCTTATATCAATAGCTTATAATGTCCAAGTCTCCATTCCATTTGACATTCCCATTTAAGAAAATATTCGAAATCTGCCTTGGACGAGTGCATGGTAGTGAAACCTAGCCAATCGCATGGTACGTGTGCATGGATCATAAATGTATCCATTTGCATGACTGGAACACAAAACTCTTCAAAATTTTGACATTCTTCAATCTATAGTCCCTGTTACTACCCTTGTCTACAGAACTACCATTAACGGATGACCCTTTAGGATTTAATACCTACCATGTGCCCTAAATTGTCATACAAACTTCAAAAACTAAAGTTTATGCTATCCTTGCAAGTTTAGTAGATTTATATAAAAATTTAGAGGCATTTTCATGAAATTGAGAATTAGAACCTGGGATTTAAAATTCATCACTAAATCCTAAATTTCAAATCTTCTCATGAAATAACCAAGGGAATTTTTATCAATCTTTAAGTATAGCATAATTATAACATCAATTTGTTTGATATAACCTAAATTCATTATAAATTGTAAAAAAATTGATTTATGAATATAAACCAAGTTTTACTAATCAAATTAAATCCAAAGTTTGTTGTTTAACTATCTAAATCAAGTATTTCTAGGTTTAGAAGAATCCAATTAATAACTATATTCTAACACCAAAAACAATGATATTAAGATACTACATAAACTTGCCTTGATTGATGAGATGAAATCCAAATCCAATTGCTTTGAATTCTCTCATTCTCCTTGTCCAATTTTTCCCAATTATCTTCTGCATCAAGTTTTTTTTTCTCTCTCTAAAGCCTCTCTAGTCTAAGGATTTCTTCTCAAGTGTTTTAAAGTTATTTAGACTAACCTGAATTTTCCCTTTATTCTATTAACTACGAAATTAGGGCTAGACCCCATATGGGCCTTAAACCATTAAGCCCAAAACTACATCCAATTAGTCCAGAACCTAATCCAAGTTATACACTAACCCATAGGGCTTAAAACCCATTATTTTGAGTCCTAAACAAATATCCTATATGTCCAAAATGTTAATCCAAAGTGCAAACCCAACATCTTAATATTTTAATCGGTGTGAGTCCCAAAAACCATTATTAAATTAATTATACAGTAACTATCAATTTATTACCGTGTATTAACTCATATATCAATTTTAAATAAAATACACATAACACAACACATACAAAAATATAAATAGCAACATAACATGTTATTATAGGCACACATAATCATAAATAATACATTTTTTATTTAACTAATGCATTAAACTTACGGGAAATTACACCAACTGACTATCAACTCTTTCTCAACATAATTTCCAAGGAGAGCGCCTACAGTTAGAGAACACTACAAAACTGCGAGTTTTTTTAGACTCATCAAATCTTACGCAAACAAATTATCTTTAAATTAGAAGAACACAGTGTTTAAAAGCATCAAAAGCACCGACTGATCATTGACTACAACTAGGATATATGAAGATATCCTATGGTTGAAAAGATGTATTAAGAGATTTGGTTTTTCTTAAAACTCACAAGTATGTTTTTCAAGCATAAAAGAAAACCATACTAAAAAAAAATATATTTTGGTAAAAGATTTGCCAAAACAAGTTTAAGTATAAAGTATTTCTTTTAAAGATTCAAGAATGAATCACAAATCTTGAAACAGACACATGAGATGAACTAAAATTTATTTTTGGAAAATATGAATGTTTTCATCTTCTTTTCTGATATAAGTTCAACTCAATGGAAGAAAGAGGCAATACGTGAGTATGTATACTACTTTTGTACTAAAACAAGAGGAATCACAGTCAAGTGGATAAAAGAATTTTTTATTAGATGTTCAGCAATGATTGTGCCAAGGCACAACTCCCAATGAGATCAATATGTAAAGATCTCACAAGTAAATTTCATGGCTTCGCAGAAGCTTCACTATAGGGATGAAATTATTTTTTGACGTAAAATATTAGTAACCAAGGCAGCGCATGTAACCAACATTTTTCTATGCAGGTTAACATATGACTCGATTATTGAACTAGATGATTTGGTGACGCAAAGTCCTATCTCGCTGAGGTGACAACCCAGTGAATGAGGTCGCGTACAGAGACCTTAACCTCTGCAGTTTCCAAAGTCACGACAAGTGAACTAAACACTTCGAGGGATGTAATCCTTTATTGTTGTAGTGAGATTCCAACGAAAAAGTCGTGGATAGAAATAGAAGCTAGCCGTTTTTCTAAAATTTCAAAAATCATAAAATTTCACTTATTCAACCTATGACAACCAAATTCTAAATTCTAAATATTCATTTGAAGACACAATTTTTTATTTTAAAAAAACACAAATTTTTATGTGGAAGGAATATATCATCTTGTATTTGGAAATATCAAATGTATCATAAGGTTAAACACATAAGATTTTCCAATTATGAAAATTAGTTTAACTAAGGGTAAATCTAAGTCCGCTAGAAAATATACCTTTATCCAAAGTGATTAAACTAGGGCGATGACATGAATTATTTTTTATTACTTTGACGAAGATTTGCAAAGACCTCTTAGACTAGACATAACGTGTGTTTTTCTTCAGTAAAGAATAAAAAATGTCGACGGGATTATGATTACACTATATTCATACAATCCCCCCTTATCTATTCCATGATAAAAAAACACACTAAATAAAAATTATAAGAATCCGAATAAAATCTATCACCTACGACACGACTTGCCCAACCAAAAGCATATAAGATAGAAATAATGCAATTACAAGAAACTAAAGACAAGAGGGTCCAAAACTTTCTTCAAGGAGATTCTTATATTTTTTCATATCACACACTAGCAAAGTTATCAAATACTAATGTGTAATCAAATACATAAAAATATAAGATTAATATGATAAAACATGTGGATATAACAATGTTTACATGTAAACATCAAACTACTAATGTAACTCCCTCTTCATATACATGATTTTGAACACAAACTCTGTCCTTAATCCAACATGCTCAATACTATGTGCTCTTCTTATATACAAACTTCTCCCCTTTTTGTCAAGTAAGGAGACAAAGGAAATAACTAATAAGATATTGAGATAATAGAGATAAACAACTAATCAGAGTAAATATTCTAATCGAACATATAAGATATAACCATATCGAGAATGTACAATTGATATGATAATATAATTTAGAAATGTAATATGTGATAAGTAAGACTAAGTTAACCATCAACTACACATGGAGATATAAAATATATCAAAGAAAACATATACATTAAACTCATGCTAAAGATGATAAGTTTTGAAATAAATAAAAGTTATGGGATTCGTACAAGATATAATAAATAAACGCTAAATCCCAATTCATAAACCACCAATAGACCTAAAATAGACAATAATTTCTCACTCTCCTTTACTACTTTTCATAAAGCTCTTAGTATCCCAAAAATTCAGCTTTACGTCTCTAAGAGAGTAATTCTCTTTTCTAAGGTGTATATAGATAAACTGAGTCATAATCCGTATTAATGGTGATACCTCAATGATAAGTGTACTCTTAATGACAAGGAATAAATTCAAGTGTATATAATATTGATAAGTAATATATAAAATTGTTTAGACAATAAATAAGACTCTTATGGATGTTAGTTAGAGGGAGAAAGAAGAAATGACTCTAAATACACCCAAGATAAGTAGGTAAACATGAAATATGGAAGGAATAGTGTTTAAAGGTCAATGAATGCTTGGGTTCTTAGTAAGAACCTAAAGAAGCATATTAAAGGAGGAAATTAAAAACTATAGTTTGCAATAAATGTCTCAAAGTGATATTTTGTCTCAAAGATATCGTGGTTTATCAAGAGATAAATGGGGTATATATACGCTCAGGTAACATGCATGGAACTTCATGTGCATTAAATTCAAGGTCAGATGACCATACCAAACATGTAATTAACATTAAATTTTGATTGAAATTCTTGAGTGACTAGTCATTGTGTCAGGTGGAGCCATAGGTTCCTCGGCACCTTTACGACCAACTACACACCGAATTCACACTGTACTAAGGTAGATTTAATTTGACATGTGTTAGGTATAGAATGAAATCACTCATATCTTTTATGGAAATGAGTACAATCATGGTTGGTCGAGTAATGCTCAATCAATTAAAGTTGGGTGTTTCACCCGGTGTATCAAAAATGGTTAAGTCATGCCTTAGTGATGCCTTTATCTCTATCCTCCTAACTAATTTCCTCAAATATTCCCAAATGAGGTTATTTGATAGATCATGAATGTTCTCTCAAGTCCTGCTAGATATGGTCCACAGCTGGTACCGAGTAACGTCATAAATATTACAACATAGCTCACAATTTACATAAAAATAAACAAAATACATGGTGAATAAACTAGATTCTTTTGGAAGGATTCCTCAGTCTTCGATTAATTTCCACTTTGTCTTGATATGTCATTAGTCTCTTAATGTGGAGTTTTATCTCTAAGAAAATGAGTTTTATTGATATGCCCTCCTACATTTTCCCTCTTGTAGAGAACGTTATTGTGTCAATAAGAAGTTTCTATACAAAACACCTTCAACTGACAAATCGTAAATAAAAATACCTTTGGCCGAAGTACCTCAAATTGAAGCAACTTGATTTTATGCGTGTCATTCAAATTTTCATATATCTCTAACATTTAATTCTACATCTCATCATTTTCCAACTCTATTTATTTTTTGACACGTGGCTCCTTAGGGTTATCTCTGAACTTCCTTGGTTCACTCAACCATCATTTTGACCCCAATTTTCAAAATGAACATGGGATAATGAACCGTCAACTAGCCTCAACTATTGATCTTCCCAACACTTTTAATTGCCTTTCACTTTGTCAGTTCAAACTTCTTACAAATTTCACCATGAAGAACTCAAGGCTTTTGAAGTTTTAGAGAGATAAATTCTTCGTTTTTGTCTCAATATCATCTTAAGACCCTATTTGTACCCATTTTCATCGATCGTTTTCTGTCGACATTATTTATATACCATTTTCATCGCATTTCCACCATTAAAACACCCAAAATTGTTATGGACTCTTCAAGAAAATGAAGATGATTGAGCGTGAGGATTTGTACGATAATTAGTGATGTGATCCATTATTCTGAGATGGTGATGACTTTTGGTCCATGAAAGGTATTTTCCCTAACTGTGAAGGACTAAGATGACCCTTTATTAATGGCTGAGGAACTAGGGGACACTACACAATGAGTTTACTTCTCCTCCTTTGGTGTGTTAAGGTTTAGGTTATATTGTGGGGACTTTCCCTATTCTCATGTTGATTTAAAAGGAGCATTATGTTCCTCGAATGGTTTTGTTTCATGCTCTGGCTATATCTACAAGAAGTATGATGTTACTCTCATCAAGGTTGGTTTGGCCCATGCTTCCCTTTTGTTTGGAGACTTTACCTTGTCCAAGAATAACCATTCTCTCTAATTAATGATCTCCAGATTGGGTTTGATATCTTACAGCTTTGTGACATCTTTGGGTGAGTTTACTGTCACATTAGAGGATGTGTGTGAGTTGATGGGTATGGAGCCTTATAGTGTATTCCCTTATGGTGGAACACTTATTGATGATGAGGAAACTAAAAAGCGAACTGAGTTGGATAGGCTTACTCATGAATACATTAACGATTCCACCAAGGCGAGTTTTAACTAATTCATTAAGTACTTTTTCAAGACTTATGTGCATCCCATAAAGGAACATTGCACCGTGATCGATGCACCTTATGTGCCTAGTCATGGATAAACCTTAAAAGTAGCAACTTAAATTTTGTACATGCTTTCTCGTTTCTTTCTACCTCGTAAGACCAACGATCAACCTCATAGATATTTGGTAAATATTTCGATTAGGTTAACTCATAGAGTCAACATTACTCATATTGCTCTTACCCTTGGATCTTTATATACCTGGTTAGAAATAACTCATTTCAACATGCAACGCTCCACTAGGCATTATGATGCGTCTAACTTTTCCAACACCATTATCTTGATAGGATTCCACTATGTCAGGTTCCCCAGACTTTCTCCAAAATAACGTATAATTAGAAACTCCCCACTAAACATCTACAATTGATTCACTAGAATAACAAACAAAGTAAGTATGCATTTTTTCCTTTGATTAATGATCGCAATGCATTCTTGAGTGTTCTTACTCTGACGAGATTCATTATCCAACTTGGTTATTTAATAAAGATGAAGCTAACACAATGCATATACTTATACAGGAACAATATTTTGTTAATGATCCTTCTCTAGTTATGGTGCTTCTACTTATACCAAGTCGCCTTCCCTAGTTTATAGAGTGGTGTGTTGAAAGTGAGTCATTAAGGCCTCATCGGTGTGCTAGGTAATTTGAAAATGACCTACAAATCCCCCAACCACTTAGCAAAAGCAGCATCAGATTTGATGATTCATTTTACACTGCATGTCTTGACTTCAATCGTCACAGTATGTTTATTCTATGCACAAAAAATTGTGACAAGTTAGTCATTCTTAAAAAAAATTATACTGGGTGATGTGTTACTAGGTTGGTTCTTCCATTATTGACTAATACAACTTAGGGCCTTTATGCCATTTGTTAATACAAAGTCGATATATCATGTCGTTAAATGACATAGGCATTTGGAACTTGGTTTTAAAAATATTTCCACTATTGGTATTGAATTTGAGTTAAGTACCAGTAAAATACCTCTTCCAAAAAAATGCCTCACTTGGATCAAACTAGAGAACTTCCTCAGGAGTCTAAGTAGGATAAGAAGAAAGATGACATTGCAGCAGGTAAATTCAAATGAAATGCATCATCGGTATTAGGTTCTTCTAAATGAAAAATTATTTTTCAAGGTGTGGATAAAATAAAGGCCACCAAGGTGTCCTCAAAACATGTGAGTGATCCTTCTGTAGCTCTAGAGTTATTAGAGAAAATAAAATCCTTTGCTTCTGACATTATATATTGGACGGGGTCTACTCATGTATTTGCTAATGAGATTATACCTAGTTTAGAAATACATCATTCGACTGATGACTTTGTTATTTCTAAAGTTCCTCAAAGGAAGGTTACTCATGTTGATCAAGTGGTGAAGGTATCTCTGACTAGTTCACCTCCTTAATGCAAAAATATTTGAGGAATAAGCTTAGTATAATATGCGTGGTTCCAACTCTAATTCCCTTAGGTTCTTCTGAGCAGACCTTAGAGGACAGGCAAAGTGATAATTTGGTTTATGCTCCCACCTAAGTTGCTCCATCTGTGCCTCCTCATGATACTCAGTAGATAACCTTTTTTTATCCTTATAAGTTAAAATTTCTTTAAGTGTGGAGTTATTTATAGTTAAAGAAATTTCGTTGTAGCACTGTTGCTCCTTCTTTAGGATTCCCCTCCATAACTCGTGGAAATCATGTTTCTTCTTGATGACACTCCTCCCATAAGAGGGTCATTGAGTCCAAACATTGAAGTAGCCGTCGTTCCAAATTATCCATCTCCTCCAACTTTAAGAACTGGGCGAGCTTCTTTCATGCTTGCTCATTCTGTGCATCTTTCATTTGTGATAAGAAAATTGCCAATGAACGAGGAAACCGTGGGGGACTCGGGTGAAATTATTGACATTTTAAGTCCAATTATTCCCCCAAATCACCTGAGTTACCACTGTTTCTTATTACTCCAAACCCTACAACTCAGTTAATTTGCACTAAAACCTAGCTTGATTATTTAATTATTCTCCATATTTTATTTTCCAAACCTTTGGTGTATTTTATATTTGTAAGTGGTTGATTCCACTTTTTGGTCCCTTTGTAGATGTTATGACCCTCATAAGGTCTATTAATGAGGAAATCCTTACTCATAGCCTTGTGAGGTCGTTAATAAATTTGAACCTCCCAGTTGGGATACCTTCCTCTATGGTATCTCTTGATATATTTTCTTAAGTTCGTACAACTACCGCTGAGGTATATTTCATATAAAGAAATAGAATTTTTTCGCTTTCATTTCTCATTTGTAACTTCATACTGAGCTTCCTCTACTTGTGGTATTTTAGCCTGCAAATAAGGAGGAAATGGAGAAAATAACTCCTCTTAGTGAGGTTGATCCAACCTCAGTGGTTGTTGCTCCTTCATATATGGAGGCTGGTCCTTCTTTAGTAAAGCCTAATATTTTGGATCTTGAGGTGTCTCCAACATCTCAATCTCAAGCTAGATCTGTGGAGGTGATGATTCCCCCATCCCCAATTAATGTTTCAATTATCGATGAGGTAAGTTTATCTACTTTATAATTTTTGTGAGACTTATGGTTTCTCATATTTCTTTTATGTATGAATAGTTTTCTTAGCGCTATACCCTGGTTGGATGCAACTTAATGAAAAACCTCACCTACTTGGTGATTTACTCTCTTAATTGAGTAATGTTCACAAAAATTTAAGTTTTATCACATACATGGTGGTGTACCTTACTTGGGTATGGTTACTCTAAAAAATACACCTGTTTGTAGACTTAGCTTAACTCTTACTAAGATTTTTTTAGTTTTATATACTTATTAAAACAAACTCTTTGAAATTTTTTATAACTCTTTTGTTCTCTCTATTTTTTAGCTTTTTGATAAAAAAATACCCTCTTGAGTCACCTCAAGTAGCACATGCTAAAGTTGATGTTCTTGTGGAGGAAATAAAGGTTGATCAAGCTGATGCTGCTCAAGTTGAGTCTTCCATCCAAAGTGACCTTAGGTCCATAACCAGTGTGAATAGAGAGGATAGTGAGTTTGGTTATGGTTCTCTTATGCCACATAGCTGAGTTTTGTAGTCAGATATGTTATGTCAAAGTAATGCCTTCATTACATGCTCCTTACGCACTGTGTTGGATCAAACGATTCCATCACATCCAAAGACTTTCACTTTTTAGTGTGTGAGGCCCCACTTTATGATTATGGGATTTTATATCAAGGTGTAGCGGTTGTGGTATGTTAAATTGTCAATACATCACTTCTGCCCTAGAAAAATCAACTCTTAATCAATATTTCGGAACCCTCAAATATCAGAGGAAGGATGGGTTTAATTTCTCATGGCTCATAAATAGCTTGAAGTACCTCAAAAATCCCCACATGATGACCTATCAAACTTATATCATATCATGTCACTATGTGAATAGTGACAGATAAAATATAATGTCTAAGTTTTTGGCCAATGAAAACTAAATCTAAACAGTGGCTCTTTATGTTGGTATACTTTACTCAGGACCACGAATAATTCTACTCATAGAGTAGAAATATCTCTCTTTTCCATCAATATTTTTTGCTAACAATGCACCGATGGACCTCGTAGTAGATGTAAGATAGAGTAGCAAATGCATTCCCAATCTAGGAGTACTCATCATTTTGTGGGGAAGTGATCAATAATTTAAGTTTGAAAAATTCATCCTAGTGTGGTTACTCCCATATAAACTTTGTGGTCTTTCATAACATCTCCATCAACGGGTGAGTATCTCCAATAGACTTGGGATAAATCGTTATAGGTAGGAAATCATTCTCAGAAAACTTATTATCTCCATCTTTTTCTTAGGATGATCCATGTCAAGGATAGCATTCTTCTTATCTTGTTCCATCTAAACCCCTTATCAATCCACCACAAAACCCAATAATTTCATACTCATTACGCCAAAAGCAAACTTAAGTGGGTTTATCTTTAACTTGTATATCCTACACCTGTTGAAGATTCTCCTTAGACCAACTAAGTGTGAGCATTGTTTATTCGACTTGATGACCAAATCATCCATATAGAACTCCAAAATGTAATGAAAGAGGTCATGGAAAATGACAATCATTGTTCTTTGGTAGGTTGCCCCTACATTTTTTAACCAAAAGGCAAGCCACTATAAATGAAGTTGCTTAAAGGGTACTACAAGTTGTGTTTCTACATCAACTAGATACATCTTGATTTAGTTATAACCTATGTAATCATCCATGAAGTTTTACATCTCATGGCCAACTATTAAATCAATGAATAAATCAATTGAAGGTAACGGGAACTCATTTTGGGGTCATGCTCTATTATGATATCTAAAATCCACAAAAATTCGAATTTGTGTTTTATCTTTTTCCCCATTAATACACTACTAGACATCCAAGTCAAATGTTGATTTGCCTTGATAAATCCAACTGCCAACAATCGTTCCACCTCGGCCTTTATCTTGAGATCCATCTCAGGCTTATATGTTTTGGTTGCCTTCTTGATCGAGATTATTGAGGTCATAACATTTAACTTATGGCAGCTCATATTTGGTCTAACCCCTACATCTCAGTGTACTTCCACACAAATACATCTTTTACTCTTGAATGATCTTAATCAACTCCAACTTCATCGCATAATCCAAGTCCTTCGAAATGAAATTTGGCCTTGGTTCTTCTCCACCCTCTGCCAGATCAATCTGCTCCAACTATTATACTTGTGTCTTTAGGTAAGCTTGCATACATTTTGTCTCCTGAATGTTCCAATTATCAATGACAATACATTGTCCTTGATGATCCATTAGATAAACTCATACTCTGGCTTAGATTCGTCAGCAAAATCAATTGCCCAATCACACCTTCAAGGGCAATAGACTACACTTCCATCACTAAGAAAAACATTTTTTTCCTTTTCGCCTGTGAGGTGTAGTGCCTTTCTCTTTTTGGATTTCGCTAACTTCTCTATCTTTAGTCTGGTGATTATACTTAATGCACTCTGGCGTCTCACTTCCTTCTCAACTGGGTTCACCCTTGGCACCGTCTTATCTCTCAATTGTTTAGCGATAACATGGGTTTTGCGAATAACCTCCTTTACTTTCTCAGCTTGTATAGCTTCCTCTAACTCTTCATCTTAACCCTCTATAAGTCCTAAACTATCCTTGATTGTAGGAACCCTCACACCTTTAATACACCTTATAAGAATCCATATATCATCTTTCAACTTTATAAAGAAGACGACATCCACCAAGTGTGCTTTATCCTTGGAAAAAGGCTTCTTGATTGCACAAATCACAATCTCAGTTCCCTTAACATTGTTTTTGTCACATTGATGGTATGTCAAAGGAACCAAACTGTGGTTTTGCATCCAAACTCTTCAAATCAAACGATGGAAGGATTTAGTTAATTAGAGCACATGGGATTTGATATATGATGTGAGATTTCCCATCACTATGCTAAATATTTCATAACCAATGGACTTAAAAGTTTGTTATTATAGCATGAGATTGAAAGCGTCATCATGATCACTATATGCTCTGAGATATTAGTTGCATAAAAGAAGATAATTTGAATGATGTTCTAAGAATAATATTTCGATCATTGTTCGCTAGAATCTAGGTATTGTCTATATTGTCCTCGATCACATAAGATAAGGCGTATCCCATTACATTGGCACGTCTAGACGATTATCCACGATGTCCACTATCCTAATCATTGAGACTGTGCTCACCATCATGCTCCTATCACCTTCAAATTGCATCACGTTCATCTTTAATCATTCTCCACAACTCCACTTCTTTAAGGTATAATTCTATTTTGAGTTCTAAGTTTTTCATAAAATTTATCAAGGAGAATTTTATTCAATTTAAACTTGATTGGATTTTAAATTAAAATGATGCTGGATTTTTAAAGAAAATGATTTTTTCTTAAAGTCGTTCAAATTACTAAGCATTGTCATTCAAACAACATTGCCATGTCGTTTGAAAGGGTCATTTGAAGACCATATTATCATATGGGTCAAACGAGCCCGTACTATTTGTGTTTTTAATAGGTCATTTCTTACATCGTTCCAGGGGTCTTCTAACGAGATCCATGTCTTGTCTTAACGAACTTGTGACATCGTTTGAATGACCCAGAACTACCTCGATTTTCGTGTTTGCCTATTTAAACCGACTTCTCATAGTTTTTTCGTAAGACTTTTTACCTCCACCTCTTGCAGATCGGATGCTCTTTAAGTCTTACCTTTTAAATAAGAAAATGCATTTAGATTAACACAAACCTCGCATATTATATTTGTAAATCATTGAGAAACCCCGATAGACCTATATATTTTATCGTGGAGTGGTACTTGTGGAGAAGCTATCTCAATTGTTGTCCTTGGAGTTATTGTGGGAGGTCTTGCTGAATACAACAAACTGAAGCCTATGGGATATTCGTCTGCCATTGTTTGTATTTACCTATTGTTATAAGTTGTGATTTGCACATATAGTGAAATAAGAATTGCTTTTTCCCTGCGAGGTTTTTTCCTGAATTAGGCCTTTTTGAACATGTAGTTGCATGTTATATTGATTTACTGCTTTCAATCACTTAGATTGCATGAACTAGGGTTTAAAAATGGTATAACTTTGACATTTAATTAAATAATTTTGACTTACCGTGTAATTGTTTTCGCAAAATTTTTCTTGATATCAACTTTCTGAAAAAATTGATTTTTGAGAAAGCTAAGTTCAAATGGATAACTTATATAATAGAATGACAACCTTTGATGGATCTAATTATGCTTATTGGAAGGCTAGAATGATATCCACGTTGAAGTATATTGATGAACGTGTCTGGATTACATGTGAAAGAGGGTGCATACCACCCACAGTGGTAGAGGGTGATATGCCCCAAGTGTAACCTCATCGTAGAGACACCAACATCGGCCAATATTATGGCCGATGTTGGGCATGTCTTGGACACGTGATATCACCCCTCAGCCATATCAAGGTCGGCCCAGGCCGACACTACCATGAGACTCTCCAAGGGACGTCACAAGGATCGGAAGCACTCTCGTATACCTTGGAATGGCAACCTCGGCCAGATGTAGGCCGAGCTCGCAGGAAGCCACCAGCAACCTCATCAAGCCACCAGTTCAACCTCGTCTCAGACCGACCTTGTCCATTGTCTCGGCCAGGATTAGGCCGAGACCTCCATGGAATACTCGGACTGAATAGGTATCAAGACTCACCAAGCTCGGCCTCACCAAGGCCGAGGTCATACACCAGACGCAATAGACGAGCACCTGCTGACATTTAGATAAGGACACGTGGACACAAATCAGTTATAACAAGATTATTCCCCACACATGGGGAGAATATTTCATCATCATTCTCTACATGTGAAAGTAACAGATGGCACTCTCATATTGGTGAGGTAACCACATACATGCTCATTGCATGCATGGAGGGTACATTACACCCCCTAGGTGCTATATATAGAGGTCATCATCTACCTTGAAAAGGGATCCCAGATTTTTAACCCTAGCTGAAACCCTGTCTAGATACACTGTAGAGAGAGAAAGCTTGAGAGATTGTATCCATGGCTATTAGTGCCTTATTGCAGTGAGATTATTCACACACAAGTGGACGTAGGCCAATCTAGGATGAACCACATATATCCTGGTGTACTCTCCCCTTCTCCTCATCTCATTCTCTTACCTTTTACATAACTACTCTGCCATTGTTGTTCTTAGATAGAGCTTGAAAACACCTTATCTAGTGGTGCTGATTCTGGCATCATTAGTTTGGCGCCGTCTGTGGGAACGAGAAGCTATCTCTTCCTCTTTTTCTGCTTAACCTCACCGAAGACTCTGGTGGTGAACCAGGCCTCCCCCTAGTGCGGAGTTATTTCACCATTGAAAGAGGTCCTGTGAAGTACTAAGCTCATCCGCTACTCAAGCTCTATAGTGTTAACATGTGGAACCAGACATACCACCGCCTCTTCCGCCGCCCGGGGGTGGAGGGCCTAGTTCCAGTCAGGCGCCCCCCAGTCCGAAATGGCGGAGGTAGATGCAGCCTTGAGATCTTTAGTTGCAACACAAGCAGCCATGCAGGAGCAATTTTCACAGCTCAGCCAAACTATGATGAGGCCACCTGAAGCCTCACCGGATATGATCACTCCGACGGCAATTCAGCCTCATCCTGGCGCCAGGAGACCACCCCAGGCACCAATGAAGGACCATCCTGCACCCCAGCGGAGAAGGGATGTTGCTGACCCTAGGCGCTTGCACCTGGGGAGGCAGGGAAACCCTTGTCCAGAGGACAGGTATGATCATATAGAGGCGGAAGAAGCCCCGAAAGACTGCTGGGAATCGTATGAGGTGTCGAATAACACAGTACGGCCTCTTAGGCAGACTCAAGGTTGTGTCGGCCGAAGAGGTGAAGAGTCCCAACAAAGAGGGTCAGCCTTTGATAGGTTGAGCAGAGGGTCGACCTTCGAGAGACTCGGCCCGATAAATGACCTAAGACAGAGACTGTCGAGATCAAGGAGTGCAGTAGGCTCTCAAAGAGGGAACAGGCAGGGTCGGCCAGACCAAGGCCGACACTGTGAAAGAAGAGGCAGGGAACAGGAAGAGGTCAACAAATAACGTGTCGTGGCAGGGGAACCCTCGGTCCATCCTAGGGAGGTGGTAGGGGATAACCTCGGCCAAGTCGATGGCCGAAGACCATGGAATGATTCTATCCAATGCCTTGAGGAGAAGATAGGAGACCTCTTTAAAAGCAGGGACCCATTACAAAGGGGTTACTCAGAGGGCTCCCCATTTGTGGCTAGAATAGTGGGTTCCCAACCCCAACTAAGTTCAAGCCTCCTACGGTGTCTCCCAAGTATGATGGAAGCACTAACCCTGTGCATCATATCGAGATGTATCAATCGGCAGTAGACATCTACTCGATACCCAATGAGATGAAGTGTAGAGCCTTCTCTGGGACCTTAATAGGGGCTGCACACAGTTGGTTCACCTCCCTTCCGAAGAACTCAATTAAGAACTTCAAAGTCTTGGCTGAGGGATTCATCCACAACTTCTGCTTTGGGGTGAAGCCTCAAAAGAAGACTACCCACCTGCTGTATGTCAAGCAGGCCAAGGGTGAGAGCCTAAGAGAATACATAGAAAGATTCAACAAAGAAAAGTTGGAGGTCGAAGATTATGAAGAGAACATAGCCATGACCGCGCTTATAGGAGGTCTCCAGAAGGGGAAACTATTGTGGAAACTAGCGGAAGAGCCCCCTAGGTCTATGGCAGAGCTGCTGGCAACCGTAGGGAAAGCAATGAATGCGGAAGAGGCAATGGCCGCCAAGTATGAGGATGAGAACCGCGGTGATAGTGGAAAGTCCCAAAGCAAGAAAGATGGGAAGAAGAGATCGGGTGATGACAAGTTCGCTCACTATACTCCTCTAACTATGAGCTGTGAGCACATCCTCAATGAGATTAAGAATGACAGGTCTCTGAGATGGCCAGAGAAGCTAAAAGCCCCACCACATAAGAGGAAGAAAAACCTGTAGTGTGAGTTCCACCAAGATCATGGTCACGTCACAGATAGATGCTTCGCTTTGAAGGATGAGATTGAAAAGATGTTAAAATTAGGGAAATTGAGAAAATATATAGATGGTAAGGCTCCTAAGAGTGGAAGAGATGACCATAAGAAAAGGAGGAATGATAGATGCCATGACAACGTCCCGGCCCGAAGAGACGATGATTCAGAAGGTGATGATGAAGATGATCCGAATCTCCCACCAAAGGATAACAATACCCCGATGAAGAGGGTTGGTATGATCTCTTTTGGTGTTAGCAAAATATGCTAAGGATTTGCAGGTGGTGGATCAGAAGTAGCTGATAGGAAGGCTCATGTAGCCGAGGCCAAATCAGTGGCCAAGCTTGAAGTTATGAATCTAACGTCTTCCGATACAGTAAAGAAGAGGAAGAAAGTAGACATGAACACCCTCGTAGTTGGGTTCTCCAGACTCGACTTCAGAGGTATCTTAGCCCCCCATGATGACCCTTTGGTCATAACGACAAGGGTGTATGGATATGAGGTGCAGAGGATCCTCGTGGATGGAGGGATCTCGGCAGATGTGATCTTTTGGCCTTGCTTCAAGATCTTAGGCCTTAGTAGAGCAAGACTGGTCCCCTATCACCACCCCCTGATAGGATTCAGTGGTGAAAAGGTTCACCCCTTGGGCATGTATGAGATGGACGTACGGATGGGTGAGGAATGGCCTAAGAGTTTGACGAGGAGGATTAATTTCTTCGTGATGGACGAGAGTGTGTTCTCGGCCTATAACCTCATCGTAGGAAGGGTGGCCCTTAGGGAGTTCGAGGCTGTACCGTCAACGGTCCATCAGATGCTAAAATTCCTGACTCCTTATGGAGTAAGGGAAGTGCAAGGTGACCAGACCACAGCGCGAGAATGTTACTTCAACTCGGCCGAAGAGAGAGAAGCCCATAAGAGGGCCATCACCACTTATAGCATTGATACTCTTGATCCAGGTCGGCAAAGCCCTTAATTCATAAATCAAGGAAGAGCTGATAAACTTCCTGAGGAAGAGGCAGAGTGTCTTCGCATGGAGTCACGCAGACATGCCAGGCATCAATCCTGAAGTGATGAGTCACAAGCTCAACGTAGCCAAAGATGCCAGGCCTATCAAGCAGAGATGAAGAGTCTACTCCAGGGAAAAATGAAACGTCATCCGTGAAGAGGTGAAAAAGTTAGAAGAGGCTGAGTTTATAAGAGAAGTTACCTATCCAGAGTGGCTATCAAATGCGGTGATCGTGCCCAAGGCCAATGGGAAGTGGAGAATGTGTATCGATTTCACTGACTTAAACAGATCTTGTCCAAAAGACATTTACCCCTTACCTCGGATAGATCAGATGGTGGATGCTATAGCAGGACATGAGCTCATGACCTTCATGGATGCGTATTAAGGCTATAACCAAATCTTTATGGATGCCGAAGACTCAGAGAAGACAACCTTCATTACCGACAAAGGGACGTACTGCTACAAAGTGATGCCCTTCGGTCTGAAAAATGCAGCGGCAACATACCAACGTCTTGTCAAATAAGATGTTCAAAAAGAAAATAGGTAAGACCATGGAAGTGTATGTAGGTGATATGCTGACAAAAAGCTTGAAAGCTTGCACTCATGTAGCATACCTTGAGAAGACCTTCGATGTGATGGACTCATACAAGATGAAACTCAACCCAGCGAAATGTGTCTTCGGAGTAGGAGCCGGGAAATTCCTGGGATTCATCGTCAACCAGAGAGGAATCGAAGCGAACCCTGAAAAAATTAAGGCGTTGCTTGACATAAAGACTCCTAGGAGTATCAAGGATGTCCAAAGACTCACGGGGAGAGTGGCTGCGCTTAACAGATTCGTCTCTAGGGCGACGGACAAGTGTCTTCCATTCTGTAAAGTTTTAAGAAGGGCCTTCCAATGGGGTGAAGAGTGTGAAAAATCCTTCAACCTACTCAAGTCCTACTTAGGGTCTCCCATATTGCTGTCTCGGCCCATCGTAGGAGAAAGGTTGTTTGTGTATCTGGCAGTCTCTGAGTCAGCCATCAGTGCGGCCATCATACGGGAAGAGGATGGGATCCAAAGGCCTGTATACTTCAACAGTAAGGCCCTTCAAGGGTCTGAGAAAAATTATCCCCGTATGGAAAAGTTGGCTTATGCCCTAATACATGCCTCAAGAAAAATGAAGCCTTACTTCCAAGCTCACTCCATGGTAGTCCTCACTGACTCCCCACTAAGGCAGGTCCTGCATATACCTGAGAAGTCCGGAAGATTGATGACCTGAGCCATCGAATTAGGAGAATATGATCTTACCTACCAGCCTAGGACAACCATCAAAGGGCAGGCCCTCGCAGACTTTGTTACAGAATTCACCTGGGAAGAGGCCGAGACAGAGAAAGGCCTACAGGACGCCGAAGAGACAAACCGTAGTGTCTTCCGAAATTCAGAAGATACGACACCAAACGTCTTTCGAGATCGGGAAGAGGTCATCTCAGGCAAAACCCAGAGCAGAATAAAAGAGAACGAAGGGGATCGATACCTCTTCAATCAAGGAGTTATGATAGAAGGGGTCTTCTCATCAGATACAGACGTCTGGAGCCTCTTCGTTGATGGCTCTTCCTGTGATAGTGGAAGCGGTGCGGGGCTAATACTCTCTGCTCCAGATGGTGCCAACATTGAATACGCCTTGAGATTCAACTTCCAGGCCTCAAACAACCAGTCCGAGTATGAGGTCATGATAGCAGGTCTCTTACTAGCAAAGACTCTTCACGTAAGGCGACTCCTACACCACAGCGACTCAAGGTTAGTTGTCAATCAAGTACTGGGAGTCTATGAGGCCAAGAATGAAAGTATGGCGAAGTACCTAGAGAGAGTGAGAAAGATGTTGGAATATTTTGAAGAGGCAAAACTGAAGAGAGTGCCTCGACAAAGTAACAGCCACACAGATGCATTGGCAAAGTTGGCCTCGGTAACGAAGATAGATGTTAGAAGGACCATTCCGATTGAGGTATTAGGAAATGCAACCATCGAGGAAGAAGAGGTATGCAACCCTTGTCACAATTTGAACCTAGGAGACTCATGGATCGACCCGCTCGTCAGATACCTAAGAGAGGGAGAGCTGCCTGAGTCCAAATTAGAGAGGAGAAAATTGAGATATAGAGCTGCCAAATTCTCGATGATAGGAGACGTCTTGTACAAAAAGGGAATTATATTGCCTCTCCTTAGGTGCGTGCATCCCACGAAAGTCTCCAGGGTCTTACAGGAAGTCCATGAGGGTTCTTGCTCTAGCCACATAGGGGGAAGGCCCTTGGCCAAGAGGATTATCACTCAGGGATACTGGTGGCCTACCTTGTCCAAGGACGTTGTAGACTACGTAAAGAGGTGCGACAAATGTCAAAGGATCGCCACTATCCCTCATCAACCCCATCATCCTATGACGTCAATCTCTTCTCCATGTCCATTTGCGGTATGGGGAATTGACTTAGTAGGGCCCTTACCAAGAGCTGTCAACAGCTATAGATTCTTGATAGTTGCCATTGACTACTTCTCAAAGTGGGTGGAGGCAAAGCCGATGATAACAATCATAGAGCAGAAGACTTTCCAGTTCATTTGGAGGAATATCATATGAAGATACGGCCTCCTAAACACTCTCATCTCGGATAATGGGACCCAGTTCAAGAACTCCTCTTTAGAAAAATATTGCCTAAGAGTAGGAATAAAGCAATTCTTCTCATCTCCTGGATGACCTCAGGAAAATGTCCAGACCGAGGTCACAAACAGAACTATCCTGGATGGGATCAAGAAGAGGTTAGAGGATGCGAAGGGAAGATGGGCTGAAGAGGTCTAAGCTGTGTTATGGGCCTACAGAACCATGGTAAGGACACTAACAGGAGAAACCCCGTTCATGCTGGCATATGGCTCAGAGGCCGTCATACCAATGGAGGTAGGGCTCCCAACTCATAGGATTCAGACTTATGACACTGACAATAATGGGGAAGAGAGGAGGCTAGACCTAGATCTTATCGAAGAAAGAAGAGAAGACGCAGAGGTCAGACAAGCAGCCTACCAACAGAGGGAAACAGAATTCTACAACCAGAGGGTGAAGTCAAGACCCATTACAGTGGGAGACCTAGTGCTAAAGAAGACCCTACATAAAGAAAATAAGCTTCACCCAAACTGGCATGGCCCCTACAAAGTGACAGAAGAGGTTGTGCCTGGCACCTACAGGCTAAAAAACCTAGAAGGAGAACCTTTCAATAACCCATGGAATGCTGATTACCTAAAGAGATATTACATATGATGTTGCATAGAGTTTTATGTAAATGTACCATCTTATTATGAAGAGGTTATTAATAAAGATCAGTTCCCACGACAGTTCTTGCTTCATTCCTAGATCAGAGATTTATTATGGGGATAACATCTTAGGTGATGACCTCAACCCTTCATAACACTATTCAGTGGTGACGAGGTCTGAGCTCAGACACCATAAATTAGTTGACCTCAGACACATAACATCATTAATTTGGTGAAGATTTATTATGGGGATAACATCTTAGGTGATGACCTCAGACCCTCATAACACCATCCAGTGGTGACGAGGTCTGAGCTCAGACACCATAATGAGATGACCTCAGATCCTTAACATCATTAATTTTGTGAAGATTAATTATGAGGAAAACATCGTAAGTGATGACCTCAGACCCTCATAACACCATTTAGTGGTGACGAGGTCTGAGCTCAGACACCATAAATTAGATTACCTCAGACACATAACATCATTAATTCGGTGATTCTAATCATGGGGATAACATCTTAGGTGATGACCTCAGACCTTCATAACACCATTCAGTGGTGACGAGATCTGAGCTTAGACACCATAATGAGATGACCTCAGACCCTAAACATCATTAATTTGGTGAAGATTAGTTATGAGGATAACATCTTAGGTGATGACCTCAGCCCTTCATAACACCATTCAGTGGTGACGAGGTCTGAGGTCAGACACTATAAATTAGATGACCTCAGACACATAACATCATTAATTTGGTGAAGATTTATTATGGGGATAACATCTTATGTGATGACCTCAGCCCTTCATAACACCATTCAGTGGTGATGAGGTCTGAGGTCAGACACTATAAATTAGATGACCTCAGACACATAACATCATTAATTTGGTGAAGATTTATTATGGGGATAACATCTTAGGTGATGACCTCAGATCCTCATAACACCATTCAGTGGTGACGAGGTCTGAGCTCGGACACCGTAATGAGATGACCTCAGACCCTTAACATCATTAATTCGGTGAGACTAATTATGGGGATAACATCTTAGGTGATGACCTCAGACCTTCATAACACCATTAAGTGGTGACGAGGTCTGAGCTCAGACACCATAATGAGATGACCTCAAACCCTTAACATCATTAATTTGGTGAAGATTAGTTATGAGGATAACATCTTAGGTGATGACCTCAGCCCTTCATAACACCATTCAGTGGTGACGAGGTCTGAGGTAAGACACTATAAATTAGATGACCTCAGACACATAACATCATTAATTTGGTGAAGATATATTATGGGGATAACATCTTAGGTGATGACCTCAGCCCTTCATAACACCATTCAGTGATGATGAGGTCTGAGGTCAGACACTATAAATTAGATGACCTCAGACACATAACATCATTAATTTGGTGAATATTTATTATGGCGATAACATCTTAAGTGATGACCTCAGACCCTCATAACACCATTCAGTGGTGATGAGGTCTGAGCTCGAACACCGTAATGAGATGACCTCAGCCCCTTAACATCATTAATTCGGTGAGACTAATTATAGGGATAACATCTTAGGTGATGACCTCAGACCTTCATAACACCATTCAGTGGTGACGAGGTCTAAGCTCAGACACCATAATGAGATGACCTCAAACCCTTAACATCATTAATTTGGTGAAGATTAGTTATAAGGATAACATCTTAGGTTATGACCTCAGCCCTTCATAACACCATTCAGTGGTGATGAGGCCTGAGGTCAGATGCTATAAATTAGATGACCTCAGACACATAACATCATTAATTTGGTGAAGATTTATTATGGGGATAACATCTTAGGTGATGACCTCAGCCCTTCATAACACCATTCAGTGGTGACGAGGTCTGAGGTCAGACACTATAAATTAGATGACCTCAGACACTTAACATCATTAATTTGGTGAAGATTTATTATGGGGATAACATCTTAGGTGATGACCTCATCCCTTCATAACACCATTTAGTGGTGACGAGGTCTGAGGTCAGACACTATAAATTAGATGACCTCACACATAACATCATTAATTTGGTGAAGATTTATTATGGGGATAACATCTTAGGTGATGACCTCAGACCCTCATAACACCATCCAGTGGTGACGAGGTCTGAGCTCAGGACCATTGGTCGAGTTTAAGCAAGACCATTGCAAAAAGACAAGCTTAGAAAGAGGGCTTCAGAGGTTAAAGCTCATTACAAATTTGTTTTTAACAAACACCATTGCAACGAAACTAAGAATGAAAATTAATGACCTAAGAATGAAAAACATCACATGACATTCAATGAAAAGAACGTGAAGATGGACCTCATCAGAGGTTGATATATATTCAGAAATAATATGTTCAACGATTATAGAAACTCCATAATACAAAGAGTTACAAACAATGATTAAAAAATCCTAAGGGTTTGAAGGGGGAACGTTGACATCCTCGGCTTGATTAGTCACCTCGGCCGCATCATCAAGATGGTCTGCCCTTCCAACCTTGGTGACCTCCAATGTAGCATTCTCGGCGATAGCGGCAGTTTCTTCCTCAACCTCCTGAAGAGCCTGGGCGAATTGAGGGTCGACAAAGCCGAGACCAATGAAATCAGAGGCCTTCAAAGTACCGGTATCTCTCTCCCTGGCGCCAGCCCATTTAATAGTGGCGTTGATACCTTTTCAAGGTATTCAAAGCCAAAGCCCATGAACTCTTCAGAGGACTTGTAGTCAGCAATTATCTTCTCAAAGGCATCCTCAAGGGTAGCCCTAACAACGGAGTTGACTTTATACTACATAATGTCGTCCTTAGCCTTCAGTGCAGAAGCATGATCCTTACCGAGTAGGGAGATGTCCTTCTCCAACCCCTTCACCCTCTGCTCAGAGTCCTTCAGCTCATACTTGAGGCGCTCGATCTCTGCGTTCAGAGTACTCTGGACGTTCTAGGCCTCTTGCCCCTTTCGGATGAGGGGCAACTTCCTCAGAGTCCAGCTTGATAAATGGTGCATAGCTGTCAAGCCCTACAGGTTTAGTGATCATGAGTAAGCTAAAGAAGAATCAGATGTTACACTTGGAAGAATTTCTGAAGAAGGATCAAACCATACCTGAACGGCTCTGTGAAGGCCGAACTCAACCAGCAATGGAGTGTCAAGAGACCTGAAGAAGCGTTTGTCAGCCTCAGTCATTACAGAGCCGATGGCATCCAGGGCCTGAATACTATGGCCGACCACACTTTCAGTTATCTTCAACTGATCCAGATGAGCCAACAGGGCGTCAGCTGAAGAGATGAGGATGGCAGCGTCAACCATCTTCTTCTTCAGCCTCTGATCCTCAGGGGCACAACTTTCGAGAGCCCTCTTCTTTTTGGCTGGGGGCTTAGAGGCAGAAGGAGTTGGGGGAGGAGCGTTAAGACCGACTTTCTTAGCAAGTCTCATCAAGCTTGGTGCAGCCATCTCCCAAAGCTCGTCCGGAATATCCTTTGGTCGGTCTGTAAAAAATTAGCAGACCTGAGTTAGATAATCAGATATGAACTCAGAGGTTAAACTTAAAAAAAAATGCTTACCAAGCTTGGCAAGGGGACTTCCACCTAGACCTGTCCCAGAGAGGAAGTGGGGAGTCATCAAGTGTTCGAACCTGACAAATAGACCATGTACCCCCTGATCTTGAAGGGCTTTCACCTTCTGGAGGTTTTGCAGACTTAGGCCAGGGTCGGCCCTGGCAGACATGGTGACCTTACCCCACCTCAGGGGCATCCTCTGCTCCAAGTTAGACGAGGGAACACATGGGCCAAACTCCCATGGCCCTGAAGCAAAGAAGTACTGAGTCTTCCTGTTATGGTTGGAAGTCTGAGTCACCTGAGCCTTCCTGTTTGTGTTTCTAATTTATATTTCATGTTTTATAAAATACGTGTGTACGAAAATAAAAAGAACACAAAGAGCTTTGTTACAGTTTTAAAAGCATAACCATAGATCTGAGAAAAAAAGTTTTATGTCAAAATATGTTGAATCGGCCTTTGCACGTTAAGTCTGAATCTATTTTAACAAAGTAGACTTCTAGTCTAGTTTGGATCTCAATTAGAGGTTTACAATTTCAAAATTATTTTCAAAATATTGAAATTTTTTAAGACCTTGAACCGTCTTCTGAGAAAGGTATCCTTGAGATCTGTGGATAAATAAAAGATCAAGAAGTCTTGACTTAAGAAAATCAGATTCAGAAATAACCTATCATTTTAGAACTGTTGCAATTTGTTAGGAAAGTATGTATAAATTTTGAGAGGGTGAGTAGCATGTTTGAATGTAGTATCACATCACAAGCACTATCTCACACGAACACTTAAACACTGTGGTTTCTTCTGAGAATCTTGGATTTGGAACGAGTTGCTGGAGTCAAAATTCAAAGAGAAGGAGATCAAGGAAAAAACAAAGAAGCAACAAGAATAGATCAGTCCAATTCAGATTACCTTTGGAGTGGAGAGTCTCAAGTAGGTATATTCTGAACTTAGGATTTGGATCTTGTGGTTTGCTTAAGTTTTGTAACTTGATTCTTTATTCTAGTGAATTTTTGTTTTGTGCCGTATAGGGAACCGTGGATGTTTCCCTTGATTAAGGGTTTTATCACGTTAAAAATTAATGTGTCTATTTCTTTGAATGTTCTTAACTGTTGTTGTGATTAGGACCGCATGGTAACTTTAATAGATGTTTATTAAAATTTAAAAAGAAGGTAATCAACTATCAAATTTAATCCATACATTCAGAAAGATTTTTACAACACATCTTGTGTTTTTCAAAGAAGAGTTTTTCCCAAAAAATTTATTCGGAGTTTACACAATTTATAACATTCTGTTATTAACATTGTAAACAAGCTTTTAGCCTTAAAGCCCTTCTTTAACTGGTATCGGATCAGGAACACCTTTTATGATCCTTAAAATTGAGAAATTGTTTTCAAAACTTATTTCTGAAAAACTTTCTGAATATGGAAGAAAATTTTGAGAAGTTAGGTAACCTATCCAGACCACCACTCTAATTCTAAAGAAGCATGGGACACTTTAGTCATTGCTCATGAGGGTGATGAACGTGTCGAAGATGGAAAAACTCAAATGCTCATTCAGCAATATAACACCCTGATTATGAATGCAATGAATCTTTTGACAATTTCTACATAAGGTTAAGTGATATTTTTACAAAACTTCATGCAAATGGTATAACCTATAGTACAAAGGAAATTGTTTCAAAGATTCTTAGGTCATTGCCATCTAAATTTGATAACACGAGATATGCTATTGAAGAAATGAGTGACCCTAATATGACTCCTGAATTACTTAGTAGTAAACTGAGGACTGTAGAATTGGAACTAGACTTCAAAAAGTAATTAACCAGACAGACAAATAAAGCCACTAGTTCTAATGTTGTGTTTTCTTCTAAATTGCCAATGCCTAAATGGAACACTCTAGATTTTGACACTGACTGTCTTGAAAACTGTGAGTTGGAAAACCTTGATAATGAAATAGCTCTTATAAGTAAGCATTTTAAAAATATTTTAAAATTCATAAATGTTGTAGCCTCTAAACAAGGAAAATCAAATTATCAAGGTAATCAATCTCACAGACCTCATGACAGAGACAATACCAAACACACTTATGACAATAGAAGGAATTATGATCCCAACAGACCTAAACCTTACATAAAAGATGTTAAGTGTCACCGTTGTGGTAAACTAGGTCACTATGCTAATTAATGCCCAACTAGTTTTAATAACAATAATAAGGCCAATATATAAGACATGGGACGACTCTAGTGATTCCGATGAAGATGAAAGTGAGTCAACCAAGATAAATGAGTATTGCATGTCTTTATTTGCTAAGATAATATATAATGATGATGCATGCATGCCGGTTTGCTCATGAATTTGCTATGCTTGTTGATGTTGTTAATGAGATTGCTGATAATTCTATTCCTATTACTCCTGAAAGACTGTGTGTGAGTCAAAGTGAGAATGATGATGACGAATTGAACGTGTGCATGAGTAAATAACCTATAAAAAACATAGGGGACACTTCACATAATGCACATAGTGAGTCTGATAGTGATTTACCCGATTTACATGAGTTATACACTAAAACGGTTAAGAAGAGTGCTCGCCTAGAAAAGATGATAAAAACCTTAAGTGAGCATATCGATTTGATTAACCAAACCATTAGGAAGAACACTGAAGATTATACTGCCCAATGTGTTTCTCATGAGACTGAGATTGAAGACTATGTCTTGAAAATAAAAGATTTGACTCAAAAGAATCATGAATTTGAATAAAAATACAAGGAAACCCTTGTTGAACTAAAAGAGTCAAAGAAAAAGGTTTCAAATGTGTTTAAAAAATTCCAAAACTTTGAAACACAGACCAAGTCTTATGAAAAAATTGTTACTGGAAGCAAATTTAACTCTGAAGATAAGTCTGGCCTAGGTTTTGGAGAAATAGTGCACCCAAGTAAGACCAAAGTTTCTCCTGAAAATGTTTATTTTATAAAGCAAGGCCAAACTTCTGAAAATTTTCAAAAGGAGAACCTAGTCTCAATGTCTCTCAATCAACATATAAACAATACAATCAATAGTTAAACCCAAACAGTCAGACCAAATATGTTTGTCCTTCTACCAGAGACCAAAGACAGAAACCTAAATCTAATGATGACTGGACCACTGTACCCAATAGATTCAAGATAATTTTCAAAGACTTTAGCAAGAAATTCAAGTCCTATACCCATCAGTACTGTTCCTACTGCGATATTTTCAGTCATACTCTGATGAGTGTCTCCAGAAAAGGTTATACACTCCCACCTACCTGAACTTTAACTATTCTAGGAAATCCAAAAATATGTATGTACTTCCTAGACAGGCCACAAATAACTTTAACTCTAGAAAGAAAAGGGAGGGTCCAAGACCAAGAAAAAAGCATTCAGAAAGACCCCTCAAATCTTTTCTAAATCAAAAGGCCACAAAACTTTTAAAACTAGGCCTATTTGGATTAGAAAAGATGATCTACTATCCCAGCTCAAGTGCAACATTGTCATTTCTGCTTTAATGGAACAAAGGACTTCAACTGGATGGTATTTGGCCTCCGAATGTTCTAAACATATGATCGGAGATGAAAAAAATTTGAAAAACAAGACAGACTTCCTTGGAGGTAGTGTCATGTTTGGAGATGGTGTTTCATCTCAGATCATAGGCAAGGGAACATTGAGTGAGCAAGGGCTTCCTGAACTGAGTGATGTTCTCATAGTTAAAGGCCTTAAGGCCAATATCTTAAGTATATCACAATTTTGTGACTCCCATCACTCAGTTACTTTTCAAAAAATGATTGCAAAATTATTGATGAAAAAGGTAATTGTATCCTAACAGGAAACAGTACCCCGAAAAACTGTTACACAGTAATCCCCAATTCTGAATCTTGTAATGTTGCCAGATTAGAGGATTCTGATCTTTTGCACAAGAGATTGGGACACACAAAATATGACAACCTTAGAAGATTGAGTTCCCAAGAGATAGTTAGAGGTTTACCTAAAATTAAAAATTCTTTTACTCCTGTATGTGGACCTTGTCAGGAAGGAAAAATAAGTAAATCCCCACACAAGAAAGTTAAAGATGTCCTTACCACTAAGCCTCTAGAAGTTATCCTCATGGACCTCATGGGTCCCTCAAGAACTGTTAGTTTATGTGGAAATTCGAACATCCTAGTTATCATGGATGATTATACGTGATATACATGGGTAGCTTTTATGAAACAGAAATCAGATACGTTAAATGAATTCTTAAGAATCCTCTTGAAAATTAAGAATGAGAAGGATACCCAAGTGTGTCGAATTAGGAGTGATAGAGGTGGAGATTTCAAGGACTCTGGAATTTCTGAGTATTGTGTAGCTAATGGCTATAAACATGAGTTTAGTGCTCCCAAAACCCCGCAAAAAAATGGTCTAGCTGAACGTAAGAATAGGACTTCACAAGAAATGGCTAGGGTTATGATACATGCTAAGAAGCTCCCTATATATTTTTTGGTAGAAGCTGTCCAAATTGCGTGTCACATTATTAATCGTATCTACCTTAGAAAAAATTCCAAAGAAACCTCTTATGAGTTATGGTTCCACAAAAATCCAAACTTAAAATATTTTAAAACCTTCGGTAGTATATACTATATCTGCAAAGATAAAGAGCAACTTTGAAAAATTGATACTCGAAGAGAAAAGGGAATTTTTCTTGGATATTCCCAAAGTAGAAGGGCTTTGCGTGTCTTTAACTATAGAACCAAAACTATTAAGGAATAAATTAATGTAATTATAGATGACATAAGTGAAAGGAGTAGTGACAGTCAACCAGTAACATTTGATGTGGACGAACCTAATTTTTCCCCTGATCCTCAAGATGATACTGATTCACTACCACCCGAGAGTCCTTTTGTACCCACTTGTGTTTCTAAAGATCAACCCACTGAAACAATTATCGGTAATCCTTCGGAACCAGTCCGAACTAGATCCCAACATTGATAAGTGGCACGATTTTCTTATTTTATTTATCTTTAGGAACCTAAATATGCTAATGAGGCCCTTACTGACGCATTTTGGATAAATGTTATGCAAGAAGATCTAATCCAATTTAAGAGTCACGATGTTTGGAATCTGGTTCATAGACCAAAAGATTCGAAGGATATTGGCACAAGATGGATTTTTAAAAACAAAACTGGTGAAAATGGGGACGTCATTAGAAATAAATCTAGGTTAGTTGCACAAGGATACTCCCAGATTGAGGGAATTTATTTTGATGAAACCTTTGCACTTGTTACTCGTCTGGAATCAGTTTGTATCCTCCTTGCAATCTCTTATCATAGGCAATTAAAATTATTCCAAATGGACGTTAAATCCGTTTTCTTAAATGGAATTTTATCTAAAAAAGTGTACGTATAACAACCCAAGGGATTTATTGATCCTGTACATCCGGACTACATCTTTAGACTTAAGAAAGCCTTATATGGTTTGAAATAAGCTCCTAGAGCTTGGTATGAGCAATTGTCTACCTTTTTAGTGTCTCACAAATTTGTTCGGGGCATAAACGATCAAACATTGTTTGTTAGAAAGGAAAATCAACATGTCTTAATCGCACAAGTATATGTTGATGATTTTATTTTTGGTTTCACCTGTCCTAAACAAGTCGAGAACTTTTCTGATATCATCCATACCGAATTTTAGATGTCTCTAATGGGTGAGCTACAATATTTTTTGGGTTTACAATTAAAACAATGTCATGATGGTCTTTTTATTTCTCAATCCAAGTATGATCCAGATTTAGTTAAAAAATTCGGCTTAGAAAATGCTAAAACTTATAGAACCCCCATGAGTACTTCAACTAAACTATCTAAGGATGATAATGGGAAAGTGTTGATCCCACTATTTATAGAAGTATGATAGGGAGTTTTCTGTTTCTTACCGCATCTCGACCCGACATATCCTTCGATGTCTGTATCTGTGCTAGATATCAAAGTAACCCTAAAGAATCTCACTTATTAAGTGTAAAAAGGATTATTAAATATATAAAGGGTACTCTAAAATTTGGTATTTGGTACACAAATGATACGACTAGTTCTATTGTAGGATAAATCGATACCGATTGGGCCGGTTGTTCTGACGACAGTAAGAGCACTTCTAGTGCTTGCTACTACGTAGGCAATAATCTCGTAGGTTAGTCGGGTAAGAAACATAATTGTATTTCATTATCTAGCACCGAATCTGAATGTATAACAGCTGGTAATTGTTATGCTCAATTACTATGGATTAGACAGCTGCTTAGTGATTATGGCCTCACAGAAAAATAATTAATCATGTTTTGTGATAACCAAAGTGCCATTAATATTTTAAAAAATCCTGTACTGCACTCACAAACTAAGCATATTAAGATTATACATCATTTTATCCGTGACCTTGTCGAATCCAAAGATCTCATTATTGAATTTTGAACACTCAAAAGTAGCTCGCAGATCTCTTTATAAAACCTTTAGATAACATACGATTTGAGTATTTGCGTACAACTATAGGCATGATAACTCTCAATTAATCTCTATTTTTTTTATTTATGCCCCTTGTATATTTGAGAAAAATTGGGGGATAAGATCTTGAGTATTGCTTAGCGATTTTTCTATCTATTCTTAATTCTAACTCAACTAATATGCCATTCAAGTGTTTATTTTGTCACATGCATTTCAGACCCATTATATAGCTTGTTATTATTTTGTAGGGTATTGGTGTGTATATAGTTGAGTAATGTATTTTTTTACCTTATTTTCGGTTCTAGGATGGGAATGGGTAGTTAGAACTTTTGTATTGGACACATAGGATTTCTTTTCATTTTGACTCTCGAGTTTGAATACTCAAGGGAATTTTGTCTTTAATATCCAAAGGGGGAGATTGATAACACACTATATATTGACTTACTTGAGTCTACATATATAGGAGTTCCAACTAGTTTGGATATCTAGACAAAATAGGTTATATTTTTATGAGAACTACATCACCTCAAAGGTACAAGCTCAAAAAATAAATCCAGTCCAAGAGAACCTTCAAGATCAACATAAAGGAAAGTTATTTCTAACCTTAAAACCACAAATAGGACACTTGCACTGCATCATACATATCACTTATTTGCATTGGTAGTCTTTTAAATCACTTCAAGCCTTTTTAAAATCAATTCAATTCAATTCAATTCAAATAATTTTATATAATTTTAAATAAGTTTCAAATTATTTTTGAATTAATTAAATCACGGTTTTAAAAGTGTTGTGGGTAAAATTTGAATTTCAGAAAGTTATTTTCTTCGGTGATTGTTTGCCTGGGTAGAATCCAAAAGAGCTAGAGACTTCAAGGTGTGCTTTGTAATTATTTTCAACACGCATTTTTTATTGCATCTGGTTCGTACACGTATTGCATTTCTATCGGCTTAGATTGTGTTTTCTGTTAGACTCAAAACTCGTATACCTTCTCTGCCCTTGGATCAACCTCATCAATGATCTGTATGCTTTGAGAGCCAATCCTTGTGATCCCAGTTTGAACCAATCATCATTTGTTTAACCCACCATTGGTGATGAACCGTTAGATTAAAGTTAATAAGTCAAGACTCAATCCCAACAATAGGATTGTGTTCGATGTTCTGTATCCTTCTTCGTTTAGTATAAAAAGGACCCAAGCCTCAACATTTTGAGACTTTTGTGATTTTGTAAAATCGGAGAGAAAAGAGAGAGTAGAGATAGAAGAGATAGAAGGGAGAAGAGAGGGAAAGAAAAGAGAGAGATTTGAAAGAAGAAACACTAGTTTCTTCGTAGTTCAACCTCTATGTGCTTTCTCCCACACCAAACACCAAAAAATCCTCAACGTTTCATACACCAGAAAACCCATTCGTGAGAGTTAGACATTTTTAGGGTTTCTATGTTTTTGGTGTTGAGTTTTCGTTTGAAGACCTCTTCAAGTTCTTGATTCTCTCAGAACTCATCTCTAAGAGAAACTTAAGTTTCATTGTTGAAACTGAGTTTTTCTAAAAAGACAACATCACACAATTTGTTTTATGTTTATCTTTTTAGATCCGGTTTTATAGATCTATTATGTTTCAACACGTTGTGAAATAGAAACGCCTAAGTTTCAAAACATTTTCAGATCTAGTGAGTTGTTTGTGTTTATGATTTATATTTCATGTTTTATGAAATATGTGTGTACAAAAATAAAAAGAACACAAAGAGCTTTGTTACAGTTTTAAAAGCATAACCATAGATTTGAAAAAAATAAGTTTTATGTCAAAATATTTTGAATCCGCCTTTGCATGTTAAGTCTGTATCTGTTTTAACAAAGTAGACATCTAGTCTAGTTTGGATCTCAATTGGAGGTTTACAATTTCAAAAATATTTTAAAAATACTGAAATTGTTTAAGACCTTGGACCGTCTTTTGAGCTAGGTATCCTTGAGATCTGTGGATAAATAAAAGATCAAGAAGTCTTGACTTAAGAAAATCAGATTCATAAATAACCTATCATTTTAGAACTGTTGTAATTTGTTGGGAAAGTTTGTTTAAATTTTGAGAGGCTGAGTGCATGTTTGCATGTAGTATTTCATCACAAACACTATCTCACATGAACACTTAGACACTACGGTTCTATCTGAGAATCTTGGATTTTGAACGAGTTTCTGGAATCAGAATTCAAAGAGAAGGAGATCAAGGAAAAAGAAAAGAAGCAATAAGAAAATATCAGTCCAATTCAGATTACCTTTAGAGTGGAGAATCTCAAGTAGGTATATTATGAACTTAGGATTAGGATCTTTATGGTTTTCTTAAGTGTTTTAACTTGATTCTTTATTCTAGTGAATTTTTGTTTTGTGCCGTAGAGGGCACCGTTTTTGTTTCCCTTATTTAAGGGTTTTACTACGTTAAAAAATTCCTATGTCTATTTTTTTGAATGGTCTTAACTGTTGTTGTGATTGGGACTGCATGGTAACTTTAGTATATGTTTATTAAATTTTAAAAAGAAGGTAATCAACTATCAAATTTAATCCATACATTCAGAATGCTTTTTACAACACATCTTGTGTTTTTCTTAAAGAGTTTTGCCTAAAAAGTTTATTCGGAGTTTACACAATTTATAACATTCTGTCATTAACATTCTAAACAAGATTTTAGCGTTAAAGCCTATCTTCAGGGGGTTTGGGGGTTATGGTTCGCAAGATGGAAATTGGGTGGTGAGAGAGAGAGAGAGAGAGAGAGAGAGAGAGGTAATTAATTTTCTATTTTCTTTCTTATTTCAAAGAATTTTTAGTTATATTATTTTTAGTAAGTTTTACACATGTAATGATATAATTGGATGTTTAAATAATTTATAAAATTTAAGTCCCAAATTATATGTCATGTTATATTCCCACTACGTTTCTTAATGGGGAACTAAAGGATGTACGTGAATTTTCAAAATTAATAAACCCGGTTAGCATTGGAAAAAAATAATTGAGTGGGTCTTATATCCCAAAATAACCAAACATTAGGGTTGAAAAAGCAATTTACTATATTGTATTTAATGTATTCAATTTCACTTAAAACTAACATATATGGGGAAAAATCAATAGAAACAAGTGTGAGGTACAAATGTCTAACAATAGAAATTAACAATGTCTTAAATCAAAAATAAAAATGTAGGAGTATTGTATACTCATGTGACCCACGATATTAGTCTTCTCTTATTCCAAGAAGCGAGGCACACTTTGAGTCTAGTCCAAGAGGTAACCAGAACACTTAATCAAATTGATACCGAGTCATTCATATTGTTGCCTCGAGTTAGTCATTAGGATAAAGCTATATTGTCCATTGTACTTAGATTCACCCTTGGTTATATAAATTTTCATAATTGGAAGATCTTATGTTTTTAACCATGTGGTCCTTTTGATATTTCAAAATATAAAATGTTATATTCTTTCTATAAAAAACTTATGTTTTTAAAATGCATCTTTTGTATTCAAAATTTTCTTGTCATAGTTACACAAGGGAAGTTCTATGTTTTGTGGAATTGTTGAAAATAGGGAAATTTATGTTTCCACCCATGACTTATTCACCAAAATCTCGCAATAGTGACATATGATTTTGTGACAACGAAGTGTCTAGTTCATTGGTTACGACTTAAGATACAACAAAAGTTTAAATCTCTTGTCTCTTACACGACCTCATTCGCTAGCTTGTCGCCTCAGCGAGACATTACTTCCCGTTCATACCAAAACCTTTTATTTTGTACAATATGTAGGTTTATTCCTTGGTTATGTCTAGGTTTGATTCATCATTTCCTATTTGTTTGGTATTGAGATTTGTTTATTCATACCAAAATTTTTACTTTTGTACAATATGGTTTTATATGTTTGTAGGTACTTGTGTATCCCATGTGACCCATTTTAACCAACATACTTAGATATTTTGCAATAGGTTTAGTTTATGGCTTTTATACTCCTCATTTAGAATTAAATAGCTTGAAATACCTTGGTAAATTAAGCTTGAAAGTTTTAGAGTATTTTGTCATCAATCCTAAACCACTGCACCATAACATGAGAAACATAAAAAAAAAAGAATATGAAGGGATTTGTTTTCTTCTTCTAAAGATAAGTATAATATTTTTTTTGTTTTTTAAGAAAAATAATTTTATCCGTAATCCTTTTTTATGAGAGAAGTCTGATAATAGATGATGTTGAAATAGAAAATACAAAACATACAAAAAAATTATGAGAGAATAAGCGGTCAGGACTAGGGCATTAGTTTAAAAGGGATGCTTACATTTGAAAATTGGAAATAATTCCCCTCCTTTTTTTTAGTGAAAGATACCACTTAGAAAAGATTTTTTTATGATGTCTCAAAGATTATGATCTATCTAAAATTGAGTAACACAAAAGATACGAGACTTGAAAGGTTTTAGCCAAATATCGCTAAATAAGGAAGAAAAATATTGTAGCTGAAAATGATTGAAATAATTGAAGATTTTTTGAAGTTGTATAAACCTAAAATTTTCAAAAGTGAGATAAACAATAAGTCCTCATTCTCTATTTGCAGTTTAATGATGATTTTTTCAATTATATCATGCGTTATGTCTTTAAATCTCTTTTATTTTTAAAAGGGATGTAATTTGAACCATTATGTTATTTGAATACTAAACCATTCGTTATGTAGAGTATTTGACATAAAAATGAACCTTCAGTATGATTTTTGAAAGTATACTTGGTCATATCGAAGTTTATTTTTTAATAGAATATAGTGGACTTGCTTAAGATAAAAAGATTATTTAATACACTTAGTGTGCTTGTCTTGCTGAACTTTTGGAATCCTTGTTTATGCTGGTGCCACGTGAATATTAAGCTTCGTTGTAGTGACGTACTCGTGACTAACGAATAAGGCCTTCGCATCAACGAATCGTTTGAGGGTGAGTAAATAGGTTAGTGAACCTAGTTCGAAAGTTTACCCATTTCTACCCAAAATAAGATATTTTTTAACCTGGTTTTCATCTAACTTCCTCCCATATCCATACCTTGGAAGCTTAAGTGTTCATATTCTAGATCTAAGAGGATGTTCATCATCTTGGTAAGTTTCTTTCTACATATTGAATCTCAGGGTTTGGTTTTGTATCTTATTGTTTTGGTGTTGAATTTTTTTTATCGTTAATGAATGTATCTATCTTGATATGACATTTTTTCTCTTTGAGTAGTTGTTCTTGAGTTTAATCTTTTAATTTATTACCTCTCTTAACCCATTTAGGACTTTCTTTCTCTAGCATCAAGTATGGGTGAGATTTTTTTCATTGTTTGACATTGTGTGTTACATGAAACTCTTTCACATATTTTTGGTATAGGTTTATTTGGATTATAAATTGATGATATCTATTTACTCGTAGGATTTCTTTGTTTTTTTTTATATGGGTTCAATAATTGAGACTATTGAGATGTATTCCACTTCGCGTACACGTTCCTCAACATCTATCAATATTCGTTCCAGATTTGATGACTAAATTGGGAACATTCTATTAATTTGAATTCCTTTTTTGAGACTCACGTGCCTCAGGTTTTGAGATACTTGTCTTTGTTCTCAAATCAGGGAATACTATCAGAACCGAGGTAGAAAATTTTATGTATTTGTTATAGACGAAAAGGATGATATGGGCTTATAAGTCCTTAATGTTAAGGTTTGTTGTGTGGAAATGTGTGTACCTATAAAGATGAATATATATACTACAAACTCAAGTTAGAAAATGCACCTAATTACCAATTCCTGAAGAATAGCCCTTCTCTCTCTAGGTTAGAAGGTAGTACGCTTTTGAATGACTACCATTGCCTTTATTAGCTTTGCAAGAAATTTCCTAAAGTCGTATTGGCTTTGGATTTTAACATTATTAAAATGGTGCTATCCTCATACGCTTTACTGACTATGAATTAGTACAATTTTTTTTTGGAAAATGGGTATTTGTTGAATGCCATTTGAAATGATGAATATAATTTGGATTTAATGACCATGAGTACTTTTTGCTCGTTTGACCGGGCACTTGCTTTTTTAGTTAGAGGTTTTGCTTCTTCGTGATGATCATAATGAAATCAAACTATCAATCGGTAACTCAATTAGGCGATTATTATCTGATCTCAAAGATTAAGGGTGCTAGGCCATTCAAAGTTAACAACAAATGTTGAAGTTTTACCCTATATAGATAGCACATGTAAATTTTTTGCTCTTACTTTTGTACTTAGAGAGTACGAGGAAATATATGTAAATTTTGGTTATAGCTTATTATAAGTAGACAAGTGTAATGAGTAAAGTACGCATATGTTTTAGAACAAAAACTTTTTGTATTTCACTCGTAAATAATTACAATACAACAAAATGGGACTATTGCCCAGAGATGCAAAAAATAAAACCTATACTAAGATAAACCATAAATCAAGAGAAATGAAGAAACCCTTCTCAATCGAGGCATCTAAATCAGAAACAACTTATCGTTGGTAATCATTCATAGCAGCAATGTTTGATTCAACTTTCGCATTCAGCTTCAGATTAGCCCCATGCTTCCTTTGTTCCTAGGCGAAGGTTTATTAGAGTACCGTCACTTCTTGAGATGTCTATTTAATATGGGGAAAAACTCCCTCACCTTATCTACTATAATTTTAATATCCTCCACATTTTTTAGAAACTCAGTGTGATAGGTCATCATGTGGGGATATTTAAGTAACTTCAAACTATTGATGAGCCATGGTAAATCAAACCCATCCTTCCAATAATCTTTGAGGGTTCCCAAATATTGAATAAGAGTTGATTTTTCTAGGTTATAAGTTGATGTGTTGACAATTTAAGACACCACAATCACTACACCTTGAAGTCGATAATCCATAATAACAATGTGGGGCCTCACATAGTCAACAATGAAAATCCTTGGATGAGAATAAAGTCATTGCTTTGAAATAATCGCCTACAAAACTTAGCTAGAGAAAAATTTAGCATAGGAGAACTACAACCAAATTCACTATCCTCCTTACTCCCACTAGTGGTGGATCCATGGGGACTTTGACTGGAAGACTCAGCTTGAGTAGGAGCAACTTCATCAACCTCCATTGCTTACACATGCACATCAACTTCAGGATGTTCCACTTGAGGTGCCTTAGGACAGTTATTTTGTATAAAATGCTGAAAATTAGAGAGAATAAAAAAGTTAGTCAAAATTTCAAATAATTTGTATTTACTAAGTAGGTAAAACTATAAAATCTTAGCAAAAGTTAAACTAAGTCACCAGACAGGTATATTTTTTAGAGTAACCTTACCCAAGTAAGGTACACCACCAAGTATGTGACAAAACTTAAATTTTTGTGAACATTACTCAATTGAGAGAATAAATCACCAAGTAGGTGAGATTTTTCACTGAGTTGTATCCCAGTAGGTTATAGCACCAAGAAAATCATTCATACACAAAATAAATATGAGAAACCATAAGTTGCACAAAATTTATGGAGTGGACAAACTCACCAAATCAATAATTGAAACTTTAATTGAGGGTGGGGCAATCATCACATCCTTATATTTAGCATGAGATTGACCTGTTGGAGAGTCCTCAAAAGCTAAAATAATAGGCTCCGCTAAAGAAATACCAACCTCCATATGTGAAGAAGTAACAACCAAAAAGGTTATATCAGCCTCACTAGGAGGAGTTATTTTCTCCCTTTCCTCATTATTAGAAACACCATAAACAAAGGAAGATTAGCATGAAGTAACAAATGAGATAAAAGTAAAAAAAAAATAGATTTTTTACAATGCATATACCTCAATGGCAGTTTGACAAACTTAGGAAAATATATCTAGATATACCACAGGGCCAGGTATCCCAACTAGGAGCTCCAAATTTATTACTAACCTGACAAGGCTACGAAGAAGGATTTCCTCATTGATAGACCTCATGAGGGCCATCACATCCACGGAGGGACAAACGTGCGGAACGATTTCAGCCACCTACATATACAAAATACACTTAAGGTTTGAAAATTATAAATATGGAGAATATTTAAGTGATTAAGCCAGAGTTCAATGAAAATTACCTGAGTTGAAGGAGTTGGAGGAATAATAACTAGTGGTAATTCAGTTGAAACTGGGGGAATAATTTGACTTGAAATGTCAACAGTTCCTCATGAATCCCCTATAGTTTCCTCATTCATTGGCAATTTTCTTACAACAAATGAAAGATGACCAAAAGGAGAAAGCATGGAAGAGGCTGACCCAGCAGAATTGGATAAGTAAGAATGATGTCTAATTCATTGACTGGACTTAAAGAACCTTTTATCGCAGGATTGTCATCACGAATATACACGACTTGCACGGGTGGTGGGGGGATCCTAAAAGAGGAGAAACAATGTTAGAAGTAAATTTCTTTAACTAGAAACAACTCCACATGTAGAGAAATTTCAATTGATAAGTAAATCAAAGGGTTACTTGTTGACTATCATGAGGAGGCAAAGATAAGAAACTTGGGTGGGTACATTAACCACATTATCACTTGGCCTATCCTTTACAGTTTGCTCCAAGGAACCCGAGGGAATGGGAGTTGGAGTTGGAGTTGGAGTTGGAGTTGGAGTTGGAGTTGGAACCTCGCATGTTCCACTATCTTTCTTCCTCAAAATATTTTTTCGTTAAGTAGGTGAACCAGTTGGATATATCTGTAGCGCTTTCTCAACGTGAGTAACATTCTTACGAGGAACATAAGAAATGACAAAGTCATCAGTCAGATGGTGTCTTGCCAAACTAGATATAACCTCATCAGCAGACGCATGAGTAGACTCCATCCTATATAAACTATTAGAAACTAAGGACTTTATTTTCTCGAATAACTTTGGATCTAAAGAAGGAGAACTCACATGTTTTGATGACTCCTTAGTGGCCTTTGTTTTCTTGGCACCTTGAGAAAAATTCTCTCATTTAGAGGAACCAATTGTCAATGGATCATTTTAGTCGGTGCCATAATCTTCAACATCACCATTTTTCTTATCCTTCTTAGACTCCTATGGAACTTCTCTAGTTAGATCCAAATAAGGGATTTTTTGGAAGAGGTATTTTGGTGGTAATCGACTCAAATTCAGTACCAGTAGTGGAGATATTTTTAAGACAAGGTTCTAAAGAACCATATCGTTCCACCACAGGATATACATAATTTGTGTTAATAAATGACCTAAAGGCCCTGAGTTGTGTTGGTCAATAATGGCAGGACCAACCTAAAGACACATCACCCAATATATTTTTATCAGGAATGGGCAACTAGTCATATTTTTCTACTCATAGAATAAACACATTGTGATGATTGAAGTTAACACATGCAGTGTAAAATGAATCATCAACTTTCCAGATTGGGGGATTACTAGGTCATAGCCAAATTACCTAGCACACCAATGAGGGTTGTAGGACTCACTTTCAACATCCCACTCTATAAACAAAGGAAAATGTCTTAGTGTGAGTATGAGCACCACGATTAGAGATGGATCATCAACAATTGATTATTCCTCTAGAAGTATATGCACTGTGTAAGATTCTTCTTTAAAAAATAACCAAGTTTTTATAGAGCCTCCTCAGAGTAAGGACACTCAAAAAAAGTGTTACGATCATCAATAAAAGACAAAAATGTTTTCTTTCTCCTCTTTTTATTATAGTTCATCAATCGTGGATGTTTAGGGGGAAGTTGTTAATTGTCAATTCTCTTATAGAAAGTCTGGGGAACCTGACATAAAGGAACCCCATCAAGAGAATGGTGTTGGCAAAGTTAGACACGACATAATTTCAAAAGGACCATTGCATGTCAAAATGAGTTATGTCTAATAAGGCATACAAATATATAAGGGTGAGAGTAGTAGGAGGAATATTGAATTCATGAGCCAACCTAATCGAAATATTTACCAAGTCCCTACGAGGTTGATCGTTGGGCTTATCGTGTGGAAAGAAATATGAAAGAATGTACAAAATTTAAGTTGCCAATTATAAGGTTTGTCCATGAATAGAACCATAAGGTGCATTAGGCACAATGCCCTATTCCTTTATGGGATTAAAATAAGGCTTAAAAAGTAGTTAATGAATTGACCAATATTGGAATTGGTTGAACTACCAACGCGTTCATGATCAAGACTGTCCAACTCAGTTCACTCTTTAGTTTCTTCATCATCAAGAGGTGTTTCGTCATAAGGAAATTCACCATAAGGTTGTTTGCCCATCAACTCACACACATCCTATAAGGTGATAGTAAAATCACCCAAAGATGCCACGAAGGTGTGAGATATCACGCCCTGTCTGGAGATTAGTAATTAAAAAGAAGGATTATTCTTAGACAAAGTAAAGTCCTCAAACAAAAGGGCATCACGGGTCGGGCCAAGCTAGATAAGAGTATCATTATACTTCTTATAGATGTATCAAGACCATGCAACAAAACCAATTGGGGAACTTAATGCTCCCTTGAAATCGACGTGAGAATAGGCAAAGTCCCAAAGTCTAATAAAAACCTTAATACACCAAAGGAGGAGAGATACGCTCCCTTTGTATTATCCCCTGGTTCCTCAGTCATCAACAAAGGGTCATCTTGGCCCTTCACGATTAGGGAAAATACTTTGGTTCGGGAACAAATTTCATCACCATCTCCAAAAAATGGATCACAACGCAAATTATCGTAGAAATCCTCATGCTTAGCCATCTTCATTTGATTGAAGAGGCCATAATAGTTTTTTTTTACTGTGGAAATGCAGGGAAAATGGTATATAAATAGTGCCAATAAAAAAATAACTTGTGAAAATGGGCTTATATAGGGTTTTCAAATAAGATTGAGACAACGCTAAAGAATTTATCTCTATAAAACTACAAAAGATATGAGTTTTTTTAATGGTGGAATTTCTATCAAATTTATAATGACAAAGTGAAAGGCTATTTAAAGGGTTGGGAAAATCAGTTGAGGTTGATTAACGATTCATCGTCCCATTTCATTTTGAAAATTGGGGGAGAATGATGGTTGCATGAATCAAAGAAGTTAAGAGACAACCCTAAGGTGCCGTGTATCAAAAAAGAAATAGATTTGGTAGGTGATGGGAATTTAGATTGAAGTCTAGAGATATATGTATATTTGTCTGACATGCGCAAAATCAAGTTTCTTCAATTTGAGATGCTTCGTCCAATGGTGTTTCGAATTATGGTTTATTGGTTAAAGGTGTTTTGTATAGAAACTTTTTGTTGACACAATAACTTTATCTACAAGGGGAAAATATAAGAGGGGTGTATAAATAAACCTCCTTTACTTAGATATAATCCTCCTCATTATGATACTAATAAGATATCAAGACAAAGTGGAGATTAATTAAAGACTGAGGAATACTTCCAAAATAAGATAATTGATTAACCATGTATTTTTATCTATTTTTATACAAATTATGGGCTATGTTCTAATATAAAAAAGGTTAATCGAACTACATATGGATTATATCTGGAAGGAATTGGAAGATCTTTTATGCTCAATCGAACAACCTTATTTAGGAATCTTTGAGGGAATTAGTTTGGAAGATAGAAAGAAAGGCATCGTTAAGGCGTGACTTCACCATTTTAGATACATTGGGTAAAACACCTAACTTTGCACGATTGAGCATTACTTAAGAAACCATAACCCTACTCATTTCTTAGCCATAGATTTTTGGCACCAAAAATATTATCTTTTCATAAAGGATGTGAGAGATTTCATGTTATACCTAATATATGTAAAATTAAACCTACCTCAATACAGTGTCAGCTTGGTGTCTTGATGGTCGTAAAGGTGATGAAGAACCTGTGGCTCTACCCCACACAACGACTGGTCTCTCGAGAATTTCAATCAACATTTAATCCAAATGACATGTAAGGTATGGTAGTCTGATCTAGAATTTAATAAGAATGAGGTTCCACGCATGTTACCTCAACCTATATATACCCCATTTATCCTTTAATAAACCACGATATCTTTTAGCCGAAATATCACTTTGAGACATTCATTGCAATCAAGAGATTTTACTCTTCTCCATTAATACTCTTGTTCAAGTTCTTACCAAGAACCCAAGTATTCATTTACCTTTAAACACTATTCCTTACATATTTTATTTTTATGTGCCTACCTTGGGTGTATTCAGAGTGCTTGCATCTCTCTCACTCTAACTAACAACCATCGTAGGTTCATTTATTATGAAAACAGTGTATGTATTACTTATCATTGAGTTATATACTTGAGTTCATACATTGTCATTAAGAGTACAATTATCATTATGTTATCACTGCTAAAACGGATTACACCTCAATTTATCTATAAATATCCTATCAAAGATATGTACTCCCTTACATTTGGCAGCTCCACTAGAGAGATATTATATTATAAATGGTGAATAATGAAGTCAATCGTAATCTCTTTGATGATGTTCAGCATGAATAGGTGAAGATTACTTCGGTTGTTGAGCTTCCTTTAAACTTCATTATCACAGCAAATGTTAACGTGGGATAAACTTTCTCGAGTAGTGTGATGGGTTCCAACCAAATGACTAACATCATGGCCAAGTTTATGGAGTTTTCAAAAATTCAATTTAAAATGGAGATGTTTTGTTCAACGATGGACCTAAGTTCTTTCCCTACTATGGTAACACCACCAATTGTTCCTTTGACTGGGTGCATGTTACACTAACAAGACCTACTGGCCCATCGGTGACCAATCTTGCTCTTGCTAATATACCATTCGTCGAAGCACCTTTGCCTGTCAACGTCTCACCTAAGGTTGATCTATAAAAAACGAAGGGAGTGGAGTCAACTGACTCACCATCCTTGATCATTGAATATGTCAAGAAAGAGATGATAAAAATAGTAAAGCTTTCCTTAAAATATCCTAGTGAGTTAGTATCTATCCATGATGATTTTCATATTCCTTTCCTAGAGGAGTGCAAAGATGAACTTTACCTAGAGGGGTATGGTCCTCTAATTTTTAAAAATATTAATGGGAAATAGGGCAACCCAAACGAACATATCAAGTAGTTTGTTGAGCACTTAGGATCTCATTATAGAAAACAAAAAGCTTTATCTAAGGGATTTTTCCAAGTCCCTTATCGACAAATCTAAAACATGGTACTTTCATGTAAACCCAAGGAGTGTGGCTATGTGGGAGGGTATGCATATTCAATTTCTTCAAAAAAAATTCAGGCAGAGGATGAGTTTACAATGGCCCAGCTTCCTAGGGAGAGGCAAAGGCCAGGTGAGGAGGTGATTACTTATATAACAATAGTTAGAGAAAGATCTTTAGATTTTAGAGAAGATGCTATAGATATTAAGGTTCTTTAAATTATCACTAAGGGCTTACTACAAGAGTACAATTGACATTTGGTAAATGAGAGTAGAGAAGGATATTTTAAAGATATCACGAGGGATGCTTGAAAAATCTAATTAGTTATTCTACCTAACCCTATTATTCCTAATGTCTTATGGAATAAATAGGACAGCTAGGCAGGTAAATGAGGCTAAGAACCGCAGTGAACTATACAGAGGGTGGCGAGGAAGACCAAGCTGGTGGCACATCATAAAATAAAAATAACAAGAGAGTTTTATCATGAGGATCCACCCCCATTTCCTTGCTCTGTTGAATAGTTAATAAGTTGTTACAACACCATGGTAACGGATGGTTTAATTTTTCCTCCAGGAACTCTCCTCCTTGTGGTCCAACGAAAGACATGAAAGTTGATCGCAAACATTTCCATATACATAGGCATGTTTACCATCCAACAATTTAATTTTTCACTTTGAGAAAGATCATAAACAAGCATATGTTGGATGGATTCTTACAGATTACTCAAGGTAATGTCATCAACAATCCTTTACCGACTCATGGGGACATATATGGTGGTTATTTTTTTATAATGAGACAGAAGCTCAAACAAGAAAGGAAATAAGTGAGAATGAGGAACTCTAGTTAATATATGATAGATGTTTGGTAAGAATGGCCAATGTGGTAATTTCCTAAGACTACCCAAATAATAGAGATATCGAGCAAAGTTATCAGGCAGAAGACTGTAAGGTACATCCCAACCTAGAGTACCAAGTTGTGCCAATGTCACAAAAACAATCATGGTTCTTCGACCAAGTTAACATGCCCTAAGATAGTCGTTTGGAGATCACGCGGGAGATTTTGGACATAGAGAGGGAAAATGTTATTACTTCTCCCATATGGAAAGGGCTTATGGTCATGTTAATATAGAATTTTATGTATGAGATAAATTTCTCACACGCAGATAAATCAATCAGGTTCCATCACAATATGCCTTTATATATGACGACAAGCATAAATGGAACCATGTTTTCCAGACCATTTACAAACGAAGATGCTTCAATTAACATTTGAGAGAGCGCTACAGTTTAATGGTAAAACTTATTTAATTAGATGTCAACATTATACCAGTTTTAAACCCTAGTCCATGCAATATAAGTGATTGAAATCAGTAAATCAATATAGCATGCAACTTCACATTCAGGAAGGCCAAATTCAGGAAAAATCCCCGCAGGGAAAAACCAATTCTTATTTCACTATATGTGAAAATCTCAACTTACAACAATAGAGAAATATAGACAGTGATAGACTAATATCCCGCAGGCTTTGGTTCGTCCTCTTCAGTAAGACCTCCAATACGAACTCCAAGAAAAACAATGGAGACAGCTTCTCCACAAGTACAACTCGACGATAGGAATATAGGTCTATGAGGGTTTCTCAATGATTAAAAAATATAATATGGGAGGTTTGTGGGAATCTAAATGGTTTTTGACCTTTAAAAGGCTATACTTAAAGTGCAACAGGTCTGCGGGAGGTGGAGTTAAAAATTCTTATGAAAAAACTACAGGAAGCAAGTTTAAATAGGAAAACACGAAAATCGATATAACACTGGGTCGTTCGAACACCATCACAAGTTCATTACAACAAGACAGGGATCTCGTTAGAAGACCCTTCGGACGATGTAAGAAACGACCTATTAAAAACCAAAACAGTACAGGTTCATTTGATCCATATGAGGACAGGGGCTTCAAATGACATGGCAATGTCGTTTCAATGATAATGCTTAGTCGTTTGAATGACTTTAAGCAAAATCATTTTCTTTAAAAATCGAGCCTCGTTTTGATTTAAAATAAATTCAAGTTTAAATCGAATACAATTCTGCCAGATATATTTTGCGAAAAAATAAGAACTCAAAATAGAATTATACCTTAAAGAAGTGGAGTTGTGGAGAAAGCTTTAAGACGAATGTGACACACGTTGAAGATGATGGGAGCATATAATGATCACATTGCCAATGATTCAGATAGTGGACGTTGTGGATGATCGCGTAGATGTGATAATTTAACGAGATATGCCATATCTTATGTGATCTAGGACAATACAGACAATACCTCGATTCTAGCGGGCAATGACAGAAATATTGTCCTTACAAATCTCCCCTTATGGCAATGTATGTACATCCATAAAAATATTAGATTATGCCACCCAAAAAAAATCCCTAAGACATACAATCTAATATCCCCAAACCCTCAAATGAAAATATCAAAGTACATGTCTTGAAATCTTTAAGTCTTCAAATCTCCAAAATTTCTTTGTCTTCATTAAGTATGACATGAATATAATATTCAAATGTACCTACACACATGAGACAAGAAACAAATACCCGGGACGAGCAAAAAATTGAAATAAAATGATAAGTATAAAGGATGAAATAATTAAGGACAAGGAAATCATTAAATAATCAAACTTTCCCACTCCCCCATCATCCGTTCTCCCCCTTTTTATGGTGTTCCAAATAGACAACGAAAGAAAACATAAACAATAAATACGGAGCGCGTCACAAACAATATGAAACTTCTCTTTTTGAATTTTCTGTAAATCCTTCTCAAAAAAATATACAACAAAACAACACAACATGAATTAACACTAAGTAACCAAGTAAATGATAGCGTAAGTATAAGGGTGTGAACAAATTCGATAGGAACATCAACTCAAACATTCATAACATATGTGCATGATGAATTTTGGATACTCCTGACGAATGAACTCAATATCGTTCTTAGGTGTAAAAAGGTGAATTTATATGAAATTAACCCAATCTAATCGACAAATCAAAGTCTAAAATGATTTCCACACCAATAACGTCTGAAACTATGTAATGTTGTTTTCAAAACTTTGTCAGGTGGTGCAAACCCATTGATTTCCAACCAAACACCCTCACAAATAATAATTCTTTTTTATATTTCCAATTGAGGTGCTAATATCTCTTGAAGAGATTTCCTATTGGCCCCATTTTGGCATATTTTTCTTTTTATTTCCTTATTTTTTTCTTGGGCTCTTTTCAAATGGTGGATTTCACGACGAGTTCACTTGCCTCTCGCAGCCCTTTCCTGTACACACTCATTTTTTTAATAAAGCTTCTTACATGTACTACTTTTATTGACTCGTTTTATCGCATTTGGTTCATTTTAAGACAAGATTGAGATGAAAACACTTTGACCAACATGTGATAGACAAGTAGAAAAATCAAACAAATCCATGCATGTCTGATTAAAGGAGACAATGAGTCAAAGAAATAAAAAGTAATCACCAATTACATCTAAATGACTCCAAACATTACAAAGCACCTCTCAAAATAATACCAAACAATCACGTGGATAATGGAATGATGTGGTGACTTGGTCAACCTAAATGTCCATCCATAAAAAGGTGTAAACAAACTACAAAAATATTTTTTCATAAAAAATTTATAAAAAGAAAATATTTTTGTCTTTTTCATTTTTCTTCAAAAACGAAAATATTTTTGTATTTTTCTCTTTTCTTAAAAACCAAAAATATTTTTGTATTTCTCCAATTTTGAAAAAAATGAAACTGTTTTTGGATTTTTCTAAAATATGAATAAGAAAAAAATATAATACAAATGATACAATCTAATAATAGGAATCAAGAATATGCATGTGAAAAATCATCCAGTACAATATAAAGTAACCGACCCTCAGTCAACTCTACAAATACCTAAAGACTTCCTAAAACTCTATAATCTAGGGGCATTTCTAGGTTTAATGAACATGTCGGCTAACTGGAGGTCGGTGGTCACCAAGCTCAAGGATACGACCTTTTCCTCTACTAGGTCTCGTATAAAATGCGTGCGTATCCTAATGTATTTTGTGCACGAATACTGGACTGAATTTCGGGATATTTGTATCGCAATTGTGTTATCATAGGAAATAGTCATGGTGCCCTGTGATATTTCATAGTCCTCTAGATTTTTCGTTATCCACAAGAGTTGTGTGCAACAACTCCCGATGGTGATGTACTCAGCCTCCGCAGTGGACAAAGAGATGGATTTTTGCTTCTTGCTCAATCAAGAGAGAAGATAAGTACCAAAATAGAAACACCCCACCAAAGTTCCCCTACATCCATCCACATCATCGGCCCAATCGACATCAAAATAGGCGGATAAACGGTCATCAGTATCAAAGGAATATGAAATGCAATATGAGAGGGTCCCACTCACGTATTTTATAATACGTTTAAGAATGTAAGTGTTACTATTTCGGGGACGCCTGATATAACGTATAGACTCCAACACTAAAGGCTATCTGGAAGCCAAGTAGATAAGACTGCCTATCATACCCCGATACAAGGTTTTCTCTACATCCTTGCCTAAAGTATCCTTGCTAAGCTTCTTCGAGGTACTCATGGGGGTGCATGAATGCTTAGCAGAGTCTAACCTAAACTTCTTCACGAGGTGTCTTGCATACTTGGATTGGAAGATGTATCCCATCCTCTAGTTGATCAACCTGGAGACCAAGGAAGAATGTAAGATTACCAACTATGCTCATCTCGAACTTACTTTTCATCTCCTTCTCAAAGTCATGAGCCTGGCTGGAGAACGTGTAACTAAAGAATATATCGTCCATATAGACCTGGGCAATCAAAATAATAAATTTTCCTCTCCTAACAAACAAAGTCTTATCCACTCCCACTCTCTTGAAGCCACGATCTAAGAGATAGGAAGTAAGCCCCTCATACCAAGCATGGGGTGCTTTCTTTAAACCATACAGGGCTTTCCTTAGATAATAGATGTGTCCGGGGTACTTAGGGTATTTAAACCGTTCTGGTTGTTCCACGTAAACCTCCCCCTGTAGAATGCCATTCAGAAAGACACTCTTGACATCAATCTGATATAACCTAAAGTGCAGATAACATGCGATGGCAAGTAGTAAGGGGACGGGCTTGAGCCTCGCAACAAATGAAAATGTCTCCTCAAAGTCTACACCCTCAATCTATGTGTAGCCCTGAGCGACCAACCTAGCATTGTTGAGTGTGATGGTACCATTCTCACCCATCTTATTCTTGAATATCCACTTAGTACCAATCACATTTTTCTCACAAAATCGAGGGACAAGTTCCCAGACATCATTCTTTCTAAACTGAAGAAACTCTTAATGTATAGAAGTTATCCATTGTTCATCTTTGAGTGGTTCTTTGATATTCTTGGGATCGACTCTGGACGTGTAAAACTGAAAGCTAACAACGTTCTCTAGGTGAGTATGAGTCTTAATGCCTAAAGTAAGATCTCCTAAAATGGAAAAAAGGGTCATAACTCTTGCGAACCCAAGCATGTGTCTCCCTTAAGTTAGGAGTAAGGTCAACCCTAGGCTTATAAGCAACAATGGGATCATTACTAGGGGGTGAATCATCCTCAGACGAATCATTAGGATTAATAAATATTGGAAGCTCATCATCTTTAATAGTGACATTTATTGATTCCATAACCTTAAAGTTGTTGTGGTTAAAAACCCGATAAGCTCTGCTTGTCAATAAATATCCTATTCCTCAGGATGTAGATTTTATAATTTCTCTCTATTCCTTAGGATGTAGCTTTTACTCCCCCAAACACGGAAATATGAAAGGTTGGGCTTCTTCCCTGTCCACAATTCATATGGCATCTAAAGTGTGTGTGGATGAAGATATACCCTATTCATCATGTGACATATGGTAGACACTGACTTTGACCAAAACCTCTTAGAAACTCTACGATTGAGAAGCATATATCTAGTCATATCCTAAATCGTCTGATTCTTCCTCTCAATAATCCCATTTTATTGAGGAATTTTCATAGCCAAAAATTCATGTTCAATTTCGAGGCTATCACGGTAATGATCCACCTTTTCTTCATTAAATTTTATGACATTATCACTACTCATTCTATTGATAGTGACTCCGTGTTGATTTTGCAGTACACGACACATGGTCATAAAAAACTCTACAACATCGGGTCCCTTTCTCAGGAAAACAACTATAGAATAATGAGAGAAATCATCTACCATCACGAGGATATACCTCTTAGCACCCAAACTCTCAGTGTGAGTAGGACCCATAATATCCATGTGTATCAACTCAAGCATACGTGAACTGGTAATGAAATTCAACTTCCGATGGGGACTACGAACTTATTTTCCCTCCTGAACAGGACCACAACCCGTGGAAGTTGGCTTTCCAAACGACGAAAAGTCACATACTAGGTCTTTCTTCACTAAACTCTCCAAATCTCTAAAATTAACGTGACCTAGATGTTGATGCCACAGATTAATAGAAGAGATTGTGGCGTTGTTGCACACAAATGAGGACTTGGGAACAATCCCATAATAGTTATCTTTTGTTCTCACCCCTTGTAGTAAAAATTTACAAGCTTGATCATAAACGTTACTCTCATTTCGGTCAAACTTCATAGAAAAGTCTGCATCACATAGATGGATAATGATGTTAAGGTTTGCTTTTAAACCTTTCACGTACAAAACTTTATCTAGCTAAGGAAATCTAGGTATCTCTACTGTACCATGTCCTATAATGCTCAATTTACTCCCATCTCCAAAGGTGATTTTACCGTCCTTGCGGTACTCGAGGATAGTAAAAAATGAGACATAACCAGTCATATGACTAGATAAATCACTATCAAAATACCACTGGGAGGTATTATAAACCTTAAGAGTAACATGGACAATAAGGTCTTTCTCTTCACGCTTAGGCACAAAAGTAATGGTGACCATTTGTTTACCCTTGTCGTTGTTGGGTCTAGTCGGGATGTTGGAAGTATACACTAACGACAAAGACATCCATTTGAAAACTTCCATCAAACTGTGAGAAGTGGCGACTAGATAGTCATCCTACTCTTTAAGGCTACCAAAAATGCTAAAGTTGTGCAACGGAGTGTGTGTACGTCGAGTCTAACCCAAACTATAGAAAGACTCCTTAAGGCGGCCTTTTCTCTTGCAATAGGTACAAAAATAAACAGTCTTAGGCTGACCTTGGTTAATTATTCTTGGCCGAACATTTATTTGGGGTTTTGGTTGAGGGCCATAAGGATTCACAATGGATTCAAGAACCAATTTCAGTGCGACATGTGACGTGGAAACATTGTCGAAACCTATTCCATGCCTCTCACCAAAACCAAACGCGAGGCCGAGGAACATCTTTCCAGATGTGTCATCAATCTTTACCTTGACCTCCCAGGATCTTTCAAGATCTTTTTTGAGTTAGGATACAAGGGCTTCAATTTTCTTTCAAGTCTCCACGGATGCAAGGAGCTCACTCGTAAGACTAGCCACTTGTTCGGTCAAGTCCACTTTCTCTTTCTTAAACATACTCTCTCTCTCTTTAAAAAATCTCTATCTCTCTCTCTCATCTCAAAGACATGCTAATGGAGGACTCTCTCTCTCTCTCGTGTCTCCTAAATCCTTCTCTAGTGCAATGATCCTAGTTGCCAACCCTTTGTTTTGTTCTTTCATTTTAAAGGACTCAGCATGTAACTTGGTGTACATGCGCTTCAGGTCACTCTCACTCTGACTTGCTACATCCTCACCCTCACTCATGTCGTTTTCACTGTCAAGGTATCCTTGCGAAGTAGCATCCTTATTGTTGTAAGGTGCACTAAATGTACTCACATGACTAGCCATGAATGTGGTGAAGTTACATTCATGCAGTGATTCTTCTCCTGAATCCACTGACTCAACCTCTCTCTCTCGTCACTAAGGGTGGCATTTAAGGTAGACAACCAAAACCTGAAGAGGAAACTACCCAATGCACCACCAGCGGAAGGTGCTCCCACATATCCTTAAACCCCATCATCCCCGGGGAACGGAAGCTTATCGAAACTATGTTCGTCTATCAAAATAAAGAAACCTTTTGTTAACATAAGGAAACAAAATAAGAAAGAATGCCAAAGGTCATTAATACATACGTAACCCTCACCCAAGACGATCGGTGATGTGAAGGCTCACGCAGCAGAAAATGATCGTCAGCAACTGGCTTGAACAACTCGAAAGAATTTTTGTTGCCAATGCCAGGGGCACCCTAGACTTCCACTATAGGTTTTCCCAATTGTCGATACCCAACCATGCCACGTGGGTCATGATACCCAAAAAATCCGCCATTTATAGGACTCAAAGAAAGGAAAAGTCTTGGGAACGGATCTTGGCAATAAAGGGCAAAAGATTTGAATGCTAGAAACTGTGAAAAATGAGGAGAACACAGCCATCGATCGGCTACCTCTTCTCCTTTCCAAAGCATCCCAAAAGACTATGTCATTTCCAAACAACAACCCTTGCAACATGCCGGTTGGCAACCCCTGAAAATTTTGTACAAAAAATCCCAAAAAATGTCAAATAATTCTAAAAATTCTCCGAAAAATTCCTAAAAATGCCAAATAAATATTGGAACATTTCTTCACCAAGAAAATCATTTTTCAATCTCCCAAAATCCCCTGCCAAATTAAAACTACATTTTCCCCCAATTTAAACCCTAAAGAGGCGCACCCACATCCCCGAAGTCCACTACAAATTCGGCAGCAGAAATTCCAAACCCAAATTCCCTAGTGGAGCTATCAGCTAGTCAGATATATCTCTCTAATAGTGTCTCAGAGAAACACATTTCCCAATGAACCCCAAAAGCTCAAGTCATCAATTGATTTCCTTGTGAATCTCGAGACTAATCTTTACCCCGATCCTCAGCTCCCCCATCAAAGATATCTCCTTTCCAAATGACATAATCACTAGACATATCTCTCTTCCCCAACAGAGTCTCAAAAAAGGTAATTCAAAGACTCCTTAGAAATCAAACCCCGCTGGGTTACAACTTTAGGTCCTCAGAATCGACCTCGACATGCAGAATTTGTCACCACAACTTTCAGTCCTCAGAATTAACCTCGGCCCGCATAATTGGTCGCTACAACTTTAGGTCCTCATAATCGACCTCGACCCGCAGAATTGGTCACCATAACTTTAGCTCCTTAGAATTGACCTCGACCCTCAAAATTGGTCGCTACAACTTTAGGTCCTCAAAATTGACCTCGGCCCACAGAATTGGTCGCCTATACTTTAGGTTCGCAGAATTTGTCGCCTCTACTTTAGGCCCGCAGAATCTACCTCAACCCGCAGAATTGGTCGTATATACTTTAGGTCTTCAAAATTTACCTCGACTCGCATAATTGGTCATCCTTATTTTAGGTTGACAAAACTGACCTCGACCCGCAAAATTAGTTGCCACAACTTTAGGTCCTCAAAATTGACCTCGACACGCAGAATTGGCCGCCACTACTTTAGGTTCACATAATTAACCTCGACCCACAAAATTGGTCACCATAACTTTAGGTCCTCATAATTGACCTTGACCTGCAGAATTGGTTGCTATGACTTTAAGTTCTAAGAATTGACATTGCCCTTCAAAATTGATTGCCTCTACTTTAGGTCCTCAGAATTGACCTCGACCTACAAAATTGGTCGCCATTACTTTAGGACTACAGAATTGACCTCGACCCTTGGAATTGATCATCATAACTATAGGTCCTCAGAATTGACCTCAACCTGCATAATTGGTCGCCATAACTTTAAGTTCTTAGAATTGACCTCGACCCGAAAAGTAGTCACCTCTATTATAGGTCCATATAACTGACCTTGACCCACAGAATTGGTCACCACAACTTTAGGTCCTCAAAATTGACCTCGACCTGTAGAATTGGTCGCCACAACTTTAGGTCCGTAGAATTGACCTCGACTCGCAAAATCGGTCGGCTCTACTTTAAGTCCGCAAAATTGACCTCGACCCACAAAATTGGTCACCACTACTTTAGATCCACATAATTGACCTCGGCCTATAGAATTGGTCTCCACAACTATGGATCCTCAGAATTGACCTCGACCCACAAAATTGGTCGTCATAACTTTAGGTCCTCATAATTTGTCACCCCTACTTTAGGTTCGCAGAATTGGTCTCCCTAACTTTGAGTCATCAGAATTTACCTCGGCTAGCAAAATAGGCCATCCCAAACGTTACCTCAGGTCCTCAGAATCGACCCCGACCCTCTAAAATGGTCATCCTCGTCCATTTGTTTTGCATAATTGACCTCTTTCTCGAAACATCATGTGGTGTCTATTCGATAATTTTCACTTATTCCAAGATCACCTGTAGAGAGGATCTATAGACACCACATTCTAGGACCCCCTAAGTCTCTCATTAGGTCCCTAGATACTCTAAGTACTGATTTAGAGGCCATCGGGGGCTTCCAAGACCCGTTAGACCCCAATCAACTCCATCATCAGAGAAAAAGCTTAATGAATCTATGAAGGGCTTTGAATCCACTTTCCAACGGTATTCCTCGTACATAAATTGAAATAATGGATCAGATGAATGGACTATTTTACTACTGAAAATCGATCTAGAAGCCACCAGGAGCTCCCTGGCCCTAATTTGACCCCAATCAGATTTATCATCAGATAAAAATCTCAATGAAGCTTCAAAGGGTACTGAATACCCTTTTAAACGGTTCGACTATGTGCAAAATGGCATAACGTTTCAAACGAATGATCCATTTTCTCTACAAAACTGTTACAAAGGCCACCAAGTTCCCCAGATGCATTTGACCAAATTCAACTCTTTATCTGTAATGATATTAAATGAATCTTCAAAGGGCAATTAATATCCTTTCCAACGGTCCACCCCGTGCATGAATCAGCCTTACAGTACAGAAGAATGACTCGTTTTACTCCAAAAGGTCAGCGGATGTTTTCGAGCTTCATTTGACCAAGGTCAACTCTTCGAATCGAGTGAATCTTTTTGGAGTAGCGAAGCACCTTGAATAAAATTTCCAACGGTCTATCCTGTGCATGATTCGGACTTACGATTTGTACGAACGATCCATCGTGGTCCTACCATCTCCAGTCCAAAGGACTAACGGGTGCTTCGGAGCCCCATTTTATCCAAAGTCAGCTCCTAGACTCGAGAGAGGCCCAAAGGATTCTCAAAGGTATCTGAATAAACTTTCCAATGGTATGACCCATATGTGATTTGGACTTACGGATTACGTTTTACGATCATTTTTTCGAACAATCTAAATGAAACTGCCAATTGGCAGTCCATTTTCCTTCCTATAGGCAGTGTGTCTAGGGTTACCTGCCGATAGAAAGGATAAGGACAATGGAGATCAATAGTACATTGACCCTATATAAGGAGAGCATGAGATCACCTTCCAATGCACCTATGAAATATCAACTTCAGTGATATCAACAACATTTTTCTTAAGTCAGCGAGGTTTCCTTGTTTGAAACCTTTTTCCTCTTTTCATTTCCATCACTTTCACACCCAATTTAGCATAATCCCCCAACATTTTTCATTCACTTTCGAGGAAGCTCATCATCAATCAAGATCAATCTCCAAGTCTCCAAACAAGGTCCAAACATTCTTCTCTCTCTTTAAATCTCTTTATTTACGCATTAGTTATATAAGTTCTTAATTTAGATTTTACTTTAGATCATACACATATCAATCTCCAATCCTTTATTAGTAATATTGCACATAATATATTACTATAAAAAAACCAAAACAAGAAAAAGAGGATTACACCTATAAATTCCAATGGGATTTGTCACCACATTCTCTCAAAACTAAAAAAACTTTTTTCTCACACACACATATAATAAAATTCTTGTTTGAATATATGGGATAACCAAACCTCCCCATTGCCGCATGCGAATTACGTGGACTTTGATGCCTTTATAGGCTATGTATATCTCGAGCTAAAACTCGAGACTCGAGTCCTATTTTTCTATTTTCCTCCTTTTCATGTTTATCAATATATTATTCATACTTGATGATAGAAAAAAATTGCGCCTCTAATGTATTTTTGTCGTTGTTGCAACTTCTTTTTCCATCAAAATTCCCTTGAACCTACAAAAATATAACAAAACTAGTGTAGAGGGTAAGTAAGGGAGTATCAATCCAAATATAAGGGTGAAACAAAAAATAAGTGAAGCCATATGTAAAGTCATTTGCATTTTATTATATTTTCCTATTTTTGCTTTTTATATTTTTTATGGATTTGTCAAGGATTATTAATTAACTAACTATATACTAATTTTTAAAGTACTAACTAAGATGTAAACGCTAATAAAAAAACATGAGGTAAACAAAATTGTGCTAAAAAGTAAACTAACTAAATTAGACTCATGAGGGCTTCAAAATACATCCCATGAATGGGAGATTAGCCCTCAATAATCATCATCCAAATAATAATAATAATAATAATAAACAATAAGAGCATGTGAGGATTAAATCAAAAGAAGTTAAAGAGGAATATATCAAACCCATTTGTACTTGAATTGGAGCAACTCTTCAATTATACTTCAAAATTTTCTCAATCACAATCCCTCACTAATGTATTTATTGAATCTAACATAAAAACTACAAATAAAAATTAAAAAATATAATGGATGTATTCATAATGAACAATTAAATAATAAAAGAGATTTGCTAAAAATGCAAATCCTAACATTATAAAATTGTACATTAGAACTCATCTAAAGAAATAAATTATAGATCGTTACTTTATATTGAGATAATTACTATAAATGCAAAATCTCAACATAAAGGAATGGATTGGAATTTACCTCCCATAAGGGATGAATGCAATTACATCAATCTATTTTGAAATAATTGATAAAAATGCAAAAACTCATTATAGAGGGGTGGGGTGGAATTCATCCTAGAGATAAATTTTACTACACACCTCTATATTTAGATATTTACTAAAAATGAAAATATCCTCTATAGAGGAGTGTAGAGAAATTTATCACATAAGGTTTTAAAAACAAAGTTGGAGATCCCTTTGAAAATGGCCCAAGTCTTTAATTTATATGGTGCACATGGAGGTTAGGGGTAAATTGGGTATTGGTAAAATTGAGTGAGGATGAGAGAACATGAGCATGGCAAAGGTGTGAGGTAATGGATGAGGGAAAAATTAGATTTGGTTAAAAGGGTATATTGGGTATTGGGTTAAAAGTGGTAGTTGGGGGTATTAAGGGAAAATGGTTTAAAACATGTGGGTTTTGTGATTTGGTCTTTGGTTTTGGCTTTAGTTTATTAACAGGTAGAAAAGTCGTTCAAGGCTTGGAGGTTGTTGGGTTTTGAAATGGGTAAGGCATATGGTATGGGAATCGGGTTTGGCTCAGGCAGCGACCGTGTCAAGACAGGATAAAGGTTTGAAAGGGGGACGAGATCGGGCATGTGACACGTTGACACTCATCGGAGGCGAGGAAATGTTAGATGCGTGCGTGAATGACGCATGAGTATCAACAGTGTGTGGTTAAAAGTTAAAGCCATGAAGTAAGGTATGGAGGTTCGACTTGGGCTCAACCACAATCATGCTTTGAGAAAATGAGAAATGGTCAAAGTAATCCCGTAAAGGACGTTCTTCGGCCATGACGAGAAAAATATAAAAAAAAAATTCAAAAGGAAAGAAAATATGTTTGGATTTTTCAAAAAATGAAAGAAAGAAAATATTTTAGGATTATTAGAAAAAAGAAATAAGAAAATGTTTTTGGATTTTTTTTTATAAAAATAAATAAAGAAAATATTTTTGGATTTTTTTTGGAAGAAAAGAGCGGAAAAAATAGGTGGACTCTTTGAATGGACGAACTAACTAAAATCGACTACCGAAAAATGAATTGGATACACGCATAAGTTAAGGAGAATTCCTAACTAGCACATAGCCAATTTTTATCTTTCAAAATTTAGTGAAAGGGGTAGTCAAATTTTAATTAAGTCCGCGGGCGATAAAAAATCACGAAAATATCTTTGTGATCGCCTTTGAAAAAATGTTCTCCTATTGGGCTACCTAGTTGATTGATTTTAATTTTAATGATGGCTAAGGTAGAACACAATGGTAAGCGAGTGAGTCGGGTGATGAAATCCTTTCTCGTGAATGATCGAGTGTAGGTCTTAATTAGTTAATTCATCACACACATTCGAAAATAAATGCGAGAATAAAATCAAATAAGAGCACACAAGCACACACAATAATTGAATCACTAACAAGAGAGGCACGAGGGTTTAGAAATGTACCTCCCACAGTTTTTACGCCTTGGGGTGCTGAGAAGTTTGAGTCGATCGAGGGGAGATTATGCCTATCTCAGTCGGCCTCGGGAGTCCTACCGACCCAAGGTATAGAGGCTTCTTTTCCTCGTCTTGGACCCCTCTCTCTACCTTGTCCCGTTTCCCTATCACGCTTATCTCCTTTTTATTACAGATTTAAAATAAAAATTAAATGGTGTCTCTATGCACCGCAATACAAGCCAAGAATAAAAATCCTAATACAAACCTTCTAAAAGAAAAATGATATTAAAAAGCAACAAAGTACAAAAAATAAATGAACTACAAGATGAAATTTGCTCGATGTGCTTCACGCTCCCAAGAATGGCAACGACGCCATTTGATAACTAAAAAAATTGCTTCTCTATTGTATTTTCGTCGTTGTGGCAATTTTTTTATATCAAAATTACCTTGAACCTATAAATAAACTCAAAATATGTATAGGGGTAAGTAAGGGAGTATCAAATCAACTCTAAGGATGAAACATAAATTATGTGAAGAGATGTGTAATTCATTTGCATTTTATTATATTTTTCTATTTTTGCTTTTCATATTGTTTTATGGATTTGTCAAGGGATTATAAATTAATTAACTATATACTAATTTTTAAAGTATTAAGTAAGATGAACTTTTTGCGTATTTTTCTTGTCGTTGCTTAAAAGTCCTATAATCAAATATCTCAAAAACCTACAAAATATAATAAACTAAAGTGTAGTGGTAAATGAGGTATCAATCCACATCAAGGGGGTGGAACTAGAGATAAACTCAATTGTAATTTACTATTTATTTTCTTTTTGGGCTTTTGACTTTTTCTATTTTTTTTTAGCTTTTCCAATATTAAAACAATTTTGAGAGAGGTGAGTTAACTAATAACTAAATAAAAAAGAATAAGTGAAGATACTAATTAAATCTAACTAAATAAAAATCTAAAATATGAGATGGGTGAGGTAATAAAAGTGAGGACTAACAAGGGATAGGATGACACCATATATTCTAGTTAATTAAATTAATTAATTCATTAAAATTAATTATCCTAAGTTAGTATCAAAATCACAAATCAACTCTCGTAGCAAATATAATTTTAATAATAACATTTTAGAAAATTAATTTTAACACTCCTAGAACTCTTGAAATGTAGATCCAAACATCATCGAACAAATCACCCGCTAGGATCGATTTATCAAATTAGTTTAAATCATAAAAGTAAGTCTAGAGTTGAAATTAAAGTAATAATATCATACTTGAGAAACCCCTATCTCTAGTTCGAATCTAAAATGGATATTATAATTAGAATTTTGATTTTCTCTCGAAAATCATTTACCCTCTCTCGAGGCGTAAATTAAAATTTAAGAGTGAAAAATGAATCATCAAATGGGACATTTAATGTAAATAAACAAATTAAAATAGATTAACATCAAATAATGGGTCACTCCACCCCTTGGAAGGGGTTTTAGCCTAACATGATATTAAATAATATGAACAAATAATCAAAGGCTAATAAAATAAAAGATACGAGAAGAGAACAAGCAAACGCAATCTCTTGAAGTGAAATTGAACTCTAATTTCTTTGAAATCAAGTACCACCCATCCAATATGAGCATCCAACAATAATCAATTCAATATAATACTAAATTGAATTACTCCCAATTTATCACCACAAATCTCTAAAAATAAAAATGATTTACAAAATATTTTCCTAATTTATTTTCTACTCTAATCTAAGAAAACTAAAATGGTGTTTCTCTCTAAAATTTTCTCTACCAAAAATTCTCCCTTGATTTGGATCTTCTTCGTCTTTAAATAGTAGGCATGGAGCTAAGGGTAAATTGGGTAGGGATTAAATGGACATGAGGGGTGTGAGGATAAGTGGGGGTTAAAATGGAGAAATGCACAAATGTGCATGGATTGTGTGAGGTCATGTGAACGAGGGGTGAGGGAATAAAAATCATATTTGGTTAATGGGCATTTTAAGCATTGGGGAACTAAAGGTATTTGGGGGCATTTTGGGTAAAGAGGTTAAAAATGGTTAAAGACATGTGGCATTTTTTATTCTTGGCTTTGGTCTACGATTTATGTAGGAGGTTAAAATCACAAACGGGTTTGATGGGTTTTGTTTTGGGCAGCCTCGGGTATGATCTCAGGCGGGTAGGATTGGGTTTGAAGGCAGGGGGTTCAGATGATCGGAGTGTGTACCGGTTATATCGGGTAAAGGCTGTAGGTCCGACCGGAGCAGCGGGCATCGTCGGAGGGACTGGGCGCCACCGGGTTAGGTTGGAGGGCTGGCCGACGGTGGTTCGTCACCGGCGGGTTAAGGGGAGATGGGTTTTAGGTGCTGTTGGGTTTAACTGGGTTGAGGTAGGGAGGTGAGATTTGTGGTATTAATGGAGGTGTATGAGTGTGGTTATGGAGGTGGTGAGAGGAGAGAGAGAAAGATGGATTGTTGAGGTTGAAGATGATGGAAGGGATTATTGTGTGTGGTGAGGGTGTAGGAAATTAGGTGAGGGTGAGTGAATAGTTTGGGTGTATTAGTGTGTAGGGGATTTAGGGTGTGTGTGAGTGAGTTGATTTGGGTGATGGTGTGTGTATCTTTAATTTGGACACCAAAAAAAATAAAATAAAACTAACTAATTAACTCAAAATAAAACTAACAAACTAAAAAAATAAAACTAACTAAATATACAATCCTAATCTAAAAAACAAAACTCAAATATTAAAATAAAATAAATAAACACTAAAAATATAATAAAAATATAAAACTAAATACCTAAAAAAAAGTAAAATATAATAAAAGTAGAAATAAACCCTTAAAAACTAATCTTAATAAAATAAGACAAAATAACATAAAATAAAAACTAAAAACTAATAAAAATCAAAATCAAAATAAAACTACACTAAATAAAAAGAAATAAAAAATAGAAAATAAAACCTAGAAAATTCTAAATAAATCTAAAATACATCCTATAAATAAAAACGACTTAAACAAAAAATCGAAAAAAATTAAAAAAGGCATAAACTAAACACACACGGGCTTCAGGGTAGGTTTAGGGACTGGTTAAAGCTTGAGTAAGGTTACGAGACAGGGTATTAGCTCCATTCTTGATGCAAATTGCCTTGAAATAATACTTTTGGCACCGCAACTGCAATCAAGCCTGCACATTGAACAATTACATCCATAATACCCAAATTGTCGAGAATTAGCAACTAAAAATGGTCTATTCCAGGTATAAAATGTACACTTTTGGGTGCTTATCACTTGTGATTCATATTTGCTCTTTATCTAACACATAATATCATTTCATCATAATGATCAATATCTCGATAATCGCACATATCATATTTTTAATTATTATTTTTAGGAACATTCCTATGGATGACCTCACTTCGCATTTTCGATGATATTGAAAATTTTTAATCTCCACTTATATACACACACACACACACTTCACGGAGAAATTAAGTAAGCCCATGAGAGACCAAAAGGGCGGGATGGTGCCTAACTCCTTTTCATTTCTTAACTTAGCCCCCGAACCTCTTATGTAATGGGTTTCGCAAGCCTTAGTATGTCTTTGATGTCGTTCACTCGAGGCGGCAACATATGTTTTTACCTGTTTTGTGCAAAATAGAATGGCGACTCTATCTATTTACATCAACCCACATCGATGAGGGCTGAAACATTCCTAGAAAGGGCGCGGGACCTCTCTCTCTCTCCCCCCCCCCCCCCCCCCCCATCGCGCACATGATCATCGATTCCCAAGATTGGATAGGTGAAAAGGAAGAAACCCCGAAAGTCCCATGGGGAGGGATGGCCACACTATACATGTATAAAGTTGAATAATATTAAACCCCAATCTCCATTAAAACCCATTCTAAACCTAAAAGTTAAAAAAATTTAATAAAAAAGATATTTTTTGTTGAATCTGAACCTAAATTTTTGTTGAATTTGAATCCCAAAAGTTAAAAAAATATATGCGATGTCTTCGACGATCTCCCATGATCGGAGGAGGTGGGTTTTCACGGCCAACCCAAATCGTGTAACCCATACCCACTACTAAATTAGATCGTTTCATGGGTTGTACCTATGTCTAAGGTTAACCATGTTTGTTAACATCTCACATCTATCATTGGCGTGCGTATGGTTTACACGGTTTGGGTTGGTCATGGTTAGCCATCTCATGGTTTCTCGAAACCATTATATTTATCAATCCAATTTAATTTGCTCATTTTAAATGGGTGTTCCGAAATTTGTTCATTTCAAACAAGTATGCTCATTTAAAATGAGTGTTCCCATATTTTGTTGCAGAGCGAGGATAACAAGCTATGGCTGCATAAAAAAGAAAATGAAAAAAAGGAAAGAATTATAAGTAAAGATGCAGAGGATAATCTATTACATGAGGTGGTGGGTGATGAGGTGTTTTGTGATGAGGATGCGGTTCATGATGAAGTAATAGTAAGTGAGGATACAGTGGTCAGTGAGGGTGCAGTTGGTGATGAGGTTGTTTTCGATGATGTGGTTGGTGACGAGGACACGGTTCATGATGTGGTAGTAGTAGGTGAGGATGCGGTGGTTTGGTGAGGGGCGGTTGGTGAGGTTGGGATGAGTGGTGGTGATGAGATGGTTGATTAATGTGTTAGGGGGAGAGTATCTCTAGTTAATCCAGTCATTCATCTACATCATCATCTTCTAATGATGACGATCTATCTAAAAGGGGAATATTCTTCAGCCTCAGTTGAGAAGAAAAAAATAAGGACCAAACCAAAAAGATTTAACACTCAAGCTTTAGAGGGGTCCACTCCTAATAACCCCGAGTTGCTAAAGCATTTGTCTAACCATGTGTCATTTGGTATTTGGAATAATGACGAAGAAAGAGATTTGATGAAGTCTGTATACAACTTCAAAAAATTCATGGAGTGGATATAGACGAAGAATACGAGAGGATTTTTTATGCGATTAAGGACTCTTTATTATGGCCTTTAATAAAAAAAACTCTACTGATTTATTGATCATGTCCCTGTTTGTGCATTTATTAAAAGGTGCACCCCAAACTAATACTTTTCATATGTATTTCGGTGAAATGACCATTATACTAAATGATGTGTCTCATTTATTGGGGATAGCAGTTGAGGGGGTAGTGTGTATGGGGAGATCTCGAAGACGCCTAAAGAGAGGGATATATCAATTTAGAAGTTTGCTAAGTCGATTGGGTATTCGGTGAAAGATGTTAAGGATGAGTGCAAATATTTTTCAACGATTAGGTTTGATTGGTTGATGAAAATGTGGAAGGGTAGGATTAGGGCATCTGGTGAGAATGCAAAGGCTAAACAGATTGATATATGTGCAATGGCTTATATTCTATTCGTGATTGGGAGCCTTCTTTTACCAAACAAGATGGGGACTCAAATCTCAATATATTACATGCAATCACTGAAGAACTTAACAGAAGTAAATGATAAGAAATGGAGAGGTTCCCTCTTATCCCACCAATACTACCAATTAGGCATCATATCTAGGGCTAATGTACACCAAGTTATTGGATATCTCCCTCTTTTAGTGGCAATGTTTAAGGACATATTTTTATAGGTCCGTTATCAATTTATTATGTCATATACCGCTACACCGTTGAAGAGCATTCAAGAGACATCTACATCAAAGACGGATCCGAATTACTGAAGTTCTTCATCATTCAAGACTCCGCGAAGTTTACTTTGGTAAGGTTATGTTTTTAATACCTTAACTTTTCACTTAGAGCTTTTGGGATATTTCTACAAAATATTTTCTAAGTGTTGGAGTAGACTTTTTCATCAAAATTTAAGAATGAGCATTTTTTTAAGTGTTTAAGCGGACATTAAAATAATATTTTTTGTCAACAGTCGTTAGAGCGAGATAGTCATGTCGCGCGATCTTGTTCGAACGACAGTTGTCCTTTGTTCGAGAGACATGCTGATCTCGTTCGAATGAGCACTATTTTTGAGGCGACGTGTTTTTTCTATAAATACTCATTATTTGGTAACGTTTTCATTAAGAAGTCTCAGCGTTTTACAGAATAGAAAAACTGTGAAAGAAAAATTCTTTTAGCTTCTTCCTTTAGGGTTTTTAATCCCTTTTTGGTTTTCAATTCACAAAACTCCCATATGCTTTTGTGAATTGTTTTGGTTTTCAAGAACAAAACTTTTGCTTTTGTTCAAACTTGTGGAGAAGTCATCTCTCTTCTTCATTGTTGCCCTTCTGAAAAGGGAAAGTTCCAGCCGACGAACGTGTGGAGAAGTCATTTATGTTCTTCATTACTGCCCACCTGGAGTTCCAGCAGGAGATTTCAGCTGAGACATCAAAACCGACACCTGAGGGTATTTCGTATGTCACTCTTATTTTCATTGTAATCCGTGTAACCGTTTTTACAGATTTCAGTGAAAATAAAAAGGTTTTGCCCCTTTGGGGGATTTTTCCTGAAATTGTTTGTTTTATCCTGCATGCTTTTTTTTATTGGATAAATCATCTAGATGCATGTTTTAGGGTTTAACTAAAATTTGGGATTAATTAAAGTTGGATTTTATTTGAGAAGTCATAATATTTCCGCTGTAGCGATTCTACATAATGTGTATATATATTCTTTATGATTATATTCTGAATGATCATATTCTTCCTATATTGTTTAGATTATTGGAAAGTATTAATGGATACGCAAACATGGATACACGATCACTTAAATTTGAAGCGGAGTGTTCGTAAATCCGATTATACGAGTGCTGAGTCCCGAATTTGTAGCTGGAAGGCGCAAATGGTATCGGTTGATTCGAAAGAGCAATTGCTTGATTTGAGGAAAACTCTGGATGATTTAAATTTCACGATGTGAGTATCACTACTATTTTACACTAACATTATATATTCTAGTTAATTTTACTATTTTAAATCATGTGATATTTTAAAATGTAGGTTGTATGGGATCCATATAAAGAAAATGTTAAGAAATGTGTTTTCCAGGAGATATCGTGGTACAACGGTGTTCTTATATGCTATGATGTGGCCAAGCCATACTATCCAGAGCGCATGCTTCATCAAGTCGATAGGGCCTAAATGATTCTGTGACTTCCCATGCGCCCGATAAAAGAAAAGATGGGTAGGACACAACAGAGGTACAAGGTAGCTTATGACAATGAGAAATGGTACCAGGAGAATTGGATTTACCATGTCCTAAATGCTACTAGAAGATCTACTCCCATACGTAACTACCCTTGGGAATGTGTTGAAGAGTACGTGGCGTGATATACCGAGCGCTCACATCCCTCAGTCTACAATGCTCTTCATATAAAGGGAAAACCCAAAATGAATGTTATAAAAAAACTAGTATGATGCCTCAATTCAATATTTATGCTTTACTAACATGTATTTGTAGTATTAGTTACATCGCTGTGCCAACATTGATAGGTGTCAGGTGTTGACCTAGCAGTTCAAATCTTAGAAGAGACACTTAAAGATCCATCAGACGATCCTCGGCTGAAGATTACCAAGCGCTATATGATTCTTCTTAGGCGGCATGTGATGCACTCCTAGAGGCTAAATGCTCTCATGCTGGAAAAGGAAATAAAAATTAGATGGATGAACCATACCTGGAGAAAAAAATGAAACACTTCTTCGACCGTAACAGGAAAGGTTCCCATATTGCTTCTAAAAATGGTGCCCCTACAGCTTCAAGGAAAAGCCCAGTTAAAAAAAGACAACAAAGGAAGAAATAAAAAAGACCCTGTTGCTTTGTTGTTTTGTTAGACAATGTGCTTGTTTGTATGTTTTATTACTAAAGATTGTGGTCTTTTGTACATTTGTACTAAATATTGTCATTTTCTTACTAAACATTATGGTTGTTTGTATGTTTAATTACTAAACATTGTGGCAATATATAATTATAAGTAGGATCGTAATTTAAGTCTAATATTCATGAATTAAAAACCCTTGAATTGAAACCAAATTGTCTTCCACATTTTCACAACTGACTCCAATCGTGGTAATGAACCCAAGGTTAGGTCAAATCGTGGAATGTAGTACCATGGCTAAACTAAATCATGAAAAACCCTTGGATTGTTAACCAAATTATCTTCCACATTTTCACGACTGACTCCAACCGTGATAATAAACCCATGGTCAGGTCAAACCTTGAAGTGCATTAGCACGGGTAAAGTAAACGGTGAAAAAAATTGGATTGTTAACTAAGTTTTCTGACACATTTTCATTACTCACTCAAACTGTGGTAATGCACCCACGAACAAGTCAAACCGGGGATTGCATTACCGCGGCTAACCTAAATTGTGAAAAACCCTTGGATTAAAACCAATTTTTGTGCCATATTTTCACGATTCACTCAAACTGTGGTAATTCACCCACGGTTAGGTCAAATCATAGATTGCATTACCACAGCTAACTTAAACCTTAAAAAATCCTTTGATTGAAACTAAATTGTCTACCACATTATCACGACTCACTCAAATCATGGTAATGCACCCATGTTCAGGTCAAACCATGGAATGCATTATCATAGGTAAACTAAATCGTGAAAAACCCTTGGATTGTTAACAAAATTATCTACCACATTTTCACGACTCACCCAAACCGTGGTAATGTACCCATGGTCAGGTCAAACCTTGGAATGCATTACCACGGCTAACCTAAATTATGAAAAATCCATTGGATTGAAACCAAATTATCTGCCACATTTTCACAACAAACTTCAACCGTGGTAATGAACCCACGGTCAGGTCAAACTTTAAAATGCATTACAACGACTAACGTAAACTGTGAAAAACACTTGGATTTTTATATCCAACATTCATATCAAACATTCATATTAAACATTCATATCCAACATGATTATTCAACAATCATATCCAGCATGATTAAAACTATTGAATATAGTTATATCCAACATTCGAATAAAAACATTCACATAACTTTTCAACATTTCATCTCCAACATGATTGCTTGTCATAGTCATTAACAAAAAATACAATTGCCAACCAACTAATTGATTTACATATTATGTTATAAAAATATAATTGCCCATTAACCAATCACTATTTGGTCAAATCCACCTCGTCATTCGATTCAATCAACACCAGTTTGCCCCTTGTCGTTACCTCTTTTGGACAAATTTCCTTTAATATAATTAGATGTTATTTGAATAGATTTTCCCACCCTAGTGCATCGACCGATGCATTTGACTATTAATTAGATGAAGTTGGGGGTATGGGACAAAACTGAGTGCACTTTATCGTCACCCAATGGCAATTAAAGATGTTTAATAAGTAAACTATTGTATTCTCCTATTGAATCAATTTTGGACCCTTGTCCAATGGTGCAAAACTTAGGCATTGGAGCTTTGATATTAACACAACCATTACTTTGAGATCATTCGCTGCTAAATATCCAAATACGTGCCTTATGATGAAATGCTTGAAATTGTCTAATCTAATTTCATACTCATTAATGGTATATGATGTCATGATTGAAACATAAAATTCGTTATACCTATGTAGATCAGTCAACATTTAACTACATAGCATGAGAGTGAGTAAGTGAATCTCCAATACCCACTCCCCGCTCTAGGGCAGTGAATCCATAATTTCAATCTAAATTGACTTCATATATGTCCTCCACAAATGATTGGAAGAAATTCAGACGTGCTTTATATATAGATTCTTATAAGTAGACCCTAAATACGATTTCTTTGCTATATAAGGTGCCATCGCCTCAAATTTTTTTCCATAAAGCTCACTCATATTCGGAGCATCCTTTTACCATGCGCATGGGGTTCTCTTGGTGGATGTATTTTTTTCAAGACCTTTGATCTCCCATTTGCCTTAGCTGATGTAGGCTCCATCAACGGTGTGCAGGATGTTTGAGCAATCTCTACTAGTTTAGCTTGCATAATTTGTCGTTCGACCTCCCCCTCTTCATTCCACCTCTTCTTGACTAAAATAATCTCAGGTGTATAATCAATATCTCAATACTTTGGGACGTTGGGGACTATAGCAAGCTTCCTCCAATGATCGTCTAATTCCCATATTGGAATAACGTCCCCATCTTATCCTATCTGGCCAATTTATAAGTACACGAAAGACCATATATTGTACGAATTTTGTGCCCACATGCAAGATCCATTAATTGAGTGTTATCCCCAAATCGGGATACAACCATCCTCATATAATATATATCCTCTAGTATCAAATCTAAAGTAAAGTGGGAGGCTTTCCCACGTATCTCTCATATCAATGGTTCATTGTGAGTGTGCTTTGTTGATTTTAAAGACTTTCAAATTTCTAATCTAATTTGAGTCTTTCTTGAAATTCAAGTAGTAAATTCATCCCTTTCCATACTGTAGACACCACCTTCTAGCACCCTCTTAAGCATCTCCTTAGGTCCCTAGCACTCCCTCTTTCATTATGAAATCAAGGTCATACTTCGAGTACTGATCTGGATGCTGCCCAGGCCCCATTTAACTAAAGATCAACCTTATCACACCTAAGTGACAGTGCATTGGATTTTCAAAATTCTCTAAATCCCCTTTCCCACGGTCCGCCTCGTGCGCGAATCGGCATTACGATTAGAACAAATGGACCACTTTCTCCCAAAAACTGATCTTGAGGCCCCTAGGAACTCTCGATATCCATTTGACTCCGATCATCTCTCCCATTAGAGCGAATATCTTGGATCCTCAAAGGGCTCTGAATCCCCTTTCCAACGATCTGCCCTGTGCGCAAATTAGCCTTATGGTAAAGACAAAAAACATGTTTTACTATGAAGGGTCATCGGGCATTTTCGAGTTTTGTTTGACCTTAGTCAACTCTCCTAACCAAACTAAGATCTTTGGAACATCAAAGGTCCTTGCATAACCATCCTAACCGTCCATCCCATCCGCGTATCAGCCTTACAGTTCGGACAAATGATCTATTACCCTCTTGTCCAAAAGACCTTCAGGTGATTCCGAGCCCTGTTTGACCATAGTCAATTCTTGAAGCCTGGATCATCCCAATGTATTCTTAAATGGATCTAAACACCCTTTCTGATGGTTCATTCCGTGAACAATTCGGACTTACGGATTGCATTTTATGACTTTTTCCCATAAAATACGCTTGAAATTGCCGAATGGCAAACCCATTTGCATGCCTATCAGCAGTGTGCCTATAGTTGCATGTCGATAGGCATATCAAGGAGAATGTTGACCAGTACCCCCTTAAACCTACAAAAGGAGAGCACGAGGTCACTTCTAAGGGCACCTCAGAAACATCCCTCTCAGTGATATCAACAACATTATCTCAAAGTCAGCGTGGTTTCCATATTGAAACCTCTCCCCCCACATTCCATTTCCATCATTTCCTTACCCGATTTAGAAAATTCCCTTCTATATCCTCCTACCACCTTTATTCACTTGTAAGGGAAGCCCTTAAACATTCAAGGTCAACTTCAAAGCTTCAAAAAAAGGTCCAAATCTTGCACTATCTCTTCAAATTCTCTTATTTTCGCATTAGTTACTTAATTCTTATTTTAGTATTTCGTTTTTACTAGGTTGCACATATTAAGATCCAAATTTTTTTTAGTAGTATAGCACATACGATATTTTCTATAAAAAAAACTAAAAATAAGAAAAGAGGGTTTTCTTGTAAATTCCAAACGAGGATTGCTCACTACATTTTCTCACACTAAAACATCTTTTTTTCACACACACAGACATATAAGAAAAGTCCTCGATTGAATTTATTGGATAAAACCCTCCCCGTGTTATATGTGAACTACATGAACTTTGATGCCTTTTTAGGCTATGAAGGTGTCTTGGTTAAAATTCGAGATTCGAATCCTCTCTGATCTTTGTTCATATATTATTTTCGTATCATATATTTATGATTAATGCTTTCGTTTATCCTTCTATAATTGATTGATGACCCGATAAATGAACACATTATATTTTCAATTATTATTTTGGTAACACTCCTGAGGATGACCTCACTTTGGTTTTATCCATGACGTGAGTCGATTAATTCCTTTCTCCATTTATATATACATGCACACACTTCACGGAGTTATTAAGGAGAAGAATAACACATGCCCATGAGAGATCGGAAGGGCAGTATGGGTGCCTAACACCTTCCCATTCCGTAACTTAGTCCCCGAATCCTTGAAAAAATTGGTTTCGCAAGCATCAGTATGTCTTTGATATCGTTCTCTTGAGGCAACAACATTTCCATGCCTATTTTATACAAAATAGTCTGGCGACTCTATCTCTACACATCACACCAATTGATGATGATCGAAGCACCCCGAAAGGGTGCGAACCCCCGTGCACGTGTGCGCAAACCTGGAGAGAGATGGCCACAGTGTCAACTCTGCTAGGGACTTCTAAAAGTTTACTAGACTCTACTTTTACATGGGTTTTATTATTGTATGCATGTGTGCGTATGCACTTACCTATATGTTACCTTTGTTCATCTTTTACTTCTTTCATATATCTACCTCGTGTATATATTACTTCTCACTCACTTTTCACTTCACACACTTGTAAATACCCTTCATGTACACTTCACACTATCTACACTTATAGGATCACTTATAACCACATGCTTCACACACCACTTAAAATATCCATGCTTAGGCTTCATTTGCACACACCTCCTCACACATGCACATAGATCTATGCTTAGGCTCACTACCACACACTCACTTCTAGATATTCATATATCACTCACACGTATCAATGCTTAGTGTAATCTTCATGATCCATGCAAGATTTATTTTTCATAATACTTGTAAATTCTCCCTCGTTAGTATAATGCTTCTTTCACTCATCATAAAAACTCTCTCCATAATATACTAATTAAGAATCATGCATTTTTCACACTACATCATCAAGAGCATTGCTATAATTATCAAAATTTTGTCCCATACTTTGGGGTCACTTTGTGATGGGCACTTGTCCAACAAGTCGCAGTTAACCTAAGCAATATGACTCTCACCTTCCATTGTCCTAGTACCTTTGACTTATATCAACGGTTCCCCTTGCATCGTACCACTTGATCGAACTCACGACGGGAGGTATATGGATGGGAACTCATTCACGTACGTTGATTATTGAATTTTCTCTCACACGTACTATCCCCATAAGTTATATAGTGAGGCAATTCACGTACGCTCAGGTATATCATATAGCTTGTCCACACGTACTGATTGCCCTCAAAATCAATAAGTATATCATGGAAGTCATGTCAAAGGGGGAACCCTACCACTAGCTCAACAAACTGCATAAATCTTATATAGGCTTCAAACCTGGGGCACTAATATTTAGTTTTCTTGTTGCTACACGAAACTTTGCCGATATGTCGGGTTGGCATGCCGCCCAAATTTTCGTGTTGTTTCATCATTTTTCAAAACAGGACCCTGTCCATGAGCCTGGAAACAAGTCAAACCATATCATACATATTTTTAAAACGAACCTTCTCAGGCTCGGGTCGTATCCATCTTTTTTTTCATTTATGTAAACCTAATACAAGTGAAAACATAATAATAGTAATGATGTTGAGATTCTTCTCTCATTTTTTCCCCTCCCTTTTTCTCAAAAGATCAAAATGCCAAAAAAAAGATTCCTCTTTTTATCAAAAATGCCAAAAACATTTTGCCTCCTTTTACCAAAATGCCAAAAACATTTTTACTCTTTTTCAAAAAAAAAAAAAAACTATTCTTTCTTCCCTCTTTCAAGAAAATAAACTTGAACCATTTTTTCACCTCAGGCCGATCGCATATTCGATTCTTGGCCTGAACCGCTATTGTCTTCGGTCTTACACAAAACTTCCCCAAAGCTCTGCCAGTTACTTTGATACTTCATCTGAGTTCTACACTTACCTTCACAAGATCTTAATGGAAAACACTGATCAAGCACTGAACGTGCAGCCTGATCTGATCGTAGTCTTATTCCAATTCAATGCCAAGATTGACAACCTTCTAACCGAGGTCTATGAGATGCAGCAAAATTGATTCTAGATTCCCAAATAACCTTGCGTTCTCTTTCCTCGTGCCATGGGTCCAACCGCTCTCAAGTCTGTCTGGGTCCCAGAAGAATATTAACATGCTCCGCGTGCCCCGCCTACTAATGGGCCACCACCATCTCAGATCCCTATGCCAAACCTTGCCCAATCAGGGGATAACTTTCCATTGCATGTTGATCCCAAGGAAGAGGAATTGACAAGGTTAAGGAAGAACCCGGACTATTGCCCAAGAAATTTAATTAAGTTAAGATATTCAGGAACTACATGGACTACACCCATATGTTTCCCTATCCCAAAGAAAGATTGCCGAAGAAGTTCAAGATGTCAGCCATCGAGAAGTTCGGGGGCATGGGGCCCCTAATTGTGCACCTTCGTAGTTATCATCGAGCCATGAACTTTCTTGGCGCCTCTAAAGAAATAATGACAACTATTTCAGCAAACTTTGAAAGAAAGCGCCCTCTGATGGTTCCTATCCCTTGAATAATCCAGATTCCATAGTTGGGAGGATGTCACACAGGAATTCATGTTTTGGTACAAGTAGAATGAGGAGCTATAGTTTACACGCCATGATCTAGAGCTTCTAAAGAAGAACCCAGGGGAAACAGTCAGGAGCTTCAGAGGAAGATAGAGAGAGAAAGCTACCACCATGACCAACCGTCCCTCTGAAAGAAGAACAACTCAGTGCCGTGAAGAAAAATTTCTTTCCCCATATCCAACCGACTATGGGAGGTTAGTATTTTCCATATTTTTTAGCCCTCTGATAAACGAGTCCAGAAATTGAAGAAAGTGTTACGAAAGTAGAATCCGAACCAAAGAAAGTGATCCGATAATTCATTTCCAAAAATTACAAGAAGCAGGCCAATATTATAGTCTCAACCATCAACAATATCTCCTAACGTGCTACCTCTATGGCACTAAAAAGCCGCCCTAATACTATCAAAAAGGAATACAGTGAGCTCTATTCTCCCTTATCCCACTATGACTTTCACCAATTCGCGGGCCACACTACCAACCAATATTTCCATCTCAGTAATGTGATTCAAGGCTTGATTGATCGAGGTCTTATCACTCCACTAAAGGATTCTAAACCCAACACAACTAATAACCCATTTCCCACACATGAAAATGCCAACTTTATAGAGAATGGCCCAAAATGCGATCCGTCTACTCAAATTGTTCCCAGTAAAGCACCCATCATACCCATAATTTCACCCAAACTTCTCAAAGTTTTCCAATACACGCTACTCGCTTCACCGACTAAGCATTTTCACTCCTCACAAGTAGGCCTGTCAATGGATCGAATTTTATCCGAATCTGATCCGTTTAAGCGGATATGGATCATGCCTAAAATCCGATTATCCGATTACCCGTTTATTAAATGGAGCGGATTTGGATTCATATACTCCGATCCGTTAATAATTCGATCCGATTAATATTTTTAATATATATATATATATATATATATATAAATTATATATAATATATTTTTAATCAATATATATTATATTTAATAGTATTTTAAATATTTATTATAATAGTTCTTTATCTCATTATGTGTTTTTTTGGAACATTTACAAAATAAATATATGAAATAAGAGTTGAAAATAAAAACGTTGAAAATCAAGTTTAACATAAACGGATAATCGGATCGGATCCGAATCCGTTCAACATAAACGGATATGGATTTCGATTTGCCTAATCCGATCCAATTAATAAATGGATCGGATCCGAATCCGTTTAACATAAACGGATATAGATTTGGATTTGCCTGATCCGCTTCGAATCCGATCTTTTTACAGGCCTACCCACAAGGGCCTGCATTATCGTCTGCACGAGATCCGAAGGGAAAGATATGGAGTCACCACTAGTATTGAACCAACTTTTGGAGTTTGGGCTGAAATTTCCCATTGAGATGACCATCGACTATTAGAAATTTAGTGACATATTCATGGAAGTCCAAAAATGGGCTAAAAAATTAGACGAATGGGTGATACCGATCGATGAAATTAGTCTACATAACATAGTACAGATAATGGCTGACATGTTTCGACAGACCAGTGAGATTTGCAACATTTTTGAACTACTCACTATTTGAATCTTTAAGGGCAGTTGGTCCCTTCACTCCTTTACCTCCCTGTTGAGGGGGAAGATATATATGAGAAAGTCGTTAGGGTCATGGAATGCCTCAATTTCTCTTGGCAAGAAGACATTATTTCCACCGAATAGGGGGAGGAATATGATAACTTAGATGATGAACCGAGTCAAGAAAAAGTTAGTCCAGTAATAAGCATGTGTGGAATGATATCCTTCGAAGTCCTATTGGGGGAAATTAGTAGAGTAGAAATGTATCCATAAATAGATGAAGACACGGGGTTCTTATTCTTCCCCACCTCAGTAAATTGCATAACCAGATTAGGGAGACACTACAAGGATTCGAATCCTCAATCGTCAGGAATAGATAAGGGAAAGGGAGTTACTGAAGAACTTCCCATGCCAGAAATAACAGTTGAGAAGAGAAAGATCCTCGACCAAATCAAGAAGACTCAAGCTAACATCACCTTCTGGGGACTCTTCATGTCTTCTTAATTACATCGAATTATCTGATAAATCTTCTCACCAGGCCTACAGTCCCTTCTTCCACCACTCTCAAAGAATCTGTAAACCTCCACTAAACTCCTTTCCTTATTCGAAGAAGAAATTCTAAAGATTGGTCTCAGTCTTAACTATGCCCTTAACATCTTTGTTGAAGTGATGGGAAAAACCGTCCCATTCTCACTAGTTGATAATGGATCCACCCTCAATGTTTTCCCACTCAGAATTTTTAATTTCTAAGGTTTAAAAGAAAGTGACCATACTCCTACTCCCGCCACAGTGCGTGCTTACGATAATACCTGTCGAGAGGTAATGGGATCCAAAACACTCACAATAAGTGTTGTCCCTATCAATCGTATCACTGAGTTCCAAGTTATTGACATACCTGTATGCTCTGAATTGTTTCTTGGTCAATAGTGGCTTCATAGCATCCTGGGGGTATCTTCCTCCCTTCATTAGAAGTTAAAATTCTTCGCCAAAGGACAGGTCATCACCATTTTGGGGGATGACGATGGTGTAAGAAATGCTAGAATCATCAATTCGATCTTGGAAATACAACATGGGAAGAATGACATGCTCCTCTCTGGCTGCAAGGTTGATCCCCTTCCCCTTCTAGCAAGGGATAATTTCAATGACCAAGTATGTTTGAAACATGACCCTCACAGTAACGTTAATGAGATATTGACATTCAAGAACATGCATTTCATTCCAGGATTGGGGTAGGGAATGTCAACAAGGGATACTTAAGCCTATAGTCCTGAAAAAGGCCTTTCCCCCACCGGGATTAGGTTATCAGCCTTCACTAGAAAAACTCGAAGCACTTCGCTAACCACAGCTGAAAAGGGGTTTAGGAGATGCCAAGGCTATTTTAAATGATTTTATAAATGAAAGATTTGTTAAGGAGGGTGAAAAATTCCCCTTCTATGTCTTTCCTGAACCATGGTATGACCACGTGGATAAGAAGATGAAGTCAGGGATGGAAATATTCTTTCTAGACAAATACTCTTGGGATGAAAATTGCTAGCATTAAATGAAACCTCTCACCCAGAAAGCCAGAGTCGTTGCCAAGGTCTTTGAGGAAAGTGATTTTGAAGACTTATTCAACCTACAGATACTGGGGATAACTCTTTATATGATCCATTCAGATGCTACACCGTTAGACCCGTTCACTCTGATCAAGGCCGCTGATGAGCCATTTCTCAATTGGAATGCTACACCTGTTCCACCTGTTAAGATTCAACACAACATTGCTATTTACCCTATCTCTTTATCTATTGGTGTTCCTCCTTTTCTTGATAACAATGTAATCGAGACCACATTTGACGAGGTTCGCAATGCTTTTTTTCTTAAAAGTGAAATAAGTGAGAATTTTGAGTATTTTGTTATGCCTCATATTAAACCCTGATGATGATGAGTTTGGAAATGAAAATTTCTTAACTGATCTTAATAAGGTTAATAACAAACAACATAGTCGTGTTCAAATTAATTAGGATGAAACCGTTGTTATCAATCTCAGTTCTATTAGCTTACATCGTGAGATTACGATAGGGTCCACCCTTAACGAGCATGAGCGTGTGTGATTTCAATAACTGCTAAAGGAATTTGTGGACCTATTCACATGGTCCTATAATGAAATGCCCGACATCGATCCTAAAATTGCTCATTATGAGATCCCAACTTTCTCGAAATGCAAGTCGGTCAAATAAAAGCTAAGGAAACTCCGCACCGAATGGTCGATCAAAGTTAAATAAGTGTGTCAAGAAATTGAATGTTGGATTCATTCGAGTGATCAAATATCCCATAAACATCCCCAGCATCGTCCTTATGCCGAAATCAGGAGGAAAAGTCTGCATGTGCGTCGACTATCGGGATTTGAACAAATAATCTCTAAAGGATGATTACCCATTACCCAACATCGATTTGATTGTGCATAACACAGCCATCTAAGCCCTTAAGTCATTCTTCAATGGATTCTTTGAATATAACTAGATCAAGATGTAGCCTAACCATCGGGAGAAAACCCTATTCATCACCACGTTGGGAAAATTTTACTACACGGTTATGCCATTTGGGCTCAAGAATGTTATGGCTATCTACTAATGGGATGACATACCCATATTACTTTATCTGATACACAAAGAGGGCAAAGTCTACATAGATCACATAATTATTAAGTCTAAGGCTCGAGAAAGTCACGTTCCTACCCTCCAGAAGTTCTTTGAACAACAGCGGAGATACCAAATGCGGATAAACCCACATAAATGCATTTTGGCATCACAAAAGGAAATCTTATGGGATTCATAGTTAGTGAGAATCGAGGCAGATCCTGCCAAGATGAAAGCCATACTTTAAATTCCACCACCTCGAATAGAGAAGGAGTCCGGGGATTCATAGGTAAACTTCAGTACATCAATCGATTCACTAGCAAGCTGACTTTTATTTGTGAGCCCATCTTCAAATTCCTATGAAAGTAATCTACCAAAGTATGGAATAAGGCCTATCAAGAAATACCTAACCCGTCCTCTGATACTTATGCCTCCACAACTAGATCTCCATCTACTCCTATAATTGATCGTAATAGATACCATTACAGGGGCTTTGCTAGACCAATATATCATAGAATCTCGTAAGGAAAGGGCTTGCTATTATTCCAATCAAAAATAGGCCTGGTATAAAGTCAACTACACCATCGTGGATAAAGCATGCATCTCTCTGGTCTAGGTCACTCAAAATTTACGAAACTACATGCTCACTTTTCCCATTAAACTAGTGTCTCGTACGGATCCTATCAAGTATCTGCCTGAGAAACCCTCCTTATCTAGCCAAATGTCCTGGTGGTTGATATTATTAGACAAGTTCGATATTATGTATGTTACGAAGAAAGCCATGAAAGGGAGAGCCATCTCCGACTACATTACTGACTATCCTATGGAAGAGGTTAATGTTTGGGTCTCTGAATTTTCGAATGAAGATATTCGCTACACCTCCCATGAGGACCTCTGATGACAAATGTTCAAATGGGCATGACTTCATCCTAGTCTCCATTGATTACTTCACCAAATGGGTCAAAGTCGAGTCATATGGAGTACTAAATGCCAAGAAAGTGGCCAAGTTTATTCGAAAGAACATCATTTATCGACATGGGGATCCCCACGAGCTAGTATAAGATAATGTGATACACTTAGAAGATGAGGTTATAGAACTGGTCAACGAGTAAGGGATTCAGAGACAAAATATTCTCCCTACCGACCCTAAACCAATGCAGATATTGAAGCTACCAATAAAAATCGTGAAGCCATTATTAGCAAAATGATCGAGATTAGTCGAGATTGGGCCGACGGATCCCTTAAGCACTCTAGGGCTATTGCACTTCATTCAGATTGTCTACTGGGGTTATCCCTTACTTTTGGTATTCACTATGGAGGCAGTCTTACCCATTCAGTTAGAAATACCTTCCCTACATTTCATGCTCAAGAGCAAAGTTAGCGAAGAAGACTAGCATCAAAGCCATTTTGACCAATTGCCACTATCGGATGAAAAGAGGTTGAAGGCTCTATACCACATACAATGGAACCATCACTGGATAGCGCGATCATTCAATCAAAGAGTTCATAACCCTGGTGTCCAGGATGGAGACTTGGCCCTCAAGGAGATCATGGAACCTTTCAGGGAACCCAAAGGGAAATTCAAGCAGAATTGGATTGGCTCCTACAATGTGAAGAATATTCTCTTAAGAGTTGTCACTATACTTGCTGACCTCAATGGAGAATAAATGACACATCTAGTCAACTTGGATTGTCTCAATAAATTCCAACCTTAGTCCAAAATCTCAGCGCGCTTTGACTCTTCTCATTTCCCTTCCATTCTAAAAAAAATCTCTTCATTTCTCTCTACCCAGAACGACATGGATCCTGATCCTCTCAAAATATTTTTAGTTTTCAAAATGGAACTCATAATAAAAATTTCAAAGCCCGTAGAGGTACATAGGTAGCTCATACACCTTACATAGGAACGGTCCCCTTCTTTCTCACAAAATGCTATTCTTTCTAACCTCCAAGAAGGCCGGTTCATTTTATCGTTCACATGAACAAAAATTTATGTATGCCTTAGTATTTTTAATAAATAATTCAAATGAAAAACTCATCAAGAGGCATAACTATATGACAAAAATCATTTTTTATTTTAAATAATGAAAGGTGGCCCAATTACATGAAGTCTCAGCGAAAGGAGTTAAAACAAATCACCTCATTTTTTCCATTGACTCAAAACCAGTCCTAAAACAACATACTTATCAAGCTACGCCAAATTTATTTCAAAAATAAAAGACCAAAAAAACATAAAAGCTTCACATAGATTATCCCCATCTTCACAAAATATTTCTCCCTGCTTCAAAAAATCCTATCCACAACTTCCAGAAGGCCCATCCTCTTCATCACTAGCCCCCGAAGGCCCCTATATTTCCCCTACCTGGTTAATATTATGAATGCTCTCCATGGAGAGATATGCCCTGACGAGTCTAGAAATAGCCAGTACCCCCTTTTCCATAGTATCAAAAAGAACAAACCACCTCTGGTCGATTTCTTTCCCCTAGGATCTTTTCTACTACTTATTTCCACAAAAACTTCAAATAATGCCTAGACTCATGTCAAACCCCTCCTATAGATTGATATGGATGGGTAGATGGCCAAGGACTCTCTCACAAACAACCTAACCTCATGCACTGGGATTTAGTCAAGTACTCAATCGAAAATAAGTCTAGTGTGCGAGGAGGCACTATTTTCTCCCATCCAACTTGGCAAAGAATTCGCTAAGGGATATAGAACGAAGTCTGCCGTAGGCTAACTAACCAATCATATCGATATTGTCTCAGCTCCAGAACAGGCTTCATTTACCCCCACCATGGTACCGACCAACGAAGGAACTGGGCTCCATGCACCATGAACTAGTTAGCCCAGTTCTCCACAGAGGGGATGAAATTGAAAAAGTACTAAGCAATGAAATTTGTCACACCCGTCAAAGGATACTCGGGAGGATATTCAAGACGAAACCTCTCAGTAGGCCACATGAACAACATCACTCGTCTCCCCCATAGAAAATCAGAGCGACCTTCTCTGTAATCATCAAGACCATTCAGAGCCTCAACTAGTATCACCACCGTAGGATTGTGGCGATAAGACATCTACGCTATTATCACCGCCAACTGGGGATCCACCATTAAGTTCCCCTTCACCAGTAAGAACCTCAAAGTAATGCCCAAGGCAATAGCTCCGATATAGCCCGCATCATTAAAATCCCTTAAGCTCACAGAGTGCATAATAACCCAAAGGGAAATCATCCCCCAAGTAACCAACGATCGAGCCGTCGAAGGGGAATACAGATAACTCTGCTAACAATTCCCCGGGAGAACTAAAAATTTAATCATAGCTGCCACTACACTAGGATTAATTCCCAACGTGGTCGAGAATTCTTCATTGGTCGGGTAGACCTGATCTAGGTCAAAATAGAAAACATGGACTTTGGGGTACTAGAACTTTACCGCCGCCACTAACATATTATAGTCAATGGCTCATTTATACCACAGAGAGACTCAATGCAAGTTGAAAGCCTCGTAGTCCACATTATATAAGCACATGGCCTCTAGACCTTCAAGGTGGGAAGAAAATTCTACATGCATTGGAAGGGCCATTTGGGAATAATAGAATTAAGAAGTAAGAAGAAAGAAGAAGAAAATGGGTATGGGTGAAAAAATGACATTCCTTAACTCTCCTTTTATACATAAAAGACTTGGCAAAAGATAAAGGATCTGAAAAATTCGAGTAAATAAGAGCCCTATAAAGTACTCTGATCTGCAAGGAAGTGCAATTAAATCCTTAGAGTGATTTTACTTGACCCAAATACCGATAGGTAGGATAAGGGGTATGTCAATCGGCAACCCCCTTTTGGGAAAATGCCATCGTTCCTCTTGACAAAATCAAATTCTTCGAAAAGAAATCCTTATTTTAAAAGACTCTCGGGTCATTTCTTCTTACTTATCCATTTTTACTTATCATTTCCAAGAAAATAAATCTTTTCCTTGACTTAATTAACTCTATTTTTCCTAAATAAATAAACATCATGTCATTATTACAGTCTCAACTAGAAAAGTAAAAGTGCATGTAGAATAAGTCATTAAAGCAAGAAGAAATAAAAATCTCCTATATATATATATATATATATATATATATATATATATTGTCATTGCTTGATTACCTCTTTGCAGAAAAAAAAAGAAAAAATAAAAATAAAAAATAATGGGGCTCAGCCCGGACCCACAATCTTTCACTTTTAAACCCTGACCTTCTATTGCGGATAGGCTTTCCCCATCGATGAGAAGTAGAACCTCCACTCCCAGAACTGATCCCTCGCCCAAGGAGGAAGAAGGAACCAAGAAGGAAAGAACGGAATCCTTAATGTCGGCAGTCGTGGAGGCCACCCAGTCCTTAAAATCCTTCAGCTAGGTGGCCGCCACCCGAACATACTGCAAGCAAAGGAATAAAAGAAAAAGACCAACCAGTCAGTAAAAACAAAATAAGGAACCAAAAGAGACAATAAAGGAGAAAAAGAATATACCTCAGACTAAAGGACATCATTCATAAGCCCCATCAAGCCCGACACCGATGCTTTAGGACGGTTTGGCATGCTCAATGACCCCTCGCTAGTTAGAGAAAAATTATAAGAGTGGGGAATGACCTGAATAAGTGGGGCATCCTTTGTCGCTGCCACCTCCGATGATGTACCACCCGTGCTATGGACAGATCCCACCGGCCTGATACCCCTACCCAAAATCCTGGCAATCATAACTCGCCACCGTGTTCGTATAGAGTGTGTAGGGCTTGTCGACCAGCGCTGCCGCTCGAGCCTTAGAAGACATCTCCCGCACTCGCCTCATATACATCGGGGGAACCAACAGTGGGACCACCACCTCATGCTTTACAATCTGTAGTACCACTCTCTCCCCTAGGTACCAGATGTGCCCACACTCATGCTCCATCAATCGCCGCATTTGTGCATGCATACCCGCCAACCCCGTATTCTGAAGAGCCGTCTCCCAAGTGTAAAAGGTTACCTACAATCCCCGATAAAGAATTAATATTCATGCAAGAAATAAAATGCCAAGAAAGGCTTTATAAGAAAAACAAAAAAAACTAATCACACGTTAATGTGCTCAAATCCATTCGTACTAAAGCTAAGCACAAAGACTAGTTCGATAGACGGCTGGACCTCCGCCACCGAAACATCCGACCCAAGTCCCCCAAATCCTCATCTTTCAGGGCTATTAACCTCACGTTGAGAGAAATCAACTCATAAAACCACGTTTGCAAAAGATATGAATCATCAAAGAAGAAGCTAAAAAAGAATGAAAGGAAATAAATGAAGAGAAAAATAAATATGAAAGTTACCTCCAAAAGGTATGTGGACCCCATAAAATTCAATCGGCAACACCAGTTGAATGCATCCAAAGAAGAATAAAGGGTCGCCAAATTCAGGCTCCCCCAATCAAAAAATTGGATGTTAGAAAAAATCCTCGAAAATGGCAAAAACTAGAGATGAGTGACATTTGCATTCGTCGCCACCAGAAACCCTCCAAGAAAAAGCAGAATGAACAACCGATCCATCTGTCTCACCTACCACCCATCACTCCCATCTACCCTCCTACTCAAAAGAACTTCCCAAAGAGAAGAGATGTGCATAGAATCCCCAGAAATGATCCTACCCACATTTCCCAGCGCTGCCTAAATCGCCTCCGACGTCACCCTCACTGTGCAATCCACCTCTATCTGAACACCCTCCCAGCCTATCCCCAGCAGCTGCTAAACTTCAAAGGGAGTAACAATCATCTCCCCAAATCCCAATTGGAAGGTGTAGGTAGTGTCCACCACCTCTCTCCAAAACCGTATAGCACCACAATAGAACACGACGTCTCATCTAAGGCATGCGCCAGAGGGCCAAAACGAACAAAAGTAACCATCTAGTGCACCACCATCGGGAGATCCTCCCAAACATACTTCAACCCAATCATGCCCTGAGAATGCCTACTCGAAGGAGCTATATCAGTTTACCAAAGTTAAAAATAAGTAAAAACCGTTCATCAGCAGAAGAAAATAAAGAAAAATGAAAAAGGAATACCAAAAGGCACCATACTCACGTAGCCACTATGGTTCCTCACCCTAAAAGAATAGTGCCATGCATGCTCGCGCAAAAGAAAGCACTCTTCAGCTATCGGCTCAAAAAGATCAAAATCATTCTCGTTATATAAGGTAAGGGGCGCCCTAGACTGCCACTCCAGGTAATATTAATCACCAACGTTCAACCACGGCCATGTATAAGGTAAATCGTGAAAAGTTAACTACGACCATGTATAACCGTCAAGACATATCCACGACCATAAATAATCGTGGAAATGTTATCATGGTCTAGGTAAACCGTGAAGACATCAAAACTTATCAACTATATAAGGGAGCCGTGGATTTTGATCTACCACAATTTATCAAAATCGTGAGTACTCATCATATCTGGTTACAAGTAACTGTGGTAGGCCATAACAACTTTTTTTTAGCTTTTTGGGGGATTCTTTTCTTAGATTTTTGGTGTGTAATGATTAAATACAATGTGTATAAATGTTTAGTTCCTCAAATGAGTCCTATGTGGCAGTGCAATATAAACTTTGAGCATTCTCTGTGTTTTTGGGTTTTTGGTCATCTATTATCATTCTTGTTGGTGTTAGGTTGTAAAAAATGCAGAAACAACCACAAAACTTTTCAAACACACTATGTAGTATAGAAACAAGTTTGTATTGAAAAAACTAAAGTTTGGTTTTGGAGGGTTTGAGCCGTGGTAGGGTCTTTCACAGTTGGCAGATGGAGGGTTTATTTTTGGATTTTGAAATTTTGGGTATTGGAATAGTTTAAGCATCAATTTTATCATTATGTGAAAGGGAATTAAAGACTTTTTACTAAAAATAGAGTTAAAATTTTGGTGTGTGATGGTAGAAAAAGTGGTTTATTATTTTTTGGTGTTTTGAAGAATACTTTTGGAAGGGGATATCAGCACCCATATAAAAAATATTTTAAATAAGAGGATACATGTATAACATTATGTAAGTACTCAAACTCATTGAGTGATAGTCCAAAATTCTAAAAATCCCTAATTATTATTACGTAAGCATACGATAAAACTTTGTCAACCTTTCTGTACAGGTCGGTATGTTATTATAACACAGACCCAACCAAACAAGGCTTAAGTTAATATAAGTTCTTTTATTAGTCCTTATAACCCTTGTAGAGTTATAAATTTCAAAACTCCCATGAGGATAACATAACATCACATTTAACCCCTAAACTTTTGGAAAACTAAAAACAAACCTTACACTCACTCAAACCTTTTAACTAAAGCAAGGTACAGACTCAACAACTACCCAAATTAACCCTTTAACCCTAGAACATTATTAAAATTAAGCTTAAAACCAAAATAAATTACCATTCTAAATATTAAGCGCCTATATGTAAATATTTCTCAATACCTTATAGGCGTGGACCTAAATAAATTTCCTTTTCCCTTAGCTCCAGTAATTTTAAATCCCAAAGATAATTATTTGGCATTTTTAACACAATGTGGGTGAATGGACACCTTGTGGATCCCTGTGCCCAGCTTAACTCAATTGACTCCTCCACTTCCTTCAACCACCAATAATTATTCCCTTATCCCTTATAAAAGTTTCACAAACCTACAACGGAATCCCCATAGTAACACGATAAAAATTGAAAGTTTAGTTCTAATAATTTTGAAATTATATTATTCAATGTAGTTTAAATACATCTTGTTACATATTTCATTTTTTTGTGTAGTATTATATTAATATTGAACCTTTAGTTCATTAGTTTAATGCTTAAATAGAACTAAATATGCCTTTAACTATAGGCCATCATTAAATCTTTAATTTTAATGGGGGATTATGTTCCTTTGATCTTTAACAAGTTTAAACATGGTTCTTAGGAACATACGTCCATCTTTTGATTTTAGTTTAATATAAGTTTAAGAGGGAAAATTCATAGTTTTTTACTCTGGGTTTATAAAATTTTAAATTTGAAATACAACTTTAGTTCATTAGTTTAAATTTGAAATACAAGTTTAAAGGGCCAATTTATATTGTCATGAATGTTTTCAAAATTTATATTTTTTCCAGAATTTGGGTATATTGTTTGACCTTGTTTAGATACCTAGATATTATTTTTAAGGAAAAGTATATAAGATAATTCAAAATTTATCAAAGTTTTGAAAATTACTATTTGACCCAATACTTTTAAAAAACTGAAATTATTAATATCGAAACCAAAACATTTTTTTATGAAAACTTTACAAGATTAATACTAGATGCCTTTGCTAGTCCTAAGGTAGATAATACTGAGGGAATTCTAATTTTTCTTTTAAAATCAAAATTAAAGTTTTATAATTTCACCCTAAACTTTTCAAAACCCAAAAAAAAATTGTGTATACTCAATCGTTCAAGAGTTATCATTCTTTTTTATAATAGAAACTCATGTATATCAACTGACCAATAAATACCAACTGAAGATGCAACCGTAAGTCTAATCACCCCTAAATACTAAAAAGTTGGTTCGTCTAGTGAATTGAATTTGTTAAGAACTAGGTTTTTAGCTTAGATTTATGTTTCATTCTTATTACCGTGATGCTAATATGTCATACATATATATATATATATATATATATATATATATATATATATATATATATATATATATATACATATATATTACACATTTGACACCTTTGGTTCCTATTATTTTCCCTTCAATTTCATTATGATATCATACTTTTTGTACATAGTTACAATTCATAGATAATGACATATGGAATATCCTTATGGGACCCTATTTAGGGAACACCCAAGAAACTTATTTGGCAATAAGACTTGGGGTATTGTGTGTGTGGTCTTTTATTCTTACCATGTGGATGTCCCTCTATGAGTTGCCTTAGAAAGGTTAAATTATACCCCTAATGGGAATGTGAAGGAGTGTGTTATGTATGTTAGTAAACACCTACAACAAATTATGAGGGGTACATCTTATGATATAATTTTTTTATTTCAACCTATTTTTATTATACATTCAAATTACTCAACACAAGTTTTACAATAATGTAATTAGGTAAATCACACAATAATGTAATTAGGTAAATCAAGATGAACAAAACTAGATCTAACACGCCTAACTCAATTTTAGTTCGATTCACTAGATTCAATTAATATCTAAGTGATGTGTGTGATTAAATATGAGCACATGAATATAGTATAAACACAATCAGCCATAAGACATATTTATGAGAAAGAAACCCCACGTTGGGGTAAAAAATCACGATGCATTCCAATTCTCGTTTCTACTTAAAAAGAAACTTTACAAAAGTCAAGAAGTCACCTCTCACTCAAATACTACTGTGTAATCTCCTATGAACCTTTTAACTCTTTCCCATAGTCAATGAGAATCCGCAATGAGCTTCATATAATGAATGAAGAGGTCCATTCTCTTCCTTGGAAGTTGTGCCACACTCAGATTTCTCTAATAAATTGTAGTGCCTCCTCTTTTAGATATAGGAGAAGATGATCCAACAATTCAAAGGTAGATAGATTTAAACTGAATAGGCTATGTGAAATGTGAATCAAAACATTCTTAATTCTATCTCGAAATCATAAATCAAGTATAGATCAAAGTTCTTACAATTTTGGAGGGAACAATTGAAATTGGAAAGAAAATAAAATACAAAACACTCTCAACCTCGAAAATTCTCTTAGAAATTTATTTGAGCTATACGGTTTTCAAATATACTCAAATGGGATGGAAATTGGCCTTTAAATAGAATTTTTAAAAAATTTGGGTCCGAACGCAAGATTAGATCTGTCATGTGCAAAATTTTGTCCAGTGTTGACATAATTCCAAAATCATGTTCATGGGATTAAAATGATATCGTGTGAACAGGGTTATGTGTATGGTCCTAATGAGGTCGTGCGAACAATTTCTGCACCACGACCATAAACAGCTTTAAAACACTAGACCAAAGTTTGACCAATTTCTAGAATCTTTTTCAAAACATTTTAAACTCTCTCACACTTTTTAAAAACATTTAAACACTTGTTCTATGAACTTTTATCATCCTCATACATTTTCAAAAATGTTTTGTGCATGTGTTTGTTAAGACATAATGAATTCAAAATTTATAAAAAGGATATAGTCTTCACTTGACTGTGAATGCATGGCTTCAGAACTCTTCAATGAGTAATGGTGCATGATCTTTAATTTTTAATTTTCAAGGTTCATTCTAAAGCTAAAATAGATCTCACCTCACTCATAGCGAATTAAGTCTATATGACTTGATGGACTCAACGACTCAATAAATTTTTCATGGAAATCTATCCAACCATGAACTAAATACAAAATTACATTTTCAGAATGTTATCTCTGAAAACTATGCAAGAAACTTATATTCAATTTATATCTTATTTTATGAAGAACTCTATTATGTGATTGTTACAATATGTGTTCCCTCCCTTATCTTTCATTTCAAATTTATTAGACTTTTACCTCAAAAGTATGGAACCTTTTTAGACAGCTTGTCAATAACCATTTTTCTACATAGCTCATAAACTATGATAGACCTAACCATTTTCCTTTAGAATTATCTACTTTGAATTTGGTTGCATATTCTTTTATGCATACTAAATTTTTTGGCAAGGAAAACGTATAAAGAGAAAATGAGGGTCTTCACATTTTCGAACTAGGCTCCTTAGTGACCCTCACTTTTATATGGCTAGACATTATCAATGGGAGAGACCATATCTAGATCACCATACATGTTACCTATCAACTTTAAATTCAAGGTATTTTAGTTTCAATTTTGAGCTAAGAGAGATCTATGTTGTAATAAAGTACACTTAGGCGACTCTTATAAACAAAGCTTCCACCATGTCAATTTATGTATCTTTTATTTAACTTTATAAAACCGAACATAGGTAAACATGGGGCCATGACACAATTATTTAAATCAAACAATCACACAATCCAAGTGTTAAGGAAGATCACAATAAAAATATATTAATCACATTGAATAAACATAGGATATATGTTGTTCATAAATTAACTTACGTCCATGGGGTGAGGGAGTGATGTTTTATTGTTCAGAAAGAGAGGACAAGAATAAATTTTGCATAAGTTCCACACTTAAATCATATGCCCCACATAAAGGCACCTCTAATATATAATGATCCATTTTGAGTCCTCTAATTGTAAGGCTTTATTTCCAATGCTTATCATATTTAATAAGTTGGGTAATTGGTTATCATCCTCATCACTTATGCCAATTAATCAAGAAGCATCGGTGGCACACTCCCATGGGGCCCTACATGTGATGATGGAAAAATTAAATACCATAATTTCCCCAAAGGATCTAGGTTGATTTAAGTAGTGGGGGATTGTATTGTAAATGGTATCATTCTAATTCACACTTATCATTGAGGGGATGGTTACTTGTTTAGATGATGATCCATTACATTAATTACAAGTAAATTTTCAGTCATTCTGAGAGATCATGGAGGCAATTTTGTCCACCTCTGATTACAAAAGACCTTTAATTTTCTTGAATTATTGGAGGAGAGTGCAAATCCTTATTATGGAAAATATTGTATTTCTCAATTCTCTATAAGCCATTCATGTTATCCCTCACCTTTTATAATTCGATTATAGATTTTTCCTTGTTTTCTTCTATCCATAAAATAATGGTGTATGAAGATGAAACCACCATGGAGGATTTCAAACGGAGGTACATCCCCAATTAGGTGATGTTGAGTTTTCAAGGTATCTATATATTCCCTATGATTTAAGCGATGGTGTTTACTTATTTTCCCAAAAGGTAATAGAGTCAGGGATAAAAAAATTTCCAAACTCCCTACTTATCTGCTTCTGTGAGTATTTCTAGATTATTTTGGAACAAATCGCCCCAACGTATAGAAGAATGTGAATTACATCCATTGTATCAAACAAATTAATGGCACCATAAAGGGACTAAAAAAGATAAAGTACCACTACTAATTCATCCATATTAAGTACCATGTATATTATCTTAAGGTTAGGAAGACTAATCATGCCCTGGTCTAGAATCTTTCATATTCGGCTAAGGATTATTGGGATCACATCTTCATAATTAAAAATTAGGAAAATGCACCCATTCCAATAAGGGGTAATAGGTTTGACTTATTATGGAACTTAATCTAATATATTGTGAATTTTGTCTTTGATTTGATCTTTGATGAACTCTTTTTTCTTTATTTATTAGTCGAGTATAGGAAAAAATAACCCACTCCCGAATAAGTATATTTTTTTAACATATAAAAGATTTAGTTAGCAGAGTAAAGGCTATGTATTAACAGTCAACCGACTTTAGCCTAGGTCAACCTTAGTTTTGTTATTGTACACTTTGTCTATCACCTCATTCATAAGTTAACCTACTAAAAAGGAAATGGAGATTGCTTCAAATTATGAAATGAACATTCTAGAGGGCCTTCTTGTCTTTGTTACTGGTCTTTTTGGTGCTCAATTTGACTAGACTTACATATATTTAACATTATTAGACATCAATAAGTTAGTTATCTCCGGTTCTCTTGAACAACCCTCTACTTTATATTCTCATAAAGAAATGGATTTGAGGAGAGTGATACCTAATCTTCTTTACGGTAATAAACAACCATCCTCCTCATTTCCACACATACTTTCAAGAAGAAAAAATAAAGGTTCTAATGGTTAGCTCATTCTAAATCAATTTTATAAATCTCCTAAAAAGAAAAATAACCCAAGGCCTATGCCTCCAAATATAAAAAACTATCCCAATGAATATGTGGTCTTTACATTGTTTAGAAAAAAAAGGGAGAGATATGGCCTATAAGGTCAAGGTTTCTTCTATTAAGGCCTATGTGTCCTCTTAACCAAGCTAGATCCAGATTTTTTTTAAGTTTTCTTGTTTGCCACGTGATCAATCCCTTGTATTTATCATGCGCTCGGGCCCTTTTCATTGAGGATATCTCTAACTTGTGTGCTCCTCTTTCTCAAACATTCAAATTTGTTGACTTATATCTTTTTATGATTCCATAGTTCATTTGAAATTCTGAACAATTTTGGATAGTGAGAGACTATAAGAACAAGTCATATGAAATTGATAAGACTATGTAGACTAACAAGATTCAACTGACTACAAGAGTCGACTAGGAAAAATATCGTCAAGGATACTAAGGGTGATAAGAATCCCAAATTTAGTCCTTAGATCCACTTATTGTTTCTCTATTTGAATCTTTTGTATTATCTTATTATTCCTTGGAAAAATTATAGGTATCTGGCCCATGTTTCATGACCAATGAAATTATCCTATTCTCCTTGAATTGAGTAAGCATTATTTGTGTTGAATGGATTTTTGTTTAGCCATTATCCTTATGTTCTTACCTATGAATCCCTTATGACACTTTGGTAATTTTTTATCCTTTTGCCTCAATATTTTTCTCGACCCTAACTTTGGCCAATCATCCAAATAATGACAATTTGATTCTTCTATAAGGGTGATGTGTTCAAGCAACCAAGATTTGTATTGGTACTCTTTGCTGGGAATTCTAGTATCACGTTTTAACAAATGTTGATCTTGTTAAGAAACTTTTTTATCTTCATTTTACATGGGTTAACATGAGTGTTGTTGGTCTTTTTAAAAATTTGAGAAAGCATCTACTCAAAACTAGGCAAAGATGATAAGTCAAGGTGTGAACAAAAGGTTACACAGATAGATATGGAAATTTCAAAAGGGACCTTGTCATTTTAGTAAGAAGGATATGATGCAGGGATACTCTAGGCCTCGATCAATCATAGAGATCATAAGTCTCAGACACATGAGAATAGGTGGTTGAACTCCCTTTTGCATTTAAAAAGTGATTAAGGACTCAAACGTATGGTATTTGTATGCCATAGACTACCCATTCTACCATCTTTATCAAAATCATAGATGGCTAAACGACCTTTGCATTTTGAAAGTGACCAAATAATTAGAGTTTTCTATTAGTATGCCATAGAGGCTTGTCTTACTGTGTACCTCTTTTTGGACATAAAAACTTCTTAGGAATTTAAAATATTTTGTGCTAGTGAATTTTATTTGGGAAGATGTAGAAAAAGATAACAATGAGATCGGTTATATTCTTATTTGGCGAGAAAAAGATGATCATGAGCCTTTGCACTAGGAACCTGAGTCATTTTTATGTATTATGTAATTCCCATAATTTTATAATAATACATTATAGTTTTTATGCTTATTTGTGTGCTTTATTTGTTTGGACATTTTCACTAAACCTTTCTATTTGGTCGGGGCCTGCTCTTACCTTTAATTCATGTCATCACACCAATCCTAAGGGTCTAATAACAATTAGTGAGAGTGCACATTTTTTTAGGCATCCCCTGTCTAGGGATCTTATCTGTCTAGGTCTTTCAATATCGTTATAGGGATCCCCCGTATATATTTTCTTACCGCCTATGCAGCTCAGTAGTTGGTGTTGTGTCAAACAAAACATTACAAAATTAAGTACACGAGGCTTGTGTAAAATCATTTATTATGAAAAACAATTATGCTTTGAGGTGAATAACTTTTTGTCACTTTAAACAAAATATTATTCTGAAATAAGACTCAATAAAAATAAGCTAAAGAAAGAGTGAATTAAAAATTAAACTTGTTGATATTCGCTACATTCCATGCTCATGCAATTTGTCCTCCATTGTTTCCAAGTGATAATGTCATTTAGGTAGACCTTTATTACAATGATCCTTACAAATTGTGTCCTAACTTTCTATTGGAAGGATTCTTGGTGCAACCAAATATCTTCTGATGTATTACATCACTGGCCTTGAATTCCATTTGCTTGACATTGTGGTTGTACTACTTAGTGGTATATTTCTTGTTGTTGTAAGTCTGAAAATGGCATATTCTCTATTTTCTCGAAGAGGTATAACTACACTTGAATTTTAAAGTAATTTCTTCTTTTATGTGCTAGTGAGGTCTACACGGTATGGAGGCTAACCTATAATGGTATTATTTCTTTTATCCCGAAAGTAAGGGAAAATGTAGTTTCTCCCATAAATTGCTTTGGGGGTTATGTAATCCCAAATAATGTGCGGGGGTTCATGAACCCATCCTCCTTTGGATTTATCTATTCACACATGAATTCCATCTAATATTATATTGTTCTAAGTTTTAGGTTAAGAACTTATTTGTTAATTAGATATCAAACTGTAACAATGTCAAGCCACTTTTAAAATGAGTTTCATTATCGGTAATGAGCATTCTTGTTACTCTTAACTTAGCCGTACTTATAAATGAATCTTATCATATCTAAGTCCCTTATTTTACCTAATGTCTTGGCCTATATAAAAAAAAATAGTGTCTACAAATAGGTACTTCTTGTTCCTACGTGCAAGGGTAAAGGGACCCACTATATCTAATACCTTTGAAGAAACGTCTATCACGAAACAAATCCAAAACATAAGAGAGTATAAAATCATCACAAATGATCCTCGTCCCTCTATGAGACCCATGGGTGAGAGAGGTAAGCCTATGGTAGCAGACCCTTACTTGCGGTAGCGCGAGGTTTAGATGCAATCACATTTTAGCAACCTGAGTTCGTGCGCCTTTAAGCCTATGGTAGCAGACCCTTACTAATATGCTACTATGGAGAGACTAATCTCTATTTCAGATATTGGACTCTCTTACTGTGATTTACAACCAAATTGAAAATAGGAGAAGTAATTACAGATAAACAACCATAGAATCCATTCGCATAACTAAATATATGACGATGATGGAGGGATTAATAATATTTCTACAAAACCATATTAGTACAAAACATACACATCCATGCATATATTTTCAAACATGTAGCCTTATGATTTTAATGGTGGATAACATTAACATTTCCACAACATAATCAATCTATAGTTGGGCCTCCAGTACCATTTTTTTTTGGATTGACATTGTTAATACTAAAATTAGTATGCTGATGTGGACGAATAATAATAAGACACGTGTCAATCTACGTGGCACAATAGCAACGAGGAAGATCATTCTCCCGACCAACATACTCATTCCGAGCAACAGGTGTACTCCGAGGAACACCAGTCCTCCGAGGAACTATTGCCCTTCGAGGAACTCCAGTGCTCCGAGGAACTCTTGGACGGTGAGCAACTAAGGCGGTTCGAGCTGCATCTCGACCACATCATTGATTGCCAGATAATCAACAGTTCAACTATTCATTGAATGCTTATCATCTTGACGCACACCCTTGAAGAGCATTAAATGAGTTACCCTTTCATATGTATATCATTTAATGTATCACCCTTTCATGTACAACCTAAGGGCTATAAATACCTTGTATCACCCTCATTCAAAGGGACCGGAATTTCTTGATAGCACTTGTAATCGAGAATTCCCAAACACTCGACACTAACATAACAGTGGACGTAGGCCATTCATACAAGGCTGAACCACTTTAAAATATTTTGTCTCATTTATTTATCTGTGATTAAATAATTAGAAGAAATCTAGTTTTCTACATCAACAGATTGGCGCCGTCTGTGGGAACGATTGTTATTATCGTTTTTCAGCAAAAATCATTCATCATTAATGGCAGATAATCCGGAATCCAGCAATCGAAACGCTGGAAATGCTGGAAATCCTCCAAATCCCTCTGCACCTCCAGATCTGGCTGGGATTATGACGAATCTGGCTCAAGGACAAATCGCCATGCGAGAAACAATACGGCAACTCATACAGACCCTTCATGGCGGTGCACCTGCCTGTTCAGGACAACGAAGTGGTCAGAGGTAAACTTATTTACTTCCTTCACGATCTAAGCGTACTGAGTCATATCGTAATGAGGAATCTGATGATTTTTCTTATCAACCTGGGCGAACTTCGTCAATAAGGGCTACAGATACTGATCAACGTATCACTCTTTCTCCAGAAAGATCCAGTGCCTTGGAAAGACTGAGTAGGGTGTCTCCTTTAAGTCAATTAGGCCCTAGGAGGAATAGGAGTCCACCTAAGACCATGTCGAGGAGTTTTCGACGACCATCAGATCTAAGAGAAGGATCAGCACAATCACGACCAGTTGCTCGTCAAGATAGATCTCAAGATGCCACATCAGAACAATTAATTGTTCGAACTAATAAGCCCGAGGAAGGAAACGATGCGTGGAAGGGTTCCATTCAGCGCTTGGAGGATAGATTGGGAGAAATGGCTAAGGCGAAGAATCCTTTACAACGAACTTTTGTTCAAGGGACACCTTTTGTCCAGGTCATTGTGGGTTTTCCTACCCCTTCAAAGTTTAAAGCACCAGTGGTGACCCCCAAATATGATGGAAAGACAGATCCTGTTCTACACATAGAGCAATATCAAGCTGCTGCCAACATCTATGCTGTCCCCGACGAGATGAGATCCAAAGCATTCTCGGGAACTCTTACTGGATCTGCCCAGATATGGTACAATAATCTCCCTCGGGGTAAGATTTCAACTTTCTTTCAGTTGTTCGAGTTGTTCATCGGCAATTTCTATTTTGGGACAAAGCCAGTAAAAAGAGTAGCACACTTGTTAAGTGTTAGACAAAAATCTGGTGAGAGTACTAGAGATTACATAACTCGTTTCAATAATGAGAAACTGGAAGTCATAGATTATGAAGAAAAGACAGCAACCACCGCCTTGATGAGTGGGTTGTTGCCTAACAAGTTGTATTACACTTTGGCCAAAGATCCACCTACAACTATGTCAGAATTGATGGCGAAAGCGGCCAAAATCATGAATGCCGAGGAGGTTATGGCTGCGAAGAAGAATATAGATAAAGAAACCAAGGTGGAAGACGACAAATCCAAGAAGAAAGAGCATAAGGGAAATGGCGGTGACAAGCATTCCAAGAATAATAAATCGTCATGGGAAGTCCTAAAGAAATTCGATAATTATACTCCTTTGAAAATGGGTATTAATCATGTCTTCGAAGAAATCAAGAATAACGAGGAGGTAAAGTGGCCAAAGAAACTGAGGTCAGACCCTGACCTGAGGAATAGGGATAAATATTGCGAGTTCCATAAGGATCACGGCCATATGACTAAAAATTGCATAGCTCTTCAGAACGAGATTGAAACACTCATTCGAAGAGGGAAACTAGCAAAGTATGTTGATCGGGGAGGCGAAAGAAGAAATAATGACCGAACTAGAGAAAGGTCTAGATCTCCTCGTCGAGCAGAGGAGAAAAAGAAAAGGGATCATGAAGATGATATAGAGGATGACCCCGATCTTCCCAAGAAACCAAGGCATCCAGAACGAGAGGTATTATCATTACGCTTTGGGTCATTTGATTGTAATGTCATTACAGGAGGAGATGCAGGAGGAGGAGACCTTACCGCAGAAAGAAAAGCTTACCTCGGTGAGGCTCAGGCTTGCTCATACATTCAAAGGATAAATTTGGCTGAAGAATATCGCCCGAGGAAGGTAAATAAAGAGAAGCTGGTCATCGGTTTTTCAAAAAACGACCTTGCAGGTGTTCTTTATCCTCATGACGACCCTTTGGTGATCAAAATGAGGATGAAAGAAGTAGTGATTTCAAGAGTGCTGGTAGATAATGGTAGTTCGGCAGACATCATGTACTATTCATGCTTTGACAGTTTAAATTTGAAACTATCTCAATTGGAACCTTATCACAGACCTCTATTGGGTTTTGCTGGCGAGAAAGTCTTTCCACTTGGGACGATCAAGTTGGATATATTCATTGGAACTTGGCTTGCTTGTCGAACAGAAAAAATACGCTTCTTTGTGATGGATAAGAATGTGCAGTCATCTTACAACATCATCATGGGAAGAGTTAGTTTGAAGAAATTCGAAGCAGTCCCATCTACTGTACATCAGTGCTTAGAATTCCCTACAAATTTCGGAGTAGGAGTTGTGAAAGGTGATCAGAAAGTAGCTCGGGAATACTATTATTCGTCTGCCGAGCAAGAGGAGCTTGAAGAATCAAGGAAAAAGACTACTACCTATCAGGTGGATGAAGGTACAGAAATTGAAACACTCGATCCTAGAGATGAATCCCAACTTGTAAAAGGACAGGTGGTGGAATCTACAGAAAATGTTATTCTGGACGACGAGCATCCTGAACGAGTAACCCAAGTAGGTTCGTCGTTAGATGCTTCAATAAAATAGGAGTTGATAACTTTCTTGAGAAACAGGAAGAAAACTTTTGCATGGAGTCATGAAGACATGCCAGGAATAGATCCAAACTTCTTATGTCACGAGCTCAATGTGAATAAGGAGATCAAGCGTGTAAAGCAAAGAAGAAGAGTATTTAGTCCCGAGAAGAATCAAGCTATACAAGAGGAGGTCGAGAAGCTCCAGAAAGCCCAATTCATTGAATATGTGAAGTATTCAGACTGGTTGGCAAATGTGGTGTTGGTGAAGAAGAAAAACAATAAATCCAGAATGTGTGTTGATTTCACTGATCTCAACAAGCCATGCCCAAAGGATCATTTTCCATTGCCCAGAATTGATCAACTAGTGGATGCTACCTCGGGACACGAGCTGCTCAGCTTCATGGATGCTTACTCTGGTTACAACCAGATCAAAATAAAACCTGAAGACAGGGAAAGCACTTCTTTCATTACCCCTAGAGGAACTTATTGTTATAATGTTATGCCTTTTGGTTTGAAAAATGCAGGAGCGACATACCAGCGGCTGATGAACAAGGTTTTTGCCGAACAAATCAGTTGTAATATGGAGGTCTATGTCGACGATATGTTGACAAAGAGCAAGAACGCTGCGGATCATCTAGTTGACTGAGGTCAGACCTTTGATCAACTGGATAAATACCAGATGAAGCTCAACCCGATGAAGTGAACCTTTGGAGTACGAGAAGGAATGTTCCTCGGGTACATCGTCAACCAGTGAGGCATTGAGGCAAATCCAGCAAAGATCAAAGCTCCTTTAGGGTTGCGATCTCCAACGACGAAGAAAGAGGTGCAGAGTCTTACAGGACGAGTTGCAGCGCTCAACAGATTTGTATCCCGAGCAACTGATAGATGCCTTACATTATTTAAAACACTTCGAAAAACTTTCGAGTGGAATGATGAATGTGAAAAAGCCTTTCAAGACTTGAAGAAATATCTGGGAGCACCTCCACTGTTGTCTAGGCCAGTAATAGGAGAAAATTTGTACTTGTACCTGGCAGTATCAGAGAATGCAGTCAGCTCGTCATTAATCAGAATGGAGAATGGAATCCAGAAGCCAATTTATTACACAAGTAAGGCTTTCGAAGGTGGAGAGATCAGGTACCCGAAGCTGGAAAAATTGGCATTGGCGTTAATTGAAGCAAGTATAAGAATGAGGCCTTATTTCCAGGCCTATACCATCGTCGTATATACCGACATGCCATTGAGACAAGCCCTTCATAAGCCAGAAAAATCTGTAAGACTGATGTATTGGGCAATAGAGCTCGGTGAATATGATATTGTGTATGAACCCAGATCATCATTAAAAGGGCAAGCTGTAGCAGACTTTATAACAGAATTTACATATCGTGATACCCCCGAGGAGCAAAAGTTTCTCACTGACCAACCTGTGGATGTTACGGGATCAACAGACATAAGTCCAGATCAACTCCGGTTGGTAAAAGGGCTTGTGGATGTAGAAAGACCATCAAATTCAAACCCAGACCAACTCCGGTTGGTAAAAGGGGGGGAAGAGATGGTCGACGAAGAACGAAAAATAATAGGGGAGGATGAAAGGAAACAACAGATATTTCATCGAGGAACTTTGTCAGATAAGACATTTGAAGATGAGTTACCTACATGGAGATTATATGTAGATGGGTCATCTTGCACAACAGGTTGTGGGGCAGGGATTGTTTTGAACACCCCAGACGAGATTGACGTGGAATATGCCTTACGATTCCAATTCAAAGCTTCCAATAATGAGGCTGAGTATGAAGCCTTGATAGCAGGTCTTAATTTAGCAAAGATTATGGAAGCGCAACAAGTGATGGTATTCAGTGATTCTCAATTAATTGTGAATCAGATGATGGGAACGTATGCAGTTAAAGGAGAATTAATGGTCAAGTATCATGCAAAGGCGAATGGAGTTGTTGGCAGAATTTGATGCCATTTAGTTGATCAGAATACCAAGAATGGAGAATGCACAAGCGGACGCACTGGCCCAACTAGCATCAGCTACTCGTACCGAGTTGCGAAGAACGATACCAATTGAGGTGTTAGAAAGTCGAAGCATAGATGAAGACCTGACGATGAATATTATTACTCTTGATTTAGGACCATCTTGGATGGATCCCATCAGGGCATATGTCGAGGAAGGAGAATTACCGGAGGATAAGATCGCTGCCAAGAAATTGAAGTTTAAAGCTGCTCGGTATGTACTAACTAATGGTGTTTTGTATAGACGAGGAATTGTGGCAGGTTTGCAAAGATGTGTACATCCCTACGAGGTGAAAGAATTGATTGAAGAGATCCATGAAGGGTCTTGTGGAGCCCATGTAGCAGGACGAACACTTTTGCAAAGGGTGATGACGCAGGGATACTACTGGCCAACGATGAGGGCTGATTGTATAGCCTATGCTAAGAGATGTGATAAATGCCAACATTTTTTCTCCGTCCGACGAACTCCGCAAGCATTGTTGACACCCATAAATTCCCCTTAACCTTTCGCCATGTGGAGAATGGATTTGGTTGGACCACTGCCAACGACCCGATGAAGATTCAAGTACCTCGTCGTCGCAGTGGATTATTTTACTAAGTGGGTAGAAGCTGAGCCACTTATTGATATGACGTATGAGAAGGTATACCAATTCGTTTGGAAGAACATCATCTGCCGATATGGTCTCCCTCATGCCTTCATCACAGACCATGGAACACAATTTGATAAGGAGGACTTTGCCGCTTATTGTCATCAGTCAAACATTTTGAAGGTTCATTCAGCACCAGGCCATCCTCAAAGCAATGGGCAGACTGAAGTGACGAACAGAACAATACTAAATGGTTTGAAGAAGAGGCTAAGTGAGGCTAAAGCTAATTGGATTAATGATCTACAGTCAGTATTGTGGGCTTACCGATCAAATCCCCGAGCAGCAACTGGAGAATCACCATATATGTTGGCATTTGGATGTGAGGCTGTAATACCTGCCGAGTTGGGTCTTCCAACACACAGAGTGCTGAATTTCAATTCCCCAGTTAGCGACTTGATGAGGAGATTAGATTTGGACATGCTCAAGGAAGTTAGAGAAGAGGCAACCATTAGGAATGCTGCTTATCAATAGTGAACAACCCTGTTCTACAACAAGAGGGTGAAAAAATGCAACTTAAAAGAAGGAGATTATGTGCTAAAGAAGGTCATTCAGAAGCACAATAAGTTGGAAGCAAACTGGCATGGACCTTACCGAGTTATTGCAGTTGTCCGACCAAGAACTTACCAACTCTAGAAGGAGAGGAATTTAAGAATGCTTGGAATGCTGAACACCTACGCAAGTATTATCAGTGATGTAAAATGTAAAGAAGTTCCATCAATATGAATAAAAAGATGATATTTCACAATCTTCTCTCCTTTTATTGAAAGTTTTTCGGGGAATACTAGTGTGTTTAACACTACGCTGCTCGGAAGTAAAACAACGCTGCTCGACAGTAAAAAGAAAACGATAGTTCAAACCCACGACCAACTCCGGTTAGTAAAAGGGCGAGAACAAACTATACTCCTTTGGTTAGGAGGTGTACACTAGCGTGACCAACTCAAGTTGGTAAAAGAACTAGTGGACATGATAGTTGAAACCCACGACCAACTCCGGTTGGTAAAAGGGCGAGAACAAACTCCACTCCTTTGGTTAGGAGGCGTACACTAGCGTGACCAAATCAGGTTGGTAAAAGAACTAGTGGACATGACAATTCAAACCCACGACCAACTCCGGTTGGTAAAAGGGAGAGAACAAACTATACTCCTTTGGTTAGGAGGCATACACTAGTGTGACCAACTCAGGTTGGTAAAAGAGCTAGTGGACATGATAATTCGAATTCAGACCAACTCGGGTTGGTAAAAGAGCGGGAACACAAGATGATCGACGAAAGGCCAATCTCGGTTGGTTAGGAAACAAAATATGCTCTCAAATGCCAACTTATGTTGGTTGAAAAGTAAGATATTATCTCAAATGCCAACTTATGTTGGCCGGGAAGTAAGTTTATTACATTAAAGTTCCTCGAAGAACAAATATTCCAAACTGAACCAAGTACAGTTGGTCGGGGATAAAAACCCACTAACTGTAGTTGGTCGACGAGGAAAAATCATCGACCTTGGTCGGTCGGGAACATTTTATGAAAAATCATCGACCTTGGTTGGTCGGGCACATTTTATGAAAAAAACAAAAATTTACCAAGTATAGCTAGTCGGGGATAAAAACTCTCACTAACTATAATTGTTCGACCAGCACAATTTTAACAACCTTGGTTGGTTCGAAGAATTTTTAACATTTTTATACTCATTACTTTATTATTAAGTGATCGAGCAACATTATTAATACTTGTAATTTTTTATTGCTAAGTTGGTCGAGGAACCATACAATATTGTTATGCAAGCACAAATATAGAGTGTCTGATAATCACAAGACAATAGCAATACAGATTTGCAAACAGAAAATGAAATCCTTTCATTAGAATTCAAAATGAATTACAAGTTACATATGTGTACTAACTATTACATTGAGATCCCTACTCTATTGGTTTCTTTCCCTCTTCTTTTGAAATAGGTTCCTCGCCAGCAGGTGGATCATTTAAAGTCTGAGGAGAATTAATAAAGCTCAAGTCCTTCAGCATCCTAACATTCATCAAAGAAGGTGTGTCCAGTAGATGCTCGGGACGAGATACCTCGATCTGAGAATGCAGATTGTAGTCACCAAGGTATTTTGAAATTAAGCTCCGAGGAATGGCACGAGCTGGGATCCATTCGATGTCCAATTTATAAGGTGGCACAGGAAAATCTAGTACCCCGGAGCATGATAATCCCATAAATAATGGCTCTGCTCTAGTTTTAATACACCCAGGGCGTTCAACTATCCCTGTTTATAACCTTCATTATTGGCATTTTCAAGGCGAGCATCCAAGTGATAAAGGGCCTCATTGTAGCCTGCCATCCAGAACTCATGAGGTTGTTTGTGGAATTGGAAAGTTATTCTCTCTAGCTGCTCATGAAGGTTCCTAGAAAAAAAATCCTTATTCTTCATAGCAGACTTTGTCGAAGCAAGTTGATCCTCCAGAGTTTGGATTTTCTTAGACATTTCAGATAAAGCCCGATATTTTACATTCAATTGGAACGCCTGAGTTTCCAACGTTGATAGAGTACGAGCTTCTTCAACATTACGACTAAGAGCTCTTGATCCTCCCCGAGCAGGTCGGGAACTGGGTTCCTCGACAACATTCTGGGCAGCTCTTCCTCGTCCACGAGAACCTCTTCCTCGCCCCCGAGTAGCAGTAGAATTACCAGATCTTCTCAAGGTATCTAACTCTTGCCTTAATTTGGCATTCTTGACCTCTAGAAAGGAAAATCCCTCGTCAGTCACTGGGATTACAGCTGTTGAAGAAGATGCTGCAGACTTATACTGTGATAGCTCTTTCTGTAAATTGTTATTTTCTTGCTCTAGCAGCTCGGCAATCTGTCTACAAGCTTCAACTTCACCCTTTGGGGTTCTCTCCCTGACATCGTACCCAGCAAGGATCTTTTTGTGGCCTGTCTCAGCAGAAAGCTGTTGATACCTTTTTTCATACCCCTCGTGCAGAAGGGCAGTTAATTCTTTGTACTGAGTCTGAAGATCTTCTAGAGTATATTGAAGCTCCTCGATCATGTCATAGTAAGCCACGTTATTGGCCACAGCTCGATCAAGTAAACCCTTCAGGTATTGATAAGCTTCTACTGCCTGCTTTGAAGCATCATGACCGAGGATGTCAACAACTTCTGATACACTCTACTCTGTATGACCAGCCTTATAATATTCATGGCATTGTTGCATCAACTTTGTATCATTGGCAGAAAATAATTCCATTCTAGCCACAAACTAGTAAAGAAGAAAAGGCAAGAGTTAATAAAAAGCAGACAGAGCATCAACAATATAGAGGAGCAAAAAGAGGTGATTTTATTACATCATCAAAAAGAGTACATCGTTCAGAATACAAAGTACAAGTAAAAGAAAAACAGAAAGAGAATACCGAACAACTTCACACCTTTTCCTTATCTCCCAAGACTTTCTCGGGAGGCTGGGACGAGGAGCTTGGTTGCTCGGTGGGAACAATGATTTGATTGGCAGAAGCTGGGACTTATTCAGGAGGAGCAGGCAAGGATGAAATCTCCTCGGTGATTGTCTGGTTGGGTTGTGGAGCAAGGACTTGATCACCCACTATCGTTGAAGACTCTTCAGATGCAGCTTCATCTTCATCCTCATCTTCAATTACAGGAGGAGGGCCAGGAAGATGTTATTGAAATAATTCAGAGTCCTCGCTCACTTTCAATTCTTTCAAGGCAGCAACCCAACCATCTCGGAAGTATTACAAACTCCCATACTGCACTTGGGTCATCATTGCTGCTACCCCCTATTCCATCCTTTGTCCCAACCAGTTCGAAAGGATTTTTTCACAGCCACTTTTCTCTTCATTTTCTCCGAGGAGAACTTCTCGGATAAAAGATCCTCGGTAGCTTTCAACTTGGCCTCCACCTCCTCCTTCTGGCGATTTACTTCTCGCAGAAGGGTTAGCTCTTCCTCAGCCGACTTCAACTTGTTTTCAAGCTCCCCAATATTTGTGAGCTTCTCGGCATATTTCTTATTCTCTCTCTCCAAGTCCTTCACTTTACTTCCCAACTGCACCTTCTCTGCCTCAGATGTAGCCATCTTCTTCTCCCATTCACCCCTATCCTCGTCATATTTTTGACGAGAATCCTTCAAAGATTGGGCCAATCCCTGGAAAGCATCCTCTACTCCAGATGAGGAGCTGGAAGCCTTGATTGCTTCATCTTTCTTCACTATGGTGTTAAAGCAACTCACCAGCTGAAAAAGAAAATAATGATAAGTCAGTGCCGAGATACATATATTGACTAGAAGAAAGAAAAATTCAGGATAAGAGAAACTTACTGAAGCAATGTGACGAGTAGATAGGGATGTCAGCATATCCCTAGACATGTTTTCTTCAATTCCTTGGACTTCAGGAATAGTCCAAGTCTTTACCGAGCTCATTGCAGAACTCGGGGGAATAATGGTTGGGACACCAGCTCCACTAACTTGGAGCTGGGGAATGGTTTCAGTCAAAGTGACCGAGGAGGATTTCTTCAATCTCCTCAATGGCACTTCAGCAGTTTCAACCAAAGAACTTTTGGTTGGGACCACTTCCACAGGTGCACTTTTCTTGCTCGGAGCCACTGGGGGCTTCTCGGCAGCCTTCTGAGGAGAAACAGAAGGGGCAGCATCTACTTTATTTGTCCCCTTTGGGACATCATTCTTGCTTCTCTTTCCATCTCCATCAGAGGAAGTATCCTCGAAGATAGCAGGAACTCTTCTTTTGCCCATCTTCTGACTCAGAGGAATGTGAGATTCTGGTGAAGATTCCTCAGCAGCTGGCAATGGTTCACTAATATTGATCACAGGACGAGCAGTAAAGGATGATGTGTAGCTCCTGTACTGCAACAAATAGGAAGCAGACCTGATGTGCTCGTCTGCAACTCTTCGATGCAAATTCAAGATATGTTTCAAATGCTTTATATTAACTTCTGATTCTTTGGGAGTTTTTCTCTTGCTGTCGACTGCAAACAATAACATATTGAAATGTCAATCATGCATTTATTCAAACATAATGAAATCATAATTTCAGAAATGAAATAAAATGAAAATAACCTATCCCATTGCCATATGGAGGGCATTTGGGACCCTCATATACTGCATCTCCAACCAAAGGGGCATGTTGCCAATTTTTTATAACTACCCCATGTTCAAAATAATCCCTGTTTGCATCAGGGAGGTTGACTACTACGGCCCTATTCAAAAACCTAGTTTTTAAATAAAAAACATTGTCTAAAACAGCCCATCTGTAACAGTACATAATCTCCGTAATTCCTATACAAGTTCCATGAGTTTGATTTAACCTATGCACCCCATTAACTATTCTCCATGTGTTGGGGGCTATTTTTGCAGGGACAACATCGAAATACTGACAGAACTCTAAACACAAAGGGTTTGGTGGAAAAGAAAATCCACATTCATCAATAAAGAGGATAGGGAACCAATGTCCCTCATCCAAATTAAAATAAGTTGAAGATTCAGAAAGACTCTCCAAAGTTAGCCAAGAAGGAATAGAAAAGTCAGAACGGAATTTCTCAAGAGATTCGATAATATAAACCATGGTGAATAAAAAGAAATGAAGAAGATGGAAGAAAATCTTACAGGAAAAAGGAGATCTGTTGACAAAAAAACGAAGAAAGGGATGAACGCACAGGAGAGAGAAAAACCATAGAAAACTCGAAAGCAGAAATTGAAAAGGTAGAAGACGATGGGATTGCCTCTGAAGCTTAAATACTTTCCCTTGGGAAACGGCGAAAGAAATGATTACAAAAAGGAAACTATTACGCTACCGGCGGCTAAAAGGACAAAAAGTGCACGAAGATCGAAGCGCTTATAAAAATGCAAAAAGGCGGATTCTGCGAATTTGGAAGGAAATTCAAATACGAAGAAAAGGCTCCTAAAACCCAGGAAGGTCATTTAATATTGCCATATACCGAGAAAGAATGTTCCATACTCCTCAAAGTTCGAAATATGAAACATTGGGGGCTTATGTTAATACCAAAATTAGTATGCTGATGTGGACGAATAATAAGAAGACACGTGTCAATCTGCGTGGCACAATAGCAACGAGGAAGATCATTCCCCCGACCAACATACTCATTCCGAGCAACAGGTGTACTCCGAGGAACACCAGTCTTCCGAGGAACACCAGCCCTCCGAGGAACTATTGCCCTCCGAGGAACTCCAGTGCTCCGAGGAACCCTTGGACGGTGAGCAACTAAGGTGGTTCGAGCTGCATCTCGACCACATCATTGATTGCCAGATAATCAACAGTTCAACTATTCATTGAATGCTTATCATCTTGACGCACACCCTTGAAGAGCATTAAATGAGTTACCCTTTCATATGTATATCATTTAATGTATCACCCTTTCATGTACAGCCTAAGGGCTCTAAATACCTTTTATCACCCTCATTCAAAGGGACCGGAATTTCTTGATAGCACTTGTAATCGAGAATTCCCAAACACTCAGCAATAACATAACAGTGGACGTAGGCCATTCATACAAGGCTGAACCACTTTAAAATCTTTTGTCTCATTTATTTATCTGTGATTAAATAATTAGAAGCAATCTAGTTTTTTACATCAACAGACATGATAAAAAACTTTTCTTCCCTAAGAACTTCGATCCGTCATGTTTTAGAAAGTAAAAAAAAAACTATATTTAAAGAATGAATCTAGGGTTCATATCAGAATACCTTTATGGATCTTGTAGATGGTCTAATATAGGATAATGATTTGATGAAGAAGATGACATTGTTGAATTTTTTTATGATCTAAATCCTTCCGAGAATATTTTTCAGTCCTTAGATCTTCTAGGATATAAGCCATCCATAGAAATCCATGTGTGTGGCCATTTTCAAAGACAAAATTTGGGTGAAATATGAGACAAATCACTTTTTGTCTCCTCACCCCTTCATAAAAATGTGAATAATATTTTTTCTCCCACTTATTCCCTTGAGTATTTTTCATGAATCTTAAACACCTTCCCTTGATCCATATAAATAAGTACATGATGTGAGATTAGGACAATTAGGATTTCTAAAGACTTTTGGCATACTAGTTGGTAAATGGACTATAGTAGGGATCCAAGACTAATAATTAAATTAGCTTCCAAACATAAATTTGAAAATACCATATTACTTCCTGCAATATATTTTTTATTTAATTATAATTAATTCCACTAAATAATTATAATTACACTCCAATTTAATTGTCTCAAAATAACTTGAGTAATGAGATCTTGTTTTAAAAGTAAAATGGCACGTACTATGATTTCCTACATAAAGCATATAATACTTGCTTGGTGAAATTCAACTTGTTGCTAATCGATTTTCATCATCTTATTTATTCCTTGATTTCAAACTTAAATATTTGATACTCTACCAGATTATAAAATCCACCATTCGAGTTTACTGGTAGAATCAAATCGTAAAGGTTTATCAATGGGGTATCATAATTGAGGATATATCCTAAATGTGGATTCCTCTTAATTATAATCCAAGATATATCTACACAATGATTGCCCAAGTTGTGGATATTTAGAACCAGTAACCCATAACAATCAAAGTAATAGTTGTGTGCATATTGTAATCCTCATAATCATTGGTATTGATAATCGATGCACCTTTTACAAATTCTATTATATTGTGAAAGTATAATAAAGTTAGTAATTAGACTTGAATTTCACTTGTGCTCCTCTTCAATACATTCATAATGTATCAGTACAATCCTCTTTGAACTATTAAACAAGTTTCTGAACCATCAGACTAGTTCTCATGGTAAAAATAAAATAGTAAGATTGTACACGAAGCTTTATCGATAAGATGTAAACTCCCTATCTAGGTTGTGAATTCTTCCATTGAATCATAACTAGAATTATTATATTCTGTTATCAGGTCAAACTAAACTCATTAGAATTACTACTAAGTTTGATTTACCAACATATGTACAATATATTTACGCAAAATACAAGGCATTATCACAAACATGATTATTATTTCAAGATGAACCTGATGCATCTGTGGCCACCCCGAGTTGGGGGGTTAGGGTTTTTCGAAGGTGGATCATTCCTTCCCTCCCCCTTTTTCCGAAGTGCACGCGAGATTGAATCCTTTATCAGGGTGATCGACCATCGCCGATGTGGGGTGATATGTAGAAATATAGTCGTCGGTGTATTTTGCTCAAAATAGGCAAAAGAAATGTTTCTTCCTCGAGAAAATGGCATTAAGGACAATACCGATGCTTACGAAACCATGTCGTTCAAGGGTCCGGGGACTAAGTTATGAAATGGGAAGGTTTTAGGCACCCATCCTGCCCTTTTTAGTCTCTCATGGGCATGTGTTAATCTTCTCTTGCAGAATTATATGATGCGTGTGCTTATGTAAAAAATATAAATGGACAAGGGAATTTCTCGAGTCGTGTCATGGATAAAGGCGAAGCGAGGTCATCCTTAGGAGTGTTCCTAAAATAGTAATTAAAAACGTAATGTAAGTGTTTATCGCAAGTCGTTATGGAGGAACAATTATGTATATCGGATAAGATACAATCAAACACACATGTAAAATGTATATATCACAAATATATGATGAGAATAAAATAACAACTATATGTGGGAAGACGCAAATTGAGGGATTTACCTAATATGCCTACGTAGCCCGAGGGACATCAAAGTCCACGTAGTTAGAAGACAATACAAGGTGGGGTTTAACCCATAAATCCAACTGGGGACTTTATTATAGGAGTGTGTGTGTAGAAAAAGGTGTTTTAATACGAGAAAGTATGATGAGAAATTCCTGCTTGGAATTTACAAGCGAATCCTCTTTTTCTTATTTTTTAATTTTTCTATGAAAATAAAATATGTGTGAGTACTAATAATAAGAGTTAAGAATTATGATATGTGATTTAATGAAATAAAGTACTAAAGCAAAAATAAAGTAACTAATGCAAAATTAGGAGAATTTAAAGACAAAGAGGAAGAAATGGACCGCCTTATGAAGACTTCAAGTAGATCTTGCTTATAAATGCGCTGATCTTAAGATGAAGTGAGGGTGGTTTAAGGAGGTGTGTGGGAATTTACTCAAAAGAGTACGAAAATTATGGAAGTAATGTAGGAAATGGATAAAGAACAGCTCTGAATTCGAGATAATTCCCTCTGAATTGCTAAGAGGAATGTTCAGGGGTGCCTTTCAAAGTGAGGTTATGGACTCTATTTTTAGGGATAAGGGGATGATGATTGGCATGGTCCTAGACCACCCTATCTTCATAGAACCCTAGACATTTTCAATAGGCAGGGTCTTGTGATTGCCAATTAGTAGTCTGAGGTAGTTTTTTTAGAAAAATGACCATAAAATGCGAACCGTAAGTCAGAATTGTGCACGGGGTGTACCTTTGGAAAGGGTATTCAAATACTTTTAATAATCCATTGATCCATGCCCGAGTTTGGAGTTAACTAAGGTCAAACAGGGCCCAGAAGTTCCCGTTGGTCACTTGGTAGGAAATTCTCGGAGGAAAATGGATCGTTCATCTGAAACATAAGGCCGATTTGCACACAAGATGGAAGATTGGAAAGGGTATTTAGTGACCTTCAAATATTCATTCATCTTCATTTGGTTAGGAGAGTTGATCTTGGTCAAATGGGGATCAAAAGGGCCCAGTGAACCTTCGGAGTAAAATGGGTCATTTGTCCATATCGTAAGGTAGATTCATGCATGGGGTAAACCGTTAGAAAGGGTATTAGGAGCCCTTTGAACATTCATTTGGTTTCCTTCGAGCTGGAGATCAGAGAGGAGTCAAATGAATCCCCAGAGCATCTGGTGGCCTACGGATCAGTTTTTGGGGTAAAATGTATTGCCTGTCCAAACCATAAATCTAATTTGTGCACGGGATAGATTGTTGGAAAGGGGATACAGAGATCTTAAAGGATTCATTGAGCTTCCACTCAAGCGAGTAAGTTTATCAAAGTCAAACGGGGCTCGGGAGCGCCTAGTGGCCTCTAGATCAATTTTTAATAGTAAAATGGATCGTTCATTCAAATCGTAAGTCCAACTCATGGATGGGGCAGACCGTTGGAAAGTGAATTCAGAAACCTTATAAGCTTAATTGAGATTTTTCTCAGCCAAGTAAGTTAACTGGAGTCAAATAGGGTTGCTAGTGCCTGGTGGCCACTAGATCATTACTCATAGTATGACCTACGATTTGTGGTGGATGAGTGAGTGTTAGGGACCTAAGGAGGTGCCTAGGAGTGTCCTAGGATGGGGTGTCCAGAGAAAGCCCCTCGATAGGTGAGCTTGGAACAAGTTAAGGCCATCGCATAATAGACACCACATTGATGTTGGGAAAGAGGATTTGTAGGTCACTTTTGAGGACCTAGAGGACTATGTTGATCGATTCAACGGGTCGAGGTCAATTCTGAGGACCTACAGAGGCAAGGATGACCGATTCATCCGGTTGAGGTCAGTTATGAGGACCTAAAGAGATGAGGATGGTCGATTCAACAGGTCAAAGATGTGTTAATATTTGTTCTAAGAGGATAGGGAGATTAATTCGGTGGGTTGAGGTTTGTACTGGAGATGACCGATTCTGAGGGTCCAGATCGATCCTAAGGATCTAAAGATTATAGTGACCAATTCTTAGGGTCGAGTTTAATTCTTAGGACCTAAAATTGTAGCGACCAATTCTGAGGAACAAGGTGAGTTCTGAGGACCTTAAGTTGTAGTGACCAATTCTGAGGGTCGAGGTCAATTATGCAGACCTTAAGTTGTAGCTACCATTTTTGCGGGCCGATGTCAATTATGAGGACTTAAAGTTATGATGACTAATTCTGAGGGTCGAGGTCAATTATGAGAACCTAAAGTTGTGACAACCAATTCTGAGGGCTAAGGTCAATTCTGAGGACCTTAAGTTGTAGCGACCAATTCTAAGTGCCGATGTCAATTTTGAGGACCTAAAGTTATAGAGACCAATTTTAAGGGATGAGATCACTTATGAAGACCTAAAGTTATAACAACTGATTCTGAGGGCTGAGGTCAATTCTAAGGACCTTAAGTTGTAACGCGAGTAGTTTCTCTCCTGGGGAATTTTAAATTATCTTGGAGGTGCGGATGCACCCGTGGTTCCGCTGGGGATTGTGTTGTTTTGGGAATTCATTGGGGAAGGATTTATCTTTGAGATATTTGGCAGTGGATTATATTGTCTTGAGACTCCACTAGGGGATGTTTAAGTTGGGGAGTTCTAGTAAAATTGGATGCGGGCGCATCGTTGGTTCTGCTTGTAGAATATGTTGAGGATAGGTGTGTAAGATGAATTCAGTTGGGGATTATGCTGGAGATAAAGGTGTAAGATTAATTCGGATGGGGATTTTGAGAGTTTTTAGGGGTCTTAGTGTTCCAAAAAATAATTTATTTGATAAATTTGAGGTTCTATATTTTTTTGGGAATTTTTCGGGCAATTTTTGGATTTTTTTTGGAATTTTTTATCATTTTCTATACGAATTTTGGAGGTGGTGCTGATATGTAGTCCTGGGGTGGTGCTAATCAAAAAGGGCACGGACTCCTGGTCTCCCTTGGAAAAGGGAAAAGACGATTATCGATCGACATGGTCAGGGGGTTGTTGATCGGTAGGCCTCTTAGCCTTCTATAAAAAGGGGGTGAGTCCTCCCCATTTTTCACACCTTTAAGCGTTTGAATATTTGTCTTTCTCTCTCTTAAAATCATTCATAATTCCTTCTTACTTCCGAGCTTCAAATAGCGGATTCAAGTGAGGTGTACAATAATGCATGGCTGGTTAGCGATGATTGGGCTAGCCTAGAGTGGCAGTCTAGGGTGCCTTTTGCCTTAGGCAATGAGAATATATTTGATCTGTTTGAGCTTGTGGCTGATGATCATACTCTTCTACATGAGCTGGCACACTATCGTTCGTCTTAGGTGAGAAACTCTAGTGGCTATGTAAGCCTAGTGACTTTTGGTATTCCATTTCATTTTTGTCTTTCTTCTTTATATTAATGATGGTATTTTATTCTTTTTCTTTTGCATACTGACATTACTTCTTTAGATATCTGGTCTCGGGGGACTACGGGGTTGAAGGAGGTTGGGGAGAATCTCCCTAGTTTGGTACGTTGGATGATATCTTATGCGGGTTTTGTTCATTTGGCGGAGGCTCTAGATGAGACAACGTGTTCCACTAAGTTTTTGTGTGCTCTGGGAGAGAGGTGGTGGGACACTACCCACACTTTCCATCTTGGCTTTGAGGAGACAACGGTGACTCCCATAAACATTCAGCAACTAACAGGAGTTAAATTTTAAGGGTTTCAGATAGTGGTGGACCGCACTCTTAGGGTGACGTTGGAACCGGTGTAGGCGTTGTGGGATGTGAGAAGGATTGTTTTTGGGGATTCGATCCATATTCTTTCTTTTAAAAAGACCCATTTGAAAAGGAGGGTGGATGTGACTGACGGGTAACAAGTTAGGAAGAAATCCCTTCTGTTTATTTTTCTTCTATTGTGTATCTTTCTGGTGGCGACGAGTGGGGACGTCGTCCATCTCTAATTCTTGTCGTATTTGCGGACGATTTTTGACGTTCGAATGTATGATTGGAGGAGCCTGACTGTTGATGTCTAAAAATGGACTCAACTCAGATTTATAATTACTAATAAAATATAATAAATAAGCCAATCACACACACTCACATGAGAATAGATTTTTAGAGTGGTCCAGTTGTAAAATAGCCTACGTCCATTGTGGGTTGTATTCAATAAGGTTACAATTAGCTCAGTATGATGCGTGTATGAGTGATTTGACTTGTCCCTTTAGCTAAGGGAATAGTTTATATTTATATGGGTGTAAAACCCTAGAGATGGAACACCTTTATATTTCAAGGCGTTTACATCTGTGTACAATAAATGAAACTCTCGAAATTCAATGTTGGTTGGTATCCCATACAAGTAACTGTTGATATTCCTGTTGGTTGGCCTTATGGAGTTAGTCGGCCTTCTAGCCGACTAAGTATCTCTGATGTCGATCAAGGAGGTTGGTCGACCATGTAGGAGGACAAGTGTACATTTATCATTGGTCCATGTAGGTGTAATACCCCGCATTTTTATCGATATTTATTTATGGGATTAATTGAATTAAATGTGAATTAATTGAGAATTAATCCGGATAAAATATTAACGAGATGTGAGTTAGTATTTGATTATAATGTGTATATATGGCAATATACGAATATTGTAACTATTGAAATTGTCGCGAGATTGAAATACGGCAATTTGGGAAATTTTGTTAAGACGCGTGTGACAGTTGCGTCCGGAAAGTAATTATTTAGTTAAAAAAAGTGAATTTTATTTCTAGTAACCATATGGTCATTTTGAGTGCGCCAACATGTCCGGAAGGGTCTAAATAGTCAGAAAACACTAGCTGGGGGTTAAGTTTGGGTCTCGGGGCATTATTGGGCCATATCGGTAATTTAAAAGGGCATTTTGGTAATTTCGGAAATTTGGGAATTAAAACCCACGAAAATTAGAAACAAAAATCTGACTTATTCTTTATCCACTAAACCCACTAACTACACTAAGGGACTTAATGGGCTACGGGAGAAGTTAAGAAATAGTTCTAACTTGCCAAAAACCAACCCCACCTCCATTGTCATCATCCTTAGAGAAGAACTTGTAGAGAGAGAGAGAGAAGAGAATTCTGTAGAAAGAGAGAGGGAGAACAACTCAGCCTTCAAGATTCAACATCAAATTCAGAGAAAGATCAGAGGCAAGTGGTTTAATTATAATTGATTCAATGCTATGCTTTTCCATGTTTAGGATTATCATCAAATTAATCTTGGAAGATTGATTAGACCCATGAATTTGAGGATTAAAACTACGAACTAGGTTAGGAATTGCATGTAGAAACTTTCTGGACGAAGTATGTATTCAAAACAGAACGATTGATGATCTAAAAACGGATTTTAGAAGAAGTTTATTAATGTTCTTGAAAGAAATAGAAAACTGGAATTCTTGATGAAGATTTGATCCAAACAAAGCCCTTGAATGATATATTATTGGTTTTAGAACGTTAACAATGTTGTAGGATGATTGTATGATGATATTATAACGTATTCTTGGAATTTCATGCTTGTTAATGGTGTTTTGAGATGATTTTAAAACTGCAAAACAAAGCAGTCCGCAGCCTACCTGGTGCGTTCGATCGATTGACATTCATCAGTCGATCGATCGACCACTATCGATCGATCGAAGGTCAAGGTCGATCGATCGAACTTCCCAGAAAGAGTAAAATTTCCCTAGTTAAATTTTAATGATGTTAACCCTTGGAAAATATTATTGGAGACCTTATGAATATACTTAGACTTAAGGAAGACCAGTAGGTATGGTTATAAAGTTCGGACCTTAATTAGAATTTAATTTGAGGAATTATTCTAAAATCTATTGAAGCTCGATAAGTGAGATAATATTAGGATTAATAGAGTAATTTTGAATAAGTTGATGAATTGAGGTTTGGGGCAGAAGTAATGACCTTAAGAATAATGATGTAATATGTGGGAATATTAGGAAACTTAATAACCCCTTTGAGATAGGTTTTAAGTATAAGAATCTATGACGTGAGATGTGTCGACAGTCTACATTATATATTATCGGAAGACTAAAAATGTATACAATTGGAATAATGGTATAAGGATGTAGAAAATACCTTTATTAATATTGAGATATCAAAGATGCGTGCATGCTTAGTATATAATCTTATGTGTATGACATACCTACCATACTTGCTATCAAGGGAGGTTTACGTTCGCTTAGGGCCTTCTAATCCTTGTGCGCCCGGATTTAGTTTGGTACCTAGAGGACATAGTTCAAGGGAATGACTTAATTGTGAGTTATTAAGCCAGCTGACTATGGAGCGTAGGTATGTACGTGACCATGGATATGTTGAATTATGTTCGCCTCCATTTTTGTGTGTGGTGTTTATTCTATCAATTCCTGAGAGATTCGGAATTTGTAATCCTTATGTACGTGATGTACCGGGATGGATAGCAGAGTATGTGTGCACCGCAGCTTAGCCTCGGGGTGCTTATATTGTATATTTATGATGTGAATAATATACGGTGGAATGAAAAGGAATTGTGATGTTTATTTATGAGAATCATTTATAGTAACTCCATGAGAAGATAAATAAGGGGATAACCTCCAGTAAACAGTAATGCTAACAATTGAGAATTCGAGTTCAAGTAAAGCTATCTATTTAAGTAATAACATTGAGAATTCATATTGTGAATCGAGTAGTTGGGTTAGAACTTATGATGGTTTAGTTAGATAAATAACACATGTATGGGTACAGGAACGTTAGGAGTGCACTGTTAGATGAGAGGTGAGTATTTCATGTGAGAGCACGTCCTAACATGTATCTTGTATTCATTGTTTTAATTGTTATTAAAGAACTTGCTATTTTTAAAATACTCTCCACATTCGGGCTCTGACCCGTTTGCTTTCAAATCTATCTTTTTTGTAAAAACCATTTTAGGTGCCCAGCCACAAGGACACCATGCATAGTATTTCCAGTGAGGTGACGAGCTGTAGTTGTTGTGGAAGTTACAGGGCCTTGCTAGTAGACGCTTCATTTGCCTTGACTCAATATTCAGATTTCATCAGTTGTAGGGCATGTCTCCCATTTCTTTTAGAGACATTTCATTTTATATTTCAGTTATTCAGACTTTGGTTTGTAATTAATTCAAGATGCAGACTTGTTTTATTTCATTTCATATTGGGATTATTGTGAGGAGTATTTCCTCGAGACTCATCTTTACTTGTTGATTCATTATAGTTGGACTTTATCGTGATTGGTTGTGTTACATTTCTATATTTCATTTAATGTATGTTAATCAAATTTAATTTAAAATTTGACAACTCACTTTTTGAATACTAGGTGGTTAGTAATCGTTAAAAATGTTTTCGACAGTGATGCTATTAACTGGACCAACTTGGCATTTTGTATTGATTTAATAAAGGAGTAGCTATCCGGTATTTAATTAGTTGGGGTGTCACAGGTGGTATCAGGGCATCAGGTTCTAGTGTCCTTTAGGATTTGTACGGCTTATTATGTTTCCGCTGAGCTTTCTTTGATGTAGAGCCCTATATTTTAGGACTGTTGTATTCTTTTGTATATGCTACGTTCTTCAGCTATTTTAAGTTTATAACTGCAAACTTATAAACTTTATTCTCATGTCAGATGCCTCCACGACGTGCGCAGTGAGTTCCTAGGGATGCACAGCCCGAGCCACAGCCAGCTCCAGTACAGGGCACCATGAATGCCGCCGAGGTTGTAGCCATTGTAGCCCAAGCGGTAAATGCCTCTCTCGCCGTTGTACAGTAGGCACCACCCCAGGGGCCGATAGCCGCGCCAGTTCATGCATATGCATTTTCGTCTGCTTGGGAACGAGTTCGAGATGCTTTTCAGAAAGCACACCCTCCGGAGTTCGCAGGTAGCTCCAATGTTGTGGTATCTAGTCAGTGGAGGAAGAATATTCAGAGGCACTTGAGGATGTATGAGTGCACCGATGTTCAGAGGCAGATACTAACTACTTTCAAGCTAGTGGGAGCTGCATTGCAGTGGTGGGAGTCTATTACCACCGCAGAGGAGAGAGATACTCTCACTATACAGGAGTTCTGGGTGCGGTTTGACCACAAATATTTTCCTTCAGCTGTTCACACGGAAATGAGGAGGAAGTTGATGAGCCTTAGACAGGAGGGTAAGACTGTGGCCGAGTATGAGGCCAAATTCATAAATTTGCTGAACATTGTACCGGATGAGATACCGACGGAAGAGAAGAAGATTCAAAAATTCATAGATGGATTGACTTGGAGGATCCGTCAGCATTTATTGGGGAACCTCTCGTTGGCCACTTATTCTGACGTGGTTAACGCTGCATTGCTCCATTGCTAGGACCACCGCTTCCACTTGACAGAGGGGAAGCGATCAGGAGAGTCCAACCATCAGGGCAAGACTGGGGGAAATGGTGCCAGCGGGGCACAATCAGCTCAGGGTCAGTATAGGCAGAGTGATCAGGGTTCCCAGCAGGGGGATCATAAGAGGTTCCGATCAGGGGGTTTCAGGAACAGTCAGGGAGGATTGTGGAATGGCCAGCAGGGTCAAAATGGTCAACAACAGCAGTTTCACCAGGGCCAGCAAGGCCAGGACAGAAATGGTAACGGCCACCAGGGCCGAGGGCAGCAGGGACAGCGAGGGGGAAACTTCCCAGGGAAGTGTTTCATTTGTGGTAAGATTGGCCATAAACGTCAGGATTGTCCTGATAAGGGTAGGGCCCCACAGCAGCAGCAGCAGGGTGCTCGACACGAGCCACAGAGGCCTATATTTCCCACCGCCCTCCCAGCACCACCGCAGATGGCAGCATTACCACCCATTCCAGCGGTCCCAGTTCAGCAGGGATAGCTTCAGTATGGGAGAGTGTATCAGCTTCAGCAGGCCGCAGCCCCACAGAATTCGCCAACTATTGAGGGTATGTTCTCTATTCAGGGGACTCTGGGGCGCATTTTATTTTACACGGGGGCTACACACTATTTTATTGCTATGGGATTTGCGCGCACCATTGGATTGTTAGACACCGCAGAGAGCACCGCTACTTATGTAGACTCACCGTTGAGTAGGGGTTCCATGATTTCGCTTATGTGTAGAGGTGTGGGTATAGAGATCGAGAGGTTTACTTTACCCGCCGATATGTTAGTGTTAGAGATGACCGAGTATGATTCCATTATTGGTATGGATTGGCTAGTAGCGTACCGAGCCATGATTGACTGTTTTAGTAGGAGTATTATCTTTGCCATTCCTGGGCAGGAGATGTTTTTAGTGGCGATGCCTCATCCTGAGGGAGGATCGTCCACTTATTTGTACTATGTAGAGGAGGAGACCTCTAAGGAAGTGGTGATACCACTTGATTCGATTTCGGTTGTTCGAGAGTTTGCCGATGTATTTCAGGATATACCTGGATTACCTCCGAGTAGAGAGATAGATTTCGTGATTGATTTGACGCCGGGCACTCGGCCTATTGCCCGCGCACCATACCGTATGGCTCCAGCTGAGATGAGAGAGTTATGGGATCAGATTGAGCAGTTGTTGGGTCAGGGATTCATCCGTAGGAGTACTTCGCCATGGGGTGCCACTGTGTTGTTCGTTAAGAAGAGGGATGGATCGTTGAGATTGTGTGTGGATTACCGGGAGTTGAATAAGGTCACGATACGGAATAAGTATCTGTTGCCCCGAATCGATGACTTATTCAACCAGTTGAGAGGAGCTTATTTCTTCTCGAAGATTGATTTGTGATCTGGTTACCATCAGTTGCGTATCAGGGAGGAGGACGTCTCGAAGACTACTTTCTTAACGAGATATGGTTCCTACGAGTTTCGGGTTATGCCTTTTGGATTGACCAACGCTCCAGCCTTGTTTATGGACTTGATGAATAGGGTGTTCAGAGAGTTCCTAGATCAGTTCGTCATTGTCTTCATTGATGATATTCTGGTTTACTCCCAGACAGAGGAGGAGCACGCCGAGCATTTGAGGCAGGTTTTGCAGACGCTACGTCAGAACGAGCTGTATGCAAAGTATGAAGTACGGGTTTTGGCTGAAAGAGGTTCAGTTTTTGGGGCATGTTATTTCCGATCGGGGGATATCTATTGATCCAGGGAAGGTATTCGCGGTGAGGGAGTGGGGACAGCCCACGACACCGACTGAGATTCGTAGTTTCTTGGGCTTAGCAGGATACTGCAGGAGGTTTATTCGGGGTTTCTCCAAGATAGCGGGTCCCATGACACATCTGACTCGTAAAGGTGTTCCGTTCATTTGGAGTGATGCCTGTCAGTTGACATTCGATGAGTTGAAGGACAAGTTAACCTCAGCACCTGTGTTATCATTGCTGAGACCGGGAGTTGAGTATCTTGTTTACACCGATGCGTCCTTACAGGGACTTGGAGGTGTACTACAGCAGGAGAGTCGGGCCATAGCTTATGCTTCCCGTAAGCTTAAGCCTCACGTGAAGAATTACCCTACCCATGACTTGGAGTTAGCGGCAGTGGTATTTACCCTTCGGATATGGAGACATTATCTTTTGGGAGAGAAGTTTCGATTGTTCACAGACCACAAGTCCCTACAGTACCTATTCATGCAGAAGGAGATGAATATGAGGCAGCGAAGGTGGCTTGAGTTTGTGAAGGACTATGAGTTTGATATCCAATATCACCCGGGGAAGGCTAACGTGGTAGCAGACGCGTTGAGCCGTAGGCCAGTAGATGAGGTGGCAGGATTGTGGAAGGCAAAGTGGAAGGAGTTGGGACACCAGGATGCAGTGGCCCAGTCATTCATGTCAGTGATGACTGTTACACCGCAGATTGTCACGAAAGTAGTAAAGGCACAAGCAGATGATTCGTTCTGTCAGGAGCAGATAGTTCGATTATTAACATAGGGAGCCAAGTCCTATACCGTTAGCTCAGACGGGGGATTATGCTTCAATGGGAGACTGGTAGTTCCGGAAGGGGAGGAATTGCGACACGAGGTGATGGCAGAGTCGCACGGCTCACGGTTTGCGGTACATCCCAGTGGGGACAAAATGTACCAGGACATGAGACGTCAGTATTGGTGGAGCGGGATGAAGAGAGATATTGCCGTGTTTGTTTCTAAATGCGCCACTTGTCAGCTAATTAAGGTGGACCATCAGAGATCGGCAGGACTTCTACAGCCATTAGAGGTCCCGATGTGGATGTGGGAGAGCATCTCCATGGACTTTATCACGGGGTTGCCTACGTCACAGAGAGGTCATGACTCCATTTGGGTAATTGTGGACAGGTTGACCAAAGTCGCTCATTTTCTATCCGTAAGGACAGACTACACTACGGGACAGTATGCCCAGCTCTTTATTTTCAGAGATAGTGAGACTTCACGGTGTGCCCCTAAATATCGTGTTCGACCGAGACAAGATATTTGTTTCACAGTTTTGGGAAATTTTTCAGGAGGCCATGGGCACGGAATTGCGGTTGAGTACGGCCTATCATCCGCAGACCGATGGGCAAACCGAGCATACAAATCAGATGTTGGAAGACATGTTACGGATGTGCATCATTGACTTCGGGTGTGGATGGGAGCAGTATCTTCCACTGGTGGAGTTTGCTTACAACAACTCCTACCAGTTCACCATTGGTATGGCTCCATTTGAGGCGTTGAACGGTAGACCTTGTCGTTCCCCAGCATGTTGGTTGGAGGTGGGGGACAACAAACTACTTGGGCCGGAAGTGATTCAGGATACTTTGGCAAGGATAGAGTTAATACGGAGTCGCATTCGGGTAACTCAGGACAGGCAGAAAAGATATGCTGATGCGAAGAGATCCTTCAGGGAATTTGAAGTGGGGGACTAGGTTTTGCTCAGAGTATCTCCTATGAAGGGGATTATGCATTTCGGGAAGAAAGGGAAGTTGGCACCGAGATATGTGGGACCATTTCCTATTATTGAGCGGATTGGGCCGGTTGCGTATAGACTTGGGTTACCGGAGCATTTGCATCGGATTCACGATGTGTTTCATATTTCCTCGCTAAGGAAATTTCTTAGAGACAATTTGGATCATTCTCACATTGATTTGGAGGACATCGATCTCCAGCCTGATACCTCCTACGAGGAGGGACCGATTGCTATTTTGGACGGAAGTGAGCAGAAACTGCGGTCAAAGATAGTTCCGTTAGTGCGTGTTCAGTGGCGAAATCATAATGTCGAGGAGTCCATGTGGGAGCGCGAGGAGGAGATGCGCGAACGTTATCCAGAGTTGTTTTTACCAGGTACTTTTTAATTCCTAATTTCGGGACGAACTTCTGTTATTAGGGGGGAAGTATGTAATACCGCGCATTTTTATCGATATTTATTTATGGGATTAATTGAATTAAATGTGAATTAATTGAGAATTAATCCGGATAAAATATTAACGAGATGTGAGTTAGTATTTGATTATAATGTGTATATATGACAATATACGAATATTATAACTATTGAAATTGTCGCGAGATTGAAATAAGACAATTTGGGAAATTTTGTTGAGACGCGTGTGACAGTCGCGTCCGGAAAGTAATTATTTAATTAAAAAAAGTGAATTTTATTTCTATTAACCGTATGGTCATTTTGAGTGTGCCAACGTGTCCGGAAGGGTCGAAATAGTCAGAAAACACTAGCCGGGTGTTAAGTTTGGGTCCCGGGGCATTATTGGGCCATATCGGTAATTTAAAAGGGCATTTTCGTAATTTCGGAAATTTGGGAATTAAAACCCACGAAAATTAGAAACAAAAATCTGAATTATTCTTTATCCACTAAACCCACTAAGTACACTAAGGGACTTAATGGGCTACGGGAGAAGTTAAGAAATAGTTCCAACTTGCCAAAATCCAACCCCACCTCCATTGTCATCATCCTTAGAGAAGAACTTGTAGAGAGAGAGAGAAGAGAATTCTGCAGAAAGAGAGAGTGAGAACAACTCAGCCTTCAAGATTCAACATCAAATTCAGAGAAAGATTAGAGGCAAGTGGTTTAATTATAATTGATTCAATGCTATGCTTTTCCATGTTTAGGATTATCATCAAATTTATCTTGGAAGATTGATTAGACCCATGAATTTGAGGATTAAAACTACGAACTAGGTTAGGAATTGCATGTAGAAACTTTCTGGACGAATTATGTATTCAAAACAGAACCATTGATGATCTAAAAACGGATTTTAGAAGAAGTTTATTAATGTTCTTGAAAGAAATAGAAAACTGGAATTCTTGATGAAGATTTGATCCAAACAAAGCCCTTGAATGATGAATTATTGGTTTTAGAACGTTAACACTGTTGTAGGATGATTGTATGATGATATTGTAACGTATTCTTGGAGTTTCATGCTTGTTAATGGTGTTTTGAGATGATTTTAAAACTGCAAAACGAAGCAGTCCGCAGCCTACCTGGTGCGTTCGATCGATAGACATTCATCAGTCGATCGATCGACCACTATCGATCGATCGAAGGTCAAGGTCGATCGATCGACCTTCCCAGAAAGAGTAAAATTTCCCTAGTTAAATTTTAATGATGTTAACCCTTGGAAAATATTATTGGATACCTTATGAATATACTTAGACTTAAGGAAGACCAGTAGGATTTGAGGAATTATTCTAAAAGCTATTGAAGCTCGATAAGTGAGATAATATTAGGATTAATAGAGTAATTTTGAATAAGTTGATGAATTGAGGTTTGGGGCAGAAGTAAGGACCTTAAGAATAATGATGTAATATGTGGGAATATTAGGAAACTTAATAACCCCTTTGAGATAGGTTTTAAGTATAAGAATCTATGACGTGAGATGTGTCGACAGTCTACATTATATATTATCGGAAGACTAAAAATGTATACAATTGGAATAATGGTATAAGGATGTAGAAAATACCTTTATTAATATTGAGATATCTAAGATGTGTGCATGCTTAGTATATAATCTTATGTGTATGACATACCTACCATACTTGCTATCACGGGAGGTTTACGTTCGCTTAGGGCCTTCTAATCCTTGTGTGCCCGGATTTAGTTTGGTACCTAGAGGACATAGTTCAAGGGAATGACTTAATTGTGAGTTATTAAGCCAGCTAACTATGGAGTGTAGGTATGTATGTGACCATGGATATGTTGAATTATGTTCGCCTCCATTTTTATGTGTGGTGTTTATTCTAACAATTCTTGAGAGATTCGGAATTTGTAATCCTTATGTACATGATGTACCGGGACGGATAGCAGAGTATGTGTGCACCGTAGCTTAGCCTCGGGGTGCTTATATTGTATATTTATGATGTGAATAATATACGGTGGAATGAAAAGGAATTGTGATGTTTATTTATGAGAATCATTTATAGTAACTCCATGAGAAGATAAATAAGGGGATAACCTCCAGTAAACAGTAATGCTAACAATTGAGAATTCGAGTTCAAGTAAAGCTATCTATTTAAGTAATAACATTGAGAATTCATATTGTGAATCGAGTAGTTGGGTTAGAACTTATGATGGTTTAGTTAGATAAATAACACATGTATGGGTACATGAACGTTAGGAGTGCACTGTTAAACGAGAGGAGAGTATTTCATGTGAGAGCACGTCCCAACATGTATCTTGCATTAATTGTTTTAATTGTTATTATTTCACTTGTTGTTTTTAAAATACTCTCCACATTCGGGCTCTAACCCGTTTTCTTTCAAATCTATCTTTTTGTAAAAACCATTTTAGGTGCCCAACCACAAGGACACCATGCATAGTATTTCCAGTAAAGTGACGAGCTGTAGCTATTGTGGAAGTTACAGGGCCTTGCTAGTAGACGCTTCATTTGCCTTGACTCTATATTCAGATTTCATCAGTTGTAGGGCATGTCGCCCATTTCTTTTAGAGACATTTCATTTTATATTTCAGTTATTCAGACTTTGGTTTGTAATTAATTCAAGATGCAGACTTGTTTTATTTCATTTCATATTGGGATTATTGTGAGGAGTATTTCCTCGAGACTCATCTTTACTTGTTGATTCATTATAGTTGGACTTTATCGTGATTGGTTGTGTTACATTTCTATATTTCATTTAATGTATGTTAATCAAATTTAATTTAAAATTTGACAACTCACTTTTTGAATACTAGGTGGTTAGTAATCGTTAAAAATGTTTTCGACAGTGATGCTATTAACTGGACCAACTTGGCATTTTGTATTGATTTAATAAAGTAGTAGCTACCCGGTATTTAATTAGTCGGGGTGTCACAGTAGGAGAGTAATTTTTACATACAACAAAAGTCCCCATTGCTCTATGCTTGATGATTGATCAAAAGTGTGGATTATTTGGCATAGGAAATTACACGGCGTACAACTTTGAGTGTGTGGTCGACAGTTGACCTTCCATACTTGTAAAAATTTCACTGGTACTATTTGATAATGGAATTTTTCTAAATAATATACAATAGTCTTTTGAAGCTTTAGGAGGCATGCAACCGGTGGTAGTTCAATAATTTGTTTAGTCATTTCATTCCCCTTTATCGAGGTAACCTATAAATAGGTGCGAAGTTTCCCTCCTTTCTTTTCACCTCAAACTTTCTGATCTTAGCATTTCCTTCGTCTTCAAGTTTTTTCTGTGTGATTATTTGCTACCGTTTTCCTTCAGTTTTGGAAATCGTCTTAGATCCCCTGTAATTCTTTTTTTCGTCTTTCTCTATTTTACCATATTTTTCTTTATATCCACCATGGTTCACATCGTAGATGAGAGTTCATTAGATAACTTTAGATAAAAACAAAAATCTCAACTTGGGTAGATTTAGAGATAGCCCAGGGTCCCATAGATGTTTATTATCTCCCTAAGGGTCACTGGATCCCTACTATATTCATAGATGAGTGTGGAATTAACTTTCCATCAAACCCTCTTTTTCTTTAATTTTGCCGATATTTTGATGGAGTTCCTTCTACAGTATCACCCCATACTTGGAGGGTTATAAATGGTATAAATAGTTTGATTAAACTTTACATGACCCATATAGGGGTCTTGGAGTTAATATTCTGCAATAAGTGGGTTACTGTTAGAAAAAGTACATATTATTTTAAGACTAGGCAATGCAATAGGGCTTTAGTAGTGAATCTACCAGATTCTAATCAGGATTATTAGGATTATGGTGTAGTTGTAAAGAACTGGCAACATGTTCCCCTCCCTACTGGAGTATCTTATACTAGTCCTAAATGTCCTCAATCAGGACGTGGCATAGGTTGTAATCCTGTTGATTGTTTTTCTTCGTTTGTTATGCATTTCTAAAGTTTATTGACTACTTTGTTGTTTCTTTTTAATGTAGATGAAAGTAATAAGAGGTGTCCCAGAGAAGGGGAAATTAACCTCGAAGAGCTTAAGTTTTTATGGGGATTGAATCAAAGGATTAAAGAAGAGAACCCCCGAGCTTCCTCTTTTCTATTCGAATATAAACGTTCCACCACTTCCTTTTTTGCTTGACCAACACTTGTTCTGCCCCAAGTTGCTGCTAACCATGAAGAGGATCCTGTACCTACCACTTTAGCTACTAAGTCTATCGTGATGATTTCATTTAGGGAGGAACTTCTTCCTTATTTGAGTCTTTTGACATTTCTTAGATACCATTTTCTCCTTCCACGGACATGGCTAAGAGGAAGATACTTAACTTAATGGGTAGACCTTTATCTCCTTCCTCCAAGAAAGCTGTTGATGCTAGTAAGAATCCAATCGAAAAGAATTTCGAGGCCAGTGACAAGTGAAAAGAGGCCTTTAACGGAAGGGACTCACACTTATAAATCTCAACTGAATAGGTTGAAGAGAGGTTTGGCAGATCCTCAAAAATAGGCCTTGAAAACATCAGTCAACCAGTAAGCGGTGACTGTAAAGAAGACTACTGACCAACAAGAGTTGGTGAGAAAAATTCAAGTTGACCTAAACATTGGGTCAGTTGTTGTTGCTATTAACGTGGAATGGCTAGGGGTTTGATCAAGTCTGGTACACTTCCTGCTGATAGAGCTGCTAAGCCCCCATGCCTAGGTCCAAGCTGACTGAGACGGCTTGCCATAACTTGGCATTAGTAATTTTCTAATTTTCTGCTCTTTCTCTATGTTTTTGAACTCCTCCTAATCTTATTGTGTTGCTCTTTTACTCACTTTGTAGTTTTTGGTTGACCTAAAGCAAATGATGGAGAAGGACGACCAACTGAGTGTCACACCCCACCTAATTAAATCACAAGTGATTAGTCCTTTATTAAATTAACTCAAAGTATCCAGTTGCTTCAGTCTTAGCATCATTGTCGAAAACATTTATTTTATTAATCCCCTAATAATTAATTAAACTAGTGTTAAAACATTTTGTCCAATAATTAAAATAAATTAATTTAACCATTCACACATTCATTTATCTTTAAATGAACAATTTACGGATAAAATAACATCTAACTAAAAATGATAAAGCTGACATAATCATTCCAAACCACCAATCCTAAAAATAGCAAAAAAATTGAAATTGAAATACTGAAATGAAAAGAGTACAGTGTCTCTCTAACATAAATGAAATGAGAGTGGGTGACACATGCCCTAACTTAGAAGCCTAAATCAAAGAACTGAAGTCATAGATGTGGAGGTGTTTAAATACGAGGACCTACAACTCCCACAATAGCTGCAACACGTCAAAAGGTCCAACCGTCTAAGCTTGGCGTCCCTGTGGCTGGACACCTAAAATAATTTCACAAGAAAATAAATTTTTCAAGAGACGAGTCAAAGCCCGACTGTAAAACATTTTAAAACAATTTAGCAAGTTTTTAAAAATTGTAATAAAGCAAATATTATGTGCATGTTAGCTTTTTGAGCACTCACTTGGGATTCTCACCTCTCAACTATTGTGCGCGCCTAACGTACCTCTAACCCGTCCAAATTAATTTTATCACACCCAACTAAGTCGTAGCCATAAACCTTCTAGTACTCACCCATAGTAATAATCCATGTTCCCCACATATAATTATTATTAAAAATTTCTGCATTTACTATCCCAAGTAAAATTCTACAATAAGGTTAAGAATTCACATAATTGATTCGATTCCATTTACATACTCATCTACATATTCGCATGGTAGATTAAATCACAACTATTTATTTTCCATCACGCTAGTATAAATAAATACTAATACAACACCCCTAGACTCATTTTCAGTGCAGGCATACTCTGCTATCGATCTCGGTACGTCTCATACTGAATAAGGACAATCAGTTCGGAATCACTCTCAAACCGTAGGAATACAAGTCACACATATTGGAGGCGAACATAGTTCCAATCCTATGGGCTAAGCACATACCTACTCACCCATATGATCGTCAACACTATCATTCTCACAGATTGCCCGTACCTAGGTTCTATATTCTGAGGCACCAATCTAAATCCCCCCGAAGGCTCCTTAATATAAGACTGTCCTCTCTTTAAGACCTATCGTGATAGCAAGTATGGTAGGTATGTCATGCACAGAAATATTAGTATTATAGTTATTCACACAAAGCCATCAAGCTCATTACGTATACACATAAGCCAAATATTTTAGTTCATACATAGTATTATTCTCATTACTATTTACGACATATTTATATAAATACGAACACTCTCCCATAATTCTCAAGGATAACTCACCGCTCCAAACACCTTAAAGTTTTATTCCCAAATGAATTTAATAAATTCTTCCCTATGCTGAAATTGATTCCACATTATTTAATCTCACTCGAATTAACTCTGCTGGACAAATTGGAACCAAAACAAATTTTGTAGAAATCCTATCATCTCGTTAAAATGAACTGCATCTCGTTTGATCGAGATAACAGGTCGTTTGAAAGACGTCTTCACGCAACAGGCCATCTCTTTTGAACGACATCCAATCTCGTTTGAACGAGGTTGCGCAGCTTCGTCCCCTACCTCTATTAAGAGTGTGCTTTTGTTCAAACAAAGAAATTATTTAATTAAACTCAGTTTTTCAATTAAATCCTAAAACATGCATCTAGGTGTGATTGAAATCAATATGATCATGCAAGAATAGTCAATCACAAACAAAACACACAAATGAGGAAAAATCCCCCAAAGGGGCAAAACCTTTTATTTTCACTATAATTTGTAAAAAACGGTTTACATGGATTACAATGAAAACAAGAGTGACATACAAAATACCCTCAGGTGTCAGTCCGATATCGTCGGCTGGAATCTCCCACAAGAACTCCAAATGGGCAACAATGAAGAAGATATGGCTTCTCCACAAGTTACTCCAGATGAGTAAAAATAATCCTCTTGAAGGTTTAAAGATTCACATACATATATGGGAGTGTTTATGTGAATAAAGAAGCCATGAAACCTTAAAATATGAAGTCTGTTTTCTGGGCTGTAAAACGTAGAAATCGTGTGCGAAAAAGACTTGGAAAACGTGTAGAAAGTGACCATATATTTATACAAAAATCGAGATGGCAGCTTCGTTCGAACGAGATAAGCATGTCGCTCGAACGAAGGACAGGTGTCGCTCGAACGAGACCACGCGACATGCCTATCTCGCTCGAACGATTGTGCTATGTCGTTTGAACGAGATCTTCGAACGAGGCACTCCGCTTCAACACTTAGAAAAATTTCTACTTTTGATAACAACAAATCAGACTTCGAAAAAATATTTTTTGCAAAAATTCCCAAATATTTATTCAAATATAAACAACTCGAATAAATCATTTTACCAATAATGCGAAGTGGAGTAGTGGGAACGGTTGAGCAACATGAAGCATGATGCATGTGTGAAGATGATGGATGCATTGATTTGGATCAAGGCCGTCATGGATGATCATGTTGACGCGCTGAATGTAGCAGTATCAGACATACATACATTGATCTAGGATAAAAAAAAAATTCCCAGATTCTACCCTGGACATTTATAAAATTATGTCCTTATAAATCTCCCCTATGTCTATGCCGGTACATATATAAAAAAATCTGAATTATGCAATCAAATGACAAACAAGCTAATATCCCCATTAAACCCTCAAACTGAGAATAGTAAATGACATGTCGTCAATCAAACTTCAACATCTTCAAAAACTCCCAAAGCTTTTCTCATCAGGGTGTGCAATCCAATAATTATCAACTTTGTACCTACACACATGAGATAAAGCAGATACCCATGACACGCAACAGTTTGAAATATAATGATATGAAAAATCAAAAGTTCAATTAAGGTTAAGCAAATCATTAATAAATCAACAAAAATTCTCTCCCCCATAATTCATTCTCCCCCTTTTTATGATGTCTCAAATCGACAGATATGAGAAGCATAAATATGGAAAATGTCACAAGGTAAGAAACTTGCTAATTTTGAAATTTTCAAAATTTTTCACACAAAATATACAACAAATAATCACACCATGAAGAACACAAAAACAACCAAGTCGATGGCAGTGTAAATGTAGAGGTGTGATCAAATTCGATAGGAAAATCAATGCATACAAATATGACATATGTGCACGATGAATATAGGATACTCATAACGAATGAACTCAACATCTTCCTTAGGTGTAAAAAGATGGAAAAATGAGACATTGACTCAATCAAATCAACAAATCAACGCTCAAAGTGATTTCTACACCAATAACATCCAAAACGATTTAATGCCTTTTCAGGACTTTCAAGGAAGTGCAAACCCGTTTAAATTATCCAACCAAACTCCCTCAGATTTATATTTTGAATAGAGGTGATCTAAATTCTCAAACTTTGGAGAATTGATGGTGAAACCTAATTGTCCCATAATTGTCATGAATTGCTTTTTATTGACTTTAAATTTTTTCGGGCTCTTTTAACCTCTTTGGACCTCGGATAATAAAATTCCTCAATTTTTTAGGTCCGATTTAAACGTATGCTTAACCGCAAAAGGATAGATAAGAACCTTTCATAGCCCTTCACCATTTTTAGAAAACCACACAATCTCACCAAACTAGTTTTTACATGCATTCCAATCTTGTCAAGTTTTATCGCATATGGTTCGTTGTATAGACAGAATTGAGATGGAAACACTCAAGCCAATATGTGATAGACAAGTACAATTATCAAATAAAACCGTGCATGTGTGCAATAAAGGAGATAAGGAGACAAACATGTAGAAATATATCACTAATCACATCTCAAAGACTCCAAACAATGTAAAGCACATGGATGCAACGATGTAGCATCTCAAATCACTATCAAACAGTCACATGGATAAATGGAATAAAATTTACGACTCGGCTATCTTAAATGCTCATCCGTAAAAGGTGTAAACAAAATAAAAAAATCTTTTTGAGATTTTCTAAAATTTTTATAAAAAGAAAATCTTTTTTGATTTTTTTTCAAAAAATATAAAAAACAAAAATAACAATACAAATGATACAAACTAGCAATATGAATCATATGATATGAAAATGACAATGTATCCTATCCTAGACACGGACCAACCCCTTAGTCAACTGTGCAAATCCCTCAATACTTCCTAAGACTCTCGAATCTAAGTGCATCTAAAGGTTTCATGAAAATATCGGCTAACTAACGGTCGGTGGGTACGAAACTCAGGGATACGAATTTTTCTTCAACTAACTGTCGTATAAACTGCTCACGTATCCTGATATTCTTTGTGGGAAAATGTTGGATCGGATTATGAGAAATGTTTATCGCGCTCATGTTATCACAGGAAATGGTCATGGTGTCCTGTGAAATCCCATAATCCTCCAACATTTGCTTTATCCACAAGAGTTGCGTTCAAGACCTCCCGGCGGCGATGTACTCAGCCTCCATAGTGGAAAAAGAGATGGAGTTTTTCTTCTTTCTCAACTAGAAGATAAGAGCAGAACCAAAATAGAAACACCCACCAGAAGTTCTCTTGCAACCATCTACATCCCCGACCCAATCGACATCCAAATAGGCGGACAAATGGTCATCGGTATCAAAGGAATCCCAAATACCATATGAGAGACTCCCACTCACATATTTGATAATACTTTTTAGAGTGAGTAAGTATGACTCTTTTGGGGATGCCTGATATCGCACACAGACTCCGACACTAAAGGTTATGTCGGGACGACTAGCAGTCAACTAGAGAAGGCTACCTATTATACTCCGATACAAGATTTTCTCTACGTCCTTGCCTGAATTGTCCTCACTAAGCTTGATATAAGTACTCATAGGTGTACGTGCATGCTTAGCGGAGTCTAAACCAAATTTCTTCACTATGTCTCTAGTATACTTGGATTGGGAGATGAACATCCCATCATCTAGACGGAGACTAATGAAGAAAGTAATCTCACCTAATATGATTATCTCAAACTCACTTTTCATCTCCTCCTCAAAGCGGTGAGCATGCTGGGAGCACGTGGATCGAAAGACACTGTTGTCCATATAGACCTGGGCAACCAAAATAGCACCTTCATCTCTCTTGATGAATAACATCATATCAACGCCCCTCGTTTGAAGCCACGGAATAAGAGACAGTAAGTAAGACTCTCGTACCAAGGACGAGGTGCTTGCTTTAAACCATACAAGGCTTTCCTCAAATAGTAGGCATGTTCCGGGTGCTTAGGGTCTTCAAAACCTTTTGGTTGTTCCACGTAAACCTCCACCTATAGAATGCCATTTAGAAAGGCACTCTTCACATACATATGATATAGCTTTAAGATAAGATGACATGCGATGGGGAGTAGTAAGTGGACGGAATCAAGCTTCGCAACAGGAGAAAATGTCTCTCAAAAGTCTACACCCTCTATCTGTGTGTAGCCTTGAGTGACCAACCTAGCCTTGTTTCTGATTATGGTACCATTTTCATCCATTTTATTCTTAAAAGTCCACCTGGTATCTATCACATTAGTCTCACTAGGTCGGGGGACAAATTCCCAGACATTGTTCTTTTTAAACTGAAGCAACTCATCCTACATGGCAAATATTCAGTGTTCATACTTAAGTGCTTCTTTATGATTCTTGGGCTCGATTGTGGACGTGTAGCAAAAATAACTAACAATGTTCTCTAGCTGAGCACAAGTCTTGACTCCTAAGGTGGGATCGCCTACAATGGAGGCAGGGTCATGACTCTTGCGAACCCAAGAAGGTCTGTCCCCTAACATAGGAGTATGGTCCGCAAGGTGTGGGTGAGGGACAAGTAAATCACTACCAGAAAAGTCCTCATCCTCACACTGAAGGCTAGGATCAACAAACGCCGGAGGTTCGTCATCTTGCACGGTGACGTTTATTGATTCCATAACCTTAGAGCTCTTCAGGTTAAAAAGCCGGTACGCTCTACTATTTGATGAATATCCTAGCAATACTCCCTCTTCGCTTCGGAAGTCAAACTTTCCTAATTGCTCTTTATCCCCTATGATGTATCATTTACTCCCAAAAATATGAAATTATGCAAGGTTGGACTTCTTTCTAGCCCACAATTCATAAGGTATTTTAAGCATTTGTGGACGAAGGTAAACCCTATTCACTGTATGGCATGCAGTTGACACTGCCTCTGTCCAAAATCTCCTGGGAACTTTACGACCTATAAGCATAGATATAGACCTTTCCTGAATCGTCATGTTCTATCTCTCAACAATTCCATTTTGCTGAGGAGTCTTCACTGCAGAAAACTCATATTTTATTCCTAGGCTATCACAGTAAAGATCTACCTTTGATTCCTTAAATTCCGTGTCATTATCACTACGTATCCTGTTAATAGTGACCCTATGTTGATTTTGCAGGACATGGCACTTGGTCGTTAAAAACTCTACAGCATCTTATTTCTCTCTCATAAAACCTACAATTGAATATCTGGATAAATCATCCACCATCACGAGGATATAACTCTTACCACCCAAACTCTTAGTACGAGTAGGACCCATAAGATCCAAGTGAATCAACTCAAGCACACGGGAGGTGGTAATGGAATGCAACTTCCTATGGGGGCTACGTATTTGTTTTCCCAACTGAAAGGGTCCATAAACCATGGAAGTTGGCTTTCCAAGTGTTGGTAAGCCACGCACTAGGTCCTTTTTAGCTAAAAGTGTCAAATATCTAAAGTTCATATGACCTAGACGGTGGTGCCACAGATACATAGGGGTGATCTTGGCGCTGTTGCAGACAAGTGAGGATTTGGGCACAGTCCCATAGGAGTTATCTTCTATCCTCACCCCTTTCACTAAAAGTTTATCGGCTTAATTATAGACATTACACGCATCCCGATCAAACTTTATGGCAAAATCAACGTCGCACAGCTGGCTAATGCTAAAAAAGGTTTTCTTTCAAACCTTTGACATACAAAACATTCTCTAACTTAGAAAATCATGGTAAATCTATTGTACCTCATCCTACGATGCTAGACTTTCTCCTGTCTCCAAAGGTGTCTATACCTTCCTTATAATCCTTTAGGTAAGTAAAAAATGAGACATCACATATCATATGTGTGGAGCACCCACTATCAAAATACCACTGTGAAGTATTATGTGCTTTGAGAGAGACATGAACAACAAGGGACTTTTCATCTTTCTTAGGTGCCTAAGAAGTGGTAACCTTTTGTTTACCCTTATTGTTGGTTTTAGCAGGGATGCGGGAAGCATTCAGTGACGACAAAGATATCCATCGGAATTCCTCCATCAAACTCTGGGATGTGGCAGCTAAAAACTCATCATGCTCTCTCAGACTGGTAAAATCATCAGTACGATGTGGTGGAGAAGTAGTACGTCGATTCTGACCCAAACTATAGAAAAACTCCCTGAGGTGGCCTTTTATTTTGCAATATGTATAAAAGAATACAGTCTTAGGCAGACCTTGGTTTGCTTTTCTTGATCGAACTCTCCTTCGTGGTTTTTGACGATGGCCATATGGAGTTGTAGTAAACTCAGGAACTGGTCCATGTGCTATTTGGGACGTGGAGGCACCATCAAAACCTATTCCCTACCTATCACCAAAACCTAAAGCGGGTCCGAGGAGCATATTTCCCATCTTTCCTGATATGTCCTCGATTTGAGCCTTGACTTCCTGTGCTCTCTCAAGATCATGAGTAAGATGGGATACAAGGTCTCCAAGTTTATTTCGAGTCTCCAGGGAGGAATGGAGCTCACTCGTAAGACTAGCCACTTGTTTAGTCAAGTCCCCTTTATCTTTCTCAAAATGACTCTCTCTCTCTCTCCAAATAATCTCCCTCTTTCTCTAAACAAACTTTCTCTCTCAACACAGGCAGACTCTCTCTCTCAAGGTAATGCAGGTGGAAGACTCTCTCTCTCTCGCTTATTTTAAATCTTCCTCTAAAGCTGTGATCCTAAGAACTAACGCTTTGTTATGCTTTTTGGTTTTAAATGAAACATTTAGGCGCATTGAAGATTACTCTCCCCCTCACTTGCATCATCCTCCCCCTCACTCACTTCGTTCTCACTGTAGAGGTGTCCCTGTGAATTAACATCTTCATCATCATGAGGATTACTAGAAGTAATCACATGACTAGCCATGAATGCGGTGAAGTTACACTCATGCGGTGACTCATCTCTAGAGTCCACCGACTGGACCTCACTGTCGTCACTAAGGGTAGCATTAAGGACAACTTTGACGTTTTTTTTTGGCAAGTATGTTCAGCCTAGTAGCACACTCAAAAGCTCTATGACCCTTACCTTCGCACCATAGCATCTCTCGTCGCCTTTCTTAGGAGGGTCTTTAAAATCTTTTTCATTTTTCTTTTCAAACTTATTTTTCTCAAAATTCTTTTTTTCTTTGAAATTTCCATTTTTCTTAAATTTGAGAGTTTTTTTGAAATTTTTTGCAAACAGAGCCAAATCATCTAAATCAAAGTCAGACTTGAAATTAGACATTTCTATCTCCCTTTTTCTAGATGACTCAACTCTCTTTCTTGCCGACCCCTCACTCTTCCTATCATGGGCATTAAGTGAAATTACCTCATCTTTAGCCTGGACATATTGAGGACATATCAATTTCATATGTTTGTAAGTCTCCTACAAGTTCCTCTAATTTAAACATGTTTAAATTACCCATAGAATTTAGCATAGTGACTTTAGGGATAAAACGCTTAGTCAGTGATCTTAGAATCTTTTTAATAACTCTAGCATTAGGAATGTGTTCACCAAGATTAAGCTAGTGTTTACAATATCAGATAACCTAGCATAAAATTCATCAAAACATTCAGTCTCAAGCATGGTGATAGTTTCAAATTGAGTTGTTAAGTTTTGCAGTTTTTATTCTTTCACGCCATTAGTTCCTTAATGGGTAAGTTTCAAAACATCCCATGACTCTTTTGACCTAGTACAAGTCATTATCCGTCGGAACTCGTCAGGTGTGATAGATCCATAAATAGAACTTAGACCCTTAGAGTTAAAAGATGACCATTTAAATTCTTCTTCAGTCCATGTAGTCATAAATTTTAAATTAGTCACGTTATCAACAGTGATGGAGGGAGGTGTCCACCCTCTTTCAACAAAAATCCAAACTCTTTTATCAATGGCTTTTAAAGAATATTTCGTGTGGGCTTTCCGTAGGCATAATTTGTCCCTTCAAAAACTGGCATTTTATTATATAATTTCTCCATATTGAAGAAGCCATTTTTCAAAAATCAATTTTTCAGAAAATTGATATCTTAGAAAAATTTTGCAAAAAATTACACGGTATAATTGTGTAATTGGTCTTGATACCAATTTGAAGAGTACGGTTTTGTTCAAATAAAGAAATTATTTAATTAAACTCAGTTTTTCAATTAAATCCTAAAACATGCATCTAGGTGTGATTGAAATCAATATGATCATGCAAGAACAGCTAATCACAAAAAAAACATAAATGAGAAAAAATCCCCCAAAAGGGCAAAACCTTTTATTTTCATTATAATTTGTAAAAATGGTTCACACGGATTACAATGAAAACAAGAGTGACATACGAAATACCCTTAGGTGTCGATTTTGATATCGTCGACTGAAATTTCCCTCAAGAACTCCGGATGGGCAGCAATGAAGAAGAGGCAGCTTCTCCACAAGTTACTCCAGATGAGTAAATACAATCCTCTTGAAGGTTTAAATATTCACATACATATATGGGAGTATTTATGTGAATAAAGAAGGCATGAAACCTTAAAACATGAAGTCTATTTTTTTGAGCTATAAAACGCAGAAATCGGTTGCTAAAAAGACATGGAAAACGTGTAGAAAGTGACCAGATATTTATACAAAAATTGAGGCATCGGCTTCGTTCCAACGAGATAAGCATGTCGCTCGAACGAGATCGCGCGACATGCCTATCTCGCTCGAACGATAGTGCAATGTCGTTAGAATGAGCTCGTCGACCGAGGCACTCCGATTCTACACTTAGAAAAAATTCTTCTTTTGATAAAAATAAATCAGACTTCGAAAACAATATTTTCTGAAAAAATTTCCAAATATTTATGCAAATATAAACAACTCCAATAAATCATTTTACCAATAATGAGAAGTGGAGTAGTGGGAATGGTTGAGCAACCCGTCACATGAAGCATGATGCACGTGTGAAGATAATGGATGCATGGATTCGGATCAAGGTCCACGTGGATGATCTTGTTGATGCACCGAATGTAGCGATATTAGACATACATACATTAATCTAGGACAAATAGAAAATTCCTAGATTCTACCTCGGGCATTTATAAAATTATGTCCTTACACTCTACCTATTGCGTTTCTTCGCCATTAACAACCCTGAAACTTCTAATGTTAACTCCCAAACTCCCATCAATCAATTCCAAAAATTGTTTCAACATATAGGGATGATTTCTGACAACCTAGAATCATTAAATCCTTGACAAATAGCGCTAAATTCAAAATCCCCAAATTCATAAAAATTGTAACCCTTGTTCGTCAATCTTTAATTCAAGCATTCTAATACTAGATTTAATCATCAAGGTTCATCATAAATTCGTGGTTATTCTTCTAACTACATGAATAAATTGATTTCATACCAATTTAGCCCTAATTTATGCATTTAAACATCATGGTTCATCAAAGTCCCATATAATTCAAGGGTGTTTATCACCTACACTAACATGAACATGATTGTTGATACGGATTTGCAAGAATTAAACACTTGCCTCACAAAATAAGTTCTGATCTGTTGATGTCGTTGTATGGTTGCGATCCTCGTTCTTCGATCTACGTGGTGGTGGTCTCGGTGGTGAGAAAGGTGCATTGGTAGTGGTTTTGGTCGTAGAAACCTATCCTCCTCCTTCCCCCTTTTGTCCTTTTTGTGTCTAACACTGATAGCCCAAATTAAACCCATATACCTGATCTTTTATTTCTTTAATTTTCGTCATTAATTATACTCCAAAAATACAAATTACTAAAACGCCCTCTTGGGATGCCGGTTTGGCCCAAAACTGTCCCAGGACCCAAACTAGACGGTTCTGAATATTTCGACCCTTCTGGACACATTGGCACACTCTAAATGACCATTTGGATGACTTATAAATAATTTACTTTTTACTCCATTAATTTAGTCCCAACATGACTAACACGCACGTCCCGACTTAATTACCGTAATTGTTGTATTTCTCACTCGTGACAATTCTCATAAATTCACAATTATATATTACTTTATTCACTCAATAATATTCACTAATATTCTCATCAATAAATACTAACCCTTATCTCACTAGTTAATATTTATTTTAATTCGGATTAATTATTAATTAAATTTCCCATATTTAAATTTTAATTAATCCCTTGTTTTAAAAATCTTAAAAATTACGGAGTATTACATTCTTTCCCCCTAATAACGGAATTTCGTCCTGAAATTCAGAAATAAAGTCATACCTCGTAAAAATAATTCTGGATATTTCTCGCGCATCTCATCCTCGCGCTCCTAAGTAGACTCTTCGATGTTATGGTGATCCCACCGAACATGCACAAGTGGAACTATCTTTGACCTCAATCTCCTCTCGCTATGTTCTAATATAACCACTATTCTATCCTCGTGTAAACTATCAGGTTGTAAGTCAATCTGTCCAACTCAATGTGAGTGTGAGCCAACTCATCTCGGAGATACCGTCGAAGTTATGAAATATGGAACACGTCATGAATCCTATGCAAGTGCTCGGGTAATCCAAGTCTGTAATCCACTGGACCAATCCGCTCAATAATAGGGAATGGCCCTACATACCTTAGGGCTAACTTTCCTTTCTTCCCAAATCGAATTATCCCCTTCATAGGAGATACTCGTAGTAGCACCTGGTCCCCCACACTGAACTCCCTGAAGAACTTATTGTCATCGACGTAGCTTTTCGGTCTATCCTGAGCAACCCGTATGCGACTCCTAATCATCTCAATCCCGACTAAAGTATCTTGGATCACCTCGGGACCGAGTATCTTATTATCCCCCACATTTAACCAACAAGTAGGAGAACGACAAGGCCTATCGTATAGTGCCTCAAATGGGGTCATGACAATAGTAAACTGGTAGGAGTTATTATAGGCAAACTCCACCAGTGGAAGGTACTGCTCCTAACCTCCCTCAAAGTTCAGGGTACACATCCGTAACACTCCCTCCAACTTCTGGTTCATCCGCTCCATCTGCCCATCCATTTGCGGGTAATACGTTGAACTTAATTTCAACTCGACACCCATAGCCTCCTAAAAACTCTCCCTAAATCGAGAAAAAAAGTCTTGTGCCTATCGGCCACAATATCAAGGGGCACCCCGTGTAATCTCACTATCTCGACCATAAAAATCTGATCGTATTGTGTCGTAGTAAAATTCGTTCGGACTAGCAGGAAGTGATCTACCTTAGTCAATCAATCCACAATAACCCATATGGAATCGCTACCTCTCTGAGAAGTAGGCAACCCTGTGACGAAATCCATGGAAATGCTCTCCCATTTCCATATAGGAATCTCTAGCGGCTGAAGAAACCCCGTCGGTTTCTGATTGTCCACCTTTACCAGATGACATGTGGCACATTTTGAGACAAAATCTGCAATATCCCTCTTTATCCCACTCCATCAACATTGTCGCCTCATATCTTGGTACATTTTATCCCCGTTAGGATGTACCGCAAATCGAGATCCATGCGAATCTATCATCGCAGCATGCCATAAGTTTTCCTCCTCACGAACAATCAGTCTACCATTAGGGCATAAGCCTCCCTCAGAGATCACTGAGTAGGACTCTACTCCTTCGTCTAAAAGTTGTCGAATCCTCTCCTGACGAAATGGATCGGTTTCCTGGGCCTGTACTATCCTTGTCACAATCTGGGGTGTAATGGTCATGGCTAACATGAACTATCTAGCAATCGCCTCATGATGTCCCAACTCTCTCCATTTTTCCTTCCACGCCTCAGCTACCTCACCCCTGGTCTATGGATCAATGCATCTATTACAACATTAGCCTTCCCCGGATGATATTGGATCTCGAACTGGTAGTCTTTCACAAATTCAATCCACCTGCGTTATCGTATATTTAACTCCCTCTGAGTGAACAAGTACTACATTGATTTGTGATCTGTGAACAAGCAAAACTTCTCCCCCAATAAATAATGCATCCAAATTCGAAGTGCGAACATAACTGCTGCCAAATCCAAGTCATGGGTGGGGTAATTTCTCCAGTGTGGCTTAAGCTTGCGGGAAGCATAAGCTATAGCCTGATCCTCCTGCTGTAACACCCCACCAAGCCCCTGTAATGATGCATCAGTGAAAATGAGGTACTCCACACCTGCCTTGAGGACTGCTAAAACTGGTGCCGAAGTCAGCTTATCCTTCAGCTCATCAAACGCTAATTGGCATGCATCATCCCAAACAAACGGTATGCCCTTATGAGTCATATTAGTCATCGAACCTGCAATCTTAAAAAAAAACCCAAATAAACCGTATGTAGTACCTGGTTGGGCCCAAGAAACCAAACACCTCTGTTGGTGACGTGGGTTGTCCCCACTCCCTTACCACAGACACTTTACTCAGGTCCATTGATATCCCCGACTCAAAAATGATATGCCCTAAAAAATGAACCTCTCGCAGCTAGAATCCACATTTTTGTACTTAGAATACAGTTAATGATCACGTAACATCTGTAGGACCCGACGCAAATACTCAGTGTGCTCCTGCTCAGTACGGGAATAAATCAGGATGTCATCTATGAAGACAATGATAAACTTATCTAGAAACTCTCTGAACACCCTATTAAACAAGTCCATAAATACCATCGGCGCATTGGTCAACCCAAACGGCATAACCTGAAACTCGTAGGACCCATATCTCGTCAGAAAAGTAGTCTTAGACACATCCTGCTCCCTAATCCGTAACTGGTGATAATCGAACCTGAAGTATATCTTCGAGAAGTAGTCTTCTCCTCTAAGATGGTCGACTAAGTCATCGATACGAGGCAACGGATATTTATTCCGTACCGTGACTTTATTCATTTCTCGATAATCCACATATAGCCGTAAGGATCCATCTCTCTTTTTCACAGACAGAACTGGGACACCCCAAGGTGAGGTACTCCTCCGGATGAAACCATGTCCCAATAACTGTTCAATATCATTCCTCAGCCCCCTTATCTCCACAAGAGCCATACGGTGGGGTACACGGGCTATTGGTCAAATTCCCGGTGCTAAATCTATCACGAATCTATCTCCCTACTCGGCGGTAATATCGATACATCCTGAAACACGTCGGTAAACTCCCCGATGATCGAAATCGAATGAAGAGGGATCAAAGCTCCCATAGAGGTCTCCTCCTATATATAATATACTTGAGTAGACGATCCTCCCTCGGGATGAGGCATCCTCACTAAAAACATATCATGACTTGGGATAGCGAAAACAATGCTCCTATTAAAGCAGTCAATCATGGCCCTATACCTGGCTAGCCAATCCATTCCAATAATTGTGTCGTACTCACACATATCCAAGACAAGCATGTCGGCAGGAAAAATAAGGCTCCCAATCTCTATACCCACACCCTGACATATAAAGAAAATCAATGTCCCATTACCTAACGGTGAGTCTACACACATAACAATACTATCCGTAATATCTAACAGCCCCATAGAACGTGTGAATTTAGTGGCAATAAATGAGTGTGAAGCTCCCATGTCAAATAAAATGTTCCCCAGAGTACCCTGAATAGAAAACATACCCGCAACAATGGGTGGATCAAGTGGGACTGCAGCCTAGTGGATGTTGTAAGCATGCCTGTACTGTAGCTGCCCCTGTTAAACCAGTATTGTGGGAATGGAAGGAAAAGCTGGGACTGGTGCTGGCACTAAGAGGGAGGCAGAAAATATCGGTCACTGAGCTCCTGAAGAGCGCCCTATAGCTACTGCAGGACCCTATCCTTCTGTGGGCAGTCCTGACATTTGTGTCTAGTGTTGCCGTAAAAAAAACACCAAACAACGAAATTTCCCCCCCCCCCCCTCTTATTTTGCTGTCCTCGACCCTGCTAGCCATTACCACCCCTCCCTTGGCTTTGATGGCCCTGTTGTAACTGATGTTGGCCCTGCTGATCCTGTTGGCCTTAATGGCCATGATGACCCCGGTGGTCATGCCTTAAATATCCCTGCCCCTGATGAAAACCCCTTGATCTGAATCTCTTAGTAGAATCCCCTTGTTGGGAACCCTACTCCTCATGTCTCTGCTAACTCTGAGATACTAGTGCTCCACTAGCACTACCTCCCCCGGTCCTGCCCTGCTAGCTGGAATCTCTAACTCCCTTGCTCCCCTTAACATGGAAGCTGTGATCCTGGAAGTGTAGTAATTTAGCATTAAGTGCATCTTCATAGGAATGTAAGGAAAGGTTACCCATAAGATGCTATCTAATCCTCCAGGTCAAGTCGTCCATGAACATCTGAATCTTCTTCTCTTCAGTAGGCACCTCAGCTAGCACCATGTTTACCAATCTAGTAAAATCCTCCTCATATGCCGCTACATTCTTCCCCTCCTGAGTGAGATCCAATAATTTCTGCCTCATCCCAGTCTGAAAGGTGGAAGGGAAATATTTGCGATCAAACCGCACCCAGAAGTCCTGGATCGTCAAAACATCATGCTCCTTAGTAGTAATAGTGGAATCCCCCCACTGTAACATTATTCCAACCATCTTGAAGGTAGATTATATCTTCTTTTACACCTCCGTGCACTCATACTTCCGTAGGTGCCTATGTATGCCCTTTTTCCATTGGTTGGCTGCCACAACATCTGACCTCCGTGAGAACTCTAGACAGTGTGCATTCTGAAAGGCATCTCTAACTCGTTCCCAAGTAGAAGGGAATGTGTGTATCGAGGCAGGTGACACATCCTGGGCCTGTGGTGGGGACTGCTGAATCAGGGATAGCGTTGAATTAACCCCCTGTGCACTATAGCAGCTACCTCAGCATCATTCATCGTATCTTGGGTCGAAGCTGGCTGTGGTACGAGCTGGGCATTTCTAGCCCACGGTGCTCATCTCGGAGGCATATGAAATGAGAGAGAATTTGTAAGTCCACAGTTTAATAAATCTTAATATAGTTGAAAACGTATATAAAAATTCAGAATGCAATAATCTGAATAATTGGGCTCTATATCAAAGAACACTAAGCTGGAAGCATAACAAGTTGTACAGATCCTAAAGGACTCCAGAACCCGATGCTCTGATACCACTTGTGACACCCCACTAAATTAAATACCGAGTGATCAGTCATTTATTAAATTAAATCAAAGTATCCAGTTGGTTCAGTCTTAGCATCACTGTCGAAAACATTTATTTTATTAATCACCTAATAATTAATTAAGCTAGTGTCAAAACATTTTGTCCAATAATTAAAATCAATTAATTTAACCATTCACTTATTTTTGAATGAACAATTTACGGATAAGACACCATCTAACTGAAAATGATAAAGCTGACATGATCAATCCAATTAATAAAATCCAATCCACCAATCGTAAAAATACCAAGTCCAACTGAAACTGAAATACATAAATGAAAAGAGTACAATGTCTCTCTAACATAAATGAAATGAGAGTGGGTGACACATTCCCTAACGAAGAAGACTAAATCAAATAACTGAAGTCATAGATGTGGAGGCGTCTAAATACGAGGACCGGAAACTCCCACAATAGGTGCAGCACGTCAAAAGGTCCAACAGTCTAAGCCTGGCATCCTGTGACTGGACATCTAAAATAATTTCACAAGAAAAGATATTTTGCAAGAGATTGGTCAGAGCTCGAGTGTAAAACATTTTAAAATAATTTAGTAAGTATTTAAAAATTGCAATAAAGAAAATATTATGTGCATGTTAGATTTTTGAGCATTTGCTTGAGATTCTGATCACTCAACTATTATGAATTCCTAACGTACCTCTAACCCGTCCTAATTATTTTTATCACACCTAACTAGTTCGTAGCCATAAACCATCTAACACTCACCCGAAGTAATAATCCATATTCCCCACAAATAATTATTATTAAAAATTTCTGCCTTTACTATGCCAAGTAAAATTCTACAATAAGGTTAAGAATTCACATAATTGATTCACTTCCATTTACATACTTATCTACATATTCGCACGGTAGATTAAATCATAAGTATTTATTTTCCATCCAACTACTATAAATAAAAACTAATACAGCACTCCTAGACTCAACTGTGGTGTGGGTATACTCTGCTATCGAGTCCTAGTACATCTCGTACTGAATAAGGATAATCAGTTCGAAATCACTCTCGAACCGTATAAATACAAGTCACACATATTGGAGGTGAACATAGTTCCAAGCCTATGGGCTATGCACATACCTACGTACCGATATGACCGTCAACATTATCATTCTCATAGATAGCCCGTACTTATGTTCTCTGTTAGGAGGCGCCAATCTAAATCCCCCTGAAGGCTCCTCAAGATAAGACTGTCCACTTTTTAAGACCTACCTTGATAGCAAGTATGGTAGGTATATCATACACATAAATAATAGTAATATAGGTATTCACACAAAGCCATCAAGCTCATTAGGTATACACACAACCCATATATTTTTGTTCATTCGTAGTATTATTCTCATTACTACTTACGACATATATATTTAATTACGAATACTCGCTCTCATAATTCTCAAGGATAGCTCACCGCTCCAAAAACGTTAAAGTTTTATTCCCAAATGACTTTAATAAATTCTTCCCTATGCTAAAATTGATTCCACATTATTTAATCCCACTCGAATTAACTCTACTGGATAAATTGGAACCAAAATGAATTTTTCATAAATCATGTCACATCGTTCAAACAAAACTGCATCTCATTTGAACGAGATAGCAAGTCTTTTGAACGACGTCTTGGCGCAACAGGCCATCTCGCTCGAACGAGATCCAATCTCCTTTGAACGAGGTTGCGCATCCTCTACATATTGTGTTTCTTCACCATTAACAACCCTAAAACCTCTATTGTTTACTCCCAAACTCCCAGCAATCAATTCCAAACATTGTTTCAACATATACGGATGATTTCTAACAACCTAAAATCATTAAATCCTTGACAAACAGCCCTAAAACTCGAAATCCCCAAATTCATATAAATTGGAACTTCATCCATCTTTAATTCAACCATTCTAATTGCAGATTTAATCATCAATGTTCATTATAAATTCATGGTTATTCTTATAACTAAATGAATAAATTGATATCATATCAATTCAACCCTAATTTATGCATTTAAACATCACGATTCATTAAAGTCCCATATAATTTAAGGGTGTTTTTCACCTACACTAACATGAACATGATTACTGCTACAGATTTACAAGAATTAAACACTTGCCTCATAAAAGAACTTCTGATCCATTGATGTCCTTGGTATGGTTGCGATCCTCGTTCTTCGATCTACGCGGTGGTGATCTTAGTGGTGAGAAAGGTGCACTAGTGGTGGTTCTGGGCCTAGAAACCTCTCCTCCTCCTTCCCCCTTTTTGCCTTTCTGTGTCTAACACTGATAGCCCTAATCTAACCCATGTGCCTGACCTTTTATTTCTTTAATTTTCGTCATTCATTATACTCCAAAAATACAAATTACCAAAACGCCCTTTTGGGATGTCGATTTTGTCCAAAAGTGTCTCGGGACCCAAACTAAATGCTCGGGTAAACTTTTCTGATTATTTCGATCCTTCCGAACACATTGGCACAATCAAAATGACCATTTTGTTAACTTATAAATAATTTACTTTTTACTCCATTAATTTAGTTCCGACACGATTGACATGCACGTCCTGACATAATTACCGTAATTATCGTATTTCTCACTCGTGGGAATTATCATAAATTCACAATTATATATTACTTTATTCGATTAGTATTATTCACTAATATTCTGATTAATAAATACTAATCCTTATCTCGCTAGTTAATATTTATTTTAATCCGAATCAATTATTAATTAAATTTCCCATTTATAAATTTTAATTAATTCCTTGTTTTAAAAATCTTAAAAATTACGGGGTATTACACTGAGGTGCTACCCTGGTGAAGTGGAATAAGTCTTTGAGGCCTTAAAATAATCCTTGTAGGATTCCCGATAAGCTATTGAGATAAAACAAAAATCCTCGGAAGAAGATTTGAAAATGGCCAATGACCGGGCTACTGTTGTTGAAGGCCAAATAAATGTTACTAATGAAAGAGCAAAAACTATTGAGCAGAAGTTGATCAATACTGAAGGCAAGGCTAAGACTGCTAGAAAAAACTCTCATAAGTCACAACCCGAGCTTAAATTGATGAAGATAAAGTGGTTGGCTTGACTTCTGAGGTGATTTCTTTGAACGCCAAAGGCAAACCCGCCTTTGATAAAGGTTGGTAGAAGTCCATTTTTACTGCCTCTACTCAAATTGAGTATGCCAAGAAACTATCATTCGAGGAAGGATGGTCTGAGGCCCTGAAGGTGGTCGGCACAGATGAAAATTTTGAACTCTTCCAAAGGCACGACCCTGGTACTCCTCCTAACTTGGATGAGGAGTTTGATGATGAAGAGGGATCTGAAGAATCTTCCATGATGCCCATTGAGTCTTCAGTGGTGCCAAATTCTAGTGCCAACCAACCTGATACTAGCTAAGATCAGTCCAAGGACTAGGATAATGTCTAGATCCTTTTCAACAAGTTTAATTTTTTATCTCTCCTTTCTTAATGATGCATAAACTCTTGTACTTCAATGATTAATAAATGAAAGAATAATATTTTCTAGTCAACTGTTTATGCCTTAGGATGATTTTGATTTCTTTTTGGACTACGCTTCCTATTTCTGTAGATTTGTATTATAAACTCATACTTGCAACTTTTAAGTTTGATGCCAAGAAGAAAATTATTGTCTCTGCTGAATTCGACTTACTTAGGTGGTGTAGTAATCTCTTTGAGGTAGGCCATGTTATTTTATTTGAGGAAGATTTATCAGTATTGATCGGTCCATTTTTTTCTAATCAAGTGAAGGATTCTTACATTCATCTTCATTACCTCTTGGATAGAGTTGTAGAAAATAATGTTGGTTATCATGAAATGATTGAGTAGATGCAGGAAAATCACAAACTATCGAAAACACTGCTTCATTGAGATTATGAGGAAAAATATAAAAGCATTAAGTGAAGGATGGTGCTTTGACAAGAATTTGAAATAAACTACTTATGCTTGAATAAGAAGGATTGATCTTAAACCAAGAACTGGAGAATAAATACTGCCATGTTGTAAAGGGAAGACAATGCTTTGAGGAATGAACTTGATTGTCTGAAGAAATCAACCAACGTTGGTCCATATGAAGGATTTTAATTCTTGGAGACTTAATATGCAAGACTGTTGGAAGAACTAGAAGATTTTCAGAAGAGATTGTTCGATCAATCATTGAGTGGGAGAGGACTAAGAAAACTCTGGCCGACCAAGCTACCCTGTTGAAATCCAAAAATCTATTCATCAAGAAACTCCAGGATCAAATTGATAGGTTGACATTCCAATTTCATAAGCATCAAAGGGAAGTTTGGATGGATGGGTATAATCAGGCCTTGATTCACATGGATGACCATCTTGCCCAAAAAAATCGTGAAGGCTACAAATGGGGGTGGACTAACTTATTGAAACTGTTGAAGTGTGATCAAAACAGTGAGTTGTGGCACTAGAATGTCCCAGGTCTCTTATATTATGACAAACCTCCCTTAAAATTGGACATAAGATGGATTCCTCCTATTGCCATTCCACAATGCCTGATAAGTAAATATTTGGGTGATTATGACCTCAATAATGAATGGGATATTGTTCGTCCTGCTCACTTTCTTGACCTACAGAGCAAGACCAATAGGCAAATATTAAGAGATTTCAACATAATATATTCTCCATATACCCTTGACGATCCTCCTGTCAGGATGGACAAGGCACAAGGAAATCATCGAGTGGAATAAACTTACACTTATTGGATTGCATTTTGATCAATGACTCCTATTCTAACCCATTTTGATCAATGAAAGGAAGTTATTTTGGATTATGTTTTCTTTATTCAAGCTTATAGTTGATAGTAATCATTTTTTCAATTAGGTTACATGTATTATGATTGGTTAATCGGCTTATAAACTAAATAACTTGCTCAAATGTTTAATATTTTATTCACGTTTGAATCATTTATACAGACTTAGATTCAACTAATGCACTTAGATAAAACAGTAAATAACTTTATTCTACTAACTTTTAACATTAGTTATCAGTGGCGACCAAGTGTATTAGGAATGTATAATTATTCCAGTATTTTAACCTGGTCGGGTAAAATCTCTAATTAAGAGATTTTACTAACTTCTTGTTCATGACTTGCCGAAGACAAATCATACATGAAGCTTGAATTTTCTAAAGTTGGAAAAGTTTGAACCATGCTGTTTGGCGAGGAAATTCTTAGAAACTTTTTTGAAGTTGGAAAAGTTTAGAAAAGTTTGAACCATGCTCTTTGGCGAGGAACTTATTCGAAACTTTTCTGAATTTGGAAAAGTTTGACCATGTTGTTTGGCAAGGAACTTTTTGGAAACTTTTATGAAGTTGGAAAATTTTGAATTAAAATTTCTCATTAATTTACGGGTTAAGGTGTAGCCACCATACACCAAAAAATAAAACATAAAAAGGGCGTATAATAGAGAAAAACCTAAAATTTCATTAACTTGAATGACCAATTACATTAAGAATAGAATTTTCAAAGACTGAATTACTGATGATACTTGAGAAGATGGTCTCCAAGGATTCTTGAATTCTTCTCCTTCTAGAGGTTTCAAGAGATAAGTTCCTGGTCAGATAACCATCGAGATATGGTATGGACCATGCTAATTAGGTTCCATCTTACTGATCTTCTATATTACTTTATTAAGTACCCCTACTTAAGGCCGGTCGGCTTGACCCTTCGATTATAAAACCTTGCAGTCCTTTATTTTAGGCATCCATCTAAATACTTCTCGAACTTCTTTTATCATGCCCAGATCTAGTCACCTCATGAGGTCACTCTTGGGTGAATCAAAGTTTAATACCCTGTGAGTTGCTAAACCTATTTCCACGAATACTACTGCCTCAGTGCCGAAAGCTAGCATGTTGGGCTTTCCCCCGTAGCTGTTCTTGAAGTATTCCTATATACCTAAAGGACATTGTGGAGTTCATTAATCGAGTTGCCTTTAGCCTCATTCAACCTTTTTTTCAAACCAATTAGGAGGGTTTTGTTGGTGATTTATATCTGGCCATTGCATTGTGGGTGCATAGGTACTGAATGAAGTTTCTGGATGCCTGGTCGAATACAGTACTCTTCAAATCCTTTATTATCAAATTGAGTACCATGGTATGTGATGAAGGCATAGGACATTCCATACCTGCAAATGATTTGTTTCTATATGAATAATAAAACCCTTTAATATGTCATATCAATCAAAGGCTCAGCCTCCACCCATTTGGTGACGTAATCAACTGCTATAACCAAATATTTAAACCTTCCCTTGGTGGTCGGCAATGGTCTGACGAGGTCAATTTCCCAGATAACGAAAGGACATGGAGAAGTTATGGGTGTTAGAGTTTCTCCCGATATTCTATGGATGGTGAAAAATTGTTGGCACTTATCACACTTCTTGGTGAAAGCAATAAAGTTTGGTTTCATCGTCGACTAGTAGTAACCTTTCATTGCTATCCACTGTCTTAGAGATATTTCTACCGTGTGAGCTCCACATAAGCCTTTATGCACCTCTTTTATCAAATCATTTACTTCGTTTAGATGAACATAATGAAGTAGGGAAACAATGTATCCTCGCATGTAGAGGACACCTTTTTCTAACACATAACTGGTTGCTATGTATCTCATCTTCTTGGCTTTCTTCTAGTCGAACGAAAGTGTTCCTCTTTTGATGTACTCTATAGTTGGCTCCATCCACGAGGGACCTAAATCCACAGAGATGATGCTGATTTCCATCCCATTAAAGCTTCTATGGGGGAGAATTTCCACTGGGATTATTTATCGGATTTCTGTATGCATTGCTGAAGCAAGTCAAGCAAGAGCGTCTGCTCGGGTATTCTCTAGTCTAGGAATCCTTACCATCCTGACTAAAGTGAACAAAGAAATAACCTCCATTTCTTTTTATGATATCTCATCATAGTTTCCCTTTGATGCCATAAATTTTCTGTATTTGATTGACAATCAGCTAGGAGTCGCTATACACCAACACTTGGTAAACACCCAACGAAGAAGCCCATTCCAATCTTGTGATCAATGCTTAATATTTAACCTCATTGTTGGAAGCCTTGAATTGTAATCTTGGTGCATATTACACTTCCAAGTTATCTATAGTATTAATAATGAGTCATGCTCCACTTCCAATAGCATATGAGGATCCATCTACAAATAACTTCCAGATTGGAGTGTCATCAGAGAAATATTCTTCTACCAGAACTCCATGTTTGAACATCTTTATACTTTATTGAATTCTTTCTGTAACAATCGACGATTCTGGTTGATCGGTCACAATATCTGTTTGCTTTGATATATGCTCTCTTTAGAAAAAATCGTTTCAGCAAGGAAACTTGGATTATGTTGCTCCTTTGCATATGTGAATTCCACAATGAAGTCTTCCACTGCTTGCCCGTTTATTGAAACTCTAAGTTCATAAATAATTTCATACTCTGTCAATTTAACAACCTAAGACATCAAACTCCCAGACTTCTCAAGTTTACATAATGCTTGTCTCAAAGGCAAATACGTGTAGACGACAATGGTGTGAGCTTGAAAATATGTCCTCATTCTCCTGGAAGCTTTAATGAGAGCCAATTTTAACTTCTCCAGGTGTGGATATATAATTTTTACTCCTCATAATGCCTTATTAATTTAATAAATTGGCATTTGAACTCCTCCATCTAGTCAAATTAAAACCGAACTGACAGCTAATTCAGAAATAGCAAAGTATAAATATAGTTTTTCTCCCAAAATTGTTCGGGAAAGGAGTGGGGGAGCGCCCAAGTACTTCTTCAAATCTAGAAAGGATTTATCACATTTTCCATTCCACTCAAAGGTCTTTCTAATAACCTTGAAGAATTGAAGACATTTATCAGTTGCTCCGGAGACAAAACGGTTCAATGTAACTACTCTTCTTGTCAGTTTTTAAACATCTTTCTTGTTGGTTGGGGATTGTATTTCAAGCATGGTTTTAATTTTGGTTGGGTTTGTTTCTATTACCCTTTGATTAACAATGTACCCTAGGAACATTCCTTCTTGTGCCCCGAATATACACTTGGTTGGGTTCAAATTTTTTTTTTAGTTGATCAAAGGTTTGAGCCATGTCCACAATGTGGTCGGCAACAAATTTGCCCTTGGTGAGCATATTATCTACATACACTTCCATGTTTTTTCTGATTTAGTCTTCAAAAACCTTATTCACTAGTCTTTAATAGGTAGCTCTAGCGTTCTTTAACCCAAAGGGCATGACATTGTAATAATAAGTTGCTCGACTGGTAATAAAGGAACTATTTTCCTTGTCTTCAGGTTTCATCTTAATTTGATAATAACTAGAATAAGAATCTATGAAATTGAGCAATTCATGACATGCTATTGCATCGACCAATTGATCAATCCTTTGTAAAGGAAAATTATCTTTTGGGCATGCCTTATTGAGGTCAGTTAAGTCTATGCACATGCACCATTTATGATTCTTTTTCTTGACTAGTACCATATTACCCAACCAGCTAGGATACTTAACATCTTTAATGAACTGTGCTCAATGTAATTTCTCCATTTCCTCCTAGATTTCCATATTCTTCTCACGGCTGAGAACTCTTAGCTTTTGCTTGATCAACTTGGAATTCGGATAGATAATAAGCTCATGGCAAATGAAGTTTGGATCAATTCCCCGCATATCTTCGTGGCTCTAAGTAAACACAATTTTTCTTTATCTAAGGAATGTAATTAATTCCTGTTTGAGAGAGTGGGATAATCTAGAACCGATCTGTGTAGTTATTTCTAGCTTCTCATCATCCAGTACAATAGCTTTTGTTTCTTCCATACTTACCCCTTTTCTAGCTTATCTTCTTCCCGAGGATCCAGAGCGTCAATTTGGAAAGTGATTGTGCCCTTCATATGGATTTACCCATGGTCAGTTGAAGTATAATAACATTCCCTGGCTTCTTTCTGATTACCACTTACCATGCCGACTCCATAATTTATTGGAAATTTCATGCATTGATGCACTGTGGATGGCACAGCATCTAACTGCTTTATTCCCACTCTTCCTATGATGATATTGTAAACTGATGGAATATTTTATTTAATAGAAAGAAACAAATTATTTTTTTCCTGCTCGTCGGTCAGGTACCAACTAAGACTTTCAGCTTGATTAGTCCCAGTGGGTAGATTTTCTCTCCTGCAAATCCATTGAGAGGTCTATGGTATGGTTCCAGCTTTTTATCTTTTAGCCCCAAGATTTGGACACAATTATAGAACATTACATTAACTGAATTCCCATTATCAACCAGTATCCTTACAACTCTTCCATAATGAACTTTGCTTGCAATAACTAAAGGATCATCGTGGGGGTAAAGGACCCCACTTAGATTATTTTTGGAGAATCTAATCACTAACCCGTATCTGTTGACTTTCCTTCATCAACTATCACTTGATTCAGCTATATCAATATGTATGATAGTTGGGCGGGCCTTATCTTCATTCAAATAAGTTTACCTTTCTGTAATTGCATCTCCTCCTCCAGTATCCCTTTCTGTAATAAATTGGCATCCAAAGGATATCATGCTGACCTCCACCTTTGGTTCATCAGGTTTCTTCAGTAAGTCTGTATCTTCTTTAAAATCATTATTTCTTGCCCTTTTGTTGACTTCCTTGGGTCGGGCTGGAGATATAGACCTCCTCCGATCATCTCGATTGCCATTTTGGTCAATAAACTTGCTCAATTTTTCCCGCCGAATAAGATTTTCAATCTCATTCCTCAGTGCAATGCAGTTTTTGGTGTTGTGCCCATGATCCCTATGAAAATCACAGTACTTGGACTTATCCCACTTATTGGGAGGCATCTTTAACTTTCCAAGCCTATGCAATTCTCGATATCCCTTGATTTCCTCTAGGATGTCGTGAACACCTTTGTTGAGGGGTGTATATTCATCATACTTCTTGAACTTATCAAGTTTTTTGTCTTTTTTATCCTTTTAGAACGAGTTAGAATTATTTTTTTAATTTTCAACCTTAGTCGCAGGAGTTTCCTTAGCTACAATAGCCTCATCAGCATTAATTATGTCATGGTCTTAAGTGGATTCTTTGCTGAAGCATAGTAGAAATCTTTAGCGACCAACCTACTCATAAGTGCTACAATGGCTATTTTCTCCTCATAATCCATCACCTCTAGCTTTTCATTATTAAGATGTGTAATCTATTCTCTAGTGATTTATCCCAACTTTTATCGCACAATCTTGATCGTCTTAGCCCCAAAACAAAAGTTATCTATGAATAATTCAACTAACTGATGAAAACTAGATATTTCACCTCTTAGGAGATTATTATACCAGATTTGGGTTGGCCCTGTGATAGAACTGGAGAAAGATCTACATCTCATTTCATTGGGCACTGAGTAGATATCGGTAGCAGCTTGTTATTGCTCAATATGAAGGACTGGATCAGTTTTTCCATCATATTTGGGAGTGACATCCGATGGCTTAAACTTGGAAGGAGTGGGGTATTCCATAATATCCTTGATGAAAGGTGAGCCTTTCACGAAACTCCTTTGCAATGGATTCTTGGTGTTCGCCATTTTACCTAGCCGATCTTCTAACTGCTGCATGGATCCCTTCCAAGTCTTTTCTTCTAGCATAGATCTGGCCGAGGTAGCTTTAGCGGCTTTATTATGTCTATTTGTTAAACTCTCCTCGTGAGAGTTCTGCTCGTCACGCACAGAACCCCTCATACTGGCCTTAGATCTTGTGGACCCTTCTCTGTATTCACGATGATGCTCATGCTCCCTATAATGTGCTTTAGTTGCTCGAGAACCTAGATCATCAAAAGCAGACTCCCTACTTAGACTCTCCAACACACTTGGTCTTTTTTTAGAAAGATCTAACATCATAGTAATCCGTTGACTGGGATGAAGAAGTTACTCCAGGGTGATATGACCTATCATGAGAAGAATGAGAATGATGAGTCCTTTCATTTCTGGCTGGTGGAGATGGCATATCTCTCGTGTAATTGGAAGATTTATCTTACATGGTGTGAGACAATTGCTTAACGAATTCATGCATGGCTTCTGTCCCTCTAGTAAGCTTGAGCAGAATTCCATGTAGATCTGTTGCACTAGGAGGAGAAGATGGAAGGATGGCACTGATTTTATTTCTAGCGCTATTTTTTGGATCAGTCATTTCTTTAAAGGAAAAGAAACGAAACAAGTGGTAGAGAATGATGACAGATAAACATTACCATAGATGGCGCCACTCTGTTGATGACTAAAAATGGACTCAATCCATATTTATAATCACAGATGAAATATAGTACAGTCAGCCAATCACATATACACATGAGAAGAGATTTTTAGAGTGCTTCAACTGTAATATACCCTTCGTCCACTTTGGGTTTTATTTAGTATGGTTACAATTAGCTCAGAATGGTATGCATATGAGTTATTCGACTTGACCCTTGAGCTAGGGGAGTAGTTTGTATTTATATGGGTGTAAAACTCTAGAGATGGAATGCCTTTATATTGCTAGGCGTTTACATTTGTTAACAATAAATGAAACTCCAGGTAACTATTGATATTCATATTGGTTGACATTCTGGACTTGGTCGTCTATCTAGCCGACTAAGTATCTATGATGTCGATCAAGGAGGTTGGTTGACCACGTAGTAGGACAGGTGTACATTCATCATTTGTCCACGTAGGAGAATAATTTTTACATACAACACTAACTTTGGCGTCCTTTATTTTTCTTTAGATGCTTTCAGGTGGTTCTGCTGGGAGACTTTTGCAGGGGCCACGTATCTTTTGGAGGTAATTTTCCATTTTCATGCATTTCCTTTCATTCCTTTTTGGTTTCCTTTTTTTTATTCTTGTCTTTTACAAACGCGGTTCTACGAGGTGTTTGGGTGTAATGCAGGGTTAATAGACCTAAAGGATGAGAGCTTGGGGGATTTCTATTGGATTTTTCGATGTCGAAAGTCCAACCGAAGGTCAAATCACGCTTTGTCCATGGAAAACGTGTGATGGGCTCTGAATTCCCTAATGAGTGATAAGGTTATTTTTCTATCTTCTCTGAGTCGTTTGGTATCTTCATTTCTTGAGTATATATTGATTCTCTTATTATGGATTCCAGGTGACCTTCTACCCCTGGGGGGCGACTCCACGTGATGTGGGAGTGGCAGGTTTACATGCACAGATGTGGCGATTTATTATGCATGAGTTTGGTTACATCTGGACCTAGGGACGGAGTTGTTAGACATATTTTGGAGGAGGAGGTAGCGATCCCACCGTCGGGTCCCCTATGTACATGAGGCGGGTGAGGGATATGTCGGATGATGCCCAGGTGGCATCGATGATATGGGATCCCTACATGCTCTATACAGATACGACGACGAGCTATGACTATCAGGATTTTATGATAAGCTGGTTGATGCCCTCCTGTATCAATGATGTGAAGAACAAGCCTCCACCTGCTATGGCTTCCAACAGGGGAACTAATGCACCAGTGGGATCAGGTGGTGACACGTTGGCAGTGATAGAGGAGGCTCTGATAATTCAGGTTACTCCCCCTTCTTATAACTTCCAATTGAGCAGTGGGGAATCACTGAGCGTGTCACATCGCCCTCACGCATCAGTATCTGGATTAATGGGGATTACAAAGGATGCCCTTCCGCCTGAGGTATATTATTTCTTATTTTTTCTTGTTCTATTGACTTTTATTTGCTTCTTTACTGATTGATTTTCCTTTTTTTTAGCTTCTTTGCTTGTAGTATGTTTATGTGTTGACCACTTGACTGAGGGATATCAAGGAGTGGATATCCTCCATATCGGAGTATATCACGAGCTCAGTTTCTTCATGCTTTGTGAAAACTACCACTTCTGATAAGGGCTCGGGTTTTGGGAGTGGAGGATCCACCGCTGGTCACAGGGGAAAGAGCATCTATCATGGGGGTTAAGGTTAGAGAGAGAGATATTCCGGGTTCGGGATGAGTCCCGTTGTTTTTCTATTTTTCTTTTCTACAAAAATGTAACTCAGTGAAGCAATACATATGAAGAAATATGCATTTTCTTTTTGGCTTTTTTCTTGATTTAGTGACTTATTCTATATGCATTTTTTTTAGTTTTTTGTTGAGACTTTATTCTTATGCAAAGATAGAGATGAATATGACAAAAAGGATTATTATTAAAAGGATTAAAAGTGATTAACTCATGGTAAAGAATTTTTTAGTAAAACTAATTCTCTTGGGAGAAAGAAGTGAGTACATAACCAGAGGATAATTTTTTAAAATGAGAATTTTTCTAAAATTGATTTTGATAAATGAGGAAAGATGGAATTTTCCAAAATAGGGTGGTTATCAATGGGCATACTCCTTGACATGCCTATCGGTATGGGGGTCAAGTCAAATCATCCCTAGGCCTTGATTGCAGTTTCCTGCACTTCAGAGTACTCTAGTGGGGTTGGATTTTTCTCGAATTGTGTGGGATGGGTTTTTCTCCACCAATACCCACATTTATCTTTCTTGCTTCATATTCCTCATTTTCAAATAGCTCTTCCCATCTATGAAGGATTTTCTTCATATCTTGACGGTCTATAGATCATGTGTTTGTATAATGTTGACTACGATGCTTTTAACCTGCATCGAGTTTCTGTATGGCGCAACCGCGCTATATACTGGAACCCGTGGGCTGCAAAAGTGTTATTTTAGTATCCTAAGGATCACGTTTTTCGTTTCGGCCTGGACGAGGTCTGTTCCACTTCTGAGGAGTTCTCGGCCATGTTTGGGGTCAGCCCTAGTGTGGCGGCAGCTATGCCTGATTTCTCCTGTTATCCCCGAGTTTCCTTGTTGGAGTTACTTCACATATCTCCCTCGATGAATAGACCGTTTTTTACACTACAAGAAAAATGAATATTAGGGACGGCCGTGTCATTTTGTCCCTTATACTATACCAAAAGGGACGGTTTTAATTACCGTCCTTTTTTATAGTAACAAAATGGATGGTTTTTTAAAAACCGTCCCTTTTGATATTTCTCAAAAAGGACGGTAATTAAAACCATCCCTTAAAGTATACACAAATTTTTAGCGCTGATTTTTCCCGGGTTAATTTAAGGGACGGTTTTAAATTCCGTCCCATTTAGTATAAATTGATTTTTTATTTTTTCCAAATGAATATTTGGGATGGATTTTTTAACCGTCCCTTTTAATATACCAAAAAAGACGGTTTTAAAATCCGTCCCATTTAGTATAAATTATTTTTTATTTTTTCCAAATGAGCATTTGGGACGGATTTTTGAAACCATCCGTTTTAAAATTCCAAATAAGACGGGTAAAAAATCCGTCCTTATTAATATAGCATAAGGGACGGTTACATCCGACCCTTTTAATGTTTTACCTAATTTTCCCCCACTTGTTCCTAAAATTGGCCCCAAGTCTACGTACAAACTCTCGCTCTCTCTCTACTCTCGCGCACTCTCTCGTTCCCTCCGCTACCCAGCCCCCTCCACCGCCGCTGCTCCCTACCCCCTCCGCCTCCGCCTCTCCCCTGCGCACGGGTATTATATCTCTCCTGCAATATATATATATATATATATATATATATATATATATATATATATATTTATTTATATATATATATATATAGAGAGAGAGAGAGACACACACACACACACACACACACACACATATACACTATCTGTATTGATTTGTTTAGACATTTGTTAGGGATTTGCTTAGAATGTTATCATATTAGTTTAGGCATTTTTTACAGTATTGTTTAGTGATATGTTTACATCTTTTAACACACTAGTTAGGGCTTTTTATGCATTTAACATCAGTAAGTGTAAAAAATATTTTTAATTATTTTTAGCAAGCCAGATTTAAAAAATAAAAAACAAAAATCAGATTGGATTACTGGATCGGACTACCGGATTGTTAACAAATTCGGATTCGGTTGCTAATGTACTGATCCGTGTCTAACTATCGGATCCCGTCCGAATCCAAAAATGTCAGACGGATTCTAGCTACAAAATTTATGGGTTTTTATAATTTTCTATATCTCATGAGCCAAATGATAACGAAGGATTTTATTTTTATCCAGTTTATTGTTGCTTTGTACTCCATCCATATTTAATTAAGAATTCATGTTTATAACATTGATACGGACACTTTTAGAACATTGACATGGACAAATGATATTCAAATGCAATTTTGTATATATTTATATATCTTTTTTTCAATTTGCAATAAAGGTTCAATACAATCAATATGGATAAGAGTTGGATCTGAGGAGATAGGACCACAAAGGCGTACGCCGATGGAGTTCAAATCTTTATTGATTTTGCATGTAAAAATAAGGATATTCTATAACACCCCGTGTTTTTATTTATTATTTAATTAATTAATTTGGATTTTCGGGAAAAATAATTTTTTGAATTTAATAATTTTTACTGGCTAAATATGTTGATTATGATTTTGGAACAATAAAACTTCAAGCGGAATTGAAATCGGAGTTAAAATGGATTTTATATGATTTTTTGAAATATTTGTCCCTTATTTTTTTAAGCAAAATTGTCAGTTTTTATGGGCGATCGATCGATCGATGCCTTCAGGAAACGTGAAATGGTATTGTTTTTAATTAGAATTTGTGTAGGATTAGGACTCCTAATCACCATATAACCTTGTTAATCCATAGGGGGACTTCTCATAATCACTTTTTCTTCAGTTTTTCACCAGAGAACACTTCTAAACATTTTTCCTCACTCATAATCATTAACTTTCAACAAAATCAAGTTTTTGTCACAAGTTTTGGCACAAGTTTTTGAAGGCTTAATTGGAGTTTAATCAAGTTGGTTCAAGAGCACTCTTTTGCTAATTTTTCGAGAGGAATCCAAATTTCTAATCATATTTTCAACACGATCTTCACAGGCATGAATACTCTATTCTTTTCCTTTAGTATTATGCGTTTCAAGTGTCACCTAAACACTTAATTACATGTTTTCTTAAAAATAATTAGTAACTTAATTAGAAAAAGTGGATATTAATTATGGGACTGTTTTTATAAAATCTCTTAATAAGAATAATATTCATAACCCTTGGGTACGTAGGATTCTTGAGTGATTTTGGGCTTTATTGGTGTAGGTTGCATGTAGAAAAATCCTAGCTTTAAAATAAATTATTTTTGGGTGGGTATAACGCATGTAGTACATGTAGAGATAATAAAATTTGATTTTTGAGGTATATATGATGAAAACTTGGTATATTTAATTTTTAAAAAAATTAAATGAGATTATTTGGGTATTGTTGACGTTGCGATAAATAAATTAAGGTTTAATTGAATTGGACTATCATGCGTAGTTTTATACGTTGATTAATTATGCTTGTTTATGGGACTTGTTAGTATTATTATATTGCCTTTGTGACGATGGGTTGTTGGGTAATTTTTGCTCCCTCCCTATATTTTAGGATACCTTCTAGGTATGGGACTAGTGGGTAGGCCTTATGATGATTTACTCCTTCTAGGTATGGGACTACTGAGGGTAGATTATCAGGTTTTTATCATATTGGGGGTGGGCTTAATTGTGATACTTTATCATCATTACGGTAGTCTAAGTACGAGACTAAGTTAAGATTTATGTTAGAAAATCCTCCTATACATAGGATAGGACGTATTGATAACTTGGGGACCCTTAGGTTTGGGACTAAGGGGTATTTTGAGGATCTCACATCGATTAAAAGGGTGGGATGACTATAAATTAAGAAATTGAGAATTAATGCCTAAGATAAAAACGGGTATTAAAATTGGTGGTCACATAATGTGTCGGGGCCGACAGTTTAAAGGGGTCAGAGGACGATTTATGTCGTGTCGTGTGTGGAACCTTGTCATGTACTAAAATTTTCCAAAGTTGTTTAGAGGATTCCAAAGTTGTGTGGAACCTTGAGTTTTATTGGCCATTCGATTCCAAAGTTGTTTAGAGGATTTCTGTTGGGGTTATTTCATATTTTATTTAATCATTATTGGAGAATGGATTTTTGGAGTTAGCATTTGATGGATCTTTTATCGCTTAGTTGTTGATGATTATTTGAGATTGATTCAACTATTTATCATATGGACTCATTTATTTATGTCTCATATCTGTCTCATGCTAAGAATGGTATTTTATTTACTCACGCCTGGCTTAGTTTTGGTGGCGGCCGATGCCAGAATTAGGTCGGGTGTGACAGATGGTATTAGAGCATGGTCTTAGGTCTCGTAGGTTATGAGTCCGTTTAGTTTCTGCGTTGCTAATCTTTGATTCCCTTCGTTTATTCGTACTCCTTAAGGTATAGGGTCCAGCATACGTGTTAGATGTGTTTCTTGGAGATGTGAAGTTTTGAGTTAAGGACGTTGTAGGCATTGAGTTTAGAATTGGTAAGCTTGATGTGAGGATCCTTAAAATCGATTTTGGAGATGATAATTATTTTTGGAGATTTTAGTACAGATGTTAGGTATCGTATGTATCGATTTTTGGTGATGAGATTTAATTTGAGGAAGTTATCATTTTGATGACTTTCAGCTATCAGATCGAGTGGGGGATTTGTGAGAGCGTGTGGTACGCTGTTATTTCATAGTTATGCGTATGCATATTGGCAATATATATTATTTTGTTGTTCGTGGGGAAGTGCGCGTAGGATTGGGTGTATGGACGCCTAATTGTGGTATTCTACGGGTAGGCATATGTGAGCCTTATTTTTGTTTTATGTGTATGATTCGTCTAATTTTGAGGATGAAATTCTTTGCTAGTGGGGAAGTATGTAACACCCCGTGTTTTTATTTATTATTTAATTAATTAATTGGGATTTTTAGGAAAAATAAAATTTTGATTTTAATAATTTTTATTGACTAAATATGTTGATTATGATTTTAGAAGAATAAAACTTCAAGCGGAATTGAAATCGGAGTTAAAATGGATTTTATATGAGTTTTTGAAATATTTGTCCCTTATTTTTTTAAGCAAAACTATCAGTTTTTCTGGGCGATCGATCGATCGATGCCTTCAGAAAATGTGCGCTGGTATTATTTTTAATTAGAATTTGTGTAGGATTAGGACTCCTAATCACTATATAACCTTGTTAATCCATAGGGGGACTTCTCATAATCAATTTTTCTTCAGTTTTTCACCAGAGAATACTTCTAAACATTTTTCCTCTCACTCATAATCATCAACCTTCAACAAAATCAAGTTTTTGTCACAAGTTTTGGCACAAGTTTTTGAAGGCTTAATTGAGTATAATCAAGTTGGTTCTAGAGCACTCTTTTGCTAATTTTTTGAATGGAATCCAAATTTCTAATCATATTTTCAACACGATCTTCACAGACATGAATACTCTATTATTTTCCTTTAGTATTATTCGTTTCAAGTGTCACCTAAACACTTAATTACATGCTTTCTTAAAAATAATTAGTAACTTAATTAGAAAAAGTGGATATTAATTATGGGTCTGTTTTTATAAAATCTCTTAATCTGAATAATATTCATAACCCTTGGGTACGCAGGATTCATGAGTGATTTTGGGCTTTATTGGTGTACGTTACATGTAGAAAAACCCTAGCTTTAAAATAAATTATTTTGGGGTGCGTATAACTCATGTAATACATGTAGAGATAATAACATTTGATTTTTGAGGTATATATGATGAAAACTTGGTATATTTAATTTAAAAATAATTAAATGAGATTATTTGGGTATTGTTGACGTTGTGATAAATAAATTAAGGTTTAATTGAATTGGACTATCATGCGTAGTTTTATATGTTGATTAATTATGCTTGTTTATGGGACTTGTTAGTATTATTATATTGCCTTCGTGACGACGGGTTGTTGGGTAATTTTTGCTCTCCCTATATTTTAGGATGCCTTCGAGGTATGGAACTAGTGGGTAGGCCTTTTGATGATTTACGCCTTCTAGTTATGGGATTACTGAGGGTTGATTATCGCGTTTTTATCATCTTGGGGGTGGGCTGAATTGTGATACTTTATCGTCGTTACGGTAGTCTAAGTACGAGACTAAGTTAAGATTTATGTTAGAAAATCCTCCTATACATAGGATAGGACGTATTGGTAACTTGGGGACCCTTAGGTATGGGACTAAGGGGTATTTTGAGGATCTCACATTGATTAAAAGGGTGGGGTGACTATAAATTGAGAAATTGAGAATTAATGCCTAAGATAAAAACGGGTATTAAAATTTGTGGCGATATAATGTGTCAAGGCCGACAGTTTAAATGGGTCAGAGGACGATTTATGTCGTGTCGTGTGAGTAACCTTGTCATGTGTCGGGGCCGACAGTTAAACGGGTCAGAGGACGATTGACAAGGGGAACCTTGTCATGTGTCGGGGCCGACAGTAAACGGGTCAGAGGATGATTGACAAGGGGAAGTGTGACACTTTAATAAAAAGTGAGAACTATAATAAAAGTTGGTTAATTTTATTAAATTAACATCGTATGACTTGGGAATTTAAAATCATATTGGTGTGCCTTTATAAATGGGGATTTTTGCGGGTAGTTAGTAGATTATAATTATCGCGTTTAATTATCACGTTTAATTTAAAATATTCTATTGTGATATTTTTTGCGTATAATGCTACTGTCTAGATTCAAGGATCCTATTTGAGGGGAGTAGTGTGTATTATTGCTCGGGGCTTTGGCTCTGACCCATGCGTTGATTAATCTTTTTCAGGATTAGAATTGGAGAAGCTGCATAAGTTTATCTGAGTTATCATTTGGAGGTGCAGTTGGAGTATTCATTTTATGACATAGTTTAGATAGACTTTCCTTTCCAGTCTTATTTTATTATGAGACTTCATTTGAGTTTTATTGGGCCATTCGGTTCCAAAGTTGTTTAGAGGATTTCTGTTGGGGTTATTTCAGATTTTATTTAATCATTATTGGAGAATGGATTTTTGGAGTTAGCATGTGATGGATCTTTTATCGCTTAGTTGTTGATGATCATTTGAGATTGATTCAATTATTTATCTTATGGAATGATTTATTTATGTCTCATATCTATCTCATGCTAAGAATGGTATTTTATTTACTCACGCCCAGCTTAGTTTTGATGGCGGCCGATGCCAGAATTAGGTGGGGTGTGACATATTCTTACTTCTAGCATCAAATGCCCATATAGTACTTGTGTTAATCGTGTCTACTATAACTCACAAACTGTGAGGAATCATATAGAGATGTATGGTTTTGAAAAGAGTTCAAGAATTGGATTTATCATGGGGAATCATTGGGTAATTTTAATATCAATGTAAATAGTTGGAGCGATGGTATGGATGTTGATGATGTATTAGCCGATTTGAACTCGGGGGCAAGCATGATTGCAATGGTTCAAGAAGGAAGGGGGATTCCATGTAGAGAGGAAAATATGGATAGTGATGAAGAACCTAACATCGAAGATCATGACGTGCCCGACGCAGACCTCCCAGAATATTTTAGACTTTTAAAAGAGGCACAAAGTGAGTTGTATGAGAATTGTCCTAAGGACATTATCGAGTTGTCATTTTTTGTTGAATTATTGCACTTGAAACACTAAATGGATGGACAAATTATTCTTTTACGATGTTGATGTTATTCTTGCAGAAGGTGTTCCCGAAAGCCAATATTCCAAAATCCTTGTATCAAGCTAATAAATGACAAAAGATTTAGGATTTAAGTATGAAATGTGGGATGCATGTCCTAAGAGTTTTATGTTGTGTCGAAATGAGAGCGAGAATTTTAAGAAATGTAAAATTTTTGGGGAATCTAGGTTCAAAAATGAATTTGATAGTGGTGAGGGTAAAAAAGTAGCAGCGAAAAGGGTAAGGTATTTTCCTTTGAAACCGAGATTACAACGATTGTATTGGTCGTCGCATACTGCTCCACTAATGAAATGGCATGCTGATGAACGGATCGATGATGGCGTGTTGAGGCATCCCGTTGACTCCCTTTCATGGAAGACATTTGATGAGCAAAATCCATATTTTGCGAGTGATTGTCCCAATGTTAGACTTGCACTAGCAACTAATGGATTCATTATGTTTGGTAAATGAGCATTGCTCACAATACTTGGCCTATTGTGCTAATGATATTAAACTTGCTCCCGTGGTTGTGTATGAAACAACCCCACGTAATTTTTTCTGTTGTTATTGACGGACCTAAAGGGCCCAGTGATAAAATTGATGTATATTTACAACCACAAATTGATGAAATGAAAGAGTTGTGGGCTAATGGGGTACGTACTTATGATGAATCGGTGAAATTTTTTTTTCAGTTACATGCGGTGTTGTTATGGACAATTAGCGATTTTCCTGATTATGCCATGTTATCAGGATGGAGCACAAAAGGTGAGTTTGCTTGTCCTTGTTGCAATAAGGACCATCAAGCTATACTATTGAATAACGGTCGTAAGTACTGTTATTGGGGTCATCGTCGATTCTTACTAATGCGACATAAATTTTGAAAAGAAAAGGTTGCATTTAATGGCAAGGTTGATATGAGGCCACCACCGTTGAAATTGTAGAGGGGGCTCGAAGGTAATCCTGATATTAGGGATAATTCACCCATTAGCAACAGTGTCTGGGATTAAGAAAGCGTGGCAACTCAGGCGAGGCAGCTTAGCGTGGTAACTCAAGCGTGGAAACTCAGGCGAGGCAGCTTAGCGTGGCAACTCATACTTTAGCTTTCTTTGTTATTTAGTCATGATTGTATAATTGTTTATATTGGCTATGAGCTATAACAATTGTAATGAAGCAACGAGAAATAGTGAATTTATGTGAGGTCGAACGGTACTCGTGAGAGACCAGGCTTGGCAGGGCCTGGGAGAGCTTTCACGCTCTATCGAACGACCTCTTCGTGGGAACTTTAGAGGGACTTGGTTTGGAGGATTGAGAAGTGGGGCACCGTTGGGGCTTGTCCTGAACATCTTAGATACACCTTGTAAAACACCGAAGGACCCTCACCGTGGAACCTCGAGCGGAGCAGATTCGAGTTCCATCAGGAGTTTAGCTGTGAAACAAAGAGCCCTCTACTTTATGTCCCATCTACTGTAGGTGATGTCACTAGCCAGCTAGACAATATCAAATCTTCACTCGAGCAAACCACCGTGGTATTTGGGGATGTCAGACAGTTGGTAGGAAACCTCAACGATAATAGCCCCGACACACAGTGGTTAGGCAAAAGGCATATCTTGGCATTTAATGCCTATGACGTGGAGGCAGCTAGTGCATCAGGTATTTAATGTCGGAGACATAAAGTATGAGGGATGTTTTTCACAGGCATTGATGACTGAGTTGCATTGGAGGTGGTGTAAGGGCTATTTAAGATCCCCAACCACCTCCAAGAGAATGATGTTCTTTTCTGAGAGTTGAGGAGTTATTTCTAGAGATAGTTATTAAAAACCAAAGAGTTTCACCCACTCACAATTGTTATTTATTACGAAGCTTTTAATACTTGACAGAGATTCTTGAGCATGTTTGGTGTGTTTTCTACCTCCCTACCAAGGTGTATCTAGGGTGCTTACTTCTCTCTCCCTCTAGCTAAGTTATTTCTAAGTTTCATTACTACTTTCTGAGTTATACACGAGAGGTTTGAGAGTTTAAACTGAGTTCATCTTCATTGGGTTTGTGTTTGTATGTCCTATCATTAAGCCAAGGTTTTGGATTAATTAAATTATCATTACCATACTCAAAAGGGGTTACGCCTCCATCTTATCTAAACTACCATCTTATATTTGGCAACTCCGTTAGGGAGGCATTCTTCGAAGCAAGGAGCATGGCGCAGGATAATGTTAATGGAAGGGTCAACTTTAATGACATCCAACATAATGAAGAACAAGCTGCGAGAGAACTAGAGGCTCTAAGGGATGGGGCTCCTCGAATAGAGGTACCTCTGATCCAGGCGACGATAGGCGTTCCAGGGGTTACACAAGCTTCCACGAGTGCAGGGTTGGGACCCACTCTGGTGGCACTCCTTATGAGTAAGTTTTATGAGTTTTTGCAAACTCCAGTAGCTTTAACGGTGCTGGAAGGATTTGAAGCCAATTCCTTCGTAACGCCGGGAGCAGCCCCAACAGCCCCACCAGGTGCGAACACAACGGGTATAGTCCCAGCAAGCATACCCTCCGTTATGAATCCAGCGGTGGGAACCTCATGAGTATCAACGGCGCCAGTTGCAACGATGGCTCCAACTGTAACAAGCATTCAGCATGTGACCCCATTGCTCGTTGCCTCGTCACCCATAGAGGAAATAAGAAAGGAGATGCAAAAGGATATGCTGAAGTTCATGTAGGATTCCTCCCAATCTGTGAGCGAGGTAGCTTCGGCCTACGATGACTTTTGGATGACTTACCCTCAGGAATACAACAGTCAGTCTTGTAAACGCGCAAATTTGTCACAATTCAAATATTTAATTTCCTTTTCGAATAAATGCCGAAGCGTATAATTACGAGAGATGGTTCAACAAATAAACAAGGCCGGGTTTTAATAACTTACAAACCAAAATTAAAAGCATAATTCAAGTCCTAGAATTTGCCTAAGTAATGATTATTCATTTAAAGAAAGTTAGGCGAAACCAATTTTAACATATGACTTGAATAAACCAAATTAACCAATATTGATTTAAGTCCCAAATTAAATGAGTGTGATAATTAACCCGAATTTTATCTTGAATTAAACCTAAAGCATGAGTTCTAAATGATGTGCAAGATAAAATAAACAAAGTCACACTACACCGCGATATACGAGGAAAAACCCACTAACGGGAAAAAACCTCGGGACGGCCCTAGCCTCAAATCCACTAAAAACGGTATTACAAAATACAAGACAAAAGACTTACTTCCTAAACTCGAACCCTCTCAAGCCGTGATGCTTCTTCTTGTATCAACCTCCAATTAGCGGATAACCAACGGAGCTCCACCGCGGTCTCGGAATTCACCGATGGGACTTTAAACGGTCACCGTCACCCGAACATGGAGCCTTTCTCCAAACGGGTAGAATCTCAACAAAGGTCTTCTTTGTGATGGGGTGTAGAAGCAAACCCGAAACGTCTCTTGAATTCGGTAGAGAAAACCGGTGCCAAAAACTCCAAGTAAGGATATGTCTATAAAGAACTTGGAATAAACAACAATGGGTGTAAACTAGAGTGTGTATGAATTTTCTATTAAAATTTAACACTCAAAACATGAATATTTTCCCTAATTAATTTTGCTCTCAAACTCTCTCTAAGAGTTGGATATGGAATGAAAAGTTAGGAAAAGTTTTCTTGGAAAATGTGTTTCCCGCACATAATATTGCATGAAAAATGTTGGTTGAAAACCAAGTGGAGGAGTGGGGAAAAACTGCCAAAAAACTGTTCCCGCTGGAAGTTCGTTCGAACGAACTTGATTCTCGTTCGAACGAGACTTCTAACGAGTGACCAGCCTGGGCTCGTTAGAAGTTCGTTAGATATCTCGTTAGAACGAACATTCGTTCGAACGACATATCGAACGACATATCGAATGACTGTCCAGTTAGGGTTGTTGGCAAAACTCGTTCGAACGAACCTGGTTCGAACGACAAAACTCGTTCGAACGAAATCTGGTTCGAACGAAAAAACTCGTTCGAACAACATTTCAAACGAACAGCCAGAAAGATTGAAAAATTCAATTTTGGCCCAGAAACTTTTATAAACTTTTATATACTTATTTTTAAGTTTCTAATTGATTCTTTCTGAAAAATAAAATGCAGTTTTAATTCACCTAACACCCAATACAAATTGTTCCAAGCTCCTATATACATATAAATACATTCATACCTTGGGAGCATGGAACCTAGGTTGATGACGTACAAACGAGGCACATAAACTACGGCATGTTGATGATGCTTTATACTCTTTGCCGCTACGTCTTCAACAAACACTTCATAGGTCTTGAATATTACAATTAAATAAAATCCTATGAATAAATGTTTTTGTCCGGAATTGAGCCAAAACTATAAGAGGACTCAAATTGGAAATTTTTGTCCTTACAAATCTCCCCCTTTGGCTATTCCGGGACAAAAACCAAACAAAAATCCTAAAGGGCCGTCAAGCTCTACTAGACTCAAAACATACCCCGCCCAATCTTGACTCAACCCAAGGATCAAACGCTTTGCCATAGAAAGATGCCGCTTTAGAATAATTCCTGCACACTTAAGCAAACTCATCAAATGCATAGGGAATATCAAAGTATTAAATGCAATTAATTAATTACTCCCCCTAAGTTAATTCTCCCTTTAAACACATGACCTACTTAGAAAGACGTCTCCCCCTAAGATAAATCTCACCCATAATAATAGGATTAGATACCATTTCTCCCCCTATCATCATTCTCCCCCTTTTTGTTCGGGAATAGGCAAAGGATAAAGAACTAAGAAACATCAAGCGAAAGCTTAAGGTGATAAGACATGAAAGCAGATGGGCAATTAAAAACAAGGCAAAGACAAACAAATATCATATATATATATATATACTAGAAATATATCAATGAACCACTTGCATATATATATAGATATAAACACACACATGACACAAAATACACTAAGTTTGCACACTCGTATGGCGAAAAGGTGTCATATGGAAACGAAAGTGTAGGGGTGTGAACAAGCAACAATTAAATTTAGACCCAAACACTTAAGAAACGTTCACGGAGTTCTCATTTGATTGCAAACTTCATCACAGTTAAATATAACCTCATGTGACAATATAAAGATTGAACTCAATGATCAAACATACACAATGCATACAAGCCTAGCATGATGGTGATTCTACAAACCAAATAGAGTCATGACATTAAAGACAACTAGGATAAACGGACATTGTGCAAACCGTTGATATACCATCCAATTCTCCCTCAATAAGCATATATATTCTTTTGGTGTTTGAATGAATATATCAAACAAACATAGGCCTTGGCAATTGCTTTCTTTGAATGCCATATATTCTGTTTTTAGGCCTTTGGATCACGTATTTCTTTTAGATCCAATTAACGGTGGCTTACTATTCGCAAAGGATCACTTAGTCCTTTCGGAGCCCTTCCCCGTGCACATTTAAATTTATCATGTTTTCATTTTTCGCACAAATCTCACATGCAACGGATTTTGACATGCACTAGTCCTCCTAGGTCATAGATATGTAGATGACTAGATTGATAGGAGAACACCTCAAAAAGCTCAAATATAACATGTGACATTAAGATTTCAAAAGAGCTCGTGCATGTGTGAATAGAGGCATATGAAAATGGAATCCATTTAATCAATACAAAATCCAACTACTCCATATAAAGCATGGTAAAGAACATTTTAAGGATTGAAAGTCTAAACCAAAAGTTCTACCCACATGGAAGCGTAAACGATAGGATTCAAACAAAAGTATATGCCACTTAAAGTGTGTCAAACTAAAATACACACAAAACAAAATCTTTTTGAGTTTTTAACATTTTTTAATCAAAAATAAATATTTACTCAAAAGGACAAACAAAAATCATTTGTATTTTTCATTAAGCTTAAATGAAATAAATAAAACAAAAATGATAAACAAAAATCTTTTTATATTATGCAGTCGATTCAAACACAAGATATAATACAAAAAGATAAACAAGTCATAATTTCTAGCATGTGATATGAAATAAGGCAATGACTAGAAAATGACTAAACAAGCATACATTTAGCATATGAATATAGCATGAAGTACAAACGCTAAATTATGCAAACACTAACACATTTATCCTTTAGATTTAGCAAGGGAGGAGGCATGTGTAAGTAAATGAGAATCAAAATCCCTATTTTGTGAGGCAACCAAGTCGGATTTCCTAACCCAAATTAATTAAGAATTACTATCTTGGGGTGTAGAAACGTTAGCTATCGTGGTTACTTTACTATGGGATTTTCTAGGAATTCGTTTAAGATCTAAACAAAATTTCCTAAGATGACCATTAAATGCATTCCTAGAGGATTCTCCTAAAACATTGGTTTTGACTTTAGGGTTAAAATCATTACAAGAATTGAAGCCTAAACCAAAAGTGTCATTTTTAATTTGGACCGTTCCTAACATTTTATCTAGTTTTTCTGAACGACATTCCAAATCAAATTTGACATTACTAGAATCTTTTAATTTATTTTCCAATTCTACAATGTTAGATTCTAGTAAAGAATTATGCTCTTCAAAAGCAAGAAGCTCCTTTTTCAAGGATTCCATTAAACCCCTAAGGCTATCTCTCTCGCCTTCTACATAGTTAAGCTTCTCTTGAAGAGTTCTCTCATGTGTCCTAAGGTCTTCTATTAAGGCACTTTCATCAATGACCTTGACACTTTCTTTTAAACTCGCTTCTAACTTCAAATTAGCTCTTTTCAATTTAATAGATTCTTTATATAATTCATGAAAATCATTTTGAAGTTCACTCATATCAACCTCATCTTCATTTTCACTCTCTTCTTCTTTTTCACTCTCACTATCATCAAAAATAAGAGAATCATGTACAATGACCTTGGAAGTGGCATGTGCTATAATTTCATCATCTGATGAGTTCTCATTATCACTCACATGTGCCATAAAAGCCACAAAATTTTTCTTAGTGGGGGATTCGGGCTTCTCTTCCTTATCACTATCACTAAGGGTCGCATTATATGAAATGGGTCGTTTACCCTCTTTCCTTAGTTTAGTGGGGCACTCAAAAGCCCTATGGCCATAACCTTCACAACCAAAACAATTATTAGACTCGTCCCGATCAATATTTTCATTACTAGGTTTAGGGATCTTATCGGCTTTAGAAATCTTCTCGTTTTTATCATGTTTAGAAGATTCAAATTTCTTAAAATCATTTTTTACTTTATCTTTGTTAAATTTAAGAAATTTTCTAAATTTACGAGCAAACAAAGCCATGTCTTCCGAGTCACTATCACTATCGCTCTCTACAACTTGTTTGACCTCTTTTCGGGCTTTCAAAGCAACGCCTTTTCAATTTTCGTTTCATTTTTAGAGGGAAACATATCTAGTTCATAGGTTTGTAAATCACCTACTAACTCTTCTAATTTCGTAGAGGCTAAAGTGGGTACAAAATTTAAAACGGTCACTTTAGGAATAAATCTATCGGGTAGGGACCTTAAAATTTTCTTTACTACACGGTCGTCAGGAATTTTCTCTCCCAAGTTAAAGGATGAATTGACAATATCAGAAAGTCTAGCATAAAATTTATCAAAAGTTTCTTTTTCATCCATTTTGATAGTTTCAAATTGAGTGGTGAGGTTTTGGAGTTTAGAAGCTTTAACGACACTAGTTCCTTCATGAGTTATTTGTAAAATATCCCAAGCTTCTTTAGCGGTTTCACACGTCATAATACGTCGGAATTCATCCGGTGCGACAGCGCTAAATAAGGCATTTAAACCACAGGAATTAAAGTTAGCAAGTTTAAACTCATTTTCAGTCCATCTATCGGCGGGTTTTAAAACACGTTCATTTTCAACTAAGTAAGTTGGTGGGGAATACCCGGTAACAACAGACATCCAAACTCTCTCGTCGATAGATTTTAGTGCCGATCTCATTCGCGCTTTCCAATACGCGTAGTTAGAACCATCAAAAATAGGAAATTTTGAAAATGGAGAAAAATCCATTTTAGCCAAAAATTAAAAGATCTTAACGAAATAATTTATCGTTTTTGGCTCTGACACCAATTTGTAAACGCGCAGATTTGTCCCAATTCAAATATTTAATTTCCTTTTCGAATAAATGCGGAAGCGTATAATTACGAGAGATGGTTCAAAAAATAAACAAGGCCGGGTTTTAATAACTTACAAACCAAAATTAAAAGCATAATTCAAGTCCTAGAATTTGCCTAAGTCATGATTATTCATTTAAACAAAGTTAGGCGAAACCAATTTTAACATATGACTTGAATAAACCAAATTAACCAATCTTGATTTAAGTCCCAAATTAAATGAGTGTGATAATTAACCCGAATTTTATCTTGAATTAAACCTAAAGCATGCGTTCTAAATGATGTGCAAGATAAAATAAACAAAGTCACACTACACCGCGATATACGAGGAAAAACCCACTAACGGGAAAAAACCTCGGGACGGCCCTAGCCTCAAATCCACTAAAAACGGTATTACAAAATACAAGACAAAAGACTTACTTCCTAAACTCGAACCCTCTCAAGCCGTGATGCTTCTTCTTGTATCAACCTCCAATTAGCGGATAACCAACGGAGCTCCACCGCGGTCTCGGAATTCACCGATGGGACTTTAAACGGTCACCGTCACCCGAACATGGAGCCTTTCTCCAAACGGGTATAATCTCAACAAAGTTCTTCTTTGTGATGGGGTGTAGAAGCAAACCCGAAACGTCTCTTGAATTCGGTAGAGAAAACCGGTGCCAAAAACTCCAAGTAAGGATATGTCTATATAGAACTTGGAATAAACAACAATGGGTGTAAACTAGAGTGTGTATGAATTTTCTATTAAAATTTAACACTCAAAACATGAACATTTTCCCTAATTAATTTTGCTCTCAAACTCTCTCTAAGAGTTGGATATGGAATGAAAAGTTAGGAAAAGTTTTCTTGGAAAATGTGTTTCCCGCACATAATATTGCATGAAAAATGTTGGTTGAAAACCAAGTGGAGGAGTGGGGAAAAACTGCCAAAAAACTGTTCCCGCTGGAAGTTCGTTCGAACGAACTTGATTCTCGTTCGAACGAGACTTCTAACGAGTGACCAGCCTGGGCTCGTTAGAAGTTCGTTAGATATCTCGTTAGAACGAACATTCGTTCGAACGACATATCGAACGACATATTGAACGACTGTCCAGTTAGGGTTGTTGGCAAAACTCGTTCGAACGAACCTGGTTCGAACGACAAAACTCGTTCGAACGAAATCTGGTTCGAACGAAAAAACTCGTTCGAACGACATTTCAAACGAACAGCCAGAAAGATTGAAAAATTCAATTTTGGCCCAGAAACTTTTATAAACTTTTATATACTTATTTTTAAGTTTCTAATTGATTCTTTCTGAAAAATAAAATGCAGTTTTAATTCACCTAACACCCAATACAAATTGTTCCAAGCTCCTATATACATATAAATACATTCATACCTTGGGAGCATGGAACCTAGGTTGATGACGTACAAACGAGGCACATAAACTACGGCATGTTGATGATGCTTTATACTCTTTGCCGCTACGTCTTCAACAAACACTTCATAGGTCTTGAATATTACAATTAAATAAAATCCTATGAATAAATATTTTTGTCCGGAATTGAGCCAAAACTATAAGAGGACTCAAATTGGAAATTTGTGTCCTTACAAGTCTTATCCAAAGGATTATATTCCTCCTATCTTTTAAAAATACACAGGAAAAGGTGGAAACCCGAAGGAGCATATTAAACATTTCGTGGAGCACTTGGGGGCGCATTGCAATAATAAGAAGCACAGGTTGAGAGAGTTTTCCAAATCCATAACCGATAAATCATGCACCTTGTATTCGCACTTGGCTTCGAAAAGTGTTTCCACGTGGGAGGAGATGCATGTGTTGTTCGTCCAAAAGTTCCTTTTTAGCGGAGGACGAGTTTACTCTGACCCGATTGGGGAGAGAGAAGCAAGGAACCGGGGAAGACGTGGTGGACTATGTTTGAAGGTTAAGGGAAAGATCCCTCGATGTAGGAGAGGAGGTCAAAGAGTCTAAACTATTACAAATCTGTGCAGAAGGATTGCTTCCTGAGTACATATGCCATCTCATCAATGAGACGCGCGAGGGAACTTTTTTAGCATTCCTAAAGGCTGTAAGGAATATCTCATTGGTTGTATGACCAAACCCGATAGTGGTGCCCATGATGTTTAGGCAGCCGATGCAACCTGGGGGAGGAAGGCCTCAGCCCCCACGGGTGGGGTACACCGAAGGAGTAGTTGGGGGCAAGGCACTGAAGAAGGATAATAAGAGGAAGTTTGGAAGAGATAGAGAAGACCCACCACCGTTTCCTTGCACGATAGAAGAGGATGTGAGTTGTTATAATGCAATGGTCCAAGGTGGAACAGTCTATGAACCAAAGGGCGTTCCAGTGGAAGAACCCGATGCTGCAACGAGGGCAGATCCTAAATATTGCCAGATTCATCGGAAGATTCAGCATCCAATAGAGAGTTGCTTCACACTAAGAAGAATCATTGACAAGTACATGAGGCAGGAACGTTGCAAATACCCCCACAGAATGTTAACAATAACCCACTTCCAGCGGACGGGGCCAATCTAGTGATGGCCATGATGAGGAGGAAGAAAGGGAAGGAGGAGGGTTAACGATGAAGCATAGGGAGTTTGAAGAAGCTCTGGAAAGTTGCACTATGGGAATGGCTAATGTAGTTTTATCCATGATGAAGCAAGCGCTAAAGACACAAAACACGTATACAGCGTCGAAGATGAGGGAACAAATCTGGTTATAGAATACAGTGCAGTTTCAAAATCCCCAAAGTTCACTTGGTTTTTTGAAAAAGTGGGGATACCGAAGGAGAGCAGACTGTAAATAACGCAGGCAATCTTAGACATTACGAAGAGGAGCACAGTCCCCTCGCTGAGATGGAGGGGACCCATGGCTAGGTTGGTAAAAAGGTTTCTATCAAAAGTAACATTCAGCAATGCAGATAAGGCTGTAAATTTCCCTCATAACAGGCCTCTGTATGTGACCACTAGCGTCAACAGGGTTAACTTTGCAAGGACTCTGATGGATGGGGGTGCTTCCATCAATATTATGCCGATAAACTCCTTCCATGTAGCTAATATTCCAGAAGAAAGGTTGGTCCCCATGTCTTTAGTAATTTCAGGGTATGACAATCAATCTTCCAAATCCATTGGGTACGTGAATGTTGGGATCATGATGGGAAACCTGAGTTCCCACATCAAGTTCCATGTAATAGAAAGTGAAACTTCCTATCATCTATTAATAGGAAGAGTGTGGATTCACAACCAAGGTCTAGTTCCCTCCACGTATCACCAATGCTCCAAGGAAAATATCAAAGGAACGAAGGTGATTATTAGAGCTACGAGAAGGCCCTTCACTGTCAAAAAAGCTCATTTGGTAGATGCAGCATTTTACACAAATCTGTAGGAAAATGTACGGGTCCTGATAAAAAGAATGGAGGGAGCATGGGTTCCCTCGATTAGAGAAATAATGGGGCCTTTGAACGAGGAAAATGAAGAAGGTGCCGGTGGAGAAAGGTAGATGGCTAAGGAGGTCCCTCGGCCCCAAAATATTTCAAAGCAGCTCAAAGACAGGATGAGACCTAGAGTGGACCCGATGTAGCACGAGGCCCAACGCCAGAGCGTGTTGAGTCGATTTTCAGGAGGAAGGATTGCTGAGGCTTCTAGGGAAAAGAAAAGGAAGGCTGTCATAACGGCCGACAGACAGTGAAAAAAGGTCATCACCGAAGAAGGAATGGTGGTATATCGGTTGTGATGGTGTGAACGGGTGGTCGAATGGGACTGATGATGAGGCTGACTCGATATATGAATGCTTTTTAGTAGATCAACAAGGGCAATGCATGGTGATAGACAACTCCAACATACAATAATTCGTGGAAGAAGTGGATGAAGAACCTGATTACATGATGGATAAACCAAGACCGCAAGCGTAAGAGTTGGAGAAGTTAAACCTGGCTCAAGAAGAGGAGGATCCTCGGCCTATCTTTATCTCTAAAGACCTCAACAAAGAGAAGTGAGAAGCCTTGGTTGAGTTAATTTGGGATTTCATAGACGTTTACGCGTGGAGGTACACAGAGATGGAGGGACTGGAAGAAGAAGTTAGTTGGGACAAGTTGAACGTGATGCGTTCGACCATTCCGATGAAGCAAGCGATGAGAACATACAAGTCGGAGCTAGACTTGAAGTTCAAGGAAGAGGTCCAATGATTATTAGCATTAGGGTTTATCAAATCGATACAACATCCACTTTGGTTGTCTAGCATTGTGCCGGTGGGAAAGAAAGACAAGAACCAAATAAGGATCTGTGTGGAATTCATTGATTTGAATAGGGCTTGCCCCAAGGATGAATTCCCTCTACCCTCCATCGACAGCTTGATAGATGCCACTGCTGGACATGAGGTGTATAGCTTCATGGATGGGTATGTGGGGTACAACCAGATTAAGATGGACCCCACGGATGCAGAGAAAACGGCATTCAAAACCCCGTTGGGCAACTTCATGTATAGAGTAATGCCGTTTGGACTTAAGACCGCTGGGGCTACTTATCAGAGAATAATGAAGGCTATGTTTCATGACTTCTTCCATAAATTTGTAGAATTTTACGTAGATGATTTAGTCATCAAATCGACGAAGGATGAGTCTCATCTGAGCGATTTGAGAAAGGTGTTCTCTCGATGGAGGAAGTATAAATTGAGGATGAATCCAGAAAAGTGTGTTTTTGGAGTAACAAGTGGGAAATTCCTAGGCTTAATAGTGGATCGACAAGTGGTACAGATGGACCAGGATAAGCAGGGGGCGGTCTTGGAGATGTCATGTCCAAGAACGGCTAAGGGGCTGAAGAGTTTCCTCAGAAAAGTCTCCTACCTTAGAAGATTTGTGCCTGGATTGGCCGAAATAACACACCCGTTGACGCAAATGCTGTGGAAGAACACGAAGTTCATATGGGAGGAAGTTCACCATGAGTCTTTCGCTGGGCTGAAGAAGCTGCTAATTTCACTACAGACCATGGTTCCCCCATGAGCGAGAATACCGTTGTAGTTATATCTCACATCTACCATAAGGTCCGTTGGAGCTTTGCTGGCACAAGAAATTGACGAGCAAGAACGACCAATTTACTACCTCAGTAGAATCATACATGGGCCAGAGATTAGATATAGCAGCCTAGAAAGGCATTGTTTAGCCTTAGTCTTTGTAGCACAACAACTTAGGCCTTATATGCTACCTTTTACAATTCATATTAGAACTAGATGTGATCCTATTAAGTATTTTTTGGCGAGAACTATATTGATTGGCAGGGCACCAAGGTGGTTCCTCATCCTCTACGAATATGACTTGAAGTGTGTGGTCCCTCGCGCGTTCAAGAGCCAGGCGTATGCCGATCTATTGGAAATTTTTCCATCAGAAATGTTTGAACCACCTAAAGAAGACATTCCAGGAGATGACTTACAAGACAATTATCTGGATGCAACTGATGAGGAATGGACGATGCAATTCGATGGATCGTCGGCGGAAAAGAAGGGAGGAGCAAGGGTTATTCTTTCAAAAGGAATGGAGGAGATTTACCTCTCCTATAAGTTAGATTTCCCTTGTTCCAATAACGAAGTAGAGTACGAGGCATTAGTTCTAGGGTTGATGGAGGCTCTTCGAAGGGGAATTCGTTCACTCTGCATTAAAGGTGATTCAAACTTGGTGATTCAATAAGTAAACGGAGAATATACATTAAAGCATATGAACCTGGCACCATATAAAACGATCATTCAGAGGCTCCTCAACCAGTTCCATCGGACCAAGATCAAGAGACATCCCAGAATGATGAACCGCCATCCAGATGCGTACGCAACTATTGCTCAGAAAATGGTTATGAGGAACAATAAAACTATCATCATGATCCAATGAAGAACATCTCCTTTGGTGGTAGAATCAATTCTATCCATGGAGAAGGATGCGAACTGGAGGGTAGAGATTAGGAAGCAACTGGAGTCCGGCGAAGGAGAAATGGGGCTAAGAGAGTTGGACCAATATTTTACGAACCAGGGAATCTCTACTTCAGAAATGCAGGGGGATGGTTGTCAATATGTATCGACCCATAAGAAGAAGAGCGAAGGTTGAAGAAAACACATGAGGATCACTATGAAACAACTTAGGTACTTATTTATAGGAGAATTCAAAGAGAGGGATATTTCTGGGCTAGAATGAAGAAGGACACGATAGAGCTACAAGAGAGGTACGATAAGTGTCAACTATTTTTTGAAGCGGCTGAATGTCATTTCGTTGAAGCTCAAACGAACTGGAGGCAGTCCTATATCGACTTCATTCAAGATGGAGTTGTCCCAATAGAAAAAATTGATGCGATGGGACTAAAGAGAAGGGCCCTAATGTTCTATATCCAGGAGGGGCAGCTCTATCGAAGAGGATACTTCAACAGGCCATTGTGTTGCATCACGAAGGAAAAAGCAGCCGAGTTCCTCAAACAGGCGCACGATCCATCTCACATAAGAGGGGCCAAGTTGTATGATTAGCTGATGACATTGCGGTATTATTGGCCAACGATGGAAAAAGACTCTGCTGAGTTCGTTCGACCAACTTCATGGAAACATATTCCATTCCCTATAGGTAGACTTACACTCTCTGGCAATGCCTTACCCTTTTCACACTTGGGCATTTGACCTGTTGGGGGCAATACATCCTTCTTCGAGAGGGAAGATATGGATACTAGTAGCAACGGAGTGCTTTACAAAGTGGGCCGAAGCAATACCACTCAGAATGGCAACGATTTGGGTGGTGAGAAACTTTATCAGAGAATACATCATTTGTCGTTTTGGGATTCCAAAGGTTATTCTCTCAGATAAGGGGATGACCTTCATCAATTAATAAGTAACAATGCTCACAGATAAGTACTCCATTATTCATCATACTTCAACGGTGGCATACCCAAAGGGAAACGGTCAAACCGAAGAGACTAACAAAACATTGGTTAATATTTTGGCTAAGGTGATGGAGGACTTCCCAGGATCGTGGGATGATAAGATACTAACTGTGTTATGGGCCTGTCGAACAACCAAGAGGAAACCCACAGGGTACACTCCGTTCTCGCTTGTTTATGGGGCAGAGGAAATCCTTCTAGTGGAGTTAGAAGTCCCCTCTGCTCGATATGCCTTGTGAAGCAGCATGCTCCCTCAGAATAGACACGTGCAGTTGGAAGCGTTAGACCAACACAGAGATAATGCAATGCAACACTTTCAAATGTATACGAAACACCTCTCTAGGGCATATGATAACTTGGTAAAACCCTGGAAGTTCATGAAAGGAGACCTCATTTTGAAAGCACCGGTAAAGCACATCAGGGGGCTTCCCCTACCAAAGTTTGTAGCCAATTGGAAGGGACCTTTAGTTGTAAAAGAAGCTCATGACTCAGGTTATTGCTTAATTTCTAGGATGGAGGAAGATAAGACATTCAAGATTAACAATAAATGGGTGAAGTTTTATCATGTGTAGACAATTAAGTCTGAACCATTATAGTAAATAACTGTTGTTATGAATATACAAGCTTTAGTTATGAATTGAACAGAATAAAAGAGTTGTAGAAATATAGAAATTTATAACATACAAAAGCATTTGTAACATAGAGATGAATTGGAAAACATGAATTTTTCATTCATAAACGATGGAGCATTACAAAATTAGGAGCTACTGCCCAATAATTACATAGAAATAAGCAAAAGAAAGATATATACAAAATCTTATTAGCCTAAGAGGAACCATAGATCTGAAGAAGAGAAAAATCTCCAGGCGCCCAAAAAAGTTGTGGTGAAAGACTGTTGGGCGTTGATGGAAACCTCCAACCTCGTTTGCACTTATGTACGTTCGATGAGGAGTTTTTCTGATTTTAGCTTGACCAAATGCAAAGATTCTTTGGCATCCTCTGCTTCCTTATCCACAACTTCCAGAAGAGGTGATAATTCGTCCAACCTCGCTTCCTCAGTCCGTTGGTCCTCCTGATGTTTTCGTAGCAGTTCCTTCTGGATGACCAGTTACTGGCTCTTCAAAGTCTTCAAGTGCATTATGAGACAGTCAAACCGGAAGCCATCATGACCCAGCTCCCTCAAATAGCCCAGAAATTGGTTAAGGAGGGGTCTGGTAACATTTGTTGTGGGAGTACTGGCAATTTTAGCAACAATGGTATCCATGCCTTGAAGCCTATAATTCATAACCGAGATGTTGGAACGTAGGCAATCCACCCTGAAGGTTTCAGGATGATGGTCCGCAAGTTGCTCAATCACTAAACCATGGTTGACAGGTATTTGGGGAGAACTTTGAACCACCATCAGGTAGAAAGCATGAGGAGTCAAGTCGGGCAGAGGAAGCTCGCACCCAGATTCACTCTCTGCTATAGCACCGGTCATGGAACCTTGGTCATCATGGCCAGAATTTTCCGAGACGGATGGTTCCCGATGGGGTGAGACAACAGGCGAAAGAACGGATAGAGAATTCTCCTATGCAACCTGAGAAGTAGCAGAGGGTGTTAGAAGAAAAATCTTAACAAGCTTTTTCGTTGTTAAGTCACCGTTATAAGGTGGAGTTTATGAAAAATCTTAACAAGCGTTTTCATTGTTAAGTCACCATTATAAGGTGGAGTTTATGGAAAACCATAACAAGTGTTTTCATTGTTAAGTCACCGTTATAAGGTGGAATTTAAGAAAAACCTTAACAAGTGTTTTCATTGTTAAGTCACCGTTATAAGGTGGAATTTATGAAAAATCTTAACAAGCGTTTTCGTTGTTAAGTCACCATTATAAGGTGGAGTTTATGAAAAATCTTAATAAGCGTTTTCATTGTTAAGTCACCGTTATAAGGTGAAGTTTATGGAAAACCTTAACAAGCATTTTCGTTGTTAAGCCACCGTTATAAGGTGGAGTTTATGAAAAATCTTAACAGGAGTTTTCATTGTTAAATCACCGTTATAAGATGGAGTTTATGAAAAAACCTTAACAAGCATTTTCGTTGTTAAGTCACCATATAGGTGGAGTTGGCGAATATTATTTAGCAAATATGCAGAGAATTAAGAAAATACCTCAATTGTGGTAGGAGCTAGAACGGGAATCACCATGGCGGCCGTGGTGGCAGAAATCGTTGGAGGTGGGCTCATTACATCAAAAGCCCCAACGGGACCCCTGGTTGCAGAAGCCTCAACGGTGGGTAAATCTCCCCCATCAACATTGGGTACCAAAGCCAGCACATGTGGTTCACTGGGAGAAGATAATGGACTCCCAAACGAGGCCCCAACATGGGCGGGTGCAGAAAAGCCACCATGAGGGGCAGAAGCACCAACCTTGCCCCTATACGCATGCATATCATCAAGAGAAGGTGGAACAAGATCAAGAGAAAGTTGCAACAGGAAGCTCGGTGTTAAAATGAGGAATAAGTATAGAAAAAGGGAGAAATACCTCTAAGTGTTACTTACCTCAGTTATGGCACTGAAAAGGGGAATTGTGGTCAGAGGTTTTGTCAGCACTGTGGGAAGAAGAACGTTAGCTAACAATGAGGACACTTAAACCTAGGGCACCCCAACATATTAAAGTTCAGCAGTATAAATAGAAAGGACGTCAGACCAAATAAGTTATAGACAAAATCTTACTTCGGGGTCACTTCCTGCAGATAGAACAATGGGCAGGTCTATGGTTGTCTCTGGGAGAGACAAGTCAGAAGGGACTGGGGGAGATAAGTCATAAGGGACTGAGGGAGTTGTCTCTGGTTGAACAAAGACGCCCACCGACTCAAGAGCATCACCCTCTACAACAACGCCCCTTGCACGTTGAGAGGCTGAATGGCGAGAATAAGTAAGACCGGTCATGGGCGAATGGGGAGGAATCACAATGGATGTAGGCGAACGAGGAGGAGTCACATCGGGTGGAGAAACACCGAAATGTCCCCCTAAGAAAGGGCTCACGGGAGGGCCAGGGGGATTGGCACTTTCTTCTTCAACCTCCTGCACCAAAGTTACCAAGAAAAAATAAGCAAATGTAGTTTTCCTTAAGAAAATGGGAAATGAGAATAAAATAAGTATACATACCTCAGATCTGATAGGAGAAGCAAAGGATATAACTACCGGAGAAGCTTAAGGGGAGCCAACAGTTGAGGGGGCAGGAGACAGATGCACCTCAGGAGTTTATTTCCTCTGGGACTTGGTACCTAGAGTTTTCTTCCTCGTTCTTGATGCACCAGTACCAGTATCTTAAAGAACCCCTGAACTTTTTTTTCCTCCTTGTCGTTGGCTCCGGGGGATCAACCACGATCATAGGAAAAGTAATCGAAGGAAGAACGACGACAGTGCGCCATTGAAATTCAGCATTTATCCGATTAAACTCGGCCTAAGCTTCCCTCCTGAACCTCTCGGCCACTTCCACAGACATGGGAGGAGGAACGAAGGCTATGGGGAAAGCTGCCATGGGAGTCTGGGACTTATATTTTGGTCTCGATGTTGAGGACATCTCACTTTTGGCCTTTTTTGCTTTCTTGGCAGGCGGTTAAGAAGGCCCTTCGCCAGTAACAGCTTCGGTTGAAAGGGCAGTTTCTTTAGGGGTGGCAACGGTTTTAGGTTTGGGTGTGGCAGTAGGGATCATGGAACAAAGGGGAGGAAGCTCGGTGGGACGTACCTTGGGGGTTTTACTAAAAGGTAACTCAATCCCAAGAACGGAGTTACCCTTTAACCCCAGCTCCAACGTAGAAAAGGAAAGAACTGGAGGATACACTGGATCTCCCTCGATGAACTCTGTAATATCAGCCAGTTGTTTCAGCCAGTGCCGTGTAGCAAACAGAGGGGTCACGTCCCCTTGCCTTTTATTACTGGGAATGGTGACTCACCCAGCCATTACAGAACTTATCCCCCACGCAGTAGTAGAAGAAAATAGGGAGCATGCCTCGCTAAAGGAAACCTTGGGGTTTGATGATTGAAAAACTGGGTGAGGAGCCCCCTGATCAAAACCAAATTGGCAGTTGCATCGGTTGGGATTGTAGTGCTCGCTAGTATATCCCCATTCGGTATAAGATGGCAGATACCCATGTGAAAACAGAATGACCACGGCAGGGAGGTATCTTCAATATCTATGCCTATCTCCACTACCCTGGCTTTATGCTGAAAAAAGTCACAATTATGAACGAAGATGTCCTCTTCGTAGGGCCTCATCAGGAAGTTATCAAAATGGTCAATCACAGAGATTAACTCCTTTTGACTCAGTCTGCTATGATAAAGATAGGAGCGTGGGGGCAGAATTATTTACCCAGAAGGAGGGAGGTTGATCTTGGCCGCTACGGCAGGGAAACGAATATAGAGGATGATCATTAAAAGGACACAGTTGGCAAAATTTTCCAAGTTATAACGACCAAGAGATCATTCCATGTCGAAGAGAGTCCTATCGAGCCATGTATAGAGAGATCCCAAGGCGATTGCAGCCAGAGAAAGCTTGGTACCCCGGGCCAAACGAAGGGATATATTGATAAGGTCCCTTCGAGGCTGATCGTTGGGTTTCCCCGGTAGAAGGAAATGGGAAAGAATGACAAGGATACAGGCAGGAAGTTTCAGCGATGTACCTTGACTAGGGGCACCTACAGAAGAACTACCTTCAGCAAAATCCCTGAAGAAATAATTGATAAGTCGGGAGAAGGTGGCCTTGTTCAATGAACCGGTGCAACTTCGGTATACTCGGTCCAGCTCCAAACGGTCAGCAGTCTCCTAGAAATCTAGAGCCTCATCAGTATAAGGCTCGTGGCATGTTGCTTCAAGGACCAGGAGCTTATACACATCTTCCAATGTTACGGTGAACTCACCCCACGCAGCGATGAATGTATGAGTAGTAACGTTCCAGCGAGACACCAGAATAGGAAGGGCAGCATTATTTTTGGAGAGAGTGAACTCACCAAACCACTTAGCCCGTTGCAGCCCAATCTTGGTGAGCGTTTCAACATAGGAGTTCTGCATGTGGGAGTTCCACGCAGAAAACTAAGAAGGAGAACCCCCAGGTGCTTCAAAATCAATGTGGGACCACAGGAAGTCCCCTCGCTCCAAACGAAATTTGGGAGTCCCCTCGGGGTGAAGAAAGCCCCACTCAGTAAAATCTTCATCTTCATCACCCAACAATAGAGGGTCAAACTCAGTAGAAAAATGGACGGTCTTACATGCACCAACAAAATCATCACCTTGCCCAAAAATAGGCGATCGATGGTAAAACGTCAGTTGTTACTGGCGGGCAGCATCCAGGGTGGTGGCAGTGGTAGAGGTAGCAGGCAGAGCACTGGTGGCAGATACAGTGGGGTTGCTTGAGGACACCATGGCAGATATTGATAAAGTGCCAGAAAAGCTTCGAGCAAGAAAGGTTTGAGAGCGAGAATGGAGGAGCACAACCAAAGTTGGCGGTGTAGACGGTCAGAGGGGAAGAAGGTAGATAAGGGCTCAGCAACAATGGAGTTCCCACAAACTTTCTCTCTTTGAATAAAATGGAAGCTTGAAGAAGACGAAGGAAAAGTAAGAGAAAAGAAGGGTTTAAGTGTTTGGATATAGCCGTTTGAAATTTCTGAGTTTAGCTTTTAAAGTTTCCCACCATCGCAAGTGTGCGGCCTCCCATAATCATTTCAAATGAACACGTGGCACTTCGGGAAGTATTTTGGCAATTGAAAAGACAGCGCCACGTCATTAATAAAGTGACGCATAGGGAACAGAAAGCGTTGCCTTCTTAAATAAGTTTGAGTTTTGGCGCCAGAAGCTTTTGTCAGGCATCTCCAGTAAACTCCTAATGAAGAAGATGTCCCAACGGTTCCAAAAAAGCTACGATGTCCCCTCGACACAAGTTTAAACGTTGTTTAGATTGTGCCTCGACACAAAAAAGCAACGATGTCCCCTCGAACATGATGAAATATCACAAGGGAGAATTTTGCAAAGTCACAGAAGAATTCCAGATCCTCAAGCTACAACGTGTGAAGCTTCGCATAAGGAAAAAGTGGCCATGTTCCTCAACCCAAGCTTCAACGAACTTCAGTGCTTCAGGTCAGGTACATCGGGGAGAATTTTCACTTTTTCCTAAAGGCTCTAGCGCTTCGGCACTATAAGAAGGAAAATAGGCCAGAATTTTTTCTCACAGAAGAGGATCATCGAATCGAGAATTTTTCGTGCAGACCATAAAAAATACCTCCACGAAGGGTCAAATGTAGAGGGGGCTTGAAGGTAATCCTGAGATTAGGGATAATTCACCCATTAACAGCAGTGTGTTGGATTAAGAAAGCGTGGCAACTAAAGCGCGACAGCTTAGCGTGGCAACTCAGGCGAGGCAGCTTAGCGTGGCAACTCATACTTTAGATTTCTAGGTTATTTAGTCATGATTGTAATTGTTTATATTGGCTATGAGCTATAACAATTGTAATGATGCAACGAGAAATAGTGAATTTGTGTGAGGTCGAACGGTACTCGCGAGAGACCAGGCTTGGCAGGGCCTGGGAGAGCTTTCACGCTCTATCAAACGACCTCTCCGTGGGAACTTTAGAGGTACTTGGTTTGGAGGATTGAGAAGTGGGGAACCGTCGGGGCTTGTCCTGAACATCTTAGATACACCTTGTAAAACACCGAAGGACCCTCACCGTGGAACCTTGAGCGGAGTAGCTTCAAGTTCCATTAGGAGTTTAGTTGTGAAACAAAGAGCCCTCTACTTTATGTCCCATCTACTGTAGGTGATGTCACTAGACATCTAGACAATATCAAATTTGCACTCGAGTAAACCACCGCAGTATTTGGGGCTGTCGAACAGTTGGTAGGCAACCTCTGCGACAATAGCCCCTGACACACAGTGGTTAGGCAAAAGGCATATCTTGGCATTTAATGCCTATGATGTGGAGGCAGCTAGTGCATGAGGTATTTAATGTTGGAGACATAAAGTATGAGGGATGTTTTTTACAGGCATTGATGATTGAGTTGCATTGGGGGTGGTGTAAGGGCTATTTAAGAGCCCCAACCGCCTCCAAGAGAATGATGTTCTTTTCTGAGAGTTGAGGAGTTATTGCTAGAGAGAGTTATTACAAACCAGAGAGTTTCACCCACTCACCATTGTTATTTATTACGAAACTTTTAATACTTGACAGAGATTCTTGAGGGTGTTTGGTGTGTTTTCTACCTGATTTCCAAGGTGTATATAGGGTGCTTACTTCTCTCTCCCTCTAGCTAAGTTATTTCTAAGTTTCATTACTACTTTTTGAGTTTTACATGAGAGGTTTGAGAGTTTAAACTGAGTTCATATTCATTGGGTTTGTGTTTGTATATCCTATCATTAAGCCAAGGTCTTGGGCTAATTAACTTATCATTATCATACTCAAAAGGGGTTACGCCTCCATCTTATCTAAACTACCCTCTTACAGAAACTAACTGGATCACAAGTTCTGCAACAATTAAATGAGCGTGACATTGTAACTGATAAAAGAAATAAGACATGTTGAAAAGTATGATAAGAGACCAAAAGGAAATTGAGCTTGCAAAAAAGACTAAAGGTAATATTACGAAAAAATACTGAATTGGAAGAAGAAAAGAAGAAATAAGACATGCTACGATGGATGTACGTAGGGTATTTCCAAAGCTAGTTGTCAAAGCTTTAATTGAATTAAGTAATTGATTTGCGATACTATGCTCAAGTGTAATTACTTTAGCTGACTTGGAGAAATTTAAAGACCATATGGCTCTTAATTTATGCATTCTAGAGAAGATATTCCCTCCAGGATTTTTTGGTGTGATGGAACATTTGCCCATGCATTTGACCGATGAAGTATTAATTTTCGGGTCAGTTCTTTATCGTTTGATGTATCCAATGGAAAGATATCTACACACATTGAAACTCTATGTGCGAAATCGTGCTCATCCTGAGGCCTCAATTGCTAAGTCTGCCCTTTTAGAAGAGTGCATGACCTTTTAGTCGAGGTATTTGGGTGATAACGTGGAAACCAAGTCTAGTCGACCTATTAGAATAGATGACAAAGGTAATGACTCTGGTCGCACTGTTGGGAAAAAAGTTCAAATTCATCTTGATGAAGAAACATTGGTTCAAGCTCATCGTTATGTGCTTTTCAACACTGATTCAGTGGCACCGTTCATCGAGTAAGTTAGGTTTTTTCCTTAACAACGTGCACAACTTTGTTACTTGTAGGTTTTTCTACATTCATTACAAAATTGACGTGTGTGCATATTTATAGAAATCATCTTGTGGAACTTTCAAAAGAGTATCCTCAACTTTCACAGCACTATATTCAACGCCTTCATAACGAAAAATTTAGCACATGGTTTAAGAATCATGTAAGTCGGTTTATTCCTTGTTAATCTTAGTAGTGCTCTAGTATATTTGCTATATAAAATTTTGATTACCTTTTCTGTTGGGCAAATATCAGGTGCGCAGTTTAACAAATAACGCCCAACTACCTGACGAAATTAGGAGTTTGTCTTTAGTCCCTCTAAAGGATGCTTTTAGATTCCACTCTTATATTGTTCGTGGTTTTCGATTTTGGACAAAGGCGTTTGATCAATGTAGAAAAACTCAAAATAGTGGGGTAGTTCTAAATGCTGCATAGATGAGTTATCGTAGCCGTAGAGAAAAAAATCCTCTTTTAGGGGATGTTACTTTATATGGACAAGTTACAAACATCATTGAGATTCGTTATCTTAACGGCATGAAATTTGTCTTATTCAAATGCAATTGGATCGATAACCGTATGGGTAAAAAATTAGATGAATTTAACTTTACGCTAGTTAACTTAAACTATTTTGTTATACAAAGATAATCGAGTTAGTGATGAACCTTTTATCCTAGCATCGCAAGAAGGACAAGTTTGGTATGTGGAAGACCCGTTAGAATCAGACTGGCATGTTGTTGTTTCGATGACACCAAGAGACAAATTTGATGGATATTTAGCCGATGAATGGTTAGATGTCCATGATGTAGAGCCATTTAGCATGAAACAACTAGATCAATATCAAAATGTATCTTGGACGAGGCAAGGGATAGATGGATCCATAATTGACACAACCGTTCTTGATGATGACGATGGCATGGAGGAAGAAAGGGATTAATTTATTGAGGAATGACGGGATGGTGGTTGAAATGATTGAACTTTTTTACCTCTGTATTACGTTAGTTAGAACGTATCAAAATTACAAATTGATGATTGAAATGGATGTTTTATTAAATCTTTGTTCTCGTATTCACATGTTGCTTTTTATTTTTTAATATTAACGGTTATCTTATAAATGTTGTGCGTAAATGTTTTTTGCTATTGTGACAGGAAAAAATGTGGTATTCTGTAAATTTTAATGATAATATTAAGAATGCATTAGAAGAATTTGAACATTCATCTTTTAAAGAGGACACTCCAATTACTTTGTATGGATTCCGTAAAATTGAATTATGTCGTTACTTGCAAAAATGTTGGAAACATATATCAGAACAATATTTGTTTGAAAAAATAGTCCAGACGCTACCACCATGTTGGGATCAAGCAAAAGAAAAGATATTTCAAAAACATAATCCAACATGTGGAGAGAAATTAGTAGAGGTACTAGAGGAGGAAGAACGAGAGTTTGATCCTTTATGGATAGAATTTGAGCAACATAAAATGAGCCCAAATTTAAATGTGTGAGATCATATGCATAACAAAGAAAGAGTATAAAACATTTTAAAGAGGAGAGGTTTTTGTCCTAACATAATTTTTCTCGTGCAGGCGATTGTGAGTACGCTTCCACCCTCGTGGCCAATTTCATCTATTATTAAAAGGATAAAATGTGGTTGGCTCAATATGAGGGATTTGGCATATTTTCTGGAAGAAATAGAAAGGTATTGAAAATGCATACTATCAAAGGAAATACGATTATAAGTTTTCATTTTGTGTTTCATGTATAACATTTATTCATATTTATTTTGACATATATGTTTTTTATACAGATCTATCATGCCAACTAAACGCCCTTATCATTCCATGGGAGTAGGAGGGCCATCGGATTCTCAAGCAGAAATGACCCCCCATGTGCTCGGATGTCTATAGGATCACATCGGTCTCAACCAGAATCATCTCAGTCAATGATATGACAACCCTCAGATAATATGGGTGGAGGTATGTGTCTACCTATCTAGTAGATGATTGTAAAATTCTGCTAAATATATTTTACTTTTATAATTATTCATGTCATATTTTCTTTTGAATTTATATCAGATAGTGCTGAGGGTACACCATTACCAACTCAAAATGGTCCCTCTACTAGTGTGAAACGTAGAGGGTTTTCCAAATCATGGAAAGAATGGGATAGTGGTCAAAAATTGATAAGTGGGTGGAATAACGACTGTCAGCCAATCGAACCCAACGGGAAGAAGCTTGCAAATCAGTTGGGATATTTCGCTAGACAAGGATCGTTATTTCCTTTAGATGTGGACGATTGGAGAAGAGTATTGGAGAAAAATTTTGATATAGTTTGGGATAGTGTGAAGGTACTTGTCTATCATTGCGAATATAAATTTGAATATTTTAAAATGCTCAGTTAATACGTCAATCAAATGATCTATTTATAATTTATTTATATTATTTTTTTCGTAGTGCAATACAAATGCCCTTGAAGGATTAAAGCCATTTTGTTTTCAAATGATGAACAATGCTTCGAGGCGCTTTAAGTATCGTATCCAAAAGGACTATTATGAGGCGTATGGCAATGACAAAGATCGACTTGAAAATGTACCTCTCCAAGTTGATCCCGATATATGGCCTAAATTAGTGTCTTATTAGGGTGAAAAAGAAATGGTGGTATGACATATATAGAATTACTTTCTATTTATTTTTATTGATTGTTTATATGTATCAAAATTGTAACATGATTTAACTCTTTATATAGCAAGTGGTGGCCAAAAACACCGAAAATAGGGCAAACCTTTGTGCCCACCCTATGATTCGGAGGATGTCAATTCCTCAAGTTGTAGAAAAGGTCAACATCATATTTTATATTCCTTACATGTTCTTTTATGCTTTTAGTTTGAGGACGATAATGTTGAATTTCATCATTACTATTATGAAAGTAATATGTTTTTTTTCTTATCTTACTTAAAAAATAATAAATTAAAAAAGCCAACTTCCCTATCGACAAGCTTAGTGTGTATAGAGAGACTCGAAGGTTGAAGGATAAGACGTATAATATGGAGGATGGAGCAGATGGTATAGAGGTATTATATTTTAATGTCCATCCTTATTACCTAATGTAAAAAATATTGCAATAAATGTTTTATGGTATTTCACAATATTTAAAACTCTTTTCTTAATTTGTAGAAAAGTATACAAAGACAGTTGAATGCGATAGAAGAAGAACAACATAATTACCCGAAAGTGAGAGATCAAATCTTTGAGGATGTCATTGGTCGTACCGGACATGGACGTGCATTATGTAGGGGATTTGGTATTCGACCGCCATCTGTAAGGTCCATGCCTTCTCACTTTTATGAGAGAGAGATCGAAAGGTTGCAAAAGAGGAAGGAGGGAGAGACTCGTCATCATGAAGAGATTCAAGAGTTGAAAGAGACCACCAATAAATTGTTTCGTATGATACAAAATGTTGGATTCCCAATAGCACCAGATGATTCCCCGAGTACTACCAATGTTTAGCTGTAGGGAACAGGTATCCTCATTTCTCATCGTTATCTAATTATCAGAAAGAGATTATTTTGGATAGAAATCCTAAATTGTACAATTATGCCTCGAAAATCACAAAACAAAGCAAGACCTGCTTATGTATTAAACAAAGATAGTTGTCACATTTGTTTCTCGTCACTTCTAGTGGGGGGGGGGGGGGGGGCAGTACATAACTTTTGAACAAAGAATAGTTAGGGTGAAAACTAGAAAAAGAAGGCATTATCCAACGGATTACCACTTTCTAGGTTTAAGGCGTGTCAATTTATGTGCAATGGTCCACATTAAACTAATTGGTAACCATTTGTTTATTAGCTTAAAGCTATTCTTGATTAGTCCGAGCTGAATAGGAGAGATGTGAAAATGGAAATAAAAATTAGTCAATGTGACTCGTAGGAACCGATCGCATAGTCACGAGGCTCCCGGTTTGAGTGTATGACGTAAATTTGCAAAAAGTTAAACTTAAGCATAAAAACATGCCATCGAAGTGTGAAAATATAAAACATCCACAAAATGGTCCCTTAAGAGTCAGGAACACCTCGCCTGGGACCAATGTGACTCATAGGAACTAACCGCATAGTCACGGGGCTCCCGGTTTGAGTGTACGACATAAATTTGCAAAAAAATAGACTTAAGCGTAAAAACATGCCATCGAAGGGTGAAAACGTAAAAAAACCACAAAATGGTCCCATAAGAGTCACGAACACATCGCACGGGATCAATGCGACTCGTAGGAACCGATCGCGTAGTCACGGGGATCCCAGTTTGAGTATACGACGTAAATTTGCAAAAAATAGACTTAAGCATAAAAACATGCCATCGAAGGGTGAAAATGTAAAATAGCCACAAAACGGTCCCATAAGAGTCACGAACACCTCGCACAGGATGTAACTCGTAGGAAATGACCACGTAGTCACGGGGCTCCCGGTTTGAGTATACGACGTAAATTTGCAAAAAGTTAGACTTAAGCATAAAAACATGCAATCGAAGGGTGAAAATGTAAAACAACCACAAAGCGGTCCCATAAGAGTCACGAACACCTCATACGGGATCAATGTGACTCGTAAGAACCTATCGTGTAGTCATAGGGCTCCCGATTTGAGTATACGACATAAATTTGCAAAAAGTTAGACTTAAGCAAAAAACATGCCATCGAAGTGTGAAACATAAAACGACCACAAAACGATCCCGTAAGAGTCACGAATACCTCACACGGGATCAATGTGACTCGTAGGAATTGACCGTGTAGTCATGAGACTCCCGATTTTAGTGTACGATGTAAATTTGCAAAAAAATAGACTTAAGCATAAAAACATGCCATTGAAGGGGGAAAACATAAAACAGTCCTGTAAAAGTCACGAACACCTCGCACGAGACCAATGTGACTCGTAACAACCGACCGCGTATTTACGGGGCTTTCGGTTTGAGTATATGATGTAAATTTGCAAAATGTTAGACTTAAGCATAAAAACAAGCCATTTAAGGTCAAAAACGTAAAACAGCCACCAGACGGTCCCATAAGTGTCACTAGTAGGAACCAACCGCGTAGTCACGGGGCTCCCGATTTGAGTATACGATGTAAATTTACAAAAAGTTAGACTTAAGCATAAAAACATGCCATCGAAGGGTGAAAACATAAAACAACCACAAAACGGTCCGGTAAGAGTCATGAACACCTCGCACGGGATCAATGTGACTCGTAGGAACTGACCGCGTAGTCACGGGGCTCTCGATTTGAGTGTACCACATAAATTTGGAAAAAAATAGACTTAATCATAAAAATATGTCATCGAAGGGTGAAAATGTAAAATAGTCACAAAATTATCCCATAAGAATCACGAACACCTCGCACGGGATCAATGTGACTCGTAGGAACCGACCGCGTAGTCACGAGGCTCCCGGTTTGAGTGTACGACGTAAATTTGCAAAAAAATAGACTTAAGCATAAAAACATGCCATCGAAGGGTGAAAATGTAAAACAGCTACAAAATAGTCCCGTAAAAGTCACAAACACCTCGTACGGGATCAATGTGACTCGTAGGAACCGATCGCGTAGTCACGGGGCTCCCGGTTTGAGTGTGCGACGTAAATTTGTAAAAATATAGACTTAAGCATAAAAACACCATCGAAGGGTGAAAACATAAAACAACCACAAAACGGTCCCGTAAGAGTACTGAATACCTCGCACAGGATAAATATGACTCGTAGGAAATGACCGCGTATTCACGAGGCTCCTGGTTTGAGTATACGACGTAAATTTGCAAAAAATTAGACTTAAGCATAAAAACTTCCCATTGAAGGGTGAAAACATAAAACAGCCACAAAACGGTCCCGTAAGAGTCACGAACACCTCGTACGGGATCAACGTGACTCGTAGGAACCGACCGCATAATCACGAGGCTCCCGGTTTGAGTGTACGACATAAATTTGTAAAAAAGTAGGCTTGAGCATAAAAATATGCCATCAAAGGGTGAAAATGTAAAACAGCCACAAAACTGTCTCGTAAGGGTCACTAGCACCTCACACGGGATTAATCTGACTCGTATGAACCGACCGCGTATTCACAGGGCTCCCGATTTGAGTATATGACGTAAATTTGCAAAAAGTTAGACTTAAGAATAAAAACATGCCATCGAAGGGTGAAAATGTAAAATAGCCACAAAACGGTCCCGTAAGAGTCACGAACATCTCGCACGGGATCAATGTGACTCGTAGCAACTGACCGCGTAGTCACGGGGCTCCCGATTTGAGTGTACAATGTAAATTTTCAGAAAAATAGATTTAAGCATAAAAACATTCCATCAAAGGGTGAAAACGTAAAAAAGCCACAAAACGGTCCCGTAAAAGTCACGAGCACCTCACACGAGATCAATGTGACTCGTAGGAACCGACCACGTAGTCACGGGGCTCCCGGTTTGAGTGTACGATGTAAATTTACAGAAAAATAGACTTAAGCATAAAAACATGCCATCGAAGGGGGAAAACATAAAATAGACACAAAACGGTCCCGTAAGTGTCACGAACACCTCGCACCGAATCAATGTGACTCGTAGAAACTGACCGCGTAGTCACGGGGCTCTCGATTTGAGTGTACGATGTAAATTTGTAAAAAGTTAGACTTAAGCATAAAAGCATGCCATCGAAGGGTGAAAATGTAAAACAGCCACAAAGTGGTCCCGTAAGAGTCACGAACACCTCGCACGGGATCAATGTGACTCGTAGGAACTGCCCGCGTAGTCACGGGGCTCCCGATTTGAGTGTACGACGTAAATTTGCAAAAAAAAAAAACTTAATCATAAAAATATTCCATCGAAGGGTGAAATCATAAAACAACCACAAAACGGTCCCGTACGAGTCACGAACACCTCGCACGGGATCAATGTGACTCGTAGGAACCGACCACGTAGTCACGGGGCTCCCGATTTGAGTGTATGATGCTAATTTGCAAAATGTTAGACTTGTGTATAAGAAAGATGCCATCGAAGGATGAAAACGTAAAACAAACACAAAACGGTCCCATAAGAGTCACGAACACTTCGCATGGGATCAATGTGACTCGTAGGAACCGACCGCGTAGTCACGGGGCTCCCGGTTTGAGTATACGACGTAAATTTGCAAAAAGTTAGACTTAAGCATAAAAACATGCCATCGAAGTGTGAAAATGTAAAATAGCCACAAAACGGTCTTGTAAGAGTCACGAACACCTCGCACGGGACCAATGTGACTCGTAGGAACCAATCGCATAGTCACGGGGCTCCCGGTTTGAGTATACGACGCAAATTTGCAAAACGTTAGACTTAAGCATAAAAACATGCCATCAAAGGGTGAAAATGTAAAACACCCACAAAATGGTCATGTAAATGTCACGAACACCTCGCACGGGACCAATGTGACTGGTAGGAACCGACCGTGTAGTCACGGGGCTCTCGATTTGAGTGTACGACGTAAATTTGTAAAAAGTTAGACTTTAGCGTAAAAAAATGCCATCGAATGGTGAAAACACAAAACAAACACAAAACGGTCCCGTAAGAGTCACGAACATCTCGTACGACACCGATGTGAGTCGTAAGAATCGGTCCCGTAGTCACGGGGCTCTCGATTTGAAGAAGTAGTATAACTCCCATATAGTTGTTTTCACAACTAAAGCACATAAATTGTTTTCATAATAAAACATAACAGTTTCTAAGATGTTGCTTTTATATGTTGAATTAAGGCACTGTTCTATTATGAAAACATGTTGTGCCAAATGAACATTTTCTAATATATATATATATATTATTTTATATACATATGTTTATGTATATATAATAATATATACTGTTATATATACATATGTATATGTATATATAACCGTGTATACTGTTATATATACATATGCATATAAGTATATATATATATATATATATATATATATATATATATATATATATATATATATACATATATATATATATATATACATATATATATATATATACATATATATATATATATATATATATATATATATATATATATATATATATATATATATATATATATATATATATACATATACACTTATATGCATATGTATATATAACAGTATACTGTTATATACACATATGTATATGTGTATATAACAGCAAGATATACACATATACCATTTTTAACGGAGCTATTTTTAGGCCGTTATGTCCGTTAAATGTCACGAACACTCGTTAAAAATTCCATTTATTCTCACTTGAGTATATTATGATGGAGAAGTACTTAAAAAATGGTAACAAATAAATTTAATTTATTATGATGTGTTTTTATTATTTGTAATTGATTGTCTATTTATCTTGTTGTTAAAATATATGAGTAATTATACATATACTGTTATATATATATATACACACACACATATACTGTATATAATAGCTTGTGTTGCTTAAATGGCATCAAGGGATGAAAACGTTAAACAGTCACAAAACGGTCCAGTGAGAGGCACGATCACCTCACACGGGACCAATGTAACTCGTAGGTTTAATCATTATTTGATTATTGATATCTTTTTTTGTTTTGTTTCTTATATTTTTTTGCAGGATAACATTTTAGGGTTATAAATTATTCGCGTGGAACACATGAACAAAGCAATGGTTTGCGACAGGTAGATTGTTTATTTATTATTGTTGTTGATATGCGAGATTGTTGTTTTAATTTTTTTTACTGGCCGTGTGGGCTTTTGTGTTAATTAAACATGTTGGTATGTATAAACAAAGGAGACTCTGTTGAATTTTTTTTTAAATTGTAAAGAATTATTGGTATGGATTTTTCAATTTTTTAATGGCCGTGCGGCCTTTTGTGTTGATTAAACAAGTTGGTTTTCATGTTTAAACAAAGGAGACTCTATCGATTTTTTTTCAAAATTGTAAAGAATTGTTGATATGCGAGGATTCTTATAGCCGTGCGGGCTTTTGTATTGATTAAACAGGTTGTTTCTCATGTATAAACAAAGGAGACTCTGTCAAATTTTTTTTTAAATTGTAAAAAGTTATTGATACGATTAACTAATATATTTGGATATTTTATTTTACTATAATATTATTTTGATACAATTATTATTTATTGATTGCAGGTTGTGCACAAGAAGTTGAAGATACATGAAGTTAAAGATACATATTTTACTAAGACAAGTTTTTGAAGCGTGACAACTATATTTATCATCTTAATTTAGGAATGATATTTTTTTTTACAATTATATATCTTATTAATTAGTATGATTTTGTACTCATTTAAATATTTCGACTTGAATGTAGTTCCATGGAAGAAATTGTTATTGGATACATGCTTCAATGAATGTGGTTGATATATTGCGTTATTTATCGGATGATTTGATTTATAATGCAAATTAGACGTCAATTATTATTGCAATATAAAACATATAATAATATAACTATTTATGATAGTTTTTTATTTATCAATTAGGATGGTTATAAACCATTCCTATACTCAATAGTATTAGGGACGGATAAACCGTCCCTAATACTATTGGCGGGATCGGGAATTTTTTCGCGGGAACACCATTTGGGACGGGAAAATCCGTCCCAAATGCCAAATGCAGAGTGTTCATGAGCTAACATTTAGGACGGTAAAATCCATCACTAAAATATTTAGGACGCCTAGTATAAGGGACAGAATTTTACCGTTGCAAAATCCGTCCCTAATACTCTTTAGGGACAGTTTTTTTACCATTCATAATACTCATTTTTCTTGTAGTGCTATCAGAGGGTTCATTTTAAGGATGTCGACTTTGCTGGGGCTATCACCTTAGGCCTTATTACAAGGCTATTATTGGTGGGGGGGAATTGACTGTAGGTCCCCAGGTTGCTGCGATAGTGTCTTGGATGTTTTAGCATCGTAATCCTACAGCGTTGGTGCTGGCTGAGACCCTGAACGACTTGGATGCTAGGAAGGAAGGTCGTTCTAATTTCTGAGGGGGTGCCCCATAATGCTATTTATGTTGCTTGTGGAGAGGTTTTTCTTGGCGCACCCTCCTGAGTACCCTTAGCAGTTGTGTCCAATTTCTTTGTTCGTCCTTTCTTTATCTTTGGCCCATTTGTGGAGAGTTAGATAAACTGGTTTATAGAGCATGGAGCACGGTGTCTTCGTTGGTCAGTGCTATGGTGGGAGGAGTTTCTTCCTGTCTTGTAGCTTGGAGATTACTAGTATGTGCGACTGGTAGGCCTTTAGCAGACTTCTTTTTGTTTCCCCTGGCAGCTCATGTGCCAAGTTGGTGGGAACAGATCGTACCCCCTCGTATAAAAATTTTATTTCCGATCGAGGATTTGACTGAATGGCTCAAGATAATGTTGGTCTCTTTGTGTCAACTTTATTGGTTGCCTATCCATCCATCACACTCCATAGGAGGGGCCTGAAATGTAAATGGGTACTACCTGAAATGGCTACAGAAGAGTTTAGTAGAGAAGGTCTTGGCGAAAGAGATCGATCATAGGTAGTTTGTAGATTTTGACAACATGGAAGACGATGGTGTAGTTATATCCAGGTTTTTTATGGAGTACCACTCCATGGAGCATATTCGTAATTCCAATCAGGAGTGGCAAACTTGGGGACCTCCAGGGCCTAGTAATGATGATGAAGTAAGGCCATTCGATAGTTTAAGGCAGCGTCTTGTGAAACTTTTGGTGAATTTTGTGAAGCTATGGTGATTGGGTGTTTTTTTATTTAAGGTTAGGATTAGGTTTGTTTAGGAACAGTTTGGTCAGGGAAGAGGGGTGGTAGTTTAACTCCCTTCGCTAATATTTCGTTTAACAGCAATATTATCCTTAATCGAAAATAAATGTTGATTTTGAACATATTTTATTGTGCCTCTTAATGAGTTTTACATTTAAATTATATACACTAATCGTTATGGCATACATAATCCTTTTGTTTATGTAAATGATACGATGAATCGTTATTCTCGGAGGTTAGAAAAGAATATCATTTTGTGAAAAGAAGGGGACTGAACCCATGTATGACGTATGGGATGCCTACGTACCTCTAGGGGTTTTAAAAATTATCATGAGTTTCATTTTGAAAAGAATTTTTTTTAGAGGATCAGGTCCCACGTAGTCCTGGGTAAGGGAAATGAAGATTTTTTTTGGAATAGAAGGGGTTGATAAAAGTCGTAGCGCACTGAGATTTTGGACCAAGGGTAAAATTTCTTGAGACGGTTTTGGTTGAGTGGATGCGCCATCTCTTCTCCATCAAGGTCTACAAGCATGCAGTGCCTCCTGAAATAATCTTCTTCACGACATAGGGGCAACTCCAATTTTCTTTGAATTTCCCTATAGGGTCCCATATGGGTTCAAAGATCTCTTTGAGGGATACGTCTCCTTCCTGTACACCATGGTCCTTAACTTTCTTATTGAATGATCACACTATATGGTAAAAATCCTTTAGCCTCTTTTCATCCAACAGGGATAGTTTATCAAAATGACTCTGGTGTTATTCTTCTTTGCCCACTTTGCTCTAGAGCAGGATGTGGAGGGAAGGTATTTCCAGGTCAATGGGTAGGACTGCTTCCATGCCGTATACTCGAGAATAAGAGGTCGCCCCAATGGGTGTTCTGATTGAAGTGAGGTATCCCTAGAGGGCATAAGGGATACGATCAGACCAATCTTTACAACTCTCAGTCATCTTGTTGATTATGGTCTTGAGACTTTTATTGGCGGCTTCGACGGCACCATTGGTTTAAGGTAGGTAGGGAGATGATTTCTGTCTCTGAATCCCGTACTCATTGACTTGTTATGTAACCTTAGCTTTGAAGTGGAGGCTATTATCAGAGACTAACTCGTGGGGAACTTCGTATCAATATATGATGTTCTTTCTGATAAACTTGGCCACTTTCTTGGCACTTAACACCGCGTATGACTTAGCTTTGGCCCATTTAGTTAAGTAATCAATGGCGACTAGGATGAATTCGTGACCATTTGAAGCATTAGGAGTAAATTTGCTTATGATGTCGATGCTCTAGGTGGAAAAGGGCCAAGGAGAGGTCATGTTGTATAGCTCACAGGGAGGCAAGTGTTGGAGATTGGTGAACTGTTGGCATTTAAGGCATCTTCGGTGATATGACAAGTATTATACCACTGCCGCTGAAGTATCTAAAGGCATGCACCAAAGTTAATAGGCTGCGGCATGTTGCAGAGTTCCTCATATTCAGGACGCAACCTTTTACAGAACAGAATGCGGCACCTAGCCTCTCAACCTAGCTGGTCGCATCCCTCTCATTCACAACTGCTCCACACACTCGTGCTCAGGGCACATGACACATCACACATGCCTCCTATAAATAAGAGGTACAAACCTTGAGATGGGGGGTTTCGATTTTGAGTTCTGGTGTTGATCTCTAGATCCGATGCTATTACACTTGGTGACGTTCTGTCAAACTCTCTACATACCCCCAACATATCTTGGGGGCTACTTGACACTCATCACACTGGCTCTCCCGAAACTACTACAGACATGTATTCTCCTCTCTCATCTACATCGTATGCCTATTATGGCATTATAAACCTATACTACAACACATGTAATGAGAACGAGGTACCAAAATGGACGTAGGCTCATGTTAAACCATTATATATCTTGTGTTTTCTCTCTCTTTCCTTGCTCTATGTTTACTCTGTACTTGATATGATGATGTGAGTACGACTTGTGTTCGATTTCTCTCATCAACATTATGGCACCTTCTATGGGAAACGAGGTATTTCTATCTTGTTTCTCTATATTTCGAGTTCTTAGTACCTTATTTCATTCATGAGGACCCCCTAGGTCATCATCTCATGGGTGAGTATTGGCTATTGAGTTCGTATTTTGTATATACACCCTCAAATGAGTATCGCGCATTTTTAGATCTGTTCGTTGGTATCCTATTTACGATATTAGATCTATTTTATATACTTCGATGATGTTACCTCACCTAGATAGTACTAAAAAATGCAAAAAAGGCACTAGCCTCGCAAAGACGGGTAACTAGGGATGAGTTTTATTTGCTCATTTGCTACTCTCTCAGCCAATGATCTAGGATTTTCTACCATGATTGTACCATTTTTGGGGCACTTGAAAACTGTATGTCCCTGGTAGACCCCTAGTAGCCTTATTTTTCCATATTTCCATATGGGTTTAACCTAGCTTTGAGGGTCAATGGAATCACGTCACGCAGCAGAAAGCGTGATGCGGCCTGGTGCCGCAGCCCTTATGGAGAATGCTGGATAGCGACATTTATTCACCTGAGAGGACATGGTAAAATTTTCCTTAAATTCAATTATGATACTCCCTTGGAGAGATCGTGGTAAGGACTTCACATCTTCAGCATGTCGCAGCCATAGTAGTATAACTTAGCAAATTGCCAGTCTACGAACTTGTTACTATACTTGGTTTTCTTCTTTATATTTCTTGCATATATATATATATATATATATATATATATATATATATATTAAAGATTAACAGATATAAATGGAATGAGAATCCACTCAAAGTGCAGAGATGAAAAATGAGATTGCTCAGCGGTACAACCACCTCAATCATATGTATGACACCCACGCCTCTCTCCAGACTCAGGTCAATTTTCTGACCCAAAGGGTACTTATGTTGGAGGCCGCAACACCCAAGGTTGTTGTTCAGACCATCGTCGTCATAGCCGCAGAACCCATAGCCCCAGAGGCGGCCAATAAGAACCAAAAGAGGATAGTGGAAAAAATAGAAAGGGGCTTTGAAGCCTACAGTCCACTAATTTACGAAATTGAAAGGTATTGGAACTCATCAAAGAAGACAAATTGCTTTGCTGGCCTGAGAAATTGAAGTCCCCTCCTCATAAGAAGGACAAAGCTAAATATTCAAGCTTCCACAAAGACCATAGACATAGCACTAACAAATTTTTTGCGCTAAAAAATGGGATCGAAAGACAGGGAATGCTGCAGCATTTCCTGAAGGATGCATAAAGGGTGCAACCTTACCTGACATGCTGCATGCCTCAAATCTGCCTTAGTTTCTACTCTATATTTATGTTTTATCTTTGAAAAACTCTATTTAAGAGTTTCCTTTAGACTATATATTTTGCAAACAAGGTCATGAATATATGCCTACATGAATATATGAAATTGGGCTTACTTTTCCATATATTATGTCTTATGTTTTCATTATCTGCTATCTCATAAAAGACTTTTTGTCCTAAACAAATTTAAAAATGAATACAACATTTATCTCTAGAGAAACTATCTTAATGGGATCGCAACGCCCGTCATGATGCCTAAGCATATGAAGGTATATGATATTTAAAAATCGCAAAAGCAACTCTCGGGAAGATTCGACTAGCCATGGGGCTACTAATGCCTGCTATATTTTTTCGGATGCTCTTATTAGCCACGGGGGATTACAATGCCCATTATTCGCTTTCAGAATGCTTCAATTAGCCTGGAAAGTCTTTATATATATCCAATCTTGGCTTGAGTAAGCCCCATAATACCTAGCCTGGGAAGGCTTTATATATATATGATCATAGCTTGGGGGAAGATTTATAATACCTAGCCTAGGAAGGCCTGATAATAACCCAATCAAAGCGACTAAGAGGATCTACGAAAGTGGTTTCACGATTAAAGAGACTAAGAAAGGCTGCAGCAATGGCTTCATGCCAGTTAAAGAGACTATAAAGCTGTGGAAGAAGCTCCATGCAGTTAAAGCGACTAAAGGATGTTGTGGTAATGGCATCATAAACCATAGAAAAGCTACAAAGAGTCAATGGCTGTAGCCGTATTCGACAGTAACGAGAAAGGCAAAGCTTGTCGTGACCCAATAGTCGCAGCTCCATGCTAAAGTTGTGGACAAGACGGCCATACGAGCCCCCATATCATTTTTATTGCCTTATCCAAGAAGTCCTTTATAAGGTGTTCCGTATATTAGCTATGGGTGGCTTAATAACCTAACCTCGCCTGAGGAGACTTGAAAATTTCCCACTCTACAGTAGTAAATCCTTAGGGGCTAAAGTACTGATGGACCTTCTGCAGTAGCATTTCCAATCAAGTACAATTAAAATGAAAGATGTCGCAGCCTTATTAATGTGGTTGCAGTCAGTTCAAGTTTTCCTGGCATTGGCCAAAGCCCGCAACATCTGATGATATGATTACAGTTTTCAAAAGTTTTTATAGTAATTTTTGCGACCTTATCAATGTGTCGCGGCCAAATGATTGTACATGTTATAATAGTGGCTGCAGCCATTAAGGAGTCTATTCATTCATTCAAGAGGCCGTGGAAAGGAAGCATGCATTCAAATATATATAAAGACATCATTCATTCAAGTATTAAAGTAGACAACTGAGGAATAAACAAAGGATCAATTGAGAAAACAAAAATCAATTAAAGGTCGTAGTCTTGAACAATCATTCAATGGCGAGAAAGATGGCTACAGGCTCATCGGCTGCGGCATACTTGCATAACCAAAAAGCAAAGGAAATGATCAACTGCTGTATTGATTAAGTCTGCAGTCCGATGTCAAAAGGGCACGTCATCATCTGAGTTCAGTGATCAAAGGCCATATAGCCACAGCATATGATGAAAATGGAGCAAGAAAATTAAGTGGCTATAGCCCAAAGATTATGCCAATCAAAAGGTTCAAGCAAAAGAATTGAGCCGCAACCCAAAGTTATTTCCTTTGGCACCGCGATTTTAGGGGCTCATTGGGTAAAATTAATCATAGGTCAAAATGATAAGTTGTCGCGCCCCCATTATCAATAAGAAGTTACAAGATAAATATTATAGAACCACAAAATATGCAAAGTAAAACAAGCATGCAGTTAAAAGATGAAATAATTGAGGCAAGTTTACAAAAAGGGATGCAGCCCAAATGAATTAACAACAAAGTTTGCAAGATTGTTCAAACAAAAAATATATTACAAGCCCAGAGAAAGTACAACACATGTGACTAAGATGTCTTGTCATCTTCACCGTTAGCCTTATCATCCTTTTCCACAGTCTCAGTTAGATCATCTGCATCCTCCTCAGCCATTTTTCTGGCTCTTTCTTTCGCAGCAGCCCTTATCTCAGCCACGCACTAATTGTGCTCAGCATCGCTTAATTTCTAGGCCATGATTTGGTCCTTAGAATCAAGGAAATTCTTGACGACCCTATGCCTCAACTCTTGATAGCCGTAGAGCTAGGACTTATTATTGGTGAGGAAGAAATCTCTCGACTTTTTATAGTCGACCACGGCATCTTCAGTGGCCTACTTAAGGGTTGCGGAGTGCAACTCCTCCATCTGTTTGATGGTTGCGGTATGATCTATTTTCCTTCGTCTATATTTATCTTGAATCTCCTTCATCTCTCTCTCAAGAGTGGAGGCATGTTTCATAGCGTCTGTAGCCTTAGTTTACTCCATTTCAAGAGATGTCACGGTCGTTGTCAACTTAACCTTAGCATCATTCTTGGCCTTGACTGGAGCTTCAAGGTCCATTTGAGGTGATTGGAGTGCCACGGAAGTAGACTGTTTGCCTTCCTTAAATGAAAACTTCTTGGCATTCTCTAAGTCATTTGAATGCACTATCTTCGCGGCCTCTTTCAGTTTAAAGGCCTTCATACTTGAGCGTCTGGGACATCACAACATCCACAACCTGTAAAGAAATTGAAGGTTAGAAGAAAAACATGAACTACAAAAAGAAAGTATTGAAAAAGTAAAATTGCCCTTACTCTCAATAGGTTATGGAGAGCATATTCTTCAAGATGCTCATGATCATCCTCCACCAGATGGTCCAGGTCCATATGGTCAGGAACCTTACGCAACCTATGGACCGCCCTGGAAGTTGTGTCCCAGGATGATTGAGGATCTGGTCTCTGTAATTGAGGTCCCAGACGTCCATCAGGGTCAACACTGGCACAACTTTGAGGAAGTGCCAAGTTGGCATTAATAACCACAATTACCGAAGGAGGGGGTAAATTAGTGGTGCTAGTTTGAGAGGGTCTGCGGCCATGCTACATCTCAAATTCAGTTAGCATTAAGCCTGTCGTATCCAAATGGTTGCCGATGTCATCGTCATATGGGCCCTCAGGCCTTTTTTGACGAGCAAACTCCTCAACTTGCACTGTCGGCATGGTAGGAGCAGTTTCGTCACACACATTGGCTACTATAGGACGCTTGGACTTGGTTTTTTTTCTCTTTTTCTGTCTAGCTACATTATTGAGTGCAACCGCATCCTCATCCATCTCCGCTAACTGAGCTACTAAGAGCTCTATATCTATTTCCTCACCTGAAGAAGGAATGAAGCAAAGTCAAAAGATGAAGGTTCAAATATAGTTGTTGCGAGATAAATAAAGAAAAGGACTATTACCTTCCGCAGCCATCACTTTTGGTAAGGATTTGTTAGGAAGTAATCTCCCTAAAAAATGGAACCAGAAGTAACTAGAGTGCTTAAGTTCTTGTCCTTAGCACTTATGACTGCAACCCTTCTTACTCTTCTCTCCAGTTGCTCGTTAAGTTATAAATTTTCAAGAGATGCATAAGAGTTTAACATTAGTATAATAAAATAGAAGGAATAAGATAAATATAAATTGTAAAAAATACGATGCGACACGTTTTCAAAGGCTACAACCTTATGTACCTAGCTTAGATGGGCATCCCCACTGCCGTGGCATCCTGTATGATTTCTCTCTCTCTCTCTCTCTCTTACTCATCTTGGTGGATCTCCCACCCTTCTCCAAAAACATAAAAACACTTACCCTTCTAGTTCTTTATACTGGAAGGTCTTCCAGTATAAAAGGTCTCCTCATTATTGCGGAGGACAAAGTAGTAATACCACGCAAACTTTACAGAGTTCTCCTTTGGTATGTAAAAGTGGAAGAACTCCGTGGGAGTAATGTCCCTCTTGAACTTATTCTTCCACAGCACTACAGATACAAGAACTGCCCTCCAACCATTGGTATGTAATTGGGTTGGGGCTAACTTAATTGCATTAAAAATTCTCCTAATTGGGACTGGAACGGGCAGCCGCAACCCATATATGAAAGCCTGGAGGAGGAAGCAGAACCCATCATCAGTAATAGGAGAGCCTGGCCTCTACTCCGCGGAGGGCACTGAGAAAATCACATTTTCTAGAAACTCAAATGCCTAGGCAACTTGGTTGACTCATTCCTCAGTCATAATGCTTTTAAGGCAGCAGGGGGTCTTTCTACTCTATTTGATGGGCCTGTAGGTGCATCCCTGGCCTCAGAAGGCCCAACTGCTGCGGCCTCATTATCAATAAGATTGTTACTGGAGTTAGTTTCTTCTTCAATTACCGCAGTCTCAGTATTCTCCCTACAAGTAGAGTCTACGGACTCAGAGTCTATAATGACACAATGTGGGAAATCCTTGAGCAGGCAATGCCCAAATGTCTTTAGAGGACGCACTAATGGAATTTTAGTAGGAGAAAACCCAAAATGTGTGTTCCAAAAGTCCTTTAGAAATTCGTCAGGATTCCAACTCATATGTTTGCAGCCAGACCAGAGAAGTAGAAAGAGTCCATTATTAGGTGATGCGACCAATATGGTCAGAGATGCCTCTTAAAGGCCGCGACAGGAACAACATAACCACAAAAGTTTGAAATCTAAAATAGAAGTTTCAACAATTATGGCTAACTACACTAAGCATTAGCCTTGGAGTCCTAGAGATCAAACTACTGACGCGACATGTTATTTTTGGGAAAGAAGACATTAGGTATGTTCTTATATGCCGCATTCCTTCAGTTTATTGGCAAAAGAGCTGCGGATAACTAACTTAAGGCTAAACCCTAAGGTCAAAAGGGAAGTATTATCATTCAAGTGTTGGCATGATGCCGCAGCCAAATAGCACAAGAATATTCTACCAGCCACATCCAGACTCATAAACTGGTTGATAACGAAAGGTGCCTAATCAAAGGATCGAAACCCTAGAATTTGAAGGGTCTACTCAAGAACATCAAGAACATAATGGAATGTTTTCAACTTATGAAACTCTAAAGCTAGAAAATTTGATCCTACATAGGTACAAGGAATTAAAAAGCCCTGAAAATCTAGGCTTGGTCGGCAAGTTTCATTTACTGAATCAACATGGATGATTAACTGTTTATTTCATTGATTAAAGATTGATTCAATTCTAAACTAGTCATATTTTATGATTCAGACAAATCAATGATTTCAAATTCAAAATGGATTTAGCAGTTCACTTTATTGATTAAAGTCGATTCGATTTAGCATTAGTTGGTTATTATGATTCAAGAATATTGGTGGATTCAATAAGTTCATTTCAGTATGGATTTGAGGAAAATTAATAACAATCAACAATAAGAGAATCACAATGCTACTGGAGAAGTTTTGATTTAAATGATACCTGGAAATCAACGAGAAAAGAGGACTTGGGTGTTTCTCAACCTTAAACCACCAATTCCTTAACCATAAACCACCAGGGAAACCACTTGAATCGCCTCGAATAGCCACTTGAAGATCGCCAGAAAACTCAGAGGTTGGACTAGCAAAGCTTCACTCTCGATTTGCTCTCAAGGTTTTCAGAAAAGTAATAAGGGCCATGTCCCTCTAGCATTTACATAAGAGGGGACGAGAAGTTGAAGCGTCGCATTGCAACAATTGCAAAATGTATAGCACACCACAATAGTTAATCATCAAGATGCAGCACCAAGTCACCCCTTGGAACTACGACTTGGGGGCTTATTAATATGACAAATATCATACCACTATCGCGAAAGTATTGAAAGGCATGCACTGAAGTTAATAGGTCGCGGCATATTGCATAGTTCCTCATATTCAGGTCGCAACCTTGTATAGCACAGGTTGAGTCACCCATTCTGTCAACCTAGCTAGCCGCATCCCTCTCATTCACAACTGCTCTACACACTCATGCTCACGGCACATGACACAGCACACATGCCTCCTATAAATAAGAGGTCCACACCTCGAGATGGGGGTTTTGAGTTCCAGTTCTGGTGTTTATCTCTAGATCCGAAGCTATTACACTTGGTGAAGCTCTGCCAAACTCCCTACATACCCCCAACACAGCTTGGGGGCTACTTGACAGTCATCACACCGGCTCTCCCGAAACTACTACAAACATGTATCATCCTCTCTCATCTACATCATACGCCTATTATGGCATTATAAACATGTACTACAACACATATAATGAGAATGAGGCACCAAAGTGGACGTAAACTCATTTTAATAGTCGAACCACTCTATCTTATGTGTTTTATCTCTCTTTACTTGCTTTATGTTTACTCTGTACTTGATATGATGATGTGAGTATGACTTGTGTTCGATTTCTCGCATCAATATTCGGACATTTAGGGTGAAATAATAAACCATAGTGGTCCAATAGTATCCTTAATGTATGATATTTTTGGCAAGCATGTGACCGTTCATGTGGAACTCGCATTCCTACTGTGGATCTTATGCATCATTTCTTCAACATTAATCCTTGCTATGTAGTGCAAAGGGGTTCTTTCGAAGTTTCTTTTGAACATTTATTTATCGCAGATGATATACTTGCCGTTCAATTTGTGAAAGTTTATACAGTCTTTCTTATCGACATCTTGGGCATACCTACCATGCTTGAGGAGCCACCAAATGACATAGTACCATAACTTGTCCATATCATAATATTCCTTGGTAACGAGTTCAATGTGGTAGCAATGGGTAGTCTTGGCTTGTTTCTAAACCAGGAAAGGGTTCATTGTTATTCCCTCGAGCCTATCAACTATGGAGGCCAGGGTGGCAAGGGCATCAATCAAGCTATTCTTTTCATGGGGCAAGTAGTTGAAGGTGACATAATTAAACTGGGAGGCTAGTTCTTTTAAGAAGGAATGGAAGGGTAGGAGCTTTTTGTCTTTGAGTTTCCATTTTTTGAGGATTTGGCCGACTATAAGGGCTAAGTCTCGTAGACATCTAGGTGCCAGATTCCTTTTTCGAGGGCGATCTTGAGGCCTACAGTTCATGCCTCGTACTCGATCATGTTTATAGTGAAGGGAAAGTCTATTTTGATGGAAATTGGGATGTGAGAGTCATCAAGGGAAATTAGGAGTATCCCAACACCGTATCCTTTCTTATTAGCATCTCCATCAAAGAAAATCTTCCATCTAAGGTCCTCCTGAGAGGTGCAGAGAATATCTTCGTCTGGGAATTCAGAGACCTAAACATCGCTTCTTCTATGGGGTAATCAACAAGGTAGTCCAAGTTGGCTCTCCCTTTCATAGATTTCTGTGTGATGTACACAATATAAAGACCAGCTAGTAATATCAACCATCAAGAGTTTTTACTGGAAAGAGCGGGATTTTCTAGCAAGTACTAGATGGGATCCATATAGGATACTAATCGAATAGGGAAGGCAATCATGTAGTCCTGTAACTTCTGCAAGACCCAACCAGGGCAACACATGTTTTCTCTAAGTAAATGTCGTTGACTTCGTACCCAGTTAATTTTTGGCTATCATAGTTAATGGTTCATTTCTTACGAGATTCTTCAATGTATTGGGCTAACAAAGCCCCAGTTGCAGAATCTGTGACGATCAAGTATAGGAGGAGAGTGAGACATGACTGTGGAGTCATAAGCACCGGAGGTCTGGTAAGGTATAGTTTGATTCTATCAAAGGCTTCTTAGCATGCCTCATTCTAGACTTTAGTAGAATCCTTTCTAAGAATCTTGAAAATGGGTTTACAGATAGAAGTCAGTTAGGTGATGAACCGACAAATGTACTATTATTTTCCCAGGAATCCTCGAGCATCCTTCTCCGTCCTTAGTGGTGACATATCAAGTATGACCTTTATCTTGGCAAGGTATGTTTCGATTCCATTCTCACTGACCATGAATCCCATGAGTTTTCCTTTTATGATGCCAAAAATGAATTTTTATGGGCTCATCCGCATTTGGTATTATCGCAGTCGTTTAAACAACTTTCGAAGCGTGAGAATATGACCTTCCCAAGTCTTAGATTTGATGAACATATTGTTTAGATAGACTTCAACTTCTTTATAAATAAGGTCATGTAGGATGGTTATGGCAGCCCTTAAGTAGGTAGCCCCAACGCTCTTAAGTTTGAACGGCATGATAGTGTAGCGAAAAGTTCCCCATGGGGTGATGAAGGAAGTTTTCTCCTGATGGTCAGGGTGAATCTTGATATGATTTATACAAAAAATCCATTGACAAGTGACTTGAGGGCATGGCTAGCCATGTTAATCCACGATCATGTTAATGTTGGGCAATGGGTAATCATCATTCGGGGATATTTTATTCAAATCCCAGTAGTCGACGCACATGCGGACTTTCCCTCCTGACTTCGGCATAAGGACAACGTTGGCGAGCCATGTAGGATATTCGAGTACGCGAATGAAACCTACGTTCTTTGGCTTTGAGCAACCATTCAGTGGGGAGCTTCTGTAGCTTCTATTTGATCGGCTTGCATTCTGGGAATGTTGGGATCTCGAGTTGAGATATTTCTGGGTCAATGCTAGGAATGTCATTATAAGACCATGCAAAGGTGTACACAAATTCCTTCAGTGGATCTTCAAATTGCGCACGCTCATGATCATTAAGGTTGGACACTTTCCTAATCCCGCTCCGATGGCTACTAGAACCGAGATTAATAAAAATAGTTTCATCATCATTAATTTGAATGTGATTATGTTATTTGTTATTCTCCTTATTAAGATTAGTTAAGAATTATTTATTTGCAAAGTCATCATCATCAAGAGTTTGATTAGAATCAAAATAATTAATGTAAGGCACAAAAAAATACTCAAAATCTTTATTTATTTCATTTTTGAGAAAAATTGCATTGAGAACCTCTTTAAAAGAGGTCTCAGTTACATTGATATCAAAGAAAGTAACAACAACATCAGATGAAGATATTTGGATAGATAGATAACATGATCGGCTTGAATCTAGGCAGGTTGGATAGGCACGGCATTTCAGTTGAGGAGAGGCATATCAGTAGCTCTGATCTGAGTAGAAGGGTCTGACGGTGCAGTATCTGAATGGATCATGCAAAGACTCATCCCCACTGTCTGCAAGTTGAATGATTCCTTAGAATCACTTTCCATAGAATCCCTGGTAACTATCATGACTTTCTCAGTGAGAGGTTGAACTTCATGCTGGCAGTCGGCGGCCTAAGGGTTGTTGTCTTGATAGAAGATTTCCAGCCCTAGTTTCATGTTCTTATCAACATTATCATACCATTGTTTAGAGAAGCCACGTAAAGGGAAGTCTTCACCTTCCTTGATAAACCTTCCATTTAAAGAGTCTCTCAAAATAGTCCCTTCTTCTTTTAAGTTTTATTTTGATTATGTCCACCGGAAGGCTTTGAGTTCTTCTGGTGAGGGTAAGTAGCCTAGGCTACATGGGGTAAAGGCCTTCTTAAGGACTATGGGCTCAAGGACCCCTTGTTGGCATCTCCCTAGTCCCATTCTGGGCATGAAGTGCATGTTCTTGAACATTTGAATCATGTTGATGTTACCATGAGGGTTATGTTTCGGATAGATCCGATCTTTGAAATTATCTCCGACTTGAAGGGGAAGTGGGCCAACTCTGAAGCCAGAGATAAGCATGTCATTTGTCCCATGTTAGATCTATAATATCGAACTACTAGTAATGGCGGTGTTTAGACTGTCATCATCCCCAAATATGGTGATAACCTAGCCATTAGTAAAGAATTTCATTTTTTGATGAAAAGAAAATGATACCCCTCGGATACTATAGAGCCATAGATGGCCAAGAAGAAGGTTAAAACATGTAAGTATGCCAATAACCTAGAACTCGGTGATAGTATTGATAGGTCCAGCCCCTATTATGAGTTTTATGGACCACATTACCTCTTAGTGGGTAGTATCGTAAGCTCGCACGAAGGCGAAAGTGGGAGTGAGATCACCAACTTTCAAACCCAAGTAATTGAAGGTTCTGAGAGGCCAAACGTTAAGGGCAGATCCGTTATCAACAAGTGAGAGTGAGATTGTCTTTCCCAATACTTCAAAGGATTTGTTGAGGGCATAATTATGGTCGAGACCGATCTTTCGTATCTATACTACAGAAAAGGAGAGGATTCCAGAAGAGGTTAAGGACTCGACTATGTTTATGGCTTCTTCGAGAGTAGTGGAAGGAGAAACTGTAAGCTCGGTGAGGAGTCTTATTCAAGCATTCTAATACAACTTGGAGGACATAAAAAGACCCCATAAAGTGAGGTTGGCTTGGGTGTTCTTGAGCTGGTCAAGGACTTTTCTTTTTTTTTTTATGGTCATCTCTAGCATGAGGAGTTCTTTGAAAAATCCTTTTCCCTTATCTTCCTTAGTCATATGGGGAATCTGTTCTTTATAGTGTCTCCTTGATATGGTTATATGATTTACTAAGGTGGGGAATAATAGAAACCGTGTATTTATCTATTTCTAGATGAATGGCCATCTTATTGATTTCCCCCAACAGATCTTCGAAGGATATCATTCTGCACAAACTGGCTACTAGACTGGTGTCTTCCTGATTGGGCTCGCCATCTGAGTTGTCAAAGTGGTCTCCCTATCCAGTGGCAACTATATCCTCTTGCCAAGATAAATCAATGCATTCAATAACCTCGATAACTTCATCTTACAGATCTTCCCACTCGATGGGGAGGTGAAGGAGTAAAGGTACCAACTGTCCCTGAAGCTTCAAAGTGATGAGTAGCTCATCGATACTACAAATTTCACATGTCTGTCAAAACGCATCAGCCATAATCTACACTATGTCATCTAGACTGCCTTCATTAATGGGTATCACCCAATAATTTGACTCTTAAGTCGATTTTTAGGATTCCATATATAAGACACTGAATTTGCGATAATTAACAGTCATCTCAGTGGGCAATTTCAGCCCAAACTCCAAGAGTTAGTTCAATACAACAGGTAACTCCATATCTTTCCCTTCATATTGGGTATGAATGGAAATAAAAGCCCTAATAAAGAGTGACATAGCATGTTCGGTGAAGCAGGTAGGGTGTAGGAGAAAATACGGGCAAACTTTGAGTAGTTTGGGTGAGATTACGGGTGTGATGGGTGCTTTACTGGGCACAATTTGAGAAGATGGATCAAAATATGGGTCATTCTATAGAAAGATGGCATTTGTATGGGCTAAAAGTGGGTAATGAGTGATGTTGGGTTTAAGATTGGCTGGTGGGGCAAAACTTTGGATCACGTTTCTAAGGTGGAAGCATTGGTCGATCATATGGCCAGCGGACTGGTGGAAATCATAGCAGGCATCATCTTTGAAATTTTTAGGGATTGGATTTGGTAGTGGCTGAGGTTCCAAGGGTTTAATGAGGTTGTAACTTAGCGGGCGTGATAGACTTTGACAGGGGAGCATGGATCTCAGTATACACTTTCTTGGTAGGGTTAGGGCGACTATCTGGCGCCCAAGAGGTAGTAAGTTGAGAAATGTTGTTGATAGTTGAGACTGTAGCACTGGCAAGCTTCTCATATTTTTAGGGAGTGAATTATCCATTAACTTTATTTGGCTCAAATTTTATTTTGATAATACCTTCCTCAATTTATACACCATCTTCTCGGAGGGCTCGTAAGTGCGGGTAGTACTGTCCTCACATGGATGCTCAAATATGAGGTAAAAAGTTATTCCTCATGATACTGACTTGTTCCTCCTCGGAGGGTCTATTGATCATGGTAGCAGCTTTCTCTCTCTACCTTACTATAAAGTTATTAGATGTTTCCCCAGGGTTTTTCTTAGGAAGCTCTAAATCTCGGCGTGTAACCTTTATCTCCTCAATGTACTTATATTGTGACATGAATTCTAGAGCGACATCATCCCAACTACGGATTCTATATTATTCAAGGGATAGAAACCAATGAAGGCTTCTTTCTTTCAAGGTCTGTTGGAACATCTGGGACATTATTTCTTCGGAGGCACCAAGGAGGGTCATAGCTCGGTGATAACTACGAAGGTGAACAATTGGGCATCATCTTCCCCTAAACTTATTGATGTCTGGCATCTTAAACTTATCTTCCAGTCTGTCTTTAGCATAGGGAGACATGTGCGTGTAGTCCATATAGTTCCCAAATATCTTAACTTGGTCAAACTTCTTCGACAACGGCTTGAGTTCTTTCTTGACCTAGTTCAGTTCCTCTTCCTTAGGATCCATAGGTACTAGAAGTTTAGCCCCTTGATGGGCGAGGTTAGGAATAGGGAGTTAAAATGGAGATGGACTATTGGCAGGCAGGGCATGTAAAGCATTCTAATACACTATTGGGACCTACACATGCTCGGGAAAGGGTGGTCCCATGGCACGAGGAAAGAGAACATCGAGTTCTTCGATAATCTGGGCCCGATGACGCTGTATTTTATGGACTTCAATTTGAAGGTTGTTAATCTTGGCACTGAGCTAGGCTAAGATGGTCATCAGATCGGGCTGCACATTCAGTGCTTAGTCAACGTTCTCCGTGAATAGCTCGTGAAGGTAAATCTCAAACTCAGATAAGGTAGCAGAAGAAACGGCGAAGCTTCGAGGCGGTTTGACAAAAGATTGAAGCCAATAGGGAGCCAGGCAAAAGTCGGGTAGGCGATAGACGTTAAAGGGAAAATGGTTCAAATATATTTTTGAAAGAAGGAGGGAGAAAATTTTAGTTATTTCTCAAGGAGGAGAAAAATGTTTTTGGTATTTTTAGAAAAGGATGAAAAAGGAGAGGAATCTTAGGCTGATTATTATTAATGTTGTTATTAGGTTCTCACTTGTATTAGGTTTGCCTAAATGTAGAAAATTTTTGAACAGGACTCGATCCTGGGAAAATGGGGTTTAAAAATATGTCTAAGACATGGTTGGACTTGTTTCTAGGCTCATAGACGGGGTCCTATTTTGAAAAAGTCAAGATTACGCAAAAAATTGGGTGGTATGCCAACCCGAAATTTCGATAGAGTTTTGCATGGTAAACGACAAACTAAACATGAGTTTCCAAGGTTTGACACCTATGTGAGGTTTATGAAATTTTTGGGTTAGTGGAAGGGTTCCCCCTTTGGCATGACTTCCACGATATACCTCTTTCCTATAAGGGAAATCATTCATCGGTACGTGTGGACAAGCCATTTGATATACCTGAGTGTACGTGAATTTCCTCACTATATACTTCATGGGAATAGTAAGTGTGAGAGAAAATTTGATAGACTCGACGTACGTAAATGAATTCCATGTTATATATCTCCCGTCATGAGTTTGGTAAAGTGGTACAATGCAGGGGGGATCGTTCAATATACATCGAAAGTACGAGGCCAATGGAAGGTGAGAGTCATATTGCTTAGACTAACTGCAACCCGCATGTCCAGCGCCCATCATAAAGTGACACCCCGTTACGGAATAAAATTTTGCTCAATGGCCATGCTCTTAGTGATGTAGTGTATAAAAATGAATGATTCTTAATTAACATATTATGAGCAGAGAACTTTTTTTTATCATTTTTTATATGAATGATGAGTAAAGGGAAAACTACACTAAATGAGGAGCATATACAAGTAAATCTAGGATGGAAACTATACTACACATGGATACATGTGAGTGAGTATGTGTCATGGGAGTATATACAAGTGAGTGTGTGTTATAGTGAACCTATACATGGATCAACTACAAGTGGTGTGTGACATGCGTAAGTGAGCATATATACAAGTGTAGGGAGTGTGGTTGTGTGCTAATGAAGCCTAAGCATGGATTTTCTAAGTGGTGTGTGAGGCATGTGAGTGTAAACTGAAGTTAAGTGTAAGTGTGTGAAGTGTACATGGAGAGTATATACAAGTGTGTGATGTGTACAAGTGAGTGGAAAGTTATATACATGAGAGAGAGAGAGAGAGAGAGAGAGAGAGAAAGGTTAAGAGAGGGGAAAAGGGAACCTTCATGTGGGTGCATATGCACACTTGTCGAAAAGAATAATGCCCGTTTAAAAATAGATTATATTACTCTTAAAATAGTCCCCAGCATAGTCGCCACTGTAGACATTCGAAGTTGGGTCGGGGTCTTCGGAGGTGGATCCCTCATTCCTTACCCCTTTTTTAGACGTGCACATTGATTGCGTCCTTTATCAGGGTGCTCGACCTTCGTCGATATGGGGTGATATGTATAAATAGAGTCGCCAACCTATTTTGCACAAAACAGGCAAAAGAAATGATATCGCCTTGAGAAAACGGCATCAAGGACAATGCTGATGCTTGCGAAACCAAGTAGTTTAAGGGTCTGGGACTAAGTTACGGAATGAAAAGGTGTTAGGCACCCATCACTCCCTTTCGATCTCTCATGGGCATGTGTTGATCTTCTCCTGTAGAACTCTGTGATGTGTGTGCTTATGTGCATACTATAAATGGAAGAAGGAATCGATCGACTTGCATCATGGATAAAGGCGGAGTGAGGTCATCTTTAGAAGTGTTCCCAAAATAGTAATTAAAAATTTAATGTAAGTGTTTGTCGATTCACAAGTTGTTATGGAGGAACAATTGCGTATATCGGACAAGATACATGTAAAGAAGCATGTAAAATGTATAAATCACGAATATATAATTAGAATAAAATAACAACTATATGTGGGAGGACTCGAGTCGAGGGATTTATCCAAGACGCCTACGTATGCCAGGGGAATCAAAGTCCCCGTAGTTCAAACACAATAGGAGATGGTGATTAACCCATAAATCCAACCGGGGACTTTATTATATGTGCGTGTAGAAAAAAGTATTTAAGTGTGAGAAACTGTGATGAGAAATCCCCGTTTGGAATTTACAAGTAAATCCTCTTTTTCTTGTTTTTGGTTTTTCCTATGAAAATAAAGTATGCACGGATACTAATAGTAAAAGTTTACTTTTAAGATATGTGATGTAATGAAATAAATCACTAAAGTGAAAATGAAGTAACTAATGCAAAATTAAGAGAATTTAAAGATAAAGAGGAAGAAATGGACATCTTTATGAAGGCTTGAAGTAGATCTTTCTTGTAAATGCGCCGATATTAACATGAAGTGGTAGTGATTTGAAGAGGTGGGTGGAAATTTTCTCAAAAGATATGAAATAATGGAAGGAACGTGGAAAATGGACTTTTTAGGAAAGAACAACTCTGAATTCAAGAAAATTTCCTCTTAATTACTAAAAGTGATTTTCAGGGGTGCCTTTCAAAGTGAGGTCATGGACTCTATTTATAAGGCCAAGGGCGGTGCTGATTGTAATGGTCCTAGACCTGCCTATAGGCATAGAACCCTATACACACTACCAATAGGTAAGGTCCTAGGGTTGCCAATTGGCAGTTTGACGCAGTTTTTTTTTAAATGACCATAAAACACGAATTGTAAGTCAGAATCATGAAAAGGATGGACTGTTGGAAACAATATTCAGAGACTTTTAACAATCAATGATCCACTCTCGGGTTTGGGAATTGACCGAGGTCAAATGGGGCTCGGAAGTGCCCATTAGTCACTAGATATGAAATTCTTGGAGGAAAACGGATCATTCGTCTGAACCGTAAGGCCGATTAGTGCACGAAATAGACCATTGGGAATGTTATTTAGTGCCTTTAAAAGATTAATTTATCTTCATTCGGTTCAAAGAGTTGACCTTGGTCAAACAGGGCCCGAAAACACCCGATGACCCTTCAGAGTAAAATGGATCGTGCATCCGTACCATAAGGATAAATCGTGCACGGGGTGGACTGTTATAAAGTTTATTCAGATCCCTTTGAATATTAATTTAGTCTCATTCAAGTTGAAGAGTTGGCGGGTGTCAAACGAAGCCCGGGAGCGTCCGGTGGCCTCCGAATCAGTTTTTGGGGTAAGACGGATCGTTCATCCGAACCATAAGTACGATTCGCACATGGGATAGACCATTGGAAACTATGTTTCCCTTTATCTGATTGGGATAAAATTTTATGTTAATGATAAAGAAAATTTGACCTTCATTTATGTTACCGAGGGCATTATCTTATCTTTGGTAGGTGCAAGATATTTCCTTGGTCATCTCTCTTTAGATGTAATCATCGAGTCTCCTTTTTCGAACCAATTCTTGTAATTGGGACTTAAAAGCTTTGTGGTTTTATATTTTGTGCATGTGGTCCTTATTCTAGGAGCATTTTAATGTTGAACTCATTATGGCTGTGTTCGCGAGTTATCTTCCTCGCCCATTTAAATTACTTCAAATCCTTGATCTTTGGGAAGACTTTATAGATTGGTTCCTTGAACACATAATTGATTCCATAGTAGGCCTTAGACATGTCTACTTTACCTTTAACATTTTAATCTTCGGTCTGTTTCTTCAATTATTTACTTGTTATAAAATATTTCACATTGTTTTCATTTTCCTTTTTTTCTATCACCTTAATCGTTTGAATTATTTAGTGGGATAATCTTGAAATAGTCCATTGTCACCTACTTTAAGTAACCATACACTTCGTTATTAACCTCACAATAATAGCGAGCATAATACCTAAGTGTTTTATGATAAATGTTCTTGGTCATGAGTAAGGCGTCCATCTTCTTTGGGTAAGAACTACTAATAATGGACCTGATCGTAAATGACACAACGATAGTTCGAAGATTCTTACTAACCTTGCAAGGAGTTTCTCATATCATTTATTAGAAACATATCGAGGGATGGAGGGGGAAAATTTGTCACATTAGTGGCTCATTATTGTTCCATAGGGCCATTTGTTGTTAGTATTGGTAGGCATTTGGTCAGTGAGATCTATCTTCCCATAATAATTTTTTAATAATGGGCCAATGAACTTCTTATGTGGAATAGCTTCTTCCAAGATGAGAGTAAATAGAAACTTCATCTGATTGACCAAATCTCTACGTGTTAATTTTTTCATGGTTTAAGATCCAACTAATTTTGCTCATTATGGACACCTCAAAATTTCATGTGTGTGTACATTTGCATATTTGAACCATGCATGAGACATCTTTAAGTCCTAGAGACTGACTAAGGTAAATTTATAAAAATCCAAAAAGACATCAACATGTCAACAAAAATTAACTTAACAAATTGGAAAAAATAGGGGAACATCGAATAGTCATGTGGCTATTGCTTAAGTCGTGTGGCAAAGTCCCACACTAGCTTTGAGGTTATTTCATTAATCTTATGGCTAAATTCGTGAACCAAATAGTAACCTACTGCTATAGAAAATCATCATGGTTATCTAAGTCCCTCAATATCCATGTAGGTATTCCTTTAGTCGTACGTCTATCCATTCTAACATATTTTGGATATAAATACTACCTTCTACCAAGTGAAAAAGGAAAAAAGTCTCAGATTGATTAGACTACCACAAATTTTCGTGTTCAACCTCGTTTTTGTATGTCCCGATGCTAGTCCGTCTCCTCAAAATTTACTTATAGAGCTTAAGAAAATTCTTACCGGAACCTTTGTCTGAATAAAAATAAACCTCAAACACTAATTTACACATCCCATACCCCCGTCTAATATAATTTATCTACTGAAAATGCTTAGTAAATAAATACTAGTATGGCGTCACCACTCTCTCATGTATCTAGCAAGATATCGGATGCACATTTTTTACATAAAATGTAAATAACTCATTGCGATAAATAAAAGCATGGTTCATATCCAACATCTTGCATATAAATTGTAATCAACACACAAGTTAGATAAAAGCATGGTACATTTTCAGCACCCTATATGTAAGGGTATAAACTTACATGTGTTGCATATAAATACTCTGTGTATAAACTATAATCAACATTGTTATTAAATAAAAAAATGCTTAACTTCTAGTACCCTTTATACGAGGGTACAACCTCACATACACTATATACAAATGTTTTATACATAAAACATATCAAATTTATTGCAGTTAAATAAGAGTTTGGTCCACTTCTAGTACCCTTTCTGTGAGGGTATAACTTCATATACAATGTGTATAAATATTTTTTTTACCTAAATCATACCGAACTCACTGCAATTAAATGAAATCATGATCCATTTCCAGCACTCTGTATACAAGGATGGACCGTTGAATACATTGTGTATAAATACTCTATGTATAAAATATAATGAAGTTATACATTAAGTAGAAGGCTGGTCCATTTCCAACACCGGACATATACTATATATAATGATGGTGTACAATTTCTTTTGGTCTCAACAACGCCCAGAAACCATGCTCATAAATAATATCTTGTCAAAGTATATATTCTTCTTATCACTTCTACAACTATTAATAAAATCGCGAGATACCCCGTTAAAACAATTACTGAATTGATCAGGTCTAATACAAAAATCACAAGAATAAAAAAAAATTGTTGACATATTCAGCAAAATGAAATAAATAATCATAGTAAATAAAAATGATACAATAATGAATAGGTGGGACAAATAAAGTACAATGTCTCTGATACTAAATACTTCCCTGAGAAACAAATCCATCTTTAGAATAGAAAATCTCAATAATACAATAACCACCTCTGAATATATGTACAACACGTTCAATACCTAACTTGGGATAAACTGAAATAACTACAACTGCCTGTAATGAAATATAAAGAACTATGAAGAAGTAAATGATCTACTCTGCTCGACTTCAACATACTCGAAATGGTGAATATAATGTCGCTAGAGATAATCCTCCAACGAATAACCCAAGTCTACGGCAATGACAACGACCAAAGACATGCGAAAAACATATTCAGTAACAACGATAACAGTAAGTCTACAAAGAATAATAATTTAACTATAGTTGAGCCACAATAATAATAATAATAATAATAATAATAATAATGATGATGATGATGATGATGATGATGATGATGATGATGATGATGATGATGATGATGATGATGATGATGATGATGATGATGATAATAATAATAATAATAATAATAATAATAATAATAATAATAATAATAATAATAATAATAATAATAATAATAATAATAATAATAATAATAATAATGTATCTTCCTCCCAACTTTTGTGGATTTTAAGATGTTGATGTTACCTAATCAAAAAAACATAAAATAAGCATGTGGCTCTACTCCCAACCCCCATGAATCCCATGCAATATAAGTTAATCTCCTAATTACAATTCTTTACTTTTGTTCATCTCTTTATTTAAGAATTATGTATTATATTTAAATTTCTTTCATTAAAAGTAACACAATTACTAATCCTAGTTTCAATAACGGTCTCTAGACATGATTCTAAAAAATGTCTGAAGTTTAAAAGTCCCAATAGTCACAGGCCACTAATTTAGGATATACGTCTCTAGTATAGTCCTTACATTATTCTCGGGTCATAACATTATAGTTATAAATCACTAGTATAAATCATAAACGGGTAGAGCTATTGCATGTATCGTAATACCGAATCACATAGTCCAGAATATATATTGATGTACACAACTCGTATCAAATCTCATAGGCAATGCTCGAGCCCAAAATTAAAAAGTACGAAGGAATATCCCTATTTCCTTCTGGGATCACTTGTGCATACTAGGTATAGTTATATGCCATCCAAAATCTATAACCTTAAAGCCTCAATAATGGATAATTACTACGTATTAACGTCTATCGCCAGGCCTCCACACCCAAGGCTCAGTGATAGAAATCCCTTATATTCTCCTCACTTGCGAACACGGGTATGTTAGTCGTAGGATAGGGGTAAAAGGACCATGACAAATCCCGCCACATCACCTGTGTACATGTGCGGTCAACATCATATGATCCCCATCAAAATTCCTCCTAGTATATCCTCCACAAGCACACACACACACACCACCCTGGTGGGATTGCACATAAATCAAGTAAACAAGTACAACCTTACACAACTGGGTCAACAAACAAATACAAACTACCAACACGTTTACACATGAAGTCTTTTAATATTATTAGCTAATATGCATGTTACTATAATCGATTATTTTTAACACTAGCCCAAACTCCTAAGGCCTTCCCAAACTAGGCCTCATCTCACACCTAACTTTTATAAGAACTAGCTTAAAATAATAAACTACCCTACTCTGGTCATAAATCACTATAGATTAATGGGTGATCTACACAATCACTAAGCATCTATCGTTATCGTACAACATTAAATACTCAGTCCTACACTCAAAGACCTAAAGACACCGAAATCTAATTCTACTGGCAGATTACTAAAAGTATCATAAGTTCTAAATTAATTAACTCCAATTAATTAAGAACTAATCTCCAAACTCAGCATATATTGATCGAACCAAAAACTCTACATATTAGTTCGAAACAGTCATATAATGTTCCTCCCTAGGATTTCCCACATACCTCAATAGTTATCACCAAACAAATGTCCAAAACTAAGTTTTCTTCCCTGAACTTTTGCACGGAGATAAATCTTAGTCGTGCGCACGGGTTAGTAAGTTATGCAGATGGACACTGCAAACCAGATTACTAAAACTTACGGGTTTCCTTGACTCCAAACCCCAAAATACGAACTTAAAAACCTTAATCCTCCATTGATGAACCAACCAAGGTTCCTAACACATCAAAAACAACCTATTATGATATTTAAACCCTAATAGATCAAAACATAACCTCTTAAGTTCATAAATTAACAATTTCATCCCAAATTTAATTCAATTATGATATTAACTATGAACTAATAAATATGGTTCATATTTATGCTAATTTAATAATATTATACAATTTCGTGTATCAATTTAAGTGTTTCATTATTTAACTTTACAAATTAACCACTAAGATTAAGGATTAACATCCATCTTTAGTCAAATGATAAAAAAAATACTAATTAAAATGTTTAAAATAAGATTTATATAAGTTTTAGTCAAGAATCCAATGAATACCACTACAAATAGCACAATGCCAGTTAAATTCATAAATGATATAAACTTTCCTTGGACCGATTGAGAATTAACATCCTAAAAATCATCAAATCTTCTCAAACCCTTGTGCCCCTCTTATCTTAATGTTATTAAGATTTCTCCAATCTCTAAATTCTATTTTAGGTTTTACCAACTAAAATAATAAAATAGCTTCCACGAAATTAGGTCTAGGTCCAATATAAGACCCAACCCATTAAGTCTAAATAATGCTCTATATGGCTCGAAACTTTACCCAAGCCATGTATCATATCAATAGACTTAGATTACACTATTATAAGTTAATAATAGGCTTTCTACGTATCCCAAAAGTCAACACAAAATACAACTAATTCTAGTAAATTAATTATCCCAGTTAATTAACATATTAGCATGTATGAGTCAATTGAGTTAAAACTGACTTATTAATTATTAACATGCGACTTGGCATTATAAGAAAATACTTCATGATCGATGGGACCCGATACTGAGGGAATAATCCAAATAAAGAAACCCACGATACCTAGTCCCTGACGATTGCATAGTCATCTATAATAGTAGTCACTTAAAATATTTAATAAATGAATTACCGTGTATTGTACCAATATCCAAAGAGTGTTAATTCACATAACGTATATGAAAATCACATAGCAACATATCATAAATATAATAAGTGATATATGACATGTCACATGTAAGTAACAACTCATCACGATCGAATAATTAATTTAACAATTAATTAAAAACCTTCAAAAATACGGAGTATTATAAATCCACATAACGGACAAAAAACGGTAGTGCGTAGTTAAGATGTACTAAAATTAAAATTTGTATCCCTCCTTACCTCAATGCATCGACTCATATTAGAGACTGAATGTGAACTATGTAAATTCTTAGATTTCTCTGATCTTGGCCCCTTATATCGGCAATCCTTATCTAAACATGTCATGATGCCCCTGCTCAAAGGAATTTAATCATCATTGTAATAATAGAAATCCAGTGAACATACTTTCCCATTTTACAAAACAAACATGTATCCATGAAAGAGACTGTGTGGTTGACATGTCCTGAAATCCTTTGATGTGCTCAAATCATAAATTTGGTCGATCTTCACAACACTTCATGCTTTGAACATTTTTCATCCCCAGAAGACAAGTATCACTAAAATTATGTTTACCATAACATATCTATCAATACCATGTTTATTCCTGACTAAAGTAAATACATAATATCACGTTTACAAATGGAATTCTATTTTAGATATAAATCCTAATCAACTCGCGGTTAAAACCATCCATAAGATCCCTTTATGAGCAAAATATCTTGCTTTCTTAAATATGGTGACTATCGTTCCCACCATTTCAATATTGATCCCACGAGTGAAAAATTTTCCTCAAATTTTCTCATCTGGGCATTTCCAAACCCTGCTCTAATCCCAAGCTCCTAAGCCTTCTGCTTCCACTGAGTAATGATACACTTCCTTCATATGACTTAACTTCAACATATGGTCCTTATCAAAGACCCCCTTCAAACTTTTTCACAAACTTAACTTTAATGGGTAATTCAACTTTAGAACCACTTTCTACTATAGCGGTACGTGAATAGTTATAACTATTATACCTTAGTAGTCGTTGCAATAATTCTTAGAAAATGCCATAAGGAGAGTGACCTCCACTACGGTCCTAGTCTCCGACTTCAACTAACCATTCCAAATAAGTCCCGCCTTTTGCTGCCCTCATCACGACCTTCCCTGGTCACCCTTCCTCGAGCAACACATGAGTCTCGAACGAGCGCGCAAAAGATTTACTATAATCTTACATAATAGAGGGAGAACGAAATCTCACAAGAGGGATCAACAATCCTAATCCTAAGGCTCATTATCAAATCGAAAGCAACGCTGAAAGCGTAGTACGTCCCCACAGATTCCTAAGGACACTAGAACCTGATGCTCTGATACCATCTGTGACACCTCACCTAATAAAATACCGGGCGATCAATCCTGTACCAAATTAAATTAGGAGTCTCATATAGTTCATTCTTAGCATCACTGTCGAAAACAAATTTAATTACTAATAATATATTAGGCTGGCGTTAAAATTTATTTAACTAATCTTTTTAAACAAACCATTCAAATAAAGCATCCTCACAGTTTATATATGAAACTAAAAATGAAATAAAATAACCGAACACCCGGTTTAACATAGTACAACCAAATAGAATATCCCTAAATCAAAGTGTGATCAAAGAATAATTGAATACAATTGGGCTTTCGTACCGAGAGTTTATACAGTACCTCCTACCTATATTACAAGGATAGAAGCGTCTATAGTAAACCTGCATGCATCCATAATTGCTGCAGCAAGCGTCTGACTCGAAGGAATCATCATCCAGGCGTCCCTGTGTCTCGACACCTATATATATATACATACATACATATAACAAAAGACGGGAAAATAGATAAACGGAGTTGTGAAAATATTTTGTAAGTGCATAAATGCATTATTTTTAAAATATGATTTCTCTAATATTTAAATTGGTATCGCACTCCCATGAAATACCCCTCACCCCTCTTCTAGTAGTACACACCTATTGCATTCTTTTAAAATAAGCTAGTTAAGCTACCCTGCCTAACTAATCCGTTCAGCCATCATCTCAAAATTCTAATACCTGAGTACTAAGAGCTAAACTTCTCCCCATTCCCAACATTGCTCTACGTTCGTGCGTGGAGTGTCTCGCGAAGCGAAATCCAAATAAGGAACCCCCCTAATACACTACTACCTAGCAATGTTGATCGTCGGGATTCATTAGGCCCTCGGCACATAACACATATATATAAAACTCGTATACAAACATATATAGTTCTCACTATAACCTCTGATTCATCTTTATATAGATCCGGATATATATATATATATATATATATATATATATATTGGAAAGGGGGTAATACCTTATTATTCTTTTAACCATATATATATAATATCTCAATGAATATAATTATACTTATTACAATCACAATCATAATAACCATCCCACCGAGATATAACTCGAGGATGTAGTCTCATAGTGCCTATTCGAATCCGAGTTTACTCACTATACCTCGGTACCAAGCCACACTCACTCATGGTCATGATAAAAATATAAAAAATGGTGGAGACGGTCATATGCCCTCCGCAAGTGGAGTACACACACATCGCACTCGAACGCGGGACGAGATGACCTGGGGATATACTCTTCCTGCTCCTTAAGCCAGGGGATTCACCCACATCACGCAACCTCCCCGGATCGCATTAGAGAAATATATAATCTGGTTGTTCCAACCCTACGCCAAAGGAAAGCATGTGGAACCAGCCTCTAAGATATAAACATACCAATCACACACAAATATATTTATACGTATCATATTATATTATATATATTGTATCACATTGTATATATAATCTATATCACTTTGAAATACTAAACCCAAATGTATTCTCTTACTTAAATATAACTCGCACCTTAATTACTACTAAGGATTTATATAAATGAACCCAAATATACGAATACATACTAATTAGATAAATATACTATCAAATTATCTTAAATCAATAGGTATCGCACCACCGAAGATAATCATCATCGATAGACGTACCGAATAATCGCTCCATCATCTCCAGCTTATATCCTCAACTCTATCCTAGTCACCTCGTAGGACTTTCCCAAATATAATCGGCATAAAATTTCCTTTTCTACCCGCACAATTCTTCATATACAATTGCCTAGAGAAATACTCCCTTGAGTGTTTCTCGTCCCGAACACCCCCAATTAACTAAGTCATGGATTCTATTTTCCATGAACTCAAAGTTTATGTTCCGCTCAAAATTAATTTACAGGTCCCCACTCTATTTTAGGTACCTAATTGCTCAATTTATTTATTTTCCTTGAAAACATATTTTTAGTGCCACACAATCATTGCACCCTCCTAGCCCCCATAAATTCCCTCAAATGTCTAGATGTTAATTCCCATAGTTGGGTATTTATTTCCTTAATTAAATAGGCTAGGAATCATTAATTTGGGACCATTTAATCTAAACAAGTTGAAATTGCCAAAAATTATGTAGGGTCGATCGATCGACCCTTGGTCGTCGATCGATCGATCGAACAGGGCAGCTTCTTCTCCGAAGCTTCTGTTTCGGCCATTAACACACAACTAAGGTTTTTATATTTTCTCCCACCAACATATCACCACAACCAACTATATATACACAAGGGAAATAGGTTCTAATCATCCTAGAACCAAGAATCAACAACTGAATTCAATTGATTTGTAACGTTCTCAAATTGGATATTAACCGAGTTTTATCCATTAAATCTTCCGAAACACCCTTTGATTCATGAAAACCCTACCCAAAAATCTTTGTGGTTTATTATTACCAACTAAGATATGAGATTCATGCGTGAAAGAATAAAGTAAGTAAACACTTGCCTCGTGGATAAAATCCGACGACCTTGAGTCGAGTCTCGCGGAGTTTGGCCAAGATCTCCTTTTCTCTCCTCTTTTCTCTCTTCCTTTCTTCCTCTCTTTATTTTCTCTCTTTTTATTTCTTTGTCCCACTCTCTCGTGCCTTATATAGAGAGAAATAAGGGTTTATCCCATATAAACCCAAAAATGACTCGTTTACTCAATTACGAGTCCCTACTGGTCCAAAAATTCCCGGAATCCAAACACTACTCCCGGATACTCTATTATGACTATCTCAGCCATTTCGAAACCAATCACACACTCGAAATATCCATCTGAGGTACTTAACTACAATTCACTAATTAAACCCAATACATCTCAATGCGGGTTTTCCAATCAAAATATTATCCTTTGTCGCTTTACCCAACTGCGACATGTAATTGAAATAGTCCAACTCATTTACTTAATCCCAAAAGTAAATGTAGCATACATCGAAAATCATCTAGCCTGCATAAACTCCAAAAATTATTTTCCTCATAAATTTCTCAAATTTCCAAATTATAGCCATTTATGAAATTTATATTATCCATAAAAGTACGGGGTATTACACTCCCCCCCCCCCCCTTACAATGGAATTTCGTCCCCAAAATTCAGATACGACTAGTACTACCAACCTAGGATTGCTAATCACACTACATCCTAGTGCACAAAAGTCGTATAGTACTAACCCAATGGCACTCAATCATGCACTCGTTCACGGTACCCATCTATCTCAAGGCTTATACTCTAACGCACTAGCTTAACGAAATATCTACATGCTACAATGCTACCTCGTCGCAAGGTTGACTATAATGTCACACCGTTCCTAGTGCTTCTATAGCCATATGTAAGGAAAATGAGCCTATTATCTTCGCTCTAATTTTTATTGATCCCATTAGAGATCTGCTACTCTAGGCGTCCACTCATCTACATTAGGACATCTAATTTCCCTAAAAAAGAAACAACACTAGTGCTCGACTATTCCCGTCATTTTTCTCGCTTATCTTAGGTGTGCTAACTCTTATTGCACAAATATAATTGGATCGTTGCGTACCTCCTACGAGGTTCCATCCAGCCCATTCCAAATCCAGTTATAACTGCCTCGCAGGATAATCTTCAGCTTTATATACTACGTCCCTTCTATTTCTGGCGGTATAAAAAACTAACTTATCAAGGTGCGTATACACCCTATAATCCGTGCTTATCTGTACCACTACCGCAAACATCACAAACGCAACACTCTCTCTAAAGATGGGCCTTATTTCCTAGGCCTAGTACTAACACGTGGGTTTTCCTAACCCGAAAAATTTTAAATTCAATTCTCCCTATACCTGGAAATCCAATCCATCTCAAGGTTAACCCACCAATCTTCTTGTGTTTAACTCCCAGCAATCTTCGTATATTGGTGCCACTAGTCCTACTTTCTTTACTCCCAAGTAACCCTAAGATCGATGTGTTTCCTACACACGTAAAAAGAGTACTATACTAACTATATCTATAGTGCCCAAGACCTATCTCAATTTTTGGCATTCGCTCAGTTTCATGTGTGGGACGTCTTGCAAAGCGAAATCTAGACAAGGAACCCCTCCTATACACTAATACTTTACTTTGTCGGTCGTGGAGGTATATTAGTTTCCAATATGCCACTGGTATAATCCTATACCACCTATTAACCAAATGTGGTCAGAACTCCTACTTCTTTCTAGGAGCCACACCACCAAGCGCATGTACTAACACTAAGTCCTTAGCGCAAACAACAACGAGCTTAAACTCACGGTTTATCAACAAATTATGCATACCTTAAATCATATATAAGGTCACCACGCACTCAAATCTTTACAATGAAACATCAACTCATGGAGGTTACATATAAACATATTATAAGAGCGAGCTCAATCTGTATCCAAATGAGATATCGCAACAACAACCTGTTCCACCCTGGAATCGCAGATACGATAGTCTTGGAATCATTAGCCTGCTATCGCTCTGATAATACAATAACATTACTCTTACAATAGTATTATACTTTTAATAACACACACCAAACGGGCAGTGAAAACCAAATATAAGCTCGAAATGCCAACACCCATTTTCATAACGAATGAAGAAAACTGAGCCCCGTTACCTCATAAAAGCATATAAACATACACTATATAATGTTATTGATATTACCAGTAAACTCGACTCACACACGAATCTAGGTCTAATAAAATATTGTGAGTCAATCCTATCACACAGAATATACCTCCTTCATCCGAGGGGAAAATCATAACAACATTCTTACCAATTACCCTGGCTATTCCCATTGGTTCCTGGACATGGTACACTTTCCCTAACTGAACCAAAAACTACTTTAATAAATTCCCCATCTAGGCATCCTACTTTTTCCCTTTAATTCCTACTGGGCAAGGGCTAATTGTGTGCTTCTACACTCCACATCGCAACATTCCCCATCTCTGGCCACCCTGACCATGTTAAGGTTATCAATATCTCAGACTCTAAAGCCTCAATCCTAAAAATTACATTCATAGTCCCCTTAACTTCTTCATCAAAAGGAAACATGCAACAGGCCTCAACAACCCTATTTATATAAATCCCTGGGTGGATGTCCACCAATGGGGTTCCACGAACACAAATTCTCCATAAGTTCTAGGAACACTTTCTAGTGATACTATCATTCTTCTGAAGGACTCTCTCTTCATTGTACCTACCATACTTTGGTACAAAGTTCACTTATCCTTATAACACTTTATTCACTGCCGGCCTCTGATCGATCCTCATGTGAATAATCTAAAAACTGCATTCTTTTCATTTCTGCTAAATCATTAGAACTCGCGGTTAAAACTATCCGCAAGATCCCTTTATGAGAAAAATAGCATGATCTCTTAAATATGGTGACTATCGTTCCCATCATTTCAATATTCCTCCCAGGAGTGAAAAAATTTCCTCAAATTTTCACATCTGGGCATTTCCAAACCCTGCTCTAATCCCAAGCTCTTGAGCCTTCTTCTTCCACTGAGTAATGACACACTTCCTTCACATGACTTAACTTCAACATATGGTCCTTATCAAAGACCCCCTTCAAACTTTTTACCAAACTTAACTTTACTGGGTAATTCAACTTTAGCACCACTTTCTACTATAGCGGTACGTGAATAGTTATAACTACTATACCTTAGTAGTCGTTGCAATAATTTTTAGCAAATGCCATAAGGAGAGTGACCTCTACTGCGGTCCTAGTCCCTAACTTTAACTAACCTCTCCAAAATAAGTCCCGCCTTCTGTTGCCTTCATCACGGCCTTCCCTAGTCGCCCTTCCTCGAGCATCACACGAGTCTCGAACGAGCGTGCAAAAGATTTACTATAATCTTACATAATAGAGGGAGAACGAAATCTCACAAGAGGGATCAACAATCCTAATCCTAAGGCTCCATATCAAATTGAAAGCAACACTGAAAGCGTAGTACATCCTCACAGATTCCTAAAGACACTAGAACCTGATGCTCTTATACCATCTGTGACACCCCGCCTAATAAAATACCAGGCGATCAATCTTGTACCAAATTAAAACAGGAGTCTCATATGGTTCATTCATAGCATCACTGTCGAAAACCAATTTAATTACTAACAACCTATTAGGCTGGCGTCAAAATTTTATTTAACTAATCTTTTTAAACAAACCATTCAAATAAAACATCCACGCAGTTTATATATGAAACTGAAAATGAAATAAAATAACCAAACACTCGGTTTAACATAGTACAACCAAATTGAATAGTAGTAAATCAAAGTGTGGTAAAAGAATAATTTAATAGTACTGGGATTTCGGCCCGAGAGTTTCTATAGTACCACCTATCTAGATTACAAGGATAGAAGCATCTACAGTAAACCTGCATGCAATCACAGCTGCTGCAGTAAGCATATGACTCGAAGGAATCATCATCCAGGCGTCCCTGTGTCTGGACAACTATATATATATATATATATATATATATATATATAAAGAGGGGAAAATAGATAAATAGGTCAGAGCCTGAGTTGTGAAAATATTTTGCAAGTGCATATATGCTTTATTTTTAAAATATGATTTCTTTAATATTTAAATTGGTATCACACTCCCATAAAATACCCCGCACCCCTCTTCTAGTAGTCCACACCTATCGCATTCTTTTAAAATAAACTAGTTAAGCTACCCTGCCTAACTAATCCGTTCACCCATCATCTCAAAATTCTAATACCCGAGTACTAAGAGCTAAACTTCTCCCCATTCCCAACATTGCTCTACGTTCGTGCGTGGAGTGTCTCGCGAAGCAAAATCCAAATAAGGAACCCCCCCAATACACTACTACCTGGCAATGTTGATCGTCGGGATTCATTAGGCCCTCAACACATAGCACATATATATATATAACTCATATACAAACATATATAGTTCTCACTATAACCTCTGATTCATCTTTATATAGATCCGGATATATATATATATATATCTATCGGAAAGGGGATAATACCTTATTATTCTTTTAACCATATATATATAATATCTCAATGAATATAATTATACTTATTACAATCACAAGCATAATAACCATCCCACCGAGATATAACTCGAGGATGTAGTCTCATAGTGCCTATTCGAATCCGAGTTTACTCACTATACCTTGGTACCAAGCCACACTCACTCATGGTTATGGTAAAAATATAAAAAATGGTGGAGGCGGTCATATTCCCTCTGCAAGTGGAATACACACACATCGCACTCGAACGCGGGACGAGATGACCTGGGATATACTCTCCCTGCTCCTCAAGCCAGGGGATTCACCCACATCACGCAACCTCCCCGGATCGCATTAGAGAAACATATAATCTGGTTGTTCCCAACCCTACGCCAAAGGAAAGCCTGTGGAACCAGCCTCTAAGATATAAACATACCAATCACACACAAATATATTTATACGAATCATATTATATTATATGTACTGTATCACATCGTATATATAATCTATATCACTTTGAAATACTAAACCCAAATGTATTCTCTTACTTAAATATAACTCGCACGTTAATTACTACTAAGGATTTATATATATAAACCCAAATATACGAATACATACTAATTAGATAAGTATACTATCAAATTATCTTAAATCAATAGGTATCGCACCACCGAAAATAATCGTCATCATTAGACGTACCGAATAATAGCTCCATCATCTCCAGCTTATATCCTCAACTCTATCCTAGTCACCTCGTAGGACTTTCCATAAAAAATCGGCATAAAATTTCCTTTACTACGTGCACAATTCTCTATATATAATTGCCTGTAGAAATACTTCCTTGAGTGTTTCTCGTCCCGAACACCCCCAATTAACTAAGTCATGGATTTTATTTTCTATGAACTCAAAGTTTACATTTCGCTCAAAATTAATTTACAGATCCCCACTCTATTTTAGGTATCTAATTGCTGGATTGATTTATTTTCCTCGAAAACTTATTTTTAGTGCCACACAATCATTGCACCCTCCTAGCCCCCATAAATTCCCTCAAATAACTAGATGTTAATTCCCTTAGTTGGGTATTTATTTCCTCAATTAAATTGGCTAGGAATCATTAATTTGGTAATTTATCCCATTTAAACTTAACAACCCGAAATTGCCAAAAATTCTGTAGGGTCGATCGATCGACCCTTGGTCTCCGATCGATCGATCGAACAGGGTAGCTTCTTCTCCGAAGCTTCTGTTTCAGCCATTAACACATAACTAAGATTTTTATATTTTCTCCCACCAACATATAACCACAACCAACTATATATACACAAGGGAAATAGGTTCTAATCATCCTAGAACCAAGAATTAACAACTAAATTCAGTAGATTTCTAACTTTCTCAAATTGGATGTTGTAGACACCCCATTCTATTACCCATTCAACTCTCCTTAGGTCCCTAGCACCTCCCTTCATCACTACAAACCCATGTCATACCCCGAGTACCGACCTAAAGGCCATCGGGCACTCCCAAGTTCCGTTTGATCAAAAGTCAAACTCTTCAGCTCGATCGAGACTGAATGGATCTTCAAAGGGCACTGAAACCCCTTTCCAATGGTCCATCCCTTGCGTGATTCTGACTAACCATGCGAACGAACGACCCATTTTACACCGAAACCTGATCTAGAGGCCACCGGACGCTCCCCGGCTCCGTTTGACCAAAGTCAACTCTTTAACTTGATCGATATTGAATGAATCTTCGAAGGGCACTCAAACCTCTTTCCAACGGTCCGCTTCGTGCGTGATTCTAACTTACGGTACGGAGGAAATATCCGTTTTACTCCGAGAGGTCACCAAATGCTTCCAGGGCCTGGTTGACCAAAATCAACTTCCCGAACCATACCAAAATCTTTAAAATTTTGAATTACATCTCCTAACCTTTCCAACGGTCCACCCCGTGCCCAATTCAGACTTACCATGCGAACGAACGATCCGTTTGCATCTGACGATTCCCCGTCCAATGGACCGATGAGCGTTTCCGAGCCACATTTGACCCAAAGTCAACTCCCGAATCTGAGAGAGATCCAAAAGAATTTCGAAGGTCTCTCAATTAACTTTCCAATGGTTCACCCCGTGTGTAATTCGAATCAACGGTTCGTGCTTTGCGACCAATTTTTTGAAAAGGCCTGAAAGACACTGCCAAACGGTAGGTCTCAGACCCTGCCTGTCGGCAGTGTGCCTAAACACACCTGCCGATTGGCAGGAACAGGGCTATGTCGATCGACAATGACCTGGGACTATAAAAAGTAGGCCTTGCCCTCATTGCAAGGGGAGCCCAGATCAGAAACATATCACTCTCAGCAAATCCAAAAACCTCTCTCGAAGTCAGCGTGATTTCCACATCCAAATCCCTTTCCAGCCTTCACTTTTCATTATCCTTTTCATCAAACTTGGTGAATTCACCACTCTCCATCATCATCCAAGTACAAGGGTTTCTCTCCAACATTTAAGATCAAGCTCAAGATCTTCAAGAAGGTCCAATCTTCTCAATCCTCTCCTAAATTCTCATAAATTCGCAATAACTTGTTTTATTATTTAGTACTTTTTGTTCTCTCATCTCACATATCCTAATATACTTTTTATTTAGTATTATTGTACATCTCTTATTTTCATATAAATAAAAACCCAAAAAATTAGAAAATGAGGTTTTGCTCACAAATTCTAAATAGGAATTCTCACACTTTTATAACACTTTTCTCACAACTAAAACACTTTTTTTACCCACACACACACACATAAATAAGAGAATCCCCCGGTTCGATTTATGGGATAAACCCCACCCCTCATTTTGCATACGAACTACGTGGACTTTGATGCCTCTATAGGCTACGTAGGCGTCTTGGGGTAAAACCCGAGATTCGAGTCATTTTCTCACTTTTCCTCTCATTTTCTATTTTCTCTAAACTCCACTCTCTTATATTACATATATCTATATATACATATATTTGTTCCTAGTGGCGTATTATTCTACATGCATTATCGCTCCATCATAACGATCAACGCAAGGATAATCGCGTAAATCCTATGTTTTAATATTATCTTTACATTCCTACGGATGAATCGCTTTATCTCTTCCATGATATAAGTCGATGATTTCTATCTCCACTATATATACACATGCACACATATCACGGGGAAAATAAAGGAAAATAGCAAAAACCCATGACAGATCGTAAGGGAGGAATGGGTGCCTAACACCTTCCCATTTCGTAACTTAGCCTTCGGACCCTTTTCGAATCATTTTGGTTTCGTATGCATCAGTATGTCTTTGGATGATGTCCTTCGGGATGGCTCCCTTTATTTTGTCTGTTTTGAGTAAAATAGACTGGCGACTCTATCTCTCTACATTTTTCACCTCACCCAATGACGCCGCTCGAAGCGCTCCCGAGAGGGACACGCGGGACCTAGGATCCTCACTCCGCCCGCCCGCCATGAGGATCGAGGATCGGGGATGGCCACGGTGGCGACTCCGCTGGGGATATCTTTTTTTGATGGCTAGACTCTATTTATATGGATTATATGTTTATTTATATTTTCCCCCAATTTTGCATGTTCCCCTTTTTCATGTATCCCCCATACTTATACTTCTATTCACACACTTGTAGAAAATTCTCCATGTACACTTCGCACCACGTGCACCTAGGGTCACATATATCCACATGTTGCACGCATCACCCATCCGTACTTAGTGTACCATTAGTACTTGTACTTTGCTCCCTGTTTGGCATGATCAAGAAAGACATTCTCATAAGATACTAATAAGAGAATCATGCATGATTCACACGACATCACCAAAGAGCATTGTTATTGACAAAATTTTACCCAGTAACTGGAGGGTCACTTCATGATGGGCGCTGGTCCGGCAGGGTACAGTTAGCCTAAGCGATATAACTCTCACCTTCCATTAGCCAAGTACCTTCGACGTATATCGAACGGTTACCCCGCATGGTACCGCTTGACCAAGGTCATGACGGGAGGTATATCGCAGGTTACTCGTTCACGTACGCCGAGTATATTGAATTCACTCTCACAAGTACCGTCCCCACGAGGTATATGGTGAGGCAATTCACGTACACACAGGTATATCAAATGGCTTGTCCACACGTACCGATTGCACACAAGAGAAAGACGTATATCGTGGAAGTCACGCCAAAGGGGGGAACCCTTTCCGATTCACCCAACCAACTGCATACCCGCATATAGGTGTCAAGCCTAGGACACACATATAAGATTATCGGTTTCAACCAAAAACTCTGCCGAAATTTCGGGTTGGCCTGCCACCCAAATTTTCGTGCATTTTTAAAACGGGACTCTGCCCGTGAGCCTGGTCACAAGTCTAGCCATAGCTTTGCATATATTACAAACCTAATTTTTCCAGGCCCGGGTCCCGTCTGGCATTTCATTTTACATTTAGGAGAATTTAATACAAGTGAGAACATAATAATTATGCTGAGACCGTCTCCCAAAAACAAAAAAAATCCCTTTTCTTTATCAAAAATCCAAAAACATTTCTCCTCTCTTTATCAAAAATACAAAACTTTTGTCTTTTCATCTCAAAAAAAAATTCATCTCTTTTTCTCAAAAATAAATCCCATTTTGCGCCTTCTCGGGTTGATCGCAATCCCTTAGCTTATCTCCTTATTGGCTTCGGTCTTCAGTCAAATCACCTCGAAGTTCCGTCCGTTCCCCTGTTACTTCTTTCGAGTCCGGAATCCATCCACCTTCCATGGAGAACACAGATCAAGTACCCGTTGTGCAGCCAGATCTGACGACAGTCCTAGCTCAGGTCGTGTCCAAGATTGATATCCTTCAAACTGAGGTTCGAGAAATGCAACGAAACTAAGTTCCCATTCCTGAAGAGCCTGAGGCCTTATTCCCTCGTGCTATGGATCCACCAAAACCTATATAGGTTCCCGAAGAATATCAGCACACTCCACGCGCCCCTCCTGTTAATGGGCAATCGCCTGCCCAACTTCTGATGCCGAACCTTGCCCAGCATGGGTCTAACTTGTCTATGATAATTGATCCGAAGGAAGAAGAGCTGAACAAACTCAAAGAGGGCCTTAATATGCTCACTAAGAAGTTTGACCAAGTCAGAATCTCAGGGAATTACATGGACTATACCCACATGTCTCCTTATCCTAAAGCGAGGTTACCCGAGAAGTTCAAGATGCGAAATATCAAGAAATTCGGAGGAAGTGGACCCCTGATTGTTCATCTTCACAGTTATCACCGTTCCATGACTCTATTGGGGGCTTCTGAATAAGTGATGGCCCAATTATTTCAGAAAACTCTAAAGGATAGCGTCCTCCGATGGTTTTTATCTCTCGAGGAGTCCAGAACCATAGTTGGGAGGATGTGGCCCGAGAATTCATATCAAAGTGCAAATACTAGGAAGAGATTTAGGTCACCCGTCGTGATTTAGAACTACTCAAACAGAACTCTGGGGAATCAGTCAGTAACTTCACAACCCGATGGAGAGAAAAATCAACTACCATGACCAATCGTCCTTTCAAGGAAGAATAAGTCAGCATAGTCAAGAAGAACTTCTTACCCCATGTCCGAGCAACCATGGGACGACAATACTATCCCCACTTTCGAGCTCTCAGAGAAGCAGGAGTAGAAATAGAGGAAGGTCTTGCCAAAACAGAGGTTAAACCAAAGAAGGTGTCCGGACAGTTCACCCCCAAGAAATATGATAAGCTTGTCTGTGCTACAGTCTCAACCATCAACAACATCTCTCAACCAACCACCTCATGGGAACCAGAAAGTCATCCTGTCCCAGTATGAAAGGAATACACCGAGCTCCATGATCCCCTTTCCAAAGTTTATTAGGCCCTGTTAAGCCAAAACCTTATCAAACCTTTGGACCCCTGTCCTTTACCAAATCCACTCCCAAGAAACTTCAAAGCAGACATTCATTACTCCTTTCACATAACCGCTGGCCATACCACTGACCAATGCTTTCACCTCCAAAACATAATCCAAGGACTCATTGACCGAGGTACCATCGCCCCACCAGCCAATCTTAAACTAAACACTACTCACAACCCACTCCCAAATCATGCCAATGCCATCTTCTTAGAAGAAAACCCAAATTTTGATCCTTCAACTCAAATCGCACCCATATACTCTCCTAAACCTCTCCAAATTTGCCCTCATTTCCTCCTACACCCTGCTAGCCTCGCTGATCAGGCATTGTCACTCCTTATGAGAGCATGCATCGCTGTCCATACCCGTTCTGAAAATGGAAGCATGGACTTGTCAGAAGTGTTAATCCAACTTATAGAGTTCGGGTTGAAATTGCCATCACAGATGATGATTGATTGCCAGAGATTCAGTACGCTATTCTTGGAAGCATGAAAATGGGCCCGAGAGTCAGATAGCTGGGTAATACCAACTGATGAATTCAGCCTGGATGATGTTGCCCATATTATGGCAGAGATATTCAGGAAAACCAATAATATTTACAGTATAATCGAGTTACTCGATGCTTTAAAGCTACAAGGGCATATGGTCCCTTTGCCCTTACATACCCCCACCGATTCGGAAGACCTATATGAAGAAGCCATTGAAGTTTTGGAATGCATTGACTTTACATGGAAAGATAAAATTGTTTCCACCGGATGGGGGGGAGAATTCGAAGATTCGAATGGAGAGAAAGCTTCAAAAAGAACTGATCTGATAGCCGACATGTGTGGGATGATATCATTTGAAGAACTTCTTGAAGAAACAAACAAGGTAACGAAATAACTCAAGGTTGATGACGAAATGGGATTCATATTCTTCCCTCATTTGGTAAATCATATGACCAGATCAGGGAGGCATTACCAGATCCCAAGCTCACTACCAGCCAATGACAAAGGGAAGGGCGTTGAAAACCTTCCTATGCCAGAAATGACCCTCAAGGAGAGCAAGATCCTCATTTAACTAAAGAAAACTCAAGCTAACATCACTTTATGGGGCTTTTCATGTCTTCCCAGCTGCACAGAAATGCTTTGATCAAGCTTCTCACTGGACCCACAGTTCCTCCTTCTACCACACTAGAAGAAGCGATAAATTTGGTCAGATCCTTGACCTCTACCCGAATGCTATCATTTTTTGAAGAAGAAATCCCTAAAATTGGGCCAAACCAAAATCATGCACTCAACATCTCCATTGAAGTTATGGGGAAGGTCGTACCACTCTCTCTTGTCGATAATGGATCTGCCTTAAATGTCTGCCCACTAAGGACCTTCAAATGTTTAGGATTGAAAGAAAGTGACCTCGCTCCAAACTCCGCTGTTGTACATGCCTACGATAATACCCGTCGGGAGGTGATGGGATCCATAAAGCTCGTAAAAGGGTTTGGCCCTATAAACCCTGTCATCGAATTCCAAGTTATTAACTTCCCAGCTTGTTTTAATCTGTTGCTCAGATGACCTTGGCTCCACAGTATCAAGGGTGTGTCTTCCTCACTCCATCATAAATTGAAATTCTTCGCCGACGGACGGGTCATCACCATTTTGGGTGACGACGATAATACCGAGGGTATAAGTATCAGCAGTCCAATTCTTGAGATACAGCACGGGTCAAATGATATGCTCCTATCAGGATTTCGAGTTGAGCCAGTTCTACTCTCGGAAGGGGATGACTTCAAATAAAGGGTTTGTCTAGAATACGACCCTCGTGGCAACGTCAATGTGATTCAGATGTTCAAAAACATGCACTTCATTCCCGAACTGGGGATAGGACAAAGACAACAAGGATATTTGAGCCTATTGAACTGAAGAAGGCTTTTCCTCCTTATGGTTTGGGGTATCAACCATCAGAACAAGAGCTCAGAAAAATCCACCAGTTTCGACCAAAGAGGAGACTAGATCGCATCCAGACTATCCCAGGTGACTCCTTGAATGGACGAGTCATCAAAGAGGGTGAAGACTTCCCCTTTTGCGGATTTCCAAAACCATGGTATGACCATACAGACAAGAAGATGAAGCCAAGAATGGAGATCTTTTTCCAAAACAGCAACCCATAGGCCAAGAGTTCCCAACACCATGTACAATCGCTCACCAAAGATACCGAAGATTCTGAGGAAACTGACTTCGAAGATTCCTTCAACTTACAGACACTGGGGCTGACACTCTGCATAGTTCACTCAGGCACTACATTACCGGATACATCCCAACTGATTAAACCTGTTAATACGCCTCTCCTTAACTGGCATGTTGCACCAGTTCTACCTGCTGAAATCTCCCCTAATCTTAATATTTACCCCATTTCTCCTTTTGTTGTCTATCCTTGTTCCAATGTAATCGAGTCCTCCTTTGACAAGGTTCTCAATATTATTTTTCCTATCAATGAAATAAACAAAGATTTTGAGTGTCTTGTTGTGCCTTACATTAATTGTTTAGATTCTAATCAAACTTTTGAAGATGATGATTTTGAAAATGAACAATTCTTAACTGATCTAAAAAAGGTTAATAATAAACAACATAACCGCGTTCAAGTTAATGAAGAAGAGACTGTTATTATTAACCTCTGTTCTAGTAGCCAACTGCGCAAGATTAGGATAGGGGCTACCCTTAATGCATGAGCGTGCACAACTCGAGGAATTTCTAAAAGAATTCGTGGATGTCTTCGCATGGTCCTACAACGATATACTCGGCATTGATCCTGAAATAGCTCAGCACGAGATTCCCACTCTCCCAGATTACAAGTCGGTCAAACAAAAGTTGAGAAAGCTCTGCACCGAATAGTCGCCCAAGATCAAATAAGAGGTGGTCAAACAGTTAAATGTGGGCTTCATTCGTGAGATCGAATATCCCACATGGCTAGCCGATATAGTGCCCATGCCGAAATTAGGAGGGAAGGTTCGGATGTGTGTAGACTATCGAGATTTGAACAAAGCCTCTCCAAAGGATGATTATTCGCTACCCAATATTGACATGATTGTGGACAACATAGCCAGTCATGATCTCAATTCATTCGTCGAAGGGTTTGTCGGATATAACCAAGTCAAAATGCACCCAGGCCACTAAGAAAAAACCCCGTTCATCACCCCATGGGGAACCTTTTGCTACACTGTTATGCCATTTTGTCTCAAAAATGCTGGGGCTACCTACCAGAGGGTTGCCACAACCATCCTGCATGATCTGATTCACAAAGAAGTTGAGGTCTATGTAGATGATATTATTATCAAGTCCAAAACTATAGAAGGTCATGTTCCCACTCTTCGAAAGTTCTTCGAATGACTGCGACAGTATCAGATGAGACTCAATTCGCAGAAATGCATCTTCGGTGATATAAAGGGAAAACTCTTGGGATTCATGGTCAGTGAGAAGGGGATAGAAGCAGATCCTGTCAAAATAAAAGCCATACTTGAGATTCCACCTCCCCGAACAGCGAAAGAAGTCTGAGGTTTCCTTAGGAAGTTGCAATACATCAGCCGATTCATCAACCAGCCAACCTCGATCTACGAACCTATCTTCAAACTCCTCTGAAAGGATTCAACTAAGGTTTGGGATGAGGCATTCCAAGAATCATTCGACCGAATCAAATAATATATGACCCAATCCCCGGTACTCATGCCACCACAGCCTGGTATCCCATTACTCCTATACCTAACCATAACTGACACTGCAGCTGGGACATTATTAGCCCAATATATTAAAGATTCCCATAAAGAAAGAGCCATCTATTATACCAGTCATAAATTGGTCAGATACGGGGTCAACTACACTGCTTTGGAAAAGGTGTGTGTCGCACTTATCTAGGTCACCCAAAAGTTACGGCACTACATGCTCACCTTACCCATTAAACTTGTATCCCGAATGGACCCCATCAAGTACCTGCTTGAGAAACCCGCTTTATAAAGCCGAATGGCTCGGTGGTTGATGCTCCTGGATGAGTTTGATATCATGTACGTCATGCAGAAAGCCATGAAAGGAAGATCCATCTCTGACTACCTCGCTAATTACCCCGTAGAAGAAGCTGATGTCTAGATCTCCGAATTCCCAAATTAAAACATCCTTTGCACTGCCGAGGACAATCTTCGATGTAAAATGTTCTTTGATATAGCTGCTAACAAAAAAGGATATGGCATTGGGATAATCTGATCTCCCCAGATGACTCCCACACTCCCATCGCCATCAAGTTGGATTTCCCCTACACCAATAATATGACTGAGTACGAGGCGTGCACGGTAGGCCTCAAAGTTTCTCTCAAGAAGGGTATTTAATGCCTAGACATCTACGAGAATTTTTCCCTCATCATTAAGGATGAGAAACTCCAACCCTTTCATGCCCACTTAGAAGAGCTAGCCTTCCAATTCCAAGATATTACCTTCTACTACCTACCTCGAGCAAAAAATAACCTAGCCTATGACCTTGATACCTTGGCCTCCATGGTCGACCTACCCGAAGGAATAACAATGACCCCCTTCCTAGTTCAAAAACAGGACAAACCAACCCACTGCTACCACATTAAGCTCATCACCACAGAAGATCCTGAGATAGCCAATTGTTGGTACAATGATATTCGGCGCCTCCTCATGCATGGTAGGTATCCCAAGGGTTCCAACAAGAAAGACCGAGAAACCCTTCGAAGACTGGTCGCCCAATACATCATCTATCACAAAGCATTTCTCAAAAGGAAATTCGATGGAACTCACCTATACTACATCGCAGGGGCTGATATTGAAAAGATAATGCAGAAAATCCACAGCGAGGAATGTGAACCCCACATGAACGACCACATGCTTGCCAAGAAGATCATCTGACAAGGCTACTACTGGAACCCCATGACCTAGGATTGCACCGCCTACATTCGGAGATTCCTCAAATGCCAACAGTTCTCCAATCCTCAGCATCTGCTTCCATGAGAATTATATAACATGACCTATCCCTAGTTGTTCTCCACCTGTGGCATCGACATCATAGGGAAGGTTACACCAAAGTCTTCCAATGGGCATGAGTTCATCCAAGTTTCTATTGATAACTTCATTAAATGGGTCGAAGCCAAGTCATACGCAGTGCTGAACACCAAGAAAGTGGCCAAATTCATCAAGAAGAACACCATCTGCCGATATGGGGTTCCGCACGAGCTAGTATCAAATAACGGCTTTCATTTCGAGGCAAAAGCTACAAAATTGGTCAACGAGTATGGGATTCAGAGACACAAATATTCTCCCTACCGATCTCAAACCAATGGCGCAATTGAAGCCGCCAATAAGAACCTCAAATCCATCATCAGTAAGATGACCAAAAGCTGTCAAGATTGGGCCGACTGGATCCCGTACGCCCTCTGGGGCAACTGAACCTCAATTCTAACCTCTTCTAAGGCTACCCCTTACTCTCTAGTCTACGGCATGGAAGCAATCCTACCCATGGAGCTGTAAATACCCTTGTTGCTCGTCATGCTTGAGAGCAAGGTCAGCGAAGAAGACTATTACCAAAGCCGTCTTAACGAGCTGACCCTCCTAAACGAAAGGAGATTAAAAGCGTTATACCATATACAAGGGTACCATCGTCGAATAGCGTGTTCATTCAACAAGAGAGTCAAGGACCGCGGTGTCCGAGGAGGGTACCTAGCCCTTAAAAAGATAATATAACCCATCTGGGACCCTAGAGGGAAATTTAAGCCCAATTAGAGCGGCCCCTATATTGTGAAAAAGATCTTGTCTGGTGGTGTTGCCATGCTCATTGACCTAGATGGGGAAGAGATGACTCGTCCAGTTAACCTGGACTATCTGAAGAAATTTTACCCCTAGTCCAAAATCTCGACGCGCTACAACTCTTCTCATCTCCCTTCTAAAAAAAATCTCTTCATTTCCATCTACCCAGAACTACGTAGGCCTGATCCTCTGCAAAAACCATTTTCAAAAAAAATTAAAGATTTTAAAAAACCCTAGAGGTACGTAGGCAACTCATACACCTTACATGAGCACGGCCCTTTCTTTTTCACAAAAACTATTCTTTTCTTATCTTCGAGAACGACAATTCATTCTAACATACACTTGAGCAAAAGGATTATGTATGCCTTAGCGATCGGTATAGATAATTCAAAAATACAAAACTCATCAAAAGGCACAGATGTATGATCAAAAACTTGTTTATTTCACTAATAAGAAATTACGGTACCAATTACATAAGAAAAGGAATGGATAACTCCCTTCCCCCTACTTTCCTTAAAAAAAAGCCAAATAAAATCCTCACATTTATTCCCCATCACAAAATAAACTATCCTAACCACAGCTTCCAGAGGATCCCTTTCCATCATCATCATCATCTACATCTTAGGGTCCCCAAGCTTCCCCTACCTGAATAGAGTGTCACAGTCACTCCATACACCGATAACCCCGAACCAGCTTCACAAAAACCACAACATCTCCTTCCATGGTATTAAATAAAACAAGCCACTTTTGTCCAGTCTCCACTGCCAACATCTTGGTGACTAATTTCCTCCATAACCACTTCATATAATTCCCAGGGATGTGCCAAACTCTCCCAACAGACTGAGAGGGATGGGAAGACGGACGTCGATTCTCCCATAAAGAGCCAAGCTGCATGCGCAAACGCTCAATCAAATCTTCTACCGGAAGGAAGTCTAGTGTTCGAGATGGCACGACCTTGCTCCCTCCCAGCCAAATTGGCGCAGAAGCCGTCTAGGGAAATAGAAAAAGGTCTGTCTGAGACCAATCAACCAGACATACGAGTATTATCCTAATTCCAAAATAGGCAATAAATGTCCCCACCAAGGCACTGACTAGCACAAATTTAGAGCCCCGTGCTCCACAAGCCAGTTCTCCCAGCTTTTAATATCCAAGCCAATGCTGATGAAATAGCGCGAAAAGAAGTTGGGTACAACCGATAAAGGATATTCTGGAGGAGTCACCAGGCAGAGTCTTTCAAACAACCACATGAATAGCATCACGGGGCTACCCTTTAGGAAGACAGAATGACCTTCTCTCCAAGCATCCAAACCATTCAGAGTCTCCGCCAGTATCACCGTCGTAGGATTGCGATGATATGACATCTAGGAAGTAATAGCTGCAAGTTGTGGGTCCACCAGCAACAACTTTGATACTAAACCCAGAACAACGGCTCCGGCGTATCCAGCATCACCCACTTCTCACAAATGCACGGACTGTAACACCGCCGAAAGGGAGATCATTCCTCCAGTAACTAGTGGTTTGGCCGCCAAAGGCGAAATGTGAAGAAGCCCGGCCAGCAAATCCCTGGGAGAATGGGAAAATTTGGTTAAAGCCGCAGCAACATTGGGATTTATCCCTAGCATGGCAGAAAATTCCTCGAAGGTAGGACAAACTTCATCCAACCCAAAGTCGAATACATGGTCTTCGGGGTACCAAAATTATACCACCACCATTAACATGTTCCACTCAATGGGCTGGTTGCGCCATAAAGAAACTCGATGCATACCGAAAGCATCGTAGTCAATCTTACAAGAGCACATTGATTCCAAGGCTTCGAGGTAGTTAGCAAACTCAATGCTACCAGGGAGAGCCATCTTGCAAGACTAAGAGATAGTAGGCAAGTAAGTAAGAATGTGAAGGTGTGATGAAAACACTCCACCCTTACCCATTTTATACTTGAGAAACCCTCACAAAAGACATAATACCTATAGAAATCGAAGGGAATCCTACCCCACAAGGTACAAAAGGCTTAAGAGGGCACTAAGAAAATCTTTGAATTGATAGGACTGGACTTGACTGCCAATAAGCAGGACAAGGGGCTTGCCGATCGGCGACCCCCTATTTTGGAAATCTTCCTTTTTCCTCTTTTGTTAAAATCATAAACTTAATAAAAATAAATTGATATTCTCAACAGAATTTCAAAAATCCCTATATAATTTCTCATTTTTAAAAATTTCCTCCAAAATCACAAAAATATCTCTTTTTACGGTCTCAGCAGCAAAGTAAAAAGCGCATGTGCATGCATTCACTCATTCATCATTAACAAAAGATAATAAAAAAACTCCATTGCATTGCATATATATTTTTCTGTGTTACATAAATATTTAAGGAAATAAAAGAAAAGAAAAATAATGGGACTCAGCCCGAACCCACATTCATTCTATCTCACCTACCCTTCACCCCCTCTCTCTAAGAGCTTCCACCCCTGCGACGTGCTCTCTTTCTCCTATGGTGAGATGATGCACCACCACTATCCGAGCCAGAGTCCTCCCCGGACGAAGCAAACGGCACCAAGCAAGAAGGAACTGAAACCGCATCCCAAATATGGGCAGTCGCCAAAGATATCCAGTCTCTGATGTCCCTCAGCCAAGTGGTCGACACCCGAACATGCTGCAAAGAAAAAGAAAAATCAGTATCAAAGCAGAAAGGATTAAAAATAGAAAAGAAAGAAAGAGAAGAACAGAAAGGTATACCGCGGGATGAAGGACCTCCTCTGTCAAACCCAGCTCCTCTGGATCCATCACATGAGGACGGTGCAACATAGGAACCATCCCTCCATCATCCCATCGAATGTTGTACGAAGGAGTATGCAATCGCACGAAGGGAACCTCTGAAGTCGTCGCCGTCGCAGACGCCGACGGACCACCGCCGCAGTGGGAAGACCCCACCGCCCAACTCGAACCCGCAGGAGGGAAAGGAAGGGCATTATATATGCTGGGCACCGTCAACCAGCTCATCACAAAGTCCATATAAACATACGGCGCAGCCGTATCAGTATACAACATGTAGGACTCGCCGATCATCGTCGCGATCCTCACATCCTCCGACAGTAGCCACTCCCACCTCATAGACATAGGATGCTGCGCTGGTGGAACCACCACCTCCTCCTTAGTAATCTGTCGAACCACCCACTCCCTGAGATACTAAGAATAGCCAAACTCATGCGCCAGTAAGCATCGCAGTTGTGCATTCACCCCAGTCGCCCTCGTATCCTGAACGGCTATCCCCCAAGGGTAAAACGTCACCTGAAAATCCCCAAGAAGGTATAAGTCAATACAAAATCAGAATGTACAAAAATAAAGACTAAAAAGGATAGAGTCTTACCCTATCACTGGTCAGGCCATTCAAGACCTGATGCACCGCCTCCAGAGAGAGAGATCCCTTCGACTAGCGATTGGCCTTCCGCCATCGATACAATCGGTAGAAGTCCCCAATAGTCCTATCATTCAGAGCGATCAACTGGGTATTGCACCCAATCACCTCATAGAACCACGTCTGCCAAAGATAAGAACTCATAATAAAAAAGAGACGCATAAGGAAAATGTGAATGCATGAAAATGTACAAAATTAAAGAATACCTCAAGGAGATACGTGACTCCAGTAAAAGTTTACCGGCAGCACCGGTTGAATGAATCCAAAAAAAAATAGAGGGTCGCCAAAGTCAGGCTCCCCCAATCATAGAGAGAGATGTTCAAAAACATCCTCAAGTACGGCAAGAACCACAAATGGACAACATCGCCGCTCGACGCCACTATAAAACCTCCTAACACTAGCCAAATAAATAACCGGGCCATCTGCATCACCTACAGCCCATCCTCCAAATCAATCTTCCTACTCAGTAAAATGTCCTTCAGCAAGGACAACCGAATAGAATCCCCAGACATTATCCTCCCTACGTCACCAAGCGCTGCCCTCACCACTTCTGGCCTCACTGCAGAGAACGATCCACCTCTATATGCTCCCCATCGTAATCTAACCCCAGCAACTGCTGCACGTGTATGGGAGTCACATTCATCTCCTCAAAGACGAAATGGAAGGTGTGCGTAGTATCCCACCATCTCTCCCACAGAGCCCACAAAACCACTGTCGAACGAGGGGTCTCATCCAGCGCAGACGCCAACCTTCCAAAACCCACTGATGATACCGCCCAACGCATTACAGGTGGAAGATTCCCCAAACATCCTTAAGCCCCGTCTTCCCGCGAGCACGCATATTCTTCCAAGAGATATCAGACTGTCAAAAGAGAAAACCTTGTCAAAATTCAAGCCAAAAAAAGGGGGAAAATCACTAAAAAGAAAAGAATGCCAAAAGTCAAGTTACTTACATAACCGCCAGGGCTCACCAACCTCGAGGAGCGATGATGCAACGTCTCTTGCAACAAGGTCCGTTCATCCATAATCATCTCAAATGCATCAAAGGAGTTCTCACTCTCCAAAGCAAGAGGCGCCCTAACCCTCCACTCCATATTTGACCAGTCATCAACAGTCAACCATTCCCTATGTGCGGCAGTGCTCACAAAAGTGGCCATTTCTTAGAGATCGGAATGTTAGAACGGTTCGCAAAGAAAAATTGCAGAAAGAGAGAAAGCAAAATAATGTGAAAAATGAAGGGAATTCTCCCCCTTTATATAGGACGCTAAGGGTCATGCTGATCGGCACTGACCCCAACCCTACCGATCGGCACTTCCCCTTTACCTTCCTGAGGCAGTCCAAAAGACCGTGCCACTATCGAATGGCACCCTCTATACCATGTCAACCGGCACCCCCCTAAAAATTCGTATAAAAATTCCCAGAAAATACGAGATAACCCTGAAAAATTCTGAGAAAATTCTTAAAAATCCCAGGAAGGATTTAGAACATTTTCAACAAGAAAATTTCACAACCCCTCAAGCGGAACCCCTATTTTCTTAGTAGAACTCTCAAAAACCAAGTAAAACTCCCCCCGGCAACGTCCGTAGAGGACCTCTAAAGATCACCCCTATGCCCCGAAGGTCTTAATTTTCCCCAAGCAATACATCCAAACCCTGGACCACCTAATCACCTCCCCAGTAAAATTTTGGCTATTCCTCCAGAGGATGCAAAAGATTCCCCCAACCGTCAGCTCCCCAGCTCAAATCAAGGCCACAAGATAATCTCCCCGGTAGAGTTCCCCAAGAACATCTCATACTTAAGCCCACATAATTGGCTTCGACCCGTAGAATTAGTCATCTTTACTTAAGCCCACAGAATTCGCTTCGACCCACAAAATTGGTCATCTCGTCCTTAAGCCCGCAGAATTGGCTTCAACCCGCAGAATTGGTCATCTCAACCTTATGCCCGCAGAATTGGCTTCGACCCGCAGAATCGATCAACCTCATCTTTAAGCCCGCAGAATTATCTTCGACCCACGAAATTGGTCATCTCTACTTAAGCTGGCAGAATTGGCTTCGACCCACAAAATTGGTCATCTCATCCTTAAGCTCGCATAATTGGCTTCGACCCGTAGAATTGGTCATCTCACCTTAAGCCCGCAGAATTAGATTCGACCCGCAGAATTGGTCATCTCAACTTTAAGCTCGCAGAATTGGATTCGACCCGCAGAATTGGTCATCTCATCCAAAGCCCATAAAATTGTCTTTGACCCGCAGAATTGGTCATCTCAACCTTAAGCCCGCGGAATTGGCTTCAACCTGCAGAATTGGTCATCTCATCCTTAAGCCCGTAGAATTATCTTCAACTCGCAGAATTGGTCATCTCAACCTTAAGCCCGCAGAATTGGCTTCAACCCGCAAAATTGGTCATCTCATCTTCAAGCCCGCAGAATTGGCTTAGACCCGTAGAATCGGTCACCCTCATCTTTAAGCTCGTAGAATTGGCTTAGACCCGTAGAATTGGTCACCTCATCTTAAGCTCACAGAATTGGCTTCAACCCATAGAATTGGTCATCTCATCTTTATGCCCACAGGATTGGCTTCGACCCACAGAGTTGGTCATCTCTACTTAAGCCCGCAGAATTGGCTTCGACCCGCAGAATTGGTCATCCTTATTTACTTAGGTACTCAAAATTGACCTCAACTCGTAGAATCGATCATCCCCAGCATGCTCCTTAGGTCCTCAAAATTAGCCTCGACCCTCTGAATTGGTCATCCTCGCCCCCTTAGGTCCTCAGAATCGGCCTTGACCCTCTGAATTGGTCATCCTCCTTCAAAAGCATCATGCGATGTCTATTCGACGGTTATCATTTATTCCAAAATCACCCATCGAGGGTCTCTATAGACACCCCATTCTGTTACCCCCTAAACTCTCCTTAGGTCCCTAGCACCTCCCTTCATCACTACAAACCCAGGTCATACCCCGAGTATCGACCTAGAGGCCAGTGGGCACTCCCAGGTTCCATTTGACCAAAAGTCAAACTCTTCAGCTCGACTGAGACTAAATGGATCTTCTAAGGGAACTAAAATCCCTTTCGAATGGTCCATCCCATGCGCGATTCCGACTTACCATGCGTACGAATGACCCATTTTCCCCCGAAATCTGATCTAGAGGCCACCGGATGCTCCCAGACTCTGTTTGACCAAAGTCAACTCTTCAGCTCGACCGAGACTAAATGAATCTTCGAAGGGCGCTAAAAACCCTTTCCAATGGTCTGCTTCATTTGCGATTCTAACTTACGGTACGGACGAACGATCCGTTTTACTCCGAGAGGTCACCAAATGCTTCCAGGGCCCGATTGACCAAATTCAACTTCCCGAACCAGACAAAACTCTTTGGAATGTTGAATTACATCTCTTAATATTTCCATCGGTCCACCTCGTGCATGATTTGTACTTACCATGTGGACGAACGATCCGTTTGCGTTCGACGATTCCCCGTCCAATGGACAGACGAGCGCTTCCGAACCACATTTGACCCAAAGTCAACTCCCGAATCTGGGAGTGGTCCAAATGACATTCGAATGTCTCTGAATTACCTTTCCAATAGTTTACCCCATGTGTAATTCAGATCAATGGTTCGCTCTCTACAGTCGCTTTTCAAAAAGGCCTGAAAGATACTGCCAAACGGTAGGTCTCAGACCCTGCCTATCGATAGTGTGCCTAAACACACCTGTCGATTGGAAGGAATAGGGCTATGCAGATCAGCAATGCCCTGGGCCTATAGAAATGAGTCCTGACCTTCATTGCAAGGGGAGCCCAGATTAGAAACATATCACTCTCAACAAATCCAGAAAACCTCTCTCGAAGTCAGCGTGATTTCCACATCCAAATCCCTTTCCAACCTTCACTTTTCATCATCCTTTTCATCAAACTTTGTGAATTCACCACTCTCCATCATCATCAAAGTACAAGGGATGCTCTTCAACATTCAATATCAAGCTCAAGATCTTCAAGAAGGTTCAATCTTCTCAATTCTCTCAAATTCGCAATAACTTGTTTTATTATTTAGTACTTTTTATTCTCTCATCTCACATATCCTAATATACTTTTTATTTAGTATTATTGCACATTTCTTATTTTCATATAAATAAAAAACCAAAAAATAAGAAAAAGAGGGTTTGCTCACAAATTTCAAACGAGAATTCTCACACTTTTCTTACACTTTTCTCACAACTAAAACACTTTTTTTACACACACACACACAAATAAAAGAATCCCCCGATTTGATTTATGGGATAAACCCCACCCCTCATTTTGCATACGAACTACGTGGACTTTGATGCCTCTATAAGCTACGTAGGCGTCTCGGGGTAAAGCTCGAGACTCGAGTCCTTTTCTCACTTTTCCTCTCATTTTTTATTTTCTCTAAACTCCACTCTCTTATATTACATATATCTATATATACATATATTTGTTCCTAGTGGCATATTATTCTACATGCAGTATTGCTCTATCATAGTGATCAACACAAGGATAATCGCGTAAATCCTATGTTTTAATATTATCTTTACATTCCTACGGATGACTCGCTTTATCTCTTCCATGATATAAGTCGATGATTCCTATCTCCACTATATATACACATGCACACATATCATGGGGAAAATAAAGGAAAATAGCAAAAACCCATGACAGACCGTAAGGGCAGAATGGGTGCCTAACACCTTCCCATTTCGTAACTTAGCCTCCGGACCCTTTTCGAATCATTTTGGTTTCGTATGCATCAGTATGTCTTTGGATGCTGTCCTTCGGAATGTCTCCCTTTCTTTTGTTTGTTTTAAGTAAAATAGACTGGCGACTCCATCTCTCTACATTTTCCACCTCATCCAATGACGTCGGCCGAAGCGCTCCCGAGAGGGACGCGCAGGACCTAGGATCCCCACTCCGCCCACCCGCCGCGAGGATCGAGGATCGGGGATGGCCACAGATATTAATCGAGTTTTATCTGTTAAATATTCCGAAACACCCGTTTGATTCATGAAAACCCAACCCAAAAATATTTATTGTTTATTATTACAAACTATGATATGAGATTTATGCGTGAAAGAATAAAGCAAGTAACACTTACCTCGTGGATAAAATTCAACGACCTCGAGTCGAGTCCTGCGGAGTTTGGCCGAAATCTCATTTTCTCTCCTCTTTTCTCTCTTCCTTTCTTCTCCTCTTTATTTTCTTCCTTTTTCTTTCTTTCTCCCACTCTATCGTGCCTTATATAGAGATAAATAAGGTTTTATCACTTATAAACCCAAAAATGACTCGTTTACTCAATTACGAGTCCCTACTGGTCCAAAAATTATCGAAATCCAAACACTACTCCCGAATACTATATTCTGACTATTTCAGCCATTTCGAAACCAATAGCACACTCAAAATATCCATCCGAGGTACTTAACTTTAATTCACTAATTAAACCCAATACATCTCAATGTGGGTTTTCCAATTAAAATATTATTCTTTGTCGCTTTACCCAACTACGACAAGTAATTGAAATAGTCCAACTCATTTACTTAATCCCAAAAGTAAATATAGCATACATCGGAAATCATCTAGCCCGCATAAACTCCAAAAATTATTTTTCTCAGAAATTTCTCAAATTTCCAAATTACACCCATTTATGAAATTTAAATTATCCATAAAAGTACGGGGTATTACAAGTAAATAATTAGAATGAGCATATGAGGGATCACCTACTGTAAGGACACATTTCCAATTAAGTCAATTTGTATGTATTGATATAATTCTAGAACAAAAATTGTGTGTCATAGGTTAGGACTTGAGTTAGTGACCTTTCAAGCCTATGATTTGTTTGTTGAAGACATAGCGGCCAAGATAAAGACAACACATCATCATGGCTTGTTTCATATTACGTTTCGTCATCAACATTCCAAGGATCTATCAGGTTTGAATGTATTTTATGTTGAGCCTTGAATATTTTACTTTTGGGTGATAGTATTTTTATAAAATATTTTTAAATGACTTTATATTTTTAGAGAAAAACATTTATAATAGTTAGATGAATTTTCGTATGTCGTTCGAACGAAGTTCCTATCTCGTTCAAATGAGATATCAAATGAGGTTAATATTTTAAATCTTTGCCTTCACTGGAATCTCATAAGATATTTTGTTCGAAGATCGTTCCAATGAGATTGGTACCCTTGTTCGAACGAACTTCAAACGAGGTACATCGAACACTTTTTTTAGACTCGTTTGATCTCTTCAAACGAGAAAGGGTGCGTCGTTCAAACAAGGTCCCGTGTCATTTGAATGATCGGGTGTGTTTTTAAAAAAAATCAGTTTTTAACCCACTACTCTCATGATATCAGTTTTCCTTCCTTTTAAGTAGTGCGGAGCAGCAGTTTTTCACATGAATTTTTCCATCCATTTATGTTCTAAAATACTTCCAAAAAGTCCTCGATGTTTTCCTAATCATTTATGATTAATTTTTCCAAACACGTCCTAGTTCACACCCAACTTGTTTACGATCCAAGATTCATCAAATATATGGTTTGAGATCGTGTTTTGGAACCATATTTTATTCTCTACATCTTGTTGAGATTTGTTTCATGCGGATAATTCTGTCCTCATTGGTTTATATACATTGGACTCCATGTGCGTGATGGTTTTTGAGCTTTATCCATGGATTTTAAGACGTGTGTGGACTCACATGTTGTTTCAACTTCGCGGGTGGATTCCTGTGTGTTACTGAATAGACGTCGAAGGAACAAAGAGCATCAAGGATTATGAGGGAATTAAGTTTTTATTGTAAGTCTTATGTTGTTTTCTATTGTAATTTCGTACTTAGTGGATTTTGTGTGGTTGGGTCATCTGAATTTTTTCCCATTTGGGTTTTTTGAGCATTGTGATAGATTTATTGTATCTTGTTATACTCACCTAAATGCATGCTTAGGTCTAAGATAAAATCAGTTTAATCATAACTTGTTTAATTAGTGAAATGTTTAACCTTGGGTTAATTTGTTTAATTTAGTATTTATTTCTTGGTTAATTAATTTGAAATAATTTTGTTTATGAAAAAGGTAAATTAAAAATTATATGTATAAATTCATTTGTATAATTTTTGGAACCATCCCATCAAATATAGTTTCCCCCTGGCGTTCTCACCCACCCTCTTTTATTTATTTTATTTACAAAAATGGCCACTCTAATTAACCGCGCACACTCGATTTCTCTTGTCTGCGCCCCAATCACACTGGATATTATAGATAAATATCCAAGGGGAAAATCTAAAATCTCACACATGAGTCGCTCTTCTGAGCTCGGACATTTCAGGCTAAGAATACCACACTTTTCCATCCAGCACCTTATGAATGAAGCTTCGAATTTCATCCCTTTCACATCCTTTATTCAGTCCTCAGGATCTGTGCGACTTATTCCCAATATCTTCACTCGTTGCGGCACTAGGACTCCTTCCTCAATTATGAGTATTATTCTTCCAGGAGTGTGAAAACCTCCTGGTCCTTATGTCCATCCTTTCGAAGTTCACAATCAACTTTCTTCAAGAAACGCTTGAAATGATCATTATCTTCCTATCATCATTGAGAAACCCTTTTCTTGCTTGTGCATGCATCCTTAGTATGCATTAATTATATAAAAGACCTGATCGGGGTGGTGTTACTCGTATCTTCAATATAATTAGTCATTTTTTGGTTGGTTACAAGAGCTTAGTGTTGTCTTGTTGATAAGACAAAAGCACAACATACCTGGTCCATTGTGGCAGTGGTAATATATTATCATTATCTTGGATATCATGAGAACTATGATTTTCTTACTCGGTATTAGAAAATGGATAGATGTTTTGAGCGGAGACATTGGATAGTGAGATTAAAAGACCTTGTTTTCCATAGACGATACTAATTGTAACTTCTCAAACTCATAAATCTGAGTTGAAGTGTTAAGAACAATCCCAATCAAAAGGTATCAATCACACATAATGAACACATAATATATGTGGAATGAAAAATTGTTTATGCCCACCAAAGGACTCTCCTTTATTAATTAGTTAGAGAGGATAAAAATACAAATTTTCATAAGTTGCACACACTCATTCTCATATGCCCTACCCAGGGGATCTTATTTATAATGTTCCATTTGGATCCCTCTTATGATTAGGCTCTAATATTCTATGCTTATCACTTTTGATGAGTTATGTTCACCCATTATCATCCTTCTCACTTGTTCCAAGTACAACTATGACAAAATTACATCCTATATATTATAAACAAAATGGAAATTGTTAATGAATTGGGATTATTATCTCTAGGAATGTTGTCATTTAGTCCAATTTACCTTTGATCTATTTGAGTCTAATACTAGATGTTTCTCCTATGTTGAAAGTTCCATTTGACAAATGGAATATCTTAAAGACAAATAGCACCCAATAAAAAATGATTTGACACTCAAATTATAACCCACATTTAAAGAGAAGTTACAACAATGACAAAAATCCATAAATTCATTGCAAATATAATTAAACATCCAAGAGGCTTAATATTAACACTTTTTAAGTCATATTAATAGTTTTTAGAGATAGAATGTCAAATTTTGGAGATGTTAACAACTCCTAATAAATGGAATTATGAAAAAGTTATTGTGCTTGAAGCAACCAAGTTTCATGGCTATTGTTTTTTAACAATTTAATAAATTCAAAGGGATTATTAACTAATTGTTAAAGTCATATTAATAATGTAAAATTCATGTTACATGATTATTATCTCATTCACACTTCAAAACATAAATCTAAAAGGGACATGGTATGAAATAATAAAAAAACATGTTTTAGCTTGTTTAATGAAGTTGTAAATCAAGAAAAGTACAAGAGTGAAGAAATAAAAGGAAAAGAAAAAGAGTTTGTTTGTGTCACTACTCCGACCTGGTTCCCAAATTCAATCCGTTGCAATATTTATTTTTAGAGCAAAGTTTTCCAGCTCAATCATTGTTTGCAGTTCATTTAATATAGGTTGACATTATTTAAGAAATTTGGGTTTGTCTTTGAATTGGTATTTTCGTTAGAGGGGGGGAGAGGGAGAGGGGGAGAGATGCATATAGATGACAAATATTTCACCATTTTACTTTTTAACGTACTGAAAAATATTTTATCCCGAACTAAACAAACCCTTAGGGCATAATTTTCATCTAATATAAATTTATTTTGATAATTGTACACTAAATTTAAAAAATGGGACTCGAAACCAAAAGATGTTCTACTAACCGAGTATGAAAATAGGATTTAGTTCTATTTCTTTATTTTTATTTATCTTATTTTTTTTAAGAAAAATGAGGGTATGCCTTTGTCGTTCACCTTTTTTAGTAAGTTTTAGACACATAAAAAGGTCATAGAAGTTTAGAAAGAAAAAAATCATAACATACGCACTTCATTTATTATAATTTTATTAATACAATAGAATGCTCTTAGATTCTGATTAATAATTACAATAGTCACTAACTGACAGTAAGCATTCATTGTATTTAATATTTTGATAACTTAACATCTATAAATGTTTTCTAAATAAATTTTAGAGTAAAATAAACTAATAGTTACGAAATTATCACTCGAATTTTAAAATAGTCTATAAATTAAAAATCGTGTCAATTTAGTCACTAAACTACGATTTTAGTCCCTTAACTATATATGTTTCAACTCAGTATTTTAACTCAATCCCTCGCACAAATTTTAAAACATTCATAAATAATTATTTGGTCACATTATATTTGGACTATATTTTACTATAAAATATTTTGTTATTTTTAAATTAGTATTAGGGTGTGTTATTTTAGTTTGAATCACAACTAATAAACTAGTTTTTAACCTTGTGCGATGCACGGGCGATTTGAGGAGAAACTTTAAAATATAAGTTATATAAAGTCTATGAACACAAAAAGCCATACAAAGGCTCTAAAGTTTTCCACTCCTCTTTTATCAACACTCTTAAGTTCTATACAATCAGTCTCTCCAACATATCTAACTAAGGATGGTGTGTCAATTTTTTTTAAACAAAGACGGATCACTATATAAATTTTAAAAAAAAGGAAGACATAACTCTTTCATTTCTTCTCTTTGCCGTAAGTGACCAATTCCTACATTTCTCGACCACCCTACACTAATGACAACCCACGCTGGTCGGTCCTCTATTCAGGTAACTTAGTGGAACAGTTCTAACCTTCCCATCTAAAGAGACTCTTTGATTTGTATATATACAAAAGATGTTAAGCAATCATTTTATAAAAACAAAACCTAGGTTTTGTGTATGTCATTGAAATTATAATGTATTTTACTTGGTCGTTCACAATAGTATGCATGGACTAATTTTAATGTCAATCAGATACACAAAACCTAGGTTTAATTTTAATTTTAATTTCACTAATAATTTGGTGAAGGTGGTTATGTAACTTAACACAATTTAAAAAATAAATTTATCCGAGGCTAATAAAATTTTAGATATGGACCCAACCCCCAAAAAAAAATATTTCAATTATTGTGATTTTGTTCATATGGGTTTGATTTCTACTTGATTATTTAAAACTTCACGTACACATATTTTAATTCTCAAAATTAAAAATAGTTTGGTAATAGCATCGAGGTTGTTTTTAATTTTTTTGCTATCTGAAATTTTTTCTTTCTTTTCTGTTGTTGCAAAATTTTCAATATATCCATATAGTAAATTGTAGAGGTATAATAGTGTGTTAAATAACAGAAGAAAAATTTGACATTTTGAAATCAAACTTAACCAGTATGAAAGGAAGATCAAAGGTTGATTTTTGGGCTTTGTTTCAACTCACCCATTTCATCAATCCAAAACCCTACAAATGCATTATTTCCAACATTCCAATCATTATCATCATCATTGTATGTTCAATCCCTCAAATTGATGTACTTCAAGACCCATCATTCATCCTCTTCATATACCATACTGAACAAGAAGAGATTAAAATGTAGAAGTAGTATTGAAGATGTTGAAGTTTTGAAATCAGGCGTTAGAAAGGAAAAACTGGATGATTAAAGTAAATGTACTGAAACAAAACATAAATCATCACCAACCTCCCTAAAAATTCACCAAAAACCCCACTTCTTCTCAAACCCCAGCAAAGCCCTATAATAAAACCACCATTTATTAACCACCCAAACACTGGAATGCACATTAAAAAAATTGCATTCATAAATTAACGTCGATTTTTTATGCAAACCGTTAGGACCTTGTTTGCGAGTTCTATTTTAGAGAGAAAAGGAAAGGAAGGGAAAGTGTATTTTCTTTCCTTCGTTTGAGAATTTAATTAGGAAAGAAATTGACTTTCTCTCATTTGAAAGTTTAAAAGGAGAGAAAAGAAAGGAAATTTAAAAAAAAGCATTCTCTTCCTTTCTCTGCAAAACTTCATTTCCAAATCGAAAAGAACTGGAGAGAAAGGAAATTTTTTTAATGAATTGTTCCTTCTTCCCCTTAAAAAAATTATTTTCCTCCTAAACTCCCAAACACAAGAAAGAAAATTGTTTTCTTTTCCCTCCAAACTCCTTTCTCTTATTTTTTTTTTCTTTTCTCTCTTATTAACTTTCCATTCTTTTCTTTTCTCTCCTAATAAAATTTTTCCTTCCTTTCTTTTCTCTCCAAAATTCGCAAACGAGCCCTAGATCTCAGTTTCAGAGCCGGAGTGTCATCCAAGTTTGATGAACTTTGTGACTAAGTGCATGTATACCATTTATCATATCTTATTCTTTATTTATCACAAAATGTTCCAAGTACTATAATGGTATATCATATCAAAAATTTTAGCAACAAAATAGTTATCCCACCATGTTTTTGTAAACAAAAAACCGAAAAATGTCAACAATTTATTTAACTTACTATTAGAGAAGAACATTCAAAATGGTTGGAATTGTACCATATTTGAAAATCTTACGCAAAATAATATAAAGAAGCCACATATGAAAGTGGAAACCATATGGTTCCATAAATACGGGAGAAATGTAGACATGGAATAAGTTGAGTTTTTTCTTGGAGAAGAGGAGGTAAGGTTGGAAGACGCTTTTAACATCGAAGGTATAGGAGAGGACTTTTTCTCTATTGATCTTCTCTTAGAAAAGGGAAAAAAATAGATGATGGAAAAATAGTGCCAAAGCAGCTGCCACGTGGATATTTTAGGTGAAAAGAAAAAGTTAATGATGTGTAGTCCGTTTTAGAATATATATATATATATATATATAAGATTCTTACCCAAACGCTATTGGTCTTCTTCACTAGTTACTACTATTTTTCTTTTCTTTTTTATAACATTTTAAATATGTCATACTTTATTGATTAATTCTAATTGTTGACTTTACTTTTTTCTACAATATTTTTTAATAACCCTATTAATTTATTATTTTGTTCAATAATTATTTTTTTTGATGTTGAACTATTTATATTGTCAGATTGAGTTTCTTTAAGAAACCTTATTGTCACACTCCAAACCCAATATCCATACTAATCATTTGTTATTAGAATAATTGTATCATAATCTTGAGCCCATTGGAAATATAATTCATTTATCAATATTTTTCTGCATAATGTGCATAATGAACATAATATTATTCTTATACCATAAAGAAATCAATATCAGAGTCATAATTAAGCGGACATACAATACTATGATTAACTACGATAAAATTTCACAATCATCAACTCAATCCATGCTAACAAAATATATACAATGTGTGAGTATATTAAAATCTCCAGTGTGACAATGACAAAATCCTCATATTTAAAACCCAGCTCTTTCCAACGGTGTAACTCTCAAAGTTACCGGTCATATGGTATCCTAGCTGGCAGCGTACAAACCTGAAATTGTTAAAATATAAACTGTAAGCATTAATCTTAGTGAGGTACTCCGTTCCTACAATGAAATAACAATTCTATATCTAATATGTGGATATAAAATCTGAATAATCCTACCCATTAGCAATAACAAATAATGGATCACAAGATCCAAATAATTCTACACATTGGCAATGACAAATCCTGGAATATGAGTTCCAATAAATCCTTATCATAAGACAAATCAAATTATTGGATCTTTGTCCAATTCCAATCCTGGATCATAAGACCCAAACAAATTCCGAATACCGAAGTATTCAAACAAATCCTGCTCTTAGAGCTATATTCATATATTTGTATATATGAAATAATCATAAGTACACTCACCTTGGAAATTTAACAAGCTTTCCATTTTCCTTTACCTGGCTCTTTCTCAGTCGGTTCTTCTTCTCTTACTATAATTCTTAAAATATTAATATCATCATAAGAATATTAAAAATTCAAAGAACAACTTCAACATAACTCAATTCATAAGCATCATATGATTCAATTCAAATCATTCATCATAAATGAAGTCCCATCTAGACTCATGTAATGATATCTAACAAATTCAAATTACAGCCCAAACCTACTTTAATTATTCTTGGTAATCCAATACTTATCACATTAGGTTTCCCACACAAAGATGACACATAATTTCAAATTTCCTAGAGCAAGATAGTCCCGTTTCTTTACTACATAGCAAATTTGCCCTATAGGTTCTTTTATTGTTCATTTAACTTCCCGGAATTTTCATAATTTTTCTACAGTATAACTTTCTATGATATTTCACCCAACATCAGTAAACATATTTAACAATACAAAATTAAAGTTTCATAATTTTTAAAGTTCATTTTCTATGCCAAGAAAAATATCGAACATATGGTATGCATATTTACTCTTTTGGGGCAAATTTCATACCCGAACTTCAAACCATCTCCCAAGATTCATTTTTTTCTATTTGTACATAATTTTTGGATATGTTATGAATATATGGGTATATTTTAATCTTCAACTGGAATTAATCAATTTCAGTAATCATACAAAAAGATATTGAAGTTTGAATAAACATGGTTATTAAACAAAGCAATTAAAGGGTTTAAACATTCAACTTTGTTTAAACTTGCATATATCCATAGATATGCACCCAAGCATGAAAGGTCAATAAAAAATCAAGGATTTCTATCATATAATTCATAAATACAAGAAAAATAACAAGATTCACGGGTCAAATTACCATAGGGGCTTTTACGTAATTTTCTCTGAATTTTTCTCCTCACTTTCTTCTTCCTAACCTTCACAATTGTTTTTCCTCAACCTTAAACTCTCCCAAACTGAGTTTGCTGAAGAAAAGAGGATATATCAAGGGTTTAAGTCGTCCAAACCAACCTCCACCTCCAACAAATCAATTTAAGACACTTATTGGGCATAAAGGACAAATTTCCACTTAAACGGATGAGCAGATTTGCCCTTAGTTAGTAATTTCGGTAAAACTTCTTACTCGAACCTTCGTTTCACACACCGTTTTTTGTGTTAAAACCATAACTCACCTATATACAACTATATAGTATTCACCTCAAGTTAATTGTTAGGTCATAAATTTCAAAACTAGTCTTAAACATGAACATTCCTACCGAAAACTTCAAAATTTCACATTTGTAACTAATTCGATATTTCATGCGTTATGAAGGTAGGATTAGACTAAACATGATGACTTAACATTATATATACTAATAACATATTATCCATATCACATAATCTAATCATGATTTAAACATAATTTATCATAATTATATTCGGGTTGTCATAATTCTCCCCCTGTTTGGAAATTTCGTCCCCGAAATTGACATACCTTGGTTGTCTGAATCAAAGAAATACGGATAACGCATCTTCATGGTATCCTCGCTCTCCCATGTATCCTCTTCCATAGAATGCCTTCTCCACACAACTTTCACAAGTGGGATCACTTTTTATCTCAATATTTGTTCTTTCCTATCGACGATTGCAAGTTGTTCTTCCACATAGCTCAAATATTCCTTTAACGCAATAAGTTGTTCCACCAATACATGTGAAGGATCCGCTACATACTTTATCAACATAAAAACATGGAAAACATCATGTAATCGACCTAACTCATGTGGTAACGCTAACTTGTAGGCAACCATCCCGACTTTCTTAAGAATTTCATAAGGTCCAATATAGCGTGGACTTAATTTACCTTTATTTCCAAACCTCATAACTCCTTTCCATGGTGATATTCGAAGAAACACATAATCCCCCTTATGAAATTCTAAATCTTTTCATCGCTTAGCCGCATAACTTTTCTGTCTGCTTTGAGCCATTCTCATTCTATCTTGAATAATCTTCACTTTTTCAGTGGTGACTTCAATCAACTCTGGACCCTCTATCTTCCTTTCACAAACTTCACCCCAACATATTGGTGTACGGCACCGCCTACCATACAACGCTTCATATGTCACCATACAATAGTAGATTGAAAATTATTATTATATGCAAATTCTATCAAAGGCAAATATTCATCACAATTTACTTTAAAATCAAGGACACAAGCTCTAAGCATATCTTCCGAAATCTATATTGTCCTTTCAGATTGCCCATCTGTTTGAGGATGAAAAATCGTACTAAACTTTAAGTTAGTACCCATAGCATACTATAAGCTATCCCAAAATCTAGATGTAAAAGTATGGTCCCTATCTAAAATAATAGATACCAGTTCTCCATGCAATCGAATAATCTCATTAACATATAATCTAGCATAACTATCAACTGTATACGTAGTCTTGACTTCTAAAAAATGAGCGGACTTGGTCAATCTGTCCACCACTATCCAAATCGAATCTGACCCCTTCTGAGATCGAGGAAGCCCAACCACAAAATCCATAGTTACATGATCCCATTTCCATTCTGGTATTGGCAATGGATGAAGCAGACTAGTAGGTTTCTAATGCTCCACTTTCACTTGCTGACATATAAAGCACCTAGTAATAAAATCAGCTATTTCCGTCTTCATATTATTCCACAAATATTGCTCCTTTAAATCCCTATACATTTTATTACTACCAGGATGCATAGTATAAATGGAATTATGAGCCTCATCTAAAATTTCCTCTTTCAATCCACCCACATTAGTCACACATAACCGCTGCTTAAACAATAAAGTTCCATCATTCACAATACAAAAATCTTCAAACTTACCATCTCGAACATCTTGTCATTTCTTTTCAAGAAAAGGATCTTGTCTTTACAAATCACGAATACGGGTAACTAACAAAGGCCTCCCGCTTACATGAGCAAAGAACATGTCCCCATCTGCTAGCTTCAATTCTACTCCCATCAATCTCAACTCCATGATGTGGGCAACTCTAGCACACCGAATACAAGATAACCTGCTCGTAGCCTTTCTACTCAAAGCATCTGCAACTACATTTGCCTTCCCTGGGTGGTAGTGAATTGTACAATCATAATCTTTAATTAACTCCATCCATCGCCTCTGCCTCAAATTCAACTACTTCTGAGTAAATAAATACTTAAGGCTTTGACGGTCAGTAAAAATTTCACATACCTCACCATATAGATAATGACGCCATAATTTCAAAGCAAACACAATAGCAGTAAGTTCCAAATCATGTGTAGGATAATTACATTAATGTGTACGCAACTGCCTAGAAGCATAAGCAATAACTTTACCACGCTGCATAAAAACACAACCCATCCCCTGATATGAAGCATCGGTATAAATAACAAAACCATCTCCACCATGCAGAATAGTAAGAATAGGTGCAGTTACCAACCTCTTTTTCAATTCATCAAAACTATTTTCGCAATCAGAATTCCATTCAAACTTAACATCTTTTCGGGTTAGTTTAGTCATTGGCAAGGCAATCGAAGAAAATCCCTTAATAAACCTTCTGTAATACCCAGACAAACCCATAAAACTCCTCACCTCAGTCACATTAATGGGCCTCTCCTATTTACAATAGCTTCTACCTTTTTAGGATCAACACATATACCATCTCCAGAAATAACATGGCCTAAAAATACAACTTGTGATAGCCAAAATTCACACTTGCTAAACTTAGCATACAACTTCTTATCTTCCAAAAGATTCAAAATAGTTATGAGATGCTTTTCATGTTCAACCATATCATGTGAATAAATCAGAATATCATCAATAAAAACTATCAAAAATGAATCAACAAAAGGATGAAGTACCCGATTCATAATATCCATAAATACAGATGGAGCATTAGTCACCCCAAAAGGCATCCCCAAAAATTCAAAATGACCATACCGAGTACGAAAAGTAGTTTTAGAAATATCACTCTCCTTGACCCTCAACTGATGATAGCCCGATCGCAAGTCTATTTTTTAAAACACTTTAGCACCCTGTAACTGATCAAACAAATCATCTATACGTGGTAAAGGGTACTTATTCTTTATTGTAGCTTTATTCAGTTGCCTATAATTAATACACAAATGCATGGTACCATCTTTCTTCTTCACAAATAAAATTGGTGCACCCCATGAAGATACACTAGGCTGTATGAACCCCCTATTAAGTAAATCCTGCAACTGAATCTTGAGTTATTTCAACTCAGTAGGTGCCATTTTATACAGTGCCATAGAAATAAGGGTTGTCCCCGGTGCCAATTTAATATTAAATTCAACTTCTCTCTCTGGGGTAACCCCGGTAACTCACTAGGAAACACTTCTGGAAAATCCATTACAATAGGAACATCGACTAATTATAAATCCCCCTTCCTAGTGTCAAGGACATATGCAATAAAACCCTCACAACCCTTACTCAATAATTTCTCCGTCTGAATAGCATAAATGATGCGACTGGGAATAATTTTTTTTTCCCCTATAAATTTAAATTCAGGCTCACCGGGCATATTAAAAACAACTTCCTTACAGAAACAATCCATAGATGCGTGATATTTAGATAACCAATCCATTCCCAGAATTATATCAAAATCAGAAATATCCTATGGAAGTAGATCTATAACTGTATCTCTAACCCCAACAGTCAAAACACAATCACGAAAAACATATTCAGCTACAACCATATCCCCAATAGACATATAAATACCCAACCCCACATCAAAACGAGTACATGGTCTATTCAGGTATACAACAAAAGTATAGAACACAAAAGAATGTGTGGAACCAGGATCAATCAAAACATAAGCACTTCTATCAGTAACAGAAAGTGTACCTGTCACCACATCTGGAGTAATCTGAGATTCTTTCATTGTAAATACCCGTCCACCTGGCTTGGAACTACTAGCTTGTCCTCTGCCCATACTTTTCACTGCACTGCTTGGAGATAACACCCTGCTTGCTGCTTCACTAGGTGCTACTGGAGTCTTTGCCAACTGCGAACAATTCTTCTTAATATGCCCCACTTGATGACAATGGTAAAATTCCAATCCCTTATGCTTAGGACACTCAGATTTATAATTCCCTTCCTCTTTACAAAAGAAACATGTAACACCTCATATTGGGGTCTCACCTATCCCTAACTTTCTAACCGAACCAAAAGATCCTCCACCCCTGGTATCTCTACTAAATCTCCCATGACCTCTACCACTATCTCCACCACCTCTCTGAAATTTATGAGGTTCCATCTTAATACTTCCACCCTCGTCTCCCTTAGACTGATATGCGTTGAATGTACTTTGATTAAAACTTTCTCTACTCTCCACCCCTTGGTTTATTTGCCTTTTTACTATCGTGGCTTTGTTTACCAAAGAAGCATAATCTTCTAGCTCATAAGTGGCCACTCTATTTTGAATAGGCCAAATCAGTCCATCTTGAAACTTACTATATTTATCTTCTTCATTCTCCACATACTTAGTAGAAAATCTAGACAAAGCTGAAATTTAGCCTCATACTCCCTCACAAACATTTTCCCTTGGGTCAAATTTATAAACTCCCTCACCTTCTCCCTCCTATAAACTTTAGGTAAGTACTTAACATACGAAGCTTTAATAAATTCAGCCCAAGTAATAACAACAGTACCTTCTATCCTGGGCACTAAATGGTTGGTGGCTTCCTACTTATATTTGGCCTCTCCTTTCAGCTTAAACACAGTTAGATTCGCTTTCTGGTTATTCGGAACCTTCATAACTGCAAAGATAGTTTCTAGATCCTATGCCCACATCTCAGCTTCTGTAGGTTCAACTGACCCTGAATATTCTGGAGAATTCAACTTCAAAAACTTCTCATGCATGGAATCTTTCATTTCCTTCCTTGCCTCTTTCTCAATCCTGGCCACAGTCTTTGATTCTAGATATCTAGCCTGTTGTTCTGCCATTTGTGCCATATTTTTTCTAATTGCTCTGCCATCCTCATCATTGCTTGTGCCATTATCTGCATCTCCGTAGGTTGTTCATGATCTCTGGCCCTTCCTGCAACACTCTAATCTACTTCAGTATTGTCTGTATGAGAAGCTACTCCCTCTTCTCTATGTTGTCAATTCCCAAGTTCCATATGGAATTATCTGTAATACAACAAAGTTCTAACAACCAATATAAATAGTTTATGATACTAAATTATTGGTTAGTACAAAAAAATATTCATAAATATCAAATCAACTCAATGACTGCCATCTAATCGTCACACACTTCCAGAATTAATAACCTAGACGCTCGGATACCACTAATTGTCACACCCCAAACCCAATATACATACTAATCATTTGTTATTAGAATAATTGGATCATAATCTTGAGCCCATTGGAAATATAATTCATTTATCAATATTTTTATGCATAATGAACATAATATTATTCTTATACCATATTGAAATCAATCTCAGAGTCATAATTAAGCGGACATACAATACTATGATTAACTATGATAAAATTTCACAATCATCAACTCAATCCATGCTAACACAACATATACAATGTGTGAGTATATTAAAATCTTCAGTGTGATAATGATAAAATCCCCATATTTAAACCCCAACTCTTTCCAACGGCCACTCTTAAGTTACCGGTCATATGGTATCATAACTGGCAGCGTACAAACCTGAAATCATTAAAATATAAACCATAAGCATTAAGCCTAGTGAGGTACTCCTTACCTACAATGAAATAAAAATTCTATATCGAATATATGGATATAAAATCCGAATAATCCTGCCCATTGGCAATAACAAATCCTGGATCATAAGATCCAAATAATTCTGCCCATTGGCAATAACAAATCCTGGAACATGAGTTCCAAAAAATCCTTGTCATAAGACAAATCAAATCATTGGATATTTGTCCAATTCCAATCTTGGATCATAAGACCCAAAAAAATCCTTAATATTTGAATATCCAAACAAATTCTGAATACCGAAGTATTCAAATAACTCTTAGAGCTATATTCATATATCTGTATATATAAAACAATCATAAGTACACTCACCTTGGAAATTTAACAAGCTTTCCCTTTTCCTTTATCTGACTCTTGTCCAGTCGGTTCTTCTTCTCTTGTTATCATTCTTACAATATTAGTATCATCATAAGAATATTAACAATTCAAATAACAACTTCAACATAACTCAATTCATAAGTATCATATAATTCAATTCAAATCATTCATCATGAATGAAGTCCCATCTATACTCAGGTAATGATATCTAAAACATTCAAATTACAGCCCAAACCTACTTTAATTCTTCTTGGTAATCCAATCCTTATCACATTAGGTTTCCCACACAAAGATGACATATCATTTCAAGTTTCCTAGAGCAAGATAGGCCCGTTTCTTTACTACATAGCAAATATGCCCTATAGGTTCTTTTATTATTCATTCAACTTCTTGGAATTTTCATAATTTTTCTACAGCATAACTTTCTATGATATTTCACCCAACATCAGTAAACATATTGAACTTTCATTTTCTATGTCAAGCAAAACATCGAATATATGGTATACATATTTACTCTTTGGGGGCAGATTTCATACCCGAACTTCAAACCATCGCCCAAGATTCATTTCTTGCTATTTTTACATATATTTCGGATATTTTATGAATATATGGGTCTATGTTAATCTCCAACTGGAATTAACCAATTTCAGTAATCATACAAAAAGATATGGAAGTTTGAATAAACAAGGTTACTAAACAAAGCAATTTAAGGGTTTACACATTCAACTTTGTTTAAACTTGCATATATCGATACATATGCACCCAAGCATGAAAGGTCAATAAAAAATCAAGGATTTCTATCATATAATTCATAAATACAAGAAAAATAACAAGATTCATGGGTGGGATTACCATAGGGGATTTTACGTAATTTTCTATGATTTTTTCATAATTTTTCTCCTCACTTTCTTCTTCCTAACCTTCACAATTATTTTTCCTCAACCTAAAACTCTCCCAAACTGAGTTTTCTGAAGAAAGGAGGATATATCAAGGGTTTAAGTCGGCCAAACCAACCTCCACCTCCAACCAATCAATTTAAGACACTTATTGGTCATAAATGACAAATTACCACTTAAACGGATGGACAAATTTATCCTCGGTTAGTAATTTCGATATAACTTCTTACTCAAACCTCCGTTTCACACACCGTTTGTTGTGTTACAACCATAACTCATCTATATACAACTATCTAGTTTTCACCTCAAGTCAATTGTTATGTGATAAAGGTCAAAACTAGTCTTAAACATGAACATTCCTACCGAAAACTTCAAAATTTCACATTTGTAACTAATGCGATATTTCATGCTTTATGAAGGTAGGATTAGACTAAAAATAATGACTTAACATTATATATACTAATAACATATTTTCCATATCACATAATTTAATCATGATTTAAATATAATTTATCATAATTATATTCGGGTTGTCACACTTATACACATATTTATTTGTTGTGATCACCCATAGAAAACATACAAACTTGACTCTCATACTAATTTAAAATAACAAAATATTATATCATAATATTATGCTAATATAATGTGACCAAGTAATTATTTATAAAAGTTCTAAAATTTATGCTAGTGACTGAGTTGAACCACTTATTATAATTTTGGTACTAAATTAAAACATGTATAATTAATGGACTAAAATAGTAGTTTATAGACTAAATTGACACGGTTTTTAGTTTAGGACTATTTATAATACGAATGATAGTTCAAGGACTATTAGTAAAATTATATTTTTATTTTTTAACATAAAAAATGTTTAGTTGAAACCTGATAAAATATTTAGTAAATTCTGGCTTAAATTAAGAATTGTATTTTACTAATTGTGATTAATTTATATATTACTTAAAATTATGTATTATTTAATTGGTGATAACGACAAATGTACTTTCGATTATGTAGACAATGAAGGGAATTTTGGGATATGTTACTAGCAAGGTTCTAAAAAACGCGGGGCGTGATCGAGGCGTGAAGGCCAAGCCTTAAGCCTTAGAAGCCTAGGCGGACCTTGGCGTAAAAAGGCGTGAAAAGGCGTTTAGGTCTTTTTAATATATTTTAATATTTTTTAACCATAACAAGGCTATTAAAATACTAAAATTGTACATATCATAAAAATATGTCTGAATATTTGCAAATAAAAATACTATTTGATTATTTTGGATGAGATAATGGTCAGGTTTGTAAAAAAATCTTTAAAAGGCGATATTGTTTCACTAAAGCATTGTTGTTTTTAGAGAAAAAGTACGCCTTAAGGGTTTTACCAAGCATAAGGCGTCAAAATCTTAAGGCGGGGCGTTTCTCCCAAGCCTTAAGCCTAGGCGGGTTTTTTAGAACAGTGGTTACTAGCAAGATAATACTTTGAAAGGGTTAATGAAAGGAATTTGTCATAATTGGTATCAAACTACAAATATGAGAAATAGTGGACCCAAATGACAATAACCAATTATTGAACCCCAAAATACATATGGGACAAATTAAAATATGATTCGTGGTTTTTGAATGAGAATTTTTAATTTAAAAATAATATGTAAGAGAATGGTTTAGATAATTAATATTTTCGAAACAATGCGAGGATCTAAAGCGGGGCTTAAAGAAATGACCAAAATGTAATACCCCGTACTTTCGTACATTAAATTAAATTGAAAATATTATATTTGCCTATTTTATATGACATAGGATGTCAGTATTTATATTATGTGTAAAATATCCTGCTTAATTTGAAATTAAAATACGACTTAATATATGATAATAAACTAATAATTATTTAGCGTAACACGTCATTATAGGAAACTACTTCACGATCGGTCGAGCCAGATACTGAGGGGAAATCCAAACAAGAAATTTTATATATCAAATCCCTGACTATTTCACAATCGCCTCTAATACACTGTCACTTATAAATAATGACATCTCGTGCCATATAAAATAGGTAAATGCAATATTCCTCATTTAATTTAATGTACGAAAGTACGAGGTATTACAAAAAAATACGAATCAATTATTTAAAATATTAAAATAAATATCTCAATAAAACTTGGTGGAAATTAATTTCACAATAAGGAGATCTTTTGCAAATAACTTAATCAAAAAATTCATTCTGAAAGTGGGTGAAATGTAAAATTGATTAACATGTGTATTCTGAGCTATTGAAACTTTTAATGACCATCTCACCCCAATTTCAAATGAATTTTTTGATGAAATTATTTGTAGATGATTTCCTTATGGTGAAAAATATTTCCACTAAATTTTGTTGAAAAATTACACACACACACACACACACACACATATATATATATATATATATATATATATATATATATATATAAGATGAACTTTTTAATGAACCTTAACAAAATAACACCTAACAATTCAATTAATTTTAATTTCTATGTTATAATTGGTCCGCGACAACGGACACGTGTGTCGATCGATCCCCCCCCCCCCCTCAATGGCAGGCTGCTGTCATAAGGGCTGTTATAAGGGTTGCCATGGTGGTGGTGGGGGTTGGGGTTGGGGGGGATCAATCGACATGCGTGTTTGTTGCCGCTGGCGCGGACCAATTACAACATAGAAATAAAAATTAATGAGTTGTTAGGTGTTATTTTGTTAAGGTTCATTAAAAAGTTCATCTTTTAGGTTCGCTTGTGAACCTCTCCCTATATAGAGAGAGAGAGACCCAGACTATAGTACATAATACGTTATACATCACCCGTGCATCAGACCTAATTCTAGGTCCTAAAAAACTTTTTTTTTCTGAAATTTTATATTTTCCCTTGAAATTAACCTTCCAATCAACCCATATGCAAAAAATTAGGTCAAAATACATTTTGTAGCTATTTTTAAAAAATTCATAAAAACTGCTAAAAATACTTTATTTATAAGGGTCTGCGCGAGCAATTTTTTGTCAATTTTTTAAAAATAACTACAAAATGTATTTTGACCTAATTTTTTGCATATGGGTTGATTGGAAGGTTAATTTCAAGTAAAAAATATATAATTTGAAAAAAAAGTTTCCTAGGGTCTAGAATTAGGTATGATGTACGGTATGATGTATAGTGCATGATGTAGGTGAGCCTTCCTATATCTATATAATAAAGTACGAAATTTATATATGTCATAAGCTTAAACTATGACATCACAAGATGAATTTTGTTTGCCCTTCCTATTTTACCCTTAAAAATTTTGGTTTCCCTCTCTTTTTAATACTCTCTAATTTGTTTCCCCCTTTTTTTCAAAATTCAAATATGAGGGTAGTTTAGTATTGTACCTATTTTGGTCTCACTTTTCAACCTTTCACTCTCTCCTCTCAAACATAATCTACCGACCCACACTTACCCCTGCTCCCTCTCTCTCTTAGGCTTCTCTCATGTGGCTTCTCTTAGGTGATTATATTCAGTTTCGAATTGACATATGGGTTTGAGGCTAATTTTTGTTTTGTTTCTAAATGCTCAACATGTTATTTATTTACTCTTTCTAAGCTGCTTCGTGTAAATCTTGGTTATGTATTCTTCCCAAAGAAAACTGTGAGCATTTTTTAACTCTCTCTCTCTCTCTCTATCTCTCTCTCTCTCATATTTACAAATTAAACATTATTGTGTTCATTTTTTTTATTTTGGGTATATGATTTTAGGGCCTTTCACGACTTATGGTCTAAAACTTTTGAACGAGTTCAGTTTTTGATTTTGTAAGTTTTTCTGTGCATATTTTTTGGTTATTGTAGGGTTCAAAGATGAGAAGCATAATGATCTGTTTATTTGTTAACATTTGATTGTTTAGAAAGATGAAGTGAACCAAGAGGAAACAAATCTCGGCTGGAATTGTAAGTATACGTATTGTTCACTTTTATTTCATTTTCCCTATGTTTTGTTACCTTTGATTGCCCTAAACTTCTGAACGTTTTCGATTTTCAATTTTTATGGTTTTTCTGTGTATATTTTTTGGTTGTTGTAGGGTTCAAAGATGAACGCAAGCCAGGACGATGAGGGTGCACAGAAGAGCATCTTGGCTAAAAAATTGTAGGTTTGTTTCTGCTTTTGTGGTTGGTGTTAGGTGGGCGGTGTACTCTGCATATGGATGATGATGTCAAGTCATCTCTTAAAAGCATGGATATTAGAGGTTTCTTTAAAAAACAATGGGTGTACAACACGTTAGAGTGTTGTCCACTCCCATCACTCAGTTTTTTAAAAGCTAATGTGTTGTACATGGGACCTGTGTACAGCGTGCAACTTTAGCAGTTTTAGCTTAAGTTCAAGTTTCGATGTAACTCGGACCTGTGTTCAAAAATAATAATTCCATTTTTTTCTTCTCTCCTCTCTTCGTTATTCTACTTCTTCTCCCGTCTCTATCTCAGTTACTCTTCTTAATTAGTAGACCCATCTATAGGTTACATAACGTTTTGTACAGGGCATAAGGCTAACGTGTGTACACCCATCTATAGGTTACATATATTAATAGACCCATTACCCCTAGAGCCATATTAGCCTGCCACACTTATCAAAACTACACGCATATCCATATAGAATACAGAGCACAATGCAAAAAAATGTATTCTCTCTCAACTCACTTTCCAGATAAGAGGTGCCGGTTTATATCAGAGGAGGTGACAGCTCATATCGTGTGCCCATTCAGGAAGTTACGATTCAGATCTGGTGAGATGATTCTGATGGGTTTTTTGAAATCTATTTCTTTTTTATGGCTTTTTTTTATGATTCAAATGGTCCAGGTAGTAAAATTTTTAATGGATTTTTTAAAATATCTCACTCTTCATCTTTGGGATTCAAATCATGGACTTTTCTAGCACTCATCACTCTCAGAGTTACCACACCGTGATAGAAATTGGGTATCCTCACAAATTAGTTTGTAGGTGTTTGATAAAAGACCTAACTGGGTGTTTCACTTTATTTACAACTTTAATATTGTTCTTCAATTTGTTATGTTCCCCAGAAAAGTCATCGGTTGAAATATTGGTTGTTTATAGTTCAGAAATGAAAATTACCTGATATATATTTTTTTAATTTATGAAGGTTGGACACAAATATTTTGTAAAAGGGTAATTTTAATTGGGAGGTTTCTATGTATTCTAATTTTACACATGGCGATTTTTTTTCCTGACTATTCATTTGTATCTATGTTTCTATTTTCATATAGGGTGATTGATTTGTATATCATATCATATTGGTTGTAAATTGAACAAGAGTATGTGCAGAGAAAAAAATCCTTGAACTACGCCTCTCTTATGGGTTTCCTTTTGATTTTTTTCTAGGATTCCTATAAATGTGTTGTGTAAAGATAAGCGCTCATGTTGATCTATTTTGAATCTTATTTAGGTGGGTGTTGATTTGGGTTATTTTGTTAATATTTGTAATTTTCACCTGTAACCTATAGAAAAGAAAACATCAATTGTCTTTTGAATAAGGGTGATTTCGAGTATATAACATACGTTTGAAAATAATTTTGGATAAAAATGATTATTTGGATTTTATTATTATTCGTATGAAATATTATTTTTTGTACACAGATTCTAATTGGAGCCTCATTAAGTAATATTCTCATTGAGCCTAACAAAAATTTTGACAAACAAATCTTCAATGAACGGAAAAAGGACAACTAATAAGTCCAGACCAGATCATCTAACCAAATGGAGACATGGCATACTTCTTATATACTAGACTGAATTTACCAGTGTATAGTGGAAGGATCTGAATTTAGGATCTGTTGAAAGGTTTATTACGCTTCAAAGTAGAATGGATTTTTTTTATTAAATGAAGTTATATATCTATGAATTTTGATGATTTTTTTCATCTATACAAAAATAACAAATATAAGTTGCTCCCAAGTTCTTAAATTTTAGAAAGCCTTTTGGAAACCAATATGTTTGGTTCTCTCTTTCTGGAAAAAAAAATGTAATTACTTGAAAATCTTGAAAATTTATTTTTAAAAAATTTGAAAATAACATAAAATTATTTGGAAATTGTAAAAAAATTATTTTAAAAATTTTGAAATTATTGAATTTTTTTAAAGAAATTTTGAAAAGAATACAAAAACATTTAATAAGTTTGAACATTATTGAAAAGGGTTTCAAAAATTTGAAACATTATAGGAAAAACATTTTAGAAGTCTTACTGATATTGAATAAAGCATTTAAATTTACATACGTTTGAATGAATTTTATTGATATTGTTATTTTCAGTGTGCTATCGGCACGAGCAATCGTGACATGTAATATTACTAAGTGTGCAGTTAGAAAATGTCGTGTTACAAAAGGTGTGTAACATGGTTATTTAATAACATGTGATTTAAATCGTATTTTTAAGTTTTTGAAAGTGTAAAATACCATAAATGGGAGTATGAGTATTCTATAATCACAAATACTTGGGAGAAAATTTATAATCATGTCGATGACATGGTTACGAGTGTGATATAAACACAAATAATTGGGAGTAAATTTATAATCATGTCCATACCTTAAATGACATTTAATGTATGTCTTCTTTTTTTTAGAACAAAAATTCTTAACATCGCTTTTCAATGATTATTTTTCTAATTCTCAAAGGTTTGTAGCCATTGTACTCCCAGCATAATAACGACATCCACCATCATATTCAGTACATGATACATCATGATGTACAATTTTTTTCGCAATGCTATTTGCTCTGTACAAGACTAGAAATCTATTTGTTACATAAGACTACACATGCATTGTAAAAAAAAACTTTACGACTTAAATTTATATGATTCAATACTTTGAAAATTTACGCTTATAATATACAAAACATTTATTATTTACATTTAGTTGTGTTGTAATTTTTTCACTTAAATTATGATGTTTGCACGCGTTCCAAGATGGACTATTATTATTGTTGAGAACTAAATACGACGTATGGTCTAAACAATGGTGTATACTTTTCAAAATTGAATAGGTGGGAAAAATCGTATTTTTTTATGAGGGCACTTACCATCGCACAAAGGCACGACTTTATGCTTTTCAAAATTATCAGCGTGCCTTCAGGCACGGGCATACCCTAGTATATATATATATATATATATATATATATATATATATATATATATATATATATATATATATATAGAGAGAGAGAGAGAGAGAGAGAGAGATTCAATAGATGTCTAACATTTATATTTTTGGTTAATTTGATCGCATATTTTTTGGGTACCAACTCAAATTAAATACTTTAAGATTTCAACGATGCATTTTTTATATTTAAATACTATTTTTTTAGTATTTTAACAATGCATTTTTAGTATTTATGATACTTTTAAAAACATATTAATCAAAGTTTTATTTATTTCTATTGTGTACTTTTTGTAATTTGGGAAATTTTTTTATAAGGGACATAGTGAAGTATTAAAATTAACTGTTTGACAGACTAACAATGGTTAGAGGCTAAAGGATAGGGTGTGATATAATTTTGTTTTAAAAATAGAAAAAGGGGTTAAATATAAAATAACCCTAGTGCAAGGCGCAAGAACTGAAATCAATGAAAAAGTGTTAAATTGGAAGAAAAGTCAGGTCAAACCGGACGTTATTCTAAAAATCATTTCCATCCACAAATGTGGGTAGTATGTGATCTCCTCTATTTCTACTACTGCCCTTTCCTGATTCTTGTTGCTTACAGCTCATAAGTTGTAACAACTTTGAGCTGTTAAGTTGTTAAAGGTGCAAAACCTTGAAAGTGGAAGTCCCACATCGGTAGGTTCAAACAAATGGAGTGTGTTAATATACAATTTTTTGGGAACAAAGGTTCAGCCCTTTGGGCATTCAATGTTTTGTGGGTATGTGGGGCAGACCCAATGGGCCAAGTCACACACGCGCGCGCACGCCGCCGCCGCCGTCCGGCCGGCCCGGCTCGTGCCCGGGTCTTGGGCTTGGGCTCAATAAGAAATAATTTTTTGGACAAATAAATTAACGATTTTGGGCTTTAAAAATTAATTTTTCAACGGTAATTAATTCCGAAAAATTAAAACGTGTTTTGTTCCGTGTTGATTTCTTCAACCGAGTTGCCCACTATTTCCTGATTTTTTTCCACGTTGTTTACCAACGTCTCTTTTCTTTTTGCCCCATAAAAGAGGTTGTAGCCTCCGTTTTTAACACAGAGTTATCTCCCAAAAATTTTCTGCAAACAGTTCTCATTTTCCAACCTCCGAATTTTTTACAAAAATAATTATTCATTCCCTGAATAATTATAACGACACAGAAATATATAATCTTTCCCAGATTATTTATATTTATCTTGATCGAGCAGTATATGTATTATAGAATGGGTGTTTGTTGAGCGAATCAGATTCGTGCTGCTGATTCGTATTATTTTCAAGGCTGTTTTATCCTGGGGGTGACAGGGCTGTACACTGTCGGCACAAATTGGAGGCAGAGCCACGAAACACCTTAAAGAGAGCGACATTATCCGCGACTCGGCCGTGTTCTTGACTGTCCAGTTCCGGATTTCTTATATTTTTCTGCCCCAGATTTATTTGCTCCAAAAATTGGGTAATTTCGTTCCTGATTTTAATTCTGCATTTAATTGTTTATTACTGGAACAACAATTTTAAGGTGTTCTATATTCTGCCATGGACGAAATTAACTCAAGTAACCTAAATAAGCCTTTCAAATATGAAGGCACCCATTTTAAACGTTGGAGCAAAAAATTGATATTTTATTTAACTACGAAAAAAGTCGCATCATGTGTTCAATTTGACAAACCCGTAGTAAATAATCCACGTGCTGTTGAGGAAAGCAAAACAATTAGAACTTGGGAGGAAAATGATTTTTTGTGCAAGAACTATATTCCGAATGCTCTAAGTGACGAACTTTATGACTATTATGCCAATTATAAAACTGCGAAAGATGTTTGGGACGCACATTTTAAAAAATATGACACGGAGGAGGCTGGTGCTAAAAAATATGCCGTCAGCCGTTATTTGAAATTTCAAATGACGGATGACAAATCTGTTGTTGCTCAAACCCATGATTTGTAAATGATTGCCCATGAAATTATTTTCAAGGGCATGGCTTTAGATGAGCAATTTCAGGTGGCTGTAATTATTGATAAATTGCCTCCACTGTTCAAAGAGTTTAAAAATATTTTGAGGCATAAGTCTAAAGAATTTTCACTAGAGTCATTAATTACTAAATTGAGAATTGAGGAGGAATCCCGAAAATAGGACTATAAAGATGAAATTCTTGTTGTGTCTAACAACAAAAAATCAGAAAAAGAACCACACTCCAGTTGTTTTAAAGGCAAATGGAAAAAATATGAAAAATCAGAAAAAGAGCCACAACCAGAATTTTAAAAATCAGACTCAGACTCAGAATAAGTATAAGAACCCTGGAAATGGACAGTCTAGCAACTCGGGACAGTTTCTCTGTTTCAAGTGTGGCAAGCCTGGCCATATGGCTCGCAAATGTCGCAATGTGCCACAAGCACAAGCGAATTTGACAGAAGAGGACCTATGTGCTATGATTTCAGAAATCAACATGGTTAGCGGTGCCGAAGGGTGGTGGTTGGATACTGGCGCTTCCCGCCATATCTGTTATGACCGTAGTCTGTTTAAGACTTATTCTGAGACTACAGATAAGAAGGTGTTGTTGGGTGATTCTCACTCCACTGAGGTTGCTGGTACTGGAAATGTGGAATTGAAGTTCACTTCGGGAAAGACTGTTATACTCAAAGATGTTCTTCACACTCCCGAGATAAGGAAAAATTTTGTTTCGGGCTATCTTCTCAACAAAGCTGGCTTTACTCGAACTATTGGTGCTGATTTATTTACTTTGACCAAAAATGGAATTTTTGTAGGCAAGGGTTATGCCACTGATGGGATGTTTAAATTGAATGTTGATGCAATGAATAAAATTTCTCCTTCTGCTTATATTGCTTGTTCATTTAATGTTTGGCATGCTAGGCTTTGTCATGTTAATAAACGACTTGTTAAAAATATGAGCACTTTAGGATTAATTCCCGAATTATCATTAAATGATTTTGAAAAATGTGAATGGTGTAGTCAAGCAAAATCACTAAGACACCACATAAATCTGTTTGTAGAGAATATGAAACACTTGATTTAATTCATTAGGGATATTTGTGAATTGGATGGTGTCACAACTAGAAATGGCAAACGTTATTTTATTACTTTTATTGATGATTGTTCCGATTATTCATTTGTGTATTTAATGAAAAATAAAAGTGAAGCGTTTGACATGTTTAAAATTTTCCTAAATGAAATTAAAAATCAATTTAATCGGAAAATAAAAAGGTTACTTAGTGATAGAGGCACCGAATATGATTCTGGACCATTTATTGAATTTTATAAAAACCACGGTATTATTCACGAAAAAACTGCCCCTTATTCGCCCGAAATGAACGGTAAAGCCGAAAGAAAAAATAGGACATTAACTGAATTAGTTGTAGCTATTTTATTAAATTTTGGGGCTGCCTCACATTGGTTGGGTGAAATTATTTTGACTGTGTGTCACGTGCTTAATAGAATTCCTAAGACTAAAATGAAAATATCTCCTTATGAAATTTGGAAAAATATTAAGCCCAACGTGTCATACTTTAGAACGTGGGGGTGCTTAGCCTATGTACGTATACCCGACCCTAAAAGGTCTAAATTGGCGAGTAGAGCATATGAGTGCGTTTTTATAGGCTATGCTATTAATAGCAAAGCATACCGATTTTATGACTTGAAAAATCAAGTAATTATTGAATCAAATGACGCCGATTTTTATGAAGATAAATTTCCTTTTAAATTGAGGAATAGTGGGGGCGAGTCGTCCACTAATATTTCTTTAAATAAATATAAAGAAAATAATGAATCCATTTTAGAAGTTCAAAAAAGTAAAAGGGCTCGTGTAGAAAAAGATTTTGGTCCCGACTTTTATGCTTACACCTTAGAGGAGGATCCTAACACTATTCAAGAAGCCTTATCTTCTTTAGATGACGATTTATGGCAAGAGGCTATTAATGATGAAATGGATTCTTTGGAAACAAATAAAACTTGGCATTTAGTGGACCTTCCTCCTGGATGTAAAACGATTGGGTGTAAATGGATTCTTAAAAAGAAATTAAAACCTGATGGCAATGTTGAAAAATATATGGCACGTCTTGTTGCTAAAGGTTTTAGACAAAGAGAAAATGTAGACTTTTTTGACACATTTTCACCCGTGACTAGAATAACGTCTATACGTGTACTATTTGCTATAGCTGCATTAAATGATTTAATTGTACACCAAATGGATGTTAAAACTGCATTGTTAAATGGAGAATTAGAAGAAGAGATTTATATGGATCAACCTGAAGGTTTTATTGTACACGGTCAAGAAAATAAAGTATGTAAATGAGATAAATCTCTTGATGGACTCAAACAAGCACCTAAACAATGGCATGATAAATTTGATAGCCTAGTCATCTCTAATGGGTTTAAAATTAATGAAAGTGACAAATGCATTTATTATAAATATGTTGAGAACATTTGCACTATCATATGTCTTTATGTTGATGACTTGCTTATATTTGGTTCCAATATGCATGCCGTAGAAAATGTTAAATCATTATTATGTGCCAACTTTGATATGAAGGATTTGGGTGAAGCTAGTGTAATATTAGGAATTAATATTACTAGGTCAGAAAAGGGACTTTCTTTGGATCAATCTCATTACATTGAGAAAGTTCTAAAGAAATATAATTACTTTGACTGTAAACCTGCTAGTACTCCATTTGACCCTAGTATAAAGTTATTTAAGAACACTGGCGACAATGTAAACCAAAATGCTTATGCAAGCATTATTGGTAGCCTACGTTATGCTACAGATTGCACTAGACCTGACATAGCTTATGCTGTGGGAGTACTATATAGATTTACTAGTAGACCTAGTATGGAGCATTGGCATGTTATTGAGAGGGTCATGCGGTTCCTTAAAAGGACGATGAACCTCGGATTACACTATAATAAGCATCCCGCTGTCCTTGAAGGATTTAGTGATGCAGATTGGAACACCCTGTCTGATGATTCTAAGGCTACTAGTGGATATATATTTAGCATCGCTGGTGGTGCAGTTTCTTGGAAATCTAAGAAAAAAACTATTTTGGCTCAATCCACTATGGAGTCTGAGATGATAGCACTAGCTACTGCTAGTGAAGAGGCAGGTTGGTTAAGAAACCTCCTGTCAGATATCCCTTTATGGAAAAGATCGATACCAGCCGTTTTGATTCATTGTGATAGTACCGCGGCTATTGCAAAAGTTGAGAAACATTATTATAACGGTAAGAAATGACAAATACGTCGTAAGCACAGTATTGTTAGAGAATTTATCTCTACGGGTGCTGTGAGGGTGCATCATATACGGTCTGAACAGAACTTAGCTGATCCTTTTACGAAAGGACTAGCTAGGGAGAAGGTGTGGAACACCACGAAAGGGATGGGACTAAAGCCCTTGGATAAATGAGTCATTTGTGATGGTAACCCAACATATGGACTGGAGATCCCAAGAAATATGTTCAAAGGGTAATAACAAGTCACAAGTGATATGGGTTGAATCATGCGATTATTAATTAAAATAGAACGGGGTTTTACTCCGAGTCCATCCCTAAGGAGCATGATATCCTGAAGCGAGTTAAGGATGAGTTATGATAACTCTTAATGAGATCTATAGCTCTATTTTGAGTGGGGTACTTAGCTACAGGAGTATTCTTGATAGACTCACCTATGTGAATGTGGAAGTGTGGCCGCTTCCTATGGACATTTTGGGCAAATTCCTAAAGCGTTTACTATACTGGGATAGAAGTACATGGCCATAACGTGCTAGCTATTAGAACTACCCCCAAGTAGGATTGTGTGTGGGATGTTGTCAGAGATAGAGTTCAAAACTACAGTTACTCTAGTATATTCTGAATCATCTTTACTACTTTAAGGTTCAAGTCGAAAGACACCTTTACTTATGCACAATTCTATGGATTATTGCTCGATAAAATATTTTCAAATTTTGCAAGTGGGGGATTGTTGCTTACAGCTCATAAGCTGTAACAGCTTTGAGCTGTTAAGTTGTTAAAGGTGCAAAACCTTGAAAGTGGAAGTCCCACATCGGTAGGTTCAAACAAATGGAGTGTGTTAATATACAATTTTTTGGTAACAAAGGTTCAGCCCTTTGGGCATTCAATGTTTTGTGGGTATGTGGGGCAGACCCAATGGGCCAAGTCACACACGCGCGCGTGTCGCCACCGCCGTCCGTCCGGCCCGTGCCCGTGTCCGGGTCTTGGGCTTGGGCTTGGGCTCAATAAGAAATAATTTTTTGGACAAATAAATTAACGATTTTGGGCTTTAAAAATTAATTTGTCAACGGTAATTAATTTCGAAAAATTAAAACGTGTTTTGTTCCGTGTTGATTTCTTCAACCGAGTTGCCCACTATTTCCATATTTTTCTCCGCGTTGTTTACCAACGTCTCTTTTCTTTTTGCCCCATAAAAGAGGTTGTAGCCTCCGTTTTTAACACAGAGTTATCTCCCAAAAATTTTCTGCAAACAGTTCTCATTTTCCAACCTCCGAATTTTTTACAGAAATAATTATTCATTCCCTGAATAATTATAATGACACGGAAATATATAATCTTTCCCAGATTATTTATATTTATCTTGATCGAGCAGTATATGTATTATAGAATGGGTGTTTGTTGAGCGAATCAGATTCGTGCTGCTGATTCGTATTATTTTCAAGGCTGTTTTATCCTGGGGGTGACAGGGCTGTACACTGTCGGCACAAATTGGAGGCAGAGCCGTGAAACACCTTAAAGAGAGCGACATTGTCCGCGACTCAGCCGTGTTCTTGACTGTTTAGTTCCGGATTTCTTATATTTTTCTGCCCCAGATTTATTTGCTCCAAAAATTGGGTAATTTCGTTCTTGATTTTAATTCTGCATTTAATTGTTTATTACTGGAACAACAGTTCTATTCATTCAGATGTGGAATCATCATGGAACCGGAGACAACCACTACATTTTTGTGGTCAAAAAGTACACGAGAGCATTTACTGTTGTATTTTTGTGGACAACTTATAAACGCGACGTGCAAGAAAGGTAAACGTGGGTTGACAATTTGGGGTAGGGCTAAATGCACTTCATTATAATTTTTTAGCATTTTAAAATGTACATGAAATGTTTAAATTGTCCTCAATTACTATAATAAGACAAAATTCATGCAAAAAGATGGACAAGGGTATTTTGGATAGTTGATAACATTTTGGAGTGCTAAAAAATTATATGAAGTGCATTTAGTCATACCCGACAATTTGGACCTTATTGCTTCACTTTGACATTTGAAACTATTTTGTGCACAAATAAATTATGGCCTGGTGTCAAAGTCATATTTTAAAAAAAAGTTTTTTATTTTAGTAATTGATCAATAATTTTTTGTTTTAATTCATTTAAATATTTTTTGGATGATAAGATTTCTCATCCATTAATGTATATCTCGTAAGTTAGGGTATATAAAAACTGAGCACATGTATATAACAAAAAATCATGTAAACATTATAAAATTTCACTTACAAATTATAATTTTTTTTATTAAAAAAATCGTGTACACTTTACAAAATTTATTGTATATTGTAGGTGATAAAATCCTACTGGTTATATTCAACACAATATTAAGCCGAGTAGAAAATGAAACACACACAATTACACAAGAACAATATGTATTTGGTTCGACATTGTGCCTACGTTCACGAGAGATTTTCTCTTTTCTATTAGTATTGTTTCAATTACAATGATTACACACTCTTTTCACCTGGGAGTGAGGGTTACATTTATAGAAAAAATAAAGATAGTAAAGTCGTGCAAGACGTTATGATTTAAGATGACTATCAAAGCTTGATGGATCGTATCAAGCTCTTAAACTCTCACAGATCTGTATCATCAGTCTTTATCTTCTTTGATGAGATCTTGATAGGATCATTGGATACATGTCACCCTCTCAAGTGTGTTCAGATTATTTCCCTCACATATACATTACTGAAAAACGTGTGTATATTAAGGGAGATGGATCTTATTACCCATAAAATTTATAGTGGATTAGAGAAAAAATATTATCTTTGAGGATGTTAAGGCAAAAAAAAGTTAAAAATGAGTAAATTACCATGTCCTTTGAACTTTGAACATTTGTAATGAATTGGCCCTTGACTTTTTTCTTGTAATGATTTATCCTTAAAAGTATCATAACTTTGAATTGTAGAACCTTTGTTAATTTTAACTGATAAATCCCAAAATGTCTATTTTAACTCTCATTTTGAACCAAATTAAAAGAGGAGACTTTTATAAATTAATACATGATTTTTTTATACTTTTAAGCAAATTTAAATCGTTATCATATTTTTGCAACAAACAATTAATTTAATTGTTCGATTTAAAATATGGATCAACTTCAATCACAAAAGGATTTTGCTAAGACACCCCGTATTTCACTTCAAAATACCATTATATAATGTTTATAAAAATTATTGTACAATTATTTATCATGTTGTGGTATTCGTGTTTTTGAGTTGTGTTTTCCCTAACACGACACGATAAACACCATTTTGACCCGACATGAGTAAACATGAATAACATATCACAACATGATAACATGAGTCATAGTTTTTACACAAACACGACACAACGTAAGGACATAAAACTCCAACACAAACACGACACGGATATGACATATCAAGTCAATTTCAAATGAATTTCATGGTTTTGTGTCATGTCTTATCTTGTAATAAATACCTTAAAAAGATGTTAGAAAGAATCTAATATGTATTTAAAATATATTTAAAGCACACGTGTTTATGATATAATATTAAATTGTGAACAATATTTTTTTCCAAATCAAACTTTGATTTGGACGCCACTATATTTCATAATTTTGTGATTCAACTCGGTCCATATTTAATTAAATAATTAAGCTCATTATCTATCAAAAAATATAATTACAATTTAACTTTACTAGAAAAAAGGATCACAAGTTCATATATAAATTGATAAAAGTCTCACTTTATAATTTAGCGCCAACATGAGGGATAAAATAGACATTTGAGAATTTCCCATTACATTTAACCAAAAAATCAACGGGAGGGCCAACTCTGTAGTTTATGAAAGTTTAAGGATTAAATTGTGATAAATGAAAAGTTTAAGGGCCAAATTATTATATATATAAAAATTCAGGGGCCATAGGTGTAATTTAATTTAAAAATATCGTGAAAAGACTTTTCAAGACATCCAAAATTTAATATCAGTTTGGAAATTTTGCAAATGTTTTTACATGTCTTTAGCGAGAACAACATGCAGGAGTATCAAGTTTTCTAAACTAATCAAATATTATTTATCATTTTGAAAAATATTTTTGAGATGATTTTTTTAAAAAAAAATATATGGGAGCCAAGTGAGTAATATGACATTTTCTAATGAAATAACCTAAAACATAAAAAATGATGTGGTTAGTGTTATACATTATCACATGAAGCGATTTATTCTACAATATTTTATGGGAGCTTAAGTATTTAGTTCAATTTTTAAAGATTCACTCGTGGTTACTTCTATGTTTTTATTTTTCTAATCGGTGGTCCTATTGTAAGACGAACATAATTCTCTCTGAAAAGAAAAAGAGGTGGTTACAGAGCAGTTATGAACGATTTTGAAACTTGTTACAATTTTAAAAATACCTGAGAGTGGAACCTAACAAATCTTTAAATATGGGACTAAAATAAATAAACAAATAATATTTTAATATGAATACTATCACACAAACATGATTTTAATGTCACGAATGAGTGTCTTACACTCAATGGGAGACAGATAAAGATTGTTTGGTCGATCTAAAAATTCTTTGTTAAGCAAAAGACATGTATCCACTCTATAAAACATGCTCTAGTATTATGTCACCATATCATTATTGTTTTATTAAATGTCACATTATTTATGTCATTTATATATTCATAGCAGTATTTTTGGATTTATTTGTCGATCTTAATTTTATTTATTTAAATACCTGTATTAATTAACTTGGCAATAACCAACTTATTTATCAACCACGTCATTGAACACATGAATCATAAACTAGAATATAAGTTTACAGTCATGTTTTTCTATTAATCATACCACTTACATAATGGTACAACTTTTACAAGCCCTACCCCCCCCCCATATATATATATATATATATATATATATCGATTTGTAACTAGTACACAATCACTCACATGGATTGGTTGAGTACCTAATGGATATTTTTGTGTTGGTGGCAAGGGGAGGTTGGGTGTGAGAGGGGTTTTTAAGCAACGCTTGGGTTTCAATATTTTTTTTTACTTGAAGTTTTTCATCATTTTATTAATCAGAAAACCATGTGATAGTTAAGTTTAACAACAGAGTTGAGCAAAGGCAATATAAATTTTCCTAATGTATTAAAGACAAAAAACCAAAATTAGAGATGTACTAAAGTAAAAAAAACATAAATATTTAAATATTTTTCATCATCAATTAATGTACGTAGGTCTTTGTACTAAAATTATCATTTGCATTCAAAAACAAAGGATTTTATATTTAAAAAGATTTAAATTGATCATGTTTTTTAAGTTTTAGAATATGAACTAAATTTATTTATTCGGTTTTTGAATCACTATTAAATTAGCTAATTATCAAGTCAAGTTCAAATTATTTAAATTTAATTAATTTGATAAATTTCATGAATTACCTAAATCAACGTTAATAAATCATATAAATTAAGTCCAAAATAATGTTTAGTTAATTTGTTTGTTTGAAGAGCCAAATAAGAGGCTTACACATTTATACTATAATAGTATCTATCTCACTTTTCTCTTCAATATCTTTATATTATGTAAATAAAGGGAGGATTTATGAAATGATTATTATACGTTCATACCAAATCATGTTAATATAAAAAAAATAATTTAAAATAATAATCAATTTTCATTATAAAAATTAATCAGTGTATTTAACTTTATCATCAACGAAATAAACCCCTAATGTGTGAATAATGTGTCTATAATAATCCCATTGAATATTAGACCATGTGGGCGGGAGTAGGTTTATTAACTTATTACCCTATATCTATGAATAACTTAATAATGGGTTCCTAGGATTTTGATGTTTAAACTCATAACAATCGAGGGTTATGTTACTCATTTGAGCAAAAAAACTTAAGATTAATCATCATATAAGATTTGAACAACACTTATAGTAATATAGTTTAATAAAACAGTTAAACTTTTAGGTAGCGAACTATCCCTCTTTTTTCCATTTTGTCCCTAAACTATTTTGGCAGAAAGATTATTGAAATTTTCTTTTACAAATTAGCACAAGTAGTTATAACTTTCTTTAGCATCACAACAAAATTATAAGAAATATATTAATCTTAAAAGTCAAAATACCACAAAGATCTTAAAATATGAGACGGGTGTGAGAGTTAATCCAAAGGAAGAGAGTTAGTCCACCTATCTTTTGCCACCCAATTGGCTACCTTGTTGGCATCTTTCAAGTGAAGAAAAAGAAATATTACATTTTGCAGCTAAAAGCTTGATCCCATCCAATATATTCTCCACCTCCCATGGTGCTTCTAAATATAAGGAACACAAATCAATAGCAAGTTTATAATCACTCTCCATCATAACATTACTGATATTCGAATAAAAAATAGAAATATATGCAAGATGAAAAGCTGCAACTTTCATGCATAAAGTCGTTGGAGCTGCAATATCTCTAAGAAAGAGTTCTTCTGTTCGAACTGAATTTTTTATATAAATTTTGACTGAAATCACATGTGGTAGCGTAATATTGGTCGGTTCTCTTATCCCACTGGCGTGGACCCCACAAACTAATCAATAGAAACCCTCCATCTAATTCGGTATTTTCACTTTCGGTAAAAATTTCGATTCCAATAGCATATTTGCTCTAAGAAAACCAAATCTCAACTTCCCCACTGTAATTATGGGCAAACTCGCACAACCTTCGCTCTACCCTCCTTGACCAAGAAAGCGTTATCGCAATTAAATTTAAAATTTTCATGCGTAGGGGGGGGGGGGCAATAAATTATATGCACCGAGTTAGATTGAGGCGTCGGGGCATCCCCCCACCCATAACAACTTCAAATTCTTCATTAGGGCTCCAAACCAGGTCTACAATGACTCGTGAGGATCTATTCTTACCTTAAAAGATATGTGAATTGCAGTTTTTCGAAACGATCTAACCAATCGAAGAAACTTTTGACAATTTATCGATAGCTTGTAAGATTGAAGAAGAATCATCCACCAAAGTCGAAGTCCACCTAATCATAGATGTAGCATCAGATATAGAGTAAGTATCCAAAATATTAACTAGAGCATAAATTTTTTTACCAAATGTACACTGAAAATAACATGTTTTGCATTGTTGACCTCCTTATTGCACTTAGGACACATAAGAGAGTTACAAAACTTTCTTTGAAAAAGATTCTCTCTAGTATAAATCACACTAACATAAGTTCCCAAATAAAGTTATGAATAATTTTAACCTCCTGAAAGCTCTATACCTTTTTAGGATGTACGGAAGTCTTCAATCTTGGAGATGTTTGGAGTTCGGTTCGGCTTGTCGGTGCGTGTCAGTTTGTAACGAGATACACTTAATATGCCAAAGTGCAAATAAAATAAATAAAAAGCCTAAGCTAACATATTTGCCGTTAAAAATCTCCACCTTTGGCTTTTTACAAAACTAAACAAAAACCAAATTACAAAAACTATCCCTCTATGACAAAAATTATCTGATACCCTTCCCAAATCCTTAAAATGGAACGGTGTAAGGAAATGTTGTCTTCAATCTCAATCTCGACTTGTTCTTCCCTTCGACAACTTTGTCTTCATCCGGTGTGTCTTAATTTCCAATTTAGATACCTAAGCACATAAGACAAAGAAATATACCGTGACGCATAGAGATGGAAATAGAAAATAAAAAATCGTAAATGCTTAATCCCCCATAAATCAAACTCATCAAATATCTTCCCCTTAATTTGTTCTCCCCTTTTGTCCAAAATAGACAAAGGAGTAGAAACATAAGCACGAATTTGAAAGCATCATGTATAAAAGAAGATATAATCATAAAAATATGTAAACAACGCACGTGTAATGATAATCTCAAAGGCTAATATCACCAACTATTTTTGAAATTTTTTATTTTTTTCAAAAAAGTGTACACATTACAAATACAACACAATAACTGTGGCACAAATAATCCAAACTATGATAAAGTATGTGACAATCATGGACTAAATGTAAACCGCAAAGAGTCAAAACACGATACCATATATATAATACTAGGATATACCCGTGCCGATGGCACGACGATAAATTTGTTCCCGTAATATTTTATACTTGTACCGGCGGCATGGGATAAATTTGTTCTCTGCATATTTTGTACTCGTGCCAATGACACGGCGATAAATTTGTTCTCCTGATATTTGTATATTAAACTTTTCGCCGATAGTGCAAATATAAATATTGTTGGTCATCCCAGGGTGTACTTGTGTCGGTAACACGATTATAAAAAACGTTCTTAAATATTTCGTAATAGTGATTTGGTTAGGAACAATAAGATACGAGCAATAACATGATACAACTAACACGATATTATAAGTTAATGTAAGACCCGTTAATAACTTCAAATTAAAAGAATTCAAAAGAATTCTAGGATAACTAAATATATGTGATATAAAATGATAAAATTAATGAAATATAATATGATTTTTTATGATATTAAAATGTTCAAACTCTTCTCCTCGCGTATTTAGAATTAAAACTCCAAAGAAAATTGTGTAATGATATTAACAAAACAAAAAATCTAAAGTTCCCCCAAATGGATTGAAATTCACACAACTAATACAATAATCATCCAACTTGAGTGGACTGAAATTTCAAAAAAACTGTGTAACATGTATATCCGTCTCGTCTCGTCTCTAAAAACTGTGTACCCGTGCCGATGGCACAGTGATAAATTTACTCCCAAATATTTCTGGATATAGAAACCATACCGTAAATGCCACGGTGATAAATTTACTCCCGAATATTAATGGTTATAGATACTAACACACCCATCATGTTATATTTAAATTGATTACAAAGTAATAGAACACTCACACTCCAAAAATGATGATTTGTGCGGTGATAAATTTGCACCGGAGTATTTGTGGTTATAGAACACTACACTCCCATAAGTCAATTTTCTTTTAACGTGTTATATTTAAAAGTTATTACAAAGTAACGAAGTTTGACATGTTGATTAAAATCTCCCAAAATAATAATTTGCTCCCATTCCCTCCCCTAAAAATATGCCATAATTCAAAATCAAAGTAACATTTTTAATATTGAATTACAAAAAAGATTAAGCATAACATTAAAACAATGAGGATTGTTTAATGACAAATTACAAAAAAAAAAATTGTGTATTAATTTTCTTGATGGTGCACGGGGATTTGTTTAAAAGGCAAAATTTATAATATCGTGTATAAATTTAACTTTAGAAGTGTTTATGATCAACCCAAGACATAAGAAAAATCAAGTCATGATAATGTCATAAAATGAATTTCCCATAATAAATATTTTGAAAATGTAAGTAAATCATGAATAATTACATGAGAAAATGGTTAACAAAAGTGAGATCTTAACTTAATTTCACTCACAATTTACTAAAAAAGAGTACATAGTTAAACAAAGTTTTGACATACAATTAGTAAGGCATTCTTGTAATCTTTCATATTCATTATTTTGACGCTCAAAGCATATGCCCTTAGCACAGGTATAATAACATTTTCCATAAAATAATACTTAATATCTAGTCGAAAAGAAACAAAAACTTAGGCCAAAGAATATCTAACAAAAATGCTTCAACCATTAATAAAAAGAACACAACTAGGTAAAAGGCATGGAATAAATTTCGATTGCATTTTAATAATAATTTGTTTTTAAACCAACTATATGCAGCATCGATATGTGTCTATACAAACACACATTAAAAATATACCAACAACACCGACTTTTATGCTTAAATGAGCCAACGACACTATCTAAATACACACCGCACGGAACTGCTTCTCGTTTCAGTTATTGGTTTGTGGTTATCACCCAAATATATTGTTACCACGTTCTTTTACCTCATTATTTTTTATTTTTTTCCCTCTTCATTTATCTTGTTAATGACTTCATTATTTTTAATTAATTAATATAAAGTTTTTCATCTTTATTCCTACATGAAATAAATAACTTCATTCTAGGTAAAAGTCTTTATTTACATAATATGTAAAATTATTTGTTTGTACCTTCCTTTAAACTTATAGGTAGATTCTTTTCTTTCACCAACTAACAAAGAAATAAGGCACATGGCTCGATGTAGCTTGATGAAAATCTTTTTAGTAAAAAGCAACATTAGTCAAACATGATCTACTAATTACACTTACAGCTATTGCACAAAGTAACTGAATTTAAAATCAGGCATTAGCCAAACATATGGAAAACCCGGTATTGATCACTGTTCTTCACGTTTTTTTTACAAACAGGAAATTAAAATAGTAGGCTCTATCCATTTTTTTAGTGGGGCATTAAGTTCTATTCCAACAGATTACTCCATGAAGAACATCACTCATGTTTTCGGTAAAAAACAATTTGAAATGGGAATCATAATATGTATCCTTACCTGTTTTAAAACCCTTACCTATTCATGAGAGAATATACCATTACCTTCATTTGGTTCTTTATTCAGATATCTAAACACCTGAAAATAAAAATATAAATCTAAAAATCAGATTAGAGATCAAAATAAGCCTAGTTTTGAGCAAAAACCCCTGTTTTGAAAATAAAAAAGATCAAACATAAACTAAACAGTGGAACCAATCCAACCTAACGAAGTCACCCTTCGGCCATCTCAGCCCTCTCACACCCCCACCATTTAACTCAAAAAGCCAGCGACCCAAACAGTAAATCATCATTTTTTTAAGCATAGATGTGAACACATTTCATGAACAGCCCTCTCACGCAGTGACGGACATTTTCAGATTTTATAGATCTGAATACCTTCCCATTCTTTCAAAGCTATTGTCCAAAATGTTTTTTAAGCATAGATCTGAAACAAAAAATAACGTTTTCTAAGAGCTTGTTTGGGAGTTTTAAAATGGAGAGAAAAGAAAAGAAAGGGAGAGAAAGTTTGGTATTTCCTTCGTTTGGGAGTTTAGTTCCGAGGGAAAGGGAGAGAAAGTTTTTCTAGATTCAATCAAAATTTTCTCTCCAAAACTTTCCGTCCAATATGGGAAGAAATGGAGAGAAGAGAAATCCACGGTTCTAAATATTTAATATACTTCCTTATTTACCCCTCATAAAACTCTTGATAAACTTGCTTAAGCCACGGTTCTAGTACAATCGGATATATATTATGTAAAAGAGTCCATCCCTCTTAAAACTCTTGATAAACTTGCTCCATTATAAAATCATGTAGCCGTCCCATTCACCAGCTCTATTCCTCTTCTGCTTAGTTTGACAACTTTCAGGTATCCTCTGTTTTCATATGTATGTTGTATACTCTGTTTTCATATTTATATATACCTCCGAACAGGTGGAAGTTGGAAGGTCTGTTACCTGTTTGTAGAAGGTCTGTTACTTGTTTGTATATATATAACTGTTGGGAGGTAACGAACAAACCTGTTGATCATATATATACCATACAGGTATATATATAACTGTTGGGAGGTAACTAACAAACCTGTTGATCATACAGGTATTTCCTTTCTTGAGGTATATATATATATATATATATATATATATATATATATATATATATATATATATATATATATATATATATATATATATATATATATAACGAACAAGTATGTATATATGATTATATAAACGAACAGGTATACATATATAATCATGATTATATATGTATACAATTATATATATATAATTTATATATATATATATATATATATATATATATATATATAAATTATATATATATAATTGTATACATATATAATCATATATATATATAGTTATATTAATCATAATAAAAGTTCTATTTTTTTAATTAAGCTTTTTCCATTTACTAGATGGATAATCAAGAAAATGAGAAAACAAATGAACTCATCATGTTGGTGAGAAGTCGACAATTAATTGCCGTTGAAGTTATGTATCAAATAATTAATTATATTGCACATCGAAGACTTCGTAGAGATTGACATATATGGGGTTCATTCACCGAACGACAAAGAGTACGAGATGAATTAATGTTACAAATTACCACGGCTGAACGGTGTCGCGATGTTATATGCATGGGGCCACAAGCTTTTATAACACTTTGCAAGACATTAGAAAATTTTGGTGGTTTGTTACCAACTCAACGAGTGTCAGTTGAAGAGCAAGTTGTCAAGTTCCTTCACATACTGTCAAAAGATGTGAGGAACCGCACAATTTCGTTTTTCTTTCGCCGATCCAGTGAAACCGTAAGTCGTCATTTTCATAAAGTTTTGAAAGCAATAATAACTTTGGAAGAAATATTTTTGCGATAACCCACCGGAGCACAAGTTCCTCCTGAAATACTTCACAACGATCAATTTTTTCCTTACTTTAAGGTAACTTAATGCAACTGGTTTTCAATTTGATAATTGCAATTATATTGAAATATATGAACATTCACGTATCATATTTATGTCAGGATTGTGTTGGGGCAATTGATGGCACCCATGTTCGTGTCAAAGTGGCTGAGAGGGAAGCTGCGAGGTATCGTGGGAGAAAGGATTTTCCAACACAAAATGTGTTGGCTGCGTGTACATTTGATTTAAAATTTACCTACGTACTACCCGGGTGGGAAGGGACTGCTTCCGACTCTAGGATTATTAAAAATGCACTTATAAGAGAAGATAATTTGAAAATACCTAATGGTAAATATTATCTTGTCGATGCCGGGTTCATGAATAGGAGCGGGCTTATGGCACCTTTTAGAGGTGTTCGTTACCACTTAAAAGAATACTCCACTCGAGAACCTGAGAATACTCGAGAGTTATATAACCATCGTCATGCATCACTGCGCAATGCAATTAAACGAGCGTTTGGGGTATTGAAGAGGCGATTTCCAATTATAAGAAGCGGAGCCGAATCATTCTTTTCAATTCACACACAATCTGAAATTATTCTAGCATGTTGTATTCTACATAATTACCTAATGGAGGCAGACCCTGATGAAGCTATTTTAAAAGAAGTTGATGAAGAGCTTGAAAATAAAGACCCAGATGAAGACGATGAAGTTGGCCCTCCAAGGGATGGGGATGAGGATGCCGCACGAGGAGAATATATAGGAAATTTCATAGCGACTAATATGTGGAATGATTATGTGTTGTGATTCCAAGTTCTCGTACATTTAATTTGAAGCAATTAAAAATTGAATTATAATAAGCATGTAGAGTTTGATTTGATATAAATGTTGTTATTTAATTTTTATGTTAATATTTTTATCGTAAAAGATGTTGTTGCGTAATGACTAATATTTATGCTTTTGTATAGATACTAACAATGAGCCAGAAAATAAAAGATGATGGTGCAAAAAAAGTTCATTTGACTTGGAAGTCTCAAATGGATGATATGTTTATTGAATCAATGCTTCACCAGGAACGTGAAGGAAATAGGATTGACGGAACATTCACAACTACAGCGTACAGTAATATGCTGAGCGAGCTTCATGCAAATATTCCTAACATTGAGCTTACAAAGGAGCATTTAAAAAATTGACTAAAAACTCTAAAAGATCATTTCAATAAATGCTATGATTTGTTTAAAAATTTGAGCGGTTTTGCCTAGAGTCCGACAACTAAAATGTGGAGCGCTGAGCCTGAAGTTTGGGAAAATTTAGTCCAAGTAAGTATTCCAAATTAAGTTTAAGTAAATTAGTTTGGTACCGATAGTATATTAATTGTTAATTATTTTTTTATGATAGGCGAAACCTGAAGCGAAAAAATGGATGACAAAACCTGTCAACAACTATGATAAGTTGGCAGAGCTATTTGCCAATAATCGAATCACAGGTGATGGCGCTGAGACATCTAAGGAAAAGAAGCGTCGTTGGGATAGGTCTATTGATGAGAGTGAGAGTATTACCATTGATGATATTGATATGGATGATGATATTATTCTAGAAAGTTTTGGTAGTGATTCAGCTGACGGGGGGGACGTGATGCTCAATCAAATGCATAATCAACGTGATGACACAACAACATCAAAGGGCAAAAAAAAGAAGACTTCGTACAATGAAGATGAAAATAATTTTTTGAAGAGTTCCCTTGAAAATGTGGCCCATGAAACTCGAGAGGGAAATACAGTTATTAAAGAATCCCACCCACGTGTTTACTCGGAGTCTGAAATTTTTGAGGAGTTGGTGGCTATTGGAGTACATTCACATGTTATCGATGATGCATATCTTTTTCTCTCACAAAATCCTGACAAAGCAAGGATAGTGCTCGGTTGCCCTTTCGAGAGACGCTTGATAATTTTGAAGAAAATGATGGCGACTACTCGTGCTCCGTGATGCATTATGAAGTTTATGTTTTGGAGATATCTTATTTTATGAATAATTTAGTGCCATTTTTCTTAACTATATGTTTAAGACTTATTATTATGGTTTGAGACATTTTATTATAATTTTTTTTATCAAGACTTGTAATTTATTATTGTGTTGGTATGCACGATGAATTAATATGTTATTATTTTCTTTAAAATGTTATAACATACTTTGTTAGTTATAAGGGTATAAATGTATTTTTTCTTTTTTTTCCTTTCCTTTCTTTTCAACTCACAAACAAGAAGGAAAGAAAGTCACTTTCCTTTCCTTTCTTTTCTCTCGTAAACTCACAAACAGAGGAAAGAAAGTCACTTTCCTTTCCTTTCTTTTCTCTTCTCTCCTAATAAAACTTTCCTTTCTTTTCTTTTCTCTCCGAAACTCGCAAACGAGCCCTAAGAGTAGAAAGCCCCAAATGCGTAAAAAAATCGAAGTGACAACCAATAATGAATACAATCAAAAATAACGTTTTAAGTACCATTTTAAGAAGGGCAAGGCTTACCCTCCCCCTTTTGTTGATGTGGGGAAGATTACTGCTAACAAGGGCAAAGTTATTGCTGACTCTATTATCTTGCCCCCGATTTAGCACGTGACCTGATTAGGCCAGCCTACCTTACTACTGACATGGAAGCTTCTACCAGCCTAACTTGAGATTGATTGGTGGAATGTGCTACCCGTTCCCTTTCTATCATAAGTATATTTTTCGCATGTATTTCTCTTTACACCATTTCTCAGTTGTGAGCTATTAACTTTTCTTTCCTTTGTGTTTTGCAATTCCTGGTAGACTATAATGGGTTTTTAAATATTTCTTTGAGGCAATCCTCTTATGATGTGGAGATAACTCTGGATGAGGTGACTACGGCCTTGGAAGCTTCTTAGGCGTCCAATGAAGATGAAATCGCGAAGGCGCATAAGCTTGAGCATAAGGTCTAGAAGTTAAAGACTTCTAATGTCGATCTAAATAAGAAGATTAAGGATTCCCCTGACTTGGTTGATGTTGCCAGAAAATCCAGGGACAATTCTGAGAAGGCCAATATTTAGGCTAAGAATGCCAAGGACAAGGCTGAGGAGGCCATGGCCAAAGTTTCCCACGCCAAATCGGATGCCTTTACTTGTGTTTGGGATAAGGCATTAGCCAAAGCTCAGTCACAGATTGAATACCTCAAGAATGTATTATTTAAAAATATTTGGGGCGAAGCCTTTGTCAAGGATGGCATCTCTGAGGACTCTGATCTATTCAAGGAAAATAATGCAGGCTCCCCTACTCTAATTGATGACGGTGGTGATGGTGATGAAGAGGGATTGCTTGACAACCATCCCGTCGGTGTTGAGGAGGCTAATGCTAGTCACAATTAGGAGATATAGGTCATCACTTATTAATATGGTGCGAAAGAAAAATATAGATCTAATGATATTACGATTCTTAAATAGGCGGGGGCCCTTCAAGGTGTTAAGAAGGCTAAGTATGAGGTTGACTAGCTAGAACACATTGGTTTTGTCCAAGCTGCGGATAAGGCAAAGGTGGGAGAGAAAATCACTACGAACTCAACTTATATTATTCTAGTGTCATTTCTCCTTAACCTTCGATGGAAAATAAATTAGACATCTAAGAGGACAACCTATTCCTAAAGGATATCTGAAAGCTCTCTCATACTGTCATAGGCAATTTCATACCTAATAAAAAAGTCCATTCCTTTTCAAACAAAATAAATGCCAATAAGGTTGCCACCTTGGCTTACCCAGACAGGGTCATATTCTCTCAAACCTTTAACCTCTACCGTTTAAAAAATACATTGTACCTTACTATGTCCTAAACAAGAGTAGAAGTCAATGTGAAAAAGAAAGAAAAAAAAAGTGGTAAAAGAGACATAAAAGAAAAGTGATCCAACAAAGTGATGCGACTTAATATTTGTCTCAAAAGTGCGTATTTATCTAGGCTCAAGTGCAAGCCTTGTCGCTCAAGTAATAACCCGGTAAGTCGGGATCGTCTCCACAGGGATCAAAATTGCCAAATAATAACAAGGAAAATTACCAAACCGTGAAATGATTTCTTGAAAGAAATAAAAAGATGATTGATTTTTGAGAAAATTTCTAAAACTTTACTTATGAAAAACAAATGGAAATTAATAGCAAAATTTGGGTTTAACAATTTAGAGAAAATTAGGGTAGGGTACAATCCATCAATCCTTAACAAATTATCCTTTAGAATATTAAAATTATAAATCAAAATTCTTGATTAAATCCAGTCCTTATCATCACTAAGAATTACATATATGATATTCAAGACCGCATCATATGAAATCAAAGATCAATATAAGGCGGTGAACGACAAATTATACATACAAAGCATTCTCAAACATCCTAAGTACCTAGGGCAAGAGAGATTAAAAGATATGACAATGCATATATGATTTTCATTCACGATTCAACCAACATTTTCATTTATTTTCTAATTTTCCATACGAATAATTTGTATTAGGATTGAGTTCATGTACCCCAACCCTTGAGAAATTAGCTACTCATGATTTGGTTGAAAAACAAATTCACATATGAAACTATGAAATTGCAGAACATTGTAAGAAATTTGCAGAAATTAAACAAAAGAGAATAGAATGATATTACTTGAATTCAGCACAAAAACGGAATTGAGATTCAGAATACAAACTAGGGTTCATGCAAATCTTGAAGGAAATGGAAATTTAACCTAAAAATCTGATCTGAAAACTCTCTCTAAAATTCCTAACCCTAGCCTCCTAGAAATGATGTAGAACTTGGCTTTTTATAGCACAAATCATCCAAAGTCGGTCTCCAATTGTGCTTGTGGAACAAGATTCACAGCTACGCACTCATCAAATCTGCACAATAAATGGCAATTTAATGCCAGGCTTTCGCATACCCGGATCGGTCCGGGTCTTAATCGGATCGGTTTGATATCCATCGGATCGGTTCTTTTATTTTCTTCCGGATCGGTCCGGTTGTGTCCGGATCGGTTCGATTATTGCTTCCATCGGTTTGCCATCGATCCGGAGTGCACTGGACTTAGGCAGATCGGATCGGTCCGAAACCTACCCGGATCGGTCCGAATTTCTTCTTCTTTGACTTTTTCCTTGCAGCTTTGACTGGCCATATCTTCTTATCTAGACCTCCGATTTGGATGCCGTTTTTTCCTATGCTCTTGTGAACTCATTCTCTTCAACTTCCCTTTTGGTGTCACTTTCGAATTCTAGATGGAATTACACTTTTGCCCTTAGACATTTTTTGCTTGAATTCCATTCCTGAAAACTTCATCCAACTTATATAAAAACTAGGGAAAGTTGTTAGGAATAGACAATGGAGTGATATGGAATAAAAATGGCTCAATTACATTGTTCGAGATATTAAAATCACTAAATTAAGGAGCTAAATTCTGAAGAATTTATGCTTGGTCAAATCCCCCTAACTTAGGACTTTGCACGTCCTGGGCAATGTATTTGAATCTAACCATCATTCATTTCTTGAAAACTTCTTTATTGAAATAGTATTCCACTTTCATAGGCACGCGATTGCATTTAGCGTATGCAACAAGCCTTTAAACCTCTAGGTTACCCTAGTAGGACGAGTTTTGTCTCGTGAGGGTTTGCAGTGAATTTACCCACAAAATTCTTTATTGACTCAAATAAATATCAAAATACTTAAAAATTTTACAATTTAAACTTTTCTAAAAATAATCACCATAAATTCATATTCAACTGTCTCAAACCTTAGTGTGTGTGTGTGTGAAGCCAAAAATTAAACCTCAAATTTCCACCGATTGAGTATTACGTTACTTTCCGAAAATTCGTTTTGATTCAAATTCTTACAGATGCACTCACAAACGAATCACTCGGATTGTGGCTATTTTCTCTCCGTATGCATGATATAAAGAGTAAATATAATGGACACAAATTCATGCATACAAAATTGAAACGAAGGAAATATATGGTAGAAAGGATCTCATCATCGGATTACAATTATTAGGAAACGGGAACATCACCTCTAATTCACACCATTTTAATCTCTTATTTTATCTTTTCATGTCTTAGCTCTCCACGCAGTAATTAATTTCACAATTCGGACTCAGTTAGGACTTTTTGGGTTAAAAGGTGTAAAGGGTAAAAATGGAATAAACGGAATGTTCGGAATTGTAAAATGTCCTTATGATGTCCATTTGTGCTTTTTTGGGCATTTGCTCATTTTTCTCTTTCTTTTTTTTTTCATTTTTTTTCTTGCTATTTTTCTTTTTTGTTCAGCATTTCTATTTTTTTTTCTTCTTGCCCCTATTTATTGCACAATTTGGACTTTATTTGATGAATTTTCTCAATTTTCACAATTCCGGGCTATTTGGGTTTTTCGGGTTATCAAACGAAAGGATAAATTTTTTATTAGGCTCAAATTGGGTTGCAAAAAGATAATTTTATTTTTCATAACTTTTTATGGCTAGTATTTTTGTATAACAAATGAGGGCCTACTTCATTGTCCAAATTGCTAATCACATTACCATATGCATCTTGAGATTAATTAAGTTTAGAGATATATTTAGCACGAATTTCGAGACAACATTTCACACATTTCCCATAACCGATCAAAACAAAGGATTGAGATCATCAACGACTTATTTAAAACACTGAAAAGAACTTTGAGTTAATCATAAACTCGGATTGATTTAAAAACTCATAAAAAATTGATAGGCTCGAAATCTCACCGGGTTGGACTAATCTCCACACTTATTCGTAAAGTCGTCAATTTTCTTTCAATGTCCATCTTCGGTCAATTTTGGCTTAGTGCATTAGGAATTTTACAATTTGAGACTATAAATAAAATAAAGGTGACATTTTTGAAAAATTTAAATTCCAATTTTTATTTATTTTGAAGAAAAATATTTTTTGATTTTTTTCAACATTTTTCAATTTTTTTTTAAACACACACATATATATATATATATATATATATATATATATATGAATATAGGCGAAGTTTTATGAATACGCACCTGTCATCCCCCCTAACTCAATGATTTGCATTGTCCTCAATCAAATAAATAAGAGATAAAAGAAGACAACATAAAGAGTGCAATAAATAAAACATGCCAATATCATATTAAAACTATAGATTACAAACAAACTGTGGAAATAACTGTATAAGCAAAACTACAACATAGGGATAAAAATCCTAATAAAGGAAAGGTATCCTAAGGGGCGGGCGGGGGATGTGAAGTACTCGGAGCAGACGGATCATATGGATTATAATAGTAGGGAGGAAGAGGGGCCTCGGGTCCCTCTTGGAGACGGTACAAGTCGGCCTGCATACGCAGGACCAAACTCATATCCCTCTCGTAGGAGGACACATGTGCGTCAAATTGCATCTCAAGAGAGAGAACGCGCTCATGCAAGACCGGATCCTCCGGAATGTAATACGGATCTGTCGTCTCATCATATTCTGCCTCTTCACCCTCCGCCATTTCCACGTCCTCTTCGGCGATGTTCTCCTCCTCGTCGTCATCCTCCTCACTAGAATCATCGTTGTGCCGAGCACGGACGTGCTGAATTTTCCGCTCACTTCGAGTGCGGGACTCTTGTCCTAAAGGTTTAGGAAGTTTGACAAGATCCTGAGGTGGTGCGATACCGGCATCTCGAAGCATTGAGGTGATGAGTCGACCATACGGAAGAGGAGTGCGGCCCTTTTTATCATAGGCCACAAAAAGGATATCGGTGTAAAATGTGCAGGCCAAATTGATCACGGTCGCCGGGTCGAAGAGATGATACACCATGGTGGCTTGGCGAGGCCTCATCGCCGAATCATTAGAAGTTTGCAAAATGTTGGCACAAACGATATGAAAAGTGAATCGTTCCTTGTCGGACAAGCGGACGACGGGAAATGTCTCGGTGTTCCAAACCGCACCCGGTTGGATTCGCGAGATACAAACTTCTTTTGTGAGGACGGGATCGGGACTCGGATAGTCAAACTGATCAGGAGTGAGCACACCATATGATTCGAGTTTGCGCACCATGAGGTCAAGTGAGAACGGGATAGGTATGGAATCGACAAAGGCTTGGGATTCAAATTCAGCCGTACGAACGAGAGATCCATAAAACTGATGAACTTCATTGTCCCACACAGCCTCATATGGTTCATTAAAGAAACGACACCATCCCCGTGACAGAAAAAGGGGGGTGACCGAATGGGGCATTTGATCCCATAACACTTGGCGCTCGATATGGATTTTGCGGGTAGGGCTGAAAAACTTTTGGCACCAATTTGCCTCTTGGCGGGAACGATACTCCCCATTGTCGTTGGGGAGAACTTCAATGGAAGTGTACTTCTGGGGAGCAGCCATGAGGTATGGAGGAAGGAGATAGCTATGGAGATATAAGAGAGAAGATAGGTGGAGGTGTGAAGAAAATGGGTAGTGGAGGTAGGTATTTATAGGAATGAATGGGTGAAATGGAGGGAATGAATGGGTGGGAAATGGGGGGACGAAATTTTGAAGGAAGGGTTGGATTGGGTGAAGTGAATGGGTGGGGATTGAGGAGGTGAAATGAAGAGGTGTGTCTCTTGGGATTATAAACCTGCAGAAAATCGGACCGATCCGGATGACCGGATCGGTTCTTTTTTTTTCACCGGACCGATCCGGTTTCAGGATCCCAGAATTCTTCTTCTCTCTTCCTAAAAATGCTCATACTCCACTCCAATGATGATTTTTCATCCTCGCAAACTTCCAACTAACCGCGCAACTCATTGATAACGAACAACCCGCACCCTTCGGATTCTCAACCCTCAGAACGGACTCTAACCTACAACCTCTACATCCTACGACGCATACGTACAACAATCACCCCATACATGTCGGGGGTGCAACGACCTCTCTCTCTTCTTTCAATCAATCCCCATAAATGGGATCCGACAGCTAGATTGTGTCGGCTTCTTTAACCATGGCTTCCAAATAAGGCTTGAGACGATGTCCATTGACTTTAAAAGTGGTTCCCCCTTCTCATCCATTAGCTCAACGGCTCCATGGGGAAATACCTCTTTCACAATGTAAGGACCAGACCATCGAGACCGCAATTTACCGGGAAACAAGTGCAACCTCGAGTTGTAGAGAAGTACTTTCTGTCCCAAATGAAACTCTTTCTTACGAATGATTCCGTCATGAGCTCGTTTCATTCGGTCCTTGGAAATTTTGGCACTTTCATACGCATCATTGCGCATTTCTTCCAACTCATTCAACTGAAGTTTACGTGTTTCACCGGCTTGATCCATTTTGAAGTTCACCCTTTTGATAGCCCAATACGCTTTGTGTTCGATTTCAACTGGAAGATGACAAGGTTTGCCATACACAAAACGAAATGGGGACATCCCAAGGGAATTCTTGTATGCGGTTCTATAAGCCCAAAGAGCATCAGTCAACCTAAGAGACCAGTCTTTCCTATTAGGATCAACTGTCTTCTCCAAGATATTCTTGATCTCCCTATTAGCAAGATCGGCTTGGCCATTCGATTGGGGGTGCTAACCTTGTGGATAATTCCATACTTTCGCATTAGTTTATCCATCGGCCTATTGCAAAAATGAGTTCCATTATCATTTATTATAGCCTTAGGCATACCAAAGCGAGAAAGTATATTTTCTTGAATAAATTTGATCACCACCTTGCTGTCATTCGTCCGTGTAGCTATAGCCTCTACCCATTTTGAGACATAATCTACAGCGACGAGAATGTATAGAAAACCAAAAGAAGGGGGAAAGGTCCCCATGAAGTCAATTCCCCAACAATCAAACAACTCCAAGACTAAAATAGGGGATAATGGCATCATATCACGGCGAGTAATAGCTCCCATTCTTTGGCATCTATCGCAAGTCTTACAAAAAGCATTCACATCCCGGAAGATTGTGGGCCAATAAAGACCACTTTGAAGGATTTTCGCAGCAGTTTTATTTTTAGAAAAATGACCGCCACATGCTTCCGAATGACAGAATCGAATCACCCCTTGAATTTCCTCATCGGGTACACACCTCCGGATAATTTGGTCAGCACAATAATTAAACAAGTATGGATCATCATAAAAGAACATGCGTGACCAAGTAATGAACCTCCTTCTCTCTTGCGGATTCCAACTAGAGGGAACAACTCCGGTGACAAGGTAATTGACAATATCTGCAAACCAAGGGAGAGAAGAGGTAGCAAATAGATTCTCATCCGAAAAATACTCGTCTATGGGAATGGGATCAATAGGTACGTCGGACGAGAGTCGTGACAAATGGTCAGCAACGACGTTTTCTACTCCTTTCTTATCTTGAATCGAGAGATTAAACTCTTGTAGGAGTAGGATCCACCTAATTAAACGAGGTTTGGCATCTTTCTTGCTCAAGAGATACTTCAATGCCGAATGATCAGTGAAACAAAGGATAGGCGACCCAACAACGTAAGAGCGAAATTTTTCGAGAGCAAAAACGACAGCTAGCAACTCTTTCTCTGTAGTAGAGTAATTCAGCTGAGGGCCAGATAATGTACGGCTAGCATTATAAATAACATGAGCTTTCTTGTCTCTTCTCTGTCCAAGAACAGCCCCAATCGCGTAATCACTTGCATCACACATAAGCTCAAAGGGAAGCGACCAATCCGGAGCTTGCATGATAGGTGCAGAAATAAGCATGCTTTTGAGTTTATCAAATGCTTCTTGACATGCTTTACTCCACTCAAATGGAGTGTCCTTCATGAGAAGATTACTCAAAGGTCTAGCGATGGCGCTAAAGTCTTTGATAAACCTCCTATAAAATCCAGCATGGCCTAGAAAGGACCTCACATCTTTAAGTGATTTTGGCGGGGGTAACTCAGATATTACTTCAATTTTTGATCGATCAACTTCAATTCCCCTAGATGAGACTATGTGGCCCAAGACTACACCCTCGGTAACCATAAAATGGCATTTTTCCCAATTGAGGACTATGTCGTTTTCCACATATCGGAATAGAACTCTCTCAAGATTAGCTAAACAATGGTCAAAAGATGAACCGAAAACGCTTAAATCGTCCATGAACACCTCAAGACCTTTTTCAATCATGTCGCTAAAGAGACTTAGCATGCACCTCTGAAAAGTAGCCGGCGCATTACATAACCCAAATGGCATACGTTTATAGGCAAACGTACCAAATGGACATGTAAAAGTCGTCTTTTCTTGATCAAGAACATCCACTTCAATCTGGTTATAACCGGAATACCCATCTAGAAAACAATAATAAGGATGGCCCGCTACTCGTTCAATAACTTGATCGATAAATGGTAAGGGAAAATGATCCTTTCGAGTTCCGGCATTGAGCTTTCGGTAGTCAATGCAAACACGCCACCCGGTGGTGGTGCGTTGAGGTATTAATTCTCCCTTAGCATTTTCAACCACAGTCATCCCTGATTTCTTTGGAACGACCTGAATTGGGCTCACCCATTTACTATCCGAAATGGGATATATAATTCCAGCATCTAGCAATTTGATTATTTCCGCTCTTACAACATCTTTCATGGTTAGATTTAACCGCCTTTGCATCTCACGAGATGGCTTCACTTCTTCCTCGAGATGGATTTTATGGGTACAAATCAAAGGACTTATACCCTTCAAATCTGCTATGGTCCATCCAAAAGCACTTCTATGCTTTCTCAACACATCTAACAACATACCTTCTTGCCCTTTTTTTAGATGGGAAGACACAACAACAGGAAATGTATCATTCTCACCTAAAAAGGCATATTTGACATGGGAAGGTAGTTTCTTCAACTCAAGACTAGGAAATCTATGTTCAGAGGGGACCATGGGTGTCTCCCTCGGAGGCAATTCTTCATACCTAGAAATCCAGTCAACCGCTCTCAAACTCTCAAAACTCTCTTCCTCTTGTAACCACATTTTTAACTCTTCCACCTCTCTCTCAAACTCAGTATAATCACTCATTTGAGCATCACTTTGCCTTAAACACACTTTCAGAGCATCTCCTCCTATGATTTTTTCAATATTTTCATCCAGCACTTCTTCAATAAGATCCACTTCAAGAATCTCATCCTCATCACCCATTTGGTTAGCGACATTGAAAATATTTTTCTCGAGAGTCATGTTTCCAAAAGTGAGTTGCATTTGGCCATTCCGTGTATTGATCAAAGCATTAGCGGTAGCTAAGAACGGTCGGCCCAATATAATTGGAACATGATTTCTCGTATGGGGAACAGGCTCGGTGTCCCAAATAACAAAATCAACGGGGAAGTAGAACGTATCCACTTGAACAATTACGGCTTCTACAATCCCGCGAGGCACTTTGACTGTTCTATCCGCTAACTGTAGGGTGATTCGGGTAGGTTTTAAATCACCTAAATCAAGCTTCTTATAGATGGAGTACGGGAGGATTTTTACACTCGCACCTAAATCAAGCAATGCCCTTTCCACTCTCATTTCTCCAATGATACACGAAATGGTAGGTGAACCTGGATCTTTGAATTTTTGTGGAAGATCATTGAGAAGAACTGAGCTCACATTCTGTGCCAAGAAAACATTTTTCTTCACCTTAAGACGTCTCTTGACAATCAAAAGATCTTTAATAACCTTAGCATATGCTTGAATTTGTTGAATAGCATCAAGGAACGGCAAATTCAATTTTACTTGCTTCAACACATCCATCACCTCGACACGCGAAGCACCTTTCTGGGGTGACTCTAAGCGTTGAGGAAATGGAGCAGCAGTAGGCGACTTGACTTCAATATCAGGCTCAACTTCCGCATCTCTCAATTCCTTTTCTAAGGAAGGTTCTTCAGACTCGAAAATTTCAGATTCCTTCACATTCTCGGGTTCGACTCCATCATCATTCACCTTTGGCAATTTAGGTGCTAGATCAATTTCTCGGCCACTACGAAGAGTAGTAACAGCTTGACATTGTTCTTGCAGATCTGATGATGTGGAACAAACTGTGGTCTGACCTTGAATAAGTGGTATTTGGCCTTGAGCTAGAAGCTTACCCTTCTCTTGAGTATTCACCGCAAACTGCAACCTAGAGATGTTAGTATGCATTTCAGCGAACATTCGCTCAAATTTGGCATCTCTCTCTTTTTGGGATTGGATGAATTGATTGAAATTATCCTCAAGAAATCTCCTAGGTGGAGGTACATAAGGCCCGGGAAGTGGTGCTTGCATAGGATTTGCCACTTGCTGAAATTGAGGGGGTTGTTGTAGAGTCATCTGTGGGTTAGGAACCATCCCACCCTGGGGTTGTCCATAATTGTACCCGGGATTCCTCCACGATTGATTATATTCATTCCCTTGCTGAGCATTATAATTTCCTCGATAACCTCCTATTGCATCAACCTGTTCAGTGTACATGACCTTGTATGCAGGAATAGTAGGACATCCTTCGGTAGAATGGCCTGCATTACAAATGGCACATACCTTCTCCATCCCGATTTGTACGGGTCCAGACACATCTCTCAATCGCATATCTAGCATATCTCTAAAGTTCTTTTCCATTTGATCAAGTTTTAGATCCAACAAAGTGTCCTTGTCCACGTGATAAATACCGGACGCAGCAGGAAAGTTGGACACTTGTCGATTTCTATTTTGACTATTTGGATCAGAAGTATCCCATGCTTGGGTAGTTTCCGCCATATATTTCAAATGAGCCTCAGCATCGCTCGTACTTAACTCCCAAAAAGGTCTCTCACACATGGTTTGAACAAGTTGTTTAGACGCTAAAGTAAGGCCTTGATGGAAAAATGAAATCAGATGATGAGTTTCAAAACCATGATGGGGGCACGCATTAACTAACTCCTGATATCTCTCCCAACACTTATCAAAAGCCTCATTCTCATTTTGACGAAAAGCTTGAATTTGGGCTTTAACAGAATTGGTTTTGTGTTGTGGAAAAAATTTAGAGATAAACTTGTTTTGCATATCTCTCCATGATAACACAGAATTTGGGGGCAGGGTCCATAACCAAGTTTTCGCTTTATCCTTTAAGGAAAAAGGAAAGAGCTTTAACCGGATTACTTCTTGTGGACAAGTTTGATCTCCAAATGTCTCACACGTATCTTCGAATTCTCGAATATGGAGATATGGTTTTTCCGAATCCATCACATGAAATGTAGGAAGAATTTGGATCATTCCATTCCGAAAGTGGAACTCACCGGCATTATATGGGAATAAAATGCAACCAGGGTTAGCAGTTCTCTCCGGAAATAAAAGATCTTTCATGGGTTGATATGGTACATCATCCTCTCCAGCACCAACACCGACACTACCATGATCCGACATATTGCTACCGAAAGTTTCAGAATTCTCACTCAGGGTTTGACTCCAAGAACGACTTGTGATGGAATTATTAGGCGAAGGAGGTGGAACCCAAAACGGCAAAGCCTCAGAATTTTCAGATCCGTCTTCGGCAATAGGATTTTCATGAATTTGGGTGGGAGATGAATTCTGCATATAACACACAAGAGAAAGGATAATTTTTTTTTTATTTATGAAATCACTTGTAGATAACAATAACTTTCTTGAAAATTTAACAAATTTAGATCCCCGGCAACGGCGCCAAAAACTTGACGCGACTTAATATTTGTCTCAAAAGTGCGTATTTATCTAGGCTCAAGTGCAAGCCTTGTCGCTCAAGTAATAACCCGGTAAGTCGGGATCGTCTCCACAGGGATCAAAATTGCCAAACAATAACAAGGAAAATTACCAAACCGTGAAATGATTTCTTGAAAGAAATAAAAAGATGATTGATTTTTGAGAAAATTTCTAAAACTTTACTTATGAAAAACAAATGGAAATTAACAGCAAAATTTGGGTTTAACAATTTAGAGAAAATTAGGGTAGGGTACAATCCCTCAATCCTTAACAAATTATCCTTTAGAATATTAAAATTATAAATCAAAATTCTTGATTAAATCCAGTCCTTATCATCACTAAGCATTACATATATGAGGTTCAAGACCGCATCATATGAAATCAAAGATCAATATAAGGTGGTGAACGACAAATTATACATACAAAGCATTCTTAAACATCCCAAGTACATAGGGCAAGAGAGATTAAAAGATATGACAATGCATATATGATTTTCATTCACGATTCAACCAACATTTTCATTTATTTTCTAATTTTCCATACGAATAATTTGTATTAGGATTGAGTTCATGTACCCTAACCCTTGAGAAATTAGCTACTCATGATTTGGTTGAAAAACAAATTCACATATGAAACTATGAAATTGCAGAACATTGTAAGAAATTTGCAGAAATTAAACAAAAGAGAATAGAATGATATTACTTGAATTCAGCACAAAAACGGAATTGAGATTCAGAATACAAACTAGAGTTCATGAAAATCTTGAAGGAAATGGAAATTTAACCTAAAAATATGATCTGAAAACTCTCTCTAAAATTCCTAACCCTAGCCTCCTAGAAATGATGTAGAACTTGGCTTTTTATAGCACAAATCATCCAAAGTCGGTCTCCAATTGTGCTTGTGGAACAAGATTCACAGCTACGCACTCATCAAATCTGCACAATAAATGGCAATTTAATGCCAGGCTTTCGCATACCCGGATCGGTTCGGGTCTTAATCGGATCGGTTTGATATCCATCGGATCGGTTCTTTTATTTTCTTCCGGATCGGTCCGGTTGTGTCCGGATCGGTTCGATTATTGCTTCCATCGGTTTGCCATCGATCCGGAGTGCACTGGACTTAGGCAGATCGGATCGGTCCGAAACCTACCCGGATCGGTCCGAATTTCTTCTTCTTTGACTTTTTCCTTGCAGCTTTGACTGGCCATATCTTCTTATCTAGACCTCCGATTTGGATGTCGTTTCTTCCTATGCTCTTGTGAACTCATTCTCTTCAACTTCCCTTTTGGTGTCACTTTCGAATTCTGGATGGAATTACACTTTTTCCCTTAGACATTTCTTGCTTGCATTCCATTCCTGAAAACTTCATCCAACTTATACAAAAACTAGGGAAAGTTGTTAGGAATAAACAATGGAGTGATATGGCATAAAAATGGCTCAATTACATTGTTCGAGATATTAAAATCACTAAATTAAGGAGATAAATTCTGAAGAATTTATGCTTGGTCACAAATAAAATAAAAACTTGGCTGAAGCTTAAAATTCCATAAAGACCGTTATTCGGAACAAAATAATAAAACATGGATGAGCCGAAAAGAGAAATGTCGCAACCATACACATTTCTGGCCCTACATCAAAAATCCCACTTGAGCCACTAACCTTTCATTTTAAGTCAACTAAAGGCCTTGTGGACCTTATTATCTATTATATTTTTATCGCAAACATTCAAATATAAACATACCATTATCTTTGAATCGAATATATGTAAGCAACCCGAGATCTTACTTTGGGCTCGATCAAACACTAAACACAAATCCTAAATCGATTTCTCAAGAAACTTGGTGGTTGCATCTTAATCAAGAAAGATTTGACACGATCTAATGAACAATGACAATTAATAAAAGGAACTTTGAAGTGTTTTAACTCCATAGGGTTCTCATTATTTAACACATGACACAAAATTTGGTACACTAAGACCGCAACTTACAAGGCCTAGAGGGAAAGCATGTTCCCCTCTCCTCAACTTTCCGCTAAAAAAAGCCTTACCCTCAAGACAAGTCCCAAAAAAGATCATACAATACCAACATTCAGTCAAGGTTCACTACAAGCCACCACACATTTGGAACTATATTTGACCTGATTCCCCTCAAGGGATATATATGCAGTTCACTCAGAGAGTCGATCACACCATAAAATATATCCCCCATTTCTTCGAATAACTTTGAACAAAAGGCACACCCTATGATCAAATCCTAGGGAATAATTTCACATTAGAGAACGAGCATAAGAAAATATTTCAAAAATCCAACTTTAGTGTAAGTGTCTAGAAAGATCTTCTGAATTACCTTCCATTTTATGGTAACCATTCACTCTTTACCCACACTTTTAAAAATCGTTGTCGATTATACATGACACGGGTACTCCTTGTGTCAAAAAAGGAAAAAATGATCGATTACTCCCAATACAAGAATGAAAAAAATGAAAAACTCTCTAAGAGAAATCATTTCATTTCCGCCTAAAACCACTATTTACCTTAGAAGCGCATTTTCCTCCTAAAGATCAACCACCTTATACACTCCCGTTGTGTTAGATACACCGCCTCCCCCATAAAATATCTCAGATAGGCATCAATCATTGATTACCTACATCCATACCACAGACATCCATTGCATCCAACTAAAATGAAGCCTCACTACCCTGAGCACCCAACCTAAGCCTTAGACAGAGTATGAGCAAACCACTATAAAACCTCTAACTCCTTTGAGTAAACATATCCAAAGTCTTGAACACCGCCCAAGAAAACCACTACAAAGCCTTGGACACTCCTCGAGAAAATAAAAGCCTCACCATCCTGAGCACCTCACGTAAGCCTCAAACACCACCTGAGCAATCCATAGAAAATCCTTAAACTACTCTGAGTGTACCTATTCTAAGCCTCAAACACTGCCTGAGAGAACCTCTGAAAAGCCTCACTCATCCCAGAGCAACCCACTTAAGTCTCGAACTCCACTTGAGCAAGAAAAAGCTTCGACACCCTAAGCACCCCATTTAAGCCTTAAACGCCTCAGACACCGCCTAAGAAAACAAAGCCTCAGACTACTCAGAGCAAACCTATCCAAAGTCTCAGACACTACCCAAGAAAATATAAGCCTCACTACCATAAGTAACCCAATTAATCCTAAGACACTGCTAGAACAAATCAACATAAAGCCTCAAACTCCTCTGAGAAAACCTATACAAGGTCTCTAACACTACTCGAGTAAATAAAAGCATCACCCCCTAATCACCTCACTTAATCCTTAGACACCGCCTGAGAAAACTACTGTAAAGCCTCAAAATCCTTTGAGTAAAACTCTCTAAAGCCTCAGACTCCACCCAAGTGAACTTAAGACTCAAAACCCTCTTGAGCAAACCACTATAAATCCCCTGACACTACTTGAGCAAACCACTACAAAGCCTCAGATACCACCTAATTAAACCCATGCAAAGCCTCGGATACCATTTGAAAAACCTCTAAAAAGCCTCATTACCCCGAAACCCTCACTTAAAGCCTCAGACACCGCCTAGGATTATGTTTTAACAAAATCCTCAAAAGCCTCTAATAATCCCATAATAAACTTAGGATCCACCCAAGAAAATAAAACTAAAGTCTCACCCCAGGAAAATCAAAGCCCCGTGCTTCAAAAAAACCATTCGGTCCCCTACGCGACCTAAAATAAGGAGCCTTGTACTCCAAACTAATTCGGTCCTCTATGTGACCTAAATAGGGAACCCTGCACTCCAAACAAAATTGGTCCCCAGCGCAACCTAAAATGGGAAGCCCTGCGCTTCAAACCACTCGGTCCCTACACGACATAAAATAGGGAGCCCTACGCTCCAAAACCCATTTGGTCCCCTACGCAACCATAAATAGGAAGCCATGCGTGTGACACCCCGCCTAATAAAATACCGGGTGATCAGTCCTATACCAAATTAAAACAGGAATCCCAGTTGGATCATCCTTAGCATCACTGCCGAAAACTTTTTAAAAACTTACTAACCACCTAGTATTCCAAAAACTGGTGCCAATTTTAACTTTTTAATTAAACAAAACAATACATGCGGAAAAATATAAACCATTCACACAACTGAATGAAAAAGAACTGAATCATAATTACACAACATGCCGAATAAATCACCGGCCACCAAAGAAATAATCCAAATACAAATATTCAACATTTGAAAATTGTACCGAGAAGTTTGGGCGACAAGCCCTAAATAAAACTGAAACTGATACAAGATTCCTACTCTAGGAATGAATGAATGATGCGTCTAATCCAAACTCCTGCTAGCATCCACATATGCCGCAGCTCCGTGTCCCTGGAATAGAATATCAATCCTGGCGTCCCTGTGGCTGGACACCTAAAAGGTTTTGAAAATAGTTTTATAGCAAGGGTTAGAACCCAAAATATTTTGAAAATATTTAGCAAGTGAATTAACTGCAGTAATTTAAAATGCATGAATGCGCTTCATATTTAAGTTAGTGTCGCACTCCCTTGTGGACATTCTCACCCCTCCACTATTGTGCACACCTACCGGTTACCTTAACCCCACCTAGTTGTACTACCCCGTCCGACTAGTCCTGGTATAACCTTCCCTTGCCATACTACTCTAACCCGAGTATAATAATTATTGAATTATAAGTTATTTCACAATTAACTTAATTAACTCCTCTTAAATAGCAGCATATAACCGTGTCACAAGTTATATAAAGTAATTACATCACACACTGTATTATTCCCACAAATGATTAACTTAATTCATTTTCTCATTAATTAACAGCATATAACTGTAACCCGAGTTATATAAGGTAAATACATCACGCACTGCATTATCACCTACATATAATATTTACTACCATATTATACGTACCTTTACTAACATCCACACATATATCATACGCGTATCCATCCTTCCGAGTATACCCTCACCGGATGATTCCCTCTAGAATGCTATCTCACTAGGTGTGCTCACAAAACCTAGTTTTCCCCAAGTTAGAATCGCTCACCAACTTGGACCAAAATATACGAAATGGAGGCGGTCATATTCCTTCCCTGAAAGTGAGATAAATCCCTCACCCATATATACCGGACGCTATGACCTGGGGATATACTCGCCCTACTCCTCAAGCTAGGGGATTCACCCACATCGCGCAACCTCCCTTGATAGCATTAGAGTATATAAATTTAATGAATATCTAGTCACTGATATTTAGTATCACACAAAATAAATACACGTATATATATACTATCACGACACCGTATATATATAATATAAATTCCGGCTTTACCGTATACTCAAAATCCCGTACACTGCCTGTAATTTCCTGAGTCTATGGTCCGACTCAATGTAATTAATTTTCTCACTTAATAATTTATCCTCTTCCCGAGTCTATGGTCCGCCTCTAATATAATTAATTCACACCTTAATTAATATAATACTTTCCCCGAGTCTATCGCCCGACTCTAATTAAATTAATTAACACTCATATTAATTTAATACCAATCCGAGTCTGTGGTTCGACTCTAATACAATTAATTTACACTTAAATTAATTAACCCAAATTCTGAGTCTGTGGTCCGACTCTAATATAATTAATTATCACATTAATTAATAAGTACCCCTTCACTAGTCTACAATCCGATTCTGATAAAACTAATTATCCCATCCATTAGTTTAATCCTACCCGAGTCTACAAACCGACTCTAATCAAATTAATTAACACCCTTATTAATTTAATCCTACCCGAGTCTACAAACCGACTCTAATCAAATTAATTAATACACTCTTATTATTTTAATATTTTCCCGAGTCTATGTTCTGACTCCAAATTAATTACTCTCTCTTAATAATTAATTTAATACTTTGGTGTCACATAACCAACATACTCGGACTCGCCCACTTGGTCCATAATTCAATATTCACCCCAGTCTATATTCCGACTCAAAATTATTTAGTTTATCTCCAAACTTAATTTACTACCTTAGGGTCGCTTGACCAATATACCCGGATTCACTCACTTGATCCGTACCTCACTATTTTGGAATAAAATTTCTCAAATTTCATCCATTTAATGTCCCACATAAATTCATCCTAATCCCAATTACTTTCTCCCATAATTGCTAGGAATATTTGTTTCACAATTATCTCTCACTTATTAATGTATGAAACTTAACTTTTAATAATTTTCCTCTTATATAATAATCTGGCCGAACTGCCCAGAATTTCCTATCATCGATCGATCGATGCCCCCGATCGATCGATCGACCCCTTCCTTACAGCTCTTCTCCCCCCCTGTTTTCCACCATTAACGAATTTCAAGGTTTTTAAAACATAATTTACCTCTAATCACATCATCCCATCCTCTACACATGGTCAATCTACATCCTACTCATCATAGAGATCATTAAGCTAATCAACCCCTCTAATTATCTCTTAATTTTCGAAATGGGTCTTTCTCACTAAAATTTAATTATTTGTTTTTAAATCCCAATTTCCAGATTCGATTTCCACTCTTTTATATTCTGAATTTCTCATTCAAATCATAAATACATATTCAGATTTCAATCACCCATCTAAATCTTACTTTGAATCTCATTCAAGTGTTTCAAAAACAAAAACTCATTTTTGTACCCATTTACACCCAAAAACGGATTTACACCCAAAAACGGATTTTCATACCCACATCACTATAATATAAATTGATTATCATGCTTTAAGAATCAAAAACAGTTAACCACTTGCCTGAAAGTGTTCGTAGTGTCTGATTCCGTTGGCGGAGTCCCTCAATTTGGCTCCAAAAGCTCCCAATTTGTTCTTGATTTGCTTTCCCCCAAATCCCCTCTCAAACCCTAGGTTTGGAGTTGTGTTGGCTGCTGATTTCCTAATCTTCCATTAGGTTAAAAACCCTTAATCCCGTTTTTCACCTAATGGGCTTAATTAAAGTGGCCCAACTCACCCCGTGTGGGCCCGGCTATGCCCAAAAATACCCCGAGACCCAATTACTACCCCCGGGTACTCTTTTCTGACTATCTCGACACATCCGGACTCAACCGCGCACTCAGAACTGGCATCCGAATTAATTTATAAAAATCCTTATCTCACACCCCATTAAGTCTATACCGACTCCCGGCTGGAATAAGTGTATACCTCGTCATTAATACTCGGAATGACGTAATTAAGTTAATATTATTCACTTAGTAAATAAATTTTTCTAAACATTAACCATTCACTCCCCGATTAATATTTAAATATATATATTGCCATAATTAATTCAATTAAAATTACAACACACCAGTAATTTAAAATCCTGAATTAATTAACTATTAAATGCACAAAAATACGGGGTGTTACAATGCGCTACAACCAAATTGGTCCTCTACGCGACCTAAAATAGGAAGCCTATGCTCCAAATCAATTTTGTCACATAAGTGACATTAAATAGGGAGCCCTGCACTCCAAACCTATTCAGTCCCCTACGTGACATAAATAGGGAGCCCTATAAGAAAAACCCATTCAGTCCCCTATGTGACCTTAAATAGGGGGTCCTGCACTCAAAATCAATTTGGTCCCCTACTTGACCTTAAACAGGGATCCTTACGCTCCAAACTCACCCGATCCCCTATGCAACCTAATATAGGGAACCTTACGCTCCGAACTCATTCGGTCCCCTGCGCAACCTAAAATAGGGAGCCCTGTCCTATAAAACCATTTAGTCGCCTATGCAACCTAAAATAGATATCCTTGCTCTCCAAGATAATTCAGTCTTCTACACGGCCTGAAATAGGGAACCATTCACTTTAAACCTATTTGGTCCACTACGCGACCTAAAATAGGGAGCTCTACGCTCCGAACCAACTTCATACCCTACATGACCTTAAATAGGAATCTATGCGCTTTAAAATAACCATGGTCCCATACATAGCCTTAAATAGGAAAACTCACGCTTCAAATAAAAAGGTCCCCATGCGCTACCTAAAATAGGAAGCCTTACGCTTCAAAACCCATTCGTCCCCTATGTGACCTAAAATAGGGAGCCTTATGCTTCAAACCCATTTGGTCCCCTACACAACCTTAAAAAGGGATCCCAATGCTCTAAACAAATTTGATCCCTTACGCAACCATAAATAGGGATCCCTACTCTCCAAACCCACTTGGTCCCTGCGACCTAAAATAGGAAACCTCGTGTTTCCACTTCTGGTCCCTAGAGAGACCTAAAATAGAAATGGGTTGGAATGTTTTGAATCTTTCCTAAAACTAAAGTAAAAAATTGGGATACCCTACACCCCTTCGGATATTTCTCCCTCTCGCTTTGTTAATCACTATCGTGAATGCTATGTAATATCGATTATATGTGGATTCGCAAATTTCTAATACTAAATTTATTTAACTAGATGTCAATTTTTTATCCAAATTAATTAAACCCTAACACATTCATCTAGGTCTATAAATTATTCCATCACAAAATAAATATAAATTGCTGACACACAGATTTTAGGGAAAACCCCTTTCGGGTAAAATCTTTTTATTTCACTATGAAGAGGTAAATTGCAACTTATATACATAATAAAATCTGCAATGAATATTCACATAAACTCACATAGACCTCAGTCTAGAATCAACAGTGTATCAACCACAGCGAACCCATAAGAAAATGTTGCTCTATCTTCAGTAAGGAACACCCTCAAGCACTACCAATGACCGTAGTCGCAATCAGCTAGCACCTCCCTCAACTGGTACCAAATCAGCAGTAGAAAAATCTTCCCTACAAGAGAAAATCTATCAAAATTGTATCTTAGGTTCCAAATTAATTCACTAAAGCTATTGGGATGATTTTTGAATCAAAAAAAAGTTAAAACCCCTCAAAAAAGTGAGTAGACAAAAATTCTATAATAGCAGTTTTCGTAGAATGAAAAAACTCAGGTCTTCTAAAATAAAAGGACTAAACAATGCACTATTTATAAAAATCTTGAGTCGACGCTGTCACTAGAGCGAGAACCCTATGTCGCTTGAATGACATATGATATCGCTTGATCCCTCTTCACGTGACACATCAAACGAGTTTAGAAAACTAAAATAGTAGCATGTCGTTTGATAAAATGCTTCAAGTGAGCTACGCGCGAGCCTTCGCGCGACATAGCATGTCGCTTGAAGTCCTCGTTCACACGATATTGTCCATCGTTTGAACGACATAGACATGTCATTTGAATGACACCGGCATAAACTCTTTTTCTTTTAAAACTCCGCCTTAGGTCTTAGGAAAAATTCTTTTGACAAAAAATGACGCCTCAAATGTTTAAAAATATTTTAGAAAAATTATCACAGCACTTTAAATGAAACATTAAGGGATTTAAATGCATCCTTACCAAAAATATATCTCACAGAGGCTTGATTGTTGAATAATGTTGATATTCGGATCTGTCTTGATTCATGATTGAACTTAAACTTTTCTTCGACTGTTGTAGCGGTATATGACATACTCTAAAGTAAACGGGACTATGTAAAATATGTCGTTAGAAATCTCCTCATATGTCTATGCCGGTACAAACTAAAAACATCCAAATTATCAAATCAAATGTCCTATACAAACATAATACCCTCCCATGAACCCATAACTTAAAAGGTACTAAAATTGCAAGTCTTAAACTTTCTTCAAAATCTTCAACTTTAAATCTTCAAATCTCTTTGCTTTTCTTTGTCATCATCAAGGTGTGCAAAGTAATGATCATCAATTTTGTACCTACACACATGAGACAAGAAACAAATACCTTTGTGACGTATTGAGCTTGAAATGAGATAAGCATAAATAAAAACAAATCTCAAATCTACCCCATAATGTAAAAACTCCCCCATAAAATCATAATTCGTTCTCCCCCTTTTTATTTGTCCAAAATAAACAAGGAAAAGAATAAACAAAATAAACATGAAGTGTCACGATAAGCAAAGCAAATCAGCTACGATCATCAAGGATATACTCAAACGTATTTACCAACTATATTTGACTTTTCAATTTTTTTTAAACAAAATCAAATTTTACAAAAAAAAAAAATCACACACCATGAATTTACACTAAGATAACCAAATCGTGAAAACGGAATCAATGGGTGTGAACATATTCAATAGGTAAATCAACTCAAACATTCATAATAAATGTGCATGATGAATATGGATACCCCTAACAAATGAATTCACAGTTATCCTTAGGTGTAAAAATTGTTGAATTCAAATGACATTAACATAATCAAATCAACAAATCAAAGTATAAAATAATTTCCACACCAATAATGTATAAAACTATTTAATGCTTTTTCAAGATTTTTCCAGGACGTGCAACCCTATTGATTTATTTCCAACCAAACTCCCTTAAATATATATTTTTTTTTTCAAGTTCTTTTGAGGTTTCCATTTATTTTCTCAACTTAGAGAAATCCTATTGGCCTTCTTTTGGCATATGATTATTTTTATTGCCTTGAGTTTTTTCGGGGCTCTTTTAAACGGTGGATTTCACAACGTGATTATTATTCACTCGCAGCCCTTTTTCATGTTCACTCATAATTTTTTCATATTAAACAAATTCCTCATGGGCAATGGTTCTTACATGCACAACTTTCATTGTCAAGTTTTATCGCATATGGTTTATTTTAAGGACATGATTGGGATGGAAACACTTCGATACACATGTGATAGATAAGTACAATAATCAAACAAATCCATGCAAGTGTGCATTAAAGGAAATCATGAGTCAAACATGTAGAAAGTAATCTCAAATCTCATCTTAATGACTCCAAATATTATAAAACACATGGATGAAATGATGTATCGTCTCAAAACACTATCGAATAGTTATATGGATATGGAATGATGTTTTGACTTGGTCATCCTAAATGTCCATCCATAGACGGTGTAAGCAAAATAAAAATATTTTTGTCTTTTTCCAAAAAAATTATCAAAACAAAATCTTTTTGTCTTTTTCAATTTTTCTAAAAAAATATTTTTGTATTTTTTCAAAAACAAAAATCTTTTTTATTTTTCAAAAAACATATCAAAAATGGAAAATATAAATATAAAAATGTTACATGCTAGCAATAGGCATAAAATATCATCATGAAAATCATCCTATGCTAGCAAATAAGTCTAAACCTCAACCGTTAGGTGTGGTGGAGTATTTCAAAGGTGGTGTCATCCTATAAAAAAACCTCCATCAAGTCATGTGAAGTATTGAACAAAAACTTTACTTGCTCCCTAATATGTGCAAACACTCTCATGTAATCATCTAGAGCATCATGTGTGAGTGTGTGTATGACACGTTGCAAAACTCAATGTGACACACTACCCAACTTAAAGAAAAATTCTCTTAGGTGTCCTTTCTTCTTATAATGGGTGCAAACATACACAGGCCTAGGAACACCTCTCGCAAAGCATCTATGTCTCACTCTCCTATCGAGAACGGAATGCCTATGTGGATTAGGCTGAGAGCCATATGGATCAATCACAAACTCGGGAACCGACTCGGGTGCAATGTGTGAAGTGGACGCACTGTCATGATCTATTCCTAGTCTCTACCCAATGCGAGACTGAGGAACATCTTTTCTATCTTCTTAGATGTGTCTTCCAAAGTGACCTTTACCTCCCAGGAACGTTCAAGATCTCTCTCTAATTGTGACGCACGGGCTATAAGTTAACTCGTTTCCAGACCTATGATGATCAACTGCTCACTCAAAGAAACCTTCACCTTCTCAAGTTGGCTCACCGATGCCTCAAACTCTCTATCTCTCTCTCTCCAAATCTATCACTCTAACACCCAATTCCTTATTCAACTTCTTAGTCTTTACGGTCTCGGCGTAAAAATCTCTAAATGCAATTTTAACACTACACCAAATACCGAAAATAGTAATGGAGATGGGGTCACGACCCAAAATCGTGACTACTGTCAAAATGGGCATGACCAAATCCATGACTCCCTTGGGTCATGGTTTTAGATCCTGACCTAGCCGTGACCAATATGGCACCAAGTTTCCCTCCAATTTTGGTCAGGTACGAGTCACGGACCTTAACCGTGACCACAAACCTCATTACACAATGACATGGTCACGGCTTAAGTCCGTGACTAGTAAATTATCTGAGTTACGACTTTGGGCCATGACAATGGCCTTACTTCCACACTGATGTGTAAAAAATAAAGGGATCACATCATAAGGTCACGGATCTAAGCCGTGACCATGGTCTTTATACTTAAAAAATGTAGAATATGTTTTCATTTCCCTCGAAAACTTCTAAACCCTTATTCCCCCCCCCCCCCCCCCCTCTCTCCGACGATTTCCCTCCCTCTCTCTGACTATTTCCTTCTCTCAATCTCAAAGGTAAATACATATTTCTCTATATGTGTATACTATAAATGCGCGTGTGCGTGTATATATGTCTGTGTGTATATATATATATATATATATATATATATATATATATATATATATATATATATATATATATATATATATATATATGTGTGTGTGTGTGTGTGTGTGTGTTTGTGTGTGTGTGTGTGTGTGTGTGTGTATACGTCTGTGTATATATATGTGTGTGTGTGTGTGTATATATACGTGTGTGTATTGTGTATATGTATATAGTTGTGTATACATTGTCAATATGTGTATTATGTATATGTATGTGTGTATATTGTTAATGTGTACGTGTGTGTGTATTATAGGAAAAAAAATATATATATATATATATATGACTAATGTTGGTTTAAGCTTCAAACTAAGAAATTTTTTTAATTTAATGGATATTGTTGGTTTAAGTTTCAAACTAGGGCAAATTTTAATTTTATGGATATTGTTACTTTAATTTTCAAACTAGGGCAAATTTTAATTAAATGGATATTGTTGGTTTAAGCTTAGGACTGAAATATAAAAAAATACCTCTCCATTAAAAAAAATATCGGACCATTAAAAAAATACCTCTCCTTTAAAAAAATACCTGACCATTAAAGAAATACCAAACATAAGGGTTAATTTTAGGGATTGTTGGCTTAAATGACAAATTAGGTATTCAAAATATAATAAATTTAACGGTTGATGATTCATTAGAGCCATTACTTATAGAAATCATATCCACGCCCTCGTACATAATAACTAGTTAATGATTCATTAGAGCCATCATTTATAGGAATCGTATTCACGCCCTCGTTCACTTTTCTCAGGAAAAATAAGTCACGATGATAATCGATGGCAAGAAGAATATGAAAGGTTAAAATTGGTCCACACTCGCACCTCTTTCATTAATGATCCTCATAAAAGGGTACTCCGGTTTATTAGTATGGGAATAGGAAGATCGAACAATTTAACTACCTTGTAAACCGTGGAGTTTATTTCCAGAAAGAGTACTTGTTCGATCGTATTTTGTTTTCCCTGCCACAATGTTGGGATGAAGATGTACAATATATATATCACGTACATAATCCTGATAGAGCACTGATATTGCTCACGCTGTTAGAGAAGATCGAAAAATAAATTCACCCATTATGGATAGAATTACATACAAAGAGCATTGACGAAGACTGTGATGTCTCACGACATATGCACGTCAAACTCGATCTTGCCAATAGGCTGAAGAGGATGAGATTTCGAGTTCATGTCACTGACATCTATGCATACAATATAGATATGCTTCCTCCTAATTGTCCATGTACAAAAATCAATAGGTTTTTAAAAACAAATCCAGAATGGATGGAGATCAGACACATTGAACTTTTGTTAAAGTCTTACCATGAACAGGTAGATAATAATATATGTTCAAAAAATTTATTTTGTTAGTTATATTTTCATATTGAACTTTGAAATTATGCATCTATTATTATAGATACACATTTAACTTTATTATTTTTGTAGATAATGTCGGGCGGTAATGGTCACGGGACCCTCAGTTTGAGAGCACGATCCAAAATAGAGAATATCCACACTTGGGCTTAAAAACATGCCATCGGGGTGCGAAATCCCTTAGCACCCCCAAACGGCCCCATGAGCGACGTCAAACCTCGAACAGGACCAACGTAGCCCGCACGAATCGACCCCGTGGTCACGGGATCCTCGATTTGAGATCACGACCCAAAATAGAGAATATCCACACTTGGCCTTGAAAACGTGTTATCGGGGGACGAAATCCCTTAGCACCCCCCAAATGGCCCCGTGAGCGGTGCCAACACCTTGCACAGGACCAACATAGCCCGCACGAATCGATCCCGTGGTCACGGGACCCTCGATTTGAAAGCATGACACAATACAGAGAATATCCACACTTAGGCTTGAAAATGTGTTGTCGGGCAGCAAAACCCCTTAGTGACCCCCAAAAGGCCCTGTGAGTGGCACCAACACGTCGCACAGGACCAACATAGCCCGCAAGAATCGACCACGTGGCCACGGGACCCTCGATTTGAGAGCACAGTCCAAAACAGAGAATATCCACACTTAGGCTTGAAAATGTACCGTCGGGGGGTGAAACCCCTAGCGCCCCTAAACGGCCTCGTGAGTAGTGCCAACGCCTTGTAAGGGACCAACATAGCCCGTAAAAATCGACTGCATGGTCACGGGCCCCTCGGTTTGAGACTACGGTCCAAAATAGAGAATATCCACACTTAGCCTTGATATCGTATCATTAGGGGGCGAAACCCCTTAGCACCCCCAAACGGCCCTGTAAGCGGCGCTAACACCTCGCATGGGACCACATAGCCCTCACAAACCGAGCGTGTTGTCAAGGGACTCTCTATTTGAGAGCACGGCCCCAAAATAGAGAATATCCACACATAGGCTTGAAAACGTGCCGTCGGGGGCGAAACCCCTTAGCGCCCCCCAAACGGCCCCATGAGTGGCGCCAACACGTCGCACGGGACCAATGTAACTCATACAAACTGAACGCATGGTCACGGGACCCTCGATTTGAGACCATTATCCCATATTTTAGAATGCTTACACATAGGCTTGAAAACGTGTCGTTAAAGGATAAAACCTCACAACGCCCCCAAAACGGCCCCGTGGGTGACGCCAACACCTCGCTCTGGACCAACGTAGCCTACACGAACCAACCACATGGCCATGGGACCCCCAATTTGTGAGCATAACTCGTATTTCAGAATGCCACCCCCCAATTTGAGAGCACGGGACCCCCTCGAGGTCACCCAAGGAGCACTGTAGCAACTGACCGATTATGTCACACCCCAAACCCAATATCCATACTAATCATTTGTTATTAGAATAATTGGATCACAATCTTTAGCCCATTGGAAATATAATTCATTTATCAATATTTTCTGCATAATGTGCATAATGAACATAGTATTATTCTTATACCATGATGAAATCAATATCAGAGTCATAATTAAGCGGACATACAATACTATGATTAACTATGTTTAAATTTCACAATCATCAACTCTATACATGCTAATGCAATATATACAATATGTGAGTATATTAAAATCTTCAGTGTGACAATGATAAAATCCCCATATTTAAACCCCAGCTCTTTCTAACGGTGCAACTCTCAAAGTTACCGATCATATGGTATCCTAGATAGCAGCATACAAACCTGAAATTGTTAAAATATAAATCGTAAGCATTAAGGTTAGTGATGTAGCTGGGTTTCGTCGCGGTGCAAGAGTCACCTACGCGCCGGTCGTTTTATATTCGACTCACCAACTCTATACAAAAACCTAAGTTACGACTACGCTCAACTGGTGAGTACAGCGGTAAGTCGGGTATCGAATCCACAGGGAGTGTTCGATAGATCGCAACAGATTATTAATTCAGGAATAAAAGTGTAAAAGGTGTTTAGAAACAAAAAAGGGAAAGATGCATAAAAGGGAAATAGTAATCTAGGCGAGTGTATTGAAACTAGATTATGAAAGCGAGTAAAACTATAGGTTGCGTCGAATATCCCTCACCCGAGTTAATTTGTATAAAATGGTTCCATGGATCGACGGGTTATTACACGTGCGTCTCGTTTCGACAGTTAATTAAATCAAGGGTTGTCACGCCCTATATCATCATAAAAGCCTAATAAGATTTTGGCGTCAACAAATATCCCGAAAATTACGCGCGAAATGTGGTAAGCACGGGACATACATGATATGCCCCGTCAAATCTCCTAGGCGTAATAACTAGGACAACGCACCCGAAATAGACCCATAAACAACATCACCAAAGCAAAGTAACGCGTCAACTTGAGTGAGTTCCATTCAAGCACAACCTAATTTAGATTAGCTAGAAAGCATGTTAAAAATGCGGTAAATGGAAAGCGGGAATAAAGGCGATAAATCTATACTACAAAGCAAGTGAAGAAAGCATGTGAATCTAATTAAGAAAGCATGTAAATCAAACTATCAAAGTAAGAAAGAAGGAAATACAAACTATATAAATGGAGGGGATGATGAATAGTGCAACAATCAATCCAAAAGGGTGTCAATCCAAGAACAATTGAAGAACAACTCTTCAAAACCATCAAAACCTAAGCTATTATAACCTAAAATCGTTTTGTCTACTGAATATATCCTTATTACAACAAAAATTGGCTTAAGTAGTAAGTTGGAATAAAAGAAAAGAAGAGAAAATATCTACTGGAAAAAACAGGGGATCGATCGATCGACCCCTGTGGTCGATCGATCGACAGTGTAAATCGTGGCAAAAATAAGAAGGCTCGATCGATCGATCCCCAAGCTCGATCGATCGATCAAGCAGGGCAGCCTGCTGTTTCCCCTGTTTTGGCATGCTTTCCATCTCCGCTCAATTTGCCGTAACTTTGTCATACGGACTCAGAATCACGCACCGTTCATGGCCACGCGAAGCTAGCGAGGAGAGCTACAACTTTCGTGTAGATGTCGGGCCAGGTACCCAATCTGTGAAATGATCAGATTGCCCTTGAACGTGTGGTTGTGTACGAAAATTGTGCGGAATGCATCCGGATACCATACTTGGTACCTAAATACCTACAAAAGCCCAATTATATCTCATATATCATGTTAACAGTATATACCGAGGTTGTCTGGTTAACGGGCATAAATATAGAGATTAAGGCACCCGAGGGGGCTAAAAGGCGTAGGTTTGACGGATGAAATATGCAATATTTGCGTATTATCATACCCCCTAACTTACACATTGCTAGTCCCTAGCAATGAAATAGGATACAATAGGAAGAACAAGTAAACCAACACAGGAGATAGTACAAAAATATGGTATCAAAGCATAAAGCCACTTTCGTGGGCGATTCGATTGCATTTAGCGTATGCAATAAGCCGTTAAACCCCTAGGTTACCCAAGTGGATGAGTGTCGTCTCGTGAGGGTTTTCAGGGATGAAACCCACAAACATCATATCGTTTCATCAAAATATGCCCAATCAAGCATGCGACAAACTCGACAATACGATCAAGATTTCAACATGTTATTAGCATAGCAAATGAATTCGCGTGAGAAGTCCGTTGTTATTAACATTATCGAATGCACCTCAATGAATTGAAACTCTAACATGTGGGAGGGGAGTGAGCATATGCAAAGTATGATTTGGCGAAAAACTTAAATAACTCGAATACTAAATATCAAAGCATGCATAAAAGTCAATCCTCACGGGCATCACACTCATCAAATGAATTCACTTGAAACACGGAGGTAACACACTGGACATGCGGGCATAAGGAGTAAATATAAAGGGAAACTAGGCCGCGCACATGTCACAATTGAAGAACGCTATATAGGAAATAAAAATTGCAATCTCAGTGAAAGGATACCGCACATATAAAAGAGGCGAAATGCATTTTCACATAAAATCAAAACTATTTAAACATTTGAATTACATCAACTTAAGATCACATAGCACTTATATAGGGTTGTAATGTAGGCTAGGTTAGGGTACGAAATGAAAGGGATGTATATACGGATTCAAAGTGTTTGGGGATGAAACTCGGAATAATGGAAAAAGTGGGCAATTTCAAAAATGGAAAACAAGTTCCATAAGGCATTAGATATGACTTTCGGGGAGAGTAATCAAAGATTATTGAACTATATACACAACATATACAACTTTCTCTTTCTTTTTCTTTTCTTCCTTTTTCTCACTTTTTCTCTTTTGTTTTCTTTTGTTTTCAACTTTATCTTTTTCACTCTTTTTCTTTCTTTTTCTTTTTCACTTGTTACTCTTTTCATACTCAAATTGCAACCACAAGACAATAATAACATTCAATCCCAAGCAACAATCCAAAACAAGGGTATGTAAGGTAATATGCATGGTATAAAACTCCAATTTGGAGTTGGTTATAGAATTTTGGGTAATGAAAAGAAAGGCTAGTATTTAGGCTCAAGTGGGTTGACTAGGGAACATATAAAAGGTGAGGTCAAGGTCATATGGGTGATATACAAAGATGGCCTATGATCATTTCAAAAAGTATGCGCAATTCTCGAGTCAAACAACATATGAAAATCATGCTCAAGTAACACATTTCAGGTATGAACTCAATTAATGAACGATCAATGAAAGAATAAAGAGATTACCAACGACTGTAACGTTTTCAAAGAGGAAAGAAAAGTGTATACACTCACAACTGAAGATAAGTCTCTAATCTCACTCGCCGTAAGTATATACAATGCAACAAAAGCATACCGAGTTATAAAAATCTTAAACCAAATCAATATAACAAGAATGGTGCATTTGCTCACGGATTAAAGTTTAATTCATGAAGTTATTCATAATATCAATGATTTAGGGACTAAAATCTAATAACTTCTAAAATCGAGAACATGCATCGTTTAATTGTCTATTTGATCAGGCAATTATTAAATTTTATCATCGGAAACAAGGGCAAAATGCCCAATAAAGGAGAAAAAAGAAAGAAAATATTTTTCAAATTTTTCAAATTTTTAACAAAAACATGCTTTGTAACTAAATTGTAATCAAATCCAAGGACTAAACAGCAAAATGGATAGAATATCCTACACCCCCTAACTTGAATGTTGCATTGTCCCCAATGCGTCCATTAAAGAACACATCACAAATCTAGGAAAAGAATGATATTACCCACATGTGGAACGATCTCCATAAGTACAAGTCCAAATGAAGCTGCAAAACAAGTTAGTACAAAGCAGATGAAGAATATGTACCGATGTATTAAGTTAAGAGAATCTATGTCACAAGTCACAATAATATAGAGGGGCTGAAGTGCAAATACTAGATATATTGATGGTGAACTTTTTGATTTTATAAAATGGAAGGTCACACACATCAAAATCCAATAAACAACCACAAACTACATTTTCATTTCTCATTTCATAAGTTCAATACAAAATTACTTAATACATTACAACTCCTGAAATAAAAGAAATACAAATAAAAATAAAAATAAAACTAAAAATAAAAAGTACAATATAATATCCGATCCCAGAATACTAAAATAACCCAGTACAATAGCAGCCTAATGGACAGAACCACTAGGATCAGAGGGGTCCTGAAAATGAGGAGGCAGTGGTGTGTCGGAATCACTGCGCTGCAGATAAAGATCTCTCATCATCTGTTCCATCATCCTATAGTCGTGTCTGTGTTGTGCCCTCGCCTGCCTCTACATGGCCCACTCCTGTCGCTGCTCGATGTGAAACTGCCGCTGGTCGGCCTGCTGCTGTGCCCACTAGGGGTGAACACGGTTCGGTTTGGATCGGTTTTGGTACTAATCCGAGAACCGAACCGACCTGGGTCGGTTCCAAATTTTTGGAACCGGAACCGAACCGACTTTAATACAGAACCGAACCAAACCGAACCGATGGTTCCCGGATCGGATCAGATCGGTTTTCGGTTCCAAAATCATATTTCATAACTATTTCTTTTTTAAGATTAATGTGTTTCATAACTAATTTTTTTAAGGTCAAAATTAATTTTGACCTCAATAACTTAAGTTAGAAACTCAAATAATCACAACAATATAAATTACAAGTGTTAAATATATTAAATAAATATATATGTAATTATAAATCGGTTCGGTTCCGGATTGGTTCGGATCGGATTGGGTTTTTTTACCCTTGAGCCGAGAACCGAACCGATGTATCGGGTTTTTTTTTCAAAACGGAACCGAACCATTGAGCAAAAAAACCAATCCAAACCGAACCAATGCAGTCGGTTTGGTTCGGTTTATCGGATTTTCGGTTTCGTTGTGCACCCCTAGTGCCCACTGCTGCTGCTGCTCGGCCTGCAACTGGTCCAGGCGGGACTCCCATGTAGCCCACCTGAGCTGGGTCTCCTCCCAGCGCTGGTCCTGCACGTCCTGGAATGCCACAAAGCGGGCATCATCATCAGTGTGTGGCGGGTGAGAACCCTCACCCATCTCCATCTCCCTGATCTCGTCCTCCTCATCGTCCGGCTCATCAGCCACCTCTTCCCTCTGTCTCTTACCTCCCGGTTGCCCCCACTCGTGCTTTAGCATTTTTAAAATATTATCCTTAGAGAGAAGTCCGGGTGGGTCATGCTTACGGTCAGCGTCCAACTCAGGGAAACCGTGCGAAATACATATCCTCGTAATGAGGGCAGGAAAGGGAAGGGAAAATCTCCAGGCGATCTCTTTAGCTGTCGCGCACATCATGTCTAGAAAGATACGGGGCAAGCTGATATTGCCCAAACCATTAATCATCGTGTAGATCAATGTGGCATGTTTGTGACGAACCTCTGACCGGTTGTTCGTCACCATTAAAGAGTGGGCATTGATGTAGTGCAATAACCTCGGTAAGTCCTCCATCGCAGCTGAGCGGAAAGCACCATTTTTCCACGCCTCGCCCAGTGCAGGGTTTCGCCACGGCGCGAGAGTCACCTATGCGCCGGTCATTTTATATTCGACTCACCAACTCTATACAAAAACCTAAGTTACGACTACACTCAACTGGTGAGTACAGCGGTAAGTCGGGTATCGAATCCACAGGGAGTGTTCAATAGATCACAACAGATTATTAATTCAGGAATAAAAGTGTAAAAGGTGTTTAGAAACTAAAAAGGGAAAGATGCATAAAAGGGAAATAGTAATCTAGGCGAGTGTATTGAAACTAGATTATGAAAGCGAGCAAAACTATAGGTTGCGTCGAATATCCCTCACCCGAGTTAATTTGTATAAAATGGTTCCATGGATTGACGGGTTATTACACGTGCGTCTCGTTTCGACAGTTAATTAAATCAAGGGTTGTCACGCCCTAAATCATCATAAAAGCCTAATAAGATTTTGGCGTCAACAAATATCCCGAAAATTACGCGCGAAAGGTCGTAAGCACGGGACATACATGATATGCCCCGTCAAATCTCCTAGTCTTAATAACTAGGACAACGCACCCGAAATAGACCCGTAAACACCATCACCAAAGCAAAGAAACGCGTCAACTCGAGTGAGTTCCATTCAAGCACAACCTAATTTAGATTAGCTAGAAAGCATGTTAAAAATGCGGTAAATGGAAAGCGGGAATAAAGGAGATAAATCTATACTACAAAGAAAGTGAAGAAAGCATGTGAATCTAATTAAGAAAGCATGTAAATAACACTATCAAAGCAAGAAAGAAGGAAATACAAACTATATAAATGGAGGGGATGATGAATAGTGCAACAATCAATCCAAAAGGGTGTCAATCCAAGAACAATTGAAGAACAACTCTTCAAAACCCTCAAAACCTAAGCTATTATAACCTAAAATCGTTTTGTCTACTGAATACATCCTTATTACAACAAAAATTGGCTTAAGTAGTAAGTTGGAATAAAAGAAAAGAAGAAAGAAAAGAAGAGAAAATATTTGCTGGAAAAAATAGGGGATCGATCGATCGACCCATGTGGTCGATCGATCGATAGTGTAAATCGTGACAAAAATAAGAAGGCTCGATCAATCGACCCCCAGGCTCGATCGATCGATCAAGCAGGGCAGCCTGTTGTTTCCCCTGTTTTGGCATGCTTTCCATCTCCGCTCAATTTGCCGTAACTTTGTCATACGGACTCGGAATCACGCACCGTTTGTAGCCACGCGAAGCTAGCGAGGAGAGATACAACTTCCGTGTAGATGTCGGGCCAGGTTCCCAATCTGTGAAATAACCGGATTGCCCTTGAACGTGCGATTGTGTACGAAAATTGTGCGGAATGCCTCCGGATCCCATACTTGGTACCTAAATACCTACAAAAGCCCAGTTATACCTCATATAGCATGTTAAGAGTATATACCGAGGTTGTCTGGTTAACGGGCATAAATATAGAGATTAAGGCACCCGAGGGGGCTAAAATGCGTAGGTTTGACGGATGAAATACGCAATATTCACGTGTTATCAGTTAGTGAGGTACTCCTTCCTTGCAATGGAATAAAAATTATATATCGAATATGTGGATATAAAATCCGAACAATCCTGCCCATTGGCAATAACACATCCTGGATCATATGATCCAAATAATTCTTCCCATTGGCAATAACAAATCCTGGATCATAAGATCCAAATAATTCTGCCCATTGGCAATAACAAATCCTGGATCATAAGATCCAAACAAATCCTGGATATTTGAATATCCAAACAAATCCTGAATACCGAAGTATTCAAACAAATCCTGCTCTTAGAGCTATATTCATATATTTGTATATATGAAACAATCATAAGTACACTCACCTTGGAAATTTAACAAGCTTTCCCTTTTCCTTTATCTGGCTCTTGTTCAGCCGATTCTTCTTCTCTTTCTATCATTCTTAAAATATTATTATCATCATAATAATGTTAACAATTAAAATAACAACTTCAACATAACTCGATTCATAAGCATCATATGATTCAATTCAAATTATTCATCATAAATGAAGTCCCATCTACATTCGATAATGATATCTAACATATTCAAATTACAGCCCAAACCTACTCTAATTCTTCTTGCTAATCCAATACTTATCATATTAGGTTTCCAACACAAAAGACGACACATCATTCCAAGTTTCCTCGAGCAAGATATGCCCATTTCTTTACCACATAACAAATCTGCCCTATAGGCTCATCTATTGTTTAGTCAGCTTCCAAGAATTTTCATAATTTTTATACATCATAACTTTCTATGATATTTAACCCAATTTCAGAAAACATATTAAATAACACAATATTAAAATTTCATAATTTTCAGGGTTCATTTGTTATGTCAAGCAAAATATCAAACATATGGTATGCATATTTACTCTTTCGGGAAAGATTTCATACCCAAACTTCAAACCATCACCCAATATTCATTTCTTGGTATTTTTACTTGATTTCTGGATATAATATACATATATGAGTCTATTTTAATCTTCAATTGGAATCAATCAATTTCAATAAGTATACAAAAAGATATGGTAGTTTGAATACACAAGGTTTCTAAACGAAGCAATTTCAAGGGTTTACACATTCAAGTTTGCTTAAACATGCATCTAGCCATGAGTACACATCAAGACATGGAATTTCAGTAAACAAATGATGATTTCTATCATTTAAATCATTAATACAAAAAAATCAAACAAGATTTATGGATGGAATTACCTTAGGGGTTCTTACGTAATTTTTCTATGAATTTTTCTTCAATTCTTCCTCACACTTTCTTCCTAAACTTCAAAACTCTATTTCCTTAGGTTAAAGCTCTTTCATGGCTGAAATATGCTGAAGAAAGAGCCTAATTCAAGGGTTATAAATCGTAATAAGGTCACCCCCTTGGTCAAATCAAAATATAACATGTGGCATTATATAAAATAAAATATCAATTAAGGCAAAATGACTACTTTACCCCCTGTTCCTAAAAAGACAATGTCTTCCCACTCGGATGTTCGTTCGATGAACCGTTTGTTTTGTTACAAACCTAACTCATATATCTACAAATATCTAGTTTATACCTCTAGTCCATTGTTATGTCATAAAGGTCAAAACTAGCCTCCAACAGGAACATTCCTACCGAAAACTTCAAAATTTCACATTTGTAACTAATTCGATATTTCAAGCTATATGAAGGTAGGATTAGACTAAATATAATGACTTAACATTATATATATACTAATAACATATTATCCATATCACATAAGATAATAATTTTTTAAACATAATTATCATAATTATATTCGGGTTGTCACAATTCTCCCCCTGTTAGGAAATTTCGTCCCTGAAATTGACATACCTTGGTTGTCTGAATCAAACAAATACGGATAACGCATCTTCATGGTAGCCAAGCTCTCCCATGTAGCCTATCTTATAGAATGCCTTATCCACACAACCTTTACAAGTGGGATCACTTTGGATCTCAATATTTGTTCCGTCCTATCTACGATAGCAAGTGGTTCTTCCACATAGCTCAAGTCTTCCTTCAAATCAATAGGTTGTTCCACCAATATATATTAAGGGTACCCTACATAATTTATCAACATGGAAACATGGAAAAAATCATGTAATCGAGCTAACTCCGGTGGGAACGCTAACTTGTAGGCAACCATCCCGACTTTCTCAAGAATTTTATAAGGTCCAATGTAGCGTGAACTCAATTTCCCTTTCTTTCCAAATCTCATAACTCCTTTCCATGGTGATATCAAAAGAAACACGTAATACCCTTTATGGAATTTCAAATCTTCTCGCCGTTTATCTGCATAACTCTTCTGTCTGCTTTGAGCCGTTTTCATTATATCTTGAATAATCTTCACTTTTTAGTGGTGACTTCAATCAGCTCTGGACCCTCTATCTTCCTTTCATCAACTTCACCTCAACATATAGGTGTACGGCACCATCTACCATACAACGCTTTATATGGTGCCATACCAATAGTAGATTGAAAACTATTGTTATATGCAAATTCTATCAAAGGCAAATATTCATCCCAATTTCCTTTAAAATCAAGCACGCAAGCTCTAAGCATATCTTCCAAAATCTGTATTATTCTTTCAGACTGCCCATCTGTCTGAGGATGAAAAGTCGTACTAAACTTTAAGTTAGTACCCATAGCATACTTCAATCGATCCCAAAATATGGATGTAAAGTAGTAGGGTCCCTATCAGAAACAATAGATACGGGTGCTCCATGCAATCGAATAATCTCATTAACATACAATCTAGCATACCTATCAACTGTATACGTAATCTTGCCTGCTAGAAAATGAGAGGACTTGGTCAATCTGTCCACCACTACCCAAATCGAATCTGACCCCTTCTGAGATTGAGGAAGCCCAACCACAAAATCCATCATTACATGATCCCATTTCCATTCCGGTATTGGCAATGGATGAAGCAGACCAATAGGTTTCTGATGTTCCACTTTCACTTGCTGACATATAAGGAACCTAACAACAAAATTAGCTATTTCCTTCTTCATATTATTCCACCAATAATGCTCCTTTAAATCCTTATACATTTTAGTACTACCATGATGCATAGTATAAATGGAATTATGAGCCTCATCTAAAATTTCTTCTTTCAATCCACCCACATTAGGCACATATAACTGCTGCTTATACAATAAAGTGCCATCATTCACAATACAAAAAATCTTCAGACGTACCATCTCAGACATCTTGTCGTTTCTTCTCAAGAAAAGAATTTTGGCTTTGAAAATCACGAATACGGGTAGCTAATAAAGGTCTCACGCTTACATGAGCAAAGAACCCGTCCCCATCTGCTAGCTTTAATTCTACTCCCATCAATCTCAACTCCATGATGTGGACAACTCTAGCACACCGAATATAAGATAACCTGCTCGAAGCCATTCTACTCAGAGCATCTGCAACTACATTTTCCTTCCCTGGGTGGTAGTGAATTGTACAATCATAATCTTTAATTAACTCCATCCACCGCTTTTGTCTCAAATTCAACTCCTTTTGAGTAAATAAATACTTAAGGATTTGATGGTCAGTAAAAATTTCACATACCTCGCCATATAGATAATGAAGCCATAATTTCAAAGAAAACACAATAGCAGTAAGTTCCAAATCATGTGTAGGATAATTACGTTCATGTGTACGCAACTGCCTAGAAGCATAAGCAATAACTTTACCATATTGCATAAAAACCCAACCCAACCCCTGATGTGAAGCATCGATATAAATAACAAAACCATCTCCACTATGCAGAATAGTAAGAACAGGTGCAGTTACCAACCTCTTTTTCAATTCATCAAAACTATTTTCGCAATCAGAATTCCATTCAAACTTAACATCTTCCCGGGTTAGTTTAGTCATTGGCAAGGAAATCAAAGAAAATCCCTTAATATACCTTCTATAATACCAAGCTAAACCCAGAAAACTCCTCACCTCAGTCACATTATTGGGCCTCTCCCATTTTACAATAGCCTCTACCTTTTTAGGATCAACACATATACCATCTCCAGAAATAACATGGCCTAAAAATACAACTTGTGATAGCCAAAATTCACACATGCTAAACTTATCATACAACTTCTTATCTTTCAACAGATTTAAAATAGTTATGAGATGCTTTTCATGTTCAACCATATCACGTGAATAAATCAAAATATCATCAATAAAAACTATCACAAATGAATCAACAAAAGGATGAAGTACCCGGTTCATAAGATCCATAAATACAGCTGGAGCATTAGTCACCCCAAAAGGCATCACCAGAAATTCAAAATGACCATACCGAGTACTAAAAGCAGTTTTAAAAATATCACTCTCCTTGACCCTCAACTGATGATAACCCGATCGCAAGTCTATTTTTGAAAACACTTTAGCACCCTCTAACTGATCAAATAATTCATCTATACGAGGTAAAGGCTATTTGTTCTTAATTGTAACTTTATTCAGTTGACTATAATCAATACACAAATGCATGGTACCATTTTTCTTTTTCACAAATAAAACTGGTGCACCCCATGGAGATACACTAGGCTGTATGAACCCCCTATCAAGTAAATCATGTAACTGAATCTTGAGTTCTTTCAACTCAGTAGGTGCCATTCTATACAATGCCATAGAAATAGGGGTTTTCCCCGGTGCCAATTCAATACTAAATTCAACTTCTCTCTCTGGGGGTAACCCTGGTAACTCACTAGGAAACACTTCTGGAAAATCCCGTACAGTAGGAACATCGACTAATTATGAAGCCCCCTTCCTAGTGTCAAGAACATATACAATAAAACCCTCACAACCCTTATTCAATAATTTCCTCGTCTGAATAGCAGAAATGATGCAATTGGGAACAATTTCCATTCCCCCACAAATTTAAATTCAGGCTCACCAGGCATATTAAAAATAATTTCCTTACAGAAACAATCCATAGATGCATGATATTTAGATAACCATTCAATTTCCAGAATTATATCAAAATCAGAAATATCCAATGGAAGTAGATTTATAACTATATCTCTAGACCCCACAGTCAAAACACAATCACGAAAAGCATATTCAGCTACAACCATATCCTCCATAGGCATATAAATACCCAACCCCACATCTAAACGAGTACATGGTCTATTCAGGTATACAACAAAGGCATAGGACACAAAAGAATGTGTGGAACCAGGATCAATCAAAACATAAGCACTTCTATCAGTAACAGAAAGTATACCTGTCACCACATCTTGAGTAATTTGAGCTTCTTTCATTGTATAAACTCGTCCACCTGGCCTCGAACTACTATCTTGTCCTCTGCCCATACTTTTCACTGCACTTCCTGGAGATAACATTCTGCTTGCTACTTCACTATGTGCTGTTGGAGTCTCTGCCAACTACGGACAATTATTCTTAATATGCCCCACTTGATGACAATGGTAGCATTCCAATCCCTTAAGCTTAGGACACTCAGATTTATAATGCCCTTCCTCTTTACAAAAGAAACATGTAACACCTCCTATTGGTGCCTCACCTCCCCCTGACTTCCTGACTGAACCAAAAGATCCTCCACCCCTGGTATCTCTACCAAATCTCCCCTGACCTCTACCAGTATCTCCACCACCTCTCTGAAATTTATGAGGTTCCATCTTAACACTTCCACCCTCACCTCCCTTAGAGTTAGATGCGTCGAATCTACTTCTCTTAAAACTCTCTCTACTCGCCACCCCTTGATTCATTTGCCTTTCTGCTATCGTGGCTTTATTTACCAGAGAAACATAATCTTCTAACTCATAAGTGGCCACTCTATTTTGAATAGGCCAAATCAATCCATCTTGAAACTTACTACATTTATCTTCTTCATTCTCCACATATTTAGTAGAAAATCTAGACAAAGCAGTAAATTTAACCTCATACTCCCTCACAAACATTTTTTCTTGGGTCAAATTTATAAATTCCCTTAGTTTCTCCCTCCTATAAACTTTAGGGAAAGACTTCACATACAAAGCTTTAATAAACTTAGCCCAAGTAATAACATCAGTACCTTCCATCCTGCGCACCAAATGGTTGTTGGCTTCCCACTAATATTTCGCCTCTCCTTTCAGCTTAAACACAACTAGATTCACTTTCTAGTTATCTGGAACCTTCATAACTGCAAGGATAGTTTCTAGATCTCTGACCCACATTTCAGCATCTGTAAGTTCAACTGACCCTGAATATTCTGGAGGATTCAACTTCAAAAACTTCTCATGCATGTAATCTTTCATTTCTTTCCTTGCCTCTTTCTCAAGCCTGGCCACAGTCTTTGATTCTAGATATCTAGCCTGTTGTTCTGCCATTTGCGCCATATTTCTTTCGTGTTGCTCTGCCATCCTCATCATTATCTGTGCCATTATTTGTATCTCTGTAGGCTGATGTTTCCCTCTAGCCCTTCCAGCAACACTTTGCTCTACTTCAGCATTCTTTGTACGAGAATCCACCCCCTCTTCTCTATGTTGTCCATTCCCAGGTTCCATCTGGAATTATTTGTAATATAAAAAAGTTCTAACAACCAATATAAACAGTTTATAATACTAAACTATTAGTTAGTACATAAACAATTCATAAATATAAAATCAACTCGATACTGCCATCTAATCATCACACACATCCAGAATTAATAACCACGATCTGATACCACTAATTGTTACACCCCAAACCCAATATCAATACTAATCATTTGTTATTAGAATAATTGGATCACAATCTTGAACCCATTGGAAATATAATTAATTTATCAATATTTTTCTGCATAATGTGTATAATGAACATAATATTATTCTTATACCATAATGAAATCAATATCAGAGTCATAATTAAGCGGACATACAATACTTTGATTAACTATGTTTAAATTTTACAATCATCTACTCAATACATGCTAACGCAATATATACAATATGTGAGTATATTAAAATCTTCAGTGTGAAAATGATAAAATCACCATATTTAAACCTCGACTCTTTCTAACAGTGCATCTCTCAAAGTTACCGGTCATATAGTATCCTAGCTGGCAGCATACAAACCTGAAATTGTTAAAATATAAACCGTAAGCATTAAGCTTAGTGATGTACTCCTTCCCTGCAATGGAATAATAATTCTATATCGAATATGTGGATATAAAATCCGAACAATCCTGCCCATTGGAAATAACAAATCCTAGATCATAAGATCCAAATAATTCTGCCCATTGGCAATAACAAATCCTGGATCATAAGATCCAAATAATTCTGCCCATTGGCAATAACAAATCCTGGATCATAAGATCCAAACAAATCCTGGATATTTGAATATCCAAACAAATCCTGAATACCGGAGTATTCAAACAAATCCTGCTCTTAGAGCTATATTCATATATTTGTATATATGAAACAATCATAAGTACACTCACCTTGGAAATTTAACAAGCTTTCCCTTTTCCTTTATCTGGCTCTTGTTCAGCCGATTCTTCTTCTCTTTCTATCATTCTTAAAATATTATTATCATCATAATAATGTTAACAATTAAAATAACAACTTCAACATAACTCGATTCATAAGCATCATATGATTCAATTCAAATTATTCATCATAAATGAAGTCCCATCTACATTCGATAATGATATCTAACATATTCAAATTACAGCCCAAACCTACTCTAATTCTTCTTGGTAATCCAATCCTTATCATATTAGGTTTCCAACACAAAAGACGACACATCATTCCAAGTTTCCTCGAGCAAGATATGCCCATTTCTTTACCACATAACAAATCTGCCCTATAGGCTCATCTATTGTTTAGTCATCTTCCAAGAATTTTCATAATTTTTATACATCATAACTTTCTATGATATTTCACCCAATTTTAGAAAACATATTAAATAACAAAATATTAAAATTTCATAATTTTCAGGGTTCATTGGTTATGTCAAGCAAAACATCAAACATATGGTATGCATATTTACTCTTTCGGGATAGATTTCATACCCGAACTTCAAACCATTACCCAAGATTCATTTCTTGGTATTTTTACTTGATCTCCGGATATGATATACATGTATGAGTCTATTTTAATCTCCAATTAGAATAAATCAATTTCAGTAAGTATATAAAAAGATATGGTAGTTTGAATACACAAGGTTTCTAAACGAAGCAATTTCAAGGGTTTACACATTCAAGTTTGTTTAAACATGCATCTATCCACGAGTACACATCAAGACATGGAATTTCAGTAAAAAAATGATGATTTATATCATTTAAATCAGTAATACAAAAAAATAAAACAAGATTTATGGATGGAATTACCTTAGGGGTTCTTACGTAATTTTTCTTAATGAATTTTTCTTTAATTCTTCCTCACACTTTCTTCCAAAACTTCAAAACTCTCTTTCCTTAGGTTAAAGCTCTTTCATGGCTGAAATATGCTGAAGGAAGAGCTTAATTCAAGGGTTATAAGTCGGCATAAGGTCACCCCCTTGGTCCAATCAAAATATAACATGTGGCATTATATAAAATAAAATATCATTTAAGGCTAAATGACTACTTTACCTCCTGTTCGTAAAAAGACAATATCTTCCCAATCGTATGTCTGTTCGATGAACCGTTTGTTTAGTTACAAACCTAAATCATATATCTACAAATATCTAGTTTATACCTCAAGTCTATTGTTATGTCATAAAGGTAAAAACTAGCCTCCAACAGGAACGTTCCTACCGAAAACTTCAAAATTTCACATTTATAACTAATTCAATATTTCAAGATTTATGAGGGTAGGTTTAGACTAAATATAATGACTTAACATTATATATGTACTAATAACATATTATCCATATCACATAAGATAATCATGATTTAAACATAATTTATAATTATTATATTCGGGTTGTCACAGATTAGCCTCCCGATTCAAGGAATTTTTTTATTATTATTAAAAATGGTCATAAACCAAAGCCGTGATAATGTTTTATGCACAGTAAGTATAGTCTCAACAAAAATTCGTGACAATATTTTATAAATAGTAAGCATGGTCACGACCTACAACCGTGAGAAGGTTGGATTGCACAGAAAACTGGTCACGACTGTGAACCGTGATCAGATGGTTTTTAATTGCCTGATGGTCACGGGTTTGGGCCATGACCAGGCTTACAAATAGGGTCAGGGCTGTGGGCCGTGACCATATTTTTGACTATGGGAAATCCGTGACCAGGCAGTGGGTCAGGTATTCGAGCCGTGGCCACCGAAATTGGTCACGCCCGATTTGGTCACGGACCAAATCCACAACCCACACTGCCTGGTTAGGGATAAAGTCCGTGACCATTATCCCAGTTTTGGTGTAGTGGTAGATCACTTTCACCTTCGCTCCCACACTCACTTTCACCCTCACTCTCATACGAAACACTCAAACTATAATCCTTGGGGGTCTCACGTGCATAAGTATCCTCATCATCGTGGGACAAACTAGGTGTGCTCACGTGACTAGCTAAAAAGGCAACATATATCCTATGTGAAGATTCATCCCGTAATCCTTTACCTCTTCCTCAATATCTCTAAGAGTGGATGGCATGGCAATCTTTTTACCCTTTCTCTTGAGCGTAGTGGTACACTCAAATGCCTTGTGCCCCTTACCCTCACATTCAAAATATCTCTTTTCTTCCTTATTCTTTCTCTCTTTCTCTCTTTCTCATTCTCACCGCTTTGTTTGGCCTCATCTTTCTTTTTATTTTACTCAAAAAAACTTTTATTGGAAGAATTTTCTTTGGAAAATTTGAGAAACTTTTTAAAATTCTTTGCAAGCATGGCTACATCATCAAAATCAAAATTTTCTCTCAGACTCGGACTCACAAACTTTCACTTTCTTTTTCTTATCTCTCTTGGACGCTTCCTCCCCCTACCTAGACTGGGCTCCAAGTCCTATCCCTCTATCCTTAGGCTTGACAGTGTCAAAAAACATGTCAATTTCATATGTCTGGAAGTCTCCTACCAGTTCTTCTAACTTGAGATTGCTCAAATTACCTAAGGAATTCAAAATAGTCACTTTCGGGATAAAACATTTAGGCAACGATCTCAAAATATTTTTAACCACTCGTGAATTAGGAATGTGCTCACCAAGATTGAAACTAGTGTTGACAATGTCAGACAAGCGAGCATAAAGTAATAAAAACACCTAGATTCAAGCATGGTAATCGTTTCAAATTGAGTAGTTAAATTCTATACTTTAAACTCTTTGACCGCATTTGTGCCATCATGGGTAAGTTGTAAAACATTCCATGATTATTTTGATGTGGTGCACGTCATAATATGTCGGAACTCTTCAGGTGTGACAGAACCAGAAATTGCACTTAGCCCATGAGAATTAAAGGTGCTCCATTTAAATTCGTCCTCAGTCTAGTTTGTCATAGGTTTAAGATTCGTGACATATGTTTAGAGGTCTCCTACCAATTTTTGAATGCTATGTGATATCGATTATATGTGGATTCACAAATTTCCAATTTTAAACTTATTTAACTAGATGTCAATTTTTTATCCAAATTAATTAAAACCTAACACATGCATCTAGGTGTATAAATAATTCCATCACAAAATAAATACAAATTGCTGACACGCAGATTTCAGGAAAAAAAAACCCTTTTGGGTAAAACCTTTTATTTCACTATGAAGAGGTAAATCGCAACTTACATACACAATGAAATATGTACTGAATATTAGCAAAAACCTAGACCTCAGTCTAGAATCAACAATGGATCAATCGCAGCGAACCCACAAGAACATGTGAGAAGACAAAAATTCAGCAAGGAACACCCTCAATCACTCTTAATGATCACAGTCGTAGTTAGCCAGCACCTCCCTTAAAAGGTACCAAATCAGCAGTAGAGAAATCTTTCCTACAAGAGAAACTCCAACAAAATTGTATCTTGGGTTCCAAATTAATTCACTAAAGCTATTGGGATGATTGTGAATCAAAACAATGTTAAAAACCCTTAAAAAGTGAGAAGACAAAAATTTTGCAAAAGCAGTTTTCATAGAATGAAAAACTCAGGTCTTCTGAAGCAAAAAGGACTACAAAACGCACTATTTATAAAAATCTTGAGTTGGCACTATCGCTCGAACGACATATGATGTCTCTTGATTCCTCTTTATGCGACACATCAAATGAGTTTAGAAAATTAAAATAGTAGCATATCGTTTGATAAAATGATTCAAGCGAGCTACACGCGAGCCTTCGCGCGACATAGCATGTTGCTTGAAGTACTCGTTCGCGTGACATTGTCTTGTCATTTGAACGACATAAACATGTCATTTGAATGACATCAACGTAAAATATTTTTCTTTTAAAACTCCATCTAAAGACTTAGAAAAAATTCTTTTATCGAAAAATGATGCCTCAAATGTTTAAAAATATTTTTAAAAAATTATCTTGACACTTTAAATGAAACATTTAGGGACTTAAACACAACTTTACCAAAATCTACCTCGTAGAGGCTTGATTGTTGAATAATGTTAATATTTGGATCCGTCTTGATGAATGATTGAACTTGAACTTTTCTTCGATGGTTGTAGCGGTATACTCTAAAGTAAACATGAAATATGTTCTTACAACCATGTATTCACACTTTATCTCCTTACCATCGATTTCTGCTAACCAGGAAGGATAGCCAGTTGTGAGGTGATCCTACCCCCGATAAATGTCGCAGAAACCCCGTGTTTCCATGCATGGTCCCCATAGAGACCTAAAATAGAAAGGGGTTGAAATATTTTGAATCTTTGTTGAAAACAAAGTAAAAAATTAGGATACACTGCACCCCTTCGAAACTTCCTCCCGATATTTAAATTACCATATGTTCACACTTAATCTCCCATCCCTCGGTTCCCGCTAGCCAAGAATAATAACCAATTATGAGGTGATCCCACACCCCAATAGATGTGAAACCCCGTGTTTCTACATTTGGTTCCCACAGCGACCTAAAATAGAAAAGTTTTGGAATATTTTGAATCTTTGCTAAAACTATAAGGACAAATTTCCAATCGAGTAAATTTTGTATGTAATTGGCATAATTCCAGAAAAAATGACTTGAGTCATAGGATAGACTTTGTGTTGTTGATCCCATAAGCCTGTGACGTTGTTTGATGAAGACGTAGTGGCAAGGCTATAATTATTGGATATCTCATGCCGTGTTTACCGTGCCAAGTTTGTCTTGAAATTTATCAAGAGTCCAGTAGGTATGAATGCGTACTAATTATGAGTCCTCAGAATTTTTTCAAGGTTGTTATTTTTTTATTTAAAATTATTTGGAACTATTTTTTATATTTTATATATAAGAAAAAATTTGCTTCTGAGTTCAAACGAGATATAAACTCATTAGAATGAAAATAATGTCGTTGTTCAAACGAAGTTATAAGTCATTCAAACGAATTTGGATTTTCATTTGAAACAGGGTTCAAACGAACATCTAATGATGGCACATTGTTTTAATTCCTTAGAAGCTCATTAGAAGATGGTTTAAACGAGATTGTATTCTCGTTTGAACGAACTTGAGTTTTCATTTAAATGAGATATGATTCTCGTTCGAATTACCTTAGGCTTCAGTTGAACGAATTTACCGCCTCAAAATTCGTGTTTTCTTATTTAAGGAGTTTTAGACTCAGAAAATTCAAGAACTTTTGGTGAAAAATGTTTTTGCACTTGTTTACAAAGTTCCAAGCCCAAGTTTCACCATTTATGTTTCAAGATCTAAGATTCATAATTCATATACTTTGAGATCTTGTTTGGACATCGAGTTTGTTTCTTTCATCTTGAGAGAACGTTATATCATGCGTTGGACTCCAAACGGGCCGATTATAGTGTTTGATGGTCGTTGATCCTCATTAGTGGATACCGAGGTGCACGTGGACTTATGTGCTATGGCAGCTTGCATGGATGGACTCTTACATTGCACTGTGGATGAGTGGTTAAAGATAAAAGAGCATCAAGGTTATGGGGTATCAAGTCGTTGTGTAAGTCTACCGTCTATACTTTGTAAAACCATATCATAGTGATCTATTGGATAGACTGTCCAATATTTTTCCCTTTGTGGTTTTGCTTGTACATCAACATCTTGTGAATCGATCTATTTATTTTATCTTCCATTACCTTAGATGCATGCTTTAGGGTAAAAATATAAAATTTGGTAAATTTGTTTTCCACAAGAATAGTTTAAAATCGGTGCTAACTTTAATTGGGTTAATTTTGTTTAAAGGTTCAATCTTTAAAAAATTAAAAAAATAAAAAATATTGGACTTGTGTTTATTCAAACCATCCTTTCCTAAAGAACGCACCGTAGGGGCATTCTCAAAAACCAAAGTAAAAAATCAGGATACCTTGCACCCTTCGGAGCTTCCTTCTGATGTTTAAATCACCATATGTTCACGCTTAATCTCCTAATCCTCAGTTCCCGCTATCCAGGAAGGATAACCAGTCATGAGGTGATCCTGCACCCCTAAATACGCCATCAGAACCTCAATTTTCTATGTATGGTCCCCAAAGAAACCTAAAATTAAAAGGCGTTAGAATATTTTGTTAGATTTTATTACTAGTTGTAACACCGCTATTGAGAATGAAATCATATTATATTCCTATTTTATTTTAATAAATAATTGATCACCTGATATTAGAATAGGCAAGGTGTCACAGTTAGTATTAAAGACAGGTCCTAGTGTCCTTTAGGATTTTTGCGAACTTGCTACGTCGTCAGCATTGTGTTTCTTTGATATAAAGCCCTATGATTAGGACTATCATTTCATATTGCGCATTTATGCCCCTCTGCTATTGGTTATGCTTGAAGTGAATCTCACATGATTTTGATTTGGCTTATGATGCTAAACACCAGGAGAGGTAGACCAAATCATGCAAGGAGGGCCGCAGAGAAGGAGGCTCAGTAGGAGCCACATGCCGCCTGAGGGAATATGATCGCAACAGAGGTCGCAGCCATAGTAACACATGAAGTTAATGCCACCATGATAGCCATGGCACAACACTTGCCCCAGGCATAGCAAAAACAGCTAGTAGTTGTACCAGTTCAGACTCACATGAAAGGAGTGATGCGATTCGGGAAGTTAACACTTAGGTATGTGGGGAATTTTCCCATCATTGAGAGGGTAGGGCCGGTTATATATAGGCTCACCTTACCCAAGTATTTGTATCGGATTCACGATGTGTTTCGTATGTTGTCTTCGATGAGGTATCTCAGGGATGACGTGGTTTATCGACATATAGCGTCGGAAGGAGATTAACTTACAACTGAACATTTCTTACGAGGAGAGACCTATTGCCATTTTGGGACGTAGTGAGCGAAAGATTCGGTCAAAGGTGGAATTATTAGTGCATGTATAATGGGGACACCACAATGTTACGGAGTCGATGTGGGAGCACGAGGATGACATGCGGGAAAAGCATAAATAACTCTTTTTGTCAGTTAAATTCGAATTTTGAGGATAAAATTCCGTTATTAGGTAGGATGAATGTAATACCCCATACTTTTATGAGTATTTAAATTTCACGTGTGCATAGATTTATTAATTTAATTGGAGAAATTAAATTGGTTTCGGTAAATATTAATTAGTGAGTTCAGAATTAATATTTATTATTATTATTATTTACTTGCACGTGATAAGTAAATAGGGATGTAATTTATTATTTTTTGCTTATGAGTGAAAAACAACGACGTATTGTATTATGTCGATAGAGAGTTGTATCGACGAATTTATATATTTATGGGTGACGCGTACTATACGCACTTATCGAACCCGATTTATGAGGTATTGGTGTAATTGTACTTGGGTGACTCGGATGACCTTTTTGAGTTAACTGGTGATACGAAATGGGTCAAAATAGTCCATAATAGGTACCTGGGTATTATGATTGGGTACCCGAAGCTTTTTAGACGTAGCAGGACCTGTGGGGGCATATTGGTCTTTTTACACCTAGGGTTTAATGGAAAATGGTAATTATGGTGTAATTAAGGAGTATTTAAGGTTTATAGAGGTGGATGACAACTCACTTTTTAATCTCTACATAATTTTGCTTAAGGGAGAGTTTAAGAGAAGAGAAAAGAAAAGAAAGGGAGAGAAGAACTTGGAGAAGAAAAGAGGCAATCTCCAGTATCAAACAGTTCATACACGTTGAGACTTCGAATTCAGATCCATAAGATACATATTTACTTTCTTTAGATTGCAATTAAGTAGTTAATTACATTCATGATTAATTAAGAACTAAAATATGATATTTAAAGATTAAAACTTTGAGAATTAGAATGAACAGATTCAAGTTGTGTAATTTCAAATTTGTATAGGATATTAACTGATGATGAACGTATAAGAATTTCTTGATTTAATTCTAGGTTTATAAGTATGAATATGTAGAACATTGATAGGATGTTTGAATTAATGGAAATTCAATTTTGAATCATTCTGAATTTGATTGAATTGATTAATGGTTTGGAATCCTAGGGTTTGGGGAATGGATTCGGATTTATTTTGATGTTAAAATACTTATGGGATGATATTATATTGATTTGGGATATTAATTTTATGTTTTAATAGGCTTAGGACCTCCATTGGAGAGTTTTGGAGGTGAAAATCCGAGGAAGAAGATGATTGGCAATCCAGCAAACTTTGATAGGGGAAAGAATCGGTTCGATTGTGCGAACTGGTTCGATCTGCCAAGCGAACCGGTTTGGTTTTTTTACCTAATCAAATTTTCTTCATGCGTTATTTTGACCCATTAGAGCTTGGGGAATAAGCATAGGGGCTTCCGGGGTAGAGTGAGACTACTGGAAAATATTAATTGGGTTTAGTGCGTATGTTAGGCCAATGACTAGATAAATTCAGATGATATGAATCGGGAATTCAAGTGAGTGAAAACTTATATGTATAATCGGAATATCAGTATGAACTTCGAGATTGGTAGACTAGTACACTTTTGGATTTACGTATGAGGTCAGTATTTTATATATATACATATTGGGGTGACTTGTATATATACTATGTGTTGTCATTGCTTATTTGTATTGAACGTACCTACCCAGTAGTGCTATCATTAGGAGGTTATACGTAGTGGGAAGTCCACTCTGGCGTTGACCAGCAGGTGTTGGATTGATTCCCCAGATCATAGTACTATTGCATGGCCACAATTTGTGTATGAGGATAGATGTTGGTTTAGAGACCGGTTGGATGCAATGTGGCATGATTGCGACTCCCAGACGCATGTTTATGACAACCTCCATTGTTTGCGTTATTTCTTGGATTCAATGGTCAGATTTTGATCTAGTGGCTTAGTGTGATGGGTGATATGTCTAGATCCTGAGAGCACACAAAGGATAAATCCGTGAGGTCTCAGCATTGAGGATGAAGTTATACGTATATTATAAGTGATATATGTGTATGAGATGTGATATATATATCTATTTATAGCATGGGTGTAGCTATGTTATTATATTGTATGTATATTTATTTATAACGCGAGCGTATCTATGATATTACATCGTTACATCTATTTATAGCACGAGTGTAGCTATGTTATTGTTTATGAAAGTATACTTGGTATGGATAACATATGAGTAGCTAATGGTGACGATTAGTGGAATGGGCTTTTATAGCGGTTATTATCTGATCGTGTCACAACAATAGTGTTTTATTATGATATAAACTCAAATACTAAAGTCCTTATCCGATTGTAACCCCTACCTCTACATAAAGGGAAGGCCCGTCAATGTGTAAGGGGGCTTAGAGGCTAGAAAACACTCTCTTGTAAATTCTCTATGATATTAATGAAAAGAACTCAATTGTCGTCGTGGACATCGGCCGACATGGCCGAACCATCTAAATCTTGGGTCTCTCATATTTATTTTTATATTGTTCAACACTGTTGTGGCGGACCCCTCCTTCCTACAATTTTTTTCTCCGATTTTTCAATATTTCATATTTTTAAAATTTAATTTCGACGAGCTTTTGTAATTTTCAGTTTTATTTCCTAGATTCGTATAAAGTCTTATCAATATTATTTCTAGTTTTTTTAAAGTCTTATCAATATTAAAAACTTAGACGAGATTCTGTATTTTTGAGTAATATTATTCAAATCTAATATTCTGGAAATAGTATTATTCAAATTATTTATAATTAAACCTAGGTGAGATTATGGAAATAATATTGTTTAAATTATGTAAAATCTAACCTAGATAAGATTCTGTAATTTTCATTTTTTTTCAAAATTATTTAATTTTTTAAAAGTTTCTTATATTATTTCCAGATTTTTAAAACGTGTTTTTCAATATTATTCAAACTTTTTAAATGTTTTTTAGTTTTATTGAAACTTTTTAAATGTCCTTTTGTATTTTAATGGATTCAAACTTTTTAAATATTTCTTTTATTATTTTCAAATTTCAAAATATATTTTTTACTCTTTATAAATTATAAAAATTATTGTATTTAGATTTGTTAAATAATTTTTCCATAGTAAAATAAAAATATAAAGAAAAACTTGTGTAAAGATTAAGGAGGAAAAATGAAGAAACATTTTTGTTAGATTATTTTTTTTTTTTTTGCAGAGATTCACGAGTTAAATTTTTTGCTTTAAGGATAGTAATCAATTAAGGATGGAAGATGAGAATTTACGCTTTCATTTAAATAGATGTGAAAGAGAGTTTCATTCGAAAAATGAGTGTGATACTTAAGAAGTGTTTGTTTTTACATCTTAAGTCTGAATCTAAATTATTCTACCTTAAGAGGTACAAAAAAATATTTATTTTTTTAAATGATTAAGAAACTAACGATTATATTTGATTCTTAATGATTAAGAAGTTGAGTTACATCTGAAATCTGAATCAATCTAAATATATTCATTCAAACAGAAAAATAAACATATATATTTTTTTAAAATTTAAATTTAAAACTTCAAATTCAATATTTAAATTTTAAGTTAAGAGTTTAATTCTCAATCTCTATATATACTATAAAATGCAAAACAAGGCATTTATTATGCTCTGCAATTAGCCTATCCACGTGGCACATCAAATCATCTTAGGATGACACATGGCATTGACATAAATGTATTATTAAGTCCCAATTTCATTTCTCTCTCCTCTTAATTCTCAAGCCTTCTCTCTCTATTTGGTTTGCCAAGAGAACAATACATTCATCTCCCCTTCTCTCCCAACATGTAAAGTTAACGTACTTTAAAAATTATATAGCATAAATCGAGGAGACCCATCAGTTTGTAAAAGGAAATGGCTTGCACAAATAAGTGAGCATTTATGCAATATAAGTGACCCATCAGTTATGAGGATGATCTTTACCCTTTATATTGCATAAATCGAGGAGACCCATCAGTTCCAAGGATGATCTTTACCCTTTATATTGTTGCAAACAGATGGTACCTTCTCTTTCATTTACTCTTTCCCCAAACAAACCAGAGCTAAAATCCTCTGTAACTTGTTAAGAGATTTCACCAACGTTGATTGCTCCTATAACCTGAGCGTTGTATACTGGATCTAATTTTGAATCAATTTTCTTTACTATTCCTCTCGATGTTTTCCGTTTTCTTTCCGGAGCTATCTTTGAAGATAATCCGTGCTATCATCAATCTTGGGCATCCTGGAGCTAGATCTGGAGTGGATCCTTCCCTAATATTGTGCATGTTGAAGATTTGGTTGTTGGATCTGACGTCCTTTGGTTCACAAAACCTCCAGGTTTGTTAATGACGATATTTGTTTTAGATATGGGGTTTTGTTCTGTTTTTTGGTTGTTAGATGATAGTATGTGTGGAGAGGTTATATGGTTCATGTATTGTGACGTCTTTGGAGGGTTGTTTGGTAGAGGGTGATGCCATTTTAGAGGTGGGAGATCTTTGTTTTCCCAAGAGAATTCGGTAGATATGAAGTTCAGAAGGTTTTGGTTGGAAATGAGGGCGAAAACATATGGTGTGGTATGTGATTTAGTCTGAGACATTGGTTTTGGCTGTTGGTTTTCTTTGAGAGTGTTTTTTTTATGCATGTATGTGGGGTTGTAGTGTGCTGCCAGAGGCTTCGTGCAAGTTCGGGGGTTCTATGAATTTTTTTTCTAGGCTATGAATATCTACAAAAAAGCATTTGCCCTGTAGCTGGTAAAGCGCAAAATTGAAAGATTACTTTTTTTTTGGAGTTCTCATTTTATATTCTTTTTGGATAGTTTATATATGATTTTGATTTTTTTTAAAGTTTCTTCGACTGATTTCACTTATGATTGTTTGAAGTATCATTATAGGAATTATAGTTTGTTTATGTCCACATGTGTCTCAGAATTATTAGAAACCCAAAAAATTATGTGATTATAGTATTTGGGGTTACCAATTCAATCAAAGAATATTTGATGCATCAAAATTACTAAAAAAAACTTGGGTAGCCAAGAATGTGTAACTATTGTGGAGGTTATTTGGTTTAAAATAGTTTGGGGTATATATCCGTGGAGGTTTAGAAAGTGGGTGTGTGTTTTGTTGATGCTGTGTGTGCGAGTGTGCTTGTATATATGTTTTAGTGGGTGGGTGTATATATATCTAATATATCTAATCTTTTGGTTATATTGTATATACGTCAATAAAAGCCCACCACCCACTAGAGACAAGCTATTCTTTATTTCTACGTGTCGGTGCCAAACATTTTTAGGCATTTACTTAAAATGAGAAATAATCTTAAATTTATGTTAAAAAGATGTTTAAGAATATTTTACACAAATTGTCGAATAGCAAAAAAATGCATGCATTTGAATTTATTTTTTGATATTTTTGTTTGAAACCAAATTTTTAGATTTGGTTTTGTAAATTATTTTCTTTCATTTTATGAAATTTAAAATATATTTTTTGTCACTTCGAGATTGTTAAGTATTTTCACTTTTTTCTGATTTTTAATATCTATGTATTATTTCCAGATTTTCTAAATAGTTTTATGTATTTTTTTTAATATTTAAATATATTTTTGTCATTTCTAGATTTTTAATAGTATTTTCAATATTTCCATATTTTTCAACTTTTTTTATATCTTTAAAATTACCTTTCCGTAAATACTAGATTTTTTATTATATTTTTAATTTTTAGATTTTAACAAAGATCGGTGATTTTAGAATGAAATTCGAATTTAATTCTTGCATAGTAAATGACTACAACTCGATTTTTTATTTACATTCATTTATGTATCGTTGGCAGAAAAATGAACCTTTGATTTTTACAGTTTTAATGTCCTCCCTTTCTTTTCGTAATTTAATTTTTCCTTTTCATAACGAATTTAATATCAATTTAGCAGACTCTATTTATATATACTCAATATATACTCAGCCACGCATCGCGTGGCCTTCATGCTTGTAGTTAGTATATATAATAATTGTAGACCCAAATTATTATAGATTGACACGTGGTAATTTAATAAAGAAGTGACTGAAATATGACAACTTAATAAAGGAGTGATAAATGAATCTCTCTCCACTCTTCATTTCCAAGACAATTTTGTGGTTCCAAGCGACTGACATCTGCCCCTTTTTCGTGTTTTGCTTTCTAAGGTAATTTTGTGGTTCCAAGCAACTAAAATAAATATAACGTGTGGAATTTTTATAGTTGATGAAATGAAGAGTCGGTTACATTTGATGAAATGAACAGTCAGCTCAAATGCCAGCCTTTTCAACAAGCCCTCTCCACAATGATTATTTAGATACCCGAACATAAATTTGGATTTCTCCTAGATCTCAGTCTCTTGCAACCTTCTGTGTTTATCCTCATCTTATATTTAAAGATTCCCATTGTGATAAAATTTCAACATACACGACCATATATCCGATTCCAGCGTAGGCACAAAAGGGAGGTGTAACATTTCTAAGTATTTCCACTTTTATCTCGCCCGTAAGATCTAAACGAAGAAATGAGAGCTGAAGAAGAAGTTTTCGTCAGCGCCTGTGCGGTGGAGAGGGCAATAGAGGTGGGTTTGGTGATAGTGGCGGCAGGTGTCCATGTGGTAGTTGAGGAGTTCAAGCTTAGGCTTTGGAGATCGTCATTTTGATTGTGCGCTGATGTTGATTGTTTCCATGGTTGGAGTGAGGCATCTTTTGGAGTTGGGTGAGAGGGGAAACATAGTTTTGTTTGGGTTTTCAAGGTTGTGGTGATTTCAACAACGGACCCCCTTAAAAGGTACTTGAACTGTTTTTATTAAGATGAACCTTTGATATAAATGTACTATTTTTTTAGAAAAAAGTTACTACATTCTGTAATAAATTCCTACATTTTTTTACAATTCCTATATCTTAATTCTCTAAAAAAAATAATCTCTTACTTTGTTTGTTTGTAATTTGGATTAGTTAAAATTTCCCATCACCGAGGAGTTTCTAACTATGAAAAATATTGTATCAGTTTACCAGCAAGGTTTGCATTTTATTGATGCTTATAACAATGCACAGACACTATTTGTTTCCATGATTTTTTTTTTATTTTCTTTCATAATGCTATTAATGTTGTATGTTGAACTGTAGAAGCTTACTATTATTTTTATTGCATGGAGATAGTGAAACCAAGACCACTATGTTGTTGCTATTTATTTCCACGATGTTATATAAATTTTTATCGTTACTATCCTATATATGCCGCTAAATTTTAATTTTAATTATTCATAAACAATTCATACATGTATGTTTTATGTTGACTCTAATTGTAGGTTAGCTTTTATGGTTGCGTTTGTTTGCTTGTTATGATGATAACTCAATCCTTTAGCACTGTTTGATTTTGAAAAATCTCTTTTATAGAAAAAATATTATATTTTCAACTTTTAATATGAAAATAGAGATTGTTTTAACACAAAAAAATATTATATCACTTCAAACCAAATAAAGGCTAAATATATAAGCATTTACTTAATACCAACAAGAATAACTCTAGGGAATAGAGTTTGCTTTACACATTCAACTAATCCAATTATATGTAATTGCAAAAACGTTTAATCTAGCCATGGATTCGGGAAAGATCTACATGCTCCAAATGATTAATGCAACCATGAACAACATCATCTTTTTCTCCATAGAAAATTCCAATTCAATCATTTGAGGTATGATTGGATTTTGAATTTATTTTTCAACTCATATGTGCTTTTTTACATTGAACATTTCATTGTTCATATTAAGATCTCATTGTTTATAAATTCATTTTAACAATTATTTTCAGAAATATATAAATTTTGGGTTCAATCGAATTTTTAAGGTCTCAATTTCAAGTTAACTTCGTATAATTTTCATTGGTTATATTTTGTATATGCCATTTTATCCTGCTACACAATTATGACTTTTTTTTACTTATTGATTCTTCAAATTTAATATAAAGAAATAAAATTAGATATGCTAAATTGTTATGTTGACACCAAGAAGTTGTTCAGAATAGTCTTTTGCAAAGTGGTGCCCTTTATAAGGTATGTATTGTATAGAATGCGTTCACGTGGCAACATCATTAAGTACACCTATTTTTATGAACTTTTTGTTTTGACACGTGGCTCTTATGATTAATACTCTACATCTCTCGTATCTTTGATAAATATCTTTGGCTCTTCATATTCCTGCATAGAGAACTAGACGTATGTTTCCTCTTCCAACCCATCTTTTTTCTCTTTCTAAACAAGGCTTTTCCCTCTCCCTATAAATAGTGTTAAGGGGTTTGAAGAATCCAATGGCATCATATCAGGTAGTATTCCCCTCCCTCTTCTCTTAATCGCCCATTTTTTAGATTTATTTTTTTTCTCCAAGTCTTTGCCCTCGGTGTCAAACTTGGGTTGCGACCAAAACCACCTGCTAAACATGTTAAGCATGGATTAGATGAGGAGGAGGATGATCTGAAGTTTCAAGTCCCGCCATCAATCAGTGAATGGAAAAGGATGTTTTTCTTATTTCTATATGATAAGTTGAAGCTACCTGATGTGTTTTTGATGGCAATGTTCACATGGGCTATTATTATGGTTTATCTTGACACCTGTTGCATATTGATGGAATTTAAGTCATATATAGGTCTTGCAACAGGAATTGCTATCATTTTCCTAAACTTTGGAAAGCGGCATATGTGGTGATGTTTTTTTATCAAGTGTTATTTTTCCTTCTCACTAGGTGCTTGCACAAAGAGAGATAACAGAGAAAAAATATTGTGATATGTAGAATGAATGGTAATAGATCTTAATTTGTGTTGTACAATTTAGTTTTGATAGTATGTTGGAAAATTTTAGTTTTAAGGTGTTAGTACCAGTTTAGTACCGGTATTGCTTTATTTGTTTGCACTATGGTATGGGTCCTGTCAGGAAATGTTGTAGGTCCCACCAATGTACAATCAAATAAAGCGCATATGGTATTAAATCGGTACTTGGCCCCGGTAAGAGTATCATTACTCTTTATATATAAGGTGTTTTCTTAAACATTTTATTTTTTTATCATTATTTTATAGTGTTAACATTTTATACCTCCTTGACATTGTAAGGCCAATTGGTTGTCTAGAAATTGAAATTAGGAAACAATACTGTTTTGGTAAAAATATAAACAATTTTTTTTTATAAAACCTAAAATTTTAGCTCTTTTTCTATAAAAATGTTTTTTTTACAAAACTTGATTTTACAAAGATAAGTATAATTATTTTATAAAGTAATTTTCTAAAAAGTGAAGTTTTCAACTTCTTTTCTTTACATAAATTGTGTTTTAAAAGGTTGTTCTTACAAATATAAATATAATTTTTTGAAGAAGAGAATTATTTTTATAAAGTAACTTCAACTTGCAGATTTATAGATAGTTTTAGAAAACTATACATTTTATTATAAAAAAACATTTAGGTTATGAATAAAAAACATTTCATAATAAACAATTTTTTATACATATATAACTCAAAAAAATGTTTTCTATAAAAAATGTACTATTTTTTATAAATATTTTACTAATTTTTATAAAATCAGGTTTAGAGTTTTTAACTTCTTTTCTTTACATAAATTCTATTTTAAAAGGCTTTCCTAATAAATATAATCTTTTTACAAAAAAACTATTTTTATAAAGTAACTTCAACTTGCAAATTTTATATACCGTATTAGACAACTATAAATTTTATTATAAAAGACTTTTTTTTGAATAATTTTTATAAAATCAATTTTTGTAAAAGAAATTATTAAAAAAAGTGTCGACACTATAGTTTTATAAAAAAATGATTATATATTTATATTTTTATAAAAACAGTAATGTTTAAAAAAATAACTTATATATATATATATATATATCTGTGTGTGTGTGTGTGCGCGCGCGCGCGTGTGCGTGTGTGTGTTCTATTATTTTTGTTTTTTTAATTTCCTTTTCTTCATCATTAATTCTTCTTCTTTCTACATTTCAATTTTATATGCAAGTATTTGTTTGTCATGAAATATTCTACAAGTGAATTACATATATTCGTTATTCTTTTATAAATTTTTCTGCATTAATGGCACCTCGATTTTGTAAGTATGTCTGCATTGCATTATATAAAATAACTCAAATCACCTGCACATCGCACCAAAAAACTAATCTAATATATATATATATATATATATAATAAAACTTTTAAAAAGACTCTTTTCACTTTTCCTAAAAAAATAATATATAAGTTTATAATTTTTAAAAAAAATTGTTTTAAAAATATAAATTTTTTAACCAATACTCTTTCAGTGAAAATATAAATAAAAAATTATTTTTCATAAAAACTATAGTTTTAGCTCTTTTTTTCTATTGAACACTTTCTAAAGTTCAATTTCTATTGAACATTTTCTAAAGTCAAAAGTAAATCATCTCTCGCTCGTGCATCCGCGGGTTTACACCTAGATAAAAATCAAAATGACAAATAAAAGGAGATGTTAAAGTGTAAAATGAAGAAATGGCAGGTGTGTGAAATGTGAAACGAGCATTTAATGTTAAGGAACGAGCGAAAGACTATTGATGTACATGCGTAACGAAGCTTGAGGTACGTTCTGGAGTCAGACTTGCGCACCACACACGATAAGTTCCCTCAACCGTCCCACCTCACCCTATTTAGTTAGGTACCGCATCTATATCTTGGTCCGTGCAGTTTGAAACCCCCCAAATAACCAAACAATGAGCTGGTGGTGGGCAGGAGCTATTGGCGCAGCAAAGGTAAACAAACTCCTTCTCCTGTATCTTTGTCTTCACAAACACACGCACATCTATATATGTTTCAGTTTAAATTTCAGTTTCAGTTTGTCAATCTCGAATCTCTAACATACAGAAAAAGACCGATGAAGACGATGCACCGCCCAAATACCAAAACGTGGGCCTAATTGTGGGTGTGACTGGCATAGTAGGCAACAGCCTCGCCGAGATCCTCCCTCTCTCCGATACCCCAGGTGGTCCCTGGAAGCTCTACGGCGTCGCTCGCCGCCCTCGACCGCCATGGAACGCCGATCATCCCGTCGAATACATCCAGTGCGACATATCCGATCCCGAGGACACCCAATTAAAGCTCTCCCACCTCCACGACCTCACACACATCTTTTACGTAACCTGGGCCAATCGATCAACTGAAACCCAAAACTGCGAAATTAACGGCAAAATGTTTAGAAATTTGCTGACTACGATAATACCCAACTCCCCCAATTTGCAACACATATGTCTTCAAACTGGTCGAAAACATTACCTCGGTCCATTCGAGCTTTACGGAAAAATCTCTCACGACCCACCCTATGACGAGGATCTTCCCCGGCTGGATGCCCCTAATTTCTACTACACCCTTGAGGATATCCTATTCGAACAAGTAGAAAAGAAAGAAGGATTAACCTGGTCCGTCCATCGACCCGGGACAATATTCGGGTTTTCCCCATACAGTATGATGAACATCATCGGCACGCTCTGCGTTTACGCTGCAATCTGCAAACACGAGGGTGTTCCCTTGAGGTTCCCGGGGACCCGACTCGCGTGGGAGTCCTATAATGACGCCTCGGATGCCGATTTGATCGCGGAGCATCACATATGGGCGGCGGTGGATACTTACGCCAAGAATGAGGCGTTTAATATCAGCAATGGAGACGTTTTCAAGTGGAAGCATTTGTGGAAAATTTTGGCTCAGCAGTTTGAGGTGGAATATGCTGAGTTTGAGGATGGAGAGAGATTGAGTTTGGTGGAAATGATGAAGGATAAAGGAGCAGTGTGGGATGAGATTGTGAAAGAGAATGATCTGTTGCCTACCAAGGTTGAGGAGGTTGGGGTTTGGTGGTTTGTTGATGTTATATTGAATGGCCCGGGTATGTTGGACACGATGAACAAGAGCAAGGAGCATGGGTTTTTGGGTTTTAGGAACTCCAAAAATTCATTCATTTCTTGGATAGATAAGATGAAAGCTTATAAAATTGTTCCTTAGTTTAGTTTCGGATTTTCCCTGTGTTTTCTTTCTTCGTGTCTGCCAATACCTATCTTGGACATATATGTTCCTCTGCTTATGTTTTTGAAATGGAATAATAGTATATAATAATTACAAGTACCTATATGCTTCTCTTATTGTTGTAATTGGCAATTTCATATCTAATTATCCTTGCCTCATTTGTTGAAGACATGAGCAACTTCTTCTCATTGTTTTAGAGCATGTTTTATGCACCTAATTAACTCAAATCTGGTCCAAGCTATAGAAGAACAGAGTGCAGCACCTTTCACCTCTTGATAAGATACCTTTTATAATTTTTCATTTGTTAAGTACGCATTTTAATTGGTGAGGGAACAATGCTTAAATATAGCCCAAAAAAATTGACTTAAAACGATAATGTTAGATTTATTCGAAATTTAAACATTAGGCCAATAATCGTGCCATTTGATTTTCATCTCGGGAGGGGTATGTGTGACCCACATACAGTTGCTAGAATATGTTGAAAGCAAGTTTCGCTTCATTTTAAGGCATTGGAAGTTTGCGTTAAAAGTCTCAAGTATTTGGTTTCATCATTAGAATTATACGAGGTTTGAACATTATTATTATTTGTTATTGAATCAAACTTTCATAATTTTTTTATTTTTAAATCATTAAGTACCTCATCTCCATCTCTTACTAGTATCCAGCTCTCTGCGATGGGATGACGTTTTATAAATTTGGTGAAATGTAATGTTAATTTTTTTCAATGTAATAAATTGACTAAGTTGACTAAGTTGCTTGGTGATTCTAAGTACAAAAAGGAGAGAGAATATCCATTTAGAATATAATGATTTAATTTTTGGAGCTTATTGAGGTGTATGCATAATCTTTCATGTCTCATTATATAATTTTCCTAAATACATTTATAACCAAGTTAAGGGAATTTTTAAATAGCCTACTAGGCAATATACAAAAATCACTTACATTCTTGTGAATAATCTTTTCAAATCTATTTCTCGTAGTATTTTTGAATGTTCTTTCATTTTAATATCACCATATTGAAAGTGGTTTTCATTACCATTTTTGCTTCCTCCATTTTTTGAGTTAAATATTAATTTCATTTAATAAAAGTCGTATACAAAACTATAACATGAAAGTTATAATACTTTAAAGTTATAGTTAATAATCTAAAATTATTAGTTGGATAAGAAGAAATACTCGCAACATAAATATAGTATGACTCGTGGACCAATCAGAAGAGGATACTTGGACTCATTATCTATAGAAATGCAATCGACCCAGTTACTAGTCTGGTTGGCCTAAACACTATGGTCGACCACAGTATTCTAGACAATTCAATTAAATCCGCTCGCTTACAGCATTCTAACACCGTTACGTAATTCCGTCAGAATAAGCATGTACTGTGTGATTGAGTGACGTCAGCAGTGCACTCACGTGGGGAAGATATGCAAATATTCTCCCCCATTTGCCCATAACTAACTCCATGATTATTCTCGCACTAACATTTAAAGCGTCTACCTGCCTACCTTATAACGCATGACACATGTCACTCTTTATTCTCTCTCTTTCAACAACTTATAAATATCACACCCACTCCCGCATTAAATGGATTCGATATATTTTCTATACTTTTATGTTATCAAACTTTAGAGAGAACTTGAGAGCTTTCATCTTGTATCCATTCTTGGAGTTTTTCCATTAAATCAATACGATCAAGACCTGCACTTGTGCATTAGTTAGGATTAATCTCATCTCATATACACAAATGATTGTCAATATTAATTTATACTCTCTCTTATATATAATTTGAATATTTCATGAAACAAATAGTAAGAAGGTTGATTTGGAAAATACTTACATATTCACATCCACATAACAATCAACCAGGTAAATATAGTCTCACTATTGGTGAAACACTTTTCCTATATTGTTTATGAAATACTTGATCATATATGAAAAGGAAAATATATAAACACCCTTAGGAACACCATAAATGAAGATAATATTACTTTTAAATTTAACTTCTGTGGGGAAATTATCCAAACATCTCCGAATAAGCACTAGTCCGACGCCAGGTGATAAAGATTGGCAGTTCAAGATAAGAACGAAGGAGAGTCCCATTAGTTGGAATCTCGGAGAAAATCATCTCTAGCTTATCACGAATGCATCAATAACTCTCAAAGAACTACACGACACAACCTCCTGATAAACTATATAAATGTAGCCCTTATCATTGGGAAAAAGGGGCATGTAATTCTTGTTATTGTGAACCGAATAATAATAAATAAGGAAACACCTCGTGGACATAGGCCATTGTCGAACCACGTAAATATTTGTGTTGTGTGATTGTGATTGTGTGACTTGTTCATTACGTTCGACTTTGATTGGTTAGGATCATTAATTGTGGGATTTTCACCTATAATTGGCGCCGTTTGTGTGAAACAAGTTTTCTTTTCCAAAACTAATTAGATATTAAAAATAATGTCTTACCCTCATAGTGCACCTTCGTCATGTAACGAAAACCATCATAATGGGCCTCTAACACCTTAGGTAAGGTCATAGATCCATCCCAACAGGAGTCATGACATTTCCCATGAACGTTACCACCCACGGGATCAACCATTTGAGCAGAGAAACGAATAACCTGGTCTACCCAGATCTCACGGTTGGTCAATGCATATGAACAATGGCCCCATAGGAGTCCACACGCCTCTAGGAGGAGGAAAAAACATTTTTGTAACGACGTTTAGAAAGAATGGAGCGATAGCTTCACGGAGATGGGCGCAAGGGCCAAACTATACAACCCTATAATACACACTTTAAATGACTCGTTTACTCCAATTCGAGTCAAACTGACTTAAAAAATATTCCGGAACTGAAATAAAACCCAATGACAGTCATTTCGATTATCTCAACCCATCCGGAATCAATGGCGCATTCAAAATTATCATTCGGAATACTTTATATTGTCCTCAATTTTTGGACTTCAATTTCCAAATTTTAAAATTCTCCGATTTAAATAAATTTTATTTCTCTTAAAATTTTAATTTCTCAGTCCCAAAATCATGGGGTATTACATACTTCCCCCCTTACAAAAATTTCGTCCGTGAAATTTAGGTTATGCCTAGGACTTCAATCTCATCTAGTCCTTACATCTACCCTCGAGATCACTATACCCATCTCTACCAGTTCTCACATCGAACCATAAATTTTTTTAAAGTCAAACTAGCTACCCAGGGCGCCCATACACCCTGTAACCGAGATCCACTCGTAAAAACATAACTCGGCTCCTCTAGCGTCGAATAGTAATATAATTCTCAACAACTTAATCTATAATAGCGTACTAAGTATATAAAAAGTTTAAAATTTCCAATGGTTTAACTCTTATCAATTCCTGACATTCGCTACATTCATGCGGGGGAGGTCTCGCAAGCGAAATCCAAACAAGGAACCCTCCCAATACACTACTGTGTAGCTATGTCGGGGAGTGGGATCAGTTGAACTGGGATTAAGGTTTTATAACAGATTTTTGAATCATAAATATTGCCCGAAGGCCTATATAACAATACAATATGAAATAATTCCATGTCTTACGACACGCCAATCAAATACGTTATGCTCCATACACAAGGCCCTAGCAAATACAATACCCTAACCAATACCTAGTTATCCAAACTAGCACAACCATGAGCTAAATTCTCCGTTCAAAATAAATCTACTAAACTTCGAACCTCCTCAGTTATGCAAATCCTTTACATCACATTAAAGTATTGCCGCAAGATAAGTCCTTCCCTCATTGGAACACTACAATTACATGCCCTAACCTATCCATAAGACAATAACCTTATAACCACTATTCAACAAACCTTGACATTCATCACTTTCGGAATTCAATAGCAAAACTCTTTACTATCTCCTCATGAGACGGTCTATTATCTGAAAAGAGGCCATACAAAGGCCATACTTGCTCACTCCTTCCTCTAAGGAAATTCTGGACACCCTAAGGGTGTAGCGGCTAACCACTTATTGTACCTTATGCGCGACATTCTCGATATCTCATAAAGCGTGACTTAAACCCTAAGAAAGGTATTCAACCTTATACTTCCATAATCCAATTGTTTCACTTCATTCCTGAGTCCGTCTACTCCTTCTAGGATAAGCTCTCCTTCCTAAAACATAACTTTCCTTATACTTCCATAATCCCAACTAAAAATATAATGCAGCTCTTTTGCAAGTTGAATAATCCAAATAAGTTTGTGAAACAACTTTCAAAATGTGTCGTAGTCATGATATAAAATGTTTTGATCTTGAGAAATTGCTTGCTGAACAACGATATAATGGTGATACTAGAGGATTTAGATATGAGGGTCCTGTTGAAAAAATTGATCTAAGTAGACCAATCTACTTTGTAAAAGACCAAGAAGAAATGGATCTTCCGTTGGATAATAAGTTTTCTGAAAAGGTTAAAGGAAAACAAGTTTTAATTGAAAGTGATTATGAAAGTGACATTGAAAATTTCATCAAGAACTTTGTAGGACCATCTACATCAAAATATTGCCCCATGCAAAAAAACTCTATAAACCTCCTAAACCATTTATTCATAATGAATATGCTAAGCTTGTATAGGAAAAACCCTTCCATTCAGACCTACCTACTTCTAGTAAATTTTGTACTAGGTGTGATGTTTTTGGTCACCAAAACTGGGAATGCCTTAGTAATCGCAAGAAAGGTACTCATTTTAAAAGTCGTAACCAAAACGTGAATCGATTTACAAATTTTTGTAGGCAGCGCACTAATAATAATTGGAGTAATTTCTTCAATAAGTCTAGGCCTCATGTCAATAAGAAAATATTTTCGAAAGATAAATGTTATCCTAAATTCTGAAAGGCACAAATGTTTTTGAAAAAATTGCCTATTTGGATTAGGAATTGTGACTTGAGACCTCAAATGGATTTTTTAAAGTCAAAGAAATATCCAACTAATGTTTGTGATGCTTGCGAGAGTGAGAAAATCACTAAGTCTCCTCACAAGAAGGTTAAGGACTTAAACACCACCAAACCTTTAGATTTATTCAATGACGGGGGAGGTGAGTTTAATCAAAATGGAGTTACCAAGTATTATGACGCTAATGGATATTCTTACCGGTTTAATGCTCCAAAAACTCCTAAACCAATTAGGGTAGTTCCTTCTATTGCTTGTGATTTTCAGTTGCTGATATGTTTTTTATGCCTTATGATAACTCTTGTTTAGAAATAACTTCAACATTTGATTGGAAAGATTGTACTTGAATATTAGCTTGTGTTTATTCTGCATCTTGATTACTAGATCTATGAAGTTTTAGGATAAATATATCTACTAATAACCAGTATCTCTTAAAGCCATGTTTAATGTAGGAGACGCTTATTTTGCAATTTATAAACACTTACTATTTTTTTCTTCTTACCATTGTCTAATGCAGTTAAAATGTGGGAGAGTTGAGTACATAATTGTGATTAATTTATTTGATATTATTTCATGCTTAGTATCTTGTCTTATTTTATTCTACACATTTAATTCTGTCTTTTAATATTTTGGTAGAGCAAATGCTACTAACTTGATTTCTGAAAGAAAGTGTATTTATGTTTTGCAGGTATTCTCGTCAGTATCTAAGTTGCGTCTTTTTCATTTCTAGGATGTGTGGGTAGGTAGATACTCTTTTGTATAGGACTGTTTAGGATTTATTTTACCTTAGTATATCATTTGATATACTCAAGGGTTTTGTCAAAATTAGTCCAATAGGGGAGTTTGAAGGTACCTATGTAGAGCGCTCCTAGGATTTGCTTTCCGTGCTTTAGCTATATAGACCTTCAGCTAGTTGGACTTGAATTTTGACAAAATATTTTTTATAAATAGGATTGTGTCTCGCTTACCTATGCCAAGCTCTCTATGGCCGTCTACATCAAATGTGTTCTCGACTTGGTTCGACATTCCAGAAAAAGGTAACTTCCATTGGCTCAAAGGATTTAGTTTGTCACATAGGACACGACCCCACGTTGCATGTGCATTTCATTTATCATATCTTATGATAGTGCTGAGTTTCGTCATAATAATTTTTTTGAGTTGAAAATTTTAATTTGTAATTTTTATAAGAATAAATATTTTTGTGAAAATAAATTTTGACACTAAATATTTTTAAAGAGTAAAATTTGCAGAATTAGTTTTTGAAGTTGAAACTCTTTCAAAATTTATTTTGAAATATATCTTTTCACATTTTATTAATTAAAATTTCAAAATTATATATTATTTTGTTTTAATAGTTTTTCGTATACTAAACAGTATATTAGTATATGTGTATGGCTTTATGTATGCGTGTCTAATGCATATATATTTATATGTATGTTTGAAAAAGTCGTAACGGTGTGATAATTGATTAAATTCGAAAATTTCTAATTTGGCTCACTTATTTAATTAGAGTCCATTAAATCAGCCCATAAACATCCATCTATGGTGCGTGTGTCAAACCATAAACAAATAAAGCATGCGACACAACAAATATGCTGAGACACAGATTTCAGGAAAAAAACCCTTTCGGGTAAAACTTTTATTTCACTATGAATCTATAAATCGCAACTTACAATTACATAGAGAAATCTGCAATGGATCAACGCGCAGCCAGCCCACAAAGACTCGCAGTCTTGAACTCAGCAAGAGAATACCCGCAGCACCCTCCAAGGACTCGCAGTCCTATTTTCAGCAAAAAATCTTCAAGCAGTAAGATCCTTAATGACACGCAGCCATATGGTGTAGAGACGCACTTCACAAAAGATGAACAAAGGCAAATATGTGTTCTTAAACACCAACACAATTCACTAAAGTAAGATGGGAGTTTTGTGAATTGTAAATTAAAAAGGGATTAAACCCCTAAAAGAAGAAGCCTAAAGATTACTGCTTTGGCAGTGTTTCTGTTCTGGAAAACGTATGGACTTCTTAATGAAAACGTTACCATTTAATGAGTATTTATACAAAAACGTACCGCCTCAAAAGTCGAGCTCATTCGAACGAGAATCATATGTCGCTCGAACGAAGTACGCGTTTCGTTCAAATGACATCGCGCGACTTCCAATCTCGTTCGAACTAGATGATGATCTCGCGCGAAAGACCTGGGCGTCAAAATCGAGGTCCGCTTCAAAACTTAAAAAAAATACTCATTCTCAATATTTGACAAAAAAGTCCGCTCTAACACTTAGAAAATATTTTGTAAAAATCTCCCAAAAGCTCTAAGTGAAAAGTTAAGGTATTTAAAACATAACCTTACCAAAGTGAACTTCGCGGCGCCTTGAATGATGGAGAACTTGAATAATTCGGATCCGTCTTTGATGTAGATTGCTCTTGAATGCTCTTTGACGGTGTATCGGTATATGACATAACAAATTGATAACGGACCTATGAAAATATGTCCTTACAATGTTATAGTATTATATTACATATATTCTCTTGTATGTTAAAGTGTATGCATGCATGGACTTTAGTAGAAATGGACATGGACTTTAGCAGGTGGCATATTCTGCCTTATATTTGTGAGGACATATATATATATATATATATATATATATATATATATATATATATATATATATATATACACACACACTTTGGTATAGCTGAAAGCTATTACCTCATGGCATAGACCTTAGCCTATAGGCGTGACCTATTGCTGAATTGAGTTATGGCATAGACCTTAGCCTATAAGAGTTAGGGGTGGCCATAGGCCCGAGGCCCGCCAAGCCCGCCCAACCCGCCCAATAAAAAAATAGGGCTTGGGTAAGGTAAATAGGCCCGCAAAGCGGGCTTGGTAAAATTTTATAGGCCCGATTTTTTTTCGGACGGGCTTGGGCATGAGTTCTTAAGCCCGATGAGGCCCGGCCCGGCCCGAGGCCCGAAATATATATATATATATATATATATATATATATATATATATATATATATATATATATATATATATATATATATATATATATATGTGTGTGTGTGGGGGGGGGGGGGGGAGGGGACTTCTATAAATATAAAAACGTATACCAAGTCTTTTCATGTAAAGTGAGAAACTTTATATATGGACTTTGTAATATATGGAGTTTAAAACAGATTTTTAATTAAAAAAATTAGTCTTTAAATAAAAAAATAGGTATTTTAATTTTTTAAAAAAATCTTTTAATTAACATAATAGGGCCCGATCGGGCGGGCCTAGGTAAAGAGCTTTCAATTCTGGGCGGGCTTGGGATTACATAATAAGGCCCGATCTAGGCCCGAGCGGGCTTGGGATAACACTTAATTTTTCAAGCCCGGCCCGAGCCCGACCGGGCCTGTCCAGGCCCGGCCCACGGCCACCCCTAATAAGAGTGTTCCCCTACCAGCATACGACTTGACCCCGTAGCTGTTGAAATTAACCACCTTTAGCTTTACAAATTGGCGTACGATTTGGTTTGTTTATAATCGAATTCCTTTGAAAGGAAACGACTTCAGTTTGTATAAAAACCAGCCCACGGTTTTAATTTCAAAACCAAAACTACTTGTATAATTTTTTTCCAAGACGACATCGTTTCAGTTTGTTGAACGATAATTTTTTTACGGCTTACAACTGTCTCTTATGTGTCATTATTTTAAGGGCTCCTTTTGTGTTTCTTTGTTGGTCACAAGATCAAATTTAATCTACGATTTTCATTAATTTTGTAAAATCCACGTGGCTCTTTTAAACACCAATCGAAGCACCCTTGGTCTCTCTTTAATTAGAACTCTTTGGGTTGGGTCTTTATTTTTTTGTCCATGAAAAATATTTTTTGTGGCAAAACTCTGCTGATTTTTTTGCGATATGCTTTCAGGATCTATTGTTTGTGTATATTCACGAAGAGGGTTGATTCAACTCAACACTTACGAAAGACTCTCGGGGCTGTTTTTGATGTGTTATCATTTCTGTTTCTCAGCCCTATTTTTTATATGTTTTTATTCCTTGGTTTTGTATGTGTTCATTTTAGATCTAGTCTGTAGATCTGATTTTGTGTTGTATTGTTGCTATTATACTCTATTAATGGTACACTACACACACTGAACCTATTTTCTTGCTATGATTAGTTAACCCTTTCAGAAAACCATATATATATATATATATATATATATATATATATATATATATATATATATATATATATATATATATATTCATAGTATAATATACTATAATTATTGTAATCTTGCATGTTTTGGTATTATGCTTAACCACACATATCACACACAAATATTCACGAGTTATGACTTGATCTATTTTTCTTAGATCTGTTTTATTTAGTTCTGCGTATACTTGGTTTTCTTGTTCAACTTAAGTTTAAAACCTTTTTGTTTTAAAATTAATCAAGATAGTTGGGTAGTAACAGAGTTAATGTTTAGTTAATTAAACCTAATTCATTTTGTGGAACTATTCCTATAATAAGGATAACCTGGACTGTCCTACTAGAACTTGGATTCGTGACCTTGGATTATAAGAACTTATACCTGCATATTTGACCAAGGACTTGGACTGAGAACAAGAATATATTGGACCTAATCAAGAATTTGAACTTGTTGGACTGTTGAAAGTGGAAGTAATCGGATAATAGATTAAAACGATTTAATCTAAATTTTTTCTTAAAAAGAGTGTTTGAGTTTTAACTGCATGCTTGATATGTTTACACATTTTTTAGTCAAGAATAATATTGTGTGTTATTTGATTACTTAATATTTTAAGTGATTTCAGGAATTTTCATTCTATTGATTAATATCAGTTTATAATCACTCACTATACACTATTCCACATAGACATATATTTTTGTGTATACATTAGATCAACTTTATTTGTTCTTGAATAAAGAAGTTTGCTGAAACTGAGTTAATTCAAGACAACTTGAATTAAACAGAAAGGGAAGAACCGAAAAGTTAAGACTAATATTTAGGAAATAATTTTTTGCACAATCATTCTGTTTGTAACATTAAGGGTGAGTGTGTCATATAAAATATGACACATCACTAAGCACTGCACATCTACACGTCACTATAAAAAATCAATTGGCACTAATGCAAAAATAATTAAATTTATAGAGAGGAGAATATTTGAACCTTCTTTGGAGAATTGAGGCTTGACCTTGATCTTTGATGAGATCCCTTGAAGGCTGGGATTAATGTTGGATGAGAGAGAATGAGGGTTTGCTAAATTGGGTATAAAATTTTTGGGAATGAAATATGAAAAGGAATTTGTCATAAGCAAACTTCGCTGATTGCAAAGGAATGTTGCTAAGATCACTAACTTAGATGGATTTGAGGTGTGCTTTGGGAGTGAGGTCATGACTTCTATTTATAGGGTAAGGGGGTAGCGATCAACATAGCCATAGCCCTTCCAATCGGCTTGTAACTTTAGGTACACTGCTGATAGGCATATAAATGGACCTGCCAATTGGTAGTCTCGTGTAAATTTTTTCGAAAAAACAGTCGTAGAATGAATTTTTTTAATCTAAATCGTGAACGGGGCATACCTTTAGAAAGGTGATTTAGAGATCCTCAATAGTACTTTGGGCTGCTCCCAGGTCCGGGAGTTGACTTTAGGTCAAACGGGGCTCAGAAGCGCCCATCGGTCCTTTGGACGGAAGATTGTCGAACAAAAATGGATCGTTCGTCCTAACATTGAGTCAGAATCATGCATGGGGCAGAATGTTGGAAAGGTTATGCGAGCTACTTCAACATTCCAAAGAGATTCACTCGGTTTGGAAAGTTGACCTCGGTCTACCGGGGCCCCAAAGCACCTGGTTACTTTTCGGAGTAAAATGGGTCATTCGCCCTTATTCTAAGGCTGATTCGCGCATGGGGTGGACCATTGGAAATGGTATTCGGTTCCCTTTGAAGATTCATTCAGTCTCGTTCGAGTTGAAGAGTTGACGACGGAGCCCGAGAGCGCCCGGTGGTCTCTAGATCAATTTTTTGGGAAAAATGGATCATTTGTCCAAACGGTTATGCCATTTCATGCATAGGGAAGACCGTTGGAAAGATGTTTCAGTTCCATTCGAAGATTCAAAGAGAGTTTTCTCTGACGTTGGAGTTGATCGTGGTCAAATCGAGGCCCAGCCCTCCAGATCAATTTTTAATGGTAAAATGGTCCGTTCATACGAACCGGTATATTGATTCACACACGGGTGGACCGTTGGAAAGGGGATTCAAATCCCTTAAAAGATTCATTGATATTTCACTCTGTCGATAGAGTTAACTAGAGTTAAACGGGACTTGGGATCTCCTGATGGATATTCGAAGTGTGAACTAGAGTTTGTAGTGAAATGGGGTGATGTTAAGGACCTCAGGAGAGACTTAGGGGGTCCTATAATGTGGTGTCTATAGAGCCCCTCAATAGGTGAGCTTGGAATAATGAAATCCGTCGAATAGACACCACATGATTTTTTGGAAATAGGTCGATTCTAAGGACCTAAAGGAAACACTGGGGGTAGCCGATTCTGTGAGCCAAGGTCAATTTTGAGTACCTAGGGTTGGGAGCGACCAGTTATGAGGGCTTAAGACGGGAGCGACCAATTATGAGGGTCAGAGCCAATTTTGAGGGCTTAAGTAGAATGCGATCAATTATGTGGGTCAAAGCCAATTCTGAGGGATTTAGTAGAGTGTGACCAATTTTGAGGGTGAAATCCAATTATGAGGGCTTAAGATAAGTGTAACCAATTCTTGGGGTCAAAGACATTTCTAAGGGCTTTAAGTAGAAGCAACCAATTCTGCGAGTTGAGGTCAATTCTAAGGACCTTAAGTAAGAGTGACTAATTCTGAGGGTCGAAGCCATTTTTGTGGGCTTTAAGTAGAAGCTATCAATTTTGGCTCAAGTAGGAGAGACCAATTCCGTCGATCGAGGTCAATTATGAGGACTTTAAGTAGGAGTGACCAATTCTGAGGGTCGAAGGCAATTCTGAGGGATTTAAGCAGAAATTGTAGGGCATAGTTTTTTTAGGGGGGGGGGGGGGGGGAGGGGGAAGTTTGGAGACTCCATTGGGGAAAATATATTAATCTGAGGATTGGGTGCAGCCTGTTGGGGAATTTTCTTATTTCTGCGGTGTTCCTTGGAGACGTTGCTGGGGAGATATCTAATTGGATTTGGGAATTCCTATGGGGAAATAATTCTGGGAGAAAATGTGTTATTAATTGAGATGTTTGGACAAATATTTTTCTTGGTGAAAAAGGTTCTAAAATTCATTTGGTAGTTTTAGGAATTTTCTGGGGATTTTTGTTGAATTTATATACAAAAGTTCAGGGAGGTGCTGACCAGCAGTGGCATGGTCTTTTGGGTACCTCAGGAAGGTGAAGGGACAATGACGATCGATATGTATTAGGGGACTGTCGATCGGCATGCCCCTTAGTCTCCTATAAAAAGGGGTGAGATTTCTTTGTTTTCCAGAGCTTTTAGATGTTCTATCTTTTGCCTTTCCTTTCTGTGATCTGTTATAGCATTCCAAAACCAAGAAATGATGGATTTTTCAGGAAGTGCGGTCCACATGGCGTGGTTAAATGTTGATGACTGGGCGCATTTAGAGTGGCGGGCTAAAGTGACCCTAGCACTGTATAGTAAGAATGTCTTTGACTCGTTTGAGCCAGTTTCCGATGAGCGGACTCTTTTGCGCAAGCCTGTACACCATCGATCTTTTAGGGTGGTGAACCCTAGTGGCTATGTAAGTGTTAATTACCTTTGGTATTTCTCTTTTCCTTGGTATTATTTCCTTATTTTTTCTTCTAAATCCTTACAAAGGTTTTTCCTTTTGCTTTGGCAGACTGATATATCTACGTCGAACCTGCATTCTTGGGGGAAGACGGGGTTCAAGGATATCTGGGAGAACCTTCCTTTGGTGGTGCATTGGGTGGTTTCATCAACCGACTTTGGTAGTTTGGCATCTACACTGGATGAGACACCTCGTTTGATGACCGTTATTTGCGCTTTAATTGAGAGTTTGAGGGATACCACCCACACCATGCATTTTGGCTTTGGGTTGATAACAGTGACTCCCATCGATGTGTAGCAACTGTTGGGGCTAGACTGTGAGGGGGCCCAGATCGAAGTGAACCAAACCTTGTGACGCCGGCAGCGGTGGAGGCGATGTTGGGTGATGTGGGGATGATAGTCTTTGGGGACTCCATCTGTATGTCTCTTTTAAAAGAGGTGTTATTGAGTCGACAGATCGACGAGACTGATGAGCTGCAAGTGTGGTAGATGGCCCATTTATTTATCCTTTTGCAGTTAGTAGTGTTTTTGGTGGCGACGAGTGGGGACGTTGTCCATCTGTGGTTTTTTCCTTATTTGAGGGTATTTTCAAATATCTATCTTTTTGACTGGAGGAGCCTGACTTTGGAGACCTTTTATTCTTCTTTGGATGCATTCAGCTGGTGCTGTCGGTAGACCTTTACCGGCGCCACGTATCTTTAGGAGGTATTCTTTCCTTTATGCATTTTCAATTTCCTTTATGCATTTTTTAATTCCTTGATTGGTTTCTTTTGATTAACGACCCTTTATACCTTGCAGACGTGGTTTTATGAGGTGATTGGGATTAATGCCCACTTGATAGGTTTGAAGGATGAGTCGGTTGGGGGTTTCTTCCATATGTACCGGTGGTATAAGTCCAACCGACAATCTGGATGGTCTATCTCTTTGGTAGGGTGCATCAGGTCCTGAATGTCCCGACGAGAGATTGGGTAAATTCTTTTTTCCCCTGGAGACCATTTTCCCTTGATGAACTTTTAAGATATTGATTTTGCACTGGGGATCTTTTAGGTGACCTTCTATCCCTAGGGGACGACCATCTAGCACACGAGGGTGACCGGGGGGAAAGCGTAGTTGCATCGTCTGCTGGAGTATGAGTTTGGCTACTATTAGTACCGGGGGAGAGAGTAGTTTGACACTTAGTGGAGGAAGAGGTGATGGTTCCACCTGTGATGGCCCCAAGGTACATGACGTGGTAGCGGGAGATCCCGGAGGATGCGAGGGTGGAGGTGATGGTCGGGGAGCCTTATTCGTCATATATTGACACAACGGTGACCTACAATTATCTTGATTTCGTGCCTAGCTGGCTGATCCCACCCAGCATATATGAAATTATGCCTTTTCCCCCTGCGGGCTCTAGTAGGGGGATGAGTCGGCTAGTGGGGTCTGCCCACAGTGTAAGTGGCGCATCAACATTAGCAGCGACAACGACTTCAGAGGTTTCGTTGTGGCGGGCTTCGCCCTTTTACAACATTCGGCGACCCGATGGATGATCGATGAGTATGCTGCATCGCCTCAAAGCGATGGACCCAAAGGTACTGGGCTGAGAGAGGATGTCCTTCAGTAAGAGGTATACCTTTTCATTTATTTGACTTTTGTTGTTTTGATTTCTTCTTTGCCTCAGACTCACTGATTTGCTGTTTCCTTTTTTTTCTTGTAGCACGTTCGGATGTCGACAAACTGGCTGAGAGATTTAGGGATTGGGTGGCTTCTGGGAGGTATCACATTCGGGAGACGATACTGGTTCCTTCTTGCTTGATGTTGTCTACTTAGTTTGGGGAGGGGTCTAGATTAAGGAGCAAAGGTTTGTCATCTCGTCATTGAGAAAAATGCGTATGCCACACGGATGGAGGTACTTAGAGAGAGAGAGAGAGAGAGAGAGAGAAGAGAGAAGGTGATAGAGAGAGAATGTTTTTTTTTTTTTTAGGGGGGGGGGGGGGGTTCGTGCAGAGTCCCATTGTTTTTTGTGTTTTCCTGCAAGGCAAATGTAATAAAGCAATATATATGCAATTGAATGGGATTTTATTAATTTCTATTTTAGTGACTTAATTCATATGCACTTTTTACTTTGATCGATTATCCTTGTGTTAATTTCATTCAGTCTCGATCGAGCTAAAGAGTTTGACCGTTGGTCAAATGGATCCTGAGAGTGCCCGATGGCCTCTAGGTCAGTACTCGAGGTATGACTTAGGTTTGTAGCGATGAGGGGAGGTGCTAGGGACCTACGGAGAGGTTAGAGGATGTTAGAATGGGGTGTCTACAGACCCCCTCGACGGGTGAGTTTGGGACAAACGATAGCCGTTGAATAGATACCACATGATGCCTTTGAAAGAGTATGACCAATTTAGAGGGTCGAGTCCGATTTTGAGGTCCAAAGGATGAGGATGACCGGTTCCGTGGGTTGAGGCCGATTCTGAGGGCTTGAAGATGAGGGTGACGAGCTCTGCGGGTTGAAGCCAATTCTGAGGGCTTAGCTTGAGATGGCTAATTCTGCGGGTCGAAGCCAATTCTAAGGGCTTAAGTTTAGATGACCAATTCTGTGGGTCGAAGCCAATTCCGAGGGCTTAAGTTGAGATGACCAATTTTGCGGGTCGAAGCCAATTTTGAGGGCTTAAGTTGAGATGACCAATTCTGCGGGTTGAAGCCAATTCTGAGGGCTTAGCTTGAGATGGCTAATTCTGCGGGTCGAAGCCAATTCTAAGGGCTTAAATTGAGATGACCAATTCTACGGGTCGAAGCTAATTCCGAGGGCTTAAATTGAGATGACCAATTTTGCGGGTCGAAGCCGATTATGAGGGCTTAAATTGAGATGACCAATTTTGCGGGTCAAAGCCAATTTCGAGGGATTAAATTGAGATGACCAATTCTGCGGGTTGAAGCTAATTTTCAGGGATTAAATTGAGATGACCAATTCTATGGGTCGAAGCCAATTCTGAGAGCTTAAGTTGAGATGACCGATTCTGCCGGTCGAAGCCAATTCTGAGGGCTTAAATTGAGATGACCAATTATGCGGGTCGAAGCTAATTCTGAGGGCTTAAATTGATATGACCAATTCTGCAGGTCGAAGCCAATTATGAGGGCTTAAATTGAGATGACCAATTCTGCGGGTCAAAGCCAATTCTGAGGGCTTTAATTGTGATGACAAATTTTGCAGGTCGAAGCCAATTCTGAGGGCTTAAGTTGAGATGACCAATTCTGCAGGTCGAAGCCCATTCTGAGACCTTAAGTTGAGATGACCAATTCTGCGGGTCGAAGCCAATTCAGAGGGCTTAAATTGAGATGGCCAATTCTACGGGTTGAAGCCAATTTTGAGATGACCAATTCTGCGGGTTGAAGCCAATTTTCAGGGATTAAATTGAGATGACCAATTCTGTGGGTGGAAGCCAATTCTGAGAGCTTAAGTTGAGATGACCAATTCTGCTAGTCGAAGCCAATTCTGAGGGCTTAAATTGAGATGACCAATTCTGCGGGTCGAAGCTAATTCTGAGGGCTTAAATTGAGATGACCAATTCTGCGGGTCAAAGTCAATTCTGAGGGCTTAAATTGAGATGACCAATTCTGCGGGTCAAAGCCAATTCTGAGGGCTTAAATTGAGATGACTAATTCTGCGGGTCGAAACCAATTCTGAGGGCTTAAATTGTGATGACCAATTCTACATGTCGAAGCCAATTTTGAGGGCTTAAGTTGTGATAACCAATTCTACGGGTCGAAGACAATTCTAAGGGCTTAAGTTGAGATGACCAATTATGTGGGTCGAAGCCAATTCTGAGGGCTTAAGTTGTGATGACCAATTCTGCAGGTCGAAGCGAATTTTGAGGGCTTAAATTGAGATAACCAATTATGCGGGTCGAAGCCAATTCTGAGGGCTTGAGTTGATATGACCAATTCTTCGAGTCGAAGCCAATTCTGAGGGCTTAAATTGAGATGACCAATTCCGCGGGTCGAAGACAATTCTGAGGGATTGAGTTGAGATGACCAATTTAGCGGGTCGAAGCAAATTTTGAGAGACTAAATTGAGATGACCAATTCTGCGGGTCGAAGCTAAGTCTGAGGGCTTAAATTAAGATGACCAATTCTGCGGGTCAAAGCCATTTCTGAGGGCTTAAGTTGATAAGTTCTTGGGGAACTCTGTCGGGGAAATTACCTCGTGATTTTGTTTTAAGTTAGGGAGCCGATTGTTGGGGAAATTCTTGTATATTTTGGAGACTCTACGGGGTAATAGCAATTCTGATGCTATAAATTCCATTGGGGAAGTGATTAGGTGGTCCAGGGTTTGGACGTATTGCTCGGGGAAATTTGAGACCTTTTGGGAATAGGGGATGATCATGAAGTTTGGGATACTTTAGAGGTCCTCTAGGGACTTTGTCGGGAGGAGGTTCACTTGGCTTTTGAGAGTTCTATTGGGGAAGTAGGTGTTCCACTTGAGGGCGTGTGAAATTTTCTTCGTGAAAATGTTCTAAATCCTCTTCGGGATTTTCAGGAATTTTCTGAGGATTTTTCAGGGTTTTCTGGGAATTTTTTTCTGAAAATTTAAGGGGGCGTCGGTCGTCATGGTGTGGAAGGTGCCATTTGGCAGTGGTACGGACTTTTGGACTGCCTCTAGAAGGTAAAAGGTCAGTGCCGATCGGTATGTGGGGGTGCAGTGCCGATCGGCATGACCCTTGGCATCTTATAAAAGGGGGCGGGTTCCCCTCATTTTTCACAGTTTCTTACCTTCTCTCTTTCTTCGATTTTCTTATGCTAATCATTCTAGCATTTCGCAATCTAAACAATGGATGCTTTTGTGAGTATTGTGTTACACAGGGAGTGGTTGGCTGTTGACAACTGGGCGAATGTGGAGTGGAGGGATAGGGAGCCTCTTGCTTTGGGGAGTGAGAACTCTTTTGATGCATTTGATCCAGTTGCGGACGAGCGGACTTTACTGCGGGATCCATCGCGTCATCGCTCTTCGAGGGTGGTAAACCCTGGTGGATATGTAAGTACAAAAATAACTTTTGGCTTTATCTTTTGGTGATTTCCTTTTTTCTTGGATTTGACAAGGTCTTTCTTCGACACTCTGATTTTTCTTTGTCGACTATGCGTGCCCGCGGGATGACGGGGCTTAAGGATTTCTAGGAGCACTTTCCACCTGTGGTGCGTTGGGTAGTATCGTCAGTAGGCTTGGGGAGGCTGGCGTCTCTTCTGGATGAGACGCCTCGTTCGACGGCGGTTTTATGCGCTCTGGGGGAGAGGTGGTGGGACACTACCCATACCTTTTATTTTGGCTTTGAGGAGATGACTGTGACTCCCATAGATGCGCAGCAGCTACTGGGGTTGGATTGTGATGGAGAGCAGATAGAGGTGGATTGCTCATTGCGGGTGAGGCCGGAGGCGGTGAGGGCGGTGCTTGGTGATGTGGGGAGGATAGTATCTATGGATTCTATACGACTATCCCTGCTGAAGGATGTTTTGCTGGGCAGGGTGATTGATGTGGAGGATGGGCTGCTGGTGAGGCAGATGGCCCGATTGTTTATTTTGCTGGTGCCGGTGAGATTTTTGGTGGCGTCGAGCGGTGACGTTATCCACTTATGGTTTTTTCCATATTTAAGGATGGTTTCGAACATCCCTCTCTATGATTGGGGAGCCTGACTTTGGATACCCCTTATTTTTCTTTGGATGCATTCTGCCGTTGCTGCCGACAGTATTTTACTGGAGCCATGTATCTTCTTGAGGTATTCTTTAATTTGCGCATTTTCCTTTCATGCGTTAGAATTTTCCTTATGCGTCTCTTTTTGATCGTGGATTTTTGTCTTTGGCTGATTGGGTGTAATACCCAGCTGATTTCTCTGAAGAGCGAGACTGTTGGGGACTTTTACCGGTTGTATCGGTGGTGGAGGGCCAATCGGCAGTCGGGAAAGTCTCTTTCTTTGGAGGTGGTGCGTCAGGTCTTGAATGTCCTAACCAGTGATAGGGTAAGATTTTTTTCTTCAATCCTGGTCTTTGTGTGCTCTGATTCTGTATTGAATTATAACTACTGGGGATTTTTCAAGTGACCTTTTACCCTTAGGGGACGGCTGTTCAGGACATGGGTTGACTGGAGTAAATGCTCATATGAGGCGTTTGATGGCCCATGAGTATGGACAATCTTGGTATCTTGGGGAGAGGGTGGTTCGGCAGATTGCTGAGGAGGAGGTGGTGGTGCCGCTTGCGAGGCCCCCTATGTCTATGAGGCGGGATCGGCTGCTGCTAGAGGATGCGAGGATCACGACGATGATTGGTGAGTCATATCTACTGTACACCGATACAAATGTGCCGTACGATTATATGGACTTCGTGATGAGATGGTTGATGGCACCTAGCATATATGATGCACTGCCCTTCCCTCTTGCGGGTTCGAGTAGACCAATGGGGTCCTCCCACAGCGGTGGCGGTCCGTCAACATCTGCGGCGGCGGTGACTTCGGAGGTCCCCTTTGTTAGGTTGCATACCCCCTCATACAACATCCGACGGGATGATGGAGGGATGGTGCCTATGTTTCATCGTCCCCATGCGATGGACCCGGAGGAGATGGGCTTAATAGAGGAGGTTCTTCGTCCTTTGGTACATCTTTCTTTTCTACTCTTTTCCTTCTTTTTGGTTTCTTTTGATCTTTTCTGCTTGATACTGATTTTTCCTTTTCTTGCTGCATGTCTGGGTATCCAACACTTGGTTGAGGGATATCAAGGACTAGATATCTTCGGCGACTGCCCATATTCGGGACGCGATTCTTGTTCCTTCTTTCTTGGTGCCGTCTGCCTCATCCGGGGAGGAGTATGGTTCAGGTAGCGGTGGTGCGTCATCTCGCCATAGGGGAAAGAGAGCGCGTCACATGGATGGAAACTCTTAAAAGAGAGAGGAGGAAGGGTAAGTGAGAGAGAGAGAACGTGGGTTCGGGCTGAGTCCCATTGTTTTTGCTTTTCTTTATTTCCTACAAGATTGATGTAACATAGAGAAATATCTATGCAATGCAATGGAGTTTTTTGATTATCTTATGTTAATGATGAATGAATGAATGCATGCATATGCGATATTTACTTTGATGCTGAGACCGTAAAAAGGAAATATTTTTGGAATTTTTGAAAGGAATTATTCACAATGAGGAATTATATAAAGATAAAAAGGGAATTTGAAATTATGTTGAGAATATCGATTTATTTTTATTGAGTTTTCGAATTTTGACAAAAGAGGAAAAAGGTAAGTTTCTAAAAATAGGGGGTTTCCAATCGGCAAGCACCTTGTCCTGCCTATCGGCAGGTCAGCCCAGTCTAATCAATCAAAGCTTTGATTGGTACTCTCTTTAGCCTTTGGTACCTTGTGGGGTAGGATTTCCTCCTATTTCTATAGGGGTTATGTCTTTTGTGAGGGTTTTCAAGTATAAAAGAGGGGTAAGGGTGGAGTGTTTTCATCTTACCTTCACATCTTAACTTTCTTTATCTCTGAGATGGCTCTCCCTGGTAGTGTTGAGTTTTCCAACTACCTCGAGACTTTGGAGGCGATGTGCTCCTACAATGTCGACTATAATGCTTTCAACATGCGTTAAGTCTCTTTATGGCGTAATCGGCCCATAGAATGGAACATGCTGATGGAAGCGATATAATTTTGGTACCCCGAAGACTATGTATTCCTCTTTGGCTTGGAAGAAGTTTGTCCAACTTATGAGGAATTTTCTGCCATGTTTGGAGTAAATCCTTTTGTGGCGATTACTATGCCTGAGTTTTTCCGATCTCCTCGGGAGCTGTTGGTTGGACTTCTCCATGTCTCGCCCTCGGTGGGTAGATCCTTGGTTTCTGGGGGAATGATTTCTCTTCCTGCGGTGCTACCGTCTGTTCATTTGCAGGAGGTTGGTGATGCTAGATATGCAAGAGCTGTCGTTCTAGGCTTGGTTTCGAAATTACTACTGGTGGCTGGGGAACTGCTGGTGGACCCACAACTTGCAACCATTACTTCATGGATGTCCTACCGTCGCAATCTTGCGGCGATGATACTAGCGAAGACTTTGAATGTCCTGGATACCTGACGAGAAGGTCGTTCTGACTTTCTAAGGGGGTAGCCCTGAGATGATGTTCATGTGGTTGTCTGAAAGATTTCACCTGGTGATTCCTCCGAAATAGCCTTTGTCGGCTGTACCAAAATTTTTTTCGCTCCATTTTATCAGTGTTGGTCTAGATATCGAGAGCTGGGGGAACTGGTTTGTGGAGAATGGGTCTCTAAATCTGTACTGGTCACTGCTTTGGTGGGGATAGTTGCTGCCTATTCTAGAACTGGGAGAATACCCGTTTATTCGGCTGGTTGGTCTCAGACAGACCTTTTTCTATTTCCCTTGGCGGATTCTGCACCAATTTGGCTGGGAGCAGATCGTTCCACCTCGGACACTAGACTTCTTTTTGGTAGAAGATTTGACAGAGCGTCTGTGCATGCGGCTTGGCGCTTTGTGGGAGAGTCAGCGTCCGTCGACCCGTCCTTCTCAGTCAGTTGGGAGAGTTTGGCACATCCCTGGGGATTATATAAAGTGGTTGTGGATAAAAGTAGTTAGCAAGATGTTGGAAGTGGAGACTGAACAAAGGTGGCTTGTTTTATCTGATACCATAGAGGGAGGTGTTGTGGTTTTTTCGAGGCTGGTTTGAGCTTATCGGTCCATGGAGCGTCTACGGCACTCTATTCAGGCAGGGGAAGCTTGGGGACCCAATGATGTAGATGATGATGGAGCGGGCTCCTCTGGTATCTGTGAGTAGGACTCTTGGAGAGTTTGGTTTGTAATGGGGAATATATTTGGGGATTTTATTTGGCTTTCTAGGAAGTCAAGGGGAAGGGAGTTATCCGTTCCTTTTCTTATGTAATTGCACTATGATCTGTTATTAGTGAAATAAACAAGTTTTTTATCATCCAACTGTGCCTTTTGATGAATTTTGTATTTTGAATTATCTATACCAATCGCTAAGGCATGCATAATCCTTTTGTTCAAGTATATGTTAAAGTGAACTGCCATTCTCGGATATAAAAAAAGAATAGTTGTTTTTGTGAAAAAGAAAGGGTCGTGCTCATGTAAGATGTATGAGCTGCCTACGTACCTCTGGGGGTTTTGAAAGGTTTTAATTTGTTTGAAAATAGTTTTTGCAAAGGATCAGGCCCACCTAGTTCTGGGTAGAGGGAAACGAAGATTTTTTTTAGAATAGAAGGGAGATGAGAAGAGTCGTAGCGCGCTGAGATTTCGGACTAGGGGTAAAATTTCTTGAGACGGTCCAGGTTGACTGGACGAGCCATCTCTTCTCCATCTAAGTTAGTGAGCATGGCGGAACCGCCAGACAAGATCTTCTTGACGATGTATGCGCCGCTCCAATTGGGCTTGGGTTTCCCTCTGGGGTCCCAGATGGGCTCTACTATTTCTTTGAGGACTAAATCCCCTTATCGGACACTGCGGTCCATGACTCTCTTACTAAATAAATTCTCTATTCGGCGATGGTACCCTTGTATGTGATATAGATCTTTCAAGATCCTTTAATCTTAGAGGGTTAGCTCGTTAAGACGACTTTGGTACCCGTCTTCTTTGCTGACTTTGATTTCAAGTATGACGTGCAACGAGGGTATTTGCATCTCCATGGGTAGGACTGCTTCCATGCCATAAACGATAGAGTAAGGGGTAGCCCCAGTAGAGGTTAGAATTGAGGTTCGGTAGCCCCAAAGGGCGTAAGGGATTTGATCGGCCCAATCTTGACAGCTTTCGATCATCTTACTGATGATGGCTTTGAGGTTTTTGTTGGCGGATTCGACTGCACCATTGGTCTGAGGTCGGTAGTGAGAAGATTTGTGTCTCTGAATCCCATACTCATTGACCACTTCTGTGACTTCTGCCTCAAAATGCAGCCCGTTATCTGACACTAGCTCGTGCGGGACCCTATATCAGCAGATGATATTTTTCTTGATGAATTGGTCCACTTTCTTTGCATTCAGAACCGTGTATGACTCAGCTTCGACCCATTTGGTGAAGTAATCAATGGCAACTAGGATGAACTCATGCCCTTTGGAGGTCTTGGGTGTTACTTTACCTATGATGTCGATGCCCCAGGTGGAGAGCGACTAGTGAGAAGTCATGTTGTATAATTCTCGTGGAGACAGGTGTTGAAGGTTCGAGAACTGTTAGCATTTGAGGCATCTTCGGACATAGGCAGTGCAATACTGGACCATGGTGGTCCAGTAGTATCCTTGTCGGATGATCTTCTTAGCAAGCATGTGACTGTTCATGTAGGGCCCTCATTCCCCGCTGTGGATTTTCTGTATTACCTCTTCAATGTCAGCCTCTGCGATGCAGTGTAGATGGGTTCCATCGAAGTTTCTTTTAAATAGTGCTTTGTGACAGATGATGTACTGGGCTTCTAGTGTTCGAAGGTTTGCTCGGTCTTTCTTATTGGAACCCTCGGGATACTTGCCATGCTTGAGGAGGTGCCAGATATCATAGTACCAGCAATTGGCTAGCTAGGGATCTTCTGTAGTGATGAGCTCAATGTGGTTGCAGTGGGTTAGTTTGTTTTTCTTTTGGACTAAGAAGGGGGTCATTATTATTCATTCGGGTATGTTGACCATGGATGCCAAGGTAGCAAGGGCATCATCTAGGTTATTCTTTGCTCGAGGTAGGTAGTGGAAGGTGATATCTTAGAATTAGGAGGCTAGTTCTTCTAAGTGGGCATGGAAGGGTTGGATTTTCTCATCCTTGACTTTCCATTTTCTGAGCACTTGACCAATAATGAGAGTATAATCCCCGTAGACATCAAGGCAATGAATTCCTTTCTTGAGAGCAACTTTGAGACCCACCCTACACGCCTCGTATTCAGTCATGTTGTTGGTGCAGGGGAAATCCAATTTGATAGCGATGGGAGTGTGGGAGTCATCTGGGGCGATCAGAAGTATCCCAATGCCATATCCCTTTTTGTTGGTAGTGCTATCGAAGAATATTTTCCATCGAAGGTCGTCTTGAGCAGCGCATAGGATGTTTTCATTTGGGAATTCGGAGATCCAATCATCAGCTTCTTCTGTGGGGTAGTCAACGAGGTAGTCAGAGATGGCTCTTCCTTTCATGGCTTTCTGCGTGACGTGCACGATATCAAACTCATCTTGGAGCATCAACCACCGGGACATTCGGCTAGATAGGGAGGTTTTCTTAAGCAGGTAATTTATGGGGTCCATTCGGGATATAAGTTTGATGGGGAAGGTGAGCATGTAGTGTCGCAACTTTTGTGTGACACAAATAATTGCGACACATGCTTTTTCCAAAGTAGTGTAGTTGAATTCGTACCCAACCTATTTGAGACTGGCGTAATAGACAGATCTTTCTTTATGGGAATCTTCAAGGTATTGAGCTAGTAATGCCCCAGTTGCAGTGTCAGTTATGGTTAGGTATAGAAGTAAGGGGAGACCAGGCTATAGTGGCACCAGATATTATTTGATTCGATCAAAAGCTTCTTGGCAGGGCTCATTCCAAATCTTAGTTGAATCCTTTTGGAGGAGTTTGAAAATAGGTTCACAGATGGAGATGATGAAACGACTAATGTATTGTAATTTTCCAAGGAAACCACATAATTTTTTCTCCATTCGGGGAGGTGGCATCTCAAGTATGGCTTTTAGCTTGGCAGGATCTTCTTCTATCCCTTTTTCACTAACCATGAATCCCAAGAGTTTTCCCTTTGTAACGCCGAAGACACATTTCTGTGGATTGAGTCTCATCTGGTATTTTTGTAATCGTTAGAAGAACTTTCGGAGAGCAGGAATATGACCTTCTCTAGTTTTGGATTTGATAATCATATCATCCACGTAAACCTCGACCTCTTTATGGATCAAATCGTGCAGGATGGTTATGGCAACCCTCTGGTAGGTAGCCCCAACATTCTTGAGACCGAATGGCATAATGTGTAGCAAAAGATTTCCCATGGGGTGATGAATGCGGCCTTTTCTTGGTGATTTGGGTGCATTTTGATTTGGTTGTACCTGAAAAACCCGTCGACGAATGACTTGAGAGCATGACTGACTGTATTGTCCACGATCATGTCGATATTAGGTAACGGGTAATCATCCTTTGGAGAGGCTTTGTTCAAATCTCGATAGTCTACACACATCCAAACTTTCCCTCCTGATTTCGGCACAGTCACTGTGTTGGCTAGCCATGTGGGATATTCGATCACACGAATGAAGCCCACGTTTAGCTGTTTGACCTCTTCTTCTTTGACCTTCAGCGACCATTCGGTACGGAGCTTTCTGAACTTCTGTTTAACTGGCTTGCAATCTGGGAGAGTGGGGATCTCATGTTGAGATATTTCAGGATCAATGTCGGGCATATCGTTATAGGACCATATGAAGACATCCACTAATTCCTTGAATAATTCTTTGAGTTGTGCACCCTCATGCTTATCGAGGGTAGCCCTTATCCTAATCTCGCGCAGTTGGCTACTAGAACCGAGGTTAACAATAACAGTTTCTTCTTCATTAACTTGAACTCGGTTATGTTATTTGTTATTAACCTTATTTAGATTAGTTAAGAATCGTTTATTTGCAAAATCATCATCATCAAAAGTTTGATTAGAATCTACACAATTAATGTAAGGCACAACAAGATAATCAAAATCTTCGTTTATTTCATTAATAGGAAAAAGAACATTGAGAACCTCATCAAAGGAGGTCTTGATTGCATTTTTGCAAGGATAGACAACAGAAGAAGAGATTGGGTAAACATTGGGGTTATGTGGGATTTCAACAGGTAGAACTGGCGCAGCATGCCAGTTGAGGAGAGGTGTATCAACAACTTTAGTTAGGTGGGATGGATCCAGTGATGTAGTGCTTGAATCAACCATGCAGAGTTTCATCCCTAGTGTCTGTAAGTTAAACGAATTCTCAGAGTCACTTCCCTCGAGATCTGCAGTATCTTTAATGAATGGTTGTATATGGTGTTGGGAATTTTCGGCCCATGGGTAGCTGTCTTGGAAAATGATCTACATTTCAGGCTTCATCTTCTTCTCTGTATGGTCATACATTGGTTCTGGGAAGCCACAAAACGAGCAGTTCTCACCCTCTTTAATGAATCGTTCATTCAAGGAGTAACCTGGGATTGTCTGGATGCAATCTAGTCTTCTCTTTGGTCGAGACTGGCAAATCATTTTGAGCTCTTGTTCTGATGGTTGATACCCCAAACCACAAGGAGGGAAAGCCTTTTTCAGCATAATGGGCTCAAGTATCCCTTACTGTCTTTGACCTAGCCCCAGTTCGGGCATGAAGTGCATGTTTCTGAACATCTGAATTACATTGACGTTGCTATGAGGGTCGTATTTCGGACAAACACTTTCTTTGAAATCATTCCCTGTCGGGAGTAGAAGTGGTTCACCTCGGAATCCTAATAAGAGCATATCATTTGACCCATGCTGTATCTCAAGGACTGGATTACTGGTACTTGCACCCTCGGTATTGTCGTCATCGCCCAAAATGGTGATGACTCGTCCGTCGACAAAGAATTTCAATTTCTAATTGAGTGAGGAAGACACACCCTTGATACTGTGGAGCCAAGGTCTTCCGAGCAACAGGTTGAAACAAGGTGGGATGTTAATAACTTATAATTCAACGACAGGGTTTATAGGGAAAAACCCTATTACAAGTTTTATGGATCCCATCACTTCCCGACGAGTATTATCGTAGGCGCGTACAACGGCAGATGTTGGAGCGAGGTCACTTTCCTTCAGTCCTAAACATTTGAAAGTTCTTAATGGGAAAACATTCAAGGAGGATCCATTATCGACAAGAGAGAGTGGTACGATCTTCCCCATAACTTCAACGTAGATGTTGAGTGCATGATTGTGGTTTGGTCCAATTATGGGGATTTCTTCTTCGAAAAAGGATAACATTCAGGTAGAGGTCAAGGATCCGACTAAATTTACCATTTCTTCTGGTGTGGTAGAAGGAGGAACTGTGGGTCCAATGAGAAACTTGATCAAAGCATTTATGTGTAGCTAGGAAGACATGAAAATCCCCCATAGAGTGATGTTAGCTTGAGTTTTCTTTAGTTGATCGAGGATCTTGCTTTATTCGAGGGTCATCTCTGGCATAGGAAGATTTTTAACACCCTTCCCTTTGTCATTGGCTGGTGGTAAGCCTGGGATCCGATAATGCCTTCCCGATCCGGTGATGTGATATACCGTAGAAAGGAAGAACATGAACCCTTTTTCCTCGTCAATCTCAGGTTGTTCTGCCACTTTGTTTATTTCTCCAAGGAGTTCTTCAAATGATATCATCCCATATATGTCGGCTACCGAGCTAGTTTTCTCTAAAGCTTTCTCTTCACTTGAATTTTCAAATTCTTCCCCCCATCCGGTGGCAACAATTCTGTCTTTCCATGTAAAGTCAATGCATTCCACAACTTTAATGGCTTCTTCGTACATATCCTCCCATCCCGCGGGGAGGTGTAAGGGTGAAGGGACCAGGCGCCCTTGTAACTTCAGAGTATCAAGTAACTCGGTCATACTGCAAATATTGTTGGTTTGCCTGAATAATTCTGCCATGATCTGAACAACATCATCTAGGCTGACTTCATCGGTCGGTACTACCCAACTGTCCGACTCTCGGGCTCATTTTCGTGCTTCCAAGAATAGCGTACTGAACTTATGGCAATCAATGGTCATCTATGAGGGAAATTTCAGACCGAACTCTAGTAGTTGGTTTAACACTTCTGATAATTCCATACTTCCATCTTCGAAATGGGTACGGACAACGATACATGCTCTGGTAAGGAGTGACAGTGCCTGATCAGCGAGGTTAACAGGGTGTAGGAGGAAATATGGGCAAGTTTGGAGAGGTTTGGTAGAGTATATGGGTGTGATTTGAGTTGAGGTATTCTTGGCTTTCTTTTAAAAAGATGGCATTAGCATGATTTGGGAGTGGGTTGTGAGTAGTGTTTGGCTTAGGATTGGTTGGTGGGGCAATGGTACCCTGATCAATTAGACCTTCGATTATGTTTCAGAGGTGAAAGAATTGGTCGGTGGTATGGCCAGCTGTTTGGTGAAAGGCGCAATGGGCATCTGTCTTGAAGTTTATTGGAAGTGGATTTGGTAATGGACGGGGGTCCAAGGGTTTGATAAGGTTTAGGCTTACCAGAGCTTGATAAACTTTGGAGAGGGGATCATGGAGCTTGGTGTATTAATTTCGGACTGGGACAGGGCGACTTTCTATTTCTAACGAAGTGGTTAGTTAAGAGATGTTGATGGTTGAGACTACAGCACTGACAGGTTTGTCATATTTTCAAGGGGTGAATTGTCTAGACACTTTCTTTGTTCAACTTCTATTTTATCAAGACCTTCCTCGATTTCTACTCCTGCTTCTCTGAGAGCTTGAAAGCGGGGATAATATTGTCCTACCATTGTTACTCGAACATGGGGCAAGAAGTTCTTCTTCACTATGTTGACTTGTTCTTCCTCGGATGGATGATTGGTCATAGTGGCTGCTTTTTCCCTCCATCGGGCTATGAAGTTACTGACTGATTCCACAAATTTTTGTTTGAGCAACTCTAAATCAGGACGGGTGAACTCAAGCTCTTCGTTGTATTTGTAGTGCGATATGAATTCTTGAGCTACATCCTCCCAGTTACAAATTTTGGACTCCTCGAGAGACGAAAACCATCGGAAGTAGCTATACTTCAAAGTTTGTTGAAATAATTAGGCCACCACTTTTTCAAAAGCCCCTAGGAGAGTCATAGAATGGTGATAACTGAAAATATGAACAATTAGCGGTCCACTTCCTCTGAATTTCTCGATATTAGGAATCTTGAACTTCTCGGGTAACCTCGTCTTAGGATAAGGAGACATGTGGGTGTAGTTCATGTAATTTCCAGAGATTATGACTTGGTTGAACTTCTTAGTTAGCATCTTGAGATCTTCTTTGACCTTGTTCAACTCTTCCACTTTTGGATCAATGATCATGGGCAAGTTAGCCCCATGTTGGGCAAGGTTCGGTAAAAAAAGCTGGGCAGGCGGTGGCCCATTAGCAGGAGGGGCACATGGAGCGTGCTGATATTCTTCGGGAACCCAAATAGGCTCGGGTGGACCCATAGCATGAGGTAATAGGGCCTCGAGCTCTTGAGGAAGATGAACCTAGTTTCATTGCATCTCTCAGACCTCAGTCTGAAGGTTGTCAATCTTGGACACGAGCTGAGCTAAAACTTCCGTCAGATTTGGCTGTGCAACTGGTACATGATCTGTGTTCTCCATAGAAAGTGGATGGATACCGAACTCGAAAGAAGTAGCAGGGGAATGGACGGAGCTCCGAGATGATTTGATTGAAGATCAAAGCTAATAAGGAGCCAGGCCAAGGGCATGCAATCGATCTGAAAAGGCATAAAATGGGATTTATTTTTGACAAAAAAGGATGAAAATATTTTTGACATTTTTTCTTTTTGAGATTGAAAGACAAAATGTTTTTGGATTTTTGATAAAGAAAGGAGAAATATTTTTGGATTTTTGATAAAGAAAGGAGAAATATTTTTGGATTTTTTTATAAAGAAAGGAGAAATGTTTTTGGATTTTTGATAAAGGAAGAAGAAATATTTTGGGAGATGGGTCTCAGCATGATTATTATAATTATTATGTTCTCACTTGTATTAAATACTTCTAAATGAAAAATTAAATGCCGTACGGGACCCGATCATGGAAAAGTTGGGTTTGTAACATGTGCAAAGCTACGACTAGACTTGTAATCAGGCTCACGGGCAGGGTCCTATTTTAAAAATGAGCAAAAATTTGGGCGGCAGGTCGACCCAGAATTTTAGCAGAATTTCAGTTCAAAACCCTCAATCTAACATGTGTGTCCTAGGCTTGACACCTATATGTGGGTATGCAGTTGGTTGTGTGAATCGGAAAGGGTTCCCCCCCTTTGGCGTGGCTTTCACGATATACGTCTTTATTTTGAGGGAAACCGATATGTGTGGACAAGCAATTTGATATACCTGAGTGTACGTGAATTGCCTCACTATATACCTTGTAGGAACGGTACATGTGAGAGCGAATTTGATATACTCGGCGTACGTGAACGCCTGCGATATACCTCCCATCATGACTTCGATCAAGAGGTACGATGCAGGGGAACCGTTTAATATACGTCGAAGGTACTTAGCCAATGGAAGGTAAGAGTCATATCGCTTAGGCTAACTGGGACCTGCCAGACCAGCACCCATCACCAAGTGACCCTCCAGTTACTGGACAAAATTTGGTAAATCACAATGCTCTTTGGTGATGTCGTGTGAATCATGCATGATTCTCTTATTAGTATCTTATGATGAGAGTATCTTTCCTGATCATGCCCAACAGGGAGCAAAGTACAAGTACTAATGGTATACCCAGTATGGATGGGTGATGCTTGCAATATGTGGATATATGTGATCCTAGGTGCACGTGGTGTGAAGTGTACATGGAGAATCTTCTACAAGTGTGTGAATAGAAGCATAAGCATGAGGTACACATGAATAGTAAAGGGGGCATGAAAAATAGGGGAAAAGATAAGCAAATATAACACCCATGTAAATAGAGTCTAGCCCTAAAAAATGAAAATCCCCAGCGAAGTCGCAACTGTGTCCATCCTCGATCCTCGCGGTGATAGGGATGGAGAAGAGGAGGGGCATCTTCATCTCGAGAGGAACTTGGTCCCACGCATCCCTCTCGGGAGCGCTTCGGCCAGCGTCGGTGATGAGGTGGAAAATGTAGAAAGATGGAGTCGCCAGTCTATTTTACTCAAAAGAGATAAAAGAAAAGGGAGCTATCCAGAGGGATAGCATCCAAAGGCATACTGGTACATACGAAACCAAAATGATTCGAAAAGGGTCTGGAGACTAAGTTACGAAATGGGAACGTGTTAGGCACCCATTCCACCCTTATGATCTCTCATGGGTTATTGATATTTTCCTCTATTTCCCCGTGATTTGTGTGCATGTGTATATGTAGTGGAGATAGGAATCATCGACTTGTATCATGGATGAGATAAAGCGAGTCATTCATAGGAATATTCCTAAAAAATAATATTAGAAAATAGGATTTATGCGATTATCCTTGCGTTGATCGTTATAATGGAAAGATAACACATATGGAATAATACTCAACTAAAAACAAATATATGTATATGTAAATATATAGTTTCTAAAAGAGTTAAGTTTAAAAAACTAGAAAAATAGAAAGTGGGAGAAAAGTAGGAATATGACTCAAGTCTCGGGTTTTACCCCTAAACGCCATTGTAGCCTATAGAGGCATCAAAGTCCACGTAGTTTGTATGCAAAACGAGGGGTGGGATTTATCCCATAAATCCAATCGGGGACTTCTCTTATATGTGTGTGTGTAAAAAAAATATTTTAGTTGTGAGAAAAGAATGAGAATTCCCGTTTGGAATTTATGAGCAAACCCTCTTTTTCTTGTTTTTTTGGGTTTTATTTGTATGAAAATAAGAGATGTGAAATAATACTAAATAAAAAGTATATTAGGATATGTGAGATGAGAGAATAAAAGTGTTAAGCAATGAAATAAATTAATGCGAATTTAGGAGAATTTAAAAAGAGTTGAGAAAGTTGGACCTTCTTGAAGATCTTGAGCTTGATCTTGGATGTTGGAGAGCAGCTCTTGCACTTGGGTGATGATGGAAGGTAGTTAATTCACCAAGTTTGATGACAAAGATGATGAAAGGTGAAGGTTGGAAAGGGATTTGGATGTGGAAATCACACAGACTTCGAGAGGGGTTTTCTGAGCTTGTTGAGAGTGATGTATTTACGATCTTGTGTCCCTTTGCAATGAGGCCAAGACCTCCTTTTTATAGGCCCGGGGCATTGCCGATCGTCATAGTCCTCGACCTGCCAATCGACAGGTGTTTTTAAGCACACTGCCGAGAGGAAGGGTTTGGAACCTACCGTTTGGCAGTCTCTTTCAGGTTCCTTCAGAAAATCGGTCGTAGAGCGTAAATTGTTGACCCAAATTGTGCACGGGGTGAACCATTGGAAAGGTACTTTAGTGACCTTCGAAAATATTTTGGATTGCTCCCTGGTCCTAGAGTTGACTTTGGGTCAAATGTGGCTCGGAAGCATTCGTCAAACCTTTGGACGGGGAATTATCAGACGCAAACGGATGGTTCGTCCGTGTGGTAAGTCTGAATCACCCATGGGGTAGACCGTTAGAAAGGTTAGGAGATATACTTAGACATTCCTAAGAGTTTCACTCGGTTTGGGAAGCTGACTTTGGTCAACTGAAGCGTTTGGTGACCTTTCAGAGTAAAATGGATCGTTCGTCTACACCGTAAGTCAGAATTGGGCCCAGAGCGGACTGTTGGAAAGGGGTTTTAGTGACCTTCGAAGATTCATTCAGTTTTGGTTGAGCTAAAGAGTTTACATTGGTCAAACAGATCCTGGGAGCGTCCGGTGACCTCCTGATCAAGTTTCGAGGGAAAACGAGTCGTTCGTTCGCACCGTAAGTCAGAATCGTGCACGTGATGAACCGTTGGAGAGGCGTTTCAATCCCCTTTGAAGATTCATCCAATGTCGGTCGAGCTAAAGAGTTTGACTGTTGGTCAAATGGAGCCTGGGAGTGCCAAATGACCTCTAGGTCATTACTCGGGGTATGACTTAGGTTTGTAGCGATGAAGGGAGGTGCCAGAGACCTATGGAGAGGTTAGAGGGTGTTAGAATGGGGTGTCTACAGCAGTGTCCATGCTTGAATTTTATCGATCTCCTCGGGAGATGTTAGTAGGACTTTTCTATATCTCTCCCTCGGCGTCTCGATCATTGGTTATGGGAGGAATGATATCTCTCTCGGCTGTGTTGCATTATGTGTATCTACAGGATTTTAATGATGCGAGCTATGTCGGAACCGTCGTCCTTGTCTCAACTTCAAATTTACTGTTGGTGACCGGGGACATGTTGGGGGATCTGTAACTTGCAGCCATTACTTCGTGGATGTCATACTGTCACAATCCTGCGACGGTGATACTGGCGGAGACTCTGAATGGTCTGGATGCTTGGCATGAAGGAAATTCTAACTTTCTGAGGGGTAGCCCAATTATGCTGTTCATGTGGTTATCAAAGATATTTTGTATGGCGGTCGCTTCTGAATATCCCTTGGTAGCAGTGCCGAACTTCTTTACTCGCTACTTTATCAATGCAATCCTGGATATCGAGAGCTGGGGGAACTAGTATGTGGAGCATGTGGCTTGAGGTTTGCGCTGGTCAGTGCCTTGGTGGGGAGAGTTATAGCCCATTTTAGAATTGGGGGAATACCAGTATGTTTGGTTAGTTGGCCTCCGCCATACCTCTTTCTACTTTTCCTGGCGGCTCCTGTGTCAATTTGGCTGGGAGAAGATTGTGCCACCTTCACTACACCAAAAATAGTGATTTTGCATACCCATATATTAAAAATTTGGCACCGTTTAAAACTATGGCAAATTCTGGCACAGTTTAATGGTAATCTGGCGCACTTTAAAACAATGTCAAAATTTGGCACTGCTTTAAAGTGTGCCAAAATTGAGTGCGCTTGTCTAAAATATAAAAGACCCTAAAAAAATTCACTATCACAATCTTTGCTATATCCCTCTCAAAGTATATCCCCCCTGCTCGTCTTCCCTTCACCTTACTCATCCCTCTCTCTGACCTCTCTACTTAATGCTCTCTCTCTGTTTCACCCTCTCCAGTCAGCTCTCGTTCTCTCTATCCGGTCATCTCTCTCTGGTCATCTCTCTCTCCACGCACAACTTTCCGATCATCTTTCTCTGTGCAACTCTTTCCAGTCAGATCTCTCTCCTCTCAGCCCTATCTCTCCACTCATCCCGCTCAGGTAATTTTTAAAAGCATTAGTATTTTTTTAACCTAAGTCTTTATAAAGACAACCTAACAAGATACCTATTTCTTTTTAACCTAAGTCTATACATTTTTAAATATTTATTGCTTTTTTTAATGCATGAGTTTTTGGTACAAATTGAATGTTGGTAATGAAAAAAATAAATCATTGATTTTTTGACTGAGCTTATGAGCTTTTAGTGGTAGTCTATGTTTTTATGTTCTTACCCTTCTATTTAAAATGCATATTTGTTCTGATTCGTATAGGTTATGGAATTTCAGTAAAATTTAAGAGTTAAACATTCAACAATAATGTAAAAAAAGAATTTGAAATAGTAAGTAGACACCTCTACTAATTAAATGGATAAATGAGATTTTGTGTTGAAAATTTAAGAAAAATCAAGAAAAAAACGATTTAAATGGTAAGTAGACATTAATGGTAAACATTCAATAATAATGTTACACATGTAGAAAAACCCTATACCCGTTCAAGAGGTCTCACTACGACTGTGGTGAGAACTATTAAATTGTTCCATTTTTGGACAGTTTGGAAGTGCAAAAGTTTCTATTGTACGTAATGTTTATGCATGTACTATTTTGGAACATTTTGTGGCATTTATTTATGTTCTTTGGGTGAATACTAGATTGATGTAGTGTTTTGTGTTTTCTTCGTTGAAAAACTTAAGTAACATATGAACACTCCCAATTTAAGTTGTGTAGTTGAAGAACTATAGGGAGATGCTGGCAAAATGTTTTAGATTAGGACATGGCATGAGATGTTATGAATAATACAAAATATGCATTTTCGAATGGGACATGACCCATACCTTGTAGAGGAGATGGAGGAAATATAGGAGCTCTAATATATACATATTTACACTTAAATAAAAACTTAAATATATCTACAGTAAGCGTTTATATTATAATATTTGTTCTGTAAACTTATTAGGATGTCGTCGAGAATCAACAAAGAGTGGATAAACAAAAAAAAAATATCGAGACTGATACGTATAGAGATGGGGTGTTAGAGTTTCTACATTATGTGTGTAATAATAGTTTAAACATTCATATCCCTATAGACGTTGTCAAAATGGGAAAGGACATGTTGTTATATATGATATATTCGTTCATTTAATGACATATGGTATGGACATGAACTATGCCTCATGGCATTTTTATGGCGAGACATTAGTTGTTGATCAAGTCCAACCACCACCTCAGTTTTTGACACCGACAAAACACGTTGATGTGCATAATATTCCAATTTTGAATGATCTTGTGAATGATGCTTGTGAGATGTTTACGGGTGAAGCGTAACCTAATGAACCTAATTTTGTAGGCAGTGATGAAGTCCCTCCCAACTTTTGATCTTCCCAATGATTCTTACACACATAAATACAAAGGCAAGAAGTATGATCTTTTACATCAACTCGCATAGGAGCCATTGCACCAGCTACTGGTTCTGTGTCATACCACAATGTATGATCTTATAAAGTTGAATGATTTGAAAACACAATTATATTTTTTGGATGGTGCTACAAGTGGAATTCTTAGATTGTTAAATGAACTACTTCCTAAAGGGAACAACTGGACAACTAGTTATACAAAATGAAAAACACCGTTAGAGATATCGATATGGATTATGATAAGTATGACGTCTGCATTAAAAACTGTATGTTATTTTAGAAAGAGCATGAAAAATCTAATAGATGTATAAAATGTGGTTCTTTACGCTACAAGTTTACTTCTGTAGATGAGGACGGGGTAGAAATTCAGAATACTAATGGGAAAAAAGTACTCTTGGGTTCCTAAGAAGGTGATGCAACATTTACCTTTAATCCCTAGGCTGAAACGGTTGTATACCATAAAATGGATAGCAGATAAAATGACTTGGCACTCTCATGCAAGATCTTGTATGGAATTCTTGCGTCATCCCCGAGATTCAACAAAATGGGTAAATTCAAACATTACGTGGAGAGATTTTGCAAAAGATTTGTGCAATAGTCAACTTTCAATAGCAATTGATGGTTTCATCCCAAATAACATGTTTGTCCATAAGTATAGTTGTTGGCCAGTGATAATTCAACCTCTCAAACCTCCTCCATCAATGTGTATGAAAAATGAGTTTTCAATGTTGTCTGTATTGATTATCGGGCCAAAGTCACCATAAAGTAATATTGATGTCTTCCTGCAACCGTTAGTTGATGAGTTAAAGATCTTATGGTCTATATTTGAGGCTTGGGATGCGAACAAAAATGATCAATTTCAGTTAAAATCCATGTTGCTGTGGGGTATTCATGATTTTCTAGCTTATGGGATGTTAGAAGGTTGTCAACTCAATGTTACAATGGGTGCCTCGTTTGCTCTACAAATGCACCTTCTCAATATCTTCCTAAGTCAATGAAATGTTGTTACCAATGATCTTGTATGATCCTTTATCAAAACCATCTTTACAGGTTTGACACATCAAAACAAACATTTAATGGTAAAATAGAGGATGCTATGGCTCCAAGAAAGTTAACAAGTGAAGAAGTTGAGAAGATAAGGTCACTTATCACTCGAGAAGGTGTTGAAAGAGAGGTAGAAGGTGTGGGAGACAAAAAGGGAATGAGAAAGGGTAAGGGAAAGGTAAAGGGAAAAGGAAATGGAAAGGGGAAGGGGAAGGAGGATGTCATAATGGAAGATAATGATTATCCAAGTGAGGGTGACGATGAGAATCTAACGGGTACTGAGGGTTTTTCAAGGAGGTTAATTTTCTTTAACTTAGAGTTCTGGAAGGATCATGATATTAGATATAATTTAGATGTTATGCTTGTTGAAAAGAATGTCACATAAACTCTTTTAGGTACAATACTCTTGGTGAAAAACTCGTCAAATAAAGATATGATAAAAGCCCGTGAAGAGTTGTATGATCATTTGAATCTTAAAAGGAAATTATGGATGAAAGATGTTGAAGACAGTAATAAAAAGCGGATGCCAAAGGCACATTTTGCATTAGGAAAGGAAGATAAAAAATCCTTTTATCATACACTAAAAACATTAAAGGTACCGATTGGATTTTCATTAAATTTCAGCAACAGTGTTAACCTCGATCCACCTGGATTTACCAATCTCAAGTCCCACGATTATCACGTCATTATGCAACAGTTACTTCCTGCGTTGATTATGCATTCATTTTCGAATCATAATCCTTTGTTTAAAGCTATATAAAGGATAAACATATTATTTAACGTGTTGTGCGCCAACGTGATATTTAGGGAACATCTTTTAAAGGCTAAAAACGCATTAGTAGAGTCACTTTGTGTCTTTAAAATTTATTTTCCACTTGCCTTTTTTGTGGTGATGATCCACCTCATGCACCATTTAGCCGATGAAGCTTTGATAGCTGGGCCACCAAGATATCAGGCGATGTGGTTGTTTGAGAGAGAAATGGGAAGATATAAAAACTGGTCATGATACAAGAGGTACATTGAAGGGAGCATTGCTAATGCATATTTTTTACATGAAGATTCTTTGTATGCTATGGATTACATATCGAAAAGAGGTGAAGGAACTTATAAGAGGAATCTTGAGTATTTTCTTGATGATGAGTTCGATGACTCGGAATGTCAACGAGCATTGGGTAAATGTAAAGAATTGATCTTAAATAATGTACAATATGAGCAAGTACGAAGATGGGTTTTATCTCAATGCGACAGTGCTGATGAATGGACAAGGTACACACTTATTTCTATGTTAATTCATATTAATTAATTGTAATATGATATTTCTTAATTTAAAACTAATTTCTTGTAGAAAATTTGTGGTAGTTGAGACTTCATCGACGTATAGAATTGATGATTTCATAACTTGGCTAAGGAATAAGCCAAGTCTTTATTTATACATGTACTTATTTATCACCTGTAATTATTTTTAATGAAACTCTAAAAAATTATCATATCCTTACAGGCCTCAAGATGTAATGATACGAGAATTTTTCCATATGCCGATGGCCTACTCCATAGGGTTACCTGTTATGAGAAATTTCAATGCAATGGGTGCCTTTTGCACTTCTTCACATGAAAGAATCATAACTTTTAGAGTAGCGGTGTATCCAGTAAGGCCTTTAATGGGAAGGGGGTTTTGACAACCTTTTATGGAGTCATTAGACAAATACTCGACCTCAATTACATTGAGTTCACACATACGGTCTTTTATTGTGATTGGGAGGATGTTGATGATAAAAATGCTTGCAAAGTTGAAGACACCTCAAAATTGGTGATGGCGAATCATAGTAAGCTCATGAGTAAAATAACCATTCACGACGATCCGTTCATCCTTACATCTCAAGCCAGTCAAGTATTTTATTGTCAAGATGTAAAGCTAAAGGGGTGGTCAGTTGTTTTACACTCTCCCAAGAGACTGACAAAAGAAATAGATGCGATTGATATTGATCGTACGATTTATGACTCCATTCTCTAGGAAAATGATAACTTACTGGAGCTTTTGGAGACCGATGAAGTGTTCTAGTGCAATGATTTAGTTCTGAACTTGTTTTTGAATATAAAATATTCTTTTTTTGTTATTTTGAACGGGTAATAATTCTATTTATTCCATTTTTTTTGTTGTTATAAACATTTAATAGTTTGTGTATGGCTATTTGAACTTGTAATTTTATGTTAACTGTTGATTGAATATGTAATCTTCTTTATATTGCTATTTGAACATGTAATTTTCATGTTAATATTTATTCTGATTATTTTTGTGTCCAATAGTCATTTTTTCTAGGTAAATTCCTCATATGGGTGATACTTCGCAACCGTCACTAAGTAGGGGTGACACCTATATCAACCTCCCATTCTAAGGTTGCTTCGGGTGCTTCAAGAGTTGGTGATGACTCTTCCGCTAAGAAATTGTAATTTAATGAACGCATCCTTCCAGTTGGTGAAGATTCATATACACTCTCAACTAGGTTGGGAGACTTAGCAAAGACACACTTTACCATTTCTTATACGAGTTGGAAACAATTGGATATGCGATATAAGAACTCACTTTGGTCATCATTCATGGTATACTATTTTTTCTTTTATGAAGAATGTAATAGTTAGTAAATTCAATTTTGTGATGTTTTAGTTTTATTTATTCATATATTGTAGAAAGAGTTCCCAGATGTGCACGAAAGTCAGAAGATTATGTTTATGAAAAAAGTGAACGATGCTTGGAAAAAGTTCAAATCGAATCTAAGGGTTAATTTAATGGATGGTGACGTTGGAAAGTGGAAGGATAATGTGCCACGAAATATGAAATATGAGGAATGGGAGGTGTTTTGAAATAATGAAGCTTTAGACGTTCAAAAGGCATTGCGAAGAAAGAATTAAAAGACTAAACAAAATTATGTGAGAATGACAACTCATAACACAGGTCGTCATTGTTATGCCGATCTTCAGAGAATTGGAGAAAGAAGCAAGGGCGTGCACCCACTCGTGCTGAATTGTGGTTGGCAGCTCATATAGTCAAAGGATGTGGTTATTCCCCTCATGATAAAACATTGCGGTAATTTAATTTTTTTAATGTTTGTTTTGTCCTAAAAAAGTATCATATCATTATCATCAAGCCTAATGTTAATATATTTTTGTCAATGAACAAATTCAATTACTTCTGAATGTATACAAAGAGAGTGGCTAGGAGGAGACCTTAGATACCGGGCCTATTTTTGAGGTTTTCAAAACAGATTCGCGAGGACGTGTTCGTTGTGTTGGGTCCACAATTTTGAGAACCGCTATATTAGGGTCGACATTTTCTAGAGAAATGCTTGAAGAAGTGAACGAGGACACCAAAAATTGGAAGGATCATATTGATGATCTTAGGAGTGAAATTGAAGGGATGAAGTTCACATTATCAGAATTCATTAATGACTTCAAAATTGGGAAATTTTCAAGTGTTGGACACAGCGTTCAGGGATTACCTACTTTAGAAACTATAACTCCTTCGTGTTATCTTGCCTTCCCCGCATTCGAGGTTCCAAATTTCACCTCTCTAATTGAATGCAAAATATTATCCTACACATGTGAACTTGTTGGTCATGGGAGGAAAACGTAACTAGGAGCCATCTCTACCGTTCACTTCCATACGTTGAGAAATAATTAAGTGCGAGTTTTGCTCGATGACATCAAAGTGCCCGAGTATCCAGTTTGGTGTGGAAAATAAGCTCATTGCAAGAACTTGGGAGATGTTGGTAAAAATGGAATTATGTATTGGCTTGGCGACCTTTGTCCTCCCATTGGTGACACCGACGAATAGTTCTTCTGGTGCCAATTAGTGGTATTGCACCAAGTTTTATTTTTAGGTATTGCATAAACTTTTGTAGTCCTAAGTGTAAAAGTAACTATTTCTTCTGATAATATAACTGCTATCTTTGTTTTATTTGCTTGCATATTATATTTTCGCTTGTGGTGCTGTAATAAAATATTATTATGGATGGAATGAAAATTATATTTGAGTTTGTGGTGTTGTGATTTGGATGGAATGCATATTATATTGTCTTTACTCTTCTCTGACTCCGTTTACTCTTTTGGCTTTCGATCAGACTTAGTCCCCAACACCACTGAGGTAATTCCGTTTATTTTGACACTAGGGTTTAGAGAATAAATATTTACTTAGTATTTGGAAACTAAGCTTTTGTATCGATATTGACACAATTTTGCATTTCCTTTTTTGGATTTCGATATTAGTCTATTGTTTGTGATTTTTGTGTTTTATTTCGATTGTGTTTCAGATCGATAAAGTTTTGAGTCAAATCTTGATCTCGACCAATATATCATGGGTTTGATCAGATCAGATCAGGTAAAATCTTTGATAAAGCTTTACAACTCCTTCGTAATGTATGTATAGATTGGCCTAATTCATCCTCAAAGGTTCTCTTAGGATGATCTTTTAATGATTGAACCATGCAGAGAAAGGTCGAGAAATCAAGTTTACCGTAGATGGCGTATGGATGATTGATCCCCTACGGTCAATTATTCACAAAAATTAGTATAGTTGGTCCAAGCTTGATGGCAATTATTCTCATGTGGATGAGATTAGGTTGAGACTGCAAAACTTGTTTAACTCTCACTTTAAATGGCCTGCAAACACTTTCAAAAATTATGTCTAGAACAAATGTCAGGTCAGGATCTGCCTTTCCTGAATTGCCTTATGAGGATTGGGACTTTCGTCGTACAGTTGGTCCAATATTTATCATCGCATCTGGATCAAGCAACACAAAGACAACGTTGAGGATTTCAGCCACTGCAGGCTATATAGCCACTGCAGGTTATATAGCCACGATAGGATATATACATGCTCCTACCACCGAGTTTGCTACTTCGTTTGGACCTTCAAGAAGGTGCAATTATTGGAGATTGGAATCTCATCCAGCTTCTGAACGCCCAACCAACAGGGACTCGGATACGAGGAACTCAACTAGGCGATCAATGGCTTTATATTTCTTTAAAGGCGCCAAAAGTGGGAGAATTTCTAGAGCATATCTTTCCCTCCTTTTGTGTTGTTCATTTCATGTTGTTTCACTAATTGATTCCATTTCGGCCGGAGATGATTTTTTTTCTCTCCTCGTTGCAGATTCAATCTTGAACCATTGCAATTTTAAGTTGGTATGCGGAAGGTAGACTACAAAATTTAAAGGTACCTTTTTTTTCTAAGTTGGTATGCAGAAGGTAGACAACAAAATTTAAAGAACCGTCTAAAGCCCTCGAACCTGAGTTGATATATTTGTGATTTTTGTTACGAAGTTTTTTTCGTTGAAGTATTTGTTAGATGAATTTAAGATCATTGAATATTGTTGGATTGGTTGCTATCCGGGCGGATAGTCCAATACACAAAGGAGACTATGCCCATTTTTTTTTTCTAAATGGACACTTAGTAAAACCTTTATGTGAGTTATGTTTTTCTCGCGCTCATCATTTCAGTGGTATTGACATTTGGTACTATTTTACAGTGTCTAGATCAAGTCGGCAAAGCCTCGTGAAGTTAATGCAAGAGCATTTTATTTTCATAGAGCGCATGGTGTTTTGGATGATGGAAAGTTGCGAACGTTTTACCAACGGATCTCTATGACCCACATTTGGATTTCCTTTTTATTACTTGTTCTCCTTATATGTATTTATTTCATTCGCATCTCAAAAATCCCCACTTTTCCTTTTTTGATTATCCTTGGCTTGGGTATCATTGGTTTAATATTCAACTGAAGACTTTAGTTTCTTGTATCCATCTCTATAAGGCTTAGGTTCTTTCATTATTTTCATTTTGGGGATTTTTTGTCTGCTTGTTCTTCTTTTTATTTTAATAAATTTGGCTCTTCGAGTTTTCTAAAAAAATAGTCTTCATCTGTGAATTTTTCTAGAAGATTTAATTAGCTAAAGTTACTCATTAATTCTTTGTTACTCAATGTGCCTGATTAATTATTTTTTTGTAATATTATTTATAATTATTTTATTTACAAATTCGAAAATATGGGATAGTTCAAAACCGTGCCAAAAGAAAATCAAATTTTGGCATGATTTTGACTGTGCCAAAAGTGTACCAAAATGTAATCGATCTGGCATAGCTAGAAACTGTGCCAACAATATCAAATTCTGGCACAGTTTAAAAGTGTGACAGAAGTGAATCCGTTTGGCGAAATATGTCACACTTTTTAATCGCGCCAGAAAAAAAATGTCAGTTTGGAATACGCGATTCTGGCACCATTCAAAACCGTACCAAATTTGATCTGGCACAATTTTAAACCGTGCTAGATTACTATTTTTGGTGTAGTGCTCGGGCATTAAACTTCTGTCATGTGGAGGATTTGACAGAGCGCATGCGTATGGGGCTATGATCTATGTGGGAGAATCATCGACCATCGACTCGTCCTTCCCAGTCGTTTGGCAGAATTTGGCATGTTTCCTGGGATTATCTGAAGTGGATGTGGAGGAGGGTAGTTGCCGAGATACTGGCTGACGAGACCGGTCAAAGGTGGTTCTCCATGTTTGACACCATATAGGGAGGTGTTGTTGTTTTCCCTAGGCTGGTCTGGGCTTATCGTTCCATGGAGCGCCTTCGGTATTATATTCAACTAGGGGAGGTTTGGGAACCCCAAGATGTAGATGATGATGGGGCAGGTTCTTCTGGCAGCTGTGGGTAGGATCCATGAGGAGTTTTATTTGTGAAGCTTTTTTGATGTGTTTGGTGATGTGTGGGAATAAATTTTGGGAAAGTTATCTAGGAGTAGTTTGGCTTGTTTTATTTTTAGGACAATAGGGTTAGGTTGACGGGGGAAGTTGCTTGACTCCCTATGGTGATATAGTTGTAACAGAATTTTTTGTCGGTGAAATAGGTTTTTATTTATTTATTTATATTATTGTGCCTTTTCATGAGTTTTGCATTTAATTTATTTATACCAATCACTAAGGCCTACATAATCATTTTGTTCATGTACATGATAAAAATGAACTGTCATTCTCGGAGATAAGAAAAAAAAATATTTTGTGAAAAAGAAGGGGGCCGTGCTCATGTGAAGCGTGTGAGATGCCTACATACCTTTAGGGGTTTTGAAATTTTTTTGAGTACCATTTTGGAAAGAAAAAATACTTTTAGAGGATAAGTCCCCATATAGTTCTGAGTAGAGGGGAATGGAGATTTGTTTTAGAAAATAAGGGAGATGAGAAGAGTCGTAGCGCACCGAGATTTCGGACTAAGGGTAGAATTTCTTGAGACGGCTCAGGTTGACTGGACGGGCCATCTCTTCCCCATCAAGGTCGGTGAACATGGAGGCGCCACCGGATAAGATTTTTTTCACAATGCAGGGGCCACTCCAATTGGACTTGATTTTCTCTCTAGGGTCCCAGATAGGTTCTACTATTTCTTTAAGGGATAAATCTCCTTCTCGGACACCACAGTCCTTAAGTCTCTTATTGAATGATTGTGGTATTAGGTGATGGTACCCTTGTATATGATATACGCCTTTCAGTTTCCTTTCGTCCAAGAGTGACAACTCGTCAAGATGGCTTTGATGCCAGTCTTCCTCACTAACTTTTCTCTCAAGAATGATGCGTAATGAAGGAATTTCTAGATCAACGAGTAGGACTAATTCCATGCCGTATACCAGAGAGTAAGGGGTATCCCTAGTAGATGCTCGAACTAAAGTGCGGTATCCCCAGAGGGCGTACGAGATTCGATCAGCCCAATCTCGACAACTCTCGATCATTTTGTTGATGATGGCTTTATTAGCGTCTTCAACTGCACCATTGGTTTACGAGCAGTAATGAGAAGATTTATGTCTCCGGATCCCATACTCGTAGCTCACCTTTGCAACTTCTACCTCAAAATGTAACCGATTGTCTGACACTGGCTTGTGCGGGACCCATATCGGAACATGATATTTTTTCGGATGAAATTGGCCACCTTCTTGTCATTTAGAACTGCATAGGACTCAAATTTGACCCATTTGGTGAAGTAATCGATGGCAGCCAAGATGAATTCATGCATGTTTAAGGCTTTGGGTGTAACTTTCCCTATGATATCGATACTTCATGTGGATAATGGTTAGGGAGAAGTCACATTGTATAGTTCTCAATGAGGCAAGTGTTAGAGGTTGGAGAATTGCTGGCATTTAAGACATCTTCGTACATAGGTGGTGCAATCCTGAATCATGGTAGTCCAACAGTAGCCTTATCGGATATTTTTTGGATAGCATATGTCCATTCATGTGGGGTCCGCACTCCCCACTGTGGATTTTATGCATTACCTCTTCAATGTCAGCCCCTGCGATGCAGTGTAAATGGGTTCCATCAAAATTTCTCTTGAATAGTGCTTTATCGCAAATAATATATTGGGCAACCAGTTTGCGGAGGGTTGCTCGGTCTTTCTTGTTAAAATAGTGGGGATACCTACTGTGCTTGAGGAGGCGCCAAATATCATAGTACCAGCAATCGACTATATCAGGATCTTCTTCTGTGATGAGTTTAATGTGGAAGCAGTGGGTGGGTTTAGCTTGCTTTTGGACCAGGAAGGGGGACATCGTTATTCTTTCTAACATGTTAATCATGGAGACTAAGGTAGAAAGGGCAGCAACAAAGTTGTTTTTTGCTTGGGGCAGTAATGGAAGCTGACATCTTAGAATTAGTAGGCCAGCTCTTCTATATAGTGATGGAAGGGTAAGAGTTTCTCGTCCTTGACTTTCCATCTGCTGAGTACTTGACCGATTATAAGGGATGAATCCATGTAGACATCTAGGTATTGAATTTATTTTTTGGGAGCGACTTTGAGGCCTACCATGCATGCCTCGTATTTGATCATGTTATTGGTGCAGGAAAAATCCAACTTGATGGAAATGGAAGTTCGAGGGTCATCAGGGGAAATTAGGAGTATCCCAATGCTATATCCTTTCTTGTTGGCGGCACCATAAAAGAAAATTTGTCATCGGAGGTCTTCTTGGGAGGTATAAAGGATATTTTCATCCAAGAACTCAGAAATCCAAACATCAATTTCTTCCATAAGGTGGTCAGTAAGGTAGTCAGAGATGACTCTACCTTTCATGGCTTTCTGCGTGACATACACAATGTCAAATTCGGTTAATAACATCAACCATCGGGCCATTTTTCTAGACTGTGTAGGTTTCTTAAGCAGGTATTTGATGGGATCCATTCGGAACACAATTTTGATAGGAAAGACAAGCATATAGTGCCGTAATTTTTGGGTGACCCAGACAAGGGTGAAATACGATTTCTCAAAGGCAGTGTAGTTAACTTCATACCTAGTAAACTTGTAACTGGCATAATAAATGTCCCTCTCTTTAAGGGACTCTTCAAGATATTGATCTAATAAAACCCCAACTACGGTGTCTTCCACGGTTAGATTGGAGTAGGGGAGGACCAGGCTATAGTGGCGTGAGTACCGGAGGTCGGCTTAAATGTTGCTTGATTCGATCAAAGGCCTCTTGGCAAGCTTCATTCTAAACTTTAGTTTAATCTTTCCAAAGGATATTGAGGATGGGTTCACAGATAGAAGTTAGTTGGTTCATCAGATACAATTCAGTTGGATGATGAACCAGGTGATATACAGCAATTTTCTAAGGAATCCTCAAACTTCCTTTTCCATTTGGGGTGGTGGCATTTCAAGTATGTTTTTCAGTTTGGTAGGATCTGATTCCATCCCTTTCTCACTAACCATGAATCCCAAGAGTTTTCCTTTGGTAACTCCAAAAACACATTTTTGTGGGTTAAGTTGCATTTGGTATTGCCGTAGTCACTCGAAAAACTTCCAAAGAGCGGGAACATGACCTTCCCTAATCTTAAAAATGATAATCATATCATCCATGTAGACCTTGACTTTCATGTGTATTAGATAATGCAAGATGCTTTTGGAAGCCCTCTAGTAGGCAGCCCTTACATTTTTTAGACCGATTGGCATCGGTGTAACAGAAGGTTCCCCAAGGGGTGTGGAATGAGGTTTTCTCTTGATGATCCCAGTTCATATTAATCTTATTATATGCAAAACCATCAATAAATGACTTGAGAGCGTGGCCAGCTGTATTGTACATAATCGTGACGATATTGGGTAGCAGGTAATCATCCTTCTGGGAGGCATTATTAAAATCTTGATAGTCACTGCACATGTGAACCTTTCCTTAGGATTTCGACATGGTTACGATGTTAGCTAGCCATGTGGGATATTCGATCACACGAATGAAACCCACGTTCAATTATTTTAGCACTTCTTCCTTAACCTTGAGCGACCATTTGGTGCGGAGCTTTCACAACTTTTGTTTGATCGGTTTGCATTCTAGAAGGGTTGAAATCTCGTGCTGAGCGATCTTGGGATCAATGCAGGGCATATAGTCATAGGACCATGCAAAGATGTCCAAAAATTCCTTCAGTAATTCCTCAAATTACGCGCGCTCTTACTTATAAAGGGTGGACATATCCTAATCTCGTGCATGTTGCTACTAGAATAACGATTAATAACAACAATTTCATCTTTATTAACTTGAATGTGATTATGTTGTTTGTTATAAACCTTATTAAGATTAGTTGAGAGTTATTCATTTTTAAAATTATCACCATCAAGAGTTTGGTTATAATCAAGACAATTAATGTAAGCCACAACAAGATACTCAAAATATTCATTTATTTCATTATTGGGAAAAACAACGCTGAGAACCTCATCGAAGGAGGGATCTATTACGTCAGAATAGAGAGGAACAATAAAAGAACAGGAAATGGGATAAACATTTGGGTTAGGTTGCATTTAAATGGGTGGAATGCATCAATAACTTTGATCAAGTGGGATGGATCTGATAATGTAGTGCTTGCATGGATCATAAAGAGTGCCAGCCCCAGTGTCTGCAAGTTGAATGAATCCTTGGATTCACTTTTTTCTAAATCTTTGGTAGAAACTATAGTCTTTGGTTACACATGATGCTGGGAACCTTCAACCCATGCGTAACTGTCCTGCAAAAAGATCTCCATTTTAGGTTTCATCTTCTTGTCCATATGATCATACCATGATAAGGGAAAGCAGTAAAAAGGGAAATCTTCACCTTTTCTGATAAATCTTTTGTTTAAGGAATGTCTTGAGACAATGTTGGCACTCTCTAGGCTTCTATTTAATCGAGGTTGGCAGAGCATTCTGAGTTCTTCTGCTGAGGGTTGACAACCCAAGACATAAGGAGGAAAAGCTTCTCCAATACCATGGGTTCAATTATTCCCCGTTGTCATTGTCCTAGCCCCAGTCCTGGCATGAAGTGTATGTTCTTGAACATCTATATCACATTGACTATGCCATGAGGGTTGTGTTATGGAAAAACTCTTTCTTTAAAACGTTCCCTGCTGGGAATGGAAGCGGTTTGAGTTGAAAACCTAACAGAAGCATATCCTTTCCCCCATATTGTATCTCTAGTACCAGAAAATTGGTGCTTGCATTTTCGGTGTTATCATTGTCGCCCAAGATGGTGATGACATGACCATTGGCAAAGAACTTCAGTTTCTGATGGAGGGAAAAAGACACACCCTTGATTCTATGGTGCCATAGTTGTCCAAGCAGTAGATTGAAACAAGCCAGGATGTCTATGACTTGGAATTCAGTGATGGGATTTATAGGGCCAACCCCTATTGTAAGCTTTAAGGATCCCATCACTTCCCAACGAGTATTATCATAAGCATGCACCGCGACAGAGGTTAGAGTAAGGTCACTCACTTTCAGTCCTAAGTAATTGAGGGTTCTCAATGGGTAAACATTAAGAGCAGATCCATTATCGACAAGCGAACGTGAGATGGTCTTTCCTAAGACATCGACAAAGATATTGAGAGAATAGTTGTGGTTTGGACCAATCTTAGGGATTTTTTTAAAGAAGGAGACCATTCTAGTAGAGGTTAGAGATTTAAACAAATTCACTGCTTCTTCTTATATGGTGGATGGCAGGACTTTAGGCCCTGTAAGTTATCTCATCAAGGCATTTCGGTGTAATTAGGAAGACATAAAGAGTCCCCATAGAGTGATGTTATCTTGAGTTTTCTTCAACTGATCAAGGATCTTGCTCTCCTCAAGGGCCATTTTTGACATAGGATGTTTCTCAACACCTTTTCCCTTATCGATTGTTGATGGTTGTCGAATTAGAACTTGGGATTGCCTCCCTGATATAGTCATATGGTTCACTGAAAAAAGGAAAAATAAAAATCCCATTTCCTCATCTATCTCGGGTTGTTCAGCCACCTTGTTGATCTCTCCTACCAGCTCCTCAAACGATATCATTCCACATATATACTGACTATTGGGGTAGTTTTGTCTAGAGTTTTCTCTTCATCCGATCTATCGAATTCTTCCCCCCATCTGGCGACGAAATCATCTTTCCATAAAAATTCAATGTATCCAAAACCTCTACGGTCTCTTCATATAGATCCTCCCACTCAACGGGGATATTTACAAGCGAAGGGACTAGGCGCCCTTGTAGTTTTAAAGCATCAAGTAGCTCAGACGTACTGAAAATTTCACTGGTCTATTGGAATAAGTTCGCCATGATCTGGATGAAATTAACTAATTTGACTTCATCGGTATGTACGACCTAATTATCTGACTCTCGATCCCATCTTCAAGCTTCTAAGAACAGTGTAATGAATCTCTAGAAGTCAATGGTCATCTTTGAGGGAAATTTTAGCCCGAACTCTGGAAGCTAGTTCAATACTACTAATAATTCCATATCTTTTTCTCTAGTGTAGGTACAGACAATAATGCATGCTCTTGTAAGAAGTGACAAAGCCTGATCGGCAAAATAGGTAGGATGTAGGAGAAAATATGGACAAACTTGGAGGGGTTAAGGGGAATATATGGGTGATTTACTGGGTACAATCTGGGTAGATGGATCAAATTTTGGGTTTTCTTCTAGGAAGATCAAATTTGTATGATTTGAAAGTGGATTACGGGTAGTGTTTGGTTTAGGATTGGATGGTGGGGCAATGACACCCCGGTCAATCAAACCTTGGATTATGTTTTGGAGATGGAAACATCGATTAATGGTATGGCCATTAGTTTGGTGAACATCGTAATGGGCATCTGGTTTGAAATTTTTGGGCAGTGGGTTTGGTAATGGACGAGGGTCCAATGACATGATAAAATTTTTACTTAAAAGGGATTGGTAAACTTTGGGAGGGGAGCGTGAAGATTGATATATTCCTTTCTAACTGGGTTAGGGTGGCTTTGTGGTGCCCAGGAAGTAGTAGGTTGATAGATGTTGTTAATGGTTGAAACTGTGGTATAAGCAGGCTTCTTGTACTTTTTAGGAGTGAACTGTCCGATTACTTTCTTCAGCTCAACTTTTGTCTTAGGAAGGCTTTCTTCAATCTCCACTCCTACTTCCGGAAGGGCTAAAAAATGAGGGTAATATTATACTCCCATCATCGCTCGAACATAGGGTAAGAACGTCTTCTTCGTAATACTGACTTGCTCCTCTTCAGAAGGCTTGTTGGTCATGGTGTCGCTTTCTCTCTCCACCTTACTATGAAGTTACTGACATTTTCCTCGAGATTCTATTTGAGAAGTTATAAATCACGATGGGTAACCTCTAACTCTTCATTATACTTGTATTGTGACATGAATTCATGGCCAACATCACCCCAACTACAAATCCTAGACTCCTCGAGAGATAAGAACCAACGAAGAGCACTGTACTTCAAAGTTTGTTAGAAAATTTGGGCCATTATTTCCTTGAAGGCTCCTAGGAGAGTCATGGATCGGTAGTAACTTCGGAGATGAACAATTGGGGGTCTATTACCCTCGAATTTCTCAATGTTGGGCATCTTAAAATTTTCTGTAGCCATAAGGAACCATATGGTTATAATCCATGTAGTTCTCGGAGATTCGAACTTGGTAAAACGTTTTCTTCAACATCTTAAGGTCCTCCTTGACTTTGTTCAATTATTCTACCTTCGTATCAATGGTCTCGGGTAGATACCGATTTTCTTATATCTCATTAACCTCGATTTGAAGATTATCAATCTTGGAAGTGAGTTGGGCTAGTACTGTCATCAAATCCGGATACACATTCGATACTTGATCAACGTTCTCCATGGAAAGTGGATGAAGATAAATTTTAAACTTGAAGGAAGTAGAGAAGGGATAGATGGAGCCTCGATATAGTTCGAAAAAAGACCGAATCCAATAGGAAGCCAGGCCAAGGGTCGGGTATGCGATTAATCTCAGAATGAGAAAAAATCAGATTTATTTTTGAAAGAGAAAGGGAATCTTTTATTATTGAAAAAGGAGGAAAATATTTTTGAAATTTTTGGAAAAGAGGAGGGAAAAATGTTTTTGGGTAGAAAAAAAGAGGAAAAACCTTTATGGTAAAAGGAAGGAAAAATGATTTTGGTATTTTGATAAAATAGGGGAAAGATATTTTTTGACACTTTTGGTAAGGAAAGAGCAAAATCGGGAAAAAGGGTCTCAGCATGATTATTATTATTATTATTATTATTATTATTATTATTATTATTATTATTATTATTATTATTATTATTATTATTATTATTATTATTATTATTATTATTATTATATTATTATTATTATTATTATTATTATGTTATCACTTGTATTAGGTTTACCTAAATGAAAAAAGAAATACTGGACGGAGCCCGAGCCTGGAAAAGTCAGGTTTGAAAAATATATAAAAACATGGTTGGACTTGTTTCCAGGACCATGGACAGGATCCCGTTTTGAAAGAAACAAAATTGCGCAAAAATTTGGGTGGCATACTGACCCATCATTTCGACAGAGTTTCGGGTAGTAACCAAAAAACTAAATATCAGTGCCCTAGGTTCGACACCTATATGAAGGTATGCAGTTGTTGGGTTAATTGGAAGGGCTCCCCTTTTGGCATGACTTCCATGATATACGTCTTGCCTTTGAGGGCAATCAATATGTGTGGACAAGCCATTTGATATACCTGAGTGTACGTGAATTGCCCCACTATATAACTCGTGGGGACATTACATGTGAGAGATAATTCGATATACTCGACGTACGTGAACGAGTACCCTATGATATACCTCCCATTATGACTTCGTTCATGTGGTATAATGCGGGGGTAACCGTTCGATATATGTCGAATGTACTTGGCCAGTGAAAGGTGAGAGTCATATCGCTTAGGCTAACTGCAACCTGCCGGACCATCACCATCACGAAGTGACCCCCAACTATGGGACAAAATTTTGTTAATAGACATGCTCTTTGGTGATGTAGTGTGCAAAATGCATAATTCTTGATTTGTATATTATGAGGAGAGTATTTTGTTTGGCATGATGAGCACTATACTAATAGGGCATAATGCACAAGTATAAAAAGTAAATCTAACATGGAGAATGAAGATTATACTAAGTATGGATATATGAGGGTGAGTAATGTGTGAATATCTACAAGTGAGTGTGTGGTAGTGAACCTAGCATGGATCAACTACAAGTGGTGTATTACAATTGTGAGTGAGCTTGGATATATACTAGTGTGATAAGTGGAGGTGTGTGTTAGTGACACCTAAGCATGGATATTCTAAGTAGTGTGTGTAACATGTGGATATACGCGATCCTATGTGTAAGTAATGTGAAGTGCACATGAGAAGTATCTATAAGTTTGTGAGTGAGTAGTGATATAAGCATGAGGTATATATGTGCAAAAATAATATAGGAGAAAAAGGGAACATACAGGTAGGTGCATACGCATACAAGCAGAAAATGATGACACCCATACAAATAGAGTTTAGCCCTCTTATGAATATTATCCCCGGCGGAGTCGCCACTATGGCCATCCCGATATCTCTCTTTCCTCTCTCCCTTGGGGGAAGGGAGGGGGAGAAAAAAGTCTCGCACCCGCTTTCTCTAAGAGCATTTTGGTCGTTTCGGTGTGTGGTGAATGTAAAGAGATGGATTCGCCAACCTATTTTGTACAAAACAATCAAAAGAACATGTTGCCGCCTAGAGAGAGCGGCATCAAAGAGAAATTGATGCTGACAAAACCAATAGTTCAAAGGTTAGGGGTCTAAGTTACGGAATGGGAAGGTGTTAGGCATGCATCCTGCCCTTTCGATCTCTCATGGACTTGCGTTACTGTTTTTATTAATTTCTTTGTGAAGTGTGTGTACATCTATATATATAAATGGATATCTGAATCACCCAATCATACCATGGAAAAGATAAAGTGGGGTTATCCATAGGATTGTTCCTAAAATAATATTTAGAAGATATGATGTATGCGTTTATCGGGATATTGATCGTTATGATGAAACGATAATATATGTTGGATGAAACACTAATAAGGATCACAAATATAATATATATTAAAATAATGTATTGATGAAAATGTGACAAATGCGAAAATGGAAAAATTAGAAAAATTAAAATTTGGACTCGAGTCTTAGGTTTTAACCCGAAATGCCTATGTAGCCTACAAATGCATCAAATTCCACGTAGTTCACATGAGGCATAATGGTGGGGTTTATCCCATTGATTCGAATGAGAATTTATTATATGTGTGTGTGTGTAGAAAATGTATTTCTATTTTTGAAAAATTGTGGTAGATTATCTCGTTGGAATTTATAGGTGTAACCCCTTTTTTTGTTTATTTTTGAGTTTTTTTATAGAAAGTGAAGTATGTACAATATAACTAATAAAAAAGGTGAGATATTAAAGTGTTTGAACTAGATTGAGAATTTATGTAACTAATGCAAAAATAATGAAATTTAAAGAAATAGGAGAATATTTGGACCTTCTTTGGAGAATTGAGGCTTGATGATGATCTTTGATGAGCTCACTTGAATTTTAGGATGAATGTTGGATGAGAGAGTGATATTTTGCTAAATTGGGTATAAAAATGATGGGAATGCAATATGAAAAGGGATTTCACATAAGGAAACTTCGTTGATTACAAGAGAATGTTGTTGAGATCACTCATTTCGACGGATCTGAGGTGTGCTTTGGGAGTGAGGTCACGCCATCCATTTATAGGGTAAGGGGGTGCCAATCGACATATCCCTAGCCCTTCCAATTAGTAGGTAACCCTAGGTATATTGCCGATAGGTAGGGAAATGGACCTACCAATCGGTAGTCTTGTGCAGATTGTTATGAAAAAATGATCGCATAACGTAATCCACTGATACAAGTTACGCACGGGTCATACCATTAGAAAGGTAATTTAGATACCTTCAAGAGTCCTTTGGGCCTCTCTCGGGTCCGAGAGTTGACTGTGGGTCAAAAGATGCTCGAAAGTGCTCGTCGAATGTAAATGGATTGTTTGTCTGAATGGGGAGTTAGAATCATGAACAAGGTGGACCGTTGGAAAGGTTATGCGAGTTACTTCGACATTCCAAAGAGCTTTGCTCAGTTCGAAAAGTTAACCTTCGTCAGCCGGGGCCCGAAAGTTCTCGATTACCTTTTGGAGTAAAACGGATAATTTATTTGTACCATAAGGCTGATTTGAGCACAGGACGGACCGTGATAAAGGGTATTCAGCGCCCTTTTAAGACTCATTCATTCTCGTTCAATATGAAGAGTTAACCTTGATCAAATGGAGTCCAGGAGAGCCCAATGGCCTCCAGATCAATTTTAGGGGAAAACGAATCGTTAGTATGAACAGTTTTGTCATTTTGCACATAGGGCGAACCGTTGTAAAGGGGTTTTAGTTCCCTTCAAAGATTCAAAAATCTTTCTCTCCGAAGATGGAGTTGATTGGGGTCCAATTGTGGCCCGGGAGTGCTCGGTGGCCTTTAAATCGATTTTTTTGATAAAATGGTCCATTTGTCCAAACCATTATGACGATTCGTGCATGGGGTGGACCATTAGAAAGGGTATTTAGAAACCATCAAATATTCATTGAGCTTTCTCTTTGTTGAGGAGGTGCTAGGTACCTAAGGAGAGGCTTAAGGGGTCCTAGAATGTGGTGTCTACAATGACAAAAGGAGTATGAAAATATTGATCGGTGTCCAGTATGCGATGAACCTAGACATGTGCAATCTACTGGCAAGGAAGGAACAAGCTCAAAATACCTCAAAAAGTGTTGAAATATTTTCCCGTTGGGCCTATATTGAATTGGTTTTTCACAGTAATATGGATAGCGAAGGCAATGACTTGGCAGGCTAGGGCAGAAATAGGGGATAATCTCATGCATCATCCTATTAATTCTACAACTTGGAAGATGATGAATTATGAGTATCCCAATTTTTCTCGAGAACAACATAACATTCGTTTGGAAATATCAATATATGGTTTCAATCCATTTGAAAATCTAAGCATCAATCAGAGTGTATGGCCAGTGATCCTATCACCACTCTACCTCCCTTCTTCACAATGCATGAGACTTGAATTTTCGATGCTGTCTTTGTTGATACCTGGGCCAAAGGCACCAAGTGATGACATCGATGTCTACTTGATCCTTTGGTAAAAGAATTAAATGAATTGTGGGAAGTGGGAGTGCAATCATTTGACTCTTTTAGAAAAGAAGAGTTTACGCTGCAAGCTATGTTGATGTGGGAAATTCATGATTTTCCAGCTTATGGGACATTATCCGGTTGTGTAGTACATTGTTATTTGGGGTGTCCTATTTGTGGAGAGAATACTGAATCTCTTCATCTCCCTTCTAGCTCAAATAATGTATACCATTGCCATAGGAGGTTTTTACCCCGACTCATAGTTTTAGATTTAGAAAAGGTTCCATTTTTTTATCAGGCGGGGTTGAACATAGGCTACCTCCGAGAAAATTTCATGTTAAGAAATTGAAAGTAAATCTTCTAATTGGGGCCTTAATATTCCAGGTAAGAATCCTATATTGAAGAATTTCAAGCATAAGAAGACCCCAACTGGGAATGAAACTGAGACAAGAAGGGTATGGTTTAGGAGGTGAATTTATTTGACTTGCCTTATTAAAAGAGTAACTCGGTGCACCATAGATTGGATGTGATGCAAGCAGAGAAGAACATAACTAAACATATTATGGGAACCTACTTTGCTGGGAGTCATTTGAGGGATGGAAAAAATGCAGGAAAAGACCTTATATCGTTGAAACTTATGCCACAACTATAGTTGAAAGAAGATAGTAGGGGAAGGATAATAATTCCCCCTAATGAGTTTACTTTGATGAGTGAGGAAATAAAAGCGATTTTAGACACAATATATAATTTGAAGGTTTCATCTAATTTTTAATCCAACTTGCAAAGAATTGTGAATTATGCTACCCATGATTTACATAAGTGAAAGTCCCACTATTGGCATGTGATCATGAAATTGGTTGCTCTGTTGTTATGGCATTATTTCACTAAGAACAAGGATTTGCGGAGGGCCATTATGAAAATTATCATCTTTTTCACACTTTTATGTGAGAAGGCAATCAGTCGAAAGCACATAGTGGCCGCAAAAGTAACCCTTGCCGAAGCGATGTGTGTTTTAGAGGAGTACTTTGCCCCATTATTTTTTGACATAAGTGTTCATTTGTTGTTATACTTATGCGACGATGCACTTCTTTGCAGCCCAGTTAGATATCGATATGTCAAGAATACACAATAAATTGAAGGATTAATTGTAGAGGTATATATCATCATGGAGTCATAAATCTATACTCGGGAATATATGCCTGACAAAAGAAGGATCGATAGCAGTGATGCGTTCGTCGATGATGGTGGTAAAGTGATGGGCATGCGAGTGAAATTAATGAGTCTATAGCATGAACAAGTAGCTTGTTATCTATTTGACACATATGAAGATATTGAATAATGGAAAAAGTACGTTTATATTATTTTAATTTTTATACATGATCAATTTCATAATATATTCGTCCTAATCAATGCAAGAAATATGATGCGTGTGGGAACAATAAAAGACGAAGAATGATGGAGCATAATCAGACAACGAATTTAGGTTGTAGGTGTCACACGAGGTACTTATAATGGGAATGTAACATATTAAATGACATATTATAAGAAATCTTTGAAACTGACGTAAATAATTTATCTATAATCTCAGCTCTTAAAATGGGTGATGCGACATCATGGCTTGCTCGTCTAACCACCGGCCCCTTATTCATGGCACACGAGTACAAAATGTATCGTTTGAACAGTTATGTATTCATTGTAAGGTTGTACGAGGAAAATACAAATGTATAGAAATCGGGCATTTCATACAAGGCTCTTACTTATTTTCGAGCCAGTGTGAAAGATAAAAAGCATCATTGAAGATGAAATGACTTACTATGGTGTCATTCAGAATATAATTGAATTGGACTATATAAGCTTCAAAGTGGTTGTGTTTTACTATTATTGGGTAAGAGTTGAGGTTTAAAATGCTTGTAAAGTTAATCTTGGTACCAATTTGATCATGGTTGACTTTTCCAAGTTGAAAAGCAACGAGCACGTGAGTAATGAGCCGTTTGTTTGTGCTTTTTAAAAGGTCAAGCAAGTATTTTACTCGAAGTATATCAACAACGTGATATGGTCAATCATCCTACATGCACCAAACGTGTAGCATGGATGACGCGGCTGCTCCTACCGAATATCAATCCATTTTAGATGATAACCCAAATTTGAAACAATTTTTATATTTGTAATACGTATTCCAGTTACTTGAAACTATTGTATTATTCTAGTGCTTTATTATTATCAGATGATAGTTTAATGCTTTTATTCATTTTGATTTGATTGTTTTTTTTTGGATTTGAATCAAAATTGGTTGGTTGGATAGTGAATATGTTAATTTTGATTTTAATCAGTTTAAACATTAATTCAAAGTTCGTGACATGACTCGAATTTGAAACAATTTTTAGATTTGTAATAAGTATTCCGATTATTTGAAACAATGCTTAGTTTTGTTTATGATATGGATTTATATTCTTATAATGTTGTTAACTTACATTCTTCTAGTGAATTATTATATCAGACGACAGTTTAATGCTTTTATTCATTTAGATTTGATCAATTTTTGTGGATTTGAATCAAAATTGGTTGGTTGGTTATTAAATACATTAATTTGGATTTTAATCAGTTTAAGCATTAATTCAAAGTCTGTGACATGACCCCAATTTGAAACAATTTTTAGATTTGTAGTCTTATAATGTCGTTAACTTGTATTCTTTTAGTCCTTTAATTAATTTGGATTTTAATCAATTTAGTGATTTTATTCATTTGGATTTGAACATTTTCTCACATATATTTTTCTACTACTAACAACAAATTTTATAGGAAATGTTTACATCAGGGCTTCAGGGAAGCGGGGGCAAGGAAGGCTCGTTTAGTTGGGGACTGTAGTGGAGAATATGATGGCCTTACAAGCTAGGGCCTTGGAGTTGCTGAAGATGATTATTGGCCCTGGGTACACGGATTGGAGCAAGGTGCCCTGGGAGCTTAATGGCCAAATGGGGGCATTATAGGTACTTGCTCATTTTCTTATTGTGTTGTATTTATATTTATATTTTATTATATTTTATAATTTAAGTAAAATTAACTTACTTTCTTTTTGTTTTTTTATTTTTTTGACAGGAACAATTCTTCTTTCCCCCACATTTACGAGACTCCGCGCTCGAATAATTAAGAGATCACTATTAAACATAGAAGAAAAACATGCGCGTACAGTACTTTGGCCAGGATCGGGAGTCCATCTTGCAACTTAGGGATACGGTACCCTCGAAGGAGCCAATATCATTGGCAAGTTGACAATGGTTTGTCAATAATGAGGTGTTGGAGAGGCAATTTTCCTCTCACCAATCGAGGAGGGAAAATCGGCACAAGAAGGTCGACATGCGCTACTCCGGGTGTGCGTCTTACGCTGAGCACAATATGGTAATTTTTTAATGTTCTTTCATTTTAGTTTTATTTTATTCTATTTAGTGACAGTTATGTACTAATATACTAATTTCGTATTATTTTATTTCAGGAGACAGGGAGTGGCGAGTAATCCACATAGGCTCGATGCCTATGTGGCAAATCGAATGAAGAAGGGGAAGGATGCGGAGGTCAATCTCATTGTGGACACCACTATTGTAATTTAAAGTATTAATTACGTTATAAAAATAAAAATTTATAACCGTATACTTTTTTATTAATTTAGCTAACCGTGTACGATTTTGTTGTTTTAGGAAAAGCTTAAGGAGCTTCACAACTCTCAGAGTGATAACAACAACGCATCTCCCACTACAGACGCACTCATCCAAGTGCTCAGCCAAGATTATAAGGTCCGTACTTGAGGGGTGAGCTCTTGGGTGGGGAAGTCATATCTCGTTAGGATTGTATCGAGCAACGCTTGGCTAGCTCACAAAGTGGACAAGTTTTCGACCAACCACGGAAAAAAGTTAGAAAACTTGGAGTGAACGATGCATAAAATGATCGAGTATATCAATGGTGCTTTTAAAGGCCATGTTAGGTCCAACTCGATGAAGGGCAAGGAGAAAGTGGTGGACAAGGGGACCACTGCTCAATCTTTTTCACCCTCACCCTCACTAATACCCCCATCTACATATGACATATTCGTCACCCCCACCCATACCCCCTTCCCATGGCCACTTTCAACTATTGGTTGGCCTATTGTGTATATGGTAGACATATGGGGGGTGATAGAATAGCTAGGGGTTGAAGGTACTAGATACGCGCCCTAGTACTATAGTGCATAACTGTCCGTTGCAACCGCACGAGGCACATGTCCACGTCACGGATGTGTACGTGGGAAAAGATAATGAACCCGTGTAGTTGAATGAGAAGCGCAACGTTAGTACTATTGAGGGTTATCTCAATTCCTATATAGTATGGCCTACCTTCCTCCTTTAAAGTGATGACGATTGAATAATTATTTGTAATAATTCGATCACTATTTATATATTATGATTATGAACAACAACTTTGAGTATTGAATATATTGAATGTTATTTATAATTTATTCTTTGATATAATGATTGAATGAATTTTGTATAGATTTAAATCTTATGAATGAATGAATTTTGGTTGATATATATATATATATATATATATATATATATATATATATATATGTATGTTTGTATGTATGTATATTTGTTGTAATAGGTTAAAATAGAGTGTTGGGTAGTGGCAGTGTCCATAATTGCCTAACAGTTTTTTTAAATGTTGTCCAGTATTGTCACAGATTTTGACCGTGATAAGTCCGTGATAAGTTAATAATTTTCAGGGACATATCACATTCAAAGTCCATGATAAGTTTTTCTTTGTTACGGACTTGTAACGATCAAAGTTTGTGACAAGGAAAAATGTGTCACGAGCTTTCGCCGTGATAATTATTTTTGTCACCCCAAAACTTGTCAAGGTTTTTTACCGTGACAATTCGTCAGTTTTGCTGTAGTAGACCAAAACCCTATTTACTTTTCTTTCCTTCAAATAAAGGAAATGATCATTCTTTTTCACCACAAATAGAAATATCTCATTTATGGTATCCCTATTTGAGTATGAAACAATTCATGTATCCTACGAATCTTGTTCATGATCCTCCTCATGTTTGGAGAACACTAGGCAACGACCATTTGGAAAAATTCACAAAACTACTAGAAGAGTTAATTGAAGGAAATTTTATATCCCACCTCATCCACTAAATTAGTATGGATCCAATGATCACCTTCAACGTTATAAAAATTGGTGGGTACAATTGTACACTCTATCCTTACCCAATCCGGAATGGAGTATCTCTCTCTAAATTCCCCTAAAGTTCTATGATTTACGACTTACACCATTTTTTCGCAACTCAGAAAGATAAAGTGATGAAAATGTGGAGAAATGAGAAAATCAGAGGATCATTACGGAGAATGAAGGAGATGCGAGAAAGAATAAGACTTATAAGTGAAAAAGTTGCAGAAACCTCCAGATGCCTTAAATACTTAAAGTGGTGGAAATTATGAGTGCGCCCTTCCAAGACCCAATGGGAAAAATACAGTAAATTTTCATTTCAAAATTCTTTACAAGTGTTGACAAGATTCACCAACTCAGCCGATCAATACCTATCTTGACAACGATCAAACCTCTCCGTCTCATTTAAGCTCCAATTATTTGGGAGAAATTGTGGGATAATTATCCGAACAAGACCGAATAACTCGAACTGGGCCCGAAATTAGGTGATAAAGATTCCCAAGTCATGATAAGAATGGAGAAGAGTTCAATTAGTTGGAATCTTGGATTAAATCATCTCTAAAATATCATAAATGTATGAAGAAATCCAAGAGACCTACACGGAATAACATCCTACCATTCTCTATAAATGAACCTTATCCTTTGGAAAATGGGCATGCAATTCTTGTTATTATGATCCAAGTAATAAGAAAGAGGGAAAACCCCCATGGACATAGGCCATTACCGAACCACGTAAATCTTTATGTTGTGTGATTATGATTGTGCGACTTATTCATTCTGTTAGGATTTAATTATTTAGGATCATTCATTATCGAAATTTTGCACCTACAAATTTACAAAATTTTAACCAAGAATAAAATTTAAACACAAAATTTTATCAAAGTAATATGAGAAAATAAAAAAAAAATGGTGGAATGAAATGTTCAAATACTAATAAATTTGTAATTATTATTCAATGCTTTTAATTTAACCACAAATAGGGCCTTTGAGAATTTTTGAGTACTTGAAAATTACAATTATCATCAAACACGTGAATGCCTTCAATTTTAACTGATGGAAGTGATTTTATGAACCAAATGCAAAATGAAAAGTATAACTCTTTTTTTAAATCCAACATATAAATCCTTGCTTCAGCTGGAAGGCTTGAGTATATTTACTTGAAATTTAACTAAGGGTCCGTTTGATAGCACAAAAATTCCAAGGCAAATTCCCCAAAGTTGAAAAATTCTGGTATTTTCCAGCTTTTAGGCTGTTTGATAGCCTTAATTTGCCCTGGAATTTGTTTTCTATGTACAACACCCCTTGAACACAATTTGCCACCCTAGGGTGGAATTCAATTCTTTGGGGGGGGGGGGGGGGTCAGGTTTTTGTTTGCCACCTTTGGGTGGCAAATCACTTGAAATCAATTAATTTTTATAACTCTATATATTTCATAAATATATAAATATATATTGTTAATAAATATATAATGTATAAATATATATATTTCGTATATTTATATATATTTCATATATTTATATAATTCATATATTTTAATATATATTTATATTTCGTAAATTTTGTATATTTCATATATTTTATATATTCCTTATATTTAATATATATTATTTACAAAATATATACATATATATTATGTATATGTATATTATATTCTGTATATATACAGTCATATTATATTGTATACGTATACAATGTATATTATATTCTGTATTCTGTATTTTATACGTATACAATGTATATTATATTCTGTATATATACATATATATAATATACGTATTATATTGTATAATATAGATATACAGTTACACATATATATATATTATATCACACATATAGATATACAGTTACACATATATATATTATATCACATATATATATTATATTGTATATTATATATATACATATATATAATATACGTATTATAATGTATATATTATAATATACATATTATAATATTATGTATATATTCTGTAAATAATATATATTTAGTATATTCAGTATATAATATAATATATATTCATATATTCCGTAAATAATATATTATATTTTCATAGATTTTTTATATTTAATAGATTTTAATCAATTATATTATTAAATATAAAAATCTATTATATTTAATAATATAATAGATTAAAATCTATTAAATGTACAAAATCTATGAAAATATAATATTTTATTTACGAAATATATTCATATATTAAATATATTATTAAATTATTCTATTATTTGCGGAATATATATATTTCGTAAATTATTATTAATTTTCGAAAAAATATACAAAATACATGAATATTCCAAAAATTAATAATAATTTACGGAATGTATATATTCCGCAAATTATATTAATTTTAGGAATATATATATTCTGCAAATAATATAATATATATTCATATATTTTGTATATATGGAATATATATTCCGCAAATAATATAATATATATTCATATATTTTGTATATTTAATAATATATATTTATTATATATATATATATATTCCGTAAACAAATTTTTCACTTTTATATCTATTTTCCAGCTTTTGCGTTTGATAGAAAATGTGAAAATTTGATGATTTTCCAACTTGTATCAAACAGACACAAGTTGGAAAATATTCATTTGCCTTGGAATTGTTTGCCCTGGAATCAAATGTCCTGGAATCATTTGCATTTTCCCAATTTTCTATCAAACGGACCCTAAGTTCATTTAGACCTTTTTTTTTTTTTTTAAAGTAGTAATATTGGAGATACAAGTCAAGTCTTATTTCCCTTGTTTATCTTTCCTTTGTTTAGTTCTTCACTTCTTGTATTGATTACCAATCGGATCTTCAGAATGTTTTTTATTGTGTTTTGTTTTTAGATGTTTATAATACTTATTTTAAATATATACGTTTCTTTATTATATTTTTTAAAGAGACTTGCATGATATTTTCTCTCGTTTATAAAATTTGGACGCTAATGTCCATAACTTAATAAAAAAGATGCACGTGCCAAACTACACTCTTCCCCACTGCCTTCCAAATTAATTGAGTTTGCTACACCACATTAATCATTTGTCCTATTCTACGCTTATATTCCTCAATGTTCTAATTATAAAAACCTAATAGAAAGCCCTACAATCCTTATTTTTTAAATTAAAAATGCAATTTTACTATATATTTATAAAAATAATGCACTCAAAAATATTTCACACAGTGAATTCGCACCCGGGAGGAGAGAAACCAACATTGAATATGCATCTCAAAGGCTGAATTCAATTTGAATAAATGTACTCATTAAGATTAAAGAATTCAGTATTTAACCAAGTTCATATTTGTGAGATATGAATTTAATAAATATGTTTTAATGGATTCATATCTCAAAGATGGGAATTCTTTTCAAATAAATAGTTTGCATCTCCTAGATACGTATTAAATTTAACTATTTTAAGATGAATTCGCACCTCGAAAGTGAGAATTCGCTGGACATAAGAAAACAAATCTTTTTCTTCAGTCATGATGCATAAACTTGTTTGGAAACTCACTTTCCATCCTCCGACGATTTCCGTTAAACCTGTTGTTGGTTTCCACTACTTCCTATGGCTATTTCCATTGCCTCCTCTATTGATTGTCTTCTCATTCAATCAATCGTTATTCAGAAATTGACACTACTTGCATAGTTAGTAGTTAAATTGTTTTTTGTAAATAAATATTATGTGTATATGTTGTATGTATATGTGTTTGTGCATGATAATTTTCACCATTTTTAAATGTTTATGTTATCCCAAAAAATATACCAAAAAAGGGTGGGGGATTGAGTATTGTAAATTAATTGTCTATATAATATTTTTCAAGCTTATCTCTCAAAGATGAATTGCAATAGAATGACTTCATTAGAAATAAAATGATTAATTAATCCATAAGTAATAAAGCTAAATAATTAATATAAATATTAAAGAGAGAGTAAGAAATATATGGCAAATCGAAATTTAATCGTGGTTTGATCTTACCTACATCCACGCTCAAGACGGTACTCGAGAAACTTCACTATCTCCGATTAACTAATGTAATTAAATAACCACACAAATATTTATCACAACTTATATGTTTTATAGCACCTTTTAGAATTTATCGCACCTCGCCACTATCATGCGTAAAGATACAATGAAGTTGAACCATAGTAATAACAAAAAGTGTTATAATTAGAGTGTAAAATAAAGATTTCTTAAATAAGAAACAATGGTGAAATGATTTTTTACTTTATCTTTATAGAATGTAAAATTTTAGACAATTACAAGTATAATGTTTGAGGGTATAGCTTTTTGATATTTATCACAAGTGGGGGAAGGATTGGAAACTTGGCTAAGAGGGGTTTCAATTAAAGTTTTTCTTCAAGTAGGTTTTATTCAAGATTTTGCTATAATGGAGTTTTGGCCATAAAACCTTCCAAATAGGTTTTAATTATTTTCTCTCTCTAAAAACTCAAATGTGTAGCAAAAATATGTCTCGGGTTTGGACCTTTGATAAAGATGGATCGAGTGGGAAGCTTTTAGTTCAAATTGAGTTTCTTAAAGATTATGCTTTAATGGAGTTTGTAGGACTAAAACTCTCAAATGGATTTTCTTAATTTAACTATCTAGAAACTTAAGGAATGGAATGACACTAGATTTTTAATGGAACTTTCAATTTTGAATGTTTTTGTATTAACTTATATAATTTGTAAGATAAGCAAAGGGTTCTTTTTATAGGCATTTCAAAAACTAGTCATTAGAGGATAGTTTTATAATAAGAGCCAAATTGTGTATTTTGAAATTCAAAATAGGGTTGTTGAAAATCTTTGTCCAAACTACACTTGGAGTCATTTTCACACATATAGAGTCGACTTTACATGAAGGGGATCTTTTTGAAAACTTGTCGCTTGATTTTTGGCTCAATTGAAAAAGTCAGAATACATTGGCCTAAAGTACCCTATGATGGAGTCAACTCCTTAAGTAGGCTATCTTGGATTCCACTCTGAAAGTAGGCCATTTCGAAGTCAACTTCAATAGTAGGCAATTGTGTTTTTTGTTGGTTTTGATCTAGGAAAAGTTTGGGAAGGTTTAGGGAAGTGGTTTAGGGTTTGTACTTGATTTTGAGGGATTGTTTACTTCTTTACAACCACTTCTAAACCTTTAACATTGAGATGAATTATTATTTCTTATCTTGTTCTCTTATTACTTGAAATGATAATTTAACTTTCTTTGGATGGATTATATTCTTTGTCATTACTTTGTTGACTTGTTTCTATGGAACATGGAATCTTATGCTTGTTCTTGTATGAATTGGGAAGGCTTCTTATTTCTTGATCATTTTATTAGTTATTTTATTTTTTAATACTCATGTTGTAAATTAAAACTTTGATGATATATTGCATAGCCTGGATTTGAGATTGAATAATGCTTTTTCTTCAATTGTGGAGATATTGTGCAAAAATTGGTTTTGGTGTAAGTCTTCTTAAATGCATGACTTCGCTTGACTAGGATTATGTTAAGCATGACAAGGAATTTCTTGAACATGTATGGCTTTATATGGGTTGATATTTTCTTTCATTCTTGCATCTTGAATGAATTTGTGTACATGACTTGGTGTTGGATATCATTTATTCTTTTTCTTAGATATATGGCTTGTATCTTTATTTGAATTGCTTGTGATCTTGTGGTCTCTTGGTTGCTTGGATCATATAATCCTTATGTTGTATCTCATTATGTATTGAGTGATTATTTTTTTATCTCAAATACACTAGAGATAACATAATGAAGCATGATCACATATTGATTGCATTATACAAAATCATTTTCTTTGAAATATTTTATATTTCACAATCTCCTCTTTTTTATGACAATACAATTGATACAGGTTGTGAAAATTGTTTAATTGGTACAAAGAACTCACCATTTGTTGTAAAATCCCCCTTTATTCTATCTTTGTTCTTTTTCTAAAAACTATATTTTCTCTCCTTTTTTGTCATTAACAAAAAGGCAGGGGTTAGGAAAGTATATTTTATAAAAACATTTCGGGTTGTTAACATGTGCGGAACTGAACTTTACTAAAAATATCGTTAATATGACATATATGGGAAAACATAAATCATATGCATTTAATGTAGTGCATAAGTTTCTACTCAATGTCATTTGAAGTTGTGATATTAAGGTCACATTGGTTGGTGAAAATTCTATCTTTAGAAAGAGATTTTATAAATATGTCGGTGATGTTGTTTGTGGTGTAAGTAAACTTAGGCTTTATATCCTATTTTTTTACATGATCCCATAAGAAGTGGTATTTGATGTTAGCATGTTTGGTTTGATACTGTTGCACCAAATTTTTGGTTATATAAATCGTACTTGTATAATTATTTAAAATTGAAATTTTGGTAAGAAAATATTTGAAAATCCATTTGGTGCCTATGATGGTTTTGGGATGAAAATTCCAACTTTTTGGTGGATATTGTTACACTTCTTTCAACTAGAGGGTTTTCCTTTTGTGGGTTCTTGGTTGGTCTTATGGAAATGATTTCTATTTGTTTTATCACTTCGTCGTAATTAGGGATGTATTTTTTTTCCCGAACTTTTGATTTTTTCGATTTTCTATTCGATTTATTATGAATTTGGAATGAAATTTTAGTTCTTTGATTTCCAATTTTCTAATTTTTGATGTTCTGGAAAAAATCAGATCGGAAATTGAAAATAATTCTTAATTTTCAATGTTTTGATTTTTTCGATTCGATTTTTCCGAAAGTTTGTTGGTCCAATTTTTTTGAATTATTTCCAATTTTTTCTAAATTATTTATTATTTTTTTTATTTTTCCCAACTTTTTGAAACTTTTTCATATCCCACATCAGTTGGGAAAGGATGAGGGTTCCAAAGTAGTGCTCTATAAAAGGAGATTCTCCCCTTTAGACACATGAAAAAGCGGGTCAAATCCTCATGCTTTTACATGTTGGGTTAAACTTTTTTCTTTGTTTCTGTATAAGAGAGAATTTCAAATAATCGAAAATTTATTTTTTTTAAAAAATTTTGAAATTTCAAAATTTCATGATTTTTAGTATATTTTGTGAATTTTCTATTTTTGCCGATTTTTCAATTTTTTTTTAATTCGATATTTTTTTATTTTCTGAAAAAAGTGGATTCGAATTTGGGATAATTATTTTATTTCTGAAAAAATCGAAATCTTTTTCAAAGAGGTTTTTTTCGATCCCATTTGGCCGAAATATAGGCTTAGTCGTAATCCTCTTTTTAAGGGAATATTTATTATTTTCATAAAATGTGATATGTATGAATTCCTTGATAACATTGGGCATTATGTAGACGTGCTTCACTATTTGTGAATGCTCCAAAAAGTTTTCTTCATTAGTTTTAGGATTATGTTTGCTAAAACATTTTTGGCCATTTTGAAGATAATATTTTCAACCAAAAATTTGATATACAAAATATGTTGTTTCTTTCCTCTCCAAATATCATTAGGGTTTTGTTAATTACTTTTTAAATTATCATGAAATCTTCATATCAGATAGTATGGGATATAGTGAGGTAATACTTCAATGTATTTGAACTAAGGTGAAGTAAAGATCAATTGAGTTTCAACATTATTTTCTTAACGACATCATTTCTTTTTAAAAATTAAATAAGTTGGGAAACAAAATTAGTTGTTGTGTGACTTTTAAACGTTTTTGAAAGTCCTTAAGATTTCCCTCTTTTGTGTCATTCGGTGTGCAAATTATATAAGTCAATTATGAATTATGTAGATTTCATTTTTCGAAAGTCATGTGGGATTAATTTGGTATAAACTTATCTTAATTTGGTTTCAAATGTGTATGGAGATAATGTGAAAACTTGTCATTAACTCATTTATTGTGATGGGATCAAGTGTGATCCATTTTTTCTTATTTCATTTGGAGATTATCTTGAGAGTTTTTGTGAAATCAAATCTTTCTAATGGTAATCATAAATTGTGAATATATTAGGAGTTTACATGAAACAAAGTTTGTACACATTTATGGGAATACTAATGCGGAGGTCTTCATTTTTTATGTCAATGTAAGTGTGAAGACTCATCTTTCGTTGAGGTGCAAGTTCTATTTTCATCTAATATTTTATTTCATCGCACTTTTTAAAACATTATTTTTTTTTCTTTTTGAAATTTTTTCTCTCACCAAAAGGTATTTCCATCAATCATTCCTTTTCAAGGAATATCCATAATTTTTTGATCATTAATTCTTTTGGAACTTTTTATCTTCCTCCATGGAGTTTCCAAACTCAATTTATTTTCAAAGATAGGTGTCTTCATCAATTTTTGATATTCATTCTACAACCAATTTCGTTCAAGTATTTTTCAAATATTCTCTAGAAATATACTCTTACCAAAAAATTCTCATTTTCAACAATCTTTTTCATAAATGTGTAATCGAACTATTGGTGTATTCAACATTTTTCATATTGTCGTATTTTCAAACCATATGATTATAATTTGATATGTGATGAAGTTTTTCAAAGATTAATTTTATAGTGGTTGAATGCATCATGTATTTCAGTTTTAGTTATAAGGGAGAACATATAAATTTTTAAAATTTAAGGATAAATACTACCCCTATAATGATTCTTTTATATATTTAGAACGTTATTAAGGCTTTGATGTTTTACCATCATTTTCATGCTTTCTCTTTCATCATGTATGTCTCTTCTCCATACATTTCATGTTTATCCATTCCTAGATATTTCTCGACTTACTTACACATCTTCAAAATAATATCTTTTCACTATTCTTTGAGAACCTAAAAAAAACAAAGAATAAATATACCTTTTCGGCACCCTTTGAGTTTTGAGTCCTTATTTGTTAGTTAAGAAGTATGACGATCCCCTTTGTCTATACTCATGACTTTTTCTTTTTCTCATTTTGCAAACATCACCCATAATATGTGCATTGAGCATTTAAAGAACGGAATTTACAATAAACATATGTTTGATCATTATTTTTGCAAGTGATGCGAAAGAGATTATTTTCCAATTTTAGACGAGTAAGATATTTCAAAATTGTAGTTTTTCTTCTTTCAAAGCATTTAATGGACATCATTCTTGATATTTTATATTTTTGTGACATTTCTTTTACAATTCTTCATTTTCATTCACACAGTGTGTCTTTGATTTAGAGTTCGACATTTATTTTTATATATCCTAACCCGTCTTTACCGGAATCAAATATTTATTACTTAAGAAGTAGGCTTAAATTTTCATTGCCTGATTATAATTTCTTAAGGGTTTATTTTAAATATTTAACTATTCTTTTAATTTAAGATTTTCAAGTTGTATCTCGTTATCATTTATTGCTAACTTCTGATTTTCAATTTTAAGACATTTATTTTCTTCATAGTATTTTTCTCTTTTACAAAGGATTTTTTTTTGTCTTGCATTTTTAAATGTGTGTTGACTAATATCTAATATACATCAATGGTTACTTGTTAAAAATCTCTTAAGTTATCTATTTCCTTGATTATGGCTTCCTTAGTATATGAGTCAAAATGCAAGGATTCAGATGAGGAGAAGCTAACCTTTCATTTCTTGGATGGTTTCATTTGTTCTTTTGAGCTACATAATGAACATTCAGATTCATCGTTTCTCGAACTCCATTTTGATGAGTGATTATATATAAATTCTTGCTTTGATGAGGAGATTAAGAAATCCTCTACTGGAACTTGTTCTTCATTTCATTGAGAAGTGTATTTCTTCCTCTTCTTTCATTTGTATATATTTTTCATTTGATGGACTCAAAGTCCCTTCTTAAGGTTCCACTTCACCCAAGTACTTTTTTGTAAGAGTATCCCAAACAAATATCACTAGCTTATGTGCAATTTGCTACTTTACTTACATCAACATTATCTAGAGAAGGCCGTAAAATTATTCTAGCTTCATTATTTAATTCAAGTTTCTCTTCAGGGCTTAATCTATCTAGTAGCGGATATTTCTTTTCACTTACTATATTATAAACATAATAATCAATGGATTGGATAATCTAAGAGGTTTTGGTTTTCCATATGTTTAAATCTTTTTTTTTAAAACGAGTACATGATATCTTCCCAAAAATTATTGTGGAATGATATCCATGTGTTTTTTTACATTTATACTCAAAATATAATTTTTGAAATAAGTATCTATGAGCTAGGATCCGATAAAAATTATTATCCCAGAAATATAACCAAGAGGGAGGGGGCGGGGTGAATTGGGTATTGTAAATTAAATGGCTATTTAAAACTTTTTAATCGTTTGTTTAAAGATTAATTGAAATTGAATGGTTCCATTAGTAATGAATCAATTAAGAAATCAATAAGTAAAGGCCAGATAGTTAATAACAATACTAAAGAGAGAATTAAGAGAGATATTGCAAAATGAGATTTTAATGTGGTTCGACCTTGCCCATAATCCTTGTGTTTTATCTCATAATATATTACGTGTTTCTTTTTATCTTAAGTATATTAAAGAGAAGATAATGAAGTATAATCACATATAACTTGTGTTATTAACATAAAAAAATTATTTATTTGAAATACTTTATGTTTCACAATTTACGTATGATTTGTTGTTGCCCTTGTGGACTAATTATAAAGAAAACACAAGTATATGAAAAAAAATCATGCTATAGACCTTATTATGGAAAAATGAGATATTAGAAAATAGCTTGTTTGAAATTATGATGCTACAAAAGATGGCGAGATTATTTGAAATTCGTTGGACTTTTAGTTGATATTGTTGGTAAGTGATTTAAATTAGTGTGATTACTATTGAAAAATATAAAATTTGGTTAAATAATTAAAATTGATTCTTCTATATGTTAGGTGTTTCCTTTTAGTTAAATAAATTTAAGATTAATACGCAATGTATAATAGGTGAGTCTTCCATCAAGAAGTTAAAGGTCATCTATAAAGACCCATCCCCAAATATTACAGTCCAACAGTACCTAACCAAGCACCAAAATGACGAACTACTTCCTCTTACTGGATTATACTTAGACTAGTTGGAAAGGTATGAAAGGCATTGAGAGAAAATGAGGCAAGTAAAGCCATTTACATTCCTCTTCCCATAACATTAATTAAACTTACAACTTGATGAGCGAGATTTTGATGATGATTTTTCCAACATCCATGGAATACGACAGACGATTACGGCTACTTATCGCTAAGGCACAAAATTTTGGTTGAAGTACGCAAACTTTAAAGGCTTAATTGCAAGGTTGAGTATGTAAGTATATTTTTAGTTATTTTTTTATGTGGTTGTATAATTGAATATTAATCCTTATGTATTTATAATTTCTTTATCTAAAGTAGCTAATTTCTACAATATGCAGTTGCAATGATTAATTCACTCAATACTAATCGGTTGCGTGACCTAATAGTTAAGCTGAAGGATGCAACGGGTACTATTGATGGTTCCATATATAGTAAAGATCATACAAGAAAGAGCATTTTATGCACACCAAATACATTTTGGATTTGTGCTAATCATCAACAACATTTCCATTTTCATGATCATTTGTACAATGCGCTACAATAACTTAACTACGAATAATCCTGTTTATGTGCTAAATCCAACAAAGGGTGTGGCTAGGGATCTCAATATTTAATGGTTGCATTAATGTATTTATTTGTGTGGTTTTTTGATTAATTATTTTTTAGATCTTATGTTTAAAATTGTTAAGAGTTCTATGTATTTATGTTTAGTAATTTATATTCAATAGTTATTGTTCTATTATTTTAATGGTACTATTATTTAAGAATATATATTTTCAAATTAAAACATAACAAAACCAACATAACTAATAACATAATACTATCATTACAAAAATTTAACCTAAAACTAAAATAACATACGTGATATTAAAATTAATTTCATGTGGATGAACTTTGGTTCTTAACCACAAAAGGTACAAGGCTTAGTTATTATCCTTTTGCATGTTGAGAAAATCGATCTTCAATGGAATATTATACATGGATGGGTTAAGCTTCAAATAAAGGTGCTTCAATCTATCTATGTGAATCACATATTCCCTATAATCTTCGTCATATTTGTCAATTCTCTCCACTACAACATAAGTTACTACTTTGATGAAGGGCTTGAATTTTTTCAAGGAAAGGAAAAATCCCATTCTCCTACCCTTAAAACTACCGAGTATTTTTGTGTAGATATAATAATTCAACAGAAATTATATGCTTAGGATTTCTTTCAATGTTTGTATATATGGGACCAAAAAGGGCAAACACAATACACACATGTTTTCTTTTGATTTTTTCTAGTAATTTGTAACAGTCCACGTATTCTAATGACAGGATTGATCAAGTCCAAATATTATAATATAAAAATTACTATAATTTAAAATATCATTCTTAGCATGTGAAAAAAATATAACACTTAAAAAATTCCAACAGTATAAGATGCGAGAGAAAACAATATGAATGATAACAAAAAATAAATCCAGCAACAATGTCTTTATACAATAACTCAAATACAATTGTGGAGTCACAAACGACTCATAAATCCAAAATTTGTCTCATACAAAATGCAGGACATAAAGTAAGATAAATCATACATAAAATGAATATCCGAAGTCCAACCTATTCTCAGAGATCCAATTCACTCCTAAAAGTTAATACCTAACCTGAGATGTTAGTCAACACAATGGGTTAGGGATCACTACAAGAATAGTATTTTATGTTTTTAAATTATGGTAAGATAACCCAAACATCATACAACAAAAAATAAGACAATGATAGAGCAACCGGTGATTGCGTGATATATTTATCGATGCCCAAAGAATGCTCACCCTAATGTAACATCCCGCCTAATTAAATACCGGGTGGCCAATCCCATACCAAATTAAAACAGAATATACAGTTGGCTCATTCTTAGCATCATTGTAGAAAACATTTATAACTCACCCAATACCCAATTAAGCTGGTGTTAAAAACATTCCAAATTTAAATTTTAACAAAACCATTTTTAGTTTAAGAATAACACTACACATTTTATTCTACAACACTGATAACACAATAAATAACACAAAAGAATTTAAATGCAATTGGAATAAACATTCCCAAATAATATAAATCCTTTACAATAATCCCAACAATGCTAAATGTCTTAAAAAGTCCCGAATACAATAGTATTTAACCCCGATAGAAAAAGATAACTGAATCCTTTGGGCGACATGCCCTAACTAAGAATACTGTGAATCAAAAGATGAAAGGCGTCTAAGCAAAAACTCCATAGCTCCATAGTTCAACATAATCCGCTAAGGTTGGCGTCCCTGTTGCTGGACACCTGATATGAAAGATACAATAGAAAAGAAAATATACCAGGAAACGGGTCAGAGCCCGAATGTGTAAATGATTTTTAAAACAGCAAATATTTAACAAGTGCAATAAAGCATTTATTATGTACATGTTATATCCAACTCTCACTTGCTATTCTCACCTCTCAACTAGAGTGCAAACTTAGCATTTCCTATTAACCTCCTAGTTAATGGTTCCTCTTTCCCAGTTTCCATATTATAATTCCATTCCCATATCATAATCCCCGTATGTCCCATACCATACGTCACATTATTATTCATTTAAATTTCTCATTTATATGAATCGTTTCTCATTAACATGAATCATTTCTCATTAATATGAATTAATCTTTTCAATTCTATAAGCATAAGCATTCATTAACCGTTATCTACAATTATCACCGTAGATAGAGTTAACCCCAATATATACCCATTCAATCATTTATTTCATTATATATATATATAATACAGCACCCCGAGTCACAGCTGCGGTGCAATGCATTACTCTGCTATCATGTCCCATCATCGCAGGTCGCCGAATAGGGGACTAAAGGTTCGGTAAGGATTCCTCGAACCACAAACATCAACAAACAAATTGGAGGCGAACATAGTTCTCGTATCCATGAGTCACGCACATACCTACGTACGCACAGTCAGCGGGCTTATCAACTCCTCGATAAGTCTTTCATAGACCTATGTTCTCGAGCGACAAATAAAAGATCCCATGGATTCATCATGATATGACTGCCCTCACGCGCGAACCTCCCACCGATAGCAAGTAAGCGAGGTATGTCATACACATAAATCATCAATCAATCCAATAGGCATTATCATACCTATAATATAATATCAATAAGGTAATATTACTACCCTAAGATAATTCTCATACGTATCATTATATCTCTTTTAAATTCCACGTATCATATCTTTACTTCATAATTTAATTATCCTCGCATCCTATAACATCTCTCCACTCCCGACGTCGTTAAGGTTCATGCGCGGAGTGTCTCGCAAAGCGAAATCCAAACAAGGAACCCCTCTAATATACTACTACTTAACTTTGTCGATCGAGGAGGTCCGACAACTTCAACTATGCGATCGGGATAACCTCATACCCTCTTTCAACCAAATGTGTTCTAAACTCCCATCTCTATACAGGAGCCATACCACTACGCTCTTGTATTACACTCCGTCCTTGCGAAATCAATAATGAGCTTAACCTCAGTCCTTGATGTTCAAATTGTAACCCTAAGGCTACCCTCACTCAATACACATGATTCAAATAGGTTTTCCTCAACATATATTCAGTAAGAAGTCACTAATATCCTACTGGTCCATAACATCATTTCTCCCGAATTACTACGAGTTTAGTTCTCCTTTTAGTTAAGGTTAAAATTGATAGTTTCAAATATCTTGTAAACACATCTTCTTTCACTTAGGATTAAAGCCTCTTGTAAACTTAAGGATACCCAGGTGTTATATTAAATCACCCCTACTGGTCCTGTATTAAATCCTCCTACATCTCCATTTGGAATTTAACAAATGAATCTAGCAACCAAAATTCCATTCAATATAATTTTCATCATTTTAATCACTTGAATCCAAATCAAATTAATTCAAATCTTATCAAGGGTTTACTGATATTTTCTAAGTCCCATTTATCCTAATAATAATCACCAAAGATCCACAAAAGGTTTGGGATAAGAATCAACATTTAAAAAGAAACAACTTTACATATTCTGGGGAGGTCGATCGATCGAAGGCAGGGGTCGATCGATCGATCCCTCGGGTCACAGCCTGGTTTTTCTGCATTTCAGCAACTGCGGGTTTCACCATTTTTATTCATTCTATCCTTCATATTAACCTCCAAAATGAGTTATAATTATTACTACATGATATATCAACATATATGAACGATTTCCAATACCCTAAACATCTTAGAATCATCCAGGGATTGGATTAAAAATCATGTTTATCTCCTTATTTCCAGAAAATTATCAACATATCATATTCAAGAACACATCAATGGTTTTCATAATTTCTTCAACAGATTCATGACTATTTCGTGGATTATTATCAACCTAAAACATGAGTTTAGTTCCTATATCATTTCAGTTTCTAGAAATCCATTTAATACTCCATTATTTCTTCCAAACATGAATAATCTTCTCTTTTCATACTATTCTAACATGGACAATATACAAACTTAAATTGCTATTATCAAACACTTGCCTTTACTGAAGGTCTGGTCCTTTGGTGTAGTATATCTCAGTTGGTTGTCCCTTCTTCGATCAACCTCCGGTGGTGGTTGGTGGTGGTGAACCTTGGTTCTTGTTCTTCTCCTTCCCAAGTAGGCTTTTCCCTTCCCAAGCACCCTTTCACTCTCTCTAGGAAGATGATTTCTCTAATTTGTGTAGAGGAGATGAATAACCCACATACACTTAATCTACCAATACTTATAATAGGACAAAATCCGAAATCACTATTCATCCCTCCTAGAAAAATGACCAAAATGCCCTTTCGGGTTGTCTATTCATTTCCAAATGACCCGAGACTCAAAATTAACATCCAAATAGACTTTTCTGACTATTTCGAACCTTCCGGATGCAACGACGCAGTCGAAATGACTATAAGGTCAATAGAAAATAAATTTCCTTTTTAATTGAATAAATTAGTCCCGACACGTCCCATACCGCGTCTGACTAAAAATATAAATTACTGAATTTATATCAAACCGTCATATCAACGACATCACATTCATATATTACCTAAATATCTTTAAGTAATATTCAGAATCATCCATTTTAATATCCACCGTCCGGATAAAACCCGAATGAATTAATTAATAATAAAATCCAATTAATCCATTAATTTAAAATATAACCCATTTTAAAAGTCATTTAAAATTACGGGGTATTACATACTTCCCCCCTTATAACAGAATTTCGTCCCGAAATTCAGGAATATAAGTCATACTGGTAAGGTCAACTCCGAGTATAAATCTCACATCGCAAGAAATCCAAGATGTACCGCCCATACAGTACATTAACAAAATCCCTATCGATGTTATACGCCAAGCCTCACCATATAGTTTCAACTAAATCGAATTTAAACTTTACTCAACCTTCCCTATACCGTCCTTGTGACAAACTTTGGGAAAACTGAGCCTCACACATTGAACAAATAAATCCTGAAGTTCCAACTACTTACCTTTTTACAATAATGAAAACTACTACAATCCAATCATCCAGGGCGCCCATACACCCTCTCGTACCGCTTTCAATATTAAAATTTTCGCAAAGGTTATAAACTCATATTCCAAAGACCTAACTTATTTCGACTCCCAACGGTTATTAGTTTCATGCGTGGGGTGTCTCGCAAGCGAAATCCAAACAAGGAACCACCCCGATACACTACTTCCTAAAGTAGTCGATCATCGAAACTCCTAAGGTCCTTAGTCAATATTATATAAAAATTTGGTTTATAAAAACATATCAGGTTTATCGATTTAAAACAAAAATTTGGTTTTATCGATTTCAAATAGAGTCTACGCATCTCTCTCTTATAGAAGACAAGATGCAGGATAGTAGTAGTACATACGCTCTCATATACCACAAGTCAATGCACGCCGATAGTCAAATCACGCTCGGACATGCCCAAGGTAAGTAATCCCATGATAAAAAATCAAACCCACGTGATAACATGTAATATAAAGGTGTCCCACACCCCTCAGTGAGTCTACGTAAATAACAGTGCTATAGGCTAAGTTTAGCAACCCTTTTTCCCACACAATAATAATCGCTATAAAATTCAATGAACGGCTAAAAATTCCTTAGATAGAAAACATACCCTCATTCGTGGGTGGTTGTTGATACGCTGCCTGACGGACGTTATATACACGTCCGTACTGACCCTGCTACGCGGGTGCTGTTGGAATGGGAGGTAGTGCTAGCACCGGAGCTGGAGCTGGAAGAGCAGCTGGTGGAAACACTGGTACCTATGGATCCTGTCGAGCATGTTGTTGCTGAGGGAATTTGTCTTTCTCAGGACAATCTTGACGTTTATGGCCATACTTGCCACACACGAAACATTTTCCAGCAAACTTTCCACCATATTTCCCCTGTTGACCCCGTACCTGCTGGCCATTACCTCCCTTCCCTTGGCCCGAATGAGCCTGTCTCTGGCCCTGTTGTCCTTGCCCAAAACCTCTATCCTCAAATCAAGAATCTCCAGATCGCAAATGCTTAGCATAGTCCCCTATCTGGGAACCCTTCTCACTCTGACGCTGATGACTCTGCCCTGGCTGAGTCCCACTAGAACTGCCCCCAATAGTCTTGCCCTGTAGGCTTGACCCAAACCCCCGCTTGACACCCTGATTATGTAAGCGGTTATCCTGGAAGTGGAGCATTGCAGCATTAAGAACATCTGCATACGTACGTAGTGAAAGATTCCCCAATAAATGTTGGCGAATTTTATAGTTCAACCCATCAGTGAACATTAGGATTCTCCTCTCCTCAGTAGGTACTTCAGCTGGTACCAAATTAGTTAATCTCGTAAACTCTTCCTCATATTCCTCCACAGTTTTCTCTCCCTGTTTCAAATCAAGTAGCTTCCGCCTCATCTCTGTCTGGATGGCAGAAGGAAAATACTTCCCATCAAACCGTATCCAAAAGTCTTGAATAGTCATTGTGTCCCTCTCCTAGCTTCCCACCATTGCAAGGCTGCCCCTACTAGCTTGAATGTGGCTAGAATTTGACGTTAAACCTCAGTACATTCAATCATTCTCAAATGTCGTTGGATATCTTTTTGTTCCATTGGCTAGCAGTCACAACATCTGATCCTCCCTGAAACTCAGGTGGGTGCGCTTTCTGAAAGGCATCCCTCGCTCATTCTCATGCAGTAGGAAACACTTGCCCTTGCGCGGGTGTCACAACCGGTGCCGGTGCTGGAGCCTGCTGAACAGCAACTAAAGCTACATTGACTGCCTGAGCGACAATTGCAGCAACTTCGCCCGCAGTCATGGTACCCTGAGCTGGGGCGGGCTGAGGTGCACGTCGAGGAGGCATCTGAAACGAGAGAAAACTATCAGTATTTGATATCTCAAAATAGCTGAAGTTTGTACGCGTAAATAGAAAAGCAATAATCCTACGCATAGGGCTCTACATCAAAGAACGCTAAGCTGAAAACACAGTAAGCCGTACAGATCCTAAAGGACACTAGAATCTGATGCTCTGATACCACCTGTAACACCCCGCCTAATTAAATACCGGGTGGCCAGTCCCATACCAAATTAAAACAGAATATACAGTTGGCTCATTCTTAGCATCACTGTCGAAAACATTTACAACTCACCCAATACCCAATTAAGCTGGTGTTAAAAACTTTCCAAATTTAAATTTCAACAAAACCATTTTTAGTTTAAGAATAACACTGCACATTTTATTCTACAACACTGATAACACAATAAATAACACAAAAGAATTTAAATGCAATTGGAATAAACATTCCCAAATAATATAAATCCTTTACAATAATCCCAACAATGTTAAATGTATTAAAAAGTCCCGAATACAATAGTATTTAACCCCGATAGAAAAAGATAACTGAATCCTTTGGGCGACATGCCCTAACTAAGAATACTGTGAATCAAAAGATGAAAGGCGTCTAAGCAAAAACTCCATAGCTCCATAGTTCAACATAATCCGCTAAGGTTGGCGTCCCTGTTGCTGGACACCTGATATGAAAGATACAATAGAAAAGAAAATATGCAAGGAAACGGGTCAGAGCCCGAATGTGTAGATGATTTTTAAAATAGCAAGTATTTAACAAGTGCAATAAAGCATTTATTATGTACATGTTAGATCCAACTCTCACTTGCTATTCTCACCTCTCAACTAGAGTGCACACTTAACGTTTCCTATTAACCTCCTAGTTAATGGTTCCTCTTTCCCAGTTTCCATATTATAATTCCATTCCCATATCATAATCCCCATATGTCCCATACCATATGTCACATTATTATTCATTTACATTTCTCATCTATATGAATCGTTTCTCATTAACATGAATCATTTCTCATTTATATGAATTAATCTTTTCAATTCTATAAGCATAAGCATTCATTAACCGTTATCTACAATTATCACCTTAGATAGAGTTAACCCCAATATATATCCATTCAATCATTTATTTCATTATATATATATATATATATATATTCATATATAATATAGCACCCCGAGTCACAGCTGCGGTGCAATGCATTACTCTGGTATCATGTCCCATCATCGCAGGTCGCTGAATAGGGGACTAAAGGTTCGATAAGGATTCCTCGAACCATAAACATCAACAAACAAATTGGAGGCGAACATAGTTCTCGTATCCATGAGTCACGCACATACCTACGTACCCACAATCAGCGGACTTATCAACTCCCCGATAAGTCTTTCATAGACCTATGTTCTCGAGCGACAAATCAATGATCCCATGGATTCATCAGGATATGACTGCCCTCACGTGTGAACCTCCCACCGATAGCAAGTAAGCTAGGTATGTTATACACATAAATCATCAATCAATCCAATAGGCATTATCATACCTATAATATAATATCAATAAGGTAATATCACTACCCTAAGATAATTCACATACGTATCATTATATCTCTTTTAAATTCCACGTATCATATCTTTACTTCATAATTTAATTATTCTCGCATCCTATAACATCTCTCCACTCCCGACGTCGTTAAGGTTCATGCGCGGAGCGTCTCGCAAAGCGAAATCCAAACAAGGAACCCCTCCAATACACAACTACTTAACTTTGTCGATCGAGGAGGTATGACAACTTCAACTATGAGATCGGGATAACCTCATACCCTCTTTTAACCAAATGTGTTCTAAACTCCCATATCTATACAGGATCTATACCACTACGCTCTTGTATTACACTCCGTCCTTGCGAAATCAATAATGAGCTTAACCTCAGTCCTTGATGTTCAAATTGTAACCCTAAGGCTACCCTCACTCAATACACATGATTCAAATAGGTTTTTCCTCAACATATATTCAGTAAGAAGTCACTAATATCCTACTGGTCCATAACATCATTTCTCCCGAATTACTACGAGTTTAGTTCTCCATTTAATTAAGGTTAAAATCGATAGTTTCAAATCTCTTATAAACACATTTTCTTTCACTTAGGATTAAACCCTCTTGTAAACTTAAGGATACCCAGGTGTTATATTAAATCACCCCTACTGGTCCTGTATTAAATCCTCCTACATCCCCATTTGGAATTTAACAAATGAATCTAGCAACCGAAATTCCATTCAATATAATTTTAATCATTTTAATCACTTGAATCCAAATCAAATTAATTCAAATCTTATCAAGGGCTTACTGATATTTTCTAAGTCCCATAATATCCTAATGATAATCACCAAAGATCCACAAAAGGTTTGGGATAAGAATCAAAATTTAAAAAGAAACAACTTTACATATTCTGGGGAGGTCGATCGATCGAAGGCAGGGGTCGATCGATCCATCCCTCAGGTCACAACCTGGTTTTTTTGCATTTCAGCAACTGCGGGTTTCACCATTTTTATTCATTCTATCCTTCATATTAACCTCCAAAATGAGTTATAATTATTACTACATGATATATCAACATATATGAACGATTGCCAGTACCCTAAACATCTTAGAATCATCAAGGGATTGGATTAAAAATCATGTTTATCTCCTTATTACCAGAAAATTATCAACATATCATCTTCAAGAACACATCAATGGTTTTCATAATTTCTTCAACAGATTCATGACTATTTCATGGATTATTATCAACCTAAAACATGTGTTTAATTCCTATATCATTTCAGTTTCCAGAAATCCATTTAATACTCCATTATTTCTTCCAAACATGAATAATCTTCTCTTTTCATACTATTCTACCATGGACAATATACAAACTTAAATTGACATTATCAAACACTTGCCTTTACTGAAGGTCTGATCCTTTGGTGTAGTATATCTCAGTTGGTTGTCCCTTCTCCGGTCAACCTCCGGTGGTGGTTGGTGGTGGTGAACCTTGGTTCTTGTTCTTCTCCTTCCCAAGCACCCTTTCACTCTCTCTAGGAAGATGATTTCTCTAATTTGTGTAGAGGAGATGAATAACCCACATACACTTAATCTACCAATACTTATAATAGGACAAAATCCGAAATCACTATTCATCCCCCTAGAAAAATGACCAAAATGCCCTTTCGGGTTGTCTATTCATTTATAAATGACCCGAGACTCAAAATTAACATCCAAATAGACTTTTCTGACTATTTCAAATCTTACGGATGCAACGACGCAGTCGAAATGACTATAAGGTCAATAGAAAATAAATTTACTTTTTAATTGAATAAATTAGTCCCGACACGTCCCATACCACGTCTGACAAAAAATACAAATTACTGAATTTATATCAAACCGTCATATCAATGACATCACATTCATATATTACCTAAATATCTTTGAGTAATATTCAGAATCATCCATTTTAATATCCACCGTCCGGATAAAACCCGAATGAATTAATTAATAATAAAATCCAATTAATCCATTAATTTAAAATATAACCCATTTTAAAAGTCATTTAAAATTACGGGGTATTACACCTAATTAATAAGAGGAATGAGAATGTGAATTGTGAGCCCCAATAACAAACGAACCTACGCAAAGAACATTTTTTAGGAAGTGCAAGTTTTGGGTGGAAAATAGAAGAAGAGGAATCAGTGTGCTAGTGATTCCGAAATCGCTGTAAACATGGTCAAAATGGAGAAAGACACTGCCCTGACGAAACAAAATGAAACTAGTGGGTTTGGGCTATGTCCCGAAAGCCAAAAGTAAAGAGGGGACCAAATCATTCGAACCAATAATCATTTTAGGAGTGCTAACCATTAATCGAGAAGCAATGGGAATGACAGAACTGATGAATACATAAGATTATATTGAAAACAAATCCTAATGATTCATTGGGTGGGATGGTGGAACAAACCAGGGACCAATTCATTTATTCTGATAGGTCATGGGCTAACAACAAAATTACCGAATGAAATAAATACTATAGTAGAGTCTTTTATATAACAATAAAATAGTTAAACTTAGAATCTTTATTAATGTTAGCCAAATAATATAATAAGATTAATTATTCAGATAACATCGGTGTCTATCAATATTTCATATGATAACAAGAGTATAAATAACTATCTAGCTATTAACTGGGTTTAACAACTAAGTACATAATATGGGTTTAACAACTAAGTACATAATATGGGATCATTCACAACTATTTACTCATTAATCAGTATTAATAACATCTCTTATTAAAGGTGAATCTTTATTTAACTACCAACTTATTCATTGATATAGGAAAATAGTTAATAATAAACTCAAAATATCATTAAAAACCTTTCACCCACCTTCTAGTTTCATATTCTATTAATTAAATCATTCCACTTATATTAAATCACATCATTCCATATTTCATTTCTATTCTAACCATCGGCCTTACTAATTACATGTTTAAACAAGCATTAACCAATAATCTCTTTCTTATCTTATTTATGGCATCTTTATCTCATTAAAATCATTATAATGAACCGGGCTCTCTCATATATCATTATATACCCCAGACTACATTTATTACTATCACAATTACAAACCATCGACTTCTCCACGGCCTTGAACATTATATAATATAACACAGTTTCCATTCTATAAATACATTCAACACGTCCAACATACATATATAACCATTTGGTCTCACTTATTACGCCACATATACTCATAAACTAAGTCCATTTAAACTATTATTATATCAACACAGTCTCAATCTTACACATACGATGTATCAATAGCCAGTCAACAGTAGACTCACATTAATAGTAACGTAAAAATATTGGTGACCGTCAAAGTAATCACTCAATATAGGCCTTGCACATAAGATAAGTAATACCCCATATTTTCTGTGCATTATTTAATTGTGAAATTAATTATTTGTGCTTGTTGTGACATGTGATGTCAACTTTCATATTTATATGTGTTATATTATTTGTATTTGAAATCGGACTTAATATACGGTAATTCATTAACTAAATAATTGGAAGTGACATAATATCATGGACGACTATAAAATGGTCAATGATTTGATATCAAGGGTTTCCTTTTTTTGATAATTCCCTCGGTGTTGGATTTCACTGATCGTGAATTATTTTCTTATAATGCAGTGTCATGCTTAGTTAATAAATAACTAATTGATATTTAGAGTCATATAAGATAACTATTACCTTATTTGATATTATATTTCTTGTTGGATTTTAAGACACTTAGATAGTATGTTTTTAAATTAAAATAATGGGTTTTGAGCTCGTTGGGTTAGCATATGACTTGGGTAGAGTTTCAAGCCATTTGGAGTGGTATTTGGGCCCATCAGGTTGAGGACCATATGGGGCTTAAGGGTAATTTTGTGGGAAGCTTAGTAAGTGGTCATTAGTTAAAACATATTGGATCATTATAGACACCCTATAAGGCTAAGGATGTAAGAGGCACAAAAGGGTAAACGAATTTAAGGGGATTTGGGGATTGATTCTTATGAATTAATAAGGCAAGTTTATATTGACTAAAGACATAATTGGGATTCTGTTTGAATATTAGTAGTCCATTGAATTCTGAATTTTATCAATGAATTATGAGTCGAAATCATATAATAATCAATTTCAGTAATTAGATAATTTATACTCAAAGCTTAACTCCATGTTCATAAACTAGTATTAGTTGTTGTTAAATCCTATAAATTGACTCGTGAATTTATATAATCGGGGAACAAAAATGTTAGATATGTGAACTACTGACATTAATATCTAAAATCCCTTACGTTTTAGTAATCCTTGCAAATAATTCGCATGTTAATATGGGAAATTGAATTTTAGAATGATTATGGGGTTTGATTATTTAAATTATAGATACACCTTAAATTGTGCTGTTAATCACCAAAACCTTTTAGATTTAGGTTTATATTAATTATATGTTAGTTAGAATTGAAGGATAAGGAATATTTTCATTGGTTATGGGCTTTAGATTTGGATTGGAAATGGCTATGGACGTCAAATTTATTTGGGACAAGAAGGTTTCCTTGGACCCATCAGATCTATCCTATTTGGGTTCAAATAAATTCAATCCAGTGTGGTCAACCCAATTATGTTGTTTAATGGTTATCTTAGTTTTTGAGTAGGTTTAATTTGGTAATTTATTATTTGGTGGATAAGAACTTTTAATTATAAATCCTATGTGTAGACACCCCATCCTAGGACCCCCCCAAGCACCTTCTTAAGTCCCTAGCACTCACTTGTTCACCGAAAACCCTAAGTCATACTCCAAGTACCGATTTAGAGGCCACCGGGCGCTCTCGAGGCCCATTTGACTATGGTAAGCTTTCTCGTCTTAGTGAAAGCTCAATAAATATTTGAAGGGATCTAAATTCCCTTTCTATCAACCCGCCCCGAGCATGAATTGGCGTTATGGTTCATATGAATAATCCATTTTACCATTAAAAACTGATTTTGAGGCTATCGGGTGCTCCCGGGCCTTGTTTGACTCTAGTAAACTTTTTCGACTGAGAAGAAGCTCAATGAATACTCGAAAGGCTCTAAAACCCATTTTCAACTATCTGCCCCATGCATAAAATGACCTTATGGTTCAGACAAACGCTCCACTTTACCCTGAAAACTTATCTAGATTCAATCGGTTTCTCTTTGGCCCTGTTTGTCCATGTTCAATAATTCAACCTGAGATAATCTCAATGAGTCTTAGAAGGACTCTAAATCTCCTTTCCAATGGTCCGCCTCATGGGTGAATCAGCATTACGGTACAAACGAACGACCCATTTTACGACAAAGGGTCATCAGGCGGTTTTAGACCTCCTTTGACCATAGTCAACTCTTTAAATCAAACTAAGATGAACGAAATCTTGAAGGTAACTCAATAACTTTTTCAACGGTCTGTCCTGTGTTAGAATTGATCTTATGATTTGGACGAACGATTCGTTTTCCTCCGAAAACTTCCTATATAGTGACCAATGGGTGATTTCGAGGCCCGCTTGACCTTGGTCAACTCCCAAACCCATGAGTGGCTTGATGGATTCTTAAAGGTCTCTAATTAACCTTTCCAACGGTCCACCTCGTGCACGATTCGGACTTACGGTTCACCTTTTACTACTATTTTTTCTGAAAAACCTGTCCTAGACTACCGAATGGCACCCTCAGGACCCTGCTTATCAATAGTGTACTTAAGGGGCTATGCCGATAAGAAGGTCTAGTACCCTACTAATTTTCACCCCCTTGGCCCTAATAATAAAATCCATGGCCTCACTTTGAAAAGTACCCCTGAATATCCCTCTGAGCAATTCAGAGAACATTCTCTCGAATTCAGAGATTTTCCCTTCCTAAATAGCTCATTTCCCACATTCCTTCAATCTTTTTCATACTTCATTTAGTAAATTCCCTCCCATATTTTCATACCACCTTCACTTCATTGCAAGATAAACGTATCTACACTCAAGATCCACTATAAGTCTTTATAAGGAGGTCCAATTGTCCATCATTTTCTCTAAATTCTCTTATTTTATTATTAATTATTTCATTTCAACTTTAGCGCCTTACTTCATTACATCACATCACATACTTTAATCTAAATATTTTATTAGTAGTATTTTCACTTACTTTAATTTCATAAAAAAACCAAAAAAGAAGAAAAAGAAGGTTTATCTATAAATTCTAAAAGAGGGATTCCCACTACACATTTTCACACTTAAAGCACGTTTATCCTTACGCGCACATATAAGAGAAATCTCTCGTTTGGATTTATGGGTTAAACCCCATCGCATGTTATCTTTGGACTACGTGGACTATGATGCCTCTTGGGCTACGTAGGCATCTTGGGTAAATCCTGAGATTCGAGTTCTCCATCATTCTCATTTGTCGTATTTTTTTATTTTATATATATATATATATATATATATATATATATATATATATATATATATATATATATATATATATATATATATATATATATATATATATATTATTAATGAATGTCATATTCTTGTGTGCTTGTGTCTTGTCCGATGTATACATTCGTTCCTCCATAATGACTTGTGATTCGGTAAACACTTAAACATTATATTTTGAATTATTATTTTAGGTAACACTCTTAAGGATGAATTCACTTCGTCCTTGTCCAAGATGCGAGTGGAACAATTCCATTCTCCATCCATGTCATGCACATAAGCACAAACTTCACGCAGTCTAACAAGAGAAGATTAACACATGCCCATGAGAGACTGAAAGGGTGGGATGTGTGCTTAACCTCTTCCCATTTCGTAACTTAGTCCTCGGACCTTTGAACTATTTGGTTTCACAATCATCAGTATTGTCCTTGATGCCATTCTCTCAAGGCAGAAATATTTCTTTTGCCTATTTTTGCAAATTAAGCTGGCCACTCTATCTATACATATTACCCCACATTGACGACGACCGATTTCCCGAGGAAGGGCGTAATCCCACGCGCACCCTAGAGTGAGAGGGAGGGGTAAGACCCCATCCTCCCTCGGGATGGCCATGATGTTGACTCTGTCAGGCACAGTTTAAGAGGACTAAACCCTATTTCTGCGTGGGTGTTATTCTTCTCTGAATGTCTGCATATGCACCTACCCGTATGTTCCATTTTCTCCTTTATCTACTTTTTATGTATATATATCATGTGTATATCACTTTTCAATCACTTATACACTTCCCACACTTATATATACTCTTCATGTACACTTCAAACACTTACACTTAGCTTTACATTTATTCACATGCTTCACACACCACTTAGAATATCCATGCTTAGGCTTCACTAGCACACATCCACACTTCCCACACTTGTATATTTCTCCATGATCACTTACACACATCACACTTGATCCATGCATAGGCTCACTAACACACACACTCACTTGTAAAATATTCACATATCACATACTCACATATATGTATCCATGCTTACCCATTACCATGCGCAGTATAGTGTCCATGCTTCATGTTAGATTTACTTTTCATAATACTTATATATACTCCCTCATTAGTGTAGTATTCCCTTTACTGATCATACAAAAAAATATAGAAAACAATATTTCTCCATAATATACTAATTAAGACTCATTCATTTTTGCACACTACATCAATAAGAGCATGTTAATATTGACAAAAAAATTGTCCTCTACTGGAGGGTCACTTTGTGATGGGAATTAGTCCTACGAGGTGAAGTTGTCCTAAGTGGTATGACTTTCACCTTCAAATGGCCTCGTATCATTGGCATATATCGAACGTTTCCCCCCGCATCGTACTTCTTGTCCGAACTCACGATGAGAGGTATATATTAGGGAACTCATTCACGTACGTTGAGTATGATGAATTATCTCTCATACATACAATCCCCATGAGGTATATAGTGAGGCAATTCACGTATGCTCATGTATATCAAATGGCTTGTCCACACGTATCGATGATAGCATGCGATTATAGGTTAGAGGTATATCGTGGAAGTCATGACAAAGGGGGAGACCTTTATATTAACCCAAAAGTGCATAAACCTCATATAGGCATCAAACCGGGGCACTCATATTTAGTTTGTCGATTAGCATGTGAAACTTTTTCGAATTCCTCGGTCGGTATACTGCTCGAATTTGCGTGCTATTTTTCCGTTTTTCAAAATAGGAGCTCATCCGTGAGTCTGAAGACAAGCCGAACCGCGTCTTACATATTTTCAAATCTTATTTTCCCAGGCTCGGGTCCTATTTGTCTTTTTTACCCGACATTTAGGAAAACCTAATACAAGTGAAAACCTAATATTATTAATAATAATAATAATAATTATACTGAGATTCCTTTCTTTTTTCCCTCCTTTTTCAAAAAACCAAAAATACCACAAACATTTTTTATCCTCCTTCTAAAATACCCAAAATTTTCTCCCTCCCTCTTTCAAAAATATATTCGAATCGTCTTTTCTCTCAGGTCAATCGCATACTCGATTTTGGCTTGGCTCCTTATTGGCTTCGATCTTCCGTCAAACTGCTCCGAATCTCCGTCGCTTCTTCTGATACCTTGTTTGAATTTAGGATCTACCTTCATGAGCTCTTTATGGAGAACATTAACTAAGCACTGAATGTGTAGCCCTGTCTGATGGTCGTCTTAGCCCAACTCAGTTCCAAGATTGATAACCTTCAAATCGAGTTTTATGAAACTCAGCGACACCAGGCCCCAATTCCTGATGAACTCAAGGTTATCTTTCCTTGTTCCATGGGTCCACCTGTTCTAGAGCCTGTTTGGGTCCCACAAGATTATCAGCGTGCTCTGTATGCCCCATATGCCAATGGGTTACAACCAACCCAACTCTCAATTTTGAACATTTCCAAACCAGAGGCGAATTTTTTTAGTAACCGTGGATCCCAAAGAGGAGGAATAGAACAAGGTCAAGGGAAACCTAAAATTTATATTTAAGAAGTTTGACCAAGTTAAGATATCCGATAAATACATCGAATACACCCATATGTCTTCTTATCCCAAAGCTAGACTACCAGAGAAGTTCAAAATGGCAGACATTGAGAAATTTATGGGAAGCGAACCCCCAATTGTTCACCTTCGAAGTTATCACCGAGCCATGACCCTCATTGGTGCCTCCAAAGATATTACAACCTATATATTTTAGCCTACCTTGAAATAATGTGCCCTATGGTGGTTTCTGACCCTTGAGGAATCCAGAATTCGTAGTTGAGGGGATGTCACCTGAGAATTCATTTCTCAGTACAAGTAAAGTAAGGATCTAGAGGTTACGTGCATCTTAAGCAAAACCCTAGGTAAACAATCAGTAGCTTCATAGGAAGGTTGAGAGAGAAAGCTTTTACCATGACCAACCGAACCTCCAAGGCAGAACAAGTCAGTATTGTGAGGAATAACTTCTTGCCTCATATACGAGTGTCTATAGGAGGACAATATTACCCAGAGTTTTGAGCCCTTCGAGAATCTGGAGTAAAAATTATGGAAGGCATTACCAAAGTCGAATATAAACCAAATAAAGTGACCGGACAGTTCATTCCCCGAACGTATGAGAAACCTGCCAGTGCTACGGTCTCAATAATTAATAACATTTCACAACCCGCTACCTTTTAGTCACCGAAAAGTTTCTCTAATCCTGCCAAGAAAGAATACATCAAGCTCCATGCTCCTCTATCCAAAGTCTACCAGAATCTATTAATCCGAAATATCATCAAACCCTTAGACCCCCATCCATTACCAAATCCACTCGCTAAAAACTTCTAACTCGATGCTCGTTGTGATTTTCACCAATCCGCACGTTATACCATCAACTAATAATTGATCGGGGTATCATCACCCGATCGTCTAATCCTAAAATCAATAGCACTCATAATACACTTCCAGCACATACAAATGCCATCTTTTTAGTGACCCAAAATTTGACCCATCTACTCAAATTATGCCTAGCAAAGCACCCATCATCCCTATAATCTCACCCAAATCGCTCAAGGTTTGCCTATATTTTCTTCTACACCTTACTTATTTCACTGATCAAGCTTTGCCACTCCTTATAAGTTCCTGCATCGCTGCCCGTACCCGATTTTAGGGGGGAGACATGGAGTTACTAGCTTTATTGAACCAATTGTTAGAGTTTGGGCTGAAATTTCCCACCGAGATGACTGTTGATAATTAGAAATTAAGTGGCTTGTTAATGAAAGCCCAAAAGTGGGCTCGAGAATCAGATGAATGGGTGTACCTATTGAAGAAGTTCGTATAGATGATGTGGAACAGATAATGGCCAATACGTTTCAATAAACAAGTGAAATCTGTAACATTTCTGAGTTGCTCTCTACTTTGAAGTGTCAGGGACTGTTGGTCCCTTTACTCTTGCACCTCCCGCTTAGTGAAAAGATTTTTACAGTGAAGCCATTAATGTCGTCGAGTGTATTAATTACTTTTGGCAAGAACACATAGTTTCCACTAGACGAGGGGATGATTTTGACAGCTCAGATGATGAACCAAGTCACGAAGAAGTCAGTCCAGTAGCTAACCTTTGTGGAATTATATCCTTTAAAGATCTGTTGGGGAAAGTAAAAAGGTTGCCATTTATACTAAGGTAGATGAAGCCACGGGGTTCTTTTTCTTCCTCACCTGAGTGAACCACATGACTAGGTCTGGGAGACACTACAAAGATCTGATTCCTCATGCAGTCGAAACAAATAAAGTAAAGGGAGTTACCGTAGAACTTCCCAGGTCAGAAATGACCATTAAAGAAAGAAAAGTCCTTGATCAACTCAAGAAGATCCAAGCAAATATCACCATATGGGGGCTTTTCACATCCTCTCAATTGCACTAGAATTCCTTGATAAAACTCCTCACTGGACCCATGATCCTTCATTCCACTACTCTCGAAGAGGCTATAAATATGGTTGGGTCCCTAATCTCTTTTATACTCCTCTCATTTTCTAAAGAGGAGATACCAAAGTTCATCCCTGATCATAATTATGCCCTCAACATGTACGTTAAAGTCTTGGGAAATAAAGTTCCACCATCACTTGTTGATAATAGATATTCCCTCAATGTTTGTCCTCACAGAACCTTCGACTATTTGGGACTAAAAGTCAGTGATCTCACTCCCACTTTCTTCGTTATGAGTTCTTATGACAAAACCCATGGAGAAGTAATAGGGTACATAAAACTCACACTAGGGGATGGCCCTATCGTTCCTATTACTGAGTTCCAAGTCATTTCCGTATATGCATTCTTTAACATTATCCTTGTCCATCCTTAGCTCCATAGCATCTGAGGAGTATCCTCTTCCCTTTATCAGAAGATGAAGTTCTTTGCCAGAAGTCAGGTTTATCACTATTTTAGTGGATGACGACAGTATAGATAATGTCATCACTAGAAATCCACTATTAGATATCCAGTATGGGTTGAATGACATGCTCCTTTCTAGTTTCAGAATTGATCCACTTCCCCTCCCAGTAGGAGTAAGTTCAAAGACTGAGTTTGTCCAAAAAATAACCCTCATAGCAAAGCCAATGTGATTCAGATGTTCAATAATATGCACTTCAAGCCTGGAATGGGGTTAGGGAGACATCGGTAAGGGATCCTTGAGCCTATAGTACTGAAATATGACTTTTGTTCCATGTCACTTGGGTTACCAACCCTCACTAGATGAACTCAAATCACTCCATAGATCGAGATAAAAAAGACGATTGAAAAATAAAAAAGACTATTTTTGGAGACTCCTTGATTGTTAGATTTATCAAGGAGCGTGAAGACTTCCCCTTATGTGGCTTCTTTGAACCGTTGTATGACCACATTGATAAGAAGATAAAACTAGGACTACAAATATTCTTTCAAGACAGTAACTCTTGGGCCAGTCAAATACTGAAAACATGAAGTAAAACTCCTCATCGAGAAAGCTGTGATAAATACCTAGGACTCAGAGGAAAGTGATTTCGAAGACTCATTTGACCTATAGAGACTGGGACTGAGTCTCTGCATGATTCACTCAGATGTCGCACCATCATATCCGTTCACTCAAATCAAAGTTACTGACATGTCGCTCCTCAACTGGAATTCTATACCCATCCAACCTACTGAGATTTAACCTAACCTTATTGTTCACCCTCTCCAAGTCCTTTCTCCTGATGTTGTTTTTCCTTTTCCTGATATCAATGTAACTGAGACCTCTTTTGATGATGTTCTCAATGCTATTTTTCCCGAAAATGAAATAAACAAGGATTTTGAGTATCTTATCATGCCTTACATTAATTGTCTTGACTCCAATCAAACTTTAATGATGATGATTTTTCAAATGAATAATTCTTAACTGATCTTAATAAGGAGAATAATAAGCAACATAGCCACGTTCAAATTAATGATGATGAGACAACTGTTATAAATCTCTATTCTAGTAGACATCAACGCAAGATTAGGATAGGTTCCATCCTTAACGAGCATGAGCGTGTGCAATTTAAAGAACCACTGAAAGAATTTGTAGATGTCTTTGCATGGTCCTACAATGACATGCTTGGAATTGACCCAAAACTAAATCAACATGAGATCTCGACATGACCAGAATGCAAGCCGATCAAATAGAACCTAAGAAAACTTTGTAACAAATGATTTCTCCAGGTCAAAGAGGAAGTGGTTAAACAATTAAACGTGGGTTTCATTTATGTAGTCGAATACCCAACACAACTCAACAATATCGTCCTTGTACCGAAGTAGGGAGTAAAAGTCTGTATGTGTGTTGATTATTGAGATTTGAATAAAGCATCCCCAAAGGACGATTATCCATTACCCAATATTGACATGATCATGGACTACATTACTAGCCATGCCCTCAATTCATTTTTCAATGGATTCGCTAGATATAATCAGATCAAGATGCACCCTGACCATCGGAGAAAACTGCTTTCATCACCCTATGGGGGACTTTCTGCTATACTGTCATATCATTCAAACTCAAGAATGTTGGGGCTACATACCAAAGGGTTGTCACAACCATATTGCACGAACTTATTCACAAAGAGGTCAAAGTCTACATAGATGGAATGATCAATAACTATAAGACTCAAGAAGGTTATATTCATGCCCTCCGAAAGTTCTTCGAGTGACTGCAACCATACCAGATGTGGCTAAATCCACATAAATATGTTTTCGATGTGATGAAAGGAAAACTCTTGGGATTCATAGACATTGATAATGGAATCAAAGAAGACCCTACCTAATAGAAGGCCATACTTGAGATGCCACCATCATGGATGGAGAAGGAAGTCTAAAGATTCCTGGGTAAACTACAATACATCAGTCGGTTCATTAGCCAACTGACCTTCATCTGCAAACCCATCTTCAAACTTCTCCGAAAGGATTCAACTAAAGTCTGGAATGAGGCCTGATAAGAAGCCTTTGAAAAAATCAAGAGATACCTCACCCGACCACCGATGCTCATGCCTCTACAACTAGGTATCTCCCCCCACTTATACTTGACCATCACAGATACTACTATAGGGGCTTTCATAGCCCAATATATTTAAGAATCCCTTAGGTAAGGATCCATTTATTACGCCAGTCATAAAATGGTCAGGTACGAGGTCAACTACACTACTTTGGAGAAAGGGCGTGTCATTTTAGTTTGGGTCACACAAAAGTTACATCACTACATGCTTTCCTTTCCCACCAGACTAGTATCCCAAATAGATCCCATCAAATACTTCCTAGAGAAGCCCCCTCTGTTCAGTAGAATTGACCATTGGTTGATGATGCTAGTCGAATTCGATATTATGTATGTCACGTAGAAAGCTATGAAAGGGAGTGCCATCTCATACTACCTTGATGATTACCACATGGAAGGAATCGATGTTTAGGTCTCTAAATTCCCAGATGAAGATATTCTATGCACCCCTCAAGAGGACTTTAGATGGCAAAAGTTCTTTAATAGAGATGCCAACAAGAAGGATAGGACATTGGGATACTCTTGATCACCCCTAATGACTCTAACACCCCTATTTCCATCAAACTAGATTTCCCTTACACTAACAACATGACTGAGTACAAGACATGCATTGATGGCCTCAAAATCACCCTCAAGAAAGGAATCCACCACCTAAATGTCTATGGAAACTCTGCCCTCATCATCGGCCAAATCCTTAGGAATTAGAAAGTCAATGATTAGAAACTCCTACCCTTCCACTCTCACCTTTAAGATCTGGCTTTTATTGCAAAGATGTCACCCTACATTACTTGTCTCGTGCAAAAAACATCCTAGCTGATGCCCGTGATACCTTGACCTCCCTAGTCGATATGCCTGGGGGAATAACAATGGCCCCTTTCTTGGTTCATAAACAAGCTATGCCTACCCATTACTAAAAAATTGAGCTCATAACTGAGGAAGATTATGATATTATCGGGTTATGGTACTATGACATTTGGTGACTCCTCAAATATGGTTGGTATCCCTTAACAAATTGACTGCCTAGTATATCATCTATGATAAAGCACTTTTCAAGAGAAACCTAGATGGAACCCATTTGCATTACATAATAGAGGTTGATATTGAAGAAATGATGCAGAAGATCCACAATAGGGAATGCAGGCTGCACATAAATGGTCACATGCTTGCCAAGAATATCATCCATTAAGGGTATTACTGTACCACTATATTTCAAGATTGTATTGCCTACGTTCGAATATGCCTAAAATTCCAGCAGTTTGCTAATCTTCAACACTTACCTCCTTGAGAACTATATAACATGACCTCTCCCTGAGCTTTCTCCACCTATGGCATAGGCATCATAGGGAAGGTTATTCCCAAAGCTTTAAATGGCCATGAATTCATCTTGGTTATCATTGATTACATTACCAAATGGGTTAAAGCTGAGTCATATACCGTACTGAATGCCAAAAAGTGGCTAAGTTCATTAAAAAGAATATCATTTTTTGATACGGGGTTCCCCTTGGGTTAGTATCAGATAATGGACTCCACTTCAAAGACGATGTCACAGAACTAGTCGATGAATACGGGATTCAGAGACATAAATCTTCTCCCTATAGACCCCAAGCAAATGGTGCTGTCGAAGCCGCCAACAAAAGCCTTAAAACCATAATCAATAAGATAATCGAGAGTTATAGAGATTGGGCTAGCCAGAGATCTTACACCCTCTAGGGATACAGCACTTCAATTAGAATGCCTACTGGGGCTACCCTATATTCTCTAGTATACGTAGAAGCAATCCTATCCATTGAGGTAGAAATACCTTCCCTGCATGTCATGCTCAAAACCAAAGTTAGCAAAGAAGAGCGGCATCAGAGCCTCTTTGACGAATTGTCACTCTTCGATGAAAAGAGACTTAAGGATTTATACCTTATACAGGGGTACCATCGCCGGATAACGTGTTCATTCAGCCAAAAAGTCAAGGAACATGGTGTCCAATAAGGAGACCTTTCCCTTAAGGAGATCATAGAGCCCGTCTGGGAATCTAGAGGGAAATTTAAACCAAATAATAAGGACCTGTATATTAAAAGAAAATTCTCTCAGGAGGCATTGCTATACGCACATAACTCGACGAGGAAGAGATGGCACGTTCAGTCAACCTGGCCCGTCTTAAGAAATTTTACCCTTAGTTTGAAATCTCGGTGCGCTACGCCTCTTCTCATCCCCTTATATTCTAAAAAAATATTCATTTCCCCTACCCATAAATACATGAAACCTAATCCTCACAAAAACATTTCTTTTCAAAATGAGACTGGTGAAAATTTTCAAAACCTTTAGAGGTACGTAGGCAACCCATACGTCGTATATATGCACGGTCCCTTTCTTTTTCACAAAAGGCTATTCTATTCTAACCTCCATGAATGACGTGTGACACCCCGCCTAATAAAATACCGGGTGATCAATCCTATACCAAATTAAAACAAGAGTCTCATATGGTTCATTCTTAGCGTCACTGTCGAAAACCAATTTAATTACTAATAGCCTATTAGGGTGGCGTCAAAATTTTATTTAACTAATCTTTTTAACCAAACCATTCAATTAAAACATTCAAACAGTTTATATATATAAAACTGAAATGAAATAAAATAACCGAACACTCGGCTCAATATAATACAACCAAATCGAATGCCTCACTAAAAGGCGGTAAAAGAATAAATAAGCACAATTGGGCTTTCGGCCCGAATGTTACTACAATGCTTCCTATCTAGATCACAAGAATAGAAACATCTAAAAATAATCCTGCATGCATTCACATCTGCTGCAGCAACGTCTGACTCGAAAGGATCATCATCCAGATGTCCCTGTGTCTAGACACACACACACACACACACACACACACACACACACATATATATATATATATATATATATATAATATAGCAAAAGAGGGAAAATAGAGAAAATGGGTCAGAGCCCGAGTTTTGAAAATGTTTAGCAAGTGCATAAATTCCATATTTAAAAATATGAATTTGTCTCATATTTAAATTGGTATCTCACTCCCATGAGATACCCCTCACCCCTCTTCTAATAGTGTACACCTATCGCATACCTTTTAAATAACCTAGTCAAGTTACACTTCCTAACTAATCCATTTCACCCAATATCTGAAAAATCCCTATAAACTCGAGTAATAAGGGCTAAACTTCTCCCCATTCCCAACACTGCGCTACATTCGTCCGTGGAGTGTCTCGCGAAGAGAATCCAAATAAGGAACCCCCCCGATACACTACTACTTGGCAATGTTGATCATCGAGATCCATTTGGCCCTCAACACATAACGTATATATAAAATCACATATATATATATATATATATATATATATATATATATATATATATATAATTATCACTTTAATATACAAATCAAAATTTAAGTTCGGATAAAATCTCCCGAAATGAGAATAAATCCTTATTCATTTTACTCTTTACACTAGTTAAAGATTTATGATATCTTGTCCTCATATACTGGAAATATACTATACACAACAAGTATAATAACCATCCCACCGAGCTATAACTTGAGGACGTAGTCTCATAGTGACTATCTGAATTCGGGTTGACTCACTCAACCATGGTACCAAGCCAGACTCACTCATGGTCATGGTAAAAATACACAATGGTGGAGGCGATCATATTCCCTCTACAAGTGGAGTACACACATCGCACCCGTACTCGGGATGATATGACCTGGGGATATACTCTCCCTGCTCATCAAGTCAGGGGATTCACCCACATCGCACAAGCTCCCTGGATCGCACTAGAGAAAATATATAATCTGGTTGTTCCAACCCTACGCCAAAGGAAAGCCCATGGAACCAGCCTCTAAGATACAAACATACCAATCACACACAGATATATATGTATTTTCGTATCATAATATATATATTGTAATCCCATCATATATATAATCTATATCACTTCTCAATCAATATGGCTATAATTTCTAAAATCTCATAGCGATAGCCAATAACCCCAAATGTTCCCATTCGTAATAGTATCTAAGTATTTGCACACTTACAATACTAAATTTATAAGTATTATATTACTTTATATATAACTCGCACCTTAAATCACTTTTAAGGATTTATATATATAGTCTCTGAATATACCAATTCATAATAATTAAATAAGTATATTCTCAACTTATTTAAGTCCCATAGGTATCGCATTACCTAATAATAGTCGTCAACCGACACCGGATAGGCACTCAAACATCTCTAGACCTATACTTAATTCCATCCTACTCACCTCCTAGGATTTACTCACCCTCAATTCCATCGTCTAGGAGTCCTAATGTCATATCTAGGATCCCCAAAATATAACCTCCAGATTTATAATTAACTTCCCTTAAACTAAAAGGAAGAAAATTTCCAATATTTTTAAGGCGAATAGATTCACCCCATTTGTGAATTGATTAGGACCAGTGAATCGATTCGTCATAAGACAGTTTGACAGGTCTTCCTATGCGAATCGATTCGGTCCAAATCCAAATCGATTCGGCCTGTCCAGAGTTGACATTTGGATAATTTTGCTTAAATCTCCAAAACCTAAAACTCATCCCAATCTCCATTTAAATTATAACCCAGATTTATTTCTACGAATGTAAAGTTTTTATATCTCCTCAAGTCCTTTATAGGTACTAACACTTTATTTGGGAACCCCCAATATTTATCTCCAAATAATTCTAGCCTTAATTTCTGACTAACGATTTTGATCTCGGATAGCCTTCTGTAGAAAAATCATTACTAATTCCAAAAAAATCATAAAAATACGCGGTCAGCTCCCACGTGACCATAAAGAAAATATCTACAAATTTTATTTTTTGACTAAGAGACAAAACGATTCGATTCCTAGCCGAATCAATTCGAAAAGGATGGAGTTACTATTCACCTTCTTCTCCAAAAATCCCAAACCTCCATTAATACACCTCCAAGCTTTTTATCTTCTCTCCCATCATCGTCAAACCTCAAACAACCATATATATACACATAAAAAGGGTTCTAATCATCCTAGAACCCATAACCAACAACTAATATCAATTAATTCCTAAGTTTCCCAAATTGGATATTATCCGGGGTTTATTCGTTAAACTTCTGAAAAAACCATTTTGATTCACGAAAACCCATCCCAAAAATATTTATAGTTTTACACTTCCAACTATAATATGAGATTTATGCTCAAAAAAATAAAGCAAGTAAACACTTTCCTCGTGGATAAAATCCGATGACCTCGATTCGAATCCAGCGAAGTTTGGCCGAAATTTCCTTTTCTTCCTTTCTTCTCCTCCTCCCTTATCTTCTTTTTTTCTCTATTTTCTTTCCTTTCTCCCACTCTCTCGTGCTTTATATAGATAGAAATAAGGGTTTATCCCTTATAAACCCAAAATGACTCGTTTACTCAATTGCCTATTAGTCCAAAAATCCCCGGAACCTAAACACTACACCTGGATACTCTATTCTGACTATCTCGACCGTTTGAAACTAACCACGCACTCAAAATCTCCATTTGAGTCACTTAACCAAAATTCACTAATTAAACCCAACACATCTCAATACGGGTGTGATACCAAAATTAATATGATGATAGAGACGAATCATAAGAAGACACGTGTCGATCTACATGACACAATAACACCGAGGAAGTTTATTTCCCCGACCAACTCCAACTCTCCGAGGAACTCCAACACTCCGAGGAACTCCTGAACGACGAGCAACCAAGGCGGTCCGAGCTTCATCTCGGCCACAACATTGATTGCCAGATAATCAACAGTTCAGCTATTCATTGAATGCTTATCATACAGACGTATACTCTTAAAGGGCATTAATTATTTACCCTTTCACATGTACAGCCTAAGGGCTATAAATACATTGTATCACCCTCATTCCAAGGGACCAGATTTTCTTGATAGAATTACATATCGAGAACTCCAAAACACTTGGCAATAACAGAAACAGTGGACGTAGGCCATTCTTATAAGGCTGAACAACTTTAAAATTCTTTGTCTCATTTATATTTATCTGTGATTAAATAATTAGAAGCAATCTAATTTTTTACATCAACAGATTGGCGCCGTCTGTGGGAAACGACTGTTGTTATCGTTTTTTACCAAAAATCATTCATCATCAATGGCAGATAATCCGGAATCCAGCAATCGAAACGCTGGAAATGCTAAAAATCTTCCAAATCCCTCTGCCCCTCCAGATCTGGCGGGAATTATGACGAATCTGGCTCAAGGACAAACCGCCATGCAAGAAATAGTGCGGTAACTCATACAAACCCTTCATGGCGGTGCACCTGCACATTCGGGATAGCGAAGTGGTCAGAAGCAAACCTATTTACTTTCTTCATGATCCAGGCGTACTGAGTGATATCGCAATGAGGGATCTGATGATTTCTCTTATCAACCTGGGCGAACTTCTTTAATACGGGCTACAAATACTGATCAACGTATTACTCTCTCTCCAGATAGACCTAGTGCCTTGGAAAGACTGAGCAGGGTATCTCCTTTCAGTCGATTAGGCCCTAGGAGGAATATGAGTCCACCTAAGACCATGTCGAGAAGTTTTCGACAACCATCGGATCAAAGAGAAGGATCAGCACAATCACGACCAGTTGCTCGTCAAGATAGATCTCAGGAGGCCACTTCAGAACAATCAATTGCTCGAACTAATAGGCCCGAGGAATGAAAGGATGCGTGGAAAGGGTCCATTCAGCGATTGGAGGATAGATTGGGAGAAATGGCTAAGGCGAAGAATCCCGTACAACAAACTTTTGTTCAAGGGACACCTTTTGTCCAGGCCATTGTGGATTTTCCTACACCATCAAAGTTTAAAGCCCCTGTGGTGACCCCCAAATACGATGGAAAGACATATTCTGTTCTTCACATAGAGCAATATCAAGCTGCTGCCGACATCTATGCTGTCCCCGACGAGATGAGATGCAGAGCATTCTCAGGAAATCATACTGGATCTGCCCAGATATGGTACAACAATCATCCTCGGGGTAAGATTTCAACTTTCTTTCAACTGGCCGAGTTGTTCATCGGCAATTTCTGTTTTGGAGCAAATCTAGTAAAACGAGTAGCACACTTGTTAAGTGTTAGACAAAAATCTGGTGAGAGTACTAGAGATTAAATAACTCGTTTCAATAACGAGAAGCTGTAAGTCATAGATTATGAAGAAAAGATAGCAATCACTGCCTTGATGAGTGGGTTGTTGCCTAACAAGTTGTATTACACTTTGGCAAAAGATCCACCTACAACTATGTCAGAGTTGATGGCAAAAGCGGCCAAAATCATGAATGCTGAGGAGGCTAAGGCTGCGAAGAAGAATATGGATAAAGAAACCAAGGTGGAAGTCGACAAATCTAAGAAGAAAGATCATAGGGGCAATGGCGGTGACAAGCATTCCAAAAATAATAAGTCGTCATGGGAAGTCCTGAAAAAATTCGATAATTATACTCCTTTGAAAATGGGTATTAATCATGTCTTGGAAGAAATCAAGAATAACGAGGAAGTAAGGTGGCCAAAGAAACCGAGGTCAGACCCTGACAAAAGAAATAGAGATAAATATTACGAGTTTCATAAGGATCATGGTCATATGACTAAAAATTGCATAGCCCTCTAGAACGAGATTGAAATGCTCATTAGACGAGGAAAGTTGTCAAAGTATGTTGATCGTAGAAATGAAAGAGGAAATGAAGACCGAGAAAGAGAGAGATCTAGATCTCCTCGTCGGGCAGAAGAAAACAGGAAAAGAGATCATGAAGATGATACAGAGGATGACCTCGATCTTCCCAAAAGGCCAAGGCAACCAGAACGCGAGGTATTTTCAATACGTTTTGGAACATTTGATTGTAATGTTATTACATGCGGAGATGCAGGAGGAGGAGATCTTACTACAGAAAGAAAAGCTTACCTCAGTGAGGCTCAGGCTTGCTCATACATTCAACGGATAAATTTGGCTGAGGAGGATTGCCCGAGGAAGATAAACAAAGAGAAGCTAGTCATTGGTTTTTCAAAAAACGACCTTGCAGGTGTTCTTTACCCTCACGATGACCCTTTGGTGATCAAAATGAGGATGAAAGAAGTAATGATTTCAAGGTTTCTGGTAGATAATGGTAGTTCAGCAGACATCATGTTCTACTCATGCTTTGACAGTTTAAATTTAAAGTTATCTCAATTGGAGCCTTATCACAGACCTCTCCTGGGTTTTGCTGGCGAGAAAGTTTTTCCACTTGGGACGATCAAATTGGATATATTCATTGGAACTTGGCCTGCTTGTCGAACAGAAAGAATACGCTTCTTTGTGATGGATAAGAATGTGCAATCAGCCTACAACATCATCATAGGAAGATTTGGTTTGAAGAAGTTCGAAGCAGTTCCATATACAGTACATCAGTGCTTAAAATTCCCAACAAATTTTGGAGTAGGAGTTGTGAAAGGTGATCAAAAAGTAGCTCGGGAATGCTATTATTCATCTGCCGAGCAAGAGGAGCTTGAAGAGTCAAGGAAAAAGACTACTACCTACCAGGTGGATGAAGGTATATAAATTAAAACACTGGATCCTAGAGACGAATCCCAACTTGTAAGAGGACAGGTGCTGGAATCTACAGAAAATGTTATTCTGGACGATGAACACCCTGAACGAATAACTCAGATAGGTTCATCATTGGATGCATCAATAAAATAAGAGTTGATAACTTTCTTGAGAAACAGAAAGAAAACTTTTGCATGGAGTCATGAAGACATGCCAGGAATAGATCCAAACTTCTTATGTCATGAGCTCAATGTGAATAAGGAGATCAAGCCTGTAAAGCATAGAAGAAGAGTATTTAGTCCCGAGAAGAATCAATCTATACAAGAGGAGGTCGAGAAGCTCCAGAAAGCCCAATTCATTGAAGATGTGAAATATCCAGACTGGTTAGCAAATGTGGTGATGGTAAAGAAGAAAAATAATAAATGGAGAATGTGTGTTGATTTCACCGATCTCAACAAGGCATGCCCAAAGGATCACTTTCCATTGCCCAGAATTGATCAACTAGTGGATGCTACCTCAGGACACGAGCTGCTCAGCTTCATGGATGCTTACTCTGGCGACAATCAGATCAAAATGAAACCTGAAGACAGGGAAAGTACTTCTTTTATTAGCCCTATGGGAACTTATTGTTATAATGTTATGCCTTTTGGTTTGAAAAATGCAGGAGCAACATACCAGCGGCTGATGAACAAGGTTTTTGCCGAACAAATCAGTTGCAATATGGAAGTCTATGTCGATGATATGCTGACAAAGAGCAAGAAAGCTGTTGATCATCTAGTTGACTTAGGTCAGGCCTTTGATCAACTGGATAAATACCAAATGAAGCTCAACCCGACGAAGTGCACATTTGGAGTACGAGAAGGAATGTTCCTCGGATACATCGTCAACCAGCGAGGCATTGAGGAGAATCCAGAAAAGATTAAAGCTCTTTTAGGGTTGTGATCTCCAACGAAGAAGAAAGAGGTGCAGAGTCTTACAGGACGAGTTGCAGTGCTCAACAGATTTGTATCCCGAGCAACTGATAGATGCCTCTCATTCTTCAAAACACTTCGGAAAACTTTCGAGTGGAATGATGAATGTGAAAAAGCCTTTCAAGACTTGAAGAAATATTTGGGAGCACCTCCACTGTTGTCTAGACCAGTAATGGGAGAAAAGTTGTACTTGTACCTGGCAGTATCAGAGAATGCAGTCATCTCAGCATTGATCAGAATGGAGAATGGAGTCCAGAAGACAATTTATTACACAAGTAAGGCTTTCCGAGGTGCAGAGATCAGGTACCTAAAGCTGGAAAAATTGGCATTGGCATTAATTGAGGCAAGTAGAAGAATGAGGCCATATTTCTAGGCCCATACCATCGTCGTGTATACGGACATGCCCTTGAGACAAGCACTTCATAAGCCAGAAAAATCAGGGAGACTGATGTACTAGGCAATAGATCTCGGTGAATATAATATTGTGTATGAACCCAGATCATCGCTAAAAGGGAAGGCTGTAGCAGACTCTATAGCAGAGTTTACATATCCTGATACCCCCGAGGAATAAAAGTTGTTCGCTGATCAACCTGTGGATGTTATAGGATCAACAAACACAAGCTCAGACCAACTCCGGTAGGTAAAAGGGCGAGTGGATGTTAAAGAATCAACAGACATAAGCTCAGACAAACTTCAGTTGGTAAAAGGTCTTGTGGATGTAGAAAGATCATCAAATTCGAACGCAGACCAACTCCGGTTGGTAAAAGGACGAGAAGAGATGATCGACGAAGAGAGAGAAATACCAGGGGAGGATGAAAGGAAACAACAAATATTTCATCGAGGAATTTTGTAAGATAAGAAATTTGAAGACGAGTTACCTACATGGAGATTATATGTAGATGGGTTATTTTGCACAACAGGTTGTGGCGCAAGGATTGTTTTGAACACCCCAGACGAGATTTACATGGAATACGACCTGCGATTCCAATTCAAAGCCTCCAATAATGAGGCTGAGTATGAGGCCATGATACCAGGCCTTAATTTAGCAAAGATTATGGAAGCGCAATAAGTGATGGTATTCGGTGATTCTCAATTAATTGTGAATCAGATGATGGGAACATATGTAGTTAAAGGAGAATTAATGGTCAAGAATCATGCAAGGGTGATGAAGTTATTGGAAGAATTTGATGCCATTCAGTTGATCAGAATACCAAGAATGGTGAATGCACGAGCAGACGCATTGGCCCGACTAGCATCAGCTACTCGTACCGATCTGCAAAAAATGATACCAATTGAAGTATTAGAATGTCGGAGCATAGATGAAGACCCGACGATGAATATTATTACCCTTGATTTAGGACCATCTTGGATGGATCCCATCAGGGTATATATTGAGGAGGGAGAACTACCGGAGGATAAGCTCGCTGCCAAGAAATTGAAGTTTAAAGCTGCTCGGTATGTACTAATTAATGGTGTTTTGTATAGACGAGGAATTATGGCAGGTTTGCAAACATGTGTACATCCCTCCGAGGTGAGAGAATTGATTGAAGAGATCCATGAAGGGTCCTATGGAGCCCATGTAGCAGGTCGGACACTTTTGCAAAGGGTGATGACGCAGGGATACTACTGGGCAACGATGAGGGCTGATTGTATAGCCTATGCTAAGAGATGTGATAAATGCCAACATTTTTCCTCCATCCGACGAACTCCACAAGAATTGTTGACACCCATAACTTCCCCTTGGCCATTTTCCTTGTGGGGAATTGATTTGGTTGGACCACTGCCAACGACCCGAGGAAGATTCAAGTACCTCGTTGTCGCAGTGGATTATTTTACTAAGTGGGTAGAAGCTGAGCCTCTGATTGATATGACATACGAGAAGGTGTACCAATTCTTTTGGAAGAACATCATCTGCCGATATGGTCTCCCTCATGCCTTCATCACAGACCATGGAACACAATTTGATAAGGAGGAGTTTGCCGCCTATTGTCATCAGTCTAACGTTTTGAAGGTTCATTCAGCACCAGACCATCCTCAAAGCAATGGAAAGACTGAAGTGATGAACAAAACATTACTAAATGGTTTGAAGAAGAGGCTAAGTGAGGCTAAAGCTAATTGGATTAATGAGATACAGTCAGTATTGTGGGCTTACCAAACAACTCCCCGAGCAGCAACTGGAGAATCACCATATATGCTGGCGTTTGGAAGTGAGGCCATAATACCTTTCGAGTTGGGTCTTCCAACACACAGAGTGTTGAACTTCAATTCCCCAGTCAACGACTTAATGAGAAGATTAGATTTGGACATGCTCGAGGAGGTTAGAGAAGAGGCAACCATTAGGAATGCTGCTTACCAACAACGAACAGCTCTGTTCTACAACAAGAGGGTGAAGAAATGCGACTTAAAAGAAGGAGATTACATGCTAAAGAAGTTCATTCAGAAGCACAATAAGTTAGAAGCAAACTGGCATGGACCTTACCGAATTACAGAAGTTGTTCGACCAAGAACTTACCGAATAGCGACTCTAGAAGGAGAGGAATTTAAGAATGCATGGAATGTTGAACACCTACGCAAGTATTATTAGTAATGTAAAATGTAAAGCAGTTCCATAAATATGAATAAAACGATGATATTTCTCCATCTTCTCTCCATTTATTGAAAGTTTTTCGGGGAATACTAGTGTGTAACACTACGCTGCTCGGCAGTAAAAAGAACACGATAGTTCAAGCTCAGACCAACTCCGGTTGGTAAAAGGGCGATAACAAACCATACTCCTTTGGTTAGGAGGCGTACACTAGCTCAGACCAACTCCGGTTGGTAAAAGGGCGAGTGAACATGATAGTTCGAACTCAGACCAATTCCGGTTGGTAAAAGGGCGAGAACATGACATTCCTAAAAATACCAGCTCCGATTGGTTAGGAAACCATACTCCTTTGGTTAGGAGGCTGACACTGGCTCAAACCAATTTTGGTAAAAGGGCAAGTGGACATGATAGTTTGAACTCAGATCAACTCCGGTTGGTAAAAGGGCGAGAACAACATTCCTAAAAATGCCAATCTCGGTTGGTTAGGAAACAAGATATGCTCTCAAATGCTAACTTATGTTGGTCGGGAGGTAAGATTATTACAGAAAATACAAAAGTTCCTCAAAGAACAAAATACTCCAAACTGAACCAAGTATGGTTGGTCGGGGATAAAAATCCATTAACTGTAGTTGGTCGACGAGGAGAAAATATTCCAAATAGTACCAAGTATAGCTGGTCAGGGATAAAAACCCACTAACTATAATTGGTCGACGAGTACAATTTAACAACCTTGGTTGGTTGGAAAATTTTTAAACATTTTTATTCTCATTATTAAGTAATTGAGCACACAATATTGTTATGCAAGAACAAATATAAAGTGTTTGACAAATACAAGACAATAGCAATACAAATTTGCAAACAAAAATGAAACTCTTTCATTAAATTCAAAATGAATTACACAAATTTATTACATTGATATTAAATTGTGTACTAATTATTACATCAGAATTTCCTATTCTACTGGTCTTTTCCCTTCTGCTTTTGAAATAGGCTCCTCGCCAGCAGGAGGATCTTCCAGGAAAAGGGGAGAATTAATGAAGTTAATATCTTGAAGCATTATGACGTTCATTATTGAAGGTGTGTCCAATAGATGCTCGGGACGAGATACCTCGATCTGAGAATGAAGATTGTAATCACCGAGGTATTTTGCAATTAAGCTCCGAGGAATGGCACGAGCTGGGATCCATTCCATGTCCAAATTATACGGTGTCACAGGCAAGTCAAGTACCCCAGGATCATAATAGTCCCACAGGTAGTGTCCTTGTTCAAGCTTTAGCACGTCCAAGGCATTCAGCCAACCTTGCTTGTAGCCCTCATTATTGGCATTCTGGATACGATCATCCAAATGGAATAGTGCTTCGTTGTACCCAGCCATCCAGAACTCCCTGGGCTGTTTGTGAAATTGAAATGTCAACCTTTCAAGCTTCTCGTGAAGACTCTGGATGAAAAGTTCATTAGTCTCCAACACTGATTTCTTTGAAGAGAGTTGTTTTTCCAGTTCTCTAATTTTCTTTGACATGTCAGACAAGGCTTGATTCTTTGCCATCAATTGGAATGCTTGGTTTTCCAACGCTGATTGAGTACGAGCTTCTTTAATAGTACGACGAAGAACTCTTGATCATCCCCGAGCAAGTTGAGTACTTTGTTCCTCAATAACATTCTGAGCAACTCTTCCTCGTCCACGAGAACCTCTTCCTCGTCCACGAATAGCAGTAGAAGGCCAAGCTCTTCTCAAAGTCTCTAACTCTTCTCGCAACTTGGCATTTTCCACTTCAAAAAATGAGAATCCTTCATCGGTGACCGGTACCAAGGTAGTAGAAGATGAAGTAGCAGACCTCAGCTGAACTAGTTCTTTTGGCAGATTGTTGTTTTCTTGTTCCAATAGCTCAGCGATTTGCCTGTGCCCTTCGACATCTGCTTTCAATGTTCTCTCTCTCACTTCATAGCTAGTAAGCATCTTGTCATAGCCTTTTTCAGCACTAAGTTGTTTGATTTTCTTCTCATATCCTTCGTGCAAAAGAGCTGAAGACTCTTTATACTGCTGCTGAAGTTCATCAAGACTACCTTGCAAGTCTTCAATCATTTCATAATAAGCCACATTATTGGCCATAGCTCGGTCAAGTAAGCCTTTCAGGTACTGATAAGCTTCGACTGCCTGCTCTGAAGCATCATGACCAAGGATGTCGGCAACTTCTGATGCACTCAATTCTGTGTGACCAGCCTTATAATATTCATGACATTGCTGCATCAGCTTTGTATCATTAGCAGATAGCAGATCCATCCTAGCCATAAACTAGCAGAGAAAGAAAAAGTATTCATCAAAAAGAAGATCAAGACAGAGTACAGATAGAAAAGAGAGAATTATATGGAAGAAAAGAACTCAAATTTTATTAGATCATAGTGCAGAGTTACAAAGATCTTGGTTACACTTGAAAAAGAAGAAAAATAGAAAGAGAATATCGAACAACTTCACACCTTTTCCTTATCTCCCAAGACTTTCTCGGGAGGCTGGGACGAGGAGCTCAGTTGCTCGGTTGGAACAATGAGTTGGTCGGATAAAACTGGAACTTGTTCAGGAGGAGCAGGCAGAGATGAAAGCTCCTCGTCGACAGGCTGAGTAAGGATTGGATCAACCACTGCCATTGAAGATTCTTTGGAGGCAGCTTCGTCCTCCTCTTCATCTTCAATATTTGGGGGAGGACCAAGGAGATGCTGTTGAAATAGCTCTGAGTCCTCATTAACCTTCAATTCTTGCAGGGCAACCACCCAACCATCTCGGAAGTATTTCAAACTCCCATGCTGCACCTAAGTCATCATTGCTTCTACCCCCCTGTCCCATTCTTTGTCCCAACCAGTGCGGAAAGATTTTTTCACCACCACTTTTCATTTCATTTTCTCCGAGGAGAGCTTCTCGGATAGAAGATCCTCGGTGGCCTTCAACTTAGCTTCCACCTCTTCCTTCTGGCGGTTCACTTCTCGCAGAAGGGACAATTCTTCTTCAGCCATTTTCATCTTTTCTTCAAGCTCCCCAAAACTCTTGAGTTTCTCGCCATACTTCTTTTTCTCTCCCTCCAAATCTTTCACTTTATTTTCCAACTGCACCTTTTCTGCCTCAACTGCAGCCAACTTCTTCTCCCATTTAGCCCTATCCTCGTCATACTTTTGACGGGAATCCTTTAAAGATTTGGTTAACCCCAACAAAGCATCCTCCACTCCAGACGAGGAACTGAAAGCCTTGATTGCTTCATCCTTCTTCACAATGGTGTTAAAACAACTCACCAGGTGAAAAAAGAAGATAATGATAAGTCATCACATAGATACATGTATTGATGGAAAGAAAGAAAATTCAGAATAAGAGAAACTTACTGAAGCAATGTGACGAGTAGCCAGGGATGTAAGAATATCCCTAGACATATTCTCCTAAATTCCTTGGACCTCAGTAATAATCCAAGTCTTTACCGAGCTCATCGCCGATCTCGGGGGAATAATAGTTGGGACACCAACTCCACTAACTTGCAGCTGGGGAATGGTTTCATCCAAATTGATCGAGGAGGATTTCTTCAGTCTCCTCGGTGGCATTTCAACAGTTTCAACCAAAGAAGAGCTTTTGGTTGGGGAGATGGTTATCACGTCCACAGGTGAATCCTTCTTAGGAGCCAATGGGGACTTCTCGAAAACCTTCTGAGGAGAAACAGAAGGGGCAACATCTATTTTATTTGTCCCCTTTTGGACATCAGTTTTGTTTCTTTTCCCATCTCCAGCAGAGGTAGTCTCCTCAAAGAGAGCAGGAACTCTTCTTTTGCCCATTTTTTGACTTAGAGGAATGTGAGATTCTGGAGAAGAGTCCTCAGGAACTGGCACTGGAGCACTAGTGCTGACCACAGGATGAGTAGTGAAAGAGGTTGTATAACTCCTATACTGCAACAAATATGAAGCAGACCTGATGTGCTCGTCTGTAATTTTCTGATGCAAACTCTAGATAAGTTTCAAATGCTTAATATGTACTTCTGATTCTTTTGGATTTTTTCTTTTGCTGTCAACTGCAAACAAATACATTGTGAAATATTAGTCACACATTTATTCAAACATAATGAAATCATAATTTCAGAAATAAAATAAAATAAAAATAACCTATCCCATTGCCATATGGAGGGCATCTGGGACCTTGATATACTTCATCTCCAATCAAAAGGGCATGTTGCCAATTTTTGATAACTACCCAATGTTCAAAATTATCCCTATTAGCATCAGGGAGGTTGATTACTAAAGCCCTATTCAAAAATCTAGTTTTAAATAAAAAACATTGTCTAGAATAGCCCATCTATAACAATACATAATCTCAGGAATTCCTATACGGGTTCTATGAGTTTGATTTAACCTATACACCCCATTAACTATTCTCCATGTGTTGGGGGCTATTTTTGCAGGGAAAACATCGAAATAATGACAGAACTCTAAGCACAAAGGGTTTGTTGGAAGCAATAAAGAGGCTGGGGAACCACTGTCCCTCAGCCAAACGGAATAATCTAAAGGCTCAGAAAGATCCTCCAGAGTTACCCAAGATGGAATAGAAAAATCAGAACGGAATTTTTCAAGAGATTCAATAACATAAACCATGGTGAATAAAATAAATGAAGAAGAAGGAAGAAGATCTTACAGGAAAAAGGAGATCTGTTGACAACAAACGAAGAAAGGGATGAACGCACAAGAGAGAGAAAGACTATGGAAAACTCGAAAGAAGAAATTGGAAAAGGTAGAAGACGATGGGATTGCCTATGAAGCTTAAATACTTTGCCTTAGGAAACGGCGAAAGAAATGATTACAAAAAGAAACTATTTACGCTACCGACGGCTAAAAGGACAAAAAGTGCACGAAGATTGAAGCGCTTATAAAAATTCAAAAAGGCGGATTCTGCGAATTTGGAAGGACATTCGAATACGAAGAAAATTATCCTAAAAACCAGGAAAGTCATTTAATATTGCCATATACCGAGAAAGAATGTTCCATACTCCTCAAATTTCGAAATATGAAACATTGGGGGCTTCTGTTGATACCAAAAATAATATGTTGATATAGACGAATCATAAAAAGACACGTGTCGATCTACATGGCACAATAGCAACGAGGAAGTTTATTTCCCCGACCAACTCCAACGCTCCGAGGAACTCCAACACTCCGAGGAACTCCTGAACGACGAGCAACCAAGGCGGTCCGAGCTTCATCTCGGCCACAGCATTGATTGTCAGATAATCAACAGTTCAACTATTCATTGAATGCTTATCATATAGACGTATAGTCTTAAAGGGCATTAATTGTTTACCCTTTCACATGTACAGCCTAAGGGCTATAAATACATTGTATCACCCTCATTCTAAGGGACCGGATTTTTTTGATAGAATTACATATCGAGAACTCCAAAACACTTGGCAATAATAGAAACAGTGGACGTAGGCCATTCTTATAAGGCTGAACCACTTTAAAATTCTTTGTCTCATTTATATTTATCTGTGATTAAATAATTAGAAGCAATCTATTTTTTTACATCAACAACGGGTTTTCTAATTAAAATATTATCCTTTGTCGCTTTACCCAACTTCGACATGTAATGAAAATAATTTGACTTATTTACTTAGTCCTAAAAGTAAATGTAACACATGTCAGTAAAAATCTAACACTCTTAAACTCCAAAAATTATTATTCACAGAAATTCATCAAATTTCCAAATTACTCCCACTTATGCAATTTAAATCTCTATAAAAGTACAGGGTATTACATGATGATCCACCTTATCATTTAGATGAATAAAAGGATTATATATGCCTTAGAGATTGACATAGATAACTCAAATGCAAAACTCATCAAGAGGCACAACAAAATGTAATTAAAATATATTTTTTCCTAATTAAAAAACATATCGTTGTTACATGAAGTATCATTGAATGGAGTTAAACAGACGACCCCCTTCCATTAACTAAACCATATTTAAACCTAATCCTTACATAACTTCACAAAACTACGAAAGATTGTATGTGGATGAAGAAGATGTTAGGAGGGTTAGGTAGAAGTTATGTAAGTGTGTAAGTGTATGTTAAATGATATGGGTTAAATATGGTTGGTGGAGAGGAATAAAATAAAGAAAAACTTTTATTACAAAGAGAAAGTATGATGATAGATAAGGAAATGATTTAAAAGATGAGTTGGATTGTCCGTTTTAAAGGAATTGGATGCGAAATTACAATACAATATAGAAACATAAAAGATAAGGAAAGATGATAAACAGGTTTCTTTTCTTTTATAGAAACTTTAATAAAGTAAAGACTTCAATAATGTAGGTAGATTCGCCTATTTTTAGACGCTTCTACCGCCTTCCTTTTTGCTTTTCTTGGACCACATGTCATGTGCTGGATAATTTGTGCAGTCGTACAATGTGGCCCAAAAAATATGGGATTATCCTTCCATTGCATTGGCTATGTTAGCTTCTCCAATGGAATCCAATGAGATTCTATCGATTAGACGTTGGTTATAGTGATGTAGGTGTGCTTCTTTGTATTCTTCTGCATCACTTAATAACCCATAAGGGACATCTAAGTTATTTTTATTCTTGTGGCTTTCAAGAAATTCATTAACCTCAGTTTTTTGTTCAGGTGATACAAAATAATTAATAGGAAGGTCCATGACAAACAATCTTCATCCATCTGTGACCATGAATTTGAGCTCTTGTTGAGAGTACAAATATTTTGCTATGTTAGAGATATTAATTAAACTCCTTATCCATTATCGGTTTGTACATATGTAGTCAATGGGGAGATCATAGTCATTCTGGTCAATCTCATCCCATATGTATTCCTTAATTGGTGTGAGGTGACATATCTGATAGGGTTGGTAAAATATTTCTCTAACTCTCCATCCAATGTTGCAGGAAATGTGGAAAGTTAAATATTTGGTATATTTATATTTGTAAACCACATGATTGATCATTGTTTTGATCATTATAGGAAATTTGGAAAATTCTTCTTGTAAAATACTTAGGAATATTAGTTTATTTACTAATCCCCATTCAATTGGTTCAGTATCCGAATTGTCTTCTGTGAAGAAGTGTAACTTGGGTACATCATCATAGAGATTGATTTCATCGGCATGACTAATTTTATCAGCAAATTGGATTAAAATACTTTTTTATCTTTTATCACGATCTTCAATTTTTGGAAGAATCTCTAATTGAAATACTAGTCGGGGAAGAAGTTGTTTCACTTTTTCGAATCAACAAATACTCTTAATAGTATTAAAAATTTTACCAAAAAAATCATTTTCTAATAGCTCTGCTATTGATAAATAGATATTAATTTTTTCAAGTGAAAAGTCTTCATTCTCATAATTCAATTGTTTTAATACCTGAAGACTAAGGGATTTGAGTTGATAAAAAACCGTCGTTTGTTCAACAATTTTTTCAACTGAAATACTCATATTTTTTCTAAAGTCCCTCTTTTTCCCTAAAATACGGTTGTTCCAGGATTCATTCAAAGGTTCATATATTTCATAAGGATTTCTTGGATTATAAAAATATTTAACTTCAACTGCAATAGTTTTTTCCAGTGTTTGAAGTTTAACAAATTGGTGTATTAAGTTTGGGGGTTCCAGTTATTGCATCCATTGTTCCCATCCAGCTATTACTTCCTGGATATTGTCATATTTTTTTGGCATGCTCCAGGATACCCATTTATTTGGGCATGACATTGTCATATCTTGGTCTAGATTGTGTAGTAGAAGATGATGCAATATTTGGGTTTTGCATTTTTTAGCAATTATTATCCATTCTCCTTGTGTTTCTTCCCTTTTGTTAGAGTCTTCCATCCTGAAACGAAAATATGAATTTTGGTTGTTAGCCCACTTGTTTAGTGGTCTTCTACAAAATTCCCGTTAAGAAAATCTGCAAGAAATTTTTTTGTACCATTTAAATGTTCAACTTCAAAGGTACAATTTGCAATTTGATTATACATTTTGAGTCTTCTTCCATCTAAAATATTTATTTTATTTATAAGGAAGTTTCCTCGACTGCTTGGTTATCAGTTATGACAATAAAATCTTCTAAGGCTAAGAAGATATGGAATTTTTTAATAGCAAGTTTTATTATTAGTAATTCTTTTTCAAAAATGATATAGTTTAATTCATTGAGTTTGAATTTACATGAATTATATCCACATATTAATTCTTTTGTTTTAATGTTTTGAGGCACTGGGTGTTTTCTTCCTCAGATACCTAATATATTAGAATTTCTTTCTTTCCAATATTGGGATGGAATTTCTTTGAGAACACATCCTGAACAATGTTCAAAAGCGTCTGTTTATAATATTAATTTGTCCTCTGGTTGAGGGAAATAGACTTTGGGATAATTTGTAATTATGTCTTGTTTTACTGTCCTTACTAACATTGTATCTTGTTCATTCCATATGAATATATCACTCTGTTTGAGTTTTTCAAGAAGAGATAATTCTCTTTAGGATAATCCTTATATGAAATTCTTCCATGATTTAAGATTCCCAAAAAACTTTGTAATTGTTTTTTATCTTCAATATTTTTATCAAAATCCCTTATTTTAGAGATTATATGATCTTGTAGTTGTAATCCGTCTTGGTTAAGGATTATGCTAAGAAAATCAATTTCTATTTTTCGAACTTCAATTTTCTTTGGGATAGAATAATTCCATGTTTTTGGAAATTTTCACATAATATTTTTAGATGTTTTCTATGTTCTTCAACTGATTTTGAAAAAACAAGAATATCATCAATATATACTACACAAAAGTTTTTAAGATATTTAAAGATATCGTCCATCCATCTTTAAAATACTTAGAGAGCTATATTAAATTCAAAGGGAATTATTGTCCATTCGTAGTGTCTTCTAGGGGCATTGAATGCAGTCAACGATTTTGACTCTTTAGTTAATTTTAGTTGCCAAAATCCAGATTTATAGTCAAATTTAGTAAAGATCTTTTTCCCTTTAGTTTGACTAATTAAGACATCCGTTCTTGGAATAAAATATCCATCAAATTCTAATTATTCATTTAATCTTTTATAATTTATAACCATCCTAGCTTTGCCTCTTTTGGTTTCACTGTATTTTCTCACCATGAATACAAGACTAGAGTGAGGGCTTATTATTTCTTCAATAAGTTTTGCTTCTAATAATTCTTTGATTTGGTTATCAAATTCAACGATATCTTGACTGGTATAAATCATAGGTTTGACTCGTATGATGATATTGGGATCTCTTATTTTGAGATTACAATATCTAGTGCTTTTATTCCATAATTTTAGTGGAATTTCACTAAAATTTTCTTTTAAGATAGTATATAGCCAATGAGTTTCTTCCAATGCCTTAATTATTGGGGTCATATATCCTTTCCTTGCAGGAGAAAAATCTTTTTCATATTTATACTTATGTTGTTGAAGTAGAGGGATTTGTACTAATTCTTTGTTTAGAATTAGACTAATTGTTCCAAAATTAATATTCATTGGCAGATATTCTGAAATAAAATTATTTCCTAAAATGAAATCACCATGCATTGTAGGAAAGTATAAAATTTTTGGAACAATAAATTTCTTTTCATTAAACCAAATAGCTATTCTTTTATCTTTTAGAGCAATATAGTTTTGTGTTCCACTAATGTCTGTTATGGCAATTTGATTTTTCATTTTTATCCACTTTTCTGGTGGTAAGGCATTTGGTCTAGAAGAACATATTGTTGCTCCTGTATCTATAAGAGTGCATAGGCTATATTGTTTATAACTAGAAAAATTAAAGTAACATAATACATAAGTGTATATTTTCTTTCCATGGCTTGGAGAAAATATGATTTCTTCTCTTTCGACTTGAAAGTGATATATATGGCTAGATTTAATACTTTCATCTTTTTTGTAATTTTTTCCAGGTAATATTGGAACTGCACATTTTTCGTAGCAAATGTTTTGCTAGATTCTCCTTTTAAGAAATTCATAGGATTTTTCCCTTTGAATTTTTCCCAATCATTTTCAGGAAAATTCTTTTGCTAGTCCGAGTGTTTATTTTTAAAATAAACATTATTTCTAGAAACTTGAAGTTCAACATTATTTTGTGATTTTTCAGGTTCTTCTGGAATTTATGGTAGTATCCATTGTTTTGGTACTTCTAAATATCTCTAATTTATTAATCTTGGTTGGATTGCTTAATCAAAGGGCATGGGTTCAAATATTTCTATTACATTTTTATCCACAAAATGTGTGTTTGTTTGTGGTACTGTAGTTAATTCATGAATTATTTTCCAATGGATTGACATATTTCTGGAAGTGTCTTTCATTCCTATTCCTTTAGTTTAAAATTTTATTTTGATAGAATCCTCAGTATTCGGATCCTCAATTGAAATAAAGAAATTTGGTTTTAGGTTAAACCAAATAACTCCATTTACTAAATTGGATTTTACTCCTCCTATGATTTCATTAAGCGGATTATTGAATCTGTTGTCTAAGACGAAAATCGCTACAAGTGTATCCATACCATGTCTAAATAAGGCAATGGTACATATTTGTATTAATACAATATGAATATATTATATTTCCAGTGTTTTATTTTCATTTTATTAAATTGTGTAATTTCTGTTGTTTCTCCATCAATTGATCCAATAGTGGTGTTTCCATTTAATTGCTCAAATATTCTTGTTGAGAATATTTTGAATTTTGATAATTTATATATATCTTCTTTTTTAATAAGTTGTCTTTGATTTTCTAATTCTTGTAATTGTTCATTGGTAAAAGTTATTTCTTCACCAACAACATCTTTAAGAGTTAGTGTTTGTAATTCACGTTCATTACTATCTTGTATTTCTACCGTATTATACATAAATATGACTTCATCATCAGATGATTCTGACTCTGATTCTTGTTCATATAATATTTCTTCATTATCAGAAATATCTGTAAACTCATATCTAAAGCATACTTCAAATTCTTGTTCTTCAAGAAATTTTATCATTCTTTTTGCACTTTTCTTTTTCTTTGGGCATTCTAGTGCATAATGTCCTTCTTTATTACATATGTAACATTTACATTTCTTTTTTATATTTTTTTTTGTATTTTTGTTAGAAAATTTCTTTTTTCTAATGTATTTCTTTTTTTTTTAAAAGATGATTTCTTTTTCCAAGGTTTCCATTTGAATTATCGTTTTCTAGATGTTTTAAAAGATCTTGGTGGATTACACCCTATATTCCAGTTTTCTTTTAAAATTTTGTCGCAACATTTATATCCAGCTTTGAAATTTGGGATTTCTTTTTTTACTTACTTTTTGGCTTTTACATCTACGCATTTCTCGAATATTTGTCTTAATACCCAATTAATACGGTATCCAATATTATCTTCCTTGTTGATTTGTTTTAACCAATCAGGATAAAGTTTTAAAGATATTTCATCCCATGGGTTTGGGAGTTTATGACAAAATTGGTCTAGCCAATATTTATTATCTGGTGGATTGACTTTGAAATAGTATTTTTTATATAGTTTAACAAATTCTTCAAATTGACATATATTACATAATTCTAGTTTAGACAATATGTAATGTGCATTCTCTTGGATTCTGGGTTCTCCAGTATATCTTATTATATATTTTTTTCTCAATCTGACAAAATCTTTTAATTTTTCAACAAAAGTTTTGAAATTTTGTAGAAGTTAATTTTTTTACTGTTTTCCTTCTTCAGATTTTTCCCATGGTTGTAGCCACTATAACACGTCTCCTTGAAGTGTTGCAGCTAAGTAGTCTAAATTTTTTTCTTTAGACCATGTATTTTTATAGTTTGTGATGAGTATGGACATGGATTGTGCCCATTTATAGATGGTTTGTTCTTGATCCTTAAAAGAATAATATGCCTTGATTCAATAAATTCCATTTTGTGATACATTATGTTTATTTAGATCATTTATCCTTAAGAAAAAAGGATTTGGTTACTCTTCTTTAACCTTACTCGTAGAAGTATTATTTCCACTTGTAGAAGTATTGTCGACTTTAAGAAAATCTTCTTTTGTTGTTGTAGGGTTTTGCATAAATTGTTCAAATTCCTCGACGTTATGAAATTCTGTTAGTGGTTCTCCAGCCTTTCTCTTTCCATAACTTATAGTGTTCACTATATGTGACAGACATGGTTTATTTCATACTGAAAATATTGTAATAATTTTTCATGTTCCAAATACGTGGTTTGTATATGTTCAATTAGTTTATTACGATAAGAGATATTTAAACTAGGGTCTTTATATAAATATCTTCAATAGTCTACTATTTCTTTAAGGTTTATGTATTCAGTGTAATTAAATTCTTCTGTTTATAGAGTTTTAATTTCTTACGTACCATAATATAATATAGGAATTTCGTTATCACATAGATGATTCATTCTAGTTTGTTGTGGTTGATTATGATTATTTATTTTTATTTATAGATTTCCAATTTTTTTTGTTTTGTTTCTTATTTTAAGTCTAGATTTGAGACTAATCCTAGTTGAATAATTTTTTGAATAATTTTGTTTAAGTTGAATTCAATACAATCTAGTTTTGTTTTTTACATAGTTTTGATTTATGATTTTATGTTTGATTCGTATCAAATATTGCATTTAATTACCCTCGAACTTATGCATTTTAATCCCCATGGGTACTTTAATGCCTATAATTATGCTCATTAATTAGACAACCTCCATTTTATAGGCTAATCATTTATTTGAGGTATCACTGAGCATTTATAGGTGTTACGATACTTAGCATGAAGTTTGGGCGCGTTCCGGTAAAGTTCTGTCACGATTCACACGTTCAGGGGTATTTTTGTAATTTCACACTTCTAGATTTTTGCCCAAAGCATTCACGGAAGTTGTAGCCCTATGGCCAAGCTTCGCCTGACCATAAACGGTGCTTGAATCGGAGTCCGAACGAAGGAAACACGGAGCTTTAATTGGAAAATAATTATAAGAAAAAAAGAACAATTTAATTAATTACTCCCATGTCCCTTTCTCTTTTATAACAAATCAATTAATTCCATTTCTGTCCCTACTTCGTTTTGACAACAAATGAAGATGGTGATTTGGAATTTTCCTCGGTTTTTGCTCGGATTTTTGGTTTGGCCTTGTGGAGCTCAAATTGGAACTCGGGTTTGGTCCACGGCACTCAAGTGTAGGTTTCGGGTCTTGATTTTACCCATTTGGTGTTGTGGGTCTTTGGCTATAGAGGTTTTACCATCTCCATTAATGGAGCTCATGGATGTGGGTTTTTCTACACAGTTGGGTTTTCATTTTTTTTGCACGGCAGGTGGGTTTTGGCTTGTGTAACATAGCCAAAATCGCACATGGGTCCTTGGAATTTCGATTGTAGTCGTGGCGTGGTGGGTCTTGATTACCTTGGTGCTTTTATGTTGATACGATTTCTTGTGGTTGTCCTGGCAGCGCCGGTCGACCGCGCCACCACCGCCGATGGACCGTGTTTTTCATTTAAGCCTTGGTTCGCGACTAGTGATGCCCTCTCCATTTTCGCGGTCGACCAGTGTCCTGCAATTGGCCGACTCTTTTTTTTACTATTACTATTTTTTTCCTTTTTTTTCTTTTTCTTTTTCTTTATTTACTTAATTATGAGACTTAAGCTTTTTTCTTTTCTTATTTCTTTTTCTTTATTTCTTATTTCCAACTTATTATAAATAGCAACTTTAGTTATTTTTGTAAGATATCTAGTTTTATCTTAATTTTTTGTTCCTTTTCTCTCTTTAGACCTAGGATAGAGAAATATTGGGGTTTATTTGTGGAGACACCCCTCTCCTCATTTTGTGTTGGTTTTTCACCATTAATGTAAGTGTTACTATTAATTGTCTCCTTTAAGTTGTATTTGCTTTATTTTCCACGCTTAATTAATTTTCATGCCTAGATAATTTTAGTTGCTAAATTAATTAGTTGTGCTTTAATTAATTAGTTAATTTATTTAATGCTTTTAATCATGCATAGTGACTAATTTTAATTGGGGTGCGATTAATGAAACTCTCGTAGGGTTGATTTGTTGCTTCGCTTTGTTGATGGAGATTTACGTATTTATTTTGAGTACGTTGTCTTAGTTTCTACGCCTAGGAAATTTAACGGTGTATATCATGTATGCGCCGTATTTACGACCTTGCGTGCGTAATTTTCGGGGTATTTATTGACGCCAAAATCTTATTAGTCTTTTATGCGAATTTAGGGGTGTGACAACTCTTAATTTAATTAATTGACGAAACGAGATGAAATCCTAATAATTCCCAGTTCCATGTAACCATTTATACATGTTAACTCAATTTGAGGGATATTAGTCGCATCCTATAGTTTTTATTCTCTTTGTTAATTTAGTTTAAATACATTCGCCTAGTATAATCTTTTCCTTTTGTTATCTTTTAATTTTGTTATCAAATATCTTTCACACTTTTATTTTAGGAATATTAAAGCTTATAAATTCTAGCACTCGTTTCTGTGGATTTTCGATACCCGGACTTGCCGCTACACTCCCTTAAAAGAGTGTAGTCAATAGTTTATATTTTTGTATTAAGGCGGTGAACATAAAATAACAATAGGCGTTTTGACACGCGCTACTTTTCACGCTTAATCAATATTTTTCATTTCTCCTCACCCATCTGAACATAATATCAATTAAACTATTTAAAGTAGAACTAAGTTTACTAATATCATTTTTTGATTGTTTTATCAATATGTAAATTATGATTATACGTAGATCCGTCCTTATCTAACCATGGTGCTAAGCATTGTAACTAAACGTCAACATTTTGTTCTTCCATTTTAGATTTCATTTGTACTTAAGACATCCTATTATTTTATTTTAGGTTCCTAAAACCAGTTTCCTAAACGCATATTGCTAATCAAATACCTTTAACGGGCAAACGAAAATATGGGCTTTGAAACAATAATAGGTATATGGGTTTATGAAAAGTAAATAGAAACTCAAAATATCAGTGTTACAATTAGTAGTAGAACACAATAATTATACAAGAACTAATTTAACATACATATATGAATAACACACATTTAACTAAACAACACATAAAAATACTATGCTTAAATAAACAAAGTAACTAACATAATTTTTTTTTCTTTCAAAATAAAGTAACACACATACTAACCTTGACTTCCCGAGCTCTCTCAAGATCATGAGTGAGTTAGGATATAAGAGCTTCAAGTTTCTTTCGAGCCTCCATGGATGTAATGAGCTCACTCGTAAGACTAGCCACTTGTTTGTTCAAGTCCCCTTTCTCTCACTCAAAACTACTCTCTCTCTCTCTCTCTTTATCTCTCTACACAAACTCACTCTCACTCTCACTCACTCCCTCCCTCTCTCAACACAGTGATAATGGAGGACTCTCTATCTCTTGTCTCTCCTAAATATTTTTTAACGCGATGATCTTAAGAGCTAACCCTTTGTTACGCTTTTTGGTTTTAAAAGAATCATCATACAAATCGGCGTAAGCACGTCATAGATCACTCTCTCTCTCTCTAGTAACATCTTCTCCTTCACTCTCACTATTTTCACTGTCGAGGTGTTCTTATGATGTAGCTTCCTCATCATCATGAAGTGTACTGAAAGTACTCATATGGATATCTATGAATGGAGTGAAGTTTCATTCATGCAGTGATTCATCTCTAGAATCCACCGACTCGACCTCACTGTTGTCACTAAGGGAGGCATTTAAAGCATCTTTGAATTTGACTTGACGCTTCAACTTAGTCAGACACTCAAAAGACTTTCTTTCTCTACCATCACACTCATAACATCTCTCTCCATCTCTTTTAGAAGTGTCCTTTTTATCTTTATCAAAATTATTTCCAAATTTTTCTTTCTCAATTTTTTTTATCTTTAAAATTGCCATTCTTTTTAATTTGAGAAATTTCTTGAATTTTTTTGCAAATAGTGTCAAATCGTCTAAACCAATATCAGTTTTATCACCAATATCAAACTCAAAATCTAATGTTTCTTCTTCTCTCCGTTTAAATCACTCTACCCATCACCTCCTCTAGCCTAGATTTTTTGTGCTATCCTTTTATCTTTAGATTTTACCGCTTTAGGAAACATATCAATTTCATACGTCTAGAGGTCTCCTATAAGTTCTTCTAATTTTAGAGTGTTCAAATTTCCTTATGAATTTACCACAATGACTTTAAGAATAAAATGCTTAGTCAATGATCTCAAAATCTTTTTAACTACTCATGCATTAGGAATATGTTCATCAAGATTGAAACTAATATTGACCATATCAGAAACGTGCATAAAGCTCACTAAAACATTCAGATTCAAGCATGGTTATTATTTCAAATTGAGTAGTTAAATTTTGCAATTTAGATTCTTTAACAGTATTTTTGCCTTCATGGGTAGGGATGGCAATTTGACCCGACCCGCAGGGTTTTTGACCCGACCTGACCCTAATGGGGAGGGTTTGAGGTTTTTAAAAAAACCCGTTTAATAAACAGGGTGGGTTTGGGTTTTGTAATAGTATGCCCGCCCCGTTTAGTAATTACATTTACTTTTATATCATTTTTCTACTAACCTAATTACACCATCACCACATATAAATACAAAAACTTAGTAAAACCCTACCCTCTTAATTTTATTTTTACCCAAAGAAATGTCGGCCACACTGTGACACTCTCTCTTTCTCCAACACCGACTCTCACCCTCTCTCTCGTCCAGCGGGGCCACTCTCACCCTTCATTCATCTCCTTCTGTACAAATGTTTCTATTTGACAGTCCATGCGGAGCCACCACATCCAAGAGGAGGTGTACTTCTCCAAACTTTGACTTTTCTGACAGTCCAAGCAGCGAATTTTTTGACAGTCCAAGGTGGTGTTGGGTTGGTTCACAACCATGGCATAGGGGAACTGAGTTTTGACCGTCCAAGGTTGTGTTGGGGCTTAAGGTTTGAACAACTATGAGATTTTGGGTTGCTGGGTGTTCAGATTTTGTTCAGATTTTGAGCTTTTTGGGTTGCTGTATTTGTGTTGCTCACGATTTTTGGGTTGTTCAAATATTTAGATTTTGGGTTGCTGTATCTGTTCAGATTTTAAGATTTTAAAACTATTCTAGATATTTAAAACTATGTAAACAAAATATGGTACTGACTAAACTATGTAAACAAAATATTATACTAACTGAATTTTTAATCTCTTCACTAATATATGTAAATTTGTAAGATCTACTCATAGCATTAGGGATTTTAGTGAATCAAATATAAACCTCTGTGTATTATTTTAGTGAATCGGGGATTTTAATCTCTTCACTAATATATGTAACTTTGTTCAGATATTTATTTATATTATTTGCAAACATTTGGAGTGTATGGTTTGTTGAGTTGACAGTATTGTTTTCCAGATCTTGAAGTACAAATAAACATTTGGAATTATATAATAAAATCAGATTCAAAAAAATAAAATTAAAATTTTGGGTTTAAACCCCCTGTGCGGGGCGGGTTTGAGGAGGGTATACTTAAACCGGTTCGGGGTTTAAAATATAAAGCCCTCACGGGTCGTGGGGCAGGGCGGGTTAATCTTTTTTTTTGGCGGGGCGGGTTTGGGTTTTCACAAAATTGCCCCATACCCGACCCGTTGCTATCCCTATTCATGGGTAGGTTAAAAGACACCCCACGCTTCCTTTGAAGTGGTACATGTTATGATGCGTCAGAATTCGTCGGGTGTGACGACTCCAGAAATTGCACTTAGCCCACGATAATTATATGTACTCCATTTAAATTCATCCTCAGTCCAGTCTGACACCGATTTAAGATTTGTCACATTTTCTACGATGACAGAGGGAGGAGTCCACCCTTTTTCACACACTAACTAGACACGTTCATCAATGGCCTTAAAAGAAGATTTTATGCGGGCTTTCTAATATGCATAGTTTGTCCTGTCAAAAACTGGCATTCGGTTATATAAGTTTTCCATTGAACTTAAGTTTTTCCAAAATCAATTTTTTCAAGAAATTGATATCCAAAAAAATTTTGCGGAAAAATTACATGGTATAATTGGCTCTGATACGAATTTTAGAGTGCGCTTGCATTCAATGTCCAAACTTATTTAACTAAGCTCACTTTTATCACCAGTTTTAATTAAAACACTAAAATATGCATCTAATTGTGATTGAAAGCAATCTGGATTATCTAGCATGCAAATCAAAAAAATCACAATACAGATTTGAGGAAAAATCTGCAGCAGAAAACCTTTTTATTTTTCTATTAACTTTAAATCTCCAACTTACAAGTACATAGCAGAAATACAAGTTTGTGATGACGAATATCCTTAGGTGTTGATTCGGAATCTTCAGCAGGAGATCCCGCAAGAGCTCTAATGGTCAGGAATGGAGACAACCTTCTTCTCCTTAAGTTTTACTCTAGAATGAGTAATATGAATAAAAGGGTTTAAGAATGATTCACATAAATGATTTGGGATTTTTGAATGAATCAAAAACGATTTTAAAACCTAAAAGATGAAGTCTTATAATGCATCAGATATGCGAAAGTAGAGTTTTAAAAGACTTACAAAACCTGATTTCGTAGCAGGTATTTATATGCTGAATAAAAAGTTAAGGCAGTGCATGTCTTTTGAACGACAACTGCATGTTGTTTGAACAATATTAAATGTCGTTACTAACGACCATAAAAAGACCTTTAAAATTGCAAAACAGTATGGGTTTGTTTAAAGCAATAAAGAAATGACCCTTTAAGTGACCCTTCAAATGACATTGCATGTCGTTAGAAGCTGTCGTTTGAACGACTTATCAATGTCATTTGAACGACATTGCCTTTTTGTTTGAACAATAGGAGCAAAAAATATTATTTTAAAGATGCTCGCCTACAGGTCATGAAAAATTATTTTTGACTTGGAAAAACTCCTCAGGTTTCAAAAAAAATTTATAAAAAATATCCCAAATATATACATGAACATTAATAACTCAATTAAAAATTATACCTTTTAGCGTAGCGAAGTTAGTTGGAGTGGTGGATACCGATTGAAGATGCACAACGCATGATGTCAATGATGGGTGCATGTTGATGATGCATGATGCTAAGGATTCGAATGATTGACGTTAAGGTGGAACGTGTGAAGACGTGCCAAAATATAACGATATATGACATACTAACTATGATCTAGGAAAACACAAAAATTCCTAGATTCTAGACGGACATTTATAAAACATGTCCTTACAAAAATTCCATCTTTCCTCTTTTACCAAAATCAATTTCAAAAAAATCATTCTTGCAAAAATATTACCCCCAGGTCATTCCTTTTAAAATTACTCTTCTTCTCTATTTTCTCCTCAAAAAAATTATTTTCATTCTCAAAATAAATTCTTACTCCAAAAATATTTTCCCTAATTTAATTACTAAAAAGAAATAAATATTTTTTTGCCTTTCATTATCATTTTCATTCTCATCTCTATTTTTGCATAATGTGAACAATCTTATAAAATTAAAAGTGCATATAGGATAAGTCACAAAATCAAGAGAAAAATATTAAAAAAGAAATTGCATTCCCTATGTGTCTCTTTATTACATATTTTGTAGGTACAACAAGAAAAAAAAAAGCAAAAAATACCAACGAGGTTTCTCTCGAACCCTCAAACTCTGCGACGAACATGCTTTCTCCGGTGACAAGCGGTGGAACCTCCACTCCTAGAACCAGAACCCTCATCAGAAGTGGCATGCAAGACTTAGCAAGAAGTGGCAGGGTTCTTTCTATAATCAGACATAGAGGCCATCCAATCCTTGATATCCTATAGCTAGTTAGTTGGCACCTGAACATAGTGCAAGCAAAACATAAATCACTCAATAAAGAGCAAAGAAGAATCAACAGAAAAGAGAAAGAGAAAGTACATACCTCAGGATAGAGGGCCTCATCCATAAGCCCTGTCAACCTAGACACCGACGCATGAGGATGGTGCATCACGCTCAGTGACTCCTTGCTACTCAGTAAAAAAATATAGGAAGGGGACTAACCAGAATTATTAGAGCCTCCTATGTCGCTGCCACCACCAATATATAGCCACCCGTGATGTGGGACCATCCCATTGGTGCACTAGTACCCCTACTTGAGCTATAGTAGGTGGAGGCATGTTATCCACATCATAGATATAAGAGGGCATCAACCATCTCGTCACAAAGCTTAGATAATCATAGCTTGCCACTGTATCCGTATAATACATATAGGGCTAGTCAATCATCGTTGTCGCCCTGGAATCGTTAGCCATCTCCCTCACCTGCCTCATATATATAGGGGTTGATGGTGGGACCACTAAATCCTCCTCCATAATCTTCCTCACCACCCTCTTTCCAAGGTACCGACGTACCCAAACTCGTGCACAATCAACCACCGTATCTACCAATGCATTTCCGTCTCCTCTAAATCCCGTATAGTCAATCCTAGGGGTAGAAGGTCACCTGCAATACCCAATTAAGATAAATTATCTACTCAAGAAATAAATATTCCCAAAAGAACTCAGAAAAGACAAGAGATAACCTGGTCGCTCGTTAGGGCGTTCAAAACCCGTCACACGTTCGCCAAAGATAAGAATTGTTTTGACCACCGGTTGGACTTCCACCATTGGAACATCCGACATAAGTCCCCCGATCCACATCTCTTAAGGCCATCAACCCCACATTATTCCCAATCACCTCATACAACTATATCTGTAAAAGACAAGAATCAACAAAAAAAATGCATGAAAATGAATAAAAAGGAAAGGAAATCCAAAATTACCTGCAGAAAGTATGTGGCTCCCATAAAAGTTTTTTGGAAGCACCGAATAAATGCATCCAAAGAAGAATAAAGGGATGAAAAATTCAATCTCCCCCAATCATACAGCTGGACGTCAGAAATCCCCAAATACGACAAAAACAAAGTTGGACAACATCGCTGCTTGTCGTAGCCAAGAAACTACCAAGCAAAAGAAAAATAAACAAACGGATCATCTGTCTCACCTACTGCTCGTCGGTCATGTCCACCCTCCTCCTCAAGAGCGTCTCCTTCAAAATAGAAATTTGGATAAAATATCCTAACCCAATTCTACCCACGTCCCCCAAAGATGTCTGTATCGCCTCTGGTGTCACCCTTAATGTGCGGTCCCCCACTATCTATAACCCCTCATAATCTAGCTCCAACAACAGCTGGACACCTATGAGAGTAACAGTCATCTCCCCAGATCTAAGATGGAATCTATGGGTAGTGTCCCAGCACCTCTCTCCCAGAGCACATAACACTGCAGTGGAACATAATGTCTCATCTAAAGCCTATGTCAAATGGCCAAAACAACGTATATCCTATGCACAAGAGCAAAGAGCTTCTCCCAAACATGCATCAACCCATTCATCCCCCAAGACCGAATGCTCGAATGAGCTATGTCAATCTATAAGAAGAAAAGAAGAAAAAACCTTCACTAGCACAAAGAACGAAGAGAAAAATAAATTGGAATAATAAAAGTCACCGTACTTACATTGCCATTAGGTTTCTTCATCCTAGATGAACGGTGATATGCGGATTCATTTAATAGGATACTCTTGTCAGCTATAGGCTCAAATAAATCAAAGGCATTCTCATTTCCCAATGCAAGGGGCACCATAGACCACCAGTCTAGGCTGACTCAATCATAAACAACCAACCGCTCATTTTTATACACTTCGCTTGAAAAACCAGCCATTTAAAGTCTTAAAGAAAAAGGGGATAAGGAATGGTTTTTAGAGATAGAAAGTAGAAGATTCAAACACTTGAAAGTGTAAAAAATGGGTAGAGGTCGCCTCTTTTTTATAGAAGGTTAAAGGGTCTACCAATCGACCGCCCCCAGCCCATATCGATAGACAACCGCCTTTTCCTCTTCCCAAGAGTTTGTGCTATTGCCGATTAGCACCCCCTCAAACCTACCCATCGAAAGTCCCTCTCAATTTTTGTACAAAAAATGATAGAAATTTTCAGAAAAATCAAGAAATTTCTAGAAAATTCCCAAAAATCCTTGAAAATATGGAACATTATTTTCCTCAAGAAAATCATTTTTGGAGCATTAAACCCCCTACAAACTCTCAAAATTCCTAGATGGATTTAACTTGCTCTCTCATTCTCAGCATACTCCATAACGAAACCAATGGAGGGACCGCATCCATGTCTATTACAATTTTTCCTAGTTGAAACATCAAAACCAAACATCGCCAAGTGGATTCTCAAGACAAAACAATCCCCAACAGAACCACAAGTGCACTTGAACCCCTAAGATAATTTCCCCAAGAGATATATTCTTTGCACCACAAACTAAGGTTCTCATAATTGACCTCGACCCACCGAATTGGTCGTTACAACTTAAAGTTCTCAAAATTAACATCGACCTGTAGAATTGGTTGCCCTAACCCTACGTCGTCAAAGTTGACCTCGACATGAAGAATTGGTCACCCAACTTTAGGTCCTCAGAATTAACCTCGGGCCTTAAAATTGGTCGTTATAACTTTAGATCCTCATAATCGACTTTGGCCTGCAGAATTGGTGTTCATAACTTTAGGTCTCTAGAATTTAATTCGACCCACAAAATTGGTCATCACAACACAAGGTCCTCAGAATTGATCTCGACCCACAGAATTGGTCGTCAGAACTCAATATCCTCAGAATTGACCTTAACCTAAAAAAATGGTCACCCCCATTTTAGGTCCTCAAAATTGACCTCGACCAGTAGAATTGGTTCCCCCAACTTCAAGTCCTCATAATTGATTTTGACCCTCATAATTGGTTATTACAACTTTAGGTCCTCAAAATTAACCTCGGCCCACAAATTGGTCATCACAACTTTAGGTCCTCTGAATTGACATCATCCCTCACAATCGGTCATTCCTAGCACAACCTTAGGTCCTCAGAATCGACCTCGACTCTTTGAATATGTGATCCTCATCTTCTTAAATCCTTAGAGTAGACCTCCAACCAGTGAATATGTAACCCAATCCCCTTATAACTAATATGAACACATCCTCGACCCACTATATCGATCTTTGTCGTCTCTTTTGGTCCTCATAACTGACCTCGACTCTCTGAATTAGTCATCCTCAGCCTTTAGTTGACCTAAAATCCTCTTCCTTAATGTTGATGTGGTATCTATCATTCGACGGCCTTCACTTGTCCCAAGCTCACTTATCGAGGTACTATCTATAGACTCCTCATCTTAGGACCCCCTAAGCACCTCTTTGTGTACCCATCACTCACCCGTTCATCGCAAACCCTAGTTCATACTCCGAGTATCGATATAGAGGCAACCGAGCACTCTTGGGACCCATTTGGCTCCGATTACCTTTCTTGTATGAGTGCTCAGTGAATCTTTAAAGGGTTCTGAATATCCTTTCCAATGGTTCATCTCGTGCACGAATCGACTTTATAGTTCAGATGAACAGTCCATTTTACCATAAAAAATTGATCTAGAGGCTATTAGGTTCTCCAGGGCCCCATTTGACTCCATTCAACTTTCTCGTCTGAGAAAAATATTAATGAATCCTTAAAAGGCTGTGAAACCTCTTTTCAATGGTCCACACCATGCATGAATCGACCTTACAGTTAAGAGGAATGGTCCATTTTACCATCGAAAACTGATCTAGAGGCTATCAGGTGCTCTCGAGCCTCGTTTGAATCTGATCAACTTTTTCACCTCAGAAAAAGTTCGATGTATATTCTAAGGGATCTGAAACCTCTTTTCAATGGTCCATCTCATGCACAAATCGGCCTTATGATTTAGACGAATGATCTATTTTGTCTTAAAAATTGATCTAGAGGCCACCATGGGCTCTCAAGCCCTATCTCACCCTAGTCAACTCTCCAGATTGAGCGAATATCAATGAATCTTCAAAGGACTCAGAATTCTCTTTCCAAGAGTCTACCACGTGCATGAATCAGACTAACGGTATAAATGAACGACCCATTTTTCTCCAAAGGGTCACCGAGCAATTTCAAGACCCATTTGACCTTGTCCAACTCCCCAAACCAAATGAAACTGAATGAAATATTGAAGGGAACTGAATACCATTAACAACAGTCCATTTCATGCATAAATTGACCTTATGGTTCGGATAAACAATCCATTTTCCTTTAAAAACTTCCTATCTAGTGACCAACGGGTACTTTCGGGACTCGTTTGATAAATTATTGAACCAAGGAGTGTCTTAATGGATTCTTAAATGGATCTAAGGGCCCTTTCCAATAGTTCACTCCGTGCACGATTCTGACTTATGGCTCACATTTTACGACTGTTGTTTAGAAAACCTGACCCAGACTGCTGAATGGCACCCTCAAGATCCTGCCTATTGGCGGTGTGCTTGAGTGGATATGCCAATAGGCTGGTCCAAGAACTTACTGATTGGCACCCCTTGGCCCTATAAATAGAGGCCATGACACCACTTTGAAAAACACCGTTGAATATCCCTCTTAGCAATTCAGAGAAAAGTCTCTCAAATTCAGAGTTTTTACCTTCCTAAAAAGCCCATTTCCCACCTTCCTTCTATCCTTTTTATACTTCATTTAGTAAATTACCTCCCATTTCCTCATACCACCTTCACCTCATTGCAAGATCAATGTATCTACACTAAAGATCCATTTTAAGTCTTCATAAGGAGGTACAATTATCCATCATTTTCTCTAAATTCTTTTATTTTAGTATTAATTGTTTCATTTTTACTTTAGCGATTTACTTAATTACATCACATACCTTAATCTCAAACTTGTATTAGTAGTATTTGCACACACTTTATTTTCATAAAAAAAAAACCAAAACAAGAAAAAGAGGGTTTATCTATAAATTTCAAAAGAGGGATTCTCACTACATATTCTCACACTTCATGAACGTTTATCCTTACATGCACATATAAGAGAAATGCCCCATTTGGATTTATGGGTTAAACCCCACCCCATGTTGTTTTCAAACTACATGCACTTTGATGCCCTTTGGGCTACGTAGGCGTCTTGGGTAAATACTGAGATTCAATCCTCCCTCATGATCATGTGTTATATTATTATTATACATATATTCTTAATGAATGTCATATTATTGTGTGATTATGTCTTGTCCGGTGTATACATTCGTTGCTCCATAACGACTTGTGATTCGAAAAACACTTACATTATATGGGTGCCTAACACCTTCCCATTCTGTAACCTTGCCATGGATACCATTCTCTCGAGGTGGAAACATTTCTTTTTGCCTATTTTGTTCAAAATAGGTTGGCAACTCTATCTCTATATATTACCCCACATTGATGACAACCAAGCACCCTGAGAAAGGGCACAATCTCACGGTCACACCAGAGAGAGAGAGGGAGAAGACCTCCAGACCCTTGGGATAGCCACACTGGGTGTAGGGTTGGAGTTTGATACCAAGGTTTGAGACCCTCTTAGTAAGTTAAAGTTTGTAATGTTTATATAATGGATTTTAGTGAGACTTTTTTTAAGGTAGAATCACAAGTTACATTGTAAGAGTTATTGTATTGATTTTTATGAACCATCTGATCTAGACCGAAGTGTATGCCGAGTGGTGAGAAGTCTCACGCATGAAGTTTAGTGAAGATAGGGAGATTTTAAAATTTTTCTTGTAATTGTTGTTAATTAGTATACGTGTAGAAGTCATTGAGTATGATAGTTATGTTATTTACAAAATCCTTGTGTACATTAGGAATGAAATGATGATTCGATTTGGTGAACCTTCGGAACCCTGGATGGTGTTTATGTTGACAATTTTAGTTAAAGTGAGTATTAGTTAGCAATATTAAGGAGCATTTATGCGTAACCCATTCGAATAATGTTTTATGTTTATTTGTTTGGCTCGGTTGCGTAGGGTCGTAATTATTTACTTATTTTATGTGTAGAAGCATGGCATGATGCGTGACTCTTTATGGGTGACATACTTGGAGAGATTTTGATGGGACACATATGACATTGACTGGTACTCAAGCGATGAGACAAACTTTACCATAGTCCTTTTACCCTGGTCCTACGGCTGGTTGGACCATGTTCACGAGTGAGGACCATACAAAGGAGTTCTATCGCATAGCCTTAGATATAGATGTTATGTGTTATGACTAGAATTTGTAGTGATTATCCCTTTACTAATGTATTAAGGTTATAGGTTTGGGTCAACCTGTAACTATACTTAGTATGTGTGAGTGATACCCGAAGGAGATAGGGATAAGCCTACATATATTTTATGTGAAGACTCGAGAGTAGTCCATTAAATTTCACGTGTCGAGGACCGTACTTTTGTGGATGTTCGACCTAGATACTGGCATTCCTCTACTTTATATGGTTTTGTGATGCAGTACTTGAGGGGTTGCACCATATTATACTTTATATTAGATATGTATAACTACAAACTTATGACTTGGGATTTATTTAACAAATATATAAGGGACATATATATTACATATAGTCGCATGAGATTGGCCTAGACTTATGGACTTTAGGCATAGGTTTATTATCGTAGATAGATGTAATTAGCAATACTTTCACTAGTTAGCAAGAGGCCCATAATATAAGAGACTTAAAAAGAAACACTATACCTAAAGTAAGATTTTAATTTAATAATGAGAAAGTAATGAATATGGAACTATGAGATGAACTTTAATTATATGGTTCACATACGGGTTTGGGAGTAAAACTGCAAATCTATTTTAGGTTGTTTATGGTGGGGTAACTTAAATGAGATAAAATCCACTTAATATGGGAAGAAGATTTATTATTATTATTGCATCCCAAATTTAGTTAAATTCTTATTCTTTGTAAATTTGTTGCTTACGTTGTTGTTCAATATGTTTTCCATAGATCTAAGGATATTGTTATTGTTGTAGACTTGGGGGTTGATTTCGTTGAAGGAGTTACTTTTTCGACATCCTATTTTTCATTCCTAGGATGTATAAGTCAAGAAATATTGTTCTTATAGTTCTTTTATATTGTCATATTTATGTACAAATAGTTGTATGAATTTTATATTTTAGATACATTTTGTATTCCAAAATTGGTTTTATTTTATATCGTTTGTTGGATGGTATCCGAGATAGTTTTATATCATTCAATATTTATTTATCTCTTGTTATATTACTTGTTCGGTTTTATTTATTTTAACTATCCTGAGAATGTTACCAAATGCTTTGATTCCAGTGATTTTTGTATTAGATCTAATAAAAAAAAATTATGAATTTTATGGGGTTTAATAATTAATATCAAAGCATTCTAGGTTTTTCTTTTTTAGGGTCTTGAGTGCATTCGTGGCTATTTTGTGTCGAATTTTTTTACTACTTTAGAGTTTTACTATTTTGGATTTGAACTTTCTACAATAATGACCACTTCGACCAAAGTTTATCGGGAGGGTCCTTTATTTTGATTTACTTTGTGAGACGTCATATGCATGAAGTCGACTTTGGTAGGGAGTTAGGGACTTTTGGGGATAAACCTTTAATATATTCTTAGTGCATGGTTCGAGGGGTAATGCATTTAGTTACCATCTGAAATGACATTAAAAGTAAGTTTTTAAAGACCTCATCTAGGCGACGGTGTGGCCTTCTGCACATGGAGGGATTGATATGGAATTAAATTAGGGTATTCGTGTTATCATCAATAGTACGTGAAGACTTTTTGAGTTAGCATAAACTTTACGTAAAGGATTTAACATGTGTTAGTAGGTAAACCATTATTCACCATTTGCGCTTAGGTGGTTAAAGTTATCTCCCTTCATCAGCAGGGCATTACAACTATTTTAAGGATAGAGTTCCTAATATTGTGAAGACCGAGGCCAAAGTAGTCCTAAATAATTGAAAATAATTTAGTGTTAACACTAGTAGGAAAGATCTCGCCAGGAGTAGAACCCAAGATTTTTTAGAAGTAAACAATTAAAACTATTACACATATTTGATCCAAAACCATTGTAGCAATTAGAGACATGACTCATGAGAATAGGGCCGACAAAGTGAGCTGTTACAACATTAACCTTGCCTGTATGGCCTCTAATGGATAGTTCCTTTAGGAGAAGGTATTACATTTAGGGTGAGAGATATCACTTACTCAGTTATTACCTTAGGGTAAACTGTATTTTTGGGTTATCATCGGGAGATAATTGTTGTTTTGGGTATGGCTTATGCGTTCGAATCTCATTTTGACATCTAGGAATTCTAATTCTTTTATTAGTAGTGTGATTACTATGGGGTTTTGACATATATAGACTTCATCACTGAGTATTATTTATATGTGGATACACAATTAGGTAAGGGTGCTTTTTTTATCGTGATTGTGGAGATGTGGTAATATGTTTGATCAACTTAGTATCCCGCCACTTCGTTGATTTGGACATGTGGTTTTATAATATTTATTTTTGGGCATTATATAATAGTTATATGTAGTATGTGTATATTAACTACCAGTGGTAGGCTTTTATATTTTCATTTTTGGGCAGAGTAGTCCGAAGTTTTCAGTTGTAGTTGTACGGGCATCGAGCTACTACTTACACCATATAATTAGTTTTGGTCTTAGTGTTAATATTAGCGTTAGATCTGTTGTGAGGGAATTTTAGTTGGTTCAATTCCATTGTTGAGGATAAAGGGCTGTGGAATCACGCCTCAGATTTTTTGATCCAAAGATGTCATATTAAGTATTAGGTTATTTTGGATAAACTCAAGTCCTTTTCATTAGAATATATATGATTTTTTTATTGTGTGGATAACCGAGAGTTAACAAGGTAGTGATGTTGAAGAACTATTCGTTGTCAAGTGTCAATGATCTATTGGTTTATTTGAAGAGAAGTATATTTGTTGTGATGAGTTTATCATTGGGTCTAGTAATGACATATTTTTAAAGCGGAAACATTTATAGTAGTGGTAGCCGTTACACCTATTTTTGGTTCAAGGTTAGTTTAAGCTCAAATGTTGAACTTTATTGAGAGAAGTTATGCAAGTTGTTAGGAATAGTCCCCTTTCTACGTTGACGAATGCAAAAGGTTACAGTTCCAAGGGGAATTGTTTATGGCAGAGGGTCCCAACCGATGAGAGGTAATTTTGACCATAGTGCATAATTTCTACTATGTTGCTCACTTCAAGGGTGATCATGTGTATCATGAGTCAAGGAATGATTACAAGGGGTCAAAGTGGAGTGCTTAGTAGCATAGTAGGTGTATAGGGTTCTCCTACCAATAGTGCAGGTAGATTACCAGAGATATTCAAAGAATTGTAGTGATCGTAATTACAATATTGAAGCGGGATAATAGATCCTTTGATTCGCATGTGAAGTATAGAGGTTCCAAAGGGGAATATGGGCCATCGAGATCATTGGATCTAGATTAACCATGTTGATTAATATCTAATAGGTTGCAAGTTATTGGTATCGAAATATGTTTGGGTCACCTCAAAGGAGTTGGTGTTCATAATAGAGCATATAAAAATTTTCGGAGCAAGAAAAATAGTTTTTGAGGCGAACAAAAGCATGGTTTACAATTCGAGGAGGTATGCCAGGTGCTTTTCAAGATCTCCTTAAGGATTGGAATTTTTATATTCGTATTCCAAGGGGAATTGGCATTACTATCCAAAGGTCATTTTCACACTCCTAGATAGGGTGGGGCTGCTGTCATTTAATCATAACCAATCACCGTCATTATGTCCACTAGTACATGATGGAAGGAGTTCCTGAGAGATAAGTTGGCATTTCAATGGGTAAACTACTTTGGGTTAGAGTAATATCCAAAGGAATTTACAACGAGATAAACCTTAGTGTGTAGTATATCGAAGAATTAGTATCCCCTTATAATAGTGTGAGGACATTATGGGAAAGATATTCTTAGACTCGTGAGTAGAAGTATAATGAATTCGAATTAGAGGATGGAATTCCTTATTTAAGGGAGAAGAATATAATATCCCTTATTTTTTGTGAATTATTTAATTGTATAAATTAATTATGTATGCTTGCTGTGAAATGTGATGTGACTTTTCATATTTATATGTATTATATTATTCGTATTTGAAATCAGACGTAATGTACAACAATTTATCAATTAAATATTTAAAAGTGACATGGTATTATAGGAGACTATGGAATGGTCGGGGATTTGATATTGAGGTTCCTTATTTGGATTATCCCCTGAGCATCGAATTCCACCTATCATGAAATTGTTTCTTATAATGTAGTATCACGCTTAATTAATAAATAAGTGAATAATTAATATTTGGACACAAACCTACAAAATATTAGTTTGTTTGGTATTATATATCTGGTTAGATTTTAAGACACTATAATGTATGTTTTCTTACATAAAAAATGGGTTTTATGCCCTTGGGTTGATATATGGCTTGGTAGACTTTCAGGCCATTTGGAGTGCTATTTGGGCCCATTAGGTTAAGGCCCATATGAGGACTAAGGTTAACGTCGTGGGAAGATAAGATAAGTGGTCATTAGTCATAACCTAAAACATATTTGGAGCATTTGAGAAACACTATAAGACAAAGGAGGGAAGAGGCACACAAGGGTGAAGGAATTTGGGGGTATCTGGGGATTGATTACTCAATTGATCCATAAGGAAGGTTTATGTTGACTAAGAATCTAATTGGGATTGTGTTCTAATAGTAGTAGTGAATTGGATTATGAATTTTATCAATGAATAATGAATTGAAATCATATAATAATCATATTTTGTAATTAGACTAATTACATACTCAAACCTTAACCCCATATTCACGAACTAGTATACATTGAATTTATATAATTAGGATACAAAAATGTTGGATATGTTAAATAATGACATTAATTTGAAAATCCCTAAATTTTGATTAATCCTTATAAAGAATTTGTATGTTAATTTGGTAAATTAAGTTTTAGAATGAATCTGGGGTTATATTATTCAAATTTGAGTTTACAGCTTAATTTTATTAATCACCAAAACCTTTTAGACATAGATTTATATTGATTATATGGTTGTTAAAATTGAATAAGAATGGTATTTATATAGTTTAGAGGCTTTATAATTGGATTGGAAGTTTCTATGCCCATCAAAATTGTATTGGATAAAAAGGTTGCCATGTACCCAACGAATATATCCTATTTGGGTTCAGATTGATCCGATTAGTTGGGTCAGCCCCAATGTGTTGTTTGAGGGTTGCCTAAGGTTTTCAAAGGGGCTTAAATTTGGTAATTAATTATATAGTTAAGAAATCTTAAATGACTAGTAGGGAACTTTTAATTAGAAACCCTAGTGGTAGGGTTGGAGTTTTATACCTTGGTTTGAGACATATGTAATAAATTGAAGTTAGTAAAGTCAGGTAGAATAGATTTTAGTGGGACTTATTGAAGGTATAATACTGAGTTACATGGTTAGAATTATTGTATAGATTATTGTCAACAATTTGACTTAGACAAAAGTTTATTGGGAGGGTTCCTTGTTTGGATTTCCCTTGCAAGACGTCCCACGCATAAAGTTTAGGGAATGTTGAGAGACTTTCAAATGGTTTAGTATCTTCTACTAATTAGTATACATGTGAAACTCATTGAGCAGGGTAATGAAATTATTAAAAAATGCTTATATAATTAGGCATGAAATGATGATTTATTTTTGAGAACCTTGGTAACATAGGATAGTGTTTATATAGTCAATTTTAGTTAACGTAAGTATCAGATAATATTATTAACAGAGTTTGAGAGAGAAGGGGGATATATAGATATATTTTTATCTTATGTTAATTAATAAATATTCACTTTTTACCAAATTTTATCTTGATAAAATTTGAAGTGAACTTGCAAGATTGCGTAAAGTCAAAATCAAACTAAATCTTCAAACCAAACAGGAAGAAGAAAAAGTAGAGGAAAAATTCTTTTCGGGCGAAACCTTTAATTCAACAATTTTAAAGATGATACAAACACGTAATAACTTGAAAACTACTTAGAGATCCACCACTTATAACGCACAAGACTCTTCAAATCTTCAACAAAATAAGATTTAGTCCAACACCACCCATATGAAGCATATCTTCCCCCGGTATCTATTGATTAGCATTTGGAATATGCAATTTAGATCTTCTTCAACCATAAAGTCTCAACTCCATAAATTAGCAATAGAGAATTTCTCTAAAAGGGTTTAGAACTTTGGATTGCTTACATAATTTTTTGAAAAATCCACCTGAAAAGATCCAAGGGGTTTGAATAAAAAAATTATAGAGTTTGATCATAGAAATAACTCTAAAATGGCTTAGCTATAAATGAAAACCCATATCTCTTTATATAGGGAAATATGTTACAATAAGATAGGGATAAAATATTGCAATAGATTTGTCTTGAAAAAATAAAAATACGTGTACTCATTCGAACGAACTGCCTCCTCGTTCGAATGATATACCTGATCTCATTTGAACAACTTCCAACAAAACTTTAGATGGCATTCCAGAGATGACTAAAAAGGAGATGCTTTACATCTCGTTCGAACGTGGAAAACTAATTCTAATGACCTACTACATCTCATTTGAACAACATGTTATGTCGTTCTAACGATTTAGAGAGATTTCTGAAAAATCTTTCAAAAAATATATTGAAAACTTTAAAAGCAAACTCTATTAAAAATGGGCCACGAATATTATAAGCATTACCAAACCACCTCAAAACTCTTCTTGGGTAAAGTTATGATGATTGATCTTCAATCTTGAAAATGTCACCAATAATTATTCTCTTCGAAGACTTGAGAATTATTGTGAAGGTGCAGTGGGATGTAACTATAAGAACAAATTTCCAATCGAGTCAATTTGTATGTAATTGAAATAATTCCAAACAAAATATTTCAGTCATAACATAAACTTTGAGTTGATGATCCCATGTGCTTGTGACGTTGTTTGATCAAGGCGTAGCAGCAGAGCTTCAAAGAATGCATATTCTAAGGCATGCTTACCGTGCTGCATTTGTCTTCCCATATGCCGAGGATCTCGTAGGTATGATCGTATATAGTTTATGAGTCCTTAGAAAGTTTTAATAAGGGTGTTCTGTTTTTAAAATCATTTGGAACTTAATTTTTTGAAAATATATTTTCTATGTTTATTGTAGGCGGGGTTTTAAATTCGTTTAGATCATTCAAATGACATCTCAATGCCGTTCGAATGAAATTGTTAGGTCATTCGAAGGCTGCTTCAAATGTACATCTAGTTAGATCTTACTATATTAGTTTTTCTAAGGTCTTTATAAGTGGGATGAAATCTCGTTTGAACGAGGTCGATATCTCATTAGAATGATAACTTCCAATCGTTCGAGTGATGCGCCGCCTTAATTTTTCTATAAAAGGATTTTTAGACTCAGTTTTCTTTTTGAGATGAAGAAATTTTGACAAAAATTGAAAGAAAACCTATTCTTAAAAGTTCCAACTCCAAGGTTTTAATTTTTTTGTTTACAAGATCCAAGATTCATAAATCATTTACTTTGAGATCTTGTTTAGGCACCTTGTTTATATCTTTCATCTCGAGAGAAACGATTTTCTTGCGGTGGCCTCCATACATGATGATTGAGGTGAAAAAGTAGTGGACTCTTTGTTCCTAACCATAAATAATTTTTAAGCTACATCGGTGGATACCGAGGTACATGTGGACTCGTGTGTTGTTGACCGGGCGTAATTGGACTCTTGCATTGCATTGCATTGTGGAGGAGTTGTTAAAGATAGAATAGCATTAAGACTTGTGAGGGATCGAGTTGTTTATGTAAGTTTATTTTATATTTTTTGTAAAAGAATATTATAGTGATTTTCTGTCCCTCTGAGGGTTTTTCCTTTTGTGATTTACTTGTACATCGGTGTCTTATGGCTTAATTTATTTAATTTATTTGTTATTGCCTAGATGCATGTTTAGGGTAAAAAGATAAAATTTGGTAAATTGGTTTTCATAGGAAGGGCTTAATTGGTGCTAATTTTAATTAGGAGAATTTCATTTTAAGGTTCAATCTTTCGAATTGATAAAACATAAAAATATTAAACTTGTGTTTATTTGAACCATCTAAGCATTCTCAAATTGGTATCACGGCTGGTTGCACTAACTTATTGTATGGATCCTGTTTCGTGCGTTTTGGGTGGTTACTTGTTCTCTTTCATGGTTTGCTTTTCTTATCGATGGATTACTGTAGTTATGATGTTGTTAATTGAGATGACTTTAATAAGCTTCTTGAAAATTATATCTTTTGAATTTGAAGTTTGCAAAAAGAATTGAAATTCTTGAAAAAGAAAATAATCGTTTTAAATCCGTTACGGAACATTTGTAAACGGTTCACACTCAAAGAGATATCTATTGTGAGAAGTTTGTTGCCTTGTATAATGACTTTAAATATTTAAAATTGTCCAAGGAAGAGAGTGATAATAGAGTCCATGTTTTGGAGAAAGAACTAGAGGACTTGAAAAATTCTACGATTCATGTTTGTGCCTTTGAGGATAAGGAAAAAGTTATTGATCATTATACGGCACGAGAGAAGAGTCTTAGGGATAAGTTTTCTATCATTGAGGTGGAGCGAGATAACCTTCTAGGAATGACTCAAAATATGAAGAAGGAATCTCTAAAATTGGAAGAGCCATATTCTTTGCTCGAGTCTAAAATTTTGAAGTTAAAAGATGATTTAAAATACTCGAGTAGTTTTATTATTAATGATCATGGATCAAATGTTTCTAATGTTTCGAATGTTAAATCCAAAATCATAGTTTGTTTTAGAGGGTCAACTGCATATAAGGACGTTAGAAAATTTCAACCCATGGACAACCTTCCTCCCATTTACATATGTTCACATTATGGTAGGAAAGGTCACCTTAGGCATTTTTGTTTTGATATAAGAAGAGGTCCTAAGAAGTTTAAGGATAGTGTCCTATCAGTTTCCATGACCCCTCGAGTTAGGTACACACATGTTTGGGTTATAAAATATATTTTGGAGATGCCAAATGTAAGGTTGGTTGATTCTCACATGCTTGCACATAATGCGTCACATGATATATCTTATGGATGACTGATTGCATGATTTTGTTTGTCATACTCTAGTTGTTCTTCATGATATATATTTTCTAGTGTTATGACATGTTTATCTTTTGTATTATATTTTTGTTTTATTGAGTCATGATAGAATTTTTTTTATGTCATTGTTTGAAAGCCTCTCTAATCAAAATCCTTGAAAACCGACAAAAAATGATAACAACTTGTATAGAGGTAAGCAAGGGTATCAATCCAAATCTGAGGAGTGAAACAAATGAGAAGAAATTTAATTCATTTTTCTAATTATTTTCTTTTTTTTCTATTTTTTATGATTTTTTTTAATATTAAAACAATTTTGTGATGAGGGCGAAATAAGACTAAACTAAATCAATGATCTAAAGACTAACTAACAAGTTTGATGAAAAATAATTAAAGTCTAACTAAATAAAAATGTAACATATGAGATGAATGAGGAAATAAAAGTGAGGACTAACAAGGGATAGGATGACACCATATATTTAATTTAATCAAAATTAATTGATTCATTAAAATTAATTATCCTAAGTTAGTATCAAAATCACAAATCCACTCTCGTTGCAAATGTAATTTTAATAATAACATTTTAGAAAATTAAATTAAACACTCCTATAACTCTTGAAAAGTATATCTAAACTTCATTTCATAAATCACCCGCTAGGATCAATTCATCAAAATTCATATAAATTATAAAAAATAGAAGTTAAAGTAGAAATTCGAGGTATAATACCACACTTGAGAAACCTTATCTCTAGTTCGATTCTAAAATCGGTATTATATCTCAAATTTAGATTTTCTCTTAAAAATCATTTATCCTCTCTCGAGATGTAAATCAAAATGTAAGAGTGTAAAGTTAATTATCAAAGGGACATTTAATATAAATAAACTAATTAAAGTGAGATTAACATCTAATAATGGGATCACCCCACCCCTTGAAACGGGTTTCTAGCCTAACATGTTGATAAAACACAACAAATGTAATATTATCAACAAACTAAGCATGAAGTTAAAAAAAGTGGAGATAAGAGAACAAATCTTAGAATCAAGTCTCCTTGAATTGAAAGTTGAACTCTAAACTCTTCAATACAATCCAAGCTCTCATAGTTTAATCCTCACAAACTCTCTAAATGAAAAAAAAAACTATTTACAAAGGTGTTTCTCTCTCTATTTTATTTCCCTACTTGTCTTCCAGGTTTCACTTTAGGGTTTTCTCTTTTTTCTTATTTTTCCAAATACGCATCAACGTCTGAGATAAATTTTCTAAAAATACAAATAACCCCAATACAGATTTGTATCTAATTTTTTCTCCATCTGAATCGAACTTTGGGAGATATATTTGCTAAAAATTCAAACACTCTCTTTGATGGATTTTCTCCTTTTACTTTCAACACTCTTCCCTTTCTCAACATGGTGGGTGGAAAATGGAGTTGATATGGGAATGGGTGGTATGGTATATGGTGATGATATGGAAAATGGAAGGTTTATGGGTGAGGATAAATGTATGATAAAATGGAATTTGGTTAGTGTATGGATGAAGGTCTGAGGATTGGGACAAACTTCAAGACAAGTGTTTCTTACAACGATTAAAGTGCAGACCCTAAGGAAGTTGAATCAACTTGTGGCTCGGAGATTGCGTAAAACTCTTTAAAATGGTGAAAGTCACAAATCTCACAAGTTGAAGTCTCCACTAGTGATCCTTAAGGTTTTCTTGGGAATTATAGTACTATTCAACTCTAAACCGCAATGACATGATAAGTGCACAAATTTTGTTGACTCTAGAAATTCGTGGTGAAAAATGCCTTGGAATGTATCACATAAGTTATTTAGAAGAAAAAAAATTTGTAGATTAATTACTTGACTTAAAAAGATGGATGATAGAAAATTCACATCAATGAATGAAATTGCACAAAAATTTTAAAAATAGGTATTGAAATTTTTTCAAAAGAGGTAAGATTTTGATGGAATTCCCCAGCCCCAAACAAAAAGGAACATCGTCCTCGATGTTAAGTAAAATGATTTTTAAAATTGAGAGCAGAAGGGAGGAAAGAGATTACCAGAATCAGCCGCTAATGAAGTGAACCATACGTATCCAAGATGGAACTTGAATAAGTAAGGAGATAAAAAATGTGTACAAGTCTATGAACATGCTAAAGTATTGGGTGGTGTGAAACACCACCCCCAAAGAGGATGAGACTCATACTCAGAAATAGCAGGTTGCCTCCCGGTAGCGCTAAGTGTAATGTCTTCAGCGAGACTGAACTTATTCTCACCGTAAAGATAAGAACTAAGAAAGAACGGGGTGGCAGAAAAATTGGGTGATAAGAGTCACCCCCAGAAAAGACTAAAGCGTCAGTCTTGTTGAAAAAAGGCTAGAAGGTCAACACTTGTATGTCAAAGTGTTTCACGCGATGCAAAGCATCGGTGGACCATGGGTGGGTGGGTGGGGATAAGTGACAAGGGTGAGGGTGAATAAGAACCAACCACGACCTTATTTTTTTCAAAAATAAGGAAAATATTTTTGAGATTTTTTTTGAAAATGAGGAGAAAAAAATATTTTTGGATTTTTAGAAAAAAAATATTTTTTGATTTTTTTTGGAAGAAAAGACGGGAGAAAAATATTTGGACTTTTGAATTGGACAAACTCACTAAAACTGGATACATAAAGATTGAATTAGACACACACAAATAAATGATAAATCCTAACTAGCACGTAGCCAATTTTTCTGTTCAAAATTAGTGAAAGGGTAGTCAAATTTTAATTAAGTTCGCGGGCGATAACAATCACGGAATTTATCTTTGTGATCGCCTTTTGCAAAAATGTGCTCCTATTGGTCTAGATAGTTGGTTGATTTTAAATTTAGTGATAGCTAGGGTAGCAAACAAGGGATAAGAGAGTGAGTTAGGTGATGAAATCTCTTCTCATTTTCATGATCGTGTCTAGGTCTTAGGTTCATTAATTCATCAAACCATCCAAAATAAAGACAATGCGATAGTAAAAATCACATAGGAGAAAATAAGCACACAAGGAATGGACTCGCTTGCGAGATATTAGTGAGTGATAGAGAAATTTACCTCCCACGACTTTTACACACATGGGGTGAAGATTGAGTTGAGTCAATCGGGGGGAGCTCACCTAACTTCTGTCGGCCCCGAGGGTGCTACCGACCCAAAGTAGAAAGACTTAATTTCCCCGCCTCTGGATGCCATCTCTCTACCTGGTCCGGTTTTCGTATCACGCTTTTCTTCTTTTTTTGAATTATTATGAATTTAAAAAAAATAATAATAGTGTCTCCAATCACCGCAATAAAACCCAATAATATGATCCTACGACAAAACTTCTAACAAAATGAAAAGCGGTACGAACATGATAACTAAAAAAAATGATAAAACTAGAATTGCAGTAAGTACCAACTCTAAGGAGTGAAACACAAAATATGTTAAGACATGTGCAGACTCATTTTCATATTATTATTTTTTATGATTTTATAAGGGATTATTAATTAACTAACTATGCTAATTTTTAAAGTACTAACTAAGATGTAAAAGCTAATTAGAGAAAAATGAGATAAACAAAATTCTGCTAAAAAGCAAACTAACTAAATTGGACTCATGAGGGCTTCAAAATTAATCCCTAGAATGGAAGATTTTCCCTCATTAATCATCATCCAATACAGATAATAAACAATTAAAAAACGCAAGGATTAAATCAAGAGTAATTAAAGAGGAATAAATCAAACCCATTTTAGTCTTGAATTGGAGAAACTCTTCAATTACAATCCAAAATTCTCTCACATATTTGAAAAATAGAAAAATCTTTTATTTTAATAAAATTTTTGAAAAATACAAAAAGATTTTTTATTTTTGTGTGTTTTAGTTTTGTACATTTGGTGTGACATATTTATGTATTTGAATCCAATTCACTCCGTACTTTTCATATGGCTAGGACATTTGGTTATGACTTTAAATACTTAGATTGATCTTAACCATGTTTATGGAGTTATTTCGAACTTGACTTACTTTATGGATTCGATTTTATTTATGCCTACACACACATGTACGAGCTTATTGTATTTTGACTTCATAATACATATTTGAGCTTGGTGAGATAATTTCCCATCAATTTTGTCATCTACATGTTTATGTGACCGTGGAGTATTTGTGTATGTAAGAACCGTTGCCCATGAAAGTTGATTTATTATTGAAAAAATATGAGTGTACATGGGAAATGGTTGCAAGAGGCAAATGAAAATGTCATGAAATCCACTATTTAAAAGATCACAAGAAAAAATTAAGGCAGTAAAAAGAGAATTTTTTTCCAAAAGGGGAGAAAATAGTTCAGTTTCCTTGATCATTCAAAAGAAAGTAGTTCAAAAGAAAAGAAAAAGAAAAGAATTAAATAGGATCATGTTTATATTTTGAGGGTGTTTAGTTGAAGATCAACGTGTTTGCACAATGATACCTAGTTATGCTTTTTTTTTTCATGATACCATTTATTTGTAGAATGATCAATATTCCAGGCTTGTGCGCATTGTGATTGTTTAATTCATTAAGTTCAACTTTATTTGTCAATTGTGTCTAACGCTTAGATTGATAAAGTTTTGCGGCCAATTAGAACTTCTTGAACATATTTGAGTGTTTGGGTTATAATTCATTCGTGTCTAGTTCTCACCCATTCATTCCATCTCACATGTTTGGACACATCGATACCATGCTAGTGTGTAAAGCTTACGTGTTCTGTATCATGTTTTTTGGTCATTTATATCTATATATGTATGTCGAATTTTATCTAATATATTTTACATATATTATATATGGTATTGTGTTTTGAGTCTTTGCGGTTTATATTTAGTCCATATTTATCGCTTGCATAATCTTTTGGATTATTGGTGCTTGATTTTCCATGTTGTGTTGTTGCTACACTTTACACTGTTGCATGATTTATTCCCATTTACCTTTGATTAGTATTGTTATATTATGATTCCATATTTAGGGGGAGATTCAATTTTGGGGAGTATTTATTTATGAAATCTTATTTTGTCTATTCCTGGACAAAAAGGGGGATAAATGGTATCTTTCCTTTGCATGATTAGGATATCTTTATCTTAAGGGAATACGTCTTACCTAGGTTGAGATTATTTAGAGATGGTTTGATGTTTATTCATTCGCGTATTTATATTTGTTATATTCTCTTTGAAATTGAAGGTGTGTTTAAGTGTGAAGTATTACAGGTTGAGTTTGATGCGTGACAAAGTTTTTCAAGAAAAAAAGCTACTATTGTTTTTGTGTCTGTTGAGAGTCTAGTTTTTCCATTTGGGGGTTAGGGAGCGAGTCTTTTTAGAGAGCTTGACAACTTATATAATTTTTGTTTTAGTTTTATCCCGAAATAGTCAAAGGGGTAGATTTATAAGGACAAATTTCCTATCGAGTCAATTTGTATGTAATTGGCATAATTCCAGACAAGACATTTGTGTTACAGGATAGACTTTGAGTTGATGATCCCATGAGCTTATGATGTTGTTTGATGAAGATGTAGCGGGAAAGCTTCAAAGAATGCATATTTAAAGCCGTGTTTACCATGCCACGTTTGTATTCACATATGCCGAGGTTCTCGCCGGTATGAACATATATAGTTTATGAGTCATTGGAAAGATTTAATAACGATGTTCTAATTTTAAAATCAATTGGAACTTAATTTTTTTAAAATATGTTTTCTGAGTTTACTATAGGCGGGGTTTTAAAATTCGTTGAGATCATTCAAAAGGCATCTCAATGTCGTTCGAACGACTGTACGCAGGGCTATAAAATCCATTGACATTTCTTAAACAACATCTTAATGTCGTTTGAACAACGTTGTTAGGTCATTCAAAGGCTCCTTCAAATGTACATCTAGAGAGATCTTACTCTATTAGTTTATCTAAGGTTGTTAAAAACGAGATAAAATCTCGTTCGAACGAGATCGATATCTTGTTAGAACGAAAACTTCAAATTGATCAAACGACGCGCCACCTTGATTTTTCTATAAAAGGATTTTCAGACTTAGTTTTATTTTTTAGACGAAGAACTTTTGACAAAAATAAAAAGCATACATGTTCTCAAAAGTTCTAACTCCAAAGTTTCACCCTTTGTGTTTACAAGATCCAAGATTTATAAATAGTATACTTTGAGATATTATCTTGGCACCTTATTTATTTCTTCAATCTTGAGAGAAACTGTTTTCGTGTTGTGGACTCCGTTCTTGCTAATTGCGGTGAAGACTCTTCGTGTTCCTAACCGTAGACGGTCGTGTGTTGTGGACCGAGCGTAGGTGGACTCATGCGTTGCATTGTGGAGTGGGTAAAGATAGAAGAGCGTTAAGACTTGTGAGGGATCGAGTCGTTATGTAAGTTTACTGTGTATTCTCTATAAAACCATATCATACTGATTGTCTGATTGTACTGTCTGAGATTTTTTACTTTTGTGGTTTCCTCAAACATCGGCGTCTTGTGGTTTAATTTATTTAATTTATCTGTTATCACCTAGATGCATGTTTAGGGTAAAAAGATAAAATTTGGTAAATCGATTTTCATAACAAAAGGCTTAATTGGTGCTAAGTTTAATTAGGTAAATTTTGTTTAAAGATTTAATCTTTAAAATTAGTAAAACATAAAAATATTGAAGTTGTGTTTATTTGGAACATCCAATTATTCTCAGTAATGGGATAAGCCAAATAAAAATAAAACGAGCAATTATAATTTTTCCTCTTACAAATCTCCACCTTTGGCTATTCCAGTACAAAACACAAATTGCAAGCGCGTCAGAGCCCAAAGAGTTTTGAAAATATTTAGCAAGTCTTTAAAATACTTTAAGATTTAAAATATGATATCCTCCATATTTAAACTGATGTCGCACTCACATGAGATACCCCTCACCTCTCATCTAACAGTGCACACCTAACGCATGTATTTTAAATACCCTACTTATGCTACCCAGCCTAACTAGGCCATTAAAATCTCTAACTCACCTTAGGCTATCTCATACCCCGCGTATATAATATCCTAAGCTTTCGCACTAGCTTATGCATCATAAATTCTCACTTATAATTTATTCATTCATAATAAATTACTTTCACTAGTTATTTTATGCATATTCTCATTTTAGTGTTATTAATCCCATATATCATATTCTCATCTTTAAATACATATCTCACATTTTTATTCCGGATTTTATCCTCCCGAATGTAACAATCTAATTTTCACTTTATCCTTTATTTGCCCATATACACACACACACACACACACACACACACACACACACAGACAATATACTTTACCCATCAAGTATAACCATACTTATATATCACACACTATGTAAGTATAATAATCATCCCTCAGAGTTATAACTCAATGGATGCAGTCTCTAGAATTCTATAATCTTCCACGGAATACACACATCATCATGTGTGCCACTGGTTGGGATCTCACATTAACCTGATAGAAACATAACACAAACGTAGGGGAAGAGGACATAGTTCCTTACCTCAAAGTGAGAACGAATTATACTCAAGACGTCTCACCCATGATAAAGAGCCACATTGCTTAAATAATTGGACGCTATGACCTATAGACTATACTCTTCCTACATTCACTATCCATGAGATTCAACCACATTACGCAACTTCCCATGATAGAACTAGAGGGGTATGATCCACACAAATATATCATTCACACACAAATATATTTACAATCATATCATATATATACTGTCTCTATACCCGTATATTTATCTCATCAAATCCGGATATTCCTACCTATCTCACGTGGCATTAGCCAATAATCTCGAATATACCAATTTGTATTAATTCTTAAGTATACACACACTTATTTTAATACCATAAGTATTCACTCACTTATGATACAATTATCACATTAATTACTTCTGAATATTAGCTTATCACGTCTATCTAGTATTCAAATTTCATCCTACTCGCATTTTTGGATTTACTCATATATAATCGGAACATATATTCTACACGCATATATATATATATATAACCGCCGAACTAACTTTCCGAGTGTCCTTCTTCCCAAACACCCCTAACAATTACAACCCGAATCTTATTAATGCTAACTCGAGATTTATACATCACTCGTTTAATCTTTTAGAGGCCCTCACACTCTATTTAGGGTACCCTAATATTTATCTACAAAATAAATTCTTCTTCAGTCCTTTTAATCCAAGAAAAATTTCCCAAATTTTTTTGCCAAAAATGAACCGAACCGTTGGCCAGAAAAATAAACCGGTTCGGTAACCAAAAATGAACCGAACCGATGGCCCCCAAAATGAACCGGTTTGGTGACCCCAAATCAAACCGCATTCCACCGGTTTGATGCAAACAGTTCAGGATTTCATCTTCTTCTCCAACTCCAAATTTTATGGTTTTTAACCCCACTAATCTTCACTATAAACATCTGCATACTTATTTTACCCAACACATCAATTTATTCATGGAATTCATCAAATTAACTAAGTTTTAAACCTTAACTTAGTTAAACCCTCCATTTATTATTTCTGTAAATTTCTCACAAAAAATTACACCATTAACATGGATTTGAGCTCAGATTTCATATGGAGTTATTATCACATCAATTTATATGAAATCATTTCCAAAAATCCCATTTTGATTCAAGAATCCCAACCCAAAAATCATATAGTTTTTACCAACTATAATATGAATTATAAACACACTTAAATAATTAAAGCAACTTAAACACTTGCCTCGTGGGATAAATCCGACAACCTCTTGTCAGAATCCGCTAGAGCTTAGCCGAAATCTCCTCTTCTTCTCCCTTTCCTTTTTTCCATTCTCTTCTTTCTTTTCTTCCCTTATTTTTCTTTATCTCGTGTTGTTTTAAGAGGGAATAAGGCTTATCCCATTATTAAACCCAAAATTGACTCGTATACTCAAATGCGAGTCCTTACTAGTCCAAAAAGTCCCCAGATCCCAAACATTACCCTAGGGTACCCTATTTTGACTATCTCGGGACATCCGAGACCAACCATACACTCGAAATATCCATTTGAGTCACTTATAAGAAATTTACCTTTTTTAAATCCCATACAACTCCGAATGTATTTTCCGAGTAAAATGTTATTACCTGTCGCTTTGCCCAACTACGACAAGATATAAAATAATCCAACTTTATTTACGTATTCCCGTTAGTAAATATAGCACACATCGATAACAATCCCAAACTCGCCAATTAACATTTAATGCACACTTCAAATTCTCTTTCACTTAAAATTCTCAAATTATTAAAATACACCCACTTATGTATTTTAAATATCCTTAAAAGTATGGGGTATTACATACTCCACCCTTAAAAGGGAATTTAGTCCTCAAAATTCCGAGACAACCGATATTAAGACTTAGTATCTTTAACAGCACAACATCCTCTAGTACCTGAAATCAATCTCAAAATAACATAAAGGTTACTCTGCTATACACCAGCTAGTGGTACCCACTTATTTAAAGGCTTAGTCACTATAGCCCCATCTTATCAACAAGCTTGCTCAATTATCTTCGTACTAATATACTTCATCAGTCATAAGCTCTCACGTCAATAATGACACATCACACATTGTGCTTCTACCAACGACATCCGAATAAAACAATCCTATACATCATTGGTTCTATCACCTTAACACAATTGGAAGTCCGCACATTACTAAGTGCAAACTTCCCGTGTCCATCCTAACACAAAACTCCCATCCTGAGAGAAATCGTAAGAACATCTAACCATTTCTATCAGTCCTTCAAATCTCGGTTCATGAAGATGTAATTCTCAAGACACTCAAAAGTCACATCAATGTAGTTTGTGATTAATGCCCATCTTGACAATGGACTCTAAATCACGTCCGATCCAAAAGTCTTATTACTTTCTCACCTTAAAATAAGCAGAGAGGTATTAACAAGGCTTTCCATGTAAAACGCCAAATGGCATCTTATCCATAATAAATCGGTACTAGTTACTACACACAACTCTACCAATCGGTAATTTCTCCTCCCAATTACTGTACCATGCTTTACTTCATTTACAGGTTAGGGCATTTGTGGAAGTAAAATAACTGTAGTGATTCCATAATCACATTCATACCTCTTTACTAGTTGTCAATCACCTCCAGTCTACTCATCGGGCCATAGGTCACACGACTTGCCCAAAATAAAATGTCATACCCACTACTTCCCGAAAATCCCTATCGGAGGTGGGGTTAAAGGATCTCATCCTAATTCACAACAATAATAGGGGGCACCCTGCACCTGTTCAATCCTTATTTTCAAAGAAAGGTTTGGGAACAACCTATCAATGAAATTTACCAGCATGTTTGCCCATTCTATCACTAGAATCGTCGGCTTGATACAAAATTTATGGATGATCATCTCGAACCAACCTATTTCCATCTTTGAGTGGTGCACCCGGAGAAAATCTCACTATGTCTCACGTACAAAAAATTCCCACTTATAATATCTCACATTAAGTGGTACTTTATACTCCCCTTCTTTCCCCAAGGTATACCAAAAATCACGGCTCATGCACTTTTTCCATAATGCGCACTTCTAGGCTCTTTTTACCTTATAGACCTTAACATTATATTTACGCGCAAGAGACCCTCAACATTCAACTGAGTAGTACTCCTCTCTACTTTCATACAATAGTTGGATTTTCCTCTCCTCAAGAGATATCCTTTTAAATGGCTTCCCACGGCCTTTTAACCCATCTCGTGTGTGATACTCTCAATTACACATATACTTGGATCATCGTCCTTCTCACACGATGTTCAATCCATCATGCCATTCCAGTTTTTTTATGACTTCCCCACAGGCATAAGTTCCACACATTTATTTCCATGTCCTCCTATCTTGGACGAATTGAAAGTCAAACTAACCAGGGCGCCCATACACCCTATAATCCGTGCTTATTTTCACAATATTGCACACACTTAACACACTTTTCTCAATATTGGCTTCGCATTCTCGACATGGATATAACACATGGGTATTATCAATCATCCCATAAATATAAATTTAATTCTCCTTAACATATTTCCACCCTTCAAATCGTGGTGAGAAGAAATTTTTTAGTTCTCTCTCACGACATTACCGGTTCCCTTGGCCTTACACTATATAATAGCTCTCAGCCTAGAGTGTTTTCTCCACACCTTCATTGATTAGCATTCCAAACTGAGGCCCTTGCATCCATCAACGTCTCTTTACTCACGATGTTTATCAAAGTTCATGCGTAAGGGACTTTCCCCAATTCACTATCACTCAGCATTGGCAGTGATCAAGTTTCATAAACTCTAAGACATACCCGGGACTCTCAAATTTCTATCCCCAAATATATAAATATAAATCTCCACTCCCACATCTCTAAAGGAGTGATATAATAATACCCTCTCCCTATCACCAAGTCCTGAGCGCTAAATAAAATAACGAGCTAAATCTCTCCGATTGATAATAAACCCAAAGTACCCCGAATCATATCGGTAAAGTCCCTTCACACCGGGATCAATATTTCGAGACAACTATACTCTCCGAAATATCCATAATAATATAGTATAAATGATAGATCGACCCACTTTTAGGTGAGGCATCTCCAAAACAACACATCCTGCCCTGAAACAGTAAACACAATAGCCATGGAATATCAGCCTGCTATCGTTCTAACCAGTCTATACCCATGATATTATCATACTCGTATAACACATCACTAGAATGAGTAATTCCAATAAAATATATTCTTACTGTCTATACCCACTCCCACGTGGATGAAACCCAAAATAACCTCGCTATACCACGAAAAATACATAAACATAATAAAGTTATCGATATACACACTAAACTCGTCTCACACATGAATTTAGTGCTAATAAAAATACCATAACTCTCTTATGTTACATATAAAGCACACCTTATTCACCCAAGGTTACAACTCATATTTTGACCTTGCCAATCACCCTAGCTGCTCAATTGCTTCCCGAACATAACATGCCTGTCCAAACCAAACCAAAAACTATCTTAACCATTGCCCCTACTAGGCACCATACTCTTGTCCCTTTACTCACTTCGGGCAAAATCAATGCATCTAGTCCTAATCTCCATATAATCCACTTATCTCCGGCCACGCTGGTCGTATTAGGGTTGTCCTTCTCCTGAACCCTAGTAGCCTCAACCTTGATGGCTGACCCTGTAGTTCCCTTGGTTTTGTTGACACTAAGGAACACACTATTGGCCTTACTAGCCCCGATTGAATCCACCATCACTCGGTAGGAAGTCAACTATCTAAATCCTTTAAATGGGTCCCCTGATGGGCCTCCCCCTGCAGTGTTTCGCTAGCACTATTTCATCCAGTTTTACTCCCTGACTAATATCATCAGTTGCATCGATCATCCAAGAAGAATTTCCCATAGGTCTAATGACTCATCTCATGAGTCCATCACCCACTTAAGGACTCTTTTATCCAATTTACCTACCTCATTAAGTAAAAAGTTCGTTAAACAAGGACTTTGTCCGGCCTCTTGTCATAAGTTCAAAAATTTATTCACATCTCTTTCAGAATAACAGATGAAGGAACTAGTGGTCAAATCGTACCTAAGATCCCTCCATTGACATAATATTTCATTTTTCAAATGTGCGGATCTACTCCCACCATTACAACACTACTCCCATGAGCTAAGAAAATTTTTACCCCAAATTTTCACTTCTGGGTATACTACACTCTGTTATATGCCAAAGCTTTCGGGTATCTCACATCCATTGGATAAAACGCACAATCTCCTCATTTAATAAAATTCCAATGGGTGATCCTCTTCAAAGACCCGTTTGACTCTCTCCCGTGTAAATCACACTAGGTGAGTCCAATTTGGCACCACTTTCTGCTATAGTGATACATGAAAAATATATGTTGCACCCTACAGTCTTTACACCCCCATCTTCCTGAGCAACAATAGGGGTGGTCTCGGCTGTGATCATCATCCCTAGAATATTTTACAACTCCAACTGAGCCCCACCTCCTACTGTCCTCCTAATGGTCCTTATTTGTCGTCCTTTATTATTCGCCATACGAAGCACACCCTAACGTATATAAGTTTCACTATAATTATACATTATAGCAGGAGAATGAAATATCACCATAGGAATCAACAATCCTAAACATAGGGATCTATATCAAATAGAAAGCCATGCTGAAAATGTAATACGTCTGCATAGATTCCTAACGACACTAGAACCTAATGCTCTGGTACCATATGTGACACCCCGCCTATTTTATTCTCAGTTTGCCAATCCTCTGTCAAAAGAAAACAAGATTCTCATAATGAATCATTCTCAGTATCACTGTCAAATATCCAAATTAATTACTAATAACCTATTAGGCTCAGCGTCAAATTTTAAACTTCCTAATCTTGTTAACTTAAACACACAATAAATCCATCTATACAACTAATTTACACATTAACAAAATTAAATAACATAATAATCGATAACTCTCGGTAAAATATTCATTACAACCAAATCGAATAGGCGTTAATGGAAATGCAAAAAGTAAAATGAATGACAACAGTTGGGCAACATGCCTGAATATAACTCACAGTACCTCCTATCCAGATCACAAGGATACAAGTGTCCAAATAATATCTTTAAGCATCCACATCTGCTGTAGCATCGTCTGAATCTAAGGAATAATATTATCCATGCGTCCCTGAGTCTCGACACCTAAAAGGTTTTGAAGAAAACAAAATTGCAAGCGGGCCAGAGTGCAAAGATTTTTGAAAATATTTAGCAAGTGTTTAAAATAGTTTAATATTTAACATATGATATTCTCCATATTTAAACTCGTGTCGCACTCACATGATATATCCCTCACCGCTCATCTAACAGTGCACACCTAAGGCATGTATTTTAAACACCCTAGTTATGCTACCCAACCTAACTAGCCTATTAAAATCTCTAAGTTACCATACGCTATCTCATACCTTGGGTATATAATATCCTAATCTTTCGCACTAGCTTATGCATTATAACTTCTCACTTAAAATTTATTTGTTCATAATAAATAACTTTCACTAGTTATTATACATTATTCTCATTTTAGTGCTATTAATACCATATATAATATTATCATCTTTATATCCCTATCTCAAATTTTAATTTCGAATTTTATCCTCCCGGAAGTAACAATTTACTTTTCACTTTATCATTTACACACACACACACACACACACACACACACACACACATATATATATATATATATATATATATATATATATATATATATATATACATATACATATACACACACACACACACAATATACTTTACCCATCAAGTATAACCATACTTATATATCACACACTATATAAGTATAATAACCATCCCTCAGAGTTATAACTCAATGGATGCAGTCTCTAGAATTCTATAATCTTCCGGGGAATACACACATCATCATGTGTGACACTAGTTGGGATCTCACACTAACCTGATAGAAACATAACAAAAACGTAGGGGAAGAGGACATATTTCCTCACCTCAAAGTGAGAACGAATTATACTCAAGACGTCTCACCCATGATAAAGAGCCACACTGCTTAAATAACTGGACGTTGTGACCTATGGACTATACTCTTCCTACATTCACTAGCCAGGAGATTCAACCACATTACGCAACTTCCCATGATAGAACTAGAGGGGTATGATCCACACAAATATATCATTCACACACAAATATATTTACAATCATATCATATATATACTGTCTCTATACCCGTATATTTATATCCATATCTCACATTTTTATTCCGAATTTTATCCTCCCGGATGTAACAATTTACTTTTCACTTTATCATTTATTTGTCCATATATATATATATATATATATATATATAATATTGTACACATCAAGTATAGCCATACTTATATATCATACTTATATATCACACACTATAAGAATATAATAACCATTCCTCAGAGCTATAAATCAATGGGTGCAGTCTCTAGAATGTTATCATCTTCCACGGATTACACACATCATCTTGGGTACCACCGATCGGGATCTCACACCAACCTGATAAAAACATAACATAAATATAGGGGAAGTGGTCATAGTTCCTCAACTTAAAGTGAGAACGAATCATACCCAAGACCTCTCACCCATGATAAAGAGCCACACTGCTTAAATAACTGGGCGCTATGACCTGGGGACTATACTCTCCCTTCATTTATTATCCAGGGGATCCACCCACATCGCGCAACTTCCCATGATAGCACTAGATGGGTATGTTCCACACAAAATATCATTCACACACATATATATTTACAATCATATCATATATATACTGTCTCTATACCCGTATATATATCTCATCAAATCCGACTATTCCTGCCTATCTCACGTGGTATTAGCCTAAAATTTCGAATATACCAATTCGTATTAATTCATAAGTATACACGCACTTATTTTAATCCCATAAGCATTCACTCACTTATGATACAATTATCACATTACTTACTTTCGAATATTGACTTATCAGGTTTAACTAGTATTCTAATTTCATCTTACTCGCACTTTTGCATTTACTCATATATAATCGACATATATATTATACATGCATAATTATATATATATAACCGCCGAACTAACTTTCCTATGTGTCATTCGTCCCAAACACCCCTAAAATTTACAACCCGAATCTTATCCCTGCTAACCCGAGATTTATACTTCACTCGTTTAATCTTTTAGAGGCCCTCACACTTTATTTAGGGTCCTCTAATATTTATCTCCAAACAAAATTCTTCTCCAATCCTTTTAATCCAAGAAAAACTACTCAAAATTTTCGACCAAAAATGAACAGAACCGATGGCCCCCAAAACGAACCGGTTCGGTGACCCCTAACTGAACCGCATTCCACTAGTTCGATGCAAATAGTTTCGGAGTTCATATTCTTCTCCAAATCCAAATTTTATGGTTTCTAACACCACTAACCTTCACTATAAACATCTACATACTTATTTTTACCCAACACATCAATTTATTCATGTGATTCATCAATTTATCTAAGATTTAGACCCTAACTTAGTTAAACCCTCAATTTCTCATTTCTCCAAATTTCTCACCTAAAATTACACCATTAACATGGATATGAGCTCAGATTTCATATAGAGTTATTATCACATCAATTTATATGAAATAAATTCCAAAAACCCCATTTTGATTCAAGAATCCCAACCCAAAAATAATATAGTTTTCACCAACTATAATATGAATTATATACACACTTAAATAATTAAAGCAAATTAAATAATTTCTCCGTGGGATAAATCCGATGACCTCGTTCCGGAATCTGCCGGAGTTTTGTCGGAATATCCTCTTCTTCTCCTTTTTCTTCTTACTTTCTCTTCTTTATTTTCTGTCCTTCTTTCTCTTTCTCTCGTGTCTTTTTAAGAGAGAATAAGGCTCATCCCCCTATTGAACGTAAAATTGATTCGTATACTCAAATGCGAGTCCTTACTAGTTCAAAAAGTCCTCGGAACCCAAACACTACCCCTGGTTACTTTATTTTGACTATCTCGGCCCATCCTAAACCCACCGTGCACTCGAAATCCTCTTTTGAGTCACTTATCAAAAATTCACCTTTTTAAATCCAATACAACCCTGCACGTATTTTTCGAGTAAAATATTTTAACCTGTCGCTTTACCCAACTTCGACGTGATATAAAATAATCCAACTTCATTTACTTATTCCCGTAAGAAAATATTACACACATCGATAATAATCCAAAACTAGCCAATTAATATTTAATCCACACTTCAACTTTTTCCCTAAAAATTCTCAAATTATTAAATTACACCCACTTATGCAATTTAAATATCCGTAAAAATACGGGATATTACACTTGTGAGGTTCATGAAATCAACATTAAGATGGAATGATTTACAAATATGAGACGAAAGAAATACCGTGACACGTACGAGTTTGAATAAAAATAAACTCCCCCCCCCTCCCCCCCCCCCAATTTGTTATATAAAAATTCACTCCCCCTAAATTTGTTCTCTCCCTTAATAGACAAAGGGTTAGATACTAAACATGAAATATTAGCATCATATGAATCCAAATAAAAATAACATCACAAAGATAACCAAATAAGAACATGCGATGAATTTTCCAAAGAAAACAAACTATTTTTGATTTTTTTTTATTTTTCTCAACTATAAAAAATATATGTATAATACGTACATATAGGTACAAATACATCACACCATGGAATAATAGTAAAATACCCGAATCATGAAAATGAAATGTAACAGTGTAAACATTTTCCATAGACAAATCAACATAGGAATTTATAACATAGGTGCACAAATTCAATGAGATACTTCTAAAGACATAACTCAATTTCAACATTAGGGGTAAGAATGTTGAATATAAATGAAATTGACTCAACATATGCAACTTTTCATTAATTTAAATGATGCTCAAATAGATAATTCTAAACTATTTAATATTTTTCAGGAGAGTCCATTATGAAAACCCATTGATCTTCTACATTATAGCACCCTCAAAATCTAATATATTTAAGAATTCACTCTCAGATTTTTAAAGATATCATAATGCTCATGTGTAGAGAAGCATCAATGAAATGAAATGATCTTAGCACTTCTATTTTCGTGTGCCATTAATCCTTTAGGCTCTTTTAACAAATGCTATCTTTTAACGCAAAGAGAATTTTCTATTTTGTAGCCCCTTTCCATTCCTTAACATAAAATAAATATTTTAGGAAATAAATCTGGGGAATGGTTCTTACGAGCACAAAAAATCTCTATTATATTTGGTTTGTTATTAAACACTTTTGAGATGGGAATAACTGACTCGACCCTTGATAAAAAAAAGTACATTGTTTACAAAGTCTTTGTATGTCTATAATAAAGGTGATAAAAAGTCAAGCATTAAGAGAATAATCATCAATGAACAACGAAATGCTATACTAAAGAAAGAAAGCCATGTATTCACATGAATTGATAGAATGTAGGGGTGATATGAACGTCTTAAATTCACAACCATATATGGTGAAAAACGAAAAAAATATTTTAATCTTTTTTTAAAAAATGATCAAAAAATAGAATCTTTTTGGAATTTTCCAATTTTTTTCTTAAATCCCAAAAATCTTTTTGGATTTTCAAGATTTTTCAAAGTAAAAACATATGTAAACATAAAAATACATAGATATACAATCTAGTGATAGGGGCAAACTATATGAACATGATAACTGCCATACACTAGATAAAGTCATAACCTTAATCATTAATTCGAGAGGAGTTCTCAACAGGATGATGCATCCTTTGAAATTCCTTGATCAAACGTTGAGAAGTTTTGACTAAAAATTCCACTTGCTTTTGAAAACTCTTATAATCTCTATGTCGATGTGTCCTCTACAATGATCTAGACCTCCCAAGAATGTTTGAGATCTTTCTCAAGTTGGGATATATTGTCTTTAAGTTTCTCATGAATCTCCAATAAAACTTGAAGATCTTTCATAAGACTAGCCACTTTGTTGGTCAAGTTATCATTTTTTCCCTCTCCACCAAAACAAATTTCTCTCCCAAAATCTCTCACCTAGGTATCACTCTTTCTCGTCCTTTTCAACTTTTTTTGTAGCGATAACACCCTAAGCATAAATTTTTTATTTTTATTTTTCATTTTAAAGGACTCAATGTGAAGCTATAGGTGCGTTGAAGGCCACTTTCTCCTTCACTCAAATCGCCATCTCCCTCAATATTTCCAGAATTAATAGACTCACTATTAAGGTCATCATGTTTAGAAATGTGCTCATCGGCATGAGATGTACTCGAAGTACTAACATGATTGGCCATGAAAGTGATGAAGTTACGTCCTTGCGGAGATTTATCTTCGAAACCCACCAACTAGATATCGTTATTGTTAAGAGTGTCCTTGTTGGCGGCTATGCCTTTTCCCTATCTCTTTAGCTTCATATAACACTTATGTTCTTTGTGACCCTACCCTCATACTCATAGCATCTATCCTCGTCTTTTTTCTTAGGTTACTCACCTCTTACTTTTCAAAACCTTTCTTGCCCTACTTAAAATTTTTATCTTTCTCAAAGCCTTTATTTTATTTGGAAGAATTGTGTTTTATTAGTTTAAGAAATTTTTTTGAACTTTTTTGCAAAAAGGGAAAGATCATCAAGATCAAAATCAAATTAAGAGTCAGAAAAAACCTCGTATTTACTTTTAGATTGGTCTTTTAAAGAAATTCTTTTGTATTTCGGCTTTTAAATTTTGGGAAACATATCAATTTCATAAGTTTGAAGGTCTCCTATGAGTTCTTCTAACCTAAGAGTATCTAAATTCCCAACATATTAAGTACCATGACATTAGGGATAAAACATGATGACATGGGTCTTAAAATCTTTTCCATAACTCTCACCTCATGAATTCTCACCCAAATTAAAACAAGTTTTGACTAAATCAGATAAACGTGCATTATACTCATCAAAAAATTCATATTCTAGCATGTTAATGGTCTTAAACTGTGTGGTGAGATTTTGTATCTTACAAGTTCTCACAGCACTAGTACCCTTGTGAGTGAGTTGGAGGGTATTCCACGATTTCGTATACATGGTCCACGTCATAATATGATAAAACTCGTGGATAGTGACTCCATTAGAAATTATACTTAAGCCACAAAAGTTAAATTACACCATTTAAAATCATCACCAGTCTAGGTAGTGATAGGTTCAATACTTATGACATCATTGTTAGTCATAGTGGGTGGTGTCAACTTACTGTCACAAACAAGCCACACTCTTTCATCAATCGGCTTCAGTGTTGACCTCATTCAAGATTTCCAGTATGCATAATTTGACCCATAAAAATAGGTAGCCTATTATAAAAATTATCCATATAATTCAAAAATAAAAATCGTTTAATAAATTAGTGTAACCTGCATTGATTCCAATTTGATAAAGTAGGGGGCTATATGGATTTACTTGTATCTTATATCAATCATGTAAGGATTCACTTAAAAAAAATATCTTGATATAATTTAAAGTGAACATAAAAGATTTTGTAAAGTGAAAATCAAACTAAATCTCCAAGCCAAATAGGAAGAATTAGAAATAAAGGAAAAATCCCTTTTCAGCAAAACATTTAATTCAACACTGTAAAAGATAAGACAAACACTTAATGACTACCATACTACTTAGACATTCACAAAGTACAGCGCACGTGAGTCTTCGAATATTCAACAAACAATGATGCAATCTAACACCTCCCACGCGGAGAAAATCTTCCCTCGGTATCCATCGATCAGTCTTTGAAATACACAATTTTGATCTTCCTCAGTTATGGATTCTTGACTCCGCAAATCACTGGTAAATAATTTTTTTATAAGGATTTATGACTTTGTATTGCGTTCTTCTTGGTTTGGAAGAGTTATCCTAAAGATCCAAAGGGGTTTGAAGAAAAAATTATAGAGTTTGATCATAAAAAGAACTCTAAAATGGCTTAGGAATATATGCAAACCCGCATCTCTTTTTATAGGAAAAGTTCTTACCAGGAGATAGGGATAAAAGATTGCATCAAATTTGTGCATTTTCATGAATGAACTGCTACCTCATTTGAAAGATGTACCTAATCTCATTTGAACGATTTCCAAAAAAACTTCAAACCACATTATAGAGCTAACCAAAAAAGGCGACGCTTCGAATCTCATTCGAATGTGGGAACCTCACTCAAATGACCTACTACATCTCGTTTGTACTAGCCAGATTTCTAAAAAAACCATTAAAAATTATTTTAAAAACATTTTGAAAACTTTAAAAATAAACTCTATTAAAAATTACCCCTGAATAGTTTAATCTTTACGAAACCACCCTAAAAATCTCCTTGGGTAAAGTTGTGACGATTAATCTTCAATCTTGCAAATGTCACCAACGAGTGTTATCATCGAAGACTTGAGAACTGTCATGAAGGATCAATGGAATGTGAGAAGAGAAGTCAAATAAAATAAAATGAAAAATTATAAAATTTTCTCTTACAGACTTTATGTATAGACTGATTGAATAGGGTTTTATATTTATTTATGTGATCCGGTTTCTACGGGTCGTACTTATTCACTTGCCTTATGTTTATAAGCATACCATGGTATGAGAGGGATCGTGGGTGATGTACTAGGAGGGATTTTGATGGGGGAAATAACTATATTAACTGGTACCTCGTTGATGAGAGGAGATTTTCCTTGGTCCTTTTACCTTAATCCTACCGCTAGCGTTCTTGTGTCTGGGTGTGAGGAGAATATAGGTGAGTTCTAATGCATAGCCTTGCATATGGAGGTTGTGTGTTATTATGGGAATGATTAGTGATTATCCCTTTGTTGATGGATGTAGGTTATAGGTTTGGGACAGCTTCTAATTATACCTAATATGCGCGAGTGATCCCAAAAGGCAACAGGGACATACCTCCGTATATTTATGTGCGAACTCGAGACTAGTTAATTTAACTTTTACGTGTCATGGACCATACTTATGTGTATCTTATATGTATAAACTATTTTCCTCTACTTTATGTGGTTTTGTGTTGCAGTATTTTAGGGGTTGTATTGGCTTATAGTTTATACTAGAGATGTATATGCTTTATACTAGAGTGTATAACTATAAACTTATGACTTGGGATTTATGTAATAAATAAACCATAGACTTTTATATATTACATAATGGCATGAGTTTTCTCCGTGCTTAAGGAATTCAGACAACAGTTTATTACCGTATCTAAAGGCTATTTCCAATGCTTTCATAAGTTAGCGAGAGGCGCTTAAAATAAGAAACTTCTAAAAAATACACGATTCTTAAAGCTAAAGATTAATTTAAAAATGATAAAGTAAAGAATTTGGAAGAATATGGAACGAAGAGATGAACTTAAATTACACGGGTCACGTATGAGTTTGGGAGTAAAATTGCACATCTATTTTAGGTTGCTTGCATTGGAGAACTTAGATAACTTAAAATTCACTTAATATGGGAATACGATGTATTAATTATTATTGTATCCCAAATTCAGTTAAATTGTTATTCTGTGTAGACTTTTTTTACGTTGTAACTGAATATGTTTTTTGTAGGTCTTAGTCGGTCAATCTGCCGTAAACTTAGGTTGATTTCATTGGAGGAGTATCTATAGCAACATTTTATTCCTAATTCCTAGGATGTACAAGTCGATCAATGTTCTTCTTCTTCTATCTTTTGTATATTTTTATATTTTGGTATAGATAGTTGTGTAGATTTTATATTTGAGATACATTTTATATTTCACAGTTAGTTTTATTTTATATTTCTAGACACCCCATTCTAATACCCCCCCCCCTAACCTCTCCTTAGTTCCCTAGTACCTCCCTTCATCATTGCAAACCCAAGTCATACACCGTGTACTAACCTAAAGGCCATTGGGCACTCCCAGGCTCCGTTTGACCAAAATTCAAAATCTTTAGCTCGAACGAGACTAAATAAATCTTCGAAGGGCACTGAATCCCCTTTCTAATGGTCCGTACTGCGCACGATTCTAACTTACCATGTGGACGAACGACCCATTTTCCCCCGAAACTCGATCAGGAGGTCACCGAAAGGTCACCGAGCACTTCCAGGCCCTGGTTGACCAAAGTCAAAACCTCAAACCAAGTCAAACTCTTTGGCATTTTGAATTACATCTCCTTGACTTTCCAACCATCTGCCCCATGAGCGATTCTAACTTACCATGCGAACGAATGATTCGTTTATGTCCGATAATTCCCCATCCAAAGGATCGACGAATGCTTCCGAGCCGCATATGACGCAAAGTCAACTCTCGAACCCGAGAGCAGTCCCAAGGAATTTGGAAGATATTTGAAATAACTTTCCAACGGTTCACCCCGTGCGTGATTCTGATCAACGGTTCATGCTCTACGATCGATTTTTCAAAGGAATCTGAAAGAGACTGCCAAACGACAGGTTCCAAACCATGCCTATCGGCAGTGTACCTAAACCCACCTGTCGATTGGCAGGACTAGGTCTATGCCGACTGGCAATGCCATGGGCCTATAAAAAGGAGGGCCTAACCTCATTTCAAAAAAAGGAGAAGATCGGAGATCCATTACTCTCAGCAAGCTCAGAAAACCCCTCTCGAAGTCAGCGTGATTTCCACATCCAAATCACTTTCCAACCTTCACCTTTCATCACCCTTTTACTCAAATTTGGAAAATTTAGTATCCTCCATCATCACCCAAGTAAAAGGGTTGCTCTCCAACATCCAAGATCAAGCTCAACATCTTCAAGAAGGTCCAACTTTCTCAACTCTCTCTTTAAATTCCCATATATTCGCATCAGTTTGTTTTATTACTCAGCACTTTTATTCTCTCATCTCACATATCTTAATATACTTTTTATTCTTGTTTTCATATAAATAAAACCCAAAAAATAAGAAAAATAGGGTTTGCTCATAAATTCCAAACGGGAATTCTCACACTTTTCTCACAACTAAAACACTTTTTTACACACACACACACACATACAAGAGAAGTCCCCGATTGGAGCTATGGGATAAACCCCACCCCTCATTTTGCATGTGAACTACATGGACTTTGATGCCTCTATAGGCTACGTAGGTGTCTCGGGGTAAAACCCATGACTCGAGTCCTATTCCTACTCTTCTCTCATTTTCTATTTTTCTATGTTCTTTAAACTTAACTCTCTTAAATTCTATATATTCACATATACATATATGTTTGTTCTTAGGGGCGTATTATTCCATGTGCGTTATCATTCCATTATAACGATCAATGTGAGGATATTCACGTAAATCCTATTTTCTAAATATTATTTTTAGGAACATTCCTACGGATAACTCGCTTTATCTCTTCCTTGATACAAGTCGATGATTCCTATCTTCACTACGTATACACATGCACACATATCACGGGGAAATAAAGGAAAATAGCAACAACCCATGAGAGACCGTAAGGGCGGAATGGGTGCCTAACACCTTCCCATTTCGTAACTTAGCCTCCAGACCCTTTTTCGAATAATTTTGGTTTCGTATGTATCAGTATGTCTTTGGATGTTGTCCTTCGGGATGGATCCCTTTTCTTTTGTCTGTTTTGAGTAAAATAGACTGGCGATTCCATCTCGCTACATTTTTCACCTCATCAATGACGCCGGCCGAAGCGCTCCCGAGAGAGACGAGCAGGGATGGCCATAGTGGCGAATCCGCTGTGGGTTTTCATTTTAAGGGATAGACTCTATTTACATGAGTGTTTTATTTTCTTATATATCCCCCTATTTGCATGTTACCATTTACTATTCATGTGTACCTCATGCTTATACTTCTTTTCACACACTTGTAGAAAATTCTCCGTGTACACTTCACACCACGTGGACCTAGGATCACATATATCCCCATGTTGCACACATCACCCATACTTGGTATACCATTGGTACTCATAATATGCTCCCTATTGGGCATAATCAAGAAAGATACTCTCATTATAAGATACTTATAAGAGAATCATGCATGATTCACACAATATCACCAAAGAGAATTGTGATTGGCCAAATTTTTTCCAGTAACTGGAGGGTCACTTCATGATGGGTGCTGGTCCGACAGGGCACAATTAGCCTAAGCGATATGACTCTCACCTTCCATTAGCCAAGTAACTTCGACGTATATCAAACGGTACCGCTTGACTGAAATCATAATGGGAGGTATATCGCATGGAACTCATTCACGCACGCCGAGTATATCGAATTTTTTCTCATACGTACCGTCCCCATGAGGTATATGGTGAGGTGATTCACGTACACTCAGGTATATCAAATGTATTGTACACACATACCGATTGCCCTCAAAAGCAAGGCGTATATTATGGAAGCCATGCTAAAGGAGGGAACCCTTTCTGATTCACCCAACCAGCTACATACCCGCATATAGGTGTCAAGCCTAGGACACATATGTTAGATTGCTGGTTTCAACCCGAAACTCTGTCGAAATTCTGGGTCGGCCTGCTGCCCAAATTTTTACGCATTTTTAAAATGGGACCCTGTCCGTGAGCCTGGTCACAAGTCCAACCATAACTTTGCATATGTTACAAACCCAAGTTTTTCAGGATCGGGTCCAGTCCGACATTTCATTCTGAATTTAGGAGAATTTAATGCCAGTGAGAACATATTAATAATAATCATGCTGAGACCCATCTCCCAAAATATTTCTCCTTCCTTTATCAAAAATCCAAAAACATTTCTCCTTTCTTTATAAAAAAATCCAAAAATACTTCTCCCTTCTTTATCAAAAATCCTAAAATATTTATCTTTTCTTTATCAAAAATTCGAAAATATTTTGTCTTTTAATCTCAAACAAAAAAAATGTTAAAAATACTTTCCTTCTTTATTTTCAAAAATAAATCCCATTTTACGCCTCCTCGGGTCGATCGCACGCCCTTGTCCTGGATCCTTATTGGCTTCGGTCTTCAGTCAAATCACCCTGGAGTTCCGACCGTTCCCCTGTTACCTCTTCTGAGTCTGGTATCCATCCACTTTCCATGGAGAACACATATCAAGTACAAGTTGCACATCCAGATCTGACGGAAGTTTTAGCTCAGCTCGTGTCCAAGATTGACAACCTTCAGACTAAGGTCCGAGAGATGCAACGAAAACAGTTTCCTATTCCTCAATAGCTCGATGTCTTATTCCCTAATTATATGGGTCCACCCGAGACTATTTGGGTTCCTGAAGAGTATCATCACGTTCCACGTTCCCCCTGTTAATGGGCCGCCGCCTGCCCAGCTTCCTATTCTAATCCTTGCCCAGCCTGGGGCTAACTTGCCTGCGATCGTTGATTCGAAAGAGGAAGAATTGAACAAGGTCAAAGAAGATTTCAAGATGCTAACTAAGAAGTTCAAACAAGTTCGAATCTCTGGAAATTACATGGACTACACCCACATGTCTCCTTATCCTAAGGCAAGGTTACCCGAGAGGTTCAAGATGTTGAATATCGAGAAATTTGGAGGAAGTGGACCACCAATTGTCCATCTTCGCAGTTATCAGCATTCTATGAATCTCCTAGGGGCTTCTGAAGAATTGATGGCCCAATTATTTCAGAAAATTTTGAAGGATAGCGCTCTCCGATGGTTTTTATCTCTCCAGGAGTCAAGAATCCATAGCTGGGAGGATGTAGCCCAATAATTCATGTCGCAGTACAAATATAACGAAGATATTGAGGTCACCCACCGTGATTTAGAGCTTCTCAAACAGAACTCTGGGGAATCAGTCAGTAATTTCATAGCCCGATGGAGGGAAAAGGCAGCCACTATGACCAATCGATCATCTGAGGAAGAATAAGTCAACATAGTGAAGAGAAACTTATTGCCCCATGTCCGAGCAACCATGGGAGGATAATACTATCCCCACTTCCGAGTTCTCAGAGAAGCAAGAGTAGAAATCGAGGAAGGTCTTGCGAAAACACAGGTTGAGCCAAAGAAAGTGTCTGGACAATTCACCCCCAGAAAATATGACAAACCTGCCAATGTTGCAGTCTCAAACATCAATAACATATCCCAACCAACCACTTTGTGGGAACTAGAAAGACGCCCTATCCAAGTCTGAAAGGAATACATCGAGCTCCATGCTCCCCTCTCCAAAGTTTATCAAGCCCTGTTAATCCAAAACCTCATCAAGCCATTGGATCCCCGTACATTGCCCAATCCACTTTCAACAAACTTTAAAGAAGATTCCCATTGCGCCTTTCACCAAATCGTTGGTCATACCACCGACCAATGCTTTCACTTTCGAAATGTAATCCAAGGTCTAATTGATCGGGGTACCATTGCCCCACCAGCCAATCCTAAGCCAAATACTACTCACAATCCACTCCCAAATTATACCAATGCTATCTTCCTAGAAATGAACCCAAAATTTGATCCCTCAACTAAAATCACACCCATAAACTCTCCCAAACCTCTCCAAACTTGCCCATATTTCCACCTACACCCTATTAGCCTCACTGATCAGGCATTGTCACTCCTTACCAGAGCATGCATCGCTGTCCATACCCGTTCTGAAAATGGAGGTATGGAATTTTAAAAAAGTGTTAAATCAACTCCTAGAGTTCGGGCTGAAATTTCCCTCATAGATGATCATTTATTACCAAAGGTTAAAAATGCTGTACTTGGAAGCATCAAATGGGACAGAGAGTTAGACATTTGGGTGTTACCAACTGATGAAGTCTGCTTAGATGATGCCATACAGATCATGGAAGAATTATTCAGGCAAACCAACGACATTTGCAGTATGACCAAGTTACTTAATACTCTAAAATTACAAGGGTGCCTAGTTCCTTCACCCTTACATATCCCCACGAAATGGGAAGACCTATATGAAGAAGCCATTGAAGTTTTGTAATGCATTAATTTTTCGTGGAAAGACATAATTGTTTCCACCAGATGGGGGGAATGATTCAAAGATTCGAATAAAGAATAAGCTTTCGAGAAAACTGGCCCGGTAGCCGACATGTGTGGGATGATATCATTTGAGGAGATCCTTGCAGAAATAAATAAAGTGGCAGAATAACTTGAGATTATTGAAGAAACAGGGTTCATATTCTTCCCTTCTTCAGTAAACCACATGACCAAATCAGGGAGGCATTACCAGATCCCAAGCTCACTACTAGCCAATGACAAAGGGAAGGGCATTGAAAACCTTCTGATGCCAGAAATGACCCTCGAGGAGCGCAAGATTTTCAATCAAGTGAAGAAAACTCAATCTAACATCACTCTATGGTGTGTCTTCCTCACTCCATCAGAAATTGAAGTTCTTCATCGACGGACGAGTCATCACCATTTTGGGCAATGACGACAATGCCGAGGGTGCAAGTACCAGCAGTTCGATCCTTGAGATACAACACGGGTCAAATAATATGCTCCTATCAGGATTTCGAGTTGAATCAATCCTATTATCGGTAGGGGATGATTTTAAAGAAAGGGTTTGCCCCGAATATGACCCTCATAGAAACGTCAATGTGATTTAGATGTTCAAAAACATGCATTTTATTCCCGGACTGGGGCTAGGACAAAGACAACAAGGGATACTTGAGCCAATTGAACTGAATAAATCATTCCATCCTTGTGGTTTGGGGTATCAACCATCAGAACAAGAGCTCAGAATGATCCTCCAGTCTCAACCAAAGAGAAGACTATACTGCATCCAAACTATCCCAGGTGACTCCTTGAATAGACGATTCATCAAAGAGGGTGAGGACTTCTCCTTTTACGGCTTTTCGGAATCATGGTATGACCATACAGACAGCAAGATGAAACTCGAAATGGAGATCTTTTTCCAAGATAGCTACTCATGGGCTGAAAGTTCCCAACACCATGTACAATCGTTCATCAAAGATACCGAAGAGACTGAGGAAAGTGACTCTGTGGACTCGTTCAACTTACAAACAATGGAACTGGCACTCTGCATGGTTCATTAAAGCACTACATCACTGGATCCATCCCACATGATTAAAGATGCTGATACACCTTTCCTCAGCTGGCATGCTGCGCCAATTTTACCTATTGAAATCCCACCTAACCCCAATGTTTACCCCATTTCTTCTTTTGTTGTCTATCCTTGCTCAAATGTAATCGAGACCTCCTTTGATGAGGTTCTCAATGCTATTTTTCCTATCAATGAGATAAATGAAGATTTTGAGTACCTTGTTGTGCCTTATATTCATTGTCTAGATTCTAATCAAACTTTTGATTATAATGATTTTTCAAATGAACAATTCTTAACTGATCTAAATAAGGTTAATAACAAACAACATAACTGCGTTTAAGTTAATGAAGAAGAGACTATTATTATTAACCTCGGTTCTAGTAGCCAACTGTGCGAGATTAGGATAGGGGATACCCTTGACGAGCATGAGAGCACACAACTCGAAGAATTATTGAAGGAATTCGTAGATGTCTTCGCATGGTCCTATGACGATATGCCCGACATTGATCCTGAAATAGGTCAGCATGAGATCCCCATTCTTCCATATTACAAGCCAATTAAATAAAAGTTAAGAAAGCTTCGCACGGTATGGTCTCTCAAAGTCAAAGAAAAGGTGGTCAAACAGCTGAACGTGGGTTTCATTCGTGTGATCGAATATCCCACACTGCTAGCCAATATAGTGCCTGTGCCGAAATTAGGAGGGAAAGTTTGTATGTGCGTAGACTACCGGGAATTGAACAAATCCTATCCAAATGATGGTTACCCGCTACCCAATATCGACATGATCGTGGACAACACAGCCAATCATACTCTCAAGTCATTCGTCGACGGGTTCGCCGAGTACAACCAAATCAAACTGCACCCAGATCATCAAGAAAAAAATGCGTTCATCACCCCATTGGGAACCTTTTGCTACACTGTTATGCCATTTGGTCTCAAGAATGCTGGGGCTACCTACTAGAGGGCTGCCATAACCATCATACATGATATGATCCACAAGGAAGTCGAGGTCTATGTGGTTGATATGATTATCAAATCCAAAACTAGATAAGGTCATGTTCCCACTCTCCGAAAGTTCTTAGAACAATTGCGACGATATCGGATAAGACTCAATCCATAGAAATGTGTATTCCGCATTGCAAAGGGAAAACTCTTGGGATTTATGGTCAGTGAAAAAGGGATAGAAGCAGATCCTATGAAGCTAAAAGTCATACTTGTGATTCCACCTCCCCGAACGGAGAAAGAAGTCCATAGGTTCCTTGGGAAATTGCAATACATCAGCCGGTTCATCAGCCAACTCACCTCCATTTGTGAAACAATTTTTAAACTCCTCTGAAAGGATTCAATCAAAGTTTGGAACGAGTCCTGCTAAGAAGCCTTCGACCCAATCAAACAATACCTGACTCAACCTCCAGTACTCATGCCACCATAAATTGCTCTCCCCTTTCTCCTATACCTAACCATAACCGACACTATAGTTGGGGCTTTGCTAGCCCAATACCATGAACATTCCTGCAAAAAAAGATCCATCTATTATGCTAGTTCCAAATTGGTCGGGTACGAAGTTAACTACACTGCTTTGGAAAAAGCATGCGTCGCACTTGTTCGGGTCACCTAAAAGTTACGACACTACATGCTCACCTTCCCCATTAATCTTGTATCCCGAATTTACCACATCAAGTACCTGCTTGAGAAACCCGCCTTATCCAGATGAATGGCCCAATGGTTGATGCTCTTAGCCGAGTTTGATATCGTGTACATCACACAAAAATCCATGAAAGGAAGAGCCATATCTGACTACCTCGCTGACTACCCCACGGAAGAGGCTGATGACTGGATCTCTGAATTCCCAGATGAAAACATCTTTTATGATTCTCAAGATAACCTTTGATGGCAAATGTTCTTTGATAGTGCGGCCAACAAAAAGGGATATGGCATTAGGATACTTTTAATCGCCCCAGATGACTCCCACACTCCCATTGCCATCAAATTGGGTTTCCCCTTCACTAACAACATGAATGAATATGAGACATGTACGGTAGGCCTTAAAATTTCTCTCAAGAATGGTATTCAATGCCTAGATGTCTACGGGGATTCTGCCCTCATCATTGGTCAAGTGCTTAGAATATGGAAAGTCAAGGACGAGAAACTTCAACCCTTCCATGCCCACTTAGAAGAACTAGCCTCCTAATTCCAAGACATCACCTTCCATTACCTACCTCGAGAAAAAAATAATCTAGACGATGCCCTTACTACCTTGGCCTCCATGGTGGACATGCCCGAAGGAATAATAATGGCCCCCTTACTGGTCCAAAAGCAAGACAAACCAACGCACTACTACCACATTGAGCTCATCACCAAAGAAAATCTCGAGCTAGCCAATTATTGGTATTATGATATCTGGCACCTCTTCAAGCATGGTAGGTATCCCGAGGGTTCCAACAAGAAAGACCGAGAAACCCTCTGAAGACTGTTCTCTTAGTACATCATCTGCCACAAAGCACCGTTTAAAAGAAACTTCGATGGAACCCATCTACACTGCATCGTAGGGGCTGACATTGAAGAGGTAATGAAGATAATCCACAGCGAGAAATGGGGACCCCACATGAACGGTCACATGCTTGCTAAGAAAATCATATGATAAGGCTACTACTGGACCACCATAATCCAAGATTGCACCGCCTATATCCGAAGATGCCTCAAATGCCAACAGTTCTCCAACCTTCACCACCTACCTCCGCATGAATTATACAACATGACTTCTCCATGGCCGTTCTCCACCTGGGGCATTGACATTATAGGAAAGGTTACACCCAAGGCCTCTAACGGATATGATTTCATTCTAGTTGCCATTGATTACTTCACCAAATGGGTCGAAGCTGAGTCATATACAGTTCTGAATGCCAAAAAAGTGGCCAAATTCATCAAGAAAAACATCATCTGCTGATATGGGGTCCCGCATGAGCTAATGTCAGATAACGGGATGTATTTCGATAAAGAAGTCATAGAAATGGTGAACGAGTATGGGATCCAGAGACACAAATCTTCCCCCTACCGTCCTCAGACCAATGGTGCAGTTGAAGCTGCCAACAAGAACCTCAAAGCCATCATGAGCAAGATGACCAAAAGTTATCGAGATTGGGCCGACCGAATCTCATACCCCCTCTAGGGCTACCGAACCTCAATCCAAACCTCTACTGGGGATACCCCTTACTCTCTAGTCTATGGTATGGAAGCGGTCCTACCCATGGAGCTAGAAATACCCTCGTTATGCATCATGCTTGAAAGCAAGGTCAGTGAGGAGGACTGGCATCAAAACCGCCTCGACGAGCTATCACTCCTGGATGAAAAGAGGTTGAAGGCGTTATATCACATATAAGGGTACCATCGCCGAATAGCGCATTCATTCAATAATAAAGTCAAGGACCGCGGTGTCCGAGAAGGGGATTCAACCCTCAAAGAAATAGCAGAGCCCATCTTGGACCCCAGAGGGAAATTCAAGCCCAATTGGAGCGGCCCATAAATTGTGAACAAGATCTTATCCGGCGGTGTCTCCATACTCACCGACTTAGATGGAGAAGAGATGGCTCGTCCAGTCAACCTGGACTGTCTCAAGAAATTTTACCCCTCGTCCAAAATCTCGGCGCGCTATGACTCTTCTCATATCTCTTCTATTCTAAAAAAAACTCTCTTCATTTCCCTATACCCAGAACTACGTGGGCCAGATCATCATCAAAAATCATTCCCAGAAAAAATGAAAATTTTTAAAAAACCCCAGAGGTACGTAGGCAGATCATACATCTCACATGAGCACGAACCTTTCTTTTTCACAAAAAATTATTCTTTTCTTACCTCCAAGAATGAAAGTCCATTCTAACATATATTTGAACAAAAGGATTATGCATGCCTTAGCGATTGGTATTGATAATTCAAAATACAAATTTCATCAAAAGGCACAACTGGATGATCAAAAACTTATTTATTTCATTAATAAGAAATTACAGTGCAATTACATAAAGGAATGGATAACTCCCTTCCCCCTACCTTCCTAAAAGGCCAAATAAAAAAACCACACTTATTTCCCGGTACAAAATAAAGTCTCCAAGAGTCCTACCCACAGCTACAAGAGGAGCCCGCTTCATCATCATCTACATCCTGGGGTCCCTAAGCTTCCCCTTCCTGAAGAGTGTGACATAGACGCTCCATGGACCGATAAGCTCGAACCAACCTCGGAAAAAACTACCACACTTCCCTCCATGGTATCGGATGAGGCAAGCCACCTTTGTCCAGTCTCCACTTCCAACATCTTGCTGACCACTCTCCTCCATAACCACTTCATATAATCCCCAGGGGTGTGCCAGACTCTCCGAGCAGACTGAGAGGGACGGGACGAAGAACGTCGACTCTCCCACAAAGAGCCAAGCCGTATGCGCAGATGCTCTGTCAAATATTCTACCGAAAAGAAGTCTAGTGTCTGAGGTGGCACGGCCTGCTCCTAACCAATTAGTGCAGAAGCTGCCAAGGGAAATAGAAAGAGGTATGTCTAAGACCAACCAACCAAACATACAGGTATTCTCCCAGTTCTAGGATAGGCAGTAGCTGTCCCCACCAAGTTACTGACCAGTACAGATTTAGAGTCCCATGCTCCACAAACCAGTTCTCCTAGCTCTCAATAACCAGGCCAACACTGATGAAATGGCATGAAAAGAAGTTAGCTACAGACGACAAAGGGTATTTTGGAGGAGTCACCACGCGAAATCTTTCAGACAACCACATGAACAACATCACAGGGCTACCCCTCAGAAAGTCAGAACGAAATTCTCGCCAGGCGTCTAATCCATTCAAAGTCTCTACCAGTATCATCACCGGAAGAGAAATCATACCTCCAGCCAGCAGCAGCTCCCCGGTCACCAGTAACAATTTTGAAATCAGGCCTAGAACGACAGCTCCGCCAAATCCAGCATCACCAACCTCTTACAAATGCACGGACCGTAACACCGCTGAAAGAGAGATCATACCTCCAGCCACCAGTGGTCTGGCTGCCGAGTGCAAAATATAAAAAGGCCCGGACAACAACTCCCGGGGAGAATGGAAAACTCAGGCATAGTAGCCTCCACTATAGGATTTACTCCCCAACATGAAAGAAAATTCCTCGTAGGTCGGACATACTTCTTCCAAGATAGAGGAATACATGGTCTTCGGGGTACCAGAATTGTACCATCGCCACTGTATGGGACGATTACACCATAAAGAAACTCGACGCATGTTGTGGGCATCATAGTCGACGTTGTAGGAGCACATCGCCTCCAAAGTCTCGAGGTAGTTAGCAAACTCAACACTACCAGGGAGAGCCATCTCATAGAACAGGAAAGTAGGAATGTGAAGGTGTGAGGAAAAAACTCCACTCTTACCCCTCTTTCATACTTAAAGCCCCCCCACAAAGGACATAACCCCTGTAGAAATCGGAGGAAATCCTACCCCATAAGGTAACAAAGGCTGAAAAGACTACCAATCAAATCTTTGAATTGATAGGACTGGATTGGCTTGCCGATAGATAGGACAAGGTGCTTGCCGATCGAAACTCCCTACTTTTGGAAATTTTCCTTTTTCCTCTTTTGTCAAAACTCAGAAAACTCAAAATAAATTGATATTCTCAACATAATTTCGAAAATTCCCTTTTCATCTTTATATAAATTCTCATTTTGACTAAAACTTTGTTTCAAAATCCTCAAAATATTTCTTTTTACGGTCTCAACAACAAAGTAAAAAGAACATGTGCATTCATTCATTCATCATTAACATAAGATAATCAAAAAACTTCATTGCATTGAATAGATATGTTTCTGTGTTACATAATTTTTGCAGGAAAATAATGAAAAGCAAAAAAAACAAAAAAAAAAACGGGACTCAGCCCGAACCCAAATTCTCCCTCTCTCTCTTTGACCTAATCTTCACCTCTCTCTCCTAAGAGCTTCCACCCCTGCGACGCGCTCTCTTTCCCCGACGGAGAGATGACGCACCACAGCTACCTGAACCAGAATACTCACCGAATGAGGAAGACAACACCAAACAAGAAGGAATAGAAACTGCATCCCGAATATGGGCAGTGGTTGAAGATATCCAGTCCCTAATATCCCTCAGCCAAATGGTGGACACCCGGACGTGCTGGAAGAAAAGGAAAAATCAGTATCAAGAAGAAAAGATCAAAAGAAACCAAAATGAAGGAAATGAAAAGAGCAGAAAATATATACCTCAGGGCGAAGAACCTCCACTGTCAAGCCCAACTCCTCCGGGTCCATCGCATGAGGATGATGCAGCATAGGCACCATCCCTACATCCGCCCGCCGAATATTGTATAAAGGAGTATGCAGCCGCACAAAGGGAACCTCCGAAGTTACCACCGCCGCAGATGTCGAAGGACCGCCACCGCTGTGGGAGGACCCCACTGGCTTACTCAAACCCGCAGGAGGGAAGGGCAGTGCATCATATATGTTGGGCGCCATCATCCAGATCATCACAAAGTCCATATAATCATACGGTACAATCGAATCATTGTACAGTGGGTAGGACTCACTAATCATCACCGCAATCCTCGCATCCTCTAGCAGTAGCCTCTCCCGCCTCATAGACATAGGGGGCCTCGCAGGTGGCACCACCACCTCCCCCTCAGCAATCTGTCGGACCACCCTCTCCCCGAGATACCAAGAGTGGGAAAACTCATGCGCCAGTAAATGCCTCATCTGCGCATTTACTCCAGTCAACCCAAGGGTAAAATTCACCTTTTACCAAGGGTTGTCCCCCAAGGGTAAAAGGTCACCTAAAAAATCCCCAGCAAAATATAAGGAAGCATAGAATCAGAGCACACAAAGGTATTAAAATGAAGAAGAAAAAAAGTCTTACCCTATCACTGGTCATGCCATTCAAGACCTGATGCACCGCCTCTAGAGAGAGACACCTCCTCGACTTCCAATTGGTCTTAAGCCATCGATGCAACTGGTAAAAATCCACAATGGTATCCTCCTTCAAAGCCATCAGATGGGTATTACACTCGATCACCTCATAGAACCACATCTGCCAAAGACAAGAATTCGCAATCAAAAGAGGTGCATAAGGAAAATGCGAATGCATGAAAGGAAAATGCACAAAATTAAAGAATACCTTAAGAAGATACATGGCTCCAGTGAAAGACTGCTTGCAGCACCGGCTGAATGCATACAAGGAAAAATAAAGGGTCTCCAAAGTTAGGCTCCTCCATTCATATATGGGGATGTTCGAAAACATTCTCAGATATGGTAAAAACCATAAGTGGACAACGTCGTCGATCGACGCCACCAGAAATCCCCCCAACACCAGCAAAATAAACAATCAGGGCATCTGCCTCACCTGCAGCCCATCCTCCACATCGATCACTCTTCCCAATAAAACATCCTTCAGCAGCGATAGACGGATGAAGTCCCCAGACACTATCCTCCCCACATCACTAAGCATCGCACGCACCACCTCTGGACTCACCTACAAAGAGAAATCCACCTATATCTGCTCTCCATCAGAATCCAGCCCCGGCAGCTACTGCACATCTATGGGAGTCACAGTCATCTCTCTAAAACCAAAATGAAAGGTGTGGGTAGTTTCCCACCACCTCTCCCCCAGAGCGCATAAGATTGTCGTCGAATGAGGTGTCTCATCTAGCACAGACGCCAGCCTCCCAAAGCCTGCTGAGGATACCACCCAACACACCACAGGTGGAAGATACTCTTAGACATCCTTAAGCCCCGTTGTCCCGTTGACACGCATATTCGATAAAGAAACATCAGACTGCCAAAAGAGAAAAACCTTGTCAGAATCTAAGAAAAGAGGAAAATCACCAAAAAAAGAATGCCAAAAGTCATTTTACTTACATAACCATCAGAGTTTACCACCCTCGAAGAGCGATGATGCGATGGCTCCTGCAGTAAGGTCCTCTCATCCTCAGTCATCTCGAATGTGTCAAAAGAGTTCTCTCTCCCCAAATTAAGAGGCGCCCTGTCCCTCCACTCCATGTTTTCCCAGTCATCAACAGCCAATCATTCCTGGTGTACCACAGTACTCACAAAAGCAGCCATTTTTTAGATTACAAAATGCAAGGAAATTTGCAGAAGAAAAATGTAGAAAGAGAGAAGGCAAGAAGCTGTGAGAAATGAGGGGAATTTGTCCCCTTTATATAGAATTACAAGGGTCATGCCGATCGGCACTGAAACCTAACCTATCGATCGGCACTGACCCTTTACCTTCTTGAGGTAGACCAAAAATCTGTGCCACTACCGAATGGCACCCTCTACACCATGCCGACCAACACCTCCCTTAAATTTTTGTACAGAAATTCCCAAAAAATACCATAAAACCCTGAAAAATCCTCAGAAAATTCCTAAAAATCCCAGAAAAGATTTAGAACATTTCCACAAAGAAAATTTTCACTTCCTCAAGAAGAACCCCTATTCCCCCAGCGGAACTCTCAAAAGACAAACAAAACTCTCCCCAAAAACGTCCCCAGAGGACCTCCAAAATATCCAAAACTTCAGGATCATCTCCTATTCCCCAAAGTTCTCAACTATCCTCGAAAAATGTGTCCAAACTCGGTACCACCTAATCATTTCCCCAGCTCCCCAACTCAAATCAAAATCACGAGGTAATTTCCCCGACAGAGTTCCCCGAGAATAGTTCAAACTTAAGCCCGTAGAATTGGCTTCGACCCTCAGAATTGGCTTCGACCCGCAGAATTGGTCATCTCAACTTAAGCCCACAGAATTGTCTTTGACCCGCAGAATTGGTCATCTCACCATAAGCCCGCAGAATTGGCTTCGACCCGCATAATTGGTCATCTCACCTTAAGCCCGCAGAATTGGCTTCGATCCACAGAATTGGTCATCTCAACTTAAGCCCGCAGAATTGGCTTTGACCCAAAGAATTGGTCATCTCAACTTAAGCCCTCAGAATTATCTTTGACCCCCAGAATTGGTCATCCCCAACTTAAGCCCACGGAATTGGTTTCGACCCGCAAAATTGGTCATCTCAACTCAAAGCCTGCAAAATTGGTTTCGACCCACAAGATTGGTAATCTCAACTTAAGCTCACAGAATTGACTTGGACCCACATAATTGGTCATCTCACCTTAAGCCCGTAGAATTGGTTATCTTAACTCAAAGCCCGCAGAATTGGCTTCGACCCATAGAATCGATCATCACAACCTAAGCCCTCAAAATTGACTTTGACCCATAGAATTGGTCACCCCCATCATTGTTGTAGGTCCTCAGAATTGACCTAAATCTTTCCTTTAAGACCATCCCCAGCATGCCCCTTTAAGCCCTCAGAATTGGCTTCGACCCGCAGAATTGGTCACCCTCATATCCAAGCCCTCAGAATTGGCTTTGACCTGCAGAATCGGTCACCCTCATCTCAAAGCCCTTAGAATTGGCTTCGAACTGTAGAATTGGTCACCCTCATCTTCAAGCCCTTAGAATTGGCTTTCCTCTTTCAAAGGCATCATGTGTTGTCTATTCGGCGGCTATTTTTTGCTCCAAACTCACCCGTCGATGGGCTCTGTAGACACCCCATTCTAATACCCCCTAATCTCTCCTCAAGTCCCTAGCACCTACCTTCATCATTACAAACCCAAGTCATACCCCGGATACTGACCTAAAGGCCATTGGGCACTCCCAGGCTCCGTTTGACCAAAAGTCAAACTCTTCAGCTCGAACGAGACTGAATGAATCTTCGAAGGGCACTGAATCCCCTTTCCAACGGTCCATCCTGTGCACAATTCTGACTTACCATGCGAACGAACGACCCATTTTCCCCCGAAACTCGATCAAGAGGTCATCAGATGCTCCTAGGCTCTGTTTGACCAAAGTCAATTCTTCAGCTCGACCGAGACTAAATGAATCTTCAAAGGTCACTGAAACCCCTTTCCAATGGTCTGCCCCGAATGCGATTCTGACTTACGATACGGACGAACGATCCGTTTTACTCCGAAAGGTCACCGAGCACTTCCAGGCCCCGGTTGATGAAAGTCAACTCCCCAAACCAATTCAAACTCTTTGTAATGTCTAAGTAAATCTCCTCACCTTTCCAATGGTCTTCCCCATTAACGATTCTGACTTACCATGCGAACGAACAATCCATTTGCATCCGATGATTCCCCGTTTAAAGGACCGACGAACGCTTTTGAGCCACATTTGACCCAAAGTCAACTCCTAGACCCGGGAGTAGTCCATAGGAATTTCAAAGGCCTCTTAAATACCTTTCCAACAGTTCTCCCCATGCATAATTTGGATCAACGGCTCGCGCTCTGCGAACGATTTTTTGAAGGAACCTGAAAGAGACTGCCAAACAGCAGGTTCCAAACCCCGCCTATCGGCAATGTACCTAAAGACACTTGTAAATTGGCAGGACCAGGGCTATGCCAATCATCAATTCCCTGGGCCTATAAAAAGGAGGTCCTACCCTCATTTCAAAAAAATGAGAATATCAGAGATCCATTACTCTCAACAAGCTTAGAAAACCCCTCTCGAAGTCAGCGTGATTTCCACATCCAAATCCCTTTCCATCCTTCACCTTTCATCACCTTTTTCCTTAAATTTGGTGAATTAAGTATCCTCCATCATCACCCAAGTACAAGGGCTACTCTCTAACATCCAAGATCAAGCTCAAGATCTTCAAGAAGGTCCAACTTTCTCAACTCTCTCTTTAAATTCCTCGATATTCGCATTAATTCATTTTATTACTTAGCACTTTTATTCTCTCATATCACATATCTTAATATACTTTTTATTTAGTATTATTTCACATCTTTTATTTTCATATAAATAAAACCCAAAAAATAAGAAAAATAGGGTTTGCTCATAAATTCCAAACGGGAATTCTCACACTTTTCTCACACCTTTCTCACAACTAAAACACTTTTTTACACACACACACATACAAGAGAAGTTCCCGGTTGGATTTATGGGATATACCCCATCCCTCATTTTGCATGCGAACTACGTGGACTTTGATGCCTATATAGGCTACGCAGGCATCTCGAGGTAAAACCCGTGACTCGAGTCCTATTCCTACCATTCTCTCATTTTCTATTTTTCTATGTTCTTTAAACTTAACTCTATTAAATTATATATATATATATATATATATATATATATATATATATATATATATATATATATATATATATATATATATATATTTGTTCTTAGTGGCGTATTATTCCATGTGTGTTATCGTTTCGTTATAACAATCCACGAGAGGATAATTGCGTAAATCCTATTTTCTAAATATTATTTTTAGGAACATTCCTACGGATGACTCACTTTATCGCTTCCATGATACAAGGCGATGATTCCTATGTCCATTACATATACACATGCACACATGCCATGGGGATATAAAGGAAAATAGCAACAGCCCATGGGAGACCGTAAGGGCGAAATGGGTGCCTAACACCTTCCCATTTCCTAACTTAGACTCCGGACCCTTTTTCGAATCATTTTGGTTTCGTATGTATCAGTATGTCTTTGAATGCCGTCCTTCAGGATGGATCCCTTTTCTTTTGTCTATTTTGAGTAAAATAGACTAGCAACTCCATCTCTCTACATTTTTTACCTTATCAACGATGTCGGTCGAAAATCTCTCGAGAGGAACGGGCGGGACTAAAAGAGATCCTCTCCCGCCGCGAGGATCGGGGATGGACAAAATATTGGTAGTTAGATGGTATCATAGATGGTTTTATCTTATTGAATATTTATTTATATCTTATTATATTACTTGTTTAATTTTATTTATTTTTCTTATGCTGAGAATGTTACCAAATATTTTTGATTCCAGTGATTTTTGTATTAGACCTGATCAATCTATTTATGAATATTACGGGGTATCGCATGATAAGTCCATACATAGTCGACATTATACCCAGTACCTATAAAGACGCCTAATATAACTTTCTAGAGGAAATTAGACACCCTAAAATCCTAACTTCCAACCTTCGTTAGACGCAATGCATGGGATATCTCATAAATGAAATTTAAATAAGGACACCCCCAATATACTTTTATTTATTTTAGGTGGTCGTTAAGACTATAACAATTGTATGTCAATTTACTACTTTTTTATGAATTAGTACACAACTTACACCTTCTAAATCCCAATTTCTAGCCTTCACTAGCTCCATCATAAATAAAATATAGACAAGTAACACCCCGATACACTTATGTCTAAATTCGCTAATCATCGAGAGCAAAACATCCAATGGTCTTCCCCATTCACGATTCTGACTTACCATGCGAACGAACAATCCATTTGCGTCCGACGATTCCCCGTTTAAAGGACCGACGAACGCTTTTGAGCCACATTTGACCCAAAGTCAACTCCTAGACCCGGGAGTAGTCCATAGGAATTTCAAAGGCCTCTTAAATACCTTTCCAACAGTTCTCCCCGTGCATAATTTGGATCAACGGCTCGCGCTCAGCGAACGATTTTTTGAAGGAACCTGAAAGAGACTGCCAAACAGCAGGTTCCAAACCCCGCCTATCGACAATGTACCTAAAGACACTTGTAAATTGGCAGGACCAGGGCTATGCCAATCATCAATTCCCTGGGCCTATAAAAAGGAGGGCCTACCCTCATTTCAAAAAAATGAGAATATCAGAGATCCATTACTCTCAGCAAGCTTAGAAAACCCCTCTCGAAGTCAGCGTGATTTCCACATCCAAATCCCTTTCCATCCTTCACCTTTCATCACCTTTTTCTTCAAATTTGGTGAATTAAGTATCCTCCATCATCACCCAAGTACAAGGGCTACTCTCTAACATCCAAGATCAAGATCAAGATCTTCAAGAAGGTCCAACTTTCTCAACTCTCTCTTTAAATTCCTCGATATTCGCATTAATTCATTTTATTACTTAGCACTTTTATTCTCTCATATCACATATCTTAATATACTTTTTATTTAGTATTTTTTCACATCTTTTATTTTCATATAAATAAAACCCAAAAAATAAGAAAAATAGGGTTTGCTCATAAATTCCAAACGGGAATTCTCACACTTTTCTCACACCTTTCTCACAACTAAAACACTTTTTTACACACACACATACAAGAGAAGTTCCCGGCTGGATTTATGGGATATACCCCATCCCTCATTTTGCATGCGAACTATGTGGACTTTGATGCCTATATAGGCTACGCAGGCATCTCGAGGTAAAACCTGTGACTCGAGTCCTATTCCTACCATTCTCTCATTTTCTATTTTTCTATGTTCTTTAAACTTAACTCTCTTAAATTATATATATATATATATATATATATATATATATATATATATATATTTGTTCTTAGTGGCGTATTATTCCATGTGTGTTATCGTCTCGTTATAACGATCCACGCGAGGATAATTGCGTAAATCCTATTTTCTAAATATTATTTTTAGGAACATTCCTACGGATGACTCACTTTATCGCTTCCATGATACAAGGCGATGATTCCTATGTTCATTACATATACACATGCACACATGCCATGGGGATATAAAGGAAAATAGCAACAGCCCATGGGAGACCGTAAGGGCGAAATGGGTGCCTAACACCTTCCCATTTCCTAACTTAGACTCTGGACCCTTTTTCGAATCATTTTGGTTTCGTATGTATCAATATGTCTTTGAATGCCGTCCTTCAGGATGGATCCCTTTTCTTTTGTCTGTTTTGAGTAAAATAGACTAGCAACTCCATCTCTCTACATTTTTTACCTTATCAACGATGTCGGCCGAAAAGCTCTCGAGAGGAACGCGCGGGACTAAAAGAGATCCTCTCCCGCCGCGAGGATCGGGGATGGCCAAAATATTGGTAGTTAGATGGTATCATAGATGGTTTTATCTTATTGAATATTTATTTATATCTTATTATATTAGTTGTTTCAGTTTATTTATTTTTCTTATGCTGAGAATGTTACCAAATATTTTTTATTCCAGTGATTTTTGTATTAGACCTGATCAATCTATTTATGAATATTACGGGGTATCGCACGATAAGTCCATACGTAGTAGACATTATACCCAGTACCTATAAAGACGCCTAATATAACTTTCTAGAGGAAATTAGACACCCTAAAATCCTAACTTCCAACCTTTGTTAGACTCAATGCATGGGATATCTCATAAATGAAATTTAAATAAGGACACCCCCAATATACTTTTATTTATTTTAGGTGGTCGTTAAGACTATAACAATTGTATGTCAATTTACTACTTTTTTATGAATTAGTACACAACTTACACCTTCTAAATCCCAATTTCTAGCCTTCACTAGCTCCATCATAAATAAAATATAGACAAGTAACACCCCGATACACTTATGTCTAAATTCGCTAATCATCGAGATCAAAACAACTACTAACCAAACATTATATGTATTAAGGCATCTGGCTCTAATCATCAATTGAATAGTATATGAAAACGACAAAAGATTCACTTCGTCACTATACTCCTTAGATACTTTCAAGTCGCTTCACACGTTCCTAAAAAAACCTCATCACTAATAAAAAAATGTCTACTCACAAATCACACTTTTCAACAACCACTTACTCGTCACTCATAACCTATCCATAAGAAATACGTACGAGACTTACTAATCCTAAATTTTAAAATCTACCTTCTCTAGACTCTTTGAGTGGGGTATCTCGATAAAATACAAATATGGAACGCCCAGATACACTTTTATCTGGATTAGGTAGTTATCAAGAGTGGACAAACATTAAATCTAAGCTTTTTTACACATCCTTAACTAATTCGACTTACCATAACTAATATATGCTTTTTTCAAAAAGTTTGATAATATTTAATGGGTTGACTACTTTTAAAATAAAAATTAGTGTGGGAATATAAGTCATATATTCAAGTCTAATATGAGGATGACATATACTCCTTTACAGATTTAGGTAATCTGTAAAAATGACAGACAAATGTGTGTTTAACCGAGTGGAAAACTTTAATTGGTTTATATTGTGCAATATATTTAAGAGATATTGTTTAGTCTCCTTTATTATTCAATGTGGTCATTTTTTGTGAGGGAAGAGATTTTTTTTTTTGGGGGGGGGGGGGAGAGGGGGGGGGGGGGGGGGAAGAATCAACATGCTATTGGTGATTTTTTAATCTTATTTTTAATATAGTCATTGGATCATCGTTGCTAAATAATTTTGTGTTCTTTATTATTCTTTATTTGGATTTCCATTGTTGGTGTATAATATTTTTTGTTCATGAAGATGCTAGATGCCTGATTTCTCCCAACAAAAATATTTAGTGAAGTGATAGCTTAAAGTTCATATTTTTAAGGTTTTAGTTAAACCAAATTATGCTATAAAATGCTAAGCATTACCGATATACTATTGTTATGCAATAAATTTTATAAATTGTATTTTGTTTTGGTTTTTTAGTAGCAACTAATTAACATTTATATACTTCATTCCACATAATGTGGAGTATCAACCGTAGTTAATAGCTTATAATTGAAACGTGAACTGCAAATCATAAAATTGGATGCCAAGGGCTCTATTTAACATAAAATTTTGATACTAAATCGTTTTCCCTTTTATGTGTTATCACATTTATGCTTTTATTGCCACATGACTGTAAAAACCCGTAATTTTATCCGGTAATTAATTAAACTAATTTGGAATTTGAAAAATATAATTTTTGGAAATTATTATTTTTGAGTAATAAAATATGTTGGTTTTATTTTTGGGAAGTAAGATTTTAATCGAAATTGGAATCGGGGTGAAAATTAAGTTTTCATCTATATATATATAGACTTTTAGGTGTGCTTGGGATATTCCCAGAATCGAATTGATTCGATCTGGGAACCGAATTGATTCGGCGAGTATCAAATTCGGCGCTGCTTTGATTTCTTAAAGTTTTATTTTATTTAAACTCTTCCACCTTATATATATATATATATATATATATATATATATATATATATATATTTATTTATATTTTCGCATTAGAACTTTTAAAACTCATTTTTCTAAAACCTAAGAGCAGTAGACTCTCATCTTTTACATCTCCTTCTACCTCTAAACCCTAGCCTCATTATACACAACTTTCAACTCAAGATTTTTCAAGATAAATCGCGTTTTCTCAAGTTGATACAAAACGAATCTTTGTCATCTTTTCGCGAGGAACATATCTTCATAATCAAATTTCTTCAAACAAATGTCATGCATGGTTACCTCTATTGCTTTCCCTTACTATTATGCGTAGTAATGATGGGCTAAATACTAAATACAAATGTTTTTTTAAAACAAACTAGATATATTAATTAGGAAAAATGGAAGATAAATTAGGACTATTTTTATGAAAATTTCTAAAGTGAATGAAGAGTCAAAGCCTTGCATGTTAGGGTAGAGATTTGGATTCCGTAGTTGCTAAGATGTGCGTATGTAGATTTTTACATAGAGATGCTAGTTAATAAATTGTACGATGGTAAAACATGAAAATTTTGTGAATGTTGCGCAATGGTAAATTTTTGTTGTATAAATCCTGTAGCATGCATGTGATTTTAAATTAAGTAATTTTATGAGAAAGTGTGGTTTAATTAATATTATGATTAAGCAAAATATTTATTGATTAATTAAGTATGCGTGTATTAAATTGGTAAAATTAGTGTGATGAATGGAAATTTAGCATTATGCCACTTATTTATTTTTAATATTTTCGACACCCGATGGGACTAGTTAGTAGACCTTTGGGTAGTTAATGCTTTCCAGGTATAGGACGAGATAGTGGTGACGATTTACACACACACACACACACACACACACACACACACACACATATATATATATATATATATATATATATATATATATATATATATATATATATATATATATCAGGGTGGGGCTGATTTTTATGTTGTTCCTTAGATTAGCGAGTCGAGGGGTTTGGCTAAGTGGTGTTGATTTGTTGGGTTTCTTCCTAAATGATAGCCCAAAAATAGATGAGTATTGGAGACCTTTAGGCATGGGACTAAGGGTGTTTTGAGGATTTCATATCGATAATAAGGGTGGGATTAATTTAAAAATGATAAATGAATAAATATAAGAAATTGAGAATCAATATGTAAGAAAATAAACGGGTATTAAAATATATTGGCGGCGCAAGTATGTGCAAAGCTGACAATTAAACGGACCGATTGACTATAGCGACGTGGGTGTGTATGGCATCATGAGTATGTGAAAGCTGAAGGGCTATAGTGACGTGTCGTGCATGGAACCTCACGAGTTGTGACAACCCTCCTACTAAAATAATAGGTGGCCAGCCCAACACTCTAATAATCACAGGAATCATAGATGGTCCATTCTCAGCATCACTGTCGATTAAAATAATAGTACGAGATAACCACCAATAATTTTAGAAAACGGACTGTCAATTTAAAAATTTAGTAAGTAAAAGAAAAACACTTAGACAATCCCATTTGCAAAAACGGTGGATATCAAAAATCGATGAATAAAGGATGACAATATAATAAATAATCACCGAATAAGCTGTCGGTGAACAAACCAATACAAATAGTTACACCGAGTATTACAATTCAATATTTACAATATTATAAATGAATGCAACACTTGGGCAACAAGCCCAAATAAATAACTGAACATAACTAGAATACAATGGGAAGAAGCGTCTAGACAAAGAACCTACATCATCCACAATATGTCGTAGCTCCATGACAACCAGAATGGAAATGTAAACACGAGTGTCCATGCGAAAGAGCACCTGTAACGGAAAGGAGTATATGCAAAATCAAATAAATATAGACAGGTCAGGGCCCGGTTTGATATGATTCCCATGTGAATAAAATGCATGACAGTTAAGTGCGTAATTCTCTCGCAGTTAACAATAATATTTCTCACCTCTCAGTCTAAAAGCAACCTAGCGCAATATTAATGATTCTCAGGCTAAACAAATAACAAAAGGCTAACTTCTCCCCAGTCTCAATGCTATGCCCTTATTCGTGCGTGGTTTGTCTCGCAAAGCGAAATCCAAACAAGAAACCCCCCCGATACACTACTACTAGGCAAGGCTGATCGTCGAGATACATTAGACCCTATCCTAATTAATCCAAGTACTAAAGGCTAACTTCTCCCCAGTCACAACACTATGCCCTTATTCATGCGTGGGGTGTCTCGTAAAGGGAAATCCAAACAAGGAACCCCCCTGATACACTTGTACTAGGCAAGGCTAATCGTCGATATACATTATATATATATATATATATATATATATATATATATATATATATATATATATATATATATATATATATATATATATATATATATATATATATATGTGTGTGTGTGTGTGTGTGTGTGTGTGTGTGTGTGTCAGAGGTCTCATCTACTACTCCGCAAGGATACATAATTATATCCATTCACCATCAAAACATAATTCCCATTTATTCTTTAGGAATATATAAATGGTACAACATTTTATCAAATGTTTACCAATCAATTTCATCGTATACTAATTCATTTCATAAATCGTTCCTTATTAGGAAATATAATCATATTCTTATGCTCTTTGTGGCATTTCATCTCAATTATACATTTTGTAAAAATATCTTCCTTATCAGGAATATAATCATCATCATATGATCTTTGTGGCATTTTCATTGTGCTCTTTATGGCACTTTCTCATGCTCTTTATGGCATTTCATTGTGCTCTTTATGGAACCCATTATACATCAAGTCCAACTTGATTTAGAATAGTTATAATCATATATATATAACGATTCTAAGAATGCTCGTCTGGGTTTCCCCACTGTGTGCGCCCCTAAATGGCTGTCATCTTCCAGGGCCTATCATTTAGACAACCTGGGATCCTACCGAAACGTCGGGAAGCGGCCATGTGCCTGTGGGATAGTCAAGACCACACCCGGAATCTCCTACCCATCACAGAAAAATATACAATCACAAATGCTCACATGGCCTAGGGACTATATCCACCCTGCATTCATTAGTCAGGGGGCTTCACCACAACGCGCGAACTTCCCTTAAGATAGCGATTTAGAGAGGTGTGTATCCATCCATTAACATTTATGAAAACCATTACTTTTTCCTTTTGAAAACATCCAATTTTACATTCTCGAAATAATTTGTAATTATTTATTAGTACCACATTTCATTTTATGTATTTCTTATTCTTAACATCATATTTTATTAATGACTTAACACCCGAAGTGCCATCAACCTCAACTAGTCTCCAAGACTTCAATGCACTATCATAAACCATTAAAATGGATCTCCATCAAGGAGTGTCTCCCAAATACCTCAACATTTACATTTTATCCTCAATTTATCTTTTGGTTAATCTCTTATTTCATTCGGACATCAACTTACAAAAACTAGCCCTCGGGGTAAGACTAAACATCCCATTTAATCCTAGGGCATTAGTCTACCAAAACCACCATCTAGGACTCCCCATTACTTCCCAAAGGAAGGTTCCTAAACTTCAAACCTGAAAGAAAAGAGATAAAAATGTAAACAGAGAAACATCCCAAAAATGCAGGGACTCCGAATTGATTCACCCTGGCCGAATCGATTCGGTCCCAAAAGAGAATCGATTCGGTAGGTCCGAATCGATTCGGTCAAGAAGACCCTGGCATTCTGCATAACCCTGAATCGATTCGGATGGTCCGAATCGATTCGGTCGACTCAGACCTGACACTTTCCCCCTTACCGAATCGATTCTCTAGGACCGAATCGATTCGGTCCTGCAGAATTTCCAAGTTGGGCTACGGGTTGTTTTAACCCTAAAACCCCAAAATATCCAAACCCTTGATCCCTCCCAATATCAACAACAACAATTCAACCGAATTCATTTCTACACCATTAATATCTAGTAATTTATCCTCAAATCAAATTAAAATCAATAATTTAGAGTTTAATCATCAAAATCAACAAAAACCAGTTTGTGGTTTAAATCTCCAAAACTTAACTACACATGCAATTTATCACATTAAATCAACATCTAGAAAGTAAGAAACTTGCCTCGAGGTTGTAGTCTCGGATTCTCTTCTCGAAGAAACGGATTTCGGCCTAAAATCTCCATTATCTCTCCTTTTTCTCCATTTCTCCCAACTCTCTCTCTCTCTCTCTCTCTCTCTCTCTCTCTCTCACACACACACACACACACACACACACACATTTGTTTTTCTCACAAAATGAAGAAAGAAAAGGGGTGGGGGACTTAAACGGGTCTTAAAACACAAGTGCCCTCTTTTAATTGCTAATACACCATTAAAATGACTCGTATCACATAATTGAGTCATAACACTCCAAAAGTGCCCGAAACTCCAAAATACAACATGACACTTATTTTGACTATCTTGACTATTAAAAAAAAAACCGCACCCCCTATTTTGTCATTTGGGAAAGTGTGAACAAATTTTATATTCCAATTTTATTTTATTTCATTAATTATACCTCAGTTTAAATATGATCCATAACCGTCGCTTTACATATAACGACGCAATATATCACAATATAATGCCATTTACCTTCTCATACGGTAAATAGACAAAACATAGTAAATATTATCCCTTAATATCAAGGGAAACAATATTTACTCCAACTTTCCCTATTTTATAAAATTAGCCCACCGGGTAAAATAATATAAAATAGCCGCTCAAAAGTCCGGGTTGTTACACGAGTGTGTGCATAGCTGGCAGTAAACTGGGCTGACTGGCCAGAGTAAAGGGAATGGGTGTGGTGTAGAACTTTAAGAGGGACTCCCACAGTTAAAATGAAGAAAACTTAGTGGGAGTCCCACAACTAATATGGTATAAGATTTAAATGTAGGAGTATCACGACTGAAATATATAAAATGAGTAAAATGATAAATGTGAGTAAATTAATTTAATTAATATAATCAAGTTATTGGAAATTAAATATTGGAACTTGGGTTTTAGATGGACTTGCTATGGTTAGATAGTGATTTATTTTATCGCATATTAATATAAATCATTTAATTTAAAATATTCTATTGTTGTATTTATTGTGTATAATGCTATTGTCTGGGTTCAAGGACCCTATTTGAGAGGAGTAGCTGGTATCCATTTAGTGGGATCTAACCCATTGTGTTGACTAACATTCGAGGTTTAGCTTTAGAGTAGCTGTATATGATTGATTAGAGACCATTTTAGAGGTGCAACTGGAGTTCATTTATTTATCCTCTTTATTAAATTAAAGTTAATTTTATTTAGTCACTTTAAATTATGAGACTTCGGTATGGATTTTATTAGACCTTTCGATTTCAAAGTTGTTATTGTTTTTAGTCGGTTACTTTATTGGATTATTTCATTTGGAGTTTTAAGTAAATTGCGGAGTTTGATTATTTTTGGAGTTATCATGGTGATGGATATTTATTGCATGAATGGCTATTATTTATTGGGATCAATTTAATTATTATTTTGTGAAATGAAAATTTTATATGTCTCATATATGTCACATGCTAAGAATGATATTTAATCTAGTGACTCCACGCATAGTTTTGGTGGTGGCCGATGTGAGAATTCCACGGGGTGTTACAATAACATGACAAGGAAGTAAACTCAATTAAAAGAACACAACCATAAACTGTAAAACATAACTTCATTAATTAAAATGTTAATCGATTAATTAATAAAACACAATATTATTCTTTAAAATAAGATCTTGTATCTTCATGGTAATCATAACTTCAAATCGTGTTTTCACATAAAATTATTATGCGAAACATAAAACAATAATGTAATCACATACCTCAATTCATAATTATGAATTTTTGAATTCATTCTTGTACCTTTATTATGTCACTGCTGAAAATATTAGTGAAGCAGACAACTTTAACGACGTCCGATCGGGTTGAATTTTTTAGTACTACTTCATGTTATATACAACACGAACATATTCGAATTTCAATGCATTCCAATTGTTAGATATTTTTTTTTATGGAAATAGCACTATTCCAAAATTCACACACATTGAGTCTTTGAATTTATCTCCCTTGTCCCATGTTTTCATTATTTGTATTTTCATGTGTTTGAATAATTGATATTCAATCACTTATTTATAGGTAAGGACATGACCGAAATCTCCAACAGTCATTGAATCTCAACCATCCATCAAGGTATATATCCAAAAGTCCTTTTGACTCTTGGTATTTGGAGTACCCTTTCATTAACCAAAATGTCTCTTAGTACTAATATAATTATGGAACACATTATGGATAATTATTATTTCAAATAACTATACTATTCTCCCACGTGATCCATAATTATCATAAGGCGTGCAATAATAATAATAATAATAATAATAATAATAATAATAATAATAATAATAATAATAATAATAATAATAATAATAATAATAATAATAATAATAATAATAATAATAATAATAATAATAATAATAATAATAATAATAATAATAATAATGTGATAAATCAATTTAAATGAAGAAACTTTAAGCGGGAGTCCTGCAACCGATATTAATGACGAAGATAAATGATCGGATTATTGAATTAAATTAGATGGATAGATTTTGAAAAAATCAAATAGTTGGACTTGGACTTTAGTTTTGAATCAGATGTGGATAGACGGTAATTTATTTTACTCACATGTTAATAATTACTGCGTTAATTTTAAATATTCTATTGTGATATTTATTATGTATGATGCTACTGTCTGGGTTCACGGAACCTATTTGGGGTGAGTGGCTAGTATTTATGCAGTAGGCTCTGACCCATTGCATTGGCTGACATTTTAGGTTATTGCTACAGTGGATGCACAAGATTATTTAGAGACTCTTTTGGAGGTGTAACTGGAGTTTCTTTATTAGTTGCTTAGTAGTTTAGATTTGTTTCCTTTTCGCTGCATTTTTACTATGAGACGTTACTTATGAATCTAGTGGGCCATTCAGTTTCATGGTTGTTTACGATTATTCAAATTTTATTTGTAGTTGGATCATTTTATTTAGTTTTATATTTATTGGAGATTAGATTAAATTCGAGATTAACATGGTGATGGATTTTATATCACATGAATGGTTACTATTTATTGGGATTGATTTAATTATTATCTTGTGGAATGAATCTTATATGTCTCATATCTGTCACATGCTAAGAATGATTACTTATTTTGCTAACACCCGATGTGGTTTGGCAGCGACGGCTGGTCACCCCGTCCGTCGGATTGCATGGGGTGTTACAGGTGGTGTCAGAGCATGGTTATAGGTCTCGTTGGTTGTGAGTCCGTTTAGATTTTGCGTTATCGATCTTTGGTTCTCTTTTTTTATTCGTGCTCTCTAAGATATTGAGTCTATCATACGTGTTAGTTTTGTTTTTTGGATATAAGGAGTTTTTGGTTGAGGATGTTGTAGTCATTAAGGTTATAAGTAGTAATCTTGATGTAAGGATACTTAGAGTTGATTTTGGAGATGATATTTATTTGGTAGATCGTTAGTATAAATTTTGGGTATATAGTGTATCGATGGAGTGATGTGATTTGATTTGAGGATTTAAATGTTATGATGACATTTGGAGATAGAATCGGATGGTGATTCGTAAGAGAGCATGGTATGCTAATATTTTCATAGTTATACGTATATATAGTTAGGATATGTATTGTATCTTTGATTGTGGGGTATGTGCGTGTATGATTGGGTGTTTGGACGCCCAGTTATGGAATTTTACGGGTAGGCATATGTGAGCCTTATTTTATTTTTGCGTGTTTACGCTTCGTCGAATTTCGAGGATGAAATTCTTGTGCTAGTGGGGAAGTATGTAACAACCCGTAATTTTATCCAGTAATTAATTAAATTAATTCGAAATTCGGAAAGACGGTTTAAAAGACTTTTAATATGAGTATATATAAGTCTTGGGTCGTTTAGAAGAGTCCTCATAATATAAAACTCTCTAGGCAAAAAAATAGGGCCAAAATAAAAATCTTGCATCAGATAATTTGTCACATCTTTAAATCGTGACTAACTGTTTGCCACGGTTCTGGAGCATGACTAATAGGAGAACTGTTTTAGTTTTAATAGGATTCTAATGCCACTTAAATTCTCTAATCTTTCCCCACTTAAATTAATACGGGGTTAGGATTTTTTAAACATATTTTCATAAACTCTAAGAACAATAGACCCTTATAATTTTCATATTCTTCCTCCTACAAACCCTACCCCCAAAGTTATCAAGTTTTAACTCAAGATTTGAAGGCTCAATTGGTGTTTTCTCAAGTTAGTGCAAGAGTCAATCTTTGTTAACTTTTCAAGAGGATTCCAGTCCATCTAATCAGATTTCTTAACCGACTAATCTGAGGTATAGATATCTCTATTCTCCCCCGTTAGTATCATGCATCTTAGATTACACCTAAATCTTAATTCATGTTCTTTTCTTGAAAGAAATTAGCAACTTAATTAGGAAAAGTGAAAGCTAATAATGGGACTGTTTTTGTGAAAAATACTAATCTGATTTTAATATTTGTAACCCTTATATGATTAGGGTATAGGTTGGATTTTGGGTATGTGGGTATAGGTTTGCATGTAGAAACCATTTAAAGTCAATTTATTTAAAAACTGCATGCGTATAACCATGACAAATTATGTAGACTTGGTTAAAATAAAATATCATTGTGTGTTGCATATTTTCATGATGTTATGATCATAATTATTGAATAAAAATATTGGTGTTGGTTACGACTACTAATTTAATAAATTTAAATTGAGATTTAGTATGCCTTTATGAGAAATTGTGCATTTGTCAATAAATTGTAGTTGTGCGATTTATTATGTTGTTTAAATTAATCGTTGCATGGACCACGGGATTTGGGTAGTGATCTCACCTGAAACTTAGGAACACTTGATAGGCATGGGACTAGTGGGTATGCTTGGTCGCGATTAATATTTGCTAGGTATGGGACTAGTTAGTGTAAAATTGTACGGATTAGAGATTCCAGGGTGGGGATGATTTTTAGTGTCATTTCGTTGTTTTGGTTAATCTAACTCCGAGATTAGAAAAGGATTAATGATCAAAATTCATCCTATGAAATAGAATAGGATGCAATTGTGTTTTGGAAACCTCTAGGTATGGGACTAGGAGTAGGTTTGAGGTTTATGCTCTATATTAGGGTGGGGATAAAATAAAAAAAAAAAGAGAAATTAAGATGATGAGAAAATAAGAAATAGAGAATTAATGCCTAAGATAATAAATGGGTATTAAAATGAATTGGCGTCGTTAATAAGTTTCGGACTGACAGTTAAATGGATTGGCTAGATGTTGTGACATGTGGGTGCGTGTCGACGTAATAAGTGCAGGGCTGATAGTTAAACGAGATGGCTAGATATTATGACGTTTCGTGCATGGAACGTTAGAAATAAGTGCAGGGCTGATAGTATACGGACTAACTGTCTATTACGGGGGGAATGTGTGTGGTGTAAAACTTGAGACGAGCTCAAATAAGTGCAGGACATACAATAGGGTCGGCTGGATATGACGGCACCGCAATAATAATAAGGTGATAAATCAATTTGAACGAAGAAACTTTAAGCGGGAGTCTCGAAACTGATATTAATGATGAATATAAATGACCGGGTTAATTGAATTAAACTAGATGGATAGATTTTGATGAATCAAATAGTTGGACTTGGACTTTAGGTTTGACTTTGATGTGGATCGATGGTAATTTATTTTACTCTCACGTTAATAATTATTGCATTAATTTAAAATATTCGAATATGATATTTATTATGTATGATGCTACTGTCTGGGTTCACAGACCATGTTTGGGGTGAATGGCTGGTATTTATGCACTGGGCTCTAACCCATTACGTTGACTAACATGTCAGGTTATTGCTGGAGTAGTTGTACAAGATTTATTTAGAGACTCTTTTTGAGGTGTAACTGGAGTTTATTTATTAGTTGCTTAGTAGTTATGATTTGTTTCCTTTTCGCTGCATTTTTATTATGAGACATTACTTATGGATTTGGTGGGCCATTCGGTTCCACGATTGTTTATGGTTATTCAGATTTTATTTGTAGTTGGATCATTTTATTCAGTTTTATATTTATTGGAGATTTGATTAAATTATATATTATCATCGTGATGGATTTTATATCGCATGAATGGTTATTATTTATTTGGATTGGTTTAATTATTATATTGTGGAATGAATCTAATATGTCTCATATCTATCACATGCTAAGAATGATTACTTATTTTGTAAACACCTGCACGTGGTTTGGCGGCGGTGGCTGGCCACCCCTTCCATTGGATTGCACGGGGTGTTACATAAATTTAAATATTCAAACACCGTCTTAATTGATATCAAACATAGTGTCAACTATATAACCATTAAGCAATCTGCAATCTCATTATTTTAATGACTACACTCGAGACTCACCTGTTCAACATGTTTAGCCATGTCCTCGGTAATAGTCCTTTAGTAAGTAAATCTGCTAAGTAAATACTCGTACTTATGTGTTTGAGTGACACAGTGAATGCTTAACTTATGTTTAACTTTCTTAGAATACATGAAGAATGCAATGACAACATAATATTTCAGCGACTTGAGAATAGTGTCGACAACTCCTAGTCCATAAATGAAATTTCATAGGCATAATTAATACATTGTAGCCTCGAAGCATGCTACAATCTCAATTTTCATAACCGATGAACCGTTAATTATTATTTTGCACTCTTTCATATTTTTGGCTATTAAGCCAAAATAGAGACACGTAATAAAGACTGCGATAAATACATCCATAAGCTAGTAAAATTTTATACATAATAACTAATAAACTTTTCATATGTATAAGCATATACTGTTTAAAATATCTCATTCTTTAATACTCTTGAAATATTTTATTTCTCTAATATATCTTTAATTAGTAATGAATAGAGAATTCTAAAATCTATAAAATTACTCCCGCGGAACGTAAGGTATATATATACTAACATAAATACATAAAGTAATCTTAAAATACCATTGGTGGAAAACTGACATAAGTTTATATAATGATTTCTCAATCTATACAGTTATTTTCTTAAACTCTCATAATTTTTCGCACTATATGTAACTCTTACTAAAAACGAGTCACTAAAGCCATAAGAATTTCATACTTAAAGATATAGGTGAAAATGTTTATTTACACCCCTTTCTCTATTTGTAAAGAAACTGTGACCATAAGTCCAACTTTATATCGTAGATTATGACAAGGGTCATATTTAGTCTTAAAGATCCATTGACGCTCGACTCTACCGTGTCAATTAGATAATTGAATACAATCTAAACTTTATTTTGGTCAATTAACGGAATTATAATTTTTAAAACTTGTGAAAATAAAATTTGGATATTTTCTTACTCCTCTATCAAATTCATATTCTTGTGATAAATCTCATAATCATTCAAAATACAAAACTCATTTAAGATCTTTTTAAAACTATTCATATTCACTAACCAAAAGAAAAATAATTTTAGACATTAAGGAAATAACAGGAATACATTACCTTCTTTTATAACCACATTTGGTGATTTGATAATCTCATTAATTTAATCATTCTCTAAAGAATGTGATATTTTTCATTTCAACAGTAAATAGTATACCCTCTTAAAAGTGTACAAAAATAATTCTAAAACCTAACTCTTTTAGTGGATTCAATATCCATGCATGTACTAGACATTCTCAATCACACGGGCATGTCAAATTGTGTAAAGTAGAATTTCTATAATATACTTTTAGTCATACATATTCATTTTTGCGTGAATAACTCACATGGCTATATCGATATTGGTGCGATTGGGTGGTGTTTTATAATGACATGATCTATGTATAGATCCACTATCCAAGGAATATAATCTCCCACCGTGGCCATATATATCGTTCTAAAATTGTAAAAACTTAAGAGTTCAAATGTTAGTGTCAAGATTCATATGTGCTAATTACAGGATTATCTAATCTACTAAATCACCAGAGCAAGTCTAGTGTTAGAAAAGTGTGCTATTCAACTATGCCACAAAATTGAAGAGTTTTAATAAAGCTACATTGAAGTTAAACACTATCATATAGGACCGAAATCATTTTAAGTTTCGTCACAAAAATAATTGTATAAATCACCAATGAGAATACCGTAATTAAGAAAATATATTCTGATATAAAGTTAGAGATCTTTTTTATACTCAAGAAAAATATCTCATGATAAAATTAAGGAAAAATATTTCTAAAGGTCATCAAGGGTCTTTTAAAATGCATCCAAAATAACATAAGAAAAAAAATTCAAGCAGTTATGGTTTGCCTGGTAACCATCCTCGTATCGAATAATTTGTTTTTTGTAGCACTCTATTTTTAAAAAATAAAATAAGTTATTTCATTCATATCAAAATTTTATGCTTAATCTCATATCGAAATAAAATAAAATAAAATTTTAAGTATGTTACATAATGGGTTCTCATATTTCAATCTTTAACATTATGAGATTTTGCATAAACTTTATGCTTAATCTCTTTTAAAAAATTTCAAAAATTTTAAAGGAGTGTCACGAACTAATTTAATCATTATTAATGGGTTGCTCAAGTAAAACTGAATTATAACTATTTATCACTTCTAAGTAAAACTTAGATTATTCACTTCATTCTAATAAGTCAGTCTCAAAAGAATGAAAAAGTATAAAATATGAAATTTTAGAGGAATAAAATGTTATATAATTCACAAAATAAATAGCTCCCTACATTAATGCTATGAGATGACAACATGTACATTAATAACATTTTATAAATGTGAACTTTATTTCAAAATAATTTTGAATATTTATATCAGACTTTATTAGGTATTATATTTTGTAAATTAGATGGACATGTTATCTAGGATAAACTTTCACCACCTAATTGCATAATTCCTTAATATATAGTTCAGTTACTCAAAATCAATTTCCTATAAAAAATTATCTTTCTTGACAAAATAAATCAAATATATCCCATTATAATATTTACATATATAATCATGATGAGTTATTACTACCACTTTTATCTTTAAATTTAATATTCACACTAATTCTAGTTAGGCCACTTTCGTGACTACCAAACTATCCACTATATGAATATTACATTATTTTATGGACTCTATAATAATTTCAACAAGCATTAATATTTTTAAAGGGCATAAATGGACAGTGTGTTTATAAATTAAAGAAGGTTACTGACTTTTTGGAGTATCCGATGCAAATCATAATAAATAAACATATTTACCTTAATATTAACTTCATTATTGCAATCGGACTCTTTGGAGCAATCAAATCACAAAGCTTAATCATAATAAAATTGTTTATAATTTGAATGCTCAAAACCATTTTCGAACTCTTTATACCAACCAAAAAATAGTACTGAATGCTATAAAAAAATTCAACATTTACAATTTATTATATTAGACAACTTTGGTGGAATTATAACCTAATCATGATGTATATAATGAGATTAAAATCTTAAGGCATGTTCATAATATTCCATTACTCATATTGGAAATAATAAGAATATACACATTAATTTAATATTTACAATTTTGGAGCAAATTTGAGAGCTAATTAAATTTCACATAAACATTAGCTTTAAGAAAAAATATATATATCCTTCGAGGTTAAATTGATGCAAAAATAAACACTCATCAATGTTCATATAATAACTGTAATTGTTCCTTTGGATAATCCTACGATGAACAAGTCACATCATCATTGCATTAATAACTTATAATTATATTTCGACTGTAACAACCTGAGGTCTTGTAGACGAATATTTATTTATTTTGGGAGGAATAAATATTATTTTATTTGGAGAATAATTAAATTGGCAATTAAGGTCAAAATAGGAGTCGTTAAAAAGTGTGTCGAATGGAAATTATGAGGGTACCATTATTTTTGGAAGGGTCTAGAAAGTCGAAATGACTGTACTTGGGGTCTATTTAGGTTCCGAAATATATTAGGTCCGTTTGGCTCGAATTAAAGTTACCGAGCCATTTAAAGTGTGTATTATCATTTAAAGATGTGTATTTCAGGATTTTAGGCTAAATTAGCCTACGGGGTATATAATTATCCAAAGAGAGAAAGAGAAATAGAAAGAAAGAATGAGAGAAGAAGACAGAAGAAGAAAAGGAAGGAGAAAGGAGAGAAAAAGAGGAGATTTTTGGTCCATACGCGATCTCAAGGTGGATTCACATACTACGAACCCGAGGCAAGTGATTAAACTTACAAAATAATTATTGTGTATCATTTATTGCATGGTTTGTGGATTAAATTTGTGGTTTTAGGTTTAGTTGGATAAAAACCTAATTTTTGGGAAAATCCTAGATTTGTAGTGTATGAATGAATTTTTAAGTTAGAAATTGGTATATATGTGTTCTTGGATGAGTATCAATGTTATATTTGTGATTGGGTTGGATCATAATGGTTGGAATATGATTAAAATGATTTTTGGGTATTTTGGGTTAAGAAGAAAACAACCCATTTCCTAGCTTGCTGCACTTGCCGAATCGATTCGCCCCTACCGAATCGATTCGGTCTGTTACAGATTGCCCAGGTCTTTAGGGCTGAAATGATTCACCCCTTTGCGAATCGATTCGGTATGTAGCAAACTCCCAGGTCCATTGGACCGAATCGATTCGCTTTTGGGGGGGGGGGGGGGGCGAATCGATTCGGATGGGATGAATCGATTCGGAAACAGGGGAATTTTTGGAGATGTTTTCTAGGGAGAATTTCATCCCGCTTTGTTCGAGGTTACCGATTTGGATCCTCTATATGAGACATGTGGAGTATATTTTGGAGACTTTTAGAGGGTTTCCATCATACAAAATTTTGGGAGTCATATTAATGAAAGTTGAGGATTACCGATTAGAGATTTTGGTATTTTCTAAGTGGGGTAGCCCACCTTGAATGGAGATTCGACTTGGGGATGATAAATACAACTATATGAATAAATGAGACAAAGTTAGAGACATTGGATATTAGGATACAATCCTAAATGGGAAAATTTTAAAGGTTCATAAAATGATTTGAACCCTATTATGGATGGAGGATTATACATGCTAATTGATGTTCATAGGGATATAGAAATATCCTTAACTTAATAGAATTTGAGTGACAATTCAGAGTAGAGGCGACATGTGAGCTTCAAGCAAGAAATATTATAGTGTATATTAAGTGGGGAAGATATGTGAGGATTGACGATTAGTTTATCAAGAGAGTGATATACTAAACATTGATATTAACCAATTGCGCCTAAGAGCGTATAATGAAAATGAATATGTTATTATAGGTATACCTTATATAATGGTATATCTTTATTATGTGGCATGTATGTATACCTTATATGATGGTGTATATACATGTTAGGCATACCCTCTCCTTGCTATCATTGGTAAGTTTCGTGCGTAGTGGGTGAGCATCCTGACTCGAAAAGAAGGATGTGGATATTCCCCAGGTCATAGTCATCCATGGTGGTCATCATATGACATATATATATTTATTTTGGGGGTGAGAGGTCGTGGGTATGTGTCGCTCTCACCTGCCGGTTAGGAGCTATGATCTCTTCCCGGACGTTGGGTGCGTGAGTTGATCACGAGGTGGGTGTCGTTGAACCCCACCAGGTGGCCCCAGTTTGCTACGTATATGGGCAGCTGGAAGATGATAGGATGTGAGCCTACATCCTTCGAGTTATAGCTCGGTTGGATGGTTATTGTTACTTGTGTTGGTACTTAGGTATCAAGGACATAATGGACCTCAACGACCTACCTTGTCAGCATTAGTGTATCGGGGGGCTTTCTTGTTTGGATTTCGCCTTGGCGAGACGTCCCACGCATGAAACACCGTGTACTGTTGAAAATTGGGAACATTAATTAATTAAAATTGAATAATAATCATTTGGGTTACATGCATCTTGCATTGAGGGCATAATGAGCCCTGAGGATCGATACGGTCAGGAGTAGTGTAACGAGGGGGTTCCTTGTTTGGATTTTGCCTCTGCGAGACATCCCATGCACGAAACACAGTGACATGTTAAGAATCGGGAGGAGTTTAGTCCTTAACTCTTGATGCTAATAACTCATATATAATAACTAAATATATTGTTTATATGCCATATGAGGGCATCACTAGAATATAAATCCTAGTAATTAAGAATATTGATGTATTGTGATGATGAGGATATGAGGATGATTGTATAACTTTATATGTTCAACAAATGAACATTATAAAGTTCAACATAACAATAATGCTAAAGTATATAACTTAACGAAATAAATAAGTGTAGATTGGGAGATAAGTTAGATGATTTCAATTAAATTATTTCACTTGGGATTAAGTTAGAATCCTTTTCCCTTATTAGAATTGGGCATCCTTTTTGGAGATCACGTATATACGTTTAGCACGCGCATTAGTGGAGGGGCGAGTTGAATTTTATGGAGAGTACGATTCCATTAAATCATGTAATAATGCATTTATAATTATTATGCATTTTAATACACTTGCTATAAAACGTTTTTCAACACGGGCTCTGACCCGTTTATATTTTCTCCTCAATGTATATATTGTATTTCTTTAGGTGTTCCCCCGTAAGGACGCCTTGATGTTTATCCATCCAGTAATCGTGGAGATGTGGCAATTGCGGACTGTCGCAGCACTTTGTTTTAGTCGATTCCTATCTTAGTATATCTAGATTAGGATTTAGTTTGTGTATTGAGTTAGTATTCAAGGTGTTGTAGATTAACACTTTTCTATTTCATTTCTCATATTTGTATTGTCTGTGACCCGACAACTTATTCGGGTATTTCATTGTTGAGATTTTGTTGTTCATTATATTGTACTCTTCATATTATTGGTGTTTGCACTTATCACTCATCATAGTTAGATGTATATCGTTAGTTGTGATTGCATTATTAGTTTTGTTGTTGTTGTTAAATAAAAAGTTTAAAATTTTTTGACAATCCACTTTTGATGATTTCGGGTAGTTAGCCTTATATTATTAGTATTGTCAGTTGATGTTGAGACTGTGCCATCTGAGATACCTGATTTAATGTAGTATAGGGCTGGCCACCCGTTATTATTTTGAGCGGGTTGTCACATGGACCTTTGGATAACAAAATTTATACACAATAATTTAATGCTTACAATTATAGACTAGATTACATTGATGGACACCTAATGTAACATAATATAAATACTAATGTCAAAACCTTAATCTTAATTATAATAGTCATAACAATATTTGGCGTATACCAAAAACATTGCACAATATGAATATTATGATAGCCAAATATGGTTAGATAACTAGTGTAGTTATTAAAACACTTAAATGGAAAAATTCAAAATATTCAGTAACAGAACTACTACAAAAGTGTTAAGAAAACTTTCAAAATAATCTCTAATAAGTGGATTTTAAAAATAATTTGAAAAAGAAATAGTTGTTAACTTCATTACAAAATTTGACAAATTTATAGTTTTAACAACTCAGACATGCTCAAATAACCAAAACAACGCACATCACCACAAATGGTGAGTTTTGATCATTACGTCATTTTGGATTAACGTAAAAAATTTCATGAAATTTTGAGAAAGTAAGCAATTTTAATTTCAATTATTCCTTATTAAAGTTTTAAGAAAACTGTCACTGAAAACGTCTCAAAATTTAAGCTTTACAATTTTATAAAATAAGCAGACATTGTTAAATTATCACAAAAGAAAATCCTAATAAGGGAACCAAATAAAATTTTAATTTGGTCATAAAAATTTTAGAACCCAACAATCTCATCTTATGAAATTTCATTTTTATATGATTATACATATATACCAAATAATTCATATGGTTTCATTCATATATATCATGCGTTGGTTTATCCTTAATTGCACTTTAAATATTTAACTCACCCAGTGTGCAAAAAATTCTACTTTCATGGAACATGCGTGCACACAGATATCACACAATATATGTAAAAATCAATACCCCCAAAACATATTATACATAAAACTTAATAAATATATAAGGGTCCAAATATAGATGCATACACAATAATCTAATATTTATAACTACAGATTAAGGCACTTTGATGTCTTCTTAATCTAACATAATATAAATATTAGTTGCAAAATATTAATTTGTAATTATATTAGGACCTTTGGGCAACTAAATATAGATTATACACAATAATATAATTTATCAAAAATGTTATTGTCAAACCTATAATCATACATCTAATATTGAAAACATCATATTTAAACTTTTAGTCAATATCAAATAATACATAACATGAACAATTGAATAATCATTTTATAATTAAAAAGATGTAGTGATTTATATCATAAAATATGAGAAAATAATTATTTTTCAAAAATGAAATTTTTTGAGTTATTACTAGAGTAACATACACAATCTCTTCAAGATCACTCTCTAGTTCACGGAATCGTAAAATTAATTTTTCAGCAAGAGTTATTAGCGTTGACATTATTACCAAAATGACAAAAAATGCATTTATAAGGATCTAAACGACGTCAAATTGTGGATATTGGGTGGTGGCTATTGTGTGCAATGGCTTTTATTTATTTCGACGTTTTTCAGGTGACCATGTGAATGTTTTGAAATTTCGAGTAAAAAAATATGCCATTGAAAATGTCACTAAAAAACCAATAATTCATCAATTTTTTACTGGGATTCTTTTTGTAGGCAAAAATTCTTAATGGACAATCATGAGATTGAAAACCTACGCCTTAATACAACATGTAAACGTAATTAAAAGAACAAAACCATAAACTGTAAAACATAAATTAATTAATCAAAACTTTAATCGAATAATTAATTAAACATGATATTGTTCTTTAAAATAGGATCGAGAATCTTCGTGATAATTACACCTTCAAATAATGTTTTCACATATAATCATTATGTGGAACATAAAACAATATTGCAATCATATACCTTAATTCATATTATGAATTTAGACTTCGTTCTTGTACCTCCATTATATCACTGCTGAAAAAATTGTCAAAGTAGTCAATCTTAACAATGTCCAATCGAGGTGAATTTAGAACCATGACTTCATCTTGTATACGACGAGAGCATATTCTAATTTTAGTGCATTCCAATGGTTAGATATTTTTTAGGGTCAAAATACTATTATGAAATTAATACATATTGAGTATTTTGATTTATCACCCTTATGCTATGATTTCATTATGTTGTATTTTTGTGTGTCTGAATAATATAAATTCAGCCACTTATTTATAGGCAGTGGCAGGATCAAAATCTCCAGTAGTCACTTAATCTCAACCATCCATCAAGGTAGGTACCCATGATTCCCTTATAACTCTTGGTATTTGGAGTACTATTTCATTAACCAAAGTGACTCTTAGTATTAATATAATTATGGAATACATTATGGAGAATTATTATTTCAATTAACTCTAACAAAGGATCAACATAAAGAAGTTCAGTTGTATCCCTATTGCAATTAAATGTCCTTCTTTGGCCATGCTTTTATGTATTGATCTGATTTACGATATAGGTGCAATTACATATTTTGTTTTTTATGTAGCTAAATCGAACCAAGGAAAGGAAAAACAATGAAACAGAGAGGTTGTTTGTAAAAAAAATTCCTTTTTCTTCTTCTTAACGTAGGATTACAAAATAATGTAAGTTAAGAACAATATGGATAAATGGGGTTGTATAATAGGTAAAACTTTGTTGTTTTAGGCCTGGAAGTATTTGCTGAGTATGTAATGTATCATCTAATACAGCTACTCTCCATACCAAAACGAGTTTATTATTGGTTTAATTCTTTATATTGTCCAAGAAAAATGTTTAAAGATAAGTAAAATTGGTTCTTTAAAGATGGTGTTGTAAATATAATGAGAATCAGTTGGTTCTTAGTGTTATTCTCTATTTAGATTTATAATGTAATGAACTATCCCAAATCGTGAATTTATTGGTAATGTGCGATGTTAAAATAGGTTGAAAATTTTATATTCACATAATATACATAGTTTAGGTCATTTAGGTCCCGTTGTTGGAATTTATGGGTTTAAAATAGGTTGAAAAAATATTATTTTGTTCAATTTTAGGGTAAAATTAATATGGAACCCACGCATCTTTCGAGATGGATCGAAGTGATAACACGTTCTCCTCCATAGAAGTATAATGCGGTATACTTACATATGTAAAATCACAAATTAATAAATGAGAAATAGTAGCGCAAAGTACCCACTCGGAACATGCAATTTCACTGAAGTGTTATGTTAAAGTGATAGTCCATAAAATATAAAAATGGGATAAGTATATAAAGACCCATTTTTGCTTATGAATTTGGTGCCCTTGGGGTATCCCGACTCTTCAAAGATGGGAGGACCTACATGGGATTGGAAATCCAAGCTCATACACTCGTGCCACTGTCGCCCACCCAACCCGGTCTGACTTGGATCAACACGAGCATGGGCGTGGGCGCGGATCGTAAGATGTGGGTTGTAACCTCGCTTAAGTATTAACTTTTGGGGCCAATTTTTTTGGGCCTTTTTATTTAATTAAGTATAAATATGTTGTTTGTGCTTTCTTTTTCTGTTGCTTTCGAACATTAATCTTTCTTCAGTTAGTCCCTATTTCATGTCCATAAAAAGAGAATTTCTTCTGATTTTGGTTCGAATATAACATGCAATTTGGAGTGCTACTATTGCAAGTCGTGATTGTTGTATCCAGGAAGATGATTACCATTGAGTCCGTAGAGAACCATTGGGGAAAAAATATCATCTTAAGGGCAGAGTGTTCAACACATGCCTCATTAGTTTAATTCTGCATATTATTGTCTATATAAGTTTGTTTCTGCTTATGTCAAATTATTATTCATGTATTAATTATTATTTATATGTTCCATAAATTAATTTGAAAACCATTTTGCTTACAATCTTGAAAGAAGATTTTTATTGTTGTTATATATTTCCAAAATGGTTTTACGTAGTAATTAATTACGAATTTCGTTCAATAATAATCTGTGTTCTAAAAATTATTTATGTAATTCAAAAAACATGTGTTTTATCAAACTATTTATAAACAGTGATTATTAGTTTGTAAAATAAATATTTTTTATGACATCAGAAAATGTAAATTTTTTTGTTAACCGGTTATAAATTGTTATACAATGATGTTAATTTGTGACATAATATATTTTTTGTACACTCAAAAAAATAGTTTAGTACGATTTCATGTCAATTATAAATAATGAACTCACTATTAGTTATAAGTTTGTTTTGAATAAAGATAGTGTGTTACATTTACGTAATATGTCCACTCATATATCCTATGATAAAATAATTATAATATTTTTTGTTCAAAATAAAAATGGCTTCTACTTCTTCTTTGTCAGTTGTAGTTGTACCAATAAATGTTGGACATGGTGATAAGTCTAAAAAGTTCAAAGAGACTAATTTCAAACATTGGTAACATCAAATGTTCTTTTATTTAACAACTTTGAACTTAGCTAAATTCTTTCACGGGGAGACACCAAATCTTAAAGAAGATGAGATTGACCGAAAAGTAATTGCTACAGTGGATGCATAGAAATATTGTAATTTTCTATGAAATAATTATATACTCAAAAATATAGAAAATGAATTATATAATGTGTATAGTCCTCTTAAAATGGCTAAATATGTATATGAGTCATTGGATAAAAAATACAAAACGGAAAATGCCGGAATGAAGAAGTTCATTATTGGTAGATTTTTGGATTTTAAAATGATTGATTGAAAGACTATCATGAATCAAGTACAAGAGCTTCAACTAATTTTTCATGAAATAATTTCTAAAAAAAGGTAATTGAGTGAATCATTCCATGTGGATGCAATGATTGAAATATTGCCACCATTTTAGAAAGATTTTAAAAATTAGTTGGACCATAAATGTAAAGAAATGGAGCTTGAGGACTTAGTTGTGAGATTGAAGATTAAAGAGGATAATCGTGTATTTGAGTAAAAAAACTTGTCCTATGGAATCCAAGGCACTTGCTGTGGAAGAAGGGAAAACTAGGAAGAACGAGAAACTAAAGTGTGGGAACCAAGGTGGTCAATTCAAAGGACCAAAATGTGGAAACTTTAAAAAGTTCGAGGGCAAACTCTTTGTTTATGACAAGACATGACATCGTGCTAAAGATTTCTATGTGACACCCCTCTTATAATAATAACAGGTGGCCAACCCTATACTAAGGTAAAAACAAGAATCTCAAGTGGATCATTATTAGCATCAACTGTCGAATATACTAAAAAGTAACTAACCACCATAATTTATCATATATACTCAACATCACCGTAATTTATCCACAAATTATGAAATAAATCACCCATATAAGTATTTAAAAAATGTGGTTCTTGTCTCAATTTCGTAGAGTCTGAATCTTCCTCAAAATCGCGAATTTAATGGGAAATTACCAAACTTCCAAGGTTTTCTCCTCTCTTCTCTTCTTTCTTTGTTCTCTCAAAGATGGGTTTTCTTACTTGAGATTACTAAACCTCATACGATCCTAATAACCCTTAACTCAATAAAACTCAACTTTAAAATGATAATACACTCTTAAAATGACTCATTTACCCCAATTTGAGTCAAACAAGCAAAAAAAAAAACCTAGAACCCAAATAAAACCCCCAAGCAGTCATTTTGACTTTCTCGATCCTACCCGGATCAACCATGCACTCTAATTTATTATCTGAGACTTCAAAAACAAAAATCATCTCCAAAACTCATATAACTCACTCAAATATGCCCCGATTGAGAAATACCTAATTCTCGCCGCTAAAAAAACACATATGACGTAATAGCATTCAACATGATTTTATTTACATTATCACACTAATAAATATACAATTCGCATAAATATTAACTATTCTACCCAAATTAATATTCATGATAAATTTTCATTTTAATTTTTAATTATATAAAATCACACACGCACCAGGTAATTTAATATAAAGATAAATACAAGAAAGTAAGGGGTATTACATTCCCTAAGCAAAAAAATCAAGGAAATGAGAAAGATAGGTCCTCAAAAGCCAATGTCACTAAAGTTGAGAACCTTTAAGATGATATTACTAATTTGAGCCTTTCGACTATGGTTTCTAAAGAGGAAATGGTAGGAAACACTAGAAAATGGTGGGTGAATAGTGGGGCCACGTGTTACATATGTTTTTGACAAAAGTATGTTTACTTCCTACCAAGACTCTAATCTCAAGGAGAAACTTTTCATGGAAAATTATTCTACTTCGAAGGTACAAAGGAAATTAAAAGTTATACTCAATATGACTTTGAGAAAGGAAATTACTCTCAACGACGTGACTTATTTCCTAATATTAATAAGATCTTGGTTTAGAAATATTTACTTATCAAGAAGGGATTTAAACTAGTATTTGAATCTAACAAATTTGAACTCACTAAAAGTGGTATGTATGTGGGGAAAGGATATTTTAGAGATGGGATCTAAAAGCTCAATGTAATGACTGTGATGCTTATTATTAATAATAATAAGAATGTATCTTATGCTTATTTATTTGAGTCTTGTAATGTATGTAACAGTAGATTAGGTAAGGTAAATTATTATATTATTCAAAGATTAATTAATTTATACTTAATACCTAAATTTAGTATTGACTCAAATCACAAGTGTGAAATGCGTGTGGAATTGAAGTTAACTAAGCCTCCTTTTCAATCAGTTGAAAGAAATTCGAACTTTCTTGAATTAATTCATAGTGATATATGTGATTTAAAATTTTTACAAAAAAGAGTGGAAAGAGTATTTTATTACTTTTATTGATGATTGAAATAGATATTGACATGTTTACTTCCTTCGAAGCAAGGATGTGGCTATTAATGTCTTTTAACAATACAAAACTAAAGTTGAAAATTAACTTAGTAAAAATATTAAAGTGGTTCAAAGATGTAGGAGATATCATACCCACAATAAAACCAATATTATACGAGATATCTTTGATACTTTTTTAAGGAAAAAACTTGGAACAAATCACGAATTCTCTGCAATTTCTTCGGCAAAGTAAGTCTGTAGGCCACACGACCAATTTTCTCAAATAATTGGAAAAGGCCCTACATACCTCGGCGCAAGTTTGCCTTTCTTCCCAAATCTCATTACACCTTTCATCGGGGATACCTTAAGAAACACTTGGTCTCTCACTTCTAACTCCACGTGTCTATGATCCGCATCGGCATTACTTTTCTACGGGTCTTGCACAAAGCATATACGGTTTTAAACTAACTCATTTTTTTTTGAAGTGTCTTGGATCACCTCCGGTCCAAGAAGTTTATTATCCCTGACTTCCAATTAACGTGCAGGTGAATGAGATGGGCAATCGTAAAATTCCTCTCAAGGCGTCATACTTATGGTAAACTAGTAAGAGTTATTATAAGAAATTTTTTACCAGCGGTAGGTAATGTTCCCAACTTCCCCCAGAATATAGCATACACATTCGAAGCATATCTTCCAACATCTGATTTACTCACTCAGTTTACCCATCGGTTTGGGGATGGTATGCAGTGCTTAATCGTAATTCAGTCCCCACTGCTTCCTAGAAACTCTGCCAAAAATGGGAGATAATGATTTTATCTCGGTCTGACACAATATTGATTGGCACTTCATGTAATCGCATAATTTCTGCAATAAAGAGCTGGGCATACTACACAGTCGTGAAATCCGTTCTCATGGGTAAAAAATGTGCCGAATTAGTTAAACGATCCACTATAACCCAAATGGAGTCATGACTATGCTACGACATGGGTAATCCCATGATAAAATCCACGGAGATGCTTTCCCACTTCCATACGAGAATCTTCAACGACTACAACATTTCAAAAGGTTACTGGTGGTCCACTTTCACTAATTGATAAGTGGTGCAATGGGAGACGAACTCAGCTATGTCCCTTTTCATACCTTCCCATCAATATTATCGATGTATGTCCTAATACATCTTATCTCTACCTGGATGGACCGTTAATTTCGACCCGTGAGACTCTGGCATAATAGCATACCATAAATCCCTAACATCCGGGACTACCAATTTCCCATTAAAACATAATCCACCCTCAGAACTGATAGAGTAGGATTCCGCTCCCTCCATTAACAAATTTTGCACCCTGTCTTGGCAATCGTTATCTTCATCTTGAGATTTCACCACCCGTATCACCATCACGGGTGCGATTCTCAACACTTCCATACATGTTGTGGCCACTACATCATTTTGATTAAGTTCTTTCCACTTGGCTTTCGATTCTTTCTCTAATTTCCTAGTGGGTCGACAACTCAACGCGTCAGCTACAACATTAGCTTTCCCTGGATTGTATTAAATATCAAATTGATAAGCCTTTACAAATTCCAACCACCTACGCTGCCTCATATTTAGATCTTTCTAGGTGAACAAATATTGCAACAACTTGTGAGTTGTGAAAAGGCTGAATTTCTCCCCCAGGATATAATGCCTCCATATTCTCAATGCAATGACTACGACATCCAACTCCATATCATGTGTAGGATATCTCCTTTCATGGGACTTGAGCTTACGGGACGCATATGTAATAGCCCTCTCCTCTTACTAAAGCACAACCCCAATCCCTGGAGAGATGCATCCGTAAAGACTAAATACTCCACTTCAACTTTAGGCCACACGAAAAGGGTGCCGACGTCAACCTGTCCTTTATCTCATCAAATGCTAATTCACAGGAATCATCCCACACAAACTGTACCCCCTTTCAGGTTAAATTCGTCAAAGGGGAGACAACCTTCGAAAAGCCATTAATAAAACAATGATATTAGCCCGCTAAACCAAAAAAAAACAATGGATCTCCGTCGGTGTCGTGGGATGACCCCACCCTCACCGTTGCAACTTTACTTGGGTCCATAAAAATACCTTTCTCTGACACCATGTGACCTAAAAACTATACTTCTTGCAACCAAAACCCATATTTCACGAACTTGGCATATAGATGATGGTCCCATAATGTCTGCAAAACTAAGTGCAAATGATTCAAGTGCTCACCCTCTATCCAAGAATAGACAAGTATATCATCTATGAACACAATCAAAAACTAGTCTAAGAAATCCCAAACGACCATGTTCATCAGATCCATGAACACAGCAGGGGCATTGGTTAATCCGAATGGCATAATAAAAAACTCATAAGATCCTTAACGGGTAAAAAATGCAGTCTTAGAGACATTCTGCTCTTTAATACCAAATCGATGATACCCTGTACACAAATCTATTTTTGATAAGTAAGCGTCCCATCTCAATTGATCAAATGAATCATCGATTCAAGGCAATGGGTATTTATTCCCAATTTTCACCTTATTCAACTCTCGGTAATCTACACACAACCATAGAGAACCATCCATATTCTTCATAAAGAACACAAGGGCTCCCCATGGGGACGTACTCTGACGAATAAATTCCTTCCCCAAAAGCTGCTAGATTTGGTCACGTAACTCCCCCATCTCCAAAGGAGCCATACGGTATGGATCTTGCACGATTGGCTTAGTCCCAGGCGCTAGATCAATGACAAACTCGATCTCACGACTAGGAGGTAAGCCTAGAATTTCTTTGAAAATATCTCCCAGGCGCTAGATCAATGACAAACTCGATCTCACGACTAGGAGGTAAGCATGGAATTTCCTTGAAAACATCAACGAACTCCCTAACCACCGAAATTGAATATTAGGAAACAACCACTTTATGAGAAGTCTCCTCCTCTATATAATATAAATGGATGTTCGAACCTCCCTCTGAAAGAGGAATGGAAACTAAATACATATCCTGCCCTAGAATAGCAAATACAATCAACCTCCCAAAGCAATCTACCACCGACCGGTATTTTCCCAACCAGTAAATCCCCAGAATAATGCCATACCCAACCATATTCAAAACAAGTAAATCAACATCTAAACATAATCTTCCAACATCAATCTCCACCACTCTACAAATGGAGTGAATAAGCCCCGCATTACCAAAAGGATAATCTACGCACATAAAAAAGCTACTAGTAGACTTTAATAACCATGCCACTCCTGTAAAATGAACGTCTATAAATGAATGGGATGCTCCAATATCAAATAACACCTGACCCATACGCCCATGGATAAGGAACTTACCCTTAACTGCTGGTGGAGGTTGTTTCCCCTATAGCAAAGATGCATTCTGAATATTATAAACTCAATTTATTGCATTTTTCCCTTCTAAGGGTGAACAACTAGAACATGTACTGGAGGTGGTAAAGGCACCTGCTGAATCTATTGAGCTTCTGGTGCTTGTACTCTGTTCTATTGTGCGGACTATGCACTCCTGTGGCTCGCCAATTTACACTGCAACGTCCTACAAAGTTCTTATGTCTCTATCCCTGCTGCCTGAATTTGGGCTACCATTGCCGCTGGACTGGATGACCTCGACCTGCCTGGCCCTGGGGAACATTCTTTTTTTTCTTCTGGTCCCCTTGAAAATTCTATCTAAAATCACCACCATCAAATTTGAAGCCTCCTGAACGCTGCTTGTTAGTTGAATCCCTTGAATGGAGATCCCGTTCATTCTACCAATTTCCATATGGCTGAGCCAACTATGCCCCACTGGAACCATTTACTCCTGACTTACTTGATGACCCTGAGTCCACAAACTTCTTACTCCCCTTTAAATGTAGATGGTGATCCTAAAAATGTAACAATGCATCATTCATTACATTTGCAAATGTTAACAAAGTCGGGTTCCCCTATAGATGTTGATGAATTCTCCAGGTCAAACCTCCCATAAACTTTAAAATCCTCTTCTCCTCCATATTTACCACATCCAGCATAAAATACTCCAGGCGGGTAATTTTTTCTCCATACACAGCCACTGTTCGATCTCCTCAAGTTACATCCAACAATCTCCTTGTCATCTTGACCTGAACTACAAGAGGAAAATACTTACGATCAAAACGTACCCAAAATTCTTCTATAGGCATTGTATCTCTCTTCTCAGAGGTAGTAACCAACTACCACCACTTGAGAGCCACACCCACCAGTTTAAAGGTGGCGAGTATTTGCTTCTGAACCTCAGTGAATTCAACCATACGAAGATTCTTTTGAATATCCTTTTTCCATTGACTTGCAACAATCACATCAGCTCTCCCCTGGAATTTCGGAGGATGTCCCTTCTAAAAAGCTTCTCGTACTCTTTCCCACGTGGATGGCCCCATGTGGGTTTGAGATTCTAGAGCTACAGGCTGTTGCTAAGCCTGAGGAAGCTATTGTGTCGTTGCGGTCATGGCGGCATTTACTGTTTGTCCTATAATATTGGCAACTTCGGCTACAATCATAGTTCCCTGAGGCATTTGGAGTTCCACACTCTCAGCCCCTCTATTTTCCCTGGTCGGGAGACCTCGTTTCGGCGACATCTTAAAAAAGGACAAAACCTATTGCCCACAGTTTAAGAAATTGATCATAGCAGAAGATCGTCAAAGTGTAATGAACACAACAGTCCTAATAATAGGGCCCTATCTAAAAAGTGGTATGGTAGAACGTAAAAAATCCATAGATATCCTGAGATTCTATAACTTGATTCTCTAATACCGCCTGTGATACCCCGCTTATAATAATAATGGGTTGCTATCCCTATACCAAGATAAAACAGGAATATCAAGTATATCATTCTCAGCATCAACTGTCGAATAGACTAAAAAGTAACTTTAACACCCCATAATTTTGAGTATTTAATTATTTTTGGGATATATAAAAATATTTAAATTAGAGAAACTTAAATTTATTATTTGGAGAATTTATTTGGGTGGGAAGAATTATTTATATTTTGTGACTTTAAGCTTAATTGTTCAAAATTTTGTGCGTCGCATTTTGAGGTCAAAATTGGAGAACGTTATAAAGTTTTTTGGATGAAAATTATGAGTGCACGATTGAGTCCGGATGGGTCGAGTTAGTCAGAAAAGAGTACCCGGGGGCAATAATCAAGTATCGGTGCATTTTGGGCATAGTCGGGTTCACACGGGGGGATTTAGGCCATTTTAATTAGGCCCATGCGACCAACAATGGGATTAGGGGTTTTAAACCTAATTGAGGGAGTTTCGAATGACAGTTAACATAATTCTAAACTTAGGGCTTTGAGAGAGAAAGAGAGGAAGTAAATCAAGAACAAAGTGGGGACTTTTGGAGACATATCGAGGTACAAATTGGGTGTTCTTCATCAACCCTTTCTCCGCACCAACGAATCAGACTCTACGAACCATTAGAGGAAAGCGGTTAACTGTTGTGATTCTCAAATAGATGATAATCAATTCATATTATGGGAGGTGTAAGCCAAAATTCCTTTTGGGCAGGTTATTGCATGAAATTAATTTTTTTTTTATGAAATTGATCATGTTGTGTGATTTAATAGTTCAATTGATGTTATAGAAGCATTCAGTGTTGATTGGTATTAGAACTACAAAAAAAATCATGTATTAGAGATGAATTTATGGGGATTATAGAATCAAATTTTTGAATTTCAATTGGGATTGTACCGTAGGAATTCGTTTTCTTGAGTTGATGATAACTCGTAATATCAATGATGCTAAAAGGTTTAGATGATCATTATAGTTCATAATCGATGTAAAAAGAAAATAAATATGATGGATTGAGGTTGGGATTTGAGAAAATAAATCTTGGATTTTCGTTAATAACTGAACAGAAAATCAGAGAAAAAAGGGAACTGGTCGATCGATCGATCGATCGACCTAAGGCATCGATCGATCGATGGTCCCAGATTTTTGGCAATTTTGCATGTTTTATACATAAGGGGGGGAAATTAATTTAATATTTAATTTCCATGTTTATTTTAGTGATAAATGTATATGTAGCACATATTCCTTAGCAATTATAAGGGAGAATAATTGGGTTTAGACGGTGATAATTGTATGCCTCAAGGGATGAATTTTAGGAAATCAATTTTAGTAGTTATTTCAGACCGAGGAAAAATGTTCGGGTATTGTAGTCGAGTGGCACTACATTATTAAATGAATTGAGGTGTAATTAATTAATTATGGGGCGGAATATAGAATTGGGTATTAACGATGGTGCGGGCCAAGTGAGCGAGTCCGGGTATATTGGTTGTGCGACACCAAGTATTAAATTAATTAATGTGTAAATTAATTAAATTAGAGTCTGATCGTAGACTCGGGAAGGTAATAAATTAATTAAGGGTAAAATTAATTAATTTGGGTCGGACCATAGACTCGGGAATATACAGGCAAGTGTTACGGGTTTTAGTACACGGTAAAGTTGGGATTTATTATATATATATGGTGAAGTGATAGTATATATATGTATGTACTTTGTGTGTGCTATTAAATATCAATGACAAGATATTTATTTAAATTATGTACTCTAGTGTTGTAGACACCCCATTCTGTTACCCCCTAAACTCTACTTAGGTACCTAGCACCTCCTTTCATCACTACAAACCCAAGTCATACCCCGAGTACTGGCCTAGAAGCCATCAGGCACTCCCAGGCTTCGTTTGACCAAAAGTCAAACTCTTCAGCTCAACCGAGACTGAATGAATTTTCAAAGGGCCCTGAATCCCCTTTCCAACGATCCGTCCCGTGTGCTATTTCGACTTAACATACGCACGAACGACCCGTTTTCCCATGAGACCTGATCTAGAGGCCACCAGACGCTCTCGGGCGCCGTTTGACCAAAGTCAACTCTTCAGCTCGGTTGATACTGAATGAATCTTCAAAGGTCATTGAAACCCCTTTCCAATGGTCCGCCCCATGCGCGATTCAGACTTACGGTACGGACGAACGATCTGTTTTACTCTAAAAGATCACCGAATACTTTCAAGGCCCGGTTGACCAAAGTCAACTCCATGAACCAGACCAAACTCTTTGGAATGTCGAAGTACATCTCCTAACCTTTTCAACGGTCCGCCCATGCGTGATTCAAATTTACCATGCGAACGAACGATCCGTTTGCGTCCGATGATTCCCCGTCCAATGGACCGACGAATGCTTCCGAGCCACATTTGACCCAAAGTCAACTCCCGAACCTGAGAGCAGTCTAAAGGACTTTCGATGGTCTCTAAATTACCTTTCCAACGGTTCACCCCGTACGGGATTCTGATCAACGTTTTGTGCTCTGCGACTGATTTTCCAAAAATGCCTGAAACACACTCCTAAACGGTAGGTTCCAGACCCTGCCTATCGGCAGGTGCCGATAGGCAGGACCAGGGCTATGACGATTGTCAATGCCCTAGGCCTATAAAAAGGAGGGCCTGACCTCATTGCAAAGGGATCCCAGATCAGAAAAATATCACTCTCAGCAAATCCAGAAAACCTTTCTCGAAGACAGCGCGATTTCCACATCCCAATCGCTTTCCAACCTTCACTTTTCATCATCCTTTTAATCAAACATGGTGAATTCACTACCCTCCATCATCATCCAAGTGCGAGGGCTGCTCTCCAAGATTCAAGATCAAGCTCAAGATCTTCAAGAAGGTCCAATTTTCTCAACTCTATCCATAAATTCTCATAAATTCGCATTAACTTGTTTTATTAATTAGCACTTTTATTTTCTCATCTCACATATCCTAATATACTTTTTATTTAGTATTATTGCACATCTCTTATTTTCATACAACTAAAAAACCCAAAAAACAAGAAAAGTGGGTTTGCTCATAAATTCCAAACGGGAATTCTCACACTTTTCTTACACTTTTCTCACAACTAAAACACTTTTTCTACATACTCACACACACACACACACACACACATAAATAAAATAATCCCCCGGTTGGATTTATGGGATAAACCCCACCCCTCATTTTGCATGCGAAGTATGTGGACTTTGATGCCTCTATAGGCTACGTAAGCATCTCGGAGTAAAATCTGAGATTCGATTCCTATTTTTGTCTTTTTCTCTCATCTCTTATTCTCTCTAAATATCATTCTCCAAGATTACTTATATATACATATATTTGTCCTTAGTGGTGTATTATTCCACATGCATTATCGTTCCATCATAACGGTCAACGTAAGGGTAATCGCATAAATCCTATTTTCTAATATTTTTATACCTTCCTATGGATGACTCGCTTTACCTCTTACATGGTACAAGTCGATGATTCCTATCTCCACTATATATACACATGCACACATATCACGGGGAAAATAAAGGAAAATAGCAAAAACCCATGAGTGATCGTAATGGCAGAATGGGTGCCTAACACCTTCCCATTTCGTAACTTAGACTACGGACCCTTTTCGAATCATTTTTGGTTTCGTATGCATCAGTATGTCTTTGGATGCTATCCTTCGGGATGGCTCCCTTTCTTTTGTCTGTTTTGAGTAAAATAGACTGGCGACTCTATCTCTCTACATTTTTCACTTTACCCAAATGATGATGGCCAAAGAGCTCCCGAGAGGGATGCGCGGGACCTACGGTCCTCCCTCATGCGCTCGCCCGTCGTGAGGATCAGGTATGGCCATAGTGGCGACTCTACTGGGGATATTTTATTTTGAGGGCTAGACTCTATTTACATGTTTGTTTATATTTTCCTCCAATTTTGCATGTTCCCCTTTTTCATGTATATCTCATACTTATGCTTCTATTCACACACTTGTAGAAAATTCTCTATGTACACTTCACACCACATACACCTAGGGTTACATATATCCACATGTTGCACGCATCACCCATCCATACTTGGTGTACCGTTGGTACTTTTACTTTCCTCCCTGTTTGGCATAATTGAAAAGGACATTCTCATAAGATACTAATAATATGAATCATGCATGATTCACACGACATCACCAAACATCATTGTTATTGACCAAATTTTTACCTAGTAACTAGAGGGTCACTTCGTGATGGGTGCTGGTCCGGTAGGGCACAGTTAGCCTAAGCGATACGACTCTCACCTTCCATTGGCCAAGTACCTTCGACGTATATTGAACGGTTCCCTCGCATCATACCGCTTGATCGAAGTCATGACGGGAGGTATATCGCAGGGAACTAATTCACGTATGCTAAGTATATCGAATTCCCCTTCACGCGTACCACCCCCGTGAGGTATATAGTGAGGCAATTTACGTACACTCAGGTATATTAAATGTCTTGTCCACACGTACCAATTACCTACAAGAGCAAGACGTATATTGTGGAAGTCACACCAAAGTGGGTAACCCTTTCCAATTCACCCGACCAACTACATACCCGCATATAGGTGTCAAGCCTAGGACACACATGTTAGATTGTCGATTTCTACCCGAAACTCTGCCAAAATTTCAGGTTGGCCTGTCGCTCGAATTTTTGCGCATTTTCAAAACGGGACCCTGCCCGTGAGCTTGGTCACAAGTCCAGCCATAGCTTTGCATATATTACAAACCCATTTTTTCCAAGCTCGGGTCCCGTCTGGCATTTCATTTTGCATTTAGGAGAATTAATGCAAGTGAGAACATAATAATTATAATAATCATGTTGAGACCGTCTCCAAAAAGAAAATTCTTTTTTTTATCCAAAATCCAAAAACATTTTTTTTCCTTTCCTTCTCAAAAATCCAAAAACATTTCTCCTCTCTTTATCAAAAATCCCAAAAAAATGTAAAAAAAAGAGTATGTTCATTCCCTTTTTCTCAAAAATGAATCTCATTTTACGCCTTCTCAGGTCGATCGCAAACCCTTGGCCTGGCTCCTTATTGGCTTTGGTCTTCAATCAAGTCACCCCGGAGTTCTGTCTATTCCCCTGTTACTTCTTTCGAGTCCGTAATCCATCCATATTCCATGGAGAACACAGATCAAGTACCCGTTGTGCAGCCAGATCTGACGACAGTCCTAGCTCAGCTTGTGTCCAAGATTAACAACCTCCAGACTAAGGTCTGAGAGATGCAACGAAACTAGGTTCTCGTTCCTCAAGAACCCAAGTTCCTATTCTCTCATGATATGGGTCTACCCGACCCTATCTGGGTTTCCAAAGAGTATCATCACGTTACACATTCCCCTCCCGCTAATGTGCCACCGCCTGCCCAATTTTTGATGTCTAACATTGCCCAGTCTGGGGCTAACTTGCCTATGATCATGGATCCGAAGGAAGAAGAATTGAGAAAAGTCAAAGAGTACCTCAAGATGCTCACCAAGAAGTTTAACCAAGTCAGAATCTCAGGAAATTACATGGACTACACCCACATGTCTCCTTATCCTAAAGAGAGATTACCCGAGAAGTTGAAGATGCCAAATATCGAGAAATTCGGAGGAAGTGGACCCCCGATTATTCATCTCCGAAGCTATCACCGTTCCATGACTCTACTAGAGGCTTCTGAAGAAGTGATGGCCTAATTGTTTTAGCAAACTCTGAAGGATAGCGCCCTTCTATGGTTTTTGTCTCTCAAAGAGTCCAGAATTCGTAGCTGGGAGGATGTGGCCCAAGAATTCATGTCACATTACAAATACAACGAAGAGCTTGAGGCCACCCACCATGATTTAGAGCTGCTAAAATAGAACTCTGGGGAATCAATTAGTAACTTCATAGCCCGATGGAGGGAAAAAGTAGCTACCATGACCAATCGTCCATCCAAGGAAGAACAAGTCAGCATAGTGAAGAAGAATTTCTTTCCCCATGTCCGAGCGATGATAGGAGGACAATACTATCCCCATTTACGAGATCTTCGATAAGTAGGAGTAGAAATCGAGGAAGGTCTTGTCAAAATAGAAGTTGAACCAAAGAAGGTGTTTGGACAGTTCACCCCCATAAAATATGATAAACATGTCAGTGCTACAGTCTCAACCATCAACAACATATCTTAACCAACCACATCATGGGCACCAGATAGTCGCCATGTCCCAATTTGACTCTCCTAAGTTTATCAAGCCTTGTTAAGCCGAAATCTTATCAAACCTTTGGATCCCCGTCCATTACCAAATCCACTCCCAAGAAACATCAAGGCAAATGCCCATTGCGCCTTTCACCAAACTGCTGGCCATACCACTGACCAATGTTTTCACCTTCGAAACGTAATCCAAGGTCTAATTGACCGAAGTACCATTGCCCCACCAGCCAACCCTAAGCCAAACACTACTCAGAACCCACTTCCAAATCATACCAACGCCATCTCTCTAGAAGAAAACCTAGAATTTGATCCCTTAACTCAAATCACACCCATATACTCTCCTAAGCCTCTCCAAAGTTGCCCATATTTCCTTCTACACCCTGCTAGACTCGCTGATCAGGCATTGTCACTCCTTACCAGAGCATGCATCGCCATCCGTACCCATTCCGAAAATGGAAGTATGGAATTATCAGAAGTGTTAAACTAACTCCTAGAGTTCTGGCTAAAATTGCCCTCACAAATGATCATTGATTGCCAGAGATTTAGTACGCTATTTTTGGAAGCACATAAATGGGCCCTAGAGTCAGATAGTTGGGTAGTACTGACCACTGAAGTCAGCATGGATGATGTCACCCAGATAATGGCATAATTATTCAGGCAAACCAGTAACATTTGCAATATGACCGAGTTACTTAATACTTTAAAGCTACAAGGGCGCCTGGTCCCTTCACCCTTACATTTCCCCACAGAATGGGAAGATCTGTATGAAGAAGCCGTTGAAGTTGTGGAATGCATCGAATTCACATGGAAAGATATAATTATTGCCACCGGATGGGGGTAATAATTCAAAGATTTGAATGGAGAGCAAGCTTCTGAAAAAATTGGCCCGGTAGACGACATTTGTGGGATGATATCATTCAAAGAACTCCTCGGAGAAATAAATAAGGTAGCAGAACAACCCGAGATTGATGAGGAAACGGGATTCGTGTTTTTCCCTTCTTCAGTAAATCACATAACCAGATCAGGGAGGCATTACCAGATCCTAGACTCACTACCAGCTAATGATAAGGGGAAGAGCGTTAAAAACCTTCCTATGCCAGAAATGACCCTCGAGGAGAGAAAGACCCCCGATCAACTAAAGAAAACTCAAGCTAACATCACTCTATGGGGGCTTTTCATATCTTCCCAGCTGCACAGAAATGCTTTGATCAAGTTGCTCACTGGACTCGCGGTTCCTCCCTCTACCACGCTAGAAAAAGCAATAAATTTGGTCGAATCTTTAACCTCTACTCGAATGTTATCCTTTTCCGAAGAAGAAATCCTTAAGATCGGGGCAAACCACAATCATTCACTCAACATCTCCATCGAGGTTATGGGGAAGGTTTTACCACACTCTCTTATCAATAATGGATCCGCCTTAAATTTCTTCCCACTGAGAACCTTTAAATATTTAGGCCTCAAAAGAAAGTGACCTCGCTCCAACCTTCGCTATTGTGCGTACCTATGATAATACTCGTTGGGAAGTGATTGGATCCATAAAGCTTGTAATAAGGGCTGGCCCTATAAACCCTGTCATCGAATTCCAAGTTATTGACATCCCAGCAAGTTTCAACCTGTTTCTAGGATGACCTTAGCTCCACAGTATCAAGGGCGTGACTTCCTCACTCCATCAAAAATTCAAATTCTTCACTGGCGGATGGGTCATTACCATTTTGGGCGACGACAAAAATGCTAATGATGCAAGTACCAACAGTCCAATTCTTGAAATATAGCATGGGTCAAATGATATGCTCCTACCAGGATTCTAAGTTAAACCACTCCTACTCCTGGCAGGGGACAACTTCAAAGAAAGGGTTTGTCCAGAATATAACCCTCATAGCAACGTCAATGTAATTCAAATGTTTAGAAACATACACTTTATGCCCGGACTGGGGCTAGGACAAAGACAGCAAGGGATACTCGAGCCTGTTGAACTGAAGAAAGATTTCCCTCCTTGTGGCTTAGGGTATCAACCATCAAAACAAGAGCTGAGAATAATCCACCAATCTCGACCAAAGAAAAGAGTAGACTACATCCCAACTATCCCAGCAGAACTCCTTGAACGGACGATTCATCAAAGAGGGTGAAGACTTTCCCTTTTATAGCTTTTCGAAACCATAGTATGACCATATAGACAAGAAGACAAAGACGAGAATGGATATCTTCTTCCAAGACAACTACCCATGGGTCGAAAGTTCCCAACACCATGTACAACCACTCATCAAAGATACCAAAGAGACTGAGGAAAGTGACTCCGAAGATTCCTTGAACTTACAGACACCGGGGCTAACACTCTGCATGGTTCACTCAGGCACTACATCACCAGATCCATCCCAACTGATTAAAGTTACTGATAAACCTCTCCTTAACTGGCACGATGCTCTAGTTCTACCTATTGAAGTCTCCCCTAATCCTAATGTTTACCCCATTTTTTCTTCTGTCGTCTATCCTTGCTCAAATGTAATCTACCCCTCCTTTGATGAGGTTCTCAATGTTATTTTTCCTATCAATGAAATAAATGAAGATTTTGAGTATCTTGTTGTTCCTTACATTAACTGTTTAGATTCTAATCAAACTTTTGATGATGATTATTTTGCAAATGCACAATTCTTAACTGATCTAAATAAGGTTAATAATAAATAACATAACCACGTTCAAGTTAATGAAGAAGAGACTATTATTGTTAACCTCGGTTCCAGTAGCCAACTGTGTGAGATTAGGATGGGGGCTACCCTCGACGAGCATGAGCGTGCACAACTCGAAGAATTGCTAAAGGAATTAGAGAATGTCTTCGCATGGTCCTACAACGATATGCCCAGCATTGATCCTGAAATAGCTCAGCACGAGATCCTCACTCTCCCAGATTATAAGTCGGTCAAACAAAATTTGAGAAAGCTATGCATCGAATGGTCACTCAAAGTCAAAGAAGAGGTGGTCAAACAGTTGAATGTGGGCTTCATTCGTGCGATCGAATATCCCATCTGGCTAGCTAATATAGTACTCGTGCCGAAATTAGGAGGAAAAGTTCGGATGTGTGTAGACTATCGAGATTTGAACAAAGCCTCTCCAAAGGACGATTATTCGCTACCTAATATCGACATGATCGTAGACAACACATCCAGTCATGCTCTTAAGTCATTCATCGACAGGTTTTCTCGATATAATCAAATTAAAATTCACCTATATCACCAAGAAAAAACTGTGTTCATCAACCTATGGGGAACCTTTTGCTACACCGTTATGCCATTTGGTCTCAAGAACACTAGGGCTACCTACCAGAGTGCTTCCACAACCATCCTGTATGATCTGATTCACAACGAGGTTGAGGTCTATGTGGATTATATGATTATCAAGTCTAAAACTAGAGAAGGTCATGTTCCTACTCTCCGAAAGTTCTTTGAATGACTATGACAGTATCAGATGAGACTCAACCCGAATAAATGCGTCTTTGGCATTACAAAAGGAAAACTCTTAGGATTCATAGTCAGTGAGAAAGGGATAGAAGTAGATCCTACCAAGCTAAAATCCATATTGAGATGCCACCTCGCCGAACAGAGAAAGAAGTCTGAGGTTTCCTCAGGAAATTGTAATACATCAGCCGGTTCATCAGCCAGTTAACTTCCATCTGTGAACCTATCTTCAAAATCCTCCAAAATGATTCAACTAAGGTTTGGAACGAGGTATGCCAATAAGCTTTTGACCAAATTAAACAATATCTGACCCAACCCCCGGTACTCATGCCACCACAGTCGGGTCTCCCCTTACTCCTATACCTAACCATAATCGACACCGCAGTTGGGGCTTTACTATACCAATACCTTAAAGGTTCCTGCAAAGAAATAGCCATCTATTATGCCAGTCACAAATTGGTCGGGTACGAGGTTAACTACACTGCTTTGGAAAAGGCATGTGTCGCACTTGTCTAGGTCACCCAAAGGTTATGACACTACATGCTCGCCTTTCCCATCAAACTTGTATCCCAAATGGACCCCATAAAATACCTGCTTGAGAAACCCGCCTAGTCCAGTCGAATGGCCCTATGGTTGATGCTCCTAGCCGAGTTCGATATCATGTACGTCACGCAGAAAGCCATAAAAGGAAGAGCCATCTCTGACTATCTCACTGATTACCCCATGGATAAAGCCGATGTCTGGGTCTCCAAATTCCTAGATGAAAACATTCTCTATTATACTCAAGACTACCTTTGATGGAAAATGTTCTTTGACGGTGCTGCCAATAAAAAGGGATATGGAATTGGGATACTTCCGATCGCCCCAAATGACTCTCACACTCCCATCGCCATCAAGCTGGATTTCCCCTGCACTAATAACATGACTGAGTACGAGGCATGCACGGTAGGCCTCAAAGTTTCTCTTGAGAAAGGTATTCAATGCTTAGACGTCTACGAAGATTCCACCCTCATCATCGGTCAAGTGCTCAGAAAGTGAAAAGTTAAGGACGAGAAACTCCAACCCTTCCATGCCCACTTAGAAGAACTAGCCTCCTAATTCCAAGACATCACCCTCCACTACCTACCTCGATCCAAGAATAACCTAGTCGATGCTCTCGCTACTTTAGCCTCCATGGTCGACATGACCGAAGGAATCATAATGACCCCCTTCCTTGTTCAAAATCAAGACAAACCAACCCACTGCTACCATATTGAGCTCGTCACCACAGAAGATCCTGAGCTAGCCAATTACTGGTACCATGATATTTGTCACCTCCTCAAGAATGGTAGGTATCCCCAGGGTTCCAAGAAGAAAGATCGAACAACCCTTCGAAGACTGGCCGCCCAGTACATCATCTGTCACAAGGCGCTACTCAAGAGGAACTTCGATGGAACTCATTTGCACTGTATCGCATGGGATGACATCGAAAAGATATCGCAGAAGATCCATAGTAGGGAATGAGACCCCATATGAATGATCACATGCTTGCAAAGAAAATCATCTGATAAGGCTACTACTGGACCACCATGACCCAGGATTGCACCGCCAATGTCCAGAGATGCCTCAAATGCTAATAATTCTCCAACCTTCAGCATCCAACTCTATGTGAATTATACAACATGACCTCTCCCCGAACGTTCTCCACCTGGGGCATCGACATCATCGGGAAGGTTATACTAAAGGCTTCCAATGATCATGAATTCATCCTAGTTGACATTGATTACTTTCTCAGATGGGTCGAAGCTGAGTCATACGTAGTGCTGAATGCCAAGAAAGTGGCCAAATTCTTCATGAAAAACATCATCTACCGATATGGGCTCCCGCACGATCTAGTGTCAGATAACGGGTTGCATTTCGAGGTAGAAGTTATAAAAGTGGTCAATGAATATGGGATTCAGAGACACAAATCTTCTCCCTACCGAACTCAGACCAACGGTGCAGTTGAAGCTGCTAATAAGAACCTCAAAGCCATCATCAGCAAGACGATAGAAAGCTATCAAGATTGGGCCGGCAGGATCCCGTATGCCCTCTGGGGCTACCGAACCTCAATTCGAACCTCTACCGGGGCTACCCCTTACTCTCTAGTCTACGAAATTGAAGCATTCCTACCTGTGGAACTAGAAATACCCTCACTGCATGTAATGCTTGAGAGCAAGGTCAGCGAAGAAGACTGGTGCCAAAGCTGTCTTGACGAGCTGACCCTCCTCGACGAAAGGAGATTAAAAGCACTATACCATGTACAAGGATATCATCGTCGAATAGCGTGATCATTCAACAAGAGAGTCAAGGACCGCAGTGTTCGAGAAGGTGACCTAAACTTTAAGAAGATAGTAGAGCCCATCTGGGACCCCAGAGTGAAATTCAAGCCCAATTGGAGCGGCCCCTACATTGTGAAGAAAATCTTATCTGGCGGTGCCGCTATGCTTGCCCACCTAGATGGAGAAGAGATCGCTCGTCCAGTCAACCTAGACCGTCTCAAGAAATTTTACCCCTAATCCTAAATCTCGACGTGCTACGACTCTTTTCATCTTCCTTCTACTCTTAAAAAAAATCTCTCTTCATTTCCTTCTACCCAGAACTACTTGGGCCTGATCCTCTGCAAAAAACCATTTTTCAAACAAATTAAAACTTTTCAAAAACCCCAGAGGTACGTAGGCATCTCATACACCTTACATGAGCACGATCCCTTTCTTTTTCACAAAATACAACTCTTTTCTTATCTATGAGAATGACAGTTCATTCTAACATATACTTGAAAAAAAGGATTATGTATGCCTTAGCGATTGATATAGATAATTCAAAAATACAAAACTCATCAAAAGGCACAGCTGGATGATCAAAAACTTATTTATTTCACAAATAAGAAATTACGATACAGATTACATGAGAAAAGGTACGAATAACTCCCTTCCACTTACTTTCCTAAAAAGCCAAAATAAATTCCTAAATTTATTCCCCACCAAAAAATAACTCTCCAAGAGTCCTATCCACAGCTACTAGAGGAGCCCGCTCCATCATCATCATCATCTACATCTTGGGGTCCCTAAGTTTCCCCTGCTTGAATAGAGTGTCGTAGACACTCCATGGACTGATAAGCTCGAACCAACTTTGAAAAAACCACAACACCTCCTTCCATGGTGTTAAAAGAGACAAGCCACTTTTCTCCAGTATCCATTTCCAACATCTTGCTAACTACTCTCCTCCACAACCACTTCATATAATCCCCAGAGATATGACAAACTCTCCTAATAAACTGAGAGGGACAGGTCAATGGACGCCGACTCTACCATAAAGAGTCAAGCCGCATGCGCAGAAGCTCAGTCAAATCTTCTACCAGAAAGAAATTTAGTGTCTGTGGTGGCACGACCTGTACCCAGCCAAATTGGTAAAGAAGCCGCCAAGGGAAATAAAAAGAGGTCTGTCTGAGACCAACCAGCCGCACATAAGGGTATTTTCCTAGCTCCAGAATAGGCATCAACTATCCCCACTAAGGCACTGACTAGTACAGATTCCAAGCCCCATGCTCCATAAGCTAATTCTCCCAGCTCTCAATATCCAGATCAACACTAAAAATGTGGTGCGAAAATAAGTTGGGTACAACCGATAAAGGATATTCTGGAAGAGTCACCAGGCGGAGTCTTTCAGACAACCACGTGAGCAGCATCACTGGGCTACCCCTCAGGAAGTCAGAATGACCTTCTCGCCAGGCATGCATGCCATTTAAAGTCTCCGCCAGTATCACCACCACCGGATTGGACGGAATGACATCCATGAGGTAATAGATGCAAGTTGTGGTTCCACTAACAGTTCCCCAGTCACTAGCAGCAACTTTGAAACCAGGACCAGAACAACAGCTCCAATATAGCCAGCATCACCTACTTCCCACAAATGCATGGACTGCAACACCGCTGAAAGGGAGATCATTCCTCCAGTAACCAGTGGTCTGGCCGCCGAAGGCGAAATACGAAGAAGCCCGGCCAACAAATCCCTAGGAGAATGGGAGAATTTAGGTAAAGCCAAAGCAACACTGGGATTTATCCCTAGCATGACGAAAAATTCCTCATAGGTAGGATAAACTTTATCCAACCCAAAGTGGAATACATGGTCTTCGGGGTACCAAAATTGTACCGTCGCCATCAGCAGGTTCCACTCAATGGGCTGATTGCGCCAAAAAAAGACTCGACCACGTTGAAAGCATTGTAGTCACATTATAAGATCACATTGCTTCCAAGGCTTTAAGATAGTTATCAAACTCAATGCTACTAGGGAGAGCCATCTTGTAAAATTAAGAAACAGTAGACAAGTGAAGGCGTGATGAAAACACTCCACCCTTACCCCTTTTTATACTTGAGAACCCTCACAAAAGACATAACCCCTGCACAAATCGAAAGGAATCCTACCCCACAAGGTACAAGAGGCTGAAGAGGGCACTAATCAAAACCTTTGAATTTATGGGACTGGACTTGACTGCCGATAGGCAGGATAAGGTGCTTGTCGATCGGTAACCCCTTATTTTTCGAAATTTTTCTTTTTCCTCTTTGTCAAAATCAGAAGCTCAAATAAAAAAATAAATTGATATTCTCAAACAGAATTTCAAAAATCCTCTTCCACCCCTATATAATTTCTCATTTTTAAAAACTTTCCTCAAAATCCCAAAAATATCTTTTTTTACGATCTCAACAGCAAAGTAAAAGCGCATGTGCATGCATTCACTCACCATTAACAAAAAATTAATAAAAAACTCCATTGCATTACATATATATTTGTTCTCTATGTTACATCAATGTTGCAGGAAATAAAAGAAAAGAAAAAAACAACGAGACTCAGCCCAAACCCACATTTTATCTCTCTCTCACCTACCCTTCACCCCCTCTCTAAGAGCTTCCACCCCTACGGCGCGCTCTCTTTCCCCTATGGAGAGACGACACACCACCACTACCTGAGCCAGAATCCTCCCTGAATGAAGCAGACGACACCATACAAGAAGGAATCAGGATCGCATCCTGAATATGGGCAGTCGCCGAAGATATCTAGTCTCTGGTGTCCCTCATCCAAGTGGTCGACACCCGAACTTGTTGTAAGTAAAAGGCAAAATCAATATAAAAAAGGAATCAAAACAGAAAAGGAACCAAAAAGAGGAAGAAGGTATACCGCAGGATGAAGAACCTCCTCTATCAAACCCAACTCCTCCAGATCCATCACATGAGGACAGTGAAACAAAGGCACCATACCTCCATTAGCCCACCTAATGTTGTACGAAGGAGTATACAATCGAACAAAAAAAACCTCTGAGATCACCACCGCCGCAGACGTTGTCGGACCACTACCGCTGTGGGAAGACCCCACCGCTCGACTCGAACCTACAGGAGGAAAAGGCAGGGCATCGTATATGCTGGGGGCCATCAAATAACTCATCACAAAGTCCATATAGTCATACAGAGCAGTCGTATCAGTATACAACAGGTAGGAATCGCCGATCATCGCTGCGATCCTCGCATCCTTCGACAACAGCCGCTCCTGCGTCATAGACATAGGAGGCTGCGCAGGTGGCACCACCACCTCATCCTCCGCAATCTGTCGAACCACCCGCTCCCCGATATACCAAGAATGGCCAAACTCATGCACCAACAAATTCCTCATCTGCGCATTCACCCCGGTCGCCCCCGTATCCTGAACGGTTATCCCCCAAGGATAAATGGTCACCTACAAATCCCCAGTAGGCATAAGTCAGTACATAATCAGAATGTGTAAAAATCAAGACTGAAAAGGAAAAGTATCACCCTACCACTGGTCAGGCCATTCAAGACTTGACACACCACCTCCAAAGAAAGAGATCCCTTCGACTATCGATTGGCCTTCCGCCATCGATACAATCGGTAGAAGTCTCCAATGGTATCGTCCTTCAGAGCGATCATTTGGGTATTACACCCAATCACCTCATAGAACCACATCTTCCATAGACAAGATTTCACAATAAAAAAGAGACGCATAAGGAAAATATGAATGGATGAAAGGAAAATGCTCAAAATTAAAAGATACCTCAAGGAGATACGTGGCTCTAGTAAAAGTTTGTCGGCAGCACTGGTTGAATGCATCCAAAGAAAAATAGAGGGTCGCCAAAGTCAGGCTTCCCCAATCATAGATAGGGATGTTAAAAAACATCCTCAAATATGGCAAGAACCACAAATGGATGACGTCGCCGCTCGACGCCACCATGAAACCTCCCAGCACCAGCAAAATGAACAATTGGGACATCTACCTCTTACATCCCATCCTCCACATCAACCACTCTACTCAGCAAGACATCCTTCAGCAAGGACAGTCATATGGAATCCCCCAAAACTATCCTCCCTGCGTCACCAAGCGCCGCCCTCACCGCCTCCGATCGCACCCTCAAAGAGCGATCTTCCTCTATCTGATCCCCATCGTAATCCATCCCCAGCAGTAGTTGCACGTCTATGGGAGTCATGGTCATCTCCCTAAAACCGAAATGGAATGGGTGGGTAGTATCCCACCACCTCTCCCCAAAGCGATTAAGATCGCTGTCGACCGAGGCGTCTCATTCGGCGCAGATGCCAACCTCCCAAAACTCGTCGATGATACCACCCAACGCACCATGGGTGGAAGATGCTCCCAAGCATCCTTAAGCCCCATCGTCCTGCGGGCACGCATGTTCTTCAAAGAGATATCAGACTGTCAAAAGAAAAAAAAACTCATCAAAATTCGAGAAGAAAAGAAAAAATAACCAAAAAAGAGAAGAATGCCAAAAGTCAGGTTGCTTACATAACCATTGGGGTTCACCACCTTAGAAGAGCGATGACGCGACGGCTCCCACAGCAAGGTCCACTCATCCATAACCGGCTCAAATGCATCAAAGGAGTTCTCACTCCCCAAAGCAAGAGGCGCCCTGGCCCTCCACTCCACGTTCGCCTAGTCATCGACAGTCAACCATTCCCTATGCGCTGCAGTACTCACAAAGGCAGCCATTTCTTAGAGTTCGAAATGCTAGAGCGATTTACAGAGGAAAATCGCAGAAAGAAAGAAAGAAAGTAAGAAGCTGTGAAAATAAGGGGAATTCTCCCCCTTTATATAGGATGCTAATGGGTCATGCCGATCGACATTGACCCCCCACCCACCGATCGACACTGTCTCCTTACCTTCTCGAGGCAGTCTAAAAGTTCGTGCCACTGCCGACTGGAACCCCTCATACCATGCCGACCCGTACCCCCTTAAAATTTTGTACAAAAATTCCCAAGAAGTAAAGACAGCCCTGAAAAATTCTCAGAAAATTCCTAAAAATCCCAGTAAGGATATAGAAAATTTCACCAAGAAAATTTTGCACTCCCTCAAGAGGAACACCTATTTCCCCAGTGGAACTCTAAAAAATCAAGTAAAACTCCTCTCGGTAACATCCTCGAAGGATCTATAAAGATCACACCCTATGCCCCAAAAGCCTCAATTTCCCCAAGCAATACATCCAAAACCTGGGCCACCAAAATCTACCCAGTAGAATTTTAGCTATTCCTTCAAAGGATGCGAAATATTTCCTCAAGCAATTTTCTCCCCAGCCCAAAACAAAACCTCAAGATAATCTCCCCAGCAGATTTCCCAAAGAACATGTCTACTTAAGCCTGCAGAATTGGTCATCTCTACTTAAACCCACAGAATTGGCTTCGACCCACATAATTGGTCATCCCACCTTAAACCAGCAGAATTAGCTTCGACTCGCAAAATTAGTCATCTCTAACTTAAGCCCGTAGAATTGGCTTGGACCCGCAGAATTGGTCATCTCATCTTTAATCCTGCAGAATTGGCTTTGACCCGCAGAATTGGTCATCCCTCCTTAAGCCCGTAGAATTGGCTTCAACCCCAAGAATTGGTCATACCACCTTAAGCCCCCAGAATTGGATTCGACCCGCATAATTGGTCATCCCACTTTAAGCCCTCAGAATTGGCTTTGACCCGCAGAATTGGTCATCCCACCTTAAGCCCTCAGAATTAGCTTCGTCCCGCAGAATTGGTCATCCCACCTTAAGCCTGCAGAATTTTCTTCGACCCGCAGTGTTGGTCATCCCACCTTAAGCCCTCAGAATTGGCTTCGACCCGCAGAATTGTTCATTCCACCTTAAGCCCTCAGAATTAGCTTCGACCCGCAGAACTGGTCATCCCCAACACCTCCTTAGGAATTGACCAAAATGTTTCCTTCAAACCATCACTAGTATTCCCCCCTCAGTCCCTCAGAATCGGCCCCGACCCTTTGAATCGGTCATCCTCCCTCCTTAGGTCCTCAGAATCGACCTCGACCCTCTGAATCGGTCATCCTCTCTCAAAAGCGTCATGCGGTGTCTATTCGACGGCCATCGTTTATTACAAACTCACTAGTCAAGGGGCTCTGTAGATACCCCATTCTGTTACCCCTTAAATTCTCCTTAGGTCCCTAGAACCTCCCTTCATCACTACAAACCCAGGTCATACCCCAAGTACTGACCTAGAAGCCATTGGGAACTCCCAGGCTCCGTTTGACCAAAATTCAAACTCTTCATCTCAACTGAGAGTGAATGAATCTTCGAAGGGCCCTGAATCCCCTTTCTAATGGTCCATCCGGTACGCGATTTCAACTTACCACGTGGACGAACGACCCATTTTCCCCTGAGACCTGATTTAGAGGCCACCGATCACTCCTGGGCTCTGTTTGACCTAAGTTAACTCTTCAGCTCAATCGAGACTAAATGAATCTTCAAAGGGCACTGAAAACCCTTTCCAACGGTTCACCCCGTGCGTAATTCTGACTTACGGTACGGACGAATGATCCGTTTTACTCCGAAAGGTCATCGAATACTTCCAGGGCACGGTTGACCAAAGTTAACTCCCCAAACTAGACCAAACTCTTTGGAATGTTGAATTACATCTCATAACTTTTCCAACGGTCTACCCCATGCACGATTCGGACTTACCATGCGGACGAATGATCCGTTTACGTCCGACGACTCCCCGTCTAATGGACCCACGAATGCTTCCAAGCCACATTTGACCCAAAGTCAACTCCCAAACATGGGAAAAGTCTAAAGGACTTTCGAAGGTCTCTGAATTACCTTTCCAACAGTCCACCCCGTGCACAATTCTGATCAACGGTTTGTGCTATGCGATCGATGTTCCAAAAAGGCCAGAAACACACTACCAAATGGCAGGTTCCAGACCCTGCCTATCGGAAGGTGCCGATAGGTAGGACTAGGTCTATGCCGATCGGCAATGCCCTGGGCCTATTAAAAAGAGGTCCTGACCTCATTTCAAAGGGAGCCCATATCAGAAACATATCACTCTTAGTAAATCCAGAAAACCTCTCTCCAAGACAGCGCGATTTCCACATCCAAATCCCTTTCCAACCTTCACTTTTCATCCTCCTTTTCATCAAACTTGGTGAATTCAATACCCTCCATCATCATCCAAGTGCAAGGGCTTCTCTACAACATTCAATATCAAGCTCAAGATCTTCAAGAAGGTCCAATTTTCTCAACTCTATCCATAAATTCTCATAAATTCGCATTAACTTATTTTATTAATTTGCATTTTTATTCTCTCATCTCACATATCCCAACATACTTTTTATTTAGTATTATTGCGCATCTCTTATTTTCATACAACTCAAAAACCATAAAAAAAGAAAAGAGGGTTTGCTCATAAATACCAAATGGGAATTCTTACACTTTTCTTACATTTTTCTCACAACTAAAACACTTTTTCTACACACTCAGACACACACAGAAATAAGAGAGTCCCCCGGTTGGATTTATGGGATAAACCCCACCCCTCATTTTTCATGCGAACTACGTGGACTTTGATGCCTCCATAGGCTACGTAGGCGTCTCGGGGTAAAATTTGAGATTCGAGTCCTATTTTTGACTTTTTCTCTCATTTTTTATTCTCTCTAAATATCATTCTCCTAGATTACATATATATACATATATTTATCCTTAGTGGCGTATTATTCCACATGCGTTATCGTTCCATCATAACCGTCAACGTAAGGGTAATCGCGTAAATCCTATTTTTTAATATCTTATACCTTCCTACGGATGACTCGCTTTACCCCTTCCATGATACAAGTCGATGATTCCTATATCCACTATATATACACATGCATACATATCACGGGGAAAATAAAGGAAAATAACAAAAACCAATGAGAGACCGTAAAGGAGGAATAGGTGCCTAACACCTTCCCATATCGTAACTTAGCCTCCGGACCCTTTTCGAATCATTTTTGGTTTCGTATGCATCAGTATGTCTTTAGATGCTGTCCTTCGGGATGGCTCCATTTCTTTTGTCTGTTTTGAGTAAAATATACTGGCGACTCTATCTCTCTACATTTTTCACCTTACCCAAATGACGTCTGCCCAAGCGCTCCCGAGAGGGATGTGCGGGACCTACGATCCTCCCTCACACGCCCTCCCGCCGTGAGGATCGGGGATGGCCACAAGTGCTATTAAGGGAGTTTACGAGATGTGGGTGAATAACCTAGCTGGAGGAGTAGGGTGAGTATATCCCCAGGTCATAGTGTCCAGTATATGGCTTCTCTCATTTTTAAGTAAGGAATATGACCGCCTCCACTACTTTTATATTTTGGGCCAGGCTTGTGAGCAATTCCGACTTGGGTAACTAGGTTATGTCAGCACACCTAGTGAGATAGAACTTTAGAGGAAATCATCCGGTGGGGGTATACTCGGAAGGATGGATATACATGGGACACATGTGTGGATGTTGTGGTATAAATACGTATATAATGGTATAGAAAATTATATACGGGTATTAAATACATGTTGTGAGAATGAATGTATTTTATATAACTAGTGAGAGTGTGATATAGTTTATTTAAAAATGATAATTTATGGAAGACAAGCATGGGATTGTTGTCTTATAAATTTTACATATATAATGGGAAAAAAATTATATACGGCATTAAATGCATAGGTGAGAAATTGTATTTACTTATATAACTGGTGTCATGATTATATGATATTCTATTAAGGGAATTTATTAAGTTAGTGTGAAGGATAACTTATAACCCATGAATATTAATACTCGGTTTAGAGTATAATGGCAAGGGGAGATTATACAAGGACTAGTTGGACGGGGTAGTACAACTAGGTGGGGTTAAGAAAACCATTAGGTGTGTACATTAATGGAGGGGTGAGTATGTCCTCAAGAGAGTGCGACGCTAACTTAAATATGAAGCGCATTTATACATTTTTAATTACTGTAGTTAATTCACTTGCTAAATATTTTCAAAATGTTTTGGGTTCTAACCCTTGCTATAAAACAATTTTCAAAACCTTTTAGGTGTCCAGCCACAGGGACGCCAGACTTGATATTTTGTTCGAGGGACATGTAGCTGCGGCACATGTGGATGCTAGCAGGAACTTGGATTAGATGCATCATTCATTCTTTCCTAGAGTAGGAATCATCCATTAGTTTCAGTTTTACTTAGGTCTTGTCGCCTAGACTTTTCAATACAGTTTTCAAATTCATTTATTCAGTTGTTGGACTATTTACTTTGGTGTCCGATGGTTTATTCGGCAAGTAGTTTAATTATTTATTCAGTTGATTTGATTCAGTTGTTGTGAATGGTTTATATGTATTTCCGCATGTTATTATTTTTGTTTAAGTAAAAAGTTAAAATTTGGCACCGGATTTTTGGAATACTAGGTGGTTAGTAAGTTTAAAAAAAATGTTTTCAACAGTGATGCTAAGAATGAACCAACTGGGATTCCTGTTTTAATTTGGTATAGGACTTATCACACGGTATTTTATTAGGCGGGGTGTCACGGTAATTAACCACCCAATATTTAGAATAAATGGATGCTATTTTTTTCAAAACATATAAAACATGAAGACCATATACAACAACAGAAAGTTATCATATATATATATACACACACACACACAACATGTACAACAAAAGAATATACTCGAAAAAGATGTTGGGCAATAGACTATACAATGTATCAAATCTTTGAAATGTAAAAGAGATACAACACTACAACCCTTGGGTAAACACTCGAATTACTCTATGTATCCTTAACTAGATATCCAAAAATGAGAATCAGCTATAACAAAAGCCCTACAATAGTCCGCACATGCTACAACTCCATATACACGGGAATGCAAGACTCAACATTGGAGCCCTTGTGGTGGGACTCCTATTATATATAATAAACAAAAACAAAAGAGTCGATATAAACAGGTCAGAGCCCAAGGTTTGAAAATAGTTTAGCAAGTGAATTAAAATGCATAATAATTATGAATGCACAATTTCATAATATAAAGTGGTGTCGCACTCTCTTGAGACTCAACCTTACCCCTCAACTATAGTGCGCACCTAAACGTATGCATTTTAATCTTAATCAACCTATCCAACTCGTCTAGGGATAACTCACCCTCAAGTCTACACTTTTACCCCACTCGCACATCTTATTTACCCAAAACGTAAGCATTTCAATCTCATCTTAAATGATTATATAACAATTCATTACTTAATAACTTTCACTAGTTATTTTCATAACATATCACACATTATCTTCAAGTCTTTATAATATTAGTGTTACTATTATATGAGATAAATCATCGCTACCAAGTTCACATACATGACACACATAATATATGTACACTAACCATCCTCCAGAGCTTTAACTCAATGGATGCAGTCTCTACAATGCTATCATTTTCTAGGGAATTACTCATATACCATCCTGGGTTATCAGCGGCCATACTCTCACATCGACTTAGTATAAACCAAATTACAACGTAGGGGAAGCGATCATAGTTCTTCACCGAAAATAAGATGAATCATACCCACGACGTCTTGCCCGTGATAAATGCCACAAAATAAAGTAGTGGACGCTATGACCTGGGTACTATACGCAACCTGATCCTCAAGCCAAGGGCCTCACCCACATCGCATAGCTTCCCATGATATCACTAGAGGGGTACGTCCACAAAATAGATATATATCGTACACAAAAGATATATATATATATATATATATATATATATATATATATATATACATATCGTATATACAAACCATATCATATTTGAATGTATATATCAATAATACCGGTTATGTGTATATCACTCATCACACTAGTTGATAATCCACAGAAGTATTCCCAATTCATTTTATGATTCAATCTCTCACTTGAACCTTTATCATCAATTACACATATGATTTATCATCAAGTTCAACATCATTAAGAGTACATCCTTAAGAGAATGTAACCTTCTGCGTACCCTTAAGAGAATGTACCCTTAACAGAATGTACATCATTAAGGGTACATCTCTCTCATTGGCCCGTATTCATCCTTAAGAGAATTCACATCGCTAGGAGAATTCACTAACAAATTCGGCATAATAAACTCCCGAATATACTCCCACATTCGTCTCGATGTATCCTCAATATCACCTCATATCATAGACCCACATTTTATCTCGTAAATGTGTTTACCATATCATATTAGAAGGTTCCCAAACACAAAACCCAAATAGAGATGAGTAGAACAAATCCTAGAAAACCACTCTAAAACAATAACATTTCTAATCGATTCACCCCTGTCCGAATCGATTTGCCTTATGCAGCGAATCGATTCGTCAATCCACAAATCGATTCAGTCTGAAGGACCTGACACTTCTGCGCAATCCGAATTGATTATCAATTGGCCGAATCGATTTGGGTCCAAGAAAAGATACTTCTGCCTTACACCAAATCGATTCACTAGGGGGCGAATCGATTCGAGTCTGCAGAATTCTGAAGTTCTCCGACTTTCTGAATAATCCATGAAATTATAACCAGAATTCATCACCTCTAACCATCAAAACTCTGATTCCAACCTAATTTAACATCACAAATAGACCTAAATATGTATCCAACCATTTTTTACACCATCAAACCCATACATAAACATCAAATGCTAGATTTCAACACAAAATCTTGGGTTTTATCATATATACGTAACATCACCATAATTTATCCACAAATTATGAAAACAAATCACACACATAATCATTTAACAAGTTTAATCACTTGCCTTAAATTCGTAGAGTCTGAATCTTCCTCGAAATCATGAATTTAACCGAAAATTATCAAAGCTCCATGGTTTTCTCCTCTTTTGTCTTCTTTCTTTGTTCTCTCAAAGTGGGGTTTTCTTACTTGAGATTACTAATCCCCATACGAGCCTAATAACCATTCACTCAATAAAACTCAACTTTAAAATGATATTACACTCTTAAAATAATACCCCTGGCAGTCATTTTGACTTTCTCGACTCTTCCCGGATCAACCGTGCACTCCAATTTATCATATGAGACTCTAAAAATAAAAACATCTCCCATTCTCATATAACTCACTCAAATACGCCCCCGTTGATAAATAACTAATACACACATACGACGTAATAACATGCAACATGATTTTTTTTTACATTATCACACTAGTAAATATATAATTCGTATAAATATTAACTATTCTACCAAAATTAATATTCATGATAAATTCTCATTTTAATTTTCAATTATACTAAATCACACAGGCACCAAGTAATTTAATATAAAAATAGGTACACGAAAGTAAAGAGTATTACATTTTGTAAGAAAAAAAAAATCAAGGAAATAATAAATATATGCCCTCAAAAGCCAATATCACTGAAGTTGAGAACCTTTAAGATGATATTACTAATTTGAGCCTTTCGACTAGTGATATATGTGATTTAAAATTAATTCATAGTGATATATGTGATTTAAAATTTATACAAAAAAGAGTGGAAAATTGTATTTTATTACTTTTATTGATAATTGAAATAGATATTGACATGTTTACTTCCTTTGAAGCAAGGATGTGGTTGTTAATGTCTATTAACATTACGAAACTAAAGTTGAAAATCAACTTAGTAAAAAGATTAAAGTGGTTCGAATATGAAGGAGATATCATACCCACAATAAAGCCAATATTATAGTTTATCCTCAAAGAGTAATTCGAATGTACCAAACACAAAGAACACATTAAGTACATGGTTTAGCAAATTGTCCTACCTATGTCCACGCGGCAGGGAGGAAGACTTGTATATTTCTATAAGAATCAGGACAGTTGGAGTGATAGGGTTCATAGATAAGAGTCCAAGTCACCGTGTGTAAGATACAAAATCAATACCCTCAACTGGGTTGAAGCCTCCCTTAGTTATAAGTATATGGGTCCTATCTTTCTATATCTCTTATGTTAATCCTATTTATAATTTATAGAACTCCTAGATCCTATTAGGATTGGTTTTCCACATCGTTTACCTGATCTTCCTAGATTTATACTTATCTCCCCAAAAACTTTTATAAACTAAACTTGTTGTCCTTAAGAACAATGTATATTCCACGTAACACATATTCCTCTCCATTCCATTGCTATGATATTGGGGTGGTAAGCCAATACACTGGTCGGACTAGTCTTGCTAATTGTATATCGCCACGTGTCATCGTGGATTTTTTAAATACTCATTTCCATATTCACACGTGCCCACTTAAGAACTGGGTACGTGATAATAAATAATGATTACTTGTTATCACGCACGCTTCCCACTTCTTCGATGTCACAAACTTTCAGGCTAATAATGGTGTGTATGCGCGTGTATTGCACTGGCCAATTTTTGAAATGACTTTTGATTTAAAATTATCAGAGGAAGGTATAAGTCAGGGAGACCCTTATACCTTAAGCATTTCAAATTCGACAAGGTATTGTCATTTCTCCTTTCTCTCTATATACTTCATCTTTACCACAGTTCCTTTTTTCCATTTTCATCTCTACTTCCCTCATATTTTCACCATGACCTGGCGTGGAAAAAAATATGAAGTTTTTTCCCCAAATAACTTTTGGGAATTTTTTCCATGTACCCAATTCCAGATAATGTTCATTAGGTTTTCGCCGGAGGATGCGGGTCTCATTGACCTTGAAAATGGTGATTTATCCTTTATAACAGTGGCAATATTAGAAGAGGGGGTTAACTTTCCCTTCCAACCATTGTTGGTGTAAGTACTCTGTTATTGTGAAATATTTCCAATCAAGGAAAATGGTAGTTTCTACTAAATTATGACGATCAGAATTGCAATAAATCATATTTATTGCACCAACCTTGGTCTAAATAAAATTCAACATTGTACATATCAATTCATAAATCAGAAGCTAAGGATATGGATATATCTTGTAAACTGGTGATGTATTTTCCTAGATTGCAGAAGGATATCAAAAGTAATATCCTTATGCTTTTTGGATCTTTGTATGGTGATAATTATAAATGTCTATGGGTCCCTTCAAGGAAGGGGAAACCTAGTAGGTCGTTCACTATTTTTATATAAATTGTGTTTGTTTTTGTTTTGTTTTTGATTGATTTCTCCTTTTGTACATATCAATTCATAAATCACAATCTATAAGACTATTAAGTTAAGTTGAGATATCTCGATCTTATTTAGAGAATGCAAATTCCAATAGATGTTCATACTAATTAGAGAGAAACAAATATTCTACCTGAGTACGAGCTAATCATTAGTTTGGTCAAGAACATCAATGTTGTTCTAGAGGTTACCATCATAAATTACATAGTCATCAGTGGTGACTCCACCCCACAAATACTCCTATTCTAAGTGACGCTACCAAAGGGGTTCACTTAAGGGAGGAGGTCAAAGAAGGGGAGGATTAAATTTTTGAAGGATTATATCCCCTTTTCTTTTGAGGTAGATATCCACCTCATATCGTCATTAGGACAAAGTAGAATCATAAGAGAATTTTTTTCATCGAGGACTTCACCTTTACATCCATCCAAACGTCCTAAAATACCTTAAAGACATAACAAGTTGATGAAAGAGATACATCAATTTGGTATCCTCTTGAGCCAACTTAAAAAAAATAGAGGCTCGTAGAACAACTGGTAGAAAAATAGCGGTCGGGGAGAAAAAGAGGATGATAACCCCAGAGATAAGGAATTCTAATATTCTGAATGACAAAGAGCGAGGTAGGTATATTAGTCTAAAAAAGGAAGACATAAAAGTATCCAGTGGATTCTCGTGCCCCTATTCATCCACCAGTATCGAACCGATTTGTCACCATCAATGAAAGATCGAGATCCAAGATTCCTCCACAGTAAAGTAGCATGACTCACCCCTGGGAGATCACTTTCCTGAAAGGTGTAGAGACCCAATTATTCTACCTTTCATATACCTCCACAGGGGCTAAATAAAACTCCTTGAACCCTCAAACGTCGGTCCTCCCTCCAAAACCCTAATCTAGAGGCCATTGGATGATTCTAGACTCTATTTGACTTGTGTTAACTCTCAAAATATAAGGTAGCTCAATTCACTTTTATAGGGCCTTGAATACCCTTTCTAACGTTCCATACCATATACTTGACTCTTTTTGTAAATTCCCAAATCTAGATGCCACAAAATGCTTTTAAGATCTGTTAGACTTCATTCAACTCTCAGAATCGATGGTAGCTCAATTAACTTTTATTGTTCTTTGAATAACCTTTCCAACGGCCCATACCGTATGCCAATCAATCTTATGATTCACATTTACTTACCTTTTCCCTCTGAAACCCTAATATAGAGGCAAAAGATGCTTTCGATCTTCATTTGACTTTAGTAAACTCTTAGAACCCAAAGTTTCTCAATGAAATTTTCTATATCTATGAATCCTCTTTCCAATGGTCCTTAAAGTGCGTGAGTCGGACTTACCATTTACATTTTAGGCCAATGTTTTTTCAAATTCATTTCAGACTACCTATAGGCACCATTGGCCCTCTACCTATCGGCATAAGGGTAACTAACTAGATTGCAAGTCAAAGGCATGCCTATAGGCAAGACTATTCTTATGTCAATAGAAAGACCCTAACACTAAAAATTTCCTATTTAAGAAAGCCACAACCTCATTATCAAGAACCTTCTTTTCCAGGTCCAAAGACCCCCATTTTCCTTAAAATCAGTGCAAGGCCTTTTAAACACCCCTTTCAAAACATTCCTTTAACATTCCATTACATCATCCATAAACCTCACCTTTCTTACCCACTTTACCACAATTACATCATCACTAAAATCAACCTACATCACCATCAAAGTTAGAATTCAAGCTTCATATAAGGTCTAAACCCTATTCATTTGAACTTGCTACATTAGTGTTATCACTTAGTTTTTTACTTACAAGTTTATTTTCACATTTAATTTTCATTTACCCACCTTAATCAACTTTCTACTTTTTATATAGTCGCCACCTTTATTTTCATAAACTCAAGAAACCAAAAAAGAGGATATAATCTTGAAACCCAAAATTAGAACTTTCCCTCCATTTTCACTTCACATTACTCCCTTGTGCACGTTTTTTAACAAACCAAAATAAGAAAAATTATAGTTTTGGATTTATGGGTTAAATACCACCCTTATATTTTTCGAGCTATGTGAACTTTGATGCCATTTTCAGCTATGTAAGCATCGTGATTTTTTTTGGGGATTTGAGCCCTCTTGCTTTTTCACTTTATTCCTTCTTACTTTATTAGTATCATGTGTTTGGGTGCATGTGTATATGTTCTTAGAAACACTATCATACATGTATATTCATTTCTTCAAAATGAGCCATGATTTGATGTGATGCTCACATTATCATATATTTTCACATTTTTTTTATTCTCTTTTGTTTTAACTCCCATCAGAGACGCATATCCACTTCCTTATAATGGATTATGATCTGGTGTATTGTATATAACGTAGCCTTTTCTCTTTGTTATATTTTTTTGGTAGCCCCGTCAAACATGCATATTTTTTCCTTTTCTATGGAATGTGATCCGGTGTGTTGCTCACATTTTGGCGGTCGTTTAGATTATTTTCGTTCTTTGTTATCTATACTCCTTAGAATGACTCGTCCTCATCTTCTCCATGATGCGGGTATGAAGATTTATTTTCTCACCTATTTCACTGCACACAAATTGTACACATGAATTGCATTTTTGAGAAAAATGAGAACATTATCATAGTCCACGATAGACAGAATGGCGGCCTTAAACCTTCCCATTTTTTAACTTAGTCCATGAACCTGTAATCGATTTGGTTTCGTAGGAATATGTTTTTCTTTGATGTTGCTTCTTTTTTTACGGCTACATATTTTTCTTGTTCTGAGAAAATAGGTTGGCGACTCCATTTTTTATAATTATACACCTTGACGACAACCAATTTATGCCCGTGGGAGCTTGCGAGCCTCGCTCGAGTGGTGAAAAGACGATTTACTTCCTTAAGCCCCACACACCATATATTTTGAGGAAAATCGTTAATTCTAGATGTCCATAGTGGTGACTTCATTGGGGACTACTTTCTTAGAGGACTAACTCTATTTATATGGGTATTTTTTCCTTATCACATTTTATCTATTTCTCTTTATGTGTGTATATATCTCCACTTGTACATTCTTTTTACTCTCATCCTCGCATGTTGTATATATGCCTTGCTTATATCGTGCTATCCATGTATATTATTTTCTCCATCATGATACTTTTCTCATCACATGATATATATCACATGTTTTCACATATTACTTGTATATACTTGTCATGTTACACTCCTTTTATTCACACTTTCACATTACTCTCACTTGCATATACTTCACATTACTCACTTGCACACAGTTCACATTACTCTTACTTGCGTACACTTTCACATAGCTCACTTGCACACACTTTCACATTAGTCTTACTTGCAAACACTTCCACGATACATGTTCTCATGTTACTCTCACTTTTCACACACATCTCTCTCACTTATGTATATTCACATGTCTCACACCCTGTATATATCTCCATGCCTTGTGTATGCTATATGTTGTATGTTACTTATACATACGTGTTAGCTTTACTCTACTTGTATAACTTAGATGTTTTCATATGACATCCATGTATATTCCCATGCTCTACTCCACGTGTAGTAGTTGTACATATTCCTTTTAGTATACATAACATTTTGCATAAAAATACTAAGTAAAACTCATTCATCTTGCACACTACTTCAGGTGAGCACCACATTTTGACCAAATTTATCCCATACTAGGGGGTCACTTCATGGTGGGTTACCGGTTCTACGGGACATGATTAACCTAAGTGATATAATTTCCACCTTCCATTGGACAAGTACTTTAGGTGTATATCAAATGGTCCCCCATTATTGTACCTTTTAATTGAACTCATAATGGTAGGTATATAGCAGGAAAATCATTCATGGAGATTGAATATATCAAATTCTCTCTCACACGTACCATCACTAAGAGGTATATCGTGAGGCAATACACTCGGGTATATCAAATGGATTTTCCACACGTACTGATGAATAATTGACCTTACAGGCAAGAGGTATATCATGGAAGTTATGCAAAGGGGGAACCCCTAAAATAATCTCCTAATGCATAAACCTCATATAAGAGTCTACCTTAGGACACTCACACTTAGTTTTCAATTTAAATGCAAAACTCCACTGAAATTTTAGGTCATCTTATCGCCAAAATTGTGTGCTACTTTGCCTATTTTATAAACTGGACCTTGTTCGTGAGTCTGAAAACAAGCCAAATTGTTTCTTGCATCGCGTATCCTATTTTTTTCGAATCGAGACTTGTCAGACATTTCACTTGCACCCTAGGCGGATCATAATACAAGTGAAACCTAATAATAACTACACAGTTTTCTTTTCTTCCTTACCTTTTTCAAAAAATAAATAAACCAAAATTCTTTTCTTCTCTTTTCAAAAATACCAAAAATATTTTCTCCTTTTCTCAAAATACCTAAAGATACTCTCCTTTTTTTTAAAACAAAAATAAAAAGAATCTTTCCTCTCATTTGTGATCCCATCTCCTAGCTTGACATGGCTCCCTAGATGCTCATATCTTCTATCAAGCTACCCCGGAGTTCTACACCCTCATTATACTCTTTTACAAAAATTGAGAGATCCCACGATAGATTCCACATGGAGAACCCTGATCATAACCCCAATGGTTATCCAAACCTAATGGCGATACATGTTCATCTCAGCACTAAGATCGACAGTCTATAGATAGATGTCTAAGAGATACAGAGAAATATGGATCAGATGCTCGGTGTTCCCAAACCTGATATTACCTTCCCCCGTGCCATAATTCGATAAGCACCTGAATAGATATGGGATCTGGAGGAGTATCAATAGGTACCTCATGCCTTATGCATCCTAACTGTTAATGGGATGCCACTAACTTAGTTGCCAATACTAAGCCTTTCCCACCCGGGGGTTAATTTGTCGATGCTTATTCCCGTTGATCCCAAAGAAGAATAACTGAACATGGTTAAGTAAGACCTCATATTTCTATCCAAGAAGTTTAACCAAATCAAGATCTCAGGGAACTTTATGGATTACATCCACATATTTACCGACCTGAAGACCCGATGCAAGAAAATATCAAACTTCGAGACATCAAAAAGTTTGAAGGTAATGGACTTCCCATCGTACATCTTCACAAATATTACCCATAGTGATTATGGTGAGCAATACTATTTAAAGGACTTTGCTAATACCAGGATTATTTCCCAATGCACACGTATTTCCTTGAATGTCAAAACTCCTTCACAATGGGCTTTTACGTATGGGTGAATCTCAGATACTAGTTAATACCATATACACCAATCACAGAGAGGAGCCTGTGTAAGTTGATAGCTGGGGGACTTTGCTGAAACACTATCAGAATTGTTTAATCACTTCACCATGTTATTTGGTGGTCACAATTAAGCAATAAACAATGTTTAATTTGAGAACACGTTGTAATATTTTGTTTATTGAAGTTATTTTATGTTTGTGGGTATTTTTTGACAATTTTAGTGCATGCAACATAAATTTAAGTTTATGTTGTTTCGTTTAAGTTTAAGTTATGTGGAATAATTTGAATGAATTATGAACTGTCTGTTCTTGTATGCAACATAACCTTTGTTTCGATCTATTAATATATGTAAATTGAAATTTGAAGATTATTTAATGGATCTCCCATAATATAAAGAGTAGATGGGGTAGAGTAGCTGAATATTAGATAATCATGTAAAGGGCATTCAAGAATCGGTAAATACTCATATAAAAATCTTAAAAGTGCCATGATTCAGTGTCCGTGCACCCGTTGTATAAGAATAAAATATAAGTCGGTAGAAGATGTTGAGTTGCATTTATAAAAGTAAGGAATTTTGAAAGACTATAATATATGGACATACCATGGTGAAAATAATGTACATTATCTTTCAAAATAATTACCGATTCACGATTGCGCAACGGAACCCCACTGAGTGGAAGTGGTACATTATTCGCCTGCACATTGTACTTTGACCGACCTAATTAATGGTACTTATGGAGTCCACCACTATCAAAACCACAAACCTATGCATGCAGATAATGTGCATTATGTCCAAGTCAATGAATAAATTGATGATAAATTATAAGAAGATCACGAATACATACAATTGAAATTCAACACAGCTAGACCCTTATATAAAGATTGCAATGAAGATCACTCGATATTATTTGCAATGATTGGTTTGCATAATTGAAAAAGTCAATTTGTTTTGTTAGGAAACATCATAAACATAATTCTTAGATGGGTTAAAAATATTATTCCCAAAGAGAACATGCCCAGACAATTATCCTAGCATGAAGAAGATCTAGAAGGGGGGTTTAAGGTAGAAATATGTTCATGCATGCAAGTATGATTGCATATTGTACCGAAACGATTACAAAGAAAAGTATGAGTGTCCTGTCTATAGTAAGCTATGATATATGTCTTCTGAGAGTGGTAAAGACAAGATTTCAAAATATCGGAAAGTGCTTGCAAGTTCCACATAACTTTTTAAAGTATTTTTCCTTCAGTCCACAATTAAAATAATTTTTCAATGTATCGTGGATAGAAGAAGCCATGACATAGCATGCTCGATGCGAGGTGGGGATGGAATTTTATGCCCTATCCGATTAATTAACTCATCTGGCATCTTCCAAATGAACGATACCCTGAATTTGCGAAGAAATTTCATAGTGTCTGTTAATTCATTATTAATCGATGGATTTAACCCTTTTGGTAATTTAGTCACTAATCATAGTTACTGGCCAGTTCTGATGGCGCCTTTAAGTCTCCCTTCAACATTGTTCATAAGAAAGGAGTTCACATTATTATCGTTATTGATACCCGGGATGAAGGCCCTCGATAATAATATTAATATTTTTTAACCCCATTAATCGAAGAACTTGTAAAGTTTTAGGTTAAAGGCATGAGAGTGTTTGACGATCATAAGTGTGAAGAGTTAAAATTTAAAGGAATGGTGTGTAATACCCCATATTTTTTAAAGCTTTTATTTTAATTATGGGATTAGGATTAATTAATTTAAATGGAGAGAAATTATTTATAATTATTACGAATTTAAATTAAATAGTTACTAGCGTGATAAGAGTTCGTATTCACTGGCGATAATTATTTTTAATATTACTTAGCGAGCAAAGTAATATACAAATGTAAAAATATATTAAAATTGTCGTCAGTGAAAAATACGACAGTGATAGAAATTAAGTCGGGTCGCGCATGTCAGTTGTGTCGGGACTAAATTAGTGGAATAAAAAGTAAAATATTTATAAGTCACTCATATGGTCCTTTCGAGTGCGCCGTTGAGAACAAAAGGGTCGAGAGAGTCAGAAAAGTCTACCCACGGCTTAGTTTGCGTTCCGAGGCAGTTTTAGGCCCAACCGGCACCCTAGAAGGGTATTTTGATAAATTATATTTTTTGAGTAAATTAAAGGACAAAAATTAGAGAAATAAAAGATCTCAAATGTGGGTTATATTAGGTTCTCTTCCGTAAGAAAATAATTAGACATAGAGAGAGACCCAAAAGAGAAAAAGAGTAAGAAACATCCAAGGAAGAGCAACCACAAATGCACCTCTTCCACCACCGCGACCACCATCGCGTAAATTAGAGAACAAGGGTCGCAACTATACCAATAACATCAAAGGATTCAACCATATTTCATAAGGAAAGCGTTTAAATCTTGCTCTTTTAGCATTAAATGTAGTCATGTTAGTGTAGGAGATGAAACCCCCTTAAATTATATATAATTTGATGAAGAATTCATGATTAACCGATATATTAGGGTTAAATTGATATCAAGTTAAATGGTTCTGGTAATTTGAATATTAAATATGAATTTATGTTGATATTTTCGGAGTAAATCTATGATTAAAAAGGCTTAATTGGAAATTTTATGAACTATGGTTTGTGAATCTAAAATTTGGGGATTTTTGGTTTGTGGATTAATTAATAATGAATTTATGTGTTTAAGATATTAGAAATCTTTCTTTAATGTCGAAAATTCAAATGGAATTGAATGTAAGGAGTTTGGGACGGATTCATAGAGGTTATAGGACTATTTACGAGATGGAGCCTGGTTCAAACGAGAACCCTTGTCGTGCGATATGTATTTCAAACGACAGGCTATCTCATTCAAATAAGAAAGCTTCTGGTTCGAATGATAATGACAGTTCTGGGAAATTTCTTCGGTTTCATACCCTAGGTAGCATGTTTAGTTAAAGTGATATTTAGCAGTTTAATTAAGATTTGGGTAGAGAAGAATCGATGGGGAATATAGTAGGCACAATAATTTATTATAATTAGAGACACGAGTTATCTCTAAGTGACGAGCGAGAGAGTATTCGCAATCTAGTATGGGTAATGCAAGTAGTAATGAGATATACTACGTATAAATTAAATAATCGGGTTGTATGTATACCTAATTAACTTGATAGGTTGCATGAATGCCTATAATGATATGTATTATGTGTATGACATACCATTCATACTTTCTATCACGAGAGGTTGGGAAAAGGGGACAGTCCTATCTTGAGGAGCCTTCGGGGGGATATTTGAGTGATACCTCAAGGGCATGGAACCTAGGTACGGGCTATTTGAGGATAATAGTATTGATGGTCATATAGGGGCATAGGTATGTTTGTAGCCCATAGGTTTGGAACCATGTTCGCCTCCAATATGTGTGAATTTTAAATTTATGGTTCGTGGGAGATTTCGAACCCATTATCCTTATTCAGTGCGAGATGTATCGGGAATTGATGGCAGAGTATGAGGGCACAGTAGCTGAGTGGAGGTGCCTTTAAGTATATATATATATATATATATATATATATATATACACCTAAGTGATACTTGATGTGTGAAGGTATGTGGATGAGATATATAATGATGTTAATCCCTGAATAACTTAAATAAGCGACCACTAACGTGATTTATAAATATTTCCCGAATTGAGAAAACATTCGTGAAAGTATTTAATATAGTGTTGTAAGGAAAAATACGGGTTGGTATTGCGAGTAGTGATTAGAAGTATTTTTGTTTATAGTTTATCTAGATGATATAATTATTAATGGGTTTAGAGGTGCGTTAGGGCTGCACATTAGTTGAGAGGTGAGAATCTCAAGTGATCATTCGAAAAGCTAACATGCGCATACTGTTTGCTTTACTGCAACATTTAAATACTTGATAAATTTTTTAAATGTTTTACACTCGGGCTATGACCCGTCTCTTGCAAATATTTTCTCTCTTGTCAAAATATTTTAGGTGCCCGACCATAGGGACACCAAGCATAGGAGTTCCATTAATTTGACGTGATGTAGCTGTTGTGGAAGTTACATGACCTCGGTAGTAGACGCCTGCATATCTTCCTATTCTTCATTTCGATCTATTTACCTCTTTTAGGGAATGTTGCCCCTTTCTATTAGACAGCTAGAGGTTTATGGATTCATTTATTTATTCAGTTCAGTATTGGATTATTTCGGTGGGATTATTGTACTTGATACTTGGACTAGGTGTTTTTACTCCGCTGCATTTATTATTTCGTCATTTCCTTTCATATTAGTTTGGTTTGTATGGTGAATGTTAATTATTCATTAATTTGATTTTACAATCAACTGGATATTCTAATTTAATTTAATAAAAGACTGATCACCCGATATTTAATTAGGCATGGTGTCACAGGTGGTATCAGAACATCAGGTTCTAGAGTCTTTAGGATCTCTACGGCTTATTATTCTTTCAGCGTTGCCATAACGTACATATTAGCAAATCTTATTTGCATTCAGATGTGTTGGTGTGCCGAACAATGAACTATGACCGGCGAGAGCCGTTGGGAGGACAGCAGGAGGAGGGGCTCAATGGAGGTTGTAGAGTATTTTCTAGGATGATGACCATAGTCAAAGTCACCCCTATTATGGCACAGGAAGTTAGGATGATAAATACTGTTAGGGTGCAGCATATGATTTTCAAGTATCGCTATTGTAGATAGGGGTGCCAAATTATACTCACCCAGCATGGTTGGAATAGGAGAGAGTCAGGTCGGTCTTTGAAGAGGACCATCAGTGGAAATTCTAGAAATGCGGAGATTGTGTGTGTTTGTTAGCTAACGGAGGTTAAATATTCAAAGGCTTGGGCATATGGCATAGAGTGGTTAACCGGAAGTGAAAATTTGGGGTAAAATTTTCCTTCGCTCGTAGGATCAACATTATAATGGTGAGAGTCAACCACCACATTTAGAAGTGGAATGTTGTGTCAATGGAAGGATCTTAGGTATGGTTTTCCTGCAAGTTCCTTCACCAGATGTTCAGGATAAGATGTGAACATTGTTCTTAACTCATCACAGGAGGTCTAGACAGGGATCCATTTGTGAAAATGAATTTAATTATTTATAAAATTTTGTACCGGAGAAGTAGGTACAATGGAGAAGAGGGTTCTAAATGGGAAATTGACTCGTAAGAAGAGTTTATAATAGTTAAGGGAAATTCTGCTTGGATGGTCAATGTAGATGGTGACAATGTGGCATTTGGTCAATAGAAATGTTAATGCTTCTTTATGTGGGGAGCTAAAAGAATCAAAAAATTTAGTTAGAGAGTAAGACTGGGTGAAACGGTGTTAGTAAAGCACCAGAAATGGAAGACCCATTAAGGGACCCATTTAAATGATTCAAATAACTAAATTCTTACCAAGTGATGGTGAATTCAGTCAGGGCTGTTGAGGCCAACAATGTATTCCATAGGATTGGTGGAACTAGGGGAATAACGGGGGTAGCCATTAAAGTTCAGACTACCAGAGTCCGAGAGAAGGACAACCTTGATATGGTTAGTATGACCAGAAATAAGTGGATTATATATAGAAGTATTTTGTGGAGAGTAGTACCATATACATTAGGTTTTTTCCCGAAGCGAGTAAAGGGACGAGAGTATGGTGTCTAGTAAGGGCACAAAATTAAACTAGTTTTTGTTTTGGTTCGGATAAACGTGTTATGTCCGGAAACCCTTTGAGCAGCCAGGGTGATTGGTAAGGTAGAAAATATTATTTTTGTCCTCGGAGAAGAAGGTATGTTTCATGTGACTCAAATGAGTCACGGTACTTTGATTTATGCTAGATTCGCGTGTGAGAAGAGTTTAGTGCATGTATGGATAACATTATTATTGTGTGTATGTTTTCCCTGATATAGCAGGGTTATATCTGGTGCCACCGCGGGCGAGCGAGTGTATTGATATATTTTGGTGAGATTACTCATTTTAGTCACATTTTATATGATTATGTCATTATACTGGATAAGGATTTATAGTAATGGTTAGAACGATAGTGGGCAATTATTGCAAGGCTATTAGGATTGTTTCTCTAGGGCAGGATGTGTTGTTTTGGTGATGCCTCATTTGCGAGAAGGTTGAGCTCGCATCCATATTATTGTTATAGGAACTTCGCAGAGTATAATTGTCTCCAAATGTTTGATCCAGGTGTGTAGGGACTTTATTGATATGATTTGAGGTGTATTAGGCTTCCTATCGAGCGGAGAGATTTTGCTTGTTATCATGTTTAGCGCTTAGGGCTTGGTGGTAGGAAGAGCACATTGTAATATCACTCCTTTAGAGGCGTGGAAGTTGAGAGTTATACTTATATATTTGAGGATAAGAATATGAGAGTCCTAGTTGTGTTCGAGGTTTATGGAATTTGATGACCATTAATGTTGAGTGATAGTGAATTTGGAAGGGGGAGTTCCTTATTTAAATGTAATTTCAGGAGGAAATATATCTTTCATGTTAAGAGACGGAAATTTAGGGTTACATGTTATGGAAAGAGGGCCTAATGGATTTCGAATACCGAAAATGTTAGGCAGTAATGTATCGGGGTGTTACTTGTTTGGATTTCTCTTTGCGATACATCCCAAGCATGAAACTTAGCGTCATGTTGGAAATAGGGATATGTTTGGTCATTATTCCATCAGTCTGGTACCTAGGTAATTATGGAAGTACGTAGTTATAAATGTAAGTTGGAATTTATATTACGATATAAGGCCAGTGGATCCGATTGTGCGATGAGGAAACATTAAACTTTTTGTTATAACCACGAGCTTAAAGGTGGAATGATGTTAAGGAGTGCTTAAAATTTCAATATCTGGGATTATTGAGGATACCCAAGGGTTATATCCACATTGTGAATGCAGTTTAAATAAAGAATTGGGTGTTATGTGTGAATCGTATGTGATGTTTACGCACGTATGTGCGGTTTATAGGGTGTGTGGGCGTCCTAGTTAGCTAATGTCAGAATCGTCCGAATTAAAGAGACGTGGGAATGAATGAGTGAAATATATGCCTGTGGGGCTGACATAACGAAGTGGAAGTGGTAGAGTGGATTAAGCTTCATGTGAGAAGGACAACAATCCATGCATATGTGTGCGGTCAGAGTAACACCTGAATTTGGTTGGAAAGCTGTGAAAAGCCATTTAAAAATGGATATCTCTTGTGAAGAGGAAACTAAACTATTATGGAAATTTGGAGCGAAGTCCAACCAAGTCGAATGTTGAGAATGAATTGCAAGTAAATAGAATGATGATGTGAATAAGGTATAAAGAGTTCAAAAGTGCACATTGTAGCGAAAAGTTCACAGGTCAAAACTTTTGGTATACCCGGGGAAGAAGAGGAGTATTAAGTACCGCTTAATGTGAAACACTATAAGTGGAAGTCAGTGTTGAGCGAGACATAGTGAGTAGTCTCTACATGCACCACTAATAGATAAAAATTGGTTGAAGCAAGGTGATCAACCAGAAAACTTTGTATCAAGTCGATGATTCGATTAAAGGAAGGGGGGAAGCCAAGATGGTAATTTTTTTATGGGTTTCCAACCTCAAGATAAGGTCACAATTTCCTTCGAATGTGTGTAACAAGTTTACCAAAAAGGAAGTAATTGTTATTCCTTTGGGGTGAGTTACACTATTAGATAGTGTGCCCCAGTCTCTCTTTAAAAAGAAGGATCGTGCCGATTCATGGTCCTGCCCAGTATTATTTTGAACCAGGATGAGATCCTTGAACCCCACCTCCAATATGGGATTTTAGGAAGGAGTGGAGATGACATTTTATTTTGAATAGGTCGTATCACTTATAGCCCGAGGAGTACACGCAAGGTGATTAACAGCTAGCGAAGGTATGAATGTGATTTTGGAATCCGTGTGATTATTTCATTCCCACAACTGATATAACTGGTAAGTGAAGTATAATATAATAATAGGAAGAAAATATTACCTAATCATAGAGTTGTGTGTAAACACTCGTTCTTGTTTGCTGTGAATATGGTGCTTATTGCGGTTTTGTGTGGAAAAACCTTAACCATTCACCCTCCAGTTGTTTAGAGTTGAGTGGATAATCAGAAATTATGAATTGTTCGAGGGTTAGAGTACAAAGACTAAAGTGGAATAACCACAAACAGTCTTGGTTGGTTTTTGACTGTCATAAGAGTACCGTCTCTAGGAATAGAGATTTGAAGGACTGACATATCGTTTCTCTCATGATGAGAATTTTGTGTTTAGATGAATACGAGAAGTTGGCCCGTAGTGATGTGTGACCATCCAATAATATTAAAATAATAAGGCCAATGATGTATAGGCTCGTCCTATACAAATGTAGTGGGTAGGAGCATAGTGTGAGGTGTTGTTATTGAGATACGACTTATAACTGATGAAGAATATAAGTATATAGAGAGTTAAACAAGATTTCTATGAAGTTGGAACTATATAGTGATCGAGCCTTACCTTGAGGTTAATTTCGAGCACCGGAGGATACGGTGTTGTAAGATCCCCAGTCTTAGTAGCGGTTGTGTCTGAATTTCGGAACGAAGTTCCGTATTAGGGGGAGTACGTAATACCCCATATTTTTGAAATATTTTATTTTAATTATGGGATTAGGATTAATTAATTTAAATGGAAAAAATTTATTTATAATTAATTCAGATTTAAATTAAATAATTACTAGCGTGAGAGGAGTAAGTATTTATTGGTGAAAATTATGTTGAATATTACTTAGAGAGTAAAGTAATATATAAATGTGGAAATATATTAAAGATGTCGTGAGTGAAAAATACGACAGTTATAGAAATTAAGTCGGGATGTGCGTGTCAATCATGTAGGGACTAAATTAATGGAATAAAAAGTAAAATATTTTTAAGTCGCTTATATGGTCATTTCGAGTGTGCTGTTGAGTCCGGAAGGGTTGAGATAGTCAGAAAAATCTACTGGGGGCTTAGTTTGGGTTCCGGGTCAGTTATAGGTTGAACAGGTACCCCGAAAGGATATTTTGGTAAATTGTATTTTTGGAGTAAATTAAAGGACGAAAATTAGAGAAATAAAAGATATCATATGTGGGTTAGATTAAGTTATCTTTCGTGAGAAAAAAATTAGACACAGAGAGAGACCCAAAAGAGAGAAAGAGGAAGAAATATCCAAGGAAGAGCCACCACAAGTGCACCTCTTCCACCACTGTGACCACCATCGCGTAGATCAGAGAATGAGGGTCGTAACTATACCAACAGCATCAAAGGATCAGATCATATATCGTAAGGTAAGTGTTTAAATCTTGCTCTTTTAGCATTAAATGTAGTTATGTTAGTGTAGGAGATGAACCCCCCTTAAATTACATATGATTTGATGAAGAATTCATGCTTAACCGACATATTGGGGTTAAATTGATATCAAGTTGAATGGTTCTTGTAATTTGAAGATTAACTACAAATTTATGTTGATATTTTTCGGAGTAAATCTGGGATTAAAAAGGGTTAATTGGAAATATTATTAACTAGGGTTTATGAATCTAAAATTTGGGGATTTTTTGTTTGTGGATTAATTAATCATGAATTGATGTGTTTAAGATGTTAGAAATATTTCTTTTATGTGGTCAATTGAGTTGGAATTTAATGGAAGGAGTTTGGGACAGATTCATAGAGGTTTTAGGAATGTTTATGGAGGAAAATGTAGCAGGTGAAGGTTGGGGACGAAACTACTCAATCTCGTTCAAACGAGATGGAGCCTAGTTCGAACGAGAACCCTTGTCGCGCGATATGTCGTTCAAATGACATGCTATATCTTTCAAATGAGATAGCTTCTGGTTTGAACGAAAATGCAAGTTTCTGGGAAAGTTTTTTTGTTTCATACCTTGGGTAGCATGTTTCTTTAAAGTGATGTTTAGCAGTTTAATTAAGATTCAGGGAGAACAGAATCGATGGGGGAATATAATAGGCACAATGATTTATGATAATTGGAGAGACGAGGTATCTCTAAGTTACGAGTGAGAGAGTATTCGTAATCTAGTATGGGTAATGCAAGTAGTAATGAGATATACTACGTATAAATTAAATAATCAGGTTGTGTGTATACATAATTAACTTGATAGGTTGCGTGAATGCCTATAATGATATGTATTTTGTGTATGACATACCATTCATACTTGCTATCACAGGTGGTTGGGGAAAGGAGATAGTCCTATCTTGAGGAGCCTTCGAGGGGATATTTGACTGATACCTCAAGGGCATGGAACCTAGGTATGGGCTATCAGAGGATGATAGTGTTGACGATCATATAGATGCGTAGGTATGTTCATAACCCATAGGCTTAGAACCATGTTCTCCTCCAATATGTGTGAATTTTAAATTTATGGTTCGTGGGAGATTTCGAACCCATTATCCTTATTCAGTGCGTGATGTATCGGGACTTGATAGCAGAGTATGAGGGGACAGTAGATGAGTGGAGGTTCCTTTTAGTATATATAATATATAGTGATGTGTGTGTATATATATATATATAGTGGTACTTGCTGTGTGAAGGTATGTGGATGAGATATATGATGATACAATCCCTGAATAACTTAAATAAGCGAGCACTTAACGTAATTTATAAATATTTCCCGAATTGAGAAAACATTCGTGAAAGCATTTAATATAGTGTTGTAAGGAAAAATACGGTTTGGTATTGCGGTTAGTGATTAGAAGGATTTTTGTCTATAGTCTAGATAGATGATAGAATTATTAATGGGTTTAGAGGTGCGTTAGGCATGCAAATTAGTTGAGTGGTGAGAATCTCAAGTGAGTGTTCGAAAAACTAACATACGCATACTATTTGCTTTACTGCAGCATTTAAATACTTGCTAAATTTTTTAAATGTTTTACACTAGCGCTCTGGCCTGTCGCTGCAAATCTTTTCTCTTTTGTCAAATTATTTTAGGTGCCCATCCATAGGGACACCAAGCATAGGAGTTCCATTAATTTCACGTGTTATAGTTGTTGTGGAAGTTACAGGACCTCGGTAGTAGACGCGTCCATATCTTCCATTTCTTCATTTAGAGTTATTTACCTCTCTTTAGGGTATGTTGCCCCTTTTCTATTAGACAGTCAGATATTTATGGATTCATTTATTTATTTAGTTTCTTATTGGATTATTTCAGTGGGATTATTGTACTTGATACTTAGATTGGATGTGTTTACTCTAGTTGCATTTATTATTTCAGTCATTTCCCTTCATATGAGTTGGTCTTGAGCATGGTTAAGATAGTTTATGCCGAGCTTCAGAAACCCCAAGCCTGGCTCACATATCCTAATTTACACCCCTAACCGTAAGATAGAAAATAAATAGCCTGAAATAGTGCAAGTCTCATGATCGGCACATCATCATTCAATTAATCCCTCTGGTGTTTAGGCAATGTTTTTTCAAGCACAAAGATAACCATCTGTCAATTATGCAAATAATTTTGTGCTTTACCCTACTTTGTGTAAAAATGGTAAACATAAATCACTTTAAAGCTGCAAAACCAACTTTATCTGAGGCAGTTTGTGTATTAGATAAATATTATCCTTCATCAATCTTCGGTATTGTGACACCCCGCCTAATTAATCCCAGGTGATCAGTCCTAAATCAAGTTAGAATAGGTTTCTCATTTGGTCCATTCTTAGCATCACTGTCGTTTTATTTAAATTACTAACCACCTAAGTGAGAAAAATAGACTGGTGTCAATTTTTATCTTTCATTAATTAAACAAAAACCCATGCGGAAAATACAACAATAAAACAATCACAGATAATTTAACTAATCATTCCACAAGTAAAATTTATTAACCGAATAAACCATCGGTCCAAATAAAAATCCCATAAAGACAAGAATAAAATCCCAACAAGTCTAAGAAATAAATAAATGGAAAGTGAGCGACATGCTTGAATAAATAATAATGAGTCTCTACATTATGAATGAGAGAAAGAGGCGTCTATCAAAGGTCCCGCAACATCCACATATGCTGCAGCAACGAATTTCCTGGAACCGAGTCAAGTCTGGCGTCCCTGTGGCTGGACACCTAAAAGGTTTTTAAAAAGTTTTTATAGAAAGGGTTAGTACCCAAAACATTTGAAAACATTTAGCAAATGATTAACTTGCAGTAATAATAAAAATGCATGCTCTACATATTTTAGTTAGTGACGCACTCTCTTGAGAACTTCCTTGCCCCTCCTCTAATGTGCACCACTAACGCTTTAATTATCACCTAGTTATCTAACTCATGACTAGATAATTATTAAAGTCTCCTTGAATCCCTTCTACTCTAATTTGAGTAACTGTGATGATGATTTTTAAGTCATTAGCACTATCAACTTAATTAAATCATTTCCCTTTTTAATTCATATAACTACTCCACTCGTTATACGTATACAACAACTCATGCTTGTATTTATTTAGCCCGTATATAATAATTACCTAATTATATACTTAAAATTTATTGTAGCATTCACACACATACTGGAATACATAAAACACTAACATCCACCCGAGTAAAAATACTCCCCGGATAAAATTTCTCTAAAGTGCTAGTACACTAGGTATATTCGCATATCCTAGTTATCCAAATTAGATTCGCTCACTAACTTGGTTTAGTATACGATTGGAGGCGGTCATATTCCTTCCCGGAAAGTGAGATGCCCCTCACCCCCTGTAACGGACGCTATGACCTGGGAATCTACTCGCCCTACTCCTCAAGCTAGGGGATTCATCCACTGCGCGTAACCTGCCCCTATAGCACTAAAGTATAATAATATCTAACCACTGATATTAAGGCATACACTATATACATATACTATCACACACCGTATATATATATACATACATAAAAATGTTCCAGCTACACCGTGTACTAAACCCGTGACACAAGCCTATTCCATTTTTATTATGAGGTTATTACCCAACTCGAATCATTAATTAATTTGCATTAATAATTTCAGTTACTTTTGATGTTGCCCTCACCGTTTAATTGGAATCCATCTCATAGCCGGAATTAACCTCACCCGAGTCTAAATCCCGACTCTAAATTACTTAGTCCATTACTAAATGAAATAATATACTCCGATGTCGCTCAACCAATTTTGACGTGACACCCAATTTCTACTCCCATTTTCTAATTTATTTCCCCACAATTAATCAGATTTAAAACATGTATAAATTTTTCTCCATAATTAATCACATAACAATTTTTATATAAATCTCTCCCTATATAATTAAAACAGGGCGAACTGTCAGTTTCTGCCGACCGTCGATCGATCGACTTCATGGCGTCGATCGATCGATCGAACAGGTACTCGTCTTCTTCGCGAAGACAGACAGCCATGGGCGAAAATCTGCAAGCCCTAATTTCCTTCTACACTAAAACTAAATCCCTTTTAGCATTTGTACATATTAGGAAACTCATTAGGGATCTCCAGAATATTCATCAACATAAATAATTCGTCCATTTACTCCAAATTTCTAAATTTGGGGAAAGTTTCATCATAAACCCTAGGTCCATTTATACCCCAAATTTCATCATCAAATTCGTTTTCAAATATGCAGACATCATTCTACCAGATATGCAATAACTCACCATTATCAGATTTTACAAGAATTATCACCCAAATTTCGTAAATCAGAATGGTTGTTTTCAAAATCCCATGTTCATTCCATTAACAACCAAAAACGAATTTCTACTTAATCACTACGCATGAATATGAATCGAAAACAGATTTAATGCTATTGCAAGTTATCCACTTGCCTTAAGGTTCGTAGAGTCTGAATTGGAGCTAAATCCCAAGGTTGAAGATGACCTTTGTTGGCTCTCTTTTGATCCCCAATATGGCTTGGCTGCTGCTAGGGTTTCCTAACCCTTTAGTGCCTCTTCTTAATTAAGCACAGCCATCCTAAATCTTCCTTTTATTAACTTAATAATCCAATTCACGTTTTTTGACTAATGGGCCAAGCCCAAGTGACCAAAATGTCCCCGAGTGGACCCGACTATGTCTAAAAACGTCCCGTGACCCGTTTACTACCCCCGGGTACACTTTTCCGACTATCTCAGCCCATTCGGACTCAACTGTACCCTCAGAATCTGCATCCGAGTTAATTTATAAAAATACTTATTCCCCACCCCATATAGTCTTATACCGACTTTCGGATGTGATAGTCATTAATACTCTAGACGACATCATTACATTATTACTATTCACTAAGTAATTTAATTTGCCTAAATATTAACCATTCACTCTCCGATTAATATTTAAATTATATTTTTACCATAATTAATTCATTAAATCACAACACACTAGTAATTTGAATTTCCGAATTAATTAAATATTAAATGTACTAGAAATACGGGGTGTTACATACTCCCCCCCTTATAAAGGAATTTCGTCCCCGAAATTAGATCGTACCTGTGTTGAAAAGTTCTGGATATTGTTCCCGCATATCCTCCTCTCGCTCCCAGGTAGACTCGTCAACATTGTGATGACCCCACTGTACCCTAACCAAAGGAACAACCTTGGATCGTAATTTCCGCTCACTATGATCCAGAATTGCTACCGGCCTCTCCTCATACGAGATGTCTGGCTGTAAGTCGATCTTCTCGAGTGGAATATGCCAAAAGGCTCTCTCGCTCCTTCTATATTTCTTCAGCGATGCCACATGGAATACATCGTGTATCCGCTGAAGATGTTCTGGTAACCCAAGTTTATACGCCACCGGTCCCACCCTCTCAATAATAGGGAAAGGTCCTACGTATCGAGGTGCTAACTTACCCTTCTTGCCGAATCTCATCACCCTTTTCATAGGGGATACCCGGACTAAAACCTGGTCCCCAACCTCTAGCTCCACATGTCTTCGAGAAGCATCAGCATAACTCTTCTGCCTGTCCTGAGCTATTCGAATCCTTCCTCGAATCAACTCTATCTTGGCAGATGTCTCCTGGACAATCTCCGGCCCCAAGAGTTTATTGTCCCCCACCTCTAACCAACAAGCGGGTGAACGACAAGGTCTCCCGTATAGTGCCTCAAACGGTGCCATCCCAATCGTGAATTGGTAAGAGTTGTTATACGCAAACTCTACCAAAGGAAGATATTTCTCCCACTCTCCCCCGAAGTCCAAAATGCACATTCTGAGCATGTCCTCCAGCATCTGATTAACTCTCTCAGTCTGTCCGTCAGTCTGTGGGTGGTACGCTGTACTCAAGCGCAACTCCGTGCCCATTGCCTCCTAAAAGCTCTGCCAAAAGTGGGCAACAAAGATTTTATCTCGGTCGGATACGATATTTATCGGTACTCCATGCAGCTTAACAATCTCTGCTATGAATAGCTGTGCATAACGCATCATCTCAAAGTCTGTGCGTACCGGCAAAAAGTGGGCTACCTTAATCAACCGATCCACAATAACCCATATGGAGTCGTGACCCTTCTGCGATACCGGTAACCCTGTGATGAAGTCCATGGAGATGCTCTCCCACTTCCACACGAGAATTTCTAACGGCTGTAGCATCCCTGATGGCCTCTGGTGGTCAACTTTCACAAGCTGACACGTGGCACACTTCGAAACAAACTCCGCTATGTCCCGTTTCATCCCTGCCCACCAATACTGCCTCCTCATATCTTGGTACATTTTATCCCCACCGGGATGTACCGCAAATTTTGAACCATGGGATTCTGTCATAACTGCGTGCTTCAAATCCTCATCCTCTGGTACCATTAACCTCCCATTAAAACGTAGGCCTCCTTCTGAGCTAATCGAGTAACCCTCTGCTCCCTCAGCTAACAACTGGCCCACCCTATCCCGGCAAATCTGATCCTCTGCCTGAGCCCTCACCACTCGCATAATGATTTCGGGCGTGATGGATAGAGCTGACATGCAAGCCTTGGCAACGTCATCCTCATATTGAAGCTCTTTCCACTTAGCTTTCCATATCTCCGATATCTCCCCAGTCGGCCTTCGGCTCAATGCATCCGCTACCACATTGGCCTTACCAGGATGATACTGAATATCAAACTGGTAGTCCTTCACGAATTCTAGCCACCGCCTCTGCCTCATATTCAGATCCTTCTGTGTGAAGAGATACTGAAGCGACTTGTGATCCGTGAATAGAGTAAACTGCTCTCCTAGAAGATAATGCCTCCATATCCTTAAAGCAAAAACGACCGCTGCCAACTCTAGGTCGTGAGTGGGGTAATTCCTCTCGTGGGGCTTTAGCTTCCTAGAAGCATAAGCTATAGCCCTTTCTTCCTGCTGGAGCACACCCCCAAGACCCCGTAAGGATGCGTCTGTGTAAACCCGATACTCTAGCCCTCCCTTTGGCAATGCCAGCACGGGTGCAGATGTTAACTTGTCCTTTAGCTCGTCGAACGCTAATTGATAACTATCATCCCACTTGAAAGGTACCCCTTTCCGAGTCAGATTCGTCAAAGGTCCTGCAATCTTAGAGAATCCTTTAATGAATCGCCTGTAGTAACCAGCCAAACCCAAAAAACTGCGCACCTCGGTCGGTGTCATGGGCTGTCCCCACTCCCTCACCGCTGACACCTTATCCGGATCCACTGCAATACCCTGATCTGACACGACGTGACCAAGGAACTGTACCTCCCGTAGCCAGAACCCACACTTCCCGAATTTGGCATAGAGCTGATGATCCCTCAGTGTCTGTAGAACCATGCGTAAATGCTCTGCGTGCTCCTCCTCGGTACGCGAGTAGATTAGGATGTCATCAATGAACACGATGACAAACTGATCTAGGTACTCCCTGAAAACCCTATTCATGAGGTCCATGAACATTGCTGGTGCATTGGTGAGCCCGAAGGGCATCACCCTGAACTCATACGATCCATACCGCGACAGGAAAGCGGTCTTAGGAACATCCTCTTCTCGGATACGCAGTTGATGATACCCTGACCTCAAGTCGACTTTGGAGAAGTAAGACGCCCCTCTCAGTTGGTCAAATAAATCATCAATCCGAGGCAACGAATACTTATTCCGTATCGTCACCTTGTTCAGCTCCCTATAATCCACGCACAATCGGAGTGACCCATCTCGTTTCTTCACAAACAACACCGGCGCACCCCATGGAGATGTACTCCGCAGAATAAAACCCTGACCCAGTAGTTGCTGAATCTGCTCCCTCAATTCCCGCATTTCTGAAGGGGCCATTCGGTAAGGTGCCCGAGCAATAGGCCTCGTCCCCGGTGCCAAGTCTATAACAAATTCGATTTCTCTGCTGGGTGGTAATCCTGGTATCTCCTGGAATACATCCTCAAAGTCCCTCACTACAGGGATAGAGTCTAAAGAAACTTCCACTTCCTGCGAGGTTTCTTCCCCAATGTAGTATAGATGAGTGGTCGAGCCTCCCTCTGGTCGAGGCATCGTCACAACAAACATCTCCTGTCCCGGAATGGCGAAGATAAGGCTCCCACCGAAGCAATAAATCATGGCTCTATAGTCAGCGAGCCAATCCATACCGATGATCACGTCATGAACATGCATATCTAATACCAACATGTCCGCAGGTAAAACTAAACCGCCAATCTCCACTCCTACTCTCCGACATATAAAGAATATAAGCGACCCATTTCCCAAAGGTGAGTCGACACACGTAACAGTGCTCTCTGCGGTGGCTAACAACCCTAAAGCCTTCACGAAATGTGTAGCTATAAAGCAATGAGTGGCCCCCGTATCAAATAATACCCGACCCATAGTGCCATGGATAGAGAACGTACCCTCGATCACGGGCGGCGCCTGCTGTGCTGGAGGATTGGGAACGTCCCGAACGTTATACACACGTCCGTAGTGCATCTGCCCCTGCTGCTGTGGGGAGGGTGGTGCTGGTGCTGCTGGTGGCATTTGACCCTGTTGCCCTTACTGGGCACCCTGCTGCTGGCCTCTGCCCCTCTGCGGGCACTCCCTCTTGAAGTGTCCTGGCTGGCCACAGGAGAAACAGCGTTTCTGGTCGTCACCCTGCCGTTGGCCCTGCTGGCCCTGACGTTGCTGGCCCGGTTGGCCTCCCCCGTTGTTCCCTTGGCCCTGACGGCCCTGAGGAACCTGCTGTTGCTGATTAGGGCCTGGTTGCCCCTGTCTGAACCCCTATCCTCCCGGTCGGAACCCACCAGGCTTAAACTTCTTAGCCTGATTCCCTTGCTGAATGATGACCTGCTGCTGTGTGCCACTCGTCTCACTACTAGTGACCGCTTTGCCCTGCTGGCTCGGCTCACCTGCCTTCTTGTTCCCCTTAGTGTGGAAACGATGATCCTGACAATGTATAAGTACGGCATTAACGACATCTGTATAGGTCACCAATGCCGGGTTTCCAATCAAGTGCTGCCTGATTCTCCAAGCCAGACCATCCATGAACTTGGACTTCTTTCGCTCCTCATCGCTCACCTCGTTTGGCACAAAGTTTGCCAAACGGGTGAACTCCTCCTCATATTCTGCCACTGACCTGTCACCCTGTACCAACTCGCTGAATTTCTTTCTCATCTCAGACTCTACTGCTGGAGGGAAGTACTTGCGGTCAAACCACACCCAGAATTCATAAATCGGCATCAAATCCCGCTCCTCAGCGGTGGTTACGGACTCCCACCACTGTAAGGCTGCCCCTGACAGACGAAAGGTAGCCAGCATCTGTTTCTGCACCTCTGTACCCTCTAACATGCGCGGATGGCGCTGAATGTTCTTCTTCCAGTCACAAGCCTCAACCACATTGGTGCTACCTCGAAACTCGGGTGGGTGACCCTTCTGAAAGGTCTCCCTCACTCGCTGCCAAGATGGTGGCCCCACTGGAGCCTGAACTGCTGGAGCCAATGGAGGCGGTGCCGGGGGCTGTGGAAAATGAGCTGCCATAGCTCGCATCGCTGTCTCCACCGCTTGGGCCACTATCACTGCCACCTGAGTGGTAGAAATCAACTCGGGCGGGGGTGGTGGTGGCGGTACCTGTGGCTCCTGGCGAGCCTCCCTCACCTCATCTCTAGCCTCAGCCCTCTCCGCTCTCCGTCTCTTTGGCGGCATCTGAAATAGATTGAATTGTATAAGTACACAATTTATACAAAAATTAATAGCAGGAATACGATATCTCACAAGCGGAAAATATAATCAACAGTCCTAATAATAGGGCTCTATAACAACCGAACGCCACGCTGAAACGTAGAAAGCCGTACAGATCCTAAGGACAACTAGAACCTGATGCTCTGATACCATCTGTGACACCCCGCCTAATTAATCCCGGGTGATCAGTCCAAAATCAAGTTAGAACAGGTTTCTCATTTGGTCCATTCTTAGCATCACTGTCGTTTTATTTAAATTACTAACCACCTAAGTGAGAAAAATAGACTGGTGTCAATTTTTATCTTTCATTAATTAAACAAAAACCCATGCGGAAAATAAAACAATAAAACAATCACAGATAATTTAACTAATCATTCCACAAGTAAAATTTATTAACCGAATAAACCATCGGTCCAAATAAAAATCCCATAAAGACAAGAATAAAATCCCAACAAGTCTAAGAAATAAATAAATGGAAAGTGAGCGACATGCTTGAATAAATAATAATGAGTCTCTACATTATGAATGAGAGAAAGAGTCATCTATCAAAGGTCCCGCAACATCCACATATGCTGCAGCAACGGATTTCCTGGAACCGAGTCAAGTCTGGCGTCCCTGTAGCTGGACACCTAAAAGGTTTTTAAAAAGTTTTTATAGCAAGGGTTAGTACCCAAAACATTTGAAAACATTTAGCAAATGATTAACTTGCAGTAATAATAAAAATGCATGCTCTACATATTTTAGTTAGTGACGCACTCTCTTGAGAACTTCCTTGCCCCTCCTCTAATGTGCACCACTAACGCTTTAATTATCACCTAGTTATCTAACTCATGACTAGATAATTATTAAAGTCTCCTTGAATCCCTTCTACTCTAATTTGAGTAACTGTGATGATGATTTTTAAGTCATTAGCACTATCAACTTAATTAAATCATTTCCCTTTTTAATTCATATAACTACTCCACTCGTTATACGTATACAACAACTCATGCTTGTATTTATTTAGCCCGTATATAATAATTACCTAATTATATACTTAAAATTTATTGCAGCATTCACACACATACTGGAATACATAAAACACTAACATCCACCTGAGTAAAAATACTCCCCGGATAAAATTTCTCTAAAGTGCTAGTACACTAGGTATATTCGCATATCCTAGTTATCCAAATTAGATTTGCTCACTAACTTGGTTTAGTATACGATTGGAGGCGGTCATATTCCTTCCCGGAAAGTGAGATGCCCCTCACCCCCTGTAACGGACGCTATGACCTGGGAATCTACTCGCCCTACTCCTCAAGCTAGGGGATTCATCCACTGCGCGTAACCTCCCCCTATAGCACTAAAGTATAATAATATCTAACCACTGATATTAAGGCATACACTATATACATATACTATCACACACCGTATATATATATACATACATAAAAATGTTACAGCTACACCGTGTACTAAACCCGTGACACAAGCCTATTCCATTTTTATTATGAGGTTATTACTGAACTCGAATCATTAATTAATTTGCATTAATAATTTCAGTTACTTTTGATGTTTCCCTCACCCTTTAATTGGACTCCATCTCATAGCCCGAATTAACCTCACCCGAGTCTAAATCCCGACTCTAAATTACTTAGTCCATTACTAAATGAAATAATATACTCCGATGTCGCTCAACCAATTTTGACGTGACACCCAATTTCTACTCCCATTTTCTAATTTATTTCCCCATAATTAATCAGATTTAAAACATGTATAAATTTTTCTCCATAATTAATCACATAACAATTTTTATATAAATCTCTCCCTATATAATTAATACAGGGCGAACTGTCAGTTTCTGCCGACCGTCGATCGATCGACTTCATGGCGTCGATCGAACAGGTACTCGTCTTCTTCGCGAAGACAGACAGCCATGGGCGAAAATCTGCAAGCCCTAATTTCCTTCTACACTAAAACTAAATCCCTTTTAGCATTTTTACATATTAGGAAACTCATTAGGGATCTCCAGAATATTCATCAACATAAATAATTCGTCCATTTACTCCAAATTTCTAAATTTGGGGAAAGTTTCATCATAAACCCTAGGTCCATTTATACCCCAAATTTCATCATCAAATTCGTTTTCAAATATGCAGACATCATTCTACCAGATATGCAATAACTCACCATTATCAGATTTTACAAGAATTATCACCCAAATTTCGTAAATCAGAATGGTTGTTTTCAAAATCCCATGTTCATTTCATTAACAACCAAAAACGAATTTCTACTTAATCACTACGCATGAATATGAATCGAAAACAGATTTAATGCTATTGCAAGTTATCCACTTGCCTTAAGGTTCGTAGAGTCTGAATTGGAGCTAAATCCCAAGGTTGAAGATGACCTTTGTTGGCTCTCTTTTGATCCCCAATATGGCTTGGCTGCTGCTGGGGTTTCCTAACCCTTTAGTGCCTCTTCTTAATTAAGAACAGCCATCCTAAATCTTCCTTTTATTAACTTAATAATCCAATTCCCGTTTTTTGACTAATGGGCCAAGCCCAAGTGACCAAAATGTCCCCGAGTGGGCCCGACTATGTCAAAAAACGTCCCGTGACCCGTTTACTACCCCCGGGTACACTTTTCCGACTATCTCGGCCCATCCGGACTCAACTGTACCCTCAGAATCTTCATCCGAGTTAATTTATAAAAATACTTATCCCCCACCCCATATAGTCTTATACCGACTTTCGGATGTGATAAGTACATACCTCGTCATTAATACTCTAGACGACATCATTACATTATTACTATTCACTCAGTAATTTAATTTGCCTAAATATTAACCATTCACTCTCCGATTAATATTTAAATTATATTTTTACCATAATTAATTCATTAAATCACAACACACTAGTAATTTGAATTTCCGAATTAATTAAATATTAAATGTACCAGAAATACGGGGTGTTACAGGTATCATTATCCATCTGCTTATGCATTTATGGATGAGACTATATTATATGATCCTATTTGGTATCTTTGTTTGTATCATTTTTAGTGCTTGATGAAAACCTTTAAAGATTACGTTTAGAATACACGATGTATTTGAGTGTCAATTGCTGAGGAATACAAAACTACAGAACCATTGCTATACGCCCGGGAACATATGCCAGAATAAAGGATAAGGAGTGAAAAACATAGCGGTCTAATTATATGTATAAATCGTAGACTACGTCACACAAACATAAACCAAATACAATTCAGTCCAAATTTTCTCTTGTTCAATTAGGTGAACATAAACATGAAAGGTATTGAAACTATATGAAAACAAAGAATAACCCACAAATAGAAGATAAGAGATGAGATTAAATCCCTTATGGAAAAAACCTATTTTTTAGCATTCTTTACAATCGGATATTACAGAATGACAATTACAGACTTAATAAATTTAGATCTCCACTAAGTGAAACAAAAATCTCGTCACTCCTTGTTGTCAACTAAAAATTATGCAGATCCAACACCGCCCTAGAGCGAGCACCACATGCCTCGATATCCGATCAGCCTCGAGAATCATTATTGATATCTTGACCAATAGAGAATCAAATCTACAAGGGTATGAACATGTGTGGTGCTCTTCTAGGGTTTGATAAATGCTAAATAAATCACCAAAAGTTATGATAAAATATGATCCCAAGCCCCCCACCCCCCTTTTAAGGAAAATATGAATTTCGAGGCGGTCGAAATTTTGAGAAATCATGTTCGAACAAAAATATAACCTCATTCGAAGAAAAATGGCAAATCATTTGAACCAAAGGAAAACTCATTTGAACAAAGTGCTAATCTCGTTTGAACCATCTTCGAACGATATTAGTTATGGAAAGTAGAAAAATATCATTTAATGTTCGTTTGAAGTTGGTTTGAACGAACTGCCTAATCTTATTCGAACAAACATAAAAACTCATTCGAATGATATAAATAATAAAAATATTTTTCTTTCCATTTTGTGAAAATAAGCATCGTACAAATTATAAAATCAACCCTTATATAAACGGTTTACACATAATCAAAACCATATACCTTTTCGATGATTGTAGCGATAATCTCAACTCTTTCGATCTTCGATTGTTGCTCGATCACTAACTTGTCTTCACTTGAAGATATTGAGAATGTACATGATGATGAACATGTAACAGAATGTGAAAAATTAAAAGAAATGATGATCTATTATAAAACTCTCTTACAAATGTCTCCCTTTGGCTATTCCAGTACAAAACATAAATCTAAACAAATAAATCTCCCCTAAGAAAATTTCAACTAATGCCCTCCCAAACTCGAAAAGGAAAAGACGCTTGTGACATTGTCTTCAACTGAAAATCTTCATTGTGTAACTCATGAAATCTTCAAGGAGGAAGAGACCTACACACATGAAGCAAAATAAATATCATGGCTCATGGAGTCTAAAGAAAACATAAAACTCTCCCTCAATATGTTCTCCTACTTTTGGTCCATAACAAACAAGGGGTCATAAACTAATCCTGAAATGTTAGCATCATGAGAATATAAATATGAAATATCCTTACAAAGAATAAACAATAAAGTATATGTGAGGAGAATTCAATGAGGAAACAAATATTTTTTTTTAAAGTCAAAATTTTGAGTGTGTGTGTATATATATACAAATAAGTACAAATATAAATAGTCACACCATCTAGTCACACGAAAATATCCAAATCATGGAAATAGAGTGAAATTGTGTGAACTTAATGCATGGAAAAATCAACATAGGCATATGAGGCAGAGCTTTACGAAGTCAACGAGATACTACTTAAGAAAGAAGTCAATTCAACCTTAAGTGTAAAAAAATTTGAATGGAGTGAGATTGACTCAACTTATGCAAAATGTCATGAATTTTGATGCTTCTCAAATAAATAATGCCATACTATTTAATATTTTTGAAGGAAGTTTATTGTGAAAACTCGTTGACATTTAACTTATAACACCCTTAAAATCTCACATTTTAAGCATAAACTCTCAAATTTTTTGAAGCAATCATCTTTCTCATGTTAATGATGCATCAAGAAAATAATAAATTGATCTTGGCACTTTTGTTTTTATGTGCCAAAGTCATCTTTTAGCCTTTTTCCATTGGTGGCATTCAATACAAAGAAAATTGCTTCTTTCATAGCCCATTTCAATTGCATAAACAAAAAACAAATTTTATGAAAAAAGAAACTCGAACGAGGGGTCTTACAAGAAGAATTTATTCCTAGTATATTTAGTTCATTATTAAGCATGATTGAGCTGAAAACACCTTATTCGCCAAAACATAAGCAAGTACATGTTTAAAAAGTTCGTGCATATGTGCAATAAAGGCGATATAAAGAGTCTATCATGAAGGAAGTAATCATCAAAGAACAAAAAATTTCCAAACACGCATTTTTAATCACACAAAATAAATGAAGCCAAGTCTCATAACACCATGAATGAGTCCCAAGAATGGATGGAATGGAATTGTGATTCGAACATCTTAAATGCGCATCCATATATGGTGTAAAACAAAATACAAAAATATTTTTGAATTTTTGGAAATTTTTAGCAAAGATAAAACCTTTTCGAATTTTTTTGAAACCTTTTCTATAAGAAAAGAAAATATTTTTGAATTTTTCAAAAATATAAACATAAAAAAAAATCTAGTAATAGGGACAAAAGATAGAAATATGATAATCACCCTATACTAGATGCAATACCTAAACTTAATCAATGGCATAAATACCCAAATGCTTCTTAATATCCTCAAATCTAAGTGTATCTAAAGGTTTTGGTGAAAATATCATCCAATTAACATTCAGTACTCAATAAGCTTGAGGAAATGAACTTCTCCTTAATAAGATCAGGAATAAAGTGCTCACGAATCATATTAATCTTTGTAAGAGATTGTTTGTACTAGATTGTGGGAAATGTGATTTGTATTCATATTATCGCAAAAATTAGTCATTATGCCTTGAGTAATCCCCTAATCTTAAAACATTTGCTTCATCCACAAGAGTTGTGTGCAATAACTTTCGGTGGAAAATGTACTCGGCCTCCGTCGTGGACAAGGAAATAAAGTTTTTCTTATTTCTCAATAAATATACAAGAGAACTTCCAAGGTAAAAGCATCCACCCGAGGTGATTTTACAACCATCAACATCCCCGACCCAATAGGAATCAAAATAAGCCGACACATGGTAATCGGTATCAAAGGAATACCAAATACCATGAAAAGGAGTGACACTCATATATTTGATGATACGTTTCAGTGCAAGCAAGTGAGAATCTTTTGGGGATGCTTTGAATGCTCACAAACTACAATGTTAATGTCTATATCAGGACGATTAGAGGTAAAGTTGAGGAGACAGCTTATCATACTCCTATAAAGTGTTTGCTCTACGTCCTTGACTAAAGTATTTTTGCTAAGATTAGTCGAGGAACTCATGGGTGTGCGTATTAGCGAAGTCTAAACTAAAATTGTTCACTAGATCCTTAGAATATTTATATTTATATATAAATATCTCAATCTAGAATTGACGCACTTAGAGACCTAAGAAGAACATGAGTTCACCAAATTTGATCATCTCAAACTCACTGTTAATCTCCCCCTAAAAAGTGTAAGAATGTTGGGAACTCTGGATCCAAAGACTATGTCATCTATATAGACTTAGACAACCAAGATATCACCACACTCTCTCTTAACAAACAACTTCATATCATCCCCCCCTCTCTTGAAGCCACAGTCTAAGAGATAAGAAGTTATCCTTTCGTACCAAGTATTATGTGCTTGCTTCAAACCATACGAGGCCTTATTTAGCTAAAAGATATGTCTCGGGTGATTTGGTTCTTTAGACCCCTTAGGTTACTACGCATAAACTTCCTTTTGAAGATCATGTAAGGTTTTGTTGACATCCATCTCCTATAACTTAAACCGTAGATGACATGCTATGGTGAGTAGTACTCACATAGACTCAAGACTATCAATATGAGTGTTGATGTCTAAAAATGGATGCGGTATAACTTTATAATCACATATAAATAAAGATAAACAATATAGGCAAACATACAAGAAATAAGGTTTTTGAATTGGTTTAGATATAAGAAGATCCTACGCCCACTGTTAATTTTATTTCAGGTGATTACAATAGCTCAGTAAGGGTGTGCTTATGCTTGGATGAATCATCCCTTTAAGCTAAGGGAGATCATGAATTTATACTAGTTTGGAACCCAGGAGATGGAATGCCTTCATATTTCCAATAACTTACATCTATATACAATAAATAAGACTCTTGATATTCAATGTTGGTCGCTATTCCACCCGAGTAACCTTTGCTATTCCTGATGGTTCACCTTCTTGGTGTTGGATAGCCTGCCAGCCAACTATGCATTTCTAAAGTTGTCCAAGACAACTGAGTGGCCACGTAGTAGGATAAGTTTCTACTTTTCATTATTCCACCTAGGAGAGTAATTTTTACATATAAAAAATCCCCTAATGATTCATGATTGATGATTAATCGAAAGTATGGAGTACTTGTTTAAAAATTTTCTCAGCATAATGTCTAAGAGTTGGACAGCCACCAACTTCTAGGACTTGTAAAATTTTTAATCAATATTACTACCAAGGGTGTATTTGTAAATAATTTGAACTTTAGCGAACTTCCAAAGGGTATGTTCGTCTCTTTGTGTGTTGGGAAGCGTGTGGTTGCCGGCAGTTCAAATATTCGCATTGTTAATCATTTCATTTCTATTTTTGAGGTAACCTATAAAAGGAGGGAGGCTTCCCTCCATTTCTCTTTACCTAAATATTTATGAACTTTGATTTTTCCTTTCTCCTTAATTTTTTCTTTTCAAGATTTTATCCTCTTTCTTTGCCGCTTCTCAAGTTTTTCAATCTCTGTAATCTCTCCCTTTCTTTTCTCAATTTTTTTATCTTTCAGTCATGGTGTACATCATAGATGAAAGTTCTTTAGAGGAATTTAGGGGAAAAAAGGAAAATTACTAGTTAGATGAGTTTAGAGATTGTCAGTGGCCCTGTTGATGTGTATTCGTTACCCTAGGGTCATTGGATTCCAACTTTATTCATTTCCAAGTGTGGTATCACGCTTCCCCTAAACCCACCTTTTCTTCAATTTTGTCAGTATTTTGATGTCTTCCTAGAGAGAGTAGCCCCCAATACATTGAGGGTCATAAATGGAGCGAATAGGATAAATGAAATTCATATGAATCACATTGGAATTCCTGAACTGATCTTCTAATATAAATGGGGAACCATTTGTGATTGTACTTATAATCTGAAGGCTAGGCAAGTCAATACGACATTGGTGGTGAACTTGCCAGATTCTAACAAAGATTACTGGGATTATGGCATTGTAGTGAAGAATTGGAAACATGACGAGTAACATACACTGGGACCAAGTGCCCCAAGGAAGGGAATGGCATCGTTCATACTTTTAATTTTCAATTTATCCCCTATTTATCAAATGTTTAAAGCTTTGGCGACTAACTAATTTGTTCTATTTTTGTGCATATGATTGCAAAAAGAATTGCCTAAAGGAGATTGAGGTTAATATTGACGACCTTAAGTATTTATGGGCTATCCATCAAAGAGAAAAAGATTTGCATCCCCAAGCAGCTTATTTCTTACTGGAATACAAAAGTACTATCATCTCCTTTGTTACCCGACCTTCAGTCATTTTGCCTCAATCACCAATTAACTTAGATGAGGAACCACTGCCCACTTCTTCTATTGCTAATTCGACTAGGTGGATCTTGACCAAGGAGGAACTTCTTCTTATTTTGAGTCCCTTGACATAACTATCATTCCCACTTCACCTACTGGAGAGAATAGTGAAAAGAAAGATCCCAAATTTACTGGTTGGATCTGTGTCTCCTCCCCCTCCTTCTAAAAAGAGTACTACAACTAATAAGAGGCCTTTGGATACTGATAAGAGACCTAAAGTCCTCACTAATGAGGAATACCAAATTGTTAAACCTCAGTTCCATAGGTTGAAGAAATGTTTACTAGGTCTCCAAGAGTTGGCAGGCAACCAAGCAAGGTATAATTGAATATGCCTATGTGGCGATCAACACTGGGTTAGAAAGGGATTTGATAAAAGATGGTACTCTTCCATCAGACAAGTCGATAGTAGCCCCTATAACCAGAGCTCTACTTATTAAGAGGGTTAATCAGAATTTGGCATTGGTAAGCTCACAACTCTTCTATTTATCTTCAATAACGCTTACTGCATTTTTCTGTACTGATGTAGCATACTTACTATTTTTTTAGTTCTTGCTGGATTATAATTAGATACTAACGAAAGAGGACCAGCTAAATGATTCTTGACTGATGTGGAGGAAGATTTTGAGGGTTTGTATAAATCCTTGCAAGCCTTTGGAGAAACCTTAGAGAGAGAGAGAGAGAGAGAGAGAGAAAGACTTGGCAAGACAATATTAATGCTACTGAGGACATGGAAAAGGCAGTAGAGGTCTAACAAAAGTCTTCTAGTGATAAGTTGACCTTAGTCAAGCAGAAGCTAATAGCAGGCAAAGGTTGATGAAGATAAGTCCTCTAACTAACTCCAGAGAACCTTGCTCTAAAGTCCAAGAGTAAAAAGGATAAAGAGAAAACCACTAATAAAGGTCGGGATAAATATTTTGCTGCGAAAGCCATTCAGTTGGAGTATGCCTAGAAGTTTTCCTTTGATGAAGGTTGGTCGGATGCCTTAAAGGAGGTAGGCACCCTAGCAGACTCCGAGTTATTTCAGAGACATGACCTAGGAAATTCTCCTTACTTAGATGAGGACTTTGATTATATGAGGGTTCTGGGAAATCTTTCATAGTGCCTCAAGACACAACCGACCTTCCTCCTGCTGACCAAAACAAGGACAAGGTTCCTAAAACATGATGTGGCATAGGTTACAATTTTTCCCTTTACGTGTTCTTCTTTGGTTATCTGTTTCTGAATTCTACCGACTAACTTTATTATTTCCTTTTTGATTCAAAGGAAAGTAAGAAGAGTAGTCCCGAAGAAGGGGAAATTAATATTTAAGATCTCAAGTTCTTGTGGGGACCTAACCATAAATCTATTGATGAGAAACAGACCAGGAGAATTTGGTCGAGCAAGCTGATCAACTTAGAGAGAAGGACAAGGCATTCAAAAAGATTCCAGATAATATAGACTGACTTAATTTCCATTTTCACAAGTAACTCATAGCTATTTGAATGGATGGATATGATGAAGATCTGACTTATCTGGATGTGCATATGGAGAAGCCCAGAAATGAAGGTTATAAATGGGGTTGGTTGAACCCGTTCGCTTTGTTAAAGGTTCCTAAAAATGATGAACTATGGCATTGGCATACTCCAGGAATAATGGACTATCGTCATCCTCCTTTCTCAATTGACTTCAGTTGGGTTCCTCTAGATGCTATTCATCAAAGTTTGATTAGGAAGTATGTTGGATATTTTGGCCTTGAAGGAGAAGTGGAGTATGTTCATCCTCAGTATCTTCATGATCGTCCAAGTGTCAGTAAAAGTTTTATAAGGAAGCCTTTTGGTTCTATTAATCATCCGAGCACCCTTGATGATCCTCCTCTTGGGATGACTAAAGTTGATGGAAAGCGTCCAATGGAATAGTTATATACTTATTTTCTATTATAATGCATTTTGATCAATGAAATGAAGTTATTTTTTATCGATTTCCCTTTATTTAAGCATGTGGTTGTTATTAATCTTTTTGCCAAGTAGACAACATGTATAATGATTGGTTAATCGGCATATAAACCAAATAACTTACTCAAATGTTTAATATTTGATTCATGTTTGAATCGTTTATACAACGTTAAATTCGACTAATGCACTTAAATATAACTGTAAATGGATTTATTGTACTTTTTTATAGCATTAGTTATCATTAGATACCAAGTGTATCAGGAATGTATAATTATTCTAGTGTTTTAACCTAGTTGGGTAAAATCTCTAGTTAAGAAATTTTACTAACTTCTTGTTTATGACTTGCCGAGGACAAATAACTCATGAAGCTTAAATTTTCTGAAGTTGGAAAATTTTGAACCATGCACTTTTCTGAAGTTGGGAAAGTTTGGCGAGGAACTTTTCAGGAGTTGGAAACTTTTTTTAAGTTGGAAAAGTTTGAACCATGCTAAGTTAAAAAAACTTGGAAAGGAACTTTTCTTAAGCTGTAAAAGATTAAATTAAAATGGCTAATAATTTAAGGTGCATTGCACCATACTCTGAAAAACAAAAAAAAAGGAAGTATAATGGGAAAAAAAATGAAATTTCATTAACTTGAAGGATTGATTACATTAAAAATGGAATTTTTGAAAACTGAATTACTGATAATACTTGCGCAGATGGTCTGCGTTCTAAGGATTGTTGAATTGTTCCCCTTCGAGAGTCTCCAATCGATAAGTTTTGGTGGGATAATCGCTAAGATACGGTATGGAACTGGACAACTAGGCTCCATCTTGTTGCTCTTTTGGATTACTTTCTTGAGCACCGAATCTCCTTATTTCAAGTTGGTTGGCTTAACCCTTTGATTATAAAATCTTGCAGTCCTTTGTTGATATGCATCCATCTGAATAGCAGCATCTTCTCTGACTTCTTTTATCATATCCAGGTTTAGGCGTCTCGTGAGATCACTCTTGGATGAGTTAAAGTTCAACACCCTGCGAGTCGGTAGACTTATTTCCACTGGTACAACTGCCTTAGTGACAAAAGCTAACATGTATGGGGCTTCCCCTATTGCTGTTCTGGGAGTGGTCCTATATGCCAAAAGCAAGTTGTGGAGTTAATTAATATAGTTTCCTTTAGCATCATTCAGCCTTTTTTTAGCCCGTCTAGTAAGGTTTTATTAGTGATTTCTATTTGTCCATTGCATTGTGGGTGCCCAGGTGCTGAATGAAGTTTCTGGATGCCCAACATAATATAATACTCTTCAAATTCATCATTATCTAATTGAGTGTCATGGTCGATGATAAAGTCATCATGCATGCCTTACCTATAATTGATCTACTTCTATATGAACTGGAAAACCTTCTGATAAGGCATATTAATCAAGGGGTCAGCCTCCACCCAATTAGTGAAGTAATCAACTGCTATAACTAGATATTTGAACCTTCTTTTGGTGGTCGACAGTGGTTCGACCAAGTCAATTCCCCAAATAATTAAAGGCTATGGAGAAGTGACGGGTGTTAAAGTTTATCCTGGTTTTATATGGATGGGGGAAGATTTTTAGCACTTATCACATTCTCGGTGAAAGAAACACGATCTCCTTTCATCGTTGTCTAGTAGTAACCATGTATTACTATTTGTTGTCTTAGAGACCTCTCGACTGTGTGAGCTACACTAGAGCCTTCACGCACCTCTTAGATCAGATCATTTACGTCATTTAGACGAACACATTAAAGTATGGAAACAGTGTATCCTCACTTATACATGACACTTTTTCTAACACATAACTAACTACTATGTACCTCATCTTCTTGGGTTTTTTCCAGGTACGATGATAATGTTACTATTTTGATGTTCTCTCTAATTGGGGCCATCCAGAGGGACCTAATTCTATAAAGATGATTCTGACTTCCATCCCATCAATATTTTTATGGGCCCCAATTTCCACTAGAATTATTCGCCCGAGTTCTATTTGAGTTGTTGAAGCAAGACGAGCAAGAGCGTCTGCTCGGGCATTCTCTATTCTTATAATCCTTACCATCCTGACTGAAGTGAAAAAATAAATAACTTTCATAGCTTTTTTACGATATCTCATCATATTTTCCCCTTTGACGCCATAAATTTGCTATATTTGATTTATAATTAGCTAAGAATAACTATGCACCAGCACCTAGTCGGCACCGAATGATGAAGCCAATTCTAATCCTTGATCAATGCTTCATACTCAAACTTACTATTGGAAGCATTAAATTGTAATCTCAGAGCATATTCCACGTCTAAGTTATTCAGAGTGTTGATGATGAGGCTTTCTCTACTTTCAGTAGCCCATGAGGATCCATCTGTAAATAATTACCATATTGGAGTGTCATCGGAGAAATATTCTTCTTCTTGCACTCCATTTTTGAACATCTTATTGATCCGATGAATTCTTTCTTGAATATACAATGAGTCTATTTAATCGGCCATAATCTTTGTTTGCTTTTGAGCTAAGCTCTTTTTCGGAAAAAAATTATTCAACAGGTAAACTTGGATTATGTTGCACTTTTGTATATGTGAATTCGGCTATGAAGTCTGCCACTACTTGGCATTTTATTACAACTCTGGGATCATAAACAATTTCATACTCTCCCAGTTCAACTTCCCAATACATTAACCTTCCATACTTCTCAGGTTTATGCAATGCTTATTGCAGAGGTAGATCAGTGTTGACGAAAATGGTCTGAGCTTGAAAATATGGCCTCATTCTCCTAAAAGCTTCAATGAGAGATAACATTTATTGTTCTATTCGTGGATATTTGATATCCGCTCCTTAGAATGCCTTGATAGCATAATATATTGGCCTTTGAACTCCTCCATATAGTTCGATCAAAGCTGAGTTGACGGCTGACTCTAAAACAACCAATTATAGATATAATTTTTCACCTAAAAATGGTTGGAAAAGTAGTGGGGCAGAGCCCAAGTACTTCTTTAAATATAGGAAGGCTTTATCGCATTCATCATTCCACTCAATTTTCTTTATAATAACCTTAACAAATGTAAGACATTTATTAGTTACTCATGAGAAAAAATGGTTCAATGAAGCTACTCTTTCTGTCAGATTTTGAATATGTTTAGTCGGGGACTGCATTTTAAGCAAGGCTTTAATTTTGGCAGGATTTCTTTTTATTCCCCCTTGATTGATGATGTAACCTAGGAACATTCCTTCTTGTACTCCGAGGATACATTTTTTTGGGTTGAGCTTCATCTTATGTTTTTTTAGCTGATCAGAGGTTTGAGCCAAGTCTGCAATGTGGTTGGTGATAAATTTTCTCTTGGTGAGCATATTATATTTTTCTGATTTGGTGTTCAAAAACCTTGTTCCCTAGTGTTTGATAGGTAGATCCAGCATTCTTTAACCCAAATGGCATGACATTGTAACAATAAGTTCCCCTACTAGTAATAAAGGAAGTGTTTTCCTTGTTTTCAGGTTTCATCTTAATCTCATTATAACCAGAATAAGTACTATGAAACTGAACAATTCATGAGCTGCTGTTTCATCGACCAATTGATCAATCCTTTGTAAAGGAAAGTGATCTTTTGGGCATGCCTTATTGAGGTCTGTGAAGTTTATGCACATGCACCATTTGTCAATATTATTACTGACCATTACCACATTAGCCAACTAGTTGGGATACTTAACACCTTTAATGAATTTTGCTCACTATAATTTCCCCACTTCCTCCTGGATTTCCCTATTCTTTTCAATGCTTAAAACTCTTCGCTTTTGATTAATCATCTTAGAATATATATAGATATCAAGATCATGGAAAATGATGTTTGGATCAATCCCCCGACATATCTTCGTGGTTCCAAGGAAAAACATTTTTCCTTCCTATAAGGAATGTAACTAATTCTTATTAGAGAGAGGGAGACAATTTTGAACCAATTTGGTTAGTTCTTTCTGGCTTCTCATCGTCTCGTACAATAGTTTTTGTTTCTTCCATAACTTGCCCTTTCACCAGCTCCTCCTCTTCTCGAGGATCTAGAGTGCCAATGTGGAAAGTGGTTGTGCCCTTCATTTTTATTTCCTGTTGGTCGATAGAAGTATAATAGCATTCCCTGGCTTCTTTCTAATTTCCATTTACTATGCCGACTCCATAATTCATTGGAAATTTCATGCATTGATGCACTATAGATGGCACACCCTCTAACTATTTTATTTCCACTCTTCCTAAGATGATATGTAAGCTGATGGGAATTTTTATATAATAAAAAAAATGAATTCTTCTTCGCCTGCTCATTGGCCAGGTGCCGACCAAAACTTCCATCTTGATCATTCGAAATGGGTATACTTTCTTTCCATCAAATCCTATGAGAGGTCTATGATATGGTTCCATCTTATTGTCTTTTAGCCCTAAGATTTGGAAATAGTTATAGAACATTACATCAGTTGAAATCCCATTATCAACCAGTATCCTTATAACTCTGCCATGATGAACTCTTCACATGATAACTAACGAATCGTCATGAGGATAAAGGACCCAACTTAGATCATTTATAGACAATCCTATCACTAGTTTCTGTTTGTTGACTTTTCTTGGTCGACTGTCACAAGATTCATCCATATCAATGTGTCTGATAGTTGTGAAGGCCTTGACTTTATTTAAGTAAGCTTTATTTTTTGAAATCGTGTCTCCTCCTCCAGCATCTCCTCATGTGATGAAGTGGCATCCAAAGGATATATTGCCTACCTCCACCTCTGGTTCATCAGGCTTCTTAGGTAAGTTTGGATCTTCTTCAAAATCATTATTTTTTCTCTTTTATTATATTCCTTTGCTCGGACTAGAGAATCACACCTCATTCGATGATCTCGGTTGCCATTTCTATCAACAAATTTGCTCAGTTTTCCCCATCAAATAATATTTTCAATGTCATTTTTCAGTGAAATATATATGTTAGTGTTGTGCCCATGGTCCCTGTGAAAATCACCGTACTTGGACTTATTCCTCTTATTAAGGGGTATCTTCAACTTTCCAAGTCAATACAATTCTCGGTTTCCCTTGATTTCCTCCAGGATATGGTTAACACCTTTGTTTAGGGGTCTATACTCATTATATTTCTTGATCCTGTCAAGATTTTTGTCTTTTTGATCCTTCTTGAACGAATTAGAATTATTTTTCTAACATTTACCCTTGGTATTAGGAACTTCCTTAGCTTCCATAGCCTCCTCGGCATTCATTATCTTTCCCGTATTATCCATTAATTCTGTCATGATTTTGGGTGGATTCTTCATTAAAGTATAATAAAGATCTTTAGCGAGCAAGCCACTCATAAGTGCTACAGTGGTTGTCTTATCCTCATAGTCCACCACCTATAGTTTTTAATTGTTAAATTGTGTAATATATTATCTAGTGCTTTCTCCTGACGTTTGTCACATGATCAAGAGATAAGTTGAACTCTTGATCATCTTATCCCTAAAGAAAAAGTTATCCATAAATAATTCAGCTAACTAATGAAAACTAGCATTACACCAAAAAGGCCAAGTTGTCTTGGTCAAAAACCTTAACAAGTCAAACTTATCACGCTTTTTGACCGTGATAAGTTTGGTGGTGGAAAAGCAAATTATCACGGACTTGTCATGGCCAAAGTTCATAACAAGTACTGAATGTTTTATGGGATTTGACCATGACAAGTCTGACATAAAGGAAAACTTGTCACGGACTTGGACCGTGACAAGTCCGTGACAAATGAAATATTGTCACAGACATTGACCATGACAAGTTCGTGACAATTTTCATATGTCACGGACTTGCCCCAGTTAAAGTCCATGAAAAATCTTGGCAGAATTAGAAAAAATTTGCTGGGCAATATGGCCATTGCCACTGCCCAACAGTATATTTGTACCTGTTACAGCATATTAAACTTATGCAAATAGCATATATACCAAGCAACATTCAATATTCAATAACCAAATCAAATAAATTTAAATATTCATAACCATAACCAAGCAACAAATATCCATTACCATATCAAAAAAATTCAAATAATATCTAATGTTCAATAGCCAAAACAAATTAATACAAATAATGTCACGGACTTATGAGAGGAAAACTGAGCATTCGTGTAAGGACATTATCATTTTTTCAGTTCACCGCCTCAATGCAAAAACCTAAATTATGATTACATTCGATAAGGGAGTATAGCGGTCAGTCCGGGTATTGAGAATCAACAGGGAATGTTTGATAGATTGAAATATGGATTCATTACTTCAAGAATAAAAGTATAAAATGTGATATGGTGGTTTAAGAGAAAAAGAGAAATAAGAGAAGTTAATTTCTAATTAAGACTAAAAGGGAATGAAAACGGGAATAGGGTCACATCCCCGCCATGGGCTAAACAATGCATAATTAGGATTTTGGTACGAAAACATTTGATCGAGCATAATCAATTAATAATAAACAACACACGTGAAGGAATTTAATCCAAAGATGCGATATAAAACATTTAACCAAAAATGGTCACATGGGGATTAAATTCAAAATTTCACAATAAAGACTAACGTTACGTGACAAAGAAAGTTAAATGCATAACATTCCAAATTTAATTCACGCGGTTTCAATTAAATGCAATTTTACCCAAAATATAACTTTCGGAGTTGAACGCCCATCAATAGCGGAAACATGACCTAACCCCTTGAACTAGCTACTACACATGATTAGAATAACAAATAAAACTAATTAATAACCAATGTAAAAAACAAATAAACTACAACAATGAAAGTAAATTAACTAATCAAATCTTATACAACAAAAAATGAACTTAGATTAAATGGAAGAGACAATGAATACTTACAAGACCCAAATGGGCACAAACCCTAGGACATGGAAGCTCCACCCAAAATCACCCCTCTCTAACCTAAAAACAAACCTAAAACGATTTAAAATGACTTTTTACACTTGAAATAATTTTTTCATACAAATACCCCACCAAAAAACCACTTAAAATATAGATTTGTAGACTTTTACCGTACCCAAATCAATTCCGCAAAATTCCGAATCGATTTGTCCCTGACACTGTTGATTCTGCTTTGATCCAATTATGGGCACGTCGTACGAAAACGGTTATAACATCTTCATACAGAATCAGAATGATGAGTAGTCAGAACCGATACGAAGATAAGTAAATTATATACATGATTCTATTTTGAAACCCTTCGAATTATGCATTATGAAATTACCAAAATGCCGTTAAAGTAGAAGAAAATACTGAAACCTTATGGAAACGAGCATAAGTTCCTTATTCGGGGTCAGAATAACGCACAATCAGTGACCATGAAAAGATAATTTTATTATATACATGTTGGTAACTTCATTCAAAATAAAATAGTGAGTTTTAAAATACCAAAATTCCCTTGATGTTTACTTTTACGACGAAACAATCCTGAAGCGCAACCAAACTTCCAGCTAAGCACTTGAGTACCTACAAAAGCTCAATTATACCTCGCAAATAATATAACATATATAAAAGAGGTTATCTTGTTAATGAGCATAAATATAGTAATTAAGGGACCCAAGGGGGAATTCATAAGTAAAAGGGGTAAACAAATGCAATATTTGAGATGAATCACACCCCTTAACTTACACATTACTAGTCCCTAGCAATGAAATTCAAAGAAACAAGACTACAACTAAACCACAGGAGAGGACATATGTACAAAGGTGATAAATACCACATTCGCGGGCGAACGATTGCATTTAGCATATGCAATAAGCCGTTAAATTCCGAGGTTACCCTAGTGGATGAGTGTCATCTCGTGAGGGTTTTCAGGGATGAAACCCACAAACATCAATGTCTCCTAAAAATATATGCCCAAACAACAATGAAACGAGACCAATGATAATGAAAAAGATTTCAACCACGTCATTATCATAGTGAATGAATTCACTAAAAACTCCGTAAATATTAACATTATAGAATGAATTTTATCAAATTGAAACTTTAAAAGTGGGAGGAACAATGAGCACATGCAAGGTATTATTTGACAAAACTTTTATAAACCGGATAAACATTAAAGCATGCATAAATCAATCCTCACCCGATATTCCACTCAATAAATTAAATCACTCAGAATGGGAGGTAATACATAGGACCTGCGGGCATAAAGATAAAATATTAATGGAAACTAGGCCGCGCATATGTCACTAATTAGGAACGCTATATATAAAATAAAAAACATTTAATCTCCATGAAAGATACCACCATTAATGCAGGCAAAATGCAATTTCACATATTATCATAATTATTTAAACTTTTGAATTGCATTCACCTTAGGATGACATCGAACTTTTATAGGGTTGTAATGTAGGCTAGGCTCGGCTAATGAAATGAAGGGAATATGTACAGATTCAAAGGTGTCCCGGGAGGAAAAACTTTGGATAATGGAAAATTGTAGGCAATTTCAAAATTGGAATATAATTTCCATAACAAGTATTGAATATAACAATGGAGAGAGTAAAAGATTATTGAAAACTATATACAACTTTCTATTACTTTTCTTTTCTTCTTTTTCTCATGTTTCTTTTTTTTAACTTTTTCTTTTTTTTTCACTTTCAAATTTTCTTCACATTTTCACTCTTACATGCTTAATTGAAACCACAAGATAATAACATCTTTCAATTCCAAGTATCATTACAAACAAAGGTATGGAATGTAATATGTATGGTTTATAATTCCAATGCGGAATTGGTTATGGGATTTCAGGTTATGAAATGAAAGACTATATTAAGGATCAAAGGGATTAATTAAATAAAACATATAAGGTGAGGTAAAGTTCAAGATGGGTAATATAACAAACATTGCCTATAATCATATCTTAAAGTTTATGCAATTCTCGAGTCAAAACAACTTTGAAAATATAATCAAGTAACACAATTCATAAGTGGACTCAATTAATGAATGACCAATGGAAGAATAGAGAGATTACCGACGAAATCAACATTTTCAAGGAGGAAAGAGTAATGTATAACACTCATAAATGAAGGTATGTCTCGAATCTCACTTATGTAAGTATATACTATGTAATAAAAGATTACCTAGTTAGAATAATCTTAAACCAGATCAATGAAACAAGAAAAGCGCATGTGCTCATGGGATTAAGGTTTAATTTATGAATTTATTCATAATATTAATGATTTGAGGAATAAAGTCTAATAACTTATAAAATCGAGAACATGCAACGTTGAGTTATCAACTGGATCAAGCAATTATTGAAATTTATCTGAAACAAGGGAAAAATGCCCAATAAAGGAGAAAAAAGAAGGAAAATATTTTTGAAATTTTCAAATTTTTACAACAAAAGCATGCTTTGTAACTAACACGTGATGAAATCAATGGAACAAAACAAAGAATGGATTGAATATCGCATTATCCTCAATGGGAATCAAGAACACAACATAAAGAGAGGAAAAGAAATATATTACCTAAAATGGAGCAATCTCCGGATAGCACAAGTCCATTGAATCTACAAAACATTTTAGAACCAAGCATAACGAAAAGAATTAAAAAAATTATACTAATTACACTAGACTACCATTAAAAAGAGAGAAAAAAGAAAGAAAGAAGAAATTAAATAAAAATAAATAGCTATTTACAACCTACAGTTTTAACTTGTAACTAACTATACACTAGAAGTCAAAAAAAATTAGGATCCACCCAAAATACGATTTGTCTTTGAAGGATCAACGGTGAACCCTCCTTTGCATGCATGCCACCCGGAAAAATAAGAATTTCATTGGAACAACGGAAGGCATGTATAAGGTGTAAGAAATGAACCATCACTAATTATAAATTTTTGGTGAACGGTGGCGGATCTGGATAAAGCGGGGGACAAGACCACATTGATCTTGAAAAAATAAAAATCACCTCCCCAAGGTTTTTTTATTGGAAGGGAAGATGGGGCAAGTGCAAGTGAATAGCCAATGAGATGGGGAATCTCAAAATAACATTCCCGCTCAAGAATCGGGTCAAAGTCCTCCAGACTTTTAACTGATTCTTGTGATAAATTTTACGATTCAAGAATAGTAGGGAATAAAGGAAAGGAAAGATCATAAACCTCAATAAATCGAAATAATTAATAAGTGGTTGAAATTCGAAAGTGCTTGGATTACTCTCGATTATTTCTTCCTCAAAAAACACAAGTTTCAACGTCAACCGACCTTTGTGGAGAAGTAATAATCTCACTGAGTAGGGCATTAATTTCTAAATACCAAGCTTCATAACTCTCGAATTGATCATTCAATTCCTTTATCATTAACTCCTGATAAAAAAAATAATAAGATATAACATCTTCTTGTGAGGTTTGCTCAGAGCTAACGGATTACCCGCTTCACAAAGTTTCCTCACAAGGCGATGAGGGATTAATTACATATTCTTGAATTTCACGCTCAATGTTCTCATTTTCAAGAATTTGCAGGAATTTTCTCATAGTATTGGAAGTATAACATGGAAAACTATTCTCATAAAAATTAAGGTTATCCAAAGAGTTATAGCGAGACATTTCAAATTAGGCAATGCAACAAAGCGATGAGCACCAAAATTTTAATTTCTCGAAACAATCTAGCACAAATAAAAAAGAAGGGGAAAACGAAAGAATACAAATACGAATAAATGAAATATTAAGAAATAGTAAATCAACTACAATCCATAACAAAACACTCTTTAGAAACGACGCCATTTATTATGAGAGGAAAATCAAGCGTTCATTTAACCACATTGTCGTTGTTTTTCGGTTCACCGCCTCAATGCAAAAACCTAAACTCTAACTACACTCGAGAAGGGAGTATACCGGCAGGTTCAGGTATCGAGAATCCATAGGGAATATTTGACATATTGTAATGAATTTATTACTTAAAGAATAAAACTATAAAAGGTGATATGGTGGTTTAAGAGAAAAAGAGAAATAAGAGAAATTAATTTCTAATTAAGACTAAACAAGAATGAAAAACGGGAATAGGCTCACATCCACGCCATGGGCTAAACAATGCATAATTGTGATTTCGATTCAAAAACATTTAATCTATAGTAATAAATTAATTATAAACATCACACATGAAGGAATTTAATCCAAAGATGCGAGATAAAACATTTAACAAAAAATGGTCACATACGGATTAGATTCGAAATTTCGCAACAAACACTAACGTTGTGAGACAAAGAAAGTTAAACGCATAACATTCCAAATATAATACACGTGGTTAAAATTAAATGCAGTTTTACCCAAAACCAAACTTTCGGAGCTCAACGCCCATCAATGATGGAAACATGACCCAACCCCTTAAACTAGCTACTATACATGATTAGAATAACAAATAAATCTAATTCACCAATGAATAGAAGAAATAAATGACTACAAAGCAAGTAAATTAACTAATCAAAGATTAAACAACAAAAATTGAACTTAGATTAAATAGAAGAGATAATGAATAGTACTTATAAGACCCAAATGGGTGTAAACCCTAGGACATGGAAGCTACACCCAAAATCACCCTTTCTCAAAAAACTAACCTAAAACGATTTAAAATGACTTTTTACACTTGAAATAATGATTTCATACAAGTACCCTACCAAAAACCCACTTAAAAATAAAGATTTGCTGACTTCTATTGTAGCCGAATCGATTCGGCAGAATTTCGAATCGATTTGGCCCTCACATGACTGATTTTGCTTTGATCCAATTCTAGGCATGTCGCACGGAAATAACTATAACTTCTTCATACGGAATCGGAATGATGAGTAGTCAGAACCAACATGAATATAATTAAATTATCTGCACAATTATGCTTTGAAATACTCCAAATTATTCAGTATGAAATTACCACAATGCCCTTGAAGTCGAATAAAATATCGAAACCTTACGGAAACGAGCGTAACTTCCTCATTTGGGGTCAAAATGACGCACGGTCAGTGGCCATGCCAAGATAATTTGATGATATATATGCTGGTAACTTTATTATATAAAAATAATGAGTTTGAAAAGACAAAAAATCCCTTGAAGTTTTCTTTTGTGACAAAACAATCCCGAAAGGCAACCAAACTTCACGGTAAGTACTTTAATACCTTCAAAAGCTCAATTATACCTCGCAAAGCATATAAACATATATAAAATAGGTTTTATTGTTAATGAGCATAAATATAGTAATTAAGGTACCTAAGGGGGCTAAAATGCATAAGTAAAAGGGGTAAATAAATGCAATATTCGAGACGAATCACACCCCCTGACTTACTCAATGCTAGTCCCTAGTAATGCAATTCAAAGAAACAAAAATAAAGTAAACCACAAGAGAGAAGATATGTTCAAATGGGGTAAATTGCACTTTCACGAGCGAATGATTGCATTTAGCATATGAAATAAGTCGTTAAATCTCTAGGTTACCCTAGTGGACGAGTCTCGTCTCGTGAGGGTGTTCAAGGTTGAAACCCAAAAATCAATGTTTCCTCAAAAAGATATGCCCAAACATCAATATAAGAAGCTCAAAGTTAACGAAAAAGATTTCAAACACGTTATTAGCATAGTGAATGAATTCACTCAAAAGTCCGTAAATATTAACCTTATATAATGAACTTCATCGAATCGAACCCTTAAAAGTGAGAGGAAAAATGAGCACATGCAAGATATAATTTGGCAAAACTTTTATAAAACAGATAAACATTAAAGCATTCATAAATCAATTATAATCGAATATTACACTCAACAAATGTAATCACTCAGAATGGGTGGTAATACACGGGACTTACGGATATAAAAAGTTAATGCAAATAGAATCTAGTCCACGAATATGTCACTAATTAGGAATGCTATATATAAAATAAAAAAACATGTAATCTCAATGAAAGATACCATCATTAAAGGAGGCAAAATGCATTTTCACATGTTATCGTAATATTTAAAATTTTGAATTGCATTCACCTTAGGATTACATAGGACTTTTATAGGGTTGTAATGTAGGCTAGGCTCGGGTTATGAAGTGAAGGGAATATGTATGGATTCAAAGGTGTCTGGGGATAAAAAATAATGGATAATGGAAAATTGTGGGCAATTTTAACATTGGAAAATAATTTCAAAAAAAAGTAGTGAATATAATAATGGAGAGAGTAAAGGATTATTTAACGCTATATACAACTTTCTCTTTCTTTTGTTTTCTTCTTTTTCTCATGTTTCTTTTTTTTTTAACTTTTTCATTTTCACTTTCAAATTTTCTTCACATTTTCACTCTCACATGCTTAATTGAAACCACAAGATAATAACATCTTTCAATTCCAAGTATCATTACAAACAAAGGTATGGAATGTAATATGTATGGTTTATAATTCCAATACGGAGTTGGTTATGGGATATCAGGTTATGAAATGAAAGACTATATTAAGGTTCAAAGGGATTAATTAGGTAAAACATATAAGGTGAGGTAAAGTTCAAGATGGGTAATATAACAAACATTGCCTATAATCATATCTTAAAGTTTATGCAATTCTCGAGTCAAAACAACTTTGAACATATAATCAAGTAACACATTTCATAAGTGGACTCAATTAATGAACGACCAATGGAAGAATAGAGAGATTACCGACGAAATCAACTTTTTCAAGGAGGAAAGAGTATTGTATTACACTTGCAAATGAAGGTATGTCTCAAATCTCACTTATAAAAGTATATACTATGCAACAAAAGATTGCCGAGTTATAAAAATCTTAAACCAAATCTATAAAACAAGAAAAGCGCTTTTGCTCATGGGATTAAGGTTTAATTTATGAAGTGATTCATAATATTAATGATTTGAGGACTAAAGTATACATGCAACATTGAGTTGTCAATTGGATCGGGCAATTATTGAAATTTATCATCGAAAACAAGGGCAAAATGCCCAACATAGGAGAAAAAAGAAGGAAAATATTTTTGAAATTTTCAATTTTTTACAACAAAAGCATGCTTTATAACTAACATGTGATCAAATCAATGGAAACAAAATAAAGAATTGATAGAATATCCCACACCACCCAACTTAGATTTTGCATTGTCCTCAATGCGAATCAAGAACACAACATAAGGAAAGGAAAAGAAAGATATTACCCAAAATGGAGAAATCTCCGGATAACACAAGTCCATTAAATATACAATACATGTTAGAACCAAGCATAACAAAAATAATACCAAAATTTTATTCTAATTACACTAAACTACAATCAAAAGGAGATAAAAAAGAAATAAATAAAAAATTAAATAAAAAAACTAACTATTTACAACCTACAGTTTTAACTTCTAACTAACTATACAATAGAATTAAAAAAAAATTAGGATTCACACAAAATACGATTGCTTTGAAGGATCAATGGTGGACCCTCCTTTGCATGCATGCCTCCAGGAAAATAAGAATTACGTTTGAACAATTGAAGGCATGTGTAAGGCGTAAGAAATAAACAATCGCCAATTTTAAATTTTTAGGGGGAGATGGGAGATTTGGATAAAATGGTGGAAAAGACCACATTGATCTCGAAAATATAAAAATCACCTCCCCAAGGTCTTTCAATTATAAGGGGAGGCGAGGCGAGTGCACGTGAATAGCCCACGAGATGGAGCATCTCCAAATAACATTCACGTTCAAGAATCGGGTAAAAGTACTCAAGACTTTCAATCGGTTCTTGTGATAAATTTAACGGTTCAAGAATAGTAAGGAATAAAGGAAAGGAAGGACCATCAACCTCAATACAATCAAAATAATTAATAATAGGTTAAAATTTAAAATTTATTAGATCACTCTCGATTATTTATTCCTCAAAAAATGCAAGTTTCAACCTCAACCGACCTTTGTGAAGAAGCAATAATCTCATCGAGTTGGATATTAATTTCTAAATACCAAGCTTCAGAACTCTGGAATCAATCATTCGATTCCTTTACCATTAACTCCTGATAAAACCAACAATAAGACATAACATCATCTTGTGAGGTTTTCTCATAGCTAACGGATTCCCCGCTTCCCAAAGTTTCCTCACAAGGAAGTTAGGGATTACTTACATATTCTTGAATTTCATGCTCAATGAACTCATTTTCAAGAATTTGTAGGCATTCTCTCATAGTATTGGGAGTATAACTTAGAAAACTATTCTCATAACAATTAAGGTTATCTAAAGAGTTATATTTAAACATTTCAAATTAGGCAATACAATAAAGCGATGAGCACCAAAATTTTAATTTCTTGAAACAATCTAGCACATGTAAAAAATATAGGGGAAAATATAGAATACAAAAATGAATAAAAGAAATATTATGAAATAGTAAATCAACTACAATCTATAACAAAGCACTCCCCAACAACGGAGCCATTTTTTATGAGAGTAAAACTAAGCGTTCGCGTAAGGACATTGTCGTTGTTTTTGGTTCTTCGCTTTGATGCAAAAACCTAAGCTATGATTACACTCCACAAGGAAGTATAGCGTCCAGTTCGGGTATCAGAATCCACAGAGAATGTTTGACATGTTGTAATGGAGTTATTACTTCAAGAATAAAAGTGTAAGTTTATATGGTGGTTTAAGAGAAAAAGAGAAATAAGGGAAGTTTATTTCTAATTAAGACTAAACAAGAATGAAAAATGGGAATAGGGACACTTCCCCGCCATGGGCTAAACAATGCATAATTAGGATTTTGGTTCAAAAACATTTAATCGAGCATAGTCAATTAATTATAAACATCACACATAAAGTAATTTAATCCAAAGATGAGAGATAAAGCATTTAATCAAAAATGGTCACACACAGATTAAATTAGAAATGTCGTAATAAACACTAGCGTTGCGTTACAAAGTAAGTTAAATGCATAGCATTCGAAATTTAATACATGCGGTTTCAATTAAATGCAATTTTTCCCAAAACCTAACTTTCGGAGCTCAACGCCCATCAATGGAGAAAACATGACCCAACCCCTTAAACTAGCTATTACACATGATTAGAACAACAAATAAAAATAATTAACTAGTGAAAATAAGAAATATACTAACTATGAAGCAAGTAAATTAACTAATGAAAGCTTAAACAACAAAAAATTAACTTAGATTAAATGGAATAGACAATGAATAGTACTTACAAGACCCAAATGGTTGCAAACCTTAGAACATGTAAGCTCCACCTAAAATCACCTCTATCTAACCTAAAACGATTTAAAATGACTTCTTACACTTGAAACAATGTTTTCATACAAATACCCCACCAAAAAACCAATTAAAATAGATATTTGAGGACTTTTACTATAGTCGAATTGATTTGGCAAAATTTTGAATTGATTTTGCCCTGATAGTGTTGATTCTGCTTTGATCCAATTCTAGGCATGTCGCACGAAAATAGCTATAATGTCTTCATACGGAGTCGAAATGATGCGTGTTCAGAACCAACGTGGAGATAATTAAATTATATACATGATTATGCTTTGAGAAGCTCCAAATTGTGCAGTATGAAATAACCAAAATGCCCTTGAAGTAGAAGAAAATACTGAAACCTTAAGAAAATGAGCATAACTTCCTCATTTAAGGTCAGAATGACACACGGTCTATGGTCGTGCAAACATAATTTGATGATATACATGTTGGTAACTTCATTCCATACAAAATATTGAGTTTAAAAAGACCAAAATTCCCCTAAAGTTTCCCTTTACGGCAAAACAATCCTGAAACGCAACGAAACTTCACGCTAAGCACTTTAATACCTACAAAAGTTCAATTATACCTCGCAAATCTTATAAACATATACAAAAGAGGTCGTATGGTTAATGAGAGTAAATATAGTAATTAAGGAAACCGAGGGGGCTAAAATGCATAAGTAAAATGGGTAAATAAATGCAATATTCGAGACGAATCACGGACTAGGGTCTTGAACAGATCGGGGGAGGAAGGTAAGCCACGCTACATATGAATTGACACATCCTTCAATTCATCGAATGCCTCATTGTTGTTCCAACCACAACGGTGCATTCTCTCTTTTGGGCACAATATGCGTGATGAGAACCTTTGCCTCTATATCTTGCGTGGCACGTCCATGAACCACACTACCCGAGTATGTGTTCGGGTCCCTTAACCCCTAGATATGGGCGTTCCACCAAAAATGTCTATCAAATACACGCTCGACCAACCAATTGTATACATAGGTCATTCGATGGGAGTCATGAATGGAAATGGATCATATAAAAGTGGCGACTAGTTGCCTATCAGTGATGGGGGTGAGAGAGATAGAGTAGTGGTGTCCTCATCAACCTCCTTTCCATTCCCCGTCCTCTTCCCCTTGCATGAAGTGAACCCTAACTGACGCTTCATGAACTCGAACATATTAAGGGCCATCGCCTCCAATCTTTCCAACTTATCGCCATGGGTGTCCACCTTACAAGCCAACCCGATGTTACTTGTCTCAGTCCCAGTGAGCTTTTCCTTCCCCAACCAAGACCTCACCCCCTAATCCTCCTCGAGAACTTATCTTAATGCGTCCGTGGCCAAATATGCCTTGTCGACATCAGACTGCTTGTCATGCTCTTCCTTAAGCTTTTCCCGAAATGACAAAAAGTACACGATTAGTTAAGTTAATAAAAAAATTATAACATAATTAAAAAATAAAATAATTGTAAGATATTTTTATAACTTACCATCGTGAATGCCACGCTCAGGGACACCTCCTTATCCTTGCCCGTATCTATCTGAATTTCCACATAGGTATCGAGCCTATGTGGCCTACCCATAGGTCCACTCCACGACTCACGAAATAAGATAATGCAGAATTAGTAAGTAACACAAAGTAATGCTAAATTAGAATAATTTAAAACTAAAATTAAAGAAAAAAGAAAAACTTACCATCCTGTGCTCCACCTCGACATAAGACGTTCGCCTGGAGTAGTTCACGTCCACCTTTTTCCCCCGGTTATCCCTACCCAATTAATGAGATGTCAACTTTCGCTTCTCGATCTCATTATCGACAAACAACCAAAGGTTCATTAAGGACTTTAGTGCCATTTCTAGACCCTTAAGAAACCTTCTTATGAAGTACACCCCATTCGAGTTGACGGAAGCATGCCAAAGCGCTTTTGAAAAACTGAAAAAAAGCTTGTTTCCGCCCCCATCATGCAAGCTCCGGATTGGTCCTTACCATTCGAACTTATGTGTAATGCTAGCGATTATGCGATAGGGTTTGTTTTGGGCCAAATACAAGATAATAAAGCCCATGTCATATACTACGCTAGCCGGACCCTTACAGGACCACAACTCAATTACTCCACCACGGAGAAAGAGTTGCTAGTGATAGTATTTATGCTCGACAAATTTTATGATAATGATATCGGCTCCTTTGATGGTACAGTGTCACGAACCGTCAATATGGACTCCCAATCCTGCCCAAAGTATCTTGCCCGCATGTTTTTCTTCCATGTCTATCATTGATCTCTCAATTATTCTAACGTGGAGTCACAGACATGTGGGGGTAGGCTGAATTATTCCTATCAAACAAATACAAACTAATTAGAAAGTGAGTGTTAGTTGTATTTAAGTTATAAAATATAAATATAAACATAAATACAAAATAAAAATAAAGTGAGTAACTATCTCTAGTGCCCCCCAGATGGCCATCTTGAGCTCCCATGGCACCTTCTTCCACTCCGTGTACCCCTTATCGATGATCGACTTGAATAACTCCAGGCCTCTAGTCGGTAAGGCCTTCTTGTTCTCGACAACGGACCATAATTTTTTCCCATTTTGGGGGCCTAGTGGCAGACGACATTCCCTTGCCTCCGCTAACGTAATGCCCTGATGAAGTCATTTCCTGGAAAAATTGTTCTTATTAGTACAAACACATATATGAGAAAATGATCAAATCCAAATGAATAAAAGCATTAAATTGACTAAAACCCAGATGAGTTGTAAGGGAAAACCCATTATAAATAATTTTTACCATCTACATATTTATATGAATTACCATAATATATCAATTTATACCGATTAACAATTTCAATATAGAAATTTTAATTTCAGAATACCAATTTTAATATAAAAATATTAATTTTAGAACACACACACTGAAGACTGCATATTTCCTCCATCTCCTCTATTGGGTGAGTGGTCCTCTCCCAGTAAAAATCACATATTTGTCAATATACGTAGCATCTCATGCACATTATTTCCATTTAAGGAAAATTCGACAGCATATCTCCATAGTTCTCCAAGTACACGACATAAATTCGCAAATGTAAATGTTATTTCAATTTATCAATTGAAATAATACTTAACACCGCATCATCTAGTATGTACTCATAACATTAAGAGACGGTTGCATAACTTCCTCCAAAAGTAACAAGTTTAAGCCATTAAGAATATTATTGTACAAAAACTATGCCATCCCAAACTATCCAAATAGGTCAATTTGAGATAACTCATTACAGGGGTAATGAATCTCGAACGCGTCTAAGGGCAATTGCATGTGTACGTATAAGAAATAGAAGGCTAGTATCTATGCGTACTATTATTAATTATTTAACAACAAACTTTTAAAATTTATAGTATGGTCTAAGGGCCAACTAACTCAATGACCATCTAAATATTCAAATCCACCAATCAATAACAATTCAAGAATCCTAAACGTTTCAACAAATAGGGGGTTGCCAAAATATGTGAGGAAGAGGAAAAGAGTTCATCGGAATATGTGAGGAAGAGGAAAGGGGGTCGACGCTGGTGCACTTAGAGAGAGAAACCAAATATCAAATATCAAATACCATATACCAAACACCAAACACCAATTTCAATTTATATTTATAATAACAATTTCAATTTTAATTTTGACTACTAATTTTTAATTTTAAATACCAATTTCAATTTCAAATACACATATTAACCCCCCCCCCTCCCCCAACACACTAACCCACACACACATTGATCCACACACACACACATTGAAATCTTGCCCCCACACACATAGTGAGCCCAAAATGCACGCGAACACACACACACATACTCAAATATCTCCCCCCTCCCCCCCCCCCCACACACACACACTACCCCAAAACACACACACACACACTGACCCACATATACTCAGATACATTGACCCAGATACACACACACTGACACACACACACTGACCACACTACACACACATACGCAAAGGAGAGAGAGAGAATCACAGTAGTTTAGGGGAGAGAAAGAGAGAAATAAAGGAGGGAAAGAAAACTGAAGTAGCTTGGGCATTTATTTTTTAATATTGTCGTAGACGTGTCACGGTTAAAGATTGTCACAACTTTTTAAGGCTGTCGTGGTCTTTGATCTTGACAACCCTACTTGTCAAGGTCTTTGACCGTGATAAAAAAATGAGTGTTTTTTGTCACGGTCTTTGACAGTGTCAAGGGTGGCCAGGTGAAGGGTGCCATTTTAGCCTTTTTGGTGTAGTGTAGAGATTTTACCTCTTGGGAGATTATTATAACCGATTTGGGTTGGCCCTATGATTTAACTAGAGAAAGTTCTACACCTTATCTTGTCGGGCACTGAGTAAATGTCAGTAGCATCTTGATATTGCTCTATGTACATGACTGGATCAGTTTTTCCATCATACTTGGGAATGACCATTGGTGGCTTGAACTTGGAAGGTCTGGGGTATTCCACAATAACTTGGATGAAAGATAAGCCTTTACCAAAACTCCTTTTTAATGGATTCTTTGTTTTAGACATTTCGCCTAGTCAATTTTCCAACCATTTCATGGATCCCTTTTAGGGTTGTTCTTTCGTTTTAAATTTGGCAAGGTAGAATTAGCAGCTATACTAGACCTAGATCTTGTGGACCCTTCTTTGAATTCACAATAATGCTCTTTATCCCTGTGATGACATCTACTTACTCGGTGACCTAGACACTCAAAAGAATAATCTCTTATTAGCCTCTCCAAGACACTTATTCTTTATTTGGAAAAAGATCTACCATCATAGTAATCTATTGATCGGAATGAAGAAGTTACACCAGAACAATTTGACCTATCATAACAAGATACGATAATGATAACCCTTTTAATTTATTACTAGTGGAGGTGGCATATCTTATCTGGAATTGGAATACTTATCTTGCATAGTGCCAGCCATCTGTCTGACTGATTCTTGCATAGCCTCCCGTCCTTTAGCCAAATTGAACAGGATTCATTGGAGGTTTGTCTCACTAGGGGGAGCAGATATTTCCTAATTATTGCATGCAACCGTCAAGCTTCTTTCAAGGGAAACATTCACTCTTTAAACTAGAATGAAATATACTAGGTAGATGACAATGACTAACATTCAAATTTCCGATAGACGCCGCTAATTTGTTGATGTCTAAAAATGGACTTATTCCATATTTATAATCACAGATAATAATATAGTAAGTTAATCAAATCACACAGAGAAGAGAAAATATTTTTAGGGTGGTTCAGCTATAAAATATCCTACGTCCACTGTTGGTATAATTTAGTAGGGTTTATAATAGCTCAGTATTGTGTGCATATGAGTGATTTGAGTTGTCCCTTGAGATAAGGAAGTAGTTCGTATTTATATTGGTATAAAACCCTAGAGATGAAACTCCTTTATATTATCAAGCATTTATATCTGTGTACAATAAATAAAACTCTTGGAATTCAGTGCTAGTTGTCATCCCATCCAAGTAACTTTCGGTATTCTTAATAGTTAGAATTCCTGGAGTTGGTCGGCCATCCAGCCGACTAAATATCTCTGATGCCGATCAAGGTGGCTAAATTTATCGTTGGTCCACGTCGAAGAGTAATTTTTACATACAACAGTCAGGCTTATATACTCATACTAATAAATTTCTATTTTGATGCCAGGAAAGATATGATAGTTTATGGTAAATATGACCTATTGAAGCGGGGCCGAAGTCTTATTGAGGCTAATCATGTTCCTTTAACTCAAGAAGATTTAGTGGGGTTGCTTGGCTCAGATGCTTTCGACCAAGTAAAATATTCTTATGTCCATCTTCACTGTCTTCTTGGTAGAGCAGTGGCAAATAACGCCAACTATTATGAAATCATTGAACAGCTGCAAAAAACCATACACTGTCCCTAGCACTGGGTTATTCTGACTATGAAGCTAAATAAGAAGACCTAAGTGCTGGTTGGGGTTTTGATAATAAATTGTAGGATATAACTTTTGCCTTGAATAAAAAGGATATTGTGTTGGATAAAGAAGCTAAAAATACACGGGATATTGCTGAACTTTTAGAGAAAGAAAATAATGACTTAAGGAATGAGTTGGACAGTCTGAATAAGTTAACTAATATTGGGATAGATAAAGGAGTATCCTTCTTGGAAATGGAGAATTATAGGCTACCGAAAGAGCTGGAGAACTTGAAGAAGAGGAAAACCAAATTGAGCTAGTCTTCTAGGCAAGTTAATGTTGCTCGGCTAACAGAAGATGAATAAAAAACCAAGAAGACATTAGTCGACCAAGTTGTTCTGATACAGGAGAAGGATAAGGCCATAAAAGACCTTTAAGATAAAGTGGATCGACTAAATTTCCACTTTCACAAGTAACCCAAGGTTGTTTGGATAGTTGGGTACGATGAAGTCTTAACTTTACACTTTCACAAGCAACCCAAGGCTAGGTAGGATAGGTATAAATGGGTTGGTTAAAATTTCTTGGACTGCTGAAGATACACAGTGGCATTGAATTATGGTACTAACATGATCCATGAATGTTGGATCATCCAGATCCACCTTTCAAAATTGATTTTAGTTGGATTCCAACTGATGCCATTCCTCAGAGATTAGTCAAAAAATATATTGGAGATTATGCCCTTGAAGGATAGGATGAATATGCTCACCATTAACATCTACTGGATGGGTCGAGAAGCAACAGACGTTCTAGGATAAGGTATTTTATATCTACAACTCTATCGATAAGCAAAGTTGGAGGAAAATTCCCTGTAAGATAGGATTATCTTTCTTTATTTTTGGATCTTTACTTTGTAACACACAATTCTTAGAATAAATTTAAGTTATTTATCCTTATGTATGGTTTTGATCCTTGGTCATCTTGATTTAAGCCTATGATTGGTATTAATCTGCATGCTAACTAGGTAATATGTCTAGTGGTTAGTTAATCAACTTCCCAACTAGGCAATATGATTAAATAATATGAGATTGATTCATGGTTGAACCTATTTGTATTGCCTTAGATTCGAATAACGCAATTAGATAAAACTGTAAGTAGTTTTGTTGAGCTAAGTTCTTACATTAGTTATCAGTGGCGATCAGGTGTATTAGGAATGTATAGTTATTCCTATGTTTAACTTGGTCAGGTAAAACCTCGTGTGTTTAACTTTAAGTTATACATGAAGATTTACAAAATTATTGTTCGTGATTTGTCAAAGATGAAATCATACATGAAATTTGAACATATTCCCAAACTAAACTCTTTTGAAGTTGGAAAATTTTGAGCTTTTCTGAAGTTAAAAAAGTTTGAATTAGAAAGACTTCCAAACTAAACCTTTTTTATAGTTGGAAAAGTTTGAACCTTTCTGAAGTTGGAAAAGTTTAAACTTTTCTGAATTTGGAAAATTTTGAATTATAAAATTTTTATGACGTTGAAAAAGTTTGTATTGGAAACGTTAGTTACTGGTGGTGTCACATCATACTCCGAAAAAACATAAAAAGGTAATCACAATTGGTAGAAAATAGAAACTTCATTATATTGAATGATCAATTACATTAAAGAGAAAGTACTGATAATATTTGCGAAGGTGAATGAAGTTCTGGGGATTCCTAAATTCTTCTTCTTCTAGTGTTTTTAGGCTATATGTTCATGGTCGGATAACTGTTGAGGTATGGTATGGACCATGCCAATTTGGCTCCAACTTTTTACTCTTATGGATTACCTTTTTAAGTACTATATCTCCCTATTTTATGTTGGTCGTCTTGACCATTCGGTTGTAGAACCTAGAAGTCCTTTGTTGATTAGCAACCATTCGAATTGCAACATCCTCTCCAACTTCTTCAACCATGTCTAGATCTAGTATCCTCCTAAGATCACTTTTGGGGGAGTCAAAATTCAACATTCTATGAGTCGCCAGACTTATTTTAGCTAGTACCACTGCCTCAATGCCAAAACCAAGAATATATGGAGTCTCCCTTATTATTGTTCTTGTTTTAGTCTTATAATCCCAAAGAACACTGTGCAGTTCATTAATACAAATTTATTTATCATTATCCAACCTTTTTTTAACCCCTCTAGTAGAGTCTTGTTAGTAATTTATGTCTGACCATTACAATGTGGATGTCTGGGTGCTGAATGAAGCTTTTAAATCCCAGACAGGATGCAATATTATTCAAACTCATCATTATCAAAATGGGTACCATGGTCAGTGATGAAAGCATAGGACATCCCATAGCGGCATATGATATGTTTCCATATAAATTAGAAAAACCTCTGGGAAGTCATATCAACCAAAGGCTCAACTTCCACCTATTTGGTGAATTAATCCATTACTATAACCAAATACTTGAACTCCTTTGGTGGTTGACTATGGTCCGACCAAGTCTATGCTCCAAATAGCAAATGGCCCGAGGAAAGTTATGGGAGTTAGGGTAGCCCCTTGTCTTTTAAGGATAGTAGAAAATGTTTTACACTTATCACACTTTCTCGTGAAAGAAATACAATATTCCTTTATCATCGGCCAGTAGTAGCCCTGGATGACAATTCCTTATTGTAATGATCGACCAGATGAATGAAGTCCTCATGAGGCTTTATATAATTCTTTAATTAGATCATTTATTTCAACTGGGTGAACACAACGAAGTAAATATACAATGTATCCCCTTCTATATAGAACGCCCTTCTCTAGAACATAATTGGCTTCTTTATATCTCATCTTCTTAACTTCTTTTTGGCCGTATGTTAACAAGCTTCTTTTAATATAATCTTGATTATATCCATACAGTAGGGACCCAATTATACATAAATTATACTTGTAGCTTCCATATTAATGTTTCTATGGGAAATAATTTCTATTAGAATGGTCCGTCTGAGCTCTATCAGAGTCACTAAGGCTAGCTGAGAAAGGGAATCTTTTCAGGCATTCTCCACCCTTAGAATCCGGGTCATCTTGACTGTAGGAAAAAAATAGATAACCTACATATCCTTTTTAAAATATCTTATCATTGTTTCTCCTTTAAATCCATATATCTAAAGCATCTTATTGATAATAAGTTGAGAGTCATTGTGCACTATTACCTGCTCAGTACCTAGTTATGAAGCTAGTTCTAAGCCTGTAATTAATATCTCGTACTTGAATTAATTGTTAGAAGCTTGAAACTTAAATCATAAATTATATTCCACATTTAAATCATCTAGAGTGTTGATAATAAGTCAAGATCCACTGCCAGTGGTTCATGAAGATCCGTCTACAAATAATTTCTAGACTGGAATGTTATTGTTGAAGTCTTCCTCTGACAGCACTCCATGTCTGAATATTTTCTTGATTTATTTAGTCAATCGTTGAGCTCCTTCTTGAGTAGATGATGATTATAGTTAGTCGGTGACAATCTCAGTTTTCTTTTGAATTAGGCTCGCTTTTGAAGAAGTATCGTCGGTAGGCAAACTTGGATTATTGGGCACCTCTGCATATGTGAACTCTCCAATTAATTCTGCCACTACTTGACTTTTTAATGCATTTCTTAGCTCATAAACAATATCATATTCCCCAAGTTCAACCTCCCAATACATCAACCTTCCTGACTTTTCAGGTTTGAACAAAGCTTGCAGCAGAGGTAAGTTGGTGTAGACCATAATAGCGTGGGCCTGAAAATACGGTCTCATTCTCCATGAGGCTTTAATAAGTGCAAGTGTCATCTTCTCTTAATGTGGATACCTAATTTATGCTCATTATAATTCTTATTTAGTATAGTACACCAACTTTCGAACCCCTCCTTGTAGTCGGATCAAATCTGAGCTGACAGCTAACTCTGAAATAGCCAAATATAGATATAACTTTTTCTCCAAAACTGGTCGGGAGAGGAGTAGTAGTCCTAAATACTTCTTCATATCTAGAAAATATTTCTCGCACTCGTCATTCCACTCAAAGGTCTTTTTTAGAACCTTGAAGAATGAGAGACATTTACCTGTTGCTCGGGATAAAAAATAATTTAGAGCTGCCACTCTTTTAGTCAGTTTTTGCATGTCCTTCTTGTAGGTAGGGATATGCATCTCCATTAAAGCCTTTATTTTTTCAGGATTGGCTTTAATTCTCCTCTGGTTCATAATATATCCTAAGAACATTCCTTCTTATACCTCGAATATACACTTAGTCAGGTTGAGCTTCATTTAGTGCTTTTTTAGCTGGTCAAATATCTGAGCCAAGTCTTTTATATGGTCAGTAGTAGCCTTGATCTTAGTGATAATGTCATCCATATACACTTCTATATTTTTTCCTACATGTTCTTCAAATAATTTGTTCACCGGTCTTTGGTATGTTGCTCCAGAATTTTTCATCCCAAAAGGCATAATGTGTAGCAATATGCTCCTCGGCTAGTGATAAAGGAAGTGGTCTCCATGTCTTCTGGATTTATTTTAATCTGGTTGTACCCAGAGTAAGTAACCATAAAACTAAGTAACCCATGACCTGCAGTTGCATCTACCAACTGATCAATCCTTGATAGAGGAAAATGATCCTTTGGGCATGATTTGTTGAGGTCGATGAAGTCTACACACACTCGCCACTAGTCAGACTTCTTTTTTACCATCACCACATTAGCCAACCAACTGGGATACTTGACATATTCTATAAACTCATATCTCTCTAAATTTTCATCTTCCTCGTTGATTGCCATGTTTTTTGCGAAACTGAAAACCCTATGTTCCTACTTGATCGGCTTAGAGTCCTTGTAAATGTTGAGTGATAGCAGGGGAAAGCCACGGTGCAAGTGTATGAAGATATACGCTAGTAGTTATGCTCGGCTCCCACTGCTATGAAAAAACCTAGACTAGTGACTACACTCTTTTAAGAGAGTATACCGGCCAGTCCGAGTATCAAAATCCACAGAGACTAGTTGCTAGAATTATATTAATTTAATAGTTCAGGAATAAAGGTGTAAAAGATGATTGTTAACAAAAGAAAGGATAATACTAGGCATGGAATTAAACTAAGATTAACAAAGGGAATAAAAACTATAGATTGAGACTAATATCCCTCACCTCGAGTTAACTAGTATAAATGGTTACATGGGAAGACAAATTTAATAAGATTGAATCTCATTTCAACAATTAATTAAATCTAGAGTTGTCACCCCCTATATCGTCATAGAAGCCTACTATGATTTTGGCATCAACAAATACCATGGAAATCACACATCTAAGGTCGTAAATATGGCGCATACATCATATACACCGTAAAATCTCCTAGGCATCAAATTAAGAATAACCTAATCGAATTAAACTCATAAAACCCATTGTAACACCCCGCATTTTTTCATGCATTAAATATGTAATTAATTCGGGAATTGAAAATTACTTGTGAGACATAATTTTAATTGAATTAATTAGGGAAATTTTATTTAAATATTAATCGGGGAGTGAATGGTTAATATTTACGGGAATTTATTTACTAAGTGAATAGTAATCAATTATTTAAGTCATTTCGAGCATTAATGACAGGGTATGCACTTATCTCAACCGGGAGTCGGTATAGACTAAAGGGGTGGGGGGATAAGTATTTTTATAAATTAATTCGAATACCAATATTACTTGTATGGTTGAGTCCGGATGGGCCGAGATAGTCGGAAAAGTGTACCCGGGGGTAGTAAACGGGTCACGGGGCATTTTTAGACATAGCCTGGCCCACACGGGGGAAATTGGGTCATTTGGGCTTGGCCCATTAGGCAAAAAACGGGATTTAGGTTAATTGTTAAGTTAGGATAAGAAAGGAAAGGGCTGATAGAGTTTTAGAAAAAGGCTAAGTGTATTAAGGAACCCTAATAGTAGTTAAAGGCAGTTTTGGGATCACTAGAGAGCCAACAAGGATCATCTTCAACCTTGGAATTCGTCTCCGAATCAGACGCTACGAAACCTAAGGCAAGTGGATAACTTGCAATAGTATTGAATCTTTTTTTCAATTCATATTCATGTGATGTGTTTGATCAAAATTCGTTTTAGGTGTTCATGGCATAAACATGAGGTTTTGAAAATAATAATCTGATTTACGAATTTGAATGAGGATTCTTATAGAAATATGATATTATAAATTGATACATATCTGGTAGGATGATATCTGGATAATTAGAAATGAATTTGGTGAAGGAATTTGGGATGTAAATGGGTAAGGAATTAAAGATGAATATTTCCCCAAATTCAGAAATTGTAGTTAATGGACGAATTAATAACGTTAGAGGGCATTCTGGAGGTCCCTAATAAGGTTCCTAACTTGTATTATTGTTAAGAAGGCTTGAGATTGTTGGTAGAAGGAGTTAGGGTTTTATGAAACTCATCCATGGCAGAATCTGTCTTCGGGAAGAAGACGAAGACCTGCTCGATCGATCGATCGAAGGTCTGGGGTTGATCGATCGATGGTCGACAGATTTTGACAGTTCGCCCATTTTTCTATTATATGAAGAAAATTTTAATTTAATCTTTTTCCATGAATTAATTTGGTGAGATATTTATACAGGGGTTTTAAATCTAATTAATGGTGAATAAAGTTAATTTAGAATTTGGTGACGACTTAGTGTGACATCATAATTTAAATTTGTTGGGTTTTGGAGAAATTAGGTGTGACACACTAAGGTTGAATTTTTGGGAAGGTGTTCGAAAGGATTAAATATAGATGTAGTGAACAAGTCCAGGGATAACGGTTGAGGAATACCGAAAGATAAATCTTATTTAGGTAAAGGCTAAATAATTCGGGAGTCGGGAATTTAAACTCGGGTGAGGTTAATTCGGACTACGAGAGTAAGTCCAATTTTATGGTGGGGGCGACACCAAAGGTGACTTAATTAATTAATGTGCGAATTAATTAATAATTAGAGTTGGACCATAAACTCTTAATAAATTAAATAGGCTTATGTTACGGATTTTGTACATGGTGTAGCCAGGACATTTTATATTTATATATATATACGGAGTGTGATAGTATGTATATCTAGTGTGTGTGCATTACTATCAGTGATTGAATATTATTAGTATATACTCTAGTGCTATAGGGGGAGGTTGCGCGTAGAGGATGAATCCCCTAGCTTGAGGAGTAGGACGAGTATAATCCCAGGTCATAGCGTGGGTGAGGGGCATCTAACTTTCAGGGAAGGAATATGACCGCCTCCAATTTGTATGTTAAACTAAGTTAGTGAGTGAATCTAACTTGGATAACTAGGTTATGTGAATACACCTAGTGGGATAGCACTTGGGAAAAATTATATTTTGTGAGTATTTTTACTCGGTCTAAAGTTTGTATTAAATGTTATTTCAGTATGTTTGTGAATACTGTAATATGATTAAATATATAATTAGGTAAATAATTATATATGGGAAAATTAATACATAGTGAAAAATGTATTATGTGCATAACAGGTGTGAATGCTATATGAAATTAAAAAGGGTAATGATTTAATTAAATTTGACATTTATAATAACTTAAAAATCATGAATTAAGGCATACTCGGTTAGAGTAGGTAAATTTCAAGGGTTAAAATAAGTATTGGGTCATGAGCGTAGGACGTAGTAAATTAAATGGAAGCGTTGGTAGTGCACATTAGAGGAGGGGTGAGGAAGTCCTCAAGAGAGTGCGGCACTAACTAAAATATGAAGAGCATGCATATTTATTTATTACTGCAAGTTAATCATTTGTTAAATGTTTTCAAATGTTATTGGGTACTAACCCCTGCTATAAAAAAATTTAAAAACCTTTTAGGTGTCCAGCCACAGGGACGCCAGGCTTGACTCTATTCCAGGTATCCTCTGTTGCAACCCATGTGGATGTTGCGGGGTTTTTGATAGACACCTCCTTCTTTCATTCGTGTAGAGACTCTCTAGTAGTTATCTGAGCTTGTCGCTCACAGTTCATTTATCAGTATTAGACTTGTTGAGATTTTCTTCTTATCTTTACTTGTATTGGATATTTGGACCGATGGTTTATTCGGTTAAGTATTTTATTTGTGGATGGTTATTTTAGTTAACTGTGATTGTGTATTATTTTATGTTCCGCATGAGTTTTATTTAATTAATTGAAAGATAAAAATTGGCACCAGTCTACTTTTCTCACTTAGGTGGTTAGTAATTAAAAAGACGACAGTGATGCTAAGAATGGACCAACTGAGAAACCTTTTCTAACTTGATTTAGGACTGATCACCCAGGATTAATTAGGCGGGATGTCACACCCATCACCAAAGAAAAGTAACCAAATCAACCCAAGGTGAGTCCAATCGATCACAACCTAAACTAAATTAGAAAGAAAGCATGTTAAATGACATTAATTAAATGAAAGAAATAAATTCAAGAAAGTAAATGAAAGAAATTAAATATAGATTACAAATAAAGTAAACAAATAACAAACCACGAAAAACAACAATAGAAGATTGGATTAATGAAAAAGATGATGAATAGTGCACTTACAAACCCATTTAGGTGAAACCCTAGGAGAGAGAGAAGCAAAACCAAATATCTCCTCCAAACCCCAACCTCCCTAACCTAAACTAAGAAAGCAATATAAACAATTATATATATCTACAAAATAAAACAATGGTTCTATTTATACTAAGTGGAAAAGGAAATAAGAAAAAAATCTCGGTGGGATATCTGCTACGACCGATCGACCACGGTCAAGCGGCCGATCGACCGGGTGTAGGTGAAAAATGGCTCTGCCCCACTTTAAAGTCTTATTCTAAATCACAGGTCGATTGGGGACTCAAGGTCGGTCGACCGGTCCCCTATTTTCTAGTGTCATTTGGTCCATCTTAAGGAGGAAAATGAGCTTTACTGAATCGACCATAACTTCTTCATTCGAACTCAAAACGATGTGTCATTTACGGCTATGAAAAGCTGACTTAAAGAACTATATTTCGTGGAATTCCACTGAGCCAAATATGAAGTATTTAAAATGCCCTTGAAGTTGATTCCGACGATGAAACTCCTTTGAAATGCCACCAATCCTCACTTTAAGCATTCCAATACTTACTAAAGCTCAATTAATGATCATAAATATAGGCATAAAGAACAGAAAAATTACTAGAATGCATAAAGATAACGGGCAAGAGTATGCAGTATTCGTGACATATCATTGAGCTCGTGGCAGATGAAATTATGATCAATCCCTTGCATATCCTTATAGCTCCAGGCAAACACATTCTTCCTTTATCTAAGGAATGCAATCAATTCTTGTTTGAGGGAAGTGGCTAATCTCGAACCAATTTGAGTAGTCCTTTTTGGCTTCTCGTCATCAAGCACAATAATCTCCCTCACTTCCATAACCCGTCCCTTCACTAGATCTTCTTCCTCCAGATGATCCAAAATGTCGATATGATAGGTGGTAATGCTTTTTTAAACTTTTTACTGGTCAGATGAAGTATAGTAGCATTCTCTAGCTTCCATTTGGTTACCATTCACTATGCTAACTCCATAATTTATAGGAAAATTCATTCACTGATGCGTAGTAGATGGTACTACCTCTAACTACTTCATTCCCACTCTGTTGAGAATTATGTTATAAGTTGAAGGGAAATTTTTTTCCAGTACAAAGAAATGAATCCTTTCCTTTCTACTTGCTAGCCAAGTGCCAATTAATACATCCAGCTTGACTATTCCTAAGGTATGCACTTTTTTTCCTGAGAACCCTATGAGAGGCCTATGATAAGTTCTTGCTTATTATATCGTAGCCCTAATCTATGGAAATAATTATAGAATATGACATCTACAGAACTCCCATTATCTACTAGGATTTTTGCTACTCTACCATGATGAACCTTGCAAGTGATAACTAGTGGATCATCATGAGTATAGAGTACTCTGCTCAAATCATTTTGGAGAAACTGATCACCAATCTGTCATTTTTTACTATCAGTTTATTCGAACATGTCAATCTGTCTGATATAAGGGCAAGATTTGGATTCATATAGATAAGACTTTCTCTCGACAATCTCATCTCTCCACCAGTGTCTCCTCCTATAATGAAATGACAGTCAAAAGAAATCTTTCCCACTTCCACTTTAGGTTTCATGTCACCCCTTCCTCACCTAGGTGACTCAGATATTATTCAATAATTTAGCCACCATTTCGATCAACAAATTTAGTTAATTTTCCTCGCTGAATAATATTTTCCACTTCATTCTTTAGGGAGGTGCAATTGTTAGCAGTGCAACAATGATCTCTATGAAAATCGCAATATTTGAATTTATCTCTCCTATTAGGAGGTGACTTTAGCTTTCCAGACCAATTTAAATCTTTTCTACCCCTGATCTACTCCAATATGTGGTGGAAACCATTAGTGAGAGGAGTGTACTCCTCATACTTCTTAATTTTGTCAACCTTCTTATCTTTTTTATATTTCTTTATCGATTTTTTCTAATTTTCAGGTTTCACCTCCGGAGCTTCTTTAGCATCCACAGCTTCCTTGACGTTCATAATCTTCCTAGCCTTAGCCATCATCTCTATCATGGTTTTAGGAGGATTCTTTGCTAGAGCATAGTAGAGACATTTGGTGAGTAATCCACTCATCAATGCTATGATGGAAGTTTTTTCTTCATAATCAACCACCTTTGATTTCTCATTATTGAAGCGGCTGATGTATTATCGAATACTTTCTCCAGGTTTTTGATGCACGATCAAAAAATGAGTGATAATTTTGATCAGCTTGGCCCTAAAATAGAAATTATTAATAAATAGCTCTGCCAACTGATGGAAACTAGAAATTCTTCCTCTGGGATGGTTGTTGTACCATATCTAGGTTGGGCCTGTGATGGAACTAGAGAAAGCCCTGTAGTGCATCTCGTCGGGGGACAGAATATATATCAACAGATTAATATTACTCAATCTGGAGGACTGGATTAGTATTCCCATAATACTTGGGAGTAACAACTAAAAGATTGAATTTAGAAGGCATGGGCTAGTCCACAATAGCCTGAATAAATGGGAATCCCTTCACAAAACTTCTTTGCAAAGGATTCTTGGTTTTGGCCATTTCTCCCAGCCGATCTTCTAGTCATTGCATGGATCCTTTCTAAGAAAGTTCCTCTAGTTTAGAATTGGCTAAAATAGTTCGGGTGGATTTAATATGCACATGTGCTGAGCTTGCTTCCTCAGAAGTCTGTAAAGCATGCACAGAGCCTCCCATGCTAGCCTTAGATTGCATGGATACTTCTATGTGCTCACGGGGTTAATATTTCTCTCTATGATAGCCCCCAGCTACTTAAGGAATATTCCCTACTTAACACGCTCAGTCGCTCATTGGATAAAGACCGACCATCATAGTAATCCATTTATTGAATCAATGGCGTAGCTCCATCACAGTATGACCTGTCATAAGAGGACCTAGAGTGATAACTTTTTGCCCATTCCTAGCTGGCGGAGGTGGCATGTTATCCATCCCCAAGGGTTCATTGGTGGAATTTTCTTATAATGTGTGAGACAATTTCCTAACTAACTCCTTCTTGACTTCGTGTACCTTAGACAGGTTGAGAAAAATTCCTAAAAGATCTGTCACACTAGGGGGAGCAGAAAAATCTAGATAATAACCTATATCCATAAGGATGATCTCAAGAATAGTTGTCATTCTTAAATGGACTTCCAAAATGAACAAAAGGAATAAAAGAGGTAGAGAACGGAGACAAGAAGTCATTCCCACAGACGGTGCCAATCTATTGATGTTTAAAAATAGATGGGGTCTAAATTTATAACCACAGATAAATAAAGATAAATGATCTTGGCAAATACACAAGGAAAAAGGTTTTTAAAGTGGTTCAGCTATAAAAATAGCCTAAGTCCACTATTGGTATTATTTCAGGTGATTACAATATCTTTGTAAGGTTGCCCTTGTGCTTGGTTGAATCGTCCCTTTGAGCTAAGGGAGATCATGCATTTATACTAGTTTTGAAACCAAGAGATGGAATGCCTTTATATTTATAAGCATTTAAATTTGTATACAATAAATAAGTCTCTTAATATTTAGTTATGGTCGCTATTCCAACCTAGTAACCTTTGTTATTCTCGATGGTTCATCTTCTTAGTGTTGGTCAGCCTGCCAACTGACTAAGTAATTCTAAAGTTGACCATGATATATAAGTGGCGACCTAGGAGGATAGGTGTGTACTTTCCATTAGCCCGCGTAGGAGAGTAATTTTGACATACAACAATGATTATATATCTCGTCAGAGTCTGCACCCTCAAGCTGTATGTAACCGTGAGAGACCAACCTAGCCTTATCGAGTCCAACGGTACCATTTTCAACCATCTTATTTTGTAACATTCACTTTGTACCAATCACATTAGTCTCATTTGGTTGGGGGAATAATTATCAAACATCGTTCTTTCAAAATTGAAGAAACTCATTCGGTACATCAGATATCTAATGCTCATCATTGAGTGCTTCATTCACATTATTGGGCTATACTCTAGAGTGTATAAAAGATAGATAACCACATTCTCTAGTTGAGCGCGAGCTTTGACACTTGTTGTGGTATAACCAAGTATTTTGGAAGGGTCATGACTCTTTCGAACCCAAGACGGTGGATCCTCTATAATAAGAGCAAGGTCCACTGTGGTGGTGCGGGGAACAATGAGATTGTCATCGAGGGTGCATTTTTCGCATGCTCAAGGCCAGGATAAATAAACTAACTGAAGCATCGTCTTTAATTGTGACTCACTACAAGAAAAAACACATTTCGCAACACCGAAACTGTGTCGCGAAATGTATTAATTATGTCGCAAAAGATATTTCACGACATAAGACTCCTTGCCACCCCCGTGTCGCGGTAACTCCGTCTGGGAATGTATTCGGTGACATACATATCTATGTCGCGGAATGTATATACCAATTGAGGCAGGATACAAGTCACGAAATAGATATATTTATTAAAATATATATTAATATTTATTTTTTATATTAAACAATACCTTACCTTTCACGGCATAATGACATGTCGCAGAATGTCATTCTTTACGCGACATGCCATACATGTCGTGGAATGTCGTTCTTTACGCGACATGCCATACATGTCGTGGAATGTCGTTCTTTAGGCGACATGACGTACATGTTGCGAAATGTCATGTTTTAGGCGACATACATAGCATGTCGCGAAATGTCTCCTTTTAGGCGATATGATAAACATGTCGCGAAATGTCATCTAATTTGGCAACAGTGTATGTCACTATGTCATTTATAGTGCCACGAAAAGTCATTATTCAGAATAGGATTTGATTTTCAGCAACACCCACATTATGTCGCTAAAAGAGATTTTTTTCAATAAATAATTCTAAAAGAAGATTGCAAGATACATATATATAAATTTTTCCATGATATAACCTGTATAAATGTGCATCCAAACTATCACATAAAATGACACCATATTCAATTCTACAGTTCTTCATTAAAAGACAATTCATTCCATTCAAATGAATATGATTACAACAAATGTTCAAAATAACACCAACTACAAAAATAATACACACTTCACGAGAAACTTTGAGTCATCCAATCAACTAGCCCAATGAAATCCATCATCCATCTGTGACAAGAAATCCGTGACATCAATCGGATGTCGCTAAATGTAAATGACATTTGGGGGGAAGTGTTAGTAGGGAGCCTACCAAAATAATAACGTTTTGCGACACAGAATCTATATATGTCACCAAAAGTATACCATTTGGTATATGTCGCCAAAAGTTTACCTTTTAGCAACACGAAAACACTGATGTCACTAAAACATATCGCGAATTATGTTTTTTCTTATAGTGACTCTTATATATTCTATGACCTTAGAGATTTTGAGGTTAAACACCCAGTAGGATCTATTAGACGATGAACACTATAAAAATATTCACTCATCGCTTTTAGAGTCAAACTTTCCTAAGTTCTCTCTATCTCTAAGGATATAACAAGGACTCCCCAAAACTCAAAAATACGATAGGTTGTGTTTCTTCCCTATCCACCACTCATATGGAGACTGAAGTGCGTGTGGACGAAGATATAACCTTTTCACCGCGTGGCATGCGGTATTAGCCTCCTTCGCCTAAAAATATCTAGGCACATTTTTTTCCAAGAAGCATAAATCTATCTATCTCTTGAATTATTCGGTTATTCCTCTTAACAATCCTATTTTGCTAAGGAGTATAAACGGCCAAAAACTCATATTTTATGATGACTTCATCAGAAAAGCTATCCACTCCACCTTTTTTTAATTCATTTTCATTGTCACTATGAATTTAATTAATAGTGACATCATGATAATTCTGTAGAACGCGACACTTGGTTCTTAAGAACTCAACGACTTCATACTTTTCTCAAATAAACACAAGGATAGAATATTTCGAAAAGGTATCAACCATCACCTGGATATACTTCTTACCACCAATACTTTTTGTATACATGGGACCCAGAAAATTCGTGTTTATCAACTCTAAAACACGTTAGGTGGTAATGGTATTCAACTTTATATGGAGACTCCTATTTGTTTCCATCGTTAGCAAGGAGCACAAACTGAGGAAGTTGATTCTCCAAGTGATGGTAAGACATAAACTATGTATATCTTAACTAACCTCACAAGATCTCTAATATTGATGTGACCTCATCATCGATGCGAAAGGTATATGACAGAGACCTTTGCACTATTTCACACTAAAAACAACTTGAGAATGATACTATAGCAATTGTCAGTAGTCTTGAAACCTTGTATAAAACGTTCAATGGATTGAAAAAAAACGTTACTTTAACCAGTCAAACTTTACCACAAAGTTGGCATATTCTTATTAATTTATCCTTCAATCCTTCAACATACAACATATTTCTAGCTTAGGAAAGCCGGTAATGTCCACACAACCTCATCCGACAATGCTAGACCTACTTCTATACCCAAAGGTGACTTTTTCTTCCTCGCGATACACAAGGTTGGTAAAATGTGAGTAGTCACCATTCATGTGACTAGATCACCCACTATCAAAATAGCATTGATAATTATCTTGAACCTTAATATAAATGTAAACAATAAGGGATTTTTCATAACTTTTTGGTACCCAAGTGGTGGTAACCTTTTGCTTGCCCTTATCATTATTAGCATTAGTCATTGTGTTGGAAGTGTTCTCAAAAGACGTAGACATCCAACGAAATTATTCTATCATACTTTTAGAAGTAGTGATGAGAAACTCAACTTCCTCTCTAAGACTAGCAAAGTCACTATAGTGGTGTGTGGGAGTATGTGTGTGAGAAACTCTTCCTAGCCTGTAACAAAACATCCTAAGGGGACCTGTTCATTTGCAATGGGTACAAAAATAGATTTGTTTGGGTCTGCCTTGGTTGAAAATCCTAGGATGAGTTCTCTTGGGTGGATTAGGTTGAGGTCTATAAGAATCCATCAAAAATTTGGGAATCGATTTTGGTGCGATATTAGAAGAAGATGCACTCCAACCTTTTTAGTTGTGTCCTTTAAAGTGAATTTGACCTATCGAACATGTTCAAGATCATTCTCAAGTTGGGAAATATGGGCTTTAAGTTTCTCACGAGTCTCCAATCATTCTTGAAGATCTCTTGTAAGACTAGGCACTTTGTTGGTCAAGTCATTCGTTTCCCTCCTCATTGAAATAAGTTGCTCACTTAAAGAGATACTAACCGAGGTGTCACACTTTCTCGAAACCTTCATATCATTCTCTAAAGGTAAAACCTAGGAGCTAATTTTTTATTTTTATTTTTGGTTTTTGATTACTCAGTGTAAACTTAGGAGTAAGAGTATTGAACACCCCATTCTCCCTCACTCAAATCATCATCCTAAAACTTTCCAGAATGGTTTGACTCATTGTTGAGGTTATCACATTTTAAAATTTCCTCATCAGTGTGAGACCTACATGATGTGCTAATGTGTATCCATGAACGTGGTGAAGTTATGTCCAGGTGGTGATTCATCCCCAGAATCCACCGACTCAACCTCACTATCGCTTAGAGTAGAATTTCCAGTAGTCTTCACACATCATAGAAAAAGTTCACCGGATTAATCATAAATGTTACATTCTGGCCGGTCAAACATTACTACAAATTAGCATCTTAAATTAGTCTTATTCTTATGAAGTTATCTCTCAACCCTTAAACATAAAACATATTGTCTAGCTTAGGAAAATTGGGTATTTCCACTCAACCATATCCTAAGATGCTAGACTTACTCCTATCTCCAAAGGTGATTTTTCCTTCCTTACAAACCACGAGGTTGGTAAAATATGACTTGTCACCGGTCATGTTCCAGTATAACCCACTATCAAAATGCCATTGAAAAGTATCTTAAACCTTAAGAGCAGTGTGAATAATAATGGTTTTTTCGTCATTCTTAGGTACCTAAGATGAGGTAATATTTTGATTTCCCTTATCATTTTTGTCTAATCATGGCTTTAGAAGTTTTCTCAAAATGCATAGACTTCCTTTTAAATTCATCGATTAATCTTTTAAAAGTCATGACTAGAAACTCAACTTTCTCTCTAAGACTGCAAATGTCGCTATATTGGCATGTGGGAATATGTGTATGAGAAACTCTTCCTAGCTTGTAGAAAAATTCCCTAGGGTGTCCTCTTCGTTTGCTATGGGTAGAAGCATAGACTTGTTTTGGTCTACCTTGGTTAAAACTCTTAGTAATAGTTCTCCTCAGTGGTTTAGGTTGAAGCCCATACGGATCTATCCCAAACTTGGGAACCAGTTTAGGTGCATTATGGGAAGTGGATGCACTGTCATAACCTATCCCTTACCGCTCTTTAAACTCTAATGAGGGACCTACGAAAATTTTTGCAACCTTCTTAGACGTGTCCTCTAAAGTAACTTTGACCTCTTAGGCACGTTCGAGATCTTTTTCTAGTTGGGAAATATGGGCTTCAAGTTTATCATGAGTATCCAATTATGCTTGAAGATATCTCGTAATGTTAGCCACTTTATTGGTCAAGACACTATTTTCCCTCCCCACGGAAACAAACTACTCACTCAAAGAAATCCTAACCGAGATCTCACTCTCTCAAAACTTTAAATTTATGTTTTAAAGAAAACACCTTAAGAGCTAAATTTTTATTTTTATTTTTGGTTTTTAAAGACGGTGTAAAGCTCGGCGTAGGCAAGTTAGAATCCATGTTCCCCCTCACTCAAAATATCATCACCCTCATTATCTTTTGAATGGTTCGACACATCATCAAGGCTGACATTTAGAAACATCCTTACGAGCATGAGACGTACTTGAAGTGCTAATGTGACTAGATAAGAACGCAGTAAAGTTACGTCCATGGGGTGATTCATCCTCAAAATTTACCGACTTTAAATAACTATTGCTTAGAATGGTATTGTAAACATCTTTTCCTTTTCTCCGCCTCTTAAGGCTTTTATCACATTCAAAGGCTTTGCGACCCTGACCCTCACAGTCATAAAATCTCTCTAAATGATCTTTCTTAAGGAACTCTCCTCTAGATATTCTTCGATTATACTAAAAAACATTCTTTTCGAATTTGAAATTTTTATCTTTCTTGATAGTATAAATAACCCTTCCACAGATGTTACTCAGGCATGCACAGAAGATTATAGGCCATTGATCTACTCAGCATAGGGTGCGACCCTACTCAGCAAAGGGTACGCCCTACTCAGCACAGGGTATGGCACCCATAGTTTTGGTCATTCATACATGCCGCAGCCACATATTACACTGTGCGACACTCAATATGCCTGCCTTAAAGACCACATCCCTCTCATTCACAGCTGCTCCAGACTTAATATATGTCACATGCTCAGGGCACGTGACACATCTCACATACCTGCTATAAATAAAGGTCCACATCTCAAGATAGGGGGTTCAGATTTTACAATACCTGGCAAAGCCTTGCCAAATTCCCTCTACACAACCTCAACATACAGCTTGGGGGCCACACACCTACATCGTAGTCATATCTTCGGCACACCCGAAACCTCTACGGCCATGTACTCTCCTTTATTCTCATACTTGTACGCCTTTTTAGGCTTGATTATATTGTACAATGCAACGCATATAATGAGAATGGAGCAACACAGTAGATGTAGACCTATTTTTTAGGCTAAACCACTCTATATCTTGTCTTCTCTCTCTTTTTACTAATTATATCCATTTATTATAATTTACACTTGATTTGTTGGAATGAGAACGACTAGTGGGTGTTTTCTCGTATCAACATTTCTCAAAACTTTTGTTTTCCATTTTGAAAAAAATTGGATTTTTAATTAAGAAACGTTTTGAATTTTTTAGAAGATAGAATTCAAAATCGGAGTCCGAAACCTCCTTTTTTTCTTTAATTGAGCTTTTAAAAGGATTCTTTTTTTTTTTACATTTTGGGGAACATATCTATTTCGTAAGCTTGAAGATCACCTACAATCTTTTCTAATTTTAGATTATATAAAATTCCCAAAGAATTAAGGATTGTGACTTTTTCATTAAAACGTGGTGGGAGAGATTTTAGAATTTTCTTAACTAACCTCGTTTCAAGAATTTGCTCACCCAAATTAAATCTAGAGTTCACAATATTTGACAGGTGTGCATAAAATTGATTCAACGTTTTAGATTCAAGCATGATAAAGCTCTCAAATTGTATGGTAATATAATGAAGCTTTAATAGTAGTGGTACCCTTGAGTAAGTTTGAGGATATCCTATGTTTCATCCTCGAAATTTACCGACTTTAAATAACTATCGCTTAGAATGGTATTGTAAACATCTTTTCCTTTTCTCCGCCTCTTAAGACTTGTATCACACTCAAAGACTTTGTGACCCTGACCCTCACTGATGATACGAGAAATCGTCCACTTGTCGTTCTCGTATCACCAAGTCGAGAGTAAAGTGTATAATAGATCAACAAAGCAAGTCAGGAGACATGAACACAAGGTATAGAGTGGTTTAGCCTCAAAAATAGGCCTATGTCCACTGTTGATACCAAAATTAATGTGCTGATGTGGACGAATAAGATGAAGACACGTGTCAATCTACATGGCACAATAGCAACGAGGAAGATCATTTCCCGACCAACCGTGCTTCTTTCCCTTCAACGAGAATACACCGAGAAACTACATCATCCCGAGATACTCTAAGTACTCCGAGGAACTCTTGATCAACAAGCAACTAAGGCGGTCCGAACTGCATCTCGGCCGTATCATTAATTACTAGACGGACAACTGTTCAACTATCCATTGTATTCTTGACGCACACGTTGCATTAAATGTATTACCCTTTCATATGTAAATCATTTAATGTATTGGACCTTTCATGTACAGCCTCAAGGCTATAAATACATTGTATCTCCCTCATTCAAAGGGACCGGAATTTCTTGAGAGAATTTGTAATCAAGAATTTCGAAAACACTCAGCAATAACATAACAGTGGACGTAGGCTTTATTCCTAGCCGAACCACTTTAAAAATCTTTGTCTTATTTATTTATCTGTGATTGAAAAATTAGAGCGATCTAGTTTTTTACATCAACAGATTGGCGCCGTCTGTGGGAACCGACTGTTATTATCGTTTTTCATAAAAATCATTTATCACCAATGGCTGATAATCCAGAATCCAGTAATCGAAATGTTGGAAATACTGGAAATCTTCCAAATCCATCTGCATCCCCAGATCTGGCTGGGATTATGACGAATCTGGATCAAGGACAAACCGCCATGCAAGAATCCATGAGGCAACTCATTCAAACTCTTCAGGGCGGTGCACCTACCTATTCAGGGCAAAGAAGTGATCATAGGCAATCGCAATCTAGACGTACTGGGTCATATCGCAATGAGGAGTCTAATGATTTTTCTTATCAACCTGGGCGAACTTCATCAATACGGGCTTCGGATACAGATCAACGTATCACTCTCTCTCCGGAGAGAACTAGCGCTTTGGAGAGGTTAAGTAGAGTATCTCCTTTCAGTCGGTTAGGACCAAGGAGGAACATGAGTCCACCTAGGGCTCCATCAAGAAGTTTTCGACCACCACCAGGTTTGAGAGAAGGATCTGCGCAATCGCGACCAACCACTCGTCGAGATAAATCTCAGGAAGCTACGTCAGAGCAATCAGTTGCTCGGACTAAGCGGCCCGAGGAAGGGAATGAAGCATGGAAAGGTTCCATTCAACGGTTGGAGGATAGACTGGGAGAAATGGCTAAGGCGAGAAATCCCTTACAGAGAACTTTTGTTCAAGGAACACCTTTTGTGCAAGCCATTGTGGATTTCCCTACGCCGTCGAAATTCAAAGCACCCGTAGTGACTCCCAAGTACGATGGAAAGACAGATCCCGTACTTCATATAGAACAATACCAAGCTGCTGCAGATATCTACGCTGTCCCCGACGAGATGAGGTGTAGAGCATTCTCGGGAACTCTTACCGGATCTGCACAGATATGGTACAATAATCTTCCTCGGGGTAAGATTTCAACTTTTGTTCAGTTAGCCGAGTTGTTTATTGGCAATTTTTGTTTTGGAGCAAAGCCGGTAAAGCGAGTAGCACACTTGCTAAGTGTTAGACAAAAATCAGGTGAAAGTACTAGAGATTACATAACTCGTTTCAATAACGAAAAGTTGGAAGTCATAGATTATGAAGAAAAGACAGCAATCACTGCTCTGATGAGTGGTTTGCTGCCTAACAAGCTGTATTACACTTTGGCCAAAGATCCACCTAAAAATATGTCGGAGTTGATGGCAAAGGCGGCCAAAATCATGAATGCCGAGGAGGCTATGGCTGCGAAGAAGAATATGGATAAAGAAGTTAAAGTGGAGGTCGACAATTCTAAGAAGAAAGATCAGAAAAGTAATGGTGGTGACAAATATTCCAAGAATAACAGGATGAAGTTGGAAGCCCTAAAGAAGTATGATAATTATACTCCATTGAAAGTGGGTATTAATCATGTTTTGGAAGAAATCAGGAATAACGAGGAAATCAAATGGCCAGAGAAACTGAAGACAGATCCCGACCTGAGGAATAAGACCAAATATTGCGAATTTCACAAAGATCATGGCCATATGACCAAAAATTGTATAGCCCTTCAGAACGAGATTGAAACACTCATCCGAAGAGGAAAATTATCAAAGTACGTAGATCGCAGGAGTGAGAGGAAGAATGATGATAGAACTAGAGAGAGATCTAGATCTCCTCGTCGTGCAGAGGAGAAAAAGAGGAGGGACCATGAAGAGGATCCAGATGATGACCCCGATCTTCCCAAGAAGCCAAGGAAACCTGAACGAGAGGTATTTTCCATACGTTTTGGGTCATTTGATTGTAATGTTATTACAGGAGGAGATGCAGGAGGAGGAGACCTTACTGCAGAAAGAAAAGCTTATCTCGGAGAGGCTCAAGCTTGTTCATACATTCAGCGAATAAACCTGGCCGAGGATGATCGTTCGAGGAAGGTAAACAAAGAGAAGCTAGTGATTGGTTTTTCAAAAAACGACCTGGCAGGTGTTCTCTGCCCTCATGATGATCCTCTGGTGATCAAAATGAGGATGAAGGATGTGGTCATTTCAAGGGTGTTAGTAGACAATGGCAGTTCAGCAGACATCATGTATTATTCATGCTTTGATAGCTTGAATTTAAAATTATCTCAGTTAGAACCTTATCACAGACCCCTTCTGGGTTTTGCTGGCGAGAAAGTTTTTCCACTTGGGACGATCAAGTTGGATATACTCATTGGAACTTGGCCTGCTTGTCGAACAGAAAGAATACGCTTTTTTGTAATGGATAAGAATGTGCAGTCCGCCTACAACATCATCATGGGAAGAGTTGGATTGAAGAAGTTCGAAGCAGTTCCATCTACAGTTCATCAATGTTTGAAATTCCCAACGAATTTTGGAGTAGGAATTATGAAAGGTGATCAAAAAGTAGCTCGGGAATGCTATTATTCGTCTGCCGAGCAAGAGGAACTTGAAGAGTTACAGAAAAAGACTACTACTTACCAAGTGGAGGAAAGCACAGAAATTGAAACTCTTGACCCTAGGGATGAATCTCAACTCGTAAAAGGACAGGTTGTGGAATCTACAGAAATTGTTATCCTGGACGACGAGCATCCTGAACGAATAACTCAGATAGGGTCGTCGTTGGATTTTTCAATAAAACAGGAGTTGATAACTTTCTTGAGAAACAGGAAGAATACTTTTGCTTGGAGTCATGAAGACATGCCAGGAATAGATCCAAACTTCTTATGTCATGAACTCAATGTGAATAAGGAGATCAAACCTGTGAAGCAAAGAAGAAGAGTGTTTAGTCCCGAGAAGAACCAGGCCATACAAGAGGAGGTCGAGAAACTCCAGAAAGCCCAATTCATTGAAGACGTGAAATATCCAGATTGGTTGGCGAATGTGGTGATGGTAAAGAAGAAGAACAACAAATGGAGAATGTGTGTTGATTTTACTGATCTCAACAAAGCATGTCCAAAAGATCATTTTACATTGCCCAGAATTGATCAACTAGTGGATGCTACTTCGGGACACGATCTACTCAGCTTCATGGATGCTTATTCTGGCTACAACCAAATCAAAATGAAACCTGAAGACAGGGAAAGTACTTCTTTTATTACCCCAAGGGGAACTTATTGTTATAATGTTATGCCTTTTGGCTTAAAAAATGCAGGTGCAACATATCAGCGGTTGATGAACAAGGTATTCACCGAACAAATCAGCCGCAATATGGAGGTCTATGTCGACGACATGCTCACCAAAAGCAAGAGAGCTGCAGATCATTTGGTTGACTTGAGTCAAACTTTTGATCAACTGGATAAATACCAGATGAAGCTTAACCCGACGAAATGTACCTTTGGAGTACGAGAAGGAATGTTCCTCGGATACATCGTCAACCAACGAGGTATTGAGGCAAATCCAGAAAAGATCAAAGCTCTTTTAGGGCTGCGATCCCCGACGACGAAGAAAGAAGTGCAAAGTCTTACCGGACGAGTTACAGCACTCAACAGATTTGTATCCCGAGCAACTGATAAATGCCTCCCATTCTTCAAAACGCTACGAAAAAGTTTTGAGTGGACTGATGAATGTGAGAAAGCCTTTCAAGAACTGAAGAAGTATATGGGAGCCCCACCATTGTTGTCTAGGCCAATAACTGGAGAGAAGTTGTACTTGTATTTGGCAGTATCAGAAAATGCAGTTAGCTCGGCGTTGATCAGATTGGAGAATGGAGTCCAGAAGCCAATTTATTACACAAGCAAGGCCTTCCGAGGTGCGGAAATCAGATACCCAAAGCTGGAAAAATTGGCACTGGCATTAATTGAAGCAAGTAGAAGAATGAGACCATACTTCCAGGCCCATACCATCATTGTGTATACCGACATGCCGTTAAGACAAGCCCTTCACAAGCCAGAAAAATCAGGAAGATTGATGTATTGGGCAATAGAACTCGGTGAATATGATATTGTGTATGAACCCAGATCATAGTTGAAAGGGCAAGCCGTGGCAGATTTTATAGCAGAGTTCACATACCCTGATACCCCCGAGGAGCAAAAGATGCTTGCTGACCTACCTGTGGACGATACAGGATCGACAGACACAGATCCAAACCAACCAAGGTTGGTAAAAGGACTTGTGGATGTAGAAAAATCATCATATTCAAATCCCGACCAACTCCGGTTGGTGGAGGGGCACGAACAAATGACCGACGAGGAACGAAGGATACCCGGGGATGATGAAAGAAAACAGATGATATTTCACCGAGGAACTCTAACAGATAAGAAATTTGAAGACGAGTTACATACATGGAGATTATATGTAGATGGATCATCTTGCACGGCTGGTTGTGGAGCAGGGATTGTTTTAAATTCTCCAGATGATATTGACATGGAGTACGCCTTGAGATTCCAATTCAAAGCTTCCAATAATGAAGCTGAATATGAGGCTATGATAGCAGGTTTTCATTTGGCGAAAGTTATGGAGGCACGTCAAGTAATTGTTTTCAGTGATTCTCAGTTAATTGTGAATCAAATGATGGGAATATATGCAGTGAAGGGAGAGTTAATGGTGAAGTACCATGCAAAAGTGATGGAACTGTTGAAAGAATTTGATGCTATTCAATTGGTGAGGATACCGAGAATGGAGAATGCCAGACGCATTGGCCCGACTAGCGTCAGCTACGCGCACCGAGCTGCGAAGAACAATACCAATTGAAGTATTAGAAAGTCGGAGCATAGAAGAAGATCTGACGATGAAGATTATTACCCTTGATTTAGGACCATCTTGGATGGATCCTATCAGAGCATACATTGAAGAAGGAGTACTACCGGAGGACAAACTAGCTGCCAAGAAATTGAAGTATAAAGTTGCTCGGTATGTGTTAACTAATGGTGTTTTGTATAGACGAGGAATTATGGCAGGTTTGCAGAGATGTGTGCATCCATCAGAAGTCAAAGAATTGATTGAAGAAATCCATGAAGGATCTTGTGGAGCTCATGTAGCAGGTCGGACCCTACTGCAAAGGGTGATGACACAGGGATACTATTGGCCGACGATGAGAGCTGATTGTATAGCTTATGCTAAGAAGTGTGACAAGTGCCAACGTTTTTCTTCCATCCGAAGAACTCCACAGGCATTGTTGACACCCATAACATCACCTTGGCCATTTGCCATGTGGGGGATTGATCTGGTTAGACCACTGCCGACGACCCGAGGAAGGTTCAAGTATCTCGTCGTGGCAGTAGACTATTTTACTAAGTGGGTGGAAGCTGAACCACTAATTGATATGACGTACGAGAAGGTGTATCAGTTCATATGGAAGAATATCATTTGTCGATATGGTCTCCCCCACGCTTTCATCACAGACCATGGAACGCAATTTGATAATGAAGAATTTGCTGCCTATTGTCATCAGTCAAACGTTTTGAAGTTTCATTCAGCACCAGGCCATCCCCAAAGCAATGGGCAGACTGAAGTGACGAACAGAACATTACTAAATGGGTTGAAGAAGAGGTTAAGTGAGGCTAAAGCAAATTGGATTAATGAGCTACAGTCAGTTTTGTGGGCTTACCGAACAACTCCCCGAGCAGCAACAGGAGAATCACCATATATGCTAGCATTTGGAAGTGAGGCTGTGATACCTGCCGAGTTGGGCCTACCAATACATAGGGTGTTAAATTTCAATTCTCCGATTAGTGATTTGATGAGAAGGATGGATTTGGATATGCTCGAGGAAGTCAGAGAAGAGGCAGCCATTAGGAATGCTGCTTATCAACAACGAACAGCTCTGTTTTACAACAAAAGGGTAAAGAAATGTGATTTAAAAGAAGGGGATTATGTGCTAAAGAAAGTCATTCAGAAGCAGAATAAACTGGAAGCAAACTGGCATGGACCTTACCGAGTTACAGAAGTTGTTCGACCAGGAACTTACAGAATAACAACTCTAGAAGGAGAGGAATTTAAAAATGCATGGAATGCTGAACACCTGCGCAAGTATTATCAATGATGTCAAATGTAAAGCATTTCTTTCATTATGAATAAAACGAAGATGTTTCACCATTTTTTCTTTCTGGATGAAAGTTTTTCGGGGAATACTAGTGTAATACACTACACAACAAAAGTGCTCTAAGGAGCCAACCTCCTTTGGTTAGGAGGACAGCTCTTCGGAGCAAAAGTGCTATAAGTAGCCAACCTCCTTTGGTTAGGAGGACATGCTCTAAGGAGCCAACAAATGCAGCTCTACGGAGCAAAAGTGCTCTAAGGAGCCAACCTCCTTTGGTTAGGAGGGCAGCTCTACGGAGCAAAAGTGCTCTAAGGAGCCAACCTCCTTTGGTTAGGAGGACAGCTCTATTGAGCAAAAAGTGCTATAAGTAGCCAACCTCCTTTGGTTAGGAGGACATGCTCTACGGAGCCAAAAAAATGCTCTAAGGAGCCAAAAGCTTTAAAGAGCCAGAAAGTGTACACCAGCAGGATCAACCACGGTTGGTAAGATAAAAATATACTCTCATATTACAACTTATGTTGGTTGGGAGGTAATATTGTTACAATGAGTTCTTTGAAGAACAAAATGTTTAAAAAATACACCAAGTATAGTTGGTCGGGGATAAAAACCCAATAACTGTAGTTGGTCGGCGAGGACAACTTATTGATCTTAGTTGGTCGGAGCTGTATTTAGTCGACAAACATTATTCACCCACCTTGGTTGGTTGGAAACAGTTTGAACATTTTTTCTCATTACTTTATTATTAAGTGATCGAGAAACATTACTAATACTTGTAACTTTTTATTAAGTTGCTTATTGAACAATAATATTATTATCTTTTTAATAGATACATAGATACATATGTACAAATATAAATGTGCTTGATAAAACAAAATTGGCAAACAGAAAATGAAAATTTTTTCATTAATCTAGAATAAATTACAAATTACAAAATTGTTACATGGATATTACTATTCTATTGGTTTTTTGCCCTGTGCTTTAGAAACAGGTTCCTCGCCGGCAGGAGGGTCTTCTAGGCAAAGGGGAGAATTGATGAAATTAACATCTCTGAGCATTCTGACGTTCATAACAGAAGGTGTATCCAAAAGATGCTCAGGACGAGATAATTCAGCTTGGGAGTGAAGGCCATAATCACCAAGATATTTTGAAATTAGACTGCGAGGAATGGAGCGAGCTGGAATCCATGCCATATCCAATTTGAAAGGTGGTACAGGCAGGTCTAATAACGATGGAGCATGATAGTCCCATAAAAAATGCCCTTGCTCCAACTTTAATACACCCAATGCATTTAACCATCCTTGCTTGTAACCTTCATTATTAGCATGTTCAATGCGAGCATCCAGATGAACGAGAGCTTCATTGTATCCTGCCATCCAGAATTCTCTTGGCTGTTTATGGAATTGGAAGGTTAATCTATCCAATTGTTCATGAAGGCTTTTGGCAAAGAGATCTTTGTTATGCAAGGCAGATTTCGTTGATGCCAGCTGATCTTCCAGAGACAGATTTTTATTGGACATTTCAGTCAGAGCACGGTCTTTTACTTTCAACTGGAATGCTTGAGTTTCCAGAGTAGACTGAGTGCGAGCCTCCTCAACATTTTGGCTGACTCTTCCTCGCCCCCGAGAACCTCTTCCTCATCCCCGAGCAGTTCCAGAAATAACAGATCTTCTTAAGTCCTCCAGCTCTTGCCTCAGTTTGGCATTTTCGACCTCTAAGAACGAGAAGCCTTCATCAGTGACTGGTATTAATGCATTAGAGGATGAAGCAGCAGATTCATATTGAGCTAATTTCTTCTGCAAATTATTATTTTCTTGCTCCAGGATCTCAGCGATTTGTCTACAGGCTTCAATTTCACCTTTTAGGGTCCTCTCCCTGACGTCATACCCAGCAATGATCTTCTTGTGGCCTGTTTCTGAAGAGAGCTGCTGGTATCTATTTTCATAATCTTCATGTAACAAAGCCATTGATTCGTTATGTTGATTTTGAAGATCCTTTAAGGAACCATGAAGCTCTTCAATCAACTCATAGTAAGCGACATTGTTGGCCACTGCTCGGTCGAGTAAAGCTTTCAAGTATTGATAAGCTTCAATAGCCTGCTCTGAAGCACCGTGACCAAGGATATCAACAATTTCCGATGTACTAAGATCTGTATGACCAGCCTTATAGTATTGATGACATTGCTGCATCAGCTCGGTATCATGAGAAGAGATCAATTCCATTCTAGCAACAAACTAATGACAAGAAAAAGACAACAATCAACAAAAACAAGTTATCAACAATAGAGATGAGCAAAGATATATTTTATTAGATCATCAAAAAGTTACATCGTTCGATTACAAGGAAATACAGAAAGGCTACCGAACAACTTCACACCTTTTCCTTGTCTCCCAAGACTTTCTCGGGAGGCTGGGACGAGGAGCTCGGTTGCTCGGTGATAACTACAGCTTGATCGGTAGGAATCTTCTCGGGAGGAGGAGGCATGGAGGAAATGTCCTCGGTGGCAGAGGGTTGAGAGGCTGAAACTTGATCGCCCATAGCCATGGAAGACTCATCTGAAGCAGGTTCATCTTCTTCTTCTTCCACAATTGGTGGAGGAGGACCAGGGAGATGCCGTTGGAATAGCTCAGAATCGTCTTGGACTTTTAGCTCTTGCAGAGCAGCTACCCAACCATCATAGAAGTATTTCAACTCCCCATATTGGACTTGGGACGTCATTGCAGCTATCCCTCTCTCCCATCCTTTCTCCCAACCAACACTGAAATGTTTCTTGATTGCAACTTTTCTCCTCGATTTCTCCGAGGAGAGCTTCACCTCCAGTTCCTCTTTCTTAACCTTAATATCTCGCAGAGTAGATATTTCTTCTTCTGCCTTCTTCAATTTATCATCAGATTCCTGATGTTTAACCTCCAAATCTTTAATTTTCTCCTCCAAATTCTTGGAGGTTTCAGCCATCTTCATCTTATCAGCCTCAGCCACAGCCAATTTTTTCTCCCAAACAGTTTTCTCCTCGATGTACTGTTGGCGAGATTCCTTCACAGATTGGGTTAAACCCAACAAAGCATCGTCAACATCGGACGAGGAAGTGGAAGCTTTAATAACTTGATCTTTCTTCACGATGGTATTGAAGCAGTTCACCAGCTGAAAGATAAGAAAAACAATAGAGTCAACACAAATACAAGAATTCAAGAAAAAGAAAGAAAGACCAAAGGTATGAGAAATTTACTGAAGAAAGATGGCGAGAAGCTAGGGATGTCAGTGTATCCCTAGGAATTTTTTCATCAACCCCGAGAACCTCGGGTATAACTGAGCTCGTTGAAGAACTCGGAAGAATAATTTTTGAGACACCACTACCACCAGCGGGTAGAGAAGATGCAGTTCCAGCAAGATTAACCGAGGATGATTTCCTCAATCTCTTCAAAGGACGGTCAGTAGCATCAACCAAGGAAGAAGTCTTGGTCGGAGAGATGGCAATTACATCAGCAGGAGCATCTTTCTTGCTCGGGGCCACTGGGGGCTTCTCGGCAACTTTGGAGGAACCAGCATCTACTTTTTTAGTCCCCTCTGGGACATCAATTTTGCCTTTCTGGGCTCCAACAGCAGAAGAAGTGTCACCAAATAGAGCAGGAGGAGCTCTTTTCTTGCCCATTCTCTGAGATAGGGGGATATGAGAATCTGAAGATGAACTTTCTGGTGTTGAAGCTGGTTCAACAGGGCGAGCAGTATAAGAGGTTGTGTAACTCTTATACTGTAGTAAATATGAAGCAGATCTAATATGCTCGTCAGCAATGGTCTTATGCAAATTCCAGATAAGTTTCAAATGCTTGATATTCACTTCTGACTCTTTTGGAGTTTTTCTTTTGCTATCAACTGCAAATAAATACATAATGGAATATCAGTCATACATTTTGTCAAACATGATGAAAGCATAATTTCATAAGTAAAATAAAATGAAAAATAAACCTATCCCATTGCCGTATGGGGGGCATCTGGGACCGTTGTATACTTCATTCCCAGATAAAGGCGCATGTTGCCAATTTTTTATGACCAACCCATGCTCAAAATAATCCCTATTTGAGTCAGGGAGATTAACTACAAGAGCCCTATTCAAATACCTAGTTTTCAAATAATAAATATTATCTAGAACGGCCCATTTATAACAAAACATAATTTCAGGGATCCCAATACGAGTCCCATGAGTTAGATTTAATTTGTGCACCCCGTTAATTATTCTCCATGAATTGGGGGCTATTTTTGAAGGAACAAGATCAAAATATTGACAAAACTCAAGACATAATGGGTTTGGTGGAAAGGAAAAACCGCATTCAGCAACAAAAAGACTGGGGAACCAATGTCCCTCAGCCAATCGAAAGTAATCTAAAGGCTCAGAAAGAACCTCTAGAGTTACCCACGAAGGAATGGAAAAATCAGAACGGAATTTCTCAACAGATTCCACAATATAAACCATATTGAATAAAGAGATACAGAAGAAAGAAAGAAGATCTTACAGAAAGAAAGGAGATGTGTTGACAACGAACGGAAACAAAGATGAACGCACAAGAGAAGAAGAGAAGAGAAAGCTTGAATGCAGAGAATGAAAAATGTAGACGACGGTATGGTTACCAAAGAAGTTTAAATACTTTGCATTGGGAAGCGGCGAAAGAAATGATTACCAAAAAGAAACTACTAAACTTCCGGCGGCTAAAAGGACAAAATTTGCACGAATATCAAAGCGCTTATCAAAAAGGCGGAAACTGCGAAATAAGAAGGAAATTTGAATACAATGTTCCTGAAACCCGGGAAGTACATTTAATATTACCATATACCGAGAAAGAATGTTCCATACTCTTCAGAGTTCAAAATATGAAACATTGGGGGCTTCTGTTGATACCAAAATTAATGTGCTGATGTGGACGAATAAGATGAAGACACGTGTCAATCTACATGGCACAATAGCAACGAGGAAGATCATTTCCCGACCAACCGTGCTTCTTTCCCTTCAACGAGAATACACCGAGAAACTACATCATCCCGAGATACTCTAAGTACTCCGAGGAACTCTTGATCAACAAGCAACTAAGGCGGTCCGAACTGCATCTCGGCCGTATCATTAATTACTAGACGGACAACTGTTCAACTATCCATTGTATTCTTGACGCACACGTTGCATTAAATGTATTACCCTTTCATATGTAAATCATTTAATGTATTGGACCTTTCATGTACAGCCTCAAGGCTATAAATACATTGTATCTCCCTCATTCAAAGGGACCGGAATTTCTTGAGAGAATTTGTAATCAAGAATTCCAAAAACACTCAGCAATAACATAACAGTGGACGTAGGCTTTATTCCTAGCCGAACCACTTTAAAAATCTTTGTCTTATTTATTTATCTGTGATTGAAAAATTAGAGCGATCTAGTTTTTTACATCAACATCCACTGTGGTGCTCTACTCTCATTATATTCATTGTTCTGTACAATATAATCATGCCTAAAGAGGCGTACAAGTATGAGAATAAAAGGAGAGTACATGATGACTGATGATTCTGATGTGCCGGAGAGGTATCTGCGTGGTAGTCAAGCAATTCTCGAGTTGTATATTGAGGTGTAGAGAGAATCGTTACTATAAAAATTGCCCGATTGTATGGAATCGATCCCCCATTTCGAGGTTTGGACCTCTATTTATAAGAGATATGCTCACGTACAATGAGCACGTGACGCACGAAGTCTGCAGTTAGGATGGAGAGAGATGCGGCTTGTAAGGAAAATAACCTAAGCGCCGCATCCTCTGGAAAAAGACTAAGGTTCCGTACCCTGGACTGTGTGGATCCGTGGCACGTTGATTGTGACCGCACTCCTTTTTGAGGAGGTCGCACCCTGTATGAGGTTGGGTGGCACTCCATATTCATCAGAGGCCGTGCCCTATGATGATGAGGGTCGCGACATGTATCTAGGGTGCTATATTTGTATTATCAATAAGCCCCCAAGTCGTAGTTCCAAGAGAATTCGATCAGGGTTGCGGCTTAGTTTAGTCTTCTTAGATGCCGCGGTACTTACAAAGCGACGATTCATCTTCTGCGCTCTCTTATATAAATTGTTTCGGGTCGTGGACTTCATTACGTTTCAAAAACTTTGAGAGCAAATCGAGAGCAAATCTCTGCGTGTCCATCTGCATTCATTTTTCGGCGACCCTTCGAGGTTCTGCGTGGTGGTTCCAAGGTGGTGTGAGGCTGAGCGTCATTGACTTCTTCATTTCAAGGTAACTTTTCAACCAATCTTTGTAAATAGTTTTTATAGCTCGCACTTCTTCTTTGAATGTACAAACACATATCATGAACACACATGAACGCTGATCACATCAATAATTGTTAAGATTAATCTGCATATACTGAACTGAGCCCTTGATCTTCCAAACGCCATGAAAATCATATAGTTGTTCTTGCTGTTCATAGTCAAACTCTTTGTATTCTGTGAATTTGATCTTAAATCGATTAAATGTTAGATACTCAACTGTTTAAGAAAGAGGTCGCGACAGGATAGAATTTCAATAAATTATTCCCTTGAACTATTTTGGTCTTTATCTGCGGCATATCGTGGGTGATGGTCGTGGTCCTTTAATTTCTGAGATTAATCTTCCGTGACACTTTAATGCATATCCATTTAATCTGCCACGTCGGTTGGGTCTTTTAGGGCAACAGTTCAAACTTTCACTAACCAAACACAAATCCATGATAAATAATTGTAATTGCTACTAGAATTTCTTAGATCAACCTTTAGAAAATTTAGAAATGGTCATGTCCACAGATCTCTAAATCCATGTGAGCCTGTTTCCACTGCAGTGTATGTTCCCTTGCTGATTAAGGAGGTGGCTGCGGCCAGCAGGTTCAGAGGAGGATCCCTTAAGAAATATTTACTATTCATACATAATCTTCCCGCGGCTTCTTAAAGTCTTTTCCAAACCATAATGGCTGCGGTGCCTAACTACAGACTCTGCTTTTTAGGTACTGCTGCAGCCATATGAGTTTTGAGCCAGACGAGTTTTTGAGAGGCTTTTGGGAAAAGCATTTCGGATCCTCTCCTCTGAGATCAATAGGGCTTTGCCAACTGAGGGATTTCCCCAACTTCGTAATATTAGACTCGGACTCCGTGCATTCTACGTCTAGGAAGGATTTTCAATCCACGTCGATGGAAGAAGAAGAAAATTCAAGCAATCATCCATTGGGTGCAGGAGATGATGCCGCGGAAGTTAGAGATAACCCAGCTGGTACATCTGGGAGGGATGAGAGACCCTTAGCTGCACTTGATATTCGCAGCGCCATGACCTAAGACGGGTTGAGTAGGTAACTGAGGCCTTCAAATTTCCTGAAAATTTGATGTGCTTGGCACCTATCGCAATCTAAAGACCTTGCACGGCTCTGGCTGATGATGGAGTTTTCTTCCCACTTCATGCCTTCATTTACGGGATGCGGCTGCCTGTTCCTGTTCCCGTCAATTGCATTTTTTAGACAATGAAACTGGCCCCATCCCAGTTAGATCCCAATGGTTGGAGAGTTATTCTTGTTGCGGTTGTCCTTTGGGAGAATCTATTCAAAAGGGACATTACTCCCACAGAGTTCTTTCATTTCTACCGCCCAAAGGAGAACTCGATGAAGTTCGTTGGGTACTATTACTTCTCAGTCCGCGACAGGGATGAGACCCTTTACACTGAGAGGCTGACCAGTGTGAAGAACTAGAAGGGGAAGTATTTTTACATCTCCAGAGAAGGCTGGGAGATTCACCCCGAGCAGAACGAGAAGTAAAGGTCATATAGAATGCCGCGAAAATGGGGGTCTCCATCTAAATTAGGTATTAAGATTATAGTCGCGTCCTTTCTTTATATTTGCATATTAACTTCCACTAACCTTTGGATTATTATTCTGCAGTCCTTGATAACTTGAATTTGAATAAGCGGTAAGAGAAGAGAGTTGCTGAGGCCGCGACAGTTCCTGCTGAACGGAAAAAGTTCAGTACACTTGTCACATCAGCAACTATATTCGAAGCAGGGTTTTTCCCAATAAGTCCATTCCTCAACTTACGACCGCGAAAGGTAATACCCTAACCGTCATAATTTTTAATCTGCGGTCACTTATGCTCCCCTCAATTCAATTCTTAATATTTGCTGTTGCTTTTCAGGTGAGGTGGTTGACCGAGAACTGTTAGACGCCCAGCTAGTAGAGATGGACGACGGCGCAGTCGTTCTAAATAATACTACGTGGAGAAGGAAGAGGAAAAGGTCCAAATCCAAGGCACCTGTCGCGGCGTCGTCCAATGATTTGGACACTCTAGCCATGGACTCAACTCCTCCCGCAGAGAAAACTGGTGTTGTTGCCCATCCAACACCTGAATTTGATGACGATATAGGGGCCAACCTGGCCGCGGCAGGTTTGATTTCAGATGATGCTCTCCTCAACACAGCTTCTCCTCCGTCGCCACCTATAGTTACAATTAATGTAAACTTGGCACCTCCTCAGTGCCACATCACTATTGGTCCTGATGGTCGTCCGTGTCCTCAGTAGAGACAACTTAACCCCGAGTCCTCGTGGGACACTATCGCGAAGGCTGCGTGGAGGATGAAGAGGGCCCTTGATGCTGTGGACCTCGACAGGCTGGTGGGAGAAGACTACGACGATCTGGAGGACTGCGTCCTCCATAGTCTTCTGAGGGTAAGTGCTTTGCTTTCTTCATTTGTATTTTGTTCCATATACTGCAACTAACTTTTTAATTTCAGGCCGCGGACATCATCGTAGCCCAAAAAAGGAAGTACGAGGGCCTGTACAAATTGAAAAAGGTCAAGAAGAGTGTGCATCCCGCAGATTTGGAGGCTGCACGGACTGCATCTTTTGAGGCCGGGAAGCAGTCTTCTACCGCGGCTCTTCAAGCAGCCTAAATGGACTTAGAAACAACAAATAAGGCCAAGGAGGAAGCGAAAGAGAACTTCAAATAGGTTGCGGACTCCCTTAAAGCCTCCCAGGCCCAGACTGCTGAAACTGCACGTATTTTGGATATTTTAAGTAGCAAGCTCGCCCTTCTTCAGGAGAAGTATGAAGAGATGGAGGCCAAGTCTGCTCAAGAAGCCCTAGACCATGCCGCGAAAATAAAGAAGATGGAGGCAGAACATGTCGATGCTCTTCAGCTGGCCATTGACCACGCCGTGGAGTCATTCAAAGGCTTCAAGGACTTCTTCCTCGTCAATAATAGAGCCTATCTTCGCGGCTACCAGGAGCTAAGGCACGGGATTGTAAAGAACTTCCCTGAGGCCAAGGAGAAGGTTCTGGCCTAGAAATTGAGTGATGTTGAACACCAAGACTGCATTACCAAGCTCAAAGCTGCGGCTGAAGAGAAAGCTAGACTGAGAGCGGAAGCAGAGGCAGCATCCACGAAGGAAGAGACTAAAACAGTCACAGATGGGGAGGAGGCTGATGAGCATTATAATGATGCTTCCTGAGTTTGTTTCATTTTTTATCATTGATAGAGGGATGTGTCCCTTGTTTTACTTTACTTTTGTAGTGGCTGCGGCCCATATGCTTGTAATCTTTAATTGATAATATCAAGGTTGCGACCACCTTTTAAACATTAATTATATTGGCTTCACTCTCTTGTATCTTTTGCATCTTCTTTTTGCTCGTTTAAATGCTTAATTGAGTAATTTATGTATGCCTCTCATGACTTGAATACAACTTTCCTTTATGACTTGAATACAACTACCTTTTTGATAAACTTGTAGAAATACGTCCACGTCACTATAACATATTTTTTCAATTACCGCCGACTGAACTTCCCTGACACCCTCGAGTAATGGCAGTGAACCATCACAATTAATTGTTAGAGGCTGCGGCCCCTTGCACCAAAGCGTGGAAGTGTTGCCTCTTGAATAAGGTCGCGGCAGTTCCTGCTGAACATAAAAAGTTATCCTTTTGAATAAGGTCGCGTCACCTTCAAGTGTTTGAAACCCATCTTCGGCAGTTTTGTTTGTTTTCATCCCATAACAAAAATGGAACATATAGAGTAGGCTGTCTTTTCATCCCCTTTAGTCGCTTTAACTGTCTGAATCTTTTCGAAAGATGCTTTTAACGGTTGCAGTTATATTAACAGGGTTACTTCACTCTCTACCCATAGTTGCTTGACGGTCGCTTTTATTGCTTTTCACAAAGTATGTCCATCTTCATTAACATCGCCCTTGTGTATGTAAGTGGGATATTATCAAGCCTTCTCAGGCTGGGTTATGTTATTAAGCCACCCGTAGCTAACATATAGGATATTTTCAAGCCTCCTCAGGATGGGTTATGTTATTAAGCCACAAACAGCTAATATATAGGATATTTTTAAGCCTCCTCAGGCTGGGTTATGTTATTAAGCCACCCACAGATAACATATAGGATATTTTCAAGCCTCCCCAGGCTGGGTTATGTTATTAAGCCACCCACAGCTAACATATAGGATATTTTCAGGCCTCCTCAGGCTGGGTTATGTTATGAAGCCACCCACAGCTAACATATAGGATATTTTTAAGCCTCCTCGGGCTGGGTTATGTTATTAAGCCACCCACAGCTATATATATATTTAAAGCCATCTCTGGCTAGATATTACAAGTCTTTCGACTTATAATGACGCATCCCGAAAGCTAAGAGCGGGCATTGGAAGCCCTTATAAGAGACGTTGCAGTCCAATCCTGCATAACTGCTTCCAATATTTGCTATCGACCCTTTTTATTATCATCAAATTTTGGACAATCAGGCGTCTTGTCGGGCATCATTGCCCATTTAGATATTATCATTCCCGAAATAACATATTGCTTTAGATTGGGATCTGTTTAAGACAAAAATGGTCTTTATAAGATAACATTTCATGGAAATGAGAATCAAAATATGACACTATCAAGGTGAACTTGATTTTAACTATTCATATATATGACTTTGTAAAGATAACACAAAGTTTAGTTTAAGACAACATAAGAGGAGTTATCACTGTAAAGTAAGGACAAATGGAATATAAGAGAAGCCTGGAAAATGGGCATGTGGCATGTAAGATAAGGCTGCATCCCCTAATCATCTTTGAGGAACCTCCGCAGCATCCCCTGCCCAATTATCCTTTCAATTTCATCTTTTAGAGCATAGCATTGCTCGGTGTCATGGCCATGGTCCTAATAGAACTTGCACCAAGTAGATTTGTTCCTCTTGTGGGGTGGAGCTCTCAGTTTTTCTGGCCACCTCAACATCTTGTCTTCTTTAATGAACTTAAAGATCCCTTTAATCGGGAAGGTCAACAGAGTGTAGGCCCCAGACCTCTTCTCTGCCTTCTCAGCTCTCCTTTTCTGGCACTTGCTGATTGCCCCTCTTCAATTGTCGCGGCATTAAAGGCTAGTGGAGTTATTTTCTTTGGTGCCGCACCTACATTTTGAGAGGCCGCGGCCTCTAGCATTAGGACCCTCTGAGTTAAGTAGTTGACCTGGGTCTGAAGTGAGGCATGACTATCGTAGAGGTGATTGAGGTGATTGTATAGCTGCACAATCTCATCCTTGATTTATATGCTCTGGATGGATTCTCCTTCCATTTTTTACTTTTGTTAGTCTTTACAAAGTATATAATCTGAGACCAAACTAGTAGAAGTGAGTAATCACAGAAACAGAGTAACTAAGTAGGAAATGGGGATAAAATGTCGAATTGTTGCACTGTTGAAAGGTGCCGCGGCCAGTATAGCACAACACAGGTTCACACTAGCACAAGTCGCGGCGTGAAGTTATTTAACTATATGCCTCATCCCTTTCTAGTAGGGGGAAAAGCAATCCCAAAATCGAAACCCAAAATTGAGTTTTTCTCCATAAACACGGGGAGAGCATGCCTACTAGGGTCTATCCATGAGAGAATAATCTTTGGGTCCACATAATGGCGCAATTCTAAAGATAAAACCCTAGATCATAGGCAAAGAACAAGAAAAAGGGTGCAAACATAATTCTTCCCTAACCATTCATCTTTTCGGGGGTAAAACCCATCTTGCTTTTCAGCACTATTTAGATGCAATGATATCCGAGGGGCACGTAAGATAGATCCAAGGTCATAAAAGAGAGACCAAAACATATCTGAATATACTAATTATCCATTTAAGGGTGTAAATTATAAAATAGAGCTCAATAACCTTAATTTACTCATGAGAGAATGATCCCAAGGATCCCCACAAATAAAATAAGGTGTTTAAGAACTCGAACTATAGAGAAACAAAATTAAAATATCTCGTTCCCACAGATGGTGCCAAATTGATGATACGAGAAATAGTCCACTTATCGTTCTCGTATCAGCAAGTCGAGAGTATAGTGTATAATAGATCAACAAAGCAAGTCAGGAGACATGAACACAAGGTATAGAGTGGTTCAGCCTCTAAAATAGGCCTACGTCCACTGTGGTGCTCTACTCTCATTATATTCATTGTTCTGTACACTATAATCATGCCTAAAGAGCCGTACAAGTATGAGAATAAAAGGACAGTACATGATGACTGATGATTCCGATGTGCTGGAGAGGTATCTGTGTGGTAGTCAAGCAATTCTCGAGTTGTATATTGAGGTGTAGAGAGAATCGTTACTATAGAAATTGCCCCGGTTGTATGGAATCGATCCCCCATTTCGAGGTGTGGACCTCTATTTATAAGAGATATGCTCACATGCAATGAGCACGTGACGCACGAAGTCTGGAGTTAGGATGGAGAGGGATGCGGCTTTTAAGGCAAACAACCTAAGCGCCGCATCCTCTGGAAAAAGACTAAGGTTCCGCGCCCTGAACTGTGTGGATCCGTGGCACGTTGATTGTGACCACACTCCTTGGTGAGGAGGTCGCGCCCTGTATGAGGTTGGGTCGCACTCCATCTTCAGCAGAGGTCGCGCCCTAAAATGATGAGGATAAGGCATGTATCTAGGGTGCTATATTTGTATTATCACTCACAGTCATAAAATCTTTCCAAATCGTCTTTCTTAGGGTACTCTCCTCTATATTTTCTTTAATTATACTAAAAAACATACTTTCCAGATCGAAATTTTTATCTTTCTTGAAAGTACAAATATAGCACCCTTCAACGGATGTTACTCAGGCATACACAGAAGATTACCGGATGTGGACCTACTTAGAACAAGGTTCGACCCTACTCGGCAAAGGGTGTAACCTACTCAGCACAGGGTGCGGAACTAACAGTTTTTGTCATTCATACATGCCGCAGCCTCATATTACACTGTGCGGCACTCAATATGCTTGCCTTACAGGCCGCATCCCTCTCATTCACAGCTGCTCCAAACTTGATATATGTCACATGCTCAGGGCACGTGACACATCTCACATACCTCCTATAAATAAAGGTCCACACCTCGAGATAGGGGGTTCAGATTCTACAATACCTGGCGAAGCCTTGCCAAATTCTCTTTACACAACCTCAACATACAGCTTGGGGGCTACACACCTACATCGTAGTCATATCTTCGGCACTCCCGGAACCGCTACGGCCATGTACTCTTCTTTATTCTCATACTTGTATGCCTATTTAGGCTTGATTATATTGTATAATCCAATGCATATAATGAGAATGGAGCAACACGGTGGACGTAGGCCTATTTTTTAGGCTAAACCACTCTATAACTTGTCTTCTCTTTCTCTTTACTAATTCTATCAGTTTATTATAATTTATAATTAATTTGCTGGTACGAGAACGACTGTGGACGTTTTCTCGTATCAAGATTTCTCAAAACTTTTCTTTTCCCTTTTGAAAAAATTTGATTTTTAATTAAGAAACGTTTTGAATTTTTTAGAAAATAGAATTCAAAATCGGAGTCCGAAACCCCCCTTTTTTCTTTAATTGAGCTTTTAAAGGGATTCTTTTTTCTTTCTTTTTTTTTTACATTTTCGGAACATATCTATTTCGTAAGCTTGAAGATCACCTACAAGCTCTTCTAATTTAAGATTACAAAAAATTCCCAAAGAATTAAGGATTGTGACTTTTTCATTAAAACGTGATGGGAGAGATTTTAGAATTTTCTTAACTAACCTCGTTTCAAGAATTTGCTAACCCAAATTAAATCTAGAGTTCAAAATATCTGACAGACGTGAATAAAATTAATTAAACGTTTTAGATTCAAGCATGATAAAGCTCTTAAATTGTATGGTAATATAATGAAGCTTTAATAGTAGTGGTACCCTTGAGTAAGTTTGACAATATCCTATGTTTCATCCTCGAAATTAACCAACTTTAAATAACTATTGCTTAGAATGGTATTTTAAACATCTTTTCCTTTTCTCCGCCTCTTAAGAATTGTATCACACTCATAGGCTTTGTGACCCTGACCCTCACAGTCATAAAATCTCTCTGAATCGTCTTTCTTAGGGTACTCTCCTCTAGATTTTATTCGATTATACTAAAAAACATTCTTTCGAGATTTGAATTTTTTATCTTTCTTGACAGTACAAATATAGCACCCTTCCACGGATGTTACTCAAACATGCACAGAAGATTACAGGCTTTGGATCTACTCAGCATAGGGTGCGACCCTACTCAGCAAAGGGTGCGCCCTACTTCGCACAGGGTGCGGCATCCACAGTTTTGGTCATTTATACATGTCGTGACCTCATATTACATTGTGCGGCACTCAATATGACTGCCTTACAGGCCATATCCTTCTCATTCACAGTTGCTCCACACTTTATATATGTCACATGCTCAGGGCACGTGACACAGCTCACATACCTCCTATAAATAAGGTCCACACCCGAGATAGGGGGTTCAGATTCTATAATACCTGGCGAAGCCTTGACAAATTCTCTCTACACAACCTCAACATACAGCTTGGGGGCTACACACCTACATCCTATTCATATCTTTGGCACTCCCGGAACCGCTACGGCCATGTACACTCCTTTATTCTCATACTTGTACGCCTCTTTAGGCTTTATTATATTGTAGAACGCAATGCATATAATGAGAATGGAGCAACAGAGTGGACGTAGGCCTATTTTTTATGTCAAACCACTTTATACCTTGTATTCTCTCTCTTTTTACTAATTCTATTAGTTTATTATAATTTACACTTGATTTCCTGGTACGAGAAGGACTAGTGGACGTTTTCTCGTATCAACATTTCTCAAAACTTTTGTTTTCCATTTTGAAAAAATTTTGATTTTTAATTAAGAAACGTTTTGAATTTTTTAGAAAATAGAATTCAAAATCGGAGTCCGAAACCTCCTTTTTTTTCTTTAATTGAGCTTTTAAAGGGATTCTTTTTTCTTTCTTTCTTTATTACATTTTGGGGAACATATCTATTTCCTAAGCTTGAAGATCACCTACAAGCTCTTCTAATTTAAGATTATATAAAATTCCCAAAGAATTAAGGATTGTGACTTTTTCATTAAAACGTGATGGGAGAGATTTTAGAATTTTCTTAACTAACCTCGTTTCAAGAATTTTCTCACCCAAATTAAATCTAGAGTTCACAATATTTGAGAGGCGTGCATAAAATTAATTAAACGTTTCAGATTCAAGCATGATAAAGCTCTCAAATTGTATGGTAATATAGTGAAGCTTTAATAGTAGTGGTACCCTTGAGTAAGTTTGAGGATATCTTATGTTTCATCCTTAAAATTTACCGAATTTAAATAACTATCTCTTAGAATGCTATTTTAAACATCTTTTCCTTTTATCTGCCTCTTAAGACTTGTATCACACTCATCGGCTTTGTGACCCTGACCCTCACAGTCATAAAATCTCTCTGAATCGTCTTTCTTAGGGTACTCTCCTCTAGATTTTCTTCGATTATACTAAAAAACATTCTTTCCATATTTGAAATTTTTATCTTTCTTGATAGTACAAATATAGCACCCTTCCAAGGATGTTACTCAGGAGTGCACAGAAGATTATAGGTCGTGGATCTACTCAGCATAAGGTGCGACCCTACTCAGCAAAGGGTGCGCCCTACTTAGCTCAGGGTGTGGCACCCACAGTTTTGGTCATTCATACATGTCGCTGCCTCATATTACACTGTGCATCACTTAATATGCCTGCCTTACAGGCGACATCCCTCTCATTCACAACTTCTCAAGACTTGATATATGTCACATGCTCAAGGCACGTGACACAGCTCACATACCTCCTATAAATAAAGGTCCACACCTTGAGATAGGGGGGTTCAGATTTTACAATACCTGGCAAAGCCTTGCCAAATTCTCTCTACGCAACCTCAACATATAGCTTGGGGGATACACACCTATATCGTAGTCATATCTTCGGCACTCTTGAAATCTCTAGGGCCATGTACTATCCTTTATTCTCATACTTGTACGCATCTTTAGGCTTGATTAAATTTTACAATGCAATCCATATAATAAGAATGGGGGCCTATTTTTTAGGCTAAACCACTTTATATCTTGTCTTCTCTCTCTTTTTACTAATTCTATCCGTTTATTATAATTTACACTTGATTTGCTGGTACGAGAACGACTAGTGGACGTTTTCTCGTATCAACATTTCTCAAAACTTTTCTTTTCCATTTTAAAAAAAATTTGAGTTTTAATTAAGAAACGTTTTGAATTTTTTAGAAAATAGAATTGAAAGTTGGAGTCCGAAACCTCCTTTTTTTTCTTTAATTGAGCTTTTAAAGGGATTCTTTTTTCTTTCTTTTTTTTTACATTTTGGGGAACATATCTATTTCGTAATCTTGAAGATCACCTATAAGCTTTTCTAATTTAAGATTATATAAAATTCCCAAAGAATTAAGGATTGTGACTTTTTCATTAAAACGTGATGGGAGAGATTTTAAAAATTTTCTTATCTAACCTCGTTTCAAGAATTTGCTCACCCAAATTAAATCTAGAGTTCACAATATCTGACAGGCGTGCATAAAATTAATTAAACGTTTCAGATTCAAGCATGATAAAGCTCTCAAATTGTATGGTAATATAATGAAGCTTTAATAGTAGTGGTACCTAGGGCTGTAAACAGATATTCGAAAATCCACATTCGTCCGATATTCGAATCCGAATTTGCGGATATTTATTCGAAAATATGAAAACGGATACGAATATGGATACTTTTTAAAATTATTCGAGAAAACGGATACGAATACGGATAGTACTAGTATCCGACACGGATAATCCGTATCCGATGCGGAGTATCCATTTTATCGGATATCCGTATCCGTTAAACATATGTTTAAAATGTTACTAATAATATTAGTATTAATATTACTAATGAAATAACATTAAGACAAATCTTAATCGTTTATTCCCAATACAAAATAAACACATACTCCACTCAAAACAAAAACACCCTAAAGTTATTATTTTATTGGGTATATTATAAAATGTCATGTATTATTATTTAATTGGGTATATTATCATGAAGTTACACTCAAGTTACAATACACCTTATCACACACAACATACACCGACTAAAGAACATATACTCCACTAAAAAAACTAACTTCGTTTCATTTTTTCTTCGTACAAAATAAGAGAAAATAAACTCTCATGTGGTTGTCCATTTATTTCCTTAATTATAAATAAATGTAAGAGAGAACAGAAAAGAATGTAAGAGATAAACATAATAGAATCTAAGAGAGAAACATAAAAGTAAAGAGATGGTTTTGATTGTAATGAGAACTGAAGTTAACAACATGTATATTATATACAAAATAAAAATGTATACTTATTAAAATAAAAATATCAGTATGTTTTGAAGACAAAAGGTCCATGAGGTTATCATTCTCAATAAATTTGATTAATCTAAAAGGTGCATATTTATTTCTACTGTCATGGAATGCAACTGTTATTTTTTTTTTTTTGATGGCTTTAAGCTTATATGGTTGTAAAGTATGGATGACTTTAAGCCATATTATCATTATGGAATGAACATAGTATTATGGAATCCATAATTGTTGATGTTAGGAGGCAGTAATTTTGTTACATATTTATTTGAATTGGATATTTTAATTGTTATTTTTTGTGATGGCTAAATAATGAAAACGGATACGGATATTATCCGAATCTGAGGTATCCGAGCGGATACGAATATGGATAGTTGTTTTAACTATCCAGGCGGATATGGATACGGATACGAATACAAATAGTACATTCAGATAGCGGATACGAATATGGAAAACATGGTATCCGATTCGTATCCGTCCATTTACCACCCCTAGTGGTACCCTTGTGTAAGTTTGAGGATTCCTATGCTTCATCCTCGAAATTTACCGACTTTAAACAACTATCGCTTAGAATGGTATTGTAAACATCTTTTCCTTTTCTCCGCCTCTTAAGACTTGTATCACACTCATAGGCTTTGTGACCCTGACCCTCAGAGTCATAAAATCTCTCTGAATCATCTTTTTTAAGGTACTCTCCTCTAGATTTTCTTAGATTATACTAAAAAACATTCTTTCCAAATTTGAAATTTATATCTTCTTGATAGTACAAATACAGCACCCTTCCACGGATGTTACTCAGTCATGCACAGAAGATTATAGGTCGTGGATCTACTCAGCATAGGGTGCGACCCTACTCAGCAAAGGGTGCACCCTACTCAGCAAAGGGTGCGGCACCCATAGTTTTGGTCATTCATATATGCCGCAGCCTCATATTACACTATGCGCACTCAATATGCCTGCCTTACTGTCCACATCCCTCTCATTCACAGCTTCTCCAGACTTGATATATGTCACATGCTAAGGGCACGTGACATAGCTCATATACCTCCTATAAATAAAAGTCCACACCTCGAGATAGGGGGGTTTAGATTCTACAATACCTGGCGAAGCCTTGCCAAATTCTCTCTACACAACCTCAACATACAGCTTGGGGGCTACACACCTACATCGTAGTCATATCTTCGTCACACCCGGAACCGCTACGGCCATGTACTCTCCTTTATTCTCATACTTGTACGCCTCTTTAGGCTTGATTATATTGTACAATGCAACGCATATAATGAGAATGGAGCAACACAGTAGATGTAGACCTATTTTTTAGGCTAAACCACTCTATATCTTGTCTTCTCTCTCTTTTTACTAATTATATCCGTTTATTATAATTTACACTTGATTTGCTGGAATGAGAACGACTAGTGGGTGTTTTCTCGTATCAACATTTCTCAAAACTTTTGTTTTCCATTTTGAAAAAATTTGGATTTTTAATTAAGAAACATTTTGAATTGTTCAGAAGATAGAATTCAAAATCGGAGTCCGAAACCTCCTTTTTTTCTTTAATTGAGCTTTTAAAGGGATACTTTTTTTTTTTACATTTTGGGGAACATATCTATTTCGTAAGCTTGAAGATCACCTGCAAGCTTTTCTAATTTAATATTATATAAAATTCCCAAAGAATTAAGGATTGTGACTTTTTCATTAAAACGTGGTGGGAGAGATTTTAGAATTTTCTTAACTAACCTCGTTTCAAGAATTTTCTCACCCAAATTAAATCTAAAGTTCACAATATCTGACAGGAGTGCATAAAATTAATTAAACGTTTCCGATTCAATCATGATAAAGCTCTAAAATTGAATGGTAATATAATGAAGCTTTAATAGTAGTGGTACCCTTGAGTAAGTTTGAGGATACACTATGTTTCCTTAGACCTGGTACACGTCATGATACAAAAAAATTTGTTCGGTGTGACAGCACCAAAAATCGTACTTAAGCCCTAAGAGGTAAAGTTACTCCATCTAAAATCATCCTCAATCCAAGTAGTCACTTTCTTAAGACTAATGACATTTTCATTAGTCACGGTGGGTGGAGTCCACCCCCTTTCAATAGCAATCTAGATGTGCTCATCAATCGATTTTATAACTGGTCTTAATTGTGCTTTCCAATAGGCATAGTTAAACCCGTCTAACATAGGGGGGATATTATACGAGTTATCCATATAACCATTAAGATTCATGTAAGGGCAAATATTTTAGACATTTCCCCTAGTATCTACGTTACATACTTTGTAGTATATCCCATTACTCTTCATCACATCATCACGATCATCACGACGTATCAAAGATCCAAATATCTAGCAGATCCAATGTGCACCACTACATTTTTAATGTGCATCAATTTCATCTTCATCGTGCTCCACTAATCCACCTAAGGATGGTATAATTTATAATTGGAGATCAAAGTTTATTTATAATTATATTGGGAGTTGTTTTTTATTTGACTTGATTTTAAAATGAGGCATTTCAGCACTTAAAATAAAATATTTTTTTCACGCCAATCATTCAAACGGGATGGGAATCTCATTTGAACGAAAGTGCTTTATCATTATAAGCATCGTTTGAAGTCTACATCAAACTAACATCTAATAAAGACGTACTGTTTCAAGTCGTTAGAATGTCATTTCAAGCACATTCAAGCGAGAGAATCTTGTCGTTCCAACAAAACTTGTTTGTATTCTAACGAAGAGTTGATATCATTTGAACGAGCATCAAACTCGTTCGAACGAATTATGGTTCCTCGATTTTTGTGTTTTCCTATAAATACCTATTGCATGTAAGTTTTTTATAAGACTTTTACAAATACGTTTTTTAGAGACCTGCTGTATAAAGTCACATCTTTTAAAAGGCAAAACACCTTTTGATTCCCACACATAACCTCTCATATGTAGTTGTGAATCCACTCTGAAATACTTACATGATTTTTATCGAAATTACATCTTGTATATAAGGCGTCTACATTTCCATTCTTGTGATTCTTGAGGGGATCATTGCTGAAAGAAGTGGAAGGTCACCTGCAGGAGATTCGTCAAAAAAAATTTGTTCCTTTATATAATTTGTAAGTTGCGATTTATAAATTATATAAAGTGAATAAGAAAAGGATTTTCCCCTAATGGGATTTTTCCTGAAAACTATCTTTTGTGGTATCAATTATAGAATTATGTTTCACAGTCTTACGCAATAATCACATAGTTGCATGTTCTGGTGTAAAAAGAAATAAAAAATTTTGTGGGTTGTCATCTCAATTTAATAAGTTAACTCCATTATATCAGTGCACAATCTCAAATTGGTACCAGAGTGGGTTTCACCAAATCATCGTAAGATCCTGATTTTCTGCAAAGTTTTTGTGTGATATCAACTTTTTTCAAAAATTGATTTTGAAAACGCGTAGCTCTAATGGACAACTTATATAATTGAATGTTGATTTTTGATAGATCAAACTATGCCTACTTGAAATCCCAAATGAGATCCACTTTAAAATCCATGGATAAGAGGGGTTGGTTAGTATTTGAAAGACGAGTGTGAATAATGTTGCGAGTCTTAAACTTGTCATCTCCCAGATTGATGATGAGTTTAAGTAGATTTCCTTTAACTCCCGCGACCTTGGTGCGATTTCTGAAGCAATTACTATTGATAAGTTCCGATGCATCATAGCGTGCACTATGTCTAAGGAATTATGGGATATCCTCAGTTGACACATGAGGGTACTAGCGATGTCGAGGAGTCAAAGCTTCAAAATTTGACCACCCAGTTTGAGGCCATCACTTTGTTAGAGTTCAAGAGTTTTGATGATTTTTATGCTAGTTTGTCAGACATCATAAACACTATTTTTAACTTGGGTTAGAAAATTCCTAAGAGTAGGGTTGTTAAAAATATTCTAAGGTGACATCCTTCCTGATTTATTCTCAAGGTTACGGTTCTTAACTCTTTAGGTATTATAGGCACTCTAAGGTTAGAATAACTCATAGGAGACCTTCAAACTTATGAGATAGATATGTTCCTTAAAATCATTAAACCTAAAGATATAGGGGTAGCTTTATAGACTCAAATTAAGAAAAAGAAAAAGGAGATTTTGTGAATCTAAATCAGAGGGTGATTTTGATGTTGATGACTTAGCCTTGTTTGCAAATTTTTTTTAAAAGTTTATCAAATTTTCCAATGAAAATTATTCCAATGAAAAGATTGATTCGTATCAAATATTGCATATTTCCGCCTGTTATCTTTATGCATTCTAGCACTTTTACGGTCCTAATGCCTATATTTATGCTCATTAACCAGATAGCCTTGGATTTGGATATATACATGTTTTGCAGGGGTTAATTGTGCTTTTGTAGGTATTGGAACGCTAAAAGTGAGGATCCGTTGCATTTCGAAGAAGTTCCATCACCATATGATACTTTAAGGGCATTTTAGTCAATTCATATTTCATTTTTGGCTCATAGAAATTCCACAGATGCATAGTTCATTGAATAAGCTTCGCATGGCCGCAAACGGTGCGGGATTCCGAGTCCGAACGATGAAGTTATGGCCATTTCCGTTTGCGCCCTTTCTTCCCCCTCTTCATGGACCAAATAAGGCCAGAAAACAGAGTATCGGTCGACCGCGTCCCTGCGACCGGTCGACCGAGGTTTCAAGATTTGTCGTGGAAAGGAGACAGTGGGATTTTTCCTAAGGGACCGGTCGACCGCGCCCCTGCGACCGGTCGACCGGTTATGCCAGATATTTTAAGATCTTTCTTTTTCTTTTCTTTTTCCTTTATTTCTTTTCCCACTTACTATATAAAGGATTTTTGTTGTACTAATCAGATATTAAGCTTTAGAATAGATTTTAGAGAGTTGTACGTTAGGGTTTTGGGGATTTGAGAGTTCTTCTTCTTCCTCTCTTGGCTTGACACCCTTTAGGATTTGTATTTGGTACTTTCATTTTCCCTCTCCATTAATTTAATGTGGTTTCCATTAATTCTTGCTTTCTAGATAATTTACATGCTTTTTTAATTAGGTTTAAATTCTTTGTTTCTGTGCTTTCTAGTGTAGTTTGATCGCGTTTATTTATCCTGTTTTTAATATGTTTTCTAGCTAATTTAAATTAGGTTGTGTTTGAATCGAACTCACTCAAGTTGACGCGTTGCTTTGCTTTGGGGATGGAGTTTACGGGTCTATTTCGGGTGCGTTGTCCTAGTTATTGTGCCTAGTATATTTGACAGGTCATATCATGTACTTCCCGTGCTTACGACCTTGCGTGCGCAATTTTTAGAATATTTGTTGATGCCAAAATCATATTAGGCTTTTATGCGGATTTAGGGGCGTGACAACCCTTGGTTTAATTAAATGTCGAAACGAGACGCATTCTAAATAACTCATCGACCCATGTATCCATTTTATGCAAATTAACTCGGGTGAGGGATATTTGACGCAACTTATAGTCTTATCTGCTTTGTTAATCTAGTTTCAATACACTCGCCTAGATTTATATTTCCTTTTTATGCATCTTTTTATTTTTAGTTTGTAATTACCTGTTACGCTTTTATTTCGGAGTATTAAATCATATAAATTCATGCAACTCGTCTTAGTGGATCTTTTGATACCCGGACTTGGCCGCTATACTCACCAGTTGAGTGTAGTCATAAGTTTAGGTTTTGTATTGAGGAGGTGAACAGAAAACAACGATCGGCGTTTGACACGCGCCGCAATTTTCACCCTCGATCAAAGATGTTTTAGGAAAACAAAATAAGAATGAGTTCAATTATAACTGTGAGAAAGAGGAAGATATAAGGTGTTATGAGTGCAAAGGTAAAGGTAAAAAATCATATGAGTGTCCCACAACGGTAAAGAAAATGAGCAAGGAGATTGAAAATAAATCCATTCTTAGCGATAGTGACATCGAGCCGATTGATTCAGGGGGAGAATCACCACATGAAATGTGCATTTCATTCATGGCTAGTCACGTTAACTCTACTAGTTTGTCCCATGACAACGAGGACACATGTAAATGTGAAAGCCTCAATAATGAGTTGAGGACTCTTGGAAAGCGTGAGGATGAGGTGGTGAGTGAGGGAGAGGGTGATCTCTAAAAATATTTTAGTGATTTTTAGTTTTTAGGGTATGTGAGGCGTCGACGAGTCAACTCGAGAAAGCAAAGATAACTTTGAGTGAGCAGTTCATAATCTTATGTAGGGAAAAGAGAAACTTGACCAACACTGTGGCTAGTCTTAAGAAAGATCTTCAATCTTAATTAAAGACACGTGAGAAATTTAAAACCCATGTATCCCAACTCGAGAGAGATCTCAAACGTGCTCGAAAGGTCAAAGTCACTTTAGAGGACACATCTAAGAAGGTTTGAAAGACTCTCCTCTGTACCACTTTGGGTAATATTGAGAGGCTAGGAATATGTTATGATGGTGCTTCCACTTCCCATGTTTCCCCAGAGCCAATTTTTGAGTTTGTGTTAGATCCATATGGACATCGACCTAACCCACCTAGGCACCCAAATCCACATAGGAGAGCTCATCCTAGACATTTTGAGAAAGGTAGACCTAAGCCCGTTTATGTTTGTTTCCATTGTAAATAAAGAGGTTAACTTAGGGAAATTTTTTTTAAGTTAGGGCGAGTTTCTCATAGGTATCTACCTCTTTATTCTACCACACAAGTACCTACATGAGTCCCCACATGCACTCCCAAACATGTTGATCCACACTCTCCTGCAGATCACGAGAGAGATTTTGATAATTTTTAAGAGCAAGTGGAATATTTAGTTAAAACTTCAACAGTTTTAATGGAGGAAATTCATAGGATGTCATCTCCTTTGGAGAAATCCTCCAGTCCTAATGATTGAGGTTGAGACTTTTCACTAGATTAGGGTTCTTTTCATGATCTTATCGTTTATGCCTATTGCAAGTGTGAACTTTCATTATATTTATATTTTTTTTCTTTTATATATTTGTCAAAAATCTCAAAAAAAGTCTTGTTTTTATGAAAAACTTAGAAAAAAACAAAAAGATTTTTGGTTTTAAGAAAAATGAAAAAGAATACAATATTTTCTTTTTATAATTTTTTTAAAAAACACAAAAAAAAAATTATAGTTTGTTTACACCTTGAATGGATGGACACTTAGGATAGCTGAATCACAATATCATTCCATTATCCACGTGACTTTTTGATAATGTTTTGAGATACAAAATCATTTCATCCATGTGCTTTAAAATTGTTGGAGCTAGTCATTGAGTTGTGATAGGACGATTACTTTCTAATGTTTGAGTCGTTGTCTTCTTTAATGCACATATACACGGGTTTATTTGAGCATTGAACTTATCACTCACATTTTGATCAAGGTGTATCATATGAGATAAAGGTTGTGCATGTAAGAACCATTGTCTGGATTTTAAAAAAATTATAATTTTTTCGTAAAATTGTTATATATTAAGAAATGGAATCGATCTGCAAAAGACATGTTGACTTTGCATAAAAAGTCACCATTTGCAAATAAAATATCCAAAAAGATTAACCGCGAATAAACCGAAGTGCCAGTTCATGATGATGCTGAGATTTAGCACCACCAGATAAGTGATGATGAGCTCAAACAATGGCAGTCATGGCAGCCATAGAGATGTAAGTGTATAAGTGTGTAGAAGGAGATGAGTATAAGAGGAATAAGACAATGATGTATAGTGGTTCAGCCAATTTGGCCTACATCCACTGTGAGTGTGTGATCCACTAAGTATGGGCACTAATGGCCTTGGATACAATGCAAATAAGCTCACTTTCTCTCTCTACTGTGTGTATAAGTAGAGTTTTGGCTAGGGTTACAATTATCGATTGATCTCCCTCCTGTAGGGTTGTAGGTGACAAATATATATAGATCTTGGGGGGTGTAGTGTACCCCCCAAGTATGCATGGTGCATGTGAATGATGATCTAGCCAATCCCCTGTTGACACCTATAAATGCAAAATGATGACATAATATTCCCTCACGTGAGGGTGTGATTTTGTTATAACGGTCTCCCATGTGCCATATGAGCCTCACGCGCACTGTTCCACGCATCTCCCAAACCATGCACTGTGATGATGTCACCCTCGGCCTTTGATATGAGGCTGAGAGCAAAGTTCCTTCCGGTAATGAGTCTGGCCTAATTTGGGCCTCGTACTATCGTACCCTCGGGGGGTCGTCCGGTGCCTGATGAAGGGGTCGGCCCCCTGATGGGTCATTCGGATCCTGATGAAGGGTCGGCCCCCTGATGGGTCATCCGGAGCCTGATGAAGGGTCGGCCCCTTGAGGTGTCGTCCGGAGCCTCATGAAGGGTCGGCCCCCTGAGGGGTCATCCGGAGCTTGATGAAGGGTAGGCCCCTGAGGGGTCGTCTGGGCCTGGTGAGGTGCAGGGCGCCCTCGGCATAGACGAGGGTATATACGGGTATATCAATCACCCCCCAGCCCTTATCCATAGATGATGTTGAGATGGCTGAGGGATAGTGTTGCTTTTGAGACTAAGTGTATGGTCTGTTTGATGAGTGACACCTGTCAAGCTAATGTGACAGCTGTTAAATTTTTATCCAATGTTGTTCTAGTTTTCAAGGCGCGGCAGCTGCATGCTGCTTGGGGCTTTGTGCCCTAATGATGTCCTCCTCGTGGGCTGTGATTTGGCTTGGGTAATGGGCCCACTCATTACTAAGGTATATAAGCAATTTTTGAAACAATTCATTCTCTTCTTCTTTCTTCGCGCCCAAGCTCTCTCTCTCTCTCGCTTCCAGCCTTCTTGCCATTTTTGTAGTTTTTGAACCTTCAAGCTTAGCAGCTTCGCCATTCCTCCTCAGGTAAGACCTCGACCCTAGTGCACTACTTATCTTCATTTATGTTTGCTTTCCTGTTTTAAGCTCATAGGGCTAGATTTTCTTAGGCTGTTCCATAGCTTTTCCGGTGTAACCTCCGATAAACTGTTCTTGATAGAAAACCCTTCAATTCTTAGGTTTTGATCGAAAAGTCCACCCTGGTCAATTGTGAGATTTATTTGTAGTTAGGTTAGGTTACCCAAATTCTTCTAAGTGTAGGGTCTCCCCTTAATGCTTAGGAGGCTTTATAATTTAGCCGAGGAGTTCCCATCCTTGCGAGAGAAGCTTTTTATAGAGATCAGACGAATAGAGGAAGAGGAGGAGAGGAGACAAGGGGCCGACCCTAATTGGATACGACCCATTTTTCCCATTCCTCTTACCACAATAAAGCCATTTGAGCCGTCTGAGTCTTGTGGGTCATCCCATCGTCCAGCCGAGAGTTATTTAGGAGAGATGGATGAGAGAGCGTCGTTGCCCACTGGCGCTGGACCTTCTGGGAGAGGTGAGGCGTCTGACCTCCATTGACCCTCATTATAGCCGAGGGTTCCAATAACCAAACTAATTGTTTTTAATCAAGTATTCCCTCGTCTTTCTTGAGGGCAATGGTGGGGTCATCCCTCCATTGGCCCTCATTATAGTCGAGGGTTCCAATAACCAAACTAATGGTTTTTAATCAAGTATTCCCTCGTCTTTCTTGAGGTCAATGGTGGGGTCGTCCCCTCCATTGACCCTCATTATAGCCGAGGGTTCCAATAACCAAACTAATGGTTTTTAATCAAGTATTCCCTCGTCTTTCTTGAGGTCAATGGTGGGGTCGTCCCCTCCATTGGCCCTCATTATAGCCGAGGGTTCCAATAACCAAACTAATGGTTTTTAATCAAGTATTCCCTCGTCTTTCTTGAGGGCAATGGTGGGGTCGTCCCATCCATTGACCCTCATTATAGCCGAGGGTTCCAATAACCAAACTAATGGTTTTTAATCAAGTATTCCCTCGTCTTTCTTGAGGGCAATGGTGGGGTCGTCCCCTCCATTGACCCTCATTATAGCCGAGGGTTCCAATAACCAAACTAATGGTTTTTAATCAAGTATTCCCTCGTCTTTCTTGAGGGCAATGGTGGGGTCGTCCCCTCCATTGACCCTCATTATAGCCGAGGGTTCCAATAACCAAGCTAATGGTTTTTAATCAAGTGTTCCCTCATCTTTTTTTAGGGCAATGGTGGGGTCGTCCCCTCCATTGACCCTCATTATAGCCGAGGGCCATTCTCTGAAAATGTTTTCATGCATACTAGAACTGATAAACACAGGATGAGGGGAAACACGGATATTTCTCATTAATTTTCCAAGTGTTTTGTTGGAGCAATTCCTATTACAACTATGGTCTATCAAGACCTTACAGCACTACTGATAGTATTTTTTCAAATGGTCTGCATTCCAGGGGTTAGAAAAGGGTTCCCCTTCTAGGTTTTCTAGTCTATAGGTCCTAGGGACGACTTCATTGATGACCCTATATGGGCCATGCCAATTAGGATGGAGCTTGTTGGGCTTTTGCCAAGTCTTTTTGAGGACCAAGTCCCCCACTGCAATTGGCCTCTGCTTCACCCTCTGATTGTAAAACCTTGCGGTCCTCTGCTGGTAGGCGGCCTGCCTTATCTCGGCATCTTCCCTCCTTTCCTCAATCAGGTCTAAGTCGAGTCTCCTTTCTTCTGTATTTCTATGGGGGTCATACATTTGGACCCTATGAGTAGGAAACCCAATTTCAATAGGGATGACGGCTTCTGAGCCATAAGCTAGCATGAATGGGGTCTCTCCGGTAGAGGTCCTCACTATCGTCCTGTATGCCCACAGCACGGCATATAACTCATCGACCCATCTTCCTTTTGCCTCCTCAAGCCTCTTTTTGATTCCATCTAGGATTGTCCTGTTTGTAACTTATGTTTTCCCATTGGCCTGAGGTCGGCATGGGGTGGAGTAAAATTGTTTGATACTCACCCTTTCACAGTACTTCTGTAGAGAGGTATTCTTGAACTGATTCCCGTTATCTGAGATGAGGGTGTTGGGGAGACCATATCTGCATATAACATTTTTCCAGATGAACTGGAAGGTCTTGTACTCTGTAATTGTGACCATCGGTTCGGCCTTCACCCATTTTGAGAAATAGTCAATAGCTACGATGAGGAACCGATAGTTATTGACTGCTCTTTGTAAGGGTCCTACGAGGTCGATCCCCCACACTGCAAATGGCCATGGGGATGTAATGGAGGTAAGAGGCTGATGGAGTTGGTGAGGGATGGTGGCAAATCTCTTGCATTTATCTCACTTCTTTTCCCAAAGTCGTCCACTAGTACCCTTGGGTGATCACCCTCTTCGCTAAGGATCTGCCCCCAATGTGGCTTGAGCACGATCCTTCATGCACATCTTGCAAAAGGGATGGGACCTAAGATGGGTGCACACACCTAAGTAAGGGGAGTAAAAATCCCTTTTTATACAAGGTGTCCCCAATGACAGTGAACTTTGCAGCCCTGTATCTCAACTTCTTCCTTTCTTGCCTTGCTTCTGGCATCTCCCCCTCTTTAATGTACCTGATCAGAGGGTCCATCCACGAAGCTGCCTGAGAAACATTTAGGCAATTGCCAAGTGTTCCCTCAGCGTCTTCAATAGTTGGCCGAAGCGAAATTTCTACTGGGACCGTCCTCTTGATGTTTGTCCTAGTTTCCGAAGCCAAAATAGTAAGGGCATTAGCACGGCCATTATCGAGACTAGGTATCCTCTTTAATTTCACTTCTCTAAAGCCCTTCAGTAATGACCTCACCTTCTCAAGGTACCTAGCCATCCTCTCGTCCTTGGCCTCGTAGGCTCCTAGTATCTGATTCAGTATTAGCCTCGAATCGCTATGAACCAAAATTCGGCCGATACTAAGAGATCTGGCCAAGGAGAGGCCTTCTATCAAGGCCTCATATTCGTCCTCGTTGTTGGAGTCCTTAAAGTTTAACCTCAGGGCGTACTCAATGTCTGTGTCATCGGGTGCTGATACTACTAATCCAGCTCCACTCCCGCTTTTGCAAGAGGACCCGTCGAAGAAAAGACTCCACACGGTGTGTTCTTCTGAGAAACTTCCCTCGATGAGTGACCCCTATCTAAAGAGATATCTTCCCTCTTCGTTTTCAACCACTTTCCTTCTAGCGGTGCTCGTCTCAGCCTTATCTGCAGGTGTGTCAGTGAGCTCACCCTGTTGGGTATCTATCTTCCCGAGGCTCTCATCCTCGGCTTCATCATCTTCCCAAGCAAACTCGGCCACGAAGTCTGCCAATGTTTACCCCTTAATGGCCGTCCTAGGTTGAAACACTATGTCAAACTCCCCCAGCTCTATAGCCCAGGCCATTAACCTCCCTGATTTTTCAGGCTTGTGCAAAACCTGCCTAAGGGGAGAGTCAGTGAGGATGACCATTGTATGGGACTGTAAGTATGGCTTCATCTTTCTCGATGCATGGATCAAGGCGTAGGCCAACTTCTCCATCCTTGGATATCTTTGCTCTGCCCCTGGAGTACCTTGTTATTAAAATACACAGGCTTATGTACTCCATCTTCGTCTCTCACAATGGCTACACAGATGGTTGACTCTGAGACGGCGAGGTACACATAAAGTCGTTCACCCTACACGGACCGTGACAAGAGCAAGGGAGACCCCAGGTATGATTTTAACTCCTTGAAGGCCTCATCGCATTCTTCACTCCATTCGAAGGCTTTTCTGAGAATTTTAAAGAATGGTAGACACCTGTCTATGGCCCTAGATACGAACCTGTTCAAGGCAGCAACTCTCCCTGTGAGCCTCTGAATGTCTTTAATGGACTTGGGGGGCTTCATCTCAACAAGGGCCTCTATCTTTTCAGGATTGGCCTCGATGCCTCTTTGATTGACAATGAATCCTAAGAACTTCCCTTCTTCGACCCCGAAGACACACTTGGTCGGATTAAGCTTCATCTGGTATTTGTCCATCGTATTAAAGGTCCTATCCAGGTCTGCCATATGATCCTCTGCCTTCAAACTCTTAGTCAGCATGTCATCTACATAGACCTCCATAGACTTCTCAATTTGGTCTTCGAACATTTTATTTATGAGGCGCTGGTATGTTGCCCCTGCATTTTTTAGGCCAAAGGGCATGACCCTATAACAGTATGTCCCCTTGTCAGTAATGAAGGTTGTCTTCTCCGAGTCTTCAGGGTTCATGAAGATCTGGTTGTACCCTGAATAGGCATCCATGAAGCTCATGAGCTCATGGCCTGCGGTAGCGTCTACCATCTGGTCAATGTAGGGGAGAGGGAAGCTGTCTTTGGGACAGTGCTTGTTGAGGTCGGTGAAGTCCACACACATTCTCCACTTCCCGTTGGCCTTTGGGATGATGACTGCATTGGACAGCCATTCAGGGTAGATGACCTCTCTGATAAACTCACTGTCTTCTAATTTCTTGACCTCATCCCTAATGACCTCATACTTCTCTCTAGAGTAAATTCTCCTCTTCTGCTTTACCGGATTCACTCCTTCTACCACATTGAGCTTGTGGCACATGATTTCAGGGTCAATCCCCGATATATCTATATGACTCCACGTGAAGACGCTTCGTCTTCTCCTCAACAGTTTAATAAGGTCTTCCTTGATATTGGGCTTCAGAGACTTGCCGAGTTGGACGGTTTTTTCCGGGTCATCCTCATCGAGGATGATGGATTCTACCTCTTTCGCGGCCTCTCCTTTCTTTAGCTTCGTCTCATCCCTGGGGTCTAATGTATCAATATTGTAAGTGGTTGTAGCCCTCTTGTGCGCCTCCCTTTCTTCAGCGGAGTTGTAGTAACATTCTCGCACTGTTTTCTGGTCTCCATGAACTTTCCTCACCCCGTAAGAGGTGGGAAATTTAATCATCTAATGGACCGTAGACGGCACAGCTTCAAACCCCTTGAGGGCCACACGCCCCAGTATGATATTGTAGGCCAAAAACACATGCTCATCCATCACAAAGAAATTGGCCTTCTTGGTAAGCCATCTTGGCCACTCGTCCCCCATCCTGACATCGACCTCATACAATCCAAGGGGATGAACATTTTCCCCACTGAACCCAATCAATGGATAATGGTATGGGACGAGTCTAGCACGGCTGAGACCTAAGGCTTTGAAGCACGGCCAAAACATTACATCTACAGAACTGCCCCCGTCGACCAATATCCTCGGCACCTCACACCCGTGCACCCTAGTTGTGATGACGAGTGGGTCTTCGTGTGGGGCTAGGAGGCCTTTAAAGTCTATTCTCGAGAACCCCACTATCAGAGTGTCCATATCAATCGTCTTCCTCTTTTCTGACTTGACCTTCAGAGAGGTTGAGTGTATCGTCTTCTTCACTTCCTTGGCTTCATCCACATGGGCCTTCCTGTCAGCGACCTCAGACCCTCCTCCTGCTAGACCCCCGGAGATCATTCCTACTCTGAGCGAGATCATATTAAGCCTCTTGACAGGGCCTTGGTCGTCTCTCGATGGAAGGTCAGGTTCGTCCTCATCATCAGAAGGGTCGTACCCTCTTTTTTGAGGACCTTCTCTACATGCATCGCCTCGCTTCTTTCTGGGTTCATCCCCTCGGCCCCTCTTGAAGGAACCTTTATCAATGTACTTTCTGAGATTCCCTTCTTCCAGCATCTTCTCAATCTCATCTTTCAGAGCAAAGAATTTGTCTGTTATGTGGTCGTGCTCTTGGTGAAATTCGCACCACGGGTTCTTGTTCCTCTTGTTGGGGGTTGCCCTCAACTTCTCAGGACACTTCAAGGATCGATCACTCTTTATCTCATTGAGAATTTGTTCACAGCTGACTGTTAGAGGGGTGTAACCAGTGAACTTCTCATCCGTAGACCTCTTCTTCCCCTCTTTGTTCTTCTTAGGGTATTTACCCCCACTAGCGCCTCCTTTTTTATCTTCGTATTTTACGGCCATCGCCTCTTCGGCGTTCATCACCTTTCCTGTTGTTGACAGCAATTCAGCCATCATCCTCGGAGGGTCTTCAGCAAGCTTCCATAACAGCTTCCCCTTTTGGAGTCCTCCAATCAGGGCTGTCATAGCTATGCTCTCCTCATAGTCTTCCACCTCGAGCTTCTCTTTATTGAATCTGGCTATGTAGTCCCTCAGACTCTCATCCGTCCCCTGCTTAACATAAAGCAGGTGGGTGGTCTTCTTCTGTGGCCTCACCCCAAAGCAAAAGTTATGGATGAACCGGTCTGCCAACTGCTTAAAGTTTTCAATGGAATTTTTTGGAAGAGACGTGTACCAGATATGTGCATCCCCAGTCAGGGTACCAGAAAAGGCACGACACCTCATCTCGTCTAAGATAGAGTATATGCCTGCTACTGATTGATACATCTCAACATGGTGGACAGGGTTGGTGCTCCCGTGGTATCTTGGGGTGACCACAGGTGGCTTGAACCTTGATGGCGTAAGGAAGTTGACTATCTTCGCCATAAAGGGTGAGCCTATGGTGTATCCCTTCTGAAGAGGGTCCCAGCTCTTCAGTATATCACCGATCTTATCCTCTAGTCGTTGGATCGAGTCATTCCAGGGACTCGCAGGGTCGGCTTGGCCGATGTTATCCCCTGCCGCCTCTTTAAGGTGGACAGAGGGTTCTGCTACGGCAGGCCTGTGTCGGATGTTTACTTCCCTTTGGTCGTCATCCCGTCCTTGGGGTCGGCCATCTGCCGCCTCCCTCCTGGACCTCGCAGCACTCCTTGACCTGGATAATTTTTCCCGCAGGTCATTTACTGGGCCCAGCCTCTCAAAGGCTGACCCCCTGCTCAAGCGATCAAAAGCAGAGACTCTCGGGCGATCATCAGGATTTGGTCTTCCGCACTTTCCTCTACTTTCCTGGAGAGGTCGTACAGTATTGTTGGAGACCTCATATGGTTCCCAGCATTCTATAGGGGCCTTCTCTCCCTCCAGGTCGTCATACCTGTCCTCAGGGCAAGGGTTTCCTTGCCTCCCCAGGCGTAGTTTCTGGGGGTCAGCAACATCCCTACGCCACTGAGGGGGTGGCAGGTCTTTGCTTGGTGCCTGGGGTGGTCCCCTAGCTTCATGCTGTCCTGGAGCTGCTGCCGGAGTAATCATCTCAGGTGAAACCCCTGGTGGTCTTAGTATGTTCTAGCTTAGAGCTGTGAACTGCTCCTGCATCATCCGTCGGCTTGCTGCCAGAGACTTTAAGGCTGCCGCCACATCATCCATCTGAGACTGAGGTGGTGGCTGACTGGAACTGGGTCCTCCCCCATCATCCGGCGGGGGAAGTGGTGGTGGTGGTGGCATCTCAGGTGCCATGTGTTTGAGCTATGAAAAGCTGAATTGAAGAAAAGACTGGTGAGCTTGAGAACCTTAGTGGGTCTCTTTCAATGGTGAAACATCTCCTCTCAGGGGGAGAGCTGGCTCACCACCAGAGTGCCCAGCGAGGTCAAGCTGTATAAGGGAAGAGATGTCTTCTCGTTCCTACAGACGGTGCCAAACTAATGATGCTAAGATTTCGCACCACCGGATAAGTGATGATGAGCTCAAATAATGACAGTCATGGCAGCCATAGAGATGTAAGTGTATAAGTGTGTAGAATGAGATGAGTATAAGAGGAATAAGACAATGATGTATAGTGGTTCAGCCAATTTGGCCTACATCCACTGTGAGTGTGTGATCCACTAAGTATGGGCACTAATGGCCTTGGATACAATGCACATAATCTCACTTTCTCTCTCTACTGTGTGTATAAGCAGAGTTTTGGCTAGGGTTACAATTATCGATTGATCTCCCTCCTGTAGGGTTGTAGGTGATAAATATATATAGGTCTTGGGGGGTGTAGTGTACCCCCCAAGTATGCATGGTGCATGTGAATGATGATCTAGCCAATCCCCTGTTGACACCTGTAGATGCCAAATGATGACATAATATTCCCTCACGTGAGGGTGTGATTTTGTTATAACGGTCTCCCATGTGCCATGTGAGCCTCACGGCCTGTGATGATGTCACCCTTGGCCTTTGATATGAGGCCGAGGGCAAAGTTCCTTCCGGTAATGAGTCTGGCCTAATTTGGGCCTCGTACTGTCGTACCCTCGGGGGGTCGTCCGGTGCCTGATGAAGGGTCGGCCCCCTGATGGGTCGTCCGGAGCCTGATGAAGGGTCGGCACCCTGAGGGGTCGTCCGGAGCTTGATGAAGGGTAGGCCCCTGAGGGGTCGTCTGGGCCTGGTGAGGCGTAGGGCGCCCTCGCCATGGCCGAGGGTATATACGGGTATATCAGTCCATTTCCTAGAACATAGATGCTTTGCTATAAACGAGCATTTATTTCTTCAAAATTGAGAGTATTGTTGATATATGTGAGATTTTGAGGGAGTTAAGTAGAAGATCAATATGTTTTCACATATCATATAATCTCTAAAAACATTAACTAGTTTTGGGTGTTATTGGTGTGAAAATCATTTTAGATTTTGATTTGACGATTAGATTGAGTCAATTTCATATGAATTCATTTTGTTACACCTAAGGCAGACCTCAAGTACATTCATTAGGAGTTTCTCAAATCCGTCGTCCACATATGTTCTGTTTGTTTAAGTTGATTTACCTATCAAATTTTATCACACTCATTCCTTACACTTTGACGACTCGATTATCTTAGTGTTAGTTCATGGTGTGTGTTGTACTCGTATATTTTTATACTTCATAAAAATTTGAAAAATTCAAAAATTGTTGGTATGGTTTTTCTTCGATTTGTGTGACACACTCCGATTTACTACTTTTTTTCTTTTCCTTATCTATTTCGAACAACATAAAAGGGGTAGAACTAATTATGAGGGAGTGGAGTTTGATTTATATGGAAGACATAAGTTCTGATTACCATTTTATATTTTAAACACTTTGTTGTGTCACGGGTATTTCTTTATCTATTGTGTGCAGGTACACTTTAATAAGAATATGCAACATACACTCAAGACAAAGTTCCCAAAAAGAAGACCAAGAGAAAGTGGAAGAATTGAAGATTTTGAGATTTGAAGATATTGCAGATTTCGAAGACTTATGTATTTTGATATCATTCCATTTGCGGGTTTTTGGAGGGTATTAGAATAATGTTTGTGTTAGGAACGTTTTTTGGAAATTCAGATTTTTTATGTTTGTACCGAAACAGCCACAGGGGGAGAATTATAAGTGCAACATTTCAGACATTGCCCCTAGTATCTAGGTTACATACTTTATGGCCTATCACGTTACTCTGCATCACGTCATCACAACCATCACGGCGTATCAAAGATCCAAATATCTAGAAATTCCAATGTGCACCACTACATCTTCAACGTGCATCAAGTTCATCCTCACCGTGCTCCAGTACTCCACCTAATGATGGTATAATTTATATTTAAAGTTTGAAGTTTATTTATAATTATAGTGGGAGTTTTTTTATTTGATTTGATTTAAAGATGAGGCATTTTTAGACTTAAAATAAAATAATTTTGTTCCCAATCTTTCAAATGATATGGGAATCTCATTCGAACGAAAGTTCTTTGTCATTAGAAGTGTCGTTTGAAGTCTACATCAAGCAAACAGATAACGAAGGCGTACATTGTCAAGCCATCAGAAGGTCGTTTGAAGCACGTTCAAGTGAGAGAAGCTTGTCGTTCGAACGAAGAGATAATCTCATTAGAATGAGCATCAAACTTGTTCGAACGACTTGTCAAGCCTTGATATTCGTGTTTTCCCATAAAGACCTTTTTTGTATAGGTTTTTCATAAGACTTTTACCAATATGTTTTATGCACACCTGCTGCACAAAGTCACATCTTTTAAAAGAAAAAATACCTTTTGATTCACACACATAACCTCCCATATATAGTTGTGAATCCACTTTGAAACTCTCACGTAATTTATCAAAATTGTATCTTATGGAGAAGGCATCTCCATTGTCGTTCTTGTGATTATTACGGGAATCATTACTGAAGGAAGATGAAGGTCACATGTGGGAGGTTCGTTGTAAGGACATATTTTCATAGGTTCGTTATCAATTTGTTATGTTATATACCGATACACCGTCAAAGAGCATTCAAGAGTAATCTACATCAAAGACGGATCCGAATTATTCAAGTTCTTCGTCATTCAAGGCTCCGCGAAGTTTACTTTGGTAAGGTTATGTTTTAAATACCTTAACTTTTCACTTAAAGCTTTTGGGAGATTTTCAAAAAATACTTTCTAAGTGCTGGAGCGAAATTTTTCGTCAAATATTGAGAATGAGTATTTTTTCTAAGTTTTGAAGCGGACCTCAATTTTGACGCCCAAGTCGTTCCCGCGAGATCAGTATCTGTAGCAGTAATCTTTAGGCTTCTTCTTTTAGGGTTTTAATCCCTTTTTTATTTACAATTCACATAACTCCCATCTTGCTTTAGTGAATTATTTTGGTGTTCAAGAACAAATCTTTGCCTTTGTTCATCTTTTTTGGAGTGCGTCTCTACACCATATGGCTGCGTGTCATTAAGGATCTTGCTGCATGAAGATTCTTTGCTGAAGATAGGACTGAGAGTCCTTGGAGGGTGCTGCGGGTATTCTCTTATTGAGTTCAAGACTGCGAGTCTTTGTGGGTTGGCTGCGAGTTGATCCATTGCAGATTTCTCTATGTAATTGTAAGTTGTGATTTATCGATTCATAGTGAAATAAAGGTTTTACCCGAAAGGGGTTTTTTCCTGAAATCTGTGTCTCAGCATATTTGTTGTGTCGCATGCTTTATTTGTTAATGGTTTGACACACGCACCATAGATGTATGTTTAGGGGCTGAATTAATAGACTCTAATTAAATAAGTGAGCCAAATTAGAAATTTACGAATTAATCAATTATCACACAGTCTCACGACTTTCTCAATTTGGTATCTGAGCAGGTTACGCTAATTTATCGCGTATTCCTATTTTCCACAAAATCGTGTGATATTGATTTTTTTGAAAAATCAGTTTTGTGAAAAATTGCATTTTTTCTATGGAGCACTTCTTTAATAAGATGCCTATTTTTTACGGGTCTAATTATGCCTATTGAAAAGCTCGCATGAAATCTGGTTTAAAAGCCATTGACGAGCGTGTTTGGTACCTTTGCGAAAATGGATGGACTCATCCCACGGTCACCGTTGATAATATCACCTCTTTAAAACTCGTATCAGCCTGGACTGAAGCTGATCATAAAAAGTCTAAATATAATTCAAGTGGTTTGAGTGCTATTTCTGGAGCTATCACTCCTGATGAGTTTTGCCGAATTATGACGTGCACCACGTCATGGGATGTTTTGAAATTGACACATGAGGGTACGAACGCGGTTAAAGAATCTAAGTTACAAAATTTGGCCACCCAATTTAAGACTATCACCATGTCTGAATCTGAATGCTTTGATGATTTTTATGCACGTTTGTCGGACATTATTAACACCAGTTTTAATTTGGGTGAGGTGATTGATAACACGCGTGTCGTTAAAAAGATTTTGAGATCTCTCCCAAAACTCTTTATTCCTAAAGTCACTAATTTGAACTCTTTGGGAAATTTGAAATCACTTAAGTTGGAAGAACTTGTAGGAGATCTTCAAACCTATGAGATTGACATGTTTCCCAAAACCATTAAGGCTAAGGATAATAGCATTGCTTTAAAGACTCATTGCAAGAAAAAGAAAGAAAATGTTTGTGAGTCCGATTCTGAGGGAGACTTTGATTTTAATGATATGGCCTTGTTTGCGAAAAATTTTAAAAAATTTCTCAACATGAACAAAAATAATTCTTCCAATAAAAATAAATTTTTTGAGAAAAATAAAAAGAAAGGAAAGGCCAAAGAAAGCGGTGAGAGAGAAAAAGAGAATGACTCAGATGAGGAGTGTGAGGAAGATCTTGAGAACGTGACTTGTTTTGAATGTGGGGGTAAGGGACATAAGTCATTTGAGTGTCCAACATGGCTTAGAAAGAAAGGGAAGAAAGTAGTCATGCCTGCCACACTTAGTGATAGTGAGGGTGATGAGGGAGATGAGTTTGATAAAGGTTTAGCTCATGGGATGGTTGTCACTTTTTCTAGTCGTGTGAGAACACCCACTTTGTCTCACGAGAGTGAACACGAGAGCGATGATAGTGATTTGTGTTCTTCAAGTGAGGATGAGAGCGAGGAAGAAAGTGGAGATGAAAGTGAGCTCCAAAAAGCTTTTAAGGATTTGTACACAGAGACCTTGAAAACTAAGAAGTATAATCGAGATTTAGGTCGTCGGGTTTTAGATTTGGAGAGAGAGAAGGAGATTTTAAGAAAGGAGAAGTGTGATTTGACCAACACGTTGTCTAGTCTGACGACACGTGTATCCCAACTTGAGAGTGATCTCGAACGTGCCAGGGAGGTCAAAGTCATTTTTGAGAACGCACCCAAGAAGGTTGAAAAGGTGGTTTTTAAGGGTAAAGGTGAGAAGTTAGGAATAAGTCATGACGGTGCTTCTATTTCTCAATTAGCACCCGAGCTGGTTCCCACTTTAGTGATAGATTCACATGAGTCTCACCCTCACCCACCTAGGCGTCCCATTCCTATTAGGAAAGTGCGTTCTAGAATTTTTGAGAAAGGTGTTGCGAGGCCTATTTATGTTTACTCACATTGCAAAAAGAGAGGACACCTTAGGGAATTTTGCTTTAAGTTGGGGTATGTGTCACGTTTTTCTTCTACACGTATTTCTGATACACATGGACCCACACATGATTCTTTACATGCTCCCGGAGACTACATGAGAGAGTTTGCACATTTAGGTGAGCAAGTTAAGTTTTTAGTCAAATCTTCACAAGAATTGATGGAGGTTTTTCAGAAGTTGTCACCACCTTTGGAAAACCCCTCCGCACCTAATGATTGAGGTTTGACTTGTTTACTAGCATAGGATGATTTTCATGATGATATTATTTGCCTATTGCTAGTATGTATCATTTTTGTATATTTTTTGGGGAAATATTTTGAAAAATACAAAAAGATTTTATTTTGATAAAATTTTTGAAAAATCCAAAAAGATTTTTGTATTTTGTTTGCATCTTTTATGGATGAACACTTAGGATGACCAAGTCACAACATCATTCCATTTTTCATGTTACTATTTGATAGTGTTTTGAGACAATAGGTCAATTCATGCATGTGATTTATAATGTTTGGAGTCATTAAGATGTAATTAAGTGTTACTTCCTACATGTTTGACTCATGTTTCCTTTATTTCACACATGCACGGATTTCTTTGATTATTGTGCTTGTCTTATCACATGTTGGCTGGGTGTTTTCACTTTAATCCTATCCTTAAAACGAACCAAGCGCGATAATTTTTTATAAGGAAATTGTGCATATAAAAACCATTTTTGTGAGACTGAGTGTTTGTTTAAGAACAAGGAAGGGCTGCGAAAGGTAATTATCTATTCTTTGCGCAAAAGCCACCGTTAAAAAGGACCTAAAAAATGGAGGAATTTTATTATCCGGGGTCCAAAGAGGTTTAAAAGAGCCCAAAAATTTTTTAAAGGCAATAAAAAGAAATTCATGCCAATTATGGGCCATTTAGGTTTTTGCACCAATTCTCCAAAGATTGAGAATTTAGTTTATTCACCTCTAAAAGAAAATATATATGAGGGATTTTGGTTGGAGAATTAAAACGGATTTGCACGTCGTTGAAATTCTTGAAAATGCGCTAAATAGTTTTGGACGTTATTGGTGTGAAAATCATTTGACTTTGATTTGTTGATTTGCATAAGACGATGTCATCTAAATTTAACAAATTTTTACACCTAAGGATTCTTTTGATGTTCATTCGTTAGGAGTACACATATGCATCGTGCACATATGATTGATTGAGTTGATTTACCTATCGAATGTGTTCACCCCATTCATTCCATTTCCATGACTTGGTTGTTTGAGTTTAAATCCATGGTGTGATTTTTGTATCATATTTTTCAAAGTGGTATCTTATTTTTGTATGAAAAATTGAAAAATTCAAAAATAGTTTATGAGATTTTTGAGATATCCCTTTGCATGCGCGTAGTATGATTCTTGTTTGCTATGCATTTTTATCGTGACACTCCATGTTTTGATTTTTTCTTCTTATCTGTCTATTTGGGGACATCATAAAAAGGGTGAGAAAGAATAATTATCATGTTATGGGGGATTTTTTGCATTATGGGGGAGACTTGATTTATTAATGCTTTATTCTTATATCATTTCAAACTCAATGCGTCACGAAAGTTTTTGCATTATCTCATGTGTGTAGGTACAAAATTGAAGATTGATATGTTGCACACCCTGATGAGAAAAGCTTAGAGATTTGACGAAGATGATTGAAGAACAATTTTGAGGTCTTACAAATTTATTCATGGGAGGGTAGATTTGTATAGGCATTTTGGATTTTGATAATTCAGATTTTTTATGTATGTACCGGCATAGACATAGGGGGAGATTTATAAGGACATATTTTCATAGGTCCGTTATCAATTTGTTATGTCATATACCGATACACCGTCAAAGAGCATTCAAGAGTAATCTACATCAAAGATGGATCCGAATTATTCAAGTTCTTCTTCATTCAAGGCTCCGCGAAGTTTACTTTGGTAAGGTTATGTTTTAAATACCTTAACTTTTAACTTAGAGCTTTTGGGAGATTTTTACAAAATATTTTCTAAGTGTTGGAGCGGAATTTTTCGTCAAATATTGAGAATGAGTATTTTTCTAAGTTTTGAAGCGGACCTCGGTTTTGACGCCCGGGTCGTTCCCGCGAGATCAGCATCTCGTTCAAACGAGATTGGAAGTCGTGCGGTGTCATTTGAACGACATACGTACTTCTTTCGAGTGACGCATGCTTCTCGTTTGAACGAGCTCAAATTTCGTGGCGGTGCGTTTTTGTATAAATACTCATTAAATGGTAACGTTTTCATTAAGAAGTTCATACATTTTCTAGAACAGAAACACTGCCAAAGCAGTAATCTTTAGGTTTCTTCTTTTAGGGTTTTAATACCTTTTTGATTTACAATTTCATAACTCCCATCTTGCTTTAGTGAACTGTTTTGGTGTTCAAGAACACATCTTTGCCTTTGTTCATCTTTTGTGGAGTGCGTCTCTACACCATATGGCTGCGTGTCATTAAGGATCTTGCTGCGTGAAGATTCTTTGCTGAAGATAGGACTGAGAGTCCTTGGAGGGTGCTGCGGGTATTCTCTTGCTGAGTTCAAGACTGCGAGTCTTTATGGGTTGGCTCCGCGTTGATCCATTGCAGATTTCTTTATGTAATTGTAAGTTGCGATTTATAGATTCATAGTGAAATGAAGGCTTTACCCGAAAGGGATTTTTTCCTGAAATTTGTGTCTCGGCATATTTTTTGTGTCGCATGCTTTATTTGTTGATGGTTTGACACACGCACCATAGATGCTTGTTTAGAGGCTAAATTAATAGACTATAATTAAATAAGTGAGCCAAATTAGAAAGTTGTGAATTAATCAATTATCACACAGTCTCACGACTAGGTTCGTCGAAAAGCGTTGTTCCTTTAAAGAATTTGTAAGTTTCAATTTGTAAATTTTATAAAGTGAAAAAGAAAAGTTTTTTCTCCGAAGGGGATTTATTTTTGAAAATTGTCTTATGTGGTTTGAATGCATGTTTTATTGTTTTATGCAATAATCACATAGTTGCATGTTCTAGCGTAAAAAGAACTAAAAATTGGTGTGGGTTGTCATTTGAATTTAATAAATTAATGAAATTAGATCATTATGCACTCTCAATTCATCTAAGTAAATTATATAAATGATCTCTGATACCAATTTGAAAAACGTATTCGTCTGGTTATATGTATAAATCTTAAACTAGGTCACACATAAACCAAATCCAATTTAGTCCAAATTTTATCCTGTTAATTTATGTGAACCTAAATATGAAAGATATTGAAACGAAATGCAAATAAACCACAACCCACAATTAGAAGATATGAGATGAGAAAAAATTCCTTTCGGTCAAAACTTATACTTCAGCACTGTTTACAATTGTGTATTATAGATTGACAATTACAAACTTACAAAACTTAGAGCTCCTTTAAGTGATGCAATATTATCTTCACTCTTTGTTATCAATAGAAATGATGCATATCCATCATTGCCCCACAAAAACCTCCACTTGCCTCGGTATCCACCGGTGAGCCTCGAGAATCAATATTTTTATCATCAATAGTAGAGAACCAACTCTACAAAGGTATGAACATATATAGTGTTATTATAGGGTTTGATAAATGCTCAACAAATCATCCAATGGTTTGGATTTGGAAAACAAAAGAGTTTTAAACAAACTAGGGTTTGGAGATCTTTTGGATATGTATGAGAAAACAAATTCGCCAAAAGTTATGAGAAAAACTGATGCCAAGACGCATTTTTTTATAGAAAATGCGAATTTTGAGGCGACGCAAATTTCAAGAAAACTTATTCGAAAGAACATAAGACCTAGTTCGAACGAAATGCTAACTCGTTAGAACAAAGGGAAACTCGTTCGAGCAAATAGCTAATCTCATTCGAACCAGATTCAAATGCGCTTCGAACTATATTAGTTTTGTAAACAAAAAATATTGTTTGATGTTCGCTTGAAGTTCAATTGAACGAAATGCCTAATCTCATTCGAACGAAGAAGAAAATTCATTCGCACGACTTATAGAATAAAAATATTTTTTTATAAAAAATCATTTTAAAAACAATCCTTGAAAAAATTATAAAAGAAACCCCTGAATAAAGTGTTCACACATAATCAAAATTACATACCTTATCGATTATTATAACGATGATCTCAACTCTTTCGATCTTTGATTGTTGTTCGGTCACTAATTTTTCTTCACTTGAAGCTCTTGAGAATGTATATAATGATGAAGATGTAATGCAATATGCCAAAATAAATAGATGATAAGCAATTATAAAACTTGCTCTTATAAGGAGGTTCAATCCTCGTAGACAATGAGTGATCGTGGATACTAATGAATTTGAGGATGAATTTCATTTTGAGAACCCTAAAGAGGTGAGACTTATTATTCTACAATACGAGTAAGCAACTCGTTATGTTTTTTAATTGTAAGATGAAGTTGAGGATTGGAGAGAGTAAGTAACTATATAATTGACTGAATTATTCTTGTTTGATTATATGTATTCCCTATAGTATGATCTAAAATGTACAATTTATCTTTAGAAAGTATAAGAATGAAATTGCCCAAAATCAGAGAAGAAATTGCACGACGAATGATTTTAGGGCATGGGTATCAAAACATGTAATTTTCACTTTATGTGTGCAGTTATGTACTCATGGTTTGTGAAAACATGCCTTAATACAAATTCATTAATAAATGCAGTTTCTAAAAAGAAGTGATGACTCTTCAAGGCTTACACGCCTAATAAAAGGTCCTACATTTCGTGCGAAAGAGGTTAAGAAATTGCGCACCAACGGTTTTGATTTTGTCTCATGTAAGGAAAAGTTTTTGATGCAAAACAAGTGAATTTCATTTTCCTCCCCGACTATCTGTGTAGCTAAAAAAAGCGATAAAAATTCAAAAGATACTATGCTAACTTGTTGTGGGATTGTCCAACAAATTTTGAAACTCCATTAATCAGATTTCACGAAAATTGCATTCTATTATGACGGGGTGAATATGGAGGACACTACGAATGCTTGTAAAGTTGATCCTCACTTAAAACTTATCATGGTTGATTTATCTAAGATAAAGAGTACAGATCGCATAGTCGACGAGCCTTTTATTTGTGCCTTTTAGAACGTAAAGAAAGTATTCTACCCAAAGTGCATAAATGTTGGCAATTTGTCTACTGTTGTACATGCACCGAAGGGAATGACTACTCAAGAAAATGCATTAGTGGCTCCTAAATAGGTCGGTCTGCTCTTGATGACATCCCTAATATGAAGGATCTTTTAGTTAATTTAGAGGAATATTGAGTATCAAAATATTATTTTAACGTTGACAATCTTATTTGTATCCTACCCTTATATTTCCCCTTAACAATTCTATGTGTATTCAAATTGTATCCAGTTATGATATTTGTACTATATTGGCCCTTTAGTTTGATTTATGAATGTTTAGTTTGAATTATAAATCTACTAGGATGGCATGGTGCTTTACTTTGAATTGTCAACTCTACGGTGTCATATTCGTTAGACAATCTTGTCTTGTACTTCTTAAGAAATGTTATAAATAAATGGTATTCACATCTCTACATTAATTTTGCAAATTTTGTTCGTCCTCATATGTGATTGGTGTTCTAGTTTTGATCAATTAATCACAAGTCATCCTTACATGTAAAACAATTAGCGAGGTGACCAATGTTGATTATAGTTTTTATTGTTTTAAAATAATATTTTCAGATAACAGGTCAATGTGATGTGAGTATTATAAAGTATTTACAATATTGTTGAATTATATATGAATTCACTTTTGAATAGAAAGTTTTTTTGGGGCTGCATAAAAATATTTTTTATTTTATTAAATGGATATGATCAAGGATTTAAATTGTGACCCCAATTTTTTTTAATATTAAATAAATAACTGGTTAAGGTGACTGGAGTCCAAAGATGATCTAATACAATGCGATATCACCCCTCAATGATTTGAAAATGAAAGTCGATCTAAAATTATTGTAAAGTCTAGAACATTTGGCTAAGGACCTGTTAGATGGTTTCTTTTGGCTAGTCTATTGATTGAGCACATTTAAACAAGCACGATATGGGTATCTGGATCGTTCATTTTCCATCTTTTTAATATCTAATTTTTGCTTTTCATTCGCTAGGACACAGAATTCCATGATTATCAATGGTTTAACTGATATGTAGTGCAATATTTGGCAGTGACCACTAGGGACATGTATCATTTGCCTGGCAGGCCAGCTAGCTAGTAGCTTTGCATATGTATACGACTAATGTTATGAGTATTAAAAATATCACTCATAACAATAAGGTATTGTTGTTATTGCAATTCCAAAGATAGATATGAATGTACTTTTGCAACTGAATTTGTTTTGGGCTATAATAATTGTTGTGAAGTTGTTATATTATAGTTGTATAAAAGCTGTTTCAGCCATTTTTTCTTAATTTCAGCATCATATAAAATTTCACTTCAAGGACACTGGAATTTACCCATCATGCATTTACATGATGTCAGTATACTTACAGAGCACGGTGTCATCGTCTCTAATATTCTAGTGTCAGTTTAATTTTCATTAGAGTTGGTTTGGGTTCTCATGTACAACATAGCAAGGTTATTATTAAAAATCATCTGGCATTTTAGATCAGTTGGTATGCCCTCATTATTTTCATAACATTCAGAGTAATATGAAATTTTACACTTTGATTTTGAACAGTTTAATGACGCAAAGGAGATTATGTAAACTCAATTGAAGTGCCTTCAATCAGCCTTGTGGTCGTGGAGGTGATCATTAGAGGTAGAAGTTGATTCAACGATTTCCAAAGGTTGAGGATGATTGGCTGTAGATGTTATGTGTGAACCTTTGGCCACCATCTCATTCTTCTTAATTTCTTCCTCAATATTTATGTCATCATCAATCGATAGTACAATCGTTTGTGGACCGTGTGGGCCTGGTATGATGGCTTCTTTGATTTTGAAGTGTTCATCAATCTTTACTATATCTGTTTCTTGAACTACTTTCTTTTTTTTTTTCTTAATAAAGCAGCATAAAGCAACGGAGAGTAATGCGAGAAAGAGCAGACCACCAAGAGAGACAAAGACAACAACGATGATGGTTGAGTGGTGTCCAGGTGGTGGTGGAGTCGGAACAATATGAGGTGGAGGCGGGGGATAAATGGGATGGGGTGGTGGCACAGCTGGATGGGGTGGTAAAATATGAGGTGGTGGTGGCAGAGTTGGATGGGGTGGTGGAATGTGAGGTGGTGGCTTAGTGGGATGGGGTGGTGGCATTACAGTAGGTGATGGCGGTGAAATGGAGTGACGTGGTGGTTTTGCTGCCGGTGGTGGTGGATTTGAAGGATTATGGGGTGGTGGCACGGATAAAGGAAATCTCGGTGGTGGTGGTACTTTTGGAGGGAATGGAGGGTAGTGTTGGGGTGTTGGAGGAAAGTATGGGAAGTTGTAGTAGAAATTTTGGATAGGAGCCATTGCAAATGCCAGGAAATAAAAAATGTTGGTGGGATGACTTGTGGTTGCATGTGTGCAATACCTTTATATTAGGTTTGAAAGTGTTAATGTTCTTCGCATACATCTAAGGTATTGGTGACTTAACTCTCATGCTAAGAATTTGAGAGGCTGTCTTTGTTTCAATTGAAAACTACTCTTCCTTTTATTGTTTAATTACAAAAATTGGTGCACATCAAGATGTTGACATTAACGGGTTAATTTAATTGGTATTACATTATATTCCAAAGTGATAATGAATTTTTTTGTCGTAGTTCTGTTACTGAATTGGTTTTGGAGGTTAAGAAGCCCTGGTGCCTATTATATTCCAAGAGCTGTGCTACATTTATATATATTTTTTACAGGAATGTTTTAACATATTTTTTTTTTTTTGGTTAATACCACGGGGTGTCCGGGCCAGCTATACGCGCACCTCGACTAATCCCCGATCGCTGATTTGTAGGCACCTCGATGGGTGGGACAGCTGGCCAAGAGATTTAAAGCTTCTCCATGCCCAAGGCAGGAGTCGAACCCCCGACCTTGGTTAAGGTTGGAAGAGCCCCTTCGATTTTTCAGTACAAACATTCAGTCTATAAATAACATTTTTCTATATTCCAAAGATGGACTTCGTTTAAAAAATGGACATTTTTAAGGCTCTCTTTGTTTGCAGCGGGTTTTTGTCTTCTCTCTTTGTTTTCATATTCTCTATCTCTATCTCTAAGACTAACATTTCATTCTCTATCTCTATCTCTAAGTGACATCGAAAGAAACTCACTGTTGTAATACTCTTCTGGATAGGCCATGGCTTCCTCCAAAGAAGGCGACAACATTGTCTACACTGCTAAGCTTGTCGACGGTTACTACTGTTAAGGTCTCTCTCTCTCTCTCTCTCTCTCTCTATATATATATATATATATATATATATATATACAATAATGTTCTTGTGTTGAGCCGTCCGCATTTTAAGAGTGCGGATCGGACATGTGTCACATGGCGGTGGGCGGAGAAATTATAGACACGCTCTCTCTTTCCTGGGTTCACCGCGAGGTGACACATGTCCGGTCCGCACTCTTAAAATGCAGAGTGATTCGCATAAAGAGGAGTATTGTGTGTGTGTGTGTATATATATATCTATATAATAAAGGTGAAGGGATTTTTTATCTCCTCCAACTAACGGTTGAGATTAAATCTTGGAGGATTTGGTCTTTATCAACTGAGGGCTGAGATTTAATATCAGTAAGGATACGAGATGATGCACACATACACCTGTTTATCATGACCCCATGTTTAATATACTACTTACTGTACCTCGAGCCATTCAATATCTCGAACCTCTCAATCAGTGGCTCAGATTTAATGTCCAGAGTTTGAATCTGTCCAGCTGTTGGAAGCTTTGAGCCTTTGCGACTGTTCCATTCGACCATTTAATAAACCTTTGGACATGGACTTTTTTTTGGGGACTGACAGCCACTAGAGTAGAGTTGCTCGAGTACCTAACCTAAGATATGGTACACATATATCACTACCAACTACATCTTTTTCTCTCTCCAACTACTTTATCACTACCAACTTTTATTCACATCATACCTGACACTATCTCCAGCCTAAACCCAAACCAGAGACCTCCATTTTCCCGACCTCCATTGAAAACTCGACAAAGCCAACATCCAAAATCCGAAACCGCCGACGATCTCCACCCGATGTGAACCCACTCCCACTCTACGATTTTACCTATTTTTTTCTTTTGAGAGGTTCACCTCTAGCTCTGTTCTCACTCCATCACTGAAACACACAACTGTTGGTAGTTTCTTTACCCTTCGTGTCCCTCTCTCTCTTATAATAACTTTTCATGGGTTGAGAGCTTAAAACGTGGTGATGAAATGCCAACCCATCATAAGGTTTTTCTGATGAAACACACTCATGGGTTGAGAGATTGAAAACACACATTTTTCAACACACCCGTTTTTTAACACATGCCAGGCCTTTCTTTGATAGGTTCACCTCTAACTCTGTTCTCACTTTATCACTCAACCACACCGTTGTTGGTATTTTCTCTACCCTTCGTGTCTCTCTCTCTCTCATAATAAGTTTTTGACCACTGTTTGTATTGTTTGTTTACTGATAAGTTTTTATTTTCAGGGTTTGAGAGCTTAAAACGTGTAGATGAAACACACACAGCGGTTGAGAGCTTGAAAACACACATTTTTTTAACAACAGTTTTTTAACACATGCCAGGCCTCCTCTTGAGTTTTTCTGATTTGCAGGTCTTGTGATTCCCAACGATTTTCTGATTTGCAGTTTTTCTGATTCCCAGGGATTTGAACCATTTCGCATCTTCTCTGAGTTGGGTTGCCCACGGGTGGGGGTGGTAAGGTGGGTCGGGGGCTTGAGTCTGGGCAGGTGTTCATGTCGGGGTTTGGTGGGTTTTCGGCTTTGGTTGAGTGGGTTTGAGTTTGATGGCGGGTATATATGTTGGAGATGGTCGAGGGCTTACTATTTATGGCTGAAATTAAGTTGTTTTTAAATTCATGTTATTAATTTGTTAAATTTTTTGTTCATGTTGATTAAGGAAGTTGCACTTTCTTTGTATGAATTTTTTCATTATCGATCTTCTCCTCACTCCCCCAAAATCTGACATTGATTTGAATAAGAAAACATGAGTTGAGATGTGGTGGTGTTCAATTTTTTTTGTTATAGATCTCTCAACACCCTTCCTCTCCTACTAACAGATGATTGTTCATAGTGCGTCTGTGTTGGTGGTGTATGGAATGTGAGCTTTTTTGTTACTTACAGTGTTAACTTTATTTGTAAGTGTTCAGAGCTAAAGCCTTTCATATTTTTTTGCCAAAGCGTATTTGATAGTCAATTTTTTTGCCAAACATATGTACATTATCCTAGGCATTTCTTTTGATTTAGTTTGATTTTCTCATAAGTAAAATGACTAATTATTTATAACTATTCATTATTATTTTAAGTTCCGTTATCAAGTTGAATTTTAGTGAGGTGGGTTTTTAGTTCAGTTTTATTGATAATTGTCCCAAAACCGGAAAACATGTTCGCCTTTTTTTTTCCTGTTTTTTTTTTCACAAACATTAGTGTCAAAATTTAAAATACGAAACTTCACGACATGTAAAATAGTTATAATAAAATAGTCTTTACGAAACTTTTTATAAAAAAGTTTAAATATATTAAATATTTACAAATCTCCAAAGTCTACTATTTATTCAACTATATAAATAAATTAAATAAAGCTTACGTGTGTTGATAATGATAGGTTGCTAATAAAAATGTGTTGGGATAAAATTATGAATGGGTTTCAAATTTCAACTATAGGCGTGTGAATGGGTATAACAATATTGCCCAAAAATGATAATACAAATCGTATTTATATAAAAAAAAATATGTTTATAGTTATACACAAATGTATATATGGTATATGTAGTACATCGGCATGTAAGAGGCCAAAGGAGAAAATAGGAGAAGTCTTACATATTACTGTCCATGGTAGTGAATTGTTTTAAGAAAAGGATTTACACAAGTGGGGAGTTAATGTTTTATTCATATTTTCATGGCTATTACGAGGCTCGAGAAAAGGTTACACACCTATCCATATTTTCATATTTGGTTCAGTAAAGTTTGAAATATCATAATAAAAAAATACTAAGACACGATTACACCGTATTAAAATCGTAATCATGTTGCAAGTTTACCCGTGTCGATGGTAACACGGGAACAAATTTATCACATGAACAAGTTTATTATCGTGTCATTGACACGAGTATAAAATATCATGGGAACAAATTTATCGTTGTGCCATCGGCACGGGTACACCCTAGTATATATATATATATATATATAGGGAGAGCATTTTAATGAACCTTAACAAAAAATACTTAGCACCAAATCAATTTTAATTTCTATGTTATAATTGGTCCGCGCCAGCGGCCACGGACACGCGTGGTACATGCGCCAGCGGAAACGAAAATGCGTGCCACACGGGTGTATTAAAAAATATGTGTGTCACATGCGTATCCATTGCCGCTGACGCAGACCAATTACAACATAGGAATTAAAATGGAGTATATATATCAAATAGTCCCTCGAACTTTTTTTAATACACGTTTAGTCCAAGCCTTTTTATTTTGCACCAAAAAATCCTTCATCATGCTAAAAAGGTTTTATCATGCCGTTGGCGCCGCCCTTTAAAGATAAGAGAATAAGGGACTTTTTGGTACAAAATAAAAGGTTTGGACTAAATATATATTAAAAAATGTTTGAGGGACTTTTTGGTATTTGATCCAATTAAAATTGATTGGGTGTTAGGTGTTTTTTATTAAGACTCATTAAAATGTTAATCTTTTATGTTCGCTTCTGAATATATATATATATATATATATATATATATATATATATATATATATATATATTATATCACTTCAAACTCCATTATCTACCTCCCTCAGTTTCGCATCCACCATTTGTGTCATGAATCCATTGAATTTGGTGACATTTCATTAAAAACACATTTTATTTCCTCTTAAATCTATATATCCTTAACTTCCTACGTTTTCTCCTCATTCTCCTCCTGATTGACTATTACATTATTTCGGTAAATGATTGATTTTTATTTTTTGGTTAATATTTATGTCAAAACTAATTGAATAATTGTAAGTTATTAATGCAAGTGATGTTCGTTCATGTGTGCAGAGGCGGATCCACCCCAGGCCGAAGTGGAGCGGCCGCCCCAGTTCAACTTTAAAAATAAAATAAAATATAAAATAAGTAGGGTTTTTTTTTTGTAAAAGTTCAAACTTAAAGGTGTTCTCTTATTATTTACAAAGATGAGGGTATAAGTATGTAATTAATTAAAAAAAAAACTTAAACGTACACGGCTCCTCACTTCTCTCTCTCAAACCCTACCTTCTTCTTTGAAGCTTATACCTTTGGTGAAATCATCATCATCTAACAACGATTTTTGTGGTCGGAGAGTTATTGGAGGACAAAAAAGATGGCATAATATCCAAGTTGTAGCCTCTAATTCAAGGGTTTGTGTTTTATTACTCTTTTTTCAATCTTTCAATAGATAGTGCTAACTTTCCTATACTGTGTTTTTGGTTTTGCTATATGTTTTGGTTCATTTTCTTATAAAGTCATATGCATTTGGATTTGGTGCTCTGTTGAATCTTTGATTTGATTATAATTTTCTTGAAATTGGATAAATTTTCCTCATAATTTTTTTCTCCCTCAAATTTTGACCAGCTAATGTAATATTTAACAAAACATGTTGTAATTTTAGGGGTGGGGATGTGATAATTGTATTATGATAAAACTTAATAGTTATTTTACCTTAGCTCCCATTTTTTTTGTGATAACTTAGTTTGGCCTCTAAATGCTTTTTGAGAAAATTTATTAGACTTTTTGTAGCATTTTCAACCCATTTTAGGGGTAAATAGGCTTAAGTGAAAATAACCTTAAACTTACTTGAACTTTGGGAAATTTTTCCTCTGTAAATCATTAGAGAAAATGTAATCTTACTACGGGGTTTTATGCTCAATACTCGTAGAATTTTATGTAATCTTAATAAATGAAGTTGAAAAAAAGTGTAATCTTAATCGGTTGTTGGTTTTTATGAGTTGATTATTTATTAGTGTCGTTAAGCATTATTTATTAAGTGTTGTTTATTTTTTGAAATTAATTAGGTATTGTTAATAATAATTGAAAGTAGTTGTTTGGACATTATAAAGCTATAATTTGTATAAAACTCTAAATAACCTAAAAAAAATCGCCTAGGGGGTTCCTGCCCCCGAAATCCCGATACCAGTCGAAATTTTTGCCTCACTTGACAAAAAATCCTGGATTCACCACCGCATGTGTGTTTAGAATCTAAAAGTCTTTTTGATATATATAGGGACGTGTCTAAAGACCACTTAATTTAGCTTTATGTGAAATTAACCCTATGCCCATATGCCCTCAAACTCATGAGCCCAAATATCACTCCAAATGGCCTGAAACTATACCAAAACCATATACTAACCCAATACACTTTAAACCCACTATTTTAAGCCAAAAGTGGACATTCTACACGTTCCAAATGTCAACATAAAATAAGAAATTTCTAATAAATTAATTGCTCATTAAATGAAGTTATAAGCCGCTACGAGTCCAATTAGTTAAAATTGATTTATTAATTAATTCCATGTGACACAGAATTATAAAAAACTACTTCACAATTGGTGGAACTCGATACTGAGAGGATAATCCAAATAAGAATACCCTCGACACCTAGCCTCGGACTATTCTATAGACGCCCATAATACAATGTCACTTTCAAATATTTAATTAGTGCATTACTGTGTATTAATTTCAATTTCAAACATGAATTATTTAACACGTATAATAATTATAAATAATGACATCACATGTCACAGCAAGCACACATAATTAATTTTCACAATTAAATAATGCACAAAAAATACGGGGTATTACATACGGAGCATGACCTCTTGCAAAAGATGTTCGATGGGTCTTCATTAGACACACAAAATGCACCTGAGTGATCTTTTGGCCCCAGTCAGTATAGACCACGATGGAGTAGTCTGGGCAATGCTCCAAAAAAAAATTCTCATTTAGGAAATGTGAGAGAAACTGTTATTTTATATATTATTTTTAAACTATCTATGCAATTAACCATTTAGTCGTATGCAATTTCATTTTAGATCAATTTAGTCCTATGCAGTTTTATTTAAATTAAAACCAACATTCCAATTTTTAAACTAAAAAATATATATCAAAACATTTCGTGGCGACTCATCTGTCTCGCTTGTCTTTCCCGCTGTAAGTGATTTTCCTCACCAGACTCAGTATGCGGACTCTAGGGTGGCAAAATTTATAGCATTTTGCTACCAATTTTACTTACTCGAGCCCAAGATATTAATTTGTCGAAGGCACTGGAGCAGCAAAAACATGATTCATATCAATTTTACTTAACCCCCATTCTTCTCTCTCTCTCACACACACACATGCGCATGCGCACATGTTTTTACACACACCCACATGAACACCCCCCCCCCCCCCCCCTCTCAACACACACACGGATCTACACACACATCTACATGTGTTTGCGTGTTTATGTTGGATTTTTTGTCTTGGATATGTTGTAGGTTTGATGAGAAGGGAAGGAGATGGAGAAGCATCGAAGGAGGAGGTATTTTTTCTCTTGGATTTGTAGGAACTGGTATTGAGGGGCTTGAAGGAGAAGCATTGGAGGGGGTTATTTTTTTTTTGAAACATTTAATGTTTAGTCCTTAGGAGTCAAGTACATTTTGTCGTCCACCTTATTTTTTTTATTTTTCAAAACCTCCCTTGTCTATTTTTTTGACAAAATTTTCGTAGGGGTACGGATAAGAGAAGAAAGAGTTTTTGTGAGTGTTTTTATATGGCGAGGAATTATTTGGAACAAAATAAAAAGGCTTAGACTAAACTTTAATTAATAAATTTTCGAGCGACTTTTCGTCGAATGACCCATTTTTCAGATTTTTGAAAAAAAAATCCAAATTGTTTTAAAGTTTTTGCTAAAAAAAAAAAAAAGGTATTCCGGAAAAAAAAAATCAATATCTTTCTTACTACTAAAAAGTTCAATACTTCATCCAGAAAATTAAAAATAAATGTTCTAAATAGTTTTTGTACAGTTTCAGATTCTTTATAAAGTTTTTAGTATGTTGCTTTTATATATATATATATTTTCAAGTATTATCTAGATTTTGAAAATGTTTTTTTATAATTTTCAATCTTTTAAATATTTTATTTGTAATATCCATATTTTTTTATAAAAAAATCTATCATTGTTTTGGATAATTTTTAATTTTTTTAGAGGTTCTAAATACATTTTCTTTATTATTTCTAATTGTTTAGATATTTTTTTTGTCATTTCCATAAGTATTTTTTAATTTTTTTTCAATATTTTCTTGAATTTTTTTGAAAGTTTTCCATATTTAATTTATTTATTTATTTTCTTATTTTCAATGTTTCAAATATTTTATTTGTAATTTTCATATTTTTAAAAATCTTTCCATTATTTTATAGAATTTTTAATTTTTTTTTGTAATTTTCTAAAAATATTAATTGGTAATTCTAAATGATTAGATATTTTTTTTAATTTTCATATTGCTAAAAGAATTTTCTATTATTTCCTGATTTTTTAACTAGTTTTTCAACATTTTTCTAATTTTTAAAATGATTTTGCTATTGCTTTGATAATTTTCAAAAAGAATTTTCTTTTAGGACTAAATTTCCTCATGCACCATAGACATCACCCATTTTTCGTCCAAAAATGTAATAGTGTTAACGTTAAGGAGTTACTTAAAGTCATTATCGAAGTTCAGGGATTAATTCCGTAAAATGAAAGTTTGTATGGTAAAGTAAAAATGGAGTAAACTTCCGGAGGGGAAATGTAATTAATGCAAAATAAAAAGTCAAAACTGATATTCAAAATACTCTGCCTTAAAACCTTACAGCTTATGAAACAAAACCTGACAACTTAAGCTCACACAAAATATATTGAAGACGAAGGTTTCTTCAATAATACCCATTTCGAGTCCGAACAAGACAGAAGTTCCTGTCGCCATTGATGAGATTTCTGGGAGCAATATGGATAGCAAAAGCATATTCACCCTTGAAAACTTTGTTTTTCAGTATGGCACGGAAAATTTTGACGGAAAAAAGGGAGAAGGTATTTTGTAAAACTGATTAAAACATGGAAATTTTACCACTGCAAATTTCACCTATCAAACCGCGCAAAAGACGGTAAATATTCCCGTTGTCAGTAAGACCTATCAAAGAGGCCACATATTAAAACTTTCTTTCTCTGGATGAGCACTGGTCATTGCCACAGCCAATTCAATGTTGTAAAAAACACCAATTAACAGCACCAATTAGCAATCAGTCAGTCAACTTATAAGCAAAAAACAAGGAACATATGGTTGAACTCAAGACACCTAACTTGGACTCATCGGCATCCATCAGTCAGTCAATTATCTACACTCATGTATCCTTCTCAATGTATCCTCTTATGTTCAGCATATATATACTAATGTATCTAAATTTATCGTATACCCCATAATATCTACTTAAAATACTCTCTAATGCTACTACCCTTAATTGGAATCCTCAGTTGAAGGAGCTCTTGCTATATATATCATCCGCCTCCACAACTTGATGAGAATTAGTGGAGAAGATGTCAACCGGGGCAGTAACAGTGGCATGCTTAGATTTAGCATTGGGGGAGCCTTTGTGTTGATCAAGATAGATCACAATCACGGTTATGTCATCATGGAAATGGCGCCTAATTCCCCTTTCGATTTTCGTTATGTCCTTGTATCTCATCTCCCTCTTCTTTGCAGCTTCCTCAATGGCAGCTCCCACCAATCTCTTAGCTATTCCCTGCAAAAATGTACAGAGAATAAAGTATTATGTCATTTCAGACCCTCTTCCGTTTCCTGTATCCATTAAAATAAATATAGATTGTGTTTATAGAGGTTGAAAAAAAATATCTCAGAAAAATTAGGAATCTGTGGGATTTTCCCGCTTTTGAGTGTGTTTGATAGCACGTATTTGCCTTGACAAAAAAATCCAACTTACACTACGGTTATACGACCAAACCATATTTTGGGTATTTTTCCTCGGAAAAATTTTGAAGGTATATTTTGCATTTGGGAAATTTATCCAGCATCGCCTATCAAACATAGCCTTAGTTTTTCATTTTCTTGACCAAATTTCATATAAGGTTTAGCAGGATTAAGCTACTTTACAACTACTTATCATTTTGATCATTTTCACTAAACTTGAAACAATATATACAGCTGCAATAATAGTTGATATGGCATCATTCACAGTTGAGGCTTCTAATTGATGGGATTAATGGCAACAAATAATATTCAATCATTTTGCCATGTTTGGTCAGTTTCACCTGGGTCAAAAGCCAACTAGTAAAGCGGGACTCGTGTGTGCGGTGGGTCATGCGCAGTGTCCTCCCTGTTTAGCAAGCACGAGGGAGTCCAAAGGGCTCGTTCGTGTGGAGGTTCAGGGTCGTCAAAAAAAAAAAAAAAATAGTCAACTAGTAAAATATATTTTCACCTTTTAGTATTAAAATTTACTTCTTTATAAGATAATAAATACGCGTACTCATTTTAATTATGAAACTTGGACCAACAAATTAAACTCCAAGTAGGTGACAATAGTTTCTAAATTTTACTTTTCACAAGGTGATATATATTGTGAAATATATATTCTTATATTCTGAGTTTAAAAATTTGTTCTGAAGAGGTGAAAACTTTTATACAAGTAAAAACATTCCACCCCTAACTAAATGGAACCTATGGTTGCAACATCTTCTAGCAATGGTAAAATTGTAATGTTTACTCACAGCTCTTGGGTTTTTGAATACAATCTCTACCGCTGCTTCATCACTTAAATGTTCCCATAGGCCATCTGATGCAAATATCAAGAACAAATCATGTGGCCGAAGTTTCCTAATGCTGATTGAGGGTTCTGCTGTCAATACAGGTCGTTTCAAAGGAATCGGGTTTCCAAATTGTTGAAAAATTGGGTCTCTGTAGAATTCAGGTTTCTTCAAATAGACATCACCAATAGATCTCGACACCTGAATGGGAAAATATATTATTCAAATGATATATCCACTTCATAATTCAACAATACGTAAAATTAACAACTACTAAAAGGCATACATTCGCTCCAATCCATCACAACAATATGCATCCCCTCAGAGAGTACACGAAGGGAAAATATTCTAACTTTATAGTTACATATGATTCCTGTAAATTTATAGCCATTGGTGTCTTCGTCTGGATGGCCATGGTGTAAAGGCATAGGAGAAAATCTTGACTAGATCACATCACGTTGCTTTATGATATCTTTGTGAATGTTTCATGAGACGGGTCCCTAAGCACGCATGTGATTATTGAAAGACTAACGTAGCAATACTTAACCCCGATTTATGATGCTTCTTCTCATACAGCAAAAAGAAAATGATAAAGGTATTACAGTGTTCAGAATAAGATGGCACAATAAGTTAGATCTTGCAACTGATTTGCCTCCAGCTTGTAATGCAAGATAAATCCTTTTCATAAAGCAAAAGGGAAAAATGGAAGACAGAAGGACCACATTAAATGAGAAGAACAACCCAATTGTGAGTTAACCTTATAGAGCAACCCTTACGTGTAGGGTAAACCCGCATATATGCGGTATATGTGTATGTTATGGGTAAGGTAGAATTCCAAATATAGCCGTGGATAGTGTAAAAAACAACAAAGATGCAATTGGACTAGTTGGTTTTTTGTGGGACCCACTCTCAAAACGGAACACATCATGTTCCGCGCAAGGAAGGAAAAAAAAAAAAGGCTTAAGCGGAACATCATGTTCCGCCCAAGCTTTAACCCTTTTCCCCCTATTTATGTTTTGACCCCAAATTTTTCAAACACTTTCAACGGCTATTTATCCAACGGTTATTTTTTTTATAAATAAGAGGTTCAAAACACTTTCTTCAATTTCATTTTCATTTATATTCTAAACACCCTCTATTTTCATTTATATTTTAATTCATTTAAATTTGGGGGAAAACGTAATAGGTTAAATCTTTTGGGGTGAAAAATTGAATTTACAAGACCCTTAAGCGGAACATCATGTTCCGCCCAAGGGTCCAACCTTTAATCCCTGAGCGTCGTCGTTTTATTACCCTTTGCATCCCACAATTCTGTTTTTGCCCTACCCACAGCAAATACCTCAACTTTCTGTGTATATTTTTACACTAGTTGAGGCTTAATTTGAACTACCCGTAAGGGTTGCTCTTAGTCTTGATATATAATTAAATTTCCTGCAAGCAAAATCTTACAAGTTACAAGATACATAGGTTCTGCACCAAATGAAACTACAGAAGCACATTAAAGAAAATTTCTGCCTATTGCAAAATTTGGTCTCATTTAGCACTTCATTGTCTTAGAAACCATAGTAAGAAACATCTCACAAAATCTGCTGATTTACCTAAGGTGGTTAATTATAGAAAAAAATGCAACTTAATACTTCTAAGAGAAGCGCAAATCAACATAGAAAATGATGTTAAAACATAATTTATGTCCTGCACATTGAGACTCACCATAGAATGACAAGAGGAACTACATTTGAAGAGTGATATAATGACTTAAAGGAGAGTTATATTTAAGTTTCACCTCAAATGACGTAAACAAGAGAAACAACATTAAAGCTAAGGTGACAGTTTATGGCACGAAGGGTTAGGATTCAAGTCATTTCTTGACAGAACCCAACAATGATATATGATCCGCAAATACCAATACAAAAATGTTATTCGGACTGAATTTTTGACCGAAAGTGGATAGACCAAATTCGGTGGTGAATTTCTATTGGTTGGTTTATGGGGTCACGCGAGTGGGACCAAATAATCTACCAATAACACGCTGACACGTGTAATTTCAGTCAAAATTTGGGACACAATAGAAGTGCTCATAGGAATAACAAATAGGTCAATGCAAATAACTAGAAAATAACATGAATTAACATTTTAAAATGACACTATAGGTATACTTTCCATCTTGATCTAGTACTGTAGATGATATTTTACTTATTTATAGCTAGAAATGGAATGCTTCACCATTTAGGAATCGCCCATTCTAACTCACAAATTTAGAAATTAATTATTAAATAAAAAAGCAACTTATAATATATTAAACATAAGATTTTAATCAGAAGAACCCTACAAAGTAAACAAAGGAAAACAGAGTTATTACACCACACCACATACTTCAACGGCACTTGTAAAAATTAAATTGAACTGAATGGAATACGTACAAGGCAAAGAAGGGTAATAAAATAATAATGATATAATGAAAGAGAAAAAATACCTGAATTATGCCCATTATTCTCCAAACTCCACGACAAGGAAACACAATAGGTGAATTATCGGGATGAAGTGCTTCCACCTCCTTCCTGACCTCCTCATACGCGACATTATGATCCTTGGACAACCTTTCTGCCACCACCTTATTCTTGTTCGCCTCCGACACTTTCCGACCAAGAACTACCCTCGAGTCTCCAAGGTTTGCCACGTGCAATAAATCATTTGATATCGTACCAACCAAACAACACGATCCAGCTGATGCAATATGTGGCCGAAAGGGCAACGCTCGCTTCACTAAACGAATAAATTCCTCCTCTGTCGCATTAAACGCCTTCTTAAATACATCTTCTGATAGTCCTCCATGCTCTGATGCAAATTCTACATCGAAATCAAACACATAATAAATGGGTTGGCTTACTATTCCCTTACAAGTCTAAATAAAAATAAAAGATGTTTAAAGGGAGAGGGAGAGGAAGAGTACGGTGGAGGAAAGGGAAGAGGTGTTTGTTGACAAATCGAGAGGCTTCGGGGCCACCATGGCCATCATAGACACCAACGTAGGTAGCTGTCGGAGATGTAAAGACTTGACTTTGGTCTTCAAGATTGGAATTAGCCTGAACCACGGCGATCGAGAAATCCCCAGTGGCGTGAGGTTTTAAGTCCATGTGCCACAATAGTCCATCACTGCTCCTTATACCCAAACATCTCTCTAGGGGTCTGTAACACGATCGTAACATCTTTTCTCTTTCTAACTCTATGTGAATCAATTTAAATTTCAGATGTAGATATATATAAGGACTTGTTTTCAATGTCGACAGAGAGTTTTCTCAGTTTAGACAGAAAAAAAAAGCAACGTACCGTGTATAGAGAGAGGGAGGGAGGAAAGGAAAGTGGGAAAGAAAGTGGGTAAAATAATTTAATAAAACAGAGAGGACAAAAGGTAAGGAAGAAAGTATGGGGAAATAACGCGTAAGAAGAAAATGAGCGGGACTGACAGGATGACCGTGACATCACCTCCACTATCCAACTTTTTACGCGTTGATGAAAACTACAAGTCTACACTAATTACAAAATTGGACAAATTTTCCCTAGTCAAGTTACCTACACCGGTCTTCCTTCGTCTACGGTCTACATTGGGTAGGGTCCACTAGTGTGGCTCACCAATTTTTCGTTTGATTTTGCGGCGGATTGGGCGTAAATAATAATATCAAACTCTATAAATCAAAATTTTATGAAATTTATGGATTCGTTTGATTGTATATTCATAAATTTGATTTATATACTATTTTGAAATTTAATTTTGAAATTTAATTTTTTTATTTATAAATTGTGGGTACCCTGAATTTAGCATTATAGGTCTGGACGAGTAGCCTTGCCTTAAGGGCCCAAAGCCCAGGCCCATCACCTTTTGTATGGACCCGGCTACTCCACGATCCCATGAAGAGAAGTTGTGGGGAAGCGCGATCCCATGTAAGAAAGTTACAGGAGAGATGGCTAATAAGGAGGAACCCATCACCCCCACTAACCAACGTATACATGTATAAATTAAACCCTAAGTCCGGGGCAAAGGACAAGTTGTATTCTCTGTACTTATTCTTCAGAATATAGAGAAATAACACTGACTGAACCACCGTGGACGTAGGCACTTCTTTGCTGAACCACGTATACCCGTTGTTGTGTGATTGGCCTTTTTTTTATCTTTTCTTGGTGGTTACCACTTTCATATTTATTTGTGTTGCATAATAATTGTCTCCACAATTGGCGCCGTCTGTGGGAAGCGTTTATCTTTCCCTGAGAAGAGCCCACGCCGAGAAAAAATCTAAGATGTCTGGTCACAGCAGCAACGCTCCTCAAGCAGGAGATATTCAGGAGCCACCCGCTCCTCGCAGGATTAGGTCTGAAGTCCGACGTTCAGATCAAGGGGCTCTCTTAGAAAGGCCAGCCTCAGAAGAAAGTCAAGGACCAACAAGGTCCACTCAGATATCCAGATTGATCGATGCATATGAAGCAAGGCTCCACGAGCAGAGGGAGTCTTCTCGCAGATATGAGGTTGAGAATGCTCGCTTGAAAAGAAGACTGAAAAAACTGGAAAAAGAACTACGTCCTGATACCAGGAGACGCCCCTATCGCACTCCTAGCCCTCAGGCGAGCAAATCTCGCAGCCGAGGAAGGAGCCCTAGGTGGCAATATCAAAGGTTCGAAGGTGGCGACTCAGACGACGACCTCCGCGAGCAATTGAGAAAAGCTCGCCGCCATCAGAGCCCTACTCGCAGCGACGACAACATACGGAACCTAGTCCGCAGAGAAATGGACCAACATCCAGCTCACCGCGGCACCAGGTCGACCAGAGAACTCGCCAGGAGAGCCCTCAAGACCCAGATGAAATCGCCCTTCACGAGGGAAATTGAAGAAGAAGAAGCTCCCAAAAAGTTTGATATTCCAAGGTTCAAGATTTACGACGGGAAGACTGATCCCATTGATCATGTCAGGCAATACCGGCAGGCTATGACCCTCTGGAATCACCGAGATGCACTGATGTGCCGTATTTTTCCCTCGAGCCTTCATGACGTGGCCCAGGAATGGTTCGAGAAACTCCCTCACCGATCCATCAAAAATTTCAAATCCCTGGCCGAGCTCTTTACGGCCCGGTTCATCACCAGCAGCTCCCATCCCAAAAGGATGGATGCTCTATTAACAATGAAGAAAACGCCTCAGGAGACACTCCGAGACTACGCGAAGAGGTACTGGGAGTTATTCAACGAAGTCGAGGACTGCGCGGAAGAGGTGGCAGTGGCTTCATTCAAAATTGGGCTACCTAGCTCTTCCCTCCTTTACCAGTCCTTGACAAAGAAGGAAGCAACCACCATTGATGACCTGATGGCCCGGATTGAGAAATACGCAAAGGTGGAAGATGTCACCCGCCTTAACGTAGGAGAAAACGGTCGAGCCAAGCTCGCTACCAAGGGAAGTGAGAAAGTTGATAACCAGAAAAAAGGAGGAAAGAATGGGAGAAAGAATGGCTCCAAGAACGGAGGGAACCCTGACGTTGCAAAGTCGTTCAAGGCGGTCAACACCGTCTTCAAAGAACCAATTTACAAAATTCTCGCGAAGATCAAGGATGAGTCGTTCATCAAATGGCCCCGAAAAATGGGAGGAGACCCATCGAAAAGAAACAATGCACTGAGATGCACCTTCCATAAAGAGGGAGGGAATAAGACCGAGCACTGCAAGGCTCTTAAGTCCCACCTCGAGGAGTTGGCCCAATCCGGACATTTGAATGACTTTGTGGAAAGGAAGGTAGAGAGAGTGACTGTCCACAAGGAGGCAAAACCCGACAACGTATTGGAAGACGACGCCGGACACGAATTCGCAGTAATCCATGGAGTATCCGATGTTAAGCAAATCCAGGGTAACTCAGCTCGAATGGAGGTAAAGAAGCTGACAGCGGTAATGCAAGCTTTTCAGATTGATCCAGCAAAATCACAGGCAGGAAAACGTCGGCGAGCAGAGGACATCAACTACAACAAGCATATTGTTTTCACGGATGAATATCTTGTGGGAGTGAGGACCCCACATCACGATGCCTTAGTCATTACACTCGGGATAGCCAACTTTGATATCGACAGGCTGCTCGTCGATCAAGGGAGCTCATCCGAGGTAATGTACATCGACCTGTTCAGAAAATTGAAGTTGAACATCGCCGACCTAAAGGGAACAACTATTCCTCTGGTCAGCTTCGCTGGGAAAATGACCATGCCTCTGGGCAAGATTGTACTACCAGTGCTCGCTGGAAATGTTTCAAAAATGATTGAATTCTTGGTGGTCGACATCGATTCACCGTATCAAGCCATCCTCGGCAGAGGATGGCTTCATGCAATGAAGGCAGTCTCCTCGACCTACCACCAGAAACTCAAATATGCCACCGAGCGGGGAGTGATGGAGATACATGGCGACCAGGCGATGGCAAGAAAGTGCTTCATAGCGGCCATCCGACCAAAGCCAGAGAAAAAAGCCGTTCAAACCAGCGAGAAAGTGGAGGAAGGTGTAATCCCTTCCAAATAGCAATTAAAATATGGAAGGCCCGGAGTGGAAGAGACCAGGCTCCTCCCCTCCGAGCGTGTTGTAGAGGACCTGGTAGAAGTAATTGCTAAAGAAGGCGACAACAGCAGAGTCTTCCTGATCGGGACCTCACTCACTGACCAAGAGCAAAAGGATTTGTTAACCTTACTCAGAAGCAACATAGATGTTTTCGCTTGGGAACCCTATGAGCTGCTAGGAATCGATCCCAATATGGTCTGCCATCGGTTGCACGTCAATCCCACATTCAAGCCGATAGCGCAGAAGGCAAGACGAACTGCTCCCGAGAAGGCCAGAGCAATAGAAAAAGAAGTCGAAAAACTGCTGGATGCAGGGTCCATACGGGAAGTGCAATTCCCCAAATGGTTATCCAACCCAGTGGTAGTTCCAAAAAGCAATGGGAAGTGGAGAGTGTGCATAGACTTCACTGACCTCAACAAAGCCTGCCCCAAGGATAGCTTCCCTCTTCAGAAAATAGACCAACTAGTAGACGCCACTGCAGCTCACGAACGAATGAGTTTCCTGGACGCATACTCAGGCTATCACCAGATTCCCCTGTATGCCCCAGATCAGGACAAAACGGCGTTTATCACGACGGTTGGTTTATACTGTTACAAGGTCATGCCTTTTGGGCTAAAAAATGCAGGGGCAACCTATCAGCGGCTGGTTACTAAAATGTTCAAGAATCAGATGGGAGACACAATGGAGGTCAACATCGACGACATGCTCGTCAAGAGCAAGGAGAAGGAAAATCACCTCTCGGACCTGTAAAGTACCTTCGAAATCCTCAGGAAGTACCGAATGAAACTCAACGCGAGCAAGTGTTCCTTCGGTGTCCAGTCAGGAAAGTTTCTTGGGTATTTGGTCAGCAAGCATGGCATAGAGGCTAATCCGGACCAGATTGATGCAATCAAAAGAGTGCAACCTCCTCGCACAATCCACGATGTACAGAAGCTCACTGGAATGCTCGCTGCTCTAAATCGTTTCATTTCTAAATCCTCCGAGAGATGCAAGCCCTTGTTCCAACTCTTAAAAGGCAGCAAAACAGTAGAATGGACCCCAGGTTGCTCACAAGCATTAGACGAGCTCAAGTCCTACCTAAGCTCCCCACCACTGCTTGTCATACCACAGCAAATGGACTCTTTGTACCTCTACCTCTCTGTATCCAGCCATACTGTCAGCTCAGTGCTAATGTGTGAAGTTACAAGGATCCAACATCCAGTCTATTACGCGAGAAAAACCTTACTAGACGCCGAGCAGCGCTACCTGCCATTGGAAAAGCTCGCTTTCGCCCTAGTAATGTCCTCGAGGAAACTTAAGCATTACTTCGAAGCTCATACGATCATCATCCTTACATCACACCCCCTCAAGGCTGTCCTAAGGAAGGCGGATTTGTCGGGCAGACTGTCTAAATAGTCAGTCGAGCTCAGCCGGTTTGACATCCAATTTCAACCAAGGACAGCTATTAAGGGTCAAATCCTTGCTGACTTCATAGCTGAATTCACAGGCGAAGAACCCTTCGACCAGCCTAAGCCAACAGAATAAAACAACCAGGCTACAGGGGGAAGCTGGAAACTATTCGTTGATGGAGCCTCCAACTCAAAGGGGGCAGGAGTAGGAATTATTCTCATCACTCCAGAAAACACAGTCCTCGAGCAAGGAATCAGGCTGGGATTTGCAGCCTCCAACAACGAAGCAGAATACGAAGCCTTAATAGCAGGTCTCCAAAGGGCGCAAACTCTGGGAGCAAAGCATTTACAGGTATTCGGAGACTCGCAACTAGTTTCCAATCAGATAAGTGGAAACTATAACGCGAAGGATGAGAGGATGGTAGCCTACCTCTCCCTGGTAAAAAACTTAATGACGAATTTTGAAGAAATCAACATCCAACAGTTTCCCAGGGGGCAGAACAGCCACGCTGACGCCTTAGCAGCCCTTAGCTCGGTAGTTGATTCCAGCCTTAAAAGGATCATCCCTATCGATTTCCTCAGCTGCCCGAGCATTTACCCCAACTGCGAGCTGACCAAAGCGAAACCAATACTCCAATTGGAACCAGCCCCCAGCTGGATGGATCCCTTGAGAGACTATTTGAAGAACGGAACGCTCCCAGAGGATAAGAGGACTACCCACCAGATAAGAGTCAAAGCTGCTCGCTTTCACTTATCCACGGGAGGCGACTTGTATAAAAGATCTTTCTCCGGCCCCTACCTTAGGTGCGTCCACCCAGGCGATGTCAAGATAGTGCTTCACGAGCTTCACGAAGGAATCTGCGGGAGTCACGTCGGAGGAAGGACTCTAGCCTTCCGAGCAATGAAGGAAGGTTATTGGTGGCCATATATGCAAAAGGACTCCGCGGCATATGTCCGCAGATGCCTAAAATGCCAGCTTCACGCCCCCCTGGTCCACCAGCCCGCCAGCGAGTTAAAATCCCTGACCAGCCCCTGGCCTTTCGCCCAGTGGGGAATGGACATCGTGGGACCACTGCCCACCGCTGCCGGTAATCGCAAATACCTGTTGGTCGCAACTGATTACTTTACCAAGTGGATCGTGGCAGAACCACTGGCGAACATCCGAGATGCTGACATGATGAGGTTCATATGGAGAAATATAATCACTCGATTCGGGATCCCCAGAACCATCATCACTGACAATGGAACACAGTTTGAGAGTGGCCCTTTTCAGGACTTCTGCGACCAACACGGGATCAGGCACCACTTCAGCTCGGTGGCTTACCCTCAAAGCAACGGACAAGCTGAGGCTTCCAACAAGACAGTGATCGCTGGATTGAAGAAGTGGTTAGAAAAAGCCAAAGGCGCGTGGACAACCGAGCTACCGCATATCCTATGGGCGTACAGAACGACTCTTAGGCGAGCTACAGGAGAAACGCCATTCTCACTAGCATATGGTATGGAGGCAGTCATCCCACTAGAAGCAGGATTGCCTACAATGAGATCCGACCTTGTCGAGCAGGGTCAGAACGATCAGGCTTTTCTCGCTGAACTCGATTTGGCCGACGAACGCAGGGAACTTGCCCTAGTAAAACTAGCGAGCTATCAGCAACAGCTAGCAAAGCACTACAGCAAAAGGGTCAATCCGAGGAAATTCGAAGTTGGGGACTATGTTCTAAGAAAGGTCCTGGGCAACACAGTGAAGCCATCAGACGGTAAACTAGGCCCGAACTGGGAAGGACCTTATGAGATAATTAGAGACGATCTGCAAGGTGCCTATCATTTGAAAACGATGGAGGGCAGAGAGATACCACGAGCATGGAACGCAGCTAATCTCAAGAAATTATATTTTTAGGGGTTCTATTGTTAGATCTTTTATTGTACTCATTATGGGAAAAGACAGTTTATTTCTCAATTCACCAATGGAAATCTCTCAGTTGATCACTCTCTAAAAAGTAACAATTATATCTTATTGCACATCCTTTTCAAATCACAGGTATAATGGTTGGCATAGCAGGGGAATACCCCTCCTCAGGTCATCGTCATGAAGCACGACAGACCTCTTAGCATTGCCCATGGCAATATATGAATCCCTACAGAGTATTCTTAGGCATCAAACCTACTTTGGTTAAACAAAATCCTGACCGGATAAAGACATCCAATAACAGGTGTGTCCTCTCCAATTGCCCTACTTAGGCCTAAGGGAGTGTGACGACACGACCTAAAAGGTAAAGGAAGGGCACAATGGTATTCTTAATACTGGACTGGGCGAACACTCACATGACAAGATAAAAAGGATTGTGAAGCTGCAAAAATATAAAAAGATTGGATGAACACGTTTAGTCGGCAAAATCGCCCAAAACTCAAACTTTCCATTAATCTTTTATATTTACAAACAATAATAGTACATGTTTAGTCGGCGAAGCTCGCCCAAAGCATTTACAATTATTAAAAAACAAAATATCAAGAAGGCGGAAGCCTCCGAGTAAGGTAGTCAGTAACTTTAGCTCTCCTCCCATCATCAGGAGCAGGATCGAACTCCTCCACGACCTCATTTGCGTCCAACTCCAATAGTCGTCGGGGAATAGCATCGATGGGGATCCATCGATCATCTCGCCTGAATGGATTGGGCATCAGAGTAGAGGGGGACATCTAGTGCCGATACCATAATATCGAGTTCCTCGGAACCTGCAGCTCTTTGAGAGCACTCAACCACCCCCTGATGAAGGAAAGCTCCTCGAACTCTGATAATCTTGTGGGAGCATCCAACCAGCCCTGATCATAGCCATCAGTCCACACTTGGCGAGGGCCCTTCTTGAATAGATGCCGCAGTCGGGTGACGTCCCTCTGGAGCCCAGCAGCAGTCACATAAGCTCGCCGAACATCGCCGCGCAGCTCCTCCATTTCCCTCTCACGTTGTTCCTCGACTTCCCTACTCCTACCCCTTGTACTCCTACCAGCACGCGGGAGGGGAGGACGAGCAGCTCGCGACGAAGAAGAGCCTTGTAGGACTGCCGAAGCGGTGCTCGGCGAATGCTCCTTAAGCTTCGAGACCTCCCGCCTCAGGTCTTCATTCTCCCGCTGAAGAAACTCCACGACTTGGTTGATCTCGGTGGCCTCCAGTAACTTTGCTCTCAGCTCACTAACTTCTTCTTGCACTGAAGCACCGATATCTTCCATTTCATGGAGCCTGTCCTTTAACTTGGCCACCAGCTCGGACTGATCCTTATATTTCTGGTTCCTTGACTTAGCAAACCTGCAAAGCCTAGCAAAGGCCTGGCGAACTGCAGGGCTTGCATTAGGACCAAGAGTCCTACCTAATTGGGAGGTAACAGGAATATAGTCATCCACATCAACCAACTACAAGTAAAAGAAAGAGGTCAGCATAAACAAAAATGAAGTCTTTTCATTGATAATAAGCGAGGTTACATCAGATCAAAAAAGAAAAAAGTTACAAAGAAGCCCTATCAATTAGCAACCTCGGTGGATGGACCCTTGTCCTTATCAGCATCAGCAGGGACATTACCCTCTGCAGGGGTGTCCACTATCCCCTCGACCAAGGGAGCATCAGCAGGAGTCGCCTGAGAAACAGGATTGGTGCCTTCAGCAGTTGGGGTTGGGTCCTCATCCACGACTGGCTTTGGCCCTGGATCATGCTCTTCAAAGAGTGGGGATGCAACGTCCACCCCAGCAGCCACGAGGGCCTTGTTCCACCCTTTCTTGAAGTTCAGACGGCTAATATAGCCTATCTGAACCTCGGCGTCCTCATACGCTGCAGCCCAGCCACAGTTGTACGAATCTTCCTTGAGAGTGGCCGCCTGGGCTTTTTTCGCCTCCAACTGCTCGGCCAGAGCCCTGTTCTTCTCTGAAAGGTCTAGCTTGCTCGAGCACACCAGGTCGTACGCCTTCCTCAGCTCGCCAAGCTCCCTGACAGCATCATCTCTCTCGCGAGCAGAATTAGCAAGGGCAGAGGCAGATGAGGCTCGGGCTGCATCAGCAGCCTTCAGATCGGCCTCCAGCTTAGAACCCTTGGCTACCAGAGTAGACTTCTGCTGCTCCAGCTCGCTTTTCCTTCTCAACAGCTCGTCGCGAGAGCGATAGAGCATAGCAAAGTCAGTCACAAACTGCAAAAAACGAGGGAAGGATCAGAAAGAAGAAACCATCAAAACGGATTAAAGGAAATTGAGAATTAGAAGAGGAACCTTACCAAGGCAAGCCTCTGGCTAGCTTGCAAAGCCAGTTGATCGAACCCCAACGCCCTCTCACGATCTGCAGGGAGGACTGCTCTCTCGAGCAGCGCAGGGGCAAGCTGAGGAGAGGTGGCCACCGAAGCCCCCTCGGGCAAGGCAGATACTGGAACCAGGGCCTGACCAGTCTCGGTCCTTGATTCCACCTTCTTCCTCTCCTCCTCCTTTTTCCTCTCTCTCTCTCTCATCTGCTCCTCCTCTCTCCTATTCTTCTCTTGCTCCTGAAAAGAAGGCCGGGAACCAGTAGCTATGGCCCTAGAGGCAGTCTTCGTCTTCTTGGACCTATGTGCAAGGAGCACATCATCATCATCGTCATCTCTGATCAAATTCTTCCTGGGAGGCATCTCTTCAGAAGAACTGCTGGTAGTGCTCGACGAGTCTTGAGCCTCAGAATCTCCTTCAGAAGAACTGCTACTGTCAGCACTTCCTACACCCAAATTGCTCACAACACCTGCAGGTTCACTGTCTGAGCTGCTCTCCTCTTCGTCCAACTGGATGGGCTCAGCCAAAATCTCTTCGAAAGAATCAAAGTCTGGAACACTATCCATAGGACGGGCTATAAAGCTGGAGCTCGTGTTCTTGTATTCAAGCAGAAACGTAGTAGACCTAGGATGCTCGTCGTCACCTAGAGGCTCTCTAATGCTCCAAGCTTTCACTAGTTCCGAGATACGAACCTCGCTGAGAGCAGGCTCCAAATTCTTTGCCTTCGCTGTGAAAGAAAAAACAGAGAGAAGTCAGAAAAATCACGAGTCAGCAAAGGTTGAAACAATAATACAACATCTACCTATATATTCTTCCCCATAAAAGGGAACAGTGAACCTCTCAGACCTCGACCCTTCAAATTGGGGGGAGAATTTCCCATTCCTAACAAGAAAACCTTCTTGCCAGTAGTCCTTATGGGAATCAGGTAAATTTACTACAATACCCTATCAGGGCTCCTAGCCTTAAGGTACAGGACACCTGAACTCGTTCGAGAAAAGGAATAACAAAAGCAGACCTCGACAAGCCCTAACCTTGTGCCGTACAATTGATTTATCCTATGCATGCCGTTCACTATTTTCCATACGTTGGGCGAACATTGTGCAGGTACAATACCAAAATAGCTAAAGAAGTGCAGAAACAGATCATTAGGGGGAAAGGTAAGTCCCCCCTGGGAGAGCAACAGGACGTGAATCCAATGTGCATCCTCTATATCCCTAACGTTCCTAGGCGGCAAGGCACAACACTCAATCTCTACCCACTCAGGAATACTGTAGAATTTTCTAAACTCAGTTACTGACCTATTTCCAATCTTCGCCATTGGAAAAATACAAGAAAAAACTACAAACCAAAGAGAAAATGCAAAGAGCAGGAAAGACTTACAAGACAGAAGATCATGTCAAATGGCGAAGAAGCAACGAAAGTAGAGATCAAAAACATAAGGTACAAAGCGCAAAGAGTTCTCAGAAGATAGAAGATTGCTGGAAAAACTGAAGCGACGAAAAGAAATGTGCCTTATTCCAACAAGCCTTCAATTCTAATCATAGCGCACGGATAGTGAAGCGGGTGCCGCCAAAGCAACGTTACAGTTTTCGAAGAAATCACCCATAATAACTGATCATTTAAATTCGTCGGACCCATAGAAATGGCCCAACAAATTTAGGGGCAATTGTGGGTACCCTGAATTTAGCATTATAGGCCTGGACGAGTAGCCTTGCCTTAAGGGCCCAAAGCCCAGGCCCATCACCTTTTGTATGGATCCGGCTACTCCACGATCCCATGAAGAGAAGTTGTGGGGAAGCGCGATCCCATGTAAGAAAGTTACAGGAGAGATGGCTAATAAGGAGGAACCCATCACCCCCACTAACCAACGTATACATGTATAAATTAAACCCTAAGTCCGGGGCAAAGGACAAGTTGTATTCTTTGTACTTATTCTTCAGAATATAGAGAAATAACACTGACTGAACCACCGTGGACGTAGGCACTTCTTTGCTGAACCACGTATACCCGTTGTTGTGTGATTGGCCTTTTATTTATCTTTTCTTGGTGGTTACCTCTTTCATATTTATTTGTGTTGCATAATAATTGTCTCCACATAAATAATAAATTTATTTTTATATACAATTTATAAAAATTTAATAAAATTAATATATATATATATATATATATATATATCTATATATTATTGATTTAAAAAATTAGATTATCTCTAATTATTTAATCACAGATAAAATGAATAAGACAAAAAAAATTTTAAGTGGTTCAGCCTTGAACGAATGGCCTACGTCCACTGTTTTTATTATTATTGACTGTTTAAGAATTCTCGAGGTAAGGTTTATCTCCCGAAATTTCGGTTCCCCCACAATGAGGATGATACAATATATTTATAGCCATGAGGCTGTACATGTGAAAGGATCATACATAGTTGTCCAATAAGCGTATACATATGTATGATAATAATCAGCATTTAATCCTCTTAATTGTCTGATAATGAATGCTCTGATCGAGGTGCAGCTCGGACCGCATAAGCTGCTCGGACCGCCTAAGTATCTCGGTATCCATGAGTTGCTCGGTGCAGTAAAGTTCCTCGGAGAGCACCTACTTCTCGGAGTATCTGAGTTGGTCGGGGAAATTGAGTTCCTCGAAGTCAAGGTGTTGTTGAGAAGTGTTTGTTATTTCCACGCAGATTGCCACGTGTCTCCACTTAATTGAGTCATGTCAGTAGACTAAATTTGGCATCAACAGAAGCCCCCAATGTTTCACAATTCGATAATGAGGAGTGTGGAACATTCTTCTCGAAATATGGCGGGATTAAATGGTCATCCTGAATTTTAGGAGTGTTTTCTTCGCATTTATTTTTCGTTTCGAATTCATAGAATCAAACTTTTCGAATTTTTCTCACTACTTCGATCTCCGCGCCCTTTTTGTCCTTTTAGCTGCCGGTAGCGTAAACGTCTCCCTTTGTAATCATTATTTTTACCTTTTTCCAAGGTAAGGTATTTAAGCGTTGCAGAAAATCATATCGTCTTTTACTTTTTCAAATCTGTATCTTTGAGTTTTCCATTTTCTCTCTCTTGTGCGTTCATCCTTTTCATCGTTCGTTGTCAACAGATCCATCTTTTTTCTGTAAGATCTTATTCCTTCTCTTTTATTTTTTTTATTCACCATGGTTTACCTTGTTGAGTCGCTTGATAAGTTTCGTTCTGATTTCTCTATTCCTTAATGGGTTGTTTTGGAGAAACTTTCTGAACCTTCAGATTATTTTCGTTTGGGTAAGGGACATTAGTTCCCCAGTCTCTTTGTAGCTGAATGCGGATTTTCTTTTCCCCCAAACCCTTTGTGTCTGGAATTCTGTCAATATTTTGACGTGGTTCCTGCAAAAATAGTCCCCCAACACATGGAGAATAGTTAATGGAGTTCATAGATTAAATCAGATTCATGGAACCCGTATAGGAATTCCAGAAATTATGTTTTGTTATAAATGGGTTGTTGGTGACAATACTTTTTATTTAAAAACTAGGCTTTTAAATAGGGCTCTAGTAGTCAATCTCCCAGATGCTAATAGGGATTACTTCGAGCACGGTGTTGTTATGAAAAATTGGCAACACCCTCCACTAACTGAAAATGATGTGTACCAGGGTCCTAGATGCCCTCCCTATGGCAATGGGATAGGTTGTTTTTATTTTATTTTATTTTCGAAATTATGCTTCCTTTGTATTTCATAAAATTTATCACTGATATTTTAATTTTGATTTATTTGCAGTTGACAGCAAGAGAAAGTCTCCAAAAGAGACAGAAGTTAATTTAAAACATCTGAAACTTATCTGGGGTTTGCATCAGACTGTTGCCGACGAGCATATCAGATCAGCTTCATATTTACTGCAGTACAAGAGTTACACCTCGTCTTTTACTGCTCGTCCGGTGATAAGTGACGTAGAACCATACCAACTTCTGCAAGTTCTTCACCTGAGTCACATATTCCTCTGAGTGAAAGAATGAAGAGAAGAATAGCTCCTGCCCTTTTCGAGAAATCTGCCTCTATTGCTGGAAAGGCAAAGAAAAGCAAGCATGATGTCCCAGAAGAAGGGACAAGAAAAATCAATGCACCTCTTCCGGCTGCTACTGTGAAGGTTGCCAAGAAGCCCCCAGTGGCTCCGATCAAGGTCGCTGCTCCAAGCGAGGTTATAGTCATATCCCCGACTAAGACTACAGCTTTGGTCGAGACCGTTGATGATCCTCCGAGGAGGCTGAAGAAGATCTCCTCAGTCAATTTGGCTGAATCCATCTCTCAGCCTCTAACTATCGAAAGTGGTGTTCCTACTTTCGTTGCTCCGAGCTCTGCCATGAGCTTGGTGAAGTCTTGGATCATTCCCGAGATCCAAGGTATTAAAGAAAATCTTTTCGGGGATAGGGTTACCACTTTGGCAGCTCAGCACATTGCCTCAGTAAGTATTGCAAATCTAAACTTTCATTTTTCATGTTATGTGCTTGCACTGACTTACAATTATTTCCTTTTTCCAGTTGGTAACTTGTTTCAATACAATCTTGAAGAAGGACGAAGCCATCAAGGCGTCCATCTCCTCTGGTGGTGTAGAGGAGGCTTTTGTAGGTTTGACGCAGTCTTTGAAAGATTCTCGTCAAAAGTACGTTGATGATAAAGCTGCCTGGGAGAAGCAACTCAGTTCGACTGAGCAGGAGAGGGATCAGGTTGTTGAGGTCTCCAAGGCATTGGAGAAGAAAATAAAAGATTTGGAAAGTAAAAATAAAGAGATCGAAGGGAAGATCCAAAATGCTGGGGAGCTTGAAGGTAGGCTCAAGTCTGCTGAGGAAGAGTTAGGCAAACTTCGTGAGGTGGATCGCCAGAGGGACGAGGCAGAAAATAAATTGAAAGTTGTCGAGGAACTCATGACTGAGAAGATTTCCTCAGAGAAAGTGAAAAGGAAAATGTCTATTAAGAAGTCCTTCAGCGCTGGCTGGGATAAAGGATGGAATAAGGGCCTGGCTGCCATGATGTCACAAGTGGAATATGGTAGCCTTAAGTACTTTAGGGATGGCTGGGTCGCTGCTTTGAAAGAGATGAATGTTGATGAAAATTCCGACCTGTTTCAGCGACACGTCCCTGGCCCTCCTCCAACTCCTGAAGAAGAAGAAGAAGAAGAAGAAGAAGAAGAGTACGAAGCTGCCTCTGAGGAATCCTCTATGGTGATGGGAGATCAAATTTCTCATCCCCCAGTTGTCCAGTCTTTCTGCGAGCAACTTCAACCATCCATTATTTCAATCGAGCAGCTTCCAGCACCCATCGAGCGACCATTTGTGCCATCCGAGCAACCTACCTCCTCGTCCCAGCCTCCCAAGAAAGTTTTGGGAGACAAGGAGAAAGTGTAGAGTTGTTCGGATTTTTCTCTCTGTTTATTTTTGCCAATTGTAACTCTGAACTATGTACTTCTCTTTTATGATGTAATAAAATTTGAAACTTTGACTATTCATACTGTTGATTCTCTTCCTCTTGCTCCTTATTGATTCTTGTTATCTCTTCTTTTTACTAGTTTATGGCCAGGATGGAATTGTTATCTGCTCATGATACAAAATTGTTGAGACAATGCAATGATTACTTCAAAGCTGGTCATACAGATATGACTGAAGCTCAAATCGTTGATATCCTCGGTCAAGATGCTTCAGAGCAAGCAGTTGAAGCCTACCAGTATTTAAAGTGTCTGCTCGACCGGGCAGTGGCTAACAATGTAGCATATTATGAAATGATTGAAGACCTCCAGGGCACTCTCGAGGAGCTTCAACAACAATACAAGGAGTCTACAACCCTTTTGCACCAGGGATATGAGACGAAGTATCAATAACTAAGTGCTGATAAAGGATATAATAGATTGATTGTTGCCTATGATGTGAGGGAGAGAACTTTGAAGACTGAGGTCGAAGAGCACATGCAGATAACTAAGTTGCTGGAGCAGGAAAATAATAACCTGTAAGGAGAGATATCTCAGTTGAAGTCTACAGCATCTTCCTCGAACGCCTTAGTCCCTGTCAACGACGAGGGTTTCTCTTTCTTAGAGGTCAAAAATGCCAATTTGAGAGACGAATTGGAGACTTTGAAAAGAACTGGAGCCTCTACTTCTTCTCGCGGTCGAGTAAGAGGTTCTCGAGGACGAGCAAAATCTGCTCAGCTTACAATTGAAGAGCAAAGAATTCAATCAGCTTTGGAGAATCAGGCCTTTCAGCTAAAGGCGAATAATAAAGCATTAGCAGAGATGTCCAAGAAAATTATGAATTTGGATGAGCAGCTCTCTACACAAAAGTCTCCCTTGGAGAATAAAGAACTTTTCGTAAAAAATCTCCACGAGCAGCTGGAAAGGTTGACTTATCAATTCCACAAGCAACCTAGAGAATTTTGGATGGCTGGCTATAATAAAGCCCTCTATCACCTCGATGACCGGATTCAGCAGTCGAACAACGAGGGGTATAAGCAAGGATAGTTAAATGCCTTGGGTGTGCTACAATTGGAACAAGGTCACTATTTATGGGATTACTATAATCCTGGGTTGCTTGACCTACCAGTGCCACCATTCAAACTCGACATGAGCTGGATTCCTGCTCAAGAAATCCCTCAGTGTTTGATTTCCAAATATCTTGGCGATTACAGTCTCCATTCCAATGTCGAGATATCTCGCCCAGAGCACCTACTCGATCGGCCATCTGTGATGAACATCAGGATGCTCAAAGACCTTAATTTCATAAATTCCCCTTATGCCTTAGACGATCCTCCTGCTGGCGAGGAACCTGTTTCAAAAGAAGAGGGGAAGAAACCAATAGAGTGGGAATCTTGATGTAATAATTAATATGTATTTCATTCTCAATGTATTTTGTTTTGGATTTAATGAAAAACTTCTATTTTTCTTTGCCATCTTGATTGCCATTGTCTTGTAAATATTTTGTAAAACACTTTACTTATTTACTAATGAATGTGCATGTATATCTGTTAAAAAGATAACAACATTGTGTTATTTGCCGATCAACTAAAGTTGGTGAAACTTATTGTTGACTATCTTAAATTGATGATAATCATTTGTCGACCAACCAGAGTTGATGATATTTTGTTTCTCGACCAACTTGGTGGTAATTTGAAATGTTTCAAGTATTAAAATTTTACTTGATCACTTTCTAATACTAAGCCATTATTTGACTTTTATCACATAATCCTTCTTTGTTTAATAGAAATGTTCCCGACCAACCGGAGTTGGTGGATTTTCTTCCCAACCAATCGGAGTTGGTATTTCTGGGAAATATTTTTTCTTCCCAACCAACCGGAGTTGGTGGATTTTCTTCCCAACCAACCGGAGTTGGTATTTCTGGGAAATATTTTTTTATTCCCGACCAACCGGAGTTGGTGGATTTTCTTCCCAACCAACCGGAGTCTGGTATTTCGGGAAAATATTTTTTATTCCCGACCAACCGAAGTTGGTGGATTTTCTTCCCAACCAACCGAAGTTGGTATTTCTAGGAAATATTTTGTATTCCCGACCAACCGGAGTTGTTGAATTTTGCTGAGTAGTGTGTAGCACTAGTATTCCGCGAAAAAAATTCAACAAAAGGAGAGAATTGGGTAGAATATTCACATTTTATTCATACTGAAGAAACTGCATTACATGAGGGTTTACATTACTGATAATATTTGCGCAGATGCTCTGCATTTCATGCATTCTTAAACTCCTCCCCTTCTAAAGTTTCAATTCTATATGTCCCTGGTCGAACAACCTCTGTTACTCTGCAGGGACCATGCCAGTTAGCTTCTAGTTTATTGTGCTTTTGAATTACTTTATTCAGCACATAGTCCCCTTCTTTCAGGTCACACTTCTTCACTTTCTTGTTGTAGAAAAAAGTTGTTAGTTGCTGGTAAGCAGCATTCCTGATGGCTGCTTCTTCTCTAACTTCCTCGAGCATGTCCAAGTCTAACCTTCTCATTAAATCGCTGACAGGGGAATTGAAATTCAATACTCTGTGTGTTGGGAGACCCAACTCGGCAGGTATAACAGCTTCACTTCCAAATGCCAGCATATATGGAGATTCTCCAGTTGCTGCTCGGGGAGTAGTATGATAAGCCCACAGTACTGAATGTAGCTCGTTGATCCAGTTTGCTTTCGCGTCATTCAGTCTTTTCTTCAAGACATTTAGCAGCGTTCTGTTTATCACTTCAGTTTGTCCATTGCTTTGGGGATGGCCTGGTGTCGAGTGGATCTTCAAGATATTTTACTGATGACAATAGGCAGCGAACTCCTCGTTGTCAAATTGTGTTCCATGGTCGGTGATGAATGCATGGGGAAGACCATATCTACAAATGATATTTTTCCAAATAAATTGGTACACCTTTTCGTACATCATATCGACAAAAGGCTCGGCTTCTACCCACTTAGTAAAATAATCCACTGCGACGACGAGATATTTAAATCTTCCTTTGGTCGTTGGAAGTAGCCCTACCAAGTCAATTCCCCACATGGAAAATGGCCAAGGGGAAGTAATGGGTGTCAACAATGCTTGGGGAGTTCTTCAAATGGAGGAGAAGCGCTGACACTTGTCACATTTCTTGGCATAGGTAATACAATCAGCCCTCATCGTTGGCCAGTAGTATCCTTGGGTCATTATTCTTTACAAAAGCGTCCGACCTGCTACATGGGCTCCACAGGACCCTTCATGGACCTCTTCAATCAAGTCTTTCACCTCGGAGGGATGCACACATCTTTACAAACCTGCCATAATTCCTCGTCTGTATAGAATACCATTAGTCAGTAGATAACGAGCAGCTTTAAACTTCAATTTCTTGGCTGCGAGTTTATCAATCGGTAATTCTCCCTCCTCAATATATGCCCTGATGGGATCCATCCAAGATGGCCCTAAATCAAGGGTAATAAAGTTTATCGTAAGATCTTCTTCTATGCTCTGACCAGCTAGAACTTCAATTGGGATTGTTCTTCTTAGCTCGGTACGAGTAGCTGATGCTAATCGAGCTAAAGCGCCTGCTCTTGCATTCTTTATTCTTGGTATTCTAACCAGTTGAACAGTAATAAATTCCGATACCAACTCCATCGCCTTTGCATGGTACTTAATCATCAACTCTCCTTTTGCTGCATATACACCGAGCATTTGGTTTACAATCAACTATGAGTCACTGCATAAGATTACCTGCTCTGCATTCATAGTTTTTGCCAAACTAAGACCTACAATCATCGCTTCATATTCGGCCTCATTATTAGAAGCTTGAAATTGAAAGCGCAGAGCATATTCTATATCGACCTCATCTGGACTTTTCAATACAATCCCGGCTCCACTTCCTGAGGTGCACGATGAGCCATCCACATACAGGTTCCATATAGGTATCTCGTCCTCAAACGTCTTATTGGATAAAGTTCCTCGATGGAATATTTGTTACTCATTTATCTCCATTTCTATTACACCTCGCTGCTCGTCGACCTTCTCTTCTTGCTCTCCGACCAACTTAAGTTGATTGGGGTTTAAATTTGATGATCCTGTAACATCCGCAGGTTGGTCGATGTTCAGCTTTTACTCCTCGGGGGTATTAGGATAAGTGAACTCTGCTATAAAATCTGCTATTGCTTGCCCTTTTAGTGACGATCTAGGCTCATAAATTATATCATATTCACCGAGTTCTATTGCCCAATACATCAATCTCCCTGACTTTTCTGGTTTATGAAGAGGTTGCCTCAACGGCATATTGGTATATACGACTATGGTATGAGCCTGGAAGTATGGCTTCATTCTTCTACTCGCTTCGATCAGCGCCGGTGCCAACTTTTCCAGTTTTAGATATCTGATCTCTGCTCCTCGGAAGGCCTTACTAGTGTAATAATTTTTTTTGTACTCCATCCTCTACTCTTATTAATGCCGAGCTAACTGCATTTTTTGAAACTGCCAGATACAAGTACAACCTTTCTTCCATCACTGGTCTGGACAATAGTGGAGGTGCTCCCAAATATTTCTTCAATTCTTGAAAAGCTTTCTCTCATTCTTCATTCCATTCAAAAGTCTTTCGGAGCATTTTGAAGAATGGGAGGCATCTATCAGTTGCTCGCGATACAAATCTGTTAAGTGTTGCTACTCGCCCTGTAAGACTTTGCACTTCTTTCTTCGTCGTTGGAGATCGTAGTCCTAATAGAGCTTTGATCTTTTCAGGATTTGCTTCAATGCCTCGTTGATTGACAATATACCCGAGAAACATGCCTTCTCGTACTCCAAATATGCACTTGATCGGGTTCAACTTCATTTGATATTTATCTAATTGATCAAAGGTCTGGCCTAAGTCAACTAGATGGTCAGTAGATCTCTTGCTCTTTGTCAGCATATCATCAACATAAACTTCCATATTGTAACTGATTTGCTCTGCAAACACCTTGTTCATCAGCCGCTGATATGTTGCCCCTGCATTTTTCCAACCAAAAGGCATAACATTATAACAAAAAGTTCCCCTAGGGGTAATGAAAGAAGTACTCTCCCTGTCTTCAGGTTTCATTTTAATCTGGTTATATCCAGAATAAGCATCCATGAAGCTCAGCAACTCGTGTCCCGAGGTAGCATCCACTAATTGATCAATTCGGGGCAAGGGAAAATGATCCTTTGGACATGCCCTATTGAGGTCGGTGAAGTCTACACACATCCTCCATTTGTTGTTCTTCTTTTTCACCATAACTACATTTGCTTACCAGTCTGGATATTTAACATCTTCAATAAAGCAAGCTTTCTGGAGCTTCTCGATTTCCTCCTGTATAGCTTGGCTCTTCTCGGGGCTGAACACTCTTCTTCTTTACTTCACTGGCTTGATCTCCTTATTCACATTGAGCTCGTGACATAAAAAATTTGGGTCTATTCCGGGGAATATCCTCATGACTCCAAGCAAAAGTTTGTTTTCTTCTTTTTAAGAAAACTATCAATTCCTGTTTTAGTGAGGCATCTAACGACGAACCTATCTGAGTTGTTCGTTCAGGGTGCTCGTCGTCCAGAATGATGTTTTCAGTATCTTCCACCACCTGACCTTTCACGAGTTGCGACTCGTCTCTAGGATCCAATGTTTCAATTTTTGCACCCTCATCCACCTGATAGGTAGTAGTCTTTTTCCTAGATTCCTCTAATTCCTCCTGCTCGGTAGATGAATAGTAGCATTCCCGAGCTACTTTTTGATCACCCTTCACAACTCCTACTCCAAAATTGGTTAGAAATTTTAGGCATTGATGTACTGTAGATGGTACTGCTTCGAACTTATTCAATCCTACCCTTCCCATGATGATATTATAGGCTGATTGAACATTCTTATCCATCACGAAGAAGTGTACTCTTTCTGTTCGACAAGCAGGCCATGTACCAATGAACATATCCAATTTGATCGTCCCAAGTGGAAAAACTTTCTCGCCAGCAAACCCGAGGAGGGGCCTGTGATAAGGCTCCAATCGAGACAATTTTAGATTTAAGCTGTCGAAGCACGAGTAGAACATAATATAAGCTGAGCTACCATTATCAACCAATAGTCTCGAGATCATTACTTCCTTTATTCTCATTTTGATCACCAATGGGTCATCATGAGGATACAGCACACCTGCGAGGTCATTTTTTGAGAAACCGATGATCAATTTTTCTTTGTTGACCTTCCTCGGGCGATCATCTTCAGCCAAGTTTATTCGTTGAATGTATGAACAGGCTTGAGCCTCATTGAGGTAAGCTTTTCTTTCTGTAGTAAGGTCTCCACCTCCTGCATCTCCACCTGTAATAACATTACAATCAAATGATCCAAAACGTATTAAAAATACCTCACGTTCTGGATGCCTTGGTCTTTTGGGAAGATTGGGGTCGTCTTCTGGACCATCTTCATGGTCTCTTTTCTTGTTCTCCTCTGCTCGACGAGGAGATCTGGACCTCTCTCTTGCTCGGTCGTTGTTTCTTCTTTCATTTCTATGATCAACATACTTTGTCAATTTTCCTCGTCTAATGAGTGCTTCGATCTCATTCTGAAGAGCTATGCAATTTTTGGTCGTGTGGCCATGATCTTTATGGAACTCGCAATATTTGGCCTTATTCCTCTTGTCAGGGTCTGACTTTATTTTCTTCGGCCAGTTTAACTCCTCGATGTTCTTGATTTCTTCTAGAACATGGTTGATGTCTACCTTCAAGTGAGTATAATTTTCAAATTTCATTAATACCTCCCATGATGGCTTTGTTTTTTAATGTTTGTCACCACCATTGTTCTTATGCTCTTTCTTTTTAGCCTTATCAACCTCTACCTTATTCTCTTTGGTGTCCATATTCTTATTTGCAGCCATAGCCTCCTCGGCATTCATGATCTTGGCCGCTTTTGCCATCATTTCTGACATGGTTCTGGGTGGATCTTTGGCCAAAGTGTAGTACAACTTGTTGGGGAACAGCCCACTCATCAGAGCAGTAATCGTTGTCTTTTCCTCATAATCAATAACTTCGAGTTTCTCGTTATTGAAACGAGTTATATAATCCCTGGTGCTTTCACCTGCCTTTTGTCTAACACTTAACAAGTGTGCTACTCGTTTAATCGGTTTTGCTCCAAAACAGAAGTTTCCAATGAAGAGCTCGGCCAGTTGAAAGAAAGTTGAAATCTTACCCCGAGGAAGATTATTGTACCATATTTGAGCAGATCCTGTAAGAGTTCCCGAGAATGCTCTGCATCTCATCTCATCTGGTACAGCATAGATGTCAGTAGCATCTTGGTATTGCTCTATATGAAGGAAAGGGTCGGTTTTTCCATCATATTTAGGAGTTACAACAGGTGCTTTGAACTTCGACGGTGTGGGAAAATCCACAATTGCTTGTATAAAAGGTGTCCCTTGGACAAAAGTTCTTTGGAGAGGATTCTTGGCCTTAGCCATTTCCCCTAGTCTATCCTCTAGCCTCTGAATAGAGCCTTTCCACGCATCATCCTCATGCTTGTTTGTTCGAGCAATTGATCGTGTTGAGTTCACTTCCTGAGATTTTTCATGACGAGCAGTTGGTCGTGATTGGGCAATCCTCCCTTAGATCGGATGGTTGTCGGAAGTTCCTCGACACAGTTTTGGGAGGGCTTCTATTCCTCCTTGGGCCCAAACGATCAAAAGGAGATGCTCTACTTAATCTCTCCAGTGCACTAATCCTTTCTGGAGAGAGAGTGACCTTTTGTTCAGTATCCGTGGCTCGTACTGATGAAGTTTTACCTAGTTGATAAGAAAAATCATCAGATCTCTCAATACGATATGAATCGGTATGCCTAGTACGCGAAGAAAATAAATGGGTGTTTCTTTGAACACTTCGTTGTCCTGAATGGGTCGGTACTCCACCCTAGATAGTTTGTATGAGTTGTCGCATAGTTTCTTGCATTGCTGTCTGGCCCTGGGACAAATTTGTCATTATTCCGGCCAGATCTTGGGCGTTTGGTGGAGCAGATGGATTTGGGGGGTTTCCGGCGTTTGGATTGCTGGATTCAGGATTGTCAGCCATTATTGATGAATTGTTTTTGGTGAAAAACGATAATTACAGTCGTTTCCCACAGACGGCGCCAATCTGTTGATGTAAAACATTAGATTATCTCTAATTATTTAATCACAGATAAAATGAATAAGATAAAAGAAATTTTAAAGTGGTTCAGCCTTGAACGAATGGCCTACGTCCACTATTTTTATTATTAATTGACTGTTTGGGAATTCTCGAGGTAAGGTTTATCTCCCGAAATTACGATTCCCCCACAATGAGGATGATACAATATATTTATAGCCATGAGGCTGTACATGTGAAAGGATCATACATAGCTGTCCAATAAGCGTATACATCTGTATGATAATAATTAGCATTTAATGCGCATTTAATCCTCTTAATTGTCTGATAATGAATGCTCTGATCGAGGTGCAGCTCGGACTGCCTAAGCTGCTCGGACCGCCTAAGTATCTCGGTATCCATGAGTTGCTCGGTGCAGTAAAGTTCCTCGGAGAGCACCTACTGCTCGGAGTATCTGAGTTGGTCGGAGAAATTGAGTTCCTCGAAGTCAAGGTGTTGTTCAGAAGTGTTTGTTATTGCCACGCAGATTGCCACGTGTCTCCACTTAATTGAGCCATGTCAGCAGACTAAATTTGGCATCAACATATATATATATATATATGTATAAAGAGAGAGAGAGAGAGAGAGAAATATTCACCTACATCACGATGTATACATCATACAATGTATTACACCTAGTTTTGAATTCTAAGAAACCTTTTCTCCAATTTTTTATTTTTCTTTTGAAATTAACCTTCTAGTCAACCCATATTAAAAAAATTAGGTCAAAATACATTTTGTAGATATTTTAAAAAATCCACAAAAGCTGCTATAAATAAGGTATTTTGAGCAGCTTTTGTGATTTTTTTAAAAATAGATACAAAATGTATTTTGACATAATTTTTTGAACATGAGTTTATTAGAACATTAATTTCAAAAGAAAAATAAAAAAATTCGAAAAAAAAAGTTTTTTATGGACTACAACTAGGCGTGATGTATAAATGATGTATATAGCATAATTTAGGTGAGTCTTCTCCTATATATATATATATATATATACTAGGGTATGCCCGTGTGACGATATTCGGGAAAGCTAACATAATCACAACAAAATAATGATCGACCCAATTTAATTTCAATACAAATAAGTTAAATTTAAACAAAAAAATGGACAAAATCTCCGTTAATTACACTACACCAAATCTGCCCATTTGTCAAGGTCATTGACCTTGACAAATTCACCTTGTCAAGGTCAATGACCGTGACATTTCGAGGCGAGACAACTTTTTTTGTCACGGTCGTGTCACGGTCATTGACCTTGACAAAAAACTCGCGTTTTGTGTCACGGTCGTGTCAAGGTCAATGACCGTGACACGTTTGTCACGGTTATAAACCGTGACAAAGCCGTGATCCTTTTTAAAAAAATTGTCACGGTCATTGACCGTGACACGCCCGTGTCAATTTTTTCACGGACGTGTCACGGTCAATGACCGTGACAATTCTGGGCAGAATTAAAAAAAAAAACGCTGGGCAGTATGGCCACTGCCACTGCCCAGCAGTATATTTGTACCTGTTATAGCAACGTTGTACCTGTTCCAAACATCATATATCCGAACAAACTAAAGATAATGCAAATATATATTCAAATAAGAAACTATTTAAAAAGAAACAACATCACCATCATTTTATCTCAAATCTACAAACTATTTGCATGGAAAAGAGATTTTGTACCGCGACGCTCAGGAACACCTCCTTATCCTTCCCTTCTCGTCCGAATAGCGACATAAGTATAGAGCATATGTGGCCTAACCTTAGGGCCACTCCCTATCCCCTGAATTGAAATAAAGTAAAATTAGTATCCGCCCCTCAAATATAGATAAATATAAATCGTAATTAAAATCGAAATCGAAATTGACATATAAATATAAATACATTACCTGTAGTGTCACTCAAACAGCTAACTTGAGCTCATATGGAACCTCCTTCCAACTAATGTACCCCGGGCAATCGTGTCAATTATAATTCTCTTCATATCTAAACACTAAGAAATACCATAATCCTATGGAGGTATGCGTTGCAAATTCCTTCCAACCGTTGTGTAGCCAAAAATCAGCAGTTGAAGTTGTCAACTCCACCTTTGAATGGGGTATGGAAAGTGGTGGGGTATGGAAAGTGGAATTGACAACTTCAACCGGTGATGTTTGGCTACATAACGGTTGGGAGGAATTTGCAGAGCATCGCTCCATAGGATTATGGCATTTCTTAGTGTTCGGATAGACGAAGAGATTCAGTCTCCTCTCCACAAATAGGACACCCCAAATAACTATGTACTAATCACCTATTAAAGGTAAGAAGCGTATATTCATGGATTAGTATAAACAAAACTTAGATGTAGTTGGAATATTTATGTATTAATCTCCTCTCCACACACGCACACTACACAAGAGTGAAAATGATAAAGTGCAGATCAAGTAAAAGCATTAAAAATGGATGTTTCGGTACAAATTGAAATAATTATTATAAATTGAAAAATTGTTTCAAATTCGGGTTATCATAAAAAATGGATTGATATTCGGTAGGAGCAGCCAAGTCATCCACACTACTATTTAGACTCCTTGGCGCGTGTTGGACAATTGACCACGGCTCGTTGTTGATATACTCCGAGTAAAACACTTGCTTAACCTTTTGAAATGCACAAACAAACGGCTCATCGCTCACGTGGTCGTTGCTCTTCAACTTGGACAAGTCAACCATGATTAAATTGGTGACATGATCAACTTTAGAAGAATTTTTATCCTCAACTCTTACCCATTCACAGTAAAATACAACCTCTTTGAAGCTTATATAATCCAATTCAAATATATTTTGGATTACACCATAGTAAGTCATTTCAGCTTCAATGAGGTTTTTATCTTTTGCGCTCGCTCGAAAGAAAGTAAGAGCCTTGTATGAAATTCCCGAGTTCTGTACATTTGTACTTTCCTCATACACTTTAGCGCCGAAAATGTAACCGTTCAATCGATATTTTTTGTACTCTTGTGCCACGAACAAGGGTCCAGTGGCTAGACGAGCAAGTCTTGATGTCGCATCACCCATCTTTAGGAGCTGAGAATATTGATAAATTAATTATATTAGTGGTAAAATTTGAGTGTAATGTAACGTTATATAACGACTGTTTTCATTGTAATTATTTCTTGTGTCAACCATAGCCTAAATTCGCTGTCTGATTGTACCACTGTTTTTCGTCTTTTATTGTTCTCACAGGCTTCATATTTACTGCATATTACAAAATTAATCATGTATAAAATAATCTAAAATAATGTTAAACATTATAATATTCGAAACTTACTTTTTCCATTCTTCGACATCTTCATGTGTGTCAAATAGATAACGAGCTACTTGTTCATGTTGCAAACTCGTTAATTTCACTCGTTTTCCCATCACATTACCACCATCATCGAGGAATTCATCAGTGTCATCAACGCTGGTAGAGTCAGTCATATATTCCCAAGTATATATTGATGACTCTACGGTGATGTATTCCTCTGCAATTGATCCTGCAATATATCGCGTATTCTTGACGTAATCTTTAAAAACTTTCATCAATCTTTCAAACGGATACATCCACCGATATCTAACTGGACCACAAAGAAGTGCCTCGTCGCATAGGTGTACCAACAAGTGAACACTTATGTCAAAGAATGCTGGGGGAAAGTACTTCTCCAATACACAAATCGCTTCGTTCACAGCCAATTTTGCGGCCACTATGTGTTCTCGATTCACTACCTTCTCACACAAGAGGGAGAAGGTAATACTAATTTGCATAATAGCCCTACGCAAATCCTTGTGCTTGGAGAAACAGTGCTTAAACAATAGAGGAACCAATTGCATGATCACATGCCAATCGTGGGACTTACACTTATGTAAATCATGAGTAGCATAATTCACAATCCTTTGCAAGTTGGATGAAAAAGTAGATGGGCCCTTCAAATTATATATTGTGTCTAGAAGCACCTTCCTTTCCTCACTCGTCAAAGTAAACGCACCAGGGGGAATTATTGTCCTTCCCCTACTATCTTCTTTCAACCATAGTTGTGGTTTAAGTTTTAACGTTTTAAGGTCTTTTCGTGCATTTTCTCCATCCTTCGAATGACTCCCCCCAAGGTAAGTACCCACAATATGTTCAGCGAAGTTCTTCTCTGCATGCATCACATCCAATACATGGCGCACCGGGTTTTTCTTCCAATAAGGCAAGTCAAATAAAATTGACCTCCGAGACCATGCCTTTCTTATCTCAGTTTCATTCCCAGTTGGGGTCTTCTTATGCTTGAGATTCTTAAATTTGGGATTCTTACCTGGCATATTTGGGCCACATTCAGAAGATTTACTTTCAATTTCTGAACCCGAAAGTTGTCTCGGCGGTAGCCTATGTTCAACTCCGCCCAATAAAAAATTGGAAGCTTTCTCAAATCTGAAACTATGAGCTGGGGGTAAAAACCTCCTGTGGCAATGGTATACATTTTTTAAGCTGGAGGATAGACGAAGAGATTCAGTCTCCTCTCCACAAATAGGACACCCCAAATAACCATGTACTACACATCCGGATAATGTCCCATAAGCTGGAAAATCATGAATTGCCCACATCAACATAGCTTTCAGCGTAAACTCTTCTTTTCTAAAAGAGTCAAATGATTGCACACCCTCTTCCCACAACTCATTTAATTCTTCTACCAAAGGAGCCAAGTAGATATCAATGTCTTCACTTGGTGCCTTTGGCCCAGGTATCAATAAAGCCATCATCGAAAATTCAGGTCTCATACACTGTGAAGGAGGGAGGTTGAGTGGGGCTAGGATCACTGGCCATACACTCTGATTGGTGCTTAGATTTCCAAATGGATTGAAACCATCTGTTGATATAGCCAAACGAATGTTGCGTTGTTCTCGAGCAAAATCAGGATACTCATAATTCATCCTCCGCCAGGCAGTAGAATCAATAGGATGACGCATGATATTACCCCCTACTTCTGCCCTAGCATGCCAAGTCATTGCCTCTGCAATCCATGGTACTGTGAAAAATAGCTTTAATCTAGGCCCAACGGGAAAATATTTCAATACTTTTTGAGGCACTTTTGAGCTTGTGCCTTCCTTACTAGTATATTGGACATATCTAGGTTCATCGCATACCAGACAACGATCGAGATTTTCATACTCCTTTCGGTATAGTATGCAGTCATACACACAAGCATGAATCGATTTATACTTCATTCCCAAACCTTTCAAACTGTTCTTCATAACAAGATGGCTATTTGGAAGTGTATTCACCTTGGGTAATAAGCCCTTCACCCATTTCAGAATTCCCGTCACGCTATTGCCAGACAAACCGTACTGCGTCTTCAAACTATGCAAACCAACCATGGCATGTAAAGTTGTTTGATCTTTCTCACAGCTAGAGTATAACGGTTGGGTCGCCTTAAATTTTAAACTTTGGTAGTCATCGTCAAGTTTTATCGTGTTATCTTCACGAGCACTTGAATCTTCTACATCATCAGTAACCTCATTCTCCTCAGCTTCATAAACTCCGTACGCATCATCAACTAAATCCTCTAACATATTATGATCTACGTCGTCCCCTTCTTCATCTATTCTACTTGTTGAAGGATGTTGTGAAGGTTGGTCAGGGACAAAAGGAACTTTCAATTCACCGTGAAAACTCCAAAATCGATAACTATCTTGCATTCCCGATCTTAACAAATGTAGTTCAACTGTTTTCCACTCAAACACCTTACCATTCTTACACCTAGCACACGGACACGGAAACTCTTCATCATTACGACATCTCTTTGCATATTTCACAAATTCGTTAGCACCTCTGCGAAACACATCCCCCATTCTATTAGTCTCACCCATCCACTCTTTGTATTTCGGATATCCCATCACAGCTACCACAACTAAACACCTATTAAAGGTAAACAAAACTTAGATTTATAGTATATTTTTTTAATTATCCCATCATTTAATTATCCTATTAAAGGGTATATGGTCCTATCCCATTCAAGAATGCATTTTTCTGTAATATACTTAACAGCTCATGCACATTGTTACGATTTGAAAAAAATTCGACAGCATATCCCCTTAGTTCTCCAAGTACACGACGTAGATTGGCAGGTGTGAGTGTTATTTCAATTGGTCAATTAAAATAACAATCACACTTGTCAATCTAGTATGTATCCAGAGAACATTAAGATACGACTGCAGAACTTCCTCCAAAAGTAACAACTTTAAGCCAATAAGAATATTATACAAAAATTATACAGTCTCAAACTGTCCAAACGGGACAATTCGAGAGATCTCATTACAGGGGTAATGACTCTCGAACGGGTCTAAGGGTTATTGAATGCGTACGCATAAGAACTAGAATGCTAGTATCTATGCGCACTATATTTAATTTCAAGTATGTTTCATATAATGGGTTAATTCAAATACAAAAATAAATTCATGGGATAATTCAAATACAAAAATAAATTCATGGGATAATTCAAATACAAAAATAAATTCATGTATTGACCACATACACACACACACACACACTATCTAAGCTGTTCTATAGGTATAAAAACAATTATTATCCAATTATTATCCAATTATTATCCAACTATTATCAATTATTTATTTTGAATGTAAATAATATTCAAAACCCCACCCACCCCCACCCCACCCCCTCAGATTAATTCAAGACATAAGACCCTAAAGAGAATCCTATCTGCAACAAGATTCTAGTTAGTAAAGAAGACATAACAGAATATGGTGGAATCCACTACACTACAAAACAATTTAATAATATTTAAAAAATTCAAAACCATTTAATAATATTTAAGCACTAAAATTAATTTAATTTAATTTAACCTAGGAATTAATCAGATATTTTTATCCTATGTTTACTAATGCTAAAATTATGAAAAATGACACCACCCCCTCCCCCACCCTGCCTCACCCCGCCCCACCCCCTGCCCCCTCCACCACCCCCTCCCCCTCCCCCAAAACACACCACCACACACACACACACACCGCACCCCACCCCACCCCACGCCCTGCCCCCTCCACCACCCCCTCCCCACCCTGCCCCACCCCGCCCCACCCCCTGCCACCCCTTCACCACCCCCTCCCCCACCCTGCCCCACCCCACCCCGCCCCCTGCCCCCTCCACCACCCCCTCCCCCACCCTGCCCCACCCCGCCCCACCCCTTGCCCCCCTCCACCACCCCCTCCCCCACCCTGCCCCACCCCACCCCGCCCCACCCTGCCCCACCCCCCACACACGCACACACATACACACAGATATATATACACACACACACATAACTATACAGACAAATATATATATAAATGGAAGAGAGAGAGAGAGAGAAATTGGACCTGAGAGAGAGAGAGAGAGAGCAGCGTCGAGAGAGAGAGAGAGAGAGAGGGAGGGAACGGTGGGAGGGAAAAAAGAAGGGGGAAAGGGTTTTTGCTGGAAAAGTTGTCACGGTCGTGTCAAGGTCATTGACCGTGACACGAATTGTCACGGTCAATGACCGTGACAATTCGTTGTCACGGTCGTGTCAAGGTCAATGACCGTGACATAAAACGCGTGTTTTTTTGTCACGGTCAATGACCTTGACAAGGCTGGCCGGCTGAAAGGTGACAATTTGCCCATTTTGGTGTAGTGTTATAGGACTATTAACCTGTTTAAGGTATAAATAATCACTCATGGACCTTGTATAAACTACGTCACCTATTTCACAATATTTCATATACACCCCATGTGGTGCAAAACCTAATAATTTATAAAAAAATGGACAAAATATATCCTTTATTTAAAGGACTACCCAAGTGTTTAATGTATAAAAAACACTTCAATGAAGAAATAAATAGTGACTCATACGTCACATATCTAACAATATTCCAATACAAACGACAACATAACCCAACTCTCTGAACATCCAACAATTAAATATCATTATATGACTAAAGCAACCTTGTTAATCGTACAAAAAACTAGAGATCTTAAAATATAGTTCTTAAGACTCAAAACACAAACGATCTATTTGAATAGAAAGAATTGAACATATATACATTCAATCTAGCCACATCGTATTGCACAGGTTACAACTGCAAAAGTAGATAGATGAGATGTCAATTTCTTTTAACCAAAAGGAACAAAATATAGAGGACGACTAAAAAATAATTAATAAAAAATAACGATCAAAATGCACGAAATTATAGGCAAAATAAACCTTGGTATTCATAACTTACGTAATAGATCTTTAGCTTCATTAATGTGTCGAGTTCTTCAATCTCCTGTAATAAATTGGCATAAATAGTCAATATAAAAAAATTACCTTACCTAAAAACTACATTCAAAGTTGGCCTTATGATGGTCTTAGCGTAGCCCACTATATTTTCGAATATTACCTACTATGCATATCTTATAACCTCATGGAGTATTAAAAACAACGTTTAACTTAGAATTATAAAATAATTCCAAATATATAAGTACACGCGCGTGCGCACACACACGCACACACTAAAATGATAATTATATGAAAAACTCACTTGATAACAACTCAATGAGCATGTAGACGTATCATATAATCTACAGGTCCATTTGACTTTGTGTGTGCAAATAAGTGTTGCCAAGCCAACCCTTTGAAGTCACTCCTAACATATATATAATTCCTATTGTATTGACCCACTCCTACGACGTAGTAGCAACTAAGATCTCTTACCAAATAAGTGAATATAATAGCAGCTTCAATATGTTAATAAAGCCGATACAAACAGAGTAACCAAATTGTTGTTAAAATTAATTGAATACCAAAGTTGTGGATGGAAACAAAGGAGTTGAACTGTTCAATCGGCACTCCACTGTTCAATTGGTGGAGGATGCGTCTAGAAATATCTTATCCACTATTAGAGCCCCATGTGAAACCACAAATCTGAAATGAATTTCAAATCTAATAAAAAAACACAACATATTTTGGTGAAAATATAAATAAATAGCAAAGAAAGTTGTTTATATAGTATCAGTAGGAAACAAATAGTTTTCTGCTGATGATTTACCATAAAACTGATTTGATGATATCATGACAAATTCAAATAACATGAATTGTATACATCATGTTATAAAAGAATCTAACGGACTTTTCTTCCCAACAAATGGTCAAGTGAATGAAAATCTTGAAGGTTGAGTCATAAATAAAATCATGACACTAACTAATGTCAAATGGAATTGTGACTCCACATTACATATTGTCCCAAAAATGTTCATACTATGTTCATAAAGTTTGAAAATTCAGCAATCAAAGTGGTGAAACACTTTATAAAAAGCCACTGATATAAATGCAGTGTAGTAGCCATGATCACTGATCCTATTATAGTTGCCCAACCAACCACCTCGTATATTTTCCAACAACATAGGACATGTGAGATAATCCACTGATATAAATGCAGAAGAAAGCCGCATCATCTTGCTAATAACCTACATAACTTGCTTCTTTGCCTTCCTATTGATGACCATAATAGACGTCTGGACCACCACAATGGCCAAAGATATGAAGAGTGCGAGCGAGTCGAATATGAGGAACACTATGAACTCAGGCTTTATAAAAATATTCTCTTCTAGAGTGAATCTAGAAGGAATATTATTGGGGTCAAATCAGCACACAGGCCAGGGAGAATGAAAATAGAGGCGAAGGTAACAGTTGCTTTGCTTTGGAAGAAGAAGTTTTGCTTTGGCAGAAGAAGCTTTGCTTTGGCAGCCATTGCCATTACAACATTACGTCGCGAGATGCCTTAAGTTGGATTTCCAAATCAATTTGCGTCGAGGGTTGCATATGAGATGAAATAAAAGAGATGAAATTACCTGCAATAAATCAGTTAATCATGAGTAAAAATACATATTGAACACACCAATTTAATTCAATAAAAAGTAGAGAGAATGAATTTATAGTCAATAATATTATCGTCCCATCATCGAAAGTATATACTTCCAATTTCCAAATGATGTTATCATCCCGATTACTTCCTAATGATGGTGAATAGACAGAACGTTGTTGATAACACTAAGAAATTAAAATACATTATCAATTTTTTTAGCTTAAATCTATTACCAATTAAAATCCATGAAAAGTCCAGTAACTATCAATAAAATACTACAATAATAATAAAGCTACTAATAACACTGAGTAACAACCTCATTCTCTTTAATGAAAATGTTATGTTTGAATGAGTATATGCCATTTTTTCTTTAGAGACAAAACTAACTGACCTTGTTTGTTTGTTCAGCTGAGGGGAATAGCTTTTATAGCAGTTAATTCCTACTAGTTGAAGAGGGTGTAAAGTCCGTTGGTATTCAGTTCCCTCGAACAGAACTTTCATGTAATGGACCGAATAGTGGATAGTTGACTTGAATCCTTTCACCCTTAGGATCCATTGATCTTTCAAGAAAAAATTTCTGCCATTTCCAATTTTCCATTATTGATTCTTAAAGAAAATTTTCTGCCTTTTCCAATTTTTGCCGAGTCTGAATTAATGAGTTGAAATGTTGATCAACCGATTCTTTAAGAATGTTGTCCAACATATTTTTTATGAAATAAGTATGGACTATACCACTTAATCCCACCCGTCGTTTCTATCGCAATATCTAATTTTTGAGCATTGAAAATAGGGACACTGCCAACTTTTTTATTCGATCGCTATGTGGCATTGTCTTAAGAAGTTTATTTGCTTCCTTGACCTATTTTTCATTTGGAATGAATTGGAATAAGTGAGGTTTTTCTAGTAAAAAAATCATCTTTATAATTCAATAAAAATTACCATTAAAAATATACCAATCATATGACACACTACATTTTATAAACATGTTATCATCAATGAGCTCACTTTTCCATAAATTGACATCTAAATAAATTGATATCAAAGAAGACCCAAAATAATAATCAACCCATTGAAAACTTTAAATAATTTGATAACTATCAAAACATAATACACATTTGAGAGAACTATATTGTACCGGATGATAACTCAACAAAGGAAAAATAGTCACCATAGAGGATGAAAAGCTGCAAAATGCAGGACTGGTTTTAATTGTAAAATAAATAATGGAAACTAAAAAGAACAAATTTACACAACCCCATCGAAAAATATTAAGCACAGGTAATCCAAGCAAAATTGATTACAAACTTAAGAAACGACAAACTTGTATCTTATGATATTAAATAGACAAACAATAACAAAACTTGTATCGTATGAAATTAAACAGTTTAATTACATGACCAAATTTGAATAGATCTAGGTGATCCTTTGTTTCTGATATCATAATGACGAAAAGTGAGAATAGAGATGCAATACACATCCACCTTAAACACCACCAAACTAACAAAACAAACATAAAGTCACAGTACATCTAAATAATAAAAGACTCCTAAAAGATGACTTAAACATTTTAATAAAAAGAAATTATAATCATGCATAAAGCATAGAATCGCACTAAATTAGTGTTTGATAGAGTTAACATAAACGTCGTGCATCATTACAACATCAAACTATTGAAAAATTGATATCTTGTGAAGACATACGGAAGGCCATAAACTTACAAACATGTATGGTTTGTTAAAAAAAGGATATTGATGTCAAGGTACTTCATAAACTTACATTGAAAAAATGAAAAAACAAAAGGAAATCATGATTGTGACACACGTGAATGCACATGGGGAGTAATAGGTGGTTGATTTGTCAATGCAGATGCCTTTTCTCTATCACGTCGTTGTCTTTGGGCTAGCGCATGTTTAGAGGATGAGAAAAAAGTGGTAGGTTGTTTGGACAGAACATTGGTAAGTCGTGGAAGATTATCATGATGTTCAGTGCTTGTGAGGTTAGGTTTCTCAATTGAATTGCGATGGAGAGCAGGAGTACATGGTTGATCAGGAAATGAAATTTTCAATGAGAATGCCCTTTCTCGATCACTTCTTTGTCGTTGGGCAATAGCGCGTTTTGAGATTAAGTTATTAATTGGTGCGCTATTCCCAAAAGTCATGCAAGAATTGAGGGAAATGGGAAGGGGTAGTAGAGTGGGAGGTTCATGCTGAAAAACACGCGCAGAGATTAAATTTTTGTGTTGACGACATTTTTGTTGAGCCAAAACATGCTTTGAGACAAATTTTTTAGCATGAGGCAAGGTAACTTCTTGTGCATTTGGTGACAGAGTAATTATTATCTGTTCTTGTCGCTTTCTCTGTGTGAAGGAAAAAGATTATGAGGACTTAACATAATTTTTAACGGCAAAATGAAGTATATAAATTTAAAGTCTGCATCCTTACTTTTATATTAAAGTATATTAGTTATAAGAACCAGTGCACTGGATTGAAGATGTAAAAAGTATAAGTTGAAAAGTGAAAAATACAAAATAGGAAACATACTGGTTAGTAATAGGCAGACTCCTCCCCCATCCAAATTGCCTACATAAATAAAGACAATATATAATAAGATAATGAATAAAGACAATATATAAAGAGAGTAAAGTAGTTGAAAAAATCTCTAACCTGTTTTAACCCATAATTAACCTAAGATAACGAATAAAGTCCAAGTAAAACGTGAGTTAATGACACAAGTGAAGTCGTTATGAACAATCAAGAAACCTAAAATGGTTTTAACCTAGAATTATCTAAGTGTGTGCTGTGAATGGTTTAAAAAGGGAAAACAAGTATTTTTCTAACACCGAGTGTGCGTGTGTTGAAAGGTGTTTTAAAAAAAAAATACTAAAGTGGGTTTAGTGTGGGTAAATGTAAAATTTTGGTAAATGAATTGTTTTTCCTAAACAAACACTATTTTGTTTAAGTATTCAATTGCGTGTGTTAAATCAGGAAATCAATGTTAAGTCAAGTAAAAGGGGCAAATGGGGTTCTTCTATAAGATTAGTATGATTTAATAAACTTAATTAACGTTTTGGAATAAATGGATTCATGACTTAGTATATGTATATGTATATGTATATGTATATGTATATGTATATGTATATGTATATGTATATGTATATGTATATGTATATGTATATGTATATGTATATGTATATGTATACGTATACGGTATTTGTATGTGCACGTAGGTGGTACATTATAGAGTCCTTTTTTTGCTGTTTGATTGTATATTGCAATGTTGTATTTCCCACTAGTCAATCGACTCATTCCCTTTCCTTTTTTATGGCATGTTGTGCGCGATTTCGTGTTTTGTGAGCTTTATACAGGTAAGTATTCTTTTTATTTTATGTTAGGAGTTTTGAATGCTTGGATTATAGGGATGCTTACTATGTGTCCCATACGTAACTTAAAATAAATTGGAATCATATGCTAAACAAGTGATATGTTAATTAAATAAAACTAAAGTAGCAATATTATGTAGGTTGTCTTATTTCACTTTACACCTAACGTCCAGGACGAACAGGGTTAACCCACGAGTAACCCATAAATTCGGGTCGGGGCCTTACAAATGGTATCAGGGCTCTAGGTTCAAGGTTACTTTTGGGAGTGATGTTGTGAGGTAGGTAGTGGATCTTTGACGTCAATGTTGGTTTTGGGACGATCACACTAGACAGGTGAAGGTTTCAGTTCGTGTTCTCAACGATGGAATTACGGAGATTAGCATGACGGGAAATTCATTGCTAGGTAGCAGGTGGCTAAGTTAGTTTCCATTAATATTTCTAGACACTTATTGTTGATACAAAAAATTATCCACCTACATGGACCAATCAGAAATGGACATTTGTTTCCTTACGTGGAAAAAATCCTAGTCAACAGTCACTTAACCAACTTCAAAGATAGTTGCTCGACAGGCATGCCGACCAACATGAAGAATGCAGACCATCAAAGTAAATAAAAGGTCACCACATGGGAGGAATAACTTCGGGTCGTTTCACACGTGACATAGATAATTAACCATCACATTCATTATGTACGGGTGTAAATGCTTGAATATATAAATGCATTCCAACCCTTGATCTCCGGGTCACTATAAATATATTGTATCCCTTTCACAGAAGGCATGATAGAATGGATTCTAGAAGATTCTTCGTAACAAGATTACCTAGCTTTCTGTAATCACAAAAACTAATACAATAACAGTGGATGTAGGCTTTCTTACACAGCCGAACCGCTTTAAAAACTCTTTGTCTTTTATTTTATTATCTCATTAAAATCTTATATTTTATCTGCGATTAAAAAATTAGATCTGGTCCATTTTTTAACATCAACGGATTGGCGTTGTCTGTGGGAATGTATGTCTAATTATCGTTCTCTATCTCATACACCCTCGTTTAAAATGAATGATCCTGGGCATAGTGCCTAAAACAAAGGCAACCCAATTGTCCCATTTTCTCCGCCTACAATAGTCGACCTAAATTGAATCCTTGCTAGTATTTCCAGAGGTCAGGACGCCATGTAGGAAACAATGAGGCAATTGGGTCAGTCACTATAAGACAGATCTCCAACTCTTTCCTAGTAGCAAACGGTTTCTTTGCCAAGAAGAGAAATGCCACCTCCACCTCCTTGGAAAAGTTAACATATATATTCCATATTTTGACATGATAGGTCTTACCATCCAAGAGTCAGTTCATTGATCAGATCCATAGAGTTCTATGATGGCCATTCTTTTTCTCTTGAAAGACCAAGCGTTTTGGAAAGCTTGAGCAAAGCTTTGACTTTTGATCGCTTGGGACCCCGAGTAAATAGAAATCCTCCCAAAGAGTTTTCTAAAGCTAATCAGCACCCAACCGACCACTATGAAGCCTCAATTAGGTCCAGATCAAGTGTCTGATGATCTGTGCATGCCGAGCAAACTTATCAGGAAGAAAGCTCAGCGCGAACACATGGTCGGAATAGTCGAGCAGCTTCACATAGATCTGATACAGGTAGCCCTTCACGAAAAGTATCAATCCAACGATTAGAAGATCGGTTGGGAGAAATGGAAAAGGCAAAGAATCTATTCCAGAGGAACTTCGTAAAGGGATCCATCTTCATTCAGGTAATTATTGATTTTCCTACTCCATCCAAGTTTAAAACCCCAATGGTCACCCCTAAAAATAATAGTAAAACTGACCCAGTCTTGCACATCGAATAGTATCAAGCTGCAACTGACATCAATCTAGTCCCTGATGAAATGAGATGTCGAGCATTTTCAAGCACTATTACGGGATTAGCCTAAATATGGTACAATAACTGGCCCCGAGGATAAATTGCCAACTTCAACTCGCTTATCGAGTTATTCATCAGCAACTGCTGTTTTAAGGCCAAGCCAGTGAAAATTGTAGCCCATCTTCTGAGTGTCAGACAACGAATAGGTAAACCACGAGGGAGTATATGTTTTAACAACGAGAAATTGGAAGTGGTTGACTATGATGAGAAAATAGCCATCACTGCTTAAATGAGTGGATTGCTTCCAGAAAAACTATATTATGCTCTGGCCAAAGATATCCTAAAACCATGATTGAGCTCATGGCTAAGGCAGGAAAAATCAAGAATGACGAGGAAGCAATGGCTATAAAGCAGAGTTCAGCCACTAAATTCGAGAAGAAGGATAAGAAGGAGAAGAAATCAAAGAAGGATGATAGGCGCAAAAAGAATAGAACATTTAACACCTTGTATTTTTATGATATTAAATAATTATGGGATTTATTATTATTGTTGGTTTAATTAAATTAAAAATGTGAGAATTAATTGTTAATCAATCCGAACTTAAAGATAAATATTAACTAGTGTGACAAGGGTTAATACTTATTGTTGAGAATTATGGAATATTACTGTGTGAATACGTAATATGGAATTATGAAATTTTATAAATTATCGAGAGTGAAAAAATATGACAGTTTGGTACATTAAGTCAGGACGTGCGTGTGAGTCGTGTCGGACTAATTGAATGGAGTAAAAAGATAATTTATTTTTAAGTAACTCATATGGTCATTTTGAGCGCGCCATTAAGTCCGAAAGGGTCGAGTTAGTTAGAAAACTCTACTCAGGTATTTTATTTGGACTCCGGAATATTTTTAGGCCTAACCGGCACCCCGTAGGTGTATTTTTGTCCTTCGCATTTTTGGAGAAACATTATGGATGAAAATTAAAGAAAATAAATACGATAAACGTGGAGCGATTTCAGGAACAAAGGGTTTCCCCAGGGACAGTCGTAGGTAACGGTGGAGCGATTTCAGGATCACCTAGCATAATTAACAAGGGGGAAACCAGGGAGACTCTTTTGAAAAGTCATCGTTGAAGATGCGGAGAAGAAAGAGAGGAAGTGTAACAGGCCAATAGAAGTAGAAAATTCGTAGGCAATTGTGTAGAGTGGAGTGCAGTGTAGCTATTAGGAGCGACATAAAGTGATTAGAGTCAATCACCACATATAAAGAAGTATATCTGAAATATAAAGAGACATTTTGGTACAATTTGACCGTGAGGTCTTCCTTTCGATGTTATAATAGAGATGTAAGTGAAATTTTGAAACTTAGCACATTGGATAAGCTAGAGACCGATCGTGAGAGAAAGGTTGAATTGCATAACGAACCTCGTACCTGGAGAAGGGGCATAAAACACGAAAAGGTTTATAGTTGATAAAGGACCGTGTGTAGAATACGAGGGTGGATGAGAGATCTAGCTAAGATAACTAATGTTAATGTCGTCAATGTTATACATTTGCAAGTCCTTTCATCACTTCCAGAAGAAGTGAGCCAAGAGGGTTAGAGAGTCTGACCAAAAAGCAAAACTAAATTTAACGGCGATAGTGAAACACCGCATGTAAGTATGCCCAATAGGGAAATCGTTTAGATAATTTTGATTGATTAACTTCCTATAAGTGATGATTAATATGTCAATCAGGGCTGTAGAGGCCAACAATAATTTTGAAGGGCCCTCATAGCCAAAGGGACAACTGGAGAACAATAGGGAGCTAAGACTGCCAGTCCGAGGGAAGGACATTCCAAAATGGTCAGTGGGACCAGTGATGGGAAATGGCTCAGGAAGTTTCCCTATGTGTAGAGAGTGGGACTATCAATGTTGAATGTGTCCATGTTGAGAAGTGCAACCGATAAGATTTGAGAATGGTAAACCATGTCAATTAGGCATAACAACTGGAGGAGTGAGATTTTCAGAGGTGGAATTGGGTCAAGAGAATTATGCTAAAAAAGTTACAATCCGAGAGTGATGGGTTCAGTCAGGACCAGCAGAGTCCTTGATAATAGTACCATACCGTATTTCAGGGTCGATGGGGCCCGGGATGAAATAGGGTGGCCAATAAGGCCATAATTAAGGCCTCGAGATTTAGGCTAATGTTTCAATGATGGGTGTGTAAGCCATAGAACATAATAATTTTTTTCCACAACAAGGAGGGGGAAGCTATGGGGTGAAGTACTAGATGTATTAAGATTACAGATACTCATGGGTCATGTTGGCAACTACGTGTTGTGATACTACGATCAGGCGATCCTGATGAAGTTTTGTTTCATACTTGCGGGAAAAGTATTAGGTCAAGTGACATGGGTGTATCACAATACATATATGAATTGTTAACACTAAATTTCACGTGAGAGGTGAGTTTAGTGGGTACGTTAGTTTTAACAGTCTGGTTACAAACATATTTATCATGGGTAACAGGACTTTCTGATGTCACCCGGGAGTGAGTCGGGTGGGCCCTAGAAGCATATTTTATTGTTATAATTTACTATTGCAATGAGTTAGCAAGGTAGAGCTTATTATGGTAGTGTGTAGTGATAATTACTGAACATTTGAACGATATTAGATTAAGTGATAAGACCACCGTGTTGGATACTCCGGGTGAGTTAAAAAAATTACTTTTGTGAAGTGCCACCTGAAATAGGGTTGGGCCTATATATATATATGAAAATTTCATGATATCGTAGACTTCCGTGACCATGTTGTTTCGTTAGATGTGATCCCGGTGCGTAGGGATTTATTTACAGATGTGACTCAGGATGCATTGTGTCCTTTATCAAGCATCGAAATATAACTTGTTATATATAGTGTCGGAACTCGGGATAGTGATAGTGCCATGTTTCATGATATTTTTTTTATGAACATAAGTAGAATTTTAGGTCAATGTACGGAGATTGTGGGAAGGTACATGTTATGGACTAGGGGCCTTACGGATCTCAACGATCGGTAATGTTAGGTAGTAGTGTATCGGGGGGAGGGGGTTCCTTGTTTGGATTTCGCTTTGCGAGACATCCCACGCATGAAACTAACGAACGTCGGGAGTTAGAGAGAAGTTTGAATGATAGTACATGGGATTCGTACCTTAAAAATTGTACATATATGAGAGTATTATCGAGAGTGGATGAACAATAATGGAGAGGTGAGAATCTCATGTGAGAGTTCAAAAGTAACATGCACATAATACTTGCTTCATTACAGTTTTAAATACTTGCTAAAACAAATATTTTTACAACTCGGGCTTTGACCCGTTTCTTGCTATTCTCCTATCTTTTGCTATATATATATACATTATATATCAGGTGCCCAGCCACAGGGTTACGAGTCTTAGACACATGAATCGTTTAGCAAGCTGCAACGATTATGGGAGTTTTAGGTCCTTGCATTTTAGATGCATCTATCATTTCCTTCAATCCTATTCAGATATTTCATTTGGGGCATGTGTTACCCATTCTCAGTCGTTTTATCTTAGAGGTTGTACTCAGTTTACTTTTGTATATGTTTTCAGTTGGGCTAAGTATTATTTTGATCTATTGGGTTGAGACTTTAAATTGGAATGTTTTATCCAGTCTTACTTATTTCAGTATTTGATTTATGTCCAGTATTTTAATATGTTCATGTGGAATGCATATAGCTTATGTCTTAAAGAATGGAAATTTATTAATGGATTATTTGGGTATATAATTAAATGGAAAATGTTTTGACGCTTAGCTTAATTATTTATTAGGTGATAAATGAAGAAAAATTGTTTTTCGACAGTGATGCTAAGAATGAACCAATTGGTCACTTCGGTATAATTTAATAACGGACTGATCACCCGGTATTTAATTAGGCGGGGTGTCACAATATATACTCCATTAACTGTCAGCATTCACCATTTCCAGGGGGAAATCAAACACAATAAAGATTTACGATGACCCGAGAGGTTGAGGGCACCACCTAACAGGAGGGGAAAATATAAATATTGTGAGTTCCATAAATATCATGGCCTTATGACCGATAACTGTATTGCTTTAAAGAACAAAGTGAAATACCACATTCACTAAGGAAAATTGAAAAAAATTGTTGATAGGCAAGAAAACAGAGACACAAAAGGAAGGTCAAATTCTCCTTGCAAACCCAGAGATGACAGAAAAAGAAACCATGAAGATGGTTATGAAGATGATCCTGACCTGTCGAAGAAGCCTAAGCAACCAGAGCACGGGGTAGCTTTGATAAGTTTTAGATTTTTTGACTGTCATGTAATTATAGGTGGCGATGAAGGAGGAGGATATCACACTAGATAGATAAAGGCCTACCTGAATGAAGCACATGCCTATTATTATATCCAAAAAATCAATCTTATTGAAGATGATCAGCCCAGGAAAGTTAATAAAGACAAGATGGTAATTGATTTTTCCAAAAATGACCTCTCTGGAATACTATATCCCCATGATGATCCGTTGGTCGTCAAGTTTAGAATCCTGGATGCCATCATCACCACGGTTTTGATTAATAATAGGAGCTCGACTAATATCATATCCTACCCTTACTTTTAGAGTTTAGATTTGAAACTCAGTCAACTGGAACCATACTACAAGCCATTGATAGGTTTTTTAGGAGAAAAAGTCTACCCCTTGCGACAATCAAGCTAGAAGTGTTATTCGACACTTGGCCAGCGAGCCGTACTAAAAGATATGATTCTTTGTCACGATAAAAATGTTCAATCTGCGTATAATGTGATCCTTGATAGGGTAGGACTAAAGAAGTTTGAAGTTGTATTGTCCACAATCCATCAGCGCTTGAAGTTCCCAACTCACTTTGGGGTTGGTGTTATGAAAGGTGACCAAAAGATGGCAAAATAGTGCTATTACTCCTCAGCCAATCAAGAATACTTGATTGATTTGAAGAAGAAGAACACCACTTATCAGGTAAATACTACGAAGCCCAACAGTGAATCAGAAGTTGAAACTCTAGATCCCCGAGATAAAACAAAGTTAGTCAATGGGCAGATTGTTGAAACCACTGTAAGCATAATCCTAGATGATGAAAAATTAAAGAGGACCACCCAAATTTGCTCAATGCTAGATCCACTCCTTCAATAAGAATTGATTGCTTTCTTGAGATAGGGGAGGAATATGTTCACTTGAAGTCATGAGGATATGCCTAGGATTGATCCCAACTTCCTCTGTCATGAGATTAACATTAAGAAGCATGCCAAGACGATCAAGCAAAGGCGTAGCGTGTTCAGTCTAAAGAAAAATCAATCTATACAGGATGAGGTGGAGAAATTACAAAAGGCCCAATTCATTGAGGATGTTAAATATCCAGCATGGTTGGCCAACGTTGTGATGGTCAAAAAGAAAAATGATAAGTGGAGGATGTGCATAGATTTCACTGATTTAAATAAAGCCTACCGAAAGGAACACTTCCCCTTGCCCAAAATTTATCAGTTGGTGGATGTTACATCAAGACATGAGATGTTAAGCTTCATGGATGTTTATTCTGGGTATAACTAGACAAGAATGAAACCAGAAGATAGGGAAAGTACTTCTTTCATCACTAGCCAAGGTATCTATTGCTACAATATAATGCCATTTGGGCTCAAAAGCGCTGGAGCAACATAACCGAGGTTGGTCAACAAGGTGTTTAAAGAGCAGATTGGGAAAAATATAGAGGTTTATATGGATAGTATGTTGACTAAAAGCAAGATGGCTTCAGATTATATCAAGGACCTCAGTCAGACTTTTGATCAGTTGGAAAAGCATAAGATGAAGCTAAACCCGACCAAGTGTGTGTTTGGAGTACAAGAAGGAATGTTCCTCGGCTTCATAGTAAATTAGAGGGGAATTGAAGCTATTCCAAGCAAACTAAAAGCTATGATAGAAATGCAGTCATCGATTTGCAAGAAGGATGTATAAAGGCTTACTGGAAGAGTGGCAACTTTAAACCAGTTTGTTTCTCTGGCAACAGATAGGTGTTTGCCATTCTTCAAAGTGCTTAGAAATACATTTGAGTGTAATGCATAATGAGAAGAAGCATTTCAAGAATTGAATAAGTATCTAGGATCACCACCTTTATTGTACCGACCTGTTTTGGGAGAAAAGTTGTACTTATAGCTGTTTCTGAGTCTGCAGTTAGCCCGTCCTTTGTTCGATTGAATAATGGAGTCTAAAAACCAGTTTACTATACCAAAAAATCATTTAGGGAGCCAAAATCAGGTATCTATGCTTGGAAAAATTAGCCTTAGCACGTATTAAAGCTTTCAGGCATTTGAAGCCTTATTTCCAAGCACACACCATAGTTGTGTATACTGATCTACCTCTTCGACAAGCACTCCACAAACCTGAGAAGTCAGGAAGATTTATGTACTGGTAAGTAGAACTGGGAGAATATGACATCGTTTATGAACTAAGGTCGTCATTAAAAGGCTAATATTTGATGGATTTCATTACAGAGTTCACTTATCCATAGGTTACTGACCAATAAAACTTTCCTACTGAGCAGACTTCTGCGGAAGAGAACTCAGCTAAAAAGTAAGCTAAAGTTGCATTCGATTAACCTGAATCATCTAGAACTCAAGAAATGGCTCAGAAATATGCAGAGGGGAGTAAAAAGATATTCCACCATGGAGTTTTATCTATGGAAAGCTTCAACAGTGATATCCCATTATGGAATCTGTATGTGGATGGATCTTCATGTGCAACTGAAAGTGGAGCAAGTACCATACTCAATACCCCTAATGATATTGATGTGGAATATTCCCTTAGGTTTCAATTTAAGGCATCAAAAAATGAATAGGAGTATTAAGATTTAATAATCAGACGATAATTAGCTCATTCATTAAGTGCCGAGTAAGTAGTGGCGCATAGTGATTCGTAATTAATTGTCAACCAAGTACTTCATCTATATAGAGTGAAGGGATAATTGATGACTAGATACTTGGATAAGGCCAGGGAAGTTATTTCACAGTCTCTAGGCATGCAAATGAATAAGATACCGAGAATAACTAATGCTCAAGATTATGCACTTGCTCGGTTAGCTTCAGTAATAAGAGTTGAACTCCAAAGAAGCATTCTAATTGAGATCTTAGCAAGCAGGAGCATAAAAGAGGATCTAATGGTCAGTTTTATTACTATAGATTTGGGACCTTCCTGGATGGATCTGATCAGGGCCTACATGAAAGATAAAACCCTACCAGCTAATCCTAAATACACAAAAAAACTTCGGTATAAAGTAATCAGATATGTGTTGGACAAAGGAGTCTTATACAGAAGGGGATTAACTATCTCCTTATTACACTATGTTCATTCATTAGAGGTTGACGATTAGATTAAGGAGGTGCATGAAAGTTCTTATGGAGATCATTCAGCTGGTCGGTTATTGATCCAAAGAATTATCAAAGGGATACTACTGGCCAACTACGAGGACAGACTGTAGGGACTTCACAAAAAAGTATGATAAGCACCATAGGTTTTCTATAATTCACAAAGCACCCAACGCTTCTCTAACACAAATCACTTCTCCTTTCCCATTCACAATTTGGGGAATTAACTTGGTCAGCCCACTGTCGACAACCAAAGGTAGGTTCAAATACCTGGTAGTCGCTATTGACTATTTCACAAAATGGGTGGAAGAAGATCCATTGATAGATATGCCTTATGAAGGTGTATCAGTTCATTTGAAAGAACATGATATGTAGGTATGGCATGCCCTATGCCTTCATTATAGACCATGGAACCTAATTTAACAACGATGAGTTCGAAGCATATTGTGTTCAATCCAAGATCCAGGAACTCCATTCTACACCAGGCCATCCATAAAGCAATGGTCACATAGAAGTGACAAATAGAACTTTGCTCAATGGATTGAAGAAGAGGCTTGATGCTGCCAATGGAAACTAGATTAATGAATTACATTTTATTCTCCGGGCTTACAGGACAACGCCGAGGACAACAACTGGAGAAACATCTTATATGCTTGCACTTGGGATAGAAGCTATGGTTCCATCCAAGATAGGCTTACCAACTCATAGGGTGCTGAATTTTAATTCTCCTATGAGGGATTTGATGTGACGATTGGACTTTAACATGTTAGAAAAAGTTCGGGAAGATGCTGCTCTCAGAAATACTGTATACTAACACAAGAATGCTCGTGTTTATAACAAAAGGGTCAAGCTGACCAACTTAAAAGAAGGCGACTATGTAATCAAGAAGGTCATCCATAAAGGCAACAAGGCTTGGCCCATATCGCATATCAGTAGTCATCCGACCAGGTACTTATCGACTTGAGACACTAGAAGGAGAAGAGTTTAAGAACACTTGGAACGCTGATCACCTTTGAAAATATTATCAGTGAAGGCTTTGACATATTGTATTTCTTTATTTTAAGCACAACTATTTTGTAAGTTCAATAACAGTCTTGAATGGGCATTCCTTTATTTTTTTTTATTTTTTTCGGAGTACGACGATATACATCCTCCAGAGACAACAAATAAAAAATATATCTTGGTCTTTAGCTCTTGCTAATCACCATCACATACTTAATCAAGTTGAACTTATCTATCGATCACCAGCATATACACATACTTAATCAAGTTGAGCTTGTAAGAACATTGTCCGTCACATTTTAGTATGTCGTATACCGCTACAAGTCTCTATAAGTCGTCTACGGATTGAGAAGCGTACATATACAAAGACGAATCCGAATTACAAGTAGTCTTCAACATTCAAGCCCAACAAGGATTAGTTTGGTAAAATGTGTTTAAGTTTGATTTACATTTCACATTAAAAGTGTTGGGATATTTTTTATAAAAGTTAAAATGATTTTTTATAATTTTTAATAAATGATTTTTATTTTTCAAAAATATTTTATCATAAAAGTTGTGGATAAATATCTCCCGATCCCGTGAATAGTTTTAAGATTTGAGGATTCCAAGTTATTTAAAACTTTAGAAGTCTTTTTTAAGTGGATCAGTGATCGTCGTTCAAATGACGTCACATCTTGATTGAACGAAATGGAGGTTCGCTCGAACGACATTGCATGTCGTTTGAATGAGAGCTGTTTTCACCTGAGACATCACCGCCTTGATTTTATTATAAATAAGGGTGTACGGCTTCTGATTTTCGTGTGGAGAAAAATTGGTTTTTGACATAATACGTTTTTCTATTCTCCAACCATTTGAGGGTTCATAACTTTTATTTTACAATTCAAAATCTCAATTGCTTTTGTGTGAGTTATTTTGTGGAACCTAAAAACATAGTTTGCTATTGTTTCATTCTTTGTGGGGAGATCTCTACAACTGAGAGCTTCATGCTATTGTGGAGTGAGTCGCTACGAAGTTTATGACTGTGTGTCATTAAAGATCTTCTACTTGTTGATTCTTTGCTGAAGACTGTGTGTCTGAACTGCGTGTTCTTGTGGTATAGATGCGTGTGAACCATTACTCATTTCTAGAAGATGCTTTGAAGGTTTGACGAAGACATCGTGCATTACACTTGAGGGAAGTTGTATGTAAGTCAATGGTCTTATAAAATTGTCAAAGTTTTAAAAATAAAAAGGTTTTGCCGTGAGGGGATTTTTCCTGAAATTTGTGTCGCATCTTTATTTATAATGGTTGACACTTACACGCACGTAGTTATTTGAGTTTAAGGGATGAATTGATTTGATTCATAAATTGACTCTAATTAAATAAGTTTGTGATTGGAATTTGAGCAACTATTTAAATCAGTATCGCACATAAGGTCTTTCAAATTGGTATCAGAGTAGGTTACGCTAATCTATCGCGTATTCCTATTTTCCGCAAAAAATTGTGTGATATTGATTTGTTTGAAAAATATGATTTGTAAAAGTTTGTTGCAATGTTTCTAAACGAAAACTTATATAGTAGGTTGCCAAATTTTTATGGGTCTAATTATGCTTACTGGAAAGCCTGTATGAAATCCAATGTAAAAGCAATCGATGAGAGAGTTTGGGTCATTTGTGAAAGAGGTTGGAACCCCCTCCCACTGTCACCGCAAATAATGTCACGAATTTAAAATACGTGTTAGACTGGACTGAGAAAGAGTTTAGGTGGAGCACTTACAATTCACGAGGGCTAAGTGTAATTTCTGGACACGTCACCCCTGACGAGTTCCGATGTATTATGACGTGCACCACGTCTAAAGAAGCGTGGGATGTTTTGTAACTCACCCATGAAGGCACTAACGCGGTCAAAGATTCTAAAATTCAAAATTTGACCACTCAATTTGAGAAAATCACTATGTTAGAGACTGAGTGTTTTGACGATTTTTATTCACGTTTGTCCGACATTGTCAACACTAGTTTTAATCTTGGTGAGCCGATTCCTGATGCATGGGTGGTTAAAAAGATTTTAAGATTGCTGCCAAAACATTTTATCCCTGAAGTAACTGTTTTAAATACCTTAGGAAATTTGAATCGTATGAAATTAGAAGAGTTGATAGGAGACCTACAGACGTACAAAATTGACATGTTCCCTGACACTGTCAAACCTAAGGATAAAGGGATAGCGCTTAAAGACCAAGATAAGAAATAGAAAGTGAGTTTTTGTGAGTCCGAGTCCGAGGACGAGTCTGATTTTGACATGGCCCTACTTGCAAAGAATTTAAAAAAAAATATCCAGCTTTCGAAACAAAATACTTCCAATAAAAGATTTTTGGAGAAAAATAAAAGGAAAGACAAGGACAAAGAAAGCGATGAGAAAGAGAGAGAGGGTGAAGAAAAGTTTAAAATGTTTTAAGTGTGAGGGGAGAGGGCAAAAGTAATTTGAGTGTCCCACTAGACTTAGGAGAGAGGGAAAGAAAGTTGACATGCTAGCCACCCTGAGTGATAGTGAGGAAGATGTGAATGATTCCGGGGATGAGTCTTCACAAGGAAAGTGCATTGACTTTATAGCCAGTCACGAGAGCACACCCACTTTATCCCACGACGATGAGGAAACTCATGCACGTGATACCCCCGAGGAGGTTTTGAGTGTTTCTAGCGAGTCTGATAGTGAGTGCACTAGTGATGATGAGAGTGAGCTCCAGATTGCATTTCGAGAATTGTACACCGAGACCTTAAAGACTAAAAAATTGAATAATAAGTTGAGTCTCAAGGTTAAATATTTGGAGAGAGAGATTGAGAGCTTGAAGGAGTTTGAGGAAAAATCAAGTCAACTCGAGAAAGTGAAGGTTTCTTTGAGTGAGCAGCTGATTGCTTTGAATAAGAAAAAAAAGTGAGCTTATTGCCCGCGTGTCACAATTAGAGACAGATATTAAGCACGCCCTGGAGGCTAAAGTCACTTTGGAGAACGCATCTAAGAAGGTGGGAAAGATCATCTTAATCTCATTTTGGGGAATGGTGAGAGTTTAGGAATAAGTCATGACTGTGCATCTACTTCTTTTGTTGCACCCGAGCCAGTTCCTACTTTAGAGTTGGATTTAAATGACTCTCAACCCAACCCACCTAGGTGTCCCATACCTGTTAGGAGAGAGAGTAGGAGACATTTTGAGAGAGGAGTACCTTGGTCGATTTTTGTTTGCCCCCATTGCAAAAAGAGAGGACACCTTAGGGAGTTTTGCTTTAAATTGGATTATGTGTCACACTTTGATCCTATACATGTTCGCACACATTTACCCACCCATTATACTTTGCTTGAATATAATGATAGAGAGTTTGCACATATTCGAGAGCAAGTAAAGTTTTTGGTCAAGACTTCTCATGATTTGATGTAGTTGTTTCAAAAGATATCACCGTCTTTCGGAAACTCCACCGCACCTACTGGATGAGGTCTAGACACGTTTGCTAGCATAGGTTGTTTTTCATGATGTTATCTTTTTGCCTATTGCTAGTATGTACCATTTGTTTTATACTTTGTTAGCATTTTTTGTTTGCCTTTATTTTTTTGTACTATTTTATCACTGTTTTGGATCTGTTTTCCCATTCCAGGAACTATTTTTATAAAATTTTCTCACTGGACAAAACTGCATGACATTCAGGGAAACAATGAAAATTTTTGTTTTCTCGTTCAAACGAGATAAGCTTTTGTTTGAGCAACTTCTGCTGTCACGTGAAGTTGCTTCTCGCGAGAACCCTTCTCGTTTGAGCGACATAGCACTTCGTTCGAACAACCCCTGGAGAATTTTATCTATTTTGCTTGCAGTCCTCTGCTTGATATTGATATATTATTTGGTATTGCTGGGTTGTTTCAGAACATTTTTCAAAAAATACAAAAAGATTTTCAATTTAGGAAATTTTTTGAAACATCCATAAAGAGTTTTATATTTTGTTTACACCTTATATGAATTGACAATTGGGATGACCAAGTCACGACTTCATGCTATATCCACGTGACTACTTGATAGTGTTTTGAGACAATATATTGTGTCATTCATGTGCTTTACAAAGGTTGGAGTCTTTGAGATAATATGGTGTTGCTACCTACATGATTGACTCTATTTGTCCTTTATTGTACACATGCACGGATTTGTTTGACTTTTGGGCTTGTTTATCACATGTTGGTTGACTATTTTCATCTCAATTCTGTCTATACAACGAACCAAATGCGATAAAACTTGACAAAAAGTAGTGCATGTTATAAACCATTTGTGAGATTTGTGTGTTTTATTTTGAAAAACGGGGAAGGGTTACGAAAGGTACTTATTTATCCTTTGCTATTAAGCCACCATTTCAATGGACCTAGAAAAGTGAGGAATTGAAAATTATTCGGGGTCCAATGAGGTTTAAAAGAGCCCGAAAAAATTGAAAGGCAATAAAAAGAAAATTATGCCAAAAATGGGCCAATATTTATTGTTTCCTCACCTCATAAATAAAAAGCACTATCTTTTAATGAGAGAGTTTGGATGGAATTTTCAACGGTTTGCACGTTCTTGAAATTCATGAAAAAACATTACATAGTTTTGGACGTTATTGGTGTGGAAATAATTTATACTTTGATTTATTGATATGATTATGGCGATGTCATCTAAATTCAACAATTCTACACCTAAGGACTATTTTTTATGTTCATTCGTTAGGAGCACACTTATGCCTCTTGCACATATGATATGATTGATTTGATTTTCCTATCGAATCTGTTCACACCCATTCATTCCATTTCCATGATTTGGGTGTCTTACTATAAATTCATGGTGTGTGATTTTTGTAACATCATTTTTTGCATTTTTTTTGTATAAAAAATTTTAAAAAATTCAAAAATAGTTTGTGTTGCTTGGTATTTTGTGACATCTTGAATTGATTTATGTGATTTATTCTTTTCCTTGTCTATTTCAGACAAATAAAAAGGGGGAGCACAAATTATGATATTATGGGGGAGTTTAAGTGTGGGGGAGATTTGATTATGCTTACATGTTTTATGTTTATATCATTTCAAACTCGATACGTCACGAGGTTTTTTCTTTGTCTCGTGTGTGTAGGTACAATTGAAAAACATTAAGTTGCACACTCTGATGAGAAAAGCTTGGAGTTTTTAAAGAGTTGATTGTTGAAGAATCGTTTGAAAAGTTTGAAGACTTGTCAGTTTATCTTTCCACGTTTGAGTTTTTGGGAGGGTAAATTTGTATAGGTCATTTGGGATTGATAATTTGGATATTTTTTATTTTGTACCGGCATAGACATAGGGGTAGATTTGTAAGGACATTTTTCATCACATTTTAGTATGTCGTATACCGTTACAAGTCTCTATAAGTCATAGAAGGATTGAGAAGCGTACATTTACAAAGACGAATCCGAATTGCAAGAAATCTTCAACATTTAAGCCCAACAAGGATGAATTTGGTAAAATGTGTTTAAGTTTCATTTATATTTCACAATAAAAGTGTTGGGATATTTTTTATAAAAGTTAAAATGATTTTTGGAATTTTTAATAAATGGTTTTTATTCTTCAAAAATATTTTATCGTAAAAGTTTTGGATAAACATCTCCTGATCCCGTGAACAGTTTTAAGATTTGAGTATTCTAAGTTATTTAAAACTTTAAAAGTCTTTTTTAAGGGGATCAATGACTGTTGTTTAAATGAAGTCACATCTCATTCGAACGAGATGGAGGTTCGCTCGAACGACGTCGCATGTCGTTCGAACGGGAGCTATTTTCACCTGACACGTCACTGCCTTGATTTTATTATAAATAAGGGTGTCAGGCTTCTGATTTTCGTGTGGAGAAAAATTGGTTTTTTACAGAATACGTTTTTCTATTATCCAACCATTTGAGGGTTCATAACTTTTATTTTAAAATTCACAATCCCAATGGCTTTTGTGTGAGTTGTTTTGTGGAACCCAAAAACATAGTTTGCTATTGTTTCATTCTTTGTGGGGAAATCTCTACAACCGAGAGCTGCGTGCTATTGTGGAGTGAGTCGCTACGAAGTTTATGACTGCGTGTCATTAAGGATCTTCTGCGTGTTGATTCTTTGCTGAAGACTGTGTGTTCTTATAATATAGTTGCGTGTGAGCCATTGTTGATTTCTAGATGATGCTTTGAAGGTTTGACGAAGACACCGTGCGTTACACTTGAGTGAAGTTGTATATAAGTCAATGGTCTTGTAAACTTGTCAAAGTTCTAGAAATAAAAAGGAGTTGCCCTGAGGGGATTTTTTCTGAAATTTATGTCGCATCTTTATTTATAATGGTTGACACTTTCATGCACATAGTTATTTGAGTTTAAGTGCTGAATTGATTTGATTCATAAATTGACTCTAATTAAATAAGTTCATGATTGGAATTTGCGCAACTATTTAAATCAGTATCACACATAGGATTTTTCAGAGCTTATCTGTCGATCACCAACATATAATTAATTGGGTTGAACTTATCAAATTCGAGATGTACCAATAGTTTAATGCAAAGTCATATTTTCTCAAGTTATTACTTCATGTATGACTTTGTATTAACAAGTCACGAACAAGAAGTATTACCCAACCAAGTTAAATACAATAATAAACTTCTAACACACTTGGTCGGCACTAATAATTTACTTTATGTATGACTTCGTCTTTGTCAAGTCAAGAATAAGAAGTCTGTTAAATTTCGTATACAACTTAAATAGTTACAAACAAGTTTTTCCTGACTAAGTTAAATACAGGAAGACATGTAAACATTCCTAACCAATTTTAATACACACATATATTCCTCATACACTTGGTCAGCATTGATAATTGATGTTAAACTTGGATCAATAAAACTATTTATAGCTTCATCTAAGTGAATTAGTAGAATCTATGTCCTTACAATCACAATTTAATAATTCATTATTAAACGATAACTCAGTTGACTAATTGATTAAATAATCATAAGTTGGCAACACAAAGATATGGATTTTTATTCAAATTGTAACTGTATTACATTCAAGATCAAATGAATACAAAATACAGAAAAATATATTCAACTTGACATTTTCCTTGAGCTTTAGAAGTTGGTTGCACTCTCTCCATACCAGCAGAGGGATCATACATAGTATAAGGGGAGTTGATGAAATTGAAATCCCTCAGCATTCGCCTGTTAATACTGCATGGAGTATTAATCAAATGGGGATGACGAACTATTTCATGTACATTATGCAGACTATAATCTCCTAAATATTTAGTGATAAAGCACTGAGAATAGCATCAGCAGGAATCCATGATATATCCAACTTGAATAAGGGCTTGTCATAATTTAACAAACCAGGCTCATTTTAGTACTATAGCTCGCTGTTTCGATCATATTTTAAAAAAGTCAAATAGTTGGTCCATCCCCACCTGTAACCCTTATGATGGCTTTGGGCAAGATGATTATCAACATGGCTAAGGGCTCAGTGTAGCCTTCCATCCAGACCTCCCTGGGTTATTTGTGAAATTAAAAGGTTAACCTTTCAACCTGATGCTGAAGTTTCTTCAAAACATCACTCTTCACTTTTAACTGAACAGATTGGTCGACGATGCTTTATCCTTATCTTCCAGTTTCACAGACAAATCAGCAATGGCCTGACTCTTTGCCTTCAACTGGGCTGCTTGGTCAGCTAAGTTTTTTTTGGTTCTTGCCTTTTCTACAGTTGGTTGGATAGCTCTTTGTTGTCTGAAAGTTTACCCGTGTTTGGTTTTCTTCAAGGATTTAAGTTCTTCTACTAGCCTGGCATTTTCAGCCTCTAAGAAAGAAGCACCTTCATTAGCACCATTAGTAGATGACTTCTTAAAAATGTCCAACTCATTTATGAGCTTATTATTTTCCTCCTCAAGAAGTTTGGATATCTCCCTAGCTTCATCCACTTCTCGGCTCAATAGGAATCCTTTCCTTCTGTATAAGGTGGCATATTCTTCCAGCTTCTTCTCAAAGACCCAACCTTCACTTAATTCTTTGTAGTTATCCTCATAGTCGGCATGGAGTGAAACCAAAGTAAACTTTTGGTATTCTTACATATTTTTAATGATTTCATAATAAGTTGCATTATTTTCCACAGCTTTGTCCAGCAAACAATGGAGTTGAATGTATGATTCTTTTACTTGATCGGATACATCTTGACCAAGTAGGTCGACTAAGTCTTCTTCGAATAGAGGAATATTGTCAGCTTTCAAAAAATTTCTACTCTTCCTGAGTAGGTCAGATTCAGCAAAAACTATGGCCTTCTTCCTAGACTTAAAATAAAAATTACAAATGTAAGTGCACAAGTATGACTACTGAGCAAACATAACACAAAGTATGAAATTTCATTCAACCAAGCAAGAAGGCATAAGTATGATAAATACAAAACATTTAGCCAAAATTAAAAACATTTTCATTAATAGCCAAAGGTGTTACATACTACTGGTCCTATTACAAAGCAGATGAGCAAAAAAGAAAAACAAAGGAGTTAAACCTTCGCCTTGTCCTGAACATTGCTCCAAGTGGGCTGATCGGTAGAAGGGGAAACATCCTCAATGGGCTTTAAAGTATACCCAATAGGTTGAAGAAAGGATTCCCCAGACCCCTATTCATCATCAAAATCTTCCTTTAAGTTTAAAGGAGAGTCTGGATCTTGCTTCGGGAATAATTTAGAATCCGCTATAATGCCGACCTCCTTGAGGGAGTCTGATCATCCATCCTTAAATGATTTATTCCTGACAAACTCAATTTGAGTAGAGGCTGCCAGAAATTCCTTATCCCAGCCTTTAATGAAGAAGTCTTCTTTTATTTTCTTGTTCTTGGCATTCTCTACAACCAGCTCACAAGACAGACCAATAGTTTTCTCCTCAAAAGACTTCAGGAGAGCTTAATTTCCACCAATTTATCTTCGGCCATCTTGGCCTTACTTTTATCAACTGCTAAAATGGTTTCAATAGTTACCAGTTTTCCCTCAGTAAGGGTGGCTTTATCAATATCCTTCTTCAGCTCGGCATCCCAAGTCTTCTGCTTAGACTCTAATAGCTTCCTTGAAGCCTCAACATATTGTCTTAGACCCTCAAGGGCCTCTTGAACATCTCCTCCTGAAAAATGGATTTGATCATCCTTTTCCAACATTTGATTAAAATTTACCAAAAACTTCATAAAGAACAACATGAGATTACAAGGAGTACTGGGAGAAAATAAGACATAAAGGGAAAGTAATAGAGAAGAAAAATTACCATAGCTAAACTTTGGCAAGCATTTTCTACCAACTTCAATCTTAGCAGAAGGGAAAGAGTTGCTCAATCAGCAGAGAGGGTACCAGTCTTAATTAACTTCCTGGTCACAACTAGGATGAATGACAACTGAGGATGACCTTGCAATAGTTAAATCCTCCTAAATCTTCTCGACCAACTCTTGGTAGGAAGAAATCTTCTCCACCTGCTTCTCAGACATACCTTTTCTTATCCTCTTTAATTGAGGCATAACAATATCAACTTCCTTAGAGGTAATGACTTGAGGAAACTTTTCCTTCTCAGAAACCTTGGATTCCTTCTCTGACTTCTTACCATCACCAAACTTTTCAGTCTTCTCGATATTTATCTTAGCAGTTGAAGACAAAGCTCCAGTCATCAAGTCAGGAATCTTTCTCTTTCCCATACTATCAGGTGGAGAAGAGGGAATAATAGAAATGTCCAATGATTCAAAAGAGGATGAAGTCCCAAAATCCTTCTCGGCCACAACAGACTCCTTAGCTAAAGAAGTAGGCACTAGTTCTTCAAGATTTATGGGGGCTAACGCAATAAAAGTGGTGGACCTAGCAACAAAGGAGGTAATTGAACTCCTGTACTACAAAAAATACAAAGCAACTCTAGGGTGTTCCTCGCCAATCCTTTGGTGAATGTTCCAAAGGAATTTTAATTCAAGGATATTGACATCCCCTTCTTGGGGACACTTCTTCTTCCTCTCAACTATGCAAAATAAGACAAGTAAACACTAAGTCAACATATCGTCAAATAATTAGTCAACAAAAAATAAAGGAATACAGTAATTTAACAACCTATGTCGTGTACCACTTGGGGGCACCTAGGCCCATCATAAACCTCTCCTCTTTGAAGAGGATCATGTTGTCAATTCTTTATAATAACTCCATAATCAAAATAGTCTTTATTGGAGTTTGGAAAATTGACAGCCAGGGCTCTATTGGCAAACCTTGTTTTCATGTAGTAAGTGTATCACTGGTAACCCATTTATAATAGACTATCAGCTCAGGGATGCCAATGTGGGTTCCATGTATTTGGTTAAGCCTATGAATCCCATTTTCTACTCTCTAGGTGTTGGGGACTACTCTAGCTGGAATGACATCAAAGTATTAACAAAACTCTAGACAAAAACGATTGGAGGGAAAGGTGAAACTACACTCAGCAATGAATAAAGACGGAATCCAGTGACCCTCTGGCAGTGATAACACCTCAACAGGTGCTACAGGCATTTCTAATTCTACCCAGTCAGGATGTTCCTTTCCCGCCTAAATTCATCTAGAGAATCCCCATGAACTATGTAAACCGTGACTACAGTAAAGAAAGAAAGAAATTGAAATGAAAAAGTAGAATAAAGCTTACAGAGAAAATGGTGACTGAAGTGAAGGTAGAATGTAAAGGAAAGCTCAAAGACAGAGAACTTAGAGAAGAAGGAGAGTTTGAAAGCTTGGAAAAGTTATGGTGTGAAAAAATGACAAACTCTCGTCTCTTATAGCTTACCTGGAAAATTATGCAAGAAATGATTACTTGTATCGATGATTGACGTTCTGACGGCTTCACAGTTCTGAAAGTGAAAAAATACCAATACAACCTTTGACGGTTCGCTAATTCTTGAATTATTTACAAAATTTCCACTACAAAATCAAAACATGGAAAATCTTCACTAGTCCTACACGTCGACAAGTGCTGACCAACTTTGAAAAAAATATACTCCATCCTTTTAAATAAAACATCAAGAATATAGTATTGGAGGAAGTCGTTGATACCAAAAATTATCCACCTACGTGGACCAATCAGAAATGGACACTTGTTTCGTTACGTGGCAGAAATCCTAGTCAACAATCACTTAGCCAACTGTGAATATAGTTGCTCGAAAGGCATGCCGACCAACATGAAGAATGCAGACCATGAAAGTAAATAAAAGGTCACCACATGGGAGGAACAACCAAGGGTCTTTTCGCACGTGGTATATACAATCAACCATCACATTCATTAGGTACGGGTGTAAATGCTTGAATATATAAAGGTATTCCAACCCTTGATCTCCGGGTCACTATAAGCACATTGTATCCCTTTCCAAAAAAGGCATGATAGAACGAACTCTAGGAGATTCTTCTTAACAAGAGTACCTATCTTTGTGTAATCACAAAAATTAATACAATAACAATGGACGGAGTCTTTCTTGCACTGTCGAACCACTTTAAAAATTCTCTGTCTTTTATTTTATTATCTCATTGAAATCTTATATTTTATTTGTGATTAGAAAATTAGATCTAATCCATTTTTTGACATCAACACTTATGATTTGGACATGTTAGTAACTTGTCAGTGTCTGCATAGAGCGTTCTCTAGTTTGAGGTGGACTTATACTAGCCTTTGATGATGTGAGAGGTCTGTTAAGATCTTAAAAAAGGTAAATAGCGTCCATTAAATTAGAGATGTGAGTTGTTTAAAGCCAAATGTGGAGTTAGGTGATTAGACTTGCATGTCTGAGTAGTATTAATTTTGTGATAAGGACACATTAGGTCCATTGGTTAGGTAACTGCGGGTGGTTAATAATGATGATGTGATTAGGAGAACTTAATACTTCGAGTTGTGTCAGCTCATAAGCATTTGACAATTTGCACTACACCTCTAAAATGTCACCTTTCAGTCGTCCACCCTTGTCACGGTCATTGACCGTGACAAAAAAACACTCTTTTTATGTCACGGTCATTGACCGTGACAAGACCGTGACAAAGAATTGTCACGGTCATTGACATTGACATGACCATGACAACTTCTACAGTAAGAAAAGCCCTAGGCTTCTTTTTTCCCATCCTTTTTTGGTTCCCCCCCCTCTCTCTCTAAGCGATTTCTGCTCTCTCTCTCTCTCTAAGGTATGTTTTTTTCTTCCTCTCTTTCTCTTTCATTTCTATATGTGTGTATATATATGTGCGTGTATATATATGTGTATGTATGTGTATATGTGTGTGGTGGTGTGTGGTAGGGGAGGGGGGCAGGGGGTGGTGGACGTGGGGTGGTGCAGGTGTGGTGGGTGTGGGGCGTGGTGGGGTGGTGGTGGGGGTGGGGTGGGGTGTGTGTGTGAGCATGTGTGTGCGTGTGTGTGTGGCGGGGGGAGGGGCAGGGGGTGTGGTGGTGGTGGTGGGGGTGTGGGGTGTGTGTGTGTGTGTGTGTGTATGTGGTGGGAAAATTTTAACAATTGTATAGCTTTAATTGTAATTTTAATTTTATAGTTTTAGATGAAAGTAAATTAATAATTAGTGCCAATTTCATTTGAAAGTAGGATTGCCCCTTATTGTAAATTAATAAATTAATAATTGTATAGTTTAATTGTTAGTTTAATTGATGAAATGAATTAATTGAGTAGATGAATTAGAAGGAGTACGGGATGCACATTTATTATTAACATTGTTGTTGGATTATTTTGTTTAGTAAATGTTGGGTTGGTTAGTTTTAAAAGTGGCATGACCACTGGATTATTGTCCATATGGGGTGAGATTTTTCAACTTTTGAATAATTGAATTTGAATATAAATAAGACATAATTAAATGAAACATACTATATATAATTATTAATAATTAAATTTGAATATAAATAAGACATAATTAAATGAAACATAGTATGTATAATTATTAATCATTATTGGATTATTGTGTGTGTGGTGGGGGGCAGGGGGTGGTGTGTGTACGTGTACGTGTGCGTGTGTGTGGTGGGAGAGGGGGTGGGGGCAGGGTGGGGGAAAGGGGTGGGGAAAGGTGAGGGAGGAGGGGGAAGGGATGGGGCAAGGGGGTGGGGCAAGGTAGTTTAATTGAGTAGATGAATTAATTGAGTAGATGAATTATAAGGAGTACGGGATACACATTTGTTGTTGACATTGCTGTTGGATTATTTTGTTTAGTAAATGTTGGGTTGGTTAGTTTTAAAAGTGGCATGACCACTGGATTATTGTCCATATGGGGGTGAGATTTTTTAACTTTTGAATAATTGAATTTGAATATAAATAAGACATAATTAAATTAAACATACTATATATAATTATTAATAATTGAATTTGAATATAAATAAGACATAATTAAATGAAACATAGTATATATAATTATTAATCATTATTGGATTATATGTGTGTGGTGGGGGTAGGGGTGGTGTGTGTACGTGTGCGTGTGTGTGGTGGGGGTGGGGGTGGGGGCAGGGTGGGGGAAAGGGGTGGGGAAAGGTGGGGGCAGGGATGGGGTAAGGGGGTGGGGCAAGGTAGTTTAATTGAGTAGATGAATTAATTGAGTAGATGAATTAGAAGGAGTACGGGATACACATTTGTTGTTGATATTGCTGTTGAATTATTGTGTTTAGTAAATGCTGGGTTGGTTAGTTTTAAAAATGGCATGACCACTGGATTATTGTCCATATGGGGGTGAGATTTTTTAACTTTTGAATAATTGAATTTGAATATAAATAAGACATAATTAAGTGAAACATACTATATATAATTATTAATTGAATTTGAATATAAATAAGACATAATTAAATGAAATATAGTATATATAATTATTAATCATTATTGGATTATTGTGTGTGTGGTGGGGGGCAGGGGGTGGTATGTGTACGTGTACGTGTGCGTGTGTGTGGTGGGGGCAGGGGGTGGTTTGTAGTAATTGTACATATTTGCATGTCTTCTTCTAATTTTTTTTATCTGTACTAATAACATTTTTTTACTGCAAATGTCTCCTTCAGGTATTAAGGCGAGGATGATGATGCTGGTTATGATGATGTCGTCTGGACTCGGTGGTAGCAGAGGCGACGAGGGCTCCTCGGCCCCTAGGCTCCCCAAATACAGGAAATTTTGGATTACCATTGAGAACAGGTTGGAGCTATTAGCGAGACCCCTCGAGCTGCTAAAGACGGCCATCGGCCCGGGGTTTATGAGTTGGAAGGAGGTGCCATATGAGCTCAAGTTAACTGTTTGGGCGGCACTACAAGTAATATATTTATATTTATATGAATATTTCAATTTCAATTTCAATTTTGATTTCAATTTCATTTTATATTTGTATTTATATTTATTCGCAACTAACATTGTATTTGTTGGACAGGAACAATTCAACTTGGATCCAAAGCTACGCGATTCCGTCTTGGAGCAGTTGAGGGACCAACATAAGACGTGGAAGAAAAATATGTGGACATGGTACTTTGGGAAAACATGAGAGTCCATTATCCAATGGCGTGAATCCGTCCCGTCGAAGGAGCCGATCTCATTGGCACAATGGCAAAAGTTCATTGACAATGAGATCGGTGAACGAAAATTGGCATCTCGCCAATCAAGGAGGGAAAATCGGGCAAAAAAGACGAACGTGCACTACTCCGGCCGGACGTCTTACGCCGAGGTGGAGCATAGGATGAAGGTAAGATTTAATTTTTGTATAACTACAAAAATATATTATTCTTTATTATTTTACTTTGTGGGGCCGATACTAATTTTACTTTATTTTATTTTAGGGGGTAGGGAGTGGCCCTAGGGGTAAGCCACATAAGTTCGATAGTTATGTGGCTCTTCGGACGAAGAAGGGGAAGGACAAGGAGGTGTCCCCGAGCGTCGCGGCCACGATTGTAAGTAATCCGACAGTTTAATTTTTGTTAATTACGTTATAATTTTTTAGTTTACTTATTTTACTAATCATGTGCTTTTTGTCGTTTCAGGCAAAGCTTAAGGAAGTGCATGAGTCACAGTCTGATGCCGACAAGGCGTCTTTGTCCATAGACGCACTTAGCCAAGTGCTTGGCTCTGATCGCAAGGGGAGGACAAGGGGGTGAGCTTGCGGGTGGCCAAATCTAGGATCATCGGATTGGAGACGAGAGACACCGGGTTGGCTCGAACGGTGGATTCACATGAGGCGAAGCTGTCTCGTTTGGAGGAGACGGTCCAAGATATGTACTCATTCATGAAGCGTACATTGGGCGGATACCGTATGGGGAAAGGGAAGGAGAAGGTGGTGGAGGAGGAGGTGCGGGAGCCCGAGGCGCAGGATGGCGAGGATGTGGACCTCGCTGCTTCATCACCGACACGTGCGTACTTCGATAATCCACTTCCTTATTTGGCTCCCTTCCCCAGACCGATGTAGACACTTGGTTGGCCGAGCGTGTTCATATTGGACATATTTGATGGCCAGCGGATAAGGAAGGGGTTGAGGGACCCGAATATCGTCGAGAGTGGAATAGTTCATGGACGTGCGCTTCAAGAGATCGAGTCCAAAGTTCTCGTCATGCATGTGATACCCGGGAAGGAGAACTCCCTATTGTGATTGCACGAACAATGCGACACGATATATATTAGCGGGTGTATCAATTCATATATCGTGTGGCCTACTCACCTCCTCACATTTACCTAAGACATGTAGTAACATTATTTTTAAGTTGGTACATTTGAATTATATTTGGATTATATCGTCATGTATATTGTTTCTATTTTGAATATATATTTGCATTATCTTTAGTTTATTTGGATATATGATGTTTGAACAGGTACAACGTTGCTATAACAGGTACAAATATACTGCTGGGCAGTGGCAGTGGCCATACTGCCCAGCAGATTGTTTTGAAATTCTGCCTAGAATTATCATGGTCATTGACCGTGACAAGTCCTTGACAAAGGATTATTATCACAGACTTGTCACGGTCATTGATCGTGACAATTATTTAAAAAGGGTCAAGGTTTTGTCACGGTTAATAACCATGACTAAACTTGTCACGGTCATTGACCGTGACACGCCTGTGACAGTTCTAACGAACTTGTCACGGTCAATGACCGTGACACGTCCTTGACAAAAAAAGTTATCTCGCCCCGAATTGTCACGGTTATTGACCTTGACAAGTCGAACTTGTCAAGATCAATGACCGTGATAATTAGGCAGATTTGGTGTAGTGTTGGTAGGCATGTATATACGTGTTGGTCACTACTTCAGGATGTGTACTCGGACTTGGTTGATAGGATGATATCATTATAGATGAGTTCTTTAATAATTATCATACGATGGATGTGCATTGTAAGCTATGATGTGAGCTGCGAATCGTTGACGGTAAGTGTGTTACAAGTATAACGATAATGATTTGAAGTGACATAGGAGTAAAACCTAGATAGCCTTATATGATGTGGTATTGGAGAATATGATGAAAAATTTGAGGACTAGGATCCCTTGTTTCGTCGTTAGTATAAACACGCCATCTTAGTACTCATAAATATCTTCTCAGGCCCCTAACACTCCTCCTCTCTCCATAAACCACTAGGTTATACTCCGAGAAGTGATATGAAGGTCATTGAGTGCTCTTAAGCCCCATTTGACTTCGGTCAACTCGCCAACCTGAAGGGCTTTGAATTCCCTTTCCAATGGTCGCACGAACGACCCTTTTTACTCGAAAGGATATTGGACACTTTTGGACCCCATTTAACCTTGGTTAACTCTCCAACCTGAGTGAAGATTGATGAAACCTTGAAGGGATCTGAATTCCCTTTCCAATAGTCCATACCGTGCGCTAATCGGCCACACGGCTCACACGAATGACCATTTTTACTCCGAAAGGCCACCAGGCACTTTCGAGCCCCGTTTCACCTTGGTTAACTCTCCAATTGGATCCAAGCTGAATGAAATATCAAAGGGCGCATAATTCCATTTCCATTGGTTAATGCCATGTGTAAATTGGCCTTCTGGTTCGCATGAATGACCCATTTTACTCCAAAATCCCAGATATCATTGGGTGCTTCCAATCATATTTTGACTCGGTTCAATTATGAACCCTAAAGTGGATCAATGGATTCTAGAATGGGACTAAATTTCATTTCCAACGGTTCTGTCCGTGCCTGATTCAGACTTATGCTTTGCATATTATGCACGTTTTAAAAAAAAGTCCGTTCCGAACTGCCTATATGCACCCTAGACCCCCTGCTTATCGACATGGTGTACTTTCCTTGCCCAGCAAGGCAGTCACTATGCCGATAGGTAGGCCAGGGGCCTGGCCAATTGTCACCCATAATCCAAAAATGTCAATATTTAAAAAGCCCATGACCTCACTCTTAGGGGCCCCTTTTTCAGCAAGCAACAAACATTCTCTCGAAATCAGAGCCCAATCATTCCTAAAAAAAATTCTATTTTCCAACATTCTCACCATTTCTCATACCTCACTTTCCTACCACCTTTAGTCACTTATCTCACTCTACTTTACCACTCTTATACCACTACAAAATCAGCTTACATACCTTCTAAATTCAGTAGCAAAAGTCTTATAAGAGGTCTATTCCTAAATCTTTTCTAATTTACTCATTTAGAGTTATTTACTAACTTTATTCCCATTTTGTGATATCTTTTATTCTTATTTCATTATCTCACATCAAGTAACATGCATTTTTTTATTATTAGTATTCACATAATTTATTTTCATAATAACACGAAAAGACAAGAAAAATGGTTTACTGTAAATTTCAGAGGTAAGACTTCCTGATTTTCTCACACTTTTACACTTGAACACACTTTCTACAAAAACATTTAAAAAGTAGTATTAAATTTAGGTTTATCATTTAAAACCTGCCCCTATGATATGTCAAACTACGTGAACTTTAATGCCCCTTGGGCTACATAGGTGTCTCGAGCCAATATTGGGATTCGAGTCCTCTTTTTTCGTTTTATGCATTTATACTATATTATATCTATTTTGTGAGTCATGAACTCCTATATATTAGTGTATCATACGATATTCACCTTCGCTTTCCCATAAAGATTTGTGATTTGGCAAACACTCACATAATATGTTTATGTTATTTTAGGTACATTTCTCCGGATGGTTCCGCTCAGTCTTTCCCATGAAGCGAGTCGGATGATTTCCTTCTCCTGTTATTTATACTAAACACATGTACACACACATCATGCTTTAGAGAAAAGAATAATACTAACATATCCCATGAGAGATCGAAAGGGTGGAATGGGTGCCTAACACGTTCCCATTTTGTAACTTAGTCCCTGTACCCTCTATTCACTTGGTTTCATATGCATCAGTATGACCTTGGTGACGTTCTTTTAAGGAGGCTACATTTTCTTTTGCCTATTTTGAGAAAAATAGGCTAGAGACCCCATTCCTTCATGTTATCCCATTTTAATGATGGATGATTTTATATAACCAAGGCAGCCCCCGAAGACATCAATGCGAGTGACGGAAAAAAAGGACCCCCATATCCTAAAATCACTCAAGCATGCATGGTGAGGAAGAGAGGGAGACTTCTTCGAGGTCCTCCCTCCTGTCTCGATTTTGGCGCTAGCTCGCACCGCAGGAATCCGACCCAGATGGCCACAGTGGCGACTCTGCTGGGATTTTTTTTAGAGAAATAAACTCTATTTTCAGATGGTTATTATTTATTTTCTCTCCTTTTTTATGTGTACATGCACCTCAATTTGTACATTCTCCTTGCTCCTATGATTACATCTTGAATCTATCTCATTCTTATCATAATGATTATCCTTACCATGCTCTTTTTTACCACATGTATATATCACCTTCTCGTCATATGCTTCATTTTTACATATTCACCATGTTCTACACTATGATCACTTGTATATATTCTCCATGTTCATTTCACACACACAAACACACACACTTGTATATAATCTCACTTCTACTTACATGCTTCACACACCACTTGTAGATTATCCATGCTTAGTTTCACTAGCACACACCCTCATTTTTTATCACTTGTATATCTCTATGCTCACTTACATGTTTCATGCACAACTTGTAGATTATCCATTCTTAGTCTCACTAGGACACACTTCCAGTTTCCTTCACTTGTATATATTCAAATGATTTTTCATTCACACTATTCTCATGTCACTCTCTCACCTTACACATATACCTCTCTTGTATATTCACATATTCACAATGTATCACCATGCTTTGTATAGTCTTCATGCTCCGTGTATGTACTTCCCAAATTTACTTTCCATGACCATCCCTCTTATCTCATGATATGTGTATATTCTCCCTCATAGTGGTAGTTCTCCCTTTACTTGTCATACAAAAATTCTCCATAAGATACTAATTAAGACCCATTCAATTTTGCACACTACATTACCTAAGCATGGCAATATTGACCAAAATTTTATCCCGTACTAGAGGGTCATTTTTTGATGGGTGTTGGTCCTGCGAGGTGCCATTAATCTAAGCGATATGATTCTCACCTTCCATAGGCCTTGTACCTTTGACGTTGATCAAACGGTTCCCCCTTCATCATATCGCTTGACCGAACTCACGAGGGAGGTATATAGCATGGAATTCGTTCACATACATCGAGTATATCAAATTCTCTCTTACACATATGGTCCCCACGAGGTATATCGTGAGTAAATTCACATATACTCAGGTATATCAAATGGTTTGTCCCCATGTATCGGGTAATGATTGACCTTATAGGAAAGAGGTATATCATGGAACTCATGCCAAAAGAGGGAACTTTTCCACTAACCCACCAATTCATCAACCTTATATAGGGGTCTGCCCTAGGACACACATATCTAGATTGTCGATTACAATGCGAAACTCTGCCAAAATTTTGAGTCCCCATACCGCCTGACTTTTCATGCTATTTTGCTAATTTTTAAAACAGTCCCCTATCCGTGAGCCTGAAAATAAGTCAAACCGTGGGTTGCATATTATACCCAATATTTTTCCCAAGCTCGGGTTCTGTCTGAAGTTTTTCTTGCATTTTAGGTAAACATAATATTAGTGGAACCTAGTAATATTAACCATGATGAGGATTTCCATTTTCTCTCTTTTAAAAAAAATAAATACAAAAAATATATCTTCCCTTCCTTTCAAAAGAAAATACCAAAAATACTCCATTTATCTTTAAAAAATAAACCAAAATCATTTTTCTTCTCAAGATTGATCCCATACCCACATCTTTGGCCTGGCTCCCTATTGGCTCCGGTCTTTCGTCAAATCACCCTGAAGCTCAAACGGTGTCCTCCAAGTTTGAGACTTGCCTCCATTGTTATTTATAGAAAATATAGACCAGGCCCTAAATGTTAAACTAGATTTGATGGCCATCCTAGCTCAGCTCAGTGCTAAAATTGACAACCTTAAAGCGGATGTCCAAGAGATGCAACGACATTGGGCCCAAACTCTCAAGGCTCATTACACAAAATACTCTTTTCCCATGCCATGGGACTGCCAGATCCTGAGCCAATTTGGGTCTCAAAAGAGTATCAACATGCCCCGCGTGACCCACTTGCATATGGGCTACCACCAACTCAACTACCAATTTTAAATCTTGCCCAACTAGGGGCTAATCTGTCGGTGCATGCGGATCCTAAGGAAGAAGAAAGAAATAAGGCCAAGAAAGCCCTCAAGATACTGTCAAAGAAATTTGACCAAGTCAAGATCTTCAAAAATTATATGGACCATACCCTCATGTCTCCTTGTCCTAAAGTTAGATTACCAGAGAGGTTCAAGATGCCATATATTGAGAAATTAGGAGGAAGCAGGGCCCTGATTGTGCATCGATGCATCTATCATCGATCCATGGCCCTCTTTGGGGATTAAGAGGGGATAATGGCCTAAATGTTTTAGCAAACCCTGAAAGAGAGTGCCCTTAAGTGGTTCCCGTCCCTTAAGGAATCCAAAATCCGCAACTGGGAGGATGTGGCTAGGGAATTCATGTCAAAGTACAAATACAATGAATAATTGGAAGTTACATGCAGAGACTTAGAGCCACTCAAGAAGAATATTGAGGAGTTAGTTAGTAGTTTAATCGTAAGATGGAGAGAAAAATCTACTACCATGACCAACAGACCATCAGAAGAAGAGCAAGTGAGTATAGTAAAGAAGAACTTCCAGCCCCATATCTGAGCATCGATGGGAGGCAGTATTGTCCACACTTCAAAGACCTTTGGCAGGTTAGTGTGGAGATAAATGAAGGGTTTGCTAGCCATATGATGTAACCGAAACCAAAAAGATAGATCAAGTAGTTTATGTCAAAAATGTATGACAAACCAACCAATACCTCACTATTGAAAATCAACAATATATCCCAACTTGCCACTTTCTGGTCAATTAAAAGTCATCCTTACCTACCAGAAAGAATATACTGAACTCCACGCTCCCCTTTCAAAAGTCTACCCAAACCTTCTGTCTCGAAACCTCATCAAGCCATTGGAACCCCAACTATTACCAAATCCCCTTTCCTTAGAACTTCAAATATTCAATTTGATTTTCACCAGATCTCATGGCACACCACCGACCAGTGTTCTAGCTCAAAAATGTGATATAGGGTCCCATAGACTAGGGCATCATCGCTCTACTAGATAATCCTAAACCCACCACCACTCATAGCCCTCTCCCAACACATGGAACCGGGATGAACACTTCCCAGTAGGAAACCCAAATTTTGACCCCTCCACCCAAATCTTGACCCCTTCACCCAAATCATGCCAGTCAAAACACTCAGTTTAGAACACTCAGCTTACCTAAAATCTCACCCAGATCCCTTAAGGATTTCCCATCCTTTCTCTTACATCCCATGAGCTTCATTAACCAAGCTCTATCCTCACTCGAGCTTATATTATTGTCTAGACCTGATTGGAGGGGAAGGTATGGAATTACCTATAGTTTTGGGCCAACTCCGGAGGTTTGGGATTAAATTACCCACTGAGATAACTATTGACTACAGAAGGTTCATTGGCTTGTTCATGGAAGCCCAAAGTGGGATCGAGAATTAGATAAATGGGTTTTGCCTATAGAAGAAATAGTTTTATACGACGTAGTAAGACCATGTCAGATGTGTTCCTAAAAAAAGGAAGATATACAGCATCCCCGAGTTACTCACGAACTTGAAGCTTCAAGAGTGTCTGGTCCCTTTATTCCTTCACCTCCCTGCTGAGTGGGAAGAATTTTATGATGAAGCCATGGAAGTTTTTAAATGCATTAACTACTCTTAGCAGGATGATATCGTCTCCAAAGGATGAGGTGATGATTTTGAGAGCACAAACGAAAAATCAGAAGGCGAGGATTTCCCTTTATATGGATAACCTGAACTATGGTATGACCCCACTAATGAAAAATAAAGTTGGGGATGGAAATCTTCTTCAAAGATGACAACGCCTTGGATGAGAACCAGAGACATGAGGTGGAACCTCTGATTGAGAAAGCCACAAAAGCACTAAAAACCTTGAAGAGAGCAACATCGAGGAGTCATTCAACCTGCAGACACTGGGGCTGAGCCTCTGTATGATTCGATAAAAGATCGCGCTATCTGACCCTTCTGCGAAGATCATCACTATTAAAACACCTCTCCTTAAGTGGCATGTTGTTACAGTCCAGCCTGCTCAAGCCAATCTAAACCATGTTATCCTCTCTCTCTAAGAGATCCATAAGCCTATTACTGTGTCTCCTATTTATGATATTATTATAAGCAAGGCCTCTTTTGTGGAGGTTCTCAATGTTGTATATCCTAAAAATGATATAAATGAGGATTTTGAGTATCTTGTTGTGCCTTATATTAATTGTCTTGATTCTAATGGAACTCTTGATGATGATGATTTAGTAAATGAACAATTCTTAACTGATCTCAACAAGGAAAAAAATAAACAAAATAATCGCATTCAAACTAATGATGATGAGACTGTTCTTATTAATCTCAGTTCTAGTAGACATCTGCAGGAGATTGGGATAAGGTCTACCCTCGATGTGCTTGAGCGGGTGCAATTCAAAGATCTTCTAAAAGAGCTCGTGGACGTCTTCGCATGGTCCTACGATGACATATCCGACATTGATCTATAGGTAGCTTAGCACGATATCCTACATTACTGAGAGAAAACCCATTAGGAAAAACTAAGGAATCTTAGAATAAAATGGTCCCTCAAGGTCAAAGAAAAAGTCATGAAATAGTTGAACGTAGGCTTCATTTGCATAGTCAAATACCTTACATGGCTTGCAAACATTGTCGTATTGCTAAAACTGTGTTAATTGACTATCGAGATTTGAACAAGGCATCCTAGAAAGATCATAGACAACACAACCAACCACGCCATCAAATCATTTATCGACAGTTTTTTTTAGTTCTAACTAGATTAAAATGCGTCCTGACCATCAAGAAAATACCGCCTTTATCACCCCCATAGGGGACATTTTGGTACACAGTCATGTCATTTGGGATCAAGAATGCCTCGGCTACATACCAAAGGACTGCCATAACCACCTTGCATGACCTTATCCATAAAGAAGTTAAGGTATATGTTGACAACATGATCATTAAGCCCAAGACTCAGGAAGGCCACATTCCCGCACTGAGAAAATTCTTCAAGTGACTGCGACAGTACCATATGCGGCTCAACCCACAGAAGTGTATATTCAACATCACTAAAGGAAAACTCCCTGGGTTTATGGTTAGTGAGAAAGGGATTGATGTAGAACCCACCAAACTAAAATTCATGCTCGAGATGCCACCAACCCAGATAAAGAAAAAAGTACGAGGATTCTTGGGGAGGCTTCAATACATCAGTCGGTTCATCAGCTAACTGACCTCTATCTGTGAACCGATTTTTAAACTTCTCCATAAGGACTCAATGAAAGTTTGGAGTGAGTTGTGCTAAAAATCCTTTGATAAAATCAAATGATACCTCACCCGACCTCTGGTACTCATGCCTCCATAGTCGGGTCTCCCCCTCCTCTTGTACTGACTGTCACCGATATTATAGCAGGGGCTTTATTGGTATAATTCATTAAGGAATCTCGTAAGGTGAGAGAAATCTACCATCCTAATCGAAAACTAGATGGGTACGAAGTTAATTACACTGTGTTAGAGAAGGCATATGTAACCCTGGCCTGGGTCATAAAAAATTACGGCACTACATGCTGGCATTCCCCCTCAAACTAGTATCTTGAATGGATCCCATAAAATACCTAGTGGAGAAATCTTCTCCGTTAAGTCGAATGGCCACTGGATGGTGTTACTAGTCAAGTTCGACATTATGTAGGTGACACAAAATTCTATGAAGGGGAGGGCCATATCTGATTCTCTTGTCGACCATCCCATGGAAGGAACCAAAATTTGGGTCTTCGAATTTCTAGATGAAAACTTCCTCTGCACCTCTCGAGAGGATCTCATGTGGCAGATGTTCTTCGATGAATCCTCCAATAAGAAAGGATATGGTATTGGGATACTCTCGATCACTCCCGATAACTCTCACACCCCCATTTCCATTAAACCGGGCTTCCTTTACATCAATAATATGACAAAATAAGAGTCATGAATGGTGGGGTTTAAGATCTCCCTCGAGAAAGGAATCAAGCACATGGACATCTATGGGGACTCTGCATTTATTGTCGAATAAAGTCTCAGGAAATAGAAAGTCAAAGATGAGAAGCTCCTACCCTTCCACAACCATCTAGAAGATATTTCCTCTCGATTCAAAGATGTCATATTCCATTACCTTTCTTGCTCGAAAAATAGCAAATCCAATGCACTATCAACCTAGGCCTTTATAGTTTACATGCCCGAGGCAATGATAATGGCCCCCTTCCTGCTTCAGAAGCAAGTTGCACCCACCCACTGCTACCACATTGATTTTATCCCAGAAGATAATCCATACATGGTAAGATTGTGGTATTATGACATTTAATGCCTCCTCATACATAGTAGGTATCCTTGAGACATAAACAAGAAAGATCATGAGACCATTCACAAATTGGCTGCCCAGTACATCATATGAGACAAAAGTCTTTTCAAGAGAAACTTTGATGGAACCCATTTTCATTGCATAACAAGGGATGGAATTGAGTAAATGGTGAAGAAAATACATAGTAGGGAATGCGGATACCATATGAGCAGTCACATGATTTCCAAGAAGATCATCCATTACGGGTAATACTGAACCACCATGGTCCAAGACTGCACTGCTTATGTTCAGAGATGACTCAAATGCCAAAAGTTTGCTAACCTCCAGCACTTGCCTCCCCAAGAATTATATAACATGACCTCTTACTAGACCTTTTCTACCTCGGACACAGATATCAAAGGGAAGGTCACTCCCAAAGCTTCAAATGGTCACGAATTCATCCTAGTCGCAATTGACTACTTCACGAAATGTGTTAAAACGAGTCATACGGGATACTCAATGCGAAAAGGGTTGTCAATTTCATCAAAAATAATATCATCTGCATCCATGGATTTCCCTACAAGTTGGTATCAGACAATGGACTCCACTTCGAGGCTGAGGTCATTGAATTAGTCGATGAGTATGGTATTAAAAAACACATATTCTCCCTACCGGTCCCAGAAAAAATGGTGCTATCGAAGCTTCCAACAAGAGCCTCAAGACCATCATCAATAAGATGATAAAAAACTAAATATATTGAGTCGATCGAATCCTATATGCCCTCTACGGCTCCAGCACCTCCATCAAAACACCCACTCGAACTACCCTAATTCTATGGTATATGGCATGGAGGTTGTTCTCCCCGTCGAAGTAAAAGTGCTTCTCTAAGGGTTATGCTTGAAAGCAAGGTCAGTGAGGAAGACTGGCATCAGAGCCGATATAATGAACCCTCTTTCCTAAATTAAAAAAGATTAAAAGATCTATACTACATATAAGGGTACCATCGCCGGCTCGTGCGATCATTCAATAGGAAAGTCAAGGACTACGGTGTCCAAGAAGGAGATCTTACCCTCAAAGAAATTATAGAATCTGTTTGGGATCCGAGAGTAAAGTTTAAAACCTAATTAGAGTGGCCCGTGCATTGTTAAGAAAATACTATGAAGTGGCAACGCTATGCTCACAGATCTCGACGGAGAAGGAATGGCACGTCTAGTCAACCTATATGATCTCAAAAAGTTTTACCCTTAATCCAAACTCTCTTAGAGCTACAACTCTTCTCATTCCCCTTTTATTCTAAAAAAAATATCCATTTCCCTCTAATCAGAACTATGTAGGACTTGATCCTCTCAATTCATCCCTTTTAAAGGAAGTTCATAAATTTTTAAAACCTAAGAGGTGCATAGGCATGCCATAAAACACACATGGGCATAGTCCTTTCTTTCTCACAAAATGTTATTATTTTCATCCCCCAATAATGGTGATCTCTCTCATCATTTTAATAAATAAAAGGATTATGCATGCCTTAGTGATTGGTGTAGACATTTCAAATACAAAATTCATCAAAATACACAACATAGTATGTCAAAATCACTTTTATTTTATTTTATCCAGGAATATGGCTATTACATGAAGAATCAATGAAGGAGTCAAGCAAACCACCCCCACCTAAACCTCACACAACCTATAGATCTCTTCCATTAAACCAGCTTCACAAAAAGATAAAAAACTTTCCAAACACCTACCTAAAACTAAAACACAAATTTCTATAAACACAAACCTATCCCAGTTTCTCAAAAACTTATCCTCAGCTACCATATGGTCCCACCTCGTCATCATTACCTGCCCCGGGAGGCCCCTAAGTAACCTACTCCTAATTATTTCTCTAGATGCGCTCTATGCGATGGTAGGACTTAATGAGCTTTGACAAAACAATGACACCCTCTTCTAAAATGTCAAACATAATAAGTCATCTCTGCCCAGTGTCCTCCACCAGAATCTTCTCAACCACCCGTTTCCATAGCCACTTAAAATAGTCCCTTAATATGAACCTAACCTCGCCAAGAGATTGTGACGGATGGGTAGATGGCCGATGACACTGCCATAAAGGCCTTAGTATCATACTTAAGGACTCGATTCAATCCTATACCAGAAAGAAGTTTGTTATGCAGGTAGGAGCAATATGCTCCCATCCCACTAGTGCAAAAGCTGCTAGAGAAAGTAAAAAGAAGTCTGGTGAAGACTAACTAACCACACATACCAGTATTCCACCAATTGTAAAACGGGCTGCAAGTTCCTCCATAACGGTACGGACCTATGAAGGCATCGGTCCTTGTGCTCCATAATCCTTTCAACCCAGTTCTCTATCCATGGGACAAAGATAAAGAAGGGCCTAGAAAAATAGTTGGGAATGCCCGATAGAGGGTACTTAGGAGGGGCTGCTAGGCACCATCTCTCACAAATCCTTCTAGGCAGCTAAGTCATTCAATGTGTTCAATAATACCACCATAGCAGGACTACAGTGGTAGAATAACCACATCACTATCGTGTCCACCTAAAGGTCATCCTTCAGATAGCCCGTCACCAATAAAAGCCTAGCAGTCAAACCCAAGGCCACAACACTAGTGAAGCCATTATCAGTACAGTCTCTTTAACACACTAGATTCAACAAAATCTAGCAATGGTGACCATATCCACTTAACATCAATCTTTCTATCTCCCCATCCATAGACCAACCAAACCAATAATGATTTTGGAAAAATCTTAACACCAAGAATGCAAAAAGAATTCCATAAGAGATATGTACCTGAACAAAGAAGTTGACAAGTAGGCTGGGGATATGTCGATCACACTCTATTTTGGGAAACTCTCATTCATATCTTCTAATACTTTTTATTTTAAAATAAGTCCCTTCAAAGGGGAACTTTTTGCAACCAAGCCTTTAAGACCTTCCTCTATTCGAAAATGCTAAAGGCATATTAAAAAAATTCCAAAAAACACATTTTTTCTACTTTTTCTCAAAAATCTCAGTAGCAAATCAAATTTAATGTAGAGTAAGCCATTAAATCAAGATAATCGAACAAAAGATGGAGCATTTTTTCCTTTTTGAGTCGCTTTTCAGGTACAAAGCCGCTAAATCAAGCATACAACCTAGATAATGCAAAGCTCCTCCGATCACATGATGGATCCACAAGAAAATCCCAAAAGGAAAGAACCAGATATGGATGTCCTCTCACCCTCTACTAGAAACCACCACATTTAGCCTTGCATTCCCATAACCCCCGCGACCCTCAAAGAAAAATTCCAAGGGGTAGAACACCACCAGTTTCCCCAACAAGAAGTCAACCACCTACTAGTGACCTTTCCCCTTTCTTAAGAAGCCCAAGAGTCTGTGCCCTATGCCTATAGACACCTCCCCAAACCTGCCTATTGAAAATCCACTCAAAATTTTGTTACAAAAATGCCAGAAAAATAAAACAAAATGCCCAATTTTTTTACAAAATTCCCCATAAATCCTCACGAAGTCAAGAGTGTCATTTCTTCGAGAAAAACCCATTATGGAGCACTAGGCCAGTTATGAGCCTTGTTAATCCCCAAGAGGATCATTATCACTCACCCTTGTCGTCGATAAACTCCCCAGAAGAACCAAAAATCCAAGGTGTGCCTACACCAAAAGACTCTAAGCTTTCCCCAATAGAGCCATAATTCGAATATTCCCTGCAAATAATATCTTTAGGTCCGCAAAATCAACCTCAATCCTCTAAATTGGTCATCTCCACTTATAGGTTCGCAGAATCATCATCAATCCATTTCTCAAGCATCGATGGGGTGTTTATTATTCGATAACCTTCGCTTGTTCCAAACTCGCCCATCGAGGGGCATTGTAGACACCCAATCTTAGTACCCCTATAAATACCTTCTCAAACCCCAAACACTCCTACTCTCTCCAAAAACCACTAGGTCATACTTTAATAACTGATTTACAGGACATCAGGAGCTCCTAGGACCCATTTAACTCCGGTTAACTCTCTGACCTGAAAAGCTCAAGGAAAGATTGAAGGCCTCTAAATTCCCTTTCTAACGGTTCGCACAATGTGCGAATCAGCGTTACGGTTTGCACGAACGACCCTTTTTATTTTAAAGGCCATCGTGCACTTTCAAGCCCCATTTTCGACTAGAGAAAATCTTGATAAAACCTTGAAGGGATCTAAATTCCCTTTCCAACAGTCCATGCTGTGGGTGAATCAGCCTCAAGGTTTGCATGAATGACCCTTTTTACTTTGAAAGGCCATCGGGTGCTTTTGGCCCCTATTTGATCTTAGTTAGATCTCAAACCTGATTGAAGCTCAATCAAATCTCTAAGTGCATTGAATTCCCTTTCCAACGGTCCATACCGTGCATGAATTGCCCTCACGATTCGCATGAATGACTCGTTTCACTCTGAAAACCCCTCGTTTAGAGATCATTGGGTGCTTCTGATCCCCATTTGACTTTGATCAACTCTAGAAACTGAGAGTGATTGAATGGATTCTTGATGGGCTCTAAATTCCTTTTTCAATGATCCCCGATGTGCACGCTTCGAACTTACAGTTTGCATTTTATGCTTATTTTTTTGAAAAAGTTCGTTCTAGACTGCCTATAAGCACCCGAGCCCCATGCCTATCGACATGGTGCATTTTTCTTGCCCAGTAAGGCAGAAATTATGCTAATAGGCAGGCCAGGGGCCATGTCGATAGGCACCCCACCCTAAAATGGCACTATTTAAAGAGCCCATGACCTCACTCCTAGGGGCCCCTTTTCATCAAGCAATCAATATTCTCGAAATCAGAGCACCATCATTACCAAAAAAATCCTATCTTCCAGCATTCTCACCATTTCTTTTACCTCACTTTCCTATAGTCACTTATCTCACCATACTTTACCACCCTTATACCCCTACAAAATCGGCCTACATACCTTCCACATTAAGTAGCAAAAGTCTTCTAGGAGGCCTATTCCTAAATCTTTTCTAGTTTACTCATTTAGAGTCATGTACTCACTTTATTCCCATTTTGTGATATCTTTTATTCTTATATCATCAAGTAACATCCATATTTTTTTATTATTAATATCCCCATAACTTATTTTTATAAAAATCCAAAAAGACAAAAAAGAGGGTTTACTTATAAACTCCAAAGGTAATACTCCTCATTTTCTCACACTTTTACACTTGAAAACATTTTCTTCACAAACACTCAAAAAGGAGTCTTAAATTTGGATATATAAGTTAAACTCCAATTCTGTGAAATGTCGAACTACGTGGAGTTTGATGCCCCTTGGGCTACAAAATCATCTTAGGCCAATCTTAAGATTAGAGTCCTCTTTTTTCATTTTATTCATTTATACTATATTATATCTATTTTGTGAGGCATTAACTCCTATATATTTGTCTCTCATTCGATATGAATCTTTTTTTCCTATAGCGATTCATGATTCGACAAACACTCACATCAAATGTTTATATTATTTTGGGTACATTACTCTGAATGGTTCCACTCCGTCTTTCCCATGATGTGAGCCTGATGATTCATTCTCCCATTATTTATACTACACACATGTATACACACATCATGCTTTGGATAAAAAAAGAATATTAACATATCCCATGAGAGATTGAAAGTGCGAAATGGGTGCCTAACCCCTTTTAATTTCGTAACTTAGTCCCCAGACCCTTGATTCACTTAGTTTTGTATGCATTATTATGACCTTGATGTCGTTCTCTCGAGGTGGATACATTTTATTTTTTTTATTTTGAGAAAAAGGCTAGAGAATCCATTCCTCTGTGTTATCCCATTTTGATGACAACCTATTTTTTTATCCATGGTAGCCCGCGAAGACATCAATGCGAGTGGTGAAAAAGAGGACACTCATATCCTTGAATCTCCCATGCGTGCATGGAGAGGAAGATAGGGATACTTCTTTAAGGTCTTTCCTCCTTTCCAAATTTTGGACGGCCTGTGCCAGAGGAATCTAACCTGGATGGCCACAAGTATTGTGGACTTAGAGGCTTATAGGTTATGCACGACGCCCGATATCTTGACAGAATCGTTAGTAGCATCATCTTGTGGTTTAATACAAAGCATATGGCATTAGTTGTTTGAAAGGAAATCCATGGAGCATTCTTGGGACTTATTGCATGTGGCATCCCTAAGAATAGGAGTCGACGTGTTGTGCCCCCTTTAATTCCTCAATGATTATAGTTTACCAAGTATGGAGACTTGTAAGCTAGTATCCTTATGAGTATATAATAGTCGTGGGATGGATATTGGGAAATTGATAGAGTGTACCTACTATGAGAGGATCATAGGTGATTAAATCCTGTCAAGTCTTTGGTGATAATTACGTTGGGGTATGCTTAATGTCCTTAGGGAACGAATTAAGTTTGGTGTTATGGAATGCATGTGTTTTAATGATGGTTGTGTTGAGGGTCATGTGATAATATCAGGTTATTAGTTAAGTTCAAAGGAGCTGAATCGTTTAGTCCTTGGTGAGGTAATCCAATCTGGTATAAATAGGTGATGGAACCTTCTAAGGGAAATTGGATATTAGTGTCAAGATTGGTCATGATACTCATTTGTCATAAGATGACTAGTGTAGAAAATGTCATACTTGATTTTGATAATTACTAAGAAAGGCTACGGAGACTTAGATTGATGATGTCATATTAAGGACTTGAGAATAGCACCCAATTGGGACATCAAAGTATGATTAGAGTATCGACATGTGTCGATAATTTAAGTTAGAATAACCATAGTAGGGGAAGGATTAGTTCTTGGCATGTCTTACGATAATTGTACAGATTAAGAGGTGTAGACATATGTAGTAATTGTTATCCTCATAGTGCTAATGACGATCAGAGTGGCCATCTTGAAGATTCAGTTTAAGTAGAATTTAGAGATAAAAAGCAATGACGACCTTATGTCATTGGTGGTTGTAATAAGGTGAATGTTTCTCTTTATTGGCCATTGCTTAGGGAAATGTTAGAATACAATCAGTGTATGATAAAGTAGACCGTAACCTAGGTGTGCTAAGTTGGTCACAACATCACATAGACTAGAGAGATGGATAAGGTGGGCATTGACGAAGGTGTTTTTCATTCATCGATTAGAACAGATCGTGTTTGTCAAATATGAAAGGAGGAAGCATTAATCCTAAGGAGAGAAGCCCAACGTTAAATTCCCAAAGGATAATAGGTTCTTATGTTACGTTCATCTCGTGGGGATGGATGGTTCATTATCTGATTCGTCTTAGTTTGTGACTTAAGCCAGGGTTCATGGCTAGACTAGATTTCGACGAGAACATCAAGGAGGAGTTGTAAACTCCAAATGTGAAACGTAGGGTCGTACTTCGTAAACAATACTCCGTTGCATAAGGATGGGATCCTTTTATTACAATTGTTCACTCATTTCAATTCATCACGTTCTTTCAATTTTGGTAGTCAGGATTTATTCTTTAGGTTTCAGCAAGTTGGGATTTTCTCATGTTGATTGTTCATTATGGTTCAGCTTGGCTCAGTAAGAGTGTGGATGGACATGGAGTGGTCATTTCAGCTCGGCAACTGAGTGCACTCTTGTTTAAAATATCCTCTATTTTGCACAAGTTTTGTGTACATGTGGCTGTGCGTTATGCCACACGATTTGATCATAGTATTCACTTTCCTTAGGATTAGAGATATTATGGATTGACCGGCATGGTAATTAGCGACCCCAGTTGTATAGAGCAAGAATATGATTTGGGGATATCATAAGGTGTTAGAACACGAGAAAATATAACACGTAATTTTGTTTTACGACAATGAGTGAATTGGTATAATACTCAGAGTGTTCCATAGTTGGACACCTAGAATGATACGAGGTTAGAAAAACGATATTGTGTGAGGTACCAGTTGGATGCACGATTTATGGCTTAGTTAGGATGCCATTTCTTAGAGTGAGTGACTAGTTGTGCAGTTCATATCAAGTCTAAGTAAATGTGTGTGGTCAGGATGACTCAAGAATCTGGGGATACTCAGGATGTGTATTCCTAAAAATTGAAATAATTCTTGATGATGTATCAAGAGTTAGTTGTGTTTCGTCTTGAGCTTAGGTGAATATCGTCCACTAGAGAGTGTTTCTCTGGAAGATGTGCCGGTATGCCTTGGTTGTTGGCAAAGAAGCCTTAGGACTTGATTGAGCGTGATCATCGGGTAAGTAGAGACTCAAGGACCTTTAAGTGACTTGATGGATAGCTTGATGGTGAGCGTTAGAATATGTTGCACGTGGAGTTCCTTGGTGACAACCCCTTATAAAATGACGTATGATGACTTCTTAGTGATTGAGGATTTCGATGACCTAGCCTTGCAAGATCCCTATGACTGAGAAAAAGAATTAATAACCTAGTCTGACACCCTCCCCTGCGACTTTGATCGTACTCGTATGATTTGGTGACTTAATATGACCAATTGGGCTTTGGGCTTGTTGAGGTGGATCATAAGCCAAATTTGGGTAATGTAGTGGACCCGATGCAATTGAATTATAGTTTTTATGGCCTAAGGTTAATGTGGTGGATTTTTGTCGTCATTTGAATGAGGTGAAGGTGTCATTTGAATGATTTGTTTAAACAAGGTTCAAACAATCTTCTAATGACTAGGGAATGCTCGATTTCCCTCGTTCTCTAGAATCTTATTGGAAAGCCCACGTTTAAATGAGTACACGGTCATTGAAACGAAGGGGTATTTCCCGTTCGAAAGAGGTACATCTCGCATCCCATTTAACCCTGTGAATTTGCCTCATTTATACCTCATTAGAACGAGATGGGATCTCATTGGAACGAGGTTGAAAGTCTTTTAAATGATCGGAAAAAATTCAGAAAAATTTGAGCATTTTTATGTGCTATCACGACGTAGATCATCGGATTGGATGACGGGTTGAGCTCTCAGTGACTTAGATCAAAAGGTGGGATAAAGGTTTGATGTAACCATTGGATAAAGGGTTGAGTTTAGGGGAATTTGTGGGATTTAACCCTTAAGTTTTGGTGGTATTTAAAGGATGTTTTGGCTCATTTAACCCATGCCAATCAGACTTGGTCTCTCTCTCTCTCTCTCTCTCTCTCTCTCTCTCTCTCTCTCTTCATCACCGACCACCACACACCACCCTAGCACCACAACTCCTCCACCATAAACCACCAAAGATTAACCACCGTCCTCCATATTTAAGCTCATAAAATCCAAATACACCACACATTCAAGCAAGATGGAATTTTATGGTGACGTTGTTGGGGATTTTGGAGAAGAAGAAGAAGAAGAAAGTATGGAATTTGAAGGGGGTTTTCATCGAACATTAAAGGAGACAGAATTGTGGAGCTATGCAATGTATTTAGGGCACCTTAGGAGATGGGATGTTGCCATCTTCTTCTACATTCATCCTACCATCATTTAAGATTCTTTTGAGGTGGGAAACTCTACTCTTAGCATATGAACTCTATTTTCCATTGTATTGGTCTTGTAGTAAGAGTTTGTAAGAGTAGAGTGCATATATGATTTAAGAAGGTTATTTATTATGGTTTTGTGTAAATGGTTTATAAATAATTTCAAGAGTTTTGAGATGAAAGATATATTTCAGGAAATCTTGGTATTTAAAGATTTTATGGAATAAAATGTGGAAATAATATTTATTGATCAATGTCTAAAGGATATCTTGTAAAAATTGGGATTTTATAAAATTAGACATTTATTCTAGTTTTGGAGGAACAAAAATGTCTTTGGTTTTGAAAATCATGTTTATGCAAATGTTATGAAATTTCTAGAACAAATCACGTGTAAAACTCATTTTTATGGATTTCTAGGCTTAAAATTCACTTTCTAACGTATATAAAGTTTTAGTATTTTGATGATGAGCATATAAACAAGTTTAATGAAGATTTTATTGGGTTTAGACGTGAAATAAATAAAATGGAAATTTTAGCCCTTAAAGTGTGTTAAAAATTATAGAAAATGTGGTAAGTGGATGTTTTAAGACTACATGTGAAAATAAAGGAAAAATGGTATTTTCTTGTAAAATAGTCTCCAAAATGCCAAAAGGTTTTCTTAAAAAAGAAAGTGATGAAGTAATGATATTTTGAACTTGAGAAGTATGTAACTCCAAAGTGTTAAATAAGTGCAAATGAGTAAAAAATATTTGAGAAGTATGTGTGACCCAATGATATTTAGTGGGAAATAAAATTTGTGAAATTGGAGGAAATGAAAAGTTTGGAAACAAATGGGTAAAATAGTAATTTTACTTAAAATGAAACATTTTTATGAAATAATAATGTTGGAAAAGGTGTTACACAAAATGGTCCTAAAAGAAACTGATTTTTGGGATAAATCAATGTAAGCGTGTAAAGGACAAGAAATCGTGATTTCAAAGTGTAACACAAGGTGGGGTGAAATATCGGATTTGGCTTCAACCGATAAAAGTGGAATAATTTTTACAATTAATAAATTTTAAAACAAATCAATATAGGACTTGGATGAGACCGGAAAAGAATTAAGAAGAGCCTGGAGCCCTAGCGTGAAAGACCCAAAAATACTGACCAGAGCATATGGTAGTATAGTCGGCTATGTGAAGCCCATTAAAGTACGCGGTTATTTGGAGGATTCTGACAAAAAATGATGAAAGTGGAACATGTCAAGAAATGGGTTGTATGGTGAATATAAGAAAATAAAGCCTAACTTGAATGAAACTAATACATGTTCCACTTGAAAGATAATGTGTACAAGTAATGTAAGAAATTGACTAATGTCCATGAAACAAGAGGAATGTTAAAGTGAAGTGATAAAATGGGTAATTAAGCAACCTATGGAGGTTTAATCCACAATTAACACAAGAGTGTGCTTATGAAGGGTTTTCAATGAAAAATAATTATTTTTCAACAAGGTGCGTGAAAGACGATTTTCAAGGGAAAATACTAAGGGAAATTGGTGCGAGTAAAAGGGAAATTTCGTTAAAGGAAGTTCTCTTACCTAGACAAAAGAATATATATTTAAAGTATTTAACCGGGTCCGTTAAATCGAGAGATAGATGTCAAGTCCAGTAAAAAAAGGCTTTTGTATAGGATTAATATGAATTAATCGGAACAAGTAGCATTTTGGAATAAAATGGTTTCGTGCAATAATGTATGTACATGTATATGTATAAATGAGGTAATTTCACGTGCATGTAGGTATTACGTATTAGAGTCTCTTTTCTGCCATTCGATTCTACATTGCATTATTGTATTTTCCACTGGGCATTTGGTTCATTCCTTCCTCTTTATTCCGGTAGTTGGTGTGCCATTTCGTATGTTAAGAGTGTTATACAGCTAAGTATTATTTTATTTTATGTTAGTATCTCTGTATGCTTGGATTTCTGGGATTCTTCCCACGTGTCCCTCATATAACTTTATTTACATTGGAATCACATGCTAAATAAGTGATATGTTAATTAAATAAAACTGGACAAGCAACATTATTTAGGTTGTCTTATCGCAGTTCACACCTAATGTTTGGGTCGGACCGGGTTGACCACGGGTAACCCACAAATTCATTTATGAGAGAGTGAGAGTCAGCCAACAATGTTTTTTTCTCAAACCAAGCTCCCTAAGAAACATGCTTGTCAAACCAATCTCTAAAGTTTGATTGTCACTCCAAGCTCTTAAAATCTCTTTAATGCATTTTTTGGCTGGATGAAGGAGATATAAGTGGACCTAAGACCTTGAGGAATCGATGGATTTAGAATTTCGAGGACTAAAATTCCTAAGGAGGGAAAATGTAACACCCACCCCACAATTTTCACCATACCCGTGTGATTTGGTGAATTGGTATGTCATAATTTAGCTTTGGACTTTGTAAGTTAGATCACGTGCCAAATTTGGATGGTTTTGAGGATTTAGTGCAATTCAATGGATTTATAATGGCCTTATTTGTAATTTGGAGAATTTAGGGTCATCGAAACGATACCATGGGTCGTTCGAATGAGATCCTAATCTCGTTAGAATTAAGACCTAGTCATTCGAGCTAGAGGCCTACTTCAAATGACCTTCCAACGACTCATCCATATTTTTAAAACCTACTCTCGTTAAAACCTCGTTCCAAGTACATTCGAGTGAGATGGTATTTCTCGTTCGAATGAGATTTAAATATCTTTCGAACGAGACTGCAAAAATAAAATTCTGCAGTTTCAGAAAATATTATCATGATCTAGACCGTTGGATAAATACACATGTCACACTCCCACATCAGCAGATAAACTCGAGGGTTAAGATTTGGGGCATTTATGAAATTTAACCCTCATCAACAGATAAATTTATGAAATTCAGGGTTTTTTTGGAGTATTTAAAGTATTTTGGGGGCCATTTCTTGCATTTTAAATTAAATTTTCTTTCTCTCTCTCCCTCTCTCTAGCTCTTAGAGCTTCTTTACCAACATCCCCCACCCTAGCACCACCACTTCTCCAGCTAAACCACCATACTTTTAACCATTTTCCACCCTATTTAAGCTTAGAAATCCCATTTTCACCACACGTTAGGCATGATATCTTTTTACGGAGATGTTGTTGGGAATTCTTGGGGAAGAAATAAAGAAAATTAATGGATTTTGAAGAGTGCTTTATTAGGAGCATTCATGTAGCATGCTTGTGAAGCTAGGAAACCTCCTTGATGCAACCTTATGAGGTGTGAGGTTTCCATCGTCCTTCTTCTTCATCAGACCATGTTAGAGGTTTTTGAGGTAGGAAACTTTACTCTTTAAGTTTAAGAACTTTGTTAATTACTATTTGGTCGTGTATGTAGAGTTTTAAGAGTGTAATGCATGCATGTTGTAAGAAGATTATTTTCTCATGATTTATTTAAATTGGTTTTACAAATGGGTTCAAAGTTTCGAGAAAATGGTACGTTTTCAAGAAGAGTTGGTATTTAAATATTTTATAAAATTATTTTTTTTCGAAATGATATCTATCTCATTAAGATATTTTATGTGTAAAGTTTTAGAGCTTTCTTGTAAAGATGGGATTTCTATGAAGTTAGGCATTTATTCAAGTTTTGAAGAATAAAAAGGTCATTTAGTCTTGAAAATCATGCCTTTTCAAGTATTTTGAAATTTCTTATGTTAATCATGTATTGAACTTATTTTTATGGACTCTTGGACTTAAAATCCCCCTTCCATACGTATAAAATCGTAGTATTTTGATGATGAGCATATAAATAAGTATAATAGAGGTTTTAGTGATTTTTAACATAAAATTAAGAAAATACAAATTTCAGCCCCTAAAGTGTGCTAATGAATATTGAAAATGTGATAAGTATATGTTTTCAAGAGTACATGTGTTAATAAAGGAAAAAATGTATTTTTCTTGTAGAGTAGTCTTCAAAATGCCAAATGATTTCTTTGATAAAAAAAGTTATGAAATAAAGAGAATTTCAACTTGAGAAGTTTGTTACTTCAAAGTGTTAAATAAGTGTCAATGAGTTACAAATATTTACGAAGTTAGTGCGCATAACTTAAAAATGTTTTTGGAAAAATAACACTTGTGAAAAGGGAGAAAAATGCAAGTTTGGAAACTAATCCGTAAAATGGTAATTTTACATAAAGTGGAACATTTTTATGAAATAAAAATATTGAAAAAGGTGTTACACAAAATGGTCCTAAATTAGAGTGATTTTTGGAATGAAACCAACATAAATGTGTCAAGGACATGTAATGGTGATTTTCTAAAGTGTAACACAAATATGGGGTGTAGTCCTGGGGATTTTGACTTTGACCGATAAAGTGGAATAATGTGCACATGATAAATTGTTAAAACACATTTAATAAGGACTCAAATGTGACCATATAATTAAGGAGGGCCACGATCCCTGGGGTGAAAGACCCAAAACAACTGGCTAAAGCATATGGTGGCATCACCGACAGTGTGGGCCCCATTAAAGTATGTGGTATTGGTGCATTATGAGCAAAAAGATAAGGAGAAATAGCAAATATGATAAAAAAATTAGTTGTGCTAAAAAATATGAAAAGACAACATTTGTGAAATGAAATTGATAAATTTTACAGCTCTAAAAAGGTAATTTGGACATGAAATATGAACATGACTAAGTCCAAGTGAAGCGTGAGTTAATGACATAAGTGAAGTGGTTAATGGGAAATAAAACCATCTAAGATGGTTTTAACCCATAATTAACCAAGTATGTGTTTTGAATGGTTTTAAAAGGGAAAACAATCCTAACACCGAGTGTGAGTATGTTGAAAGGTGGTTTTCAAGGAAAACACTAAATTGGACTTAGTGTGAGCAAATGAGAAATTTTGGTAAATGAATTGTTTTTCCTAAACAAACTCTATTTTGTGTAAGTATTTGATCGGGTAAGTTAAATCGGAAAATCAATGTTAAATCAAGTAAAAAGGGGCAAAAAGAGGTCTTTTATAAGATTAGTGTGATTTAATCAACTCACGTTATGTTTTGGAATAAACGGATTCATGCATTACTATATATATATATATATATATATATATATACGATTTTTGCATGTGCACGTAGGTTCTAAGTTATATAGTCTCTTCTCTACCGTTCGATTCTATGTTGCATTATTGAATTTCCTACTAGGAACTCGGCTCAATCCCTTTCCTTTGTTATGAAAGGTTACACGCGATTCCATGTTCTGAGAGCGTTATACAAGTAAGTATTCTTTTTATTTTACGTCAGTAGCTCTAAATTCTTAGATTCAGGGGACGCTTCCCATGGGTCCCACACGTAGCTTAATATAAATTGGAATCACATGCTAAACAAGTGAAATGTTAATTAAATAAAATTGGGCTAGCAATATTATTTATATTATCTCATTGCATTTCACACCTAACGTCAGGGACGGATCGAATTGTAACCCATAAATTTGGGTTGTGGCTTTATAAAGAAGAAAGTAAACAACCGGATCGAAGTTGGATTTTGGTGACCTTTCCTTGGTTGGTGGATCCAAGGGGTGAGACATATGTATGGTTGAAACACGATTTCCAAAGATATCATAAAGATCTCTCTGGAAGGAGATAAACAATATGTTATCATCTGGGGGGCTTTAACCGATCAGTTATGGGTTGGGAAGGGCCTTTTATCGATGAGTTAAAGGTCCTAGAGGGGTTGTTTAATTCATTTTTCTTTCTTTTTCCTATTTTCATTTTGATCCCTTAAGGTTTTGTTCTCCTCCTTTTGACCACTGTAACTTATGTTTTTGGTTTTTGATGTATGTATTTTTGTGGATTTTTTCGGGGCTCGTGTATGCGGTTATTTACGACAGGACATAACGTATCAAACATCGATTGCAGATCGGGGTGTCGATAGAAGCAGTCGACTAAGAGTGTGCTCATGAGGACACTATTCATTAAAATTGGAAGGTAAAAGAATAGGTTTATCTATTCTTTAGGGGAGTATGAGGTATATGGGTGATAAGGGTAAAGTTGGGAAAATGGGATATTCACAAATGGTGAGGTCTTTAACCAATCTGCTAACCCTTTGGTTTGAACGATTAATTGATCAGTTAACCATTGGGTTTTTCAATTTTAATCGATTGAGTAAATGCTGGAAATGTTTAAACGATTGGTTAAATGTTCCAGTGGCCCAAACCTATAAACCATTCTTTTCACGGCAGTTTCTTCTTTCCTTCACACATCTTCCTCCTCTGTATCATTTCTCTTTCAATTTTTGAGACTCTAACATTTTTTTGAAATATGCTTTTAGACCTCATTTGTTTTTATGGATTCGTTGGAGCCAGTCTTGGTGGATGAGGATGAGGTTTTGGCTTTGAACCATGCCTAAGGTAATGTGGGGGGATAATGGTAGGGTGACGGTGCAGGATGACCAGGTTGAAGTGGTGCTATGCTCGGTCATGTTCGTTTTAGGAACTGTTGGGAATCAGAGTGTGGTATTCATGAGGATGAATGGGTCAGGATAGCCAGGTGGCGAGGGGACGTAGTTCCTTCGGCGCGAGTGTTATTTTATGACCACCACTATAAGTGGACGAGGAGGATGTTGAGATCCTCTTGCAGGAGTGTGAGCATCACTGAGCCATAACGGAGTTTCCGATAAGTTTTGTGAACCCTTTTTCTTTATGATTTTTATCGCATGTTTTCTATGTTTTAATTATGTTATCTTTTAATGATCTCTTGGTGATGGTATTTTTTGTACATCCTGAAAAGAACACGATACTTGGGGATGTGTTGTTAAATTGAATAACTATTGGGTGCTTGTTGCTAAATAATACTAATGATACAACATGATAAGATAAAATAAAATAACAAAATTGATAAAGAGTTTAACGGAGGGGGATATCCTTTACGGGGTAAGAAAATTGGAGGAAACTCAAAGAGTGGAAGAGATGGGATTGTGATAGAGTGGTGGTAGTTTAAGTAGAAAATCATGAAAATAGCCGTAAATAATATATAACAGGGTAATAACGATAACAATGTAAAAATAGAAAATAATGCTAAGTGTGGGTGAGAAAAATAAAATTTATATAGATATAGGACTAGGGATATAACTTATACTGCTGAAAATAAATCGACATACGGATGCAATAATAACGTGCATGACCCGTGTAGTACATGCGTAAAAAATAATAATAATATACATGGATTTTAAGTCACCTTTTAGTCTATCCTTCCTAGTCGGTGGGAACCGAGGGTAGGGAGACTTCGTATGGTGTTTGAAACACCAAGAGGGAGAAAATTTCGGGGGGTAGAGTATCTCGATTTTTTACTTTGGTTTTAGAAGAGATTCAAAATATTTTAACCCCTTATATTTTAGGTCACTAAGGGGACCAGATGTAGAAACGTGGGGTTTCGACGACATCTATTGAGGTGTAAGGTCTCCTTACTACTTGTTAAACTCTTTAGTTAGTAGGATCTTAATAGAGGTGGCTTAAATGTGAACCTAGGGAGATTAAGACACCGAGAGGGAGACTTGTCCTTAGAGTGTAGGATATCTTAATTTTTGACTTTGGTTTTACAAAAGATTCAAAATATTCCAACCCCTTCTATTTTAGGTTTCTCTGGGAACCAAATGTAGAAACATGGGGTTTTAGCGACATCTATTGGGGTGTGGATTGCCTCACAACTGGCTAACCTCTTCAGTTGGTAGGAACTGAAGTTAGGTGGCTTAAGTGCAAAGTAGAGATATAAAAACCCCGAGAGGGAGAAACATCCAGGGGTGCAGGGTATCTTGATCTTTTATTTTGGTTTTTACAAAGATTAAAAATATTACAACCCTTTATATTGGGTCTCTTAGAGGACCATATGCAGAAACACCGGGTTTTGGCAGCATCTATTGGGTGTAGGATCGCCTCACTACTGGTTAAACACTTTAGTTAGAAGTAATTGGAAGGGGGTGGATTAAGTGTGAACATAGGGAGATTAAAAAATTGAGATGGAGAAAGCTCCGGGGGTTAAAGGTATCTCAATTTTTTACTGTGGTTTTAGTATAGATTCAAAATATTCCAACCCATTCTATTTTAGGACACTTGGGGGACCATACAATGGGCTTTGATGGAGTCTATTGGGGTGTAGGATCACCTCACTACTGGTTAACCTCTTTTGTTTGTAAGAGCTGAAGAGAGGTGGATTAAGTGTGAACATAGGGAGAATAAAACACCGAGAGGGAGAAAGCTCTGGAGGGTGCAGGGTATCTCGATTTTTTACTTTGGTCTTAGAAAAGATTCAAAATATTGCAACTCCTTCTATTTTAGGTGACTTAAAGCACCGAACATAAAAATGTGGGGTTTTAATGGCGTCTATTGGGGTATAGGATCGCCTCACTATTGGTTAACCTCTTTAGTTAGTTGGAACTGAATATAGGTGGATTAAGTGTGAACGTAGGAAGATTAAAACACCGAGAGGGAGAAAACTTGGGGAGGGGTTTCCTAACCCTCTAAAGACTAATTATCCTTCCTAGTTAGTAGGAATCGGAGGTAGGTAGATCAAGTGTGAACTTAGTGTAACTCCAATATCATGTATAGAGAGAACATATTTCTTATGACTGACATACTTTATTTTCCTTTTTGTTTTCTTTCTTACAAATTGGAGGGAGTGACGGGGTTAGGAGTTTTGTAAACCCATTATCTAGGGCTTAGGCGAGGGCTCCTGCTTTTATTCGAGCTTTTGAACACGCTATGGGATACAATTTGTTATTGGATTACCTCCCTGATGTGCACTTTAGGAGGGACTGGATTATTATCGCGATTCTAGGAGAGCGCTGGTAGGATACTACCAGTACTTTTCACTAATCGATGGGGGAGATGACCATGACCCCCTTAAACTTATTTGTTGTTATGAGACTCCCATTTGATGAAGTGCCACTAGTGGTGGATCGAGCTATAACATTCACCAACGAGGGGTTGAGGGTCGAAGTGGGGATAGAGGTTCATTTCTTTCGGGGGGACTATACTAATGCCAGTTTTGTCTATCTATTTAGAGGAGGTGGTGCAGGATTCGGGGCTTAGCATAGTGGCGATGATATGGTATGCTCTGAGTTTGTTATTATTTTCCATTGGGGAGCGCTTGGTGTTGGGTGCTTTTGGCGGGATCCACTTTTGGTTTCCATTTTTGATGGATTTTTCTCGGGTTTTGGAATATGCATGGGGGCGTATGGGGATAATAGAGACATATCAGTCCATGCCCCTTTTATCAAGTCATCATACCGATAACTTTATGGGTTTTGCATATTTATGGGAGATATGTATTTTAATTTTGTTCCTTTTAGTTGTTTTAGTTATATATTTATTGATGTTGCTTCTTGCCTTTAAATTTTACGCAAATGTGGTTTTGTGCTTATATGGCTATCTATTCTGAGGCTTCTTAGGTCATCCAACTGATTGACGATTCCATCTCTTTAGGAGATATGTGCGAGGGAACCTATGGGTGGTGTCATCCATGTCGTTAGTGGAGGCCGTGGCACTTCTTAACGGGATGACCGTAGAGACTGCAAGTAGTTAAGTATATTTTACTTTCATAGTTCCTTTTTTACTGTTAGTACCCACTTCTTTATGCTGGCTTGCTTTATATTCTTCATGTTTTCATATCTCAGGTGACTTGGGATTTGACCCGTCATGTGTTAGGGGCAAGTATTGTATCTTGGGATTTTTCGGGAGGATATTATGGTTATAAGAGCCCTATGTGGCCATTTTTTACTTGGGCGAAAGGGTGACTTTTCAGAATTTATGGAATGTCTAAGTTAGGGGACCATGCCTCATCTTTATCGTATGAGACGTACATAGGGGTTGATTAAGGCGGACATGAATATGTTAGTGGATGGGGTACCTATTGTGGATTTTCTCAAGGGACCTAAATTATCAAGTCTTTCTAGAGAGACGGGTGGGGATGATGCCTCTCCCTATGATTTGGGAGGTCTTTCTAGCCCGTGAGGGAGTGGAGGGGCCTGCAATAATGGATGGGGAGCTGGTAGCCCTTACGAGTGAGCCAGAGGTGGTAGGTGAGGAGTAGTCTTTTCCTGAGGTTGAGACAGAGGAGGAGGTTAGGATCCTTAAGGGTGGAGATGGAGTTCAGGGGGTAGTGCCTAAGGTGGGCACGAAAGAACAGGGTGGCTCCCATTGGGGATGGTAGGGGACATAGTATACCAACGCGGGTCGCAACAGGGGTTGAGTGGACTGTGAGGGATCCTAAACCTTAAAGTAGATCATTCCCATTAGTACTAGTGGGTATTCTTGGACTGCGGGATATGATGGGGATAGATATGTGATTATGCTTTGAGGCGGCTGGCATGTCAGAGCGGGCTCAGGAGAGTGTGGGGAATCCTTCTTTCAGAAAGTTTATAAATTATGAGCAATTATTTTTGGTGTCGGGTTCCATATCTAGTTTGAAGGATCTTAACCATTGGGGCCATCCATTGAATACGTAGGAGAGGTCCACGACGGTGGTGGATGGGGTAGCCCGAGGGCGGACCAAGAAGGAAGGTGTCGCTGCAGGTCATATTTCCACCCTAGAGGCCAGGGTGAGGAGCTGGAGGAGGCGGCCATAGGACAAGAGAGGGATAACAGTGTTGTTCAGGGGGAGGCGCCCTTTAGGAGGGTGGATCTTCCTATTTTCCAATTTGAGGTGGATTCCCATGATTATGGCATCCCAACTTCGTTTCCTCTTTCTTCACCCACTTATCACTTGGGCCGCTTGGATCCTGGATTTGGGGGGTTTGGGAGAGGACGAGGTACACTTCCTTTTTCTTTGCTTTTCTCTTTTCTTTTTTTCTATTTTCTGTCTGTATTGATGATTTTCTTGTTTTTGTGTTTTCTAGGAGGTGTTGGTTTCATTGTCTACCTTGCAGAAGGTGATGTTTCACAGGCCCTAGCTACATAATAAATTATCCTATTATATTTAGGTTTACCACCCTATGATTATTCATCAAAGTCAGCAGTGAATTGGGGGGGGGGGGGGTGTCTTATTCACAGTCTCATACTCATACTTACGTGTCCTCATGTCCTGAGTAGGTTTTAAAGTTGGATACAGGGTCAGTGCAACTTCAGGGGGGTTATTCTCCCTTGCCTCCTCCTCAAGCGCAATCGAGCTCCACGCATCCTGAGGAACCTAATGTTGTCAGTAAGGCTAATGGCGTTGCTGAACGGGACAAGAAGGCCCTCCATGATTAGTTTCTGATTTTTATTATCTAGGTGGAGGGCCTGTGTCCACTAATTCATACATTTTATTATTCATTTTCATTCTTCCCTAGTGCATGGATATTTATTCTTGGTTGTTAGATACCAGAGTTTTGCAATTTTTCTATTTTTCATGACATTACTTTGGATTTTATTTCATGCTTAGTCCTTTTAGACCTTCCACAGGGAATGATTATCGATGATGCTTTGATATAGTGGGTGCCATGTTATTTTCATTTACAGGATAATTAATGTCAATATGTGTATAAATGGAGTGGGTCTAAGACATTTAAAATGGGGGTAACAGACATGTATATCGATGGGAAATATTAAAATAAGAAGTATACATATATGTAGGGAAACAAAAGTGAGTATTAAAATGGGGGTGGAAGATATAAAAATAAAAGATGCATATGCATGGAAAAAGTTCCCTGTCATTTTAAGACTTTTCTTTTTTAGATAGGCGACTTTCATCTGCTTGACGATGAGTCCTTTGTTTGTTAGACGTTAGAGTGGTGAGGGAAGGAGGTTCCTTTTTATTTTCTTGGTGATCAGGCGAGAGACTTTTAACATATCCTTGAAATCGGAGTCTCGTTCCTTATCCCAGATAAAGTGCCATTTTGTGAGGAGTCCTTAGTGAGTCTCCAATTTGATGGTCTATCCCAGGATGCGGGGTGATTTTTTTTTTGGGGTGTGTGTGTGTGTGTGTTTATTTTTCTAGAAAAAGTGTGAAAGGGTAGTGCATTCTCCATTTTTGGCTTCTTTTGATCGTTTCTTTTGTATCATAAGCCTGCGTGTGATATTTTAAATAAGGATGACCCTGAGGAGTCTTAAAATGATTTAGAGCACTGTTTTATTACTCGATACTTATTTTGTCTAGACCGTGTTGTCTCATTTTGAGGGAGAGCATAATGACCATATATAGGGTTTCCCTATAAAATGGATTTTTTTGGTGTTTATTTAGACTAGGCCCAAAGTGATATCTTGAGTTGCCTACGTATCTCCGATTCAAGGACAACTGGGTGTCTGTATTAAATATTTGAGATAAAAATATAGCGGAGAATCAGGTTTACGTAGTTCTCTCTAGGTGATATGGTTTGAGGGCTTTAAGTGTTTTTAGATGACTTCAAAAGAAAGTTTGGTGGCTCGAGTGAGCTTTTTGATGTAGGTTTGGGAATGTTTATGGGCTTTCATAGTCTTCCCCTCCCTCTACGATCGATTATTTTTTATGTTAAAATCAGTATTTTCTTTTTTACCACCGACGGACTTTAAGGAAAGAATTTTTTCAATCAGTCGAGACTAAAGGGTTGGGAAAACATGACTCTGTGAAGATCGCCTAAGGTAGCCTCCCCGTTGGAGTTTATTTTGGTGACGAGTTAGGTTCCTCCCCATTTAGGAGAAAATTTACCTCCAAGAGTCTTAGTGGGTTTGCCATTCTCTTTTAGGACTTTGTTTCCCTCTTGGATGTTTCGTTTCTTGACCCTTTTATTGAATTCTCGGGTGATATGTTGCATATAACCCTAATTGTGATAGGTGGCTTTCAATCTCCTCTCATCGAGGAGAGATAATTCATCATAACGGTCTTAGACCCAGTCGATTTTGCCACTTAGATTTCGAGAATGATTCGTAATGACGGTATCTCAAGGTCTAACGGTTGGTTTACTTCGTTTCCATAAACTAAAAAGTTGGGGGTGTACCCTACTGAGTTTCTCTATGTAGTGCGGTAGCCCCAGAGGGCCTATGGGAGTTTGTCTAACTGGTCATTGTAAGTCGCAGTCATTTTGCTGATGATTTTTTTGGTGTTCTTATTTGCGGCTTCGATTGCTCCATTAGTTTGCAGTCTATTTGGAGATGACTTATGCCGAGTAATCAAATATACGTTCAATAAATTTTATACCTCTTTCTCTAAGTGAGACCCATTGTTTGATACTAGCTCGTGGGGTATGCCGAAATGGAATATTGTGTTTTGATGTATGAATTTGGCCACTTTCCTAGCATTTAGCAGCGTGTAAGATTTGACTTAGACTCATTTTATGAAATAATCGATGGCGACTAGGATGAATTTTTTCCCTATGGAGGCCTTGGGAGTTACCTTCCCAATAATGCCTATCCCCTAAGTGGATTAAGGCATAGGTGAGGTCATGCTACAGTTGACATTTGAGGCACCTTCTGACGTAGTTTGTGCCATTCTTTTGCATGGTAGTCCAGTAGTATGACTATTTGAGGATTTTTTGGGAGAGTATGTGCCCGCTCATGTGCGATTTAAATTCGCTGCTATGGATTTTTTTCATGATCTCGAGGGTCTCGTCGTCAGTGACGCACCGTAAATGTATTCGAACAAATGTTTTATTATAGATTTGGTCTCCATAGATAATTGATTGGGTTGCCAAATATATTAAGTTCAAACAGTTATTTAGGGAATCGTCGTGTGGGTAGTGATTCTTGTTGAGAAAGTTTTATATGTCGTAGTACAATATCGTGGGTCTTATGATGGTTTCCTCGATCATTGACCTCAAAGCAATAGGAAGGGGTACTCCGAGTAGTCACGTTAAACGTAATTTTTGTAGTTCCTTCTGGCATGTCTATCATGAAGGCTATGGTGGCAAGTGCGTCTATGAAATTATTTTTAAACCTTGGGAGGAATTTTAATTCGAGATGTTCAAATTGCAAAGCTACCTCTTATATGTAGGCATGGTATGGTTGCAATTTGTCGTCCCGAATTTTCCATTTGCCTATAATTTGACTGATTCGGGCTCCATTTGAATTTAGTCAACTCTTGTAATCAAGAGTATCTCAATACACTTTCATAGTTCTTAAAGCGCCCTTTCCAACGTTCCATACCATGCACGAAGTGGCCTTAAGGTTTGCATGTACTTGCCTTTTTATTCCAAACCCTGATATAGAGGCCACAGGGCACTTACGATCTTCATTTGACTTTGGTCAATACTCAGAATCAATAGTAGCTCATTATACTTTCATAGGGCTCTGAATACCTTTTCACATGGTCCATACTCTGTGCGAATCATCCTTACGATCCGTGCGTACTTGCCTTTTTACTCTAAGCCCTGACCTAGAGTCCACTAGCGCTTTCAATCTTCGTTTGACCTTGGTTAAACTCTTGGACCTAGGGGTTTCTTAATCAAATTTTATAGGACTCTAGATACCTATTCCAATGGTTCCATTCATGTCCGATTCAGACTTACGATTTGTATCTTATTCCCGTTTTTCCGAAAAAGTCCATTTTCGACTGCCTATAGGCACCCCTGGCCCTCTACCTATCGGCATAGTTTTTTAGCCCACAATCCAGGAGGTATGTCGATAGGCATTCCTAGTTCTATGATGATTGGAAGACCCCCTAACCCTAAGGAATTTCTATTTATGGAGGCCATAACCTCATTCTCAAGGACACCCTACTCAAAACTTTGAGAGCCCCTGCCTCGAAATCAGTACACACTCTTTCAAAAATATCATTTTTGAAACATTCTCTCCACATTTCCTTATGTAACATTCACCCCACCTTTGTCATTGATAAGAACCCAAAAGTATTTAAATAAAAACCCAAATAGACAGTTTTTAATTTCTAATTTTCCGTAAAATAGGTTTTATGCGCGTTCATGTTTATTTCATAGGTCAAATGTCATTTGTGAGTTCAAATGATTCAAATCAAGGAAAATACGACATTTATGTGGTTAAAAGAAGTTAAACGCAATTCCCATGCCTATTACTCCATCCCCTAACCGAGCCCAATCCAAACCCAAAGCCTGGACTATCCCAAACCTTTAGTGTGTGTATTTTTATTATTTTCTATATTTTTAGAGTCATTTTTTAATTATTTCATGTCATTTTATTTAATATTTTATTATATTCTGTCAATATAATAGGTGTGCATTTAATTTGGTTTTTAGTTATTTTTTTTAGTTTTGTAGATTTATTATTATTTTATCCTATTAGTTTAGTTTTATTTTTTATTTTTATTTTAGTCTTTTTATCTTTAAATTAGGGAATTAATTTTTTTAATTGATTTTATTTCTTAGCTTTGTAAATATTCTTAAGAGTTTGATTTTTAATTTCTGTTTTTTTTAATCTTAGATTTTATTTTTAGGTTGTATATATTTTTTTTTTATTTTTTTTATTTGCAAACTAAACACACACACTAGCTATCCTACACCTACACCCACACCTTAACATTACACCTCACCCATACCCTAACATCCCACTTACCATACACCACACACACTCAATACACTCTCCACTCTATTAACCCCATCATCTCCTACCTTCATTCACATTACTCTTCTCTCATCCATCATAACCAAAACCACCCAACCAGCTTGTTGATACAAAAATTAGTCAACTAACGTGGATCAATTATATGAAGACACATGTCACCCTGTGTGGCATAAAATATATTCACCGAGATTCTCAGCATGCCGAGCTACTCAAACGTGATGAGCTACTCAACGCACAGAGCATCTAGCTAAGAAGATCAAGCGATAAAAAATAGATTCAATGAACATTCTTATTATGCACAGATGTATATGTCCATTAAATAACGGCATACTGTCTATTCATATTAATAGCCCAAGGGATATAACTACATTATAACCCCCTCCATAGCGGGGTAATCGATCACTTGCGATCATAATTGAGATCAAGGAAAAATACCCAACAATACAAGACAGTGGACATAGGCCATTTTCGTTAAGGCTGAACCACTTTAAAAATCCTTTGTCTTATTTCTGTATTCATATTTATCTGTAATTAATTAATTAGATCAAATCTAGTTTTTTACATCAACAGATTGGCGTCGTCTGTGGGAAACGACTATACGTAGCATTTTTAGGTAAAAAACTCATCATACATGGCTGAGATCCAAGAATCAAGTAATAGGAACAATGACGGAGTTCCTCCCAACTAGTTCGCTCCTCCAACTATCCATGATCTCACAGGAATAGTGGCCAACTTAGCCAAAGGACAAACAGTTATGCAGGAGACCATGCGATAACTCATTCAAACTGTTCAAAAGGCGACGCCTGCCCAGTCAGGCCAACGAAGCGTTCAAAGAAACATGTACTTGCCATCTTCACGATCCAGATGCACTCTATGCCCTCATGCTTCCCAGTCCAGATATACTGAATTCCATCATATTGAGAGGTCTAGCGATCCCTCCTATCAGCCTGGCCGAACATCCCCTATAAGAGTTATGGGCTCTCAAGAAAATGTTACTTTAACTCCAGAATGAACAGGCGCTATGGAGAGGTTGAGCAGAGTCTCCCCCTTTGACCGTTTGGGCCCTAGGAGGAATAGAAACCCTCCTCGGATTGCGTCAAGAAATTCTCAATGACCAAATGATCTAAGGGAAGGTTCTGCCCAATCATGCCCTGTAGCTCGTACAAAAATATCCCAAGAGGATAATTCAATGCGATCTTTTGCTCAGGAAAATAGTTCAGATGCTGGAAATGATGAATGGAAGGTATCCATTCAGAGGCTGGAAGAGAGGTTAGGGAAAATGTCTCCAAAGAACCTTTATCAAAGGATCTCCATTTATACAAGCAATTGTGGACTTCCCCACACCCTCAAAGTTTAAGGCTCCTGTAGTTACTCCGAAGTACGATGGGAAGACTGATCCTGTTCTCCACATAGAGTAGTACGAAGCTGCTGTAGATATTTATGCGGTCCTAAATGAGATGAGGTGCAGGGCGTTCTCAGGAACCATCACTAGTTCTGCTCAAATATGGTATAACAGCCTTCCTCGGGGGAAAATCGCAACTTTCCATCAGTTGGCTGAGCTCTTCATAGGGAATTTCTATTTTGGTGCAAAGCCAGTTAAGAGGGTAGCCCATCTGTTGAGCGTAAGACAAAAAGTAGGAGAAAGCACCGGGAACTACATCACTCGTTTTAACAACGAGAAACTGGAGGTAATCGACTACGAAGAGAAAATAACCATTACATCTTTAATGAGTAGTCACTTACGGAATACGTTGTATTACACCTTGTCCAAATATACCCCCAAATCCATGGCAGAGTTGATGGCGAAAGCAACCAAGATTATGAATGCCGAAGAAGCTATGATTGAAAAGAAGAATGTTGAGGCAAAAGCCGAAACTAAAGCTGAAGTTAGGTCGGAGAGGAAGGATCATAAGCATAATGGAGGCAACAAATAATCTAAAGGAAAGGAAACGATTGAGCACTTGAAGAAGTATGCAAATTATACAACCTTACAAGTATGCATAAACCACGTACTGGAGGAGATAAAAAACAACGAAGAACTAAATTGGCCGAAGAAATTGAGGATAGCCCCCGAAAGGAGAGATACGTTCAAGTATTGCAAGTTTCACAAAGACCATGGTCATACGACCAATCGATGCATAGCTCTCCAGAATGAGATCGAGGCACTCATTAGACGAGGAAAATTGAACAGGTTTGTTGATCGCCAGAACGGTGAGAAGCCCAATAATAGATCACGGGAAAGGTCCAAATCACCACGCCAACCAAGTAATGATAAGAAAGGGGACCATGAAGAGGACCCGAAGGATGACCCCGATCTCCCCCAAAAGCCTAGACAGCCTGAACGTGAGGTATTTTCAATCCGATTTGGTTCATTTGACTATAATATGATAACAAGTGGAGATGCAGGAGGTGGTGATCATGTCGCTGAAAGAAAAGCTTACCTCAACGAGGCCCAAGCTTATTCCTACATACAACGAATAAATTTGGCAGAGGAAGATCGTCCAAGGAAGATCAGTAAGGATAAACTAGTCATCGGTTTTTCCAAGAGTGAACTAGAAGGTGTCTTATATCCTCACGACGATCGTTTGGTGATCAAGATGAGGATGAAGGATATAATAATCTCTAGAGTATTGGTAGATAATGGTAGCTCGACAAACATCATATTTTACCCCTTCTTTGATAGTTTAAACTTGAAACTCGCCCAGTTAGAGCCGTACCACAGGCCCCTTATCGGTTTCTCTGGCGAAAAAGTCTTTCCGCTTGGGACGATCAAGTTGGACATGCTTATTGGTACCTGTCCTGCTTGCTGAACAGAAACAATATGATTTTTTGTAATGGATATAATCATCCAATCAGCCTACAATATAATCATGGGAAGAGTAGGTCTGAAAAAGTTTGAAGGAGTGCCATCCACGGTACATCAATGCTTGAAGTTCCCGACCAGCTTTGGTGTAGGACTTGTGAAGGGCGATTAAAAAGTAGCCCGGGAATGCTACTATTCATCTATCGGGCAAGAAGAGTTGGAGGATACCAGGAAGAAGACCACCACTTATCAAGTGCATAAATTTGAAGATTCAGAGATTGAGACACTGGACCCCAGAGATGAATCAGAGCTCGTGAAGGGTTAGGTCATGGAAGCGAAGGAGAACATTATTATGGACGATGAATGACCAAAAAGAATAACTCAAATTAGCGCTTCACTTGATCCAACAACAAAGAAAGAGTTGGTGGCGTTTTTTAGGCATAAAAAACAAGCTTTTGCGTGGAGTCATGAAGATATGTCTGGGATAGACCCAGCCTTCTTATGCCATGAACTCAATGTTAATAAGGAGATCAAATCGGAAAAGCAACGAAGAAGGGCCTTTAGCCCAAAGAAGAACCAAGCTATTCAACAAGAAATAGAGAAACTGCAAAAGGCCTCTTTTATTAAGGATGTCAAATACCCTGATTGGTTAACCAATGTGGTGATGGTAAAAAATAAGAATAATAAATGGAGAATGTGCGTGGATTTCACAGATCTAAACAAAGCCTGCAGAAAAGATCACTTCCCTCAACCCCGAATAGATCAGCTGGTAGATGCTACTTTGGGGCATGAATTGCTGAGCTTCATGGATGCTTATTCCGGCTACAACAAAATTAAGATGAAACCAAAGGATAGGTAAAATACCTCTTTTATTACCCCAAGGGGAACATACTCTTACAATGTTATTCCTCTTGGTCTTAAAAATGCAGGTGCTATATACCAGAAGCTAATGAACAAGGTGTTCGTAAAGAAAATCGACAGGAACATGGAGGTTTACGTCGATGACATGTTGACTAAGAGCAAGAAAGCTGCTGACCACATCGCTGATCTGGGCCAAAGCTGGAGAAATATCAGATAAAGCTGAACCCGACCAAGTGCGTCTTTAGCATACGAGAAGGCATATTCCTCGGGTATATTGTGAATTAACACAGCATCGAGGCAAATCCTGATAAGATCAAAGCTTTGCTAGAATTACAATCTCCAACTACGAAGAAGGAAGTACAAAGCCTCACGGGGCGCATTGCAGCTCTCAACAGGTTCATCTCACGAGCAACTGACAGATGTCTTCCATTCTTTAAGACACTCAAAAAAACTTTCGAGTGGAATGATGAGGGTGAGAAGGCGTTCTAAAAGTTAAAGAGATATTGGGGACACCTCCTCTGTTGTCTAGGCCGGTAGTTGGAGAGAAATTATACTTGTACCTGGCTATCTCAGAAAGTACAGTCAGTTCAGCATTGATAAGAGTAGACGACGGAGTGCAGAAGCCGGTGTATTATACAAGCAAGGCATTCCGAGGAGCGGAGATTAGGTACCCACAATTGGAGAAGCTGGCATAAACATTGATCGAGGCGATCATGAGAATGAAACCCTACTTCCAAGCCCATACCATAGTGGTATACACCGATATGCCACTTAGGCAGGCTTTACACAAGCCGAAAAAATTTAGGAGATTGATGTATTGGGCGGTGGAGTTAGGTGAATATGATATTGTCTATGAGCCTAGGTCTTATCTCAAAGGGAAGGAAGTGGCAGATTTCATTGTTGAATTTACTTAACCAGATACATTCGATAAATAGGGGTCTAACGCAGAACAACCCCCGAATGTTAGAGGATCATCAAAAACCATCCCTGATCAACTCCCATCAGCAGACTTACCGGAGGGGATGGTGACCGAGCAATAAGAATCCTCTGATAAAAGCCCAAGGTTGAGGGATGATAAAAGGAAGCACCAAATATCCCATCATGGTACATTGTCAGATCAAGGGTTTGATAACTGTATCCCCGTAAGGAATTTGTATGTTGATGGTTCTTCGTGTGCCACAGGCAGTGGAGCCGGAATAATTCTTAATAGTCCATATGGATTGGATATGGATTATTCTCTGCGTTTCCAATTCAAAGCTTCCAACAATGAAGCTAAGTATGAAGCTATGATTGTAGGCCTCAGTTTCACCAAAACACTGAATGCAGAGCAAGTTACAGTGTTTAGTGATTCATAGCTAGTCGTAAATCAGATTCTCGGACTGTATGCGACAAAGGGAGAATTCATGTCTAGGTATCACACCAAAGCTATAGAGATTGTATCCAATTTTACAGCGGTCCAAGTGATCAGAATACCAAGACTGGAGAATGCGAGGGCTGATGCACTAACTCGGTTAGCCTCAGCTACTCGCACCGAGCTACGAAGAATGATTCCTATTCAGATATTAGCAGACCGAAGCATTAATGATGATTTGATAGTGAAGATTATTGCTTTGGATATGGGACTCTCCTGGATGGACCCCATCAGGGCGTATATCGAAGAAGGCATTTTACCAGTCGACCAGCTTGCAGCCAAGAGGCTCAAGTTTAAAGATGCTAAGTATGTCTTAAATAATGGAGTTCTATAGAGAAGAGGTATGATAGCAGGTCTATAGAGATGTGTTCATCCATCAGAAGTTAAAGATATGATATAATAAATTCACAAAGGCTCTCGTGGAGCTCATGTAGCACGTCAAACTCTTTCGCAGAGGATAACAATGCAGGGATACTATTGGCTAACGATACGAGCTTACTGCACCGCTTATGCTAAGAAATGCGACAAGTGTCAACGGTTATCTACCATACAAAGAAATACCCAGGCATTATTAACACCGATTACCTCACCTTGGCCATTTTCTATGTGGGGAATAGACTAGGTTGGGCCTCTGCCAACTACCAAATGACGATTTAAATACTTGGTAGTCGCGGTTGATTACTTCACAAAATGGGTGGAAGCTGAACCTCTCATTGACATGGAATATGAAAGGATCTATCAATTCATCTAGAAGAATATTATTTACATATATAGTCTGCCATATGCTTTCATCACTGATCATGGTACCCAATTTGATAATGAGGAGTTCGCTGTGTACTGTCAATAGTCCAATGTTTAAAAGATTCATTCTGCACCAGGCCATCCCCAAAGCAACGGGTAAAAAGAGTTAACCAACAGAACTCTGTTGAACGGTCTGAAGAAACGGTTGGATTATGCGAAAGGAAATTGGATTAACGAGCTGCATTTTGTGTTATGGGCTTACCAAACAACTCCTCGAACAGTAACTGGGGAATCTCCTTACATATTAGCCTTTGGAAGTGAAGCAGTCATACCCGTTGAGTTGGGTCTACCTACTCACAGGGTGCTTAATTTCAACACTCTAGTAAGCGATTTGATGAGACGCTTAGATTTGGACATGCTCGAGGAAGTTCGGGAAGATGCAATAATTCGAAATGCCACTTATCAGCAATGGACTGCCATGTTCTACAATAAAAGGGTCAAGAAATGTGATCTCAAGGAGGGAGATTATGTACTCAAGATGGTCATTCAGAAGCATAATAAGTTGGACGCCAACTAGCATGGGACTTATCGTGTAACAACGATTGTTCGACCTGGAACCTACAGAATAGAAACTTTAGAGGAGGGAGAATTCAAAAATGCGTAGAATGCAGGCATCTGCGTAAATATTGTCAGTAATTTAGATTCCCATGTATTCCAATCTTTCAATATGAATAAAAATGATATTTTCCCCATATTCTTTTTCATTCAAATTTTTCGGAGTACTATGCAACACACTACACTTGAACTTCATAAGAAGGCATAAAAAACCACTAACCATGATTGGTCAGCATATCAGCAACCACCAACCACGGTTGGTCGGCATATCAGTAACCACCAACTTAGGTTGGTCGGCTATCAGCAACCACCAACTACGGTTAGTCGGATATCAACAACCACTAACTAAGGTTGGTCGACATCAATAAACTTAACCAATAATGTTGGCATAACAATTATACAAGGCAAGGCTTCTTTGATTATGGGTGACCTCAAGGGGCATCCAAAACTAGGCAAGAAAATGGGTGGCCTCAAGGGGCATCCAGTGCATAGGCACCAAGGTAATCTAGATAAGATTGCTACAACTAAGCAAGACCATGGGATGCAAATAATTCCATTGCTTAGGAACTTATGGGTGACAAGTCACTACAACTAGGCAACAAATGGGGCAAAGTTCCATTGTCTAGGCAATTAAAATAAAACAGGATAAATTGTCCCTTTATAAATATATATACAACATGATAAACAAAACATCTTATACTCCATTTCCAAGGAAAGAACATTACAAAAAGATGAACTTTTATTCATTGAATACAAATTTCCTATTCTATTGGTTTTTCCCCTTCCTATTTAGGTACAGGATCCATTCCAGCTGGAGGATCACCAAAGTAAAAGGAGAATTGATATAATTTAAATCCTGCAACATCCTGTTATTTCTCAAACTTGGTCGGTTAAGTAAATGTGGAGGACGGGATATCTCAAAATCTTCATGAAGCTAGTGATCACCAAGGTATTTGGAGATCAAACAATGAGGAATGGAACTGACTAGAATCCAGCTAACGTCTAGTTTGAAGGGAGGAATCGGTAGATCAAGTAGCCCAAGATCACACCAATCCCACAAAGAGCTACCTTTTTTAACATGCATCACAACAAGAGCATTCATCCATCCATACTTGTACCCCTCATTGTTTGACTGCTTCAACCTGGCATCGAGATGTCATAAGTCTTCATTGTATCCTCCCATCCAAAACGTTCAAAGATGCTTGTGAAATTGATAATTCAATCTCTCAACTTGCTAATGAAGTTTCTTCACCAAGTTTTCTTTACTTTCCAACGCAGAACTCTGATTGAAAAGTTGCTCGGTAAGACATTGAAGTTTCTGGGACATCTCAACCATTGCTTAATTTTTTTCTTTAATCTGAATAGCCTGATTTGCTTAGGCTTGTTAAGTCCTAGTCTCTTCAATGTTGCTCCGACCAGCTCTTGCTCTACCCCGCGAGGAAGATTTTGGTCTGCCTTGTTTCAAATCCTTCAGTTCTTCTCTCAATGCAGCGTTTTCAGTTTCCAAAAATGAAAATCCCTCATCACTGATCGGGACTAGAGCTCGAGAAGAAGAGGCAGACTTTAGTTGTCTTAATTCTTCTCACAAGGAAATTTTTTCCTCCTCCAACATCTTGGCAATGTTTCTGTGATCCTCAACTTCAAGCTTAGGCACACTCTTTCTCTTCATATGGGATGAAATAAATTTGTCATAACCCCGATCAGCACTCAACTGTTGGTACTTTTTCTCATAACCCTCATGCAGAAGTGTAGTGGTTTCCTTGTGTTGAAGTTGAAGTTCCTCGATCACTCCTTGAACATCTTTAATCATTTCATAATAAGTGGCATTATTGGCCACCGCCCGATCAACCAGGCATTTTAAATACTGGTAAGCCTCAACTTCTCACTCAGAGGCATCAGGTCTAAGGATATTAACTATTTCAGCTTCAATGAAATCTGTATGACCATCCTTAAAGTAATCAATACATTTCTTTATCAAATCTGTATCATGAGATGACAAGAGTTCCATCCTGGCAATAAACTAGCAAAAAAAATAAAAATGGATCAACAACGATACAGATTGAGTAAGTATAGGAGAAAAACTCATAATAGATAACAAAGTCCGTTTTATTAATCACGGGAGGAGTAAATACAACCAGCGTTAAGCCAAAAAGGGAAAAATAGAAAAGTAACATAATTAAAGAGCCGAACAACTCTACACCTTCTCCTTATTTCCTACAACATCTTCAGCCGATTTGGAGGATGGAGTTGGTTGCTCAGAAGGAAGTTGGAGTTGCTTAGAAGAAGTTGTTACCTACTGAACTTACTCAGAGGATTGAGGAATGGTAACAGTAGGGGCTTGTTCTACTATCACCATAGAATATTCATCAGATGTAGCTTCATCTTTTTCTTCTTCTTCAATAGTTGGAGAAGGGCCATGAGTGTGTTTCTGGAATAATTCATAATCATATGCAACATTAAACTCCTTCAGAGCTGCTACCCATCCATCTCTGAAGTACTTAAAACTTATATAGTCCATCTAGGAAGAGACAACAGCTAGAGCTCTGTTCCATCCTTTGTCCCAGCCAAAGCTAAATGACTTCTTCACAACAGATTTTCTCTTTGCTCTCTCTGAGGAAGTTTGTTCCCTAAGAAGCTCTTCAACAGACTTCACCTTCTCCTCAAGATATTTCTTACACCGCTCATCTTCCAGCTTGCTGGAAAGAGCAACCTTCAATTTTTCCTCCAACTCCTTGGAGGCATTTATAGCCTGATCTCGAGCTGTATCAGAAGATTGGAATTTATTCTCTCAAGCAGCTTATCCTCTTCGTACTTCTGCCGGGACTCCCCTAAAGATTTTGACAACCCAACAAGGGCTTCCCCTACTTCACTGAATGAGGTTGAAGCTTTAATGGCTTCATCCTTCTCCACAATATTATCTAAGTACACAAAAAAATGCAAGAAGAAGAAAGGCACGAATTAGAGTATGAACATGGAAATGAAGAATTAGAAAGATAAGTATAATGACCACTTACTGATGCAAGGTGTTGGGATGCCAAATCGGTAAGCTTATCCCGGGGAGTTGAAGTTTCAGCAACTCGATAATCAGGGAGAGTCCCAAACTTGATCAATTTCTTAACCATGCCGGGGGTAAGGACGACTGAAGAACTAGCCCTAAAAGAAGAAATCCCAACTCCAGTAGGTTGGGCAATAGCATCTGCTGGCCTTTTAGCAAGACCCCTCCCCAACCTCCTCAAAGGAGCACCTTCAATCACAGGTGCTGTCTCTTATTGAATAACAATAACTTCAATCAAAGGTGCCGCCTCTTTTGAGATAACAACTTCAATCAAAGGTGCTGCCTCTTTAGGGGTGATAGGGAGTTTCTTGCTAATATCTATGGCAGGAGGAACAACATCCTTTTTCTTAGTTGGAGCTTCATCTTTGTTCTTCTTCTCCCCTTTAGTACTAGGAGTAGATTTGGCAAAGAACTCAGGAACTTTCCTCTTCTTCGTCATCAGGTCAGCAATGGAAGTTCCCAAGTCAGAAGAAGATTCTTTAACAGTTGCTGAGGATTTAGGTGTTTGGTCAAGGTCAATCATCAAAGGAGGAACAAGAGGACGAGCAATGAAAGAAGAAGTGGTGTTCTTGTATCTCAGCAAGTAAGAAGCATCTCTCACGTCTTCCCCAACAACTGATTGATGCAAACCCCAGATGAGTTTCAAATCCTTTATATTAATATCAATTTCTTTTTTAGATTTCCTTTCACTATCAACTGCAATAAGCAAAAAATAAGTGCGAGTGACACATTTTATCAAACAAAAATAGATCTAAATTGAAAAACTAAAAACAACCTATCCCATTGCCATAAAATGGACATCTAGGACCTTGGTACACACATTTCCCTTTTGACGGGGGGTGTTGCCAATATTTCATCACAACACCATGATCAAAATAGTCCCTATTAGCATCAGGGAGATTGATCACTAGAGCTCTATGAGAATACCTAGTTTTTAAATAAAAGGTGGTATCGCTAGTAACCCATTTATAATAGTATATAATTTCAGGAATCCCTAAATGAGTTCCATGAATTTGATTCAACCTATGTATGCCATTAACTACCCTCTATGTATTTGAAACTACTCTTGCAGGAACAATATTAAAATAATGACAAAATTCCAAACACATGGGATTCGGCGGGAAAGAAAAACCACATTCTGCTAAAAAAATGGTGGGAAACCAGTGTCCCTTAGCTAAAGAAAATAAATCAAAAGGCCAAGGAGATTCTTCTAGAATAACCCAAGAAGGAATTGCAAAATTATCCCGAAATTTATCCAATGATTCGATAAGATAAACCATGGTGGCTAAAGCAAAGAAAGAAGAAGTTCTTACAGAAAAATCTGCTAAGGCAGATGACATAAGGAACGAGCGTAAGAAGAAAACGTGAGAAGACAAAAGGCTTGGAAATATAAAAGGCAAAAGGTATAGGATGATTTGATTCTATTGCTTTTAAATTCATTGCTTCGGGAAGCGAGAAAAATAATGATAACTAGAGACGACGATTGCGTTTCCGGCGACTAAATGATGAAAAAAATGCGAATGCCCAACCGTCTGTTGAAGATTCAAAATATTTACGAGTTTTGCCATTTCGCACTCAAAATCATTAAATGTCACAAGTGTTGAAGATCTGTAAACTAATGAGACTAGGTAAACGTGTCCGAGCAACCTCTGGGCATAATGTTCCACACTTTCATATCCAACCTCAACTGTGAAACATTGGGGGCATCTGTTGATACAAAAATTAGTCAACCGACATGGATAATTTATTTGAAGACATGTGTTATCCTGTGTGGCATAAAATATATCCACCGAGCAACTCAGCATGCTGAGCTACTCAGCATACCGAGCTACTCAAACGTGATGAGATACTCAACGTACAGAGCATCTAGCCAAGAAGATCAAGCGATAAAAAATAGATTCAATGAACATTCTTATTATGTACAGATGTAGATGTATATTCAATAACGGCATACTGTCAATTCATATTGACAACCAAAGGGATATAAATACATTTTAACCCCCCTATAACGGGGTAATCGAGCACTTGCGATCATAATTGAGATCAAGGCAAAATACCCAGCAATACAAGACAGTGGACGTAGGCCATTTTCGTTAAGGATGAACCACTTTAAAAGTCCTTTGTCTTATTTCTTTATTCATATTTATCTGTGATTAATTAATTAGACCAAATCTAGTTTTTTACATCAACACAGTTTACCGGCTATACCTAATTAAACCGAACCCATTTTCAATCCAAATCTAACGCGTTTACCTTATACCACTGTTGATACCAAATTTAATCTGCTGACATGGACCAATCATATGAAGACACGTGGCTATCTACATGACTACAACAAGTACTTTCGAGATGATCACATGCTCCGAGGAACCATGTTACTCCGAGGAACTCATACGCTCCGAGAAACAGACCTCTCCGAGGAACTCTTTAGCACCGAGAAGCTCAAGCGGTCCGAGAAACTCAGGCAGTCCGAGCTGCATCTCGAAGAAGGATACCAACAGTTTAACTGCTCATTAAATGCTTATCATTCAGACGCACACGCAAAAAGAGCATTAAATGTATTACCCTTTCATATGTATATCATTTAATGTATTACCCTTTCACATTACAGCCTCAGGGCTATAAATACATTGTACAATCCTCATTGTAAGGGGGACCTGAATCCATAGTGGAATTTCTTGATAGAACTTATAATCGAGAATTCCCAAACACTCAGCAATAAAGCAACAGTGGACGTAGGCCATTCTTATAAGGCTGAACCACTTTAAAATTCTTTGTCTCATTTATTTATCTGTGATTGAATTATTAGAGTGATCTAATTTTTTACATCAACAGATTGGCGCCGTCTGTGGGAAACGACTGATAATATCGTTTTTCATCAAAAACAATCCATTACCAATGGCGGATATTCCTGAATCCAGCAATCGAAACGTCGAAACCCCTCTAAATCCATCTGCTCCACCAATTATTCCAGATCTGACTGGAATAATGGCAAATCTGGCTCAGGGCCAGACCGTCATGCAAGAAACAATGCGGCAACTCATCCAAACCCTCCATGGAGGTGCATCAGCCCATTCTGGACCACGAAGCATTCAAAGAAATACCCGCGCACCATCCTCACGTACTAGGCGTACCGATTCACATCGTAATGAGGAATCTGATGATTTCTCTTATCAACCTGGGCGAACTTCGTCGGTGCGAGCCACAGATACTGAACAACGTGCCACCCTCTCCCCAGAAAGGACCAGCGCATTGGAAAGATTAAGTAGGGTTTCTCCTTTTGACCGATTAGGCCCTAGGAGGAATAAAAGTCCTCTTAATGTAGCGTCGAGGATCTTTCGACGACCATCAGATTTAAGGGAAGGATCTGCCCAGTCGCGACCAGCTGCTCGTTAAGATAGATCCTATGACCGACCAGCTGCTCGTCAAGATAAATCCCAGGATGCCACTTCAATGCTATCAGTTGCCCGAACCAATAGGCCCGAGGAAGGAAATGATGCATGGAAAGGATCTATTCAGAGGTTGGAGAATAGATTAGGGGAAATGGCTAAGGCCAAGAACCCTCTACAAAGAACCTTTGTTCGAGGAACACCTTTTGTCCAGGACATTATTGATTTTCCAACACCATCAAAGTTCAAAGCACCTGTTGTGACTCCCAAGTATGATGGGAAGACAGACCCTGTCCTTCATATAGAACAATACCAAGCTGCTGCCGACATCTATGCTGTCCCAGATGAGATGAGATGCAGAGCATTCTCGGGAACACTTACCGGATCTGCTCAAATATGGTATAATAATCTTCCTCGGGGTAAGATTTCAACTTTTCTTCAACTGGACGAATTATTCATTGGGAATTTTTGCTTTGGAGCGAAGCTAGTTAAACGAGTAGCACATTTGTTAAGTGTTAGACAAAAAGCTGGTGAGAGTACCAGAGATTATATAACTCGTTTTAATAACGAGAAACTCGAAGTCATTGATTATGAGGAGAAGACAGCGATTACCGCTTTAATGAGTGGACTACTGCCAAACAAGTTGTACTACACTTTGGCCAAAGATCCACCTCAAACCATGTCGGACCTGATCGGAAAAGCGTCCAAGATTATGAATGCCGAGGAGGCTATGTCTGCGAAGAAGAATATGGACGCCAAAGAGACCAAGGTGGAAGTCGACAAAACCAAGAAGAAAGAGCATAAGAACAATGGTGGTGACAAGCAATCCAAAAATAGGTCGTTATGGGAGGTCTTGAGGAAATTTGATAATTACACACCTTTGAAGGCAAATATCAATCACGTCCTGGAAGAAATTAAGAACAGCGAGGAGTTAAACTGGCCAAAGAAAATGAAGGCAGACCCTGACACGAGGAATAGGGAAAAATATTGCGAGTTCCACAAGGATCATGGCCATATGACCAAAAATTGCATAGCTCTTCAGAATGAGATTGAAACACTCATTCGATGAGGAAAGCTAGCAAAGTATGTTGATCGGGGAGGCGAAAAAAGAAACAACGAACGATGGAAGAGATGAACGCACAAGAGAGTAGGAAGAGACGACGTAAAACTCGAAGATAAAAATTTGAAAAGGTAGAAGACGGTGGGAGTGTCTGTGAAGTTTAAATACATTGCCTTGGGAAATGGTGAAGTAATGATTACAAAAAAGGATGATTACGTTATCGGCGGCTAAAAAGATAAAAAGTGACGCGGGAATCAAAGCGGACAACAACGGCTAAAAAGACAAAAAGTGACGCGGGAATCGAAGCACGCAGAAAAGTCCAAAAAAGCATGATTCTACGAATTGGGAAGGAGAAATAAATACAAGGGAAACGCTCCTAAAAATCAGGAGGACTATTTAAAGCTACCATATTTCGAGAAAGAATGTTCCATATTCCTCAAATTTCGAACTATGAAACATTGGGGGCTTCTGTTGATACCAAATTTAATCTGTTGACATGGACCAATCATATGAAGACACGTGGCTATCTACATGACTACAACAAGTACTTCCGAGATAATTACACGCTCCGAGGAACCATGTTACTTCGAGGAACTCATACGCTCCGAGGAACAGACCTCTCTGAGGAACTCTTTAGCACCGAGAAGCTCAAGAGGTCCGAGCAACTCAGGCGGTCCGAGCTGCACCTCGAAGCAGGATACCAACAGTTTAACTGCTCATTAAATGCTTATCATTCAGACGCACACGCAAAAAGAGCATTAAATGTATTACCCTTTCATATGTATATCATTTAATGTATTACCCTTTCACATTACAGCCTCAGGGATATATATACATTGTACAATCCTCATTGTAAGGGGGACCTGAATCCATAGTGGAATTTCTTGATAGAACTTATAATCGAGAATTCCCAAACACTAAGTAATAAAGCAATAGTGGACGTAGGCCATTCTTATAAGGCTGAACCACTTTAAAATTCTTTGTCTCATTTATTTATATGTGATTGAATTATTAGAGTGATCTAATTTTTTATTTGTCTCATTTATTCCCACAGATTTGTTAACGCAAAAATTCTCCATCTACGAGGACCAATCAGAAAAGGATACATGTCATCCTACGTGGCAATATTCAACACCCGAGGAGAGTTGGTCAGTACCCGAGGAAAATTAGTCAGTACCTGAGGAGAATTAGTCGGCACCCGAGGAGTGTTAGTCGGCACCCGAGGAGAGTTGGTCAGTACCCGAGGAGAATTAGTCGGCACCCAAGGAGAGTTGGTCGGCACCCGAGGAAAATTAGTTGGCACCCAAGGAGTATTAGTCGGCACCCGAGGAGAGTTGGTCGGCACCCGAGGAGAGTTAGTCGGCACCCGAGGAGAGTTGGTCGGCATACCAACCAGGAAGATCAAAGGATAACTATGCATTTAATGTGCATTAATGAAGATGTCAACGCATTTAATGAGCCTTAATGTACATTTATATTGTATTAATAGATGACAACACATAGCATACCAAGAAATTCAATAATTAGATTCATTGAATGTAGACATAAATGTCCACATACAATGAATCTGTTTATCTCCCATCACTATAAATACATGTATCCCCTTAGCCAAAAGGGAGAAATCTGACAACTATGAGAGACCATACACCTCTTTCTCCTTTTCTCCACCACATGGTGCTATTGTAAACCCCTGGGAATAAAATAACAGTGGACGTAGGCTTTTTCTTATAGCCGAACCACTTTAAAAATATTTGTCTCTCATGTGCTTGATTGGATTGCTTTTATCTATTTATCTGTGATCATAAAAATGGGATTCGGTCCAGTTTTTTGCATCAACAGATTGGCGCCGTCTGTGGGAACGTGTTACAAGCATTGTTCTCCATCAAAAGCTAAGTTTTTATTTTCTATATGTATAATCAATTATATATTATACATACATCTTTTGATTCAATCATGATTTTTATGTTTATATACATAAATTAATTGTCCAATTTTTATCTGCAAAATGTTGCATATCATGATTTTTAAATCATAACTGCTAGTTTAATTCTTATTTAGATATCTGAAAAATAGTGGATTTCATAAATCATAACTTTTTGCTTGATTCTCAAGTTTCAATTTTATATCATGGAATAAATATTTTAAATGATTAAATATACCAATATATACGATGATGATAAGATTCGATAATTTTCTTTGTTGATTTTGAAATAATTTGTGAAAGATCTTTGATGATTATTCAAATTCCCATTATATTTTTGTTCAAATCATGATTCTCATATGTTTATATCCATAAAATTAGAGATAAAATCAATTATATATTTTGCATACATCTTTTTATTCAATCATGATTTTATATTCACAAATTGTTGAATCTAATTTTACAAATCTGCATAAATGTACATTTTATAATCACAAAGTTTGAGAAATTTGTGTACATATTATATTATTTCTTCTTTAAGGAGATAAAATAATTTCTCTATATTCATAAATCTCTTTTATATGAGTATATACAAATTTGATTCATTTGGAAATCTTTTAATTTAGTCATAATTTTTATATGCACTAACTGTGTGATCGATTTCAATTTGGGGATCTAATGAATTTTAGACTCATAAATATTATACAAATCCTTGTATCTATGGATCCACTTGAAGATTTTCTGAACAAATATGTTAGGATATGGATAAGAATCAAGAACGATTATGTATTTTCCATTCCGATATTAACATGAATTGAATCAGACCCATTTTCTCTCTCTTCAAGAAAACTATGTTCTCTGCACAAATAATCATATTATGTAATTGTGTTGATACGATCAATTTTATCAATATATGAATAATCAATTATATGTTGTACATACATACATACATACATCTTTTGATTCAGTCATGCTTTTTATGATTATAAACATAAATTAGTTGTCCAATTTTTCATTTATCAAATCTGCCAAATATTGCAAATCACGATTTTATTAAATTAGTGGATCGGTTTTTATTTCAAATATGAATAAACGAAAATTTCATAATCACAAGTCCGTTAAATATTTTTATGGAGACACGTTTATGTACATCATATTTTTATGAGAACACGAGATATTTTGATTGTTATCTCTCATATTATTATCTGGAAATTTAAATTGTCTAATATTGAAGCCAATGCACACTATATATTGGTCGGCTGAATAATTATTCTAATCGTAATTTTTATATGATTCAGCCTCAACAGGTGCTCAGGAAAAATTATCTGCCCAGTACAATTCTTGGATGCTCATCAACAGCACATAAAGACCCTAAAAGGTCAATACCGAACAAAAACAACGCAGCTAGACTGCACACAACACACCAGTAAGATTGCAAAAAACAATTCAATTGGCACCATCAGATTCATTTCATACATACTCCAATCCTGGGCATAGAGATTCATACTTGACTTAATCGAGTTAAGAGTAGGATTGAAGAAGTTCGAGGCAGTGCCATCTACAGTACATCAGTGCCTAAAATTTCCAACAAATTTTGGAGTAGGAGTTGTGAAAGGTGATCAAAAAGTAGCTCGGGAATGTTATTATTCATATGCCAAGCAAGAGGAGCTGGAGGAGTCGAGGAAAAAGACTACTACTTATAAAGTGGATAAAGGTACAAAAATTGAAACATTGGATCCTAGAGATGAGTCGCAACTCGTGAAGGGTCAAGTGGTGGAAGCTACTGAAAATATCATTCTAGACGACGAGCACCCTGAACGAACTACTCAAATAGGTTCGTCGTTGGATACCTCATTAAAACAAGAATTAATAACTTTCCTTAGAAGCAGAAAACAAACTTTTGCGTGGAGTCATGAAGATATGCCTGGGATAGATCCAAATTTCTTATGTCACGAGCTCAATGTGGATAAGGAGATCAAGCCTGTGAAGCAGAGAAGAAGAGTGTTCAGCCCCGAGAAGAATCAAGCTATACAGGAGGAAGTCGAGAAGCTCCAGAAAGCTTGTTTCATTGAAGATGTTAAATATCTAGACTGGTTAGCCAATGTGGTGATGGTAAAGAAGAAGAACAACAAGTGGAGGATGTGTGTAGACTTCATCGACCTGAACAAAGCATGCCCAAAAGATCACTTTCCATTGCCCCGAATTGATCAACTAGTCGATGCTACCTCGGGACACGAGCTGCTGAGCTTCAAGGATGCTTATTCTGGTTACAACTAGATTAAAATGAAACCTAAAGATAGGGAGAGTACTTCTTTCATTACCCCTAGGGAAACTTATTATTATAATGTTATGCCTTTTGGTTTGAAAAATACAGGTGCGACATATCAGCGGCTGATGAACAAGGTCTTTGCTGAACAAATCAGTTGCAATATGGAAGTCTATGTTGACGATATGCTGACAAAGCGCAAGAAAGCTGCCGATCATCTAGTTGACTTAGGCCAGACCTTTGATCAACTAGATAAATATCAAATGAAGCTGAACCCGATGAAGTGCATATTTGGAGTTTACGAAGGCATGTTTCTCGGGTACATTGTCAATCAACGAGGCATTGAAGCAAATCCTGAAAAGATCAAAGCCCTATTAGGGCTGCGATCTCCAATGACGAAGAAGAAGTACAGAGTCTCACAGGACGACTAGCAGCACTCAACAGATTTGTATCGTGAGCAACTGATAGATGTCTCCCATTCTTCACAACGCTCCGAAAGACTTTTGAGTGGAATGATGAATGTGAGAAGGCCTTTCAAGACTTGAAGAAATACCTGGAAGCACCTCCAATGTTGTCCAGGATGGTGATGGGAAAAAATTGTACTTGTATCTAGCAGTATCGGAGAATGCAGTTAGCTCGGCGTTGATCAGAGTGGATAATGGAGTGCAAAAACCAATTTATTACACGATTAAGGCCTTCCGAGGAGCAGAAATCAGATATCCGAGGCTGGAAAAATTGGCACTGGCGTTGATTGAGGCAAGTAGGAGAATGAGGCCATACTTCCAGGCTCATACCATAGTAGTATATACTGATATGCCATTGAGGCAAGCCCTTCATAAACCAAAAAAATCAGGGAGATTGATGTATTGGGCAATAGAGCTCGGTGAATATGATATAGTTTATGAACCCAGATCATTGCTAAAAGGGCAGGCTGTAGCATATTTTATAGCAGAGTTCACCTATCCTGATACCCCCGAGGAGCAAAAGTTACTCGCTGATCAACTTGTGGATGTTACAGAATCAACAGACACAAGCTCAGACTAACTCCGGTTGGTAAAAGGGAGAGTGGATATTACAGGATCATCAATTTCGAGCTTAGACCAACTCCGATTGGTAAAAGGGACAGAAAAGATGATCGATGAGGAGCAAGAAATATCAGGGGAGGATGAAAGGAAGCAATAAATATTTCACCGAGGAACTCTTTCAGATCAAAAATTTGAAGACGAGTTACCTATATGGAGGCTATATGTAGATGGCTCATCTTGCACAACAGGTTATGGGGTAGGGATCATTTTGAACAACCCGGACGAGGTCGACATGGAATACTCCCTACGATTCCAATTCAAAGCTTCCAATAATGAAGTTGAGTATGAGGCCATGATTGCAGGTCTTAATTTGGCAAAAATTATGGAGGCGCGGCAGGTTATTATCTTCAGTGATTCTCAATTGATCGTAAGTCAAATGTTGGGAATATATGCAGCCAAAGGAGAATCAATGATTAGGTATCATGCAAAGGTGATAGAGTTGGTATCAGAATTTGTTGCTATTCAGCTGGTCAGAATACCAAGAATGAAGAATGCGAGAGTAGACGCCTTAGCTCGATTAACATCAGCTACTCGTACCGAGTTACGAAGAATAATCCCAATTGAAGTTTTAGTTGGTCGGAGTATAGATGAAGATCTGACGATGAATTTTATTACCCTTGATTTAGGACCATCTTGGATGGATCCTATCAGGGCATATATTGAGGAGGGAGAATTACCAATTGACAAGCTCGCAGCCAAGAAATTAAAGTTTAAAGCTGCTCGGTATGTATTAATTAACGGTATTCTATATAGATGAGGAATTATGGCAGGTTTGCAAAGATGTGTGCATCCCACCGAGGTGAAAGATTTGATTGAAGAGGTCCATGAAGGGTCTTGTGGAGCCCATGTAGCAGGTCAGACGCTTTTACAAAGAATGATGATGCAGGGATACTACTGGCCAACGATGAAAGCTGATTGTATAGTCTATGCCAAGAAATGTGACAAGTGCCAGCGCTTTTCCTCCATCCGAAGAACTCCACAAGCATTGTTGACACCCATCACTTCCCCTTGGCCATTTTCCATGTGGGGAGTAGATCTGGTCGGGCCACTGCCAACGACCAGGGGAAGGTTCAAATACCTCGTCGTCGCAGTGGATTATTTTACTAAATGGGTAGAAGCGGAGCCTCTCATTGATATGACGTACGATAAGGTGTACCAATTTATCTGGAAGAATATCATCTGTCGATATGGTCTTCCTCATTCCTTCATCATAGACCATGGAACACAATTTAACAACGAGGAGTTCGCTGCCTATTTCCATCAGTCCAATATCTTAAAGATCCACTCGGCACCAGGACATCCTCAAAGCAACGGACAGACTAAAGTGACGAATAGAACACTGCTAAATGGATTGAAGAAAAGACTAAGTGACTTAAAAGCAAACTGGATCAACGAGTTACAGTCAGTACTGTGGGCTTATCGTATTACTCCCCGAGCAGTAACTGGAGAATCACCATATATGTTGGCGTTTGGAAGTGACGCTGTTATACCTGCTCCTTTTATTGAAAATTTTTCGGGGAATACTAGTGCTACACACTACTCGACAAAACTCGGCAAAGCTCAGACTACTCAGCAAAAATTTTCCTAAAAATGCCAACCTCGGTAGGTTAGCAAACAAAATATTCCTAAAAATGCCAACCTCGGTTGGTTAGGAAACAAATTATTCCTAAAAATGCCAACCTGTTTGGCTAGGAAACAAAATATTCCTAAAAATTCCAACCTCGGTTGGTTAGGAAACAAAATATTCCTAAAAATGCCAACCTGTTTGGCTAGGAAACAAAATATTCCTAAAAATGCCAACCTATTTGGTTAGGAAACAAAATATTCCTAAAAATGCCAACTTGTTTGGTTAGGAAACAAAATATTCCTAAAAATGCCAACTTATATTGGTTAGGAAGTACATATATTCTCGAAAATGCCAACTTATGTTGGTCGGGAGGTAAATATATTATCGGAAATGCCAACTTATGTTGGTCGGGAGGTAAGATTATTCCAGAAAGAGCCAAAGTTGCTCGTAGAGGAAAAATCCACTAACTATGGCTAGTCGGGGATAAAAACCCAGTAACTGTAGTTGGTCGAAAAGGAAAATTTACCGACCTTGGTTGGTCGGAAACATTTTATGAAAATGACAAAGTGATCGAGCAATAGTTTTTATACTCGTAACTTTTTTACTAAGTTGGTCGACAAACAAAACATCATTTTTTATCAAATGGTTACCACAAATTCAAACTAGTCGACAATAAGTTGATCGACAAACGACACAATATTGTTATCTTTTTAACAGATACATATGCACAGATGTAAAGTATTTTACAAGACAATAGCAATTAAGATTGCGAACAAAAATGAAAGTCTTTCATTAAAATCAAAAACAAAATACATCAGGAATGAAATACAAATTTATTACATCAATATTCCCATTCTATTGGTTTCTTCCCCTCTGCTTTTGAAACAGGTTCCTCTCCAGCAGGTGGATCATTTAAAGCAAGAGGAGAATTTATGAAGTTAAGATCTTTGAGCATCCTTATATTCATCACGGATGGTCGATCTAGGAGGTGCTCGATAAAGTATTTGTTCATTTGGGGGCTTCTATTACAGATATATTTATTCATTCGGTGGCACATTCTCATAACATCATGCAGTCGAGCATCAGATTCAACCCCAACTAATTATCATTCAGAAGTTATTTTTCTTGCTCAGGAGCTAATTTTGCTTATGAAGTTCAGGAGGCATATTCAGGAGTTATTATGCACATGCTATTGAAGTTCAGGAGGCATTCAGAAGTTCAGGAGGCATATTCAGGAGTTATTATGCCCATACTATTGAAGTTCAGAAGTCAAATTCAGCATCTACAACACTGAGATCTTTACTACTACTGCCCGACCAACATTGAAGAAGAAGTTGTATGAAAATGTTTCGAAGTCCACCACTAGCTTGGTACTAATCAGATTGAAGAGTTGGGTTCAAAAGCTAGTATGTTACTCGACAAAGTATTCAGAGAATCATAAATCAGAAGAATCAAGCATGTGAAGTTAGCGCTCAGTTGCTCGGCACAGGAGGCAGTTGGTCGGCTAGCAAACCAATCAACATACTTGAAGATTATGACAAGCTACAAGCTGCATACTATGGCATGGAGGCATCCAAATTCCCAGGGGTGATACATAGCACACGGAGTTCCTCAAAAGAAAGATTAGCAACCATCGATCAGCCTGCATCATATGTCGTCCAAGAGATAATGCACTTTATGTTGAACAAATCAAGAAGGTAGATCAAGAATTTCACGAGCACCGAGCAACACTACAGAATAAATACTCCATCCTTTTAAGTAAACCATCAAGCATGGATCATTGGGGGATTCTGTTAACGCAAAAATTCTCCATCTACGAGGACCAATCAGAAAAGGATACATGTCATCCTACGTGGCAATATTCAACACCCGAGGAGAGTTGGTCAGTACCCGAGGAAAATTAGTCAGTACCTGAGGAGAATTAGTCGGCACCCGAGGAGTGTTAGTCGGCACCCGAGGAGAGTTGGTCAGTACCCGAGGAGAATTAGTCGGCACCCAAGGAGAGTTGGTCGGCACCCGAGGAAAATTAGTTGGCACCCAAGGAGTATTAGTCGGCACCCGAGGAGAGTTGGTCGGCACCCGAGGAGAGTTAGTCGGCACCCGAGGAGAGTTGGTCGGCATACCAACCAGGAAGATCAATGGATAACTATGCATTTAATGTGCATTAATGAAGATGGCAACGCATTTAATGAGCCTTAATGTACATTTATACTGTATTAATAGATGACAACACATAGCATACCAAGAAATTCAATAATTAGATTCATTGAATGTAGACATAAATGTCTACATACAATGAATCTGTTTATCTCCCATCACTATAAATACATGTATCCCCTTAGCCAAAAGGGAGAAATCTGACAACTATGAGAGACCATACACCTCTTTCTCCTTTTCTCCACCACATGGTGCTATTGTAAACCCCTGGGAATAAAATAACAGTGGACGTAGGCTTTTTCTTATAGCCGAACCACTTTAAAAATATTTGTCTCTCATGTGCTTGATTGGATTGCTTTTATCTATTTATCTGTGATCATAAAAATAAGATTCGATCCAGTTTTTTGCATCAACAACCACCAACCCGACTTTCTACAACCATCTCTAGCTCAACTCAGAAAAACCAAACGACAGCGACCTCCACCTTAAACCCCTTCACTCCGATTGTCCATCAATCGCCATAACTCTATTCCTACTTCCTATAACTCAGTCTGACATGCGACCCATGCTAGACCCATTAACTTTCTTTCCTAACACCTTTTACCTGCAATCAAATCTGGTTACCCAACTCTATAATCGGGACATCTCTGTCCAAACACTTACAACCCGAGATCCAACCCCAATCTAAACCTGTGAGATTATACCCGGATGCGACCCAAACAAATCAAATCGCTTTGAACTCGGAGCTAAATCTGCCATAGCCCAGGCTTCCACGATCTACCAACAAACCTCCTGCTATACCCACTTTTAAACCCAAGACCATAAACCCATTCTTCCAATTCTTACCCGATTCTTCATAACCCATACACCCCAAAGCCACATGTTTTATTTGTCCTTTATCTTTCCTAAAATACCCTCATTACCTCATAAAACACATGCACTTGTGTGTGTCTCTCAAAATACCCTTACCCTTATTACTCCAAATGTCCATTTTAACCCACAAACCCTTATCATTCCTATATTTTCCCTAGCCACATGCATCTTCTTATAAAAGAAATTGAAGACCCAATAGAGAAAAAAAGTAGAGGTAGAGAGAGGAATAGAGATAAAAACACTTGTGTAAATATTTTTTTAATTTTTTTATTTTTTTAAAGAATTTGTGGGAATTAATTGTTGAGGGACTGAATTGCATTAATGAGGATAGAATTCAATTTGGAAAATTCAAGGAGACTTATTTGAAGAAATTATCGAGTCATAAATATACACTGGGTCACGTGTAGCTGACTGCTCAACTCCACCTGAAATGCAAGAAATTATCAAGTCAAAAATATATACAAGCTGGCTTGCAAGCATATTAAAGTCCTGTATAAATTGGCCCACTTGACCCTCGATTATGGGAGATTTTATGACCAATATGACTTGGCCCACCTGACCCTAGGTTATGGAATATATTAAGACCAATATGACTTGGCCCGCCTGACCCTCGGTTATGGGAGATTTTAAGACCAATATGACTTAGCCCTCCTGACCCTTAGTTATGGGAGATTTTAAGACCAATATGACTTGGCCCTCCCAACCTTTGGTTATGGGAGATTTTAAGACCAATATGACGGGGCCTGCCTGCACCTCGATTATGGAAGATTTTAAGACCAATATAAGTTTGCCCGCCTGACCCTCGGTTATGGGAGATTCTAAGACCAATATGACTTGGCCTGCCTAACCCTTGGTTATTGGAGATTCAAAGTCCTATTTATTAGGTAGTGCTAACAACATTTAAATCCAGGAGTATATAAAAGAAGAGCATACCTCCGGCTGCGGATCATCTATGAAATGCCTGATGGCCATCTGTATCAAATATTCCTCCTCGTGAAAATCTCCAGGGGCCACCAAAAGATGCTCCTCTGAGGTAACAAAAACATTACTTCCCACTTATGTAAATTACTTCCGCCCTCTTCCTACTTGTCCCATAGCAGCAACCTCATCCCCCTCTAGATGGGAGCTTGAAGGCCAAAAGAGAGTAACAAGACTTGGTCATTGGAGGGGGAGGGACTAACATGGCAGCTTGTTTCGAAAGTGAAACCTATGAAGCACAAGGAAAAACAAGATAAGAACAACAAAAGCAAGGCAAAATGATCTCAAAAAGTGGGAAATTATTTTTTTACCATAATTGACGGTATAACAATAGCGGGGGATTTATCAACTGAGTCAATAGCATCAGGAGCACCTGCTTCGAGACCAGCCTACTCGCGCAAGAAGGTAGAGTCAGACGAATAACCACTACTTAATTTAGTAGAACAAAGAGATATAAATGCCCATAGGGGGAAACTTGTTATTACCTACGAGGCTGCAGGGGAAGCAATCCCCTTAGGTGTAACTTCCTTCGAAGCTAGTGAAACTTCAGCTACCTTTTCCAATGGGTCACTGCCTTCAACATCGTCATGAACATAGCCTCTAACATCAATATAAAAAAGAGAAATAAGAGTCAATATTACAAGAGTAAAGAGGAAAAGTTAGAAACTTAAAAAGGAGGATAACAGACATACCTTTTCTTCCAAAACATTTTCTGAAACATCCTCTAAAACTTTGTAATCTTGAGGAGGTGAAGCAAGCTTAGAAGAAGAAAACGTTCTCCTCAACCTACGTCTTTGAAGAAGAAGAGACTCTTCTTCCTCCTCCTTTTCCTCCTCCTCTTATTACTCCACTCCTTTATTTTATTCTCATTCCTACTCATCATCATCATCTTCAACACCAACCAACTCTTCACAAACAGTTTACTTTTCTTCCTGAGAATGTTCCTCCTTGCTCGTCTCACCCGTTTATCCAAACATAATCTTTACAGGGCTAACCAACATCCTCTTCTTACTACCCTCAGCAGCTGAAGGAGCATAAGAAAACCCTCTAGAGGCCATCTCAGCTGACATAAAACCCATATCTTCCACATAAATATTATCAAAACTTTGTTGAAGTCGTCCAAACATCAGGTTGATTTGTTGAGTGATCCGGGCATCAGGAGTCAGATTAGGTAAGACCTCTGGAGAAACCTTAAGCTTTTTATTAGTGGAATTCTTGGTATCCCTTATAGATTCTCCATTTGAATCAACATGGGGAGTATCACCCACTTCGAGTGGCCTCGAGAGACTAGGGGCAATGGTAGTGGCTTCGACTAGAAGGGAAGATTGGGTCGCTTTCTTCTTCTTCACCATAGTCTGATCCATATGAGCTAAATGAGGTAACTCAGAGGGAACAAGACTGTTGGTAGTAATGAGAGGGAACAAAGAGATCGAAGTAGTGCAATTCCTCAACCCTAACTCCATCGGAGGGTACCTCTCAACATCAGGATACCGAGGCTCTTTGAGAATATTACTTTAGAAATGGCCCAGTTGATTCAGCCAAAATACTATCAGGTACATCACAGATCTTCCACCTCAAGCTTCCCTACTCAGAATAATAGGGTTGGTGGGGGTAATTGGAACAAAGATTCACAATGGTGGAAGTGAGAAAGTTGCTGCATGCAAATAGAAGTGGTGGGTTTCTCTCGAGTGAAATGACTTAACATGGGATTGCCCTAATCGTAGCCAAATTGCATATCTACACGATGCGGGCTATAAATGGAGTAAAAAGAGGACCATTCTGTATAAGAAGGCATGTAAGAGGGAATCAATAGCAGAGGAACATTATTCGCTAGAAAATTTTTACCCAACGCTTCCTCGATGGGGGCGATGTGACGCTCTACGTCTGTAAAGAAGTGATTGGAAAAAACTGATCAACCCTGACAAAAGGGCTAGGTATAAACTTTTCAAACTTGTCAATTAAAGACATGAACATTTTCTTGGAACCCTTATGATTCCAACAACAAATGCGAGGGACTCTGATGGATGAGAGTTAGGTTAACTTCCAGCTGGAGCATACTCAAGAAAATGGGCAACAGCAAGGCTGTCAACAGTACATGATTCGCATAATTAGAGACATTTAACCTACCAATGCTCTCAGCTGAGTTAGCTTGCACGCGATCTAACCAAGTATATAATGAGCCAAGAGTAATGGCAACCCGGGGAATCTTGACACCACTGGCCATACTAATGACCATTTTGATAAGATCTTTCCTAGGGCAGTAGTCATGGGGTCTTCCTGGGAAAAATATCTTCGATAGCACAACCCAAATGTAACCCTAAAGATCCACCTTTGAATTAAACCCCTTCATAACTATTGGGAACTCGAATACTTATTTCCCTTCTAGGTTTTCCTTGTCCGCCTCGCGCGCCTTAATCATGGACTTATCTTCGATGAAGTAGAAATACCTTATCACCTATGAGGAAGTACATTTATTTTATGTCACCATATAATCCTTCACAATTGCCTCCAACTCCACTCAAGTAGCCTTCTCGGCACTAAAGACAGCTTCCTCAAAGAAGGTGTCAAAACCTGCTGCTTCCAAACCTAGCAACTCACAGACATCCTCAAGGGTAATGGTGAACTCACCCCAAGAGGCAATGAATGTGTGGGACTTGTGGCTCTAGTGATATACAAGTAACCAGAGAGTATTGTTATTCTTGGTAAGGGTGAGATCACCCAACCATCTAGTAGACGACAAACCAATCAAAGCTAATTGAACAAAATACTTGGAGTGGATATAGTCAGTCCAAGGACCTAGTCCCTCGTAAGTACCTGAAGTGGATTCAAGATCCACCTTAGAAAAGGGGTAATCTCCTAGTTCGATATGGAACCACGTAACGATGGAAGTTGGGATGTAGGTGAAGTCCTCAACATTATCACTCTCCTCCATCAACAAATTTACAGGCTCCGCCGGTAAAAGTTCACCGGGGAAATGTTCAGCCACCGACCAGTAGTGATCGGATTCACCAAAGTATGGTGCACAACGATAGCGTGCCCACTATTTTTAATGCACCTAAGTACGAGGGGAGGCACCTTTGGAAGATTGAGTTCTTTTCATGATGGGTGCCATGGGTACAGAGAAGAAAGTGTGTGATTAAGGTTAAAGAGAAAGCAGAGGATGGATACTGGATTTTCTCTCTCAAAAAGAACGATTGCAAACAAACACAGGGTTGACGGTTTGGGGATGCAAGTAAACCCTTTTATAGGGGAAGCATAAACCCCCAAAGGCGGAAAATGGCAGCGCTTTGGGAAACGTAGCGATGATTAAGTTGTCTCGCGTGGCTTGCATGCGCGAGTAGGGGCAAAAATTAAGAGGCCGTAATGATGACGCTTTAAAAAGTGAAGCCCTGATACTTTTGCGTGAGGAAAATGCGCTAGCCCAAAGCCACCATGTGTAAAGTGCAGAAATACAAGGGACAACCTCATTAAATGTGGCATGACCAGAGCAGTAAATGGGGCATGCTTGGAGTCTTTTCAACTTGGGGGAGATGAAGTGCTTTGGGGGAAATTTGAATAAAATCTCTTCACGTCCCCTAAGATAATTGTTACATGCAATAAAAAATGTCCCATCAAGAAATGATACTCTCAGAAATATTTTTAAGGCATTTCAAAGAAATAAATAGTTCGAAAATAAGGACCAGATGAGTTCCTCGCACACACTTCTCTTTAAAAAATAACCTAATATTTAACGTGATGTGATTATTTGCCTATGGATATTACTTATTCTTGCAGAAAAAAATTGGAAGATCAACTAAGTATTTCATATAGATATTTGTTCATGCAATAAGTAAATATCTCTATGAAAGGGAAAATATTGGGGATATCCCCACCAAAGATGGATTAGCTAAATCGATCCTATACTTGGAAAATAAAGGAGGGAGATAAGGATCACCCGATGGAGCTCCCATGAAGACCCTCCATAAACATTCCTCGAAGGACTCCACTCGAAGGCCAAAGTTATTCTAATAATGATATCTTTTAATATAGAGCATAATGTATTTGATTATGTACTTCATTTATTGACAACATTACTTGTAATATGGGCGAGGTTGTTCGGTACCCTTGAGGGATTATGCCTGGAAGGGCATGGTAGATCTTACATGCTCTATCGAACGACCTCCTCTTGGGAACCTCGCAGGGATATGGTTTGGAGGATTGAGAGAAAGGCAACATTGGAAATGCAATAACTAACCCACTTAGCACACTTGGGCAAAACTTCACCCAGTACAAATGGTTTCTCGAGCCACTTATAGTCGAGCCACCGTGATTCAAACCTATCTAGGGGAACCTCCTCGAGGAACCCCAATCTTGTATCTTTGGCCTAGAAATAGTTCTTAGCCAACAAAGAACATACTATATTACTCGAGGCACCTTCCGGCCGAGCCACCTCAAGATGTACACGATCCATTTGATTGATATGACCACACGTCTAGTGGGGTCACTGTTCATCCACTTTATGACGCCATATCGTCTGACATAGAACTCAATTAAGATTATCCTTAGGATGGCAAACCTAAGCCACCAAACCTGATTTCGTAGCCATGTTAAAGCAAGCCTTTGAGCTGCCACATCACGTCTCTCATTAATGCTACCATGCTTCTAGCAGGTTAGGCAATTTCCCACAAAATATAATATCACATGCATTTAATGCAGTATCTTAGACATTAATGCAACAGTACTTTAGCATTTAAAGCCAGTCAATCATATTCAGTACCAGCAAGGTTACTCGAGTAACCTTGCATTTATATAAATAGTTCAACCAAATAGTTTACAAGGACGACAATCTTGATAACGAATTGTTGTTGGATTTCCCTCATACGTGAAAGCTTTTGTGAGAGAACATTTATTACCTAAACATTCTCCTCACATCCATTAATGGCCATATCATTGAGCATTAATTGAGCTTGAGGTTCCCACCTTACCTTTATTGTGCCTAGAGTGCTTGCTCTTTATCTCTCCCAAGAAGTTACTTGTTGCTCCCATCTATTTACTGTGTTATAGTGAACTTATGGTGTAAAGATCTTATTTAATACTAGCTTGAGTATTGAAGGTTGTTGTCTCTCTCCTATATTTATCGTTAATATTAAATACTATCCTGCGCATTATTCCCGATCTTGATAAGGGGTTACGCCTCGCTTGATACTAACTGTATTCCAATAACCCACATCTTACAGTATTAATGAGGATAGAGTTCAATTTGGCAAATTCAAGGAGACTTGTTTGAAGATTTATTCTCTTTCTCTACTCTTATATTTTAATGCCTTTGATTATTTGTTTATCATATTTCATATCATGTTTGGCTAAAAACCCCTTTCAAGGGGTGGGATGAACCCTTATTTTATGTTATTTTAATTAATTAGTTTGATTATTTGAAATTTCCTTTAAATCTTAATTTTGATCCTTCACCTTTAAATTTACGCCTCGAGAGAGGGTAAATGATTTTCGAGAGAAAAATTAAAATTCGAGATATAATACCCATGTTAGAATCGAATTATAGATAGGGGTTTCTTAAGTATGGTATATTTCCTTGAATTTCTACTCTAAATTTTATTCTATATGATTTATATGAATTTTGATGAATCGATCCTAGATGGTGATTTATTAAAAGGAGTGTAAATCTATTTTCTAAAGTTGTGGGGGTTTGAATTTAATTTTTTAAAAGGTTAGTATTAAAATTACATTTGTGGCAAGAGTTGCTTGTAATTTCAATACTAACTTGGGAGATTTCAAATGAGTGAATTAGTTAATTAGACTAACTAGAATATGTGGTGCAGTCCCATTCCTTGATTGTTCTCACATTTAGTTACCTCACTTTAACTCTAATTTTATTTTTTGATTTTGTTCATCCTTTTTAGTCACTTAGTTTAGTTATTTCACCACCACTTGAAAATTATTTTACTATAAAAAAAATCCATAAAAAATATAGAATATAAAGAAAAGTAAAAAGCAAGAAAAATAACTCGAAAGATGAATTATGTGACTTTTCTTGTGTTTCACTCCTTAGAGGTGGATTGACATCCTCACTTACCATTATAAGAGTTCGTGTGATATATTTTTGTAGGTAAATGAAAGGAGTTGATTAACTTCGATTATGACAACAACGACAGAACACACAAAAAGTCCAAGCCACCAGTCATCCATTTCAGCACCACGTCACCACCATATAATAACCAACCTACATCACTTCAAAAATCAGATAGCAAGGCTTCGTAGAAGCTCTAATTCTATCATTTTCTATCTCATTTAACTAGCGTAATTTATCTCACTTTATTACTCTTAGCATATCTTTTTCTTTAGTTTTACTTTCTCATCTTTAATAACCCATTATTATTATTATTATTATTATTATTATTATTATTATTATTATTATTATTATTATTATTATTATTATTATTATTATTATTATTATTATTATTATTATTATTATTATTATTATTATTATTATTATTATTATTATTATTATTATCATTATTATTATTATTATTATTATTATTATTATTATTATTATTATTATTATTATTATTATTATTATTATATATAAAAAATACAGTTTCATAAATCTTAAAAAGCCAAAAGGAGGGTTTAATCCTTAAACCCTAAATCAAAATTTTCCTCCCTTTTTCCTACAGTTTCTCCACTTGTGCACATTTGTCAACAAACTAAAAAAGTAAGGAAATTCTAGTTGTAGATTCATGGATTAAATCCCACCCTTATGTATCTTCGAACTGCATGAACTTTGATGTCATTTCCGTCTATGTAGGCATCTTGACTTTTCCTCGAGATTCAAGTTCTCTTTTCTTATTTTTTCACTTTATTCAATCTCACTTTTATCAGTATCATATGGACATATTTATATGATATTTTATATGTTCTTGCAACCCCTTCAAACGTACATATTCATTTTTTCATAGTGAATCATAATACGGTGTCTTGCTCACATTATATTATATTTCCAAATTTTTGTTCTCTTTCATTTTGCAATCCCATCAGGCATGAATATTCATTTCCTCATAGTGGATTATGATATGGTGTATTGCATATATCATATCCTTTTATCTCTATTATATTTTTAGTGGCCCTGTCACACAAGCGTAGTCCATTCTTTGCGATGGATTTTGTTTCGGTGTGTTGGTCACATTTCGGCTACCTTTTAGATTATTTTCTTTCTTTTTATTTATACTCCTACGATGACGTGGGTATGATGATTTATTTTCTCACTATTTCACTTTGAAGACATTAGAAAGACAAATTGTATTTATAGAAAAAAGGAGAATATTATCATAGCCCATGAGAGACCGAAAGGGCGGAATGGGTGTTTAACACCTTCATATTCCGTAAATTAGTTTTCAAACCCATGATCTATTTGGTTTCGTATGAATCAGTTTGTCTTTGATGTCATTTCTTCGGGAATGGCTATATCGTTTTCCTCTTTTAAGCAAAATACGTCGACGACTCTATTTTCTATATTTTCACCCCTTTGACAACGACCAATTTATATCGGTGGGAGCCTACGAATACCGTGTGAGTGGTGGAAAAATAAGTCCTCTTCCTTGATCCCATTATTTGTGAGTTAGAATTTCTTTTTCTTCGGGGCGAACCCATATCAGATTTCCCTCATTCGTTGAAATCCCGGGATGGCCACACATGCGCACCAAAGATACCCTTAATGCACAAAACTGCCTCATTTGTGTGCACGACATGCAAGCTCGTTCGAACGACACACTTACTTATGAGAATGAATATACCCATCTTGTTCGAATGAGACAACAATCTCCTTCGAATTAGATTGACAAACTCTTCTTCTTCATCCCAGAAATGCAAGACACAATTTTTCCTCCATTAATGAACCTCGGGTTCCAATCCAGCACTCCAAACATCACCATGTACAAAATCGATAATGGGTTTATGATTGTAAATACTTCTAAAATGTTTCAAGATAAAAAAAATTAATTAAAGAATGTATTCTTCAAATCCCCAAATTAAAACGCTTGTTCCTCCTTTACACAATTCAAAGCTAGTAATACATACGATTTCAGATCTTATTAACAAATGTACATATGGATTTGGCTTGTAAATGAAATCAAATCCTAAACATGAGTTTTAATCACAAGATAAAATGCCAAAATGAATCAGTTTATGGATCCCAACAAATCCCCAATTTAAGTCAGATTACAATCCGAATAATGGTTTAATTCAATAACATGATTATACCCAATACTAAGTTGATTAAGATATCTATAGGAGGGTAACTGTACTAGGGTCTATGAAAATATGTAAAAAGAGTGAGGTGTGAACCACTCCAATTGAAATTTCATCTAAGACAATAATATTTCAAGAGGAAGAATACAAACCAAAATGAAACTTTTTTATTTAATAATGATATTATTTATTACAAGAGTGGATAATTAATGACATAATACAATTTTTGACATTAAAGTAAAGAATTGAATGACTTGAGAGCAATGATTTTCTAAGAGCGGAGTGACAATCACCTTAATAGGTGGGTAAGAGTTGGGATAGTATATCCTGGTGAGAGAATTTGTGTAGAGTAATAGTGCTAGAAAGTTGATTTATACATATTGTTATAAATGGGCACCTAGTGTCACTCTTGATTTGTCTATTATGATGACGCCTAGCGTAATAGTGGACAAAAATGTGATCTTATCGGCCATAATGCCAAAAAGTTCTATTTTGTCTATTTGTGAAAATGATTTTCTGAGTAAGTTTATAAACTTGCGAATGGCTTTGAGGTCACTCGTTATTTGTATTATGAAAATTAGTTGGCGAGCAGGCAAGTGACTTTCAATATTTAGTAATGTGATCTATGTGGTGTGAGTGGGTGCAAGAGACCTCTTGGGTATCTCGCCTCAATATTCTCTCTTTCCTAAGATATTGAAGTTATTAAGCCTTAGCTTGGTTAACAAGACTTACTTTTTAACCTCTAAGCCAAAACTCTCTAGAAGTCCCAACTAGACATATGCTCGAGCCCTTCTTGCTCGGCTAAGGCTTTTTTCTAAGTAAATATGTGTACCACAACAAGACTACATCTTAGTGAAGGAAGTGATTGTTCACATACCATTAATGAGTTCCCATTCCTCCCCTACTCGAGGAGACTGGGAGGAATATTCTCTTTGTTTTTTTTACTATTACTTCTCAAGTTTTAATCACCCTATAAGTATTGAATTTATGAACGATTGTCCTTATTTCTCTGCCATGGAATTTATCTTACATTCAATTCTTCCATCATTGACTGAGTTGGGATAAGGAGTGGAATTATATCACTGATCGAGTTAGGAAGAAAACATGACTATGATAATGGTTCTTAATCAGCTAATTTTCCAACTAACAACTTGCCTAATGAGTTATACTTAGAATCTTATTCTAACTTTACTCTTGAGAGCATGGTCTGTAGGACTGCTTGTTTTAATAACCTTCTCATCTCTGCTCATGATTATCTTTCATCTATCAAATGTTTGTGGTATGTCTTGTGGAAACGTCAAATCCAACTTATCAAGCATTACATTCGAGATGCTCCTCACAAATCATTTATTAAAATAATTCCTACTTCTTACAAGTATCTCACTAAACATACTCGCAAGTAAGCTTGGCACTATATCCAGGTTGGGAAAGCTGACCTGAATGAATTTACCCCTATTTTAGTGAACCCTATTCACGAGGGGTCCATTTATTACAATGCCCGTTAAAAGGATAAGAACAAATAAATCTAAAGGAAAAGCCAATGCCTCTTATAAAAGGAAACATCCATACATTCATGTTTTAATTTTTTTCCTATTGAGTTTGGTGTCCAATCGTTGCCAAATTCCCTAGTTAAAACTCGAGCAACCATTCAAAAGAAGCGAGCGATCATACACACTTTTGCTGCTGTTGTTGTGGAGGATCAAGGCTCTGACATTGACACTTTCGATATTGAAGGAACGTTTCAATCGGTTCATGAGCAAGGATATGAGGTTGTTGAGGATATCCTCCCCTAATTATCCACTCCACTAACTTCTTAGCCAGTGGAAGGTGTTATTATTACTTCTCACTTAATTTATAAAAATAAAAGTAAGGGATATGCGAGTGATTATTTAGAACCATGATCATTTGAAGACGAACTTGTTGATTATGGAAGTACACCTTCCTATGACTATCATAGTTCATCTTTAAATGACATTGGGCCATTCGTTATTAGTGAGGATCAGTCGGCTGATTTATCATATTTTCGTCCTTTCAAAGGAATGTGGTGGATTTAAATCATTTGACTAATGATCATGATGAGTCAATGCTCCAGTCATCCAACTCTACCAGCCCCTACTACTAGACTACTACCATATGTACAAGTTCCTCGCTCGGAATTTGTAATAATTGTAGTGTTTTAGGGCCTGTTTGGTTTGCAACTATAATTCTGTTTTCTGTGTTTAAATACAATTCTGATAAAAATCTTCGTTTGACAACCTGTTTTTAAACACAAAATTATAATATTCCTGTGTTATAATCAAGTTTTTCAGAAAACAGATTTTGGGTGTTTTATAACATCTGTTTTTTTTATTTTTCAACTCAGAATTATTCATTCTAAATATTTTAAAGCAATTATACCTTAATATATAATATACATACATAATACATTAATGTGTGTAATTCTTATAAATAAAAAATATATATGTACATATACACAAAATTACGTATGGAATAATATAAAGTTAAATAATATTATCAATAGATACATGATACTTATATATAGTTTTATACATATATTATTAATGTATGGAATAATATAAAATATACATATAGTACATATGTATTAAAAAATATTATCAATTCATGTATGTATATAATTTTATAGTGAATTATATATGCGACATCATTATATATATATATATATATATATATATATATATATATATCATGTATTTTTAGGTATATTTAATGAGGTATGTTAGGGAGTTTAACTCTCTCTCTCTCTCTCTCTCTCTTTAGAGAGAGAGAGAGAGAGAGGGAGAGAGAGAGTTAAACTCCCTAACATACCTCATTAAATATACCAAAAAATACATGATATATATATATATATATATATATATATATATATATATATATATATATATATATAGAGAGAGAGAGAGAGAGAGAGAGAGAGAGAGAGAGAGAGAGTTAAACTCCCTAACATACCTCATTAAATATACCTAAAAATACATGATATTAAATGTACGTGTATATAATTTATGATGTATGTATGTATGTATATGTATACATTCATGTATCATGTATGTATAAAAGTTATATATATATATATATATATATAAACTCCACAACATACCTCATTAAATATACCTAAAAATACATGTTATTAAATGTACATGTATATAATTTATGATGTATGTATGTATGTATACATGTATATAATTTATGATGTATGTATGTATGTATACATTCATGTATCTTATATGTATGAAAGTTTTATGTATGTTTATATGTACATACATATATATATATACACACACACACACACGCATATGTATGAAATAAATATACATATTTGTCAATTTTGTCAAATTTTCAAAAAACTGTATATAAAAACAACTTTACCAAATGCACACCAATAATTATAAACACAAAAAACTGAATTTTAAAACTGTATTTAAAAACAGTGTTTAAATCGAATTTTCTGAATAGAGAACCAAACAGGCCTTAATTACTTTTGTATCTCGTTATCCTTTATTGTGACTAATATTATACTTGTCGATTTTTATCAAGCTTCATCCATGGGACGAGTAGTGCCCCAAGGGTGAGTACAATATCCTATATAACTCGTTCTCCTTCTCGTCCTCCTCGGGCTCCTTTTCAAAGGTAGATTAACTTTATCTTGCTTTCCTCATTATGTTTAGCCCGAGAGGTATATCTCCATGATAGACTTTTCATTTGAAATTCTACTGGAAGAAAGGCTAGTGTGAGTGCACATAAATAAACTTTGTATTCTTTTTTGTAGATTTCAACTGTATTTCCCAAAACTGTTCGAAGCTCTTAAATAACTCATACCATTGGTTAGGTATGAGCGCTTCCTCCCAGGTACCTGAAGGTCTTAAACCTTGTAACATTGAATTTCTTCAAATGCCTATCCTTTCTTATCTGAGTTGCTAGATATCTCATCCACCTTATTTTTTTACCCATGGTCCTATAATTGCGTCAGGAGAGAGCAGTTCATCTAGCCAGCCGTCGGCCACTGTCGCAACTAGTTTAACTAGTTCACCTGAGGTATTTTTTTAACATCTCATGCATTTTCTTTTATTAAGGAAAATGTCTTTAACTTTCTATCTTTATAGGGTGTTTTGGCGAGCAACCCTTTTTCATCCGGGGCATTCTTTTACCAACTGGGGTGATCATTCCATGCTTACCTACCGTGGATAGAATATATGTGCCTCGAAGTATGCTTGCCTATGTAAAATAGGCCTCAAATTCATGCCCACTTCAGCCAACCAATTTTGAGTGTAGCGGTGAGTGGTCCCTCATGACATATCTCTTTCTTAGGGCAAGTAGTCTGCCACTCTAGATTTCATTCATGTGACAGAAAATAATGATCCTTACTGACTTTTATTAGAGCAATAACCAATCATATATTTTATTTTTTCAAATTTCCAGGTCGATATGAGTGACCCCTCATTTTCTGTTGTTCATACTACTAAGTCCCAATCAACTTTGGTAACTAGCCTGAGTGTTTCACCTACTGTAGAGGTTTAGGTATATTTACTTCATTCGTTTTGCAAACTTTATGTACTTATCTTCAATTTGCTTCATTATATTCAAATTGAGGTTGTTCTAGGTATGAGTAACCTTATGCCTGAGGGTTCTCCGGTATATAACTTCCTTGTACTTTGCAAGTTTTGTTTTATATGATTAACCTCTCCTTTTGCTTTCAGGTTACACATATGATATATTCGATTGCCACGATGCTGGTGGAGCCTTAAGTATCTTACAATTGTTATAAATTTATATATATTTACTTATACTTCACTTTGCTCGAGAAGTCACTTGTCCTGTTTGTGATTACCACGAGCTCCCCTCTACTCGTGGAGCCCCGGGTATTAATCTGGCATACCTTTTATTTATTTAATTATTTTCTTATTATTTGAAAATACTTGCTTGGTTGACCAATCTAGTTTGTTTATTTTCAGGGGTATACTATGAGGGCTCCTGTGCCTTTGGAGCCTCTGGTATTAAAATTGCATACCTTTTATTTACTTGCTTATTTTGTTCAAATACTTTCTCGGTTGCCCAGTCATGTTTCTTTATTTTTAGTTGAACACAATGAGTGCTCCTATGACCTGGGAGCCTCATGTACTAAATTATTTCACCTTTTAGGTCTTATTTGCTTGTACTTTGCAAATATTTTGCTCACTTTGCTCGTCCCATTTCATTGTTTCCAGACTAGCATTTCGATCACTCCTGCCTATGGAGTCTCATATACTAAATTGTTGTACATTTTCAAGTTTTATTTGCCTATACTTTAAAAATACTTACTCGCTTTGGTTGTTCTTATTTCTTTGTTTCCAAGTGAGTATTTTGAGCACTACAATTAATGTGGAGTCTCACGTACTAAGTTGTTATACACTTAGTTTATTTGCTTATATTTTACAAATTTTTAAATGCTCTTCTCAACATGTTTCTTTATTTTCAGATTGGAGCTATGAGCAACCCATACCTATGGAGCCTCAAATCGTGCAGAAAGATGCCCATTTGCCCCTTTCCACCATAGATCTTTCCTCTGAGTAGCAGGTGAGACTATTCAATCTTTAATCATATCCCTCCCTTAAAAACTTTTCAAATGTTGCTTTAACAACGTATTTCTTAATCCTATAGTGACGATATCAATATAGGATCTCGGGTAGCATGCTTACCCGAATAGGCATGCACACAAGTCCTATTTCTTTGAACTATTAGAGCATTTTATTTATTTATTTAGCGTGCTTATCCCTTTCTTCTTTTGTTCTCAAGGGGAGGAATATGTGAGTGAAGAAGCTGAGGAGGACGAGCAGGACTCTGAGGCTACCCACTCTGATAGGGAAAATGACGAGAAGAGTGATGAAGACTCCGCTACTGGTTATAACAGTTCACAGAACACCAATTTTAACCTATTAAATATAGATGCCCCGGTTGTTTACCTGAAATACTTGTGTTCTCACTCGGATAGGATTCTCGAAGGGGATAAAGTTGTATTACACTTCATATTTGAACATCACCCAAAAACCTTCACTAGCCATCCTGTCCGCAATATCGAGGGATATTTATTCCCAATTTGAAGAGGATCTCCAGTCATGTACGTCATTTTATCACAACTCTATCAAGTGACATTTCTGTTACACCTGCTCGTAGTTTCCTTGCCGCCCTCAAAGACTTGGAGGATTTTTGCCATTTCAAGATGTACTGGCTAGACATTATTGCTCGTCATCTTATTTATCCTGCCATGATGAAATTCATAAAGGCCAGATCTGGTGAAAATGTCAAGGGTGAGAAACATCATACTCGAGCAGATACTTTAAGGGAGCAGATCAAGTCTAGCTTGAATTCTTGATCTTTGGTGCTAGTGGAGAAAATGAATTGAACTTAAGTTAAACAAGATCTTATCTGAGGATCAGGAAAGTGTTGCTCATCTTTCCAAGTTTTAAGAGGATGTGAGGCGAGAGGTTACTGCTTCATGGGAGAATTTTTTTAGGTGGGAAAACCTTTTTTCCTTGTAACAGTCGATTAGCCTTATGTACTACTTAGCTCATGTATTTTTTGGACATTTTTACTATCTTTGCCTCTTTTTTGAGCTGATTATTTTGTGAAATGAAATCTCAGTTATGCTTATTTGCTTGTGCATGTACGTTGTACTCTTTTGTTGCCTTTGTAAAAACGATGTTGGTCTATGAAATAACTTATGCATTTAGTTTGCACTTTTTTTTCATTTATAATCCGGGAATATCTGTTCGCAAAACTTTATAGTTTTACGAGTAATCATTAATAATGTATTTAGTATCTTTCCTTTATACGTGGGATCATTCGCTCACAAAATTCTATATGTTATTTTCATAGAGAATTTTGTGAGCAAGTTACTATTGATAATATGGAGTATTCACCCTTTTACCGTGGGTTGCTATGCTCGCTGTATTTAGCTTTTAATCATATGAAATTATAACTATGCGAGCATGTCCCCTATAACTACAGCGACTAGAGATAACCATAGTTTGCAAACTTTGCACTACATTGCTCACTATGTTTTTTCTGAAAGTATATTCCCTTACAATATTGCGAGCAATGATAAAATTGTAAAATAAAGAAGTTTTATTTCCTTATACTTTGGAAATTATGCAATGCTTTGCTCGGTGAAATTTTTTGTTATTATGTCATTGATTTGGAAGTATATCCCCTCAAAATTTTGCGAGCAAGGAAAATCCTTTTAAATAAAGAGATTGTTTTTCTTCATACTTTGAAAATTATGAGATGTCTTTCTCATCATATTTTCAAGTTAATATTTTCAAGATTTTTTTTAAATGGATATTAACTTGAAAATATGTCATCTCTAAATGTGGCGAGCAATGAACTTTTTTCTTTTTTTAAAATAAAAAAATCTTTTCCCTTATACTGTGGGAATCCTCGGACTCGCCTACTCGTTCCATTTTATGGAGAAAAGCAATATGATAATAATTTGTAATGTATCAGCTTGCATACATTTTCTGTGAGTAGGTACATAAAAATTTGTTGGTTATACGATGAAAAATATATAAATAATATAGTCATCATTATAAAACTTTAGAGAAAAAATTAATAGAACCAAACACGAGTGTTGATGTAAAAAACTAGATTGCTCTAATTATTCAATCACAGATAAATAAATAAGACAAAGATTTTTAAAGTGGTTCGGCTAGGAATAAAGCCTACGTCTACTGTTATGTTATTGCTGAGTGTTTGTGGAATTCTTGATTACAAGTTCTCTCAAGAAATTCCGGTCCCCTTGAATGAGGATGATACATGGTATTTATAGCCTTGAGGCTGTACATGAAAGGTTCGATACATTAAATGACATACGTATGAAAGGGTAATACATTTAATGCAGAGTGCGTGCCAAGAATATAAGCATTCAATGAATATCTGAGCTGTTGATTATCTGGCAATTAATGATACGACCGAGGTGCAGCTCGGACCGCCATAGCTGTTTGCTGATCGGGAGTTCCTCGGAACATTAGAGTACCTCGGTGCGTTGGAGTTCCTCGGTGTGATAGAGTTCCTCGGTGTGATAGAGTTCTTCGGTGTGATAGAGCTCCTCGGTGTATTCTCGTTGCTCGGAAAGAAACATGGCTGGTCGGGAAATGATCTTCCTCGCTGCTATTGTGCCACGTAGATTGACACGTGTCTTCGTATTATTCGTCCACATCAGCATATTAATTTTGGTATCAACAGAAGCCCCCAATGTTTCATATTTCGAACTTTGAGGAGTATGGAACATTCTTTCTCGGTATATGGCAATATTAAATGTCCTTCCTGGGTTTCAGGAACATTGTATTCAAATTTCCTTCTTATTTCGCAGTTTCCGCCTTTTTTTATAAACGCTTCGATCTTCGTGCAATTTTTGTCCTTTTAGCCGCCGGAAGTTCAGTAGTTTCTTTTTGGTAATCATTTCTTTCGCCGCTTCCCAATGCAAAGTATTTAAACTTCTTTGGTAACCATACCATCGTCTTCGTTTTTCATTCTCTGCATTCAAGCTTTCTCTTCTCTTCTTCTTTTGTGCGTTCATCTTTGTTTCCGTTCGTTGTCAACACATCTCCTTTCTTTCTGTAAGATCTTCTTTCTTTCTTCTGTATCTCTTTTATTCAATATGGTTTATATTGTGGAATCTGTTGAGAAATTCCGTTCTGATTTTTCCATTCCTTCGTGGGTAACTCTAGAGGTTCTTTCTGAGCCTTTAGATTACTTTCGATTGGCTGAGGGACATTGGTTCCCCAGTCTTTTTGTTGCTGAATGCGGTTTTTCCTTTCCACCAAACCCATTATGTCTTGAGTTTTGTCAATATTTTGATCTTGTTCCTGCAAAAATAGCCCCCAATTCATGGAGAATAATTAACGGGGTGCACAAATTAAATTTAACTCATGGGACTCGTATTGGGATCCCTGAAATTATGTTTTGTTATAAATGGGCCGTTCTAGATAATATTTATTATTTAAAAACTAGGTATTTGAATAGGGCTCTTGTAGTTAATCTCCCTGACTCAAATAGGGATTATTTTGAGCATGGGTTGGTCATAAAAAATTGGCAACATGCGCCTTTATCTGGGAATGAAGTATACAACGGTCCCAGATGCCCCCCATACGGCAATGGGATAGGTTTATTTTTCATTTGATTTTACTTATGAAATTATGCTTTCATCCTGTTTGACAAAATGTATGACTGATATTCTATTATGTATTTGTTTGCAGTTGACTCTATTGTTTTTCTTATCTTTCAGCTGGTGAACTGCTTCAATACCATCGTGAAGAAAGATCAAGTTATTAAAGCTTCCACTTCCTCGTCCGATGTTGACGATGCTCTGTTGGGTTTAACCCAATCTGTGAAGGAATCTCACCAACAGTACATCGAGGAGAAAACTGTTTGGGAGAAAAAATTGGCTGTGGCTGAGGCTGATAAGATGAAGATGGCTGAAACCTCCAAGAATTTGGAGGAGAAAATTAAAGATTTGGAAGTTAAACATCAGGAATCTGATGATAAATTGAAGAAGGCAGAAGAAGAAATATCTACTCTGCGAGATATTAAGGTTAAGAAAGAGGAACTGGAGGTGAAGCTCTCCTCGGAGAAATCGAGGAGAAAAGTTGCAATCAAGAAACATTTCAGTGTTGGTTGGGAGAAAGGATGGGAGAGAGGGATAGCTGCAATGACGTCCCAAGTCCAATATGGGGAGTTGAAATACTTCTATGATGGTTGGGTAGCTGCTCTGCAAGAGCTAAAAGTCCAATATGATTCTGAGCTATTCCAACGGCATCTCCCTGGTCCTCCTCCACCAATTGTGGAAGAAGAAGAAGATGAACTTGCTTCAGATGAATCTTCCATGGCTATGGGTGATCAAGTTTCTGCCTCTCAACCATCTGCCACCGAGGAAATTTCCTCCATGCCTCCTCCTCCCGAGAAGACTCCTACCGATCAAGCTGTAGTTATCACCGAGCAACCGAGCTCCTCGTCCCAGCCTCCCGAGAAAGTCTTGGGGGACAAGGAAAAGGTGTGAAGTTGTTCGGCAGCCTTTCTGTATTTCCTTGTAATCGAACGATGTAACTTTTTGATGATCTAATAAAATATATCTTTGCTCATCTCTGTTGTTGATAACTTGTTTTTGTTGATTGTTGTCTTTTTCTTGTCATTAGTTTGTTGCTAGAATGGAATTGATCTCTTCTCATGATACCGAGCTGATGCAGCAATGTCATCAATACTATAAGGCTGGTCATACAGATCTTAGTACATCGGAAATTGTTGATATCCTTGGTCACGGTGCTTCAGAGCAGGCTATTGAAGCTTATCAATACTTGAAAGCTTTACTCGACCGAGCAGTGGCCAACAATGTTGCTTAATATGAGTTGATTGAAGAGCTTCATGATTCCTTAAAGGATCTTCAAAATCAACATAACGAATCAATGGCTTTATTACATGAAGATTATGAAAATAGATACCAGCAGCTCTCTTCAGAAACAGGCCACAAGAAGATCATTGCTGGGTATGACGTCAGGGAGAGGACCCTAAAAGGTGAAATTGAAGCCTGTAGACAAATCGCTGAGATCCTGGAGCAAGAAAATAACAATTTGCAGAAGAAATTAGCTCAGTATGAATCTGCTGCTTCATCCTCTACTGCATTAATACCAGTCACTGATGAAGGCTTCTCGTTCTTAGAGGTCAAAAATGCCAAACTGAGGCAAGAGCTGGAGGACTTAAGAAGATCTGCCATTTCTGGAACTGCTCGGGGACGAGGAAGAGGTTCTCGGGGGCGAGGAAGAGTCAGCAAAAATGTTGAGGAAGCTCGCACTCAGTCTATTCTGGAAACTCAAGCATTCCAGTTGAAAGTAAAAGACCGTGCTCTGACTGAAATGTCCAATAAAAATCTGTCTCTGGAAGATCAGCTGGCATCAATGAAATCTGCCTTGCATAACAAAGATCTCTTTACCAAAAGCCTTCATGAAAAATTGGATAGATTAACCTTCCAATTCCATAAACAGCCAAGAGAATTCTGGATGGCAGGATACAATGAAGCTCTCGTTCATCTGGATGCTCGCATTGAACATGCTAATAATGAAGGTTACAAGCAAGGATGGTTAAATGCATTGGGTGTATTAAAGTTGGAGCAAGGGCATTTTTTATGGGACTATCATGCTCCATCACTATTAGACCTGCCTGTACCACCTTTCAAATTGGATATGGCATGGATTCCAGCTCGCTCCATTCCTCGCAGTCTAATTTCGAAATATCTTGGTGATTATAGCCTTCACTCCCAAGCTGAATTATCTCGTCCTGAGCATCTTTTGGATACGCCTTCTATTATGAACGTCAGAATGCTCAGAGATGTTAATTTCATCAATTCTCCCCTTTGCCTAGAAGACCCTCCTGCCGGCGAGGAACCTGTTTCTAAAGCACAGGGCAAAAAACCAATAGAATAGTAATGTCCATGTAACAATTTTGTAATTTGTAATTTATTCCAGATTAATGAAAAGATTTTCATTTTCTGTTTGCCAATTTTGTTTTATCAAGCACATTTATATTTGTACACATGTATCTATGTATCTATTAAAAAGCTAACAGTATTATTGTTCAATAAGCAACTTAATAAAAGGTTACAAGTATTAGTAATGTTTCTCGATCACTTAATAATAAAGTAATGAGAAAAATGTTCAAACTGTTTCCAACCAACTAAGGTGGGTAAATAATGTTTGTCGACTAAATACAGCTCCGACGAACTATACTTGGTTTGATTATAAAATTGCGTCCGACCAACTATGATCAATAAGTTGTCCTCGCCGACCAACTACAGTTATTGGGTTTTTATCCCCGATCAACTATACTTGGTGTATTTTTTAAACATTTTGTTCTTCAAAGAACTCATTGTAACAATATTACCTCCCGACCAACATAAGTTGTAATATGAGAGTATATTTTTATCTTACCAACCGTGGTTGATCCTGCTGGTGTACACTTTTTGGCTCCTTAAAGCTTTTGGCTCCTTAGAGCATTTTTTTGGCTCCGTAGAGCATGTCCTCCTAACCAAAGGAGGTTGGCTACTTATAGCACTTTTTGCTCAATAGAGCTGTCCTCCTAACCAAAGGAGGTTGGCTCCTTAGAGCACTTTTGCTCCGAAGAGCTGTCCTCCTAACCAAAGGAGGTTGGCTCCTTAGAGCACTTTTGCTCCGAAGAGCTGCATTTGTTGGCTCCTTAGAGCACTTTTTCTCCGAAGAGCTGTATTTGTTGGCTCCTTAGAGCACTTTTGCTCCGAAGAGCTGTCCTCCTAACCAAAGGAGGTTGGCTCCTTAGAGCACTTTCGTTGTATAGTGTATTACACTAGTATTCCCCGAAAAACTTTCATCCAGAAGGAAAAATGGTGAAACATCTTCGTTTTATTCATAATGAGAGAAATGCTTTACATTGGACATTATTGATAATACTTGCGCAGGTGTTCAGCATTCCATGCATTTTTAAATTCTTCTCCTTCTAGAGTTGCTATTCTGTAAGTTCCTGGTCGAACAACCTCTGTAACTCGGTAAGGTCCATGCCAGTTTGCTTCTAGTTTATTCTGCTTCTGAATGACCTTCTTTAGCACATAATCCCCTTCTTTTAAATCACATTTCTTTACCCTTTTGTTGTAAAACAGAGCTGTTCGTTGTTGATAAGCAGCATTTCTAATGGCTGCCTCTTCTCTGACTTCCTCGAGCATATCTAAATCCATTCTTCTCATCAAATCACTGATCGGAGAATTGAAATTTAACACCCTATGTGTTGGTAGGCCCAACTCGGCAGGTATCACAGCCTCACCTACAAATGCTAGCATATATGGTGATTCTCCTGTTGCTGCTCGGGGAGTTTTTCGGTAAGCCCACAAAACTGACTGTAGCTCATTAATCCAATTTTCTTTAGCCTCACTTAACCTCTTCTTCAACCCATTTAGTAATGTTCTATTCGTCACTTCAGTCTGCCCATTGCTTTGGGGATGGCCTGGTGCTGAATGAAACTTCAAGACGTTTGACTGATGACAATAGGCAGCAAATTCTTCATTATCAAATTGTGTTCCATGGTCTGTGGTGAAAGCGTGGGGGAGACCATATCGACAAATGATATTCTTCCATATGAACTGATACACCTTCTCGTACGTCATATCAATTAGTGGTTCAGCTTCCACCCACTTAGTAAAATAGTCTACTGCCACGACGAGATACTTGAACCTTCCTCGGGTCGTCGGCAGTGGTCCAACCAGATCAATCCCCCACATGGCAAATGGCCAAGGTGATGTTATGGGTGTCAACAATGCCTGTGGAGTTCTTCGGATGGAAGAAAAACGTTGGCACTTGTCACACTTCTTAGCATAAGCTATACAATCAGCTCTCATCGTCGGCCAATAGTATCCCTGTGTCATCACCCTTTGCAGTAGGGTCCGACCTGCTACATGAGCTCCACAAGATCCTTCATGGATTTCTTCAATCAATTCTTTGACTTCTGATGGATGCACACATCTCTGCAAACCTGCCATAATTCCTCGTCTATACAAAACACCATTAGTTAACACATACCGAGCAACTTTATACTTCAATTTCTTGGCAGCTAGTTTGTCCTCCGGTAGTACTCCTTCTTCAATGTATGCTCTGATAGGATCCATCCAAGATGGTCCTAAATCAAGGGTAATAATCTTCATCGTCAGATCTTCTTCTATGCTCCGACTTTCTAATACTTCAATTGGTATTGTTCTTCGCAGCTCGGTGCGCGTAGCTGACGCTAGTCGGGCCAATGCGTCTGCTCTGGCATTCTCCATTCTCGGTATCCTCACCAATTGAATAGCATCAAATTCTTTCAACAATTCCATCACTTTTGCATGGTACTTCACCATTAACTCTCCCTTCACTGCATATATTCCCATCATTTGATTCACAATTAACTGAGAATCACTGAAAACAATTACTTGACGTGCCTCCATAACTTTCGCCAAATGAAAACCTGCTATCATAGCCTCATATTCAGCTTCATTATTGGAAGCTTTGAATTGGAATCTCAAGGCGTACTCCATGTCCATATCATCTGGAGAATTTAAAACAATCCCTGCTCCACAACCAGCCGTGCAAGATGATCCATCTACATATAATCTCCATGTATGTAAGTCGTCTTCAAATTTCTTATCTGTTAGAGTTCCTCGGTGAAATATCATCTGTTTTCTTTCATCATCCCCGGGTATCCTTCGTTCCTCGTCGATCATTTGTTCGTGCCCTTCCACCAACCGGAGTTGGTCGGGATTTAAATATGATGATTTTTCTACATCCACAAGTCCTTTTACCAACCTTGGTTGGTTTGGATCTGTGTCTGTCGATCCTGTATCGTCCACAGGTAGGTCACCAAGCATCTTTTGCTCCTCGGGGGTATCAGGGTATGTGAACTCTGCTATAAAATCTGCCACGGCTTGCCCTTTCAACGATGATCTGGGTTCATACACAATATCATATTCACCGAGTTCTATTGCCCAATACATCAATCTTCCTGATTTTTCTGGCTTGTGAAGGGCTTGTCTTAACGGCATGTCGGTATACACAATGATGGTATGGGCCTGGAAGTATGGTCTCATTCTTCTACTTGCTTCAATTAATGCCAGTGCCAATTTTTCCAGCTTTGGGTATCTGATTTCCGCACCTCGGAAGGCCTTGCTTGTATAATAAATTGGCTTCTGGACTCCATTCTCCAATCTGATCAACGCCGAGCTAACTGCATTTTCTGATACTGCCAAATACAAGTACAGCTTCTCTCCATTTATTGGCCTAGACAACAATGGTGGGGCTCCCAAATACTTCTTCAGATCTTGAAAGGCTTTCTCACATTCATCAGTCCACTCAAAACTTTTTCGTAGCGTTTTGAAGAATGGGAGGCATTTATCAGTTGCTCGGGATACAAATCTGTTGAGTGCTGCAACTCGTCCGGTAAGACTTTGCACTTCTTTCTTCGTCGTCGGGGATCGCAGCCCTAAAAGAGCTTTGATCTTTTCTGGATTTGCCTCAATACCTCGTTGGTTGACGATGTATCCGAGGAACATTCCTTCTCGTACTCCAAAGGTACATTTCGTCGGGTTAAGCTTCATCTGGTATTTATCCAGTTGATCAAAAGTTTGACTCAAGTCAACCAAATGATCTGCAGCTCTCTTGCTTTTGGTGAGCATGTCGTCGACATAAACCTCCATATTGCGGCTGATTTGTTCGGTGAATACCTTGTTCATCAACCGCTGATATGTTGCACCTGCATTTTTTAAACCAAAAGGCATAACATTATAACAATAAGTTCCCCTTGGGGTAATAAAAGAAGTACTTTCCCTGTCTTCAGGTTTCATTTTGATTTGGTTGTAGCCAGAATAAGCATCCATGAAGCTGAGTAGCTCGTGTCCCGAAGTAGCATCCACTAGTTGATCAATTCTGGGCAATGGAAAATGATCTTTTGGACATGCTTTGTTGAGATCAGTAAAATCAACACACATTCTCCACTTGTTGTTCTTCTTCTTTACCATCACCACATTCGCCAACCAATCTGGATATTTCACGTCTTCAATGAATTGGGCTTTCTGGAGTTTCTCGACCTCCTCTTGTATGGCCTGGTTCTTCTCGGGACTAAACACTCTTCTTCTTTGCTTCACAGGTTTGATCTCCTTATTCACATTGAGTTCATGACATAAGAAGTTTGGATCTATTCCTGGCATGTCTTCATGACTCCAAGCAAAAGTATTCTTCCTGTTTCTCAAGAAAGTTATCAACTCCTGTTTTATTGAAAAATCCAACGACGACCCTATCTGAGTTATTCGTTCAGGATGCTCGTCGTCCAGGATAACAATTTCTGTAGATTCCACAACCTGTCCTTTTACGAGTTGAGATTCATCCCTAGGGTCAAGAGTTTCAATTTCTGTGCTTTCCTCCACTTGGTAAGTAGTAGTCTTTTTCTGTAACTCTTCAAGTTCCTCTTGCTCGGCCGACGAATAATAGCATTCCCGAGCTACTTTTTGATCACCTTTCATAATTCCTACTCCAAAATTCGTTGGGAATTTCAAACATTGATGAACTGTAGATGGAACTGCTTCGAACTTCTTCAATCCAACTCTTCCCATGATGATGTTGTAGGCGGACTGCACATTCTTATCCATTACAAAAAAGCGTATTCTTTCCGTTCGATAAGCAGGCCAAGTTCCAATGAGTATATCCAACTTGATCGTCCCAAGTGGAAAAACTTTCTCGCCAGTAAAACCCAGAAGGGGTCTGTGATAAGGTTCTAACTGAGATAATTTTAAATTCAAGCTATCAAAGCATGAATAATACATGATGTCTGCTGAACTACCATTGTCTACTAACACCCTTGAAATGACCACATCCTTCATCCTCATTTTGATCACCAGCGGATCATCATGAGGGTAGAGAACACCTGCCAGGTCATTTTTTGAAAAACCAATCACTAGCTTCTCTTTGTTTACTTTCCTCGGACGATCATCCTCAGCCAGGTTTATTCGCTGAATGTATGAACAAGCTTGAGCCTCTCCGAGATAAGCTTTTCTTTCTGCAGTAAGGTCTCCTCCTCCTGCATCTCCTCCTGTAATAACATTACAATCAAATGACCCAAAACGTATGGAAAATACCTCTCGTTCAGGTTTCCTTGGCTTCTTGGGAAGATCGGGGTCATCATTTGGATCCTCTTCATGGTCCCTCCTCTTTTTCTCCTCTGCACGACGAGGAGATCTAGATCTTTCTCTAGTTCTATCATCATTCTTCCTCTCACTCCTGCGATCTACGTACTTTGATAATTTTCCTCTTCGGATGAGTGTTTCAATCTCGTTCTGAAGGGCTATACAATTTTTGGTCATATGGCCATGATCTTTGTGAAATTCGCAATATTTGGTCTTATTCCTCATGTCGGGATCTGTCTTCAGTTTCTCTGGCCATTTGATTTCCTCGTTATTCCTGATTTCTTCCAAAACATGATTAATACCCACTTTCAATGGAGTATAATTATCATACTTCTTTAAGGCTTCCAACTTCATCCTGTTATTCTTGGAATATTTGTCACCACCATTACTTTTCTGATCTTTCTTCTTAGAATTGTCGACCTCCACTTTAACTTCTTTATCCATACTCTTCTTCGCAGCCATAGCCTCCTCGGCATTCATGATTTTGGCCGCCTTTGCCATCAACTCCGACATATTTTTAGGTGGATCTTTAGCCAAAGTGTAATACAGCTTGTTAGGCAGCAAACCACTCATCAAAGCAGTGATTGCTGTCTTTTCTTCATAATCTATGACTTCCAACTTTTCGTTATTGAAACGAGTTATGTAATCTCTAGTACTTTCACCTGATTTCTGTCTAACACTTAGCAAGTGTGCTACTCGCTTTACCGGCTTTGCTCCAAAACAAAAATTGCCAATAAACAACTCGGCTAACTGAACAAAAGTTGAAATCTTACCCCGAGGAAGATTATTGTACCATATCTGTGCAGATCCAGTAAGAGTTCCCGAGAATGCTCTACACCTCATCTCGTCGGGAACAGCGTAGATATCTGCAGCAGCTTGGTATTGTTCTATATGAAGTACGGGATCTGTCTTTCCATCGTACTTGGGAGTCACTACGGGTGCTTTGAATTTCGACGGCGTAGGGAAATCCACAATGGCTTGCACAAAAGGTGTTCCTTGAACAAAAGTTCTCTGTAAGGGATTTCTTGCCTTAGCCATTTCTCCCAGTCTATCCTCCAATCGTTGAATGGAACCTTTCCATGCTTCATTCCCTTCCTCGGGCCGTTTAGTCCGAGCAACTGATTGCTCTAACGTAGCTTCCTGAGATTTATCTCGACGAGTGGTTGGTCGCGATTGCGCAGATCCTTCTCTTAAACCTGGTGGCGGTCGAAAACTTCTTGATGGAGCCCTAGGTGGATTCATGTTCCTCCTTGGTCCTAACCAACTGAAAGGAGATACTCTACTTAACCTCTCCAAAGCGCTAGTTCTCTCCGGAGAGAGAGTGATACGTTGATCTGTATCCGAAGCCCGTATTGATGAAGTTCGCCCAGGTTGATAAGAAAAATCATTAGACTCCTCATTGCGATATGACCCAGTGCGTCTAGATTGCGATTGCCTATGATCACTTCTTTGCCCTGAATAGGTAGGTGCACCGCCCTGAAGAGTTTGAATGAGTTGCCTCATGGATTCTTGCATGGCGGTTTGTCCTTGAGCCAGATTCGTTATAATCCCAGCCAGATCTGGGGATGCAGATGGATTTGGAAGATTTCCAGTATTTCCAACATTTCGATTACTGGATTCTGGATTATCAGCCATTGGTGATAAATGATTTTTATGAAAAACGATAATAACAGTCGTTTCTCACAGACGGCGCCAATCTGTTGATGTAAAAAACTAGATTGCTCTAATTATTCAATCACAGATAAATAAATAAGACAAAGATTTTTAAAGTGGTTCGGCTAGGAATAAAGCCTACGTCCACTGTTATGTTATTGCTGAGTGTTTGTGGAATTCTTGATTACAAGTTCTCTCAAGAAATTCCGGTCCCCTTGAATGAGGATGATACATGGTATTTATAGCCTTGAGGCTGTACATGAAAGGTTCGATACATTAAATGACATACGTATGAAAGGGTAATACATTTAATGCAGAGTGCGTGCCAAGAATATAAGCATTCAATGAATATCTGAGCTGTTGATTATCTGGCAATTAATGATACGACCGAGGTGCAGCTCGGACCGCCATAGCTGTTTGCTGATCGGGAGTTCCTCGGAACATTAGAGTACCTCGGTGCGTTGGAGTTCCTCGGTGTGATAGAGTTCCTCGGTGTGATAGAGTTCTTCGGTGTGATAGAGCTCCTCGGTGTATTCTCGTTGCTCGGAAAGAAACATGGCTGGTCGGGAAATGATCTTCCTCGCTGCTATTGTGCCACGTAGATTGACACGTGTCTTCGTATTATTCGTCCACATCAGCATATTAATTTTGGTATCAACAACGAGCTATTGAATTCCTTCAATCAAAACTTGTCATTTTTAACTACAACTGGTACAAAAGTGTTTCATACAAGAAACTTTTAATTTCATAAAGTAAGTGAGATGAGATAATAAATGGGTTACCTCAAGCATAGTACTTCTTAAGCCACTTGCAGTTAATAGACTGTATGCACTCACTCTCAAGTTTCAAAATCTGGAAGTAACCCGATTTTCCCACTCCTTTAATGACAAAAGTCTCCTCCCAATTGGGTTTAAACTTAGAGGAAAACATATTTATCAAGTGATGGGTGGATAATCAAAAAATAAATCTCTCCCTAGGCTTGATTAGGTTCTCGTAGGCTCTTAAGAGATGTTGAGTGTAGAACTTGAAATTTTCTTTGGCTTCATCCAAGTCTTCCAAAGGCACATGCCTTGCTTTAGGTATCAAATCATGATTCAAAGTAATTATTGTGAAAGGCACTACTAATTCCACAGGCAAGACGGACTCTATTTCATAAACCAAGAAGAATGGGCTAAAGCCCGTTGGCTTCCTTTTAAAATTTATGTAATCCCACAAACCATTGGAAATTTTTCATCCCATTCCCCGGTGAGAACTTCGAACATTTTTTTAAAAATTTTGATTAAGGTTTTTCTAGTGGATTCTGACTTTCCATTCCGTTTTGGATAAGAAATGGTAGAATTGCTGTGAATGATCTTATACTTACCTGTGAGCAGTCCCATCTCTTTGCACATAATATGTTTTCCGTTGTCTGTGAAGATGACCTTGGGGATGCTAAACTAATTGATAATGTAACTAATTCAGCAGTTATTCTCCTAGGAGGGATTGCTTCTTCCCATCTAGTGTACAACTCTTAGGCAACCAAAATACAAGTTTTTCCATGAGAGATTGGGGTAATTTTTCCCACCAAAATGCCCAAGTGTGGAATGGATAAGGAACACCCAAACTCTTTAATCTTACTGATAGGGCACGAACCATGTTCCCATGCGCTTGACATGCTTTTTACCTCTTCAAAAAGTTGATGGAGTCTTTTTCCATTGTGGTCCAGTAGTACCCTTTAGTAATCAACTGATCATACGATTTTTCTCCGTCCATATGCGAGGGCTTGTGAGCTTCTTTCAATACTTATTCCACTTCTTCTTTAGCAACATATTTCAAATATTTCTCATTATAACCTTTCATGTAAAATTATCCTTTGATTATGTATAATAAATAAACTCTTTTCTTTAGGTAAATCTCATTTTCTCGCTCAAGAGGTAACTTTCTATCTTTGAGGTAAAATATGCAAATCTTTTTGAAATCATCCGTCTCCTCAATGTTATTAACTTCTATTGGCTGGTCAAATTGGATTTGACACTTCAAAGAGGCTTACTACTATCGATGAACCTCCATACTCATACTAAGCCAGTAATAACCAGCTTGTTGTAAACACGTATAAAGTGGTACATCTGTGTCCCCACAATATGTCTATTGAATTCTTTGAACCTTCTCATGAGCTACTTCTTCTCCCACTCACCTTGCCAAATATACCCTAGGAACTTTGAAGTAGAGAGTGCCTTGAACCATGTGAAATCTTGTTAAATCTAATAACGTCATATTTCATTCATGTGTGTCTAGTTGTTTGACTATGGAGGCTCTCCAGTCTACAGGCTCCTCGCTTGAAAATAGAGATTTCACCGTCTTTGAAAGAGTTGGCGCTTGCGTTCAATTAAGAAATAATATAATAAATACCAATTTTAACCCAAATTAACCCTAAGCATGCAACTAGGTGTGATTGAAACAATATGGAATCATGCAATAAATATTCAACACACAAAGTTTAAGGAAAAATCCCCCACAAGGGCAAAACCATTTGTATATCACTATAATTTGTAAAATACGGTTTACAATCGGATTACAATGAAATACAGGTTGACTAAGAATTACCCTCAGGTATCGGATTCTGTAGTCGCGGCTGGAATATCCCTTTCTAGTAGGGTTGGCGGCTGGAACTATCCCTGTCCAGTAGGGCTGCAATGAAGAGGAAGAAGCGGTCCACTTCACAAAGGGTTGAACATCAATGGTGTTCTTGGGTTACCAAAAGTGACTCACAAATATATGGAATTTGTGTGAATCAAAGGTATGAATCATTGGACTCAAATACCATGAAGACTTAAGAGTTATGGAACTCAGAAAAACGTGTGTAAGTCTTGAGAAAACCAACTGCTGATCGTGGTTTAAATAAGGGATCGAAACCCTACAAAATCGGCTGCACGATCTGGCAGTAATTATCCTCGACAGATCGGTCCGGTCGATAGGCGGATCGGTCCGGTGAAACCGGATCGGTTCTTTTTCTGAACCCGAATCGGTTCGGTAGCTGTCGGATCGGTTCGTCTTGATTGGCTTTATCGGTTCGCTATGGATCCGGTGGCTACTGGATCTTGACAAATCGGATCGGTCCGGTAGGAGGTCGGATCGGTCCGATCTCTCCATCTTCAAAGGGCCATATCTTCTTCACCGTAGCTCGAAATGAGATGTCTTTTCTTCCAGTATCTTTGTTACGGCAAGCTCTTCAACTTTCCAGTTGACCTATCCTCCGGACGGTGGATGTACAATTACCGAATTGCCCTTGAACTTCCATATCGAGCCTTCTTTCACTGTTTTCACTTCTCTTACGTACCACTAGCATATAGTCCCTAAAATCATGGAACGTGAAGTCGTTGAGGCCGATGTGGGACACATGATGGAGGTGCAGGATGCTTGATTCCCGAAATTCGGATTGGGGCCGTCATATGTGATCGAGCAGAGACGTGCCAAATGTAACGACGTACGACATACAAAACTGTAAGATAACGGACATGACAAAAATGTCCTTACAAATCTCCCCCTATGTCTATGCCGGTACATACATAAAAAATCCGAATTATCAAGTATGAAATTTCCTATACAAATCTACCCTTCCATGAACCCAAAACTGGAAAGATACATATGAATAAGACTGCATCATTTGATCTTCAAATTCTTCAGGAATCTTCATGCTTTTCTCATCTGGGTGTGTATCATGGGATTATCAAGGATGTACCTACACACATGAGATAAAGAAAATACCAAGTGACGTATCGAGTTTGAAATGAGATAAACATAAGCATATATACCAGATTTATGATGAACCTCAAATTTCAAAACTCCCCCATAATCAGATACATAATCAGATAATTCATTCTCCCCCTTTTTATGATGTCCCCAAATAGATAAAATGAGAGGAATGAAACAAGCAAAACTGGGGTAGACACAAGGTATAAATCACACCATGAATGAACATAAAACAACCAAGTCGGTGATGGCGTAAAAGAATGGGTGTGATCAAAATTCGATAGGAAAATCAAAGCATACAAACATGACATATGTGCACGATGAATATTGGATATTCCTAACGAATGAACTCAAATGCTTCCTTTGGTGTAAAAGATTGGAAATATAAGACATTGACTATATCAAATCTACAAATCAAAGCTCAAAGTGATTTCTACACCAATAACGTCCAAAATGATTTTCATGCTTTTTCAGGACTTTCAAGGAAGTACAAACCCGTTTTTCAATCTCCAACCAAACTCCCTCAGATTTATATTTTGAATAGAGGTATACTAAATTCTCAAACTTTGGAGAATTGATGGTGAAACCTACAATGGCCCATATTTGGCATGAAATGCTTTTTATTGCCTTATCAATTTTTTCGGGCTCTTTTAACCTCTTAGGACCTCGGATATTAAAATACCTCCATTTTTTAGGTCCTTTGTAACGGTGGCTTTTGCGCAAAGGATAAAAATCAACTTTCGCAGCCCCTCCCCGTTATGCAACTTATCACACAGTCTCACCAAAATGGTTTTTACATGCAATCCAATCTTGTCAAGTTTTATCGCATTTTATACATTGTATAGACAGGATTGAGATGGAAACACTTAAGCCAACATGAGATTGACAAGTGCAACAATCAAATATAGCCGTGCATGTGTGCAATAAAGGATATAGGAGTCAAGCATGTAGGAAATATCACTAATTATATCTCAAGGACTCCAATCAATGTTAAGCACATGGATGAAATGATGTAGCCTCTCAAATCTCTATCAAACAGTCACATGGATATATGGAATGAAGTTGTGACTTGGCTATCTTAAATGCTCATCCATAAAAGGCAATTCTCTTTTTAAAATTTTTTTTAAAAATTTTATCAAAATAAAATCTTTTTGTGTTTTTCAAAATTTTTTCTAAAAAGAGAATCTTTTTGTATTTTTCAAAGAATAATAAAAAATACATAAAAGATGTACAACAAATATATGGTACATATAAAACAGACTAGCAATAGGAAGCATATGATATGAACATGAAGAAGCATCCTATTCTAGACATAGACCAACCCCTCAGTCAACTGTGCAAATCCCCAAAGACTTCCTAAGACTCTCAAATCTAAGGGCATCTAAAGGTTTCGTGAAAATATCGGCTAACTGACGGTCGGTAGGAACAAAACTCAGGGTTACGACCTTCTCCATTTGAACACGCACTTTTCAAAAATCAATTTATTTCAGAAATTGATATCTTAGAAAAATTTTGCGGAAAAAAAAAAGAATACGCGATAGATTAGCGTAACCTACTCTGATACCAATTTGAAAGAGTTGGCGCTTTCGTTCAATTAAGAAATAATATAATAAATACCAATTTTAACCCAAATTAACCCTAACCATGCAACTAGGTGTGATTGAAACAATATGGAATCATGCAATAAATATTCAACACACAAAGTTTAAGGAAAAATCCCCCACAGGGGCAAAACCATTTGTATATCACTATAATTTGTAAAATACGGTTTACAATCGGATTACAATGAAATACAGGTTGACTAAGAATTACCCTCAGGTATCGGATTCTGTAGTCGTGGCTGGAATATCCCTTTCCAGTAGGGTTGGCGGCTGGAACTATCCCTGTCCAGTAGGGCTGCAATGAAGAGGAAGAAGCGGTCCACTTCACAAAGGGTTGAACATCAATGGTGTTCTTGGGTTACCAAAAGTGACTCACAAATATATGGAATTTGTGTGAATCAAAGGTATGAATCATTGGACTCAAATACCATGAAGACTTAAGAGTTATGGAACTCAGAAAAACGTGTGTAAGTCTTGAGAAAACCAACTGCTGATCGTGGTTTAAATAAGGGATCGAAACCCTACAAAATCGACTGCACGATCTGGCAGTAATTATCCTCGACGGATCGGTCCGGTCGATAGGCGGATCGGTCCGGTGAAACCGGATCGGTTCTTTTTCTGAACCCGGATCGGTTCGGTAGCTGTCGGATCGGTTCGTCTTGATTGGCTTTATCGGTTCTCTATGGATCCGGTGGCTACTGGATCTTGACAAATCGGATCGGTCCGGTAGGAGGTCGGATCGGTCCGATCTCTCCATCTTCAAAGGGCCATATCTTCTTCACCGTAGCTCGGAATGAGATGCCATTTCTTCCAGTATCTTTGTTGCGGCAAGCTCTTCAACTTTCCAGTTGACCTATCCTCCGGACGGTGGATGTACAATTACCGAATTGCCCTTGAACTTCCATATCGAGCCTTCTTTCACTGTTTTCACTTCTCTTGCGTACCACTAGCATATAGTCCCTAAAATCATGGAACGTGAAGTCGTTGAGGCCGATGTGGGACACATGATGGAGGTGCAGGATGCTTGATTCCCGGAATTCGGATTGGGGCCGTCATATGTGATCGAGCAGAAACGTGCCAAATGTAACGGCGTACGACATACAAAACTGTAAGATAACGGACATGACAAAAATGTCCTTACAGTCTTTGTCACTGTTCTTCTTTAAACGATGATTGTAGCTTTAGTTTCATCCATATCTAACTTTTGAGTAATATTTTCCAGGGCATGGAGATGTCTATTCATCATCTTGGAATGTAACTCCACTTTGATAGCCAAAAATTGATTCAGGAGGTATTGGATAATTTCTTGGTGGGGAGTAAGGTTGGTATGCTTGAAAGTGAACTCTGAATTTACTTGTTTAACTATGAGGTTAGAGTCCCCTTATAAGCATAATACTAGAATCCCTATTCTTAAAGATTCTAACAACTGAAGGATGAGTGCTTTGTATTCAGCTTCATTATTTGAGCACTTGAATTCCAGCTTGTATAAAGGAGTGATTTTCACTTTATTGTTAGAGAGTATGATTCCTTACCCCCCGTACCTTATGCTTAGGAACCTTCGAATTCTATCTTTTATTCTTTCATATCCTCAACCAAATAGGCTTAATAGTTATCCTCTGGTAGCTCCTCACTCGGAGGTTCAAAATTCTAACTTGGGAAATTGGCGAGATGATCTTATAAGGCTTGACTCTTGATAGCCTTAGGTGTAAGACAATTAAATTATATTATGAGAGTATAAGGAATTACCTGATCTCTCACCCTATCAAATGTTTCTCGCAAGTAGGTACTTAATAGGATCATACTTGGTGAAGTTATGAATAGTAAATGAGAGCAGGCCAAACAATGATTTTCTACACTTGTATATTTAGACCCATTCCTTGATATCATGTAGGAAAAATAATACACATGCCATTCTTTTCCTTCCTTTTCTTGAGCAAGTAAATCCCCAATCAACCACTCAGTGGAAGTTAGATTTAAAAGAAAGGGTCTACCCAATTCTAGGTGAATCATGGTGGAGGGAGAGGTTAAACTCTCCTTGATCCTCTCGAATGATTTCTGTTGCTAACCCCCATACCCACTCCACCTTATCTTTCTTAAGCGATGAGAAATGATGGATGATTTCTGCCAAAGCTAGTATAAACCTCCTTATATAAGAAACCTTGCCCAAGAAACGTTTATGATGCCTCTGACTTCTTGGTGCTGACATCTTCAAAATAGCCTTTAGCTTTTCGGTATCCACCTACACACCTTTCTTGTTAATAAAAACTCAAGGAATTTACTGCAATGACTCCAAAGGCACATTTAGAGGGGTTTATCCTCATCTTATACTTTCGTCGGTGTTAAAATACTCTTATTAGGTCTTGTATTTTCTATTTGTCCTTCTTGGATTTCACTACCAAGTCTTCCATATAGAATTACAATATATCATGAAAAAAATCGTGAAATATTGCCATCATAGTTCACTCGTATGTTTCCCTGGCATTCTTCAAGTTGAACGGCATAACTGTTTAGTGTAAGTTGTCTGGAGGAATCGTAAAAGGTATCTTCTTCGCATTTGTAAGATTTATCTTGATATAATTATATCTAACATACCCATCAATTAAGTTTTACATCTCATGACCGACAGTTGCATCTACCAACCCATCAATGTTTGGTAATGGAAATTCATCTTTAAGATATGCACACTTTAAATATCTGAAATCCACACAGATTTGAATTTCCTTTTTATCTTTCTTAGCAAATGGCATAATTTTCAATAGCTAAACATGATGTTGGATGGGCTTGATGAATCCAGCAGTGAGCAACTTCTCCGTTTTTGCTTTAATCTTCAAACTTAACTCATCTTTGTAAGTGTGTGTTCCTGTCTCATTGACAAAGAATTAGGTAAAATGTTTTATTTATGGTCATTTACCTCCAGGTTAGTGCATGTCATTTCTGTATACTTCCATATAAAAATGTCCATAAATTCCTTGAGCCAATTGATGATTTCTTCTCGTTGTTTTGGACTTAAACTTTTAGAGATGAAGATGGGCCTCTCGTCACCACCCTCTTGCCCCAAATTTAACTCCTCAAGTTCTTCGATCTTCTCTCTGGGTCCATCTTTCATGCACTCTAGTGCTTCCTCTGGTTCCACAACATGCTTAATTATATGGGAATCATCAATCACGAACATTTTGGCATCGAGTTGATGCTCTAATACCAAAAATTCTACCCGTGCACATCGTTATAAATGATAGATAACTTTATAATTGGGAAAATAAATTTCTTGCAAGTTTGAGTAGGTCCTTCACCTTCTTCTTTTCCCCCTTTTCCATTTTATTTCAGAAGGTACTAGTCGTTGACCCAACCTATCGTGCACATATTCTTTATTTTCCCCCCTTCCTAAACTGCTCGGGGCTCATCCACTCCTTTGATCAAACACTTCATTCTTTCTTTCATCATCAAAAGTTGTATAAAATGCCCCATCAACCAAATGGGCTTCTTCCAGCGATAAAGGTCTCTCTGTGGCCTTAATTACTATCTCCGTTCTGCGAATATTGGCTTTCGCACACTAGTGGAACATGGAAGGCATGATTCCATACATATGCATCCACACTCGGCCTATTAATAACTGATAACTTGTGTTGGCATTAATAACTTGGAGCTTGATATGGAAAGTGGAAATTTTTAAATCTATGCCAACATTCACATATCCGAGAAATTGTATACCGATGTTTCAAAGTTCAATATTACCAAAGGTACTGCTATAATCTTCTCTTTCGAGATTCGAGTTTCCAACAAAATGGTATTGGGCATGATGTTGATTGATGCCTCTCTATCCATCAGTGCTCTTAGGACACTAATATCATTAACTAGATAAGTAACATATAGTGGTCTATTGTGAAAGAATGTTATATGCATGTCTGCCTCAGAGAACACCACTTCTGAGGTGTACATTTTGATTAGCCTTCCAATGGGACCATGCCAAATGATTGATGGATCCCCTCGGTCTTGGATCTCCTCGAGGGTTTTCTTAGTAACTGATTATCTCAAATTTGATCAAATGACCACTTAAAATTTAACCTATTTATAATTGCTTCACATTACCAATCAATTTCCACCTCATAGGTTTGAGCATTACAGACATACTCCACCTCAGATGTTCTTACCTTGTCAAGTGCGATCACCACACTGACATTGCCTTCTTAAATTTATAGTTCTCTATCCCGATAACACTCGTAATCTGTGTTGGACACCCCAAGCAGCCACTCGTCACATGCTTTATTATATTCCACCTACTCCTCAGATTACATCATCTCGTCGAAGTCGTGAGTAATCACCATATTTGTAGAGGCATACTGATGGGAGGGCAATGGATTCTCATTGACATCCATAGGAGGAATATGAAGAGTAACATTTAAAACTTCTCATTTATTATCTTTTGCAAATAATAACTGTCTTTTGTCAACTGTTGGACCATTTAGTGTAGCTTTCAAAATTTGGCATCGAATTTGTTTAGAGTTGTTGGTATTTGACCATCCTTGTTGGATGGGACTACCACCCCCTCATGTACCAACATCTGGTAACAATCCATGGCTTCTGCCACACTGCATGGCAGTGGTGGGGGAATTGGTTCTAAAGTTTCTTTTTCCTTCATCAATTTTCTTTGATTCTTGACCACCTTTCTTCCCCTTGGGGATATTATCCATCTAAGTAAGAGTTTGTCACCGAGCGACCTGGAACCTTCCTATTGAAGATCCACTTGAGTCCTCTAGATTTGAGCTTTTGGTTTGATGATCATCTCGATGTTCCTCACTACTCGATTGAACTCTCTAAACCTTCCCTCATGATTTTTGTTGATCAAGCGAACTTTATATTTTTTTAGTAGCCACTCCACACAGATCTGTAATAGGCTTGATTCAGTGGCTTCCTTATGGACGTTTAGAGATTTATCAATAAAATGTTTAATGAATTACAGAAACTCCTTGCATAGTTTTCGTATTTTTTTGGCCAAGTGTTTCAGAGAGAATTCATCTTCGGTTAAAATGATTTTCTCAAGGAATTGACCGTGAATCTATTTAGAAGTGGGAATTGTTGTTAAAGTTAAATGGGAATACCAAGAGTAAGATTTTCTTGTTAGGGTTTTCAAGAGTTCTCCCAATCTCAAATTCTTATCACTACAATGTACACCAAGGTACTCCACAAACCTTTTGACATGCTCATTTGGATTTTCTAATTTTCTATTGAACTCGATAAATTTTAGTGAAGCATACCACTCGGGGTATGTTATTTTAGTTATACTGTATGGGAAAGGATTTTTAAATTCCTCGTACAAGATAGGAGATTCTTACTTGAGTGAGATTATCTTTTTCACATCCTCCAATGACCCTGTCTTGGAGGGTGACTCCTCTACCTCAACTTTCTTTATTACTGGTGTGGCGACAAAGGTTGGGATCTGCTCGTCCACCACCTTCTTTTCCATCACCACCCTTGCTTCAACTATTCCTCCAGTAAGAGCTACCACTGGTGCAACACAAACCTGGCATAACCTTTCCATGTATCCATTGTATTGCTTCAGAAAATAAAAAACAAACTCATAAGATTCATTACAGTCAGTTATGGAGAAACCGAGTTGCTCGTCTGACCCACAAAGGGTCGGGGACCTCTCGCTCCTGTTATAAGAACATCTCTATAGCTGGTTTGGTCAATTTAAAATCCATTACCTATCAGAGTGTCTTCAAAGACCAATTGTTTTGGAAATATTGTGGCCTTATTAATCCATGGTAATGATGATACCTCACCAACGGACTCGCTAAATTTCGGAGGATAGTGGTATTGGGGTCTATGAAAATATGTAAAAAGAGTGGGGTGGCCCACACCAATGGAAACCCTTTAAGATAATAATATATCAAGAATAAGAATACAGACTAAAACCAAAGTATTCGATATAATAATGTTGTTTTTTTATTACAAGAGTGGATACTAATTACTTAAAACACTTTTGATAATAAAGTAAAGAAATGAACAACTTGAGAGCAATGATTTTATGATAGTGGAGAGAATTTGTGCAGAGTAACAATGCTAGAAAGTTGAGTTATTTGTCTTGTTATAAATGAGCACCTAGTGTTGTTATTTGTAGTAAAACTTTTAAGGCACATGTGGCACCTAGGAATAGTCCCATGTTACAAAATATTTGAAAATGTTTCGTTCTTATCACTATCACCCACGATTTGTCTGGGGTGGTGATGCCTGACATAATAGTGGATAAAAAGGTGATCTTGTCTTCTATGATGCCAAAAAGTGATATTTTGTGTGTTTATGAAAATTAGTTGCTAAGAAAATTAAAAAACTTGCGAGTGGACTTGAGGGTAAATCACTATTTGTATTATGAAAACTATTTGGTGAGTAGGCAAGTAACTCATCATTATTTTGTAATGTGAATTGTTTGGTGTGAGTTAGTGCAAATGACCTCTTAGGTCCCTCGTCTCAATATTCTCTCTTTCATAAGATATTTAAATGGTTGAGACTTATCTTGCTCAACCTTCGAGCCTCTAAATCAAAATTCTAAAAAATTCCCAACTCACCATCTGCTGGAGCCTTGCTTTCTCTACTAAGGCTTCTTGTTAATTAAACATGTGTAAAACAACCAAACTAAGTGTTAGTGAAGGAAGTGCTCGTCCATATATTTTTTTGCTGCTTGAGAAACTGCTCAGAACTATACTTTACTAGGCAACCAAGGTTTTCTCAGGTACTAGCTTTTACATTGAGAGATAACTTGGGGTTGCTCATGAAACCCCTTTACTGGTACTACTCGTGTGACTTTTGGAGCTTACTTGGGATTGCTCATTTAGACCCCTTGCTGGTACTTCTCGCATGAATTTTGGAACTAACTTGGGTTTGCTCACACATCCCCCTTGCCAGTACTGCTCTCATATTTATCCTTTTCTTTTGTTCTCTTGGGCCTGGGAGGGTTTCTCGAATATCCCCTTGGATTTTTCACTGGTCGCAAAACCCTTCAATAGTTGAGGGGTTGCTCGTGTACCCCTTTAAAGTAGTATATTAAATCTCTAAACATGCTTCGAAATCCAAAATCAAATCCATAATTGTAATATCCCGCCATAAATTAATTAAATTATATATAGATTTTATATAAGGAGGAGCACATTACAATTATAGGACATTATGGGTAATAAATTGGAATAAATAAGGAGAAATACTGGATTATAGATTTATACATGGAATTACTGAGTATGAGGCAATTAAATTAGTTAGGCCTTTTCTCAGAATTGGGAAGCCGGATTGGGAAAATATGCAAAATATTAGAGATGGTCTTTTAAATGACCATGGAGGTCAATCAAACGAGTAAATGAATCTCATTTGAACGATGGGACAGGACGTTCAAACGACACTAAAAATTCAGTTATCACTCTGCACTCGACGGTGGGTTTAAAATCTATGTCAGTATATGGACGAAACTATTAGGGTGTTAGGAGACTCATGGGCGGTTAAATTAATACTAGAGAGGGATGTGATCTATATATCAATTCCATTTAACCTGACCTCGTGCTGTCACTCATAGGACCATTGAATGATGTGCACTGTCGATTCGTGGAACGTTCAATATTTGATATAGGAGGGTTTTGGGGTTTTCAAAGGTTTCATTTAAAGTAAAGAACCCATTTTCTTGGGTTATAAGAGGAGAAAATTGTGTAGAGTTGTAAAAAGATACGTATGACTTCTATGTCTTTTCTGTGTAAGTTTAAGATCTCCTATAGCGCAAACACTTATGCCCAAACGTTTACCACACACTCCCACCATTACCAACCCTTATAACCATGATTCCTAGAGATGGTACACCCACACCTCAAAGGTAGAAATCGTAGGTGACATTGGAGTAAACATGAAGGTGGTGTTCTTATAGCTTAAGTGAGTTTTGAAGAGGATTAATCTGTTCATTAGAGGTTTTGAAGAGGGTTTTCATGGGGCTTTCTCGAAGGTAGATTTGGTGGAGCCGGACAACCCCTCTTAAGGCCACCTTAGGAAGTGTGGACTTGTCATCTTTCATGATCTTTCACGTCTTCCACTGATTTGGAGCTCATTTGAGGTGGGGTAATCTACTCTTATTATATTTGTGGTTCTATTTGATAAATATTGTAGTCATATTGTTGTTTAATGATTAAGAGTAGGATTATGATGAAATAGTGATGGGTTCTTAGTAAACTAAAAATGGGTATTTTTATGGAATAAAAATGTATGAAAATATTATTTATGTGTATTTCTAGGAAAAAGAAATAATAGACATGTTATGAAAAATAAAAATGTAAGAAAATATAATTTGTGTAGTTTTGTAGTAAACTGAAAATAGACATTTTTATAGAAAATAAAAATGTGAGAAAACACTATGTTTTTGTGTGTTTCTATTAAAGAGAAATAATAAACATTTTTATGGAATAAAAATGTTGGAAGAATGTTATTTGTTGAAAATTAAGAAAGGATAATTATTTCAAGGTGTTGAAATTGTAAAAGTTGGGTGTTTATTAAAATAGTGTATTTTCTAGTAATTTTTAATGAAAAATATTTTATGAAATAAAATGTTTGGTATGATGTGATTTTGATGGAAAATGGTATTTTGTTGAAATTAAAGAATAAGTAAATATTTTAAGGTTTTTGAATATTAAAAATGGCATTTTATGAAAATGGGCATTTCTAGAAATATTGGCGTTGACATTTTATGAAATAAAATGTTTAGAAATAATAATATACTTTGGTGAATATTTAGTGAAATATATGTTTAAACTATCTAGTAAAACTCTTGGGTTTAAAATACATATTCTCATGCATATAAACTTGTAGTATTTTGTAAAGAAGTTTAGAGAAGATTTTATTGGGTTTGAACATAAAATGAGAAAAGTTTGAATTTAGTCTTCAAAGTGTGTGAAATCAGGACTAAAAGATATGACGGGTATGAGGTTGAAAGAATATAAGTTAATTAAAAAAGAAATGGTAATTTTCTTATAAAAATAGTCTTATGGGTAAATGTCTTTCTTGAATCAAGAAGTAAAGAAATGTGTACTTGGGATATGTTGATAACAAGTATTCATTAAGTGTTAATGGGTAAACATGGAATGTTTGGTGACTTATGGAATTAAAAGGGAATTAAAGGTGTTTCCAATCAAGTCAAAGATTACTCCAAGTGTAAAAAGTGTTAAAGGGTTAAAAATACTTAAGAAGTTGGTGTGAGTAACTTAATAGGGTTTGCTGAAATTAATACTTGTGAAAATGGAGTAAAAGATGAGTTTTGAAACAAATGGGATAAAATGGAAATTTTGCGTAAAGTGGAACATTTTTATGAAATAAAAATGTTGGAAAGGGTGTTATGCAAAGTGTACATAAATGAATATGGTTTAGGAATAAAAATCAAGGTTAAAATGTAAAGGACATGAAATGGTAAATTTCAAAGTGTAACACAAATTGGGGCGGTAAAGTCCCAAATTTTAGCTTTCTGATGGATAAAAAGGATAAGTTGAATAATGTGGACATTTTTAAAATATTAAAACACATAAAAAACAGAACTCGAATGACATCGAGATAAATCCTGAAGGGGCCAGAGCCCTTGGGTGAAATTCCCTAAATCACTGGCCTAAGCATATGGTGCACATAGTCGGTGGTGTCGAGCTCGTGGAAGTATGCGGCATAGGAAGATTATGAGAAAAGATATAGGAAATATGGAACATGTCAATAAATGGTTTGTGTGGTATAATGTGTTAATACAACCTAATTTGAATGAATATAATAAATGTCCGGTAAGGTTGAAATAGACTAGTAAATGCATAAATATATTAATGTCCATGAGGTAAGGTAAAAGGGATAAAGTAAGTTGGTAAATGGGTAAACAGGCAACCAAGTTGTTTAACCCATAATTTTCATAAGTATGCATGGAGAAAGATTTTCAAAAGATAATTAAGTATTTTCTATCATGGTGGATGCGTGTGTTGAAATGGTGATTTTCAATGAAAATACTAAAGTGTATTAAAATGAATGAAAGGGGTTAAATTCCAGTAAAGGAATGGGTTCGAATAAATCAAGTGTAATGATTTCAAGTGTTGAACCTTGTGTGTTAAATAAAGTGAGAATCCTAACTACGAATAAATAAAGCCTTTAATAAAATTAAGGAAAATTAATTTGGACAAGTAAGGTTTTCGGAATATAAACGGTTAATGCATTGGAATATATATTTTTCAAAGGCATACATATATAGATATGTACATATTTTTTCATACAAGTGGTTGCAGTGTGTGAGTATTCCTTTCTACCGTTTGTTTCTATACTGTTCGTATAAATCCCACTCGGCATAGGCTCACATCCCCACTTTGTTACAGTATGTTGGGAGTGGTTCCGTAATTTGAGGGCATTTTATAGGTAAGTATATTTTATTTATGTTTACATTAGTAGCTCTGTTTACTTGGACTTCGGGGTGCTCCCCATGGGTCCCTCACGTAGTCTATCTTGAAACTGGGATCGCATGCTAAACAAGTGAAATGTTAATTAAAATAACAATGGACTAAAAACATTATATGGTTTGTTTCGTTGTACTTCACACCTAATATTCGGATTGGACCGGGTGACCACGGGTAACCCATAAATTCGGGCCGGGGCATTTCAAATGGTATCAGAGCTCTAAGTTCAAGGTTCCTTTTGGGAGTAACGTGGTGAGGTCGACAGTGGATCTTTTGATGTCGGTGTTGGTTTGGGTCGGACGTGCTAATTTGGTGATGGTTTAATTCGTCTCCTCGATGGCAAGGTCAAAGAGGTTAGCATGAAAAGTAAGTTAGTGCCAAGTGTCATACGATCAAGTAATTGTTATAATTCTCTTCCGCATTTCTGATTAAGTATGTTGATAATTTATAGGTGTCCATGTAAGCCGATAAGTGGTGACACTGTAATTCATACTATGAGGTGTTTGTGTCCAGTCTCTATTAAAGTAGAGTCTTTGAGAAGTTGATAGATTGAGATGGCACCCATTGGACAAGTGACACCCGATTATGTGTATCCGATGGTAGAGATATATAGTTAGAGTGACATAACTATGTGATGGGGAATCATGATTCTAACTATAGGTAGCCTTAGGTGTGACACATATAAGGGGTCAATATCAGTGTTATAGTTAGGAAAATTCGATCCTTGGGGTAATACTGTGATTCATAGGTAACTCAATGAACATGTAATTTGTATGGGTCAATGATAAAGGATAAGTTAGGATTACTTAATAGAATGCTATCCTAATGGGTGAACACGTTAACGGTTATTCGTCAATGAATGTATCTACAAGTGTTAGATACGTGGAGAGAAAGTATTAGGTCCCTTAGTTGCTGGCTTGAGTTTAGTATGTACCGATTCATATGCCTTGACTATAATGTGGATTTAGAAAATCTTAATGATTGAGGTAACCTAGGAGTGAATTGAGATGATCGTGGCGACTTAGTTTTAAGTAAATGATTTATGACATTTTAGAATAGGATCTCTTGCGGAATCATCAGGGTGAGCCTACTTTTTGGAAATATCCAACATCATGTGTCCTACCAAAACCTGGATGGTATTAATTTAGATTTTAGTGATTGTAGTTTGGTATTGAGAAATAAGATCCCTTGTGGCATTCGTGGGAATGGGCCTTAGCGTTCATAGGCATTTCTTGACATCTCTTATCCTATTAAATAAATATAGTTGTGTTAATTAGTAGAATAGCAAGTAGTATGAGGTTTACATAGTAAGGTAATTCAGTTATAGTGGTTGAACACTCATGAAAGGGTAAAAAGATGTAGGCGTATTGAAAATTCCATTGGATATATATACTAAGGTTTGTCTAATAAGATGTTAATGCAAGTGGTGGTCATTCCCTACTAATAGTGAATCTCAAGTTGTGTCGCACATGTCATGGTATGACATGTGGTTTCTTGTAATAGATGTGTAAGATGTTTAGAGATATGATTAAGTTTGAGATCATCACCCATGGGTCATTGGGAGTCATTTTTGTAATGAAGTTTACATAAGCGATGGTAGACCATTAATGACTATAGTATGGCTAGATCATGTTGATTTGTGGTAGTACCTTGGAGTCAGTGCCACGGATTTCATTTATAGGAATGTATCATGATATGACCTAGGAGGATAATTTAGAAAATAGGTTGATCCGTGCTAGGTGGTACGCTTAGGAGGCTTAGAACACGATGATGTTCTTCATGGATTTTAGAGATAGCACTCGGGATGAAGTGTTAAGCATAATTATAGCATCTACATGTGCTACCAGTATGGTTAGTAATGACTCTATTAAAGGAAATAATTAAGCATGAGTGATATTTTAAATTTGAGGCGCCATTATAATGATTATGATTTAGGATCATGTAGGCGGTACTAAGGGTGGTAGCAATGGTCCATTAGATGAATAAGTGAAACTATGTGAGCGCTGTGAGAATGATCTTGAAAACTGAGGTTAGCTACCTCATATTGAAATTTTGGAGGCTTAGCTGTGATAAGTCGGTAACTAATGATAAGTTTCAGTAAATTCATCCTAGTTTAGGATAGTTAAGCTTACTAGTGACGGGTAGGTAGCATTAGTCCTAAGGAGGGAAGTCCAACATTTCAACTTCCCAAGGGAATTTGTTTGTACTCTGTCCATTTAGCATGGACGGATGATTCCTGGTAGAACTCATCAGGGATAAGAGGACAAGCTTGGATGCGTGGCAAGGATAAGGTTCTTAATAAGTACTGGTACGAGTTAGAGGCTTTAAATGTACTTTGTGCAGTTTGATTCGTTATCGAAATTGGACTATTTTCTTTTCGCGTTGCAATCTCCTGATTTGGTGCATTTGTGCCTTTTTTCAATCTCGATAATGGTAAATTATTGATAGGTCTGATTCGGATGTGGCGTTGCGTAAGCTCGATAGTGATGCGGGTTAGGCCTGTTGTGACTGATGCGTCACGGTATGTGAGTGCGCTCTTTTTTCAGATGCACCTTTATTCTACACCATTTTGTGTATGCATTTGGTCTCGCGTTCTTGCACATATTCTACACATGTTACATGATTACTTAGGGTTAATATGTTCGTTGATTGATCGATATAACTAGTTACGACTTGGTCGTGCGTTCCGAGGTTATGACATGGGGATATTATGAACATCGGAACCTATTAGGACATTAGGCAATAGTGTTGCTCCTGGTTTGTATTGGAAATGTGATCACCCGTATATGTTTGTGATATGACACCCAGGGTGACTCATGGTTAGGATAAGAATCTTAAAGGAGGCATCAGTCGCACAAACCTAAGGGGTGAGGTGATCATCTGAGAACTCATTGTTGGTATTTCTATACTTGGCGAGTATCAATCATTTCGAGGTTTGTTAAGATAGACACATTAAATAGGTTTGAGAACTAGCAACAAGACCTTAGGGTTCACCGTGATTGAATTAACAACGGTGATTGATTAAAGTAAAATCCTTGAGTTCAGGCCGTAGTGTTGAGGATGACAAGGTTTGTAAACTGGTCATAGGTAGTTGGATTATAAAATGTGATAGACCAAGAATTTCGAGGGCAAACTTTCCTAAAGAGGAAAGTTTGTAATATCCCGCCCCGATAAATTAATTAAATTATATAAAGATTTTATATAAGGAGGAAAAAATTACAATTATAGGACATTATGGGTAACAAATTGGATTAAATAATGAGAAATACTGTATTATGGATTTATATATGGAATTAGTGAGTATAAAGTAAATAATTTAGGTAGGCCTCTTCTCAGAATTGGGAAACTGAATTGGGCAAATCTGTAAAGTATTAGAGATGATCATTCAAACGACCATTAGGGTCGCTAGAACGAGTAAGTGAATCTCGTTTGAATGACAGGGAAGGATGTTGGGACATCGCTGAAAAATTTAGTTATCTCTCCGCATTGTCAAATGCTCAACGGTGGGTTTACAATCTATGTCAGTGTATGGACGGAACTATTAGGGTGTTTGGAGACTCATGGGTAGTTAAATTATTAACAGGGTGATACGTGAGCTGTAGATCAATTCCAATTAAACCTCCCTTGTGTTGTCACTTATAGGTACATTGAATGATGTGCGTTGTCGATTGGTGGAATGCTCAATACCTGACATAGGATGGTTTTTGGGATTTCAAAGGTTTCATTTAAAGTAAAGAACCCATTTTCTTGGGTTATAAGAGGAGAAAGTCATGTAGGGTTGTAAAAAAACCCATTAGACTTCGAAGTCTTTTCTCTGTAAGTTTAAGATCTCCCATAGAGTAGACACTTCTACCAAACAATTAGCACACACTCCCACCATTACCAACCCTTATAACCATGATTCCTAGAGATGTTCCATCCACACCTCAAAGGTAGAAATTGTAGGTAACATTTGAGTAAACATGAAGGTGGAGTTCTTGTAGCTTAAGTGAGTTTTGAAGAGGATTAATATGTTTATTGGAGGTTTTGAAGAGGGTTTTTATGGGGCTTTCTTGAGGGCAGATTTGGTGGAGCCCGACAACCTCTCTTAAGGCCACCTTAAGAGGTGGGGGTTGTCATATCCCTTGAACTTTCATGCCTTCCACTGATTTGGGCCTCATTTGAGGTGGGGTAATCTACTCTTATTATATTTGTGACTCTATTTGATAAATGTTGTAGCCATATTATTGTTGAATTATTAAGAGTAGGATTATGATGAAATAGTGTTAGGTTCTTAATAAACTGAAATTGGGATTTTTTATGGAACAAAAATGTATGAAAAGATTATTTGTGTGTATTTATAATAAAAAAGAAATAATAGTCATTTTATGAAAAAAAATGTAAGGAAATATTATTTGTGTAGTTTTCTAATAAACTGAACATAGACATTTTATGAAAAATAAAAATGAGAGAAAGAACTATTTTTGTGTGTTTATAATAAATAGAAATAATAAACATTTTATGAAATAAAATTGTTGAAAGAATGTTATTTGTTGAAAATGAAGAAAGGATAATTATTTTAAGGTGTTGAAATAGTAAAAGTTGGGTGTTTATGAAAATAGTGTATTTTCTAAAAAATTTATTGAAAAACATTTCATGAAATAAAAGGTTTTCTAATGATGTGATTTTCATGGACAGTGATATTTTGTTGAAATTAAAGAATAAGTAAATGTTTCAAGGTTTTGGAATATTGAAAATGGCATTTTATGAAAATGGGCAGTTCTGAAAATATTGGCGTTAACATTTTATGAAACAAAATGTTTAGAAATAATAATATACTTTGGTGAATATTGGGTGAAATATATGTTTAAACCATGTAGTAGGATTATTGGGTTTAAAATCCATCTTCTCATGAATATAAATTTCTAGTATTTCGACATAAAATGTATAAACAAGTTTAAAGAAGATTTTGTTGGGTTTGAACATAAAATGAGAAAAGTTAGAATTTAGTCTTCAAAGTGTGTGAAATCAGGACTAATAGGTAGGATGAGTATGAGGTTGAAAGACTATAAGTTTATTAAAAAGGAAATGATAATTTTCTTGTAAAAATAGTCTTATGGGTAAATGTATTTCTTGAATGAAGAAGTAAAGAAATGTGTATTCATTAAGTGCTAATGGGTAAACATGGAATGGTTGGTGAGTGTAACCTACTAATGTAGTGAAAATTAACACTTATAGAATTAAAAGGGAATTAACGGTGTTTCCAATCAAGTAAAAGATTACTCCAAGTGTGAAAGGTGTTAAAGTGTTAAAAACACTTAAGAAGTTGATGTGATTAACTTCATAGTGTTTGTTGAAATTAACACTTGTGAAAATGGAGTAAAATGTGATTTTGGAAACAAATGGATAAAAATGGAAATTTACTTAAAGTGGAATATTTTTATGAAATAAAAATGTTGAAAAGGGTGGTACACAAAGTGATCCTAAATGAATATGATTTTAGAATAAAAATCAAGGTTAAAATTTAAAGGACATGAAATGGTAAATTTCAACGTGTAAGAGAAATTAGGGCGGTAAAGTCTCGGGTTTTGTTTTCGACTGGGTAAAAAGGATAAGTTGAATAAAGTGAACATTTGTAAAATATTAAAACACATAAAAAAGGAACTCGAATGACACCTGGATAAATCAAGAAGGTTCCCTAGCCCTTGGGTGAAAATACCTAAATCACTGGCTAGAGCATATGGTGCGCATAGCCGGCAGCGTGGAGCCCGCGGAAGTATACGGTATAGGAAGATTTCGAGAAAAGATAAAGGAAATATGGAACATGTCAAGAAATGGGTTATGTGGTATAATGTGTTATACAACCTTACTTGAATGAATATAATAAATGTTAAGGTAAGGGTGAAAAGGACAAGTAAATGAGTAAATCTATTAATGTCCATGAGGTAAGGTAAAAGGGATAAGTAAGTGGGTAAATGGGTTAACAAGCAACCAAGTTATTAAACCCATAATTTGCATAAGTATGTATGGAAATTTTTTTTCAAAAGATAAATAATCATTTTCTATCACGGTGGATTCTTGTGTTGAAATGGTGATTTATAATGAAAATACTAAAGTGTATTGAAATGAATGAAAGGGTTTAAATTCCGGTAAAGTAATGGGTTCGAATAAATCAAGTGTAATGGTTTCAAGTGTTGAACCTGGTGTGTTAAATAAAGTGAGAATGCTAAGTATGAATATAGAAATCCTTTAATAAGATTAAGGTAAATTAATCTGGACAATTGAGGTTTTCGAAATATAGAACGGTTAATGCATTGGAATATGTATTTTTCATAGGTATATGTATGTAGATATGTACATATTTTGGCATGCATGTGGTTGTAGAGTGTGAGTATTCCTTTTTTGTCGTTTGTTTCTATACTGTTTGTATAAATACCACTAGGCATAGGCTCACATCCCCCTTTGTTATGGCAGGTTGGGAGAGGTTCCATAATTTGAGGGCGTTTTACAGGTAAGTATATTTTATTTATGTTTACGTTAATGACTCTGTTTACTTGCACTTCAGGGTGCTCCCCATGGATCCCTCACGTAGTCTATCTTGAAACTAGGATCGTATGATAAACAAGTGAAATGTTAATTAAAATAAAGATGGACTAGCAATATTTTATAGGTTGTTTAGTTGCACTTCACACCTAACGCTCGGATCGAACCGGGTGGCTATGGGTAACCCACAAATTCGGGTCGGGGCATTACAATAACAACGAAATCATACACAAGATGCAGATTACACAATGATAAATCAAGAAATTTCTTGCCTGAACAGTACTAATAAGATATTTCTTCCCTTGATTCCTTGTTCTTCCTCTCTAAATCTCTTTCCAAGTTTTTCTAAATCTTTAAGGCTTCTAGGTTGTTTGTGTTGTGTGTAAAGTGTCCAACTAATGAGATTTAACACCCTTTAAATAAATCCTAACCCGCAGGTTATCAAAAGGCCTTATTTGGGGCCTCAAAATGATCCCAAAATACTATATAAACCACTTCAAAACTTAGCCCAAAGATATACCAATCTCATAACATAGGCCCAATCCAAACTACTGAAAATATATGTCTGGGCCTCGGAGGCACTCCATAGTCAAAACCAAATGGTAATACCTCACACACTCATGATAATACTTCACAACATAAATTAAATACTCACTTGATAATTATATGCAGAACACATAGTCCAAAATTATGTAATTCATATCACCAATTAATTATTTATAACATGTAACACAATAATACATCACTTGAAATTTTTTATTACCATCTAAATTATGCAATTTATTATTACCAAACCACACAAGTAATAAGGAATCACATTTATTAATATATTTCTCACTTAATAATTAATAAATAAAAGCCACGAAAAATACAGGGTATTACACCCCAATGCCTATAGGACGCTCTTAGGATCCATGATTTACTAGAGGGATATATTTGGATTTGACATCAACGAGGGAATTTTTAGGTACATTCACAAGTTGAAGGACAATGCCAAGGCCCCTAATTAGTTTTACCTCTCCCCTCAATAACACTAAAAGAAGTTGCTGAGGATGGCCCAAACTAATAATCACTTTTGGAAGCACAAGTTTATTTTTGTCAAAGGCAAATGGGATTTTGGCCCCAAGGAAGTTCATAAAACTACTAGGGTTACCCGGGATTGGAGTGGGCCTAACTCCATTTGTATGTTTCCTTTTTAGTTATTTAGAATTATTATCTTTTATAGGCAACTTGCTTCTTATCTTCCCTTGGTTTGTTTATAGAAAAGGATGCTGCAAAAATCTTTGTCGTCGAGAGAAGTCTTGCAGACAATTATTGCTGAGATAACCCTATAATGTTTGAATGTATTTTTTCGTTTGACAAGCTTATAAAGTTCATCTATTATTAATCCAACATTCGAGCAAAATTTGATGCTTAAGCCTAAGATAAACTTTAAGAAGGTAAGCGAATTTTTTTAAAGTGCTAGTTTATCATCCTTATTACTTTATACTCTATTAATCTCTGTGCCTTTCTTGTGCAATACCAACTTCTTCATCCTCATAGTTCAGAGCGGAGTCCACTTAAAATATGGCCTCCAAACATATTAATAATGATGCCCCTAACCTTCTTCGAAATTAACAGGCAAAAGGTAACAATAAACTTATGGAGACTCAGGTCGACCCTAAGAAGAGTGTAACTGAGCCCACTATTGTGTTGCCTGATAAAAAAAATCTAAGACTACAACTAATCTAAGGAAGGTTGGAAAACAACCAATTATTATTGAAGGTGCTAAGTCTCATCTCTAAGTGAAGGAGGTGACTCATGAGATTCATCCTACCGACCTCCCTGAGGTGCTTCCTTGTGTGAAGGATCGCTAGACACCTGTTATATATAATAACTTGAGGAAGGATGAAGATTCCATTTAGGGTCCTATGAACAACTCCATGGACTATCTCGGTTATTATGGGTACGACCCTGAATTTAGATATCTTAGGTCTTTGACCACATAAACCCTCTAGTGTTATACTCACACAAAGCTATTCAGGTAGTCCTCCAATCTTCTTATTTCCTTTATAATTTTTTGGCTATTGTGATCAATCTCACACTTCTTTTTGTAAATGCTATAGTAAAAACTATTCGTCAAGAAAGGCTCTCATTTCTAAGGAGTAATCCACCACCTTTGAGAATGAAAAGGAAATGAACAAAGAGCATAAAACTCAAGTCACCATTGTAAGGCAGAATCTAACTGCTACTGAGACCAGAGCCACCTCGGTCGAGGACAAACTTAAGACCCAAAGTGATGAGATTAAGAAGGAGAATGAAATGCTCGTTGATGCAGAAAAGAAAATTGAGGATGCTAAGGAATATCTTAAGTAGGATGAGGAGAAGAAGAACATAGATGCAGTCAGTATCAAATTCTTGTAAGGTGACATGGCCAAAGTTTATGATGCTACTATTGCCGAATACAAGGCCTCACGGGAGTTCTCTTTTGAGAATATGTCATTATTTTCTAAATCATATACTGAGTTTAAGAATAGGTCTATAAAGAATTACCTGAATATTACAAAGTCCATTGGTTCTTGTAACATCCCCTATTTTCCACATGTTGATTGTCCATTCTGTGGCCATCCCTCTCCCGAGTTGATGTGTGTGCATGTGGGGGTTCTCCTCCTTTCGATCATTTCATCTTTCTTTAATTGGGGTGATGTGTAAAGATTGAGTCGCTAGCCTATTTGGCATAAAATAGAGAAAATAAATGTTATCACGTCGAGGGAACGACATCACAAACATACTGATGCTTGCAAAACCAATAGTTCAAGGATTCAGGGACTAAGTTATGGAATGAGAAGGTATTAGACACCAATCCCACCATTTCGATTTCTCACGGGCATGTGTTATTATTCTCCTTAATAACTCCGTGAAGTCTGTGCATGTATATATCAATTGATAGTGATTTTACTCGACTCATGTAACGGATAAAGGAGGAGTGAGGTCATCCTTAGGAGTTCTCCTAAAATAGTAATCAAAATATTATGTGTGCACTTGTCGGGTCATCGATCATTTATAGAAGGACGATTGTGTAGGTTGGACAAAACACAAGCGCGATATGATATGAAAATAATATATGAACAAAAAGATCGGAGAGGAAACGAATCTTAAATTTTACCCGAGATGCCTACATAGCCTGAAAAGTCATCAAAGTCCAAGTAGTTCGTATACAACACCGGGTGGGATTTATCCCATAAATCCAACTAGGGAATTTTCTTATATGTGTGTGTGTGTGTGTGTGTAAAAAGTATGTTTTAGTGTGAGAAAATGGAGTGAGAAATCCGTGTTTGGAATTTACAAGAAAACCCACTTTTTTTTTTTGGGGGGGGGGGGGGGGGGGATTTTATAGAAAGTATGGTATGTGCAATACTAGTAATAAAAGAGTTAAAGATTAACGTGTGCGATCTAATAGAAATAAAGTGCAAAAATAAGAATTAAGTAACTAGTGAGAAAATAAGAGAATTTAAAAAGAGAGAGTGGGGGATTTGGACCTCCTTTTGAATCTTTGAAGTTGACCTTAGATGTTGATGGGCTACTTTTGCAAGTGGATGAAGGTGATAGGTAGGGAGGGATGGGTATTTACGAACTTGGGTAAAAAAAGGATAGAAATGGAATCTAGGAGAGACGTTTCAATATGGAAACCATGATGACTTAGATAGAACGTTGCTCAGATCACTAAGAGGGATGTTTCTGAGGTCCCCTTTCGAAGTGAGCTCATGATATCATTATATAGGGTCAAGGGGGTGTCGATCGACATTATCCTCAACATGCCTATCGGCAGGCAACCCTAGAGTCACTGCCAATAGATAAGGAAATGGGTTTCCCATTCAACAGTCTAGGGAAATTGTTTTGAAAAAAATGATCGTAAAATGCAATCCATAAGTCAGAATCGCACACGAGATGAAATTTTAAAAAGGGTATTCAAAGCCCTTTAAGAATCCATTAGGCTACTCCCATGTTCAGGAATTGACTATGGTCAAACGGGGTTTGAAAGCGCCCAATAGTCTTTTGGACAAGAGGGAAACAGATCGTTCATCCAAACTGTAAGACCAATTTGTTCATGGGATGAACCTTTCGAAAGGTTATGCAAGGCCCTTAGATGTTCCAAATATCTTTGTTCAGTTTAGAGAGTTGACTAAGGTCAAATGGGCCCGAAAGTGCTCGATGACCCTTCGGAGTGAAATGGGTCGTTCATCCATATTGTAAGGCTGATTCGTGAATGGAGAGAACTATTGGAAATGGTATTCAGGCCCCTTCGAGGATTCATTCAGTCTAGTTCGAGCTATAGAGTTTATAGGAGTCAAATAGATCCCGTGATTGCTTAGTGGCCTCCGAACTAGTTTTTAGGGTAACACGAACTATTCGTCCTAATTACAAGGCCAATTCGTGCATGGGGTGGATCGTTAGAATGTGGATTCAAACAACTTTGAAGATTCATTGAGCTTTGGCTCTGGCGAGGAACTTGATTGGGGTAAAAACGAGGCTCAGGAGCGCGTGATGACTTTTAGATCTGTACTTAGAGTATTACCTAGGTTTTATGATGAAAGAGGAAGTGATAATAACATAAGGAGATGCTTAGGAGGGTCCTAGAATATGATGTATACAGATCCCCTCGATGGATAAGCTTGTAACAAGTGAAGGCCATCAAATTGACATCACATTGACGTTAGGAGAGAGAGTGTTTAAGGTCAATTTTACTGACCAAAGGGACAAGGGTGACTGCCTAGAGGGTCGATGTTGATTGGTTCAAAAGGTCGAGGTTAATTTTTAGGACCTAAGGTTATGATAGGGATGACCGATTCTGCGAGTTGAGGTCGATTCTAAGGACCTAAAATTTTGTTGACTAATTCTGTGGGTCGAGGTCGAATTCTGAAGACCGAAGATTATGGGGACCAATTCTGTGGGTCGAGGTCGATTTCGAGGAACTAAATTTGTGATGACCGTTTCTGAAGGTCGAGGTCAATTATGAGGATATAAGGTGATGATGATTGATTTTACGGGTCAAGGTCAATTCTGAGGACCTAAAGTGATGGCAATCGATTTTTAGAGTCGAGGTAAATTTTGAGGACTTAAAGTTGTGATGACCGTTTCGAAAGGTTGAGGTCAATTATGGGGACCTAAGGTTGTAGCGACCAATTTTGAGGGCCGAGGTCAATTATGAAGACTTTAGTTGTAATGACCAATTCTGAGGGCCGAGGTCAGTTCTGAGGACCTAAAGTGATGACGATTGAATTTTTTAGTCAAGGTTAATTATGAGTAACTAAAGTGATGACAATGTATTCTGAGGTCCTAAGGTGATGATGCTCGATTCTGCGAGTCAAGGTCAATCCTGAGAACCTAAAGTGATAGCGGCCAATTTTGAAGGCCGAGGTCAATTATAAGGATCTTAGTTATAATGACCAATTCTAAAGGCCGATGTAAATTCTGAGTACCTAAAGTTATGATGATCATTTCGGAGGGTCAATTTGTATAAATCATTCTAGAGTCGATGTCGATTCTACAGACCTAAAGAAATGAGGCGCGGAGTTGCTCTCCTAGGGAAATTTAAACTGTCTTGGGGATGAAAATGCATTTGTGATTCTGCTGGGGATTGTGATATTTTAAGACTTTATCGGGGAAGGATTTATCCCCATGACATTTAGTTGAGTATTATGTTATTTTGAGAGGGGATAACTTCGCTGGGGAAGCCATGGGAGATTTTGGTTATATGCGTAACTTGAAATTCCGTTGGTGGATGAATGGGGAGAAAGTTTAGCTTGCAGACTCCATTGAGGAACTGGGAAGGTATTATCTTGCAATTCCATTGGGGAAGTATTTGATTTGAGGTTGAGATTCTTCTAGCGAAGACTTGATATTTGATATTTTATTGGGGAATGGAAGTAGACTTGGATACGGGCCCATTGTTGGTTCTGTTTGTGAAATATATTGAGGGTAGGTGTGGTTACGGTTTATGCTGGGGATAAGAACGTAATATTAATCATGGTGGGTATTTATGTAGTTTTTAAGGGGTTTAGTGTCCCAAAAATTGGTTTTCTTGATGATAAATGTTCCAATATTTCTTTGGTATTTTAAAGAAATTTTTGGGTAATTTTTGGATTTTTCTGGCATTTTCTAGCATTTTTGTCTCTTGAATAGATGTTGATTCTTTGTTAGGATTGCAAGTGACCTTCTATCCCTGGGGGATGACTATGCGGAGGTTACGGGCATGCATGTGCAGATGAGAAGGTTGCATTTGTATGAGTTTGGGTACATCTGATACATAGGAGAGAAGGTTGTGGGGCAAATGAGGTGACATTTAATTCTGCTTCTTTCCCTTTGGGATTTTCTTGCAGATTCATCATTGGCTGGGGGAGCTCGGCATTGACCTTGTTTCTTGCTTGATGTTGTAGCATTTCACATGAAAATAGACTCCAACAAAGCAAAAATAATTGCATATTTTGTTTGATTATCTTGATTTAGTGGCTTATTCTACAGGCATTTTAATTTGATGAGTTTTGCTTTGAGAAAGAGTAGAAAAAATGAGTTTTTTGGAATTCTTTGAATAGAGGAAGGCCTTGGTGGTGTGGTTGGCATATGGATGAGGGGATAGAAAGCTTGGTTATAAAGTGGGGCTTGTCGCCTTCATTGGATTGTGCTAAATCTGGTGTCTTGAACAGATTGTAATGATGCTAGTTTTGCTGAGGCTCTTTCTTTATATGAGACGCCGCGTTCAACATCAGTGTTGTTCTTTGGGAGAAAGGTGATAGGAAACTAGCCATACTTTTCATCTTGGCTTAGGGAAGGTGAATGTCACTTATATAGATATTCAGCAGTTGCTTGGGATTAATTAAAAAGGATTTTGTAGATGTTGGATTTTTTGGAATTGTTGCCTTGGGCCTTACTGTGAGGCTTTTGCTAGTGACGAGGGAATTAATGGTTGATCCCCAATTGGTTACAATAATAACGTGGATTTATTACCATCGTAGTCTTGCGATGGTGATACTGGCTAAGACTTTGATTGATCTTGACGCTTGGAGAGAAGGTTGCTCTGATTTTCTATAATGGAGCCCATTGATTTTGTTCATGTGTCTTTATGATAGATTCCTTTCGGTGGATCCTCCTAAGTATCCCTTGATGGGTGTGCCGAATTTTTTTGCTCAATACTTTTTCAATTTTATCCCCTCTGTGGTGAACTAGGTCGACTAGTTTGTGGATCATGGAGTTCAGTCTCTTTGTTAGTCGGTGCCAAGGTAGGGGGAGTTGTAGAATGTTATGGAGATGTGAGAGTATCATTATGGGTGGTTAGTTTTCCTGTGGCATACTTCATTCTATTTCCTTTAGCGGCTTCTACGCCAAATTGGATGGGGGCAAATTGTGACTCCTCGCACACTAGACTTCTTTTCGGTGGAACACCTGACTGAATCCCGGCGCATGAGGTTGGGTTCTTTATAGGAGAGTCTTAGATCGTCTACCCATCCATATTAATCTGTAGGAAGTTTGGCATGTGTCTGGGAACTATCTGAAGTGCTTGTGTAAATGAGTAGTAGAGAAGATCCTGACAAATGAGACCGACCATAGGTGGTTTATTCTTTTTCATACTAGGGAATGGGGATAGTGTTTTTTCCTAGACTGGTCAGGGCATACCGCTCCATCGAGCTCATTCATAATATTAACCAGGCAAGGGAAATTTGGGGACTTATGGGGGCTGATGATGATAAGGTTGGGTCTTCTAGTAGTTATGGATAGGATTTTGTGAAGCTGGGATTAAGCTTTTATGAAGCTAGGGAAATTTTGTGTGAAGCTATTGTGTTTTCTGGTCTTTTGTTTTTAAAATAGATTTGGTGTAGCTTGATAGGCTTATGGTTTTAGGACTGTTTTTAAGTTAGTGAAAGGGGATGGTTTGTTATAACTCCCTTCGCTGATATGTAAGGACATTATTTTATTGTTCAGCTTACATTTAAGTATGTCGTATACTACTACAACCGTCGAAGACTTATTCAAGATCAATCATGCATCAAGATGGATCGGAATATCAAAGTTCTTCAACATTCAAACCTCCGCGAGATTAATTTTGGTAAGGTTGTGTTTAAGTACCTTAGCACTTCACTTAGAGTGTTGGGATATTTTTTACGAAGTATTTTCCAAGTGTTTGAGCGGAGTTTTTAGTCAAAAGTATTTTTTATAGTTTTGAGGTGGAGTATTTTCAGGCGAAATAAAAAAATAATATTTAATTATTTTCGTTCGAGCGATAGAGGAGCTCGTTCAGGCGACATCCTTTTGTCGCGTGAAGCTCGTTCGAGAGATGACTGTCCTCATTCGAGCGACATGGACTTTTCGTTTGTGCGACGCGCTGCCTTAAATTTTTTATAAATAGCGTGTTAAACATTTCGTTTTGGTTCAGTAGACCTTATAATTTTGGTTTATGAAAACTGCTTTGGCAGAAACGTCTGTGTTCTCACTTTTGAGAGTTTTAGAATTGTTTTCAATTCACAAATCATCCTAATCTTTATGTGAATTGTTTTGGAACCCAAGAACACAACTTTGTGAAGTTTCTCTTGTAGAGAAGATCTCTACAGCTGATCTAGGTGCCACTTGGGGGAGATACTAGGCTGACTGGCTGCGCGTCAATAGGGAGTACTCATGGGTGTTCTAGGGCTGACTAAACTGCAGTTTGTGTGGAGTTACTACAAAATTCCATTACTGATTTAGGTTGCATCCTATGTGAGTTTTCTGAGGTTAATCCATTACAGATTTCATTGTAATCATTGTAAGCATTATTGTGAAATAAAAGGTTTTACCCCAAATGGCTTTTTTCCTGAAATCTATGTGTCAGCAATTATATATGTTGGTTTGATTTATCCACACGTAGATACATGTTTTAAGGATGAATAAAATTTGGTTTGATATTTGACTCTGATTAAATAAGGTTAACTTGGAAATTTGCGAATTTGGTTTAATCACTATCACACAACATTTACAGATACTTTCTATAGTGGTGTCGCTTTCCTCTTGATAAATTGTTCATTTGAGTTATCTATACTATTCTCTAAGGAATACATAATCATTTTGTTCATGTCACTAAATCATATTAGGCGAATGGTCATGGCCAAAGTCCCTGACCAGTATTGTGGGTTGCGGCCACGGGCCGTGACCATTTCAGGCATGACTATTTTTGTGGGTCATGACCCAAATCCCTCACCAAACGAAGGGTCACGGATCTGGGGGGTCACGACAGATGGTCACGGACTTTAGTCGTGATCCATACATATATTTGGTCACGGTCCTTTAATATATGAGAATGGCTACGGGTCTGGTCACGGCCCAAGTCCGTGATACATCCTTTAATATATGAGAATGGTCACGGGTCTGGTCACGGCCCATGTCTGTGACCCATCCTTTAATATATGATATTGGTACGACTGTGGTCACGGTTCATGTCCGTGACCCATCCTTTAATATATGATAATGGTCATGGCTCAATTCCGTGACTCAACCTTCGTAATATGAAAATGGTCACGACTATGGTCACGGTTTAGATCCGTGACCATTTTTAACCATATTAAAAAAAATTGTGTAGAATTTCCTCTATTGTCTAGACATTCTAAAACTTGTGTAATGTAAAACCCGCATGGACATAATGCTAAATAATAAATATAAAATCCCGCATGGTCACGGGACCCCCGGTCTGAGAGCATAACGATTGCCTTAATTTATTATCATGCTCTCAAACCGGAGGTCTCATGACTACGCGATCGGTTCCTACGATTTGGATCCTACGAGAACCTATTCATTCTTCAAATCCTCATATGATTTGGACCCTAGCCCATGGATATCAGTTTGTTGTTCCCTATTTTTTTTTGTTTTGCTCTCTTTATACCAATGTTTTCTCTCTCGCCTCATTCTCCAAAAACTTATTCCATTGCTCCACCAAAATTTCAACATGGGGAGGCATTCTCTCTTTCAAAGACAAAATATCGAAACTCGCTGCCTCCTTCGAGAAATATTTCTTCCAAAGGTTCCTCCTGTATGGCCTCAATGATTCAGCAACCCGAGATAGAACCTTATTCTTGGAATGATCCAGAAATGAGTAATACTTGCAAAGTTGATCGTATATGTCATCTTTGGTGGCTTAATCAACTAGGTTCCAGTTGTTTGGTCCAACAAATCCCGCGTTCATTTTTCCCAATGCCAAACACTGGGCTTTAAAGTTCATCACGTCATTCCTATCACCCGTCAAGTTATTCCCGAAAAGGTAAAACCCAATGTGCTTATGTTGGATTGAGGGGGAGGCATCGACAGCATTGGATGGGGGCGGTGAAACAATGCGAGTGCTAAATGAGGGCGCCGAATTAGCTACATTTGAACTTGGTGAGGAGGGAACCATTGGTGGAGTTGTGTATTTCTCACCAATTGGTGTCGATAATTCGGGTTGTGCACGAGATGGTGAACCTCGTTGCAGTGTCCCCTCAGCACTTGGTTCCCTTGGGTTGTTTCCTCTACAAAAATAAAAATACATAAGTGACTAAAAAATTATAATAAGAAATTAAAATTAATTAATAAAGCTTCTCTCTCTCTCTCTCTCTCTCTCTCTCTCTCTCTATATATATATATATATATATATATATATATATATATATATATATATAATAATGCTCCTGTGCGGACTAGTCTGCATTTTAAGAATGCGAACCGGACATGTGTCACCTAACGGTGCGCCTAGAAATTATTGCCTAAATTATAGGCACACTCTCTCTCTTTTCTTGGCTCACCGCCAGGTGACACATGTCCGGTCCGCATTCTTAAAATGCGGACTAGTTCGCACAAGAGCAGGACTGTATATATATATATATATATATATATATATATATAACAATGGGCCTGGACGAGTAGCCCAGTTCTGGCGGCCCAAAGTCCAGGCCCCTCCTCTTTTATAATTGATCCTTATATTTGATCCGGTCTCCCCCCACACCATGAAGGGAAGTTATAGGGGAAATGGAAAACATGGAGGAACCCATCACCTCCACTCATCTACATGCACATGTATATATTGAACCCTAGGTCCGGGGCAAAAGGACAAGTTGTATTCTCTGTAATCACTCTCCGGAGTATATAGAAATAACATCGACTTCACCACCGTGGACGTAGGCACATTTTGGCTGAACCACGTACATCATTTGTTGTGTGATTGGCATCCCCTATTCCTTGTTCTCTTCTTGATAATCTTTCTCTCATATTTATTTGTGTTGCATAATAATTGCATCTACAATTGGCGCCGTCTGTGGGAAACGTTCATCTTTCCCTGAGAAGAGCCCACATCAAGAAAGGAGTTTAAGATGTCTGGTCACAGCAGCAATGCCCCCCAAGCTGGATGATGCCAGGAAAACCGAGTGTTCGTGTAGGGACACTATCGTTGATTTCGGCTCCCGCTCGACATACAAAAGATAGAACCTAAACTACAGCTACACTTGACAAGCAAGTACAGCGGTAAGTCGGGTATCGAGAATCCATAGGGAGTTATTGAATTTTAGATGTTAATTGTTTAATTACTTCAGGAATAAAAGTGTAAAAGATGATAGGTGGTTATGGTGACAAAAGAAAAGAATAAGTATATGCTAGATTAAAGGAAAGCGAGGATCAGGATTGCATTCTACCAAACGGATCGAAACAACTACTAATTAGAGTTAAGGCTCGAAAGCAATCTAATCGAGCATTTTCAATTAAGCATAAACATCACACAATAAGGAATTTAAGCCAAAGTTGCGAGATTAAACATTTAACGGAAAATGGTCACACGCGAATTAAATTCGGATAATCTCTATAAACACTAACGTTGCATGACAAAGAAAGTTAAACGCATAATAATCCGACTTTAATACGCGAGGTTTCAATTAAATGCAATTTTACACGAAACCCTAAATTTCGAGGTCCGAACCCGAAAATGGCGGAAATGCAATCCTGAACCTATTTATCTACGGACTAAGCATGAAATTAACTAAATTAAACTAGTTAAACTAAGAAAACAATAATTAAAGCAAGAAAACCTAATTAGAAAGCATGGAAATTATCTAGAAAGCAAGGAAATAATGGAAAAGAAGCTATATTAATGGAGAGGGAAGATGAATAGTCAATTACAACCCAAATGGATGTCAAACCAAGATGAATTGAAGAAGAACCAAGCAAAAACCCTCCAACCCTAACTAAACTAAGCTAAAATCGTATAAGGGCTGGTCTCTATAATACAAAACCAAAATTTGGCTTATATAGTAAGTTAGAATAAAAGAAAAGAAGAAAGAAAAGAAAAGAAAAATATCTGCAGAAAATAGGGGATCGATCGATCGACCCCTTTGGTCGATCGATCGATCAAGGGAAAATTTCGAAAATCCTGAAAGGTCGATCGATCGACCAGAAACGTCGATCGATCGATCAAGCAGGGCAGAATAATGCAGCAGCAGCCCCTGCTTCTTCTCTTCTTCTTCTTCTCATCTCTTCTTTTGCTTTCTTGTATTTCCTCCGCAAGAAATGCCGTAACTTCTTCGTTATGCATCGGAATCGCGCACCGTTCGCGGCCACGCGAAGCTAGCGAGGAGGGTTACAACTTCCGTGATATGTCGGGCCAGGTACCCAAGCTGTGAAAAGACTAAAATGCCCCCGAACGTGCAATAGTGTACGAAACTTCACCGGAATGCAACCGAACTTCATACTAAGCATCCAAACACCTACAAAAGCTCAATTAACCCCTGCAAAACATGTTAACATAGAAATCCGAGGTTATCTGGTTAACGAGCATAAATATAGGGATTAAGATACCCGAGGGGGCTAATAACGCGTAGGTTAATGGGTGAAATACGCAATATTTGCGTCGCATCACACCCCCTAACTTACACATTGCTAGTCCCTAGCAATGAAATAGGAAACAATAAGAACTACAAGAAAACCAAAAGCAGGAGAAGTACAAAAGTATGGTATAAAAGCAATAAAAATATAAGGCCACTTTCACGGGCGATACGATTGCATTTAGCATATGCAATAAGCCGTTAAACCCCTAGGTTACCCTAGTGGACGAGTGTCGTCTCGTGAGGGTTTTCAGGGATGAAACCCACAAACATCATAAAGTTTCTTCAAAATATGCCCAATCAAGTAAGACAAACTCAACAACAACGAAAAATATTTCAAACGCGTTATTAGCATATTGAATGAATTCAAGCTAAAGTCCGTTGTTATTAACAAGTTGAATGCACCTCATAGAATTGAAACTTTAAAAGTGGGAGGGGGATGAGCACATGCAAAGTATGATTTGGTAAAAACTTATATAAATCGGATAAACATAAAGCAAGCATGTATTCAATCCTCACGGGCATTACGCTCAACAGATGAAATCACTCGGAATGGGAGGTAATACACGGGACATGCGGGCATAAAGAGTAAATGTAAATGGAAACTAGGTCGCACACATATCACAAAAGAAGAACGCTATATATAAACTGAAAAACTGTAATCTCAATGAAAGGATACCGCACACTAAAAGAGGCGAAATGCATTTTCACAGATTATCACAACTATTATGACTTTTAAATTAAATGCACCCTAAGATCACATAGGACTTTAATAGGGTTATGATGTAGGTATCGCTAGGGTGCGAAACGAAGGAATGTATGTACAGATTCAAAGTGTTCGGGATGAAAACTCGGGATAATGGGAGAATGCGTGCAATAACAAAATTGGAAAAACAAGTTCCAAAACGGCATTAGATATATCATCGGGGAGAGTAATCAAAGCTTATTGAACTATATACACAACATATACAACTTTCTCTTTCTTTTCTTTTCTTCTTTTTCCCATTTTCCTCTTTTGTTTTCTATTGCTTTTTGCTTTTTGCTTTCTCTTTTTCTTCACTTTTTTCACTACTTTCTTTTATTTTCTTATCAAACTCTCATATGCCTAAAATTGCAACCACAATACAACAACAACATTAAATCCCAAGTAACATTCCAAACAAAGGTATGTAAGGTGTATATATGGCTTAAAACTCCAATTTGGAGTTGGTTATGGGATTTTGGGTAATGAAACGAAAGGCTAGCATTTAGGCTCAAAGGGGTTGACTAGGGAAACATATATGGTGAGGTCAAGGCTAATATGGGTGATATAACAAAGAGGGCCTATGATCATTTCACAAAGTTTACGCAATTCTCAAGTCAAAATAATATATGAAAATCATGATCAAGTAACACATTTCAAGTATGAACTCAATTAATGAACGGTCAAATGAAAGAATAGAGAGATTACCGACGAATTCAACGTTTTCAATGAGAAAAGAATAGTGTATAACACTCACAAACGACGAAAGGTACAAAGCTTACTCGGTGTAAGTATAAACAATGCAACAAAAGATTACCGAGTTATAAAAATCTTAAACCAAATCAATAGAACAAGGAAAGTGCATATGCTCATGGGATAAAGTTTAATTCATGAAGTTATTCACAATATCAATGATTTAGGGACTAAAATCTAATAACTTCTAAAATCGAGAACATGCATAGTTGAGTCGTCTATTGGATCGGGCAATTATTGAAATTTATCATCGGAAACAAGGCAAAATGCCCAACAAAGGAGAAAAAAGAAAGAAAATATTTTTGAAAATTTTCAAATTTTTAACAAAAAGGCATACTTAGTAACTAAATGTGAGCAAATCAATGGACTACACATGAAATGGATAGAATATACTACACCCCCTAACTTAAATGTTGCATTGTCCTCAATGCGCATTAAGAACACAACACAAAGAGAGGAAAAAAACGATATTACCCAAAATTGGAGCGATCTCCATAAGCGCGAGTCCAAAGGAATCTACAAAATAAGTTAGTACCGAGCATAGCAAAAACAAATAACAAAAAGTTAACTAATTACACTAGACTAAATTAAAAAGGACAGAAAAAAAAAGGAAAGAAAGAAAATTAAAAAGCTAACTATTTACAACCTACTATTTAGGCTTCAGACTAACTGTACACTAGAAGTCTAAATAGTTGAGGGTCCACCCAAAAAGGGATTTGACTTTGAAAGATCAACGGTGGACCCTCCAAAGCGAACATGCCTCCCGAAAGATATGAATTCCGTTTGAACAACGGAAGGCATGTGGGGGGTGAAAAATGTGAACCATCGCCAATTTGAAATTTTGGGCGGACGATGGGGGATTTGGATATCAAGGGGGAAAGGTACACTAGAGATCCAAGAAAAATCGATTCATCTCCCAAAGGTTTTTCAAATGGAATGGGAGATGGTGCACACATGAGGATAACATCCATCGAAAACAAGTCCGGTAAAGAGTCCTCATCGGCAAAAGGTGTAGAAGTTTTAAAAGTTTCTACCGACTCATAGGAATCAACCGGTGATTCTAATGGTTCGATCACGAAAAACGAATATGGTGATGAAACAAATTCAATCTCAATCGACTCATCGTCGGAAGGAGATTGAATTTCGGGGGAGAAAGATTCACACTCGATGGGAAATTCTCTGAAAAATTGAGGTGAAACACAAGTTTCCACCTCCACGTTGTTTTGTGCATAAGAATTCATCTCATCGCAAAGTGCACCAAGTCTCATTCCAGCATCATTTAAGCTTTCCAAACCTTGGGAGTAAAGAAGCAAAGTCTCTTCCAAAGTAGGCTTCCTCGGCTCAAGAGCCTCGGACTCCTCATTTGGTTGAAACTCGTCTTCAAAAGTAATGAAATAAGAATCGTCATTGGATTCGAATAATGAATCCAACTCAAGCTCCCAATAACGATTTTCATCCGATAAATGTTTTCAAGTCTTTCATTTTCAAGAAAATCTTGAAAATGAAAAACTTGAAAACTATCCCCAAAGTAAGAATCATTAGAATAACCGCAATAACTATAATAATAGGACATGTTTACCTTGTTGTTGAAAGATGGAGAATCCAAGAAATAAAGTGAGCAACCGCGAATCAAAGTTTCTTAGCGCTCAAAGTATGCAAATCCTGCAAAAAAGGTTAAAACAAAGAATAAAAATACAAAAGGAAAAAAATTACGAAATAACAAAACAATTACTATCTAAAACAATTACTCCCCGGCAACGGCGCCATTTTGATGCCAGGAAAACCGAGTGTTCGTGTAGGGACACTATCGTTGATTTCGGCTCCCGCTCGACATACAAAAGATAGAACCTAAACTACAGCTAAACTTGACAAGCAAGTACAGCGGTAAGTCGGGTATCGAGAATCCATAGGGAGTTATTGAATTTTAGATGTTAATTGTTTAATTACTTCGGGAATAAAAGTGTAAAAGATGATAGGTGGTTATGGTGACAAAAGAAAAGAATAAGTTAATGCTAGATTAAAGGAAAGCGAGGATCGGGATTGCATTCTACCAAACAGATCGAAACAACTACTAATTAGAGTTAAGGCTCGAAAGCAATCTAATCGAGCATTTTCAATTAAGCATAAACATCACACAATAAGGAATTTAAGCCAAAGTTGCGAGATTAAACATTTAACGGAAAATGGTCACACGCGGATTAAATTCGGATAATCGCTATAAACACTAACGTTGCATGACAAAGAAAGTTAAACGCATAATAATCCGACTTTAATACGCGAGGTTTCAATTAAATGCAATTTTACACGAAACCCTAAATTTCGAGGTCCGAACCCGAAAATGGCGAAAATGCAATCCCGAACCTATTTATCTACGGACTAAGCATGAAATTAACTAAATTAAGCTAGTTAAACTAAGAAAACAATAATTAAAGCAAGAAAACCTAATTAGAAAGCATGGAAATTATCTAGAAAGCAAGGAAATAATGGAAAAGAAGCTATATTAATGGAGAGGGAAGATGAATAGTCAATTACAACCCAAATGGATGTCAAACCAAGATGAATTGAAGAAGAACCAAGCAAAAACCCTCCAACCCTAACTAAACTAAGCTAAAATCGTATAAGGACTGGTCTCTATAATACAAAACCAAAATTTGGCTTATATAGTAAGTTAGAATAAAAGAAAAGAAGAAAGAAAAGAAAAGAAAAATATCTGCAGAAAACAGGGGATCGATCGATCGACCCCTTTGGTCGATCGATCGATCAAGGGAAAATTTCGACAATCCTGAAAGGTCGATCAATCGACCAGAAACGTCGATCGATCGATCAAGCAGGGCAGAATAATGCAGCAGCAGCCCCTGCTTCTTCTCTTCTTCTTCTTCTCATCTCCTCTTTTGCTTTCTTGTATTTCCTCCGCAAGAAACGCCGTAACTTCTTCGTTATGCATCGGAATCGCGCACCGTTCACGGCCACACGAAGCTAGCGAGGAGGGCTACAACTTCCGTGATATGTCGGGCCAGGTACCCAAGCTATGAAAAGACTAAAATGCCCCCGAACGTGCAATAGTGTACGGAACTTCGCCGGAATGCAACCGAACTTCATACTAAGCATCCAAACACCTACAAAAGCTCAATTAACCCCTGCAAAACATGTTAACATAGAAATCCGAGGTTATCTAGTTAACGAGCATAAATATAAGGATTAAGATACCCGAGGGGGCTAATAACGCGTAGGTTAACGGGTGAAATACGCAATATTTGCGTCGCATCACAAGAGATATATAAGAGCCACCTGCTCCTCGCAGGATTAGGTCTGAAGTCCGGCATTCAGATCAGAGAGCTCGCCTGGAAAGGCCAGCCTCAGAAGAAAGTCAGGGACTAGCGAGGTCCACGCAGATATCCAGGTTGATTGATGCGTACGAGGAAAGGCTCCACGAGCAGATAGAGTCTTCTCGCAGGTACGAGGCTGAGAATGCTCGTTTGAAAAGAAGGCTGGAAAGACTAGAAAAGGAGCTTTGTCCTGATAACCGGAGACGCCCATATCGCACTCCTAGCCCTCAGGTGAGCAAGTCTCGCAGCCGAGGAAGGAGCCCTAGGCTAGAATCTCAAAGGGACGTAGGAGGCGAGTCAGACGACGACCTCCACGAACAGCTGCGAAGAGCTCGCCGCCACCAGAGCCCTGCTCGCAGCGATGAGCTCATACGAAACATGGTCCGCAGGGAGATGGACCAACATCCCGCTCACCACGGGACAAGATCAACTAGAGAACTCGCGAGGCGAGCTCTCAAAACCCAGATGAAGTCACCTTTCACGAAAGAAATCGAAGAGGAGGAAGCTCCCAAGAAATTTGCCATTCCAAGGTTCAAGGTTTACGACAGAAAGACTGATCCCATAGATCACGTCAGGCAATACCGACAGGCAATGACCCTCTGGAGTCACCGTGATGCCCTAATGTGCCGTATTTTCCCCTCGAGCCTTCATGATGTATCATAGAAGTGGTTCAAAAGGCTCCCCCACCGGTCGATCAAGAATTTCAAATCCCTAGCTGAACTCTTTACGGCCCGATTCATTATCAGTAGCTCCCATCCCAAAAGGATGGATGCTCTACTAATAATGAAGAAAACGCCTCAAGAAACCCTCCGAGAATACGCGAAGAGGTACTGGGATTTATTCAATGAGATCGAAGACTGCGCGGAGGAGGTGGCAGTGGCCTCCTTCAAAATTGGGCTCCCTAATTCTTCCCTCCTCTACCAATCCCCGACAAAGAAGGAAGCTAGGACCATTGACGACCTTATGGCCCGAATCGAGAAATACGCAAAGGTGGAAGATGTCACCCGCTCTAATACAGGAGAAAACGGTCGAGCTAAGCTCGCTACCAAGGTAGGTGAGAAAGCTGAGAACCAGAGGAAAGGAGGAAAGAACCGGGGCAAAAATGGCTCCAAAAATGGAGGGAACTAAGACGCATCGAAGGCATTCCAGGCGGTCAACACCATCTTCAAAGAACCAATTTAGAAGGTTCTCGCGAAGATCAAGGATGAGCCATTCATCAAGTGGCCCAGGAAGATGGGGGGAGATCCCTCGAAGAGAAACAATGCGTTGAGATGCGCTTTTCACAAAGCGGGAGGTCACAAGACCGAGCACTGCAAAGCTCTTAAGTCTCACCTCGAAGAGTTGGCCCAGTCCGGGCACTTGAACGACTTTGTGGAGAAAAGGGAAGAGAAAGTGACTGCCAACAGATAAATGAGACCCGACAATGTGCTGGAGGATGATGCTGGACACGAGTTCGCCATAATTCATGGAGTATCTGACGTCAAACAGATACAAGGGAACTCATGTCGAATGGAGCTGAAAAAACTTAAAGCGGTAATGCAGGCCTTTCAAATCGATCCAGCAAAATCACAGTCATCGACGAGCAGAGGACGTCAACTATAACAAGCATATTGTTTTCACGGATGAAGATTTGATGGGAGTAAGGACCCCACATCATGATGCTCTGGTCATTACACTCAGGATAGCCAACTTTGACATCGACAAGCTGCTCGTCGATCAAGGAAGCTCATCAGAAGTAATGTACCTCGACCTGTTCAGAAAATTAAAGTTGAGCGTCTTCGACCTAAAGGAAGCCACTGTTCCTTTGGTCGGATTCGCCAGGAAAATAACCATGCCCCTAGGCAAGATAGTGCTGCCAGTTAGTGCTGGGAACATCTCCAAGATGATTGAGTTTTTGGTAGTTGACATTGAATCACCGTACCTGGCCATCCTCGGCAGAGGATGGCTTCATGTAATGAAGGCAGTCTCCTTGACCTACCATCAGAAGCTCAAGTATGTAACCGAGCGAGGAGTAATAGAGATCCACGGCGACCAAGCAATGGCAAGGAAGTGCTTCATAGCAGCCATCCGACCAAAGCCAGAGAAGAAGGCCGATCAACCCAGCGAGAAAGTTGAAGAGGGTGTGATACCTTCTAAATAGAAACTAAAGTATAGAAGACCAGGAGTAGAGGAGACTAGGCTCCTCCCCTCCGAGCGTGTCATCGAGGACCTGGTAGAAGTTATAGCCGAAGTTGGTAACAGTGGAAGAGTCTTCTTGATTGGAGCATCTCTCACCGATCGAGAACAGAAGGAGTTGACGACCTTGCTGAGACACAATGTAGATGTCTTCGCATGGGAACCATACGAGCTGCCTGGCATTGATCCTGGTATGGTCTGTTATCAGCTGCACGTCGACCCCACGTTCAAGCCAGTCACGCAGAAAGCACGAAGAGCTGCACCTGAGAAGACTAAAGCGGTCGAAAAGGAGGTCGAAAAACTGCTGGATGCAGGATCCATATGGGAAGTACAATTCCCCAAGTGGTTGTCTAACCTAGTAGTAGTTCCGAAGAACAACGGGAAGTGGAGAGTTTGCATCGACTTCACTGACCTCAACAGAGCAGGCCCAAAGGATTGTTTCCCCTCCTAAAGATAGACCAACTAGTAGATGCCACTGCAGCTCACGAGCGAATGAGTTTCCTGGATGCATACTCAGGATATCACTAGATCCCCTTATATGCCCCAGACCAAGACAAAATGGCGTTCATCACGATGGTTGGGTTGTATTGCTACAAAGTCATGCAATTTGGGCTCAAGAATGTAGGGGCAACCTACCAGCGGCTGGTCAAAAAAATGTTCAAGGATCAAATGGGAGATACAATGGAGGTCTACATCGATGATATGCTCGTTAAGAGCAAGAAGAAGGAAAATCACCTCTCAGACCTGTCAAAGACCTTCGAAATCCTCAGGAAGTACCGAATGAAGCTTAATGCGAGCAAGTGTTCCTTCGGTGTCCAGTCAGGAAAATTTCTTGGATACTTAGTCAGCAAGAGAGGCATAGAAGTTAATCCAGACCAGATCGATGCAATCAACAGGGGACAACCACCTCGAACAGTCAGGGACGTGCAGAAGCTCACTAGAATGCTCGCTGCCTTAAATCGCTTCATTTCCAAATCCTCCGAGAAGTGCAAACCTTTTTTCCAACTTCTAAAAGGAAATAAACGAATAGAATGGAGCCCTGATTGCTCGCGAGCAATAGACGAGATCAAGTCTTACTTAATCTCTCCACCGCTGCTTGTCATACCGCAACCAATGGATTCTTTGTACCTATACCTCTCGGTATCCAGACACACTGCCAGCTCGGCGTTAATATGCGAGGTCGAAGGAATCCAACACCCTATTTACTACGCGAGCAAGACCTTAATAGACGCCGAGCAGAGGTACTTGCCATTAGAGGGGCTCGCCTTTGCACTAGTGATAGCCTCGAGGAAACTGAAGCATTATTTTGAAGCTCATACTATCATCGTCCTTACTTCGCACCCCCTTAAGGAAATCCTGAGGAAAGCGGATTTGTCGGGCAGATTGTCTAAGTGGTCAGTCGAGCTCGGTCGGTTCGACATTCAATTTCAACCAAGGACCGCTATCAAGGGTCAGATCCTCGCTGATTTCATAGCCGAATTCACTAGCAAAGAACTCCCCGACCAACCTCAACCAACAAAGCAAGAAGAGAACCCAGCAACAGGGGAAACCTGAAAACTATTCGTTGATGGAGCCTTCAACTCAAAGGGGGCAGGCGTAGGCATCGTCCTCATCACCCTAGAAAACACCGTCCTTGGGCAAGGAATCAGGCTTGGATTTGTAGCCTCCAACAACGAAGCAGAGTACGAAGCCCTAATAGCCGGTCTCCAAAAGGCGCAAATTTTGGGAGCAAAACGTTTACAGGTGTTCGGCGATTCTCAACTAGTCTCCAATCAGATAAGTGGAGATTATAACGCGAAGGATGAAAGGATGGCAGCCTACCTTGCCCTGGTGAGGAAACTAATGACGAGCTTTGAGGAGACCAATATCCAGCAGTTTCCCAGAGGGCAAAACAGTCATGCCGACGCCTTAGCAGCCCTAAGTTCGGCAGTTGATTCTAGTCTTAAAAGGGTCATTCCCATCGATTTCCTCATTCGTCCAAGCATTAACCACAACAGCAAGCTGCCAAACGTGGAACAAATACTCCAGGTGGGATCAGCCCCCAGCTGGATGGACCCCTTAAGAGACTATTTAAAGGAGGGGACACTCCCCGAGGATAAGAAAATCGCCCACCAGATAAGAGTCAAAGCTGCTCGCTTTCACTTATCCACAGGAGGCGACTTGTATAAGAAGTCCTTCTTCGGTCCCTACCTTAGATGTGTCCACCCAGGCGATGTCGAGCAAGTGCTACGCGAGCTTCACGAAGGAATCTGTGGAAGTCATGTCGGAGGAAGGTCTCTAGCCTTTCGAGCAATGAAGGAAGGCTATTGGTGGCCATATATGCAAAAGTACTCCGCCGTATATGTCCGCAAATGCCCCAAATGCCAGCTTCACACTCCAATGGTCCACCAACCAGCCAGCGACCTAAAATCCCTGACCAGCCAGTGGCCCTTCGCCCAATGGGGGATGTACATCATGGGACCACTACCCACTGCTGTCAACAATCGCAAATACCTGTTGGTTGCAACTGACTACTTCACCAAATGGATCGAGGCAGAACCATTGGCAAACATCCGAGACGCTGACATGATAAGATTCATATGGAGGAATATAATCACTCGATTCGGAATCCCCAGAACCATCATCACTGATAATGGGACATAATTCGAGAGTGGCCCCTTTCAGGACTTCTGTAAAGAGCACGGGATCAGGCACAACTTTAGTTCGGTGGCCTACCCACAGAGCAATGGGCAAGCAGAAGCTTTCAACAAAACTGTGATCGATGGATTGAAGAAGCGACTAGAGCGAGCCAAGGGTGCATGGGCAACCGAGCTATCCCATATTCTATGGGCATACCGAACAACTCCTCAGTGAGCAACAGGAGAAACCCCAATTTTGCTAACATATGGCATGGAAGCAGTCATTCCACTAGAAGCGGGCTTGCCAACAATGAGATCCGACCTTGTCGACCAAGGCCAGAATGATGGGGCGTTGCTCGCTGAACTCGACCTCGCCGACGAGCGTAGAGAACTAGCCCTGGTGAAGCTTGCGAGCTATCAGCAACAGCTCGCAAGGCATTACCACAAAAGGGTTAACCCAAAAAGATTCCATGTTGGGGACTATGTTCTAAGGAAGGTCCTGGGCAGCACAGTAAGGTCATCAGACGGCAAGCTAGGCCCAAACTGGGAAGGACCATTTAAAGTAACTAGGGACGACCTGCAAGGTGCATATCATTTGGAAACAATGGAGGGCAGAGAGATACCACGAGCATGGAATGCGGCAAATCTCAAGAAATTCTATTTTTAAATTCTCATGGAATTCTATTGTTGAATCTTTTTCTGGTTTCTGTTATGTGAAAGGAATAGTTTATTCCCCTTATTACTAATGAAATCAGTAAACTGCATTTTATCACACATCTTTTTCCAAATCACAGGCACAATGGTCGATATAGCAGGGGAATACCCCTCCTCAGGTCATCGTCATGAAGTACGAAAGACCTCTTAGACTTGCCCTTGGCAATATATAAAGCCCTACAGAGGATTCTTAGGCAATGCGACCAGATTTTATACTGGCCATCAAACCTACTTTGGTTGAGAAAAATCCTGATCGGATGAAGACATCCAATACCAGGTGTGTCCTCGCCAATTGCCCTACTTAGGCCTAAGGGAGTGTGACGACACAACCTAAAAGGTAAAATGGGGAATAATGGTATTTTGGTATTATACTGGACTGGGGGGACACTGGCATGACAAAATAGAAAGGATTATGGAGCAGCGAGAATATAAAAAGATTGTATGAACACGTTTAGTCGGCAAAATCGCCCAAAACACGAACTTTTCATTAATCTCGTATACTTACAACAGTGATAATATATGCTTAGTCGGCGAAGCTCACCCAAAGCATTTAAATTATCAAAAAAGTACAAAAGAATAACAACTTGTTATATTCACAACAAAGATAATACACGTTTAGTCGGCGAATCTCGCCCAAAGCGTTTACATTATCAAAAGAAAAAACTTGCAAAAACATTCAAGAATGAGGAAGCCTCCGAACAAGATAATCTGCCACCCTAGCTCTTCGTCCATCATCAGGAGCAGGGACCAGCTCTTCCACAACCTCATCTGCGTCCGACTCTAACAGTTGCCGAGGAATAGCATCAATAGGGATCCATCTATCATCCCTTCTGAATGGATTGGGCATCAGAGTGGAGGAGGACATCTCGTGACGATACCACAACACTGAGTTCCTCGGGACCTGGAGTTCTTTCAAGGCACTCAACCACCCTTTGATAAAAGAAAGTTCTTCAAACTCGGATAGTCTTGTGGGAGCATCTAGCCAGCCTTGATCATAACCATCAGCCCATGCTTGTCGAGGACCCTTCTTGAATAAATGCCGAAGTCGAGTAACGTCCCTCTGAAGACCATCAGCAGTTACATATGCTCGATGGACATCATCGCGAAGATCTTCCATCTCCTTATCCCGCTGTTCTTCTGCCTCCCTGTTCCTGCCCCTTGTGCTCCTACCAGCTCGCGGGAGGGGAGGACGAGTGGAACCTCACGGCATAGGAGGAGCATGTCCAGCTCGCGAAGACGAGGAGCCTTGCAGAATCGCTGAAGCAGTGCTCGGCACATGCTCTCTAAGTTGTAGGACTTCCCTCCTCATATTTTCATTCTCCTGCTGCAGGAATTCCCCAACTTGATTTATCTCGGTGGCCTCTAGCAACCTTGCTATCAGAACATTGACTTCCTCTTGTACAGAAGCACTAATGCCTTCCATCTCCTGGAGCCTGTCCTTCAGCTTAGCCACCAGCTCGGACTGATCCTTATATTTTTTGTTCCTTGACCTAATAAATGTGCAAAGCCTAATAAAGGCCTGGCGAACCTGAGGACTGGCATTGGGACCAAGGGTCCTGCCCAATTGAGATGTGGCAGGAATAAAGTCTTCTACATCAGTCAACTACAAGACATAAAAGTGCAAAGGAAAGAGAAATCAATCAATGCATTGGAAAAAGAAGCCTTTTTATTTCATTATTGAAGGTCAAAGTACATCGAGCAGGAAACGGAAAATTACAAACAAAAGTATAAAAGAAGTTCTAAGGAAGGATTAACTAGCAACTTCAGGCTGCCCAGGGGGGGCTGGCTGCTTCCCCTTATCAGCAGTAGTAGAGGCATCCCCTTCTACAGAGATACCCTCGTTCGCCTGGGCAGGACCAACATCGGCAAGAGTTGTCTGAGAAGTAAGATCAACACCCTCGATGGCTGGGGCAGGGGCTTCTTCGTCCACGGTTGGCCTTGGACCCGGGTCGTGCTCGTCGAACAGTGGAGACTCAGCACCAACAACAGCAGCTAGGAGGGCCTTGTTCCAGCCCTTCTTGAAGTTCAAACGGCTGATATAGCCTATTTGAACTTCGGCGTCTTCATAAGACGTAGCCCATCCGGAGTTGTATGAATCCTCCTTGATGGTGGCTACCATGGCCTCCTTCTCCTTCAGCTGCTCGGTCAGGGCCTTGTTCTCCTCCACCACACCCATCTTGCTCGAGAAGACTAGGTCATAGGCCTGCCTCAACTCGCTCAGCTCCTTGACCTCCGCATCCCTCTCTCGGTTAGAATTAATAAGGGCCAGATCAGAAGAATCTCGGGCGGCATCAGTAGCCTTCAGGTCAGCCTCCAGCCGAGAACCCCTGACTTCCAGAGCAGACTTCTACTGCTCCAGCTCGCCATTCATCCTCACCAACTCGTCGCGAGAACGGTAGAGCACAACAAAGTCCGTCACAAACTGCCAAAAATAAAGAAGGAATCAAGAGGGAGAAATAATTAAAACTTGTTAAGGAATTGGAAAAGGAAAGAACCTTACCAAGGCCAGTCTTTGACTAGCTTGGAGGGCTAATTGATCAGACCCCAGTGCCCTCTGGTGATCTTCAGGAAGAACTGTCCTCTCAAGCAGTGAAGGAGCCAACTGAGGGGAAGTGGCAACCGACGCCCCCTCGGGCAAAGATGACACCGGGACCAAGGCTTGCCCAGCCTTCATCCTCGACTCCATCCTCCTCCTCTCTTCCTCTCTCCCCATCTCCATCCTTTTCCTCTCCTCCACCTTCTTCTTTTCCTCCACCTTCTTCCTCTCCTCCTCCTCCTTCTTTCTCTCCCTCTCTCTCACCTGCTCTTCCTCTCTCTTCTTCCTCTCTTGCTCCTGAGTGGAAGACCGAGAACCAGTAGCCACGGCCCCAGAAAAAGACTTTTATTTCTCCGAACTCTGTGCAAGAAGCACATGGTCCTCATCATCATCGTCTCTAATCAGGTTCTTCCTTGGAGGCATATCTTCGCCTGAACTTCTGGTATCACTCGACGAGTCTTGAGCTTCGGAATCCTCTTCAGAAGAACTACTACTATCAGAACTCCCTACACCACTCACAACACCTGCAGGCTCACTCTCAGAGCTACTCTCCTCTTCGTCCAACTAGATAGGCTCAGCTGTAACCTCTCCAAAAGAATCAAACTATGGAACACTACCCACAGGTCGTGCTATGAAGCTGGAGCCTATGTTCTTGTACTCGAGCAAAATGGCAGCAGATCTGGGATGCTCGCCTTCACCCAGTGGCTCCCTAATATTCCAAGCTTTCACCAACTCCGAAATACGAACCTCGCTGAGACAGGTTCCAAATTATTTGTCCTCGCTGTGAAAGAAAAAGAAAAGAAAGGTTAGAAAAGTCACAAGTCAGCAAAGGTTGAAATAATAGTACAATGTCTACCTATATATTCTTCCCCATAAAAAGGGACAGTGAACCTCTCAGACCTCGACCCTTCGAACTGGGGAGGGAACTGCCAATTCCTAACGAGGAAACCCTCTTGCCAGTAGTCCTTATGGGAATCAGGTAGGTTTACTACCAATACCCTATCAGGACTCCTAGCTTTGAGGTATAGGACACCTGAGCTAGTTCGAGAGAAGGAATATCAGAAACAGATCTCAGCAAGTCCTAACCTAGTACCATACAACTGGTTTATTCTATGGACGCCATTTACTATCTTCCACACATTGGGTGAGCACTGTGCGGTAACAATACCGAAATAACCAAAAAAATGCAGAGAAAGATCATTAGGGGGAAAAGTAAGTCCCCCCTGGGAGAGCAACAAAACATGGATCCAGTGGGCATCCTCTATATCCCTAACATTCCTAAGAGGGGAGGCACAACATTCAATGTCTACCCACTCAGGAATATTGTAGAACTTCCTGAACTCAGAGATTGACCTATTTCCAATCTTCGCCATTTAAAAACTATATAGAAACTCTATAAACCAAAGAGATAGTGCAAAGAAAGGGCACGAGAAACTTACAAAATAGAAGATCGGTTCGAGTGATGAAGAAGCACGAGATCAAAACAACTAAGGAACAATGGGAATGGGGATACAGAGAAGAAGGTACGAGGCGTTAGAGTTCTCAGAAGAAGGAAGAGTAATGGAAAGGCTGAAACGACGAAAGAGGCTATCCCAACAAGCCTTCAATTCTAATCATAGCACACGGATAGCGAAGCGGGTGCCGCCAAAGCAACTTCATAGTTTTCGAAGAATCACAAATCAACCATAATGGCTGATCGTTTAAATCCATTGGATCCATAAACAGGGCCCAATAAATTTAGGGAAATTGTGGGTACCCGAAAATTAGAACTATGGGCCTGGACGAGTAGCCCAGTTCTGGTGGCCCAAAGTCCAGGCCCCTCCTCTTTTATAATTGATCCTTATATTTGATCCGGTCTCCCCCCACGATCCCATGAAGGGAAGTTATAGGGGAAATGGAAAATATGGAGGAACCCATCACCTCCACTCATCTACATGCACATGTATATATTGAACCCTAGGTCCGGGGCAAAAGGACAAGTTGTATTCTATGTAATCACTCTCCGGAGTATATAGAAATAACATCGATTGCACCACCGTGGACGTAGGCACATTTTGGCTGAACCACGTACATCATTTGTTGTGTGATTGGCATCCCCTATTCCTTGTTCTCTTCTTGATAATCTTTCTCTCATATTTATTTGTGTTGCATAATAATTGCATCTACATATATATATATATATATATATATATATATATATATATATATATATATATATATATATATACCTTTTCAAAGTGAGACTTTAGAATATGTACAATGTGTCTGATCTCCATTCATTTGGTATTAGTTTTTAAGAACCTATGAATTTTTGCACGTGGACAACTAGGAGGAAGGGTATCTATGATATATGTGTAGATATCCGTGACATGAACTCGAAATCCCATAATTTTCAACTTTTTGGCAAGATTCAATTTAGCGTGCATATGGCATGAGACATCACAGTCTATGTCAATTCTCTCTGTACGCAATTGTATCCATAACGGGTGGAATTTTTTTTCTGGCTTCTCCAACAACGTAACCAAGGTCAGGTATACGTCTAGATTATGTGTGTGAAATAAATTTTGTATAACGTCATCCCAGTTTTCTGGCAGGGAAAATAGAATACAATTGAACAGGTAATCTTGTTGGAGATTAACTCCACAATTTACAAGGTAGTTAAATTTTTCAATCTTTTTATTTCCATATCTATAAATGGGAGTACCCTCTATATGATGCTCACTAACAAAAGAGTTATGTGTGCGGTCCAATTACAACCTCTCCAACTCTTGTTCCTAGTGATTATCACCGTGCCTCATTTTTCTTGAGAAAAAATACGAGGGCGTGAATATGAGTCCAACGATTAAGGTATAAGGGTATATTTACGTATATTAGTTTGATTAAGGTTTTGAGAACGAAAAATATTTTGAGTGTATTAATTTGAGTAGGTTGCGGAACCTAAAATACTCAATTAATTTCAATCTCTAAATAAATACCAAGCCCTAAATGACAATACCCTTCAATAATGCAATTTATTTTAAGCCCTAAGTCATCAGATTCAGTCAATAGTAATAATACTCATTTAATTTCAAAATCTAAATAAAGTTTAAGCCCTAAATGATAATAACCTTAAATTTAGCAATATATTTTGATCCCTAAGTAACCACATTCAGTCAATATTAATAATGACAATATCCTTAAATAATGCAATTGATTTCAAACTCGAGATAACAATTCCCAATGAATGTTTACAATACCCAATAAAATTCAATCCCTAAATATAACATACCCAATCAAATATGAAATTATAAAATATCCCCTTTTCTTGAAAAAAGTATACACACATACACACCCATACACACAATTACACACACAAACACACATATATACATATGTACATAAAAATACACACATATTCACACACACATATACACACGTACACACACATACATATAAATACACACATGTTCACACACATATACACACATATACATGAGGGTTTAAATCAGAAATACAAAAAATAGTGTTTACCTTTGAGAATGAGAGAGAGATTTGGGCTGAAATTAAGGTTTGAGAGAGAGAATGCAAATCGTCAAAATCGCACAGAGAGAGAGAGAGAGAGAGAGAGAGAGAGAGAGCGAGATTGACGTTGGAAGAAATGAAATGGAGGAAAAATGTTTTTAGTATAAGGACACGGGTCATGACCTAAAGCCGCGGCCCATTACCATGACCCCTAAATTTTTTCCATATCAACATGTAGGCAACCATGTGGTCACGGCCCTAAGTTGTGACCACGCGCGTGAACAAATTAAGATTGCCATAGCCCAAAGCTGTGACCCATTAGGTCTGCATTATGGACTTGGTCATGGCCTTTGTTCATGATGCTATCGTGACCAAACTTGGGGTGAACTTTGGCGCGAATTTGGCTCCATGATGGTCATGACCTGGTCACAACCTTAGGTCGTGACCCATACTCGTCAGGGATTTGTTCGGTGACCACTTCTAAGAGCATCCAGGGCGTCACAGGGTCATGGATATGGTCATGTAAAATTTTATATGGTCACGTATTTGGGCCATGGGGTGGCCATTCGCGGGATTTGGTGTAGTGTGTAAATCATAAAATGATACACCATTCTCGAAGGTTAGAAAAGAACAACATTTTGTGAGAAAGAAGGGGACCGTGCCCATGTAAGGTGTATAGGATGCCTACATACCTCTGGGGTTTTGAAAAAAATTCTTATAAGTTTTGAGAAAAAATGTTTTTTGAGAGGATCGGGTCCCACATAGTTCTGGGTAGAGAGAAATAAAGAGATTTTTTTAAATAAAATGGAGATGAGAAGAGTTGTAGCGCGCCGAGACTTCGGACTAAGGGTAGAACTTCTTGAAATGGTCCAAGTTGACTGGATGTGCCATCTCTTCCCCATCGAGATCTACGATCATAGTGGCACCTCTTGAGATAATCTTCTTCACTATATGAGGGCTGCTCCAATTAGGCTTGAATTTCCCTCTGGGGTCTCCGACAGGTTATATGATCTCCTTGAGGGCCAAGTCTCCTTCTTGGACGCCACGGTCCTTGACTATTTGATTGAATGATCGCGCTATTCAGCGATGGTACCCTTACATGTGGTGTAGATCGTTCAGCCTCTTTTCATCTAAGAGTGATAGTTTATCAAAGCGGCTCTGGTGCTAGCCTTCTTCGCTAACTTTGCTCTCAACCATGACACATAGGTAAGGTGTTTCTATCTCAACGGGTAGGATGGCCTCTATGCCATATACAAAAGAGTAAGGGGTAGCCCGAGTAGACATTTTGACTGAAGTGCGGTAGCTTTAAAAGGCATAAGGGATCCGGTCATCCCAATCTCTACAACTTTTGGTCATTTTTCTGATGTTGAATTTAAGTTTTTTATTGACAGCCTCGATAGTACATTAATTTAGGGTCGATAGGAAGAAGATCCGTGCATCTGAAACCCATACTCTTCCACCAGTTCTGTGACCTTGACTTTGAAGTGTAACCCATTATCTGATACTAGTTTGTGGAGAACCCCGTATCAATAGATGATGTTCTTTCAAATAAACTTGGTCAGTTTCTTGGCATTCAGTACCGCGTATGACTCAACTTCGACCCATTTATAAAGTATTCCATGGGAAATAGGATAAATTCATGCCCATTTGAATATTTGGATATGACCTTCCCTAATATGTCAATGCCCCGGGTTAAGAATGGCCGGGGATAAGTCACGTTGTATAATTCCTAAGGAGGTAAGTGTTGGAGGTTGGCAAACTACTAGCATTTTAGGCATTTTCGGACATAGGTAGTGCAATCCTGAACCATAGTGGTCCAATAGTACCCTCGACGAATGATTTTCTTAACAAACATATGATCATTCATGTGAGGTACTCATTCCCCAATGTGGATTTTCTGTAATATTTCTTCAATGTCAGACCCTGTAATGCAATGGAAATGGGTTCCATAGAAATTTCTCTCGAATAGTGTTTGGTCGTAAATAATGTACTGGGCAACCACTTTACGAAGGGTTGAACGATATTTCTTGTTGGCATTTTGGGGATACCTACCATGCTTGAGGAGGTGCCAAATGTCGTAGTAATAGAACTCAGCCATATCGGAATCCTTTTTTATGACGAGTTCAATATGGTAGTAGTGGGTTGTCATAGGTTGTATTTAGACTAGGAAAGGGGACATTATTATTCCTTCGGGCACGTCGACCATGGGGTAAGTGTAGCAAGGGCGTAGTGTAAGTTGTTCTTTGTGTAAGGTAGGTAATGGAAGGTTATATCTTAGGACTTAGAGGCCAGCTCTTCTAGGTGGGTGTGGAAGGGTAAGAGTTTTTCATTTTTGACTTTCAATCTCTTAAGGACTTAGCAAATGATGAGGGCAGATTCCCCGCAGACATCTACGTGTTTGTTACCTTTCTTGCGGGCAACTTTGAGTCCTACGGTGCATGACTCATATTTGGTCATGTTGGTGGTGCGGGGGAAGTCTATCTTGATGGCAATGGGAGTGTAAGAGTCATATTCTTTTTGGCAGCGCCGTCAAAGAACATTTGTCATCTAAGGTCTTCTTGAGAAGTGCAGAGAACATCTTCTTCTGGGAATTAAGAGACCTAAACATCAGTTTCTTCCATAGGGTAGTCACCAAGGTAGTCGGAGATGTCTCTCCCTTTTATGGCTTTCTGCATAATATACACACTATCAAACTGAGATAGCACCATCAACCACCGGACCATTTAGCTGGATAGGGTGGGTTTCTTAAGCAGATAATTAATAAGATCCATATAGGATACAAGTCTGATGGGGAAAGCGAGTATTTAGTGCCATACCTTTTGAGTGACCTAGACCAGGGCAACACATGCTTTCTCCAAAGAAATGTAGTTGACTTTGTACAAAAACAATGTTTTATCGGTATAGTATATGGCCCTTTACTTGCGAGATTCTTTAATATATTGGGCTAGTAGAGCCTCGTCCATAGTATCTATTACGGTCAAGTATAGGAGTAAAGGGAGACCTGGCTGTGGAGGCATAAGTACTAGAGGTCGAGTAAGGTATTTCTTATTTCTATCAAAGGCTTACTGACAGGCCTCATTCCAGACTTTGGTAGAATCTTTCCATAGGAGTTTGAAGGTGGGATTGCAAATAAAAGTTAGTTGGATGATGAACCAACTGATGTATCGAAGTTTACCCAAGAATCCTCGAACTTCCTTCTCTGTTCAGTTTAGTGGCATTTCCAGTATGGCCTTAAGTTTGGCAGGGTCTGCTTCGATTCCCTTCTCGCTAACCATGAATCACAAAAGCTTTCCTTTCATGATGCTGAAAGCACATTTCTCTTGGTTTAGCCGTATGTGGCATCGCCGTAGTCATTTAAAGAACTTTCGGAGGGCAATAACGTAACCTTCTTGAGTCTTAGACTTAATGATCATTTTATCTATGTAGACTTCGACCTCCTTACATATTAGATCATGAAAGATGGTTGTGGCAGCCCTTTTGTAGTTATCCCCAATGTTCTTAAGCATGAATGGCATAACTGTATAGAAAAAGGTTCCCCATGGGGTGATGAATGTGGTTTCTCCAGATAGTCGGGGTGCATTTTGATCTGGTTGTATCCGAAGAATCCATCGATGAATGACTTGAGGGCATGGCTGGTTGTGTTGTCCATAATTATATTGATGTTGGGTAATATGTAATCATCCTTTAGAGATGCTTTGTTCAAATCCTAATAGTCGATGGACATACGAACTTTTCCTCCTGATTTCGATATGGGGACAATGTTAGAAATCCATGTGGGATATTCGATGACACGAATGAACCCTAGACTCAACTTCCTGACTACCTCTTCTATGAATTTGAGCGACCATTCGGTGCGGAGTTTCCTAAGCTTTCATTTGACCGTCTTGCATTCTGGGAGAGTTAGGATCTCGAGCTAAGATATTTCGAGATCGATGTCAGGCATGTCATCATAAGACCATGCAAAGAAATCCATAAATTACTTTAGTATTCCTTTGAGTTGCTCATGCTCATTAAGGGTGGGCCCTATCCTAATCTCGCCTTTTTAGCTATTGGAACCGAGATTAATAATAATAGTTTCATCCTCATTAATTTAAATGCATTTATGTTGTTTGCTATTCACCTTATTAAGACCAGTTAAAAAAAATTCATTTACAAAGTCACCATCATCAAGAGTTTGATTAGAATCAAGACAATTAATGTTATGCACAACAAGATACTCAAAATCCTTGATTATTTCACTTTCGAGAAAAACATCATTGAGAACCTCATCAAAGGAAGTCTCGGTTACATTCATATCAGAAAAAGATGGAACAATAACAGATTAAGTGATAGAGTTAACAACAAGGTTGGGTTAAAACTCAGTAGGTGAAACTAGTATAGCATTCTAGTTGAGAAGAGGCTCATCGGCGACTTTTATGAGAGTAGATGGGTCTGGCCATGTAGCGTCTGAATAAATCATATAGAGAGTCAGGCCTATTATTTGTAGGATGAATGAGTCTTCGGAATAACTTTTCTCGAAGACCTCGGCAACGGCTATGGCTTTCTAGTTGAGAGGTTGCACTTTATGCTGGCTGTCTTTGGTCCAAGAGTAGTTGTCTCGAAAGAAGATTTTTATCCTTGACTTCATCTTCTTATTCATATGGTCGTACCATGGTTCATTAAAGCCACAAAGGGGAAGTCTTCACCGTCCTTAATGAATCTTTCGTTCAAAGAATCCATTAAAATAGTCTTATCATCTTCTAAACTCCTTTTCAGTTATGGTTGGATGAGTGTTCTGAGTTCTTCTAGTGAAGGCTGATAACCCAAGCCATATGGGGGAAAGGCCTCTTTTAGGACTATAGACTTAAGTATCCTTTGATGTCACCCAGCACCAGTCTAGGAAGTAAATGCATGTTCTTAAACATCTGTATTACATTGACATTATCGTGAGGATTGTGCTCCGAATAGACTCGATCTTTAAAATTATTTCCTGATGGAAGGGGAAGTGGATTAATCCTGAAGCAGAGAGGAGCATGCCATTCGTCCAATGCATTTCCAAGATCAAATTGCTAGTTTTAGCTTTTTTTGCACCATCGCCATCCCTAAAATGGTGATGACCTGTCCTTTGGAAAAGTATTTCAATTTTTGATGAAGGGAGGAAGATACCCATGAATGATATAAATCCACGATCGACTAAGCAGTAGGTTAAAGCATACGGGTATGTCAATAACTTGGAACTGAGTGATAGGATTAATAGGACTAACCCCTATTGTTATTATTATGGATCTACTTACCTCTAAACGGGTATTATTGTAAGCATACACTATAGAGGAAGTAGGAGTAAGGTCACTGACTTTAAGCCCCAGCTTTTGAAGGCTTTGAATGGGCAAATATTAAGGGAAGATCCGTTGTCAGCGAGTGAGAGTGGGGTTGTCTTTCCAATCACTTCAACGAAGATGTTAAGGGCATAGTTATGATTGGGACCAATCTTCAAAATATCTTCTTCGGAGAAGGAGAATAGTCTAATGGAGGTCAAGGACCCAACTAGATTTATGAAAGGATGGACTTTGGGACCAGTGAGAAGCTTTATCAGAGCATTTTGATGTAACTAGGAAGACATGAAGAGTACCAATAAGGTGATATTAACTTGAGTCTTCTTGATTTTGTCAAGGATTTTTCTCTCCTCAATAATTATTTTTGTCTTGGGTAGTCCCTCGACAACCCCATTTCCCTTATTTGTTCCCGATGAATGAGGATTCAGATCCTTATAGTGTCTCCCTTATCTGGTCATGTGGTTTATCAAGGTGGGGAAGAACAATAACCCCATATTTTAATTTATTCTTGGTTGAATGGCTACTTTACTAATTTCCCCCAATAAGTTTTTGAAGGAGATCATTTATCACATCATGATTACTGGACTGGACTTTTCCTAACTTGGTTCATCATCTGAGCTATCAAATTGTTTCCCCTATTCAGTGGAAACTTTCCAAGTGAAATTAATGCATTCCACGACCTCAATGGCTTTCTCATATAAATCTTCCCACTCAACGGGGAGGTACAAGAGTGAAGGGAGCAACCACCCTTGAAGCTTCAAAGTGATGAGTAGTTCATAATGGTGCATATCTCATCGATCTGTCAAAACATGTCTACCATGATTTGTACCGTGTCATCTAGACTGACTTCTTCAGCCGGTATTACCCATTCATCTGATTCCAGAGCCCATTTCTAGGCTTCCATGAATAGGCCACTAAATTTCTGATAGTTGATGGTCATCTCGGTGGGCAACTCCAAAAGTTGGTTCAATACTACTGGTATCTCCATGTCCTTCCTTTTGGATCGGGTGCGGACAGTAATGCAGGACCTTGTGAGGAGTGACAGATCTTGGTCGATGAAGCAATTGGGGTGTAGGAGAAAATATGGTCAAACTTTGAGCAATTTGTGTGAAATTATGGGTATGATGGGTGCTTTACTGGGCACAATTTGAGATGTATTGAATTCAGGGTCATTCTCTAGAAGTATGTCAATTTCATGTACGGGAAGTGGGTTGTTAGTGGTATTGGGTTTAGGATCCTTTGGTGGAGCAATGAGACCCTGGTCAATCAAGCCTAGAATCATGTTTCTGAGATGGAAACATTGGTCGGTAGTATGGCCCACAGGTTGGTAAAAGTCACAGTGGGCATCGATTTTGAAGTTCTTAGGATAGGTTTGTTAATAGATGAGGGTCCAAGGGTTTGATGAGGTTTAAGCTTAACAAGTACTAGTAGACTTTGGATAAGGGAGCATGGAGCTCGGTGTATTCCTTTCTAGCAGGATTAGGGCGTCTTTCTGGTGCCCAAGACGTAGCAAGTTGGGAGATATTATTGATGGTTGAGACTGCAGCACTAACAAGCTTCTCGTACTTCTTGGGAATAAACTGTCCGACCACTTTCTTTAGTTTGACTTTTACCTTGCTAACATTTTCTTCAATTTTTACACTTACTTATCGAAGGGTTCAAAAGTGTGGATAATACTAACCTCCCATAGTTGCTAGGATGTAGGACAAGAAATTTTTCTTCACGATACTGATGTGTTCTTCTTTGGAGGGCTAGTTGGTCATGGTGGCAGCTTTCTCCCTCCATCTTCTTATGCAACTACTTGTTTTTTACCTTTGGGTTCTACTTAAGAAGCTCTAGATTACGATGTGTAACCTATACTTCTTCTTTGTACTTGTGCTGAGACATGAATTCCCGAGCAAAATATTTCCAACTACGGGTTTTGGACTCTTTAAGGGATAGGTACTATCGGAGGGCGCTTTATTTCAAAGTCTATTGAAACATCTGAGCCATTATCTCTTTAAATGCACCAAGAAGGGTCATAGTTCGGTGATAAATTTGAAGGTGCACAATTGGGGGGCCGTTGCCACCAAACTTCTCGATGGATGGCATCTTGAATTTCTTAGGCAATCTTTATTTGGGATAGGAAGACATATGGGTGTAGTCCATGTAGTTCTTGAATATCCTAACTTGGTCAAATTTCTTGGACAACAGTTTAAGGTCTTCCTTGTGCTTATTCAGTTATTCCTTCTTGGGATAACAGGCACTGGCAAGTTAGCCCCTGACTAGGGCAAGGTTTGGCATAGGAAGTTGAGATGGCGGCGGCCCATTGGTAGGATTCTTTTAGAAACCAAACATGATCGAGAGTGGGTGGACCCATTTCACGGGGAAAGAGAACCTCAGGTTCTTATAGAACATGGACCCAGTTTCACTGTAACTCGTGGACTTCAGTTTGAAAGTTGTCAATCTTGGCACTGAGTTGGACTAAGACTAGCATCCGATCAGGTTGTACGTTCAGTACTTGGTCAATGTTTTCCATAATGAGCTGATGAAGGTAGATCCTAAACTTGGATGAAGTAGTAGAGGAACTGGCGGAGCTCCAGGGTGGTTTAAAGGAAGACCGAAGCTAATAAGGAGCCAGACCAAGAATCGGACATACGATCGACCTAAGGAGGAAAAATGGTTTGACTTTATTTTTAAAAGAGAGAAGAAATGATATTTTTTTTTCATTTTTGGTATTTTTGAAAAAGGGGAATACATGTTTTTGGTATTTTGATAAAAGGAGGAAAAATATTTTTGGTATTTTGATAAAGAAGGAGAAATGTTTTTGGCATTTTTGATAAAAGGAGGAAATATATTTTTGGCATTTTATTTTTTGAGAAAAAAATGAGAGTAAAATCTCAACATGATCATTACTATTATGTTTTCATTTGTATTGGGTTTATTTAAATGCAAAAGAAACGCCAAACAGGACCCAAGCCTAGGAAAATTGGTTTTGAAAAATATGTAAGACATGGTTTGAGTTGTTTCTAGGCTTATGGATAGTGTCCTGTTTTGAAAAATGATGAATTAGTGCAAAAATTTTGGCGACATGTCGACCCGGAATTTCAGCAGAGTTTTGTGTAGCGACCAGCAAACCAAATATGAGTGCCCTAGGTTTCATGCCTGTATGAGGTTTATGGAATTTATTAGGCTAGTGTTAGGGTTTTCCCCTTTAGCATAACTTCCATGATATACTTCTTGATTTTGAGGGCAATTGGTATGTGTGGACAAGCCATTTGATATACCTAACTGTACGTAAATTACCTTATTATATACCTCGTGGGGACAGTACATATGATAGCGAATTCGATATACTCGACGTATGTGAATGAGTTCCCTACTATATACCTCCCATAATGAGTTTGGTCAAGCAGTACGATACGGAGGAACCGTTAGATATACGTCGAAGTACTAGGCCAATAGAAGGTGAGAGTCATATTTCTTAGGCTAACTAAGACTTGTTGGACCAACACCCATCACAAAGTGACTCCCCACTACGGGACAAAATTTATGCCAATATAGTAATGCTCTTAGTGATGTAGTGTTAAAAAGTGCATGATTCTTGTGGGTACCCCGATTTTATCATCATAAGGCCTGGACGAGTAGCCCCTCTTCAGCGGCCCAAAGCCCAGGCCCGTCACCTCTGGTACTCATCCATTTACTCCACGATCCCATGAAGAGAAGTTGTGGGGGAACACGATCCCATGTAAGGGAGATGGCTAATAGAGAGGAACCCATCACCCCCACTACTCCAACACACACATGTATAAATTAAACCCAAAGTCCGGGGCAAAGGACAAGTTGTATTCTCTGTACTTATTCCTCAGAATATAGAGAAATAACACTGACTGAACCACCGTGGACGTAGGCACTTCTTTGCTGAACCACGTATCTCTGTTGTTGTGTGATTGACCTTTTATTTATCCTTTCTTGGTTGTTACCTCTTTCATATTTATTTGTGTTGCATAATAATTGTCACCACAATTGGCGCCGTCTGTGGAAAGCGTTTATCTTTCCTTGAGAAGAGCCCACTCCAAGAAAAATCTAAGATGTCTGGTCACAGCAGCAACGCTCCTCAAGCAGGAGATATTCAGGAGCCACCCGCTCCTCGCAGGATTAGGTCTGAAGTCCGACGTTCAGATCACGGGGCTCTCTTAGAAAGGCCAGCCTCAGAAGAAAGTCAAGGACCAGCAAGGTCCACTTAGATATCCAGATTGATCGATGCATACGAAGCCAGGCTCCACGAGCAGAGGGAGTCTTCTCGCAGGTATGAGGCTGAGAATGCTCGCCTGAAAAGAAGACTGGAAAAACTGGAAAAAGAACTACGTCCTGATACCAGGAGACACCCCTATCGCACTCCTAGCCCTCAGGCGAGCAAATCTCGCAGCCGAGGAAGGAGCCCTAGGAGGCAATATCAAGGGTTCGAAGGTGACGACTCAGACGACGACCTCCGTGAGCAACTGAGAAAAGCTCGCCGCTATCAGAGCCCTGCTCGCAGCGACGACAACATACGGAACCTAGTCCGCAGAGAGATGGACCAACATCCAGCTCACCGCGGCACCAGGTCAACCAGAGAACTCGCGAGGAGAGCCCTCAAGACCCAGATGAAATCGCCCTTCACGAGGGAAATTGAAGAAGAAGAAGCTCCCAAAAAGTTTGCTATTTCAAGGTTTAAGATTTACGACGGGAAGACTGATCCCATTGATCATGTCAGGCAGTACCGGCAGGCTATGACCCTCTGGAATCACCGAGATGCACTGATGTGCCGTATTTTTCCCTCGAGCCTTCATGACGTGGCCCAAAAATGGTTCGAGAAACTCCCTCACCGATCCATCAGAAATTTCAAATCCCTGGCCGAGCTCTTTACGGCCCGATTCATCACCAGCAGTTCCCATCCCAAAAGGATGGATGCTCTATTGACGATGAAGAAAACTCCTCAGGAGACACTTCGAGACTACGCGAAAAGGTACTGGGAGTTATTCAACGAAGTCGAAGACTGTGCGGAAGAGGTGGCAGTGGCTTCATTCAAAATTGGGCTACCTAGCTCTTCCCTCCTTTACCAGTCCTTGACAAAGAAGGAAGCAACCACCATTGATGACCTGATGGCCCGGATTGAGAAATACGCAAAGGTGGAAGATGTCACCCGCCTTAACGTAGGTGAGAGCGGTCGAGCCAAGCTTGCCGCGAAGGGAAGTGAGAAAGTTGATAACCAGAAAAAAGGAGGAAAGAATGGGAGCAAGAATGGCCCCAAGAACGGAGGAAGCCCTGACGTTGCAAAGTCGTTCCAGGCGGTCAACACTGTCTTCAAAGAACCAATTTACAAAATTCTCGCTAAGATCAAGGATGAGCCGTTCATCAAATGGCCCCGAAAAATGGGAGGAGATCCATCGAAAAGAAACAATGCGCTGAGATGCACCTTTCACAAAGAGGGAGGACATAAGACCGAGCACTGCAAGGCTCTTAAGTCCCACCTCGAGGAGCTGGCCCAATCCGGACATTTGAATGACTTTGTGGAAAGGAAGGTAGAGAGAGTGATTGTCCACAAGGAGGCAAAACCCGACAACGTGTTAGAAGACGACACCGGACACGAATTCGCAGTAATCCATGGAGTATCCGATGTTAAGCAAATCCAGGGCAACTCAGTTCGGATGGAGGTAAAGAAGCTGACAGCAGTAATGCAAGCTTTTCAAATAGATCCAGCGAAGTCACAGGCAGGAAAACGCCGGCGAGCAGAGGACATCAACTACAACAAGCATATTGTTTTCACGGATGAAGATCTTGTGGGAGTAAGGACCCCACATCACGATGCCTTAGTCATTACGCTCAGGATAGCCAACTTTGATATCGACAGGCTGCTCGTTGATCAAGGAAGCTCATCCGAAGTAATGTACATCGACCTGTTCAGAAAATTGAAGTTGAACATCGCCGACCTGAAGGGAACCACTGTCCCTCTGGTCGGCTTCGCTGGAAAAATGACCATGCCTCTGGGCAAGATAGTACTACCAGTGCTCGCTGGGAATGTTTCGAAAATGATCGAATTCTTGGTGGTCGACATCGATTCACCGTATCAAGCCATCCTCGGCAGGGGATGGCTTCATGCAATGAAGGCAGTCTCCTCGACCTACCACCAGAAACTTAAATATATCACCGAGCGGGGAGTGATGGAGATACATGCCGACCAGGCGATGGCAAGAAAGTGCTTCATAGCGGCCATCCGACCGAAGCCTGAGAAAAAAGACGTTCAAACCAGCGAGAAGGTGGAGGAAGGTACAATCCCTTCCAAATAGCAATTAAAATATGGAAGGCCCGGAGTGGAAGAGACCAGGCTCCTCCCCTCCGAGCGGGTTGTAGAGGACCTGGTAGAAGTAATTGCTAGAGAAGGCGACAACAGCAGAGTCTTCCTGATCGGAACCTCACTCACTGACGAAGAGCAAAAGGATTTGTTAACCCTACTCAGAAGCAACATAGATGTTTTCGCTTGGGAACCCTATGAGCTGCCAGGAATCGATCCCAATATGGTCTGCCATCGGTTGCACGTCAATCCCACATTCAAGCCGATAGCACAGAAGGCACGACGAACCGCTCCCGAGAAAGCCAAGGCAATAGAACTAGAAGTCGAAAAACTGCTGGATGCAGGATCCATACGGGAAGTGCAATTCCCCAAATGGTTATCCAACCCAGTGGTAGTTCCAAAAAGCAACGGTAAGTGGAGAGTTTGCATAGACTTCACTGACCTCAACAAAGCCTGCCCCAAGGATAGCTTCCCTCTTCCAAAAATAGACCAACTGGTAGACGCCACTGCAGCTCACGAGCGAATGAGTTTCCTGGACGCATACTCAGGCTATCACCAGATTCCCCTGTATGCACCAGATCAGGATAAAACGGCGTTTATCACGATGGTTGGTTTATACTGTTACAAGGTAATGCCTTTTGGGCTAAAAAATGCAGGGGCAACTTATCAGCGGCTGGTTACTAAAATGTTCAAGAATCAGATGGGAGACACGATGGAGGTCTACATCGATGACATGCTCGTCAAGAGCAAGGAGAAAGAAAACCATCTTTCGGACCTGACAAGTACATTCGAAATCCTCAGGAAATACCGAATGAAACTCAACGCGAGCAAGTGTTCTTTCGGTGTCCAGTCAGGAAAGTTCCTTGGGTATTTGGTCAGCAAGCGTGGCATAGAGGCAAATTCGGACCAGATTGATGCAATTAAGCGGGTGCAACCTCCTCGCACAATCCGCGATGTACAGAAGCTCACTGGAATGCTCGCTGCTCTAAACCGTTTCATTTCTAAATCCTCCGAGAGATGCCAGCCCTTCTTCCAGCTCTTAAAAGGCAACAAAACGGTAGAATGGACTCCAGATTGCTCGCAAGAATTAGGCGAGCTCAAATCCTACCTAAGCTCCCCACCACTGCTTGTCATACCACAGCAAATGGACCCTTTGTACCTCTACCTCTCTGTATCCAGCCATACTATCAGCTCAGCGCTAATGTGTGAAGTCACAGGGATCCAACATCCAGTCTATTACGCGAGCAAAACCTTACTAGACGCCGAGAAGCGCTACATGCCATTGGAAAAGCTCGCATTCGCCCTAATAATGTCCTCGAGGAAACTGAAGCATTACTTCGAAGCTCACACGATCATTGTCCTTACATCACACCCCCTCAACGCTGTCCTAAGGAAGGCGGATTTGTCGGGCAGACTGTCTAAGTGGTCAGTCGAGCTCGGCCGGTTTGACATCCAATTTCAACCAAGGAAAGCTATCAAGGGTCAAATCCTCGCTGACTTCATAGCCGAATTCACAGGCGAAGAACCCTTCGACCAGCCTAAGCCAACAGAACAAAACAGCCAGGCTACAGGGGGAAGCTGGAAGCTATTCGTTGATGGAGCCTCCAACTCAAAGGGGGCAGGAGTTGGAATTGTTCTCATCACTCCAGAAAATGCAGTCCTCGAGCAAGGAATCAGGCTGGGATTTGCAGCCTCCAACAACGAAGCAGAATACGAAGCCTTAATTGCAGGTCTCCAAAGGGCGCAAACTCTAGGAGCAAAGCATTTACAGGTATTCGGAGACTCGCAACTAGTTTCCAATCAGATAAGTGGAGACTACAACGTGAAGGACGAGAGGATGGTAGCCTACCTCTCCTTGGTAAGAAACTTGATGACGAACTTTGAAGAAATCAACATCCAACAGTTCCCCAGGGGGCAGAACAGCCACGCTGACGCTTTGGCAGCCCTAAGCTCGGCAGTTGATTCCAGCCTTAAAAGGATAATCCCTATCGATTTCCTTAGCTACCCGAGCATTCACCCCAACTGCGAGCTAACAAAAGCGAAATAAATACTCCAATTGGAACCAGCCCCTAGCTGGATGGATCCCTTAAGAGACTATTTGAAGAACGGAACGCTCCCAGAGGATAGGAGAACCGCCCACCAGATAAGAGTCCAAGCTGCTCGCTTTCACTTATCCACGGGAGGCGACTTGTATAAAAGATCTTTCTCCGGCCCCTACCTTAGATGCGTCCACCCAGGCGAGGTCAAGACAGTGCTTCACGAGCTTCACGAAAGAATCTGCGGAAGTCACGTCGGAGGAAGGTCTCTAGCCTTCCGAGCAATAAAGAAAGGTTACTGGTGGCCATATATGCAAAGGGACTCCGCAGTATATGTCCGCAGATGCCTAAAATGCCAGCTTCACGCCCCCATGGTCCACCAGCCTGCCAGCGAATTAAAATCCCTGACCAGCCCCTGGCCTTTCGCCCAGTGGGGAATGGACATCGTAGGACCACTACCCACCGCTGCCGGCAATCGCAAATACCTGTTGGTCGCCACTAACTACTTTACCAAGTGGATCGAGGCAGAACCACTGGCGAACATCCGAGATGCTGACATGATGAAGTTCATGTGGAGAAATATAATCACTCGATTCGGGATCCCCAGAACCATCATCACTGACAATGGGACACAGTTCGAGAGTGGCCCCTTTCAGGACTTCTGCGACCAACACGGGATCAGGCACCACTTTAGCTCTGTAGCTTATCCTCAGAGCAACGGACAAGCTGAGGCTTCCAACAAAACAGTGATCGCTGGATTAAAAAAGCGGTTAGAGCGAGCAAAAGGCGCTTGGACTACCGAGCTACCACATGTCCTATGGGCATACAGAACGACTCCCAGACGAGCCATAGGTTAGACGCCATTCTCACTAGCATATGGTATGGAAGCGGTTATCCCTTTAGAAGAAGGATTGCCTACAATGAGATCCGACCTTGTCGAGCAGAATCAGAACGATCAGGCTTTGCTCGCTGAACTCGACTTGGCCGACGAGCGCAGGGATCTTGCCCTAGTAAAACTAGCGAGCTATCAGCAACAGCTCGCGAAGCACTATAGCAAAAAGGTCAATCCGAGGAAGTTCGAAGTTGGAGACTATGCCCTAAGAAAGGTCCTGGGCAACACAGTGAAGCCATCAGATGGTAAACTGGGCCCAAACTGGGAAGGACCTTATGAGATAATTAGAGACGATCTGCAAGGTGCCTATCATTTGAAAATGATGGAGGGCAGAGAGATACCACGAGCATGGAACGCAGCTAATCTCAAGAAATTCTACTTTTAGGAGTTCTATTGTTAGATCTTTTATTGTACTCATTTTGGGAAAAGACAGTTTATTTCTCTATTCACCAATAAAAATCTCTCAGTTGATTACTCTCCAAAAAAGTAACAATTATATCTTATTGCACATCCTTTTCAAATCACAGGTATAATGGTTGACATAGCAGGGGAGCACCCCTCCTCAGGTCATCGTCACGAAGCACGACAGACCTCTTAGCATTTCCCATGGCAATATATGAAGCCCTACAGAGTATTCTTAGGCATCAAACCTACTTCGGTTAAACAAAATCCTGATCGGATGAAGACATCCAATAACAGGTGTGTCCTCGCCAATTGCCCCTCTTAGACCTAAGGGAGTGTGACGACACGACCTAAAAGGTAAAGAGAGAGAGCACAATGGTATTCTTAATACTGGACTAGGCGGACACTCACATGACAAGATAAAGATTGTGAAGCTGCAAAAATATGACAAAGATTGGATAAACACGTTTAGTCGGCAAAAACGCCCAAAACTCAAACTTTCCATTAATCTTTCATATTTACAAACAATAATAGTACATGTTTAGTCAGCAAAGGCTCGCCCAAAGCATTTACAATTATTAAAAAACAAAATATCAAGAAGGGGGAAGCCTCCGAGCAAGGTAGTCAGCAACCTTAGCTCTCCTCCCATCATCAGGGGCAGGATCGAATTCCTCAACAACTTCATTTGTGTCCAACTCCAGTAGCCGCCGAGGAATAGCGTCGATAGGAATCCATCGGTCATCTCGCCTGAATGGATTGGGCATCAGAGTAGAGGGAGACATCTCATGCCGATACCACAATATCGAATTTCTCGGGACCTGCAGCTCTTTGAGAGCACTCAACCACCCCCTGATGAAGGAAAGCTCCTCGAACTCTGATAATCTTGTGGGAGCATCCAGCCAGCCCTGATCGTAGCCATCAGTCCACACTTGGCGAGGGCCCTTCTTGAATAAATGCCGCAGTCGGGTGACGTCCCTCTGGAGCCCAGCAGTAGTTACGTAAGCTCGCTGGACATCGCCGTGCAGCTCCTCCATCTCCCTCTCACGCTGCTCCTCAGCTTCCCTACTCCTACCCCGCGTACTCCTACCAGCTCGCGGGAGGGGTGGCCGAGCAACTCGCGACGAGGAAGAACCCTGTAGGACTGCCGAAGCGGTGCTCGGCGAATGCTCCTTAAGCTTCAAGACCTCCCGCCTCAGGTCGTCATTCTCCCGCTGAAGAAACTCCACGACCTGATTGATCTCGGTGGCCTCCAGTAACTTTACTCTCAGCTCGCTGACTTCTTCTTGCACTGAAGCTCTGGTCTCTCCCATCTCCTGGAGCCTGTCCATCAATTTAGCCACCAGCTCGGACTGATCCTTATATTTCTGGTTCCTTGATTTAGCAAACCTACAGAGCCTAGCAAAAGCCTGGCGAACTGCAGGGCTTGCATTAGGACCCAGAGTCCTACCTAATTGGGAGGTAACAGGAATATAATCATCCACATCAACCAACTACAAAGAAAAGAAGAGAAAAGAAAGAAATCAGCACAAACAAAAACGAAGCCTTTTTATTGATACCAAGCGAGGTTACATCAGAACAAGAAAGAAAAAAATTACAAAGAATCCCTATCACTTAGCAACCTCAGTGGATGGATCCTTGTCTTTATTAGCATCAGCAGGGGCATTACCCTCTGCAGGGGTATCCACTGCCTCCTCGACCAAGGGAGCATCAGAAGAGGTCGCCCGAGAAGCAGGATCGGTGCCTTCAGCAGTTGGGGCTGGGTCCTCATCCACGACCGGCTTTGGCCCTGGATCATGCTCATCGAAGAGTGGGGATGCAACATCCACCCCAGCGGCCACAAGGGCCTTGGTCCACCCTTTCTTGAAGTTCAGACAGCTAATATAGCCTATCTGAACCTCGGCGTCTTCATACGCAGCAGCCCAGCCAGAATTGTATGAATCTTCCTTAAGGGTGGCTGCCTGGGCTTTCTCCATCTCGAGCTGCTCAGCAAGAACCCTGTTCTTCTCCACAAAGTCCAGCTTGCTCGAGCAGACCTGATCATACGACTTCCTCAGCTCGCCGAGCTCCCTGACAGCATTATCTCTCTCGCGAGCAGAATTAGCAAGGGCCGAGGCAGATGAAGCTCGAGCCACATCAGCAGCCTTTAGATCGGCCTCCAGCTGAGAACCCCTGGCCACTAGAGCAGACTTCTGCTGTTCCAGCTCGCTGTTCTTTCTCAACAGCTCGTCGCGAGAGCGATAGAGCACAGCAAAGTCAGTCACAAACTGCAAACCAAACAAAGGAAGGATCAGAAAGAAGAAACCATCAAAACAGATTAAAAGAAGTTGAGGATAAGAAAAGGAACCTTACCAAGGCAAGCCTCTGGCTAGCTTGCAAAGCCAGTTGATCAGACCCTGACGCCCTCTCACGATCTGCAGGGAGGACTGCCCTCTCAAGCAGCGCAGGGGCGAGCTGAGGAGAGGTGGCCACCGAAGCCCCCTCAGGCAAAGCAGATACTAGGACCAAGGCTTGACCAGCTTTGGTCCTCAGTTCCATCTTCCTCCTCTCCTCCTCCTTTTCTTTCTCCCTCCTCTTTCTCTCTTCCACCTTTTTCCTCTCCTCCTCCTTTTTCTTCTCCCTCTCCTTCGCCTGCTCCTCCTCTCTCTTCTTCTTCTCTTGCTCTTGAGAGAAAGGTCGAGAACCAGTAACTATGGCCCTGGAGACCGTCTTCAATTTCTTGGACCTCTGTGCAAGAAGCACATCATCATCATCATCATCATCTCGGATTAAATACTTCCTGGGCGGCATTTCTTCATCTGAACTGCTGGTAGTACTCGAAGAACTGCCACTATCAGCACTGCCTCCACCCAAATTACTCACAACACCTGCAGGCTCACTCTCCGAGCTGCTCTCCTCCTCGTCCAATTGGATGGGCTCAGCAGAAATCTCTTCGAAAGAGTCAAAGTCCGGAACACTTTCCACAGGCCGGGCTATGAAGCTGGAGCCTGTGTTCTTGTATTCAAGCAGAAAAACAGCAGACCTAGGATGCTCGCCGTCACCCAAAGGTTCCCTGATGTTCCAAGCTTTCACCAGTTCCGAGATACGAACCTCGCTGAGAGCTGGCTCCAAGTTCTTTATCTTCGCTGTAAAAGAGAAAGCAAGGAGGAGTTAGAAAAATCACAAAGTCAGCAAAGGTTGAAACAACAATACGACATCTACCTATATATTCTTCCCCATAAAAGGGAATAGTGAACCTCTTAGACCTCGACCCTTCAAATTGAGGGGAGTATTGCCAATTTCTAACAAAGAAACCTTCTTGCCAGTAGTCCTTATGGGAATCAGGTAAATTTACTACCAATACCCTATCAGGGCTCCTAGCCTTAAGGTACAAGACACCTGAACTCGTTCGAGAAAAAGAATAACAAAAGCAGACCTCGGCAAGCCCTAACCTCGTGCCGTATAACTGATTTATCCTATGCACACCGTTCACTATTTTCCATACGTTGGGCGAACATTGTGCAGGCACAATACCAAAATAACTAAAAAAGTGCAGAAACAAACCATTAGGGGGAAAGGTAAGACCCCCCTGGGAGAGCAACAGGACATGAATCCAATGTGCATCATCTATATCCCTAACGTTCCTAGGCGGCGAGGCACAACACTCAATCTCTACCCACTCAGGAATACCGTAGAATTTTCTAAACTCAGTTACCGACCTATTTCCAATCTTCGCCATTAGAAAAATACAGGAAAAACTATAAGAAAAAGGGGACGAAAGACTTATAGGACAGAAGATCAGATCAAAAGGCGAAGAAGCAACGAGAATGGAGACCGAAAACAGAAGGTACAAAACTTAAGAGTTCTCAGAAGATAGAAGATTGCTGGAAAAGCTGGAACGACGAAGAGAAAATGTGTCTTATTCCAACAAGCCTTCAAAACTAATCATAACGCACGGATAGTGAAGCGGGTGCCGCCAAAGCAACTTCACAGTTTTCAAAGAGATCAACCATCATTGCTGATCATTTAAATTCATCGGACCCGCAAGAACGGCCCAACAAATTTAGGGGCAATTGTGGGTACCCCGATTTTATCATCATAAGGCCTGGACGAGTAGCCCCTCTTCAGCGGCCCAAAGCCCAGGCCCGTCACCTTTGGTACTCATCCATTTACTCCACGATCCCATGAAGAGAAGTTGTGGGGGAACACGATCCCATGTAAGGGAGATGGCTAATAGAGAGGAACCCATCACCCCCACTACTCCAACACACACATGTATAAATTAAACCCAAATTCCGGGGCAAAGGACAAGTTGTATTCTCTGTACTTATTCCTCAGAATATAGAGAAATAACACTGACTGAACCACCGTGGACGTAGGCACTTCTTTGCTGAACCACGTATCTCTGTTGTTGTGTGATTGGCCTTTTATTTATCCTTTCTTGGTTGTTACCTCTTTCATATTTATTTGTGTTGCATAATAATTGTCACCACAATTCTTAATTAGTATATTATGGGGAGAGTCTTTTTTTTTTACATGATGACTTAAAGAAGAATTATACTAAAAGGGAAGAATGCAAAGGTGTCATGAAAAGTAAATCTAGCACGACATATGAAGACACCACTATGCATGGATATGTGTGAGTCTTATGTGAATATATACAAGTGAGTGTGTGGTAGTGATCCTAAGAATGGATCAACTATAAGTGGTGTGTGATATGTGCAAGCGAGAATGGATATATATAAGTGTAATAAGTGGAGGTGTGTGATAGTTAAGCCTAAGCATGGATATTCTGAGTAGTGTGTGAGGAATGTGGGTATAAGTGATGCAATATACAAGTGTAAGTAGTGTGAAGTGTATATGGAGGGTATTTACAAGTGCATGAAATAAAAAGTGAGTGAGAAGTGATATATACATGAGTTATAAGAAGTAATAGAGGAAAAAGAGAACATACAAGTAGGTGTATACGCACACATGTAAATAATAATAACACCCATATGAAAACAAAGTCTAGTATTATTATAGGTTGTCCCCAATAGAGTCGCCACTGCGACCATCCCTCTCCCGAGTCAGTGCGCATGCGCGGGGGTTCGAGCCCTTTCGAGGAACTTCGACCGTCATCAATTAGGGTAATGTGTAGAGATATAGTTACCAACATATTTTGAACAAAATAGGGAAAATAAATATTGTCTCCTCGAGAAAACGTCTTCAAAGACATACTCATGCTTGTGAGACCAATAGATAAAGGATTGAGGGACTAAGTTACGGACTGGGAACTCTCATGGGCATGTATTATTCTTCTCCTTAATAACTCCGTGAACTGTGTGCATGTATATATAGATGGGGAGTGGAATTACTCAACTCGCATCATGGATAAAGTCGGAGTGAGGTCATTCTTAGGAATGTTCCCAAAATAGTAATCAAAATATTATGTGTTCTCTTTTCGGGTCACCGATCATTTATAGAGGGACCATGATGTAGGTTGGACAAAACGCAAGCGTGAGTCACGAATATATGATATGAAAATAATATATGAACAAAGATCGGAGTGGACTTAAATCTCGAATTTTACCCGAGATGCCTACGTAAGCTAAAAGGCATCAAAGTCCATGTAGTTTGCATACAACACAGGGTAAGGGTTATCCCATGAATTCAATCGAGGACTTTTCTTATGTGTGTGTGGAAAAAGGATGTTTTAGTGTGAGAAAATGGAGTGAGAAATCACCGTTTGGAATTTACAAGCAAACCCTCTTTTTCTTATTTTTTCTTTTTTTAATAGAAAGTATGTATGTGCAATAATACTAATAAAATATATGGATATTAATATGTGCGATCTAATAGAAATGAAATGCTAAAATAAGAATTAAGTAACTAGTGCGAAAATAAGAGTTTAACGAGTGAGTGGAGGATTTGGACCTTCTTTTGAAGATTTGAAGTTGACCTTGGATGTTGAAGGGCTGCTCTTGCAAGTGGATGAAGGTGATAGGTAGAGAGGGAAGGGAAATTGCCAAATTGGGTAGGGAAAGGATGGAAATGGAATGTGGAGGAGAGGTTTCAATATGGAAGCCACGCTGCCTTAGAGAGAATGTTACTGAGATCACTGAGAGGGATGTTTCGGAGGTACCCTTTCGAAGTGTGCTCGTGATCTACTTATATAGGGTCAACAGGGGGTGTCGATTGACATTGTCCTTGACATTACAATTGGCAGTCAACCCCAGATACAGTGCCGATAGGCAGGAAAACGGGTTTGCCATTCAATAGTATTGGGTAATTTTTTTGTAAAAAAGATTGTAAAATGCACTCCGTATGTAATAATCACTCATAGGGAAAACCATTGAAAAGGGTATTCAGATCCCTTTAAGAATCCATTGGGATGTTGTCAAGTTCGGTAATTGACTGTGGTCAAACGGGGCTCGAAAGCACCCGACGTTCTTTGGATAAGAGGGAAACAGATCGTTCGTTCGAATCGTAAGGCCGATTTGCGCAAGGGGAAAACCATTAGAAAGGTTATTCAAGGCCCTTATATGTTCTAAAGATCTTATCCCGATTTGAAGAGTTGACTAGGGTCAAACGACACCCATAATTGCCCAGTAACCATTGGGAGTGAAACGGGTCGTTCGTCTGTAGCGTAAGGCTGGTTCGTGCACGGGGTGGACCGTTAGAAAGGGTATTCAAACCCCTAGAGTATTCATTCAGTCTGGTTCGAGCTGAAGATTTCATAGGACTCAACTGCAGCTCAAGAGATCCCGGTGGCCTGTAATTCAATTTTCGAGGTAAAACGGATTGTTTATCCTAATCATAAATCCGATTCACCTACGGGGTGGTCCATTAAAAAGTGGATTCAGATACCTTCAAAGATTCATTGATCTTTCGCCCAGGCGAGGAAGTTGTTTAGGGTCAAAATGGGGCCCAGGATCCCCTGACATCTTCCAGATCAGTACTCAGAATATGACCTAGGTTTTATGATGAAAGAGGAAGTGCTAGGGACCTAAGGAGATTCTTTGTAGGGTCCTAGAATATGGTGTCTACACATTCCAATACGCCTAAGATAGGGCACGTTAATCAATCTACATCGTTCTTGGCATCAACATATAAAAAAAGACTTGAAATGAATTTGAATCCATTGACAACATGCGACAAAATAAAACAATAAATAAAGTGAAAGAAGTAGCAACATATGTTAAGATTCAACTGAACATAAAACTAAAATGCGAGTGAAGCTACAAGTATAAAACTCCTTAGCCCTGCGAATGATGTCTATGAATGCCTGGAAAACAATTGTATATGATTTGGGTCAGCGCCTTAAAATTAAAAGGAACAAGAACATATTTAAAAAAATGGCTAGTTATGGCTATGAATAGCTAGTTATGCCCTTCGGATTAAAAAAATGCACCACAGATTTTTCAAAATAAATGGATACTATATTTAAAAAATATTTAGACTTTTGTATAGTATATATAGATGATATTCTTATATATAGTAATAATAAACGAGAACATAAAAAACATTTAGAAATAGTCTTTAAGGAATTTGTAGATCTAGGACTAATAATAAGTAGCAAAAAGATGCAACTAGAAAAAGAAGAAATACAATTTCTAGGACTATATATAAAAGGAGGTAAGATAGAATTACAAGAACATATAGTAAAAAAGGTTTTAGATTTTCCAGATAAAATAGAAGACACCAAAAAGTTACAAGCTTTCCTATGATTATTAAATTACTGCAGATCTTTTATACCCAATTTATCAAAATTAGTAGGACCATTAAATAATAAATGAGGAAAAATGGGCAAAAATATTTTAATACCGAAGATATAAATTTGGTATAAAAAATCAAAAGAATAGTCAGCCAATTAAAACCCCTATCTCTACCATTAGAAAATAGTTATAAAATTCTACAAACAGACGCATCATCCATAGAATGGGCAGGAATCCTATTACAAAAACTTAATAAAGAAAGCAATAAAAATGAAAAGATAATTTGTAAATATTGTTCAGGAAATTTTAGTGAAATACAAAGTAGATTACCTTTTACAGATTTAGAAATATTTGGAGTAATTAATACTATAGAAAGATTTCAATTATTTTTAGGGAAAGAATTTTTAATTAGGACAGATTGTGATAATATAGTAAAATATTTTAATATAATTAATCAAAGCAAATCAGCTGCTAAAAGATGGCTTAGTTTATTTTTTAGCATTACAGGCAAAGGATTTACACCAGAATTTAAACGTATCAAAGGTAAAGATAATAAATTAGCCGATATTTTGTCAACATTAATCACTAACACTTCTTAAATTATGAAGATGTCTTATCAAGGCTTGTCATCAAGAACACAAGGATATACTAACCAATTATTCACTATTCTTAATGAGAAGCAAAATTTCAAGACTCATGTATAACTTACAGCGGAGCAAAATAAGATCTTAGATAACCTTTCGTTTAGTAGATAATACAACAAAGGGTATTTTATACATACAATGGATTATTTAATTAAATACTTCTATAATATAACTCATCATGTACATACGTTAGAAGAAAAAGCTAAATATTACACCCCTACTAAAGAAGGAGAAAAACTATTAAATGAGCACAATCATATAATCAGACAATTTAAAAAACTAAATACCAAGAAGCAACAAATAGAAAAGAAATTAGAACACATATTATTATATAATAATAGTAATTTCCTGTCATCTTTTGATCCCTACTATAGATATATATTAAGAAACAAAGTAAAGGAACTGCTACCAGAAGCAATAGCCATAAAGATATTTATGTTTGTAAGAGAAAAAGATATTAGTAACTGGGTAGCCCTACAAAATTATTTTCGATTTAATCTAGCCCCTACAGGATGTATATATAAATACGAAAAAGGTGTATATATTTTCCCAAAATATACATGATACTATAATTCTATTAGATATAGATTTTAGACTTTTTGAAAACTTCATTATAAGTAGACCGAATAAAATATTCACAAATAATAAACGAATAGAAATAGTTGTTACTATAAGCTTATTATTAGAATATGGTTTAATAGCCAGTTTATTAATAACACCACCTTTTGAACGACTAAATTCTGATTTACCAAAAGGATTATTAGATGCAATAGTAGAACAACATAACTGGAAAACTAAACTACCTAAAATATTATTATTTATAGATAGTATACCACCAGAATGGGTAGGTGAAGGATAAATTATTCATAGTAGGCACGTAATTATAATAGAACATCGAGAAAAAAAAATAAAAACTTATTTCTTCCAGTATAGTGATGATCAAGAATATCTATTAGGACAAGAAGCTACAGAAGAATTAATAAAATTGTATAAAGTACATAGAATAATGAATGAGATGTCTACAATACAAATATATATAATAAAAGAAACCATTAATATAAAAATATTCATTCTAAAAAATCCTTATAGAATACACTTAAAATATTTTAATAAATCTATGAACTCTTACGATGTTGAAGAAGTACTAGAACAAGAAATAATTTCTCATTATAAAGTATATAATTATCCATATAACCAAACAGACTCAGATGATTCCACAGAATCCGTTACTAGGCACAATATTGAAAACATGATGGAAGGATGACAAAGCAAGATGTAATAGCTAAAGGAAAATGTCAGTGGTGACGATTTACAAAATAAACAAAAGGACTGATAGAAAGAGAAAATGACAGAAAGCAAAAGTAGAATGGACGGACACAAAATTCAAAAGAGAACGCACGAGATTCCATTAAACAAAAGATGTATATAGCCCTACTTTTTCAAATTATTGAAGGAGAAAAAGTGTAATTATCTAGCCTCGATTTTGTATATAAACCTTCTCCCCATATCATTTTAAGAAACCTCAACTTCAGAGACAAAAGTAGCTTTAGAACAACCTGATAACTCTCTCTCTCTCTCAAAAACCTCGGATCAAAGTTTACCGACCAGTCTTGTAATAATTATCTTTCAGAAGCAACAACTTATAGATTATCTTGTAATTGTAAGTATTTTATGGCCTGTAACTTATTTCATCTCATGTAAATTAGTTTGTAATTTATGTTTTATTTTAAGACTGTGTGATTTTAAGTTTTTATTAAACTTTTCGGGTTAACCACTCTGAGTACTTAGACAATATTCCTAATATATGATGATCTCTTATTAACGGATCCTTGGTAATTTATTCATGAAGAACATTGATATGTATATATGTTAAAGTTTTGATTATTTTTTTCGGTGTCCTGTGTATTGTCATTGTCTCCATTGTTTCTATTATATTGTCTTTTAGGCTTGACTGGGCTATTACAGTAATCTGTAGTACTGTGGACTGTGGAAAACATTGTTAAAAAAAGTCGACACTGTTCATCAAGAATTTGAGTGGAATTATAATTCATAAGACTTGTTTTATAATATTATATGCGTACTGAAAAATAATTTATTAGAAGACAACTTTCTATTCAATATAAAATTATAGAAGATTATAAAAAAAAATTGAAGTAAATATAAATAATAAAGATTATATAAACACTACAATCAATAAGTGGATAATTAAGATTGTAGAAGAGAAAATTCAACAGTTTAGGTTAGAACTAGAAATATTAAGCGAAATAGGAAGATTAGGATAAATTATCTATGCTCACTGAAAAACAAGGTATTAAACTCTCTATAACTTTTAGAAAAATGATAATAAAAAATTAACAAAAACTCTATAAAAAACCTATAGCAAAAGGAAACTATAAGTGTGCAACGATTAGTAATACTATCATAAATAATCAAGAAGACACAATAATAACTTTACAAACAAAGCTAGGGATATTAGCAAAAAAGGTAGGTTATAGTTTATGAATAATAATATTTTAGAAAAACTTAAGAAATTAGAAGAAAATCAAACTATATTAAAGAACAAATAGAAATAATAAATAGAAGGACGGTAAATATAAAATTAGAATTAGAAAAACTTAGTAAAATATTGGAAGAAAAAGAAACACCAGAAATAAACGAAATAATAGAAAAATTCAAAAGAATTAAAGAAGACACTAAAGTTACAAAAGCTAAACTAAATCTTTTTTATTCAAAAGATGGCATCAAGCAAAAAAAATAAATAAATATATAGGATAAAAAATATATATAATAATGAAGAAGACACTAAAAGATACATAGAAAAAGGTATTCAAAAGACAAAAGTACAACAATTATATAATAAAAATATATTAGAATTAAATAATAAAATATATAATCATAGCAGCCAGAGAAAAATAACCGCCGTCAATAGCGAAAGAATTTTAGATTTAATTACTGAAGAATCTGCAAAAGAACTAGGTAGGAAAAATTTAGAATTTATGCATTTAGGAGTAATAGTAATAGGATTTGTTGGACTAACTAAATTAGAAGTAGGTAATATATATATATATATATATATATATATATATATATATATATATATATATGTGTGTGTGTGTGTGTGTGTGTGTGTGTGTGATGGATGGGATAATCATAAACAAGCAAAATAGCTAGTGCAGAAGTAGATTTAGCAAAAAATGTTGCAGTAATAGGATGTATACCAAACTTTTCTATGGACATACATGAATTTAATGAACATATAAAAGTAGCAATAAGAACAAGAGGATATAATATGGGAGGACAATATAATAACCTTTTAGTATATACATTATTTATGGATAAACTATTTAGTCCTTACAAAATAAATTTTAAAGCATAATTTGATTGTATAGTAAAATCCTTTAATAGTAAATATGTAGAAATGATAGAGGCACAAAAAATAGATAGTAGCATCTATGAAGAAATTGAATGGAAATTACCACAATTAACCATAAATGCACCAAAAAATCTAGAAAAAATAAAATCTATGAAAACACGGTAGGACAAAGCAATATTAGATTTAGTAAATATAAACCTCTAGAAGACAATAAAGAAATATTAGATGAAATTAACGTATTAATAACAGAAGAAAAAATTTATGAATTATTAGAAGATAAAATATATGATATAATTTTAGAAGATTGTGATAATATGACAACAGAACAACTCATAGAAAAATATGGTAGTGAAGAAACTAAAGAAACAATAATATCTATATATTGTGTAGAAGGAACAAATGAAGATAATAAAAGAAAAATGTTAGCTATAGGAATAGATAAATTCATAAAAGTAGAAGAAATTGTAAAAATACTAGAAGAAATTAATCCAAAAAAAGAAATAGAAACAGAATCTTCAACTACAACTAACACTAGGAGAGACTATTCTACTCATCCAAAATTAGAAGCAATAAGAGAAACATATAATGAAAATAATAAACAAATTCCAGCATACAAACAACGTAATAAATATATATTTTATACAAATTCTAATATCATAAGTAAATATGGAAGCATATTAAACTTAGATAGAATAAATCCTCAAGATTGGGAAGTCGTAATAGAAAATTGGGAAAAATGATGTTTTAAAACGTGTACATTAATAGAATTTGAAAACGTAATCGAAACAGAAATATGCTTTGAAAATACATTACAAGGTAGTGTATCTAGTTGGTATCTAACATATAAACCAGCCACAGATATAGAAAATTTAAAGAAAACTGTCATGTAGAAAGATTTACTAATTTAATAAAAGAAGCATTTGTAGGAACAAATAGACTATTATATTTAACAGAAAAACAAACAGAAGAATTAAGAAATTTAGAACAATTACAAATATGTATATTAGAATATATAAGAGAATATACAAAAAAATTTACGAAATACTGGACACAAATAGGACGAACCACGGATAATGAATTATTAGATGGATACCTACAAAAAATACGAGGAACCATAGGAGAAAAAATATGGAAAAACTGGAAAGAACATATGGGAGAAAACCGTGACTATTTTATAGGATCAAGAATAAAAATAGTATATGATACTTTAAAATCAGTATACAAAAAGCTAAAAGAAGGAAAAAAAATAATACTATTATACTTGTCAACAAATAGATTTACCACCAAAATATGGATGTGATAATAAAAGAATAATAAATAATAAAAACAAAATCACAAAAAGATACAAAAAATATAGAAACTATAGACTTAGACCTAGTAGAACATATAAAAAGCATTATAAATATAATCAATATTAACGCAAAAGGCCATGGCACAAGAAAATAAAAATAAAAAAAGAAAGCAAATAAGTAAAAAAGGATGAAAATAAAAGAACAAAAAATTGTAAATGTTTTATATATGGAGACCCTAACCATATCAGGCAAAATTACCCTTCTACATACAAAAATAATAATGTCTTTAAAATTCAAGAAAAAAAATATATTAGATGAGATTGAAGATGACTTAAAAGACACAATAGAATTAGAAAGTATATATGATGAATATGAAGAAATAGATAATATTAGCATATATAGTATAGAGTCAATAGAATCAGATAACGAGCACATAGAAACAGTAGAAAAAATCCTAGAAGATTTAAATTTTTTTATATAATGTTGAATAATGTGAATATAAAATTATACAATATATGTTTATAAAGGAAAAATGTATAAAATGCTCAAAAGAAGATAAAGAAATGTATCTTTGTGAAACATGTTGTAAAAATCTATGTACAAACTGTCATAAAGAAATAAAAGACCAACATAAAGACCAAACAAATAATATAAATAAATCAGCATTAATAACTTTTCCTATACAATTAAAATTCGCAAATAAAATCCTAGATACAACAACAATGTTAGACACATGAGCAACTAAAAGTTTAATCCATACAGAGTTAGTACATAAAGAAAGCATAAAAGACTTAAATTACCCAATATATATACATCAATTCAAAAAAGAAGCAATACCAATAACAAAATGTATACAAAATATACTAATATATATAAATAAAGACCAATTCATCCTACCACAAACATATATAACAAATATAAAAAGCCATCCCCCCTTTATTCTAGGACATTAACAAGAGAATTCATGTATACCCCATCAGGATTACAATTCTTTAAAAATGGAACTCATATTGTACCTAATAATCAACAAAATAATATAGAAAAGCAAGAGAGAGCGACAATTCTTAATAATAACATAATAGTAGAAATATTAGAAGACTCAAAAAATATAAAAAATGAATAAATAGAAGAAGAATATTTATGTGAATATTTATAAACAAATAGAAGAAAGTCAAACACAAAAAATAAATTAAATAAATTAATATTTATAAATACAAAACTAGAATTAGAAGATTTAATTAGATAAGCAGAGAAAACTGAAATTATAGGAGAAGACCCACAGAAATATTGGAATAAAAATAAAATAGAAGCAAAATTAAACATAATTGATCCAAACTTAACCATAAAAACTAAAGATATAGCATGTGAACTAATAGATCAAGAAGAATTTAAAATACAAATTAGAGAACTATTAAATATAGGAGTCATACAGAAGAGCACTAGTAGGCACAAAAGTCCCGCTTTCATGGTTAGACATCACTCAGAAATAAAAAGAGGCAAAGCCAGGATGGTAATAAATTATAAAAGACTAAATGATAATATATACGATGATAGTTATAAAATACCTAATAAAGAAGAACAAATAGTTAAAATCCAAGATACAAAATATTTTTCAAAATTTGATTGTAAATCTGGATTTTGGCAAATAAAAATGAAAAAAGAAGTAATAGAATGGATTGCCTTCACTTGTCCAGAAGGACACTATGAATGCTAGTTATGCCCTTCGAATTAAAAAAATGCACCACAAATTTTTCAAAATAAAATGGATACTATATGTAAAAAACATTCAGACTTTTGTATAGTATATATAAATGATATTCTTGTATTTAGTAATAATAAACAAGAACATAGAAAATATTTAAAAATAGTCTTTAAGGAATTTGTTGATCAAGGACTAATAATAAGTAGCGAAAAGATACAACTAGAAAAATAAGAAATAGAATTTCTATGACTAAATATAAAAGGAGGTAAGATAGAATTACAAGAACATATAGTAAAAAAAGTTTTAGATTTTTTAGATAAAATAGAAGACACCAAAAAGTTACAAGCTTTCTTAGGATAATTAAATTACTGCAGATCTTTTATCCCCAATTTATCAAAATTAGTAGGACCATTATATAATAAATGAGGAAAAAATGGCAAAAATATTTTAATACTGAAGATATAAATTTGGTACAAAAAATCATAAGAATAGTCATCCAATTAAAACCCCTATCTCCACCATTAGAAAATAGTTATAAAATTATACAGACAGACGCATCAACCATAGGATGGGAAGGAATTCTATGACAAAAACCAAATAAAGAAAGTAATAAAAATGAAGAGATAATTTGTAAATATTGTTCAGGAAATTTTAGTGGAACACAAAGCGTATTACCTTCTACAAATTTAGAAATATTAGGAGTAATTAATACTATAGAAATATTTCAATTATTTTTAGGGAAATAATTTTTAATTAGGGCAAATTGTGATAATATCGTAAAACATTTTAATAAAATTAATCAAAGCAAATCAGATACTAAAAGATGGCTTAGTTTTATTGATAACATTACAGGCAAAGGTTTTACACCAGAATTTGAACATATCAAAGGCAAGGATAACAAATTAGTCGATATTTTGTCAAGATTAATTACCAACACTTCTTAAATTATGCAGATGTCTTATCAAGGCTCGTTATCAGGAACACAATGATATACTAACCAATTATTCACTGTTCTTAATGAGCAGCAAAAGTTCAGGACTCATGTATAAGTTACAACGAAGAAAAAGAAGATCTTAGATAACCTTTGGTTTAATAGAGAGTACTACAAAGGGTCTTTTATACATACGATGAATTATTTAACTAAATACTTGTATAATATAACTCACCATGTACATACATTAGAAGCAAAAGCTAAATATTACACCCCCACTGAAGAAGGAGAAAAACTTTTCAATGAACACAGTCATATAATCAGACATTTTAAAATACTAAATACCAAAAAGAAAAAAATAAAAAAAATTAGAACACATATTATTATATAATAATAGTAATTTCTTCTCATCTTTTGATCCCTACTATAGATCTATATTAAGAAACAAAATAGAGGAACTACTACCAGAAGCAATAGTCGAAAAGATATTTATGTTTGCAAGAGAAAAAGATATTAGTAACTGGGTAGCCCTACAAAATTATTTTCGATATAATCTAGCCCCTACAGGATGTACATATAAATACGAAAAGGTGCATATATTTTCCCAAAATAAACATGATACTATAATTCTATTAGATATAGATTTTAGGATTTTTGAAGACTTCATTATAGGTAGACCTAATGAAATATTTATAAATAATAAACGAACATAAATAGATGTTACTATAAGCTTATTATTAGAATATGGTTTAATATCCAGTTTATAAATAACTCCACCTTTTGAATGACTAAATTCTAATTTACCAAAAGGATTATTAGATGCAATAGTAGAACAACAAAACTCGAAAACTAAACCACCTAAAATATTATTAATTATAGAAAGTATACCATCAGAATGAGCAGGTGAAGGACAAATTATTCATAGTAGGCATGTAATCTATGTATGTATATAAAATAGGAGTCCAACATGAGGAAAAACTATTGCGTGCCGTCATTCTTTAATTAAGCAATTGAAAGTTTAATTATCACCATATCACTCCACGAGATATTGGGAACCTTGGAAACTCAAAAGGTGTATGCACCAAAAAAATATAAATTTACTTAGAAGCTAAAAAGGTTCCTCCAAATCTCTTAATACTTTAAAATTCAAAACAAGGCATTTATTATGCTTTGCAATTAGCCTATCCACGTGGCACCTAATATTTATTGCATGTATCCTCCTCTCCTATCCACGTGGCGCTATTATTTGTTGCATTTTTCCTCCTCTCTCTCTCTTAATGAGATGCAGATACACGACCTATCTCTCTCTTAATGACATGCAGATACACGATTGTTCTGGGGAAACCAAAAGGTTGTCATCCCTTCAGACTGTTACATCTCCCACATCCCACATTTCCAATCTCACATCCCTCCGTACTCTTCCCTCGATTCCAGGTTCATTGACATTCATCCCCCATCCTACATCCGTGATTGTCTACAATGGTATTTGTATATTTCTTCCACAATGTCTCCTCATCATCAACAAAACTTTGTTCTGCAAGAGTATTTTTCAGAATCCAATTATTCCCAGGACACATCAAGGTAATAAACTCTTTGTGGTGCTGAGATATTCCTGATATTTGATTGAATTTACTTGAATTGATTTGTCATAAATTTTTTTGGGAATTCAATTTTAGGACTCATCATCAAGAAAACTTTGTTCTGCAAGAGTATTTTTCAGAATCCAATTATTCCCAGGACACATCAAGGTAATAAACTCTTTGTGGTGCTGAGATATTCCTGATATTTGATTGAATTTACTTTTTAATAGTTTGATGGGCTGAAGTATGAAATTTGGATATGTCAATCATTTTTCCACGACATTTGCTCAATGAAATGTTCAGCAGAACTTATCTCTTATTTTGAGCTCTTATATATTGGTATTCGATATATGATTGATACACCTGATTGACTGCTGAATTTACTGAATAAAAAAAAACACTTCACAGAGAATAGAACATTTAAATCAGCTACAAAACTCTTTTCCAACATTATGTAGAACTTATATTGTATACAAAAACAAGCAGAAAATGATACCTGTATATGAACTAAAATAATAAGTGTAACTGTTTCTACATTAAAAAGTGTAACGGTATCGTTCGTTTGGACTAATCGTTAACCGCCAACAGATTTACACGATGTATATTAGTGGTTTGGTCTAGAGCTCAATTTACTTTTGTTTTTGTTGAGTTTTTTTGGAGTTGTTTGGTTTTAAAGAGTGTCCAAATACTGATTTCGGAAGATCTTTCCGGATTTAGTAAAAATGATCGGGCTGGCTTAAAACAAATTAATATAGATAATGTTAAGAAATTTTAGTACTGCTTACCTTATTTCTATCAACCCATCAACGAAGATGAGATGGAGCAGAGCACAATTGTTCAAGTTATATTTCAACACAAGAGAAGCCAATTTTCTAGGAGTTCGATTGGGAGCTTGATGAACTTGAGTTCACTGATAAATTCATCAAGGAGTAATTATCCGAAGATCAAACGGATGCCATGAAGGAGTTTGTGAAGGAAAAGGTTGGAGAAGCGAAAAAAGCTAATCGTGAGGAAAGGGAAGCCCAAAGAAGAGCGATAAAAGAGATGCGTGAGGGGAAAAAAGATGATTTTTAGAATATTATGTTTTACAAATTTTATCCCGTGACAACACCTAATACGCCTGATTTCTCGGACGTCAAGTCTCCATTTATAAACATGTATTAGGGGAAGGCTCCCCAAGTTCTGTGAATTGAACACCAAGGACCAGTTTTGTATGGAAATAGTAATCCTATGCTTGAGAATAAAACTTAGTTGCTCACTTGGCTGCTGAAAAATTATAGCCAGAGTTCAATATTCCATTCCTCTATGCAAATTTTGAAAGCACACTTCTGCTGCTTTTTCACGCGATATGTAAGCTTGTAGATTTAGCATATCTATTACCTTTGGATGGGAAAAAAATGGAAAAAGGTGAAAGAGTCAACTTCTTTCTTTGTAATTGCAGATGTTGTATTAATAGGAACCAATGACGAGTCTTCCAAATTTGGAAACAATTGTATTCCCCAATTATTTCATTGTGGTTTACTCATGAGATGTAATTTAAAGTTCAAGTCTACTAGCATATCTCTCAAGTCTTTCTTACTGTTTAAGTTTTTACAAGATTAATTGTCAGTTTTCTTGATACATTTTATGTTTAATCCTACTGGATCAATGATATAATTTGTTGTTAATTATAGTCAAGATCTAAGTTGTAAATATTTTTAACCATTCATTTTTCAAGGTATCTCAATTATGCATATCAGTGTCTCGTATTGTTTATTACAATATACTACGGGGGAATATGGATTAGTAATACGATATAGTTACCGTTGGAAATTTGATGATTTTTGCTGATAGTTGACACGAACTGTAGGTTTATTGGTACTTTAAGCTTTATTATTTCTGATGGAACAATGATAAGTTAAAGATCAATATGGATTGAGGGATTATATTAGACAACTGAGAATGGACAAATCACACACCCCTCAGGCCGTGTGCGCAGAAGAGGGACTGAAAGTGAAAAATTTATCACTGTCAGAACAAAGCCAAGGGGAAGCTCACCCTGTTAGCTAAAAACAAGATTGAACTCTTTTGTTAGAGAATCAAACTTGGGTTCTTTGCCTTCCCTCTACACTGATAAGCAAATATCATCGACAGTTTTCGTTGACTGTTTTAGCATTGTAAATCAAATTCAAGATCTGTAAAGAATTCGAAGTTGATATAGGAATTAAAGTCTTACTCGAGTTTCATGTTTTGATTGAATGGCAACCGATGCACTTCAATTTCTGATTACGTTGACGTCTGTTTTATGCATCCTAATGCAAACAATAACATTGAGGTGTCATATTCCTATAGGTAATTCCTTTAAATTCTGCTACAGTTAATATTCTACTACGGTTAATACTCTGCTTCGGTTGTATACTTAGCAACATGTGTTCTCTTCTATTGACTTTGTTATAATTATTTGATAGTATATGTGCAACATATGTGGGATTCATTTTGCATTTTGAACTATTACACAAATGTTGGTTTAGTGTCTGTTAATTAAGTAAAACATTCTAGGACAAATAAGTTCCCAAAAGTTCATTTTGAAAATAATAATAATCCAAAAATTTCCTCTTCTCTGTTCAAATTTCTTATCAGTTTCAGGGCATTCTTAGTGAATTCTTTAGTTCTACCGATTAAAGAATTTAGTGGATTTTTATCTTAGCGGTAATTTTTCAGTAACCTGTTATCAACTCTATTATGAGTGATTGAAAATAACACCTTAAATAAAGTGTTTTTTACACCTCATATCCATAATTTAGTTATGTTTATATCATCATTGCAGTCACGATTCTTCTTCTCTTTAATTTAAAGTTTCTCCAAACTTCCCTTAATACTATTGTATGATAAATTATTCCCCGCTTTCTGCAATTTCCAAAGGGTAGTAATTATGAAAATGTATTGACCAAAATGCGTCTGAAACATTTTTTAATCCAAAATTTCAGTCATTTTAGCCTTCTGCTTTAATTGATTGATTATTTGAAAATAGTGCCCCCTTGACATGACATTGATCAGTCCTAGAAACTGGACAGTTGTAGCTTATATGCAGTGGCATATTATAAAGCTCCTTGATCACTAAATTAAATGAGAACATCAGATGTGTATGAAGCTGTAGATATGATTCCCTACTGAGCTAATATTCTTCATTGTTGAATTAATATTATTCATATCTACTCAGTTGTATATATGAAGAATATTAGTTCAGCAGAACATAACTCATATTTTTCACTGTTGAATTTGTGCATATAAATGTGCACACAAATTATGTGGCATTTGCTAACTTTAAATCTTGACTTTGTGGTATTGTGTTTGAGAATATTGATCCAAAATCATAGTAGTTTAGAGTTTGTAGTCAATTGTCCTTTTTGTCATATCAAGTGATTATGGTAAAGCACAGTTGCAAAAGTGATGAAAGGAAACTACATATACTAATATGTTCTCTATTATTTTCTTCTCCGTATTTTTGTATTACTTTAGTTTTATTTTCTTCTACATACATTGATATGATCACAAAGTAAAGAGCTATATAAAATCTGACATAAGAAAAGTAAACGAATGTACCTTTCAATTGAAACCTGAAATATTTGAAGGAACCAACAACTACAATATAATAGTCTACCAAAATAAAAATAAAAATTGATTTTTTTACAATGTAAAAAATTATATATCAATGGAAAAATCAATGTGACTGTATCATATCTTTCATAACCTATAATGAGTGTTGCCATTGCTTAATCCCTTTTCGAAGCAATATTGTGCTTATTCCAAACTTCTATGCTTATTCCAAGTTCTTCAGTGAAGGAAGTGTTTTTACTCCATACCCAGCAGGTTCGAGTCTTTTTACTCCATACCCTGCAGGTTCCTCCTCTGTTTCTATATGCCTCCTCTATATGATTTTTTTTGCTGATAGGATTAATATCACCGATCTCACTCGAATTGCTCTATAAGTATATCCATTCATACTTTAACATGGCTCTTTCTTTTTTAAGCGCAAAAAGTGATGTTCTAAAGCAGTTCACATCACTGTAAAAAACTCTTCGAGTATGCCAAAGGCATTGTCGTTGGGCTTCTATTCATTATTCCCCGCTTTATGCAATTTCCAAAGGGTAGTAATTATGAAAATGTATTGACCAAAATGCGTCTGAAACATTTTTTAATCCAAAATTTCAGTCATTTTAGCCTTCTGCTTTGTAATCTATAAACAATTTTATGTGTTTTATTATTCAGTACTTTTTGAGCCGCACCGCCTCTTAATTTATATGCTTATATTCTTGCATAAATTATTTCCTATGTGCAGAGATTAGTCATTTGGAAATTGGTACATAACGTTATGTTTCATTGAGCAATCAAGATAAGGTAACGATTCTGCTAATTTTCATTTTATAGTTTCTCTTTCAAATCTACTTAATCAACACTGTACCTTATTTCTTTGTTGGGTTTTTAAGATTATTTACTCCATTCTGTGTGTATCAGGGTTACGGTAGATACATTTGTTGTTTGATACTTGAAGTTTGGTGACGACTAAGAAAAAGGTAATCATTTATTTACTTTACTCAAAAATAAATTCATATTCTATGTTACAGTCATTCAAAATAAGGTATTATTCATTACCCTTAAATTATATTTATTGTTATATTTTTAAGAAAAACAACGTACACTTTTGCGTTGACAATTCTAAGCTAAATGTTTTTTATGTTTCTCTCTGTCTATTAGATTAAGTATTTGATTGTAATTGATCAAAAGATTCGACTTTCGTAATATACATTGTCATAATTAACATCAGTTAAACTGTGTCAAAAGATTCGATTTTTGGGGATATCTTTTTCCTATGACGTTTAAATTGCCCTAAACATGATATTAATTATGACCGTCTCGACGTGGATATACATTGGAGACTCACCAACGTCTCGATGCCGTGTTATATATATATATATCATGATATTATTCAACAAATAAAACATAATTGTTATTTTCGTTGAAATTAGATGGATCCTGCATACCAATGCCGCATTGCTAGATCCCGTCGTAGGTTGATAATGTTTCAGAAGCGATTAAGTAACGTATATCATTAGTCAACGTCAAGTAGCGCTTTAAGTAATATGGCGTATAATCTTCATCCCACGATTCAAGACATGTCTTCCAATCAGCATGTTAGCTTTAATGCTGACAATGTAAGAAATCAAGGCAGTGCTACCAGAAAGAAACGAAAGACAATTACATCTCGAACAAAAGTGCTAGAAAATGGAGATGTCATGACAACAACATTTGCTGATGACTCATCAAATGTGATTAACCATCCCAGTAACTTTTGTGGATATAGTATTAACTTTGTAAACCATGCTTTGGAGTCATTCGAGGCTGTAACTAGATTAGGTAAGTCATTTATTAACTGTACATAATAGTACACGTATATATATTACAAACAAATATATATTCTTTTTTAATATAATTAATGCCAATTATATGTAATGTAGGAAATGTAGGTGATACAACACCAACTGAGCGTACGACTCAAAGTAAGGATCAGTTAAATAGGATTTTCGAAAGTAAGTATGGTATTATTAAGCGTTAATTGAAAAAAATCGTGAAAAATTATGTATTTACTTCTATTATGATTTAATGAAGTCAAAATTTAACGAATTTATAGGAAAGTTTAAAGAAGCATGGGATTTTGGTGGTCCAAGTGCCGTTTGTGACAATTGTAGTGCAATCCTATGGTATGAGGAGAGAATTGATAAGAATCGTACTCCTACGTGTCCTAAATTCTCATTGTGTTGCCAAGAAGGAAAGATCATCTTACCCATTATAAAAGCAGCACCACATATTTTGAACGATCTACTGAATCCTGCAAATGATGGCGATTCATCTAAATTTAAAGACAGCATTAGAGCATACAATTCAATGTTTGCGTTTACCTCTTCTGGCGCTAAAGTTGATAATCAAATAAATAATGGATTCGGTCCCTACGTCTATCGCATTAGTGGGGAAAACCATCATTTGCTTGGTTCTTTGGTTCCAGTTGAAGGTCAATACCCAAAATTTGCGCAACTTTATATTTATGACACAGAGAATGAAGTGAGTAATAGAATGAAATCTTTAAGAGGAGATAGACGGAAATCAAAGTTGGATGTAGAAGTTATTTCAAAGTTACTATCGATGCTTGATGAGCACAATCAGATAGCATAAGTTTTTCGAATGGCACGTGACCGTTTTGGCAATTCAAATGTCATGCCTGTGAGAATTAGGTTGGTTAAAAACCGTTCGAAAGACCCATCAGCTTACAATTTGCCCACTGCTTCCGAAATAGCAGCACTCATTGTTGGGGATTTTACTGAGGAGAATGTTATGAGAGATATTATTATTGACCATAAGTCAAATGGGTTGCAAAGAATTAGCGATATTCATCCATCCTTTATGGCTATGCAATACCCATTGTTATTCCCATACGGTGAAGATGGCTACCAACTGGGTATAACTTATAGAAGAAATAATGGAAAATGTAAGACTAAACGAAATTGCTTGACTATGAGAGAATATTACGGATATCGTCTGCATCAAAGAACAAATGAAGCCCCCACCATTTTAATGTCCGAAAGACTTTTTCAACAATATGTTGTCGATGCATATACATGCATTGAACATGAACGGTTAAGATGGATTAGAAACAACCAACCACAATTAAGGGCTGAGCTATATAAAGGATTGAAAGATGCTGTCCTTGAAGGAGATTCAACAGCTTCGACTATAGGAAAACGTATTGTACTTCCATCAAGTTTCACTGGAGGACCACGTTATATGGCTCAAAACTTCCAAGACGCGATGGCTATTTGTAGATTCTTTGGTAATCCAGATCTGTTTATCACCTTCACGGCTAATCCTAAATGGCCCGAAATCACAAAGTTTCTTAATATGATTCCTGGACAAAAGCCTGAGGATAGGCCGGATATTATCACAAGAGTTTTTAAAATAAAACTTGATGCTCTAATGAAGGATTTAGTTAAAGGGAAACACTTTGGGAAAGTAATGGCAGGTACGTATCTCATATTTAATAATTAATGACTGTATATTATAAATAATATTATTTGATTTTCTAACATTTTATAATATGTCGACAGCTATAACGTTTATATTTTATGACAGCTATCTACACAATTGAATTCCAAAAAAGGGGATTGCCACACGCACACATACTTCTATTCCTACATGCAGATGCAAAACAACCAACATCAGACGACATTGATAAGATTATTTCATCTGAGTTACCTGATTGTATCGGCGACCCAGTTGCGTACGCATCTGTTTCCCAATTCATGATGCATGGACCCTGCGGCCACGCAAATCCCCGTTCACCTTGTATGACAGACGGCTGTTGCTCCAAGAAATTCCCCAAAAAATTCACAACCATGACCAAGTTTGATAATAATGGATTCCCAATTTATAGGCGTAGAGATGACGGGAGATTTGTAGAAAAGATGGGAATCAGACTTGATAACAGATTTGTTGTTCCACACAATATTGACTTGGTCGTCAAATACCAAGCTCACATAAATGTGGAATGGTGTAATAAATCAAGGGCAATTAAGTATCTTTTCAAGTACATAAATAAAGGACCAGACAAAACCACAGTGGAGCTCACGCAATCAATTGCCCGTAACGATGTTGATTGTAATAACGAAATCTTAGAGGTTGATGAAATTAAAACATTCCTCGATTGTCGTTACTTATCTGCATGTGAAGCTTGCTGGAGAATTAATCAGTTTCATGTACAATATCGAAGCATCGGTGTAGAGAGATTGAGTTTCCATCTACCAGATGAGCAAGTTGTCACTTTTAAAGATTCTGACAATCTGAATACTGTGATTGACAGGATAGATGTTGAGAAGACTATGTTTACACAATGGATGACCACAAATTGCATCAACGAGGATGCAAGGGAGTTAACTTATGCAGAATTTCCTTCAAAATGGGTTTGGGACTCAACGGCAAAGGAATGGTTTAGAAGGAAAATTTAGGCACATGCTTAGGCCGTATAGTATATGCTCATCCAGCATCTGGTGAGAGATTTTACCTTCGTATGCTCCTAAACGTTGTTCGCGGAGCAAGAAATTACATCGAGGTGAAAATGGTTAATGGTATTGTTTATCCAACGTGCAAAGAATCATGTTATGCTCTAGGCATGTTAGAAGATGACAAAGAATGGCACGAAGCTCTAGAACAGGCTTCACAATGGGCAACGGGTAATCAATTGCGTGACCTATTTGCTGTAATGCTTCTTTTTTGCGAAGTAGCTGATCCAAAAAGACTTTGGGATGACAACTGGGAGTTTCTATCAGAAGATTTGCTTCATCGACAAAGAAAAATCTTATGTCTACCTGATCTTATTCTTAGTGAAAATCAATTGAAGAATTATGCCCTTCATGAAATTGATAATATTTTAAACAAAAATGGGAAAAGCCTAAAAGATTTCTCGCCGATGCCACTTCCCGATGCTACAATGATCAGAGAAAAAGATAATAGGCTTTTAAGAGAAGAACTTTCATACGATGCAGATTCTTTGGCACGAGATCACACTAACATGTTCAATGCATTGAATGATGAACAATTAGATGTGTATAATCATGTAATACGATCCGTCAAAGAAAACAAAGGAGGCTTTTACTTCGTAAATGGGGCAGGTGGGACGGGTAAAACATTTTTGTACAAAACAATTCTTGCACGCTTGCGTTCAGAGGGAAAAGTTGTTCTCGCAGTTGCATCTTCAGGAATAGCATCATTGTTGCTACCCGGTGGAAGAACGGCACATTCAAGATTTAAGATTCCCATTGATATTCACGCCGATTCGACATGCGATATTCATCAATGGACTCATCTTCCAGAGCTCATTAGGAAAACAACACTAATTATTTGGGATGAGGCTCCTATGAACCATCGTCATTGTTTTGAAGCCGTTGACAGAACTTTAAGAGACATAATGCAATTCAATGATGAAAAATCTTTTGAAAAGCCTTTTGGCGGAATTACAATTCTTTTGGGTGGTGATTTTCGTCAAACCTTACCTGTTGTTAATAAGGGAAGCAGAGAAGAAATTGTAAATGCATCAATCAACAAATCAAAGCTGTGGAGATTTTGCCATGTATTAAACCTAATGAAGAACATGCGCATACAAGATTCAACTTCATTTAGAGATTGGGTCCTAGCACTAGGTGACGGTAAACTAAAGACAGAATCATTTGAAGATGACGATTTTCCATCGTGGGTAAAAATACCAAATTCAAACCTTATACCCCATTCCGATAACCCAATTGCTGATATTGTTTCAAGTGCATACCCCAATTTGGTCAGGAGATACAGTGATCCAGAGTACATTAAGGGCCGAGATATTCTAACTCCAACAAACCATATGGTGGACACCATTAATGCCTACGTACTAAATGTCATTCCCGGAGATGCGACAATGTATTTTAGCTCAGACTCAATATCTAAGGCTACTGAGGGCATTCGTGACGAAGATGTGCTTTTTCCTATTGAATTTTTAAATAGCTTAAACTTTCCTGGACTCCCAAGCCATAACTTGGACCTAAAGATAGGTTCACCTATTATGCTAATGAGAAACATAAATCAAAGTGCCGGCCTTTGCAACGGGACAAGATTGATCATTACACAATTATCTCCATTGGTCATAGAGGCTATAATCATCACGGGATCTAACATAGGCGCAAAAGTATTCATCCCACGAATAATTATGACTGCAACGGACTCCAAATGGCCTTTTATTCTGAGAAGACGACAATTTCCAGTTCGTCTTGCTTTCTCTATGACAATCAACAAAAGCCAAGGGCAAAATCTCGATCAAGTCTCAATATACTTACCAAAGTCGGTTTTCAGTCACGGTCAACTCTATGTCGCAATATCTAGAGTAACTTCAAGCAGCGGACTAAAATTATTCATAAATAACGATGACAAAATTGATAGACACTTCACAAAAAATGTTGTGTACGATGAGGTTCTATCATCTATATCTATAGGTATATTTGCGTAATTCATAAAATTTTTAATATATTAATCCTTTTACTTATGATAAAACTCACTTTATTCATTTACCCAATATGTATTTTATCGTAAAACACTTCAGGACCATGAAAGAAGTGACAAGAGTTGAAGATCTTTCACTAGGCAGGGATGATTGGACCATCTTCGTCCGTGTCGTACGGAAATGGGAATCCAAGACTCGAACTGGCGATAACCCAAAAATATCGGATGACTTTCTCTTAGTTGATGACCAGGTACATCATTTAGACATTCAAGTTTTTACTATTGTTTTATCACACAAATTAACCTAATTTTAATAACTATATTTGATTTCTTTTTATAATTTTTCTTTTTTTTCACAGGGCGATTCAATACATGCAGTATTGCGCAAATACTTATTTGGCAAATTCATCAAATTCACTAGACGTTGGAAAAGCCTACACAATAACGAATTTCAGAGTCATGGATACTAAGCATAGCTATAGGGTCTCCTCCCACAATCTAATGATTGAATTCATACCATCTTCAAAATTTATACAATCTGAAGTTGACAATTTGATTATTCCAAAATATCACTTCCAATTTCTGCAGTTTGATGAATTGATATCTAAATTGAGCAATGACACATATCTCACAGGTATTTTATATTCATTAATCAATACACAATTAACCAAAAGCATTTAATTCTCTTTATACATAACCGTTAAATTTTTTCTCATTAGATGTGTTCGGCCTCTTGACTTCTATATCACCTGTTGAGGATCAACCGGTTAGGGGATCCATAGTAAAGAAAAGGGCTTTAAAGCTTGAAAATGAAAGGTCCTTCCTTCATATTTTCCAATTATTAACTTCATTCTTCTCCAATATATACTATTCTTTAATCCTTAACCACATAAACTATTATACAGTGGGCAAAGGATTTCCGTAACTCTGTGGGCCGAACAAACAGCACTAATAACTGAAGAGATATGCCAGAATTTCACAGACCATTTGATTGTGTCCGTTACATCCACTACGGTGAAACAATTTAGAGGTAATTGAATTTTATATTTAATAATATCATCTTCTTATATATTCACGATTTCAAACAATACATTTTAATATTCATACAACTTTTACTCAATAGGTGATTACTCATTGTCAACAACCAATGCATCCAAAGTCTATATAAATCCTGATGTCCTATGCATTCAAGACTTTATGACCAAGTAAGACTTCTTTTACAATAACATATGAAGTTTATCAATCCTATTAGTACAAATTGCTTTGAGGTTCCATTTAGCTTTGTTCACATCTCACATATTACCGTTTTATCTTTACGATATATATACAGACTTCATAACGAAAATCGTTTTTTCACCATGACAACTGATCCAACCAGAACCAACAATTCACAACTTCAAATTGAAGAAGAATCTAAATCCATTGAAGATATCTTATCCCTTCGTTCAGACTCTCCAAATGAGGTATCACCTTTTAAATATACATTTCATTTCTCTCCTAAATTAAATAATTATAATATAAAGATTATATATTTCACAGGTTATATATGTCACCTGCAATGCAAGAATAACACATGTACACGAACATGGGGGTTGGTATTATCCATCATGCAATTACTGCAATAAGAAACTTAAACATTATATGACTTCTTTCTTCTGTGAAACATGCAACACAGACAAAGTTATTCCTTCTCCAAGGTATTTTATTCGTAAAACTTATTTTCATTTATTGTTGTGCACATCAATTTTGACAAACATATACTTCTGAAAACATAGGTACAAAATTCAAATCTCAGTCAATGACCAAACAGCCACCACCACATTCGTACTCTTTAACAAAGAAGCTGAATCTTTAATCAATGTCCAATGTTCTGAGCTTGCAAATATAAATCATGACATTCCCGTACGTTGTTCATTCTAATTTTACTATTTTATGACTACATTCAGTTTACCCTTTACTTTTTAAAAAATAATATTTTCACTATTTCACGCAGGTACCAAAAGAACCACTTCCGCTAGCAATCACAAGGATAATCGGCACATCTCACAAATTTCGCCTGAAGCTCAATAATTACAACTTAATGCGTGGCTATGAAAACTTCACTTTCTCAACCATTTTTAAAGATTCTTCAGACGGAAATACTTTAATGAATAACAAAAAAATTCAAAAGGTATTTTTACATACTAACTAATAATTTTATATTAAAATTTCTTTTCTTACTCTAATCAAATCTCATTTACATAATAGGAAAAAAATTCGGTCTCAACAACACAAGAATCAATCATTATTATAGACAATGACAGTTCCAATCATGGAAATGATGGCGAAAGAGAAGTTAACCCAAAAAGGAAGGTTCATTCAAGGTATTTTAAATTTACTTACATTTAAATTCTACACGCATTTATTATACAATACTTCAATATGTTTTTTTAACATATATTTTAAATTCTTTGTAGGAACATGGGCGCAAGGAAAAAAAGGATGATTTAACTTCATTTTCAAAAGCTCATTCTTCAAGAGCTTATTAAAACTACTTCTGTTTCATCTAATTACTATTTTCTTTCCTAACACAATGTAAAACATTCCCTATCTTTCTATGCATTTGGACGTGGAGTTTAAATTCGTTTGGAAACGGGTCTCTTTACAAACCTCATATATACTCGCATTTGTTAAGTTTTAAATAGGTTCCTGTATTATGACTTCGATACCTTATGCACCGCGCATCGCGCGGGTTTCCACCTAGTCTATGTATATACGTAAAACTTAAGTCTAAATAGTTAGAAGATGGCACATGGCTCTTTCTTTTATTGAGCCTCAATTGAAAGCATTGGACGATATCCTTCATGTAAGAAAAAAATGCTTCTCTCTCCTCTTTCTTTAATTTAGAAGCTAATTGTTTATTTCTTTTTTGAAGCCTTAGTTGAAAGAGTTGGCCGAATTAAATGAACATAGCTAACCCTTAGAGGAAAAAAAAAGAGTAAATTGAAGTTGAAGAAGGTTAGAATGAAATGAAAACCCCACCACGACAATACCTTGCAGAAAGAATCGCTATCTAGAGTAGTCTTTGTGAAGATTGAACACATGTATAATCCACTTGTATCTTACCCAATTCTAATTCACCATTTTCCAAAAACAAACCTTACTTTCTTTTTATTTTTCTTTAGCATGATCTAATTTCAGATCCGGGAGATTAACAAATTGCACGATTTAGGTTGAGGAGAAAGAAAAGATGGTGCCCAGAGGGAAAGTGACAGAGATATTGACATCAGGACTCAAGTCGTGAGGCGGCAAGGAGCAGGAACAAGCAGGGGTTCACAGGTAACATTTTGACGTTTTGATCAATCTTGGCTTTGGAGAATGATTAATATTAGAGCGGTTCTACATGAACCGCATGTAGAACCGCATTTTTGTCTTTTGTTTTTTTCCTTTTTTTTAAAGCAGTTTTCTATATATAAAAAAAAACAATTTTTTTTTTAAATTAAAAAAAAAGTCTTTTATAAAATTAAAAAAAAAAGCTTTTATACATAAAAAAAAGCAGTTTTCTTATTAATAAAGTATTGTGATTAATTAGTGCCGCTAGCGCGGACCCACATTAAACAAATGATTTTGGTCCGGGAATGTGGCCCGCGCCAGCAGCACTAATTAATCGCTATATTTTTTCAAAACAATATTGTGATTAATTAGTGCCGCTGGCGCGGACCCAAATTCAACAAATGATTTTGGTCCGAGAATGTGAGTCCGCACCAGTAACACTTATTAATCACAATATTTTTTTCTTATTCTTTTGTGTTTAACAATTGATATAAAAATCGCAATATCATGATTAATTAGTGTGCTGGCGCGGATCCACATTCAACAAATGATGTGGCTCAGGATTGTGGGCTCTCGCCAGCGGCACTAATTAATCGCGATATTTTTTAAAAAATATCGCGATTAATTAGTGCCGCTGGCGCGGACCGACATTCAACAAATGATGTGGGTCCAGGAATGTGGGTCCGCGCCAGTGGCACTCATTAATCGCAATATTTTTCATTGAAAAAATATCGCGATTAATTAGTGCCGCTGGCGCGGAACCACATTCAACAAATGATGTGGCCGAGAATGTGGGTCCTCGTCGGCTGCACTAATTAATCGCGATATTTTTTATTGAAAAAATATAGCGATTAATTAGTGCCGCTGGCGCGGACCCACATTCAACAAATGATGTGAAGCCGGGAACGTGGGTCCGCGCCAGCGGCACTAATCAATCGCAATATCATGTTAATAATTTTTTTTTTTATTTATGAAAAAAAATTGTTTTCTTTAAAAAAAACTGTCTTTTTATATTAATAGGAAAACTATTTTTTTATATAAAAAATAATTTTTATATTAATTGTTATAAACAAAACACTAAGAAAGTAAAAAAAAAAAGAAAAAAAAGAAAAATGGGATGCGGTACCAAGACGGTTTCAGAGGCGGTTCATCAAGAATTTCTCTTAATATTATTATTCCTGAATCTCTCTTTGTAAGTTTTTATACTTAGGGCTTTCGTTTTGAAGATATCCGACATGGATTTTGAAATTAGGGATTCTTCTAAATGAGCTTAAGCGTTCATTTTTACTTTAATTATTTGTATTATGGGGCTATTTTAATTTCATATTTGATTTGTTTTGATATATGTCAGACTGTGAATCTTTCTCTTAACAAAAAAACAAACCCATTACTTCCTGGCTCTTCTTTCTTGATTTCTTAGGTGGTATGTCCTCTAATGTTTTTCAGTTGCACTTGGTTGGATCTGTAGGTTTGGTCACATAATTAACTCAATTTTGTGTTAATAATGCATATGTATCACGTTTTCTCATTTTTGGATGGCTAATGGCTTATGTTGGTTGATGTGGCATTTGAGATTTGACAAAAGGTCTAAATAAATGTAACTGACCCGTCTCTTAACATGATATTATATGTGGGAATTATAATTTTGGTCATTTACAGAAGTGCTACATTTAATTTATTATCACCGTAATACGTTTTTCCTTTTTTATTTTTATTTTTCTTTCATGGAGGTGCATGTGTTGGACCGCAAAAATCCCTGGTGAGTCTCTTATTATTTGTTCTTTCTTTTTATGAAATTATGTTAACATTAATTTTAATGAGATGAGCTATTTTTTCATCAATGATAAGAATGGTGACAAAATTACCGATGGGTATAAAATATTACCCCGAATAAAATTCATACTTAATTTATACAATTTTTATAGTTGATATATATATATATATATATATATATATATATATATATATATATATATATATATATATATATATATATATTCGGCCATTAGATGCGTGGCCTTAATGCTAGTTAACACTAATAATGGAGTATGTTGTAGTTGATGTGACACATGTCATAGTTATTAGACTATCGATAGTTTTTTTTTTGGTAGACAACAGGAAAGAAAACACAACAAAACATAAAACAAATACTAACACATCATTAGACAAAGAAGAAGCCCTCCTCCTCAATTTCCCTTTCCATCATCTGAATCAGTATCTCAGGTGCCTTATCAAACTCCATATAGGTGGTGTCCAACTCTCTTGCAAATTTAACCATGCAGTCAGCCGTAAAATTGCTTGCTCTTGGTATATGAATGATTTTTGCATTCAAGTCTTTAATCAGGTCCTTGCAGTCTTCTACTATATTCGCCAACGGGTGATTTTGGACAGTCTCCTAGTTGATGAGATTAATGGCTTTCAAACAATCATTTTTTGAGCAAACTCTTCTCCATTTCTTCCTAAGGGCAATGTTTAGACCGTGAAAAATTCCTTCCAGTTCTGCACGCAGGGGGCTAGCAGTACCTTGCAGTTTCCTCGCAAATCCCACTATCCATTCACCTTCCTCATTTCTAACCACCCCACCAAATGAACCCATTCCGCTACCATGATCAAATCCCCCGTCAGTATGTATGATAAAATTTCCTGCATTTGAACATGGTTCAGTAGTGAGGATAACATGATTTTCCCCACTAAATTTTGCGCTCTTGCTATATTGGGCTTCAAAAAAGTAATTTGAGAAGCTCAACACAAGTCTGGCAACAGTTTGTGGGGACTCATTTACCTTATTAAATATGAAGTTGTTTCTAGATTTTCAAATATGCCACAATGTAAATATAAAACATTTGTACCTTTCATTGTTTGGTTTGCCCCAGACATTCAGTACAATCCAATCATTGATGTTACAAGTAGAGTTACTATCAAAAGATTGGTCAAAACTTAGGTTGTTCCAAACCTCCTGAGCAAAGTTGCATTCCTTAAAAAGGTGAATGTTGTCTTCCATTAGCCCACACCGTGGGCAGTCTCCACTATTCATGAAGCCTCTTCTCATGCGTTGTTCATTTTTAAGGAGTTTACCATGGAGAAGTAGCCACAAGAATGTGTTCAGTTTTGGTGGAATATTGAGCTTCTACAATTCTTTCCAAACCTCCCAAGGACGCGTTTCATCTTTTTTTTTCCATAATACATTAATAGAAAGAACTAATAGAGAATTTTCCATTTTTATTTGGGTTCCAAGAGGGTTTATCTTTACGTGTACAAGTTCGAGGAAGGGGGATGTTAATGATATCATATCTTGTGTTCAAATTGAAGAAAGAATCAATAGTATTAACATCCCAAAGTCCGTTGTCATCAATTAATAAGTTAACAGAATTATTGCTTAAGATCCCAGGTTGTTCTTCAGCATCTAAAGTTTTTTCCCCCACCCACCAATCATGAAGTATATTAATGTTTCTACCATTTCCTACATTCCATTTGACATTTTTGGTTAAAATCTCACGACATTTTATGATACCTCTCCATATGTGGGAAGCGACCTTCCTTTTTTCCCACAATCTAGGATTTTGGTTAATTTTGTATTTCTTCTTTAACACATTTGCCCATATGGAATTATCATTATTCACGAGTTTCCATCCAAGTTTGGTAACTGAAGCCTGATTATTTATTCCACATTTTCTCAACCCCAAGCCCCCAAGACTTTTTGGTTTACAAACTTTATCCCAATTTACCAAATGTATCTTTTTCATATTATTATTGTCGTCCCCCCCCCCTCCCCATAGAAAGTTTCTATTAAGTCTATCAATTTCATTACAAACTTTTATAGGGAGCATAACTGTTTGCATACTATAATTTGGGATTGTGGAAGTCACTGCCTGTATAAGAGTTTTTCTCCCAGCAAGTGAAAATGAATTTTGCTTTCCATCCCGCCAGTCTTTTTTGAACTTTATCAATTATATCCTTAAAATGTGAACTATTCATTCTATTGTGAATAAGTCTATTACCAAGGTAAATACCCAGGTCATTTGCGAGACTCATGCCAACACATATGACTTCTCTCCAGGGCTTCCCTTTTAGGGATATTTGGGGAGGCAAACACTTTTGATTTGGTATAATTTATTTTTTGACCAGAAACATGACAGAATTCCTCAAGAGTTTTTATGACCGCTTTACACGAGTTAGGATCATTTTTTGTGAATAATATAAGGTCATCAGCAAAAAAAGAGGTGGGTGATGGTAGGTCCATTTGTGGACGCCTTTATTCCTTTCCATTTATTTAAATTAACTTTACCTATTATCATAGCAGATAAATATTCCATGTACATCACAAAGAGGTAGGGCGATAGAGGGTCTCCCTGTCGAAGACCTCTAGATGGGCTAAAACTAGGGAGAGGGGTGCCATTCCATAGAATAGAGGTGCTAGGGTTTTTAACACAACTCATAATAAGATTACATAAGTTTTTTTCGACATTAAACCATTTAAGAACTCCCTCTAAAAAATCCCAATCCACTCTATCATAAGCTTTCTCAAGGTCCACTTTCAAAATGAGGCCCCCACTTTTGCCTTTTTGGTTCATGAGAGTATGAATAATTTCTTGTGTAACAATACTGTTGTCCGAAGCTTGTCTCCCAGGGAGGAAACTAGCTTGTTGTGGGCTGATATTTTGACATAAGATAGATCTCAGTCTATCCACAATGATCTTAGCTAGAATTTTATATGAGACATTACAAAGCGTAATAGGTTTGAATTGAGTTATGTTTTCCGAATTTTCAATTTTTGGGATAAGAGTTATGTAGCTATTATTAAGCTCCGCGGGGAATAGGTTTTCGTGAAAGCATTTTTTACAGAAGTAAAATAGACTTGTAACGATGGTATTCCAAAAGTGTTGATAAAGTAGTGGTTGGACCCCATCAGGGCCAGGGGCTTTTAGAGCTTTCATACTAAAAGTCGCTTTTCTAACTTCCCTCAAGGTTATGGGTGTGGTTAAAAAGATATTATCATCATCAATAAATCTCATAATATCCAATTTACGAAATTGGCTTTGAATGTCATAGTTAAACTCAGCTTTAAAAAGGTTACCGAAATAATCATTAACATGATTTGTAATAATAGCACTATTATCAATCCACTCTCCATTGATGTTAAGTTTATTTATACGGTTTTTTCTACGTCTAATAATTGTAGACGTATGAAAAAACTTTGTGTTTCTATCACTTTCATTAAGACATTGTATTCTCGACTTCTGTTTCCATAAACCTATGTTCTAAAAGGCCCGCCTAGGCTCCGCCTAGGCCCGACTAGGCTTGAGGCTTGAGAGAAACGCATCGCCTACGCCTTATTACACCTTATTACCCCCTATTCTTAGTAAAAGGCTTAAGGCACACTTATTTTAAACAAAACAAAGGATTAGTTGACAAATATTGGTTATGGAGCATGAATGTGAGAAAGATGGCTACCAAACATATGGATATATTTTCAAAATTCAAAGTATGTACTATTTTATTATATTATTAGCCTTGGAATAATTAAAATAATAAAAAAAGGACAAACGCCTTTTTACGCCTAGGCTCCTAAGGCTTGAGGCTTGACCTCTACGCCTCGACCACGCCTCGCGCCTTTTAGAACCTTATAAACTTTCTTCATGCTTAAGTAATGTATTAAACTCGTTACGAAGATGAGTTTCAAGGTTGTTTAGATTATGGGAATACAAAATTTCCTGGGCTTTTTGGATACCACTGAGACGTCGGAGAATCCGTTTTTTATTTTTGAAGATGTTACCAAAAGTGATTTTGTTCCAATTACTGATTTTTTCCGAACACTGTTGTATATTGGTTTCAAGATTAGCCAAGTTATTCCAGTTTAGTTTAACAATGTCATTAAAGTCAAGTCTATCAAACCAGCAAGCTAACAATTTAAAAGGCCTACTATTAGAATATTTTTGAGATATACCTTCAAATCTGATAATGATAGGGCAGTGGTCCGAGGCAGTTCGGGGAATGTTTTCAACTCCCACATCCGGGAATTTAAGACACCATTCAGCTTTAGTAAGACCTCTATCCTGTCTAATGAGAGTGTTCGCCATTCCCTTCCTACTGTTAGTCCAAGTAAGCTTTGGTCTGGAGCAACCTAAGTCCGTGAGTTTGCATTTGTTAATGTTATCAAGGAAGATTGTAATTTTGTTGTCGGACACCTATTTTCCCAAGCTTCTTTTTTCAGCATCACCCAAGTGGTCGTTAAAATCTCCGGCAACAAGCCAAGGGAGATCAATAGTCTCAAAAATATCAAAAAGGTTGTCCCAGAGTTTTCTTCGTAAGCGAGGGTGAGGACTAGCATAAATCGCTGAGAATATCCATTCTCCATAGTTCTGTTTGGTAGCCATGAAGTGGATGGCCTTCCTAGTAATGGAAAGAGTTTCAAGTTTTATGGAATTTGGGTTCCAGGTCACCCATATGCCCCCCGATCTTCCCACGGGTTCCGAGACCTCTTTGTTTGTGAGCCCAAGGCTATCAAAAAACTCAACTAAACTATCAATATGAATGTGATTCTCAACAATAACAATGATATCGGGGTTACATATATTCTTGAGTTCGGTGATAGTGGGTTTAAAAAGGGGTTTACCCTCCCCTCTACAATTCCAAATAATTGCTACCATTGATGAAAAATGTTGAATGTAGGTGTTTACTTCATCAATCGACATCTTACAACTGTTAGCAACTTTTTGGATTGCTTGCATATCTCTGTCTTTCCCTTCCATGATTGCTGTGGTAGTCCACTCCTTCTCCCACGAGGTTTCTAGAGTGTTGACCGGTAGCTTGATTTTGTAAATCTTCTAATTCACATAGAATATTGTAGCTTCCTCCACATTCCCCATTAGGTTTATTAGTGCCTCCCCAGTAAGGAGGGTTTGGTTCTGGATCTGGACGTCTCCGAGCATGACCAGGGGGAAAGGAAGGTTCATTTTCAATATGGTTTGTGGGCGTAGGGACTGGGGTTGGGGTATTTTGTGTGTTTAATTTAGTGGGTTTTGTAATAGAACCAGGCATGCTAGAGACTTTTGGGAACCCATCTCTTTTTTGTATCTTGCCTACAATAAGGCTATTACTTTCAACTGTCCCATTTCTGGAGTTATCAACTCCCTGACATAATGGTTTGGCATTTACTCTTCTTTCCATGTCCCGTGTAGCCGTTGTTTCATTTATTGCGTTTTTCTTATATATATTTTCTTTTATTACGCTCCTGTTTGAGTAGTTTGTTGTCACCTTGTCCACACCCGCAATCTTCCTTTTTAATATCTGGTCACGGTTTAATCCGCTATTACTGTTGTTTGTTGCTGCCAGTTCATTTGTTTTTTTGTAGGGTGTTTTGGTTGCAATTTGTGGACGCCTCCACGTGCCTTTCGTGTAATGATTTTTAATGGTTGTAGTTCCTTTTCCTTGTCTATATCCTATTGTGGCAGATTACTTCCATCGATATCCAGTGCAGCATACCTATTGTTTGACTTTCCCAATGTACCCCTATTTCCATTTTGACTACCCTTGTTTTTTTCGTTTGTATTTCTTCTATTTATTTGAACCAACATCCAAGGACCAAAACTTTCTTTTTCCTTTTCCACGTCAGCAGCTGTATTTTCTATTCTACCACCTTCTGTATTATTCTGCATATAGCCGTTATCGACTATCACTGTAGTCTGTTCTGTGCTACTATTGTTTGGATTTTCCGATGGTCTGAAGTTTTGAGGAGGTGCATGAAGTGGGCAATAGTCAGTTTTGTGGCCTATTTTTCCACATTTAAAACATATATATGGTAGGTACTCATATTAAACTCTGTATTTTCTGCCATCCAGTTTATACGATGGTATTAAAGGTTTGGAAAGATCCACTTCAACACAAATTCTAGCATATTTACCTCTTGTTGAGGAAATTGAATTAACGTCTGTCTTTATGGGCCTTCCAAGCTTTGATCCAATTTGGAACAGAGTTTTTTCATCAAACCACTCAATTGGAAGTCGAGGGAGTCTGACCCATAGCACTGTGGTAACCTGGTTGGACTCCATAGGAATAAAGTTAGGTATCCATTTGCGAACAATGAGATAGTGGTTGTTTATTATCCAAGGGCCACCTGTTAAGACATTATGATAGTCCTCCTTCATCATAAATTTAAACAGGAAGTGTCCTTCTTCTAAGTCCACGACTTTGTAATCTCCTTGTAGATTCCAAAGTGTGGGTACTCTCGCACATAGAACCTTGAATCCAATGTTTCTACCAAGTAGACTAACTATGACGCTATCACTCCATTTTCTTATGAGTTTCTCAATGTGTTTTTATGGGATATTTACTACTAGACATAATGGGTCTTCTTCCTCTTCAACTGGGTTAACGTTAAGATCCATCATATTGCTATTGGTTTCCATCGAGTTCTCCATTTCATCCTCAGACCACATACATATATCATCATCGAAAAGAATATCAGAGTTTACCCTTTTGTTCACCACATCCTTATAGGAGAGTGTTTTCTTTTGAACTGTCTTCTCATTTTCAGCAGTGGTAGACACTGGTTCTGATTCATTTTCGTTGGTAGATCCCTCTATGATCATATCTGAGCTGCTGTCATCCCTCGTGACAGTCGTGCCTTCAGAAGTATTACTCTTGTTTTTTGTCACTTCTTCATAGTTTTCCAATTCCATATCAACAGCACCTGCATGGTTTTCCTTATGTTTCTTTTTGCTCCTTATAAGCAAGTCTTCCTCTTCTTTAGAGTTTCTTAGGAATAATGGTGGTGGTGGTTTTCCATAGTTACCAGCCTCTAGAACAGAGATTTCAGGGTGAGCTGTATGGGTCTCTTTCATGTTGGCTAGTGAATAATGGTGCTACAGGAAGTAAACAGTAAAGAGCGTTTTTCATAAACAGTACTACCGATAGTTATTACGCCACCATATGCGTTAAAAACTGACTTCCAAATAATCACCTTTTACGTAGTCATAAATGTGTGATCAAAATGTAACAAAAAAGTTTGTTTAGTAACTCTTTATCTATGAACTTTTAGTATTCTTTAGCAAATTATCTATGAATATTTTGATATACTTTTGGTATTCTCACCTTTCATATTCTTTTTTTACATCCCCACTCATATTATATAAATAGTTCATATTGAAACCCATATTACCACAACCGCTGACACTTCCTCTCAGCCTTCGTAACCTTCTGCAAACACACAATTGTTGTGCTCACTGTCAGATTTGGTTATCAGACCTTGCTAAGCCCTCCTTCCTCCACCCCCGTCGCTATAGCATTCGTGCTTTTGAGCTTTTTGTGAGGAGCATGACTAGCTCCATGACATAACTTCTCAATGGTCTCAATAAATTGGACGTTTTATAGAACGATATTGGGAACTGGTTTTTTGAGTCTGAAACTTCATTCCGGTCATACTCATTGTTTTTATTCAATTAGCCAAATGAATTATGCTCTGTATCAAGTTTTGTCCTCCAATATGTATCATGAGTTTGCGTTGATCTTATAAAGCTTTGGGGAAGATTTTGGTATATAGTGTATATATTGCTTATATATTTTCAGTTGTTGTGTGGTATTCCAAAAATCTTCTTAACTTTGATTTCTCTCTTCCTATATTATAGTTTATATTTTGATAAAAAAAATCGATAAATATTTTTTTAATTCTTAATATCCTCTTTTAAAAATATCAAGTGGGTATATTGTTTGGTAATTATCACACACAATATAGAGAAGAGAACTTACGTAAATACTTTGAACAAAATAGGCATGTATGTATTTATACATTTGGTGTAGATGGCAATTTAACATTTGGTACAGATGGATACTGTAGAAAAGACTACATAATTCATCTATCTTTACAAGAAAAGTTCTTAAGACTATCTTAAGTAGGCTAAGTGTCATATCTCATATTTTGGAATAGAAATATGTGGATAACTCTTTGATTTTTACTATTTCTTTTTAATGAGAACTCACAACATTTTGAGTCAAGTTGACTAATAAAATATAGAAGATCTTGGAATTTTTTTCTCATTGTGAAAGTTTAATGATGCAAGGCTGATAATTAATTTAAAGTTAGGGATCCACAATTAGTGAGTTATTTTATAGCCCTTTTGTGTTGACGGGAAGTATTTGTAATGTTAACTCGAAATGTAATTGTGAACATTATAATATAATTAGCCACTGGTACCTTTGAATGATATATATAATTAATTTCATTTTATTAGTTCATTTTCAAAATTGTTTTTACTTTATTTACTACATGCAATGGGTGTTTATTATGTAAAAAAAAGAAAGCAGGATTGAGGTAAAAAATCCAGAAAATTGCGAAGATGATATAATTACTTATTTTCTCAGATAAAAAAGTTGTCAATGTCTCACATTGTTAAGATTTTGATGTTTAAACAGTTGTAGGAAGTTATGGAGATGTGAAAGTACCGTTTGGAGAATTTTTTATGCCAATTGACTTTACCTAATTAGCAATTTACTTTAGTACAATTTAATGTGTTCAAATGATGGTAATTTTAAACATACACATATCTTAGGGTGTGTGTGTATTATGCAAAAAATAAAATGTGTCATGATTACAAAATGCATGCGCATTGCGGGGGGTTAAAAATTAGTTATAATAGAACATAGAGAGGAAAAAATAAAAACTTATTCCGTTCAGTATAGTGGTGATCAAGAATATCTATTAGGACAAGAAGTTATAGAAGAATTAATAAAATTGTATAAAGTACATAGAATAACGAATGAAATGTCTACAAATCATCTATATATGATAAAAAGAAACCTTTAATATAAAAATATTCATTCCAAAAAATCCTTATAGAATACACTTAAAATATTTTAATAAATCTATGAACTCTGACGATGTTGAAGAAGCACTAGAACAAAAAAGAATTTCTCATTGTAAAGTATATAATTATCCATATAACCAAACAGACTCAGATGATTCCACATACTCCGTTACCAGACACAATATTGAAAATATGATGGAAGGATGACAAAGCAAGATGTAATAGCTAAAGGAAAACGTCAGTGACAATTTAAAAAACAAACAAAAGGACTGATAGAAAGATAAAACGACATAAAGAAAAAGTAAAAAAGGACGGACAAAAAATTCAAAAGAGAACTCACGAGATTCCTTTAAACAAAAGACGTATATAGCCCTACTTTTTCAAATTATTGAAGGAGAAAAAGTGTAATTATCCAACCTCAGTTTTGTATATAAACATTCTCACCATATCATTTTAAGAGACCTCAGAGACAAAAGAAGCCTTAGAACAACATGATAACTCTGTCTCTCTCAAAAACTTCCGATCAAAGTTTACCGACCAGTCTTGTAATAATTATCTTTCAGAAGCAACAACTTGTAGATTATCTTGTAATTGTAAGTATTTTATGGCCTGTAACTTATTTCATTGTAAATTAGTTTGTAATCTTATGTTTTATTCTAAGATTGTATAATTTTAATTTTATTAAACTTTTTGGGTAAACCACTCTAAGTACTTAGACAATACTCCTAATATATGATTATATTTTATTAAAGGATCCTTGGTAATATATTCATCAAGAACACTGATATGGATATGTGTTAAAGTTTTGATTATTTTTCTCGGTGTCCTGTATGTTTCCATTGTCTCCGTTGTTGCTATTATATTGGCTTTTAGGGTTGACTGGGCTGCTACAGTAACCTCTAGTACTGTTACAAAAGTCGAAACTATTCATAACACTGTATATATAATAAATTGGGAAAAATGGGCAAAAATATTTTAATACTGAAGATATAAATTTGGTAAATAGTTATAAAATTATACAAACAGAGGCATCAATCATAGGATAGGCTGGAATCCTATTACAAAAACCAAATAAAGAAAGCAATAAAAATGAAGATATAATTTGTAAATATTGTTCAGAAAATTTTTGTGAAACACAAAGCACATTACCTTATACGGATTTAGAAATATTAGGAGTAATTAATACTATAGAAAGATTTCAATTACTTTTAGAAAAAGAATTTTTAATTAGGACAGATTGTGATAATATAGTAAAACATTTTAATAAAATTAATCAAAGCAAATCAGCTACTAAAAGATGGCTTAGTTTTATTGATAACATAACAGACAAATGATTTACACCAGAATTTGAACATATCAAAGGTAAAGATAATAAATTAGCCTATATTTTGTCAAGATTAATTACTAACGCTTCTTAAATTTTTATATGTATATATATGTATATATATATATATATATATATATATATATATATATATATATATATATATATATATATATATACACACACTAGGGTATGCCCGTTCCTGAAGGCACGCTGATAATTTTGAAAAGCATAAAGTCGTGCCTTGGTGTGATGGCAAGTGCCCTCACCAAAGCTACGACTGATCTTGGGTTCAAAACACGGGAGAAACTTCTTCATATATGCCCGTGCAATTTAAGTCCAAAGTATTGAATGTTTACAATTTAAGTCCAAGTTTTTTTTACAACACGAATGTGAAAGTTTTTAGAAATTTGGGCATTATTTCCTTTGTTTATAGAACTATCCACCCTGTTAAAAAACAAAATAGTCCACAATAATAATATTAATACTCCATCTTGGACTTTGCATAAACATCATAGCCCTCAAATACAAATTTAAGTCTGTTTTTATTACAACACAAAAGTATAACCATTTTAGAACTGCACATTAGCACTTAAGTCATTCCTTCCCAACAAAAGTCACACTTCTTTAACCAGAGTCCGCACTACACATGAGATGACGAGATTGAAAAAACTCAATAATACAAACAAATTATACACAGAATAAAACTGAGTCTGTCATTGCTTAAAAAAATTACAACACACTATTCTTCATTAAAAGATTGCTTGGCTTTCACCACCATCAATCCACTAACTATGCTGGTGAATCAAGGCTTGTGCATCCCCTCCCCCCCCACACACACATTTTGCTGAGTGCCAGTTGTCGCTCGTAATTTGTGCAGCAGTTGGCTGGGGTAGAGTGGAAGAGCTGGTACCGGGGAAGTTTCCACCCAATTGATTTCCTTTTGAGAACAAATAAATATATGGAGAGAGTTTAAAAACCAAATTACAAGTATAAATTAAAATTTTATGACATACTGAAGTTGTCGATTTACATGACAAAAAGACTGGAAACTCACCAGTAGCAATTGAATGTGCAGCCCGACATAGATGGGTTGTGGTCGGTGTGAATTGTTTGGTTAAAGGACACAACGTATAAGTATGGGATCAGATGTATCCCTTAGCCTACTAAGAGCAAGAATGATAGCCTAAGAATTATTTCACTTAATAACTAACAAAGAATCACTTCACTTGAATATGTGATGTTCAGAAGTAAGCAACCACATAAATCTATTGGTATTTGACATAGTAACCATACAAAATTCAATAACATTTCAAGAATAATATAAGCATTACTATTATTAAATCAAAAGTTGGTGGAAATGAATTAAGAATATGTACTTCCCTTTTTCAGAATGTAATAAAGCGAGGGATTAGAGAGGGCCAATAGTACTGCAAAAAAAATTAGAAACATAAAGAATAAAAAACTCATTAGTTTATATGCATAAAGAATAAAAAACTCAGCTAAACATAAAAACCAACCTCTAATTATTCATCCATTAATTTAATACCGATAACTAAATAACATATTTAGTGATGATTTATAGAATTAACACCGAACAAAACTAAACCAACACAGTTTTATCCTTATCTCATCTTCACATTACACGCATTCTAATAATAACAAATTATAAAAAAAAACATAAAGTGAAATACCTTAACGTTAAATGTAAAAATTGTTTGTCTCTGTCATGAGCATCTATGATGAGGCAGTTCAAGTGACTGCGTGAGACCACTGTTCAGGACGCATTACCACAGAAGCAAAAATTACAACTCTGATCAGGACCATCTAATCCCTGCGCAAATATTCAAGTGAGTTATATGTAGATGAATTAAAACTCATTCATATGCAACAAAATGGACAGAAAACATTCAATATTTTAGTCATAAGATGCATTAAAACAAAATATAATAGGTGAAGTTAATTTTATATACACGAGTTAGTGTGGTTTATAGTATAAAAAACAGCTTGAATAACTAAACACTGAAAAATAAGAGATATGTCCTTTACAACGTAACTTAAGTAGGAACGTCGTAAATATATAATGAGTATGATATGCGGTAAGAATTTTAAGAATGTATACTTACACTTGTCACACCAAAAAAGATCAAATAGTGTAAAACTAACTTGTTAAAAAATTTAGATTTTAAGAATGTATATTCACTCTTGACACACCCCAAAATGTACTTACACTTGACACATTACCAAACACGCATTGAGCGACACACTAAAGGCTCCGGGTCCCGACGACACTTTCTCCATTTACATTTAAAAAATCAGTACAAAAAAATCAAAGTTTATGAAAAAAAATAACCACAGTTTGATTAAATTTTTCCTCATATAGTCCACTTTCCAATCTTAATCCGAAGACCAACCTTAAATTTCGCCTCAAAAGTAGTCATCGGCGATCTCCCGGTGAGAACATTGTCTTTAATTTGGTACAATAAAACTTTTGTGTCCAACCGAATTTTGAGTTTGAAAACGTTTTAACAGTATATCCGATTTTTGAGGTCGACTCCATTTGAATCTGATGCTCCGGCGACGGCAGTGTTCTCCGCCCTCTCTCATCCTGCATCACTAACCATAGAGCATAGATCTAAAAAGAAGAAATCAATTAAGATGTATCAACAAATCAAATATAGATCGGGCATGCAAATGAACCCACCTAACTGCATAGATTAAATTCCAAGTCCTAAAATATTCACACAAAAAAAAACCTAGTAGAGGTTACCATGGGATTACTTTGAATGGTGGTGAAAGATAACAAATAGTCCCTGCTAATTCAAACCAAAATTCATCAAATCTGCAAAACAAAACCAAATAAAGAAAAAAATAAACATGCAAAACCAAACTAATCCATGTCCTTACTCTTCTTCAAAACTCAACATTTACACAGCATACTAAGCAAATTTATTCACCACACTATTATGCTTATATAAGATAATTCTCTTTACTATAGGTTTGGCTCACCTTAAGGATTGGGGATAAGCTTGTCCAAATCTTCGAGGGGGTGGAAAAAGTCCTTCTGCTCCAAACAGAACCACCTTCACTCTCACCTGAAGCATTTTCAAAAGATGATTTAAATGTTCAGGAGGTTGAGTTGTAGCTACATCTTTGATAAACGAAACATGTTGAGAGAGAGAGTGAAAAAAATACAATAAAAAATATAATTAAATAAAGAAATCTACATCAATAATAACAAAATTGAAACATAAATTGACATGCTCGTGATCGCTATAAAGATCATAGACCTGCTCGCCATCGCTGTGATAGAGAGCCGTAACTGCCAAAGACTGGACCATGTAATCAAAATAGAATGCTTTATTCTTGACCTTTTTTTAGAGAATAGAATTGAAGGTCCAAAACTGAAAACGCAACTAACAATTTCTCCAGAATATCATAAAAGGGAAGTTCATTTACAATTGCTTGTTAACTACTCGTCTTTATATTGTTGACATAACGATTGTAGTACATTGCTTGTAACACTGGTCTCCTCTTGTTGCTTTTCCTTAGATGGATAATTATTATAATTAAAAGGTAGAGACTGAGACTCAGGCACTTTATTCAAAACAAATACTCTAACTGATGAAGACTTGAAATAAATTTACCACCACCAGCTGCCCCTGGATTATCTTTTTAGTGGAGTTGTCAAAATTAGTGGTTTTCGTCAGGTGATCTGTTAGGTTACCAGAAAGTTCTTCAGAAACATTTCTCCTCTTTAAATTATTATTTTACATTTCACCATTGTCAATGGTAGACGAAGTTAAATCCTCATCATCATCGAAATCTTTATCATGGATCCTCCTGATAACCTTTCTTGATCCTTGAAACAATGATTTTATAAATGCTTCGTCCTCTTATTCGAACTTCTCCTCTATACTCGGAACTGAGCACTCCAGGGCCTCAAGCATTGAATCTACATATAAAGTTGGATGTCCATTTCTCTTTTTGAGTCCAACGCTTTGTTCTCCAAAGATTTCATCGCATCTCCCATCTCTTCAGCCTCTCTTTTTCGTTTCTCCTCATCAGTAACCTCATCCTCTGCGCGCCAAGGTTCAAAATTCCGCGTTGCACCTGATTCTGCAATATAGTCTGAATTCCGTGGGTCTGTCTTCATAGTAATTTCGACTGAGCACTTCGTGCACTTGAGATAAAATCTGAATATTTGGATTACCAAATATGTCTCTCCAATGACGTCTTATTTGCGGGAATTGAACTTGGTGCCCTTATAGATGTGGTTGCCACAGGTGTTGCAGCGTATGCTCATGGGAAGCATCATTCTCACCTTAATTTGTTAATTTTTGGGTTGTTTCCTCCGAGGTATCTTCGCAGGATCGATGTTCGGCGAGTAGTACTGTCCATAATTCAAGACACCAATAAAAAGAAATAGACAAAAAATCCCCAAACCCATAAAACAATTGACTGATATAGCCATAAAATGCCCAAATTGACACGAACAAAAAAATAATAGACGGAAATCCAAAGCCAAATATGCTTATACATTCACCCCAAAAGCATTGAAACCAAATAGTAAACCGTGGAACCACGATTAATACCCAACAATCCCACACACCACCTCCACCGACACTCTTACAGAATGACGAAACCCTCAATCGAAGGAAGAAAAAAATATAGAAGAATTATAAGAGGAAAAATAGAGATATACCTATTACATAGCAATGGCGTTGGTGCGATTCGAAAATTGATTCAAGCCCATCACTTAGGGACCTTAGTCCTGTTGCTTTGCCATTGAACTACCCAATAAAAGTCTTCGATTTCATTACTCCACAGATGCAATATTAACAGGTTCAATTCCGAACTTAGATCCGCTCACTCATATTACTGCATTCCTCACCAGATCTGTAGATTTTCATAAAGCGTAGGGTTCTCTTGTGTAGTTAAAGCTTAAATTCAGAAATTCACAGTCAAACTAAATATGGCACATGCATTTCCAACTGAATACTACAAAGCTATTGGATTTACAGCATTAAAAGTCACTGATTTCATTGAAAAAGTAAGATGCAACTATGGGAATTTACTACAGGGTCACTGATTCCATAACTGTAACATTTTAGTTATATTTGGTGTTATATTTTGTCTTTACTACTGGGTTTATTGTTGTTATATTTTGTGTGTAAGTAACAGTTCTTTTGTTCACGATCTTTGCATATGTATGCAACTATGGGAATGGAGCTTTTAAGATCTTCAAGGGTTCTTTTACTCATGATCTTTTGTTTTTGTACTGAGGTGGTTGTTTAAAAAACAATTACTTATAGATATTTAATTATCAAATTGGTTATATATGAAGTTATAGTAGAGAGAAAAGGCTTGTGACTTGTGTGTTGGGTTGACAACAATGTCTTAGGATCTAATTCAACAAATCATTACACCACGGATGAAAAAAATATAACCAAAATGAAATAACAATAGATTGAACAATCAATTTCAATGCTTTTGTAGACATTATTATGATGTTAAAAATTCACTACAGAAAAAACACAACCTATGTTTAGACAAATGTGAACTATATATAAAAATGAGGTCAATAGTAGTGGGGCATAACCAATTTGTTTGATAGCAATATCAACTTAGGAAGGGTTTAAAACTCCCAAAACAGTACTCGCACAACATCGTTAAAAAATATCAATATCCCATTCAACTAATTATGAACTCCACCATGGTCTACATTATCACCCCTAGATATCCCATGTAGCCCTAAAATCGGAGAATCTCATATAGGCTTTACGAATCTCATGCAGTTTGCGAAATCTCAAAATCTCAAAATCATGCCTTATATCACAACATCATGTAGATTTGAACTTTTGTTTACCAAAATTAAAAAATTGAATTCACACACCCAACAAAGTAAACAAGAAAATAGAGAGCAAAGAGTGTAGAGATTATACCTGACATAGCATGAACCCCTCAACCCTGAAAAAAAAATAAAAACTCTAATTAGTACCTGAATAACAAAAATAAACCCAAAATATAAACACCTATAAGACCTAAACATATGCTATGTTTTTTCCATAGTGAATTTTTAACATCATAATAATGTCTACAAAAGCATTGAAATTTATACCTGACATAGCATGAACCCCTCAACCTAGAAAAGAAAATAAAAAATCTAATTATTACCTGAATAAAAAAACTAAACTGTGACGAATGGGAGTTTTCTTTTCGGCCATTTTTATTGGGCTACTCGTCTGGGCCTGTGATGGCAAATCCGGGTACCCATAATTGCCCCTAAAGTTGTTAGGCCACAATTTGGGCTCAATAAATTTAAATTATTTGTCATAATGGCTCTCTTATAATTTGTGTAACTCTTCCCAAGATTGAAAACTCTTCCCAATAAAAATGGCCCAAAATTTGGTCCCCTCGTATCTCAACTAAATTCAGCTCCGACTTAGTCCACTCCTAAAATCTCGTAGGGAGATATTATAGGAGTAGAAGATGGACGTGGGGGAGTCCAACACCCCCACTTCCCGAGAATAAACATGTATATAACAAACCCTAAGCCTGGGGCAAAAGGCACGTATTGTATTCTCTGAAAGACACTCCCCGGAGTACATAGAAATAATACTGACTGCACCACTGTGGACATAGGCATTCTTGCTGAACCACGTACATACTGTGTTGTGTGATTGACATTCATTATTTTTTTTACTTACTTGAGTGATTGCGCTTTTCTTATTTATTTGTGTTGAATATAATTGTCACCACATTTGGCACTGTCTGTGGGAAACGTTTGTCTTCCTTTAAGAAAGTCCTCACCAACAAAGAATTTAGAATGTCTGATCACAGCAGTAACGCCCCTCAGGAAGGGGATATCCAAGAGAAGACTGCCCCTCATATGATCAGATCTGAAGTTCGCCTTTCAAATCAGAGGGCTCGCCGAGAGCGACAAGCCTCGGAATAAAGTCAGGGACCAACGAAGTCCACGCAAATCTCCATATTGATCGATGCGTATGAGGCAAGGTTCCAAGAGCAAGGAGAGTCTGCTCGCAAACAGGAGGCAGGCAGGGATGCTCGCCTCAAAAGGAGACTGGAAAGTATGGAGAAAGAACTCCATTGTAGCACCAGGCGACGTTCATACCGCACTCCTAGCCCTCAAGTGAGCAAGTCTCGCAGCCGAGGAAGGAGCCCAAGACGCGATTCCCAGAGAAGTGCTAAGCAAGAGTTGGATGACAACTTGCTCGAGCAACAACGACTAGCTTGCCATTACAGGAGCCCAGCTCGAGGTGATGAGGACATACGAAATTTGGTTCGAAAGGAGATGGACCAGCACCCAACACATCGGGGTGCCAAATCGACTTGGGAGCTTACTCGTCGAGATCTCAGGACTCAGATGAAATACCCTTTCTCTAGAGAGATAGAAGAAGAAGAAGCCCCCCAAAAGTTTGCAATCTCGAGATTCAAAATCTATGACGGAAAGACTGACCCTATCGGTCATGTTAGGCAGTACAAGTAGGCCATGACTCTCTAGAACCATAGGGATGCCCTAATGTGATGAATTTTCCCTTCAAGTCTCCATGACGTGGCCCATAAGTGGTTCTAGAAGCTCCTTCACAGGTCTATCAGGAGTTTTAAGTCCCTGGTTGAGCTCTTCACGGCTCGCTTTATCACCAGCAGCTCCTATCCGAAGAGGATGTATGCTTTGCTAACAATGAAGAAGACGCCTCAGGAAAGCCTACGGGACTATGAAAAAAGGTACTGGGAGCTGTTCAACGAGGTCGAAGACTGCTCGGAGCAGGTAGCAGTAGCCTCTTTCAAGATTGGCTTACCCAGATCTTGCCTTCTGCACCAATCATTGACAAAGAAGGAGGCCACCACCATTGATGACCTGGTGGCTCGCATCGAGAAATACGCCAAAGTGGAGGATGTGACCCGCCTTGATATAGGGGAGAACGGTTGAGCAAGGCTCACTGCCAATGCAAAAGATAAGCTTGAAAATCAAAAGAAAGGAGGCCAGAATGGGAGCAAGAATGGCTCCAAGAACGGAGGCAAGAATGATGCTTATAAAGCATTTCAGGCAATAATCACTATCTTCAAAGAACCAATTTATAAGATCCTGGCTAAGATCAAAGACGAGCCATTTTTTAAGTGGCCTAGAAAAATGGTAGGAGATCCCTTGAAGAGAAACAACGCGCTGAGATGCTCCATTTATAAAGAGGGAGGACATAAGACTGAGCACTACAAAGCTCTTAAGTCTCACCTCAAAGAACTGGCCCAGTGTGGGCACCTAAATGAGTTTGTAGAGAATAAGGTAGACAAAGTCACTGCTAATGGAGAAACAAGACCTAATAACGTACTCAAAGACGATGCTGGCCATGAATTCCCAGTCATTCATGGGGCATCTGATATGATGTAAATTCAAGGGAATTTAGCCCGGATGGAGGTGAAAAAGCTTACTGCAGTAATGCAAGCTTTTCAGATCGATCCAGCGAAGACACAATCAGGGAAGCGTCGACGAGCAAATGACGTCGACTATAGCAAACATATCGTGTTCACAGATGAAGATCTGGTGGGGGTTAAGAACCCCACATCATGACGCCTTGATCATTACGCTTAGGATAGTCAATTATGACGTCGACAAGTTGCTCATCGACCAGGGAAGCTCATCCGAGGTAATGTATCTCGACCTATTCAGGAAATTGAAGTTAAGCGTTGCCAATTTGAAGGAAGCCATTGTCCCTCTAGTTGGCTTTGCTGGAAAAGTGACTATTCTGTTGGGAAAGATCGTGCTGCCGGTAAGGGCAGGAAGTGTCTCTAAGATAATCGAGTTTCTAGTAATCGACATCGACTCGCCATATCAAGCTATCCTCGGTAGGGGATGGCTGCATGTGATGAAGACAGTCCCTTCGACCTACCATCAGAAACTAAAGTACGTGACTGAGCGAGGAGTGATGGAGATTCACGGAGATCAGGCGATGGCAAGAAGGTGTTTTATAGCATCCATCAACCCGAAACTAGAGAAGAAGGTTGAGAAGACCAAAAAGAAAGTCGAAGAGCAAGAAGGTTTGATACCTTCAAAATAATAGTTAAGATATGGAAGTCCCGGAGTGGAAGAGACCAGGCTCCTCCCCTCTGAGCGGGTCATTGAAAACCTGGAGGAGATCACAGCCGGTGGAAGCAAAAAAGACATGAGTTTCTTGATCGGGACTTCTCTTACAGATCAAGAGAAAAAAGAATTGATGGTGATACTGAGAAGCAATCTAGATGTTTTCGCGTGGGAACCATACGAGATGCCTGGCATTGATCCTAGTGTGGTTTGCCATCGATTACACGTTAACCCCACTTTTAGGCCTATCGCACAGAAAGCACGATGAACTGCACTCGAGAAGGCTAAGGCTATGGAGAAGTAAGTTGAAAAGTTACTGAATGCAGGATCCATATGGGAAGTCCAATTCCCTAAATGGCTATCCAACCCAGTAGTGGTTACAAAGAGTAATGGGAAATGGGGAGTCTGCATTGACTTCACTGACCTTAACAGGGCCTACCCTAAGGACAGTTTCCCTCTCCCTAAGATCAACCAATTGGTGGACGCCACAGCAGCTCACGAAAGAATGAGTTTTTTGGATGCATATTTAGGGTATCATCAGATCCCTCTATATGCACCAGACCAAGATAAAATAGTGTTCATCACCACTGCCGGATTATACTGCACAAAGTTATGCCCTTTGGGCTCAAGAATGCAGGAGCAACCTACCAGCGGCTGGTCACCAAGATGTTCAAAGACCAAATGGGAGATACCATGGAAGTATACATCGATGATATGCTCGTCAAGAGCAGGAAAAAATAAGACCACCTCTCGGGCCTATCAAGGACCTTCGAAATCCTCAGGAAGTACTGAATGAAACTCAACCCGAGCAAGTGTTCTTTCAGTGTCCAGTCAGGAAAATTTCTCACGTACTTGGTCAGCGAGAGAGGCATTGAGGCCAATCCGGACCAAATTGATGCAATCAACAAGGTACAGCCACCCCATACGATACAGGACATGCAGAAGCTCACGAGCATGCTCGCCGCCTTGAACCATTTCATTTCAAAGTCTTCTAAAAAGTGCAAGCCATTATTTCAGCTCTTAAAGGGAAACAAGACAGTGGAGTGGAATTAAGATTGCTCTAAAGCATTGGAAAAGTTCAAGGCCTATCTTAGCAAACCACCTCTGCTCGTCATACCTTAAAAAGATGATTCCATGTACGTATATCTCTCCGTCTCCAGCCACGCCATTAGTTCTGCACTAGTGTGAGAGAGAGCAGGAATCGATCATCCAGTTTATTATGTGAGAAAAACCTTGTTGGATGCTGAGCAACGATACCTACCACTAGAAAATCTCACCTTCGCACTAGTAATAGCTTCGAGGAAGCTGAAGCACTACTTCGAAGCTCACACTATCATCGTCCTTACATCACACCCCCTTAAAGCAGTCCTGCGAAAAGAGGATCTGTCTGGAAGACTATCCAAGTGGTCAGTATATCTTGGACGATTCGATATCAAATTTTAGCCCAAGAATGCAATCAAAAGGAAGGTCCTCACAGATTTCATCGCAGAATTCACTGGCGAACAGCCTTGCGACCAGCTTTAACCCATGAAGCAAATGGAAAATCACCCATCAGTAGGAGTCTGGCGGCTGTTTATCGATGGAGCCTCCAACTCAAAGGGGGCAGGAGTAGGCATTGTGCTCGTCACTCCAGAAGACATAATCCTCGAGAAAGGGATCAGGCTTGGATTTGAAGCCTCCAACAATGAGGAAGAATATGAAGCTTTGATAGTCGACCTGCATAAGGCACGGGCACTGGGGGCAAAGCAACTACTAGTGTTCGGTGACTCATAATTGGTCTCCAATCAGATAAGTGGGGACTTCAATGCAAGAGACGAAAGAATGGCAGCCTACCTTGCCTTGGCAAAGAAGCTAATGTCCAGCTTTGAAGAAGTCAATGTCTAATAATTTTCCTGAGGACAGAACAACCATGTCGATGCCCTCGCAGCCCTAAGTTCAGCGATCGATTCCGACTTGAAGAGGACGATCCCCATCGACTTCCTCGCCCATCCGAGCATCAACCAGAGTGATGAGCCGCCAAACCTAGAACACATCATCCAGATCGAGTCAGCGCCCAGTTGGATGGACCCTCTTAAGGGACTATTTGAAAGATGGCACACTTCCCAATGATAAGAAGCCCGCTCATTAGATAAAAGTCAAAGCTGCTCGCTTTCACTTATCTCCTTAGGGAAAACTGTACAAGAGATCATTCACCGGCTTTTTTCTTCAATGTGTTCATCCGAAGGACATCGAGCAAGTTTTACACGAGCTTCATGAAGGAATCTGTGGAAGCCATATTGGAGGAAGGTCACTAGCTTTTCGAACAATGAAAGAAGGAGCTTGGTGGCCATATATGCAAAAAGATTCGGCAATATATGCTCTCAAATGCGAGAAATGTCAACTACATGCTCCTATGGCTCACCAACCTGCCAGCGACCTAAAATCGCTCACCAGCCCATGGAATTTTTCCCAATGGGGGATGGACATCGTAGGCCCTCTTCCTACCACAACCGGAAACCACAAGTATCTTTTGGTCACAACGGATTACTTCACCAAATGGATCGAGGCAGAGCCACTGGTAAACATTTGAGATGAAGATATGATGAGGTTCATATGGAAAAACATAATTACCCATTTTAGAATCCCCAGAACCATCATCACTGACAACGGAACACAGTTCGAGAGTGGACCTTTCCAGAACTTCTACAAAGAACACAGGATCAGGCACTATTTTAGCTCGATAGCATACCCCAGAGCAACGGTCAAGCTGAGGTTTCCAACAAAATAGTGATCAATGGGATGAAGAAACGACTAGAGTGAGCTATAGGTGCATGGGTGAGTGAGTTGCCACATATTTTGTGGGCTTACCGCACTACCCCACGACGAGCAACTGGGGAACCCCATTTTCACTAATATATGGAATGGAAACAATCATCCCTTTAGAAGCTGGCCTCCCAACCATGAGGTCCACCATGGTTGACCAAGGCCAGAACGATGCAGCATTACTCACTGAACTTAACCTAGCTGACGAACTCAGAGAACTGGACTTGGTAAGGCTAGCGAGCTATCAGCAACAACTCGCGAAACACTATAACAAAAAGGTCAATCCAAGGGCATTCCAAGTTGGAGACTAAGTCTTAAGGAAAGTCCTTGGTAGCGTAGTAAAACCATCAGATGACAATCTAGGGCCATACTGAGAGGGACCATTCAAGATTAAAGAGATGATCTACAAGGAGCCTATCACTTAGAAACGCAAGAGGGCAGAGAAATACCCCGAGCATGGAACGCAGCCAACCTAAAGAAATTCTATTTCTAGTTTTTTCTTGTCTCTTTTATCAAATTTTTGGAATTGGCAACTCATTTTTTATTTACTTGTGATTAATGAAAGTTGTTTGGAAGTGGCATTCTATGAAGTGTTAATTCTGTATTGAGCACTTTATAACTTGCACACCCTTTCCAAGTAACAGGTACCTTACTCAAAGCATAAAAGAAGGGTATCACCCTCCTCAAGTTTTCTTTATGAAACACGAACAACCTCCTAAGCATTTCCCCGGTAATATATGAATCCCTACAGGGGATCCTTAGGCAATTAGACCAAAAACGAATTGGTCACCGAACTATGTTTGGTTCAAAAAACCTGACCGGATAGAACATCCAAAACCAAGTGTGTCCTCGCCATTGCTACACTTGGGCCTAAAGGAGTGTAACGACACGACCTAAAAGGTAAAGCGAAGCAAAATGGTATCTCATAAGCATACTGGACTGGGAGGACACTCACTCGACAAAAACAACCCTACCAATCTACTCGGCCACGAAGGGCCCAAGATAGTTAAGTAAGAAATAAATGAAGTAAAAAATATATAACACGTGTTTAGTCGGCATGATCACCCAAAACATAGATATTATATCACTCCATCACATTTCCAATGAGAATATACAACACGTGTTTAGTCGGCAAGATCGCCCAAAACATTGATGTTACATTATTTCATTATATTTACAATGAGTTACAGTCAACAAAATCTTAATGAGGATTAGGCCTATGAGCAAGGTATTCAGTCACCTGTGCTCTTCGGCCGTCATCCGAATGAGGAGCCAATTCCTCCTCGACCTCGTTTGCATCTACCTCTAGCAACGGTCTAGGTATGGCATCTATAGGGATCCACTGGTTGTCCCTTCTGAAAGGATTGGGCATCAAGGTTGAAGGAGAAATTTCATGACGGTACAAGATTACTGAGTTCCTTGGGACTTGCAGCTCCCTAAGGATGCTCAACCATCCCCTAATAAAGGATGGTTCTTCAAACTCTGTCAGCCTCGTCGGAGCATCTATCTAGCCTTGGTCATAGCCATCAGCCCATACTCGCCGAGGACCTTTCTTGAACAAATGCCTCAATAGTGTAACATCTCTCTTTAGTCTAGTTCCTATCACATAAGCTCACCGAACATCATCACGAAGCTCGTCAGCCTCCCTGACTGAGCTCCCATCACTAGCATCAGCTTGCGAACCGGCCGATGAAGATGAGCCCCTTAAAACTTGGGGTGCAACGCTTGGTGCATGCTCCCTGAGTCGCATTATCTCTCTCCTCAGAGTCTCATTCTCCTACTGAAGGACTTCTCCAACTTGATTGATTTCGGAGGCATCTAGAAGCTTGGCTCTTAAAGTATTCACTTCCTCTTGAACAGAGGCACCAACTTCTTCCATCTCCTGAAGTATATCCTTTAGTTTGGTGACGAGATCTGACTGATCCTTACAGTTCTTATTCCTTATCCTAAGAGACTTGCATATCCAAACAAAGGCTTGGTAAACTTGATTGCTCACATTAGGACCAAAGATTCTTCCCAGTTGAGAGGTGGCAGGTATATATTCATCTACATCAGTCAACTACAAGCCATAAAAAGAATTAAAGAACAAATGAATCAGTACACTGAAGGGGAAAGTATTTTTCATTTCATTTTAAAATGGAGGTCCAGAGTATATCGATAATCAGTAAAGAACAGTACAGACAAATAAAAAATACAGAGGAAGTCCTAGGATAAGACTAGCTAGCAAACTCAGTTTGTTCAGAGGTTGCCAGTTGCTTTCCCTTATTAGTAATAGCAGAGGTAGCTCCCTCGGATGGAACAACGACTATTCCCTGGGCAAGAGGAGCACCAACAGGAATAGTCTTGGAGGCAGGGGAAACACCTTTAATGGCTGGGGCAGGAGCTTCGTCTACAATAGGCTTTGGGCCTGGATCATGCTCATCGAACAAGGCAGAATCAATATCCACCATGGAAGCTAGAAGATCCTTATTCTAGCCCTTCTTGAAGTTCAGACGACTGATGAATTATATGAACCTTCCTTAATAGTGGCTGCCTCAGACTTCATCTTCCTCAGCTTCTCCCCTAGCACCTTATTTTCCTCAACCACGTCCAACTTGCTTGAGCAGACCAGATCGTAAGACTACCTCAACTCATTTAGTTCCTTGATCGCCGCCTCCCTTGCTCTACTGGCTTCAGCAAGGGCGAGATTAGAGGACTTTTTGACCTCAGTGGAGGTCTTCATACTGGCCTCCATCTCAATACCTTTCCCCTTCAGCTCAGCATTCTGCTTCTCCAAATTCGTATTTCTACCCACCAGCTCGTCGTGAGTATGGTAGAGAACAGCGAATTCAGTGACAAACTCCAAGTAAAAAGAAAGCATTAGAAGAAAGCAGTGAATAGAGTATTACAAGTGTTAAAGAATAGAAACAGACTTATCATGGCTAGCCTCTGACTCACTTACAGGTCTAAATGGTCAGTCCCCATTACCCTTTGTCGATCAGCAGGCAAAACTGCTCTCTCGAGCAGCGCAAGAGCCAGTTGGGGAGATGTGGCGATCGAGGCCCCCTCTGACAACGCAGACTTGGTCACTAAATCTTGCCCGACCTTCCTCCTTGCTTCCACGCTCCTCCTCTCCTCCTCTCTTTCCTTCTCCCTCTCAGCTCTCTTCCTCTCCTCCACTTTCTTTTTCTCTTCATCCTTCTTCCTCTCACCTTCTTTCTTTCTCCCTCTCTCTCTCTCAACTGTTCTTCCTCTTTTTTCTTATTCTCCTGCTCATGAGAAGCAGATTGAGAACCAGTGGCGACATCCCCACCGATAGGCTTTTTGCTTCTTCAACTGTCGAGCAAGAAGCACAGCATCTTCATCATCATCATCATGGATCAGATTCCTCCTAGGGGGAGCCATATCCTCGATTGAACTACTGGATGTACTCGAAGACTCTTGAGCCTCAGAAGACCGTTTCGAACTGGAAGACCCTTCACCACTGGATCTTGCCTCACTAGAATCACCTTCAGCAGCACCCCTATTATCACCCTCGCTACCCTCACCAGAGCTGCTCTCTTCCTCGTCCAAATGAATTGGATCTGCAGCAGCTTCTTCAGTAATATCAAACTCGGGGAGACTGTCTACAGGTCGTGTAATGAAACTAGATCCAATATTCTTGTACTCCAGAAGAAAAGCAACTGATCGAGGATGTTCACCGTCAGCCAAAGGTTCTCTGATGTTCCAAGCTTTGATCAGCTCGACTGCGTGAACCTCACTAAGAGCAGGTTCCAAATTCTTCATCCTCGCTGAAAAGAAGAGAAAAGAATATCAGAGAAATTATACATCAACAAGACTCCTCCCCATAAAAGGGGACTATGAACCTGTCAGACCTCGACCCCTCGGTATGGAAAGAAAATTTCCAATTTCTAGCGAGAAAACCCTCTTGTCAGTAGTCCTTATGGGAATCAAGTAAATTTACTACCAATACCCTGTGAGGAATCCTAGCCTTGAGGTAAAGAAGTCCAGAGCTCGTTCACGAGAAAGAGTAGCAGAAGCTAATTTCAGCAAGCCCCAGATTGATGCCATAAAGTTGGTTTATCCTATGGACACCATTAACTATCTTCCAAACGTTTGGCGAGCACTGCGCCGGGATGATATTGAAATAACCAAAGAAATGTAAAAACAAATTGCTCGGAGGGAAAGTCAGGCCCCCTTGGGACATCAAGAGGACATGAATCCAATGAGCGCCCTCTATCTCTCTGACATTTTTAGGGAGAGGGACGCACTCAATGTCTACCCAGTCTGGGATATTATAGAACTTCCTAAACTCAGACACAGTCCTATTACCTATCTTTGCCATTTATAATTCCTAATTATGAATTCGGAGAAATCTTAACAGAAAAGAAAACACACACAGAGAGAGAGAGAGAGAGTAAAGGGGACTTACGAGACGAAGGTTTGGCTAGGACGATGTAAGATCACAAGCCTAGACGACGAAGAAGGTTGAAAGCAAAGTAAACAAAGACCTGGAGAGGAATGCGTAACACCAAAAGCTTGAAAAAGATGAGAAAACTTGAAGAAGTTTGAAACGACAACTACAGACTGCTATTCCAAATGACCTTTAAATGCTTCCAATCATCGTGCACATGACACGAAGCAAGCTACCGCCTAAATCAGTTTTCAATCTTGGGAAGAGTTACACAAATTATAAGAGAGCCATTATGACAAATCATTTAAATTTATTGAGCCCAAATTGTGGCCTAACAACTTTAGGAGCAATTGTGGGTACCCGGATTTGCCATCACAGGCCCAGACGAGTTGGCCAATAAAAATGGCCCAAAGTCTGGGCCCCTCGTATCTCAACTGAATTCAGTTCCGACTTAGTCCACTCCTAAAATCTCGTAGGGAGATATTATAGGAGTAGAATATGGACGTGGGGGAGTCCAACACCCCCACTCCTCGAGAACAAACATGTATATAACAAACCCTAAGCCTGGGGCAAAAGGCACGTATTGTATTCTCTGAAAGACACTCCCCAGAGTACATAGAAATAATACTGACTGCACCACCGTGGACGTAGGCATTCTTGCTGAACCAAGTACATACTGTGTTGTGTGATTGACATTCATTATCTTTTTTTCTTACTTGAGTGATTGCGCTTTTCTTATTTATTTGTGTTGAATATAATTGTCACCACATAAACCCAAAATATAAACACTTATAAGACCTAAAATTGATTTCAACGGTCCAAGAAATAACGAAAATACAAACTTTAAAAGTTCAAATACAAATATGAGCGTGTGAGAGTGAAACTACATAAAATAATGTCCGAAATTACATAAAATAATTTACATAATCAAATGAATAAATTACTTCCAACGGCTTCACTGTATAAACCACAACCACTATTATTATTTGCAAAACAATCTGAAGCAAAGAAATCCCACAATAAAAATAAAGAATTATGTATGGCATTTTCCCAAATACCTTGTGTGCACTGTGAGAAAATGTGAAACATTCAGAATAAGAAGAAAATGGAGAACCAACTAGAGATAAATATACAAATAGAAAGCACTTAGTCCGCTACTTCGGGCATTGTAATGGATCTCTGGCATCGCCATGAAATGAACGGAATGTGAAACCAATAATGCACATCTGTTTGAATGGGAAATCAAAATCCTAATGTTAAATCAAATCACAATTGTTAAATGAAAACCCTAATATAATTCCAAACCACAAATCAGACCCTAAAGTGAAATACCTTTTGAGAATTTTAGGGCATGAGCTAGAAAAAACAAAATCTTACTAAAAAGTAGCACCATTATATTGCCTTGATTTCGTGTTTGCACTTTTACCGTGTGATACCTAAATCGACATACCAAACCTAAATTGCCACCTTACCTAAAACAATACACATTCCATGCAAACACTAAGTATACCACACAACGAATTAAACATATAACAAATAGAACTAATATCATATTTAAAACAAACCAAAAACCTAAATATTACAATGCAAACACCATGAATTTCGCTTTTATTTTAAACCTAAAATCGAAACCATATGAAACTTACCTAAGAGGAGTAGAGGAGTAGAGAATAGCGGCGACATGGATTCAAGTGCGGCGGCGACTTAAGCAATGGGGAGATGGTTGGAGGAGGGTTTCAGGTAGGTTTTTTTTTAGGGCTTGCTGATGAGAGAACGGGAGAATGAGAGGTTTGTGTGAGAAATGAGTGAGTCTAAACAAACTAATGAAGTGATTTTGACGAAAATACCCCCAATTTTGAATTCAATGTCTAAATTTGGTAAGTAAAAAAATGTGACACCCTGACTAATTAAATACCGGGTAGCTACTCCTTTATTAAATTAAACCAAAATGCCAAGTTGGCTCAGTTAATAGCATCACTGTCGAAAACATTTTATTATTACTAACCACCTAGTATTTAAAAAGTAAGTTGCCAAATTTTAATTAAAGTCTGATTAACATGCAGTAAAAGATTTAAAGCAAGAATAATATCACCATTCACCATAACGAAATAATAGAATAGCCATCACAATATAAATAAATCCGGAGGAAAACTCCTCACCACAAACTCCACAACTGAAATAAATAAAGAGGTACTGAATACTGAATTAATACATGCCAAAGTCTGAAAAACTGAAATGGAAAGATCTCTAATAGAACTTAGGCAACATGCCCTATAACTGAAGAATACTGAATATGGAATCCAAATGATAGAAGCGTCTAAAAGAAAATCCCTGTAGCTTCCACAAACAGCTACAACTCGTCACCTGAATGAGTATCCTATGCATGGTGTCCTTGTGGCTGGGCACCTAAAAATGGTTTTACAAGAAAATAGATTTGAAGGCAAACGGGTCAGAGCCCGAATGTGGAGATATTTTAAAAACCTGCAAGTGCTTTAAAAACATTTAAAACATTAAATGCAAAGTACATGTTAGGACGTGCACTCACATGAAATTCTCACCTCTCGTCTAACTGTGCACTCCTAACGTAAGTACCCATCTAAAATGACACAAACCACTAGCTAAGTGACATCATAACCAGCTAGACTGTCATAGGTTCTACCCTTATTACTCGGTTCCCATTAACATTATAACGATCTCAGTAAGTAGGGGCTTAACGTAAACTCAGATGCTCAATATGCAATATATTTCACTATCAGTTAACCCGTTATGTTTTTCTCGAAACAATACCGTAATTATATTCACAACATTAACATGAAGGTTCCAATTAATTAAGTGTATATTATTCACATCATAAATATAAAATACAAGCACCCCGAGAACTAAGCTGCGGTGCACACATACTCTACTATCCATCCCGGTACATCACGTACATAAGGATCACATATTCCGAATCTCTCAGGAATAGTTCACAGATAACAACATCACAAATAATGGAGGCGAACACAGTCACATCACATGGGTCACGCACATACCTACGCTCCCACGATCAGCGGACTTATCAACATCCCAATAAGTCTTTCTATGACCTATGTTCATCAAGGTAACCAGTCTAAATCCGGGCAACACAAGGATTAGAGGGACCTAAGCGAACGCAAACCTCCCGTGATAGCAAGTATGGTAGGTATGTCATACACACAAATCATATACCAATACTAAGTAAACACGCATCTTAGTAATCACCGTAATTTAATTGTAGTACATATCGCATTCTCGTACCAACTTAATATATATATAACTTATATAATCCCGGTCCACATTTATACGCGCCATAATTTATTCTTACGTCGTAGTAGGCACTCACGTCTCAATCCATAATGTCTATTTGATTCGTTCCACAATTATAATTTACTCCTCATTATATCCCAAATGTCCCAAGTATACCAATACATCATCAAAGGAATGTTATCTCTATTCTCGAACAAGTTCACGGGACTCCCAAAATTAAAACAGGCCAAAAAGGCCTAAACTGCCAGCTCGTTAGAAGTCTCGTTCGAACGAGTCTGTTAGAACGAGATTTCGTTCGAACGAACTGGGCTATCTAACGAGATCTCGTTCGAACGAGATTATCGAACGAACATCCCTCTCGTTAGAACCCCAAACTATCAACTCGTTAGAAGCTCGTTCGAACGAGCTCGTTCGAACGACCTGGGTAGGTCTTCTAACGAGTGATCAGATTCAAGCCCAGAAATCCTATCTCGTTTTTCCAATTTCTCTACACCTCAAATCTCATCCAAACCTCAATTTAACAATTGTTTAACGTCTCTAATCGTCCCTAAACATGTTAAAGTCACATACTAACGTATTGTGAAGGATTAATTCTTCCTAAACATCATCAAATCACAAAATCTCTACTCTTTTCCCCAATTTCTCAAGAACATAAACCCTAGAATTTATCATCATCAATTCCCAGAATTTAATCCGTTTTTATAACACATAAATTTGTAATTCTCTTAATTCAATCTTCCAATAACGTTTCTACATGCAAACCTACATCCACCATTAAACTAACAACTCCAATTTCATGGGTTTTCCTTTATCTCTCAAACAAGAATGATTATCAAGATTTCTAACATGGAAGAAACATTTACTGCATAAAATGTAAATTAAACCACTTGCCTCGAGTGTCTCTGAATTTGGTGTTGGTTTGATGAAGCTTTTTCTGCAGTATTCCTTCTCTCTCTCTCTCCACAAGCCTTCTTCTCCAATGGCTATGGTGGCTAGGGTTTTCTTTGTGAAAGTTTTGGAAACCTAATCTAATAACCCCCGTAGCTTATTGGGTCATTAAGGGTTGGTTAGTGGGTTTAGTGGGTAACTTCCCAATCAGATAAAACTCTTAATTTTCGTCACTTTTAATTCCCAAAAATACAAAATTACCAAACTACCCTTTATGTTGCCGGTATGGCCTAAAAATACCCCGGGACCCAAACTAAACCCCCGGCTAGTGTTTTCTGACTATCTCGACCCTTCCGGACGCGTTGGTGCACTCAAAACGTCCATACGGTTAATAGAATTTAAATTCACTTTTATAAATAAAATAATTATATCCTGACGCGACTGTCACTCGCGTCCCAATAAAATGTCCAAATTGCCGTATATCAATCTCACGACAAATTCATAATTCAATATTCATAAATCATCATACATACTCAATATAGTCAAATACCAACTCACATCTCGCTAGTATTTTATCCGGATTAATTCCCAATTAATTCTCATTTAATTAATTAATCCCAAAAATAAATATTGCCAAAAATACGAGGTATTACAAAAAATAGGGGGAAACTAAAGAATTGAGGGCAAAATAGGAAGTGCCAAAAAAATTCATCTTGATGACATCATTGTTCTATCTTATGACATATATAAGTTTCCTACTTTATTATATAGATATACTAGGGTATGCCCGTGCCTGAAGGCACGACGCTAATTTTTAAAAGTTTACGTCGTTGATAGGGCCATACATCGTATTAGTTCGCAATTGATAAATAGTTATGGAAAATAACCTATGGTACGAAGTTATTAGTTTAAAAAAGGGGGGCAAAATTTCCTTTGTTTATGAAACATTCCACCTTGTTGATGCTAAATCTGATAACTTAAAAAATTTCCTTTGTTGATGCTAAATCTGATAACTTACAAAATTTGTGGAGAATTTTCTTTATTTATAGAACAATTTGCCCTATTTATTAACAAAACTATCAACTATACTATTATTATTTTCAACCCAATGGTTGTACAAGAACCAACTAACAACCACTAACAACCATACACAATTGTAGTTATTTAACCAATCTGTCAGATTAGTAAACTTAAACAATCATAAAAAAAATTGTTAGTTAAGTTCACGTACAATAAAAGGAGAAGGAAGATATGATTTCAGTGAGTGGTTATTCCCACTCCTCTCCCATCTTCCCCCACACCCTTTTAAGGTCAAATGATAATTGTGCCCTTATATTTATATAATTTAAATGTTCATTATTTCACCTCCAATTAAAACAAATACATTTGATAAAAAAAATTATATTTTCAATAAAAAACTATTTTTAGATATAAAAAAACTGTTTATAAAACATAAAATCTTATCTATTTTTTTTATTAAAAAATTGTTTATAAAATGTAAAATTTGTTTTCTTAAAAAACCGTTTTCTTACAAAAATGTTTTTTTTGTTTACAAATTTTACTATTTTAAAAATAATCTTTTTACTATTTAAAAAAAACATGGTCTACGACAGCGGTATGTATAGGCGATCCGACCACCAATACATACTGTTGGCACGGACGATTTTTTCTAACGATTAATTTATACAATATTTTTTTAAAAATAGCTTTCTTTAATAAGAATTTTTTAAAAAAATCTTTATAACTGTTTTAAAAAATCCAAAACTGTTTTCTAACCGTTAATTTATCTATTTTTTTTATTTAAAAACTGTTTGTAAAACGTAAAAAAAAATGGTCTATGCTAGCTGTATGTAGAAGCAGTCTGACCACCTATACATATCGGTAGCACGAACCAAAAATAAAATTTTAAACAAAAGAAATACTTTTTTAAGAAAATAAATTTTACATTTTATAAAGATTTTCTCTTTTTTTTAAAAAAAAATATTTTTTTTTTATCTCTCTTTCCTTTTTTTTCGAATAGCCCTTCTCTTTCTTTTTCTCTCTCATTCATTTTTATTATTATTTCTTATTTTTAATTTTATCTTATTTTAATTATTTATTTAGTCTTATTATATGTATTAAGACAACATGTTTTAAAAAAAATAGTAATTTATTAAAGTCAAAATTTATTTTTTTAACAAAAAAATACAGTTTTTTTAAAAGCTAGGTTTTATAAAAAATTGTAAAAAACAAAGTTTAAAAATAGCATAGTTTATTATAAAATTTTAGTCCTGTTTTTATTAATAAAAAATAATGTTCAGATTTTTTGTTTAATATAATTAACATCAACTTTTTTTTTAAAAAAGAATGTCCATTTTTTAAAATAAATAACGAAATAGTAATTTTTATTAACGTCCATTTTAATAAAAAAATGTTTTTTTTTTATAAATAACGTAATGTTTTTTTAAATAAAAAATTGAATTTGATGATTTTATATTTTTTTTATTCAAAATTTATGTTTTTTTTTCAAAATATTACATTTTTTTTAAGTAAAGAATTTAGAACAAAAGATTATATTTGTTCAAATCATATATTTATTGAGGGCATTTTGGTCATTTAGTGTTTGATTGTTAGAAAGAGGGTGGGAGAAGACTTTTAAAGTGTGGGGATAGACTTTCCCTGATTTCAATATGTATATAACAAATGCGTACACAATTAGTTACATGACCAAAATAAAAGACCTCAGAGTACTGCTTTTATCAACCACCAGGAAGACTTTTATCAGCAAAAATAGCTAGTTAAATTCACTCATCGCATAAATAAAAATTCTAAGCTTTGGATAAAACTGGTGAATAGGAGTACTGATTTGAGCCACCCAAAATGTCAGTAGGGACAGTATAGTACAGATACTCGTACCAATCAACATCAGTAAAGAATAGTCATTTTTTTTACAATCTACTTTCGACTGATGGGATGGTCAAAATGATTAAAAATCAAACCATCATTTAGAAAATGAAGTCTGGCTCCAGCGTAGCCTCCCTACGTGTTTGGTACTTTGAAAAGCCCATATTTTCGGTGCAATGAAAATTTTTGTGGAAGAAAATTTAATGGAAGGCTTAAACCATAGTATATGACTGTGACTACTAAAAAAAATAACTAACGTTTTCACAGACATATTAAAATGAAGAGGTCCGCTCCGTCATATCACAAATTAATCAGTGTTTTGCCACAATTTCAAAATAAAACCTTGACTATAAGAAATTGACTAATCGCGAAAAAGAGTATAATTCAACTGAAATTGAAATAAAACAAAACCAACTACAAAAGTGAGGTCGATCGTATGCTCCGACACAAAACATTTTTAGTTATGTGCAGTATGAAATTTTGACTAAACAACATCATTGTCTTCTTCCTACAGTGTTCAAAGTTTAGCTTTCATTTTCAGTTCTTGGTTGCCTTTCAGTTCAGCGTTGAATTTCAGTTCTTGTTTGCAGTTCTTTCAATTCACTTCAGCGTTGCATTTCAACGTTCACAAATCTTAAACTAAACCCATAAAAAAATATTCAAGAAAATGATAGGATTAAGAATTTGCCTCCTCAGTTCTTGTTTGGAAAAAATTATCAAAAAGGCCAAACTACAACACATGTACATATTAAAAAAAATTAATTCAACACATTTGATAAACCCATCCGAAAGAACTAAACTATTTCAAGTGTGGTATCCTTACCACAACCACCACACGACGCCATCTTCGAACCAAACTGTCACATCGTATCCCGACACCACTATCACCAAACCGTGAACCACCAAAGCCATCACAAACCACAATCTGGCACCACCATACACCACCACACACCCAAATCATCATCTCTCAACCACCATGGTATGACCGCAAGACATCATCTCCAATCGTTAAAAACCCATTTCAAAACCTTTGAAACCACAAAGCTCATTTCCAAATTGATTTTAGAGAGAGAGGGAGAGAGATTGAACCTGTAAGAAAGAAAACCCGAGATGAGAGAGAGCATCGATCCTAGAGAGATAACTCTTCTCTGTTCCATACATTTAATAAAAAAATCACCCGTGTTAAATATAGATCTGCAAAACTAACAAAATTACCCATGTTAGATATATAAAACAATAAAAGTACAACATAGAAGGAGTTTCTGAAACCAAAATCAAAAACGAAAACTGAAAAGAATATGTTCAAAAGGTTAAATAAAATACCTAATACCCATTCCTATCAAAGAGGGTGAGTGTTAGAGAGATAGAGATAATCCCTATCACAAATATTAAAACCGATAGCCACCCATATATTGAAAACATTAAAATAGAAATGAATTAAATATCCTAATATTGAAAATAATAGCTCAAATTTTTTTTTATACATCCAACGAAGGGATACATAAAGAAGTAGAAATGAATAAAAGAAAGGGGCGAGAGAGAGATGTAAAAATGGAATTTTTGTGGCTACCTCGACTGTGATGGATCCATTGCCGAAAAAAATCTGAGTGAAACTTTGTTATTCAAGCCAATCGAAATGAAGAAGAAGGACAACATGTTGGTTAAAGAAGGAGAAGGAAAGGAAGAGGAAGAGGAAGAGGAAGGACGGTGGAGGTGTTTTTTTAGAGAGAGAATGATTCTTTGGAAAAATAATGATTAATTTGAAGAGTGGGGTTGAAAAACGTGTGTAAGATGGAGTGGGTGAGAGAGTGGACACTTTGGGTGAGAGGATCGAGGTTTGTGATGCTGATTAAGTCTCATCTCAGCCCTTCATTTCATGTCTTGTTGGCATTCATCCTCACCATGAAATGTCATAAAAACTTATAGAACAGTAAAAAGACCCTTGCCCCTTATTTTATATATATATATATATATATATATATATATATATATATATATATATATATATATATATATATATATATATATATATATATATATATATATAGCTCAATATATATACACATGTATAACCATAGGGTATCGCATAAATCTCATATATACCCCCAACTGTTTCGATCCCCAATGACAGATTGTACTGTTAATTAAAGTCTTAATCGATCTCTAAACTTAATTAAAGTCGGCATATTAAATCTTTTGGTTTACTCACAAATAAACCTAACATTCTGCAATTTACCAATTATCTCTCAAGCAAATAAAAATCTTGATACTTGAATTAACTAAGGAAACTCCTACCATCATCCCCATGGGCAAACCTCGGCCTGCTAAGGGGCCTAATTGACACAATATGTCGAATCAATTTTGTTCAAGGTAGAGGCCTGGGTTTTCCCCCAAAATCAAATTTTTAAATCCTCAACCTCCATTAATTCTCTAACAAATCTCCAAGGCTTACCCAAACCTTATCTTCCAACCTAGAATTATAAATGATCATTAACTTAATTCATTTATGTAAGAGTATAGTATTCTCGGTGTGCTCCATAGAATAGATTATCTAAATTTCTTGACAACCAAAACATGTTTGAGTCTTTATCCAAGAGGTCACCGAAAAGCTTCATCAATGAACTAGATAGAATCAATGTTGTACCTCAAATACACTACTTAAGAAGGGTATAAGACTTAGCGGATTTAGATTCACCTTAGGTAATTTGTTTTTATAGATGAAAAAACTTATTTGAATTAACCTTGGTTTTGTAATTTTGTCAAACACACGTGAAAATATACTTTTCATATTGAAAAATTTATTTTTATAAAGAGTTGCATATTTTTGTGTATTTTAAGTATGGATGGTCTTAATCTTTACCATTCATATTTAGAATTTCTTAAAACTTATTTTGAAAAATTCCTCCAAGATAAACTAGACAAAAATTTTATGGACACTTGTGCGACTTTTCTTGTGATAGATACAAACTTTCTTGCTACAGTGACAGTGTCTCGCCAGTCTTTCTTTCATGTCAAAAAGTCTCTAACTATTAGCGCGACTAGATTGCTTTAGGTTTGCTCTAGGGAGGAACTTTCCAACTGCAACAACACTGCGGAGAAATGTATGTGATAGCATCAAAAGTCACTGTTTCACAAGATATTTCTTAAATATCTTCTTGGTTAATGAGTCAAATACAACCTTTTGGGTAACTAAGACCTTAATGTGACTATTTGACACCATGAGAGTATGACACCTAGCATTTTATCCTTTAGCCCTTTTCAAAATCCAAAGGCTATTAGTTAAATGTTTTTTACTCTTCCAAACCAAGAATGAGAGATTTGAAAAAAATATTATTGCTGGTCAAGATATTTCATATAATGGAGAGAACATTTTTTTACTCCTCTTATTTGAATTCTTATCAAGCCATTGTTTCTAATAAAGGTATATTTACTCACCTTGTGTTCAAAAATCCATTTTCATTAGTGAGAAATTATTTTCTCTTCCTTGGCTTAGAAACTCGTTTTGAGATTTAAAGCACCACACCTTGGCAAACACTCCAACACACATATCTATAGGATTCCTTGAAAATCCTAGGCGTAGAATTTTAGTTTCTTGAAGGTTCCTTTTATGAACAAAAGTCTCTTCAACGTTTGAAAACTTTTGCTAAAGATTTGAACGCATTGATTGTGGACCAAAACATGTCATAGTTGTATTGCATTCTCTAGCAGATGGCGTTCTCTATGGATATTATGGTAGAAAAAAGAATCTAGTCGATCATATAATCGTGTGGTTGCAAGTATATATCTTCTAGTTATAAAACTCTATCATAGTTCTTTTACCATTCTTACTGACTCGAGGTTTTTTCGTTGGTTATTTTTCCCTTGTACATCCGACCTTGTGCTATTTTACTCTCTTCGCATCTTTTATAATCATTGTCTTATATGAGAAGATAAAACTTCAAGATTCTAAAATTTAGTAAAATATTTTATGACATAGACTTTTGGATTGTTAATCCTTTTTATAATATTAAATTAACAAACTTCATTCTTAAATTAGGGAATTAATGTTGTATTTGGGTAGCTACCATCAAGAGGCTCACTCTCAGTTACTAAGGGATTTAATTAATTAAACATAATTAAAGGTTCAATTATAACAATATTTAAGTTAAACTAAGTTTCAATATTTAACATACAATAGAATCATAATCACAGATAATCTCATATTTGAACTTTAAAATATCATTGGAATTCAATCAATATATGAAATTAGATCCTGGACAAGAATTCTAATCACATAATCATGATCCAAAAGCAGCTCAATTTAATGTTCCTCTTCAAAAATCTTAACTCTCTCAAATCATAATCAATTACCATTAATTAATCCTTTAATTCGTAGGTCCCTATTAAGCCTTTTTTGCCTCCAAATGAGCCCAAAATACTAGCCATAATCGTTCAAAACTTAGCCTAAATGTATACCTATCCCTAGACCCAACTTAGAATAATAGAAACATTGCGGACCTCTGTATCACTTAAGAGTACTCTCCCAATTTTAATACCTCATAATTCATGTTAATACTTCACAACATAAAATAAAACACATACATATTTATTTTACACGTAAACACATATAGGCTAATTTAATTAGTTACACCTACTATTCAAATATAACATGCGACACAAATAAATCACATGACATGAAAATTTAATCATTCTCTAAATATGCATTTTAGAATTACCAATTTACTAAAGTAATAATTAATTCTTATTTATTATTTTATTCTCATAATTAAGAATCACTAAATAAATACCAAAAATTTGGCTATTACAAGTTCCCCTTTCCTGCTCGAAATTCTTTATGTACCCGACTAGAACAGTTCTCCATACCCCTATCGCATGTTATCCTCCCTTTTCCACGTCGATTTTCCATCATTGTGATGCTCCCACTGGACACGCACTAAAGGAATCACTTTAGAGCGAAGGTTCTACTCCTTTCGATCCAAAATGGCAACTGGGTTCTCCTCTATACTCACTCCAAGTTGAATCTCTAACTCATTGAGATCAATGTGTACGGTAATGCATGTCTAAGAAATCTCCATAACATCGAGACATAAAAATCATCATGTACCTTCTACAAGTGATCCGGCAAATCTAAACGACATGCAATTGGTCTGATCTGATTAGTCATATGAAATATGTGATTAATGAGGTCTAACAATCCTAATTAATCATTAAATTCGTAGGTACCTATTCGGCCTATTTTTTGGCCTCCAAATGATCCCAAAATACTACTCAGAATAACCTAAAAAGTTAGTCTAAGGGTATGAGCCCAACTTAATTAGGATTGTTAGACCCCATAACTCATGCTAGAGTCCGTATCATTCTAGAGTCCGCTTCCAATGGTAATACCCCATAACTCATGCTAATATCTCACAATGTAAAATAAAACACATACATATTTATTTTACGCTTAACCGCATATAGTCCAACTTAATTAATTACACCCATTAATTAAATATAACATGTGGCACATAAATTACATAACATAAAAATTTAATCATCCTCTAAATTTGGATTTTATCGTTACCAATTCACTCAAGTAATAATAAATTATGCTTTATTAATTTATTCTCAAACTTAATAAATTATGATTCCATCCATAAAAGACTTTCACCGTACATTAATCACCATTTACCAATTTATCAATATTATTGATCCAATAATGAATCTCACCCAATAAATCAAAGTAATAAATAACTATTGCATGTGTCTATCAATTATATTTGGATTAAGAGCATTAAGTAAACCTAGTATGCTCGAGGTGTACATTGTCTTATAAAATCATTAAAAAAATAATGACCTCAAATTGTTCCCGTTCAATACACATAAATTGTACTAGCACAATAAGTTAAAACTATACAGTTTTTCGTAATCAAGATAGACCTACTAAAATATTGTGCTACAACCCTACTGATTGTGTGTCCAATTCCATCTACGACTGTGAATGATAAAACTTATATTCTACAAGAACTGGTGATCTAATCCTCTGTGTGTAAGTCATACTCTACACACCAGAACACTTACTGAGCAGAACAAAAGACACCAACAATATATAAAATACTACAAAACATATTTACATATATGATTCTCATTAAAATAGGAATAACTTATTTTATTATAGCAATAAATACATAATTAAATTATTACATAAAGCATTTTTTTAGTCTACTTCTCTAACAAAACAAAGTAAAGGAAAACAATTACTCTAAGAAAAGTAAAGCAGCTTACACTAGGAAATGTAAAAATAATTTAAAAGTACTGGCAAAGGGACTTTTCACAAAATGTAAAGAGAATTACAATACACCTTTAAAACTACTTCGAAGCAAGAAACTATTGTAAATGAAAGAAAATAAAAGGAAAAAAATAGGTAAAATGAGTAAATGTATTTTTTTTGTAGAGGGGGTCCCCTTTTTATTTGTCCTTTAGTTGCTTATTTATAGAGTTACTTACCATGCAACTTCTTTAATAATTGTTGGGTTGTTACCCAGTTAGATTTTCCCGCTTAGGTGTTAAAATTCCCTTAAAACCGTCACCTTAGTTCTTAATCCACCTTTAAAGTCAAAACACTCCACATATACCAGACTTTAAATGGAACGTGGATTAGGGTGGCTCTGGCACAACGTCCCATTATTTAGCTCGCACGGGGGAGTCCAAAGGACTCGTTCGTTCGGAGGTTCAGGATTTTTAAAAAAATTCTTGAGTGTCAATCATTTTGGAAACCATTTACATTAAACTAGCCCATTACATCTCGGGTGTGATTATTAACTTATAATTACCTATGGCAACATTCTATTGGATGGTAACTAATTAATTTTTAAGAATAATCGATTAGCGGATTGTTAAGCTTTACACGCCATATCCCATGTCTTATTCATTATTACTCTATAGTTAATGTGCATAAATAGTTGTCTTTTTGGTAGTGAAAAGATCTTCATCACAATCCATCAGTCTTTGGATATTTCACCTAAGCTCCTTGTCCCTTCTTATTCCATTTTATTTATATTAACAACGGCTATTTAAGAAGACAATGGAGTTAGCCCCAAAATCATTTATGAGTCTGGCTCTATTTCAAAACTAATGCATGATAATGAACATCCCTAGGCCATTGTCGCAGTTACTTCTAATCAGTCCCAAATAGAGACTAGGTTGATAAGATTAAATTACATGGGATATAACTAGTCTTACCGAATGTTCTCCTATTTTAGATTCAACTATCCCTCATATATTTTAGATGGATTTTTCCCACTTGGCATGTCTTCCAAAGTTTCACCTAGGCCTTCCACAGGTTATGTTAAATCATATCATTTAAGACTCTTCGATGGTTGGGCTGATCGGATCTTCTTTTTCCCCTCTTCATGTAAGGAAACGATTTCCTTTAAAATACTTAATAAATATTCGGTTGATGGTAGAGGCCACGGACATGTTGAAAATATTAAAATATGTGATGAACATATGGTTGAAGCTAGAGAAGCTGAGCCTAACTTCAAAGATATTATTCACAACCACCATCATCCTATTTTGGTCCATTTTGGGCCTCAAAAAACTCCTCCCATTAATGAATTAAGTGTTAGTCAGACCATTATTCTTCCCTATTTACCCTCAAATATCTTTCGTGAGTGAGTTATCCATCCTTCACTGCTGAACTCAAGAGGGCTTATGCTTGGTCCAGGTCAATCAAGCCCCTTTTACCCTTTTCAAATCGATGATAGTGAATATATGATCCTTTTGATTTCCTAGCATTTCACCACTTATGAGGACCCTAGGTACGACATGATTAATTGTATTTTATACACTTTTGTTTGTCCCTCATACCATATTATCTCGAACGGTGTGTGTAATTTTGTTGTCTTATCAGGCGAAATCGTCACCTTAGTGCCTTCAAAGTCTTGGTGACTATCTTAACCAAAGATCCCCTCTCTAAACTAATAATATACCCATATAATTTAGTTGGTTATCTTATTCTTGACCTGGAGTAATATGTTCAGGGTGGTTTAAACTGTGGTCACCCTTTTCTAAAGTACCATTCCATCGCCATTGATGTTGGTAAGGATTTAAAAGTCTTGTATTCCTTTTCTCACCTTCCTCCTTTTAATTTATTAAAAGGTTGTGCTCAAATAAATTTTTCCATGGCGTGTATGGTCCTAAATCTGTTTCAAAAATTGACCCCAAATACCTAAATATTACATTTTTATTTTTTTCAAAACTTATCCTTCCTTATATAAAAGGGTCAATCTACTTTCTGCTGATTTAGAAGACTATCGAGGTTGAGTTAAAACTTGTGATAATCTTCATATCTCTTCCACTAAAGTTTTAGAGGAGTGGAAGAAATTAAAAAGGGTTTATCTGAATGGTCAAGATGACCTAGAGATCCTAGGTTTGGAATTCCTTTCATCCAACCACATTTTACTCAAAACCAAGGAATTGACAAGGAAACCTCAAGAAGCAGTATTGATCTTCCAATATTATGAACTATTATTATTAGGGTTGGCCAAAGATAAATCTTACCTAGAGGTGGAGGAGAATCATATCAATTACTTGTGAAATACATTTCACCACTATGTGACTTACTATTTTCCTCATTACTTTTCAATTATGAGAGTGTAGTGTTATATTCCTCCCATTTTTATAATTTCCTATTTCTAAGCTATTAATGCAGATAATATTACATTTATTTTGAACCTTTGTTTGGAGTTTATTATTAACCAATGTGTTGTGAACATTATCATATAGTGTATTTGTTTTATGATTAATTTTAATTTAACCAATTCTATTATTTTTGGCATAATGTTTATTTCAACCATTTGGTAGGTACTTTATTATTTAACCAAATTCAATATGTTGCGTGTACTTATAACTATTTTTGTACTTTTGTGCGCACAAATATTTAAATTTTGGTATATTATGTATTAATTTTTATTATTGGTAGTGGTCCTACCAAATACCATTGCTCGTGTGGATGTGTCCAATTAATAACTTTATGTTCTTTAGTGGAATAAATAATCCACCTAAATGGATAACTTTTAGTTATTATCTTTTACCAGTATATGTGGCTATCTTGGCACCTAACATTTTTTTATTAAAATGCCGCAAATCTAATCGTGAGAGAATTTTATTAACATGTCGTAAATCCATTCGAGTTAGGCTCCACTTAACATTTAAAGATATTTCTTGACAAAGAGGATACAAATTGTTGTGAGGAGGTAGTATGGAGCCTCACTCGAATGGATATTGAAGAATGGATTGCGCATTTCTAGACGGTTAGTAGACTTCGGGGAAAGAAGGGGTGTATATAGTACCACTTAATGTGATATATTATAAGTGGAAGTCAGTATTAAGAAGAACATAGTGAGGACGTATCCGGGTGCACCACTCATAAACGGGAATAAAATTTTTGTCAAGCCGAAAATTCCAATGACGGAATGGACACAGGCTGGTAGATTTCATTAATGGGTTGCCAATATCAGGACAAGGTCAAGAATTCCTTTGAGTGCGGGGAATAGATTGACTGAGATGAAGTGATTGTTATTCTTAATTGGAATGAAGGATTTCACCGGTGTAGGGTGCTATCCAATATAATTGTGAATGTGGGTGAGATCCTTGAATCCCACCTCTGATAGAGATTTTCAGGAAGCGATGGGGATAGATTTTTATTTTGGGCATGTTGTGTCACCTATAAATGATGAGTATACGGCAGGCGATTTATAATGTTAATTAAAGCGAAGGATAAGCATTATAAACTGTAAGGTAATTGGGAGGAGAAATTACCAATAGGTAGAGCTATGTATAGACACACACGTACCTGTTTGTAAAGGATTGGATGCCTTTTTTAGGTTTCTGCGTAGTTAGACTTATCGTTTACCCTCTGGGTGATCCAAAGTGAGAGGATAACTAGACTTTGATTGGACGTGATGTAGAGTCCGTTGGCCATAATGGAATAACCCCAAACTGTTTTAGATAACTTTTGAATGTCTAAGACTTACGTCGCCACGAACCGATGTTTCAAAAACGGACATGAATGGTTAGATGTCCTTGTGTTTTCCCTCAGGATGGGAGCTGTGTGTTGGGGTGGATACGGGAAGCTGTCACCTAGTGATGTACGACTTTCCATTAGTATTGAAGCAATAGAGCTAGGGATGTGTAGGCTCATCTTATTAGAATGTCGTGGTTGCAGCATAATGAATGATGTGTCATTTTTTAAGTGAGACCTTATAACTTGTAAAGTATATCTATATGAAGAGATTTGAACAAGCTTGCAGATAATATGAGGCTACAGTGATGAAGAATTTTAATAGGTGGGCACCACTAGCGAGTGTACAATGGGGGGACCCTTACGTTATTATGATTTGAATTTGGGTACTAGAGGATGTCATGATATTAAAGACCCTGAGTTGTAGTATCGATCTTGTCCTAATTTTGAAGACGAAATTCTTTTGTAAGGGTGGAAGTATGTAATAGCCCGTATTTCTACGTATTTTGATTTAATTAATTGGGAAAATACGTTTTAGTTAAATTACATGTATGACGTAATTTAATGACAAAGACTGATTAATATTATATTATGAGATTTACTATGTGTGTGAATAGTAAATGTTGATAGTTAATTTGTACGACATAGTGAGTGATATGGACGTACTTGATTATATCTCACCCGAGTGTCGCGTGTAGACTAAATTGAGGGTGCTATAGGAAATTATTTTTAGTGACTCAAATGATAATTTAGAGGTTACGAATGATTCCGAAAGGGTCAAATTAGACAAAATAGTATACCCGGGGGTACTAGTCGGGTACCGGGGAATTTTTGGGCTAAACTGGGACCGTACGGGGGCATTTTAGTCTTTTGGCATATGTAGGTGAGGAGACCTACGGATTTACAAACTCTAAATCAGATTATAAGAGTTGGAGGCTATGGCTAGAGGAGATAAAAACACACAAAAGCCATTAGAGAGAAGAGAGAAACAATTCTCAAAGCCTAAGGAATAATTGGTGAAGTATTCAAAGGGTTCTTACACCACAAGAAAGCTAGGAAGGAATATTGGAGGAGAAAGACAATTAATCACCAACATGAATCACGAAATCAGATCATCTCTGAATAAGGCAAGTGGTTATTTAGAAATTAATTTGAGTTATAATATCCATGCATAGGATTTATGAATAGTTGGTTTTGATTAATATTCTTGGAGAAAAAGAATTGATTGATTACACGTTTGGGTAGAAATAGCATGTAGTTAGATTTATATATGTAGAGGTTTGAAATTCAGAGGAACCATGATTGTTAATACGAATTAAAATCTAGGTTTATTAAAAATATGGGAAGAAAATATTTTTAGGGTTCTTGAATAATTAGAGGATTTGAATTATTCTAGTCTAAATTTGTGAAGATTTATGATGTTTGAATCATTAGAAATAATCCTAGAGTATGTAGAAATAATTGGTTTCAAGTTTGGTGTGTTATTATATAAGTTGGATAATTGGGAATGGTGAGAAAACACATGAAGAAGTCGAACTTCACCTGCACCTGATCGATCGATCGATCGACCCTTGAATGTCGAGCGACCCAGGCTGATTCTGGGTTCTTTTGTTGGTTGAGTTCTAATCGTTTACCGATGCTTGGAGGGAACCTTAGGGATGATATTGTACCTATGTAGGAATTTAGGGGGACCAGTAAGTGCATAGTGGGGGTCCGTTATAATCATTGAGTGCAAAATTCAAATAAATGGATAGACGAGGATATATCGATTGAATAGTGCATCGGGAATTATGGATTTGGGTTACGGGGAGAGTAAATGTCATCCCAAGTAGTATACTAGTAGGTTAGAGATAAAGTGACTACTGAAATGAATGGAGGGGTAACTAGGTCCCTTAGAGCAGTGTGAATACTCAATTAAAATGCGATAGTGAGATAAATCGTAAATTAATAAGTATGGTGAATATTAGAGATGAAAATATTACGTACGAGCATGATTACTAGGTTGTGTATACCTACTGTACTAAATACTTAGGTGGAGTGAATGCCTAAAGTACATTTGGTTACACTAGGGTCGAGGTAGGATTCCAAACTAGTATGTGAAAATAATATAATCCAAAGAGTACGGTGAATATTTGAGAGAAATATATTTACGTACGAGTATGATCATTAGGTTGCGCACATACCTACTGAATTATATAGATAATTAAGGGAAGAGAATACCTAATGTATATTTTCCTATATTAGGGTCGAGGTAGAATTCTGAACTAATATATGGAAAGAGTAAATTGGGGTCGAGATGAAAAAGTCCCGAACCAATATATAAAATTTCATTATTAGGGTCGAGGTAGGATTCCGAACTAATACATGAAAAAAAAATTGGGGTTGAGGTAATATTTCGAACCAAATTCTTTTTCTTAGGGTCGATGAGCTATTCCAAACCAAGAGTCCTAAATGTGTGCTACGAGGACATAATAGTGAATAATTGTTTTATAAGTATATATTGTGTGTGAAATGTATACTTTATAAATAATCTACTTATATGAGATGGTAGATAATAAGATGCCATGAATACATCTAAAAAGTAAACTAAGGAGAGGAACTTAATTATCATGTTTCAACGAAAGAGGTGAATATCTTAAGAATGAATTCAGTAATGAAACTTAATTATGAAAGGTTTAAGATAACAAGATGTGAAAAATAATCTAAGTATATAACATATGAAATACGTTTACTATTATCATACTGTATGGGTGGTATGGGAACTTAGTCGCGTAAATAAGTTCAGCTGAATACTATAGTCTAGTTAGCTTGGGCAGTACAGCTAGGTGGGCTAAGTATAGGACGTTAGGCGTGCACTATAGATAAGGGATGAGTTAAGTCAAGATAGTGTAAGAAATATTAACATGTATAATCAATAACTCATTTTATTGTGATAACTTCTTGCTAAATATTTTCAAAACGTTTCGAGTACTAACTCTTGCTATCAAAATATTTTCAAAACCTTTTAGGTGTCCAGTCACAGGAACGCCAGACTTGAGGATTCAGTTCAGGGACTTGTTGCTGCCGCATTGAGGAGGCTGGTAGGACTTTGCATAGACGATTCACTCTTTCAGATCTAGTGTAGGACCTCATTTTAGTACTCTCTATTGGGAAATGTTGTCCATTGTCTTTATTACGGATATTCAGTTTTGAATTATATTAGCTTTTTAGCAGCATTGGATTTTAGCCGATCGTTGACTCGGCAAGACTTTATCCTTCATATATTGCGTGATGGTTTGAATTATTGTATAGTGTAAATGTTTAATTATTTCTGCAAGAGTATTATTCTTGGGTTAATGAAAGATAAAATTTAGCATCGGTCTAATTTCACTTATGTGATTAGTAATTAAAAAGTTTTTGACAGTGATGCTAAGAATGAACCAACTGAGAAACCTATTTTAATTTAGTTTAAGACTGATCACCCGGGATTTAATTACGCGGGGTGTCACCGATGGTATCAGAGCATCAAGTTATAGTGTCCATAGGATCTATATGGCTTAGTACATTTTCAGCGTAACATTTGATTGATATAGAGCCCTATCATAGGATTGTTGTATCCCTCTACGTATGTGACTTACGTTCTCCTGCTATAGTGTATAAATATTAGTGAATTTTTATGTCGACGGGTGTGCTTCGTATGATGATTATGCAAAGGAAGACCATTGAGGACAGTTGGGAAGGTAGCAGGAGGTAGGTCTCAAATGAAGTGAAGAATATTTTGGGGTCGATGATCGTAGCAGAGGTCACCCCTATTATTGCTCGGGATGATGGAGCGGTCAAGACTGCTAGAGTACAACATATATATTGTTGTACTGATATAGCATAGATTGGTGCAAAAATAGACTCACCCAGTGTGGTTGGGATGGGAGAGAGTCGGAGGGGTCTTTGAATAGGACCAACCGTTGGAATTTTGTTAAATGCAGAGAGTGTACGTGTAGCCAATTGATGTAGAATACCCCGAGGCTTTGGCATATGTCAGGAAGTAATATATAACCTGAAGTGAATTGGGGGTAAAAAAATTCGTTTGGCTCATAAGAGCAGTGTTGAAATGGTGGGAGTAAATCACCGTATTTGGTACAATGGAGAAAAAAGTCTTTAAGGTGGGTAATGGACTCATGAGAGGAGTCACCAGCAATTAAATGGAAATTATGCTTGGACGATTGATGTAGATAGTGACAATGTGAGATTTTAGCAATATTGATATAAATGTTTCCTTGATAAGGGAGCTAACAAAATTGGAGATATTAGTCATGGAGTAAGACGGGATGTGACAGTGCTAGCAAAACACCGCAAGGGGGAGACCCATAAGGGGACCCATTTAAATAATTCAAATAGTTAAATCCCTACCGGGTGGCAGTGGATTCAGTAGGGACTTGTAAAGGTCAACGACGAGTTCCTAAGGGCCAGCGAAGCCTAAAGGTATAATGGGAGGGGCAGTCATGAGGGTCGAGGCTACCATGTTCGGAAGAAGGACACACCAACATGGCTAGTAGGGCCAGAGATAGGCGAGGGAATAATAAGTTGTCCTATGTGTGGAGAGTAGGACCACCTGTATAGAAATTTCCCACAACAGGAAAGGGAAAAACAGTCTGGCTGAGAGACAGACAGGAATTATGCCAGTGGGGCACAACAACATAAGTGAGACTTCTGATAGGAGGATAGTATTAAGAGTTTTAAGTCTGAAAGTTACAAACCCGAGAGTCGTAAGTTCATGTAAAATCGATAAGGTCCTCAATATCAGCATAAACACATTCATTCCTCAGGGCCGTCAAGGCTGAGAGAATGGTGGGAGAGGCCAGTAGGGCTAGGGCCAGAAGTAGGAGAGTTCTCTGGTAATTGTTATGATTGTGGAGAGAGGGTCCACAGAAAGAAGGATTATCCAAAAGCGAGGCAGGGGAAACTACAGGATGATATCCTAGTTGTGCGAACATTGCAACAGATTATTGTTCAGTTCCAAGAGGAGAGTTATGCTCAGGGATATTTGATCAGGTAAGCTAAATAGCAATTAGAGATACAGTATTTCCTTATCCGTATGAGTACAAGGTACATTTCAAGTGACATGGGTGAGGGATTATTTAGCACTAAAATTCGCGAGTGAGTCGAATGTAGAGGGTGCGTTGGTAGTAGTGGATTTATGAGGGATATATATGATTAGTTGCCGTGGGGTAGCGATACTTTTGGTGTCGCCTATGAGAGAACCGGTGTGCACTAAGAATTGACGCATTAAATGTTAGTCATACATGTGTGCGTGTGTGTGTGTATACATATATATATATATATATATATATATATATATATATATATATATATATATATATATATATATATATATATATATATATATATATATATATATTTAACATTTACATTGGGGTTAAGGGCATTTCCGGACCAATGTAAATGGTATAATAAATTGGGGTCGAGGTGCAATTCCGAACCAATATACGAAGGTGACTTTAGGGTTGAGGTGATATTCCAAACCAACAGTCCCTAAGTATCCAGTCATAGTATATATTTTGTGTGTTATATATAGACGGTATAACTACTCTACTTATATGTGACAGTAGATAGAAAGGTGTGCACTTATAAATTTATTGTGTGTGACTACTCTTACTAATGAGTAATAGTAAGAAGACAAGATAGTGTATATCTAAAATGAAGAATTTTTTTACTAAGGAGAAATAGTAAATGCGCAGTATTGTATGTAGTCTTTTGTGGCATAAAAGTGACGTGTATACTTTTATGTTAAGATACGAGAACTTTAGGGGTATGTATTATGGACTAAGGTCTTAACGAATCCTAACGACCGATAATGTTAAGTAGTAGTGTATCGGGGGGGGGGGGTCCTTGTTTGGATTTCGCTTTGCAAGACATTTCACGCATGAAACTTACCGCAATGTTGGAAGTGGGGAGATGTTTAGTTAGTAGGACATGGGATAAGTATCGTAGTTATGGTTTAGTTATACGGTCATATCTGAGAGATTATGACGAAGTGAGGCTAATGGAGCAGAGTTGCATTTGTGCAAGTACGCACGGGTTATAGGGTGTATGGGCACCCTGGTTAGTTGTATTTTCAAAAGAAATCGTCTGAGATTGAAGGGCGTGGGAAATTATGCGTGAGGATATGCTTGAGGGACAATTATCAACAAAGTTTGAATGATATGATGGATTGAACATCATATGAGATAGACGATAATCCAAGTATATATGTGCAATGGGAGAAAGCACACCCGAGACGGGTTGAAAAGTTGTGGAAAGCCATTTAAAAGATATCCCTTAACAAAGAGGATACCAAATTGTTGTGAGGAATTAGTGTGGCGCCTCACTCGAATGGATGTTGAAGAATTGAATGCGCATTTCTATAAGGTTAGTAGACTCCGGGGAAAGAAGGGGTGTATATAGTACCACTTAATTTGATATATTATAAGTGGAAGTCGGTATTGAGAGGGACATCGTGAGGATGTCTCCGGGTGCACCACTCGTAAATGGGAATATAATTTTTGTCAAGACAACAATTCTAGTGACTGAATGGACACAGGCTGGTAGATTTCATTAATGGGTTGCCAATATCAAGACAAGGTCAAGAATTTCTATTAGTGCGGGGAATAGATTGATCGAGATGAACTGATTATTACTCTTAATTGGAAAGAAGGATTGTACAGGTGTAGGGTGACACCCAATATAATTGTGAGTGAGGGTGAGATCCTTGAATCCCACCTCTGATAGAGATTTTCAGGAAGCGGTGGAGATAACATTTTATTTTGGGCATGTTGTGTCACCTATAGCCGATGAGTATACGGTAGGAGATTTACAGTGTTGATTAAAGCGAATGGTGAGCATTATAAATTGTAATGTAATTGAGAGGAGAAATTACCAATAGGTAGAGCTATGTATAGACACTCGTACCTATTTGTAAAGGATTGGGTTCCTTTTTGAGGTTTCTGCATGCTTAGCCTTATCGTTTACCCTCTGGGTGATCCAAAGTGAGAGGATAACTAGAATTTGATCGGACGTGTTGTAGAATTCATTGGAAAGAATGGAATAACCCAAACTGTTTTAGATAACTTTTGAATGTTGTAAGACTTACGTCACCACGAACCGATGTTTCAAGAACGGACATAAGTGGTTAGATGTCCCTGTGTTTTCCCTCAGGATGGGGACTGTGTGTTGGGGTGGATACGGGAAGCTGTCACCTAGTTGTGTGCGGCCTTTCGTTAGTATTGAAGCAATAGAGCTAGGGATGTGTAGGCTCGTCTTATTAGAATGTCGTGGTAAAAACATATTGAATGATGTGAAGTTTTTTAGGTGAGAAATTATAACTTGTAGAGTATATCAGTATGAAGAGATTTGAACAAGCTTGCAGATAATCTGAGGCTAGAGTGATTAAGCATTTTAATAGGTGGGCACCACTAGCGAGTGTACAGTGGGGTGACCCTTATGTTATTATAATTGGAATTTGGGTACCAGAGGATATCATGATATTAAAGACCCTAAGTTGTAGTATCGGTCTTGTCCTAATTTTGAAGACGAAATTCTTTTGTACGGGGAGAAGTATGTAATATCCCGTATTTCTACGTATTTATGATTTAATTAATTGAGAAATTAATTGGGAAAATACAGTTTAGTTAAATTACATGCGTGACGTAATTTAATGACATAGACTGATTAATATTATATTATGATTTTAATATGTATATGAATAGTATATGTTGATAGTTAATTTGTACGACATAATGAGTGATATGGACGTACTTGATTATATCTCAACCGAGTGTCGCATGTAGATTAAATTGAGGGTGAGATGGGAAATTATTTTTAGTGACTTAAATGATAATTTAGAGGTCACCGATGATTCCGAAAGGGTCGAATTAGTCAAAATAGTATACTCGGGGGTCCTAGTCGGGTACCAGGGCATTTCAGGGCTAAATCGGGACCGTACGGGGGTGTTTTAGTCTTTTGGCATATGTGGGTGAGGGGACCTACGAATTTACAAACTCTAAATCAGATTACAAGAGTTGGAGTCTAGGGATAGAGGAGATAAAAACACATAAAATCCATTAGAGAGAATAGAGAAACAATTCTCAAAGCCTAAGAAAGAATTGGTGAAGGATTCAAAGGGCACCACGAGAAAGTTAGGAAGGAAGATTAGAGGAGAAAGACAATCAATCACCAACAACAATCACAAAATCAGATCATCTCTGAATAAGGCAAGTGGTTATTTGCAAATTAATTTGAGTTATAATATCCCTGTGTAGGACTTATGAGTAGTTGGTTTTGATTAATATTCTTGGAGAAAAAGAATTGATTGATTGCATGTTTGGGTAGAAATAGCATGTAGTTAGATTTATATATGTAGAGGTTTGAAAATCAGAGGAACCATGATTGTTAATACGAATTAAAATCTGGGTTTATGATTAAAAATACGGGAAGAACATATTTTTAGGCTTCTTGAATTATTAGAGGATTTGAATTATCCTGGTCTAAATTTGTGAAGATTTATGATGTTTAAGTCGTTGGAAATCATCCTAGAGTATGTAGAAATCATTGGATTCATGTTTGGTATGTTATCATATAAGTTGGATAATTGGCAATGGTGAGAAAACGCAAGAAGAAGACGAACTGCACTTCCACCTGCTCGGTCGATTGATCGACCCTTGAATGTCGATCGATCGATGATCCTAGTCGATTGATCGTCCCAGGCTAATTCTGGGTTCTTTTGTTGGTTGAGTTCTAATCGCTTGCTAATGCTTGGAGGGAACCTTAGGGATGATATTGAACCTATGTAGGGATTGAGGGAGACCAGTAGGTGCATAGTGGGGGTCCGTTATAATCATTAAGTGCAAGATTCGAAGAGATGGACCGACGAGGATAAATGGATCGAATAGTGCATCGGGAATTTGGGATTTGGGTTACGAGGAGAGTAAACGTCATCCCAAGTAGTATACTATTTGGTTATAAATAGCTTAATTACTGAAATGAATAGAGGGGTAACTAGGGCCCTTAGAGTTATGTGAATACTCAATTAAAATGCGATAGTGAGATAAATCGTAAATTAATAAGTACGATGAATATTAGAGATGCAAATATTACTTACGATCATGATTATTAGGTTGTGTATACCTGTTGTATTATACTTAGGTTGAGTGAATACCTAAAGTACATTTAATGATACTAGGGTCGAGGTAGGATTCCAAACTAGTATGTGAAAATAATGTAATCTAAAGAGTACGGTGAATATTTGAGAGAAATATATTTACGTACGAGTATGATCATTGGGTTGCGCGTATACCTACTGAATTATAGAGATAATTAGGGGGGAGAGAATACTTAATGTATATTTGCCTATATTAGGGTCGAGGTAGAATTTCGAACTAATAAATGGAAAGAGTAAATTGGGGTCGAGATGAAAGAGTCCCGAACCAATATATAAAATTTCATTATTAGGGTCAAGGTAGGATTTCGAACTAATACATGAAATAAAATTTGGGGTTGAGGTAATATTCAGAATCAAATTCTTTTACTTGGGGTTGTTGAACTATTCTGAACCAAGAGTCCTAAATGTGTGCTACGAGGACATAATAGTGAATAATGGTTTTATAAGTATATATTGTGTGTGAAATGTATACTATATAAATAATATAGTTATATGAGATGGTTGATAATAAGATGTCGTAAATACATCTAAAAAGTAAATTAAGTACAGAAACTTAATTATCATGATTCAACGAAAGAGGTGATCATCTTAAGAATGAATTAAGCAGTGAAACTTAATTATAAAAGGTTTAAGATAACAAGATGTGAAAAGTTATCTAAGTATATAACATATGAAATATGTTTACTATTAGCATACTGTATGGGTGGTATGAGAACTTAGTCGCGTAAATAAATTCAGTTGAAGACCATAGTCTAGTTAGCTTGGGTAGTACAGATAGGTGGGCTAAGTATAGGACGTTAGTCGTGCACTATAGATGAGGGGTGAGGTAACTAAAGAGAGTGTATGAAATCTTAACATGTATAATCAATAACTCATTTTATTGTGATAACTTCTTGCTAAATATTTTCCAAACATTTTGAGTACTAACTCTTGCTATCAAAATATTTTCAAAATCTTTTAGGTGTCCAGTCACAGGAAGACCAGACTTGAGGATTCAGTCTAGGGACTCGTTGCTGCAGCATTATGGAGGCTGGCAGGACTTTGTATAGACGATTCATTCTTTCAGATCTAGTGTAGGATCTCATTTTAGTACTCTCTATTGAGACATGTTGTCCATTGTCTTTATTGTAGATATTCAGTTTTGAATTATATTGGCTTTTTAGCAGCATTGGATTTTAGCCGATTGTTCACTCGGCTAAAATTTATCCTTCATATATTGCGTGATGGTTTGAATTATTGTACAGTGTAAATATTTAATTAATTGTGCATGAGTATTGTTCTTGGGTTAATAAAAGATAAAATTTGGCACCGTTATAATTTCACTTAGATGATTAGTAATTAAAATGTTTCGATAGTGTTGCTAAGAATGAACCAACTTAGAAACCTGTTTTAATTTAATTTAGTACTGATCACCTGGGATTTAATTAGGCGGGGTGTCACATGGTCCCACTCTATTGGATATCTTCCAATTGATTGGATTTAAATCATTTGGAGAGGGGTTCATCCTCACATGTTGTCAGATGAGATCCCTATGAAGTTAGAGAATGAAAATATCTTACTCCACTTTCATCAATAAACACGTGAAAAATAGAAAGGCAATGAATGAGAAGCATTATTATTGCTTTCTTTTGCTTTGGTTATCAAATAATATATTTTGTGTCAAATCCCAAAGAGTTATGCTGGAGTATTCCTTTTTGGTTGCTATTCTTGTGAAGGGTAGTGAGATGGGTCCTACCCCTCACTTCTTAGGGTCTCTTTATTTGAGTTTATCTAAGCTTAAAGATGATCCTTTCAATGGAAACCAATGACACCCACCATGGGTCCTCCAAATGTGGTTGCATGCTTATTTTCCTGAGATTGGTCCTGCTAAGGGCAACTCTAAGTTTGGCCATCTTAATGACTTTTAACTCTCCTGGTAACAAGAGATTCGAAGATCTTGTTAGTGTTCAGAGGTATATAACTTTTAGACCAAGGTTTTTTTACAACCCTTTTTTGTAGTTTCTCAAGCCCCTTATTGTCTTACATCAATTTTTAGAAAGTATTATTCTTAAATTGATAAGTTATACCTCTATTAGGGAGTTTCTTTATTACCAAAGATCTTTACTGTGGTACTTCACCCCCTAATTCCCCTAATTCTAAGTCCTCTATTGAAATTTACCTACCTGCCCATTTTTCTAAGCACTTTGGCCATTACCAAGCCATTGAAGTTCCTAAGATAAGCCTTTCCATTCATTCTATATTTTCTAGGTCTTCTTAAATCCCTAAAATAATTGTTTTAGCAGGAAAAGAAAAATGTGTTAAAGTTTGAAGCACTTGTAGCATAGTTGTTGTGGTGTCCGATGCTGGAGTGACTGAAGTTTAGAAGGTGGTGGTGAAACCACATTGGAATTTATATTAATCAACAATATTTCAACCACAAGACCTTCAGTACCATTTCCTCTCTAAGTCCTTTTATAATTTCCATGACTTGTCTTTGGATTTTTGGACTTTGCTTAGCCAGTTTTAGGTATCGATTCCACGCCTCTTGTTGTTTATCTTTCTTCTCGCAAGAGGAAACTAGACCATGAGGAAATGAAAGCTCTAAGGAAGGAATAAGAAGAGAAAGATGGTGTTCCTTTTATTTGATAAACAAAACTTAAATCTTCTTTTGATGTTCCAGCTAGTACTTCATTAAGTATGCTTGATGTAGACACCACATTCTGGGACCCCCTAAGTCTCTCCTTAGAACCCTAACACTTCCCCTTTCCATCGTAAACCTAGGTCGTACTCTGAGTACCGATCTAGAGGCCATTGGGCGTCCCGGGCCTTGAGTTGGCCCCAATCAACTTCACTATCAGAGTGAAAGCTCGTCGAATCTTCAAAAGAAATTGAAACCCCTTTCCAGCGGTCCACCCCATGCACGAAACAACATAACCATTCAGATGAAAATCAGTTTTCTCCCAAAAATTGATCTGAAGGCCACCAGGATCTCCCAGACTCCGTTTGACCAAAGTCAAATCATCAGATCAAATGAGATTAAATTAATCTCCGAAGGGCACTGAATACCCTTTCTAACGATCCACCCCGTGCGTGATTCTGACCTACAGTACAGACGAACAATCCGTTTTACTCGGGGAGGTCACCAGACGCTTCTGGGCCTTGTTTGAACAAGGTTAACTTTCTAAACCGAGCGAAACACTTTGGAATGTTTAAGTACATATCCTAACCTTTCCAAAGGTCTGCCCCGTGAACGATTCTGACTTACCATACGGACGAACGATCCGTTTGCATCCAGAGATCTCCTGTCCAAAGGACCGACGTGCGCTTCTAATCAACATTTGATCTAAATTCAACTCCCGAACCCGGGAGTGGTTGAAAGGACTCTCGAAGACCTTTAAAATACCTTTCTAACGGTATGCCATGTGCATGATTCGAATCAACGATTTGTACGCTACACTCATTTTTTCGAAAAAGTCCGCACAACACTGCCAATTGGCAGGCCCTGAACCCCGCCTATTGGCATAGTGTTAAGGGTGACCAACCGATAGGCACCCCATAGGGTAGGCCGGCACCCACCTTTTCCCTATAAATTGGGGCCATGACCTCACTCCCAAAACAGAGAGAAAATCCATCCGCATCAGTGATCTCAGCAACATTCTCTAGAAATCAACGAAGATCCATATGAGAAATCCCATTCAAGCATAAATACCCATCCTTTTCAAACCCAATTTGGCAAATATCCTTCTCTATCATCAACATTCATGGGAGTTCATCCAAGATCCAAGCTCAAGCTCCAAGGAAGGTCCAATTCCTTCTCCCTCTCTTTTAATTTCTTATTTTTTTCATAAGTTACATTAGATTCATAATCTAGTTTCACTTTAGTTCATATATATTAATATCTACGCTTTTATTAGTATATTTCACATACTTTATTTTCCATAAAAAATCCAAAAACAAATAAAAGAGGGTTACACCCTTAAATTCCGAACGAAATTATCCATCACACTTTTTTCCAAAACCAAAAATACAGTTTCTATAAGTACACACATAATAAAATTCCATTTGAATCTATGGGATGAACCCCACCCCTATTCTACATTCGAACTACGTGGACTTTGATGCCTTTATAGGCTATGTAGGCGACTTGGATTAAAATTCAAGACTCGACTCCAATTTTCCAACTTCTCTTATTTTCTAAATTTCTCAAAATCCCTCATTTCCACAATTATCATGTATATATATAATATGCTTGTTCGCGTCTCATCCCACATATATTGTCATTTCCCAATACCGATCAATATCTTGATGAACACTCATATTCTATCTTCTACATTTATTATTTTTGAAATATTCTAGTGGATGACCTCACCCTATCTTTTCAATGGTATGGATCGAATGATTCCAATCCACATCATATAAACACATACACACACTTCATGGGGATAAAGGAAAATATTAACATTTTCCCACGAGAGACAGAAAGGGCGGTATGGGTACCTAACAACTTCCCATTCTGTAACTTATCCCCCGTACCTCCGATCTATTAGTTTTGTATGCATCAGTTTGTCTTTGATGCTGCTATCTCGAAGTGGCAACATGTTCTTTTGTCTGTTTTGAGCAAAATAGGTTGGTGACTCCATCTCTTTACATTCACCCCACACCGACGATGACCGAAGTAACTTTTTAAAGAGAAGGGTGCGAGGCTATGACACAATTCTTCCTTGAGGGATCCTCCTCCTTCCCCCCGGAACAAATGCCGCGTCGCTCGGGATGGCCACAGTGGCGACTCTACTGGGGACTATTTTTAATATGGCTAGACTTTGTTTACATGGGTGTTTTATTTTCTTGTATATCACCCGATTTGCTTGTTCCCCTTTTTATAATTCATATGTACCTCATGCTTATGCTACTATTCACACACTTGTAGAAGATTCTCCATGTACACTTCACACCACGCGCACCTAGGATCACATATATCCACATGTTGCACACATCACTTTGAAATTCATGCTTATGTGTCACCAAACACACATCCACTTGTATATGTACATGCTCACTTATCACACACTCACTTGTAGTAGTTACACATCACTCACACATCACTTATCCATGCTTGGTATATCTTTACTATTGGTACTTGCACCTTTCTCCCTATTTGGCATGATCAAGAATAATATACTCTCTCCATAAGATACTAATAAAATAATCATGCATGATTCACATAACATCACCAAAGGGAATTCCTATTAACCAAATTTTGTCACGTAACTGGGGAGTCACTTTGTGATGGGCGCTGGTTCGACAGGTCACAGTTAGCCTAAGTGATATGACTCTCACCTTCCATTGGCTAAGTATCTTCGACGTATATCGAACGGTTCCCCCGCATCGTACCGCTTGATCGAAGTCATGACGGGAGTTATATCGCAGGGAACTCATTCGCGTACGTCGAGAATATCAAATTTGCTCTCACACGTATTGTCCCCGTGAGATATGTAGTGAGGAAATTAACGTACACTCAGGTATAAAAAATGTCTTTTCCACACGTACCTATTTCCCTGAAAAGAAAGACGTATATCGTGGAAGTCATGCCAAAGGGGGGAACCCCCGGTTTCGACCCAAAACTCTACCGAAATTTTGGGACAACCTGCAACCCAAATTTTCGCGCAATTTTTAAAACGAGACCCTTCCCGTGAGCCTGGTGACAAGTCCAACCTTAGATTTACATATGTTGCAAACCTAATTTTTCCAGGCTCGGGTCCCGTCCGGCATTTCATTTTGCATTTAGGTGAACTTAACATAAGTGAGAACCTAATAACATAATAATCATGCTGAGACCCGTCTCTAGTCTTTTCCTCTATCTTTTTTCCAAAAAGTGTCCAAAAACATTTCTCCCTCTTTTATCACAAATACCAAAAATATTTTTCGTCCTTTTCCCTAAAAAAAAACATTTTCATCTTCATCTTTGCCAAAAAAGTTAAAAATATCTTCCTCCTTTTCGAAAAATAACAAATTCCCTTTTCCAAACATAAATTCCAAATTTTCTCCTCTCAGGTCAATCATATACCCTTGGCCTGGCTCCCTATTGTCTTTGGTATTTAATCGAACTGTCCCAAAGTTCTTTCAGTCCCCTTACTTCCTCCAAGTCCGAGACTCACCCACCTTCCACGGAGAACGCGAATCAAGTGTCGAATGTACAACCGGATTTGTTGACGGTTCTCGCTCAGCTCACTGCTAAAATTGATAACCTTCAAACTGAGGTTCATGAAATGCAAAGAAAATGGGTCCCTGTCTTCGAAGATCCTGAGGTCCTTTTCCCTCGCTCCATGGGTCCGCATGCGCCCCAACATATCTGGGTTCCTGAAGAATACAATCATGCTCCACGTGCGCCTCCTGCTAATGGGTCGCCACTAGCCCAGCTTCCTATGCCAAACCTTGCTCAGACCGGGGCTAATTTACCTGTAACTATTGATCCGAAAGAGGAAGACCTGAATAAGGTCAAGGGAGACCTCAAGATGTTGACTAAGAAATTCGACCAGTTCAGAATATTAAGGAACTACATGGAATACACCCACACGTCTCCCTATCCTAAAGCCAGGTTACCAGAAAAATTCAAGATTCCCAATATTAAGAAGTTTGGAGGCAGTGGACCCCCGATCATCCATCTCCATAACTATCCATAGCCATGACTCTCGTAGGGGCTTCTGAAGAAATAATGGCTCAGATGTTCCAGCAGACTTTGAAAGAGAGCACCCTCCATTGGTTCCTATCCCTTGAAGAATCAAGAATCCGCAGTTGGGAAGACTTTTCTCGTGAGTTCATGTCACAGTATAAGTACAATGAGGAGCTAAATGTTACCCGATGTGACTTAGAGCTACTGAAACAGAACCCTGGGAATCAATCAGCAACTTCATAGCAAGATGGAGGGAAAAAGCAACTACCATGACCAATCGGCCTTCTAAGGAAGAACAAGTCAGCATTGTGGATCCTACCCCATGTCCTAATAATAATGGGAGGATAGTAGTACCCTCACTTTTAATCCCTCCAAGAAGCAGGAGTAGAAATCGAAGAAAGTCTTACCAAGATAGAAGTTGAACCGAATAAGACCTCTAGACAGTTTGCTCCTAAAAAGTTTGAAAAGCCTTCTAGTACCACAGTCTCTACTATCAATAATATCTCTCAGCCTACCGCTTCATAGGTGCCAGAAAGTCGCCCAAACCCAATCTAAAAGGAATATATCGAGTTTTAACTTCCTCTCTCTAAAGTCTACCAGGCTCTCTTGAATCGAAACCTGATCAAACCCTTGGACCCTCATCCGTTACCAAATCCACTTTTGAAAAACTTGAAACCTGATGCCCAGTGTGACTTTCAGCAAACTGCTGGCCATACCACCGACCAAGGTTTCCATATACAAAACACAATCCAAAGCTTGATTGACCTGGGTATCATCACCCCACCAGTTAATCCTAAACCAAACACTACCCATAATCCACACCCAAATCATGCAAATGCCATCTTCCTAGAAGAAGACTCAGAACTCGACCCATTTACCCAAATTATGCCACGTAAATCACATGTCATACCCATATATTCTCCTAAACCTCTCCAAACATGCCCATATTTCCTATTACACCCTATCATCTTTGCCGATCAAACCTCATCACTCATCACCATAGCATACATCGTTGTACGTACCCTTTCTGGAGGTAAATATATGGAATTATCTGATGTGCTGAACCAACTCCTAGAGTTCAGGTTGAAATTGCCCTCCCGAATGACCATCGACTGTCAGATATTCAGTGGGTTGTTCTTAGAAGCTCGAAAATGGGCCGAGAGTTAGAAAAGTGGGTAGTGCCAGCCGACGAAGTCAGTCTAGATGACCTGGTCCAGATCATGGCAGATTTGTTTCGATAAACTAGTGATATTTGTTGCATATCTGAGCTGCCCGATGGTTTGAAATTATAAGGGTACCTAGTCCCTTCAGTCCTGCATTTCCATATCAAATGTTAAGAGTTATACGAAGAGGCCATAGAAGTTAAAGATTTTATTGACTTTTCATGGAAAGACAATATCGTTGCCACTAGTTAGGGGGATGATTCTGAGGATTCAGATAAAGAGCCAGATTTAAGAAAGACTAGTCTAATATCCAATCTATGCGGAGTGATATCATTCAAAGAGATACTACGAGAGATCAACCAGGTAGTTGAGCCACCTGATATCGATGAAGAAATAAGGTTTCTATTTTTTCCCTCTTTCATGAACCACATGACCAGGTCGGGGAGACATTATCGGAACTCAAACTTACAACCATTAGCAAGCGATAAAAGGAAAGGTGTTGAGAATCTCCGTATTCTAGAAATGACTCTTGAAGAAAGTAAGGTTCTTGATCAACTGAAGAAAACTCAAGCTAACATCACTCTATGGGTACTTTTCATGTCTTCCTAACTGCATCAAAATGCCTTAATCAAGCTACTCACAGGACCCACAGTTTCGCCCTCAACCACGCTAGAAGGAGCAGTGAATCTAGTTGGATACCTGAACTCTACTCGAATGATCTCTTTTTATGAAGAGGAAATACCTAAGACTGGTTCCAACCATAATCATGCTCTTAATATCTCTGTCGAAGTCATGGGAAAAATCGTTCCCCTCTCTCTCATCGATAATGGATCAGCTCTGAATGTGTGCCCACTAAGAACTTTAAACTGTTTCGGATTAAAAGTCAACTACCTTACTCCAGCTTCTGCTACCGTACGTGCTTATGATAACACCTGCCGAGAAGTAATGGGATCTATCAAGATTGCAATAGGGGTTGGCCCTATAAATCTTATTATTGAATTCTAAGTCATCAACATCCCAGCCTGTTTCAATCTACTCCTCGGATGACTATGGCTCCATAGCATCAAAGGGGTGTATTACTCCCTTCATTAAAAATTGAAATTCTTTGCCAATGGAAAAGTCATCACCATCTTAGGAGACAGTGACAACACCGAGAATGCAAGCACCAGTAATCTGGTACTTGTGATACAACACGGGGTGAACGATATGCTGCTATTAGGCTTCCAGGTTGAACCACTCCTACTCCTAGTAGGGGACGACTTCAAAGACAGAGTTTGTCTAGAATATGATCCCCATAAAAACGTTAATGTAATCCAAATGTTCAAGAACATTCACTTCATGCACGGACTGGGGCTAGGTCAAAGACAACAAGGGATAAATGAACCTATTGTGTTGAAGGAGGCCTTTTCTCCCTATAGCTTGGGCTATCAACCATCAGAAGAAGAAATTATATTAACCCATCAGGCTCGACTGAAAAGGAAGTTAGAATGCACAAGAACTATCTCAGGAGAATCCCTAAATGGAAGATTCATTAGAGAGGGTGAAGATTTCACCTTATGCGACTTCCCTAAACCTTTGTATGACCCTGTAGACAAGAAGATGAAACAAATAATGGAGATCTTTCTTCAAGACAGCTACTCGGTGGCCGAAAGTTCCCATCACTGTATACAACCACTCACTGAGAAGACTGTGGACATCCCTGATCCTCGCGGCGGGAGAGGATCCCTTTTGGTCCCACGTGTCCCTCCCGGGGCGTCGTTGATGAGGTGAAAAATGTAGAGACATGGAGTCTCCAGTCTATTTTACTCAAAACAGACAAAAGAAAAGGGATCCATGCTGAGGGACAGCATCCAAAGACATGCTGATATATACGAAACCAAAGGGACAGTATCCAAAGACATACTGAGGGACAGCATCCAAAGGGTCCGGAGGCTAAGTTACAAAATGGAAAGGTGTTAGGAAATCATTCCACCCTTACGGTCTCTCATGGGTTGCTGCTATTTTCCTTTATTTCCCCGTGATATGTGTGCATGTGTATACGTAGTGGAGATCGGAATCATCGAATTGTATCCTGGAAGAGATAAAGCGAGTCATCCATAGGAATGTTTCTAAAAATAATATTAGAAAATAGGATTTACGCGATTATCCTCGCGTTGATCATTGTAAGGGAATGATAACGCAAGAGGGATAATATGTTACTAAGAACAAATATATGTATATGAAAATATGTAGAATTTAAGATAATTGAGTTTAAAGAATATAGAAAAAATAGAAAATGAGAGAAAAGTAGGAATAGGACTCGAGTCATGGGTTTTACCCCGAGACGCCTACGTAGCCTATAGAGGCATTAAATTCCACGTAGTTCGCATGCAAAATGAGGGGTGTGATTTATCCCATAAATCCAATTGGGGACTTCTCTTATATGTGTGTGTGTGTGTGTTTGTGTAAAAAAAAGTGTTTTAGTTGTGAGAATTCCCGTTGGAAATTTATGAGGAAATCCCCTTTTTCTTATTTTTTTGGGTTTTATTTATATGAAAATAAGAGATGTGCAATAATACTAAATAAAAAAGTCTATTAAAATATCTGAGATGAGAGAATAAAAGTGCTAAGTAATAAAACGAATTACTGCGAATTTAAGGGAATTTAAAGAGAGAGTTGAGAAAGTTGGACCTTCTTGAAGATCTTGAGCTTGATCTTGGATGTTGGAGAGCAGCCATTGCACTTGGATGATGATGGAGGATACTTAATTGACCAAATTTGAGGAAAGAGGTGATGAAAGGTAAAGTTTGGAAAGGAATTTGGATGTGGAAATCACGCTGACTTCAAAAGGGGCTTTCTGAGCTTGCTGAGAGTAATGGATCTCTGATTTGTTCTCTTTTCTCAAATGAGGTTAGGCCCTCCTTTTTATAGGCCCAAGCATTGATGATCGAAATAGCCCTGGTCCTGCCAATCGGTAGGTGTGTTTAGGCACACTGCCGATAGGCAGGGTTTGGAACCTGCCATTTGACGATCTCTTTCACATTCCTTCGAAAAATCGGTCGTAGAGTGCCAATCGTTGATCCGAGTCATGCACGGGGTGAATCGTTGGAAAGGTAATTCAGAGACCTTTAAAAGTATTTGGAATTCTCCAGATTCTGGGAGTTTACTTTGGGTCAAATGTGGCTCGGAAGCATTCGTTGGTCATTTGGACGGGGAATTGTCGGACCCAAACGAATCGTTTGTCAGCATGGTAAGTCAGAATTGCACGGGGCGGACCGTTGGAAAGGTGAGGAGATGTACTTCGACATTCCAAAGAGTTTGACTTGGTTTGAGGAGTTGATTTTGGTCAATCGAGGCCTGAAAGCATTCGGTGACATTTCTGAGTAAAACGGATCTTTCGTTCACACGGTAAGTCAGACTCGCGCACGGGGCAGACCGTTGGAAAGGGGTTTCAATGCCCTTAAAAGATTCATTCAGTCTTGGTTGAGCTGAAGAGTTGACTTTAGTCAAATAGAGCCTGGGAGCATCCGATGACCTCCTTATCGAGTTTCGGGGGAAAATGGATCGTTCGTTCACACCGTAAGTCAGAATCGCACACGGGATGGACTGTTGGAAACAGGTTTCAGTGCCCTTCGAAGATTCATTCAGTCTTGTTCGAGTTGAAGAGTTTTACTTTTCATCAAATGGATCCTAGGAGTGCCCAATGACCTTTAAGTCGGTACCTAGGGTATGATTTGGGGTTTATAATGATGAAGGCAGGTGCTAGGGACCTAAGGAGAGGTTAGGGGATATTAGATTGGGGTGTCTACAGAGCCCCTCGACGGGTAAGTTTGGAACAAATGATAGCCGCTGAATAGACACCACATGATGCCTTTGAAAGAGGATGATCGGAGGGTCGAGGTCTATTCTGAGGACCTAAGGATGAGGATGATCGATTCTGTGGGTCGAAACCAATTTTGAGGGCTTAGAGATGAGGGTGACCGATTCCGCAGGTCGAAGTCAATTCTGAGGGCTTAAAGGGGCATGCTGGGGATGGTCTTAAAGGAAAGATTTAGGTCAATTCTGAGGACCTACAGTAATGATGGGGGTGACCAATTCTGAGGGTCGAAGACAATTCCAAGGGCTTAGTTTATGACGACCAATTCTGCGGGTCGAAGCCAATTCTGCAGGCTTAAGTTAGGGATGACCAATTCTTCGATTCGAAGCCAATTCTGCGGGCTTAAAGTGAGATAACCAATTCTGCGGGTCGAAGCCAATTATGTGGGCTTAAAGTGAGATAACCAATTCTGCGAGTCGAAGCCAATTCTGCAGGCTTAAGGTGAGATGACCAATTCTGCGAGTCGAATCCAATTCTGCGGGGTTAAGGTGAGATGACCAATTCATTCTACGGGCTTAAGGTGAGATGACTAATTCTGCGGGTTGAAGCTAATTCTCTGGGCTTAAGGTGAGATGACCAATTCTACGGGTAGACGCTAATTTTACGAGCTTAAGGTGAGATGACCAATTCTGCGGGTCCAAGCCAATTCTGCCGCCTTTAAGTGAGATGACCAATTATGCGGGTCGAAGCCAATTCTATGGGCTTAAGGTGAGATGACCAATTCTGCGGGTCGAAGCCAATTCTGCGGGCTCAAAGTGAGATGATCAATTCTGTGGGTCGAAGCCAATTATGCGGGCTTAAGTTTAGAATGACCTCGGGGAACTCTGCTGGGGAAATTACCTCGTGATTTTGATTTGAGCTGGGGAGATGATTGCTGGGGAAATCCCTGTGTGTCTTCTGGAGACTTTATCGAGGGAACAACCAATTTGATGTTGGGGAAGTGATTAGGTGATCCAGGGTTTGGACGCATTTCTCGGGGAAAATAGGCGATGATCCTGAAGTTTTGGACGTTGTCGGGGAGAGATTTGCCTGTCTTTTGAGAGTTTCGCTGGGTAAATAGGGGTTTTTCTTGTGGAAGTGCGAAATTTTCTCGGTGAAAGTGCTTTAAATCCTTTTTGGGATTTTTAGGAATTTGTTGAGGATTTTTCAGGGTTTTCTGGTATTTTTTGGGAATTTCTGTACGAAAATTCATGGGGGCTGCCGATCGACATGGTATGGAGGGTGACAATTCGTCATGACCCTTGGCATCCTATATAAAGGGCGCGAGTTCCCCTCATTTTTCACAGCTTCTTGCCTTCTCTCTTTCTGCGATTTTCTTCTACGAATCGTTCTAGCATTTCGATCTCTAAAAATGGCCGCTTTTGTGAGCATTGCAGTACATCGGGAATGGTTGGATGTTGATGACTAGGAAAATGTGGAGTGGAAGTCCAGGTCACCTCTTACTTTGGGGAGCAAGAACTCTTTTGACGCATTTGAGCCGGTTACGGATAAGCGGACCTTGTTGCGGGAGCCGTCACGTCATCACTCTTCGAGGGTGGTGAACCCTTGCGGTAATGTAAGTAAAATGACTTTTTACATTCTCTTTTTATGGTTTTCCTTTTTTGATGGATTCTAACAAGGTTTTTCTCTTTTGGCAGTTTGATGTTTCTTTGTCAAATATGCGTGCCAGCAGGACGACGGGGCTTAAGGATGTCTGGGAGCATCTTCCACATGTTGTGCGTTGGGTGGTATCCTCAGCAGGATTTGGGAGGTTGGCGTCTGTGCTAGATGAGACGCCTCGTTCGACGGCAGTCTTATGCGCTCTGGGGGAGAGATGGTGGGACACTACCCAAACCTTTCATTTTGGTTTTGGGGATATGACTGTGACTCCTATAGATGTGAAGCAACTACTGGGGCTGAATTATGATGGAGAGAAGATAGAGGTGGATCGATTTTTACGGGTGAGGCCGGAGGTGGTGCATGCGGCGCTTGGTGATGTGAGGAGGATAGTGTCTGGGGACTCCATCCATCTATCACTGCTGAAGGATGTTTTACTGGGTAGGGTGATTGATGTAAAGGACGAGTTGCAGGTGAGGCAGATGGCCCGATTATTTATTTTGCTGGTGTTGGGGGGATTTCTGGTGGCGTCGAGTGGCGACGTCGTCCACTAATGGTTTTTACCACATCCCAGTATGTTTTCGAACATCTCTCTATATGCATGGAGGAGCCTGACTTTGGCGACCCTTTATTTTTCCTTGGATGCATTCAGTCGGTACTGCCGGCAGTCTTTCACTGAAGCCATGTACCTTTTTGAGGTATTCTTTAATTTTGTGCATTTTCCTTTCATGCATTTGCATTTTCCTTGTGCACCTCTTTTGATTGCGAATTCTTATCTTTGGCAAATGTGGTTCTATGAGGTGATCGGGCGTAATACCCAGCTGATTTCTTTGAAGGATGAGACTATTAGGGATTTTTACCGGTTGCATCAATGGCGCAAGGCCAATCGACAGTCGAGGAGGTCTCTCTCTCTCTAGAGGCGGTGCGTCAGGTCTTGAATGGCCTGACCAGTGATAGGGTAAGACTTTTTTCTTCTTCAGTCTAAGACCTTTGGGGGATCTAATCTATGTTTCCCTATGTTTTGCCAGGGATTTTTTTAGGTAACCTTTTACCCTTGGGGGGTGATCATTTAGGACACGGGGTTGGCTGGAGTAAATGCGCAGATGAGGCGTTTGCTAATGCATGAGTTTATCCACTCTTTGTATCTTAGGGAGAGGGTGGTCCGAAAGATTGCTGAGGGGGAGGTGGTGGTGCCACCTGTGAGACCCCCTATGTCTATGAGGCGGGAGCGACTGCTGCCGGAGGATGCGAGGATCGCAGTGATGATTGGTGAGTCCTATCTGCTGTACACCGATACAGCTATGCCGTATGATTATATAGACTTTGTGATGAGCTGGCTGATGGTGCCCAACATATATGATGCACTGCCCTTCCCTCCTGCGGGTTCTAGTCGTCCATTGGGGTCCTCCCACAATGGTGGAGGTCCTTCGACATCTGCGATGATGGTGACTTCGGAAGTTCCCTTTGTGTGGATGCATACTAGTTCTGCATCGTCCTCATGCGATGGACCCGAAGGAGTTGGGTTTAACAGAGGAGGTTCTTTGTCCTGAGGTATATCTTTTCTGTTCTTCTCCTTTGGTTTCTTTTGATCCTTTTTGCTTGATACTGATTCTGCCTTTTCTTGGAACACGTCCTAGTGTCCACCACTTGGCTGAGGGATATTAGGGACTGGATATCTTCGGCGACTACCTATACTCAGGATGCGGTTCATCTTCTTTCTTGCTTGGTGTCGTCTGCCTCATTCGTGGAGGAGTCTGGTTCAGGTAGCAGCGGTACGTCATCTCGTTGTCGGGGAAAGAGAGGGCGTCACAGGGGTGGAAGCTCTTAGGAGATATAAGTGAAGATTAGGCGAGAGAGAGAGAGAAGGAATGTGGGTTGGGGCTGAGTCCCGTTTATTTTTTACTTTTCTTTGTTTTCCTGTAACAAAGATGTAACACGAAAACATATCTATGCATTGCAATGAAGTTTTTTGATTATCTTCTCTTAATGATGAATGAATGCATGCACATGCACTTTTTACTTTGCTGCTGAGACCGTAAAAAGAAATATTTTTGGGATTTTGAAAGAAAGTTTTAATCAAAATAAGAAATTGTATCAAGATGAAAAGGGGATTTTTAAAATTCTATTGAGAATATCAATTTATTTTGAGTTTTCTGAATTTTGACAAAAGGGGAAAAAGGAAAATATCCAAAAGTAGGGTGTTGTCGATCGACAAGCACCTTGTCCTGCCTATCGGTAGGTCAGTCCAGTCCCATAAATTCAAAGCTTTGATTGGTACCCTCTTCAGCCTTTGGTACCTTGTGGGCCAGGATTTCTTCCGATTTCTGCAGAGGTTATGTCTTTTGTGGGAGTTTTCAAGTATAAAAGAGGGGTAAGAGTGGAGTGTTTTCATCACACCTTCACATCCTATTTTCTTGTTCTGTCAGATGGCTCTCCTTAGAAGTGTTGAGTTTTCCAACTACATTGAGACTTTGGAGGTGGTGTACTCTTATAACATCGACTACGATGCTTACAACATGCGTCCAGTTTCTTTATGGCGTAATCGACCCATATAGTGGAACATGCTGATGGAGGCGGTACAATTCTGGTACCCTGAAGACCATGTATTTCTCTTTGTCTTGGAAGATGTTTGTCCAACTTATGAGGAATTTTTTGCCATGTTGGGGACAAGTCCCGACGTTGCCATGGCTCTGCCTGAGTTTTCTCGTTCTCCCTGAGAGTTGTTGGTCGAGCTTCCTTGTATTTCGCGCTCGGCGGCCAGACCACTGGTGGCTGGAGGTATGATCTCTCTTTTGGCGGTGTTACGATCCATGCAGTTGTAGGAGGTTAGTGATGATGGATATGCCGAAGCTGTCGTTCTAGGCTTGGCTTCAAAATTATTGCTGGTGACCGGGGAACTGCTGGTGGACCTGCAACTTACAGCTATTACTTCATGGATATCCTACCATCGTAATCATATAGTGGTGATACTGGCGGAGACTTTGAATGGCCTGGATGCCGAGCAAGAAAGTCGTTCTGACTTTCTAAGGGGGAGCCCAGTGACGCTATTCATGTGGTTGTCAGAAAGATTTTGCCTAGTGATTCCTTCGAAATATCCTTTGTCGGTTGTACCCAACTTCTTTACGCGCTATTTCATCAGTGTTGGCCTAGATATCGAGAGCTCAGAGAACTGGTTCGTGGAGCATGGGGTTCTAAATCTATATTGGTCAGTACCTTGGTGGGGACAGTTGCTGCCTATTCAAGAACTGGGAGAATACCCATAAGTTCAGCTGGTTGGTCTAAGACAGACCGCTTTTTATTTCCCTTGGCGGCTTCTACACCAATTTGGATTGGAAAAGGTCATGCCACCTCAGACACTAGACTTATTTTCGGTAGAATATTTGATAGAGCATCTGCACATGTGGCTTGGCTCTTTGTGGGAGAGTCGACATCCGTCGACCCGTCCCTCTCAGTCGGCTAGGAGAGTTTGGCACATCCCTGGGGATTATATGAAGTGGTTATGGAGGAGAGTAGTTCATAAGATGTTGGCAGTGGAGACTGGACAAAGATGGCTTGTTTTATCTGATACCATGGAGGGAGATGTGGTAGTTTTTCTGAGGCTAGTTCGAGCTTCTCGATCCATGGAGCATTTGCAGCACTCCATTCAGGCAGGGGAAGCTTGGGGACCCCATGATGTAGATGATGATGATGATGATGAAGCGGGCTCCTCTAGTAGCTGTGGGTAGGACTCTTGGAGAGTTTATTTTGTACCGAGAAATAAGTTTGGTTTTTAATTTGGCTTTTTAGGAAGGTAGGGTGGAAGGGAGTCATCCGTTACTTTATGTAATTGCACTGTAATTTCTTATTAATAAAATAAACAAGTTTTTAATTATCCAGTTGTGCCTTCTGATGACATTTGTATTTTGAATTATCTATACCGATCTCTAAGGCATACATAATCCTTTTGTTCAAGTATATATTAGAATGAGCTGTCATACTCGGAGGTAAGAAAAGAATAGTTTTTTGTGAAAAAAAGGGTCGTGCTCAAGTAAGATGTATGAGCTACCTATGCACCTCTGGGGGTTTAAAAATTTTCAATTTTTTTGGGAATAATTTTTTAGGAGGATCAGGCCCACGTAGTTCTGGGTAGAGGCAAATGGAGAGATTTTTTTTAGAATTGAAGGGAGACGAGAAGAGTTGTAGCGCGCCAAGATTTTAGACTAAGGGGTAAAATTTCTTGAGACGGTCCAAGTTTACTGGACATCCATCTCTTCTCCATCTAAGTTGGTGAGCATGGCGACACCACCGGACAAGATCTTCTTCATAATGTATGGGCCGCTCCAATTGGGCTTGAATTTCCCTATGGGGTCCCAGATAGGCTCTACTATTTCTTTGAGGGCAAAATCCCCTTCTCGGACACCGCGATCCTGGACTCTCTTATTGAATGAATGCGCTATTCAATGATGGTACCCTTGTATGTGATACAATGCCTTCAGCCTCTTTTCATCCAGGAGTGACAGCTCGTCGAGGCGGATTTGATGCCAGTCTTCCTCACCGACCTTGCTTTCAAGCATGACGCATAATGAGGGTTTTTTTATCTCCACAAGTAGGACTGCTTCCATGCCATAGACTATAGAGTAAGGGGTAGACCCAATATAGGTTCAGATTGAGGTTCGGTAGCCCCAGAGGGCGTATGGGATTCAGTAGGCCCAATCTCGATAGCTTTCGGTCATTTTGCTGATGAGGTTCTTGTTGGCGGCTTCGACTGCACCATTGGTTTGAGGTCGGTAGGGAGAAGATTTGTGTCTCTAGATCCCATACTCATTGACCATTTCTATGACATCTGCCTCGAAATGTAACCCGTAATCTGACACTAGCTCGTGCGGGACTCCATATCGGCAGATGATGTTTTTCTTGATGAATTTGGCAGCTTTCTTATCATTCAGAACTGCGTATGACTCAGCTTTGACCCATTTGGTGAAGTCATCAATGGCAACCAGGATGAACTCATGTCCGTTAGAGGCCTTGGGTGTAAGCTTTCCTATAAGGTCGATGCCCCAGGTGGAGAGCGGCTAGGGATAAGTCATGTTGTATGATTCACACGGAGGCAAGTGTTGAAGGTCGGAGAACTGTTGGCATTTGAGGCATCTCCGAACATAGGTGGTGCAATCATGGACATGGTGGTCTATTAGTAGCCTTATCATATGATCTTCTTAGCAAGCATGTGACTGTTCATGTGGGGTCCGCATTTCCCACTGTGGATTCTTTGCATCACCTCTTTAATGTCAGCCTCTGCAATGTAGTGTAGATGGGTTCCATCGATGTTTCTCTTGAATAATGCTTTATGACAAATGATGTACTGGGAGGCCAGTCTTCTTAGGGTTTCCCGGTATTTCTTGTTGGAACCCCATGATACATACCATGCTTGAGGAGGTGCCACATATCATAATACCAACAATTGGCTAGTTTGGGATCTTCTTTGGTGATGAGCCCAATGTGGTAGCAGTGGGTTGTTTTGTCTTGCTTTTGGACCAGGAAGGGGGCCATTGTTATTCCTTCATGCATGTCGATCATTGAGGCTAAGGTAGCAAGGGCATCGGCTAGATTATTCTTTGCTCGAGGTAGGTAGTGGAAGGTGATGTCTTGGAATTAGGAGGCTAGTTTTTATAAGTGGGTATGGAAGGGTTGAAGTTTCTCGTCCTTGACTTTCAATTTTCTGAGCACTTGACCAATGATGAGGGCAGAATCCTCGTAGACATCTAGGCATTGGATACCTTTCTTGAGAGCAACTTTGAGGCCTACCGTACATGCCTCGTATTCAGTCATGTTTTTGGTTAATGGAAAATCTAATTTGATAACGATGGGAGTGTGGGAGTCATCTGGGGCGATCAGAAGTATCCCAATTCTATATCCCTTTTTGTTGGCAGTTCGATCGAAGAACATTTTCCATCGGAGGTCATCTCGAGCAGCATAGAAGATGTTTTCATCTGGGAGTTCGGAGATCGAGTCATCAGCCTCTTCTATGGGGTAGTCAGCCAGGTAGTCAGAAATGTCTCTTCCTTTTTTAGCTTTCTATGTGACATACATGATATCAAACTCGTCTAAGAGAATCAACCATCAGGCCATTCGACTGGATAAGGTGGGTTTCTCAAGCAGGTACTTGATGGGGTCCATTCGGGATACAAGCTTAATGGGGTAAGTGAGCATTTAGTGTCGTAACTTTTGGGTGACCCAAACAAGCGCGACGCATGCTTTTTCCAAAGTAGTGTAGTTGACTTCATAACCAGCCAGTTTGCGACTGGTGTAATAGATGTCTCTTTTTTTGCAGGAATCTTTAAGGTATTGAGCTAGCAAAGCCCTAGCTGCAGTGTCGGTTATGGTTAGGTATCGGAGAAAGGCGAGACCAGGCTGTGGTGGAATGAGTACCGGAGGTTGAGTCAGGTATTGTTTGATTCAGTCGAAGGCTTCTTGGCAGGCCTCGTTCCAAACTTTGGTTGAATCCTTTCGGAGGAGTTTAAAAATAGGTTCTCAGATGGAGGTTAGCTGGATGATGAACCGACTTATGTATTGCAAATTTCCAAGGAAGCCTTGGACTTCTTTCTCCGTTCGGGGAGGCATCATCTCAAGTATGGCTTTTAGCTTGGCAGGATCTTCTTCTATCCCTTTCTCACTGACCATGAATCCCAAGAGTTTTCCCTTTGTAATGCCGAAGACATATTTCTATGGATTGATTCTCATCTGATATCGTTGCAATCGTTCGAATAACTTTTGGAGAGCGGGAACATGACCTTTTCTAGTTTTGGATTTGATAATCATATCATCCACATAGACCTTGACTTCTTTGTGAGTCAGATAGTGAAGGATGGTTGTGGCAGCCCTCTGGTGGGTAGCCCCGGCATTCTTGAGACCAAATGGCATAATAATGTAGCAAAAGGTTCCCCATGGGGTGATGAACATGGTTTTTTCTTGATGACCTGGGTGCATTTCAATTTGGTTGTATCAAGCAAACCCGTCGACAAATGACTTGAGAGCATGACTGGCTGTGTTGTCCACGATCATGTCGATATCGAGTAGCGGGTAATCTTCCTTCGGAGAGGCTTTGTTCAAGTCCCATAGTCTACGTACATCTGAACTTTCCCTCCTAATTTCAGCACAAGCACTACATTGGCTAGCCATGTGGGATATTCGATCACATGAATGAAACCCACGTTCAATTGTTTGACCTCCTCTTCTTTGACTTTGAGCGACCATTCGGTGCGGAGCTTTCTCAGCTTTTGTTTAACTGACTTGTAATTTGTATGAGTGGGGATCCTATGCTGAGCAATTTTAGGATCAATCTCGGGCATATCGTCATAGGACCATGCGAAGACATCCACAAATTCCTTCAATAATTATTAAAGTTTTGCACGCTCATGCTCGTTAAGGGTAGCCCCTATCCTAATCTTGCACAGTTGGCTACTAGAATTGAGGTTAATAATAATAGCCTCTTATTTATTAACTTGAATGCGGTTATGTTGTTTGTTATTAACCTTATTTAGATCAGTTAAGAATTGTTCATTTGCAAAATTATCATCATCAAAAGTTTGATTATAATCTAAACAATTAATGTAAGGCACAACAAGATACTCAAAATCTTCATTTATTTCATTTATAGGAAAAACAACATTGAGAACCTCATCAAAGGAGGTATCGATTACATTTGAGCAATGATAGAAAACAGAAGAAGAAATGGGGTAAACATTGGGGTTAGGTGGGATTTTAACTGGTAGAACCGACGTAGCATGCCAGTTGAGGAGAGGGGTATCATCAGCTTTAATCATTTGGGATGGATCCAGTGATGTAGTGCTTAAATGAACCATGCATAGTGTTAGCCCCAGTGTTTGTAAGTTGAACGAGTCCTCGGAATCACTTTCCTCAGTTTCTTTGGTATCTTTGATGAGGGGTTATACATGGTGTTGGGAACTTTCGACCCATGAGTAGCTATCTTGGAAAAAGATCTCCATTCAAAGTTTTATCTTTTTATCTGTATGGTCATACCATGGTTCCGAAAAGTCGCAAAAGGGGAAGTCCTCACCCTCTTTGATGAATCGTCCATTTAAGGAGTCACCTGGGATAGTCTGGATGCAGTCTAATCTTCTCTTTGGTCGAGACTGGAGGATCATTTTGATCTCCTGTTCTGATGGTTGATACCCCAAACCACAAGGAGGGAAAGCTTTCTTCAGTTCAATGGGCTCAATTATCCCTTGGTGTCTTTATCCTATCCCCAGTCCAGGCATGAAGTGCATGCTTCTGAACATCTGAATCACATTGACATTGCCATGAGGGTCATATTCTGGACAAACCCTTTCTTTGAAATCGTCCCCTGTCGGGATTAGGAGTGGTTCAACTCGAAATCCTGATAGGAGCATATCATTTGACCCGTGTTGTATCTCAAGGATTGGGTTGCTGGTACTTGAACCCTCGACATTGTCTTCATCGACCAAAATGGTGATGACTCGTCCGTCGGCGAAGAACTTTAATTTCTGATGGAGTGAGGAAGACACACCCTTGATATTGTGGAACCAAGGTCATCCGAGAAACATGTTGAAATAAGTTGGGATGTTAATAACTTGAAATTCAACGACCGGGTTTATAGTCCAGCCCCTATTACTAGTTTTATGGATCCCATCATCTCCCGACGGGTATTATTGTAGGCACGTAGAGCAACGGAAGTTGGAGCGAGGTCACTTTCCTTTAGTCCTAAGCATTTGAAGGTTCTTAATGGGCAGATATTCAAGGTGGATCCATTATCGATAAGAGAGAGTGGTACGATATTCTCCATAACTTCGCCGGAGATGTTGAGTGAATGATTGTGGTTTGGCCCAATTTTGGGGATTTATTCTTTGAAGAAGGATAGCATTCGGATAGAGGTCAAGGATCTGACTAGATTTACCACTTCTTCTGGTGTAGTTGAAGGAGGAACTATGGGTCCAGTGAGCAACTTTATCAAAGCATTTCTGTGTAGCTGAGAAGACATGAAAAGCCCCCATAGAGTGATGTTAGCTTGAGTTCTCTTCAGTTGATCGAGGATCATGCTCTCCTCAAGGGTCATTTCTGGCATAGGAAGATTTTTAACACCATTTCCTTTGTCATCTACGGGTAGTGATCTTGGGATCTGGTAATGCCTCCCTCATCTGGTCATGTGATTTATTGAAGAATGGAAGAACATGAATCCCATCTCTTTATCAATCTTGGGTTTTTCTACCATCTTGTTTATTTTTTTGAGGATCTCTTCCAATGATATCATCCCACACATGTCGGCTACCGGGACGATTTTCTCTGAAGCTTTCTCTTCACTTGAATTTTCAAACTCTTCCCCCCATCTGGTGGCAACAATTCTGTCTTTCCATAAAAAGTCAATGCATTCCACAACTTCAATGGCTTCTTCATACAGGTCTTCCCATTCTATGGGGATACGTAAGGGTGAATGGACCAGGCGTCCTTGTAACTTCAGAGTATCAAGTAAATCGGTCGTACTGTAGATATTATTATTTTTCCTGAATAATCCTGCCATGATCTGGACAACATCATCTAGGCTGACTTCATCGGTTGGTACCACCTAATTTTCGGACTCTCGGGCCCATTTACGTGCTTTCAAGAACAACGTACTAAACCTCTGGTAATCAATGATCATTTGTGAGGGCAATTTCAGCGCGAACTCTAAGAGTTGGTTTAACGCTTCTGATAATTCCATACTTCCATTTTCGGAACTAGTACGAATAATGATGCATGATCTGGTAAGGAGTTACAATGCCTGATCAGTGAGGCTAATAGGGTGCAGGAGGAAATATGGTCAATTTTGGAGAGGTTTGGGAGAGTGTATGGCTGTGATTTGAGCTGAGGGATCAAATTCAGGGTTCATTTCTAGGAAGATAGTATTAGTATGATTTGGGAGTGGGTTGTGAGTAGTTTTTGGCTTAGGATTTGCTGGTGGGACAATGGTACCCTGGTCAATTAGACCTTGGATTATGTTTTGGAGGTGAAATCATTGGTCGGTGGTATGGCCAGCAGTTTGGTGAAAGGCGCAATGGGCATCTGCCTTGAAGTTTTTTGGAAGTGGGTTTGGCAATGGACGGGGGTCCAAGGGTTTGATAACGTTTCGGCTTAACAGGGCTTGATAAACTTTGGAGAGGGGAGCATGGAGTTCAGTGTATTCCTTTCAGACTGGGACAAAGAGACTTTCTAGTACCTACAAAATGGTCGGTTGAGAGATGTTGTTGATGGTTGAGACTGCAGCATTGGTAGGTTTGTCATATTTTCTGGGGGTGAACTGTCCGAACACTTTCTTTGGTTTAATTTCTGTTTTAGCAAGAGCTTCCTCAATTTATACTCATTCTTCTATAAGAGCTCGGAAGTGGGGATAGTAATATCCTCCCATGGTCGCTCGGACATGGCGCAAGAAGTTCTTCTTCACTATGTTGACTTGTTCTTCCTCAGATGGTCGATTGGTCATAGTGGCTGCCTTTTCCCTCCATCAGGCTATGAAGTTACTGACTGATTCTCCCAAGTTCTATTTGAGTAGCTTTAAATCACGACGGATGACCTCACGTTCTTCGTTATATTTGTACTGCGACATGAATTCTCGGCCTACATCCTCCCAGCTACGGATTCTGGACTCCTCGAGAGACCAAAACCATCGGAGAGCGCTATCCTTCAAAGATTGTTGAAATAATTGGTCCATCACTTCTTCAGAAGCCCCTAGGAGAGTCATGGAATGGTGATAACTGCGAAGATGAACAATCGGGAGTCCACTTCCTCCGAATTTCTCGATATTTGGCATATTGAATTTCTCGAGTAACCTTGCCTTAGGATAAGGAGACATGTTGGTATAGTCCATGTAATTTTCGAAGATTCAGACTTGGTTGAACTTCCTAGTTAGCATCTTGAGATCTTCTTTGACGTTGTTTAATTCTTCCTCTTTTGGATCAACGATCACAAGCAAGTTAGCCACAGGCTGGGCAAGGTTTGGCATAAGAAGCTGGGCAGGCGGCGACCCATTAACAGGAGGGGCACGTGGAGTGTGCAGATAGTCTTCGAGAACCCAGATAGGCTCGGGTGGACCCATAGTGAGAGGGAATAGGGCCTCGAGCTCTTGAGGAACATGAAACTGGTTTCGTTGCATCTCTCGGACCTCAGTCTGAAGGCTATCGATCTTGGACATGAGCTGAGCTAAGACTGTCGTCAGATCGAGCAACACAACTAGCACTTGATATGTGTTCTCCATGGAAAATGGATGTATACCGGACTCAAAATAAGTAGTAGGGGAACGGACGGAACTCCGGGGTGATTTGACTGAAGACCAAAGCCAATAAGGAGCCAGGCCAAGGGCGTGCAATCGACTTGAGAAGGCGCAAAATGGGATTTATTTTGAGAAAAATAAGGAAAATATTTTTGACATTTTTTATTTATCTTTTGAGATCGAAGGGCAAAATGTTTTTGGATTTTTGATAAGGAAGAGAGAAATGTTTTTGGATTTTTGATAAAGAAAGGAAACAATGTTTTTGGATTTTTGATAAAGAAGGAAAAAATATTTTTGGAAGATGGGTCACAGTATGATTATTATTATTATTATTATTATTATTATTATTATTATTATTATTATTATTATTATTATTATTATGTTCTCACTTGTATTAAATTCTCCTAAATGCAAAATGAAATTCCAGACGGGACCCGAGCCTGGAAAAGTTAGGTTTGTAACATATGCAAATCTATTGATGGACTTGTAACCAGGATCACGAGCATGGTCCCATTTTAAAAATGCGTAAAAATTTGGGCAGCAGGCCGACCCGGAATTTAGGCAGAGTTCCGGGTTAAAATCGACAATCTAACATGTGTGTCCTAGGCTTGACACATATATGCGGGTATGTTGTTGGTTGGGTGAATCGGAAAGTGTCCCCCCTTCGACGTGGCTTCCACGATATACATCTTGCTTTTGAGGGCAATCGGTGCGTGTGGACAAGCCATTTGATATACCTGAGTGTACGTGAATTGCCTTATTATATACCTCATGGGGACGGTACATGTGAGAGCGAATTCGTTATACTCGGCATACGTGAACAAGTTCCCTGCGATATACCTCCCGTCATGACTTCGGTCAAGCGGTACGATGTGGGGGAACCATTCGATATACATCGAAAGTGCTTGGCCGATGGAAGGTGAGAGTCATATCGCTTAGGCTAACTGCGCCCTGTCGGACCAGCGCCCATCACGAAGTGACCCTCTAGTTACTGGACAAAATTTGGTCAATCACAATGGTCTTTGGTTATATTGTGTGAATCATGCATGATTCTCTTAATAGTATCTTATGATGAGAGTATATTTCTTAATCATTCCCAACAGGGAGAAAAGTATGAGTATCAATGGTATACCAAGTATGGGTGATGCGTGCAACATGGGGATATATGTGATACTAGGTGCATGTGGTGTGAAGTGTACATGGAGAATCTTCTACAAGTGTGTAAATAGAAGCATAAGCATGAGGTACACATGAGTAGTAAAAGTGGAACATGCAAAATAGGGGAATATATAAGAAAATAAAACACCCAAGCAAATAGAGTCTAGCCCTCAAAATGAAAAAGGTCCCCAGTAGAGTTGCCACTGTGGCCATCCCCGATCCTCGTGGCGGGAGAGGATCCCTTTTGGTCCCGTGCTTCCCTCTCGGGAGTGATTCAACCGGCATCATTGATGAGGTGAAAAATATAGAGAGATGGAGTCGTCAGTCTATTTTACTCAAAACAGACAAAAGAAAAGGGAGTCATACCGAAGGACAACATCCAAAGACATTTTGATACATATGAAACCAAAATGATTTGAAAAAAGGTCCGGAGGCTAAGTTACGAAATGGGAAGGTGTTAGGCACCCATTTCGCCCTTACGGTCTCTCATAGGTTGTTGCTATTTTCCTTTATTTCCACGTGATATGTGTGCATGTTTATACATAGTGGAGATAGGAATCATCGACTTGTATCCTTGAAGAGATAAAGGGAGTCATCCATAGGAATGTTCCTAAAAATAATATTAGAAAATAGGATTTACGCAATTATCCTTGCATTGATCATTATAAGGGAATGATAACGCATGCGGGATAATACTCTACTAAGAACAAATATATGTATATGTAAATATGTAGAATTTAAGAGAATTGAGTTTAAAGAATATAGAAAAACTAGAAAATGAGAGAAAAGTATGAATAGGACTCGAGTCACGGGTTTTAGCCCCGAGATGCCTACATAGCCTATAGAGGCATCAAAGTCCACGTAGTTCGCATGCAAAATGAGGGGTGGTATTTATACCATAAATACATTCGGGTACTTCTGTTACATGTGTGTGTGTGTGTGTAAAAAAGTGTTTTAGTTGTGAGAAAAGTGTGAGAACAGTGTGAGAATTCCCGTTTGGAATTTATGAGCAAATCCTCTTTTTCTTATGTTTTTTGGTTTTATTTATATGAAAATAAGAGATGTACAATAATACTAAATAAAAAGTATATTAAGTGCTAAGTAATAAAATGAATTAACGCGAATTTAGGGGAATTTAAAGAGAGAGTTGAGAAAGTTGGACCTTATTGAAGCATTTGAGCTTGATCTTAGATGTTGGAGAGCAGACCTTGAACTTGGGTGATGATGGAGGATACTTAATTCACCAAATTTGAGGAAAGAGGTTATGAAAGGTGAAGTTTGGAAAGGGATTTGAATGTGGAAATCACGCTGACTTCGAGAGGGGTTTTTTGAGCTTGCTGAGAGTAATGGATCTCTGATTTGTTATCTTTTCTCAAATGAGGTTAGGCCCTCCTTTTTATAGGCCCAGGGCATTGCCGATCGGCATAGCCCTGGTCTTGCCAATTGACAGGTGCTTTAGACACACTGCCGATAGGCAGGGTTTGGAACCTTCCGTTTGGCAGTCTCTTTCAGGTTCCTTCGGAAAATTAGTCGTAGAGCTCAAACCGTTGATCCGAATCGTGCACGGGGTGAACCTTTGGAAAGATAATTCATAGACCTTCGAAAGTCTTTAGACTGCTTCCAGGTTCAGGAGTTGACTTTGGGTCAAATGTGGCTCGAAAGCGTTCGTCGGTCCTTTGGACGAGGAATTATCAAACGCAAATGGATCGTTTGTCCGCATGGTAAGTCAGAATCGCTCATGGGGCGGACCGTTTGAAAGCTGAGGAGGTGTACTTCGACATTTAAAAGAGTTTGACTTGGTCAGGGGAGTTGACTTTGGTCAATCGGGGCCTGGAAGTGTTCGGTGACCTTTCGGAGTAAAACAGATCGTTCGTCAGCATGGTAAGTCAGAATCGCACTCGGGGCGGACTGTTGGAAAGCGATTTCAATGCCCTTCGAAGATTCATTCAGTCTCGATCTATATGAAGAGTTGACTTTGGTCAAAAGGAGCTTGAGAGCATTCGGTGACCTCCTGATCAAGTTTCGAGGGAAAATGGGTCTTTCGTTCGTACCGTAAGTCAGAATCGTGCACGGGATGGACCATTTTATAAGGGTTTCAGTTCCCTTCGAAGATTCATTCAGTCTTATTCGAGTTGAAGAGTTTAACTTTTGGTCAAACGTAGCTTGGGAGTGACCAATGGCCTTTAGGTCAGTACCTGGGGTATGACTTGGGGTTTGTAATGATGAAGGGAGGTTCTAGGGACCTAAAGAGAGGTTAGGGGTATTAGAACGGGGTGTCTACAGAGACCATAGCTGATACCAACCATTTTGAGGACAACGACTCTGAGGACTCTTTAAACTCATAAATACTGGGTTGGCACTCTTCATGATCCACTCAGGAACTACATCATCTGATCCATCCTACCACATCAAAGATATTGATATGCCTCTTCTCAACTGGCATGCTGCACCTGTGCCACCTGATAATATTCAAGCTAACCCTAATGTTTATCCCCTTTCCCCTTTAGTTGTTTCTTCTCACTCTAATGTAATCAAGACCTCCTATGATGAGGTTCTCAATGCTGTTTTTCCTATCAATGAAATAAATGAAGATTTTGAGTATCTTATTGTACCTTACATTAATTGCCTTGATTCTAACTAAAATATTAATAATGATGACTTTGCAAATGAACAATTCCTAACTGGTCTACATAAGGTTAATAACAAACAACATAATCGCATTTGAGTTAATGAAGATGACACTGTTGCTATTAATATCGGTTCTAGTAGCCAAATGCGCGAGATTAGGATAGGGGCTACCCTTGATGAGCACGAGCGAACTAAAGGAATTAATGGATGTCTTTGCATAGCCCTACGATGATATGCCCGACATTGACCCTAAGATAACACAGCATGAGATCCCAACTCTCCCGAAATGTAAACCAATCAAATAGAAGTTGTGAAAGCTATGCACCGAATGGTCACTCAAAGTGAAGGAAGAAGTAATCAAGCAACTGAATATGGGCTTCATTTGTGTGATCGAATATCCCACATGGCTAGCCAATATCGTACCCGCATCGAAATCAGGAAGGAAGGTCCGCATGTGTGTCGAATATCGAGACTTGAATAAGGCCTCTACGAAGGATGATTACTCACTACCCAACATCGATATGATTGTGGACAATACAACCAGTCATGCTCTTAAGTCATTCGTTAATGGGTTTGTCGGATATAACCAGATCAAGATGCACCCTAATCATCAAGAGAAAACCGAATTTATCACCACTTGGGGAACCTTTTACTACACTGTCATGCCATTTGGTCTAAAAAATACAGGAGCTACCTATAAAAGGGCTGCCACAACCATTTTGCATGATCTGATACACAAGGAAGTTAAGGTCTATGTAGATGACATGATTATCAAGTTCAAGACTAGAGAAGGTCATGTTCCCTCTCTTCGGGAATTCTATGAACGATTGCGATAGTACCAAATGCAGCTTAACCCACAAAAATGTGTCTTCAGCGATACCAAAGGAAAACTCTTGGGATTCATGGTCAGTGAGAAAGAGATTGAAGAAGATCTTGCTAAGATGAAAGCCATACTTAAGATGCCACCTCCCCGAACAAAGAAAGAAGTTCAAATATTTCTTGGGAAATTATAGTACATCAGTCGATTCATCATCCAATTGACTTCCATCTGTGAACCCATCTTCAAAGTCCTCTGAAAGGATTCAACCAAGGTCCAAAACGAAGCTTGATAAGAAGACTTAGATCGAATTAAGCAATACCTAACTCGGCCTTCGGAGCTCATGCCACCACAACCTAGTCTACCCTTATTCTAATACCTAACCGTGACCGATACTGCAGCTGGGGCTCTACTAGCCCAATATTTTAAAGAAACTTGCAAAGAGAAATCCATCTACTATTCCAGTAAAAAAATTCTTGGTTACGAAGTTAACTACACCGCCTTGGAAAAAGCATGTGTCGCTCTTGTCTCGGTTACCCAAAAGTTATGGCACTACATGCTCGCCTTCCCCATCAGACTCATATCTCGAATGGATTCCATCAAGTACCTACTCAAGAAGCTTGTCCTATCGAGATGAATGGACCCTTGATTGATGCTTCTAGACGAGTTTGATATCAACTATGTCACATAGAAAGACATAAAAGGAAGAGAAATCTCTGAATACCTTGCTAACTACCCTATGGAAGAAGTCGATATCAAGATTTCTGAATTCCCAGATAAGAACATCCTTTATGCCTCCCAAGAAGATCTTTGATGGAAAATGTTCTTTGACAGTGCCGCCAACAAAAAATAATATGGCATTGGAATCCTCCTAATTTCCCCTGATGACTCCCACACTTCCATTTCATTCAAATTGGATTTCCCCCTACACTAAAAACATGATCGAATACGAGGCATGCATGGTAGGCCTCCAAGTTTCCCTCAAGAAAGGAATTCGAGACCTCGATGTCTATGGGGATTCATCCCTCATCATCAGTCAAGTACTCAGGAAATGGAAAGTCAAGGATGAGAAACTCTTACCCTTTCATGCCCACCTTGAAGAACTAGCTTCCCAATTCTAAGAAATCACCTTCCCCTATCTACCCCGAGCAAAAAACAACTTAGTTGACACCCTTTCCACCTTAGCCTACATGATTGACATGCCCGAAGGAATAACCATGGCCCCTTTCCTTGTTCAGAAACAAGACAAACCAACCCAATGCTACCATATCGAGCTCAGCACGGAGGAAGAACTAGAAATAGACGACTGCTAGTACTATGATTTTTGGCGCATCCTCTAACAAGGTAGGTATCCCCAAGAATCTGATAAGAAAGACCTAGACCATCTCAAGAAATTATACCCCTAGTCCGAAATCTCTTCGCACTACGACTCTTCTCATTTCCCTTCTATTCTTGAAAAAAAATCTCTTTTCCCCCCTCCCTAAAACTACGTGGGACTGATCCTCTAAACACATTTTTGAAAATGAATTTCAAATTTTTTTAAAACCCTCAGAGGTATATAGGCAGCTCACTCACTTCACATGAGTGCAACCCTCTTTCTTTTTTCACAAAATGCTATTCTTTTCTATTCCCCGAGAACATCAGTTCATTTTAACATATACATGAACAAATGGATTATGTATGCCTTAGCGATTGGTACGGATAACTCAAAATGAAAAAAAGTTATCAAGAGGCACAACTAGATGATCAAAAACTTATTTATTTCATTATCTAAAATTTTCGTACGATTACATCGGTGTAAGGAGTCAAATGACTTCCATTGCCAGCACTACACCTACATCCCTAAAAAAACCTAGATAATAACAAGCCCCACTACTCCTGAAAATCACCTTCCAATTATTCCCACAAAACCACGACCAATACAAAAAGCATCCTAAAGCCCTACCCGCAGCTGCCAAAGGAACCAACACCATCATCACCTGCATCCTGGTCTCCCCAAACCTCCTCTGCCTGAATAGAGTATCGCAGACGCTCCATAGAACGATGATCCCAGACTAGCTTGGGAAAGACCACAATGCCTCCCTTCATGGTGCAAATATGGCAAACCACCTTTGACCAGTCTCCACAACCAATATCCTGGCCACTACCTTCTTCCACAACCACTTCATGTAGTCCCTGGAAACATGATAGACTCGCCCACTAGACGAAAAAGGACGGGTCGACGAACGACGATTCTCCCATAGAGAACCAAGACGCATATGCATATGCTCTATCAAGTCATCTACGGGAAAGAAGTTCAGTGTCTGTGGTGGCACGATTTTCTCCCAACCAAATTGGCACAATAGTTTCCAAGGAAAGTAGAAAGAAGTCTACCTGAGGCATACTAATCGAACATATTAGTACTCCCCGAGTTCCAGAATGGGCAATAGCTCTCCCCACCAAGGCACAGACCAGCGCAAGCCTCGAGCCCCGTGCTCTACAAAATAGTTCCCCCAACTCTCAATGTCCAGGACTACGCTAATGAAATAGCGCGGGAAGAAGTTTGGCACCGTCGACAAAGGATACTCAGGTAGGATCTCCATATGAAACCTCTCTGACATCCACATAAACAACATTACAGGGTTACCCCTCAAAAAGTCAGAACAACCCTCCCGCCAGGCATCCAGACCATTCAAGGTCTCCACCAGTATCACCGCCATAGGATTGCAATGGTATGACATCCAAGAAATAATAGCAGGTAGTTGGGGGTCCACCAGCGTCTCCCCAGAACCAACAAAACTTTTGAAACAATGCCTAGAATGACGGCCCCGATATATCTAGCATCACCCACGTCCTGCGAATGCACAGACTGTGACATCGTTGGAAGGGAAATCATTCCCCTTGTAACCAATGTCCTGGTCATCGAAGGTGAAATATGAAGAAGTCTAGCCAGCAATTCCATGGGAGAATGGGAAAACTCATGCAGAGCCATAGAATAATGGTATTTACACCTAGCATGGTAGAAAATTCCTCGTAGGTAGGATAAATCTCATCCAACCCGAAGTTCTAGACATGATCCTCGGGATACCAAAACTCGACAGTCGCCATCGACATGTTCCACTCAATGGGCTAGTTAGACCATAAAGAGACTCTCCGAATATGGAAGGCATCATAATCAACATTATAAGAACACATTGCTTACAAGGCTTTGAGGTAGTTGGCGAACTCAATGCTACCAAGCAGAGCCATCTAGCAAAACCAAGAAATAATAAGCAAGAAAGAATGTGAAAAAGAAATAAAATGAAAGTGTGAGGAGGAAATCCCCATTCACACCCCCTTTTATACTTGGAAACTCTCAAGTAAGGACAAGGAACCCTGCAGATATCAGAGTAAAACTTGACCCAGCAAGTACCAAGTAATTGAAGAAAGTGAAATCAAAGCCTTGGATTGAATGGACTGGACTGATATGCCGATAGGCAGGACAGGGGTCATGCCGATCGGCAACCCCCTATTCTAGGAAATTCCTTTTTTCCTCTTTTGTCAAAATAAAAAAACTAATAAAAATATTTTTTATCTTAAGGAAATTCCGAATTTTCTTTATACTTATACTTTTACTAATCTCATTTTAAATAAATTACTTCTCGAATCAATTTTCAAAATTCTTTTTATGGTCTCAGTGGGAAAGTAAAAAGAGTATGTGCATTAATCACTAAATCAAAGAAAATTAACAAAAAACTTCATTCTTTATTTGCATATATTTTGTTGTATTAAATTAACATTTTGTAGGGAAAGAAAAAGCATAAAAACAACGAGACTCAACCCGAACCCAATTTCTCTCTCTCTCTAAGATCCCCCATCCCTACGGCGCGCCCTCTTCCCCCTATGGCGAGATGATGTGCACCCACTTCCCAAGCCAGAGCCTTCCCCTGATGAGGCAGATGGCACCAAGCAAGAAGAGACCGGAACTTCCTCACGAATATGAGCAGTCGCCGAAGATATCCAGTCCCTGATATCCTTCAGCCAAGTGGTCATAACACTAATATAGTGCGAGGAAGAATGGAAAAGATCAAATCAGTCAAGCATGAGGAAAAAGAAAGAAATCAAGGAAATAAAAAAGACATACCGCAGGACTAAGGACCTCCTCTATCAGACCTAACTCCTCCGGGTCCATCGCATGCGGGCGATACTGTAGACGCACCGATCCCCCATCAGCTCGTCGAAGTTTGTAACTAGGAGAATGCAGTCGCACAAAAGAAGACCCCGACGTCGTCGCTCCCATCGCTGGTGTAGCCGCACCACCTGCACTATAAGAGGACCTCGCCTAATGAATTGATCCCTCCCTAGGGAGAGGCATCACATCATATATACTAGGGGTCATCATCCAACTCGAGACGATGTCCAAATAATCGTACATCACCACTATGTCAGTGTATAGGGAATATCGCAGCCACTCGGGCATCATCAGACATCTCCTGTACGCACCTCATAAACATATGGGGCCTTACCGACGGCACCGCAACCTCATCCTATACAATTTGGTGGATTACCCTCTCCCCAAGATACCAGGAGTAGCCGAACTCATGCGCTAGAAAGCTCTGCATTTGAACATGTCCCCCAGTCACCCCGGTGTGCTGAATAGTCGTCCCCCAGGGATAAAAGGTCAGCTGTAAATCCCCAGTAAAAGCGAAGGATCAGTGTCAATAAAAGATCATCAAAGGAAAAGGACAGTCTCAAAGATAAATAATGCTTACCCGCTCGCTCGTCAGGCCATTCAAAACCTGACGCACTATCTCTAGAGAAACATTCTTCTTCAACTGTCGGTTGGATCTCCGCCACTGGAACATCCGACAGAAGTCGCCCATAGAGTCATCCTTTAAATAAATCATTTGGGTGTTCAACCCAATCACCTCATAGAACCACGTCTACAAAGGACAAGGATCAACATTCAAGAAATAAAAAAAGAAGTGCATGAATGGAAAATGCGAATGCATTAAGAAAATGCGCAAAATAAAGAATACCTCCAGAAGATACATGGCCCCAGTGAAAGTCTGTCAGCAGCACTGGATGAATGCATCCAAAGAATAATAATGGGTCGCCAAAGTCAGTCTCCCCCAATCATAGAAGCGGATGTCCGAAAACACCCTCAGAAAAGGCCAAAACCACAAGTGGATGACGACATCACTTGTCGCCCCCAGAAAATCCCCCACACTAAAAAGATAAACAAGCGGGCCATCTGAATCACCTGCTACCCATTCGTTCTCATCAACCCTCCTCCTCAGCAAAAGCTCCCTTAAAGAAGATAAGCGAAGAGGATATCCAAAAACCACCCTCTCCACGTCACCCAAAGCCACCGTCACCGCCTTTGGCATCATCCTCAGCGTCCTATCTACCTCAATTTCGGCACCCTCATAATCCAGCCCCAAAAACTGCTAAACATCAATGGGAGTCATTGTCATCTTCCTAAAGCCAAAATGGAAGGTGTGGGTAGTGTCACACCACCTCTCCCCCAAAGCACATATAACCACAGTGGAGGGGGCGTCTCAACTAAAGCCGATGCTAGCCTCCCAAAACCTGCAGAGGACACCATCCAATGTACCACAGCAGGAAGGTAGTCCCAAACATCCTTAAGCCCTGTCGTACCACGAGTACGAATGGACGACATGGAGATGTCAGACTATCAAGAAATGAAGAAAATCCTTTTCAGATTCAAGAAATAAATCAATCTTGTCAAGAAAAGAAGAAAGGAATACCAAGAGTCATGCATACTTACATAGCCACCAGGGTTCACCACCCTTTAAGAGCGATGATGCGAAGTTTCATGCAAAAGATTTTATCATCCTCCACCGGCTCAAATGAGTCAAAAGAGTTCTCGCTACCCAATGCAAGGGTCGCCCTAGCCCTCCACTCTAATCCTATGTGACACACCGCCTAATTAAATACCGGGTGATCAGTCCTTTATTAAATTAAAATCAAGGTGAACGGTTGGTTCATTCTTAGCATCATTGTCGCAAAATAAATATTTCCAATTTAAACACCCAAAATAATTAAACTAAGTGTCAAAACATTTGAAAGTCTTATTCCCTTATAAATTCCAACGTGAATTGTTTTTTAAATGTAGACCAGTTTAAGAATCACATAAATGCTAAGGATGGAAATCAACCCCAAAATAATTAAACCATCTAGATTAACCAAACCAAGTCAAATAACCATAAGTGAAATCATCATGACAAGAATTAACTCTCAATGAGTACTGAATACTGAAAACATAAATAAATACAAAATCTCTAATAAGTCTAAACTGAAATAGGAAATCGGCCGACACATGCCCTAGCTATGAGGTACTAAATCAAGAGCTGAATCAAAGAAGAGGTCATCTAGAGCAAGGGCCTGCAACTCCCATATAAGTTGCAGCACGTCCAGTCCAAAGAACCTATGCCTGACGCCCCTGTGAATGGGCACCTGTAATACATACATATATATACAAGAGAGAGAAAACTGACAGGAAACGTGTCAGAGCAGAGTGTAAAATAGTTTAAAAAATATCTTAGCTTGTATTTAAAATGCTTACCAGCTAGTATAACAACCATGTTAGTATGCGACGCTCTCTTCAAAATTCTCACCTCTCATCTAGTGTGCACGCCTGCCGTACTACTAAATCTCATAAGTCTATCTAAATTATCCCCATAAATTTTATTTCGAGAAGTCACAAGGCTATGATATTTAGTTTAGAGATCAATATCTTAATGATTACTTACGTTACTTAGTATATCTCAGTACTGTTATAAACTTCCCGAATACTTACTATAAAATTTAGAGCATTCATTCAATACTTAACTACTTATACGTACAGCAGTAAATTTCCATATATACATATATATATTAATCACTCCTATAATATATATATATATATATATATATATATATATATATACTATCGGCACCCCACATAAAATCTATGGTGCTGGCATACTCTGTTATCAAGTCCCCGTATCTCTCGTACTAAGGGAAATACTAGTTCGGAATCACTCTCGAACTGTATTAGCACAATACACACAAAATGGAGGCGAAGCATAGTTTCAAGTCACTAAGAGGTCAGCACATACCCCTCATGTCTCTTAGGACCGTCTGACTATCATTCTTAGATAGCCTGTACCCAAGAATCCTTTGTTCTAGGGTACAAGTCAATATCTCCCTTAAAGGTCCCATCGAGATAAGACTGTCCCGGCGCGATAACCTCCATGATAGCAAGTAGTGCGGGATGATTATGCACAAATATAATATAGATATATACACATGCACTTAGTCATATATATAAACATTTTCATTTCCCAATTAGGTTAGCCCACAACCCATAATAATATTTTAACCGTAAGTAATATAATTTTACCCTATTTTTTCACATAAATAACTCATCTCATTTTATTCTCAATTATAACCATTTCATAATTATTTCTCGTCCCTCGAAGTATTATCTCTTCCTAAAGGTTAATTCAATAGGTACGCCCTCTGTAACATACTTGTCTAAGTCATTCACAAATCTCTCAATTCCTTAGTTAACGTATGCACGATTTTCAAGATGTCTCGAACCCCCGTTAACCCACGGTTACATCCCATATAAAATTACATTCAACGGAACTTACTTAGACTCTACTAGTCCTCTTCATGACCCATTAAATTGTTTAACTAATATTCATGGGTTCCTATGCATTTTATCTGAATTAAATAAAAAGAGGAAAAACCTGCAGTTTTCAGAAGGGGTCGATCGGTCGATGAATGGGGTCGATCGATCGATCGAAATTCTTGAGTCCATCGATCAACATTATTGAGTCGATCAATCGATCGAGTCGTGCTTGCCCAGAATCTGTTAATTCAACCTACGGGTTTCATCCAAGAAATTCCTCCAAAATACCATTAATGATTCCCACACTCCCAAACAAGTACATCACTGATTTAATAAGCATACCTACATGATTTTCTACGTAAAGTATGTATGAATTCATCAAAGACATAGGATTAAAGGCCCAATTCATAATATTTCTCAAGAACCCTAGTTTCATCATAATTTCCAACATTCTAACTCTTTTTCCAGATTTCTTTCTTCTAAACCATTATAATTTCGTGGGTAATCCTCTACATATGACAAGCCTTCCGGATACATGTACTATTCCTAAAACATGTGATTCAAATCTCCTAATTCATGAAATTCTTCAATAAAACATATATTTATCGATCCTATTCTAACATGGGTGAAATGTCAACTAGAAAAATAGCAAGATAGATACTTGCCTTAAGATCGAAGTTCTGATTTCACGAAGTTGACTGGTATAGGCTTGATCTCCTCACTCCGATCTACGTTTTACTGGTGGTGGTGGTGCAATTGGATTGGTTCTTGGCCTTGGATTCTTGGAAGACTTTTCTCCTTTCTTCCTCTCACTGCCGTTCTAGACTTTTGAGAATGTTAACCCTAGAGGACTCTCCTAATATCTGATATTAATTCCCAATTTTTTTCATTAAACTAAGGCCTAATTTTAAAATGACTAAATTGCCATTCCGGAGTCCCGGTTAGGCCTAAAAATGCCTCGAGACCCAAACTAAACCCCCGGGTTCAGTTTCCAGACTATCACAACCCTTACGGACACGTTGGCGCACTCAAAATGACCATACGGGTGACTTATAATTTATTCACTTTTTATAATAATAATAATATAGTCCCGACACGACACAGGCGCGTCCCGACTTAATTTCCATTATTGTCATGTTATTGACTCGTGACAATTTTAATAAATTTAAATCTATATATTACTTTACTCATTAAGTAATATTCAACAAATTTCCAATAATTACTATCTCTCGTCACGCTAGTAAATATTTAAAATAAATTTTCGAATTAATATTAAATTAATTTATCTCAATTACATTTAATAAATCCCTAATTTAAAGCCATAAAAATATGGGGTATTACATACTTCCCCCTAATAATGAAATTTCGTCCCGAAATTCCGAAAATAAGGCATACCGGGTAAAAATAGATCCGGATATTCTTCGCGCATATATGACTCGTTCTCCCAAGTGGACTCTTCCACGTTATGATGCTCCCACTGAATTCGTATAAGTGGAGCTACCTTAGACCTCAATTTCCTCTCGTTATGGTCTAGGATAGCCACTAGTCTCTCCTCTATCGCGATGTGAGTGTGGGCCATATCATCCTGAAGATTTTGTCTCAATGAAGAGATGTGGAATACATCGTGAATGTGGTGTAAGTGCTCTAGAAATCCCAATTTGTATGCCACTAGTCCTATCATCTCGATAATGGGAAATGGTCCTACGTACCTCGGAGCCAACTTCCCCTTCTTCCCGAATCTCATTACTCCTGTCATAGGAGACACACGCAGTAATACTTGGTCCCCCATGCTAAACTCTCGTAAGGATCGCTTTGCATCGGTGTATCTTTTTTGCCGGTACTAGGCTACCCGAATGCGACTTCTGATTAGCTCAATCCTAGATGACGTCTCCTGGATTACATATGGTCCGAGCAACTTCTTGTCCCCCACCTCTAGCCAACAAGCGGGAGAATGACAAGGCCTGCCATACAATCTCTCAAATGGGTCCATACCGATCGTGAAATCATAGGTGTATTTATAAAAGAACTCCACCAATGGAAGATACGACTCCCAACCCCCTCCAAAATCAAGGACACACATGTATAGCATATCTTCCAGCATCTGATTGGTACGCTTTGTCTGTCCATCTGTCTGTGGGTGATAAGCTGAACTCAATCTCAACTCTGTACCCATGGCCTCCTGAAAGCTCTCCCAGAAGTGTGACACAAAAATCTTATCTCTATCAGACATAATATCCAAGGGCACCCCATGTAGCCTAACTATCTCGGCAATAAATAACTGTGCATACTAGCCCGTGGTGTTATCTGTCCATACTGGCAGAAAATGAGCTACCTTAGTCAGCTAATCCACTATAACTCACAGGGAATTGTGACCCCGCAGTGATATAGGCAGCCCAGTAATGAAGTCCATGGAAATACTCTCCCATTTCCACATAGGTATCTCCAATGACTGAAGTAACCTTGGCGGTCTCTGGTGGTCCACCTTTACCATATGAAAGGTAGAATATTTGGGCACGAGCTCTTCAATGTCCTTCTTCATCCCACTCCACCAGTACTACCGCCTCATATCCTGGTACATCTTATCCGCTTCGAGATGTACTGCAAATCTGGATCCATGTGACTATGTCATCACTGCATGACACAAGTCTTCTCTCTTCGGGACCACCAATATCCCATTAAACCTCAAACCCCCATCAGAACTCACTGAATAGGATTCAACACCCTCAGCTAGAAGCCGTACAATTTGATCCTGAAAAAAAGTATCCGCTACTTGTGCCTATATCACCCTCATAACAATCTCGGGTGTGACTGACGTAACAGATATAAAGGAATGAGCTACCGTGTCCTGGTGTCCCACCTCTTTCCACTTCACTCTCCATAATTACGCTACATCACCTACCAGTCTACGGCTTAATGCATCAGCAACCACGTTAGCCTTCCCCGGATGGTACTGTATCTCGAACTCGAAGTCTTTCACAAACTCCAGCCACCTGCACTGGCGCATGTTCTACTCTTGCTAAGTGAACAAGTATTGCAGCGACTTGTGGTCTGTGAATAAGATAAACTTCTCCCCCAATAAGTAATGTCTCCGAATCCGCAATGCAAACATGACCACTGCTAGCTCCAGGTCATTGGTGGGGTAATTCCTTTCGTGGGGCTTTAACTTGCGGGAGGCAACAGCTATAGCGTATTCCTCCTGCTGAAGTACTCCCCCGAGTCCCTATAAAGAGGAATCAGTATACACCAGGTACTCCACTCCCGGCCTGGGCAACACAATAACTGGTGCCGAAGTCAGCTTATCTTTTAGCTCATCAAAAGCCAATTAACAAGCATCATTCCATACATACCGTACTCTCTTGTGAGTCAGATTCGTTAGTAGACCCGCTATCTTAAAAAAACCTCGAATGAATCGCCTATAGTACCCGACTAACCCCAAGAATCTACATACCTCTATCGATGTCGTGGTTTGTCCCCACTCTCTCACTGTCGACACTTTGCTCAAGTCAACCGATATCCCCAATTTCGACACAATGTGCCCCAAAAATTGTACCTCCCATAACTAGAACCCTCACTTCTCATACTTAGCATACAGCTGATGCTCTCGTAGTAACTGAAGAACCTGTCTCAATTACTCGGCATTCTCCTCCTTAGTCTGTGAATAAATCAGGATGTCATCTATGGAGACGATGACAAACTGATCCTAGAACTCTCTGAACACTCGGTTCATCAAGTCCATGAATACCGCTAGAGCATTTGTCAGCCCAAACACCATGACTCTGAACTCATAGGGTCCATATCTCATCAAAATGTAGCCTTTGACATCTTCTACTCCTTGATACACAGCTTATGGTATCCCGATCCCAAGTCAATCTTTGAGGAGAAGGTAGCTCTCCTCAACTAATCGAATAAGTCATCAATTCGGGGCAATGAACACTTATTCCGTATCGTGACTTTATCATCTTCCCTTATTACACTGATTTATTCTCGATGTAAAACATTTTATATCACTTCTAACATCATATCGTATGGTTATACTGACCGTGCATAGGAATAAAATTAAAGTTAAAGTTATGGTTTCCCTTACGGATGATAACCAGGGTACCAAACTCATGTGCTAATACCAACCATCCCCAGCTCCTGACGTTATCTAGGTTTCATGCGTGGGATGTCTCGCAAAGTGAAATCCAAACAAGGAACCCCCGATAGACTACTAACTAACATTGCCAGTCAACGAAAGTTGTGATCCCCAGTATTTGTATCGTACCCCACATCCTTGTTCCCTGCTAACATTAGCGCATCTATTCTTATGTTATGAAAAAGATATTCAACACATTATTCCTACTAACTTGGCGTTAGGCTCTTCAATTTACCACAAAATTATTCACATGCCTAGAGATATTTAATTTTTTCCTGAATCACTTTAGTAAACATTCCTACCCACAGGGATTTGGTATAACCCGACGACCTACTCCACAAGTCTCTGTAGGATTCAATACCTATATATATACAAGTGGCTCCGTTTCCTCTCGGATGACACTTAGCACAATTTGTTTTATATCCAGGACTAATGGACACCTAATATTATTCTAATGGTCTATTATCACTCAAACTTTAATTATCCAGTTCAAAATCGGGATAATAATACATTTTACGATCATATTTCTCAAGTAGTACAAGTAAGCTGTAATGAACACAGGTTATTTGAGAATTTCCTCGTATAAAAAAAATGAAAACACTATAAATGATAAAGTATCGTACCTCCAAACGTGGGTGGTAGTTGCGGTATCAGTGGCATAACTGCATATTGGGCATTATAGATTCTTCCATACTGTACTACATGCTGATGTTGTGAAGTTTGTGTTACTGGGGTGATTATCCCTGTTTCCCCAAGTTGGGTATTAAGTGGTGTCGGGTGGACATCCAATGACTATTGCAGGATCTTACCCTTTCTAGGTGAATTTCGACGGTAGTGGCCCCATTTGCCACATATGAAACACTTACGAACACAGTTTCTACTCTGCTGGCCCTGCTGAGCACATTTATGGTCTTAATGGTCTCGCTAACCTTATTGAATTGGTTGAGGCTGTCCCCAGCTCTTTGCGGGCAAACTTGGAATTTGTGTCCATTTCTTACACACTAAAAACACCTCTTTGTGAAAGCTTTATGTCCTTGGCCTTATTGGACTTGGCGGGTTTGGCTCTTCCCACGATTCTCATAGTCTTCTTGGTCTTGATGACTCTAAGGAACTTTTCGCTACTGTGACAGTATTTTTCCATTATTGTTATTCCTCAAAATGTCATATTGATAAACTTCTCTTGTTCTTTTGCTCCCTGTAAGTTGTACGCTATAATCTTGGTACTGCAATATTGTGGTAGTCACTGTTTGTGCCACGATGTTCGCTATCTTAGTGATTTCCTCTCTTTTACTGATGTACCTGATGTATTTGATGGTCTTGTCCCTCATTTACCTCTTCAACGGTGTTAGTTTGTCTCTCCCCCATAAGCGACATCTGAAATTCAAATGAATTTTATAAGATGACTGACAATACATAACATTGTAGCAGAAGTACGCAATCTACAACACGAAATAAGGATGCAACAGCCCTAATAGTAGGGCTCTATATCAAAGATGCTAAGAGAAAAAAGCAATAAGTCGTACAGATCCTAAAGGAAACGAGAACCTGATGCTCTAATACCACCTGTGACACCCCGCCTAATTAAATACCGGGTGATCAGTTCTTTATTAAATTAAAATCAAGGTGAACGGTTGGTTCATTCTTAGCATCACTGTCGCAAAATAAATATTTCCAATTTAAACTCCCTAAATAATTAAGCTAGGTGTTAAAACAATTTAAAGTCTTATTCCTTTATAAATTCCAACGTGAAAACCCTTTTTAAATGTAAATCAGTTTAAGAATCACATAAATGCTAAGGAGGGAAATCAACCCCAAAATAATTAAACCATCTAGATTAACCAAACCAAGTCAAATAACCATAAATGAAATCATCATGACAAGACTTAACTCCCAATGAGTACTGAATACTGAAAACATAAATAAATACAAAATCTCTAATAAGTCTAAATGGAAATAGGAAATCGGCCGACACATGCTCTAGCTATGAGGTACTAAATCGAGAGCTGAATCAAAGAAGAGGTCGTCTAGAGAAAAGGCCTTCAACTCCCACATAAGTTGAAGCACGTCCAGTCTAAAAAACCTACGCCTGACGCCCTTGTGGATGGGCACCTGTAATACATACATATATATACAACAGAGAGAAAATGACAGGGAATGGGTCAGAGCCCAATTGTAAAATAATTTTAAAAATAATTTAGCAAGTATTTAAAATGCTTACCGGCTAATATAACAACCATGTTAGTATGCGACGCTCTCTTGAGAATTCTCACCTCTCATCTAGTGTGCACGCCTACCGTACTACTAAATCTCATAAGTCTATCTAATTTATCCCCCATAAATTTTATTTCGAGAAGCCATATGGCTACGATATTTAGTTTAGAGATCAATCTCTTAATGATTACTTACGTTACTTAGTATATCTTTGTGCTATTATAAAGTTCCCGAACACTTACTATAAAATTTGGAGCATTCATTCAATACTTAACTACTTATACACACAATAGAATATTTTCATATATACGTATATTTATTAATCATGCCTATAACAAATATACTATCGGCACCCCACATAAAATCTATGGTGCTGGCATACTCTGTTATCAAGTCCCCATATCTCTCATACTAAGGTAAATACTAGTTCGAAATCACTCTCGAACTGTATTATCACAATACACACAAAATGGAAATGAAGTACAGTTCCAAGTCACTAAGAGGTCAGCACATACCCCTCACGTCTCTTAGGACTATTTGACTATCATTCTCAGATAGCATGTACCAAGGAATCCTATGTTCTAGGGTACAAGTCAAGATCCCCCCAGAAAGGTCCCATCGAGATACGATTGTCCCGGTGCGGTAACCTCCGTGATAGCAAGTAGTGCGATACGATTATACACAAATATAATATAGATATATACACATGCACTCAATCATATATATAAACATTTTCATTTCCTAATTAGGTTAGCCCACGACCCATAATAATATTTTAACCGTAAGTAATACAATTTTACCCAATTTTTAAGCATAAAGAACTCATCTCATTTTATTCTCAATTATAATCATTTCATAATTATTCCTCGTACCTCAAAGTATTTTCTCTTCCTAAAGGTTAATTCAGTACGTACACCCTCTCTAACATAGTGGTCTAAGTCATTCACGAATCTCGCAATTCCTTAGTTAACGTATGCACGATTTTCAACATGTCTCGAACCCCCATTAACCCACGGTTACATCCCATATAAAATTACATTCAACGGAACTTACATAGACCCTACTGGTCCTCTTCATGACCCATTATGCTCTTCAAATAATATTCAAGGGTTCCTACGCATTTTATTCGAATTAAACAAAAAGAGGAAAAACCTGCAGTTTTCAGAAGGGGTCGATCGATCGAAGAAAGGGATCGATCGATCGACATTCTTCAGTCGATCGATCGATCGAGCAGTTTTTTGCCCAGAATCTGTTAATTCAACCTACGGGCTTCATCCATGAAATTCCTCCAAAACACCATTAATGATTCCCAAACTCCCAAACAAGTACACCACTGATTTAATATGCCTACCTACATGATTTTCTATGTAAAGCATGCACGAATTCATCAAAGACATAGGATTAAAGGCCCAATTCTTAATGTTTATCAAGAACCCTAGTTTCATCATAATTTCCAACATTCTAACTCTTTTTCCAGATTTCTTTCTTCTAAACCATTATAATTTCGTGGGTAATCCTTTACACATGACAAGGCTTCCAGATACATGTATTATTCCTAAAACATATAACTCAAATCACCTAATTCATGCAATTTTGAATAAAACATATATTTTATCGATCCTATTCTTACATGGGTGAAATATCAACTAGAAAAATAGCAAGATAGATACTTGTCTTAAGCTTGAAGGTCTGATTCCACGAAGTTGACAGGTATAGGCTTGATCCACTCGCTCTGATCTACATTTTCATGGTGGTGGTGGTGCAATTGGATTAGTTCTTGGCCTTGGATTCTTGGAAGACTTTTCTCCTTTCTTCCTCTCACTGTCGTTCTTGACTTTTGAGAATGTTAACCCTAGAGGGCTCTCCTAATATCTGATATTAATTCCCAATTTTTGTCATTAAACTAAGGCCTAATTTGGAAATGACTAAATTTCCCTTTCGAGGTGCCAGTTAGGCCTAAAAACGTCCCGAGTCCCAAACTAAACCCCTAAGTACACTTTTCCGACTATCTCGACCCTTCCGGACACGTTGGCGCACTCAAAATGATCATACGAGCCACTTATAATTTATTCACTTTTTATAATAATAATATAGTCCCGACACGACACCGGCACGTCCCGACTTAATTTCCATAATTGTCATGTTATTCACTCATGACAATTTTAAAAATTCAATTCTATATATTACTTTACTCATTAAGTAATATTCAACAAATTTCCAATAATTATTAACTCTCGTCACGCTAGTAAATATTTAAAGTAAATTTTTGGATTAATATTAAATTAATTTATCTCAATTACATTTAATAAATCCTCAATTTAAAAGCCATTAAAATACGGGGAATTACACCCTACCCAGTCATCAGCATTAAGCCATGCCATATGGGTTGCACTGCTTGAGAAGTCAGCCATTTCGAATGCTAGGATGATTTGCAGAGGTTTATAGCAGAATAAAAGAAGTCAGAAAGTTGTACAAAATGAGGAGAATCCGCCGCCTTTTTGTAGGAGGCTAAGGTTCATGCCGATCGGCAGTCCCCTCCAACCATCGATCGGCACTGATCCTTTCACCTGCTCGAGGTACCCCAAAATACCATGCCAATGCTGATTGGAACACCTCCATCCATGCCGGACGACACACCCTTTAAAATTTCATACAAAATGTCCCAAATTTTTTTAAAAAATTCCTAAAATTGCCAAATCCATCATAGCACCTTGTTCACCAAGGAAAACATCTTTTACACCCCAGCAGAATTCCAGAGAATAATTCTCCCCAATAATGTCTCCAAAGGACACTCCAAATTTTCCCTAACTACAAATGCTCGGATCATTTATTATTCCCCAGCAGTACCTAAAATCCAATCCTCATCCCCAGTGGACTCCTCAAATTTCCCAAAGGAAATGTACACCTCTCTTAGGTCAGAATTGATCTCGATCTTGGATCGTCACCTCAGTTAGGTTAGAATTGACCTCGATCCTCGATCGTCACCTCTTTTAGGTAAAAAATTGACCTGGGTCTTGGATCGTCACCTCAATTAGGTTAAAATTGACCTTGGTCCTCGATCGTCACCTCTTTTAGGTAAGAATTAACCTCGTTCTTGGATCATCACCTCAGTTAGGTTAGAATTGACATCGATCCTCGATCGTCACCTCTTTTAGGTCATAATTGACCTCAGCCTTAGATCGTCACCTCAGCTAGGTCAGAATTGACCTCGGTCCTCAATCGTCACCTCTCTTAGGTCATAATTGACCTAGCTCTTGGATCGACACCTCAGTTAGGGCAAAATTGATCTCAGTCCTTGATCGTCACCTTTCTTAGGTCAGAATTAACCTTGGTCTTAGATTATCACCTTAGTTAGGTCATAATTGGCCTTGGTCCTCGATTGTCACCTCTCTTAGGTCAGAATTGACCTCAGTCTTAGATCATCATCTCAGTTAGGTAAGAATTGACCTCGGTCCTTGGTCGTCACCTCTTTTAGGTCAAAATTGACCTTGTTCTTGGATCTTCACCTCAGTTAGGTCAGAATTGACATCGGTCCTCGATCGTCACTTCTTTTAGATTAGAATTGACCTCGATCTTAGATCATCACCTCTGTTAGGTCATAATTTACCTCGGTCCTTGGTCATCACCTCTGTTAGGTTAGAATTGACCTCAGTCTTGTATCATCGTCCCAGTTAGGTCAGAATTGACCTCGGTCCTCGATCGTCACCTCTCTTAGGTCAGAATTAACTTCAGTCTTGGATCTTCACCTCAGTTAGGTCAGAATTGACTTCGCTCCTCGGTCGTCACCTCTTTTAGGTCAGAACTGACCCCAACCCTATGAATCAGTCATCCACATCCTTTAGGTCCATAGAATTGACCTCCTTCCATCATGTGGGGTCTATTCGACGGCCATCACTTGTTCCAAGCTCACTCGTGAAGAGGATGGGTAGACACCACAATCTAGAACCCCCTAAGTCTCTCCTTATACCCCTAGAACTTCCCCTTTCCCCCGTAAGCCTAGGTCGCAGTCTGAGTATCAATCTAGAGGCCATCGAGCACCCCAAGCCCCGAGTTGACCCTAATGAGCTTCACCATTAAAGTGAAATCTCTTTGAATCTTTGAAGGGCACTGAAACCCCTTTTAAATAGTCCACCCCGTGTGTGAAACATCATAACCATTCGGATAAACGATCAGGTTTCCCCCAAAAATCGATCCAGAGGCCACTGAACGCTCCCAAACTCTGTTTGACCAAGGTCAGCTCTTCATCTCTAACGAGACTGAATGAATCTCCGAAGGGAACTGAATACCCTTTCTAACAATCCACCCCATGCATGATTTTGACCTATGGTATGGACTAACGATCCATTTTACTCCTAGAGGTCACCGGACGCTTTTGGGCCCCGTTTGATCAAGGTCAACTTTTCAAACCGAGAGAAACATTTTAGAATGTCTAATTACATCTCCTAACCTTGCCAACAGTCCGCCCCATGTGTAATTCTGACTTAACATACGGATGAATGATCCGTTTGCATTCGACGATCTGTCGTCCAAAGGACCAACGTGTGCTTTCGAGCCACATTTGACCAAAAGTCAACTCTTAGACCCGGGAGTGGTCGAAAGGACTCTCAAAGGCCTCTGAAATACATTTCTAATGGTATGCCCCATACACGATTCGAATCAACGATTTGTTCGCTATGATCATTTTTCTAGAAAAGTTCACACGAGACTGCCAATTGGCACACCCTGAAGCCTGCCTATCGACACAGTGTCAAGGGTGATCGATCGATAAGCACTCCCTGGGGTAGGCCGATCGGCACCCAAATTTTTCCCTATAAATATGGGCCATGACCTCACTCTCAAAACAGAGAGAAAATCCATCAGCGTCAGTAATCTCGGCAACATTCTCTCGAAATCAATGAAGTTCCATATGAGAAATCCCATTCAAGCCTAAATACCCATTCTTTTCAAACCCAATTTAGCAAATATCCTTCTCTCTCATCAATATTCAAGGGAGTTCATCCAAGATCCAAGCTCAAGCTCCAAGGAAGGTCCAATTCCTTCTCCCTCTCTTTTAATTTCTTATTTTTTTCATAAGTTGCATTAGATTCATAATCTAGTTTCACTTTAGTTCATATATATTAATATCTATGCTTTTATTAGTATATTTCACATACTTTATTTTCCATAAAAAAACCCAAAAACAAATAAAAGAGGGTTACACTCGTAAATTTTGAACGGAATTATCCATCACACTTTTTTCCAAAACCAAAAATACATTTTCTACACGTACACACATAATAAAATTCCATTCGAATTTATGGGATAAACCCAAACCTTATTCTACATTCGAACTACGTGGAATTTGATGCCTTTATAAGCTACGTAGGCGTCTCGAATTAAAATCCGAGACTCGAGTCCAATTTTTTAATTTTCCAAATTCTCTTATTTTCCAAATTTCTCAAATTCCTCATTTCCATAATTATCATACATATATATAATATGCTTGTTCGCGTCTCATCCCACATATATTGTCATTTCCCAATACCGATCAGTATCTGATGAACGCTCATATTCTCTCTTCTACATTTATTATTATTTTTGGAATATTCCAGTGGATAAACTCACCCTATCTTTTCCATGCTATGGGTCGAACGATTTCAATCGCCATCATATAAACAGATACAGACACTTCATGGGGATAAAGGAAAATATTAACATTTTCCCATGATAGACCGAAAGGGAGAGATGGGTGCCTAACACCTTCCCATTCCGTAGTTTATCCCCCAGACCTCTTATCTATTAGTTTCGTATGCATCAGTTTGTCTTTGATGCCGCTCTCTCGAAGTGGCAATATGTTCTTTTGCCTGTTTTGAGAAAAATAGTTTGGTGATGCCATCTCTTTACATTCACCCCACACTGACGAAGGCCAAAGAACCTTTTCGAAGAGAAGGGTGCGAGATCGTGACACAATTCTTCCTCGAGGGATCCTCCTCCTTCCCCCCGGAACGAATTCCGCATCTCCCGAGATATCACACTTGAGCATGTTAATATGAAACCATGCCTAATTAAATACCGGGTGATCAGTCCTTTATTAATTAAATTTAGAATATCCAGTTGGTTCAGATAATGCATCACTGTCGAAAATCATCAATTTTATTTAATTAAAACTAACCACCTAAAATCTTAAAAAGGTTGATGTCAAAATTTTATCTTATTATAAACCATCAACAAGTAAGGAAAATAATTAATCAATATCATTCATCCCAAAAGCATAAGGAAAGAACTAGCTGAATTAAAATAAAGAACTGGAGTAAACACTTCCAGTCAAAATCCCATACAATAATCCGAAGCCATTAAATAAAAGTCTACTAATAGAATAAATCATCTAAATCTCTGAACAGAAAATAGGAAGGGACGACATGTCCAACTGAAGTTATTAACTGATAGATAAAGGATAATAGACTATCAAGCGTCTACTATCAATGTCCTGTAGCTTCCACAACAGTTACAACTCGGTAAGTGAATGGAATCTCCTAATCTTGGAGTCCCTGGGTTGTGCACCTAAAATAAAGGAACAAGAAAGGAGTTTTGCAGAAAAACAGGTCAGAGCCCGAGTAGAAAACAGTTTAAATATAGCAAGTGCTTAAATTGGTTAATTAGCACAAATATTATTCATGTTAACTTAGCGTACTCACTTGAGATGCTCACCCCTCATCTAATGTGCACGCCTAACGAGCCTAACTACACATACAAGTCATGATACTCTGCCTGACTATACTTAGATAACCACTATACTGGATACAATATCTAAATAACCCGAAGACAATATTTATATTATTTAGGAATAGGATAAAAGATGCTTTAACTCATTCATAACATTTTTAATTCTCAACTGGTGACCCAATAAGTATACACTATAAATAAGCGGTCATTATAAACACAGAATAGGGATTGAGTATACATATATACAATCTCACTATGTATACATATAAATATATATCTATATTGTACCCATGGTTAAGAAACCCCTAGTGCTAGGCATACTCGGCTATCTAGTCCCATTGCAATGCTCACGCATGAAGGACAACAGGTTCAATCTCTCAGGAACCAATAAAACATAAACACATATTGGAGGTGAACATAGTCCCAAGTTGATGGTCTACGCACATACCTACGCACCAATACGACCATGATCACTATCGTTCTCACAAATACCCCATACCTAGGTTCCATGCTCTAGTGGCACGACTTAAAATCCCTCGAAAGCACACAAGATATGGCTGTCCACAACGCGCTAACCTTCGTTCGATAGCCCGTAGCTAGGTACGTCATAAACGTAATATTCCAAGTAATAAGCATGCACATAACTTATATAACTTAATAGGCGTTCACGCAACCCAACTCCATAGTACATAGGTAATAGTATCATTTATATATATCCTCTCTAGGAGTCACATTCTCTATTAGGTTGCCATAAAAGTTCAATACCACGAGAATCATCACACCCTCAATTCCATAAAACTTTGAAATTTAAGTCACCCGTTACTCACGTAGGTCAATACACTCTCTTGGATAAACCTAGGATGAGTTTTAACTAAATCGGACCCAAAATCAAGTTCTGGAATCTCGTTCAAAGTTCCAGGATTCTCGTTCGAACGAGGTTGTTAGAACGAAGTTCCCACTTCGAACGAACATCATCATCTCGCTAGAAGGGTCGTTGAATTTCTCGTTAGAAGGATCGTTCAAACGAGGTCGTTTGAATGACCTGGGCAGGTCTTCGAACGAAAAATCTGAACGGACCTATTTATTTCCCAAAATCATTTTTCCCAACTTTCCAACTTTCAATTTCAGCTCAAAACTCAACCAACTTTGAATTTAAGGTTTCTAAATTGTTTCTAATCACAATAGGGCACTTTCTAATGCAATTTAAAGATCAAATCCTCACATATTAAGAGGGAATCTAAACAATTTCCTCGGTTTCTAAAATCCTCTTTATAATCAACCCAATATTTTTTTAATCGATCAAAATCCTCCATTTAATTCATGATTGAAGCATAAAGTCTCCAGATTTAACAGTTTACAAAAGGGTAAATCCTCTACATGCATACCCATCTCAAAATTCTAAGGTTTCTTTACAATTAAACGTAATTAAACCCAAGTTTTCATTGCACTAAGTTTATTTCAACAAACCTAAATTTACAGGAAAAAATTATGCTAAAAGAAGAGAAAGATAAACACTTGCCTTGGAATGGACTTCTGCTTTTGGGTTGAATTTGGTTTTTGGTTGACCCTCTCATCGCGATCTACACTTTGGTGTAATTCTTGGTGGGAAATCTTGAGTTCTTGTCTTAGTTCTCCTATGGGGTCTTCTTCCTCCTTGGTTCTCTCTTTCTCTCTCACTTTCACATAGGTTGCAACTGACTGCAACCTCTAACCCACGTTGCTTTTAATTAAAACCTAATGTTTGTCCACTTAATTTCCCTAAAATCCAAAATCCAAAAGACCAAAATACCCCTCCGAGGTGTCATTTTGGGCTAAAATGCCCCGGACTCCAAATAAAACTCCCGAGTAGTGTTTTATAACTATTTTGACCCTTCCGAACACACTGGCGCACTCAAAATAGTCATTCGGGTTATAAAAATAATGTACATTTTTAACCCCCAAATATATAATAGTGACGCAACTCATACGCGCGCCCCAAATAATTATATCTTAACTGTTGTGTATCTCGTCCCCGACCATATTATTATTTCCGAAATGATATTACGTTACTCACTACGTAATGTTCAACATAGTTATTACTCATCATGATTTCAACAAAATTATTTTCAATAACTACTAACTCTTGTCATGCTAGTAACTATTATCCTTAAAATCGAATTAATCATAAATTAAATTTTATCCCTTTAATTTAATTAATCCCAATTTCCATAATTTCATAAGAAAATAAATAAGCTTAAAAATACGGGGTATTACATACTTCCCCCCTAATAACAGAATTTCATCCCGAAATTCGAAAAAATAAGGCATACCTGGTAAAACAGTTCTGGATACTTTATCAGTATGTAAAACTAATTTTTGAGTAAGGCGCTGAATCACTATAGCCCTCGCCTCGCAGTAAGCTTGTTTAACTTTCACAACACTTTTTTAGTTATAGGGTCACATCTTAATAACGACACTTCAACTTGCTTTTAATCGATGACATTAGAATAAGATGAGCCTATACATCATTGGCCCCATTATCTCAATATTATTGGGAGGTCGTACCTCACTACGTGTCAACTACTCATATTTATGTAAACACAGAACTCCCATCCTAAGGGAAACCATATGAACATCTGACTATTCTTGTCAGTTCTTCAAATCTCAATTCCTAGCGATGTAACTCTTACGATAGTTAAAAGGTTACCTAAGACAGTATGTGTTTATCCCACTTTAGTCATCGGATTCTAACTCGACCAATCCAAAATTGTGATTATTCGCTCGCCTCTAAACAACTCGAGGGAGAATAGCTAAGGTTATTTGCACAAGATCTCAATAAGTACTATTTCCACCATAAACAGGTACGAGTGGTTACACACAACTCTACCATTAGGTAATAACTTCTCCCAAGTATCGTAATATACTTTACTAACCGACTATAATTGTTGCGAATATTAAATGACCATAATGAGTCCGAAATTACTTTCATACAACTCCACTAGTTGTTAATCTCCTTTCGCCTACTCCCCGGTTATAGGTGATACAACCTGCTCCCAAACGAAGTGTTATCCCCACTACTTCCTGAAATCCCATATTGAAGGTGGGGTTTAAGAATCTCATCCTAGTTCAGAACAATGCCGAGTAGGACCACGTACCGACGTAATTCTTCTTTTCAAAGGTAGACTGGGCACACTATCTAATATTGTCAATCACCCCAAAGGATTATCAATCGCTTTCTTATTAGTCAACTTGTTCCACACATTCGAAGGAACTCTTGACCTTAACTTGAGTTTGGAAACTCATTAAAGAAATTTTACCTACTTGACTGCCCTCTTCCATTATCGTAATCGTCACCTTGATACAATGTTTTCTAGCTGAACCTCTTGTTCCAACCGAATTCTATCTATGAGTGGTGCGCGCGGAGACTACTCACTATGTCCCTCTCAATATCGACTTCCTCTTGTAATGTCTCATATTAAGTGATACTTAATACTATCCTTCTTTCCGCAGCGTATATCGAAAGTTCTGACCCGTGCACTTTTCTCCACGATGTGCACTTTTGGATTTTTTATACCTTACTAACATCATCATTCTACTTACGCACAAGTCGCTTTCAACATTTGACGAGGTAAAACTCCTCTCCGAGTGTTTTCCATAATAGTTATATTTTAACCTTCTCAAGGAATACCCCCTTTTAAATGACTTCCCATAGTCTTTCAACCAAATTCGAGTGTGCTATTCTGATTGCACACGTATATATGGATTATCGTCCTTCTCACATGATTCTTATTTCACTTTACTATTTCTACTTCGTTATATTAGTCCCTCAGGCATATATTTCACACATCTACTACCTCGTTCCTTTAACCTGGACAATTTTGACATTAGCTAACCAGGATGCCCACACACCCTATAAACCTTGCATACTGGCGTAAATATCACATACGCTTCACACATAACACTCAACTCTTTATTGCGCCCTTATTCATAACGTGCCCATAATACTTAGGTATTCTCAATCACTCGAGAAATTGAAATTTTAAATCCTCCTTAACATCATTCCACCTTTCACCTCATGGTGATGAAACAAAATTTTCTATAGCTCCTTACCACACAACTAGCTCCACTGGCCTTAAATTATAATTTAACTTTCAACTTACAGTTATAATTACATGTTCCTATGACGACCGAGGTACTGAACCTATGGACTAATGACCAAACATCTCACTACTTCCAATCTTACGCTAAGTTTCATGCATGGGATGTCTCACAAAGTGAAATCCAAACAAGTAACCCCCCTGATACACTACTACCTAGCATCGTCGGTTATCAAAATCCGTTAGGCCCTCCGTCCATAATACATACCCATATATTCCCATCTCTTGACATAAAAGCTACATCTCCTCCTGTAATTACACTTAAACAAAGAACTTTTTGCCAATTTCACTATCTCTTAGCATTGGTGGTAACCACATTCCATAAACCTCGTACACATAAAATTAGGACTCTCGAGATCCTGTCCCGAAACATATGAGCATAAATCTTAACTCCCACATGTCTAAAGGATCGATATAACAATGCGCTCTTCCTATCACCAAGTCCTGAGCACTAAACATGATAATGAGTTAAATCTTTCCTCTTAACGGTAAACCAAATACACACCGAATCAGGATAATAAAGTCCTTACACATCCCCGAATTAAACATTTTGATACCACTATACTCTTCGAAGTCTCTATAATATATGATATATATGCGAGTCCAACCCTCTCATGGGTGAGGCTTTGCCAGAACAAAACATCATGCACTAGAGAAGTAACCCCGATAGACTTGCGATATCCACCCACCATCAATCTAATCATTTCTATAAAACCATAATCTGGACACTATCATACTCGTACAACACATCACTAAAACGAGTAACCACATTAAGTTATATACCACTATCAATACATCCATTCATCCTCCGTGGATAACACTAAAGATAACTCCGCTATACGAGGAAAAACATTCACATAATAGTAACATTAACGATATACGCATTAAGCTCGTCTCACGTGCGAATCTAGAAAAAATCAAAATATAGGGACTCATTCGTGTCACATAAAACACACCTCATCCTCCAAGGGTAAAACTCATACTTCTACCTTGCCAGTCGCCCCGAATGCTTAAATGGTTTCCGAACATAACACACATGTCCGAACCAAAACAAAAACTACTTTAAACATTTCCCTTTACTAGGAACCATACTCGTATCCCTTTACTTGCTTTGAGAAGAATTAACGCATGTGGTTTCACTCTCTGCAAAATACCTCTATGCATAATCCATTTATCACCGATCATACTGACCATATTTGGGTTGTCCTTCTCACGGACTTTGGTAGGCTCGGTTACTGATGGATACCCCCATTGTTACCTTAGCTTTGTTAGCCCTAAGGAACGTGCTACTGTCTTCAATATCCCTTACTGAATTCACCATCGCTTAGTAAGAATTCAGCTATCCGAATCGTTTAAATGGGTCCCCTGATGGTTTCCCCTTGTGGTGCTTCACTACCACCGTTTTATTCAGTCTTATTCTTTAACTAAATTCTTCGATTCTTTTAGCTTCCCACACAAAGAATCATTAACATCTCCATTGACAAAGCATAACATTGTCACCCTCTGGATCGGTCATCCACCAGAATTCCCTCTAAGTGTTAATAACTTTTCTTACGAGTCGATCTCCCACTTGAAATACTCTCCTCCATTTGTATCTACTTCTGCCGATACAAAATTCGCTGAAAGTTTAAATTCATAATCATAAACGGACCTCTGTCCGACCTTCCTGTGATGATTTTAGAACACATTCACATATTAACCTGAACATCTGATGAAGGAACTTGCAGTTAAACCATAAACCGTGATTAAGATCCTTCCATTGACATAGCATTCCACTTCTAAATGTGGTAGTTGACTCCCACCATTATAACTTTTCTCTGGCGAGTCAAGAAATTATTTTCCCAAATTTTCACTCCTTCTTATCCACACTCCGCTGTAAGTCCAAGTCTTTGGGTATTTTACCTTCGTTGGTTAACACACAATTTTCGCATTTCTATATCTTCCACTGATGGTTCTTCTCAATGCTTCGTCTGACTCTCTCCCAGTTCCACCACGTTGTGTGAGTCTAATTTGGCACCACTTTCGAGTATAACATCATTTTGAAATCATATGGTGTGCCCTAGCCATCTTTACAGTCCTAGACTTTCGTGCCATAATAGGGGTGACCTCAACTATGGTCATTATCCGCGAATATACTTTACAACCTCAACTAAGCCCTGCCTCATGTTGTCCTCCCAAAGACCCTTGCCTGTCGTACTTCGTTATTCGAACACTCTTGATCGTAAATAAGATTCACTAATATATATACGTTATAGCAGGAGAACGAAATCTCACCATAGAAATAAATAATCCTAAGCATAGGGCTCTATATCAAACAAAGCAACGCTGGAAGCATAATAAGCCGCACAGATCCTAAGGACACTAGAACCTGATGCTCTGATACCATCAGTGACACCCCACCTAATTAAATATCGGTTGATCAGTCCTTTATTAATTAAATTTAGAATATCAAGTTGGTTCAGATTATGCATCTCTGTCGAAAATCATCAATTTTATTTAATTAAAACTAACCACCTAATATCTAAAAAAGGTTGATGTCAAAATTTTATCTAAAAAAGGTTAATGTCTAAAAAAGGTTGATGTCAAAACTAACCACCTGAAGTCAATAACTGATAGACATAGGAGAATAGACTATGAAGCGTCTACTATCAATGTCCTGTAGCTTCCACAGCAGCTACAGCTCGACAACTGAATGGAATCTCCTACGCTTGGTGTCTCTGTGTCTGTGCACCTAAAATAAAGGAACAAGAAAGGAGTTTTGCAGAAAAATGGGTCAGCGCCCGAGTAGAAAATAGTTTAAATATAGCAAGAGCTTAAATTGGTTAACTAGCACAAATATTATTCATGTTAACTTAGCGTGCTCACTTGATATTCTCACCTCTCATCTAATGTGCACGCCTAACGAGCCTAACTACACATACTAGTCATGATACTTCCCCTTACTATACTTAGTATAACCACTATGTCGGATACAATATCTAAATAACCCGAAGATAATATTTATATTATTTAGGAATAGGTTAAAAGATGTTGTAACTCATTCATAACATTTTTTAATTCTCAACTAGTGACCCAATAAGTATACACTATAAATAAGCGGCCTATATAAACACAAAATAGGGATTCATTATACATAAATACAATCTCACTATGTATACATATAAATATATCAATATTGCACCCATGGTTAAGAAACCCCTGGTGCTAGGCATACTCGGCTATCTAGTGACATTTAAACGCCCACACATAAAGGACAACATGTTCAATCTCTCAGGAACCAATAAAACATAAACACATATTGAAGGCGAACATAGTCCCAAGTAGATGGGCTACGCATATACCTATGCACCCATATGATCGTCATCATTATCGTTCTCACAAATAGCCCATACCTAGGTTCCATGCTCTAGTGGCACGACTCAAAATCCCCCGAAGGCACACAAGATATGTCCGTCCACAATGCGCTTACCTCCATTCAATAGCTAGTATCTAGGTATGTCATACACATAATATTCCAAGTAATATGCATGCAGACAACTTATATAACTTAATAGGCGTTCACGCAACCCAGCTCCATAGTACGTAGATAATACTATCATTTCTACTCTCACCATTATTCATTTATATATATCCTCTCTAGGAATCACATTCTCTCCTAGGTTTCCATAATAGTTCAATACCTCGAGAATCATCACACCTTCAATTACCTACAACTTTAGAATTTATGTCACCCATTACTCACGTACATTAATACACTCTCTTGGATAAACCTAGGATGGGTTTTAACTAAATCGGACCCAAAATCAAGTTCTGGAATCTTGTTCGAAGTTCCAGGATTCTCGTTCGAACGAGGTCATTTGAATGAAGTTCCCACCTCTAACGAACTTCACCATCTCATAAGAAGGTTCATTGGATTTCTCATTAGAAGGCTCGTTCGAACGAGGCCGTTCAAAAGACCTAGGCAGGTCTTCAAACGAAAAATTCGAACGGACCGAGTTCTTTTCCAAAGTCATTTTTCCAAACTTTCAAACTTTAAATTTCAACTCAAAACTCAACCAACTTCGAATTTAAGGTTTCTAAACTGTTTCTAATCACGATATGGCACTTTCTACTACAATTTAAAGATCAAATCCTCACATACTCAAAGGTAATCTAAACAATTTCCTCGATTTCTAAAATCCTCTTTATAATGAACCCAACATTTTTTAATCAATCAAAATCCTCAATTTAATTCGTGATTAAAGCATAAAGTAACCAGATTTAACCGTTTACAAAAGGGTAAATCCTCTACATGCATACCCATCTCCAAATTCTAAGGTTTCTTTATAATTAAACCTAATTAAACCCAAGTTTTTATTGCACTAAGTTTATTTCAACAAACCTAAATTTACAAGAAAAAATTATGCTAAAAGAAGAGCAAGATAAACACTTTCCTTGGAATGTACTTCTGATTCTTGGGTTGAATTTATTATGTGGTTAATCCTCTCGTCGCAATCTACACTTTGGTGTAATTCTTGGTGGGAAATCTTGAATTCTTGGCTTAGTTCTCCTATGGGGTCTTCTTCCTCCTTGGTTCTCTCTTTCTCTCTCTCTTTCACGTAGGTTGCAACTGACTGCAACCTCTAACCCACTTTGCTTTTAATTAAAACCTAATTTTCTTCCATTTAATTTTCCAAAAATCCCAAAAGACCAAAATACCCCTCTGGGGTGTCGTTTTGGGCTAAAATGCCCCGGACTCCAAATAAAACACCCGAGTAGTGTTTTATGACTATTTTGACCCTTCTGGACACATTGACACACTCAAAATAGTCATTCGAGTTATAAAAAATAATTTACCTTTTTAACCCCCAAATATATAATAGTGACTCGACTCATACGCGCGTCCCAAATAATTATATCTTAACTGTCGTGTATCTCATCCCCAGCCATATTATTATTTCCGGAACGATATTATGTTACTCACTATGTAATGTTTAACATAATTATTACTCATCATGATTTCAACATAACTGTTTTTGATAGCTACTAACTCTCGTCACACTAGTAATTATTACCCTTAAAATCGGATTAATCATAAATTAAACTTTCTCCTTTTAAATTAATTAATACCAATTTCCATAATTTCATATTAAAATAAATATGCATAAAAATATGGGGTATTATAGTTGAATCTTTTATATTTGTTTTGTTCAATAGCAGAAAGGAGAAGATAATGAAATCCATGGCTAAGGAACCATCTCATAAGGTCAAGTTGGTAGGTATACCAATATCTTACCCTTAAAAAGGTTTTTCATTTTGGTATTATCACACTGATAGTCTCAACTTTAAACTCTTTTTATCTTATCTCAAATCTAGTTGAGACTCCAACTATTGCAAGGGAACCTTTGCCAGATGAGGATATTAAAACTTCTCCTCATTCATCACCAATAATTAATCCAGTTGATTTCTCTACCTAAATGTCTACATAACCTTCAGACCGAATTCTTAGATTTAGACTAACTCCCATTAACATTAATTTCCCTTATTCCACTCCCACTCTAAAGATGAGGTGGATAGTCACTCGAGCTTTAAGGCAGAGGAACCTAACAAGGATAATAATCATGTAGAGAGCACTCCTATGTCACCTAATATTACCAATCCCTCTTAGGCTACTCTAGAGCCAATGGATTCACCTTTGAAGGAATCCATACCACCAGCTAAGTTTATCCCCCTTGTTAAGAATTTTCCTGAGCTGATGACATTAGGAGAGATAAGTTCTTTTCAAGAAGAAATTCTATAAGCGATGTCTCAAGTCCTCGTTCAATCATCGGATACCTTTTCTTTAAGTGTGGAACAACAACTGCAGCATCACCTCCCAGATACCTATTAGCAATTGTATCCCTCTTAAGACTTTAAACTACTTCAAAGATTTTTAAAGTCCCATGCCAAGCTCTTGCAAACTTATCTTTCTATACTGGATTGGAGATAGCCTACTCTTTCACCTCTTTCATTTTCCAAATTGAAGGTCTAAGGGAAAATGTTTTGAAAGATATAACGACTGGTGTCCAAGATCTCCCATTCTTTCCAGACGTAATGGCCCTAGTGGATGCTAAGAAGCGTGCTTTATCTACAGACCAAGCCCATTTTTCTCACCAAAATTCTAAAGCATCTAGAGGCTTACCAGACTTGAAATTTTCTCAGGCAAAGAGGGTTGCCCTTTTAAGTGAGAGAGATGAATTAGAAAATAGGTTGGCTAAAGTTAAATTTGAGTTGAAATTGACTTCCACAGAGGAGGATGACTTCCAATTAAGGCTAAATAAATTGGTAGGAGACATGTAGATATCTGTTAATAGTGCATCATTATTTGAATAGAGGGTAGTTCAAATAAAAACTAAGAGGGTTATGTTTGAGAATTTTTGGACCAATTTTAGGTCCTTTATATTTGAAAAGTTTTCTAACACATAATTTCCAACATATGTCACTACGTTCTTTTTATTCACTATCTTGCTTTCCAAATGGTTGGATAATATTCCATTAAAAAACTAGCATTTATTTTCTCCATGTGTATATGACCATTCATTTCTCTCAAATGGTATGATCCACCTGTGAATGACCTATGAGTTTGAAAATGTCCTTTTCATTATGGTACCATGTTCCATATGTTAGGTATTTTGATACCAAAAGCAAGATATATTTCCAAACCAAACATCGTTCATGAAAGGTCCTCTTTTCATTATTTTGTTATAGCTATCAACTATTTTATTTTTTTTGGACTGAAATGTTGTTTAAAGCTCTGACTCATCCTCGCCTATGTTTTCTAATTCCATATGAATAGCTTTTCATTTTGAGTTATCATTCTTAATGAATTTTGAGATATTTCAACTGGTAGGATAACATCATGCCCATAAATCAAAGCATGTGGATTTACTCCAGTACTTGACCTTTTATAAGTCCTACAAGCCCATAACACTTATGGAAATAAATTGTGCCAATATCTTAGATTCTTCTCAATCACTTTATTAAGGTTATTTATAATTAACTTGTTGGCATCCCCTACTTCACCATTTTATTGAGCACAATAAGGTGTTTCTCTAGTTAAAGTTATTTGTAACCATGCGTTAAACTATAACACCATTTTTTATTAAAAAAATACTTACATTGTCTAAGGTTATGGTTTCAAAATTCCAAACCTATACACAATGTCTTGTAAGAAGTCTATTGGTTCATTTTGGGTAACTAAATTTAGAGCCTTGGCCTCTACCCATTTGGTAAAATAATACGTTACCATAAGTATGAAACTTGGAAGATAGAGAACAAATTTTACAAATAACATTAATTGACCATCCCTTAAATGGCCATGGTTTCACTACATATTGCAAATCAATAGCTTATACATGTTTTATAAGACCATATTGTTGGCATTTTTTGACATAATTTAGCTAAGTCAATTCAGTCTTTTAGAATATATGGCCAATAAAAGCCATGTCCTCTTAACAACCATCTCATCTTAGGTCTAACTTGATGAGCCCCATAAATAACTTTATAAACTTGGATAATAGTTGTTAATCCTTCATAATTACTTAGGAACTTTAGGATCATTTCATCATCACCTCTTTTAAAGATCTTTCCATCATACATAACGTAATTAGATAACCTTACCATTACAATCATATCGATTTTGATATTTGGTTCGTTCAGGTATTCAATTAATGTTTTTATCCAATCTTCATGGGCATTTACATTTCATATTTTAACCAAAGGTAACCTCTTATGGATTAGTGCTAAGAGTTCAGTGATGGTACTCAGTTTTAATTTAGCTTTAAAGATATCATCAGTCTTAAAACATGAAGCCTTTTGGGCCATTTTGTTCTCTTCATTTAAAACCCTAGGAGCATACTGCAATATGACCTCATCGACTTTTGATACTAATTTGAAAGCCACCTGGTTGTATAAAATCAAACCATCGTCGACACAACTATATTCACCAGTTAATTGTCTTATAACTATCGAAAAAGCCCTAAAGATTTCTATTACGGAAGCATTGCAGCTTTGAATGATCTCTAAGACTATAGTGAAAACTTCATATATCACTTAATTATTGGAAGATGAATTTTCTTCCAATCCATAATCGTGTTTGGTTTTAATATGCTTAATGGACTCAATAAGTACCCATATTCTTGACACTATTTCAGTCTTTGAACCATTTATCCAAAGCTTCCATGGGCTTAGTGATACACATCTTATTTCATACATATCTTGTGGCTCGTCATCAAATGGATTATCTTCCAAAAAGTCAACAAATGCGTGGCCTTTTAATGATCTTAGATGTACATAATGTAGGCAAAATTCATAAAGATCTAGAACCCCTTTACCAATCCTATTACAAAAAATATGACTTATTAACATATATTTGATTAAGTCAAACTTCGAGATGACATACACCTCTCTAGGTAGCAAGTAATATTAATTTCTTTGCTACAAAATACAAATTTAAGCAAAGTTTTTCCATTACAGAATATCTACATTCATAGTCATTTAGAAATCTACCTAGACAATACATAGCATGTTCCTTGTTCTTCTCATTGTTTTGTGCCAACATGAAACCAATTGAGGCATCAGAGGCAGAAACATACAACTTGAGTGGCTATTTTCTCTTGGAGGTTCCAAAACTGGTGGCTTAACCAAGTATCTCTTAAGCGTCTATAAAGCCAGCTCATTCTCTTCCTTCCAATCCAGTTGTTCTTAATCTTTTAACTTTTAAAAAAGAGAAAATAATTTAGTTTTTTCTGCTATATTAAATATAAATCTACGAAGGGCATTAACTTGCCCATTAAACCTTTATAATTCTTTTTTTCTTGGGGGTTGTGCTTTTAGTTATGTCCATGGGATTGTTCACATCAACTTGAATCCCCTTTTTATGTACCAAGTATAAACTCCAAAGACACATTTTAAAGGATACATTTTAAGTCGATAAAATCTCATTATTTCGAAGGAATTTTGAAGGTGTGTTATATGATCGATTAGTACTTCTGATTTGACAATTATATCATCAATATAACACTCTAAAAAGGTTACAACCATATCATGGAAAAATTATTTTCATTTCCCTTTAGTAGGTATCAACTTCATTCATCAATCCAAATGGAAATTTAATCCATTCGAAGGTTCCCAAAGTACATGTGCATCTAAAAGTAATCTTATGCACATATTCTTCAGATATACATATTTAGTTGTAACCCGATTGACCATCCATCATAGACATGATATAATGACCAACATATCTATCAACCAATAGTTCTACCACTGGCATTGGATATACATCATTCGGAGTGGTTGCATTTAAATTTCTAAAGTCAATGTACACTCTTAATTTGCCATTTTTCTTAATGACTAGAACTATGTTAGAGATCCCTTCAACATACGTGGATATTCTAATAAAACAAACCTTCAACAACTTTTCAATTTCTTATTTTAGTTTTTTGTGTAACCTCTCGAGTCATTTATCATGGAAGTTATTTGATATGCTTGTATCCTTCTTTGAATGACAGTCTACATTCCACCAATTTCCTATCTAGACCATGGAACTCATTTTATCCCCAAGAAAATAGTCCTTTTATTGATGTAGAAGGTCCAAAACTAATTGTTGGTCTTCTTTGCTAAGGTTTTCACTGATATATGTCACCTTATTATTTTATTTGGATCATAATTTCCCTTCTAATAAAGGATTCGATTGGCTTACAATGATTTATTCATACTCTATTGGTGAACTTGCTAGATCATCATTCTCTTAAGGTGTTTCATACTCCCTGTCTTCTTTAAACACATAATCAGCCCAATATATAGTCCTTTCTTCACTAAACTTGGTTTCAAATGTAATTCTCTTTATTTATACAACACCGTGACTAAATTTTCCTTCGCTTATTCAACATTAATGGGGGTACTATCCATTAACCAATTATTTTATCTTTTTCAGTTGGTCCCATCGAACTAAATTCTAGTTCCTCCTAAGCTCATTAAAAACTTCTCCTTCTGATGCCTCTGGTATCAAAGAATCCACCTTTACATGTTACACATTATCTAAATAGATATTAACCTCAATACAATTAGAGCTTGTGCGAAAATGTAGGGAATCTGATTCCACCTCCTCTACATTCCCATCCTCTATAAAATGCAATTTCTGATGCATGGAAGAAGGAACACATTTATTAGAGTTAATCCAATACCTACCAACCAAAGCATTTAAACTAGGTTTACCATCAATAATAAAGAAAACAACTTTAGAATTTTTTGTGAATACTTCAATATCCACTAGTAATACAACTTTTAGTCGAGTTTTTATCTCCAGTAAAGCTAGAAATTATAACTTAAGTTTGGACTAATTTAGCATTTTGTTTATTATTTTAGAAAGTATAGAGTATGGTATTATGTTAACGATAACACCATTATTCACTAATATTCTATTGATCAGTACTCCATTCACCCAAGCTTTTATAAATAAAGGCTTAATGTGATAAATTATATCCTTTATAGGATCGTCGATCCCGTATATAAATCTCAAGTAGATATAAACAAGTCAAAGTTATCTACCTCTGGCTGATTATCCTTATATAACTCTATTTAAACCTTTTTTCCCTCTTCATTTTTGAACCTCTTTGGGAGGATCATAACCATTAAATTGCCACTTACTGAGGAAGGGATCCAAACTAGATGAAATGTTGTTGATGAGTCCCTTGATAAGGTTCTCTTTTATCCACAACCATCATTTCTTACTTTTCCTGTTCAATAGAGGAGCAATCCCCAGATATTTTATCTTCAACAACACCCGTGGCCTTTTCCATCTCTTTAATCTGCTCCACTAGCATATTCGAAGAAGATGTCTTCTTTATTATTTGCTATGGAACCTTGGATTTGACGTCGATGATAAAGAAGTAATTCATTCTGATCCACTCGGATGCATAATCTCTGAGGCATTTTTCTAGTACCCATGCTTCCTTTGAATTCTCTTTTGTTTAGTGCGAAAGATCATAATATCTAGCTATATTTTCTTCGAATTTGGTGGATGAAGTAAACACCACATCCCTGGGGCTACTTACTGAGGCTGCACTATTTTTGGCTTCCTAGGCATATAATCAAATTGTTGGGCAACCTTTAGATATTGAGAAAAAAAAATAACCAGGTGCTCCCTTCACCATTGGAACTTTCATAGTCCCTCAAACTCCAAAGTACTTGCATGATTTTCCTTCATTAAAGCTATGCCTAATGTATTGGAAGTTTCTTTATGTTTTGATATTTCCTTGACGGTAGTAAGGGATGTAAAATAGTCTCATTTTTTCAAAGGCATTCTGTTGGAAATATTATAAGCCTTGGAACCCTTAGGTTTTGGCAGTATGGCCCTTATTACCATTCCTCTTAACCTTTTATTGTTGTTTCTCCTTGGTGGAAACAAATTTGCACATTTCAGCATATTTTTCTCCATATATAATGCACATGTCTTTCATGACTTTCTTATCTGGTTCAACTATTACTTCAGACTTTGAATCCTTATACTCAACCTTTGTCTTCATTTTGAACTCAAAATGCCTCTTATTTCTAGGTAATTGAATGGATTGCATATTTGTCCCCATGTCTTTCACATTGGGGAATGAATCTTCATCAAATCCATAGTTTTTCCCTCCTTTATAGGGAATTTGACTTTTCCCCTCTTAATGAACTCTTGGATACTGTCTTGAAAAATAAAACAAGCAATAGTTCAATGACAAAAAAACATTGTGTGATTTACAATAAGTTTTTACTTTACTTCATCTAAAAGTTTTTGCACCATCAAGAAGTTTTAAAATTCTAACCTTTAAGAGGTAATAAAAAATTCCATCCGCCTCATAAATGTCAAAGGAATATTTTTTAATCACCCCTGTTGATTTTAGGGCAAAAGTTCTTTTGAAGTAAAGTATCACAAATAGCGAGTTCAGTTCTAATAATCTCACTAGTATCTGTCTTTAAATTTGGATCATTGTAATATATTTTAAAAGAATAAGTGTTCATGTCACGCTCTTCCTCTAAAAGGGCTTCTTATCTAGACACTTTGGAAGTTAATTCCACTAACTATCTTAATTCAGTAGCCCCGAACTTATTTTGCAACCTAAATTCTATCCCATTTTCAGCCAATCTGTGAAAGGACAAATTTTTAATGTGTTAATGTTTATTGTAAGAAAATTAAATTTGCTTATTCCATTTGGAAAAGATATTTGAGTCATATATTAGGATTGTTTCTTGCTTATTTTTCAAGCCCAAGCAGTCAAAGATCGTTGCGCCCAAGTTAAAGTAACATCAACTTATGTGTTGAGTTGTGTCTTCATCCATGGGATCTAAATAAAGGTATGGATGTATATTATGTTTGATCCTTAGATTTTAAGTTTGGGTGTTGAATGTTTTAATGAGACAATTTTTTGAAAAGATATTTTTAAAGAAAATATTTTTCAGTTTAAGGTCATTCGAATGAAGTCTTCTTTTTGTCCAATAAATTTTCCTTGTTCATTCTAATGATTTTCATGTCTTGTTCAAGACAGGTACGTGTTTTCATAAAATGAGGTTTGATTGAGCTCCGATCGAAATGTTTCTGCCAAGGAAGAAAGTTATCATTAAAAGGTCGTTGGAAGCTCGTTCTAACGAGACTTCAGTTCTCGTTCAATTGACCTTGAGGTCTGTTTATACAAGGTATCCAATATCATTTGAACAACATGGAGTTTCATTTGAACGAGATGCCTTGTAATGTGGGCCACCATAATTTTTCAAAGAGCTATAAATAAAACATTTGGTATAATGATTATTAAGAGAGGGTTTGTGAAAACGTGTTTCATAAATAAAAAAGAGCCTTCTAAACCCTTATTTACACCCTTAGTTTAAGATATAAGAATCTACATGATATATTAGTTTGAGATCTAAAGATTGAGAATTTAAGATCGGGTTTACTCTTTATTACTATTGAGTATGTTTCATGCAGTTGGTTTCGTATTTGTTATGGTGACGGTTGAACTAGATAAACCAAGAATATCGGTGGATACCGAGACGTGGGAGGTGCCTAAACTATGAAGGCCGTTGGAAGGTAACCAATTGTGGTTGTGATGAAGGTTCAACGAGCGATGAGCCATTAAGGTTTGAAGATTGTATGATACATATATCATAGTGGAATTTGTGTAGGCTAGGTCATCTGAGGTTTTTCTCGTTGTGGTTTTTCATTGTACATCACGACATTGTGTGAATTATTTATTTTATTCTTACAAATCACCTGTATGCGTTCTCATGGCTTCATAAAATTGGTTAATAGTTACACAACGTGTGTTTAATTGTTCTTAATTAAAATTGGATTTCTTGTTAATTCCGTTAATTAATTGGAAACTAAAAATTAGTGTTTGATAATCCATACTATAGTAGCATGTTTTACAATTTTTTATCAAAGCGGGTTCACTAAGTTATCATGTTAATACATGTTTAGTATGTATTAGGGTTTTTGATGGATTTTAACCGTGAGGAAAGTTCCATTACCCGACCTCCCATGTTTGATGTCTCAAACTATCCCTGTTGGAAGGCATACATGAGATTTTTATTAAAATCTAGAACTAAGAACGTTTAGGACTTCATAGAGCAAGGGTAATCTCCTCCAACTGAAAGTGATTTGCCTAAAGCATACTCCTTTATACAACAGCTGAAAAGAATGCCTTGACATTTAATAAAAAGGGTGTGAATGTTATTTTTTGCGTTGTCACTAATGAAGAGTTTAGGATAATTATGACATGCTAGAGTGCAATAAATTTTTGGCTAATTTTGAAATCTACACAGGAGGTCACTAACACGGTTAGGGTTTCTAAGTTGTAAAATTTTACAAAAAGATTTGAAACGGTTAAAATATTAGATCATAATTCTTTTGGTGAATTTTATGCCAAATTGTTGGATATTGTCAAATCCATTTTTTACTTAGGTGAAATTATCCCTGAACCAAGAGTGGTGAGAAAAATCTTAAGGTCGTTGCCTGAAAGATTTAATGCCAAGGTCACTGTCCTAGATTTTATTGGTTGTGTTGATACTACACATGTCCAAGAACTTATAGGTAATCTCCAAACCTATGACATGAACATGTTTTCTCCTAGGAAGAAAGATGAAATAAAAGAAAAAGAATTTTGCTTTGCAAGTAAGAAAGGAGAATGTGCCGGATTCCGAGAGTGAGGGTGATTTATATACCTAAGAGATTGCTAGGTTTGTTAGGATGTTTAATAAGTTTCTTAATCATAGAGAGGATAAGAGTTTTGGTAAGAAATCTAAGAACTTTAACAATAATCGTAATAGGAAGAAGTGGGATAGCCCTAAGAACATAGATGACTAGGACAAATTATATGAATGCTAAGGGTTTGGGAATCTTATGAATGAGTGTCCTACTAGAGTGAGGAAAGAAGGTAAAAAGACTAAGGTATACAATACTACCCTTAGTGATAGTGAGTTGGAAGAGGAGTGTAATTCTCCCGTGGAGCATAACTTCACCGCTTTCACGGCTAGTCATGTGAGCCTTAGTGAAGGATATTTCGATGAAGATAATCATGTTCGTGATAGTTTCAACGTTCAATCTTGTGATTCCCAAGCTATTAATGAGTAGGAGGAGGAGGAGGAGGAGGAGGAGGAAGATACTTGCTTCAAGTTTTCTTTCGTGAGTTACATACCGAGTCATTGAAAACGGTTAACTTGAAGTTAGAGGCTAAGTTGAGATAGCATGCAATAGAAAATAATGATGCTAAATTGATTGATGACTTAAGGGAATGTGTGAACACTATTAATTAGAAGCTCAAATACATTTATGGAGAGGGAGATAACCTTCTTGGATTGTTTGAAAATTTGAACAAGAATATCCTAAAGTTTAAAGAGTCCAAGCTTTTGCTCGAGTCTAGGATTGCGGGTTTAGAAAAGAAATTAAGATACTCGAGTTGCATCAAATTTGATTTGGAATCTATCTTGGAGAAGTTGGATAAGATTTTAGGTACTGCCCAAATTAAAAATGATAAAATTAGAATTGGCTTCAATGATCATAATTCTTCCACTCAAAAAATCAAGACCAAAGTTTTGAGATAGTCAACCATTTCCAAGGATGTTAGAAAAGGTCAATCCAAAGACAACATTCCTCGTGTTTACACATGCTCACATTCTGTTAGTAAAGGTCACCTTAGGCCTTTTTGTTATGATCTTAGAAAAGCTCCTCGTAAGTTTAAGTATAGTTTCACCAAGGTTCCCAATACCTTGTTTCATCATGTTACATCAATATGTGTTAGGAAATCCAATTTTGAGGCATTAAATGTTAGAATTGCAGATTCTCGCATGCTTTTACATGATTATTCACATTCTATATCTTACGAGTGAGTGTGTTTGCATGTTTTTCGTACACTAGTTTTTGTGATTCATATTATATATGTTGACTAGTTGTATGATGTTTGTGCCTTTTGTATTTTTATTCTAATTTTAGTTTATATGAGAAAAATAAAAAATAAAGATTTTGTTTGTCTTTTGAGTCATTTTGAATTTTTTTGAAAAATCAAAACGATTTTTGGTTTGTTTATGTAGTTGTAACACCCCGCCAGCCCGGGGAGAGCGAACGGAGCGCTAATTCGATAAAATAAATCCAAATCCACAAGTGACAAGGTATAGAGCATTTAAGTCCAACAACAACAAAAGAGTAACTACAAATCTCAATCTCTTAAAATTAAATACCAAATCTCTCGAATGACATACAACAACTAACTCGAAAATAAAATACAAATCTCCAAAGCTCTATACATCAAAATAATACAAATCTTTCCCAAACAATCCTCGCTAAAATCGTTCTCCACAGCTCCCCAAAATCTGCGTTAACCTGCCACTAAAAGAAAATATGGGGAAGTACACAATACGACAGGAAAGATGCTCAAAAAATATATTTTAGCGATGAATAAAGCGTAACAACACAAGTACGAATACTCAAATCAAAATGCAAATCTCAATAGCATTTTATCAATAAATTTCTCAACAACACTTTAACCGGGTCACCAGGCCTCACCACATCCGTATATGCTTTATCAAGCCATAGCCCAGGAAACAGGAATTTTGGCGGGTGGCCAACATCCGTGCCATATTAAAATCTCATGACAACGTGCTCAACAACATGAATTATACCACATGAATCAAAATAATTTCAACAATTATTTTCCCGATTTCAATGAATTTATCAATTCAAATATGTGTTCAATTAACAAGAATTCAAAAAGAATGACACTCGCGAGATTTAAGGAGCATATTGTGTAAAACCCCATACCTCAAACCATGATGAGAAACCAATGATCACATCCTCAAGATCAACTCAAAATATCTACAAAAACTCCTCCAAGAACCTCCAACAAAATAGCCCCAAGAACACCTCTAATCTAAGGTTGGAACTCACAAATCTCAAGGGCCAAAGTGTATATAAAAAGAAGAGGAATATAAAATATATTTTCTGCCAAAAAAGTTGTGCCAAAAGTAGGTTAAAAAGGTTGCCCACGACTCCCTTTTATAATGCAAAGAAATGAAGAGTTGAAATCCAAAAGACTCCTTTAAATAAGGCAAATAAATGAAGAGTTGGAAGTCAAAACAACTCTTGAAAATTACTTAATGTTCGCCAACTTTGAATTCCAAGAGTTAAAAATATTAAAAATCATTTTAAAATCCGTTTTAACTCCGATTTCGAAACCGTTTGAAATTCTCGCCGTTAAAAATAATAACATATTTGAGCAATAAAAATAATTTTATCAAAAACTTTATTTTCCTCCATTTTCCAAAAATTAATTAAAATAGCCCAAAATTAGGCGGGTTGTTACAGTAGTTTGGTTTTACACATCTTATATATAGTATGTTGGTGTGTTTGAATACTATTTGTTCCATGTTTTTCATGTTCCTATAACATTAGAGTATGGTTTATAATGCTCTAGATTTTTTCTTAATCATGCCTTGCATGGATTTGTTCAAATCTGGTTTGCTCAATGGATTCATCTTTACATATACCTTCATACACACTTGCACAATATTTTTTGGATTTTAACTACTTATGTTGCATGAGATAAGTAAGGTATTCTCCTATCAATGTTTTCATATACGATCTATATATTTAAGAGATTTGTGCACGTAAGAACCATTGCGGTGAGTTTGCTCTCAGTTTTAAAAAAATAAGATTGTGCAATGGAAAGGGCTATGGAAAGGGCTATGGAAAGGGCTAAGGATATTGTGCAAAAAATATCCTTTTCATGAAAGGGCACCATTGGCAAGAGCATTAAAAAATAAAAAAGGCAAAAGAAAATGAGAAAAAGAAAAATATTTGCCAAGGCCAAGTTTAGAATTGATCATCAAAAGTGATATATTCAAACAGAGAGAAAAATTGAATGTATACGTTTATTTCAAGGGTGTTATAAGTTGAAGATCAATGGGTTTTCACAATGATTCCTAGTTAATCTATAATGTTTGACGCTATTGATTTGAGAATCATCAATATTTTCCAGGCTTGTGTGCATTTAGTCCGTTTGTCCATTTTAAATCCACATTATTTGTCACATGAGGCTAAATCTAATTTTGATAAATTAATGCGTTTAAATAGAACTCATAGGACTATCTTTATTATTTGGAACATATTCCATTTATTTTCTAGTTAATGCCCCTTTACTCCGTAACGCATTTGGTTTAGACACTTTTTTGCCATACGAGTGTGGAAAGTTTATGTTTTTATATCTTATTTGGTGTTTGTACCTATATATTTATGTGTGTTCTTGTTATATATATATATATATATATATATATATGTGTGGGGGGGGGTAGGGGTATGTTTTTCTGAGTCTTTTCATTGCATGTAATCAATGTTTATCATTTTTTATTCTATTAATATCATATGATTCAAATTTGTATTCGTTTGGTATCATGTGTTTCATTGTTTGGATTGTTTGTGATTGTCTTTCTAAGGTTGTTTATCATTGTCATTTTACTTCACAAAATCATAATATGCGTGTTTCCTTTATGTTCATATATGTCATATTAAAGTGTAGAAGTTATTTCATATTCTGCACCTTGCCTTTGTCTATTCCAGGACAAAAGGAAGGAGAGGCCTAACCTAAAACGGAAAAGTATTCTCTAAGGGGGAGATGCTTAACAAAGGGGGAGGATTATTTTTTTCATATGTGGACTATATATTTCTTATTCTCTTCGCATTTGGAAGGTGTGTTAAGTTTTTCAGTTTTAGCAATCATGAAACACAGTTTCACAAGATCAAAGATACTCAAAAGTTTGTATCGGTCAAGTGTCAGTTTGTACTTTTTTCTTTAGGTATTGGGATTCAGTCTGAGAAATCTTGACGGTCAAGTAGTTTTTTATTTCTGCTTTTGTCCCGATATAGCCAAATGGGGAGATTTACAAGCATAAATTTTCAATGTATCAATGTTTATTGTAAAAATGTGTAATAGTTATTTTCTTCCTTTTGGAAAAAAACTACTTGAATTATAAGTTAATATTGTGAATGATTGTCCTTCAAGATTACGGGGTCGAAGATCATAACGGCCAAGTTAAAGCGACATCAACTTATGTGCCAAGTTTTGTCTTAATCCATGGGATCTGAAGAAATTTATGAATGTATATTATGTTTGATCCCTGGATTTTAAGTTTGGGTGTTAAATGTTTTAATAAGGTAATTTTTTGAAACGAGATTTTTGAAGAAAATATTTTTCTGTTTTAAAGTCATTTGAACGAAGTTTTATTTTAGATCAAACAAGTTTTCTTTGTTCTCTTGAATGTGTTGTATCTCATTCAGATGAGGTATGTATTTGATCTCAAATGAGGTTTAAGTTATCTTCAAGAGAAATGTTTATTCATATCCAGAATGTAGTTGTTCAAAGGTTATTGGAAGCTTGTTTTAATGAGACATGGGGTCTCGTTCATATAACCTTCAGATCCATTCAAACAAGGTAGCCATTCTCCTTCGAACGACTTGGAGTTTCGTTCGAATAAGATGTCTTGTAATGCGTTTTGTCATCTTTTTTATAAAATCAATAAATAAATGGTTTGGCACAACTGTTTTTAAGAGAGGGTTTGCGAAAACATTTTTCATAGACAAAACAAAGCCTCATAAACCATGGTTTACACCCTTAGTTTGAGATCCAATAAACTAAATGAGATATTATTTTAATATCTCGAGTTTGAGCACTAAGATTAAGTTTTCTCTTCATTATTGTTGAGTAGGTTTCGTGTAGTGGATTACATATTTGTTATAGTGATGACTAAACTAGCTAAAGTAAGAAGATCAATAGATTCCGAGATGTGAATGTGCCTGTTATGTGAGGTTAGAAGGCATCCTATGGTGGTTGTGAAGAAGGTTCAAGGATCGAAGATTGCATAAAGGCTTAAAGGAATCGAGTCTATAAATAAATTTAATTTATCCTTGTATGATACCAATAACATAGTGGAATTTGCATAGCCTAGGTCGTTCTAGGCTATTCCCATTGTGAGTTTTCCTCGTATATCTCGGTGTTGTGTGATTGATTGATTTATTTTATTCTTACAAATATCCTAGATGCATGCTTAGGGAAAGATAAAATTGGTTAATAGTTTACACAACGTATGTTTAATTGGTCCTCAATTAAAATTAGATTTATTTCTCATTAGGTTAATTATTTGGAAATTAAAATTTGATGTTTGATGATCCATACCCTATTAGAACGGTTTCAATTTGACAGACTCATAATCAAGTAATATTATTTTACATTTATTTCTATCTCTTTAAACATATTTATGAAGGTAATTTCTTTTTCATTTGATTTTTAGCTTAGCCTAGGAAAATCTGCCATGGATACTTCTAGTTCAGTTTGGAAGAATTGCGAATGTAACATATCTTTCATTTGCTACCAAGTTTGTAGAGTGTTAGGTGGAAAGATTAAGAAACAAAAAAATCTTCATCACTGAGGGAACTAGAGAACAAATTTATTTTGAGATTCTCATTAGTCTCTGGATCAACACATTGATTAGTGAACCGTGTTATGTGTATTCCACTATGGATTGACTTCCCTCTTCTGAGAAAAGGGACAAAATTAGGAACTTAAAGACCTTTAGAAGTCCAATCCAATCTATCCATTCAGGGCATGGTTTCTTATATACCAGAGTCTTTAACCCCAAGCCATTGGTCCACAAATATCATGTATAAGATCCACACGTTCATCTCTCCCAATTCCCCCAGCTAACTGGATTTTTGATGGGGTAACTGTTTAGTTCACCATAGTTGTCATCTCTAGCAATGGAGGAGAAATTTATGGAGGAACATTTTATTATGTTTGGACAGGCACTAGTTGAGTTGACTAAGGAACTTAGTTAATTGCCCTTTGGAATAGCTCACTGTCTAATCTCTTGTCGGTTCCCAACTCCCTGGGTTAGAACGCATGATTATTGGTTACCTCATAATTTAAAGCTCCTAGAAAGCCCAATTTGGTTTCTTTGTAATATAGCCTAGTCTTACCTACTTTTGGAACATGCATTATTCCTAGTGGGTTATTATAACCTATTTTTGGTACGCATACCAAACCCTCTAGTGGGTTGTTCACACTTAAACTAGTAGTGCTTCTGTAGTTTCCCATCCTTAGGTTTGTTCCAAAATTTGTTTCGCCTGTGTTAGTCATATATTACACAGGATGATAGGGATTGGGTTGGGTGATTGTATTCACACTAATTTATGGTGCATATCCTTGACCATTGGACACTGTAACAGTTGGAATAAATAACCTGCTAGTTATTGTCATGATCGTTGTGTTAATATTTTACATTATGTTCCCAAGTGTTCAAGTATCGCATTTAACTGGTGTATTAGTTAATCTAGGGCATTTGCGGACACGTGAACAACAAGTGGTGTATTGATATTTTCGACCTTGGAGCCATTTTTGTATTCAGCTCTTGATTTTGAGCAATTGGTCATAACTCATGGGAAGTTTCAACCATTGTTTGCTTTGTAGTGGTGATGGGTTGGATGGTTGAACTAATTTCACCAACATTATGAGTACCATCATCGCTATCACTTTTTATAGCCATGGTAAACAATTATATAGCATTGTAGTCCCATTGGGAGTGCCAAAAATATGTCTGTTCGCGGACATGGTTTAGATGTGTTGGTGTTGTGCGAGCGTGCGAGACAAGATTGTGGTCCTACCAACAAATTGATTATCTTAGCCTTGAGATAATCAAGCAATTGTGAACCATTTGATAATTTAATTAAGAGGACTTATGCCGCCCTTAGGGAAGACTTTATTGCGAATGCTAAATAATTTTACTTAACTAGAATCTAAAATGACAAAATTAAATTGCATGAAGAAAGGTAAAAAAATCTTGAATTGAACAAAGCAGTAAGTTAAGACAAATAATGTAAGAAAAACATATATGCTAAGAAAAGTAAAAAAAGTTACACTAGGATATGTGAAAACAATTTAAAAGTAAAGGCAAAGGAACTTTTCATAAATTGTAAATAGAATTATAATCTACTTTAAAAACTATTTCAAAGCAAGAAAAACTTGTAAATAAAGGAAAGGAAAGGAAATAAAAGGGAAAATGAGGTAAAACAAGTAAATGTAGTTTGCTATTGAGGAGTCGTATTTTCTTTTGTTCTTTAGCTATTTATTTATAGAGTTCCTTGCCATTTAACTACTTTTGAAACTATTAAGTGGTTACCCAATTGGATTTTCCCGCTTAGGTGTTCAAATGCCCTTAAAATCGTCACTTTAATGCTTAACCCATGTTCAAAGTATTGATATGTGTTAATAATTTGAGGATACATTTACACTAAACTGGACCATTGAATCTTGATTGTGATTTCCAACTTGTAATTCCATGTGTCAATATTCTATTGGACGGTGATAGTTTCATGTAAACAAGAGCCAAACCCCAAGTTCTATAAAAAAAAAATATGGGATCGAACCATCTTAAGATATTTTGGGATAGAAAATAAATTATCTAGAGAAGGCTATAAACATTGATAGGGGAAGTAGGCCCGAGGATAGTTCTTTTAGTGAAGACAAAAAAATGATGGTTGTGGATGCAGTAAGACCTATAATAGGTTCTTCTCAATAGAAATTCATCCAATTTGGATCCCTAACATAATGAGTGCTAATAAACATGGCAATGGTCCTCCCACAAAGGCTCGAATCTAATAAAGGGAAAGAGATCCTAGAGTTATATATGGATGAAGATGATGCCTCAAAGGTAGAAAATTTTAACTTATTTATTTCTACCTTAGACCTTATTTATGGGTTTGATGGTCTAAATAAAGATATGACTAATCACATTAATCCTTTATTTGTAAAGGTTTTTGTGAATGGAGTCTTAATAAATAAAATACTAGTAGATAACGGTATTTTCGTTAACATAATTCCCTACTCAATGCATTCTAAAATAAATAAGCAATACAATAAATTAGTTCAGATTCAAATAATAATCTCTAGCTTTGTTGGGGATAAAAATTAGACTGAAGATGCACAACCAGTGGATATTGAAATAGGAAAAAGGAAGCCTAAAGTTGCCTTCTTCATAATTGATGGTAAATAAAGCTTTAATGCTTTACTTAGTAAAAATTGGATCCATTATTGCAAATGTATCCCTTCTTATGTGCATCAGAAACAACTGTTGATAAAGGAAGATAGGAACATAGAGGAGGTCGAAGAAGATCTTTTGCCATTCCAAACAATTTTTGGTTGTGTTGAAGTTGAACTTTACCACTAAAATGTGGGGCCTATCAAGGTGGACGCGTTGATAGCTGAGGCATCTGGAGACTTTTTTGACGAATCTTGGGGGGATTTAGCCTTTGGTCTATTGGGACCAAATTAAAGACAGAAAATAATTGATTAGTGGATAACACACCTTTTAATGTGGAGAGGGACGACGAGGCTTTGGCCATAATGTTGTATAAATTCAGAGATCTAGAACTAAATACAAAAATTAGTGAGGAAAGGGCCACTAATTGGGTCAACTATGTATTCGAAAAAGACAAAGAGGAAGAAAAATCTCAATATAGTGGTGATCTAAAAAGTTCGCCAATAGAATACTAAGAAATTACAGTTAATCATCTGGATCCTCTAATAAAACGTAACTTTAGGACCAAATAAAAAAAAATGGTAATATACATCAGTTTCAACTTTAACAAAGGAGACCAATAATTTCTTTTTGACATTTTACATCAGTATATGGCCTGATTTTCATGGGAATATGATGAATTACTCTCATTTAACCATAGATTGTCAATTAAGGAAAGATACAGGCTTGTGAAAAAGTTGCATTACCATATTATTCCAAAAGTTACAATAAAAATAAATGAAGAAATTGAAAGGCTATTGAAAGTTGGGTTCATTCGAACTTCCATGTATGTTAACTGGATCTCAAATATCATGTTAGTTATATAAAAAGAGTGATACGTTAAGAGTGTGTATCGAATTCAAAAATCTTATTTTATCCACTAGAAAGGATGAATATCCAATGTCAGTGGTGTATTTATTAGTTGATGATGATGATAGAAACATCACCACCCTGGAAGGTGTTTGTAAGCTTAAATCAATGTTAACAATGGCACCACAAGAGTATATTACATATAAGAGATAAAGATTAGGAGATGAGTATAAACATCAATATATAAGTGGTTCAGCCAATTAGGCCTACGTCCACTTTACAAGTGAATGAGTAAAGTCACTAGAATAAGGCACTAACGGCCATGGATACAATCTCTTAAGCTTTCTCTCTCTACTGTATAATTGGACAGAGTTTCAACTAGGGTTGTAATTTTTGGATCCTCCTCAAGGTAGGAGAAGACAAGTATATATAGTCTGTGGGGGGTGTAATGTACCCCCCATGCATGCAATGAGCATGTGTGTGTTGATCTAGCCAATTTAATGAGGACGTCTATCACTATCACATATAGAGAATGATGATGAAATATTCCCCCACATGAGGGGATTGATTCGGTTACAACTGATTTTGTACACGTGTTCCTATCCTTGCATATGCTTGTCAATGCTTGGATGTCTTAACTTGATACCAACCTCGGCTTAGGTGAGTACGAGGTTGGTGTAATATGACCCTTGACTTGTCAGAGATCGATTTTCCATGAAAACCTCGACCATGATGTCTGACCGAGGTTGGGCATGAGGTGTAACATCGGCCAAGGCCAATGATGACATGATATTTATTGATTGAACCCATAAGGCTTTTGATGATCTCAAATGATACTTGTAACATCGGCTGAGGCCGACACCATGCGTTTGTGGTCATATGCAGGGGCTCGTCTGAGGTGATGCTGGCAACGTCAGCTGTGGTCAACCTGATAAAAGTTGAGCCCAAGTACCTGGTTGATCTCGATTGATACAATGTAACATCGGTCGGGGCCGATGTTGTGGATGAATGCTAGAACTCAGATATAAGCCCTGATGATGAGGTTGATGCAACGTCTACCAGAGATGACCTTGTGAGGGATGATATTACTGTCTATCACTATGAGCCTCTACCACCTCGATTGTGAGTCAGGCCGAGGTTAATGTCTCTAAGTGGGAAGGTGCACTTTGGGCATATCAATCACCCTTAGCCCTTAGTTACCTATGTAAGCAGGTGATCGAGGGGTATTTACAAGGCCGAGGCTAAGTTTTCTTGTGCGCCAATACTATCTTAACACATGTCACTTGCTTAAGTGATTAGCGTGCGTTCATGGTTTGTATCTTTGGGTTCCCAAGGCAATGATGAGCCTTAAGACACGCACCAAAATGATTGTGGGTTTAAAAACCCCCATTTCCTTATTTCTTCTTCATTTCCTCTTCTCTTTCCCACCAGTTCTTTCTTTATTTTCTCTCTCTTCCAGAGCTCCATTGCTACAATTGTGAGAGTTTCTTCGATTATCATCTTCATCCTCCTTATTTCACGGTCATCCAGGTATCCTTTCCATCCTGCTTTAGTTATTTTCAACCTTTAATTTTCATTTGTTGCATTTTCCAGTATCGGCTTGAGTTTTTCGATGAGCTTATGAGTTTTCTGGTGAGCCTGTGAGTTTTCTGGTGAGCTATTTTTTACTGTTCTTGGTTAGAACTCTTTTCGAATAACCACGTTTGATCTTTAGCTTAGGTTGTGCCAAGCTGTTTGTAGTTTAGAGTCCTAAGTGTAGTCTCGTCCTCCTATGCTCAGACCCCTTTATCAACTCTTAGAGGAATTCCCTTCTCTTAGGGAGAAAACTTTAGACAAGATTAGGCAAATAGAACAAGCCCAAGAGGAAGCTCGTAGGGCAGAGGCGTTCCCTCTCAGACCTATCTTTCCACCCCCTCTGAGGGTGATATACCCTGAGCCGGCAGAACCCGTTGAGCAAGAGGAGACTCCGTTGGAACCCACTCCAATGTCTGAGTCTGAGTTATACACCTCAGACCCCATGTCTGTTGACTCATTCCAGGAGGCGATGGACTTCTCCATTAGGCTAAATCAGGTCCCTGATCAGGCTGAGGTTCAAAGTTGATCCTCGTCATATAGCGGTGCCATCACCTCTCGCAATACCTCTGATGTTATGGTTATAGAGACCAGCGTGGCATTTCCACCACCTATTAGTTCCATACCTTTATCGTCCGCCATAGGGGCTGAGTTCGCTCAGAGATTCCCCACTGGTACTTCCATACCTGCTCAGGTCGACACTGCCAGGGATGAGGATGATGGTCACAAAAGTGATGTTGACACCTCAGAGGCAACCAAGATAGAGAGTACTATTAGCAAATTTGACCTCCTCGCTTTTAGGCATCTTTACTCTATAAGTCCCTCTATCAATCTTAGGAGACCTTAAAAAAATGAGAGGGCCTATGGTAACCGAGACGGTGAAATCTGTGTATATGAGTAGATGTTTAAGTTAGGATTTCACCTTCCCTTCATCCAATAATCAGGGCAATACTGTCCCACATTGACTTAGCCCCTTCCCAATTATCTCCCAACGCTTGGAGGGTGATGATTGGGGCCATCATCCTATAGAGGGTAGTGCATCACTCAGACCTTCCTGTTCAGGTCTTCATAGGATGTTATATGCCTTCCTCTGCTAAGAATCATCCGAGCTATTATCACTTCCTAGCTAGGAAGTCTAATAAGAAGATGTTGATGGTCACCCAAACCTCCAACCACAAATAGAAACTGAGGTACTTCTTCGTCTAGAGGTCCTGGGAATTTGGCGTGCATACCACCTCTTCATTTTTTGAGCCAAAGGTACCCATAAGATGGGGAAAGGTATCATTGGCTGCAAAGGTCGACCCAGGATTGAGTCAAAATAACCTTCAGAAGGTCAAGGATCTTTAGGATCAGGAAGAGCTTGGCTGGCTGGTCAAGTCTGAAAACTTGATGAACCTTTACTATCTCTCTAAGACTGGCCTTAGGGTAAGTCCCTTGACCGAGCTTCGTAAGTTACATTATTTTTTCAACAAGTTGAACATCTAATTTTTCTGTATCTCTGACTTTTTAACTCGTATCTTTTCTTTTTACAGAGCGTTTGGAAGGAGTCTCAGATGATATCTGGGAAATGGCAGCCCCTAGTCTTACAAAGCTGGTGAAGAAGGCAGGTCTGACTGCGCATCCTCCTCCTACTACTACTTCAAGGGCCTATGCCTCCAAAAAAAGGAAAACAATGACCCTTCCCCTGAGGATCAGAGGTAGAAAAAGAAAACCTCCAAGGGGGATCACGCGATCCCCATCTCCTCTGAGGACTTTTTAGTTGCTCGTCTGGAGCAGCTGAAGATTAGCGACAGCCTTATTGGCCAGAGTTTGAAGGCCTTGGATGCCATCGGCTCCGTAATGACTGACTCCGACAAGCGATTTTGCCTCTCTCTGGACACCCCTCTACTGGTCGAGTTCTACCTCCACCGATCTATCCAGGTAAGACTTTCACTGTTTATGTTGAAGTGTAACATCGGCTTTGAATTATACCAAATCTTGAGCTGATATTTTTGAACATGTTTTGCAGGGTCTCCTCACTATGCACCAATTCGTTGACTGGACCCTAAGGAAGCACCCTCTGATTGAGAAGGGCAGAGAGGCCTAGAAGATAGAGCCGACTCTGAATGCTGAAGTGGAGCATGTGAAGGCTTCCTTTGAGGGGTCTGAAGCTAGAGTTACGCAGCTGGAGAAAGACATTGCCAAACTTAAGAATGATCACAGCTCTACTATGAAGGCCAAGGATGAATCCCTTCAACGAAAGGTGGATGTTGCTGTCAAAGCTTGTAAGGACATAATTTTATAAATGTCCGGGGTAGAATCTAGGAATTTTCTATTTTTCCCTATATTACAGTTTGTATGTCTGATACTGCTACATTCAGCACGTCAACATGATCATCCTTGACGGCCTTTATTCGAATTCAATGCATCCATTATCTTCACGTGCATCATGCTACATGCAACGTTCTGCTCAGCTCATTCCCACTACCCCACTACACTTTATTGGCAAAATGGTTTATTAGAGCTTTAATATTTGCATAAATATTTGGGAAATTTTTTGAAAATTATTTTTGAAGTCTGAATTAATTTTTATCAAAAGAAGAATTTTTTCTAAGTGTAGAAGCGAAGTGCCTTGAACGACGAGCTCGTTCAAACGACTTTGACTATCGTTTGCGCGAGATAGGCATGTCGCGCGATCTCGTTTGAACGACATATGTCCTTCGTTCGAGCGACATGGCTATCTCGTTCGAACGAGCAATCACCTCGATTTTTGTATAAATACCTATTCACCTTCTACACGATTTTCAAGTCATTCTGCAATCTCAAAATTCTATGAAAACAGTATGAATAAGACTTCACCTTTTTAAGTTTTTCTAAACCTCTTTGATGCACAAAACCATTCCCATATATATGTGTGAATCTTTAAACCTTCAAGAGGATCATTTACTCATATGGAGTAATTTATGAGGAAGCCGTTCTCTTCTTCATTGCTGCCCTACTGGAAAGGGATAGTTCCAGTCGACGACATCAGAACCGACACCCGAGGGCATTTTTATGTCACATATTTTCATTGTAATCTGTGTAAGCCATTTTCTTACAAAATTATAGTGAAAATAAAAGGTTTTGCCCCGTTGGGGGATCTTTCCTCACTGTGTGTGTGTGTGTTTGAATGTTCTTACCTGATTTTATCATCATCAATCACACATAGATGCATGTTTAGGACTTAACTAATAAAAATTGTGTTTAATTAAACAACCTCCTTATTTGAACACAAGCGCACTCTTCTCAAATTGGTATCAGAGCCAGTTACACAATTTTACCGTGTAATTTTTCGCAAATTTTTTCTAAGATATCAATTTTCTAAAAAATTAATTTTTTGAAAACGAGTGTGTTCATAATGGAGAAGTTATATAACAAAATGCTAGTTTTTTTATGGGACAAACTATGCATACTGGAAAGCCTGCATGATATCTACAATAAAAGCCATTGACGAACGTGCCTGGATTTTGGTTGAAAGAGGGTGGACACCTCCCTCCGTCACTCTTGAAAACGTGATCAATTTAAAACCTGTTACTACATGGACTGAAGAAGAATTTAAATGGTCATCTTTTAATTCTAAGGGTTTAAGTGCTATTTTTGGGTCTGTCACACCTGATGAGTTCAAATGCATATTGACATGCACCACGTCAAAAGAGGCATGGGATGTTTTGTGATAGAAAGAACTTTTGCGTATATTTGTCGTTGTTATACAAGCTCCTTCTAATCAAAACCTCAAATACCTACAAAATATAACAATCTAAAGTGTAGAGGTAAGTAAGGGTATCAATCCACTTCCTAGGGAGTAAGCTAGAGACAAACTCAATTGTAATTCACTTTTTATGTTCTTTTTGTGCTTTTTCTAATTTTTTTTAGCTTTTTCAATATTAAAACAATAAGGTGAGGTGATGATTTAAACTAAACTAAACTAAACTAAAATGAAAATAACTACTAGAAAGTGACTAAAATGAAAAATAAAGTCTAACACTAAAATAAAAGATAAAGTGAGGTAAATAATTGTGAGAACAATCAAAGAATGGGATTACACCACAAATTTTAGTTATTCTAATTAATTAATTTAATTATTTGAATTTTCCCAAATTAATAACAAAATTACAAACGAACTCTCGTTGCAAGTGTAATTATAATAGAAATATTTTAGAAAATTAAGTTTAACACCCCACAACTCTAGAAAAATAGATCTAGGCTCCTTTTAATTAATCACCCGCTAGGATCGATTAATTAAAATTTATGTCAATCTTAGAAAATAAATTTAGAGTTGAAATTCAAGTTATAAAACCCCACTTAAGAAAGCCCTATCTCTGGTTCGAATCTAAAATGGGTATTATAATTAGAATTTCGATTTTCTCTCGAAAATCATTTACCTTCTCTCGATGTGTAAATTTAAGGGTGGGGGATCAAAATTAACATTCAAAGGGACTATTCAAGTAATCAAACTAATTAATATAAAATAACATCAAATAAGGGTTTTACCCCGCCCCTTGAAAGGGGATTTAGCCTAACATGATATGAAATATGACAAATTATTAATCAAATCTACTAAAATAAAAGAGAAGAGAATCGAACAAGCAAACCAAATCTCTTTGAGAAAGTTGAACTCTACTCTTCCAAATTGAAGCATACAATCCCTCCAATTGAGCATCCAAATGATTTGAAATTAAATAATCACTCAATTAACGCTCTTACAATATTTAATCTCACAAATATTTAAAAAAATAAAAAGAATAAAATAAACTATTTACAAATATTTCTACCTAATTTATTATTCTAACCTAACTCTCTACTTTTCTCTAGAATTTTTTCTCTCTATTTGATGATAAGTCCCCAAATGGTGTCTTGAGTCTTCTTTTATAGTAGATGCATGGCACACATGGGGCTAAGGGGTATTTTGGGTAGACAAAGGTGCAAGAGGGTGTGTAAGGTATTGGGTGAGGGTTAATTTAGGAATTTAATGGAGGGTGCATGTGGTTTGGGTGTGAGGTCATGATAGTGGGAGAATGAGGGTATAAAATTTGATATGGTTTGAGGGGTGTTTTGGGAAAAAGGGGATAAGTAGGTAGTTGGGGGTCAAATTGGGAGAAAGGGTTAAAAGGGTTTAAGTGGCACATGGGTATCTGGCTTTGGTTTGTTCTTTAGAAATTGGCAAGTCACGATTTTGGTTTTGAAGAAATGGGTAATGGGTTTTGGTTTTGGATGGGTAAAGGGTTTGGTAGGAAATGGTGGATGGTTGCTCGGGTATGGATGGAGGTGAGGATCCAGGTTGGTGGGTATATGAGTTGGGAAGGTTCGAAGGTGGGATGGACTGAGACTAGAGGTAGGAGATCGGAGGGGAACATCGACGGGTCAGGGGGCGATCGGATTGTAGGTGGAAGAACGCCGGAGGTGACGCATCAGCACCGGAAGGCTATCGACGGTAGAGGGTTCTGGGGTTGAAGGCAGTAGGTTTGGAGTCAGGTAGTCGTAGGGGATGGGGCGTACGGTAGAGGCAGGGGGTTGCCGGCATCGGGTTTAACAGGTGGGTCGACAGGCGGGGTCGCCGGAGTTGGAACGGAGGGTCGTCGGAGCTGGGTTCTTGGCTGGTCGGGTTCATGGGTTGTCGCCGACGAGGTTGTGGGTTAAGGGAGATCCGTCCAGGGGTGAGGGGTTGAGTTTGGGGAGAGAGAGGTGTGAAATGGGTTTAATGGAGGTTATGTGTTAATGATGGAGGAGAGAGAGTGAAAACGGGTGAGTAAGGTTGAAGATGGGGTTTTTGTGGGATTGTGTGGGTGAGGGTGTAGGGGAGTTAGGTGAGGGTGAGGGTGTTGGTGGGGTTGTGTGTGTGTGTTTAATTTGAACCCCTAAAAAAATTTAATAAAGACTCAATTAAAATTAATAAAACTAAAAATAAAAAATAAATCTAACTAAAAATAAAACAAACTAAAAATAATTAAAATAAAATATCAAAACTAAAAAAAAATAAAATACAAAGCTTATATAAAAACTAAAATAAAACAAAAGAAATAAAAACTTAAAATCTAAATGAAAACTAAAGTCCTAAAAAATATAAAATATTATAAACTAAAAACAAACTCCTAAAAACTAATCTTAATAAAATAAGACTAAACTAAAAGCTAATAAAAATAAAATAAAATTATAATTGTGGTGACAATTATTATTCAACACAAAGAGATAAGATAAGCACAATCACCAAGCAGGAAATGGAAATACAAAATGCCAATAACACAATAAGAGATGTACATGGTTCAGCAAAGATGCCTACGTCCACGGTGGTTCAGTCAGTATTATTTCTATGTTCTCCGTAGAGTGATTACAGAGAATACAATGTCTCCCTTTCCCCGGACCTAGGGTTTATTATATACATGTTTATTTCAGTAAGTGGGGGTGTTGGACTCCCCCACGTTTTCCATCTCTTCCTAGAACCTCTCTTAATGGGAACATGGGAAGAGACTAAATCATAATCGGTTAAGACATGGAGGGTCTGAACTTTGGGCCGCCACAATTGGGCTACTCGTCCAGGCCCATCATTCTAATTTCGGGTACCTACAATTTCCCCTAAGTTTGTTGGGCTATGCTCTGGGCTCAATAAATTTAAATGATTTATCATAATGGCTCCTTTGTACATCGTGCAATTCTTCCCAAAGTTTGTGGACTGATTCTGGCGGCACCCTCTTCGTGGTCTGTGCACTATGATTAGCAACACTTAATGGTTTTATTCAGAGCAATCATCGTTTCAAGCTTCCCAGTACTCTCATATTTTCTGTGAGCTATAGTGATTTACACTCTCTTCTCTCAGTCTCCATTCTTATTGCTTCCTTGTTATTTGGGCTCGTGATTCTTCATCGTTCGAGTTGAACTTTCATCTTGTAAGTCTCCTGTGCTTTCTCTTTGTATTTTCTCTTTGAATTTGTAGTTTTCTAGGGTTTCCCAATGGCAAAGATTGGTAATAGGTTGGTGTCTAAGTTTGGGAAGTTTTATAATATCCCAGGGTGGGTAGAGATTGAGTGTGTTCCTCTCCCTAAAAATATTAGAGAGATAGAGGGTGCCCATTGGATCCATGTTTTGATGCTTTCCCAAGGGGGACTTACTTTTCCTCCCAACAACCTGTTCTTGCACTTATTTGGTTACTTCAATATTGTTCCTACTCAGTGTTCGCCCAATGTGTGGAAGATAATTAATGGTGTCCATAGAATAAATCAGTTATATGGTACCAAGTTAGGGCTTGTCGAGGTCTGTTCTTACTACTCTTTTTCTCGAACTAGTTCTGGTGTTCTCTATCTCAAAGCCAGGAGCCCTGACAGGGTATTGGTAGTAAACCTACCTGATTCCCATAAGGACTATTGGCAAGAGGGATTTCTTACTAGAAATTGGCAATTTTCTCCCCAGTCTGAGGGGTTGAGGTCCGATAGGTTTTCAGTTCCCTTTTATGGGGAAGAATACATAGGTCGACTTTGCTCTGTCCTTTCAATTTTTATTGATTTCTGATCTTTCTGATTTTCCCTGTTTTTTCTTCAGCGAGGTCGAAGAACTTGGAACCTGCTCTCAACGAGGTTCGTCTCTCTGAATTGGTCAAGGCCAGGAATATCAGGGAGCCCTTAGCTGACGACGAGCACCCCCGGTCCGCTGCTTTTTTGCTAGAATACAAGAACGTTGGTTCTAGTTTTATAGCGAGGTCGGTAGATAGTATCCCTGAGTTTGATACCTCTGAAGAGACTGTTGTTGATCCTATTCAGTTGGACAAGGAGGAGAGCAGTTCTGAGAGTGATATCGCAATTGGTGTTGAAGGGAACTTTGGTGAAGGGAGATCCAGTGGTAGTAGCTCTTCTGATTTGGATGAAGATTCTGAAGTTAGAGAATCTTCGATCACATCGAGCAACTCAAGAGAGGAGATGGTTCCTCCAAGGAAAAACTTGATTCGGGATGATGATGATGACGATCATGTGCTCCTCGCTCAGAGGTCAAAGAAGCAGAAGTCCAGTACTGGGGCTATAGCTACTATCTCTCGGTCTTCTACTCAGGAGCAAGAGAGGAAGAAGAGAGAGGAAGAGCAGATGAGAGAGAGGGAGAGAAAAAAGAAGAGGAGAGAAAGAAGATGAAGGAGAAGAAGAGAATGGAGGAGGAGAAGAAGAGAATAGAGAAGGAGAAAGAGGAGGAAAGGATAAAGATGGAATCACAGACGAAGGCTAGGCAGGCCTTGGTTCCTGTGTCCGCATTGCCCGTGGGGGCCTCAGTTGCTATTTCTCCTCAACTGGCCCCTGCACTGCTTGAGAGGGCAGTTCTTCCTGCAGATCGCCAAAGGGCGTTAGGGTCTAATCAATTGGCCCTACAAGCTAGTCAGAGGCTGGCTCTGGTAAGATCTTTTTCCTTCTCTAAAGTTTCAAATTTCATCAATTCCTTCTTCTGGTGTCTTCTTCTTCTTGCAGTTTGTGATCGACTTTGTCGTGCTCTATCATTCTCGTGATGAGCTGATGAAGAAGAATAGTGAGCTGGAGCAGCAAAATACTGCCTTGAGGTTGAGGGGCACAGAGATGGAGGCTGGTTTTAAGGCTGTTGATGCTGCTCGGATATCATCTGATCTGGCTCTTGCTAATGCCAATCGGGAGAGGGATGCAACAGTTAAAGAATTGAACGAGCTACGATAAGCATACGACCTGGTTTGATCTAGCAAGCTGGCTGTCGTGGAAGAGAACAGAGTGCTATCCGAGGAGCTGAAGAAGAAGAAGGAGTCTGAGGTAGTCACTGCCAAGGAAGACTCATATAATTCTAGTTGGGCTGCCGTATACGAGGATGCTGAGGTTCAGATAGGCTACATTAGTCGTCTGAACTTCAAGAAGGGCTGGAATAAGGCCCTCTTAGCTACCGGGGTGGATATTGCATCTCCTCTGTTCGATGAGCACGACCCATGCCCGAGGCCAGTTATGGGTGAAGTCCCTTCCCCAGCCATCGAAGGTGTTGACCCTGTATCCCAGATAATTTATGCTGACGTTCACCCTGTTCTAGCGACAGAGGTTATCCCTGCTGAGAGTGGTGCTCCTGCTGATGGTGATAAAAGGAAACAACCATCGACTTCTGGACAGCCTGAGTTTGCTAGTTAATTTTTACTTCTAGGACTACCTTGTATCTTTGTTTCTTCTGTTTGTAATTTTCCCTTTTGACTCGTCGATGTATTATGTCTCTGTTTATTTTAATGAAACGAGAAGGTTTTTCTTAGTGTACTGAATGATTTTATTCTTCATTGCTCTTTTATTTCCTATAGTCGATTGATGTTGATGATTATATACATGTCACTTCTCAATTGGAAAGAATGCTTGGGCCTGATGTAAGCTCTGAAGTTCGTCATACTTTTGTGAGGATTTGCAAATCTCAGAGTTTGAGGAACAAGCACTTTGTAGAGCAAATTGAGCTCGTCGTTAAGCTGAAGGACAGGCTCCAAGAGATGGAGGAAGTTGGCGCCTCAGTCCAAGAGGAGGTGAATACACTAAGAGCAAAGCTTCTAGACGCTTTTGAGACCAACCAAGTTGGGGAAATACTTCCGCAGGAAAATGAAGCTTTAAGGAGAGAGGTCTTGCATCTTAGGGAGCATGCACCGAGCACCGCTCCATCAGTATTATGAGTCTCTTCTTCATCTCGAGCTAGGGCTGGCTCGAGCGATGTTCCTCCTGTGCTGCGAGGTTCTACTGGTCCATTCATTCCGCGAGATGGCAGGAGCACCAGGAGTTCAGATAGGGAATTGGAAGAGCTTCGTGGTGATGTTAAACGAGCATATGTGATCGTTTTTGGGCTTCAAAGGGATGTTACTCGACTGCGGATCCTGTTTAAAAAAGGACCTCGGTGAGTATGGGCCGACGGTTATGACCAGGGTTAGTTAGATGCTCCGACGAGGCTGATAGAATTTGAAGATCTTACCTTCATCAGGGGGTGGTTGAGTGCTTTGAGGGAGATGCAAGTTCCAAGGAACTCAATGCTCTAGTATCACCATGAAATATCTCCTTCCACTCGGATGCCCAATCCCTTTCGGAGAGATAATCAGTGGATACCCATTGATGCCATCCCTCGGCAGCTATTGGAGTCGAATGCAAATGAAGTCAAGGAGGAACTAGTCCCCCATCCCGATGATGGTCGAAGAGCCTAAGTGGCTGATTATCTTGCCTAGAGGCCTCATCCTCATTAAGATTTTTCCAGTAGTAGCTCTGTATGTTTTGTAATGAAGTGATGTAATATTAATGTTTTGGGAGAGCTTGCCGACTAAACATAAGTTGTATTTGTTGTAAATGTGATGAAGTAATATAAAGTTTATGTTTTGGGCTAATTTGTCGACTCAACAAGTGTTTTATATTTTTCATCCTTCTTAGATTTTGCTTAATAATCTTGGGCCTCTCTTGGCCGACTAGATTTGTATTATCGAGTAAGTGTCCTTCCAGTTCAGTATGCTTATAAGATACCATTTTCCCTCCACTTTACCTTTTAGGTTGTGTTGTCACACTTCCTTAGGCCTAAGTGGGGTAATTTGGCGAGGACACACCTGGTGTTGGATGCTTTATCCAATCAGGATTTTTGTTAACCAAACATTGTTCGGCAGCCAATTTTGAACTGACCCTATTGCCTAAGGATCCCCTTTAGGGCTTCATATATTGCCAAGGGTAATACTAAGAGGTTTCTCGTGTTTTATAATGAAAACCTGAGGAGGGTGATTTCCCTGTTATAGTTGTGCCTGTCACTTGGAAAGGGTGCGTGAGTTATGGAGTTTATGTACTAGTTAATTGACACTTCATAGAATGTGAATGCCAAATAACTTTTATTAATGATAAGGAAATGCATTTCTATTCTCATAAGTGCAATATAAAAGAAGAATCTAGAAATATAATTTCTTGAGATTAGCAGCATTCCATGCTCGAGGTATCTCTCTGCCCTCCAGCGTTTTTAAGTGATAGGCTCCTTGCAGATTGTCTCTTGTTATCTTAAATGGTCCTTCCCAGTTTGGCCCTAGCTTGCCGTCTGATGGTTTTACTGCGTTGCACGGAACTTTCCTTAGGACATAGTCCCCAACTTGGAATCGCCTTGGGTTGACCCTCTTGTTATAATGCCTTGCGAGCTATTGCTGATAGCTCGCTAGTTTTTCTAGGGCTATCTCTCGGTGCTCGTCGGCTAGGTCGAGCTCAGCGAGCAATGCTGCATCATTATGGCCCTGGTCTTCAAGGCTGGACCTCATTCGGCAAGCCTGCTTCTAATGGGATGACTAATTCCATTCCATATGTCAGCGAAAATGGGGTTTCCCCTGTTGCTCGTCGTGGAGTGGTTCGGTAAGCGCATAGAATATGTGGTAATTCATTTACTTATGCGCCTTTGGCTCACTCTAATCGCTTCTTTAATCCATCGATCACAGTTTTATTGGAATCCTCGGCTTGGCCATTGCTATGAGGATAGGCCACCGAGCTAAAATGGTGTCTGATTCCATATTCTTACAGAAACTCTGAAAAGAGCCGCTCTCGAACTGCGTTCCATTATTGGTGATGATGGTTCTGGGGATGCCAAAGCAGGTGATTATACTTCTCCATATGAACCTTATCATATCTGTATCTCGGATGTTCGCTAGAGGTTCTGTCTCGATCCATTTGGTGAAGTAGTCAGTCGCGACCAACAGATACTTGTGATTGCTGGTGGCGGTAGGAAGTGGTCCTACAATGTCCATTCCCTATTAGGCGAATGGCCATGGGCTGGAAAGTGATTTTAGGTCACTAGCAGGTTAGTAGACCATACGAGCATAAATTTGGTATTTCTTGCACTTGCGAACATATACTGCAGAGTCCCTTTGCATATATGGCCAGCAATAACCTTCCTTCATTTCTCGGAAAGCCAGAGACCTTCCTCCAATACGGCCTCCACAGATTCCCTCGTGTATTTCATGTAGAACTTGCTCGACATCCTCTGGGTGAACACATTAAAGGTAGGGATCATAAAACGATCTATTGTATAGCTTGCCCTCAGGAGATAAGTGAAAGAGAGCATCTTTAACTCTTATCTAGTGAGCAGTCTTCTTATTAGCTGGAAGTGTGTCATCCTTCAAATAATCCCTTAGTGGGTCCATCCAGCTGGGTGCTGACTCAATTCGGAGCACCTGCTCCACGCTTGGTAGCTCGCTGTTAAGATTAATGCTCGGGTGAGCGAGGAAATCGATGGGGATTGTCCTTTTTAAGTCGAAATCGATTGCTGAGCTTAGGGATGCTAGGGAGTCAGCATGGCTGTTCTATCCCCTGGGGAACTGCTGGACATTGACTTTCTCAAAGTTAGCCAATATCCTTTTTGCCAAGGTGAGGTAAGTTGCCATCCTTTCATCTTTTGCATTGTAGTCTCCGCTTATCTGATTGGAGACTAACTGTGAGTCGCCATACACCTACAATTGCTTTGCTCCCAAAGCGTGTGCTTTCTGGAGGACGGCTATCAGGGCCTTGTATTCTTCTTCATTATTGGAGGATTCAAATCCAAGCCCAATTCCTTGCTCGAGGATCGCATTTTTCGGAGTGATAAGTACGATGCCTACTCCTGCCCCCTTTGAATTGGAGGCTCCATCGATGAATAATTTCCAGATTCCCTCCGTCTCGTGGTTCCCTTTTTGTCTTGCTAGTTGAGGTTGGTTGGAAGGTTTCTCGCCTGTGAATTCGGCTATAAAATCAGCAAGTACCTGCCCCTTGATTGCGTTCCTTGGTTGAAATTGGATGTCAAACCGTCCGAGCTCGACTGACCATTTAGACAGTCTGCCTGATAAATCCGTCTTCCTCAGGATTGCTTTGAGGGGGTACGATGTAAGGACGATTATAGTGTGGGCTTTGAAATAGTGCTTCAGCTTCCTCGAGGCCACTACTAGTGCAAAGGCGAGCTTCTCTAGTGATAGTTACCTCTGCTCAGCATATAGTAGGGTCTTGCTTGAGTAATAAATGGGGTGCTGGATTCCTGCAACTTCGTACATTAATGCAGACATGATAGTGTGGTTGGAAACGGAGAGGTATATGTACAAGGAATTTGTTTCCTGTGGTATGACGAGCAGTGGTGGGGAACTGAGGTAAGCCTTGAGCTCGTCCAATGCACGTGAGCAATCCTGGTTCCATTCTACCATTTTGTTTCCCTTTAGAAGCTGGAAGAAAGGCTTTCACTTCTCAGAGGACTTAGAGATAAATCGGTTTAAGGCAGCGAGCATACCGGTGAGCTTCTGTATGTCCCGAATTGTGCGAGGGGGTTGTACCCTGTTTTTTGCATCGATCTGGTCTGGGTTAGCCTCTATGCCTCTTTTACTGACCAAGTACCCAAGAAATTTTCCTGACTGGACACCGAAAGAATACTTGCTCGCATTAAGTTTCATTTGGCATTTCCTGAGGATTTCGAAGGTGTTTGACAGGTTTGAGAGGTGGTCTTCTTTCTTCTTGCTTTTAACGAGCATATCATCGATGTAGACCTCCATGGTGTCTCCCATTTGACCCTTGAACATCTTGGTGACCAGCCACTGGTAGGTTGCCCCTGCATTTTTTAGCCCAAAGGGTATGACCTTGTAGCAGTATAATCCAACTGTGGTGATGAATGTTGTTTTGTCCTGGTCTGGGGCATACAGAGGGATCTGATGATACTGAGAGTATGCGTCCAGAAAACTTATTCTCTCGTGAGATGAAGTAGCGTCTACCAGTTGATCAATTTTTGGGAGGGGGAAACTGTCCTTAGGGCATGCTCTATTGAGGTCAGTGAAGTCGATGCAAACTCTCCACTTCCCGTTGCTTTTTGGAACTACTACTGGGTTGGATAACCATTCGGGGAATTGTACCTCCCCTATGGATCCTGCATCCAGCAATTTTTCTACTTCTTTTTCCACGGCTTTTGCCTTCTCGGGTGCAGTTCACCGTGCCTTCTGCATGATTGGTTTGAAGGTGGGATCGACGTGCAGCTGATGACAAACCATACTAGGATCAACTCCAGGCAGCTCGTATGGTTCCCACACGAAAACATCTACGTTGCGTCTCAGCAGAGTTGTCAATTCCTTCTGTTCCTGGTCAGTGAGAGAGGCTCCAATCAAGAAAAATCTGTCACTGTCGCTATCTCCAGTTGTAACCTCTACCAGGTCTTCGATGACCCGTTCAGAGGGGTGGAGCCTGGTCTCCTCTACTCCAGGTCTTTCGTACTTTAATTGCTATTTAGAAGGTGTTATACCTTCTTGCTTCAACTTTCTCGCTAGGCTGATCGGCCTTCTTCTCTAGCCTTGGTCGGATGGCTGCTATGAAGCACCTTCTTTCCATTGCTTGATCGTCGTGGATCTCCATTACTCCGCGCTCGGTTACATACTTTAGTTTTTGATGGTAGGTCGAGGAGACTGCCTTCATCGCATGTAGCCATCCCCTGCCGAGGATGGCTTGGTATGGCGAGTCGATGTCAACCACCAAAAACTCAATCATCTTGGAGACGTTTCCCGCGCGTACTGGCAGTAAAATCTTTCCCAGGGGCATAGTTATTTTTCCAGCGAAGCCAACTAAAGGGACAGTAACTTCCTTTAGGTCGGTGACGCTTAACTTTAATTTTCTGAATAGGTCGAGATACATTACTTCGGACAAGCTTCCTTGGTCGACGAGCAACTTGTCGACGTCAAAGTTAGTTATCCTGAGGGTAATGATCAAAGCATCATGATGTGGGTTCTCACTCCTACCATATCTTCATCTGTGAATACAATATGCTTATTATAGTTGACGTCATCTTCTCGTCGACGCTTTCTTGACTGTGACTTTGTTGGTTCTATTTGAAAAGCTTGCATCACGGCTGTAAGCTTCTTCACCTCCATTCGAGCTGAATTTCTTTGGATCTGCTTGGCATTAGATGCCCCATGAATTACCGCAAACTCATTTCCATCATCCTCTTCGAGCACGTTGTCAGTTCTCACCTCTCTATTGGCAGTCGCTTTCTCTGCCTTCTTTTCCACAAACTCGTTCAAATGCCCGAATTGGGCTAGCTCCTCGAGGTGAGACTTAAGGGCCTTGCAATGCTCGGTCTTATGTCCCCTATCTTTATGAAAAGCGCATCTTAGCGCGTTGTTTCTCTTTGAGGGATCTCCCCCATTTTCCTGGGCCACTTGATGAATGGTTCGTCTTTGATTTTCGCGAGAATTTTGTAAATTGGTTCTCTGAAACCGCCTGAAATGCTCTTGACACATCATTGTTGCCTCCGTTCTTGGAGCCATTTTTGCCTCCGTTGTTTCCTCCTTTCTTCTGGTTCTCAATTTTGTCACTGCCTTTGGTAGTGAGTTTAGCTCGACCGTTTTCTCCTCTGTTGAGGCGGGTGATATCTTCCACCTTGGCATACTTCTCGATGCGAGTCATTAGGTCGTCAATAGTCATAGCCTACTTCTTCGCCAGGGACTGGTATAGAAGGGAAGAGCTGGGTAGCCCAATTTTGAAAGAGGTCACTGCCATTTTCTCCGATCAGTCCTCGACCTCGTTGAATAACTCCCAGTACCTCTTCGCGTAGTCTCGAAGGGTCTCTTGAGGCATTTTCTTCATTGTCAGCAAAGCATCCATCCTTTTGGGATGGGAGCTACTAGTAATGAATCGGGCTGTAAAGAGCTCGGCCAGGGACTTGAAACTCCTGATGGACCGGTGGGGGAGCCTTTCGAACCATTTCTGTGCCACGTCATGCAGGCTCGAGGGAAAAATTTGGCACATTAGTGCCTCTCTATTATTCTAGAGAGTCATGGCATGTCGGTACTTCCTGACGTGATCAATGGGATTAGTCTTACCGTCATAAATCTTGAACCTTGGAATAGAAAACTTCTTGGGGGCTTCCTCCTCCTCTATTTCCCTGGAGAAAGGTGATTTCATCTGAGTTTTGAGAGCTCGTCTAGAGAGTTCTCGGGTCGATCTAGTACCGTGATGTGCAGGGTGTTGGTCCATCTCCCTTCGAACCAGACTTCATATGTTTTCGTTGCTACGAGCAGGGCTCTGGTAACGGCGAGCTTTTCGCAGCTGCTCGCGTAGGTCATCCTCTGACTCATTTCCCTCAACCTTTTCGGATCCTCGCCTGGGTCTCCTTCTTTAGCTGCGAGACTTGCTCGCCTGAGGGCTAGGAGTGCGGTACAGACGTCTCCTGGTATCATGAGGGATCTCTTTCTCCAGTCTCTCTAATCTTCTTTTCAGGCGAGCATTCTCAGCCTCGTGTCTGCGAGAAAACTCCCTCTGATCGTGGAGCCTTGCCATATATACATCAATCAACCTGGATATCTGTGTGGACCTCGTTGGTCCTTGGCTTTCTTCTGAGGCTGGCCTTTCTAAGCAAGCCCTCTGATCTGAATGTCAAACTTCAGATCTAATCCTGCGAGGAACAGGTTGTTCTTTAATGTCCCTTGCCTGGGGAGCATTGCTACTGTGACCAGACATTTCGAGCTTTTTTCTAGGTGTGGGCTTTCTCAGGGAACATAAACGTTCCCACAGACGGTGCCAATTGTGCTAACAATTATTATTCAACACAAAGAGATAAGAGAAGCACAATCACCAAGCAGAAAAAGGAAATACAAAATGCCAATCACACAACAAGAGATGTATGTGGTTCAGCAAAGATGCCTAGGTCCATGGTGGTGCAGTCAATATTATTTTTATGTTCTCCGGAGAGTGATTACAGAGAATACAATGTGTCCCTTGCCCCGTACCTAGGGTTTATTATATACATGTTAATTTCAGTAAGTAGGGGTGTTGGACTCCCCCACGTTTTCCATCTCTTCCTAGAACCTCTCTTAATGGGAACATGGGAAGAGACTAAATCATAATCGGTTAAGACGTGGAGGGTCTGGACTTTGGGCCGCCACAGTTGGGCTACTCATCCAGTCCCATCATTCTAATTTCAGGTACCCACAATAATAATAAAAATAAAATAGAAAATAAAACCTAGAAAATACTAAATAACTCTAAAATAAATCCTAAAAATAAAAATGACTCAAACTAAAAATCTAAAAAAAACTAAAAAGACACAAACTAGACACACACAGGGGTTAGGGTAGGTTTAGGCTAGGCTTAGGCTCGGGTACGGTCAGGGAATTGGGTATTTAGCTCCATTTTAACTGCAAATTGCCTGAAAATATAGCTTTTGACACCACAACTGCAATTAAGCTTGCATAATTAACATTTAAGCACATAAGACCCATATTGTCGAGAATTGGCAACTAAAGTACATCTATTTGGGGTATAAATTGTACAGTTTTGGGTGCTTATCACACCACCCCCAAACAGAGTGTTGCTAGTCCTCGAGCAATAAGATAGAGAGAAAGAGAAAGATAAGTAACCAAAAAGTGTACCACTTTCACGGGCACTTGCGATTGCACTTAGCATGTGCAATAAACCTTTAAACCTATAGGTTGCCCTACAGGATGAGTTATGTCTCTTGAGGGTTTGCAGGGAATATACCCACAAAATTCTTATTTACAAAAAGGCAGTTAATATCTTATTAGACATGAAATAATCACACAATCCATCATATGAGAAATATTTCGAGAAATACAAGCTAGAATGTGTAAAAAGTTTAGCTAAGTAAATACTCAAGGCACATCTTCCCTAGAACTCAACGTGTGTAGTGTGAATCGATCAAAACCGGTCGAGAATCATAAGAGTAATTCCTAGATTGCCTCTTAGTAATCAACGCTTCAACTTCAAATCTCACTAGATATAAAACTCTCTCAAACGAACGCTCGAGAATTGGGTTAGTGTATCGCTCTTGGGTGTGAGGAGGTGTGTAAATGTAATCAAGTTCAAACGTCTCACACACATATAAGAAAGAACGAACAATTTGAAAGAAAATGATCTCATGAAAGAATGCTAATCACTATAGTGAGAACGTCGAGTTATTCACCAAGTTGACTTTCATTTGCCCGAACACCTAGGAAAAATATGGATTGTATGGGTGAGGGCGAAATGAAATGGGATGAGAAGGATATGATAGGTAGGATGGATGGAATGAAGTAGGTAGGATAGTGATAAGATGGATAATGGATGAGTGATGGATGAGAAGAGTGTACACACTTTAGGCACAAATGTCTTTATTTAAAAACTAACTACAAACTCTCTTTCTTTTCTTCTCTTTTTTTTCTTTTCTTTTATTTTTTTTTTATTTTTTTTTCGATTTTTCTTTTCCTTTTCTCGATTTTTCTTTTCTTTTTGCTATTTTTATGTTTCTCTCTCTTTTTTTTTTCTCTCACTTTTCAACCCAACAATGAAGACATTTAACATTTTGAATCAACACTCATTTATTTGAAAATTAAAGATGATGTGTTAATGTGGTGGGGAATGTGTATGGATGATGAGGGGAATAAATGGGAATATGGAAGAATATAGGAATGTAATGGGGATGATATATGGAAAAGTGGAAGGTGTATGGATGAAAATCTAGTATTCGGGACAAATTTCAAGATACGCGTTTCTTACAACTCGAAAAAGATGTCATTCTCAGTGATCAAGCCAAAATTTTATGAAAGATAATGAGATCATGCAACAAATTAAATGTGGACACAAAAGAAGTTGAATCAACTTGTGACTCAGAGATTGCGTAAAACCCTCTGAAAGGGTGAAAGGCACAAATCTCATAAGCTAAAGTCTCTACTAGTGATCCTTAAGGTTCTTTTTAGAATTGTAGTACTCCTCAACTCTAAACGTAATGACGTGATAAGTGCGCAAATTTTGTTGAGTCTAGAAATTCATAGTGCAACATGCCTTGCTACGTATTACATAAGCCATTTAGAAAAAAATATTCTCTAGCTTGATTCCTAGACTTTGAAAAGATGGATGATTGAAAATTCACATCAATGAATGAGATGAAAGAAACTGCACGAAATTTTAAAAATCAGGTTTAAAAATCAAAATTTTTCAAAAGAGGTACGATTTTGATAAAATTCCCCACCCCCAAACAAAAAGGAACATCGTCCTCGATGTTAAGTAAAATGATTTTTAAAATTGAGAGCATAAGGTAGGAAAGAGATTACCAGAATGAACCGCAAATGAAGTGAACAGATGAAGCCAAGAATAAACCTGAATAAATGATTAGAGAAAAAATGTGTACAAGTCTATTAGCATGATAAAGCGTAGGGTGATGTGAAACACCACCCCCAAACAGGATTTGACTAGTACAAGAAACGCGAGCTGCCTCCCGATAACTCTAAGTTTAACGTCTTCAGGCAGACCGAAGGGATCTCACCCAAAAGATAAGATCTATGAAAGCGTGGGATGGTAGAAAAATTGGGTGATGAGAATCACCCCCAAACAAGACTGAAGCATCAGTCTTGCTGGAAACAGGCTAAAGTGGTCAATGCACTTGTATGGAAAAGTGCATCACGCGATGCAAAGCATCGGTGGACCAAGGGTGGGTGGGAAAAAGGGTAAAGGTGAGGGTGAAAAGGTATCGGTCACGGGTGAATAGGCACCGATCACGGGCCTTGTTGATCTTAAAGGTGAGGGCAACTAGGGCCCTATAAGAATGGTGATCTAGTTGGTGAGGAAGGCGAAATAGTGGGGAAAGTGGAATGGGTTGGGCGTCATAAAAATCACACGACCGTTCTATAAATGGGCGATGATAATGGTCTCGGCGTGACATGCTAGGTTGCTGTTGATGGGAAGAGTCATCACCACAAGATAGTGGTGGGCATGGAGGAACAAGCTCAATGTCACGGAAGTGGAGAATATCACCACAAATACTTTCGTAGATGGTGGAGGATGGTTTCATGTGAGGATCTAAAAATGTCGATGGAAACTTGAAATGTGAAAAATCAAGATCCAAACCAGGTGGTGGGGTGGAAGAAACAATGGGTGGGTCGGGTGGGATAAATGGTGGAGGAAGATGATCCAACTCAAGCGTGGGAGACACACACTCATCAGGAGGAGTAAAGGAATACTCACAAGGAAGTGTGATTTCTAAAGATAGAGTTGTCAGCTTCTCCACAAGAGTAGCATCGGTGAATGTGGTGGATGGGTAAGACGAGGCACCAATCTCAGAGATAGTGGAATCACTAGAAATATTAGGCTCAAAGGGAGCCATGCATGGAGGAATAGGAGCCAAATCCGGATAGTTAGGAACTATCACGAATTCTATCTCGGCCAAATGGTGAACACTCGTAGCCGGAGCTTACCTACGATGAAGTGGTTCCTCGGGAACACACACGATGGGCTCAATGGGTATAGACTCGGGCATTGGTTTGGATATTACGGGAGTGGGAAGGTGAATGTGAACCTCAAGGTGGGATTCATTTGGACATTGTGGAGTTTGATCAGGCTCACTATCGAAAGGTAAGTCAACATAATTGTCGACTTGGGGCCCGAACCATGGAATTGTCTCAACTTCAATATTTTCGGGAGGATAGGGTTGGTCACACCCAAAATCTGTGTCACAAGGGGACACATCATCGTCACACTTGGGTGAAACGATGGGTGGAGCCATGGGAATATCCAACTCTCGCGCACACTCCAATTCATTTAACCTTTGTTCAAGCCTTTGGAGAGCTTGAGTTTGAATTGCTTGCTCTTGCTCAAGTATGAGCTTTTGCAAGAGGGTTTCGAGAGTGGAGGTGGATGATAGTGGTGGTGGAGTGGCGGGTGGTGGCGGTGGGTGAGGTGGACACAACTCGCTATAATCGAGACTATATGGGGAATATGAAGTGTGTGGGGTGGGGCCAAGTACATCATACACGAAAGGTCCTCTTTCGTGATGGACAAATGGTTGAAATTCAGTGGGCCGTAGTGAGGGGATTGATCGTGACTGGGTGCACAAGGTTGCCATGACAACTGTTGGAACGTGTGAGGATCCACAACATCGAGTTGGGATTCGTATTGTGTGGAAGGGTGATCAGGCCTCCAGGAACAGCTTGGGTGCTCACACAACTCGGGATTAGGTATAGCGGGGTAGTAGGCCGAGGTGGGTTCCGGAACAGTGTCATATGGATACACATAGTCCGTGGTGGGTTTATATGGATATGAAGAGTATGGGCACTCATGGGACATGTGATCAGCATAATAACAGTGGGTGCACAACAAAGGATGAGACACGTCGACACTTGACACCGAGGGTGATGGAATAGGAGGTGAGTGCATAGATGGGTCAAGAGTACCAACGGTACTCGTGAGAGAGGTGAAACCACTAAGAATATCATAAAGAGATGGCTCGGGATTACTCTCACACGTGTCCCATGACAATGAAAAATGACCAAAGTAGTCCCGTAAAGGACGTTCTTCGGCCATGTGGAGAGAAATATTTTTTTGAAGTTTTTGATTTTTTCAAAAGGAAAGAAAATATTTTTGAATTTTTCGAAAAATGGGAGAAAGAAAATATTTTTGGATTTTTTTATAAAAATAAGAAAGAAAATATTTTTGTATTTTTCTAAAATGAAAGAAAATATTTTTGGATTTTTTGGAAGAAAAAGGGTGGGGAAAAAATATGGACTCTGAATTTTGGACGAACCAACTAAAATCGACCACCGAAAAATTAAATTGGACACACACACAAGTTAAGAAAATTTCCTAACTAGCACATAACCAATTTTTATCTTTATATTTAGTGAAAGGGTAGTAAAATTTTAATTAAATCCGTGGGTGATAAAAAATCACCGACTTATCTTTGTGATCGCCTTTGCAAAATATTCTCCTAGTGGGCTCCCTAGTTAATGGATTTTAAATTTAGTGATGGCTAGGGTAGCACATAATTGGTAAGCGAGTGAGTCGGGTGATGAAATCCCTTCTCATGAGTGACCGAGTGTAGGTATTAGTCAATTAATCACACCATTCGAAAATAAATGCGAGAATAAAATCAAATAAGAGCACACAAGCACACACAATAATTGACTCGCTAACAAGAGAGGCGCAAGGGTTTGAAAAATATACCTCCCACGGTTTTTAGGTCGTGGGGTGGCGAAAAATTTGAGTCGACTGGGGGGAGATCACACCAATCTCAGTCGGCCCCGGGAGTCCGACCGACCCAAGGTAGAGAGGCTTCTAAATCCTAGCCAATGGACGCCCTCTCTCTACCTTGTTCGGTTTCCCTATCACGCTTGTCTTCAATTATTACAATTTTAAATGGAAAATAAATGGTGTCATATGCACCGCAATACCAGCAATGATAAAATAAACCTAAATACAAGCCTTCTAAAAATATAAAAATGGTACAAAAATAATAAAGTGAAAAAAAAATAAATGAACTACAAGTTGAATCCACTCCAAGTGCTTCACGCTCCCAAGAATGGCAACGGTGCCATTTGATAGAAAGAACTTTTGCGTATATTTGTCGTTGTTATATAAGCTCCTTCTAATCAAAACCTCAAATACCTACAAAATATAACAATCTAAAGTGTATAGGTAAGTAAGGGTATAAATCCACTTCCTTGGGAGTAAGCTAGAGACAAACTCAATTGTAATTCACTTTTTATTTTCTTTTTGTGCTTTTTCTAATTTTTTTTAGCTTTTTCAATATTAAAACAATAAGCTGAGGTGATGATGTAAACTAAACTAAACTAAACTAAAATGAAAATAACTACTAGAAAGTGACTAAAATAAAAAATAAAGTCTAACAATAAAATAAAAGATAAAGTGAGGTAAATAAATGTGAGAACAATTAAGGAATGGGATTACACCACAAATTTTAGTTATTCTAATTAATTAATTAATTTAATTATTTGAATTCTCCCAAATTAATTACAAAATTACAAACCAACTCTCGTTGCAAGTATAATTATAATAGTAATCATTTAGAAAATTAAGTTTAACACCCTCATAACTCTAGAAAATAGATCTACGCTCCTTTTAATTAATCACCCGCTAGGATCGATCAATTAAAATTTATATCAATCTTAGAAAATAAATTAGAGTTGAAATTCAAGTTATAATACCCCACTTAAGAAACCCCTATCTCTCGTTCGAATCTAAAATGGGTATTATAATTAGAATTTCGATTTTCTCTTGAAAATTATTTGCCCTCTCTCGAGGCGTAAATTTAAGGGTGAGGGATCAAAATTAACATTCAAAGGGACTTTTCAAGTAATTACACTAATTAAAATAAAATAACATCACTTGAGGGTTTTACCCCACCCCTTTAAGGGGATTTAGCCTTAAGATGATATGAAATATGACAAATTAATAATCAAGGCTACTAAAATAAAAGAGATGATAATAGAACAAGCAAACCAAATCTCTTTGAGAAAGTTGAACTCTACTCTTCCAAATTAAAGCATGCAACCCTCCAATTGAGCATCCAAATGATTTGAAATTAAATAATCACTAAATTAACTCTCTTACAATATTTAATCTCACAAATATCTAAAAAATAAAAAGAATAAAATAAACTATTTACAAATATTTCTACCTAATTTATTCTAACCTAACTCTCTACTTTTCTCTAGAATTTTTTCTCTCTATTTGATGATAAGTCCCCAAATGGTGTCTTGGGTCTTATTTTATAGTAGATGCATGGCACACATGGGGCTAAGGGATATCTTGGGTAGACAAAGGTGCAAGAAGGTGTGTAAGGTATTGGGTGAGGGTTAATTTAGGAATTTAATGGAGGGTGCGTGTGGTTTGGGTGTGAGGTCATGATAGTGGGAGAATGAGGGTATAAAATTTGATATGGTTTGAGGGGTGTTTGGGGAAAAAGGGGATAAGTAGGTAGTTGGGGGTAAAATTGGGAGAAAGGGTTAAAAGGGGTTTAAGTGGCACATGGGTATTTGTCTTTGGTTTGTTCTTTATAAATTGGCAGGTCACGATTTTGGTTTTGAAGAAATGGGTAATGGGTTTTGGTTTTGGATGGGTAAAGGGTTTGGTAGGAAATGGTGGATGGTTTCTCGGGTATGGATGGAGGTGAGGATACAGGTTGGAGGGTATATGAGTTGGGAAGGTTCGGAGGTGGGCTGGACTGAGACTAGAGGTAGGAGATCGGAGGGGAACGCCGACGGGTCAGGGGGCGATCGAATTGTAGGTGGAAGAACGCCGGAGGTGACGCATCGGTGCCGGGAGGCTGTCGACGGTAGAGGGTTCTGGGGTTGAAGGCAGCGGGTTTGGGGTCAGGTAGTCGCAGGGGCTGGGGCGCACGGTAGAGGCAGGGGGTTACCGACATCGGGTTTAACAGGTGGGTCGACAGGCGGGGTCGCCGGAGTTGGAACGGAGGGCCGTCGGAGCTGGGTTCTTGGCTGGCCGGGTTCATGGGTTGTCGCCGGCGAGGTTGCGGGTTAAGGGAGATCCGGCCATGGGTGAGGGTTTGAGTTTGGGGAGAGAGAGGTGTGAAATGGGTTTAATGGAGGTGATGTGTTAATGATGGAGGAGAGAGAGTGAAAATGGGTGAGTAAGGTTGAAGATGGAATTTTGGTGGGATTGTGTGGGTGAGGGTGTAGGGGAGTTAGGTGAGGGTGAGGGTGAGGGTGAGGGTGAGGGTTTTGGTGTGGTTGTGTGTGTGTGTTTAATTTGAACCCCTAAAAAAATTAATAAAGACTAAATTAAAATTATTAAAAATAAAATAAAAAATAAATCTAACTAAGAATAATAAAAATAAAAATATCAAAACTAAAAAAAATACTAAGCTTATATAAAAACTAAAAGAAATAAAAACTTAAAATCTAAATGAAAACTAAAGTCCTAAAAAATATAAAATATAATAAACTAAAAACAAACTCCTAAAAACTAATCTTAATAAAATAAGACTAAACTAAAAGCTAATAAATATCAAAATAAAATAAAATTATAATAATAAAAATAAAATAGAAAAATAGAAAATACTAAATAACTCTAAAATAAATCCTAAAAATAAAAATGACTCAAACTAAAAATCTAAAAAATACTAAAAAGACACAAACTAAACACACACGGGGTTTAGGGTAGGTTTAGGCTAGGCTTAGGCTCGGGTACGATCAAGGAATTGGGTATTTAGCTCCATTTTAACTGCAAATTGCCTGGAAATATAGCTTTTGACACCGCAACTGCAGTTAAGCCTGCATAATTAATATTTAAGCACATAAGACCCATATTGTCGAGAATTAGCAACCAAAGTACATCTATTTGGGGTATAAATTGTACAGTTTTGGGTGCTTATCATTTTGCAACTTACCCATGAAGGAACTAATGCTGTGAAAGAGTCTAAACTGTAAAATTTAACAACTCAATTGGAAACAATCACGATGCTTGAATCTAAATGTTTTGATGAATTTTATGCTAGACTGTCTGATATTGTTAACACTAGCTTTAATCTTGGTGAACACATTCCTAATGCTAGAGTTGTTAAAAAGATTCTTAGATCACTGCCTAAGCGTTTTATCCCTAAAGTCACTGTGTTAAATTCTATGGGTAATTTAAATACGCTTAAATTGGATGAACTTGTAGGAGACTTGCAAACGTATGAAATTGATATGTTTCATATATCTGTCAAGTATAAAGATAAGGGAATTGCACTTAATGGCCAGGAAAGAAAGAGTGAGGGGTCGACAAGAAAGAGGCGAGAGTCATCTAGAAAAAGATAGACATATACGTCAGATTCTGAGTGTGATTTTGACTTAGATGATTTGACCCTATTTGCTAAAAATTTCAAGAGAATTCTCAAATTCAAGAAAAATGGTAATTTTAAAGATAAAAAGAAGTTTGAGAAAAATAAGTTTGAAAAGAAAAATGAAAAAGATTTTAAAGATCCTCCTAAGAAAGAAAGTGAGAGATGCTTTGAGTGCGACGGTAGGGGTCATAGAGATTTTGAGTGTGCTACTAGGCTGAACAGAGAAAAGGTCAAAGCTGTCCTTAATGCTACCCTTAGTGACGACAGTGAGGTCGAGTTGGTGAATTCTGGAGATGAGTCACCGCATGAGTGTAACTTCACCGCATTCATGGCTAGTCATGTGAGTACTTCTAGTGCTCCTCACGACGATGAGGATGCTACTTCACAAGGACATCTCGACAGTGAGATCGATGTGAGTGAGGGGGAGGATGACACAAGTGAGAGCGAGAGTGATCTTCAACGCGCCTACGCCGAGCTATATTCTGAGTCATTTAAAACTAAAAAGCGTAACAAAGCGTTAGTTCTTAGGATCACCGCTTTAGAGGAAGATTTAAGAAAAGAGAGAGAGAGAGAGAGAGAGAGAGAGAGAGAGAGAGATCTGCACCTGCACTTCCTTAAGAGAGAGAGAGTCTGTCTGTGTTGAGAAAGAGAGTTTGTTTAGAGAGAGAGAGAGTTGTTTTGATAAAGAGAAAAGGGACTTGACTAAACAAGTGGCTAGTCTTACGAGTGAGCTCCATTCCTCCATGAAGACTCAGAAGAAACTTGAAGCCCTTGTAGCCCATCTTACTCATGATTTGGAGAGAGCACGGGAAGTCAAGGTACAAATCGAGGACAGATCTGGAAAGATGGGAAAGATGCTCCTTGGCCCCACTTTAGGTTTTGGTTATAGGCAGGGAATAGGTTATAATGGTGCCTCCACGTCCCAAATTGCACCTGGACCAGTTCCTGAGTTTACTACGACTCCTTATGGCCATCGTCAAAAACCTCGAAAGAGAGTTCGACCAAGAATAGCAAACCAAGGTCAGCCTAAGACTGTGTTCTTTTCTACGTATTGCAAAAGAAAAGGCCACCTCATGGAGTTTTGCTATAGTATGGGTCGGACACGACGTACTACTGCCCCCACCACATAATACTGATGATTTTTCCAGTCTGAGAGAGCGAGTTGAGTTTTTAGCTACCACATCACAGAGTCTGATGGAGGAATTTCGACGGATGTCTTTGCCGTCAGTAAATGCTATTCACATTCTGGCTAAATCCAAGAACAACAAGGGTAAACAAAAGGTCACCACCTCTTGGGTACCTAAGAAAGATAAAAAGTCCCTTGTTGTTCATGTCGCTCTCAAAGCACATAATACCTCACAGTGGTATTTGGATAGTGGGTGCTCCAGACATATGACAGGTGTTGCCTCATTTTTTACCTACCTTGAGGATTATAAGGATGGTAGAGTCACCTTTGGAGATGGGAGCAAGTCTAGCATTGTAGGATGAGGTATTGTAGAGTTACCAGGATTTCCTAAGCTAGAAAATGTTTTGTACATCAAAGGTTTGAAAGTAAACCTTCTCAGGATTAGCTAGCTGTGCGATGCTAACTTTGCCGTAAAGTTTAACCGGGACGCGTGTAATGTCTATATTCAAGCCGGTAAAATTTTAGTGCGAGGGGTGAGGACAAAGGATAATTGCTATGGAACTGAGCCCACATCCTCATTTGTCTGCAGCAGCGCCATGATCACTCCTATTGATATGTGGCATTAACGTCTAGGTCACATGAACGTTAGAGATCTAACTCATTTAGCTAAAAAGGACCTAGTACGTGGCTTACCATCACTTGAAAAGCCAACTTCTACGATTTGTGGACCCTGTGAGTTGGGAAAGCAAATACGTAGCCCCCATATGAAGTTTCATTCCATTACCACCTCTCGTGTTCTTGAGCTTATTCACATGGATATTATGGGTCCTACTCGTACTGAGAGTCTGGGTGGTAAGAGGTATATCCTTTTGATGGTGGATAATTTCTCCAGATACTCGATTGTAGGTTTTCTAAGGGAGAAATCCGAGGTTGTGGAGTTTTTAACGACCAAGTGTCGTGTCCTGCAAAATCAACACGGAGTAACTATTAACAGGATAGGTAGTGACAACGACACTGAATTTAAGTAAGCAAAGGTAGATCTTTACTATGATAGCACTGGGATCAAACATGAGTTTTCTGTTGTGAAGACTCCTCAGTAAAATGGGATTGTTGAGAGAAAGAATATAATGATCCAGGAAATGGCTAGATCTATGCTTCTAGTTCGTAAGCTTTCAAGGAGATTTAGGGCAGAGGCAGTGTCTACTGCATGCCACACGGTGAATAGGGTTTACCTGCGTCCACACACACTTAAGATGCCTTATGAATTATGGACTGACAAGAAACCCAACCTTGCATATTTTCGTATTTTTGGGAGTAAATGCTACATCCTATGGGATAGAGAGCAATTAGGAATGTTTGACTCCAGATGCGACGAGGGAATACTGTTAGGCTATTCATCGAATAGTAGAGCGTACTGGGTTTTCAACCTGAAGAGCTCTAAGGTTATGGAGTCAATAAATGTCACCGTGCAAGATGACGAACCTTCGGCATTTATTGATTATATCCTTCAGTGTGAGGATGAGGACATTTCTGGCAGTAATTTACTTGTACCTCACCCACACTCTGTGAACCCTACTCCTATGTTAGGGGACAGACCTGCTTGGGTTCGCAAGAGTCATGATCCTTCTTCCATTGTTGGTGATCCCACTCTAGGGGTCAAGACTCGTGCTCAACTATAGAACATTGTTAGCCATTTTTTCTGAACGTCCAAAGTCGAGCCCAAGAATCATAACAAGCACTCAAGGATGAACACTGGATATCTGTTATACAGGATGAGTTGCTTCAGTTTAAAAAGAATAATGTCTAGGAACTTGTCCCCTGACCTAGTGAGACTAATGTGATAGGTACCAGATGGATTTTCAAGAATAAAATGGATGAAAATGGTACCATAATCAGAAACAAGGCTAGGTTAGTCGCTCAAGGCTACACACAGATAGAAGGTGTAGACTTTGGGAAGACATTTTCTCCTCTTGCGAGGCTTGAGTCCGTCCATTTACTACTCACCATCGCATGTCATCTGCACTTCAAGTTATATCAGATGGATGTCAAGAGTGCCTTTCTAAATGGCATTCTACAGGAGGAGGTTTACGTGGAACAACCGAAAGGGTTTGAAGACCCTAAGCACTCGGAGCACGTCTACTATCTGAGGAAAGCCTTGTATGGTTTGAAGCAAGCACCCCGTGCTTGGTACGAGAGGCTTACTTCCTATGTCTTATCCCGAGCTTCAAGAGAGGGGGAATTGATATGACATTGTTCGTCAGAAGAGATGACGGTGCTATTTTGGTTGCCCAGGTCTATGTGGACGACATAGTCTTTGGATTCATGTGCTCCCAACATGATCATCACTTTGAGGAGGAGATAAAAAGTGAGTTTGAGATGAGCATGGTTGGTGAGCTTACTTTCTTCCTTGGTCTCCAGGTTCGTCAGCTAGAGGATGGGATGTTCATCGCCCAATCTAAGTATGCTAGAGGCCTAGTGAAGAAATTTGGGTTAGACTCTGCTAAGCATGCACTTACACCTATGAGTACCACTGCCAAACTTAGTAAGGACACTTCAGGCAAGGACGTAGAGCAAACCTTGTATCGGAGTATGATAGGTAGTCTTCTCTACTTGACTGCAGTTGTCCCGACATAGCCTTTAGTGTTGGAGTCTGTGCGTGATATCAGGCATCCCCGAAAGAGTCACACTTACTTGCTCTAAAATGTATTATCAAATACGTGAGTGGGACTCTCTCATACGGTATTTGGTATTCATTTGATACCGATAGCCGTTTATCTGCCTATTCGGATGCCGATTGGGCCAGGGTTGTAGATGGTTATTGGAGCACATATGGTGGGTGTCTCTATTTCGGTTCTGCTCTTGTCGTCTGGCTGAGCAAGAAGCAAAATTTGATCTCTTTATCCACCGCGGAGGCTGAGTACATCGCCACCGGGAGTTATTGCACGCAACTCTTGTGGATGAAGCAAATGTTAGAGGATTATGGGATTTCACAAGACACCGTGACTATTTCCTGTGATAACACGAGTGCGATACACATATCCCATAATCTAGTCCAAAATTCGTGCACAAAACACATCACGATTCACAAGAACTTTATACGTCAGTTAGTTGAGGAGAAAGTCATATCCTTAAGTTTCGTACCCACCGACCATCAGTTAGCCGATATTTTCACGAAACCTTTAGATGCCCTTAGATTTGAGAGTCTTAGGAAGTCTTTAGGGATTTGCACATTTGACTGAGGGATTGGTCCGTGTCTAGGATAGGATGATTTTTCATGTTCATATCGCATGATTCCTATTACTAGTTTGTTTTATATGTATTATTACTTTGTTGTATATATATATATATATATATATATATATATATTAAAATCCAAAAATATTTTCGTTTTATAAAAATCTTATAAAAGCACAAAAAGATGGGTATTTTATTTGCACCTTTTATGGATGAGCATTTAAGATAGCTGAGTCACAATTTTATTCCACTTATCCATGTGAGTGTTTGATAGAGATTTGAGATGGTACATCATTTCATCCATGTGCTTTACATTGTTTGGAGTCTTTGAGATGTGATTAGTGATATCTTTTTACATATTTGACTCCTATGTCCTTTATTGCACACATGTACGACTTTATTTGATTATTGTACTTGTCTATCACATATTGGCTTGAGTGTTTCCATTTCAATTCTATCTATACAACTAACAATATGCGATAAAACTTAACAAGATTGGAATGCATGTAAAAATAGTTTTGGTGAGACTGTATGTTTATTTGAAAATGGGGAAGGCCTGGGAAAGGTTCATTTAGACTTTATGATTCTAAGCCACCATTAAAAAGGACCGAAAATTGAGGAATTTTATTATCCGGGGTCCAAAGAGGTTAAAAGAGCCCGAAAAAAAATTTAAAGGCAATAAAAAGCAATATATGCCAAATATGGGCCATTAGGTTTCACCATCAATTCTCCAAAGTTTGAGAATTTAGATCGCCTCTATACAAAATATAAATCTGAGGGAGTTTGGTTGGAGAATATAAACGAGTTTGCACTTCCTTGAAAGTTCTAAAAAAGCATGAAATAGTTTTGGACGTTATTGGTGTGGAAATCACTTTTGAGCTTTGATTTGTTGATTTGATTGAGTCAATGTCTCATATTACCACCTATTTACATCAAAGAAAGATTTTGAGTTCATTCGTTAGGAGTATCCTATATTCATCGTGAACATATGTCATGCTTGTATGCATTGATTTTCCTATCGAATTTGATCACACCCCTACATTTATGCTATCATCGACTTGGTTGTTTTTGTGTTCTTTCATGGTGTGATTCTTTGTTGTATATTATGTGTAAAAAATTTTGAACAATAAAAAAATAGCAGTTTATTCCCGTATGTCATTCTCCATGTGCATTGATTTATGCTTCTCATATCTGTCTATTTGGGGACATCATAAAAAGGGGGAGAAGAATTATGGGGGATAATTATTTTGGTGTTTGGTTGATTTATGAATGATTTGCTTAAGCTTAATTGATCATTAATTTTTTTCATATCATTATATTTCAAACTTTTGCTTGTCACGGGTATTTTCTTTATCTCATGTGTGTAATTACAACATTGCTCATTATTTGATTACACACCCTAATGAGAAAAGCTTTGGAAGTGTCTGAAGAGTTGAAGATTTGGAATACATGTCATTTAGTATTCTCAGTTTGAGGGTTTAATGGGTATATTATCTTGTATGTCATTTGATGGCATAAATCGGATTTTTTATGTATGTACCAGCATAAACATAAGGTGAGATTTGTAAGGACATAATTTTATAAATGTTCGGGGTAGAATCTAGGAATTTTCTATTTTTCCCTAGATCACAGTTTGTATGTCTGATACCGGTTCATTCGGCATGTCAACACGATCATCCTCGACAGCCTTTATCCGAATTCAATGCATCCATTATCTTCATGTGCATCATGCTACATGCAACGTGCTGCTCAGCTCATTGCCACTACCCCACTACGCTTTATCGGCAAAATGGTTTATTGGAGCTTTAATATTTGCATAAATATTTGGGAAATTTTTTGAAAATTATTTTTGAAGTCTGGATTAATTTTTATCAAAAGCAGAATTTTTTCTAAGTGTAGAAGCGAAGTTCCTTGAACGACGAGCTCGCTCAAATGACTTTGACTGTCATTTGCGCGAGATAGGCATGTCACACGATCTCGTTCGAACGACATTTGTCCTTCGTTCGAGCGACATGCCTATCTCGTTCGAACGAGCCACCACATCGATTTTCGTATAAATACCTGTTCACCTTCTACATGATTTTCAAGTCATTCTGCAATCTCAAAATTCTGCGAAAACAGTCCAGAATAAGTCTTCATCTTTTTAAGGTTTTCTAAACCTTTTTGATTCACAAAACCATTCCCATATAAGTGTGTGAATCTTTAAACCATCAAGAGGATCATTTACTCATCTGGAGTAATTTGTGAGGAAGCCGTTCTCTTCTTCATTGTTTCCCTACTGAAGAGGGATAGTTCCAGCCAACGACATCAGAACTGACACCCGAGGGTATTTCTATGTCACATATTTTTATTGTAATCCGTGTAAGCCGTTTTCTTACAAAATTATAGTGAAAATAAAAGTTTTTACCCCGTTAGGGGATTTTTTTCTCACTGTGTGTGTGTGTTTGAATGTTCTTACTTGATTTTATCATCATCAATCACACATAGATGCATGTTTAAGACTTAATTAATAAAAACTGTGTTTAATTAAATAACTTCCTTATTTGAACACAAGCGCACTCTTCTTAAAGCTGCCATGGAGAACGTCTCAGAGAAGATCTTGGAGGACTACAAGGTCTTTGACGAATTCGTCAGCTTTGGTTTTGAATACCTCGAAAGGGGTGTTAAGGACCCTAGAAAATGGGCTGCAATGAAAGATAAGGAGTCAGGGAGCCTGGCAGCCTCATACTTCGTTGGTCTGGGCTATACTGATCCTCGATTTGCTCAGGCTTTACAAGAGGTCGAGGAGGAAGGAGGTGCTTCACCTGTCGAGACTGCTCAACTGGAAGATACAAGGACCGAAGACATTAGTCCTCAAGATGATGGGGTAGAAGTGACCAACCTCGGCCAAGGAAGTGGGTGCATGGCCACTAACTCTGAGATTGCAAACACTTAAGCCATATTTTGTGAAGCTATTATTTGTAATTTTTTGTTTCTCATTCATATCGTTCTGTAACCTCTGATAACATTTTCTATTAGCTTTTTACTTGAAATTCTAACTTCTTTGTGTTATACTATTCTCTGAGGAAAATTTTTCTTATCTTGGCCTTGAATGTTCTTATATGTCATGCACCGGTGTCTTCATCGCTAAACTATGATTTTTCACTTGTAACATAATACCAAATTAATGATGTTTAAGGTCTGAGGTCATCCAAATATGATGTTCACCTCAGACCTTGTCACCAAATTAATGATGTTTAAGGTCTGAGGTCATCCAAATACGATGCTCACCTCAGACCTTGTCACCAAGTTAATGATGTTTAAGGTCTGAGGTCATCCAAATACGATGCTCACCTCAGGCCTTGTGACCAAGTTATGATGTTTAAGGTCTGAGGTCATCAAACTAAGATGTTACCCCCATAAATTTCACTAAATTAATGATGTTTAAGGTCTAAAGCCATCCAAATACGATGCCCACCTCAGACCTTGTCACCAAGATATGATGTTTAAGGTCTGAGGTCATCGAACTACGATATTACCCCCATAAATTTCACCAAATTAATGATGTTTAAGGTCCGAGGTCATCCAAGTATGATGTTCACCTCAGACATTGTCACCAAGTTATGATGTTTAAGGTCTGAGGTCATCGAACTACGATGTTACCCCCGTAAATTTCACCAAATTAATGATGTTTAAGGTCTGAGGTCATCCAAATACGATGCTCACCTCAGACCTTGTCACAAAGTTATGATGTTTAAGGTCTGAGGTCATCGAACTACGATATTACCCCCATAAATTTCACCAAATTAATGATATTTAAGGTCTGAGGTAATCCAAATACGATGCTCACCTCAGACCTTGCCACCAAGTTATGATGTTTAAGGTCTGAGGTCATCGAACTACGATGTTACCCCCATAAATTTTACCAAATTAATGATGTTTAAGGTCTGAGGTCATCCAAGTATGATGTTCACCTCAGACCTTATCACCAAGTTATGATGTTTAAGGTCTGAGGTCATCGAACTAAGATGTTACCCCCATAAAGTTCACCAAATTTAATGATGTTTGAAGCTTGAGGTCATCAAACTACGATGTTACCCCTATAAATTTCACCAAATTAATGATGTTTAAGGTCTGAGGTCATCCAAGTATGATGTTCACCTCAGACCTTGTCACCAAATTTAATTATGTTTGAAGTTTGAGGTCATCAAACTACGATGTTACCCCCGTAAATTTCACCAAATTAATGATGTTTAAGGTCTGAGGTCATCCAAATATGATGCTCACCTCAGACCTTGTCACCAAGTTATGATGTTTAAGGCATGAGGTCATCAAACTAAGATGTTACCCCCATAAATTTCACCAAATTAATGATGTTTAAGGTCTGAGGTCATCCAAGTATGATGTTCACCTCATAGATTCTACCACTAAAGCATGATGAACCAAGAATTGACACAAGAACTGATCTTCTCATTAATAATCTCTTCATAAGATGATATATTTACATATAAACTCTTGAAACATCATATGTAATACTTTTTCAAATGATCAGCATTCCATGGATTGGAGAACGGTTCCCCTTCAAGGTTTTCCAACCTGTAGGTCCCGAATATAACTCCTTCAATCACTTTGTAAGGGCCATGCCAATTTGGGTGAAGTTTGTTTGCCTTCTGCAATGTCTTCTTCAGCACTAGATTTCCTACATTTATGGGCTTCTATTTCACCCTTTTATTGTAAAATTTTATTGTTCTCTACTGGTAGGCTGGCTGTCTGTCTGATCTCGGTGTCTTCCCTTCTTTCCTTAATTAAGTCTAGGTCAAGTCTTTTCTCTTCCCCATTCTACTTGGGGTCATAGGTCTGAATCCTGTGAGTGGGGAGTCCCACCTCTATTGGTATGACGTCTTCTAAGCCATGTGCTAACATAAATGGGGTATCCCCCGTTGGTGTCCTAGTCGTTGTTATGTAGGCCCATAACATAGTATAAACCTCTTCAATCCATCTCCCCTTAGCTTCTTCTAACCTCTACTTAATCCCATCGAAGATTGTTCTGTTTGTGACTTTGGTTTGACCATTTGCCTGAGGTCGGCTGGGAGAAGATAAAAATTGCTTGATCCCAACTCTCTCGCAATACTTTTCTAAGGAAGAATTCTTGAACTGGGTTTCATTGTCCGAGATGAGGGTGTTTGTAAGGCCATGTCTGCATATGATGCTCTTTCAAATAAATTGGAAGGTCTTCTGCTCTGTAATTATGATCGTCGGCTCAGCCTCCACCCACTTGGAGAAGTAGTCAATCACTACTATCAGAAATCGGTAATTATTCTTAGTCCTTAGCAAGGGAACCACCAAATCAATCCCCCATACTACGAATGGCCAAGGGGAAATGATTGACGTCATAGGCTAATGAGGTTGGTGGGAGATAATGGAGAATCTCTGGCATTTGTCGCATCTCTTTACATAGGATATAGCATCCTTGGCCAAGGTCAGCCACCAGTATTCTTGCGTAATAATCCTCTTGGCCAAAGGTCTTCCTCCTATGTGACTTGAGGAAGAACCTTCGTGTACCTCCCGTAGGATGCGGGGAATTTCTGTGGGATGAACACATCTGAGGAGAGGCAATAGATATCCTTTCTTATATAGGATATCTCCTACTATTGAGAACTTTGCAGCTCTGTACCTCAGTTTCCATCTTTCTAACTTTGATTTCGGAAGCTCTCCCTCTCTAATATATCTAAGGAGGGGTCCATCCATGAATCCCTTAGGTTGAGGCGAGGGCTGGCAACCTCTTCTTCCTCAATGGTCGGTTTGAGCAGGATCTCGACTGGAACTGTCCTTCTGATGTCTGTCCATGTTACTGAAGACAACCTTGCTAGTGCATCTGCATGGCTATTATTTTTGTCGAGGTATCCTCTTCATCTTTACCTCTTTGAAACCTACTAGCATCATTCTTATCCTCTTCAGGTATCTAGCCATCCTTAGCCTCATAAACTCCAAACACTTAGTTGATAACTAACCTTGAGTCGCTATGAAGTAAGAGTCATCCAACCTTAAGGGCCTTTGCCAAGGAAAGGCCTGCTATCATGGCCTCATATTCTTACTCTTTGTTTGATGCTTTGAAGTTGAAACTTAGTGCATATTCAATATTAGTGCCATCCGGGGCTGAGAGTATCAGCCCTGCACCGCTTCCACTTTTGCTAGAAGACCCATCAACGAAGAGGTTCCAAACGTCTTTATTTGAAAAAAAACTCCCATCTGACAGGGTTCCTTGCTTGAATAGGTACCTGCCTTCCTCGTTCTCAGTTATTCTATTTTTGGCTCTGTTGGATACAACCTCTTCCGATTCTCTGAAGACGGTACTATTTGACCCCTCTGCGATCGCTAGATTGTTCTTAACCTCAGTCTCTTCCCAGGTGAACTCAGCAATAAAATCTACAAGTGCTTACCCTTTAATGTCCATCCTGGGTTGATAAACAAGGTCATACTCTCCCAACTCGATGGCCCAGGTCATAACTATGCCTGACTTCTCAGGCTTGTGAAGGACTTATCTTAATGGGGAGTCGGTAAGGATGACCATAGAGTGGGCTTGAAAGTAGGGGTTCATCTTCCTGGAAGCATGTATCAAATCATAGGCCAACTTCTCCGTTCGAGGATATTTCTTCTTAGACCCTTGAAGGGCCTTACTATTGAAGTATACAGGCCTTTGGACGCCAACGTCTTCCCATACTATGACTGCACTTATAGATGATTCTGAGACTGCTAGGTAAATATATAACTTCTCTCCCATAATGGGCCGAGATAAGATCCGGGGATCCGAGGTAAGACTTAAGCTGCTTAAAGGCTTCGTCACACTCTTCGTCCCATTCGAAGGCCTTTCTAAGCACTTTAAAAAATGGAAGACACTTATTCGTGGCTCTTGAAACAAACCTATTGAGTGTTGCTACTCTTCCAGTGAGCCTATGAACGTCTTTGATACTCCTTGGTGTCTTCATATCAAGCAAAGCCTTGATCTTCTGAGGATTGGCCTCTATTTCCCTCTGATTAATAATAAACCTAAGAAATTTTCTAGCTCCTACTCCGAAGACACACTTTGTGGGATTAAGTTTCATTCTATACAAGTATATGGTGTTGAAAGTTCTCTCTAGGTCTGCCAAGTGAGTGCAGGCCTTCAGGCTCTTTGTCAACATATCATCTACGTATACCTCCATGGTCTTGCCAACTTTATCTTCAAACATCTTATTTACAAGACGTTGATATGTGGCCCCTACATTCTTCAAGCCAAAGGGCATGACCTTATAGCAGTAGGTCCCCTTGTCTGTGATAAAGGTTGTATTTTCTGAGTCTTCAGCATCCATAAAGATCTGATTATAGCTTGAATACACGTCCATGAAGCTCATGAGCTCATGCCCTTCCGTGGCATCTACCATCTGATTAATCTGAGGTAAGGGATAACTGTCTTTTGGGCAAGACTTGTTCAGGTCAGTGAAATCTATGCACATCCTCCATTTTCCATTGGCTTTGGGAACGATGACTGCGTTTGATAACCACTCCAGATATATGACTTCCCTAATAAACTCGGCCTCTTCCAATTTTTTGACCTCTTCTGTGATGACGTCGTACTTCTCCCTGGAGTAAACTCTTCATCTTTGTTTATTTGGCTTAGCATCTTCTGTCACATTGAGTTTGTGGCATATAACCTTTCGGTCGATGCCAGGCATGTCTGCATGGCTCCAAGCGAAGACACTCTGCCTCTCCTTTAAGAATTTTATCAGCACTTCCTTAATTTCTGGTTTTAAGTCCTTGCTTACTTGGATGGTTTTTTTCGGTTCGTCCTCATTGAGGACAATCGATTCTACCTCTTTCGCGTCCTCACCTTTCTTCAACTTCGTTTCGTCTCTAGGATCAAGTGTATCAATGTTATATGTGATTGTGGCCCTCTTATGGGCCTCCCTCTCTTTCTCCGAATTGAAGTAGCATTCTCTCACGAAGGTCTTATCCCCCTGCACTTCCCCTACCCCATAGGGGGTCGGGAATTTTAACATTTGGTGGACCGTTGATGGCACGAATTCAAACTCCTTGAGGGCAACTCGTCCTATGATGAGGTTGCATGCCGAGAAGACATTTTCATCCATAATGAAAAAATTTATCTTCCAGGTCAACCTCTTAGGCCATTCGTCCCCCATTCATACATCCATCTCATACATACCCAACGGATGGACCTTCTCTCCACTGAAGCCCATCAACAGATGATTATAGGGGACTAGCCGAGCTCTGTTGAGGCCTAGGCTCTTTAAGAAGGGCCAGAACATCACGTCTGCCGAACTTCCTTCATCTACAAGGATTCTCTGTACCTCACATCCATGAACTCTTGTTGTAATTACCAAAGGGTCATCATGGGGAGCTAAGATACCTTTGAAGTAAAGTCTGTAGAATCCAACTATAAGAGTATCCATATCCACTTTATTTCTCTTCTGCTTAGCTTCTGAAGACGTCAGATTCACAACCTCTACTTTGGTCACTGACTTGGCCTCTTCTACCTGAGGCGGTCAGCAACTTTGGAGCCACCCCCAATAAGTCCTCCACTGATGGTGTTGACACCAAAGGAGATCATTCCAACCCTCTTCATCGGGGCGTTGTCGTCTTTTAATGGGAGGTCTGGATCGTCTTCATTATCTCCATCTAAGTCATCGTCTCTTCTTTCCGGAGTATCATCTCGACATCTGTCATTTTTTTTCTATTTAGGGTCATCTCTTCCCTTCTTAGGGGCCTTACCATCAACATACATCCTTAGCTTCCCGGATTTCAACATCTTCTCGATCTCATCCTTTAAGTCTAAGAACTTTTATGTCACATGGCCATGGTCTTGGTGGAACTCATACCACAAGTTCTTGTTCCTCTTATACGGAGGAGCCTTCAAATTATCCATCCATCTTAGAGATCGGTCATTCTTGATCTCATTGAGGATGTGTTCGCAGCTCACAGTTAAAGGAGTATAGCGTGCAAACTTGTCATCAGTTGACCTCATCTTTCCATATTTTTTTTCTTTCGAATTTCTCGCTGCTACTTCCATTCTCATCCTCATACTATGCAGCCATTACCTCTTCGGCGTTCATGACCTTTCCTGCAGTTGCTAATAGCTCTGCCACAGATTTTGGAGGGTCTTCCGCGAGTTTCCATAGCAACTTCCTCTTCTGGAGTCCTCTGATGAGGGTTGTCATGGATATATTCTCTTCATAATCCTCAACCTTTAATTTCTCTTTATTGAATCTAACAATGTTGTCTCTTAGGCTTTCGTTCTTTCCTTTCTTGACATACAACAGATGGGTGGTCTTATTTTGAGGTCTTACCCCAAAACATAAATTGTGAATGAATCGTTCAGCCAAGCCCTTATAGTTCTCAATTAAATTCTTCGGAAGAGAGGTAAACCAGATGTGTGCAGCTCCTGTCAAAGTCCCGGAGAAGGCCTGGCATTTCATCTCATCTAGTATTGAATAAATGTCCTCCGTAGACTGGTACATCTCAATATGATGTACAGGGTTGGTGCTACGATCAAACTTGGGAGACATCATCGGTGGTTTGAACTTGGAAGGGGTTGGGAAACTCACTATCCTAGCCACGAATGAAGAGCCTTCTGAGAAACGTCTTTATAGTGGATCTTGGCTTTTAATGAGGTTTCCTATCTTTTTTTTAAGACGTTAAATGGAGTCATTCCACGGTCTTGTAATGTTGGCCTGGCCGAGGTTATCTCCAGCCACCTCTATCGGGTGGATTGAGGGTTCCCTATCCGTAGCACAACGTCGGATGTTGACCTCTTCTTGGTCCCTGTCTCGGCCTGGCTGGGGTCGGGGCCGGCCCTGATGAGGCCGAGGTTCCCCATCTGCCCTTTGTGACCTTACTTCACTTCTTGACCTGGATAATCTTTATCTCAGATCATTTACTGGGACAAGCCTTTCAAAGGCCGACCCTGTGCTTAATCGATCAAAAGTTGACCCTCTTTATTGGGCACCTTCACCTCTTCTGCCTCTACAACCTCAGCTCTGCTGGATAGGACGCACTATATTATTTGGAACCTCGTATGACTCCCAACAATCTTCTGGAACGTCTTCTGGCTCCATATCAGCATACCTATCTTCAGGGCAAGGGTTTCCTTGCCTCCCCAGACGCAAACGCCTAGGGTCGACAACGTCCCTCCTCCGCTGAGGTGTAGGTTGGTCTTTTCATGGTGCCTGGGGTGGTCCCCTAGCTTCAGGATGGGGTTGAGCAGCTGCCAGAGTAATCATCTTCGGTGAGATCTCAGGTGGCCTCATCATGTTTTGACTGAGCTATGCAAATTACTCCTTCATTGCTTGCTGAGTTACAGCCAAGGACCTCAAGGCTGCAGCCAATTCAGCCATTTCGGACTGGGGTGGTGCCTGGATGGAACTAGGTGTTCCGGCACCAGATGGTGGTGGTGGTGGTGGTAACTCCGGTGCCATATGTTAACACTAAAAAGGGGCTTGCGAAGAAGATGAGCTTAATACCTTAAAGGACCTCTTTCAATGGTGATATAGCTCCATACAGGGGGGTGAGGCCCGGTTCACCACCAAAGTCTCCGATGAGGTTATGCAGAAAAAGAGGAAGAGATAACTTCTCGTTCCCACAGACGGTGCCAAAATGATGATGCTAGAAACAACACTACCCTTTAAGGTGTTTTTAAGCTTAAATCAATGTCAACAATGGCAGCACAAGAGTATATTAAATATAAGAGATAAAGATAAGGAGATGAGGATAAACATCAATATATAAGTGGTTCAGCCAATTAGGCCTACGTCCACTATGCAAGTGAATGAGTATAGTCACTAGAATAAGGCACTAACGGCCATGGATACAATCTCTTAAGCTTTCTCTCTCTACTGTATAATTGGACAGAGTTTCAGCTACGGTTGTAATTTTTGGATCCTCCTCAAGGTAGGAGAAGACAAGTATATTTAGTGTGGGGGGTGTAATGTACCCCCATGCATGCAATGAGCATGTATGTGTTGATCTAGCCAATCTAATGAAGACATCTGCCACTGTCATATGTAGAGAATGATGATGAAATATTCCCCCACGTGAGGGGATTGATTCGGTTACAACTGATTTTGTACATGTGTTCCTATCCTTGCATACGCTTGTCAATGCTCGATTGTCTTAACTTGATACCAACCTAGGCTTAAGTGAGTACAAGGTTGGTGTAATACGACCCTTGACTTGTCAGAGATCGATGCTCCATAAAGACCTCAGCCAAGATGTTTGACCGAGGTTGGGCATGAGGTCTAACGTCGGCCAAGGTCGATGATGACATGATATTTGCTGATTGAACCCATGAGGCTTTTGATGATCTCAGGTGATACTTGTAACATCGACTGAGGCCGACACCATGCGTTTGTGGTCATATGAAGGGGCTCGTCTGAGGTGGTGCTGGCAACGTCGGTTGTGGCCGACCTGATAAAAGTTTAGCCCAAGTACCCGGTTAATCTCGGTTGGTACAATGTAACATCATCCGTGGCCAATGTTGTGGATGGATGCTTGAACCTAGATATAAGCCCTGATGATGAGGTTGATGCAACGTCTACCAGAGCCGACCTTGTGAGGGAAGATATTACTGTCTATCACTATGAGTCTCTACCACCTTAGTTGTGAGTCAGGCCGAGGTTAATGTCTCTGAGTGGGAAGGTGCACTTTGGGCATATCAATTGCTATGTCTTTTCACCGTGTTATCATGTCTATAATGGATGATTATTCAAGATATAACCAAACATGTATAGCTGAACAAGATATACATAAAACTTCTTTTAGGTGCATAGACAATTTGGTAACCTTCGAATGAATAAAGACACAATTTGGTTTAATGAACACTAGGGCCACTTATCAAAGGGGAATTAATATTATTTTCCATGACATGTTTGATAGATTTTTGGAGTTATATTAATAATATAATTGTCAAATCCAAATAGTAGCACATCAAATAACACACCTATAAATGTCATTCAAAAGGATAAGACTTGATGAACTTAAAATGAATCCTTTAAAATGTGCCTTTGGAGTTTCTGGAGGGAATTTTCTAAGACACATGGTTAACCAAAAGGGGATTCAAGTTAATAGAAACAAGGCCAATGCCATAATTGAAAGCATAGCCCCCATAAATAAAAAAGAATTACAAAGGTTTTTTGGACACGTTAATTTTGATCGAAGATTTATATCTAATGTTATTGGAAAAACTAAAGTAATTTATCCTTTCTTGGAGCTACAAGATTAAAAAAAGTTGTATTGGAAGTAAGATCACTGGTTGTCTTTCCAGACGCTCAAGAAATATCTAGCTAGGACACCTGTGTTGGCACCTTAAAGGGATGGCATTCCACGCAAGCTTTACATTGCTTCTCCTGACAATTCCATCACAGTTCTATTGGCACAAGACTGTGAGAAAAACAAAGAGCAGATTGTGTTTTATTTACGTATATTTCTCAATGTATGTGAAAATAAATACTTAGTAATGGAAAATTTATGTTTAACTTTGTATCGCAACTATGAAACAAAGATATTACTTGTTGCCTAAAAAGGTATATGTCATTTCAAAGTTTGATTTAATTAAATACATGCTCACTAGTCCTATTTTACGAAATAGAATAGGTAAAAAGGTATTAGCACTGTTTGAGTTTTCCCTATATGACGTGCCTCAAAGGGCTATAAAAGGCCAAGCACTAGTTATTTTTTAGCAGATGATCCATGTGAAAATGGTCCATAAGGTGATTATGATATACGATATATATTGTTGAGTACATGGAAATTATGGTTTGATGGTTCGAATAATGAAATAAGGCCAGGACTAGGGGTAATTATTGAATCCCCTGAGCATATCAAAACTAAACTTGGATAAAGATTGGAAGAAAATTCATGTTCTAACAATGAAGTGGAATATAAAGTTGTCATAATATACTAGAGATCCTTCGAAATTGTACTTCTTTTGTAAATAAAATATACGTGGATTCTCAATTGGTCATAAGACAATTAACTAGTGAATATAGATGTATCAATGATGGTTTAACCATTTATAACCAAACGGCTTTAAATTTATTGTTCAAATATGATAACATCACATTAAATTATATTCTGAGGTTTTTAAATTAACAGACCAATGAAATGGCTCAGATAGCCGTAGGTTTCAAACCTGATGATAGCTTCGAACCTAAACTAAAGTTGAGTTATATTACTGGGATCTTACCATTATGCCATAACAGATATTCATGAAGATTTGAGAAAATCACTGATTAAATATCTAAATAACTAAAATATCAAAACTAATAGCGCTGTTAGGTTGAGAGCAACCAATTATATCATATCTGTTGGAAAATTATTCAAAAGAGATGATGGTGGAATGATCTTAGAGTGCCTAAGTAAAGAGGAAGGATTAACAACCATCACTCAAGTACACTGAATATAAATTTTCAACCCTTGAATCTTTGATTAATCAAACAATAGAAATATGAAAAGCTAAAACTAGGTTTGAAAAACAAATCGAGGGTTATAAATACAATACCTTTACGGATCCGGTCGCAATATGCTGGGAAGAAAGGTATTTGATGATGATGCAGGGTTTTCTTCTTTTGGATCTCCAAAAGTTTGCTTTAACTTTATGTAATGCTTTGATCTTCTAGTATATTCTCCACCCAAAGTTAGGTAGGTGTGTGGTCACCATTGAAGAATAAAACTCTTGCTTTGAGTGAAATATGGTCCTCTTTCTCTTGTCACCATCACAAAAAATGTGAATAGTATTTTCTCTCACCCCTCTCAAACCCTAATAAGGAATTATGTTGTTTAAAGCCCCAATATATACTTATTTAAATGGTGGGCTTGGGTTAAACTGGGTTCCTTGAGAATCTATTAGGTATATGGACTATAATAAGGACCCAAGATAAATAATTAAATTGGTTTCCAAATAAATACTCAGGATTCCCAAATTAAAAATCTCATAATTTATTTTCTTTCTTTATTTAATCATAAACAATTCCACTAAATAATTATGAATCCACTCCAATTTAATTATCTCATAAATCAATCGGATATAAAAACGTCTGATTCACAAAGTTGATTATGGTGAATAATATGATTCCCCACGTTAAGCTTTCGATACCCGCCTAGTCAATCGATTTGCTTATAATTGACTTTAACTAATGTCTAATCAATTTTCTTGATTCTCACACTTAACTTATTTTTCCTCTCTAAGAGATTATAAAATAATCCATTGATCAAGTTTAACTCGTGGAAACAAAACTTATAAGTCTATCAAGAGGGTATTTAATTCCTAGGTATCCCTGGATGTGGATTCCTCAGAATTAAGATCTCAGACCTAATTACATAACTTCCACCCAATGTGAAGAGATCATTTGAGTCAATATAAAATTGAATCGTCCCCTAGCAATCAAAGTAACAATCATATAAGCAATTTAATCCACATAATTCTCAGAATTAAGAATCTATGCACACTTTGCAAATGGTGTGAGATTTCCTGGGTCTAATCAAGACAACCTTGTCTCACCCCGCCTATTTTAACCACGGGTGATCAACCCTTCATTAAACTAACAGGAATATCATTTGGTTCATTCTTAGTATCACTGTTGAAAACCTTTTTAATTTACTAATCAACTAGATTATATTAAGCTGGTGCCAAACTTTATCTTGCATTAATATAACAACATGCGAAAATAAATTAAATTAATCGAACCATACACACAATAATAGTCTAAACAATCAAACGATTGATATATAATTAAATAAGACTGAAAAAACCATCGGTTCCCAAAATAAATAATCCACACAATCTGGACTAATAAAAACTGAATCTCAACGATGTCTAATAAACACTGAATAACTGAAAGTCTGGTGGGGCGATATGCCCAACAGGAATACTGAAATAACTCCTAACTATGAATGAATGAATTGAAGCGTCTAAGGCAACTCCTACAAGCCTCCACTAATACTGCAGCTACGCATTCCTGGAAAGATCCTTAAGCATGGTGTCCCTATGGTTGGACACCTAAAAGGTTTTGAAAATATTTTGACATGGGTCAGAGCCCAAGAAAACAGTTTGAAAATATTTTGCAAGTGTTTAAATCACAATTTAAATCAATTATTAAATAGACATGTTAGTTCCACGTGCACTCCCTTGAGATCCTCACCTCTCAACTAATGTGAACGCCTAACATACCCTATCTAGCTATACTACCCATCCCAACTAGATAACTTATCTCAATAACCTCAATAGGTATAGCTTTCTCGTATTACCCATACGACATGCTACCACACTATTAATAATATATTACCCACATATTATTATTGAGTTATTTATTTAAGTTTCTCCACTTATCTAACTTTTAGATATACACAATCTATCAGTTCTAATATCACACATAAGTAGATATATCGCAATTTTATATATTTAACACACATATAATATATACAACTATAGCATCCCCGGAATGGCCCCTCGTGATGCTGGCATACTTTGATATTAAGGCCATGTACGTCTCGTACTAAATCAAGGATTATTGGTACGACATGTCTCCTCGAACCCAAAATCAATCAACACTTACAGGAGGCGAACATGGTTCTAATCCTTTGGGATACACACATACCTAACGTACCCAAACGACATGTTTATCCCACTAATACATATTACACACTGAGCCTCCCTAAGTTCCATGTTTTGGGTCACACATCTAGACCTCAGTGAAATCATCAAGGTAGTATCGTACTCTGTGCAAAAACCTCCTGATAGCAGGCAGCGTAGGTATGTTCAAACACATAATCACATCATAATAATAGGTATTCAATCAACCTATATACACGTATTATTCAGTAGGTATACATACAACCCAATCATACAAGTTCATACGTAGCATATATCTCTCGGATACTCAACGTACTAATTAATTCTCACCCTTTATTTATTTCATATATTTTCGGGTATTATGTACTACCTAAAGGAGTCCCATATATCCCTTATATAAATTCAGTAGTTATACATCTCTATACTACTAATTAAAGTCTTAGGTTATCGTTATACTCTTCCCGTGACCTAAATTGCACATTCCCGATACCTCCCTCAACTGGATAAACATCGTCGGTCCAGGCCTTAATTTACCCTCACTAATAATGACAGAGTCTAGATTTTTTACCTACTGACTTTCCCTAGTCTTAGTACGATTATTAAATTTGCCCCATAATTTTCCCATAATTAATTTTCTTAGAATTCAGCCAATAAAATTTCTGGGCAATAGGTACCCTGAACTGGTATGTGGTCGACCAGATTTGGAGGCCGAACTGGTATGTGGCCGACCAGATTTGGAGGCCTAACAAATATGTGGCCGACCAGATTTAGAGGCCAAAAAGGTATGTGGCTAAACATTTTTGAAGGCCGAACTGGTATGTGGCTGAACAGATTTGGAGGTCGAATAGATATATGGCCAACCAGATTTAGAGGTCGATCAGGTATGTGGCCAAACAGATTTGGGAGCCGAACTGGTATGTGGCTGAATATATCTGGAGGCCGAACTAATATGTGGTCGAAAAAATCTGGAGGTCAATCAGAACCCCCTGGGACTTCATCTTCTCCAATGTTACGGATTTCACCAATTTTAACCAAAAATTATTGCATATAAACATACCCAACTCCAATACGATTTAACCCAACAACAAATATGAGTTTATGTAACAATTCTAACAAATCTTTAACATTAAAACATCATTAAATTCATGCATCTCAAGATTTCATCAAGGATTTCTACACAAATCCTAGTTATGGCGTTCTTCATCTATGTTCATCAAAAATTCAGATTTCTTTCATGTTCTTTATTCCATAACTTCTTATTTAATTTTATCTACACAAATGGATTCATTATACATGCAATCCTACCCAAAATTTTGAGTTCTATTCATTATATTCCCAAGAACATCATCAATTATCATTAAATCAAAAACCCTACACTACATGGTATTATAACTCATAAAATCATTCAAAATAAACACTTGCCTTATCAAGTAGGTTTGATTTCATTTTGTGATGGATGATGATCCCTTCCTTTCCTTCCAATTTCACTCCAGCAATAAACGAGATGCAAGAAAGTGTCGGATCCTTCAAGAAAGCTTATCTTATTCCTCTCTAATGGCCTCTTCTCTTACATCTTTTGATTCTTAAGGTTTGAAATGTGTTATGTGGCTCCCAATTCCCGAATTTAGACTGACAGGCCAAGCCCAAATGACCCAAACACTCCCGTGTTGGCTTGGCTATGACTAAAAATTCCCCGGAACCCAATTACAACCTCTGGGTACACTATTCCAAATATCTCGACCCATTCGAAATCAACCATGACTTCGAAATTGCCATCCGAGCCACTCTAAAATAAAATCCTATCCCGACACCAATTAGTCTACACGCGACTCCCGGTTGAGGTATAATGATGCCACGTCACTATCACTCTCTAGGGCGTAAGATAATCATTTAATATTCACTTAGTAATCTTATTCCTCAAATATTAACCACTATATCTCTCGATTAATATTTTTTATTCACACATAATAATTAATTTAATTAAATTATGGCACACATTTAATTTACAAATACCCGAATTAATTAAATAACAAAAGCTCAGAAATACGGGGTGTTATAAGCCTTTAGACCCAAAGCTCATTGGTGATCAAGTTTAATACATTTTGAGGATGTACCAATTATAATCCTCTGTCAAACTATCGAACAATTTCTTGAAACATCAAACAAGTTGCTGCAGTTTGAGATAAACTACTAGGATTTCATCGCAACCATTCTGATTGGATGTCAACTCCCTATCAGGGTTGTGAACATTTCAGTAGTGCTAGAGTCGAAATTCTGATCTCCTTGTGACCAACATGAAGACGGCTCATCAAAATTCCTACTGAACTCTATCAATTGACATTGATATGAAATAATATACTTAAACAAATATAAATCATTCTTACAAACTTGATTCTCATTTCAAAATGAATAAATAATATTTTTTTAATTAAAATAAAAAGTTTACACATGTTTTTAGGAATAAAACCTCAGCAATCTCCCACTTAGTCTTAAATTCATGTGGTTGTGCACTTGACTACCATGACTTCTATATGACTATCAAAAGTCCTAGGTAATAAGATCTTTGTAAAAGGATCCTCCATGTTATCTTGAGATGTAATCTTGGTCATGATGACATCTCCACTCTACATGATCTCTGGAATAGGGTGATACTTGCGCTCAATGTGCTTCGCTCTCTTATGAGTCCTTGGTTATTTAGAATTTTCAACTTTAACTCTATTATCACAATAAAGTGTAATATCTGACTGCATTGAATGAACCACACCCGAGTCACTTAGGAAGTTCCAAAGACAAACAACCTCTTATCCTGCCTCCAAAGCGGCAACATACTCACTTCCATGGATAAATCATAAAAACATGATTAATTGATACTCTCCCAACTTATTTAACCACCTCCTAGTCTAAACACACATCCCGAGCTCAATTTCTTAGGATCCTAATTCGACAGAAAGTCTATGTTCGTGTACTTTACGAATACTAGACTCCCTGCTGTGTATATAAGCACATAATCTCTAGTACTCTTCAAGTACTTAAGAATGTGATTCATAGAAGTCTAGCATTCCTCATCTGGATTAGAATAGAATCTGCTGACCATTCCAATGACATAACATATATTTGGTCTAGTACATACCATAGCATACATAAGGATTTCCACCGCCGAAGCATCAGGTATATTTCGCATCCTCTCTATCTGATTAGGTGTCTTAATACACTTCTCCTTAGATATAGAAATTATATGCCTGAAAGGAAGAAATACTTTCTTGGAATATTCCATGCAAAACTTTGTGAGAACTCTGTCGATATAAGTGGCTTGGGATAAGCCTAACATCTTTTTTTTTCACACAAAATCTTGATCCCAAGTATGTGGCTGGATTATCCTAAGTCCTTCATGTTAAACTGACTAGACAACCACACTCATATGCTAAATAATACACCCACATCATTCTCGATTTGTAGAATATTATGATTGTAGATTACTAGAAATACCACCACATTTTTGTCATTTTTCATATACACACAAGTTTCATCCAAACATTGATCAAAACTATGTGATTGTCTCATCAAATTGGATATTCTAAGACTTTGATGCTTTCTTAAGTCCATAAATGGATTTCTTAAGATTCCACACCTTTCTTTCTTATCCTTTTACTATGAACATCATGGTTGAATCATATATATGTACTCATCAAGATTAACGTTCAAGAACACAGTCTTAACATACATTTGTCAAATATCAAAGCCCCAATGGATAAGAGAATTCGTTAGGAAGTGTATTATCGATATTAGGTTGCATTCCACCCGATAATCTTTCCCTTAGGCTTGTGGTCAATCATATAATCTTCCTCTGAGTACCAATCATTCGTGATAATAAATACTTTCTGGTCCTTAATACAATAAAATTGACCACCCTTGATTCCCTTAGGATAACCCACAAAGAAACATATATCCTTCCTTGATTCTAACTTTCCTGGATCAATCTGCAATACATGTGCTGGGTAATCCCATATCCAAACATGTCCTAAACTAGGCTTATGCCTAGTCCATAATTCTTAAGGATCCATTATGATAGATTTACAAGGAACTAAGTTAAATAAATATGCAGCTATCTCTAGTACAAAACCTCAAAACGAATCCGGCAGATCTGAGTAACTCATCATGGATCGAACTATTTCCAAAAGAGTTATGTTCCATTTTTTGCTACACAATTTTATTTTGGAGTGCCCGGTGCAGAAAATTGGGTGAAATACCCAACCTCGATATGTGTTCCCTAAATTCTCCCAAGATGTATTCCCCTTTATGATCAGATCATAGAGTATATATTAGTTTATCATAATTATGCTCCATCTCAACCTTATACTCTTTGAACTTATCAAAGGCTTTGAGCTTGTGGTTAATAAGGTAAATAAATTCATGCCTAGAGTAATCATCGAAGAGAGTGGTAAAGTACTCATAACAACCTCTTGCCATGATAGTCGTGGGCCCACACAAATCAGAGTGAACCAATTTCAACACATCTTTGTCTCTATAGACCTTGGTCGTAAAAGGCATCTTGGTCATCTTACCCTCTAAGGAGGATTTACATATTGGAAGTGCCTCCACTTCTAATGAACTCAATTGTCCATTTAAAACCAGTCTTTGTATCTTTTTTATATTTATATGACTTAAGAGTAAATGTCAAATATCCATTTGGTTTAACTTATATGGTTCATTTCTCTCTAGGTTATTTCCATTTAATTTATTTACTTCAGTGTTAAGCAGTCGTGGTGAGACAAGTCTTATTGTATAGAGATCATTTTCTAATGTACTGGAACAGATAAGATATTTGCCATTTTTTATTTAAAAAAACTCCTTTTATTAAAATAAACCAAATATCCATTCATCACAAGTTTAGAAACCTAAATCAAACTTCTTATAATGGTAGTAACATAGAAACAGTCTACTAATATTAACTTACTATCTTCACCAAACTTTAAAATTAAATTTCCTACTTCTATTGTTGTTGCCATATGATTGGCCAAGAACATGAACATTTCCCCATCACTGAGCCCCCTAGTTACCTATAATCCCTGCAAATAATTACAAACATGATTAGTGTCTCTTGAATCTACACACCAGGTACCGATACATTGTACCACAAAACATGTCTCAATGATATAGGAGAAATTATTATTTACATTCTTCCTAGATAAGTAGAAGAGGCACTACTTCTTCCAATGTCCTTCCTATTTGAAGATATAATATATTCATTTTAACTTCTTACCCACTCACTGAGGTTTAAAGTTCTTCTTAACCACTTTAGGTTATGCCTAGAACTTGCCCTTTGTCTTTTTATCTTTTAGGATAGAAGATGATGGTCCTTTCTTAGCTACCTGAATCACACCTTTATGCCTATTGATATTTATCATACTTAGAGTTCCTTAAGCAGTTGAGCCAGAGAGTAATCAAACTTATTCATAGAATATTTTAGGAGAAATTGTTTAAAGGACTCCAGTGTTGATTGGAGCAAGAAATCAACCTGGGTTTACTCGTCGATTTTAGACCCAAGCACATATAATTCTCCTAAGATAGACATTATCTTTATTATGTGCTCGTGTATGGGAGTACCCTCAGGCATCTTAGTGTTGACAAACCTTTCCATAACATCAAATGTTGCAACATGATTCCGATCCTTAAACATATCTTTGAAGTACCGAATAATATCTTATGTGGTCTACATGTGTTGATTCTGGTGTTACAACACATTAGTCATAGAGGCTAATATGTATCAATAAGCCATCTGATCAGCCTTTTGCCACCTCTGGTAGGCTTGGACATCCCTTTTGGATAGTAGTTCCTCTGACTTGGCCAGGATGGTCTCAATCAAGATAAATTTCAAATCCACATCAGTAAGGACAATGTCAAGATTATGTTTCTGATCAATATAGTTCATTCCAGTTAACTTGTTATCCATTAAAATTGAAGCAAGTGGGTTGAATGAAGATCCCATTTTCAAATATGAGAATCATAAATTTTGACAAGAGAAATAATTCCAAAATAAACATGTGATAATTTAACTTCGTTTTCTTTTTCAAGTGGCATTCCTCACCCTCATTTAAAACTAAAAACTCGCTTAATTAATTCTCTAATGCCTCACAGTGTGTACAAGTGTAGACATGAGGAATGTCACCTTTGAGTTAGCATATTCTAATGTCACTAGCATTCATTGGCTATCTCAAAAGAATGGCATTCTCTTTATAAATGGAAGTATTAGTATCATCAAACCCAATCCCATAATTATCATCTTTGATTCGGATGGTGCGTGATGATGTTGTAAACATCACCACCAGATGAGGTATTGATAAGCTTAAGCTAGTAATAACGATGGCAGCACAAGAGTATATATATCTGGTAGAAGGTTGTGAGGAGAAGAGGAGAAACACTAGTATATAAGTGGTTCAGCCAATCTGGCCTACATCCACTATGAGTGTGTGAGTAATTTCACTATAATGGTGGCACTAATGGCCTGTGATATAATCTCTCACTTTCTCTCTCTACTGTGTATACTAGAAGAGTTTTTTCTAGGGTTACAATTATCCATACTTTACAATGTAAGATAAGACAAGTATATATAGTGCTTGGGGGGTGTAGTGTACCCCCCAAGCATGTAATGAGCATGTATATGAGAATCGAACTAGTGTCCTGTTGACACATGGCTAATCACATATATATAATGATGACTAAATATTCCCTCACGTGAGGGGAATGATTTAGTTATAACTTCCTAGCCCACATGTTCCAAGTCTTTCATGTGTTTGTGTGTGCTAGGACTTGTGCCATCATTTGTAGTAACCTCGGTCTGGCCGAGTATGAGGTTGGGGAAGTCTGATATTATTGCGTTGTCCTGTCAGTCATCAGTATTACCTTAGCCTAAGAGATTGGCCGAGGTTAGGATGGAACATCGATTGAGGATGAGTATGATATTGACCATAGCTTGATCCCATAAGATGCTATTAACCTCGGATGCTGACCAGCCGAGGTTGGTCAGTAAGGAGCCGACCTTCCCGATGGTTGTTGTAGGCCTCCTGTCAACTCGGCTGTGAGGTAGGCCGAGGTTAGTGACCCTGGGTACGAGGGTACACTTTGGTCATATCAATCACCCCTATCCCTTAGTCTTCTATGTGAGTAGGTGACTGAGGGGTATGAGATTCAGGCTAACGAAGGGACGTTTTGATGTCTTGGGGTTTGGAGTGGTTCCTTGGATACGTCATTCACGGAAGCGACTAGCATTTTCCCCAAGATATGATAGTTTTGGCGGTACCTTTTGAGTTCCCTAGGGTAATGATGAGGGTGTTTGAAAATGTGCCCCATCATTGAGAAGGTTTAAAAACCCTTCTCTATCCTCATTTTCTCTTTCTTCCTCCTTTCTCTTTTCACCTATAGTTTACTGCGACTGCCATTTTCTCTCAAACCTTCCATTGTTGTATTGTGATTCAAGGTTTTCTTTGCTTCTTACTCTCTTCCACCCTCACTCGCAACTAGTCAGGTATTACCTTTAACCTTTTTTTTTTCTATTTCTGGTCATTATTTGTGGATTGGCTCCTTTTCTGTTGGGTTGTTAGTTTTTCGACGAGCAAAATCACCATTGTCTGGTAGTGATTAGGCCAGGGCCGGTGGGGTTAGGTGTTTTTAGGATTATTCTAGGCCGCTTCGAGGCTGTTTTAGCCTAGAACCCCTTTTTTCTATCCTCCGGTGACCTTTCGGTCATCTTCTTCGGTGACCCATCTTCAAATCTTCTTGGTGTTCTTAGGGAGAACCCTTTGGATTCCTTATTTGATCTTTAGTTTAAGTTGTACAAGTTGTTTTCTTGTTTGTAGTTTTTTTTCTCAAGTGTAGTGGCATCCACCATATGCTCAGACCTTTGTATAAGCTTGCTGAAGAGTTTTCATCTCTTAGTGGGAAAACCTTTTAAAAGATTAGGCAGATAGAGTTAGCCCAGGAAAAGGCTCGTAAGGCTGAGGCCTTTCCCTTTAGACCAATTTTTCCTCCACCCTTGAAGGTCGCATACCCTGAGCCTATAAAACCTGCTGAAGTCCCTGAGGTTCCTGAGCCGATGTCTGAGTCATCTAATTCATATCCCATGTCTACCTCTGAGGTTGCTGAGTCTGTAGACTCTTTCCAAAAGGATATGGATTTCTCTCCCAAGGGGAGTGTTGTCTCTTAGGGAGCAAAGGTTTCTGATCGTTCCTCCTCCCATCAAGAGGCTAGAACCTCTCATATGACTTTGTCTGTTGAAATATTATAGCCTAGTGTGGCAATTACCCTTCCTATTGATGCCATTCATTTGTCGATTGCTACTGACGCTGAGTTTGCGAAGAGATTTCCCGGTGGTGCCTCTTTTAAGGCTCAGACATAAAATGTTGATGGTAATTTTGATGATGAATGGAGTGAACTTGAAACTTCCAAAGTTGATGGTCCAGAAATTTCTATTGTTGAATACGACCTTCTCGTATTCAGACATCTGTATGTCATTCCTTCATTCGTTACCTTAAGGAAACCCCTGAAGGATGAGAGGGCCTTCGATGGTCGAGAGGGAGAGCTATACGTCTATAAGAAGATGTTTAAACTCAGCTTCTGTCTCCCAATTCACCCCACTATTCTAGTTGTTTTTCTTTTATCAACCTCGCTCATTCTCAGTTTTCGCCCAATGCCTGGAGGGTCTTGGTTGGGGCTATCTTACTCTGGAAGGTGGTTCATCATACCGACCTTACAGTTAGGGTATTCTAAGCTTTCTACATACCCTCATCCGCTAAAAATCACCCTGGCTACTATCACTTTGTAGCCAATAAGTCTGAAAAAGAATGTTGTTGGTGACTCATACCTCTAACCACAACTGGAAGCCGTACTTCTTCTTTGCCTCAGGAGCTTAGGAGTTTGGTCCTAACGAGGCTTATGGAAAATCCGTTCCAAGGACTCCTCTGAGGTGGACCAAGGTATCTTTCTCGGCCAAAGAAGACCCCGGATTGAGCCAAGATAATCGTAATAATGTTGAGGATCTTCATAGTCAGGGTGAAAATGGCAACCTCGTCAAACACGAGCATCTGATGACCCCTTACTATTTATCTCAGACGGGTCTTGGGAGTAGCCCCTTGTCCGAGATTTATAAGGGTTCTAAAAAAACCTTTTTTAAACCAACACCATTCTCATACTTTTCAAATGTCTGATCTTCTAACTTCGATGTTTTCTTTTTTGCAGAGAGACCAGAAGGAATTTCTGAAGATCTTTGGAATATGTCTTCTCCTAGCATCACAAAACTGCTAGAGAAGCGAACTGGAAAGACTATGCCACCCCCTACCCGCACAAAAAAGGGAAAGCTCCTGCTGAGACATCAAAGAAGAGGAGGGAACTTTCAGACCCTTCCCATACAAGGCCCAGCAAAGCTCAAAATACTGAGTGTGGTATACCAATCTCCTCAGATGATGCTCTATCGACTCAGCTTTCTCAGTTGAAAATTGGTGATAGTCTCATTAGCAATAGTGCCCGAGCTTCTGATGCCCTTGGCCACGTAATGATCGAGGATGATAAGCACTTTTTTCATTCGATGGATGTCCCTCTGCTGGCAGAGTTTATAGTTCATAGGGCAGTTCAGGTATTTATTTGCAATTTTCTCAAGTGTTACCTCTGCTCTTAGCCATTCATTATTACTAATGTGTTTGACTCTTCTTTTTATAGAGTGCCCTCTCCCTTTATCATCTTGCAGACTATACTCTGAAGAGGTTGCCTATGATCCAGATGGGAAAGGATGCTGAAAGGGTTGAAGCTGATTTCCTGAGGGAGATTGCTGATTTGAAGAAAGATCTGAAGGAGAGGGATGGTGAGATCTCTCGCATGAAGACTGATCATGCCAACGACCTTAAGGCAAAGGATGATAGAATTTAGTCCAAGGTTGATACTGCAGTTAAGGATACCATGGAGGATGCTTTATAGACAATCATCAAGGAGTATCAAACCTCTGATGAGTTTGTTAGTTTCAGCCTGGAGTACTTAGAGAGAGGCATCAAGGCAACCAGTTGATGGGCTGCAATGAAGCAAGAAAGTTTTGGCAGTCCATCGATCGAGGACTTTATTGGCCTCGGCTTTGGAAATGCTCAGCTTGTTAAGGCCTTTCAGGAAATTGAAGAGGGTAGCCCAACCGAGACGAGCTAGCTTGAAATGACTGAGACCGAGGATGGTGGGCGTCAGGATGATTGATATACCCTATATGTACCCAATATCTCAGAGACATCAACCTCGGCCTGGGAGATGACCGAGGTTAGAAGGGCCTTAGATTGGCAACAAGCAGTCTCATCCTAAGCAAGGTCGGTCATGGTCGACGTTACTAGTTGCCTCACAGTCAGCCAACAGTTTAGGTCTTCATGATTCATGGGGGCAGTTATTCATCAGGTCATCCAAGGCTGGTATTATGGCTACCTAATATAGAAACCTCGACTGGGTGTAAGCCGAGGTTGCAAGGAAAACACCATAATCATAACCAACCTCGGTTGAGAAGCAACTGATATTCCAAGCCCACTCCTGCATAACCTCGGCCCAGGCCGACATTACGACTCCACTAGTCTTACCTAGGCTTTATATGAGCCGAGGTCATCGTGAATAATCTCAAATTGGGCAACAATCATATTTCACCAACTCCGTACTTTTCCAGGCCGAGGTTGGTATCAATCGAAGACATCCGATCCTTTACTCGCATATGTGTGGCTAGGAACACGTGTACTAAAGTCAGTTATAACAAATCAATCCCCTCACGTGGAGGAATATTTCATCATCATTCTCTATATGTGACAGTGACAAATGTCTTCATCAGATTGGATAGATCAATGCACACATGCTCATGGCATGCATGAGGGGTGCATTACACCCCTACACACTATATATACGTGCCTTCTCCTACATGGAGGGGGATCCAAAAATAGCAACCCTAGCTGAAACTCTGTCCAAATATACAGTAGAGAGAGAAAGCGTAAGAGATTGTATCCATAGTTGTTAGTGCCTTATATCAGTGACCTTACTCACTCACTTGCACAGTGGACGTAGGCCTAATTGGCTGAACCACTTAAACATTTGTGTCCATCCTCTTCTCCTCATCTCTATCTCTTATACTTGTATATACTTGAGTTTCCATATTTATCACTAATTTGAGCTTACAAACACCTTGAAGGGTGTTGCTGTTTCCAGCGTCTATGGGAACGAGAAGCTGTCTCTTCCTCTTTTTCTGCTTAACCTCATCGGAGACTCTGGTGGTGAACCATGCCTCACCCCTTGCGTGGAGATGTTTCGCCATTGAAATAGATCCTTTAAGGTATTTAGCTCATCAACTATATAAGCTATTTAGTGTTGACGTATGGCACCGGAATTACCATCGCCTCTTCCATCGCCTGGTACTAGAGGGCCTAGTTCTAGCCAGGCACTGCCTCAGTCCGAAATGGCGAAGGTGGCAACAGCCTTAAAGTCTTTGGCTGCAACGCAACAAGAAATGAAGGAGCAATTTGCACAACTCGATCAAAATATGATGAGACCACCAGGGGTATCACCGGAGATGATTACTCCGAAGGCTGTTCAGCCCCATCCTGAAGCCAGGGGACCACCCCAGGCACCTCGGAAAGACCAACCTACGCCCTAGTGGAGGAGGGACATTGTTGACCCTAGGCGTTTATGCCTGGGGAGGCAAGGACACTCTTGCCTGGAGGATAGGTATGGCGATTTGGAGGCGGAAGATGCTCCAGAAGATTGTTGGGAGCCGTACGAGATTTCAAATAACACAGTTTGTCCTATCCAGCAAAGCCGAGGTGGTGGAGGCAGAAGAGGTGAAGAAGCCCAACAAAGGGGATCAGCTTTTGATCGATTGAGCAGAGGGTCGACCTTTGAAAGGCTCGGCCTAGTAAATTACCTAAGACAGAGATTGTCAAAGTTGATAAGTGCAGCCGGCTCACAAAGGGAAGAGGGGAAACATCGATCTCATCAAGGTCGACCCCAGATAGGACGAGGTAGAGACCCGAAAGAGGTCAACAGCCAATGTTATGCAGCGGATACGAAACCTTCAGCCCACCCCTTGGAGGTGGATGGGGACAACCTCAGCCAGGATGACGTTACGAGGTCGTGGAACGACTCCATCCAAAGTCTTGAAGAAAAGAAATGAGATCTCATCAGAATCCGAGACCCACTACAAAGAGGTTTCTCATAAGGCTCCCCATTCGTGGCCATGATAGTGAGTTTTCCAATCCCTGCTAAGTTCAAACCCCCCATGGTGTCTCCCAAGTATGACGGTAGCACCAACCCTGTACATTATATTGAGATGTACCAGTCGACGGTGGACATTTATTCAATACCAGATGAGATGAAGTGTCGGGACTTCTTCGGTACTTTGACGGGAGCAGCACACATCTGGTTTACTTCTCTTCCAAAGAATTCAATTGAGAACTTCAAGGGCTTGGCTGAACGATTCATTCACAACTTCTATTTTGGGGTAAGACCTCAAAAGAAGACCACTCATCTTTTGTATGTCAAACAAGGTAAGAACGAGAGCCTAAGAGACTACATTGTTAAATTAAACAAAGAAAAACTTGAGGTTGAATACTACTAAGAGAATATAGACATGACCGCCCTTATAGGAGGTCTTCAGAAAGGGAAGTTGTTGTGGAAACTTGAGAAAGACCCTCCCAAGTCCATGGCAAAGCTATTGGCAACTACGGGGAAGGTCATGAATGCTGAAGAGGCCATGGCCGCAAAGTATGAGGAGGAGAATGGCAGTAGTAGCGGGAAGCTCCAAAGAAAAAAGGATGAAAAGAAGAGGTCAGCTGACGACAAGTTCGCACACTATACCCATCCAACTGTGAGTTGCAAACACATCCTCAATGAGATCAAGAATGACCAGTCTTTGAGATGGCCAGAGAAACTGAAGGCTCCTCTGCATAAGAGGGACAAGAACTTGTGGTGCGAATTCCACTAAGACCATGGCCATGTTACAGATAAGTTCTTCGCCTTAAAGGATGAGATCGAGAAGATGTTGAAATTTGAAAAGTTGAGGAAATATGTAGATGGAAAGGCTCCTAAGAGGGGAAGAGATGACCCTAAAAAGAAGAGAAACGACAGATGTTGTGATGATCCCCCAGCAAGAAGAGACGATGACTCGGATGGCGATGATGCAGACGATCCGGACCTCCCACCAAAAGATGACAACACCCCAGTGAAGAGGGTTGGTATGATCTCCTTTGGTGTGAACACCATATGCGGAGGACTTGCAGGGGGTGGTTCTGAAGTGGCTGACCGAAAAGCTTATGTGGCAGAGGCCAAGTCAGTGGTCAAACTTAAAGTGGTAAATCTGACGTCTTTTGAGATAACGCAAAAGAGAAAGAAGGTGGACATGGACACTCTTATAGTCGGGTTCTCTCGACTCGACTTCAAATGCATCCTAGCTCCACACGATGACCCTTTGGTAATTACAACAAGAGTACATGGATGCGAGGTACACAGGATCCTCGTAGATGGAGGAAGTTTAGCAGATGTAATGTTCTGGCCCTGCTTCAAAAGACTATGCCTTAGCAGAGATAGGCTGGTACCCTATCATCATCCGTTAATGGGCTTTAGCGGTGAAAAGGTCCATCCGTTAGGCATGTATGAGATGGACGTGCGAATGGGCGATGAGTGGCCTAAGAGGTTCACCCGGAAGATCAATTTTTTCGTTATGGACGAAAATGTCTTCTCGGCCTATAACCTCATCATAGGAAGTGTATCCCTAAGGAGTTTGAGGTCGTTCCATCGACGGTCCACCAGATGCTAAATTCTTGACCCCCTATGGGGTAGGGGAAGTGCAGGGTGACCAGACCATAGCACGGGAATGCTATTTCAACTCAGTCGAGGAGAGAGAGGCCCAAAAGAGAGCAACTACCACGTATAACATTGATACACTTGACCCTAGAGATGAAATGAAGTTTAAGAAAGGAGATTTTGCGGAAGAGGTAGAATCTATCGTCCTCAATGAGGACGAACTGAAAAAAATCGTCCAGGTCGGCAAAGCCTTAAAAGCAAAAATCAAGGAAGAGTTGATAAACTTCTTGAGGAAGAGGCAGAGTGTCTTCGCTTGGAGTCACGCAGACATGCCTGGCATCAACCCTGGGGTTATGTGTCACCAACTCAACGTGACCAAGGATGTTAGGCCAATCAAACAAAGACGAAGAGTTTACTCTAGGGAGAAGTACGACGTCATTCGGGAAGAAGTCAGAAAGTTGAAAGAGGCTGAGTTTATCAGGGAAGTCATATATCTAGAGTGGTTATCAAATGCAGTCATTGTGCCCAAAGCCAACAAAAAATGGAAGATGTGCGTAGATTTCACCAACTTGAACAAGTCTTGCCCAAAAGACAGCTATCCCTCACCTCAGATCGATCAGAGGGTAGATGTCACTGCAGGGTATGAGCTCATGAGCTTCATGGACGCGTATTCAGGCTACAATCATATCTTCATGGATGCTGAAGACTCAGAGAAGACAGCCTTCATTACTGACAAAGTGACATATTGCTACAAGTTTATGCCCTTTGGTTTGAAAAATGCGAGGGTAACGTATCAACATCTTATAAATAAGACGTTTGAAAACCAAATAGGCAAGACTATGGAGGTGTATGTAGATGACATGTTAACGAAGAGCTTAAAGGCCTGCACTCATGTGGCAGACCTAGAAAAGACCTTCGATACCATGGACTTGTACAGAATGAAACTCAATCCCGCGAAGTGTGTCTTCGGGGTAGGAGCTGGGAAATTTCTTGGATTCATTATCAATCAGAGGGGAATAGAAGCGAACCCTGAGAAAATCAAGGCTTTACTTGACATGAAGACCCCAAGAAGTATCAAGGACGTTCAGAGGCTCACTGGAAGAGTAGTTGAACTTAACAGATTTATTTCCAAAGCGACGGACAAGTGTCTTCCATTCTTTAAGGTTCTTAGAAAGGCCTTCGAATGGGACAAAGAGTGTGATGAGGCTTTTACCAACTCAAGTCCTACCTCAGATCTCCCTTGCTCTTATCTCGGCCCATAGTGGGAGAAAACTTGTATATTTATCTAGCAGTCTCTGAATCAGCTATAAGTGCAGCCATTGTACGGGAAGACGTTGGGGTCCAAAGGCCTGTATACTTCAACAGTAAGGCCCTTTAAGGGTGTGAACAGAGTTATCCCCAGATGGAAAAGTTAGCCTACGCCTTGATACATACTTCTAGGAAGATGAAGACCTACTTTCAATCCCATTCTATGGTCATCCTCACCGACTCCCCACTAAGACATGTCCTCCACAAACCTGAGAAGTTGGGTAGATTGATGACATGGGCCATTGAGTTGGGAGAGTATGACCTTACTTATCAGCCCAGGGTAGCCATCAAAGGGCAGGTGCTTGTAGATTTTTTTACTTAGTTCAAATGGGAAGAGGCCGAGGTTGAGAATAACCTAGAGACTACAGAAGGATTAACCAATAACGTCTTCCGAGACTCGGAAGAGGTTGTATTCAAGAGAACTAGGAATGGAATAGGCGATAATGAGGAAGACCGATACCTCTTCAAGTACGGAGTCATGTTAGAAGGGAGATTCTCATCAAATAAAGATATCTGGAACCTCTTTGTTGACGGGTATTCTTCCGAAGGTGAGAGTGGTGCAGGGCTAATACTTTTAGCTCTGAATGGTACCAATGTTGAATACGCCTTGAGGTTTAACTTCAAGGCATCAAACAACGAGTCAGAATATGAGGCCATGATAGCAGGACTCTCCTTGGCAAAGGCCCTTAGGGTAAGATGACTCCTACTTCATAGTGACTCAAGGTTAGTTATTAATCAAGTGTTGGGGGTTTATGAGGCCAAGGATAAAAGGATGACCAAATACCTGAAGAGGGTGAGAATGATACTGAAAGGTTTTGAAGAGGTAAAGATGAAGAGAATACCTCAGCAAAATAACAGCCATGCAGATGCATTAGCAAGGTTAGCTTCGGCAACAAGGATAGACATCAAAAGGACAGTCTCAGTTAAGATCCTGCCCAAGGCGACCATTGAAAAAGAAGAGGTCAGTAACCCTTGCCTCAATTTGAACCTAGGGGATTCATATATGGACCTCCTTATCAGATATATCAGTGAGGGAGAACTGCCGAAATCAAAGCTAGAGAGGAGGAAACTGAGGTACAAAGCTGCAAAGCTCTCAATAATAGGAGATGTCCTATATAAGAAGGGATTTCTACTACCTCTCCTCAGATGTGTTCATCCAACAGAGGTTCCCCGCATCCTATAGTAGGTTCACGAGGGTTCTTTCTCTAGTAACATAGGAGGAAGACATTTGGCCAAGAGGATTATTACGCAAGGATATTGGTGGCTAACCTTGGCCAAGGATGTTGCGGCCTACGTGAAGAAGTGCGACAAATGTCAAATATTATTCACTATCCCCCATCAACCTCATCCGCCTATGACATCAATCAGTGCCCCTTGGCCATTTGCGGTATGGGGGATTAACTTAGTGGTCCCATGCCAAGGGCTACAAATAATTATCAATTTTTGATAGTTTTCATTGATTACTTCTCCAAGTGGGTAGAGGTCGAGCCAATGATCACGATTACAGAGCAGAAGACCTTTCAATTTGTTTGGAAGAACATCATATGCAGATATGGCCTCCCAAATACACTCATCTCGGACAATGGAACCCACTTCAAGAATTCTTCTCTGGAAAAATATTGCGAAAGAGTTGGGATAAAGCAATTTTTCTCTTCTCCTGACCGACCTCAGGCAAACGGGCAGACCGAAGTCACAAATAGAATAATCCTTGATGGGATCAAGAAGAGGTTAGAAAAAGCTAAAGGAAGATGGACGGAAGAGGTTTATGTTGTGCTATGGGCCTATAGAACAACGGCTAGGACTCCAACAGGGGAAACCATATTTATATTATCACATGGCTCAGAGGTCGTCATATCAACAGAAGTAGGACTCCCTACTCATATGGTTCAGACCTATGCCCTGAAAAGAATAGGGAGGAGAGAAGACTTTACCTTGATTTGGTTGAAGAGAGAAGGGAAGACGCAGAGATTAGACAAGCAGCTTACCAGCAGAGAACAACAAAGTTCTACAATCAAAGGGTAAAATCAAGGCCCATAACCGTGGGAGATCTAGTACTGAAGAAGACATTGCAGAAGTCAAACAAGCTTCACCCAAATTGGCATGGTCCTTACAAAGTGATTGAGGAGGTTTTACCCGGAACCTACAGGCTAGAAAACCTCGAAGCGGAACCTTTTTCCAATCCTTGGAATGCTGATCATCTAAAAAAGTATTACATATGATGCAGAAAGAGTTTTTATGTAAATGTATCATCTTATGAAGATATTATTAATGAGAAGATCAGTTCCCGTGTCAATTCTTGGTTCATTATGCTCTAGTGGTAGAATTTATGAGGATAACATCTTAGTTGATGACCTCAGACCTTATAACATCATAATTTGATGACAAGGTCTGAGGTGAGACATCATACTTGGATGACCTCGGACCTTAACATCATTGATTTGGTGAAAATTTGTTTATGAGGATAACATCTTAGTTGATGACCTCAGACCTTATAACATCATAACTTGGTGACAAGCTCTGAGGTGAGACATCATGCTTGGATGACCTCAGATCTTAAACATCATTAATTTGGTAAAAATTTGTGTATAAGGATAACATCTTAGTTGATGACCTCAGACCTTATAACATCATAATTTGGTGACAAGGTCTAAGGTCAGACATCATACTTGGATGACCACAAACCTTAACATCATTAATTTGGTGAAAAATTGCTTATGAGGATAACATCTTAGTTGATGACCTCAGACCTTATAATATCATAATTTGGTGACAAGGTCTGAGGTGAGACATCATACTTGGATGACCTCAGACTTTAAGATCATTAATTTGGTGAAAATTATTTAGGAGGATAACATCTTAGTTGATGACCTCAAACCTTATAACATCATAATTTGGTGATAAGGTCTGAGGTGAGACATCATGCTTGGATGACCTCAGATCTTAAACATCATTAATTTGGTGAAATTTTTTTTATGATGATAACATCTTAGTTGATGACCTCAGACCATATAACATAATAATTTGGTAACAAGGTCTGAGGTGAGACATCATACTTGGATGACCTCAGACCTTAACATCATTGATTTGGTGAAAATTTGTTTATGAGGATAACATCTTAGTTGATTACCTCAGACCTTATAACATCATAATTTGGTGACAAGGTCTAAGTTGAGACATCAGGATTGGATAACCTCAGATCTTAAACATCATTAATTTGGTGAAAATTTGTTATGAGGATAACATCTTAGTTAATGACCTCAGACCTTATAACATCATAATTCGGTGACAAGGTTTAAGGTGAGACATCATACTTGGATGACCTCAGACCTTAACATCATTAATTTGGTGAAAAATTGTTTATGAGGATAACATCTTAGTTGATGACCTCAGACCTTATAACATCATAATTTGGTGAGAAGGTCTGAGGTGAGACATCAAACTTAGATGACCTCAGACCTTAACATCATTAATTTGGTGAAAATTGTTTATGAGGATAACATCTTAGTTGATGACCTCAGACCTTATAACATCATAATTTGGTGATAAGGTCAGAGGTGAGACATCATGCTTCGAAGACCTCAGATCTTAAACATCATTAATTTTGTGAAAATTTATTTATGACGATAACATCTTAGTTGATGACCTCAGACCTTATAATATCATAATTTGGTGACAAGGTCTGAGGTGAGACATCATACTTGGATGACCTCAGACTTTAAGATCATTAATTTGGTGAAAATTGTTTATGAGGATAACATCTTAGTTGATGACCTTAGACCTTATAACATCATAATTTGGTGATAAGGTCTGAGGTGAGACATCATGCTTGGATGACCTCAGATCTTAAACATCATTAATTTGGTGAAAATTTGTTTATGATGATAATATCTTAATTGATGACCTCAGACCTTATAACATCATAATTTGGTGACAAGGTCTGAGGTGAGACATCATACTTGGATGACCTCAGACTTTAACATCATTGATTTGGTGAAAATTTGTTTATGAGGTTAACATCTTAGTTGTTAACTCAGACCTTATAACATCATAATTTGGTGACAAGGTCTGAGGTGAGACATCATGCTTAGATAACCTTCGATCTTAAACATCATTAATTTGGTGAAAATTTGTTTATGAGGATAACATCTTAGTTGATGACCTCAGACCTTATAACATCATAATTTGGTGACAAGGTCTAAGGTGAGACATCATACTTGGATGACCTCCCACCTTAACATCATTAATTTGGTGAAAAATTGTTTATGAGGATAACATCTTAGTTGATGACCTCAGACCTTATAACATCATAATTTGGTGGCAAGGTCTGAGGTGAGACATCATAATTGGATGACCTCAGACCTTAAAATCATTAATTTGGTGAAAATTATTGTAAACGCCGGATCCCCGGGAGGGTGATTTTCTCAATTAAAATCAAAGTCAATAATTTCCTTTTTAATATAAAACAATAGATGATGCGGAAGCGTTGAAAAAAGGTGATGGTTCAACTTCCAAAAATTAACAACAACAAGTTTTAATTAATCCAAGTCCTAGAATTTGCCTAAGTCATAATTTTCAATTATCCAAAGTTAGGCGAAACCAATTTTAGCAAACGACTTGAATAAACCAATTTTACCCAATATTTAATTTAAGTCCCAAATTAAATGAGTGTGATAATTAAACCAAATTTTATCTTGAAATTATCCTAAGCATGGATTCTAAATTATTGTGCAAGATAAAATAAACAATGTCACACTACGCCGAGATGTACGAGGAAAAACCCAAGACGGGAAATAACCTCGGACGGCCCTAGCCACAAGTCCACTAGATATGGAATTACAATTACAAGACAGATAGACTTACAACGACTGACTCGATCCCTCTCAAGCCTCGACGCTCCTTCTCGTAGAAACCTCTTCCTAGCGGACAACCTCGGAACACCACCGCGGTCTCGGAATCCACCGATGGGACTTTATATGGTCACCGTCACCCAAGCATGGAGCCTTTCTCCGTGTGGGTAGAATCTCAACAAAAGTCTTCTTTATGATGGGGTGTAGAAGCAAACCCGAAACGTCTCTTGAATTCGGTAGAGAAAATCGGTGCCAAAAACTCCAAGAAATTGATATAAATATAGAAACTTGGATAAACACAATTGGGTGTAAACTAGAGTGTGTATGGATTTTTCTTTGAAAAAATAACACTCAAAACATGATCTTTTTCCTTAAACAAATTTTGACTCAAAATACTCTCTAGGAGTTTGTATGGTATGAAAAAGATACCCCTTGAAAAATGATTCCCGTCCTTGATAAAGCCTTAAAAAATCAGTTAAGAAACAAGTGGGATAATGGGGTGAAAAATGCCAAAAAACTGCTCAAAACCGTTCCCGCCTGGCGTCTCGTTTGAACGAACTTGACTCTCGTTCGAACGAGACTTCTAACGAGCGACCAGCCTGGGCTCGTTAGAATCTCGTTAGATACCTCGTTAGAACGAAAAACTCGTTCGAACGACATATCGAACGACTGACCAGTTTAGGGTCGTTGGCAAACTCGTTCGAACGAAACTGGTCCGAACGACAAAACTCGTTCGAACGAAATCTGGTTCGAACGACCAGAAAGTTTATAAAATTCGATTTTGGCCCAGAAACTTTTATATACTTATTTTAAAGTTCTATTTGATTCTTTCTAAAAATAAAATGCAGTTTTTATTACACCTAACACCCAATACATATTGTTCCAAGCTCCTATATAAATATAATTACATTCATACCTTGGGAGCATGGAACCTTAGTTGATGACGTAGAAACGAGGCACACAAACCGGCATTTTGATGAAGCTTTAAATTCTTTGCCGCTACGTCTTCAACACACACTTCATAGGCTTGAGAATATTACAATAAATCACTAACCTATGAATAAATGTTTTTGTCCGGAATTGAGCCAAAACTATATATGGACTCAATTGGAAATTTGTGTCCTTACAAATCTCCTCCTTTGGCTATTCTGGGACAAAAACCAAACAAAATCCTAAAGGGCCGTCAAGCTCACTAGACTCAAACCATAACCCGCCCAAACTTGACTCAACCCAAGGATCAAACGCTTTGCCATAGAAAGATGCCGCTTTAGAATAATTCCTGCACACTTAAGCAAACTCATCAAATGCATAGGGAATATCAAAATATTAAATGCAATTAATTAATTACTCCCCCTAAATTAATTCTCCCTTTAAACACATGACCTACTTAGAAAGACGTCTCCCCCTAAGATAAATCTCCCCCAAACTAAGATACGATAATAATAGGATTAGATACCATTTCTCCCCCTATCATCATTCTCCCCCTTTTTGTTCGGGAATAGGCAAAGGATAAAGAACTAATAAACAGCATGTGAAAGCTTAAAGTGATAAGACATGAAAGCATATGGGCAATAAAAGCAGGGCAAAGACAAACAAATATCATATATATATACATTAGAAATATACCAATATAGTACTTGCATATATATAGATATAAACACACACATGACACAAAATACAATAAGTTTGCACACTCGTATGGCAAAAATGTGTCATATGGAAACGGAAGTGTAGGGGTGTGAACTAGAAACAATTAAATTTAGACCCAAACACTTAAGAAACGTTCACAGAGTTCTCATTTGATTGCAAACTTCATCACAGTTAAATATAACCTCATGTGACAATATAAAGATTGAACTCAATGAACAAACATACACAATGCATACAAGCCTAGCATGATGATGATTCTACAAACCAAATAGAGTCATGACATTAAAGACAACTAGGATAAACGGACATTGTGCAAACCGTTGATATACCATCCAATTCTCCCTCAATGAGCATATATATTCTTTTGTTTTTGAATGAATATATCAAACAAACATAGGCCTTGGCAATTGCTTTCTTTTAAATGCCAGATATTCTGTTTTTAGGCCTTTGGATCACGTATTTCTTTTAGATCCAATCAACGGTGGCTTACTATCGCAAAGGATTTAATTCATCATTTCGGAGCCCTTCCCCGTGCATATATTAATTTATCATGTTTTCATTTTTCGCACAAATCTCACATGCAACGGATTTTGACATGCACTAGTCCTCCTAGGTCATAGAAATGTAGATGACTAGATTGATAGGAGAACACCTCAAAAAGCTTAAATATAACATGTGACATTAAGATTTCAAAAGAGCTCGTGCATGTGTGAAAAGAGGCATATAGAAATAGAATCCATTTAAACAATACAAAATCCAACTACTCCATAAAATATGGTAAAGAACATATTAAGGATTGAAAATCTAAACCAAAAGTTCTAGCCACGTGGGAGCGTAAATGATGGGATTCAAACACAAGTATATGCCACATAAAGTGTGTCAAACAAAAATACACACCAAACAAAATCTTTTTGAGTTTTTAACATTTTTAATCAAAAAGAAAGATATATACTCAAAAGACTAAACAAAAATCATTTGTATTTTTCATTAAGCATAAATGAAATAAATAAAACACAAATGATAAACAAAAATCTTTTTATATTTTGCAGTTAAATCAAACACAAAAAATAATACAAAAAGATAAACAAGTCATAATTTCTAGCATGTGATATGAAATAAGGCAATGACTAGAAAATGACTAAACAAGCATACATTTAGCATATGAATATGGCATGAAGTACAAACGCTAAAGCATGCAAACACTAACACATTTATCCTTTAGATTTAGCAAGAGAGGAAGCATGTGAAAGTAAATGAGAATCAAAATCCCTATTTTGTAAGGAAATCAAGTCGGATTTCCTAACCCAAATTAATGAAGAATTACTATCTTGGGGTGTAGGAACGTTAGCTATCGTGGTTACTTTACTATGGGATTTTCTAGGAATTCGTTTAAGATCTAAACAAAATTGCCTAAGATGACCTTTTCGACCACAATGTGTACAAGTAAGAACATGTCGAAAAGATTTATCTAAAGAGTGATCATTAAATGCATTCCTAGAAGATTCTCCTAAAACATTGGTTTTGACTTTAGGGTTAAATTCATTACAAGAATTGAAGCCTAAACCAAAAGTGTCATTTTTAATTTGGACCGTTCCTAACATTTTATCTAGTTTTTCCGAACGACACTCCAAATCAAATTTGACATTACTAGAATCTTTTAATTTATTTTCCAAATCTAAAATTTTAGATTCTAGTAAAACATTTCGCTCTTCAAAAGTAAGAAGCTCCTTTTTCAAGGATTCCATTAAACCCCTAAGGCTATCTCTCTCGCCTTCTACATAGTTAAGCTTCTCTTGAAGAGTCCTCTCATGTGTCCTAAGGTCTTCTATTAAGGCACTTTCATCAATGACCTTTACACTCTCTCTTAAACTTGCTTCTAACTTCAAATTAGCTCTTTTTAATTTAATAGATTCTTTATATAATTCATGAAAAGCATTTTGAAGTTCACTCTCATCAACCTCTTCTTCATTTTCACTCTCTCTTTCTTCTTCACTCTCACTATCATCAAAAATAAGAGAATCATGTACAATGACCTTGGAAGTGGCATGTGCTATAATTTCATCATTCGATGAGTTCTCACTATCACTCACATGTCTAGCCATAAAAGCCACAAAATTTTTCTTAGTGGGGGAATCGGGCTTCTCTTCCTTATCACTATCACTAAGGGTCGCATTATATGCAGTGGATAGTTTACCCTCTTTCCTTAGTTTAGTGGGGCACTCATAAGCCCTATGGCCATAACCTTCACAACCAAAACATTTATTAGACTCGTCCCTATCTAAATTTTCATTAATAGTTTTAGGGATCTTCTCGGCTTTAGAAAACTTCTCGCTTTTATCATGTTTAGAAGAATCAAATTTCTTAAAATCATTTTTAACTTTATCTTTGTTAAATTTAAGAAATTTTCTAAATTTGCGAGCAAACAAAGCCATATCTTCCGATTCACTTTCACTATCGCTCTCTACTACTTGTTTGACCTCTTTTCGGGCTTTTAAAGCAACACCCTTTTCAATTTTCTTTTCAGTTTTAGAGGGAAACATATCTAGTTCATAGGTTTGTAAATCACCTACAAGCTCTTCTAATTTCGTAGAGGCTAAAGTGGGTAAAGAATTTAAAACGGTCACTTTAGGAATAAATCTATCGGGTAGGGACCTCAAAATTTTCTTTACAACACGGTCGTCAGGTATTTTCTCTCCCAAGTTAAAGGATGAATTAACAATATCAGAAAGTCTAGCATAAAATTTATCAAAAGTTTCTTTTTCATCCATTTTGATAGTTTCAAATTGAGTGGTGAGGTTTTGGAGTTTTGAAGCTTTAACGACACTAGTTCCTTCATGAGTTAATTGTAAAATATCCCAAGCTTCTTTAGCGGTTTCACACGTCATAATACGTCGGAATTCATCCGGTGCGACAGCGCTAAACAAGGCATTTAAACCACGGGAATTAAAATTAGCAAGTTTAAACTCATTTTCAGTCCATCTATCGGCGAGTTTGATAACACGTTCATTTTCAACTAAATAGGTTGGTGGGGAGTATCCGGTAACAACAGACATCCAAACTCTCTCGTCGATAGATTTTAGTGCCGATCTCATTCGCGCTTTCCAATACGCGTAGTTTGAACCATCGAAAATAGAAAATTTTGAAAATGGGGAAAAATCCATTTTAGCCAAAAATTAAAAGATCTTAACGAAATAATTTATCGTTTTTGGCTCTGATACCAATTTGTAAACGCCGAATCCCCGGGAGGGTGATTTTCTCAATTAAAATCAAAGTCAATAATTTCCTTTTTAATATAAAACAATAGATGATGCGGAAGCGTTGAAAAAAGGTGATGGTTCAACTTCCAAAAATTAACAACAACAAGTTTTAATTAATCCAAGTCCTAGAATTTGCCTAAGTCATAATTTTCAATTATCCAAAGTTAGGCGAAACCAATTTTAGCAAACGACTTGAATAAACCAATTTTACCCAATATTTAATTTAAGTCCCAAATTAAATGAGTGTGATAATTAAACCAAATTTTATCTTGAAATTATCCTAAGCATGGATTCTAAATTATTGTGCAAGATAAAATAAACAATGTCACACTACGCCGAGATGTACGAGGAAAAACCCAAGACGGGAAACAACCTCGGACGGCCCTAGCCACAAGTCCACTAGATATGGAATTACAATTACAAGACAGATAGACTTACAACGACTGACTCGATCCCTCTCAAGCCTCGACGCTCCTTCTCGTAGAAACCTCTTCCTAGCGGACAACCTCGGAACACCACCGCGGTCTCGGAATCCACCGATGGGACTTTATATGGTCACCGCCACCCAAGCATGGAGCCTTTCTCCGTGTGGGTAGAATCTCAACAAAAGTCTTCTTTGTGATGGGGTGTAGAAGCAAACCCGAAACGTCTCTTGAATTCGGTAGAGAAAATCGGTGCCAAAAACTCCAAGCAATTGATATAAATATAGAAACTTGGATAAACACAATTGGGTGTAAACTAGAGTGTGTATGAATTTTTCTTTGAAAGAATAACACTCAAAACATGATCTTTTTCCTTAAACAAATTTTGACTCAAAATACTCTCTAGGAGTTTGTATGGTATGAAAAAGATACCCCTTGAAAAATGATTCCCGTCCTTGATAAAGCCTTAAAAAATCAGTTAAGAAACAAGTGGGATAATGGGGTGAAAACTGCCAAAAAACTGCTCAAAACCGTTCCCGCCTGGCGTCTCGTTCGAACGAACTTGACTCTCGTTCGAACGAGACTTCTAACGAGCGACCAGCCTGGGCTCGTTAGAATATCGTTAGATACCTCGTTAGAATGAAAAACTCGTTCGAACGACATATCGAACGACTGACCAGTTTAGGGTCGTTGGCAAACTCGTTCGAACGAAACTGGTCCGAACGACAAAACTCGTTCGAACGAAATCTGGTTCGAACGACCAGAAAGTTTATAAAATTTGATTTTGGCCCAGAAACTTTTATATACTTATTTTAAAGTTCTATTTGATTCTTTCTGAAAATAAAATGCAGTTTTTATTACACCTAACACCCAATACATATTGTTCCAAGCTCCTATATAAATATAATTACATTCATACCTTGGGAGCATGGAACCTTAGTTGATGACGTAGAAACGAGGCACACAAACCGGCATTTTGATGAAGCTTTAAATTCTTTGTCGCTACATCTTCAACACACACTTCATAGGCTTGAGAATATTACAATAAATCACTAACCTATGAATAAATGTTTTTGTCCGGAATTGAGCCAAAACTATATATGGACTCAATTGGAAATTTGTGTCCTTACAATTATTTATGAGGATAACATCTTAGTTGATGACCTCGGACCTTATATCATCATAATTTGGTGATAAGGTCTGAGGTGAGACATCATGCTTGGATGACCTCAGATCTTAAACATCATTAATTTTGTGAAAATTTGGTTATGACGAGAACATCTTAGTTGATGACCTCAGACCTTATAACATCATAATTTTTGTGACAAGGTCTGAGGTGAGACATCATTCTTGGATGACCTCGGACCTTAAGAACATTAATTTGGTGAAAAATTGTTTATGAGGATAACATCTTAATTGATGACCTCAGACCTTATAACATCATAATTTGGTGACAAGGTCTGAGGTGAGACATCATACTTGGATGACCTCAGACCTTAACATCATTAATTTGGTGAAAATTTGTTTATAAGGATAACATCTTAGTTGATGACCTCAGACCTTATAACATCATAATTTTGTGACAAGGTCTGAGGTGAGACATCATTCTTGGATGACCTCAGATCTTAAACATCATTAGTCTGGTGAAAATTTGTTTATGAGGATAACATCTTAGTTGATGACCTCAGACCTTATAACATCATAATTTGGTGACAAGGTCTAAGGTGAGACATCATACTTGGATGACCTCAGACCTTAACACCATTAATTTGGTGAAAAATTGTTTATAAGGATAACATGTTAGTTGGTGACCTCAGACCTTATAACATCATAATTTGGTGACAATGTCTGAGGTGACAGATCATGCTTGGATGACCTCAGACCTTAAACATCATTAATTTGGTGAAAAATTATTTATGGGGATAACATCATACTTGGGTGACCTCAGATCTTATACAGTATTATAAGGCTTATGAAAACACCATTATATTGAGACTTCAGACCTTAACACAAACACATTGCATGACATAGAAAAGCATTCAATGAACATTCAGCCACTAAAGAAATAAAGCCCTCTTCAGAGCTAGATAAAGGATAAAGTTAAGAATTACAAAGCCACATGGTAACATAATTTATCATCAGAGGTTACAGTTTGAATTAGAAATTAAAAATTACAAAGAGCTTCACAAAATGGTCAAGTGTCTGCAGCCTCAGGGTTAGTTTCCTTGCCCCCATCTCCCTGGCCGAGGTTGGTCATTTCTACCCCATCATCTTGAGGACCAAAGTCTTCAGTCCTGGTGTCATCTTGGGGAGAAGTATCGGTAGGTGTGGCACCTCCTTCCTCCTCTACCTCTTATAAGTCCTGAGCAAATCAAGGATCGGCATAACCCAGACCAATAAAGTCAGAGGCTGCCAGGGTCCCTCATTCTTTCTCCCTCATTTTGGCCCATTTGCCAGTGGCCTTAACACCCCTTTCGAGGTACTCAAAGCCGAAGCTAACGAACTCATTAGAGATCTTGTAGTCCTCCAAGATCTTCTCTAAGGCATCCTCCAAAGCAGCCTTCACAGCAACGTCAACCTTGTGTTAGAGAGAGTCAGTCTGCATCTTCAAAGCAGAGGTATGGTCCTTTTTTATCTTGCCTATGTCCTTCTTCATCTGCTTGACCTTAGCTTTAGACTTCTCTGAAGAAGCCTTCAGACGTTCTACTTCAGCGTTCAAGGCAGCCTTGGTCTTCTGGGCCTCCTTTTCCTTCTCAATCAGTGGGAGTTTCCTCAAAGTCCAGTCAATAAACTGGTGCATGGTGAGGAGACCCTGAAGAACATGTGAAGAGATGTCAGTTCAAGGCTTGGTAAAATTCAAAGATGAGGTTACACTTATTCAGTAAAAGCAAATAGTCTTACTTGGATGGATCGGTGGAGACCAAACTTGGCCAGCATAGGGGTGTCCATTGAACGGAAGAAGCGTTTATCAGAGTCGGTCATGACAGAGTCGATAGCATCCAAGGCCTTCAGACTTTGGCCGATAAGACTGTCACCAATCTTCAGTTGCTTCAGACGAGTAACTAGTACATCCTTAGAGGAGATGGGGATGGCACGATCCCCCTTTGGAGTTTTCTTTTTCTTCCTCTGATCCTCAGGTGCAGGGTCAGCAGATCTTCTCTTCTTGGAAGCCTCAACCCTTGAAGTTGTAGGAGGAGGAGGAGGTGCAGTCAGATCTGCTTTTTTCACAAGCTTAGTGAGACTGGGGGCTTCCATTTCCCAAAGATCGTCAGAAATTCCCTTTGGGCGCTCTGCAAATAGAAAGGTCCGAGTTAACAAATCAGAGACATAAAAATCAGAGGTATAACTTGTTGAAATGATAAAGTAACTTACGGATCTCGATCAGAGGACTCCCCCCAAGGACAGTCTCAGAGTGGTAGTAGGCGGTCATCAAATTCTCGTATTTGACCAACAGACCATGTTCCCCCTGATCCTGAAGATCTTTTACCTTTTGAAGGTTATTCTGGCTTAACCCAGGGTCGGACCTAATATCCATTGACACCTTTCCCCATCTTAGGGGTATCCTCGGCTCTAGGATGAAGAGGGGGCACAGGGGCCAAACTCCCATGACCCTGAAGCGAAAAAGTATCGCGATTTCCAGTTGTGGTTTGAAGTTTGGGTAACCTGCAACATCTTCTAAGTTGACTTCCGAGCTAAAAAGTGGTAATAACTCGGATGATTCCTAGCAAAGGAGGGTATGTAGCACCCTGTGAAGACCTGGACGGGAAGGTCTGAATGATGGACCGCCCTCCATAAGACTATTGCTCTAATTATCACCCTCCAGGCATTGGGGGATAACTGGGAAGGGGCTAAGTTAATATAGGACAATATGGCCCTAATAATCGAATGAATGGGAAGACGAAATCCTAACTTGAACATCTGCTCATATAAGCAGATCTCACCATCTCGGCCACCGAAAGCCCTCTCTTCCCTCGGAGGTCTCCTAAGCTTTATGGAGGGAACTGTAGAATATAGATGTTTGAAGGCTAAGACGTCAAGTTCGTTGACAGTGCTCTCTATCTCGACTGCCTTCGAGGTGTCAACATCAATCTCGCTATCATCATCCTCGTCTCGATCAACGTCGGCTGGAGCAGATGAGGGATTACCATCAGGGAACCTCTGAGAAAACTCAGCCCCTGTGGCGGTTGACAAGGGAATAGCGTCAAGGATGGGTGGAACAGCCACACTCGGTCCTATAATTTTGACATCAGAGGTAGAATGTGAAATACTAGAACTCTTTTTAGAAGAGGTCCGACTTAAAACCTCAACTTGATCAGGGGTTTGATCCATCCTGATGGAATAATCAATGGCTTATTTGAAAGAATCCACATACATAGGGTCTGATGTTGATGACTCAGACTCAGACATAGGAATGGGTTCTACTGGGACCTCTGTAGGCATAGAGGGATCAGTGTATATCTGTAAGGACATTTTTGTCCATTATCAATATGTATGTCATACGTCGTTACACTGTTGAAGAAATTCAAGATCGCATCTACATCAACGGATCCGAATATCAAAGCGTCTTCAACATCATAGCCTCTGCGAGAATGAACTTGGTAAAATCGTGTGATATTGATTTTTTTAAAAATCAGTTTTGTGAAAAATCGCAATTTTTCCTATGGAGCACTTATATAATCAGATGCCTATTTTTGACGGGTCTAATTATGCCTACTGGAAAGCTCGTATGAAATCGATTTTAAAATCTATTGACGAGCGTGTTTGGTTGCTTTGCGAAAATGGTTGGACTCCTCCCACGGTCACTGTTAATAACATCACCACTTTAAAACCCGTGTCAGCCTGGACTGAAGATGATTATAAATTGTCCAATTTTAATTCCCGTGGTCTGAGTGCTATTTCTGGAGCTATCTCTCCTGAGGAGTTTCGCCGAATTATGACGTGCACCACGTCTAAAGAGGCTTGGGATGTTTTGAAATTGACACATGAGGTTACGAATGCGGTTAAAGAATCAAAATTACAAAATTTGTCCACCCAATTTGAAACTATCACCATGTCTGAGTCTGAATGCTTTGATGATTTTTATGCCCGTTTGTTAGACATTGTTAACACATGTTTTAATTTGGGTGAGGTGATTGATAACACGCGTGTCGTTAAAAAGATTTTGAGATCTCTCCCAAAACGCTTTATTCCTAAAGTCACTGTTTTGAACTCTTTGGGAAATTTGAAATCACTTAAGTTGGAAGAACTTGTAGGAGATCTTCAAACCTATGAGATTGACATGTTTCCCAAAACCATTAAGGCTAAGGATAATGGCATTGCTTTAAAGACTCATTTTAAGAAAAAGAAAGAAAAAATTTATGAGTCTCATTCTGAGGGAGATTTTGATTTTAATGACATGGCCTTGTTTGCGAAAAATTTTAAAAAATTTCTCAACATGAACAAAAGTAATTCTTCCAATAAAAAGAATTTTTTTTGAGAAAAATAAAAAGAAAGGAAAGGCCAAAGAAAGTGGTGAGAGGGAAAAGGAGAATGACTCCGATGAGGAGCGTGAGGAAAATATTGAGAACGTCACTTGTTTTGAATGTGGGGGTAAGGGACATAAGTCGTTTGAGTGTCCTACGTGGCTTAGAAAGAAAGGAAATAAAGTAGCTATGCCCGCCACACTTAGTGATAGTAGTGAAGGTGAGGGTGATGAGACTAGTGGTGAGAAGTTTGTAGCTTTTTCTAGTCGTGTGAGCACACCCACCTTATCCCACAATAGTGCACACGAATGCGATAGTGATGATTTGAGCGCTTCAAGTGAGGGAGAAAATGAGAGTGAAAGTGGAGATGAAAGTGAGCTCCAAAAAGCTTTTAAAGATTTGTACACCGAGACCTGGAAAACAAAGAAGTATAATAGGGATTTAGGTCGTCGGGTTTTAGATTTGGAGAAAGAGAAGGAGGTTTTGAGAAAGGAGAAGTGTGATTTGACCAGCACGTTGTCTAGTCTGACGACACATGTATCCCAACTCGAGAGTGATCTCGAACGTGCCAGGGTGGTCAAAGTTAAGTTTGAGAACACACCAAAGAAGGTTGAAAAGGTGGTTCTTAAGGGTAAAGGTGAGAAGTTAGGAATAAGTCATGACGGTGCTTCTTCTTCCCAATTAGCACCCGAGCCGGTTCCCACTTTAGTGATAGTTTCACATGTGTCTCACCCTAACCCACCTAGGCGTCCCATTCCTATTAGGAAAGTGCGTCCTAGAGTTTTTGAGAGAGGTGTTCCTAGGCCTATTTATGTTTGTTCCCATTGCAAGACGAGAGGACACCTTAGGGAATTTTGCTTTAAGTTGGGTTATGTGTCACGTTTTTCCCCTACACGTGTTTCAGGCCCACATGCACCCACACATGATACTTTACATGCTCCCGGAGACTACATGAGAGAGTTTGCACACTTAGGAGAGCAAGTTAAGTTTTTAGTCAAAACTTCACAAGAACTGATGGAGGTTTTTCATAAGTTGTCACCACCTTTGGAAAACCCCTCCGCACCTAATGATTGAGGTTTGACTTGTTTACTAGCATAGGACGATTTTCATGATGTCATTGTTTGCCTATTGCTAGTATGTATCATTTTGTATGTTTTATCTTTTTTGAAAATTTTGAAAAATACAAAAAGATTTTATTTTGATAATTTTTTTTTGAAAAATCCAAAAAGATTTTTGTATTTTGTTTGCACCGTTTATGGATGAACACTTTGGATGACCAAGTCACAACATCATTCCATTTTCATGTGACTATTTGATAGTGTTTTGAGGCAATAGGTCAATTCATCCATGTGCTTTGTAATGTTTGGAGTCATTAAGATGTAATTAAGTGTTACTTCCTACATGTTTGACTCATGTTTCCTTTATTGCACACATGCACGAATTTGTTTGATTATTGTGCTTGTCTTATCACATGTTGGTTGGGTGTTTTCACTTCAATCCTGTCTTTAAAACGAACCAAGCGCGATAATTTTTATAAGGAAATTGTGCATATAAGAACCGTTTTGTGAGTTTGTGTGCTTTGTTTGAAAACGGGGAAGGGCTGTGAAAGGTTCATTTTGTCTTTGCGAATACTAAGCCACCGTTAAATTGGGCCTAAAAAATGGAGGAATTTTATTATCCGGGGTCCAAAGAGGTTAAATGAGCCCGAAAAAATTTAAAGGGCAATAAAAAGAAATTCATGCCAATTATGGGCCATTTAGGTTTTTGCACCAATTCTCCAAAGTTTGAGAATTTAGATCACCTCTAAAAGAAAATATAAATGAGGGAGTTTGGTTGGAGAATTTAAAATAGGTTTGCACGTCCTTGAAATGCTTGAAAATGCACTACATAGTTTTGGACGTCATTGGTGTGGAAATCATTTTGACTTTGATTTGTTGATTTGCATAAGACGATGTCATTTAAATTCAATAAATTTTTTTACACCTAAGGATACTTTTGATGTTCATTCGTTAGGGGTACACATATGCATCGTGCACATATGATTGATTGAGTTGATTTACCTATCGAATGTGTTCACACCCATTCATTCCATTTCCATGACTTGGTTGTTTGAGTCTAAATCCATGGTGTGATTTTTTGTATCATATTTGTTCAAATTGGTATCTTATTTTTGTACGAAAAATTTTAAAAATTCAAAAATAGTTTGTGAATATTTGTTTGAGCATCTCCTTGTGAGAGCACGTTTACCATATTATTTGATGCCCTATTTTGTATACCGTGACACCCCGATTGTGCTTATTTGATTCATTCTTCTCATCTGTCTATTTGGGGACATCATAAAAAGGGGGAGAAAGAATTATCATATTATGGGGGAGTTTGAATTTTGGGGAGTTTTTGAGATTTAGCTTATGCTTTTATCATTAGTTGGTATCTATGTTTATCTCATTTCAAACTCGATATGTCACGTGGTATTTGCTTTGTCTCATGTGTGTAGGTATGAAGATTGAAGATCAATATGTTGCACACCCTGATGAGAAAAGCTTTGAGATTTGATGATTGTTGAAGATTGAAGAACAAACGATGAAGATTTAAACATTTGTATCTTTCCATCTTTAGGGTTAATGGGAGGGTATATTTGTATAGGTCATTATTTGATAATTCGGATTTTTTATGTATGTACCGGCATAGACATAGGGGGAGATTTGTAAGGACATTTTTGTCCATTATCAATATGTATGTCATACATCGTTACACTGTTGAAGAAATTCAAGATCGCATCTACATCAACGGATCCGAATATCAAAGCGTCTTCAACATCATAGCCTCTGCGAGAATGAACTTGGTAAAATTTTGTTTTTACGTTCCTTAAAGTTCATATTTAGTATTGAGAAATTTTTATAAAATGTTTTTTATAAAAATAAGAAGTAAGTTTTTTCAAGCAAAATGAGGCTTTTAAAAGTTTTTTTTAGTTTTCTGGGAAGCCGGACCAGTCCGCCTCTATATCGGTCCGCCCCTCAACCGGACCGATTCGCTTGCTGCAGATCCAGTAAACCCCGGACCGAAAGCGAACCGAAGAAGCCATTTTTTAAAATAACCGATCCGAGGTCGGATCGATCCGCCTCCAAGCCGGACCGGTCCGCCTGGGATAAACTCGAGCAGTTCTGTAACTGTTTTTAACACCAACTTATTTTTCCTATATATATAACTATTTCGGTGGTGTATTTTTTCAAGTCTTTGAGAAAACGTTTTTAAGAGTACAAACACAACAAGACTTCAATTTTTGATGTGCCAAACATCTTTTTGATTCACACACAAAAATCCCAATTACTTTTGTGAATCTTTTGGAACCCTAGAACACAAACTTTGTTGTTGTTCATATTTTTGGAGAGATCTTTGCAACCGAGGGCTGCGTGTCATTGCTGAGGGAGCCTCTACAAAGTTTTGTGGCTGCGAGTCATTGAGGAGAGCTGTGGTTCTTCCTTTGTTGTTTGGGCTGCGAGTCCTTGGAGGGTGCTGCGTGTATTCTCTTGCTGAGTTCAAGACTGTGTGTCTTTGTGGGTTGGCTGCGCGTTGATCCATTGCAGATTTCTCTATGTAATTATAAGTTGCGACTTGTATATTCATAGTGAAATAAAGGTTTTACCCGAAAGGGGTTTTTTTCCTGAAATCTGTGTCTCAGCATATTTTTGTGTCACATGCTTCATTTATTTATGGGTTGACACACGCACCTTAGATGCATGTTTAGGGACTCTAATTAAATAAGGGTTACTTGGAAACTTGCGAATTTAATTTAAATTGATATCACACAGTCATACGACTTCTCAATATCACTTTCAAAGGGGATGGAAATATAGGCCTGAGAGGGAATGCCTCCTCCCTACGAGCTTCCTCTTGGGCTCGTTCTATTTGCCAAATATTATCTAAGGTTTTCTACCTAAGAGAAGAGAATTCCTCTAAGAGTTGATAAAGGGGTATGAGCATATGGGGACGACCCTACACTTATAGACTCAAGCTAAAAACAAACAACTTGACTGGAACTGCCTAAGGATCAAACTGGGGTTTGAAACAAGAACAATCAATAACAGTCTACTGGGAAACTCATAGGCTCATCGGAAAACCTAAACTACTGCCGAAAAACTCAAATGGATACCAGAAAATGCATCAAAAATGATAATAAGGCTGGAAAAATGGAGAAGAAGAGGTAATAGACAATACCTGAAGAAATACGAGGAGAAGAAGGGTTAGATTGACAAGAAAAATCCACCAAATGCACTCTTGATCAAGCTCTAGAAGAGAGAGAAAGAAAAGAAAGTTCAGGCAGGAATAATGAAGAAATGAAGAAGAAAGAGAGAGAAAATGGTTAAAACCCTCAAAATCCACCTTCACGCACCCTAAGGCCCATCATTGCCTTGGTAAGCCCAAAAGACCATAATCATTGCACTTGCCAAGTACGCAATCTACTTCAGAAGCTGAAACTTGTCAAGATAGTATTGGCACTTATAGAAACCTAACCTCGGACATGTATACCCCTTAGTCACCTGTTCACATAGGTAACTAAGGGCTAGGGGTGATTGATATGCCCTACATGTACCCAATAGCTTAGAGACATCAACATCGACCTGGCATATGGACGAGGTTAGAAGGGAGTTAGATTGGAAATAAGCAGTCTCATCCTAAGCAAGGTCGGCCATGGCCGACGTTACTAGTTACCTCACAGTCAGACAACAGTTGAGGTCTTCATGATCCATGGGGGGAGTTATTCATCTGGTCATCCAGGGCTGGCATCACGACTACCTAATATAGAAACCTCGACTGGGTGTAAGTCAAGGTTGTAAGGACAACACCATCATCATAACCAACCTCGGCTGAGAAGCAACCGATGTTCCAAACCAACTCCTGCATAACCTCGGCCCAGGCCGACATTACGAATCCACTTATCTTACCTAGGCTTTATATGAGCTGAGGCCATCATGAATAATCTCAAATTGGGCAACAGCCATATTTTACCAACCTCGTACTCTTCCAGGCAAAGGTTGGTATCAATCGAAGACAGCCGAGCCTTTACTCGCATATGTGTGGTTGGGAACACGTGTACTAAAGTCAGTTATAACAAATCAATCCCCTCACGTGGAGGAATATTTCATCGTTATTCTCTACATGTGACAGTGACAGATGTCTTCATCAGATTGGCTAGATCAACGCACACATGCTCATGGCATGCATGAGGGGTGCATTACACCCATACACACTATATATACGTGTCTTCTCCTATATGGAGGGGGATCCGAAAATAGCAACCCTAGATGAAACTCTATCCAAATATACAGTAGGGAGAGAAAGCTTGAGAGATTGTATCCATGGCCATTAGTGCCTTATATCAGTGACCTTACTCACTCACTTGCACAGTGGACGTAGACCTAATTGGCTAAACCACTTAAACATTTGTGTTCGTCCTCTTCTCCTCATCTCTATCTCTTATACTTGTATATACTCGAGCTTCCATATTTATCGCTAATTTGATCTTATAAACACCTTGAAGGGTGGTGCTTTTTTTAGCATCATCAATGATGATGTTGAAGTTACCAACCAAGTCCCAAAGCCAAGCAACCCTACTGTTGTTGGGTCGGCTGAAGCCTGAGTGTCTCTTCTGCATGTTTGAATTTTTGTGAAGCTTTTGTATAACCTCTTTTATTTGATGAACTGTAACCTCTTCTCTTATAACAGTGTAATAATTTTTTCCTCGAATGAATGCAGTTCCATTTCCTTTATTTCTGTTGCTTTTATTTACTTATTACTTTGTTATTTAATGTCTTTGACGTTTCCTTTATCCATCATATTACACAATTTGAGTAATGGGAATCAAAGTAAGTAATAGCAGACACATATAACTCGCCAAACGAATGATGTTAAAGGTTTGAGGTCATCAGGCTAATGATGCTTCACCTCATATTTCACCATATTAATGATGTTTAAAGGTCTGAGATCACCAAACTAATGGTGTTTCACCTCATAATTAACCAAATTAATGATGTTTAATGTTTGAGGTCACCAAGTTAATGATGTTTCACCTCATATTTCACCAAATTAATGATGTTAAAAGGTCTACGGTCACCACGTTAATGTTGTTTCACCTTATATTTCACTAAATTAATGATGTTAAAAGGTCTAAGGTCACCAAATTAATGGCTTCACCTAATGATTCACCAAATTAATGATGTTTAAAGGTCTAAGGTCACCAAGTTAATGATGTTTCACCTCATAATTCACCAAACTAATGATGTTTAAAGGTCTGAGGTCACCAAGTTAATGATGTTTCACCTCATATTTCACCAGAATAATGATGTTAAAGACATACATTGTAACAAAAGCATTAGCACAACATTACTATCTTTTCATTAGCATCCTCTGTATAAATTGATACATGTATTACAAAAAGATAAGAACAATTTCAACATCATAAGTAATATTTCTTTAAGTGATCGGCATTCCAAGGGTTAAAGAAAGGTTCTCCTTCAAGATTTTCTAGCCGATAGGTACCTGGCACAACCTCATCAATGACCCTATAAGGACCATTCCAGTTGGAATGGAGATTATTGGTTTTCTATCATGTCTTCTTAAGGACTAGGTCTCCCACAGCTATTGGCCTTGACTTTATCCTCTGATTATAGAATCTTGCAGTTTTCTACTGATAGGATGCTTGCCTTATCTCTGCATCCTCTCTTCTTTCTTCAATTAAGTCAAGATGAAGTCTTCTCTCTTCTTTATTCCTCTGATGGTCATATTTCTGAACTTTATGAGTGGGTAGCCCTATCTCTGTTGGGATAACAGCCTCTGAGCCATGGTCTAGAATGAATTGAGTTTCCCTTTTGGGTGTCCTTATTGTCGTACTGTAAGCCCAAAGCACGACATATACCTCTTCTATCCACCTTCCTTTGGCCTCTTCTAACTTCTTCTTTATCCCATCAAGAATTGTTCAATTTGTGACCTCAGTTTGGCCGTTTACCTGGGGTCGTCCAGGAGAAGAGAAGAACTGCTTGATCCTTACGCTTTCGTAGTATTTTTCTAAGGATATATTCTTGAATTGGGTTCCATTCTCTGAGATGAGGGTGTTTGGAAGACCATACATGCATATGATGTTCTTCCAGATGAACTAGAAGGTCTTCTGCTCAGTGATTATGGTCATTGGATCGGCTTCTACCCATTTGGAGAAATAATGAATTTCCACTATTAAGAACCGATAGTTGTTTACAGCTCTTGGCAAGGGTCCTACCAAATCAATGCCCCATATTGCAAATATCCAAGAGGAGCTGATAGAAGTCAGAGGTTTGTGTGGCTGATGGGGAATGATGGAGAACCTCTGACACTTATCACATCTCTTCACATATGCAGCTGCGTCTTTGGCCAAGGTCGCCCACTAGTATCCCTGAGTAATTATCCTTTTAGCCAATGGCCTCCCTCCTATATGGCTTGAACAAGATCCCTCATGCACATCATGAAAAATGTGTGGAACCTCTAAAGGGTGGACGTATCTGAGGAGAGGGAGCAGGAATCCCTTTTTATACAAGAAATTACCTACAATAGAGAATTTTGCAGCTCTGAACCTTAGCTTCCTCCTTTCCAGCTTTGATTCTGGTAGTAGTCCCTCTCTAATGTATTTTATAAGGGGGTCCATCCATGAGGTCCCCAAACTCTGATTTAAGCAAGGTTTAGCAATCTCTTCCTCTTCGATTATTGGCTTGAGCAGAATCTCGACTGGCACTATTCTCCTTATGTCTATTTTTATTACTAAGGCCAACCTCGTGAGTGCATCAGCTAGGTTGTTATCTAGTTGAAGTATCCTCTTCATCTTTACTTCCTTGAAGATTTCTAGCATCGTTATCACTCTCTTCAGGTATCTGACCATCCTTTCATCTTTGGCCTCACATACCCCTAGGATTTGGTTCACGACTAATCTTGAGTCACTGTAAACTAGGAGTTGGCCGACATTTAGGGATTTAGCTAAAGAGAGACCTTCTATTAATGCCTCATATTCTGACTAGTTATTGGAAGCTTTAAATTTTAACCTCAGTGCATATTCAATATATGTACCATCTGGTGCAGACACTATCAGCCCTGCTCTACTTTCGCTTTCACAGGTCGACCCATCAACGAAGAGGTTCCAGATAGTTTCATATAAAGAAAAGTTACCCTCAGCTAGGGCCCCCTACCTAAAGAAGTATCTCTCTTCTTTATTCTCAACCGTTCTTTATTTGACAGTACTTGTGTCGGCCTCGTCTGAAGTTCGATCGACGTTTCTCTCTACTCACACATCTGCAGCATCTTGATTCTTCTTAACCCCAACCTCATCCTAGGTAAAATCGTCCAAAAAATCTGCAAGTGCCTATCCTTTGATAGCAACCATGGGTTGATAAACAAAATTGTATTCCCCCAACTTGATTGCCCAGGTCATTAGCCTTCCTGACTTCTCAGGCTTATGGAGGACCTATCTTAATGGGGAATCAATGAAGACGACCATGGTGAGCCTGGAAGTATGGCTTCATCTTCCTATAAGCATGTATCAAATCACAAGCTAACTTTTCAATCCGGTGGTACTTGTGCTCAGACCCTTGGAGTGTTTTGTTGTCGAAGTACATTGATCTCTGCACTTCATCCTCTTATCTTACTATTGCAACACTAACGGTTGGCTCTGAAACGGCTAAGTATACATATAGCTTCTCACCCTGAATTGACAGGATAGTAGTAGGGCAATCGAGGTAGGACTTCAGCTCTTTAAAATTTATGTCACATTCCTCATTCCATTCTAAGGCCTTTCTAAGAACTTTGAAAAAAGGAAGACATTTATCTATAGATCTAGATACGAACCTGTTAAGTGCAGCCACTCGTCCGGTCAGCCTATGAATGTCTTTGACGGTTCTGGGTGTGTTCATTTCTAACAAAGCCTTAATCTTCTCAGGGTTAGGCTCTATTCCCCTTTGATTGACGATAAAGCCCAAAAACTTTCCTGCTCCTACCCCAAAGACGCATTTGACCGGTTGAGCTTCATTATATATTTTTCCATGGTGTCAAAAGTTCTTTCAAGGTTGGCCACATGGGTGTCGACCTTCAGACTCTTCATCAGCATGTCATCCATGTAAACTTCCATGGTCTTGCCTATCTGATCTTTGAACATCTTATTTATAAGATGTTGGTATGTAGCCCCTGTGTTCTTTGGGCCTAAGGGCATGACCTTGTAGTAATAGGTCCCCTTATCTGTAATAAAGGCCGTCTTCTTTGAGTCAACCGAGTCCATAAAGATTTGATTATATCCAGAGTATGCATCTATGAAGCTCATGAGCTCATGTCCAGCTATGGCATCCACCATCTGATCTATACGAGGTAAGGGAAAAATGTCCTTTGGGCAAGACTTGTTTAAATTGGTGAAATCTATACACATCCTCCATTTCCCATTATCTTAGGTACTATGACAGCATTAGATAACCACTCAGGGTATATAACTTCTCTGATGAACTTAGCTTCTTCAAGCTTTCAAACCTCCTCTCTGATGACATCATACATCTCTCTTGAGTATATTCTTCTTCTCTGCCTAATGGGCTTGGCATCCTCTACAATATTGAGTTTATGACACATTATCTCAAGATCAATACCTAGCATGTCTGCATGGCTCCATGTAAACATACTCTGTCTCTTCCTTAACAGCTTTACTAGCTCCTCCTTGATCTCAGGCCTCGGGGCTTTACCAACTTGGATGGTTTTTTTCGGCTCATCCTCATTGATGACGATGTATTCTACCTCCAATTTTTCCTTATTGAACCTTGTGATGTAATCTCTGAGGCTTTCATTCTTCCCCTGCTTGGCATACAGCAGATGGGTTTTTTTCTTCTGAGGTCTTACCCCAAAACAAAAGTTATGAAGTGAACCAGATATGTGCAACCCCAATCAAAGTGCTTGAGAAAGCTCAGCACCTCATTTCATCAGGGATGGAATAGATATCAGCTGCAGACGGATACATCTTAATATGATGGGCTAGGTTGTTACTTCCATCGTACTTGGGAGACACCATTGGAGGTTTAAACTTAGAAGGGGTCGGGAAGCTGACAATCCTTGCTACAAATGGGGAACCTTCCGAGTATCCCCTCTACAACGGGTCTCGACTTTTCAAGAGATCTATAATTTTGTTTTTAAGTCTCTGAATAGAGTCATTCCATGGTTTATCAACTTCGTCTTGGCCGAGGTTGTCCACAGCCACCTCCAAGGGGTGGACTGAGGGTTACCCAGTGATAATACGCGAATATTGCGTATTTCATCTGTTAACATACGCGTTATTAGACCCCTCGGGTATCTTATTCCCTATATTTATGCTCGTTAACCATACAACCTCATATTTCTATGTTAACATGTTTTGCAGGAGTTAATTGAGCTTTTATAGGTATTTGGATGCTAAGTATGAAGTTTGGACACATTCCGGTGAAGTTTCATACATTTCTGCACGTTCAAGGGAAATTTAGTCTTTTCACAGTTTGGTCACCTAGCCCAATATTCACATGAAATTTGTAGCCCTCCTCGCAAGCTTCGTGTGGCCGTAAACTGTGCTCGATTCCGATCCCTAATAAAGAAGTTACGGCACTTTTGGCGGAAGAGAAAAATAATGAAACCAAATGAGAGGAGAAGAGAAGGAAAAGGAATGCAGGGGGCACAGACCTGTTTGATCGATCGATCGATCAAAAGGATCGATCGATCAATCCCTCTTTATTTCTGAAATCGTGGGAGACAGTGGGCTCAAATTTGATTGATTAATCGATCGACCAAAGGGGTCGATCGATCGATCCCCTGTTTTTTGAGATATTTTCCTTTTCTTTTCTCCCAACTTACTATATAAGGGAATTTTGTTGTAATATCAGATATGCTTAGTTTTAGAAGATATTTTAGGTTAGGGTTTGGTTTTGAGACCTCATCTTCCTCTCTTCTTTGGGTGACATCCATTTAGTTTTGTAAGATTGAATGATTCATTATCATCTCCTTTAATATAGTTTTTTTCTTTATTTTCCTTGCCTAGATAATTAGTTTCCATGCTTTTAGTTAGTTTAATTGTGTTTATTTCTTACTTTCTTAGTTAATTGGTTTAATTTAGTTTAATTCATATATTACCCTTAGATAAATAGGGTTGGAATTTCGTTCCGCCATTACCGGGCCCCGAGCTCTGAAAATTAGGTTTTGTGAGAAATTGCGTTTAATTGAACCCACCCGAATTAAAGTTGCATTATTATGCGTTTAACTTTCTCTGTCATGAAACTTTAGTGTTTATAGCGATAATCCGAATTTAATTCGCGCGCGACCGTTTTTCGATTAAATTTTTATTCACACAAGTTTGGCTTAAATTCCTTATTGTGTGAAGTTTATGATTAATTGAGGATGCTCGATTAAATTTCTCTCGAGACAAAATTCTGATTAATAGTTGTTTCGATCCGTATGGTTTGACGCTATCCCGATCCTCGCTTTACTTTTATTTAGACTTAACTCCTCTCTTTTCTTTTATTTACAAGCACACATCACCTTTTACACTTTTATTCATGAATTAATAAATCTTACAAGATATACTAACACTCCCTGTGGATTCGATACCCGACTTACCGCTATAATTGTATCGCAAGTGTAGTCATAACTTAGGTTTTTGTATCAACGTGGTGAAACATAAAATAATGACCGGCGTCTTGACCGATATCGCGTTTCACGCGTGATCACCCAGCTACTGGACAACGTCAGCTATTGACCTCCCCCTGGCCACAATCTCGGCCATGTGGGGGTCGACCATGATGAGGACGATAGTCACCTCCTTCTCTTCTAGAGCTAGCAACACTTGTTGATCTGGGTATTCTCTCCCTCGGATCATTAACTGGGCCAAGCCTTTCAAATGATGACCCTCTACTCAAGCGATCAAAAGCTGATCCTCTTCGGTGTGCATCATAGTCTCATCTCTCACACTAACCTCGGCTCCTGCTGGATAGGTCGTAAGTGTTATTTGAGATCTCATACGGCTCCTAAAAGTCTGTCGGATCATCCTCTGCCTCAATGTCATCGTACCTATCCTCAGGGCAAGGGTTTCCTTGCCTCCCCAGGCGTAAATGCCTAGGGTCAGCAACATCCCTCCTCTGCTGAGGAGTAGGTAGGTCCTTTCGTGGTGCCTGGGGTGGTCCCTTGGCCTCTTCATGTGGCTGAGCAGCAGCCAGAGTTATCATCTTCGTTGAGACCCCAGGTGGTCTCATTATTATGTTCTGGCTTAGCTGGGCAAATTGTTCATGCATCGCTTGTTGAGTTTCCACTAAGGACTTCAATGTTGTTGCCCCCTCAGCCATCTCGGACTGAGGTGGAGCCTGGATAGAACTGGGTCCTCCAACACCTGATGATGGAGGTGGTAACTCTGGTTCCATATAATAACACTAGAGAGCTAGTAAATGAAAATACAGGAAAGATTGGTACCTTTAAGGAGCTCTTTCAATAGTGAAACAGCTCCACGCGATGGGGGAGGAGTGATGCACCACAAGAGTCTCTGGTGAGGCCAAGCTTCAAGAAGGAAGAGATATAGCTTCTCGTTCCCATATACGGTGCCAAAATGATGATGCTATAAACATCACCACCAGATGAGGTGTTGATAAGCTCAAGCTAGTAATAACGATGGTAGCACGGGAGTATATATATCTGGTAGAAGGTTGTGAGGAGAAGAAGAGAAACACTAGTATATAAGTGGTTCATCCAATCTAGCCTACATCCACTGTGAGTGTGTGAGTAATTTCACAATAATGGTGGCACTAATGGCTTGTGATACAATCTCTCACTTTCTCTCTCTACTGTGTATAATAGCACAGTTTTTGCTAGGGTTACAATTATCAATCCTTTACAATGTAGGAGAAGACAAGTATATATCGTGATTTGAGGGTGTAGCGTACCCCCAAGCATGTAATGAGCATGTATATGAGAATTGAACCAGTGTATTTTTTACACCTAGTTGATCTCATGTAGATAATAATGACTAAATATTCCCTCACATGAGGGGAATGATTTAGTTATAACTGCCTAACCCATGTGTTCCAAGTCTTTCATGTCTTTGTGTGTGCTCAGACTTGTGACATCATATGTAGTAACCTCGGCCTGGCCAAGTATGAGGTTCGGGAAGTCTGATATTATTGCTTTGTCCTGTCAATCATCAGTATGGCCTCGGCCTGAAATATTAGACGAGGTTAGGATGGAACATCGGTTGAGGCTGAGTATGATGTTGACTATAGCTTAATCCCATAAGATGCTATTGACCTCGGCTGCTGACCAGCCGAGGTTGGTCAGTGAGGAGCTGACCTTCTAGGAGACGACCTTCCCGATGGTTGTTGTAGGCCTCATTTCAACTCGACTGTGAGGTAGGCCGAGGTTAGTGACCCTGGGAACGAGGGTACACTTTAGGCATATCAATCACCCCCTAGCCCTTAGTCTTCTATGTAATTAGGTGACCGAGGGGTATGAGAGTCAGGCTAACGAAGGGATGTTTTGATGTCTTGGGGTTTGGAGTGGTTCCTTAGACACATGTCATTCACGAAAGAAGCTAGCTTTTTCCCCAAGATATAACGATTTTGGCGGCACCTTTTGGTTTTAGTGTGTAATATTTTATCCAAATTTTCTAACCTATACTCCAAATAAAATTTGACATTACTCGAGGATCTCGATTTATCTTCTAACTCCACAATCTTAGACTCGAGAAAATACCTAGACTCTTCAAATTAAAGAAGTTTTCTCCTCAAAACCTCCATCAAACCACGAAGCCTATCTCTCTCTCTCTCTCAATATACTCGAGCTTCTCATTAAGAGTCTTCTCACGTGGCCTAAGATCCTAAATTAATTTAGCATAATCATTACCTACGACACGTTCCATTATCTTAACTTCTAAATGCAAGTTGTCATTTTTCATCTTTAGCGACTCAGCTTATAACTCCTAAAAGGCCACTTGAATCTCACTATCCTCCTCATTATTTTATTCTTCATCATCGCTCCTCTCATCACTAGCTTGGTAACCTATAAACCGAACCTCATAACCGTTATGCTCATGCCAATGGGAGAACACACTTCATTTAATCCCATATGACTAGCCATGAACGCAGTGTAGTTGCACTCTATGGGGAAATTAACTTCCTCTTCCGACTCACTATTATATACCTTAGGTTTATTGCCCCTTCCTTAGTCTAGTGAGATACTCACGAGAATAGTACCAAAACCCTTGGCATTAAAAGAATTCATCCCGGTCATCCACCTTCTTAGGACCATCCATATTCTTCCTATCATGGTCTTTACAAATTTTAGGTTCCTTAAAACTCTTCTCATCTATAAGAATAAGAAACTTCTTTAACTTCCTATTAAATCTAGCAGTCTCTTCAGCGTCAAGCTCATCGTCACTATCAGAATCTGACAAGTCCTCTTTTCGAGCTTTCAAAGTAATGCCCTTCTTTTCATCTTATTTCTTTGTAGGATAAATGTTCATCTCATAAGTTTGAAGATCACCAACAAGATATTAGATTCTCATAGTATCGACACCACTTAAGGAATCTAGGATCGTGACTTTAACATTAAATCTTTCAGGAAATTACCTTAAGATTTTTTTCATAACTCTAAACTCGAGGATAGGCTCTCCTAAGTTGAACGAGGAATTGTCAATATCCGATAATTTGGCATAGAACTCATCATAGGACTAATTCTCTAACATCTTAATCATCTCAAACTTAGTCATCCGATTTTGTAACTTGGAAAACCTAATAATATTTGTTCCCTCGTGTGTGGATCGTAAAATATCCCAAGTATCCTTCGTGCTCTCACAAGTCATAATATTTTTAAACTCTTCAGTAGTTACAGCACAAAAATAGCATTCACACCCTTGTAATTAAAAGTTGAGCCATTATTTTCAGTCGATGTCCAAGAGTTATACGCCTTAGGAACACCACCTTCAGTGGGAGGAGTCCACCCAAACTCAATCGAGTTCCAAACGTTCTAATCTAAGGATTTCAGGAAAAATCGCATTTGCACCTTCTAATAGGGATAGTTTGATCCATCAAACAACGGAGGTCATGATATGGAACACCATCTCGGTTAAACTCCATCTAAACCCTAAACAAGAACAAAATAGGGATCTAACATAGCAAACTAGTGTAACTCACTCTGATACCAATTTGAGAAAACTAAGTTCCCTAGGGTTTGTATAGAAAAACACCACTAAGTTTTATTTTCAAAATTTTTAATTCACTTGCACCAATTTAGAAAACCATAAGTGTTGTGTAAAATAACTTATCAATTTTAGTCTTGAACTAATCATACATCCACGTAAGTATAAGCAAGAGTAAAATATCTAAAGCACAACACAGCGATGTATGAGAAAAACTCACAATGAAAAAATCTCTAACAACGTAGCCACACAAGTCCACTATGATATAGGCAGTTTACAAGACCAATTTAGACTTACTCACAGACTCAAAGCTTTCAAGTGTTGACACACTTACTTGATCCGTGTATCCTTCTTCGTATTCACTGTTGGACGCCTTCCAACAGCTACACAACACAGGCTATTTCCCACATTTTGGTATCCCACCGATCTTACTTGTCTAGTGACCAATCTAGCCGTCGCACAACACCAAAAATGATATCCACTGCAGGAAATGCTATCACAATATAAACAGCATACCACCTTGATGCAAAAGAGGGAGAACTCAAAATGATATACGCATATATGATTCATGGATCTCAAATATGGATGTAAACTAGGGTTTTGATTTGGAAAAAAATTCTCAAAAAACACATAAAGTTGGAGAGCATTCTAAACAAGTTTGGGAACTAAAAAATCTTGGAAAAATCTTTTTTAAATCTACTACTTCATACCCTTAGTTATAGGAGGTTTTCCAAAAATGAGATAAATTTGAAAATTAAGTTTACATTGGAAAACATGTCATCTCATTCGATTATAATTGGATATAATTCAATCGAGACTGCATATCTCGTTTAAACACCTTCTGATGAGACTTTAATCGAGGTTCCAAAAAATGATAGAAATAGCTCGCTCAAAGCTTGTTGGATCAATGTTTTAACGATGTGTGTAAACTCGTTTGAATGAAAAACCTAAGGTCGTTCTAACGGCATGATGAATTTTTAAAAATTATATAAAACCTTCTGATAAACCAATAACCAAAAACTAATACAAGGAACAACCATAAATATGTATTCATGCCTCATTAAGATCCCTCGGATGATGAAAATGAAACTCGGCTCGAAATGCAATGTATACTCGATGTCTTTTTAACTTTGGTCGCTACAATCTTTAATAACATGTCACGGGTCTAAAGGGCAAACAACTCAATTCCTAACCTATGACTAAAATTTCTTTTGTCCAAACACGAAATTAAGCCAATACATAAAAATTGACTCAATTCGAAAGAAATTCCTTACAGTAACTTCACAATTCGAGTTTCTTGAATTTGACTTTCTCTCCGAGGTTAAGAATAACTTTGTAGATCCACTTATTATCCTAGCCTCCATGATAGATATTCTAAAAGGATCCACGGAGATCGCGTTCACCATAACTAGATGGAACAACCCTTTTTTCTTCTTTAAGATCAATGCCATCGAGGAAATGACAGTAAGACCCATAACATGGTAATAGAAATATGAAAATTTCTAAAAAATAACCACTACCCGTCAGACTCCTCTTTGACCGATCGATTCTCCCTAATACGATTAGAGTCCCATTTCATCATTTTTGGGGGCAACTCTATAAAAGAGGGTGTAACAGAGTACACTTAAGATGCCATAGAAGATGATACACTTCAGATCATGGATAAAATCCATGGAGAAAAAAGGTGGCCCACCCATTCGTGGACACACCCTCTTCAAAAAAACACTCAGGAAGTCGTACTACTAGACTACCATGCAAAAAAATTGAATGGATTAGGTCAGGAAGTGTCTCAAGTTCCAACTTTATGTGCCACGATAACATCTAGTTCCCTGATATCTCTATTGCATAACCTCAGCATGGCCTTTCTCCACCTGGGGTATATTATAAGGAAAGTGATCCATAAAGCCTCTATTAGGTACGAGTTCACCCTAGTCACCATCGACTACTTCAGTAAGTGGGTCAAAGCAATCTTACTCAATTTTGAACGCCAAAAAGGTAGTCAAATTCATATACCAAAACATCATCTACCTCTTTGGTGTACCTCACGAGTTGGTTTGATAAAATGGTTCTCACTTTGATAAGAAGGTCTCTAATCTAATACATGAATATGAGATTACTCAACATAAGTATTTCACTATACTGACCTCAAACCAATGGGGTGGTCGAAGTTGCTAATAATAATGTCAATAATATAATTAGCAAGATGATAGAGATTTATAGTGGCTGGTCAGATAAACTCCCATATGCCCTCTGGGGTTACCTCACTATGGAATAAAACTCTATAGAGGCCACCCCATACTCATTAGTTTATGGAATGGAGGTAGTCCTACCCATAGAACTCTAGATACCATTATTATGGGTCATGCACGAAAGGTAGGTTATCGAAACTGACTGGGCCTAAGCCCGTTATGAGGAACTGGATCTCTTCAACAAGAGGAGACTAAAGGCCGCTTATAGACATCAGGGTTACCAATAAAAGATCACCGAGCATTTAATAAGAGGGTCAAGAAATGAAACATATAAGATGGAGACCTAATCCTAGAGGATAATCTCAAACCTTCTCGGACTCCTGGAGGAAAATTTTCACCCAAATGGGGGGACCTTACCTCGTCACCAAAATAAAATCTGATGGTGTACCTACATTAGCTGATCTCTACAAAGTAAAGTCTTCCCAACCTTTTAATCTCAATCGATTGAATAAATTATTTCCTTTATCGTTCCTGTGGCAAGAGAGATGAAACTAATTTAATACAAAAATAATCACTTATAATAGGAAGGGAAAACTACATAAACCCAAAAATATTTCTAGACATACATCAAAATGCCCGCTTGAGCCACCAACCACTCATTTTATGGAAACAAAGAACTTTTGGACCGCAACTTTTTCATTTAGGAGAACTACATAGAACTGATTCTCCTCTAAATTATTATCGTAGACATTCAAATACAGAAACATCATTGTCTTTGGATCGAAGATACGTACGCAACCCAAGATATCACTTTAGACCCGATTTAAACAAACTCCAAAACCCTTTTCACGAGATTCCCAATTTATGGTCATTATTCCCTCACTCCAAAAGATTCGGCATGACTTAGATAAGTTATACGTCAAGTAATGAACAGTGCCCCAAGGCATTTTGGAACTCCCCAAAGTTATCCTTATTTAAGAAACAACACGTAAAGGTGGATACGATGGAGAAGCAATCAAAATAATCCTATAAGTAAGGACATTACACCCCGTACCTCTATCCAAAAAATAAACACAAAAAATATACCCTCCTTAAAAACACCCCATATCTCATGACAAAATTGTCAAACAGGCAGATTCAAAGAAGAACCCCCCAAAAATGGCACTCTATCTTTTCTAAAGGATGACACTCCAATTCCAAAGCAACTTCAAAAGGCTCTTGCGAGTTTACGAACAAAGAAGGTTGGACATTAATACACTAAACAACTTTCCATAAAATAGATAACACCCCTCTCTATAAAAGAAAAGTCACAAAAATATGGGGCTCTTTTATTTTTCATGTATGTATATACTCTTTTTATTTTTGTATAAAAATTTATGTGTGTCACCACTAGACAAGTCTAATAAGAGAGCTTATGATCACTCTATTCTTGTGCATGTATGGTGTCATATATCCTATAAATTAATATAATATAAAACTATCATTTTTTCACAATTTTCTTCTAGAATTCTCCACAAGATATAAAAACATAAATAAAAGAGAAATACCCTTAATCCTGATGGCTTCTCTAGAGTTTTTTTATCAAAAATGTTGGGATATTGTCAAGAAGAGGTTGTGGAAGCGGTTCAACAGCTTTTCATTAATGGTTGGATATTTCCAAACTTCAATTCTAACTTGATCATTCTCATTCCTAAAGAGATTTGTTCTAACAAAATCACCCAATGTAGACCAATTTCCTTAGCCAACTTCTTATTCAAAATTATCCCCAAAATCATTACAGATATAATAAACCCCCTTGCTTCCAAAATCATATCCCCTCGACAAAATGCTTTCATCAAAGGTAGAAGTATTATAGATTGTATTTGATTGGTATTTGAAGGGTTTAATCTCATCGAAAACAAATTTTTTTGGTGGGAATCTAAGTTTAAAGGTGGATATCATTAAGGCATTTGACACTCTTAATTGGGATTATCTTCTTCAAGTTCTATCAAAATTTGGTTTCAACTAGAGGTTTATCCATTTGATCCTTTTTTCGTAAATCAACCAAGCTATCCATTCTTGTTAATGGCACTCCTGTGGGTTACTTATCTATTAGTAGAAGTGTTAGACAAGGAGATATATTGTCTCCTATATTATTCTACATTACTGAAGAAGGTCTAAGTAGAGGTATTTCTAATCTTTTCTCTCAAGGGAAAATTAAACACATTTATCATCCTAGAGGTTTCTCTTTCATTACTCATTCCCTATATGTTGATGATCTTATTATATTCTCAAAAGTTGATGGCAAGTCTCTATCCAATCTTCTCAACTTTATTAATCTTTATGGCAAAGAATTTGGTTAGTTCATGAACAAAGATAAAAGTAGATTCTACTTGGGGTCTCTTTCTACTCATAAAGGTAGCATAGTTGCTGAAATTTTAGGTATCAAAGACGGTAAAACTCATCCCATCTACCTAGGTGTTCCCATCTTTGTGGGATCACCAAGGAAAAAATTTCTTCAACCTCTAGCTGACAAGGCTATTGCTAAGCTTAGTAGCTGGAAAGGTCTTCTTCTCACTATGGCTGGTAAAGTCCAGCTTGTCCATTCAGTCTTTCAAAGCACTCTCCTTTATATCTTCCAAATTTATAAGTGGCCTATTTCTCTTCTCAAATCTCTCAACTCTAGTACTAGAAATTTTATTTGGAGTGGAGAAATCAGTACTAGAAAGTTAGTCACTGTTTCCTGGAACAAAGTTTGTGATTCCAAAATCAATGGAGGTCTGGGTTTAAAGAATGCAGTTATATTGAACAAAGAAGATCTGCTTAAAACATCCTACAACATTCTCAATCAACATTCCATTTGTGCCTCTTTTCTTAAAGCCATATTCAAACTCTCTGCTTCCAATTGCATATCTCATTATTACAAATCTTCTATTTGGCCTGGTCTCAGATCATCTATGCCCCTCATAAATCTTCATTCTATATGGATCATTGTCAATGGCAATTCAATTAATGTTTGGCTTGATAATTGGCTTGGATCTCCCATTATTTCCTCTTTAAACCTTAATTCATCTCCTCATCTCATTTCCAAAGTTTCTGATCTAATTCATGAAGGTGCTTGGAGGTTGCCATCCTATCTTCTCAATTCCTTCCCTAAAGTATGCTCATCTATTATTTCTATGAAACTTCCTATGATTGAAACTACTAATTCTCTCATATGGGACAATTCTTCTACTGGAAACCTCACTTTTTCTGAACCCTATAGCTTTACTAAAAATGAAAGTCAATTAATTTCAAAATTCAAAATTATTTGGAATGATTTTTTGCATACTAGAATCTTAATGATAAGTTGGAGACTTCTTCATAATAGCTTGGCCACTGATGATAGACTTTAAGGTAGAGGAATCCCAATGGTTCCATATGCCTTTTATGTGATAATATCCACTATGAAGAAAATACAGCCCATCTTTCTAGGGAATGTAGTTTTTTTCCAAATCCTTATGGAACTGGATAACAGGTTTCTTTAACATGAGTATCCCAAACACTGATGATGTAGATGTTTTCTGAAAATTTATCAGTCATCCTCACTAAGGCCCTCAAGTTCATAATCTCTGGAAAGCTACCTCTTTGTATGTTGTCTACAAGATTTAGTGTGCAGGGAATAAACTCATATTTGATGATATTCATGCCAATAAAGTTGTTATATGTAGCAGTATATGGCTCCTTTTCATCATTCCATATGTCCATATATTCTTCAAAGATAATAATGACTTGATTATTCTAAATAATTTAGGCATTCTCCCGGGTTTAAGAAGAGATCCAAATATATCTACATTCATGTGGGAACACCCCCCCTTTTCCTTGGATTAAAGCTAATGCTGATGGTTTATCTAAAGGAAACCCTGGGCCCTCTACTTTTGGAATCATTTTTAGGAATTTAAAGGGTGAATTTCTTGGCAGCTATTGTCAGAACATTGGTTGGAACAATTCTTTCTTTGCTAAGCTTCAAGGAGCTATTACTGCTGTTGACATAGCATTTTCTAAAGGTCGTTTTCATCTATGGATGGAATGTGACTCTTCTAGTGTTTTTTCTTGCTTCAACAACATTGGATTCTCCCCTCCATGGACTTTGAAAATTTCTTGGATAATTTTGCTCAATCAAATTTCATTTATGAACTTCAAATGCTCTCATATCTATAGAGAAGGCAACTGTCCTACTGATAAATTGGCCAACTTAGGCCTGAACCATAACAATTGTTTATGGATAAACCAATGCCCCCAAAGATCTATTTAGTACTATCTTCAATGACTTCATGGTCCTGCCTTCTTATAGGTTTCACTAGATAGGTTATTTTGGGCTTTTATGATCCATTGTATTCTTTTATTTGCTTTGTTCTTTTCTTTCTTTAATTTTCTCCTTATAAATTCTCCTTGTATTCTTTTGTTTTGATTCAATAATATTTCTTATTTGCTTAAAATAAGAAAATAAAAACATAAAATTACTAACAAACCATCATAAAAGGAAAAGTGCATTTATTTATAAACATGATGTTTGAAGAAAATCCCCTTGCAACCCAAAAAATGTTATGGGGATTCCTCGTGTTCCTCTCAAAGGAACATACTACATACATAGAGTCTTACCCTAGGTATCGCAAAGGAAACTAAAAAAACTCTTCTGGGGGGAGATACATCGAATTCACCCCAAAAATTATCCCAAAAATATAATTTCACTACCCCCTCACATACGAGGCCTCTTCTACACACGCCCACATATGTAGGCCCTATCAATAGTCCCCAGATATGTCATCCATGTCCTCATGCCAGACCCAAAAGTACCCGTCGGATGATCACGCCAGACGCATTACTCTATCTATGTTTGTTATTTTCCTCATCTTGCATGGCGTGATTTGTATTAATGTAATAGCTTAGCCAGTATTAAAAGAAAATGGGGGGAATGAAAGAAAACACCAAAGTCACCAATGTTCTTTCATTTAATAAAAAAAGATACTATGATTACATGCAAACAAAACAGAGAGGGTATCCAAAGCTTAAAATAAGAAACATCAATGATAGAAGCATGGGACAAGGGTGACTAGGGGCCATCCATGATGAAATAGAGGTTCGCTTCTCCAAGAAGACGATGATGATGTTGGGGGAAATCTGCATAAGGCTACTCTGTTCTGAAATGAGGTCAGTCAAATCCTTCTGACGAATCTCCCTGACCCGTTGAATGGTCTCCAACTCTTGATCTTTCTTGTTAAGCTTAGCCTCCACGCGAGCAACGGCCTCACGAGAGTCCTGCTCCTCTTTATCAAATATTACCAACTTGGTCTCCAGACTTAAAAGTTCTTCTGAAATAGCTATCTGTGAGATATGTGAACTCTATAGCCAGTGATAGAGGGCAGGAATGATAGCTTTCTTAAAATCACAAAGCAGCTTCACCAGCTAGGATAGGGAGAATCCATCATTTACGATCACATTAACCTTCCCCAACAAAGACTTGATCATATCAGGGCTACGAGACTCGAGGGGGTATTGAGGATTTCCTATAAGACTATGGTGAGTCTGAGCAAGCGGCACGCCATCATCCCAGGAATAGGCTGAAGACTGCAAGAGGCAAAAGTCGAAGGCAAATAGGCTAAGAGCTTCTCAATCAGCAAGCGAGGACCCTTAGTCAATATATGGGGAAAATTAGCCAAAGTCTGCCTCACAACAACCTCGGGGACTGCCTTAGGAGGATAGATGCTGAAGAAGTTATCACTTGCAGACGGGATCTGAGTATGCAAAGAACTGTCACTTTTTTTAACCCTAGAGGAAACTACTTCAGTCATCTCACCAATGATAGGTTCCGCTTCTTGTATCTGTATAGAAAGAGCCCCTCCCAGATAAGCAAATCTAGCTAAAGTCCTCGCTTGTACAACTTCTTAATCAATAGCTTCAACTACTGGCACGCCTGCTACAGGTTGCTTGACCTCCACCTGAGATACAAGAAACGGATGAGTAAGAAACAAAATGATAAAAACACATACAAATTATCTTGCAAGTATAAATTTTATGCCAATAAGACTTGGCCCGCCTGACCCTCGGTTATTGGAGATTTTATACCAGTAAGACTTGGTCCACCTGACCCTTGATTATGGGAGATTTTATGCCAATAAGACTTGGTCTACCTGACCCTCGGTTATGGGAGATTTCATTCCAATAAGACTTGGCCCGCCTGACCCTCGGTTATGGGAGACTTTATGCCAATGCCCACCTGACCCTCGGTTATGGGAGATTCTATACCAATAAGACTTGGTCCACCTGACCCTCGGTTATGGGAGATTTCTAAGACCAATACGACTTTGCAAACTAATAAATTTTAAATAAATGACATATCTAGAAGAAGACAAGTATACCTCTAGATGTTACTCATCAGCAAATTCACAAGTAGCCATTTGAAATACATCTTTTTCTTCAGCCACAACAGGTGCCACCAAAGGATGTTGTTCTCGAGGAGCAATCATATCCCCACATCATCATCAACCCCCTCCAGTCTTCTTTCTCCTTGGCCCACAGCAGCAATGTTGATCGAGGTCCCAATAATGGTAACAAAAACCTGGTCATAAGAGAGTGTGGGGGCTAATAAAACAACGGGCTCGAGTAAAGATACCTATGAAGCACAATGGAGAGAAAGTTAGAACACAAAGCTAAAAGGAACAAAATGAATTTAGAACATCAAGAAAACAAGCTTAGCACGGGCAGTGAACTAATAACAGTGGGGGATTTAGGAACAGCTTCAACAATCCTTGTAGCTGACACACCTGCCTTAAGACCAGCCTGCTCAAACAAAAAAGTAGGATCAAGTGAATAGCCGCTACTTGATTTTATTGAAGTATAAAAAATAACTGCCCCTAGGGGGAAATTGCAGGTTACCTGCGAAGTAGTATGGGCAGCTATCTCCTATGGAATAACTTCTTTTGAGGTAGGTAAGGCTGCATCATGCTTCTCTAATAGACTGCTCTCCTCAACAGCATTGTACAAATCACCTCATGCATAAACCTGAAAAAGGGGGAGATTTGAAACAAAATAGAGTCATTATTACAGGGTAAAAGAGGAAAAGTTAGGGACTTATAAGAATTATGGAAATTATACCTCTTCTTCTTCCAACACATTCTCTAAAGCTTCATAATCTAGGGAAGTTAAGGCTCGTTTGGAGGGAGAAACCATCCTCCTTAACCTACGCCTCCTAACTAATCTAGTTTCCTCTGAAGCCCTTATACTTTTGACTCACTTGAGTCTATATTGTATAAGTGCTCATCTAGTTTGGAAATTGTGACAAAATTGTGTCTACCTAGAAACCAAAGAGCCTCAGAAGTTGGATTGCCTATTCATCTCTATTTCTTGCTTTGATCAAGAACCTATTGCCAACACTCACACACAGTAGAATTCATGTTTTGCATGTCATATTGCATAATTATGTGTGTACATGTGTTGAGTGTGTTTAAATCCCTAAGTTTGATTTTTAATAATTTTTTTGGAATTTTTTAAACATTTTTTAAATAATATTTTAATAATTAAAACTTGATTTAAAAGTTTTGGGGTCAATCTCTTAATATTGTTTGTTGAGTTTTATGGCCTAATGTTACCTTGGGTAGAATCAAAAAGCGGAAGAGACTTCAGGGTAAACTTTGTAATTAGTTTGGACGCGCGTTTTATATCCCTTAACTGGCCAACACTTGTTGCACACTGATTGGTTAGATGTGTGTTTCTTTACTGAGACAATAGACGCGTGTGTTATCAGCCCTTGGATCATTTCTTATCAATTGTCTGCATGTTGCCTTGATGAATCCCCGTGTAATTTTTTAAGCCAATCAACGTTCGTTTAAGCACCGCCTTGTGTGAGCCCTTAGATTCAAGTCAATTTAAATTGACTCGATCTCAGCCCTTGGTTTTGATCAGATATCTCGAACCTTCTCCTCTCACAATAAAAAGGCCTCTATTCTCAGACTTCGAAGACTTTTTGCCATTTCATTTCCTCAAAGAATTGAGAGAGAAGAGAGTAGAGAGAGAAGAGAGAAAAAAGTTAGAAACCCTAACTTCGTCCAAATCCTCTTCAAACCTAACCCAAACACTTCATCAAAACACCATATCCAAAAACACCATCCTGAGTGTTCTTGAGTGTTTGAGAGTTTGAGTTGAGTTAATTTTTGTTGCTGTAACCTTGTGTTCGTGAGATCTTGTTTCCAACTTAGACTTCTACTTAGATCTAGTTTCTGTTTCCATAGAAATCTCAGATCTGAGTTATTTATGTTACATTACACTTAGTTTCTTTTATTTCTCATCTTGAGAAATATATTGTTGATTATTGTTTCTAAAACGTTTTCTTACTTTGAAATCAACAATAAATGCTTTACGTTACTTGTTCTTGTAAAACTAAACCTTTGACCTAGTTTGGAATCTCACTTGGAGGTTTTCAATCTCAAAAAGTTTTTGTTTTAAATTCTGAGATTGATTAAGACCTTGTCTGTCTTCCTAGCAAGGTATCCGTGGATTCTGGGATAGATTGAAAGGTCAAATAAGGTTCAAAGTTTTCTAAGAAGTAAGAAAAAGAAAAGATCACTGCATATAGTGTAACTGTAATTTGTTAGGAATATTTATACTTAATAAGTGTGTGTGTGTGCATGCATGTGTTAGAAAGCACCTTCACAAACACTTACACCCTACAACATGAAAAGTGTTGGTAATAAGATCTTGTGAACAAAAGTCGACGTAAAGTGCTAGAACAAATTAGAAGTTGACAAACTGGGAGAACTACATCTACAATCAGAACTGCAAAGAAGTTTAAGGACACCAGAGGGTACATTCCTAAACTTATATAGGTCTGAGTTGTTTGCATGTTAGTTATATAGTTTGTAACTCATATATTTGTTTTAGTGGATTTTTCATTTTACTCCGTAGAGGGAGTCGTGGATGTTTCCTCAATTGGTGAGGTTTTACCACGTAAAAAATTGTGAACAGAAGCCTTCTACATTTTCTCATCTCATTCTTGGTTGTGCTGTGTTTAAAACTGTTTAAACTATCTTTTAAAACTTGTTGCCTAAATCTTGAATAAGATCTCGTACATACTGTTTTATTAAACACGTCTTATGATTAATCCTTTTTTATTTAAGAAAAGAGTTTCTTCAAAAAACAACTCGGAGTTACTTAAATAGTTTATTTTCAGTAAATGGCTTTAGTAACGCATTTTTCAATTGGTATCAGAGCTTTGTAAACTGCTTTTAAAGATATCCTGTGTTTCTGAAATTATTTTCTGAAAATCAAATATGGACGAGAAAAATGAAAGATTTGGTAACTTGACCAGACCTCCAATCTTTGATGGAACCAATTTTGCTTACTGGAAAGTAAGGATGATTGCTTTCATTCAAGGAACTTTGGGAGATGATGTCTGGGACATTGTTGAAAATGGTTATACTTTTCCTACTAAACCAGCCAACGAATGAAGTAATGAGAGGGTTAAGAAAGCTCTAAGTGAGTTCACTCAAGAGGAGAAACAAGTTTCTCGAAATAATAATAAAGGAAAGAATGCTATATTTATGTCTATAAATGAACATGAGTTCAAAAGAATCTCATCCTGTACCACTTCTAAGGAAGCTTGGGACACCTTAGTCACTGCTCATGAAGGAGACACTAGAGTTAAGGCTGCTAAAACACAAATGCTTATTAAGCAATATAACTCCTTAATTATGACTGAGACTGAATCATTTGATGACTTCTATATGAACCTGACTGATATTATGACCAAACTGCATGCTAATGGGATAACCTATGATAGACAAGAAATTGTATCTAAAATTCTGAGATCATTACCACAGAAGTTTGATAACAAAAGATATGCTATTGAGGAAATGTGTGATATAAATCTCACTCCTGAATTACTCAGTAGTAAATTAAGAACTGTGGAAATGGAACTGGAATTTAAGAAACAATTAACCCAATCCCATAGGAAACAGACAAGTTCCAATCTAAGCTTCTCTTCTAAATTGATTAATCCTGAGTTTAATACTTCAAATGATGAATCTGATGAGAACTGCGATATAGATAGTTTGGACAATCATATTGCCTTAATGACAAAACAGTTCAAGAAAATCATTAAGTTTAGAAACAAAGTGGCAAATAAACAAGGCAAGTCAAATTATCCAACTCCTTCTAGTCACAGACCTCATAAGAAAAACAATGACAAAAATCATAAGGACTCTCACGCTAGACCTAATAGAGACCTTAAGAAGACTGAATGCTATAGATGTGGTAAACTGGGGCACATTGCACAAGACTGTAGAGTTAATTTGAACACTCAAAACAAACACACTAGAGCTAACATCTGCAAAACATGGGATGATTCAAGTGACTCTGAAAATGAGGAACCTGAGTCATCAGATGCTTTTGATCCTTGCATGTCCTTTTTTGCCAAAATTATTTATAATGATGACATGCCTATGTTTGTTAATGAGGATGAACCAAATAACTCTATGACTGATACTTCGAATGTGGTTATTACTGGTTTAGATGCTTTGATTACTGAAAATGTTGCATGTTCTACCTCAGGGTGTGTGAGTCAAAGGGATGGCGATAATGACGATGTCAATGGGTGTGTGAGTTTAACAAATGAATCGTTAGGGGTCACTCCACACACCACACTTAGTGACTCGGACAATGAAGACCTCCCAGACATTCACACACTTTACACTAAGACTCTCAAGAAAAGCGCTAGACTAGAAAAGACTGTTAAAGATCTTACCAAGAAATTGGAATATCTAAGCCTGATGGTTAAACTAAATGCTGAAGAGTACACTACCCAATGTTTAACTCATAAAAGTGAAATTAAAGTTTTTGATGAAAAACTGAAAAATTTGACTGAAACAAATGAAATTCTGGAGAAAAAGTACAAAGGGACATTGTTAGAATTGGAACAAACCAAAGAAAAGACAGCAACTGTTTTCAAAAAATTTACAAAATTTGAAAATAATTCTAACTGTTTTGATGAATTTGTTGCTGAATCCAAAACCAATTCAGATGATCGAACTGGCATAGGATTTTGTCCCAATTTGAAATCACAAACTAAACATTTTGAATCTATCAAGTTTGTGTCAGGAGGCAAAAGACCTATTGAAACATGCGCAGACTTTCATTCTCTAAAAACTGAGTTTGATTCAAAAAATCAAAAGTTTTAACATTGGGGAATCTAGTTACTCTAAACATGAAAGTTCACCTAAGGCTAAATACTTATGTCCTTCTATTAGGAAGAGTGAGTCTGCATTCAAGACTGTCACACCCAGGAATAGAGTTCATCCTCAAAACTCTATAAAACCTTTGTTTAAAGACTTTCCTAAGGAGACCCCCATCTTGAGAAATCTTTATTGCTCCTACTGTGACATATATGGTCACTCTTTCGATGGTTGCTATGCTAGGAGACTTGTCAAACCTATCTATAATCCTCGTACTTACCAGAACTTTAACTATTCTAGGAGGAGTCGAAACAATTATATACTTCCTAGACAGCCAGATAAAAACTCTAACTATAGAAAGAGAAAGACCAAACCTAAAAGAACATTTCCTAGAAGGAATCCTAAGCACTTTCCTAAATCAAATGCTCAATTCTTTCACAAAATTCAAAATCATGCGCAAAACATTTTTCAGCAAAAATCTAATGCTTCCAAATTTTATCAGTTGAGAGATAATAAGCGCAAGATGAAAAATAGAGCAATTTGGATTAGAAAAGATGATCTATTACCTCAGATGAAGTGTAATATTGTTTTTACTGCTTTAAAATCCGAACACACATCATGTGGTTGGTATTTAGACTCTGGATGTTCTAAGCACATGACTGGAGATGAATCTAAACTTTTAAACAAAACCAGATTTGCTGGTGGTAAAGTCATTTTTGGTGATGGAGTTTCATCTCAAATCATAGGCAAAGGAACTCTCCAAGAAAATGGGCTTCCTATTCTTAAAGATGTTCTTCTAGTTAAAGGTCTAAAGGCCAACTTACTTAGTATTTCGCAATTTTGTGACTCAGACCATACTGTTAACTTTTCAAAGAACAATTGCAAGATTTTAAATGAAAAAGGTGAATGCATAATTACTGGATTCAGAACTCCTGACAACTGCTACACTGTCAAGAACAATTCTAAAACTTGTAGTGTTGCCATAATGGATGACAACGAGATATGGCATAACAGAATGGGTCACATAAATTACGATAATCTTAGTAAATTGTCTACTCACGACATAGTAAGAGGAATTCCAAAAATTAAACCCATTCATAATATTGTTTGTGGTTCCTGTCAAGAAGGTAAAATTGTTGAGGCCCCTCATAAGAAAGTCAAAGATATTCTCACCTCTAATCCCTTAGAACTCATCCATATGGACCTAATGGGTCCTTCCCAAATTGTTAGCCTTTGTGGACACAGTTATATCCTAGTTATGGTTGATGACTTCACCAGACTTACTTGGGTAGCCTTTTTAAAACAAAAGTCTGACACTTTTCAAAACTTCCTAAAAATTCTTCTTAGGATTGAGAATGAAAAGGACATTCAAGTAAATCGAATCCGTAGTGATAGAGGTGGTGAATTCAAAGACACTGGTATTGTAGAATACTTTGACTATAATGGTTACAAACACGAGTTCAGTGCTCCTAAAACTCCTCAACAAAACGATATCGCCGAGAGAAAGAATCGTACCTTGCAAGAGATGGAACGTGTCATGTTACATGCCAAGAATTTACCTAATTATTTTTGGGTAGAATCTATTTGTATTGCGTGTCACATCATTAATAGGGTCTATGTTAGAAAGAATTCCAAACAAACCCCTTATGAACTTTGGTACAATCAGAAGCCTAATCTCAAATACCTTAGAACCTTTGGCAGTACTTGTTATGTATGCAAAGATAGGGAACACTTATCTAAATTTGAGAGCCGGGGGAATAAAGCCATATTTCTAGGATACTCGCCTAACAGTAGAGCTTATCGAGTGTATAATCTTCGCACTAAAACCATGATGGAATCCATAAATGTAATTGTTAGTGACACTACTGTAGAAAGCAAGACTGGTGAATTAACTATTGAAGAAGAGTCTTCAAATATTTTAGAAAATGACCCTTCTGAAATAGATAATTCATTACCTATTGAGACACCTTAAGTACCTAACTGGGTTTCTAAAGATCATCCCATAAACAACATTATTGGCAACCCTAGTGAGCCAGTGCGTACAAGATCCCAACTTATAAATTATACACTTTATGCATGTTTTGTTTCCCTTGTGGAACCAAAGAACGTAAATGAGGCATTGAATGACACTCACTGGATTTCTGCTATACAGGATGAACTTTTACAATTTGTCATTCATTATCTATGGTATCTTGTTCCACGTCCTGATCACAAAAAGGTTGTTGGTACTCGTTGGATTTTCAAAAATAAAACTGATGAAAATGGGATAATAATTAGAAATAAAGCTAGATTAGTTGCTCAAGGATACTCCCAAATAGAAGGAATTGATTTTAACGAGACCTTTGCCCCTGTTACTCGTTTAGAATCAGTTCGTCTGCTTTTCGCTATAGCTTGTCACATGAGTTTTACATTATATCAAATGGACATCAAATCTGCGTTCCTTAATGGAATACTGGCTGAGGAAACCTATGTAGAACAACCTAAAGGGTTCATTGACCTTAAGCATCCAAATCATGTATTTCGTCTGAAAAAGGCTTTATATGGCCTTAAACAGGCTCCTAGAGCTTGGTATGAGCGTCTTTCCAGTTTTCTTTTAGATAAAGGTTTCAAAAGAGGTGGAAATGACCAAAATCTATTTGTTAAACATTTTGACAAACACATTACTATTGCACAAGTATATGTAGACGATATTATATTTGGATCAACTTCTTCCTCAAAAGTAAAATCCTTTTCTAAAATTATGAGTAAGGAATTTCAGATGTCCCTTATGGGGGAGTTGCAGTTCTTCCTAGGTCTCCAAGTCAAACAAAATCCAGAAGGATTATTTGTTTCGCAATCTAAGTAAGCTTTAGAGATCGTTAAGAAATTCGGCCTTGAGAGTGCTAAAAATGCTAAAACGCCCATGAGTACTACGCTAAAACTTTTTAAAGATGAAAATGGAACATATGTAGATCCTACTCTACATCGTAGTATGATAGGTACTTTACTATACCTTACTGCCTCGCGTCCTGATATTATGTATGATGTGTGTGTATGTGCTAGATATCAAAGTAATCCTAAAGAGAGCCACTTGAATGATGTTAAACGTATCATTAAATATGTAAATGGCACTCTAAATCTAGGACTTTGGTACACTAATGACACACCAAGCACTATAATTGGGTACACTGATGCTGACTGGGCTGGGTGTACTGATGATAGTAAAAGCACTTCAGGAGCATGTAATTATATAGGTAATAACTTGGTAGGATGGAGTAGTAAAAAACAAAACTGCACATCACTCTCAACAGCTGAATCTGAATACATAGCCGCTGGCAGCTGTTGTGCTCAATTAATGTGGCATGCTAAGTGATTATGGTATTCAAGAAAACCAATTGCATCTCTATTGTGATAATCAAAGTGCGATTAATATTTCTAAAAATCCTGTTCAACACTCGCGAACAAAGCATATTAAAATAAGACATCATTTTATACGAGAATTAGTTGAATCTAAGGAATTAGAAATCAATTATCTTCCTACTGATCTGCAACTCGCAGATATGTTTACCGAACCTCTAGATTATAATAGATTCATTTCATTACGTAAATCTATTGGTATGGTTTGTGCTGAGTAATACATTTGCTGTTTATCCAAGTTTTTCCCTTTGTCCATTTGAGACAAAATGGGGGAGAAATTTGAGTCTATTCAATTCTTACATATTCTAAATAGCTTGATCTTAGTAATTCATTGCAGGTATTTTTGTACAGTTACTCTTAACAGTTGTAATAGGGTATTCAAATGTACTTAGTTGAGTTATGTAATTTTTGATTTCTAGGTTTTGGGTAGATAGAATTTTGATATGAATAAGTTTTTCTTATTTTTTTTTGTTTCCCTACGAGTCCAAGATGACTCAAAGGAGATTTTGTCTCATATTTCCAAAGGGGGAAATTGAAGCCCTTATACTTTTGACTCACTTGAGTCTATATTGTATAAGTGCTCATCTAGTTTGGAAATTGTGACAAAATTGTGTCTACCTAGAAACCAAAGAGACTCAGAAGTTGGATTGCCTATTCATCTCTCTTTCTTTCTTTGATCAAAAACCTATTGCCAACACTCACACACAGTAGAATTCATGTTTTGCATGTCATATTGCATAATTATGTGTGTACATGTGTTGAGTTTGTTTAAATCCCTAAGTTTGATTTTTAATAATTTTTTTGGGATTTTTTAAACATTTTTTAAATAATATTTTAATAATTAAAACTTGATTTAAAAGTTTTGGGGTCAATCTCTTAATATTGTTTGTTGAGTTTTATGGCCTAATGTTACCTTGGGTAGAATCCAAAAGCGGCAGAGACTTCAGGGTAAACTTCATAATTAGTTTGGACGCGCGTTTTATATCCCTTAACTGGCCAACACCTGTTGCACACTGATTGGTTAGATGTGTGTTTCTTTACTGAGACAATAGACGCGTGTGTTATCAGCCCTTGGATCATTTCTTATCAATGGTATGCATGTTGCCTTGATGAATCCCCATGTAATTTTTTAAGCCAATCAACGTTCGTTTAAGCACCGCCTTGTGTGAGCCCTTAGATTCAAGTCAATTTAAATTGACTCGATCTCAGCCCTTGGTTTTGATCAGATATCTCAAACCTTCTCCTCTCACTATAAAAAGTCCTCTATTCTTAGACTTCGAAGACTTTTTGCCATTTCATTTCCTCAAAGAATTGAGAGAGAAGAGAGAAGAGAGAAAAAGTTAGAAAACCTAACTTCGTCCAAATCCTCTTCAAACCTAACCCAAACACTTCATCAAAACACCATATCCAAAAACACCATCCTGAGTGTTCTTGAGTGTTTGAGAGTTTGAGTTGAGTTAATTTTTATTGCTGTAACCTTGTGTTCGTGAGATCTTGTTTCCAACTTAGACTTCTACTTAGATCTAGTTTCTGTTTCCATGGAAATCTCAGATCTGAGTTATTTATGTTACATTACACTTAGAGTCTTTTATTTCTCATCTTGAGAAATATATTGTTGATTATTGTCTCTAAAACGTTTTCTTACATTGAAATCAACAATAAATGCTTTATGTTTCTTGTTCTTGTAAAATTAAACCTTTGACCTAGTTTGGAATCTCACTTGGAGGTTTTCAATCTCAAAAAGTATTTGTTTGAAATTCTGAGATTGATTAAGACCTTGTATGTCTTCCTAGCAAGGTATCCGTGGATTCTAGGATAGATTGAAAGGTCAAATAAGGTTCAAAGTTTTCTTAGAAGTAAGAAAAAGAAAAGATCACTGCATATAGTGTAACAATAATTTGTTAGGGCTGTTTGTACTTAATAAGTGTGTGTGTGTGTGTGCATGCATGTGTTAGAAAGCACCTTCACAAACACTTACACCCTACAACACGAAAAGTGTTGGTAATAAGATCTTGTGAACAAAAGTCGACGTAAAGTGCTGGAACAAATCAGAAGTTGACAAACTGGGAGAACTACATCTATAATCAGAACTGCAGAGAAGTTTAAGGACACCAGAGGGTACATTCCTAAACTTATATAGGTCTGAGTTGTTTGCATGTTAGTTATATAGTTTGTAACTCATATATTTGTTTTAGTGGATTTTTCATTTTACTCCGTAGAGGGAGTCGTGGATGTTTCCTCAATTGGTGAGGTTTTACCACGTAAAAAATTATGAACAAAAGCCTTCTACATTTTCTCATCTCATTCTTGGTTGTGCTGTGTTTAAAACTTGTTTAAACTATCTTTTAAAACTTGTTGCCTAAATCTTGAATAAGATCTCGTACATACTGTTTTATTAAACACGTCTTGTGATTAATCCTTTTTGATTAAAGAAAAGAGTTTCTTCAAAAAACAACTCGGAGTTACTTAAATAGTTTATTTTCAATAAACGGCTTTAGTAACGCATTTTTCATCCTCTTCCTCCTCTGCTTCTTCTTCTTCTTCTTCTCCTTCTTCTTCGTCTCTTCTTCTTCTTCTTTTTATTCTCCTTCTTCTTCTTCCTCTACTTCCTTCTCTCTCCTCTCATTATCCTCATCTTCATCATCATTACCACCAACATCAATAGCTACATGCCTCTCGGGCAATTCTTCTTCGCTTAACTCAGACGATCCATCCATCAGGAGCTTGAGAAGACTAATTGTCTTTCATTTCTTACTACTACCAATAGTGTGAGGAGCATACGAAAAGTCCTGAGAAGCCATTTCAGTTGACATAAATGCCCTGTCTTCTTCACTGATATTCTCCCAAGTCTGTGTGAGTCGATCAAATATTCGGTTAACTGCTTGGGTGACTTTGAGATCAGGAGTGCGGGTCGTTGGAACTTCTTAGGCAGTCTTAAGATTTTTTATTGGAGCTCTCCAGGTAGCCCCGGCCGCTGCGCCAAATGAGGCAATGCACAGAGAATCACTTCTTTCAACTGGTCTGACCAGGGGCAATGGTGGCAACCTCGGACGGAACGTAGGTCTGAGATGCTTTCTTGTTTTTTATAACTGCCTGGTCCACTAGAGCTAATGGAGGCATCTCGGAGGGGACGGTGTTGTTGGTAGTACTGAGAGGGAATACGAAAGAGAACGTGCTATAATTTCTTAAACCCAACTCAGTGGGTGGGAATCTCTCAACCTCGGGCTAGCAAGGTTCCTTTAAAATGTTACTCTGAAAATGGAAATGTTGGTTTTGCCAGAATACTGTTACATACATGGACGACCTCCTTCCTCGATCTTCTTTGCTCGAAAAAATAGAATTGGTCGGGTAACTGGCTCACAGGCTCACAACAGTTGAGGTCAAATAATTTTCACAAGCGAAGGAAAAGTTTGTTGGCTTTTCATGGGTGAAATGGCTCAACAAAGGGGTTCCTTGATCGTAGCCAAATTGTAGGGATACACGATGGGGACTGTAAACAAAATAAAAATAAAACCATTTTGTGTACGATAGTAAGTAGGAAGGGATCAACAGAAGTGGGACAATGTTCGAGGGAAAGTTCCTAGCAAGAGCTTCATCAAGGGGAGCAATGGGTCGTTCCTCCTCAGCAAAAAAATCATTCGTAAAAAACTGATCCACCCCATCGTAGGTGCGGGGTAATAACCTTTTGGCCCGATAGATCAAAGAAATAAGAGGCTTCTTGACACTCTTATAATTCCAGCAACAGGTACGGGGGACCCTCACGGGATGAGAACCTGGGTAGCTACCAGCAGGAGCGTAGTCAGGGAAATGGGAATAAAGGAAAGCTATTAAAAGGACATGATTTGCATAATTGGAGACATCAAACTTCTTAATGCTCAGTGTAGAATCTACCGCTATGCGATCTAGCCAGGTATATAATGAACCAAGAACAATAGCAGGAAGAGGTATCTTCACGCCGCTCACCATCCGAATAGCCATGTTTCTTAAATCCTTTCGGTGGTAATCATGGGGCTTGCCGAGGAGGTAGATTTTTTATAACATCACACAGATATAGCCAGTCAAATCGATCTGGGAGTCAAAGACCTTTCCTGTTATGAGATGTTCGAACACTTTCTTACCCCATGGATTCTCCTTGTCCGCCTCGTGGGACTTAATCATAACTTTATCGTCGATGAAGTATAAATACCTAATCACTTCAGAGTAGGTGCACTTGTTGTAAGTAATCATACAATCCTTCACCACTGCTTCCAGTTCAGCCCTCAAGGCCTTTTTTTTGCTAGAGATTACCTCCTCAAATAAAGTATCAAACCATGCAACTTCCGACCCCAGAAGTTTGCAAGCATCTTCCAAAGTGATAGTGAACTCGCCCTATGAGGCTACAAAAGTATGTGACATGTGGTTCCAGCGGGAGATTAGTAGTTGAAGGGCGGTGTTATTTTTGGCAAGGGTAAGATCACCCATCCAAAGGGAACAAGACAAACCAACAAGAGCCAGCTGGACAGAATATTTAAGTGGATGTATTCGGCCCAAGGACCTAATCCCTCACAGGCACCTAAGGAAGCTTCAAACTCTACTTTGGAGAAGGGGAAGTCACCACGTTCAATACGAAAGCGAGTGACGGTAGCAATAGGGATATAGGTAAAGTCTTCAGCATCTTCACCCTCCTCCATTATCAGATTAGGGTTCTCAATTGACTCTAACTCACTGGGTAATTTTTTCGATGTTTGCCAGAAGCGGTAAGGCTCACCAAAATAGGGAGCACGATGATAACACGCCCACTCATTTTGGCACACTTGGGTTTTGGGGGAAGCACCCCTAGATGAGTGGGTTCTTTTGATGATGGGTTCCATGGAAGTTTAAAGGAATAAAGTGAGGGTGTAAGTTAAAAAGAATGAAGGGGATAAAAAAAGCAAACTCTCATAAAGGCTCAACACAAGAGAATGAAAACCCAAAGGTGAGTGTTTGAAATGAGGATACCCCTTTTTATCGAGGAAACACGAACCCCAATAGGTGGCAAAAGTCGATGCTTAGAAAAGCGTGGTAATGAATAGGTTAGCTTGCATGTTCATCAAGAACGCACGACTGCAGAAGATTGAGGGTTACAATGATGATGTTTCGGGGGGACAGACACGCGAATTAGGAGCATGGGAAACACGCGCGTACCCTGGCACTGCCATGTGTCATATGAAGATGTACAAATAACAATCTTATTTAATATGACATGCTTGGGGTCTATTCTCATTGGGGAATGAAGAGTTTGGGGGGAAATTTAAATAAATCTCTTCACTTTACCCAAGGCATATGAAGCCTCACAGAAGAGAAAAGACGTTATTTAAGTATGGCAATATATCCATTAAAACCATCAAGGTGGCTTGAAAGATAGAGGAGAATATAACTTCTCCATTTCTAATAATTTGATGTTTTTTTATAAATCAAGTGCCAAGGGATATTTACAACTTGTTGCAGGAAAATATTGAAGATCAACGAAGGGTTTCGTATAGATATTTCTTCATGTAATAAATAACTATCTCTACGAAGGGGAAAATATTGGGGGAGTCCCCACCAAAGAGTGATTAACTTAGTCAAGCAAACTGAACGACTCATGAAGAAGGAAGAAGAAGGTCTCCTGAACAAGTTACCTCAAAGAGGCTCCACAGAAATGGCTCTAAGGTCCCACCTCGAAGATTCTCCATAGAGGTTGCTCAAAGGACCTATCTAAAAAATTCTCCAAGGGACCTGGTGCAAAGGATCCAATTTGCACATCAAAGTCATTTGAATGACGATAGTTTATAACAAGAAATAGAATGATCTGTATCATGTACTTTATCTTATAAATATATGTTGAGTGAGGTTGTTTGGTACCCACGAGGGACCATACTTGGCTGGGCATGGGAGAGCTAACAAGCTCTATCGAGCAACCTCCTCTTGGGAGCCTCACATGGACATGGTTTGGATAATTGAGAAAAAAAAATGTTGGCAATACGACTACCAACCCTCTTGACACACTTGGGCAAAACTTCACTTAGCACATACAGTTGCTCGAGCCCCTACAGCAGAGCCACCTCAACTCTTACTTGTTAGAGGGAACCTTCTCGAGGTACCTCAATCTTGCATCTTAGTTCCAAGATAATTCTTAACCAACAAAGAGAAAACTAAACACTCGGGCTACCTACCAGCCGAGCAACCTTAAACGTAAACACCATCCCTCCTGACTAATGGGACCATGTACATAATAGAGTCACTATTTACCTAATTTTTGACATCATAACATCAGACATTTAGGGACTCGAAGTTATGGCACTCAAGTGAGTTTATCCCTAGCACAGTAGGTATACTTACCAAACCTGACCATCTAGTCGTCCTGAGGTAAACTCTAAGATGCCATGTCACATCCCTCATTAATTACCACCATACCTCCAGCCAATGAAACAGTTTCTCGACAAATTATGAGATCCCACGCATTTAATGAAATATCTTCTACAATAATGAGAGGCACTTATGCATTTAATACGATCGATCATATTGAAGGTGGGCAAGTTCGCTCGAGTAACTTGCCCCTCATATTAGTACATTATACAAACAGTTCAACAGTAGAGGCATTCTTAACCTAGAAATGCTACCCAACTTTCCCCATACACAAGAGCTATTGTGATAACATAACTTCCCATATCTATTGAATGTCCATATCATTGAGCATTAACTGAGCTTGAAGTTCTTGCCTTGCCTTTATTGTGTCTAGAGTGCTTGTTCTTTCTCCATCCGACCACATTGCCTGATGGTCCCATCTATTTAATATGCCTTTTGTGTATTTATTGTGACAACATATCATTTAATACAAGTATCAACGTTGAATACCTTAGTCTTCCATTCACTTGTGTTCATTGTCAATATTTAATACCGCACGATGTTGATCCTGGTCTTGATAAGGGGTTTTGCCTCACTTAATACTAACCGTATTCCAAGAACCCACATCTTATAAAAGGAAAAGTGCATTTATTTATAGACATCATGTTTGAAGAAAATCCCTTTGCAAACCAAAACTAACATACTACATACACACAGTCTTACTCTAGGTATTACAAAGGAAACTAAAAAAAACTCTTCTGGAGGGAGGTACACCGAATTCATCCCCAAAAGCCACCCAAAAATATAATTTCACTATCCCCTCACATACGAGGCCTCTTCCACGCACGCCCACATATGTAGGCCCCATCAATAGTCCTCAGGCCCATAATCTGTGTCCTCACGCCAGACCCAAAAGCACCCATCGGATGATCAAAACTAGTTAATCGCTAGCTCAATGATAAGTTCATTATTTTGAATTATGCATGAGTTAAAACAAGTAACTTATAAATTTCGGGGCGAAAATTTAATTAGGAGTAATTATGAAATTTTCTAAACTTCTATGACCCTAATTTTGAATTAATTACTTTTTTTATATTATTACCTGTACCCCGGGAGGTTGGACAATAAAGGAGTTGATATGCAAAAAAATGTTAAAATATACCGCGACACGACATGGCTGACACAGTTGTACTAAATTTTTTTTATAAAATTTCTCGAGTGTCCGTTGAGGCCTTGCCATGACTTTTCAAATATATCTTTAAAAGACTCGCAACTTTAAAGTTCAGTCGAAATGAGATTTTGAAGTCTTAGAGGTCAAAATGCGATTAAATATGGTGAATTGAATAGCGGCATGATTAGTGACAAAAATTGGGGATAATAATTTAAAAAAATACTTTTGGATTGTTTCTAACTCTTCTCGAGACCCATGAGACATTTAACAACCCAAACACGACCAACTAAAATATTTTCACCCCAACCTAAACATCTCACCACATGGCCTATAAAAATAACCCTTGGGCTCATAATTTTAGACATAATTTTTAGAGACAATTTTTTAGAGCAAATTTTGAGAGTGTGTTTATTATTAGGGGCCCAGATTTGTACTTTTATGGAGAGAATTTTGTCAAGATTCATTGTATACAAGATAAAATTACTTGTAAGTTTGAATCATAAGTGAAAATTCTTACTCATTGTTGCAATATCATTATGTCTATCATTATATTACCGTCAATTCTCTACTAGGACAAGGTGAAATTTATCATGCTTGATGGGTATTGTGTATTTAGTTTAATTTCATTTACATCCCTAACATGTTTTAAAGGATTTAAAAATTCAGTATTCACTTAAAACGACACGAGAGTATGTTTTGAACCTTTGAAAGTGATTGCTAAGAATTAAAGTGTATAATTTTTAATGGGTTATGCTTACACTTCAATTGTTTTGATAGTCCATGCTTAAAGACTACATTTAAAACTTAAAATTGATATTTTAAGGGAGTAGGCATTCCAACTGTCTAAATTAGAGACGTTAAATTTTTTGTGAAAAATGTTTTATTTTTCGAATTGAATAAATGAGAGTCGGTTTAGTTTGAGTTATAAAATCAGGGATGACAAAATTAAATTAATGCGTAATATTAGTTAAAACTGATAAATGGACCTGAAATCTTAGTTTCTCGCATGATTATTTATATACTCTTGGTTGCTCCCATTAATTATTTTTATTTTAGTTTTAGATAATAATTTTAGTCTTTACATCGCACCGTCTAGTTGAAAAGTTTAAAATTTAGAAAATAAACCAAATATCTGTGAGTTCGGCCTGTACTTACACTCTCTATTCTATAATAGCCTGTGAATTTGAGGTAATTTTGTAATTTGACAACACACACAGTCAAAGATTGCCTCATGTAGTTTGTGACTCTATCTGTAGAGACGTCAGCAACTAATTGGCACAAAGTTAGATGGGTAGAAGACTAGGGAATCAATATTCCCAGAGTTGAGCCGCATGAATCACCACTTACTGATAAATTATACCACTAAAGACCATTGTTAATGTAACAACCCGGATTTTTAAATGGACTTTTGTCAGCAGGTGTCGCGCAGGACGCGAACTTACGTGATTTTTGTAGAACGTTCTATTAGGGTTAAAAATAATTTGACCATATTTATTGAATGCTAAAAATAGGTCTAAGAGTGCCATGGGGTCAAAAGTCGAAAAATGAATACAGAAATTAAATATTATTATTTTATTGAAAAAAATAAAAAATCACGATTGACTCAAAATTTAATTTTGAGCAACTTTCTCTTCTTCGATATCTTCCAAAAATATCATTTAGACCTTTTTTAGAGTTATTTTAACTTGTGAAAATAGTAAAATATAAAATAAAGTAAGAATTAATAGTGTAGTTGGTGGGAGTGGTAGGTGGGAGTGGTTGGTGGGAATGGTTGGTGGCACACCATCTCAAATATACAATCTTGTTTTCATCCAACGGTCATGGTGACTCCCAAACAACTATAAATAGGCCTTGAATTCTCTCATTATAAACACATTATTCTCTCTTCATCTTCCACCTCCAAAACCCAAAACACCATTAAAATAGTTTTCAAGCTTATTTTTGGGGGGTCAAAACAAAATTATTTCAAAGTAGTGCAAGAGAACTTTTCGATCAATTTTCTGAGGAGAACCCGAATCTCTTGTCAATTTCAACATCCGAAAATTAGGCATGTTTATCCTATTCTTTTCCTTTAGTGTTATGTGTCTTGATTATAGCCTCCATTAAAACTCGTGTGTTCTAAAATAAATTAAAGAACATAATATTAGGAAGAAATTAATTATAAGGCTGTTTTGTGAAAATAATTAATAATACCAAATAAATATAATTTTGTTGTTATTTGGATTGTATTTACTTAGTTGGTGTTATTATGCACACATACATATAGAGGACCCCTTAGTAATTTAGTAAACACATACATATAGAGGACACCTTAGTAATTTAGTGGACACATACATGTAGAGGACCCCTTACTAATTTAAATTGGATGTTTATGTAAATTCCTAAAAACAACTAAATCACTTGTGCTAAGAAAATAAATAATAATTATGGGACTTGCGATTAATATTGATTCGGAAAAATCATGATAATTACGTATTCTTAATTTCTCCACATTTTGATTAAAAATCATTTATTGGGAAATTAGTATTGTTGAGAATATTATCATAAATTGTTGATAATGTAAATTATGAAATATTATAATATTGAATATTTTGAGAATATTGGTATTTTAGATAATTGATTTTTACCCCTTGTAATAATACACTTGCTAGGTACGGGACTAATAAAGTGGGCCTTAGTTGCGATTTATGTTAATTTGGTATAAGACTAGTTAATATAAATCTATGCGGGTTATATAAATTGGGGTGGGGGAAAATTCTCTATATTTACTGTTGTTGTGATTAACCTAGAATTGATATCTAGGTGAAGTAAAATTATTATAATCATCATTTATAAATGATGGGATGAAATTGTGTTTTGGAAACTTTTAAGTGGGACTAAGGAATATTTTGAGGATTTTCACATCGCTATTAAGGGTGGGGAAAATTTATTGTGAACAACCAGTATGAGAAATTTTGAGAAATTAATACCGCAAGACTAAAACTGGTATTAAAATTGATTGCGACATCATGTTGTCCAGGGCCGACAGTTTAACCGGGTCAGAGGACGTTTATGTCGTGTCGTCTGTGGAACCTTGTCATATCGCGAGGATCGCAGGATAAAAACGGATCAGACGGCGGACTTGACAAGGGGATGTGTGTGTGTGGCACCTTGTCATATCGCGAGGGTCGCGTATAAAAATGGATCAGATGGCGGAGTTGATAAGGGGATGTGTGGTAATATTAATCTATTTTGGTGTAAATCACCCACAGCGGGAGGACCGCCATACCTAATAATAAAGTGAGAACAATTCATCTTGGTTAATTCAGAAACATTAACATCGTACGGCTTGGGTGAAATATAAAATAATATTGGTGTGGCACATTTAAATCTTGGGGGTATTTAGAAAATTTAACTGTTGAGGATTATAAATTTTCTTTTAATTAAAATATTCTATTGTTATGGTCGATATGTATAGCACTATTGTCTGGGTTCAAGGAACCTAATTGAAAGGAGTAGCCGGTATTCATGCTCAGGGCTTTGGCTCTGACACATGCGTTGACTAATATTTTCAGGAATTAAATTGGAGTAGCTGCATAGATATTTTGCAGATACCTTGGAAGTGCAGCTGGAATTATATTATCTTTTAGTCCTTTATTTCTTCTCCTATTCAGTCGTATTTATTGTGAGACTATATTTGGATTTTTTTGGGCCTTTCGATTCCAAAGTTGTCTTAAGAGATTTCAGTTGGACTAGATTTATTGTAATAATTAAGATATTCAGAGATTGCATGTGACAGAATTTATATCACACTTTGATGATAAATCAGTTGGATGTCCTTCATATTTAGGATTGGTTTAAAATATTTATCTTGTGGAAAAGTTTATATGTCTCACATCTGTCACATGCTAAGGATGATATTTAATTTATTAACGCCAGAATTTAGCAGGGTGTTATAGTTAAGTGTAAGATTTACGGAATACACCAAAAAAAGATAAGCCATCTTGAAAACTCATGTCGTTCTAGAAAAGGGTCGAGTTAAGAGCCGGCACCACCATTCCAAATGTAGTTCCTCTCTATTGAATATGGAGGAATTAGTCCTCACCCTAGAGTGCCCATATGAAGGCGGATGGCAGTGCAGTTAGAGGATCCCAATAAAGGTATATAGTCGTAGTAGAAGGGGAAGAACATCCAATAGATAAAGGCGTGACTGCCCTAAACTTACGGGAATCAAAAGGATTGAAGTGGAAGGTTGCCCACCCATCGGTAACAGTCCCTTAATTGAAATGATAAAGGGGTGGTCGTGTATCCCAATTATTTGTCCACTACGAGTTTCCATTTGTGAAAAATCAAAGATAAATAGAGGCTCCATCTTCTCACGAAAAGAAACGTCACTAAAAGAACTCTAAGGAAACTTTCCTACAAAAGGTTACACTACTACATTAAATAAAGTTTGTCCCACAAGATGATCATCGAATGGTTAATCATCTCACTAACCGAACGGTTAATGAATCCATCCATCTCCTACACATTAATCGAATGGGAAATAACCCCTGGATTTTAAGAATTAAATTTCCTCCCATGGGTTTAATATATAGTTCCATCCCACCCACAAGCCTACACATCACAAATAGGAAAAACCTATTTCCATCCAAATTTTAACGAATAATGTTCACAAGCAAACACTCTTAGTCGACCGCCTCCGTAGACTCCCTGATTCATAGTTGGGGCTTGAGCTTATTATTTATTTTTGACACCACGATAATCTGAAAAGTGTGACCACGAAACATCACCAAAATAAGGAGGGTCAAAATCCATGTTCTGACCGGACCTTGAAAAGTTGAGGACACAGATGGAAAATTCCCTAAAAGAACAAGCTAAAAGCCAAAAAATAGCAAGAGTAGATCCATTAATCGAACGGTTAATGGCCTTTACCGAAGATTTAACTATCTAGAGTAATCATTACCAAATATCATCTATTAATCAAATGGTTAATTAACAAGGACAGTTGTCCCTACCAAATTAACTCAGCCCTACGCGTATCTCTACCAAATTTAAGCCACCCTGCAGGTGTGTTTTTTATTAACTGAACGTTTAATGGACTTGCGTCAGTCCATACAAAAAGGGGGCCCCACTAACTTAGAAAAAGACCCTAAAACCTAACATTGATTCAGTTTTCTAACTTTCTTCAACCCCAAGCATCTATAAATCTTGAGTTCTATTAGAAATCCTGAGCGAAGTCTCGACTTTTCGAAAAGTAGCTTCCTCTAAAATAAGTAGTCAAAACTCTACCCACACTCCATAAAAGTCGAATCTTCTAAAAGAAACTCTGCCTAACTGAACGTTGCAACTTCATATGGGACACTCCCTCCGCCAAAGAAACTCTACAAAAATTTCATGTTAGTGTCATAAATACAAACTATGATATAGAACAGTCCATATTTGTCTAGACAATCTAAACCCCGTCCCCATTACTGTGTATGCATTTTACAACGTTTATATTTTAAATCCTCATTTTTATCAATTACCACTGTCTATTGAGCTAGATAAAAAAAATACATATATATTAAAAAAATATTAATCAACCGGGACAACTAAAGTACAACATGAAAACATACTTTTCAAAATCATTCTTGAGAAAATGTCCCTGAAGTGAGTCATTCTCAAACTTTTTTCAAACCAAAGTCTAACATTCAAATACTTTTCACCACTTCTCTGAGCGAACATTACTTTCTCAACAGAGGTACCCACGAATATATGTTTCTATGGAATACTTGGCAAAACACCTATCTTTGATTATGTATTTTTAACATATGAATAAGCACTCCAACTTATAATGGAAATGTTATATAAAGACTAGGTTCCATAAATACCATAATGTTGTATATTGTATACTTTGTATCCCATTGCCTCAACCTGTAAATATATTGTGTTAGTTGGAAGTAAGTTGGCTTTGATACTAAGACCTCTTAGGTAGTGGAATACAGAGTCATACTCATGAGCCCAAGCTTTATAATACATCCCTTGACATATTATTAATTAGGTATGCCTCCATCTCTAGTCTAAACCCCATTTCTCATATAAAGTGATCATCTTTATCAGTTTGGATCAGCTCTAGGTCATACGACACCTCAGAGATTTTAGCCATGTTGATAAGGGATACATAGATCTATGTCGATGACTTTTGGTACACTCTAACCCTAAATAAACACCCCCTTATTATACACCTCCAAACTAGCCCAAAGGTTTAACAACACAATCTACATAGTGATCATTCAACAATCATAACAATATATGCCTTTATCGTTGCCTTTAAGTCAGATCTTATTCTAAACCTCCACTAAAGCGACCCTCTATCTCACAGATAGCTTCTCCACCTCTGAAGACAAGTCGTCAAACTTGCACACACATCACATTGGAACCTTTCCATATGTCTCACCGCAATAATCAAACTATGTAGGCTTTGATCTCTTGGCTATACAGATTTGTAGGCACAATACCCATTCCTTCTAGTGAGCACAAGCGTCGACAATATATCTCTAGATATGTTATCACAACTGAGATGCTTTGATATCTTATATACCATTTAATCCCTTCTCACACATCGAATGAGATATCAAACTATCTCAAATTGTGACTTTTTGCATGCACACACATATTCTCAGACTCCCGTTACACAAGACGAGCTTTCTCGCACACTTATCTACATACTAATGTACACCCACTATCTTAATACACATTTACACACTAAAACTCTTGTGTACCCACACTGGTTTAAGTGACTTTATTGTGCCTCTCACTAAAATCATTTTCATACCTAGGCATGTATATACGTTTCAATGGATTTTCAAAATACGGTCTCCAAATATGTTATAAAATAAAATAAAAGTAATCATAAATGTAAATATAAATAATAAGTATATAGATAAGGAATCATAAAGAACTCGTGGGTTTCCTAATACCTTCCACACTCATAACCCGGATCTCTAACCCATAATAAAAATATCGGGATCATCCATAGACCTAAGTCTGCCTTAGGATTATCCTAAAAGGGCAACCTGGCCTATTTTATTTGTTTTGTATAAAATAAACTGACGACTCCGAACAACCGATAACCCCTCGCACAGAGAATTAGTCTTAAACCTATACAAGGGCATTCAAGTCAACAAAAATTGGATATAGTATCGAATAGCTTTCAGGGAAAACAATCATTCAACAACTGATAAACCCGACCTAAGAGAAAAATGCATACTGAGAGAAGTACTATTATATACCCACAGGGATTAAATAATAAAACGTCATAGCACCACCTGCATGAGCATCCCGCCTCTCCTTCAAGCATGACTGCCCCCACTAATGGTACGAAAAACACACATAAGGGAAAATCATCTCCTTTCTTTGATGAATCATCCATTTTTTCTAGATTGATAAGGTGCATGTGCATCCCTTGGTTTTTTTAATTCGGATCCTTTAGCGTTTAGTGCTTTGGAAATAAGGTTTTCACTTTCCTATTTATACCCTGGCCCTTTAGTGTTAGACTACTACAGTATCTTTATAGTCCCGTTGATACCTTGTTGGGTTTTTTTTAGTCTTATTCCTAGTAGTAATTTCATTTTCTCCATTATATGGGTGATATTACAGTAACAATATTCAGAGAATGGTGGTGAAATTTGTTCATTAGTATCCACTATAATGACCTATACATGTCGGCCAAACTGAAAAACCACTAATTAGATCTCTTCGCTCTCATGTTGGATCTTCCAGATTGGGTTATTGGGTCCTTCTCCTATGAGCAAGCTAGCGTCTTCGAAGATGGTGATCAAATTTTCCTTTCAAGTTTTGGTGCAGTGATGAAGCGACACCTCTAATATCAAGAAGCCATGATCACCATAAAAGTAGAATTGAAGAGGCAAGTATGTAAATTACTTGGAACTCAAAGATACTATCTAGTAGGCCGATCCTAAAACTAAGTTTGATGGAACCTATTACTTCCCTTCGGATATTATCATAGGCTCTCATAACTTGAGAGGTGGGTGTGAGGTCTTCATGTTTTATCCCTAAGAAGTTAGTCATTCTCAGTGGACAGACATTCAAGGTGGATCCATTATCAAAGAGTAAAAGGGGTATTCTTTGTCTTTCAACATTCATCCTAATGTTAAGGACCATATTGTGGCATGGTCATATCTTGGACAGTTCAGTATTGGCAAATGATATGTTTTTTGTAAAATTCAAACTCCTTGCTATTTACATGAGATTTATAGGGATAGAAGAGATGGTAACCACATTTTGAGGATACAATTTTAAAGTGAATTCTCTATGTGGATGAGAGGATATGAGGAGTCCCCATATAGAGATATTGTCTTGTGTCTTCTTCAACTAATCCAAAAACTTATTTTCTTTGACTTTCCACTACGAATCTTCTTCGAGTACTTCTTTTCCTTTGTTTTCATCCATTTTACCACAAGGAATGGATTAAGTATTGGGTATCCACAGAACCTTCTAGATCAAGTGAGATGATTGACCTCTAGGGTCTCCTAATCTGGGGTGAGTAATTCTACCAAGATTTTATCAAAAACTAGAATACAAGCATAATCATCATCTTTACGAGGAGGGGAGACAATAAAGTCATCGAAGTGAAATATCAAGTCTTCTTTATATGATCTTTTGGTTGTTGAATCATTTGGTGATGACCAAGCCCAAGAGCTTGGTTGTTTTTTATTTTAAATTCTACTCCCCACCCCATAGGGTTGACTTCTATATTATTGCGTCCTCTTATGTATCATTCGGATTATTGTGCTTCATCGTACATCACCTCCCAATATCTGTAGATGTTCTCAAGATTATGAATGGAGTATGATAAGAGTAGGTATGAAATTTATTAAAATACAAGGTAGGTCAACTGGAATAGGATGAGTTACAAAGGATCTCGACATGTTCCTTTTAAGTCTCCTAGCATATGAACCATGAGATCCATATGTGTTTCCGTAGGCACCATATGATCTAAATGCCTATTGACTAAGATTTTGAAGCTTGGTTATTTTCTTCTTTTTACCGGGTCAATGAATTTGATTAGGAGGGATGGGTCTTCACATTCGCATTCTTTAGTAATGATGTTTAGCCTCGAGTTGAGGTTGACATTAGGCTTTGTTTTGCTAGGTGCAGTAACATTTCCTTGATCAATTAGGTCCTGTATGGAATGACTAAAAGTTCGACATCATTCGAAATAATACCCATTAATTTGATGATATTCATAATATAGGTCGCTTTTAAAGCCTTTCGGTAGGGGATTAGATAGTAGTTTGGAATCTCGGATATTTAAAAGCCCCTTCTTTTTTACTGCTTGGTATATTATACCTATGGGAGCTTACATAGGATGGAATTATCGTTGGACTCTTTCAGTACTCAAGGGTGAGGGTATAGATATTGATGCTTAAATGGCATTGACATTGGTTATATTTAGCTTGTTGGTTATCCTATTTAGGTAAGGAGGAACATTTTTTATATTGTATATCTCAACCTTGTAGGTTGATTCATGAATCCATCTTCTGATTAGGATCCTATGTCCATCATATCCTTAAAATGGTGTAGATACTGTGTCTTCATACTATCTTTGTATGGTTTGATCGAACTCTTCTTTATAATGGTAATTTATTCCTCTTACAAAGGTTAGTTCACCATTTAAGAGGCCTTATTCCTCCAACAAGCAATGACAGTTCACAGGTGTTCATTAATTTCTTGTTTAGTCATCTTCAAGTCCTACCGAGTGATTTTCAGCTCGTCATTTTACTTGTACTATTTCACGAACTCTATACAAATATCACTCCAACTTATGGTTCAACCATCATCTATGAACAACAACCACTTAAGTCCTCCTCTATACAAGGTGTGTCCAAATATCTGGGCCATGAATTCCTCAAAATCCCCTAGAGCTTGCATGTCTCGGATATAGATATTGAGGTGAACCATTGGCGATCCCATTCATGTGAAATTTTCAATATCTCGTATCTTGAATTATCTAGGTAGTTTAGCCTTATAATAGAGGATAGGCATTGAATATATGAAAGGTCATCAGTGGGTAAGAATTGTCAAAAATTATGTTGGAGAGTATGGAACTTCATTTTGAAGTGTCCAAGATGCGTTAGGACCTCAATCGCGTTGGCTACACTAGTGGTTTTGGTAGTTATAATTAGAGAATTATTAGCAGTGGCGACCATTAATGGTGTGGAAACTATATTGCCTAAGTGTATATTCGATCCTTGTCCCTTAGTATTCTTAAATCGATTGTAGAGAGAAATTTTTTCCTGACCCAGAGTTCACATTTTTCTCCTTAAGGAAGTTAGGCTACCTAGAATGTCAAATAATGATATCCCCTCATTGTTTTGCTCATTATCAGGACTATGAGATGTGTGAATTTGAGAAATGTGAATTATGCCCCTTGTCCATGATGGTAACTTCAACGTTTATGGGACACGTGGAATTAAGATATTGCTTAAGCATTATTCTAAGGAGAACAAGCATGAGTTCAACCAAGTATGGTTATTTTGTTTGGGTAAGCTCGGGTAATGGTCCATTTCCTATTGTACTGCTCACTTGGCTCGCAACCCTGGTAAGGAGTTAAGAAAAATGAGTGGATTTTTCAAAATCCTAAAGTCCCATCCTATTTTAGGAAACTTTCTTAGGGGATACAAAATACTTTCAGGAGATGTCACTATTTGGTGAATCTCTTAGATTTTTTATTTTTAGTTATGTCCTAAGATTCTATTGTATGAGGTTATGCAAGGCTTTCCACGAGGCTAAAGAATCCCTATTTTGGCTATGAATCCCCACGATATACCCCAGGGTATGTGTGAGAGGGTTATTTTGATATACCCAAATGTACTTAATCAAGCCTCCCAATATAGCTTGTGGGGACAGTACATGGGAGAGTTAACTTGATATACTTGAGGTACGTGAGTGATGTTCATTGAGAATATACCACTCTATATACGCTGAGGGTACAAGTCCAAGAAAAGTGTAAGCCATAGCTAGGTCCCGTGTTGTTTAGATTTTAATCCTATCTCTAGGCTTACAAGGTTAATAGGGTATGTAGTGATATACATATGTTAAGCGGTAAAGTAGTGCCGTCTTTTGAAAAGACTTTTATGTTTTTTGGTAAGAGACATTTTCACTTGAGATTATTATGTATCTTGGCATACATATCACAAACAAGGTTCAAGGAACGTATAGGGCGTAACCTTATCACTACTAGAGAATTCAATACCAGTATTTTTCTACCTAGTTAGGTATCTAAAAGAAAGAACAATTAGTAAGGAACATAATATACAAGAATCCATAGGAATAACATGCTAAAATAAATATAGATCTACATTATATTAAATTTAGTCTACTTACAAAAATCCCCAGTGGAGTCTCCACTGTGTGAACCTGGACCAGAGGTGGCATGCCTCCTCCTCCTCCTGCCCCCGAACGCATACTTTCGAAAAGATGTGGAGAAAGGGTTCTTTAGAAGTGACGGGGCTTTCTTGTTTGGATTTAATTTATGAGACATCTCATGCACGGAGTCTATAGAAGATAGGAGTAAGGATCTTATGATTAGAAAGTCTTGTTGTTAATGTTAGTTGTTATATTATGAGTAATGGGTAAGCAATTATTGAAATGTGTGGCGTGTGAATATGATTCATTTATGATTGGTGAGGTTCTAAAGGTCTGTGAGAAGTATTTTGAAAGTGAATGAGGGGAAATAGTAATGAATTGAATCTACTATAGTTTTAGTATATCAGATGATTGATGAACAAAGTTTGGTTTATTAGTGTATAGAATGTTTGGGTAGTAGTTGTTTGCTCTTGATGACTGTCTAATATAGATAGAAGCTTATCGTGGAGTTACTTATATGGATTTCATTTATGAGACATCCAATGCATGAACTCTGTAGAAGGTTAGGAGTTGGAAGTTTATGAGGTGTCAGTCGTGTTTTGGTTCTTAAGTATGTGTTTAGGAGATATATGATTATTATAGAGTCTTGACGACCACCTAACCTAGACAAAAGCATATCGGGGGGTCCTTGTTCAGATTTCATTTATGAGTCGTCCCATGCATGGAGTCCAGGTTGAAAGTTGGGAGTTTAAGACATTTAATTTATTATATAAAGTTATGTTGGGTGTATTTGTAGATATCGGGTATAATGTCAACTATCTATAATATATCGTATGTGCAGGGCATATACTGGTTGACTACTTTAATGGTTATAGATAGTTTTGTATTGTTATTGGTGTGGGTCTAGTGTCTACTAGCTATAGGATATAAATATATTGTATGTGCGGGACCTAGGCTCTTTGGATATGGTAACAATTTTAATGGACTTCGTTTATGTTACGAATATGTGTGGGATCATGAGTGAGACCGGATGGCTATGTTATGAGATTTATATAATTATGTATGTTGGGCTTGGTTGTCAATATTCATATAATGGTACTTGTGGTATAATAACTGATGTGCAAGGCCATGATGGAGGTATGTACATTATAATTTTAGTACTGATAAATGCAAGAGTAGGGTGTATTATGTTACATTCAGGGCTATGAGAGAGGCCGATTAATTATAATGAAGTTAACGAGATAAATATGACATAAATGAGATCATAAATTGGTAATTGGTTAATGTGTATTTAAACATGTTAGTTTATAAAGTCCGACTGTATGCAATAGGAAAAAAATATGAAATTATGTAACTAAATGAATGTGAAATTATATAATTAACAGATAATGGAAGGGAAATTGAATAATAGGCTTTTAATGATATTTTGAAATGACGATTATGTCATAGTTTGTATCGGTTGATAAACTGATAGTTGTTAAGACCCGTCCTTATAAATAAATGTTATTAATACTAATTAATGAATTGATAGTATTGAATGATTCGATATTATTATGGTTAGTTGTCAAACCCTGTTAATAGATGGGTAGATATTTATGTGAGAACTCGGACCTAACGCAATGTGCCATCTCCTCCTCCCACCCCCACACGTATCCTTTTGGATAGATGTGGATAAAGGGGTCTTTAGTGTTGATGATTGGTAATCGTTTTGCTCTCTTTTGAAAAGAATGGAGTCGTTACTCTATGTTAAACAAAATAGAAAAAATAAGGGGTAGGCCTCTACAGAGGCATAGTGATGGCAAGTGATATGTGTGTTTAACCAAAGAGTCAAAAATGTGGGGACTAGGTTATGTATTGGAAAGGTGTTAGGCACCTTCTCCACCCTTTCGATCTTAAATATAGATCTAAAGTGTGTATGTGTGTGTAGCATGTTATGGAGTAAACATAAATAATAAAATGAAAATAGTTAGCATATACATAAATCGTGTAGTGCAGTGTGGGATGTGTGTATAGATAATACAGACGAAGGATAAATATATACAAAGTTGGACTTATTTTTATTCACTAAAATGGCAGTTCAAGTGAGCCTACGTACTTTCGTGAAGCGGTTCAATGTCCATGTAGTTCTTGTGGAGAAAAGAGGTATTCTGACTTTTATAGAGACTTGATTTAAGAGCTCTAAGATTTATTTGATATTTCAAGGTGTTTCAGAAGAAAATAAGCCTAAATCTGAAAATATAAATGATTTACGTATATGAAAAGATTTGGATGAGATAGGTTTGTAAGGATACAATTCTCCAATTGAGTCTCAATGTTGTTTTGGCTCAATTCCAGACAAAAACGTTTATGTCATGGGATAGTTTTAATTGTATCCATTCAAGTCTATGACGGGTTAGTTGAAGACGTAGCGGCCAAGAGTATAAAGCTTCATCATATTATCGAGTTTGTTGTGCCTCGTTTCTACGTCATCAACATGGTTCCATTGCTCCTAAGGTATGAATGCATTAGAATATATATATATATAGGGGCTTGGAATAATTTTATATTAGGTGAATATTTGTTTAAACTAATGTTTATTTTCAAAAGGTTTCATTAAAACTTTAAAATAAAGTTTCTAAAATTAGAATTTTTCAACTCTCTGGAAGTTCGTTCGAAATCGTCGTTCGAACGAGTTTTTCGCTCGAATGAGAATGTCATTCGAATGAGGTTTGCCAACGAGTTCCCCTATTGGCCACTCTAATGTCGTTCGAAGTGTCATTCGAATGAGAATGATGTTCGAACGAGATTTCAAACGACTTCCCACTGGAACTTCGTTAGAAGGCTCGTTCGAACGAAATTTCGTTCGAATGAAAATGTCATTCTGAAGAGTGGCCCGATATGTGTGTTTAAACAAAACCAATTTTTATTCAAAAAATATCCAACTTTTAATTATGCACTAAACCAAGTTGTGAAAATCCAATTCTCACTTTAAACCAATTTTATCTTGATTAATCCTAAACATGCATCTAGTAATTAAAGCAAGTAAAGTAAAGTAAAGAATACTCACAACGCCGGATGTACGAGGAAAAAATCCAAAACTGGAAAACAACCTCGGACGGCCCAAGCAAGACAATCACTATGAACAATGGTTTTATAAAGACAGATTAGCCTTACACTAAGACTCGATCCCCACGGGTCTTGACGCTTCTTCTGATCTTCAACCGTTCTTCATTAGTGCCAATGCAGAAATTCCGTCTTCCACGATACCTATCCACAACACACGCCTCCACGTATGTCTCGGTGTCCACCGAATCGTTTTGATATGTCTACGATGTTGAACACGATGTCCGTCGCTTCTTCACTGCAAAACCCTGTGTGTTCAATGTGTAGAACTAACAACTTTGGTGCAACAAGATCAGATAACCATATAAGAATGATAACTCGGATCTTTGAAAATTCTAAGGATGTGTTTATGACTTTTAAACCTTAGAAAACATGTGCAAACAATGTTCTGGTTCGTAAAACTGTTTTCCACAAAGCACACTTACGAAATTATGATGCAAACAGTGTTTAAATAGGATTTAAACGCCGCCTCAAAAAATGTGTCCTTCGAACGACTTGAGGAACTCATTCGAACGACATCCTTATCTCATTCGAACGAGATTGGATGTCGTTTGAACAACAACGCGAAAGTTTGACTTTTTGACTTTTTGTTTAAAACGTCTCTTTCAATGAGAGATCCAAAAATGTCAAACTCTTTTACGAGCTTATCATCATAAAACGTATTTTAAACCTTTAAAACACTGTTAAAACATTTAAAAACATTTTTTTTTATAAAAATTACATCCTTATCTTTTATAAAATAATTCCGAGCACCATTAATTATACGCATTCATACCTGAGTGATCTTGGAATGAAATTAACTTTGAAGACGAGTAAACTTGCACCAAATAAATATCGGCATGATTATTTCTTTGAAGCTTTGCCGCAACGTCTTCAAAATCAATACGTCATAGACCAAGTGGGATCGTGACAAAATAAAATTCTCCCTATGACATATTACAAACAAAGTTTTGTTCACGAAATTAAGTCAAAACAATACAGGGACTCAATTGGAAATTTATGACCTTACAAATCTCCCCCTTTGACTATTCCGGTACAAAACTAAACCAGTGAAATGCCTAACCGGGTCGTCAAGCCATATGATGCCTAAATCCCATCCCATAAACCCAAAATCAAAAGTATAGGACACGTACTAGTGTATGTAGCACCGACAAGCTTGAACTGTCTGGATGTGATGTAGACTTGAAATCTCGAATCGCTAAAGCATACCTATACACATGAAATAGACAAACAAATACCCAGTGAATTATGGAGGAACAAATGATATCAATTTATATTTCTAATAAAAACAATTCATTTGAAACATGTGACCAATTATTTGATACCAATTAGGAAGAATTATAATCAAACAATATGTAAATCCAGATATCAAATAGAAATGCTCAACAAAACTCCCCCTACATCACATACATCTCTCCCCCTTTTTGTCTCGAATAGACAATCCGGTGAAAAGATAAACCAATTTGAAATATCTAGCATGAGAATATAATACCAAATCAACTTGATACCAATTTTGAAAAAACGAAAACCGCTAGATAAACATGAAACAACCAGCTAAATAAGATCATGTAATGACAAAATAGTAGCTAGTAAACCAAGGAATCGCACAAAGAATATACCAAATCAATCAGGTGAGATAAATGTACTTATATGAAAAATACCAATTTGGAACATAAAAGAACCTGCATATAAACCATTCAGTCCAAAAATGCTTCCTGCAGTACCAAAAAATATACCAAAATAACCAGAGGACTGCAAACTAATCAGAAGCCATTTTTCACCCTGTCGTTCGAACGAGCTAGGGACTTTGCTCAAACGAGATGAGGAAGTCACTCGAACAAAGTACATAAGTCGTTCGCGCGAGATGATATGTCATTTGAAAAACTTCGCGCGACCTGCCAAAATTTTCCAGTTTCCCAAAAATATTATAAAGTATTGCCCAGTGAAAAAATTTCCACAAAAAAATCCCAGGAAGGGCCTGACAGAAGGAAAACAGTGTTAAAACAGTAGGCTTTTAACACAAAATGCAAAAACTCATAAAAACTAAAAATGTGAGTTACATCCAAACATAGTACCGATGATCTCAAACATGGACATGGAATGAATGGGCGTGAAACTACAACAAATGAGTCACAATTCCAACACATCGAAACAATCAAGAAGCTCTAATTGATAGCGATAAATCATCAAAATTTATCATAGCCTTATGACAATAAAAGTGTGAGCTTAATGAACTAAACATACTACATGCACAAAAATCCAGAATTTTGACGATTCTACAAATAATAGCGTCAAATTGCAATGTTTCAACATTAGGATTAGTTGTGCAAACCCGTTTAAATTTTCTCCGACCAAAATCCCTCATATATATATATATATATACTTTTTCAAGTTCTTTTGAGGTTTGTATCATTCTCAACATAGAGAAAATCTTATTGGCCCTCGTTTTGGCATATTGCTTTTTTTTTTTGGGCTCTTTTAAACGGTGGCTTTCACGAAGAGTTAATTTTGGACTCTCGTAGCCCTTTCCCATGAATCACTCATCATTTTTTAATTAAATCCTCACGATAAACGGTTATTGCATGCACACTTCTCCTTAAGTTTACTTACGCATAGATGACAAGATTGAGATAAGAACGCCTCACCAAATTCAAATATCCAAGAGAAGTCAAACATCCATATAAACTCGTGCATGTGTGCAATGTTGTCATATATACAAAGTCGAATCAAAATGCATATCAACTTCGAAACAACCCCATATAAACAATGGTTAAGATCATTCTAAGCATCGATAATAATGACCAAATGTTCTAGCCACATGGATAATGAAACGATGGGGGGGGGGGGTCCAAGCACACCAATATGCCACATCAAACATGTAAACTCAATAACAAAAAATGAAAATCTTTTTTGCTTTTCAAAAGTTTTCTCAAAAATAAAATCTTTTTGTATTTTTCAAATAGGACTCAAACAAATGAAAACTATAATACAAAATGATACACATGTCATAATACTAGCAATGAATATATCATTAAGCAAACTAGCATACGACAAACAAGGCAACACTATCATCCTTTAGATTTAGCATGGGAAGAATCAAGTGCACCCAAACGAGAATCATGAAGTTTAATTCCAAAAGTCACCAAATTCGATTTCTTAACCCAAGTAGGTATATTACGACGCATGGGGGTTTGGGTAACCGGGGAAACTTTATTCTTAAACTTCCTAGGAGCTTGTTTAAGGTCGTAACAATAACGCCTAAGGTGACCTTTCCTACCACAAAATGTGCAAGTGTAGCGGTGATGGGAATGATTACCTTTATGTGGACCTTTTCTAATCTTCCTAGTGTTTCTCACACGTGCGGGGGGAATGGAGACACCTTTCCCACCAAAACCGATACCTCCCCTATCTCCCTTAATTTGGACGGTGCTTAGGATCTTATCTAACTTCTCCGACCTAGCCTCCAAATCAAACTTGACTCTAGACGGTTCTCTCAATCTTTCCTCTAACTCGTGAATCCTAGACTCGAGCAAACGCCTAGACTCCTCAAACTCTAAAATCTCCTTTTTCAAGGACTCCATCAAACTACGGAGATTGTCTCTCTCTTTCTCCACAAACTCTAGTTTTTACCTAAACTTCTTCTCTTGTGCCCTAAGATCCTCAATCAAACTATCATTATTTTCTATGGCACGCTCATTCAACTTAGATTGCAATTTTGAGTTAGCCTTTTTCACCTTCACCGTTTCGGCATACAACTCATTAAACGCATTTTGCAATTCTTTCACATCTATCTCCTCCTCGTCACTCTCTTCACCCTCACTAACATGGGATACACTCAAAACCTCCTCGGAAGTGTCATTCACATGAGTAGTATCGTCGTTTCTCACATGACATGACATAAACGCAACAAAGTTACGCTCAATGGGGGAAATCTCTCCCTCTTCCGGTTCACTATCACTTAAGGTGGCATTATAGACAACGGGTTGCTTGCCGTCTTTCTTAAGTCTAGTGAGACACTCCTTAACCTTGTGACCGTACCCCTCACACCCAAAACACTTATTCGACTCAGCTCTCTTAGGCTTCTCAAACTTATCCTTAGAGGTGGGATCTACTTTGTTGTTCGTGAATTTTTCAAATTTCTTGGCATCTTTCGATTGCTTTTGAAACTTAATAAATTTTTTAAATTTCTTTGCCAACAAAGCAACATCCTCAAAATCGAAATAGAAATCGAAATCCGAAACATTAATTTGCTCCTTCCAGGTTTTCAAAGCAATACCCTTTTCTTTCTTAGGCACTTGCTTGGAGGTAATCATATCGATTTCATAGGTTTGTAAGTCACCTGCAATCTCTTCTAGTTTCGTTGACTCTAACCTACCCAAGGAGTTTAAAATGATCACTTTCGCATCAAACTTACTAGGCAACGACCTAAGAATTTTCTTAATGACATGGTTGTCGGGAATTTTCTCACCTAGGTTAAACGATGAGTTGACAATATTTGACAACCTAGCATACAATTCATCAAAAGTCTCACTCTCTAACATCCTAATGGTCTCAAACTGTGTGTGAGATTTTGAAGTTTTGACGCCCTAACCGCGCTAGTGCCCTCGTGAGTAAGTGACAAAATATCCCAAGCCTCTTTTGATGTTTCACAAGTCATAATTTTGTTATATTCTTCTTGTGTGACATGTGAAGCAATAAAGTGCAGACCCTTAGAATTATATTGTGCAAGTCTTTGTTCGGTTTCGGTCCATGACTCAACAGGCTTTAAACTAGTGACCTCACCTACAATAGTGACAGGGGCTGTCCAACCTTTCTCAACAGCAAGCCAAACATGCTCATCAATATATTTTAAAGCACATCACATTCTCATCTTCCAATAAGTGTAATTAGTGCCATCAAAAATAAGAGTTCGAGAATATTCATTATATCCAGAATTCATCTTTGAAAACACACGGGATCACAAAACAAATAAAAATGTTTTCTAGCTCTAATACCAATTTGAAGAGTGGCCCGATATGCGTGTTTTAAACAAAACCATTTTTTCTTCGAAAAAGATCCAACTTTTAATTATGCACCAAACCAAGTTATGAAAACCCAATTCTCACTTTAAACCAATTTTATCTTGATTAATCCTAAACATGCATCTAGTGATTAAAGAAATTAAAGTAAAGTAAAGAATACTCACAACGCCGGATGTACGAGGAAAAATCCCAAAACGGGAAAACAACCTCGGACGGCCCAAGCCAGACAATCACTATGAACAATGGTTTTACAACGACAGATTAACCTTACACTAAGACTCGATCCCCATGGGTCTTGAAGCTTCTTTTGATCTTCAACCATTCTTCATTAGTGCCCACGCAGAAATTCCGTCTTTGACGATACCTGCCCACAACACACGCCTCCACGTATGTCTTGGTGTCCACCGAATGGCTTTGATACGTCTACGATGTCGAACACGACGTCCGTCGCTTCTTCACCGCAAAACCCTTTGTGTTCAATGTGTAAAACAAACAACTTTGGTGCAGCAAGATCATATAACCATATAAGAACGATAACTCGGATTTTTGCAAACTCTAAGGATGTGTTATGACTTTTAAACCTTAGAAAACATGTGCAAACAATGTTCTGGTTCGTAAAACTATTTTCCACAAAGCACACTTATGAAATTATTATGCAAACAGTGTTTAAATAGGATTTAAATGCCGCCTCGAAAAATGTGTTGTTCGAACGACTTGAGGAACTCGTTTGAGCGACATCCTTATCTCGTTCGAACGAGATTGGATGTCGTTTGAACGACAATACGAAAGTTTGACTTTTTGACTTTTTGTTTAAAATGTCTCTTTCAATGAGAGATCCAATAATGTCAAACCCTTTTACGAGCTTATCATGATAAAACGTATTTTAAACCTTTAAAACACTTTTAAAACATTTTTCTTTATAAAAATTACACCCTTATCTTTTATAGAATAATTACGAGCACCATTAATTATACGCATTCATACCTGAGTGATCTCGGAATGAAATTAACTTTGAAGACGAGTAAACTTGCACCAAATAAACATCGGCATGATTATTTTATTGAAGCTTTGCCGCAACGTCTTCAATTTCTTCAATACGTCATAGACCAAGTGGGATCGTGACAAAATAAAATTCTCCCTATGACATATTACAAATAAAGTTTTGTTCGCGGAATTAAGTCAAAACAATACAGGGACTCAATTGGAAATTTATGACCTTACACGTTCAAATGAGATTTCAGCGGGAACAGTTTTTGGCAGTTTTTTGGCATTTTTAAATCCATTTCGGGACCAGATTTTTTCGAAGAACTTTTTCCATCACTTAGTGAGTTTTTGAGAGCATAATTTTTTCATAAAAAGTTCCCCTTGGGGTTTGTTAGTCAAATTGATTTATCAAAGAAAAAAACCAAGTTTACACACCAATTGTTTGTTTATCCAAGTTCATCTATATATATACTTTTCTTGGAGTTTGGCATTGGTTTTTATCTCTACCGTTTCAAGAGAAGTTTAGGTTTGCTTCTAAATCCCACAAAGAAGAAAAAGTTATTTTTGGCTGCGGCATTCTCACATGGTGAAAGGCACTATGTGTAATTGACGGTTGCTTCCTAGTTCCTCATTGGTGGATTCCAAGGTTCCGGTGGAATCTGGGATTGTCAGCTAAGCAGAGGTATTTGCAAGAAGACGCGTCTAGGCTTGAAGGAGTCGAGTCGAGTGTTGTAAGTCATATTTCTTGTAATTGTAATTTCGTACTTAGTGGACTTAAGGCTAGGGTCATCCGAGGTTTTTTCCCGTTGTGGGTTTTTCCTCATACATCGCAGCGTAGTTATTCATTGTTTATTTTATCTTGCAAAATCACCTAGAACGCATGCTTAGGTAAAAAGATAAAATTTGGTTTAATCACTACTTGTTTAATTTGGTGCTAAATTAATATTGGGTAATGTGTATTTAATTTAAGTCATTAATTTAATTTGTTAAAATTGGTTTGGCCTAATTTGATTAAATGAAATATATGACTTAGGCAAATTTCTAGGACTTGGGTTAATTAATATGGTTTAAGTGAAATTAAAATTGTTTGTGTGTTTTATCCTATTTCACTTGTCTTAATTTTAATTTGAGAGAAATTAAAATTTGTATAATTGAACCATCATCTCGCTTCCACATCCATATTTATAAAAGGAAATAAATTTTGGAAAATTAAAATTTGGGGGCCTCGCATTCCAACAAGTGGTATCAGAGTCGAGCGCTAATTTATCGCGTTAAAGATCCGTTTTTTGGCTTGTATAATTTTTGTGCTCCTTGTATTTTTAGGTGGTTCATTTTTTCCTCACTTTCATGTTTTTGTATCTCTCAATGGGATGTCTTAATGAAAATTTATCCATTTCTAATGATAATGAAATTTTTGCTATTCGAGAGGAATTTAATGGACTTAATAAGTGTAATGAAAATTTAAGAGAATTAAATTTGAGATTTGCAAAAAGAATTAAATTTCTTGAAAATAAAAATTGTTGTTTTAAAGCTAAAGTTGAATTTTTGCAAACCTCGCTATCTCAAAAAGATATTTTTCGTGAAAAGCTCATGGACATAAATTACAATTTTAATATTTTAGAAAAGTCCAAGAAAGAGAGTGATAGTCGTGAAAAGACTCTTAGGGACATGTTTGCTCACATTGAGGAGGAGCCTAATAACCTTCTAGGTGTTATTGAAAATTTAAAGGAGTTTCGTAATTTTGAGGAGTCTAATTTATTACTTGAGTCCGAAATTTTAAAAATAAAAAATGATTTAAAAGACTCTAGTAGTTGTAGTAATGGTTCTAGTACATCTTGTTCAAATGCTTCCGTTGCTAAAGCTAAAACCGTTATTTGCTTTAGAGGGTCAACTTTATCCAAGGACTTTAGAAAAGGTCACACCTTGGGTAACATTCCTTATGTTTACACATGCTTGCATTGTGGTAGGAAAGGTAACCTTAGGTCATATTGTTTTTATCTTAAAAGAAGCCAAAGGAAGTCTATGTCTAGCATTTCATTAGTTCTCAAATCCCATCATTTTAAATATACATCTATATGGGTTCGGAAATCATTTTTAGATGCGCTAGATATTAGATTTGTTGATTCTCATTTGCTTTCACATGAAACCTCCCTTGCTAAATTTAAAGGTTGAATGTTTTAGCTTTGTTTGTATACTCTAGCTTTTTGTGCTTCATATTATATATCATTGCTAGGTGTATGCATGTTTAGTCATTGCTTTATTTCGTATCTCATGCTAGAAATCATGACTTGTTTATCTTTTGTATTATATTTTTTTATTTGTATTAAATATAAAATACAAAAAGATTTTTGTTTATCATTTGGGTTTTATCTCTTGGCAATTTATGCTTAATGAAAAATTCAAATGATTTTTGTTTGTCTTTTGAGTACATTTTTTATTTTTGGTTAAAAAGTTTCAAAAGCTCAAAAACGTTTTATTTTGTGTGTATTTTGATTTTACACACATTTTGTGGCATATGTTTGTGTTTGAATCCTCATTTCGCTTCCATATGACTAGAACTTTTGGTTATAATTTTAATCCTTAAAATGTTCCTTATCATGCTTACATGGAGTACCTTAAGTTTGACTTGCTAAATGGATTCACTTTTATATACCTTTACACACATGCATGAGATTTTTGAATCTTAACGTCACATGTTATATTTGAGCTTTGTGACATGTTCTCCTATCAATCTTGTCACCTACATATTTGTGACCTAGGAGGACTAGTGCATGTCAAAATCCGTTGCACGTGATATTTGTGTGATATAAAAAATGATATATATGAATGTGCACGGGGAAGGGCTCCGAAAGGATTTATTATCCTTTGCGAATAGTAAGCCACCGTTTGTTTGAACCTAAAAGAAATATGTGGTCCAAAGGCCTAAAAGAAAATATGGAATTAAAAGAAAAATAATTGTCAAGGCCTATGTTTAGTTGATTTATTCATTCAAAAGAATAATATATATGCTTATTGAGGGAGTTTGGATGGTATATTAACGGTTTGCACAATGTTCGTTTATCCTAGTTGCGCTTACAATGTCATAACTCTATTGGTTTGTAGAATCATTAACATGCTAGGCTTATATGCATTGTGTTTGTTTGTTCATTATTTCACTTTATCCTGTCACATAAAGGCTAAATTCTAGTTGATATAGTTTTGCAATCAAATGCGAACTACGTGAACACGTTTAAGTGATTGGATTTTAATTCATTGGTATCTTGTTCACACCCCAACACTTATGTTTCCATATGACACATTTATGCTATAAGAGTGTGGAAAAACTTATGTTATTTAGTTTTGTGTCATTTTGGTGTTTATATCTATATGTGTGTACTTATACTTAATTTGAATCTATTGTGTATACATATATATGTATTTTTTTTAGTCTTTGCCATGTTTAACTAGTTCATTTATGCTTTTAATTCATTATTGGTATCTATCTTGTTGTGAATTTTGTTTCAATATCACATGCTTAGATTACTACAATCAATTGATATCTTTTGTTATCGTATCACAGTTGATATTTATATCTTTATGTGAATTAGTTGAATTTTTGTTGCCCATATGCTTTAATGTTCTCATCACTTTATGCACATTTGCATGTTTAGCTTGTTATCCCATTTTATTTATCCCTTATTTAGATTAGGGGGTGTATATGCTTTAATCGGGGGAGATAAGTTATTGTTTTTGATTATTTAGCCTTTTTCTATTCCTGAACAAAAAGGGGGAGAATGATAGGGGGAGAAATGGTATCTAATCCTATTGAAATCGTATCTTAGTTTAGGGAGATTTATCTTAGGGGGAGACGTCTTTCTAAGTAGGTCATTTGTTTAATAAAGGGGAGAATTAATTTAGGGGGAGTATTTATATTAATTGCATTTCATATTTTGATATTCCCTATACGTTTTATAGTTTGCTTAAGTGTGTAGGAATTATTCTAAGTGGCAACCTTCAACGACAAAGAATTTTATTCTAAAGTGGTATTCGAGTCAAGCATTGTACTCTTTATTTTGGGCAAGATATGTTTGAGTCTAGTAGAGCCTGACTACCCTTTAGTATTTTTGTTGGTTTTTGTCCCAGAATAGCCAAAGGGGAAGATTTGTAAGGACATAATTCTCCAATTGAGTCTCAATGTTGTTTTGGCTCAATTCCGAAAAAAAACGTTTATGTCATATGATAGTTTTAATTGCATCCATTCAAGCCTACGACGGGTTAGTTTAAGACGTAGCGGCCAAGAGTATAAAGCTTCATCATATTGTCGAGTTTGTTGTGCCTCGTTTCTACGTCATCAACATGGTTCCATTGCTCCTACGGTATGAATGCATTTGATATATATATAGGAGCTTGGAATAATTTTATATTGAGTGAATATTTGTTTAAACTAATGTTTATTTTCAGAAGGTTTCAGTAAAACTTTAAAATAAAGTTTTTGGGCTAAAATTAGAATTTTTCAACTTTCTCGAAGTTCGTTCGAAGTTGTCGCTCGAACGAGAATGTCGTCGAACGAGGTTTGCCAACGAGTTCCCCTATTGGCCACTGGAATGTCGTTCGAAGTGTCATTCGAACGATAATGATGTTCGAACGAGTTCACACTGGAACTTCGTTAGAAGGCTCGTTCGAACGAAATGTCATTCGAACGAAATGTTGTTCCAACGAGATTTTAGCGGGAAAATTTTTGGCAGTTTTTTGGCATTTTCCCACTACTTGTCCCCACTATCTTTTGGAAGTTTAAATCCATTTCGGGACCAGATTTTTTCTAAGAACTTTTTCCATCACTTAGCGAGTTTTTGAGAGCTTAATTCTTTCATAAAAAGTTCCCCTTGGGGTTTTTTAGTCAAATTGATTTATCAAAGAACAGAACCAAGTTTACTCACCAATTGTTTGTTTATCCAAATTCATCTATATATATACTTTGCTTAGAGTTTGGTACCGGTTTTTATATCTACCGTTTGAAGAGAAGTTTGGGTTTGCTTCTAAATCCCACAAAGAAGAAGAAGTTATTTTTGGCTGCGGTATTCTCACATGGTGAAAGTCACTATGTGTGGTTGACAGTTGCTTCCTAGTTCCTCATTGGTGGATTCCAAGGTTCCAGTGGACTCCGGGATTGTCGGCTAAGCAAAGGTATTTGCAAGAAGACGCGTCGGGGCTTGAAGGAGTCGAGTCGAGTTTTGTAAGTCATCTTGCTTGTAATTGCAATTCCGTACTTAGTGGACTTAAGGCTAAGGTCGTCCGAGGTTTCTTCCCGTTGTGGATTTTTCCTCGTACATCGCGGCGTAGTGATTCATTGTTTATTTTATCTTGAAAAATCACCTAGAACGTATGCTTAGGTAAAAAGATAAAATTTGGTTTAATCACTACTTGTTTAATTTGGTGCTAAATTAATATTGGGTAATGTGTATTTAATTTAAGTCATTAATTTAATTTGTTAAAATTGGTTTGGCCTAATTGGATTAAATGAAAAATATGACTTAGGGAAATTTCTAGGACTTGGGTTAATTAATATGGTTTAAGTGAAATTAAAATTGTGTGTATTTCATCCTATTTCACTTGTCTTAATTTTAATTTGAGAGAAATTAAAATTTGTTTAATTGAACCATCATCTCACTTCCGCATCCATATTTATAAAAGGAAATAATTTTTGGAAAATTAAAATTTGGGAGCCTCGCATTCCAACAAGGTTCATTCATAAAACTACTTTGATGAAGAAAGAATGTCAAGACTTCCAACATTAAGGAGAAAATATAGGTAGAAACCCCATATCTAGTGATCCTCTAACCAATATGAGAATATTTCATGGTTTTGAAGCTCTTTAGTTTGATTTTTGGGTATTTTATGAAAATAAATAGTGAAATGTGTAAATATATACAATATTTGACTTGAGTTTCAGAGATCGTGTCTCTTAAGCGAAATCAAAGTCAATTTAGTTCATACTTGACCTTTAGAGAAAAGTCATTCTCCAAGAGATAGAGAAATAAGGAATAAGATGATTTGGGGTCCTTTTTTAGGTCTAAACTTGAAAATAAAAGAGTAAGAAGAAGTGTACTTGTGATGTTACACGTGCACCTTTTTGTTTTTGGTTGCATTCCATTTGAAATCAACTTGTTGGAGTGCAGATCTAAGGTTATTTTAAAGGAAAGTACCTTTCTGGAAGAAAAGGGGAAGAAAAAAATAAAATAGTGTTTTTGTCTTTGGGGGGTTTATATGAGAAGAAGAATGTTGATGTAAAAACTAGATTCGATATAATTATTTTAATCACAGATAAAAATGAATAAGTAAATAAGACAATAGATTTTTAAAGTGGTTCAGCCTTATGAGAATGGCCTACGTCCACTGTTTTTATATTGCTGACTGTTTGCCTGGAATTCTCAATAAGTGATTTACCAGGAGATTTCGAGTCCCCTTCTAATGAGGAGGTTACAATGTATTTATAGCATTGAGGTTGTACATGTGAAAGAATAATGCGCTGTTATCCAGTAGCCATATACATCTGTATGATAATAATGTGCATTTAATGCACAGCTGTCTTTCAGTTTTCTTGATGCGTACGCCACAAGTATTTGAGTTGCTCGGACCTCTTAAGTTGCTCGGACCACCTAGGTTTCTTGGACCGCTTAAGTGGTTCTGACCTCTTGAGTAGCTCGGACCATTTGGGTAGCTCGGCACGCTAAGTATGTTGCTCATCGAAAGTCTTCATATTTACCATGTAAGTCGACACGTGTATTTATATGATTGGTCCATGTCAGCATATCAAATTTGGTATCAACAGAAACCCCCAATGTTTCATAGTTTGAGGTTGAGGAAAAGTATGGAATATTTTTCTAGAAAATAGATAGGACTACTGCCCTTCATAAATTTTTGGAGAATACTTTAACTTATATTCAGTGAACAGTATCAAACTTCACAAATATTTTGAATTTCCACGATCACTTCGATATTTGTGCCCTTTTCCTATTTTAGCCGTCGGCGATGCAGGCGTCTTTCCTGGTAATCATTGGTTTTCTCTATTCCCGAGGTAAAGTATTTAAGCGTGACAGAAATCCTATTGTCTTTCACTTTTTCAAATCTGTATCTTTGAACTCTTCACCTTCTCTCTATCTTGTGCCTTCGTTCTTTCCATCATTTATTGACAACTGATCTCTATTTCCTCTGTAAGATTTTCTTCCTTCTTCTTTAATTTCTTTATTCGCCATGGTTTATCCTTTTGAGTCGTTGGATAAATTTCGGTCTGAGTTTTCAATCCCTTCATGGGTTTTTTTGGAAGAACTTTCTGGTCCTTCTGATTTATTTTCTTTGGCAGAGGGACACTGGTTCCCAAGTATCTTTGTAGCCGAATGTGGATTTTCTTTCCCGCCAAATCCCCTGTGTTTGGAGTTTTGCCAATATTTCGATATTGTACCTACAAGAATAGCTCCAAATACATGAAGGGTAGTTAATGGCGTACATAGATTGAATCAACTTCATGGAACTCATTTGGGAATTCCAGAAATTATGTATTGCTACAGATGGGTCACTAGTGATAGTACTTTTTATTTAAAAACTAGATTTTTGAATAGAGATTTAGTTGTCAATCTTCCTGATACCAATAAAGACTATTTTGATCACGGGGAGTGATGAAAAATTACTAACACCCTCCACTTGATGGAAATGATGTGTACCAAGGTCCCAAATGTCCACCTTATGGCAATGGGATAGGTTGTTTTTATTTTTATTTTATTTTTGAAATCATGTTTTCTTTGTGTTTCATAAAATGATTCACTGACATTTGATTTTGTTTGTTACAGTTGACACTAAAAGGAAGCCCCCAAAAGAGATTGATGTTAACATAAAAGAGTTAAAACTTATCTGGAGTTTACATCAATCTGTTGTTGGGGAGCACATTAGGTCTGCATCTTATTTGCTGCAATACAGAACTTCTAACTCATCTTTTATTGCTCGTCCTGTTGTGGTTGATCTTGACCAAGTGCCAGCTTCTGAAACAAGTGTGGAAGGTTCTTCTTCTGATTTAAGCATTCCCATCACTGATCTGATGAAGAAGAGGAAAGCCCCTTTATTTTTTGATAAGTCTGCCCTTGTCGCTGAGGAGGCAAAGAAAAGTAAAAAAATGTCCCAGATGAAGGGATAAAGAAAATAGATGTACCCCCTCTTGTTGCTGCCCAGGAAGCTGGTAAGAAGCCCCTTGTGTCTCCGAGTAAGACTGTTGTTGTTTCTCCTTCACGTGATCTTATTGTCATTTCACCAATAAAGACAACATCTTTAGTTGAAAATGCTCCTGCTCCCCTGAGGAGGTTAAAGAAGAGTTCTTCTGAGAGACCTGCTGAACCTATCTCTCAACCTTCAAATGTTGAAGGTGGTGTTCCAACTTTTGTTCCTCCGAGCTCTGTTGTGGGCTTGGTAAGATCATGGATTGTCCCAGGAGTCCAAGGCATTGAAGATACTCTTTCTCGTGAGAGAATTACTACTCTGGCTGCTCAACACATTGCCTCAGTAAGTATTGTTGACCTGAGTCTTTTACTTTCTAATATTATGTTCATGTATTAACTTAAAGTTATTTCTTTTTTTAGTTGGTGACGTGTTTCAATAGTATTTTGAAGAAGGATGAAGCTATTAGGGCTTTAAGCTCCTCGGGTGGAGTAGAGGAAGCTTTTGTTGGACTGACCCAATCTTTGCAAGATTCTCGTTAAAAGTATGAGAAAGATAAAAGTGCTTGGGATGAGCAGTTTAATTCATTGAACTAGACAGAGATAAAGCGGTCAATGCCTCCAAAGAATTGGAGAAGAAGTTTAATGGTTTTGAACATAGCAACAAGGAGCTTGAGGCTAAACTCAAGTCTGCAGAAGATGAAGTTGTTAAACTTCAAGATGTCGAGCAATAGAAAAAGGAGGTGGAAGAGAAGTTGGATGCTATCGAGGAGCTCCTTAGGGAAAGGACCTCCTCGGAGAAGGAAAAAAGGAAGGCTGCAGTGAAAAAATCATTCAGTGTTGGTTGGGACAAAGGTTGGAACAAGGGCCTGGCTGTGATGTCTTCTCAAATGGAGTATGCCAGTGTTAAATACTTTAGGGATGGATGGGTAGCAGTCTTGCAGGAGCTAAAAGTTGCCGAGAATTCTGAGTTATTCCAGCAGTACACTCATGGCCCTCCTCCCTCTCCCGGAGAAGAAGAAGAAGAAGATGAAGCTGCTTCAGATGAATCTTCTATGATGACTGGAAATCAGGTCCCTGTTGTTCCTATTTTTCAGCCTTTCGAGCAACTCCAACCAGCCAGCACTTCTGCCGAGCAGCTTCCCTTGTCTTCCGAGCAACCAACTTCTTCATCCAAACTTTTCGAGGAAGTCATAGGAAACAAGGAGAAGGTGTAAAGTTGTTCAGGGTTTTTTATTTTGTTGTTTTTGTGGATGTAATCTTGATCTTTGTTTTTCCCTTATCACGATGAATAAAATTTGAACTTCAGTTGTTCGTCTCTTACTTGCTCTGTTGTTTGTCTTGAATTTCTCACTTACTTGCACTGCTTTTGTTCCATTGTTAATTTCATTTTTCATCTCCTCTTTGCTAGTTTGTATCCAGGATGGAACTCTTGTCAGCTAATGATACAGAGTTGATGAAGAAATGCAATAACTATTTTAAAGCTGGTCATGCCAACTTGACTAAGGCACAAATAATTGACATCCTGGGATCAGATGCCTCTGAACGAGCAGCTGATGCTTATCAACACTTGAAGTGCTTACTTGATCGTGCAGTAGCTAACAATGTGGCATACTACGAAATGATTGAAGAGATCCAAGGAATGATCGAGGAACTCCAACAACAGTACAAGGAATCCACCACACTTCTGCACCAAGGCTATGAGAACAAATACCAACAATTGAGTGCTGACAAGGGGTATGACAAGTTCATTTCTGCTCATGAGAAAAAGGAGAGCGTGTTGAGGCTTGAAGTTGAAGAACATAGACATATCGCCAAGCTGTTGGAGTAGGAGAACATTCTTTTGCAGGAAGAAATAAAACAACTCAGATTTGCTGCATCTTCTTCGGGAGCCTTAGTCCCTGTTAATGATGAAGGTTTTTCTTTCTTGGAGGTAGAAAATGCCAACTTACGAGATGAGTTGGAAACTTTGAAAAGAGCTGGACCTTCCGCATCTACTCGTGGACGAGCAAGATCTTCTTCTCGTGGACGAGCAAGGGCTGGTCGGATTTCTATTGAAGAAGCGAGAACTCAATCGGCCTTGGATAATTAGGCAGTTCCGTTGATGGCGAAGAATCAAGCTTTGGCAGAGATGTCCAAGAAGATTCTGAATTTTACTGACCAACTCTCTTCCCAGAGTTCTGCTTTAGAAAATAAGGAAATTCTGGTGAAGAGTCTCCATGAGCAACTGGAGAGGTTAACTTATCAGTTCCATAAACAACCCAGAGGGTTTTGGATGGATGGGTATAATGAATCCCTTTACCATCTTGATGATCGAATACAGCAATTGAATAATGAGGGGTACAAGCAGGGATGGTTGAACTCTTTGTGTGTGCGCCAATTGGAGCAATGACACTACTTATGGGATTATTATGACCCTGGAGTGCTCGATTTGCCCGTGCCTCCTTTTAAGCTTAATATTAGTTGGATTCCTGCTCGGGCAATTCCTCAATGCTTGATCTCTAAGTATCTCGGTGATTACATTCTTCATGCAAACTATGAGATATCTCGCCTAGAGCACTTGCTTGATAGGCCCTCCGTGATGAATGTTCGAATGCTGCGAGATCTAAATTTTATAAATTCTCCTTATGCATTAGATGATCCTCCTGCTGGGGTAGAACCTGTTTCAAAGGCAGAAGGGAAAAAACCAATAGAATAGGGTTTTTTTTGTAAAGAAGTATATTTTTCACATCATATGTAATTCTACTTGATTCGAATGAAGAAATTTTTATCTTTTGCCATTTTATTTTCTTCTAAATAATTTGTAGAATTTCCTTGCTTGTTGGTTGGTAAATACATGTATATACTTATCCCATTTGTTATTTGATTATAGTGACTTGTCACTCTTTGGGCCTAAGCAATGGAATGATTTTCATCCCATGTTCCAGCTTAGTTATAGTAATCTCGTATGGATTACCTGGTTACCTAGATAGTGGATGCCTCGGGAGGTCATCCAGCTTCTTGCCTAGTTTGGTACCAACTAACCGGAGTTGGTTATATTGAGTTCCCGACCAACCGGAGTTGGTGGTAATTAATTTTCCGACCAATCGGAGTTGGTGGTATAATGTTCCCGACCAATCGGAGTTGGTGGTAATTGATTTTCCAACCAATCGGAGTTGGTGGTAATTGATTTCCCGACCAACCGAAGTTGGTGGTAATTGATTTCCCGACCAACCGGAGTTGGTGGTAATTGATTTGTCGATCAACCGGAGTTAGTGGTATGTTGCTCTGAACCTGGATTTTTGTAGTGTGTAGCACTAATATTCCGAAAAAAATTTAACAAAGAAAATGGGAGGAAACATCATTTTATTCATATTGAAGAAAGTGTATTATATAGGAATTTCAATCACTGATAAAACTTTCGAAGATGCTCTGCATTCCATGCATTCTTGAATTCTTCTCCTTCCAAGATTTCAATCCTGTATGTCCCTGGATGAACAACTTCTGTCACTCTGTAGGGTCCGTGCCAGTTGGCTTCCAATTTATTATGCTTTTGGATGACTTTCTTCAGCACATAATCCCCTTCCTTCATATCACACTTCTTTACTCTTTTGTTATAGAACAAAGTTGTTTGTTGTTGATATGCGACATTCATGATTGCTGCTTCTTCCCTAACTTCTTCGAGCATATCCAGGTCTAATCTTCTCATCAAGTCACTGACAGGAGAATTGAAATTAAGCACCCTATGTGTAGGTAGTCCTAATTCAGCAGGTATGACAGCTTCACTCCCAAATGCCAGCATGTATGGGGACTCTCCCGTTGCTGTTCGTGGTGTGGTGCGATAAGCCCACAACACAGATTGTAGCTCGTTAATCCAATTTGACTTTGCATCATCCAGTCATTTTTTCAAACCATTCAGTAGCGTTCTTTTCATCACCTAAGTTTTCCCATTGCTCCGGGGATGGCCTGGTGCAGAGTGGACTTTTAGTACATTGGATTGATGACAATATGTAGCAAACTCCTCGTTGTCAAACTGGGTTCCATAATCAGTAATGAATGCATACGGGAGATCATATCTGCAAATTATATTTTTCCAAATAAATTGATAGACTTTGTTTTATGTCATATCAATGAGAGGCTCAGCTTCCACTGATTTAGTAAAATACTCCACCGCGACCACAAGGTATTTGAATCTTCCCTTAGTCGTTGGTAGTGGCCCGACCAAATCTATCCCCCACATGGCGAATGGCCAAGGGGGCGTGATGGGTGTTAACAATGCTTGGGGAGTTTTTCGGACGGAGGAGAAACGTTGGCACTTATCGCACTTCTTGGCATAAGCTATGCAATCAGATCTCATTGTTGGCCAGTAGTACCCCTGTGTTGTTATTCTTTGCAAAAGCGTTCGACCTGCTACATGGGCTCCACAAGACCCTTCGTGAACCTCTTCGATCAAATCTTTCACTTCGGAGGGATGGACACATCTTTTATATCCCTGTTATAACTCCTCATCTATATAAAATGCCACCGGTCAATACGTAACGAGCAGCTTTAAACTTCAGTTTCTTGGCTGTGAGTTTATAAATTGGCAAAGTTCCCTCTTCAATATAGGCCCTGATGGGGTCCATCCAAGATGGTCCCAAATTAAGAGCAATGAAGTTCATCATCAGATCTTCGTCTATGCTCCGACCAGCTAGAATCTCTATTGGGATTGTTCTTCGTAGCTCAGTCCGGGTGGCTGATGCTAGTCGGGCTAGGTCATCTGCCCTTGCATTCTCCAATCTCGGTATTCTAATCAACTGAATCGCAGTAAAACTAGATACCACCTCCATTGCTTTTGCATGATACTTGGCCATTAATTCTCCTTTTGCTGCATACACCCCCAGAATTTGATTTACGACTAACTAGGAATCACTGAACACAACGACTTGCTCTGCTTTCATGGTTTTGGCTAGACTTAAACCCACAATGATTGCTTCATATTCGGCCTTATTATTAGAAGCCTTAAATTGAAACCGCAGAGTGTAATCCATATCAATCTCATCCGGGCTGTTTAAAACAATTCCTACGCCACTACCTGTTGTGCATGAAGAGCCATCCACATACAAATTCCATACAGGTACTTCATCATCAAATTTTTTTATCAGACAGAGTTCCTCGGTGGAATATTTGGTGCTTCCTCCTGTCCTCCTCTAGCACCTCTTACTGCTCGTTGATCATCTTCTCTTGCTTGTCTACCGACCTACGTGGGTTGAGATTTGAATTTGATGATCCTGTAATATCCACAGGTTAGTCTGTATTCAACTCCTATTCTTCGAAGGCATCTTCCTGAGTAAACTCTGCGATAAAATCTGCTACCGCCTGCCCTTTGAGCGACGATCTAGGCTCATAAACTATATCATATTCACCAAGTTCTACTACCCAGTACATCAATCTTCCTAATTTTTCCAATTTATGCAGAGCTTGTCTTAATGGCATATTAGTGTACACCACCATAGTATGGGCTTGGAAGTATGGCCTCATCCTTCTACTCGCTTTGATCAATGCTAGTGCCAGCTTCTCCAACTTTGGGTATCTGATTTCTGCTCCTCAGAAGGCCTTGCTTGTATAATAGACTGGTTTCTGCACTCCATCTTCCATTCTTATCAATGCCGAGCTAACTGCGCTCTCTGAAACTGCCAGATATAATTATAGTCTTTCTCCAATCACTGGTCTAGATAACAATGGAGGTGTTCCCAGATATTTCTTCAGTTCTTGAAAGGCCTCCTCGCATTCATCATTCCACTTAAAAGTTTTTCAGAGTCTTTTAAAGAATGGCAGACATCTGTTTGTTGCTCGTGACACAAATCTGTTTAGAGCCGCTACTCGCCCTGTGAGACTTTGCACTTCCTTCTTCGTGGTTGGAGATCGTAGCCCCAATAGGGCTTTGATCTTTTCAGGGTTTGCCTCAATACCTCGTTGGTTAATAATATATCTGAGAAACATGCCTTCTCGTACTCCGAATATGCATTTAGTGGGGTTCAACTTCATTTGATTTTTCTAGTTAATCAAAGGTCTGACCTAGGTCAACTAGATGATCAGTGGCTTTCTTGCTCTTCGTCAGCATGTCGTCAACATAAACCTCCATGTTGTGATTGATTTGATCCGCAAACACCTTATTCATTAGTCGCTGATATGTCACACCTGCATTTTTTAGTCCAAAAGGCATAACATTATAGCAATAAGTTTCCCTTGGGGTGATAAAAGAGGTACTCTCCTTGTCTTCAGGCTTCATTTTAATCTGGTTGTAACCAGAATAAGCATCTATGAAACTCAATAATTCATGCCCCGAGGTAGCATCCACCAGTTGATCTATTCGAGGCAAAGGAAAATGATCCTTTGGGCATGCCTTATTAAGATCAGTGAAGTCTACACACATCCTCCACTTGTTATTTTTCTTCTTTACCATCACCACATTTTCCAGCCAATCAGGATATTTGACATCCTCAATAAAAAAGGCTTTTTGTAGTTTCTCTACTTCTTCCTGTATAGCTTGGTTCTTTTCAGGGCTGAACACTCTTCTTCTTTGCTTCACTGGCTTGATTTCCTTGTTCACATTGAGCTTGTGACACAGGAAATTTGGGTCTATCCCTGGCATGTCTTCATGACTCCATGCAAAAGTCTATTTTCTGCACCTTAGAAATGCTATTAACCCCTATTTTATTGATACATCCAATGACGCACCAATTTGGGTTGTTCATTCTGGGTGCTCGTCGTCCAGAATGATACTTTCAGTAGCTTCCATGACCTGGCCTTTTACGAGCTGAGACTCGTCTCTAGGGTCCAATGTTTCAATCTCTGTATCTTCTATTTCATCCACTTGGTACGTAGTAGTCTTCTTCCTGGATTCTTCTAGTTCTTCCTGCTCGGTAGATGAATAGTAGCATTCCCGAGCTACTTTCTGATCGCCTTTCACAACTTCTACTCCAAAATTAGTTGGGAATTTTAAACATTGATGTACAGTGGATGGCACTGCCTCAAACTTCTTCAGACCTACCCTCCCCATGTTAATTTTGTAGGCTGGTTAGAAATTTTTATCCATTATGAAAAAGTGTACTCTTTCTGTCCGACAAGTAGGCCATGTACCAATAAGAATATCCAACTTGATCGTCCCAAGTGGAAAAACCTTTTCTCTAGTAAAACCGAGGAGGGGCCTATGATATGGTTCCAACTGGGCTAATTTCAGATTTAAACTATCAAAACATGGGTAGAACATGATGTCAGGCGAACTACCATTGTCCACCAGTACCCGTGAAATCACCACTTCCTTCATTCTCATCTTGATCACCAACGGATCATCATAAGGATATAGTACACCTGCTAGGTCGTTCTTAGAGAAACTGATGACCAGTTTGTCCTTATTCACCTTCCTCGGGCGATCATCTTCATCCAAGTTTATTCGCTGTATATACGAGCAAGCTTGAGCCTCATTGAGGTAAGCTTTCCACTCTGCAATAAGATCTCCACCTCCTGCATCTCCACCTGTAATAACATTGCATTCAAATGATCCAAAATGGATTGAATATACCTCACGCTCTGGCTGTCGTGGTCTTTTAGGGAGATCGGGGTCATCTTCTGGATCAACTTCATGATCTCTCTTCTTGTCTTCTTTTGCTCGGCGAGGAGACTTAGACCTTTGCCTTTCTCGTTCGTTGATCTTTCCCCCATTCTGACGATCAACATACTTAGTCAATTTTCCTCGTCTGATGAGTGCTTTAATTTCATTCTGGAGGGCTATGCAGCGTTTGTTCGTGTGACCATGGTCTTTATGGAATTTGCAATGTTTGGACTTATCTCTTCTGTCAGGATCTGCCTTCATTTTCCTTGGCGAGTGTTGATACCAAAATAAATATGCTGATATGGACGAATAATATGAAGACACGCGTCAATCTACTTGGCACAATAATAACGAGGAAGTTTCATTTTCCCGACCAACTCATGTTCTCTCCGAGCAATGAGGATACACCGAGGAACTTCAGCACTCCGAGGTACACTAGCGCTCTGAGGAACTCCTGATCAACGAGCAACTAAGGCGGTCCGAATTGCATCTCGGCCGTAGCATTAACTGCCAGATAATCGACAGTTCAATTATTCATTGAATGTTTATCATCTTGATGCACACGCTGCATTAAATGTATTACCATTTCATATGTATATCATTTAATGTATCAACCCTTTCATGTACATCCTAAGGGCTATAAATACCTTGTATCACCCTCATTCAAAGGGACCAGAATTTCTTGAGAGAACATATACTCGAGAATTCCCAAACACTCAGCAATAACATAACAGTGGACGTAGGCCATTCTTATAAGGCTGAACCACTTTAAAAATCTTTGTCTCATTTTATTTATCTGTGATTGAATAATTAGAGCTATCTAATTTTTTACATCAACAGATTGGCGCCGTCTGTGGGAATTGATTTGTTATTATCGTTTTTCACCAAAAATCGTCCATCATCAATGGCGGAAAATCCAGAATCTAGCAATCGAAATGCTGGAAATACTGGAAATCCTCAGAATCCCTCTGCACCTCCAGATCTAGCCGGGATTATGACGAATCTGGCTCAAGGACAAACCGCCATGCAAGAAACAATGAGGCAACTCATACAAACCCTTTATGGTTGTGCACCTGCGCGTTCAGGAGAGCAAAGTGGTCAGAGGCAAACTTATTTACTTTCTTCACGATCCAGGCGTACTGAGTCACGTCGTAATGAGGAGTCTGATGATTTCTCTTATCAACCTGGGCAAACTTCGTCAATAAGGGCTACAGATACTGATCAACATATCACTCTCTTTCCAGAAAGACCCAGTGCTTTAGAAAGACTGAGTAGGGTGTCTCCTTTCAGTCGATTAGGCCCTAGGAGGAATAGGAGTCCACCTAAGACCATGTCGAGGAGTTTTCGACAACCATCAGATCTAAGAGAAGGATCAGCACAATCACGACCGGCTGCTCGTCAAGATAGATCTCAAGAAGCTACCTCAGAACGATCAATTGCTCGAACCAATAGGCCCGAGGAAGGAAATGAAGCGTGGAAAGGATCTCTCCAACTGTTGGAGGATAAATTGGGAGAAATGGCCAAAGCAAAGAATCCCCTACAACGAACTTTTGTTCGAGGAACACCTTTTGTACAGACCATTGTGAATTTTCCTACACCGTCAAAGTTCAAAGCACCTGTAGTGACCCCCAAATATGATGGAAAGACAGATCCTGTTCTTCACATAGAGCAATATCAAGCTGTTGCCGACATCTATGTCATCCCCGACGAGATGAGATGCAGAGCGTTCTCAGGAACTCTTACTGGAGCTGCCCAGATATGGTACAACAATCTTCCTAGGGGTAAGATTTCAACTTTCTTTCAGTTGGCCGAGTTGTTTATTGGCAAATTCTGTTTTGGAGCAAAGCTAGTAAAACGAGTAACACATTTGTTAAGTGTTAGACAAAAATCTGGTGAGAGTACTAGAGATTACATAACTCGTTTCAATAACGAGAAGCTGGAAGTCATAGATTACGAAGAGAAGACAGCAATCACCGCTTTGATGAGTGGGTTGTTGCCTAATAAGTTGTATTATACTTTGGCAAAAGATCCACCTAAAACTATGTCAGAACTGATGGCAAAAGCGGCCAAAATCATGAATGCCGAGGAAGCTATGGCTACAAAGAATAATATAGATAAAGACACCAAGGTGGAAGTCGACAAGTCTAAGAATAAAGAGCATAAGGGCAATGGCGGTGATAAACGCTCCAGAAATAATAAATCATCATGGGAAGTCCTGAAGAAATACGACTATTATACTCCTTTGAAAATGGGTATTCATCATGTCTTGGAAGAAATCAAGAACAACGAGGATGTAAAATGGCCAAAGAAACTGAAGTCAGACCCTGATTCGAGGAGTAAGGATAAATATTGCGAGTTTCATAAAGATCATGGTCACATGACCAAAAATTGCATAGCTCTTCAGAACGAGATTGAAACACTCATCCGAAGAGGAAAGCTGTCAAAATATGTTAATCGGGGAGGTGAAAGAAAAAATAATGACCGAGCTAGAGAGAGATCTAGATCTCCTCGTCGAGCAGAGGAGAAAAAGAAGAGAAACCATGAAGATGATCCAGATGATGACCCCGACCTTCCCAAGAAACCAAGACAGCCAGAACGAGAGGTATTTTCTATACGTTTTGGGTCATTTGATTGTAATGTCATTACAGGAGGAGATGCAGGAGGAGGAGACCTTACTGCAGAAAGAAAAGCTTACCTCGGAGAGGCTCAAGCTTGTTCATATATTCAGCGAATAAATCTGGCCTAGGATGATCGTCCGAGGAAGGTAAACAAAGAGAAGCTGGTCATTGGCTTTTCAAAAAACGACCTAGCAGGTGTTCTTTATCCTCACGACGATACTCTGGTGATCAAAATGAGGATGAAGGAAGTAGTGATTTCAAGGGTGTTGGTAGACAATGGAAGTTCGGCAGACATCATGTACTATTCATGCTTTGACAGTTTGAATCTGAAATTATCTCAATTGGAACCGTATCACAGACCCCTCCTGGGTTTTGCTGGCGAGAAAGTTTTTCCACTTGGGACGATCAAGTTGGACATATTCATTGGAACTTGGCCTGCTTGTCGAACAGAGAGAATACGCTTCTTTGTGATGGATAAGAATGTGCAATCAGCCTACAACATCATCATGGGAAGAGTTGGTTTGAAGAAGTTCGAAGCAGTTCCATCTACAGTGCATCAGTGCTTAAAATTCCCAACAAATTTTGGAGTAGGAGTTGTGAAAGGTGATCAGAAAGTAGCTCGGGAATGCTATTATTTGTCTGCCGAGCAAGAGGAACTTGAAGATTCAAGAAAAAAGACTACTACCTACCAAGTGGATGAAGGAACAGAAATTGAAACACTGGATCCTCGAGATGAATCCCAACTTGTAAAAGGACAGGTGGTGGAATCTACAGAAAATATTATTCTGGACGACGAGCACCCTGAACGAGTAACCCAGATAGGTTCTACGTTGGATGCTTCAATAAAACAGGAGTTGATAACTTTCTTGAGAAACAGGAAGAAAACTTTTGCGTGGAGTCATGAAGACATGCCAGGAATAGATCCAAACTTCTTATGTCATGAGCTCAATGTGAATAAGGAGATCAAGCCTATAAAGCAGAGAAGAAGGGTATTTAGCCCCGAGAAGAATTAGGCTATACAAGAGGAGGTCGAGAAGCTCCAGAAAGCCCAATTCATTGAAGACGTGAAGTATCCAGACTGGTTGGCAAATGTGGTGATGGTAAAAAAGAAAAACAATAAATGGAGAATGTGTGTTGATTTCACCGATCTCAACAAGGCATGCCCAAAGGATCATTTTCCATTGCCCAGAATTGATCAACTAGTGGATGCTACCTCGGGACATGAGCTGCTCAGCTTCATGGATGCTTACTCTGGCTACAACCAGATCAAAATGAAACCTAAAGACAGGGAAAGTACTTCTTTTATTACCCCTAGGGGAACTTATTGCTATAATGTTATGCCTTTTGGTTTGAAAAATGCAGGAGCGACATACCAGCGGCTGATGAACAAGGTTTTCACCGAACAAATCAGTTGCAACATGGAAGTCTATGTCGATGATATGCTGACGAAAAGCAAGAAAGCTGCAGATCATCTAGTTGACTTAGCTCAGACATTTGATCAACTGGATAAATACCAGATGAAGCTCAACCCGACAAAGTGCACATTTGGAGTACGAGAAGGAATGTTTCTCGGGTACATTGTCAACCAGCGAGGCATTGAAGCAAATCCAGATAAGATCAAAGCTCTTTTAGGGTTGCGATCTCCAACAACAAAGAAAGAAGTGCAGAGCCTTACAGGACGAGTTGCAGCGCTCAACAGATTTGTGTCCCGAGCAACTGATAAATGCCTCCCATTCTTCAAAACACTTCGAAAAACTTTTGAGTGGACTGATGAATGTGAGAAGGCCTTTCAAGACTTGAAAAAGTATTTGGGAGCACCTCCATTGTTGTCCAGGCCAATAACAGGAGAGAAGTTGTACTTGTATCTGGCAGCATCAGAGAATGCAGTCAGCTCAGCATTGATCAGATTGGAGAATGGAGTCCAGAAACCAATCTATTACACAAGTAAGGCTTTCCGAGGTGCGGAAATCAGGTACCCAAATCTGAAGAAATTGGCATTGGCATTAATTGAAGCAAGTAGAAGAATGAGGCCATATTTCCAGGCCCATACCATCGTCGTTTATACCGACATGCCACTGAGGCAAGCCCTTCATAAGCCAGAAAAGTCAGGGAGATTGATGTACTGGGCAATAGAGCTCGGTGAATATGATATTGTGTATGAGCCCAGATCATCATTGAAAGGGCAAGCTGTAGTAGATTTTATAGCAGAGTTTACATATCCTGATACCCCCAAGGAACAAAAATTGCTCGATCACCAACCTGTGGATGTTACAGGATCAACAGACATAAATCCAGACCAACTCCGATTGGTAAAAGGACTTATGGATGAAGAAAGATCATCAACTTAGAGCTCAGACCAGCTCTGGTTGGTAAAAGAGCGAGAAGAGATGATCGACGAGGAGCGAAAAGTATCAGGGAAGGATGAAAAGAAGCAACAAATATTTCACCGAGGAACTCTGTCAGATAAGAAATTTGAAGACGGGTTGCCCATATGGAGATTATATGTAGATGGCTCATCTTGCACAGCAGGTTGCGGGGCAGGAATTGTTTTGAACACCCCAGACGAGATTGACATGGAATATACTTTGCGATTCCAATTCAAAACCTCCAATAATGAGGCTGAGTATGAGGCCATGATAGCAGGTCTTAATTTATCAAAGATTATGGAAGCGCAACAAGTGATGGTATTCAGTGATTCTCAATTGATTGTGAATCAGATGATGGGAACATATGCGGTTAAAGGAGAACTAATGGTCAAGTATCATGCAAAGGTGATGGAATTGTTGGCAGAATTTGATGCCATTCAGTTGATCAAAATACCCAGAATAGAGAATGCACAAGCAGACGCACTGGCCCGACTAGCATCAGCTACTCGTACCGAGCTGCGAAGAACAATACCAATTGAAGTACTGGAAAGTCGGAGCATAGATGAAAACCTGACGATGAATGTTATTACCCTTGATTTAGGACCATCTTGGATGGATCCCATCAGGGTATATATTGAAGAGGGAGAATTGCCAGAGGATAAGCTCGCTGCCAAGAAATTGAAGTATAAAGCTGCTCGATATGTATTAACTAATGGTATTTTATATAGACGAGGAATTATGGCAGGTTTGCAGAGATGTGTACATCCCTCCGAAGTGAAAGAATTGATTGAAGAGATCCATGAAGGGTCTTGTGGAGCTCATGTAGCAGGTCGAACACTTTTGCAAAGGGTAATGACTCAAGGATACTACTGGCCGACGATGAGGGCTGATTGTATAGCCTATGCTAAGAAATGTGACAAGTGCCAACGATTCTCCTCCATCCGACGAACTCCACAAGCATTGTTGACACCAATAACTTCCCCTTGGCCATTTGCCATATGGGGAATTGATTTGGTTAGACCACTGCCGACCACCCGAGGAAGATTCAAGTACCTCGTCGTTGCAGTGGACTATTTCACTAAGTGGGTAGAAGCTGAGCCGCTTATTGATATGACATACAAGAAGGTATACCAGTTCGTTTGGAAGAACATCATCTGTCGATATGGCCTCCCTCATGCCTTCATCACAGATCATGGAACACAATTTGACAACGAGGAGTTTGCTGCCTATTGTCAACAATCAAACATCCTGAAGACCCATTCAGCACCAGGTCATCCTCAAAGCAATGGGCAGACTGAGGTGACAAACAGAACACTACTAAATGGTTTGAAGAAGAGGCTAAGTAAAGCTAAAGCTAATTGGATTAATGAGCTACAATCAGTATTGTGGGCTTACCGAACAACTCCCCGAGCAGTGACTGGAGAATCACCATACATGCTGGCATTTGGAAGTGAGGCTGTAATACCTGGCGAGTTGGGTCTCCCAACACACAGAGTGCTAAATTTCAATTCCCCAGTCAGTGACTTGATGAGAAGATTAGATTTGGACATGCTCGAGGAGGTTAGAGAAGAGGCAGCCATTAGGAATGCTGCTTACCAACAACGCACAGCTCTGTTCTACAACAAAAGGGTGAAGAAATGCGACTTAAAAGAAAGGGATTATGTGCTAAAGAAGGTCATTCAGAAGCACAATAAGCTTGAAGCCAACTGGCATGGACCTTACCGAGTTACAGAAGTTGTCCGACCAGGAACTTACCGAATAGCAAATCTAGAAGGAGAGGAATTCAAGAATGCTTGGAATGCTGAACACCTTCGCAAGTATTATCAATAATGTAAAATGTACAACAGTCCCATCAATATGAATAAAACGATGATGTTTTCACCATTTTTCTCTCCTTTGTTTGAAAGTTTTTCGGGGAATACTAGTGTTGTACACTACGCTGCTCGACAGCAAAAAGAAGACGATAGTTCAGACCCACGACCAACTCCGGTTGGTAAAAGGGCGAGAACAAATGATATACTCCTTTGGTTAGGAGGCGTACACTTGCGTGATCAACTTCGGTTGGTAAAAGAGCTTGTGGACAAGATAGTTCGAAAGAACCTGATATACTCCTTTGGTTAGGAGGCGTACACTTGCGTGACCAACTTCGGTTGGTAAAAGAGCTTGTGGACAAGATAGTTCGAAAGAACTTGATATACTCCTTTGGTTAGGAGGCGTACACTTGCGTGACCAACTTCGGTTGGTAAAAGAGCTTGTGGACAAGATAGTTCGAAAGAACCTGATAGTTCGAGCGTGATCAACTTCGGTTGGTAAAATAGCGAGAACAAATTATACTCCTTTGGTTAGGAGGCGTACACTTGCGTGATCAACTTCGGTTGGTAAAAGAGCTTGTGGACAAGACTTGCGTGACCAACTTCGGTTGGTAAAAGAGCTTGTGGACAAGATAGTTCGAAAGAACCTGATAGTTCGAGCGTGATCAACTTCGGTTGGTAAAATAGCGAGAACAAATTATACTCCTTTGGTTAGGAGGCGTACACTTGCGTGATCAACTTCGATTGGTAAAAGAGCTTGTGGACAAGATAGTTCGAAAGAACCCGATAGTTCAAACTCATGACCTACTCTGATTGGTAAGAGGGCAAGAACAACATTCTTAAAAATGCTAATTTTGGCTGGTTAAGAAACAAAATATGCCAATTTATATTGGTCGGAAGGTAAAATCATTCCAGAAAATACAAGAATTCCAAGCTGAACCATGTATAGCTGGTCGGTGATCAAAACTGTAATTGGTCGACGAGGATAAATTATCAACCTTGGTTGGTCGGACACATTTTATGAAAAAATTTACCAAGTATGGCTGATTGGAGACAAAAACCCATCAACTATAGTTGGTCGACAAACACAATTTAACAACCTTGGTTGGTTGGAAACATTTTAAACATTTTATACTCATTACTTTATTATTAAGTGATTGAGCAACATTGATACTTGTAATTTTTATTACTAAGTTGGTTGATGAACAACACAATATTGTTATCTTTTTAACAGATACATATGCACAAATGTAAAAATGTTTGATAAACACAAAACAATAGCAATACAGATTTGCAAACAGAAAATGAAAGTCTTTCATTAAAATCAAAATAAATTACAAGCTACATATATGTGCTAACTGTTACATTGAAAAACCTATTCTATTGGTTTCTTTCCTTTAGCTTTTGAAACAGGCTCCACGCCAGCAGGAGGATCCTCCAGGCAAAGAGGAGAATTGATGAAATTAATATCTCTGAGCATTCTGACGTTCATCACAGAAGGTGTATCCAAGAGATGCTCAGGACGAGATAATTCAATCTGAGAATGAAGACTATAGTCACCGAGATATTTTGAAATTAAGCTCCGAGGAATGGCACGAGCCGGGATCCACTCCATGTCTAGTTTATAAGGCGGTACAGGCAAGTCTAGTAGCCCAGGAGCATGATAATCCCATAAGAAATGGCCCTGCTCTAGCTTTAACACACCCAGGGCGTTCAACCATCCTTGTTTATAACCTTCGTTATTGGCACTTTCAAGACGATCATCCAAGTGACAAAGGGCTTCATTGTAGCCTGCCATCCAAAACTCACGAGGTTGTTTGTGAAATTGGAAAGTTATTCTCTCTAGTTTCTCGTGAAGGTTCCTGGCAAAAACATCTTTATCATTCAAAGCAGACTTCGTTGCAGTAAGTTGATCTTCCAAAGATAGATTTTTCTTGGACATTTCAGATAAAGCCCGATCTTTGGCGTTCAGTTGGTACGCTTGGGTTTCCAATGTTGACAGAGTACGAGATTCTTCAACATTACGGCTGAGAACTCTTGATCGACTCCGAGCAGGTGGAGAATTTTGCTCCTCGACAACATTTTGAACAGCTCTTCCTCACCCACGAGACCCTCTTCCTCGTCCCCGAGCAGTAGTAGAAACGCCAGATTTTCTTAACGTATCCAGTTCTTGCCTTAACTTGGCATTCTCAACCTCTAAGAACGAGAAACCTTCATCGGTAACCGGTACTAAAGCAATGGAAGAGGAAGCTGCAGACTCATACTGTGCCAACTTTTTCTGCAAATTATTGTTCTCTTGTTCCAGCAACTCAGCGATTTGTCTGCAGGCCTCAACTTCACCTTTTAGGGTTCTCTCCCTAACATCGTACCCAGCGATGATCTTTTTGTGACCTATTTCAGAGGAAAGTTGTTGATACCTATTCTCATACTCCTTGTGCAGCAAAGCAGTTGATTCATTGTGTTGATGTTGTAGATCTTCTAAGGAATAATGAAGCTCCTCAATCAAGTCATAGTAGGCTACGTTGTTGGCCACAGCTCGGTCAAGTAAATCCTCCAAGTACCGATAAGCCTCAATTGCTTGTTCTGGGGCATCATGGCCAAGGATGTCAGCAATTTCTGATACACTCAAATTTGCATGACCAGCTTTATAATATTCATGGCATTGCTGCATCAGCTTTGTATCATGTGCAGATATCAGTTCCATTCTAGCCACAAACTAATAATGAAAAGAAGACAACAGTCAACAAAAACAAATCATCAACAACAGAGATGAACAAAGATGTATTTTATTAGATCACAAAAAGATTACATTGTTTGATTACAAATAATGAAAGATAGAAATGATACCGAACAACTTCACACCTTTTCCTTGTCTCCCAAGACTTTCTCGGGAGGCTGGGACGAGGAGCTTGGTTGCTCGGTGGTAACAGCAGCTTGATCAGCAGGAGTTGAAATTTTCTCAGGAGGAGGAGGCATGGAAGAAATGTCCTCGTTGGCAGAAGGTAGAGAGGCAGGGACTTGATCACCTATGGCCATGGAAGATTCGTCAGAGATAGGCTCATCTTCTTCTTCTTCTACAATTGGTGGGGGAGGACCAGGGAGGTGTAGCTGGAATAGCCCAGAGTCGTCTTTGATCTTCAATTCCTGCAGGGCAGCTACCCAGCCATCTCGGAAGTATTTCAACTTCCCGTATTGTACTTGGGATGTCATCACAGCAATCCCTTTGTCCCATCCTTTATCCCAGCCAGCGCTGAAGGATTTTTTAACCGCGAGCTTTCTTTTCAGCTTCTCCGAGGAGAGCTTCTCGGATAGAAGATCCTCGGCAGTCTTTAACTTCACATCCAATTCTTCTTTTTGACGCTTTACATCTCGCAGGACGGACAACTCTTCCTCTGCCTTTTTCATCTTATCTTCAAGCTCTCCAAAGTTCTTGAGCTTGTCGTCATATTTTGTATGCTCAATCTCTAAACTTTTCACCTTATTCTCCAAACTCTTGGAGATCTCAGCCAACTTCACCTTCTCAGCTTCAACTATAGACAACTTTTTCTCCCAGATAGCTTTGTCCTCACTATACTGCTGACGAGAATCTTTCAATGATTGGGTCAAACCCAGCAGAGCATCCTCTACCCCCGACGAGGAGCTGGAAGCTTTAATTGCTTCATCTTTCTTCACGATGTTGTTAAAACAATTCACCAGCTAAACAAAGGAAAAAGTGACAGGTCAGTACAAAAATACAAGTATTCAAAGAAAGAAAGGAAATTCAGAGTGTGAGAAATTTACTGAAGCAAGGTGACGGGTAGCTAGGGATGTCAGCATATCCCTAGAAATCTTTTCATCAATTCCTTGGACCTCGGGTATTATCCAAGTTTTTACCGAGCTCATGGCAGAGCTCGGAGGAATGATGGTTGGAACACCAACACCACCAGCTGGTAGAGAGGAGATGGTTTCAGCCAGATTGGCAGTTTCAGCCAAATTGACTGAGGACGATTTCCTCAATCTCCTCAAAGGGACTTCAGCAATTTCAACCAAGGAAGAGCTCTTGGTCGGAAAGATAGCAGTCATCTCCATAGGAGCAACCTTCTTGCTCGGAGCCACTGGGGGCTTCTCGGTAGCAGCCACTGGGGGCTTCTCGGTAGCTTTGGAAGGTGCAACATCCACCTTCTTAGTCCCCTCTGGGACATCAATTTTGCTTTTCTTGACTTCAGCAGCAGAAGTAGTGTCATCAAATAGAGCAGGGGGAGCTCTTTTCTTGCCCATTCTTTGACCTAAAGGGATGTGAGAATCTGAAGAAGAATCCTCTGGAGTTGAGGCTGGCTCAACAGATCTAATCACAGGACGAGCAGTATAAGAAGTCGTGTAACTCCTATACTGCAGCAAATATGATGCAGACCTGATGTGCTCGTCTGCAACGTTCTTATGCAAACCCCAGATAAGTTTCAGATGCTTAATGTTAACCTCTGATTCTTTTGGAGTTTTTCTTTTACTATCAACTGCAAATAAATACATAATGAAATATCAGTCATACATTTTGTCAAATATGATAAAAGCATAATTTCATAAGTAAAGGAAAATGAGAATAAACCTATCCCATTGCCATAAGGGGGGCATTTAGGACCCTGGTATACTGCATCTCCAACCAAGGGGGCATATTGCCAATTTTTAATCACCACCCCATGTTCAAAATAATCTCTATTTGCATCAGGGAGGTTAACTACAAGAGCCCTATTTAAAAACCTAGTTTTTAAGTAATAAACATTATCTAAAATAGCCCATCTATAGCAATACATAATCTCAGGAATCCCTATACGAGTTCCATGAGTTAGATTTAATTTATACACCCCATTAATTATTCTCCATGAATTGGGGGCTATTTTTGCAGGAACAACGTCAAAGTACTGATAGAACTCTAAGCATAAGGGGTTTGGCGGAAAAGAAAATCCACATTCAGCAATGAATAGACTGGGGAACCAATGTCCCTCAGCCAATCGAAATAATCTAAAGGCTCAGAAAGAACCTCCAGAGTTACCCAGGAAGGAATGGAAAAATCGGAATGAAATTTCTCAACAGACTCCACAATATAAACCATAGTGAATAAAAGAAATACAGAAGAAAAGAAGAGAATCTTACAGGAAAAAGGAAGAGCTGACAACTAGCGAAGGAAAAGATGAACGCACAAGGGAGAGAGAGAGAACAGAAAGCTTGAATGCAGAAAATTGGAAAAGGTAGAAGACGGTATGGTTACCTAAGAAGTTTAAATACTTTACCTTGGGAAGCTGCGAAGGAAATGATTACACAAAAGAAACTAATACGCCACCGGCGGCTAAAAGGACAAAAATGCACGAAGATCGAAGCACTCATAAAAATTCGAAAAAGGCGGATTCTGTGAATTTGAAAGAAATTCAAATATGAAGAAAAGTCTCCTAAAACCCAAGAAAGTCATTTAATATCGCCATATACCGAGAAAGAATGTTCCATACTCCTCAAAGTTCGAAATATGAAACATTGGGGGCTTCTGTTGATACCAAAATTAATATGCTGATATGGACGAATAATATGAAGACACGTGTCAATCTACTTGGCACAATAATAACGAGGAAGTTTCATTTTCCCGACCAACTCATGTTCTCTCCGAGCAACGAGGATACACCGAGGAACTTCAGCACTCCGAGGTACACTAGCGCTTCCGAGGAACTCCTGATCAACGAGCAACTAAGGCGGTCCGAACTGCATCTCGGCCGTAGCATTAACTGCCAGATAATCGACAGTTCAATTATTCATTGAATGTTAATCATCTTGACGCACACGCTGCATTAAATGTATTACCATTTCATATGTATATCATTTAATGTATCAACCCTTTCATGTACAGCCTAAGGGCTATAAATACCTTGTATCACCCTCATTCAAAGGGACCGGAATTTCTTGAGAGAACATATACTCGAGAATTCCCAAACACTCAGCAATAACATAACAGTGGACGTAGGCCATTCTTATAAGGCTGAACCACTTTAAAAATCTTTGTCTCATTTTATTTATCTGTGATTGAATAATTAGAGCTATCTAATTTTTTACATCAATAGCGAGGCTAACTCCTCACTATTCTTGATCTCCTCCAAAATATGATTTATATCTACCTTCAAAGGGGTATAATTTCCATACTTCTTCATCTGCTCCAACGCTTACTTTCCTTTCGATTGCCTATTGCTATCATTATTCTTCGGATCTTTCTTTTCAGTTTTACCCTCTTCAACTTTGGTCTCCTTATTATCTGTATTCTTCTTCGCAGCCATATCTTCCTCAGCATTCATGATTTTGGTTGCTTTTGCCATCAGTTCTGCCATGGTTCCAGGTGGGTCTTTGGCCAAAGTATAATATAATTTTTCTAATAACAGACCACTCATAAGATCAGTAATTGTTGTCTTCTCCTCGTAATCAATTACTTCAAGTTTCTCATTATTAAAACGAGTAATATAGTCTCTGGTGCTTTCATCTTTATTCTGTCTAACACTCAGCAAGTGTGCTACTCGTTTGACTAGCTTTGCGCTAAAACAAAAATTCCCTATAAAAAGCTCTGCCAGTTGAAGGAAAGTCGTGATCTTTCCTCGAGGAAGGTTGTTGTACCATATCTTAGCTGATCCTGTAAGAGCTCCTGAAAATGCCCTGCATCTCATCTCATTTGGAACCGCATAGATATCAGCAGCAGCTTGATATTGTTCTATATGGATAACAAGATCAGTTTATCGATCATATTTTAGAGTTACCACGGGAGCTTTGAATTTTGATGGTGTGGGAAAATCCACAATTGCTTGTATGAACAGTGTCCCTTGGACAAAATTCCTTTGTAGAGGATTCTTGTCCTTATCCATTTCCCCCAATCGATCCTCCAACCTCTGAATAGAACCCTTCCATGCATCATTTCCTACTTCGGGCATATTTGTTCGAGCAACTGATCGCATTGAGTTTTCCTCTTGAGACCTCTTATTACGAGCTGTTGGTCATGATTGGGCAGATCCTTCCCTTAGGTCGGTTGGTCGTTGAGAGTTCCTCGACGCAGCCCTAAGAGGATCTCTATTCCTTCTAGGGCCTAACCGATCGAATGGAGAAACTCTAATTAACATTTCCAGAGAACTAGCCCTCTCTGGAGTTAGAGAGACGTTTCGTTGAGAATCTGTAGCTCGTACCGATGAGGTTCGGCCAGGTTGATACGAAGGATCATTGGATCTATCAATACGATATGAATCAGTACGTCTAGATCGCGATATTTCTAGGAATAGCGTTCGTCTAGTTCTTGAGGACGGTAGACGGTCACTCCTCTGGGTATTTTGTTATTCAGAGTGAACCGGTACTCCGCCTTGAACAGTTTGTATGAGTTGACGCATGGTTTCTTGCATGGTCGTTTGCCCTTGGGACAAATTATCCATTATGCTAGTCAGGTCTTGAATGTTTGGCGGTGTAGAGGGGTTTGGAGGGGCCCCAGTGTTTCGATTGTTGGATTCTGGATCAGCCATAGATGATGGACTTATTGGTGAAAACGCTAATTATAATCGTTTCCCACAGACGGCGCCAATCTGTTGATGTAAAAAACTAGATTCGATCTAATTATTTTAATCACAGATAAAAATGAATAAGTAAATAAGACAATAGATTTTTAAAGTGGTTCAGCCTTATGAGAATGGCCTACGTCCACTGTTTCTGTATTGCTGACTGTTTGCCTGGAATTCTCAATAAGTGATTTACCAAGAGATTTCGAGTCCCCTTCTAATGAGGAGGTTACAATGTATTTATAGCCTTGAGGTTGTACATGTGAAAGAATAATGCGCTGTTATCCAGTAGACATATACATCTGTATGATAATAATGTGCGTTTAATGCACATTTGTCGTTCGGTTTTCTTGATGCGTACGTCACAAGTATTTGAGTTGCCCAGGCCACTTAAGTTGCTCAAACCGCCTAAGTTGCTCGGACCGCTTAAGTGGTTCTGACCTCTTGAGTAGCTCGGACCATTTGGGTAGCTCGGCATGCTAAGTATGTTGCTCGTCGAAAGTCTTCATATTTACCATGTAAATCGACACGTGTATTTATATGATTGATCCATGTCAGCAGATCAAATTTGGTATCAACAAAGAAGAAGGTTAAAACTTTTGGTTATGGTTTTGTATATTAGTTTTAGAAGGGTTTAGAACACCAAAGGATAGAGTTTTTAGGCTTTCTAGAGAGAAATGGCATCAAAACAAAAGGATAACATTTAAGAGATGGAGTTATTGTGTCCACAACTGATAGGTTAAGGCCCTCTTTATAGGCAAACTATTTGGGCTCATGACCGATGGGTCCTTTGACAGTAAGGATCGATTTATGGTGCACTATACCCCAGGACCAATAGGTCATTGGCATATGTTTTCGATTTTAGGTCTGTTTTTGGGTTGTTTTTATCTTTCCTTTTGGGGCCCCCTAAGGCTTTTGGGCTTTATTTTTGTGTTATTTGGGCTATCATTAGTGTAACTAAAGCCTTAGGCTTTTATTTGGGCTTGTAATTTTTGACAAATTGTGTCATACTCCTTTAGGATTATTAAGGGGCATAATGGGGTGTCTACACTTTATATTCTTGATATTACATGAAACATTAATAGAACCCATTATAATTTAAATAGTTGATTTCGTAATTATCTCTTGAACATTGATAGAGACGTTAAGTTTATTTATTATTGTTAAAAAATATTCTTTTGGTACTTCTAGATGGGTTATGTTACCCTATTTAGGAAATGTAGCGAGTAATCTTATAGTTGGCCCTGATCCATTGCGTTGACTAACTGCTCAGGTTGGGATTAAGCTTCTATGAGAGATTGGATCTTAGAGCATAGGATTGGACTTTATAGATTTACTTTTATAGTGTATTTTCATTTATGTTGTGTATTTCTTATGCGACACGCCTTCTCAGGATCTTTCTTCTCGGTTCCCTTTAGTTTCCCATTCTGCTTTTTTCATCCTTTTTTGTTCGTTCCTTATGTATCCCTTTTTTTAAACTAGTTTGGCAGATCAGCCTCATGTCCAACTCTAACCACAGTATCTTCCACCTCTGCATACTTCTCAATCATGTCCATGAGGTCACCAATTATAATAGCCTCCCTCTTAGTGAGAGACTGATGGAGCATGGAGTTGCATGGCAGCCCAATCTTGAAAGAGGCCATCGTAACTTTCTCGGTGTAGTCTTTAAATTTACTATCCACCTCCTAGAAACTCCTGGCGTACTCTCGGAGTGTTTCTTAAGGCTTCCTTTTCATTATAAGAAGCGATTCCATATTTTTGGGATGGGTACTTCTCATGATGAACCTGGTCATAAAGGCCTCTGCAAGTTTCTAAAAGCAAGTGATCGACCGGTGTGGTAACTTATCAAACCAATTCTGAATAATATCACCAGACTTTAGGGAAATATATGGCACATAAAACTCTCTTTTTTGTACCACAACGTCATGGACTGGCGATATGGATATGTAGTCTCATCGTTAATCTTGAATCGTGGAGCAATAAATTTCTTAGGAGGCTCAATCACCTCAATGGTCCGACTGAATGGTGATTTCATTTGTCTAACAAGGGCTTGTCTAGCGAGTTCTTTGATCTTCTGTGCCACCTGATGGGCAGGGTGCCTGTCCACTTCTCTTTTGATCAGACCACAATGATCATTTTCTCCTTGTCGCTTATCAGAGTGCTATATTCATTCTGACAAACTCCTAAGAGGAGAATCTTCCTTACGATGCAAGGCACTCCTCCCTCATCTGCGAGCTCTGCTATCCTAACGAGGACTAGGAGTATATGATATGTGGTCACACATAAGCTTTTCCTTCTGGACCTCTCTCCCCAGCCTATCTAAACATTGTTGGAGTGCAGAATTATACTCCCACTGATATCTAGTAGTAGTTTTTTCTTCTCTAAGGCGTTTCTCATAGTCATCAATGAGCCTTGACATCTTGTGAGATGACGCGACCACAAATGTGTATCTAGTGTCCGTGCTGATATAGTGCGTGTCGTGTTAGTAATAAACCCGGTAAGTCGGGATCGTCTCCATAAGGAAATAGGATGACGAAATCATGACGACGTCGGAATAATTGAGAACCCTAACTCGAAACTAAAAAGAACGAAAAAGATTATTTGGAACGGAAAATATCTACAACTAAGAGGATTATGAAACTCTAGCTACTGAACATGCAATGAACTAATAAAGTTCTTTCTAAACTACTTATGAAATTAGACTTTTAAATGAGTATATTACAAAAGATAAAAATAGGTTGGGATACACTACTCCAGCCCTAGTTCATTTACTATTGTTAAAACCAAATCTTAAATTGAAATAATTGATAAAACCCAGTCGTTATTAATCCTAAGCATTATATAAATATATAAGGTTCAATCCTATATCATATATAATCAAGTGCATGAATAAAGTAGTGTCGTTTTAGCTACACGCACGTTGCACTCTTAAGCATCTCGATTACTTAGGGCAAACGAGATCAAAAGCTCTACAACAGTTGTGATCACCACACAACACGATTTAATCAATTATTTAATTCAGAAATTAATTTTAAGCATTTTTAAAAGACATCAAGCTGGATTCATGCATCCCAACCCTTAGAAAATTAACTGGACATGATTAAAGTGGAGAAAAACATGGTTCTTGAGAAATAAAACATCAAATCTAAAGAAAACAGAGGAAGAGAAAAGCGCAGAATTGAACCAACAATCAAAATAATTAGCTATTGAAGAATTAAAGAAAGAATATTACTTGTATTGAAGAATGCAAAATTGAAATCCTTACAGTAAATTCTCTTATTGTAAAAATAGGGTTTTTTGCTACCGAAACCCTCTACTCCTAATTAGAAATCTAAAAATGTCGAACCCCAATTATTATGTAACCAACTTAAATAAATAGCTCCTAAATTTACAAGAGTTTGGCCAAATTAAAACTCTGAGAAAAGGATAGAGAATCTGAGAAAAATCGCAAGAAGTCCGAATCCATCGGGCAAGGCGGTCCAGACCACTCCCTTATTTTATCCAGGGATCCTTAAAAAAGGGCGTTCCGAATCTTTTATGAATAAAAGGTCCGGATCGCTCCCCTTTTTCATCCAGGAACTTTTTAGCCATGCGGTCTAGATCCTTTTTTAATAAAATGTCCGGATCACCTCCAATTTTCATACAAAACTTGCTTTATACCAGGTCCGGATCACCTCCAATTTCCCCCTGCCAAATTCATGTAAGGATCTTTTTTGGACTTTTCTCATCTTCAAATGCTCATAACTTTTCCACCGTAGCTCGGATTGAAGTGCCGTTTATTCCAGTGTTCTTATAATTGAAATATCTTCAACTTTCCAATTGGATCCACTTCCGGACTGTGGTTGCAAAGGTATGAAACTGCCCTTCTGACTTTACTTCTTTGATTTCTTGTTATGCTTTTCCAATTTCTTTCTTTCTCAATACTTTAAATACCTGTAAATCTCATGAGAAATACACAAAACTAGATGTACTTGTTAGAAGGAGTCATTAGTAAGGAAATGTGATAAATCAACTCATTTTACGTTACTCGGAATGATAAAAGTCCATAAATTAAGGGGGTTAATTCTGAAGAATTTAAGCCTAATCAAACCCCCCTAACTTATAACTTTGTGCGTCCCGAGCAATGTAAAAGAATTAACTATGGATCAACTCTAAAAAATTTCATTTCATTTGGATAGAGTACCACTTTCGCGGGAGAGCGATTTCATTTAGCATATGCAATAAGCCTTTAAACCCCTAGGTCACCTAAGTAGGACGAGTTGTGTCTTGTGAGGGTTTACAGTGAATATACCCACAAAATTCGACTCAAAGAAAATTCAAAATACTTAAAAATTGTACAATTTAAATTTTTGAGAAAATCGTCACCACAAATTCATATTCAAGAGTCTCAAACCATAGTGCGTGTGTGGGAAGCCAGAAATTTAACCGTGGATTTCCACCAATTGATCATTACGTTATTTTTTTGAAAATTCGTTTTGATTCAAATGCTCACGGAATACTCTAAAAAATGAATCCCTCGGAAATGTGGCAATTTTCTCTCGGTGTGCGTGATATAAAGAGTAAATGCAATGGAACATGAATTCACACATACAATATTGAAAATACGGAAATTTTTGGTGGATGGGTCTCATCATCGGAATACAGTTATTGGAAAATGGAAATGTCGCCTCATACTCACAAATTTAATTTATCATATTATCTTTTGTGCCTTAGTTCTCCACATGGTAACCAATTTTTCAATTTGGACTCGGTTAAGACTTTTCGGGTTTATGGTGTATTGGGTAACATGGAAATGGTTGGGAAATCTGGAATTGGAAAATATTCTTATGATGTTCGTTAGTGCTTTTTCGGGCATTTTCTCATTTTCTATTCTTTTTCTATTTTTTTCCCTCGCCCTTTTTTATCGCACCACTGGGATTAAAATTTTTGGATTTTCAATTTCACAATTCCGGGTTAATTTGGTGTTTCGGATTCTCAAATGAAATGGAAAAATTTTATTTGGATCAAAATGGGTAGCAAAGGGATAATTTTTCACAACTTTTTTTGACCAATGTTTTGGGTGACAAACGAGGGCCTACTTCATTGCCCAAATTACTAATTGCATTACCATATGCGTCTCGAGGTGAATTAAGTCTAGGGATAATTTAGCGCGTATTTTGAGACAAAACATCACACGTTTCCCATAACCGATCAAACAAAGGAATAGATATCTTCAATGATGTATTTAGACGCTAAAATGAACTTTAAGTTAATCATTAACTCGGATTGATTTAAGTTCTCACAAAAATAGAAAGGCTCGAAATCTCACTAGGTTGGTTAATCTCCACATTTATTCGTAAAGTCATCAATTTTCTTTCAATTTCCATCTTTGGTCGATTTCGGCTTTGTGTAATTTATTTTTACAATTTGAGACTTTAAACCGAATTTTAATGATATTTTTGGAAAATTTAAATTCCAATTTTTATTTATTTTGAAGAAAAATATTTTTGGCTTTTCAGAATTTTCCAATTTTTTTTGGAAATTTGGGCATTTAAAAAAATTGTGAGGTTTTAGAAAAATGCACTTGTCACCCCCCCCCCCCCCCCCCCCTAACTTAGATTTTTGCATTGTCCTCAATCAAAAGGACTAAAATCTAAAGAAAGTAAATAACAAGTGTGACAAAAAAAAGCAAATATTTAAAATGCAAAAAGACACTAAATGACACTAACACATGACTAAAAAAATCACCCCATACGTGTCGGGGGTACGATGACCTCTCATATCTCCACAAACTCACCTGACCCCTTGTACGAGGTTTGTTGCTCTCCTAGTCTCCCCCGTTTTCCTATCATAAGTAAATAATTGGAACAAGTTTGACCCAGTCCCATAGATAAGGGAGAGAACCTTGATCTCGGGCTGACTCACTGGGAAGGGATCCTCGTCTCCCTAACTCATTCTTTGCCTGCGTGCACTGACTTGGAAGGGGCATCTCAATTTCTTTTAGTTTTAGGAGTGCATGAGTCGGGATGTAAATAGGACGATACTTGAGTCTTTTCCACAATCGCATTAGAGGACTCAAGTGGTATGGGCGGATGGTCACAAAGAAGGAACTTATATATTTTATCTTTCTAATTGCTCTCTCCTAAGTGACTAAAAGAGTCCAATAATGGTTGGACTTCGACATTAAGGATCTCATCCATTGGACCGAATTCTTTCTTAAATCCCTCTAGACTCATATAACCTAACTCTCTCTTACGATTAATTTCTCATCTGCTCTCTTAATCTCCTCAAATCTCTCTGTCCCTCTCACGTCTACGCTCTCACTCTCGCTCTATCTCGTGGTCACTAAGCACACCTCCCTCACCTCATGATTAACGTCAGAATCATTGCTCTCACTTGGTGCAACAAGGCCTACCCCTAATGGCTCTCTCTTGTGAGTCCTCTCAAGCTCGTGTCCTTCCTTAATAAGATTCGTTTCTAGTGGTTCGGTTTTGTCGCCCTCGTTCTTAATGTTATTAAAGATATTTATCTCTAGGGTCATGTTCCCAAACATTAATTGCATTCTCCCACTCCGAGTATTGATGAGTGCATTAGCCATAGCTAAGAATGGGAGGCCCAGGATGACGGGAACACGATTGCTCAGGAGAATGGATGGCTCCTCATCCGAAATAATAAAATCCACCAGGAAGTAGAAAGTGTCAATTTGGGCGATCACATCTTTGATAATTCCCCGAGGCATCTTCAAGGAGCGATCCGCGAGATGGAGAGTCATACTTGTGGGCATAAGGGCCCCCAAGTCTAGTTTCTTATAAATGGAATAGGGAAGAATGTCAACACTCTCCCCTAGATCTACTAGCGCTCTCTCGATTCATTTCTTCCCTATGATACACGAAATGGTGGGTGCACCCGAATCTTTATATTTTATTGGAAGATCACTCAACAAGACTGACCTGACATTCTGTGTTAGAAATATGTTTTTCTTTACCTTCATCTTTCACTTCACCCTGAGTAAGTCCTTAAGGAACTTAGCATACGCGAAAATTTGCTTTATGGTCTCAAGAAAAGGAAAATTGATCTATACTTGCTTAAAAACGTCGAGGACATCATCCCGAGGAGTCTCTTTGGATTGAGGGATCAACCGTTGAAGATATGGGGTTGTGCTGAGAGGTTTCATAACCACTTCCATCCTGCCTATGTTTTCATTACCACTCTTTTCCAAGGGGACATCTTCAGCCTCTTTCGTGCTGGGAAAAATCTCCTTTTCATTTTGCTCATCGTGCGGAGGAGATGATAAGTCAGTAATCCTTCCACTACGTAGAGTGGTAATTGCACTAAATTGCTCTTGATTTGTATTGGTTGTAGAGCTAGCACTAAGTTGACTGTGAGGAGGTCTTTGGCCTTGGGTCAAAAATTTACCCTTTCTCTTGGATACTCATGGATGCTTTCAACTTAGAGATGTTCGCATTGATGTCGGCAAACATGCGATCATACTTATCATTGGTTGCATTTTGGGACGGGATGAATTGTTTATAGTATCCTCGAGGTTTCTCCGCGGTGGTGTGATGTACGGTCCGAGAGGTGGTGTTTGCATTTGTTTCTGCATAGGTGGCATTTTTTAAAATTGAGGAGGGGTGGAGGTAGGGCAACTTGTGAAGTAGGATTCATCATAGCATGTTGTTGACCATAGCTAAAACCAAGATGGTTCCTCCACAAAGGGTTGTATGCATTCTCGTGAAGGGAATTAAAATTTCTCTTAAACTCTCCTATATGACTCACTTGCTCTTGAAGCATGACTATATAGGCGGGTATCATCAGCCATTCCTTTTTTGAATGTCCTTCCTCACAAATATCACACACCTTTTCTTTTATAGCACGATTGGATCCAAAAATTTCTCTCAATCGGACTTCAAGTAGATCTTTCACCCCTCTCTCAAACTGATCGAATCGACGGTCTAGTAAAGTATTACTATCTAGTTGTTATAGACCAGATGCAATCAGACTGGTAGATACTTGTCTAGGCCGGGTTTGGTCATTAGGGTCATATATGTCCCATGCTTGAGTAGTCTCGACAACATACTTAAGATGGTCCTCGGCATCACTAGCATCTAATTCCTAGAATGGTCTTTCACACATGGTTTGCACAAGTTATTTAGACTCTAATGTTAGCCCATGATGGAAGAAAGAGATTAGGTGATGTTTTTCGAATCCATAATGGGGGCAAGCGCTAAGAAATTCTTGAAAGCGTTCCCAACACTTATCGAAAGACTCGTTATCTTATTGTCGGAAAGCTTGAATTTGAGTCTTAACAAAGTTGGTTTTGTGCTATGGATAGAACTTTGAGAGAAATTTCGACTGCATATCCTTCCAAGAGATAATGGAGTTTAGGGGTAGAGACCACAACCAGGTCTTAGCTTTATCCTTTAAGGAAAAGGGGAAAAGCTTCAGGCGAATGACATATTGCGTGCAATCTTGATCACTAAACATCCCACACGCCTCTTCGAAATCGCGTATGTGAAGGTATGGTTTCTCTGAATCCATGCCGTGAAAAGTAGGGAGAATATGTATCATCTCATTACGAAAGTGGAACTGACCGGCATTATACGAGAGTAAAATGCAACCAGGGGTGACAGTTTGCTCGGGAAAAAGGAGTTCTTTCATGGGACGATATCATGGATCTCCCTCCCCAGTACCAAAACTAGCGACGTCTGACATTGTTCTCTCTCTTAACGACTCAGTATCCTCACTTGGTGCACTAGGCGTGTAACCTGAAATGTAACCAGATGGGTCACTTGAAGTGTAATTGGACAGTGAATTTGGCGGTGTAGGAGGTGGAACCCAGAATTGTGGTACACGAGGGGTGTGGGGGCTGTCAGGATTATACTCAATGATTGGATTTTCGTGAATTCTGGTTGGAGTGTTTTGAGGAGGTTGTTCAGGATTTTGCATGAACAAGCTTTTGAGAGATAATTTCTTTTTGGACCAGTATTTATTTTTAAAAAAAATGTGGTCAAAGCTTTAGATTGACTCGATCTAAACTAAGTCTACCTAATTCCTCGGCAACAGCACCAAAAACTTGACGTGGCCACAAATGTGTATCTAGTGTTCGTGCTGATATAGGCTCAAGTGCAAGCCTATCGTGTTAGTAATAAACCCGATAAATCAGGATTGTCTCCACAGGGAAATAGGATGATGAAATCGTGACGACGTCGGAAAGATTGAGAACCCTAACTCGACTCTAAAAAGAACGAAAAAAATGATTTGGAACGGAGAATATCTGCAACTAAGAGGAATATGAAACTCTATCTACTGAATATGCGATTAAATAATAAAGTTCTTTCTAAACTAGTTATGAAATTAGACTTTTAAATGAGAATATTGCAAAAGAGAAAAACAGGTTAGGATACACTCCTCCAGCCCTAGTTCATATACTAATGTTAAAACCAAATATTGAATTGAAATAATTGATAAAACCCGATCTTTATTAATTCCAACCATTATATATATGAGGTTTAAGACCGTATCATAAATAATCAAGAGCAAGAATAAAGTGGTGTCATTGTAGCTACATGCGTGTTGCACTCTTAAGCATCCCGGTTACCTAGGGCAAGCAAGATCAAAAGCTCTACAACGGTTGTGATCGCCACACAACAAGATATAATTAATTATTTAATTCAAAAATTAATTTTAAGTATTTGTAAAAGACATCGGATTGGATTCATGCATCCCAACCCTTAGAAAATTAATTGGACATGATTAAAGTGGAGAAAAACATGGTTCTTGAGAAATAAAACATCAAATCTAAAGAAAATAGAGGAAAAGATAAGCACAGAATTGAACCAACAATCAAATTAATTAGCTATTGAAGAATTAAAGAAAGAATATTACTTGTATTGAAGAATGCAAAATTGAAATCCTTACAGTAAATTCTCTTATTGTAAAACTAGGATTTTTTGCGACCGAAACCCTTTACTCCTAATTAGAAAACTAAAAATGTCGAACCCCTATTATTATGTAACCAACTTAAATAAATAGCTTTGAATTTTACAAGAGTTTGTCCAAATTAAAACTCTTAGAAAAGGATAAATAATCTGAGAAAAATCATAAGCGGTCTGGATCCATCGGGCAAGGCGGTACGGACCACTCCCTTATTTTATCCAGGGATCCTTAAACAAGGGCGATCTGGATCCTTTTTTAATAAAGGGATCCGGATCGCACCCCTTTTTCATCCAGGAAATTTTTAGCCATGCGGTCCGGATCCTTTTTGAATAAAAGGTCCGGATCACCTTCAATTTTCATACAAAACTTGCTTTATACCTAATCTGGATCCTTTTCCAGGGCGGTCCGGACCACCTGCTAAATTCACGCAGGGATCTTTTCTGGACTTTTCTCATCTTCAAATGCTCATAACTTTTCCACCGTAGCTCGGATTGAAGTGTCGTTTATTCCAGTGTTCTTGTAATTGAAATATCTTCAACTTTTCAATTGGATCCACTTCCGGACTGTGGTTGCAAAGGTATGAAACTGCCCTTCTGACTTTACTTCTTTGATTTCTTTCTATGCTTTTCCAATTTCTTTCTTTCTCAATACTTTAAATACCTGCAAAACTCATGAGAAATACACAAAACTAGATGTACTTGTTAGAAGGAGTCATTAGCAAGGAAATGCGACAAATCAATTCATTTTACATTACTCGAAAGGATAAAAGTCCATAAATTAAGGGGGTAAATTACGAAGAATTTAAGCCTAATCATGAGATTGTTAGGGTTGATCACTCTTAACTGTCCTCTCCTCTTGAGGACGATAGCGTACATCTAGAGATTGGTAATAGTCACCAATCTCTAACCTAATCCCCTGAGATAGAGGATATAGATGACGACCCTCCTAGTCATTATGACTGTCATAGTTCAAATGGTGACCCTCATGGTCCCTATGGATATGCTGGTGATGACCTTCATGGTCATCGAGATTTTGGAGATCTTTTTTTGGTGAGTGAGACATCGAAGAAAATTTGTCTAGTGGCAAAGAACTAAGATCGTTCCCATAAACGATGCCAATTATAGGTGGTAATTTCCTACAAGTAAAGATATTTAATGCACACAATCCAAACAGAGATGATAATCATAAGGAGAATGAAATCACACACAAAACTTAAGATGTATGTGATTCGGCAACGTGCCTACGTCCATGGTGGGTTAGGGTTTGTTCTCTATTACTCAAAAACTCAGGTAGGTAAAGTTGTTGTACTGATCTACATTACAATAATGCATTACCATTCATATAGAGTGTGTTTACCTTTGTAGGGCATCTTAGGAGAGCCCTAATCCCCGCTCACAACTATCCCTAAGAGTTCGTATTTATTCTTGATCGTGATCAGCCTTTACAAGTGATTTAGTTAAAGTACTCTTCTTTAACTTGGAGTCTTCATTGATCGTAAGCGCACATGGATGGGGCACACATGGACGAGCACATGCTAGTGTAACTCTTGACCCCATAATTGTAGCTAGACTTTATATCTTGGTGATCATTATTATTATTATTATCTCTCGCATCTTATATTGGTGGAAAAAAATTTAAAGGTCTCATATTTATGTCACACGCTAAGAATGATATTTTAAATCATAGCAACTTGTATATTTTAATATTGAGACGTGATCAATCTTAATATTAAAATATATGGGATGTTACATTCTACTCACAAGCTACATATTCCAACAATCGTTTACCCAATTCTTATAAGCTAACACCTAAATTTACCTACAAGACTTACTATTCATAAATTCATAACTCCTACCTTATATTACTCTATGTGTGGGACGTCTCATAAATAAAATACAAACATGAAATCCCTCTGATACACTTTTGTCTAGATTAGGTAGTCATTGAGAGTGTACGAATACTAAACCTAAACTTCATCATCCTTTACTTTAATTTCATTGAAGCCAATATACGCAACTCACCCGCAGCTTACTCTATAATTTCCAAACTATCTCATTATATGACCTAACCTTAGATAATTCATCATTTTCCCAAGCATTCGAATCACTCTTAAAATCTCAAACTTATCACAACCTTTCCTTCCTTTCAACATTATTTATCATAACAATCCTTATAGATAATGACTACCACATTAAAGTCTCAAGTCAACTCTCCATACTAACACAAGTATCCTCATCCCCTAATTACTTTTATTAATAAATCATTACATATATAAATCCTATTACGATAATTCCAATCTTAACAATACGTAACCTAAAAGTTATAACCCCCAAAGATAACATCGTAAAGATAACAACTTATATTCCCTCATTAATAACCTATAACCATCAATATAAACCACATCCATAGCCACCATTATCTAACAATCAAAATATCAATGACGACAATTATTATCCAACAATCTAAATCCCATCGACAACTAAGATAATGGAGTAACAACACAAATTATCTATAACAATTAACCAAATAACATAATTCTCCACAATATCATAACCAATATCTCATCAACACCCAACGACAACAAATTAACTAAATAATTATAGTTCCTACGATAACATCAATACACTCGCAACATAAATCTCTTCAATAACAATAACTATAACCAATCATACAAGACCTAACACCAATCATATATGGTTGAAACAATAATCCCCTCGATAAAAAAAATAACTTGTAGTCTCAAACAAAATCCTCTTTTACTCATAACATTTATTATTATCAATTCACATACGGATTAACCCAATTCCCAAAGTTTCAATTACATGTTCGTATAACGTTTTTAATACGTATTTCAATTGGAGTCCATATGAAATTTCAATAATTAAAAATATCTCTAGATAAGAATAGGTAATTCATATATGACTTCACGGGGCAAGTCATACTCATAACTCACATTTCATTTCTCAAAGTTCATAAGGCATATGGTGTAATTCTTACCAATTATGTTATTAATCCTTCCATCTTTACAACAATTACACAATCTAACTCACATAATCATATTCTAGGAATTTTTAATTATACAGGAGTTTCACCAATTTCAATATCAATTGATAATAATATAAAATTAATTAGATTTATCTTTCCCTAATTAAATGTCTAATGACTTTTAATTAACTAATAAGCATTGTTTAGGCAATATCTAAATCATAAAGCGCTAGAGAGGAAAAGTGGAGTATTCTTGCTTTTTAACTATTTTTGAAATCTGACTTGAGTCTTTTGATCTCCTCTAAATTCTTGTTAACTTTTGCTCTTAAAGAAATTCGGAATTTCAAGGGGGAGTTCCTTAATTGAAGGTTTAAAGGTGGTGTTTTAATGGACCTTAAGATTTTTAGAGTCTAGGGATAGAGATAAATGAGAGTTATAGGTTTTAATTCGAGAGAATTGTGTGTTGAAACATATGAGGTTCGTGTAAGGAAAATGTAAGAGAAACTAATATGTTCTCCCTGCGACTAGACCACTAGTGGGTCACGCCCCTCCCTGGTCACAGTCACGCACATAATTCTTGTTATCGCAGGTTCCTCCTCTGTTCAATTTTCTTTCTCCATCTCTCTTCATTTTATTCACACATCGACAACAATTCACTATAATACACGTAAGTGACACTCCTCCAAATCCTAACTTGGTCAACAAAACATACCAAATGACCTCATTGCCCTCATAATTCTAACCTAATACCCACAATTCCCCTCAAGACAAATAAAATTCCATTGTATTCAAGTAATTAGCACATAATTGCATTAAAATTTAAAAATCTACACATTTAATTAAATCCTTATTATTTAAATCGTCTCGATTTATATTCTCTTGTAATATTAATCATTATTAAATTCGCATGAGTATCATAGGGAGTTGGCTTTTTGAAGACCAAAAAAGGAGTTTAGTGGTCCCTATTTCTAGTGATGAAGTTAAAAATGCTATGTTTTATATTTTCTCTAAGAAAGCTCCTGGGCCTAATGGTTATAATCCTGCTTTCTTCAAACAAAATTGGGATATTATGGGGAAATAGGTTACTGATTCAGTTATAAATTTCTTTAAGAATGACAGAATGATTAAAGAGTGTAATAATACCATAACCAGCCTTATTCCTAAAGTTCCTAGCCCAAGTTCAATGAATGATTTCAAACCAATTGCTTGTTGTAATACCATTTACAAAGTCATCTCTAAAGTCATGGCTATAAGGATAAAGGCTATTATGCCTTCTCTGGTCAGCAATAAAAAATATGCTTTTGTACAAGGGAGGAATATTAGGGATAATGCTCTTCTTATGCAAGAAATTATGAGAGGGTATCATAAAAAAGGGGGTTTGCCTAGATGTGCCATAAAAATTGATATTATGAAGGCCTATGATTCTGTTAGATGGAGTTATTTATAAGACGTCCTGATCTCTATGAAATTCCCCACTATTATGATAAAGTGGATTATGGAATGTCTGAAAACTGCCTCTTTCTCTATCAGTATTCATGGTGGTCTAAATAGGTATTTTAAAAGTTCTAATGGGTTGAGGCAAGGCGTTCCTATTTTTCGTTACTTATTTATTCTGATTATGGAATCTTTTTCTTAGATTATAGAGGAAGAAACTAAAAAGGAAGGGTTTGAATTTCATCCCATTAAATTTGTCTCACATCCTCTTTGTTGGTGATCTTTTTATTTTGGCTAGTGTTATGGTGAATACTCTGAAGATTATTAATAGTTGTCTGAAGGAGTTTGAGGTCATGTCTAGTTTGGGTCCTGGTAAACCTAAATGTGAAATTTTTTGTACTGGGTTACAGGATTGTGTGGAAGACCATTTATGTAGCACAATGGGTAAGAAGAAAGGAGTTCTCCCTGTGAAATATCTAGGGTTCCCCCTTATAACCTCTATATTAAAAACTAAAGATTGAAAAGGTCTTATTGAAAAAATAGTGGGGAAAATAAAATCTTGGACAAATAGATCGCTTTCTTATGCTGAAAGTGTCTAGCTGGCCATTTCTATCCTTAGAAGTTTGCAAAATTACTGGATTAATCTATTTTTCTTTCCTAAAAAGTTATTGAGTAAGTTGATTAGATTATTAGACAATTTATGTGGTTTGGTATGTAATTGAAGAGCCATAGTGCTAAGATTTCTTGGAATGATAATTGTTTTCCCCTTTGTAAAGGTGGATTAGGGATCAGAGATTTCTTTACCAAGGTCTCTATGATGAGAAACATTTGGGACATTTCTAGGAAAAAGGATTCCTTATGGGTTAAGTGGATTCACTCGATTGTTATGAAATGTGATAGCTTCTGGAGTGTGAAAGTAAAGCCTAATTTCTCCTCGACTAAGAGAAAGATTCTTAAAATAAGAGAAGATGCTAAAGTCCTGATATCCTACTATATAGGGGACGAGGAAGATACTTGGTTTTGCGTTGATTGTTGGCATGAAAAGGGATCTTTCATAGAGGTATATGGGGAAAGGATTATATATGATGTTGTCAGTATTATCAAGTGTAAGGCTGGTGAGTTTATCTCTATTTTGAGTGAATTTTCCTTCCCCTATTTCAAATGCCCTTATTGATCTTGCTTATACTAATGTTTGTCGTAAAAGGAATAAAAAAAGATGGGATTTCATGGAATGTTGAAATTGATAGTATTTACAGTGTGGCTAGTATCTATGAATGGGTTAAAAATAAAAAGAATAGGGTTGAGTGGAGTAAGTTTGTGAAGTTTGAGGGTAATGTGCCTAAATATTCTTTCCTTATGTGGGTTATTTTTTGGGGCAGGCTATGGACAAAGTATATACTTCATAAGTGGGGGTGCATAAATTCTAATATTTGTGCTCTTTTCAATCAAGACATTAAAACTAGAGACCATCTCTTCTTCATGTGTCCTTTCCCTACTCAGGTGTGAGATATGTGTTATGAGATTTTAAAGGGAATAAGACAAGCTACCATAATCCATGTTGAATCTAGTCACATCAGTAACAATTATAAAGTAATTCAAAGTGATATTCAAAAATTTTGCTTATCTACCATGGCTTATTTCTTATGGAGGGAGAGGAATAACTGAACTTTTAACTCTATTGTTAAAAATGCTAGCCAAATTGGGGGGGAAATCAAAGATACTATGTTCAATTTGACATGCAGATGGGGGAAAATCAAAAGAAACCAAAAAAATTGGGAAGTTGTAAAACGTTTGGGTTTATCATAAAATATTCTTGATTAAAGCTTGAGTTATGGAGAGTTTTCTTGCCTTGATCGTGTTTGATGGTTTCTTCTTATTGCTTCTGAGCTCTGTTCTTATTCTTGATGTCTTATCTTCTAAGAACTAAAAGGGTCTTCTATGGATATCTTTGCATGTTGTTTTCTGCACCAGATCTGAGTATGTTTCCATGTTTGTTACTGACCTTGCATGTTGGGACCTCTACTACATATTTGTTGGTTTTCCTCTCTGATGCGTCCTTATTCGGGCCTCCTCATTTCCAGTGCTCAAATCCCTTTGCTAAGTGGTTTGATGGGGTTTGCTCTGATGATGGGTTGAGGGTTTGATTTGTTTGGTTGAGTTTTGGGTTGTTCGTTGGTTAGGGTATTTTTGGTTTGTATGCTTAGCCTATGGTTGGTTGTAGGGTTGAATATTTCATTTGGTTTAGATCTTTGGGTGTTTTGCTTTGGATATGCTCTACTTCTTGATTGTTGCCATTCTTATTGATCAGATTTTAAGTTTTGTCTAATAGATAGGTGGATCCTTTGATGAGAGAAGTTTATGTTCGTGGTTTTTGGTTTTTTTGTCTATTGGTTATTTGTTTGGTTTATCTTTTTTTGGTTTGGTAGACTTCATTTTGATTGTCGGTTTAATTTTTCCATTTAACGTGTGTCTAGTTTTTTTGGAGTGTTCTAGATCCTTCGTTGTGTGTTTTGTCCTTGGATTGGGTTTGTTGTTTGGGTTGTTTCTCAGGTTTGGGTTGTGTAGTTGGGTTTGGGTTAAGTTGTGTGGGCCTGCGTTTTGTGTCCTAGTCGGTTTGTTCCAGTTAAAGCTGATAGAGTTTGTTTCTTTGGGCCTTGGCATGTTTGTTAATATAAATTACCTTATAAAGAAAATCATTATTAAATTATTATAACCCCCCGTATTTCTGAGTATTTATAATTTAATTAATTCGGGTATTTTTAGATTACACGTGTGTAGGGATGGAAAATCGGGTTAGTTGTGTCATTTTCGGGTCACGTTGATTTTTATTTGAGTATGAGTTTCGAGTACTTTTAAATTTATACAAGCTAATCATGTCAAGTTCGGGTCATTTCGGATTATTATTGTAAACGAGTTATCGTGTCAAAAATTATCAGTCCTACACGTGTGCCGTAATTAATTGAATTAATTATTATGTTTGAACAAATTATTATGTGATTATTTAAAATATTAATCTGGAGAGATAATGATTAATATTTATGCAATATAATTAGTAAGTGAATAGTAAATGATTATTTCACGTCATAGCGAGTGATAGTGACGTGATAGTGTTTTATCTCAATCGGGAGTCCCCTATAAACTATATGAGGTCGGATAGAAAATTATTATAGGGTGACTTGGATGGCGATTTTGAGGTTACGGTTGATTCCGAAAGAGTCGAGATAGTCAAAATAGTGTACACGGGGGTAGTAATTGGCTCCCAAGGCTTTTTTTAGTCATAATCGAGCCCACACGGGGGTGTTCAGGTCATTTGGGCTTGGTCCATTAGCATAATTTCGAAATTAGGACTTTAAACCTATGTTTTGGAATTAGAGACATCCATAACTCAGATTGAAAATCCTAGAAATTGAGAGAAGAGCGAAGGAATAAAAAGAGGGATCTTTAGAGACCAAATTCATGGAGGAATTGAAGGTGCTTTGTTAGATTCGTCGTCTTCTATGTGAAATCAGACTCTACGAATCCAATAAGGCAAGTAATTAACTTGCTTCTGATTTTTATTATTTGCAAGAACTCATGTTCATATCATGGTAAGTGTAGACAAACTCGTTTTAGGGAGGGTTGTCACATGTTAAAATGAGTTTTGGGGGATTTAGGCATTAGATGTAAAATTAATGCTACATTAATGATGAAATGATATCATATGTTGTTGAAATCTGAATTTGAGTCCAAATAGAGTAGCTAATCTCATTTAATTTGGAATATAGAATCGGATTGAATGAGGAATTTGAATAAAAGCGAGAAAGCCTAATTCGTGAATTAATTGATTTAAGTAGAAATCGTTAATGTTTAATGATGTATTTTATGATTATAAACTATTGGAAACATGTATTAATCATTGGGTATGTTCGGGTTGAGTTTTGAGAAAAATCCATGGAGGTTTGGGTGAACAAAAATGGAAGAAAACGATTGGAGAATATGAAGTTTGTCAGAATCAAAACTACGTCATTTTGATTGATAGACGAACCGTTTCGCCCCCTGGACGAACCGGTTCAGAGTACTTACTTGTTCAAAACATGGAATTTTAGGTCTTTTCGTTACGGTCGGGTGGGCGCCGACCTCGTATTTTTTTGATTTTTTTTAATTAATTATGATTTTATTACGGAAGGGGGTCTGAGACCAAAATCTTTGGTCGAAAATCAAATCTGGATTATTTAGGGATGTCCGTAGATGAGTGTAGGACTCTAAAAAATATTAAGGAACATTATTTTACCTTGGAATTAGATGGGATGAATTCGGGGTATGGATTTAGGAGTGTTTATGATGAACAATACTTGAGAATATATGAACGGATTCGAATGGGAATTTCGGATGAAATTAGGATACATGACGATTGAGTGAGTCCGGGTATTTCAGTAAGTGAAGCTACGTAAATTATTTAATGGAGGTGAAATTAAATAAATTTAGATTCGGTAAATAGACTCGAGGATTATGGGCTAGTGCTACGGTGTTAGGCACGGGATAGCCGGATATTATTATTATTATTATTATTATTATTATTATTATTATTATTATTATTATTATTATTATTATTATTATTATTATTATTATTATATATAGGGGATTGTGACATTATATATGTACACTTGTATATTTTTTTTTAAATATCAGTGTGAATGATATTTACGTATAATCATACCCCTCTAGTGCTATCAACGAAGGTTGCGCAACGTAGGTGAATTCCTTGGCTAGTGAATGCAGGGATAGTATTGTCCCAAAGTCATATCGTCCAGTGTTTTTATTGTGTGGTTTATTTTTGAGGTGAGACGTTTTGGGTATGATTCGGTTTCACTCTCGAGAAAATATGAGCGCCTCCACTACGTTTGCGATATTTTTATCAAAGTTCGGTATGAGATAGTCTGACTTGTGATAACTGGGTTAAAGTCACTACACCAAATCTACCCATTTGTCAAGGTCATTGACCTTGACAAATTCACCTTGTCAAGGTCAATGACCGTGACATTTCGAGGCGAGACAACTTTTTTTGTCACGGTCGTGTCACGGTCATTGACCTTGACAAAAAACTCGCGTTTTGTGTCACGGTCGTGTCAAGGTCAATGACCGTGACACGTTTGTCACGGTTCTAAACCGTGACAAAGCCGTGACCCTTTTTTTAAAAAAATTGTCACGGTCAATGACCGTGACAATTCTGGGCAGAATTAAAAAAAAACTGCTAGGCAGTATGGCCACTGCCACTACCCAGCAGTATATTTGTACCTGTTATAGCAACGTTGTACCTGTTCCAAACATCATATATCCGAACAAACTAAAGATAATGCAAATATATATTCAAATAAGAAACTATTTAAAAAGAAACAACATCACCATCATTTTATCTCAAATCTACAAACTATTTGCATGGAAAAGAGATTTTGTACCGCGACGCTCGGGAACACCTCCTTATCCTTCCTTTCTCGTCCGAATAGCCACATAAGTATAGAGCATATGTGGCCTACCCTTAGGGACACTCCCTGTCCTCTGAATTGAAATAAAGTAAAATTAGTATCCGCCCCTCAAATATAGATAAATATAAATCGTAATTGAAATCGAAATCGAAATTGACATATAAATATAAATACATTAGCTGTAGTGTCACTCAAACAGCTAACTTGAGCACATATGGCACCTCCTTCCAACTAATGTACCCCGGGAAATCGTGTCAATTATAATTCTCTTCATATCTAAACACTAAGAAATACCATAATCCTATGGAGGTATGCGTTGCAAATTCCTTCCAACCGTTGTGTAGCCAAAAATCAGTAGTTGAAGTTGTCAACTCCACCTTTGAATGGGGTATGGAAAGTGGTGGGGTATGGAAAGTGGAATTGACAACTTCAACCGGTGATGTTTGGCTACATAACGGTTGGGAGGAATTTGCATAGTATCGCTCCATAGGATTATGGCATTTCTTAGTGTTCGGATAGACGAAGAGATTCAGTCTCCTCTCCACAAATAGGACACTCCAAATAACTATGTACTAATCACCTATTAAAGGTAAGAAGCGTATATTCATGGATTAGTATAAACAAAACTTAGATGTAGTTGGAATATTTATGTATTAATCTCCTCTCCACACACGCACACTACACAAGAGTGAAAATGATAAAGTGCAGATCAAGTAAAAGCATTAAAAATGGATGTTTCGGTACAAATTGAAATATTTATTACAAATTGAAAAATTATTTCAAATTCGGGTTATCATCAAAAATGGATTGATATTCGGTAGGAGCAGCCAAGTCATCCACACTACTATTTAGACGCCTTGGCGCGTGTTGGACAATTGACCACGGCTCGTTGTTTATATACTCCGAGTAAAACACTTGCTTAACCTTTTGAAATGCACAAACAAACGGCTCATCGCTCACGTGGTCGTTGCTCTTCAACTTGGACAAGTCAACCATGATCAAATTGGTGACAGGATCAACTTTACAAGCATTTTTATCCTCAACTCTTACCCATTCACAGTAAAATACAACCTCTTTGAAGCTTATATAATCCAATTCAAATATATTTTGGATTACACCATAGTAAGTCATTTCAGCTTCAACGAGGTTTTTATCTTTTGCGCTCGCTCGAAAGAAAGTAAGAGCCTTGTATGAAATTCCCGAGTTCTGTACATTTGTACTTTCCTCGTACACTTTAGCGCCGAAAATGTAACCGTTCAATCGATATTTTTTGTACTCTTGTGCCACGAACAAGGGTCCAGTGGCTAGACGAGCAAGCCTTGATGTCGCATCACCCATCTTTAGGAGCTGAGAATATAGATAAATTAATTATATTAGCGGTAAAATTTGAGTGTAATGTAACGTTATATAACGATTGTTTTCATTGTAATTACCTCTTGTGTCAACCATAGCCTAAATTCGCTGTCTGATTGTACCACTGTTTTTCGTCTTTTATTGTTCTCACGGGCTTCATATTTACTGCATATTACAAAATTAATCATGTATAAAATAATCTAAAATAATGTTAAACATTATAATATTCGAAACTTACTTTTTCCATTCTTCGACATATTCATGTGTGTCAAATAGATAACGAGCTACTTGTTCATGTTGCAAACTCGTTAATTTCACTCGTTTTCCCATCACATTACAACCATCATCGAGGAATTCATCAGTGTCATCAACGCTGGTAGAGTCAGTCATATATTCCCGAGTATATATTGATGACTCCACGGTGATGTATTCCTCTGCAATTGATCCTGCAATATATCGCGTATTATTGACGTAATCTTTAAAAACTTCCATCAATCTTTCAAACGGATACATCCACCGATATCTAACTGGACCACAAAGAAGTTCCTCGTCGCATAGGTGTACCAACAAGTGAACACTTATGTCAAAGAATGCTGGGGGAAAGTACTTCTCCAATACAAAAATCGCTTCGTTCACAGCCAATTTTGCGGCCACTATGTGTTCTCGATTCACTACCTTCTCACACAAGAGGGAGAAGGTAATACTAATTTGCATAATAGCCCTACACAAATCCTTGTGCTTGGAGAAACAGTGCTTAAACAATAGAGGAATCAATTGCATGATCACATGTCAATCGTGGGACTTACACTTATGTAAATCATGAGTAACATAATTCACAATCCTTTGCAAGTTGGACGAAAAAGTAGATGGGCCCTTCAAATTATATATTGTGTCTAGAAGCACCTTCCTTTCCTCACTCGTCAAAGTAAACGCACCAGGGGGAATTATTGTCCTTCCCCTATTATCTTCTTTCAACCATAGTTGTGGTTTAAGTTTTAACGTTTTAAGGTCTTTTCGTGCATTTTCTCCATCCTTCGAATGACTCCCCCCAAGGCAAGTACCCACAATATGTTCAGCGAAGTTCTTCTCTGCATGCATCACATCCAATACATGGCGCACCGGGTTTTTCTTCCAATAAGGCAAGTCAAATAAAATTGACCTCCGAGACCATGCCTTTCTTATCTCAGTTTCATTCCCAGTTGGGGTCTTCTTATGCTTGACATTCTTAAATTTGGGATTCTTACCTGGCATATTTGGGCCACATTCAAAAGATTTACTTTCAATTTCTGAACCCGAAAGTTGTCTCGGCGGTAGCCTATGTTCAACTCCGCCCAATAAAAAATTGGAAGCTTTCTCAAATCTGAAACTATGAGCTGGGGGTAAAAACCTCCTATGGCAATGGTATACATTTTTTAAGCTGGAGGATAGACGAAGAGATTCAGTCTCCTCTCCACAAATAGGACACCCCAAATAACCATGTACTACACATCCGGATAATGTCCCATAAGCTGGAAAATCATGAATTGCCCACATCAACATAGCTTTCAGCGTAAACTCTTCTTTTCTAAAAGAGTCAAATGATTGCACACCCTCTTCCCACAACTCATTTAATTCTTCTACCAAAGGAGCCAGGTAGATATCAATGTCTTCACTTGGTGCCTTTGGCCCAGGTATCAATAAAGCCATCATCGAAAATTCAGGTCTCATACACTGTGAAGGAGGGAGGTTGAGTGGGGCTAGGATCACTGGCCATACACTCTGATTGGTGCTTAGATTTCCAAATGGATTGAAACCATCTGTTGATATAGCCAAACAAATGTTGCGTTGTTCTCGAGCAAAATCGGGATACTCATAATTCATCCTCCGCCAGGCAGTAGAATCAATAGGATGACACATGATATTACCCCTACTTCTCCCCTAGCATGCCAAGTCATTGCCTCTGCAATCCATGGTACTGTGAAAAATCGCTTTAATCTAGGCCCAACGGGAAAATATTTCAATACTTTTTGAGGCACTTTTGAGCTTGTGCCTTCCTTACTAGTAGATTGGACATATCTAGGTTCATTGCATACCGGACAACGATCGAGATTTTCATACTCCTTTCGGTATAGTATGCAGTCATACACACAAGCATGAATCGATTTATACTTCATTCCCAAACCTTTCAAATTGTTCTTCATAACAGGATAGCTATTTGGAAGTGTATTCACCTTGGGTAATAAGCCCTTCACCCATTTCAGAATTCCCGTCACGCTATTGTCAGACAAACCGTACTGCGTCTTCAAACTGTGCAAACCAACCATGGCATGTAAAGTTGTTTGATCTTTCTCACAGCCATAGTATAACGGTTGGGTCGCCTTAAATTTTAAACTTTGGTAGTCATCGTCAAGTTTTATCGTGTTATCTTCACGAGCACTTGAATCTTCTACATCATCAGTAACCTCATTCTCCTCAGCTTCATAAACTCCGTACGCATCATCAACTAAATCCTCTAACATATTATGATCTACGTCGTCCCCTTCTTCATCTATTCTACTTGTTGAAGGATATTGTGAAGGTTGGTCAGGGACAAAAGGAACTTTCAATTCACCGTGAAAACTCCAAAATCGATAACTATCTTGCATACCCGATCTTAACAAATGTAGTTCAACTGTTTTCCACTCAAACACCTTACCATTCTTACACCTAGCACACGGACACGGAAACTCTTCATCATTACGAAATCTCTTTGCATATTTCACAAATTCGTTAGCACCTCTGCGAAACACATCCCCCATTCTATTAGTCTCACCCATCCACTCTTTGTATTTCGGATATCCCATCACAGCTACCACAACTAAACACCTATTAAAGGTAAACAAAACTTAGATTTATAGTATGTTTTATTTAATTATCCCATCATTTAATTATCCTATTAAAGGGTAAGTGGTCCTATCCCATTCAAGAATGCATTTTTCTGTAATATACTTAACAGTCCATGCACATTGTTACGATTTGAAAAAAATTCAACAGCATATCCCCTTAGTTCTCCAAGTACACGACGTAGATTGGCAGGTGTGAGTGTTATTTCAATTGGTCAATTAAAATAACAGTCACACTTGTCAATCTAGTATGTACCCAGAGAACATTAAGATACGACTGCAGAACTTCCTCCAAAAGTAACAACTTTAAGCCAATAAGAATATTAAACAGAAATTATACAGTCTCAAACTGTCCAAACGGGACAATTCGAGAGATCTCATTACAGGGGTAATGACTCTCGAACGGGTCTAAGGGTTATTGAATGCGTACGCATAAGAACTAGAATGCTAGTATCCATGCGCACTATATTTAATTTCAAGTATGTTTCATATAATGGGTTAATTCAAATACAAAAATAAATTCATGGGATAATTCAAATACAAAAATAAATTCATGTATTGACCACATACACACACACACACACACACACACTATCCAACTATTATTATCAATTATTTATTTTGAATGTAAATAATATTCAAAACCCCACCCACCCCCACCCCCACCCCCTCCCGATGTTTATTATCCAATTATTATCCAACTATTATCAATTATTTATAAAATTGATGTCTACTTTTAGTGTTGTGTATATATGTTAGTCCTCGGCTTTTTTATTGAACTTTTAGTTATGTAGTGTATTGTAGATTGATGAGGCCACACAATGAACTACTATTTCGCCTTTTACTAAAGAATATCATATGCTCACAAATAGGCGGCATACGCCCATTTTTTTAATTGTTTATACCCCCACACACCACCACACACACACACACCCCACCCCACCCCCTACAAGTCTAAGGATGCTCACAATAGATCCTCGCAAGTTGGTCAATCATTGTGTGAATAGGTATGAGATCATAATTTAGAGGAATTCACGTCGAAGAAATAATTTGGATTGTGATACCCCTTGATAGACTTATATGTTTTGTTTACCCGGCCGATGAACTATTTTATAATCCTATAAAATTAAGTTTTAGAATCAAGGAATTGATCAGATATTCATTAAAATCGGTTAGTAGAAAATTTATTTAACCAAGAGGGTATCGGAAACATAACGTGGGGAATCATAATATACCGTAATCAACTTTAATAATAATAACACATTCTTTCGAGTGATTTATAAATAATTAAATTTGAGTGCAATCATGATTATTTAGTGGAATGAATCGTGATTAAATAAATAAAGGATATAAATTAGACGGTTATAAATTGGGATTTCCTAGTATTTACTTTGAATCCACTTTATTTATTTATCTTTGGTCCCTAGTATAGTCATTGCCCAAGTAGTAGGAGCGAAACTCTATAAAACCCTAGTTTAGCTAAAGCCCGTGAATTATACCTATATATATTGTGTAAGCGAGGATTTTAGCATAAGAATCAATTGTGGAGGGTTAGAGAGGGAGTGAAAAAAATTATACCTATTCACACACCCCACCCCACCCCCTGCCCCCCTCCACCACCCCCTCCCCCACCACACACCACCACACACACACACACACCCCACCCCACCCCACCCCCTGCCCCCCTCCCCCACCACACACACACACACACCCCACCCTACCCCACCCCCTGCCCCCCTCCACCACCCCCTCCCCCCCCCCCCCTCCCCCAAAACACACCACCACACACACACACACACCGCACCCCACCCCACCCCCTGCCCCCTCCACCACCCCCTCCCCCACCCCGCCCCACCTCGCCCCACCCCCTGCCCCCTCCACCACCCCCTCCCCCACCCCGCCCCACCCTGCCCCACCCCCCACACACGCACACACATACACACATATATATATACACATACACACATAAATATACACACAAATATATATATAAATGGAAGAGAGAGAGAGAGAGAAATTGGACCTGAAAGTAGAGAGAGAGAGAGAGAGAGAGAGAGAGAGAGAGAGAGAGAGAGAGAGAGAGAGAGAGAGAGAGAGGGAGGGAACGGTGGGAGGGAAAAAAGAAGGGGGAAAGGGTTTTTGCTGGAAAAGTTGTCACGGTCGTGTCAAGGTCATTGACCGTGACAAGAATTGTCACGGTCATTGACCGTGACAAGCCCGTGGCAATTAAATTTGTCACGGCCTTGTCACGGTCAATGACCGTGACAATTAGTTGTCACGGTCGTGTCAAGGTCAATGACCGTGACATAAAACGCGTATTTTTTTGTCACGATCAATGACCTTGACAAGGCTGGCCGGCTGAAAGGTGACAATTTGCCCATTTTGGTGTAGTGAGTGAGCATACTTGGGATATGATAGCATTGTAGAGACAAGCATCTGGTGAGTTATTACTCGGGAGGATAGTTACTATATGCGACATGAGTGCGACACCCGCTTAAATATGAAAAGTGTTAATGCATATTTAATCGTTGCATTTTAATTACTTGCTAAATATTTTTCAAATGGTTTTGGACTCTGACCCGTGTCAAAATATCTTTTTTCAAAAATATTTTAGGTGTCTAGCCACAGGAACGCCAAGCTTGATGACTCATTCCTGGAATGTGTAGCTGCAACATTGTGGAGGCTTGCAAGACGTTGTATAAACGCTTCAGTTATTCATTCATAGATTACGATTTCTGATTCAGTATTTTATTTGGGCATGTTTCTCTATTCAGACGATTCAGTACTTGAGTGTATTTATTAGACATTGTGGATTCAGTTTATTATTTCAAACTTGTAGTTGATTTTTATTGTTGGGAACCGATGGTTTGTTCGGTAGTATTATTTATGTATCTGGTGTGATCGTTGAGATTATTATACTGTAAATGGTTTCGTTATATTTTTTATTTCCACAAGTTGTTACATTAATGAAAGATGAAATTTGGCACTGGCTTAAATTAATATAGGTGGTTAGTAATTTAAAAAAAATTTGACAGTGATGCTAAGAATGAACCAAATGAGATTCCTGATTATTTTGATAAATGACTGATCACCCGTGATTAAAATAGGCGGGGTGTCACAATTATTTAAGTATTCAAATAAAATTACGGGGTATTACACTCTCTCTATATATACATATTTATTTGGGTATCTTTGGAGAAAATGTCATCATATGTCTTATAAACATTGTGATTCAAAAGTTTAGGGCTTTATATCAATTGTACCGTTTCTTTAAACAGTGTTAATCATTCTAGAAAATATAATTAAATTTTAAATACATGTCAACCACACATTTACATTCACTAAGTTAAAAAATGAAGAATGGTAAAATTAATCTATTTTTAATGGGATTTTAAAGGAGACGAAGGTTGTAATTCAATTAAGTGAGATTATTTATATAATTAAATGAGATAACTCTTTTTTTTTTCTATCTGCGTATTTAGTTCAAACGTCATTCGACGAAAATTCCCTAGTTATTTTTTTAATCAATATTCAGTCTTAGTCTATTTATTTTATTCCAAAAAGTTTCTTACTATATAAAACACTAAAAAACTCTTTCCTTTCTTATCTTACATCCTATGAAAAAATGGTCAAAAAATAGACAAGATACTGTTTAGAATATAAAAAATATAATAGATTGAGTACAAAATATGCTTAGCTCGTAGGAACTAAAGATTATTTGTTCCATTAACAATTCAAATCAATATACAAAAAAGAGAAGTGAAATACTAATTTGTGGGTTGATTCAACATCACCGTTAGTCTGTTGGGCTCACATAAATATTATACTTCTTCTTTATTTCTAAAATGTGCTTTTAAAATTTCTTTTTAAGGGTGCGTTTGGATCGATATAAAATATAATTTACTAGGATGAAAAATAAAATAAAGAAACATGTTTTAACCTATTTAGAAATAAATTTATCTTCACTCTTTTTGTTCAAAATTGCATAATCATATGCTATCCACTTATTCACAATTTCAAACTAACAAAAATCTAAATTTAATTAATTTTCACCAAAATTAGAAAACTTAACTTGAACCAAATGGACCTAACACAAACGGCAATTTTGTCATCCCCTTAATTATGCTAAGGGTCCTTTTGACAACACAATTTCAAGATTTTGAATTGAAATTGAAAGGTCAATTTTAATTCCGTGAAATTAAAATTGACCTTCAAATTTCATTTTCATGGCTTGAAATTCGATTGTCAAACGGACCATAAATGCATCAATGATGTTAACTTCCATTCTTTCTCTACCCCCGATTCATTTTTTTCCCTTTTTTTAATTTAGAAATAGAAAACCTAAAATTCCAATAATGATTTACAACAATTAAGAACATTACAAAAAAAACAAAGAAAAAAAATGTTCACCCATCTGTCTCGTCTTCCACCTAAGCAAATGATGAAAACGAAACACTATTTTTATTAAGTGAACCATTACATCAATCATACACGACAAGATCTTCATATCCCTCTCTGGAAATTGCAATTTTCATCATCTCCTCAGGTTTGGGTAAATAGCCCGCTAAATACTCCGGCGTTGCCACCACCACCGTCTCCAACAACATTGCCACCGAACTCTTGGAGAACCCCTTCATCATCACCAGCCCTTTATGTTTCTGTACCACAGGCACACCCACCGCCTCCTCAATATTCCAAAACAAAATCTCAGGCAACTCCTTGTACCCTTTGCTCTGGTACTTAGCTAAGCTCGCCCACTTGGCCCAAAAATTATTAGACGACATCTCAAAACTCATGTCGGTAAAAACAAATATTCTCTCTACCATCTTCTCTTCACTCACTTTTTGTTCCACAGCCACTTGTAATATCTCGTCAAACACTCGGGAGAAGAATACATTTTTATCACATTTCATTTCTTTAATGAACTTGACACGTGAAAGCAGGGTATCTCCTTGGATCTCACAAAGCTTGGAAAGGGCGCTGTATGCGAACACTTTTCCCTTCCACGGCTCTTCGTTAAGCTCCGATATCAATAATCCCATGGCGATAGAAAAATCCTCCATTGGTGTACCTTTCATTCCTTCTGATATGTTACAGATGGCTATAGAATTTCTAAATTTCCCTTTCTTGGATAAGTAATCAACCAGCCTCCGCCACTGAATCTCTTCGCCGCCATTTCTCTCTTTCAGAGAAGCTAAAATCTGGTGAGGCAGATATGGTAACTTAAAATTAGCATACCTATCCGCCATCTCGAGATAAACTCTAAATTTTTCGTCATCATCTTTTGTAAACAGCCTCTGGTAGCTGCTACGGTAAAACTTGACTATTCTCTCTTGGTCTTTCTTGAAAATCTGCTTCTCTAATTTATCCGTAGATATGATATTAGCTCGGTTTATAACATCTAAAGCTTTATGAAGAGGAACGAGGACTTTTTTACGGAGCCTATCTCGAACTCTAAAAGCATAATGAGATTCTGAAATGCCTCTGTATGCAGCATCGGACTCACGCGGGAAGAGCTTTCTAGCTATGCCTTCACATATTAGTGTGGATTTATCGAAAGAGGAGTCGAGAGATGGACAGTATTTAGATGATGTACTGATCTTGTCGATCTCGCCCGAATGCAAAAACTGTATGTCGGAGCTGAGAATATCAGCAAATAACTTGGACATCTGGGTATGTAAATATCGGTATTTTTTATCGGTTTTGTACCTATCAACGGCTCTTTTAGCTCTAGCAATGTCTTTTGCCTTCTTCACAGATATATGCTTCATTTTTTCTCTATCCTCGTTGGTAAACTCAATGACTGAGATTCTCTCTTTCGACTTGTTCTCTATTTTGGTTTGTATCTTACGTTCCAAGGCTATGCGCAGAATCTCAAGCAATTCTGTTAAGCTCATGAAAGTTGCGAAACTTTGAAGGTTGCATGAAAGGGTTAAAGGGTGGTGTTTGTGGAGCCAAAGCATTGCGGAGAAAAATGGTCCGTTACCAGATTTTTTTCCGGTATCGGCTCGGAGTGTGCATATAAGCTTGAGAGTGGTTAGTGGGTCGTGAGTGTAGGACTTTTCGAGATAATGTGTGAGATTTGGGAAAAGGGTAGGGTCGCACAAGAATAAGTCGAGACAAGGGTTCTGTTGGGGTAAGAGGTTGGAGAGAGAGCGGTGCTTTTGGGGGGGAGGAATTGGTGGAGGTTGTTTTAGGTAAGCGCCGATGGAAGAGGGGTGATTGTGCATTAAGGGTGGGCCGAGAAGAAGTAGTGGAGGAACCATTTTTGGCTACTTGGATCTCACTGCGAAAGGTTTGTGGTTTATATTAAGGAGTGAGATTTCTTGGGCACCAAGTGACTTGGGATTTTCTTACGCACCAAGGTAACGGTAAAATCGTAAATCTTCTCCATATTTAATGCCAATTCTACTATGCTTGGGACTTTAAGCCATTTCCTGGTCTTTAAAACCATTTATATGATAGACATGTTTTCTCTCCGATTTTTAGAAAAGTAAAGCTACGGTCTTTAACAAATTTGTTGATCGATATGAATAGTAGTTTAAGGTAATAAATAACTAGTGGATCAACAAATTTTAGCTCAAAAAAAATCCACTAAAATATTTATAAAGCGTATTGAATGTTTGCACCTTGTGTGAGAGAACCACAATGTATAAGGATTTAATACACTTCGAAAACTTTTTAGATACATACATGCAGGGGCGAAACTAAAGAGAGGGCTGGGACGGGCACCAGCCGTCTCTGATTAAAAAAAAAAACAGTGTTAAGTTTTCAAAATTCAGAATTTAGCCCATCCCAAATTTTATGGACCTTTGTGTAATATTTCAAAACATTTCATCCCTAAAATCAATTTTTTAAAAGACAACATTAACCTAAAATCAAGTCAGCCGTTTGCCTCTTTCTCATATCCTCTTCCACTTCTTTTTACCACTTTCTCTCTCTCTCTCTAATCCCAGCCCTCTCTTCTCCTTCTCGTGCTGCACTGTAGCTGCCGCCGCCGGCCAGAGACAGCACCGGATCCGAACTCCCCCTGTCCATTTGATTGGTAATTTACTACTTTTTTTTTTAGATATGCTGAATCTTAAGAATATTTGCTGAATATTTGAAAAATATTTGTTGAGGGTTGAGTGCTGAAATATTTCCTGAATTTTTTTATTGAAATATTTGCTTAATGTTGAAATATTAGCCCCTTTTACTTGCTGAATTTTTTTATATGTGGACAATGGTAGATTTTTTATTTGCTGAATGCAGTTTTTTTTTAATTTGCTGAATGCTGATTTTTTTTTTAATTTGCTGAATGCTGATTTTTTTTTAATTTGTTGAATGCAGTTTTTTTTTTAATTTGCTGTTTTTTTTTTAATTTGCTGAATGCAGTTTTTCTTTTAATTTGTTGAATGATGATTTTTTTTTTAATTTCCGAATGCTGATTTTTTTTTATTTGTTGAATGTTGAATTTATTTTTATATTGCTGAAATATTCTAGGTTTTAATGTCGTCAAGAAAGACTTTGCTATCATTTTTCAAACCAAAAAATGATCCACATGCGCCTATATTGATCGATGATACTCGTTCAATCTCTCCCGAGCCACCTCCTAAAATTCAAAGGGTTGAAGAAGAAAACAATTTCACTCGAGATCCTGGATTGCGTCTACAAATATGGAAAGAACCCGTTGATGACCGAGATGAGATTCGAAAAAAGTACCTAAAAATGGGGCCTTATCAACCCACACTTCAAGAATATCCAGCGAACCAAGACGGCAAACAGACTCGTCGCTTTCAGAGTGATTGGTTTCGTAGATACCCATGGCTTGAGTATTCTATTGAAAAAAATAGAGCATATTGTTTCTATTGTTTCTTGTTTGAAAGTAATCCACCCACTAGGCTGGCATTTACTGTTGACGGGTTCCAAAGTTGGAAAAGGATTGGTGGCCCCAAATGTTCTTTTCTAAAACACATGGGTTGTCCCTCTTCAGTCCATATGAGTTTTGTTCATTTAGCTGAAGATTTGATGAATCCTTTTCAACACATTAGGAAGGTTTTGAATTCACAATCTAAAGAAGTTGTTGAAAACAATCGGTTGCGTTTAAAGACATCAATTGTATGTGCACGTTGGCTTGCATTTCAAGCATGTGCATTTAGAGGTCATGATGAATCTCCAGACTCACTTAATGCGGGAAATTTCATTGAATTGATAAAACACTCTGCGGGTCATAATGAAAAAGTTGCTAAAGTTGTCTTAAAAAATGCTCCAGGAAATGCGAAGTATACCTCTCCACTGATTCAAAAAGAAATCTTGAATATCTTGGTGATAATGTGAGAAGTAAGATTTGTAAAGAAATTGGAGATCGAAGTTATTGTATATTGGTTGATGAAGCACAAGATGTATCTATTAAAGAGCAAATGGCCATTGTCATAAGATTTGTTGATGAGGGAGGAGGGGTACGTGAGCGATTTTTTGGTATTGTGAGCGTCGAAGACACCACTGCTTTGACACTCAAAAAAGAAATTGTTGGGGTACTTTCTTGTTATGATCTTCATATGGATAAATTGCGTGGTCAAGGGTATGATGGCGCTAGCAATATGCGGGGAGCTTGGAATGGATTACAAGCTCTCTTTCTTAAGGAGTGTCCATTTGCTTATTATGTGCATTGCTTTGCTCACCAGTTACAACTTGCATTAGTTTCGGCATCCAGAGATGTGCAAGATATATGGTTATTCTTCTCAAAGTTGAATGTTGTCGTGAATATTGTTGGTGCATCTCCAAAACGTCAAAGTGAATTACAGTCGAGACAAGCTGCTGAAGTTTCAAACAAGGTGACACTTGGTGAACTTCAAACAGGAAGAGGTGTTAATCAAAAGAAGACATTACATCGTGCTGGAGCCACTCGTTGGAGCTCTCACTTGAGTTATGTTCGCAGTTTGATTGATTTGTTTGGCCCATCTTGTGAAATTATTGAAAATCTTTGGTTAAATGGTCCTAATCATCATATACCCTCAGAGGCTAAAGGTGCTTATGATGTGTTGATCTCATTTGAATTTGTATTTATTTTACATTTATTGAATGTGGTCATGGGGATCACCGATATACTTTTTCAAGCACTTCAGCAAAAGTCTCAAGACATTGTAAATGTTGTGCAACTTGTTTCAACAATAAAAAAGCTCCTTCAAAAGTTAAGGGAAACGGGATGGAATTCCTTCTATGATAAAGTGAAGTCGTTTTGTGAAAAACATGATATTGAGATCCCACGTATGTATGCTTCTTATAAAGTGGGAACTCGGCGTTCTTGTCAGCAACGAGATAGTATTACAGTTTATCATCATTACCAAGTCGATATTTTCAATGCTGCCATCGACTTTCAAATTCTGGAGTTAAAATTGCAGATTTTCCGAGGGGGCAATGGAAATTCTTGTACTTAGCTCTGCTTTGGATCCTCGTGATGGTTATAAGCCATTTAACATTGATGATATATGTAAGCTTGCAGAAAATTTTTATCCTCATGATTTTTCCAAAGATGATGTATGGACATTGAGGCATCAGTTGCAACACTATGAGATTGACATTCTAAATCATCCTAGTTTTCAAATTTTGTCCAGAATTTCAGAATTGTGCAGTAGATTAGTTGAAACAAGGAAAAGGAATACATATTCAATGGTTGATAGATTGATTCGTCTTGTATTGACTCTTCCCGTGTCCACAGCATCAACAGAGCGCGCATTTTCAGCTATGAAACTTGTGAAAACCATTCTCCGTAACAAGATGGATGGTGATTACCTAGAAGATTGCATGATACTCACAATAGAAAGAGAGCTTGCTGAAGACATTGATATAGATTTGCTAATAGATGAGTTTGATTCTCGAAAGGATCGTAGGGTTCAACTTCATTAGCTCATATGATGTATTTTTTTTGTGTCACATGTGATTAGATATGATATATTTTTTTGTGTCACATGATGTATTTTTTTGGCTCACATGTGATTGAATCTACATCTTTGGTATGCTATTGTCTAAATATTTTAGTTTTTGCGTTTGTAACATTAGAATAATATATATATTACTTCTTAGCCCGCCCCGATATAAAATCCTGGTTCCGCCTCTGTATACATGGGATATAAATTATTTTTCTTTTTAGAATTATCTTTTATTATATCAAGTCAAGAAAATATTTAAATAATGTATCAAATTATATATGTCCATATCATATAAAAGTAATCATTAGAAGTTTTTTTATGTAAACATCATTACAAATTCAATATATTGACCCCATCATGTACGGGTGAGCAGGGTTTGTTAGGTTCGATTTTGGAAGATATTTTCAACACAATTGACTTGATTGGATTTTCGTCGATTTCAATTGTGTCGGTTTGTGGTCAATTTTGATCATTTTGAAAAATGAAGTGTCAAAACAAAAATCAAAGTTGAAATCACACGTACAAAAGTATATATAACTAGATTTATGTGATTTCATTCCCAAATCGAACATAGAATTACACAATATGAAATTAGGGCTTCAATTTGGATACGAATATATAAAAGATTCAAAGAATACTTACCTAAAGTGTTATTTGAATACATTTCGTGAATCAACTTATATTATTTATCCATATTCTTTAGATATCTTTTATCTTTGCATTTGATTCGTTTGTTGTGTTCAATTTTGCATTCTTATTCCTTGGGGTGGTAGGTTATATTATTAGGATTATTTTATCTCATTTAAATAATTAATAAGCCTTTAAGTGGTTCACAATTAAACTAAACAGAAAGTCATAATGGTTAAATAAAAGGTCTTCTAAGATAACCAAAGATTAAAAACGTTTTTGGTTAATTATTAGCCAACGTATCAGTCAAAATAAATCTATTAATTTAACCGTGAAGAATGGTCCAGAACACATGTCTCTTGGGATTTAGGTTCTCTCCCTACCTATAATTTAAGGTCTAACCTCCATCAGTTAGGCACTCATAACAAGCAACACAAGAAACATTTTAGGCTAAGAGAGATAAACCTCAAGTCCATAACCTTTTTGAATTTCCAACTTAAAAAACGAGTGATGTCTTCATCAAACTTCGAACATATGGCTGACATAGTTATGATTTATGTCCTTTTATTAGCGCAATGATAATTATATAGATCACGATTCTAAACAAATATAATAGGGAATAAAATCGTAACCACGTGTTTATAGATTACAACTTCATGTGTTATATTATTAATCCATAAAACTAATAAGTGATTTCATAAAATTAAGTGAACATACGGTATCAGAGCATGGTTTAGATCGCATAATTATCCTATGTAATTATATAAGAAAATTATTTTATTAAAACATGTTTTGTCTTTTGGATTTAGGCTTTTCTAATCATTTTTTTTATAGTGTTATAAGTTAAATCTGGATTTTATAACAAGTATGTTTTGCTTTTTGAATATTTTCTGCAATGTTTATGTTACATATATATATCGTTGGATTTGATTAATTTGATACCTTCAGTGACATTTTTATGTTTATGTCGTTGAGGATTAGCTGGAATCATGTATATAAATTTTTTTTGTATGACACTTTCAAATATGTCATTGAAACTATCCTACCTTACTGGAATTTAGAATATGTGACGTTTTTTTTAAATTTTCGTAGGGTTAAAATGTTGACACAATCCATACCTTTGTTTCTCTCTCTTTCTGATAAATGTTACCACCCACGACATCTCCAAGCTCCATCTGACGGTAGATTTAATCCCACAAATGAGAGTTGATAGCCAAACGAAAGGTACTAATGCGTACCAGGTCATTCGAACGAGGTCCCAGTCATTTAAAGGACAACCGTAGTCGTTCGAACGATGCCTAGGTCATTCTAATGATGGGGCCTGGTTTCAAAACGATAGCGGTTTCCCTCCCTTCATTTGTCCATGTATAGTCCAATCTGTAGTGGCTCAACATTGTTTCAACTAGGGAGAATTTATCACCTCGCTTGCCCATAATTTTTCTTCCCCATCATCGGAGACACCAAACTCAGTTTTAAATAACAGCGTGGAGTTTTATAATCTTTCTATATAATCTAATAATTTTCTTTCATTCAATCCAATTTGTTACCCATAATTTCCAATAAATATTAATTTGTTCCTCCTCATATAAAATATATATAATTTAATAAATTTATCGGGACGGGGTATCACAGATCCACTGTAGTTTGATTCAATAGAGTAGACAATCCAATTGGCGTCATTATACCTTTCAAGTACTACAAGATAACTTGTATAAAACAATCCAAAAAATTTGGTATGTTTTATATACCCTAAAACCATAACAAACGCTTTCTAGTGTTCATTACTAAGATTACTCATATAATGACTAGGCTTACTAACTAAGTATGCAATATATTGTTGGTTATAATTCATAATGTTCATCAAATTGCTAATAATACAAGAATATTCTAATTGAGATATGTTCTCATTGGTATTAGTAGTAAGATGAATGTCCGCATAAAAATGTATTTTAGTTATCATGCATTTGGTGGTCATAATAATACTGATATTGCTACCAATTATTAGCATATTTTACATAATAATACTGATATTGCTACCAATTATTAGCATATTTTAACGTACAATCAGACAATGACATATATCTTTGCAGTTCTCTTAACATAAACGTATTTGTTCCACTTGTTAATTTTAAATCCATGCAATATCATAAAATTGTCAAATTTACCATGCCAATATTTGGGGTATTGATTTAATCCATAAAGAAATTTGAAAAGTCTACCAACTTTATTTACTTGTCTAGGAGCAATGAACCCTTTGGGTTGATCTATATATATTTTCTCATTTTGTTAACAATTTAATAATTAAATTTTCACATCCATTGGAAGTATTTTGAGTTAATTTATGCTCTATAGCAATAAGCATACAAATAGACATAATTCTTGTGACCGATGAATATGTGTCAAAATAATCTAGTCAGTTGCGTTGCTTATAGCCCTTTACAACAAGTATTTCTTTATATTATCAACTCATTTATCTGCCTATATCCACTTTTTGAATATCCACTTAAAACCTAATAATATATTTATAGGTGGAAAATCCACTAATTCCTGTGTGTGATTTTTCATTGTAGATGCAATTTCGTTATTCACGACTTATTTCCAATAAAAAAAAAAACTTAGGGAGATGATAATGCTTCCTTACATATTTGAGGGTCATTTTCTAATAAATATGTTAGAAAATAGGAACATGAGATCTTGAATTCTTTTTCCCCTTTCTACATCTAGATTCAATATTAGTCTTTTTTTTATAAACATTCGGTTTATATAATGTTTATTATTTCTATTCATAGCTTCATGAGAATTTTTCAGTAATTTTGTATCATGTGACACATTACAAAGATATATTTTCAAAAATATAGTTACCTTTGTTTCAATAATTGTATTAACACACAAATTAGGAATCTCATGTTTGTGTAAAATAAATCGATATGATTTATTGTTGTTAGCATAACCAATTATATAATCAGTGGTTTTTGTACATATTTTACTATTTTAGGTTTAGAAACAACCAATTTTTCCAACCCCCAACACACAAGCACGCGCGCATGCATTTTTAAGTATTTATAATTAGTTCTACGACCTTTCCATAATTCATATTGAATTTTATGAATTTTCTTATAAGGCATTTTGTTGAGGATATAATTTGTTGGAAGCAATGATTCACCCCCACCTATTTCGGGGTAGACCAGAGCTAATTAATGTATCACTTATCATTTCTTTCAATGTTTGGTTTTTTTGTCCAGCAAAACCATTTGATTGAGTGGAGTAAGGAATGGTAGTTTGGTGAATGATTCCATGTACTAAACAAAATTGGTGGAACGGTGAATAATATTCACTACCTCTATTGCTTTGTATTGCTTTAATGTTTTTTCTAGTTTGGTTCTCAACCTCATTTTATAGTGTTTGAACACTTCTAGTGCCTCGTCTTTTCTACGTGGAAATTCAATTACGGTATTTCAGTATGCAATGTCACGATGCTTTCCATTTGTCTTTAATTCTTCAATTTCAACTCCAAGATGACTCAAAACATACACCTTAAGTTTTGTAGAAGAATAAAGCCAAAATTAAAAGATGAGGAGTGTAAAATATGTCCATACAAATCTCCCCCTTTGACTATTTTGGAACAAAATAAAAATTAGAAAAGATCCAAAAAGTATTGGATTAAAATCGTATGCATTGTATCTTCTCGTCCTAATTCCTATCGAGATAGACTCAATACGTTGTGCGGAATATTTTATCAATGGTTATCCAAAATCATTACGATACCTATAAGCTTTTGCACACTTAAACATATACCCATTATGTACAAAAGATACAGTAGATAATCAAATGAGCGAGTATGTGAAAATACAATGTATACACACTAAAATACTCTCTCTTAATCAAATAATCCCCTTGGATACCAAAATTTCTCCTCCTTTTTGTCTCAAATAGACAAAGGGAAGAACCTGCAAATAAAATATCACAAATCGATCAATCCAAGCAGAACAATAAATCTATAAAGCATAGAGTCGACTGATATAAATGGTATAAATCATGGACATAAAGACACAATAAATCATATATCAATGAGTTCATATATCCACATATCAGCATAACCAAAAACAAAAACAAAATCAAAACACAAGTGACTGTGATAATGCAAAACAATAATAAAATTATGATATCCCACACAAGTTATCTAATGAATAATTGAGTGAACTTGAAACTCGATAAAGTTAGATAGACTCCACTAATGTTATGCATGAACCTCTTAATTTAACCCTTAGTTAAAAAAGATAAAAGCCAACCATGTGGAGAAAAATTGAGTTTTACAAAGGTGCATGTTGATTAAGACCTAAAATTCACTGCTTACGTTAACATATCAATAAGGTCAAAATAAAAATCACATATTAGATAAAAATATGCAAAATCGTTGGTCTTTATCTTATTGCACCCTCAAAAATATATTTTTTAGATTTTTTATTTTTATTCCTTGAGAGTATGCAATTGGATCATTCATTTTTCTTTTTCTCTCTTTAAGCATAAATATATAAGTTTATTCCCAATGGCAGTTATCACCCTCTTTAGATAGATCTTACCAATTAGGGGTGCACATGGTTTGGGTTGGTTCAGTTTCACTACTAAACCAGAACCAGAACCGAGGTGGTTTGATTCCAGGATTTTGGAACCGGAACCAGAATCAATTTTTCTTGGAACCGAACCAAATCTAACCGATGGTTCTTGGACTAGTTCGTATCGATTCTCGGTTCTAATCACTTTTTAAGATAAAGATTATATTAAAAAAATAGAAATATATAAAACAGATTATAATAAATAAAAAAATCAGTGTAGATGAACATTTTCGTTATTACAATAAAAAAAGTTATTAACAGTGTAGATAAACATTTTCATTATTACAATAAAAAAATCAACATTTTCATTAATAATGACCATCATCATTGTTGATACCAAAATTAGTATGCTGATATAGACGAATAATAAGAAGACACGTGTCGATCTACGTGGCACAATAGCAACGAGGAAGTCTATTTCCCCGACCAAGTCATACTCACTCCGAGCAGCAAGTGTACTCCGAGGAACACCAACACTCCGAGGAACACCAACACTCCGAGGAACTCCAATACTCTGAAGAACTCTTGAACGACGAGCAACTAAGGCGGTCCGAGCTGCATCTCGGCCACAGCATTGATTGCCAGATAATCAACAGTTCAACTATTCATTGAAAGCTAATCATACAGACGTATACTCTTAAAGGGCATTAATTGTTTACCCTTTCACATGTACAGCCCAAGGGCTATAAATACATTGTATCACCCTCATTCAAAAGTACCGGAATTTCTTGATAGAACTACATATCAAGAATTCCAAATCACCTGGCAATAACAGAAACAGTGGACGTAGGTCATTCTTATAAGGCTGAACCACTTTAAAATTCTTTGTCTCATTTATATTTATCTGTGATTAAATAATTAGAAGCAATCTAATTTTTTACATCAACAATCATCATTATTATTATTTTGTTTAACAACAACAATTGGGTTCAAATTGAATTGTCCAATGACAGAAAAAGAAACTTTGTTTTCAACTATAAACATCAAAATTAATGTTGGTGAGTGGGTTATTTCAAGTTTGTGCACCAAAGTAAGATCTACAAACCTCCTTCGTGCTCAGCCTAGTCAAAGACAACTTATTTGTCCAATTAATCCCAAGTTTGAAAACACCAATCATCTCATCCAGATGAGAACTCTCCTTAATACCCCCATCTAATGTGTTGACCATCGGTTTTCCTTCTAGAATTTGACGCAACGCCCATTCAATGAGCGATGTATGCTCATTCCCCTAGCTGACTTCTCTTAGGGCCAGTAGCTTTAGTAAGATCACCTCAAAGCTAACCATCGATTTATTCTGTCACTTTAGTTGTATGAGCAGAAGCAGTGATCTAAGTTTTGAGCTCTGATCTGAGTTCATGAGCTCCGATCGGTTGGTTTTTGGTTGAGGGATTTGTTTTGGAAGAGAAAGATAGATGGTTTTTAGAAGAGAGAGAGAAGAGAATGGTTCAAATGTTTATAGTTAGGGTTAGGATTAAGTTAGTATATATATATATATATATATATATACATAAAGGTATTATATTCAGTTCGATCCCATTCGGTTCGGTGTCAGATTCGGTTCGGTTCAGTTCGATCCCATTTTGGATTGGATTGGTTATTTTCTTTTTAGAACTGGGAACCGAACTGAAACATCGAATTGTTTTGGGGAACCGAAACCGAACTGAACCAATGCCTCAGTTTCACTTCAGACCCCTATTACCAGTGCTTCTCTTATCATTTTTATTAAAACTTACAAGTAATGATTCTTGCATGCATATCTAAAAAACCTAGCGAATAAAATATGAACCGAATGAGAGAAAAAATACTAGTAAATTATTTATATCAAAACTAAAAATACACCCAAGGTCAACTCTTGTACGTGTGTGCGATATAGTAAAGACCGCAACATACTATATATGAGTTGTTCTCGAAGAACTTCATAGGAATTATTAAGCAAATATCTTTCCAAGTTTCTGATTCAAGAATAGAGAAAATAGATAGCAAGATGCATTCCACAAGCTGTAAACTAACTTAACAATATCTACCCACAAAAATAAAATATGAAAATCTTTTTGTATTTTAATTAAAAAAATAAAAATAAAAATTGCCTTTTTTCTTTAGTGACTCAAAAGAAAACAAAAACTTTATGTATTGTCCATTTATAAAGCCAAAACAAATCAAAAGTCAAAAGAATTTTAAAAAATGCATTTTATTATTTTTCAAAAACATATAACAAATAACATGATACATATCTAATCAATGATATAAATAATCATGCATTAAAAACGAATTAAGACTATAATACCTAGTCTATGTAGCGAAACAAAAATCTCGCATGTGAGGAGAAAACACTAACTAGAGATTTGGAGATATGTGTATCAAAAGGAACATGATGATAAACATCAAGCCTATCAACCAATCGTGTAAGCAAATCATATTTTCTAACCCAGATGGATCTAATAATGGGAACATGGAGTTTTCCAACCGGATTGGTCTTATCCCTAAAAAAAACCTTAATAATTAGATTTTGACCTACAAACTTCCTTAATTTCATCAACTCGTTGAGATTCCAGAGGTTTGTAATCATTTGACATATGTGGTTCAACTTAAATCCATAACTAATGCACCAATTGATTCTAGGTATCATAGACACTAACCAAAGATCAAAACAAAAGTCTCTAAGGTGACCATTTTCCTTTAACAATAGGTGCAAATATATTATTGTGGGTAATTCACCTTCTTCGATTTAGTTTTGTTCCCAAGTTAGGTACGCATAAGAGTCTTATTAAACCTTTTGACAAAAAAGTTCTTGACTTTAGGAGTAGACCTTATTGAATGGTCATAGCGAAGTCTGGTTTTATCCTTCTAGATTTGGGATAGTGTAAGTATCATCTTCCCTAACGTCTTAAATATATCCTCAAGGTCAACATACACCTTCTTAGACTCTTCAAGTTACTACTTTAGACTAACATTCTCATCCTCTAGCAAGATACGAGTTCGGGAAAACTCGAGCATCATCGCCTTTAGGCTAGAGACCTTATCATGTAAAAGCTCACACTCCTCATTACCCTCATTTATCATCTCAATGAGAGTAGCTTCACGAGACTTCAATTATATCGCAAGTGTCTCACCTTCCTTAATGACACAAATCTTCTCCTTACACTTCTTAAGCATAGTAATAAGCCTAAGATTTACCTTATCCATCCCAAGGAACATTATAAGAATCTAGGGAAAAACCTTTAAAATATATCCTATTCATCTTGAGAGATTTAGAAATGGAATTTATGCCATCATCCTCAACATTGTCTTTAATAAGGGAAGAACTAAGACTAGACACGCCCTGGATGGCGGTGAATGCGGTGAAATTTTATTCAATAAAAGACTCACTCATGGAGCCCAATTCACTATCATTAGGGCTTATCAAATTTATATAATTTTATAATTTTCTTCAGTGTCTTAGCCACTTTGATTAAATCCTCTTCATCATAACTGGTCATGCCAGAGTCGGATTAATACTCTCTCAAAAATCTCTCTCGAAAACTTAGAATAGGGTTTTGTAAAACATGAATGCCTATTTCTATAATCACGTAATGTAATTATTTACTCACATAAGTGATGAAGGGTTACCAAAAAAATATTCCCAAGAAAAAGAGGATCTTGTCCAAACCAAGTAAGACCTTATTCAAATAAGATCTTTGTATGAGAGGACCTCATGCGAAGTTGATTTACTATGAAGGGTTTAAAAGCAATTCAAATCCCCTAAAAAATTAACTTCTCATGAGAGTCTCTCATGTGAAGTATAATTTTGTATGACGTCCTATATTTGCTTAAAAATATCTTTCGTGTGAAGTAAACTTTGTACGGGGAAGACTAACGTTTGAACGAAATCCCCAAAATTAAAGCCCCTCTAAATATACAATGTTAAAATCACATATTTTATTTTTTTATAAAAATAATTTTGTCGTGTCACTTCCTTACTTTGAAAATAAATAATTATGAAAGTAAAAAGCCATAAAATCTTACCAACCCTCTAATCTAAATGAATTTGTCCAATCTCGTATGAAATGTCATAGTGCTTCACCTTTGTCTTCAATCATTTTCAATTCAAAGACGACTCAAAACACATACATTGACTTTTGTTACAGATAAAAGCCAAAACCAAAACCTAAGTAATGTAAACCTTACAAAATCATAAACAATTTGACATCTAGAACATGAATTTATTAACTCAAGCATTATTCATGAACCAATTGACAATTTAGCATCATATAAACCCTCCCTAAATCATATTATATCATAAATCTCATTAAATAAATCAATTCAATACGAATCTATATTAAAAGCATAGGATCCAACTTGTGAAAGTGATGGGAACATGAGAGAAGGTTTTGAATGTTAAATTTTATCTCAAACAGGAATTAATTCAACTTCAAATTTACAAAAACTAAATGTAAATATAATTAATTCAAAATTGAATTAAAGTGGACTAAACTACCCAAATTAATTAAGCATCAATTAAATCATTTTTGTGGTTAAACCAATTTTATCTTTTAACCTAAGCATGCATCTAGGTGAATAAAAAGATAAAATAAACAACCACTACGCCCGATGTATAAGAAAAAACCAAATGGAAAAAATCTCCTATGGCCCAGCCACAAAGTCCACTAAGTACAAAATTACAAGCAGGACATGACAGAAGACTTACACAACGACTCAATGCCCTCGCAAGCCTTAACGTTTTTCATTCCTTCGGCCTCTACTTAGTGACAATGCATGAGTCCACCTATGTCTCGGATTCCACCAATGGGGCATAGCAACCATCACGCATACGAAATCCAATGCATGTAAATCGATGAGCACAGAATCCTCTACAAGAAAAAATTCTCAATAGTGTAAAGAATAAACACGGTGCCAAAACTCGATCTCAAAACATATACATCATGAAGAAACTTGGATCTAAACCAATTGGGTGTAAAATTGGTTTTTGTTTTGAAAGTTAAACCATGAATCAAGAATAAAAAATCTCTTGGACTTTTTCTTAAAAAGATATCTCACTCTTAGAAGATCAAAAAGTCCTTGTAAAACTGCAATCTCGTACTCCTTAAATGGGTCAAAAGGAGTAGTGGGGAGTGACGAAAAAACTGCTTAGAATAAATTATTTTTTTAAAAATGAGCTTGGTCGTTCGAACGAGTTACAATCTCATTCTAATGACATACTGAATTTTGTTTAAAAGAGAAAGAAACGAGCCTTCTAACGATATGTCAGTGTAGAACAAAAAAAAACACCGTTAGAAGTTCCTTCGAACGAAGCTTAAATCTCGTTCGAAAGACATTATAAAGTCATTCTAATGACAACATAAAATAAAAATATTTTTCAAAAAAAAACTATAAAGATATTTTAAAACCAGTTTAACAAAATTCTAATACCCAATAATTAAATATCTGAGGCTCAACATAAAATATGCATTAATACCTGACAGATCCTTGGAACTTTGATAACGAAACGTGGCACGAAACACGACATAGAAATGTGATCCCTTTGACTTGGTCGCTACATCTTCAACAAACATGTCATGGTCTTAAAAGGTCACAAACAAAACTTCTACCCAATGACTCAAAGTGTTTTGTTCGAAATTAAGCCAATATATACAAATTAACTCAATTGGAAATTTTTCCTTACAAATCTCCCCCTTTTGCTATTACAGGACAAAACTAAAAATAAAAACATCTATGGGCTGTCAACCTCATCTAAAAGACTCAATCCTAACTCAAAAGAAAAAAGTACAGACGCTTAACCGACACGCACTATGAGCAGCTTTGCTTGAATTAAAACTTTTACGCATGATTGCAAACCCGCACACTTAAACACACTATAAAATGCATAGAGAATATAACAATATAAATTTCATAATAAAATCACCCCCCTTAGTTTAATAATGTCTACCTAGGAAAGGACGTCCCCCCCTAAGTAATAGATTCCCCCAAATGAGAAGAATACCATTTCTCTCCCATTTTGTTCTAGAATAAACAAAGATTAAGGTGCATAAAATAATTAATTTATCCCTAGTCCAACCAATTCTCCCACTAAATAAAAAAAGGATAAGCGTCAAGGAAAAACTAAAAATATTATGCAATGGTGTATAGTGATACAAGAAGCAATAAAGAAACATGGCAACACATGAACAACTAATCCATATAAAGCACAAGAAATACCAACTATGATCCGATAGAAAATTGATACCAACTAGAATACATTAAGATAAGCATGGGATATCAATGAAAAGTCGCAACAAGATAGACACCAATATGAACCAATGGCACATAAGGACTAGATGCAAAAGCAAAAGACTCAAAATAAATGATACCATATATATATATATATATATATATATATATGCAAAAGATATCAACAAAGCATAAGCACATATATATAGGTAGAAACACCACACAAGAGACTAAACACGATAAGCTTTCCACACTCATATGGCATAAATGTGTTTAAATAAAGATGTGGTAGATGGAGTGAAGAGGTGTGAACTATATATAAAAGAATTATAACCCAATCACTTAAACATGTTCAAGAAGTTCTATTTGATCGCAAAACTTTATCAAACTTAGATTAAGCCTCACGTGATAAGATAAAGTGAACTCAAAGGACAAACAAGCACAATGTACAAAAGCCTAGAATTTTGATGATTCTGCAAATCAATAGCGTCATGAAAAAATAAGGATTACTAGGATTCATTGTGCAAACTCATTGATCTTCAACTAAACACCCTCAAAAGATAAACATGTTACATATTTTTTTCCTTTTTTCTCAATTCTTTTGTAGTTATTTCTTTTGAAAGATCAAACAAACTAACTTATATTAGCCTTTGGTAATTTTTCTATTTTATTTCCTTTAAACTTTTCATTAGGCTCTTGACAATGGTGTCTTTATTGCAATAGAGATTTTCTCCTTTTCTAAACCTTTCCTGTTCACCTTCGTCTATTTTCGATATAATTCAAGTAAAGCTCACGGGCAACGGTTCTTGCATGGACAAATCTCCCGTAGTCATAAAACATGTAAATGACAAAATTGATGGGAGAACATCTCACTTAAATTAAGTATAACATGTGAAGTTAAAGTTCAAAAGAGCACGTGCATGTGTGTGAGGAGCATATATAAAGAGAATCCATTAAGAAAATCAAAGTCAAACTATTGTATGCAAGCATGATAAAGACCAATTTAGGCATTGAAATTCATAACCAAAAGTTTTAGGCACATGGATATGTGTGATGAAATAGGATTCAAACACAAGGATATGCCACACAAAATGTGAAAAATTAAATTACACATAAAAATAATCTTTTTGAGATTTTTAAATTTTTAAAAATAATTTTAAAAAAAAGGACAACTCAAAAGACAAACAAAATCTTTTTGTATTTTTAATAAGACCCAATAAATAAAAAATCAAAATACCAAACACTCAAAGCACATACAACTAGCAAGCACATACATCATGAAGTACAAAAGCTAGTGTATGAAGACAAAGCTAACACAATCAACCTTTAGATCTAGCATGGGAAGTATCATGTGCAAGTAAATGAGAATCATAAAGTCTTTCATGTAAAGCCTCCAAATAAGATCTACAAACCCACATAGGTGTAACATGTTGCTCTATGATTTTGGTGACCTTAGTGACTCTATCATTGGACTTCCTAGGACCGATTTTAAGATCGAAACAAAACCTCCTAAGGTGACCCTTCCTACCTCAATATGTGTAAGAGAAAGCATGGTGAGAAGTATTACCTAAGGGTTGGCCTTTTTAACTTTCTTGTCAACGGTTGATTCCCTCACAAACATGGTTTTGGCTTTATTAGCGGAAGCATTTTAAGTATCAAAGCCAATATCACACTCATCATTTTTTATTTGGACGGTGCCTAACATATTATCTAATTTTTTGAACCTAGACTCCAAATCAAACTTCCCACGACTAAAGTCTCTTAATTTATCTTTAATTTTAGCTATCCTAGACTCAAGTAAACTCCTAGTCTCTTCAAACTCGAGAACTTATTTCTTTATAGCCTCCATTAGACCTCGAAGACTATCTCTCTCACCTTCAACATACTCTAGCTTCTCTCGAAGAGTCCTCCCATGTGCCCTAAGATCTTTAATTAAAACACTCTCATTATTTCCTACGACACGTTTCTTCATCCAAGCTTCCCACTTAAAGTTTCCCTTTTTAATTTCAATGATTCCACATATAACTCATGAAAGGAAACTTAGAGTTCACTATCCTCAGCCTCTTCTTCATTATCACTCTCTTCTCCACTCACTTTACGATCACATACTTGGGATTCACAAACAATGGCCTCGGAAGTGTTATGAAAAGAAATATATTCATAAAAAGATTCATCATCAATACTCACATGACTAACCATGAACATTTTGCATGTCATTATACGACATAACTCCTCCGGTGTGATTGCACTAAAAAGAGAATTTAAACCATGTAAACTATATTTTGCTAACTTATGCTCATCCTCACTCCATCTATCTACGGGTTTAGGAATACAAACTTCTCCTAATAAACACTTTGGTGGGGACCAACCTCTAAAAACATTTTGTCAAACCCGCTCATCTAACGACTTAAGTACTGACCTCATACGCGTTTTCCAGTACACATAGTTAGAACCATCAATAACAGGAAACCTCGAATAAGATAAATGTTCCATATTCAAGCCTAAAAGGATCTAGCACAATAATTTAGTGCACCCGCTGCGATACCACTTGAAAGTGATGGTAAGATGGGAGATCGTTCCGAATTTTAAATATTATCTCAAACAATAATTAATTCAAGTTCAAATTTACACAAACCAAATTTAAGCAAACTTATTTAAAATTAATTAAAGTAAATAAAATTACCCAAATTAATTAAGCACCAATTAAACCATTTTTGTGGTTAAAATTTATCTTTTTAACCTAAGCATGCATCCAGATGAATTACAAGATAAAATAAATAACCATTATGTTCGATGTAAGAGGAAAACCCAAATAGGAAAAACCTCAGAGAGCCAAGCCACAAAGTCACTAAGTATGGAATTATAAACAGGACACAACAGAAGACTTATATAGTGACTCAACGCCCTCGCAATCCTTAACGCTCTTCATTCCTTCTACCTCTGCTTAGTGACAACGTAAGAGTCCATCTACATCTCGGATTCCATCGATGGGGCACAGCAATCGTCATGCATACGGAATCCACCGCATGTAAATCGACAAGCATGGAGTCCCCCGTAAGAAATAATTCTCAATAGTGTAGAGAATAAACAAGGTTCCAAAACTCGATCTCAAAACATATGCATCATGTAGAAACTTGGATCTAAACCGATTGGGTGTAAACTTCGTTTTTGTTTTGAAAGCTAAACCATGAATCAAAAATAAAAACTCTCTTGGACTTTTTTTTAAAAATATATCTCACTCTTAAAAGATGAAAAAGTCTCTGTAAAAAATGCAATCCATTACTCATTAAATGGGTGGAAAGGAGTAGTGGGGAGTTGAGGAAAAAACTACCAAGAAAAAACTAATTTTTTGAAAAATGATCCCAGTTGTTCTAATGAGGTACAGGCTCGTTCGAACAACATACTGAATTTCGTTTGAATGAGAAAGAAATGGGTCTTCTAAAGAGATGTCAGTGAAGACACATAAAATAACATCTTTAGAAGTTTGTTCGAAAGAAACTCAAATCTCGTTTGAAGACACCATAAAGTCGTTCTAATGACAGCATAAAATAAAAAAAAAAATCAAAAAAAAACAATAAAGAGATTTAAAACTAGTTTAACATAATTTTAACACCCAATAATTATATATCCAAGGCTCAACATAAAATATGCATTCATACATGAGAGATCCTTGACATTTTGATGAAGAAACATGGCACGAAATACGACATAATGAATGTGATCTCTTTAACTCGGTCGCTGCATCTTCAACAAACATGTCATAGGCTTGAAAGGTCATAAACACAACTTCTACCCTATGACTCAAAGTGTCTTACCTGGAATTAAGCCAACATATACAAATTGACTCAATTGGAAATTTATCCTTACAACATGATTTGATTTTCAATTTCAAAATTCATCAAGATATGGCAATATAATTATCATAAAAAACGTATTTTTAATCTAAACCCTAGTTTCATCTAACAATGGTTTCCATATGCTAATTTATCAAATTTAATAATCAAATTTTCAGTTTTTCTCTAAATAATAAGTTGAAGTATCAATCTAATTTAGGGGTCCTGCACATGGTTTCTATTACAATCATATATTACCAAAGATGGAGATTATAACTTAAAGTTACTTGCCTTATTTGGTGTAAATGACAATAATAAATTAGCTTTCCAATCCCTTGTTCTTCTTCCTATCTAATTGCCCCCAATTTGCCTCTAAATGGTAACTCTCTCTAGTCTCGTAGGTTTAGGTTTGGTTATGAAATGATATTCCAACTTAACCTAATGTCGTGTTAATATAATACTAATCACATGGGAATCCTAAGGCATTACAATACCTTATGGGATCCAAAACCTCCTAAAAACCATTCCAAGCTTATACAAATGTGTCACCCATCTCATAGATTCAATCCCCATACTTTGACACTATTTGAGAACTTCAATAACCTTATAATTCCAACCCAAAACCATAACCCACTAAAATTGACGGTGAAGCTAAGATAAAATAAACAATTTGAAGCACACAAGAGATCATTTTACTATTATTTTAAATTAGTTATCACCGAATTAATTTAGCGTAGAAGAATTATTAATTTAAATAATTTAATCTACCACATAAGTTTTATTTACTTATTATTTTAAATTAGTTGTCGCCGAATTTATTGATTGAGCACACAATACTTATTAAGTTAAACAATTTAATCTACCATATAAAGTTAACACATAAATTAAAATTAAAATAATCATTTAAAAATATGAGGTATCATACATATAAAATCTGTTTAAATCATAGTAGTTAAGTAAACACCTAGTCCATTCCTAGCATCGTCCATGTGAAAATACCCAATCAAATTAGTGTAAATAAATACTATGTACAAAGTTTATTCAGGATCAACAAAGATTAAAATCCCTACACATAAATTTTATCTTATCAAGTACTTGCCTCGAGATTTATTTCACTCATAATTTATACTTGTTAATAAAATTAGCATAATTTGGGCACATAAAAATAGTAGTATGTGTAGTTGAAATGGACTAAGAACAAGTTTCTTGGCCCATTTTAACTCTTTGCCCCAACTCTATCTGGAGAACTGACATAGACTATGTGAAAGCCTAGATTCCTTTTAGCCTAACATTTATTTATGTCATTTTTACTCAGAGTGTCTTGTTCCACTTTTACACCTCTTCCTTCCCAGAATGCTTTCACCTTTCAAGTACGGGTATTACCAAAAGTTTGTTTCCTAAAAAATATTTTTTCGGCACTACACCAATTATTTTTTATGAATTAAAGAGATAATATCACTATTTTAAATGTAATGCTATGTCAAGGATAGACACTGAGCAACATAGACATAATCCCATTTTCTACGCAATGTCTCCATGACTAAGCCATGGAGTGGTATGAACTAGGTAGGCTTTGATCTCATTAAAACACAAGTACGTATTGTAATACCCATACTTTTATAATTATTTAATTTCCATGTGTGTATAATTATTAATTTAAATGGAGGAAATTAAATTGAATTTTTAGTAAATATTAATTAGCAAGATAAAGGATTAATATTTATTTTTATTTTTATTTACGTGCGTGTGATAAGTAACTAGATATGTGATTTAGTGTATATCGCATATGAGTGATACCGATGGTTTATTATTATATGTCGATAGAGTGTTACAAAGGCGGGTTGGTACAATTTAGGGGTGACACATAGGGCGGGCAGGTGTTGAACTCGTTTAATGAGAAGTTAGTATATTTAGAGTTGGGTGACTCATATGAACTTTTTGAGTGCATCGGTGATCCGTGAAGGGTTGGAATATTCCAGAATAGGTACCCAGGTGTTATGTTTGGATTCTGGGGACTTTTTAGACATAATGGGGCCCGTATAAGAGTAGGATGGTCATTTTATGTGTAGAGCTAAGAAAAAAAATGGGATTAGTTTAACTAAGAGGATATTTATGAGGTTGGGAAGGTGGATGGCAGCCCAACTTTTATATTTCACATAAGGAATTCACAGAGAGAGAATAGAGAAGAAGAAGAAGAAGAAGAAGAAGAAGAAGAAGAAGAAGAAGAAGAAGAAGAAGAAGAAGAAGAAGAAGAAGAAGAAGAAGAAGAAGAAATAAGAGGAAACTTGAAGAGGGGAAGAACGAGGACTCAAACTGTCCTCCGATTCGTAGAAGCTTTGGATTTAAATCCAACAAGGCAAGTAGCTACCTGCTTTATGCCGCAATTCTAGTGTAGTTAATTACTTTCTTGCTTTAAAATAGAAATTGGAGCTTTAGACCATGAAAGATTAAAAGTTGGCAATTGATGTTGAGATTTAAATTGTAAACTATTAAGGTTCTTAAACTGATGATTAATTGAGATTGATTACACTTGTAATTAGAAATAAAATTTTAGAATTTAAAGGAAAAATATGTAGAACTTAGATAGAAAGATGAAATCTTTAAAAAAATCAATTTGGTAAAGGATCTTAATCTTGAATTTATGGGGGTTACCATGTGAGGATTTCATATACAAGGATGATATCGTGTTTTCTTGATTATAATTAGGTTACGGCTCTTGAAATTTTGGTAGGAAGAACCCTAGAAACGAAATTGGATTTTGGGGGATAAATCTCGCCTAGGAAAAACGCTTCAAACCTGGGTTTCTGTAATCTCGTTCGAACGAGATATGATTTTCGTTCGAACGAGGTGGGATTTCGTTCGAATGACCCATGGGTCTCGGTCAAGTTTGGATCATGAAAATATTTCAAGGATTTTTATGAACTCAAGCGAGTATGTGGGAGGTTATCCAAATGAGCGAATATTTAATTAAAAGTAGTTTTGTATTGCTATTAATTATTTATGAATTTGATAATTAACTAGGGTGCTTAGGTAAAGGGGATAGTTAAATAATTAATCGGGAAGTTGGGTCAAACTTCATAATTGGGTGAACCATATGTCGTAGGGCATGCGTACAATTTCGATATATATTATATGTGCATATTAGAGTGACACATATATATATGTACATGTGCATGCTACTTATTTTATTTAAATATACCAACTCGAGAGTGCTATCCTAGGGGGTTGCACATAGTGGCATGTTCACCCTACCGTTGACAAGTAGGTGTTAGGTTAATTCCCCAACTCATAGTATTGTTGCATGGTTGTTCTCTGTGTATGAGGGTAGGTGTTAGTTTCGGGTCTAGTTGGGCGCGATGTGGTATGGTTACGACCCCGGATATATGTCTATGACCCTATCTATTGTACATGTTTTTATTTGGGATCGGTGGTGAGATTCCGACCCAATGGATCTGTGTCAGGCGTGATGCCTGGAGCCAGATGGTACACGAGGCATGTATCCGCGAGGTCTAAGCTCAGGGGATATGGTTACGCGTATATAGCAAGTGATATGTATGTATGTATGTATATATGTTTATATGAAATAGTCTATATGTCTTTATAGCATGAGCGTAGCTATGTTATGTTCATTATGTGAATATGTACCTATAGTAAGTCTACCGCTACAATATCGTTTACAAACGTTTACCTAATTAAGGTAGTTATACTTAGCTAATAGAGAGTATTAGCGAAGTGTGATCTTGGATAGCAATTACGTGTTCTAGTTAGACCAGGTAGTGTTATTAGGATAATTAAAATGAAGACGTTAAGTGTGCATTATAGTTGAGAGGTGAGGTTTATCTCTTGTGAGTGCGACCGGTTAATCTTAAGAGTAATACACTACTGTTTTAATCGATTTTAAAAAAATTATCATTTGCAAAATATTTTCAACTTTCGGGATTTGACCCGTAGGCTTTTGTGTTTCCCTTATTTTTCTTTTATTGTCCTAGGTGTGCAGCAACAGCAGGCAGGACCATAGGGATGGATTCATTATTGTCATGCAGTAGCTGGGGACGCTAAATCATTATTTAAACACTTCATCTCATTCTATCTAGTTAGGATCATTCCATTCAGTTTACAATTGGGCGTGTTACCCATAGATGGATTGGCTTTTATATTTCTATCATACATTTGTATTGCAGTACTCGGATTATTTATTCAATTATTATGGATATTTTATTTGGTGACCGATGGTTTATTCGGTTCATCCTTTTTATTAATGCATGAGTATTATTCAATCATTTTGATTATAAGGTTTGTTCGTACTATATATATTATATTATTATTACGACAGTGATGCTGAGAATGAACCATACTGAAATTTCTGTTTTATTTTAGTAGAGGATTTGCCACCCGATATTATAATAGGCAGATTGTCACGGTTGGTATCATAGCATCAGGTTCTAGTGTCCTTAGGATCTGTACGGGCTTTTTACATTATCAGCATTATATTTTCTTTGATATAGAGCCCTGTGATTAGAACTATTGATTCATATTGGGCTTTTATGTTCCTCTGCTATGGTCTATGGTTAAAGTAAATCTCATACAAATTTTATCTTGGTTTCAAATTTCAAACACCAGGAGAGGTAGACCAGCACGTGCTACGAGGAGGGATATGGATGAAGAGGCTCAGCCGGATCCACAAGACACTGAGGAGACTGTGATCGCAACAGAGATCATAACTATTGTAAGACAGGCAATTAATGCTGCTATAATTGCCCTGACACAACATTTTCCCCAGGCACAGCCACAGTCGCCAGTGGCAGCATCAGTTCAGACTCACTAGTGCCGTTAGTTTGGGAGCGAGTTAGAGAGGCCTTTCAGAAGGGCCATTCGCCAGAGTTTTAGGGAAGTACAAACGTTGTAGCAGCTAGCCAATAAAAGAAAGATATCCTGAGGAATTCGCGTATTGTTGAGTGTGGTGACATTAAAAAGCAGGTACTAACTACGTTCAAGATAGTTGGGGCAGATCTGCAGTGGTGAGAGTCGCTTACAACATCAGAGGAAAGGGATTCAATAACTATCTAGGAGTTTTTTATGCAATTTGATCCCAAGTTCTTTTTGTTAACAGTGCAGACGGAGATGAGGAGGATATTTCTAATTCTCTCGTAAGGGGGTCGAACTATGGCCGAGTATGAGGATGATTTCACTCTCCTGGTGAAATTTATGCCAGATGAGGTGAACACTAATGAGAAGAAGAGTATCTAGTTTATAAATGGGATGACTTAGAGGATTCGCCGACATTTATTAAGGAACTGGGCATTAAGGACTTATACTGATGTCGTTAACGTCATATTACTTCACTGCCAGGATCATCACTTCCATCAGAGGGGAGCAAAGAGGACAGGAGAGTCGAGCCAGCAAGGCAAGACTGGGGGTAATAGTGCCAGTGAGACACCACTGCAGCAGATTAGGCAGTAGGAGCGGGGTTCTCAGTAGGGGTACTCGACTAAGAGGTTTAAGCAGGGTAATGTTAGTTACAACCAGGGCCAGCAGTACACTCTTTAGGGCTAACAAGGCCATGGGAACCAAACTAGAGGCCAGTAGGGTTGTGGTTATCAGGGTCAGCAGGGCCATGGACATGGGCAGCCTCATCAGAGTTAGCAAGGCCAGAGGCAGGTAGATTTTATAAGGAGATGTTTCATCTGAAGGGAGTAGGGCCACATGTGACGTGTTTTCCCGAATAGGGTTAGGGGTCAACAGTAGGATTGTCAACTGGGGAAACAATTACATCAACTTCCATCCCCATCAGTAGTTCTAGCATTCTCGTCTCCATAGGGGAAGTTGTAATTTGGGCGTGTGTATAACATCCGTGGACTAAATTTAAAGCCAACACCGTTTGTGATTAAGGGTATGTTCTTTATCTATGGGCACATGGGGTGGGTATTGTTTGATACGAGTGCTTCACATTCTTTTATTTTCACTAGATTCGTATGTGAGATGGGTTTAGTGGATGTAGCACTGGATATTATTATAATCGTATATTTATCATTGGGTAGTGGGACTCTTATTCGTTCCCTCTACAAGGTAGCGGGTGTGGACATTAAGAGGTTATATTTTAGCGAATATGCTCATTTTTTGTGATGTACGAGTATGATGTTATCCGGGGTATGAACTAGTTAGCGACGGTTAAAGCGATGGTGGATTATTATAATAGGACTATCGTGGTTTCTATTCCAGGGAAGGATAGGTTTCTTATGGCAATGCCTTGTCCTGAATGAGGGTCGAGCAAGCATTTATATTATGTTGGGTAGGATACATCGGAGAGTGTAGTTATCTTATTAGATTCGATCCTTGTATTTAGGGACTTTACTGATGTGATTTAGGGAATACTGGAGTGATACTCGAGCCGAGAGGTCAAGTTAGTACCGAGGACTAGGAGATAGTGTGAGTGTTGTATCGTATGACTCCTTGAGAGAGGTAGGAGTTGAGAGATAAAATTTTGCAGCTTTTGGGACTGGATTTTTGAGTGCCCTAATAATGTATCCTGGGCCTACGAATCTCGATAACCAACTGAGTTAGGTGATAGTGTATTGGGAGGGTTCCTTATTTGGATTTCTCTTGTGAGACGTCCCACGCATGAATCTTGGTAAGTGTTGGGAGTTGAGAGACATTTGGGCTCCAGGACATTGGTTTAATACGTTAGTCATTACATGTGTGAAAACTTAACACTTTGAGCAGAAAGCTATTACATGATTTAAGGATAGTAGATCTAGTAATGCTATGTAGAAAGCACTAAGGGATGTTTGCACCACTAGTTGAATAAGTGGAGATATCTCAAGAATAATTAAGTCGCGATTAGTAAGGTAATCGAGTATACCTTTACTATATGATCATGCAGGGAATGTGTAGTTGAATATTGACGTATGTGGGTTGCATATGTGGTATTTATGCATGTGAGCACGTAGAATAGGGTGTATGGGCTCCCTAGTCAGTTTGATATTCAGTATCATCTAGGAAAGGCTTATATGGTGGCAGATGCATTAAGTCGTATGCCTGCAGGGAAGTTGGTAGAAGTTTAAAAGGCGAAATGGGGAGAGCTTTGTTAGGAAGAGGAAGTAGTCCAGGCCTATATAGCAGTGATGATCGTCACACTCGAGATCATTCTGAGGGTTGTGAAGGCACAGGCAGGGGATTTATCTTGTCAGGAGAGGATTCAATAGTTATTGGTAGGTGGAGTGGAGCCTTACTCGGTCAGTTCTAATGGTAGCTTACACTTCAATAAGAGGTGGATTATCCCAGGCGATGAAGACCTACGGCGTGCATTTAAATCACAATCTTTTATATATCCTGAAGGAAATAAGATGTACCAAGATATGAGTCGATAGTATTGGTGGGAAGGTATGAAATGGGACATAACATAGATTGTCTCCAGGTGCACCACTTGTTAGATGGTGAAGGTTGATCATAGAGACCAGTCGGGTTCTACATCCGTTGAAGACTCCAATATGGAAATGGGGGAAGTATATATCAATAGATTTCATTTCAAAGTTATCGACGTTGCATAGGGGTTATGATTCCAGTTGGGTCATTGTGGATCAGTTGACTAAGGTGGTGAAATTATCACCAGTTCGGGTGGATTACACGTCAGGACAACATGACCAAACTTCATTGCAGATGTAGTGAGACTGCAAGGGGTGCCTCTCATCATTGTTTCAGATCGGGATAAGATCTTTGTATCCCGCTTCTGGCATAGTTTTCAGGAAGTGATAGGGATGGAGTTGCGTTTAAGCGCGACTTATCACCCACAAACTGATGGTCAAACAGAGAGGGTGAATCAAATATTGGAGGATATGTTACGGGTGTGTATTGTGGACTTTAAGGGTAACTGGGAGCAATATTTGCCTTTCATAGAGTTTGTGTATAATAACTCCTACTAGTTCACTCTTGGCATGGAACCGTTTGAGGCTTTGCATGGGAGACCTTGTCATTTGCCCTCCTATTGGTTAGAGGTGGGGTATAACAAGATACTCGGGTCGAATTTAATTCAGGTAATTCCAACAAAGATCGAGTTAATTAGGAGTCACATTCGGATAGCTCAGAATAGACACTAGAGTTACGCCGATGCAAATCGGAGATTTGTAAAGATTGACGTGGATGATCGGGTGTTATTGCGAGTATCTCCCATAAAGGAAAAAGGTTAAATTAACACCAAGGTATATAGGGACTTTTTCCATTATCGAGAGGGTTGGGCCCGTCATGTATAGGCTTGCCTTGCCAGAGCATTAGTATAGGATTCAAGACGTGTTTCATGTATCGTCGTTGAAGAGGTATCTCAGGGATGACATAGCTTATTGGCACATACTGTTAGAGGAAATTGACTTGTAACCAAATATCTCATATGAGCAGAGACTTGTTGCCATTTTGGATTATAGTGAGCATAAGCTTCGATCAAAGGTGGTATCATTAGTGCATGTACAGTGGGGACACCACAATAATATCGAATCGGCATAGGAGTAGGACGATGACATGCGATGAAAAGTATTCGGAGCTCTTCGTGGTAGGTACATTCGAATTTTGAGTACGAAATTCCATTGTTAGGGAAAAAATGTAATATCCCTTTCTTTTAAAATTATTTAATTTTCGTGTGCATATAATTATTAAATTAGTTAGGGGAAAATCAAATTGAATTTTTTTTTAAATATTGATTAGCGCGATAAAGGATTAATATTTCTTTTTATTATTATTTACTTGCGTGTGATGAGTAAATAGATATGTGATTTATTATATATCACGTATGAGTGATAGCGTTGATTCATTATTATATGTCGATAGAGTATTACATCGGCTGATAGGTATTATTTATGGGCGATGCATAGGGTGCGAACGTGTTGGGCCCGATTAATAAGATGTTAGTATATTTGGAGTTTCGAGTGCACCGGTGATCCAGAAAGTGTCGAAATACTAGAATAGGTATCCGGATGTATGTTTGGGTTCCGGATATTTTTTAGACATAGCGGGGCCTGTATAAGGGTATGAGGGTCATCTTATACTAAGGGCTAAGAAGGAAAACGGAATTAGGTTAATTAAGAGAATATTTAAGAAGTTAAAAAGGTGGATGGCAGTCCACCTTTCATATTTTACACAAGAGATTGAGAGAGCGAGCCCTAGAGAAGAGAAAGAGAAGAAGAAAGAAGAGGAAACTTGGAGAGGAGAAGAAATAGGACTCAACCCATCCTCCAATTCATAGAAGACTTCGGATTTTAATATAACAAGGGAAGTAGTTACTTGCTTTATGTCGCAATTCTATTATAGTTAATTACTTTCTTGATTTAAAATAGAAATCGGAGCTTTATAATATGAAAGATTGAAACTTAAATGTTAAGGGAATAAGGACTTTAAACTGATGATTAATTGAGATTGATTACACTTGTAATTAGAAATAAATTTTGGGATTTAAAGGACAAAGATGTAGAACTTAGATAGAAAGATGGAATCTTTAAAAAAATCAATTTGATAAAGGATCTTGATCTTGAATTTATAGGGGTTATCGTGTGAGGATTTCAAATACAAGGATGAAATCATGTTTTCTTGATTATAATTGGGTTACAGTTTTTGAAAATTTGGTACGTAGAACCCTAAAAACGAAATTAGATTTTTGGGAATGAATCCCACCTAATAAAAACGCTTCAAATCTAGTTTCTTGTAATCACGTTCGAACCTCGTTTGAACAAGATATGGTTTTCGTTCTAATGATATGGGATTTCGTTCGAATGAGATGGGATTTCGTTCGAATGACCCGCAGGTTTGGGCCAAGTTTGGATCGTGGAAATGTTCCGGGGATTTTTATAAACTCAAGAGAGTATGTGGGAGGCTATCCAAGCGAGCGGATATTTAATTAAAAATAGTTTTTTGCCGCTCTTCATTATTTGTAAATTTAATAATTAACTAGGGTGCTTAGGTAAGGGACTAGTTATATAATTAATCGAGAAGTTGGGTCAAACTTTGGGATTGGGTGAACCGCATGCGGTGGGCATGCATACGAGTTCGGTACCTATTATATATACATATTAGAGTGATGGGTATATATATGTATGTGTGCATGTTACTTGTTTTATTTAAACATACCTACTCGGGAATGCTATCGTAAGGGGTTGCGCATAGTAGGCAGCCCACCCTGGCATTGACGAGCATGTGTTGGGTTGATTCTCCAGGTCATAATATTGTTGCATGGCCACTATTTGTGTGTGAGGATAAGTGTTATTTTTGAGTCCGGTTGGGTGCGATGTGGTATAGTTGCGATCCCAGATGTATGTCTATGACCACCTCCATTGTAGGTGTTTTTATTTTGGATCAGTGGTGAGATTTCGATCCGGTGGCTCATTGTGAGGCATTATGCCTGGAGCTAGATAACACACGAGGGATGGATCTGCGAAGTCCAAGCTCTAGGGATACGGTTATACGTATATAGTGAGTGATATATATGTATGTTTATATGATATAGTGTATATGTCTTTATAGCACGAGCGTAGCTATGTTATGTTCATTATGTGAATATGTACCTATAGCAAGTGTGTCGCTACAATATCATTTACGAACATATAGCTAATGAATGTAGTTATACTTAGCTAATAAAGAGTATTAGTGAAGTTTGATCTTGGATAGTAGTTACGAGTCTTAGTTAAATTGGGTAATTTAATTAGGATAATTAAAATGAATACGTTAGGTGCACACTATAGTTGAGAAGTGAGGTTTGTCTCATGTGAGTGCAATCGGTTAATATTGAAAGGAATACACTACTATTTTAATCGATTTAAAACGATTATCTACTTGCAAAATATTTTCTACTTTCGGGCTTTGACCTGCAGACTTTTGCTTTTTCCTTATTTTTCTTTTATTATCCCAGGTGTGCAGCAGTCGCAACAGCAGTCGGACCACAGGGATGGATTCATTATTGTCGTACAGTAGCTGGGATGATACATCGTTGTTTATATGCCTGAGTTCATTCTATATATTTAGGATCATTCCATTCAGGTTACAGTTGGGCGTATTTCCCGTAGATGGATAGACTTTTATATTTTTGTCAGACATTTACATTTCAGTACTCAGTTTATTTATTCAGTTACTATGGATGTTTTATTTTGTGACCGGTGGTTTATTCGGTTCGTCCTTTTTATCTGTGAATGAATATTATTCATTCATTTTGATTATATGGTTTGTTCGTATTTTTTATATTATATCGTTGTTACGACAGTGATGCTGAGAATAAACCATATTAAAATTCCTATTTTATTTTAGTAGAGGATTTGCCACTCGGTATTAGAATAGGTGGGTTATCCCACGTATCTGCAATACTGATCCCCACACGTGATCACAAGCCTTGTTATATATCCAATGACATATTTCCCCATGATACATCCAAGAAATGTGTTATTCTTGAAAATATCCAACCATATCCCCAGCCCCAAACATCCCATTTACCCACCCAGTATGTTACCACCAATGAATCAGCTTTGAGGTACCAATATCTAACCCCACGAAGAAATCCATCACATGTTACAATGCTACCAGTATTATTTTAGATATAACTCTATCTATAATATCCCTCCTTCACATACCACAAACCCGGTATGTCTCCACTGATGTATGACCCTTGAGATGCCACCATCTCACCTTACAGAAAAATTGCATATTTGTAATACATCTCCACTGACGTATCATCTTTTGAGATAACTATATCTCCACACCCCCAATAATATTCACTTACGTACTCCTATAAATATATAACTTAACCTATGTTGGCTTTGTTCTCACTAACGCGGGAGTACATTAGCGTAATACCAAGTTTCCACTCATGATCCCATTCCATCACACCCAGATGTTAACCCTCACAAGCGGCACCCAGATGTCCACACACACAAGCGGCACCCAGTTGTCCACCCTCACAAGCGGTAATCAGTTATCCACAACCGATTGCACATCGCCTCGGTCTCTCAAGACCATTATTTCTTTGGGCCTGAGTAACGTATATATACATCTTAGAGGAGTCTATATAATAACGTAACTTAAATTGTTCCTATCTTTCATGTTCAGAAGGTAATTAAAAATTAAAATTAAACAAATATATAAAGAATGTAAAGAACGAGGGGTGCCTGACACCTTCCTCGCTCGAAACATGACCCCTGAACCCTATATCCCAAATCATATTGTTGTTATGAAGGTTGAGGATCTTTTTGGTACCATGAAGACTCAGGACGCGATATGATCATTTGTATCATTTTGCACAATATGATCGTCAAAGATGAAGGCGAAGAAGATTCGAGTGAACGTATTGATTTTGTCAACACCAATCACGTTAATGTTGTTACCCACATCTACTCACATGCCCACCTTTTTTACTATATCACAAATATATCCCTTCATTGTGACTACATTAAACATTTATGGAATTCGCATGGCCACATTTAGTATTTTAACCAAAATATATTTCACTGATTGTATTTGTTATTGATTTAGTGATAATTTGAAGCTTCTATTTCATTAATATTTTTATGGTTGGGTAAGTACATAATATATTGATCTCTTCATGAAAATAAAATATTAGGAAATCCATCATCTTAATGAAAAATAGTGGGAAAAAAGAGTTCAGTAGATGTTCTTTAATTTTTCCTCATTTCATATTAAAACATTTACTACCTTATCTATTCACCAAAGAATTTGATTCAATAAAAAATATAGAAGTAAAAGCATTTCATTAAATCATTCTTCTTTTTTTAGACATAGCTTCTCTTGAATGAATTTTTAATTTTTCCAATTTTGTAATGAAACGTGCACTTGACCAACTCCGTATGTTTGGCCATTTTAATCGTGCAAAATAGGTAAATAACACGTTTTTTTAACATGCAAGAGCCTAAAAATTCTAGCGTTTTGGAACGTCATGCAATAAACATTTTGTCACTCCACCTTTTTATTATAGTTTTTTTTTTACTTTAGTCTCATCTCCAAATATTTGTGAGGATCCACTTTCATGTATTTTTTTAAATTGTAATAAGTCTTATAACTATCTAAAATCGTCCATAACTACAACTACCCTTCTTTTTTTTTCACAGAGAATGACATTTGTCTCATATTTGTTACAATATGACCGATAACTAAAAAAAAAAAAATATGAGAGTGCTCACGAGTGAATCTTTTAAAATTTATATATGCCCATGCGCTTGAAATTCCGAGCTCTTAATTGGGGCGATAATGCCTTACCATGCAGGTATGGCCAATATCTTGACCACAATAGCTCAAAATGGATTCAGAAATCAAACATATGTTAACTACTGGGTTGAATCATGTTTGGCCGAACAAAATGTGTTATAACCTATATTGGCCAGACTATTGGAGGCGATCTTAATAAAACATTATGCTCTATGTTTCTCTATATCTCTCTCTAACCACTCATTTTTTAAAATATAGTTAACAAACACCACCTCATTGGAATCGAGCATCGCCATCGTGCTCTTGCATTCCTGAAGTATTTTCTATGTTGAACGTATTTTTCACAATCTTTGTTCATTAAAACTTTAGCTTTACTTCGCAGGAAAGCTTGGGTTTGTTTTTCAACAAATCTTTATCTATTAATTTTTTGTTTCTAATTTTTTTGTTTTATTGATTTCTTCCATTAATCATATAATGTGAGCTTGCTTTGCAAATCTATTTTATACTTCTAAAAGAATAGTATTAGAGGTTTAAATATTCTGTAAATGCTAAACAAGTCCCATGCGCCCTTTACTCTACGCCCTTTACTTAACAAAATATGAAGTGGCTTTTACCATTTACCCGGTTATACAAACCGTGTGATCTTTCCCATCCCCTGTTATATAAACTTCATCCATTGGGCTAACCAGGGACGTAGGCAGGATTTGTCGCTAGTGGGGACTAATTTAACGATGATGTTCGGGGGTTCGCCCCTGAGCCGAATTTTTTGAGGTTATTTTCGAGTATTTGACAAGAATAACGTAATTTATTTATTCTAATGTTACGAGAAATAAATATTTAAGCAAACATTTCGCCCTAAATTTAAACCAACAATATCCCTAATTATCCCCTAAAATTTAAATTTAAACTATCAATTCAAACCCCAAGTTTATATATACAAATTGACTAATACAAATGCCAAATTTATTTCAAACCCCAAATTGACACTCACTAAAATCATTTCCATAAGTTGACTGATTTGAAAAAAAAATTAGGATCATTAATATCCCCCAAAAAAGTAATAGCATTACATTTCATAACATCAATATCCCCTAAAATTAAAAGCATAACATGAGAAAATTATATCCTCAATTTTAACTCTAAACATTAACTCTAATACTCCTAAAATTAGAAACCCTAAATAAATATAAAAATAGAAACCCAAGTTACACAACCAATACAATAAAATTTACATATACAAAGAAACAAAACAAATAAATAATAAGAGAAAAAGGAAATTTACCTCATCTAGACTAGACTAGAAGCAGGGGAGGAACGAGAGAGGATTAAGTCAGGGAAGGGGAGTTAGGCCACCACCTAGTCAAGCAGCATTGCTTGCTGTTACTTTCTGCAATTTTGCTGCAACTACGGGTATAAGGGGGAAAGGGGGGAAAGGGGGGAAAGGGTTTGCTTTGTCTTTGTTGTTTGGTTTTTGGAACGACTGGTTTGGTATAGTTTGTTGTTGTCCATTTTGTTTGAGGTAATAATGAGTCTAAAGTTTAGTTTATTTATAAAAGGCCCTAGAGAATTATAGAACTTAAAATTTTCACCAAATATTTTCATATAACTAATTTTCTATTTTTTTTTTAAACTCGTGGGGGCTTGAGCCCCCACTCGTCCTTGAATGGCTCCGCCCATGGGGCTAACCATATGTAATATATAGGGAAGAGGGTGTGGGCAAATGTGGTAGGTGTTGGCAACGGACGGAAGAGAGAGAATGAATGAACATTTCAATAATAAAAAAAAATATTTTTGACCTGATTTTTTATTATGATTTTTTAACATTTCAATAGAACCATAAAAAAACAATCAGCTCAAAATGATTTGTTTTGCTATTTTAAAAAAATTAGTCAAACTTTATCAGTTTTTAAGTTGTTAAAAACGAACAAAGTTTGATCGATTTTTTTAAAATAGTAAAAAAAATTATTTTGACCTGATTTTTTTTATATAGGGCTACTGAAAAGTTTAAAAACTATATAAAAAAATTAGCTCAAAAATATTTTTTTACTATTTTATCAAAATTGATTTGCGCCAAAAATATGCAAACAGATGTCTACATATAGATGTATGTATTGATATTGATTGATTAAAGAAATGGTTGCAAGAGGGTTTATCGGTTGGATGAGTTGTGGTCGATGGTGTATGGGGGTGATGTATGTAGTGTGGGTTGGCTCCTTATCTCTCTTAAATTGATCACAACAGAGCGAGATTCCTTCTCCGACTTGAGGGTCGATGATGGTTCCCTCTATCTCCTACCGGGTTCTCTTTCTGTCCGCTTTGTACTGGGTTCCAGTGGATGAGTGCGGTGGTTAATGGGTGGTGGTGGTTTGGTTCGGTGATAGATTGGAAGTGGTGGACGAATGGTGATATCGGTTGGTTGGGGTGGTGGCCAAATGTCGATGTCTGGTGGAGGAGGTGGGAGTGGGTGTTAACAAAGGTGGGTTTCAAATTGGGTTTTTTGATATCGTTTAGCGGCTGCTGTGAGAGTGAGAGAGGTTTTCTCTTTTAGTTTTTTATTTTATTTTAATTTTCAGAGGTATTTTATTCGATTTACTCCTAAAAATGGATCCGTAAACTCGTGATAGTTGGAGGGAATTAGGTGCAATTTATCCAAAGAAATAAAAGTCGGGGACAAGCCGAGTCCTCACCGTCAGCTACGTCCTGAGCGTATCAAGGGCAGACTAAATCTGAGTATTTTTCCCCTTAAAATAAGATGTGTTGTTATTTTGTTAAACTTAGTTTTTTTTCTTTTTAAATCGGATTTGTTTTTAATTTTGATAAAACTTATTTTTTTCACTAAAAGTCGGATCTATTTTTTTCATTGATTATTTGTATTTGGGTTGTTTATCTTTACCTCTTAATCTCAAGTATAGATCCGAATGAGTCTAAATACATTCATTTAGAAATGTACATTAAAATATAAAAATAAATATATTTTTTAGATTCAGACTTCAGACTGAGTTTTTAAATTTAAGATTCATACTTCAGATTTTTCTTTAACATCGAATGAGTTTGTCTTTTTAACTAAAGAAAATAAAATTGTTGTAAAGGTGAGATCGATTTTTTTAAGTTTTACATTTGATAAAATTGACTGTGTTTAAATAATTATTGAAATTGTTTATTTATTAGGTAAATCTTAGTCTCTACCCATATACCAGTCTTTTTTGCCTTGAATAATTTTTTTTTTGTTGGTTGGTTTTTTTTTGGGGGGGGGGGGGGGATTGAAATAAGTATTTACTTATGTAATTTTTTTTAACCTTTAAATCGATTCTTTTAAAGAAAAATGCTTTAGAAATAAGGACTATTTATCAAGGGGAGGGGGTGAATGTGCAACATATGCGAAAAGATCCATTCGGCATTTTTTTTACTTTTCAAAGTCTGATGGGAGCCATGAAGTTTCTTCTGAGATAAATAATCTCAATCAACACTTCATGTGTCATTTGAAATGGGCCAAGTTCAGGTCTAGAAGTGTATTATATATTTGATGTTTGGATACAATATTGAAGTATAAATTTGACATTCCTAAATCCATCTAACTTCCACCAACTCATCTAAAAATGATTTAGTATGCAAAGTTTTTTATAGTTGGTTTTATATTTTTAAATCTTTTTTATATTTTATCAAACATCATAATACGTCTGCGCATCGCGCGAGTTACATAATAATAATAATAATAATAATAATAATAATAATAATAATAATAATAATAATAATAATAATAATAATAATAATAATAATAATAATAATAATAATACATATTGAGAAATTTGTGATAGTTAAATGTGGTTGAAACAATACATTGTTTTGAAATTGAAAATATTTTACACTACAAACCATATTTGAAGTCTAAACGTGCATAGTTAATTTTAAATATTTGCCTCTGCAAAATTAATTTTGCAGTGACGAAATTGCAAAAAAAAACTGTGGTTTACAGGCCCAACATTGGAGGGGTAAATGCAATGTCACGGTGCTACAACAGTAGTGTAGTTAAGAATATAAAAATGCAATTGATTTTTTTTTCCTATTTTACAATGTTAAATTTGCATTCCCTCGATGAAGCTGTTTTTTTTCATCTCTCGTAATGAGAACGATCTACTACTGGCGGTAAACAATAGAGTGAAAGGCTTCCTGTAATTCACAACTCAAATCATGAATAAGTTCGTTCGACCAACATAATGACAACTCACGCAACACGGAACCGAAACACGGCACTGCGACACGTAAAAAATGCAGAGGAAGCCTGGGAACATATTTTTTATATAAATGGAACCCATGGCTGAAGACCTTAAGATCTGGCGACCAAAAGGCCATAGGCCCTAGCCCCCCTACAACCAGAAGGTCAAATGCCCTTTTCAGATTTTTAGTATAAAGGATAGAATTGGTTGTTTTTTTATAAATAAGATAACAGATTCTGTTACAAAAAAAATAGCTACTAATTTTACAAAATATAAGTTAACTAATGGATGTCCGTGCCGAGGGAACGGCGAAAAATTTGCCCCCGTGATAAAAAAAATAAAAATTAAAGAAAAAATAAATTAATTAATTAAAAATATAAATTAAAAAATATATTTTTTTAAAATATAAATTAAAAAAATATAAAAATATAAATTAAATTATTTAAAATTGTTTCCCTTTTAAAAAAACAAAAACAAAACCCTTTTTATTAAAATAAAATAAAAACCTTTAGCATGACATTTCATGCATGAACATTAAAGGGAGAAAATATCATACATGAAATGTCATGCATAAAAGTGAAGATATTTTGTCAAAAACCATACTCCTTTATTATATGGATTGTCCTAAATACTTAGTATATAATATTGTAAGGCCTAAACAGAATTCTCTAATAATAATAATAGGGGAAAAAAAGGCATTTATGAACTATCCAAACAAATGTCATCAAGTCAAGCAGTCAACAGTAAATTTCAGTTATGCAAATTTATGTGTTCTATTTGGGTTGAATCTCAAAACTTGACAACAAAGCAAGAATGAGGAGTAACGTTTAAAAGATGGAGTATGTGGTCATTATAGGAGGTAGTCCCCACAAGTGCACAACTATACTGTATGTGGTCAACAACTACACAACTATACTGGTTCGACAATTGGGGCAGTCCCCACAAGTGCGAACCCAGGGATCCAAGCAGCATGAATGAAATCTATGGCCGCAAGGCAAACATATAAGCTCATCTCCCTCCAAGAAACTCTCGAGACATATACTACATTCTCTGAATATTTCCCTCTTCTCGACACCTTTTTCTCTATTGCTGAAGACCTCAATGCCCAAACAATCCAAAGCTTCCTGAGTAAGCCCAGGTGGATGTTTTCTTGGTTCTTGCAATCCTAACAAATGGTCAGTAGAAGGGGTCACTCCAGTCAGCCACTCCTCAGGACCAACACTCCTAGGCCTTCCACCAAGTGTGAACTCATCATCTTGGATGCCTGATGAAGCCCTGTTTCTTTGCCTACAATAAAATACCAAATAAATAAGGGTCCAAGCAGCTTTATATATATACTTCTCAGTTCTCGTGAATATCTATAAGCTCAAAATTGCATGAGATCCATCATAGAGGTTGATTAAGTAGCCCAGCTTTATAAGATATTTTTTGCATAGCAAAAAGTGAAAATAGACCCCAAACTGTAATTAGTGAAAATTTACATTTGTACTTGTTTATTTGTTTTTGTTTGTTTTGACTTTAGCAAACTCAGTGGGATGCTTCTTTTGGAGAGCAGCTCCTTTTGCTCAATTAACTCTCATATATTCCATGTCTACTTAAGTTCAGTCCCTTGGGAAATTTCTATATTTTCAGGGTACCATTAACAAATGGCATCTCTGTGCTGTGTGCGCGCCCCTGCTTCACAGATTACAACCAATGATTTTTGGATCTCTTCCCTTCCAAGAAATCCACATATGATAGCGGCGGTCATAATGCAAGCCCAAAGAAGGTCCAGAGAACCTTCATTTTCAAAGAGTGAATGGAGAACAGCAAACTCAGGGTCCGTTTGGCAACCCAATTCCAATTACAAACCTCATCTCACTCCCATAAATTTATTTTTTTAAAAGGGTGCATAAATGGCATATGAAACGGGAAATCTAGGAAAAAAAACCAACAGCCTAAAGCATTCAGAGCAAATACTTTGGCACACGACTTTTACAAGATTCACGCTTAGTAATCGTTTGATTTGACTTTTATGCTTTCCAAGAATCTCAAAATGGTAAATTCACAATATATGTTCCACGAAAGCACAAAAGCTCGAACCAAACGAGCACTTGATGATCATATGCCCAAACTTCTAAAGTGGGCACAATTTTTTTTTCAAGAGTAAAGGAAAAGAATCAGAACTGCTTATATGAGAAGAGGAAAGTGTTTCAAAGAACAAGCTCGCCTGTGTTAAGTACCCCCAATCGTAAATCCAAAATGAAGTATGTGTTTACAACACGTTCCGCAGAAAAGCAATAACCAGAACTCGGAAATTGTTGGTTTATGATGTGGCGTGTGGATGGGGCAAAGCCGGCCCTAAGGGGTTAGAAGAGGAAGAGAATTATAATTTTTCCTTTTTATTTATTTAACTCCAGCAATTATCTCACTATTTTTATATTAGGTAATAGTTATCTTTATTTTACGTAATTATCTTTTAGTTTCCTTATTGGTGAGAAGTGTTGCCTAACAAGACTTCCCTCTTTGCCTAGAAATAAAGGGCTCCCCTCTGGTAATTAGTCAAATTCAATATTAATAAAAAATCCTGCTTTGTTTGTGTTGAAGTAAATTTGCTTCCTCAGTTTCACAGCTGAATTACCATATGCTTATCTATCCCCATACTGTAGTAAGACCTGAAGTCATAAAATACTAGCACAGCCAAATTTTTTATTTAAATGCGAAATTGATCAAATTGCAAACTTGAATTTGCAAGTAAAAATCAACCTGTTTCCAGATGAAGATACGCCTCTCAATCTTTCAAGAAGCCTTTCTCTCGCAAGTAATACAGCTCCAGGAAGCCTATCATTCCCACCAAATCTCTGTCTATTACGTATGCTTTCAAAAAATTCTAAGTTGGTACCATTGCCTGAAGCAGAATTGCTGCTACCTTGGTCGAGAATAATTGATTCAAGCTCCTGAGCATCACAATATACAATTTAATAACTCATAATCAATGATTAAGCAAATATCAATAATTTCAAGTAAACTAGGACAAAGATATGTAAGATTTAACTATTTGGGTTTGGGCCTTTCCCTTTATAAAGTTTTCATCGCTTCAACCAGAAATCTAGGATCAAAAAATGGTTCAATAAAAAACAAGGAAACAGGACAGTTGAATGAACCATTCAGCTGATGAGGTCGGGAAAAAAAATAAGAGTCTCAATGACTGCATAAGTTAAATTGATCAGTGCTTTTAGCCTCGAGCGAAGACACGTGAAATCCATGTTCTAATTCAAATATTTCTTTTTAAAGAATCCAAAAATTCCAAGAGAGGAACATTAAGGGTCTTTTAAAAAATGTGTTTTAAAACTGTTTTCATTTTATAGACACAATTGTGTTTAGATTTGTCTTTGGCATACCTGTTTAGATTTTGTCTTTGGCATACCTGTTTATCAAAAACTTCTGTTTTCGAAAGCAACAAAATATTGTTTTCAGAAGCACTAGAATTTAGGGAATCATTCTTTGAGCTATTGATGGATTCTCCCATCTTTCTAATTTTGGTAAGGTGGTTCGCTAATAAAAGGTAAGTACTTATGATTTGAGGCAACATAAAAGAATTGATCATATCTTACTTCACTGTCAAGGCACGTGATTTTTATTTAATATATGTTCACCCTAATAAGAAGAAAAGTAACTGTCTATGACATACGTGTAAGGAAAGAATGATATGATATATATTTTTGGACTAAATTCCTTGGTTCCCTTTGCGCGTCATCATCCAAAGCTTGACAGAATATTGAAACATCTTTTCGCTAACGACAATTGGAAGGAAGTCATGGATTTGAAGGTTTCTGATTGGGTTGCAGAAGTTGGATTGTTTGCTGGGCTGCTCTGCAGAGAAGGGTTCTTAATTTTGCTACAGAATTTTGTGAGTGGGTTTTAGCTTTCTACCATCTTTCTCTTTTGTTTCCTTTTTTTAAGTTTTCCTTGTATCTATTGTGAACGAGTGGTCCAAAGTTGTACATTGTGTTTTACATTTAATAAAACTGTTGTTTCCAGCCAAAAAAAAAATATTACAAGTGGGGATTCAATATGATTGTGGACTACTCCTGGCTCTCAGCAAGTCAAGACATTAACAGAATTATGCTAAAGGTGTATCACACAACAGAAAAGGGGTCATTGACCAAGGTAAGGAAGGTTACACTGTTAGGCCATCCACAGAGGACAAGCTAAAGAGGCAAGTATAAACTTCCTACTGTCACAGTGGGCAACCTCGAGGGAAAAACACACAGTGCAAATGGGTAGTGGGAGTGTAAGCACACCCAGAGGCTAACCTTTGGGTAAATGGACACCACCACTTGGCACGCTAAACATTTTAGAGTTTCAAGCTCAGGGCGGTGGGTCCCACAGTCTTGCGCGGTTATATATCAAGCATGACAAACGATGAACAATATTAGCCTTACACCCCAACCCTCATTTCACCTGGCTCGGTGAAATGTTTTTGCGTTCCAGCTTTCTTTCCCTTGCCACAGCAGGTAGTCTAGTGTGCCAAGGGACTCGGCCCCTTTTCCATTATGAATTTGTAAGGGTGAAATGGAGGTGCAAAAATAAACAGTAGCAAACTTCCACCATCCAATTGTGGATGGCCTTAGGAACATCAATCTACTCAATTTTCCATTTTAGTCACCCCTAGTATATGATTTTTCTCATGTAATGTTGCTACTTTCTAAGATATTAGAGAAACATTATGAGAATATTTTATGTGAGCGCGGAAGCGTAAATACAACAACTAAGAAGAATTTGACCACTCTCATTATCATTCCCATTCTCTAAAATATGTGGTAGTTGGCTCATTTTTCCAATAAACGGGTACACTATTTATAGTAGTGGCCTAGGAAAATATTCCTAAGATATACTAACTAAATTGGGAATGTTCTAGTCCCTAACTGGCATGACTATGGTAGTGACATAAGCCACGAACTCATTTGAAACCTTCTACGTTCTTTTTATTACATAAGTGTTAAAATACCCATTCTAACTATTACTAACTACTAAAAATAATACTAACTAATTATGAGAATATTCTCTTATTCTAATAATAAAAATAAAATAATACAGATAAATTACATCAACTTTTTCTTCTGGTCTGCGTGCCAATCTTCCAGTGTATACATCATTCTTCCCTCCTTTGGAAATGCTTAGCCTTGAGCATGAGGGAAAAATTAGATGAGCCCGTGCCACCAAAAGAAATATTTCAAGAATTTGGGCTTTTCAATTTGGATCAATAATATTTGTCAACCGAAAGTAGTGATCCAAATAGTAGATATCCAATCATCTGCAAATGAGGAGCAGCCTCAATAATTTAGGGTCCCAAGGAAATCAATAATGTTCTGGTGTAAGGGGCCAAGTTGGACTTAAGACTTGGGCTGCTAAGGTTCAATTTCTCCAGACTTGTTAAATCTGTCAGCCTCATGGCTTGCTGGGCCAAAACTACAAGAGTTGGGCCCCTCTTGTTCACAAGCCCAAACTCTCACAAATCCCCTTAGGCCCAAAGGGCCCTCTTGTCTTCTCATCATACTCAAGATTTTCACGGAAACACTAGCCGCCACCGACAACCTGTGATCATGAGCTGCTCACCACCGGCAAGCTGTCTGCATCCCTGCCGGCTTTTTCTCCCTCCCTGAACTCCATTACGATCTGGCCCTAGGCTGTTGATGCCGCTGCTCAGTATACTATCAGTGAGTTTCTCACTATCCTGTTACCTGTAGCTCGACTTTGCTCACCATCTTGCTGTCAACTGAGTCTCCTCTGTGTTGAACCTCCCATGAGTTCGCCGGAACAAATGGGGCTGCCTCCAACACCTTGTTTCCACAGCCGACATTTGCAACCTGACCACCTACGTCGCAATTCTACTCATCAAAATGCGATAGTCGTGACTAATGAGGCTTTGCCGAAGTCTCCCGAGCCATGGGAACTCGTCGTAATCAACTCGAGATCGGAGGGGACTTCACTGGGATTCACCTCTATTGCAAATTGCCATTCTGTCATTGTCCCCTTCGATGACTTTATTGGCCCATGTCTGCCTTGCTAGTGCTTCGTCACTGAGGATAGTGATGCCAGAGTTGATGGTTGCAAAAAGCGTTGCGGTGAGTGTGGTGGATGATGACGTGTCAGAAGAAGAGCGTGTGGAAATCGCCTCAACTGACTGCACTCTATTTTGGAATACAGAACCCTAATCAGCACCTAGCTCTAGTAATCCAACTCGTTTTATTACTCTTTTTCTTCTCAAGCAAGTAGCACCACTGATAGCAAATCCAATATTGTCAAGGATTGATAATTTTGCACGCAACTGCCCGTCTCCTGCAAGTAGTTTTCCTGTTAAGCCAGTTCTCATAGTAGAATATGAGGAGCCTCCAGAATGGGAGCATCAATTGGTTCAGCCTCTTGATTCTGGTAAGGAATGGCAATGAGGCGGGTCCCCCCATCCCCGGCCCATTTAGTAAATCCATGAGCCCACCCTGTGAAATGATACCCCCAACTCCGCCCAGTTTAATTTTTTGTATTAATTTTTAGATGCTTTAATTTTCTGATAGTTATTTTTCATATTTTTATTATAAGAACTATCTGATAAAATAATAAATCATATAAAAAATAAAGTTTATATACTGTAAACATAATAAACACATATTATTCAGGTAAACAAATAATATATTTTAATAACTATAATCTAAAAACAGGGTGGGGGCGGGGCGCCACTTGATGGTTAGCCTAACCTTAACCCACCCCAAACCCGAATAACTTTACCCCATACTCACCCATTAGAGGTGGGAGGCTGGTTCGCAAGTTTTTCTACCCCATTGCCATCCCTAACTTCGGTAATAGCGTAATAATGATGATAATAAGGAAAAGTTTTGGTGGGAGTTTTTCATCCTGTGTTTGGGTACAAAACAAGCTAAAACAACTAATGAGGCTTGTCATACGGGACAAATCCTCCGCACACAAGTAAGGGACAAATATGTCGTTTGGTAATAGATCTCAGGGGTTGCACTAATATGGTGACAGAAACCGCTGTATAGAAATTGGGTTTAAAGGTAAAGCCACACCCCAAAGCCATACCAGGTTGCGCGCCCGACACCAAGCTAAAGATTGACCAACAGGTTACATCTACCGTATCAATCTAATAAACCCAAATACCTTACCTCTTGGTCAGTAAATCAACCCTTACACCTCCAAATTCACTTGTTATCCAGATATTTGTGCGCATATCTTCTTAATAACCTACAACCAAACAATAATTAGATTAAATCAATGCTAACCCTATTTCATCCCCAATGCCTAGACTTTTTTCAGCCTTGAAAAAACCTAACCCTATAATTTGTGTTTTGACCTTAACCGACTGTGTAGTCTATTGGAGGCAACTTCCCTCCAAGAATAAAAGGGCAACCTCCCAGCAACTGACTGAGAGACGAATGCCCTGAGAGACGAATGCAAGAAGGGGAAAATCAACACCATCTTACCCTCACACTGAACATACTTAAGACACCAATTATTTGCTAAAATTTCAAGATGTTCATTTGGGTCGAGTAAATTAGAATATTTAGGTCATATTATATCCGGTGAAGGTGTAGCTGCACATGCCTCAAAAGTGGATGCAATGGTGAACTGGCCCCTCCCAAAAAACATAAAGAGTTTGAGAGGTTTTCTAGGCTTAACTAGTTGCTATTGAAAGTTTGTGCTGGAGACCTCTCACTGATATGTTGAAGAAATGAATGTTTAAATGGACCGCTCAAGCCACTAAGTCATTCAAGAGGGGTGGCAATTTTTGACACGATAATCCGTTTATGGTAATAACCCGAAATGACCCGAACATGACTCGAACATGACTTGATTAACTTGTATAGATTTAAGAGTACCCAAAACTTATACTCAAATCAAAATCAACGCGACCCGAAAATAACACGACTAACCCGAATTGCCACCCTTTCGACCAACTAAAGGAGGTTATGAGCAAGACCCCAGTAATTACACTACCCAATTTTGACGAGCCATTTGTTTTGGAGACCGATGCTAGCAATGATGGCATTAGAGTTGTACTAATGCACGAAGGCAAACCCTTAGCTTACATTAGTAAAGCCATTCCTCCAAGAAAAAAGGGCCTATCCACAAATAAGAAAGAATTATGGGCTCTTATATATGCAGTAGAAAAATGGAGGCATTGTCTCTATGGCCACCATTTTGTAATCAAAACTAACCACCAAAGCCTAAAGTATCTTTTAGAACAAAGATTCACCACTATGATTCAGTAGAAGTGGCTTACCAAACTATTGGGTTTTGACTATGAGATCACCTACAAGAAAGGTAGTGAGAATAAGGCAGGTGATGCCCCTATTAAATAAATTAAAAATGTGTAGTGTGAGTAACGAGAGTTGTATATCCAAGTACAGATACTATGGAAGCAACATAGCTAGTTGGTTTACCATAACATATTAAGGAATGCTAGGTGAATTCTTAAAGTAGATTAGTTCGATCAGTAACCCTTGTCTCCGCAGCACCAGGACCAATACCTATTTTTTACCAAAACCTGTCTCAAGAAGAATGGGAGACCATGCCAATCTGTGTCAGCTTTCTACTCTACAATCCTCATGGTTGCAAGAGATTCACAACAGCATGAAAGATGATGAATTGGCACAATAAGTGATGGTTAAACTAGTTCAAAAGTCTGAAAACATTCCCAATTATTCATTATCGAACGGCACCATCAGATATCATAATAGGCTTTATGTGAGCAGTAATGGTACACTAAGACAGTCTATCATTCGAGAGCTTCCTAATAATGCTACTAGAGGTCACTCAGGCAAGAATGCCACTTTGAAAAGAATTGAGTAGCTATTTTTTTGGCCTACTACAAAATAAGAAGTGGAATCCACAGTTGCCTCTTGTGAGGTTTGTCAAAAAAGCAAAAGTGAAAATGTGTCCTATCCTGGCCTTTTACAACCACTGTGGCACTGCCCATCCCGATGCACCCTTGGGAGGATATTTCAATGGATTCATTGAAGGACTTCCCCACTCGAAGGGCAAATGCGCAATTTGAGTAATCACCGATAGAGTTACAAAACATGCCCATTTTATTCCGTTAACTCACCCTTATACAACATCCTCTATTGCCCAAATTTTCTTTGATTATGGCCTACCTAAAACCATTGTCTTCAATAGAGACCCTCTCTTTCTAGGCCAATTTTGGACACACCTATTCAAATTATTGGGCACTAAACTTCATCATTCAACTTCCTATCACCCCCAAACAAATGACCAAACAGAAAGACTCAACTAATGTGTGAAGAACTATCTCGGATGCATGACCAGTGATAGACCAACCAAGTGGGTGAAATGGCTTTCTAATGCTGAGTGGTGGTATAATACAGCCTTTCACTCTACCTTATAAACTAACCCATTCAAAGCTCTATATGGTTATAATACCCCACATCATGCTATTCCCTAACAGCCTCACCCTCATTCTTGTAATCCAGACCTTAACCAATTTATGGAAGAAAGAAAGTCTGCAATCCAACTCTTAAGAGAGAGGTTACAACAGGCTCAACATTGTATGAAACTCTATGCTGATAATGGAAGGATTGAAAGGGAATTTGCAATAGGTTGACGGGTGTACTTAAGGCTCCAGACCTATAGACAGACCTCGGTTGCTATGAGAAAACACCACAAGTTATCCCCCAAATTCTACGGCCCTATCAAATCAAAGCAAGAAAGGGCAAGGTTGCTTATGAGCTGTAATTACCTGAAAATGTGAGTATCCACTCAGTTTTCCATGTTTCGCTACTCAAGAAACGAATTGGTGCACAGATCACTCCCATCATTGCGCTACCACTAACAAACGAGGTAGGTCAAGTCATTGTTTAGCCTATTGCCATCTTAGATCGCAGCCTAGTACGAAGAGAATCAATTCCAGTCACGCAAGTTTTGGTCCAATGGTTCAATACATTTCCCAGTAATGCCACATGGGAGAATTCTGATGATATGTTGTGCAAATTTCCTAATTTTGATCCTTGAGGACAAGGATTTTTTCGAGGGAAGGCAATTATGAGATTGAAGTCATTTGAGGTATTTTTTGCCTAATCTCCAAATCAGTTTTGTCTAACTTGTTAGACAGCACTCTTAGTTAAGAAGTTTGTTTGTGATTGGTGGATTGTAAGTCGGTTAGTTAGACAGAGAGCATGTTTGTGATTAGTGGATTGTAAGTCGGTTAAAAGACAGTTAGTCAACCTAAGCAACTGATGATTCAAGTTGTATAAATTAGCCATCGTAACAGATCAGTTTTTGGAAATGAAATAATATCTCTTTCACATATTTCTCTAATATTTTCTCTCTATTTCTGTTTCTCTCCCAATTCTGCTCTATCATCTCATTCAGTCAAAATTCCCCAACAATTACAAGTCAGATCTTGAAGAATATCCTATAGTGGGGGCTGTTTTTGCACACAATCGTGTGATTATATGAAAATTTAATGAATTAGTAAGAGAAATATCATATATATATACATAGATAGAAAGTGAGTGAAATAAAAAGCGAAGCGAATAAGCAATGGTTACCTGAAAATAGGGGCGATCACGATGAGTGGGGTTAGAAGAACGGCGGAGAGGTTCGGAGTCACGTCGACTGATGTGGTTGTGGTGGCGACGATTGATGTGGTTGTGGTGAGGAACTCGATCTACATACGAATCCAAACGTAATTCGGCGTTGTTACGACCAAAACGAGGCCGACGATTATAGAATAGCTCCGAAGCGCTCGTCATGCAACACGCACACCTATTCTATTCTGATCAAATTCAAGGTATTAATATCGAAGAGGAGAGAGAAACGAAACAGCAGCGAATGGTACATGTACTTTCAAAGAAAGAGCGATTGTGTCGATGATGGAGATTGAGAAAATTACACAGACGTTGTTGGCTGCTTCCTAGAAGCTAAGCTGCGTGCGTTTGGTAAAGCTAAGGTGCGTCCGTTTGATACGTATTATTATATCATATAAATTATTATATTTGAACCGGATATTTCTATTTAGATACCCCATCACTGTACGCCCCCCATTTTTTGGGTCAAATCCTTTTTAACCCTCCCACGCTATAGGGGTTTGAGTTGAAAAAACAAGCAGGGGCCTTTAAGACAACGACGGTTGTGGCACAACCTCCCATTTTCGTCCTCTATCTCACCCATCAATGAGTTAAACTTCAGCCTCACAACTCCCTCAATAGAGACTTTCCACTGGCCATCACCACTATCGCCGAAGTCACTGTTGATGATGGTAAAATCCAACAGGGGTGTAAAACGGACGGATACGAAGCGGATACCATAGTATCCACATTCGTATTCGCTAAGTCTTCACACTATCCGTATCCGTATCCGCCCGGATAATAATTTCAGTTATCCATATCCGTATCCTCTCGGATTTTCCAGATTCGGATAATATCCTTATTCGTTTTTATTATTTAAGATACATTAAGATACACATAACATATTAAACACTAATTTATTCAATCAATTAAATATATAAGTTTTCATTCCATGTAAGATATAGAGAATGTGTAAAGCATCAAATTAAACTATATAAGAAGGTTCGAGCAAAAGTACTAACCTTTAATGTGCATTTTCTTATTCAATTGTGTGCCATTGAAATTTGTATCCTCTTTAGTTTCTCTAATGTTTGAACAAAACTAAAGTGAAGCGTCATCTTACCTGAAAAGTATAACTCAATTAAAATATTAACGGAGAAAACAAAGAATATATTATAATAAAGAAGGGATGATTAGCTTTTGTAGACATATCAAAAAGTAATTAGTAAAAACAACACTGAATAATATAAAATTGTACACACATATAAAAAAAAATTGGTGTATTAGAGCCTCTTCAATGTGTGCCTAAACATATCTTTAAGCTATCCAAACATGATCTAACATATATTTAAGCCTCTTTAATCTGAGTTTCAATGAGTTCTACCAAATAAATATATATTAGATCATGAGGAAGCTTTTCACATAATCTGGCAGGGCATATCTAGGACAAAAATCAGGTGTATGTTATTTAAAAGGGAAGGTTTTAGTAAGAATTTAATCGAATAGTTTGTGTTTCATTTTTGTGCTCCATCAAGGACGTTTGGAGGATTCCACGAGATAATAGCATAATATTTTTCATAATAAAAATTCCCCCTTCACTCCACACGTCATGGAGATAATAAGCTTTGTTGCCATAAGCTTAATATGTGAAAACCAATAATCAAATGTACAAATAAGGTGGCCAACAGCTCATGAAAGCTGAACAAGAGATCACCCAACAAAAAAATAAAATAAAAATTGAGCTTCATTTTGTTATAAAAAATAAAATGAGGATATTCAAACCACTAGACCAGTAATCCAGTGAGCCTTTTCCAAAATTGAACAAAATTCATTCCAACAATCTCAAAATTCACTTTCTTTTCTATGCTAGCAAAAGTTCTGAAAATTACATATTTTCTCAACAATAAGGAACAACACAAGATATCCCTCAAAAAAATCATTTATACACCTGTTATTGGATCGATCAAGTGAGCTGGAAGATGAGTCAGGCAGGGGGGGAGTGACCGGACATCGGACCAACTGATTGGTACACTGGCGCTGACAGCGGAAGATGATAACAGTAGACGGAAGCGGCAGCGGAGCCTAAGGGGAAGGCAGCGGCGCAGAGCCTAAAGGGGAAGGCAACGACGTAAAGCCTGAGGGGAAGGCAGCTACGTTAGATTTTTCATTTCCCCCGTGTTTTGTTTTGCTTATTAGGTTAGGGTAGGTTAGATATTTAAAGTTTTCATAATTACATTTATGCCCAATTTTTATTTTAAGTTTTAGTTTATATCTAAAATATTATATGACTAATATTTTACATGTATGTTAGACGAATACGGATATCCGGTAAAATGGATACTCTGTGTCGGATACGGATTATCCGTGTCGGATACTACTACTATCCTTATCCGTATCCGTTTTCTCGGATATTTTTATAGAGTATCCATATTCGCATCCGTTTCCATTTTTTCGGATAAATATCCGCAAATTCGGATTCAGATATCGGACGGATACGGATTTTCGAATATCCGTTTACAGCGCTAATTGCACACATTTATTGACAGTTCATGTGTAAAAAAGGTTGTGAATTTGAAAAAAAAAAGTTACACCTCTTAAAGATATATTATTTGAAAAAATAATGTTGCATACCTATGTCCGGTTCGAATAGAAATTTGATGTCTTTGAGACATCAAATTATTTGATGTCTTGGATTATGATTGATCAATGCCGCTGGTGTGGATCCATTTTCATAAATGATGTGAGTTTCCACCAACATTGTTGACCAATCAGAATCCAAGACTTCAAAAAATTTGATGTCTCAAAGACATCAAACTTTTTTCGTCCAGTTCTTGTTTGAATTTTTCGACCCAGCCCCTGTTTGAATAAAGGGTGTGACTCTTTTCTGGATCTGGATTTTTTGTTTTAAGTTGCTTTATCTCTTAGGCCATCTCCAATGGGTGGTCTTATATTCTAAAATTACATGTTTTGGTTTCACAGTGGGTAGAGAAAGATGTACATTTTGAGAGAAAATGTAGGGACAATATAAATCTGCATTGTGCTTAGATGGTGTATAAGTGGGACCCAGAAGCTGGATGGCAGACTGTTGCCCGTCCAAACCGTCAGACGGCAATCAGTTGTCCGTCTAAGCCCTTTTAAAAAAAATCTCCTTAGCCTCCCCACTGTGTGCTTACCTTGAAAATAGAGGTTGAAAATAATATTTCTTACCTTGGATGACTGACACTTCTCCGTCCAGCTGCTCCACCTCACTAATTTCGCATTCCCTTAGCGTCCCCACTGTGTGCAAGACCCAAACAACGTACTGTAAACAATGTAAAAATACATCTTATTTAGCCTCTCCATTGGAGGTGGCCTTATGATTGATATTATTTTCTTTTTCTTTTTACAAGTCTTGCGCATATAAATCTCTCTGGGAAAGTCATGATTCATTCGAGATGTTAATAGGTATGAAGTGAACTTCATCTCCTGATTTTTAGGATTGCAAATATGAGAATCGTTTGGGAGCTGTTAACAGGGGTTTGATTGTTATTTTACAAGCCTTTTCTTTTAAAATTTGTATCAGACTTTTATGGGGATGTGGAAAGATGTGGTGGGTTTATTCAAAAATTCCCTTATTATATCTAATTTCTATTTTAAGAATTTTTTTTAGTTAAGTTCTATTGATGATTTAATTATTAATTAAGTTTTATTTATTGTTTGTGTAATTTTTTTCATTAAAATATTATGTGCTCCATGAATATTGTTTGATAAATATATGAATTTCATTTTTCTATGAATACAGTCTATTTTACTGTTTTATAATATTAACAGTAAATGTTATTGTTTGTGAAAATGTCACAAATATATAGCTATTTTATTTTCTGGTGCATACAGTAAAGTTTACTGTTTGTGTAATTTTTTTCTTTGAAATTTTATAAGCTTCATAGATCTTCTTTGATAGATCACAGAGATCAGATTTCAAAAATAGTACTTTTCAAAAAATGGATTTGCCAATCAAAAGTTATGATCATTTGAAGATTAAAAATAGGATGAAAAAAAAATTCCAACCACTTATGTAACTTTTCATAAGAAATTACGTGTGGTTGGTTTTAAAAGAGTAAAATTGAAAAAAAAAAGTTCCAAAAAATTAAGAATAGGATTATTTAATGGTTGAAAAGTCAACAGGACTTAGTTAGCGAAACTCTATTCTTATAAGACTTATATATAAAAAAATAAAGTTCATTTGTATGATTAACCAAAAACGATGAGGGGTTTCTTTTCTTGTGAATGCCAAATTTCATTTACCCGCTTGACTCATAAACGATGAAGTTTAATTCAAAAAAGTTGGGGGTCAAGAGGGTCGTGTGGATTAAGGGTGTGTATGAGAACCGAAAACTCGAAGAACCGAACCGAACCTAACCGTCCTTCACTACACCAAATCCTACGAATGGTCACGCTCAGCTCGTCATGGCCCAAGTCTGCGACCAACTGGTCACGGTCCAAGTCCGCGACCAACTCAATTTTTAGCGTGACCATATTTATTACCACAATAAATCATGGATGCTCTGGAAGTGATCACGGACCGAATCCCTGACCACTATAGGTCACGGACTTGGGCCGTGACCAGAACGTGACAACCTTGGCACCAAATTCGCCCCAAAACTCCCTCCAAACTGGTCGCGGATGGGTCACGGACTTGGACCGTGACCATAGGCATGATGAAGCACAAAACATACACAAATTGGGTCACAGATGGGGGCCGTGACCATTTCTGGATCTGGGTCACGGCTATGGGGCGTGACCATCCTCCGTTCCAGCAGTGATTTTGATGGAGAAAGGGTCGTTCATGGTGGGTCACGGCCTAGAGCCGTGACTAGGTTCAATCCATTAGGTTACCCCTTCATTTATTTGTCGCGCATGGTAGGTCACGGCTATAGGTCGTGACCAGGTTTAGAACTTAAAAAAAAAAGACCCGCTCAAAATCATTTATATCGAACGAATTCTCTCTCATGGCTTGTACGATTTCGTTTCGATTTGTGCGATTTCATCTCATTTCAATATATATATTTATGGTTGTATGTGTGTGTGTGTGTTTGTGTGTGTGTGTGTGGATGTATAGATTTATGTGTATATGTGTGTTTAACTATGAACAAATAAATGATTTTGTATGTCAATAAACCCTAGATTTTATGTATGTGTATGTATAGATTGTATGTGTATGTATGTATATGTTTATGTCAAAAAATTATTAGGGTTTAAGTAAACCCTAGATTGTATGTGTGTATGTATAGATTATGTCAATAAACCCTAGATTGTATGTGTGTATTTTTTTTGACAAAATATTATTCAAAACTCTAGACATTATATTTTTTTTTGACAAAATATAATTAAATGGATTTATATTAAGTAAAAAAAATTACAACCGCCTTGTTGTGGGTTATATGTATGCATAGATTTATGTCAAAAAAATATTAGGGTTTAAGTAAACCCTAGATTATATGTGTGTGTGTGTGTGTGTGTGTGTTTGGACAAAATATGCTTGACTTTTTTTTTGACAAAATATAATTAAATGATTTTTTTAAACATACGAGTCGCAAACACGTGTGCACATTACTATAGTGAGATATTGTTGGCTTAGTTGTTGGATACTATGTTGAATTTATTGAATTGATACTAGTGTCGATAAATGTACATGTTATTAAATTTATTAGGTGTGTTCTTGATTTGCCTATGAAAAAGTATATCACATATCTTGCAATTAATGTGAATTTTTTGACGTGTACGTCAAGATATTAGGAGGCTACAACTTGACATGGAACAAATACAACTTGATTCCGTTCATTCATATTTTAACTTGACATGTATGTCATAATTTTGTTGATTTCATGCAGTTATGTTTTAGTTTGAGATTTGTTGTGATTAACTTGATTGGATATGTATTTTAAAACCTTAAAATGGCGGCATAATAATCACAACTACATTGATATTATAGGCACCGAGTTGATATTATAGATTTTTGTTCTACTTTGCCTTTGTGTACTTTTCTTTACATATTATAGGCAGCAGGTTTCTCACGTGCGTTCGAATTGCGGTGTTAAAATGGGGGAATGAATCTGCGTCATATGTAAATCCACGACATATTATAGGGCAGTAGATCTAATTCTTCAGTGGTTTTGTGAGGTACTTTCTTTAATTTTACATACCCATTCTTCATAACACATTGTTTACGTATTGCAGATCTAACCAATTAGATATCAGCTCTTCATTACATACCAGTTCTTCATTACACACCAGGTACTCTTTACTTTAACTAAAGTAGTTATATAATTGATATACATTATCTATTAAATCTTTTCGATGATAGAAGGAGTACGGGATAATTATTGGTTTTGTTTGGTTTGGTTATTGGCTTGTTGTTGTATAGTATGTTAGAAGGAGTATGGGATAAATAAAAGGAATATGGGATAATTATTGGTTTGATTGTTGGCTAATATGCTGAAAATATTTCAGACTCCTGATTTCAGAATACGACGATAACTTGCTAATGTCTAGACATAAGCTTAAAAACATGGCGTTAGAGGGAGAAACTCGAAACATCCCACAAGCGGCCCCGTGAGAGGGTGAAAATACGAAACAGCCCCAATACGGTCCCGTGAGAGGCACCGACACCTCTCACGGGACCAATGTAACTCGTAGGACTGAACGTGCGATCACAGGACTCCCGATTTCAGAATACGATGATAATTTGAAAATATGAGGACTTAAGCTTGAAAACAAGGTGTTAGAGGGTGAAAATACGAAACAGCCCCCGTACGGTCCCGTGAGATGTATTAACACCTCTCACGGGACCAATGTAACACGTAGGAACTGACCGTGCGATCACGGGACTTCCGGTTTGAGAATACGATGATAATTTGAAAATAAGAGGACTTAAGCTTAAAAATAAGGCGTTAGAGGGGAAAAATATGAAACAACCCTCGTACGGTCCCGTGAGAGGCACTAACACCTCTCACGGGATCAATGTAACACGTAGGAACTAACCGCGCAATAACGGGACTCCCGATTTGAGAATACGACGATAATTTGAAAATATGAGGACTTAAGCTTGAAAACAAAGCGTTAGAGGGTAAAACTCGAAACAGCCCCTGTACGGTCCCGTGAGAGGCACCAACACCTCTCGCGGGACCAATGTAACACGTAGGAACTGACCGCGCGATCACTGGACTCCCGATTTGAGAATACAACGATAATTTGAAAATATGAGGACTTAAGCTTGAAAACAAGGCGTTAGAGGGTGAAAACTCAAAACAGCCCCCGTACGGTTTCGTGAGAGGCCCCAACACCTCTCAGGGATCAATGTAACACGTAGGAAATGATCGCGCGATCACGGGACTCCCGGTTTGAGAATACGATGATAATTTAAAAATATGAGGACTTTAGCTTGAAAATAAGGCGTTACAAGGGGAAAACTCGAAACAACCCCCGTACAGTCTCGTGAGAGGCACTAACACCTCTCATGGGACCAATGTAACACGTAGGAACTGACCTCGCGATAACGAGACTCCCGATTTGAGAATACAATGATAATTTGAAAATATGAGGACTTAAGCTTGAAAACAAGGCGTTAGAGGATGAAAACTCGAAACAGCCCCCGTACGGTCCTATGAGAGGCACCAACACTTCTCGCGGGACTAATGTAACACGTAGGAACCGACCGCACAAAAATGGGACTCTCAGTTTGAGAATACGACGATAATTTGAAAATATGAGGACTTAAACCTGAAAATAAGGCGTTAGAGGGTGAAAACTCGAAATAGCCCCCGTACGGTCCCATGAGAGGCACCAACACCTCTCACGGGACCAATGTAACTCGTATGAACTGACCGTGTGATCAAGGAACTCCCGGTTAGAGAATACGATGATAATTTGAAAATATGAGGACTTAAGCTTAAAAACATAGCCTTGGAGGATGAAAACGCTAAACAGCCCCTGTACGGCGAATAAAAATCTACATCAGCTACAGAAGCTATATATGGTTTATATAACAGCTATATATGGCCATATTTTTTTTGAAAGTGGATTAACCCCTAATTTATTTGATTATAAGGAAGAAAAGCCCTTCCAGGTGGCAATATAAATACTTAGAAAAGGAGCAAGTCTAGTTTAGCAAATTTTGGTAATAATCTTGTAAAAAAAATTACAAAGACTAATAGGCCTGAAGTAACCACTATGAGTATGATTATGGGATTTCGGTATGAGGGAAATGTTAGTAACATTCCAAGATTTTGGAATGGTTGCTCCTAAGAAAAAACTTTGAATTGCATTGGTCAGGTCCATTTTTATAATCTCCCGACACTTTAGAAAGAAGACTCCATTAAAACCATCTACACCAGCAGCACTATCCCCATTCATGATTTTAATAGATAATAAGATTTCTTCTCCACTAGAAATCTCAGTGAGAGTCTTATTCATTTCATCTGTCATCATTTTAGGAATAATATTCAAAAGAGCATTATCATTTGAAACTGATTCTTCTTAAAGAAGATTTTCAAAATAATAATGAGTTCAGAGGAAATGTCAGCCTGGGACTCTAGCCATTTTCCATCCTTGTCCTTCAGTCTGTGGATCCAGAGATTTCTTCTCTTTTGCTTTACAACAGCATGATAAAATTTTGAATTTTTGTCTCCATCTTGAATCCACTGGTGTTTAACTTTCTGCTTCCCGAATTGTTCATCTAAAGCCATTGAAAAATTGAGTTTTACTTGGGTTGCTTGCATCTCTTCTCTAGAAAAATTAGATGGATCATTCATATACTGGTTTTCTTTGTCCAACAACTCATGTTCCAGGTCTGCTACTTGTTGAAATATGTTCTTGAAAACATATGTGTCCACTTCTTAAGCTCCTGCTTGAATATTTTCAATTTCATTAAGAATTTCATCATGAAACACCCTTTGCATTATTCTTCCCAAGAAAGCTTCACTATTCTTTGAAAGTCCTCATGCATAGTCCACATGTTTTGGAATTTAAAAGGATTGATGATGTTATCATCTTGAGTTTGAATTGAAATCAAGAGAGGAGAATGATCTGAACAGTTCTTATTAAGATGCTTGATTGAAGTATTTTGTATAAAAGAGAGCCAAGTAGAGTTAATCAAACCTCTATCCAATCTTTCACATATAAGTTTAGCATCTCTTTTATTCAACCAAGTGAACTTTGAACCCCCATATCCCACATCTATAAGGCTTGTATCCTGAATCAATTGATTAAAATCTTCCATACTGACTAATCAACATTATTTCCTCCAATTTTTACAGAAGAGTGGGCTATGGTGTTAAAATCACCCATAACCAACAACGGATTATCATCAATCATTGACATATTAATCATTAAGCCTTCCCAGAAAGACAATATTTCTACCTTACAACATTTTGCATATACTAAAGAAATGCAGAAAGAGTTAGGAAAGAGAGGATGACTTATATTAAGGAGAACTTATTGAATACCATTATTGATCAACTCAACATCCATATCAAATCTCCAGAACCACTAAATCTTATTATTAGAATTTTCCCCACAGCCTTCAAACTTAAGGAAATTACAAAGCTCTTGAATCTTCTTAATCGAGTGGAAAACCGAGCGCCTGTGTAATACGCTAATCGTTGTTATCGGTTTTCAACCACAACATAAAAACCTAAACTTTAACTACACTCTTACGGAGTATAGTGGCTAGTCTGGGTATCGAATCCTCAGGGAACTAGGACGGACGAACATGACGACAAAGGTAAGACTGTTAACCCTAACTTGACTCTAAAAAGAAACAAAAAGATGATTGAGATGGGAAATAGCTAATTAATTAACTGCAAACTAAATTAAACTACTGCATTAACTATGTGAGCAAAATTAACTAACTAAGAATGACTTAATAAGAATGAAGGAAAAATAGGTTGGGAATACAATCCCCCAAACCCTAGTAGATATAGAATGCTAGAATTTTAAATTAGAAATTTAATTGAACCCGATCTTTAGTACTCCCAAGCATTACATATATGAGGTTCAAGACCGCATCATACATAATAAAAGGATGAGTAAAGCAGTGTCACAATAGCTACACGTGCATCACATCCTTAAACACCACGGTTACCTAGGGTCAACCGAGGTAAAAAGGTCTATGATGGTTGTGACAACTACACAACACGATTCATTCAAATTTCAATTCAAACCCTAGTTTCTACATGGCTAAATTACATCGAGTTGGGTTCATGCACACCAACCCTTAGAAATCTAGCCTAACATAGTGCAATTAATTAAAAACATGAATCCTACGTTGCATGTAATTGAATCAATAAGAAAACTATCTCTAAGCATGTATAAACGAATTGGTAACCCAAAAAAATAAAGAAAGCCTATAAATAAATTGACTACGAGATTAAGAAAGAAAGGATCAAACTTTATTTAAAGAAAACTTGTAATTTAAACAATAAAAGTACCTACTTGATGGAGAATTATTTTCTATAGTTCTAAGCTAATCTCCTACCTTCCTACCTATCAAAAAATATTCAAAACTATATTTTCTAAGTCAATACAATGATGCATTTACGTTTTAGAAGAGTTTGTAACATAATAAGACTCTTTGGACCAATCAGCATTTCAGGAGAATTTCGTGCATCAGACACCTCGAACCGGTTCACAGGTACCCTAAACTGGTTCGTCCCCCGAACTGGTTCACACTGTGGTTCGAGAAATCTTGCTGGTTTGAGCCTTCTTCTTTTTATTTCTAACACTTAGAAAAAATTTCATGTTTTCTTCCTTTCTTCTGTGGATTTTTCTTCAACTTCAAAGGGTCATAACTCTTTCACCGTAGCTCGGATTTGGGTGCCGTCTTTTCCAGTGTTATCATTATTCCGAGCTCTTTAAATTTCCAGTAGGACCCACCTCTAGGATTAGGCTGTATAGTTACAAAAATTCCCTTGAACGTTCCTTCCTAACCTTTTTTTCATGGTTTCGATTTCTCTTTCGCACCGCTTGCATACTTCACCTATAAAACACATAAGAGAAAAACAAAACACGAAATACTTGCCAACAAAGGTTAGTAGCATAATTACGAGTTAAATCCATCTCAATTGCATCGCTCGGGTTCACAAAGGTATCGAAATTAAGGGGATAAATATACGGTATTTATGCCCGATCAAATCCCCCTGACTTATAACTTTGCGCACCCCGAGCAATGTTAAAGAAAAAGAATAATGTCACAACTCTTCTAAACACTTTATTGGGATAGAATACCTTTGTCGCGGGCAAGCGATTGCATTTAGCGTATGCAACAAGCCATTAAACCCTTAAGTTACCCTAGTAGGATGAGTGTTGTCTCGTGAGGGTTTGCAGTGAATATACCCACAAAATTCGATTTCGACTCAATGAAAAATCAAAATACTTAAAAATTGTACAATTTAAACCTTTTGAAAAATAATCACCATAAATTCATATTAAAAAGAATCTCAATTTGTCGTGTGTGTGTGCGAAGCCAAAAATTAACCTCAAATTTCCACCGATTGATCATTACGTTGCTTTTCGAAAATTCGCTTCGATTTCAAAATCTCACCGAATACACTCGCAAACGAACCACTCGGAGGTGTGGCTATTCTCTCGGTATGCATAATTTATAAGATTAAATAATAATGGACACAAGTTCATGCACATAATTGGAAAGTCGGACTATTTGAGGTAAAAAGATCTCATCATCAGAGTACGGTTATAAGGAACGGAAACATCGCCTCTAGTTCACACCTTTAATCTCTTTCTTATTTATCTTTTAGTGTCTTAGCTCTCCACGCAATAATTAATTTAGCATTCCGGACTTGGTAGGACCTTTCAGGTTAAAGGTGTATTGGGTAACATGGAAATGGTCAGGAACTTCGAAATTGGAATTTTTTTCTTAAGATGTCACTTGGTGCTTTTTCGGGCTTTTGCTCATTTTCTATTCTTTTTCTCTATTTTTTTCTTTTTTCCCGCATATTTCTTTTACTTGCTATTTCTGTTGAGCATTTTTCTACTATTTTTTTGTTGCCCCTTTTTATTGCACTATTTGGACATACTTGATGACATTACCAATTTTCACAATTTCGGGCTACTTGGATTTTTTGGGTTACCAAACAAAAGGGAATTTTTTTTATTCGACTCAATTGGGTTATCAAAAGGATAATTTTTCACATCTTTTTATGGCTAATATTTTTGGATAATAAACGATGGCCTACTTCATTGTCCGAATTACTTATTAATTTACCATATGCATCTCGAGATTAATTTAATTTAGAGATTTATAGCACGCTTTTCGAGGCAACATCACACATGTTTCCTGTAACCGATCAAAACAAAGAATTGAGATCATCAACGACTTATTTAGAATGGTGAAACAGAGCTTTGAGTTAACCATTAACTCGGATTGATTTAAAAACTCAAAAAGATCGATAGGCTCGAAATCTCACCGGGTTTTGTTAATCTCCACACTTATTCGTTAAGTCGTCAATTTTCTCACAATTTCCATCTTTGGTCAATTTCGGCTTAATGCAATTGAGATTTAACAATTTGAGACTTCAAATAGAATAAAGGTGATATTTTTGAAAAATTTAAATTCCAATTTTTATTTATTTTGAAGAAAAATATTTTTGGTTTTTCAAAAAATTTCAATTTTTTTTTGGCATTTTTTAAAAATTTATGAAGTTTTAAAAAGACGCACTTATCACCCCCCCAACTTAGACTTTTGCATTATCCTCAATCAAAAGGACTAAAATCTAAAGAAGAAAAAGAATAAGTGTGACAAATAAAACAAGCAAATTATCAAAATGCACCAAGACATTATATGACACTCATACATGACTCAAAAATATAACAAAAATCACCCCATACGCGTTGGGGGTGCGACGACCTCTCATTTCTCTCCACAAATCACCCAACCCCTTGCACGGGATCCATTGCTCTCCTAGTCTCTCCCCTCTGCCTGTCATACACCAATAATCAAAATAAGTTGGGCCCTTGCCCATAAATAAAGGAAAGACTGAGAGACTTCTCGTGATTAATCGAAAAAGGATCCTCGTGATGCGTACTGCATGGATCGGGATCTAAGTCAGACGAGACTTGAGTCTTATCTTCAATTACCTCTGAGGACTCAAGTTGCATGGGTGGATGGTCATTGCGAAGAAACTCATCAATTTTATCTTTCCACTCGCTCTCTCCTAAATGACTCCATGAGTCCAATAGAGATTGGACTTCGTCGTTAAGGCTCTCATCCACCTGCCTGAATTCTCTCTTAAATTCCGCTAGGCTCAACTCCTCTAGCTCTTTTTCTTGCTTTGTTTCCACATCCTTCCTTCCTCGCTCCATCTCAAAATTATTCGGTGGTGTGGGTGGGTAGCAAGCGAGGAGAAAAGTATCTATCGTGTCTCGCCATTCGCTCCCCTCTAAGCACTCATATAAACCTCTCCTGATGCCCTCTAAATTGTCTCTCTCTCACTTAAGGTATCACTCATACTCTTCATTTCAGTTACTACGCATACCTCCCCTACCCTTCGCTCCATGTTGCAATCGCCGCTTTCACTTGATGTAACAAGGCATACCCCTATCGGCTCTCGTGTGTGGGTCCTTCCATGCTCGTGTGATGTCTCTAAATGATCTGTCTCTCGTGGTTCTCCTTCGTCACCTTCGTTCTTGATATTATTAAAAATATTTATCTCGAGGGTCATGTTCCTAAATGTTAATTTTATTCGTCCACTCTGAGTATTGATGAGTGCATTAGCCGTAGCTAAGAATGGGCGACCAAGGATAACGGGAACATGATTGCTCGAGAGAATGGAGGGTTCCTCATCCAAAATGACAAAATCCACCAGGAAGTAGAAAGTGTCTATTTGGACAATCACATCCTCAACGATTCCCCGAGGCTTCTTCACAGAACAATCCGCGAGCTGGAGAGTCATATTTGTGGGCTTAAGGGCTCCCAAATCTAGTTTTTTATAGATGGAATAGGGTAGAATGTTAACACTCGCCCCTAAATCTATACTTTAACGGAAGGTCACTCGATAAAACCGAACTGACATTCTGGGCCAAAAAGACGTTCTTATTTACCTTTAGCTTGCGTTTCACCGTGAGTAAGTCCTTAATGAACTTAGCGTATGCGGGAATTTTCTGTATAGTCTCTAGAAAAGGTAAATTAATCTTTACTTGCTTGAGGACGTTCAAAAATCATCCCGAGAAGTCTCTTTAGAGTGCGGGACCAACCGTTGAGGGTATGGGGCAGCGTTGGGGGGTTTCACCATGACCTTGGGTCCGCCAGTGTTATCTTTTTTATCACTCTCAATTAAAGGGGCATCTTCGGCCACTTTCGTGTTGGGAAAAACCTCTTTAGTTTTAGGTGCGTATTGTGAGGGAGGTGACAAGTCAACTATTCTCCCACTACGTAGAGTGGTAACTGCGCTACATTGCTCAGGATGGGCATGGGGCGTGGAGCTAACACTAGTTTGACCTTGGAGAGGTCTTTGACCTTGGGCAGGAAACTTGCCCTTCTCTTGGATACTCAACGTTGATTGCATCTTTGAAATAGTCGCATTTATGCCGTTGATCATGCGCTCATGTATAGCAGTGGTTGCATTCTGGGCAGTGATAAATTGGTTTATCGTATCCTCGAGAATTCTTCACGGTGGAGTGATATATGGCCCTGGAGGTGATGGTGCTTGCACATGTCGCTGCATGTGTGGTGCTTGTTGAAAGTGTGACGGGAGGGGCAACAAGTGAATTATGATTCATCACAACATTTTATTGCCCATAGCTAAAACCAGGATGGTTTTTCCATGAAGGGCTATAATAATTCTCGTGCGGTGCACCGAAATTACCCTTAAATCCTCTTACACCACTCACTTTCTCTTGAATCATATCTTTGTAGGCGGGTATCTTCGGTCATTCCTCTGTTGAATGTCCCGCCTCACAAATAGCACACACCTTCTCAATGGGGTTCGAGATGGAGCTAATTGGTCCTCTTGCACATATCTCAAGTACTTCTCGCATTCCTTTCTCAAGTAGATCGAGTCGACTGGCCGTCATAGTATCCTTTTCTCCGTGAAATAGGTCGGCCGTCGATGGAGTGTTGGTCGTTTGGCGTGTTCGATTATGAGCACTAGGGTCAGATGTATCCCATGCTTGGGTAGTCTCGACGACATACCTCAGGTGAAGCTCGGCATCGTTGGCGTCTAGGTCGATAAATGGACCATCACACATGATTTCAACGAGTTATTTAGAATTTATATTCAACCCATTATGGAGGAATGAGATTATTTGCAATTTATCAAATCCATGATGAGGGCATGAATTGATTAACTCGTTAAAACGCTCGTAACATCGATCAAACGACTCATTTTTTGATTGTCGAAAGGTTTGAATTTGAGCCTTGATGGAGTTCGTTCGATGTGGAGGAAAGAATTTCTTAAGGAATTTAGATTGCAAGTCGTTCCATGATGCAATCGAGTTTGAAGGTAAAGACCATAGTCAGGTCTTAGCCTTGTCCTTTAGCAAGAATGGGAAGAGTTTGAGGCGTATCACATCTTTTGTGCAAGTTTGATCACTGAGGGTCTCGCACGCCTCCTCAAATTCCCGGATGTGGAGATATGGCTTTTCTGATTCCATTTCATGGTAGTTAGGAAGTATCTGGATCCTCCCATTCCTAAAGCGAAATTGCCTTGTATTATACGGGAGTAAAATGCATCCCGGAGTGACAGTTCGTTCGGGATATAAGATTTCTCTCAAAGGGCTGTACGGGACCTCTTCCTCACCTGCGTCTACACTACCGTGTTGTGATATGGCTCTCTCACTTGATTAATCTGTATCCTCACTTGGTATGCTCGAAGCGTGCTCTGTGGTGTGTCCTAAAAGGGATGTCGGAGTGTAACTTGCAATTGAGTGTGGAGGTGTGGGAGGTGGAACCCAGAATTGTGGAACGTTTGGAGTGTGAGGGATATTGGGGTCGTACTCAACTATCGGGTTTTCGTTAATGTTGTTTGGAGTATTTTGAGGAGTTAGAGTGAGTTTAGGATTTTGCATTAACAGGCTTTTAAGAGATGAAGTTTTTTTTTTAATTTTTTTTTGGTCGAAGTTTTAGATTAACGGAATCTAACCTACGTCTACCTAATTCCCCGGCAACGACGCCATTTTGATCGAGTGGAAAATCGAGCGTCCGTGTAATACACTAATCATTTTTATCGGCTTCCAACCACAATACAAAAACCTAAACTTTAACTACACTCTTGCGGAGTATAGTGGCTAGTCTGGGTATCGAATCCTCAGGGAACTAGGACGAGTGAACGTGATGATAAAGGTAAGACTGTTAACCCTAACTTGACTCTAAAAAGAAACAAAAAGATGATTGAGATGGGAAATATCTAATTAACTAAGTGCAAACTAAATTAAACTACTGCATTAACTATGTGCGCAAAATTAACTAACTAAGAATGACTTAATAAGAATGAAGGAAAAACAGGTTGGGAATATAATCCCCTAAACCCTAGTATATTTACCGTATAGAATGCTAGAATTTTGAATTAGAAATTTAATTGAACCCGTTCTTTAGTACTCCCAAGCATTACATATATGAGGTTCAAGACCGCATCATACATAATAAAAGGATGAGTAAAGAAGTGTTGCAATAGCTACACGCGCATCTCGTCCTTAAACACCACGGTTACCTAGGGCCAACCGAGGTAAAAAGGCCTATGATGGTTGTGATAACTACACAATATGATTCGTTCAAATTTCAATTCAAACCCTGGTTTCTACATGACTAAATTACATCGGGTTGGGTTCATGCACACCAACCCTTAGAAATCTAGCCTAACATAGTGCAATTAATTAAAAACATGAATCCTACGTTGCATGTAATTGAATCAATAAGAAAACTATCTCTAAGCATGTATAAATGAATTGGAAACCCAGAAAATAAAGAAAGCCTATAAGTAAATTAACTACAAGATTAAGAAAGAAAGGAATAAACTTTATTTAAAGAAAATTTATAATTCAAGCAATAAAAGTACCTACTTGATGGAGAATTATTTTCTATAGTTCTAAGCTACTCTCCTACCTTCCTCCCTATCAAAAAATATTCAAAACTATATTTTCTAAGTCAATACAATGATACATGTACGTTTTAGAAGAGTTTGTAACATAATAGGACTCTTTGGACCAATCAGCATTTAAGGAGAATTTTGCGCATCAGACACCTCGAACCGGTTCACAGGTACCCTGAACCGGTTTGCCCCCCGAACCGGTTCACACTGTGATTCGAGAAATCTTGCTGGTTTGAGCCTTCTTCTTTTCATTTCCAACACTTAGAAATTTTTTCATGTTTTCTTCCTTTCTTCTAGGCATTTTTCTTCAACTTCAAAGGGTCATAACTCTTTCACCGTAGCTCGGATTTGGGTGCCGTCTTTTCCAGTGTTATCGTTGTTCCGAGATCTTTAACTTTCCAGTAGTCCCCACCTCCGGGATTAGGCTGGAGAATTAAGAAAACCCCTTGAACTTGCCTTCCTAGCCTTTCTTTCATGGTTTCGATTTCTCTTTCTCACCGCTTGCATACTTCACCTGTAAAACACATAAGAGAAACACAAAACATGAAATACTTTCCAACGAAGGTTAATAGCATAATTAGGAGTTAAATCCATCTCAATTGCACCGCTCGGGTTGACAAAGGTACAGAAATTAAGGGAATAAATATATGATATTTATGCCCGATCACTTCTCTAGCTTGATTTTTGGTTCCAAAGTAGCTAAGAAAGGAATAGAAGCTATATATGGTTATATATAGCAGCTATATATGGCCATATATAGCAGTTATATATAGCTATATAGCACCTATATATGGCCATATCTAGCAGCTATATGTGGCCATATATCGCAGTTATATATGAGCCTATATAGCTGTTATATATGGCCATATATAGCTGCTATATATGGCCATAAATAGCTGCTATATAAACCATATATAGTTGTTATATAACTTGAAAACAACGCGTTAGAGGGCAAAAACACGAAACAACCCCTGTACGGTCCCGTGAGAGGCACCAACACCTCTCACGAGACCAATGTAACACATAGGAATTGACCGCACGATAATGGGACTCCCGGTTTGAGATTACGATAATAAATTTAAAAATATGAGGACTTAAGCTTGAAAACAAGGCGTTATAGGATGAAAAGATGAAACAGCCCCCGTACGGTCCCGTGAGAGGCACCAACACCTCTCACGGGACCAATGTAACACGTAGGAACTGACCGGGCGATAACGGGACTCCCGGTTTGAGAATACGACGATAGTTTGAAAATATGAGGACTTAAGCTTGAAAACAAGGCGTTAGAGGGTAAAACTCGAAACATCCCCCGTACGATCCCGTGAGAGGCACTAACACCTCTCGCATGACTAATGTAAAACGTAGGGACTGACCGGATGATCACCGAACTCCCAGTTTGAGAATACAATGATAATTTGAAAATATGAGGACTTAAGCTTGAAAACAAGGCGTTAGAGGGTGAAAACTCGAAACAGCCCCCGTACGGTCCAGTCAGAGGCACCAACACTTCTCGCGTGACCAATGTAACACGTAGGAACTGACCGTGCAATAACGAGACTCCCGGTTTGAGAATACGACGATAATTTAAAAATATGAGGATTTAAGCTTAAAAATAAGACGTTAGAGGATGAAGACTCGAAACATCCCCCGTACGGTTCTGTGAGAGGCACCAACACCTCTCGCGGGACCAATGTAATATGTAGGAACTGACCGCGCGATCACGGGACTGCCGGTTTGAGAATAAGACGATAATTTAAAAATATGAGGACTTAAGCTTGAAAACAAGGCGCTAGAGGGTGAAAACTCGAAACAGCCCCCGTACGGTCTCATGAGAGGCACTAACACCTCTCACGAGAATAACGTAACACATAGGAACTGATCACGGGACTCGCAGTTTGAGAATACGATGCGCTAATTTGAAAATATAAGGACTTAAGCTTGAAAACAAGGCGTTAGAGGGTAAAACTCGAAACAACCCCCGTACGATCCCGTGAGAGGCACTAACACCTCTCGCATGACTAATGTAAAACGTAGGGACTGACCGGATGATCACCGAACTCCCAGTTTGAGAATACGATGATAATTTGAAAATATGAGGACTTAAGCTTGAAAAGAAAGGGTTAGAGGGTGAAAACTCGAAATATCCCCCATATGGTCCCGTGAGAGGAACCAACACCTCTCACGGGATCAATGTAACACGTAGGAACTGACCGCGCGATAACGGGTCTCCCGGTTTGATAATACGACGATAATTTGAAAATATGAGGACTTAAGCTTGAAAACAAAGCGTTAGAGGGTAAAACTCGAAACAGCCCCCGTAAGAGGCACCAACACCTCTCGTGGGACCAATATAACACGTAGGAACTGTCCGCGCGATCACGGGACTCCCATTTTGAGAATACGATGATAATTTGCATATTTCCAAACTTAGGCATAAAAACATGGCGTTAGTGGATAAAAACTCGAAACATCCCCTGAACGGCCCCGTGAGTGGCACCAACACCTCGTACGGGACTAATGTAAGTCGTAAGAACTGACCGCGTGATCATGGGCTCCTGGTTTGAGAATACGACGATAATTTGCATATTTCTAGACTTAGGCATAAAACATGGCGTTAGTGGGTGAAAACCCGAAAAAGCCTCTGAACGGCCCCGTGAGTGGCACCGACACCTCGCACCGAACCAATGTAACTCGTAGGAATTGATATGTTGATAATTATAACTCATATACGCAATTTTTCATCTTGAATAATTTTTTTATAAAACTACTTGGTTATTGATATCATTTTTTTTTGTATCCTATCATTTGTAGGATTTTTGCACGTGGAACAAATGAAGGAGGCAATAGTTTACAACATGAAGATTGTTTATATAATGTTGTGGACATTCAGGATTATATTTTTTATGTGTTACAACCGTGCAGGCTTTTATTGTTTAGTTTTATGGCCGTGCGGACTTTTATAATTTGATTGTTAAATTTTATGGCCGTACGGGCTTTATAATAAGCAGGTTTTACATTTACAGGGTTTGGAATGTCCATAAAATATAGGAAACTCTGTGCAATTTTTTTTGGTCTGTTAATTACTAAGACGTGTAATATTTTTAAGTTTGTATATATATTAGTTTATTAACAACGTTCCCGTTTTGCAATTTGTGATTTTTTTATTGTTTTGCCAATAATAAATATTTGTAACACCTCATACGCGTCCATAAATATTTTTTTATTGTTTTGCCAATAACAACGTTCCCATTTTTATTTTTTCTGTCGCGCATAAAAATGGTCGCGACCAAAGTCCATGACCCGCAACTGTGACGAAAAATGGTCGCGACCAAAGTCCGCGAACATTTTTTTTCGTCGCGGTGTGGGTCACGGACTTTGACAGCGACCATTTTTTGTCACGGTTGGGGGTCACGGACTTTGGTCGCGACCATTTTTTTCATTTTTTTTATCGCGGCGTGGGTCACGAACTATGGCCGCAACCAATTTTGTCATGGTTGTGGGTCACGGACGAAGGCCGCGACCATTTTTTTTTCCGTCACGATATGCGTCACGGCCCAAGTTCGTGACCATCTTCCGTGACCGCCTGTGGGTTGTGACCATTTTTTGGTTACGGACTTGGGCCGCGACCCACATAATTGGTCGCGCTCGAAATTGTCACGGCCCAAGTCCGCGACCTACAGTCATGGTCAGGGATTTTAGCCGTGACCATTCGCCAGTTTTTGTGTAGTGCTTCGTGGGTTGGGTTGGTTCAGTTTTTTTCTCCATGGGTTGATTTTGGTTCTAAAAAATTGTGAACCAAATTGTTCGGTTCGGTTCTCAATTTTAGACCTGAACCAAACCGAGAACAGAATCCATGGAATCGACTCGACTAGTTGTTTGGATAATTTATAATTTATGTTAGGTATCTATTGTGCTACTTGGAAAATTGTTCTATTTTTATTTATATTTGATAATTTAGTTATGATGTAATGAAATTAGATAATTATTTTTTGTCAAATTGTGTGTGTGCACGAGCGATGTTTTCTTAAATAAATTATTTTAATAAAACATGTTAATTGAGAAAAATTAATTTCATGATTTGGTTAAAATGTAATGACCTTCGATAATTAATATTTACCAACTTTTAAGTTTTTATTTATTTATTATAAAATAATTTGAGCGAACTATTACTAATTGCAAAAATAATGTAAAACCGTGAACTAGAACCGTGAACTGATATCGCGAACCTGAACCATAAATCAGAATCATGAACCGTCCTGAATAAAATTGAGAGCCGACGATTCGGTTCTGGTAAGGTATCGATTCCGTTCTGGTTCCAAAACCATGCAACTGACCAACTTTGGTTCTGGTTCTGGTTTCATTGTGGAACGGAACCAACCCGACCCATGTACACCTGTAGTGTGGATATTGGCCTCGTTTGGTAATCCTTCACCACAAGTATAAATCCTTTTGTTATGATGCTTAATCAATGAATTTTTATTGAAAATCAAAAATTTATTTTGTATTTGATTCATCCATGAAAAGTGACATGATAATGTACAATATAATCAATAATATATTTTAATAATTATATTAGTACACACACACACACATACACAATATTACAGTTCACTATTTATACATGTATGAACTCGAATATGCTTTTAAAAATATATTTTTAATATTTAACGAATATCATAATTTATTGTAGATATGTGTGTATTATATTGTAAGTTAATAAAATTAATTATTACGTAAGTAGAAAAAAAATGCTTAAATAAAATTTGTTGGACTTTAAATCTAATACAAACTAGCATAACTGTAGAAGGGTGTTATAAACAGAAAAAAAGCAAAATAAAATAAATATGCTTTTTTTATTAAATAACATCCGAGAGGTACCCGCGAGGCCACCCAGAAGTCCAAAAGCCACCGCAAGTTTCAGCACCGCGGTGAGTCCCTACGCCACCGCAAGGGTCAGCGCTACCTCGGGCGTCAACGCCACTTCGAGTGTCGGCGCCACCTCAAGCGTCAGCGCCATTTCGAGCGTCAGCGCCACTTCGAGCGTCGCCGCCGGGACAAGGGTCGGCGCCACTTCGAGCGTCGGTGCCACAACAAGGGTCGGCGCCGCAACAAGGGTCGGCGCCGCAACAAGGGTCGGCGCCGCAACAAGGGTCGGCGCCGCCTCACCTGTCAGCGCGGATTCAAGCCTCAGCGCTACCTCAGGCGTCAGCGCCATTTCGAGCGTCAGCGCCACTTTGAGCGTCGACGCCGGGACAAGGGTCGGCGCCACTTCGAGCGTCGGCGCCACTTCGAGCGTCGGCGCCACAACAAGGGTCGGCGCCGCCTCACCTGTCAGCACGGATTCAAGCCTCGGCGCTACCTCAGGCGTCAGCGCCACTTCGAGCGTCGGCGCCGCAACAAGGGTCGGCGCCGCCTCACCTGTCAGCGCCGGTTCAAGCATCAGCGCTACCTCGAGCGTCAGCGCCATTTCGAGCGTCGACGCCGGGACAAGGGTCGGTGCCACTTCGAGCGTCGGCACCACTTCGAGCGTCGGCGCCACAACAAGGGTCGGTGCCGCCTCACCTGTCAGCGCGGATTCAAGCCTCGGCGCTACCTCAGGCGTCAGCGCCACTTCGAGCGTCGGCGCCGCAACAAGGGTCGGCGCCGCCTCACCTGTCAGCGCCGGTTCAAGCATCAGCGCTACCTCAAGCGTCGGCGCCGGGACAAGGGTCGGCGCCACTTCGAGCGTCGGCGCCACTTCGAGCGTCGGCGCCACAACAAGGGTTGGCGCCGCCTCACCTGTCTGCACGGATTCAAGCCTCAGCGCTACCTCAGGCGTCAGCGCCACTTCGAGCGTCGGCGCCGCAACAAGGGTCGGCGCCGCCTCACCTGTCAGCGCCGGTTCAAGCATCAGCGCTACCTCAAGCGTCAGCGCCATTTCGAGCGTCGGCACCATTTCGAGCATCGGCGCCGGGATAAGGGTCGGCGCCGCCTCACGCGTCAGCGCCACTTCGAGCGTCGGCGCCACTTCGAGCGTCGGCGCCGGGACAAGGGTCGGCGCCGCCTCACATATCAGCATCGATTCAAGCATTAGCGCTACCCCGGGCGTCAGCACCACTTCAAGCGTCAACGCCACTTCGAGCGTCGGCGCCGCAACAAGGGTCGGCGCCGCCTCACAGCATCAGCGCCACTCCGAGCAACGGCGCCAGGACAAGGGTCGGCGCCGCTTCAAGCATCAGCGCCACCACAATCGTACTACAGAAACGTTATTCGAGAAGCGCTGCTACAGGAGTTTCCATCATGAAACAGCAGGCTCTAAATAAACAACAGCACTAACACTTTACTTTCTTGCACAGGTTGCCTAGTCGAGCAAGCAGGGCTCGAACAGGCGCGTCGGGACCTCCTGGGAGTTTTGGCTTGGCGGCTGAGGGACAAGGTATGTTGAGCAAGCTCAACCACTTAGCACTATAGGAATGAGAGAATACTAGTAGAAAGACCCAGAAGCCACTCGAGGCTACGCACAAAAAATAAACTCTTTACAAGAAAATGACTTTTCCAGAAGAGGGGGTCCTCGAGGTCTCTCTCAAGAAAAATAACACTTTTTAGAGGGAGTGAGGCCTTAAGGTCCTCTCTCTCAAAGATTTGCAAAATTGCACCACAAGTTACCGTTTCAAAAGATAACTACCAAATCTGTTATTTTGTCTCCATTAGGGGACATATGTGCTTTTTGAGTTTTGGTCGGTGCCAGGTGGCGCCTGCAGAGGGGACAGGCAGCTGCCTGCAGGTAGGGACAAATGGTACACTTCAGACCACTTCAGACCCCACCAACTCTCTCAATTTTGGCGCCCAAAATCGCCAGCTCACCCCTTACGCCCATGTATAAATAGACCCCTGGGCAAGGTCAAAAGAGACAAGAAAAATTGCACTGTTACTCTGCTGAAATATTACCAGACCTACCTAGTATTCTCTCCCTGCTCATTCTCTTAGTGTTGAGTGCCTTGTTCCTTCACTCCCCACTGACAGCCATCACTCTCAGGTGTTTCCCTTGAGAAAATTACTATTTTGCTGTGAAAGTTCATCTTCTTGCAGGGAGTGAGTTGAAGTTTGAGTTCCATTGTTACCAGAAGGAGAAGTTTTCTTCAGAAGTTGCACCAGGAGACCTTGAAGACTTGCAGACAGTGTCCACTGGAGTGGGTCACGCCTCACCCTTTCCAGTTATTCATAGACCCCAGTCTCACTACCCTCCTACAATAACAGAATTGTCTTCACAAAATAAGTATTTAGATTTTATGGGTAGTTTTATAATTTAATATTTTAAGGGTGTTTTTGTCTTCACATAAATTATTTATAAGGATTCTCATGGGAAAGTAAGAATTCCACCTATATTGGATGGATTTTGATTCCACTCACTTTTCCACCTATATTGGATGAAACTTAACATCGCACTAAACACATTAATCTTACACTTTTTCAAGAATATTCGGAAGGAATCAGATTTCTTCCAATTTTACCACGTACCAATCGGGGCCTTGGGGTCCCTTCTTGTTTTTCCTTGATGTATTTAATATCTCTCGTTGTTGTTCCCAACACGTGTTAAAAGATTATTTTCTAAAAGTTATTAAAAATTCTTAAAGTTTCATAAAACTCGAAATAATATAAAATTTAAAATTTAATTACCATTAAACAATTGTTAAGAGAGGAAAAAATACAATGTTATAATATATATTTGCCAATAATTTAAAATAAATAAATTTATCACCTATAATTGACATTGATTTCAAATTTAGAACAATAGAAATTTGCGTGTTAGTAAATACATATGGTTTTTATTATTTTTTTTAATTAAGTGTATAATTGCATTGTTGATGTAAAAAACTAGATTGATTTAATTAATTGTTCACAAATAAATGTAAGAAAAAGAGACAAAGGATTTTTAAAGTGGTTCGGCTGGAAAAAAAAATCCTACGTCCACTGTTATGTATTGCCTTGGACTTGTTTAATTGCCTCTTGTCTAGTTGTTCATGTCCCTTTGATGTAGGGTTTATAATGTATTTATAGCCCATTGAGGGTGTACAAGAGTCGGAATATTAAAGGATGGAATGCCTTTATAACATAGGCATTTACATGTGTACAATGTTAATAATGTATACACCTATTGGCAATTTACTGTCATTGTTGGTCAGTCTTCCTAGTGTTAGTCGGGCTTCTTTATCCTGCTGGTCACCATTCCTTTAGTTGGACGGTGACTCGCCCTTGCTGACTTGGATTAGTGCCCAGATGGATAACACGTGTTCGTACATGAATGGTCCACGTAGCAGGATAATTTTTGGTATCATCAGAAGCCCCCCAATGTTTCATGCTTGAGGTTTTTTACAAGAGTATGGAACATTTAGCTCTTAAAGTTGCTCAGGCAACAATTTTGAGGCTTGGTCAGTTACCAACTTCCCATACTTGTAAATTTAATGACTTTAACTATCAGCACATAAGGAGGATGGTATTTTTGTAATTATCCACAACTTTAGCGAATCATTTTTGGGTAAATATGTATTTTCTATCTTTAGCCGCCAACAGTTCAATCGACGTTTCCTTTTAATCATTACCTTTCCAATTTTTGAGGTAACCTATAAAGGCGAGAAAAGCCACGTTCATCTCTTACCTCAAACTTTCTGAGTTTTTTCTGTCGTTATATCTTCAATCTCTCTCTCTCTTGTGCAATCGTTCTCTGTTCTTCAGTTCTTACTGAATCCTTAAATTTTGTAAGAATCTTTTCTTTTCTCCTTTTCTTTTTCATCAATCATGGTTTATCCTGTTACTTCTCTTGATTAATTCAGAAATGAATGGAATGTTCCTTCATGGGTAGAACAAGAACATCCTAGTTTGCCCACTGATCTTTTTTTATTATCTGAGGGTCACTGGTTTTCCTCCATTTTTATTACAAAATGTGGGTTTACCTTTCTCCCAAACCCATTTTGTCTTAAATTTTGCCAATATTTTGATGTCGTTCCAGCTAGGGTAACCCCCAATACCTAGAGAGTAGTTAATGGGGTATATAGATTAAATCAACTCCGTGGGACTCAACGAGGGATCCCAAAAATTATGTTTTGCTATAAGTGGGTAACTAGTGATACCACTCTCTACTTAAAAACTAGGATTGTGAACAAAGCATTAGTAGTTAATCTTCCTGACTCCAATAGAGATTACTTCGAGCATGGAGTAATTGTTAAAAATCAGCATTGTGCTCTTTTGAGTGGGAATGCTGAGTATCAGGGGCCTAGATACCCACCAGTGGTAATGGGATAGGTTGCATTTATTTATTTATATTTCTTTGTATATTCTGTTAATTGCTAATACTGATGTATACCTTGTTAACTTTTATTGTAGTTAATTGAAAAAGAAAGTGTCCCAAAGAGAGTGATATTAACCTTAGAGAGTTGAAATTCATGTGGGGCATTCACCAGAAAGTTGGAGAGGTGCATACCAGATCATTCTCATATTTGTTACAATATAGGAACACTATCACCTCATCCGTTGCTCGCCCAACTATTGCCTCACCCTCACCTTTAATCAACCTTGACCAAGACCCCATATTCACATCCTCTGTCACTTCATCTGGTAGTGGTGAACCTGTTGTTGCTTTCACCTCTTCTTTAGATTCAGATTTACCTCTTGCTACTGCCATGGGAAAGAGGAAGTTTCCTAATATTTTGGGTGGCATAGCTACTATTGGCTCCTCCAAACAAGCTGCTAATGGGGCAAAAAATAAAGAGGATGTTGGGAAGAATCCCCCGTCTAATAAGGAGGATGCTGGGAAGAAGCCCCCATCCAATAAGGAGGATGCAAGGAAGAAACTCCCAACTAAGAAAGATGATGAAAGCCACCTCAAGAGACTGAAAAGAGGACTCCCTTATAGGCTAGCAGAAGGGTCTTCAGTCAACACCAACCAACAAGAGTTGGTTAATTTATCTACTTCTATCTCACTAGTGGCTCATGTCCCTAGTTTAGCCAGATAATTAATAAAGTTTGGTACATTACCAGACCATAAGGGTGCCGTAGCTGCATTGCCCCGATCAAAGAGTTCTGAGAGGGTTGCTCAAAGTGTAGCTCTGGTAATTTCCTTTGCCTTCTTCATTTTCTTAGTTTGTTATTCCTGATATTAACTCGCCTTTTTTTCTTTTTGTAGTTTCTTGTTGACTTCAACAATATATTGGAGAAGGACAATGCCTTGCGTTATTCTTCTCATGAGGTTAAAGAAGATTTTAATGAGCTTAAGAAATTAATGCTTGAATCCCAACAGGCACTTGCCAATGAGCAAAAAAAAATGGGAGGAGAAAATAAAACTTGTAGAAGAAGATTCAGTGGTTGCTCGGGGCCTGGTTATTAGTTTGTAAAAAGACTTGAATGCTGAAAAAGCCTTGGTCATTTTAGAGAGGGCTAATATTACTAAGTTAAAGAAGGATTTGGACATCGATAAAGCCCTGGTTATTGCAGAGAGGGCCAAAAGATCTAAAGCCAGGGAGGATGGTTTCAATAAGGGCTAGGACAAAGCCATTGGGGCTGCTTCTTTGGAAATTGAAATTGCGAAGAAGAAATGCTTCAAGGATGGTTAGTCGGTCGCCTTGGTGGTGGTCGACACCCCTCAAGATTCTGAACTCTTCCTCAGACATAACCCAGGAGCTCCTCCTAACATGAATGAGGAGATTGATAATGATGAGGTTCTAGTGAATCCCTTATGGTGTTGGATTCTGCCGATCAACACTAAGTTGTTGACTCCTCTGCTCCTCTAAATGATAATTCGTCTATGCCTATTCCTGCCTCTACTTCTGCTGAGCCTACTCTAGATATGAAAAAGGTGTAGATCTGTCTGAGAAGCCTTTATATTTCTTTTCTTTTTGCTGATGAATCTGTACTTGACAATTTATCAATGAAAAAAAAGCTTCTTCCTCTTTTATTTGTCCTTTTTCTATATTTTGCACACTGCTGTTGATTGGATATTCTTCTTACACTTAATTGTTCATGGATAAACTGGAACACTTCTCCTCTACTGACTCAGAGCTACTCAAGATATGCAATGAACTTTTTAAAGCAGGTCATCTATCTCTAACCGAGGAAGAGCTACTGAAGTTTCTTGGGGAATATGTGTCTGAGCAAGCCAAGAAAGCTTACCTTCATCTGAAATGCCTTCTTGATCGGGAAGTGGCCAATAATGTTGCCTACTATGAAATGATTGAAGAGATGCAGGAGGACCATAAGGAGGTCAAGGCTCTTTTGCATGCTAATTATGAGAATAAGTATAAGGCCTTGAGTCAAGGTTGGGGCTTTGACCAGAAGTTGGAAAAAATTGCTTTTCACTTTCGAAAATAGGAATTTTTGCTCAACCGTGAAGTGGTAGAAGCCAGAGCCATTGCCAAACTGTTAGAGGAGGAGAATAATAATTTAAGAGATGATCTAAATGCATTGAAGTCTTCTTCTACTGCTGTTGCTACTATCGAAAAAGGTCATTATTTCTTGGAAATTGAAAATGACAGGTTAATGGAAGAATTAGAAGAACTAAAAAAGACCAAGTATGCATCTTCTTTCATTGTGAGAATTAAACCTAGTCGAGGTACTACAGATGAGGCTAGGACTCAATAAACCCTTTCTAACCAAGCTGCCCAACTGAAAGCCAAAAACTAAGCCCTTAATATTATGTCCTAGAAGCTTCAAACTCAATCCAAGCAGCTTGCCACTCAGTCTTCTCAGCTGCAAGTTAAGGATGGAGTGCTGAAGAAATTGCATTATTAAGTTGAGAGGTTAAACTTCCAGTTTCACAGGTAACCTAAAGAGATCTGGATACAAGGGTATAATGAAGCTTTGGGGCATTTTTATGCTAGGTTTAAACAGGCCAAGAATGAAAGCTACAAATGGGGTTAGACCAATCGTCTAACAGTGTTGAAGGTGGACCAAGATAACAAACTGTGGAAGTGGTATGATCATGGGCTACTCGACGCTGAAGACCCCCTTTAGACTGGATGTTAGCTGGATTCCTGTCAACACAATTCCCTAGGGCCCGATTTCTAAATATTTGGGAGATTATGGGTAGCACGATGAGCTGGAAATCGTCTGACCTCCTCATCTGCTAAATCGGCCAAGCAATAGCAATAGGAGAATGCTTCAAGACTTCAATTTCATCAATTCTCCTTACACTTTAGATGATCCTCCAACAGGCATGGATCCAGTTTCCAAAGCTGAGGGGAAACGCCCTTTAGAATAACGTCCTATATTTTTTTTGTAAACACAGTTATGTAATGAGAAATAAAATAAAATGAATTTGATCAACTTATCTTGTTAATCATTGGATGTGAATGTTTTCTTGATGTGAATGATTTATTCTTTTTCATTAGTTCTATTGACAAACTTATATTAAAATCTAAATTTACTATCAATTACCAATGAATACATAGGTTATACTAGCATACTTAGATTAAAATCTAAATTTGGAGTTAGTTACCCATGTATCTCCAAAGGTTTTACTAATACACCTAAGTGTTTAGGTTTTATGTATTAGTTACCAGTGGTGTGACCAGGCGTATGTGGAATATGTGCCTACATTCCTCTTGAGGAATCTTTGCAACGTTCTTCCTGCACTTTGCCTAGTAGGATAAAGATCTTATTTTATCCTCATACTTGTTGACCATCTTGAGGTCGTAATATCCTGTTTGGTGTGCTGCCGATCAAGTTTTGGGTGTGCCGACCAACCTTAGGCCTATTTTTTGGAGAACACTCTTGTGTCAAGCAACATTTTAAAGTTTTTATTGAAACTTTCAAACTTTATTCAAGATCAAATGTATGGGATCAAATGTATTGGTAGTGCATAGCACTAGTACTCCCAAAAATTTTGAAAAACAAAAATTGGAGGAAAGTATATTTTATTGACACTAAAAATTGATGTTGAACTCAGTACAATTGATTACATCACTGGTAATATTTTCTAAGATGCTCAGCATGCCACAAATTCTTGAATTCTTCTCCCTCTAAAGTTTTAATTTGGTAAGTTCCAGGTCGGGTGACTACTGAAATACGATAGAGCCCATGCCAATTAGCCTCAAGTTTATTATTTTTCTTGAGAACCTTCTTCATCACATAATCTCCTTCTTTTAAGTTGGTCGGCTTCATCCGTTTATTATAAAACTGAGTTGTTCGCTGCTGGTAAGCTGCATTTCTTAGGGCAGTATCTTCTCGCACTTCTTCCAGCATATCCAAATTCAATCTTCGCATTAGATCACTTACAAGAGAGTTGAGATCTAAAAATATATGGGATGGAAAACCCAACTCAATAGATATGACTGCTTCAGTCCCAAATGATAACATGTATGGGGATTTTCCAGCTGCAGTCCTCGGGGTTGTTCGGTACGCCCATAAAACATAGTGTAGGTCATTAATCCAGTTTCCCTTTGCATAATCAAGCCTTTTCTTCAACCCATTTAGCAGAGTTCTATTTGTAACTTCAGTTTACCCATTACTCCGAGGGTGACCTTAAGCAGAATGTAATTTTTGGATGTTAGACTGAGCATAATAAGCTGTGAATTCATCGTTGTCAAACTGCGTTCCATGGTCGATAATGATGGCATAAGGCATCCCATATCTGCAAATGATGTTCTTCCAAATGAATTGGTATACCTTCTCATAAGGCATGTCTATCAAAGGCTCTGCTTCAACCCACTCTGTAAGGTAGTTCACTGCAACAACCAAGTACTTGAATCTTCCTCAGGTGATCGACAATGGTCCGACCAAATCTATACCCCACATGAAAATAGCCAAGGTGAAGTTATTAGGGTGAGAGCAGTCTATGGAGTTTTTCGAATGTTAGAATACCTTTGGCATTTGTCACACTTTTTAGCAAAAGCTGCACACTTGCATTGCACACTTATTCGCTGCATAAGTGTTCTTCCCTCTGTGTGAGCTCCATAAGATCCTGCATGTACTTATTGAATTAGGTCTAGAACCTCTACTGGATGAACGCAATGCTACAAATTAAATGTCAATCCTCTCATGTACAAAACTCCTTTATCTAGTACATATCTAGCATCTTTATACTTCAACTTTTTGGCTTTAATTATATCTGCTGGCAAAGTTCTTTCTTTAATGTACGCTCTGATGGGATCCATCCAAGATGGACCCATGTCTATAGCGATAAAATTGATCATCAAATCCTCATCTATATTCCTATTAGCCAAAATATCAATAGGAATAGTTCATTGGAGTTTAACTCTGGTAGCTGAAGTTAGCCGAGCAAGAGCATCTGCTCAGGCATTTTCCATTATTGGGATTCTATTCATTCGTACAACTCGTAATTTTGCTATTACCTCCACTGCTTTGGACATGTTTCTAGCTATCACTTCGCCTTTAGCTCCACATAAGATCAATATTTGATTTACTACCAACTGGGAATCATTATGTGCCACAACTTGCTTCGCATTCAGTGATTGAGCTAGACTTAAGCCCACAATGAGAGCTTCGTATTCAGCTTCTTTATTTGAGGCTTGGAATTGAAATCGTAGGGCATATTCAATATCAATATTATCAGGAGTGTTAAGTATTATACCTGCTCCACTTCCTGTTGCACAAGATGACCCATAAATGTAAAAGTTCCATATTGGGAGATCGTCGTCAAACGTTTGGTCTATCGAAATCCCATAATGAAATGTTTTTCTGCCTGTTTCCTCACACTTTTTAGACATCTCTTTTGTTCGGGAAGAAGAATATGGTAGGTCGACAATGAATCCTTACTCTGGAGCTTGACTTCCAATAACTTCTTTCACTTTATTTTCTCTAGATCCTTGCCCTGCCTACTGATTTTATTGCCCGGGAACCTCGGGGTAAGTGAATTCAGCTATGAAATCTGCTACTGCTTGGCCTTTTAGAGAAGACCATGGCTCTTAAATATTATCATACTTCCCTGATTCCACTTCTCAATACGTTAATCTATCGGACTTCTCTGGCTTGTGCAAAGTCTGCTTTAGTGGCATATCGGTGTATACCACTATCATATGGGCTTGAAAATAAGGCTTCATGCATCAAAACGTTTCAATCAACGCCAGTGCTAACTTTTCTAAGCGAGGGAACCTGATTTCTGCTCCTCGAAAAGCTTTACTGGTGTAGTAAACAGGCTTTTGAACTCCATTCTCCTCTCTGATCAAAGCAAAGCTCACGAATGATTCAGAAACAACTAAGTACATGTAAAATTTCTCCCCCATAATTGGTTGGGAAAGTAGTGAAGGTGACTCTAAATAATTTTTCAACTCCAGAAAAGCTTTCTCACATTATTCGTTCCATTCAAAACTCTTTTTGAGTACTTTAAAAAATAGTAGGCACCTGTCTGTAGCTCGGGACACAAATCTGTTCAGAGCTGCTACTCGCCTGGTTAGCCTTTGCATATCCTTCTTGCAAGTCGGGGACTGCATCTCAAGTAATGCCTTAATCTTGTCTGGGTTTGCTTCAATTCCCCTCTGATTTACTATATACCCGAGGAACATCCCTTTATATAGTCCAAAAATGCATTTGGTCAGGTTTTATCTCATCTGGTGCTTCTCAAGTTGATCAAAAGTCTGGCTGAGGTCAGCAATATAGTTGAATGCTTTTTGCTCTTTGTAAGCATATCATCTACGTATACTTCCATATTTTTGCCTATTTACTCATCAAAGACTTTATTCACCAGCTTTTAATATGTAGCACCTGCATTTTTCAAACCAAAAGGCATAACATTATAACAGTAAGTTCCTCGAGGAGTGATGAAAGAAGTGCTCTCCCTATTTTTAGGCTTCATTTTGATTTGGTTATAACCAAAATAAGCATCTATAAAACTAAGTAACTCATGTCCCGAGGTAGCATTCACAAGCTGATCTATTCGGGACAAAGGAAAATGATCCTTTGGGCATGCTTTGTGAAGATCGGTGAAGACTACGCACATCCTCCCCTTGTTATTTTTTTTACCATAACTATATTGGCCAACCAATCTGGATATTTCACCTCATCAATAAAATCTACTTTCTGAAGATTTTTAACTTCCTCTTGTATGGCTTGGTTCTCTTCGGGGCTGAACACTCTTCGCCTTTGCTTTACTGGCTTGATTTCTTTATTAACGTTAACCTCATGGAAAAAGAAGCTAGGATCAATTCCTAGCATATCTTCGTGATTCTATGCGACACATGATTTCTCTGTCTAAGGAATCTCAACGATTTCTGTATAAGAACAGGATCCAACGTTGTTCCAACTTGAGTAGTGCGCTCTGGTTTGTTGTCATCTAACACAATGCTTCATGTTGCCTCTACAATCTGGCCCTTTACCATCTCTATTTCCTCCCTTGGATATAAGGTTTCAACCTCAGATTCTTCATCAGGTTCAGAGGTATCCACATGCTTCATATTGCCTCTACATTCCCGAGCTACTTTTTAGTCTCCCTTCACAACTCCTACGCCAAAGTTAGTAGGTAATTTCAAGCATTGATGAATGGTAGAGGGCACTGCCTCAAATTTCTTTAGCCCAACTCTTCCCATAATTATATTATAAGCTAAATGGACATTTTTATCCATTATAAAGAAATGGATTTTCTCTGTCCAGCTGGCTGGCCATGTGCCACTGGCCATGTGCCAATCATCACTTCTATCTTAATAGTTCCCAAAGGGAAGACTTTCTCACCTATAAAGACTATTAGTGGTCGATGATAGGGCTCTAACTGGCTGAGCTTAAAGTTCAGGCTGCTAAAACTAGGGTAGAACATGATAGCTGTCGAGCTTCCATTATTCCGTTATCTACTAACACTCTAGAGACAATGCTATCTTCCTTTCTGACTTTGATTACCAGAGGATCATCGTAAAGGTACAGTAATCCTGATAGGTCATTTGCGGAAAATCATATTACCAGCTTATCTTTGTTAACCTTCCTTTCTGACTTTAATTTTCCTCTTTAGATGAGAGTTTTAATCTCATTTTGAAGGGTGATGCAACGATCCGTCGTGTGACTATGGTCTCTATGGAACTCATAATACTTTGTTTTATCCCTTCTTAGTAGGCGAACTCCTCAACTTATCGGGCCAATGTACATCTTTGTTGTGTTTGATCTTCTCCAAGACATGATGAATGCCCATGATTAGTGGAGTGTGGTTGTTGTACTTCTTAAGCTTTTCTATAATTCCTTTCTGTTTTGACTCCTTGTGCTTTTTGGAATCTTTGTGATCCGTCTTATTATTTTTGCCTTCATCTTGTACTCCTGAACTCCGCTTGGCTGCCATTGCTTCCTCGACATTCATTATTTTGGCTGCTTTAGCCATCAATTCTTCCATGGTCTTTAGGGGATCCTTAGCAAGTGTATAATATATCTTCTCGGGAAGCAATCCACTTATAAAGGCTGTTATAGCAGTTTTCTCCTCATAATCCATAACCTCCAGCTTCTCGTTATTGAAACTAGTGATGTAGTCCCTAGTGCTCTCTCCTTCCTTTTGCCGTACACTGAGCAAATGTGATACCTTTCTTATAGGCTTGGCTCCAAAACAAAAATTACTAATAAATAGCTCATCCAATTAGTTAAAGTTGGAAATTTGTCCCCAAGGAAAACTATTGTACCAGATTTGGACGGATCCAGTAAATATTCCAGAGAATGCTCTACACCTCATTTCATCGGGAACTGCATAATATTGACGGCTGCTTGGTATTGCTCTATATGGAGGACTGGGTCAATTTTCCCATCGTATTTGGGTGTAACCACTGGAGTTTTGAACTTTGATGGTGTCAGGAAATCCACAATTTCTTTTACAAAGGGAGATCCTTTTACAAAGCTTCTTTGTATTGGGTTTTTGGCTTTAGCCATCTCTCCTGGCCTGTCCTCTAATATATGGATAGAACCCTTCCAATAATCGTTACCAGTATTAGACCTATGCATTGTTGCTTTCCTGTTCATTGAAATTTCTTCTTGGGATTGTTGCTCGGCCCGAGCAGTACGTCGGGTATCTGATCTAGACTGGGCAGAGGCTTCCCTTCGATCAGATGGTCGTTGAGTGTTTCTCGACATTACCCTAGGAATATTTATGTTCCCCCTGAGTCCCAAATGATCAAAGGGACAATCCTGAATTATCCTTTTTAAATCACTTAGCCTCACTGGAGAGTAGGATTGTGTATTGAAGGATTCTGACCGCCTAAGTAACGAATTTGACCCTGAATGGTAGGAAATATCCCATGTGGTTCTTGACTAACTTTGCCTGACACTTCTTGGTGGTGGTGGCGGCATATTTCTGCGGGAAGATAGAGCACGTGCTCCTACTTGAAGAGTTTACGCGAGTTGCCTGATAGTGTCATACATAGCATCTTGGCCTCTTGCAAGACTGGCCAGAATTCCAATTAATTCACTTGTTGAGGGTAGAGCAGAAGGGAAAGGCAAAATGCCATCGTTCTTAAGACTTGATTCGGTAATATTATCCATCTAAGTGTTTGAATAAATGAGAACGATTAGAAATACATTTCCACAGACGGTGCCAATCTGTTGATGCAAAAAACTATATTGATCTAATTAATTATTCACAGATAAATATAAGAAAAGGAGATAAAGGATTTTTAAAGTGGTTCAACTGAAAAAAGAAAGCCTATGTCCACTGTTGTGTATTGCCTTGGGCTTGTTCAATTGCCTCTTGTCTCTTTGTTCATGTCCCTTGGGTGTATGGTTTACAATGTATTTATAGCCCCTTAAGGGTGTACACGAGTCGGAATATTAAAGGATGGAATGCCTTTATAACATAGGCATTTACATCTGTATAATGTTAATAATGTATACAATTATTGGCGATTTACTATCACTGTTGGTCAATCTTCCTAGTGTTGGTCGGGCTTCTTTAACCTGCTAGTCGGCATTCCTTTAGTTGGTCGATGACTCGCCCTTACTGACTTGGATTATTGCCCAGATGGATAACAATTGTTCGTACATGAATGGTCCACGTAGTAGGATAATTTTTGGTATCAACATAAGTTATCACTTCAATGACCACACTATTCTCCTTAAGTTGTTGGGAAGAGGTTGATTTCACAAACATTAAAGTAAATAGTTTGAAGAAATGCAACACTAATAGTTGAATCTACATGTATCTAATATACATATTTAAAACAGATTCTTTAAACGTAGCTGTGCCACATGTCATGTAAATAACGCTCACCCCTTTGCCATGCACTTTACTGAATTATGACTATATATTAATCTCCAACGTCCAATCCTAAAAGATAAGCTCTCCTTTTTTTATTTTTTCAATTTCCTTTCTATTCGGACTGTTAATTCACTAACAAAAAAAGTCTTTATCTTTAAAGCCTCTCCATTTCTCTTCTCAATTTAATCTTGAAGACCCTTTGTTTCATTACCAATTATGTAGGCTACCTTCCAAACCGAAAAAGAGCGGATGATAGAGGTCGGTCCTGTTTACACATCAAGTCGGAACTCGAAATGTTTATGACATCAAATGAAAGTTACCTATTGTCTGGGCCCTCCGGCACCAGAAAATCAAGTTTTGTTTCTGAAATAGCAACATCATCGCATCGATTCAGTCTTTTCATATGTATTCTCAGTTTTTAACTTCCTTTACTTTCATTTGGGACATGGGATTGCAGTGATTAAATCTTTTAATTGGGAGGCTCTATCTCTCTTTATATGTAATCTATATATACATATACTCTTGATGGATGTCCATTGCACCAACTAATGTTACACTCGCCTCATCTTATTTTATTTTCATAAATGGAGACTATACACACTGTGAAGATAAAATTATTCCTTAACTCCATTATAGCTACTAAAATCTGGTATTTGTAAGTTAATATATAAATTTCCATTCTTAAACATTTTTCCAAAATCTATTTGAATGTCTTTTGTATTATTATGTCATTATATGTGTTTTGTATTATTATGTCATTATTATTTTTTACTTCTTCTACCTTAGCTATAAAAAAAATCGGCCAAAAACATATTTTAAGGATGATGAAAGTGCAAAACTATAGGAGTGGTTTTTAAAGTTACTGGAAAGACTACACAGTAATTGATATTTTTTTAAAGTGAGTATCTGTTTTCCCCTTTTTATCAATGTACATGTGTTTATGTGATTATAATTTTATAGAATGGGTAGTAGTAAACTTGGAAAGAAAATAATGGATGTTACATTACTCTATAAAGGTTTGAAAACACCTTGGATTTTATCTTTTGATATAAAATATATAGTGATGTAAATTTGATATCCGCTCGTATACAATTTTGAATTTTATAGAGTTATTATATTCATGGTGCTTCCTTGCATTAATCCATGGCAATTTTGAACTTCTAAGTGATGTAAATTTTATACCCAAGATTCTAAAATTTTCATTTTATAAAGTTATTATGATTTTAGCGATTACAATTGTGTAATTACGACCATACAATTAGTTTGTTAAATTACGTGTATTAATTTTTATTATATAATATAATATACCACATCGAACATGCAATGACGCAGTGGGGAACAGATTGACAAACATGCACATGCAATGAACGTGTTGTTTAACACATTATGACAAGTCTAAAATATATCTATAATATACTTTATCACCTAAATTTATAAGACGCCCACACACCGCACGAGGTTGAAAACTAGTTCCTTCAATTCAAAAGTTCATATAAGTCTCTCTTTCTCTCTTTGTCATTAAATTTAAATAATAACTAACATAAAGATGAATTAAATGTACAAAGAAAAATTATTATTATTGCTAAAACTGAGAGGAATTATTTTATGTTTACAAAAATGTGATTGATTCTCAAAATTTCATCAATGAATAAAACTCAATTTAATTCATGAACCATAAAATTAATGAAAGAAAAAATGAACAATTGAGTTAAAGTCCTGACTTCATTAAACTTACATTTATTTGTCTACAAAGGATACATTGATACTTCAAAATACAAAACAAAAACTAGGTTTTAACCCCGCGCGATGCGCGGACTCTCATAATATATGTGTATAATTATATTTATAAAAATGTTATATATTATATTTAAAAAAATGAGAATGCACTACCTTGATTTAACATGATATTAAAAAACATAAATAGGTAGTACACAAGATGAAGTTTTTCTACATGCCTTTTTGCATTTTCTTATGTAGCCATGAATAAAAAAATCATATAAGTTAAATATGACATACATTTAAAATGTAAAGTGAAAATGAATACGATATTGGACTATTCAAGTAAGAAAATTATGTAGAAGAAGTAATGATACAAATTTTTAATCTAAAAATATTAATAGTTAGAAAATTCTATGGGTTGACCTCATATTAATCTCATGCCCTGGATCCAACCCCAAGCAATTTTCGAAAGAAAAAAAATAAAACAAGAAATAAAATTAACAACTAAAAGGGAGTTAGCAATATGTTTTTTTCCAATAATTTTCTTAACGACCAAAAAGAGCACATAAGTAGAAAGGGCTTACCTAGTTTTGACGATTCAACATATATACATGGTTCTCTCTGATTCTCATTCTCTCTCTCTCTCTCTCTCCATCCCTCCATCTCAAATACTCATGGTCTGGATACTGCAAAAAAGGTAAAACGAAACAAAAAATTCCATTAACTATTAGAGATAAGACAATAAACATACCAATTTCTTGGAACTTCAATAATTCTCAATTAGATTAAACCAAAATCAACTAAATAACTAAAATTTCAAATAATTTTTTTTACGTTATTGATATGACAAAAAAATGCATATAAGTGGTGGAATCACATTGAACTTAATTAAATCACTAAATATAAATTATTATTTATAAAAAGAAATGCAAAAAAAAAAAAAATACATAAAAAAAATCAATTGAAAATAATAGAAATTCAAACCTTAAAAATATGGACCCGGACCAAACGTTGGCGAGTGTGCCTTGGATTGTGTAAGATCTAGTCGTTGTTTTCAAAGTTGTAAATTGATGCACATATCTTGTTCTTTTTTTTCGCTAACCAAAGAAAAAGAAAAAAATAATTAAGAAAAAAAAGGATGAGAGCAAAAGTGAAAGAGAATGAGAGGTTTGATATTTCCTTTTAACAAAATAGAAAGAACCCCTCAATAGGAAGAACCCCTCATTAATAAGGTGAAGGGTGGTTTATATATATATATAACACAAAGAACAGTGTATGCATACCAAAAGCTTCAATATAGGAAGGATCTAGGGAAACTAATTTCATGACCAGCTACTGTATTGCATCATACTTAGGGATGATTATCGGTCGGTTTGGTCGATAAAATGGTTTTACCAAAACCAAACCGTTTTTATTTATAAAAACCGAAATTACCAATTATACCGGTCGGTACAATGGTTTATAAACCAAAATCGAACCACTCTATACCATGGTAAAATCGGTATTTTTGGTAATTTCGAAATTGTTGTGATAACAATAAGAGTGAAAAAATTCCACTAAAAATAAAACAAATTAAAAAAACTAGGTTCAACATTATTTTATATTTAGCCACATTTTCTTTGAAAAAATAAATAATATAAACCAAATTGAATGAAATCTTTTAAACTCTTTTTTTGTTAAGACCACGTGAGATAAGATGAAATAATCCAAGGTAAGTACCTTGGAACCACCCCTCAATGGCTTACCTATTTTATGTTGAAAGGTGCAACTCCTTTTATGGGAAGAAAGTTGCATTAGTGTCCCACTCAATGTGGGACAACATGAAAAGAAGTTAGGTAAGGAAATTTTTATAATAAGTTAACCGATTAAGTGATTTGCTTTCAACCGATGCGGGACGAAGGGTTTTTAATTATAGTCAATTTTTTCTCTCTATCAGTTTGTATATATATATATAGGGAGAGGATCACAAGTGGACCTAAAAAGCAAAGTTTTTAATGGACCTTAACAAAAAAAACCTAACAACCCATTAATTTTAATTTCTATAGTGTAATTGGTCCGCACCAGCGGCAACAAACACGCGTGTGACAGGAGACCCCCTTACCCCCTAACCCCCCTCATATTCGATCGACACGCATGTCCATTACCACTAGCGCAGACCAATTACAACATATGAATCAAAATTAATGGGTTGTTAGGTGTTTTTTTGTTAAGGTCTATTAAAAAGTCCGTTTTTTAAGTCCACTTATGATCATATCCCTATATATGTATATATATATTGAAAAACATAATTATATTTTAATACTAAAAATACATTTATCAATTTATATATATATATTAAAAAAGTAATCATATATTTGGATCTAATGTGTTCAAATATATGAATGTGATGCTCTAATGTATTCATTGATAATTATTAATTATTAATGTATTGGTGACAAAATTAAACAAAACAATATAATATATTTAGTACGTTAGTTTATTAATGTTTTTTCAACTTGGGGGTATAAATTAATTTAGTGAGTTTAAACAATAATACCCATTTTATTTGATGGATGGTTGCGATCAATTTAAATGGATATACTTGGTATGTTTAGTTTATAATTTAGGTATATTATCAAGGTTGTAGGATGTGAATTCTTAGAATGATATTAATGTCAACGGATGCGTAACCCCTTATCGAGATGGTAATTATGGCCTTAGAACAATCAATGATAGCAATAAATGCAAGTCTCAAGTTAGCACATTCAATATACAAAACTCATGTATTAAATTTGTTCTTTCAACATAAATGCTATAGAAAAACAATCAATGAGGAAGATCCCACAGTTGACTTGGTCGGAGGGAATGGGCACAAGCACCTTTAAGGCAATAAATGCAAGGCAGTAACCTTAAACACAAATAGAGTAAATGGGGTTGGTTTCTCAATAAATGTTCTCAGGATAAACTCTCTTGTATGGGAGTATTTTGGCAACAATTATAGGCTAGAAAACTGCGATCCCTAAATAGTGTAATGTTAGAGGGATTTATAGGAGGGGGAGATCACTCGATATGACCTTCCTATAATAATGCGTTTGACCCTTATTGACGTCAGCAGTCTTGTGCATTTAATGCCATAGATATTGCATTACATGAGCTAGATATGATATTTCGCGAGAACACTGTTTGGACTCTCAGAGTTGTGAACGCATTAAATAGGACGTGATGTGTCAGCTATGGACTTACCATCCTAGGAATATCTTCACTTGAGTGCTAATTTATTGAGTTTATGAATGTCAGACGTGCTAACATCAAAGAGTTGGTAAACAGTAACCTGCGATGGATGTGTTGTCACATCACTCAAAAGGTAGTTCATCGAACTGGAGGTTGCTAGACTAATAACTGTTCGAACAACTTATGGTGTGTGTAAACCTTAGAGGTTATTCTTTTGGACAACTATTTAGGATTGAGGACCCTCGAATGGGTTCCCAGAGATGGTATTTCAAGATACTACTGGGCCATGTTTTGTATAAACTAAGGTTTTGCCTAAGTACCCTAACGGGGTTGGTCTCTTTTAACCTCCAAACCAATTCCCTGCGAGATACCCAGAATGAGGTTGTTCGATAGAGCATGTAAGCTCTCCCATGTACTGCCAAATATGGTTCCTCGAGGATACCGAGCACCCTCAAAGCCTTACAAAGTAATCTTTATATTTATAAAGATGGCTAAATATAAGTACATCAAACTTCCTATGACAAATTGTGTTTTCCAAATTTATTTCCTAGTCTTGGTATCTGTGGGAGATCCTTTGAGCAGCTTGTGTTTGTGCGAGCAACCTTATTTACATGATCATTCGAGTAACTTCAGTTTTGTGAGAGCAACCATTCCTAATCTTTCTTGTGAAGTATTTGCACTGTTTTAATCAACCTTAAGCCTAGACCTCCCTCTACATTTGCCCCTTCGTAGAGATATTTATTTGTTTGAAGAAATATCTGTATAAAAAATGAGTTCACGTCCTATCTCGATTGATCTTAACATGCATTCGTTAGAAGTAAGAAGAATCAACAGATCTGTATTTTTACACAACATAAAAATAAAAATTGTGGGTAACTTTAGCTTATGTTCAAGTTACTTGAAAACTCTCCCTTCTCGTATGGTATTACACCTTCAGCTGCTTCTATTTCTCAGTCTTTTATTTTGGGGAATTACAATGGTTTTTAATAAAATTTCTCCCCAAACCATTTATTTGCCCAAGTGTGAATAGGCATAAAGTTTCAACCCTAAACGTCTCTTGAATTTCCCTAAAAAAGTTAATCATTACCGTGTCTCTTCATTTTAAATGCATTTGATAGCCTTCTCCAAGCCATACACTCGTTGGTTGATGTCCCACGTGTGTAATCCACACGAGCCAGTTGAGCCGATGAAAATTTCTTTATGATGATTACATTTCCCACACTCTTCTTTTCATATCAATCATGTCTTTTTTTAAAACAACACGTCGCTTACAAAAGGGTTTCCTCTGATACCCAAAACTTTTTACCTTTAGGTTTTTTGAGCAAAGCGTTTACTTAACTTGTGAAAGAAAATAGTATTCTTTGATTCTTTGATTTCTTATTTTCGTCTCTTATCTTCGATTTTCTACATTCTGTCATGGCACTAGTTGTAAAAAGAACTCCCTCAGTCATAGGTATTTCCGTCAGAGAAACTTCCTCCGATATTACTAACCGCCGTCTACAGTGGTCAAAATACCGTCATGCCCCCTATTTTTGCACTGTAAATAAGTTTTAGGATTCGGCCAATACTTTTCCTGGCTCCCTTATTTCTAAGACGAAGGATTTAAACTTGTTAGTTGGTGAAGATGATGTGATAGAGAATTACGCTTATATCCCTGGTTTCACTGTTACCGATTCAGAGTTGAGAGGGGAGACTATCCCTACTCAAATGTTGAGTTTGAATCAGTTGGTGGATTTTATGAAGGATTAGGTTCCTGAAATGATTACATCCATGGCAGGTACGATATGGAATTGATGACAATTGGTTTATCCTCTACCAAATGGTTTGGCAATGTAACTTTGGAAAAAAATAATAATACATTGAGAACCCCGATTTCTCACTAGAGTCATAGGACCTATACCTTCGTTGTTGCCTGTAATGAATTTGCTATCACCCATGAAGATGTGTACGAGCTCCTTAGTTTGGAAGTTGTTGGGACTGATACCTACTTTGAGGAAGACATTACGAAGGAAGAAGTTGCTAAGTGTAAGGAATTGAAGGGTGTGATAAAGAGGTGTATGATGACCTATAATAAGTGCGCTTGTTCAGATATTATCAGGTATTTCTTCTACATGAAGGATAAAGCGATTTCCTTTGCTCATGAGAAGGCCAAGAAAGACCTAAAGGGAAAAAATATTATGGAAATGCCTCCCACTAGAGAAATGTATGAGAGAAGAATTGAGCTCGTTGGATACATTTGGATCGTCCTCTCAAGGTTCTATTTTCCTATGAAAACCCACGATTGCCCAATGAGGGATCTCATAAATCTAACGATTCGCCTTGCCTCTCGAGTGAAAGTCCCTTTAGCTGTTATGACCCTTGGTTCACTTTACATCTGGCTTGATAGAGTTTAAACTTATTCTTCATGGTCTCTTTCCCATTTTAATGTGTTCAATTATGCCAACCACATACTTCTCACAACGTTCATCTATGCCCAGTTTCTTGAATATGCCCCAACAGACTTACTTCCTACCGTTCATGAGGTTAAGGTCCCTCGAATCCTCTCTTGGAACCACAAGCAATCTAGGAAGTCTTTCCATTCTTTTAGTTACAATGTCAAATGTTTTAACTTTCGTCCTTACTTTGTCACTGACCAATTCTTTACCAATGCCTTTTTTGAGAATGTTATTCGACCAGTCCAAACAGTCGATCAATATTTTTCGATCAATCTTTTTCTCTCAATTTACATTATTCTAATATTCCATTAGTTCTTACTCCCTCATACCTTCCCTCATGTAAAGAATGGTCGAGCTACTACACAGCCTATTCACCATATCAAGTAGCCATGCAGTTTGGCTTTGATCAAGGGTTACCCCTTTTCAAGTACTTTACTACTGAAAGACCTTCAAACTTCTCGAAGGCGTGCAGTTATTTCCTAACTAAGATAGTAAACACTATTTCTATCCAATTACAAGGCCAAGTTGTTATCTCTGCCCGCCGTACATGAGGTAGTAGGTCCGCTGAATACCTTAATGTATTCTAACCCAACACCCATGGTAGTTTCCTTAAGGTTATTGAACGAGAACCCATATACCATGTTGTTGAATATTTTCCCCCATCTAAGTTGGGATTGCAGATATGTATTGTCAATTAAGCCCAATTTTTTCAGAGCGAAACCAATACTAGCACCCCCAAATAACTTATAACTTTGGCACCTCTAAGTAAATCTATTTTAAATAAGAAGAAAGGGGCTTCCAGTTCTTAGCAAGTTGAGGAGGCTATAGATCCTCCTACTACCTCTCGACCTATTGTTGAAGAGGAAACTCCCATTGATGTTTCAAGTGTTGTTATGGTATCAAGAAGATAAAGGTTTCCCTTTATATCCCTTCTCAAGCATCTCAATCTCACTCTTATTCAGACACACAGTTGGTTGATCAATGCACAAATTTTCTTGATAGTTTGTTGAGGTAGTTCGATCAAGTATCTGCAGACGTGCGGTCTATTTTGGCCAAACAGATAGCTAAAAGATCTATTTCCTTCACTCCCCCTATTACTAGTCGTAAGATGTTGCGATCTATTCATGAGGTCCAACTTCCTCTTGACAATATTGAGGATGAGTCTCCTGAAAAGGGTGAAGAGGTGGAGGTAGAGTAAGAAGAGGATGAGGAGGAGAACTCCCCTTTGGTTCGACCATCTCGGAGACTTCATTGAATGTATTCTACTGAGAAGCCTGGTTCTATTCCCATGGATGAAACAATCCTTGATAATCATTGTGATAACACAGAGCATGATAAGTTCAAGGCAACGCCTAGTGTTGAAGACCATTCATCTCAACATACTCTAAGTGTTAACCCTCATTCATCATCCCCTCAGCATGAAGAAAATATGCCCCTTATCTTAGAGCGCAGTCCTTCTTTGGTAATTATTTCTCTTGCGATGCCTTTTGCAAGTTGCACCCATCGAAAAGGTTAACACCAACACTTGTCGAGATCTTATGACTGTTCCCCCCAAATCCACCATCACTGACCAATTTTTAGTGGGGTTATTTGGTCCCTCCATATTGGAAGGCAAAGAAGCCTCTTCTGAGGAAGGATAAGTTGGAGCAGAAGCTAAACCCTTGGAGAAGATAGATATTGCCACTGCTGTGGTTTTTGAGGTGGCTCGTGATCCAGTGGTTATTAGGGACTCACGTCCTGAAGAGGTATTCCTATTCTTAATTTACTTATTCACTCCACCCTTTATTCCAACTGATGCCTTGAAAATGCCCAGTATTACAAGTAAAATTGGGACTTTTGAAGCGATAACAATTTACCTAGTCGAGCAACTATAAAGGTGCTTTAGGAAAAATGAGGCTTAAGAATGCCCAGCCTTAGTTAGTCGAGTAACCATAAAGCTTCTTTAAGAAAAATTAGGCCTTTTGAAGCGAAAATAGTTTACCTAGTCGAGTAATTATAAAGGTGCTTTAGGCAAACTGAGTCTTAAGAATGCCCAGTCTTACTTAGTCGAGCAACCATAAAGGTGCTTTAAGAAAAACTGGGACTTTTAAAGAGATAACAATTTACCTAGTTGAGAAACTATAAAAGTGCTTTAAGTAAAACTGGGACTTTTGAAGTGATAACAGTTTACCTAGTCGAGCAACCATAAAGGTGCTTTAGGAAAACTGAGGCTTAAGAATACCTGTTATGCCCATACTCTGTTTTCTTCCCACTTGACTTATTCCTTATTTTCTCAGGTTGAAATGAGCCAACCCAAGACTTTGGGGGATGCTTCTGCCCATCGAGCAAGTACATGATGAGAATGTCCCTCTTGAGTCTGCTGGGAACTTTATTGAACCCAACACTGTACCTATGTCAGGCCAGAACGTGGAGGGAGGTAAACGAGACCCAACTCCCCTTTTGTAAGAAGATGATAGGGCATCAAATTCTGTCTTTCCCTCAGCTAGTGACAGTGCTTTTAGTGTGTATCCTCCAAAATTGGCTCCTGTTGATATTGTGAGGAAGACTTTAAAGGATTTTACCTATATCGTAACCCCTCCTTATAATGAACTGATTGAGTGGGTATTTGAACGCCACCCTTCCACCTTTACTTCTCATTGTATTCAAGCCATTCTTATCATGATGGCTTGCAGGCTTTTAGGATTGGCCACAGTTTTAGCATATGTACTACATAGTCCCCTGCCCTCTTTAAGTCCCAATAAGATTAAGGAAGTGATTGGGGTAAATAAATATCTTTGTGGGTGAGGGTTTTGACCTAAAATGGCTCATTGATCTGCTCAAGTCCTTCAAGAAAGCTGACTTTCCCTCCTATTATGCAAAAATTCAGGCCACTACCTGTTCACAAAATACATTTGCTGAGAAGATGTCCACTTTGAATTCTGAACTTGCCAAAACTGTGGAACAAGTTGTTGTTCGTAAGAAGTATTTGGCCAAAGCTGAGATGAAGGTTGATAATATTCAACGGGTGATGGATCGTTATCAACAAGAGATGTCAGACTTGTTTAACGAGGAGGTTTCTTTGGCCTCTCTTTACCTCATCATCACCACCGAATTTTGGACTCTTCTAGGTTGTGGTTTGTTGTAGATGACCCAAGAGATTATTAAAGGTACTTTGGAGTTTAAAAAAATGTACTTTCTTATCTTGCTTGTTCCTTTTTTCATGTACCTCGAGGCAGTAGATCCTCTTTTATTTCCGAATTGAACTTTTTTATTAATGCATAATATTGAATTGCCATTTACTTTCATGCAAGTTGTCTATGAAAAAAGAAAAACAAAATTTTAGTTGGATCAACATTACCCCCATGCTATCTATATAATTCATAAAAAGTATTTTAACAAGTTGTGAGAACGTGCACTCTTTCTAACTTACTTGTACCTACAACTTATAACCCCCCAAAAAATGCTAGGACAAGTTACGACTTAAACAAAATAATGTTGGACCCATTTGTTGTTGAGTTTAAAAGTCTTTTCATTCTCAAACTTCAAGATTTCACAATATCCTGAATCACGGGACTTTCTAACAACATAAGGCCTTTCCCAATTTGCCTCAAACTTAGGTAGCGAGAGACCTCGAATGTGTATTGTACAAGCCTTCAAAACTATATCACATTCCCAAAATTTTCTTGGCTTTACCATTTGGTCATAAGATCTGGACAACTGCTTTCTGTACATCTCAAAATGTCTTTTCGTTTTATCTCTATGCTCTTCCAATGCTTCTAGTTGTACATGACGACTGTGAGGAAGTATTGCACTTCGTAGGTTGTAGCGCACAGAAGGTACCTTGAGTTCTACTGGGAGAATTGCGTCAGTGCCAAACACCAACGAAAAAGGAGTGTACCATGTAGGTTTCATCTTTGTATTTCTATATGCCCATAAGACCTATGGTATATTATCATCCCAAGTTCCTAGGAAATCTTTTAACATCTTCGAGAGGATATTTACCAAAGTCTTGCTCGTGGCTTTAGCCTGCCCATTGCACTTAGGGTAAGCCACTATTGATTTGTGGTGAATAATGGAGTATTTTTATGTGAGCAATCGCACATCGCAATTAACAAATGGGGGGCATTATCTGATAGGAACTCCTCCGAGCTGCCAAATATGCAAATAATATACTCCTTCATAAAGCAAAACACTACCCCCGCTGTAGCCTTCTTCAATGGTATAGCCTCTTCCCATTTAGTGAAGCACTCTGTAGCTACCAATATCCAGATATTTCCCCTTCAAGAGGGGTTCATTTCCCCTACTAAATCGAAGGCCCATGTGTAGAATGGAAAAGGAAAGGGAATGTAAATCCACCAAAGGTGCATGAATCATATTCCCCTGGAGATGACACACTTTGCATTTTCGAATAAATTTCGCTGAGTCTTTTTCCATGGTGGGACAAAAATACCCCAACGTCATTAGTTCGTTGTAAAGTTTTGCTCCCCCAATGTGGCCTAGCTCATGTGCTTGCTTTAGTACCTCGTCAGCTTCCTTCAGTCTGATGCATCTTATGGGCCTATCAAGGTAACCTTTTCGGTATAGATGCCCCTCCTAGACATAATATCTGGACACTCGTTATTTCAGTCTTGTGGCATCATTTTTATCCAAGCGGACACTCCCATTAGCTAGCATGTCTAGGTATGGCTGCCTCCAATCTAATGGTGGATCTATGAAGTTACATCCTGCAACTTAGTAATACAATAGGCATTTCCCACGATCTCTCTATAGTAATGCAGCATTTTGTTTCATCGCTGGCTAAAAGTATCTTGCATTCTGAATTCTTTGACACAAAGAGATTTTCGTTGAATCACAGCTTTTGTCATGTATCTCTATCAACCTCTGCTTAGCTTCTTTAGATCCCACACACCTAGATAGCCATACCCCTTTGTTTTTAAAGTACTGATTGCCCGAGGCGGTAAACTATTATGCTAGCTTGACCAGCGTCAGTGTCCTTGCCCTATTTCCAGTTATTTTCGTGATTTCCCCCTCCAGTCATTGATATCATTAGAAGGCAACATTTCTAATATAGTTGAGGGTGATGTTATCTTTATGATTCGAACAACCGTCGACTCTCCGTCAAAGGAAATTTTTTGGGCTATTGTGGCGTAAGCATCTGCATGTCTGTTCACCATTCTTGGATGTCTCTTGATCTTCGCTTTATGGAATTGGCCGAGCAACCTCTGTATAACTGTTTAATAAGCTACTAAGGTCATGTGCTTAAGATTATACTCTCCATTCACCTACTGTACCACCAGATTATAATCCCCTTTTATTGTGAGCACTTATATACCCCTTCGTAGAGACTCTAATAGATCCAACACTAAATCCTCATACTCAACTTCATTGTTTAAACATTTGAAATATAACTTGAAGGAAAATCGATTTTCTTCTTCCCCCTGACGTAAAATCACTTCTGCCCCTCATGTGTTTTTGCCGAAGAGGCATCAAACTGCATACTTGATTCTTCTAGATTTGTTTCGAGATAGTTGTCTTAGAGATCATCTCCAGGCATCTCCTCAATAGGTGGATTGAATGTTCTCGAAGGGAATATGGCCAGAAGATATGCATAAGCTTGACTTTTGATCTCTCTAGGAACCATGCACTTGAGATTATACTCCGAAAGAATTAAGAACCATCGAGCACCCTACCTATTAACCCAGTTCTAGCTAGAAAATTTTTTATGGGGTCACATCTAGTAATGATGTGAACCGTGAAAGCTAACATGTAATACCTAAGCTTATGAGTAATAAACACTAGAGATAAATCATGTCTCTCAATATTTGTATATATAGCCTCAGGCCCATGTATGATTCAGCTTAGATAAGGCACAAGTTTGTCCACGCCCTCCACTTTTTGAGCCAATAATGCCCTTATTGATCTTTTAGTGGATGTGAGGTAGAGATGTAAAGGAATACCTGCTCGAGGGAGAACCATCATTTTGGGGATATGTCAATAACTTCTTCAACTGGTCCAAAGCTGCCTCGTGTGGCTGCTCTTATATAAACTTTGCCTTTGCTCGTAGAAGCTCCATCAGTGGGTGAGTGACTTCGGTCAGGCCAGGAACGAATCTCCTCAAGCAAGAAACTTTCCCCAAAACACTCTCCAACTATTTCGCAGTCTTTGGTCTTGGTATGTTGAGGATACCTTCTCTCTTGTCTAGATCCACGTGCACCCTTTGTCTGTTCACCACAAATCCTAGGAACTTGTCACTAGTTACTCCGAATGAACACTTTAAGGGATTCATCTTTAACTTATACTTCCTGCACCTCTGAAACACTCTCCTCAAATTTTCCAAGTGGGTGGACTCTAAATTAGACTTAATCACCAAATCATCCATATAAAACTCTAAAGTCTCGTGAAAGAGATCATGAAATATGGCCATCATGGTCCTTTGGTTTGTAGCCCCTGCATTCTTTAAACCAAAAGTCATAACAGTATACATGAAGTTACCTAATGGGGTGTGAATGGTTGTCTTCTCAGCGTCTTCTCTGTCTATTTTAATCTGGTTATATCCCATGTAGCCATCCACAAAGCTATACATCTCGTGACTTGTTGTTACATCTATGAGGCTATCAATGAAGGGTAAGGGGAACTCATATTTCGAACTGTCTCGATTCAGGTCCCTAAAGTCCACACAAGTTTGGATTTGGTTCTTGTCCTTCTTCCCTACAAGCACAATACTGAACAACCAAATAGGGTGCTAGATGAGGGTAGTAAAACCTATCACGAGTGACCTCTAAACCTCTTCTCTTATCTTCAAGTCTAGCTCCCGTTTATACATTCGAGTGGCCCGCTTTACCGATATCACTAATGGTATAACATTCAACCTGTCGCAACTGCCCGAGCATCTCAGTATATTTCCACGCGAACATATCCTTGAATTCCCTCAGCATCTCTACCAGCGCTCCTTTGGCAGCAGTATCAAGGTCTTTCGAGATAAATATTGGTCTTGGGTCATCCCCTTCATCAGCTAAGTCTATCTTCTCTAGCTCTTGGACTTAGGATCTTGGCCTATCCTTCATGCACTCCGGTTCTTCCTCAACCTCCTCCACAAATTCCTGGATCTTGGAGTTGTCAATCACCAAGCATTGACCTAAACTGTCCACCAAAAAGCATTCGTATACCGAGTCAACCCCATTATCTAGGCCTTTGACTTCCCGATCACACCTTTAGAGTTCGTAAATAATCTTGCCATTGGCCAAAACCACTATTTTGCATTGTCGTGGTTTCTCCTCCTAGCCAGGTCTTTTGCATGCATTTTCTTCTAACTCCCTCATTGAAACTCTACTAAGCACACTTTGCTGCTGGACTTGATGTTCATTTGGATCAATTCATGGCATCATCCGATCACGAAGCTGTCTCGAAAGGTTGGGAGGCCTAACTGTCTCGCGTACTATTTCTTGCTCCTCGTAAGCCACTACCGGGTGAGGAGGTGCACATACCCTTTCCCTAATACTTGGGATCTTAATCCCACCTGTGTATCGAGTGATCACAATAGATTCCATAGCCAACTTTGTATAGAAGGTTGCGTCCACCAAGTGAGCTTCCTCCATTGCGAAAGGCTCTTAGATGCTCGAATGACTGCTTCCTTTCCTTTGACATTAGCCTTTGCACACTGGTGATATGTGGAAGGCACCAAACCATGGTTGTGCATCCATACCCTCCCCACAAGAAACTGATAGGACGGATCACAATCCATGAGGTAGAATTTAATATGGGAAGTGATGTTCCCCATTGTGATCCCCACATTCACATAACCTATCGACTTGCTCGGCTGGTTATCATATCGTGCTGTGGACAATGGACTTTGCACAATCCATATATTAGAGATATTATAAGCATAGAATGACACCATAGGCATAATGTTGATAGATGCTCCCCCATCCATCAATACACGGTTAAAGTTACACCCATTCACGCTCGCCATTATATAAAGTGGCCTGTTATGGGGATATCTAACCAACCAATCTACCTCAAAAAAAGTAACCTCTGAAAGTAATTTCTTTACTAGCTTGGCCATTGGACCTTTCCATCACAAGTTTGGGGCCATATGTCTCTTGGCCATTTCTAAGATTGCTCAAGTGACCTCCAATCGATAATCCTCCGACTGTTCGACTTGGTCGAAAAACCAACTAAACTTTTACGATCTTGCTACTGCAGCGCATTACACCCAAGGGTCATATTATTCATCTTCTAGCTCGTTGACCTCCTCTAAATATCTGTAAGATGATTCATCGTATGCTATCACCACATTTACTCCCCCTATGGAGCAAGCCTCCAGTTGTCTGCTCAAATCATCGATCGAACTCCACTCGTCTTTTATTATTTCTTTCAGCGTCAAACAAGACATTTGGGATACACACTCTTCTAGAGAATCTGTAAAATCTTCCTCCTGGAATTTATTCTCCACCATCAGCCATTCTACCTCCTTATCAAAAGCACTAGCCATGTTTACTCAGTGTGTTGGCAAAGGATTATTGTTGATGTTTTCTTGTGGCAGCTCGATATCTTATCTCTTGACATGTCTGTATATTATCCTCCTGAGAGTAAAACACTTGCTTATCGGATGTCCTGTCCTGTTGTGTACCACGTAAAACTTTGGTCCCTCTCTGTCTTCTCGAGTGATTGGTGTTGTATCGGCCACAATGGTTCAACACATCTTATCTCGAATCATGAGATCATAGGTTTCAGTAGCCTTCTCCACTGAGTAAGGAAACTCCTGGGGGTCATCTTTTTCGAACTTCCTCTTGCTTCCCCTTCCCCTTTTGCCATGATTTACTCCCTCGTGCTTTCCAACTTTATCATTGGTATAGTTCAGACAAGGAGGTAGCCTTCTCCCCGAGCCACCTGATGGCTTCAGTAACAACCTTGATAAGGATGGCGAAGGTGTTGGAAGTGGATTCACCACCAAGGCAATGTTCCTCGCATATTTAAGGAACGAAGAAAACGTATCCTCACGAGTTTCATTTATCAAATGGCATATATACTAAGGCAACAAGCCTTTTACACAAACATGTACGAGCTTAGCTTCTCGTGTGTCCTCTCTCACGTCCAGAGAGTGCTCATAAAATTTCCTTATTTACGACACTACATCCTCGCCGGGCTTATATTTCTCTCAAGCCAGTTGTATAAGAGTGAATTCATCTTCAACCAAGAAGAATTTCTGTACAAACTAAACATGAATATCCTCCCACGTGGCCACACTGCCTGGAGCCAGATAAGAGTACCATGTGTAAGATTTCTCAGTTAGAGGCTTAGAAAATTCTCTCAACCTCAACTTCTTGTTATTACAGTGGGCCCCCAGGTTCTCCACAAACCCTTTAATATGCTCCTTGGGATTCCCCCCCTTTTCCTGTATACTTCTCAAATATAGGGGGAATATACTCCATCGGATAGGGTTCTTTATTTTACTCCTCTAGATACGGAGTACGAAAATCATCGTATATCGAAAAATCTTGTCCTTCCACCTTAGAGGCCACCATTATTTTCAAAAGCTCCTTTTTCATCTCCTCCATCGTAGGTGGAGGTGAGTTGTGTTGCGCAGGGATCATCGTTACTGGGTTCACTGTTGGTGGCGTGATTGGTGTGCTATTGCCTGGATACACAGCCAGGGGGGGGGGGGGAAGTTGGCACAATAGTGCTATGTGTTCCTCCCCTACAATGGAGGGAGCATTCAAAGGTGGTTTTGGCGGGTTCATACTGTTGGTAGTTGCCTGAGCCACTCCCCCCGAGATAAAGGGAGCTTGTAAAGTCACCGATGGGGTCACAAATGAACTGGGCCCTGCTGCAGCCCCTAACACCGCCTGAGCTGCAGGATGCTTGATGAACTTAGTGAACAAGCTCAATAGCCCAACCATCTACGCAAAACTTGTGTCGGTCGTCCCACTAACAGTTAGCACAGTAGTCTCCGTTCACCCTACTCGCTTTCTATCCGGCAAGTTGGTGAGATTCACTTCCTCCTCACGCTGTATAACATCGAAGTTAATGTTCCTTGCCACATTGTTGTTCGCCATCTCTCAAAATAGAAAACCTCCCCAGTAGAGTCGCCAAATGTATAATGTGAGTTCTTAGAATGATATTAATATCAAGGGAGGCGTAACCCCTTATAAAGATGTTAATTATGGCCTTAGAACAATCAATGACAACAATAGATGCAGGTCTCAAGTCAGCATATTCAATATACAAAACTCCTGTATTAAATGTGTTCTTTCAACATAAATGCTATAGCAAAACAATCAATGAGGGAGATCCCATAATTGACTTGGTCGGAGGGAGTGGGCACAACCACCTTTAAGGAAATAAAGTCAAGGCAGTAACCTTAAACAAAAATGGAGTAAATGGGGTTGGTCTCTCGATAAATGTTCTCACGATAAACTCTTTTGTATGGGAGTATTTTGGCAACTATTCTAGGATAGAAAAGTGCGATCCCTAAATAGTGTAATGTTAGAGGTATTTATAGGAGGGGAAGATCATTAGATATAAACTTCCTATAATTAATGCACTTGACCCCTATTGACGTCAACAGTCTTGTGCATTTAATGCCAAAGATATTGCATTAAATGAGCTAGATATGATATTTTGGCGGGAACACTGTTTGGACTCTCAGAGTTGTGAACACGTTAAATAGGATGTGATGTGTCAGCTATGGACTTACCATCCTAGGAATATCTTCAAATGAGTACTAATTTATCGAGTTCGTGAGTGTCAGACGCACTGACGTCAAAGAGTTGGTAAGCAGTGACCTGTGACGGATGTGTTATCACATCAGTAAAAAGGTAGTTCATCGAATTGGAGGTTGCTCGACTAATAACTGTTCGAACAACTTATGGTGTGTGTAAACCTTAGAGTTTAATCTTTTAGAAACTGTATAGGACTGAGGACCCTAAAATGGGTTCCCAGAGATGGTATCTCAAGATACTACTGGGCCATATTGTGTATAAACCAAGGTTTTGCCTAAATACCCTAAAGGGGATGGTCTTTTTTAATGTTGTCTTGCACTCAATCCTCCAAACTAAATCCCTGCGAGATACCCAGAATGAGGTTGTTCGATAAAGCATGTAAGATCTCCCATGTACATCCAGACATGATCACTCGAGGATACCGAGCAACCTCAAAGCTTTGCAAAGTAATCTTTACATTTACAAAAAGGGCTAAATATAAGTACATCAAACTTCCTATTATAATTTGTGTTTTCCAAGTTTATCTCCTAGTCTTGGTATTTGTGGGAGATACTTCGAGCAACTTTGCCTTGTGCGAGCAACCTATTTTACATGATCATTCGAGCAACTTCAGCTTTGTGAGAGGAACCATCCCTAATCTTTCTTGTGAAGTGTTGGCGTTGTTTTAATCAACCTTAATCCTGGACCTCCATCTACAATGGAATTTTTTATATTTCATGTTTTGAAATTTATAAGCGGTAATTTCAGTAAATTGATTTTTAAAATGGTTAAACCAAAACCAACCACAAAAAAATCGATAATTTCGGTTTTGGTAGACAACAGTACAGTACGGATTTTTATCGTACTGCGAACACCCCTAATCATACTCTAAGAAGCTTCCATGTCATCACCATAAACCGGCACAAACACAATTTGTGGTGTGTAAGACATTAAAATTGCAACACTGCTAATGACCTCAATTGAAAACGTTAGAAATAAATGTCAACGCAGGCCAAGCGTCTGATTAGGTAACATCGGTGGCCAACCCTACAATTATCACTCTAATCGAAGAACCAAAAAATGGAAGCTACCAATAAAGGACCCCTCAGTCCTCCCCAACCTACAATTCTCACTGGAGGTGATTATAACGAAATTGAAAAATCGGGTATGAGATAAACTTGGGTCAACATAATTAGTTCGTAGCTAAGTATTTTGTCGAATAAAGAGAGACATCGAGATTACGAGTTTTAGATTCTTCATTTTTTTATATGAGCATACATTAAGAGTATGTAATGTAACTATAAGGGTTCATAGAGGGTAGGTGAAGGACCAATAATTTGTGACATCTTGAGAGAGGGACGGACAATTTTGGAATAAAGGTGAGAGAGAGAGAGAGAGAATCGATTGTATGCTTAGTCTAAAAGAGGAGAACAATTAATTTCAAACCACCGCTATGTCACGTGGCAAACTGTTGTTGGAGACACCATTTTTAATGTTATATATTAGCTAAGGAAACTCATACATGGAATTTTATGTCCTTTAAGAGGGAAACTACTCTTACAGTAACTAAAGTGTGATGATAATGGGGTCAGAGTAGCAGGGTTTGTGAGAGAATAGAAAAAGACAAATGAAGGTGATTTTTTCCGTAGCCTACTTAACATATTTTTGGTTATTTAACCCCAAGTTTTTGTCTCTTCATTTCTTTCCTCTTCTTCTGCTTCATCTCTTCCCCAATTTATTATATTTTATCGATGTTCAAATTTGGCTGATTTTCCCTTTCGCCTATTTTTTGGGTTTGTTTTTTGCCTTAGACGGCTGACACTTGAATGGTTTCTTCAGTAGTTTTCTTTCAGGAACTGCCCACCATGTTCTAAGAAGAATTTTATGGATCCATTTATTTTATATCTTTTTTTATTTATTTGGCTTATTTGAGATATATGTTTTCCTCTCTGGAATGTAGACTTAAAATTGGGGAAAGTGGATTAGACTTATTTATTTTCAAATGTTTCACTCGCAATAAATGCCATAATTTTTAAAATGGAAGTTACAACTATAAATTTTGGGAGAAGAGGGGAAACATATTGTGGATTGGTTATAAAAACATCCGATTTTTAGTAATTTTCAATAGTGTCCAAAAATAGAGTACCCAAAAAATTATATGAGGGTATTTTGAAAATGTAAAATATGACAAAACTTCTTACCTTATCTTTATACAATAGTAGATTAACAGGATTTAAATAAACTCAAAGTTCGTTAATATGTCTTTGGGTCATGTAAAAGTTGATATGAGTCACTACATGAAGAGTTGTGGCTGTTGAAGAATAGTTACGAAAATGGCTATAAAAAGAGTTCCAGGACTCTGTTTTGGACATCGAAAATTGTTAATTTCTCCTCTCTCTATCCTATATACTTTGGAATTATCAGATTATAAATTCACAGTGTTATCAATTTGATCAAACAGTACATAGTTTGAATTAAATAGCAGTTCATACGCTGCATTGTATCCTGAAGGCAGATTCAATAAACTCCATAGTGTACTCGCGGCTCTTTCGAAATCGGATTGGGAGTATTTTGCCTAAAAGACACTGTTCCCAGAATGTGCCTTATAAAAATTAATTAATTTTCATTCTTTCCATATAAGATTTCCAATAATTTTAGGCAAAATATCTATATTATTACTCCACTCAAATGGAAGGAACAGTGGAACAATCTATCCAAGTCATGAGTCAAGACTTAATTCGACTTGACCGATTTGATGGTGAAAATTTCACCCGTTGGCATGAGAAAGTTATGTTCTTCCTCACATCACTTAAACTAGCATACATTATAGATGACAACCTTGAGCAAATTCTCGAGCCCACACCCGAATACACCGAGGAAATAAAGCAAAAGCGTGTGAAGTGGTAAGAAGATGAATTTATGTGTCGATGATACATTCTCAATGCTTTGTCTTAAAATATTTATAGTGCTCATCGAATGATTCCGGTGACAAAGGAATTATGGAAGGCATTGGAGACAATATATAAAAATGAGGAAGAGAGCAACCGCAAGTTTCTGATTTCAAACTATATGAATTTTAGAATGAGTAATGATAAATCTGTCGTTGCATAAGTACATGAACTCTAATAGATTGTTGGTGACCTTAAAGCCACTGGAATTAATCTTCAAGATGAATATCAAGTAGGGGTGATTGTTTCAAAACTTCCATCCTCTTGGAACGGCTTTAAGGAAAATAATTAATCATGATGAAAGACTTACACGGTGGAATCGCTTCTTCACCACCTTCGTATTGAAGATGATTCTTGTATCCGAGAAAAAAGGATGAATAAAGTAAGGGTCATTCAAAATCCAATATAGTTGAGTATCAAAAATCCAAGAATACTAAAGACTCAAAATTGAAAGTAAAGAATGATTCAAAATTCAAGAACCAAGGTGCAAATAAGAAAAAAAAATCGCAAATGTTTCTTCTGTGATAAATCGGGCCATTATTCTCTAGAATGTCGTCTTAAAAAGAAGGCAATTAAGGAAAATAAGGGTCGAAGGAAACCAACAATGTTGAAGATCTTATTGCTTCTATATGCGAAGAAAATTCAATTAAAAATGAAAGTGGATGGTGGCTGGATACCGGCGCAATAGTCCACATATGCAAAGACTGCTCTTCATTCAAAACATATCAAGAAATTGATGGAAAAGAAGTGAAGATGTTAAATAATATTCTCCCCAATGTAGTTGGGAAAGGCACAGTGGAATTAAAATTAACTTGTGGAAAGACTCTTAGCCTAATTGATGTACTTCATGTACCTGATATGTGTAAAAATCTTGTGTCTGGGGACCTTCTCAATAAGAAAGGTTTCAAACTTGTGTATGAGTCTGATAAGTTTGTTTTATCCAAGAATGGTCACTTTATTGGCAAAGTGTACTCTTGCAACGACACGATCAAAATTAATGTAACCAATGATATTAATTCTGCTTATATGGTTGAGTCTATTTCCTTATGGCATAGTAGATTAGGCCATGTAAATTATAAAAGTATTAAAAATATGACTAATCTCGGTTTGATCTCAGATTGTAAATTTGATAACTTTGCTAAATGTGAAATTTGTGCTCAATCGAAGATAACAAGAATGTCATTTATATCTGTTAAGAGGACATCCAAAATGCTTGGACTTATTCATAATGATGTATGTGACATGAAGAGTAATATGACTCATTGTGGAAATAAATATTTCTTAACTTTTTTTTATGATTACTCTAAATATGCATATACATGTTGCTTAAAAGTAAAGATGAAGTTTTCGAGAAATTTTTGATTTTTAAAGTAGAAGTTGAAATTCAACAAAATCAGTAAATTAAAGTCCTACGATCCGATAGGGGTGGTGAATATTATCCGAGTGAGTTTATACAATTTCGTAATACTCATGAAATAATCCATCAAGTTACGGCGCCTTATACACCACAACAAAATGGAATACCGAAAAGGAACAATAGGACTTTAGTTGAAATGGTAAATGCAATGTTAATAAGTTTTGGTTTACCTTTGTCTATGTCGGGTGAAGCGGTTAATTCCCCATGTAATATTTTAAACAGAGTTCCCTTGAAAAACATGGATATCATACCATACGAATTATGGTTTAATCATATGCCTAATCTCAGACGTTTTAAAGTTTGGGTATGTCTTGCTTATGTAAGAAAACCCGAACCTAAAAGACCTAAACTAGGAAATAAGACTTACAAATGTGTTTTTATTGGATAATTTAGTAACAGTACGACTTATAGATTTTTAAATCTTGAAACTCAAGAAATCATTGCATCAGTAGATGTGCAATTCTTTGAACATCTAACAAAGTTTAGTAATTTGAATAAAGGTTTGGAAATAATAATCCGACTGTTGACTCCTCAGTTTCAGATGAAATTTCACAACCTATATCTTCTTCAGAGACAACGAATGGGCCCGAATTTGTTATTTATTTGGTTGTAGGGGATTTCAATGAAACTAAGAATAAAACTAATTTTTTTTCTTAATATAGAAGATGAACCGATAACATTTCAGGAAGTAGTAACATCTAGGGATGCTATCTTTTGGAAAGAAGCAACCAATGATTAAATGAACTCAATTGTGTCAAATCAAACTTGGGTTATTTCCGATCTTCCCCTGGAGCTAAACCTACTGGTTGCAAATGGATATTTAAAAGGAAATTAAATCTGGACAGTCCTATAAATAAATTTAAGGAAAGATTGGTTACTAAAGGCAATAAACAAAAATATGGAATTGATTATTTTGATACATATACTCCTGTTGCTTGAATCACTTCTATTAGGATATTAATATCTCTTGCTACTATTCATAATTTAGTTATTCATCAAATGGATGTCAAAACTGCGTTTCTAAATGGTGATTTAGAAGAAGATATTTATATGAAACAACCCGAAGGGTTTGTTTTGCCTGGCCAAGAAAAGAAAGTGTGTTAACTAGTTAAATCTCTTTATGGCCTTAATCAAGCTCCTATGCAATGGCATGGGAAGTTTAAAAATATTGTAATATCCGATGGATATAAGTTAATGATGTCGAAAAATGTATATATATTAAATCCGAAAATAGTGTTGGTGTTATTATTTGCTTATATGTGAATGGCTTATTAATATTTGGGTCTAGTCTCAAATATGTTGAAGAAAGTAGACGGTTTCTATCATCAAAATTTGAAATGAAAGAGCTTGGAGAAGATGATGTTATTTTAGGAATCAAAATTGTTAGAAAGGATAATTCTTTAGCATTATGTCAATCTTTTTATTTTTTTTATTTTTTTTTAACTATGATTTATTAATCATTGGAGAAAGAGCCTCTCCAAGTGGCATTAACAAGAACAAAAAGAGAGAACTTGAAAAAAGAAATTTGGTGCTTTATGCTAGCCCCATTACATGGATGGTGTGTAAGATACATTTCTAATGTAAAGGCAACCCATTTTGTCCATCTTGAGAGCTCCTCGAGCTAAAGTTGGAAGATCACCTACATTGTGAAATATTGAAAGAGAATTAATCTGAGCTCCATAATTAGCTAGAGAGTCAGCGACCATATTTGATTCCCTATAGCAATGAGATAGAGTAAAGCTATGATTCTGTAGAGCGAATTTAATTTCTTCAATGGAATGAATCATCTTCCAGGGAGGCTTCCAGTTTTTGTTAATCAAATTCACAACATATGAAGAATCTGATTCAATATCCACTTCAGTGATGTTGAGGTCTGTGCACAACTTGACCCCATGCCAAAGACTTTTGATTTCCGCTGTTGAATTTGAAGCAATGCCTTCTGGACTAGCATAAGCAAAGATTAGATCCCCTTTGTCATTCCGAAGAACCCCTCCTGCACCACTTATTCCTGGATTACCCTTTGAAGCCCCATCAATATTTAGCTTAAATCTTGAAGATGTTGGAAATCTCCATTTGATAGCAGTGGGCACTTTGGAATATGTTTTGCAGTTTATTTTGAAGATGACTTGAATCCCCTCATCAAAAGAGGAAACTTTGTTCTTGAAAACCTTTCCTTTACAAATGTTTGATATTAGAGAAATAACTTGCTGAATGATGGTTGTCGCACTTACTGCAGAATTTTCAAAGTAGGCTTGGTTGCGAGCTTTCCAAATTTCCCAACACACTAAAATGGGAATACACTTACCAATAAACTTGGCATAGTCTTTTGGACCAGACTTTATCCACCAATTCTGAATTAAGGATGAAATGTTTGTGGTATTCATAACCACACCCATAACATTTGAAAAAAATTCCCAAACAGGTAAAATGGTAGGACAGTTCAGGAATAAATGGTCAACTGATTCGATATGGTTATGGCATGCTTTGCACCGAGAGCATAATCTAATTCCAATCGAGTTAACATTCTCGTCAAGAGGCAAACAATTGTTTATAATTTTCCATACGTTAATGGAGCACTTTTTCGTAATATTTTGATCCCAAATAAGGCTATTAACTGAGGAATAAGGAAAATTAGAACTGCAGATGCTGTATGCAGAAGAGAGGGTAAACAAACCAGTTTCTTCAGTAGTCTAGATCCACTTGTACTCTATGAGCTCCATGTTTTTGAGGCATGCCTCTTTAACTAACATCAAATTTCTCCAAGTATGAGAGGTACCAAATGAAATAGCTTTTTGATTTCTGTATCTATTTGAGATGAACTCAGACCAAAGAGAGTGTTCAGTATGAATTTTCCAGAAAAGCTTCATGAAGGCTGCTGATGAGAGATTGTGAAAGTTGATAAGACCAAGACCTCCTTCTTTAGTATCTCTACAAACAGACTCCCAGTTTTTCCATTGGTGTTTCCATCCTTGATCCTCATTCCCTCCCCAAAAGAATTTGTTAAAAATTCTATGAAGCTTTTGGATTACTGATTTGGGAGGGGAAAGAGTATCAAGAAGATGATATGGAATAGAAGAAAGAACATGCTTTAAGAGAATCAGCTTGCCACCAGAAGAGAGAAGTTTTGATTGCCAACCTGCAATTTTAGCCCTTATGGAATTGACTAGGCTGTCATAATATTTGATTCTATTTCTACCTTTGAAAATAGGACAGCCCAAGTATTTAAAAGGCAACGGTTTGAATTTAAGGCCAGTTGCATCCGCTACCTTTGATCTGAATTGAGGCCTGCATTTAACATCAACAGTGAAACAACTTTTTTCTGTATTTACCTTTTGACCTGACAACCTGCAATAATATCTGAGAACTTCTTGAATTTTGTGCAGGCTTCGTTTGTCTCCTCTAGAAAAGATTATGAGATCATCAGCGAAAGCTAGGTGAGAAATGAGAGGACAGCCACTTGGATGGTAGAAAGGCTTTATAGAACTTTTATCCATTAAATTGTTTAGGCTTCTACTCAGAAAATCTGCTGCAAGAATGAATAGACTTGGGGATATTGGATCCCCTTGTTTAAGACCCCTTGAAGATTTGAAGTAACCACACCTTTGACCATTAATGATCATTGAAAACCAATTGTTGGAAACAATTATCCAAACAAAGTCTATCCACCTTTCCCCAAAACCAAAAGCTCTTAAAACTTGCAATAAAGACCCCCACTGGATCCTATCATAGGCCTTCTCCATGTCTAGTTTCAAGATAACATTGCATCCATGAGCATGTTTACCCAAATTATGAACCATTTCTCTAGCAAGAAGAACATTTTCTTGGATGGATCTTCCTTGAATGAAACCACTTTGATTCTGTGATATCAGCATAGGAAGATATAAGGCCAGTCTTGTATTCAAAATTTTTGAAATTATTTTGAAAGAAAAATTACATAGACTGATTGGCCTTAGATCCCCACACTTTTTTGGAGCTTTAACTTTCGGAATTAAGATCACTGCAGTGCTTGTCCAACTTTGGGGAAGAATTGTACCTGCAAAAAATGAGTTAATTACAATAACTAGATCAGACTTAATAATATTCCAGCAGCTTTTATAGAATTTTCTCCCAAATCCACCTGGGCCTGGGGCCGAGTCTTCACTCAGAGAATTAACTGCTTCTAGAACCTCCTCTTCCGTAGTGAATGCCTCAAGAAATTCATTATTTTCAAGGGTTATAATGGTTGGGATGATATTTGACAGATCTGGCATACTCAGCGACTGATCAGATTGCAACTGTTCTTGAAAGAATTGCACAATATAGTCCTTGATCTCTTTCTCATCTTCAAGTCGGATACCCTCTTTGTTTATAATTGAATTTATCCTCAACTTGTGTTTTTTATTCTTGACACAGTGATGAAAGTATTTTGTATTGGAATCCCCCAACTTAAGCCATTTGATGGATGATTTTTGCCTCCAAAACTCTTCTTCATACCTGTAAGCTTTCATTAACTCAGCTTTTCCTTTATTCATGGCAACTCTATTAGCTTCATTACTATCCAGCTCGAAATTTAGCTCCAACTGGAGATTTTCATCTTCTAAATCTCTAACATTTTGAAAAACATCCTTAAACTTTTCCTTATTCCAAGCTCTCAAAGCCTTCTTTAACTTTTGTAATTTCTTAGCAAATTTCTTCAAACCCTCTTCTATTAACTCTTTATTCCAAGACTGTGTAACAATATCTTGGAACTGGGGGTGATTGCACCACATGTTCTGAAAGATAAAAGGTTTAGGAAGGGCCTCTAAATTGGAATTAAAAGAAAGCAATAGGGGTGCATGATCTGAGCTCACTCTATTCAAGTGTTTAAGACTGGAATTAGGGAAGTGAGATATGAAAGTTTGGTTAACCAGGCATCTGTCTAATCTCGCCATAATAAGATCTGCATATTTCCTCTGATTACACCATGTAAATTTGGTTCCTGAGTACCCCAAGTCAATGAAACCACTGTCATCAATTGTTTTAATGAAGTCCTCCACAGCTGCTGAATCCACCTCATTACCACCTAATTTCTCATTTTGGGAAGTTACCACATTAAAATCACCAATTACCAGATATGGAACACCATGGTACATTGAGGATAATTGAGCTAATTCCTCCCAGAGAACTTTCCTTTCATTTGTGTTGCACTTCGCATAAACTATAGTGACAATTATGGAAGACTTAACATCATGATGGCTTATTTTCATGGTCAGATGTTGGTGATGATCACAAATACATTGGGTTGTCACATTGAACCTCTAAAATAACCATATCTTACCACTAACATTACTACAACTACCATCATAACCCCATTTAACCTTGAACTTGTCAATTTTTAAGGAGTCTACTTTTGGTTCAAGAAGAGCAAGAATAAGAAGTTTATGCAATTTACTAAGCAGATTTATTCTCCTTGACGAAGACCGTTTGGCTGCTCCTCTGATATTCCATACTATGCAACTTATCATTGAGACTTTGGGGATTGGGAGTTCTTGTTACCTTTCACTTGAGATCTAGTAATTCTCCTGAACATTGGATCTTGCATTCGTTGTGGCTTAAGTTTGTTATGATTTGCTTCAACTAAAACTGGCTTCTTTGCTGCTGCTTCCTTTTTCTTCTTATATGAGCATAACTTATTATCCAGTTGCTTAGAGAAAAGTTTAAGTTCCTCAATGAAAGGTATGTGATAGTATTCATCAGCATCACCTTCATTATCCGTAGGGTATTGGTGCAGGGCTGCTGGCTTTATACCAAACTCTGGTATATCTGTTCCTCTGGGAGAAAGGGATATCTGATCAACAATATGCACTTCTTCTAAGGTGAGATCAACATTTTTTTCAATGTGATTTTGGATACTTATATGCTTCTCTTGCCACTTCTTCTTCTTAGACACTTTGTTTGGTGTTTGCTTTTGGCCCACTTCTATTATTTGCCCTTCTTCTAGATCATCTGCTACTTGCCTATTGGCTTCGTGGTTAACATCATCTAGATTTGCAGTCTCTGTAAGCCTTTCTGGAACTGCTTCTTGATTATTGTTATCCTTCCGCTTTAATATCTTCTTGATGTTTTCTTGGCCCCTATCAATGCGTTGATGATCATTGTTGTCCCTTAAAAACATGCAACTCTCCTCATCGTGACCTTTCTTTGAGCAATTGGTACAATACTTTGGCCTATTTTCAATCAACACTTCCTGCCAGAAACCCTTCACACCACATCCAATCCACACTCTCTTTGGCAGCCTTTTAGTCAAGTCTACTTCCACGTATACACAAGCAGTACTAGGTTTATTAAGTTCTAGAGTAGATGCATCGAGATTTAGAGGTTTTTCAATCAATTGGGCAATTGAAAAAAGAGAATATTTTGAGAAGAAATGGATAGGAAGTTGAGGAAAAGAAATCCAAATTGGGGAAAGACTGCTCTCCATGTCTGATCGAAATTCTGGAGTCCATTTGAAGATCCTCATAGGAAATCTTCCTATATACCAAGTATCACGCAACCACATCCTTGTGAAATCCTCATTCGAATTCAATCGAATAAGGATGTGCTTATGATCCAGAAGGCCAATATTGAAGGCTGTTTTAAGGGAAAACGTTTGAAATACCTGCCTTATAACTTCCATAGAGGGTCTCCCATGTGAGAACTTACCCACCAGAGCATGCTTAAATGGTTTTGCAAGGATGTCAATGTCTTCATTAGAAAAGATGACTGCGGGTTCGCCTTTAAAGGTTGAGGGTGGTTTAAGATTGAGTTCTTGTTCAGATGCTAAGTTATGAGATACAACAGTTGCAAAAGAACGATTCCACACAGGTTTTGGATCAGGAGGTTTGGGTTCAACGTGAGATGAGGTATCTTGGTTTGCCATGCAAACCCTAATTAGGGTAAAAGGCGGCTGAGAGAAGGAGAGAGAGAGAGTAGAGAGAGAGAGATAGAGAGAGATGGATGTCCATTATGTCAATCTCATTATATAGAAAAAATTCTTAAAAGATATAATCATTTTGAACTTAAGCCAGTTGTTACACAAGTGGATCCTAGTACCAAATTAATAAAAAATAATGGGCGTACTATGGACTAACCCAAATATGCGAGTATTATTGGAAGTCTAATGTATGCCATGAATTGCATTAGACCAGACATTACTTATGCAGTAGGTGTCTTGTGTAGATTTACAAGTAATCCAGGACAAGAGCATTGGAATGAAATTTCTAGGGTGTTTAAATACCTGAAGAGGACTTTGGGTTATGGCTTACATTATATAGGATATCAATCTATTTTAGAAGTATATAGTGATTCAACTTGGAATAAACTTGAATCAAAATCCAAGTCAACTACTGGTTGGATTTTTACACTAGGAGGAGTGACTGTGTCTTGAGGATCCAAGAAACAAACATGTGTGTTAGATTCAACAATGCAATATGAATTTATATCCCTACCAGATGCATGTAAAGAAGCAGAATGGCTTAGAAATTTGTTATATGACATTCCTTTGTGAAAAAAGCCATCTCCTTCTATTATAATAAGTTGTGACCAAGCCACAATTTATAAAGTTTCTAATAAAACATACAATGAAAAATCTAGACACATTAATCTAAGGCATCAAATTATTATAGAATTACTCAAGGAAGGAGTGATTACAGTCGACTATATTAAAACGAACAAGAATTTAGCATATCCTATTATAACCAAAGGTCTTGTTAGGGAGGTGATATATATCACCTCGAAAGGAATGGGAACAAGGTCTATTAAATAACACAACTATATTTATTGGGAACCCAACATATATCTTGAAAATAAAGATAGAGTTCAATGTGGTGCAAACAAGTTAAATTATAATTATGGAACACTAGGATTTTTTTATGCAAAAGTTCCATTCCAATGTGCCTAGTGTTGGTTTTCTGGTCGCTTTCTATGTAATCAAGACCGATACTAAAGCACACGTGAAATCAGGATTACATAGGGCCATAAATGTACTTGCTAAAAGAATACTTCTAAACTTAAAAATCGGTACGCGTGATAGTTCTGGCTCATCTGAGAGGGTCCTTGGTTAAAGATACGTTCACCACATCACCTTGATGAAGATTTTAATTATTTACACTATATGGAAGTTAAAGTCCGGAATACACTTCTCATTTATGTACTAGATTTCAACGATAGTGCCAAAAGTTTTCTATTATTGTTTTTAAAATCGATCCTTTGTATCCTCTCTTATGTATATCAAAATTTGTGGGGGAATATTGGATAATTTTTAACATTTAATATATTATAATATTTAGTTCTTAATTTTATCATGTTTGTTGATGTTTTATTTTTAAACTTAGTTTGGGTTTTATTTTAGAAGGAAGAAACATGAGCAAATGGGTGTGAAAGTTAGTAAAGTGCTCAAGTCCCACATTGGAAGAATACCACAAAAGTGGTGGTATATCAACTAAAGGAAAACTAAGATTCTTAGTTGAATAGTCAAATAAAAGGTATATGATTCCACGCATTGCGATGGTGCTTAATCACCACCAATCCCGACAAGCGACGCATGAAAGGGAGATTGGGAAACTTAGGGCGCATTGCGTGCTTTGATGCCAACTTGGCACTTCGCATGTACGCATCGCCGCTTGGAGCGTGAAGTTTTGACAAGGTAAAATAGATCAACAATTTTGATTGAACGACCTGATCAAATGGTTTAAAATTTAAAACGACTTTATTTGAGCCGTTAAATGAGTTCATAGTGTTTCATGTAAGGGGTGTCGATTCGTTTATGATGGGATGCCTAATCTGAACCGTTAGATCGAATCTATTCTAAATAGACACGATCCAATTTTTGTTGAGTCGCTACATGAAGAGCTGTGACTGTCGAAGAACAGTAATAGAAATGGCTATAAAAAGAGTTCTAGGACTCTGTTTTGGACACCAAAAATTATTAATTTCTCCTCTCTCTCCGTCCTCTATACTTTGGCATTATCAGATTACAAAGTCAAAGTGTTATTAGGTTGATCAAACAGTACATAGTTTGAAATAAACAATAGTTCATACACTGCATTATATCCTGAAGGCAGATTCAATAAACCCCATAGTGTAGTCACAGTTATTTCTAAACTGGATTGGGAGAAATTTTTCCTAAAAGACAGCGTTCCCAGAACGTGGCTTGCAGAAATTAATTAATTTTTTCACTCTTTCCATATAAGATTTTCAACAGTTTTAGGCAAAAAATTTATATTATTACTCCCCTCAAATGGAAGGAACAATGGAACAATCTATCCAAGTCATGAGTCAAGACTTAATCCGACTCAACCGATTTGATGGCAAAAATTTCACCCGTTGTCAAGAGAAAGTTATGTTCTTCCTCATATCACTTAAACTAGCATACATTCTAGATGAAAACCTTGAGCAAATTCCCGAGCCCACACCCAATGATATCGAAGAAATAAAGCAAAAGTGTGTGAAGAGGAAAGAAGAAGAATTTATGTATCAAGGACACATTCTTAATGCTTTGTCTTAAACTGTTTATAACTCTGATCGAATGATTCCAACGACAAAGCAATTATGGAAGGCATTGGAGATAAAATATCAAAATGAGGAAGCGAGCAACCATAAGTTTCTGATTTCAAACTATACAACTTTTAGAATGAGTAATGATAAATCTGTCATTGCACAAGCACATAAACTTCAACAGATTATTGAAAACCTTAAAGCCATTGGAATTAATCTTCAAGATGAATTTCAAGGAGGGATGATAGTTTCAGAAATTCCATCCTTTTGGAATGGCTTTAAGAAAAAAATTAGTCATGATGAAAAGACATACATAGTGGAATCCCTTCTTCGCCACCTTCGTATTGAAGATGATTCTCGTATTCAAGAAAAGAAGGATGAACTAAGTGAGGGTCATTCAAAAGCTAATATAGTTGAGGATCAAAAATCCAAGAATACCAAAGACTCAAAACTGAAAGCAAAGAATGATTCAAAATTTAAGAACAAAGGTGAAAATAAGAAAAAGAAGGGCTAATGTTTCTTATGTGACAAATCGGGCCATTATTCTCGATAATGTCATCTTAAAAAGAAGTCATTTAAGGAAAAACAAGGGTTGAAGGAAACCAACAATGTTGAAGATCTTATTGGTACTGTATGCGAAGAAAATTCAATTGAAAATGAAAGTGGATAGTGGATGGATATCGGTGCAACGGTCCACATATGCAAAGACCGCTCTTCATTCAAAACATATCAAGAAATTGATGGGAAAGAAGTGAAGATGGCAAATAATATTCTCCCCAATATAGTTGGGAAAGGCACAATAGAATTGAAATTAACTTCGGGAAATACTCTTAACCTAATTATTGTACTTCATGTACCTGATATGTGTAAAAATCTTGTGTCTCAGGACCTTCTCAATAAGAGAGGTTTCAAACTTGTGTATGAGTCTGATAAGTTTGTTTGATCCAAGAATGACCAATTTATTGGCTAAGGGTACTCTTGTAACGACATGATCAAAATTAATGTAATCAATGATATTGATTCTACTTATATGGTTGAGTCTATTTCTTTATGGAATAGTAGATTAAGTCATGTAAATTATAAAACTATTAAAAATATGACTAATCTCGGTTTGATCTCAGATTGTAAATTTGATAACTTTGCTAAATGTGAAATTTGTGCTCAATCGAAGATAACAAGAAAGTCGTTTAAATATGTTGAGAGGGAATCCAAAATGCTTGATCTTATTCATAGTGATGTATGTGATATGAAGAGTAATATGACTTGTGGTGGAAATAAATATTTCTTAACTTTTATTGATAATTCCTCTAAAAGTGAATATACATATTTGCTTAAAAGTAAAGATGAAGTTTTCAAGAATTTTTTTATTTTTAAAGAATAAGTTGAAACTCAAAAAAATTGGAAAATCAAAGTCTTACGATCCGATAGGGGAGATGAATATTATTCAAGTGATTTTATACCATTTTGTAGTACTCACGAAAAAATCCATCAAGTTACGGCGCCTTAAATGTCACAACAAAATGGAACAGCGGAAAGGAAAAATATGACTTTTTTTTTCAAACGGTAAATGCAATGTTAATAAGCTCTCGTTTACTTTTGTCAATGTGGTGAGAAGAGGTTTTACCCGCATGTTATATTTTAAATAGAGTTCCATTGAAAAACAAGGATATTACACCATACGAATTACGGTTTAATCGTAAGCCTAATCTTAGACTTCTTAAAGTCTGGGATGTCTTGCCTATGTAAGAAAAACCAAATCGAAAATACCTAAACTAGGAAATAGGACTTACAATTATGTTTTTATTCGATACTCTAGTAACAATATGACTTATAAATTTTTAAATCTTAAAACTCAAGAAATCATTGAGTCGGTAGATGTGAAATTTTTCGAACATGTAGCAAAGTTTTGTAATTTGAATCAAGGTTTAGAAAATAATAACCCGACTATTGACTCCTGACTTTCAGAAGAAATTTAACAACCTATATTCTCTTTAGAGACAACGAATGACGTTGGACAGCGAAGGAGACAAAGACAAAGAACTGAAAAAACATATGGGCCGACTTTGTTATTTATTTGGTTGAAGGGGATTTAAATGAAAATAAGAATAAAACTAAATTTGTTCTTAATATAGAAGATGAACGGACAACATTTCATGAGGCGGTAACATCTAGGGATGCTGCCTTTCAGAAAGAACCAATCAATGATGAAATGAACTCAAATTTGTCAAATCAAACTTGGGTTATTTTCAATCTTCCCCTTGGAGCTAAACATATTGGTTGCAAATGGATATTTAAAAGGAAATTAAATTAGGACGGTTCTATAAATAAATTTTACGCAAGATTGGTTACTAAAGGCTATAAGCAAAAATATGGAACTGATTATTTTGATACATATGCTCCTGTTGCTCGAATCACTTCCATTCGGATATTAATATCTCTTGCTTCTATTCATAATTTAGTAATTCATCAAATGTATGTAAAAACTGCGTTTCGAAATGGTGATTTAGAGGAAGTTATTTATATGGAACAACCCTAAAGGTTTGTTTTGCCTGGCCAAGAAAAGAAAGTGTGTAAATTGGTTAAATCTCTTTATGACCTTAATACAAGCTCCTATGCAATGGCATGAGAAGTTTAAAAATATCATAATATCCCATGGATATAAATTTAATAATGCTGAAAAATGTGTATATATTAAATTTGAAAATGGTGTTGGTGTTATTATTTGCTTATATGTGGATGACGTGTTAATATTTGGGTTTAGTCTCAAATATGTTGAAGAAATCAAAAGGTTTCTCCATGAAAATTTGATATGAAAGATCTTGGAGAAGCTGACATTACTTTAGGAATAAAAATTGTGAGAAAGGATAATTCTTTAGCATTATCTCAATCTCATTATATAGAAAAAGTTCTTAAAAGATATCATCATTTTGAACTTAAGCCGTTTGCTTCACCAGTGGATCCTAGTATCAAATTAATAAAAAATACTGGGCGTACTATGGACCAACCCAAATATGCGAGTATTATTAGAAGTCTAATGTATGCCATGCATTGCACTAGACCAGACATTGGTTATGCTTTAGGGGTCTTATGGAGATTTACATGTAATCGAGGGCAAGAACACAAGAATGCAATTTCTAGGGTGATTAAATACCTGAAGAGGACTTTGGATTATGGTTTACATTCTGTAGGATATCCATCTGTTTTAGAAGGATATAATTATTCAAGATGGAACAATCTTGAATGAAAATCAGAGTCAACTACTGGTTGTATTTTTACGGTAGGAGGAGCAGTTGTCTCTTGGGGATTCAAGAAACAAATATGTATGTCAGATTCAACAATGCAATCTGAATTTATAGCCCTACCAGATGCATATAAAGAACAAGAATGGCTTAGAAATTTATTTTATAATGTTCCTTTATGGAAAAAGCCATCTCTTTATGTTATGATAAGTTGTGAGAACCAAGCTACAATTTATAAAATTTTGAACAAAACCTACGACAAAAAATCTTGACACATTAGTATAAGGCATCAAATTATAAGACGATTACTCAAGGAAGGTTTGATTAAGTCGACTATGTTAAAACGAACAAGAATTTAGCAGATCCTCTGACCAATAGTCTTGTAAGGGAGATGATATATATCATCTCAAAAGGAATGGGACTGAGGTCTATTATATAACATAATTATATTTAATGGGAACCCAACTCATATATTGAAAATAAATATTGAGTTCAATATGGTACAAACAAGTTAAATTATAGTTATGGAACATTAGGAATTTTTTATGCAAAAAATCCATTACTATATGCCTAGTGTTTGTTTTCTGCATGTTAGAGGGTGAAAGTTACTTCTTAATAAATCGTATAAGTGTGACTCGCAAAATCACTAAAATTGATTTACTTATATGAGTGTCGAAAGTGGTGCCTCTTTCAATGGAATCAAGACTGATGCTAAAGCACTCGGAAAATCAGGATTAGCACAGGGCCATAAATGTGCATGCTAAAACAACACTTCAAAACTCAGAAATCGGTATGTGTGATAGTTTCGGCTCATCTCAAAGGGTCATTGGTTCAAGATACGTTCACCACAGCACCTTGATGAAGCTTTCAATTATTTACACTATATGGAAGTTCAAGTCTATAAGACACTTCTCATTTATGCATTAGATTTCAGAGATAGTTCCAAAAGTTTTATATTATTGTTTTTGTAATCAATCCTTTGTATCCTATCTTGTGTATATTGAAATTAACGGGGGAATATTAGATAAATTTCAAAATATAAAATAATATAATATTTAGTTGTTAATTTTATTATGTTTGTTGATGTTTTATTTTTAAACTTAGTTTGGGTTTTATTTTTGAAGGAAGAAACATGAGCAAAAGGGTGTGAAAGTTAGAAAAGTGCTCAAGTCCCACTCTGGAAGAATACCACAAAAAGTGGTGGTATATCACTAATGAACAAATAAGATTCTTAGTTGAATAGTGAAATAAAAGGCTATAATCTCACGCATTACAGTGGTGATTAAGCACCACCAATCGCGACACGCGGAGCACGAAAGGGAAATTGGGTGACTTAGGGTGCATTGCGCCCTTTGACGTACATTTGGAACTTCTCACGTATGAATCGTCGCTTGGAGCGTGGGAGCCTAAAGTTTTAACAAAGTAAATCAGATTAACGGCTGTGATTGAACGATCTGATCAAAAGGTTTAAAATTCCGAAACGACTTGATCTGAGCCGTTAGATGAACTCGTAGCGTTTCGTGTAAGGGGGTGTCCATTCGATTATGATGGGATGCCTAATCTGAATCGTTAGATTGAATATATTCCTAATAGACACGATCCAAGAGGTGCTAAGTTGCTACATGAAGAGCTGTGACTATTGAAGAGGAGTCACAGAAATGGCTATAAAAAGAGTTATAGGACTCTGTTTTGGATACCAAAAATTGTTAATTTCTCCTCTCTCCGTCCTCTATACCTTGGCATTATCAGATTAGAAATTCAAAGTGTTATCGGTTTGATCAAACAGTATATAGTTTAAATCGAACAATAATTTATACACTGCATTGTATTCTGAAGCTCGATTCAATAAACCATATAGTGTGCTCGCGGTTCTTTCTAAACCGGATTGAGAGAAATTTTACCTAAAAGAAACCATTCCCAGAACGTGCCTTGCAAAAATTAATTAATTTTTTTGTTCTTTCCATATTAGATTTCCAGAAGTTTTAGGCAAAATATTTATATTAATACTCCACTCAAATGGAAGGAATAGTGGCATAGTCTATCCAAGTCATGAGTCAAGACTTAATCCTACTCGACCGATTTGATGGCCAAAATTTCACCCATTAGCAAGAGAAAGTTGTGTTCTCACTCACATCATTTAAATTAGCATACATTCTAGAGGACAACCTTTTGCAAATTCCCGAGCCTACACCCGAAGACACAGAAGAAATAAAGCAAAAGCATGTGAAGAGGAAAGAAGGTAAATTTATGTGTGAAGGAAACATTCTCAATGCTCTGTCTCAAACTTTTTATAGCGCTCATCGAATGATTCTAGCAAAAAAAGAATTATGAAAGGCATTGGAGATAAAATTTCAAAATGAGGAAGAGAGCAACCGTAAGTTTCTGATTTTAAACTATATAAATTTTAGAATGAGTAATAATAAATTCGTCGTTGCATAAGCACATAAACTCCAACAGATTGTTGGTGACCTTAAAGCCACTGGAATTAATTTTCAAGATGAATTTCCAGTAGGGGTGATTGTTTCAAAACTTCCATCCTCTTGGAACGTCTTTAAGAAGAAAATTAATCATAAAGAAAAGACTTACAAAGTGGAATCCCTTCTTCGCCACCTTCATATCAAAGATGATTCTCGTATTTGGGAAAATAAGGATGAATAAAATGAGGGTCATTCAAAAGCCAATATGGTTGGGGATAAAAACCCAAGAATACCAAAGACTCAAAATTGAAAGCAAAAAATGATTCAAAATTCGAGAACCATGGTGCAAATAAGAAAAAGAAGGGCAAATGTTTCTTCTGTGACAAATCGGGCCATTATTCTCGAGAATGTCGTCTTAAAAAGAAGGCATTTAAGTTAAAATAAGGGTTGAAGGAAACCAACAATGTTGAAGATCTTATTACTATTGTATGCGAAGAAAATTAAATTAAAAATGAAAGTGGATGATGGCTGGATCCGGCGTAACGGTCCACATATGCAAAGATCTCTCTTCATTTAAAACATATCAAGAAATTGATGGAAAAGAAGTGAAGATGGCAAATAATATTCGCCCCAATGTAGTTAGGAAAGGCCCAATGGAATTTAAATTAACTTCTAGAAAGACTCGTACCCTAATTGATGTACTTCATGTACCTGATATGTGTAAAAATCTTGTGTCTAGGGACTTTCTTAATAAGATAGGTTTCAAAATTGTGTATGAGTTTGATAAGTTTATTTTATCCAAGAATAGCTAATTTATTGGCAAAAGGTACTCTTGTAACGGCATGATCAAATTTAATGTAATCATTGATATTAATTTTTCTCATATGGTTATGTCTATTTCTTTATGGCATATTAGATTAGGTCATGTAAATTATAAAAGTATTAAAAATATGACTCATCTAGGTTTAATCTCGAATTGTAAATTTGATAAATTTGTAAAATGTGAAATTTGTGCTCAATCAAAGATAACAAAAAAGTCATTTAAATCTGTTGAGAAGACATACGAAATTCTTGATCTTATTCATAGTGATGTATGTGATATGAAGAGTAATATGACTCATGGTGAAAATAAGTATTTATTAACTTTTATTGATGATTACTCTAAATATGCATAAACATATTTGCTTAAAAAGTAAAGATGAAGTTTTCGAGAATTTTTTTATTTTTAAAGCAGAAGTTGAAACTCAACAAAATCGAAAAATTAAAGTCCTACAATCCGATAGGGGTGGTGAATATTACTCGAGTGAGTTTATACAATTATTTAATACTCATGAAATAATCCATCTAGTTACGGCGCCTTATACGCCACATTAAAATGGAACAACGGAAAGGAAAAATAGGACTTTAGTTGAAATGGTAAAAGCAATGTTAATAAGTTCTGGTTTAACTGTATATGTGGGTAGAAGCGGTTTTATCCGCATGTTATATTTTAAATAGAGTTCCATTGGAAAACAAGGATATTACACCATACGAATTATGGTTTAATCGTAAGCCTAATCTTTGACGTCTTAAAGTTTGGGGATGTTTTATTTATGTAAGAAACCCCGAACCTAAAAGATCTAAACTAGGAAATAGGACTTACAAATATGTTTTTATTGTATACTCTAGTAATAGTAAGACTTATAGATTTTTAAATCTTGAAACTCAAGAAATCATTGAGTTGGTAGATGTGAAATTCTTTGAACATCTAACAAAGTTTAGTAATTTGAATCAAGGTTTAGAAAGTAATAATCCAAGTGTTGACTCCTCTTTTTCAGAAGAAATTTCACAACCTATATCTTGTTCAGAGACAACGTATGACGTTGAACCGCGAAGGAGTAAAAGATAAAGAACTAAAGAAACATATGGGGCCGACTTTGTTATTCGATTGAAGGGGATTTAAATGAAACTAGGAATAAAACAATTTTTTTTTCTCAATATAGAAGATGAACCGATTACATTTCATAAAGTAGTACCATCTAGGGATGTTGTCTTTTGGAAAGAAGCAACCAACAATGAAATGAACTCAGTTGTGTCAAATCAAACTTGGGTTATTTCCGATCTTCCCCCTGGAGCCAAACCTCTTAGTTGCAAATGGATATTTAAAAGGAAATTAAATCCAGACGATCCTATAAATAAATTTAAAGCAAGATTGGTTGCTAAAGGCTATAAAAAAAAATATAGAATTGATTATTTTGATACATATACTTATGTTGCTCGAATCACTTTTATTAGGATATTAATATCTCTTGCTTCTATTCATAATTTAGTAATTGATCAAATGGATTTCAAAACTGCGTTTTTAAATGGTGATTTAGAAGAAGAGATTTATATGGATCAACCCGAAGGGTTTGTTTTGCCTGACCCTGAAAAGAAAGTGTTTAATCTGGTTAAATCTCTTTATGACCTTAAACAAGATCCTATGCAATGGCATGAGAAGATTGAAAATATTATAATATCCTATGGATATAAAGTTAATGACGCTGATAATGTATATATCGTAAATTTAAAAATGGCGATGGTGTTATTATTTGCTTATATGTGGATGGCATGTTAATATTTGGGTCTAGTCTCAAATATGTTAAAGAAACCAAAAGGTTTCTATCATCAAAATTTGATATGAAAGATCTTGGAGAAGCTGATATTATTTTAGGAATCGAAATTGTGAGAAAGGATAATTATTTAGCATTATCTAAATATCATTATATAGAACAAGTTCTCAAAAGATATAATCATTTTGAACTTAATCCTGTTGCTATACTAGTGGATCCCAGTATCAAATTAATAAAAAATACTAGGCATACTGTGAACCGACCCAAATATTCTAGTATTATTAGGATATTTAATATATGTCATGCATTGCACTAGACTAGACATTACTTATGCAGTAGGTGTCTTGTGTAGATTTACAAGTAATCCAGGACAAGAGCACTGGAATGCAATTTTTAGGGTGCTTAAATACCTAAAGAGGACTTTTGATTATGGTTTACATTATGTAGGATATCCATCTGTTTTAGAAGGATACAGTGATTCAAGTTGGAACAACCTTGAATCAAAATCCAAATCAACTTCTGGTAGGATTTTGACACTAGGAGGAGCAGTTGTCTCTTGGGTATCCAAGAAATAAACATGTGTATCATATAAAATAATGCAATCTGAATTTATAGCCCTACCAGATGCATGTAAAGATGCATAATGGCATATAAATTTGTTATATGATATTCCTTTATGGAAAAAGGCATCTCCTTCTATTATTATAAGTTGTGACAACCAAGTCACAAATTATAAAGTTTCGAAAAAAAACCTACTACAAAAAATCTAGACACATTAGTCTAAGGCATCAAATTATAAGACAATTGCTCAAGGAAGGAGTGATTACAGTCGATTATGTTAAAACGAACAAGAATTTAGCAGATCGTCTGACCAAAGGTCTTGTTAGGAAGATAATATATATCACCTCAAAAGGAATGGGACTAAGGTCTATTAAATAACACAACTATATTTAATGGGAACCCAACTCATATCTTGAAAATAAAGATAGAGTTCAATGTGGTACAAACAAGTTAAATTATAGTTATGGAACACTAGGAATTTTTTTATGCAAAAGTTCCATTCTTATGTGCCTAGCGTTGGTTTACTGCATGTTAGAGGATGAAGGTTACTTCTTAATAAATCGTATAAGTGTGACTCAGAGAATCATTAAATTTGATTTACCCATATGAGTGCTGAAAATGTGGCCGCTTTCTATGGAATCAAGACCGATCCTAAAGCACTTGTGAAATCAGGATTAGCACATGGCTATAAATGTGCATGCTAAAAGAACACTTCTAAACTAAGAAATCGGTATGTGTGATAGTTCCGGCTCGTCTCAAAGGGTCCTTGGTTTAATATACGTTCACCACAACACCTTGATAAAGCTTTGAATTGTTTACACTATATGGAAGTTCAAGTCCGGAATACACTTCTTATTTATGTACTAGATTTCAGCGATAGTGCCAAAAGTTTTCTATTATTGTTTTTGTAATTGATCCTTTGTACCCTCTCTTGTGTTTATTGAAATTGGTGAGGGATGTTGGATAAATTTCAACATTTAATATAATATAATATAATTTTAGGTGTTAATTTTATTATGTTTATTGATGTTTTATTTTTAAACTTATTTTGGGTTTTATTTTAGAAGGAAGAAACATGAGCAAATGGGTGCAAAAATTTGTAAAGTGCTCAAGTCTCACATTGGAAGAATACCACAAAAGGTGGTGGTATATAAACTAAAGGACAACTAAGATTCTTAGTTGAATAGTCAAATAAAAGGCTATGATCCCACGCATTCCGATGGTGCTTAAGCACCACCAATCGCGACTCGTGATGCACGAAAGGGTATTTGGGGGACTTAGGGTTATTTGCACGATTTTATGTGCACTTGGCACGTGTGCATCGTCGCTTGGAGCGTGGGAGACTAAAGTTTTGACAAAGTAAAACTGATCAACGGGTGTGATTGAACGATTTGATCAAAAGATTTAAAATCCTAAACGACTTTATCTGAGCCGTTAGATGAACTCGTAGCATTTCATGTAAGGGGGTGTCCATTTACTTACGACGGGATGACTAATCTGAACCGTTATATCGAATCTATTCCAAATAGACACTATCCCACGGTTGCTGAGTCGCTACATAAAGAGCTGTGACTGTTAAAGAACTGTCACGAAAATGGCTATAAAAAGAGTCTAGGACTCTATTTTGTACACCAAAAACTATAAATTTCTCCTCTCTCCATCCTCTATCCTTTGGCATTTTCAGATTACAAATTCAAATTGTTCTCGAGTTGATCAAATAGTACATAGTTTTAATCAAATAACAGTTTATACACTGCATTGTATCCTGAATGCAGATTCAATAAACCCCATAGTGTAGTCGTGGTTCTTTATAAACTGTATTGGGAGAAATTTTGCGTAAAAGACAGCGTTCCCAGAACGTGCCTTCCAGAAGTTAATTATTTTTTTCATTCTTTCCATATAAGATTTCCAACAATTAAAATATCTAATGATTTTTTCAATAAGAAAGTGAGTGAGAATTGACTCTTAGAAAATAGAAGTCGTTTCTCGCCTTCCAAATCATCCAAATTGTGGAAATAAAATTGCCATACCATGGAATCCCCAACTGTGTTGAATTATTTTTGCTAAAAATATTGTCTTGTACTTATTCATGGAAATTGTAATTAGGGTTATTTTTCTGTTATTATCCATCAAAAATAATATTCCACCAGCCTTTTGTCTTAGATAAAGTTCTAAAATTTTGATTAAGATCTTCTCCATCGTCACACCAATCACAATTACCATAACTCGTGAGACCCATCGTATGTCTATTTTGATTGGTGTGTAATCTATTATTGAAGATGACCCACAAGAAGGTGATGATTTTGCTAGGAATCTTGAGTTTCCAAATGTCTCTCCATGGCACATACTCACAAGCTCTCCTCTCTTTGAAGATTTGCTCATAATAACTTTTTTATGGAAAAACGACCACCACTAGCCCCTAGCCGCTCGCTGCCCCTATAGATAGTCATAATGTCCTCCCTCTCATCATTGCTCAACTGCGTGGGCAATATTCAAACATCCACTAAACCAAAATGTTCTTTTAGTAACAAGGTGTTGTAAAATAAATGGGACACAGAGATAATTTAGAGGGAGATCGTTTTTTATTTCATTTCATTAAAATTTGAATACTCAAGGGGTCTGAACATTATTTATATTATAAAATAAGATATCCTAATAAACCCTTTAATAATCCTGGAATATCAGTGGACATCCACTTAATACACATTTTATAACAGTCCCCCTTACATGTACACTATATCCACTATTCAATGATTATTGCCTTATTAAAACATTACTAAGGAAAAACTTAATGAACCAAAGTGAAGGAAACAGAGTGCATTACTAACGCGGATCGTTAGATTTAAAAAGTATTACACCAATAATTACTCGAACGTATCGCATAATGTTGATATCAGTGTCATGCTTTGCAAGTCAATGATAATCATTTCTTGCCAAGATATTGACTACAACTATAATATCCAATATCATGCATTGTGTCATGTATAGTAATATACTAATAATGTACAAGTATGGTACTTCTGGACCAAATACTATAATAACATGCACATATGGTACTTCGGGACAAAATTTATATTTGTCATCCTCTTTAAGATGATATGAATAATTTAATATCCAAATACTGGAGACCATGCGTATACTAATATTGTATGCTTAATATATGTTAAAGCATTACGGGAATTTTCAATCAATTTGACTAATGGATATGAGTTTAACATAAAATGTGTTCAATCTGAACGCCGAGACAATAACTAGTTACCGTAAGATCATTCATTTTTTAGCTCCTTATTTGGATATTTTGCATTTCAATTGAGCACTTCAGGAGCACATCTATTTAAGGATATTTTATAATGGCATATTTGCATATATGATTGTTTTCATACGCTTCCTTAGACAAATATTTACTAAGACGGTTGTACCTATATCCATTTGGATTGCCTACTATACAATGAACTTCTCAATGCGTTTGAGTATGTACTCCGTATCTTTGCTCATAATAAAGAAAATTCGTTAGGGTTTTTATATGTATTCTTTCTCTAAGTCCCATATATATAAGAAGTTATAATATTAACGAGTCTCATATAATATTTTTCAAAAAAACTGCTAAGCTAGTCAGATATTTAGAAAGTATTTATGATCGTAATAGGATGGTATGTTCATATATAATTAATTTTGGTTTCTTCAGGAAACCTTGTGCCATAGTTACTTTACCTTTTTGCAAGTTTGAACACTTCACATTCTTATAAACACCCATTTGTAACCTTCAGGGTTAACGTCTCATAGGGTTTGTACTATAGGTCCAAATTCACCATGCTTATTTAGAGACTGCAATTTTGTCATCGTGGAATTTTCTCATTTTTGCCAATATACCCTTTGTCAACAATCATTTGTAGTATTTGGATTTGTAGTATCATTTCTCTTTGAGTTTTGTGTAGCTAAAATATATATAATTGTATCATCGATGATTATCTTTGGCGGCCCCACTTTTCTTTTGTATATGTATAAAATATAAAGATCTCCTTGTTATTAGGTATCGTTACCTACTTCAGGGGATTTATAGTCACTTCAGGGACTTGTGTCTTTTTATAGACAATAGTTGCTTTTGGGGTTTTACATAAAGTAGATCTTTTGTTCATAACCTCTTCTGAAGCGGTGTGTATAACCTCTTCTGGAGCGTTATTTAGTCATAATTTTATTTAACCTTCACTACTAGGGAGTCAAGTAGTTAGGACCTATAGGTTTGTCACACTTCTGGCATGAAATAAATTTATTTGCTGCCAAATTTATATTTGTCCTAATGGGATAATGATTTTGGTAAGCACATTTGCGTCTAGTCCATGTGACTACATATCATCCGATGTTGCGATATCATTATTCACTTCCTTTTCACATTGAGCGATACGAGGGATTAGTTGAGACAAAGTGAAAGTATTCCATGATAATGAATGTTGTATATTATAACCCCGTGTATAATGAAATGAGTATTTTCTAGTGTAAGCTTATGGCTTCCAACACTAGAAGTAATGCAAAATTACTTTTCATTGTTTATTTCAATATAGTACCCATGTATTCTCATGCCCACAAAATGAAACGAATTACTTCAGGAATTGCTTTCATATAACTCATTGCATATCGGGTAGTACATAACGATATCACATAGGCTCTTTTGGAGCATTAGGTTGAACTATGTTTCGAACTATTACTATATTGCAGACCAAGTTTGAAAAAACTTTTAGCTTTAAGAATAGTGGGAGTTGTTCATTATCTACTAGACAAATGTCATTATAAAATGATAATTTACAATTTTCAATATAATATTCAATATAAATTGTGAAGTGTGGGTGAGTCGAAATATATATATATATATATATATATATATATATATATATATATATATATATATATATAAATAATAATATATGTTACGTCAAGCGTTTGGTGACCAAACTTAAACAAATGGAAGTATTTAAAACAAACTCATATAAAATAATTATCAAATTTTTAAAGAATGGGATTGATAACAAAAACTTTAATTTTTTATTTAAATCAGATCTTAAAATATTTAAATAATTTCAAAAGAATATTATATTTGAGGTTATATTTCATTTATGAAAAATCATTTAAATAAGCATGTCTAACAATATGCATATTGATGATTTTGGATCATCATAAATAAGAATTCAATTAGTATGCTTTAAGCAAAAAAAAAAAAACCTTTAACAGTACGAATATTAAATCAGGTTGTAAATTTATATGAGGTAAAAATTGACCAATTAAAGTTTCAAATTTTGAGTTCATAACTAATGGATCAAAATTTCATATTTGTATCATATCTCAGAGACTTCAAGCTAGAAAATAATAAACAGTTCGTTTCAAATATATAACAAGGTAATAAACCTTTGGCTTCACCAAAAATTAGAGCTTCAACTAATATTTATCATATTTTTAAATTTTGTAATGAATAAAAGAAATAGTTAAGGATATATTATGGATCATAGAAGTAATTATGACTAATATTCTTTACGAAAAGTAATGAGAACTTCTGATTCTCTATTTAATGTCACATGTATATGAATCTTCAGATTCATATAAATTATAAAACTAAAATCTAGAACTCCAGGTCCTACATTAGAATAAGTCATAAAATGCCTGGTTCGACTTATGTATAAAACTTCAAGTTTTTATCATTTGTATGTAATAACTTCTAGTTCTACGCAAATAGTTGAACTTCAAGTTCAATATTACTAATGTCAAAGGACATTAAATTCTCAACCCTTTTGTATCAACTTCAGGTTTGATTAGGGGGTAAGAATGTTAGAGAATCTTCTAAATAATTATTGAATATTTTTATTAATTTCGACCAATAATAGTACAATTTACCTTTAAAATGAAGGGTTTATTTTCATAGTCTCTGCACATTCTCAAGACTTCAATGTATATCAAGTGATTTGAATGTGAAAATGAGTTAAAATTATATACCATCAAAAGATCAAGAGACAAAAATTTAATGGTGAAATCATTAATAAGATAGTTAAATTAACCTTTCACCATTAATAGAATATCCAAAAACATATTTCATTTATTAAAAAAAATGAAGCCAAGAAGTTAAAAATATATGTTTAAATATTCAATTTCATTTAAAACTAATTTTGATTAAAAAAATTATATATTTAGAGCTTTAGGTACAAATTATAAATAATTATTTTCAGAACTTTCAAAATTCATACCTCATAAATAATCGAAACTTCAAGTTTTGATTTATGGTGTATTTTTGTTGGAACTTCAGGTCAAAATATTTTGAAATACCATGAGAACTTCACGCCTCATATTTTCAAAGTTAATTGAAAAAAACTATAGCTCAATTATAAATAATAATTTGTGACCTTTTGGTCACAATAATGCTTATGAACCTTCATATCACAACTATAATCGGGTCACTCTTGGTCTTCACTTATTAAATTAGACAATTAAAATAATTTTAAAACTTCAGATCTAAAAAAATGGAAAAAAATGCATTTTTCAAATTTGAATAATTATTGAGAAACTTTAGGTCCCAATTGAAAAATAATTAGGGAAACTTCATATCCCAACATTAAATATTTAGGGACTCTGAAGTCTCTACCCATTTTATATCCAAACTCCAAGTTTGATAAGGGGTAAAATTATTTCGAACATTAGGTTCAAACTATAAATTATTATTATTATGGGACATTTAATGTCCCTACCCTCATTATAGAAATAATCAAAACTTTAGGTTTTGATTTAAATTATATTTTATTGAAACTTTGAGTTCAAAATTCAAAAACTAATTGAGAACTTTTAGACCCAATTTTAAACGATTTAGGAACTTCTAGCCCCAAATTAAAATGATTATATGGGAAATCTGGGCCCCAAATAAAAATAGTTATATGAAAACTTTGAGTTCCAACATTGAATTATAATTAGGAGCTTCGGGCTCTAATAACAAAATATGAAACTTTTGGTTCCAAATTTTAATTTTCTTGTAACTTGTAAACAAGCATAATAGTCATAAAGGAGTTCTCAAAAATTTATTACTTGAATAATAAATATATAATGTTTGAACTTAAAAAAAATCTTACTTTCGTTTACATCTCATAAAGCACTACAAAAATATTTCGTCAAAATTTCATCACGAACAGATCACTAATAAATATTGTTTTCTTTTGATTTTTGAATCACCAAAGTCGAGAGAAAGCTCCACCAAATAATAACATATTAAAATATATACTCATATGTGAAAAATAATTATTAATGTGCTATTAGTCCATGGAAATAAATGGACCATAAAGGAACCACTAATATAATAATACAAACAAGAACATCAATTATTTACATACCCATTTATGTATAGCCATGGATGTGAAAAATTTACGTGCAAAATCATGTAGCTCTTATTGAATTAGATCGATTGAGTTCTTGACTAATAAAAGCTCCACATAGAGGTTTGTGAGATTATCGACGATTATAATGGCCATTGAAATTTTAAAAGAAAATTGTGAAAGATTAATGCAAAAAAATGACCTCAATGATTTGATTTTCTAGAATTATGTGAAAGATAACTCGTGCTGATAACAAGTTATAAAATAAAGTGGACACAGAGAGAATTTAAAGGGAGAGAGTTTCTTCATTTAACTTTTATGTGAATACTCAAGGGGTATGACCCCTATTTATAATACATAAAAAGGTATCTCAATAAACCATTTAATAATTATGAAATACCAGTGGACATCCACTAAATACATATTTTATAACACCCCCTTGAATGTACACTATATACGTTATTCAGTGATTACTGTCTCATTAAAACATTACTAAGGAAAAATCCAGTGAGAAAAAATCAAAGTGAAAGAAAAAGAGTACAACTTTTGTTATCATTGAATTGGTATTGGACGTGCTTAATGTTGCCTCGTTGGAACCTTTACTATAAAATCCAATGGGAAAAATCTAATTAAAGGAAAAAGATTACAATGCACATATGTCCCAAAAGAGCATGATTTCTGATTTCCCCCTAAAAATGAGCTCCCTCTAATTTGCATATCTCAAATTGACTGTTTGTGAAGTCTGTGCATTCCAATCCCATGTGCAAGTTTTTGGAATGTTTCTTTTGAAATTGACTTGGTAAATAGATCGGCTATGTCGTCTGTTGAACACACTTGCTTGACTTTAATTTTATTTTTCTTTTGAACCTCATGAGTGAAGAAAAACTTTGGTGAAATGTGCTATCCTTTTATAAAGCCTTCATCAATTTGGGGTATGCACGTTGCATTGTCTTCATATATGATACTGGGAACATCTATAATGGGAGGCAATTAGAAAGAACTATAAACATTATGAATTAAATATCTCAGCTATACGTATTCACTAAAAGCTTCATAAAGTGCTAAATTTTTAGAGTGGTAAGAAGAAGTAGCTAGTAGAGTTTGTTTAGCACAATACTAAGAAATAGCAATATTACCACTAATAAATGCATAAAATGTCTGGAATCGACCTTTGTCAGGATCATAGAGGTATCCAAAATATGCATAACCTACTAACTCATAACCATTATAATGATTTGAATAATATAATCTCATATCAGTGGTTCCTCGTAGATATCTTAGGATATGCTTGATACCAATCCCATGTCTTTCGTTGGTTCAGAACAATATCTTATAAGCAATTTGATTGAGAATGAAATATTTGGCCTAGTGCAACGTGTCAAGTATAATAATGCACCAAATGCACTTAAATAATGTACTTTTGGATCCAATATTTCTTCAACAACTTATTTAAGCATGAATCATTTTTTACATCTAAAGACTGGACGACAATGGGTGTACTTAGTGTGTGCTCTGTGTCCATACCAAATCTTTTCAAGACTTTTTTTTAGTATAATTAGACTGATGGACAAAAATTCCACTAGAATTTCTCTCGATCTGCAGGCCGAGATAAATTTTCTTTTTTTCGAGGTCTTTCATCTCAAATTCCTTTTTCAAATAGCTAAGAGTTTTCTCGAGATCTTCTGAAGTCCCGATTAAATTAATATCATCCACATAAATTTCTACGATCGCAAATCCCATTGGGGATTTCTTTATAAAGACATGTGGCAAAATTGAATTATTTTCATACCATTCCTTAGACAAGTATTCACTAAGATGATTGTACCGTATCTTACTTTAATCCATATAATGAACGTCTTAGTCGAATCGAGTACGTACTCCTTAGATTTTCTTTTGGCAAAGCAAACCCTTCATGTATTTTCATATAAATTTTCATGTATAAGTCCTCATTTCAATAAATAGTCACAACATCCATGAATGCCATATCAAGAATTTCAAAAAATGATAAACTAATGAGATATGTAAAAGTTATACCATCCATAATGGGGGAGTATGTTTCATCATAATCAATCCCAAGTTTCTACAGGAAACCTTGCGCCACAATTCGTTCCTTATATCGAGTGATTTCATTTTTCTTATTGTGCTTTCTTAGAAACACCCATTTTTAACCTACTGGGTTAACATCTTTTGGAGTTTGTACTATAGGTCAAAATACACCACATCTATTTAGAGACTCGAGTTTTGCCTTGATGGTAACTTCTTATTTTGGCCAATCTTCTCCTTTTCGACATTCATTTATAGTACGTGGTTCAATATCATCATTATTGCCCTTTGAAATTTGTATAGCTACTACATATGAAAATATGTCATCAATGAATGTTTTATTACGATCCCACATTTATCTTAAATATGTATAAAACATAGAGATCTCATTATTGTTCTTAGGTGCCTTTTCCTCTTCATGGACTTTTATAGTCACTTCAGGGACTTATGTCTTTTTAGAGGCACTAACCTCTTTAGGAATTTTGGATAAAGTGGATATTTTGTTCATAACCTCTTCTGGAGCGTTATGAGGGCATGATTTTTCATTTGATCTCTGCTTATAAACAGTGGAATCATTGGAACCTATAGGTTTACCACACTTCTGACATGCAACAAATTCATTTGCTGCTAAAATCAAAGTTTGTTCCACTGGAATATTAATTTTGGTTGGTGCATTAGTCGCGAGTACATGGGACTTGGTCACTTTTGTTGCATCATTAAATGCATCGGGTAATTGAATTGCAATTCCCCGAAGATGTATTATCCTTTGCACTTTATGCTCACATTGAGTAATACAGGGGTCTAGATGAGACAAGGTGGAAGTATTCCACATCAATTCTCACTGTTCTTCTGGAATTACTAATTTCTCATTCTCGTTACAAATTTAAAATATCCACTAGTAACATTAGTTTACAAAATAAAAAAATATGTAAAACATTTTTCCAAGATGAAAAGCGCAACCGCTTTTTCTTATTCCTCCCAATTCCTCCCTCCAAAACGAAAGTCTACTTTCCAATAATCACATAGACTCTCTCTCGATCTGTCTGGATACTTTTCGAATCATTTTTAATTTTAGTAGCCATACTCTTCCTCTTTAACAAGGTATGTTTTATTTATTTGTTTGCATTTATATAAGTTGTTTACACGATTTTATTTAGAAATCTTTTATTTAAATTGATGGTGTTGGATATTTGGGGTTCAATTTTATTTTAAGAACCAACAACAATTTTATATATTCCTATTGTTGACGCGAAAAATTATCCATCTACATGGACGAATGATAAATGGACACCTGTTAGCCTACATGATAATATTCACAGTAATTACTCACATGATCGGCTCATAATACAGTTGGTCAGCTAATCGGCAGACCAACCAATCTGAACAATATGAACCATCGAGAATATCAAAGGCCATTGGTGTAGAATATCAAAAGACTCATTTATTGTATACATATGTAAATGCCTGAATATATAAAGGCATTCCATATCTTGGGTTACTAAGAACCCCATAAATACATGCTCTCCCTTAGCTAAAGAGGGAGGAACTAAATCATTCACAACATACCATACTGTGCTATTATAAATCACTAGGAATAAAATAACAGTGGACATAGGCTTTCCTTACAGCCTAACCACTTTAAAAATATTTGTCTCTTATGTGTTTTGTGGGATTGTTTATCTTCATCTCATCATCAATCTCATCTTCATACCTTTACTTTATTTGTTGTTGACGCTTATAAGATGACATTAACAATTTCTAGTCTTCAACAGATTGGCACCGTCTGTGGGAATTGACACGAAAGTCTTTCCCTCTTATTAGAAGAGATGAAGATCACCTTCAAGAGCTAAGTTTTTCTATCTATGCGTATAACCAATTATATTATATACATACATCTTTTGATTCAACCATGATTTTATATTCATAAACTGTTGAATCAATTGTTATTCACAAATCTACATAATCGTGAATTTCATAATCATAAATTTTAAGAACTTTTTATGCAGACACGTTTATATATAGATATACATGAGATATTTTGATTGCCAACCCTTATATTGATTGACTGGCGATAAACATTAAATAATTTATCTCATCATAAGCCTTTTCTATATGAGTGTATATATTTTTTATTCTTGTGTAGATCCGATCTTGATTTGAAGCCATCATCATAATATATACAATGGGACATAAATCGGTTCAGAAATCCAAATGTTTGGGTTTAGAAAATCATCTCTCAACATGCCTTGAATGAAATCCACAAAAGAAATAATTTTGTTCGAAATCCAAAGTCTGGAGAATCCCTTACCCAGCTGAACAAAACCAGCATGAGATCTCAATACGTAGGGAATATGAAAATGGAGAAATTCTTATTGTAATGGAGATGGATGACTTTGAAACCACTGGTTTGATAGATCTATCACTGACCATCAACATCGAATTTCGTTAACCCAATATGGGAGAGACCACCATACAATTTCAATCAATCCTCCCAATTCTAACGTTCTACAATAATGAAGATGGTGACTTGCTTTTACACATTCTATAGAAACATATTGGGTTATTACAAAATTGACCGCTCAATAATCATGAGTTGGCTACAAGTCTGTTCCTCAAAATTATTGCATCAGCCAATAGTTCTCAACATCTTATCAGCTCAGAATAGGAACCGCCATGATAGGCGGGATAAATCCTTTTAATTGGCTTCATTGCCCGACCAACTTACTTGATAAAAAATGTCACTGGACCATTATTTCTGCTCGACGACATTTATTCTTGGTCGGCGACTGTTATTTCCCCCAATTACTTCCCTAAGCTGCAAGGTCACAAGACTAGTCTTCTTAACATCTGTACAAGTTAGAGTTTCCCGATCATTAGTTGGAAATAGTGACCACATACCAGTCTATGGACGAACAAATTTCTTCAGGCATCAAAGAAATTGCTTTATTATTTATGGAGAATGCAGAATACGTTGATCGAAAGATTCTTTTACGGATCAACAACAACTTTGAGACAACCATCAACTGGTCGGAAGTTCCTATATGTTGGTTTGCAGTTGTTGCAAATCAAGAACATACTGGTCGGTGATATCCATTCGATGGAAACCGTTACTGACTTTCTTATCTTTAGAACACCTACCGACTAAAATAAACATTTACCGATTAAAGTTTTTCCACATCCCATTTTGATTTCATTAAGACTAAACCTTTTCTGTTAATGATTAAAAGTTTTTTTTCTTTTGGTTTCTTACACCAACCCATTTTGATTGTTATCCAAAATAAAAATTGTTGTTAAAAACAATATGGCCTACTTATCTCACATCTTTATGTTGAAATAATTTCTAAAAACCAACTTATATTTAATAATTGTTGGAGTTTAAATAATTTAGAAAAAATTCTAAATCAAACCTCATATTTGATACAAATCTATTCATGTCTTGAAACCTCATATTGTTTCATGTCTTGAATTTTTATTGCCCGATGTTCGAGCAGATACATATCATATATTGTTTGGCCAAATAAATCTCATGATAATTTCTATTTTTATTTAGCCTCAACAAATGGTGAGGAAAATTTATTAATTTTCACAGGTAGAAGATTCAGTCCCGACAAATGCTCGGCCACAATCTTAAACTCTTGTAAATCTTATTAATACTTTGACATATGCTCGAGCACGAATAGCTCCTCGGCCACAAAGCTCTCGAAAATCTTATTAATACTCCGACATATATGCTAGAGCACGAATCATTCTCTATATACATTCGGATGGTTATGCATATTCTATAATCATCTCGGTAGAAGCTCGACAATATATTTATTGTTATATATTCAGTCCCGAAGAAATTTGACACACTTATTATATTTTACCCCCTTCGGACAGTTGGTCGGGATAATTCTTATCTATATTCAGTCCCGATAAATGGTCAGCATATTCGATCAATCATCGATATTACATTTATTATTATTCAAATGAATGGCCTAGAAATCTATTTTTCTCTAATAACGCAAGATCATTAGGTCCCCTCATGCATTATTTACAGGTCCCGATAGATGGTCGGCACTTTCATTATTTATCTAGATTTCTCACGAGCTTCAATGGACATTATATTTGTAATTCTAGTCCAAATGCTCAGGCATGCTTATTATTTGATCTTTTCAAACACTCTACATAACGGACATTATATCGTAACAAAGTCCCGACGGATGGTCGGACATTATTATTATCAGGCATTATTTTATTATTATTCAATCTTCTCTTCAGAACCCCCAACTGGGGGCTTCATAGATATGTTGACCTGAATGAATTGATTACAACACTAGTCAATTAAGAAATTCAGCCGATCAGACTTCTCAGGAAGAGAGCTTATCATCAAAGCAACCGAGCAGACTTCTTTGAAAGAGAGCTCAGAATTTAGCTTACAGTTCAAGCAGGTCGAGCAGACTTATCAAGAAGAGAGCTCAACCTAATGATCGTTACTTCATGTATGACTTCAGGTCAAGAAAAAGAAGCTCCTAGTGATTATTACTTTTTGTATAACTTCACCTTTTGACGAGTCACGAACGAGAAGCCTATAAAATTTCGTATAAAACTTTAGCAGTTAAAAATAAGTTTTACCCGACTAAGTTAAATGCAGTAAGATATGTATACATTCCTAAATATAGTAATACACACATATGTTCCTCGTACACCTGGTCCCCAACTAAGTTAAATGCAGGGAGACATGTACACATTCCTAATACAGGAATACACACATATATTCCTTATACCCTTGGACCTCGGCTAAAGTTAAATGAAGGAAGGCATGTATGCATTCCTCAATATAGGAATACACACATATATTCCTCATACACTTGGTTGCCACTAATAACTAATGTTAAACTAATTATAGTTTTACAACATTAGTAGAATCTAAGGCATTACAATCATCACTAATCTGACTAACTAGTCTACATTGATTACCTGGTCGACAAGTTACTGACAAGCTTAAGATTAACTAATTATTCCAACACCAAACAATCATTACAAGGAAATGAAAAAGCTCTTAGGAGTCATTTCATGGAGCATTTTTCCTCAACTTTATCCATCCCAACAAGAGGTACATCAAGGGAAGAAAAATAGAATACCTTTTGGCATTCGCAAATTTTCAAACTACCAGTAAGTCGATTGCCAATTACCAGCATACTCAAAGTATTCAGAGCTCATATTCTATACTTGGGGGATTATTAAATTGTTTATGTTGCTAAGAAATTACAAAGTGGCTCATTATGTAAAGAAGAATTGATGACATCAAAATAGTACCAGTCGAGTATCAAAACACTTGTCCTTCCAAGAAGACAACTCAACACTTCATCAACACTTGATCGGCACCAGACCTAATTGATCTGCGTTGAAGATCACATCCATTATCTCATCTAGGAGTTATTTTTACACATGCCATTGAAAAGAGACTGTCAATCTATTGTTGTAAATACCGAATTTATACACGATATTCAAAAAAATATTTAACATCTCCACCATTATTATCCCGACCAATACTGAAAATCAGCTACTAGCTCGACACTGATCAAATTGAAGAATGGGGTTTAAAAGCTAGTATATTACACAAGCAAAGCATTTAGATGAGTAGAAATAAAAAAAAATCAGACATGTTAATGTGTTGAGCCATTATGATATCATTTATGAGCCAATAGCTGCGAATTATAACAGATCTCATTGTTGCATTCATATACCCAAAAGTGATCTATAACCCAAGTTTTCTTGCCGAGCAGACTTCCTCGAAAGAGAGCTCAAATCCAAAGCAAACCAAATTATCAATCAGCCTGGCTCATCCATTGACCTGGAGATAGCCCACTAATACGCTTAATAAAGTAAGAAGATAGTCCTTCACTCCACACGTGTTTTAGAAGGATAATAAACTCATTCATTATGTACGAGCATCGAGTAATGTTTCAGAGCAAATACTCCATCACTTCACTAAATTGTCAAGCATAGAGCATTGAGGGCTTTTTTTACGCAAACAATTATCCATCTACATGGACGAATGATAAATGGACACCTGTTATCCTACATGGAAATATTCACATTAATTATTTACTTGGCCAACTCAGAAGATAGTTGGTCTGCTCAGAAGACTGTAGGTCGGCTAACCGACAGACCAACCAACCTGAAGAATATGAACCATCGAGAATATCAAAGGCCACTGGTGTAGAATATCGTGAGACTCATTTATTGTATACATATGTAAATGCCTGAATATATAAAGTCATTCCATCTATTGAGTTACTAAGAACCCTTATAAATACATGCTCTTACTTAGCTAAAGAGGGAGGAATTAAATCATTCACAACATACCATACTATGCTATTGTAAATCACTGGGAATATAATAATAGTGGACGTTGGATTTCCTTACAGCCGAACCACTTTAAAAATATTTGTCTCTTATGTGTTTGATGGAATTATTTATCTTCATTTCATTTTCAATCTCATCTTCACACCCTCACTTTATTTGCAGTTGAAGACTAGAAATGGCCCATGTCATCTTATAGGCGTCAACACCTATATTTTTCTTAATACATCCGTCTACTATTCTACTTGTAGGAGGTATAAATTCCTTTTTTGTTCTTCAAAGTTTGTTATTTGATTGCTTTGTTAAAATTTAGGTTTTTTCAGTTTGATCACCGACATATTCGATGTTTCTTTTTAATTGGGATTTTTAGTTGCAAACGTATGAGATTTGATTGGTTATGTTGACATTTTAAGTTATTTAGGTTTTTTATATACTAATTGAGATCGATTGACCTTTTGTTTTGTATTATGTGGGCTTGTTTGGTTCTCCTAATTAGTTATGGCGAGAACAGGAGGCATGGGAAATTGTAAAGAAATGTTAAATTTTCAGTTTGAAGAAACATTTTAAGTGCAATGGTCTTAGGGAAAAATGGGTTTTCTCAACATTCTAAATTTAGGGCTTTGTCTAATCTAAAATCTAATATAAAATATTTATCTTGAGATGACAATACTATAATGGTTATGGAGTCAGTTATTTATCATTTAATTTATTAATATTTATGGGTGTTATACGCTTGATGTGTAAACCCATATTCTATTTAAGTTAACAAATTTGAATGCCGAAGGACTCGACATGGGAATATCACTTTAAGTTGGAAAACATCATCAAATATCAATAGCTTAAAGGAGAAAGAAGGAGATAACGCGTCTATCTGAAATGAAAAAGGAAGCGAACATTCATAAATCGCTCCTTTAAGTGAAGTGATCTAATTAACTCTTGTAACTAAATGCGTTAAATATTGTCATTTGTTGAGTTGTTGATTCTTATTGAGTTATATTTGTGAATTAACACATCAAGAGAGTGTGCTTTATTTTTTAGCAATTTTGGGCAATTTGATTGGTTAACCAATGATTGATTGAGTAGTTAAAGGGGATAGAGTCTAAATTTAAAATCATATTTATCTAACCGAATGTCCTACCCACATGATCATTCAGTGAGCAATCAACTTATCTTTTGGGATGTGTTGATGAAATTTAACTATTTACATGGCTTTAACGGTAATTTAATTTATCACAGATTGGTGTTTTTAATTTTAGAGACTTTGTTTATTTAATATGAATTTGATAATCAGGTGTTGAGGTGATTGAGAATGATATGAATAAATATAAGGTGATTGTGAAGGGTAAACATGCAAATTCAATGGAAGTTGCAGAGAGGATGTGAAAGTGGACTGCTAAACACGTGGAGAATATCTCTCATGCCGTGCCAAAAGTGAACAAACACGATAAGAAAAGAGAAAAAAGAAGGGGTACAATATGTATATAGATATTGCGTTGAATTTATAATGTGTGTGTGTATGTGTGTGATTTTGTAATCTAATTTAATGTGTTATACATCTAAAGGTGGTGGAAGTGGTGCTCAAAATTTACATACATTGTGAAGGTTATGCTCACTATGTCAAGTGCTGTATCTATAAGGTTTCCCAAACGTCATCACAAAGTGTTCCTTGAATGAACGCAACCATCCATACTTTCTAGTAGGGGAATTTGTTTCCATCAAAGAGAGGTGGACACGAGAGGCTACCTAACTTCTCAAATCTTTCATCTGTTTTCAGAACTTGGATTTCAAAAACAATTTCTAGAGTCTCAGGATAAAAAATAACTTTGATTAACCTGCTCTGATACTATGTGAAAAATGTAGAATCTAATTTACTAGATTATTAACTAAAAGTTAAAGAATAACTAAACTCCGAAGTATGACTCTTTGAATAAAACTCTTTTTAGAAATCTACACAAGATGTGTATAAAAAATTCTAAATATGGATGATGGAATTAATAGTTTGATTACCTTAGGTTTTTAAAATAAAATAGAGGATAAGTCTTTAATGTGAAACCAAGCAGTAAAGTAGTTAAAAACCATTCAAGAAAATTGACACAAAATTTTTTAACGTGGTAAAACCCCAAATTAGGGGAAACCTCCACGGTGATCTATACGCCACAAAAGGAAAAAAATATACTAAAGCAATCACAAGTTATAAGTTACAGCACTAAGCATGCGTTATCAAGATCCTAAGTCTAAGTTCAGAAATAGTAGCTACATGAGTTATCCACTCTTAAAGGTAGCGTCTGACTAGCTTTGATCTCCCTCCAGCATCTTCCTTGCCTTTTCCTTATCCACTAATTGTAGCAGCTCAACCAATAATATATCACTCAATGAACCACAACTTCTAAGTGATCATGTGAGAGTGAAATAGTGATTGTGATGTGATTTACACTACATGCAAGAATGCAACTCACTTCGCTCAATAGTTATACAAACAAGTCCTATGAATTATAGAGATTTTATATGAGATGCAATGGATCTCAAATACATTTTAAAGAATATACTTCAATAACTTTTTCAGATCTGAAGGATAACCTTTCTGAAAATTAGATCAATACTGTTTCAAAATCTTATTTATGTTCAAACTAATTTAACTAACTGTGAAATCATATTTTGAAACAAAATCGTTTTCAAATCTGATACTATATAAACTCAGAAGTCCATTTTTCAAACTTATTTGAAATAACAATAAGATCCAAGATAAACTGAAGTAAAATAACCTAATGAAACTATGTGTAATGTTCTTTATAGAAAACCCCAAAATTTCTACAAAAGAAATTTGAGTTTTTCTCAGGGTAAGGTTCTAGAGAGATATGTGATTGAAGATGTCTTCAAAAGCGTATGATCACACAAACTCAACTTCTCAGAAACCCTAAAGTCTAACTCTTAGTTTTGGGTTTTCTAATTTTGGAAAGAATACTGGTTTTGGGTTTGGTGAGTTGTATTTGGAGAAAATGTTTGAGTATATCTTTGAGCTGTTTTGTTCTCTCTCCTCTCTCTCTTCTTCTTTCTTTTATCCTTTTTTTCTCTTGTCTCTCTTCTCTTTGTATTTTCTCTCAAAGGATACGAAGTCTCAAGAAACACAAACTTATCAAATGCAGACCCTCAGGCTCTTTTTATAGTGGGCAACGAAGGATCGAGAAGGCTGAACCAAATCAAGGGTTGGGATCGGATTTGACTATTTGACCTCTCATTCGATGGTTGGTAGAAAGCGGTGGTTTATGTAATCGATGATTGGTTATTATTAAAGTCACAAGGATTGAGAAATACAACATGCGGACCGTCGATGAATTCAAACCAAGGGTTGCGATTTAATCTCTTATATAAGACTCAAAAGAAACACAAATCGCACCGACACATAACCAACACGTGTATGGCCTCAATGAAATAATATTCCAGTTTTATCCACAACACTTTTAAAACATAGTTTTAAATTTCAAAAATAATTTTAAATGTTTTAAAAATGTTAGAAAGAATTCCTAAAAATTATTTAAACCCTTGTGCACACATATTAACACTATATGCAGTGAATGTGTCCTAATTGTATGTTCATGAGATCAAGGATACTTCCCTTTGGTAGATTATTATAGTTCTTGGAATCGATTTCCTCATTGAAACTTGGATACTTTGAGAGAGGATAAGTCCTTAAAAATCTAACCTATTTTGTCTCAATATCCAAACTAGTTGGAACTCCTATATGGCACAGACTCAAGTAAGTCAACCATAAAGTGTGTGCTCACCTATGACATGTAAATAGGACCATGTGACTTGTAAATAGAAGGAAATGATCCGTGTACTTATAAATAAGGGAGATATCACTCAATTTGTGGGCATTGACTTGTATCTTTCACATGACGACTTGGACTCTCACCTGGAAACCCTATCACTCCAATCGTCATTTGTTCTTCTCAAAAATATATTACTCTCCCTCACTTCCCAATAAAAGTAGGAAAAATAATCCGCTGAACCTCGTACATTATGCGTTCTTTGTTTATTGTATTCATATTACTCTTTGGGGATAAATTATAATATTTATTTTATTTCGGGTTTGATATCTCCTACAATTTGGGAAAATTCCTAAATTCTCACTACCATGAAATCGTTTTCCTTATAATAAGTATGAGTACTAATCAGTCTTACTATTCGCACTTGATAAGTTATGTCCAGCCTGAGATAGAGGTTGTTAGGAGGGAACAAACTCCTGTCAGATTCCCCTTTCTACCCAGGCTATCTAGGTTAAGAGGAGGCTTGCCCAGAAGGTTTAGTCCTAGTGATAGGTACCATACTCCCCTTATTTAACGACCCACGGGAAGATCAACATAATATCTAGTAATTATATATGAAGAATGGCCGAATCATCGTGATTAAGAGATTGACTATTTAAGCAGGCAACTAACTCAAAAGTTGGAGGATCATAGTTCCAGCTCTCATACTCTCGTCGAAGGAGGATAATTTATTTCTCGAGAATAGTAGATTTACCCATAATGAAAGGGATTCTAGATCTGTAAGTCCCTGAGTTGGCAATCTAACCCATGACGTATTCATCGCCCGCCAGTACATAATTCCATTATACGCAAACATTCGTAAGTTTAGCCAATCTTATTAGCTTAAAGTGGCAGGTCAGATCTTCTAGAGGCAAGGCTAAATGGAGTCGACGATAACGAACTCTTGGATTTCATTTAAAAGGAAAGTTAAATCCAAATTTGGTGCAAACTTCAGAAGATTTATCTAAAAAAACATTGGGTAATGGTTCCGCCTCGCCGTTCGTGGTGGAGATGGAGATCTCAGAGACATCAAAGAAGTTTTAGATTCTAAAGTTCATGCCTTATGATGGGAAGGCAAATTTCCCCATCATATCAGGCATTATTGTTAGACAATGTCCCTACAGAGCCATCATAACACCCTCATGTGTTGAGTTTTTCCTTTAACCTTAAGGGAGATCGACCAAAAATGGTTAGAGAATCTGTCTCCCCGATTGATTTCCTCATTCAAGGAGATGATCGAGCAGTTCACAGCGTGTTTCATCACTAGCAATAAAGAGATTAAGGAGGTGAATTCACTGATCGCTCTCAAGAGGAAGAAAAGAGAGTCCCTGCGAAAGTACGCGCAATATTACTGGGAATCATTCAACGAGATAGACGACCATAATGAGCAAGTTATAATTTCTTCCTTCAAGTTCGACCTCTTTAGATCGGACAACCTCTATCAATCATTGATAAACAAAATCAACATGAATTATAAAAGACCTTACGATGCGTATTAAAAATATACCAAAGTGGAGGATGAAATCATCAATGTAACGTATCTGGCTGACCTGTGTTCAAAGCAGTCAAAGAAGACTGACGTGAAGAAAAGCTCCAAGGGAAGAAGTCAGTGTGCCCCGATAAAGAAGGGATCATGGAACGATGTCAAAAAGGGTCGATCTAAGGCGCAAACTAATGAAAGCATTTTATAAGAAGTGGATACCTTCTTCAAATAGCCTATTTATAAGTTGATTCCACGTATCATTGACAAGCCTCACTTCAAGACGCCGCCCAAGATAGCCCCCATATGGGTGACAGGGATGCCAACCTCAGGTGCACCTATCATTAGACCCACGGACATCTTACAAAGAATTAGAAGATATTCAAGAAGCATTTATAGGATATCATCCAGACTGGTCCTCTCAAAGAGTATATTAATGCTTCCAAGACCGAGTATGTGATAAAAAAATGTTGTTTCGAAGGAAGACGATGATTTCCCGCCTCTAGGATTAATCAATGCTATTCATGGCTACACCAATCCCATATAGTGCACCAACAAAAAAACTCAGGTAGAAAATCAAGATTGTGGTTGAATCCAAGAGGCATTTTTAGGTGGAGGTATCCAAGAACATCATGTCCAAAAGGGAGCACAAGAACACATATTTTGATCTCGACATAATGTTCACCGATGGTGTCCTCATAGGCGTGAATTTATTGCATAAATATGCGCTAGTCCTGACTTTGTGAATCGCTAATTTTGATCTCAAGAGGATCCCAATTGACCAAGAAATCTCATTCGAGATCATGTACCTAAGTTTGTTGTATAAGATCAACTACATTATTAAAGACCTCAATACCAATTTTGGGCCATTAGTTGATTTTAAAGGGGATGTTGAAACTCCTTTAGGGAAGATCAAGTTACCGATTAAAATTGTCCCAATAAGCCGTGAGATGGAATGTCATGTTATCCAATCAGGGTCACCTTACAATGCCATTCTTGGCAGAGGCTGTCTCCGTGATATGATATTCATCCCCCCATTTCTTCACTAAAAACTAAAGTTCCTGAGAGATCAGGGAATCGTGGAAATCTAGGTAGATCAGGCTGTGACTACTAAATATTTCATAGCTACCATCAAAATTAAGCAAGATATATCCTAGAAAAGTTAGATTTATGATGATTCAGAGGACGATCAACCCAAATAATAACTAAAGGGTGTTCGTTCGGGTGTGGAAAAAGAATGGGTTGAGCTCACCGAACGAGAAATGGAAGAACTCATCATTATTCCTATGGACTCATCCCAACCGGATAAGACTTGTCTGATCAGGTCAAAACTACCCAAGGAGGAAGTAGTACATCTCATCCATTTCTTTAAAACTAATGCCGACATATTCGCATGGCAACCTAATGATCTCCCAAGCATAGATCAGGATATTACCTATCACCGACTGCATGTGGACACAAATGTATGACCAATCAAACTAAAACTAAGAAGTCAGGACCAGAAAAGGTTAAGGCTGCTAAAAGTGAAGTAAAAAATCTCCTCTAAGCCAAATCCATAAGACAAGTTTAATTCCAGAATTGGATCTCTAATACCATGGTAGTTAAGGAGAATATCGAAAAGTGGAATGTGTATGTAGATTTTACTGACCTCAATAAGAATTACCCAAAGGATAGTTTTCTATTGCCCTAAATAGACCAGCTCATGGATTTAGCAACTGGACGCAAGCATATGAGTTTTACGGATGCATACTCTAGGTATCATCAGATAACATTGTTCGCCCTGGATCAGGAGAAGACCTAATTTGTCACTACCTTGGGGCATTACTATTAAAAATTAATATTATTTGGTTTAAAAAATGAGGGGCAACTTACTAATGTCTTGTGACTAAGATATTCAAGAAGCAGACTGGCTCAACCATAGAGGTCTACATTGGCGATATGCTCGTTTGGAGTAAATAATCAACCGATGCTTTCAAGTGAATCTACGGAGTAAGGTTTGACAAGTTCCTAGGGTAATCGGTGACACAAATAGGAATGAAAACTAACCTTGTCGAGATCAAGGCTCTGCTAGATATCAAGAGTTCGACCACTATTAGAGATGTACAGGTTCTTATTGGAATGCTGTCTACCTTGAATCGGTTCATACCAGGTCATCAAGAAAGTGTCAATCATTCTTCCAAGCACTAAAGAAAGAAAGTTCAATAATCTAGACTGAGGAGTAAAACCAGGCACTTGAGGAAATTCGGCACTTCTTGGGGTCTCCTAGTTTGCCGGTAACTCCCACGATCATTGAAGACCTCTTCCTGTAATGACCATCTCATAGCATGTGACTAGTGCAACTTTGGTACCATTTCAGGTTGGGGATTAAATCTTGATTTACTATGTTATCCATACTCTTATTGAGGTTGAAACTAGATACATGCATATTGAGAATATGGTTCCGACATTAGTAATAGCGGCCAGGAAGTTAAGATATTACTTCGATGCCTACACGATAGTCATCCCCATGACATATTTATTAAAGGATGCTCTCAATAAAGTAAACCTCTCCATTAGAATGACTAAGTGTTCCTTGGAGTTGGCACAATTCAATATCAAGTATGAGCCACGAGCTACCGTCAAAAGGCAGGTTCTAACTGATTTCGTGGCCAAATTCTCAAGCTCCTTGATGGGAAAAGAGGAGGGAATCATTAGTTATTAGTGAAGGCGATCAAATATGGAAATTATTAATTATTGGGGCATCTAATGAGCGCAACACTGGAGTTAGAATCATCTCTGTTACACCATAAGTTTACCTCTTAGAACAAACAGTTAGATTAGTGTTTAAAAGTTCCAATAATGAGGTTGAATAGAGTGCACTTTATAGAAGTATACTATAACTCTTGACTGATCACAAATCAACTCAATGGAGAGTATAAATCCAAAGATCCTAGAATGCTCGTTTATCGAGACACAACAAGGAGTCTTCTCCAATAGTTCAAGTTATCAGTGGTGGAGCAATTACCAAAGAATAATAACAGCCATGCAGACACATTGTTTACGCCGGCATCCACCATCGAGATTGACTTGAAGAGGACTATCGAAGTAAAGTACATAGATCAACTAAGAATTAATGAATCAAAACCAGTGCTAGGTATACTGAGAATTGAGGCAGACTCGTCATGGATGGATCCAATCATCTCATATATAAAGATCAATAATATACCATTAGACAGTAAAGAGGTTCATAAGTTTAAGATCCATTCGACAAGGTTCCGCCTTAACTCTGAAGGTAAAATTTACCGGTGATCATTCACCGATCCTTACTGAAATATGTCTATCGAGACAAAGTGGAAGAGATCCTTAGCGAGATGCATGAAGAAAACTATGGAACTCACGCAGGGGGTAGGCCACTCTCTTACAGGGCGATCTTTCGGGGATACTGGCAGCCTTTCATGCAAAAGAACGCCTTACAGTTTGCCAAAAGTGTGTCAAATGGAAGAATTTCTCCCCGATCATCAAACAACCATCTAGAGACTTGAACCCTCTCATGAGCACTTAGCCATTTTCTCGATGGGGCATGGATATTGTGGGACCTCTACTAGTAGTTCCAGACAACCGTAAGTATATGATGATTGCCACCAACTACTTCACAAAGTGGGTGGAGGCATAACTGCTCACTTACATTAGAGAAGTGGATTCCAGATGATTTATGTAGAGGAATATAATCACCAGATTTAGAATCCCATGAGCATTGGTCACCGATAACGGAACACGATTCAACAATGACATCTTTCGAGATTTTAATGCAAAATGCGGGGTCAAAATCCTCTATGCGTCAGTTGTGTTCCCACAGTGTAACAGTTAGGTCGAGATTACCAACAAAACTCTAGTGTCAAGAATCAAGCACCGACTAGAAAATGTTAAAGGAAGATGGGATGGATGAACTCCCTTTCATCATTTGGGTGTACAAGATAACACCATGAAGGTTGATCGAGGAAACACCCTATTGTTTGGCTTATGGTATGGAGGTCATCATCCTTCTTGATATCAGATTCCTAACTCTCGAATAAAAAAAATTGAAGATGGTTGTAACGACGATCGATTGGCTTACGAGTTGGAACTGGCTGAAGAGAAAAGGGAGCAGACTCCCATACACTTTGCAACTTACCAGTAAGAATTGTAAATGTAGCATGATAAGAAGCTCAAGGTCAGTGACTTGGTACTTCAAAATCTCCCACCAACAATAAAATATCCTTCAGATAAAAAGTCGGCACTGAATTGGTAGGGTCCCTACAGAGTAGCTTTGAAGGGTGGTGGCGAATCCTATCACCTATAAGAGTTAGATGGAATAGTAGTCCCAAGGTCATGGAATTCCATGAGAACATTTTTTTTATGCATAATAAGACGATTAATGATTAATGAAAGAGTTTTCTTCAGTAAATTTTGTTTCATTATTTTGCTTAATCAAACCAACTCAAGGAGTAGTACAACTTAGAACAAGTCGGTAGCTTGGTAATATGACAGAAAAATCCACCTAAAATTTGGGTGGTACAACTTATAAGTAAGTTGGTTGCCTATATTTTACATCAAATTCACTCTAGCAGTGGTATAACTTAGAACAAGTCGGTCGCCTGAGAAACTGTCACTAAGCCCACTTGAAAATGGTGGCATAACCCAAGGTGGGTTGGTCGACCTAGAAGAGGTAACAACCCACTTAAAGATTGGGTGGTAAAACTTATACTTTGGAAGCCTAAGTTAGACACTAAAACCATATGAAAATGTTAGTATAACCCAAGTTGGGTTGGTCAGTATAAAAGAGGAAAAAACCCACCTAAGAATTGGGTGGTACAACTTTGACGTTAGTTGGTCGCCTACGTTGGGCATTGAAGCCATGTGAAAATGGTGGTACAATCTAAGATGGGTTGGTCGGCCCACAATAGGTATAAAACCCTAATAAAATATATGGTATAACCTAAAAATGATTGGTCACCCCCGATGGGGAACCTATAAAAAATGGACGATCAATCTAACTTCCAATAGTTAATATGATCTACAATCAAATGAACAATCAAATTAATTTACGATAGCTAACATGATCTATGAAAATATTTTACAAGGACATAAACATGTAAATAAAATACTGAACATGACATATGTGAAAAAAAATGCGAATTGGGAAAATGGAGAAATATAAAATACTTTCATTAATAAGAGAAAAATGGTCATGGGCCTACAAAAGAAAGACTAAATAATCTACAAGATTTGAACAAAAAAGAAAAAGCAACAAACCCAGGAGCTAAGGTGACCTACCCTTGACTTGCTATAGAAATATTCCCCTCAAGTAGAGTAGGGTGATTAACAACGACCTAGTTTGCAATCTCCATAGTTTTCCCGGTCTCCTCCACGACCTGGATTTCCTGGACAATAGGAGGACCCGCGACAGGAAGATCAACGGCGGCTGTATCAGTGGAAGGGGACTCAAGGTTTTTAACTCCATCCATTGGGTTCTCCAGCAGAGGGTATTCGACGTAGGCCAAATCATCTTCGAGGACTTTACCCCTTTGAAGGTTGTCCACCCAGCCTTTGTTGAAAGTAACAAACTCATGATAGTTCAGTTGTGATATAACCTCTTAAACTGTCACCTCAAAAACTTCATCATAGGCCTTATGGAGGTACTCTTACTTTGCCTTCTCCAGAGTCCTCTTCTACCATTGGAGGATCAGTTTCTGTAAGACCTTCTAGAAGAAGGCAACCTTTAAATTGGACAACTCAGTATCCACGCAGCTGCATGACCTCATCTATGGTGGTCGTCTCATCCTTCAGCTTCTGATTAGGATCGACCATCCACACATTTTTACCCACCAATATATTTTTTGGATCATTATTGGACTCGAAGAACTGGTCGTTGCTTTTCTTCAGGTGGTTGTCTCAATTTACAAACTCCCGAGTAACCTGCATAGCCTACGTAGAGAAAATGCTTAAATTAGTTTAAGTGCAATTAAAAAAAAGAAATTCTAAGTAAGGAAGCAAACTTACCATTGCATTATGGGAAAGTCCTTATCTGTTGAGGAGTTCCACAAAGAACCCCATTAAGTCAATCATATCGAAGGGAAACATTGTTGTCTAAGAAATGGAGTGAGAAACCTCCACATCTCTGTGAGCCGAGTCAGCAGCGGTTACCAACTCTTTACCTTTGATAAAGGCAATCTCTCATGGAAGCTTCCTGCTTCTTTGTGATAGGAGAGTCCTGGTGCGCCCTTATGGTTGTATAATGCTCTCACCCAAATTTATGGGTCCCTTGTGGGTCAACCCGAACCGGTCCAACTGCGTTAGTGTGAAGTGATGTGAAAAAATACTAGATAAGATTTCTATTCCTTTTATTTAATGAAAGCTCTAATACTTAGAATTCAATTCCATTTTGAAATAAACGTAACATAATCAAAAAGTGTAAAACCCATTAGAGTGCATACAGGGTTCTTATAATTAGAGCTACTAGCATAAGAGACTAAGAAACACTTAATTAAAATGCTCTCAAATACTAAATCGTATTTATCCTCCTGTAACAAACGAAGGGGTGTGGGTCAATGCGCAGTGGGGTTCTTAACAAAATACAATATATAAACGAACGACAGAAAGAACGGATGCTATGACATAGCGATAACTACTACATACATGCAATATATATAACCCTATATGAAAAAACTTTACTTTATGTCAAAACCTTTACTTATCCTCATTAAATTACGTTAACCCCTTTCAAGCCCCTTCCTTTAATGTTCATAAGACATTCATCAATTTCGTTAACCCAACCCAGTTAATTTAAGAAATATGCAGTATGTATCATTTCCTTATAAAACGATTTTTATTCCATAAAAATTACCAATTTGCTAATTATCATACCAATACGCGAAACCGATGTTATAAGATAATTATTCATACTACTTAACCCTATCACCCTTAAAGTACACCTTTAAGAATACATTACTGCGTAAACTTAGGTTCATGTCACTTGGGCCACTTATTTACCCATATCTTATCCTTTATTAGATGCTAACAATTTACTTTTCCATGGACTTTATAGGATTTAAATTAAATTCCGTTTATTGTCCATTTTAAACCTTACCCAGGATTGCACCCGCACTTATTTACTTACATTAATAATTTTGGAATTTTAAACAATTCTAATTATCTCTTTATCCTAGAGATAACCATAATCCCATCTATGTTTATGGGCTTTCACCATCTGTCATAAATTTAATGGCCCATGATTTACTAACTACTTATTTTAGGTTTTTCGCCCCATAGCTCCGGTCCCTTGTTAATTATTCCTCGGTATTCCTTTGAGAAAACTCTTTCACTTTTCATTAATTTCATTTGCTTGCGAGCTAACTGCCATTTTATCAAAGCACCCAGTCTTATCTCTGTACTTTATTTTTAAAAAGTGTGTCTTTTAATCTCTTAACATTACCTTTAACCATATAACCCGACACGAAGGCCAACCCTAGGTAATTAACACTTCATTATCCTTATAATGCATCTTACTGTTTAGTTTTTCAAACACATTTTAGATGTATCTCCAACATCTTGCTTTCTTAAGTTTAGGACTACTTTTACCATTTAGTGTTCATTCGAAACCTCGGTGCACAATTCTTTACATTTTTGCTTAAAATGTATTAATTGAAGAAAACCTTAATAACGCCAACTTCAGAATTCGTTATGCACTTAGTCTAATTCAACAATCTTTAATGTACTCTTAACAAAGTAAACTTTCTATGTTCAAACTTTGCCATTTTCACCCAAACTTTAACATATTTAAATTTATAACCTTTTAACAACTTTATTGCATTATAAAACATTGTATAATCTTTAAAGTCACCTTAACATAATAATTTTACCTTAAACATCATCTTATTATGTTACTAGTTAGCCCAATATTACAGGTAGTAATTTTTATGATACTTTTACACATAAAATCATAGCTTTGGTTTCTAAAGGCTGTTAAATGTAAACTAACATTTTATTAACATGAGACAACACCAAATTCATGGAATAATATCATTCATGTGTGATTTCTTTATAAAACAACCCACTTTGTATTCTAACATTTATTTTAATTTGGGAACCTACCTCAAATCCCTCATTTTTAATATAATCTTCATTTTGTTATAAATGATAACATGCACTTTACTTTTGGGCAAAAAAATTATGTTTACCGACCTTAAAGTCTACTTCACAAAGTTACTAATTTTACCCATTACCTTTAATTCTACTCATTTTTATGCCGAAATGTAATTTTTCAAACTGCCAACCTTTACTCTTTTGGTCAACTTTCATTATATGGACTTTAATCTATATTATTAATCATTCTTAATACAAATAAAATCATTTTGTATGAAATAATTTTATCAAATTATGAAAGTCAACATTTCATGCAAAAAAAAAACATTTGACGCACATTCAAGCAACTTTTACATTTATCCCATAAAAGGCCACATTTTACACATATTTCATCCATTATTCATATGAAAACATGTATTATGTACTCTAATATCCCCAAATAAACCCAACAAATTTATTTCTTGGGAGGGTAAGACTTTTAGTTTAGTAAGTTTGGTTTATGTGGGAAAATATGGAGGATTGATCCAATGAAAATGGAGGTCTCGAATAGGTTAATGGGTTGGTCTATTTTCTGCAGAAGAAGTGTGTATGTGTGGAGAGAAATGGGTTTTCTTATGCCACTCTTATAAACATCTTAACCCATTTAAATAATCCCCCAACCTTTTAAGGAAGGTTCCTCCTTACTAAATATACTCAAAAGATGATATATTTCGTCTGAAACCGTTCAAGGATCAACACATCATTCATCAAAATCACTTAACAGTTGATAACTAAAAAAGCTGCTGACCTCGTCTACTGGATCTGATATTCATTTTGGATCGATCCGTTTGCCTTTGGATCGATCCATCCACGCTTAGGATCGATCCGAAAACATGACATTGATTTTTCTTTCAAAGACCAATCTTTCAACAAACTTCACATTAGGACCTTGAAACTTAATATGTTTCACAATTATGCCCCAAATCAAATATCTTAAATTATTACAACCATGTGCATAATTTTTATTGTCGTTAATTTAATAAAATTTCCAAAATACCCTTAGTAGTTGACTTTAGAAAAGTGCGGGTATTACATTTTACCCTTCTTAGGGAATTTCATCTTTGAACACACAAAAAAATTGATCTTCATCGTCTCGTTACCAAGTCCACACTTAGGCTACATGAATTTCAATCACCACAATGCCTAATTGAACACTATAACCTTAGCATTACATAGACTCCGTAAGTCTTATAATCATATTAGCCTCCTCATAAATGTACATCGATTCCTCGAATAATTTATATGACCCCATTAAGATCCATATCAAATGGAAACAACCACTTCCAGTAAAAATTCGAAAGCCCACTTTCAAATCCAAAACCATGATTCGATATTTCTATTATTACGACTTACTTCCATAATCAGCTCCTATCTAGTGCATTAAAACTGCTCTAATTCTTAGCCTTGCCACCGGGCCATATCAAAATGCCTCGACCCTTCTGATCTCAAGGACTATCACACTTCCTATGAAATTCTTGAATTCATACAAACTCTCCATTGCTATCGAAAGCTCTAAATTACGTATTCATTCATCTAATCAACCCACTACATACGGTAGTGAATGATATCCTTCTTAATTTTTCTAATTTATTTATAACCATAAACTTCAGGTCGTAAACTAGCTCTCATGACTTTCATCATATCCTACTGGTCAACAACGACGACTTTTGACTTTAGATAATAAAACAATACATGCAAAAATTCAACAACTCGTGTGACCACGCATACACACACATGACACTCATGAAACCTAGAAAAAATTAACACTAAAAAGCTCACCCGATTTCCGTGAGGCATCAACCCTTATCAACACTGAGCACCATGCCAGAATCCAAACAATTATCATGCAAAAACTCCCAACTACCGGGATTAAGATAAAATGACAAAATGCAATAAGTGAATGACCATTTAACCTCAGAACTAGAAACCCCATCGATAGACATGGAACTTTGTTTCGCTAGTTGTGGACTCATCTTTACACTATCGAGTCTTACGTATACCACCCAAATGGTCAATCTCTGACGGTTTAAACTATGAACTATCAACCTCACCCGACAAATGTGATCATGTAGCCAATGGGAAATCGTGATTCTATACTTCCCTCCTTAGAACAAAACTAATTCGTTTCATTAATCCTAATGAACACTAAGGCCAATGAATCAACCGACGAATGTTGACAATCTTTTTAAATCTTTCTTTGGTCGACACAGCACCACGTGCTTTAAGGTGACACTTGTCACTAAAGATAACCGACTGCAAACATCCAGTTCCATAACAACCTTAGAACATAGGCGACCGGTGTCTAAGAACCTCACATATAACGATGATCATTGTCATAATGCTTACACTACACTACACAACTTGTAATTTGTTTTTTCTTTTTGGGAAATCTACATTATTTTTGCATTCCATGGTCGCTACTGCCCATGTAGTCATGCTAAGAATTAACTATTTTCCTTATCGAGATCTGGCGAAGGTGTGTTAATCAGCATATACTGAGAGAATATTCACACCTACCACCCATCTTCGGGTGCTACCGTAACACACCAATGAGACACTACCAAGCCTTGATTATTTAATTTAAAGTTTCCTACAATTTTCCTTTCCATACTAATCACGTTATCACCCAAGCTAATCGCATTAAAATGACACTAAGCCCAAGGTATTTCCAATAATTTGCATAATCAAATATCATTAAACTTGATAACTATATATGAACATTAAGTAACCCTTAGATGGAAATCTTTAAAATCGATAAACACGTATAACATATCGTTTCTCAATGATCAATAAGCTTCAACCGTATCATCCTAGTGATTTCATTCTAATAATTTAATATTACTTCTCAAACCAAACCCTTCCTTACTTCTAAGGTGGTTAAGTCACATGATTTTCTAACCGACTAATGAGTCACCCACACTAAACTGTCTACCCTAAGGATGCCTTTACAATATCCTTTATCGAAATTCCTAACCACGTAGTGAACTTAGCAATGACGAAACGCCTCGTCGCTGCAAACCCCTTTTAACTATCATTATTATTCTTATGCTATGACAATTTTCTAGCCAAGGCACCTAATGACTCCCAACAAGAATCACTATTCTTTTGCTACGCTTATGGATTGCCCAACCTACAATTGTCATTATTTTCCCAAGGCATTTCACTAACGAATCACCACTAGATTTCAATCCTATACATGGTTTACACACCCTTTCTATATGACATGGGTGTCGCCCATTTACCGAAAACACCCATGCTATTGCACATTTCCTAGAGAACATGTGGAACCACTTATTATGCTAACTTTGGACGTTGATAATTAGCACGATGACTAAACTTAATCTATCGTCATCAATAAAAGAGTTTCTATCACTTTTTTATATTCCTTAACTCCAACATCATAGTCCTACGCGTGCACCAACTGGAAATCCACTCACCATATGAGGTCGAGCCCATATCGAACCTTGACGATCAAAAGATCAAATACCGACCCCATGAATTCGCATTACTCCCGTAAGGAACTTAAATACTAAAGCTCTAATACTAAGTTATAATGGCCCAACCCAGATTTATGGGCTTCCCGTGGATCAACCTAGACCGTGTTAGCTACTATAGTGTGAAGTGATGTGAAACGATCCTAGATAATGTTTCTAGTTATTTTTATTTAATTAAAGTTCCAATAATTACCACGCAATTCCATTTTCAAGAAATGTAACATAATCAACAAGTGTATAAACTTATTAGAGTGCATTTAGGGCTCATATAATCAAAGATACTAACATAAGAGGGAAAGGAATAGTTACTAATAAAATGCTTTCAAATACGGATCCAAATTTATCATACCGTAATAAACAAAGGGGTGTGAGCCAATGCCTAGTGGGTATCTAAACAAAATGCAATATATAAATGAACGACAAAGAGAACGGAAGCTATGACATAGCGATAATTAATACGCACATGCAGTGTATATAACCATACATGCAAAAACTTTACTTTATGTCAAATCCTTTACTTATTGCGCTTAAATTACATTAACCCCTTTCAATGCAGTTCCTTTAATGTTCATAAGACATTCATTAATTCCATTAACCCCACCCGGATAATTTAAGAAAGATGCATTATGTTTGATTTCCTTATAAAATAATTGTATTTCATAAAAATCATCAAATTCCTAATTATTATACCAACACACGCAACCGATGTTATAAAATAATTATTTACACTAACTAACCATATCATTCTTAAAGTACAACTTTAATAACAAAGTTATGGTTTAAACTTTGGTTTATGCCACCTAGGCCACTTATTTTCCCCTATTTTATCCTTTACTAGATGCTTCCAATTTACATTTCCATGGACTTTATTAGATTTACATTAACTTCCCTTTATTGTCCATTTTAAACCTTACCCGGTATTGGACTTGCATTCATTTAATTTCATTACTCATTTTTGAAATTTTAGCCAATTCCAATTACCTCTTTATTATTCTAAAGTAAAACATAATTCCATCTAACTTTAAGGGCTTTCTCTATTCGCCATAAATGACGTGGTCCATGATTTACTGGCCAGTTATTTTGGGTATTTCACCCCAGATCTTCTGGCCCATCTTAATTATTCTTCGGTACTCCATTGAGAAAACTCTTTCACTTTTCATTAATTTCATTTTCTTGCGGGCTAACTGCCTTTTTATCAAAAAACTTGGTCTTATCTCTGTACTTTATTTATAGAAAGTGTGTCTTTTAATCTCTTAACATTACCTTTAACAATATAACCCAACACGAAGGCCAAACCCGAGGTAATTACCACCTTATTATCGTTATTATATACTTTACCTTATAATCCTTCTTACATATTTTAGATGTATCTCCAACATCTTTCTTTCTCAAGTTTAGTACTATTTTCACCATTTACTATTCATTTGAAACCTTAGTGCACAATTCTTTACATTTTTTCTTAAAATCTATTACTTGAAGACAAATTTCATTTTGACAACTTTAGAATTCATTGTGCACTTAGTTTAATTCAATAATCTTTAATGTACTCTTAATAAAGTAATATTTTTCTGTTTCAACTTTGCTATTTACCCCCAAACTCTAGCCTATTCCTATTTATAACCTTTTAACATCTTTATTGCATTGTCATACCATTTATAACCTTTAAAGTCACGTCAATTAGTCTAACATTACCTTGAATTATTAACATAATAACTTTACCTTAAACATCATCTTACTATGTTTACTAATTGGCCCACAATTACAACTAGTGATTTTTTATGATACTTTTACATATAAAATCATAGTTTTGGTGCCTAAAGGCCATTAAATATAAGCTAATTTAATAACACGATACAATACAAAATTCACCCATGGAATAATATCATTCAAGTGTGATTTCTTTACATAACGACCCAATTTGCACTCTAAAATTTATTTTAATTTTGAAACCCATTTGACATACCTCATTTTTAATATAATCTTCCTTTTGTTAGAAATGAAAACACACGCTTTACTTTTGGGCAAAAATCTTATGTTTTCCAACCTTAACATCTACTTTACAAAGTTACTAATTTCACCCATTACCTTGAGTTCTACTCATTTTTATGCCCAAATGTCATTGTTTATATGTCAACCTTTACTTATTTGGCCAACTTTAATTTTAAGGACATTAAAATATATTTCTTAATCATTCTTAATACAAATAATATCATTTTTTAAGAATTTTTTTTCTAAAAGTTTGAAAGTCAACATTTCATGCAAAAAAACATTTGACACACATTCAAGCAACTTTTCTATTTATCTCATAAAAGGTCACATTTTACGCATATTGCATCCATTATTTATATGAAAACATGTATTTTGTACTCAAATATTTCCAAATAAACCGAACACATTTCTTGCTTGAAAAAACGTTGTTTATCATCATATAACAATAAAAATGTTCATTAAATATTCTAAAAAATTGACATCTTTGAACCTATTCATAAGACTCATTTGTAACCCATATTAACATATGGAATCCCTCTATATTCAACTAGTTTGGAAGCATGCTCGAATACTATGTATTTATATACCACTATATGTAATAATCATGCTGAAAACTTGAATATAATAGCAACTATAAGAAGGTAAGTTTCCCAACCTCAAATAAGCTTCAACGATGGTGAAATATATATGGAGAGGGTGAACCCCCACCTCTTAAGGTGGCCTCAATGAGGTTACCAAGCTTTCTCTATGTTCCTACAAAGCTTCCCTTAAAAACCTAACACTAAAGCTCTATGAAAATGCTCCAAGATTTCTGAAGTTACTCACTTCAAAAACCCTCTTCTAACACCAACATAAAACCCACAACAATATCAATTTAGCTTTGATGATGGGAGGGCAACACTTATGGTTTAATAAGCTTGGTTTTTGTGATAAAATATAGAGGATTGAACCAATGAAAATGGAGGTCTCTTATGGGTTAATGGGTTAACTTATTTTCTGTAGAAGAAGTGGGTTTGTGTGAAGAGAAATGGGTTTTCTTCTCTCACTCTTATAACCTCTTAACCCAATTAAATAATCCCCTAACCCTTTAAGGAATATTCCACCGTACTAAATATGCTCAAAAGATCATATATTTTCATATGAAACCGTTCAAGGATCGACGCATCATCCATCAAAACTGCTCAAAAATTATCAACTCAAAAAGAAAACTGAGTTGCTCATCTTGTCTTCTGAATTAATCCGATATTCATTTCAGATCAATTTGTCCAGACTTCAGACCGATCCGGAAACATGGATTTGATTTTTATTTCTAAGTCTAATCTTTCAACAAAATCCACACTTGGACCTTCAAACTTGATAAGTTTCCCAAGCTAGCCCCAAAACAATTATATAAAATCATTACAACCACATGCATTATTCCAACTGTCGTTAATTTCATAAAATTACCAAAATACCCTTAATAATTGACTTTTGAAATCTTCATCATCTCGTTACCAAGTCTACACGAATTTTAATTATCACAATGCCTACTTGAACACTATAACCTTAGCATTACATCGACTCCTAGAGTCTTATGAGCATATTAACCTCCTCATAAATGCACCTCGATGCCTAGGATAATTTATACGACTCCCTTAAGCTCCACATCAGGTGGAAACAACCATTAATAAATAAAATTCAAAAGTTTACTTGCGAATTCCAAACCATGATTCGACATTTCTATTGTTATAACTTACTTCCATAACCGACTCTAATCTAGTCCACTAACACTACGCTAATTCTTAGCCTTGATATCGGATCATACTAGAATGCCTCGACCCTTCTGATCTCAAGGACTATCATACTTCGTACGAATATCTTAAATTCTTATAAACTCTCCCTAGGTATCACAACCTATAAATTACGTGTTTAGTCATCGAATCAACCCACTGGACATGGTGGTGAATGATATCCTTCTTAATTTTGATCTTTATTTATCAATATAACCTTCAAGTCGTAAACTAACTCCCATTTCCTCCATATCCTATAGGTTAGCAACGATGACTTTTGACCCTAGCAAATAAAATGTTACATCTAATACTTCAGTAACCCGTGTGACCACGCATATACATACACATACACGACACTCATGCAACCCAAAAAAATGAACATATAGAAAGCTCACCAGATTACAGTGATGCATCAGGCATACCAGGACTACCCCGTATTAATACTGAGCCACACCATGCCATAATCCAAACAACTATCATGCAATGACTCCTAGCTACCGAAACTGAGATAAAATGACAAAATGTGACAAGTGAATGATCATTCCACCTCGAAACTAGAAACCCCACCAACAAACATGGAAATTTGTCTTGCTGGTTATGGATTCAGCTTTACGCTATCGAATCTTATAACTTACATTTATCAAGCTTTCCAATAGCCTAGCATGACCGTTCATATACCAACTCGAGTGGTCAATCTCTTATGGTTTAAACTATAAATGGTTAACCTCACCCGATAATTGTGGTGCTGTCAATGGGAAATCAAGATACTATACTTTCCTTCTTATAACAAAACCAGTTCCATTCATTCATCCTAAAGAACATTAAGTCCAATAAATCAACTAACGAATGTTGGCAATCTCCTCAAATGTTGAACCTCAAATATTTCTTTGGTCGACACAACACCATGTTCCCTGAGGTTACACTTTCCATTAAAGATAACTTATTGCACACATCCATTTCCTAATAACCTTATAACATAAGAGAACTGTGTCAAAGAACCTCACCTACTGCGATGATAATTTTCATGATGCCTACACTATGCAACTTGTAATTTTTTTCTCTTTTCGGTTAATATACATTATTTTCGCATTCCATGACCGTTATTAACCATCCGAGCATGCTAATAATACGATATTTCCCTTATTGGGATCTGCCGAAGGTGTGATAATAAGCATGCTATGAGAGAATATTAATACCTACCACCCATCTTCGGGTGCTACTGTAAGACACCAATACAGCTCTACCAAGACTCAATTCTCTAATTCAAAATTTCCTTTAATTTTCCTTCCCATATTAATCGCATTGTCACCCAAGCTAATTGCATTAATGTGACACTAAACCCAAGGTATTTCCCATTATTTGCGATGCCGAATATCATTAAACTTGATAACTCTATATGAATCTTAAGTAACCCTTAGATGTAAATATTTAAAATCGATAGGCTCATATAACATATTATTTTCTCAATGACCAGTAAACATCAACTTGCATCACCTAAATGATCTCATTTCAATCATTCAATATTACTTCTCAGGCCAAGCCCCTTACTACTTTTAAGGTGCAAAGCTACATAACTTCCTAACCTACTAATATGTCATCAACACTAAATGGTCTATCCCTAGGATGCCTTTGTAATATCCTACATCCAAATTCCTAACCACATAGTGAAGCCACCAATGACGAGACACCTCCTCATTGTAAAACTCTCTTAACTATCACCATTATTCTTACACAATGAAAATATCTAGCTAAGGCACCTAATGACTCCCAATAAGAATCACTATAATTTAGCTACGCTATTCCGATCGCCCAACCTATGATTGTCACTGTTTTCCAAAGGTATTTCATTAATGAATCACCACTAGACTCGGTTCAATCCTAGACGCATTTTACGCACCGTTTATATAAGACATGGGCATCTCCCATTTATAAAAAACACTCATGCTATCACACGTCTACAAGAGAACATGTGTAACCACTTATTATGAAAACTTAAGACATTGAGAATTGGCACGATGATTAAACTTACCAAAAAGAGTTTTTATCACTTGATTAAATTCCTTGACTCCGACATCGCATTTGTACGCGTGCACAAGCTGGAGTTTCACTCACCATACGAGGCCAATCCCAAATTAAACCTTGATGATTAAAAGATTAAATATCGACCCCATGAATTCGCATCACTCCCGTAAGGAACTTGAAACCTAAATCAATAATACCAAGTTATATCGGCCCGACCCGGACTTATGAGTCATCCCAAACTTGTTTGGGTGCTATAGTGTGAAATGATGTGAAACTGTCCTAGATAATATTTATAGTCCTTTTTATTTAATTAAAGTTCCAATACTTAACCCGCAATTCCATTTTCAAGAAATGTAACATAATCGATAAGTGCAAAACCCATTAGAGTTCATTCAGGGTTCATATAATCATAGCTACTAGCGTAAGAAAGATGCATTATGTATATTCCCTTAGAAAATAATTTTTATTCCATGAAAATCACCAATTTCCTAATTATCATACCAACACATTCAACCGTTATTATAAGATAATTATTTATACAAACTAACCATATCACCCTTAACGGACATCTTTAAGAACACACTACCGCCTAAACTTGAATTTATGACACTTAAACCACTAATTTTCTCGTATCTTATCCTTTATTAGATGCTTCCAATTTACTTTTTCATGGACTTTATTGGATTTACATTAAATTCCCTTTATTTTTCATATCAATCCTTACCCTGGATTACACCTGCATTTATTTAATTTCACTAATCATTTCTAGAATTTTAACCAATTCAGATTATCTCTTTATTATCCTAGATTTAACAGTAATTCTATCTTTGTTTATGGGCTTTCACCGTCCTCCACAATTGTCGCGACCCGTGATTTACTAGCCACTTGTTTTGGGTGTTTCACCCTAGATCTCCAGGCCCTTATTAATTATTCCCCAGTATTCCTTTGTGAAAAATCTTTCACTTTTCATTATTTCCATTTTCTTGCAGGCTAATCGCCATTTTATCAAAACACCCGGTCTTATCTCCGTACTTTATTTAGAAAAAATGTAGATGAGAATGTTGGAATTCTATGGAATGATTCATATATTAGTCAACCACACATAAATTCAATTTTACTAAATTTTATCTTTAATTTAATTAAGTCTGCGTACAAATATGTGGTCCAAATTTAACTCAGCAAACCATGTACGCAAAATACTCGAATAAGTAAGGAAAAATACCTAAGAAGGCAAAACCATAATTCAACATTATACAAGATTTGATAGACACGGTCGACTTACAAACTACTTATAACAACTAAGTGTGATGCTTGGTTCTTCAAATCTTCTATAGCAATGGCACAGTCCAGCACCGCCTACTGGAAGCAATCTTCCCTCCGTACCGCTGATTAACCTTCTTCTTCAGCAGTAGATCCTTTGCTCCACAAATCAGCAGTAGAGATTAATCTCTACAAGAGTTTTTGAACTTGAAAGGTTCTTTTTGATTTGATAAAGTTATCTTTAAGTTTCCAATGGGTTTGAATTAGTATTGAAAGGGTTTAATCATAAATATAACTCAAAAATGAAGAGAAAAGCTTTTAAAAATAGTTGTTGGAAACTCTAATCCCACATCTTTATTTATAAGGAAAGTAGTTTTAAAAGGATAAATACTAGAGATTTGGATCATATTTAATTTAAAAAACAAAATCTCGCGCGTTTGTTCGAACGACAGGTACCTCGTTCGAACGACATACCCATTTTCATTCGATCTCGTATCCGAAAACGTATCGAATGAGATCCAGAGCTTCATGAAAAATACATCATTCGATCGTTTGAAAGACTCGTTATAACGGCCCACCCTATCTTGTTCAAATGTATTCTAACTAGGATTCTAACCAAAACTTGACGATAAAGCAACATTCGAGATTTCGTTCAAACCAAGAGAACTTATTCTAACGACATTGTATAGTTCGTTCGAATGACAAGCTATTCTCGTTCAAACGAGATAGCGAGTTTTTTTAAAGTTCTCTTTATAATCATTTTGAAAAACAAACTCTTAAAAATTCTAAAACCCCTGGAAAAATAAATCTTTACCAAATGCATCCATAACTTCTTCTAAATGTTGTTGAGATGTATGACTTGTATATCTTCCAAAAGTCTTCAATTTTATCTTCGAATCCATAGAAGTTGTCATGAGGGAGCAATGTAGGTGTAACGAGATAAGACACAATAAAAAATAAACTGAGCTATTATAAAACTTGCTCTTACAAATCTCCCATTTTGGCTATTACGGTACAAAACATAAATCGAAGTCAAATTGAATCCTAAAGACTAATACAACAATTACCCGCCCAAATCAAGAAACAAAAATGCATTCATGTATAAGCCTTTAACTAAAATTGATCTTCCCTTTGTCTAGCTTTGTCTTCATCTTGTGCGGGCCCCAGTGATCATCATCTGGGTGAAACTAGCTACATACATGAGACAAGAAAAATACCTTGACGTGTTCAAGTTTTAAATGATAAATAAAACTACACCTCAATTTGTTCTCTCCCTTTTTGTCCGTAATAGACAAAGGAGTGGACACTAATCATGAAAAATAAGCATCACACGAAGAAGAAAGATATCATCACAAAGATAATCAATCAACGCACTTATAATGATAATCTCAAAAGCATAATTAGAAGGATACCCGATGAACATATGCCTGTATTTTTTTAGTTTTCAAGTAAAAGGTATAAAGAGTATATATAGGTACGAAAACACATAGTCACCATGGAATAACACTAAAATATCCGAATCGGGAAAACATAATGAAATTATGTAAACATTTTTCATAGGTAAATCAACATAAACATTCCTAACATAGGTGCCCTAAGTCATAAGACACTTCTAGAGAAAGAGCTCTAAGTCTAATTTAGGTGTAAAAAAAGTGAACTCTTATGAAATTTACTCAACTTAATCAATATGCCATGAACTTAAATAATTCTCACACTAATAATGCCAAACTATTTAATGTTTTCCAAGAAAGCCTGTTGTACAAACCCATTGATCTTGTACTTTATAATTCCCTCAAAATATCTTATATATAAGAATTTACACTAAAATATTTTGTCGAAATCATAATGCTTATATGTAGCGAAGCATCAATGAATCTAAACTAAATGGCCTGGCACTTTTGTTTTTGTGTGCCTCTAATCTTTTTAGGCTCTTTTATGCAAATGGTGGCTTTTGACACAAAGAATATTTTGATCTTTTGTAGCCCCTTTCCATTGATTAACATATAACAATATTTTAAGGAAAAATGAAATTCGGGCAATGGTTCTTGCATGCACAACTTATATCTTTTCCCATTTGGTTCATTATTGAGCAAAATTGAGATGAGAACATCATATTCGATAAATGACAAGTAAGCACAATGTTCATAAAGCTCGTGCACCTGTGCAATAAAGGTGACAAGGAGTCTAACATGTAAAAAATACTCATCAAAGATCAATGTAATTGATGATGTTGTAAACACCACCACCGAATAAAGAGGTAGTAGAGCTCAAACAGGCATAACAATGGTAGCAAATAACATCACATATATGTAGAAGGAGATGAGGAGAAGAGGAGAAACACACCAATAGAAGTGGTTTGGTAATTGCCTACGTCCACTGTTCAAGTGAGTGTAAGTATCACTATCAGCATAGGGCTCTAATAGCCCAAGAAATACAATCACTCCACTTTCTCTCTTTACAGTAAATGCACCAGAGTTTGGCTAGGGTTTGTAACTGAGTACCCTTTTACAAGGTAGAGGATGACCTCTATATATAGTGCTTGGGGGGTGTAATGTACCCCCCAAGCATGCAATGAGCATGTGCATGAGGATCGAACTAGTATGAGAATGACACCTGGCTGATCTTATGTAGATAATGATGACCTCAATATTCCCTCACGTGAGGGGAATGATTCGGTTATAACTGATTTTCCCACGTGTTCCAAACCTTACATGTGCTTGTAAATGCCTGGACTGATGTAACCTCAGCCTGGATGAGTACGAGGTTGGTGGAATCGGATGTAGTTGCTTTGTCTTGTCTCTAATTGTGATGACCTCGGCTAGGAGGGCTAGCCGAGGTTAGGTGTGAGGTAGTTGTAACATCTTCTGAGGCCGATGATGATGTTGGCAGTTGATTGAGCCCATGAGACTCTACTGATGAAGAGCCGAGGTTGGTGTATGAGGGTCCGACCTTATGAGAGACGACCTTGCTGATGGTTGTCATAAGCTTCTTTTTAACTCGATTGTGGCTGAGATGACGTTCATGCTAGAAAAGGACGAGGTCGAGGCATAATGTGATGATCTATGAGGCTGAGGCCGAGGCTAAGCTACTGTATGAGAGCTATAAGGCTATGGCCAAGGCTAACGTCTTCTGTTTTGACCCTTAGGCCGATGATGAGGTTAAGGCACCATATGATAAGCTATGAGGTTGAGGCCGAGGCTGAGCTACTGTATGATAGCTATGAGGTTGTGGCCAAGGCAGACGTATTATTTTCTGACCCTAAGGCCGAGGTATCAAGTTCACTATATGATGATAGAGGTTGCTGCCATGATGTCTGAGGTTGCTGCCATGATGTCTGAGGTTGCCAATAATAGACTGATGCTTTTGTGCTGATAGGTGAAAATGTAGTCTCGACTGTAGTGATCAGGCCGAGGTTGATTAAGCCGTGGCCTACCCTACTGAGGTGACCCTCATCTGGATTACCCTACTAATGATTAAGCCGTGGCCGACCCTACTGAGGCCGACCCTTATCTGAAAGACCTTGCCAATGATTAAGCCGTGGCCGACCCTACTAAGGCCGACCCTTATCTCGACGACCCTGCCAATGAGTAAGCCGTGGATGACCCTACTGAGGTTGACCCTTATCTGGATGACCCTGCCATTGATTAAGCCGCGGCTGACCCTACTGAGGTCGACCCTTATCTGGATGACCCCGCTAATGACTAAGCCATGGCCGACCCTACTGAGGACAAACCTCATGTGGACGACCCTGTCAATGATTAAGCTGTGGTCGACCCTACTGAGGTCGACCCTTATTTGGATGACCCTGCCAATTATTAAGTTGTGGCCGACCCTACTGATGTCGACCCTTATGTGGATGACCCCACTAATGATTAAGCTGTGGGAGACCCTACTGAGGACCTTATTTGGATGACCCTGCCAACGATTAAGCCATGGCCATCCCTACTGAGGTTGACCCTTATCTGGATGACCCTGCCAATGATATGCGAGGCTCTTGTGACGACTCGGTCGTGAGATGTGATGCCCATCGTCCTAAGAGACGAGGGTACATTTTGGTCATATCAATTACCCCTAGCCCTTAGTCTTCAATATAGATAGAAGGCTAAGGGATAAAGTATCTTTAGGCATAGAAGTTGATGAGACGTTCTTTCATGTGATGGACGTGGTCGAGGGTACTTGGGTCATAAGACCTTTGATGCTTAAATCATTCTTTGTACTTTGCACAAACTGATGGTATCGCTATTGGTTGGCCTTATCCGAGGGGTCCTTTCTCTGATGAGATCAAGATAATAAGCTAGTCCTTTGGTAGGATGAGGTTGTGTTGCACAAACATGCTCATTACATGCTTGGGGGTATATTACACCCCCAAACACTATATATAGAGGTCATCCTCTACCTTGTGTTACAAACCCTAGCCAAACTCTAGTTCATTTATAGTAGAGAGAGAAAGTGGAGTGATTGTATTGCATAGGCCATTAGATCCCTCTGCTAATAGTGATACTTACACTCACTTGCACAGTGGACATAGGCAATTGCCGAACCACTTATATTGTTGTGTTTCTCCTCTTCTCCTCATTTTCTTCTACATATCTGTGTTGTTATTTGCTGCTATTGTTATGCCTATTTAAGCTCTACTACCTCTTTATCTGGTGGTGATATTTACAACGTCATCATTTTGGCACCGTCTGTGGGAATGAGAAGATACATCTCTTCCTTTTTGCAGCTTAACCTCATCGGAGACTCTGGTGGTGAACCAGGCCCCACCCTTCGTGTGAAGCTGTGTAACTATTGAAAGAGGTCCTTTAAAGTATCGAGCTCTCTAATATTTTCATTGTAAGATATCTAGTCTCATCATATGGCACCGGAGTTACCACCGCCTCCTCCACCATCTAGTGTCGGAGGACCTAGTTCCATCCAGGCCCCATCCTAATTTTATATGGCTGAGGTGGCAGCAGCCTTGAAGTCCTTGGCTGCGATGCAGCATGCGATGTAGGAGTAATTTGCCCAGCTAAGCCAGAATATAATAAGACCACCTAGGGTATCATCGGAGATGATTACTTCGGCATCTGTTCAACCACATCCTGAAGCCAAGGACCACCCCAGGCACCGCGAAAAGACCAACCTACTCCTCAACAGAGGAGGGATGTTGCTGACCCTAGGCGTTTACATCTGAGGAGGCAAGGAAACCCTTGCCCTGAGGATAGGTACAACGATATTGAGGAAGAGGATGATCTAGCAGACTGCTCGGAGGCATACGAGTTTTCAAATAACATAATACATCCTATACAGTAGAGCCAAGATTGTGGAGCAAGACGAGATGGTGATGCCCGACAAAGAGTATCAACTTTTGATCGATTGAGTAGAGGGTCGGGCTTTGAAAGCCTCAGACCAGTTACTGATCTGAGGAAGAGGTTATCTAGGTTAAGAAGTGTAGCTTTCTCCCAAAGGGAAGGTGGTGAACATTGGCCTCATCATGGCTGACCCCAATATGGCCGAGACTGTGGCCAGGAGGTCAACAACCGACGTTGTGCAGCAGTTGGGGAACCCTCGATCCACCCCTTAAAGGTGGATGGGGACAACCTCGGCCAGACCGATGTTGCTAAACCATGGAATGACTCCATTCAACGGCTAAACGAGAAGATTGGGAACCTCATAAAAAATTGAGACCCACTACAAAGAGGATTCTCAGAGGGTTCCCCATTTGTGGCAAGGATTGTCAACTTCCCAACCCCTGCCAAATTTAAACCACCAATGGTGTCTCCCAAGTATGATGGAAGTACCAACGCAGTACATCATATTGAGATGTATTAGTCTGTAACAGACATTTATTCAATCTCTGATGAGATGAGGTGCTAAGATTTCTCAAGCACTTTGACGGGAGCTGAACATATTTGGTTCACTTCCCTTCTAAAAATTTTAGTTGAGAACTTTAAGGAGTTGGCCGAGCGGTTTATACACAACTTCTGTTTTGGGGTAAGACCTCAAAAGAAGATGGCCCATCTACTTTACGTAAAGCGAGGCAAGAATGAAAGCCTCAGAGACTACATTACGAGATTCAACAAGGAAAACTTGGAGGTTGAGGATTGCAAAGAGACTATAGCTATGACAGCTCTTATAGGAGGACTTCAGAAGGGGAAGTTACTTTGGAAGCTTGATGAAGAACCTCCTAAGTGTATGGCCGAGCTATTAGCAACAGTTGGCAGGTTCATGAAACCTGAAGAAGCAATGGCTGCAAATTATGAGGATGAGAATGGAAGTAGCAATGGGAAATTTCAAAGGAAGAAGGATGGAAAAAAGAGAGCTGCAGATGATAAGTTTTCACACTACACTCCTCTAACTGTGAGATGCGAACACATCCTCAAAAAGATAAAGAATGACCGGTCCCTGAGATGGACGGAGAAGATAAAGGCTCCTCCACATAAGAGGAACAAGAACATATGGTGTGAGTTCCACCAAGATCACGGACATCTAACCGATAAGTGTTTCACCCTGAAGGACGAGATTAAGAAGATGTTAATTTCTGGAAAGCTCAAAAGGTATGTGGATGGCAGAGCCTCTAAGGGGGAAGAGACGACCCTAGAAAGAAAATAAATGACAGATGCCGGGAAGATGCCCCTGCCAAAAGAGTTGAGGACTCAGATGCTGATGACGATGAGCCTGACCTCCCACCAAAAGACGACAATATCCTAGTGAAGAGGGTTGGTATGATCTCCTTTGGTGTGAACACCATCTATGCAGGACTGGCCGGGGGTGGCTCAGAGGTAGCCAATTATAAGGACCACGTGGCAAAGGCTAAATCAGTGATCAAGGCCGAGGTTATTAACTTTGCCTCTACAGAGGTTAGACATGAGAAGAGAAAGAAGGTAGATATGAACACCCTTATAGTTGTCTTCTCACGACTTGATTTCAAAGGTATCTTAGCTCCCCATGATGAACCTCTGGTAATAACCACAAGGGTGAGTGGGTGTGAAGTTAAGAGGATCCTCGTAGATGGGGGAAGTTCATCAGACGTTATGTTTTAGCCCTATTTTAAGAGCATAGGCCTCAGCAGAGCTAGGCTTGTCCCTTATCATCATCCCTTGATCAGCTTCAGCGGTGAAAAGGTTCATCCATTGGGCATGTATGAGATAGATGTAATAATGGGAGATGAGTGGCCTAAGAGGTTGACCAGAAAAATCAATTTCTTTGTGATGGATGAAAATGTCTTCTCAGCCTACAACCTCATTATAGGATGAGCCCTCAAGGAATTTGAGTTCGTGCCTTCAACGGTCCATCAAATGCTAAAATTCCTGACCTATTATGGGGTAGGGGAAGTTAAAGGTGACCAAACATCGGCACGTGAATGTTACTTCAACTCTGTGGAAGATAGAGAGGCTCATAAGAAGGCAATGGCCACGTACAATGTCGACACACTTGATCCTAAAGATAAAACATAGCTCAAGAAAGGAGAGGCCACATAATAGGTAGAATCCATTGTCCTCAATGAGGACGAGCCAAAAAAATCCGTCTAAGTCAGTAAATCCTAAGACCTAAGATCAAGGAAGAGCTGGTGAAGCTTTTAAGGAAGAGACAAAGTGTTTTTGCCTGGAGCCATGCAGACATGTCGGGTATTGACCCAGAGATTATGTGCTATAAACTCAATGTTATAGAAGATGCTAAGCCCATCAAGTAGAGAAGAAGAGTATGCTCAAGAGAGAAGTATGATGTCATCAGAGAAGATATCAGAAATCTTGAAGAGGCCAAGTTCATCAGATAGGTTATATACCCTGAGTGGTTATTTAACGCCGTCATCGTGCTAAAAGCTAATGGGAAATGGAGAATGTGCGTATATTTCACTGACTTAAACAAGTATTGCCCCAAAGACAGTTTCCCCTGCCTCGTATAGATCAGATGGTGGATGCCACAGCAGGACATGAGCTCATGAGCTTCATGGATGCATATTCAGGGTATAATCAAATCTTCATGAATGCGAAAGACTCAGAGAAGACAACATTATTCACAGATAAGGGGACTTATTGCTACAAGGTCATGCACTCCGGCTTGAAGAATGCAGGGGCTACCTATCAACGTCATGTAAATAAGATGTTCGAAGATCAGATAGTCAGGTCCATGGAGGTATATGTGGATGACATGTTGATGAAAAGTCTGAAGGTCGATACTCATGTAACTGACCTTGAAAAGGACTTTTGACACCATGGACAAGTATATAATGAAGCTCAACTCGGCCAAATGTGTCTTCGGATTAGGAGCAAGAAAGTTTATGGGATTAATTATCAACCAAATGGGAATAAAGGCAAACCCTGAGAAGATCAAGGCCTTACTGGAGATGAAGACACCCAGAACCATCAAAGACGTTCAGAGGTTAACTGAAAGAGTTGCTACAGTTAACAGGTTCGTCTCAAGAGCTATTGATAAGTGTCTTTCTTTTTTCAAAGTCCTTCGAAAGTCCTTCGAATGGGATGAGGAATGCGACAAGGCTTTTAAGGAGCTCAAGTCCTACCTCGGATCCCCTCTACTCCTATCTCGGCCCATTATGGGGGAGAATTTATATGTATAACTAGTTATTTCAGAGTCAGACATTAGTGTTTCCATAGTAAGAGAAGATGATGGAGTGAAGAGGCCAATATACTTCAATAGTAAAGATCTTCAAAGGTCTGAGCAGAAGTACCCTCAAATAGAAAAATTAGCCTATGCTTTGATACATGCTTCTAGGAAAATGAAGCCATACTTCCAAGCCCACTCTATGGTCATCCTAACTGATTCCCCACTCAGACAGGTCCTCCATAAGATTGAGAAGTCAGGCAGGTTGATGACCTGGGCCATCAAGTTAGGGGAATCTGACATTATTTATCAACCCAGGGTTGCCATCAAGGGGCAGGCACTCGCAGACTTTGTAGCCGAGTTTACTTTGGAAGAGGCTGAGGTTAAAGATAGTCAAAAGGCTACAAATAAACCAGACATAAACGTCTTCCAAGATCCGAACGAGGTTGAGTTAATAAAAACCAGGAAAAGAATGGTTGAGAATGAGGAAGGCAGGTACCTCTTCAAGCAAAGGACCTTATCAAAGGGAAACTTCTCTTCAAATAAAGCTGTTTGAACCTCTTCGTTGATGGGTCGTCCTATGAAAGCGAAAGTGGAGCGGGTTTGATAGTGTCAGCACTAGATGGTATTGATATTGAATATGCGCTAAGATTCAGCTTCAAAGCTTCGAACAATGAGTCAGAATATGAGGCATTAATAACAGGTCTCTCCTTGGCAAAAGCCCTTAGTGTTGGACAACTCTTAGTCCACAGTGACTCAAGGTTATTCGTCAACCAAATCCTGTGAGTGTATGAGGCCAAAGATGAAAGGATGTCCAAATACCTAAAGAGGGTGAGAACGATGCTAGAAAGCTATAAGGAGGTAAATATGAAGAGGATACCTCGACAAGACAACAGTCGAGCCGATGCACTAGCAAGATTGGCCTCAGCAATAAGGATGGACATGATAAGAATAGTACCCGTTGAAATTCAGCTCAAGCCGACCATTGAAGAAGAAGAGGTTTCCAGACCTTGACTCAAATTAAACATGGGAGGCTTATGGATGGATCCTCTTATCAGATATATTAAAGAGGGAGACTAACCAGAGTCAAAATCAAAGAGGAGAAAGTTGAGGTTCAGAGTAGTCAAATTCTCAATTATAGGAGACGTCTTGTATAAAAAAGGGTTCTTACTCCCTCTACTCAGATGTGTCCACCCTTCAGAGGTTCCACACATTTTAAAAGATGTGCACGAGGGCTCTTGTTCCAATCACATAGGGGGAAGACCTTTAGTTAAGCGGATAATCACTCAAGGGTACTTGTGGCCGACCTTGGCCAAAGATATTACTGCATATATGAAGAAGTGTGATAAGTGCCATAGGTTATCCTCCATCCCTCATCAACCTCATCAACCTATGCCATCAATCAACTCACCTTGTCCATTTGTAATATGGGGCATTGATTTGGTAGGACCCCTGCCAAAGCTATAAATAATTATCGATTCTTGATTGTGGCAATTGATTATTTCTCCAAATGGGTAGAGGATGAGCCAATGATCACAATCACTGAACAGAAGACCTTTCAGTTCAGCTGGAAGAACATCATATATAGGTATGATCTTCCAAACACCCTCATCTCAGACAATGTAACCCAATTCAAGAACGTTTCCTTAGAGAAATATTACGAAAGAGTAGGGATCAAGAAGTTCTTATGTTCTCTTGGCTGACCCCAAGCTAACGGTCAGACCGAGGTCACAAATTGAACAATCCTTGACGGGATAAAGAAGAGGTTGGAAGAGGCTAAAGGGAGATGGATAGAGGAGGTATATGATGTGTTATGGGCCTACAGGATGACAACAAGGACACCAACGGGAGAGACTCCATTTATGTTAGCCCACGGTTCAGAAGCTGTCATCCCTATAGAGGTAGGACTTCCCATTCATAGAGTTCAAACCTATGACCTTCAGAGGAATGGGGAAGAGAGAAGACTTGATCTTAATTTTATCAAGGAAAGAAGAGAGGATGCAGAGATAAGACAGGCAACCTACCAGCAAAGAACTGTGAGATTCTACAATCAAAGGGTGAGATCAAGGCCTATAGCTATGGGAGACCCAGTCCTAAAGAAGACATTGCAAAAGGTAAATAAGCTCCATCCAAACTGGCATGGTTCCTACAGAGTAGTTGATGAGGTTGTGCCTGGTACCTATCGGCTAGAAAATCTTGAAGGAGAACCCTTCTCCAACCCTTGGAATGGCGATCACTTGAAGAAATATTTCATATAATGTTACAATTCTTTGTTTCTTTGTAATCCATGTATCAGTTTAAACAGAAGATGTTAATGAAAATATAGCAATGTTGTGGTAGTACTCTTGTTATATGCTTTAAACATCATTAATTTGGTGAAAATATGAGGTGAAACATCATATTATGGTGACCTTAAACCTTAAACATCATTAGTTTGGTGGTAATTTATGAGGTGAAACATCATTATATGGTGACCTCAGACCTTAAACATCATTAATTTGGAGAAAACATGAGGTGAAACATCATAATTTGGTGACCTCAAAACTTAAACATCATTAATTTGGTGAAAATATGAGGTGAAACATCATATTATGGTGACCTCAGATCTGAAACATCATATTATGGTGACCTCAGACCTTAAACATCATTAGTTTGGTGGTAATTTATGAGGTGAAACATCATTATATGGTGACCTCGGACCTTAAACATCATTAATTTGGTGAAAATATGAGGTGAAACATCATAGTTTGCTGACCTCAAACCTTAAACATCATTAATTTGATGAAAATATGAGGTGAAACATCATATTATGGTGACCTCAGACCTGAAACATCATATTATGGTGACCTCGGACCTTAAACATCATTAGTTTGGTGGTAATTTATGAGATGAAACATCATTATTTGGTGACCTTAAACATCATTAATTTGGTGAAAACATGAGGTGAAACATCATAATTTGGTGTAGGTAGCTGAAGCATCATTAATTTGGTGAAAATATGAGGTGAAACATCATATTATGGTGACCTCAGACCTTAAACATCATTAGTTTGGTACCCTCAGACCTTAAACATCATTAGTTTAGTGAAAATATGAGGTGAAACATCATATTATGGTGACCTTAGACCTTAAACATCATTAAATTGGTGATAATTTATGAGGGTAAACATCATAGACTGGTGACCTCAGACCGTTAACATCATCAAATTGGTGAGAGTTTAAGAGGTGAGACATTCAAGCATAACATCGTATGAAGCAACAGAATCTAAAGAAGATTGGACTAATGATTATCAGGAAAAAGATGGATTATAAGTCAGAGGCATTAAGAGGCCATCAGAAGTTCACAAAAATTTAAGTACGATAAGAAGGGAAATAAGCATTATAGCTCTTAAAAGCTTCACAAGAAAAGGCCTAAGACTCTGCAACTACACTCGTGTCGTCACGATCGACATTTGTCACCTTAGCCCCATTATTCTGAGGATTAGCATCTTCAGTCTCAGTGACCTCTAGGGGAGTAGTCTCGATTGGAGCAGTATTGACCTCCTCGCCCCATTATTCTGAGGATTAGCATCTTCAGTCTCAGTGACCTCTAGGGGAGTAGTCTCGATTGGAGCAGTATTGACCTCCTCAACTTCTTATAAGGCCTGAGCAAACTGGGGTCACCAAAGCCAAGACCCTCAAAGTCTGAAGCAGTCAGGCTCCCTGACTCTTTCTTCTTGGTGGCTTCCCATTTTCCAATTGCTTTGATACCTATTTCAAGGTATTCAAAGCCAAAACTGACAAATTCATCAGAGACCTTATAGTCTTCGATTATCTTCTCTGCAGCATCTTCTAAAGTAGCCTTGACTGTAGCATTAACTTTAGACTGAAGGGCATCATTATTGGCCTTCAGAGCTGCATTATGGTCCTTCTTGAGCTTAGACATGTCCTTGTCCCTCTACTGGACAACTCCCTTCAGCCTTTCAACCTCTGCATTTAAAAAGGCTTGAAGCTTCTCAGCTTCTTAACCCTTCTCTATGAGGGGCATATTCTTCAAGGTCCAATCAATAAGATGATACAAGGATAAGACACCTTGAAGTGGAAGGTCAGACGTATGAATATATGAGTTATAATTTATAAAAGAGCCGAGCTTACACTTAAGGAGAGAAAATGAGCAAAAACTAATACCTGAATTGATCTGTGGAGAGTAAACTCGGCCATCAATGGGACGTCCAAAGAGCACAAGAAACGCTTATCCTCTTCAGTCATTATTGTTCTGATAGCATCGGCAGCCTTCAGATTGTGGCCAATAAGGCTATCACTATTTTTTAGCTGAGCAAGACGAGCAGCCAAGGTATCGTCTGAAGAGATGGGGATGGCACGATCCCTTCTTTGAGTCTTGTCTGACATCAGATGCTCCAGGTCAGTTGTGGTCTTCCTCTTTTTGGTAACATCGGCCTGGGATGTGCTAACATTCTTCTTAGTGGTAGGAGGGGGTATATTTTTGCCACCCCTCTTTTACATCAGCTTCACCAAACCTGGAGCAAACATTTCCCAAAGGTCGTCTGATATGCCTTTAGGGCTCTCTGCAAAAGAAAAGTATCTGAGTTAGTAAGTTAGAGATATAAAAAGTAAGAGGTATAACTTATGAAAAATTAATACTTACTAAGCTCAATCAAAGGACCACCACCAAGACTATCTGAGAGAGGTAATAGGGGGTCATCAGATGTTCATATTTCACAAGATGACCCTGCTCTCCCTTATTACGAAGATCCTCAACCTTTTGGCAATTATCCTGGCTAAGTCCAGGTTTGACTTTAGCAGCAAGGGAGGCCTTGCCCCATCTTAGAGGGGTCCTTAGAATCGACGTTACAGAAGCCTTATTTGGACCAAATTACCATGCACGAAAGCAAAGAAATACTAAGGTTTCCAGTTATGGTTTGAAGTTTTGGTAACCAACAACATTTTATTCTCTAATTTCCTAGCTAAGAATTGGTAATAGCTAGGGTGGTTTTTGGCATAGGAGGGCACATAACAACTAGTGAAAACTCTAAATGGAAGGTCTGAGTAGTGGACAACCCTCCAAAGGACGATGACCCCAATCATAACGCTCAAGGCATTAGGGGATAGTTGGGAAGGGACAAGATTTATATGGGAGAGTATAGCTCTGATGGAAGGGTGGAAAGGAAGACAAAAGCCTAATTTGAACATCTGCTCATAAACGTAGATCTCTCCGTATTGGCCATCAAAGGCCCTCTCATCCATCAGAGGTTTCCTAGGGATGATGGAAGAGTTTATGGAATTGAGGTGCCTAAAAGTAAGAAGGTCGTACTCAGTGACGGTACTCTTATACTCGGTCACCTTAAACGTATTGTAGACACCCCATTCTGTCACCCCTTAAACTCTCCTTAAGTTCCTAGCACCTCCCTTCACCACCACAAACCCAGGTCGTACCCTGAGTACTAACCTAGAAGCCATCGGGCACTCCTAGGCTCCGTTTGACCAAAAGTCAAAGTATTCAGCTTGACTAAGACTGAATGAATCTTCAAAGGGCACTGAATCCCCTTTCTAATGGTCCGTCCCGTGCACGATTTTGACTTACCATGCGGTCGAACGACCCATTTTCCCCCGAAACTCGATCAGGAGGCCACCGGGTGCTCTCGAGCTCCGTTTGTTCTAAGTCAACTCTTTATCTCAATCGGGACTGAATGAATCTTCAAATGGCACTGAATCCCCTTTCCAACGGTTCACCCCGTGCACGATTCTCACTTATGACACGGACAAATGATCTGTTTGACTCTGAGAGGACATCGAATGATTCCAGGGCCCGGTTGACCAAAGTTAACACTCCGAACCGGATCAAACTCTTTGGAATGTCGAAGTATATCTCCTAACCTTTCCAACAGTCTGCTCCGTGCTCGATTCGAACATACCATGCGGATGAATGATCCGTTTGTGTCCGACGATTCCCCGTCCAATGGACCAACGAGCGGTTTTGAGCCATATTTTACCCAAAGTCAACTCCCAAACCCGGGAGCTATCCAAAGGACTTTTGAAGGTCTCTGAATTACCTTTCCAACGGTCCACCCTGTGCATGATTTGGATTAATGGCTTGCGCTCTGCGGTCGATTTTTCGAAAAGGCTTGAAAGACACTGCCAAACGGCAGGTCCCAGACCCTGCTTATCGGCAATGTGCCTAAACACACCTGTCGATTAGCAGGACCAGGGCTATGCCTATAGGCAATGCAATGGGCCTATAAAAAGGAGGCATTGACCTCACTTAAAAGGGAGCCCAGATCTGATATATATCACTCTCAGCACATCCAGAAAACCTCTCTCGAAGGCAACGTGATTTCCACATCCAAAACCCTTTCCAACCTTCACTTTTCATCATCCTTTTCATCAAACTTGGTGAATTCACTACCCTCCATCATCATCCAAGTGCAAGGGTTGCTCTTCAACATACAAGATCAAGCTCAAGATCTTCAAGAAGGTCCAATTTTCTCAATTCTCTCCTTAAATTCTCATAAATTCACATTAATTTGTTTTAATACTTAGCACTTTTATTCCCTCATCTCACAAATCTTAATATACTTTTTTATTTAGTATTATTGCACATCTCTTATTTTCATATAAATAAAAACCCCCAAAACAAGAAAAAGAGGGTTTGCTCATAAATTCCAAACGGGAATTCTCACACTTTTCTTACACTTCTCTCACAACTAAAACACTTTTTCTACACACACACATACAAATAAGAGAATCCCCCGATTGGATTTATGGGAGCCACCTCTTGTTTTGCATGCGAACTACGTGGACTTTGACGCCTCTATAGGCTACGTAGGCGTCTCGGGGTAAAATCCGAGACTCGAGTCCTATTTTTACTTTTTCTCTTATTTTATATTTTTCTCTAAACTCAATTCTCTTATATTCTATATACTTGTTCTTAGTAGCGTATTATCCCATATGCGTTATCGTTCCCTCATAACGATCAACGTAAGGATAATCGTATAAATCCTATTTTCTAATATTATTTTTGCATTCCTACGGATGACTCGCTTTACCTCTTCCATGGTACAAGTCGATGACTCCTATATCCATTATATATACACATGCACACATATCACGGGGAAAATAAAGAAAAAAAAGACTTGAGATACCGTAAGGGCGGAATGGGTGCCTAACACCTTCCCATTTCGTAACTTAGCCTCCGGACCCTTCTCGAATCATTTTGGTTTCGTATGCATCAGTATGTCTTTGGATGTTGTCCTTCTGGATGGCTCCCTTTCTTTTGTATATTTTGAGTAAAATAGACTGGCGACTCCATCTCTCTACATTTTTCACCTCACCCAATAACGTTGGCCGAAGCGCTCCCGAGAGGGATGCGCGGGACCTAGGATCCTCACTCCACCCGACCACCTCAAGGATCGGGGATGGTCACAGTGGAGACTCCGTTGGGGAATTTCATTTGAGGGCGAGACTCTATTTACATGGGTGTTATGTTTGTTTATATTTTCGCCCATTTTTGCATGTTCCCTTTTTCCATGTGTCCCCCATGCTTATGCTTCTATTCACACACTTATAGAAAATTCTCCATGTACACTTCGCACCACATTCACCTAGGATCACATATATTCACATGTTGCACGCATCACCCATCCATACTTGATGTACCATTGGTGCTCATACTTTGCTCCCTGTTTGTCATGATCAAAAAAGACATTCTCATAAGATACTAATAAGAGAATCATGCATGATTCACATAACATCACCAAAGAGCATTGTTATTGACCAAATTTTGTCCAGTAACTGGAGGATCACTTCGTGATGGGCGTTGGTCCGGTAGGGCGTAGTTAGCCTAAGCGATATGGCACTTACCTTCCATTGGCCAAGTACCTTCGACGTATATCGAACGGTTCCCCCGCATCGTACCGCTTGACCGAAGTCATGACGGGAAGTATATCGCAGGGAATTCATTCATGTACGCTGTGTATATCAAATTCACTCTCACACGTACCATTCCCATGAGGTATATGGTGAGGCAATTCACGTATACTCAGGTATATCAAATGGCTTGTCCACACGTACCGATTGCTCGCAAGAGCAAGACGTATATCGTGGAAGTCACGCCAAAGGGGAGGAACCCTTTTCGATTCACCCAACCAAACTGCATACCCACATATAGGTGTCAAGCCTAGGACACACATGTTAGATTATCTATTTTTACCCGAAACTCTGCCGAAATTCCGAGTCGGCCTGCCTCTCAAATTTGTGCGCATTTTCAAAACGGGACCCTGTCTGTGAGCTTGGTCACAAGTACAACCATAACTTTGCATATATTACAAACCCAACTTTTCCAGGCTCGAGTCCCGTCCGATATTTCTTTTTTTTGCATTTAGGAGAATTAAATACAAGTGAGAACATAATAATTATAATAATCATGCTGAGACCTGTCTCCCGAAAAAAAATCCAAAAACATTTCTCCTCTCTTTATCAAAAAGCCAAAAACATTTCTCCTCTCTTTATCAAAAAAATCCAAAAACATTTTTCCTCTCTTTATCAAAAATTCAAAAATATTTTGTCTTTCCCTCTCAAAAAGAAAAAGAAAAAAAACTTTCATCCTTTTTTCTTAGAAATAAATCATATTTTATGCCTTCTCAGGTCGATCGCAAACCCTTGGCCTGGCTCCCTATTGGCTTCGGTCTTCAGTCAAATCACCCCGAAGTTTCTCCCGTTCCCCTGTTACTCCTTCCGAGTCTGTAATCCATCTGCCTTCCATGGAGAACACAGATCAAATACCCGTTGTGCATCCAGATCTGACGGCAGTCCTAGCTCATCTTGTGTCCAAGATTGACAACCTCCAAACTGAGGTCCGAGAGATGCAACGAAACCAGGTTCCCGTTCCTCAAGGGCTTAAGGCCCTATTCCCTTGTGCTATGGATCCAATCGAGCCTATCTATGTTCCTGAAGAGTATCGTCATGCTCCACCTTCCCCTCCTGCTAATGGGCCACCGCCTGCCCAACTTTCGATGTCGAACTTCGCCCATCATGGGGCTAATTTACATGTGATCATTGATCCGAAGGAGGAAGAGATAAATAAGGGAAAAGAGGACCTCAAGATGCTCACTAAGAAGTTTGACCAAGTCAGAATCTCGGGGAATTACATGGACTACACCCATATGTCTCCTTATCCTAAAGCGAGGTTACCCGAGAAGTTCATGATGCCAAATATCGAGAAATTCGAAGGAAGTAGACCCCCGATTGTTCATCTCCGCAGCTATCACCGTTCCATGACTCTACTAGGGGCTTTGGAAGAAGTGATGTCCCAATTATTTCAACAAACTCTGAAGGATAGCGCCCTCCGATGGTTTTTATCTCTTGAAGAGTCCATAATTCGTAGTTGGGAGGATGTAGCTCGAGAATTCATGTCATAGTAAAAATATAATGAAGAGATTGAGGTCACCCGTTGTGATATAGAGATACTCAAACAGAACTCTGGGGAATCAGTCAGTAACTTCATAGCCCGATGGAGGGAAAAAGCAACAACCATGACCAATCGACCATCCAAGGAAGAACAAGTCAGCATAGTGAAGAAGAACTTCTTACCCCATGTCCGAGCAACGATGGGAGGATAATACTATCCCCACTTCCGAGATCTCAGAGAAGTAGGAGTAGAAATCGAGGAGGGTCTTGCGAAAATAGATGTTGAACCAAAGAAAGTGTCCGAACATTTCACCCCCAGAAAATATGACAAACCTTCCAGTACCGCAGTCTCAACCATTAACAACATCTCTCAACCAACCACCTCATGGTCATCAGAAAGCCGCCCTATCCCAGTTCGTAAAGAATAGACCGAGCTTCATGCTCCCCTCTCCAAAGTTTATCAAACCCTGCTAAGCCGAAACCTTATTAAACCCTTGGATCCCCGTCCATTGCCAAATCCATTCCTCAGAAACTTCAAGGCAGATGCCAATTACGCCTTTCACCAAACCGCTGGCCATACCACCGATCAATGCTTTCACCTCCGAAACGTAATCTAAGGTCTAATTGACCGGGGTAACATCGCCCCACCAGCCAATCATAAGCCAAACACTACTCACCACTCACTCCCAAATCATGCCAGTGCCATCTTTCTAGAAGAGAACCCAAAATTTGATCCCTCAACCCAAATCACACCCATATACTCTCTTAAACCTCTCCAAATTTGCCCATATTTTCTCCTACACCCTATTAGCCTCACTGATCAGGCACTATCACTCCTTACCAGGGCATGCATCGCTGTTCGTACCCGTTTTGAAAATGGAAGCATGGAATTATCAAAAGTATTAAACCAACTCCTAGAGTTCGGGCTTAAATTGCCCTTACAGATGATCATTGATTGCTAGAGATTCAGTACGCTATTCTTGGAAGCACAGAAATGGGCTTGAGAGTTCGACAGTTGGATAGTACCGACCGATGAAGTCAGTCTGGATGATATTGTCCAGATTATGGAAGAATTATTCAGGAAAACCAATGACATCTGCAGTATGACCGAGTTACGTGATACTCTGAAATTACAAGGGTGCCTGGTCCCTTCACCCTTACACATCCCCACCGATTAGGAAGACCTGTACGAAGAAGCCGTTGAAGTTGTGGAATGCATCAACTTTACATGGAAAGATATAATTGTTACCACCAAATGGGGGGAAGAATTCGAAGAGCAAGCTTCAGAAAGAACTAGCCCGGTAGTCGACATGTGTGGGATAATATAATTTAAATAACTCCTTGGAGAAATCAATAAGGTGGCAGAATGAACCGAGGTCGGTGAGGACATGAGATTCATGCTATTCCCTTCTTCAGTAAATCAAATGACCAGATCAGGAGGCATTACCAGATCCCAAGCTCACTACCAGCAAATGACAAAGGGAAGGGCATTGAAAACCTTCCTATGCCAGAGATGACCCTCGAGGAGAGAAAGATACTCGATCAACTGAAGAAAACTCAAGCTAACATGACTCTATGGGAGATTTTCATGTCTTCCCAGCTACACAGAAATGCTTTGATCAAGCTGCTCATGGGACCCACAGTTCCTCCCTCTACCATACCAGAAGAAGCGGTAAATTTGGTCGAATCCTTGACCTCTACCCGAATGCTATCCTTTTATGAAGAAGAAATACCCAAGATTGGGCCAAACCACAATTATGCACTTAACATCTCCATCGAAGTTATGGGGAAGGTTGTACCACTCTCTCTTATCGATAATGGATCTGCATTGAATGTATGCACACCGAGGACCTTCAAATGTATAGGACTGAAAGAAAGAAACCTCGCTATAACCTCCGCTGCTGTACATGCTTATGATAATACCCGTCGGGAGGTGATGGGATCCATAAAGCTTGTAATAAGGGCTGGCCCTATAAACCCTGCCATCGAATTCCAACTTATTGACATCCCAGCTTATTTCAATTTATTGCTAGGATGACCTTGGCCTCATAGTATCAAGGGTGTGTCTTCCTCGCTCCATTAGAAATTGAAGTTCTTCGCCAACGGACGAGTCATCACCATTTTGGGTGATGATGATAATGCCAAGGGTGCAAATACCAACAGTCCAATTCTTGAGATACAACACGGGTCAAATGATATGCTCCTATCGTGATTCCAAGTTGAACCACCTCTACTCCCGACAGGGGACGACTTAAAAAAAGGGTTTATCCAGAATACGACCCTCATGGCAACGTCAATGTGATTCAGATGCTCAGAAACATACACTTAATGCCCGGACTGGGGCTAGGACAAAGACAACATGGAATAATTGAGCCGATTGAACTAAAGAAGGATTTCCCTCCGTGTGGTTTGGGGTATTAACCGTTAGAACAAGAGCTCAGAATGATCCGCCAGTATTGACCAAAGAGAGGACTAGACTGCGTCCAGACTATCCCAGGTGATTCCTTGAATGGACGATTCATTAAAGAGGGTGAAGACTTCCCCTTTTGTGGCTTTTCAGAACCATCGTATGACCATACAAACAAGAAGATGAAGCCTGGAATGGAGATTTTTTTCCAAAACAGCTACCCATGGGCCGAGAGTTCCCAACACCATGTACAACCACTCATCAAAGATACCGAAGAGACTGATGAAAGTGACTCTGAAGATTCCTTCAACTTACAGACACTCTGAATGGTTCATTCAGGCACTACATCACTGGATCCATCCCATCTGATCAAAGTTGTTGATACACCTCTCCTCAACTAGCATACTGCGCCAGTTCTACCTGTTGAAATCCCCCCAATCACAATGTTTACCCTATTTCTTCTTCTGCTGTCTATCCTTACTCAAATGTAATCGAGATCTCCTTTGATGAGGTTCTCAATGCTGTTTTTCCTACCATTGAAATAAAAGAATATTTTGAGTATCTTGCTGTGCCTTATATTAACTGTTTGCATTCTAATCAAACTTTTGATGATGATGACTTTTCAAATGAACAATTCTTAACTGATCTAAATAAGGTTAATAATAAACAACATAACCGCGTTCAAATTAATGAAGAAAAGACTGTTGTTATTAACCTCGGTTCTAATAGCCAACTGCGTGAGATTAGGATAGGGGCTACCCTTGACAAGCATGAGCGTGAACAACTCGAAGAATTGCTAAAGGAATTCGTGAATGTCTTTGCATGGTCCTATGACGATATGCCCGGCATTGATCCTGAAATAGCTCAGCATTAGATTCCCATTCTCCCAGATTACAAGCCGGTTAAACAAAAGTTGAGAAAGCTCTGCACCGAATGGTCTCTCAAAGTCAAAGAAGAGGTGGTCAAACAGTTGAATATGGGCTTCATTCGTGTGATCGAATATCCCATGTGGCTAGCCAACATAGTACCTATGCCAAATTTAAGAGGGAAGGTTCGAATGCGTGTAGACTACCGGGACTTGAACAAAGCCTCTCTAAAGGATGATTATCCGTTACCCAATATCGACATGATCGTGGATAACACAGCCAGTTATGCTCTCAAGTCATTCAACGATGAATTTGCCGGATACAACCAAATCATAATGCACCCAGACCACCAAGAAAAAACCGCATTCATCACCCCATAGGGAACCTTTTGTTTTACGGTTATGCCATTTGGTCTCAAAACTTCTGGGGCTACCTACTAGAGGGTTGCCATAACCATCCTGCATGATCTGATTCACAAAGAAACTGAGATCTATATGGATGATATGATTATCAAATCCAAGACTAGAGAAGGTCATGTTCCCTCTCTTCGAAAGTTCTTCCAATTACTGCAACAGTATCAGATGAGACTCAATCTGCAGAAATGCATCTTCGGCATTACAAAAGGAAAACTCTTGGGATTCATGGTCAGTGAGAAGGGGATAAAAGTATATCCTGCCAAGTTGAAAGCCATACTTGAGATGCCACCTCCCCGAACATAGAAAGAAGTCTGAGGTTTCCTTGGAAAATTGCAATACATCAGCCGGTTCATCAGCCAGTTAACCTCCATTTGCGAACCTATCTTCAAACTCCTACGAAAGGATTCAACTAAAGTTTGGAACCAGGCCTGCCAAGAAGATTTTGACCAAATCAAACAATATCTGACCCAAACCCCGATGCTCATGCCACCACAGCCTGGTCTCCCTTTGCTCCTATACCTAAAACCATAATCGACACTACAGTTGGGGCTTTGCTAGCCCAATACCTTGAAGATTCCCGTAAAGAAAAAGCCATCTATTATGCCAATCACAAATTGGATGGATACGAGGTTAACTACACTGCTTTGGAAAAGGCGTGTGTCGCACTTATCTGGGTCACCCAAAAGTTATGGCACTACATGCTCGCCTTCCCTATTAAACTTGTATACTGAATGGACCCCATAAAATACCTTCTTGAGAAACCCGCCTTGTCCAGCCGAATGGCTCGATGGTTGATACTCCTATTCGAGTTTGATGTCATGTAGGTCACGTAAAAATCCATGAAAGGAAGAGCTATCTCTCACTACCTTGCTGATTACCCCGTGGATGAAGCTGATGTCTGGATCTTCGAATTCCCCGATGAAAACATCCTCTCCACTGTCCATGACAATCTCCGATGGAAAATGTTCTTTGACGGCACTGCCAACAAAAAGGGATATGACATTAGGATACTTCTGATCACCGACGATGACTCCCACATTCCCATCACCATCAAATTGGATTTCCCCTGCACCAATAACATGACTGAGTATGAGGCATGCATGGTAGGCCTCAAAGTTGCTCTCAAGAAAGGTATTCAATGCCTAGATGTCTACGGGGATTCTACCATCATCATTGGTCAAGTGCTCAGAAAGTGGAGAGTTAAGGACGAGAAGATCCAACCCTTACATTCCCACTTAGAAGAGTTAGCCTCCCAATTTTAAGACATCGCCTTCCATTACCTACCTCGAGCCAAGAATAACCTAGCTGACTCCCTTTCTACCTTGGCCTCCATGGTCGACATGCCCGAAGGAATAACAATGACACCCTTTCTGGTTTAAAAGCAAGACAAACCAACCCACTGCTACCACATTGAGCTCGTCACCACAGAAGATCCCGAGCTAGCCAATTATTGGTACTATGATATCTAGCACCTCCTCAAGCATGGTAAGTATCCCGAGGGTTCCAAAAAGAAAGATAGAGAAACCCTTCGAAGACTAGCTGCCCAGTACATCATCTATCACAAAGAACTGCTCAAAAGGAACTTCGATGGAACTTATTTGCACTATATCACAGGGTCTGACATTGAAAAGATAATGCAGAAGATCTGCAGCGAGGAATGGAGACCCCACATGAATGGTCACATGCTTTCCAAAAAGATCATCTAACAAGGCTACTACTGGACCACCATGACCCAGGATTGCACCGCCTATGTCCGGAGAAGCCTTAAATGCCAACAGTTCTCCAATCTTCAGCATCTGCCTCCGCGTGAATTATACAACATGACCTTTCCTTGGCCATTCTCCACCTGGAGCATCGATATCATAGGGAAGGTTACACTGAAGGTTTTCAACGGGCATGAGTTCATCCTAGTTGCTATTGATTACTTCACTAAATGGGTTAAAGATGAGTCATACGCAGTGCTGAGTGCCAAGAAGGAGGCTAAATTCATCAAAAAAAATATCATCTATCGATATGGGGTCCCGTAGGAGCTAGTATCAGATAACAACTTACATTTTGAGGCAGAAGTTACAGAAGTGGTCAACGAGTATGGGATTCATAGACATAAACCTTCTCCTTACCGACCTCAAACCAACGATGTAGTTGAAGCCGCCAATAAGAATCTCAAATCCATTATCAACAAGATGATTAAAAGATGTCGAGATTGGGCCGATCGAATCTCGTACGCTCTATGGGGCTAGAAAACCTCAATTAAAACCTCTACTAGGGCTACCCCTTACTCTCTAATTTACGGCATGAAAAAAGTCCTACCCGTGGAGCTAGAAATGTACTCATTACGCGTTATGCTTGAGAGCAAGGTCAGCGAAGAAGACTGGTGCCAAAGCCGTCTTGATGAGCTGACCCTCTTAGATGAAAGGAGATTAAAATCTCTATAACACATACAAGGGTACCATCGATGAATAGCGTGATCATTCAATAAGAGAGTCTAGGACCGCGGTGTCTGAGAAGGGGATCTATCCCTCAAAGCGATAATATAACCCATCTGGGACTCCAGAGGGAAATTCAAGCTTAATTGGAGCGGCCCCTAAATTGTAAAGAAGATCATGTCCGGCGGTGATGCCATGCTCACTGACTTAGGTGGAGAAGAGATGGCTCATCCAGTCAACCTAGACCGTCTCAAGAAGTTCTACCCCTAGTCTCGGCGCGCTACGACTGTTCTCATCTCCTTTTTATTCTAAAAAAAATCTTTATTTCCCTCTACCCAGAACTACGTGGGCTTGATCCTCTGTAAAAAACTTTTTTTAAACAAAAAAAAAACTTTTCAAAACCCCCAGAGGTACATAGGTAGCTGATACACCTTACATGAGCACGACCCTTTCTTTTTCATAAAATACTATTCTTTTCTTATCTTCGAGAACGACAGTCCATTCTAACATATACTTGAACAAAAAGATTATATATGCCTTAGCGATCGGTATAGATAATTCAAAAACACAAAACTCATCAAAAGGCACAGCTCGATGATCAAAAACTTGTTTATTTAACTAATAAGAAATTTCGGTATGGATTACATAAGAAAAGGAATGGATAACTCCCTTCCCCATACTTTCCTAAAAAGCCAAATTAAACCCTCACATTTATTCCCCATTATAAACTCTCCAAGAGTCCTATCCGTAGCTACCATAGGATCTCGCTCCGTTATCATCATCTGCATCCTAGGGTCCCCAAGCTTCCCCTGCCTGAACATATTACTACAGGCTCTCCATGAACCGATAGGCCCGAACCAGTTTTGAAAAAACCACAACACCTCCCACCTTGGTATTAAATAAAACGAGCCACCTTTGTCCAGTCTCCACTGCCAACATCTTGTTGACCACTCTCCACCACAACCACTTCATATAATCCCCCGGGATATGCCAAACTCTCCCAATAGACTGAAAGGGACAGGTCGATTCTCCCACATAGAGCCAAGCCGCATGCGCAGACGCTCAGTCAAATCTTCTACCGGAAAGAAGTCTAGTGTCCGAGGTGGAACGACCTTATCCCGCCCAAATTGATGCAGAAGCCACCATGGGAAATAGAAAGAGGTCTGTCTGAGACCAACCAGCCGGACATACGGGTATTCTCCTAGCTCCAGAATAGGCAGCAACTGCCCCCACCAAGGCACTAACCAGCACAGATTTAGAGCCCCGTGCTCCACAAACCAGGTTTCCCAACTCTCAATATCTAAGACAATGCTGATGAAATAGTGCGAAAAGAAGTTGGGTACAACCGATAAAGGATTTTCTGGAGGAGTCACCAGGTAGAGTTTTTCAGACAACCACATGAACAGCGTCATGGGGCTACCCCTCAGGAAGTTAGAATGTCGGTCTCTCTAGGCATCCAGGCCATTCAAAGTCTCTGCCAGTATTACCACCGTAGGATTGTGACGGTATGACATCCATGAAGTAATAGCTGTAAGTTATGGGTCCACCAGCAGTTCCCTAGTCACCAGCAACAATTTTGATACTAAGCCCATAATAACGGGTCTGGCGTACCCAGCATCACCAACCTCCTACAAATGCACAGATTGTAACACCTCCACAAGGGATATCATTCCTCCAGCAACCAATGGTCTGGCCTCCGAAGGTGAAATACTAAGAATCCCGACCAATAAATCCCTAGGAGAATGGGTAAATTCAGGTAGAGCTGTAGCAACACTGGGATTTATCCCCAACATGGCAGAAAATTCCTCGTAGGTAGGACAAACTTCATCCAACCCAAAGTGGCATACATGGTCTTCATGGTACCAAAATTGTACTTTCGCCATCAACATGTTCCACTCAATGGGCCGGTTGCGCCACAAAGAAACTCGACGCATATTGAAAGCATCGTAGTCGACTTTATAAGAGCACATTTCTTCCAAGGCTTCGAGGTAGTTAGCAAACTCAATGCTACCAGGGAGAGCCATCTTGCAAGACTAAGAAATAGTAGGCAAGTAAGTAAGAATGTGAAGGTGTGATGAAAACACTCCACCCTTACCCCTTTTTATACTTGAAAACCCTCACAAAAGACATGACCCCTGTAAAAATCGGAGGGAATCCTGCCCCATAAAGTACAAAAGGCTGAAGAGGGCACTAATCAAAGCTTTTAATTAATGGGACTGAACTTGACTTTCGATAGGCAGGACAAGGGGCTTGCCGATTGGCCACCCCCTATTTTTGGAAATTCTCCTTTTTCCTCTTTTGTCAAAATCAGAAGCTGATATTCTCAACAAACTTTTAAAAATCTTCTTCCACCCCTATATAATTTCTCATTTTTAAAACTTTCCTTCAAAATACCAAAAATATTTCTTTTTACGGTCTCAGCAGCAAAGTAAAAAGTGCATGTGCATTCATTCATCATTAATAAAAAATAATAAAAAAACTCCATTTGCATTGCATATATATATTCTTCTGTGTTACATCAAATTTTGCAGGAAATAAAGAAAAGAAAAAAAATGGGACTCAACTCGAACCCACCTTCTCTCTCTCTCTCTCTCTCTCTCTCTCACATACACCTACCCTTCACCCCCAAAGCGCTTCCACCCCTGCGACGCGCTCTCTTTCCCCTGCGGCGAGACGATGCACCACCACTATCTGAGCCAGAGTCCTCCCAAGACGAAGCAGACGGCACCAAGCAAGAAGGAATCAGGATCGCATCCCGAATATAGGAAGTCGATGAAGATATCCAGTCTCGGATATCCCTCAGCCATGTAGTCGACGCCGGAACCTGCTGCAAGTAAAAGGAAAAATCAATATCAAAGAAAAAAGGATCAAAACAGTAAAGAAAGACAGAGAGGAATAGGAAAAGATATACCTTAGGTCGAATAACCTCCTCTATCAGGCCTAACTCCTCCGGATCCACCGCAAGAGGACGGTGCAATATGGGGACCATCCCCCCATCAGCTCGCCTAATATTGTATGAAGGAGTGTGCAATCGCACAAAAGGAACCTCTGAAGTCACCGTCGCCGCTGTGGGAAGACCCCACCGCCTGACTCGAACCCGTAGGCGGGAAAGGCAAGGCATCATATATGCTGGGCGCCATCAACCAGCTTGTTACAAAGTCCATATAGTTATACGACGCACCCGCATCAGTGTACAACAGGTAGGACTCGCCAATCATCGCCGCGATCCTCCAGCAACAACCGCTCCCGCCTCATGAACGTAGGAGGCTACGTAGGTGGAACCACCACCTCCTCCTCAGCAATATGTCGAACCAGCCTCTCCCCAAGGTACCATGAGTGGCCAAAATCATGCGCCAGTAAGCGTCGCAGCTGTGCGTTCACCCCAGTCGCCCCCATATCCTGAACGACTGTCCCCCAAGGGTAAAAAGTCACCTGAAAATTCCCAATAGGCATAAGTCAATAATAAAATCAAAACCTGAAAAAATAAGACTAAAGAGGAAAGAGTCTTACCTTACCACTTGTCAGGCCATTCAAAACCTAATGCACCGCCTCTAGAGAGAGAGATCCCTGCGACTGCCTATTGGCCTTCCGCCATCCATACAATCGACAGAAGTCACCAATAGTCTCGTCCTTCAGGGAAATCAGCTGGGTATTGCACCCAATCACCTCATAGAACCAAGTCTGGCAAATATAAGAATTTATAATAAAAAAGAGACAAATAAGGAAAGTACGAATGCATGAAAATGCACAAACTGAAGAATACCTCAAGAAGATACTTGGCTCGAGTAAAAGTTTATCGGTAACACCGACTGAATCCATTCATAGAAAAATAAAGGGTTGCCAAAGTTAGGCTCCCCCAATCATAGAGAGGGATGTTCGAAAACATCCTCAAGTACGACAAGAACCACAAATGGACGACGTCGCCTCTCGACCCCACCATGAAACCTCCCAGCACCAATAATATGAACAACCGGGCCATCTTCCTCACTTGCAGCCCATCCTCCACGTCAACCACCCTACTCAGTAAAACATCCTTCAGCAAGGACATCCAAATGGAAAACCCAGAAACTATCCTCCTTACATCACCGAGTGCCGCACGCACCGCCTTCAGCCTAACTTGCAAGGAATGATCCACCTCTATCTGATCCCCATCGCAATCCAGCCCCAGCATCTACTGTACATCAATGGGAGTCACGGTCATCTCTCCAAAACAAAAATGTAAGGTGTGGGTAGTATCCCACCATCTCTCCCCCAAAGCGCACAAGACCGCTGTCGAACGAGGCATCTCATCCAGCCCAGACGCCAACCTACCAAAACCCGCTGATGATACCACCCAATGCACCATAGGTGGAAGATGCTCCCATACGTCCTTAAGCCCCGTCGTCCCGCGGGCACGCATGTTCTTCAATGAGATATCAGACTGTCAAAAGAAAAAACCTTATCAAAATTCAAGAACAAAAGAAAAATCACCAAAAAAGAGAAGAATGCCAAAGGTCAAGTTACTTACATAATCTTCGGGGTTCACCACCCTCGAAGAGCGATGACACGACGGCTCCCGCAACAAGATTCGTTCATCCGTAACTGGATCGAATGTGCCAACGGAGTTCTCACTCTCCAAAGTAAGAGGCACCCTGGACCTCCACTCCACGTTCGCCCAATCATCAACAGTCAACCATTTCCTATGTGCTGCTGTGCTTACAAAAGTGGCCATTGTTTAGAGATTAGAATGCTAGAACGATTTATAGAGGAAAATTGCAGAAAGAAAGAAAGTAAGAAGTTGTGAAAAATGAAGGTAATTCTCCCCCTTTATATAGGATGCCAAGAGTCATGCTGATCGGCATTAACCCCCCAACCACCGAACGACACTGCCCTTTTGCCTTCTCGAGGCAGTCTAAAAGTCTGTGCCACTACCGAATGGCACCCCTCATACCATGCTGATCGGCACCCCCTTAAAATTTTGTACAAAAATTCCTCGAAAATACCAGAAAATCCTAAAAAATCTCAGGAAGGATTTAGAACATTTTCACCAAGAAAACTTCGCACTCCCTCAGGCGAAACCTCTTTTGTCTCCGAGCAGAACTCTCAAAAGCCAAGTAAATCTCCTCCCGACGAAACCCTTGGGGATCTCTAGAGATCATCTCCTATACCCCAAAGGTATGAAACCTCCCAAGCAATACGTCCAATACCTGGACTACCTAATCACTTCCCCAATGGAGTTTACAGCATCAAATTGGTTGTCCCCATAAAGTCTCCAAAAGATACAAAAGTTTCCCCACCAATCAGCTCCCCAGCTCAAATCAAAATCACAAGGTGTTTGTCCCTAGTGGAACCCAAAATCTAATCTTTATCCTCTCTTAGGTCATAATTAACCTCGGTCCTCGGTCGTCACCTCTCTTAGGTCAGAATCGACCTCGGTCTTGGATCATCACCTTAGTTAGGTAAGAATTGACCTCAGTCTTGGATCGTCACTTTAGTTAGGTCAGAATTGACTTCGGTCCTCGATCGTCACCTCTCTTAGGTCAGAATTGACCTCAGTCTTAGATCATCACAACTTAAGCCCGCAGATTTGGTCATCACAACTTAATCCCGTAGAATTGGCTTTGACTCGCAGAATTGGTCAACACAACTTAATCCTGCGGAATTGGCTTCAACCCGCAGAATAGGTCACCCTCACCTTTAAGCCCCTAGAATTAGTTCCGACCCATAGAATCAGTTATCCCCATCACCTCCTTAGGAATTGACCTAAACCTTTCCTCCAAACCATCCCTAGTATTCCCCCTTAGGTCCTCGAAATTGGCCTCGACCCTCTGAATTGGTCATCCTCGCTCCCTTTAGGTCCTCAGAATCGGCCTCGATCCCCTGAATTGGTCATCCTATTTCAAAGTATCATGCGGTGTCTATTCAACGGCTATCATTTATTTCAACCTTACCCGTCAAGGGGCTCTATAGACACCCCATTCTATCACCCCTTAAACTCTCATTAGGTCTCTAGCACCTCCCTTCACCACTATAAACCCAAGTCGTACCTCGATTATTGACCTAGAAGCCATGGGGAACTCCTAGGCTCCGTTTGAATAAAATTCAAAGCTTCATCTCGACTGCGAATGAATAAATCTTCAAAGGGCACTGAATCCCCCTTCCAACGGTCCATCCCGTGCATTATTTCGACTTACCATGCGGACGAACAACCCGTTTTCCCCCAAAAATTGATCAAGAGGCCACCGTACGCTCCTGGACTCCGTGTGATCTAAGTACACTCTTCATCTCGACTGGGACTAAATGAATCTTCGAAGGGCACTGAATCTCCTTTCCAACGGTTCATCCCGTGCACGATTCTGACTTACGGTACGGACGAACGATCCGTTTGACTCCGAGAGGTCATCAAATGCTTCCGGCCAAAGTCAACTCTCTGAACTGGATCAAACTCTTTGGAATTATGAAGTACATCTCTTAATCTTTACAATGGTCCACCCCATGTGTGATTCGGATTTACCATGCAGACGAATGATCCGTTTTCTTCCGAAGATTCCCCGTCCAATGGACCGATAAGCATTTTTGAGCCACATTTGACCCAAACTCAACTCCCAAACTCGGGAGAGGTCCAAGGAATTTTGAAGGTCTCTGAATTACCTTTCCAATGGTCCACCCCGTGCGCGATTCGAATGAAATATTTGCGCTCTGCGATCGATTTTCCCAAAAGGCCTGAAAGACATTGCCAAATGGCAGGTCCCAGACCCTGCCTATCGACAGTGTGCCTAAACACACCTGCTGATTGGAAGGACCAGGGCTATGCCGATCTGTAATGCCCTGGGCCTATAAAAAGGAGGCCTTGACCTCACTTGAAAGGGAGCCCAGATCTAATAGGTATCACTCTCAGCACATCTAGAAAACCTCTCTCAAAGTCAGCGTGATTTCCACATCCAAAACCCTTTCCAACCTTCACTTTTCATCATCCTTTTCATCAAACTTGGTGAATTCACTACCCTACATCATCATCCAAGTGCAAGGGTTGCTCTCCAACATACACGATCAAGCTCACGATCTTTAAGAAGGTCCAATTTTCTCAAATCGCTCCTTAAATTCTCATAAATTCGCATTAATTTTTTTTATTACTTAGCACTTTTATTCCCTCATCTCACATATCTTAATATACTTTTTTATTTAGATTTATTGCACATCTCTTATTTTCATATAAATAAAAATGCAAAAAACAAGAAAAAGAGGGTTTGCTCATAAATTCCAAACAGAAATTCTCACACTTTTCTTACACTTCTCTCACAACTAAAACACTTTTTCTACACACACACATACAAATAAGAGAATCCCCCAATTGGATTTATGGGATAAACCCCACCCCTCATTTTGCATGCGAACTACGTGAACTTTGATACCTCTATAGGCTACGTAGGCGTCTCGGGGTAAAATCTGAGACTCGAGTCCTATTTTTACTTTTTCTCTTATTTTCTATTTTTCTCTAAACTCAATTCTCTTATATTCTATGTACTTGTTCTTAGTAGCGTATTATCCCATATGCGTTATCGTTCCCTCATAACGATCAACGTAAGGATAATCAAGTAAATCCTATTTTCCAATATTATTTTTGCATTCCTACGGATGACTCGCTTTACCTCTTCCATGGTACAAGTCGATGACTCCTATCTCCATTATATATACACATGCACACATATCACGGGGAAAATAAAGAAAAATAGCAAAAACCCATGAGAGACCGTAAGGGCTGAATGGGTGCCTAACACCTTCCCATTTCGTAACTTAGCCTCCGGACCCTTCTCGAATCATTTTGGTTTCGTATGCATCTGTATGTCTTTGTATGTTGTCCTTCGGGATGGCTTACTTTCTTTTTTTTCAGTTTTGAGTAAAATAGACTGGAAACTCCATCTCTCTACATTTTTCACCTCACCCAATGACGTCGGTCAACGCGCTCCCGAGCGGGATGCACGGGACCTAGGATCCTCACTCTGCCTTCCCGTTGCGAGGATCGGGGATGTCCACAAGTATCAAGATCACTCTCCTCGCCATTATCACCATCCTCAGCAACGTCGATCGGAGCAGGTGCAGGGACACCACCAGAAAACCTCTCAGAAAATTCAGCCCTGGTGGCAGCCGACAGAGGAATGGCATCAATGATGGGGGAAATTGCCACACTTGATCCTATGATTTCAAAATCAGAAGACCTATGTGAGGTACTATCACCGTGGTGAGATGAGGCACGGCTTGAAACCTCGGCTTCCTCAAGAACCTCACCCTGCCTAGGAGAGTAATCCATAGCCTCTTGAAAAGAGTCTACATACATGGGGTCTGAGGAAGATGACTCAGCCTCAGACATTGGTATGGGATCCCCAGGAACCTCTACATGATCGACTGACTCAGGGTAGATAACCTTAAGGGGTGGAGGAAATATGGGTCTGAGAGGAAAGGCCTCGCCCTATGAGCTTCCTCTTGGGTAGCTCTATTTGCCTAATTTTCTCGAAGGTCTTCTCACGAAGAGATGGGAACTCTTCTATAAGTTGGTATAAGGGTCTGAGCATAAGTGAGACGACACTACACTTAGAAGGACTCAAAACCACAAACAAGTACTCTACTCAAAAGAACTCAAGCTCAAGATAAAAAAGGGAGAGTTGGAAAATTTCAAATGAAGAACCTCAAGAAGACTCAAGGATAAGGTCACCGGAGAAGATGATCGGAGGTTCACCAAAAACTTAAAGAAGGGGTATTTTTGACTGAAATAACCTCGAAGCTTCCTATAATTATCACTAAACCACTCAACCATTGTTACCTTAGTTTTACAACCACCAATACTGGTGGAAATCCTTGCTGTAAAATGCAAAGCTCTCCAGAAACTCAGAAATAATGATACAATGACCAGAAATAGAAAAGAGGTTGAAGATGATACCTGGTTAGTCGCGAGTGAGGGACGAGGATGAAGGAAAGCAAAGGAAACCTTCAAGGGTAGTCAGAAATAGAGGTTTGAAGGAATTTGCAGTTACAGAGAAAGATTAGGCGGTAAGAAATTTGAAAGAAAGAGAATGGGGTTTTTAAACCCACCTAATGATGGGGCACTAATACCAATGCCCCATCATTGCCCTAGGGAACCCAAAGGATGAATGAGAATCACATTATCTTGGGGAACACACTTCACTTCAGAAAGTGACATGTGTTAAGAAAATATTGACACCTAAAGAAATCCAGCCTCGGCTTAAACTACATACCCTAATTACATAGAAGACTAAGGGCTAAGGGGTGATTGATATGCCCAAAGTGCACCCTCTTACTCAGAGTAATTAACCTCGTCCAGTCTCGCAGCCGAGGTGACGAGAAGCTTATGACAACCATCAGTAAGGTCGGCTCTCATAAGATCGGCCCCAACCGATGTTGCAGCAACATCATACACCAACCTTGACTATTCATTAGCCCTGGTCAGCAAAGTTTCAGAGGCTTAATCCACTGCCAACGTCATCATCGGCCTCAGCCGATGTTACAGCTACCTCATACCTAACCTCGCCCAACCCTCCTAGCAGAGGTCATCATGGACACAAGGCAACTACATCTGACTCCACCAACCTCGTAGTTGTTCAGGCCGAGGTTGCGCCAGTCAAGGACATAGGGCCGAGCATTTACAAGCACATGCAAGGTTTGGATCACGTGGACAAATCAATTATAACTGAATCATTCCCCTCGCGTGAGGGAATATTGAGGTCATTATTATCTATATGAGATAAACCAGGTGTCATTCTCATACTGGTTCGATCCTCACTTACATTCCCATTGCATGCTTGGGGGATACATTATTGTGACACCTTGCCTAACTAAATACCGGGTGATCAGTCCTATATCCAATTAAAATAGGTTTCTCATCTGGTTCATTCTTAGCATCACTATTGAAAACTATTTAAAACATTACTAACCACCTAGTATTCAAAAAGCCGATGTCAAAATTTTAATCTTTTTATTTAACAATCAACAACAAAACATTATTACATAAATACATCCCATGCGGTAGTAATATAAATCCATCCACAATATAAAAGACTGGAATGAAATAATACCGAATAAATCATCGGTTTCAAAATCCAATATAAAGTCCAACCTAAATAAAATTCTGAATACAAGGTCTAACTGTCATAAATGAAATAAATGTGCGCAACATGCCCGGATAAAGTACTGCCCTGCACCCTACACTAGGAGTGAAGTAACATAATCGTCTAAGTCCAAATCCTGTAGGCATCCACAAGTACTGCAGCTACGCATCCCTTGAATAGATCATCCTGCTTGGCGTCCCTGTGGATGGACACCTAAAAGATTTTGGAAAAAGGTTTTGTAACTACGGGTCAGAGCCCAAGTAAAAATCATTTAAAAACATTTAACAAGTAATTAAATAACATTTTAAATGAACAGTTATTAGATACACATGTTAGGTTGCGAATACTCCCTTGAGTTCCTCATCTCTCATCTATAATGCACACTAACGTTTGCTACTCAACCCCACCTAGTCAATTCTAGCCAATCTAACTAGGCAGCCATTATCTAATAAACCCAAATCAATATAGCTCCTCCGTACATCCCATACAGTACGCTATCCCCTTAATAATTAACATCTCTCTTATGTTATTATTAAACCCCATTTACCCTTTCTACGTAGGTTATTGTTCAAATTTTACCATTTAAGTTTCTCTACTTAAATTTTATTTTAGATATTCACTAACTATCTTCCTACTATTCACACATTAGTAGATTCATCATTATATAGATATACCCTATCTAAGCTCCCTACTAATTACTCTTTAGTAGATTAATCGTTCTTTAGATACATACTATCTCGTATCTCTACTAGCACACATAAGTGATTATTCTTGTTGTATATATATTTTACACACCATATATAATATAATTACACACTCTGTTATTATATCCCTGTATTAGACATCTAGGGCTATTGGTTCGTAATGTTACCCCGACCCTAATAGTTATTCCATATGTATTGGTCCGGAATGTTACCTCGACCCCAATATTCAGATTACTTTTAGTTTAGATACACACAACTAACTGGTTTGAAATCATAAGTCTGCTACCCATAACTCATAGCGTCCACCCGTATTTCCATGCAAATACATTTATTAAATATATATTGATTTCTCTTTAATATGGGTAAGGCTTTTCAAATTTTAGGATTAAGTGTTCACATACTTAAGTCAAATAAGATTTCACTATATTTCTCGTCCATTAATTTTACACAGTAGATAACATAACAAGTATATATATATATATATATATATATATATATATATATATATAACAGGACACCTCCCAGACCCAGTTGTGGTGCATACTGTAAAAACATCTCAAAGGTATATATATTTATCATCCATTATATCTATACTAGTACGGCACCCCTGGGCACAGCTGTGGTGCATGCATACTCTGCTATCATGTCCGGGTACATCTCTCGCTGTGCAAGGGACTATTGGTTCGTCTTCTCTCACGAACCATATATGTAAAATCACACATATTGGAGACGAACATTGTTCACATATCCATGGGTCACGCACATACCTACCCTCCCACAGTCAGTAGACTTATCGACTCATAGATAATCCCATCACAGTCCTATCTTCTTGAGGTGCCAAACCTAAAATCCCCCCGAAGGCAACACGGGATAAGATTGTCCTCTTTCGAACGCCAACCTCCCTTGATAGCAAGTATGGTAGGTATGTCATACACATAATAAACAATAATATAGGTACACATTCCACCTATATAAATATAACATCAGCGAGGTATTCACACAACCATATAATAACGATAGGTATTCACTCCACCTATATATATATATAATAACAATAGTGCATACACACATCCCATATCACAAGCCTCATACATAGTATATTTATATCCCGAATATTCTACGTATTCCATAATTTATAACTTTGTTTATTAACGTACATTCCCGAGTATTTTTCACCACTCGAAGGGTATCCTTTATTCCACATAGAATATCAGAAGGTAAACTCTCTACCCCCTACTATTATAAGTCCTTGTTCCTCTCGAATTCTCTTAACTCGAATTATCCTTCAATTTAGATTTTTCCTCTCTATTAATCCAAATTAAATTAGCCATTAAACTTCCCTCGTAGGCCACGCCTAAAACCCAAAATAGGCCTACTGGTGTTTCAATATAATTACCTTATATTAGAAATTAAATTACACAAATTAATTCCAAATGACTTCCAAAGGTCCTAAACAAAAAGGAAATTATTTCCCAAAATTGGGCAACCGAATCAATTAGAAAATTTTCTGGCAGATTAAACACCCTGTAGTAAAATATTGATTACTCCCTCTACAGAACTCTGATTGATCTAATTCAAATATCATTTGAAAGATAAGACATATATATTTACAAGCATGTATGTATATCACACTAATTCTAAGCACAATTTAAATGGCATACGTTTAAATTTACGTCAAAAATTCTGGCAGTTACTATGCTGGCAGATCAAACACCCTATAGTAAAACATCGATTTCTCCCTCTACAGAACTCCGATTGACTTGATTCAAACCTCATTATAAATCCAAGACAAAGAAATTTCCAAATATGTATGGATATAACTCTAGTTCTAAGTACAGTTTAAATGACATACGTTTAAAGTTAAATAAAAAATTCTGGCAGTTACTATGCTGGCAGATCAAATACCCTATAGTAAAACATCGATTTCTCCCTCTACGGAAATCCGATTGACCTGATTCAAATCTCATTAGAAATCCAAGATAAAGAACTTTCCAAACATGTATGGATCTCAATTTAATTCTAAGTAAAATTAAAATGGCATACGTTTAAAGTTACGTTAATAATTCTGGCACATTGGCATCTTGTGTTCATCAATTAAACCCTAAGTCATTCAAGATTCATGTTCTTCAACCAAGAACCCATCAAGATTCAATATTAATCATAAAATATATATAATATCAGTTTATCTTCGTATAGAGATAAATTTCCAATGAAAATTTACACAAAAACATCAAAGATTCAACCCAAGAATCAAATTCTCCTTTATTTAACATAAAACCATAATTTTCTCATGTTCATCAACTTTATAAATCAAGAACTCAGATTTCTCTCTTATTAATCAACCCAAACCCACTAATTTCTTATTATCATCATTAAGGAACATCTCTACATGCATTCCCACTTTAGTTTATGAATTAAACCCTCCCAAATTCATATAAAACTTCCAAAAGCATGAAATCAAACCCTATCCCACATGGGTATTATAACATGATTGATATAAATTTCCATTTAAATACTTGCCTCTCAATATAAGGTCTGAAATTAGTTGATAATATGGTGTGGTGGTTCTCCCCTCACTCCGTTCTCGATTTCATTACGTTCGGGGCGAAAAATTGTGTTGGAAGCTTAGTTCTCCTCTTCTCTTCCTCTCCTATGGCTTCTATCCCTTTTGATTTGTGTTAAACCTAGACCCTCTATCTAATGGGAAGATATACACTTACAATTTTCGGAGTTTTCTAAATCCCAAACTCCCGAATGACCGAAATGCCCTTAAACGATGCCGGGATGGTCTAAAATCATCCCAGGATCCAAACTATACACCCGAGTACACTTTTTCGACTATTTCGACCCTTCCGAAACCAATCGTGACCACAAAATCACCATTCGAGTCACTTTATAAAATCCTCTTATTTTACCTCCAAATACGCCACGTGTGAAATTAAACTTAGAGTGAATTAATTTAATCTGAATCATCGAATTAAATAATTTCTCCTAATTAAATAAATTCTTAGGTCATCAATTTAATTAATTTATATTTTCTCCAAAAAAATACGGGGTGTTACATACTTCCCCCCTTACAACGGAATTTTGTCCTCGAAATTTGGATAAGGCATGTACTCTAAGGTCTCTACATGTCCTGAATCCCATAATCTCAAGATCATCACAATTATTTCTACCCCTCCCAATTGCGTGTTATATAAACATCTCCACCAACAAGGGCGCCCAAACAACCTATAAATATGCATAACTTCATCGATGATACCTGGCTCCACTAGCCTCTCATTATCGTACAATTACTATCCTTTAGATATCACTTTATAAATAAATAATACTCAAGGTACTAAACCCATATCTTAATGGCCAATCATCTCCCCACTCCCAACATTGTGCTAAGCTACATGTGTGGGACGTCTCGCAAAGCAAAATCCAAACAAGGAACCCTCCCGATACACTACTACCTAGCATTGTCATTCATTGAGATCTGTTAAGCCCTCAGTCCATATTGCATACCCTCAAATACCCTTCTTTTGACATAAAAGTATAATCGTCCACTCGCATGGTACACAAGACAACATATATCACGACGCCTTTACTATCACTAGTTTCTTAGCGCTAAAACGTCACGAGCTATATCTTTCCGTTCGACAATAAGCCTTTCTACCCTAAATCACATCAGTAAGCGACCCTGTGCACCGGGATTAATTATGACTGGACAACATACACACAAAAGTGTAATACACAATATATATAATATATACACATATATATATATGATCAACCCTATTTTAGGTGATACCTCACAAAATAAATCATACCCTGGGACAGCGAACATGAGATCTCACTATCACAATCTGTGATCGCTCAACCCATTGCTAACCGATCAACTCTCGTAAGTAGTCTACCCTATTTTCATAACTCTCAAAAGCACTAAACTAATACATAATGTAAATGTCCTCTTAGTGCATTATCTTAGCCCAATTCCTCTATCGAAAATCTTGCTCCTCAGACGGTTGTTGTGCCCTATTGACACCATTCCTATATACTTTTCTAGTCCGAGTAGTCTCACTTTCTCACTGTGTACAAGTTCAATATAGGTGGTCCAAATCTCTATGCATAGGACACATTATTGTATTTTCTCTTTATCTCTGGCCCCACTAGCCACGTCGGGGTGTCCTTCTCTCAGGCTTGGTAATCTTGTTCCCGATTGCTACCCCTGCTGTCCCTTCGGCTTGACTGGCCCTATGGAACTCGTTGTTGGCCTCGATGGCCCTGATTGAATTCACCATCACTTGGTAGGAATTCAATTAGTCTGAATCATTTGAATGGGTTCCCGACTGGGTAAGACCTCTTGTGGTGCTTCACTATCACTGTTTAATCCATTCTTGCTCTTCGATTAGATTCTCCAACCCCCTTGGTTCCCCTCTCATGGAAGCGTTGATAAATTCATGTAAGCGTGTGACCCTGACGACATCGACACTAATCATTCTATCCGAATCTCCCATACAGGCTTGTATATTTAACTCACAAGTCCATTATCAACTTAAAGAACCTTTATTTTCTTTGTATTCCCCTTCATCGGTTACGAAGTTCCCTCAACAAGTCAGCTCATTTCTCACAATCGGCTTATAACTCGCTCACTTGTGATAAGTTTCAAAACTCAATTAGCATCTATGTTCGAATAGCAGATGGAATATCTATCAAACAAATTTCACTCAAATTTCACATTTAATCCCATATACTCCTTATATATGGTAACTGACTCTCGTCACTTTATGCGGCCCCTAAGAGCTCAAAAATTTCCGCTCAAAATTTTAATCTCAGGTGTCACTACACTGCACCCTACACAATTGCCTTTGGATTTTATCCTTCCATTGGCCTATTACTCTCCTTTTTTTCCTTATAGATGACTCTCCCAAAGAGTCCCTCTATTTTTCCCCCACCTCTTATCGACAACACTGGGTGAGTCTAAAATTTGCACCAACATTATCTACAAAAGTGCTTGGAAAAACTTCTCCTCCAGAGTGATTTTCCTATTGTCACCATCCTGAACAATAATCATAATGACTTCCATCTCAATCACCATTCCCAGAATACTATAGGTCTTTCTGCTGAGCCTCTCCTCCTGCAGTCCTTATAACGGCCCTCACTAGTCGTCTTATAATGTTCGGTGTATGAAGCCCAACCGAGCTCGTATACGAATCACATCAACTATATATAATGGCAGGAGAACGTAATCTCATACATCGAGGAATACAACAATCCTATCATAAGGCTTTATATCAAAGAACGCAATGATTATACGTGAAAAGCCGTATAGATCCTAAGGACACTAGAACTTGATGATTTGATACCATCTGTGACACACCCTGCCTAATTAAATACCGGGTGATCAGTCCTATATCCAATTAAAACAGGTTTCTCATCTGGTTCATTCCTAGCATCACTGTCGAAAACTTTTTAAAACATTACTAACCATCTAGTATTCAAAAAGCCTATGTCAAAATTTTAATCTTTTTATTTAACAATCAACAACAAAACATTATTACATAAATACATCCCATGCAGTAGTAATATAAATCCATCCACAATATAAAAGACTGGAATGAAATAATACCGAATAAACCATCGGTTTCAAAATCCAATATAAAGTCCAACCTAAATAAAAATCTGAATACAAGGTTTGACTGTCATAAATGAAATAACCGTGGGCAACATGCCCGAATAAAGTACTGCCGTGCACCCTACACTAGGAGTGAAGTAACAGAATCGTCTAAGTCCAAATCCTACAAGCATCCACAAGTGCTGCAGCTACGCATCCCTAGAATAGATCATCCTGCTTGGCGTCCCTATGGCTGCCTAAAAGGTTTTGGAAAAAGGTTTTGCAAGTACGGGTCAGAGCCCAAGTAAAAATCATTTAAAAACATTTAGCAAGTGATTAAATAATATTTTAAATGAACAGTTATTAGATACACATGTTAGGTTGTGAATACTCCCTTGAGTTCCTCATCTCTCATCTATAATGCGCACCTAACGTTTGCTACTCAACCCCACCTAGTCAATTCTAGCCAATCTAACTAGGCAGCCATTATCTAATAAACCCAAATCAATATAGCTCCTCCATACAACCCATACAGTACGCTATCGAATACCCTTAATAGTTAACATCTCTCTTATGTTATTATTAAACCCCATTTACCCTTTCTACGTAGGTTATTGTTCAAACTTTACCATTTAAGTTTCTCTACTTAAACTTTATTTTAGATATTCACTAACTATCTTCCTACTATTCACACATTAGTAGATTCATCAATATATAGATATACCCTATCTAAGCTCCCTACTAATTACTCTTTAGTAGATTAATCGTTCTTTAGATACATACTATCTTGTATCTCTACTAGCACACATAAGTACATTATTCGTGTTGTATATATATTTTACACAGCATATATAATATAAGTACACACTCTGCTATTATATACCTGTATCACACATCAATGGCTATTGGTTCGTAATGTTACCCCGACCCCAATAGTTATTCCATATGTATTGGTCCGGAATGTTACCTCGACCCCAATATTCAGATTACTTTTAGTTTAGATACACACAACTAACTGCTTTGAAATCATAAGTCTGCTACCCATAACTCATAGCGTCCACCCGTATTTCCATGCAAATACATTTATTAAATATATATCCATTTCTCTATAATATGCGCAAGGCTTTTCAAATTTTAGGATTAAGTGTTCGCATACTTAAGTCAAATAAGATTTCACTATATTTCTCGTCCATTAATTTTACATAGTAGATAACATAACAAGTATATATATATATAGGGAGAGGTTCACAAGTGGAGCAAAAGAATGGACTTTTTAATGGAACTTAACAAAAAACACATATTAACACATTAATTTCAATTTTTATAGTGTAATTGGTCCGCGCCAGCGGCACCCGAGACCACACCTTCACCCCACTACCCCCCCACCCCACCCCCACTGCCCCCCACCCCCCAACCACCACCATCACCAAAGCATCCCTTGTGGCAGCCCTTATGAGAGTAGGGCTGCCATGGGGGTGGGGGTGGGGTGGGGTGGGGGGGGGGTGGGTGGGGGCGTGGGGGGGGGGGGGGGGGGGGATCGATCGACACGCGTATTTGGTGCCGCTGGCGGGGACCAATTACACTATAGGAATTAAAATTAATGTGTTATTATATGTTTTTTGTTAAGATCCATTAAAAAGTCCATTCTTTTGGTCCACTTGTGAACCTCTCCCTATATATATATATATATATATACACACATATATATTCACACTTTTTAATATATATATATAACACGGCACCTCCCAGACCCAGCTGCGGTGTATACTGTAAAACATCTCAAAGGTATATGTATTTATCAACCATTATATCTATACTAGTACAGCACCCCTAGGGACAGCTGCGGTGCATGCATACTCTGCTATCATGTCCGGGTACATCTCTCGCTGTACAAGGGACTAATGGTTCGTCTTCTCTCACGAACCATATATATAAAATCACACATATTGGAGGCGAACATTGTTCACATATCAATGGGTCACTCACATACCTACGCTCCCACAGTCAGCAGACTTATCGACTCACAGATAAGCCCTTCACAGTCCTATGTTCTTGAGGTACCAAATCTAAAATCCCCCCGAAGGCAACACAGGATAAGATTGTCCTCTTTCAAACGCCAACCTCCCGTGATAGCAAGTATGGTAGGTATGTCATACACATAATAAATAATAATATAGGTACACATTCCACCTATATAAATATAACATCAGCGAGGTATTCACACAACCATATAATAAAGATAGGTATTCACTCCACCTATATATATATATAATAACAATAGTACATGCACACATCCCATATCACAAGCCTCATACATAGTATATTTATATCCCGAATATTCTACGTATTCCATAATTTATAACTTCGTTTATTACCGTACATTTCCGAGTATTTCTCACCACTCTAAGGGTATCCTTTATTCCACATATAATATCAGAAGGTAAACTCTCTACCCCCGACGATTCTAAGTCCTCATTCCTCTCGAATTCTCTTAACTCGAATTATCCTTCAATTTAGATTTTTCCTCTCTATTAATGCAAATTAATTTAGCCCTTAAACTTCCCTCGTAGGCCACGCCTAAAACCCAAAATAGTCCTATTGGTGTTTCAATATAATCACCTTATATTAGAAATTAAATCCGAAAAATTAATTCCAAACGATTTCCAAAGGTCCTAAACAAAAAGGAAATCATTGGCCAAAACTAGGCAACCGAATCGATTAGAAAATTTTCTGGCAGATTAAACACCCTGTAGTAAAATATCGATTACTCCCTCTACAGAACTCCGATTGATCTGATTCAAATCTAATTTGAAAGATAAGACATATATATTTCCAAGCATGTATGTATCTCACTCTAATTCTAAGTAAAATTTAAATGGCATACGTTTAAATTTACATAAAAAATTTTGGCAGTTACTATGCTGGCACATCAAACACCCTATAGTAAAACATCGATTTCTCCCTCTATGAAACTCCGATTTACCTGATTCAAATCTCATTAGAAATAAAAGACAAAGACCGTTCCAAAAATGTATGGATATCACTCTAGTTATAAGTATAATTTAAATGGCATACGTTTAAAGTTACATAAAAAATTCTGGTAGTTACTATCCTGGAAGATCAAACACCCTATAGTAAAACATCGATTTCTCCCTCTATGGAACTCTGATTGACCTGATTAAAATCTCATTAGAAATCCAAGACAAATACCTTTCCAAACATGTATGGGTCTCACTTTAATTCTAAGCAAAATTAAAATGGTATACGTTTAAAATTACGTTAATAATTCTGGCAGATTGGCATCTTGTGTTCATCAATTAAACCCTAAGTCATTAAAAATTCACGTTCTTCAATCAAGAACCCATCAAGATTCAATCTTAATCATCAAATATATTATAATATCAGTTTATCTTCGTATAGAGATAAATTTCCAATGAAAATTTACACAAAAACATCAAAGATTCAACCCAATAATCAAATTCTCCTTTAATTAACGTAAAACCCTAATTTTCTCATGTTCATCAACTTTATAAATCAAGAACTAAGATTTCTCTCTTATTAATCCACCAAAACCCACTAATTTCGTATTATCATCATTAAGGAACATCTCTACATTCATTCCCACTTTAGTTTATGAATTAAACCCTCCCAAATTCATATAAAACTTCCAAAAGCATGAAATCAAACCCTATCCCACATAGGTATTATAACATGATTGATATAAATTTCCATTTAAATACTTGCCTATCAATAAAAGGTCTGAAATGCGTTTATAATATGGTGTGGTGGTTCTCCCCTCGCTCCGTTCTCAATTTCATTGCGTTCGGGGCGAAAAACTGTGTAGGAAGCTTAGTTCTCCTCTTCTCTTCCTCTCCTATGGATTCTATCCCTTTTGATTTGTGTTAACCCTAGACCCTCTATCTAATGGGAAGATATGCACTTACAATTTTCGGAGTTTTCTAAATCCCAAACTCTCGAATGATTGAAATGCCCTTAAACGATGCCGGGATGGTCTAAAATTATCCCGGGACCCAAACTATACACCCGAGTATACTTTTTCGACTATTTTGACCCTTTCGAAACCAACCGTGACCTCAAAATCACCATTCGAGTCACTTTATAAAATCCTCTTATTTTACCTCCAAATACGCCACGTGTGAAATTAAACTTAGAGTGAATTAATTTAATCTAAATCATCGAATTAATTAATTTCTCCTAATTAAATAAATTCTTAGGTCATCAATTTAATTAATTTCTATTTTCTCCAAAAAATATGGGGTGTTACAATTACAACTCTCAAGCACTATATATAGAGGTCATCCTCTACCTTGTAAAGGGATCCATAATTGCAACCCTAGCTAAACTCTGTTGGTTTACAAAGTATAGAAAGCTTGAGAGATTGTATCTATGGCCATTAGTGCCTTCATCTAGTGATATTACTCACACAATCACAGTGGACATTGTCCAGATTGGCTGAACCACTTATATACTAGTGTTCACCCTCTTCTCCTCACCTCATTCTACTATATACATACACTCTCATGCTTCCATTGTTATCACTGCTTGATCTTGTCAACACCTTATCTGGTGGTGCTGTTTCCAGCATCATCAGTAATGATATCCACACATTATTAAGTACACTAAAAAACAAAGTCATGTCTCAAAACACTACGAAAAAGTCACGTGAATGGGTGTGATGAAGAGGCGATTCGAATATCTTAAATTATCATCCATATACGGTGGAAAATCAAAAATACAAAAAACTTTTTGTCTTTTTAAAAAATTTATCACAATACAATATTTTTCACTTTTTACATCTTTTTCATGAAGACCAAAAATATTTTTTGTTATTTTTAAACTTTTCTTGAACAATAAAACTCTTTTCGGATTTTTCTAAGTATTTCAAAAAGAAAACAGATAAATACAATGATAATACAATATAGCAATAGGATATGAGATATCAACATGATAAATATCATACACTAGATAAAGTATCCGAACTCAATCAATAGAGAAAATAACCGAAAATTCCTAAGATATTCAAATCTAAGTGCATCAAAAGGTTTCGTGAAAATATCGTCTAAGTGGCGTTCGGTGCTCACAAAGCTCAAGGAAACGAACTTCTCCTTAACAACATCACAAATAAAATGCTCACATATCCTAATGTGCTTTGTTCATGAATTTTGGACCAAATTATAGGATATATGGATTGCACTCGTATTATTACAAGAAATAGTCATCGTGCCTTGTGAAATACCATAACCTTCTAACATTTGCTTCATCCGTATGAGTTGCGTGCAATAACTCCTATCGACAATATATTTCACCTCTGTTGGGGATAAATATATGGAGTTTTGATTCTTACTCAACCAAAATACAAGATCACTTTTAAGGTCAAAACACCCACTCGAGGTGCTCCTACAAGCATCAAGATCTTTGTCCCAATCAGTATCCGAATAGGCGGACAAATGGTGATTGGTATAAAAATAATATCAAATACTGTAGGAAATAGTGTCACTCACATATTTGATAATACGTTTGAGTGCGAGCAAATGAGACTCTTTCGGGGATTCTTGGCATCGCGCACAAACTCTAATGCTAAAGGAAATATCGGAACGACTAGCGGTCAAGTAGAGAAGACTACCTATCATGCTCCGATAAAGGGTTTGTTCTACATCCTTGCCTAACGTGTCTTTTCTAAGCTTAGCCTATGTACTCATAGGGGTGCGTGAGTGCTTAGTAGAGTCTAAACCGAACTTCTTCACTAGGTCCTTTGCATAATTGGATTGAGATATTAATATCCCATCGTCAAGATGATGAACTCAGAGACCTAGGAAGAACATAAGTTCATCAACCATGATCATCTCAAACTCACTCTTCATCTACTCCTCTTGTCGGGAGCACGTGGATCCAAATACTATGTCATCCACATAGACTTAGGCAACAAAAAAAATTCCACCCTCTCTCCTCACAAATAACATCTTATCCAATCCCCTTTTCTTAAAGCCACGAGTTAAGAGATAGAAAGCGAGCCTCTTATACAAAGCATGTGGTGCTTGATTCAAACCATACAAGTCCTTTTTATGATAATAGACGTGTCCTGGGTGCTTAGGGTCTTCAAACCTCTTTGGTTGTTCCATGTAAACTTCCTCCTATAGAATGTCATTCGACATTCTTGGTATCCATTCGATATAACTTGAAGTTATGGTGAGTAATAAGCCGACGGAATCAAGCCTAGAAACAGGACCAAAAGTCTCGTTAAAGTCTACACCTTTAATCTTGTAAAATTTGTGCGCGATACTGATTAAACCGAACTCGCAAATTTCTAATTTAACCTTATTTAATTGGGGCCAAAAAAAGAAAACTAAATTAATTCAGCCCCTAAACATGCAACTACGTTTGTGTGTGTGTGTCAAACCATCACAAATAAAATTGCTAACTCGCATATTTCAGGAAAAAAACCTCTCGGGTAAAACCTTTTATTTCACTATAATATGTAACAATTACAATTACAATGAAATCCAAAATTTTAACCGCAGAAAACCCACATAGACCATAGCCTATAGTCAGCCAAAACTGAAACTCCAATTCAGCCCAGGAATACCCACGAGCACTCCTATTGACACATAGTTGTCTTCAGCCCAGTACTCCCCTCAAGAGCACCTAGATCAGTAGTAGAGATTTTCTCTACAAAAGAAACTTGACACAAGATGTGTTTTTCAGGTCCAAAACAACTCACATAAACTATTAGGATGATTTGTGAATTGAAAAAAAGGATTAAAACCCTAAAACTGAGAAGAAAGGGTATTTTGCCAAAGAAGTTTCGTCTCTTGAATATTCTCAGGTCTTCTTAATAAAAATGAAACTGGAAAAAACTAATTTATAGAAAATCTAAGGCGGCGCATCTCTCGAACGAGATAGCAGTGTCGCTCGAACGATGACACGTGTTGTTCAAATGACTTCGCGCGACACAGGGATGTCTCTCGAATGAGAGCTTCTGTCACTCGAACGAAAAATAAAAAATAATATTTTTTATTTCGCCAGAAAATAGGTTGCCTCAATACTTAGAAAAATATTTTTGACAAAAAACTCAGCTCCAACACTTAGAATTTTTTTCCAAAAAGTTATCCCATTATTCTAAGTGACCCATTAAGGACTTAAAACACAACCTTACCAAAATTAAACTGGCAAAGGCTTGAATGTTGAAGAACTTGATATTCGGATCCATCTTGACGCTTGACTGATCTTGAATTATTCTTTGACGGTTGTAGTGGTATACGACATACTCTAAAGGTAACGGACAATGTCCTTACAAATATGCCCCTATGTCTATGCCGATATAAAATAAAAACATTTGAATTATCAAAATCAAAATGCCTATACAAATCTAATACCCTCCCACGACCGTATAACTGAAAAGTTACTAAACATGTAAGTATCAAAATTCTTCAAAATCTTTTAGATTTTCTCATCAGGGTGTGCAAAATAACGATCTTCAATCTTGTACCTATATGCACGAGATAAAGAAAATACCTTCGTGACGCATCGAGTTTGAAATTATATAAATGATATAAGCATAAATCAATAAATAATCAAATCTCTCCCATAATGCAAAAACTCCTACACAATTCGTTCTCCCCATTTTTATTTGTCCATAATAGACAAGAAAATGATTAAACAACATAAACATAGAGTTGTCACAACAAAAAATGCATAGAAAATATGAATCAAACTAAGCTCATGCAAAGAGTAACTCAAAATCCTTCACAAACTATTTTTGATTTTTTTAATTTTTCAAACAAACTGCTAAAATAATTTTACTAAAATCACACACCATGAATTTACACTAAGAAAACCAAATTATGAAAAAGGAATGAATGGGTTTGAACATATTTGATAGGAAAATCAACATAGTCAAACATAACATATGTGCACGATGAATACGTGGACTCCTAACGAATGAATCTCAAAATCATCCTTAGGTGTTTAAAATGTTGAATTTTAATGACATTGACTCAATCCATCAACACATCAAAGTTAATAATGATTCGCACACCAATAACGTCTAAAACCATGAATTCCTTTCCATGACGTTGTGAGGACGTGCAAACCCATTTTTCATTTCTTTCCATCCAAACTCCCTCATAAATAATAATGCATTATAAATTTCTTTTGAGGTGTCCCCTTTTGGCATATTTTTATTTTTATTGCCTTTAAAATTTTTTGGGCTCTTCTAAACGGTGGCTTGCACAACGAGTTAATTTTGTACTCTTACAGGCCTTTCCCGTGATTCACTCATCATATTTTGTTGCAATTAAATCCTCACGATAAACGATTTTTACATGCACTACTTCCATTGTTAAGTTTTATGATATATGGTTCATTTTAAAGACAGAATTGAGATGACAACACTCCGACCAATATGTGATAAACAAGTACAATAATCAAACAAATTCATGTAAGTGTGCATTAAGGAACATATGAGTCAAGCATGTAGGTAGTAACACTAAATTACATCTCAATGACTCCAAATATTGTAAAGCACAAAAATAAAATGATGATGCATATCAAAACACTATCAAACAGTCACATGGATATGAAATGAAATTGTGACTCGTTCATCCTAAATGTCCATCCATAAATGGTGTAAAACAAACTACAAAAATCCTTTTGTCTTTTTCAAAAAATTTATCAAAATAAAATCTTCTCGTATTTTTCAAATTTTTCAAAAACAAAAATCCAATACAAATAATGATACACACTAGCAATAGGCAAAAAATATCATCAGGAAAATCATCCTATGCTAGCAAATAAGTCTAGACCTTAACCGTTAGGTGTGGTGGAGTTTTTCAAAGCTGGTAACATCCTATGAAAAACCTCCATAAAATTATGTGAAGTCTTGACCAAAAACTTTACCTGCTCCCTAATGTGTGCAAATTCTCTCAGGTAGTCATCCGGAGCGTCGGGTGTGGGTACGTGTGTGTCAACACGTGTAGTAGCCAAACGTGACACATGACCCAACTTAAAACAAAACTCTCTACAGTGTCCCCTCTTCTTGCAGTGTGTGCAAAAATAAACAGGCCTAGGTACACCTCTCACAAAACGTCTCCTATGTGCTCTCCTATCAGGTACGGGACGCCTAGGTGGGTTGGGTTGAGAGCCATGTGAATCAAACACTAAAGTAGGAACTGGATCATGTGCAACATGTGAGTGGACGCACCATCATGACTTATTCCTCGTCTCTCAACATCACCTAAAATGGGATTGAGAACCACCTTTCCAACCTTCTTAGATGCATTCTCTAAAGGGACTTTGACCTTTCGAGAACGTTCGATATCACTCTCGAGTTGAGATACACGTGTCGTCAGACTAGACCCCTGTAACACCCCGTATTTTTAGTGATTTTTAAATATTAGATTAATTAATTAAATATGGGTTATTAATTGATAATTAATCCAGATTAAAATAAATATTAACTCGCGAGTTAAGGGTTGGTATTTATTGATGAGAATTATATTGAATATTACTGAGCAAATAAAGTAATATATGATTGTGAATATGAATATGATTGAGAATTTATGAAAATTGTCACGAGTGAGAAATATAACAATTTTGATAATTAAGTTGGGACGTGCATGTCAGTTGTGTTAGGACTAAATTAATGAAATAAAAAGTAAAATATTTATAAATCACCCAAATGGTCATTTTGAGTGCATCAATGTGTTCAAAAGGGTCGATATAGTGAAAAAAGTCTACCCGGGGGTTTAATTTGGGTCCCGGGATAGTTTTAGGCCAAACCGGCATTCCGAGAGGGCATTTTGGTAATTTGTATTTTTGAAGTATTATTAGTGACGAAAATTAAAAGTCTAATATGTTATGTACGTGGAAGATATTGGGGTTATCAGTTGTTAACCACAGAGAGGCCAAAGGGAGGAAGGAGGATGAGAGGTTCCTAAGGCCATAACCACCACCAATGCACCTTTTACACCACCAAGACCACCACCGCATAGATCGGAGAGCGAGGATCATAACCATACCAACTACATCAACGAATCATACCTTCTTTCATGAGTCAAGTGTTTAATTCTTGCAAAATTGTAGCAATAATCATGCATGTTAGTATAGGTGTATAATACCCATGTATTGTTCATAATTTTGATGAAATTGGAGGTTTAAGATGAATTACAATCTGAGATCGAAATATGTTAAACCCTCATGTAGATATATTAGAAGTCATGAATTTATGATGTATTGTGATGAACGAATCTGGGTTTATTATGTTCTTGAATGATAATGGGAAGAACTAGGGTTTAATTGATTTAAGTTGGGGATTTCAGATTTAAGGTTTGTTTATTAAGGATTAAATGATTCTAGTTTGTTAGAAATCAAATATGCATGTTGGAGTATCTATTAGAACTGATTGATTGGTGTTTAGGACTAATCTGTAGAGTTTTTTGGGTTTGAAAATAGTGAAAATTTTTGCTGCCAAAGGTAGGGGACGATACTATGCAATCTCATTCAAACGAGATTGAATCTCGCTCGAGCGAGATGGCATCTCGTGCGAATAGATTGTTCAAATGACCTGCTATCTCGTTTAAACGAGATACAGTTTTATTTGAGTGAGGTGGCAGGAATTCTGGAAAATTCATTTTGGTTCCGATTTGTGCAACATAGTTAATTCGAGTGAGATTAAATAATGTGGAATTTTTTTCGTTATAGGGAAGAATTATTAAAGTTATTTGGGAATAAAACTTTAAGGTGTTTGGAGCGGTGAATTATCCATAAGAATTATGAGAGAGAGTGTCCGTAACTAAATAAATATATCATAAGTAGTAATGACAATAATACTACGTATGAACTAAAATATTTAGGTTGTGTATATTTAATTATCTTGATGGGTTATGTGAATGCCTATAGTACTATATATTATGTGTATGATATACCTACCATACTTGCTATCATTGGAGGTCTTAAAGAGAGGACAAACTTATCTTGATGAGCCTTCGGTGGGATATTAGATTGGCACCTCAAAGCCTAGAACCTAGGAGCGACTTATTTGTGAGTTGATAAGTTGGCGGTCGGGTGCGTAGGTATGTGCATAGCCCATAGGCTTAGAACTATGTTCTCCTCCAATATGTGTGATTTGTATTAATACAATTCCAGAGAGATTAGAAATTTATAATCCTTATGTACGTGATGTACCGGGATCTGATAGCAGAGTATGTATGCACCGAAGGTTTAGCCTTTTAGGGAGTTGTATTAGTATATATGTTATGATAGTGATGTACATATGTACACTTGTGATTATTATACCGTGTTGCTTCATAAATGATAAAGATTACGACATACAATATTATTTAAAGATGCGAAAACTTAAATAATTAATGAGGTACTTGGGTTCGATTGATTAATAATGGAAATGTAAGAAAGTATTATTCGGGCAGTATGGGTTGGTATAAAGACATAGATGTCATAACAAGGACTCAATTTAAGATAGTTAAGTGTGAAAGCGTATCTAGTATGAGTTAGAGGTATACGTTAGGCATGCACAATAGTTGAGAGGTGAGAATCTCACGTGAGTGCTCAAGAAGCTAACATGCACATAATATTTGATTTATTAAAATTTTTAAATACTTGCTAAATTGTTTTAAAATGTTTTACACTCGGGCTCTGACCCGTCTTTTGCAAAATCTCTTCTCTTGTTGTATTTTATTTTAGGTGTCCAGCCACAGGGATGCCAAGTCTAGACTTTCAGACCATTTGACGTGCTGCAACTATTATGGGAGTTGAAGGTCCTCATATTTAGATGCTTACACTTCTATCATCTCAGTTTTATTATTTAGACCTTCGAGTTAGGGAAGGTGTCACCCATTCTCATTTTTATATGTCAGAGAGACATTGTACACATTTCATTTACATATTCAGTATTTAGTCGGATTTAGTATTATTACATTTTGATGGTTTAGATTTTCATGTAACTGGGATGATTATTCCAATTTCTTTACATTCAGTCAGATAGTGTTTTATTCATTATTCATTTGTTCGTGAAAATGTTGGATGTGTTTAACGATTTATATTAAATAATTTTTACTAATGGGAAAATGTTTTGACACTAGCTTAATTGATTATTAGGTGGTTACTAAGAATAATAGTGATGTTAAGAATGAACCAACCGGATACTCTGATTGAAATTTTATAAAGGACTGGCCACCCGGTATTTAATTGGTAAGGGTGTCACAACATCGTGTTAGTCAAACCACTCTTTTCCCGGCCTAAATCTATCAACTGTTCATTCAAAGAAACCTTCACCTTTTAGAGTTGACTCGCTTTTGCCTCAAACTCCCTCAAAACCTCTAACTCTCTCTCCAAATCTCTCACCCTAAGACTTAACTCCTTATTCAATTTTTCAGTCTCTAAGGTCTTGGCGTACAATTCTCTAAATGCGATCTGGAGCTCACAATTATCATCACTAGTGCACTCCCTCTCAGACTCGTTGGAAACACTCAAATCATTCTCGGGGGTCTTATGTGCACAAGTATCCTCATCATCGTGGGAAAAATTGGGTGTTCTCATGTGACTGATAGAAATAGCAACAAACTTCCCATGTGACAACTCATCGCCAAAATCTTTCACCTTTTCCTCACTATCACTAAAAGTGGTTGGCATGGCAATCTTTTTTCCCTTTCTCTTTAGCCTAATGGGACACTCAAACGCTCTATGTCCTATCCCCTCACACTCAAAAAACTTTTCCTCTTACACTTTCTCACCTTCTTTCTCACCACTCTCTTTGGCCTCATTTTTATTTTTCTCAAAAAATATTTTATTGGAAGAATTTTTATTTTGAAAATTTGAGAAACTTTTTAAAAAATTCGCAAGCATGGCCATATCAAAATCAGATTCGGACTCACGAACACTCACTTTCTTTTTCTTCTTAGACTGGAATTTTAGCACTATCCCTCTATCCTTAGGCTTGACAATGTGAGGAAACCTGTCAATTTCATATGTCTGGAGGTCTCCTACCAACTCTTCCAATTTCAACGACTCAAATTACCTAAGGCAGTCAAAACAATCACTTTAGGGATAAAACGTTTTGGCAGCGATTTTAAAATATTTTTAACCACTCGTGCATCAGGTATAGGCTCACCAAGATTGAAGCTAGTATTGACAATGTTAGACAAACGTGTATAAAAGTTATCAAAACACTCAGTCTCAAGCATGGTTATCGTTCAAATTGAGTAGTTATATTTTGAATTTTATACTCTTTGATCGCGTTAGTGCCTTCGTGGTTAGGTTGTAAAACATCCCATGCTTCTTTAGATGTGGTGCACGTCATAATACGTTGGAACTCGTCGGGGGTGACGTGTCCAAAAATTGCACTAAGCCCACGTGAATTAAAAGTGCTCCACCTAAACTCATCCGTAGTCCAGACACAGATTTTAAATTCGTGATATTATTTGCGGTGATAGTGGGAGGAGTCCATCCTTTTTCATAATTAACCCAAACTCCTTCATCGATTGCTTTTAAATGATATTTCTTGCGGGATTTTCAATAAGCATAATTAGACCCGTAAAAAATTAGGGTTATATAAGTTTTCATTCAGAAACATTGCGACAATTTTTAAAAATCAGATATTTCAAAAAAATCAATATCACATAAGTTTTGCAAAAATAGTAATTCACAATAAATTAGTGAAACCTAACCTGATACCAATTTGTAAAATTTGTTCACGATACTGCTTAAACTGAATTCGCAAATTTCGAAGTTAACCTTATTTAATCGATGACAAAAAATCAAACTAAATTAATTCAGCCCCTAAACATGCAACTACGTGTGTGTGGGTCAAACCATCACAAATAAAATTGTTAACTCACAAATTTCAGGAAAAAAACCCTTTCGGATAAAATCTTTTATTTCACTATAATATGTAACACTTACACTTACAATGAAATCCGCAATGAGTTAACCGCAGAAAACCCACATAGATCGTATCCTAGAGTCAGCCAGAACTGCAACTCTCAGCCCATGAATACCCACAAGCACTCCCTATTAGCACGTAGTTATCTTCACCCCAGTACTCCCCTCAAGAGAACCTAGATCAGCAGTAGAGATTTTCTCTACAAGAGAAACTTGACACAAGATGTGTTCTTCGGTTCCAAAAAAACTCACATAAACTGTTAGGATGATTTGTGAATTGATAACAAAGGATTAAAACCCTAAAAGTGATAAGACAAAGTATTCTGCCAAAGCAGCAGTTTCGTTTCTTGAAAATGCTCATGTTTTCTTAATAAAAACGAAACTGGAAAAACTAATTTATAAAAAATCTAAGGCGGTGCGTCGCTCGAACGAGACAGTAGTATCGCTCGAGCGATGACATGTGTCGTTCAAACGACTTCGTGCGATATAGGGATGTCTCTCAAACGAGAGCTTCTGACGCTCAAACAAAAAATTAAAAAAATATTTTTTTTGTTTCATCAGAAAATAGTCCGCCTGAACACTTAGAAAAATATCTTTGACAAAAAACTCCGCTCCAACACTTCAAAAAAAATTCATAAAAGTTATCCCAATATTCTAAGTGACCCATTAAGGACTTGAAACACAACCTTACCAAAGTTTAACTTGTGAAGGACTGAATGTTGAATAACTTGATATTCGGATCCATCTTAATGCTTGAATGATCTTGAATTATTCTTCGACAGTTGTAACGGTATACAACATACTCTAAAGGTAACGGACATTGTCTTTACAAATATGTGTATAGCCTTGAGCGACTAACCAAGCCTTATTACGAACTATGATGCCATTCTCATCCATTTTATTCTTGTAAATACACTTGGTACCTATCACATTAGTCTCGCTAGGTCGGGGACTAACTCCCAAACATCGTTCTTGCAAAACTGACGCAACCCATATTGCATAGAGGATATCCAATGCTTATCCTTGAGTGCTTCTTTCACATTCTTTGGCTCGGCTAAGGAGGTGTATCACTGATAGCTAACCACATTCTCGAGTTGAGCACGAGTCTTAACACCTAGTGTAGGGTCACCATGTATTGAAAAAGGGCCATGACGCTTTCGAACCCAAGCGGGTGGATCCTCTAAATCAAAAGTAGGGTCTACCGAGGTAGTATAAGGAAGGATAGTATCATCACCAGTGCGTGCATCATCCTTACCCTGAGGGCTAGGAGCAATAGATGATGGAAGCTCTTCAACTTTAATCCCGACATTTATTAACTCCATAACCTTAGATCTTGTAAGGTTAAACACCTTATAATCCCTACTCATCGATGAATAACCTAAAAATATCCCATTGTCGCTCCAAAAGTCAAACTTTCGTATGTGCTATCTATCTCTCAAGATGTAGTAAGTACTCCTAAAGACACGAAAATACGACAGGTTGATTTCTTCCTGTCTATAACTCATAAGGCGTGTATAGTGTGTGAAGATGAAGATATACCTTATTCATCATATGTCATGCAGTACTCACCGCCTTTACCCAAAAATATTGGCACGTTTTTCCCAAGTATCATGGATGTAGCCATGTTTTGTATCATTTATTTCTTCCTCTCAGCAGTCTTATTTTATTATGGAGTACAAACCGTCAAAATCTTGTATTTGATGCCCACTCCATCCTAATAGATATCTACTTTGGCTTCTTTAAATTCAGTGTCGTTATCACTAGGCATCTGATTAACAGTGACACCATGTTGGTTTTGCAGGACACGATACTTGGTTATTAGGAACTCAATCTAATCAAACTTTTCTCTAAGAAATCCAATAATAGAGTATCTAAAATAGTCATCGACTATCATGAGAATGTATCTCTTACCACCTAAGCTATTCGAGCGAGTAGTGCCTATAAGATCCATATGAATAAACTCCAAAAGAAGGGTGATGATAATGGTATTCAACTTTTGATGGGTACTTTGAGTTTGTTTTCCTTATTGGCAAGGTTCAAAAATTGAGAAAGTTGGTTTCCCAATCGATGGTAAGCCACGAACTAGGTACCTTTTCACTAATCTCTCAAGATATCTAAAATTCACATGACCTAGTCGTTGATGTCAAAGGTCCATAGAGGCGATCGTGGCACTGTTGCACACAAAGGAGGACTTTGGAATGATCCTATAGCAATTATCTTCGGTCCTCACACCTTGTAGAAGTTCACCGGATTCATCATAAATATTGCATTCGTACCGGTCAAACTTTACCACAAAGTTTGGATCGCACAGTTAGCGTATGCTAATTAAGTTCACTTCCAACCCTTTTATGTACGACACATTGTCTAGTTTAGGAAATTTTGGTATCTCAACACACCCACGTCCTAAAATACTAAACCAACTCCCATCTTCAAAAGTGACTTTACCTTCCTTGCGATCCTCAATGTGGGTCAAAAATGATATATCACCAGTCATTTGCCTAAAGTACCCACTATCAAAATACCATTGGGAAGTATTTTGAACCTTGAGAGCAACGTGAACAACAAGGGATTTATCGTCTTGCTTAGGTACCCAAGTACATGTGATCTTTCAATTGCCCTTATCGTTGTTGGATCTAGTCGGAGCTTTAGAAACGTTCTAAAATGGTAAAGACGTCCATTGGAATTCTTCCATTAAACTTTACGAAGTAGCGATTAGAAACTCAATTTGCTCTCTAAAACTAGCAAAGTCACTAGAACGATTCGTAGGAGTATGTTTACATTTATTTCTACATAACTTGTAGCAAAACTCTCTAAGGTGACCTCTCTTCTTGCAAAAAAATACAAACATAAACTTATTTGGGTCTACCTTGGTTCGCTTTCTTATGTTGAACTCTCTTTTGTGGTTTAGGTCAAGGTCCATAATTATTTAACATAAATTTAGGAATTGGTTTGGGTGCAGTATGGGAAGTGGATGCACCATCGTAACCTATTCCTCTCCTCTCACAAAAACCTAAAGTGGGATCGAGGAGAATCTTTCGAACCTTCTGCGATGTATCATCTATAGTAACCTTGACCTCCTAGGCACGTTCGAGATCTTTCTCGAGTTTGGAAATAAGGGCTTTAATATTCTCACGAGTCTCCACGGATGCTTGAAGATCTCGCATAATACTAGCCACTTTGTTGGTCAAGTCACTATTTTCCCTCTCAACTAAAATGACCCTCGCTCCTAAAGAGACTCTCACCGACGACTTCCTCTCTCTTGCCTCTCGCAACTCCTTCTCTAAGTCTAAAACTATTATTCTTAAACCTTTGTTTTGTTTCTTCATTTTAAAAGACTCAGCGTAAAGATCGGCATAAGCGCATTGAAGGTTACTCTCGCTCTCACTTAAAACATCATTTTCCTCACTCTCATTTGAATGACTAGACTCACTGTCGAGGTCATCATGTTTGTTAGCTTTATCATTAGCGTGAGGTGCACTATGTGTACTAACATGACTAGCCATGAATGCAGTGAAGTTACGTCCATGTGGTGATTCCTCATCGCAATCCACAGACTCGACATCGCTCTCTCTAAGCGTAGTATTCAAGGTAGCTTTGCCTTTGTCTTATCTCTTTAATCTCATCGGACACTCGTGAGCTTTGTGATACTTACACCCACACTCATAATATCTCTCTTAAACTTTCTTTGAGTAATCTTTTATGTGCAAAAAGGGCTAAATCATCCAAGTCAAAATCATACTCGGAGTCAGACGACACTTCCACTTTCCTTCTAGATTGAACTTTTAGCGTAATTCCTTTTTTCTTAGGTTTAACAGTTTTGGAAAACATATATATCTCATGCGTATAAAGGTCTCTTGCGAGTTCTTCTAAACCAAGAGTATCTAATATCCCTAACGAATTAAGCACGATAACCTTAGGAATAAAACAAATTGGAAGTGATCTCAAAATTTTCTTAACTACATGTGTCTCAAGAATATTATCACATAAATTAAAACTAGAGTCTACGATGTCAGACAATCATGCATAAATTTCATCAAAAGATTCAGACTCTAGCATGGTAATAGTTTCAAATTATGTGGTGAGATTCTTCATATTAGAATCTTTCACAGCATTGATACCCTCGTGAGTGAGATGGAGGTTATCCCAAGCTTCTTTAGACATGGTGCACATCATAATATGGTGGAACTCGTCAGGGGTGATGGCTCTAGAGATGGCACTCGGATCGTGTGAGTTATAATTGATCCATTTAAAATCATCATTTGTCTACCTAGAGACAGGTTTTAGGCTTTTAACATTGTCGTTAGTCACTATGGGTAGTGTCCACCATCTTTCACTAACAAGTCAAACACGCCCATCTTTTGATTTTAATGCAGACCTCATCCTATTTTCCAGTAAGCATAGTTTGACCGACATCCTAGTAACCAAATTATCCGTAAAATCAAAAATTTTAACGGATCACACAAAAACTTAGTGCAATAATTCTGATACCGATTTGAGAATGGTTGGATTCGATAGAATGATTCGTATATTCGTCAACCACACGCAAATTCAATGTTACCAAATTTTATCTTTGATTTAATTAAGTGTGCATATAAAGATGTGGTCCAAATTTAATTCAGCAAACTAAGCATGCAAAATACTCGAAGAAGTAAGGAAAAATTATTAAAAAGGGGAAAACGTTTATTCAGCACTATACAAGATTTGATAGAAACATTCAACTTGCAAACTACTTAAAACAACAACTTATGATGCATGGTTCTTCAAATCTTCTACAACAATGGCACAATTCAGGTATAATATTGGAAGAGTTTGATCATAAATAGAACTATATAAGGGTGTGAAAATCTTTCAAAAAGAGTTCTTGCAGACTCTAATCCCACATCTCTATTTATAAGGAAAATCATTACAAAAGGATAAATACTAGATATTTGGATCATATTTAATTAAAAAAAATAAAATCTAGCGTATTTGTTTGAGCAATAGGTACCTCATTCGAATGACACACCCATTTTTGTCCGATCAGGTATCTAATGACATATCGAACGAGATTCCAGAGCTTGATGAAAAATAGCTCGTACGATAGTTTGAAAGAATCGTTCTAACGACCCACCCTATCTCGTTCGAACGTCTTCTAACGAGGCTTCTAACTAGATTCTAGAAATTGACCAAAAGGCAACATTCCAGATTTTGTTCAAACCAAGAGACCTCATTCTAACGACATATGTAGTTCGTTTGAACGACAATCTATTCTCTTTCTAACGAGATAGCGAGTTTTTCAAAGTTTTCTTTCAAAACATTTTCAAAAACAAACTCTTAAAAATTCTAAAAACCTTGGAAAAATAAATCTTTACCAAATGCATCCATAACTTCTTATAAATATTATTGAGACGCAAGATTCATCAATCTTCCAAAATTCTTCAATTTTGTTTTCGAATCTATAGAAGTAGACATGAAGGAGCAGTGTAGGTCTAACGGCATAAGCCAAAAACAAATTAAACAATTATAAAATTTGCTCTTAGAGTATATTTTAATCTCTTAAAATTACCTTTAATACCATAACCTGGCACGAAGGCGAAACCCGAGGTAATTACAATCTCATTATCCTTATTATAAATTTTACCGTTTAGTCCATCTTACATATTCTATATGTATGTCCAACATCTTTCTTTCTCAAGTTTAGGACTATCTTAACTATTTAGTGTTCATTTGAAACCTTAGGGCACAATTCTTTTCATTTTTTCTTAAAATGCATTACTTGAAGAAAACCTTCATTTTGCCAACTTTAGAATTCATTGTTCACTTAGTTTAATTCAACTATCTTTAATGTCCTCTTACTAAAGTAATTTTTTTATATTTTAACTTTGCGTTTACACCCAAACTCTAGCATATTCCAACTTATAACCTTTTAACAACTTTATTTCATTGTCATACCTTTTATAACCTTTAAAGTCACCTTAATTAGACTCACATTGCCGTGAAATTATTAACATAATAATTTTACTTTAAACATCACCTTAGTATGTTATTAGTTAGCCCAAAATTACAACTAGTGAATTTTATAATACCTGAAAACATAAAATCATAGTTTTGGTACCTAAAAGCCCTTAAATTGTAAACTAATATTTTATTAACATGAGACAACACAAAATTCATGGAATAATGTCCTTCGAGTGTGATTTCTTTACAAAACAAACCACTTTGTGTTTTAAAATCCATTTTAGTTTGAAAACCCACTTGAAACCCCTCATTTTTAACATAATCTTCATTTTGTTAAAAATGCCAACATACACTTTACTTATCGAAAAAAATCTTATGTTTACTACCCTTAAAGTCTACTTTACAAAGTTAATAATTTCACCCATTACCTTGATTTCTACTTTTTTTTATGCCCAAATGGCATTGTTCAAAATGCTAACCTTTTCTCAATTGGGCAACTTTACTTTTAAAGACTTTAAACTATATTTCTTAATTATTCTTAATAAAAATGGCATCATTTTTTATGAAATAATTTTCTGAAATTATGAAAGTCAACATTTAATGCCAAAAAAAACATTTAACGCACATTCAAGAAACTTTTACATTTAACCCATAAAAGGTCACATTTTACACATTTCATCCATTATTCATATGAAAATATGTATTTTGTACTCAAATATCCCCAAATAAATCCAATATATTTATTGCTCGAAAACCCTTCTTTATCATCACATAACAACCTTCCAACATTTTGATAAAAATGTACATTAAATATTCTTAAAATTTGACATCTTTGAAACCATTCATAAAACCCATTTTTGGCCCACTTTAATACATGAAATCCTATTACATTCAACTATATGGAATCTTGCTTGAATCCTACATATTTACATACCAATATATATATAATAATCATGCTTTCAACTTGAATATAATAGCAACTACAAGAAGGTTAGTTTCCCCAACTTAATTAAGCTTCAATAATGGTGAAAATGTCTATGGTAAGGGAAACCCCACCCCACCTCCTAAGGTTGACTCAAGGGGGTTACCAATTTTCCTCTAGATTCCTTCAAGGACTCCCTTAAAAACCCAACACCAAAGCTCCATGAAAAAGCTCTAAACATTATGAAAGGACCCATTTAAAAAACCTTCTTCTAACACCAACATAAAGCCCACTACAATCTCAACTAAGGTTGGATAATGGGAGGGAAAAACTTATAGTGTAATAATCTTGGTTTATGTGGGAAAATAGTGAGTATCTAACCAACAAAAATGGAGGTCTCGTATGGGTTAATTGGTCGGCTTATTTTCTGGAGAAGAAGTGTGTATGTGTGGAGATAAATGGATTATATTCTCTCTCTCTCTCTCTCTCTCTCTCTCTCTCTCAAAGGTTGATAAATCAAAAGAAAACTGAGTTACTGACCTCATCTACCGGATCGATCCAATATTCATTTTAGATTGAACTGTGTTCCTTTAGATCGATCCATCTAGTCTTCGGATCTTTCTTAAAACCTAGGATTGCTTTTTTATTTTAAGTCCTATATTTGAACAAACTTCACATTAGGGCCTTCAAACCTTGATATGTTGCGCAAGAAAGACCCAAATTAATTTTGTTAAATCATTATAACCACACGCATTATTCTAGTAGTTGTTAATTTTATAAAATCACCAAAATACCCTTAATTATTAACTTTAGAAAAATACAGTTATTACAGGTTATATGTCGTTGATGACTACGAGTCGGTTCAATATGAAGAGGGAATGGGGACATGAGAATGAGATTGATTCTTGCTTTTCCTCCTCTGTTTGTCCTTCTCGGTATCCTTGCCCATTTGGCATTCAAGCTCTTGTGCTTCCTAATCTCTGAGGATTATAACCCTTTTTTCCCAACTGTAGTATGCTCGGTATGTTTGTCCCGGGCCCCCTATTTTTTCAAGTTAGTTTGGGCAACTGCCAAATCAATCGATATTCTTAGTCGGCTTATCATATCTTCAAGATCCTTTAGGATAGGTGGAAAATTTAAGTCTTTGGTGCATAAATTATACTATGCTTCTCCCTCTTCCCAGGGATGACCTAAGACACTAGCCTTCCCAAAAGAGAAAAGGGAATTTAGGCAGTCAAAAATCAAATCCTTCGCTTCTTCGGCCTCCCCCTCTTGATCGTCACTTGATTATGTCAAAATAACATAAGGGGACTCTTCCCCTAAGTGAGATCCTCTCATAGCATCACTGAGCACGGGAGTGACTATAGGGATGGATTCGTCACTGACCACTATATAATCAACAATGGTGACCTCAGTAATGGTGGTGAATTTTTTTACCAAAGTGACAGTCAATTCGCATCCAAGAAAAACGTGGGCCACTCTTCAATGAGGATGAACGTCGATCGGAGTTTGTGCAGTGAAATTTGTAGTGACAAAGGTGTCCCGGGCTTCTTTGGAAATTGTGTAAATAGATATACATTTAATTTCATGCTAATTTACAGACATAAAAATACAGTTTTACCTTTATTGTTACTAAGTGACATTTTCTTTTCATCTTTAGTGAATTCAATGAGACTTTTCTTAATCCTTATTGTACTAGTTTTAGATAACGACTTAGTAGGGTGAACATAGTCGTTTTCAATCATCTCCTAAACATCATCACCCAGAGTCCCATAGATGAAGACAATCATCCTTACCTTCCGGTAAGAAAAAAATTATGTCCATCAAAGAGGGGTGGTCGGGACAAGTTACCAAGCTTCTCAAATTTTTCATTCATTTTTTAAAACTTGATCTAAAAAGAAGTTTTAGGAGTTTTAGTATCAAAATAATTTTGAAAAACTTGCTATACCACTTGAAAATCGCATACCAAGTTATTAACAAAAGTTGAGGTTTAGGGTAAACTCCGAAAAAACTCGTTGAAGAAACTCCTCTTAAATAAAAACACAAGATGTGTTAAAGATTTAAATCATAATCAAATTTAAGATTTTTGGTTACTCGGTTTTTAAAATAGAAACCTTATTATGTCTATAAATCCTAACCAGTATAGTAAGACTCAAGAACTGAAAGCAATAAATAACACAGGTGGTTTTTTACCTGGTAAAACCCAAAATTAAGGGAAACCTCCAAGGTGACCTCTGAGCCACAATAAAAAAAATCCACTAAATATAAAAAAGGTTACAAGCATGCAACAAAAACACAAAATCAAAATTACAAGTTGCGAAATATACCTAACATGAGCACTCTCCAGCGGTAGTATTTTCTTGTTTTGATTTACCCTCTCTATCCAGCTCTGTCTTTTCTTTCTCCTTAGTGAATCGTCGACTCTTTCAAAGTTGATCTCTCACTTAACAACATACTTTGTTTAAGTTTTCAATGTGTGAGAGTGGTGTAACAGTGTGTGCCTAAACATGAAACAATATAACCCACACACACTTAATAGTTACAAACCAGTCCTACTAATACCAACGAATCTAATCTGAAGATCTTGATTTAAAACTCAGATATATGACTTATTACCAACAATTATTTTAGATCTGATATTTTTAGATCTTGAAAAACTTAGATCTAAAAGGATTATTTATGAACAAAAATTTTACAAACTGTAAAACTATAAAAGAATATCAGATCTAAAACATGCAAGAAGTTTTAAGTCTATTTTTCTAATTTTCAAGACATAAGAGAGTGGATCTAAAAACTTGAAAGCTTTTGAAACTAAGATCCAACGAGAGATGATTACAAAAAATGAAATCACAAAAAAAATTAGAAATAACGTGAAATGTGTCACATGTTTAAATATCAAATTTGTACAAAGAAATGATATTTTCAACCATGTGAGGTTGTTATGAGAGAGCCAAGTTTTTTAGAAGGAGTTGTATGGATTTGTACACTTTAAATCACTCAACTTCACAACTCACAGAAACCCTAAATGTTTGAAAAGTTAATAGGGTTTACAGAAGTAGTTTTCTACCAAATAAGGGAGATCTTTCTAATTTGTTTCAAAACCCTAAATACTTCTGTGAAGGAAATAATTATTCAAAAAATTTGATAGATTTTTCACATGAAAAACTAATTTCTCTCTAATATCTATTCTCTCTCTCTCTCTCTCTCTCTCTCTCTCTCTCTCTTCTTTCTTCTCCTTTTTTTCTTTTAAGACTCAATCTCTCCAAAAACTTCTTGATGATAAAACTGTGTTACTATTTATAGTAAAGGCTGAAGGTTCTGGAAACTTGAGATGATACCAACGGCTGGGATCAAGTCTAGTGGGTCAAACTAAATCTAACGTCCTACAAGGCACCACTTTTAAATGCTATCTGATTGGTGTAAATGGGTAACACTGGAATCACCAAAGAATCATGCAGATGGTAGATAAATACAAATCAATGGCGGTGAATCACTCTCAAATATGTTAGGGGAAAGAAACACAACTGTGGCCAATCATAGTAGAGCAGGTGTGTCACACGTACAAGATTCATAAAGCCTCTCAGACGCACGCTTTAAAGCTTTAAGAATTCCCAATTTCTAGCCCAAATGTTTATGCTGGTTTTGTTTTAAGTCCAAAAGAATTTTTAAGGGAATATGAATATTATATATAAGCCCAAAAACATTTTAAAACCATTTCTAAATGTTTAAAAAACTCATTTTAAATGTTTCAAAAATTCCCAAAAATTATTCAAAATAGTTTTAAGCACACTAAATGCATAATAAGAGATAAATAAAATTCCAATTTAAAAAAAAAGATACTTTTGACTCATTTTCCTGACTTGGGATTACTGAGGATGTACTTGATACAGTCTTTGTAGTACTTAGTTAAAGAGGATCATTCAAACTAGAAAACTATTTTGTCTTTATATCCAAACTAGTTGAACTCCTATATGGAACAAACTCAAATAAGTCAACCATACAGTGTGTTTCAATCTCCCCCTTTGGATATTAAAAACAAAATTCCATTGAGTACATTGGTACTCGTAGGCGGAAAAAAAATATCCTAGATTCCTATACAAAAGATATAGTCTACCTAATCACATCCTAGAACCGAAAATAAGATGAAATAAAAAAATTACACAACTCAACTATATTATAAACCATTCCCCTAAATAAAGAATAACGTATAAAAGATGAGTATAAGAATGCCTGAAATAAAACACTTGAGTTGGCATGTTAGTTAAATCACAAAAAATATATTAATATATGTATTCAAGTCTTCTCCCCCATTTTGTCTCAAATGGACAAGGGTAAACAAATATAAGAGAGATAAATCATAATCATTCTACTAATTATAAGTCACAACTAAGGTCATATTAGGGGTCTCCTGCATAAAATGGATACAGGAGGTGTCTTTTATCATCTATCAAACAACTATACCCTAAATCCTCATAAACCAATTATAAGCAAGATATATACTCAAGATATGACTAAGAGGAAGATTTATATTCAAGAACTACCATCCCTATGGTTTTCCTTAATGATTCAGAACGAGTATTATCCAAGGGTTTTGTAAATAAATCAACCCATTATTTTTCAATGTTTGATACTTAATTTCTAATTCTTTGGATTCAACAAGTTCTCTGATGAAGTGATGTCTAATTTTAATATGCTTAGTGCGTTAGTGCTAAACATGATTCTTAGATATGTTTATAGCACTTTGATTATCACAAAATAGTAAGTTTGTCTTCCTTATTGCCATAATCGCACGACATTTATTTAAATCATAACAATTGAGCACAACAGCTACCAACTGCTAGGTACCCAGATTCAGCAGTAGATAAGAATATATAGTTTTGCTTCTTAATTCTTGTAATACCCCATAGTTTTATGGCTTTTAATTATGAGATTAATTAAACGAAATTGCTTTTAATTGTGGGATTAATTAAATTAATTTGGGATAATTAATTAGAAATTAATTCGGATTTAAATAACTAGCGAGACGAGAGTCAGTATTTAAATATGATGATAATGTTGAATATTACTGAGTGATTCTGGTAATATACGATTATTGAATTTATTAAAATTATCGTGAGTTGAAAATACGACAGTTTCGGTAATTAAGTTGGGACGCGCGTGTCAGTCGTGTCAGAATCAAATTTAAAGAATTCAAAAGTATTTTACTTTTATGGCATCCATATGATCATTTTGAGTGTGCCAACGTGTCCGGAAGGGTCGATATAGTTAGAAAACACTAGCCGGGGATTTAGTTTAGGTCCCGGGGCATTTTTAGGCCTAACCGGCAACCCGGGAGGGTATTTTAGTCATTCCTATTTTTGGTGAATAGCGACCTACGAAAATTGGAGATATTAATCAGCCAACACTTATGGTTATTAGGGCCATTATTTGTTAAAAACAAGAGAGAGTAACGTGAGAAGAAAGAAAAGGGTTTCAGGAGAATTCCAAGGGTTTCCAAGGTAAACCAACCACCGCCATCGCCGAATTTTGTGACCGAAAAGAGAGGGAGAACCAACCAATACTGTCATCAACGGATCAGAACTTCTAATCGGAGGCAAGTGATTTATCTTGCAAATATTCAAAGAATATACTTTATATGATAGTGTAGATTTGAAGATTTATTATGAACAATGAAATAAATTGTGAAATGGGAGAATTAAATATTTAATCCAGGTAGGATTGCATGTAGTTAAAACTTTTGGCCATATGTTAGATACGAAATCATGCTTCATGTGTAGGGAATTACGAAATTTAATCAGGATTTATGATGTTCTTGAAGAAATTTGGAAGAACAAGGTTTAGAGGAATAATTATGACTTTTGATCCCAGAAACTGTTGATTGAGGATGATTTAATGACTCTAATAATGTTAGAAATTATGTAAACATATTGGTATGATGATTAGTATACTTGGTTGAGAGTTTTGGACGTTGAAATGTAGAATTAGAGATGTGAAAAGAGGAAACCCGTAACTGTTTAAGAAATCTGGGCAAATACCTGCTTAATTGATCGATCGATCCTTTTTGTCGATCGATCGACCTCTCCTGATTTTTGGCAATTATTTTCCCTTAAGGTTTAATAAAAATCCCAAGGCCGGTGATGATTCTTAGGATGACTAATTTGATATTGTGGGACTTAGTTAAGGTCAGTTGGGTCTTAGTTGATGCCCGAAAGAATGGTTTATCTTATGGAATTGAATGTGATTCCTTACGAGGGTTACCAAGTGAGGTACGGTTAGAAATCGTTCGAATTGAAACTATAAAGGGAATGAAGGATGATATATGGATAAGAATAGTAACGGTGGGACTTTAAGTTACTGAGATAACATTAGAAATTAATAAGAGACCTAGTAACCTTTTGGGATAGTTGTAAGTACTCAAATTGATACGACGAGATAATTATCAAGTTAAATATATATTACGTATGATGTTGAGGATAAACTTGATACGTACGAGACTTACTATATGGAATGTGTGAATACCTATATTGATATAAGATTACTTAGGTTACGTGAATGCCTAATATACGAATTTCTTATGAGTATGATATAACTATCATACTTGCTATCACGGGAGGTTAGTTTTCGAGAAATGGGCCATATTATCTTTGTGTGACTTCGGGGGGATTTAGATTAGTACCTTAAGGGAATAGGACTTTAAATAACTTATTTGTGAGTTGATAAGTCAGCTCACCATGGGAGCGTAGGAATGTGCATGACCCATGGGTATGTGAACTATGTTCGCCTCTAATATGTGTGATTTGTATTGAGACGGTTCCTGAGTGATCCAGAACACGTGATCCTTATGTACGTGATGTACATGGATTTGATAGAAGACTATGCGTACACAGCAGCTTAGCCTAGGGGTGCCTTATATGTATATATGTACTGAGAGTGATTTATATATATATATATATATATATATATATACACTTGTGACTGGTTCACTATTGCTTAGTATGTGTGAATAATTAACATGTTTGAATGGGATAAGAATGTGAGAATTTAATTAACACTTGAGATAAGTAATTTAATTAATGTGAATATGGGTTATGAATATCACTTATTGGGTGTTAAGAGTAGATACCCTATGATAGAATGCGAAAGTAGGAGTGGTTCAGACTAGTTAGTTAGCGGCATAACTTGGATGGGTTAAGGGCATACGTTAAGCGTGCACATTAGTTGAAAGGTGAGAAACTCATGTGAGAGCACGCAACTGACATGTTTATAATGTGTGTTATTTAATTGTAATTTAAACACTTGCTATATTTTAAACTGTTTGCACCTTGGGCTCTGACCCGTTTTCTTCCAAATTAATTTTGTATTGTAAAAACATTTTTTAGGTGCCCAGCCACAGGGACGCCAAGCATAGGAGATTCAGTCTGGTGATGTGCTGTAGTTGCTTTGGAAGCTACAGTATCTTAACATTAGACGACTCCATATTTATCATTGATTCCTTCATAAGCATTTGTATCAGTTAGGGCATGTCGCCCATTCCTTCTTAGAGGTTGTAGTTACAGACTTTCTTCATTTCAGATATTGGTTTATTCAGACTCTTGTGTTAGGACTTTACTTACTCTGGTATTATTATTGTGGAAGTGTTTACTCCAGACTCAGTTTATTTCATTTCGTTGGTTATTCGTATGAGATTATTTGTGCGATTGATAGTTGATGATTTAATTACTTGGGTAATTTTTAATTTAATTAATAAAACATGACATCTCTCTTTTTTTAATATTAGGTGGCTAGTAATTAACTAATTATTTTCGACAGTGATGCTAAGACTGAACCAACTTGATATTATATATTAATTTAATAAAGGAGTAGCTACTCAGTATTTAATTAGATGGGGTGTCACAAGGGTATCAGAGCATCAGGTTTTAGTGTCATATAGGATCTGTGCGGCTTATTATGCTTCCAGCTTAGATTTCTTTGATATAGAGCCCTATAATTAGGATTGATGATTTCTTTGGTGAGGTTTCGCTCTCCTTCTATAATGTATATGATAGTGAATCTTATTTGCATTCGAGTGTGTTCGTGTGCCGAACAATGCAGTGTGTCGTGCGAATTGGGCAGACAGTAGGAGGCAAAGCTCAGTTGAGGTTATAAGGTATATTCAAGAATGATGACCATAGCTGAGGTCATACCTATTATGGTACAAAAATCCAGAACGATAAAGACGGCTAAGACACAACATATGACTTTCAGGAACCCCTATAGTAAAAATTGGGGTCAAATTAGACTCACCCAGCAAGGTTGGAATGTGAGAGAGTCAGACAAAATATTGAAGAGAACCAGGAGTGGAAATTCTAGAAATGCGAAAATGGCATGTGTTAGTTAACGAAGGTAAAATATCCAAAGGTTTGGGTATATTTCGGGGTACGGCAAATCGAGAGTAAAAATTTTGGGCGTAAGAGCAGAGTTATAATGGTGACAGGCAACCACCACACTTAGAAGTGGAATGTTTTGTCAAAAGAAGGCGCATATGTATGGTTTGACCGTAAGTTCCTTCATCAGATGTTCAGGATAAGATGGGACATTGTTCTAAACTCACACAAGAGGGACGAACAGAGGTCAATTTGTGAAAAAAATTTAATTAATTAGCGAACCTTACACCGGATGAACTAGGTGCAATGGAGAAGAGAATATTAAAGGGGAAAACTAACTTACACGAAGAATTGTTATCACTTCTGGGGAATTCTTCTTGGACGGACAATGCAGATGGTAGCAATGTCACGTTTTGTTAATATGGAGGTAAACACTTCCTCGTGTGGGGAGCTATAAGAATCGAAGAATTTAGATAGAGTAAGACAGGGGGAAACGGTGTTGGTGAAGCACCACAAGGGGGAGGCCCATCCGAGGACCCGTTTATATGATTAGGATAGTTGAATTGTTACCGAGCAATGTTAATTTCAGTAAGAGTTGTCGATGTCAGTAGCGTGTTCCTTAGGGCCATCAAAGCTAAGGGAATAATAGAGGTAGTCATCTGAGTCTAGACTACCAACGTCCGAGAGAAGGACAACCCTAACATGGTCAGTGTGACCAGAGATAAGTGGAGTATGTGTAGAGATATTTTGTGGGGAGGGAAACCTATGCGTTAAAATGTTTCCCGAAGTAAGTATAAGGATAAGGGTATGGTGCCTAGCAAGGAAAATAGTTATGGAAATTTTTGATTTGGTACGGACAGGTGTGTTAAGTCCAGGAACCATTTGAGCAGCCAGGGCGATTGGAAAGGTAGACAAGAACGAGTTATATGTTACAGGAATGAGTTACTACATTTTTTATCGTTATATTCTCATGAGAGACGAGTTTAGTGTGTATATCGGCAATGTTATTATTTATGTGAATATTTTTCCTAGTATAGTGGGGTTACCTTTAGTGTGATCCGCGGAGGATGAATGGGTGTATCGATAGTGGTACATACCTTATTGAAATTTCTCATTTTAGTGCTGTGTTATACGAGTATGATATTATCCTAATTATGGTTTTTACTATATTCCTAAACCTATAGTGTGCGAATATTGCAAGTCTATCGGGGTCACTACCTTGGTGTAGAATGTTTTGTTCTGGTGAGGCCCCATATGCGAGAGGGTCGGGATCACGTTTATATATTTGTATATATGCATATATGTATTGTTGAGACTTCAAAAAGTATAATGGTATCGGATATTTATTCCCGATATGTGTAGGGACTTTATTGATATAAATCAGAGTGTATTAGGTGTACTGCTCAGCATAAGGATTTAGCTGGTTATTATAATTAACGCTTAGGATGTGGTAATAAGAAGAGTGCATTGTTATATCACCCTTTAGAGACATGGAAGTTAATACTCATAGTTGTATGTCTGGGGACAGGATTTTGAGATCCCCGATTATATTTGCATGATGTTTATGAAATGTGATTACCATCAATGTTAAGAGGCAGTGTCTTTCGGAAGAAGTTCCTTGTTTAAGTGTAATTGTGGAAGGAGATGTAACTTTGTGTCAAGAGACGGGAATATAGGGGTACATGTTATGGACTGAGGGCCTAACGGATTCCGATGACCGATAATGCTAGGAAGTAGTGTATCGGGGGGTTCCTTGTTTGGATTTTTCTTTGCGAGACATCCCACACATGAAACTTAGCGTAAGGTTAGTAGTAAGGAGATGTTTGGCCATTCGTCCATGATGTGGGTACCTCGATCGTTAGGGAAGTATGTAGTAATAATTGGAAGTTAAAGGGGTAAATTACGATATAGGCCCGTAGAGGCAGTTGTTTGTGAGGCAGTGCTGATAATTTTATTTTATTTTGGCGGGTTGAAGGATGAAATGATGTTTAGGAGGATTTAGAATTTCAAATTCGGGGGTGAATTAGAACGCCCAAGTGGTATGTCCACGTAGCAAATGCAGGAACAATAAAGAGTTTAGAGTACTTATGATGCGTATATGATGTTTAAACCCGTATGCATGGGTTATAAGGGGTGTAGACACCCTGGTTTGCTGATGAGATAATCGCCGAAAGAGGAGACACAGAGATGGGTGAAATTTTTTTATTTGTGAGACTTATATGACTAAGTGGAAGTGGTAGAGTGGATTAAGCGCCATGAGAAAGACGACAATCTATAGATTCATGTGCAATCAGAATAGCTCGTCCAAAATTGGTTGAAGAGTAGTAGGAAGCCATTTAAAAAGGGGGTATCCATTGAGGAAACAAATATTTAACTATTATGGACAATTTGAAGCGGAGTTCCACCCAATCAAATGTTGAGGGTGGCTTATGCGTAAATAGAGTGAGAATGTCAATAAGATATAAAGAGTCTGGATGTACACAACGTGGTAAAAAAAAGTGCACGGGTTAGAACTTTTGGTATATGCCGAGGGAAGAAGAGGGTTATTAAGTACCACTTAGTGGGAGAAATTATAAGTGAAAGTCGGTATTGAAAGGGGTATAGTAAGTAGTAGATCGATTGGGGTAAGATGATCAGCCAGATAATTTTATATCAAGCCGACGATTCCAGTGATGAAAGAGTCAAGTTGGTAAATTTCTTTGAGGGGTTGCCAACTTATAGATAAGTAATGAGTTCCTTCAAATGTGTGGAACGGGTTTTCAAGAAGGAAAGAAATTGTTATATCCTTGGGTGATTTACACTATTAGATAGTTATCGTGCCGATATGTGGTCCTACCAGTATTATTCTGAACTAGGATGAGATCCTTGAAATCCACCTTCAATATGGGGAATAAGGAAGTAGTGGGAAAAGTTTCGTTTTGAAAAAGTTGTATCACCTATAGCCCGAGGAATATGCCCAAGGTGACTGATGACTGGTGGAACTGCATGAAATTAATTTTGGACTCATTGCAATTATTTCATTTCCACAACGGATATAGCCAATAAGTGAAGTATAATATGGTAATGGGGAGAGGATATTACCTAATAGTAAAGTTATGTGAAAGCACCCGTACCTATTTATAGTGGATAAAAGTGCTTATTGAAGTTTGTGTGGATAAACCTTACTATCCTCCCTCTGGATGCTTAGAGGTGAGCGGATTATCCGAGTTTTCGATCAGTCAAAAGTTGGAGCCCGATGACTATAATGGGTTAACCACCAACCGTGTGAAGTGGATTTCCATTGTGTAAAAGTCACAACACTGGGAACAGAGACTCAAAGAACGGACAAGAGGAGTCTGATGTTTTATGGTTGCTCCCATGAGGGAAGTTTTGTGTTTAAATAAACGCAGGAGTTGATACGAAGTGAGGTGCGAACTAACAATAATATTGAGATAATGCGGCCAATGATGTATAGGAAAATTTTATTCGAATGTTGCTTAATAAGAGAACAATGTGAGGTGCATTTACTGAAGTGTAACCCTATAACTGATAAAGTGTCGAGAGTGTTCAACAAGATCATTGTGAAGCGAGGGTTGTAGTGATTAAGCCTTTCTTTGTATTTTGTTTTGAGTACTGGAGGATACCTAATTTTTTCCATGTATGCCTACTTTTCCAAATTTCGGGACGAAATTCCGTTATTAGGGGGGAAGTATGTAATACCCCATAATTTTATGGCTTTTAATTATGAGATTAATTAAATGAAATTTCTTTTGATTATGCGATTAATTAAATTAATTTGGGATAATTAATTGGAAATTAATTCGGATTTAAATAACTAGCGAGACGAGAGTTAGTATTTAAATATGATGATAATGTTGAATATTACTGAGTGATTCTGGTAATATGTGATTATTGAATTTATTAAAAATATTCGTGAGTTAAAAATACGGCAGTTTCGGTAATTAGGTTGGGACGCGCGTGTCAGTCGTGTCAAGACCAAATTTAATGGAATGAAAAGTATTTTATTTTTATGTCATTTGTATGATCATTTTGAGTGCGCCAATGTGTCTGAAAGGGTCGACATAGTCAGAAAACACTAGCCGTGATTTAGTTTGGGTCCCGAGGCATTTTTAGGCCTACCCGGCAACCGGGAGGGTATTTGAGTCATTTCTATTTTTTGTCAACAGTGACCTACGAAAATTGGAGATATTAATCAGCCAACACTTATGGTTATGAGGTACATTATTTGTTAAAAACAAGAGAGAGTAATGTGAGAAGAAAGAAAAGGGTTTCCAAGGCAAACCAAGCACCGCCATCGCCGGATTTGTAACCAGAAAGAGAGGAGAACCAAACAATACTATCATCAACGGATCAAAACTTTTAATCAGAGGCAACTGATCTATCTTGCAAAGATCCAAAGCATATACTTTGCATGATAGTGTAGATTTGAAGATTTATCATGAACAATGAAAAAAATTGTGAAATGAGAGAATTAAACATTTAATGCAGGTAGGATTGCATGTAGTTAAAACTTCTGGCCATATATTAGATACAAAATCATGATTCATGTGTAGGGAATTACGAAATTTAATCAGGATTTATGATGTTCTTCAAGAAATTTGGAAGAACTAGGTTTAGAGGAATAATTATGACTTTTGATCCAAGAAACTGTTGAGTGAGGATGATTTAATGACTCTAATAATGTTAGAAATTATGTAAACATATTGGTATGATGATTAGTATACTTGGTTAAGAGTTTTGGATGTTCAAATGAATAATTAGAGGTGTAAAAGGAGGTAACCCGCAACTGTTTAAGAAATCTGGGCAAATACTTGCTTAATCGATCGATCGATCCGAGAACGTCGATCGATTGATCATCGATCGATCGATCATTTTTGTCGATCGATCGACCTCTCCTGATTTTTGGAAATTATTTTCACTTAAGGTTTAATAAAAATCCCAAGGCCGATGATGATTCTTAGCATGACTCATTTAATATTGTGGGACTTAGTTAAGGTCAGTAGGATCTTAGTTGATGCCCGGAAGAATGGTTTATCTTATGGAATTGAATGTGATTGCTTACGAGGGTTACCGAGTGAGGTACGGTTAGAAATCGTTCGAATTGAAACTATAAAGGGAATTAAGGATGATATATGGATAAAAACAGTAACGGAGGGACTTTAAGTTACTGATATAACATTAGAAATTAATAGGAGACCTAGGAACCTTTTAGGATAGGTTTAAGTACTCAAATTGATATGACGAGAGAATTATCAACTTAAATATATATTACGTATGATGTTCGGGATAAACTTGCTATGTACGAGACTTACTATTTGGAATGTGTGAATACCTATATTGATATATGATTACTTAGGTTGTGTGAATGCCAAATGTATGGATTTCTTATGTGTATGACATAGCTACCATACTTGCTATCATGGAAGGTTGGTTTTCGGGAAAGGGGTCATCTTATCTTTGTGTGCCTTTGGGGGGATTTAAATTTTTACCTTAAGGACATAGGGCTATGAATGACTTATTTGTGAGTTGATAAGTTAGCTGACCATGGGAGCGTAGGTATGTGCGTAACTCATTGTATGTGAACTATGTTCGCCTTCAATATGTGTGATTTGTATTGAGACGGTTCCTAAGTGATTCGGAACACGTGACCCTTACGTACGTGATGTACATGGATTTGATAGAAGAGTATGCGTGCACCGCAGCTTAGCCTAGGGGTGCCTTATATGTATATATATACTGAGAGTGATTTGTATATATATATACTTATGACTGGTTCACTGTTGCTTAGTAGGTGTGAATAACTAAGATGTTTGAATGGGATAAGAATGTGAGAATTTAATTAACACTTGAGATAAGTAATTTAATTAATGTGAATATGGGTTATGAATATCACTTATTGGGTGTTAAGAGTAGATACCCTATGATAGAATGCGAAAGCAGGAGTGGTTCAGACTAGTTAGTTAGCGGCATAACTAGGATGGGTTAAGGGCCTACGCTAAGCGTGCACATTAGTTGAAAGGTGAGAAACTCATGTGAGAGCACACAACTAACATGTTTATAATGTGTGTTATTCAATTGTAATTTAAACACTTGCAATTTTTTAAACTGTTTTCACCATGGGCTCTGACCCGTTTTCTTCCAAATTTATTTTGTATTGTAATAACATTTTTCAGGTGCCCAGCCACAGGGACGCCAAGCATGGGAGATTCAGTCTGGTGATGTGTTGTAGCTGCTTTGGAAGCTACAGGATCTTAACATTAAACGACTCCATATTTATCATTGATTCCTTCATAAGCATTTGTATCAGTTAGGGCATGTCGCCCATTCCTTCTTAGAGGTTGTAGTTACAGACTTTCTTCATTTCAGATATTGGTTTATTCAGACTTTTGTGTTGGGACTTTACTTACTCTGGTATTATTATTGTGGGAGTGTTTACTCCAGACTCAGTTTATTTCATTTCGTTGGTTATTCGTATGAGATTGTTTATGCGATTGATGGTTGATGATTTAATTACTTGGGTAATTGTTAATTTAATTAATAAAATTTGACATCTCTCTTTTTTAAATATTAGGTGGCTAGTAATTAACTAATTATTTTCGACAGTGATGCTAAGACTGAACCAACTTGATATTCTGTATTAATTTAATAAAGGAGTAGCTACCCGGTATTTAATTAGATGGGGTACCACACTACTCAACCCAACTAAATTATTTCCAACATAATAGCAGGCACCAGACGTACTTTTACTATCGTTCGAGCATCCTATCCAATCAGCGTCAGTGTAACCAACTATAGTGCTTGTAGTGTCTTTTGTGTACCAAATGCCATAATTAAGTGTGCCCTTAACATATTTTATGATTCTCTTAACACGCAATAAATGACATTCTTTAGGTGAACATTGATCGTGTGCATAAACACATACAAAAAAAGAACTATCAGGTCTGGATGCAGTAAGGTATTACATAATCCTTCTCATGCTTGTCTACAGTGTAGGATCAATGTTTTTCCCATGTTCGTATTTAGATATCTTAGTGTTGATGTTCATGGGTGTTCGTGTTGTTTTAGCATTATCAAGACCAAAGTTTTTAACTAACTCACTATCATGTTTAGTTTGAGATATAAACAGGCCATCACTGCATTATTTAACTTGTAAACTAAGAAAATATTGTAATTCTCCCATTGAGGACATTTGAAATTCACCAGGCATGATACTAGAAAAGTCCTTTACTTGTTCAAGGGAGGTGGAACCAAAAATAATATCATCCACATAAACTTATGCAACTAAAACTTCGTGATCAATTTTTTACACGAATAGTGTCTAGTCATTACCTCCACGCTCAAACCCTTTATTGACTAAAAATGTCGAGAGACGTTCATATCAGGCCCTAGGGGTTTGCTTTAAGCCATATAATGCCTTTTCCAATCTATAGACATGGTTAGGGTAAGTGGGATCAAGAAAGACTTTGGGTTGGTCAACGTATACTTCCTATGATAAAATACCATTTAAAAAGGCAGACTTAACATCCATTTGGAAAATTCTAAATTGCAAATTATAGGAAATATCTAAGAGAAGACGAATAGGCTCGAGTCTTATCACCATAGCAAAAGTCTCGTCAAAATCTATTCCCTCTATCTAAGAATTTCCTTGTGCTACTAACCTTTCTTTATTTCTAACGACTACCCCAGACTCGTCAGCTTTATTTTTAAAAAAACCAACGGGTGCTGAAAACCTTTTTGCCTCCAGGCCTTAGGACTAAATTCCAAACATCATGACTCTAGAACTGAACTAACTCATCTTGTATAGCGTTAATATAATAGAAGTCATTAAGTACATCATATACACTTTTTTGGTTCTACAAGAGAAACAAAACATTCAAAGTTTGCCACATTTCGGAGTTGGGATCTAGTTCGCACAAACTCAGATGGGTTACCAACAACCTTCTCTAGGGGATGGTCTTTAGAAACCCGAGTCGGTACTGCAGGAATCTCAGGTGGCAGTGGGTCAATTATCTAAGGATAGTCGACTTCAAAATCATTTTTAGGCTCATCCATGACTATTGATTGACTGTCATGACTCTCAGCATTTATGCCATTCACAATTAAATTAATAGACTCCATTATAAATTTGGTACGCAAGTTGTAAACACAGTAAGCACTAATTGTGTGGGAATATCCTAGAAAAATGGATTTATCACCTCGAATATTAAATTTAGAAATATTTTCTCTGTCTTGGCAGACATAACAAATACTCCCGAAGTATCTAAAGTATTTTATGTTGGGTTTTTTTATTATACCATAGTTCATAGGAGATATCTTTGGTATTTTTTTGAGGTAGACACAGTTAATGATGTGACACGCCGTTTAGACTGCCTCAATCCAAAAGTATTTTATTAACTCTTTGGTGTGTAATATAACCCTAGCTACCTCTTGGATTGTCCTATTCTTTCATTCAGCATTACCATTTTGTTAAGGTGTCTTATATGCACTAAATTCATGTTTATACCCATTACCAAAACAATATTCTGTCATACCAGAGTCTCTGAATTCTCCACCTATATCACTCCTTATATGAGATACTTGGGTATCCTTCTCATCTTTAATTTTTAAAAGGATTTTAAGAAATTCTCGGAAGGTATCCGATTTAATTTTCATAAAAGCAACCCAAGTAAATCCAGTAGAGTCATCCACCATCACCAGGATATAACTGTTAGTATAGAGGCTCATAGTTCTAGAGGGACCCATTAGGTCCATGTACATTAGTTCAAAAGGTTTAGAAGTTAAAATATCCTCAACTTTCTTGTGAGTAGCCTTACTCATTTACCCACTTTGTAAGGACCATAAACAGTGTTAAAGGTATTTTTCATTTTGGGTAAACCTCTATCTGTTGGGAATTCAATCTATAAAGGTTATCAAAATTAGTGTGACTTAATATATTATGCCATAGATTAGAATCATCTAATCTGGCTATCTTGCAGGATTCATTACTTAGAATTAGTGTGCAATAGTTATCCTGAGTTCTGTTTCTTGAAAGAATATGGTTACACTCTTTATTTGAAAATTTTCAATTAGTTTTAGAGAAGGTAATTGTGTGATCAGAGTCAAAGAATTGTGATATACTAAGCAGATTGGCTTTAAAACCTTTTACTAGCAGGACATCATTAGGGCAGGAAAACCTTCTTCACAAAGTGTTCCCTTACAAATGATCAGGGATAAGACTCCATCGCCAAAAAAGACAATACCTCGTAAGAAGTCTTTCTTATTAGTTAATTTAGTCTCATTCCCGGTCATGTGTTTAGAACACCCAAAATTCAAATACCAACCAGTTGAGGTACGGTAACCTTTAAATGCAATTAGAACCACATTGCACCTAAGCTGGGGTAAGAGGTCATATTTTCTAACCGAAATGGCCCAGGTTTTAATCTTTTTCTTGGCCTTGGATTTAGAAAAGGTTTGAGGAGTCTTTTTAAATGTTTTCTTCTTAGTTCGATATCCTCCCTTTTTCTTCCTATAGTTAGAGTTTTTGGTGTTCTGCCTAAGGGGAACATACGTATCCCTACTCTTTTTAGAATAGTTAAAGTTTTGATAAAAAGGTGTGAATAGACATTTTTGAAAACATTCAGTAATGGAGTGAGCATATACATCGTAGTAATCACATTATTAGTACGAGGTAGGCTTAACTTTATTACCTAACTCCTTGAAAATAGGTTTGGTCATATTGGACACATGGGTTTTAACTACAGCAGTCTTACTACTTTAGCTAAGATCTCTTACGGGGGACAAACATACTTAGCTTTACCATCAAGTTTTGATTTTGGATTACTCACACTTTGTTTGCTTCAGAGACATCGACATTTAGAGTTCTTTTCTGCGATTTATCAAAAGTATGAACCGTTTTAACAAAGACTATGTTTGAATCTCAAAAAGTTGTCATTATATCTTTTATATTTTTATCAAATCCAAGACCGATTTTATCATCAGAATTAAGTTTGGTAGATCTAATGATGTTGGCATAAGTTTTAGCATGAGTCTCAAAGTGTAAGCATTTTTTGAAAACATTTTAGACCTTTTGTTTAGATTCTTCTAATTCAACTAAGGTAGCTTTATACATTTCTTCTAAAACAATTTTTTTCTCAGAAAGATATTTTTATTTGGAAAAGTATTCTTTAGTTATTGTCTCACGTCCAACACATTGGATTTTGTAGTCCTCGCCATTTTCCTTAACAATATTACTTACTTGTTCAACACGTTTAGTCGACTGTTTCACCATTTTTCTAATTTGGCACTTATCTTAAGAGTCTTAGTTTATAGTTCTTGTATATCAGGTAGGTCATCTTCAGACTCACTAAGTGATGTGAGTGATAAGTCCCCTAACACTTCAATTTGTGTAGTGACACTGACACACCCATTCAATTTGTCACAAGATTTGTCACTTTGACTCACACTTACACTAGATCTATCTAAATCATTCAAACAATAGTAGATACAAAAATTATATCAATAGGAGGTATAGTTATCAACAGGAAATATAAAACTCTCAACATACAAGCATGATTTGTCATTAGAATATATTATTTTAGCAAAGAAGGACATGCATGATTCATTAGCATTGGATGACTCGGGTTCATCCTCTTAAAAGTCACTAGAGTCATCCCAAGTTTTGCACATATTAGCCTTGACATTGTTATTTATTTTGGTTTTACATGTAGCTGTAATGTTTACTATTAACACCATATCTCTGACATTGACCGTACTAAGGTCTTTCTTAGGTATAGAATTATTATCAGGCATCTGTTTGTCACCATTCCTATTATGCGGTCTATGATTTTGAAAGTTTTAATAGAAGATTTTCCTTGTTTAGAAGCAGCTGAATTTCTAAACTTAAAAATTTTCTTAAAATGTTTGCTCCTCAGGGTAATTTGGTTATCAAGACTTTCTAAATCACAGTCCTCTTCTAAGTCAAGGTCATAGATAGGTAGGTTCCTTTTAAGCAAAGTTAACGGAGATGAAAATAAAAATTAGAACCATGGAATTTATACTATGTGAGGTCATCTGTTTCTTGTACTCGAAGTCCATTTCAGCAGTTTTATATTTCCTACTCAACAATTCAGTAGTTAAATTGGGGTCATCCATCTCTTCTATGGCGTATCTTTTATTATCAAACTTAACAGGTAGGTATGTAGAGATTTTTAGCATAATTTCTTTCCTATCATATACTATCCCATTAGCATGCAATTTAGTGATGATATCAGTCAACTTAATATAAAAGTCATCAAAGGATTTAGACGCATCTATGATAAGGGTGTTATACTTTTGAACAATCATTTGTGTCTTCTCAGCCTTAACACGCTCATCACCTTCATGGGCAGTGACAAGGGTGTTTCAGTCTTCTATGAAAGTTTTGCAGATAAATATACATTTAAATTTATGCTCATTTATAGATATAAAAATACAGTTTTTACCTTTATTGTTACCAAGTGACATTATCTTTTCTTCTTTAGTAAATTGACTTAGACTTTTCTTAATCCTTATTATACTAGTTTCAACTAAAGGCTTAGTAGGGTGAACATAGCCATTTTCAATCATCTCCCAAACATCATCACCCAGTGTCCCTTGGATGAAGGCATTCATCCTTACCTTCAAGTAAGGAAAATTGTGTCCATCAAAGAGGGGTGGTTGGGATAGGTTACCAAGCTTCTCGATTTTTTCATCCATTTTTGAAAACTTGATTTCAAAAGAATTTTCAGGATCAAAATAATTTATAAAAACCTTATCTGATACTACTTGAAAATCGTTGAAGAAACTACTCTTGAATAATAGCACAAGATGTGTTAAATATTTAAATCATGATCAAATTTAAGACTCTTGGTTACTCAATTTTTAAAACAAAAACCTTATTAAGTATTTAAATCCTAACCTATATAGTAAGACTTAAGAATTGAAACCAATAAATAACACAGGTGATTTTTTACATGGTAAAACCCCAAATTAGAGGAAACCTCCATGGTGACCTCTACGCCACAACCAAAAAAAAATCCACTAAATATGGGGTACTTACCCATTTTAGGCCTTAATCATGGACGAAAATTGGAGTATTATATCTGATGGGAGTTAGATTTATTGAGTGCTAGAAACCTTAAAGTTGCAGAGAGACTAAGGAAGAGAGAAGGCTTCCAAGCTCTCATCAGTTACACCACCAACATGTAGATCGGAAGAAGGGAATCGTTCCTATATCATTCTAATTCTTCGAATCAGACCTTTGATTTCTAGGCAAGCATCTAACTTTCTGTTCTTTAGTTAATAACACATCCATGCTAGTGTAGGAATTTATTCTCTCATGTTTCCTTGAAAATAAAATGTTGTTTGGGAGGTTTTATTGCAAATTTGGAGTAGAAACCATGTTAGGATGGATATCTGTCATATGTAATATAGTATCCATGAAATTGATGCCCAGTAGAGATTGAAATCTGGAAATTTAAATGAATTCTTGAGAAAATTAGATGAACTATGGTTAAATGTTAACTTATTGAATTAATCCCCATTGATTACGATTCTTGGTGAATTTGCGAATGTTTTACGGTAGAAATATTCTATATTGGTTTATATAACATTCGTGAGGTTTGGTTGGTATTTTGGGACATGTTAATGGAGGTTTGAGGATTTAGATTCGATGAAACCCGTAGGCTAGAATTGCAGAAAGTGGGCCAATACCTTCTTGATCGATCGATCGACTCAAGAATGTCGATCGATCGACTCAATCGATCTATCGATCGACCCTTTTTATTGATCAATTGACCCCTCTTTGAAACTGAAACTTCTTCCCCTTTTTATGTTAATCCAATCCCAATGCGTAAGGACCTTTGGACATAATTTAAATATCTTAATGGAAAGTGAGAAGGACCAGTAGGGTATAAGTAGGGTCCGGGTAAGATGAGTTTATATGAGATTTAACCGTGGGGTTTCGGGAATATAAATTTAGTGGGAAATCGTGCGCGTTATAGTAGGTCTTATGAGAATTAAGAAAGACTTAGACCAGTAGAGTAGTGAGGGTGAACCTACTGATTTTATGTTTATCAGGAGGATACACTTCGAGAGTCGAGAAGTACTTAAGGATTTGCAATAATTAAGAGAATAAAAAGAGTGATTTACTTATACATAGAACTCGAGCGTTATATGCTACGCATGGCTAGAATATGTTATGGGTCGTGGGCGTACCTAGTTGAATAATGTAAATATATATATGAGTGTATGTATATATATTATTTGAATATTTATGTTTCATCATACCCACGCTACTTGCTATCATGGAGGTTTCCGTGTCGGGATAGTCTTATTCTGATGTGACCTTTATAGGGGATATTGACTCGTACCCTAGAAAATAGGATCATTGGTACAGGCTATCCGAGAATGATATTTAGACGGTCCTAAGAGACGAGAGGGTATGTTCTGACCTCTTAGTGACTTGGAACTATGCTTCGCCTCCAATGTGTGTGTTTTGTTTTAATATAGTTCGAGAGTGATTACGAACTAGTATTTCCCTTTGTACGAGAGATACAGGGGCGTGATAGCAGATTATGCTAGCACCATAGATTTATGTGGGGTGACCTATTAGTATATATATTATGAGTGATAAATATATATACCTGTGATTAATCTACTGTGCTTGTAAGTAGATACGAACTGAATAATTCATAGTAAATGAAATAAGTGGTTGCGAACTTAAGTTTATATTGAGACGAATATATATATATATATATATATATATATATATATATATATATATATATATATATATATATATATAACTGGCCTTATATATTCATAAGAAAACGTTATCTGATATAACTATAATCATGCGATTACTTGAAACAAAATTTGGTGAGGGAAAATTGAATTAGACTAGTAAATTGGGTTAGCTTTATCCAGATTAGTTCGTTAGTACGTTAGGCATCCACACTAGTTGAGGGGTGAGAATTTCCAAGTGAGTGTCGTGGTACTAAAATGTATGTAATATCAACTGGTAAGAATTTTAAATACTTGCTAAACTATTTTTAAAGTTGTTTTACACTAGGGCTCTGAGCCGTTTCTTGTTATCGTTTCCTTCTCTTGTGTATATATATATATATATATATATATATATATATATATATATATATATATATATGTATTACAGGTGCCCAGCCACTGAGGCATCAGGATTAGATCTTTTGATTGTTGACGTGCTGCAGCTAGTGTGGGAGTTGCAGGTCCTTGTAGTAAATGACTTCATCCTTGCCTTCTCAGTTTTCTATTTAGTCATCATTAGATAAGGCATGTGTCGCCCATTTCTAGTTTTATCTAGCTCAGAGAGATTTGTACTCTTGATTTATTTCAGTATTCTATTTTAGTTGGGATTACTTGTGATTATTACTTTTTCCCGCAATTTGGGATATTTTATTTGAATTGATTTATCTAGCATGTTCTTTAATTTGTATGGTTTGGTTTTAATACTATCATTTGTATTCGTGAGAATGGTTTCATAGTTAATAATAAGAATCAGACTTAATTTATAAAATTAAATGTTTTGACACTTAGCTTAATTATTTATTAGGTGATTAATAAAGAAAATTATTTTTCAACAGTGATGCTAAGAATGAACGAACCGGACACTTTCAGTTAATTTAATAAAGGACTGATTAACCGGTATTTAATTAGGCAGGGTGTCACACATGCCATAGAAGAAAATGACTAAAGAGTACAAAAATCAATAAAATGATGCGTCTAATGCAAGGTCCACGCTCCAAAGCATCCATAGAGAACAAATATGCGATCCTCTAAGTTGGGAATCCTTGTGGTTGGACAACTGATATAATATATATACAAGAGAGAAGAAAATATGCAAGAGAAAACGGGTCTGAACCCGATTATAAACGATTTAAAAAAAAGTGAATAAATGCTACAATTAGCAATTATTATATACATGTTAGATCCTCGGACTCTCACTTGAGATTCTCACCTCTCAACTAGTGTGAATGCCTAACGTATACCCAAATAATTCTAGTTATTATTCTCACTTTCACTAGATTATCTCATTGTATCAACTAACCATAGCCCTTATATTTCCCCACGTATTTCATTCACAATACATGTAATAATTAAATATATTAATTCAATTCTCAATATAATTAAGTGTTCTCGTACTTAATTATTTTCAGATTTCTTTATCTTTCATGTTTAAGCAAATCACACAGCAGATAATATCACATGTATGCATTCGCTCTATTATATATATATAATACCGCACCCCGAGACACAGCTGTGGTGCACACTCTACTTTGCTATCTAGTCCCAGTACTTCTCATCACTGTATAAAGGACTGTTGGTTCAGTATCTGACTCGAACCATCATAAAAAATCACATATATTGGAGGCGAATATAGTTCCAACCCTATGGGATACGCACATACCTATGCCCCCATATGACCGTCATCACTATCATTATCATAGATAGCTCGTACCTAGGTTCTATATTCTGAGGCACAAGTCAAAAATCCCCCCAAAGTCTCATCAGGATATGACTGTCCTCAACGAGCAAACTTCCGATCGATAGTAAGTAGGCTACGTATGTCATACACACAAATCATCATATAAATATACGCTCAACCTATATATATATCAACAATAGGGCATAAGCGCATCCCATATTACAAGTCTCATACGTAGTATACTTATATCTCAAATATCCTACGTATCGTAGTATTTTAAACCTCAGTTATATTATAGGTATTCGCACTACCTATGTATATATATCAACAAATGGATATACTCACATCCCGTATACAAATCCCACACGTAGTATAGTATATTTCAAGTTTATCCCATAACTAATAATTCATATTTTATTCACATTTCCCATTACTCCTAACATCCCTTATTAATCGAAAGGATTTAATTAATTATTCCAGTAGCTACCTTCAACTCGTACTATTGGTCCCAACCCCAAACTCATTATAACAATCCCAAATTATATTTTAATTCCCAATAATACTTTTTTTTAAGTTACAATCTATCCAGAAATAAAATTATAATTTCGAGGCTTTTCTGCTCCGATTTTGAAAAATCTTAAAACTATAAAGTTGTGCAGAACGTGATTTTATACAAAAACATGCGTGCATACAACCGAATTCCTCTTAAAGCAGTCCTAAACTTATCATACAATGTTTGTCCTTTTTCTACATATTTCTACCTATGGGTTGTAACACAATTCATCCTCAAAACCTCCACCAAATGATCCCAAACTCCTTATAATTCATTCCAAATGATATACCCAAGTATGTACATGATTTATAACATCAAACCATATCAAAATTATCATGGAATTTTGATGAATTATACTAATCTTATTTTAACTTCAAGAAAATCTACATGATAGAATTCTTTCCCACGAACACATATAAACACAAAATTCCCTCATCAATTAAACCCAAAATTTCATGGTGTTAATTATAATTTCATCAAAGAAACAATCCTAAATAATTTCCATTTCAAGAATTACATCAAAATCATCAAATTTTCATCTTTGAATTATAGTTTTTATAGATGTTTATCCCCTATAATTTAACCCGGATATTATACTCGCTAATTGGAACAAGAATTACACTTGCCTTAAGGTGTAGGTCTAATCCTTTGGTGAAGATGTATATAGAATAATTCCTCCTCCTTTCCAATCACTTTTTCGGTGGTGGTTCAACCCTTGGTTTGCTCTCAAAACCCCTCCTCTTACTAGAATTCTCTCCATTCCTCTCCTTAGTCTTTTGGTAAATGATCTCTTGGTTGAACACACTCTAATCTTAAATAATAAAACTCCAATCCCATAGCTACTATTCACCTCCCTCGAAAAATGACCAAAATACCCCTCTGGGGTGTCCTTTTGGTTCCCAGTTGACCCTAGACCCAAATCAAACCCCCCAAGTAGACTTTTCTACCTATTTAAACCCTTATGGACTTATTGGCGCTGTCGAAATGACCATATGGATAACTTAAAAATAATTTCCCTTTTTGCCCTTTTAATTTAGTCCCGACACGACACACACGTGCGTCCCGACTTAATTTCAATAATTTGCGTTTTATTCACTCGCAACCATATAATCATATATTACTTTTAATCACTAAATAATCTTCAATATCAACCACATATTACTTTATTCTCTAGTAATATTAAATTCGGATTAATTCCCATTATTATTCATAATTAATTTTAATTAATCCCCATTTTACTTTTAATTAATCCTATTTTAAAAGTCATTAAAATTACGGGGTATTACAAAACCATTGTCCAGTTATTGGGTCAGGCGTCTACACCAATAGCAACGCAGTGCACGTGCCAACGCGTAATGATTAGTAAAAAAGTACGTTGTCAGTACCCGGCACCCGAGGAATGGGAAGTGTGTATATCAGAAAATAATTATGTGACACCCCACCTAATTAAACCTTGGGTGATAAAGCCTTAATTTAATTTAAACATGTTTCTTAAATGGTTCATTCTTAGCATCACGGGCGAAAACTTTTTAAATTACCAACCACCTAAGTGAAAATTAAGCTAGTGCCAAATTTCATCTTCCTTAGCAGAATAAACAACCCATACAAAACGATAAAATTTCAGCAATACTAAAACAATTCGCATAAATAACCGAATACAGATAAAGTCTTGCCGAAAACCAGGGCCAAGAAAAACAACTCAAAATCCAAAATCAGAATAACTGTAAAAGTAAAGATTGGACAACATGTCCCAACTAAGAGTACCAAAACTGAGATCCTGCATTAGAACTGAAAAAGAGAAAACATCTAAACAATCCCTGCAACATCCACACGTGATGCAGCTCCCAAATCCCTGTAATGAAATCATGTTGGGTGTCCCTGTGGCTAGGCACCTAAAAGTTTTTAAAAAAAATTTACATAGCAAGAGTTAGTACTCAAAGCATTTAAAATATTTTGCAAGCAGTTATCACAATTGAGTTATTGATTACACATATTAAGATTTCGCACACTCCTTTGAGCTTCCTCACCTCTCTTCTATAGTGCATGTCTAACGAGGGTACTTAGTTCACCTAGTTGTACTACCCCAGTTAACTAGATCAGAATACCCCAGTGCATGTACCCCCTCACTAAGTCCCCATAACCTACTCACATTATTTTAATAATCCATATTTCATATGCTATAAATGTAGATAACTTACTTACTTCTTGTTATCCTTATTCTTATAATAATTACATCACGCTACTTAATTATTACTAAGATATTTTCAATCCATCTCATTATCTACTATCCTAAGTCAGTAGATTTACATATGGAATACATTTTATCACGCAACATGTATTAAATATTAGTTATTACTAACATATCCTTTTGACACACATAAAGGACTCTTGGTTCGGAATGATTCATCGACTCCAAGTGAGAGTTGGTTCGGAATGATCCATCGAACCTAACTATATATATATATACACACATATTCTGGTTCGGGACTCTTTCATCGCGACACCAGTTTAAGGTTTGGTTCGGCATTTTTACATCGACGCCAAACATATAATAACTTTATGTTAGTTTGTAATATCTCATCGACCCTAACATAATTAATTTAGGTATAATTCTCTTAACCCAAAAATTCATATAATTTAGTAGGTACACACCCGACCTTTCAAATCATGCCCATATGTAATATATTTTACTTATATTCACCGTACTCATTAATTTACGATTTATTTCACTATCGCATTTATTCGAGTATTCACGCAACTCTAAGGGTCCTAGTTACCCCTCCCTTGATTCAGTAGTTAATCTATCTCTAACCTACTGGTATTTTTTTGCAATTGACTCTCACTCTTTCCGTAACTAAATTCTCACATTCCCGACACACGACTCAATCGGTTACCTTCCCGTCAGTCCATTTCTCCAAATTTCACACTCAATCATTTATGAAGAAATCTCACGGTACACCTACTGGTATCTATTAAGTCCCTTCATAGGTAAAATGTCATCACAAAAATTCCCATTAAGTGACGGTAATTGATAAGAAATTTATCCACAAAATTCTCTAAAGTACAGCCAGGGTCGATCGATCGATGGGATATGGTCGATCGATCGATGGGATATGGTCGATCGATCAACATTCTAAGGTCGATCGATCGATCGAGCAGTGACAGACCCAGATCGTCTTCTTCATACGGGTTACACCATTTTTGTTTATCCATCTCCCATGATAATTCACCATACTTGCAACTAATAATTTCTAATCATTCCTACATATTCTGGGATGATTACTAACGATCTAAAACAACAAAATCATTACAAATTTCATCCAAATTAACTAAAAATCTTATTATTATTCAATAACCCTAAAAATACAATCTTTCCATCTTTTCATCATAAGTCCAGATTTTTAGTTCGATTTAATCATCAAGTCTTCTATGATATCAGATTATTTGGAGATCAAAAACGTTCTACATGAAATCCCTATCAATCATGGACCATATTCAAGTGTTTGCCCCCAAAAATATCATAAAAATTATGTTCTTCCTAAAACTTATATATGGGTATTATAACTCAATTTAGTTTGCAAATAACCACTTGCCTTATGTTTTGTAAGGTCTGATTTCATGGTTGTTGTTGACGATTGATGATTCTTATCCTTCAATCCTTCTTCCCAACAAGTTGGTAGTGAAATCTCCTTTGAATTCTCCATACTTCCTTCTTTTGCCTTAGGAAATTATTTCTCTCTTCTCTCTAATGGCTATGGTGTATTTCCCTCCTCTCTAAACCTAGCCTCCAACTCTTATAATCTGACTTAGGGTTCCAAAATTCGTAGGTCTCCTCACCCTTAAATGTAAAGAGACCAAAATGCCCTCTTATGGTCCCGGTTTAGCCCAAAAATGACCTGGCACTCAACTAGTACCCCCCGAGTACACTATTTTAACTAATTCGACCCTTTTGGAATCATCTGTGGACTCTAATTATCTTTTGAGTATCTTAAAATATGTTTCTCATCTCACCTTCAATTTTGTCTACGCGCGACACTCGGTCGAGATAACTCAGGTACGTTCATATAAATCGCTAGGCCGTACATATCAACATTCAATATTTACTATTCACATTTAGTAAATTTTTAATCGTCATATTAATCAGTGTCTAACTTTTATTAATCATTATTATTATTACATCACACTAAATTACTCTACTCACGTAATTTAATTTAAAATGTATCACATTAAATTACTCTACTCACGTAATTTAAATAAAACGTATTTTCACATTAAATTACTCTACTCACATAATTTAAATAAAACGTATTTTCCTAACTATGCAGAAATGCGGGGTATTACATACTTCCCCTCTTACGAAGGAATTTCGTCCTCGAAATTTAGAAATACCTGCGGTGAATAATTCTAGATACTGTTCTTGCATATCCTCCTCCCATTCCCAAGTAGACTCATCCATATTGTGATGTCCCCACTGTACTCGCACTAAAGGTACCACCTTGGATCGTAGTTTGCGCTCACTATAATCCAGAATAGCCACGGGTCTTTCCTCATATGAGACATCTGGATGCAAGTCAATCTCCTCCAGTGGAATGTGCCAGAAGGCTCTCTCACTCCTCTTGTATTTCTTCAGTGATGCCACATGGAATACATCGTGTATTCGCTGAAGATGCTCGGGGAGTCCCAATCTGTAAACTATCGGTCCCACCCTCTCAATGATAGGAAATGGTCCCACATATCTCGGTGCTAACTTCCCCTTCTTCCCGAGCCTCATAATCTCCTTCATAGGAGATACCTGAATTAACACATGGTCGCCCGCATCTAGTTCCACGTGTCTCCTACTGGCGTCAGCATAACTCTTCTGCCTATCCTGAGCTATTCGATTATGTCCTCGAATCAACTCTATTTTGGAAGAAGTCTCATGTATCATCTCTGGTCCCAATAGCTTGTTATCCCCCACCTCTAACCAACCGGTGGGCGAACGAAAAGGCCTCCCATAAAGTGCCTCGTATGGGGCCATACCGATAGTGAATTGGTAAGAGTTGTTATATGCATATTCTACCAAAGGAAGGTATTGATCCCATCCTCCCCTAAAATCTAGGACGCACATCCTCAATATATCCTCTAATATCTGGTTTACCCTTTCAGTCTGACCATCTGTCTACGGGTGATATGCCGTACTCAACCACAAGTCGGTGCCCATGGACTCCTGAAAACTCTGCCAAAAATGTGACATAAATATTTTGTCTCTATCAGACACAATATTAATAGGAACTCCGTGTAGCTTAACGATCTTTGAAATTAATAGCTGTGCATATCGCATCCTATCATAGTCCGTACGAACCGGCAAGAAATGAGATACCTTAGTCAGCCGATCCACTATCACTCATATGGAATCGTGACTCTTCTGCGACGTTGGTAACCCAGTAATAAAATCCATCGAGATACTCTCCCACTTCCACACGGGAATCTCCAGTGGTTGTAGCATCCCCAAAGGTCTCTGATGGTCAACTTTTACAAGATGACATGTAACACACCTTGAGACAAACTCTGAAATGTCTCGTTTCATACCTGACCACCAATATATTTGTCGCATGTCCTAGTACATTTTGTCCCCACCTGGATGTACTGAAAACTTTGACTCGTGTGACTCCATCATTACGGAATGCCTCAAATCATCCTCCTCGGGTACTATTAGTCTACCATTAAACCGTAGTCCACCCTCTGAGCTGATAGAGTAGGACTCTGCCCCCTCGTCCAGTAACTATCGTACTTTGTCCTGACAAAATGGGTCCTCGGCCTGTGCCCTCACTACCCGCATAACACTCTCGGGAGTGATAGCTAAAACTGCCATGTATGCTCTATCTATCTGTCTCATCCTCATGTCGAAGTTCACTCCACTTCGCCTTCTATATTTCTGTTAGCTCTCTGGTAGGTCTTCTGCTTAACGCATTCGCCACCACGTTAGCCTTACCAGGATGATATTTTATATCAAACTGGTAGTCCTTCACGAATTTAATCCACCTAATTTGCCTCATGTTTAGATCCTTCTGAGTGAAAAGATACTAAAGTGACTTATGATCTGTGAATAGAGTGAACTGCTCACCCAGAAGATAGTATCTCCATATCCTCAATGCAAAAACGACTGCTGCCAACTCGAGGTCATGGGTGGGGTAATTCTTCTCATGTGGCTTAAGCTTTCGGGATGCATTAGCTATAGCTTTCTCTTCCTGCTGTAACACACCCCCAAGCCCCTGTAAGGATGTGTCAGTATAGACTCGGTACTCCATTCCGCTCCTAGGCAAGGCAAGAACGGGTGTTGATGTCAACTTGTCCTTTAGCTCATCAAACGCTAACTGACAACAGTCACTCCATATGAAGGGCACTCCCTTCCAAGTCAGGTTCATCAAAGGACCGATAATTTTTTAGAACCCCTGATGAAGTGACGATAATAACCGGCCAACCCCAAAAAGTTGCGAATTTCGGTCGGTGTCATGGGTTGTCCCCACTCCCTCACTGCCGATACCTTACTCGGGTCAACAGCAATGCCTCTGTCGAATACAATGTGGCCTAGGAACTGAACCTCCCGAAGCCAAAATCCACACTTTTCAAATTTGGCGTACAACTGATGATCCCGTAATGTCTGTAGAACCATTCGTAAATGTTCGGTGTGTTCCTCCTCCGTACGAGAGTAGATTAGAATGTCGTATATGAATACAATCACAAACTGGTCTAAAAATTCCCTAAATACCCTGTTCATGAGATCCATGAATACTGCAGGCGCATTAGTGAGCCCAAACGGCATTACTCTGAACTCGTATGACCCATACCACGATAGGAAAGTGGTCTTAGGTACATCCTCTTCACGAATGTGCAATTGGTGGTAACCCGACCTCAAATCGATCTTTGAGAAGTACGCAACCCCTCTCAACTGATCAAACAAGTCATCAATCCTCGGTAATGGATACTTATTACGTATCATCACTTTGTTCAGCTCCCTGTAATCTACACACAGACGAAGTGAACCATCCCTTTTCTTTACAAATAACACCGGCGTACCCCATGGTGATGTACTCCGTCTAATGAAACCCTGTCCTAAGAGCTGCTGAATCTATTCTCTCAGCTCTCGTATCTCTAAAGGAGCCATGAAATACGGTGCTCTGGCCATCGATCTCGTCCCCGGTGCTAGGTCAATAAAGAACTCTATCTCCCTGCTAGGTGGTAACCCTGGTATATCCTAAAAGACATCCTTGAAATCCCTCACAACTGGGATTGAATCCAGAGAAAAGACAACCCCATGTGAGATCTCCTCCTTAATATAATATAAATGAGTGCGCGATCCTCCCTCGGGGAGGGGCATTGCCACAAGGAACATCTACTGTCCCGAGATTGAAAACACGATAGTCCTCTCGTAGTAATCTACCATTTTCCTATAACGCGCCAACCAATCCATGCCTAGGATGACCGTCATAACCCTCCATATTCAGCACTAGGAGGTCCGCCGCTAGACTCAATCTCCCGACCATAATGTCCACACCCTTACAAATCAAATGTATAAGGGACCCACTACCTATAGATGACTCCACGCACATAAGATGAGTGTCAGTTATTGCTAAGAGGCCGGCTGCCCGTGAAAATCTAGTGGCAATAAACGAATGCATCGCCCCCGTATCAAATAAAATACCACCATCATGTCCATGAACAGGAAACATACCCGCGACTGCCGGCGGTGCTGGCTGAAATGGAATGTCACGGACATTGAACACACGCCCGTAGTGCATCTGGCCTGGCTGCGGGGCCTGTGCTGCTGCTGGGGCTAACGGATCCTGCTTCCCCTGTTGGGCACCTTGTTGTTGTGCCCTGTCTTGCTATGGATAATTTCTACTCTTGTAACCCTGCTGGCCACAAGTGAAACACTGACCCTGAAACTGCCTCTGACCTTGGCCCTGTTGGTGCTGACGTTGGCCCTGTTGACCTTAGCCTTGCTGTCCTCCACATTGGTTCCCTTGGCCCTGTCGGCCCTGAGGAACTGGCTGCTGGGGACCCTTCCGGCCCTGTCTGTCAAAGCGATGCCTCCCATGCTTAAACTTCTTAGCAGAGTTCCCTTATCGGGAATCCTGCCCTAGCTGGCCCACTGTTTGCTGCTGTGGTGTGCTGCTGCCACTACTTCCACCTACTTTGTACGGTTAGCTAGGCTCACCTCTCTTATTTCCCTTCGCATGAAAGCAGTGATCCTGATAGTGTAGTAGACCGGCATTGACGACATCTATATAAGTTACCAACGCCGAATTGCCGATCAAATGTTGTCTGATTCTCCAGGTCAAGCCATCCAAAAATTTTGACTTCTTCCGCTCCTCATCGCTCACCTCATTTGGCACAAAGTTAGCCAAGAAGGTAAACTCCTCCTTATAATCAGCAACTAAGCGATCATCCTGAACCACCTCGCTGAATTTCTTCCTCATCTCTGACTCTACTGCTGGAGGAAAATACTTGTGGTCAAACCGCACCCAAAACTCAGAAATTGCCATTGTGTCCCTTTCCTCGGTGGTGGTAACTGACTCTCACCACTGTAAGGCCGCTCCTGACAGACAGAAAGTGGCTAGCATTTGTTTCTGTACCTTGGTGCACTCTAGCACGCGTAAGTGGCGCTGGATATTTTTCTTCCAGTTGCACGCCTCCACTACATCGGTACTAACCTGGAACTCAGGTGGATGCCCTTTCTGAAATGTCTCTCTGACTCGCGGCCAAGTAAATGGCCCTGCTGGGGCCTGAACTACCGGTGCCAAGGGAGGAGGAACTTGGGGCTAAGGAAAATGGGCTGCCATGGCCCTCATCGTTATCTCGACTACCTGAGCCACTATCACTGCAACCTGAGTAGTGGAAATTAACTCGGGTGGGGGTGGTGGCAGCGGCACCTGTGGCTCCTGATGAACCTCCCTCACCTCATCTCTGGCTTCAGCCCTCTCTGCTCGCTGCCTCCTCGGTGGCATCTGAAATAAGATCAAATTGTATAAGTACACAGTTTATACAAAATTTTAAGAGCAGATGTACGATAACCCAAAAGCGGATAGTGAATCAACAGTCCTAATAGTAGGGCTCTAATACAACCAAACGCTACGTTGAAACACAGTAAGCCGTACAAATCCTATGGATACTAGAACCTGATGCTCTGATACCATCTGTGACACCCCACCTAATTAAACCTTGGGTGATCAAGCCTTAATTTAATTTAAACATGTTTCTTAAATGGTTCATTCTTAGCATCACTGGCGAAAACTTTTTAAATTACCAACCACCTAAGTGAAAATTAAGCTAGTGCCAAATTTCATCTTCCTTAGCAGAATAAACAACCCATACAAAACGATAAAATTTCAGCAATACTAAAACAATTCGCATAAATAATCGAATACAAATAAAGTCTTGCCGAAAACCACGGCCAAGAAAAACAACTCAAAATCCAAAATCAGAATAACTGTAAAAGTAAAGATTGGACAACATGTCCCAACTAAGAGTACTAAAACTGAGATCCTGCACTAGAACTGAAAAAGAGAAAACATCTAAACAATTCCTGCAACATCCACACGTGATGCAGCTCTCAAATCCCTGGAATGAAATCATGCTGGGTGTCCCTGTGGCTAGTCACCTAAAAGTTTTTTAAAAAATTTTACATAGCTAGAGTTAGTACAAAAAACATTTAAAATATTTTGCAAGCAGTTATCACAATTGAGTTATTGATTATACATATTAAGATTTCGCACACTCCTTTGAGCTTCCTCACCTCTCTTCTATAGTGCATGTCTAACGAGGGTACTTAGTTCACCTAGTTGTACTACCCCAGTTAACTAGATCAGAATACCCCACTGCATGTACCCCCTCACTAAGTCCCCATAACCTACTCGCAGTATTTTAATAATCCATATTTCATATGCTATAAATGTAGATAACTTACTTACTTCTTGTTATCCTTATTCTTATAATAATTACATCACGCTACTTAATTATTACTAAGATATTTTCAATCCATCTTATTATCTACTATCCTAAGTCAGTAGATTATACATATGGAATACATTTTATCACGCAACATGTATTAAATATTAGTTATTACTAACATATCCTTTTTACACACATAAAGGACTCTTGGTTCGGAATGATTCATCGACCCCAAGTGAGAGTTGGTTCGGAATGATCCATCGACCCCAATTATTTATATATATATATATATATATATATATATACACACACGTATTCTGGTTCGGGACTCTTTCATCGCGACACCAGTTTAAGGTTTGGTTCGGCATTTTTACAACGACCCCAAACATATAATAACTTTATGTTAGTTCGGAATATTTTATCGACCCTAACATAATTAATTTAGGTATAATTCTTTTAACCCAAAAATTCATATAATTTAGTAGGTACACACCCGACCTATCAAATCATGCCCGTACGTAATATATTTTACTTATATTCACCGTACTCATTAATTTACGATTTATTTCACTATTGCATTTATTCGAGTATTCACGCAACTCTAAGGGTCGTAGTTACCCCTCCCTTGATTCAGTAGTTAAGCTATCTCTAACCTACTGGTATTTTTTTGGAATTTACTCTCACTCTTTCCATAACTAAATTCTCACATTCCCGACACACGACTCAATCGGTTACCTTCCCGTCAGTCCATTTCTCCAAATTTCACGCTCAATCATTTATGAAGAAATCTCACGGTACGCCTACTGGTATCTATTAAGTCCCTTCATAGGTAAAATGTCATCACTAAGGTTCCCATTAAGTGACGGTAATTGAGAAGAAATTTATCCACAAAATTCTCTAAAGTACAGCCAGGGTCGATCGATCGACTGCTCGATCGATCAACATTCTAGGGTCGATCGATCGATCGAGCAATGACAAACCCAGATCGTCTTCTTCACATGGGTTACACCATTTTTGTTTATCCATCTCCCATGATAATTCACCATACTTGCAACTAATAATTTCTAATCATTCCTACATATTCTGGGATGATTACTAACGATCTAAAACAACAAAATCATTACAAATTTCGCCCAAATTAACTAAAAATCTTCTTATTATTCAAGAACCCTAAAAATACAATCTTTCCATCTTTTCATCATAAGTCCAGATTTTTAGTTTGATTTAATCATCAAGTCTTCTATGATATCAGATTATTTTGAGATCAAAAGCGTTCTACATGAAATCCCTATCAATCATGGACCATATTCAAGTGTTTGCTCCCAAAAATATCATAAAAATCTTGTTCTTCCTAAAACTTATATATGGGTATTATAACTCAATTTATTTTGCAAATAACCACTTGCCTTATGTTTTGTAGGGTATAATTTCGTGGTTGTTGTTGATGATTGATGATTCTTATCCTTCAATCCTTCTTCCCAACAAGTTAGTAGTGAAATCTCCTTTGAATTCTTCCTACTTCCTTCTTTTGCCTTAGGAAATTGTTTATCTCTTCTCTCTAATGGCTATGGTGTATTTCCCTCCTCTCTAACCCTAGCCTCCAACTCTTATAATCTGACTTAGAGTTCCAAAATGGTAGGTCTCCTCACCCTTAAATGTAAAGAGATCAAAATGCCCTTGTATGGTCCCGGTTTATCCCAAAAATGACCCGGTACTCAACTAGTACCCCCGGGTACACTATTTTGACTAATTCGACCCTTTGGATATCATTTGTGGTCTCTAAATTATCTTTTGAGTCTCTTAAAATATGTTTCTCATCTCACCTTCAATTTTGTCTACGCACGACACTCGGTCGAGATAACTCAGATACGTCCATATAAATCGCTAGGCCGTACATATCAACATTCAATATTTACTATTCACATTTAGTAAATTTTTATTCGTCATATTAATCAATGTCTAACTTTTATTAATCATTATTATTGTTGATGTAAAAAATTAGATTGATTCTAATTATTTAATCACAGATAAATATAAATGAGACAAAGAATTTTAAAGTGGTTCAGTCTTATAAGAATGGCCTACGTCCACTGTTTCTGTTATTGCCAAGTGTTTTGGAATTCTCGATATGTAATTCTATCAAGAAATTCCGGTCCCTTTGAATGAGGGTGATACAATGTATTTATAGCCCTTGGGTTGTACATGTGAAAGGGTAAACAATTAATGCCCTTTAAGAATATACATCTGTATGATAAGCATTCAATGAATAGTTGAACTGTTGATTATCTGGCAATCAATGCTGTGGCCGAGATGCAGCTCGGACCGCCTTAGTTCCTTGTCGTTCAGGAGTTCGTCGGAGTGTTGGAGTTCCTCGGAGTGTTGGAGTTCCTCGGTGTGCACTTGTTGCTCGGAGTGGGTGTGACTTAGTCGGGGAGCTATTATGCCACGTAGGTTGACACGTGTCTTCTTTTTATTCGTCTATGTCAGCATATTAATTTTGGTATCAACAGAAGCCTCCAATGTTCCATATTTCTGTTGATACTGTTGAAGAAGCTAGTACTCAATCAGCGTTGGAAAACCAAGCATTCCAATTAATGGCTAAGAACCAAGCCTTGTTTGAGCTGTCCAAGAAAGTTAGAGAATTGGAACAACAACTCTCTTCAAAGGAATCAGTATTGAAGACTAATGAACTTTTCATCCAGAGTCTTAACGAGAAGATTGTAAGGTTGACCTTTCAATTTCACAAACAGCCCAGGGAGTTCTGGATGGGTGGATACATCGAAGCACTATTCCATTTAGATGATCGTATCCAGAATGCCAATAATGAGGGCTACAAGCAAGGTTGGCTGAATGCCTTGGGCGTGCTGAAGCTCGAACAAGGACATTACCTATGGGACTATTATGATCCTGGGGTACTTGACTTGCCTGTGCCACCGTATAAATTGGACATGGAATGGATCCCAGCTCGTGCCATTCCTCGGAGCTTAATTGCAAAATACCTCGGTGACTACAATCTTCATTCTCAGATCGAGGTATCTCGTCCCGAGCATCTACTGGACACACTTCAATAATGAACGTCAGAATGCTTCGAGATATTAACTTCATTAATTCTCCCCTTTGCCTGGAAGATCCTCCTGCTGGCGAGGAGCCTATTTCAAAAGAAAAAGGGAAAAGACCAGTAGAATAGGAAATTCTGATGTAATAATTAGTACACAATTTAATATCAATGTAATAAATTTGTGTAATTCATTTTGAATTTGATGAAAGAGTTTCATTTTTGTTTGCAAATTTGTATTGCTATTGTCTTGTACTTGTCAAACATTTTATATTTGTGCTTGCATAACAATATTGTGTGGTTCGTCAACCAACTTGGTAATAAAAATTACAAGTATTAGTAATATTGCTCGATCACTTAATAATAAAGTAATGAGTATAAAAATGTTTAAAATTTTTCCAACCAACCAAGGTTGTTAAATTGTGCTTGTCGACCAATTATAGTTAGTGGGTTTTTATCCCCGACCAGCTATACTTGGTACAATTTGGAATATTTTCTCCTCGTCGACCAACTACAGTTAGTGGGTTTTAATCCCCGACCAACCATACTTGGTACAGTTTGGAATATTTTGTATTTTCTGGAATCTTACCTCCCGACCAACATAAGTTGGCATTTGAGAGCATATCTTGTTTCCTAACCAAACACGTTGGCATTTTTAGGAATGTTGATGTTGTTCTCGCCCTTTTACCAACCGGAGTTGGTCTGAGTTCGAACTATCATATCCACTTGCCCTTTTACCAAATTTGGTCTGAGCCAGTGTCAGACTCCTAACAAAAGGAGTATGGTTTCCTAACCAACCGGAGCTGGTATTTTTAGGAATATCGTGTTCTCGCCCTTTTACCAATCGGAATTGGTCTGCGTTCGAACTATCATATCCACTCGCCCTTTTACCAACCGGAGTTGGTCTGAGACAGTGTCAGCCTCCTAACCAAAGGAGTATGGTTTCCTAACCAATCGGAGCTGATATTTTTAGGAATATCGTGTTCTCGCCCTTTTACCAATCGGAATTGGTCTGAGTTCGAACTATCATGTCCACTTGCCCTTTTACCAACCGGAGTTGGTCTGAGCTAGTGTACGCCTCCTAACCAAAGGAGTATGGTTTGTTCTCGCCCTTTTACCAACCGGAGTTAGTCTGAGCTTGAACTATCGTGTTGTTTTTACTGCCGAGCAGCGTAGTGTTACACACTAGTATTCCCCGAAAAACTTTCAATAAAAGGAGAGAAGATGGAGAAATATCATCGTTTTATTCATATTGATGGAACTGCTTTACATTTTACATCACTGATAATACTTGCGTAGGTGTTCAGCATTCCATGCATTCTTAAATTCCTCTCCTTCTAGAGTTGTTATTCGGTAGGTTCCTGATCGAACAACTTCTGTAACTCGGTAAGGTCCATGCCAGTTTGCCTCTAACTTATTGTGCTTCTGAATGACCTTCTTTAGCACGTAATCTCCTTCTTTTAAGTCGCATTTCTTCACCCTCTTGTTGTAGAACAGGGTTGTTCGTTGTTGGTAAGCAGCATTCCTAATGGCTGCCTCTTCTCTAACCTCCTCGAGCATGTCCAGATCTAATCTTCTCATTAAGTCGCTGACTGGGGAATTGAAATTCAGCACTCTGTGTGTTGGGAGACCCAACTCGGCAGGTATTACTGCCTCACTTCCAAATTCCAGCATATATGGTGATTCTCCAGTTGCTGCTCGGGGGGTTGTTCGGTAAGCCCACAATACTGACTGTAGCTCATTAATCCAATTAGCTTTAGCCTCACTTAGCCTCTTCTTCAAACCATTTAGTAATGTTTTGTTCGTCACTTCAGTCTGTCCATTACTTTGAGGATGGACTGGTGCTGAATGAACCTTTAAAATGTTTGACTGATGACAATAGGCGACAAACTCCTCGTTATCAAATTGTGTTCCATGGTCTGTGATGAAGGCATGAGGGAGACCATATCGGCAGATGATGTTCTTCCAAATGAACTGATACACCTTCTCGTATGTCATATCAATCAGAGGTTCATCTTCTACCCACTTAGTAAAGTAATCCACTGCGACGACGAGGTACTTGAATCTTCATCGGGTCGTTGGTAGTGGTCCAACCAAATCCATTCCCCACATGGCAAAATGGCCAAGGGGAAGTTACGGGTGTCAGCAATGCTTGTGGAGTTCGTCGTATGGAGGAAAAACGTTGGCATTTATCACATCTCTTAGCATAGGCTATACAATCAGCCCTCATCGTTGGCCAGTAGTATCCCAGCATCATCACCCTTTGCAAAAGTGTCTGACCTGCTACATGGGCTCCACAGGACCCTTCATGGATCTCTTCAATCAATTCTTTCACCTCAGAGGGATGTACACATCTTTGCAAACCTGCCATAATTCCTCGTCTATACAAAATACCATTAGTTAGTACATACCGAGCAGCTTTAAACTTCAATTTCTTGGCAGCGAGCTTATCCTCCAGTAATTCTCCCTCCTCAATATATGCCCTGATGGGATCCATCCAAGATGGTCCTAAATCAAGGGTAATAATATTCATCGTCAGGTCTTCATCTATGCTCTGACTTTCTAATACTTCAATTGGTATCGTTCTTCGCAGCTCGGTCCGAGTAGCTGATGCTAGTCGGGCCAGTGCATCTGCTTGTGCATTCTCCATTCTTGGTATTCTGATCAATTGAATGGCATCAAATTCTGTCAATAACTCCATCACCTTTGCATGATACTTGACCATGAATTCTCCTTTAACTGCATATGTTCCCATCATCTGATTCACAATTAATTGAGAATCACTAAATACCATCACTTGTTGCGCTTCCATAGTCTTTGCTAAATTAAGACCTGCTATCATGGCCTCATACTCATCCTCATTATTGGAAGCTTTGAATTGGAATCGCAGGGCGTATTCCATGTCGACCTCGTCTGGAGTGCTCAAAACTATTTCCGCGCCACATCCTGGAGTGCAAGATGAGACATCTTCATATAGCCTCCATATAGGTAACCCGTCTTCGAATTTCTTATCTGACAAAGTTCCTCGGTGAAATATTTGTTATTTTCTTTCCTCCTCCCCTGATATTTCTCGCTCCTCGTCGATCATCTCTTCTCTCCCTTTTACCAACCGGAGTTGGTCTGAGCTCGAATTTGATGATCCTTCAATATCCACAAGCCCTTTTATCAACCGGAGTTGGTCTGAGCTTGTGTTTGTTAACCCTGTAACATCCACAGGTTGATCAGCGAGCAACTTTTGTTCCTCGGGGGTATCAGGATATGTAAACTCTGCTATAAAGTCTGCTACAGCATGCCCTTTTAGTGATGATCTGGGTTCACACACAATATCATATTCACCGAGCTCTACTGCCCAGTACATCAGTCTCCCTGATTTTTCTGGCTTATGAAGGGCTTGTCTCAATGGCATGTCGGTATACACGACGATGGTATGGGCCTGGAAGTATGGCCTCATTCTTCTACTTGCCTCAATTAACGCCAATGCCAATTTTTCCAGCTTTGGGTACCTGATCTCTGCACCTCAGAAAGCCTTACTTGTGAAATAAATTGGCTTCTGGGCTCCATTCTCTATTCTGATCAATACCGAGCTGACTGCATTCTCTGATACTGCCAGGTACAAGTACAACTTTTCTTCCATTACTGGTCTGGACAACAGTGGAGGTGCTCCCAAATATTTCTTCAAGTCTTGAAAGGCTTTTTCACATTCATCATTCCACTCGAAAGGTTTTTGAAGTGTTTTGAAGAATGGGAGGCATCTATCGGTTTCTCGGGATACAAATCTGTTGAGCGCTGCAACTCGTCCTGTAAGACTCTGCACCTCTTTCTTCGTTGTCGAAGATCGTAACCCTAAAAGAGCTTTGATCTTTGCTGGATTCTCCTCAATGCCTCGCTGGTTGACAATGTATCCGAGGAACATTCCTTTTCGTACCCCAAATGTGCACTTCGTCGGGTTGAGCTTCATTTGGTATTTATCCAGTTGATCAAAGGTCTGACCTAAGTCAACTAGATGATCAACAGCTTTCTTTCTCTTTGTCAGCATATCATCGACATAGACTTCCATATTGCAACTGATTTGTTCGGTAAAAACCTTGTTCATCAGCCGTTGGTATGTCGCTCCTGCATTTTTCAAACCAAAAGGCATGACATTATAACAATAAGTTCCCCTAGGGGTGATAAAAGAAGTACTTTCCCTGTCTTCAGGTTTCATTTTGATCTGGTTGTAGCCAGAGTAAGCATCCATGAAGCTGAGCAGCTCGTGTCCCGAGGTAGCATCCACTAGTTGATCAATTCTGGGCAATGGAAAGTGATCCTTTGGGCATGCCTTGTTGAGATCGGTGAAATCAACACACATTCTCCATTTATTGTTTTTCTTCTTTACCATCACCACATTTGCTAACCAGTCCGGATATTTCACATCTTCAATGAATTGGGCTTTCTGGAGCTTCTCGACCTCCTCTTATATAGCTTGATTCTTCTCGGGACTAAATACTCTTCTTCTCTGCTTTACAAGCTCGATCTCCTTATTCGCATTGAGCTCATGACATAAGAAGTTTGGATCTATTCCTGTCATGTCTTCATGACTCCATGCAAAAGTTTTCTTTCTGTTTCTCAAGAAAGTTATCAACTCCTGTTTTATTGAAGCATCCAACGTTGACCCTATCAGGGTTATTCGTTCAGGGTGCTCGTCGTCCAGAATAACATTTTCTGTAGATTCCACCACCGGTCCTTTTACAAGTTGGGATTCATCTCTAGGATCTAGTGTTTCAATTTCTGTACCTTCATCCACCTGGTAGGTAGTAGTGTTTTTCCTTGACTCTTCAAGCTCCTCTTGCTCGGCAGACGAGTAATAGCATTCCCGAGCTACTTTTTGATCACCTTTCACAACTCCTACTCCGAAATTTATTGGGAATTTTAAACACTGATGTACTGTAGATGGAACTGCTTCGAACTTCTTCAAACCAACTCTTCCCATGATGATGTTGTAAGCTGATTGCACATTATTATCCATCACAAAGAAACGTATTCTTTATGTTCGACAAGCAGGCCAAGTTCCAATGAATATATCCAACTTGATCGTCCCAAGTGGAAAAACCTTCTCGCCAGTAAAACCCAAGAGAGGTCTATGATAAGGCTCCAATTGAGATAATTTTAAATTTAAACTGTCAAAGCATGAGTAGAACATGATGTCTGCCGAACTACCATTATCTACCAGAACCCTTGAAATCACTACTTCTTTCATCCTCATTTTGATCACCAAAGGGTCATCGTGAGGGTAGAGAACACATGCAAGGTCATTTTTTTGAAAAATCAATGACCAACTTCTCTTTGTTTATCTTCCTCGGGCGATCCTCCTCAGCCAAATTTATTCGCTGAATGTACGAGCAAGCTTGAGCTTCTCCAAGGTAAGCTTTTCTTTTTGCAGTAAGGTCTCCTCCTCCTGCATCTCCTCCTGTAATGACATTACAATCAAATGACCCAAAGCGTATTGAAAATACCTCTCGTTCTGGCTGCCTTGGTTTCTTGGGAAGATCGGGGTCATCATCTGGATCATCTTCATGGTTTCTCTTCTTTTTCTCCTCTACTTGACGAGGAGATCTAAACCTTTCTCTAGTTCGGTCATTATTTCTTCTTTCGCCTCCCCGATCAACATACTTTGTTAGCTTCCCTCTTCGGATGAGTGTTTCAATCTCGTTCTGAAGAGCTATGCAATTTTTGGTCATATGGCCATGATCCTTATGGAACTCGCAATATTTCTCCCTATTTCTCGTGTCAGGGTCTGACCTCAGCTTCTTTGGCCACTTTACTTCCTCGTTATTCTTGATTTCTTCCAAGACATGATTAATACCCATTTTCAAAGGAGTATAATTATCGAATTTCTTCAGGACTTCCCATGACGACTTATTATTCTTGGAATGCTTGTCACCGCCATTGCCCTTATGCTCTTTCTTCTTAGATTTGTCGTCTTCCACCTTGGTTTCTTTATCCATATTTTTCTTCGCAGCCATAGCCTCCTCGGCATTCATGATTTTGGCCGCTTTTGCCATCAACTCTGACATAGTTGTAGGTGGATCTTTGGCTAAAGTGTAATACAACTTGTTAGGCAACAACCCACTCATCAAGGCGGTGATTATTGTCTTTTCTTCATAATCTATGACTTCCAGCTTCTCGTTATTGAAACGAGTTATGTAATCTCTAGTACTCTCACCAGATTTTTGTCTAACACTTAACAAGTGTGCTACTCGTTTTACTGGATTTGCTCCAAAACAAAAATTGCCGATGAATAACTCGGCCAATTGAAAGAAAGTTGAAATCTTACCCCGAGGAAGATTGTTGTACCATATCTGGGCAGATCCAGTAAGAGTTCCTGAGAATGCTCTGCATCTCATCTCGTCGGGGACGGCATAGATGTCGGCAGCAGCTTGATATTGCTCTATGTGCAGAACAGGATCTATCTTTCCATCATATTTGGGGGTCACCACAGGTGCTTTAAACTTTGACGGGGTAGGAAAATCCATAATGGCCTGGACAAAAGGTGTCCCTTGAACAAAAGATCTTTGTAGGGGATTCTTCGCCTTAGCCATTTCTCCCAATCTATCCTCCAACCGCTGAATGGAACCTTTCCACGCATCATTTCCTTCCTCGGGCTTATTAGTTCGAGAAATTGATTGTTCTGACGTAGCCTCCTGAGATCTATCTTGACGAGCAACTGGTCGTGATTGTGCTGATCCTTCTCTTAGATCTTATGGTTGTCGAAAACTCCTCGACATGGTCTTGGGTGGACTCCTATTCCTCCTAGGGCCTAATCGGCTGAAAGGAGATACCCTACTCAGTCTTTCCAAGGAACTGGGTCTCTCTGGAGAGAGAGTGATACGTTGCTCAGTATCTGTAGCCCGTATTGAAGAAGTTCGCCGAGGTTGATAAGAGAAATCATCAGACTCCTCATTACGATACGCATCTGTACGCCTGGATCGTGAAGAAAGTAAATAGGTTTGCCTCTGACCACTTCGTTGTCCCGAATGTGCAGGTACACCGCCATGAAGGGTCTGTATGAGTTGTCGCATTGTCTCTTGCATGGCGGTTTGTCCTTGAGCCAGATTCGTCATAATTCCAGCCAGATCTGGAGGTGCAGAGGGATTTGGAGGATTTCCAGCATTTCCAGCATTTCGATTGCTGGATTTCGGATTATCTGCCATTGATGATGAATGATTTTTGGTGAAAAACGATAACAACAGTCGTTTCCCACAGACGGCGCCAATCTGTTGATGTAAAAAATTAGATTGCTTCTAATTATTTAATCACAGATAAATATAAATGAGACAAAGAATTTTAAAGTGGTTAAGCCTTATAAGAATGGCCTACGTCCACTGTTTCTGTTATTGCCAAGTGTTTTGGAATTCTCGATATGTAATTCTATCAAGAAATTTTGGTCCCTTTGAATGAGGGTGATACAATGTATTTATAGCCCTTGGGTTGTACATGTGAAAGGGTAAACAATTAATGCCCTTTAAGAATATACATCTGTATGATAAGCATTCAATGAATAGTTGAACTGTTGATTATCTGGCAATCAATGCTGTGGCCGAGATGCAGCTCGGACCGCCTTAGTTGCTTGTCGTTCAGGAGTTCCTCGGAGTGTTGGAGTTCCTAGGTGTGCACTTGCTGCTCGGAGTGGGTGTGACTTAGTCGGGGAGCTATTATGCCATGTAGGTTGACACGTGTCTTCTTTTTATTCGTCTATGTCAGCATATTAATTTTGGTATCAACAATTATTATTACATCACATTAAATTACTCTACTCACGTAATTTAATTCAAAATGTATCACATTAAATTACTCTACTCACGTAATTTAAATAAAACGTATTTTCACATTAAATTACTCTACTCACGTAATTTAAATAAAACGTATTTTCCTAACTATGCAGAAATACGGGGTATTACAAATTATTGCAATCTACTTCCTGAAGTGCGCACATGTGAAGATAGAAATAATGGTTGAAGAAACCCATGATAACACGTAGCGATAAATAACTACCATTACCAAACTTATCAGCATAAAGGTCGATCACCCTGGTCTTGAGTACAATTGAATGGAGAATAGTCTAATACATGCCACGTAGCTAACACATGGCTCTCAGGAATCAACAAGTGTAGTGGACCGAGAATATTGGGGAGATAAGTTTCAATATATGAATAGTGATGAGACGATATGGATGACCAGTCCTAATAGGAATCTATGACTAGTAAATAGGATGAACATAAAGAGACCTGTAAGGATGGGACCCTTGTACTTATAAGTAAGGGTGGCCTCACCTAATTTGAGGACATTGACTTGTATCTTGCACATGATGACTTGGAATATCATCTAGAAATCCTACCATTCCAATCATCCTTTGTTCTTCCAAGAAATATATTACTCTCCCTCCCTTTACCATGGACATAAGTGTAACACCCCGCGCATTCTGGCAATCGAGGTGTCCAGCCTCCACCGCCAAACTACGTCGGGAGTCACTAAATAAGTTATCATTCTCAGCATGTGACAGATATATGAGACACTTAAAAATTTTCCACAAGATAATAATCAAATTTATCCCACAAATATAACCATTCATACAATATTAAAATCCATCACCATGATATCTCAAAAATAAATCAAACTCCAAATAAATATACTCAACTAAAATCATCCAACGATAAATATCTAATGGAAACCATAAACAACTGTGGAGCCAATTGGCCCACTAAGACCATAAATAAAAGTCTCATAATAAATACGACGGAATGGAAAGTAAATCTAAACTACTAAAGCAACTAAAATAAATCTCCAACTGCATTTCCAAAATATCTCCAATCACTCCTATGAAGTTACTCCAACGCTATACCTGAAATGCTAGTCAACACAATGGGTTAGAGCCCACTGAAGGAATACTAGATACTCCTCCCAATTAGGGTCAGTAAACCCAGACAATACCATTATAAATGATAAATATCACAATAGATTACTTAAAATTAATCGAGATATATATTAACAATGCGAGTAAAAATAAACCACCACTATCCACCCATGTAGCTATGTCACCCCAATGTTCAAGTCCAATTATGACATTTTAACACAACATTAGATCCCACAATTTAATTTAATTAATTAATTCCAATTTATTTATGCGATAGAAGTATATCAAGTTCACCTTATTTCGGGTCCTGCACATACTCCTAGGCCGCTTAACTTCTACACCACACCCATTATCCTCACTATAGCTAGTTTGACCAATTTCGTTAGCACTACACATACTCTTAAGGTTCCACGCATGACACGTCACTATAGCCAGTTCGCTCGTATTCTATTATCCCTGCACATATTCGTGACGCCCCACACACCCGCGTCGCTACAACCAGTCGGCCCGTATTCTGTCAGCCCAGCACATACTTGCGATGCAAATTCATTTTAATACCCGTTCTAAGTCTTAGGCATTAATTATAAACTTTTCTCAAGTTATCATTATTTTCTATCACTCCCACCCTTTTATTGAGCATAAATTCCTTATCCTATACCTAGAGGTATCCAAAACACAAGCGTATCCTAGCCTAACATTTAGAAAGAATACCTACCACTGGCTACCACCTAACCTCGCACCTAGGCTCACGATCCAATGGAAATGACGCACAAATTAGCCCCACCCTGGAATCACCCATCCATAAAAAACCACACAATCTAGTCTCATACCTAGAAAGCGTTATCAACAACTAAGGCCTACCTACTAGTCTCATACCTAGCAAGTAACCTAAAAATAAGGTGAGGGCACTAACTACCGCAACAATCATGTCATCCCCGCGGTCTCAATTATTAAAAACATAACAAATCACATATGGCTTATTTTCAACTTATCACAACAATTCTATAAATGAATCGTAAGATCACTATTTATCCAATTTATGTCCTTTTAATTATAATATTAATTAAATAATTCGTTTTCTCATCCATTTATCGGATTTCTATTCACATGCATATTTTTAGGAGCATACAATAATAAATCTCTATTATACAAGATGCACAAAATTAACGTGATTTTACATAACGAAATCAGTTTATAACATCCCTTCAATTTGTTCTACATGATTCTAATGGAATATCAGCCTCTAACCTAAGCATGCAAGGGTTTGGATTCTTAAATCATATTAAAGATTTGAATAAACATAATCCCAAATTTAGTTTCACTTTTCTTAATTAGTCTTTCTAATTTATTTCATGAGAACAATGATTATTAACGTTTAGGTAACATTTAAAATGCATAATACCAAATGGGAACAATATAAATATTCATGTCTATAGAATCATTTGAAGAATATGATTTGATGGTTACATTCCTTCGAGAAAATAATGAAAATATGTTCTTGGACGATTTCGAGAAAACCCGATTCAGCCCTCCAAATCTGGGGTTGAAAATTGATTTAAATAGGGTTTAGATTTTGTAGAAGAGAGAGAATGAAATTATGGGACGCGGATAATTTTTGAGAAGTCTAAAATATGTTTGAAAAGGCCTAAACCCGTCCCTGTATATTTATATACTAAGAAGAATTTGAGTCCTACACAATTCAAAGAGAAAGAGTTTATTTTTATTTTAAACAGACGAAGCGAATCAGTCCGTCCCACCATGCGAACTCGTTCGGATCCCATGAATTTGAAAATTTTCCCTTGTTTCTAGAAAATGTAAAACTCACTTAATTTAAATTCGATTTCAATTTTGATAAAAATTTATCTTACATAAATCAATATCAACATTTTTAAATATGAAAATAGTAAATTTCCAAAAATTATTTTTACTCAAAATTTCAAATTCATAATATATTTTTATGTTTTAAAAACACGGGGTGTTACGATAAGTAGGATGGTCGACTGAACCACGTCCATCATGTGTTTTTTATTTGTTGCATTCATATTACTCTTTAGGACTAAATCATAATATTTCTTTTATTATGGGTTTAATATCTCCTACAATAAGTTTTAGGAGAAAAGTTGGGGGTGTAAATGGTGCCACCAATGTTAAATCAAAGGTCTTAAATTTCATTCAAAACAATGGATGCGATCTATTTGTATAAATCATACTTTATCTTACATATTTTATTATGGAACTGGAAGCATAAGTACAAAGCAACATTTACAGAGCATACAGAAATTCTAGGCTTTAAATCAAAGATCAACCATTGAGGGATGGGATACTATATTTAAATACATGTTGATAATTTCACCTTTGGTAAGTATTTATTTTCCTTCATTGGCTTTTTTTAACACTTTTATCCTAATCTAATATTTTTATTAATTTCAGAGTACATTACCTATATGCATAACTAGTAGTTCTTTATTTATGTTCATTAATTTAATTACGTTTCCCTTAAGTCTCATCACTAGTCATCTAGTTTCGCTTACTCATATTTAGTAGAAAACTTTATTAATGTATAAATTTCTGTAAGAAATTATGAAATGGCAAAACTTAAGTAGTGACTGAATTACATATATACTACAAAATACATTTACCTATGGCACTATCCACGTCCCTGCTGATGACAATATTACAACTGAGTATTATACGAGAATTAAGTATATATTTTAACTCAGTATAAGAGTAGAAAAATAATGTCATGTGATATTTGGAAAAGTTTAGTCAGTAAGAAGAATCTGTTGACGCAAAATTCCAATCTGATTTGGCAATTCGTCTAAAATTACAAGGAATAGTAGTGGTAAAGATACAATGGCCTACCAAAAAAGGTGATAGCTCTCTCTCTCTCTCTCTCTCTCTCTCTCTAGGGTTCTAGCCATGAATAAATAGGATTATTTATATTTATTTAGTTAATTACACTTAGGCCCCCTGAATTATACACCGCAAACACTTCACCTCCCCAACTTCAACTTTTTTATATCCACCCACATACTTTCACTGCCAGTGCAAGTTGCCCAAAAATGTCAACGCCATTTGTTTATTGGCAGAAAATGGGTCATGTGTGTCCCACGTGAGTTTTAAGTGAGGCCATTCATGTCTTTCCATGGAAAATGGAACGTTTTGTTATTTTTAAACACAATATGTTCAAACCTAATTCTGCAACAACATTTGACCTAAAACTAGAAGAAGAAGGAAAACGATGAAGGGATAAGAAGAATAAGAGAGAATAAAGAAGAGAGAGAAAAAGGAAGAAAGGAGAGCTAAGGAAGAAACTCACCATGGAAGGAATATAATATTATAGGAATGTAATTTTGATTTATACCTCTTATATGGATAACAACCCTGGCATGAGGTTTTATTCTTATGCATCTTGTGGCTGCGTTGTGTGGAAAGATCCTCCAATGTGTGCAAGATCAAATAATATTATTCCTGGACTTCTTCATCGGATTCAGGCACTTGAGGCCGATGAGGGTAAAAATAGGGGAAGAGACAAGTTGTGTTGGTTGGGTTGGATTTTTTGTATGTTTCTGGTTGTTGTTTTATGTAATATAAAGTGGGGCAATACCATGAATGTCAAAACCCCAATGGAACTCATGTAATTTGTTATGAATGTATTAAAGCAATTGATGCATCAATGAAATGAAGAAATGTCCATATCACATTGTTTTATGTAATGCAGTATTGTATTTACAGGTAATATTGTATGAAAACATTAAATTATAAGCTTTCAAGTCCTAACAAAAAAGAGTTTATTCATAAATTAAAGTTATCGAAGCCATTGCTAAAAATAGTGAAGTAACCCAACCAAAAAAATAGGACCAAATTGCAAATATTTGTTAAAGTTTACAAATCAACAAACAACAAAAGCAAATTGTAAATAAACCATGATTCCATTAACTTTGTGTATCTATTTGTGAGGGACAGGTGTTATCACATCGGCTACAGAGCCATTTTTCCTGCACCTCACCTATATAAACAAACATATTAAGTTATTAGGCACCGTATTCTATTGTAAACTAACATATTCAATTGCAAAGGAAACATATTAAATTCCAAATAAAGTGCAACCTATTTTATACTTACCCTAGACACTTTCTTGACTACCCCACTCCCAGCAACCACATCATTGTCCTTTGTCTTTTTTGGGCATCCTCTCTTGTTATGCCCTTTGTTTCCACAAACCTTGCATGTCATTGTAAACAATTTCATCCCTAGTTTAAATTGATTTGCAGCTGGTGGTTCACCTTCATCCCTTCTCCTTGTCTTTTTAGGCCTTCCAGGTTTTGTTGTGTATCATGGGGGAGGAGGGTGTTTAGATCTGTTCTTAGCCATAATTCTCTTACATTGATTGGGTTGAGCAAGTTAGAGTATGTGTTTATGTATGTCTCCACGTAATATGTCTTGCACACATATTTTTTAGGTCTTACTCCCAAATAATGGAGGGAAGAAACCACATGAGAGCATGGTATACCGGTTAAATCCCATCTCCTACATCCACATGTAGTAGCAGCGAGATCTAGGGCAAATTTCACTCTAAAGGGCCCAGTTATCTCAAAATTTTGATCATCATTCTATCTTGGTTTCCATGCAACAGATTCTTGTTTGGATTTCTTCAAGCCTTTTTGAATTGTTGGATAAATTAAACCACCTTTGTATTTCTTCATTTTGTCCCTTTTCTTCAGTGTTCTCTCCATCAAATTGATTCTAATTGCCTCCAACAGGCCTATAATTGGCTTGTTCCTTGTATTATTTATGTTGGCATTAAAGCTCTCACAAATATTGTAAAGAAGCATGTCACTCTTGCAAAAAGTGCTAAAGTGTGGCTTACTCCAATGCTTAGTCGGCCTCTCCTGTATCCACTCATATACATTTTCATCTATTGCCTTTATCTCCTTTATTTTATTATGGAATTAAGGAACTGTGGTTGCTCTTACTGCTTTCAATGCTAAGCCTTTAAACTCCCCCTTGAAGTTATTGTAAAGAGCATTGCACAGTGCTTATGCTCTGAGTTGGGGAATCTCTCCTCCAATGCAAGTACTAGTCCCTACACAATAGAGTTAGCTCAGATGTCAAATTCATATAGAGCTGTAAGTGCATAAATATAAGATAAAGGTACAAGTGTATAGATTACCTTTTGTTTATTTGAAATAAAGGGGTACACATTGGAATCATCAATGATCAAGTCATCCTCCAAGAGTTCTAAAAACAAGCTCCATAATTTTTTCATTTCCTTATCTACAATAGCACAAGCCAAGGAGTAAATTTGGTTATTTACATCAAGTTCTACTGCATTCAGCATAATACCACCAATTCAATCCCTTAAATGACAACCATCTAGGCCTATTAGAGGCCTATAATTTTTCAAAAATCCCTTCTTCAAGTCCCCCCAATATACATACAATATCTTGAAAATATACTTACCTTCCTTAAATTTTGGGACACTGATCTATCATGTGAACAACACCTTCACAACCCGAACACTTTTCTGAATCGTTTTCAACGTAAGATTTAAAATAAGAGTTCGTGTGAATTTTCCAATTAGATTTTTCAAAGAGTTGACATCGAAAATTATCAAAACCATCAAAAGCCATTTTTAAGGAAAACATAATTTTTCGAAAGGCCAAGAACAAACGCGATAAGTTAGCGTACCCGTTTTGATACCAATTTGTAAAAAGTGCGCTACAGTGAAACAATGCGACTTCTCAAATAAATCCAATTTTAATTAAACCCAAATTTTAGTTAAACCCTAACACATGCATCTAAGTGATTTGATAACATTATAAAATCAATAAGCATGCTAAGGAAACCAATATCAGGAAAAATCCCGGAAGGGTTATAATTATAAATCACAACTTATAAGGTTATAACGAAATAGATTTTTGACACACGAATACCCGCAGGTGTCGGTTAGTGTCGTCAGCAGTGGTTCACACGCAGCTATACCATAAGAACCGCAGTCCTATCTTCAGCCCAGGAATATCGCATCACTCACTAATGACACGCAGTCAATTAGCCCAGTACCTCCCTCAAGTGGTACCTATTTTCAGCAGTGGTTATCCTCCCTACAAGAGCAAACTTAAACAAGATGTATGTTCTTGGGTTCTAAAATAATTCACCACAGAATATAGGTTTTTTGTGAATTGAAAACAAAGAAGAAGCCAAAAGTACTCTATTGATTTCGCAGTGTTTGCAGAATGAAAAACGAGAAAGGCTTCTTGTGAAAAAAGGAGTTAAAGAGTCCTTTAAATAGGCGACTTAAGGTGGCGGGTCGCTCAAGCAAGGTAGCATGTTGTTTGAACGAAATTCAGTGTCGTTTGAACGATTGCAGTACTTCGCACAACTTACTATGTCATTTGAACGACGTACGGGGTATTTCGAATGAGAACAGTAAAATCCCATTTTTTTCTTTTCTTTTTATCGTTAAATGCACCGTATCAAAAACTTTCTAAATTATATTTTTAAAAGAAAAACATTTACGGACTCCGCTCCAACACTTAGAAATTATTTTATGAAAAATAATCCCAATACTCTAAGTGAAATGTAAAGGAATAAAAACATAACCTTTACCAAATTTATCTTGTGAAGGCTTCTTTGATGAAGATATTTGATATTCAGATCCGCTTTGATGCTTGAATGATATTGATTAATTCTTCGACGGTTGTAGCGGTATACGACATACCAAATTGATAATGAACATTTATAAATTATGTACTTACGAATCTCCCCTATGTCTATGCCGGTACAAAATAAAAAATAATCGAATTATCAACTCAAAATGCTTATTCAAATCTAATACCCCCCCCCCCCCCCTTGAACCTAAAAGTGAAAAGGTACCCAAAATGCAAGTCTTCAAATCTTTTTCAAAAATCTTCATCAATCTTCAAATATCAAAGCTTTTCTCATCAGGGTGTGCAATCCAATAATCTTCAACATTGATGATATAATAATAACAATCAATATAATCGAATCTCCCCCATAATGCAAAAACTCCCCTGTCCGAAATAGACAAGGAAAATAATAAACAATCAAAACATGGAGTGTCACGACAAACATAAAAAATATGGATCAAACTACGCGCATGTAGAGGAAATACTGAAAGGATCCACAAACTATGTTTGATTTTTCAATTTTTGTCAAACAAAACCAATTTACAAAAATGACACCATGAATAACATTAAGACAACCAAATCATGGATATGGAATGAATGGGTGTGGACAAATTCAATAGGTAATAAAACTCAATCAAGCATATGTGCATGATGCATAAGTATACTCCTATCGAGTAAACATCAAAAAAAATCCTTAGGTGTAATAATTGTTGAATTTAGATGATATCGACTAAATCAAATCAACAAATCAAAGCCTAAGTGATTTTCACACCAATAACGTCCAAAAAATTTTAGTGTCATTTCAAGAACTTTTCAAGGGACATGCAAACCCATTGATTACTTTCCAACCAAATTCCCTCATATATAATAAAGTAATTTTGTATATCTAATGAGGTACTAAATTCTCAACTTAGAGAAAACCTATTGGCCCAAATTTTTGGCATATATTGTCTTTTTATTGCCTAAATTTTGTGCGGGCTCTTTTCAAACGGTGGCTTTCATGCAAAGTCAATTTTATACTCTCCTAGCCCTTTCTTGTGTCACTCATCGCTTTTTCAAATATAAACAAATTCTTCACGGGCAATGGTTTTTACATGCACTACTTTTATTACTCTCCTATTACTGCAAGCGGTTCGTTTAAAGGACAGGATTGAGATAAAAATAATCGACTAACATGTGATAGACAAGAACAATAATAAAAAAAAATCCGTGCATGTGTGCATTAAAGGAAATAATGAGTCAAACATGTAGTAAGTATCAACTAATAACATCTCAATGACTCCAAACATTATAAAATACATGGATGACATGATATAATGTCTCAAAACACTATCAAATTGTCACATGGATAAATGGAATGAAATTGTGACTCGGTCATCCTAAGTGACCATTCATATATGGTGTAAACAAAATACAAAACTCTTTTTGTCTTTTTCAATTTTTCCAAAAAAAATGAATATCTTTTTGTATTTTTCCAAAAACATTTAAAAACAAAAACCATAAATACAAACATGGTACATGCTAGCAATAGGCATAATATCGGCATGAGCATCATCCTATGCTAGCAAACAGTAAATCATACAAAGAATCATCAATCTAAGCAGGTATGATTAATTGAACAATGAAGTATAAGCAATTAAGCATGAATACTAAGAATGACTGCATATAAATCTATCAAAAGCAACCTAGCAATACCAAATAATGTAACCAAAGAACACATAGTACTGCAAACAGAATGGTTAAAGTTAAGCAGGTTGCTCAAATAAGACTGCCTGTTGTTCGAACGATATTGCATCTCGCGAGAAGGCTTCGCGTGAGATCAGAAATCGCTCGAACGAAGGCATATCTCGTTTGAATGAGAAAATAAAATTTTCACATATTCCCTAGAATGTTAAATAGTGTTGCAAGTGAAAAATTTTCTAGAAAAGGATACTTGAAAGGTGCTGACAGATTCAAAATAGTGTTAAAACAATAGTTAAAACTAATAAAATAATGTAAACTACTACAGGGTGAGTCATAACACTAGTAAGAATGTAACATGGAGCATTGCTAATGTATGACCAACATCAACGCAATCAACCAAACGATCTCACATGGGGTGAATCACGTGCAAGCAAATGAGAGTCATGAATAATTAGACCATAAGCCTCTAAATCCGGTTTCCTCACCCAAATTGATGTGTAACGAGGTGTGGGGGTTTGAGGAATCGAATTTACTTTTCTATTAAACTTCCTAGGTCCTTTTAAAAGATTGTAACATAAAAATCTAAGATGAACTTTCTTACCGCAATGTGTGCAAGTGTAAATTGGGCAGTGAATGTTACGTAAAGGTGTCCTCTCCTCAAATTAATAGGTGCCTCTTGCATGATATTACTAGGTGGCTCTCGCTTGACAGCCCTCGGTGTCTCTATCTTAACAACCCTAGGTGCCTCTCTCCTAAAAAACCTAGGAGGATCTCTCACACATGTGGGTTTGGCTTTGGGAATGGGTGTGACACTCTCATTGAAGCCTATACCACCCCTATCCTCCTTAATTTGGGCAGGCCCTAAAATTTTATCTAACTTTTCTGACTGATACTCTAAATCAAATTTTACCTTGCTTGATTCTTTTAAACTCTTCTCAAGCTCACCTATCCTCTACTCGAGTGAACGTCTAGAATCCTCAAACTTTAAAAGTTCCTTTTTCATAACCTCCATCACCCCTCGAAGACTATCTCTCTCACCCTCGACGTACTCAAGCTTCTCTCTCAAAATTTTCTCACGTGCCCTAAGATATTCCACTAAATATTCATTATTTTTTACGGCACGTTCTTTCAATTGAGCTTTCAATTTCAAATTTTCTTTCTTTATTTTCAAAGCATCAGCATAAAGTTCAATGAAAGCCGTTTGAAAATTACGCTCATCTACACATCCATCCTCACTCTCACCCTCACTATCATAACTAATCACACGGGTGGGAAGTTCTCTCCTAGAAGCATAAAAAACTTCTTCTTCCGAATCACTATCACTAAAGGTAGAAACATGAGATGCCGGTTTTTTCAATTTCTTCCTTAAATTTACGGGACGCTCATCTATCGTGTGACCAACCCTCATAACCCGAACACTTTTCTGAATCGTTTTCAACAAAAGATTTAAAACAAGAGTTCGTGTGAATTTTCTAATTAGATTTTTAAAATAGTTGACATCGAAAATCATCAAAACCATCAAAAGCCTTTTTTAAGAAAAACACAATTTTTCGAAAGGCCAAGATCAAACGCGATAAGTTAGCGTAACCCGCTCTGGTATCAATTTGTAAAAAGTGCGCTACAGTGAAATAATGCAACTTCTCAAATAAATCCAATTTTAATTAAACCAAATTTTAGTTAAACCCTAACAAATGCATCTAGGTGATTTGATAACATAAAATCAATAAGCATGCAAAGAAAACCAATATCAGGAAAAATCCCTGAAGGGAAAAACCTTTTATTTCATTATAATTGTAAATCACAACTTACACGGTTATATGGAAATAGATTTTTGACACACGGATACCCAAAGGTGTCGGTCGGTGTCGTCAGCAGTGGTTCACACGCAGCTATACCATAAGAATCGTAGTCCTATCTTCATCCCATGAATACCGCAACACTCCCTAATGACACGCGGTCAATCATTCAAGTACCTCCCTCAAGTGGTACCTATTTTTAGTAGTAGGTTATCCTCCCTATAAGAGCAAACTTGAACAACATATTCTTGGCTTCCAAAATAATTAACCACAGCATATGGGATTTTTGTGAATTGAAAATAAAGAAGAAGCCAACAGTATTCTGTTGATTTTGCAGTGTCTGCGGAATGAAAAACGAGAAAGAATTCTTGAGAAAAACGAAGTTGAAGAGTCCTTTAAATAGGCTAATTAAGGCGACAGGTCGCTCAAATGAGGTAGCATGTTGTTTGACCAAAAATTCAATGTCGTTTGAACGATAGCATCACTTTGCATGACATACTATGTCGTTTGAATGACGTACGGTGTCGTTCGAACGAGAATAGTAAAATCCAATATTTTTTTCTTTTTCTTTTTCTCGTTAAATTCACCGCCTCAAAAACTCCAAAAATTATATTTTTAAAAGAAAAACATTTACAGACTTCGCTCCAGCAGTTAGAAAGTATTTTATGAAAAATAATCACAATACTCTAAGTGAAATGTAAAAGGATAAAAACACAAATTTTAACAAATTTATCTTGTGGAGCCTTCTTTGATGAATAGCTTTTGTATTCGGATCCTCTTTGATTCTTGAATGATCTTGAATAATTCTTTGATGATTGTAGCGGTATACGATATACTCAATTGATAATGGACATTTATAAATTATGTCCTTATAGCTGCTCGACAATTCTTTTCATAAATTCCTCTCATGCTTTTATTGCCTCTGGCTCAGAATTGTGTTTTTGAAAACATGAACCAGGGAAAGCATTTACTTGCAACGGGATTTGAAACCAATTATAGTAAAGATCGAGTTTTCGACCACAAAAAACAACATACAGAGGGCCTTGTTTTAGGCTGTGTAGAAGAAGATGGAACACCAGGTTGTTTACTTAGTGTTGAAGGAGCAGCTAGTTTAGCTGATGAAAAAGTATCTTGGGTCTTTGCCTTTTTAGCAATTGTGACCCAGTCACCTTGAACCTCTTTACTCATGCCTGCAAAGGAAAAGCTTTTCGTTTGTTTTAGCGAAAACTCGAAGTATATTCACACTTTTTAGTGAATATAGATTTTACACAAAAATTCTCCACTGAGTTAGTGGGTTTTAATTTTCCCTACTTACAAAATCAGCAAGAAAATTATTTTCACCTTTCAAGTGTGATTAATTACGTTATTTAGTGATGGATAGTTAACAAAGTTTTAAATTTTATAAACATAATCTTAGTCTAATAATTATACAAAGATTATGACCACCTACATTAATTTTTATAACAAAACATATATTAATATCAAACAACATAAGTATAATAAATAAATTAAAATAAAACTTTTCCTAAAATAAAAGAGGAATTTGGTAATACTGGTGACACATCACAACCGTCCACTAGTGGTGTCAAACATGAAGAACCAAGCCCGTTCTTCATCTGACACGATGATTTAAATAAATATAATGTTTTCTAACATGGTATTTTATTTAAATCTTACGAATGTTCCTTTTAAAGACGAGGAACAGACCATTGAAGAGTGGGCATGTTTACCAACCCCCATTCAAAAGTTTCAGTGTCCCACTCATCTTCAGAAAATAGATGTAATTTTGGGATAAGGTCATTAAAATTGAGGAACTCACCATGTTTAATTAAAAGATTTTTAATTTTCAAATCATGATCCTCAACTTTAGATAAAATTGCATTGTTAAAAATATGTAAAGGGAGAAGGTGGTTTGCCTTCTCAAAAGACATATTCTCCAAATTTTATTAAAAATTTTGTCAGAAAATTCATTTTGCAAAATATCGGAGGTGGATAAAAAGAGGTTAATTTTATCCATGGAGAACTCTTCATTTTCATAGTAAAAAAATTTTATCATTTGAAGAGTATGGGATTTGAGAGAATCAAGCGTTGCAGTTTGTTCTGCAATGCAAACAGCCAAAAGACTAATGTTTCTTCTAAAGTCTTTATTTTCGTTTTCCACATGATTTTTCCAATAATCATTTAGAGGTTTGTAAATCTCATATGGAATACCAGGATTGTAAAAACCATCACCTATGGATGCAGGGGTATGCTCCTTAGCTTGAAGTTTTAAAAATAGATAAATCAAATTTGGAGACCAAGAACTTGAAATATCCTTTGGTGATGAGATTTCAGACATCTCTGACGATAAAATCTTGTATGAGTTGGACTCAGAATCAGATACTTCTGATGATGAGATGATTTTCATGTTCAACACCATGGAAATCCAACCTCCTCATGAAAATGAGTTACAATCCATGACTCTAAAAGATGTTGTTGGGGAAGAAATCACTTTCACTAATGACCAACTTGAGGACATTCATAACCAAAAACAATTAGTTAAGAAGGAAGAAGTTTATAAATTGTCAAAATTTAATTTTCTCTCAACACGAATTTTTGAAAATTTTGTTAGAAATACTACTCCTGATTCTACAGACAATGAAATAGCAAAAATTGCCATTTTTAGACAAGGTCTAATCCATATAGGTCTAATATAGATCTGCATTACTGCCTTATTTAGACAAGGCATGGATACCCCTATTGCCGTTCTTGTTTTAGATAAACGCTTTACTAATCCAATGAATGCCATTATAAGAGGAATCCAATCTAATTTAATAAATGGAATACTTGGGTTTAACATCAAACCAAATTTCTTCATCTCTATTGATGACCCTAACATTGAAGAAACTGTTAAAATTAAAATTCAAACGAAGGGTGTAGGGATAAAAGACACTTCTAAAAATTTGGCAATTAATTGGTAAACAATCCATGAATTGACCAATTTACCTACAACTAATATACAAAATTTTGATAAATACATTATTGAAAATTTTGAACCTAGGCCATTTGAAACAGCAATACAGCCTAGACTAATTAATTGGCGTAATTTGGAAATACCAAAACAATGGACATTACCCCATATTACGGATAATCCACATAAAAATATCCAACCTAATGTGGAACTCCAAGTATTAGGAAACACGGTTTACTTTAAGAATAAAACTTCTGATTGGAAAACTAATTTTCCTGATAATTATTGGAATAAATTAAAAGGAAAAAATATTTTAAAAGAAGAATCTAGTGATAGTAAAAGAACTATTGCTATGAAAAATATTCAAGTTCCAAATTTACCTGGAACCTCATATTCTAAACATGATGTATCATTTTCAACTCGGTAAAGAGGAAATTATCTTTTCCCCTAACCATGGGAAGAAGATATATACCTATGTTTTCGGTTTCAATTTTCCAGAGTTATAACCACAAATCAATTCATGTTTTTTAATAGATTTTGGAATATAAGTTTTTCTACTTCTAATTCCAGAAAATGTAGATTGAGGTTCATTCCAAATTCTTGCTGGTATGGCTTTTAACACACATCCCCAACATGAATCTGAAGCATCGGTTTCCAAAATAAGTTTATCTCCATTTTGGGGAAAATAAACTTGGGGACAATATGAGGTAACATATTTCTTAATGGAATTAACAATCATGGAGTCTTTTTTATTCCAATACCCAGTTAATACAATACCCTAAATTATCTTCCTTATTAAGCTTGGTTATCCATTCAGGATAAGTTTTAATAGAAATTTCATCCCAATGTCTTGGGAGTTTGTGGGAGAATTGTTCAAACCAATATTTATGGTCAAGTGGATTAATTTTAAAATAATATTTTTTATATGTATCCATAAATTCTTCAAATTGACAAATGTTACATCATTCTAGTTTAGATAATATAACACACATGGCATAAGCTCAGGCGGTGAATGTTGTTGGGAATTAATTTTTGTCGACGTCACTTTATGTGGGTGACCTGGAGTGGAACGTGACTGATTCTCAACTTTATGATCTGTTTAACCAACTGGGTCAGGTGGTTTCAGTTCGGGTTTGCAGGGACTTGTCTACTCGGAGGTCACTTGGCTATAGATATGTCAATTATGCCAACCACAAGATGCTGTGAGGGCCTTGGAGATGTGGAACTTCACAGCTCTCAGTGGAAATCCCATTAGGATAATGTATTCTCATCGAGATCCAAATGTACGCAAGAGTGGGAGTGGTAATATATTTATCAAGAATTTGGACAAAGAAATTGATCACAAGGCACTACATGACACATTTTCTGCATTTGGGAACATTCTTTCTTACAAGATAGCCATAGATGCCTCTGGTCAGTCAAAGGGATACGGTTTTGTGAAATATGACAATGAAGAAGATGTACAAAATGCTATTGAAAAGTTAAATGGTATGCTGTTGAATGATAAGCAAGTATATGTAGGACCCTTCCTACGCAAGCAGGAAAGAGAAATGGCCTTAGACAAGACCAAATTTACTAATATCTGTAAAGAATCTATCAGGATCAACCACTGAAGAAGATTTAAACAAAACATTTGGTGAATTTGGAGCACTCACCAGTGTCGTCGTGATGAGGGATGGAGATGGGAACTCAAAGTTCTTTCGATTTGTTAACTTTCAGAATTCAGAGGATGCCAGTAGAGCTGTAAAGGTTCTTAATGGACACAAGTTTGATCGGAAAGAGTGGTATTTTGGGAAAGCCCAGAAGAAATCTGAGAGGGAACAGGAGTTAAAAGGTCAATTTAAGCAGACTATGAAGGAGGCAGTCAACAAATCACAAGGGTTGAACTTGTACATTAAAAATTTAGATGATAGTGTAGGTGATGACAAACTCAAGGAATTGTTCTCTCAATTTGGTACCATAACCTCGTGCAAGGTCATGAGAGATCCAAATGGAACGAGCAAAGGATCAGGGTTTGTTGCCTTTTCAACTGCAGAGGAGGATTGTAGAGCACTCTCGGAGATGAATTGCAAGATGATTGCTAACAAACCACTTTATGTTGCACTTGCACAACGTAAAGAAGATAAAAGGGCAAGGTTGCAGGCACAATTTTCTCAGATGCGTCCAGTTTCAATGGCTCCTTCGGTGGCTCCTCGTATTCCGATGTACCCCCTGGTGGTCTAGGTCTAGGATAACAAATATTTTATGGTCAAGCCCCTCCTACTTTTATTCCACCTCAGCCTGGTCAAAGTTTTAAATTTTATAAACATAATCTTAATCTAATAATTATATAAAGATTACGACCGCCTACATTAATTTTTATAACAAAACATATATTAATATCAAATAACATAAGTATAATAAACAGATTAAAACAGCATAACTAAACACTAACCTAAATAAAACAGGCTCTAATACCAGTTACCAAAATTACGCGCAGTAGAGCGGAAGTACATGAACAATAACATTTTATTGATACAAACTTATTTTTACAATATAGGAAAACCTATCAAATTACATATTCTAAGAGAAATTTATTACAAGAGAGAAAGAGAGAGTTAATTTCTTACATACCTTCACAATGAATCCTTAGGCTGATTTTATAGACGACGGATTTCAAACATTCTAAATTACATTTGAATAAAAGATGAAAAGAAAACAAATAATTACAAATCAACGAAATCCCTTTTCGGTTTTTAAAAAATGGCACAGTACTGCACAGTCTTGCGTAGTATCTCCTTCGTCCTGTTTTGGTAAAGAAGTCAAAAGGTATACCGTTCCTTGACGAGTATGTTTTGTCTTCGATAGGCGTGCGTCATTTCTTGCGTCAGTTGTATCATCTTTCTTTCACTCTTGCCTTTGCGCAGGCAATCAGGTGCATAGTGACCTTTCTCATTACAAATGTAACATTTACATTTTTTAATACCCTTTTTAGGTATTTGGAGTATCCTAACATATTTTTTATGTTTGGAAATAGAAGTTCATGGTTTTTTCCAAGGCTTCCATATAAACATGCGTTTCCAATATTTTTTATATGAGGAAGGTGGAGGTGTACAACCTATTTTCCAATTTTCTTTAAGTATTTTATCACAACATTTATATCCTGCTGTGGAATGGGTAATTTGGTTTTTTACCTGTTTTTTAGCTTTGATATCATCACATTTTTCAGTTAGGTATCTTAATACCTAACTAATACGATACCCTAATTTATCTTCCTTAATAAGCTTGGTTAGCCATTCAGGATACGCTTTAATAGAAATTTCATCCCATGGGCTTGGGAGTTTGTGGAAGAATTGTTCTAACCAATATTTATGGTCAGGTGGATTAATTTTTAAATAATATTTTTTATATGTATCCACAAATTCTTCAAATTAACAAATGTTACATAATTCTAGTTTAGATAATATGTAACGCGCATCTTCTTGGATTTTGGGTTCTCCAATGTATCCAATTATATTTTCTTTTATTAAAATGACAAAGCCATTTAAGATTTCATCAAAAGATTTAAAATTTTGGAGTAAATCAGATTTTTGCTGTTTACCCAAGTCTGTTTTTTCCACTGTTGGAGCCATTGTATAACGTCTCCTTGTAGGGTAGTGGCCAAATAGTCTAAAAAAAATTCTTCAGACCGTGTATTTTTATAATTAGTGATGAGAATGGACATGGATTGTGCCCACTCATCAATGGTCTGTTCCTGGTCTTTAAAAGGAACATTCCTAGCATTTAAATAAATACCATGTTGGAAAATATTATATTTATTTAAATCATCGTGTCCGATGAAGAACGGGCTTGGTTCTTCAAGTTGACACCACTAGTGGACGGTTGTGACGTGTCACCGGTATTACCAAATTCCTCTTTTATTTTAGGAGAAGTTTTAAGCACTGTTCTAAAAAACCCGCCTAGGCTTAAGGCTTGGTAGAAACGCCTCGCCTTAAGATTTTACGCCTTATTCTTGGTAAAACCCTTAAAGCGCACTTTTTTTCTAAAAACATCAATGTTTTAGTTAAACGATATCGCCTTTTAAAGATTCTTTTTTTACAAATCGGACCATTGTCTCATCCAAAATAGTATAGTATTTTAATTTGAAAATATTCAGAAATATTTTTATAATATATACAATTTTAGTATTTTAATAGCCTTGTTATGGTTAAAAAATATTAATATATATTAAGAAGGCTTAAACGCCTTTTCACGCTTTTTTACGCCTAAAGCCCGCCTAGGCTTCTAAGGCTTAAGGCTTGGCCTCCACGCCTCGATCACGCCCCGCGCTTTTTTAGAACCTTGGTTTTAAGTTTTTCTTCAAAATATTCCCAATTACGGAATTCTGGAAGTGGTTCTTCAGCTTTTCGTTTACCATCACTAGTGTTTACTGTGTGAGGGTAATCTACTTCATCCGATGAATTAGTGTCTTCTAATTCATAGTTGAAGTGGGTTAACAAGGCTTCATGTTCCAAATATGTGTTTTGTATTTGGTTAATTAGCCTATTATGTTCAGAAATATTTAGATTAGGGATTTATATAAATATCTCCAATAATTTAAAATTTCTTTTACATTTTCAAATTCATTATAATTTAAGTCAGCCAGTTAAGATGTTTTTATCTCTTCTGGTGTGCCATAATACAACCGTGGTGTGGTGCAAGAAAGATGATCAAGTTTCTTGAAGACCAAAAACTTGAAATATCCTTTGGTGATGAGATTTCAGACATCTCTAACGATGAAATCTTGTATGAGTTGGACTCAAAATCAGATACTTCTGATGATGAGATGATTTTCATGTTCAACACCATGGAAATCCAACCTCCTCATGAAAATGAGTTACAATCCATGACTCTAAAAGATCTTGTTGGGGTAGAAATCACTTTCACCAATGACCAACGTTAGGACATTCAGAACCAAAAATAATTGGTTAAGAAGGAACAAATTTACAAATTGTCAAAATTTAATTTTCTCTCAACACGAATTTTTGAAAAGTTTGTTGGAAATACAACTGTTGGTTCTACAGACAATGAAACAGCGGAAATTTCCATTTCCCTCGGTGAAAATATGGGCAAGGCTAGGGAGGGTACTTGTAGACACCCCATTCTGTTACCCCCTAACTCTCCTTAGGTCCCTAGTACCTCCCCTCATCACTACAAACCTAGGTCATGTCCCGAGTACTGACCTAGAAGCCATCGGGCACTCCCTGGCTCAATTTGACCCAAAAGTCAAACTCTTCATCTCGACTGAGACTCAATGAATCTTTGAAGGGCACTGAATACCCTTTCCAACGGTTCACCCCGTGCGCGATTCTGATTTGCCATGCGGACGAACGATCTGTTTTCATCCCAAACTTGACCTAGAGGCCATCGGGCGCTCCCGGGCTCTATTTGACCTAAGTCAACTCTTCAAATCAACCGAGTCTGAATGAATCTTTGAAGGTCACTGTATACCCTTTCCAATGATCCGTTCCGTGCGCGATTCTGACTTTCCATGCGGACGAACGATCCATTTGACTCCTAGAGGTCACCGAATACTTAACGAGACCGTTTGACCAAAGTCAACTCTCCAAACCGGGTCAAACTCTTAGGAATGTCGAAGTACATCCCCTAAACTTTCCAACAGTCCGCCCCGTGCGCGATTCGGACTAACCATACGGACGAACGATCCGTTTGCGTCCGAATGATTCCCCGTCCAATGGACCGATAAATGCTTTCGAGCCATATTTGACCCAAAGTCAACTCCCAAACCCGGGAGCGGTGCAAAGGACTTTCGAAGGTCTCTGAATTACCTTTCCAAGGTACGCCTCGTGCGTGATTCTGACCAACGGTTTGCCCTCGGCGGCCGATTTTTTGAAAAAACCCAAAGCGCACTGCCAAATGGCAGGTTCCAGACCCTGCCTATCGGCAGGCAGGTGCCGATAAGCAGGAAGGGGTCTATGCCGATCGGCAGTGACCTGAGCCTATAAAAGGAGGCCTTCACCTCATTTGTAAGGGAAGCCCAGATCTGATAAAAATCTCTCTCAGCGAATCCCAAAAACCTCTCTCGAAGGAAGCGTGATATCAACTTCCAAATCCTTTTTTTACTTCCACTTTTCATCATCCTTTTCATCAAACTTGGGGAATTAACCACTCACCATCATCATCCAAGTGCAAGGGTTGCTCTACAACATTCAAGATCAAGCTCAAGATCTTCAAGAAGGTCCAACTTTCTCAAACTCTCTCTTAAATTCTCTTAAATTCCTAATAACTTGTTTTCTTACTTAGCACTTTTATTATCTCATCTCACACATCCTAAATATACTTTTTATTTAGTATTATTGCACATCTCATATTTTCATATAAATAAAAACCCAAAAAAATAAGAAAAATAGGGTTTGCTCATAAATTCCAAGTAGGGATTCTCACACTTTTTCCACACTTTTCTCACAACTAAAACACTTTTTCTACACACACACAGAGACTAACAAATAAGAGATCCCCATTTGGATTTATGGGATAAATCCCACCCCTCATTTTGTATGCGAACTACGTGGACTTTGATGCCTTTATAGGCTACGTAGGCGTCTCGGGGTAAAACCCGAGACTCGAGTCCTTTTTCTCACTTTTTATCTTATCTAAATCCATTTTCCTTATATTCTATATACTTGTTCTTAGTGACGTCTTACCCCATATGCGTTAGCGTTCCATTGTAACGATCAATGTAGGGGTAATCGCGTAAATCTTACTTTCTAATATTATTCTTATACCTTCTTACGGATGACTCGCTTTATCTTTTCCATGATACAAGTCGAGGATTCCTACCTCCATTCTATATATACACATGCACACATATCACGAGGGGAAATATAAAGGAAAATAACAAATATCCATGAGAGACCGAAAGGGCGGAATGGTTGCCTAACACCTTCCCATTTCGTAACCAAGCCTCCGAACCCTTCTCGAATCATTTTGGTTTCGCACGCACCAGTATGTGTTTGGATGCCATCCTTCGGGGTGGCTTCTCCTTTTTCTTTTGTCTGTTTTGAGTCAAATAGACTGGCGACTCTGAATCTCTCTATATTTTTACACCACATCTCAAACGACGCCGGCCGAAGCGCTCCTGAGAGGAATGCGCGGGACCCGAAGGATCCTTTTCCTCCGCGGCGGGGATCGAGGATGGCCACAGTGGTGACTCTACTGGGGATATGTGTGTTTTGAGGGCTTGACTCTATTTACATGGATGCTATATTTGTTTATGTTTCCCCCCCCCCCCCCCCCCCATATCCGCATGTTCCCCTTTTCCATGTGTATCCCATGCTTATGTTTATATTCATACACTTGTAGAAAATTCTCCATGTATACTTCACACCATGTGCACCTAGGATCACATATATCCCCATGTTGCACGCATCACCCCTCCATACTTGGTGTACCTTTTGGGGTACTTGTACTTTGCTCCCTGTTTGGCATAATCAAGAAAGGCATTATCATCATAAGATACTAATAAGAGAATCATGCATGATTCACACGACATCACCAAAGAGCATTGATATTGACCAAATTTCACCCAGTAACTGGAGGGTCACTTCGTGATGGGTGCTGGTCCGGCAGGTCGCAGTTAGCCTAAGTGATATGACTCTCACCTTCCATTGGCCAAGTACATTCGACGTATATCGAACGGTTCCCCCGCATCGTACCGCTTGATCGAAGTGATGACGGGAGGTATATCACAGGGAATTCGTTCACGTACGCCGAGTATATCGAATTCTCTCTCACACGTACCGTCCCCATGAGGTATATGGTGAGGCAATTCACGTACACTCAGGTATATCAAATGGCTTGTCCACACGTACCGATTGCTCGCAAGAGCAAGATGTATATCATGGAAGTCACGCCAAAGGAGGGAACCCATGCCGATTCACCCAACCAACTGCATACCCGTATATAGGTGTCAAACCTAGGGCACGCACTTTAAATTGTCGGTTTTAACCCGAAACTCTGTCGAAATTCCGGGTCGGCCCGCCGCGCAAATTTTCGCGCATTTTTAAAACAGGACCCTGTCCGTGAGCCTGGTTACAAGTCCAAACCGTAGCTCTTCATATATTAAGAACCCCACTTTTCCAGACTTGGGTTCCGTCCAGCATTGCATTTAGGAGAATTAAATACAAGTGAAAACATAATAATTGTACTAATCATGTTGAGTCCCGTATCCAAAAACATTTATCCCTTCTTTATCAAAAATCCAAAAATAGTTCTTCCTTTCTCAAAAATAAATCTCAGCCTACGCCTTCTCAGGTCGATCGCAAGCCCTTGGCCTGGCTCCCTACTGGCTTCGGTCTTCAGTCAAATCACCCCGGAGTTTCATCCGTTCCTCTACTACTTCTTCCGAGTTCGGAATCCATCCACTTTCCATGGAGAATACAGATCAAGTACCAGTCATGCAGCCGGATCTAATGACAGTCCTAGCTCAGCTCGTGTCCAAGATTGACAACCTCCAAACCGAGGTTCGAGAGATGCAATGAAACCGGTTCTTATTCCTCAATAGCCCGAGGCCCTATTCCCTCATGCTATGGGTCCACCCGAGCCTATCTGGGTTCCCAAAGAATATCAGCATGCTCCACATGCCCCTCCTGCCAATGGGCCGCCGCCTGCCCAACTTTCAATGCCAAACATTGCCCAACCTGTGGCTAACCTGCCTGTGGTCGTTGATCCAAAAGAGGAAGAGTTGAATAAAGTTAAAGAGGATCTCAAGATGCTCACCAAGAAGTTTGACCAAGTCAGGATTTCTGGGAATTACATGGACTACACCCACATGTTTCCTTATCCTAAAGCAAGGTTACCCGAGAAGTTCAAGATGCCAAATATCGAGAAGTTCGGAAGGAGTGGCCCCCCAATTATTCATCTTCGCAGTTACCACCATTCCATGACTCTACTAGGGTCTTCTGAGGAGGTGATGGCCCAATTGTTTCAGCAAACTTTGAAGAATAGTGCCCTTCGATGGTTTTTATCTCTTGAGGAATCCAGAATCCATAGCTGGGAGGATGTAGGCCGAGAATTCATATCACAATATAAATACAATGAAGATCTTGAGGTCACCCGTCGTGATTTAGAGCTGCTCAAACAGAATCCTGGAGAATCAGTCATTAACTTCATAACCCGGTGGAGGGAGCAAGCAGCTACCATGACCAATCGGCCATCCAAAGAAGAGCAGGTCAACATAGTGAAGAAAAATTTCTTGCCCCATGTCCGAGCAACGATGGGAGGATAATACTATCCCCACTTCCGAGCTCTCAGAGAGTCTGGAGTAGAAATCGAGGAAATTCTCGTTAAAATAGAGGTTGAACCGAAGAAGGTGTCCGGACAGTTCACCCGTAGAAAGTATGACAAGCCTGCAAGTGCCACCGTTTCGACCATCAACAGCATCTCTCAACCAACCACATCATGGGCACCAGAAAGCCGCCCTGCCCCCATCCGAAGAGAATACACTAAACTCCATGCTCCCCTTTCCAAAGTTTACCAAGCCCTGTTAAGCCGAAACCTCATCAAACCCTTGGATCCACTACCATTGCCAAATCCACTCCCAAGAAACTTCAAGACCGATGCTCATTGCGCCTTTCACTAAACTGCTGGCCATACCACCGACCAATGCTTTCACCTTCGGATCATAATCCAAGATCTCATTGACCGGGGTACCATCGCCCCACCAGCCAATCCTAAGCCAAACACTACTCACAACCCACTCCCAAATCACACCAATGCCATCTTCTTGGAAGAAAACCCAGATTTCGATCCCTCAACTCAAATCACACACATATTCTCTCCTAAACCTCTTCAAATTTGCCCATATTTCCTCTTACACCCTACTAGCCTCACTGATCAGGCACTGTCTCTCCTTACCAGAGCATGCATCGTTGTCCGTACCCGTTCTGAAAATGGAAGTATGGAATTGTCAGAGGTGTTAAACCAACTCCTAGAGTTCGAGATGAAATTGCCCTCACAGATGGTCATCGATTGCTAGAGATTCAGTACACTATTCTTGGAGGCACGAAAATGGGCCCGAGATTCAGACAAATGGGTGGTACCAATCGACGAAGTCAGCCTAGATGATGTTGTCCAGACTATGGCAGAATTATTCAGGCAAACCAACAGCATTTGCAGTATCACCGGGTTACTTGACACTTTGAAGCTACAAGGGCGCTTGGTCCCTTCAATCACACATAACCCCACAGAATGGGAAGACCTGTATGATGAAGCCGTTGAAGTTATAGAATGCATCGACTTTACAAGGAAAGACAGAATTATTACCACTGAATGGGGGAAGAATTCAAAGATTCGAGTGAAGAACAAGCTTTAGGAAGAGCTGGCCCAGTAGCCGACATATGTGGGATGATATTATTTGAGGAACTCCTCAAGAAATAAATAGATTCGCAGAACAACCTGAGATTGACGAGGAAATAGGGTTCATGTTCTTTCCTTCTTTAGTAGATCACATAACCAGATCAGGGAGACATTACCAGGTTCCAAGCTCACTACCAGCAAATGACAAAAGGAAGGGCGTTGAAAACCTTCCTATGCCAGAGATGACCATCGAGGAGAGCAAGATCCTCGACCAACTGAAGAAAACCCAAGCTAACATCACTCTATGGGGGCTTTTCATGTCCTCCGAGCTACACAGAAATGCTTTAATCAAATTACTCACTGGACCCATAGTTCCTCCCTCTACCAAACCAGAAGAAGCGGTAAATCTGGTCGAATCCCTAACCTCTACCTGAATGCTATCATTTTCTGAAGAAAAAATCCCCAGGATTGGGCCAAATCATAATCATGCACTCAACATCTCCGTCGAAGTTATAGGTAAGGTCGTTCCACTCTCCCTTGTCAATAACGGATCCGCTTTGAACGTTTGCCCTCTGAGAACCTTCAAGTGTTTAGGCCTGAAAGAAAGCGGCCTCGCTCCAACCTCCACCATTATGCGTGCCTACGATAATACCCATCGAGAGGTGATGGTCTCCATAAAACTTATAATAGGGGTTAGCCCTATAAACCCTGTCATTGAATTCCAAGTCATAGACATCCCAGCTTGTTTCAACCTGTTGCTCGGATGCCCCTGGCTCCACAATATCAAGGGTGTCTCTTTCTCACTCCATCACAAATTAAAGTTCTTCACCGACGGGCGAGTCATCACCATTTTGGACGATGACGAAAATGTCAAGGGTGCAAGCACCAGTAGTCCAATTTTTTGAGATACAACACGAGTCAAGTGATATGCTCCTATCAGGATTCTAAGTTGAGCCACTCCTACTCCCGGCAGGGGAAAATTTCAAAGAAAGGGTTTGTCCAGAGTATTACCCTCATGGTAATGTCAATGTGATTCAGATGTTCAGAAACATGCACTTCATGCTCGGACTGGGGATAGGGCAAAGGCAGCAAGGGATACTTGAGCCCATCGAACTGAAGAAAGATTTTCCTTGTGGCTTGGGGTATCAACCATCAGAGCAAGAGCTCAGAATGATCCGCCAGTCTCGACCAAAGAGAAGATTAGACTGCATTCGAACTATCTCGGGAGACTCCTTAAATGGATGAGTCATCAAAGAAGGCGAGGACTTCCCCTTTTGCAATTTTCCAGAACCATGGTATGACCACACAGACAAGAAGATGAGGCCGGGAATGGAGATCTTTTTCCAAGATAGCTACCCATGGGCCTAAAGTTTCCCACGCCGCATACAACCGCTCATCAAAGATACCAAAGAGACTGAGGAAAGTGATTCCGAAGATTCTTTCAACTTGCAGACACTGGGGCTGGCACTCTGCATGATTCATTCAGGCACTACATCAATGGACCCATCCCGTCTGATTAAAGCTGCTGATGCTCCTCTCCTCAACTGGCATGTTGCGCTAGTTCTACCTCTTGAAATCTACCCTAACCCCAATGTTTACCCTATTTCTTCTTCTGTTATCTATCCTATTAATGAAATAAACGAATATTTTGAGTATCTTGTTGTGCCATACATTAACTGCTTGGATTCTAATCAAACTTTTGATGATGATGATTTTGTAAATGAACAATTCTTAACTGGTCTAAATAAGGTTAATAATAAACAACATAACCGCGTTCAAGTTAATGAAGAAGAGACTGTTGTTATTAATCTCGGATCTAATAGCCAACTGCGCGAGATTAGGATAGGGTCCACCCTTGAAGAGCATGAGCGTGCACAACTCGAAGAATTACTGAAGGAGTTCGTGGATGTCTTTGCATGGTCGTATGATGATATGCCCGGTATCGATCCTGAAATAGCACAGCACGAGATCCCCACTCTCCCAGATTACTAGCCAGTTAAATAAAAATTAAGAAAACTCTGCACCGAATGGTCACTCAAGGTCAAAGAAGAGGTGGTCAAACAGTTGAACGTGGGTTTCATTCGGGTGATCGAATATCCCACGTGGCTAGCCAACATTGTACTTGTGCCAAAATCAAGAGGGAAGCTTTGAATGTGTGTAGATTATCGAGATTTAACAAAGCTTCTCCAAAGGATGATTATCCTCTACCCAATATCGACATGATCGCGGATAACACAGCCAGTCATGCTCTCAAGTCATTCGTCGATGGCTTTTTCGGATACAACCAGATCAAGATGCACCCCAACCACCAAGAAAAAACTGCATTCATCACCCCATGGGGAACCTTTTGCTACACCGTTATGCCATTCGGTCTCAAGAATGCTGGGGCTACCTACCAAAGGGCTGCCACAACCATCTTGCACGATCTGATTCACAAAGAGGTCAAGGTTTATGTGGATGATATAATTATCAAGTCCAAAACTAGGGAAGGTCATGTTCCCTCTCTCCGGAAGTTCTTCAAACGACTGCGATGGTATCAGATGCGACTTAATCCACATAAGTGTGTCTTCGACGTTACAAACGGAAAACTCTTGGGATTCATAGTCAGCAAAAAGGGGATAGAAGAAAATCCTGCCAAGCTTAAGGCCATACTTGAGATGCCACCGCCCCGAACAGAGAAAGAAGTCCGAGGTTTTCTTGGAAAATTATAATATATCAGCCAGTTCATCAACCAGCTAACCTCCATCTGTGAACCAATCTTCAAGCTCCTCCGAAAGGATTCAACCAAGGTTTGGAACGAGGCCTGCCAAAAAGATTTTGACCGAATCAAATAATATCTGACCCAACCTCGAGTCCTCATGCCACCACAGCCGGGTCTCCCTTTGCTCCTATACCTAACCATAACCGACACTGCAGCTGGGGCTTTGCTAGCTCAACACCTTGAAGACTCCCGCAAAGAAAGAGCCACCTATTATGCCAGTCGCAAATTGGCCGGGTACGAGGTTAACTACACTGCGTTAAAAAAGGCATGTGTCGCACTTGTCTGGGTCACCCAAAAGTTGCGACACTACATGCTCTCCTTCCTCATCAAACTCGTATCCCGAATGGATCCCATCAAATACCTGCTTAAGAAACCTGCCTTATCCAGTCGAATGGCCCGATGGTTGATTCTCCTAACCGAGTTTGATATTATATATGTCACACAGAAAGCTGTTAAAAGAAGAGCCATCTCTGACTACCTCGCCGATTACCCTGTAGAAGAAGCGGAGGTTTGGATCTTCGAATTCCCAGATGAAAATATCCTCTGCACCACTCAAGACTGCCTTCAATGGAAAATGTTCTTTGATGGCGCTGCCAACAAAAAGGGATATGGCATTGGGATACTCCTGATCGCCACAGATGACTCCCACACTCCCATCGCCATTAAACTGGATTTCCCTTGCACCAACAACATGACGGAATACGAGGCATGCACAGTGGGCCTCAAAGTCTCTCTCAAGAAAGGTATTCAATACCTTCATGTCTACGGGGATTCTGCCCTTATCATCGGTCAAGTGCTCAGAAAGTGGAAAGTCAAGGACGAAAAGCTCCAACCCTTTTATGCCCAATTAGAAGAGTTAGCCTCCCATTTCTGAGATATCACCTTCCATTACCTACCCCGAATAAAGAATAACCTAGCCGATGCTCTCACCACCTTGGCCTCCATGGTCGACATGCCCGAGGGAATAACAATGACCCCCTTCCTAGTTCAAAAGCAAGACAAACTGACCTATTACTACCATATTGAGATTGTCTCCACCGAAGATCCCGAACTAGCCGATTGCTGATACTATGATATCTAGCGCCTTCTCAAACATGGTAGGTATCCCGAGGGTTCCAACAAGAAAGATCGAATGACCCTCCGAAGACTGGTCGCCCAGTACATTATCTGTCATAAAGCCCTACTCAAGAGGAACTTCGATGGAACTCATTTACACTACATCGTAGGGGCTGAGATTGAGAAAATAATGCAGAAAATCCACAGCGGGGAATGCGTAACCCATATGAATGGTCACATGCTCGCCAAGAAGATCATCCGGCAGGGTTACTACTGGACCACCATGATCCAGGATTGGACCGCCTATGTCTGGAGGTGCCTCAAATGCCAACAATTTTCCAATCTTCAACACTTGCCTCCGCAAGAATTATACAACATGACCTTTCCCTGGTCGTTCTCCACATGGGGTATCGACATCATAGGGAAGGTTACACCAAAGGCTTCAAACGGACATGAGTTCATCCTGGTTTCCATCGATTACTTCACCAAATGGGTCAAAGTTGAGTCATACACAGTATTGAACGCCAAGAAAGTGGCCAAATTCCTCAAGAAAAATATCATCTGTCGATATGGGGTCCCGCACGAACTAGTGTCAGATAACGGGTTGCATTTCGAAGCAAAAGTCACAGAATTAATCAACGAGTACGGGATTCAGAGACACAAATCTTCTACCTACCGACCTCAGATCAATGGTGCAGTTGAAGCCGCCAACAAAAACCTCAAAGCTATCATCAGCAAGATGATTAAAAGTTGTAGAGATTGGGCTGACCGGATCCCGTACGCCCTCTGGGGCTATCTAACCTCAATCCGAACCTCTACTGGGTCTACCCCTTACTCCCTGGTCTACGGCATGGAAACAATCCTACCTGTGGAGCTAGAAATACCCTCGCTACGCGTCATGCTCTAAAGCAAAGTTAGTGAAGAAGACTGGTGCCAAAGCCATCTTGATGAGCTAGCCCTCCTAGATGAAAGAAGATTAAAAGCACTTTACCACATACAGGGGTACCATCACCGAATAGCGCGAACATTCAATAAGAGAGTCAAGGACTGCGGTGTCCGAGAGGGAGATTTAGCCCTCAAGGAGATAATAGAACCCATCTGGGACCCCAGAGGGAAATTTAAGCCTAATTGGAGCAGCCCCTACATTGTGAAGAAAATCTTATCCGGCGGTGCTGCCATGCTCACTGACCTAAATGGGGAAGAGATGGCTCGACCAGTCAATCTGGACCGACTCAAGAAATTCTACCCCTAAGTTCGAAATCTCGACGCGCTACGACTCTTCTCATCCCCCTTCTATTCTTAAAAAAAAAAAAAAAAAACTTCATTCCCCTTTACCCAGAACTACGTGGGCCTGATCCTCTACAAAAAACTATTTTAAAACTTTTCAAAAACCCCGGAGGTATGTAGGAAGCTCATACACCTCACATGAGTGCGGCCCTTTATTTTTCATAAAATACTATTCTTTTCTTACCTCCGAGAACGGCGGTTCATTCTAAAAATACTTGAACAAAAGGATTATGTATGCCTTAGCGATCAGTATAGATAATTCAAAATACAAAATTCATCGAAAGGCACAGCTGGATGATCAGAAACTTATTTATTTCATTAATAAGAAAAATCAACACGGATTACATAAGAAAAAGGAACAGATAACTCCCTTCCCCTACTACCATAAAAATCCAAATAAAATACCCACATCCATTCCCTATTACAGAAATAAACTCTCCAAGAGTCCTACCAAAGCCACTAGAGGAGCCTACACCCTCATCATTTACATCCGGAGGTCCCCAAGTTTCCCCTGCCTGAAAAGAGTGTTGTAAACATTCCATGGATCGATGAGCCTTAACCATCTTTGAAAAGACCATAACACCCCCTTCCATGAAGTTAGATAAAAAAACCATCTTTGTCCAATCTCCACTGCCAACATCTTGTTGACTACTTTCCTCCACAACCACTTCATATAATCTTTGGGGACATGCCAAACCTTCCCGACAGACTGAGAGGTATGGGTCGATGGACGCCGATTTTCCCACAGAGTCCCAAGCAACAGACGGAAGCCCTCAATCAAATCTTCTACCGGAAAGAAATTTGAGGTCTGAGGGGGCACGACCTGCCCCCAGCCAAATTGGCACAAAAGCCGCCAAGGGAAATAAAAAGAGGTCTATCTGAGACCAACAAGCCATACGTAGGAATACTCTCCTAGCTCCAGAACGGGCTGTAGTTGTCCCCACCAAGGCACTGACCAATATAGCCCACGAGCCCCATGCTCCATAAGTCGATTTTCCCAGTTCTCAACATGCAGGCCAACGCTGATGAAGTAGCGTGAAAAGAAGTTGGTTACGGACGACAAAGGATACTCTGGAGGAGTCGCCAAGCAGAATCTTTCAGACAACTACATAAATAGCATCACAGGGCTACCCCTCAAAAAGTTAGAACGGCCTTCTCTCCATGCATCTAGGCCATTCAGGGTCTCCGTCAGTATCACCGCCGCAGAATTGCAACGATATGACATCCATGAGGTAATGGCTGCAAGTTATGGGTCCACTCGTACCCCCCAGTCATCAGCAGTAATTTGGAAACCAGACCCAGAACAATGGCTCCAGCATAGCCAGCATCACCTACTTCCCGCAAATGCACAGACTGCAGCACCGCCGAGAGGGAGATCATTCCTCCAGCAACCAATGATCTAGCCGTCGAAGGCGAAATATGAAGAAGCCCGGCCAACAAATCCCTGGGAGAATGGGAAAATTCGGGCAAAGCCGCTGCAACACTGGGATTTACACCCAGCATGACAGAGAACTCCTCATAGGTAGGACAAACTTCTTCCAACCCAAAGCGGAATACATGGTCTTCGGGGTACCAGAATTGTACCGCCGCCATCAGCACGTTCCACTCAAGAGGCCGATTGCGCCACAGGGAGACTCAACGCATGTTGAAAGCATCGTAGTCGACATTATAAAAGCACATTGCTTCTAAGGCTTCAAGGTAGTTGGTAAACTCGGTGCTACCAGGGAGAGCCATCTTGCAAGGCTAAAAGATAATAGACAAGTGGGTAAGAATGCAAAGGTGTGATGAAAACACTCCACCCTCACACCTTTTTTATACTTGAAAACCCTAACAAGGGACATAATCCCTGAAGAAATCGGAAGGAATCCTACCCCACAAGGTACCAAAGGCTGAAGAGGGTACCATTCAAAGCTTTCAAATGATGGGACTGGAGTGAACTGCCAATAGGCAGGTCAGGGTGCTTGCTGATCGACAACCCCCCATTTTTGGAAATTTTCCTTTTTTCCTCTTTTGTCAAATCAGAAAATTCAATAAAAATAAATTGATATTCTCAACAGAATTTCAAGAATCCCTTTTTCTCTTTATATATTTTCTCCTTTTAATTAAAAACTTTCCTTCAAAAAATTCCAAAAATATTCCTTTTTACGGTCTCAGCATCAAAGTAAAAATCACATGTGCATGCATTCATTCATCATTAAATAAAAGATAATAAAAACAAACTTCATTGCATTGCATATATTTATGTTCTGTGTTACATCAATTTTACAGGAAATAAAAAGAAAAAGCAAAAACAACGGGACTCAGCCCGAACCCATATCCTCTCTCTCTCAAGAGCTTCCACCCCTGCGACATGCTCTCTTCCCCCTATGGCGAGATGACGCACCACCACTACCCGAGCCAGAGTTCTCTCCGAACGAGGTAGACGGCACCAATCAAGAAGAAACAGGAACCGCATCCCGAATGTGGGCAGTCGCCGAAGATATCCAGTCTCGGATGTCCCTGAGCCAAGTGGTCGACACCCGAACTTGCTGCAAGAAAAGTACAAATTAGTATCAAAGCAGTAATGACCAAAACAGATTAGAAAGAAAGAGAGGAACAAAAAGGTATACCGCAGGTCGGAGGACCTCCTCTGTCAAACCCAACTCCTCTGGATCCATCGCATGAGGATGGTGCAACATAGGCACCATCCCTCCATCAACCCATCGGATGTTGTACGAAGGGGTATGCAACTGCACAAAAGGGACCTCTGAGGTCGCCGTCACCGCAGATGCTGACGGACCACCGCTACTGTGGGAAGAACCCACCGCCCGACTCAAACCCGCGGGAAAGAAGGGCAACGCATCATATGTGCTAGACACCATCAACCAGCTCGTCACAAAGTCCATATAGTCATACGGCGCGGCCGTATCGATGTATAGCAGGTAGGACTCGCCAATCATCGCTGCGATCCTCTCATCCTCTGGCAGCAGTTTCTCCTGCCTCATAGACCTAGGAGGCTGCGCGGGTGGCACCACCACCACATCCTCAGCAATCTGACGAACCACCCTCTCCCCAAGGTACCAGGAATGGCCAAACTCATGCGCCAGCAAGCACCTCATCCGCACATTCACCCTGGTCACCCCCACATCCTGAATGGTTGTCCCCCAGGCATAAAGGTCACCTAAAAATCTCCAAGCGAGCATAAATCAATACAAGATCAGAAGGTGCAAAAACCAAGATTGTAATAGAAAGAGTCTTACCCTACCACTGGTCAGGTCATTCAAGACCTGACGCACCGCCTCCAGGGAGAGAGATCCCTTCGACTGTCGGTTGGCCTTACGCTATCGATACAATCAGTAGAAGTCCCCAACAGTGTCGTCCTTCAAAGCGATCAGCGGGTTGTTGCACCCAATCACCTCATAGAACCACGTCTGAATTCGCAAACGAAAAGAGACGCATAAGAAAAATGCGAATGCATGAAAGGAAAATGTGAATGCATGAAAAGAAAATGCATAAATTAAAGAATACCTCAAGAAGGTACGTGGGCCCAGTAAAAGTTTGCCGGCAGCACCGGTAGAATGCATCCAGAGAAAAGTAAAGAGTCGCCAAGGTCAGACTCCCCCAATCATATAAGGGGATGTTCGAAAACATCCTCAAGTACGGCAGGAACCACAAATGGACGACGTCGCCACTCGACGCCACCATGAAACCTCCCAACACCAGCAGAGTGAATAACCGGGCCATATGCCTCACTTATAGCCCGTCCTCCACATCAATCTCCCTACCTAACAGAACGTCCTTTAGAAGGGACAATCGGATAGAATCTCCAGAAACTATCCTCCTTACATCACCAAGTGACGCATGCATTGCCTCCGGTCTCACCCGTAAAGAGCGATCCACCTCTATCTACTCTCCACCACAATCCAGCCCCAGCAGCTGTTGCACGTCTATGGGAGTCACAGTCATCTCCCCGAAGTCGAAATGAAAGGTGTGGGTAGTGTCCCACCACCTCTCTCCCTGAGCGCATAAGACCGCCGTCAAACGAGGCGTCTCATCCAGCGTCGATGCCAACCTTCCAAAACCCGCTGATGAAATCACCCAACGCACCACAGGTGGGAGATGCTCCAGACATCCTTGAGCCCCGTCGTCCCGTGAGCACGCGTGTTCCTCAAAGATATATCATACCGACAAAAGGAAAAGTCTCAATCAAAAGTCAAGAAAGAAAAATCACCAAAAAGAGAAGAATGCCAAAGGTCAGGTTACTTACATAACCGTCGGGGATCACTCTCGAAGAGCGATGACGTGATGGCTCCCGCAGTAAAGTCCGCTTATCCGCAACAGACTCAAATGCATCAAAGGAGTTCTCACTCTCCAAAGCAAGGGGCACCCTGTCCCTTCAATCCATATTTGCCCAGTCATCAACGGTCAACCACTCCCAGTGGATTGCAGTGCTCACAAAAGCGGCCATTTCTTGAAGATCGGAATGCTAGAACGATTTGCAGAAGAATCGCAGAGAGAGAGAGAAAGCAAAAAAAACTATGAAAAAAATAAAGGGATTCGCCCCCTTTTATAGGATGCCAAGCGCCATGCCGATCGGCACTGACCCCTACCATACCGATCGGCACTGACCCCTTGCCTTCCTGAGGCAGTCTAAAAGTCTATGCCACTACCGAACGGCACCCCTCATACCATGTCGACCGGCACCCCACCTTATATTTCGTACCGAATTTCCTAAAAAATACCAAAAAGCCCCGAAAAATCCTCAGAAAATTTTTGAAAATCTCAGGATGGATTTTGAACGTTTTCACCAAGAAAATTTCGCGTTCCCTCGAGCGAAACCCCTTATTTCCCTAGCGTAATCCTCAAAAACCAAGTGAAACTCTTCCCGACAAAACTCCGGAGGATCTTTAAAGATCGCCTGATCACTTCCCCCAGCAGAATTCTCTTACAGCACCAAAATAGGTTGTTCCCCCCTGCGAGGCCTCCTAAAGGCTCCCCAGCTATCAGTTCCCTAGCTCAGATCAAAATCACAAAGCACCTTCTCCAGCAGAATCAAAATCCAATCTTTATCCACTCTTGGCTCAGAATATGCCCCGGTCTTAGATCGTCACCTGAGTTAGGTCATAATTGACCTCGATCCTCGATCGTCACCACTCTTGGGTCAGAATTGGCCCCGTTCTTGGATCATTACCTGAGTTAGGTCAGAATTGACCTCAATCCTCGGTCGTCACCACTCTTGGGTCAGAATTGGCCCCGGTCTTGGATTGTCACCTGAGTTAGGTTAGAATTGACCTCGGTCCTTGGTCGTCACCACTCTTGGGTCAGACCTCGGTCTTGGATCGTCACCTAAGTTATGTCACAATTGACCTCGGTCCTCGATCATCACCACTTTGGGTCAGAATTGGTCCCGATCTTGGATCGTCACCTGAGTTAGGTCAAAATTGACCTCGGTCCTCGGTCGTCAACACTCTTGGGTCAGAATTGGCCCCGGTCTTGGATCGTCACCTGAGTTAGGTCAGAATTGACCTCGGTCCTCGGTCGTCACCACTCTTGGGTCAGAATTGGCCCCGATCTTGGATCGCCACCTGAGTTAGGTCAGAATTGACCTCGGTTCTCGTTCGTCACCACTCTTGGGTCAGAATGGCCTCGGTCTTGGATCGTCACCTGAGTTAGGTCAGAATTGACCTCGATTCTCAATCATCACCACTCTTGGGTCAGAATTGGCCCCAGTCTTAGATCGTCACCTGAGTTAGGTTAGAATTGACCTCGGTCCTTGGTCGTCACCACTCTTAGGTCAAAATTGGCCTCGATCTTGAATCGTCACCTGAGTTTGGTTAGAATTGACCTCGGTCCTCAATTATAACCACTCTTGGGTCAAAATTGGCCCCGATCTTAGATCGTCACCTGAGTTAGGTCAGAATTGACCTCGGTCCTCGGTCGTCACCACTCTTGGATCAGAATTGGCCCCGATCTTGGATTGTCACCTGAGTTAGTTCAGAATTAACCTCGATCCTCGGTCGTCACCACTCTTGGGTCAGAATTGGCCCTGATCTTAGATCGTCACCTGAGTTAGGTCAGAATTGGCCTTAGTCCTCGGTCGTCACCACTCTTGGGTCAGAATTGGCCCCGATCTTAGATCGTCATCTGAGTTAGGTCAGAATTGACCTCGATCCTTGATCGTCACCACTCTTGCGTCAGAATTGGCCCCGATCTTGGATCGTAACCTAAGTTAGGTCAGAATTGACCTCGATCCTCGGTCGTCACCACTCTTGGGTTAGAATTGGTCCCGATCTTGGATCGTCACCTGAGTTAGGTCAGAATTGACCTCGATCCTCAGTCTTCACCACTCTTGGGTCAGAATTGGCCCCGGTCTTCGATCATTACTTGAGTTGGGTCAGAATTGACCCCGGTCCTCGATCGTCACCAATCTTAGGTTAGAATTGACCTTGGTTATCAAACCTTTACCCTAAGCCCGCAGATTCAGCTTTGATCCACAGAATTAATCATCCCCCGCATACTCATTAAGTCCTCAGAGTCGGTCTCGACCCTCTGAATCAGTCATACTCTCTCAAAAGAATCATGTGGCGTCTATTCGACGGTCATCATTTGTTCCAAACTCACCCAACGAGGGGCTCTATAGACACCCCATTCTATTTCCCCTTAACTCTCCTTAGGTCCCTAGTACCTCCCCTCATTACTACAAACCTAGGTCATGTCCCGAGTACTGATCTAAAAGCCATCGGGCACTCCCTGGCTCAGTTTGACCTAAAAGTCAAACTATTCATCTCAATCGAGACTTAATGAATCTTTTAAGGGAACTGAATACCCTTTCCAACGGTCCTCCCCGTGCGCGATTCTGATTTACCATGCGGACGAACGATCCGTTTGCGTCCGAAACCTGACCTAGAGGCCACCGGGCTCTGTTTGACCTAAGTGAACTATCCATCTTAATCGAGGCTGAATGAATATTCTAAGGGCACTGAATACCCTTTCCAATGATCCGTCTCGTGCGCGATTCCGACTTTCCATGCGGACGAACAATCCGTTTGACTTCGAGAGGTCACCAAATGCTTCCCGAGACCGGTTGACCAAAGTCAACTCTCAAAACCTGGTCAAACACTTTGGAATGTCAAAGTACATCTCCTAACCTTTCCAATGGTCTGCCCCATGTGCGATTCAAACTTACCATATGGACGAACGATCCGTTTGCGTCCGAACGATTCCCCGTCCAATGGACAGACAAATGCTTTCGAGCCATATTTGACACAAAGTCATCTCCCGAACCCAGGAGGGGTCCAAAGGACTTTCGAAGGTATCTAAATTACCTTTCCAATGGTATACCCCGTGCACGATTCTGACCAACGGTTTGCCCTCGACGGCCGATTTTCTAAAAAAGCCCAAAGCGCACTGCCAAATGGCAGTTTCCAAACCCTGCCTATCGGCAGGCAGGTGCCGATAGGCAGGAAGGGGTCTATGTCGATCGTCAGTGACCTGATCCTATAAAAGGAGGCCTTCACCTCATTTACAAGGGGAGCCCAGATCTGATAAAAATCTCTGTCAGCGAATCCCAAAAACCTCTCTCGAAGGCAGCGGATTTCAACTTCCAAATCCCTTTTTTACTTCCACTTTTCATCAACCTTTTCATCAAACTCGGTGAATTAACCACTCTCCATCATCATCCAAGTGCAAGGACTGCTATCCAATATTCAAGATCAAGCTCAAGATCTTCAAGAAGGTCCAACTTTCTCAAACTCTCTCTTAAATTCTCTTATATTCCCAATAACTTGTTTTCTTACTTAGCACTTTTATTATCTCATCTCAAACATCCTAAATATACTTTTTATTTAGTATTATTGCACATCTCATATTTTCATATAAATAAAAACCCAAAAAAAATAAGAAAAAGAGGGTTTGCTCATAAATTCCAAGTAGGGATTCCCACACTTTTCTCACAACTAAAACACTTTTTCTACACGCACACACTCACAAATTAGAGATCCCCGTTTGGATTTATGGGATAAATCCCACCCCTCATTTTGTATGCGAACTACGTGGACTTTGATGCCTTTATAGGCTACGTAGGCATCTCGGGGTAAAACCCGAGACTCGAGTCCTTTTTCTCACTTTTTATCTTATCTTCTATCTTCTCTAAATCCATTTTCCTTATATTCTATATACTTGTTCTTAGTGACGTCTTACCCCATATGCGTTATCGTTCCATTGTAACGATCAGCGTAGGGGTAATCGCATAAATCTTACTTTCTAATATTATTCTTATACCTTCTTATGGATGACTCGCTTTATCTTTTCCATGATACAAGTAGAGGATTCCTACCTCCATTCTATATATACACATGCACACATATCACGGGGGGAAATATAAAGGAAAATAGGAAATATCCATGAGAGACGGAAAGGGCGGAATGGTTGCCTAACACCTTCCCATTTCGTAACCAAGCCTCCGAACCCTTCTCGAATCATTTTGGTTTCGCACGCACCAGTATGTCTTTGGATGCCATCCTTCGGGGTGGCTTCCCCTTTTTTCTTTTGTCTGTTTTGAGTAAAATAGATTGGCGACTCTGAATCTCTCTACATTTTTACACCACATCTCAAACGACGCCGGCTGAATCGCTCCCGAGAGGGACGCGCGGGACCCGAAGGATCTTTTTCCTTCGCGGCGGGGATGGCCACAGTTCTTATCAAGGTGCTCTGTCTATTTTTACAAGATTTGAAGATTCATTATTGAAATAGTAAATTACGTTCACTGTTCACTTTTTCAAAATGAGTCCCTCACATAATGGCCTTTAATTTTTCAAATACTTACCTTGTTGGAGCTATCACGATTCATTTTTTTTAGTTTTTTATCTATTTGGAATCAACCTACAAGGAGCGAGTCCCTCTCTTACTAGACTTCAGTTGAATTTAGGGTGCATATTAAAGGATCTTCATAAATGAAATTTGAGAGGTTTATGGTTATGTTAACGATAAGATAAAAGTAGCATAGTATCAAATTACAAGTGTGAAACATCTCATTTCTGTGGATGGCGATTTCTAATGAATTTTTTTTTATAAAATACCTCGGAGCTCTTTTATTTAAGGACAAGATATGAGGGCTTCTAAGTATTTACGTGATCTTATTTGAACCTTGGTAATCTATGTTTTTCTCTTGTGCTCCTTTATTTAAGTATCAAATGGGAGGGATGATTTAATTGATTTATTGCTATTTGGTTTAGTAGATTTATTAGAGGTGATTCATTGTAATATTTATGTCTACTCTATTTTTATCGAAAATAAAATTGCAGCGCTTTATTTTGAAGGAGAACACTAACTGCCCGTTTTACACCTAAGGTTGTCTTGAAGGCATTGGGTCATATTGAAAAGTTGACAACCCTTATGGTTAAGGATGAGAAGACTGGGACATGTTACTCGGCCGATCACTTGCTAAACAATTATTTTAGTGAGAAGCTCGAAAAGGACCTAAGCGTGACTACCGACAGGTTAGCTGAACTAAAACACATTATTTCTATTTTAGATAAGTTTTTCGTAGAAGCACTTGGTCCAAAGATCATGGAATACGGTATAGCTGCACCGGATACTAAGATTCCTCTTTCTGATTATGAACATCCCGAGGACGGGGTCGGGGGATTCCGACGTGCGCGTATGTAAGGGAAAATTTCCAATAGAGTTATTTATAGTGTTGGTTTATTGTGTCATAGGATAGATATGTGTTGTTCCTTTCAAGCCTATGACAAGTTAGTTGAAGATGCAGCGGCTTAGTATAGTGAAGATTTCATCCTTGTTGGTTTCGTGCCAAGTTTAGCGTCATCAACATTTTGATTCCAAGGTCTCTAAAGGTATGAATGCATTTAATATATAGAGAGTCTTAGATATTTTTTATAGGTGTCTTTTTATAAAGTTTTATCAACGACTTTTCATTTTTCTCAGAAAATCATTTTAGGACTTTGCATAGAAATTTTGGGCTTAAAAAACCATTTTGTGGATTTTCTAAAAAGTTGTTTGAACGAAATGGGATTTCGTACGAACGAGATTCCCAGGTTGTTGGAATAAACTTTAGACGAGATTCGAAAGAACTTTTGTCATTTGTTTTCTGAATTGTCGTTGGAATGTCATTAGAACGACATCGTTCCAACGAGATTTTAGCCTATTTATCTTCTGAAATCTCGTTCGAACCAAGTCGTTCAAACTACATTCAAAAGTTGTTCAAACGACCAGGTGGTTTTTTGTCTATTTTTGCCAGTTTTTAATTCTTAACCACCCATTACCCCACTACCTTTTACCAGTTTTAAAAGGGGCGGGAAGACAATTTTTTATAGAACTTTTTGGGAGGTTTCTAACACTTTGAGAGCAAATATTCTTCATCAAAAAGGTTCCTGGTGTTGATATCTTTCATTGATTAATTTCTACAAATCACAATGTTTACACCCATTGTTTAGTTTTGATCCAAGTTTTTATATATATATTTGTGTGAGATCATTTTGGCACGGGGTTATTTTCTATCCATTAAGGAGAAAGTTTTGGTTCCTTCTCTTCCCCAAAAAGGAGATTGTGTTTGTTGTGGCGTATTCATACGATGAAAGGCGTCGTGTCAGGGTTGACGGTAGTCAGCCCCCATTGGTGGATTCCAGACTTCAAAGGACTCCGGAGTTATCGATTGGGCAGAGGTTAGAGAGAGAAGGAGCATCAAGGGTTGAAAGACAAGTCGTTATTGTAAGTTCTCTTATTGTGTCTTTTGTAAAAATACCATACTTAGTGGACTTGTAGGCTGGGTCATCCGAGGTTTTTCCTGTTGTGAGTTTTTCTCGTACATCGCGTCTTGTGTGTGTGTGTGGTTATTTTTATCTTGTAATATCTCATTGAGATGCATGTTAGGTTAATCAAGATAAAATTAGTTTAATCACAACTTTGGTGTAATTTTGTTGCTAATTTTAGTTGATTTTAATTCGAGTTGGCATAATTAATTTGGCAAAATGCATGCTTAAGTTTGTTTGGCATGATTTTAACTTGAATTGAATTAATGTTGTTTAATTGATAATAAAAGAAAAATTAAAATATTTCTTTTGTGTTGTGTTGTTTGACTTAATTTTAGTTTTGAAGAAATTAAAATTTGTGGACTTTAATTGCTAAATCAAAAAGATATTTTAATTTGGAATATATTGTGGACCATCTTTACTTGGTAATATGAAATTTGGGTATCATATCATATACTCTAAGAATTAACTGTTTCAGACTGGTATAAGAACAGTAATGTTAAATTATTGCGTTAAGATCCTTATTTTTGTTTCGTTTAAAAAATGAAAAATTCTCCGTTTTCAAAATTTCCTATTTTTTTATGGTTCCAACTAAGCGTATTGGACAGCGCGTATGAGTTCGGTGCTTAGACCCCTTGATGAGCGGGTTTGGCACTTGGTAGTTAAATGGTGGAACCCACCAACATGCCTAGAATGAGAGGTTCGTGTACCTAAACCTGTTGAGAGATGGAGTGAGAGTGAGATTAAGTTAGCTGATTTTAATTCTCGTGGTTTAAATACCCTTTTTAGTGCGGTCACACCGAATGAGTTCCGTCTGATTATGTCGTGTGAAAGGCATGGGATATACTCCAACTTACTCATGAGGGAACTGTAATACCCCGTACTTTTATGGATAATTTAAATTTCATAAATGGGTGTAATTTGGAAATTTGAGAAATTTCTGAGAAAAATACTTTTTGGAGTTTATGTGGGCTAGATGATTTTTGATGTATGCTAAATTTACTTTTGGGATTATGTAAATGAGTTGGACTATTTCAATTACATGTCGCAGTTGGGTAAAGCGACAAAGGATAATATTTTAATTGGAAAATCCACATTGATATGTATTGTGTTTAATTAGTGAATTGTAGTTAAGTACCTCGGATGGAGATTTTGAGTGTACAGTTGGTTTCGGAATGGCAGAGATAGTTAGAATAGAGTATCCGAGAGTAATGTTTGGATTCCGAGAATTTTTGGAGTACTAGGGACTCGCCATTGAGTAAATGAGTCATTTTTGGGTTTTAAAGGGATAAACCCTTATTCTCTCCTATATAAGGCAAGAGAGAGTGGGAGAAAGGAAATAAAAAGAGAGAAAAGAAAGGAAGGAGAGAAAATAGAGAAGAAAAGGAGATTCCGGCCAAACGCCACGGGATTCGACTCGAGGTCGTCGGATTTTATCCACAAGGCAAGTGTTTACTTGTTCATTTCTTTTAAAGCATAAATCTCATATTGTAGTTGGTAGAGATAAAACAAAAATATTTTTGGGATGGGTTTTTGTGAACCAAAACGGGTTTTCAGAAAGTTTAACGGATTAACCCTAGAAAATATCCCAATTGGAAAACTTAGGATTTAATCGAAATTTGTTGTTGGTTATGGGTTCTAGGATGTTTAAAACCCTTTTTATATGTGTATATGTAGTCCATTGAGGTTGCAGGATGTAAGGAGAGGAGATAAAAGCTTCGGGGAAGCTTTAATGGCCGAAACAGCTTCTCGAAGAAGAAGCTGTCCGGGTCGATCGATCGATCGATGGCCCAGGATCGATTGATCGATGGCCCAGAAAATTTGACAATTTCGGCTTGTATTAGTTAAATGGGATAAATTCCAAATTTAATTATTTCTAGATTATTTAATTGAGGAAATAAGTCTTCACCTAGGGAATTAATATCTAGCCATTTGAGGAATTTATGGGGGCTAGGAGGGTACTATAATCGTGTGGCACTAAAAGTATATTTTCGAGGAAAATAAATAAATTGAGGAATTAGAAAATTGGGGTTCCCAAAAATAGAGTGGGGACTTCTAAATTATTATTGGAGTGAGACGTATACTTTGGGTTAATTAAGTAAAATCCAGGACTTATTTATTTAGGGGGTCGGGACGAGTAACACCCGAGGGAGTTTTTCAGCGGGCGATTATATGTAGATAATTGTGCGCATAGAAAATGTAATTATATGCCGACTATAATTGAGTAAATCATATGAGGTGACAAGGATGGAATTTGGGTTATAGGCTAAAGATGAGTGAGGGTATACTCATTAAATGGTTATGAATTGGGATATTCGGAGAGTGTATAAATCCCGAAAAGTGATCAAGGTGTGAGGTATATTTGTGTAAGAGAATACTTATGGGATTAGTATTTAAGTAGGAGAATGCTTAAATATTATTATGAGATGGGCAATTATAGTCATATATACATTTGAGGAGTGATATATATATATATATATATATATATATGATGCGATTACAGTATATATAATATGATACGAATACATATATATCTGTGTGTGATTGGTATATGTGCATCTTAGAGGATGATTTCCATGGTCTTTCCTTTAGCGTAGGGTTGGAACATCCAGATTATATATTTTCTCGAGTGCGATCCAGGGAGGTTGCACGATGTGGGTGAATCCCCTGGCTTGAAGAGCGGGGAGAGTATATCCCCAGGTCATCTCGTCCCGCGTTCGAGTGCGATGTGTGTACTCCACTTGCAGAGGGAACATAACCGCCTCCACCGTTGTGTATATTTTTACCATGACCATGAGTAAGTCTGGCTTGGTACCGTGGTACAGTGAGTAAACCCGGATTTGGATAGGCACTATGAGATTGCATCCTCGAGTTATAGCTCGGTGTGATGGTTATTATGATGGGATATGTATAATTATAGACTAGTTACGTTTAGTATATTGTTTATATATGAAGATGAATAATCATATATAGTAAACGTATATAAGAATGGAAAGAATGATAAGAGTTATTCCTTTTCGATAAATGTAGATATATTCGGATTTATGTAAATCATAGGTTCTATTGAGAACCCGATGTTTATATATTTATATATATGAGTTACATATATACGTTGCGTGCTGAGGGCCTAATGGATATCGACGAACAACATTGCCAAGTATTAGTATATCGGGCGTGTTCCTTCTTTGGATTTCACTTTGCGAGACACCCCATGCACGAATTTAGCGTAGTGTTGGGAATGGGGAGAAGTTTAGTCCTTAGTACTCGAGTTAATTAGGATTTTCAGAGTTTGGGTGAGGGGTATCTAGACGGATTAGTTAGTCAGGGTAACTGATTAGGTTACTTAATAGGTACACGTTAGTTGTGCACTTTTAGAAGATGGGTGAGGGGTATCTCATGGGAGTGCATTACCAATTTAAATATGAGGTAAAGCATATTTTTCAAAATATAGCATTTATGCACTTGCAAAATATTTTCACAACTCGGGCTCTGACCCGTTTCTATATTTTCCCTCTCTTACTATATATATATATATATATATATATATATATATATATATATATATATATATATATATATATATATATATTAGGTGTCCAGACACAGGGACGCCTGGATGAAGACCCTTTCGAGTCAGACGTTGCTATAATAACTGTAGAAGCATGCAAGTTTACTGTATATGCTTATACCCTTGTAATCTAGATAGGAGGTACTGTATAAATATCCGGGCTAATAACCCAAATGCATTTATTTATTCTTTTACCGCCTTTTAGTGCGACATTCGTTTTGGTTGTATATTGTTAAACCGAGTGTTTGGTTATTTTTATTTCATCTCAGTTTCAATTATACATAAACTGTGTGAATGTTTTAATTGATTAATTTTGCTTAAAAAGATTAGATAAATAAAATTTTGACGCCGGCCTAATAGGTTATTAGTAATTAATTTTGTTTTCGATAATGATGCTAAGAATGAACCATGTGAGACCCCTGTTTTAATTTGGTACAGGATTGATCACCCGGTATTTTACTAAGTGGGTGTCACAGATGGTATCACAGCATCAGGTTCTAGTGTCCTTAGGAATCTGTGCGGACGTACTACGCTTTCAGCATTGCTTTTGATTTGATATGGAGCCTTAGGATTAGGGTTGTTGATTACTCTTGTGAGATTTCTCCTGCCATTTCATAAGGTTATAGTAATCTTTTGCGCGCTCGTTTGAGATTCAGGTGTTGATCGATGAAGGACGACCACAGAAGGCCATTACAAGGGTAGCAGAAGTCGGGACTTATGGGAGCGGTTAATTAAAGACGGAGACTAGGACCACAGTAGAGGTCACTCTCTTTGTGGCATTTGCTAAGAATGGTTGCAATGACTACTAAAGAATAGTAGTTATGAGTATCCAAGTACTGTTGTAGTAGAGAGTGGTGCTAAACTCGAATTACACAGTGATGTAAATTGGGGAAAAGGTTTAAAAGGTCCTTTGATAAGGACCATACGTTGAAGTTTAAGTTATACAGAGTAAGTGTAATGTGATTCAGCGAAAGTGAAAGGCTCAGAAGCTTTGGTTTAAAGCAGGGAGTGGAAATACCCATATGTGAAAATTTGAGGAAAATTTTTCACTCATGGGAGCAGTATTGAAATGGTGAGAATGGTGGTCACCATATTCGCGGGAGCAGGACGTGTTTCTCGTAGAGGAATCTCACGGACGGTTTTCACCGCAAATTCCTTTGGTTGATTAGGAAGGAAAAGAATACAATTTTGGATTATTCACATAATTATCGGCCAGAGCGACACTGAATAAAGAGTGATATGGAGAAGTGAACCAAGTACCGAAGTAAGGTAGGCACAATGAAGACAGAGTCCTTCAGTGGAATGATAGGCTCACTGGATAAGTGTTGTTAACACTTGTGGAGAATTTGGATCCCCATTGGTGGACATCCACCCGGCGAATTCATTGAACTAGGGTTGTTAAAGCCGATAGTGGAGTTTCCTTTTAACGAAAAAGTTAAGGGAACTATGAAGGCAATCAGCAGGATCAATGCTATAGAGTTTGAGATACTGATAACCTTAACCTGGTCAGGATCAACGTGGAATGAAGAACCACTCTCTTTGACCTTTCCCGGTAGGAGTTAAAGAACAAAAATAGGGTGCCAAGGTGGGTCATAGATTAAAGTAGTTTTGTTTCGGTTAGGATAAGTATATCATGTCCGGGAACCATTTGGAGTAACTAGGGAGATTGGCAAAGTTATTGTTGTGAGTTTCATCTCGGATGAAGGAGGTATATTCTGTGTGACAAGATTATGTCACAGTATTTTATTAGCCCTAGATTCGTGAGTGATTCGAGTTTACTAGTAGTATCTATAACATTATACAGTATATGTTTATATATTTTTTTGCGGTAGCGAGGCTCAATTTTCTTTATTTGTTATGAAAATGGGTGTTGTTATTTTGAGCTTATATTTACTTTACATTGATCATTTTGCATGGTGTTATTTTGAGTATAATATGATCTTCATTGATCGGAGCGATAGAAAGCTAATGATTGTAAGACTATCGTGTTCGCGGTTCTATGGTGGAACAGGTTGTGGTTGCGATATCTCACCTGGATGCAAGTTGATTTCACCCCTATTATATGAATAGATGAAACTTCGGTAAGCAGATGTTTCATTATCGTGATACGAGTGCGTGGAGACCTTATAGATATGATTTAAGGTATGCAGGGTTTATCATTATGCTGTGAGTTTAAGACCATTTTGGTTTGCGCTAAGGACTTAGAGCTAGTACGAGCGCTTGGTGGTGTGACTCTTGGAAAGGAAGAAGAGTTCAAACCACATTTTGCTGAAAGAGGGGACAGGGTTATCCCGATTACACATTAAAGCTAACGGACCTCCACGATCAATAAAGTTAAGTAGTAGTTTATTGGAGGGGTTTCTTATTTGGATTTCGCTTACGAGATGCTCCACGCATGAACCTTAACGACGTCGAGAGTGGATAGATGTTATGGGATGCAAGGATGTTGGTTTTTATGATAACTCACATAGTGTGAAGGAAACACTATAGACTGTGAGCCTTATAATGATGGTATGCTTATGGAAATAAAAGTACTATGGAGAAGCACTGACATGGTTCTCTCACCGCAAGTATCTGGGTGAGGCGAGAATTAAAGAAATTGATTTGAGGCTTATATCCAGGCCTTGGATGAAAAGGCAAATTTTCGAGGTTGTTTGTTTTGGGTATGATGTCCGGAATATATTAAGAAGAGAGTAGGCGCCTCGATTAGCTAGACTTTCCATTTCACCAAGGTGGAAGGATAGAGTTGTAGAAGAGAGTTAGTAGGTTAGCGAGGTAGGATTTAGGACGTCTTGTTGGTGTGCCTTAGGCCGTTATGTCTCGGTGACTGACGATGAGAGGAAGAAGTGCAACGGGTGGGTTCCTTGTCTGGATTTCACTTTTTGAGATGTCCCACGCATGAAACCGAGCAAATATTGAAAGTTGAGAAGGTCTGGGGCACTAGAGACATAGTTAGAATAGTACTATTTTACGTATGTAGGAAACACATCAACCTTAGGATTATTAGGAAGTAAGGCCAGTAGGACTAGTGGCGCCAATATAAGGAGTTAGTTGTGAGTTAAACCACTAGAATATTGGTTGGTTAACCTTGAGAAGGATTGGATTTCCAAGTATAGGAAGAATTAAATTTTGCAGGTTAGGAAAACCCATGTGTGAGTATTACGCCGAGGAAATAAGGCCCATTGTTTAGAAAGAGTGTACGTTTCGAACGTTTACAATGGTTGTGCAGATAGGCACGGGTTAAAAAAAGTGTATGGGCATCTTAGTAATTTGGTTTTAAATACCGCCTGAAATAGAAGGGGCGTAGTATATAAGTTGAAGTATATGCTATGAGGCAGTTATAAGTGAGAAGACTGGTAGGAATAGTCAAGTGTTAGTGTAGTTTTCCTTTGGAGGGAAATTCAAATCGCATGGTGAGCGAACGGACTATTAGAGTAGAGCAGCAAGCATAGGCCTGTTTCCTTTGGATGCGGCTATAAAAGCACTAGGCACGATGTGATGTTAGAGTCAACTTTGCGACCGAGGTAACATGATAGATTATGAAGATTTAGATAAGTTAGTAGTAAAATACTGAACGAGTGTTTGGTTGAGTGCCAATTATGCGAGTGATTCTCGATCCTAGGTTAGTATCGGTCGTAGTTGAATTTCGAGGGCGAAATTCCATTATAAAGAGGGGAGTATGTAATACCCCGTACTTTTATGAATAATTTAAATTTCATAAATGGATGTAATTTGGAAATTTGAGAAATTTCTGAGAAAAAATAATTTTTGGAGTTTATGCGGGCCAGATGATTTTTGAAGTATGCTACATTTACTTTTGGGATTAAGTAAATGAGTTGGACTATTTCAATTACATGTCGTAGTTGGGTAAAGCGACAAAGGATAATATTTTAATTGGAAAACCCGCATTGATATGTATTGGGTTTAATTACTGAATTGTAGTTAAGTACCTCGGATGGAGATTTCGAGTGTACGAATGGTTTCAGAATGGCCGAGATAGTCATAATAGAGTATCCGGGAGTAGTGATTGGATTACGAGAATTTTTGGACTACTAGGGACTCGCAATTGAGTAAACGAGTCATTTTTAGGTTTTAAAGGGATAAACCCTTATTCTCTCCTATATAAGGCAAGAGAGAGTTGGATAAAGGAAAGAAAAAGAGAGAAAATAAAGGAAGGAGAGAAAAGAGAGAAGAAAAGGAGATGCCGGCCAAACTACGCGAGATTCGACTCAAGGTTGTCGGATTTTATCCACAAGGCAAGTGTTTACTTGCTCATTTCTTTTAAATCATAAGTCTCATATTGTAGTTGGTAGAGATAAACCACAAAGATTTTCGGGATGGGTTTTTGTCAACCAAAACGGATTTTTTAAAAGTTTAACGGATTAACCCCGAAAAATATCCCAATTGGAAAACTTAGGATTTAATCGAAATTTGTTGTTGGTTATGGGTTCTAGGATGTTTAAAACCCTTTTTATGTGTGTATATGTAGTTGATTGGGGTTGGAGAACGTTAGGAGAGGAGATAAAAGCTTGGTGATATGATGTAAATATTGCGTATTTCACCCGTTAACCTACGTATTATTAGCCCCCTTAGGTATCTTAATCCCTATACTTATGCTCGTTAACCAGACAACCTCAGATTTCTATATAAACATGCTTTTCATGGGTTAATTGAGCTTTTGTAGGTATTTGGATGCTTAGTATGAAGTTCGGACGCTTTTCGAAAAAGTTTCGTCGACTTTTGAAGCATTGGGGGCATTTTAGTAATTTCAGCATTCGGGTTTGAATCCCGATCTCTTCACGAAAGTTGAATCCCTTTGAGATCTCTTCGCGTGGCCACTGACGGTGCATGAATCCGAGTTGTATTGATGGAGTTATGGCATTTTTAGGATGGTTTTGACTTAAAAAGCACACTCAAGGTCACATTCAAGGGAAATTTAGTCATTTCATAATTTGGTTTTTTGGCCTAATGCCTTCTTGAATGTTGTATCCCGCTGAGTTATCTTCGCGTACCCTCCGGCCATGCCTATTTTCGAACTATAACGAAGAAGTTACGGCATTTTTCGTAAAGTTGGACAAAGCTGCAGATTACAGACCTGTAGGGTGCGAATCGATTCGGCCAAAATCCGAATCGATTCGGAATGCACCAAAACTCCATATTTTCATACCGAATCGATTCGGAATGGTCCCGAATCGATTGGGACCTGTTTCCCCTATTTTTCTTTTTATAATTTTGCCACTAGGGTTTAATATAAATACTTTCCTCTTCATTTTTCTGAAGATATCTTTCATTTTTAGGTAGGGTTAGGGTTAGGGTTAGGGTTTTGAGAGCTCATTTTCTCTCTCATTTGGGATTGCCTCATTTTTGGATTGTAAGTGCATTATTCATCACCCTAGTTTAATTTCATTTGTGTATTTACATTTCCATGCCTAGTTAATCATTTATTTCTTGTTGTTTATTGCTTTCATAACTTAGCTGTTGGTTAAAGTAGTTTAATTCATGTATTTCCCTTAGACATATAGGGTCGGGGTTGTGTCCCGCCATTAATGGGTTTGAGGTTCGAAAACTAGATTTTGTGTAAAAGTGCATTTAATTGAAACCACGTGTATCAAAGTTGGATTATTATGCGTATAGCTTTCTTTGTCAAGCAACATTAGAGTTTATAGCGATAATCCGAATTTAATCCTCGCGTGACCATTTTTGATTAAATGTTTAAGCTTGCAACTTTGGGTTAAATTCCTTATTGTGTGATGTTTATGCTTAGTTGAATATGCTCGGTTAAATAGATTTCGAGCCACAATTCTAATTAGTAGTTGTTTAGCCCGTGTGGTGGAATGCGATCCCGATCCTCTCTTTACTTTTGCGTAGCGTAACTTCTCCTTTTCTTTATTCATCTTTTCCAACCATCACCTTTTCTTTTATTTATTTTGCACTTTTATTCCTGAAGTTTTAAAGCAATTAACATCTAAAATTTAAACATTCCCTGTGGATTTCTTACGATACTCGACTTAACGTTATGCTTGCTTGTCAAGTGTAGTTCTAGTTTAGGTTTTTGCATGTAGAGCGGGAGCCAAAATCAACGATAGTGTCCCTAGACGAACACTCGATTTCCCTCACATCAAAATGGCGCCGTTGTCGGGGAGTGTGTTTTAGATTGTAATTGTTTCATTATTTCGTATTATTTCTTTCATTCATATTTGTATTCTATATTTTCTCCTTTCCTTTTGACTTGTGCTAGATTGTTTCGAGAAATTGAAATTTTGGCGCTTGTTGCTTTTGTTGAATAGCTTATTTTGAAATGTCTCGCTATTTCTCTTTAGATAATCGGAATTGTTATGTGAATTGTTTTCCAAGTTATACTCCCAAAACAATAAGAGAATACTTACAAATTCTTGAAGATGAGCACATTGAGCGTGAAATTCAAGAGTATGTAAGTAATCCCTCATCGCCTGTGAGGATAATTTGGAATGCGAGGAATCCATTACCTATGAGCAACCCGCACAAGAAGATGAAATGTCTCCTTGTTCGTTTGATTATGAGTTAGTGATTAAGAAAATCAGTGACCAATCCGAAAGTTCTCAATCTTGATTGTTAGAAAATGATGCCATGCTCGATGAGATTATTTCTTTACAAAATCGGGTCGAGGTTGAAACTTGCGTTTCACCTCCACCCCTTTTTGTTGAAGAAATCATTGAGAGTGAGCCAAGCTTTAGCACTTTCGATTTTTAACCTCTTATTAATTATTCCGAGTGTATTGAGGTTGTTGGTCCTTCCTTTCATTTATTCCCTACTATTCCCGAACAATTAAATTTATCACAAGAATCAATTGAAAGTCTTGAGGACTTTGACCCGATTCTTGAACGAGAATGTTATTTTGAGATGCTTCATCTCATGGGCTTTTCACTTTCACTTGCCCCACCTCCCCTTCCAATTGAAAAACCTTGGGGATGTGATTTTGATTTTCTTGAGATTAATGTAGTCTTGTCCCCCATAGTATACAAATCCCCCTCGTCCACCCAAAATTGATAATTGGCGATGGTTCATTTCTTACGCCCTACAAATGCCTTCCGTTTTTCAAACGGAATTCCTATTTTTCGGGAGGCATGTTCGCTTTGGAGGGTCCACCATTGATCTTTCAAAGTCAAATCCCTTTTTGGGTGGACCCTCAACTATTTAGACTTCTAGTGTATAGTTAGTGTGTAGTCTAAATAGTAGGTTGTAAATAGTTAGCTTTTTAATTTTTTTCTTTCCCATTTTTCTTTCCTTTTTATTTACTCTAGTGTAATTAGTTAAATTTTTGTTATTTGTTTTTTCTATGCTCGGTACTAACTTGTTTTGTAGATTTCATTGGACTCGTGCTTATAAAGATCGCTCCAATTTTTGGTAATATCGTTCTTTTCCTCTCTTTGTGTTGTGTTCTTAATGCGTATTGAGGACAATGCAACATTTAAGTTAGGGGGTATAGGATATTCTATCCATTTCATGTGTAGTCCATTGATTTTGTTACTTATTAGTTAGTTAGTATAATTTTTGTTAAAAATTAAAAAAATTCAAAAAAAATTTGTTTCTTTTTTCCCCTTTGTTAGGCATTTTTGCCTTTGTTTCCGATGATAAATTTTAATAATTGCACAATCCAATAGACAACTCAACGACGCATGTTTTCGATTTTAGAAGTTATTGACTTTAGTCCTTAAATCATTGATATTGTGAATAGCTTCATGAATTAAACTTTATGCCATGAGCACATACGTTTTTCTTGCTTTATTGATTTAATTTAAGATTTTTATAACTCGTTAATCTTTTGTTGCGTTGTCTATACTTACATCCAGTAAGCTTTGTACCTTTCGTCATTTGTGAGTGTATACACTATTCTTTCCTCTTTGAAAAAGTTGAATTCGTCGGTAATCTCTCTATTCTTTCATTGATCGTTCATTAATTGAGTGTATATCTTGAAATACGTTACTTGAGCATGATTTTCATATATTGTTTTGGCTCGATAATTTCATAAACTTTATGAAATGATCATAGTAAATCTTTGTTATATCACCCATATTTACCTTAACCTCACCTTATATGTTTCCCTAGTCAACCCCTTTGAGCCTAAATATAGCCTTTCTTTTCATAACCCAAATCCCATAACCAACTCCAAATTGGAGTTATAAACCATACATATTACCTTCCTTACCTTTGTTTGGAATGTTGCTTGGGACTCAATGATGTTGTGTAGTGTGGTTGCAATTTAAGCATATGAAAAGAGTGAGAAAAGAAGAAAATGTAGTGAAAAAGAAAAGAAAAAGCAAAAAGAAAAAGAAAAGAAAAAGTGAGAAAAAGAAGAAAAGAAAAGAAAAGAGAAAGTTTTATATATGTGTTATGTATAGTTCAATAATCCTTGTTACTCTCCCATTGCACATTTAATGCTTGTTTGGAAGTTACTTGCCATTTTTGATATTGCCCGCATTCTTCCCATTATTCCAAGTTTTCATCTCCGAACACTTTGAATCCGTACATATATCCTTCATTTCGTACCCTAGCCTAGCCTACATTATAACCCTATCAAGTCTTATGTGATCTTAGGGTGCATTTAATTTAAAAGTTAAAATAGTTTTGATAATCTGTGAAAATACATTTCGCCTCCGTTAATGAGCGGTATCTTTCATTGAGATTACAATTTTTCATTTTATATATAGCGTTCTTCATTTGTGACATGTGCGCGGCCTAGTTTCCATTTACATTTACTCTTTATGCCCGCATGCCTCGTGTGTTACCTCCCTGTTTCAAGTGAATTCATTTGATGAGCGTAATGCCCGTGAGGACTGAATATATGCTTGCTTTATTTAGTATTCGATTTATTTAAGTTTTTGCTAAATCATACTATGCATGTGCTCTCCCCCCTCCCACTTTCAAAGTTTCAATTCTATGAGGTGCATTCAACATGTCAATAACAATGGACTTTAGCTTGAATTCGTTCAATATGCCAATAATATGTTTGAAATATTTTTCGTTGTTGTTGAGTTTTTGTCGGATGTTAGGTTTGGCATATTTTGAGGAAACTATATGATGTTTATGGGTTTCATCCCTGAACACCCTCACGAGACGACACTCGTCCACTAAGGTAACCTTGGGGTTTAACGGCTTATTGCATATGCTAAATGCAATCGTTCACTCCCGAAAGTGGCTTTTATCGCTTTTGTATATATCTTTTTCTTTTGTGGTTTGTTTGTATTTCTTGTTGTATCCTATTTCATAGCTAGGGACTAGCAATGTGTAAGTTAGGGGGGTGATATGACGCAAATATTGTGTAATTCACCCGTTAACCTACGCATTATTAGCCCCCTTGGGTATTTGAATCCCTATACTTATGCTCGTTAACCAGACAACCTCGGATTTCTATATATACATGCTTTGTAGGGGTTAATTGAGTTTTTGTAGGTATTTGGTTGCTTAGTATGAAGTTCGGACGCTTTTCGCAAAGGTTTCGTCAACTTTTGCAGCTTTGAGGGCATTTTAGTAATTTTAACATTCGGGTTTGAATCCCGATCTCTTCACGGAAGTTGAATCCCTTTGATTTCTCTTCGCATGTCCGCTGACGATGAATGAATCCGAGTTATATCGATGGAGTAATGGAATTTTTTTGAGTGTTTTGACTTAAAAACTCTCAAGGTCACATTCAAGGGCATTTTAGTCATTTAATATTTTGGTTTTTTGGCCTAATGACTTCCTGGATGTTGTATCCCTCTGAGTTATCTTCGCTTAACCTCCGACCGTGCCTAATTCCGAGCTATTACGAAGAAGTTGCGACATTTTTCGTAAAGTTGGACAAAGCTACAGATTGCAGAGCTGTAGGTGAGAATCGATCTGGCCAAAATCCGAATCGATTAGAAATGCACCAAAACTCCTTATTTTCATACCGAATCGATTCGGAATGGCCCCGAATTGATTCGGACCAATTTCCCCTATTTTTCTTTTTACAATTTTGCCACTAGGGTTTAATATAAATACTTTCCTCTTCATTTTTTTGAAGATATCTTTCATTTTTAGGTTAGGGTTTTGAGAGCTCATTTTCTCTCTCATTTGGGATTGCCTCATTTTTGGATTGTAAGTGCATTATTCATCACCCTAGTTTAATTTCATTTGTGTATTTACATTTCCATGCCTATTTAATCATTTATTTCTTGTTGTTTATTGCTTTCATAGTTTAGATGTTGGTTAAAGTAGTTTAATTCATGTATTTCCCTTAGACATATAGGGTCGGGGTTGTGTTCCGCCATTAATGGGTTTGAGGTCCGAAAACTAGATTTTGTGTAAAATTGCGTTTAATTGAAACTGCGCGTATCAAAGTTGGATTATTATGCGTATAGCTTTCTATGTCAAGCAACGTTAGAGTTTATAGCGATAATCCGAATTTAATCCTCGCGTGATCATTTTTTATTAAATGTTTAAGCTTGCAACTTTGGGTTAAATTCCTTATTGTGTGATGTTTATGCTTAGTTGAATATACTCGGTTAAATAGCTTTCGAGCCGAAATTCTAATTAGTAGTTATTTATCCCGTGTGGTGGAATGCGATCCCGATCCTCTCTTTACTTTTGCGTAGCGTAACTTCTCCTTTTCTTTATTCATCTTTTCCAACCATCACCTTTTCTTTTATTTATTTTACACTTTTATTCCTGAAGTTTTAAAGCAATTAACATCTAAAATTTAAACATTCCCTATGGATTTCTTACGATACTCGACATACCGATGTGCTTGCTTGTCAAGTGTAGTTGTAGTTTAGGTTTTTGCATGTAGAGCGGGAGCCAAAATCAACGATAGTGTCCCTAGACGAACACTCGATTTCCCTCGCATCAAAATGGCGCCGTTGTCGGGGAGTGTGTTTTAGATTGTAATTGTTTCATTATTTCGTATTATTTCTTTCATTCATATTTGTATTCTTTATTTTCTCCTTTCCTTTTGACTTGTGCTAGATTGTTTCGAGAAATTGAAATTTTAGCGCTTGTTGCTTTTGTTGAATAGCTTATTTTGAAATCTCTCGCTATTTCGCTTTAGATAACCGGAATTGTTATGTGAATTGTTTTCCAAGTTATACTCCCAAAACAATAAGAGAATGCCTACAAATTCTTGAAGATGAGCGCATTGAGCGTGAAATTCAAGAGTATGTAAGTAGTCCCTCATCGCCTTGTGAGGATAATTTGGAATGTAGGGAATCCATTAGCTATGAGCAACCCGCATAAGAAGATAAAATATTTTCTTGTTCGTTTGATTATGAGTTAGTGATTAAGGAAATAAATGACCAATCCGAAACTTCTTAAGCTTGGTTGTTTGAAAATGATGCCATGCTCGATGAGATTATTTCTTTATAAAATCGGGTCGAGGTTGAAACTTGCGTTTCACCTCCACCCCTTTTTGTGAAGAAATCATTGAGAGTGAACCAAGCTTTAGCACTTTCGATTTTCAACCTCTTATTAATTATTCTGATTGTATTGAGGTTATTGGTCCTTCCTTTCATTTATTCCCTACTATTCCCAAACAATTAAATTTATCACAAGAATCGGTTGAAAGTCTTGAGGAGTTTGACCCGATTCTTGAACAAGAATGTTATTTTGAGATGCTTCATCGCATGGGATTTTCACTTGCACTTGCCCCACCTCCCCTTCCAATTGAAAAACCTTGGGGATGTGATTTTGATTTTCCCGATATTAATGTTGTCTTGTCCCCCGTAGTATCCAAATCCCCCATCCTCCGCCAAAAAATTCATAATTGGCGTTGGTTCATTTCTTACGCCTTACACATGCCTTTAGTTTTTCAAGTGGAATTCCTATTTTTCGGGAGGCATGTTCGCTTTGGAGGTTCCACTGTTGATCTTTCAAAGTCAAATCCCTTTTTTGGGTCAACTATTTAGACTTCTAGTGTATAGTTACTGTGTAGTCTAAATAGTAGGTTGTAAATAGTTAGCTTTTTAATTTTCTTTCTTTCATATTTTTCTTTCTTTTTTATTTAGTCTGGTGTAATTAGTTAACTTTTTGTTATTTTTTTTTTCTCTGCTCGGTACTAACTTGTTTTGTACATTTCATTGGACTCGTGCTTATGGAGATCGCTCCAATTTTGGGTAATATCGTTCCTTTCCTCTCTTTGTGTTGTGTTCCTAATGCGCATTGAGGACAATGCAATATTTAAGTTAGGGGGTGTAGGATATTCTATCCATTTCAGGTGTAGTCCATTGATTTGCTTACTTGTTAGTTACTTAGTATGCTTTTTGTTAAAAATTAAAAAAATTCAAAAATATTTTGTTTCTTTTTTCCCCTTTGTTGGGCATTTTTACCTTTGTTTCCGATGATAAATTTTAATAATTGCCCGATCCAATAGACAACTCAACGACGCATGTTCTCGATTTTAGAAGTTATTGGACTTTAGTCCTTAAATCATTGATATTGTGAATAACTTCATGAATTAAACTTGATCCCATGAGCACATGCACTTTTCTTGCTTTATTGATTTGGTTTAAGATTTTTATAACTCGTTAATCTTTTGTTGCATTGTATATACTTACACCGAGTAAGCTTTGTACCTTTCGTCGTTTGTGAGTGTATACACTATTCTTTCCTCTTTGAAAACGTTGAATTCGTCGATAATCTCTATATTCTTTCATTGATCGTTCATTAATTGAGTGTATATCTTGAAATGTGTCACTTGAGCATGATTTTCATTATTGTTTTGACTCGATAATTGCGTAAACTTTATGAAATGATCATAGAAAATCTTTGTTATGTCACCCATATTAGCCTTAACCTCACCTTATATGTTTCCCTAGTCAATCCCTTTGCGCCTAAATATATCCTTTCTTTTCATAATCCAAAATCCCATAGCCAACTCCAAATTGGAGTTATAAACCATACATATTGCCTTCCTTACCTTTGTTTGCAATGCTGCTTGGGACTGAATGATGTTGTGTAGTGTGGTTGCAATTTAAGCATATGAAAAGAGTGAGAAAATAAGAAAGTGTAGTGAAAAAGAAAAGAAAAAGCAAAAAGCAAAAGAAAAGAAAAGAAAAAGTTAGAAAAAGAAGAAAAGAAAAGAAAAGAGAAAGTTTGTATATATGTGTTGTGTATAGTTCGATAATCCTTGTTACTCTCCCATTGCACATTTAATGCTTGTTTGGAAGTTACTTGCCATTTTTTATATTGCCCGCATTATTTCCATTATTCCAAGTTTTCATCTCCGAACACTTTGAATCCGTACATATATCCTTCGTTTCGCACCCTAGCCTAGCCTACATTATAACCCTATCAAGTCCTATGTGATCTTAGGGTGCATTTAATTTAAAAGTTAAAATAGTTTTGATAATCTGTGAAAATATATTTCGCCTCCGTTAATGAGCGGTATCTTTCATTGAGATTACAATTTTTCATTTTATATATAGCGTTCTTCATTTGTGACATGTGCGTGGCCTAATTTCCATTTACATTTACTCTTTATGCCCGCATGTCTCGTGTGTTACCTCCCTATTTCAAGTGAATTCATTTTATGAGCGTAATGCCCGTGAGGATTGAATATATGCTTGCTTTATTTAGTATTCGATTTATTTAAGTTTTTGCTAAATCATACTATGCATGTGCTCTCCCCCCTCCCACTTTCAAAGTTTCAATTCTATGAGGTGCATTCAACATGTCAATAACAATGGACTTTAGCTTGAATTCGTTCAATATGCCAATAATATGTTTGAAATATTTTTCGTTGTTGTTGAGTTTTTGTCGGATGTTAGGTTTGGCATATTTTGAGGAAACTATATGATGTTTATGGGTTTCATCCCTGAACACCCTCACGAGACGACACTCGTCCACTAAGGTAACCTTGGGGTTTAACGGCTTATTGCATATGCTAAATGCAATCGTTCACTCCCGAAAGTGGCTTTTATCGCTTTTGTATATATCTTTTTCTTTTGTGGTTTGTTTGTATTTCTTGTTGTATCCTATTTCATAGCTAGGGACTAGCAATGTGTAAGTTAGGGGGGTGATATGACGCAAATATTGTGTAATTCACCCGTTAACCTACGCATTATTAGCCCCCTTGGGTATTTGAATCCCTATACTTATGCTCGTTAACCAGACAACCTCGGATTTCTATATATACATGCTTTGTAGGGGTTAATTGAGCTTTTTTAGGTATTTGGATGCTTAGTATAATGTTCGGACGCTTTCCGAAAAGGTTTCGTCGACTTTTGCAGCTTCGGGGGAATTTTAGTAATTTTAGCATTCGGTTTTGAATCCCGACCTGTTCACGAAAGTTCAATCCCTTTGATTTCTCTTCGCGCGGCCTCTGACGGTGCATAAATCTGAGTTGTATCGATGGAGTTATGGCATTTTTTAGGACGATTTTGACTTAAAAAGCACACTCAAGATCACATTCAAGGGAATTTTGGTCATTTCATATTTTGGTTTTTTGGCCTAATGTCTTCTTGGATGTTGTATCCCTCTGAGTTATCTTCGGGTAGCCTCTGACCGTGCCTAATTTCGAGCTATAACGAAGAAGGTACGGAATTTTCTGTAAAGTTGGACAAAGCTGCAGATTCCAGACCTTTAGGGTGCGAATCGATTCGGCCTAAATCCGAATTGATTCGGAATGCACAAGAACTCCATATTTTCATACCGAATCTATTCGGAATGTCTCCGAATCGATTCGGACCTGTTTCCCCTATTTTTCTTTTTACAATTTTGTCACTAGGGTTTAATATAAATACTTTCCTCTTTTTTTTTGAAGATATCTTTCATTTTAGTTTAGTTTAGGGTTTGGGTTTTTGGAGAGCTCATCTTCTTCCCCATTTGGTGTGTCAACTTTTGGGTGTTGTAAGTTGGATTTTTCATTACCCCTACAATTAATATACTTTATTTCTTGCTTTATTTCCATTGATGTCATTTATATATCTTTCCTAGATTAATTTATTTCTTGCTTATTTAGTTTATTGCTTTGGTAATTAGTTATTTCATGATGTGCCCTTAGATAAATAGGGTCGGGGTTGTGTTCCGCCATTAACAGGCATCCAGCTCCGAAAATTAGGTTTTGTGTAAAATTTCATTTAATTGAAACCGCATTTATTAAAGTTGGATTGTTATGCGTTTAACTTTATTTGTCACGCAACTTTAGTGTTTATAGCGATAATCCGAATTTAATCCGCGTGTGATCATTTTTTATTAAATATTTAATCTCGCAACTTTGGGTTAAATTCCTTATTGTGTGATGTTTATTCTTAGTTTAATATGCTCGGTTAAATAGCTTTCGAGCCAAAATTCTAATTAGTAGTTGTTTAGCCCGTGTGGTGGAATGCGATCCTGATCCTCTCTTTACTTTTGTGTAGCGTAGCTTCTCTTTTTATTTATTCACCTTTCCCAACCATCACCTTTTCTTTTATTTATTTTACACTTTTATTCCTGAAGTTTTAAAGCAATTAACATCTAAAATTTAAAAACTCCCTGTGGATTTCTTACGATACCCGACTTACCATTGTGCTTGCTTGTCAAGTGTAGTTGTAGAATGCTAGAAAGTGAGACTTTTGATGAGTTTTATGCTAGATTGTCTGACATTGTTAATTCATCTTTTTAATTTGGGAGAAAACATACCCGACAACCGTGATATAAAGAAAATTTTGAGGTCTTTACCGGAGAGATTTAATGCTAAGGTGACCGTTTTAAATTCTTTAAACACTTTAAACTCTACGACGCCTAAAGAGCTCGTAGGTGACCTACAAACCTATGAACCTTACATGTTTCCCTCCAAGGATGAGAAGAAGAAAGATAAGGGCATAGCTTTGAAATCCCGTAAGGAGGAAACATCGATTTCAAATTATGAGCTTAAGATTGACTCGGAAGATATGACTTTGTTTGATAGGAAGTTTAGAAAATTTCTTAGGACTAATAAAGTGAAACTTAAGAATGATTATAAGAAATTTGATAAGTCTAAGCATAGTAAAGCCAAAAAATTCCCTAAAAATCAAAATGAAGATCTCAATAGGGACGAGTTAAATAGATGTTATGGTTATGAGGGTTATGGCTATATGGCATTTAAGTGTCCCACTAAACTAAGGAGGTAGGGAAAGCAACCAATTTCATATAATGCCACCCTTAGTGATAGTGAAAAAGAAGAGGGACCAGATTCCCCCATTAAATGAAACTTTACCTCATTCATAGAAAGTTATGTGAGCACTGATAGTGAATCTTCCCATGAAGATATTTCTTTACATGACACTTTCGAGGCCATTGTTTGTGAATCCCCAAAGTTTAATGATAGAGGTAGTGGAGAAGAGAGTTAGAATAAGGAGGTAGAAGAGATTGAACTTCAAGTAGCCTTCCATGAGTTGTATACGAAATCTTTGAAATTAAAAAGGGCTAATTTGAAGTTAGAAGCTTATTTGAGAGAACGTGCTAAGGAAAATAATGAGAGTGTTTTAGTAGAACATCTTAGGGCAAGAGAGAGATCTCTTCATGAGAAGCTTGAGTATGTTGGAGGTGATAGAGATAACCTTAGCGGATTAATAGAGGCTATGAAGAAAGAGCTTATTAAGTTTGAAGAGAGTATGCATTTACTTGAGTATTGAATAGTGGAACTTGAAGAAAAATTAAAAGACTCAAGTCAGGTGAAATTTGATTTGGAGTGTAGGTCAAAGAAATTAGATAAAATTTTAGGAACCATCCAAATAAAAAATGACACATGTGATATTGGCTTTGATACTGACGATGCTTCCAATAATAAAGCCAAACCCGTGTGTTTGAGAGAATCATCTATGAACACTTTAAAAGGTCAACTCTTAGGTACTAGTTTTCACTGGTTCTTTACTTGTACTCATTGAGGTCGAAAGGGTCACCTTAAGAAGTTTTTTTTTTATCTTCAAAATGGTACTAGGAAATCTAAGGGTAAAGTCACTAAGGTCACTAAATCCCGAGAGTGTCACGCTACACTAGTTTGTATTAGGAGATCCGATTTGGCGGCTTTACATGATAGGATTTTTTATTCTCATTTGCTTGCACGTGATACCTCCCTTACTAAATCTAAAGGTTGAATGTGTTAGCTTTATTTGCATTCACTAGCCTTTGTGCTTCATGGTAGATTTTTGCTAGTTGTATGTTTGTTTGTCATTTTCTAGGCTTTGCTTCATCATATATGTGTTGCTAGAATCATGACTTGTGTATCTTTTGTATTTATTGTGTCTCGTTGAAAAATAAAAATAAAAGATTTTTGTTTTCTTTTAAGTTGAATTTTTTTGTGTTTGGTTAAAATTTAAAAAACTCAAAAAGATTTTCATTTTTTTTCTATTTTAGCTTTGCACATTTTATGTGGCATATACTTGTGTTTGAATCCAATATCATATCCACTTTCGTGGGGCAAGAACTTTCGATTAAGATTTTCAATACTTAAAGTGTTCTTTATCATGCTTGCATGGAATAGTTTGACTTTGACTTGCTTGATGGATTCTCTTTTTATATGCCTCGATTCACACCTGCATGATCTCATTTGAAATTTAACTTCATATATATATTTAATATAAGTGAGATGTTCTCCTATCAATTTAGTCATCTTCATTTTGCTATGACTATGGAGGATTTGTGCATGTAATAATCATTTCCCGAATTTTAAAAAAATAGAAAAATATTTATCCGGTGTTGTTGTTTATCCATGGGATCGGCTTGTGAAAGACAAAATTACTTTGCGTGAAAAGCCACCATTGAAATTTGGCCTAAAAATATGGCATTGAAAAAATTAGCCAAGGTCTACATTGTTTAGTTGGTATGTTCATGAAGAAAAGAAGAAGAAAATGAATATTAATGAGGAAGTTTGGTTGGGTATATCAACGAGTTTTCACAATGACAATGTATCCTAGTTATGCTATTTTTTCATGACTCTATTGATTTGTAGAATCATCAAAATTCTAGTCTTGTGTGCATTGTGTATTTTATTCGTTGAGTTCACTTTATATTGTAACATGAGGCTATATATAATTTTGATAAAGTTTTGCAATCAAATGAGAACTTCGTGAACTTATTTAGGTGATTGGGTCTATATTACTTTAGTCTCTAGTTCACACCCCTTCACTTCCATTTACCACATGTATTTAGACACATTTTTTCCATATGAGTGTAGAAAGATTAATGTATTTTGTGTCCTGTGTGGTGTTTATACCTATGTATATGTGCGTGTGTGTTAATGGTATCTTTTGTGTATATATATGGTATGGTGTGTTTTGAGTCTTTGCTTTTGCATCTAATCCATGTATGCATATTGTTCAAATTAGTATCCATATTGTTGCGACATTTGTTTGATATCACATGCTTATGTTTAGTACATTTTAGTTGGTATCATTTTGTTTCGCATAGTAGTTGGTTTCTATTGCTATTTTGTGGATTAGTTGATTCTCGTTGTTGCCAATATGCGTTATTGTTCTTGTCACTATTTACACTATCGCATGATAATCTTGTTTTTTCACGATAATCTTGTCACTATTTTCATTGTTTCGTATAAGGGAAGATTTTTCTTTAATTGGGGAGAAATAAGTTATTTCTTGATTCTTTAACCATTGTCTATTCATGAACAAAAGTGGGTAGAAATAGTATCTAAACCTTTTATTTTGGGGAGATCTAACTTAGGGGGAGACGTCTTTCTAACGTAGACATTATTAGATAAAGGGGGAGAATTAAGGGGGAGTATTTATTGTTTACGCACTTAATATTATTATATTCCCTATGCATTTAATAGTGTGTTTAAGTGTGCAGGATTTCATTTTTAGCATCACATTTTAAAGTGGCAAATATTCTCACTTATGACTCGTGTCCAGCGTTGTATTTTTCATTTTGGGTGGGTTTATGTCTTTTAGTAAAGCTTGACGGCCCTCAAGATTTTTGTTTTGGATTTTGTCCCGAAATAGCCAAAGGGGGATATTGTAAGGGAAAATTTTCAATCGAGTAATTTCTAGTGTTGGTTTAATTGCGAACAAAACTAATTGTGCCATAGGATAGATGTTTGTTGTTCCTTTCAAGCCTATGACAAGTTAGTTGAAGTCGTAGCGGCATAGCATAGTGAAGATTTGATCCTCGTCGGTTTCGTGCCAAGTTTTGCATCATCAACATTTTTATTCCAAGGTTTCCAAAGGTATGAATGCATTTAATATATATAGAGTCTTAGATAATTTTTCTGGGTGTCTTTTTATAAACTTTTGTCAACAACTTTTCATTTTTCTCAAAAAATCATTTTAGGACTTTACATAAAAGTTTTGGTCTTAAAAAACAATTTTGTGGATTTTCTGAAAAGTCGTTCGAACGAAATGGGATCTCGTTCGAACGAGATTCCCAGGTTGTTCGAACGAACTTCAGACGAGATTCGAAAGAACTTTATTCATTTATTTTCAAAATTGTCGTTGGAATGTGGTTAGAACGACATCATTCAAACGAGTTTTATCCAACGAGATTTTATCCTATTCTCTTCTGAAATCTTGTTCGAACCAAGTCGTTCGAACGACCTGACGATTTTTTGTCCATTTTTGCCAGTTTTTAATTCTTAACCACCCATTACCCCCACTACCTTTTACCAGTTCAAAAGGGACGGGAAGACATTTTTTATATAACTTTTTGGGACGTTTCTAACACTTTGAGAACAATTATTCTTCATCCAAAAGGTTCCATGTTGGTGTTGATATCTTTCAATGATAAATTTACACAAAACACCATGTTTACACCCATTGTTTAGTTTTGATCCAAGTTTCTATATATATATATTTGTGTGCGATCATTTTGGCACCGGGTTCTTCTCTATCCATTAAAGAGAAAGTTTGGGTTCCTTCTCTTCCCCAAAAAGGATATTGTGTTTGTTGTGGCGTATTCATATGGTGAAAGGCAACGTGTGTGGGTTAATGGTAGCCAGGCCCCATTAGTGGATTCTAATACTTCGGAGGACTCCGGAGTTATCGACTCGGTAAAGGTTGAAGCGCGAAGGAGCGTCAAGTCTTGAAAGGCAAGTCATTCTTGTAAGTTCTCTTGTCGTTTCTTTTGTAAAAATACCATACTTAGTGGACTTATAGGCTGGGTCGTTCGAGTTTTTTCCCGTTGTGGGTTTTCCTCGTTCATCGCTCCTTGTTTATATGTAGTTATTTTTATCTTGCAATATCTCACTTAGATGCATGCCAGTTTAATCAAGACAAAAACGATTTAATCACAACTTTGGTGTAATTTTGGTGCTAATTTTAGTTTGGATAATTTTTGTTTAATTTAATTCAAGCTGGCATAATTAATTTGGAAAAATACATGCTTAAGTTTGTTTAGCATGATTATAACTTGAATTGAATTAATGTTGTTTAATTGAGATTAAAAGAAAAATTAAAATATTTGTTTTATGTTGTTTGACTTAATTTTAATTTTGAAGAAATTAAAATTTGTGAACTTTAATTGCTAAATCAAAAATAAATTTTAATTTGGAATATATTGTGGACCATCTTTACTTGGTAATTTAAAATTGGGGTATCATAGCATATGCTCTAAGGATTAACTGTTTCAGTGCGGGATTGCATCCTTTCTCGGGGTTCTTGGCCATCGTCTATGTGGGGGAGATATGTAGAAATAGCGTCTCCAGCCTATTTTGCACAAAACGGGCAAAAGAAATTATGCCTACTCGAAAGAAAGGCATCAAGTACAATACTGATGCTTCCGAAACCATGTAGTTTAAGGGTCTGGGAACTAAGTTACGGAATGGGAAGGTGTTAGGCACCCATCCTGCCCTTTCGGTCTCTCATAGGCATGTGTTAATCTTCTCTTATTAAACTCCGTGATGAGTGTGCTTATGTGCATAATATAAATGGAGAACGAAATCGCTCAACCAGCATCACGAACAAAAGTGGAGTGAGGTCGTCCTTAGTAGTGTTCCTAAAATAGCAATTCAAAGTATAATGTTAGTGTTTGTCTATTCACAAGTCGTTATAGAAGAACGAATACGTATATCGGATAAGACACAAGCAAGTAAGCATAAAAATATATTAAGAATATTTGATAAGAACAAGGCCACAACTATGTATATGGGAGGGCTCGAGTCTTGGGATTTCCCAGGACACCTACATAGCCCGAGGGGCATCAAAGTCCACGTAGTTCGAAAACAATACGAGGTGGGGTTTAACCCATAAATCCAACCGGGGATTTTTCTTATTTGTGTGTCTGTAGAAAAATGTGTTTTAGTCTGAGAAAATGTGATGAGAATTTCCCATTTGGAATTTACAAGTAAACTATATTTTTATTTTTATTTTGTTTTTTTATGAAAATAAAGTATCTGTAAATACTAATAATAAAGGGTTGGAATTAAGGTGTACGGTGTAATGAAATAAAGTGCTAAAGTGAAAAATAGGTGGCTAATGCAAAAACAAGAGAATTTAAAGACAAGGGTGGAGAATTGGACCTCCTTAGAAAAACTTGAAGTGGATCTTGATTGTAAATTCATTGATGTCATGATGAAAAGATGGTGGTATGAGGAGATAGGTGAGAATTTGCTAAAAGGAGTATGAAAAATATTGAGGGAATGTGGGAAATGGGCTTTTTAAGAGGAGAACGACTCAGAATTGCAGAGAGGGGTGTTTAGGGGTTCTGAAATGTGTTGGTTTGTGTCTTCCAAAGTGAGGTGAAGGCCTGTATTTATAGGGCCATGGGGATGACGGTCATCATGGTCCTAGACCTGCCTATCGACGTAGAACCCCAGACACATTGTCGATAGGTAGGGTCCTACAGGTGCTATTTTGCTGTCTGAGGCAGGTTTTTCAGAAAAACGATTGTAAAACATGAATCATAAGTCTTAATCGTGCGTGGGTGAACCATTGGGAAGGGCATTAATATCCCTTTAAGAATCCATTGAGCCACTTCGGGGTTCGGGAGTTGACCGAGGTCAAACTAAGCCCAGAATCACCCTTTAGTCACTAGATAGGAAATTCCCAGAGGAAAACGGATTGTTTGTCTCAATCGTAAGGCCAATTTATGCACGAGACGGGCCGTTGGAATGGGTATTTAGAGCCCTTCGATATTTCATTTAACTTCGTTCGGTTCGGAGAGTTAACCTAGGTTAAAGGGGACCCAGAATTACCTGGTGACCTTTTAGAGTAAAACAGGTCATCTATCCGTACTGTACGGATGATTAGTGCATGGGGTGGACCAATTGAAAGGGTATTCAGAGACCACCATATATTCATTCGATTTCTTTTAAGATGAAGAGTTGAACGGTATCAAACAGGGCCTCGGCGTGCCTGTTGGCCTCCAGATTAGTTTTGGGGATAAAACGAATCGTTCCTCCAAATCGTAAGGCCGATTTGCACACTTGGTGGACCATTGGAAAATAGATTCAGATACCTTTGAAGATTCATTGAGGTTTTACTCAGGCGAGAAAGTTGATCGGAGTCAAATGGGTCCTAAGAGTGGTCTGTGGCCTCCGGATCGATTTTCGATAGTATAGTGGATTGTTCGTCGGAGCTGTAAGGCTTATTCGTGCATGGGATGGACCAAATGAAAGGGGATTTGGATCCCTTCGAATATTCATTAATTTTTTTATCGGGTGAGAAGGTTGATCAAACCCCACCCCTACCCCACCACCCACCCCCCATCCATGCCCCCACCCACTCACCCCCTCACCCCACCCCCACCACAAACACGCACACGTACACATACACGTACACACACCACCCCCATATGGACAATAATCCAGTGGTCATGCCACTTTTAAAACTAACCAACCCAACATTTACTAAACAAAATAATCCAACAGCAATGTCTACAACAAATGTGTATATTCAAATTCAATTATTAATAATTATATGTAGTATGTCTTATTTAATTATGTCTTATTTATATTCAAATTCAATTATTAATAATTATATATAGTATATATTAATTTAATAATTTACAATAAGGGGCAATCATTTATTAATTTACTAAAAAAATTAATAATCAATCATTTTTTTACAAGGGACACTACGTGCGCACACACATAGATACACACGCAGCCCCCCACCCCTACCCCACCACCCACCCCCCATCCCTGCCACCACCCCCCACCCCCTCACCCCTCACCCCACCCCCACTACACACACGCACACGTACACGTATGTGTACACGTACACACACCACCCCCTGCCCCCCACCACACACACAATAATCCAATAATGATTAATAATTATATATACTATGTTTCATTTAATTATGTCTTATTTATATTTAAATTCAATTATTAATAATTATATATAGTATGTTTCATTTAATTATGTCTTATTTATATTCAAATTTAATTATTCAAAAGTTGAAAAATTCCACCCCCATATGGACAATAATCCAGTGGTCATGCCACTTTTAAAACTAACCAACCCAACATTTACTAAACAAAATAATCCAAGAGCAATGTCTACAACAAATGTGTATATTCAAATTCAATTATTAATAATTATATGTAGTATGTCTTATTTAAATATGTCTTATTTATATTCAAATTCTATTATTAATAATTATATATAGTATGTTTCATTTAATTATGTCTTATTTATATTCAAATTTAATTATTCAAAAGTTGAAAAATACCACCCCCATATGAACAATAATCCAGTGGCCATGCCACTTTTAAAACTAACCAACCCAACATTTACTAAACAAAATAATCCAACAGCAATGTCTACAACAAATGTGTATATTCAAATTCAATTATTAATAATTATATGTAGTATGTTCGATTTAATTATGTCTTATTTATATTCAAATTCAATTATTAATAATTATATATAGTATATATTAATTTACTAATTTACAATAAGGGGCAATCATATATTAATTTACTAAAAAAATTAATAATCAATCAATTCTTTACGAGGGACACTACGCGCACACACACATAGACACACATGTAGCCCCCCACCCTACCCCACCACCCACCACCCATCCCTGCGCCCACCCCCACCCCCTCCCCCTCCCCCCTCACCCCACCCCCACCACACACACGCACACGTACACCACACCCCCACCACCACCACACCCCCTCCCCCCACCACACCCCCTGCCCCCTCCCCCACCACACACACACACACATATATACACATACACACATATATACACACACATATACACATACATATACACACATATATATACAGACATACATATACACACATACATATACACACACATATAGAAATGAAAGAGAAAGATAGGAAAAAAATATACCTTAGAGAGAGAGAGCGCTGAAATTGCTTGTAGAGAGAGAAAAAGGGAAACCGAAAATGGTGGGGAAAAAAGTCTAGGGCTTTTTTACTGAAGATATTGTCACGGTCATGTCAAGGTACTTGACCGTGACAATTATTTTAATAATTGTCACGGTCAATGATCGTGACAAGTCCGTGATAAATATATTTGTCACGGACTTGTCACGGTCTTGTCACGATCAATGACCGTGACACAAAATGCGAGATTCTTGTCACGGTCAATGACCATGACAAGGGTGACCGGCTGAAAGGTGACATTTTGGCCATTTTGGTGTAGTGTGATTGGAGTCAAACAGGGCCTGGGAGTGCTCAGTGGCATCTTGATTGGCATTCGAGGTATGACTTAGGGTTTGCGGTGACTGAGTGGGTGCTTGGGATCTAAGGAGGTGGTTAGGGGGTCTAGGATGGGGTGTTTAAAGAGTGACCCTCGACTTGCGAGATTGGAATAAGTAAATGTCGTCGAATGATAGACACCATATCGACATTGGGAAATAGGTTTAGGTCAATTCTTCGGACCTAGAGCATGAGGTTGGTCGATTAGGTGGATCGAGGCAAAGATTTGATGACCTAAGGGGATGAGGATGATCGATTCAATCGGTCAATGTCAATTCTGCAGACCTAAGGGAACGAGGATGTCTGGCTCAGTAGATACCTAAATAGGCAAGGATAACCGATTCAGTGGGTCGAGATCAATTCTGAGGACCTAAACAGACAAGGACAATCGATTCAACGGGTCAAAGATGTATTAAGACTTCTTTTAATGGGACATGGAGACCATTTCAGTGGGCCGAGGTCGATTCTGAGGACCTAAAGTGATGTTGGGGGTGATCGATTTAGCGAGTAAAGGTCAATCCTAAAGAACTAAAGTTATAACAACCAATTATGTGGGTCGAGGTCAATTATGAGGACTTTGAGTTATGATGACCAATTCTGAGGGTCGAGGTCAATTCTGAGGACCTTAAGTTGTGATGAACAATTCTGAGGGTCGAGGTCATTTTTGAGGACCTTAAGTTATGACGATCAATTTTGAGGGTCGAGGTCACTTCTGAGGACCTAAAGTTGTGGCAACCAATTCTGAGGCCGATGTCACTTCTGAGGACCTTAAGTTGTGACGACCAATTCTGAGGGCCAAGGTCAATTATGAGGACCTTAAGTTGTGGCGACCAATTCTGAGGGTCGAGGCCATTTATGAGAACCTTAGTTTATGGTGACTAATTCTGAGGGCCGAGGTCATTTCTGAGGACCTAAAGTTGTGACAACCAATTCTGAGGGTTGGGGTCGGGGTCAATTCTGGAGACCTTAAGTTATAATGTGGAGAATTGCTCTTAATGGGATTTTTAAGTTATCTTGGGGTGAAGGTGAATTTACGGTTCCATTGAGGATTGTGTTGTTTTGAGACTCTACCGGGGAATGTTTTATCTTTGAGATTTCGACTAGGAAATTGTAGTGAACTTGGATGTGGACGCACCGTTAGTTCTTCTTGAGGATATTTTTTAGGATAGGGTGTAAGATTAATCCTTCTGGGATTTTGAGAGCTTGTGAGAGGCTTAGTGTTCCAAAACTAATTTTCTTGAGGAAAATAAGGTTCCATATTTTTTAAGGATTTTTGGGAATTTCTTAGGCAATTTTTGGATTCTTCTCCGATTTTCTAGCAATTTTTGTACAAAATTTAAAATGAGGTGCTGATAGGAAGTTTTGGGAGGTTGCCAATTGGTAAGGGCATGGACTCCTGGGCTTCCTTGGGAAGTGGAGAAGTTGGTTGCCAATCGGTATGGTTAGGGGCTTGTCGATCGGCAGGCCCCTTAGCTTTCTATAAAAAGGGGCTTAACCCTACCAAATTTTTACACCGTCAAGTGTTTGAATCTTCTGCTTTCTCTCTCTAAAAACTGCTCTTAAGTCCTTTTTGCTTCAAGAATTCAAATGGATGGTTCTTAAAATAAGGGATACAACACTGAGTGGTTGGTCATTGATGACTTGGTCGGCCTAGAGTGGCAGTCTAGGGTGCCTCTTGCATTGGGCAGAGAAAATGCCTTTGATTTTTTTAGACTTGTAGCTGATGAGCATATCCTACTATGCGAGCTTGCATACCACCGTTCGTCTAGGGTGAAGAACCTAATGGCTCCATTAGTACAATGACCTTCGGTATTCCATTTTGTTTTTCTCTTTGTTCTTTGTGCTTAATGAAGAGTTTTCTTCTTCTTCTTTTTCAGACTTACATTGCTCCTTTGGGTATTCAGTCTTGGGAGATGACAAGGCTAAAGGAGGTTAGGGAGAAGTTCCTTGTTGTAGTATGTTGGATGGTTTCCTATCCATGTTTTGGTCGTTTGGCGCATGCTTTGGATAAGACACCGCGTTTTACCTTGGTTTTGTGTGCTCTGGGGGAGGGGTAGTGGGACACTACTCATATATTTCATCTTGGCTCCGGGAGATGATGGTTAATCCCATAGGTGTTAAGCAACTAACGGAGGTTGATTGTGAGGGGTTCCAAAAAGTGGTGGACCACAGTTTGAGGGTAACATCGGATGTGATGCAGGCGACATTGAGTGACATGGTTAGGATCGTATTTGGAGATTATATCTGTAATTCTACTTTAAAGAAGATGCTCCTGAAAAGGGGGGTGGATGTGGCCGACAGGCAGCAGGTGGGACAGACGACCGGTTTGTTTATTTTGCTTTTATTGGGTGGATTTTTTATGGTGACGAGCGGAGACATCATCCATCTTTAGTTCGTTCCGTATTTGAGGATGATTTTTGACATCCGGCTGTATGACTGGGGGAGCCTGACCTTGGCGTCCCTTCATTCATCTTTGAATGCTTTCAATCGGTGCTGACAGCAGACTTTTACAGGAGCCACGTATCTTCTGCAGGAAAATTTGGATTTATTTTCCTTTTTTATGCATTTCCTTACATTTTTCTTTTGTTCCCTTTTTGTTTATTCCTATATTTTACATAAGTGATTTTATAAGGTGATTGGGCGTAATGTAAAGTTGATAGCCATGAAGGATAAGGACTTCGGTGACTTCTGTTGGATGTTTCGGTGGCGAAAGTCCAACTGTCGGTCGAATCTGTCCTTATCTTTAGCAGACGTGTGGCAGGCTCTAAACACCCTAACGAGTGGCCAGGTTATCTTTCGTCTTTTTTAGCTCTCTCTTGGCATCTTCATTTCTTGAGTACTGGGGTGACGAGCTTATATGCGCAGATGCGTCGATTGATTACGCATGGGTTTGGGTATGTTTAGTACCTAGGGGAGAGGGTGGTGAGGCAGATTGTGGAGGAGGAGGTTTTGGTGCTATTATCGGTGCCCCTATGTACATAAGGCAGGTGAGAGAGATATCAGATGATGCCCAGGTGGCAGCGATGATCGGTGAGCCCTATACACTCCATACGGATAGGTTCGCGAGTTATGATTATCTAGATTTTGTGATGATATGGTTGATGCCATCCTGTATCTATGACGTGGAGAACATTTCTCCACCCACCACGGCTTTGGGATAGGGCACCAACGCACCGGTGGGATTGGCCAACAACGTAGGTGGTGGCATATCGATGATGGAGGAAAAGTCTCTAATCATTCAGGTTACTCCCCCTGCCTATAATTTTTAACTAAGTAATGGGGAGTCACTGAGCGTGCCTCATTATCCTCATGCGCCGGTGTCAGGGTTGACAGGGCTTACAGTTGAGGCCCTTTGGCCGGAGGTATATCCTTTTTCCTTCTCTTTTCTTCTGATTCTTCTTTGCTTCTTTACTGAATGATTTGCCTTTTGTTGTTGCTTCTTTGCTTACAGTATGTTTGGGTTTTGGCCACCTAGCTGAAAGACATCAAGGATTAGATGGCCTCCATATCGGATTATATGAAGAAGTCTACTTTTTCATGGTTTATTCCACCTATCACTTCAGATGAGGGTTCGGGTTCAGGGAGTGGAAGATCCACCGCTCGTCACAGGGGATAGCGTGTTTGTCATGTGGGTTGATGGGTTGAGAGGATCAGGTTGAGTTCATCAAACATTTGTTCTTTTATGTTTTTCTTTTTACTGCAAAATGTAACCACATGAAACAAAATACATATAAAAAACATGCTTTTTCTTTTTTGGCATTTTTCTTAGTTTAGTGACTTATTCTATACGCGCTTTTAATTTTCAGCTGAGATTATTTATTTTATTCAAAGATAGAGATAAGTATGGAAATGATAATGAAAGACAAAAAATTTATTATTTAGAAAAGGGGACTAAAAGTAATTAATTCAGGGAAAAAATATTTGAGTAAGAATTTATTTTGAGAATGAAAATGACTTTTTCTTGTGAGAAAATGAGTAAAAAGAATAACCCGGGGGTAATTTTTCAAACTGAGGATTTTTCAGAAATTGATTTTGATAAAAGAGGAAAGATAGAATTTTCCAAAATAAGGGTCTTGTCGATCAACATGCCCCTTGACCTGCTTATCGGCATGGGAGTCAAGTCAAATCATCCCTGGGCTTTGATTGCACTTTCTTAAACATCATAGTACTCTTATAGGGCTGAAAATTAATTGGGTTTCCGAGTTTTTGTCTTTTGCCAAGGGTTTTGAGTATAAAATAAGGGGTATGGGATGAACTTTCTCCACCAATACTTACATTTCTCTTCTTGCTTCACATTTCTTATTCTAAAAATGTTTGTTCCCATGTATGAAGAATTTGATTCAGCGTAAATTGTTTATATTTATCCTCAGAATTTAGGTACTTTTATCACTCAATATGATGTAAATTATATGGTTTTATCTCATATCATTGCTACTGACCATTTTATGCCAATAGATCTTGTTTCGTGTATTTTTCTTATATTTTTAATGTACTTTATGCGCTTGAAAGCAAAGGAGAAATCAGAATAAGGGCAAAAAACAAAGAAGGAAACTCAAGGGAAACTTAATAATTATACAGCTGGAATTCGGATGCGAAATCTTAAGAGAAGTCGAAGACATTGAGCTCATGAGAATATTAGAAGAAATGGCATCAAATTCGAGCTATGGTTGGAAAGTTACGAGCGTATAAAGATAAGAAGAATTAAAAGACCAAAGTGAATAACTCTGGAAAAATAAACCGGTTCGATTCCAAAGGAAATCGATTTGTAAGGACATATTTTACATAGTCTGTTTACATTAGAGTATGTCTTATACTGCTATAATCATCGAAGAAAGTTCAAAGCTCAATCATGAATCAAGATGGATCCGAATATCAACATTCTCTGCGAGATAAATTTTGTAAAGGTTGTGTTTAAGTCCCTTAATGGTTCATTTAAAGTGTTGGCATAATTTTTCTAAAATGTTTTTAAACATCTGAGGCACTATTCAAAATATTTTTTTCTAATCCATAGGAGGAGTTTTAAAAATAATATATCTTTTGTTAAGGTCGTTCAAGCGACATTGGGTTGTCGTTCAAACGACAACTTGAAGTCATTCAAATGAGGCTTCAAACGACATTGCATCTAGCGTGAAGTAGTCGTGAGAAGCTCGCTTGATGAAGTTCATCTAACGACATTGGATGTTGCTTGAAGGTCATTTGAAGGTCACTTAATACATTTCATCTAATGACATCACATTTTTTTATTTTTTTAAGGTCGAATGATGCCTGGAATCTAATGACATGAAATTTCATTCGAACGAGTTCAAGATGTTTCGTGATTGAATTTGTTTAATAATTTTGCAAATATGTTTTTGTATATCTGGTGAAAAATTTCTTCAAGTTTTGTGTTGAAAAACACTTTTTTAATTCACACAAAGGCATCCTTGAATATTATTCTTGTGAATTAGTTTATAACCCTAAAAAGTTTTGTATCCTGCATACACCTTTTGTGGAGAGGCATTCCATTGCTAACTTATGATACCTACGGGGATTCACTATTGAAGACAAAAGTTGAGGCTGATTCGGAGAATTTTGATCATGTGATTCTTGCGAGGATCATAGTTGTTCATTAGAGATTTTTGAAGAATATCATGTTTTGCTTGTAAGGGAACTCAAGTAGTCTTTAAGTCGACTCTCTTATAAATTTCTAAAGTGAACAAAAGGTTTTTACCCGGAAGGAGTTTTTTTCCTGAATCTTGGCCTTGTCATATTTTCTTGGTTTGATTTATCTATTTTATCACCATATACGCATTATTAGGATAAAAAGGTAAAGTAGGTTTACAAGTGACTTCCGCGTTTAAAATTGGTGTTAAAATTGTTTTTTTTTAAGAAACCCCCGTTTGGCAAGTATTTTGTATTCTCAAATTGGTATCAGAGCCTGTTACACTAAGTTATTGTGTTTGATCCTTATTTTGCACAAATTTTAGTGATATTGATTTTTTTTTTAAAACCTGATTTTGAAAAATCGCGATGTTTCTGAATGAAAACTTATATAATTGGTTGCGATTTTTTTACGGGTCTAATTATGCATATTTGAACGCCCGTATGAAATCTCATTTAAAAGCAATTGATGAGAAAGTTTGTGTTGTTTATGAAAGGGGGTGGACTCCTCCCATTATCACCGCTAATAATGTCACCAATCTTAAACCTGTGACTGACTGGATTGAGGACGAATCTAAATGGAGCCCTTTTAATTCTCGTGGGCTAAATGCAAATTTTGGAGCCGTCACACCGGACGAGTTCTGACGCATCATGACGTGCACTATGTTAAAAGAAGCTTTGGATGTTTTACAACTTACCCATAAAGGCACGAATGCGGTCAAAGAGTCTAAATTACAAGATTTAATAACTCAATTTGAAATGATTACCATGCTTGAATCCGAGTATTTTGATGACTTTTATATGCGTTTATCCGATATTGTAAGCACTAGTTTCAATCTTGGTTAGCACATACCTGATGCACGAGTAGTTAAAAATATTTTGAGATCGTTGCCAAAACATTTTATTTCGAAAGTGACTGTTTTGAATTCCTTAGGATATTTGAGCAATATTAAGTTAGAAGAACTGATAGGAAACCTCTAGACATATGAAATTGACATGTTTCCTGACATTGTCAAGCCTAAGGATAGAGGGATAGCACATAGAGCCCATTCTAGGAAGAGTGAGGAAGTGTCCAAGAGAGAGAAAAATAAGAAAGTGAGAGTTTGTGATTTCGAGTCTGAGTGCGAGTTTGATTTTGATGATGTGGCCATGATTTCTAAAAAAATTAAAAAGTTTTTCAAATTTTCGAAAGAAAATTCTTCCAATAAAAGATTTTTTGAGTAAAATAAAAAGAAAGAAGAGGTCAAAGAGAGTGGTGAGAATAAGAAAGAGGAAGAAGTGATATGTTTTGAATGTGAGGGTAAGGGGCAAGAGAGGCTAAAGAGAAATGGCAATAAGATTATCATGCCAGCCACTCTTAGCGGTAGTGAGGAAGAGGTGAAGGATTCCAAGGATGAATCTTCACATGGGATGTGTGTTGCATTTTTAGATAGTCACGTGACCACATCAAGTTTTTCCCACAACGATGGGGATACTTTTGTACGTGAGAGCCCCAAGGATGATAGTTTGAGTGTTTTATGTGAGAATGAGGGTGAAAGTGAGTGTGGAAGCGAAGGTGAAAGTGAGCTCCAAATAGAATTTAGAGATTTTTACGTCGAGACCTTAAAGAAGAAGAAGTTGAATATGGAATTAGGTCTTAGGGTGTTAGATTTGTAGAGAGAGATTGAGGTTTTGAGGGGATTTGAGGCGTCGGCGAGTCAACTCGAGAAGGTGAAAGTTAATTTGAGTGAGCAGTTGATCGTCGTAGGTCGAGAGAAGAGTTAACTGGAAGCCCGCATGCACCCACACATAATGCTCTGGATGATTACATGAGAGAGTTTGCACATATTAGGGCGCAAGTAAAGTTTTTGGTCAAGGCTTCACATGACCTGATGGATGTTTTTCATAGGATGTCACCATCTTTGGAAAATTTGTTCGCTCGCATAGGATGATTTTTATGATGATATTGTATGCCTATTGCTAGTGTGTACAATTTTTATATTTATATTTTCAATGTTTGATATATTTTTAGAAAAACCAAAAAGATTTTAGTCTTTGAAATTTTTTGGAAAAATACAAAAAGATTTTCTATTTTTTATTAGAAATTTTGAAAAAGCCAAAAGATTTTATATTGATAAAAAAATTGAAAAAGACAAAAAGAGTTTTGTATTTTACACCATTTATGGATGGAAATTTAGGATGACCAAGCCACAACATCATTCCATATCCATGTGACTATTCGATACTGTTTTGAGATGATACATCATTTCATCCAAGTGCTTTATAATGTTTGGAGTCATTAAGATGAGATTTGAGATTACTTTCTACTTGTTTGACTCATGATTTTCTTTAATGCATGTACTTGCCTATCACATATTGGTCGAAGTGTTTTCATCTCAATCCTGTCTTTAAAACAAACGGCATGCAATAAAACTTGACAATGAAAGAGTGCATGTAAGAACCGTTGCCCTCGAGAAATTTGTATAATATGAAAAAATGATGAGTGAACATGGGGAAGGGCTGCGAGTGAATAATAATAATCAAATCGTTAAAGTCACTGATTAAAAGAGCCCGAAAAAAATTAAGGAAATAAAAATAACCATATGCCAAAAATGGGGCTAAAAGGATTTTTCTAAGTTGAGGAAAAAAAATAGAAACCTCAAAAGAACTTGAAAATGAAATATATCTTTGAGAGCTTTTGGTTGGAAATAAATCAACAGGTTTGCACATTGTCGCGACTCTAAATATGTCTCTAGCGCGTGTGATTACGGCTCAAGTGTAAGCCGATCGCATAGGTAATAATTCGAGCAAGTCGGGTACTGAACTCAGGGAATATCACGAATGCTCGTGACGACGAATAGGAAAAATGTTTAACCCTACTATTGACTCAGAGAGAAGGAAAAGATGGTGATTTTGTGACTTTACCTATCAACTAATGCAATATGAATTAAATTAATACCTAAACTACGTATGCAAGGAGAACTAAATTAAACTTTAAATATATGGGAGAAAATGGAGTTAGGGTACACTCCCCCGAACCCTCGGTGACTACGTAGGACAAAAAAACTTCAAAAACCTAATTTCCAATTAAAATAAGCATCAAATACTCTCTAAGAATTCGAAATATGCGGATTTTTCTCCTCACAATATCTAATCAAAAATTGTATTTGACGATAATAATAAATTATCAAAATACTAATTGCACCCTTAAACATTCCGGTTACCTAGGGAAAATGGAATTAAAACACCTACAACCTTTATTTTGATGAAGTTCAAACCTTTGAATTGTTAATTACATTTTATTCATTTTTTAATCCATTTGTAAACCTTAGGTTGGGTTCATATACCCTAACCCATTAAAAACTTAGCCGGAGATAGCTATGTGGGAAATTAAAAAAATCAAATGTTGCATGCGTGGAAATCATAATTAAATTATTACCAAACATGCATGGAAATCTTAGAATTCCAGAAAATTAAACAAAACATGCAAAGATAGAAATTATGTTAGAGCAAAGAAGAGAAGACAAACTTGATATCAAAAACCTTGAGAATTGATCAACAGTGTAAATCTTAATGCAAGAATTGAATACTAGGTTCCTTGCCTCTTCTCATCACTAATTCTAAAGAAAAAAGTAGCTTACACATACCTAGCCCACTAAAAGAATAATAATACCACGTTTTTACAAGCATTTCAAACAAAACAAACTCTCCTAAATAAGTGGGCTTAAGTTGGAATTTTTGCCATACAGAAAAATGAACCGGTTCAACTTTGGAACCTAACCGATTCTGCTTTCCTCAAAATCTCTAGAAAATCGAATTGGTTCTACTTTAGAATCGAACCAGTTTTACTCTTTGCATTCCGTAGTTTTACCCTTTTGATTCTTCATCTTCAAACGAGCGTAACTTTTTCACCGTAACTCGGATTGAGGTGTCGTTTTTTTTCATAGTTCTTTTAACTTCAAGATCTTCAACTTTTCAGTTGGCTCCGCCTCCCGATTTTAGATATAAAATTACAAAATTGCGCTTGACTTTCCCTTCTTGCATTTCTTTCAGTGCTTCTGCATTTCTCTTCCATCCACTTACATGAAATACCTATAAAATATAAGAAAAATATAAAAAAATACAATGTACTTACAGGAAGAGGTCCTATAAAACCCCGTGTAATTTTGGGGGTATTTTCAAAAATAGAGGAAAAATAAAGTTTTTGATAAAATTGTTTTTCTTGCTCAAACATGTTGGATTTTATTTTTAAAGGTGAGAATTTCAAACGGTTTCGAGATCGGAGTTAAAACGGATTTTTGATTAATTTTTAAATATTTGTCCCTTATAAATTTTTAAGCAGAACTGCCAGATTTTCTGGGCGATCGATCGATCGACGCCAGGGGTCAATCGATCGACCCCAGCAGTTTTCGTGCGCTGCAAGGATTTAAGAGTTCGAGTTGGATTTAACTTCTTATATTTTTGCCTTATAAAAAGGGGTCGTGGGTGACCATTTTTGAAGCATCTTTTGGCTCAAAAATATGCAGCAAACATATTTTTTTCCTCTCTTTTTATATACACAAAGCACCTATATATTATGTATTCAACCCTAGTTTTTGGAGGTGTTCTTAGAACTGTTTTGGTGTTCGATCTTGGAGGAGTTTTGATGATTCTTGGGAGATGATTTTTATGGTGTAATTTCACTTTTTTGGGCAGATTTATGTTGGTTCCTTTTGGTGGTTTGAGGTATGGCGTTTTACACAATATGCTCCTTAATCTCGCGAGTATTATTCCCTTTGAATTCATGTGATTATTGAACTCATATTTGAATTGCTAAATTCTTTTGGAAATCTGGAAAATTGTTGCTGGAATCTGATTTTGATTCGTGTGGTATTATTATTGTGTTGGGCATGTTGTCATGAGATTTTCATATGGCACTGATGTTGGGCACCCGCCAAGATTCCTGTTCTAACTACTTGATAAAGTATGGCGCGGTATGGTGAGGCCTGGTGACTCTGATTAATGTGTTGTTGAGAAATTATATTGGTAAAAATGCTATTGATATTCGCATTTGATTTGAATATTCGTACTCGTATTGTTACGTTTTATTCACTGCTAATATTTGTTGAGCATCTTTCCTATTGTATTGTGTACTTCCCCATATTTTCTTTTAGTGGAAGGTTAGCGCGGATTTGGGGCTCTATGGAGATTGATTTTTAGCTTGGATATTTTGGGAAGAATATTCGAGAAGTTTGAGAAGCTTTGTATTTTTTTATGTATAGAGCATTTTATTTCGAGATAGATAGTTGTGTTATTTCGAGAGACTATTGGTTATATTTAATTTGAAGAAATTGAGATTAGTGGTTTCTTTTCTATTGTGGGTTTTATTTAGATGCTCTATACCTTGTTGATTGATGGATTTGGTTTAGTTTTATCGTAGTAGCAAGCCGCATTCTCTTCTCGAGGGCGCGGGGTGTTACAGGTCCGTAGCAATAAAATGAGATAAATCCACAAAAATTACATTGCACGGGATCATAAAAGTACCAAAATTAAGGGGATAAATATGAAGAATTTATGCTTAATCAAACCCCCTTAACTTAGAACTTTGATCGTCCCAAACAATGTAAAAGAATCAAGCAATACTATACAATTGAAAAATATTTTATTGGGATAGAGTGTTTTTTTCGCAGACAAGCGATTTCATTTAGCATATGCAATAAGCCGTTAAATCGCTATGTTACCCTAGTATGATGAGTGGTCTCTCATGAGGGTTTGCAGTGAATATACCCACAAAATTCGGTTTTTGACACAAAGAAAAATCAAAATGCTTAAAAATTGTACAATTTAAACTTCTCTAAAAATAGTCACCATAAATTTTCATATTCAAGAGTTGCAATATGTAATGTGTGTGTGTGTGCGCGCGAAGCCGAGAATTGAATCGTTAACTTCCACTAATTGATCATTACGTTACTTTCTGAAAAATTCTTTTGATTCAATTTCTCAAGGGATACTCTCACAAATGAATCTCTCGAAATGTGGCTAATTCTCTCGGTGTATGTGATATAAAGAGGAAATGTAAAGGAATACAAATTTACGCACACAATTAGAAAGATGAAATTTTTATGGTGAAAGGATCTCATCATCGGAATATGGTCATTAGAAAATAGGAAAAGCCGCCTCTTATCCACACCAGTTGATCTCTCACTTTATCTTTTCATGTCCTAGGCTCTCCACGCAGTAATTAATTTCATCATTCGGAATCGGTTAGGAATTTTTTGGGTTGTAAGGTGTATTGGGTATTAATATGGGAACGTCTTGGAAATTCAGAATTGGGAAATTTTCTTACGATGTCCGTTAGTGCTTTTACGGTCTTTTGCTCATTTTTCTCTTCTTTTTTCATTTTTTCTATTTTTCACGTTTTTCTTTTCTTGCTAATTTTGTTGAGCATTTTTTTCTTTTTTTTCCTTTCCCCTTTTTATTGCACCATTTGGACTTTATTGATGATTTTTTTATTTCTCACAATTTTCGAGCCAATTGGGTTTTATTCAGGTTAATCAAACGAATTGGGAGGTTATTGAGCTGAAAATGTCTAGCAAAAGGATAATTTTATAGTACCTTTTTGGTTAATATTTTTTGATAAGAAATGATAACCTAACTTCATTTATCCGAATTACTAATTATTTTACCATATGCATCTCGAGATTAATTTAATCTAGAAATATTTTAGCACGTGTTCAGGACGACATCCTACTCATTTTTCGTAACCGATCAAAACAAAGGCATAGAGATCCTCAACGACTTATTTAAAGCTAAATCAAACTTTGAGTTAACCATTAACTTGGATTGATTTAATTACTCACAAAAGATCATAGGCTCGAAATCTCACCAGGTTAACAATCTTCCCACTTATCTGTTAAGTCGTCAATTTTCGCTCAATTTCTATCTTTGGTCAATTTCGGCTTTGTGCTCTTGATTTTTTTTACAATTTGAGACTTTAACAAAATTTTATGACATTTTTGAAGATTTTAAATTACAATTTTTATTTATTTTGTAGAAAAATATTTTTGACTTTTTCGAATTTTTCAATTTTTTTTGAAATTTTGGAAATTTTCTACTCTTTTGGGTATTTTAAAAATTTGTGAAGTTTTTAAAAATCGCGCTTGCGACCACCCCACCCCCACAACTTAGACTTTTGCATTGTCCTCAATCAAAAGGAGTAAAATCTAAATAAGAAGAAAAATAATAAGTATGAAATTAAAACAAGCAAATATTTAAAATACAAAAAGACACTATATAACTCTAACACACGAGTCAAAAATACAACAAAAATCACCCCATACCCGTCGGGGGTGCGACGACCTATCTCTCTCCACTACAAACTCATCTGACCCCTTGTATGGGGTTCGATTCTCTCTTTGTCTCCATCTTCCTCACATTGTAAACCAATAATCGGAACAAGTTGGTATCATCCCCGTATGTATGGGGGGGTGAAGCCCTTATACTTTTGACTCACTTGAGTCTATATTGTATAAAAGCTCATCTAGTTTGGAAATTGTGACAAAATTATGTCATCCCTAGAAACCAAAGAACCTCAGAAGTTGGTTTGCTAATTCATCTCTCTATCTTGCTTTGATCAAGAACAAATTGCCAACACTCACACACAGTAGAATTTATTTATTGCATATCATACTGCATAATTATGTGTGTACATATGTTGAGTGTGTTTAAATCCCTAAGTTGGAATTTTAATAATTTTTGGGGATTTTATAAACTTTGTTTAAATAAGGTTTTCTTAATTAAAACTTGATTTAAAAGTTTTTGTGGTCAATTTGTAAATATTATTTGTTGGGTATATTGGCCTAATGTTACCTTGGGTAGAATTCGAAAGCGGAGTAAACCTTAGGGTGTGGTTTTATTACTTTAGGTCGCGCGTTTCATATCCTGTTATTGGCCAACACATGTCTTCATCTGATTGGCTGAGATTGTGTTTCTTTACTGAGTTATAAACGCGTATGTTTTTAGCCCTTGGATCATTGGTTATCGACGATCTGCATGTTGTCTTGGTGAATTCCAGTACAACTTTTTAAACCAATCAGGTATCGTTTAAGCACCGCGTTCTTAGGACCCTTCGATCTAAGTCAAATTAACTTGACTTAATCCTAGCCCTTGGTTTTGATCCAGTCTCTCGAACCTTCTCTTCACCCTATAAAAGGAACCCTATTCTCAGACTTCGAAGACTTTTGCCATTTTCATTTTTCTGAGAAATAGAGAGAATAGAGAGAGAAGAGAGAAAACAGAGAGAAGAGAGAGAGTTAGAAACCCTAACCCTGTTCGTCAAAGCCTCTTCTATCCAAACTCAAACACTTCTTCAAAACACCTTCATATCCAAAACACTACCCTGAGTGTTCTTGAGTGTTTGAGAGTTTGAGTTGAGTTTGTAATTGTTGCTGTAACCTCTTGTTCGTTAGATCTTCTTTTCAACTTAAACTTTTACTCAGATCTACTTTCTGATTTCATAGAAATTTCAGATCTGAGTTATTCATGTTACATTACACTTAGTTTCATTCTTTATTTCTCATCTTGAGAAATATATTGTTGATTATTTTCTATAAAACGTTTGCTTACTTTGAAATCAACAATAAATGCTTTTTGTTTCTAGTTCTTGTAAAACTAAACCTTTGACCTAGTTTGGAATCTCACTTGGAGGTTTTCAATCTCGAAAAACTTTTCTAAATTCTGAGATTGATTAAGACCTTGTCTGTCTTCCTACCAAGGTATCCGTGGATTTTGGGAATGATTTAAAGGTCAAATAAGGTTTAAAGTTTTGTAAGAAGAAAGAAAAAGAAAAGATCACAGCATATAGTGTTACTGTAATTTGTTAGAACTGTTTGTACTTAATAAGTGTGCGTGTGTGCATGCATGTGTTAGAGAGAACCTTCACAAACACTTTCACCCTACAACACGAAAAGTGTTGGTAATAAGATCTTGTGAACAAAGAGTCGACGTAAAGTGCTGGAACAAATCAGAAGTTAACAAACTGGGAGAACTACATCTACAATCAGAACTGCAGAGAAGTTATAAGGACACCAGAGGGTACATTCCTAAACTTATATAGGTCTGAGTTGTTTGCATGTTAGTTATATAGTTTGTAACTCATATATTTGTTTTAGTGGATTTTTCATTTTACTCCGAAGAGGGAGTCGTGGATGTTTCCTCAATTGGTGAGGTTTTACCACGTAAAAAAATATCGAGAACATAATCTTTCTACATCTCCTCATCTCATTCTTGGTTGTGCTGAGTTTAAGTGTTTTAAACTACTTTATAAACATGTTATTCAAATCGTGAATAGATCTCGTACATACTGATTTGTTAAACACATCTTGGGTTAAAATAGTTTGGTTTTTACGAAAAGAGTTTCTTTAAAAAACAGATCGGAGTTACTTAAATAGTTTATTTTTAATAAACGGCTTTAGTAACATTTTTCAGGGGACACCTTGAGGGTCATAATGTGTGGTGTGAATAAAATCATCGGGGTGCTCAATCACCTCACAACAACATTGTCCCGACTTTGAGATAATATCTCGATGAACATTGAGTGGGAAGTTTAAGCCTAGGTCCCCTATAACTTATGGATTGCATGGGTCGGGCTCTAAATTGGACGAGACTCTATTACTCTCCTCGATCGCATCCGAGGACTTAAGTGGCCCGGCTGGATGGTCACAAAGAAGGAATTGATTTATCCAATATTTCCATTAGCTCTCTTCTCAATGACTAAATGATTGCAATAGAGATTGGACTATGGATCTCATCCGTCAGTCCAAATTCTTTTTCAAAATCTTCTAGGTTCATATCTCCTAATTCTCTCTCTTGATTAATTTTTCAGTCCTCTCTCTCTCTCGCCCAATCACCAAATATTCTCTAATACTCTCATCAAACCTTTCTCCCACACTCACGCCTACGCGCTCAATCTCTCTTTCAATGTCGGTCACTAAACATGCCTCCCCCACCTCTCAATCAATGTCATGATTATCGCTCTCACTTGATGTAATAAGACATACCCCTACTGGCTCTCTCGTGTACCGTCTCTTCCATAAGATATGTCTCTCGCAATTCGCCCTCATCACCCTCGTGCTTGGTGATGTTAAAGATATTTTTTTTAGAGTCATTCTCCCTAACGTGAGTTGCATTTTCCCATTGCATATATTAATAAGTGCATTAGCCGTAGATAACAATGGGCAGCCAAGGATCATGGGAACATGATTACTCGATAAAGCGAATGGCTCTTCATCCCAAATGACAAAATCCACCGGGAAGTAGAAAGTGTAAACTTGGACATCACGTCCTCAACAAACCCCCTAGGTATCTTCACGAAACGATCTACGAGTTATAGAGTCTTCTTTAAGGGCGTAAGGTCCCCCAAACCTAAGTGATTATAGATGGAATATGGGAGAATGTTAACACTTGCCCCAAAATCTATTAGTTCTCTCTCAGTTCGATTTTTTCCCATAATGCACAAAATGGTCAGTGCACTCGGATCTTTAAATTTTGATGGAAGGTCACTTAACAGTACATAACTGACGTTCTGTGTTAAAAACACATTTTTCTTTACCTTTACCCTACGTTTCACCATGAGTAAGTTCTTAAGAAACTTAGCGTACGCGGGAATTTCCTTTATGGTCTCAAGAAAAGGTAAATTTATCTTTACTTCCTTAAGAACGTCTAAAACATCATCACGGAAGGTCTCTTTGGAGTGGGATACTAACCATTGAGGGTATGGAGGAGCAATGGGAGGTTTCACAACCACCTCGGACCTATTTGTGTCGTTATTTCCACTCTTTCTCAATGGGACATCTTTGGCCTCTTTCGTGCCTGGAAAAATTTCCTTGTCATTCAACTCATCGTGTGGGGGAAGTGATAAGTTAACTACTCTCCCACTACCTAGAGTGGTAACTGCACTATACTTCTCTTGATTTGCATTGCATGTAGAGATAACACTAGGTTGACCTTAGGGAGGTCTTTGGCCTTGGGCCGAAAACTTACACTTCTCTTGGATACTTAAGGAAGATTGAAATTTTGAAATGTTCGCATTCATTGCGACAAACATTAGGTCATTTTAAGCATTTGTTGCCAATTGAGCTTACATATATTGATTCAAAATATCCTCGAGATTTCTCCACGATGGGTAGATATACGGCGCATGAGGTGGTGCTTCCACATGTGGGGCTTGTTGGAAATGTGGTGGTGGTGGTATAGGAGGCGCAACGTGTGAATTAGGATTCAACGCGGAATTTTACTGCCCATAGTTAAAACCATGATGGTTCCTCCATGAAGGGATGTAAGAATTCCTGTAAGGGGCATTGAAATTACCCTTAAATTCTCCTATCAGTTCCACTTTCTCATGAATAATGACTTTGTAAGCGGGTATTATCGGGCATTCCTTAGTTGAATGGGCCGCCTCACAAATCGCACACACCTTATCTTTCATTGCTCGGGTGGATCCGATTATTTCTCTTGCCCGTGATTCGACTATGTCTTCTAATATTTTCTCAAGTTCGCTGACTCTAAGTTTCCACTTGGCTTCTTTGTCCAATTGATAGAGATCGAACACTGAAGGATCTGTGGTTGTTTGTCGAACCCGATTGTGGGTGTTAGGATAGGATGTTTCCCATGCTTGAGTAGTCTAGGCAACATACTTAAAATGAGCCTCTGTATCGTTAGTGTCTAACCCAAAAAATTCCCCATCACACATAGTTTTAACGAGTTGTTTGGAAGTTATACTTAGCCCATGGTGGAATAAAGAGATAAGATGATACTTCTCAAAACCGTGATGTGGGCATGTGTTGACTAACTCATTGAAACACTCCCCATATTGATCAAATGGCTCATTTTCAAGTTGTCTAAACGTTTGAATTGGAACGTTTATTGAATTCGTTCGATGTTAGGGGAAGAATTTCAAAAGAAATTTGGCTTGCATATCTCTCCATGATCCAATTGAGTTCGGTGATAAAGACCATAGCCAGGTCTTAGCTTTAACCTTCAAAGAGAAAGGAAAAAGTTTGATGCGAACAACGTCTTGAGTGCAAGCTTGATCACTACAGGTATCGCATGCCTCTGCGAACTCACAGATGTCGAGGTAAGGTTTTTTCGAATCCAGACCGTGAAAGGTGGGAAGAATTTTAATCATCCCATTACGGAAGTGAAAGTGTCCCGCATTATACGGAAGTAGAATGCATCCCGAAGTGACGGATATAAGAGGTCTCTCATGGGACGATATGGAATCTCACCCTCACTCGTACCATAACTAGCATGGTCCTACATCGATCTCTCTCCAATTGACTCGGTATCATCACTCGACGCTCTAGAAGTGTGACTCATAATGGGATTGGGCAGTGTAGGAGGTGGAGCCTGAAATTGCGGAGCGTTAGGAGTGTGTGGACTATCAAGGTCGTACTCTACTATAGTATTTTCGTAAATTTGCGTCGGAGTAGATTGAGGAGTTTGTTGCGGATTTTTCATGAAAGGACTTGGTAGTTGTTATGTTTTTTATGATTTTTTTTTTTTTGAATTTATGATTTTTTCGGCTTTTTTTTAGAATTATAGTCAAATTTTTGAATTAAATCGACCTAACCTCCAATTATACCTAATTCTCGACAACGGCGCCAAAAACTTTACGCGGCTCTAGATGTGTCTTTAGTACGTGTTATTACGGCTCAAGTGTCAATCGGTCGGGTAAGTAATAATTCGAGCAAGTCAGGTATCGAACTCGGGGAATAGGACAAATGATCGTGATGACGAATAGGAAAAATGATTAACCTTACTATTGACTCAGAGAAAGAAAGGAAAAGATAATGATTTTGTGACTTTACCATTAACTAATGCAATTTGAATTAAATTAATAACTAAACTACGTATACAAGGAGAACTAAATTAAACTTTAAATGTATGAGAGAAAATGGAGTTAGAGTACACTCTCCCGAACCATCGGTGATTATGTAGGACACAAAACCTTCAAAAACATAATTTCCAATTCATATAAACATCAAATACTCTCTAAGCATTCGACATATGCAGATTTTATTCACACAATATGAAATTAAAAACCGTATTTAACGAGAATGATAAATTATCAAAATGTTAATCGCACTATAAACATTCTGGTTAACTAGGGCAAACAGAATTAAAAGACATATAACCCTTTATTTTGATAAAGTTCAAACCTATGAATTGTTAATCACATTCTATTCATTTTTTAATCCATTTGTGAACCTTAAGTTTGGTTCATGTACCCCAACCCGCTAAAAACTTAGTCGGACATAGCTATGTAGGAAACAAACAAAAATCTAATGTTGCATCCGTGGGAAATCATAATTAAACTATTACTAAACATGCATGAAAATCTTAGAATCCTGTAAAATTAAATAAAGTAAGCAAAGATGGAAATTATCTAAGAACAAAGAAGATAAGACAAACTTGATATTAAAAACCTTGAGAATTGTTCAACAATGTAAATCTTAATGCATGAATTGAATACTAGGGTTCTTGCCTCTTCTCCTCTCTAATTCTAAGGTAAAAAGTAGATTAAATATACCTAGCCTACTAAAAGATTAATAATACCACATTTTTACAAGTGTTTGAAACAAAACAAGCTCTCCAAAATAAGTGGAATTAATTTGGAATTTTATCCATACAGAAAAACAATCGGGTTCTACTTTGGAATTGAACCGGTTATACTTTAAAACTGAATCACTTCTACTCTCTGCATTCCTTAGTTTTACCTTTTTGATTGTTCATCTTCAAACGAGAATAACTTCTTCACCGTAAGTCGAATTGAGGAGCCATTTTTTTAGAGTTCTTGTGACTTCAAGCTCTTCAAATTTTTAGTTGGCTTCTCCTCCATATTCCAGATATAAAATTATGAAATTGCCCCTGACTTTCCCTTCTTTCATTTCTTTCAGTGTTTCCGCATTTCTCTTCCATCCACTTGCATGAAAAAATTATAAAATATAAGATAAATACACAAAATAAAATGTACTTGCAAGAAAAGGTCAGTAGAAATAATATGAGATAAATCCACCTAAATTACATCGCACGTGATCATAAAAGTACCGAAATTAAGGGGATATATACGAAGAATTTATGCCCAATCACACGTCTTGACAAAGCCTTAAAAAAGCATAAAATAGTTTTAGACGTTATTGGTGTGAAAATTATTTTAGACTTTGATTTGTTGATTTGATTAAGTTAATGTCATTTGAATTCAACAATTTTTTCACCTACGGATGATTGTGAAGTTCATTTGTTAGGAGTATCCATATTCATCGTGCACATTTGTTATGTATGTTTGAGTTGATTTACCTATTGAATATGTTCACATCCATTTTCACGACTTGGTTATTTTAGTGTAAATTCATGGTGTGTGATGTTTTTTGTAAATTTAATTTTGTTGAAAAAATTGGAAAAAAAATGGTTGGTGAATGCTTTCAAGTTTTTCCTTGATGATCATAGTTGATTTTCTTTGCTTGTCGTGACACTCCATGCTTATTTTTATCTATTCTTTTCGTTGTCTATTTTGGACAAATAAAAAAAGGGAGAACGAATTATGATTTAATGGGGGAGTTTATGTTATGGGGGAGATTTGTGAGTTGATATTTGTTTAAATTGTTTTGATTTATGTTATCTCATTTCAAACTCGATACGTCACAAAGGTATTTGTTTGTTTTCTCATGTGTGTAGGTACAAAAGTAGAAGATCATTATTTTGAACACTCTGATGATGACAAAAGAAAAGTTGGATATTTGAAGATGTTGAAGATTTTTTAAGAAAGTTTAAGACTTATTGCTTAGTAAATTTTCAGTTTTGGGTTCGTGGCAAGGTATTAGATTGCATAGGACATTTGATTTGATAATTCAAATATTTTTAGGGGGAGATTTGTAAGGACATATTTTACATAGTCCATTTACATTAGAGTATGTCGTCTACCACTACAACCATCGAAGAAAGTTCAAAGCTCATTCATGCATCAAGACGGATCCGAATATCAATATTCTTCAACAGGACAAGCCTATGCGAGATTGATTTTGGTAAGGTTGCATTTAAATCCCTTAACGGTTCATTTAAAGTGTTGGGATAATTTTTCTAAAATGTTTTTAAACATCTGAGGCATCATTTTTCGTTAAAATAATTTTTTCTAAGTCCTGAGGCGGACTTTTAAAAATAAAATATTTTTTGCAAAGGTTGTCTTAGCGGCATTGGGTTGTCGTTTAAACGAAAGCTTGAAGTCATTCGAACGTGGCTTTAAGAGACATTGCATCTCGCGCAAAGCAGACGCGAGAAGCCCGCATGATGGTTTCATCTAACGATATGCCATTGTTTCTCATTTATCACTGTCGTTAGAAGGTCGCGCGATCCCCTGGATCAAATGACATTTGATGTCATTCGAGCACATGCATTTGTTATTCGAGCGACATGCCTTTGTCGTTCGAGTGACATGACCTTATCGTTCGAGTGACCCCGTCGACCCAATTTTGTTATATATAGCAGAGATTTGATTCCATTTTGTTTCACAAGACCGAAGTGTTTCATTCTACGAAAACTGCTTTTGCAGAATTTTTGTCTTCTCACTTTTTGAGGGTTTTTAACTTTATTTTGATTCACAAATCATCCCAATAGATTTAGCGAATCAATTTGGAATCCAAGATACAACTTTAATGGAGTTTCTCTTTAGGGAAGATTTCTCTACTACTGATCGGCTGCGGTCATTGGGAGTGCTTGAGGGTGTTCCTTACTGAAGATGGAGTTGTGTGTTCTAGTGGGTTTGCTACGGTTGATCCATTACTGACTCTAGGCTGAGGTCTATGTGAGTATCTGCGGATATTTATTGTAGATTTCATTGTGTATGTAAGTTGCGATTTAACTCTTCATAGTGAAATTAAAGGTTTTACCCAAAAGGTTTTTTATCCTGAAATCTATGTGTCAGCAATTTATATTTATTTTGTGATGGGATGATTTATACACCTAGATGCATGAGTTAGGGTTTAATTAATTTGGATTAAAAATTTACATCTAGTTAAATAAGTTTAAAATTGGAAATTTGCGAAACCACATGTAATCAATATCACGCCGCATTCTCAAATTAGTATCAGATATTTTTAAGCGATCTTACCTTTTACACAATTCGATCAAAGTGACTTGGAAAATACTAGAAAAATGGACCGATTCGATTCTGAAGGGAATCGGTTCGAAAATCTGTGTGCGAATTCTGATGTTTATCGATTTAATTTTAGAGTTGTACATAGGTCAAACTCCTGTAAAAACATATTAGCTTTATTCCCACATTATTATAATGTTAGTTGGAGAGTTGGAAACACAATTTTCAGAGCAAGAAAGAGGCAAAAATCCTTAGCAATTTATTCTTCATCAAATTTACATTTTTGTGGATTGTTTTCAAGCATTTAATCAATAAAGTTTGCCTCCTCAACCTTTTTCTTGATTCTTATTATTCTTTTGCATGTTCTAGTTATTTCTCTGGCTTTATAACAAACTCTTGCATGCTTAGATACAATTTAGTAATGAATATGATTCTATGCACCGTTAAAAGCTTGTTTATTCTTCATATCATCATGTCTGGCTAGATTTCTAAAGGGTTGGGATACATGAACCTAACTTAGGGATTATGTAGGGAAGATAAAATTGTAATTAAATGAATTAATTAATTAAAATCTTGATGCTTTTTTATATGAGTGTCTTAAGCCTTTTAACTTCGTTTGCCTAGGTTACTGGAGTATTTAAAGGTGCGATATGTATGTTGGCAATTTCGTCTCGTGCTTTGAATTTATTTTTTATTATATTTTGTGAGGAGTAAAATCCCCATATATATAATGCTTAGATGAAATCAAAGTTTTATCGTAATTACAAATCAAATTTAGTGAAAGTTTTATACCTTACATAATTACCCAAAGTTCGGGGAACTGTATTCTAATCCCATCTTTCATATTAGTTTAATTCACAAAGTTTTTGTTCTTGCATGCGTAGTTAGTTCATATTCATTAATTACATTACCTTAGTTCAGTAGAAAATTCTTGTTCCAAATAATCATCATCGTTTCTTTTCTTTCTTGTGAGTCGATTATTAGGATTAGTAGTCGTGCTTAGTAATTATCACAAGAGATCATCTTAGTCCCTGTGTTCGATACCCGATTTATATGATTATTACTTGAGCGATCGAATTACACTTCAGCTCTATTTACACGCCTTAGAGACACATTTTAAGTCACGATAAGTTTTTGGCGCTGTTGCCGGCGACTAGGTAGATATACTAGGTTAGGTCGAAATAATCCAATAATTTGACTCTACATCTTTAAAAGAGCCAAAAAATCGTAAAATGAAAAAAAATGAAAAATCCAAAAATATCCTAAAAATATTCTCACGTGCTTTAAATGCAAAACACTCCATCCAATCCCACTCCTACTCCCCATACAGTACACAAAAATCCCATAGTAGAATTCAATCCCGATAGCTCGCACACTCCAAACACTCCAAAATTCTAAGTTCCACATCCTACACCGTCCAACTCCATCACGAGTCACATTGTGAGTCACACGTCTAGAGCATCTGGTGGGGATACTTAGTTATTAAGTGAGAGCGTAATGTCTAACAATGCTAGTTTTGGGACGAGTGGGGGAGCGATGCCATATCGCCTCATAAAATACTTCTTAAACTTTGAGTGAACCGTAGCTCCAGTTTACATTATATTTCCGTATAATACGGAGCAGTTTCATTTAAGAAATGGGATAATTCATATTCTCCCTACATTCCATGGTATGGCGTGCGAGACTTTCAATGACCAAGCATGCACTCAAGATGTAGTGCATCTCATTATTTTCCCCTTCTCCCTGAAGGATAATCTTAATATATGGTTGTGGTCACTAGCACCAAATTTGATAGCCACTTGGATGGATATGCAAGCCAAGTTTCTCCAAAATTTCTTTTCCGCACATAAGACCAATTAGATTAGGGCTTAAATTCAGACCTTTAAACAAAATGAAAATGATCCCTTTGACCGATGTTGGGAGATATTCAATGATTTTATCAACATGTGCCCTCATCACGATTTTGAGAAGTGGAGACTTATTCCTACTTCCACCATGGGCTAAGCTTAAGTTCTAAGTAACTCGTTAAGACTATGTGTTCGAGAGAATTCTTAGGATTAGACACAGATGGTGTGGAGGCACGCTTTAAGTACATCGTCGAGACTACTCAAGCGTGGGACTCATCGAATCTAAGTACCCAACCCAAGCCTAGACAAACGTCCACGGATCCTTCTGTATCCGGACTCCGTCATTTGGATAAGGAAGCCAAATTAAAACTCCAAATTAATCAACAGCAAATAGGCTAGAAGGCGTGGTCGAGGCTAGGGGAAGAGACATATTCGTCTCCACTCGAGCATTGAGAGAGGAGGTGTGTGCTATTTATGAGGTGGGACATTCAATAAAGGAATGTTCGACGATACCCGCCTACAAAGTAATGCTCCAAGAGCAAGTGGAAGCGGTAGGAGCTTTTAAGGGTAATTTTAACATCCCGCGCAGGAATTCTTATAAACCTTCGTGGCGGAACCATCCGGGTTTTAGTTATGGGAATTATAATTCACATGTTGCCCAATATTCACCACGACTCCTGCCTTTCCTATAAGATCCACCTATGCAAGCACCCCTCATGTGCCTTATATTACCCCATAACGAAGAAGTCCCTATGAAACTTTAAACCAATTCATGTAAACTCAGTCAGCAATAAATGCTCAAAACGGTTAAAATTTTGCCGACTTAAAGGTGTAGTTGTCTAAGTTGCAATCCTCCCTGAGTGTCTAAGGGAATGGAAAGTTACTCGCCTAAAGCCAAAGAACTCCACAAGGTTCAAATTATTTTAGATAGAATACCAAAGAAAACAAGAAGCGATGTAAAGCGATTACCACTCTACGTAGTGGGAGGGTTGTTGACTTATCACCTCCCCCACACGACGAGCAAAATGACAAGGAGGTTTCCCTCGGTATGAAAGAGGCCGAAGATTCCCCTTGGAGGAGAGTGATAAAGAGGAGAAAATTAGGCCCGGTGTGGTAGTGAAAACCCTTAATGTCATCCTTACCCTCAACGGTTGGTCTCTCCCCCTAAAGGGGCCACCCGTGATGATATCTTAGAAGTTCTTAGTCAAGTAGAGCTTAATTTACCTTTTCTCGAGGCAATAAAGTAAATTCCCGCCTATGCAGTGCTCATCAAGGACTTGATAACGGTGAAACGAAGACTAAAGGTACGAAATAAGGTATTCCTATAACAAAACGTAAGTTCGTTACTTTTGAGCGACCTCCCACCAAAGATAAAGATCCAAGTTCACCAAAAATTTCGTGCACCATTGAAGAGAAAAAAATTGAGAGAGCACTATTAGATTTAGGGGCAAGTGTTATTATTCTTCCTTACTCCATCTATAGACAACTTTATTTTGGTGACCTTCAGGCCACAAAGTTTACTCTCCAACTCATGGATCATTCCGTGAAGATACCTCAAGGGATCATTGAGGACGTGATCGTCAAAGTCGACACTTTTTACTTCCCTGTAGATTTTTTCATTTGGGACACGGAGCCCTCCTCTCCCTCGAGCCATCATATTCTCATAATCCTTGGCTGCCCATTCTTAGCAACGGCTAATGCATTGATTAACACACGAAATGGGAAAATGCAACTCAGGTTCGGGAATATGACACTCGAGACTAATATCTTTAACATCACTAAGAAAATGGGTGATGAGGACGAGTTAAGCGAGACGGATCTAATCGAAAAGGTAGTACATAAAAACTTTTGAGGTTAATCACACTAGGGATCCATTATAGGCATTTCTTATTACGGTAAGTGAGAAAGATAGTGCGTCCACTGAGTTTGAGAGAGAGTAAATGAGATAGGAGAGTTGTTAGATGGGAGTGAGAGCGATGAGGACGTGAGAGATATTAGTTGGGTCTCTCAATTCAAGGAACTACCACTAAGGGAGTCATACACGATTCCTTCCGATGAGCAATTTCCTACCCTAGAATTGAAAAGGCTTCCTTGGAGCATCAAATATGCTTACTTAGGAGAGGATGAGACATTATCTAGCATTTTCTCCTCGATCCTAAGTAAAGACAATGAGGGGAAGCTTAGTGACATTTTGAGGAAGCACCAAAGTGCTTTTGGTTAGAGCATCACGAATTTGAAGGGTATAAGTCCCCTAATTTGTACCCATAAAATCCACCTCGAGGAGGACGTGAGACCCTCGAGGGAGATGCAAAAGCGTTTGAACCCCACGATGAAAGATGTCATGAGAGAGAAAATTATTAAATTATTGGATGCAAGCATCATCTATCCCATCTCGGATAGAAAATGGGTGACTCCTATATAACTCATCCCGAAGAAGTCGGGAATAACTGCGGTCGAAAATGCTAAGGGCGAACTTATCCAAAAACGTACCACAACTAGGTGGCATGTTTGCATTGACTATATGAATCTCTTTGTCAATACAAGGAAAGATTATTTCCCCTTAACGTTTATCGACCGTATGCTAGAGAGATTTGCGGGCTACCCAATTTATCGCTTTTTATATTGTTATTTCGGCTATAACCAAATCGAGGTGGATGTGTTAGATCAATAAAAGACAACGTTCACATGTACTTTTGGAATGTTTGCCTATAAACGTAAATCATTTGGATTATGTAATGTACCTTTGACCTTTCAATGGTGCATGCTTAGTCTTTTTAGCGATATGGTCGAAAGAGGACTAGAGGTGTTTATGGAAGATTTCAACATTTCGATCCCTCCTTTGACCACTGCCTCGCTAATCTTGAGAAGGTGTTAGCTCGATGTGTGGAAAAGAACTTGGTACTGAATTGGGAGAAGTGACATTTCATGTTTACCTAAGGTGTAGTTCTTTGCCACATAGTTTCATCCAAATGTATTGAGGTAGATAGCGCAAAAATTGACGTTATTACCAAATTTCCCCCACCTTAGCCACTAAAGGATGTGCGCTCTTTCTTGGGCCACGCGGGATTTTCCCATAGGTTTATTAAGGACTTTAGTGCGATCGTTAGGCCCTTAAAAAACCTATTAGTGAAGGATTCCCCCTTTTGGTGGAATGAAGCATGCCAAGGAGCTTTTGAAAAATTAAAAAGCATGTTCGTATCCACTCCTATCATACAAGCGCCGGATTGGTCCCTTCCATTAAAACTTATGTTTGATGCGAGTGACTATGCTAGTGGGTCTGTTTTTGGACAAAGAAAGGATAATAAGGCTTACGTCATTTACTACGCTAGTCGGACCTTAATCGAACCCCAACTTAACTACTCCACCATGGAGAAAGAATTGTTAGCAGTAGTCTTCACCCTAAATAAATTTTGCTCTTACTTCATAAGTTCACTTATCACTTGCTTCACCGACCATGCGGCTCTCAAATATCTCATTTTCAAAAAGGATATGAATCCGTGCCTCATTAGGTGGATCTTGCTCCTCCAAGAACTTGATATTTCCATTAAAGATAAAAAAGGGAGTAGAACACGTCGTAACCGTTTATTTATCGAGGCTTTTCTCCGACCTACCTAGAAATTCTATGCCCATAGAAGAATATTTTCTAAATGAGCAATTATTTGCCACTTCTTCTCTCCACTGGTTTGCGGTTATTATGAATTATCTTGTCTCGGGGATCAATCCCCCAATTAAACACCGCAAGAGAAGAGGAAGTTCCTTACTTAGTCATGCATGTTCTTTTATGATGACCCTTACTTGTTCAAATTTTGCGTGAACAAAATTATCCAAAGGTGTGTGCTAGATGACAAGATTCCTAATGTCATTCGCTTTTTTCATACGAAAGCATGTGGGGGGCATTTTTCCCCGAATAAGATGGTCGTTAAGATTATTCAAAGTAGTCTCTATTAACCCACAATTTTTCAGGAGGTAACCGATTATTGTAAATCATGCGATAGATGTCAAATGATGGGAGTCATCACTCGACGAGACATGATGTCACTGTCCTCTATTCTTGTTATCGAGATATTCGACTATTGGGGCATCGACTTCATGAGTCCTTTACCTCCCTCCTTTGGTTCCTTATATATCCTCTTAGTGGTAGATTATGTGTCAAAAAAGGTTAATGACATAGCTACTAGGACGAATGACAAAAAAGTGGTGTTAAAGCTCATCCAAGAACGCATACTTTCTCACTTCGGCGCTTCAAAGGTGATCATTAGCGACAACGGCTAGAACTTTTGTAGTAGGCCGTTTGAGAAATTAATAAGAAAGTATAGAGTCATCCACAAGGTTGGGATGACTTATCACGCACAAACAAACATGCAAGTCGAGTTAGAAAATCGTGAGATAAAGAAAATTCTGGAGAAGATCGTCGATCCTAACCAAAAGGACCGGTCTATTCGATTGAACGATGCTCTATGGGATTATATAACCACTCACAATAATCCCCTCAGAATGGCTCCATTCTGCTTTATCTATAGCAAGCCTTTCCATCTCCCTATTGATCTTAAGTACAAAGTGTATTGGGAAATCAAGAGGTTGAACTATAACGTCGATAAAGTCAAACCCAAACTTCAATTGCATGAGTTGGAAGAAATACGCAACGATGCGTATGAGAGCACCCGCATATTCAAAGAAAGGATGAAACTCGATACGATCGCACTATCCATCGAAAGGAATTTCTTCCCGATCAAAAGGTGCTTCTTTTCAAATCGTGAATACACTTGTTTCCTGGCAAGTTGCGTTCCCGGTGGACCAATCCATTTGTCATAAAAAAAGTGTTTTCGCATGGTGAAATAGAGATTGAAAATTTAAAGGGTGAGGATACATTTAAGTTTAACGAACGGTGCCTAAAGCCATATTTTGAGGCGTTTGTTGAGGAAGCCGACACAATCTGGTCGTTGGACCCCATTTACGAGGTTGAATAAGCTAATGTGAGAGGTCATCGTACTCCCGACACGTATGGGGCGATTCTTGTTCTATCATAGCGAGTCTTGTAGGTTAGGTTAGATATAGGTTCATGGGTCGCAAGTTTGGAAAGGTAAGGTGCATCGTTACACAACACGAGAGAGCATACAACGATTTGCAATGAGATTTTGAGGTATATCGAGGTAGAATATGGGTAGGAGAGTCTTGGTCACATTTAGGGAGTTGAATATAAGGGTTCCCAATACTTAGTTTTTTAGATAGGAAGAAAATTTTTGAGCGGCAACACTATTAATGCAAACCGTTTCGCCTTGGGTAAGTTATGAGGGTCAAATCGGCTTGGATTAACAGTAAGGACTGAAGAAGAGCGAACTGATTCACCCTGGGTAGATTATCAGGATCAAACCGGTTCGAATTAATAGACGGATTTAATGAAAATCAAATTGACTTGCCCTAGGGCCGAACCGGTTCAGAATTTTGGCCAGTAGATTCATTCCCCTCCTTGTTTTCCCTCCCTTTCCATTTCCCCACATTAATTCCCCCCCCCCCCTCGAAATTCACCCACCCAGATCCCCCCAAACCCAAACTTTTCATTCCTTCCCACCACCATCAGTACCTTAAATTCAACTCTTCCAAACATTCCAAGCTCTTTCATTCCATGGCTCATGCTGCAAATGCCGTCGAGAAATATGAAGAGATTTAAATTCTCAACGACGGCGATCACTTCTACCGCTCGATCCAAGAGAGAGATTAGAACACGGACTTCTTCTCCGCCGCCCTCACAATTCACATAGAGAGAGAAGTGATTTAGCGAGAACTACCTCAGGCGATGACCGCCTTGTTCCACTGTTGGGGGTGGTACAATTTCTTTGAGCATCTCGATGAGGATGTTTGGGTCGAAGAATTTTGCACCTTGTATGGCACCCTTATTAAATTATCAAATTCGGAATGTGAAGCTTATGTGAAAGAAACTTGGGTCCCTTTTTCTCTCAGCCTAGTGATCCAAAAAATTTGTGCAAAATGGGTACACATACCCTAAAAATTTTATTACCTCACTCTCGGTGTCCCACTATCCAAGGCCACATGTATTGCTAGACTCGCACCCAATCATGATTGGGTTCGAGACACTTTTCCCGTGGGCAATTTAAACGACCATACCCGATTGTCATTTTATTATCGCGTGCGGATTAATTTTGCAAAACTCGAATGAATCCTCCCTCTGCATCCGACAAGCCAGCTTCATCTATCACCTACTCGACGAGGGGAGCACCATCCACATCGCCTGTATTTTCTATGACAAGATCATGCAGGCCACATACGATAGGAGCGACAAGGTCTCTCTCCCTTATGCTCGGTTTATCACGTCCATTCTTAAGGATACCGGGATTGGAGAACCTAGCACGCAGCCCTACCTCCCTCAGTGGACTGGGCAAACCTCCGTCACACAGAGAGTTAAACAAAAGGGGGTCGTCCATCCACCTCCGCCAGTGGTGAAAGGGTAGGAAGATGTTGAGATGGGAGAGGAGAAAGCGTAATATGATGAGGAAGCCGACCCCAACTATAAGCCTTACTCAACAGCTTTTTCACGCCGCATTGATGAATTAGAGACCATGGTCGGTGACTTTATTGCAGAGTAACGAGATGATGGGAGGACTCATACCCGAGATTATCGACGCGATATGAGCATTATGTTACAGCTCCAAGCGGATATGTAACGGTTGCAAGTGGAACCAAGCACTCTGCTTTCGAGCTAATTTTATGATCCTTACACTCGTAATTATAATTTGCCCGACCCGGCCCAGTAGCTGCCGATGGTCACTGTCAAACAACTATGTACTTTCCTTTCTATGATTGTATCACATGATTAGTTGTGTAATAAAATTTGCATTTTGATATTTGTTTTTTTTTATCCCGCACTCTTATTTTATTTTAGAAAATTTTCCTTTCTATGCTTGTATCACATGATTAGTTGTGAAAATTCAAAATGTGTCCAAGCCTAGTTGTGTAATTCTCTTTTTGCACCAATTTTTTGTTTGTTATCGAGATATTCGTCTATGCACTTTTTTCGTTTGTCAACCCAAAAAACCCATTTAGCCCGAAGTTGTGAAAATTCAAATTCATCAACTCAGTCCAATTAGTGTAATAAAAAGGGGTAAAAAATTGAAAAATGCTCAACAAAAAAAAGAGAAAACAAATTGTAGAAAAATGAGGAAAAAAAATTAGAATGAGAAGAAAAAAAGAGCAAATGCCCGCAAAAGTTCCAAGAGACATCATAAGCAAGCAAATTTTCCAACTTCAAAATTCCCAACCATCCCATTTTTTACCCATTATACCATAACTCAAAAAAGTCCTATCAGAGTCCGAAAACGGAATTAATTACTGTGTGGAGAGCTAAAACACAAAAACATAACAAGAGGGATTAATTGGTGCGAATAAAAGATGATGTTTTTCGTTTTCCAATGATCGTAACCCGATGACGAGATCTTTTCACCCAAATATTTCATCCTTCAATCTGTGTGCTTGAATTTGTATCCATTATATTTACTCTTAATATCACGCATATCGAAAAAAATAGCTAAAATTTGAGAGATTCATTTGTGAGAGCATCCCGTGAGAATTTGCATCAAAACAAATTTTCGAAAAGTAACGTAATGATCGATCAGTGGAAATTAGCGATCTAATTTTTGGCTTCGCAAACACACACTATGAATTGAAATTATCAAATAAAAATTAAGAGTAATTATTTTTCTAGAATTTAAATTTTACGGTTAATAATTATTTTGATATTTTCTTTGTATCGAAAAATAAATTTTGTGGGTAAATTCACTGCAAACCCTCGTGAAACACCACTCGTCCTACTAGGGTACCTAGGAGTTTATTTAACGGCTTGTTGTATATGTTAAATGCAATCTCTTGCTCGCGAAAAAGGTATTCCATCAAAATAAGAAACTTTATAAGTGTTTTAACATGTTATGATTTTTTTACGATCGGGGAGAGCAAAGTTCTAAGTTAGGGGGTTTGATTAGGTGCAAATTCTTCGTATTTATCCCCGTAATATAGGTACTTTTATCATTCCGTTACATGTAAATTATACGACTTTATCTCATGTCATTTCTATTGACCCTTTTATGCTAGTACATCGTGTTTTGTGTATTTCTCTTACATTTTTATAGGTACTTCATGCGCTTGAAAGTAAAAGAGAAACCAGAATAAGGACAAGAAAGAAAGAAGGAAAGTCAAAGGAAATTTCATGATTGTACATTTAGAATTCGAATGTGGAACCCAAAGAAAAGTCGAATACATTAAGCTCACGAGCACATCAGAAGAAACGACATCCAAATCTAAGATATGGTTGGAAAGTAACGAGCATATGAAGATGAGAATAAACAAAAGACCAAAGTGAAGAACTCTGGAAAATGTATCAGTTCGGTTCCAAGGAGAACCGATTCGATTAAGGTGACTTAGACAATACTGGAAAAATGAACCAGTTCAGGTTTGAAGGGAATCGGTTCGAAAATCTGTGTGTGAATTCTGATGTTTATCCATTTAATTTTAGACTTGTATACAGGTCAAACTCTTATAAAAATGCAGAAACCTTTGGCAATCTACTTCTTCATCAAGTTTACATTTTTGTGGATTGTTTTCAAGAATTTAATCAATCAAGTTTGCCTTCTCTACCTTGTTCTTGATTCTCTTTATTCTTTTTCATGTTTTAGGCTTTATAAGAAACTCTTTCATGCATAGATACAATTTAGTAATGATTATGATTCCATGCAACGTTAAAACCTTATTTATTCTTCATAGCACCATGTCCGGTTAGATTTCTAGAGGGTTGGGATACATGAACCCAACTTAGGGATTACGTTGGGAAGATAAAATTACAACTAAATGAAATAATTAATTATAGGCTTGATACCTTATTGATATAAGTGTCGTAGGCTTTTTATCTTCGTTTTGACATAGGTAAGTAGAGTATTTAAGGGTACGATACGTGTGTTGGAAATTTTGTCTCGTGCTTTGAAATTATTTTTGATTATGTAGTGTGAAGAGTAAAATCCCCATATATATAATGCTTAGATGAAATCATAGTTTTCTCTAAATTAAATATTAAATTTAGTGAAAGTTTTAGACCGTAAGTGTATTTCAATCCCATCTTTCATATACAGTCTAATTCACAAAGCTTTTGTTCTTGCATGCGTAGTTAGTTCATATTCATTAATTACATTGCCTAAATTCAATAGCAAATTATTCTTCCAAATAATCATCATCGTTTATTTTCTTTTCAGTGAGTCGATCATTAGGATTAGTCACCTTCCTTAGCATTCATCAGGAGAGATCGTCTTAGTCCCTATGTTCGATGTTCGATTTACTAGATTATTACTTGAGCGATCGGCTTACACTTGATCCGTATTTACACGCGTTAGAAACATATTTTTATTGGCGTGAGAATTCTCCTCTTACCTTGAAGGTCTGCAGGCCATTTGCCTATATAATGTGGATTACGATGCTTTCAACATGCGTCGAATTTTTCTGTGGCGTAATCGAGCCATAGACTGGAACATGCTAACAGCGAAGGAACAGTTTTGGTAGCCTTAGGACCATGTCTTCAATTATGGCCTAGATGAGGTCTATCCCACCTATGAGTAATTCTCGAGCATGTTAGGGGTCATCCTTAGTGTGGCAGTGACTATGCCTCTTTTTTCCCGTTCTTTTCCAGTATTTCTATCGGAGTTGCTTCATATTTATCCTTTGGAGACTCGATTGTTGGTTACTATAGGGGCGCTATTTCTCTTCAGGAAGTATGTATTTAGTGCGCTATAAGGGTTTTAAAGATGCTAGCTTTATCAGAGTTGTCGCCTTGTGCCATACTGTGAGGTTTTTCCTCGTGATGGGGGACTTGACAGTGGATCCCCGGGTGGCTGCGATAATGGCGTCGATGTCTTACCACCATAATCTTGCGGTGATGGTGCTAGCTGAGACCCTGAATGGTTTGGATGTTTGGAAGGAGAGCCGTTACAAGTTTTTAAAGGGGGTGTCCAGTAATGTTGTTTATGTGGCTTACAGAGAGGTTTCGTCTGGTAGCCCTCCTGAGTATCCCTTGGTAGGTGTGCCTAATTTTTTTTTCTGATTTTTTATCTATTTTGACCTATTTGTAGAGAATTGGGTCAACTGGTTTGTAGAGCATGAATCCCGGTGTCTTCGTTGGTCAGTGCCATGGTGAGGAGATTTAAAGCCTATTTTACAGCTTATATAGTATCGATATGTGCAATTGGTGGGCCTTCGGCAGACTTCTTTTTTTTCCCCTAACGGCTTTTTCACCAAGTCGGGTGGGAATAAATTGCGCCCCCTTGAATAACAAACTTCTTCCCAGTGGAGGATTTAACTGAATCACAGAAAATGATAATGGGCTCTTTGTGGCAGCGCTAGGGATGGCAACGAGGCGGTTAGGGGTCAGGGAAAGCATCTCCATCCCCGTCCTCATTGGAAATATCATTCCTCGTCTCCACCCAGTTCCCCGTTATAACGGGTTCGGGGGTCCCCATCCCGTTTAAAACCGGTATCGGTTTCCCTGTGGGGAACCCGTTTTTTTTAAATACATTATTTATGTGGACATTTTTACCTATCCAAATTTCAAAAGAATTACGATTAATTATACATTATTTATGTTAAATCTAAAAAAAATATGTACGCCATTATAAACACACACAATTTAAAAAATTAATCATATATAAATACAAATCAACTGAGTTATAAAAACACAAAACAAATTATCAACTACTGGTGGCAAGAGGGTTTTTTTTAATCAACTACTGCATGTTTTTTTTAAATCCCAAAACCGAGTAACCATGTATGGTTACAAAACGATTCAAGATGAATATACATTGGGGTATAAACTGACTAAACTGAGATTCAAGATCTGACTGGCCTCGTTTGATACAAAACAAATGCAAATATATGAAAAGGAGCACCATCACTTGATACCCAGATCTGATTATCTACCAATAAATCAACTATCATTACCGTCATCGTGGGAGGGGTTTCCCTTCTCCGTCGTCGTCGTGGGAGACAGCTAGGTAGGGAGGGTCTGAGGATGGAGGCAGGAGGTGCACAAGTTCATGGATGGAGGGATGAGATGAGGGAGGACGGGTCGTGGTCGTGGATAGAGGGATGAGGTAGGGAGGCAGGTTGTTCGTGGGAGGTTTTTCAGTGGGAGGGTTTTTTGAGTGAGAGTTTTAGAGAGTGGGAGACAGGTTCGTGGGATTAGAAGAAGTTAGGGTTCCTCGCCCCTTTCTTTACTCTTATATATTTATTACAATATATATATATATATATATATATATATATATATATATATATATATATATATATATATATATATATATATATATATATATATATATTTTATTATAAATTACCAATTCGGGTATCCCCGTGGGGACCCGAGGCTATACCCGAAATCGACCAGAATTTTTTCGAGGATTTTTTTACTCCCCGATCCCCGAATTTGCGGGGATTTTTCGAGAATTTTTTTTCGGGTATCCGCAGGGACTCGAATTTTTGGGGAAAATTACCATCCCTAGGCAGCACCGTCAATCGTATATCCGTCTGTCATAGTCTATGGGAGGGGCATGGCATGTGTCTGGGGACTACCTGAAGTGGTTGTGGAAGTAGGTAGTAAAAAAATCATGGCATAGGATACTCGTCAAAGATGTTTTGTTGCCTTCGACACCAAAGAGGACGGTCTTGTGGTTTTGTCCAGGCTTATCAGGGTGTACCGCACCATATAGTTCATACGGAGTGTCAATGAGGAGTGGGAATCTTGGGGACCTCTGGGGGCTGAAAATGATGATGAAGCGGGGTCGTTCGTCTGTTGAAGGCAATTCTATGTGAAGCTTGGGTTTTTTTTTTTTGTGAAGCCAGAGTAATTTTGGTGTTTTATATTTTTGAGGTTTTGGAATAATATTTATGTAGCTTGGTAAGGGTTAGGTTAGGTTTGTTTAAGAATTGTTTGGTCAATGGAAGGGAGGGTGGTTTATTTGAGTCCCTTCACTCATACTTCATGTAACAATGTTGTATTCCTTATTTAGAAATCAAAATTCATTTTGATCATATTTTGTTGTGTCCCTTGATGATTTGTGCATTTGACTGATCTATACCAATCGCGAAGGCATATAAAATCCTTTTGTTCATGTAAATGGATTATCGTTTGGAGGTTAGAAAAGAATAGCAATTTGTGAAAAGAAGGGGACGGGACCTATGTATAGCGTATGGGTTGCCTACATACCTCTTGGAGTTTTAAAAAATTTCACAAGTTTAAAAATAAAGTTTATGAGAGGAACAGGTTCCATGTAGTTCTAGGTAGGGGAAATGAAGATTTTTTCGAATAGAAGGGGATAAGAAGAGTCGTAGCGCACTGAGATCTCGGATTAAGGGTAAAATTTCTTCAGACGGTCCAGGTTGACTGGACGTGCCATCACTTCTCCATCGAGGTCCGTGAGCATAGCGGCGCCTCCTAAGAGAATTTTATTCACGATGTAAGGGCCACTCCAATTCAATTTGAATTTCTCTCAGGGGTCCCAGATGGGCTATATGTCTCTTTTAGGGTAAGGTCCCCTTCCGTACACCGCAGCCTATGATGTTTTTATTGAATGATCACACTATCCGGTGATGGTACCCCTATATATGGTATATATCCTTAAGTCTCTTTTCATCCAAGAGTGATAGTTCATAAAAGCGGATCTGATGTCATTCTTCTTCGTTAACTTGATTTCGAGCATGACGCGCAGGGAAGGAATTTCTAACTCAACGGGTAGGACTGCTTCCATGTTGTACACTAGAGAATAAGGGGTAGCCCCAGTAAGCTTTTTAATTAAAGTTCGATATCCCCAACGGGCATAAGGGATTCGATCGGCCCAATCTCTGTAACTCTCACTCATTTTGCTGATTATGGTTTTGAGGCTTTTATTAGTGGCTTCGACAGCACCATTGGTTTGGGGTCGGTAGGGAGAATATTTGTGTCTCTGAATCACGTACTCGTCCCATTATCTGATACCAACTCGTGAGGAACTACGTATCTATAGATGGTGTTCTTTTTGAAAAACTTGGCTACTTTTTTGGCATTCAGCACTGCGTATGACTCGGCTTTGACCCATTTGGTGAAGTAATCAATGGAGATAAGGATGAATTTGTGACCATTTGAAGGTTTGGGAATAACCTTCCCTAGGATTTCAATGCCCCAGGTGGAGAAAAGACAGGGAAAGGTCATGTTGTATAGTTATCGAGGAGGTAAGTGTTGGAGATTGGCAAATTGTTAGCATTTGAGGCACCTTTAAACATAGTCCGTGCAATCTTAAACCATGGTGGATCAATAGTATCCTTGACGGATGATCTTTTTGGTAAGTATGTGATCGTTTATATGGGTCCTGCATTTCCCATTGTGGATCTTGTGCATCATTTCTTCAACATCAGCCCCTGTTATGCAGTGCAAATGGGTTCCATCGAAGTTTCTCTTGAACATTACTTTTCATAGATGATGTACTGGGCAACCTGTTTGCGAAAGGTTGTACAGGCTTTCTTATCGGTGTCTTGGGAATACCTACCATACTTAAAGAGGTGCCAAATATCATAGTACCATAACCCGATCATATCAAAATCTTCCTCGGGAACAAGTTCAATGTGGTAACAGTGGATGGGCTTAGCTTGTTTTTGAATCAGGAAAGGGGCCATTAGTTTTTTCTTTAGGCATTAACTAGGTTATTCTTTACACGAGGCAGGTAGTGGAAGGTGACATCTTTAAACTGGGAGGCCAGCTCTTCTAGGTGGGTATGAAAGGGTAGGATTTTTTTATCTTTAATTTTCCTTTTCTGAGAATATAGTCAATGATGAGGGCAGAGTCTTCGTAGACGTCTAGGTGTAGGACTCCTTTCTTAAGGGTGATCTTGAGACCTACGGAGACATCAGCACCAGAGGTCGAGTGATGTATTGCTTGATTCGATCAAAGGCTTCTTAGCATGGCTCATTCTAGACATTGGTTGTGTCTTTTCGGAGAAGTTTGAAAATGGGTTCGCAGATAGAGAAGTCAGTTGGCTGATGACCCGACTCATGTACTAGTTTACCCAAGAATCCTCGAACTTCCTTCTTCGTCCGTGGTGGTGACATCTCAAGTATGGCTTTCAGCAGGGCACGGTCTGCGTCAATTCCCTTCTCACTGACCATGAATCCTAAAATTTCTCCTTTCGTGATGACGAAAATATATTTTTATGGGTTTAGCCGCATCTTGTATTGTCACAGTCGCTCGAAGTACTTTCAGAGAATGGTAATATAACCTTCCTGAGTCTTGAACATAATGATTATATCGTCCACATGAAATTTGACTTCCTTGTGAATAAGGTCATGCAATAAGGTTATGTCATCCCTTTGGTAGTATGCCCCGGTATTCTTGAGTCTGAATGGTATGATGCTATAGCAGAAAGTTCCCAGAGGGTGATTAAGGCAGTTTTCTCCTGATAGTCAGGGTACATCTTGATCTGGTTATATCTAGTGAATCCATTGACAAACGACTTAAGGGAATGTCTAGATATATTATCCATAATTATGTCTATGTTAGGTAATGGGTCATTATCTTTCGATGATGCTTTATTCAAATCTCGATAGTCGATGCACATGCAGACTTTTTACTCCTGACTTTGGCAAGGGGATGATATTAGCGAGACATGTAGGATATTCGACCATGCGAATGAAATATACATTCAACTATTTGACAACTTCCTATTTGACTTTGAGTGACCATTCAGTGTGAAGTTTCCTTAGTTTTTATTTGATTGTCTTGCATTCTGGGAATTTTAGGATCTCATGTTGAACTATTTCTAGGTCAATGTCAGGCATGTCATCATAGGACCATGCAAAAACGTCCTCAAATTCTTTCATTACTTCTTAAATTACACACACTCATGTTTTTTAAGGTTGGACCCTATCCTAATCTCGTATTGATGGCTACTAGAATCGAGATTAATAACAACAGTCTCATCATCATTAATTTGAATGCGGAAATGTTGTTTGTTATTCTCCTTATTAAGATCGGTTAAGAATTGTTCATTTGTAACATCATCAACAAAAGTTTGATTATAATCAACATAATTAATGTAAGGCACAACAACATACTCAAAATCCTCATTTATTTCATTTTTAGGAAAACAGCACTGAGAACCTCGTCAAAAGAGATCTCAGTTACATTAATATCAGAGAAGGGAACAACAATATTAGGTGAAGAGACTTGGATAGGGTAAATAGCAGGGTCAGGTTGAATCTGCGCATGTTGGATAGGCACGGTATTCTAGTTGAGGAGAGGAATGTCAGCAGCTTTGATTTGAGTAGACGGGTCTAGTGGCGCGCGACATCTGAGTGGATCATGAAGAGACTCATCCAAGTGTCTACAGGTTGAATGAGTCCTCGAAATCACTTTCCTCAGAATCCTCGGTAGCTATCACGGATTTCTCGGTGAGAGGTTGCACTTTATGTTGGTAGTCTTCGGCCTTAAAACAGTCTTTTCATCTTATAAGCTTCTTTTCTATCTTGGTCGCTAGAATGCTTTGAGTTCTTCTGGTGAGGGCTGGTATCTAAGGCCACATAAGAGACCGGCCTCCTTCAGGATTATGGGCTCAAGGATCCCTTGTTGGCATCACCCTAGCCCCATTCTAAGCATGAAGTGCATGATCTTGAACATCAGAATCACGTTGATGTTTCCATGAGGGTTGTGTTCTGGACAGACTTGTTCTTTGAAATTATCTCTCGCTGGAAGGGTAAGTGGATTAACTCTAAAGACAGAGAGGAGTATGTTATGACACCCCGTTTAAAATAATAACGGGTGGCCAGCCCTATACTACATTAAATAAGGAATCTCAGATGGCTCAGTCTCAACATCAACAGACTTTAATATAAATAGATAAGGTTAACTACCCAAAATTATATAAGCGAGATGCCAAAATTAAATAAAACAAGCCAAGAACAACAACCCAACCATATAAATATGCACACAAGTACCATGATAAATGAAGTGCTAGAATAAAATAAAATGAGTATATACAAGGAAATATACCCGAATAAGCTGTCGGGTCACAGACAGTACAACATCCATGGGAAGAAATATAAAAAACTATACATAACTCTAAAGTATAATCCCTATGTACAAAATTAATCCTATCTATATTTACAAAGAAATAGGAAGCGGCTACAATCCAAATCCCGCGACAGTCCGCGCCTGTTACGGCTCCCACGACTCTGGATAGAAAGCATCTGGTATCCATGCGGTAGGACACCTGTAGTACACAATATATATATATATATATATATATATATAGCAGAAGAGGAATATAAAAGGGTCAGATACCGAGGTGTAAAAATGTTTAGCAAGTGTGTTAACCGTGCATAATAAATATAAATGCACTATTTAAAACTTAAAGTGGAGTCGCACTCTTGTGAAACCACCAACTCACCTCTCATCTAACAGCGCGCACCTATTCGCGTCCTGGAATCTTAATTAAGTTACCCCTCCTATAAGGACAGCCTACCTTACCAAAGGCACGGCCTATACCCACAAGACCTGCCATCCTAACGTAACCCAAGAATCCTTCCCATTCTAATCACACTTAAATATGTATACACAAATATGTCATACTAGGCCTTATTGATTCCAATTTATAACTTAATCAGTTATCCATATTATTACTTCACATATTAACATTAAGCTTCAAATTAAGAGTTTATTCTCTAAACAACATGCACAATTTAATAAGGACAAAACTTCTCTCCACTCTCAACATGGCACTGCGTTTCGTGCGTGGGGCGTCTCGCAAAGCGAAATCCAAATAAGAAATCCCCCCGATACACTACTCCTTGACAATGTTGATCATAGAGATCCATTATGTCATCTACGCAAATCATACTACTAATACATACAAGTACAAAGGACAAAACTTCTCTCTACTCCCAACATGGCACTGCGTTTCATGCATGGGGCATCTCGCAAAGCGAAATCCAAACAAGGAACCCCCCCGATACACTACTCCTTGATAATGTTTATCGTAGAGATCCATTATGTCATACACACAAATACTACTATAATCTAGATTACTATCTAAGAATAACCTAAAAGTCTCCATTAAATTCTTGGGTCGATATCACCGAAATTGTCTCTAAGTGCAATACATCAACCCCCAACAATCTAAGACACCATAATCATCCAAGATGTACACCATAGAAATTTCATATCCTTTTTTCACATATAGGATATATAAATATATATATAATTACTCTAAACATATAGAGAGCGAGAGAGAGTCATTCATTCTCATAGCCACGTGTACATAACACACATAATGTACAATTGCCATACACATAATATAACCGGCTATAGAATGCCAATATACTGCACCATGCTATCATCTTCCAGGAATTCCTCACTTTCTCCCGGGGTCACCATCTATCGAACTATTATCACACTGCCATGGCTACAAAATCAATCATAACGCGTGGGAAGCGGTCATAGTTACTAGCCGGTCAAGTGAGAACGTCCCATACCCAAAACTTCTCACCCCCAAAATAAAATCACACAAATAATAATGGACGACTATGACCTGGGGAATATCCACCCCTGATCCTCACGCCACGGGCTCACCCAACATCGTGCAACTTCCCATGATAGCATGTGCCAGGTATGCTTCACACCATACGTATATATTTTATTCACACTATATATATATATATATACATCCATATGATCACATCATATAATCAAACCATCACACACGATATAGATATTCATGCCATAAGTACACACATATATACATATCTACACATATTTATATCCACATATACACACTATCTCTCATCCGTATGTATGAAACCCACAAACTGGCTATACGTGTACATAGTCCTCATTATCTAGCTATCACTCCAAGCATATTAACTTAAATCGTTACATAATTACGATCCCTCACTTGAAGCATATTCATCCATTACCCCAATGATATGAATAGTCTTCCAATATATTCAACATTAAGGTTATCACCCCAAAATTTAATGTATATAACAATCGCTACACATTCCATCAATATCCGAAACGCACATCGATACATCCAATAACAATCCCGACTATCGGTATACACACAACTAATAGTCCACAAGTCTCAAGCTTAAACTTAAATTCATCTTAATGATCCCATCATCTTTTAGGATGCCCACGTTGATCACACATAGATATGTAGTAACTACCCCGACTACCATTTGACCCAATCATGTTCTAGTCATTAGAGTATACCCATCATTCACAAATTCTTCTACTATTCAATTTCTCCTATGAGTCCTTAATCTTATTGCGTTCATAATCTATTCCTTAAGTTAAACATTACTAAGGATATGCAACCACTCTCTCTCATCGATCCCCAATCAATTTTAAATAGAATCCTATCACTATATGGATTCGACACAAAAGTCGGCCTACAAATTTCCACGACATTCCATCACCACTCTCCCTGAAGATCCTTCATCTACAACCTAGGTTAACTCACTTTTTAAACTCCAAATGGGACTCCCCTCCCTAATGAAACTTCCCCACGATATCAATACTACAAACTCCAATACACATATATGTTCCCCAAACTAATTCGATACGTACCCACGATTATAACAAGTGAGAAACTCTCAATAAATCCCCACAACATATCTCTCGCATCATATATAAAAGTTCCAAATCGAGAAACCCAACCGAAATGGAGAAAGACTAATTCTAGGAAAATTCCTCAAAACTGCCCTGTTTCCGAATCGATTTGGCCCTAGTTGCGAATCGATTCGGCCCCAGCGAATCGATTCAGCCCAACTAGACCTGTAAGTCTGCTATATACTGAATCGATTCGCAAGGGGCAAATCGATTCGGCCCTAAAGACCTGATGCTTCTGCAACATGGCGAATCGATTCGCTAGGGGCGAATCGATTCGATCAATTCAGAAAGCCACGAAATGGGGCTATTTTCTCCAAACCCAAATCTCCAAAAATCTATATATACATCATCCCCAACCATCAATCTGCATACCCAACATATTTCTAACCCTAAGATCCATCATATAACTACCCAACAATTTATATAACCTCAAATGCAAGATTTAATCCATAAAAACCTAGGGTTTGACATATAACCCAAAATTCAATTCTTTTACCCAAAAATTATGAAATAAAATACATAAATGAATTATTTAGCAAGATTAAACACTTGCCTCGAAATCGTAGAGGTTGAATCATCCTCAAGATCGCGTTTGGGCCAAAAATTCCAAGCTTTCTCATCTCTCTCTCTTCCTTCTTCTTCTTTCCTTATTTCTTTCTCTTTCTCTCTTTCTCACAAATGAGATTGGCTTGATCAGTAAGCCTCTTAAACCTTTAAAACACAAATCCCAGTTTTAAATGGTAATACACACTTTAAATGACTCGTTTACTCCAATTCGAGTCAAACAAACTTAAAATATTCTGAAACCAAAATAAAACCCAAGAACAGTCATTTCGACTATCTCGACCCATCCGGAATCAATGGCGCACTCAAAATTATCAGCTGAAATACTTTGTAACGTCCTCTATTTTTGGACTTCAATTTCCAAATTTAATAATTTTCCAATTTAAATAAATTTTATTCCTCCCAAAAATTTAATTTCTCACTCCCAAAATCTTGGGGTGTTACATATGTCATTCGTCCCATACTGGATTTTTAATATCGTGTTGTTAGTGCTAGCATTGTTTGATATGTCATCATCTAACAAGATAGTGATAACTAGGTCTTTAGTGAAGAACTCTAGTTTCTGATGAAGATCAGATGACACACTTCGAATGTTATGGAAATATGTACGGCCAAGGAGTAGATTGAAACATGTTGGTATGTTAATGACTTAGAACTCGATGACAGGATTAGTAGGGCTAGTCCCTATTGTGGGTGATATGGATCCCATCACATCTCGGCATGTATTTTTATAAGTACGCACGACAGAGGAAGTGGGAGTGAGATCACTGACTTTGAATTCCAAGCAATTTAAGGTTTTGAGAAGACAAACATTGAGGGTGAATATGTTATCAACAAGTGAGAGTGGGACTGTCTTTCCTAAGACTTGAACAGAGATGTAAGGGCATAATTGTGATCATTGCTGATCTTTAGTATCTCTTTTTAGGAAAAGGAGAGGAGTCTCTAAGAGGTCAAGGACCCAACTATATTTATGGCTTCTTCAGGAGTAGTACAAGGAGGGACTGTAGGCCCGATAAGGAGTTTTATTAGAAAATTTTGGTGCAATTAGGAGGATATGAAAGCCCTCATAGGGTGATATTAGCTTGGGTTTTCTTAGCTGGTCAAGGACTTTAATTTTTTCAATGGTTATTTTTCACACGGTAAGGAATCAGATCTTTGTAGTGTCTCCCTGATCTTATTATGTGATTTACTGTGGAAAGGAAGAACAAGAATGTCATGTCTTCATCTACTTCTGGCTGAATGGTCACCTTGTTGATATTCCTTAATAGATCTTTGAAGTGTATCATCCCACACAGATTGGTTACTAGACTTGTTTCCTCCTGACTGGGTTCATCATCTGAACTATCAAAGTCTTCCCCCCATCCAGTGGCGACTATGTCCTCTTGCCAAGAGAAATTAATACATTCATTGACCTTGATGACTTCATCGTGCAAATCTTCACACTCGGTGGGAAGCTGCAGGAGGCAAGCTACCAACTTTCCCTGAAGCTTCAAAGCGATGAATACCTCATCAATGAATCAAATTTCACTTGTCTATTAAAATACATTGGAAGTCACTAAATTTTTTATAATCAACAGTTATCTCGATAGACAATTTCAGCCTAAACTCTGAGAGTTGGTTCAACACAATAGGTAGCTCCATATCTTTCCCTTCAGACCGGGTACTGATGTAATGTAAGCCCTTATAAGGAGTGACAAAGCTTGATTGGTGAAGTAGTTAGGGTGTAGGATAAAATATGGGGAAAACTTAAGTGGTTTAGGTGAGATTATAGGTATGACGGGTGCTTTGTTCAGCATGATTTGAGTAAATGGGTCAAATTTTGGGTTACTTTATAGAAAAATGGCATTTGCATGAGTTGGAAGTGGGTTATGAATGGTAGTGGATTTAGGATTTCTTGGTGGGGCGATGATGCCTCGATTAATTAGGCCTTGGATCACATTCCTATTATGCAAACATTGGTCGATAGTATGATCATCGAACTAGTGGAAATCACAACGGACATTGGCTTTGAAGTTTCTAGGGAGTGGATTTGGTAATGGACAAGGGTCCAAGGTTTTGATGAGGTTTTAGCTCAACGGGGCCTGGTAAACTTTGGATAGGGGAGCATGGAGCTCAGTATGTTCTTTCTTAGTTGGATTAGGGCAACTTTCAGGGGCCCAAGAGGTAGCAGTTTAGGAAATATTATTTATGGTTGATATCGTAGCACTAAAGGGTTTTTCATACTTCGGGGGAGTGAATTGTCCGGTCACTTTCTTTGGCTCGAATTCGACTTTATTAACACCTTCCTTAATTTCTACACCAGGATCTCGAAGGGCTCCAAAGTATGGGTAATACTATCCTCTCATGGACGCTCGAATATGAGGCAAAAAGTTCTTCGTCATGATACTGACTTGTTCCTCCTAGGAGGGTTTGTTGGTCATGGTAGAAGCTTTTTCTCTCCACCTTCCTATGACCTTGTTGATCGTTTTCCAGGGTTCTGCTTAAAAATTTTGAAATCTCGGCATGTAACCTTTTGCTCCTCATTGTACTTGTACAAAGACATGAATTTTCATGCGACATCCTCCCAACTATTGATTTTAGATTCTTCGAGGGACAAAAACCAATGGAGGGATCTTTGTTTCAAAGCTGCTAGAACAACTAGGCCATTATATCTTTGGAGGAACCAAGGGGGGTCATAGCTCAATGATATATTCAAAGGTGTATAATTGGGGGGCCGCTTCCACAGAACTTCACGATGTTTGGAATCTTAAACTTCTATGGCAGTGTGGCTTTGGGAAAGGGAGACATATGGGTGTAGTCCATGTAGTTCTCGGAAATCTTAACTTGGTCAAACTTATTTGACAACACTTTGAGGTCTTCCTTGACCATGTTCAGTTTCTCCTCCTTGGGATATATGGCAATTGGCAGGTTAGCTAGTAGTTGGCAAAGGTTTGGAATAGGTAGTTGAGTTAATGGTGGCCCAATGGCGGTTGGGCACGTGGAGCATGATAATACTCTTCTGGGACCCAAACAGGCTCGATAACGGGATGGAACGAGGAAAAAAACCTTACATTTTTTGAGAATCTGGGACTGGTGACGCTGCATCTCATGGACCTCGATTTGAAGGTTGTCAATCTTAGCACTGAGCTGGGCTAAGACGGTTATCAGATCGGGTTGCACATTTTGTGCTTGGTTTGTGTTCTTAATGAAGAGCTCGTGAAGGTAAATCCAAAACTTGAATGAAGTAGCAGAAGATCCAGTAGAGCTTCGGGGCAGTTTGATGGAAGATTAAAGCCAATAGGGAGCCAGGCCAAAATTGGGTTTGTGATCGACCTAAGAGGGAAAATGGTTCGAAATTATTTTAAAAAGAAGGAAGGAGAAAACTTTTTTGCATTTTGGAAGGACGAATAGAAAAGCTTTTTGGAATTTTTAATTTTTGAAAGAAGGAGGGAGAAAGGGGACGAATCTCAGCATGATTATTATTAATGTCATTATTAGGTTCTCACTTGTATTAGGTTTACCTAAATGCAAAAAAATGTCAAAAAAGACCCGAGCCTGGTAGAATAGGGTTTGATAATACATAATAAGCGGTTCTACTTATTTCTAGGCTTACGGACAGGGTCCTGTTTTAAAAAAACGTGAAATAGCACGAAAATTTGGGTGGTATGCCGACCCAGAATTTCGGTAGAGTTTCACATGGTAACCAGCAAAATAATATGAGTGCCCTAGGTTTGAAGCCTATATGAGGTTTATGAACTTTTTGGGTTAGTGAAAGGGTTCCCCTCTTTGGCATGACTTCCATGATATACCACTGGCCTATAAGGATAATCACTCATCGGTACTTGTGAATAAGACAATTTATATACCTGAGTGTACGTGAATTTCCTCACTATATACCTCGTAGGGACAGTACATGCGAGAGCTAATTTGATATACTCAATGTACGTGAACGAGTTCCCTATTATATACCTCCCGTCGTGAGTTCGGTCAAGCGGTACGATGCGAGGGGGAACCGTTTTATATACATCGAAGATATGAGGCCAATGGAAGGTGAGAGTCATATCGCTTACGCTAACTGCAACTTGCAAGACCAGCGCCCATCATAAGTGACCCCCAGTATGGGATAAAATTTTGGTCAATATTGCCATAATCTTAGTGATGTAGTGTGCCAATGCATGAGTCTTAATTTACATATTATGGAGAGAGGGTATTTTTATCATTTTTTATTGGCATGATGAGTAAAGAGAGTACTACAATAATGGGGGGGAGTATATATAAGTATTATGAAAAGTAAATCTAGTATGGAGACTATACTATGCATGGATATATGTGAGTGAGTATGTGACATGGGAATATATATGAGTGTGTGTGTGTCTGGTAGTGACCCTATACATGGATCAACAACAAGTGGTGTGTGATATGGAGATATATATAAGTGTGGGGAGTGGGGGTGTGTACTAGTGAATCCTAAGCATGGATATTTTAAGTGGTGTGTGAAGCATGTAAGTATAAAGTGAAGCTGAGTGTAAGTGTTTGAAGTGTACATAGAGAGTATATACAAGTGAGTGAAGTGTATAAGTAAGTGGAAAGTAATATATATATGAGAGAGATATACAAAAGGTAAATAGAGGGAAAAAGGGAACATAGAGGTAGTTGCATATGCACATGTGCAGAAAAGGATAACACCATGCAAAACTATAGTTTAGCCCTCTTAAAATGATGTCCCCGGTGGAGTCGCCATTATGGCCATCTATATGTTAGGTTCGGAGGAGGATCTCCCGAGGAGTGTCCCTTTTTCCTTCCCTTTCGATGTGCGCACCGGATTGCGTCCTTTCTCAGGTAGCTCAGTCGTCATCGGTGGGGGGGAGATATGTAGAAATAGAATCACCAGCCTATTTTGCACAAAACATGTATAAAAAATATTATCTCCTCGAGATAATGACATCAAGGACAATAATGATGCTTGTGAAACCAACTAGTTCAAGGTTTCGTGGACTAAGTTATGGAATGGAAAGGTGTTAGGCGCCCATCCCACCCTTCGATCTCTCATGGGCATATGTTAATCTTCTACTGTTAAACTCTGTGATGTGTGTGCTTATGTGCATAATATAAATGGAGAACGGAATCGCTCAACTCACATCATGGACAAAGGCAAAGTGAGGTCATCCTTAGGAGTGTTCCCAAAATATTAATTGAAAGTATAATGTAAGAGTTTGTCGATTCACAAGTCATTATAGAAGAAGGAATGCGTATATCGGACAAGACACAAACAAGCAAGCATAAAAATATGTCAAGAATATATTATAAGAACAAGGTCACAAATATGTATATGTGATGACTCTATTCATGGCATTTACCCAAGATGCCTACGTAGCCTGGGGACATCAAAGTCCACGTAGTTCGAAGACAATACGAGGTGGGGTTTAACCCATAAATCCAACCGAGGATTTTTCTTATATGTGTGTGTGTGTGTAGAAAAAAGTATTTTAGTCTGAGAAAATGTGATGAGAATTCCCCATTTGGAATTTACAAGTAAACCCTCATTTTCTAGTTATTTCATTTTTTATGAAAAAAAAGTATGTGCAAATACTAATAATAAAGGGATGGAATTGAGGTGTATGATGTAATGAAATAAAGTAATAAAGTGAAAATAAGGTGGCTAGGGCAAAAATAAGCATTTTTAAAGACAAGGGGCCTCCTTATAAAGACTTGAAGTGGTATGAGGAGATGGGTCAAGATTTGCTAAAAGGAGTATGAAAAGGATGGAGGGAATGTAGGAAATGTAAAAAAAAATGGGCTTTTTAAGAGGGGAACAACTCTAAATTGTTAGGGTAGATTTTCAGGGGTTCTAAGGTGTGTTGAGGTGTGTCTTTCAAAGTGAGGTCATGGAATATCTGTATAGGTCAAGGGGGTGTCGATCTTCATGGTCTTATACCTTCCTATCGATATGGAACCCCAGACACATTGTCGATAGGCAGGGTCTTGGGGGTTCCACTAGGCAGTATGAGGCAGGTTTTTCAAATAAACAATCGTTAAATGTGAACCGCAAGTCAAAATCATGCATGGGGTGGATATTTATAAAGGGTATTCAAAGCCCTTTAAGAATTCACTAAGCCACTCCCGCGTTCGGGAGTTGGCCGAGGTCAAACGGGGCTCAGAAGTGCCCGTTGGTCACTAGACAGGAAATTCTCAGAGAAAAATGAACCTTCCATTCGAACTGTAAAGCCAATTTGTGAACAGAAGGGACCGTTAGAAAGGGTATTCAGAGCCCTTAGATATTTCATTCAGCTTCGTTCGGTTCGGAGAGTTGACCTAGGTCAAACGAGACCCAAAAATGCCAGGAGACCTTTCGAAATAAAATGGATCGTTTGTCTTGACCATAAGGTTGATTTGCGCACAGGGAAGATCATTGAAAAGGGTATTCAGAGACCTTCGAGGATTTATTCACCTTCATTTAAGATGAAGAGTTTACTGGGGTTAAATGGGTCTCGAGAGCACCCGATGGCCTTCAGATAAGTTTTTAGGGTAAAATGGGTCGTTTGTCCAAATCGTAAGGTCAATTAGCACATGGGGTGAATTGTTAGAAAGGGAATTCAGATCCCTTTGAATATTCATTGATCTTTTGCTCAGGCGAGAAAGTGAACTGGAGTCAAATAGGGCTCGAGAGCGCCCAGTGGCCTCCATATCAGTTTTTTATCATAAAATGGGACCATTCATCTAAACCATACGACCGATTCGTGCACAGGATGGACTATTGGAATAGGGATTCAGATCCCTTTGAAGATTCATTAAGCTTTCACTCGAGCGAGAAAGATGACCGGAGTTAAATGGGTCCCGGGAGCACCCCAGTGGTCTTTAGATCGGTACTCGATGTATGAACAAGGGTTTGTGGTGGATGAGTGAGTGCTAGGGACCTAAGGTGGTGCTTAGGGGGGCCTAGGATGGGGTGTATACACTGATTCTTACCCATTCAATTTGACATTTTCTGTTAGAATTTATGGATTTTAATTAAGTTGAAAAATCGAATTTTGGTCAATTTTAGGGTCAATTTAATATGGGATCCACGCGTCTTTTCAGACGGTTCGAAGTGGTAACACGTTCTCCTCCACGAGAGTATAACATGATATACTCATAGGCATAAAACCATAAATTAATGAATCATAAATTGTAGCTCAAAATACCCACTTAGAATATGGAACTTGATTGAAATGTTATGTTGAAGCTCTTGTCCCATGTAGAAAGAATGAGAGAAATGGGTGTAGTATAATATAAACCATTTTGGCTTAAAGGCTTGGTGCTCTTGGTGTATCCCAACTCTTTGAAGTAGGAAGGACTTAGATGGGTTTGGATTGACTTCCAAGCTCGCCCAACCCGATCCGGTCTGGCTCGACTTGTGGGCATTGGGCCTTGAGATTTGGGCTTTAACTTGGCTAAAAGTAAAAACTTTGGGGGGGCATTTTTAATGAGCCTTTTATTTATTTTTTATGGGATTCTTTTATTATTTCTGGCCCAATTTTATTTTTTTATTTTTTTTGTCAGCAGTAAAATTCCACTTATTGAGTATAAATAAGTGGCTTGGATCATAATTTAAGAACGTTTTATTAGACGGACAACAAGTGTTTCCTGGTCAGGTCTGAGTTTATATAAATTGATAGTTCTACAGTGTTTGTTTAAAAGTAACTTACAATTTGAAGTGATGTTATTACAAATGTGATTATTATAATCTGAGAGATGTTTGTCAGAGTCCGTTTAGCACCAATTGTGGAGCAATAACGTCATAAGGTCAGAGTGTTTAACACTTGACTCAATCAAAAATTCAGCATTTTTTATCCGTGTGAATCTCATACATATATAATATTATTATGCATATTTTAATTACATTTATATATATTCTGTAAATAAATTAAAAAATCATTCCGCATAACAATCTTAAGTCGATATTTCTTTTATTATAAGATTCCAGAATGATTTTTCGTGTTCATTAACTACAGAAATATTTTACAATAATCTTTGTGTTAAGAAATTACTTTTATGTATTCCTAAATTACGTTTCACATTCTGTAATGGTTTTTGTGAAAGAAAACTATTGTGTATAACCAGAAAATATAATCTAATAGTTGCATGTTTATAAAAATTTATTTATATACATTGCATATTATTTTTGTTATTCAGAAAATTAGTCTAGTACTATTGTCTATGAATTACCAACAAGTTATTAATTGATAAAATTCGTGTCATTATATTAATATAATACACTCACATATCATGCTATAAATACATATGTATTTTTGTTTAAAACATAAATGGCAACTACTTCTGCTTTGCCCGTTATGGTTGTACCAACTAATGTTGGACAAGGTGAAAAATCTAAAAAGTTCAAAGGGACTGATTTCAAATGTTGGCAACATCAAATGTTATATTATTTAAGAACTTTAACCTTGGCAAAATTCCTTAATGAATAGGCACCAACTTTAAAAGAAGGTGAAAATAAATAATTATTGGGGTGGATGCATGGAAACATGTTGATTTTCTATACAAAAATTATATCCTCAACAATCTGGAAAACACATTATATAATGTCTATAGCCCTCCTAAAACTGCTAAAGAGGTGTGGGAGTCTTTGGATAAAAAATACAAAATAGAAGGTGTCAGAATGAACAAATATGTTGTCGATAGATTCTTGGATGTTAAAATGGTTGATTCAAAGACTGTCATTGGTCAAATACATGAGCTCCAACTGATTTATCATGAAATTTTGCCGAAAAAATGGAATTGAATAAGACATTCCAAGTGGCTGCAATGATTGAAAAATTGTCACCATCTTGGAAAGACTTAAAAAATTAATTGAAATATAAACGTAAAGAAATGGGGCTTGAGGACTTGATTGCGAGATTAAGGATTGAAGAGGATAATCGTGTATTAGAGAAGAAAACTAAAAATCCTTTGTAATTCAAAGCACGTGTTGTGTAAGAAGGAAAAAGTAGTAAGAACAAGAAAAGGAAGTGTGTGAACCAAGGTGGGCCAAACAAAGGGACTAAAATTGGAAACTTTAAAAAGTTTGATGCAAAATAATTTATGTGTGTCAAGTAGGGACATCGTGATAAAGATTGTCGCAATCGAAATCATCAAGAAAATAAGAAACATAAGCCAATGTCACTAAAGTTGACAACCTTTCTGAGGATATTAATGATTTGAGCCTCTCGATCATGGTTTCAAAAGTCAGCATGGTGGGAAACACTGGGAAATGGTGAGTGGACACTAGGGTCACTCGTCACATATGTTCTGACAAGAATATGTATACTTCCCATCAACACTCTAATCATGAGGAACATTTTTCCATGGAAAATACTTCTACTTCAAAGGTTGAAGGAAAATGGAAAGTTATACTCAATATGACTTTGGGAAAGGAACTTACTCTCAACGACGTACTTTATTTCCCAAATATTCTAAAGAACTTGGTTCCAGGATCACCACTTAGTAATAAGAGATTTAAACTTGTATTTGAATATGATAAATTTGTACTCACTAAGAGTGGTATGTATCCGGGGAAGGGATATTTGAGCGATGGGCTCTTCAAACTCAATGTAATGACTATAATGCCTATTGATAATAATAAAAACATATCTTATGCTTATTTTCTTGAGTCTCGTAATGTATGGAATGGTAGATTAGGTCATATTAATTATGTAATATTCATATATTAATTATCTTAGACTTAATCTTAAAATATAGTATTGACTCAAGTCACAATTGTGAAACGTGCATGGAATCAAAGTTAACAAAAACTCCTTTTAAAAATGTTGAAAGAAGTACAAACGCTCTTGAGTTAATTCATAGTGATATATGTGATTTAAAATTTGTACAAACAAGAGATGAAAAAAAGTATATTATTACTTTTATTGATGATTACACAAGATATTGTTATGTATACTTGCTTAGAAGCAAGGATGAAGCGGTAAATATTTTCGAACATCATAAAAGAGTAGTTGAGAATCAACTTAGAAAAAGATTAAAGTAGTTACCAGTGATAGAGGATGTGAATATGATTCCCCTTTTGAAATTTGTTATTCAAAACATGGAATTATTCATCAAACTACTGCTCTTTACTCACCTCAATCTAACGGGATTGTGGAACGCAAAAACCAAACTCTGAAAGAAATGATGAATGTTATGTTGATAAGTTCGGGTTTACCTCAAAACTTGTGGGAGGATCTTTGCTTTCGACAAAATACCTTCTAATAAAATGCCTCATAAGAGATCACATAAGACACTATATGAATTGTGGAAAGGTCAAACACATTCCTACAAATACCTCAAAGGGTGGGGGTGTCTTGCAAAGGTAGTGGTTCCTGATCCTAAAATTATTAAAATAGGACAAAAAATAGTTGATTGCATATTGATAGGTTATGCAATTAATAGTAGTGCAAATCGATTTCCTGCACATAAATATAAGATTCCTGATACACACGTAAATACTATTATTGAATCTAAAAATGCATATTTCTTCGAAGATATATTTCCTAATAAAAACAAAGTGACTGATTCAAGTTCTTGAAAAAGAACTTACGATACTGCATCTAGTAGTCATCAAGATAACATGGAAAGTGAATATATTGAGAAAGACAATGACCTCGAACCTAGACGAAACAAAAGGAAAAGGACTTCAAAGTCTTGTGGTCTAGATTTTCCAATATATATGTTCGAAAATGAGCCTAGAAACTTCGAAGAAACGATGTCAACTCCAGAAGCCCCTTATTCGAAAGAGGCTGTCAATAGTGAAATTGAATCCATTATGCAAAACCATGCGTGGGAATTGGTTTACCTTCCACCAGGAAGTAAACCTCTTGGATTCAACGGGATATTAAAGAGAAAATTAAAAGTCAATGGATCAATTGAAAGATACGAAGCTAGACTTGTAGCTAAAGGTTATAGACAAAATGAAGGATTGGATTACTTTGACACTCACTCACCTGTTATGAGAATAATTTCCATTCGAATGTTAATAGCTATTCCAGCATTACATAATCTTGAGATACATCAAATGGATGTAAAATTGCCTTCTTAAATGTAGAATTAAATAAAGAGATATACATGGAACTACCAGAAGGGTTTAAAGCTCCTTGGAAAGAAAAAAAAGTGTGCACACTTGTTGAATACTTTTACGGATTAAAACAAGCACATAAATAATGCATGAGAAATTTGACAATGTAATGATGTCAAATGAATTTAAAATAAATGAGTGTGATAAATGTGTTTACATTAAAAATACTAAAAGTGGCTATGTAATTATTTGTCTTTATGTAGATAATATGCTTAGTATTGGAAATAATAAAGATATAATAAAATATACAAAGAAAAACTTATCCAGTAAATTTGATATGAAAGATATGGGTATTGTTGTGTTATATTAGGAATTAAAATTTCTGAAACATCGGAAGGACTTGTCTTGTATTAATCTCATTATATTGAGAAGATACTCGATAAGTTCGATAAATGTAGTGATAGCATTGCTAAAACACCTATTCAACCAAATTTTCATTTATATTTAAATACTGAAAATGGTATATCTTAATTGGAATACTCTCGTATCACAGGTAGTTTAATGTATGTCATGAAAAGCACTCGTCCAGATATTGCTTACTTAGCTAGTAGTCGGTGTACAAGTAATCCAAATGAAGACCATTGGAAAGCCATAATAAGGGTTCTTATATATCTAAGATATACTCTTAATAATGGACTGCACTACACTAAATATCCAGTTATACTTGAAGGATACATTGATGCTAATTGGATATCTTATTCAACGGATTCTAAATCCACAAGCGGATATATATTTACACTTGGTAGTGCTGCGATGTCTTCGAAATCCTCAAACCAGACTTGTATTGCTAGGTCAACTATAGAGTCTGAATTTTTAGCATTAGATAAAGCCAGAGAAGAAGCAGAATGGCTTCGAAACTTTCTAAACGATATTCTAGTGTGCCCAAAACCTGTGTCTGCAATTTACATACATTGTAATAGTCAATAGGCAATTGGAAGAGCACAGAGTCATATATATAATGGTAACTCTTAACATATACGTCGAAGATATAATACCGTTACACAACTGCTCTCTAATGGTATAATTTTAATTGATATAATAAGTCTAAGGACAATTTAGCAGATCCGTCAACCAAAAGGTTAAATATAGAGCAAATGTATAATTTATTGAAGGGAATGGGACTAAAACCAATAAAATAAAAAGTTATCTTGATAAAAACCCTACCTAGATGACTGGAGATCCCAAGATCTGAGTTCAAAGGGACAACCGAATCTTGACTGACATTTTGAAAAAAGAGCACTGGTGAGTTTCAAACATAAACAAATTCATATGATAAAATAGTGTTGCCTAGAAAGTAAGCAGGGATAAGCTTAGATTTTTATGACTCTTATACTTTGAAACTTTAAGCAGGGTATAGTAGGATAATCTTAATGGGAAGTTACCTATATGAGTGTGAAGGGGCTGCTTATATGATAAATTAGAAAGGCGTAAATTTTCTAAAGCATTCATGAAACAATGAATTGTTCAGGGCCAAAATGGACATAATTGAAATAACCAACTTTGTTTGAAAAATTATTATGTGAATCCTATTGACTTAATTTACACAAAACACTGAACAGTTCAAGACATCGCGTTAAATGATCACTAACTGAATCCGATAGTCTCTCACTAGGAAATATTCAAGGCCAAAATCCATCTCTCGATACAGGAATTTTTCTATAGAACTCTCTTAGTGTCTTCATAATCATTATATTGATCCAACCAATCTTCATTCATTTGGGGATTGTTAGAATTTATGGATTATAATTAAGTTGACAAAATTAGATTTTTATCAGCTTTTTAATTTAATATGGGACCCACATGTCTTTCGAGGCGGCTCGAAGTGGTAACGCATTCTCCTTCGTGAGGAGTATAATGTTATATACTCACATGGATAAAATCACAAATTAATAAATGAGAAATTTTAGCTCAAAGTACCCACTTAGAACATGGAACTTGGTTGAAATGTTATTATAAAGCTCTTGTCCCACGTATGAAGAATGAGAGAAATGGGTGTAGTATAATATAACCCATTTTGGCTTCAAGGTTTGGTGCCCTTGGGGTATCCAACTCTCTAAAGGAAGGAGGACTTACATGGGCTTGGGTTGACTTCCAAGCCCACATGTGCGCTCGCGCACGCCGCTACCGCCCGACCCAACCTAACTCGATCTTGTTCGGCTCGACTTGGCGTGTGCTCATAGTGGGCCTTTGTGGATTTCTTTTATTATTTTCGGCCCAATTTTATTTTTGTTTGTTTTATTTTTATTTTTGTCAATAGTTAAATTCGATTTTGTCCCAATGTTGACTTTTGGGATTTTTCCAATCATTTTTTAACTACCGCTTATTTAGTATAAATAGTGGATTAGGTCATAATTTAAGAACTTTTTATTTTATACAGACAACAAATGTGTCCTGGTCAGGTCTGAGTTCATATAAATTGACAGTTCAACAATGTTGGTTCAAAAGTAACTTGCAATTTGAAGTGCTGCTATTGCAAGTGTGATTGTTGTATCTTGCGAGATATTTGCCAGAGTCCGTTTAGCACTAGTTAGGGGGGAATATTATCTTAAGATCAAAGTGTTTAACACTTTCCTCAATCAAAAATTCTGTATTTCTTATCCCTGTGAATTTCATACATATATAAGGTTATTATGCATGTTTTAATTATTGTTTATATATATATGAGTGTTCATGGGTTATTTTTTCATATTGATCGAATTATTTGTGTTAATCGAATTAATTTTTTATTTGTGTTAACCGATTTTATTTTTTTAATATTTATTGTTGGTTTGATCAGATTCGGTGATTGGTTTGTATATCCGACAATACACTTGAATATGTCATTGTTACTTTTTAACATACAAATTTTGACATATTTCAGCATGGATGGATGATTTTGGCTGCTTTGATGTCCGAACATGTGTAGTTGGAACCAAGAAATTGAACATGGTAATCCTTATTTTTAATATACTATAAATTATGTAAATCGATAACTAGAACTTTTGTCAACTTATTTGATTAAATTAAGATATCCCCCACCAATAAAGCTGGAGAATTGAGCATGTTTATTGTTACTAGTTATAAAAAAAATTGATATTTTAGGTGGTGAAATAATGGGATAAGAAATAAGGGGGAGATTTAGTTTTAAAATAATACCAGAATTAGTTTTGTTGGTAGTACCATATTTTGAAATTTATTATAGGGATCAAGCCTTTATCTTCTAAAGATTTTAGAACCCACTCTCACACGGTTAAAATGACAAAAAAGAATTTCCATTATGTATTACGATCTTGGACCTTGGTTGTTCTTAAAGTTGTGAACTTGGTATTATACAATCTCGACATAAAAAATTCTAATTTGGTACTATATAATTTCATTTTTGTTAAACAATTCCTAAATACACTGTCAACTTGAGTATGTATTACGACCTTGGACCTTGGTTATACTAGAAGCTCTGAACTTTGGTATCACGTGGAATTATGTTTGAGAATTTATTTATGACATCATGCTTATGGTTTATAAACCCAGTCACTCAAATTTTGTATTTTCTAGCTTACTTAACTCTTTCAGAGGGGGCCACTTATGTGGTTAGGCTTATGATGATTCATAAATCCCAATTGAACATTTGATGAAATTATCGTGATACATGTGATGATTTAAACACTTGAATGCATATGTTTTTTTTCTTTCAAGCATTTGATGACCATTTTCTATAGACAATGAACTTGAGTGTGACGAGGAGGTGGATGTCTAGTTGTTAACCACAACACACTAGTTTAGGAAAGAGAATTGTAATTATTTTAGTCACTTTTAAATTATTGAACTTTGAATGTCAATGTAATTTTTTAAAAATTTCCTATGAGTTACATATTATAATATAATAATATACACAGTGTTGTTAAAAACATAAATATTGAATATATTGGTCTCGTTTATGTGGACTATTTTATGTACGTGTTCTTAAGTTTTGAATATTGTATAGTAAGCATAGTTTAATTTGTATAAATTTAGTATATGTATTTTTATCGCTTAAAAAATGATCTCATGTCTTGAAAAATAAATATATTTTTTAAATATGTATTAATATTACTAATCGACATTTAGCATTAGAAATTAAAAAAAACTGTTACAAAACTTATATTATAGTAGAATAATATTCCGTTACAAAATATCTGGTAGCTGTACAAATCCATTAGTAAGGAAAAACTAGTAACAGAAAAGTCCATTAATAAGTAGGAATTAGTAACGGTAAAATTCAATTGGTAAATCCATTATTAGTCCCGATAAATATTCGTTACTATTTTTTCCCCACGCTTTTTCTGTGAAAAATTACCATTACTAAATTTTTTTTGTAACGGTTAAATATTGTTACTAAAAGCACGTTTTGGTGTACTGATCCCAATGGCCCATGTTATTTATGAGAGAACTCATAATTGTATGCTCTATTTGTCGTCTCTTGAGTGTGGGGTTGGGGGAGAAATGTGTTTATCACCACACCATTTATCTTTAAAAAGATTAATAACTTACTCATTCCCCACCGTCCACTTAATACTCTTAATGAGATGGTCGGCCACTTTAAAAATGTTTCTCCAAGTACTATAAGCAACCCTTCGCTTGCCCCACGTCCTCGTATTATCCTCGATTTATACTTTTCCCTTATAAACTCAGCCATATGGGGTTTTTCCTTATCATAATATTCCACCCAATGTTAGCAACAATGGATAAGTTATTAGTCATATTCTTCCTAAGCCAAAGTCCCCTGTACTTTTTTGGCTTACAAACACTCTCCTAATTTACAAAATGAATTATTTTACGCTCCTTATTATCACCCTATAAGAACTTCCTATTAAGATGGTCAGTTTTCTCATTAACCCTTCTTACAAGGATTTGTGTTTACATAACATGACTATAAATGGTGTTAGTAACCACTTGAATGAGCGTAGCCCTCCCCGCGATAGAGAGGAGACTAACTTTCTAACCTGATATTTTTTATGGACCTTGTCAATAATGTATTGGTAGTTTGAAAATTTAACCCTCCCATGAATAATGGGGATACCAAGAAAGGTGCCAAGGTCCTTAGTGACTTTTATCCCACATGTATATACAGAAGCTAGGGCCTCCCCACGACAAATATTAGGCGAAACATATGTCTTACTACACCATATACCGAAAATGGTCACAGACCTCATCCATGACCATGACCACGGACCTCGAATGTGACCATTTTCCCCGTGGCCAAAACCAGTGGTCACGGACATAATTCGTGACCCTAAATGGGGGTCATGGTCTCTCCCGTGATATGAAATTGGCCCCATGGTCAAGGACTCAATTCATGACTCCTTGGTCACAGCCCAAATCCATAACTTGAGTAGGACAATATTGACTCCATGCTAACGGCCCAGGTGCGTGACTCTGGGTGGAACATTGTTCCAATTGGGTTATGACCCTAATCCGTGACTCTCATTTTTTTTAGATAAATAAATAATTGGTCATGGTCTGGGTCACTGTCCTAATTCGTGCCCCCAATGTTTTTTCAAAAATAAATTAATAACTAGTCACAGTTAATTAAAAAATAAAATTTATTTTTAGGCAGCCCACAAAAAAACCTGTATTCAGCAACTAATTCGTATACAATTCAACAATGTTATAACCGTGGAGTTTACAATTCAAAGTAAAGCATCGTGCCATCCTAGTTAATTCACAAATCATACTAAACATTCATAAATCAAACTAAACATTCATAATTAAAACAAAACATTCATAAATCAAACTAAAGTGCTAATATAGCGTCAATATCATAATAGGATACAATTTGGATACAAATAGGATTGTCAAGGGCTAATATAGTAATAGGATACAAATATGATTGTCAAGGGTAAAATAATATTTTGATATTCAATCTTCCTCTAAATCAACTAAAAGATCCTTCAAATTAAGGTTGTCATCAAAACCAGACTCGAACTCTTTAGGATCCTTTAATGCGCCTGGTTGAGTAGTCACATATTTTTGTGTATGCATAACAATATACCAATTGCCATCATTTATGCACTTAAAGTAGAATACTTTCTTTACGTTCTGAAATAAACATATAAAACTCCCGTCGACTATGAGATCTTTACTCTTCATCTTAGATAAATCAACTGTGATAAGTCTTATGTTAGGATCAACGTTACAGTCATTCATAATGTCCTCCACCTTCACCCAGTCACAATAGAATGCGATTTTTGTAAAATCTAAATAATCGAGTTCCAGGATTTGTTGGACAATCCCATTATAAGTTAGCACCGTATCCTTTGGATTTTTATCGCTTTTTCTAGCGACACTGGTAATCAAGGCGAAAATTAAAATTCCGTTATTTTACATCCAAGCTTTCCCTCACATGGATATGGGATGAAATTAAAATTGTTGGCACGAAACTTCTTAAACTCTTTCCCATAAAATGTGGGACCTTTTACTAGGCGTGCAAGACTTGAAGAGACATCTCCTCTTTTTAGAATCAACATTTATTAATGAATTTGTATTATGGCATATTTTTACCACATGTGAATAAATAACCGCACACATAAGAGGTGGAAATTACCTCTTTTGATATCCATGCCCTAAAATGATTCGTTGTGTAATTTCTCCTCTGATTTTGGATAATTTTGTTATCACACTTCCTAAAGGTAAATTGTAAATATTAGATCATAATGTATAGAATACATATAATTAAGTAAGAATAATTCAGTTAATTATATAGCTACTTACTCTCTTGTGATTTGAAGACATAACGAGTCGCATACTCGTATTATATATTAGTTAGTCTTACCTCTTTAGGGTTCCCAAAATACAATTCATCCTTAAATTTGTCAGGTTCCTCGATCACTCAATTTATTAAACTTCCTCGGCTCTTATTCTGGCATAAGTTCCTGAGCGTATAGCGATGATTCCACAGTTATGTACTCTTCATCAATTGACCCTTCAATATATTATGTATTCTTAACGTAATATTTGAAGGTTTTCATCAAGTGCTTAAAAGGATACATCCAACGATACCTAACGGGACCATACAATAAATCATCTTCATATAATTCATAGGTAGGTGGATGCTGATATGGAAGAATGATAAAGGAAAATCTTTTTCTAATACATAAATTACCTCATCTAAATTTAATTTTGCAAATTTAATGTGCTTTCTGTTTTCCACTTTTGTACAAACTAGGGTAAAGAACAAACTTATTTGTATAATTTCACGATAGAGTTCTTTGTGCTCAAAGAACGAATGCCTAAACAACAAAGGGATTAATTAAATGATAATATGCCAATTGTGAGACTTGTACTATTTTAGGTCATTTGCTTAGCAGTTTACTACCTTGTGCAAATTATTGAAATAACCAGTTAGAGTCTTCAAGTTGAACAAATTGTCTAGAAGGATATTTTTCTCAGTAGTAGTCAAAATGAAAGTAGCCGGGGGATAAAAATTTAACCACAATTTCTTCTTTATTTTTATCTTTTGTAGATCGCGGTGCGCCCGCTCTCCATCTTTTGAATGAGATCCACCCAAACATGTTCCTACCAGATATTCTGCAACATTCTTCTTCGTGTACATCACATCAATTATATGCCTTACATCGTGATATTTCCAATACAACAACTCAGAAAATATTAATCGTTTGGACCATGTCATCATTTTACTAGGGTCGTCCGGATCCCTCCTACTTTATGCTTTATGTTTACAAACTAAGGGTGATTGCTATATACAAATTCCCCTTAGTCACAGCCTTTTCCTTATCCTTGATTTACTGATAAAAAATTTGAGAAAGTTTCGTCCAATGCTTGTGACTGACATGTTAGAAGTTAGACTTGTCATCCTTAAAAGGGTGGCTGGTTGATAGATATCTACGATGACCTTTATGACTCATCTTACCGCTAGGATGTATCCAAGTGGCTTAATTTTCATCCCCACATATGGGACATCCATAATAACCCTGAACATTGTATACGAATAAGGTCCTATAAGCAGGAAGGTCGTGGATCACCCACATCACCAGTACTTTAAGTGTGAACTCTTCATCCTTATGAGCATCAAATGCCCTCACTCCTTTATCCCATAACTCTTTAATTTCTTAGATTGATAAGGCTAAGAAAATATCAATATCATCATCGGGAGCCTTTGGCCCGGGTATTAATAACGACAATAATGTAAACTCATTTTCCATCCATAATGTTGTAGGGAGACTTAAAGGCACCATGAGAACTGGCCAATAACTCTGATTAGTGCCTAAATTATCAAAAGGGTTAAACCCATTGGTTGATAATTTAAGATGGACATTACGTGGTCCCTTTGAATATTTAAGGTGTCGGGCATTTAAAAGTTTCAAGATGAATGAATCAACCCCATGACGTATGAAATGGCCGGAGGGGTAAATTCTTCAAAACCTTATGTGAAAATTGCAAGCACTTACGATATTTGGCAGTTATAAGTGGTAATTACCTATAATATTTATATCCAATGCACACAAGATAAATAAGGAAAGTACTTAATAATGAGGATCAAAATCACACAACACAAGAATGTACATGGTTCGGCAACATGCCTGCGTCCATAGAGTTTGGTGTTTTCTCTTTTATTAACTTAAAGAATAGGTCGGTAAAGTTGTAGTACTATTCGACGTTACAATATCACATGCCCCTCTCCAAGAGGGGTGGGTTTACATTTATAAAGGATCTTGGTAGAGTCCTAAGCTTAGTTAATTGTTATCCCTATATGTTCATACCTATCTCTTATCAGTTTAAGACGTTCCAATGGATATATATGCGGGAATCCTTCGTGACTTAGACTCTTAATTAACTTGATGCGCAAGAAGCTCATGGGCTTGTCCTGAACACGTGCAGGTCATATGCTATTGTGACTCTAGTCCCCACAAATTGCCCCCAAAGATCAGTGTCACTTTCAGGTCGCTGGGCTTTGTCATGCCTAGGTCGACTATTGAGTTTGACAAGTTTTCATGTTGGAGTATTTGTTGGTTGATTTAAGGTTAGTTTTGTAAATATCCCTAAAATTGAATGGTGTTTTGATCGTTGAGTACCCCGGGGGCACGCTAGTATATATTACCCTTTTATGGTAATAAACTGTCACTTTAATAACTGTCATATGTGCATGCAATCATTAACGTTGGGAGGAATCATAAGGGCACTTTTTACTACAAGATGACGGCTCCCACCCTTTTCCTCATTTTCCAGTTCATTTAAAAAAGTTATAATCTTCAATCCTTCAAAGGAGATCTTTTCATTACCGTCACTCCACCTGTAAGAATTTCTTCGAAACTCTTTTTTCATATCACTATTCTTCGCTTTCTCTGTTTAGTTCTTTCATTGATCTTGTCATCTTTAATCACAGTGTATGTTATTGAAGAAAAACACATTGGAATAATTAAAACTTAATCATCAAATCCCCCATGGGTATCGGTAGAATTATTTTACGGTCCTTGTGACCTTTGTGCTCTCATTGAAGCCCGTTGGTTGACTTCAATCTTTATTGCTGAGTGCGGGGTAACTTTCCCCCCAAATCGCTTATTTTTAAAGTTCTGATAATACTTTGATGTGATCCCAGACCAAGTTTCTTCAAACACATGGAGGATTGTTAACGGAGTCAATTGTATTAATGAGGTGTATGGGACCCATGTCAGCATTACTGAGTTCATGTATTCTTACCAATGGGTGACGACCACTGAGAATATTAACTATATAAAGACGAGGGTAGATAACCGATCCCTAGTCGTGAGTCTTCCTGATTCTAATAAAGATTATTGGGATAATGGTCTGATTAAGAAAAATTAGTAATACTCTTCCCTTATTGGGGGTGGTATATGAAGGGCCAAGATGCCCTTAGGAAGGGAAAAGAATAGGTTAGAAAGTCATATTTTAGCCTTGTGATTATTCCTTTATTGAGGCTTATGTTTTATTCTTTTCTCTACTTCTTTTTGTATCGAAGAGCAAGAAGAAGATTACTTATGACAGGGATTTTAACTTTGTTAACCTTCATATGATTTGGTCAATTCAATAGAGAATTGGAGCTGTTGAGCACCCAAGGTCGATTATCTTTCTACTTGATTACAAAATTACCACCACTTACTTATTATAAGGCTGGTAGAGAGAAGGCCGGTCATCCCCATTATTTTGGACGACCTAGAAACCTCCACTTTCCTGGACTTAAAAAGAGATGAATCATCTAAGGAAAGCACGTATTCCTAGGACTCAGAGAAGGACTAACCGCCCGCGAAAAGCATAAGGTCCTCCTTTGAGCCTCTTAATGTTTATTTAGTTACTTCCACCATTTTCCCAGTGATATGGATAAAAGGAAGGTCACTAAATTGGTCATTGCCAAGGTTGGTATTGCACATGTTGGTACCAGATCTCCTCACTTTGCTCGTCCATCGGGTAGAGAGAAAGATCTTTCTCGATCGCTGAGTAAGAAAAGTGATGTTAAGGGTTCCAATAACCTCATGGAACTTGAAGACTCCCCTTCCAAGGACCACAATCCTATTTTAAAGAAGCAAAAAAGGATCATCTTCCCTAACTGTATATATTGTGGGTAAGAAGACTGTTGATAAGGGCAAGGGTTTTGCTCAGTCTGTTGTTGTTCATCCCGATCTGGCCAGGGACTTGATTAAGTATGGGGTTTTCCCTGCAGATAGAGCAATTTCCTCTTTCTTGACCCATTTGAGGTTATAGGAGTGTGCTAACCATTACCTTTCCCTTGTAAGTTGATCGTCTTCATACTTTTCTTTTATGTTTGTCTCTTATATTTTTCTCATGTTTATCCTTCCTTATTGTTCTATAGTTCTTTATTGATTACAATAAGTTATTGGAGAGGAATAACCGAATGAAGGCGTCCTCTGTTGATATAGTGGTGGCATTTGAAGAGTTATATAAATTTCATTTGGCTGCTCGACGGGTCAACGCTAATTAGGCGACTAAGAAGAAGAAGCTCTATGAGAAGGTTAAGAGCTTGGAGGATGATAAGGTCACTCTTCAGAAGAAGATTAATGATTTTTGCTCTTATGATTATCGTCGAGCAGGCAAAAAAGGATGCCAGACGCGCAAAGGTTGAGGACGACCTTGCCAAGACAGAGGTAACTGAAGCTAAGGTCAAATATGAGGAGTCCCTATCTAGTGTGGCGAAGAACAAGGATGTCGCCTTCACCCGTGTCTGGGTCCTTTGTAAATGCTGAAATGCATGTTACCTACCTAAAAAAGGTATTTTTTAAGAATGGTTGGGATGGAGGTTTGGTCAAGGTCAGCACAAGCTATGGATCATACCTCTTTGGTGAGCATCATCCAAGTTCCCCCCCCCCCCCCCCCCCCCCCACACACACACACACATTTGAGAAAGAGGGTGGGGATGGTGATGATAAGGTTGTTGAAAAAGGAGAATATTGCTAATCAAACCTACGCGACTGATGAGTAGGCTGTCGATCTAAACCAGATGACTGTTGAGCACGCGACCAACGAGAAAAAGGTTAATAAAACAGAGTCTTAGAGCATCTTGTTAAGGAATTTTATATTTTCCTTTTTTATTTTCCAATGATGTAGGGCCATGCCCCAGTTGTAATCCTTTTTAATGGAATTGAAGTTTTAATTCAATCAATAATGTTTCGTCTGATTTTTTCAAGTTTTATTTTTTGTTTGACAAACTTATATATCCAACCACTTGTTCATGCAGTTTAACGTAAGACTTGCAGCACCAATCGCTCCTCAAAGCAACTTTCAAGAAAGACATAGGAGATTGTTTGTTGTTGGTCACAATTAAGATGATGAGGACGATGAACTTGATCAGCACCTAGGTCGTGATACGTCATCTCAAGAGAAAGAGGTATACTTAAATCTTCATCGCCTCTTTCATCAAGCAATCTGGATAATGCCACTTTTACTAACATGATTTTTATTGTCAACACAATCAGTCATTATCTAATTTGAAGGCTGACTTCGAGCAAAATCTTGTCGGTCTGACCAAAAATAGTGGGTTTGGTGAGAGATTTGTCATTATTGAATCTGTGCATTTGAGGAAAGATTTTACTCTGCATGCCAATCTAGTGGGTGCTAAAGAGGTTTCCAATATCCTTGAGAAGGAGTACAGTGATTTGAGGGCTCAGCTTAAGAGGCTAAAAAAGTCCAGGACAAGCAAACAGGTTGGGGAAAGTGCTTCCTTTTTAGAAGAAGAGAACGCCCAACTAAGGAAGGAGCTAGGGAAGGATCAAAAGGCCTTAAATAAAAAAGTTATATATGCCAAGGGCCAATTTTCCTCTCAAGGGAATCAGGAAGGTTTCCTAACAAAAGAGCTGGATAAAACCAATGAGACTTTGCTCAATAAAGTATCAATCGTTCAAAGTCTGACCGAGAAGATTGACCATCTCACATTCCATTTCCACAAATAACCTCATTAGGTTTAGATGGATGTCTATGGTGAGGATCTTCTAAATATGGATCCCGCCCTACGAGATGCTCGAAATTTTGGTTATAAACATGGTTAGATTTATGCCCTCGTCATCACGATGATCCCATATGATTCTGAGTTATGGTATTAGTATGACATAGGCTGCTTAGATCACCAAGATTATCCTTACAATCTTGACATGTCATGAATACCAATGGATGAAATTTTGGTTAGCCTTGCAAAGAAATATCTTAGTATATCCGGCCTTGATGGAGACGATGAACTTTATCGATCTCAACACTTGGTTGACATGGTGAGTTTTTGTGGGTCGCCAAGGATCAGAGACATGACTGTAATCGTTACTCCTCATGTGTTGGATGCTCCATCTACTGGAGTTGGTAGTTCAATGAAAGATTTATCCCGATCGCATAATTGATCCAACCATATTCACCATTTCATTATAAATTGTATACTTCTTTTAATTTCTATGTAATAACTTAAAAGTGTTTTTAGAAATTTTTACACTTTTTCTTCCAAATATAATTTGTGGTCTTTTGGTCTTACCTTTGAGGTGACGTCATCACATTTAACCTTGGGCCTAAAACTAGGAAAAAAATGCACCTATTTGTGGGGTCGTTACCCAACGAGGTTTTTATGACCCAACTGGTCATAGGTGACAGAGGTTTCCCAGTAAGCCTTTCATCAACTGTAAGCCATTGTTCACGTTTTGTTATTTACCAAAACTCTTTTGCGTTGGCCAACCTATATCCATAGTTGGTTTACGGTTACTCAACTATTTAGTATTAAAATAAGACATTTGAAATAAGACAATTATCACGGTGATAAGTAATATGTTAAAAAGAATTCATTCAACTAATTGGTTTTCTTTATTAAGTATTCATTCGTCTGCCACTTGAAACAAATCATAGAGATAAGTGAGAGAAGTTTGAAAGAACATCTTAAAAAAACTTTAAAATTGAAATAAACGAAGCAAGCTTAGTCATAAACTAAAAAAACTAAAATTAAAACTTCTTTAAATTGGCTACATTCCAATCTTCGGGAACCTCTTTGCCCTCCATTATTACTAAGTGATAGGCTCCCATTAAGTCGTCACAAATGACTTTGAGTGGGCCTTCCTAGTTGGGCCCTAGTTTCCTGTCAAATGGCTTTTTGGCACTGCTAATAATCTTTCTTATCACGTGAAAAATACCACTTAAGTTGTTTAATAAAAGATTAAAACAATTTAAATGGCTCTGAACAGTTGTTTACGAAACTTTTTTTTACAAAAAAAATTACCAACACAAGATGTGTATGAAAATTATTATGAATGAGATATTTCAGTTATAGGAGACCAAGTTTTGAAAACTAAAACTAAGTGAGTTTAAATCATCACAATATCAGAATGGGATGAGAGAAAGATTAAACATGCAAGTACACAAGTATTTAAAGTGGTAAAACCCCACCCAATTGGGGAAACATCCACGGAGGTGTCTACACCTCGAAAACAAAAATCCACTAAAAACGAGTTATAAGGTTACAAACTATTAACAAACTACGCACATAACCAGACCTATACTAAGTCAAGAATTTATAACAGATCCATTAGTTAAAACTAACTTCTCTGAAGGTTCTGAAGTTGTCCTAGTTGTTCTACAGCTTTTTACCTCCTACTCCTTTTAGCTTTATGTCGACTCTAAGGTCAGAAATCTTTCAACCAACACCCTTTTTAGTGTTGTAAGGTGAAACTTGTATTGTGGTGTTGTTCCTAACACATGCATGAACACACACACTTATACAGACCAATAGTCCTCCAAATTATAAATTTCTACTAAAAATGATAAGCAAGATTCTGAATCACATTTTCTAGAAAACTAGACTTCCTTTTTGTGATAGATCGAGTGACAATCTTGCATTCAAAAAAGAGCCAAGATCATATACACTTTCTCTTTATTTTTTTACAAATATATTTCACAAAATGTAAAATATAAACTGAAATGTGTAAATGTCTCAAGAACTAAAAATGCTTTGAAGTCTCTTCTTCTCAAAACTTGAAACAGAAAAAGGTATTTGTTGGTAGAATGTTAAATGAAAACATTTGAGTATAAAACACCAAAAAATAATTATTTTTAAATAAAGAAATCAAACTAAGCAGATCTAAGTGATTTGTATCACAATAGAACGAGATCTACACTTTCTATAGAAAATAAACGAGATATAACTCCGTGACTGGTTGGAAAAGAGATTTAAAACCAGAGAGGAAATGATCCTCGAACAGGAATCACTCTCAAACTCACAAGAAAATTTTCTGAGAAAATTTTTCAAGGGTTTGGCTACGTTTTGCAATCTCTCTCTGTCTTTTTCTCTATCTCTCTCTTTTCTCTCTCAAACTCGGACTTGCCAAAAGATTGTAAACGTTTAACCCAGGGCCTCTATTTATACAAGTCAATGGAAGGATCTGGAACGAATAACCAAATCAACGGCCTGGATTAAGTCTATCAAATCGAGTGTAAATCTAATGGCTGAAAACACACCGCATTTAAACGCATTCTTATTGGTCCAATAGGTTAAGACTTGGATTGAGTTAGGCAACATGCAGACCATTGATGAGTTTGATCCAACGGTTGATAAGGGCTCTCAGTTATGTGAGTAAGGAGAAACACAATTTTAAAAGTTATAAGGCAGACACGTGTAGGGCTTAGATAACACAAAAAATGCGTGTTTTGGAATTTTTAAAAATCTCAGTTTCTACCCCATATTTCCTTGTCGCTTTTGGTTTCTACCCAACCAGGTTTTTAGGAATTAAAAGATATTACAAATCAGCCCAAAATATTTTAAAACCTTAATTTTAAATGTTTTAAAAATGTATAAAAAATCTCAACAAATATTAGAAAATTATTTTTATGGGAATTAACACTCACACACCTAAAATGATATAAATGCGACATAAAATATGCAAGCCTAGGTGCAGTGTTGCTATACTACCTTTGAGACCATTAGAGGATAATTGTTGTAGTGTTTGAGGTTCTTTGGTAGCAAGGGATATGACTATAGTTTTGTCACTATTTCCAAACCAGATAAGCACCTTTATAGTATAGACTCAAATGAGTCAAAAATATAGGGTGCTTCAATCTCCCCCTTTGGAAATATGAGACAAAATCTTCTTTGAGTCATCGAGGACTCATAGGGATACAAAAAAAATAAGAAAATCTTATTCCTATACAAAAATTCTATCTACCCCATATCCTAGAAAAAAAAATTACATTACTCAACTAAATAAAGACCAATACCCTAACAATATTCTGATATAAATAAGGTACTGATTCCTGAAAATAAGATAACTAAGGTCAAGAATCTTAGTTGAAGTGAATAAAAAGATGTCCAAGTGGACTCAAATTTCTCCCCCATTTTGTCTCAAATGGACAAAGGGTAAGCACAAATATTCATAAGCAAATTAGGAGAAATATAATGCATAAACATCAACGAGTCACATCAAATATTTATTCAAGATATATCATGCCAATAGATTTTCGAAGAGATCCAAATCTTAAATTATCTAGAGGCTTTGTGAACAAATCAGCTAATTGAAGATCTGTGGGCAAATACATAATTTCCAATTCCTTGGATTCTACTGTAATTCACGAATAAAGTGATATCGAATCTTAATGTGTTTTGTGCAAGAATGTTGAATATGATTTCTGGAAATATTAATTGCATTTTGATTATCACAATAGATATGTAACTTATCTTCAATTATGCCATAGTCTTTTAACATCTGTTTTATTCAAAAAAATTGTGAACAACAACTTCCTGCTGTAATGTATTCCAATTCAGCGGTGGATAACGATGTACAATTTTGTTTCTTACTAGACCATCCTACCAAATTATTTCATATATAATAACAGGCTCTCGACGTACTCTTACTGTCATCTAAACACCCAGCCCAATCAGTATCGGTGTAACCAATTACAGAAGTGGATGTGTCATTTGTGTATGAAAGTCCTAAGTTGAGAGTTCCTTTAACATATTTTATGATTCTCTTAACACATGATAAATGACTCTCTTTAGGTGCATTCTGATATCTAGTGCATACACAAACAGCATACATAATGTCAGGGCGTGAGGCAATTAGGTATATTAAGCTTCCTATCATGCTACAATAAAGAGTTGGATAAATGGATTTTCCATTTTCATCCTTAGACATGTTTACCGAGGTACTCATGGGTGTCCTAGCATATTTTTCATTCGTTAGGCCGAACTTCTCAACAATCTCTAAAGCATATTTGGATTGCGAGATGAATAATGTCACACCCTGCCTAATTCTGGCGTCGGCCGCCACCAAAACTAAGTCGGGCGTGAATAAATAAAATACCATTCTTAGCATGAGACAGATATGAGACATAAATAAATCAATCCTCAAGATAAATAATTGAATCAAACTCAATTAATAACAACAACTGAAAGATAAAAGATCCATCACATGCTAAACTTCCGAATAAATCCAATCTCCAATAATGATTAAATAAAATATAAATAATCAACTGACTACAAATACTCCAACTGAAATCTAATGAAATAACTTAATAAAACCTATGCAACTTTGGAACCGAATGGATCAATCACAACCATAAATTGAGCCTCAATACAAATGCGAAGGAATGGAAAACTAAACTAAATCAATACGCATAAGGTAGAGCAACTCCAACTGCACCGCCAAGCAAACCTCCAAATAATTCTATGCAGCTTCTCCAAATACTATTTCTTGAAAAGTTAGTCAACGCATGAGGTCAGAGCCCCGAGCATGAATACACACTACTCCTCTCAAATAGGGTCCGTGAAACCACACAGTAGCATTATGCGTACTAAATATCACAATAGAATATTTGAATTTAAACGGGATAATTAAAAGCGATAAATATAAATCACTAACTACCCGTAAAGATCCCCATTTAAAAGGCACACCAATATGATTTTAAATTCCCAAGTCCCAAGATGTTAACCTTCTTTTTATTAACCCAAATTACCAAAATTTCTTAATTATGTTCTTACTTCAATAATTATTAGGTATGGTGGTCCTCCCGCCGCAGGTGATAATTCACCAAAAATGCCACGTTTTCCCTTGTCCATAGCCAGCCGAATCCGTTTAAACGGTCGATCCCCCGCAATATGACAAGGTTCCAACTCACGACACGACATAAATTGCCCAAGCTGACCCGTTTAAACGTCGATCACTGACATATTATGTCGCCACCAATTTTAATACCCGTTTTTTATCTTAGGCATTAATTCACAATTCCCGATTTCACAATTTATAAATCACCCCACCCTTTTAATCGATGTAAGATCCTCAAAATACCCCTTATTCCCATACCTAAGGATACCCAAGTTATCAATACGTATTACCCTAAGTATAGGATGAATTTCTGACATAAACCTCGACCTAGTCTCATGCCTAGGCTAGAGTAACGACGATAAAGTGACAAAAATCTTTCCACCCCCTACATAATGAAGTCGTAGTAATCTACCCTTACTAGTCTCATACCTATCAGGCGTAAATCATCAAAAGGTCTACCCACTAGTCCCATACCTAGAAGGCATCCTAAAGTAAAGGGAGAGTATGAATATCCAACGACCCGTCGTTACAATGGCAATTTAATAAAACTAACAAGTCACATAAATAAGCACAAATAAATCAATGTACCAAACTACGCATGATAGTCCAATTCAATTAAATCTTAATTTAATTATCTCATCGTTATAAACACCCAAATTAATCCATATAATTAATTTAAATTAAATACACCGAGGTTTCATCATTAATACAACAAAATTTCAATTGCATTACCTTAACACAAATTAAGTGAGTTATACGCTCCCAAATTCATTTATTTCAAAACTAGAGTTTTTCTACATGCAACCTACACCAATAAAACCCAAAATTCACTCATGAATCCTACGCACCCAAGGGTTATGAATATTATTCATATTAAGAGATTTCATAAAAACAGCCCCAAGTTTTATGTGTCCACTTTCTCTAATTAGATTCCTAATTGGTTTTAAGAAAAACATGAGATTAAATTTTAGGCAGCACTTAAAATGCATAATACTAAAGAAAAGGAATAAAGTATTCATGCATGTGATTAGTTGGACAAAAATTTGAGTAGAAGGTTGAACTCCTCTTGAGAAAACACCAATTAAGCCTTTTAATCTAATGTTGAAATCTTGAATAAGTTTGGGGCTATGGTTTGAAGATGAAAGGGAGTATTTTTGGAGAGGTCTTCTGGTTGAAAAGTTTGAGAAAAAGTGATTTGAAAAGTCCATCCACAAATTAGTTATGATATATAAAGGATTAAGAGTTTGATTAAGAAAGGAGTTTTAATCAGATACAAACACTCGAAAAAATCATTATGGATGATCAAACCATCATAATGGCTTGAAATTTTAGTATATTGTAGCGAACAACGAGACTTGACTTCTGTGAAAAATTCAGCTCTATCGGACGATCGAATTTCTAAAAATATTATTTTTATCCCCCTTAGCTCGAATCCTCCCCCGATTTTTATACAAAAAGTTATAATTTTCAAAAAAAATTAATCCCGATTTAAATTCCAATTAAAACCTTATTTTTATATATAAAAACCAATATATTTAATTATTAAAAATAATTAAATCCAAAATTTATTTTTCTCTAATTTTTCAAAATTAGTTTTAAAATACCTATTTAAAAAATCGAGGTTGTTACATACTTTCCCACTAGCAAAGAATTTCGTCATCGAAATTAGACGAAGTATACACATCGCGTAAATCTCGCAAAAGAAAATATAGCTCACGTATGCCTACCCGTAGGATGCCATAATTGGGCACCCATACACTCAATTCTATGCGCACCTACCCCACGAGCAACAAAATAATATATATTGCCTATATACATACGCCTAACTATGAAAATAATGGCGTACCACACGCTTCCACATATCCCCACTCGATCCTATATCCGAAAGTCATCAAAATGCCAACATCCTTAAATTAAATCTCAACATCAAAAAACGATACCTAACATCTGCACTAAAATCTCTAAAATAATTATCGTCTCCAAAATCCATTTTAAGGATCCTCACATTAAACTTACTAATTCTAAACTCAATGCCTACGACGTCCTTAGCACAAAGCTTCACATATCCAAGAAACACATCTAAAACGTATGCTAGACCCTCTACCTTAAGTAGTACGAATCAATAAAGGGAATCAAAGATCGACAACGCGGAAGCTTAAACGGAACCTACGAGACCTAAGACCATGATCTGATACCATCTGTCTGTAACATCCCGCCTGTCCGGGGAGAGCGAACGGAGCGCTACTATCAATAAAACTAAAGAAATCCGCAAATAGCAAGGTATAGACCATCTAAATAAAATCCCACAAAATAAGAGAAACAACTAATCTCAATTCTCCAAATAAGATCCAACAAAGTCTCTTGAAATAAATATAACTAAAGTAAAACTCCAAAGCTCTATACATCAAAATAAATAAATACAACTCTTCTCATCTTGTATTAAAAATTCTTTCCAAATAATCCACACTAAAAATCATCCCAATTAGTCCATAGCGTTCAAATCCACGCTAACCTGCCAACTAAAGAAAATATTGGAAAGTACACAATACGACAGGGAAGATGCTCAATAAATATATTAACGATGAATAAAGCGTAACAACACGAGTACGAATATTAAAATCAAATGCAAATCTCAAAGCATTTATCAATAAATTTCTCAACAACGCATTAGCCGGGTCACTAGGCCTCACCCCATTTGCATATGCTTTATCAAGCCATAGCCTCGGAAGTAGGAATTTTGGCAGGTACCCAACATCCGTGCAATATTAAAATCTCATGACAACATTCTCAACAACAATATAATAATGCCACATGAATCAAAATAATTCAACAATTATTTCTCGAGATTTCAAAGAATTTAACAATTCAAATATGAGTTCAATTAAACATGAAATCAACGGAATAACTCTCGAGAGATTTAAAAAGAATATTGTGTAAAACCCCATACCTCAAAATCATCACATAAATTCAGCCTCAAAATATGATCGCACCATCACGTTCCTCTCGCAAAAATAATCAAATCAGGTTCTAGCCCCAACACGAGATAACCTCAAATAGTCCTATTTTCAAAACCCAAAAAATCAGATCCAAAAACTATTCGAATCGCCAATCCGACTTCAAATTTGGATTCTACACGAAAAATTGAGTCAGGTATGTGTTTTGAATTTTTCTCAAATCTCATTCGAATGCACTAAAAAAGAAGATCTGAACATTCCAAATTGGCTCTTCTCATTCCACTCATTTTTGCCTCTTTGAATTTCGTTTTTGTCCTCTATTTTTCATCTCCCTTTCCTTATAATCACCCATAGTATTCCTTATATAGTCCATATCTCAAACCCTAGCTTGGAGCCTAAGCTAATGCATATTAGTATATTTCCCTTTAACTTAAAATTGTCAACTTTACATATTTAAATCATTACAAAATGTTCAAAAGCCAATTTAAATTTAAACGTTTGATTCGATTCCAAACCAGAATAAATTATTTTGTTCCCGATTAATAAAATAATAATATTACCGAAATCTTGCATAATATTCATAAATAACCTTCAAAATAACGAGGGTATTACATACTTCCCCCCTTGAAAAGGAATTTCGGCCTCGAAATTCGACGAAACCTAACGCTCTAAATAAAATGCTACTCGATTCTATTTTCTAAAATCACACACTAAAGTCCTCAAATTAATTCTAAACATCCTCATCACGACGCTTAACACATCCTCAAAATTTTCTATCTCGAAAGAAAAATATCTAACCCGCATGCTAGACCCAATACCCAAGACCCAAGGGTTTTCGTACACCTAAGCTCTGATACCATCTATAACACCCCGCGAGTCCGGAGAGACAAGCGACGTGTTACATATGGTATCAGAGCATTGGAGTTTTACTTTATTTATATTTATTCCGAGAGACTTTGTTGGATTTTATTTGGAGAATTGAGATTAGTGGTTTCTCTTATTTTGTGGGATTTTATTTAGATGCTCTATACCTTGCTATTTGCGGATTTGAAAATTTAGAATTCATCTGTAACACCCCGCTCGCTCGGGGAGAGCGAACGGAGCGCTACTATCGATAAAACTAACCAAATCCGCAAATAGCAAGGTATAGAGCATCTAAATAAAATCCCACAAAATAAGAGAAACCACTAATCTCAATTCTCCAAATAAAATCCAACAAAGTCTCTCGAAATAAATATAACTAAAGTAAAACTCCAATGCTCTGATACCATCTGTAACACGTCGCGTGTCTCTCTGGACTCGCGGGGTGTTCACTGTCACACCCCGCCTAATTATGGCGTCGGCGGCCACCAAAACTAAGTCGGGCGTTAATAAATAAAATATCATTCTTAGCATGAGATAGATATGAGACATAAATAAATCAATCCTCAAGATAAATAATTGAATCAAACTCAATTAATAACAACAACTGAAAGATAAAAGATCCATCACATGCTAAACTTCCGAATAAATCCAATCTCCAATAATGATTAAATAAAATATAAATAATCAACTGACTACAAATACTCCAACTGAAATCTAATGAAATAACTTAATAAAACCTATGCAACTTTGGAACCGAATGGCCCAATCACAACCATAAACTGAGTCTCAATACAAATGCGAAGGAATGAAAAACTAAACTAAATCAATACGCATAAGGTAGAGCAACTCCAACTGCACTACCAAGCAAATCTCCAAATAATTCTATACAACTTCTCCAAATACTATTTCCTGAAAAGATAGTCAACGCATGAGGTCAGAGCCCCGACCATGAATACACACTACTCATCTCAAATAGGGTCCGTGAACTCAGACAATAGTATTATACGCAATAAATATCACAATAGAATATTTTAATTTAAACGGGATAATTAAAAGCGATAAATATAAATCACTAACTACCCGTAAAGATCCCCATTTAAAAGGCACACCAATATGATTTTAAATTCACAAGTCCCATGATGTGAATCTTCTTTTAATTAACCCAAATTACCAAAATTTATCAATTATTTTTTCTTACTTCAATAATTATTAGGTATGGCGGTCCTCCCGCCGCGGGTGATAATTCACCAAAATTCATAATAGCGGTCCTCTCGCCACGGGTGATAATTCACCAAAAATGTCACACTTTCCCTTCTCAATAGCCAATCGAATCCATTTAAATTGTCGATCCCCCGCAATATGACATGGTTCCAACTCACGACATGACATAAATCCCCCAAGCTGACCCGTTTAAATTGTCGGTCACTGACACATTATGTCGCCACCAATTTTAATACCCGTTTTTATCTTAGGCATTAATTCACAATTCTCCATTTCACAATTTATAAATCACCCCACTCTTTTGATCTATATGAGATCCTCAAAATACCCCTTAGTCCCATACCTAAGGGTCCCCAAGTTATCAATACGTCCTATCCTAAGTATAGGATGAATTTCTGACATAAACTACGACCTAGTCTTATGCCCAGGTTAACATAACGACGATAAAGTGACAAAAATCAGCCCACCCCTAACATAATGAAGTCGTAATAATCTATCCTCACTAGTCCCATACCTAGCAGGTGTAAATCATCAAAAAGCCTATCCACTAGTCCCATACCTCGAAGGCATCCTAAAATAAAGGGAGAGCGTAAGCACCCAGCAACCCATCGTTACAATAATAAAACCAACAAGTCACATAAATAAGCACAAATAAATCAATCTACCAAATTACGCATGATAGTCCAATTCAATTAAATCTTAATTTAATTATCTCATCGTCATAAACACCCAAATTAATCTCATATAATTAATTTAAACTAAATACACCGAGATTTCATCATTAATACAACAAAATTCCAATTTCATTGCCTTAACACAAATTACATGAGTTATACGCTCCCAAATTCATTTATTTCAAAACTAGGATTTTTCTACATGCAACCTACACTAATAAAATCCAAAATTCACTCATGAATCCTACGCACCAAGGGTTATGAATATTATTCATATTAAGAGATTTCATAAAAACAGCCCCAAGTTTTATGTGTCCAATTTTTCCAATTAGATTCCTAATTGGTTTTAAGAAAAACATGAGATTAAAGTTTAGGCAACACTTAAAATGCATAATACTAAAGGAAAGTAATAGAGTATTCATGCCTGTGATTAGTTGGACAAAAATCTGAGTAGAAAGTTGAACTCCTCTTGAGAAAATACCAATTAAGCCTTCTAATCTAAGGTTGAAATCTTGAATAAGTTGGGGATATTGTTTGTAGATGAAAGAGAGTAATTTTGGAGAGGTCTTCTGGTTGAAAAGTTTGAGAAAAAGTGATTTGAAAAGTCTATCCACGAATTAGTTGTGATATATAAAGGATTAAGAATTTGATTAAGAAAAGAGTTTTAATCAGATACAAACACTTAAAAAAATCATTATGAACGATAAAGCCGTTATAATGGCTTAAAATTTTGGTATGTTGTAGCGAACGACGAGACAGGACTGCTGTGAAAAATTCAGCTCGATAAAATATTATTTTTAGCCTCCTTAGCTCGGATCCTCCCCGATTTTTATACAAAAAGTTATAATTTCCAATTTTTTTAATATGGATTTAAATTCCACTTAAAACCTTATTTTTATATATAAAAATCAATATATTTAATTATTAAAAATAATTAAATCCAAAATTTTATTTTTCTCGAATTTTTCAAAATTAGTTTAAAAATACCTATTCAAAAAATCGGGGTTGTTACAAATAATCGTTCTGGATTTTATTTGACCTGAAGTTTTAGAAAGAATTGTAACTCGACCATAAGAGACATTTGAAATTCTCAATGCATAACATTGGAAAAAATTTCAACTTCGGTTAAGGATGTAGATCCAAACATTATGTCATCTACGTAGACTTGGGCTATAACTACAGTTTTGTCAAAATGTTTGACAAACAGAGTTGGATCATTACCACCTCTCTTAAAGCCGTTATTTAATAAAAATGTAGACAATCGATCATACCAAGCACGAGGTGCTTATTTTAGACCATATAGAGACTTTTTCAGTCGAAAGACGAGATTCTGATGGTGAGGGTCAATGAACCTTTTGGGTTGTTCTACATAGATTTCCTCAGTTAAAATACCATTAAGGAATGCAGATTTTACATCCATTTGATAGAGAGTGAATTGGAAATGATAAGCTATTGCTAAGAGTTAGCGAACAGACTCATGGCGAGTGACAAGTGCAAAAGTGTCCTCGAAATCTATCCCTTCAATCTGAGAATAGTCCTGGGCAACTAATCTAGCCTTATTTCTAATGACCATCCCAGTCTCATCTGTTTTATTTTTAAAAATTCCAACGTGTGCCAATTACCTTTTTATTTTCTGGCCTAGGTAAAAGATACCATACGTCATGAGAGACAAATTGAAGAAGTTCCTCCTGCATAGCACTTATCCACATGGAGTCACTTAGGACTTCATTTACTTTATTTGGTTCTATGAAAGACACAAAGCATGGATAATGAGAAAAATTACGTAACTGGGGGCCTCAGGTGGTAAAGGATCATCTATCTCTGGAGAGTCACAATTTAAAATATTTTCAGACTCATCCACGATAGTTGGTTATGTAGGTTAACTCTCAACATTAGTGTCACTAATAATCACATTAATGGATTCCATTAGGGTTTTGGTACGAAGATTATAGACACGATAGACTCTGTTATTGGGAGAGTAACCTAAGCAAATGGCTTTATCACCTCTGGTTTCGAATTTGGACAAATGTAATCTGTACTAAGACACATAACAAATACTGCCAAATGTTATAATATATTTTAAGTTACGTTTCTTGTCGTACCAAAGTCCGTAAGGTGTCTATTTGGTATATTTTTTAAGGTAGACTCGATTTATAATATGACAGGCAATCCTAATAGCTTCAACCCAAAAATACTTAAGGAGGCTTTTGGCATGAATCATTACTCGTGCCATTTCTTGAATAGTCATATTCTTTCTTTCAGCAATACCGTTTTGCGGAGGGGTTTGAGGAGCGATAAATTCGTGTTGATATCCATTATGAGTACAATGTTCAGTTACTCCTAAATATTTAAACTCTCCACCTAGATCACTATGGATACTATTTACTTGATTATCCTTTTCATTCTCAATACGTAGGCGAATTTTTAAAAATTATTGAAAGGTGTAGGACTTTTGTTTAAGGAAATATATCCAAGTAAAACGGGTAAAATCATTAACCATCACTAAGATGTATTTGTTGCCACATAGGCTAACCATTCTGACAGGACCCATAAGGTCCATATGGATGAGTTCTAGAGGTTTAGTAGTCAATACATCTTTGACTTTCCACTTAACCATTTTTCCATCTTGGCAAGGCCCACGAAAATGTTTTATATAGGCTTTATCTTAGGAAGACCTCTAACTATTTATTGAGAACACAATTTTCCAAGGCTATCAAAATTTATGTGACCCAATATATAATGCCAAATCTCATAGTCATCCATTCTGTAAATGTTACAAACCTCATTACTTGGATTAACTGTGTAACAGTTATCTAGAGTACGAAGGCCTGTAATAATGTAGTCACCATTTTCATTGAAAATTTTGCAATTATTTTTTGAAAATGTGACGGTATGGTTAAAGTTGCAAAATTATGATATACTTAGTAAATTTACTTTTAGACCTTTTATTATAAGTACATCTTCTAAAGTAGGTAGCCCTTTTTCATGAAGTGTCCCTTTACCAATGATTTGGGTTGATACCCCATCACCAAACAAAACTTTACCTCCTGAGAAGCTAGTTTTATTTGAAAGTTTGGTACCATCCCCAGTCATGAGTTTAGAACATCCTGAATGTAAATACCATCCAGATGTTATGTGCTCAGCTTTCAAAGCACTGATCACGATAATATATCTCATTTGGGGTATTAATTCATCATTTTTAACCCAAATTGCTCTGGTTTTTAAACATTTGCGCTGATTAGCTCGAATATGGTAAAATTTGCGAGCATTAGACTTTTTTTTTAAAGATTTTGTCTCATAATTTTATGTTTTCTCAAATCTCTGAGCATTTGGTTTAGTCATGAATCTAGGATTCCCTCTTGTTGATGATCTTTTAGTACTAAATCTTTTCTTCCTATTACGATAGTTAGAGCTCTTCTCTGGTTGCCTAGGAAGAATATAGTTATTTATGCCTTTTCTAGAGTAGTTAAATAGACAGTTGAACGAAGGATGGGTTTAAACAGACATTTAGAAAAACATCCATCAACTAAATGTCCATATACATCGCAATATGAGCAATAAAGATGGCTCGTATGAGGCTTATCCTTAGGAAAGCTGTTAAACATGGATTTGCCTAAAGGTTGAGCTCTAGCCTTATTTCTAGAAAGCACATGTTGGGAAGACGATTCATATTATCTTATGGGAGGACAAATGTATTTAGGCTTATGTTCAACATTAATCTGAGAAGTACTGGCCTGACCAATGTCTATCAATTTTTATTTTAAATCAAAATCATTTTTCAAGAATTGAAAGTCCGGACAAGTTTCAATAGGTCTTTTGCCACCGAACACAAACTAAATAACTTCAAAAAATTTAGTCTGTTTGTTGATATTGGGACAAAATCCTATTCCAGTTCTGTCATCAGAATTTATAAGGACAATTGTGTCCATTATCAATTTGTATGTCATATATCGTTACACCGTTAAAGAAGTTCAAGATCACATTCACATCAAGACGGATCCGAATAATCAAAGTTCTTCAAAAAATAGCCTCCGCAGGATTAACTTTGGTAAGGTTTTGTTTTAGAGTACCTTAATAATGCACTTAGAGTATTGGGATTATTTTTCATAAAATATTTTCTAGGTGTTGGAGCGGGTCTTTAAATGTTTTTGGTCAAAAATTAATTTTCAGAGTTTTTAACGTGGTGCATTTATCGAGAAAAAGAAAATGAAATAATTGAGGATCAGATGTCATTCGAACAACATCGTTTGTCGCTCAAACGAGACCTGATGTTGCGCGATAGTTCAAACGACATTGTCTCTCATTCAAACGACACCACCACCTTAAAGTTTCTATAAATTAGACTTTTCAACTCCGTTTTTCCTAAGAAGTCTTTCACGTTTTTCATTCTGCAAACACTGTATATCAACATAATACTTTGGCTTCTTCATTTAAGGCTTAAAACCCTTTTTGTTTTCAATTCACAAAATCCTAATATCTTTATGTGAATTGTTTTGTAACCCAAACAACAATCGTGCGATTGTTCAACCTCTATGGAGAAGGCATCTCCATATCTAATCGGTGGATACCGAGCATAGATCTCTGTGTGTGGACGAGTCGAAGGAGACAAACCAACACCTGCGGGTTTTTCGCTGTCACTCTTAGCTTTGAAGGATTGACGAAGACACCGTGCGTTACACTTGTGGGCGATTATCAGGTTGTATGAAGGTCAATGGTCTTGTAAACTCTTCGAATTGTTAAAAAAAGGTTTTACCTAACAGGGTTCTTTTCCCAATTTTGTCGTATTTGTTTGATATGCATGATTTTAATGATTTAATGCTTTATGACACTTAGATGCATGCATAGGGGCTGAATTAAAATTGAATTTGGTTTGTTCAAATTTAGACACTTAATTAAATAAGTGTGTTGATTCCATTAAAGAATTGCAAACTCGATTGATATTGCATTTTACAAATTGGTATCAGAGCAGGTTGTGCTAATTTATCGTGTATTCCTATTTTTCGCAAAAATTTTGTGATATCAACTTTTTTTTGAAAAATTTGATTTCGTCGCAAGATTTTCAATGGATCACTTATATAATCGGGTGCCCATATTTGACTGCGATAATTATGCTTATTGGAAAGCTCGCATGAAATATGTTTTAAAAGCCCTAGATGAGCGAGTTTGGTTGTTGGTTTAAAATGGTTGGACTCCTCCCACTGTGATTGTTGATAATGTTACCTCTTTAAAACCTGTGTCAAACTGGACTGAGGACGATTATAAATTGCCTAACTTTAATTCTTGTGGTTTGAGTGCTATTTCTAGAGCCGTTACTCCCGAAGAATTTCGTCGTATTATGACGTGCACCACGTCTAAAGAAGCCTGGGATGTTTTAAAATTGACACATGACGGTACAACCACTGTTAAAGAGTCAAAATTGAAAAATCTAGCCACCCAATTTGAGACCAATTCTATGTTAGAGTCCGAGACTTTTGATGAGTTTTATGCACGTTCGTCGGACATCATCAACACTAGTTTTAATTTGGGTGAGGTAATTGATAACATGGGGGTTGTGAAAAAGATTTTTAGATCCCTTACAAAACCTTTTATTTTGAAAGTCATTGTTTTAAACTCGATGGGGAATTTGAGCACACTTAAGTTAGAAGAGTTGGTAGGTAATCTTCAGACTTACGAGTTAGATATGTTTCCCTGAACTGTCAAACCTAAATATAAAGGGATTGCACTTAGTTCACAGTCGAGATCGAGTGAGGATGTATTGAGGAAGATAGATATGAAAAAGAACGTGAGTTTATGTGAGTTCGAGTCTGAGAACGAGTCTGATTTTGACATGGCCTTACTTGCAAAATTTTTTAAAAAGTTTCTCAAAATGTATAAAGAAAATTCTTCCAATAAAAAGAGATCTTTTGAGAAAAATAAAAAGAAAGAGGAGGCCAAAGAAAGTGATAAGGTGGATAAGATCACGTGCTTTGAATGTGAGGGTAGAGGGCGCATAGCTAAAGAGTGTCCTAATAGGATAAGGAGAAAGGGCAAAAAAATTGCCACGCCCGTCACACTTAGTGATAGTGAGGGAGATGAGGGAGATGAGTCCGGTAAAGGTTTAGCACATGGTATGTGTGTAGCTGTTTTGAGTCGTGTGAGCATACCCACTTTGTCCCACGATGATTGTGTTCATGAGAGAGATGGTGATGACTCGAGTGTTTCTAGTGGAGATCACAACGAGTTTGAGTGTGGAGATGAAAGGGAGCTCCAAAAAGATTTTGGGGATCTGTACACCGAGACCTTGCACACAAAGAAGTATAATAGGGATTTAGGTCATCGGGTTTTAGATTTGGAGAGAGAGAAAGAAGGTTTAAGGAGGGAAAAGTGTGACTTGACCGACACGTTGTCTAGTCTAATGATACGTGTATCCCAACTCGAGAGTGATCTCGAACGTGCCCGAGAGGTCAAATTCACTTTAGAGAATGCATCTAAGAAGGTTGAAAATATGGTTCCCAATCTTATTTTGGGTAGGTGTGAGAGTATAGGAATAAGTAATGATGGTGCATCCACACTACACCCAAACATGCCATTAGTAACACAATTTTACCATTACTAAATATATTAGTAACACAATTTTTCTGTTAGAAACAAGGCGTGGGGCACGAAGCTAGTAACGGTAAAATTCTGTTACTAATAGTAACGGAAAAAATTAAAATTAGTAACGGTAAATTTTTGTTACTAATAGTAACGGAAACATAAGAATTAGTAACGATAAAATTATGTTACAAATAGTAACGGTAAAATTCAAAATTCGTAACGGTTAAATTTTGTTACTAATAGTAATGATAAAATTCACAATTAATAACTCTAAAGTGGTGTTACTAATAGTAACGAAAAATTCAGAAATATTAATGGTAAAATTATGTTACTGATAGTAATAGAAAGATCAGAATTAGTAACAGTAAAATTATGTTACTAATCTTAGTACATATTTAAAAAAAATCAAGGGCCCGCCCCAAATCCGGAACCTTTGGCCAATTACACCATTCCATATTACAAAATCGGGTTTCAAAATCATGTTTAGCATCGCTCTTTTTGAACATATAACAAAGGAGATCTTCTTCCATATCCATTTTCTCTTCTGACTTGATTCATTCATTTCCACCACCACAGGAGCAAACTGCACGAGAACCAAATTAAAACCCACTACTCCTGACTTGATTCATTCATTTCCAACACCAAAAGAGCAAACTACACGAGAATAGTTGTGAAAGAAAATAAAATGAATGCTTCTTCACGATGAGTAGGAAAAGCTACCGGGGAGAAAGAAGAGAAATAAAATCAAATACATTTTTTATAAGTTGCACCCATAACAACGTAAATAAGATCAAATATATTTATATGATAATATAGGTACCAAACTTAAGTTTCATTTGGTGAAGAACAATGATAAACACAAGTCCTCATTTCTAAGAAAATGGTAAATATGGCACATCATTGCAGCACTTCCTCTCAAATGAAACTGCACGACACAGTCACCTGTGGAGTTATATAAGAAGTCCTCTACAATATTTCCTAACTTGCAAGGTTGCACATTTATGGCATGTGCCTGACACGCCTAATTTATATAAAGGAGATATTAAGCATTCGAGATTAAAAAAAATGAAATTGATTCGTAAGACAAGGAAAATAAAAATAAATAAAAACCAACAGCACAAATGTAGATAATCCTTGTATATTGAATCATAAGACGAGGAAAAGGAAAATGTAGAAAAGAACAACACATATGTAGATAATCCTTTTATATTGATTCGTAAGACAAGGAAAAGGAAAATGAGGACTTCATTCAAATAACGCATTACATCTGGAAAAGTTATATTCTCAAACACCGTACATCATTCAAGCCTAAACTATACACAAATGAACCTCAAGCCCATGATCACTGTAGGTGTGTCTATCAATATTTAAAGCCCAAAGGAAAAATACTATTTTTAGGTAAATGCGGGCCATTAAGATAGCAACTGAAGGCACCTCAACACCAAATAAACATGCTGTTATAGGATGCTATCTTCATTCCAAAAATAGAATGAGAAATTTGTGGATGGGGGGAGGGATGCAATAAGAGAAAGACAGAAAGAAATTGGATGATTTAATATCATGAAAAAATTTGAAGGACAAAACATTAATAAGGTAGAAAACAGGCACCTGCTCATAAAATCTCAGAGTGTGAACATGTGTAATGATATTATTCATCTTGAATGTAATTTTCTTTCATCCCTGGGTCTTTCATCATTCTCTACATGTGCGAATATTTTTCTGGTAATGTGTTTCCTTTCGGAACCCACCTCTTTAAGACCGACAAGAGAGAGGTCACGTTATTTCCCGACCAACCAAACTGCTTTTTTTAATTATGTAATTCCACAATTGCAGAGACAGTAGTCTCAAGACCCTCACATGAAGGGTACAATTTCTCGATCGCTAATTTATTATATTGATTATACTTCTCATTATCGACATACGATTTTTCAGAGAATCCTTCCTGATCGGGTTCTACACAATGTTGTTCATGCACTCCATAACATGCGTCAACTAAGTTTCGCAACCTTTCATTCTCATTGTTATCAGCTTCATGATGTCCTTCACAATCAATAGGTTCTACTACGGGAGATTTTAGGTTCGATGATAGTGTTTCATCATGTATAACCCACTTAGTATATGTCCTATCTATACCATGCATTATCAAATGACCCTTGATATCTACCGCAATGAAACACTTTTTATTTCGGTACTTAACATGTGGACAAGGAAAGCTCGAGAATTGATGGCCATTGTTTGCAATTGCAAAATTAAGAAAAGATGCAACTCCATTTGTGTACACCTCACTTATTATATTCCTCTCATTCATCCACTATTTGTTCAATGTTTGTGACATTCTGCACTTCCAAAAAAATATGGTTTACACACAAGTTATATGACAATATACAAAAAATAGAATTATTGATACATATAAGAAAAATCACTGTTAGAACATGTAATTTTTTTAGATAAGGTGAAACAAGAGGATGGTACCAATTTAATTTTTTTAGATGGGGGTGAAACAAGAGGATGGTAGCAATTTCTCGATCGTTAATTTTTTTAGATGGGGTGAAACAGTTAGAACATGAACTTTTTTAGACCGGAACAGGTCTCTAAAGTCTCCACAAATGACTCGTGTACATAACCAACAAGCCACAACGAAAATTCAAACAACCCCTGTGCCACTGTCTTAAACCATACAAGGTGACTTCACTTAATAGTTAATAATACCTAAACAATACCACAAGGAAAATCCAATTTATTACAAATGTTGTATCACTTTATATATCCAAGCAAAAAAACTATAGGCGTATTACTCTAACAAATATATACCCACCATTTATATAAACACACAAACAAAATATATAAATAGATATAAACATAAACATCCCACAACCTCACAACAGTGCTGGAACATAAAGACAATCAAAGATGATATTTCTATCATCAATATAATTTGAGAAAGTTGGACTCTCTATCTTATATATCAGTTATCATTTAAAAATTAAAAAATCTAAAAACAGGGTTTGGTGAGAGAGATATTGAGTTCAAAGGGGAAACATTACAAAATCTAAAATATTTATGAGTTGCTTCAAAAAATAACTCATCGGGGCATGTCTTTGTCTTGTCATAGTGAACAGGATAAAAAAAATAGCAAAGGTATAACACAAGATCACATAAATAGCTAATGAAAATTAGCGCACAATATCAAAAAAATAAATCACTAAGGTTCAGAATGATTGTAAGAACCCTCAAAATGATTGTGTAGATAAGGGTAAAATGCAGAAAATCTACAAAATGAAAATTAGGGCACAATATCAACAAAATAACCCTCAAAATAATCAACTGTGAAAGAAACTTTGAAAATTAGGGTTTTTTGTGTGTGTACATTCTTCCGTTACCAGCAGTACCTTATCACAATAGAAAGCAATAAATCATGGAATCAAATATCACTATAGTGCTTATTCTAGTTTTGAGGGTTACCAGAAACTATCAATCCGTTTTGAGGGTTACCATCAATAAATCGTTGAATCAAATATCACTATAGAAAGCAATACCTTATCACAATAGAAAGCAACTTCGAACAGACAGATCACAATAGAAAGCAATACCTTATCACAATAGAAAGAAATAATCTTCCGTTTTGAGGGTTACCAGCAATACCTTTCTCACATGGCGTGTGTGTTTGATCGGTCAGATTTGTGTGTGTGTGTGTGTGTGTGTGTGTGTGTGAGAGAAAGATATATATATATAGAGAGAGAGAGAGAGAGAGGGGGGGGGATTTTGGGTGTGTGTGTGTTTGAGCAGGATTTTGAGTTTTGGGGGTGAATTTTAAAAATATATATATCTTAAAATATTCAATCAATATTAGTAACACTTATATTAAATTACTAATGGTATTTTATTGTGATAAATAGTAATGGTAAAATACTGTTAGTAATTAAAAAAATATTATGTTACTAAAAGAGTGTTTTGGTGTAGTGCCACTTCTTTTGTTGCACCCGAGTCGGTTCCTACTTTAGTGAGAGATTCACATGGCTCTTAACCCGACCCACCTAGGCGTCCCTTACTTGTTAAGAGAGCGCGTAGGAGACATTTTTAGAGAGGTGTACCTAGGACTTTTATGTTTGCTCCCATTGCAAAAAGAGAGGACTCCTTAGGGAATTTTATTTTAACTTGGGTAATGTGCTACGCTTTGCTTCTACTCATGTTCGTACACATGCACCCACCCATGATACTTTGCTTGCACATAATGATAGAGAGTTTGCACATATTCGAGAGCAAGTAATGTTTTTGGTCAAGGTCTCGCATGATTTAATGGAAGTTTTTCATATGATGTCGCCATCTTTGAAAAACTCCCCCGCACCTACTGAATGAGTTTTAGACTTTTTTCTAGCATAGGATGACTTACATGATAACATTTTTTGCCTATTGTTAGTATGTACCATTTGTTTTATACTTTGTTAGCATATTTGATTGCTTTTCATAATTTTAGCACTATTTTAGATCTGTTTGCCCATTCCAGGAACTGTTTTCTTGAAATTTTTGTTTCTGGACAAAACTGCATTATTTTCTGGGATTAGTGTGTTCTCGTTCGAGTCATATCACATGTCGCACGAAGTTGTCATTTTAACGACAGCTGTTTTCGTTCGAGTGAATTTGTGTTTCGTTTGAACGACCTGCTAGGTTTTCTGGATTTCTCTCTGTGTATTCCTCTTGTTCATATTGATATAATATTTGGTACTGCTGGGTTGTTTCTGAATAGTGTTCGAAAAATATAAAAAGATTTTTATTTTTAAGAAATATTTTGAAAATTCCAAAAAGAGTTTGGTATTTTGTTTGCACCTTATATGAATTGACATTTAGGATGACCAAGTTACAATTTCATTCCATTTTATCCATGTGACTATTTGATAGTGTTTTGAGACAATATGTAGTGTCATTCATGTGCTTTACAAAGTTTGGAGTCTTTGAGATTATATATAGTGTTGCTACCTACATGTTTGACTCATTTATCCTTTATTGCGTACATGCGCGGATTTGTTTGACTGTTGTGCTTGTCTCTCACATGTTGGTTGAGTGTTTCCATTTCAATTATGTCTATACAACGAACCAGATGCGATAAAACTTGACAAAAAGTAGTGCATGATATAAACCGTTTGTGAGCTTTTGTGTTTTAGTTTTGAAAAACGAAAAAGGACTGTAAAAGGTATCTCATTTGTTTCCTCTGCGATAAAACCACCATTTAAATGGACCTAAAAAATGAGGAAGTTAAAATTATTCGGGGTCCAATGAGGTTTCAAAGAGCCAGAAAAAAATTGAAAGGCAATAAAAAGAAATATAAGCCAAAAATGTGCCAATAGGTTTTAGTTTCATCACCTCATAAGAAAAATAAAAAGCATTTATCTTTTAATGAGGGGGTTTGGATGGAATCTAAAACGGTTTGCACGTCCTTGAAAGTCATAAAAAAGCATTACATAGTTTTGGACGTTATTGGTGTGAAAATCATTTTTACTTTAATTTGTTGATATGATTAAGACGATGTCATCTAAATTCAACAATTCTACACCTAAGGACTATTTTGATGTTCATTTGTTAGGAGTACACTTTTGCATCGCGCACATATGACGTGATTTAGTTGATTTTCCTATCGAATTTGTTCACACCCATTCATTATGTTTCCATGATTTGGTTATCTTAGTGTAATTTCAAGGTGGGTGATTTTTGTAACATCTTTTTTGCATTTTTATGTGAAAAAATTTGAAAAATTCAAAAATAGTTTATTTGCCTTGTTTACCGTGACACCCCGACTTGATTTATACGATTTATTCTTTTCTTTGTCTATTTCGGAAAAATAAAAAGGGGGGAAACGAATTATGACTTTATAGGGAAGTTAAAGTATGGGGGAGATTTGATTATGCATACATGTTTTATGTTTATCATTTCAAACTCGATACGTCACGAGGTATTTGCTTTGTCTCATGTGTGTAGGTACATACATTTGAAGATCATTTTCGTATACCCTAATGATGACAAAGAATGCTTGTTGTTTAATGAAGATTGAAAAAGTTTACATTTACAGTTTTGGGTTCATGGGAGGGTAGATTTGTATAGGTCAAATTCATGTTTTGATAATTCGGATTTTTTATTTTATATCGGCATAGACATAGGGGGAGATTTGTAAGGACATTTGCGTCCGTTATCAATTTGTTTGTCGTATATCGTTACACCGTCAAAGAAGTTCAAGATCACATTCACATCAAGACGGATCCGAATAATCAAGGTTCTTCAAAAAATATCCACCACGGGATTAACTTTGGTAAGGTTTTGTTTTTAAATACCTTAATAATGAACTTAGAGTATTGGGATTATTTTTCATAAAATATTCTCTAAGTGTTGAAGCGGAGCTTTAAATGTTTTTCGTCAAAAATTAATTTTCGGAGTTTTTGAGGCAGCACATTTATCGAGAAAATGAAAAGGAAATAATTAAGTAGGATATGTCGTTCGAACTCAAACGACACCTGATGTCGCGTGATACTTCAAATGAAATCATCTCTCGCTCGAACGACACCACCGCCTTAAAGTTTTTATAAATTGGACTTTTCAACTCTGTTTTTCTTAAGAAGTCTTTGTGACACCCGCTTATTAAAATAAGAGGTGGCCAGCCCGATACTCCAATAAATACACGAATTATAGATGGTCCATTCTTAGCATCACTGTCGTGATATTAATAGTACGAGATAACCACCAATAATTTTAGAAAACAAATGTCAATTAAGTGAGCAAGTATAATAAAAACAATTTCAACTATTCATTTTGAAAAGGAGGTGGATATAAAGATAGAGACATGTAACAGTTTAACAATTAAAACTACAAATAATAATCGAATAAATTGTCGGTTAACGGACTAATACAAACATGTTACACCAAGTATTACAGTTAAATATCACAATATATGCAAGTACAAAACTTGGTCAACACGCCCGAATGTACAGACTGATCATAACTAGATTATACAAAAGATGGATTCGCCTATAACAAAAATCCTACAACATCCGCAAAAATGATGTAGTTCCCAGACACTAAGAAGGAGAGATTAACACCGGCGTCCTTGCGGCGGAGCACCTGAGCAAAAAATAGGATCCATACAAAACAGAGAAATATAAACCGGCCAGGGCCCGATTTGATATGACATATGTGTGAATAAAATGCATAACAGTTATGATTGCTAAACATCATAAACAAGTTAAGTTCGCTCTTCCATATAAGAATCGTCCTCACCTCTCATCTAAATGCACCTCCTAGCGCCATAACATTCATTTAGTTGAATTATTCATCAGCTTAAGAGGTATACTTAATTTCCATTTTAACGTGCTTGAATTGCGAATTCATAAAATAAAATTTCATAAGTCCAGTTGTCCTTGGGAAACATATGCCATACAGTTGGTTTATAAATGCATTGGCCATTTATGAGATGCCACATTCGTGAGAATAGTTACAATTAATATAACGATTCTAAGACCATCCTTCTGGGAGTCACCCCACTGGATGCACCCCTAAATAGCTATCATCTTCCAGAGCCTATAACCAAGACCACCTGGGCATCCTAAATCGCATCACGCGGGAAGAGGACATATACCTTCGACAGTGAGTCATAACCATACCCGGGATCACCTCACTTCGAATAAAATAACCACGCAATTTAACCACTGGTCCTATGGCCGAGGACTATATTCTCCCGGCATTCACAAGCCATGTGATTTACCACATTCGCATAACTTCCCTTATGATATCATTTAGAGAGGTATGAATATGCAATATATAAATCACAAGATATCCAATTGAAAATGTACATTCATTGTATCAGGAACTATATGTGTGTAACGACATAAACTGCGAAGTTTAATTGCCTCCATATTAGCCTCCGAGAGTTCACGACAATACTATAAGCTACCAAGTGTAACTTACCTCATGCTAGTCTCTAAAAGTCCTAAACAATATAACCCTACTTTCCCCTAGTCATAGACTAGCTTACAAAATAAAAAGGACACTTACTTCCATCTATTTCTTCATCAATTAACCCCCGACATAAGCCCACACTCCTTTTATAACCAAGGCTATTGACTCCCCTACTACAAGACCCTGGTGCTCTATTTTACTTCATACAATAAGGTTCCTAAGCCTTAAACCTTAAAAGAAAGGGGTAGAAAAAGATCTAAATTTTCAGGGTTAAAAACAGGGTACCGGTCGATCGGTCGCTGACCCCCGGTCGACCGTGCTCTTTGAAATTGGCCTAGTAAGAAAAGCAGTGAGCTCTTCCCTTAAGGCCCAGTCGACCGGCCTTTGGATCGCGGTCGACCGCACTAGAGAAATAGGCCTTTCAAGAGAAGCAGTAGGCTTTTCTCTTTAGGCCTGGTCGATCGGGTTCAGGACCGCGGTCGACCGATCGCACCAGATCCCACGGCTAGTCCCCATTTTTTCTTACAAAAACCTAAATCTCTAAACCTATTTACTTCCTCTTCTCTCAACCTCATTATCTAATGACTTCACCCAATTATTCCTACACAACAGCAAGCTAATATAATCAACTCAAATCATATATAAATCAAGTTATATATGATTTGAGTCATCAAAACCCACAAATGGTTTAAATATCCAAAATCACAACTATTTATACAAATTATCCACACTAAATCATACATAATTCCAAGTTAGAAAATTTCCTCAATATTTTAGCCTCTGATTCTTGCTCCTTGAAACGATTCCAAGCCAAAGGTAGCAAATCTCCTCTTTCTCTCCTTTTTCTCCCAAGCTCTCTCTTCTCTCTAACTCTCTTTAGGTTTAGAAACATAAAATGAGAAATAAAATGGTCTTGCAAGACTAAATACCCCAAAATGTCCCAAATACATTAAGTCCAACATTAAATGCTACTACACCTTTAAAATGACTCGTAATAACATAATTAAGTCATAACCGGTCAAAAGTACCCGGAACCCAAAAATACAACTTGGTACTTATTTTGACTATTTCAACCATTTTCGAACTAATCGCGCCCTCTAAATTGGCATCGGAATATCATTCATTAATTTATGTTCCAACATCATATTAAATCATCAATAATAATCCACTTGGAATATAAGCCATAACCGTCGCTTAAAGCACAACGACGCAACAAAACATAATATGATGCTATTGACATTCACATAACAGTAAATATGCAAAACTCAGTAGATATTATCTCTTCATTCACTTAAACTAATATTTACTTCAACTTCCTTTATTTTATATAATTAGCCCACTAGGCAAATTGATATAAAAATAATTACTCATAAATAAGGGGTATTACATACTCCCCCCCTTACAAGGGAATTTTGCCCTCAAAATTCAGACGCACCTTGTAAAAAGATATGTGGATACTTCTCTCGAATATCGTCCTCACGTTCCTAAGTCGATTCCTCGGCGTTGTGGTGTTCCTATTGGACTCGAACCAATGGTACCACTTTTTATCTTAGCCTGCGCTCTCCGTGAACTAAGATAGCAACCGGTTGTTCCTCATATGAAATATCGGGTTGTAACTCGATATCATCCAAAGGAATGTGCCAATGAGCTCCTTCGTACCTCTTATACTTCTTCAAATATGAGACATGAAACACATCATGAATCTACTGTAGGCGTTCCGACAAAGCAAGCTGATATGCTACGGGGCCTACCTTTGTAATAACGGGAAAAGGGCCTACATAGCGCGGCCCAAGCTTGCCTTTCTCCCCGAATCGCATTATACCCTTCATCGGGGATACCCGCACTAAAACTTGGTCCCCCACTTCCAATTACACAAGCCTTCTATATGTGTCGGCATACCTCTTCTGACGATCTTGTCCAATTCGGATGCAGTTTTGAATAAGCTCAATCTTCGAAGAGGTATCTTGGATCATTTTAGGTCCAAGGAGCTTATTGTCTCCTACCTACAACAAATAAGTAGGTGATCTACACGTCCGGCCATACAATGCCTCATAAGGTGTCATACCTATCATGAATTGGTAAGAATTATTGTATGCAAATTTGACCAATTGAAGGTATTGCTCCCATCCTCCTCCAAAGTCAAGTACGCACATTCGAAGCATATCCTCCAACATTTGGTTGACTCTTTCCGTTTATCCATCCGTCTACGGGTGGTAGGAGGTACTCAACTTCAATTAGGTCCCCATTGCTTCTTGGAAACTTCGCCAAAAATAGGATACAAAGATCTTGTCTCGGTCTGAGACTATATTGATAGGCACCCCACGGAGTTTCACAATCTCCGTAATAAAAAGGCGGACGTAACGTGCTGTATTATAATCCATCTGTACCGATAAGAAGTGTGCCGATTTTGTTAAACATCGAAAATTACCTAAATAGAATCATGACCGCTTTGTAATGTCGATAATCCCGTGATGAAGTCCATCAAGATACTCTCCCATTTCCACACTGGTATTTCTAACGGTTATCGCAATCCCGTTGGTCGCTGATGATCTACCTTCACCAATTGACAAGTGGTGCATTAGGAAACAAATTTAGAGATGTCCCTTTTCATACTCGCCCACCAATATTGACGGCGCATGTCTTGGTACATTTTGTCTCCACCTGGATGTACTGTAAATCTCGAACCATGGGATTCAATCATGACAGCATGTCTCAACTCTCCCTCATCAGGGACTATAAGTCTCCCGTGAAAACGTAACCCACCCTCAGAACTAATAGAGTAGGACTTTGCTCCCTCGGTTAACAACTGGCTTACTCAATCTTGACAATCTTTGTCCATTCCTTGCGCTTTCATGACTCACATCACAATAGCATGCGTAATGGTCAATACTGACATAAATGCTCTTGCTACAGCATCCTCCTGGCTAAGCTCTTTCCATTTAACCTTCCATACCTTCGCTAGTACCCCCGCGGGTTTTTGACTCAGCGCCTCCGCTACTACATTTGCCTTGCCTGGGTGATAATGAATATCAAACTGGTAGTCCTTTACGAACTCAAACCACCGACGTTGTCGCGTATTTAGATCTTTCTACGAGAACAAATATTACAATGATTTGTGGTCCGTAAAAAGACTAAATATCTCCCCCGTGAGGTAATGCCTCCATATCTTCATGGCGAACACTACCACGGCAAGATCTAAATCATGTATGTAATAATTCTTCTCATGGGGCTTTAGCTTGTGAGACGCATAGGCAATGGCCCTATGCTTCTGTTGTAACACACCTCCCAATCCTTGTAGAGACGCGTCAGTGAAGACTAAATAGTGCACTCCCTATCTTGGCAACGCGAGTATAGGAGCAGAAGTCAACTTGTCTTTCAACTCATCGAAAGCTAGCTGACAGGAATCATCCCAAACAACTTTCACTCCCTTACGGGTCAAGTTTGTTAAAGGGCCCTAAATCTTGGAAAAACCCTTAATGAAACGGCGGTAATAACCCGCCAAACCCAGAAAACTACAGATCTCAGTGGGGGTCGTGGGCTAACCCCATTCCCTTATCGCGATAACTTTACTTGGGTCTAGGAAAATACCCTCAGCTGTCACAATGTGCCCCAGAAACTGCACTTCCTACAACCAAATATTTCTCAAACTTGGCATAAAGTTTATGATCCCGTAGTGTCTACAGGACCAATCGCAAGTGTTCTGCATGATCAGCTTCAGTCTGAGAATAGACAAGAATGTCGTCAATAAAAACTATGATAAACTGGTCTAGAAAGTCCCAAAATACTCTATTCATAAGGTCCATAAATACGGCAGGAGCGTTGGTTAGCCCAAAAGGCATGACCAAAAACTCATAGGACCCATATCTAGTCAAGAAAGCAGTCTTCGACACGCCCTGCTCTCGAATTCGTAGTTGATGATACCTAGTACTCAAATATATCATAGAGAAGTAAGACTCTCCCGTTAATTAATGAAACAAATCATCGATCCGAGGTAACGGGTATTTGTTCCTAATAGTGACCTTATTCAATTCCCGGTAATCAATGCATTATCGGAGGGAACCATCTCTCTTCTTCACAAACAACACAGGAGCACCCCATGGCGACATGCTACGCTGAATAAACCCTTCCTCCAACAGTTGCTGAATTTGATCCCTTAACTCCCTCATTTCCAAAGGAGCCATACGGTACGGAGCTCTCGCAATCGATCGAGTTTCGGGTGCTAGATCAATTAAAAACTCAATCTCACGACTTGGTGGTAATCTCGTAATATCCCTAAAAACATCCTCAAATTCTCTAATAATGGGAATCGAGTATAAGGAAACAACTATCTCTCGTAAAGTCTCTTCCTCAATACAATATAAGTATGTGCTCGAACCTCCCTCCGAAAGAGGCATAGCAACTAAAAACATTTATCGCCCCGGAATGGCAAAGACTATACTCCGCCCATAACAATTTACTATGGCTCGGTATTTCACTAACCAGCCCATACCCAAAATAACATCATACCCGACCATATCCAGGACGAGTAAATCGGTCTCAAAACGCAAATTACCAAGGTCTATTCCAAACCTTTTACAAATAAAAAATATAAGCGAACCACACCCAGGGAAGATTCCACACTAGTAAAAGTACTCTCAGCAGACTTAATCAACCCCATCTAATGAGAAAAATGCCTAGCAATAAACGAGTGCGTTGTGACCGTATCAAATAACACTCGACCCATATACTCGTAAATGGGAAACTTACCCTCGATAGCTGGTGGTGCTGGAGGAAACAAAGCATCCTGAATATTGTACACATGCCCGTAATGAAGTTGACCCCGTTATAGAGGAACGGCGGGAAGGGGTGCTGGAGGTTGTGGATATGCGTGCTGATGTCGAGGACCCCTATGCAACTATCCCCCGATCAACCGTGGACAAGCTCTCTTAAAGTGACCCTATTCACCACACTGAAAATAACGGCCCGCAAAATTTTTTGGATGACGGCCATGATTGTTTTTTCAAAAATGCCCCGCACCTTGGCCCTGATGACCTCGACCTCCATTATTACCTCGGCCCTGTTGGCCCACCTACTGCTGTGCACCCTGGTCGTGTCTAAAACCACCTCCGCCAAAGTTAAAACCCCCAAAATGTTATTTCTTTGACGAGCCCCCTTGTTGGGGGTCCCTCTCTTTCTGTTTACCTCCCGACTGTTGTAGTGGGGGTAGTGCTCCACCAGCACCATTACCTCCTTGCTTACTAGCTTGACCTGAATTCGTAATCTTCTTACTCCCTTTCACATGAAGATGGTGATCTTGGCAATGGAGCAAGGCTGCATTCATCACGTCACCAAACGTTTGCAAAGATGGATTTCCCAACAAGTGTTGCCTTATTCTCCAATTCAAACCCCCCCCCCCAATAAATTTCAAAATCCTCCTCTCCTCCGGAATTAATTTATTTGGCACAAAATTTGCTAGACGCATATATTCCTCTTCATATTCCGTAATTGACTGTTCCCCTTGAACAACATCCTGGAGCTTTCTTCGCATCTCCTTCTGGACCGCTATAGGGAAATACTTTCGGTCAAAAAAACCCAAAATTCCAAAATATTCATAGTATCCCTTTGCTCCGGAGCTGTCACCGACTCCCACCAGTGTAGGGCAGCTCCTACAAGTTTAAAAGTGGCGAGAATCTTTTTCTGCTCCCCGCTATATTCCACCATTTGAAGATGGCGTTGCATCTCTTTCTTCCACTGGTTTGCCACAATCACATCAGCGCCACCCTAAAATTCTGGAGGGTGAACTTTTCAGAAGGATTCTCTAACTCTCTCCCACGCGGAGGGTCCTGCATAGGTTTTTCACCTCTGGTGTTACCGGTTATTTGACTTGGGGAAACTATTGGGCCATAGCAGTCATTGCAGAGTTGACTGCCTGGGCAATAATATTATCCACCTCCGCCGCATTTATCGTTACTTGCGAGGGCGAGGGCTCTACGTTCTCTGCAGCTCGATTTACTTTTGTTGGGCGACCTCTTCTAGGCAGCATCTGAGACGAAAAGCAACTGAGTCATAATACAAATACAAATAATTTATCCCTGCAGAAGATCGCAAGCATGCGTAAACAAACAGTCCTAATAATAGGGCTATATATCAAAGAACGCTACAGTAGAACGTGAAAAGTCCGCATAGATCCTAAGGACTCTAGAACCTGAGGCTCTGAAACCATCTGTGACACCCCGCTTATTAAAATAAGAGGTGGCCAGCCCGATACTCCAATAAATATAGAAATCATAGATGGTCCATTCTTAGCATCACTGTCGTGATAATAATAGTAAGAGATAACCACCAATAATTTTAGAAAACAGATGTCAATTAAGTGAGCAAGTTTAATAAAAACCATTTCAACAATTCATTTTGAAAAGGAGGTGGATATAAAGATAGATACATGTAACAGTTTAACAATTAAAACTACAATTAAAGCAATAATTCGTGAGAATGCGACGAGGGTGGTTCCAAAAAAGTGTCATATGGAAACACTTGGGCCATGTTGGGTTCAGATGGAGTGAAAATAAATGGACACTCATGGGACAAGTGATCAACCAGAAAGAAGTGTGTGCACGGCGAAGCATGGGATGGGTTGACACTCATCACCGGAGGCGGTGGAGTAGGAGATGTGTGCGCGGACGACACATGAGTATCAACGGTGGGCATGTGAGAGTTAAAGCTATGAATTAATGAATAGAGGTTCGAATCGGGCTTAGCATCAAACAATGGAAAATGGCCAAGGTACTCCCGTAAATGACGTTCTTCGACCATGAGGAGAGAAATATTTGAGTTTTTAAATATTTTTCAAAAGAAAAGAAAATCTTTTTGTGATTTTTGAAAATAAGAAAGGGAAAATATTTTTGGCATTGAAAATATGGGGGAAAAAAAAGAAAATATTTTTAGGATTTTTGAAAATATTTTTAAAAAAAGAAGGAAAATATTTTTGGGATTTTTCGAAAAATGGTAGAAAATGGACTCATTACTTGGACGAACTAATTAAAACCGACTACCTAAAGAATTGAATTGGACACAAACGAGTTAAGAAAAAATCCTAACGATCACGTAGCCAATTATTATCTTCAAAATTAGTGTAAGGGGTAGTCAAATTTTAATTAAGTCCGCAGGCGACAAAAATCACGAAATTTATCTTTGTGATCGCTTGCTGCAAAACTGTGTTCCTACGGAGCTAGCTATTTGATTGATTTTAAATTTAATGACAGCTAGGGTAACACACAATAGATAAACGAGTGAGTCGGGTGATGTAATCCCTTCTCGTTTAAATGACCGGGTCCAGGTCTTAGGTAAATTAATTCATCAAACCATTCAATTTAAGTGCGATGCAAAAATTAAAAACACACAGGAGCAATTAATCACACAAAAATGAACTCGCTTGCAGGAGATTTACAAGTGATAAAGAAATGTACCTCCCACGATTTTTACACACGTGGGGTGAAGACCGAGTTGAGTCGACTGGGGGGAGATCTCGCCTATCTCAGTCGTCCCCGGGATTCCTACCGACCCAAAGTAGAGAGGCTTCTAAATCCTCACCTTTGGACGCCCTCTCTCTACCTTGTCCGGTTTCCCTTTTCGCTTTTTTTTCTTTTTAGAATAATTATTACAAAGATAATATGGTGTCAAAATGCATTCCAAATAAATACAAAGCTTCAAAAATTCTATACAACCAGTCTAAGGAAGAGGGAGGGGGAATAATAATTACAAACTAAAAAAAAAATTACAAGTCTTCAATTTCTCTCTACGTCAAGAAATCGGCAACGGCGCCATTTGATAAGAAGCTTTTTTAGTGATATATGTCGTTACTTGAAGCCAAGTTAATCAAAACCTCAATTACCTACAAAATATAACATCAAAACTACTGTAAAGAGGTAAGTAAGGGTATCAATCCACATCAAGGGGGTAAAGCGAGGGGAAAACAATTGTAATTCATTTTTTTATTTTCTTTTTGGGCTTTTTACTTTTTCTACTTTTTTAGCTTTTTTAATATTAAAACAAATTTTGAGAAGATGAGGGTGAAATAAGACTAAACTAAATCAGGATGTAAATAAAAGTAGATGAAAATATTAAGTAAATCTAACTAACTAAAAATCTAAATTATGAGAATGGTGAGCAAATAAAAGTGAGAACAATCAAGGGATAGGATGACTCAAAATTAATTGTCCCAAGTTAGTATCAAAATCACAAATCAACTCACGTTGCAAATGTAATTTTAATAATAAAATTTTAGTTAATTAATTTTAACACTCCTACAACTCTTGAAAAGTAGATATAAACATTATTTAATAGATCACCCGCTAGGATCAATCTAGTTAACTAGTTTAAATCATAGAAAATAAATTTTAGAGTGGAAATTTAAATTATAATACCCCACTTGAGAGACCCATTTCTCTAGTTCGAATCTAAAATGGGTATTATAACTAGAATCCTGATTTTCTCTCGAAAATCATTTACCCTCTCTCGAGGCGTAAATACAAAAGTAAGAGTGAAAAATTAATCATCAAAGAGATATTTAATTTAAATAAGCTAATTAAAGTAAGATTAACATCAAATAATGGTCATCCCACCCCTTGAAAGGGTATCTAGCCTAACATGATTTTAAACATGATGAACAAATAATCAAGGCTATAAAAAAAATAAAAGAGAAGGGTAAGAGGACAAATCTTCAAACAAGTCTCCTTGATTTGCAAAATTAGACTCTAATCATCCATTGAAATTGAGCAACATTCATTCAATTTGAGCTTTCCACAATATTCAATTACATACAAACACTCAATTGAATAACTCAACAATTAATTTCTCACAATTCTCTAAAGAAAATAAAAATAAAAATAAAACTATTTACAAAATAATTCTATCTAATTTATTCTAACATAACTCTCTCTAGAATTCTCTTCTATTCTCTTCTATTTGATGATCCAAATGAGCTTTTGGGTCTTTATTTATAGTGTGGCACATGGAGTTATGGACAATTTGGGGAATTGGCATGAGTGTGCATGGAAATTAGAGTGTGAGTGGGTTCAATGTGTGTGTTTAAGTTGTGACCCTAAAAATAACACAACTAAAAAAATATAAAACTAACAAAACAAAAAATCTAAAAATAAAATACTACTCCAAAAATAAAATAAAGAATCAAATAAAAAAATGAAACTAAAAAGAAATAAAAATAAAAATAAAAATCTATTAAACTAAAAACTATAATCCTAAAAATGTAAAATCTAAAAAAAATAAAAATAAATGAAATCCTAAAAACTAATCCTAATAAAATAAAATAAAAAGTAAAACTAATAAAAATAAAAATACACTAATAAAAATAAAATATAAAAATATGCAAATAAATTCTAAAAATCCTAAATAAATCCTAAAAATAAAATGACTCAAAATAAAAATCTAAGAAGATATAAAAAGGCACAAACCCAACACACACCGGGCTCAGAGTATAGACTTGGCTCGATTTAGCATTAGATTTGGTTCGGGATATGGTTCGTGACATCGAAACTCTTCGGAAAAGCTCATAAATGGACTTCAGACTTAGCGGTCTTTTTGATTTCTTCGATGCATGCTTTTGACCGTTATTGTGTCGCAATTATACTGATTTAGCATTATTTATACCGCAACTGCGTATTGACCTGAGAAATAAACAAATACGAACATAAGGCCATTTTTAATTAAAACGAGCGATTAAAATGCTTTTATTCAGGGTATGAAATGCACTTTTGTGTGCTTATCAGTGATATTGCCTCACATGATCGGTGGAATTAGTCTTCTCGTCATAGATCTTGAATCTTGGGGGGGTAAAATTCTTGGGGGGATTATATTCTTCAATAGATCTCTAAATGGTGACTTCATCTGGCAGACGAGTGCTCTTCTGGAGAGCTCCATGGAAGTACGAGCCCTTTGATGGATTGGGTGTCTCTCTACCTCCCTTCTGATAAAGTCACGAAGATCTATGTATCCTCGCCGATTATCGGGATATGGTCTCATTCTGTTGTCGAATGGCCAAGTTATAATCACTCCATCTTGAAGCACCATTTCCTTTTTTTAGACAAATTAAGGCTGGAAATAGAGTCTCAATCGATCAACCCCCAGTCGATCGATCGACTTCCTTAACTTTTGTTAAGACCTAGAGGCAGTGCCGATATTTTGCACATATCGACCAATCGACCCCTTGTTGATTTGTGAAGAGTATGGTGGATTTTGAAGCATCGATCGATCAATCGACCCCTATAAATTTCAGATATTTTGATTCATTTTGCTTTCTTTCCTTTGCTGTAATCCACTTACTATAAATAGTAAATGGAGTTCTTCTTTGTAAATATCTCTCATTTTATGTTAGTTTTAATTAGTTTTTAGCTGATATTTTAAGATTTTTTTCTCTCTCCCTCTCTCTCTCTTAGGGTTTGTCCCATTTTGTATGCAAGTTACTATTCATCTTCTTCAATAATTCAAGATTTTGTTACTTAGTTTAATTATTTGTTAATTAGTTATTTTCATTTATTCATTGTTTTAATTATGTTTTTTTATTCCATGATTTGAAATGATTTCTAGCTAATTAAATTAGGTTGAGATTGTTGAACTCACTATGGATTAATTAGTTGTTTTACCTGGTATAACAGGTTAGTCTAGTTTTATGAGTTAATTTTTTCTTGGTTTTGTATATACTAACCTTAATGGAGTATATCATGTATGCGCCATGTCTGCAACCTTTCGTGTGTTATCCCAGGAGTATTTGTTGACACCAAATTCAAACTAAGTTTTTAAGAGAATATAGGGGGTGACAACTCTAAGTTTTATTAATTATCCAAATGAGATTTAATCTTGAAAAGGATTTTCTTTTCACGTAACCGTTTATGCTAATTAGTTTGTGGTGAGGGATATGAATCTCAACCTATAGCTTTTTTTCTTGATGATTAATCTAGTTTCAATATTTGTCTAGATTAGTTGTAGTATAAAATGTTTTGAAACAAATATTTCTGAAGTAAAAAATTAATTGAATTCTAGACACGTTATTTGTGGATTCAATACCCGAACTCGCCGCTATATTTATAAAACAAGTGTAGTTAAGGTTTAGATTTTTGTATTGTGGTGGTAAACCAAACAACAACACTGTCTTTACACGACCACTCTATTTTCACTCGATTAGCTAACTTGTTTCCCAATTCGGCTAGAAATAATCTCCATGCACATGACAAGTAGGTATAGGGAGAGGGGATCCCCTGTTTCAACCCATACCCGGTTTAAAAGATGTGAGGGAGATCTGTTCCCAAGAATAATCGCCATGCCCCCTGTTACACAACTTATAATTAACTCCACTTCTCATAGATTTTAAAATCCAAAAGGATCTTTTGGAAAAATCCCACCTAATTCAATCATAGGCTTTTCCCATGTCTATCTTAAAAATAAGGCCCCCTTTATTGTCTTTACTCTTCTTGAGGGAAGGCACAATACACTACACCAAAAAAGGAGATTTATAACTGCTAATAGCAGTTACAAATGACCTATATAAATGCTCTTTACAGTCACGATTTGGGGGGTCACAAAATAATAATAATCACCACTAACAGTAGTCACAAATTTTTATAACCCCTATGGGGGTTATGACTGATGACCCCAATTTGTAACCACTATTAGCAGTTACGAATCTAATATTTATAACTACTGTCAGCAGTTACGAATCTAATATTTGTAACCACTGTCAGCAGTTACGAATCTAATATTTATAACCGCTATTAGCAATTACAAAATTAACAGTAGTGACAAGTTTAATATTTGTGACTTCTATTAGCAGTTACGAATCTAATATTTGTGAATGCTATTAGCAGTTAAAAAAGTTGTATTTGTTAAATGCGGTTACAGCTATTACGAAAATCTTTATATTTTCACAAAATGATAAAATGATGGGAGTAGAATAAATATCATGAACATGTAACAAGTCTAAAAAAAATCAATAACATTTCATTTATATTTTTGACACTCCAAATATACGGTACACATAAAAGTTGTTTAGACTTAAATTAACATCAAACAAACCCTTCTTGGACGCCAAGTACAAAATGAATATAGAATAAAAACTAAACTAAAAAAATTACAACACGACACAACACATCGATGACATGAAATGTCATGAATATGTAACAAATCATTCTAAACCTAGACCAAGGGTCACCATGGGGTGGATACGCTTCGTGAAGTCTAGGTATATCAACTGTGGGGGGTATTGATGCGGTGACATTCTCCCTCGTGTACTCGGAGTACGCCTGTTGGGAAAGTTCAATGGAGTTAACTTTTTTATATGCGGCTCCTCAATATCCATTGACTTGTGCTTGTGTTGCTTGCCACGAAGTGTAAATATCTGTATTTATCCCTTAAAATACTACATATGCCGGGGATGACATGTGTATACCTGCAAATAATAAAATATAATTGTATTTAGTATTTTTCCATCATCTTTTAAGACAAATGCATAATTAAAAATAAACACGATTTCATGAACTAACCTAATTTACTCAAGCAATATTTAGAGCAAATAGGAGATGGGCTCACATATAAAGTATATCAAATAAAAAACAACACACTTTCGCATAAATTTCTAGCAACAATGTAGTCAGGAACATGTAGTAATCTAGAACAATGAAGTCAGGAACAATGGGGCTCAATTTAACACTAATCTCATCTATAATAAACATATGATTCACATTATTTTTAAAGTTTAACATTTTAAGGAAGCTAACCGTTAAATTAATAAGTTATAAGTTCTAATTCTAACAACCTAAAATAACGACAATTACATCATAGGCTTAAAGGGATGAACAATCAAGATTTTTACATGTCACTCATATGACAACATCCTTTTTAACAAGAAAAATGAAAGGAGAGAATATGGTTCAATAAAAAATATACTAAGACATTTCCATGATAATTTCTTCACATTTCTATGGCCAGAATTAGGGGAATTTTCATCACAATAAAAAGAAGAAAAAAATCCAGTGCCAATGGGTTGTTGTTTCAAGTCTTTAGACAGATATGCAACTGAAAAATATGAAAATGCAAAATGATTCTTATAAATATGTTTCCTGTCACAAAACTTCAACATTTAGTATTTTTATGACACTAAAGGATGTAAAGGTACTATTGCCACTAAATTAATAGTTAGATATACGAGTGTTGATACCAAATTTAGTCTGCTGACATGGCTCAATCGAGTGAAGACACGTGGCAATCTGCGTGGCAACAACAAACACTTTCGAGGAACTCAGACGCTCCGAGGAACCATACTACAATGAGGAACACTGCATCCCCGAGGAACTCAGACGCTCCGACCTACAAGAACTCTCCGAGGAACTTTTGAGTACCGAGGAACTTTTGATTACCGAGGACCTTAGGCGGTCCGAGCTGCACCTCGGACAAAGCATTAATAGCCGAATAACCAATAGTTTGACTGTTCATTAAATGCTTATCATTCAGACGTATACACTTACAAGGCATTGAATGTATTACCCTTTCACATGTACATCATTTAATGTATTACCCTTTCACATTACAGCCTCAGGGCTATAAATACATTGTATTACCCTCATTGTAAGAGGAACGGAATTTCTTGATTGAACTTGTAATCGAGAATTCCCAAACAGTCATCAATAACAAAAACAGTGGACGTAGGCCATTCTTATAAGGCTGAACCACTTTAAAAGTTCTTTGTCTCATTTAATTTATCTATGATTAAATAATTAGATCTAATCTACTTTTTTTCATCAACAGATTGGCGTCGTCTGTGGGAAACGACTGGTAATATCGTTTTTCATCGAAAATAATTCATCACAAATGGCTGATATTCCAGAATCCAGCAATCGAAATGCTGGAAGCCCTCCAAATCCATCTGCTCCGCCAAATATTCCAGATCTGGCTGAAATAATGACAAATCTGGCTCAGGGCCAGACAGTCATGCAAGAAACTATGCGACAACTCATATAAACCATCCATGGCGGTGCTCCAACCCATTCAGGACTGCGAAGTATTCAAAGAAATACCCATTTACCTTCTTCACGTACTAGGCGTACTGATTCATATCGTACTGAGGAATCTGAAGATTTTTCTTATCAACCTGGACGAACTTCGTCAGTGCGGGCCACAGATACTGAACAACGTATCACTCTCTCTCCGGAAAGGACTAGTGCGCTATAGAGGTTAAGCAGGGTATCACCTTTTGATCGATTAGGACCTAGAAGGAGTATAAGTCCTCCTAAAGTCATATCGAGGAGTTTTCGACGACCATCAGATTTAAGGGAAGGATCTGCCCAGTCGCGACCAGCTGCTCGTCAAGATAGATCCCAGGAAGCCACATCAACTCGATCAGTTGCTCGAACCAACAGGCCCGAGGAAGGAAATGATGCATGGAAAGGCTCTATTCAGAGGCTGAAGGATAGATTATGGGAAATGGCTAAAGCCAAGAATCCTCTATAACGAACTTTTATTCGAGGAACACCTTTTGTCCAAGCCATTGTAGATTTTCCAACACCATCAAAGTTTAAAGCACCTGTTGTGACCCCCAAATATGATGGAAAGACAGACCCTGTCCTTCATATAGAACAATACCAAGCTGCAGCCGACATGTATGCTGTTCCAGATGAGATGAGATGAGATGCAGAGCATTCTTGGGAACTCTTACCGGATCTGCTCAAATATGGTATAATAATCTTCCTCGGGGTAAGATCTCAACTTTCTTTCAACTGGCCGAGTTATTCATTGGGAATTTCTATTTTGGGGCAAAGCCTGTTAAACGAGTAGCGCATTTGTTAAGTGTTAGATAAAAAGCTGGTGAAAGTATCAGAGATTATATAACTCGTTTTAATAACGAGAAGCTCGAAGTCATTAATTATGAGGAAAAGACAGTGATTACCGCCTTGATGTGTGGACTACTGCCCAACAAGTTGTACTACACTTTGGCCAAAGATCCACCTAGAACCATGTCAGATCTGATGGGAAAAGCGACCAAGATTATGAATGCCGAGGAGGCTATGGCTGCGAAGAAGAATATGGATTCCAAATAAACCAAGGTGGAAGGTGATAAAGCTAAAAAGAAAGAGCATAAGAACAATGGTAATGACAAACATTCAAGAACAAGGTCGACATGGGAAGTATTGAATAAATTTGATAATTATACTCCTTTGAAGAAAGACATCAACCACGTTCTAGAAGAAATCAAGAACAACGAGGAATTAAATTGGCCAGAGAAAATGAATGCAGGCCCCGAAAGGAGAAATAAGGCAAAATATTACGAGTTTCACAAAGATCATGGCCATATGACTAAAAACTGCATAGCTCTTCAGAATGAGATCGAAACACTCATTAGACGAGGAAAACTGGCAAAGTATGTTGATCGGAGGAATGATAAAAGAAACAACGACCGAGCAAGAGAGAGGTCTAGATCTCCTCGTCGAGCAGAGGAGAACAAGAAGAGAGACCATGAAGTTGATCCAGAAGACGACCCCGATATTTCCAAGAGACCAAAGCAGCCAGAACGTGAGGTATTTTCAATACGCTTTGGATCATTTGATTGTAATGTTATTACAGGTGGAGATGCAGGAGGATGAGACCTTACTATAGAAAGAAAAGTTTATCTCTGTGAGGCTCAAGCTTGCTCATACGTTCAACGAATAAATTTAGCTGAAGAGGATCGCCCGAGAAAGGTAAACAAAGAGAAATTGGTCATTGGCTTCTCAAAGAACGACCTCGCAGGTGTTCTATATCCTCATGATGACCCATTGGTGATCAAAATGAGGATGAAGGAGGTAATGATTTCAAGAGTACTGGTAGATAATGGTAGCTCGGCAGACATCATGTTCTACTCGTGCTTCGACAGTTTAAATCTAAAGCTATCTCAACTGGAGCCTTATCATAGACCCCTCCTCGGTTTTGCTGGCGAGAAAGTATTTCCACTTGGGACGATCAAATTGGATATATTCATTGGTACGTGGCCTGCTTGTCGGACATAAAGAATACGCTTTTTCGTGATGGATAAAAATGTTCAATCATCATACAATATCATCATGGGAAGAGTAATATTGAAGAAGTTCGAGGTTGTACCATCTACGGTACATCAATGCCTAAAATTTCCAACAAATTTTGGAGTAGGAGTTGTGAAAGGTGATCAGAAAGTATCTCGGGAATGCTATTATTCATCCGCCGAGCAAGAGGAACTGGAGGAATCAAGGAAAAATACTATTACCTATCAAGTGGATGAAGGTGCAGAAATTGAAACATTGGATCCTAGAGATGAGTCGCAACTCGTGAAGGGTCAAGTGGTGGAAGCTACTGAAAACATCATTCTGGACGACGAGCACCCTGAACGAACTACTCAAGTAGGTTCGTCGTTGAAAGCCTCTCTAAAACAGGAATTGATAACTTTCCTAAGAAGCAGAAAGCAAACTTTTGCGTGGAGTCATGAGGATATGCCCGGGATAGATCCAAATTTCTTATGTCACGAACTCAATGTGAATAAGGAGATCAAGCCTGTGAAACAGAGAAGAAGAGTATTTAGTCCCGAGAAGAATCAAGCTATACAGGAGGAAGTCGAGAAGCTCCAGAAAGCTTGCTTCATTGAAGATGTCAAATATCCAGACTGGTTAGCAAATGTGGTGATGGTGAAAAAGAAGAACAACAAATGGAGGATGTGTGTAGACTTCACCGACCTCAACAAAGCATGCCCAAAGGATCACTTTCCACTGCCACGAATTGATCAACTAGTGGATGCTACCTCGGGACACGAGCTACTAAGCTTCATGGATGCTTATTCTGGTTACAATCAGATTAAAATGAAACCTGAAGACAGGGAGAGTACTTCTTTCATTACCCCTAGGGGAACTTATTGTTATAATGTTATGCCTTTTGGTTTGAAAAATGCAGGTGCGACATATCAGCGGCTGATGAACAAGGTATTTACTGAACAAATCAGTTACAATATGGAGGTCTATATTGACGATATGCTGACAAAGAGCAAGAAAGTTGCCGATCATCTAGTTGACTTAAGTCAGACTTTTGATCAACTGGATAAATATCAAATGAAGCTGCACCCGTCGAAGTGCATATTTAGAGTACGAGAAGGCATGTTTCTCGTGTACATTGCTAATCAACGAGGCATTGAGGCGAATCCTGAAAAGATCAAAGCTCTATTAGGGCTGCGATCTCCAACGTCGAAGAAAGAGGTGCAAAGTCTTACAGGACGAGTAGTAGCACTCAACAGATTTGTATCGCGAGCAACTGATCGATGTCTCCCATTCTTTAAGACGCTCCGAAAGACTTTTGAGTGGAATGATGAATGCGAGAAGGCTTTCCGAGACTTGAAGAAATATTTGGGAGCACCTTCACTGTTATCCAGGCCAGTGATGGGAGAAAAATTATACTTGTATCTGGCAGTGTCCGAGAATGCAGTCAGTTCGGCATTGATAAGAGTGGAGAATGGAGTACAAAAACCAATCTACTATACAAGTAAGGCCTTCCGAGGAGCAGAGATCAGATATCCAAAGCTGGAAAAATTGGCACTAGCATTGATCGAGGCAAGTAGAAGAATGAAGCCATACTTCCATGCTCATACCATAGTAGTATATACTGATATGCCATTAAGACAAGCCCTTCACAAACCAGAAAAGTCAGGAAGATTGATGTGCTGGGCAATAGAACTCGGTGAATATGATATAGTTTATGAACCCAGATCATCGCTAAAAGGGCAAGCAGTAGCAGATTTTATAGCAGAATTCACCTATCCTGATACCCCCGAGGAGCAAAAGTTGCTCGCTGATCAACCTGTGGATGTTACAGGATCATCAAACACAAGCTCAGACCAACTTAGGTTGGTAAAAGGGCAAGTGGATGTTACAGGATCATCAAATTCGAGCCCAGATCAACTTAGGTTGGTAAAAGGGCGAGAAAAGATGATCGTCGAAGAGCAAGAAATATCAGGGGAGGACGAAAGGAAGCAACAAGTATTCCACCGAGGAACTCTGTCAGATCAGAAATTTGAAGACGAGTTACCTATATGGAGCTTGTATGTGGATGGTTTATCTTGCACTACAGGATGTGGCGCATGGATAGTTTTGAGCAGTCCGGACGAGGTCGGCATGGAATACGCCCTACGTTTCCAATTCAAAGCTTTGAATAATGAGGTTGAGTATGAAGCCATGATTGCAGGTCTTAGTTTGGCAAAAATCATGGGGGCGGAACAAGTTATTGTCTTCAATGATTCTCAACTGGTCATAAATAAAATGATGGGAGTATATGCAGCCAAAGGAGAATTAATGATCAGATATCATGCAAAGGCAAAGGAACTGGTGTCGGAATTTGCTGCTATTCATCTGGTCAGAATACTAAGAATGGAGAATGCGAGAGCAGACGCACTAGCTCGATTAGCATCAGCTACTCGTACCGAGCTACGAAGAACAATCCCAATTGAAGTTTTAGCTGGTCGGAGTATAGATGAAGATCTGACGATGAACTTTATTACCCTCGATTTAGGATCATCATGGATGGATCCCATCAGGGCATATATTAAGAAGGGAGAATTACCAATTGACAAGATCGCAGCCAAGAAACTGAAGTTTAAAGATGCTCGGTATGTATTAACTAACGGTATTATATATAGACGAGGAGTTATAGCAGGTTTGCAGAGATGTGTGCATCCCACCGAGGTGAAAGATTTAATTGAAGAGGTCCATGAAGGGTCCTGTGGAGCCCATGTAGCAGGTCGGACTCTTTTGCAAAGGGTGATGACGCAAGGGTACTACTGGCCGACGATGAGGGTTGATTGCATAGAGTATGCTAAGAAATGTGACAAGTGCCAGCGCTTTTCCTCCATCCGAAGAAATCCACAAGCATTATTGACACCCATCACTTCCCCTTGGCCATTTGCCATGTGGGGAATAGATTTGGTCGGGCCACTGCCAACGACCAGAGGAAGGTTCAAATACCTCATCGTCGCAGTGAATTATTTTACTAAATGGGTTGAAGCTGAGCCTCTCATTGATATGACGTACGACAAGGTGTACAAATTTATTTGGAAGAACATCATTTATCGATATGGTCTTCCTCATGCCTTCATCACAGACCATGGAACACAATTTGACAACGAGGAGTTCGCTGCCTATTGTCAACAGTCAAACATTTTGAAGATCCACTCAGCGCCAGGCCATCCTCAAAGCAATGGACAAACTGAAGTGACAAACAGAACGTTGCTGAATGGCTTGAAGAAAAGACTGGATGATGCGAAAGCAAATTGGATCAACGAGCTACAATCAGTACTCTGGGCTTATCGTACTACTCCCCGAGCAGCAACTGGAGAATCACCATATATGCTGGCATTTGGAAGTGAAGCTGTTATACCTATCGAGTTGGGCCTCCCAACACACAAGGTACTGAATTTCAATTCCCCTGTCAGCGACTTAATGAGAAGATTGGATTTAGACATGCTCGAGGAAGTTAGAGAAGAAGCAGCCATCAGGAATGCTGCATACCAACAACGAACAGCTTTGTTCTACAATAAAAGGGTGAAGAAGTGTGACTTGAAAGAAGGAGACTATGTGCTAAAGAAGGTAATTCAAAAGCACAACAAACTGGAAGCAAATTGGCATGGACCATACCGAGTTACAAAAGTTGTTCGACCAGGAACTTACCGAATAACAACTTTAGAGGGGGAGGAGTTTAAGAATGCATGGAACGCAGAGCACCTGCGCAAGTATTATCAGTGATGTATATTCTCATGCAACGCAGTTCCGTCAGTATGAATAAAATGAAGATATTCTGCCAAATTCTCTCCTTTTATTGAAATTTTTTTGGGGAATACTAGTGCTACACACTACTCGTCAAAACTCGGACTAATTAAATTTATTCTCGAAAACGCCAACTAAGGTGGGTCGAGAAACAAATGTATTCCTCTGGGAAGTAAAACTTGTATTCCTACGGGAAGTAAAACTTGTATTCCTCCGGGAAGTAGAATAGGAAGTAAAGCTTGTATTCCTACGGGAAGTAAAATTATGTATTCCTCCGGGAAGTAAAACAATGTATTCCTCCGGGAAGTAAAACAATGTATTCCTACAGGAAGTAAAACTATGTATTCCTAAAAATGCCAACTTATGTTGGTTAGGAAGTAAATGTATTCCTCCGGGAAGTAAAACAATGTATTCCTACGGGAAGTAAAACTATGTATTCCTAAAAACGCCAATTTATGTTGGTTAGGAAGTAAATATATTCTCGAAAATGGCAACTAAAGTTGGTCGGGAGGTAAAATTATTCCAGAAAGTGCCAAAGCTCCTCGTAGAGGAAAAATCCACTAACTATGGTTGGTCGGGGATAAAATCCCACTAACTGTAGTTGGTCGAGAAGGAAAATTTACCGACCTTGGTTGGTCGGAAACATTTGATGAATACGAGAAAGTGATCGAGCAGAATTTTTTACTATTACTAAGTTGGAACAAAACATCATTTTTGCCAAATGACTACCACAAATTCAAACTACTCGACAATAAGTTGGTCGACAAATAACACAATATTGTTATCTTTTTAACAGATACACAATCACAAATGTAAAGTGTTACAGAACAATAGCAGTCAAGATTTGCAAATAAAATTATTTCATTAAATGTAGAATGAAATACATCAGGAATGAAATACAAATTTATTACATCAATATTCCTATTTTATTGGTTTTTTCCCCTCTGCTTTTGAAACAGGTTCCTCGCCAGCAGGCGGATCATTTAAAGCAAGAGGAGAATTTATGAAGTTAAGATCTTTTAACATCCTGATATTCATCACGGATGGTCGATCTAGGAGATGCTCGGGACGAGATATCTCGACATTTGAATGGAGATTGTAGTCACCGAGATATTTGGAAATTAAGCATCGAGGAATGGCCCGAGCAGGGATCCAACTCATATCAAGTTTGAATGGTGGCACGGGTAGGTCGAGCAGCCCAGGATCATGGTAGTCCCACAGGTAATGACCCTGTTCGAGTTGCAGCACACCTAAGGCATTCAGCCATCCCTGTTTGCATTCTGGATACGATCGTCCAAGTGGTAGAGAGCCTCGTTGTAGCCAGTCATCCATAACTCCCTAGGCTGCTTGTGAAATTGATAGGTCAATCTTTCCAGCTGCTCGTGGACGTTTTTGATGAAGAGTTCTTTATTCTCCAAGATAGATTTCTGCGCAGAAAGCTGCTCTTCCAGGTCCCTGATTTTCTTAGACATCTCAGCTAATGCCTGGTTCTTCGCCATCAGCTGGAAGGCCTGGTTCTCTAAAGCAGATTGAGTCCTCTGTTCCTCGACAGGAATCCGAGCAGATCTTGCTCATCCCCGGGGAGCTCTTTCTCATCCACGAGAAGATGTAGAGGGGACAGCTCTTTTCAAGGTTTCCAATTCTTCCCTCAGGTTGGCGTTCTCGACTTCCAAGAACGAGAATCCCTCCTCAGTCACTGGGACCAAAGCATTTGAGGTGGAGGCAACAGATTTTAATTGAGATACTTCTCTTTGCAAGTTGTTATTTTCTTGCTCCAACAACTCGGCTATTTGCATGTGCTCCTCGAACTCGGCTTTCAAAGTTCGTTCCCTCACATCGTAAGCAGCAAAACACTTCTCGTATCCCTTGTCGGCAACGATTTGCTGATACTTCTTCTCATACCCCTCGTGCAAGAGGGCAGTGGATTCCTTATATTATTGTTGAAGGTCTTCAAAAGTGCCTTGGAGATCCTCAATCATATCATAATAAGCTACATTATTGGCCACCGCACGATCAAGCAGACACTTCAAATATTGGTAAGCTTCAACTGCCTGTTTCGAAGCATCTTGGCCGAGGATGTCGATGATTTGTGCTGCACTCATATCTGTGTGACCAGCTTTAAAATATTCATTGCATTGCCTCAGCAGCTTTGTATCGTGAGCAGATAATAATTCCATCCTGGCCAAAAACTAGTAGAGGAAGAAAAAGCAATAATCAATGAGAGTACCAACAGAGCATGAAGAGAAGAAACAACAGTGTGCATAAACAAAAGTTCAAATTTTATTATATCACAAAATTCAGAGTTACATATTCAGGGTTACATTTGACAAAGAAAAATAAAATAGAGATAAACCCGAACAACTCTACACCTTTTCCTTATCTCCCAAAACCTTCTCGGGAGGCTGGGACGAGGAGGTAGGTTGCTCGGAGGGAACAGAAAGTTGCTCGGGGAGCGCTGGCAGTTGCTCGGCTGAAGTTCCTCGTTAGCAGGCTGGATGGCTGAGGGATGAGAGACTTGATCTCCCATCACCATGGAAGACTCTTCAGAGGCAGCTTCGTCCTCTTCTTCGTCTTCAGGAGTTGGAGGGAGACCAGGGATGTGTCGCTGGAAGAGTTCAGAAGTTTCATCAACCTTCATCTCCTGTAGAGCAACGACCCACCCATCTCTAAAGTATTTGAGGCTGCCATATTCGACTTGCGACATCATGGCAGCCAAGCCTTTATTCCACCCCTTATCCCAGCCAGCGCTGAAAGATTTCTTCACAGACAATTTCCTCTTTAATTTCTCCGAGGAAAGCTTCTCGGACAGAAGATTTTCCGTAACCTTCAGTTTATTCTCAGTTTCTTCCTTCTGCCGACTTACTTCCTGAAGCTGTCCCAACTTTTCCTCAGCAACCTTGAGTTTATCTTCAAACTCCTCAGCATTCTTGAGCTTCTTTTCAAGCTCTTTATTCTTCTCCTCCAGACTATTTAATTTTTTCTCCAACTCCTTGGAGACTTCAACAACTTGAGCCTTCTCCTGCTCAGTTGAGGTAATTTTCTTCTCCCAAGCAGCCTTGTCAGCATCATGCTTCTGACGAGAATCTTCCAAAGATCGTGTCAAACCCATCAGAGCTTCCTCCACACCAGACGAGGAGCTTGAAGCTTTAATAGCTTCATCCTTCTTCAAAATTGTATTAAAGCAGCTCACCAACTGTAAAAGAAAATGAAAGCAAGTCAGAGACAGATATAACAAGGAAAAAATGAAAAGTTCAAAACAATAGGACTTACAGAAGCAATGTGGCGAGCTGCCAATGTGGTAACTATGTCCCGAGAAAGGTTTTCTTCAATACCTTGGATCTCGGGAATGATCCAAGTCTTCACCGAGCTCATAGCAGAGTTCGGGGGAACAAAAGTAGGAACTCCACTAGTCGGGGGCTGAGAGACGGTGTCAGCCAAATTGATCGAGGAGCTCTTCTTCAGCCTCCTCGGAGGAACGGGAATAGTTTCGACCAAGGAAGAACTCTTGGTCGGTGATATGACAATCACCTCGCCTGGAGCAGCAGCCTTGCTCGGGGTCACTGAAGGCTTCCCGGCAACCTTCGCGGGAGCAGCTGGAGGGGCTGCATCAATTTTCTTTGTCCCTTCTGAGACATCATGTTTACTTCTTTTTGCCTCTCCAACACCAGAGGCAGATTTATCGAAAAGGGTAGGAGGTCTTCTTTTCTTCATCCTTTCACTTAAAGGAACGTGTGACTCAGGCGAAGAACTGGTAGAAGCTGGTATTGGCTCTGCGTCGTTTATCACCGGACGAGCAGTGAAAGAAGTTGTGTAACTCTTGTACTGAAGCAGATACGAAGATGACCTAATATGCTCATCGGCAACAGTCTGATGCAAACTCCAGATAAGTTTTAAGTGCCTTATATTAACGTCTGCCTCTTTTGGACACTTTTTTTTGTTGTCAACTGCAAACAAATCAACATTAAAATATCAGTGGCACATTTTATCAAACATAAAGGAAGCATAATCTCAAAATAAATAAAATAAAATAAAAATAACCTATCCCATTGCCATAGGGAGGGCATCTGGGACCCTGATACACTTCATCTCCAGATAAAGGAGCATGTTGCCAATTTTTTATAACAACCCCGTGCTCAAAATAGTCCCTATTGGCATCCGGGAGATTGACCACTAAAGCCATATTTAAAAATCTAGTTTTTAAATAAAAAGTGTTATCACCAACAGCCCATCTATAACAAAACATGATTTCTGGAATTCCTATGCGAGTTCCATGAATTTGATTTAGTCTATGAACCCCATTAACTATTCTCCATGTATTGGGGGCTATTCTTGCAGGAACCACGTCAAAGTGTTGACAGAATTCCAGACATAGAGGGTTTGGAGGAAAAGAAAATCCACACTCAGCAACGAAGAGACTGGGGAACCAATGTCCCTCAGCCAAACGAAAATAGTCTGAAGGCTCAGAAAGCTCTTCCAAAACAACCCAAGAGGGAATAGAAAAATCAGAGCTAAATTTATCAAGAGATTCAACAAGGTAAACCATGATGAATAAAGGAAATGAAGAAGAAGGAAGAAGATCTTACAGAAAAAGAGTGGATCTGTTGACAACGAACGATGCAAAGGATGAACGCACAAGAGAGTAAGACAATGGAAAACTCGAAGATACAAATTTGAAAAAGTAGAAGACGATGAGATTGTCTGTGACGCTTAAATACCTTGCCTTGGGAAAAGGAAAAAGTAATGAGTACGAAAAGAGACGGTTACGCTACCGGCAGCTAAAAAGACAAAAAGGGCGCGACAATCGAAGCGGTTATAAAAATTCAAAAAAGCCTAATTCTATGAATTTGGAAGGAAAAATAAATACAAGGAAAATACTCCAAAAAATCAGGAGGACCATTTAAAGCTACCATATTCCGAGAAAGAATGTTCCACACTCCTCAAATTTCGAACTATGAAACATTGGGGGCTTCTGTTGATACCAAATTTAGTCTGCTGACATGGCTCAATCGAGTGAAGACACGTGGCAATCTGCGTGGAAACAACAAACACTTCCGAGGAACTCAGACGCTCCGAGGAACCATACTACAACGAGGAACATTACATCCCCGAGGAACTCAGACGCTCCGACCTACAAGAACTCTCCGAGGAACTTTTGATTACAGCGGACCTTAGGCGGTCCGAGCTGTACCTAGAACAAAGCATTAATAGCCGGATAACCAACAGTTTGACTGTTCATTAAATGCTTATCATTAAGACGTATACACTTAAGGGGCATTGAATGTATTACCCTTTCACATGTATAATATTTAATGTATTACCCTTTCACATTACAGCCTCAGGGCTATAAATACATTGTATTACCCTCATTGTAAGGGGACCGAAATTTCTTGATTGAACTTGTAATCGAGAATTCCCAAACAGTCATCAATAACAAAAACAGTGGACGTAGGCCATTCTTATAAGGCTGAACCACTTTAAAAGTTCTTTATCTCATTTTATTTATCTGTGATTAAATAATTAAATCTAATCTTATTGTTTACATCAACAACGAGCTAGATAAATCTACCGTTACGAGCCCAATTAACTCTACATTTTAAACAGTGTATCAGGTCAAATGCTTGACTTAGATATAATAACCGCCGTGTTGCAAAAGCTGTCACATTACGGGCAAACCACATCTAATACAATGCGAGTACGACCGCCAAATGCAATTTTAGCTATCATCTATACACACAGTGCAAAGAGGATTGACCTTACTGATTATGTGATTGTGATAATAGCTAGATCCAAAGAAACTTATGCAATATACATGGTCAATGAATCAAGTACTACCACCACAATCACTTTTCCATTAGATATACTGTAATGGAAGTAAAGCCCTAAAAAGGAAATCAATGAACTAAGTTTCCCTAGACTCGAACATAAAGCATTTGAATATCAACAAGTTTTGTCTTCATGACCATTTTATTATTTGTATCCAATTTTCCCTTCCTTAGATAGGGACTCACATATTTGTTCTAAAAGTTGGACTGTATAGGGTGTTAAACGTAAGTCAATACAGATTATTAACTTGCATATTAATGTTTTCTCCTAATTTTGTTTTTGGTCAAAATATATGTTCATTATACAAGAATAGTTTGGGATTACGCAACTTAATATGGTAAGCAGTTCAACCAATGGACTATAAACTAAAGAAGATGACTAAATTATTATTGTGTTTTACCCTATCTAAACTGTTGGTGTACCACAAGGATTACAATAAGAAACAGTAGACTTTTTGATTCTCAAACTGCAGTAGCATATCAAGGATACAAAGGAATTCACAAAGGAAGCACGATGCACTAAAATACGATGAGAATATTCATGTGCCTAATAAGGAAGGGAACTCGAAAAACAGAATTCTTTGCAGCTGATACATAGATCACTCGAGAACAACTTCACTGAGTTAATATCTCCCTCATGTTCGTGAAACATACGGACTAATCAACTTGAAACATGAGTGTCCCACGGGCGAGCAGTTGCATCGCAAGAGCCAGACGTAAACATGTTTGAGTTTGACCCATTGATTGAGACACTCAGCACATCAGCACCGTGCCCGGTTTGAAATTTACCTCTAAAAACAGAAGTTCTCAGGCCGGTAGTTATATCCCATAAGAGACATGTCTGATCACCATAGATGGAAATTATTATACATTCAAGATCGACAAAATTATTTTACATGTTAGTTTGAGTTTAAATAAGAATGTGTTGGCAAGTTTCACATCAACGTGCGAGGAATGAACGGTGCGAACATCCACTAACTGCTTGATTTTAGGGTGAAAATTGAAGCGTAGGTGCAAGGGTTATGTAGTGTAGAGTAATGGCAATAGTGTGTATCCCATTGATAATTGTTTTTTTGGTTTGAGCACTGCTTCGGGAACCCATACCGAGTAACCTCACTATCTATTGAACAATGATACGTCTAGTTTTTTTAGAATTTAAAAATTACATAGATAAAGACTCACCTACTTTAGTACCTCTAAACTGAAGCTCGTTCTTAAGTTAATTAGTAGATTCAAATAAAATTTAGTCAGCAGAGAGCTTACCTGAGAGGTTAGAGGCCAAAATACTATGACAAATGTATAATGTTATGGCTAAAAATACCCAAGGCAGCATGTAGAGATAGTTATGATTATATTAGGTGGCAGTAAATACCTACTAAGCTTAGTTCAATGACCAACCTCATCCCACCACAAAGCTTTATGATTGTCCAAGCGAAGGTGGACAAACACCTCAAAAGATCCAACACCTTGGTGGAGCAACTGTTACAAGGCTAAACGTTTAACTGACCTGGGGTGGACCACAACTTCAACAAAAGACCATACGTCTCAGTCCTCCTTTATTTTTGGTATTATACATCCATGAATTTGTAATCTTATTTGGATAAATGGCAAACATTTTACAGAACGGGATCTTAATGAAAAATCACTGAGATGAGGTCAGAACTTGTCCTGGAAAATAGACCTCTAAGGGATAAGACTAACAATTTGAAGAATAAAATTGTGGGATGAGGTTAGGACTCGAAATAATGGGCGAGCATATCACAAACTAGACCTAAGTTGAAAAAAGACAAACTTTCTCAAAGGTTAGCTCATATGTCCAGAGCAGCCCTAACGACTGGTGAGTTGATGGTGTCGACAAAACATGGCCTAGTAGGAGAAGCTTATAGTTTTAAATTGATTGCAAAAGATGTATACCTTTTTAATAAGAACAAATGTGCATACAGATATAAAAAGAACTTGAAGCTTAAATTCCAAGTAGGAACGGCCAAACCTCTGCCCTTAAATTAGGATCAACACCCTGCATCAAATATATAATTAGGATCTGCTGTAACAATTACTTTGATCACTTTCAAAAAAGCTATTGTAATAATTACAAAAAATAGAAACAAAAGATCTCAACAAGTATAATAAATTAAAACACAAATGGAATCCTACAATGAAACTCACTGTTGCATCCATTATGGATCATACAAATCACAAATGGTTTGAGTAATCAGTTTTATCAGTTCAACATTTAAAATAGTCCCAATTTGAATCAGTTCTACATATAAATCAGTTCCATAATCATACGTGCTCTATAATCAAACACAAAACCAGTTGTATAATCATATACAACACATTGATTTATGGCCATGTTAAAGACAACATTAATTTATGGTCATTTACCATACTCTGACCCATTGCATCTCCATTTATGATTTTATTCTCCAGATTTGCTCTTTTATTATTCAATTTTTAATCGAGAGATGATCTTAATATGATACCATAAAAATCTTACTTTGATCTTAATAGGTCGTATCAAGTTGTATTAAGTTCTTATTGGTTTTGTGTCTAAAGTGGGTGACGTTTTTACCGAGTGAGAAAACAACATTCGTTAACGTAAAGGTCTCATCTATAAAATTTTCTATTAGCACACTAAATTATACAACAGTATGGCATATATATTGTTTACTTAAATCAATGACTCTTGACCGTCAAGGGTTTTAACGGGTAAAGCGAGTTATCATCAAATTATTCTTTAACTCTCATGTTAGGATAATCGAGATATGAACAAAATCATTAATGTTCCACCCATAAACCAATTAGTTTGTTGCATGATAAGTGCACCTAACTAAACAACTAAAATTGAATCGTCTCAGATTGATGTAAAGATGCATAAAATTTCAAGTGATTTCCAATTTGAACAATTTTTTCACTTCAAACTCTACAAACCCAAAATCAGATCACGTGTAGAAATTAAAACAAAACAATGTTTCAAAATTTAAAGAACCAACCATTCTGAATAATATTACAAATTCAAAAGAGATTTTTAATAATGAACAAAAACTTCACAACGATAATAATGAACAAAAACTAATAATAATAACTACAGAGTGATGAACAAAAACTACACAACGATGACAAAAGCTATGAACAAAAACTCAAAAGCGATGAACAAAAATTACTGTACGAGAGTGATGAATAAAAATTACATCACATTAATTAATGAACAAAAACTACACGGTGGATAATAATAATAACTGCACATCGAAAAAATAGGTCCCCAAGGTCACGACGAATAATAATAATAATAATGTAATGTGTAATAACAATAATAATAATAATAATGTGAGCACAATGATGTAAAAATTACATCACAGCGAATAATAATGTGATGTGCCTAAACCTATCTCCACACAACACAGTGGTGAAATGGGGATTCTTCACATCGAAAAAGAATGAAACGGGAAATGGAGGTAATCATAACTCATGGATGAAATGGAGATTCTTCACAGATGAAATGGAGATTCTTCACACACTTATCATAGAGCCAAAAGGAAATCTCATAGAGGGAAACTAACAGAGAAAGCGGGAGTTGTGATAAGAGAGGAGAGAGAAGAGGGAAATTAAAGCTAGGTCAAAAAATTTGTAACCCCTAACAGCAGTTACAAATTAAGTGTTAGGATAGAATTTATAACTCCTAGGATAGGTAACAACTTTTTGACTACTAGTAGAAGTCATAAATTATATTTTAGGCCAAAATTTGTGACTGCTAGTAGCAGCCACAAATTAAGTCTTCTGCCAAAATTTGTGACTGCTCGCAGTAGTTATAATTTTGTGACTATCATAAGAGTCATAACTTATGTCTACTGATAAGTTTGTGAGTGCTTGTGACAGTTATAAATTTGTGACTGCTTATAAGAGTCACAAATTAATTATATGGCAACATTTACGACTCTCATTAGCAGTGACAAACCAATTTACTCAAATTTATCATTACCCAATGATTTTATTACTCCTAATGGCAGTTACAAATAATTTTGCGAGTGCTCCCGGGAGTCATAAGTTTGTCACCCCCATTACCAGTAACGAAATTGACATTTTGGTGTAGTGATATCTTGGGCGATGATAGCATTGTCCATCGTCTATCTTCTAGGAAGAAATATCGATTGAAAATAGCTCACCAACTCAAACATGATATGCCTGAGCCTATTGGCCATGATATTAGACACAATTTTATAAGAGACGTTATTAAGAGTGATCGGTCTAAACTGAGAGATGGTTTCAGGATTATCTACTTTAGGGATTCAGGTTACATGTCTTTCATTAATGTCGAAAGAAAACTTTTTTAGATGAAACGTGCAATGAAAAAGTTGGCGAGATTCGGGCTCACTTTATCCCAATAGTGCAGATAAAACATAGTTTGCATCCCACCGGGACTCGGAGCTTTTGGATGCTTCATCTCAGAAATCACCTCCTTGATTTCATGGAGGGCTATATGGGCCATAAGGTGTAATACCCCGTAATTTTTAATGACTTTTAAAATGGGTTATATTTTAAATAAATGAATTAATTGGACTTTATTATTAATTAATTCATTTGGTTTTATCCGAATTGAGGATATTAAAATGGATGATTCTAAATATTACTTAAAGATATTTAGGTAATATATGAATGTGATGCTATTGATATGGCTGTGTGATACTAATCCGGTAATTTGAATTTTAGTCGGACGCGGTATGGGACGTGTCGGGATTAATTTTTTTTAAATTAAATAGGAAACTTATTTTTACATCAACCTTATAGTTGTTTTGACTGCGTCGTTGCATCCGAAAGGGTTGAAATAGTCAGAAAAGTCTATTTGGATGTTGATATTGGGTCTCGGGTCATTTGGAAATGAAAAGACACCCAAAAAGGGCATTTTGGTTATATTTACAGGGGGTGAATAGTGATTTCGGAATTTATCCTATTATAAGTATTTGGAGATTAAGTGTACGTGGGCTATTCATCTCCTCTACACAAAATAGAGAAGTTATCTTCCTAGAGAGAGTGAAAGGTTGCTTGGGAAGGGAAAAGCTTACTTGGGAAGGAGAAGAACAAAGACCAAGGATCACCACCATCAACCACCACCGGAGGTTCACCGGAGAAGGGAGAACCACCTGAGATATACTACACCAAAGGATCAGACCTTCAGTAAAGGCAAGTGTTTGATAATGGCAATCTAAGTTTGTATATTGTCCATGTTAGAATAATTATTAAAAGAAATGATTTTTCATGTTTGGAAGAAATAATGGAGTTGTTAAATGGATTTCTGGAAACTGAAAATATATAGGAATCAAACTCATGTTATAGGTAGTTAGTAATCCACGAAATAATCATGAATCTGTTGAAGAAATTCTGGAAACCATTGTTATGTTCTTGAAGATAGTATGTTGATGATTTTCTGGAAATAAGGATAGAAACATGCTTTTAATTCAATCTCTTGATGATTCTAGGATGATTAAATCATTAGAAAACATTTGTATATGTTGGTATACCATGTAGTAAGGATTGTAAGTCATTTGGGATATTAATATGAAGGTTTGAATGATAAAAAATGGCTAAACCCGTAGTTGCAGAAATGCAGAAAAACCAGGCTGTTACCTGAGTGATCGATCGATCGACACCCTGCCTTCGATCGATCGACCTCCCAGAATTCCTAAAGTTGTTTCTTTTTAAATGTTGATTCTTATCCCAAACTTTTTGTAGATCTTTGGTGATTATTAATTGGATATGATGGAACTTAAAATAGACCAGTAAGCCCTAGTTGAGATTTGAATAAATTTTATTAGGATTTAATTGATTAAGAATAATGATAATTAATCTAAAGGAATTTCGATTGCTAGATTCATTTGTTGGATTCTAATTGAGATTTCATGAGGATTAAAGATAGGACCAGTAGGGGTGATTTAATATAACACCTGGGTATCCTTAATTTTACAAGAGGGTTTAATCCTAAGTGAAAGAAGATGTGTTTATAAGAGATTTGAAATTACTGGTTTTAATTTTAATTAAAGGGAGAGTTTGATTCGTAGTGATTCGGGAGATATGACGATATGGACCAGTAGGATATTAGTGACTTCTTACTGAATATATGTTGAGGAAAAACCTATTTGAACCTTGAGTATTGAGTGAGGCTCGGGGATAATTAAACTAAGAAGTAACGTTATGATATATTAATACGCGGGATTCAAAGAGATATAATGCTACGTATAGGAATAATCTAAGGGTAATGTAAGTACCTTGTTAATAGTATAATATAGGTATGATAATGCCTATTTGATTGATTGATGATTATGTGTATGACATACCTAGCTTACTTGCTATCGATAGGGAGGTTTGCGCGTGAGGGCAGTCATATCCTGATGAATCCATTTGATCTTTGATTTGTCGCTCGAAAACATAGGTCTATGAAAGACTTATCGGGGAGTTGATAAGTCCGCTGACTATGGGAACGTAGGTATGTGCGTGGCCCGTGGGTATGAGAACTATGTTCGCCTCCAATTTGTACGTTGTTATTTGTGGTTCGAGAAATCTTTACCGAACCCTTAGTCCCCTATTCGGCGACCAGCGATGATGGGACATGATAGCAGAGTAATGCATTGCACTGCAGCTGTGACTCGGGGTGTCGTATTATATATGAATATATATATAATGCATTAAATGAATGAATGTATATAGTGGTTAAATATATCTACTGTGTGATAATTGTAGATAACGGAGAATTGAGAAAAGAATTGAAATAAGTTAACGAATATTTATTGAAGTGATTAATTCATATTAATGAGAAATGATTCATGTTAATGGGAAACGATTCACATAAATGAGAAATGTAAATGAATGATTATATGACGTATGGTATGGGACATGCGGGGTTATGATATGGGAATGGAATCATATTTTGGAAACTAGAAAAGAGGAACCATTAACTAGGAGGTTAATAGGAAACGGTAAGTGTGCACTCTAGATGAGAGGTGAGAATAGCAAGTGAGAGTGGGATGCTAAAATGTACATAATAAATGATTTATTGCACTTGTTAAATACTTGCTGTTTTAAAAATCATTTTTCACAATCGGGCTCTGACCCGTTTCCTTGCATATTCTCTTTTTTATTGTATCTTCTATATCAGGTGTCCAGCAGCAGAAACGCCAACCTTAGTTGATTTTCACAAGCTATGGAGTATTGCTTAGACGCTTACCTTCTCTTGATTCACAGTGATCTTTTAGTTAGGGCATGTCACCCAAAGGATTCAGTTATCTTTTCCTTCAGGTCAAATACTATTGTATTTGTGTCTTTTTAATACATTTAATATTGTTGGGGTTACTGTAATGGATTAATATTATTTGGGAATGTTTATTCCAATTGCATTTAAATTATTTTGTGTTATCTATTCGGTTATCAGTGTTGTAGAATAAAAATGTGTTGTGTTATTCTTAAACTAGAAATGGATTTTGTTGAATTAAAATTTGGAAAGTTTTTAACACTAGCTTAATTGGGTATTGGGTGAGTTGTAAATGTTTTCGACAGTGATGCTAAGAATGAGCCAACTGTATATTCTGTTTTAATTTGGTATGGGACTGGCTACTCGGTATTTAATTAGGCGGGGTGTTACATAAGGATGCTATTATCCCGAGTACCAACATAAATGTCATTAAAAATCTCAACACCCACGAGATTACCACTATAATTATTAGTAAGAATACCCTCAAAATAACTTTGTATATGTTCTCCAATAATTTTCGGGTCGTCCCTCCAAGCACCCTCAACCTTTAGGCAATCATCCATATTCCTCTTTTGCTCAAGGATGGTCGAGATATGAAAGAGTTTTATATTCATTTATCCATAAATGAGTCATTGTATATGAGACTTTTATCTCCACAAACTCTCATATTGGTTAAGGATATCAATGTAATCGTTTATAAAATTCCTCTATAAAATATCCAAGATATGGGAGAAACTATGCTATTGTCCAATTTGAATAAATTTCAGTCTATCCAAAATTATTCTTTTGTTTTGAAAGATATTTCCAAATATATTTTTCTTCCAGGTTTTAGCATAGTTTGTGTAAGTAATGATGTTGTAATTTAAGTTTGCATCATCATTCTAAGAATTATTAAAAATATCATCGAAACGTGGGCAAAAAAATTAGCTAGCCCAAAGTTGACAAGGTTTAGGAGGAAAGTTAAAATATTTTCCATCTGTATTAATAACCATCGAACAATGATCTAAAGAAGTCCACAGGATGTTAGTGACCATCGCATCAGGAAATTTTAGCCACTCTAGGTTCCCAAAAGCGCTATCCAACCGAACCAGGATACAAATAAGCTCCTCCCGTGGAACCCCACATATTTTGGTACTCAGGTTGATCAAGTCTAATTATTAAAATATTACTGGCTGTTAAAATAATTATATACCATTCTTAGCATGAATAGATCAAAAGAAACACGAGACAAATGCATAAAAGTGATATGAAAATCCTCCATGTAAACTCATAAAGGAAAGTACACCATCATACCAGATAAAGATAATAATGTCCCAACATAAATCCTCAAAACAATCCCAAATGAAGCTTTAACTAATATAAACTAAAACCAAGTCTCAATATACATGCCACTGAAATGTTTGAATATGACTAGATTGGAATTAAAATGATAGACTAAGTAAGGTTGAAACCCACATCGTCTCTGGTACTGGAATCCTAAATGAGTGAGAGATGAAGTATGTGTGATAGCTCGAACAAGGGAGAATAAACCGAAGGTCTAACTCCAGCACCTAAAGTCACCTCATAAAACATATGGGTCAAAATTGTAGCAAGTTTCTTAGCTACTCAACTTAGAAAAATTATATACACATATGATAAAATCACAGTTTATATATATAATCTAAATGAATGGACCATCACATAAAACGCAACCTCATAATGCATTAAAATAATTTTAATTTATTTCATTAATCAATTAACACGTAATAGACATGCGCTCATTCACCCCGATTGTCTCAAGAACATCTGGTGCTCCCAATCAAACCATCACACAATCCGTATGCCTGGTTCACAATGCCGAAATACCCGTAGCACCCTGCTACGTGACGCCAATATTCCCCAACTTCGTGTGACACAATAACAACCTATCATAAATCAAGCCAATCAAATATCTCAGCACAAGGGTATTCCTCCTTTGCACTCACCCATTTATTCGCGTTTCACATGTTCAATTATTATTGACATTCTCAAGTTTAAACGAGTTTTATCACTCTAAAGAGTGCATTATTTTGTATATTTTATACCCAAATTTATACTTTGTTAGCCCCATTTTATTTTATCTACTAAGTTCTTAGGATCATTTTGTTAAATGAAAAAATCAAGAATAATTGAATTCAAATTTAAAAAGATAATTTTAAGGTAAAAATAGGCATTTCAATAATTTTATAATCTTCTTGTACTAATTTGTGAAAACGTTGGCTAATGATTTTTTTTAGGAAATGATGAATTTGGAGCAAATTGAAGATCAACTCGAGAAAAAGATGAAAAACCAATTTTTGTTGTCATTAAAAAAAAAAGGCTTTTCTTGTGTTAATTTGTAAAAAAGTTACCCAATGAATGATGAAATTTGGACCAAATTGAAGATCAAATGGAGAAAAACACGAAAAAGTTGATTTTGCGATCGTTCCAAAAAGATGTTTTTTATGAAGAAAAGGTTAAAAAAAATTATTCTCTGAACTGGTCGAAATTCGGCAAGCATGCTCGACAATAAAAAATAAGAGTCTCCATGTGGGCGAAAATTAAATATCTCATTTCTATCCAAATCTAAAGTAGGTGGAGTGTTTGGTTTCAACACTATTATTTGGGTGATTGGAAAAGACTTTTCGACCAATTAAAGAAAGACTCACCTCAACACAACTTTCTCCCATCCGTCATTATAAATATAGAGCAAGGCAGGAGGTTTAAAGGAGATTTCGGTTGAGCTATTTTTAGAACCAAAATTATGTCAATTTATCTTTCTAGTGTTTGTGAGATTATTATGTGCAACTTTTTGAAGAGGGTTATTCCTGGTTGTAATAACGTTTTGAACCAAAGTTTATAAGTTGATTATTGTAATGAGAATTATATCTTCATTTTGCAATATCTAGTTATTCATTATGCTAGCTTAGATTTAATTGCTAGGATTATATGAAGTTTACCTATGTTTTGTTAGTGCGTGTTTGATCAATTTAATTATTATAGATTCCCTACATTATTTTATCGTTATAAAAATTCAGTATTCATATGAGAGTAATATTTTAACCTTCAAAATTGTATTGTTTATTCATATTCTTTGATTTTATGTGCTTACGTTTGATGAATAATGCTTATGTTAATTTATTTGACAGTCCATGCTTATGTTTTATATAAAATGCTTAGAAATGATATTTTGAAAAAAATATGGATTTTTTCAATCTAAAAAGAGATATAATATATTTTGAATTGAACTTCAACATTTTCCTCATTTGAAATTATACGCGAATATATTCGGTAAGTTTTGAGTTATAAAAGGGAATTTCGAGTTAGACTAATTATGTATAATATAATAAAAATGACAAATGGATCTGAAGTCCTAGTCCATATTTGTTACATACTTTGTGTTTTAGCTTTTTATTTGCGCTTAGTTTATTCTACTTATACATCTTATTTTTACACCCATATTGTTTAGTTGGAAAGTTTCAATTTAGAAACTTAATTAAATCCTTGTGGATTCGACCCGTATTTGCATTAGCTATACTATCGACCCATTGGCATAGGCATTGCTCTAATATACATCACCTGACCCGATATCATAAAAAGAATAGCATAGCCCTTATAGTCTATATGAGCCTTGTATCTAACAAACCACTCAACACCCAAGATCACTCCATAAGAGTGGGTATCTCAAACAAACAAATTTTCCATGAAACACAACCTACCAATGTAAATCTCCACATCATCACAGATATCTAAAATCCGAATAGATACACGTAACGGAGTAGCTATCGATAAAGACCCATCAAAAGCTGTAGGTTGCAAACTAGATAAATTCACAAACTACATGATATGAATTAGCGTATGGCGCCGATTTCAAACAAAACTCTATCCAAGGTGCCAATAAACGTAAAACATACAGTCCACTGTTGGACCTGCCCCTGTCCCTCATGTTGGGGATGCCCCATCTGATAAACTCTACCATATTGAATCTGGGGCTGCTACTGTGCAACCGGTAGTGCTGGTAATGCCACTACCAGTTATGACCTCGGTGCTGGAAGCTGTGTAGGTAGATATGGTTGTTGCTGGGGCCTAAAGCCATATTGGCCCCGCCCTTGTCTATGTCTATAGTGGCCCTGTCCCTGGCCCGACTGACCTTAATACTCATGTCCTTGAACCAACAATCGGGCAAACCCGAGTAAATGGATTTTAGTCGTTAGTTCCCACTATTAGTCTTCATTAAGTTTTTTGTGAGATTGTCGTATTGCCCCCAAAAAAATTCCCTCAGTGGGTTTTGGTCCTCAAACATTTGGTGCTATGTGTTGATTTACTTTTTTCGCATGTTTTTTATTATTTAGATGTTTAATCAAGATTAAAATAGTAATTGCTTTATAAAACATTGGTAAATTTTGTCATATATACCTTTAGGTATGCTAAATTTTTTAAAAATAATTTCAAGGGAGCTTGACAAATAGGTCCTATTTATATAAGACATTTCCTAATCAGTCCCACTAAAAGAAAATTTTCTCATTAGGTCTTATTTGCACATGTAGTAGATATTTACAACATGTAATATAATGGGATCTGTTGGAACATGAATATTTTATAATTCTAATGGGACCTAATGGAGAAAAATGTCTACGAGAGCTATTTAACTACATACTTAACTAACAGGGCCCATCGATTTAAATCTCTAATTTTAATTAGTGGCTCTCTATTTCGGTATGAAAAATGCACTATCACTTTATGCAATGATAAGTGAAGAATTTCATTTTCTACATGACCTTATTTAACGGAGGAGTTAGAAGATAATCCATGTTGGATGCATCAGATGTATCTTCACTCCATTAGATTCCTACGTAAAGTTCAATGTACGAGCAATGATACATGAACCAACTAAAAACACCAGCGTGACATACCAAGTCATGAGTCAATAATTACATTGATTTATCCTTTAAATATACCTTACACACACTGATCACTATATTGGTACACACGTTATTTGATCTAACCACTATACTAGTACACACATCACTTGATCTCTAAAACGGGAGAGTTTAGTTAGGTTCCTTAACATTTGAGAAATTCTTTGAGTTCCAAAAATATCTCCCAAATCATCCTCAAATAACAATAGGTGTTGTACTTTGTGATATGAGTTCCGTCACAGCACAATACTTTATTACTGTTTGAGAAATGATATAGGGATATTTTTGGACTCGACTTCTCTTAACATTTTCCATAGTCTATGAGTTATTTAAATAGGGGTGCAACCGATACGGTTTGGTCTGTAACGGCCCCTTGTCAATACCAAAACAATAATCTAAATGGTAAAACCATTTGTTGATACAAAAAATTATACACTACGTGGACTAATCAGAAATGGACACTTATCTCCTTACGTGGCAAAAATCCTAGTCAGTAGTCGCTTAACCAACTCCAAAGATAGTTGCTCATCAGGCATGCCGACCAACTTAAAGAATGCATACCATCAGAGTAAATAAATGGTCACCACATAGGGGAACAACCAATGGTCTTTTCGCACGTGGTATAGACAATTAACCATCACATTCATTATGTACATGTGTAAATGCTTGAATATATAAAGGCATTCTAACCCTTGATCTATGGGTCATTATAAATACATTGTATCCATTTCATCAAAGACAGGATAAAACGGATTATAGGATATTCTTCTTAACAAGAGTACCTAGCTTTTTGTAATCACTTAAATCAACAATAACAGTGGAGGCAAGCTTTCTTACACAGCCGAACCACTTTAAAAACTTTTTATTTATTGTATAATTATTTCGTTACAATCTTATATGTTATACGTGATTAAAAAATTGGATCTGCTCCATTTTCTGACATCAACAGATTGGCTTCGTCTGTGGGAAAGTGAGTCTAATTATCGTTCACTATCCCGTACATCCTTATTCAAAGAAAGATGAATAATCCTGAGCCTAGTGCTAGAAATAAAGGCAACCCAACCGTCTCATCTGCTCTGCCTACAATAGCCGACCTAAATGGAATTCTTACCAGTATTGCCATGGGTCAAGATATTATGTAGGAAACAATGAGGCAATTGGCTCAATCAGTACAAGCTGGATCTCTAGCTCTTTCCAAGCAATAAACGGTTCCTTCGTCAATGAGAGAAATTCCACCTCCACCTCCTACGCACAACCAACATAGCTATTCCATATCTTTACGAGATAGCTCTTACCATTAAGGAGTAAGTTCATCGCTCAGATCCATAAAATTCTATGATGGCCATTATCTCTCTCTTGAAAGACCAAGCATTTTAGAAAGATCGAGTAGAGCTTCACCGTTTGATCGTTTGGTACCCTGAGCAAATAAAAATCATCCTAAAGAGCTATTCAGAACCAATTAACACCCAACCGACCAGTGTGAAGCTTCAATTAGGTCAAGATCAAGCATTCGATGATTTGTGCATGCTGAGCATAACTTCTCAGGAAGAGAACTCAGCATAAACACATGGTCAGGATAATCGAGCTGCTTCACACAAATTTAATATAGGCAACCCTTTAAGAAAGGGCTCAATCCAGCGATTATAAGATCAACTGGGATAAATGCCAAATGCAAATAATTCGTTGGAGAGGAACTTCGTCAAAGGGTCTCCTTTCATTTAGGCAATTTTTTATTTCCCAACTCTATCTAAGATTAAAATCCCTGTGGTCGCCCCTAAACATGATGGTAAAACTTACTCGGTTTTACACATAGAACAGTATCAAGTTGTAGTCGACATCTATTATGTTCCTGATGAGATGAGATGTAGAGCTTTTTCCAGCACCATTACTGGTTCATCCCAAATATAGTATAATAACTTGCCCCGAGGATAAATTGCCAACTTCAACCAGCTTGTGAGTTGTTCATCAGTAATTTCTGTTTTGGAGTCAAGTTAGTAAAGAGAGTAGCCCATCTCTTGAGTGTCACCTAGCGAGTAGGAGAAACCACCAGGGAGTATATCACTCATTTTAATAATGAAAAATTAAAAGTGGTTTACTATAAGGAGAAAACAACCATCACTGCTTTAGTGGACTACTTCCAGAAAAACTATATTATGCTCTGGCCAAATATCCTCCTAAAACCATGACTGAGCTCGTGGTTAAGGCAAGAAAAATTATGAATGTCGAGGAAGCAATGGCTGTAAAGCAGAGTCTAACCTCTAAGCCTTGGAAGAAGGATTGGAAGGAGCGGAAGGTGTAGAAACTAAAGAAGGACGATAAGCTCAAAAAGTATGGAACATACACTCTATTGAGAATTTGCCATATCCTAGAGGAAATCAAACATAATAAAGATTTGTGATGGATTGAGAGGTTGAGGGCACCCCCTAACAAGAGGGAAAAATCTAAATATTATGAATTCCATAAGGATCATGGCCATACGACTGATAACTGTATCTCTTTGAAGAATGAAGTGGAATATATCATTCACCGAGGAAAGCTGAACAAATTTGTTGATCAACGAGAAAACAAATAAACAAGGGGCATATCAAATTCTCCCTGTAAACACAGAGATGACAGGAAGAAAAATCATGAAAATGATTATAATGATGATCCTGACCTGTCGAAGAATCCTAAGCAACTAGAGCGCGAGGTAGCTATGATAAGTTTTGGTTCTTTTGATTGTCATGTAATTACAGGTGGCGATGCAGTAGGAGGAGATCACACTATAGAGATAAAATCCTATCTGAATGAAGCACGTGCCTATTCTTATATCCAGAGAATAAATTTGAACGAAGATGATCGGCCCAAGAAAGTCAATAAAGACAAACTGGTAATTGACTTCTCCAAGAATTACCTCTCTGGGGTATTGTATCCCCATGAGGATCCATTAGTTATCAAGTTTAGAATCCAGGATGCCATCATCGCTAGGGTTTTGATTGATAATGGGATATCGACTGATATCATGTTTTACCAATACTTTCAGAGTTTAGATTCGAAACTCAGTCAGCTGGAACCATACCACAGGCCATTGCTAGGTTTTTAAAGGCAAAAAAGTTTACCTACTGGGGACAATCATGCTATAAGTGTTGTTTGGCACTTGGTTATTAAGCCGTACTGAAAATATATGTTTCTTTGTCATGGATACAAATGTTCAGCATGTGTATAATGTGATCCTTGGAATAGTGGGGCTAAAGAAGTTTGAAGTTGTACCATCCACAGTCCATCAGTGTTTGAAGTTCTAAACTCACCTTGGGGTTGGAATCATTAAGGTCCATCAAAATGTGTCCAGATAGTGTTATTACTCCTCAGCCGAGCAAAAAGACTTGGTTGATTTAAAGAAGAAGACCACCACTTACCAGGTAGATCCTACTGAGCCAAATAGTGAATCAGAAGTTGAAACTCTAAATCCTTAAGCTGAAACAAAGTTAGACAAAGGGCAGATTATGGAAGCCACCGAAAGCATAATCCTGGATGATGACAAACTGAAAGAACTACCCAGATCGACTCCACACTGGATCCACTCCTTAAACGGGAATTAATTGCATTTTTAAGACAACGAAGGATTGTATTTTCTTGGAGTCACCAGGATATGCCTATGATTGACCCCAATTTCCTCTGTCATGAGCTCAATATTAATAAGGATGTCAAGCCGATCAAGCAAATGAGTAGGGTGTTCACTCCGAAAAACAATCAAGCTATACAAGAAGAGGTGGAGAAACTACAAAAGGACCAATTCATTGAGGATGTCAAATATCTAGCCTGGTTGAACAACTTTGTGATCGTCAAAAATAAAAATAAAAAGTGTAGGATGTGTGTAGATTTTGCTGATCTTAATAAAGCCTGCCCAAATGACCACTTTCCCCCTGCCTATAATTGATCAATTCGTGGATGCTATATCAGGACATGAGTTGTTAAGCTTTATGGATGCTTAATATGCGTATAACCAGATAAGAATGAAACCAGAAGACAGGGAAAGCATTTCTTTCATCACTAACTGAGGTACTTATTGCTATAACATATTTCCCTTTAAACTAAAAAATGCTGGAGAGACATTATAGAGGTTGGTCAACAAGGTGTTCGAAGAACATATAGGGAAATATATAGAGGTTTATGTGGATGATATGTTAACTAAAAGAAAGAAGGCTTCAGATCGTATCAAAGACCTCAATCAGACTTTTGATCAGCTGAAAAAACATCAGAAGAACTTAAACCCGACCAAGTGTGTGTTCGGTATCCAAGAATGAACGTTCCTCGGCTTCGTAGTAAATTAAAGGGGAATCGAAGATAATCCAACCAAAATAAAAGCTTTGATAGAAATGCAGTCGCCGACCTGCAGGAAGGATATACAAAGGCTTACTAGTAGAGTGGCAGCTTTAAACAGGTTTGTTTCTCGGGTGACATATAAGTGTTTGCCATTATTCAAGGGGCTAAGAAAGACCCTTTAGTGGAATGCAGAATGTGAAGAAGTGTTCCAATAATTGAAGATGTATCTGGGATCACCATATTTATTGTCCCGACCTATTTTGGGAGAAAAGTTGTACTTATACTTAGCTGTTTCCGAGTTTACAGTTAGTTTGGCCTTGGTTCGATTGGATAATGGGATTCAAAAACCAGTTTACTACACCAACAAAGCATTTTGGGGAGCCAAAATTAAATATCCACTCTTGGAAAAACTGGCCCTTGCATTTATTGAAGCCTCCAGGCACATGAAGCCCTACTTTTCAGCGCACACCATAGTTGTGTATACTAACCTACCTCATCGACAAGCACTCCACAAACCTGAGAAGTCAGGAAGATTGATGTACTGGGCAGAAGAACTGGGAGAGTATGACATCGTTTATGAACTAAGGTCCTCATTAAAAGGACAAGCTTTAGTAGATTTCATTACAGAGTTCACATATCCAAAGGTTACCAACTAATAAAACTTGTCTGCCGAGAAGACTTTTGTGGAAGAGAGCTCATCTCAAAATCAAGCTAGCATCGCAGTCGATTAACCTAAATCATCTAGACCTTAAGAAATGGTTCAAAAGTATGCAGAGGAGAGTAAGAAGATATTCCACCGTGAAGTCTTGTCAGTAGCAAGCTTCAGCAGTGATATCCCGTTGTGGAATTTATATGTGGATGGGTCTTCGTGTGCGACTGTAAGTGGGTTAGGTATAATACTCAATACTCCTAATGATATTGATGTTGAATATTACCTTAGGTTTTAATTCAAGGCATCAAATAATAAAGCGGAGTATGGAGCTTTGATAGTCGAACTGGAATTGGCCCATTCATTAGGCGCCGAGCAGGTAATGGCACACAATGATTCATAGTTGGTTGTCAACCAAGTGCTTCATTTATATGGAGTCAAGGGATAATCGATGACTAGATACTTGACAAAACCCTTATAAGTTATTTCTAAGTTTCCAATCGTGCAAATGAATAAGATACTAAGAATAGCTAATGCACGAGCTATGTACTTGCTCGGTTAGCTTCAGCAATAAGAATTGAACTTCGGAGGAGCATTCCAATTGAAATTTTAGCCGATAGGATCATAGACGAAGATCTAATGGTCAATCTCATTGTTATAGATTTAGGACCTTCCTGGATGGATCCGATCAAGGCCTATATTGAAGATGGAACCCTACCAACTGATCCCAAGGAAGTAAAAAAGCTCTGGTATAAAGCAACCAGATATGTGTTCGACAAAGGAGTTTTATACAGAAAGGGAATTAACTATTTCCTTACTATATTGTGTTTATCCGTTGGAGGTTAAAAATCTAATTAAGGAAGTGCACGAAGGTTCTTGTGGAGCTCATTCACCTGATCGGTTGTTGCTCCAACGAATCAACACATAGGGATACTACTGGCCAACTATGAGGGCATATTATAAGGCTTTCGTAAGAAAGTGTGATAAGTATCAAAAGTTCTCTACATTTCATAAAATACCCAACGTTGCTCTAGCGCCCATTATCTCACATTGGCCATTCGCTATTTGAGGAATTGACTTGGTTGGCCCACTGTCGACCATCAAAGATAGTTTGAAGGACTTGGTAGTTGTTGTTGATTACTTCACCAAATGGGTGGAGGCAGAGCTATTGATAAAAATGCCTTATGAGAAGGTGTACCAATTCATCTGGAAAAGCATCATATGTAGGTACGACATGCCCTGTGCCTTCATTACAGACCATGGGACGTAGTTTGATAATAATGAATTTAAAGCGTACTGTGTCCAGTCCAAGATCTAAAAACTCTATTCAACACCAGGCTACCTTCAAAGCAGTGGTCAAATAGAAGTGACAAACAGAACTTTGCTTAATAGACTAAAGAAGAGGCTTAATGCTTCCAATGGATATTATATTAATGAATTATATTTTGTTCTATAGGCTTTCAAAAAAACACCAAGAGCAACAACTCGAGAAACACCTTATATGTTAGCATTTGGGACAGAAGCCATGGTACCAGCCGAGATAGGCATACCAACCCATATAGTGCTGAATTTTATTTCTCCTACAAGCGATTTAATGAGAATATTAGACTTAGACATGTTAGAGGAAGTCCGGGAAGATGTTGCTACCAGAAATTCTGCGTACCAACACAGGACTGCTCGCTTTTACAACAAAAGGGTTAGGCCGACCAACTTAAAAGAAGGTGAATATGTCCTAAAGAAGGTCATCTAAAAGAGAAACAAGCTTGAAGCCAATTGGCATGGCCCATACCGCATATCAGCGGTCATCCGACCAGGGACTTATCGAATTGAGACACTAGAAGGAGAAGAATTCAAAAACCCTTAGAACTCCGAGCACCTTCGAAAATATTATCAGTAATTCAAGGCATTGACATGTTGTACTTCTTAATGTTCAACAGAACTATTTGTCAAGTTCAATAAAAATCTTGATTTTAGTTCCTTCAATTTTTTCGATTTTTTTTCGGAGTACGACGATATACATTCCCCAGAAACAACAAATAAAAATGTCTCTTAGTCTTCAGCTCTTGCTGATCAACAACACATACTTAATCAGGTTGAACTTATCAAATTCAAGGTCTACTAAGAGCTTAATGCACAGTCGTATCTCGCCCAACCTTTTACTTCATGTATGACTTCGTATGTACAAGTCATAAACAATAAGTTATTACTTCATGTATGACTTCATATTAACAAGTCACGAACAAGAAGTATTACCTGGCCAAGTTAAATACAGGAATACACTCCTAACACACTTGGTCAACACTAATAATTTACTTCATGTATGACTTCGTCTTTGGCAAATCGAGAATAAGAAGCCTGTAAAACTTTGTATACAACTCAAACAGTTACAAAATAAGTTTCACCCGACTAAGTTAAATGCAGGAAGACATGTAAACATTCCTAACCAATTGGAATGTTGTAATACCCTGTATTTCTGACGATTTAAATAATTATGTGATTAATTATTATTATGGGAATAAGTATGCGATTAATTATTGTTGTTGGATAAATTAAATTAAATGTGAGAAATTAATTTGTTATTAATCCGGATTTAAATAATTATTAACTAGCGTGTCAAGGGTTAATAATTATTGTTGTGAACTATTAAATATTACTGTGTGATATGTAATACGGAATTATAATATTTAATAAATTGTCGGAAGTGAGAAATACGGCAGTTTGGTAATTTAAGTCTGACACGCGTGTGAGTCGTGTCAGGACTAATTGAATGGAATAAAAAGAGAATTTATTTTTGGTAACTCGTATGGTCATTTCGAGTGCGCCGTTGAGTTCGAAAGGGTCGAGATAGTCAAAATAGTATACCCGGGTGTTTAGTTTGGATCCCGGGGCGATTTTTGGCCTAACCGGCACCCCGAGAGGGCATTATGATAAATTGTATTTTTGGGAAAAATTAATGGACGAAAATTAAGAGTAATTATATCAGCCTAGGAAAGTCCATTAGGGTTAATTGGTTACACAAATCAAGAACGACCATGGAGGGTGTGAGGGAGAACCAATTTCCAAGAGAGAAGGCTCGATTAGCACCACCTTGCATAACCGTGACCACCAACGCGTAGATCGCGAAGAGAGGAACGCGTATATACCAACATCACCAACGAATCAGACCGTCATATTCGAGGCAAGTGTTTATTACTTGCTTTCTTTTAGCAATAATCATGCTCATGTCAATATAGGTGGAATTAATCATGATTTATATGTTAATTGGTGAAAATTGGAGATTTAAATTATGATTAAGGATTGGTTTAATTAGTGGTTGGAATTCCTTCATGTATGTAGAGGATTAATCACGGAATTTGATTATATATTGATGAACGAATCTGGGTTGATTAGGTTCTTGAATTGGAATTTGGAAAACTAGGGTTTATGTGAATTAATTTGGGGGTTTTATGAAATTATGATGATTAATGGCGAATTGAGGATACTAGGATGATAGAAATGATCTATAACATGTTAGGGGTTGATGGGTATTGATGATGAGTTGTTGGGAATTGAAACTTAGAGGTTTTTAGGTTAAAAATGGTGAAAAACGTTGAAGTTTGGTGAAGAAGACGAACAGCGCAATCTCGCGTGAAGTGGTTCAAACGAGATGTGGATCTCGCGCGAAGTGGTTCAAATGAGATAGAGATCTCGCGCGAAGTCATTCGAGCGAGATGGCATCTCGCGTAAAGTCGCTCGAGCGACACGTGGAAGTCGTTCAAACGACAACCTTTCTGGTTAGAGCGACAGAGAGAATTTTTGGAAATTTTCTCAAAGTTTAGTTTTGAGTTTGCCGGTTTATTGGAGTGAGAGAAAATGCCAGATAGTAAATTTAAATACGATGGAATTTCGAAAAAGTATGTGAGAATAAATACTTTAATTATTTCGGTATTGAGAGAGAGTATACCTTGGAGATTACGAGAGAGATAGTAATCTAAATATTTATTTTATATGTAAGTGATGAGGTTAAAATACGTATGAAGAGTATATATGTAGGTTGGAGAAATACCTATAATTTATAATAGGGTGTGTGTGCGCCTATTATGTGATATTATTGTTAAGAGCACTAATGGGTGATAACCCGGGGGGTGCAAGAACCTTATAGTTAAGCGCACTAATTGGTGATAACTCGGGGGTGCAGAAACTCTATTGCTAAGTGTACTAATGGGTGATAACCCCGGGGGTACCAAAATAATTATTGTTAGGCGCACTAAGGGGTGATAACTCGGGGGTGCTGGATTATTATTGATAGGTGCATTAATGGGTGCTAACCCGGGGATGCAATATTCTATTGTTAGGCGCACTAATGGTTGATAACCCGGGGGTGCTGAATTATTATTGATAGGTGCATTAATGGGTGCTAACCCTGGGATGCATGATTTTCTGGAGATATGCACTGATGGGGTTAGCCGGGGGTGCAGGATTAGTATATATATATGTATAGGGATGATGGTACTATATATATATATATGGACTTGTGAATATTGCTACTGTGTGAAATTAGTAGACTTGGTAATAATAATAACAATTTCATTGCACCAAGTGGTCTTAACCTAAGAGTGCAGGATTAGTGTATATATATAGGGATGATGAGACTATATATATGTATGAGTGTACTTGGGTAAATTTCTACTTTATGAGACTAGTAGATAAAAATGAAAATGAGAAGCATAATAATCTTAGTGAATAAAAGATTAACCATTCAAACGGTGAATAATGAAATTTAGTATGTGATATAAACTATCTGAATAGCGTATTGTATGGGCGATACGGGAATACTACTAGTGAGCATAGTTAGTATTAGTACGGTTTCTGACTAGTTAGACTGGAAGGTATAACTAGGGGGAGATTAGATGTATGTTAGGCGTGCACAATAGACGAGAGGTGAAAAACTCATGTGAGAGTTCGATAACTAATATGCGTATAAGACTTGTTTTAAGAACCAGTTTTAAATACTTTCTAAATCATTTTTACACATCGGATCTGACCCATTTCTTGTATCTCTTCTCTCTTTTGCTATATATGTATTATATCAGGTACTCAGCCACATGAGTGTCAGATTTAGAGATTTGGTTTGCTTGACGTGTTGCAGCTGTTGTGGAAGTTGTAAGTCGTTGCAGTAGACGCATATATCCTTTCCATTCAGTTTCATATAGACTTCTTGTTTAGGGCATATATCGCCCACTTCTAGTTCTTCCATCAGAGATATTGTATTGAGTTTATTTTGTGGTTTGGAGTTTTAAACTGGGAGGTTTTATCCAGTCTTATTTATTTCAGTACTTGATTCATGTTCAGTATTTATTTACATTCCTATGTGTGGTGAATGGTTTATATTTTAAGATGGAAAGAAATGTATTTACTTGGTTTTACTAAATTGGAAATGTTTTGACACCTAGCTTAATTTTATACTAGGTGATTAATATGTTAAAAAGTTTTTCGACAGTGATGCTGAGAATAAACCAACTGAATAACCTGTTTTAAATTGGTAGAGGATTGATCACCCTATATTTAATTGGGCGGGGTGTCACAGGTGGTATCAGAGCATCAGGTTCTAGTGTCCTTAGGATCTGTGCGGCTTATTACGTTTCAGGGTATCGTTCTTTGATGTAGAGCCTTATGATAGGATTGTTGTGTCCCCTTACGTATGCGACTTACGTTCTCCTGCTACGAATCATAATGGAGGTGACTCATTATACGAAATTCGATGTGATTCGAACCGCGAACATTTCAGAACGACCAACGAGGGCCGTAAGAATAAATGCGAGAGGAGAAGCTCAACAGAAGACATAGAGCAATCGGGTAAGAGTGATTGGGACAAAAATCACCACGAGAATTACTTAAGTAAGAGATAGTAAAATTATCACTCGAGAACTGTGGGTTCCCAGGACACAGTCATAGATAACGGTGGAGTTAATCTAGGGCCACCTAGCATAGTCGATAAAGGGGAAATCAGAGAGGAATCCTTTGAAAACCCATCGGTGAAGATGCGGAAAAGAAAATGAGAAAGTGTAACAGACCAGCGGAAGTAGAAAATTCAAAGGCAATTGTGTAGAGTGGGGCGTGACGACACTCAGAATTAAATTTGGAGTTAAAAGATATAGCTCTTAGGAGCATCATGTAGTGATTAGAGGCAATTACCATATATGAAGAAGTGTGTTTGAAATTTAGAGAGAAATTTGGATACGATTTGACTGTGAAGTTTTCCATTCGGTGTGGTAACAAAATGTGAGTGAAATTTTGATGTTTAGCACAATGGGTAAGATAGAAAATGATCGTGAGAGAAAGGTTGAATTGCATAATGAACTTCGTACCTGGCAGAGGGGTATAAATTATCCAAAGGGTTTATAGTTGATAAAGGACTCGTGAGTAGAATACCAGTATGGATGAGAAATCCAGCTAGGATGACTAATGTTGATGTTATCAAAGTATACGGTCGCTAGTAATTGCAGTCCTTCCAAGAGAAGGGAGTAAGAGGGTTAACAAACCTGCTGAAGAGCAGAAACTGAATTTAACGGTGTTAGTGAAACCCCACGTGAGAGTATACCCAATAGGGAACTTGATTAGATGATTTTAAGTGATTAACTTCAAAAGGATGATGAAGTCAATCAGGCTGTAGAGGCCAACCATAGTTCCGAATAGCTAGCGTATCCAAAGGGATAATGGAAGAATAATAGTGAGTTGAGACTGTCGGTCCGAGAGAAGGACATTCCTAAAATGGTCAGTGGGACCAATGACGGGGAAATGGTTCGTGAAGTTTTCCTTATGTGAAGGAAGTAGAAGTACAAGTATTGAAGGGGTCCACAATTGAGAAGTGATACCAGAGAGATAAGAAATGGTAAATCGTGCCAGTTAGGCATAACAACTGGAGGGGTGAGACTACCAGCGAAGGAATTTGGGGTCAAGAGAACTAGGCCCAGGAAATTTATAAGCCAAGAAGGATGGGTTCAGGCTGGACCAGTAAAGTCCTTGTTAATAGTAGCATATAGTATGTCAGAGTCTACGGGACCCGGGATGTAAACGGGAGTTTTATAAAGCTATAATTGAGGCCTGGAGAGTTTGGGCCAACGTTTTAATAATGGGCTTGAAATCCACAAGATGGAATAAATTATCCATGGTGAGAGGGGACAACTATAGGATGAAATCCTAGGATGTATGACGATGGCAGATGTTCATGGGTCGTGATGGCAGCCACGTGCTGAGACCCTGTGATTAGGCGAGACTGGTGAGGTTTTGCTTATTCCTTGTGAGTAAAGGATAGATTCTAGTGAGATGGGTGTGCCAAAACTTTTATGTAAATTGGAAACTCTAAACTTAGCTTGCGGGTTGAGTTTAGTGGGAACATTAGTTTTAACAGTCTTGTTACAAACGTATTTCTCGTTGTTAGCAGGGCATTTTGATGATTGCTTGTGAGGGAACCGGGCCGGCCCTAAGAATATGTTTTGTTGTTATAATTTACTACTGCATTGAGTCAGCTTTAGTAGAGTTTATTATGGTAATGTTTAGTGATTAATTACCGTATGGTTAAATGATAGTAAATATGTAGTGTTATGACTGTCGTGCCGGATACTCCGGGAGGAGTGATCTTAGTTTTGTGTGGCGCCACCTGAAATAGAGTTGGGACCAGATATGAGTATATATGTAACACCCCGTATTTTTGGTACATTTAAAATTTAATTAATTCGGAAATTCTAAATTACTAGTGTGTTGTAATTTAATGAATTAATTATGGTAAAATAATATATAAATATTAATCTGGGATTGAATGGTTAATATTTAGGGAAATTTATTTACTAAGTGAATAGTAATAATGTAATTACGTCGTTTCGAGTATTAATGACGAGGTATGTACTTATCACATCCGGAAGTCGGTATAGACTATATTGGGTGGGGGATAAGTATTTTTATAAATTGATTCGGATGCAAATTCTGAGTGTACAGTTGAGTTCGGATGGGCCGAGATAGTCGGAAAAGTGTACCCGGGGGTAGTAAACGGGTCACGGGACATTTTTAGACATAGTCGGGCCCACTCGGGGGCATTTAGGTCACTTGGGCTTGGCCCATTAGTCAAAAAACGGGAATTGGGTAATTCACCTGATAAAAAGAAATAAGGGCATGGCTGAGTTTAATTAGAGAAAAGAAATTAAGGGTTAGAAAACCCTAACAACAGCCAAAGCCATTTGGGGATCTCAAAAGAACCAACTAAGGTCATCTTCAACCTTGGAGTCCATCTCAAATTCAGACACTACGAAACCTAAGGCAAGTGAATAACTTGCAATAGCATTAAATCTGTCTTTCAATTCATATTTGTGTGATGTAATGAACTAAAATTCGTTTTGGGGTTTCATGGCATAAACATGGGGTTTTGATAAACAAAAGAATATATTAATCTGATTTGCCAGAATTTATGAGGAGTTAGGTAAAAATCTGATATTGGAATATTGATGTGTATCTGTTAGAATGACATCCGGGTAAATTAGAACGAGTTTGATGAAGAAATTTGGGGTGTAAATGTGTTTAAGGATAAAGATAGATTTTTCCCCAAAATTATGAATCAATAGTTTACGGACGAATTGATGATTGTTGTGGACTTTCTGGGGGATCCTAATAAGGTTTCTATTATGTACTGGTGTTAAGAAGACTTGAAATTCATGTTAGAAGAGATTAGGGTTTAAGAAAATCCGTCCATGGCTGCCCTGTCTTCGGAAAGAAGACGAAGACCTGTTCGATCGATCGATCGACGGTCTGGGGTCGATCGATCGACGGTCGCCAGAATTTGGCAGTTTCGCCAGTTAGTTATATAAAAGGGGAAATTCATATAAAAATTCTTATGTAATTAATTATTGAGAAATTAAATACATGAGTTTAAATCTAATTAATCGTAGATAAATTAATTAAGGTTTGAGGCTAATAAATTAGAGTCGGGGATTTTGACTCGGGTAAATTTATGGTGGGGGCGACACCAAAAGTAACTGAATTAATTAAGGTGCAATTTAATTAATACTTAGAGTTGGACCATAAACTCTTAATGATTTTAATAGGCTTATGTTACGGACTTAGCGCACGATATAGCCGGGACTTTTATATTTATATACGGATGTGATAGTATATATATATGGTGTATACATAAATATCTGTGATTAGATATTTTATACTATAGCGCTATAGGGGGGGGTTGCGCGTAGTGGATGAATCCCCTAGCTTGAGGAGTATGGTGAGTATATTCCCGAGGTCATAGCGTCCATTATATGGGTGAGGGACATCTCACTTTCAGGGAAGGAATATGACCGCCTCCAATTATTTATTTTTATCAAGTTGGTGTGACATTCTGACTAGGGATAACTAGGCTATGTGATTGTACCTAGTAAGATAGCACTTTATAGAATTTACCTTCTGTGAGTATTTTACTCGGGTGGATGCAAGTTGTTAAATATATTACAGTATGATTGTGAATGCTGACATATGATTATAAGTATATAATTGGATAATTAATTATATACGGGTTATTAATGAAAAATATGAGTTAATTCACATGTATAACAAGTGTAGAAGTTATATGAATTTAAATGATTTAGTTAAGTTGTTGTTACTAATAACTTAAAAATCATAATCACTACATACTCAGTTAGAGTAGGGTGGGTATAAAGGAACTTTGTTAATTATCTAGTCATGAGATGAATAACTAGGTAATTTAATTAAAGCGTTAGTAGCGTACATTAGAGGAGGGGTAAGGAAGTCCTCAAGAGAGTGCGATACTAACTAAAATATGAAGAGCATTCATATTTATTTATTACTGCAAGTTAATCATTTGTTAAATGTTTTTCAAATGTTTTTGGGTACTAACCCTTGCTATAAAAACTTTTAAAAACCCTTTTAGGTGTCCAGCCACAGGGACGCCAGTCTTGACTCAATTCCAGGGATCCGTTGCTGCAGCATATGTGGATGTTGCGGGGCTTTGATAGACGCCTCATTCTTCATTCTTAATGTAGAAATTCATGATTAGTTATTCGAGCATGTTGCTCACGTTCCATTTATTTGTAGTAGACTTGTTGGGAGTTCATTCTTGTCTTTACGGGATTTATTATTTGGACCGATGGTTTATTCGGTTAATTACTTTTACTTGTGGATGATTATTTCAGTTATCTGTGATTGTTATATTGTTTTATTATCCGCATGGGTTTTTGTTTAAATAATAAAAGATAAAAATTGGCACCAGTCTATTTTCTCACTTAGGTGGTTAGTAATTAAATAAGACGACAGTGATGCTAAGAATGGACCAAATGAGAATCCTGTTCTAACTTGATTTAGGATTGATCACCCGGGATTAATTAGGCGGGGTGTCACAATATATATGAAACTTTTATGGTATTATAGACCTCAGCGAGTATAGTGTCTAATTATATGCGATTCCCGAGTATAGGGATTTATTTGTCTGTTAAGACTTATAATACATTGTGTTCTTATCGAGCGGCGAAATATAGCTCGTTATATATTTATAGCGCCAAGTACTTGGGATAGTTAGGGCGCCATGCTTCATGTTACATTTTTAGGGACATGAGAGTGGACGAGTAAACTCGAATGTCACAATACGTAAATTGTGGGAGAGTACATAGTAGGTACTGAAAGCCTTACGGACCTCAACAACCGGCTAGGTTAGATAGTAGTGTATCGGGGGGTTCCTTGTTTGGATTTTTCTTTGTGAGACATCCCATGCATGAAACTAGCGAACGTCGGGAGTTGGAGGGAAGTTTGGTCGATATTACATAAGTTTTATATGTGGAATTATTATGCCTATAAAGGAATATAATTGAGAGTTGATAATTTGTTTATGACTTAAGGCCAATAGAGTAGCCTAGCCTTAGTATTTTTCGAAATAGATGGATGATGCCAATGAAGGATTGATTAAGTTTTGACTAGTGGGGTGGTTGAGTGCACCCCTACCACATAAGCATACCGAGTGTGCAAGAATTGAGGTAAGAAAATTTCATGTCCTTTGTATAAAGATGCGTGAGGCATAGGGTATATGGGCGCCCTAGGGGATTGAATCAAATGGTGGATTATGATTATCTTGAGAATTCGATAACATGTAATCGGGTAATCCGAAGATTACTCCGTGAGATTTGTCAGAAACTTACGTTTCAAGATAAATTGAAATTTATTCAAGAGAGTATAAAATGTATCAGAATACAAACAACAGTGGTGATTGGTTACGAAGTAGGTTAATATTGCAAGGATAGTCTTGCAGTGGGTCACCTGACGGATTGAAAAATGGTGGACAATTCGAAACCAGTAGAGGCTCCTTCCACTAGATAATGGAAGAGTATCCCTAAGGATCTTCTCATGTAGCTGGGATGGTGAGATTATAGGTACTAAGATGCGATTGAGTACGGCACAATACCCACAGAGGGATGGGTAAGGACAAGCGGTCTAATCGGATGCGGGAGAGAGAATTTTATGTGAACCCTGAGATCTTAGAGGAGAACGGGAGCATTACCTTACACTAGTGGAGTTTATGTCCAAATAATTCCTATAAGTTCACGTTCGGGCAGAGTGCCAGTGGAAGTATGGCACGGTAAACTTTGTTGTTGTCCTACTTGATAGTTAAAGGTGAAGGACCAGTTATGATTACAAAGGTCGGAGAAGAATCGATATTATCCTATATATTGTGTGTGAAATATATATTTCACAGCGAATTTACTTGTAAGCACGACACGAGACGAAATCGTATGTATATAAAAAGAGGATAGATCTACTAAGGTGCAAATAGTAGAAGGTTAGATAGTGAATATCTAAAATAAAGTTAAAGTAGTGAAACTTAAGCAGAAAGGCTTGGGCAAGAGCCTATACGACAGGGTAACCTGGAGTTTAAAGCAAACACATGTGTAGTGTTCATTATTAAGGGTATTCGATAGCGTACTATATGGGTGGTACGGAGTAGCTTATTTGTGAGCCCCGGGATGCGATGCGCAATATTTTTACAGCGTTGTCTGTACCTGGTATACTTTTTTCGAATTTCGAGATGAAATTCCATTGTAAGGGGGGAAGTATGTAATGCCCCGTATTTCCGACGATTTAAATAATTATGTGATTAATTATTATTATGGGAATAAGTATGCGATTAATTATTGTTGTTGGATAAATTAAATTAAAATGTGAGAAATTAATTTGTTATTAAATCGAATTTAAATAATTATTAACTAGTGTGCCAAGGGTTAATACTTATTGTTGTGAACTATTAAATATTACCATGCGATATGTAATATGGAATTATAATATTTAATAAATTGTCGGAAGTGAGAATACGGCAGTTTGGAAATTTAAGTCTGACACGCGTGTGAGTCGTGTCGGGACTAATTAAATGGAATAAAAAGAAAATTTATTTTTGGTAAATCGTATGGTCATTTCGAGTGCGCCGTTGAGTTCGGAAGGGTCGAGATAGTCAAAATAGTATACCCGGGTGTTTAGTTTGGGACCCAGGGCGATTTTTGGCCTAACCGGCACCCCGAGAGGGAATTATGGTAAATTGTATTTTTGGGCAAAATTAATGGACGAAAATTAAGAGTAATTATATCAGCCTAGGATAGTCCATTAGGGTTAATAGGTTACACAAATCAAGAACGGCCATGGAGGGTGTGAGGGAGAACCAATTTCCAAGAGAGAAGGCTCGATTAGCACCACCTTGCATAACCGTGACCACCAACGTGTAGATCGCGAAGAGAGGAACGCGTATATACCAACATCACCAACGGATCAGACCGTCATATTCGAGGCAAGTGTTTATTACTTGATTTCTTTTAGCAATAATCATGCTCATGTTAGTAGAGGTGGAATTAATCATGATTTGTATGTTAATTGGGTGAAAATTGAAGATTTAAATTATGATTAAGGATTGGTTTAATTAGTGGCTGGAATTCCTTCGTGTATGTAGAGGATTAATCACGGAATTTGATTATATATTGATGAACAAATCTGGGTTGATTAGGTTTTTGAATTGGAATTTGGAAAACTAGGGTTCATGTGAATTAATTTGGGGGTTTTATGAAATTATGATGATTAATGACGAATTAAGGATCCTAGGATGATATAAATGATCTATAACCTGTTAGGGGTTGATGGGTATTGATGATGAGTTGTTGGGAATTGAATCTTAGAGGTTTTTAGGTTAAAAAATGGTGAAAAACGTTGAAGTTTGGTGAAGAAGACGAACAGTGCAATCTCGCGCGAAGTGGTTCAAACGAGATGGGGATCTCGCGCAAAGTGGTTCAAACGAGATAGAGATCTCGCGCGAAGTCGTTCGAGCGAGGTGGCATCTCGCGTAAAGTCGCTCGAGCGATACGTGGAAGTCGTTCAAACGACAACCCTTTTGGTTCGAGCGACAGAGGGAATTTTTGGAAATTTTCTCAAAGTTTAGTTTTGAGTTTGCCGGTTTATTGGAGTGAGAGAAAATGCCAGATAGTAAATTTAAATAAGATGGAATTTCGAAAAAGTATGTGAGAATAAATACTTTAATTATTTCGGTATTGAGAGAGAGTATACCTTGGAGATTACGAGAGAGATAGTAATCTAAATATTTATTTTATACGTAAGTGATGAGGTTAAAATACGTATGAAGAGTATATATGTAGGTTGGAGAAATACCTATAATTTATAATAGGATGTGTGTATGCCTATTATGTGATATTATTGTTAAGAGCACTAATGGGTGATAACCCGGGGGTGCAAGAACCTTATAGTTAAGCGCACTAATGAGTGATAACTCGGGGGTGCATAAACTCTATTGCTAAGTGTACTAATGGGTGATAACCCGGGGGTACAAAAATGATTATTGTTAGGCGCACTAAGGGGTGATAACCCGGGGGTGCTGGATTATTATTGATAGGTGCATTAATGGGTGCTAACCCGGGGAGGCAATATTTTATTGTTCGGCGCACTAATGGGTGATAACTCGGGGGTGCTGAATTATTATTGATATGTGCATTAATAGGTGCTAACCCGGTGATGCATGATTTTCTAGAGATATGCACTGATGGGGTTTAGCCGGGGGTGCAGGATTATTATATATATATGTATAGGGATGATGGTACTATATATATATATATATGTGGACTTGTGAATATTGCTACTGTGTGAAATTAATAGACTTGGTAATAATAATAACAATTTCATTGCACCAAGTGGTCTTAACCTAAGAGTGCAAGATTAGTGTATATATATAGGGATGATGAGACTATATATATGTATGAGTGTACTTAGGTAACTTTCTACTTTATGAGACTAGTAGATAAAAATGAAAATGAGAAGCATAATAACCTTAGTGAATAAAAGATTAACCATTCAAACAGTGAATAATGAAATTTAGTATGTGATATAAACTATCTGAATAGCGTATTGTATGGGCGATACGGGAATACTACTAGTGAGCATAGTTAGTATTTGTATGATTTATGACTAGTTAGACTGGGAGGTATAACTAGGGGGAGATTATATGTACGTTAGGCGTGCACAATAGACGAGAGGTTAAAAACTCATGTGAGAGTTCGATAACTAACATGCGTATAAGACTTGTTTTAAGAACCAATTTTAAATACTTGCTAAATCATTTTTACACATCGAGCTTTGACCCGTTTCTTGTATCTCTTCTCTCTTTTGCTATATATGTATTATATTAGGTGCTCAGCCACAGGAGTATCAGATTTAGAGATTTGGATTGCTTGACGTGCTGCAGCTGTTGTGGAAGCTGTAGGTCCCTGCAGTAGATACATCTATCCTTTCCATTCAGTTTCATCTAGACTTCTTGTTTAGGGCATATGTCGCCCACTTCTAGTTCTTCCATCAGAGATATTGTATTCAGTTTATTTTGTGGTTTGGAGTTTTAAACTGGGAAGTTTTATCCAGTCTTATTTATTTCAGTACTTGATTCATGTTCAGTATTTATTTACATTCCTATGTGTGGTGAATGGTTTATATTTTAAGATGGAAAGAAATGGATTTACTTGGTTTTACTAAATTGGAAATGTTTTGACACCTAGCTTAATTTTATATTAGGTGACTAATATGTTAAAAAGTTTTTCGACAGTGATGCTGAGAATGAACCAACTGAATATCCTGTTTTAAATTGGTAGAGGACTGATCACCCTATATTTAATTGGGCGGGGTGTCACAAATGCGCACATATATTCCTCATACACTTAGTCGTCGCGGATAACTAATGCTAAACTTGGATCAATAAAACTATTTATAATTTCATCTAAGTGCATTAGTAGAATCTATGGCCATATAATCCCATATTAATAATTCATTATTAAACGATAACTTAAATGATTGATTAATTAACTAAATCAAAAGTTGACAGCACAAAAGAAAAGGCATAAATTTTTATTCAAATATCAACTGTATTACATTCAATATCAAATAAATAACAAAATGCAGAAAAACTGTTCCACTGAACGTTTTTCTTGAGCTTTGGAAGTTGGCTGCACTCTTTTCATACCATTTGGAGGATCATCTAAGGTATAAGGGGAGTTGATAAAGTTAAAATCCCTCAGCATTCGTCTATTACTGTTACACGACGCATTAATCAGATAAGGAGGATGAACATTTCATGAACATTATTCAGACCATAGTCTCCCAAGTATTTGGTGATCAAGCACTGGAGAATAACATCAATAATAATCCATAATATGTCCAATTTGAATGGAGGCTTGTCATAATCTAGCAGACTAGGCTCATTCCAGTACCACAACTCGCTATTACGATCATATTTCAGTAAAGTCAGACAATTGGTCTATCCCCATCTATAACCTTCACGATGGCTCTGGGAAAGGTGATCATCAACACGGCTAAGAGCTTCATTGTAGCCTTCCATCGACACCCCTTTGAGTTATTTATGAAATTAAAAGGTCAACCTTTCAACTTGATGTTGAAGTTTCTTTAAAACATCACTCTTCACCTTCAAATGAACGAATTGGTCGGTAATGGCTTTATGCTTAACTTCCAGCTTCACATACAAATCAGCAATAACCTGACTATTTCCTTTCAATTGGGCGTCCTGGTCAGCTAGTGTATTATTGGTCCTTGCCTCGTATACTGTTGGTCGACTGGACCTATACTTCTTAGAGGTTTTCCCGGTTTTTTTTTCTTCAGAGCTTCAAGTTCCTCTGCTAGCCTGACATTCGCAGCCTCTAAGAAATAGGCTCATTCATCAGCACCACTGACAAATAACTTATTCAAAATATCCAACTCATTTCTAAGCTTATTATTTTCCTCTCTTAAAGTTTGGCTATCTCCAGGGCTTCATCCACTTCTCGGCTCAAAATGAACTATTTTATTCTATATAGAGGCATATTATTCAAGCTTCTCATCAAAGGCCCAACCTTCACTTAAGGCTGTGTACTTTGCTTCTTAGTCAGAATGGAGCAAAATTAAAGTAAACTTGTGGTCTTCTTATAGATCTTCACTCATCTCATAGTAGACAACATTATTTGCCACTACCCAGTTCAACAAGCAATGAATGTTGGTGTATGACTCCTTAACTTGGTCGGAAGAATCTGGGCCAAGCAGGCTGACCAAGTATTCTTCGGACAAAGGATCATGACCAACTTCCAGTAAATTTTTACTCCATATGAGCAGGTCAAATTCAGTAAAAACAATAGTCTGTTTCCTAGCATCATACTAAAAATTGCAAAGGTAAGAACACAAGTGTAATTACTGGGCAAACATAACACAAAGAGTATGATTCAGGAAGATAACTCTGCCAAGAAATAAGGCATAAGTAAGAAAAATGCAACACATTTTGCCAAAAGGAAGTATTTTCATTAATAAGCAAAATGTGTTACACAATGGTTACATTACAAAGCAAACAAATAAAAAGAAAAACAAAGGAGTTGAACCTTCTCATTGTCCTGAACATTGCTTCCAGAGGGCTGGTCGACAGATGGGACGACTTTCTCAACGGGCTTTAAAGTTGACCCAATAGGCTGAATGGAGGATTCTTTAGAGACCTCCTCATCATTAAAATCTTATTCCAAGTTTGGAGGATAGTCTAGAACATACCTCAAGAATAATTCAGAGCCCTCTGCAGTGTCGACCTCCTTCAGGGCCTTCGACCAACCATCCTTAAAAGGACTTATTCCTAACAAACTCAATCTGAGTGGAGGCAGCCAGAAAAGCCTTATCCCAGCCTTTATTAAAAGAGTCTTATTTTATTTTCTTATTCTTGGCCTTACCTGCAACTAACCCAAAGATAATACCATCATATTTTTCTTCAGCAGATTTTAAGAGAGCTTGATTGTCCACCAATTTATCTTCAATCATCTTGGCCTTATTTTCAGCAGGCACTATTTTTCCTTCAGCAGTAATGGCTCACTCGTTAGCTTTTTTTAGCTCAGCATCCCAAGTCTTCTGTTTAGACTCCAATACCTGCTTTAAAGCCTCAACAGATTGCCTCCCTCAAGGGCCAGCCTCTTCAATATCCCCTCTCGAAGAATGAATTTGATTGTCCTTCTCTAATATTTGATTGAAATTCACTAAAAACTGCACAAAGGACAATATTAGGTTACAAGGAGTACCAGGAGAAAAAAATAAGACATTAAGGGCAAGTAATAGAGAAGAAAGAATTACAATATATAAACTTTGGCAAGTATTTTCTGCTAACTTTAATCTGGGTAGAGGAGCGAGAGTTTCTCTATCAGTAGAGCGGGTACCGGTCTTGATTAATTTCCTAGCCACACCAGGATGAATAACAACCGAGGATGACCCAACAACAATAAAATCCTCCTGAATCTTCTCAACTAACTCTTGATCGACAAAGCTCTTCTCCACCTGCTTCTCAAATAAGCCTTTTCTTAACCTCTTGAATTGAGGTGCAGCAGTATCAATCTCCCTAGCAGTGATGACTTGAGGAACATTTTCAATAACTTTAGAGGTTTTCTCTGGCTTCTTGGCATCAGTTGCCTTGCTAATTTTCTCGACAGCTCTCTGGGAAGTTGAAGACAAAGCTCTAGTCATAAAATAAGGGATTATCCTCTTTCCCATACTAGCAAGTGGATAAGTGGGAGTAGGAGATATATCCAATAATTCAAAAGAGGACGAAGTCCCAAAGTCCTTCTCAGTACCAGCAAATTCCTCAACCGAAGAAGTAGGAACTGGCTCTCCTTCAAGATGTATGGGGGCTTGAGCAGCAACAATATTGGACATAGTAACAAAGACGATAATTGAACTCTTAAACTGCAACAAATACGAGACAACTCTTGGGTGTTCCTCGCCAATCCTCTGATGAAGGTTCCACAGGAATTTCACAGATATCAACGTCCTCTTATTTGGGACATTTCTCCTTGCTCTTAATTGTGCAAAACAGGATAAGAAAATATTGACCATCATATCATCAAATAATTGATCAGTAAAAGGAGAATTATAATAATTAAATTCAATAACCTATGTCGTGTACTATTTGGGGGGCACCTAGGCCCATCATACACCTCTTCTTTTTGAAGAGGAGCGTATTTCCAATTATTCGTAATAACTCTATAGTCAAAATAGTCTTTATTGGAGTCTGGCAAATTGACAACCAGTGCCCTATTGGCAAACCTAGTCTTCATGTAGTAAGTACCGTCGCTGGTAACCCACTTGTAACAAAACATTAACTCAGGAATGCCTACGTAGGTTCCATATATTTGCTTGAGCCTATGTATACCATTTACCACTCTCCAAGTATTGGGGGCTACCCTAGAAGGAATGGCATCAAAATACTGACAAAACTTTAGACAAAAGTGATTGGGGGGAAAGTGAAACCACATTCAGCTATAAACAAAGAGGGAATCTAATGACCCTTTGGTAATGACAACGCCTCAACAGGGGGTACAAGAATTTATAGCTTTACTCAATTAGGAATATTCCTTTCCAGCCTAAATTCATCTAGAGAATCCCCATGAACTATGTAAACCATAGTTATAGTTAGAAAGAAATAAAGCAAAATGAAAGAGGAGAAGAAAGCTTATAGAGAAAATGGTGACCGAAGCGAAGGTAGAACACAAAGGAAAGCTCAATGACAGAGAACTTGGAGAAGAAGGAGAGTTCGAAAGCTTTGAAAAGCCGTGGTATGAAAATTCGACAAAATCTCATCTCTTATAGCTTACATGAAAAATAGTGCAAGAAATGATTACTTGTGTCGACGATTGACGGTCTGACGACTTCACAGTTTTGAAAAGCGTAAAAATACCAATATACCATTTTACGGTTCGCTATCTTTCAAATTATTCATAAAAGTTCCACTACAAAATCAAAATACGAAATTTTTTTACAAGTCATACACGTCGGCATGCGCCGACCAACTTTGAAGAAAATATACTCCACCCTTTCAGCAAAAGCATCAAGAATGAAGTATTGGGGGCTTCTGTTGATACAAAAAATTATCCACCTGCGTGGACTAATCAGAAATGGACATTTGTCTCCTTACGTGGCAGAAATCCTAGTCGGTAGTCGCTTAACCAACTCCAAAGATAGTTGCTCACCAGGCACGCCGACCAACTTGAAGAATGCAGACCATCAAAGTAAATAAAATGTCACCACATGGGGGAACAACCAAGGGTTTTTTCGCACGTGGCATAGACAATCAACCATCAACATTCATTATGTACGGGTGTAAATACTTGAATATATAAAGGCATTTCAACCCTTGATCTCCGGGTCATTATAAATACACTGTATCCCTTTCATCAAAGGCAGGATATAACAGATTCTAGGATATTCTTCTTAACAAGAGTACCTAACTTTCTGTAATCACGTAAATCAATACAATAATAGTTGATGCAGGCTTTCTTACATAGCCGAACCACTTTAAAAGCTCTTTGTTTATTATATAATTATTTCGTTTCAATCTTATATGTTATATGTGATTAAAAAACTAGATATAGTCCATTTTTTGACATCAACACCATTTGTACCAAATTTACCAACCGATACATCAAAACCAAAACCAAAGCCAAAACCAAAACCAAAACGTCCCATTTTTCGGGTTTTTCAATAATTTTGGGTTTTTTTGGTTTCGCTAATTTCGATTTTCCCCATTAAATACCAAAATTAAAAGTCAGTTTACGCATTCAGTAAATTTGGTATAAATTTTGATATTACAGTTCCTAAAAACAACACTAAAAAGTCATAAAAAACAATAAAAACAACACTAAAAGCCTTAGAAACATGCTTAAATCAGCAATAAAATAGCCAAAAAGTCTAAAAAACGACATTAAATAGTAAAAAGCAACCATAAAATAGTAAAAAATGGGACCAAAACATCACTAAAAATTATCAAAAACAACATTAAAAGCCTTAAAAACAGCCATAAAACAACATTAAAATTGTTGAAAAATATTCCTAAAAACAACACTAAATAGTAAAAAAAAAAGGTCATAAAAACAACACTAAAATAATAAAAAACTAGCACCAAAACAACATTAAAATAGTAAAAAAATAGAACCAAAACAACCTCTGAACAGACTAAAAAACAACCTTATGATAGCCTAAAAACAACCTTAGAAACAATATTACGCTTACAAGCACAACAACAACAAAAAATACCTCATGATTCAAAAAAACTACCTCATGTTTGAAAAGATTTTATAAAGACACAAATGAATGGTATAGATTAGACTAAAATGAAGGGTGTTGATTATTTGGTAATATTTATTTTTAGCTCATTTTCTATTTTCTATTTTTAGTTTTTTAAGTCGATAAATTGGTACGGTAATATATGTTAATTTTGGTACGATACATTGATACGGTAAAATCGATATGTCGATTTTTCATGTTTAAAAATAAAAAATCAACCAAATTTTTTACGATAATCTAAAATTCGATATATTTGATTTTCAATATTATAAAATATAAAATTAAAATTATTTTTTTCATAATCAAAATGATAATTCGTAAGGAATACGTGGCAAGTGATTTCACATTTTAGAGGTTAGGTTAATGATGTTTCTCTCCCGAATAACAATCGAAACATTGACTAATGTGCCACATACCAACGGTGTCAAATCAGATAGATAAGTCCTAACATTTCAACATCAAACAGAAGAAAAACTCCCGCCATTACCGCGTCGTGTAATCGCTCGTACAGGCAATCTCAGATTTCACCAATGAAATTAAAGATATTGAGAGAGAAATAGTAGCAAGCATCCAAGCAATCAACAGTCTTGTACAGCTCTCCTCTATTTATGCGTCATTAATCATGCACATGTGCACCCAAACAAACATCAAACAATCGCACCCACAGATAAAATGAAATCCAAAGGCAAGAGAATTTGGGGAACCAACCCTAAACTAGGGTTGCCCTTGCCCGCCGTCTTTTTCTTATGCTTCTGTTTCTTCCTCGTCGGATTCTTCGGATCCACCCTTCTCTTTCAGGTCACTCTCTGCATATATTCAGATGCATTTATAAGTACGGATATATTTTTTGGATTATACAAATATATGTCCATTTTATTTACAGGATATGACTAGTGTTCGATCCAGGCATAAATTGCTCGAATCGGCTGAAGAGGAAAATGAGCCGATCCCGCATGGAGTAAGTGGGGAACCTTGGGTTGCCTCAATTCCATTTCAGGTGAGCTTTTTAATAGTATTTTATTATTTAATTGAAATTGAGTGGTCTACTATTTCTGAAGCCACGTTGTTTCAATCACAAAGCAAGCACGTTTATTTATTTAATTATTATTCATAAAAAACAGAAATTTAAGGAGCAGCAAATCCCCAAAATTGAAAAGAAAGAAAAAAGAAGTATGAAACCAGGCATGCTAGAAACATGGAAAATTATCTTTCTATTTGAATTATTATTAACAATACTTTCGTGGCACATTGCTCTCTCTCTCTCTCTCTCTCTCTCTCTCTCTCTCTCTCTCATAGCAGAGTGAACTATGTGTTTTTTAGCAGATGCTTGTTTCGATTCTGAATATCCCACTGCACCTTTCTTGCGAGATGAATAAAATGACTGCACTAAATGTTGCAAAGTGAGAAAGCAGAAGCGAACAATTCTAGAAGCAAATAATTCTGCTTTTGGTGGGTGATGGAGAAAAGGGAAAATGAATGGCCCAGACAACAATTTGCTTTCGGTGATTGCCAATCAATTTGAGGGTTTGTCTCCTCCTTACGTGCTTATATAAGGAGGTTCAGATGGATGAACCAAAACACACAAAACACCGATAACATAGTTGAGCGTAGAGAGATTATTTGAGTATACATTTGTGTAGAAAAATACATATTGTATTTTTTATTTGGAGTGTATTTGTGAAAGTCCTTTTTTGTAACCCATTTGTTAATTGACCTGAGTTATTAGTGTTATTAGTGGACGTAGTCAAATTGGTGAACCACTTAAATATTGTGTTTTCCGTTATGTATGTCTTTCTACTCATACTTTTATTGTATGTGTGCCATATTATTAATTGGGATCGTAGTCAATATCATTTGTTGATACACTTCTGCACAACAAATTGGTATCAGAGGCAAGGTCTTTCGATCTAGGTATTTGGATATTTTTTTTTTGTGGAGAAATAACCATATGTATAGTACTATTCATAGCCTGAATTTTTTTCTAAATTTGAAATTTTTTCGTTTGCATATTTTTGTGATTGTGATCGTTTGAAAAATGATAATTGCAAAATTTGACGTAGAAAAATTCGATGGGCAAAGAAACTTCGGCATGTGGCATTGTGAAGTTATGAATGTCTTAGTCCCAATAAGAGTTGGGAATTGCTCTTGAAGATATGCCAGAAGACAATTGGAATAAAATCAGTCGCAAGATTTGTGGTCATATTCGTTTTTGCCTCGGCAAGGCTAAAAAATATTCTTATCTACGCGAGACCTTGGCACATAAATTATGGAAGCAACTGGAGGATAAGTACATGACGAGGAGCATTGAAAATTGGCTCTATTTGAATAAGAAACTCTTCCGATTCCAGTACGCAGAAGGTATTTCTATGTCTGAGCATTTGGACAATTTTAACAAAATTATTGTTGATTTGCAAAATTTAGATGTTGAAATTGACGATGAGGATAAAACACTGTTAGTAGTAAATTCTCTACGTGATTTATATGAAGATCTCATTACCACGCTATTATATGGAAAGGAGGAAAAAAATATGTTGACGTCTCAAATACCTTGATGAATAATGAGATTCGTAAAAAAAAATAAGGAGATTTACAGAGACTCAACATCTGAAGCACTGATAGTTCATGGCAGAATAGATTAAAGGAAGAATGGTAGCCGTGGAAGATCTCGATCTAAATCAAGAGGTGGAGCATCAACTTCGGGTTGGAGAATTCCTGCCAAAGATGAATGTGCCTTTTGTCACCAGAAAGGGCATTAGAAGAAAGATTTTCCTAAACTAAAGAAGGACACAAAAATCCCAATGCAAACGTTGCGGCCAGTGACGATGAAGATTATGAATTTGCTTTGTCTATTTCACCATTTGGATCCAGTTCCTAGGAATGGATTTTGGATTTGGGTTGTTCCCATCATGTGTCCCAACAGGGAATGATTTTCTAGCTCTAAGGAGCTGGATGGTGGAGCTGTTTTGATGTGCAATGATCACGCTTGTCAAACAAAAGGGATAGGAAAAATCCGATTGAAGTTGCATAGTGCAATAGTCAGAGTACTGGAAGACGTTCGGTATGTAGTGGACCTGAAGAAAAATCTTATCTCACTTGGCGCTTAAGACAATGGTCTGAAGGTCTCACATGGAGCCCTAGTTGTGATGAAGGGAACGAAGAAGAGTAACTTGTATTTTCTCCTTGGAAATACCGTTACAAGTGCAAGGGTAGTCTCAGTAAGTTCAGAGGAGGTTGCATTTGATGCTTTTAGATTATGACATGTATGTTAGGACATGCAGGAGAGAAGACTTTGCAGGGATTAGTAAAGCAAGGTTTATTGAAAGGTGCCAAGACCTGCAAGCTTGTATTTTGTGAACATTGTGATCTGGACAAGTAGACAAGAGTCAAGTTTAGCATAATAGTACATCATACAAAGGGGACTCTTGATTATGTTCACACGGATGTTTGGGGACCTACCAAAGTTGCATTTTTGGGAGGTAAGCATTATTTTGTGTCTTTTGTGGATGACTTCTCCAGACGAGTTTGGGTGTACACCATGAGACAAAATGATGAAGTCTTGAAGATTTTCTTGAAGTGGAAGAAGATGATAGAGACTCAAGCTGGTAGAAAAATTAAAAGACTCGGGTCAGACAACGACAGTGAATACAAGTCGGATCCATTCTTGCAAGTATGCTAGGACGAGGGGATCGTGAGACACTTCACAGTTAGACACACACCGCGACAAAATGGGGTGGCCGAACGTATGAATCGCACTTTGCTGAAAAAGGTGCAATGCATGTTGCTCAATGCTGGTTTGGGCAAGGCGTTTTGGGCTGATGCTGTTCCATATGCATGTCACCTCATTAATAGGTTGCCTGCAGCTGTGAATGAGAGCAAGATGTCCATGGAGGTATGGTCGGAAAAACCTGCCACAAATTATGATTCTTTACGTATTTTTAGCTCCCCTGCGTATTTTTATGTTTAGGGAAAGCAAGTTGGATCTTAGAGCCAAGAAAGTCATATTATTGGGCTTTAGTGATGGATTGAAGGGGTAGAGACTTTGGTACCCCGAGACGAAAAATATCATAAATAGTAGGGACGTTACATTTGATGAATCTTCGATGTTAAAGAGTTCTACAAAACAAATCGCAGTAGGTGGAGCTTGAGGCTCCAATTGTTTCATCCGGACTTGTCACAAATTCAGAAGATGACGAGACAAGTACAGATGAGGTGGATGCTCTTATCCACGAGTCTCCTCGGCAATCAGCTTCTATTGCAGCTAGTAGACTAGAAAGATAAAAATGAAAATCTGAATGGCTTACTGTTGACATGGTGGCATATGCATTACCCATGATTGAAGATGGCTTTCCATCTATTTATAGAGAAGTCGAAAGAAGTTCGGAAAGTATAGATTGGAAGAAGGCAATGAACGAGTAAATATAGTCTCTTCATACGAATCAGACTTGGAAGTTAGTCCAATTTCCAAAAGAGAAGAAAGCCGTTGGGTGCAAGTGGATATACGCTAAGGAGGAAGGTTCCTCAAAGAAAGAAAGTGTAAGATTCAAGGCACGATGGTGGCGAAAGGCTACGCGCAGAAGGAAGGGATCGATTATAACGAAATATTTTTCTCGGTTGTGAAGCATTCTTCCAATTGTATTTTGCTAGCATTGGTTGCGCAGTTTGATCTCGAATTAGCACAACTTGACGTAGAAACTATATTCTTACATTGAGATTTGGAGGAGGAAATTAATGACTCAGCCAGAAGGGTACAAGATTGCTGGTAAAGAGAATTGAGCTTGCAAATTGAAAAAATCGTTATATGGGTTGAAACAAAGTCCAAGGCAGTGCTATAAGTGATTTGATCGATTTATGTTTGGGCAACAATACACAAGGAGTTATTATGATCATTGTGTGTATTTTCGTAAACTTCACGATGAATCCTTTATTTATTTGCTCTAATATGTTGATGATATGTTCTTTGCTTCTAAAAGCAGGGCGGAGATCGAAAAATTGAAAATTCAAGTAAGTCGTGAATTTGAGATGAAGGATTCAGGCGAGGCAAGGAAAATACTTGGCATGGAGATTAGCAGAGATCACTCCAGGGGAATTATTTGTTTGTCACAAAAACAATATTTGAATAAGGTATTACAGTGTTTTGGTATGGATTCTAAAACCAAACTTGTAAATACTCCGTTGGCCCCACACTTCAAGTTAAGTGCTATGGAATCTCCACAGACAGATGAGGAACGTTTCCTATGCTAATGCAATGGGAAGTTTGATGTGTGCATTGGTGTGTACGAGGCCCGACATTTCACAAGTTGTTAGTATGACGAGCAAATACATGCCTTATTCTAGGAAAAATGCATTAACAAGCTTTGAAATGACTCTTACGGTGCATTGAATATGTGGATTCAGTTTACGCTAATGATTTGGATAAATGTCGGTCCACCACAGGTTATGTGTTTACACTTGCTGGAGGACCGGTGTGTTGGGGGTCTACGTTATAGTCTACAGTTGCTTTGTTTATTATAGAGGCAGAGTACATGGCACTGATAGAGGCCATTAAAGAAGCTATTTGGATTCATGGTTTGATTGCAAACCTGGGAGTTGTTCAAGATCAAGTGGATGTCTTTTGTGATAGTTAGAGTGTTATCCACTTAGCAAAGAACCAGGTTCATCATTCACGGACAAAGCACATCGACGTTCGTTTTCACTTTGTTCGAGAAATTTTGGATGAGGGTACTATTCTCCTAAAAAAGATTGGAACCGCAGACCAAAATTGTAACTGAGATCAAGTTTGAGCACTGTTTGAACTTGATTAACATACTTCGGATTTAAACACCTTAGGGTGTATGGCGCTTATGAGCGCATTCGGAGGATACTTGAATCATTTTGGATAATATGTGGTTATGTGTTTGGGTGGAACGTTGCATATCTCACTAATATGGAATTGTTAGAATTTGGCTGACAAAAGTTTGACAGGGTGACTTATAAATTTTTTGCCAACGTGGAGATTGTTGAATAGTGAGAAAGCATAAGCAAACAATTCTGCTTTCGGTGGGTGATTGAGAAAAGGGAAAATGAATGCCCATGCAACAATTTGCTTTCGGTGATCATCAATCAATTTTAGGGTTTATCACCTCCTTATGTGCCTGTATAAGGAGGTTTAGATGGATGAACCAAAACACACAAAACACCAACAACAGAGTTGAGTGTAGAGAGCTTATTCGAGTATACATTTGTATAGAAAAACACACCTTGTATTTTTCATTTGGAGTGTATTTTTCAACTTCTTATATTTTTTTTACACTGTCGGTCCCAAGCCCAGATAAAGGAGGAGGGTTGCGTTAGGTAGCTGACAGCCAGCGTAAAATTTTGTCAGATCCTTATGAACATGAATCCTATGAATATACGTGCTAATGCTAGGGCATTCCCCTTAAGCGATGCGTTGCGCCTGCCACCGGGTGCCTCGAAAAATAGGCAAGGGGACTCGCATCGGCGCCCGGATGCGACGATAAATACGCAAGGGTTTCTGCAACAAGCTGGACGTGTGCGGATAAAGAAGCTAGTCCAGGACACTAGACTTAGGTTAGTGACTTGGAACATAGGGATTATGACAGGAAAATGGATGGAGTTGGTAGATACCATGATAAGAAGAAAAGTTAACGTAACTTGTTTATAAGAAACTAAATGGGTCGGTGAGAAAGTTAGAGAAATAGAAAATACATGATTTAAATTTTATTATACAGGAAAACATAGAAATAAGAACGGAGTTGGAATAATAGTAGATAATAACTTTAAGGACGATATCGTAACCGTTATTAGGAAAGGTGATAGACTAATACTTGTAAAATTGGTAGTAGTTGAAAACATAATTAATATTGTTAGTGCTTATGCACCTCAAGTAGCATTAGATGAGCACACTAAAGTACAATTTTGGGAACAAATGGATGAACTAATTCAAGAAATACTCGTAGGTGAGAAAAATTATATAGGGGGAGATTTTAATGCCTATGTAGGAGAAGATCGTGTAGGATATGAGATAGTGCATGGAGGATATGGTTTTGGAGATAGGAACGACGAGGGAGAGTCTATCTTAGATTTTGCGATGGCTTATGATTTTGTACTAGTAAATACATGTTTTAAAAAGAGGCTTGAACACTTAACAACTTATAAAAAAAGTGGAACGCATAAGAGCCAAATAGATTTTTTCATTACTAGAAAAAGAGACCGATTAACGTGTAAAGATTGTAAGGTTATCCTGGGAGAGAGCTTAACCTCACAACATAGGATAATGGTGTTGGATATAAATATTAAAAATCAATCACGAGTGCGAAAAGTGAAGATTATCCCACGAGCTAGGTGGTGGAACTTAAAAGGAGAGAAATTAGAACTATTTAAAGATAAATTATTAAATGAAGCAACATGGAATACTGAAGAAGAGACTAACATAATGTGGAATAAGATGGCCACATGCATTAGGAGAATATCAAAAGAAATTCTTGGAGAATCAAAAGGCAAGGGGCCACAGTCTAAATAAACTTGGTGGTGGAATGAAGAAGTACAAAATATAGTAAAATTTAAAAGGGAGTGCTTTAAAACATGACAAACAAATAGAAATGAAGAAAATTTTGAGAAATATAAATGGGCTAAAAAGGAAGTTAAGAAAGTGGCAAGAGATGCTAAGTTAAAAGCGTATGATGATCTTTATACAAAATTAGGTACACAAGAAGGTGAAAAATATTTATAAGCTTGCTAAACTTAGGGACATGAAAACAAAAGATTTTAATAACGTTAAGTGTAATAAAAGTGATGATTCGAGAGTCCTAGTCAAAGATGATGAAATTATGGAAAGATGAAAAAACTACTTTGAGAGGTTATTAAATGGAGATAATGGGAGTAGATTAGATATAGAGGAACTTAGGGAGACTCGAGAAAATATATTTTTCCTCAGAATTAGGACAACAGAGGTCAGGATTGCTCTAAAAAAAAGATGAAAACAGGGAAGGCTTTAGGATCAGATGGTATCCCTATTGAGGTTTGGAAGTGCTTAGAGGAGGATGGAGTATCATGGCTTACAAAATTATTCAATAGAATTTTAATGACTAATAGAATGCCCGATGAATGGAGAAAAAGTGTTTTAGTACCTATTTATAAAAATAAAGGGGACATACAAAATTGTTCAAATTATCGTGGTATTAAGTTAATGAGTCATACAATGAACTTTGGGAGAGTGATTGAATATAGATTGAGATTAAAGACAATAGTATCTGAGAATCAATTTGGGTTTATGTTTGGGAGGTCAACAATGGAAGCAATCTATTTAGTGTGGAGATTAATGGAGAGGTATAGGGAGAAAAAGAAGGATCTTCATATGCTTTTTATAGATTTGGAGAAGGCGTATGATAGGATACCCAGAGATATAATATGATAGCTTCTACATAAAAGAGGAGTGACTCGCAGAAATATTGATGTGATCAAGGATATGTATGATGGTGCGATGACTATAGTAAGAACATCAGCCGGAGAAAGTAGTGAATTTTCAATTACGGTAGGTCTACACTAAGGTTCAGCATTAAGTCCTTATCTCTTTGCGCTTGTTATGGATGAGTTGACTGGACAAATACAAGATGAGGTGCCATGGTGTATGCTATTTGCAGATGATATTGTTTTAGTGGATGAGACTAAGACAGGGATTAATGCTAGGTTGAAATTGTGGAGAGAAACTTTAGAAACAAGAGGATTTAAAATAAGCAGAACTAAAACAGAATATGTGGAGTGCAATTTTAGTAGTAATAGGAGGAAAAATGGAGATGTGGTGAAATTGGAGGGTTAAGAGATACCTAGAAACGATCATTTTCGTTATTTATGATCGATTATCCAAAAAGATGGAGATATTAGTGATGAAGTTACTCATAGGATTAGAGCAGGCTGGGTTAAGTGGAGAAGTGCTATCGGCGTTTTGTATGATAGGCGTATACCTTTGAAGTTAAAAGGTAAATATTATAGGACGGCCATTAGATCCGCCATGTTATATGGGACAGAGTGTTGGGCAACCAAGAAACAAAATATGTAGAAAATGAGTGTGGCGGAGATGCGAATGCTAAGATGGATTTGTGGTAAAATTAAAAATGAACAAATTTGTAAAACGGTAAAAATAGCTCCTATAGAAGATAAATTGAGAGAAAATCGATTTAGATGGTTTGGACACGTCAAGCGTAGACCAATAGATGCTCCTGTAAGGAAGAGTGATTTAGTTAGTATTGATGGTAACACAAGGGGTAGAGGTACGCCTAAATTGACTTGGTGAGATATTATAAAAAAGGACATGATGTTATGTGGTTTAACCGAAGATATTGCACTGGACAGAATGGAAATATAGGATTCATGTAGCCGACCCCAAATAATTGGGAAAAGGCTTTGTTGAGTTGAGTTGAGTGTATTTGTGAGAGTCCTCTTTTATAACCCATTTGTTAATTGATTTAAGTTATAGTGGACGTAGCCAAATTTGTGAACCACTTAAATATTATGTCCTCATGTATGTATGCCTTTCTACTCATTATACTTTTCTTGTGTGTGTTTGATATTTATTTGGGGTCATAGTCAATATCATTTGTTGATACGCTTCCTCACAACACTAAAAGACGTCTTAATAATATATATATAGAGAAGGAATCACTTTTAAAAAGAAACCCCTTTTGACATCTCTTCATCCGCAAATCTGCAAATAATTGTTGATGTAAAACAATAGAGGCACTTTGGGGGTGGGGGTGGGGTTCTTTGAACATGAGAAATAATGGATATGCAGGGTCCTAAATGAATTGATTTAACTAGTAATGCTTTGTTCCTTGGAAAATCTATCTGATGGAATATAATTCAGACTTGGGACTCCGTGTTATCAAATCCCAAACCCATTAGACATATTTTGGGCATACACGATCCAATACAAAAACCTCTCTCTTTCCATTCCCAGACGGTCTTGGGTAGTTATTTCTATGGGTTTATTATGGAGTTGCCTCGGATGGCGAATGATCAAGACTCCATTTTTGCAATAGTGGACCGAATATTAAAGATGGCTCATTTGAATCACCTTCGCAGGACTGCTGACGCGTCTCGTATTGCCACATTTATTTTAGGGAGATTGTTCGACTCTGGAGTTTCATGCAATATCACGTCTGACAGGGACGTTTGTGTCACTGGCCACTGGTGACGCCCATTATGGCGGTTGTTATAGTGTTTAATATTTCAATTGCAGATGGACGGTTAGACCGAGGTTGTTAATCACAATGTGGGGGGGATCTCTTGTGGTGTTTAGTGGAGGATAACTTGAAGAGCTGCAATGTTGTGACTACATTGGCTTAGTTTGCTTTTGATATCATTCTAGATTGTCCAGGGTATATCGCCAACAAATTCCAGCGTACACAATGAGGATTCCTCCCTTCCGCCTTATTTGTCCTATGATTGACTTTTTCTTCCCGAAAGGTTGCCATTTACGGTGATGTTCGGGATTTGTTGCCCACCACCGCGTTGTTGTATTGCAACCCGTTGGTCACGGTGTATTTGTGCAAAGAGCATTTGCAGGGTAGGATGCACAAGCTATAAATGTGGCGATTATATATTATGAGCTGGTTCAGACTTCGGCTCACCCGTGCACCTGCTATTTGATTCATTGGCTTTGTCTACGGCATATGAAAACACATGGATTTGGAGGCTACGCTACAACATGTTGACCCTGATTTTATATGACTGAAAAGGGGGCCTCAGCTTTATTTCGATGATTATTATTGATGACGAGACGTTGAGAGAGTAATTAAACCCTAATTTATTTGATTATTGAGTGTTTGTGTAAGTGTACAATTTGCGACAAATTTCCATGTACATGATGTTCCAACCATAGATATCACAATGTTATTTCATTGCGTAACTAAGGGTCACCTTCGCATAAGACATATAGTTGTAGCATCAATGGCTTGTGTGCATATTTCTCCTGATGCAAAAATCTAATTCATAGCTGTTAACAATGAAATAACATCACGACCCATAAGATTCCAATTTTTTCCTTCAGAAAAAGGAAAACCATTATAACTATCAGATCCTGGGGGTTTCACCATTTAATAAGAAAATGGTTCTTCAAATTTCATCTTCTGTTGTTGCATGTGTAGCCATATCCTTCTTATGAGTACATAGACTTTGTTTTTAAAGAGAATCTGACTTTATCACTAGTGAGATAACTAACAATATCAACGAATTGGTTTATGAAACCAGTTAATAATTTCTTGCTTCAAAAGATCAGGATTTTCTAGTTTATTTCTATATTTTTTTTAATCTATGTTGATTGCAGTGGCATTACTGAAATTGCTTTTGTAGAAGCTAGCAGTTTTGGAAGTAAATAGTTGATTAATTTGTCAAACAAGTCATGTTTTCATCTCAATACATTTTTGAAAATGAAATTTCCTCCGCAAGGTGAAGGTCCCAGGCACAATAGCTCTGAATGTAGTTACAGATGCCTTCTTCCTATCTTTCCAAGAACACTTTTGACAACATGTGTTGGTAACATAAAGCTTCAGGCCAGGATTTATACAAATCAGACAAGGGCAGTACTACACAAATCCTGATCAATGGATGTCTTCTTGCATTCCCTATGAAGTAGGCAACAAAACCAAAGTGCTGGCTTTATTTAACTTCTTTCTTGCGATGTGCCTATATCAAGTAGGAGTAACAACTTTGATATTTGTTCTATGGTTTTACTAATGTGCCATATTTTATCCCAATTCATATTTAAAGGCTTAATTCTATTTCTTAACTGAGTTGATAACTTATATAGGTGTAATTTTTTTTTTCCGGGGAAGGGGGTGTGGGAGAGATTGCATCTGAAAACAGTGTAGTGCACTGCCTGACAGTCAAACCAGATTTGGACATGTAATTGAATGCATTAACTCATAAAAAGATCGATCACGGGTTCATTAGTCTTTGTCAGCATCAGCACCTGTAAAAATTGTGTTGATATATCCTTTCTTAATTTGAGTAAGATGAAATTCCTATGTCTGTTTATTCCAATCGCGAGCCTTCTTTATCATCAACACAGGTTTTGAGTTGGAGGCCACGGACAGTTTACTTTCCTAACTTTGCAACTACAGAACAATGTCAAAGCATAATCGAAATTGCAAGGTCAAAGCTTAAACCATCAACTCTTGCTTTGCGTAAGGGAGAAACTGCTGAGAGCACCAAGGGAGTTAGAACAAGGTATCCTTTCTGTATAAATTACATTCTCTGTTTATTAACTTACGGTGATTGTCTGATTGACTAAACCCAACCCTTTATCAGTAGCGTTTTGGTCATTAAGCCTGCTAGGATTCATTTTGCATCTATTCGCTGTATTCCAGGCATTATGGTTGCTAGTCTCATTCCCAATAACCACCAGAACTTGGCATGTTTTGGTCCTTGGATGTTACCTTTGTTAGTCACTCAAAATGGATATCATTTGTTTTATTTATCCTCACCTACTATTATGTATTTTAATAAACATAGCAACAAATGATGACCTTTGTTAGTCACTAAACAATGAATATCATTTGTTTTGTTTATCCTCACCTACTATTATGTATTTTAATCAACATAGCAACAAATATCGTTGGCGGCTTTTAGTCGCCTTAGACCAACTCGACCATTTTAGTTCAATTTTGATCATCGTAGATCAACTTGAAGATCTCATATCAAATGAGGCCATTATAGGCTGATTTAGCCAGCTTTGGCTAATGTTAGTCGTTTATTAATAACTTGACCGTTTTACGTCAATTTTTGATCGCTATAGATCAATTTGACCGTCGTAGGTCAAATGAGGCCATCGTAGGCCGAATGTAGCCATTTTAGGCTAATATTGATTGTCTTAGACGAACTTGGTGTTTTAGGTCAATTTTGATCATCGTAGATAAACTTGACTGTCTTAGGTAAAGTGAGATTGTCGTTTGCCGATTTAGCCATCTTAGGCAAATGTTGGTCATCTTAGACCAACTTGATTGTTTTAGGTCAATTTTGATCAACATAGATCAATTTGACCGTCTTAGGTCAAATGAAGCCGTCGTGGGCCAATTTATCCAACTTAGGATAATGTTGGTTATCTCATACCAACTTGGTCGTTTTAGGTCAATTTTGATAGCCATAGATAAATTTGACCGTCTCAGGTCAAAATGTGGCCGATGTAGACTTAATCGAGCCATTTTAGGCTAATATTGGTCGTCTTAGATCAACTCGACCATCTTAGGTCAAGTGAGGCCGCTGTAGGTTGATTTTAGCCGTCTTGGACCAACATGGCCGTTTTAGTTCAATTTTGATCTTCATAGATCATTTTGACTGTCTTAGGTCGACTCAAATGAGTCTGTCGTCGACCGATTTATCCATCTTAGGATAATGTTGATCATCTTAGATCAATTTGACCGTTTTAGGCTAATGTTTTATTCTAGATTAGTCGGGCCTATTCTAGACCGACTTATCCTTTTTTGCTAGTTTGATTTGCTTTAGACGAGTCTAGCCTATTCCAAGCTGACTTATCCCCCTTTGGGTTTATTAAGCTATGTGGTCATATTTGGTCTATTCTCAATTCTTTTTGCCCAGTTAGAATTTTTTAAAATAGGTTGAGCATGATAAAGTAATCTTATTGTAGATTGTATCACCCGTTCTGATGTAACCAAACGTCTAATAGCAATACTAAATGCACCACACCAATTTAGAGAGAGAAATATAACTAAGCTTTTACTCCAAAGTTCAAGTCCCCAAATGAGGAAGATGAGAGGTCTATTTATAGGACAGGGAGGTGAGCATTAAAGGAGTAACTAACCAATGTGGAACTTATGCCCATCTATACAATAAGCCATGCCCATCTATACAATAAGCCTAATACTCAAGTGTTCACCTAAATCCCATCCTCTAAATAGACCAATACAATATGAAATAAAATAAAATAAAATAAAATAAAATGCAACATAAGAAGAAACTATGATTAATTAATATATGTAGTAAAAAATAAAAGAGGATATGACCAAATTATCCCTCGGATCACATCATTCTCCCCTTCTCAGAAAAGAGTTCGTCCTCGAACTCAAAGGGGGATGCCCTCCTCGTCGCCAGTCAAGATAGTGATCAATGCGTGCCCGGGGTTAACATAATCATCTGGTAGTAATCGGGCACATGAGTCATCGCCATCAGGGCACAGCAACGCGGAGTAGGACAAACAGAATCTCAATGACCAACAACACCACATTTGTGGCACTTGAAGGTTGGAACGGGGTTTGAAGGTGATGGTGTAGCGGTAGAAAGGGTGGGAGTGGAAATTGGAGCTAATGGAGGGGCTGGGACGGTGGTCGCTGGAGGAGATGTAACCCGGGAGGAGGCACGGGCTGCTGCTGCTAGATGATGTGACTCGAGCTTGGTGGCATATTCCACCACCTTAGCGAAGGTGGGTATGTCACGCAAGGCCAAGTTTCTCTGTATGTAGGACTGGAGGTCGGTGATGTAATGGCTGATCCGCTGCTCCTCAAACTCGTCAAGTCGGGCCTGAGTACACAGTAACTGAAAGCGCTCCGTATAATCAACCACCGTTGTCTCTTGGCGCAAAGTCTGAACTCAAGCGAAGAGATCCCGCTCATATATAGCTGGAAAAAAGGAGGCGAGCAATAGAACCTTCAACTCGTCCCAAGTTTGGATAGGCGGGAGGCCCTCAACCATCGGTCTCTGCTCTAGATCATGCCACCAAACAGCGGCATACACCTGAAACTTCTTGCGGCTAATAGAACACACGTGCGTCCTGTAATTAAACACGCGCTCCATCAAGGCAAGCCAATCAACAATTGCATCTGGCTACTGTCGGTCGTCAAACATGGGTATATTGACCCGAATGTCCCCACGCAAACTCCGAGAGAGGAGCTGAAGAGCTAAAGTCAATGGGTCATCCCCTGGTGAGGCAGAAATCACGGCATCACCTGTGAGGAGATCGACAAAGCCAACAAACGGAGCCTGCCTTGTGATCTGAGGTGGAGGAACTGGGGCTTGAACATGAGGTGGGGGAAAAATGGCCCCTTTAGATGCCCGCCGATGCTTTTATTGCCATGAGCAGGGGCATTTACTCGGTGCTTGTCCCCATTTTTCCCATGACCATCCTCTCTGAGACGGAAGGGGTGGGAGTGGTATAGGGGGAGTGTGGGTGATGTAATATGGGTGAACAAAGGTGGGGGCAAGGGTGAAGGATGCAACGGGCGTGGGGTGGAGGGTGGTGGATGGATAGGGGACATGAAAGGACCTGGTAGGGTGTATGGGATGGGGGATAGCCATGGGAGTCATAGTGATAGGGGTGGGGTTGAAATGGGTGGGTGGTGGTGTTTAGGGGTGGTGTATGGGAGGCGGAGGGGTGAGGGTAATATATAGAGGGGTGTATGGGGTGGGGGATAGCCATGGGAGTCGAAGTGATAGGGGTGGGGTTGAAATGGGTGGGTGGTGGTGCATGGGAGGCAGAGGGGTGAGGGTATGGAGGGGAGTGGATGAGTGAACGGGTGTTCAAAAAAATAATGGGGGTGGGGGGACTGAAATTGTGCTGGTGGTGAGTGAGAAATGGGTGGGGGAGGGAGGAGGGATGGGTGGGTAGGTGAGAGAGTGGTGGTAAGTGGGTGGGGAAGGGGTAAAATCCTAGAATTAGGTGGGTGGGATAATTCAGGAGTTATTCGGTTAAAAATGTGGAAAAAATAAGGGTTTGGGAGGCTGGGGGGGCTGCCCCACCTCGGTTGGCTGGAGTTCCGGCGGTCCGGTGAGCGGAGTTGGCCAAATGGGATGAAAATAGAGGGGGTGAGTCGCCCGGGGGTGGGAAATATGGATCCAAAGTCGGATCGTTGATTGGACCACCGGAAGGGGGTGGGGAAAGGGTGTCGACTTCGTCGGAGCCGAGGGAAAAAGGGGCCGTAGAGGCTGTTTTAGGGGGATTTTGGGAGAGGTTCTTTAGTAGAAGTAGTAGATCGGGTTGAGATGAGGGTGACAGAGAAATTTGGAGGGATTTGAAATTTTTTCGGCGACTGGAGAAGTGACAGCGGCAGGGGCAGCAGGGGGCTGGTGGCGGCAGGAGGGTGGTGTAAGGCTGGTGGTGAAATATTAGTGGGTGGGCTGGTAGTTGGGGAGGTGGTGTAGTAAGTGGTGGAGTTAGGGTTAGGGTTTAGGTGGGGAGAAGATGAAGATGGCTCTTGGGGGGTGTTTGGGTATGGGGTTAGGGTTGAGTTAGGGTTTTGAAAAAGAGATGACATATGTTGGGTGAGGGTGGCCATGTGTTGCCCCATGAGGGAGGCCATTTCTTCTCATTTGTTCTTGCATTTGGATAAATCTCTCATAAAGTGTTGCCTTTTTTGGAGCCATTAAAATGTGAAAAACAATTTAAATGGAAAAAAAATTGTGGTGACACGTCACACACACAATAGGGGAGCGACACCTCGCTCTGATACTAATTGACATAACCACTCGTTTAATGGCAACTCTAAATGCACCACACCAATTTAGAGAGATAAATATAACTAAGCTTTTACTCAAAAGTTCAAGTTCCCAAATGAGGAAGTGGAGTGGTCTATTTATAGGATAGGGAGGTGAGCACTAAAGGAGTAACTAACCAATGTGGGACTTATGCCTATCTATACAATAAGCCTAATACTCAAGTGTTCACCTAAAGCCCATCCTCTAAATAGACCAATACAATATGAAATGAAATAAAATAAAATAAAATAAAATGCAACATAAGAAGAAACTATGATTAACTAATATATGTAGCTAAAAATAAAAGAGGATATGACCAAAATATCCCTCGGATCACATCACGTTCCTAAGTGGGTTTTTGCCTATTCTAGGCGAGACCGATCTTAACTATATCCTTCCACCGTGATTGGTGGGTTTGGTGCCTGCTATAGGCGAAAGCAACTTATAAGTCGTATTACCATGATTGTTCCGTTTGTGCCCAATTCAGGCGAAACCGACTTGCTTTAAATCCGACCAGCATGATTGGTGGGTTTGTGCCCAATCCAGGCGAAATCGACTTGTGCTAAGTCGTCCCACTGCTCTGATTGAGTTTAATGCCAAATCATAGGCGACCAACTTATTTAAATTCGTACCATTGCTTGAGTGGGTTTAATGCCAAATCATAGGCGACCGACTTGTTTTAAGTCGTATCATTGCTTGAGCGGGTTTACGCCAAATTGTAGGTGAGCGGCCTGTTCTAAATCGTATCGTACCATTGTTTGAGTGGATTTAATGCCAAATCGTAGGCGACCGACTTGTTCTAAGTCGTACCATTGCTTGAGTGGGTTTAATGCTAAATCGTAGGGGACCGATTTGCTTTAAATTGCACCACCCATTCTTAGGTGGTTTTGTCGCAAAACCGAGATGATTGAGTTACATTAACGGTTATTCGATAATCATTTATTGTTTGGAGCAAATTATAGAGCATATTACCCCCTCTATTTCTTCTTGGAAGCAAATTCTCATCTCCCTTTTTAGAATTTCTTGGGAGCAATTTATGAAGAGCAGTTTCAGCTTTATATATATATATTCTTCATTTATTTCATTTGTAGTCTGGATAGATGGTAGCTGCCTCGCCAAGTGATTCAAATCACAAGAATCCTTAAATGGTGGGACCCACTTGTATTTCTAAGCATAGGTGATAAATGATAAAGAACTGTTTTGCCTTTAATATTCATGGTGTAGAGAGATAGAGAGTGCACGAATGATTCGCTCCTTTCTCATAAACTCGTAAAACAACGGTAAGAATCTAAAGATATATTGGTTTTTGCAATAATATTCTGTCGGTTGGTGAGATGTTTGGATACGGGTGCAAAAGCAGTCTCCCAAAAAAAACCTTGGAGAGTCGGCGATGACTACCACCATGGCGTGAGTAGGTTCCTCTGAAGTGGCGATCTACTCGCTTGGCTCGTTAAGGAAGGTGTCGATCTTGAAATCCACAAATTCACAGTAATCTCCAAATCGATGGTTGCTTGATTTTGTGGGTTGCTTGGCCTTTTGGGTTTAACAAAACCATCTCTGAACTCTCATGGATGTCGTTGACAATTTTCCTTGTCCTTCTCAATAAGCTTTGATAGCTGATTTAAAGTTGTTGTCGGATTGACGAATCGCACTTGTTTCATTGGGTTCTTCATCTCTTCCACAATTTTGGATCTTCATATCTTTATGAATGTAACAGTTAAGAATTAGTCAAACAACTTGAATGCTACTGCTAGAGGGACATTAGCCTTGTTGGCGTGATCAACGATGTGGATCAATGGCCGATCTCTCAATAGTTGAACTCTGAACATCCACTACATAACTAGTCCCACCAGATCTTGATTGATGTGAAGTTGTTGTTTCCTTTGCCGTAATAATATATTTTTGTAATATATATTCGGTTAATTCTTGTGCCAAACCAAATGCATATTCACAACAATATGGTTTATAATTTTAGAAATTTCTGGTGATTGTAAAAAAATTGATCGTACCCAGTGCACAAGGCTTCCGCTAAACTGTAGGGTCTGGGAGAAGCGGATGTTGGCTAGCCTTACCCCCATATATGGAGAAGCTGCTCCCATGTCTCAAACCCGAGACCAACCGTAGCTTGGGCGAGAAAACTTGCCATTGCACCAAACACAAACATAAGAATGATCGCTATTTAGGACTGTCAATGATGTTGACGGAGCCGATTGGAAATTGTAAGTCGGCCACCGATCTATGTTGTGTAGAAGTTGGTGCCTTGCTTTGTAGACCGATCAATGTGCTTTTCTCCACATGGGGTGAGGTAGTGCTTCGGACAAGATCTAGAAACGGAACTTGTTGAATTTTACCCTGGATTGCAATTGTCTTCCTGGTTGGTGGCTATGCTTTGTGTATTTTTCTCTTGTGAGAAACGTGCGATATGGAGGTTGGAAAGTCTCGGATTCTCAGTGACTTGATAGCACATATTGCAAACTAAATTGTCTATAAGATCAACTTGGTAGAGGAAAGTTGTGTGGGAAGCGAGATAACGCATAAACATTGGCACTGAACGACTCATGCGGCCCGCATGGCTTAGAAATTAGAGCTTTGCAGTAGCGAATCCTCGGCAACTTCGTCATTGGCAGATAAGAGAGGGCTTTTATGCTATCTGACTCGAAGTCGGTTGTTGATTTCAACAAATTCATTTAAAATCCGTTCGTTGAAAAATGGGAGTGTGTATCCTTTTACTCGTCATCTACCTTCAATGAAAGTGCTCCATCTTGCTGACGATTGCAGCAAACTCATCCAGAGTAAAACCGCCATTTGGGTCGATACTCTTTGACTTTATCTTTGCATAGTTTATTTTTTGTTCTTCACAATGGATTGATCTCATTTTGAACATATGTTGCCTTTGATTGGTTATTTATTGCAAATTGACCAACACCATGAAACTCGCAATTGGAAATTTGGTTAGTCAAGAAATTGATTGACCTGCATCCTCAATAGAGTTATGGCTGAGATGAAACTTCCCTTATTTTTGTGTTGATGTTCTAATCTGAATGAATAACTGATGTCGGTGTATTTATATGAATTGGGTCACGTTGCTGAATCCTTGCCTTTGATTTGGAACCATCCAGACCCTTAAAACATTCTTGTTTGGCGCATCTTTTCTTTTCTCTGATCCGGTGCTACTCCACTTTCAACAAATATGAGAGGGGATTGTTGTCTGTGAATTTGGTGAAATCATCTATTTTAAGAAAAAATCGACTAGTAGGGATCTGGACTTCCTCAATTCATGATTATCTGTCTAGGGCCCACACCTCTCATTTTTATTTCTATTTTTCTTTTTTAATCTTGTTAGGAATCAACTCCTCTCTTGAATCTAGTTGGTAAAAAATTTCTACCCAGAAATTGTGCGAGACTTTCCGCCGAAAAATCAGGAGGAGATAGTTTATTGGTGTCTAACGCTTCTTCCTTCAAAAGGAAGAGAAACAAAAATACACGACACATATACGCACCAACAGTTGAAGACAATGTTAAAAGTATCATCTGTGATTTACGAATCCAAGCATTGATTAATATGAATTTCATCAGTAACTTATCCATGTGTATACGCAAAAAAGGACGAAGGGACAATTGACATCATTTAAGATAATTTTTTTTAATCCATAGTGATTACAGTCAACTTGGTTGCAAGGATATGTACATGTACACACATTTCAAAAAAGGAGAAAAAAACTTAGATTTAACGTGGAAAATTTGAGCTTTTGGTTTGTGGATCTCTGATGACACTCAACAATAAAGATGACTTGCCATACCGCTTCTCACAGACGACGTCAAATTGTAAGGGTATTATATCGCCTAGGAGGGGGTCCCTCACAATCATGGTAAAAAGAATAAAAATATAGACGTGAGAGACAAGATTACGTGGTTCTCGGCCAAGGTCTGCTTACGTTTACGGCGACAGTGAGGGTGTTTTCATTAAAACGTGAAAATGATTTACATGAGAGTGTTCTCTAACCTCTAAGCCCCCTTTACATAATGAGGGTCTCCCCTTTATATAGAGTTAGGGGTTACAATTGGATAAGGACTATCCTATTAGAGTTACATAGTCGATTTTCTACCATAACTGGAACACTTGTCATCCTTATCTTTCTAGTCGGGTGGTGTAGTACAACTTGGATTGAACTCGACCAAGATTGGCTTGGTCGGTCATGTGTCGGTGACTAGGCAGGTAATCCGTCATCCTCCCTAAAGAACGTTCTTGGAGCCTCTTTGCCACTGTCACACTATTATTGGAGGCATATTTTTTATCCTCCACACAGCTGACAGGTATGAGATTCCTCAATGCTATCGAAAAACCAGGTGCGACAGAGCTTGGGCGAGTTTGATCTAGCTACATCGAGGAAGCTTGTTGGGACTTTCGAGGGACTGGATTGGAGAATAGGGAGAAAGCATCACTAAGTCAAGATGATGGAAATGGGTTCCATATTAGGGTTTATTTGTCATTTTTAATATTTTTATTAGTTTTCGTTTTATTTTAGTTCTTTTATTTTCTTTTTAGTCCTTTAATTGGTCTCCATGTTTGAGACTAATTAGGTATATTTTTATTAGTATGTCCTTTTTAGTCTTTTAGGAAATTACTTGGCTAGCAAGTAGTTCCCCCCTTTAAATACCCATGTGCTCCTCATTTGAGGATAACTCCCATTTTAAATATAAGAAATCCTTTGTTTCTCTCTCTAAAAATTGTTTTGGTTTTATTTTTTTGGCCATTGACGTGTAGTTTACTTCAAATTAGTATCAAAGCCGGTTTCACTCCAACAGTGGTGAATTGGTGTATCGGTGTATCAGTGTAATCGTACACTACTTTTCTATGGCCACGAAGAAAGCGAATGGATTTCAAGACGAGATTTAAGAGTTGAGGTAAGAATTCAACAAGAAATTTGACCTTATCTTCCAACTCCGATCTTCCAATTGAACCTCCCATCACCACCCAAAACCCTATTCCTAACACATCTACCTCCACCCATTCTACACCCCTACCCTATAAAAAAAATCCCACCATCCCTAGCCAAATCCCCCTGCACCCAACCGTCCTCGGCAGTGCCGAAAGTGGCATACACCAACCGGAATACCCCTGTACCAGCAGGCCCTGCTGACCATCACCCAAAACCACCACGCAGCGGTCGACCACCACCCATGGTCACACCCACCAGGCGAAAGCCCCAGTTCCACCCTCGCGCCACAGGGCCTTGGCTGGACTTCATCTCCACCAGCCGAACTTGCCAAACAAGCCCCGTCGCCACTCAGACCTAGTCGGATTCAACAAAGCTTGGTCGGAAAACCCCCGTCTTCCTCCAAATTTACCACCGGCACTTCGATCTAGCCACCAGCAGGCCCGACCATCCGGTTTTGGTCGGAACCCTCCAACAAACTCAAGAACTAGGGTTTGGCACGGGAAAACTGGTCTTTGACCCAGGAGGAAGCCAGTTATGGTTGGCATGAGAGAACAAGGAAGGATGGGCGCCTCTTTAATTTCCAGAAAATTCATTTTGGCCCTCACAAGTTTTTTTCGGCACATATTTTCGAAAATTTTGACACGAGTCCCCAAATTTTGAACGCTCGAGGATTAGCTTGATTTTAAGAGGGGGAGAGTGATGGAAATGGGTCCCATATTAGGGCTTATTTATCATTTTTAATATTTTTATTAGTTTTTCTTTTATTTTAGTTCGTTTATTTTCTTTTTAGTCCTTTAATTGGTCTCCAAGCATGTTTGAGACTAATTGGGTATATTTTTGTTAGTATTTGTCCTTTTTAGTCTTTTAGGCAATTACTTGGGTAGCAATTAGTTCCCACCCTTTAAATACCCATGTACTCCTCATTTGAGGATAGGTCCCATTTTGAATATAAGAAATCCTTTGTTTCTCTCTCTAAAAATTGTTTTGGTTTTATTATTTTGGCCATTGAAGTGTAGTTTACGTCACAAGACTTGGGCATTTTAAGTATAAGAGAGGAGCACTTGAGGCTCGTTTGGTTTTGTATTCTAAAAACTCGATTTAAACGCTATTTTTAAGTACAATTTTAAAATTCAGTTTTTTGTATTTATAAATATTGATGCGCATTTGGTAAACCTGCTTTTAAATAGTCTTTTGAAAATTTGACAAAATTGGCAAACATGTATATATATAGCCAGACTCATGTACACACTAAGTTTGCACATCATTTTTTTAAAATAGTAAACAGAATATTTTTGAGTTGATTTTTTTTGTGTGATATTTAAACATTTCAATGAACTCGTGTAAAATAAATCAGCTAAAAAAAACTTTTTTTGCTATTTTTAAAAAATCGGTCAAACTTTCGATGCTTTTAAACACTTTAAAAGCTGCGAAAGTTTGTCCGATTTTTTAAAAATAGCAAAAAAAGTTTTTTTAGCTGATTTTTTTTACATGAGTCCGTTGAAATGTTTAAATATCACATAAAAAAAGCAACTCAATTTTTTTTTAATGCTTTAAAAAAATTGGTGTGCGTCAGCACTATGCAAACTTAGTGTGCACAGGAGTCTGCCCCTCTCTCTCTCTCTCTCTCTATATATATATATATATAATGATATTGCATGTATAATTCACGATAAAATTATATACATACATGAATTGGTAATATTTTTTAATAAATATGTACTATAGTCTATATGTATATTTTATATTATTCCATACATTAATAACACATGTATAAAACTATATATAAGTATCATGTATCTATTGATGATATTATTTAACATATGGATCTTAGTATATTATATAATTTAGTAATATAAATATATGTAATTTTGTGTATATGTACATATATATTTTTTGTTTATAAGAATTACACACATATTAATGTATTATGTATGTATATTATACATTAAGGTATAAATGCATAAAATATTAAGAATGAATGATTCTGAGTTGAAAAATAAAAAACAGAAGTTATAAAACACCCTTTTGCTATTTTCTGAAAAACTTGATTGTAAGTTGTAACACATAAATATTATAATTCAAGGCCTTTTTGGTTTTCAATTATAATTCTGTTTTCTGTGTTTAAATACAATTATGATTTTAGTGTTTAAATACAATTCCGATAAAAAATTGCGTTTGGCAACCTGTTTTTAAACACTGAATTATAATATTTTTGTGTTATAATCAAGTTTTTCAGTTAACAGCAAAAGGGTGTTTTATAACTTTTGTTTTTTATTTTTCAACTCAGAATTGTTCATTCTTATTGTTTTAATGCATTTATACCTTAATATATAATATACATAAATAATACATTAATATGTGTGTAATTCTTATAAATAAAAAATATATATGTACATGTATACAAAATTACCTATATTATATTATTAAATTATATAATATACTAAGGTCCATATGTTAAATAATATTATCAATAGATACATGATACTTATACATAGTTTTATTCATGCATTATTAATGTATGGAATGATATAAAATATACATATATAAAAATACATATATAATATACTAAGGTCCATATGTTGAATAATATTATAAATAGATACATGATACTTGTATATAGTTTTATTCATGTATGGAATGATATAAAATTTACATGTATATATGTATATAATATACATATATAAAAATACATATATAAATTATGCATATATAAAAATACATGATATTAAATATACATGTATATAATTTATGATGTATATATGTATGTATGTATGTATGGAAATTTTATGTATGTGTTTATACACACACACACATGTATAATATAAATATACTTATTTGCCAATTCTGTCAAATTTTCAAAAAACTGTATGTAAAAATAAGTTTACCAAACTCGCACTAATAATTATAAACACAAAAAACTGAACTTTAAAACTGTATTTAAAAACAACGTTTAAATTGAGTTTTCTGAATAAAGAACCAAACGGACCCTCAGTGTTTAAAAACAGGTGTGCAAAACGCAAATTTTTATCAGAATCGTATTTAAACACAAAATACAATAATACAGAATTATAGTTGCAAACGAAACAGGACCTCTTCATCTTGTATCAATTTCTCTTTCGTTGAGAAGCGATACAACAAAAAAATAAATGAAAGAAAGCAGAAAAAAATAAGGATCAAATACCAATAAGACCCCAAACATTTTGTAATAAACATTTAGTCCAATCCTTTTTATTTTGTTCCAAAAAATCCCTCAAATACTCATTTAGCCAATATTTTCTTATTTTTAAAGTCTGCGCTAGCGGCATGTTGAGGGACTTTTTGGAACAAATAAAAAGTCTTGGACTAAACAAGTATTAAAAAATGTTTGAGGGACTATTTGGTATATGCCCCAAAAAATAAATAATAAATTAAATACCTTCTATACATACTCCTCATACGACCTGCATTGATTCTAATCTTTTTAATGAATCAATCTGGCATAAACCCAACGATCCTCATTCCTCGATGGCAACATCAGGAAGCCGTTGGTGGATTTCATTGAGTGTGAGTATGTTATCTTAAGTTTCCACTCGTGTTCTCTTCTCCCTCATCCATATATCGATGTCAGAGTGTGAACCCTATTTTCTATGCGGCATTGTGTGTAATTGCTTCAGCTGTGTACATCAATACAGAATGCACAAAGGCTTGGAATATTCATCGTAATATTGATAAGAGCTCGAGGTAAATGGTGGTTTTGGTAATGCGAACTTAAGGTATTCACGTTTAATGGTTGTTTGGGCAATATATTCGGTACTGCAGAGGTTAGGGTTAATTGGTATAAAATCACGATGATGGTTTTGTAATTGGTTAAAGCAGTTACAAGGATATGTTCGATCAGAGTAATAATCTATATGGATTTTGGGTTTGTCCAAAATTTCCCTAGAGAAGTGGTCACGTGATATACACATGAGATTTTCAGTTAAAAACTAGGTGTTGGACATGTGGTCCACATTGAGTAATTTCAAAATCTTGGGGTCCAATCAAGACAATGGAACTTAAGGTATTGATTGAAACAGGTGAAACAATAAAAGGACCAAATTGGCAATATAATCTATATTAAATTAATTCACAATGAAAATAAAAATGGATATTTTATTTATTCAGATTAAATTTATTCTTGGGTATGTAGATTTATAATCGAATTCAAACTTGGATAGTTATATACCACCTAATAATTTCAAATTTAAGTATCGGAGCTACAAACCAATCTAGGATCTTGTCTAATTCACACTGAATACGACCTGTTGACATTCTTTTTAGAGTCTTTAATTGATTAAATATTTTTTTTTTATATTTCCTGCTTTTTTGATTTCATACAGCCCATAATTAATGAAGAGTTCATCGTGGCTAGTTTGAAGTATGTATCACAACCAGACATACTTAGCCGCTGATGCAGTGAAAAGAAATAAAAGAAACATTCATCAGATATATTTTTATTGTGATATAAGCTCCTGCACTTGCTAGTACTGCTCGTCATAAATCATAATAATAGTGTGTTTGAATTTTAAATGTTTTGTAGCTGATTATGTGCTTGCTGCTTGTTGGTGTTAATTAATGCTAGCTGATTAAATTCTTTGGCCACAGTTCAGGCACATTTATCAGCGCATCAGATGATGTAACAGGAGCTCTGGATTCTGTTGAGGAAAAAATTGCGAGGGTTACGATGATGCCGAGGAATCATGGGGAGGTATGTATGGTTGGTAATCTATTTGGGCATGCAACCTGCTTAAATTTCTTTTTATTAGTTTTTAATTGAAAAACATCAAACAAAAAAAGGAATCTGCCAACTACCACTACACATTAACCCAAACTTTATTTCCCTCCCCCCCCCCTTCCTTTTTTCTTTTCTAGAAGACTAATTGTTGAAAATAGGAAGATTAAGCTCTCTGTGGGCCCATGTTTGCTGAAAAAGTTGAGTTCAATATCAGAAATGATTTTAAATGCTTGCTTACACATCAATAAACTCGTACATTTTCACATTTTAATTAATGTTTACATTTCTTTTCCCTATCACGCTATCACGCTGTATGGTTTAGTTGCAATCGTGTTTATTTTGTTTAATTTATGTCTTGGTTCAACAAATTCTTTGACTCGTTCAAGAAAATAGTTTATATTAAGCCTTATGGGAGTTCAACAAATTCTCTTAGGGTGGGTTTGGCAACCCAAATTCCATGCCTCAGATTTGGAATTGGAAAAATTTCAGTACAAATTTTGAACTAAGGGTGTGTTTGATTGACTTGGATTTTTTTTTAATGGAAAATAGTTGTTTTGACTCATGTTTTGCCTTTGTAGTACCTTCATTGTAAATACTTCATGTAAGAACAATACTTATTCACATAACAAATGCTCCATCTCAAACCTCATTTTTAGTGGGAAATATTTCTTATTTACTCACCAAAGAATTGGTTTTCCATGAAAAATATCAAAAATAAGACCAAAAACTCATGTTTTTCCATTCATTTTCTAACTTCTCATCCAAATGAACTATTTTCCACGCATTTTCCATGTTTGCAATCAAACGCACCCTAAGGGTCCGTTTGGCAACCCAATTCATGAAAATGGAATTGAAAGGCCAATTTTAATCCCACGGAATTGAAATTGGCCTTCCAATTTCAATTCCAATTCCAATTCCAAGCTTTGGATTTGGGTTGCCAAACGAGTAATAATATTCGAATTCCAATTCCAAGGCATTGAATTGGGGTTACCAAACACGCCCTTAATGTTTTGACGAAATTCATGTTTACTTATTAGTGGCATATCTGATATCCTCTTTTTCTCCTCCCATTGAAAAGTTGAAATAGTTAATCTTCCATTACAGGTCATTTCTGACTGAGATAGTCTGAGTAATGCGGCATATCACCCTATTGCAGGCATTCAATATTCTGCGGTATGAGATTGGACAAAGATATGTTTCTCACTATGACGCTTTCAACCCAGCTGAGTATGGTCCACAAGAGAGCCAAAGGGTAATATACTATCTAAGTTGGAAAACCGTTTCCTTTGTGTTTAACCCATTTCCCCCCATATTTTGTTTTTTTTACAGATTGGAACCGTTTGATGGTGAATACTTGTATCATGTCTTCATTCTTTTGTGTCTTATATAAATATCTGTCCTATTCCATACATTTAGTTAAAAAATAACAAACAATAGAGAAACAATAATAGTTAAATAAAAAAAAGGAGCTACAATTTTTATTTTTACATTTCTTTCCAGTGCCGGTGATGGGACACAGCTAGTGTCTATAAAAAACATTTTCTACAATGGCCACCAATGTCCGTTTCATGATGCCAGAACATGGTTAAGTGTAGAATATTTGTGATATTTCGTGGGCTACGGGCCATGTTTGTCTGATATCCGTGTCGCTTTTGAACATGAAGGGCACACTTTTCATACACTTGGAAATTCAGGCTACAATCTTTCATCTACTTGTGTTGTTTTTGTTTGTGAGATAAATGAATCAGGAATGGTGACAGAAATTCTCTTTTTAGATTCCAATGTATAGGAAATTAATTTGATGATGATCTTGACAGAAGATCAGATGCAACAATCTTTCTCTCATCTCAAAATGATGCGCTCTCATGTATTGCGTGGCCAATTTAAGGATGCATAGAAGCTGTTTTCATTGTCCTCTTGTTTTTGTTACGAGTGCCTGTCATGTTATAACATTTAGTAATTTCCGTAACGTCCTAATTTACAACCCTCTCGCAGATTGCTTCATTCTTATTGTATTTGTCTGATGTGGAAGAAGGTGGAGAAACCATGTTTCCTTTTGAGGTAAGATAATAAGGTTATATATTATTCCTCTTCATTTTGTTATTATATGTTATCCAACATATTTGATTGATATGGGTAGCCACCCTAATGTTTTGATTCACAGCATGGCTCAAGCAGTGGTGTAGGTTATGATTACAAAGATTGCAGTGGTTTAAAAGTGAAGCCACGCCGAGGGGATGGGATTCTGTTCTATTCAGTTTTTCCAAACGGGACAATTGATCAGGTAATGGTACTTGTTTTTGAAATAAGATTTTTCTCTCGGCTAGATTATTACCCAATATTTTTCAACCCTATATAAGTTAATGTATATCTTGTAAACTTTGGAACTACGGGTGCGCTTGATTACAAAAAAGGAAAGCAGATTGCAAAACAAATCATTTCTTTTGAGAAGCTTGAAAAAGATACGAGTGGCTTGATGAAATGTTTTTCTTACCCACACTCAAAGAAATGAATTCCATGAAAACTGTAAAAGTAAGTGAACATCTCACCAAGTCAATATCTCATTTTCCACTCTTTTGCGAACTTCTTATAAACAGATTTGTTTTATAATTTTTTTCCCACTTTAAAATCAAGCACGCTCTAATGAAGGAGCTTCATGCATTAGATATCAATTAATGGTTTAAAGTTTGCAAGCCATCCAAAATTCTTGTTTTGATGTGGCCATAGATTATTCTGATTTTCTTTGTAAGATTCTGTTTGGTTCAATGTGATTTTTTTTTTCTCAAGTGAATTGTAAAATGGTTAAATGTATTTTCACCTATTCGGAGTTAAAACTTTCGTTCGTATAAAATTGTAAGTAAATATGCATGCTATAATTATGTGATTTTGGCAAAATAGTAAGCAAAATTAAACTCTGAATACATGAAATGCTTTTCACCATCTTACTTTTACTTTGGTGAACAATATTTTACCACAAACCACATGCCTAAAATTTTGTTTCTGATAAAAAAAAATGGATCTGTAGATTACGACTTCTAACATAGTGAGAAATTTGACGCATTCCCTCCCCTCCATTGAATTGTGCATTGCCATGTCTTTATTAAATGATGAATTAAATGTCTAACCATGGATTCTGATGTGCAAACCTTGATGCTTCATCTGATTGCCAATACGTTGGAAGAGATAAATTGGCAAAATTAGGAAAAGAACGGTTTAAAAAATCTTGCATATTCCCAAAATTTGATGTTTTTTTCCCTTCATTTTAAGCATAAAATAGTGTATTAAGAGTATTTGTTGATATGTGTGGGTGTGCCTTTTTTTTATTAATCTATTTTTGCATATTCCATGTATTTTTTTTTTGAATTTGTGCAGACATCTCTTCATGGGAGCTGCCCTGTGATTAATGGAGAGAAATGGGTGGCTACTAAGTGGATCAGGGATCAAACACAAGAGTATTGATATATATAATAATATATTGTTTTACGAAATATTTTATAGCCTCGATGTGATTGTATTCCAATTTACAACATTATCATTTTTAAATCACATGATCATAATAACATTTCTTGGTTACTGTCAAATCTTGGGATAATTTTAATGGAAATTATTTTTTTGTATGTACTTTGAATTAATTTTGTAAAGCAGTTGTTTTTTTTTCTTTTAAATATGTTTTTTGGGAATATGTTTACACCTTTTGCGTTATGTTTGTATCTCAGAAAACTACAGAGAAAACCATGAGGGACTGATATGATTTAAAAAAATAGTGGATTGTACCATTTTTCTATATATTTAATTTCTTTTATATTTTTCGAAATCCAAACATAAGTATTTAATGTGTATCCCATTTATAGGTGCAAGGGGAGGTTCCGGGTCTAGTGAGATCACGTGATGCCATCAGGGAGGGGCATTGATGATAATATCACTAGACCTAGAATAAAAATGGAAAATAAAAATAAGGAGTATAATTTGTACCAAATGGTGATAAGTAGAAACTAGTCTTTTTATCACTCGAGGCCCCACAATAACTCAAGATCCTTACTAAGACCATTAAGGTTTCGAGAAGGGTGTCATAATCATCTTAAGTACAATTTATAATCAAAATTATAAAAGGCAAGTCGTCTCGTTTTAGGATAGGCCCTTGGTACTAATGTTGTATGGTCTCATTTGTTTTCTCATTTTCAACACTTCTTAATTCACTACGGTCATGGAATTATCTATACCAGAGTGAGGAATTAGGAGGCTGATATACCAATTGGTTGGTCTATCAAGAACAACGCCCAACTAGTTCAAGTTGGTTGGATCGAGATATTAATATTGTGATATGCTTTTGGTGTAAAAGCAACAGATGAATTGGACGCAATTGAGTCAGACGACAAGTCTACCGCCCACGTCAGTGACAAGTGACCCAAATTGAGGGACTTCAATCATTCTTCCTTCGAATCACTTTTATCTAGGTAGTTATTACAATCCATGATTGGGAGCCTATTCTCGATGAAAGAAAAAATGCTGGAAGATTTACACAATTCTCTTTCGACCAAATTTGATCAATGAATGAAAGAACCATAAGGGGTCAACAACCACCCTCATATAGTAATACCAAGTATATATATATATATATATATATATATATATATATATATATATATATATATATATATATATATATATAGAGAGAGAGAGAGAGAGAGAGAGAGAGATGGTAAGATTTATGATTTGGCCAATGCAAATGATTATAGTCTTGATATGATCTGACTGGCGCACCTTTGACTTTTCACCCATGTGTATAGCACAAAGTCAACAAAGAACCTAAGAGTACTGTCTAGGAACCAATGTGTGATGACCCAAACACAAACCAAACCACCTAACAATGGAAACCAACAAATAAAAACCCCATAACAGTGAAAGCCAAATAGCAAATGTAATGGGGCTCAAATTGGTCAAGACCTCAACCTCACCAAATTATCCTCCTAGGAAATGGATGAGGTATTCTTAACTTTGCAACAACAATGACACAATATAAAAAGTGGTTCATTACCTCTTATGAGGTACTTACGTCCATTGTGTAGGTGCTTCTTTCTTTTTTATTATGTATATGATGAATAATACAAAGATTCCTAATATTAAGCTTTAACAGGGTGGGAAGAGCTAGTTTGAGGTCTTTGTAATGACCGAAGTATCTTTAAGAAGTAACTGGATGACTTTTCTAAGTAATTCTAGATCACTTAGAAGTCACAAGACTGAAATATCTCTAAGGAAACGAACTATGATGCCCAGAGTACAATAAGAGGGGAGGAAGTGGTCCAATCCCTTAACACATGTGAAAGATAATTTATTTTCTCAATACTCTGCCTAATAATGGGTATAATTCCACCCCTTCTAACTTCTCAAATTGTCCATTACATAACCAACTACTTGAACTAGTAAGATATGCTGTTTGTGCCATGAGTAACCGTGCATAAAGCCCTACCTCTATAATAGAGAGGTGGAGTGTCAGTGGAATGAGTTGAACGTTGGTAGTACTTTGGTGTATTAAAGTCGGATTAACTATATTGAGTGAGTGGGGTGGGTGAAATAATGAAAGTACTTTCTTACTAACCCATTAGAGTGTCTGAGAAAGCTTATTCTAGTTGTTCGTGAGCATTCCTGATCTAGAGGTTGACAACATGAGGTGCTGGGATGTCTCAACCATCAACCACTGGTTTTCGGCCCTATTGAAGTTGGAGGAGAGTTCCCGAGGCTGGTGTTATTCTGTCGCAGTTGGATCTCAAACAAAGAACATAGTATATTTGGATCACTTATTGGGCCTATGGGTTAGGCTGGTTAGACTTTTCCATCCTCCAAATAACCTGGTAAGGTCTCTTGCAAAGAGGCTGAGGTTTTTGGAGTATGGTTCATACCACAACACAGGTTGCTACGATTGGCTGGACTATTCCTTTGGCAAGGTCCGCTATGGATCTCCCAAGGTCACTAGATGTTGGTTGAGTATATTCCTTTACTGTCGAGGTCTGAAGCAGTGTATATGAGTGTACTCAATTATTCTTCTAGCCTTGGATTGGAATGTGGAACATATCTTGAGGAGTTTTAAGTCAGAGATATTACTTGAAATCCTTAATAGATCATATTGATTTTTTCATAGTATATAAGGGAAAAATATTAGTGAAACAACTAGAATGGGTACCGTGGTAATTTAAACGAGGATTATGCTATAAGTGAGACTTGATGGGAAATGCATCCATTATAATAAAGCAGGTGAGGAGTTAATTTTATTAAATGGTTGGTCTTCTTGGGGGAGTAATGAAGGATACTCCCCAAGCCTATAAGCATTGGCTTTTGGCCTTGTGTTCTCTTTACACCTTCTTATGTTCCCAATTCTTAAGTTATTACTTTCTCATTTCCTTTGATCCTCAATCATTATTATCCTCAAATTTTCAAAGAGATAATGGATTTAAACAACTTTAATCCTTCGGTTTTGAATGCAACTCCTCTGACGGTGGTTAGCTCCACCCATGAGGACAATCCTATATCGACTGCTTTGTTTAAGAAATGAAAAGACAAAATACCCATCCCTTATTTTGCTAAGCTACTAGCACCGCCTAAACCTTTAGGTTCCATAATGTTGACTTATATAGGTCCACAAGACCCCAAGTTCATCGATTGGGCATGTGAGGTGTATGTTGTCATGGCCCATGACTTTAAAGTTTTTAGATAGAGTTTACAAATTTCCTGTTTCAGTAATAGAGTTTATAAATATGCCTATGTACACACTGACAGGAGCCTAACAATTAGTTGATGGGTGGGGTTTACACATTCACTATTTTTGTCTATATTCTCTAAAATGCTGCAATTGTTTCATTCTAACTATAAGTATTATATCTTTATATCTATTGATTTATTTTTGAGATTAGCGAATATTTGCGATATTAATCCTTGTTGCGGGTTTTCGGAGATTGATTAGATCCCTTGTTGATCCATTTGAGTGTTATTTCCTTCTTTAAATTTAAAACGTTAGTGGGTTGAGGAGATGTTTGAGGCCGTTGACATGTTGGTAGAAAATTGAGGCCTTATTCGTAGTATTGGATAGTTGTTTTCTTTATGGGAGGACGATACGTACTGTATGTCATGGACTTTACATTGTCAGTTATTGAATGAAGTAATGAAATACAAATTACAGATGAGGCCTTTTATATCCATCATGTTATATTAATGTTTAACCCTAGATGTTACTAGATTTTGGTGTTTTAACATGCTAATATCTGAGATTCCATTTGAGGCAATAATTTATCTATGTGATAAATGAACCTGACCGAGGTCTTATAGAAGGTCAGGTCTGACCTTAGGCTTGCCCTTGAATTCTCCAAACGTGTGAGCGGAGTCAATGCTTCGCATCACCACAACTTGATAAGGGTAGGTTGTGGTGATGCGAAGCACTGGAGGGCCGGGTCATGACATTAAAATTATGAGAATTACTTGGAGTTACAATCATTAACAAGAAGAGCTACTCGAAACATTTGACATAAGGTGAAGGAAAATTCAACCAATCGAGTAATGAAGCTTATAGAGATGGAAAAGTTCACTAGTTACACTTGTGATCCTGAATACATGTCAGCATAGGGTAAGCTTATGGGTAAAAGGACTGTGTTTATAGATGCTATGAACAATCTTAACACACACAATGAGAAGATATGCATTGAAGGATTTGCTCCGGTGGAAGTTGGACACTTGCGAGGCTACCCAAGCATTAGAGATCAAGCATTCGACATGAAGATGAGGCTTATAACATGATTATATTTATCATCATGCAATAAATATAATATAAATATAATCATGCTATTTATATCATGATTATATTTATTAATCATGAGCATAATTATAATATTATAGCATGATTAATAAATAATATTGCAATATTAGTGATAAAAATTATATAATTAAGGATTTAAAGATTTAATCTTGATAGACTCGATCTACCATAATAGATCCCCCCTTCTCTTCATCCATTTCCTTCAAATTTAATCCTATCACTTTACTGTTTTTATTTGAGATCCAACAAGATCTACCTCGTGGACTTCTCTTGTTATCTCCCACCCAATCATTAGCAAGTTCTAATAACAAACACTTTGAATTATGCAATGAAGTGTCAAGTATCTAAGGAAGACATGCCATCGAGTTTCAAACAAAGGTAGTGGAAATAATAGCCATTGGGTGTAAATTATACCTTTCTGATTCGATACATCAAATCCCACCAAACGTATCTCTAAATAGAACCCTTGAAGAAACCCAAACAGTCCAATTTATGGCATTTAAGGATCTTCTTACAAAAATAAAGTAAAACCCAAAAATAAAGTAATGCCTTACTCCTTCGCTAAGTATGGTCCTCAGGCAGGTAATATCGATGACCCAAGTAGCCAATCTTACTTCACAGGCATTGAGATAACGTATGTTCATTACATGGGGGATAAGTAAGATAGCCTTTCGTAGTCCACCTAGATAAGTTACCATAGGAATAAAAGTCATTTATCGCCCATATTACAGCTGCATGCATCCGAAAAGTTTGTTGACTAGATGCATCATAAGTGAGTACACCATTTTCCCACAATTCGTTCAACTCGTCAACCAATGGTCACATGTAAATATCAATTTCTTTTCCTGGGGCATGAGGCCCGAAAATAAGTAAAGTCATCATGAAAAAGGTATCCTTCATGCACATGTTCCCAAAATGGTTAAATCCATCGGTGGCCAGTCCTAGACTTGCATTACGGGGATCCCGAGAAAACTCGGGATAACATCGATCAAAGTCCTTCCATTCCTCACTATCAGTCGGATGCCTAAATATCCCACCATCTACTGGTTTATCACTGTGCCATCTCATGTTCGTAGCTGTCTTCCTTAACATAAACAATCTTGTATATAGACTCCCCGTATATCTGAAAATTATCAAGAGAAGCATTCTCCTTCTAAAAGAGAGCGCAATCATGTTGGCACGCATGAATTGTCTCATATTCCAAGCCCAATTCACGCAGGAGCTTTTTGGCTTCATAAATTGACTTCAAAACTAAATTTCCCACAGGTAGAAGATCCACTAATACCTGCATCATCATATCAAATGACTTATTGCTCCATTTACTCACAATCTTCAAATGAAATAATGTAATCACAAATTTCAATAGCATATATATTTTGCAACCCGAGTACACCTCACGTTGGGTAGCCTTTAGTTATTTTTTGATATTTTGGACATCTTCCATTTCGGTGTTACATACGCTTCGCCTATCCTAAAATCCCTAGGATCACGCCCCATATAAGTCCCCCAACAATAGTCTTTTACCAATTCTGAGAAATCATCATCCTCGTTTTCATTATTACCAATTTCAACATCCTTTATCATCTCCAGATTCATCGATTTGATGTTACGATATAGATTCCCCATGATGCACCTAGTTCCTATAACTTTCCATTATGCCATATCGTACAAAATGACACATCACAACATGGCCAGTGTGCCAATAACGATTACAATAATTATTACACATACATTGGATTATACCATTCTTGCTCACTTTGGCTATTGCTCTATCAATAAAAGATTTTGCTGCCTCACGATACCTCTCACCTATTCTGTGCCTAAGTGTCATCCAACTCTTATCGACCTCTTCCATACCTGTTTATTAAGAAATTACATAAACAACAAAAGATGGATTAAATTTTACTTAAAATTTACCACTTTTTCTTGTGTATTTCATACAAAGATATATAATTTGAACTCTTATCGACCCCCTCCATATTCGCTTATCGAGAGGGTACATAAACAATAAATGATGGATTAAATTTTACTTAGAAGCTACAGTTTCTTTCCTTGTGTATCTCGTATAAAATAATATAATATAATTTCATTGTTGACACAAAATGCAATATAAATCCTATCTCCTCCATATCCCATTCAAGACCTCATATTTCTGTAATTCACTTAACAGCTCATCCACATTGTTTCAATATGAGAAAAATCTGACAGCATCTCCCCATAGTTCTCCAAGTACATGACATAGATTCGGAAGTGTTTGTGCTATTTCAATTTATCAATTGAAATAGCACTCAACACCATATCAATCTAGTATGTACCCAGAGAACCTTAAGAGATGTCAACAAAACTTCCCCCCAAAGTGACAAGTGTAAGCCACTAAGTATATTTTTATTTTATATAGAAATAAAATATGACAATTCGAGAGATCTCATTATAGAGTAATGACTCTCGAATGGCTTTAAGGATGTTGAGTGCGTACACATAAGAACTAAAAGTCTAGTATCTATGTGCACTATGTATAACTTAAGAGGCTTTAAACTATATATAATTTTACCCTACTTAGTTTATGTTTTAAAATTTATATTCCCACCGTATGTTATTACCAATTAAAAAATACTAGTTAATGCCGCTATCTCCACAGTTTAATATTTTATTCTCAAATTCTCTAAAACAAGCCTGAAGTATATATATACATCCTAAGCCTATCAATCAATATTTGAATTTCAAACCTCATTTGTTGGACATTATATAGAATCTACAGTTTTCACGTAGTATGCATAGCACATTGTGATTATTACCATTTCTAAGCATTATAATCAAGAAAGACAAAAACTAATAATAAAACTTAAACATAAGTATCTCTGTTGAAGTGAACAATAATGTTGGGCAAGAGTTCTAATAAAACCTTAAACCAATGTTTTCATTGTCGAAAAAATAATAACAAAAACTATCCGCTAATAAAACTATCAATCAGTATTAGTGTTTTTCATAAAAACTAATAACAAAAACATGAATATCTTAAACCAACCAATCAGATAATATTAACAACTCTCAATCAATATTAACGAAGCGCAATTAATTTAAATAAATATTCACATTACCCAAACAATATTAACATCATTTTCTTAATTTTAAGACCTAAATAACAACACACACAGTTAATTCAATTTAATTTCTAAACATTATAAACTTAAAAATGGAAGCAACCCAAATTATGAATTAAAAAAATGCTTGAATGGAAAAATTAATCTAAACATGATTCAAATTTCAAACCAATCAGATCAAATTTTAAAAATCGCCGATAATATTACAAGAAAAAAAATCATTTAATACCCTTTGTGATGATTGGTTTAATACCCTGTCAAACATACATAAAATGATTTTACATTAATACTTGGTTGTGATTATTGAATTTAAATAATCAATTCAATATATCCACATGTATTAAATTAAAGAAAAAAATGGAGACTGGAGAGAGAGATTAGTATTACCAGTAGATCTGAGCCGGAGAAAAAAAGATAGAGATCGAAGAGAGAGATCAAGGTGGGTCGTATTACCAGCAGATCCGAGCCGGAGAAAAAAAGATGGAGACCGGAGAGAGAGATCGAGGTGGTATGTGGTGAGAGAGATCGATGGTGAGAGATTTGGGTGGTAGTGGTTACGTAGTAGAGGGGTGGGAGGTTGTTTCAAGAGATGGGTATGGTTTGGCAAAGGATAAGAGAGAGAGAGATCATGTATTTAGTTAAAATCATTTTGACAAAAGATATTAAAAAAAGATAAAATATTTTTAGCATCATAATTTATTTTGTCCCCAAAGTCATTTACTTTTCTCAACACACTCTTATGTTGCCAAAAGTTAAGTGATGCTTGGAAACATCCAACTCTGATACCAAAAGTTAAATATTCCCCTCTTTTATTTTGTTAGCTTCCCGCGTAAAATTTTAACCTTTGCTAACAAGTTTTATTATATGTTGCCAAAAGCTCAATGTAGAATCATCTTTTGGCAACATAAATAAGATTTTGTCACTAAAAGGGTATTTTTGGCAACAAAAATAGCTTGTGTAGATAAATATTATTGCTAATGCTGCAAGTTCTTGTAGTCGTAGGAAATATCCGAAGACATAAGCGTTACCTAGTCCCATACCTAGGTAATAACCAACCGTAAAAGTGACCATTCTCTAGTCCCATACCTAGAGAATATCAACTACGAATAATTTAAATACAAGTACAAATTAAAATACGTAATTCGATAATCCCAACGATGTTATTATTTTAACATATTCCAATTCTACCATTATTGCATTCTTTAGGCCCAACTCGTATTCTTTTATTCCACATTTTATAAGTTGGATTAAATGTGAATTAAATCAATTTTATCATATGATTTACAAGTTATACAAAATATCCCAATCGGTTGTCAAAATCCGTATTCTACATCAGGTAAGATCTAATCAAATCAAATTATATAACAGTTTAAACAATCGACTTCACAATTTTAAACAACATATTTCAATGTGCTAAGAAATATTCATCATTTATTTCATTTCATAAGCCTCATTATAATTTTGGTATTCATAAAGAATTAACATGCAACATAATCCAATTTCAACCTTGCAATAGCCCAATTATCCTACAACATGCGAGATTTCAAGTATTGAATCCAATTTCATATATTCATTAAAACAAATTTTTAATTAGGTTATCTCTTCCCCTAATTAGGTTCTAACCATATTTATAAAAGATATATAATTAGAGTTTAGGCAACATTTAATTCAAATAAGACTTAAGGAGAAAAACATAGTTATTCTTTCATTATTAAAGTATTTTATAAAATTCGGAGTAGCATAAGTTGTTCCTCTTTCAAAAAGATCCAATTTATCTTCTTTGGCTTTCTTCAATATCCCAATGTAAACCTTCCAAATTAAGGGTTAAAGGTGTTTTGATGGGGTTTACGAGTTAAGATAATAGTGTTTTTGTTATTTGTGCTAGGCAGAAAAAGTGTAAGCATATTAAAAATAAAGCCCTGGTCCTTTTATTAAAGAAAACCAAAACCACTTGAGCGTCCCACAACTAACCAACTAACCCCACTATAGCGGTCACCTAAACCCGCTATAGGTACTCTCCACCCCACGGTCGTGGGTTCAAAGCCGTGATCGAGGCCAACTCCTCTGCAGTAGTGATTCGCCATGCACCCCTCTCTCCCTCATTTCTTTTGTTTTCAACTTTATATTTCAATTCAATTTCTTTTGGAAAATGCAAAATTAATCTTGAAGTTTAGGGTGATTTTCAATTTTGACTTGATCATTCAAAAGTTGCAATGTTAACCTTTATGTTTCCAACGAGTGCAATTTTAACCATCTGTTATAGCTCCATCGACTGACTTAACAAAAATCCACGCGGACACCTTATGTGACATCTTGCATGTCATTTTATCCACTAAATAATTGCCACCATGCTAAAAGCTTGTATAGAAAAATTTATAGTATAAAATGTAATTAAGAAATAAAAATACATTATTAAAAATGATAATTATAAATTTCCATCTCTTAATATTGAAATTGAAAAATCAAATAATACAAAATTGAAAGTGTAAAAACACCCTCACACCCTGAAGAGCCATACCTCCCTCTCTCTCTGCTTTTACCTTCCCTCCCTCCGTTACCTCTACAGGCGACTCCCCTCTCCCCCTCTGCTTCTCACCACTACTCCACCAAAAACTACCTTACCTCCCGCATCCCGCCTCACTGTCTCTCATCTATGTCTCTTTCTAAATCAATACACACACATACACAAGTTGAAATATAAACACAAATTTATACTTTGATATGTATATATATACACAAAAATGTGTCTATGAATGTATACAACTTAGCGTTAATCACGGTTGGAACCTTTTCTTACACCGTCAAAACCCTTATCATTGTGCCGGAATCCCTTGAAAACAACTAGTCACCCAAATTTTAAAGAATTAACCGATGACATTTTTGTTCGAGTTAGAGGACGTCTTTGTTATTGATCGAGTTTGTCTCACTGGATGAGAGTGTGTTACGAATTTTGATTTTAAATGTTCAATTTGTTCCCATTTATTTTATCGTGATATGGATGAGTGGCCAAGCTAGCGCCATAGTTTTTACAAAAATCTCGTCGTGATCTGGACAAGTCACCAAGAAGGGCGCTATATTTTTGAGAAAAAATATCGTCATGATCTGGACGAGTCGCCAAGCAGATGTTATTTATTGAGGAAAAAAACAAACCTTAGCAGTCAGTTGCTAAGTTGCCTTACAAAGTATAAACGAAAGGCTCGTCTCGCTCCTCTGGTATTTTCTCATCTTTATCTTTTTATTGTCAACTTGTTATGATGATTTCGCTCATTTCCTACATTATTATGGTAAACTGACTTGAATTAGTTGTGTAGATAGCAATTTCGGGGGAACTTGGATATTTTAGGCTCCCTTGGTAAATACCATCTCATTTCTCAAAATGTGTTCTTCTCCTTTATTATTCCTTAATCCTCTTTCATCTAATACTTTTTAATATGCAATGCAATGCAAGTCAATTTCAGAATCGGACCTTGAATCGCAAACATTTTTAAAGGTATTTTATTTTATTTATCAAAATTACTCCTCTTGGATCCCTTGATTTAGTTATATTGCTATGAATTGAATTATTTTTATATTTTTTGATTATTAAATACAAAAGAAGGGTATTTTTGGAAAACTGGAGATAAATTAATTCCATCCAGAGAATTTCAAACACATGACTGTATTATTATATTCCATCCCGTCTTCTTATTCAGAACTGCTCCAAACGCAGTATTGAAATACGCCTTATACGGTCCATCCTTATCCTATCCAATCCGATTCTTATCCTATTCGATCCGGACTCCTTATACGGCGTATCAAACGAGGCCTTAGTGTTAGTATGCACACAATCTATTTGGTTAAAGTCTTTATAAACGAGAAGTTATTTAATAGTAACTTAATAGATGCACATACGATACCTACATTAGCCATTAAAATTCCAGCACCATACGAGACTTTATTTGAATTAAAGAGTAAGATATAGGAGACTTATACGTCCATTGGAATGTAGACCTCTCTACCATGAACAAATTCTTAGATATAATCATTATCCTCGCACAATACATAATTTGAGGAAGCTATTTCACTTGAGTTTGACGAAAGAGGTTTGATTTAATTTATTTTGTCCCCATTTGATACTTGTGAAATATGCTCTAGTATAGTTTTTGGTAATATTATTGTTGGTCCGTGGTAATAATGTGTGTCTTTGGTGCTTTCTCTAATTAGAAGCAACTTAGATGCATGGCGTACATACCAATATAACTATTATTAGAGGGTTTTAAATGGGATATTACGAGGGTGGATTAAATCACATCACTGTTGACTCAAAGAAAACCAATAAGTGAATCTTATAATTGAGGACTTGAAGGTTTGATTCATTGGGCGTTGGGTTTCAAAGATTTTTGGGTGGTTTAAAGACACTTTGTGGCCTTTTTTCATATTCTCTTTTACTTTTCTTCTTTTTCTTATTCTTCGGTGTGAGGTATTCATAATTATATCCGCAAAATTTACTTGTTCAAGTGTGCCAGGCTAAATTCACTTCACCAACAATCTTTTTTTGTGTTATTTGTTTTTTTTTAATATTTTTATCCATTTTGTTATAAGAACGGTCGTGGGGGATATCTTAATTGTTTGTGGGCCAGCACATACTTTATAGAGTAATTCCATTAAGAAGAGTTGATTGATTGATTAATGCATATGTCTACACAAATATCTTACCCACCTAACCCATATCATTTGGTACATCCATGTCAGATGAAAGACAACATGAGTAGTATTGACTTTCACGTCAATACAGAGAAGGTAAGTTATTTCTTATGCGGTTCTACATGCGACTTTTTTATTTATTTTTTATAATATTTTAAACAGTTTTTTATATATAAAAATAAATTATTTTTTTTAAATTAAAAAAATAATTTTTTATAAAATAAAAAAAATAGTTTTTATATATATAAAAAAAGCAATTTTTCTATTAACATTAAAAAAATAATTATTAAAATTAAACAATTGATGTGGGTCCACGTCAGCGGCACTAATTAGTCGCGATATTTTATTAAAAAAAATATTGTGATTAATTAGTGCCGCTGGCGCTGATCCATATTCAACAAATGATTTTGGTTCGGGAATGTGGTTCTGCGCCAACGGCACAAATTAATCGCGATATTTTTTTCAATAAAATATCACGATTAATTTATGCCGCTTGCGCGGACCCACATTCAACAAATGATTTTGGTCCGGGAATGTGAGTCCGCGCCAGCGGCACTAATTAATCGCGATATTTTATTGAAAAAAATATCGCGATTAATTAGTGCCACTGGCGCGGACCCACATTCAACAAATGATGTGAGCCTGAGAATGTGGGTACGTGTCAGCGACACTAATTAATCGCGATATTTTTTCAATAAAATATCGTGATTAATTAGTGCCACTGGCGCGGACCCACATTCAACAAATGATGTGGGTCCGAGAATGTGGGTCTGCCCCAGTGGCACTAATCAATCGCAATATTTTTACCAACGTCACTAATTAATCGCGATATTATGAAAAAATATTTTTTAATTTTAATTTTTTATAAAAAAACTGTTTGATTTTAATTTTAAAAACTGTTTGATTTTAATTGAAAAAACTAGGGGTGTAAGCGGTACGGTTTGGTCGGTAAATAGTAGATACCAATACCAAAACCAAACTCTAGATGGTAAAACCAAATCGTACCAGTTTACCACCCGGTACACCAAAATCAATACCAAAACCAAACCGCCAGGTATTTCGATTTTTTTGGTAATTTCGGTTTTTTCTGGTTTCGGTAAATTCTGGTTTTTTTCTGGTTTCTTCTGGTTTTTTCTGGTTTCGGTAAATTCTATTTTTTTCTGGTTTCTGGTTTCGATTTTTTATGTTTCGGTAAACAACACTAAAAGTCCCCAAAAACCAAAAACAAAACCAACCAACTTTTTTAAATATTAAAACCAAAACCAAAACCAAAACCAAAACCAACTTTTTTCTATTTTTGGTAAATTCGGTACGGTAATTTTGATAAATTCGATACGGCACGGTAATTTTGTTACGGTTTTTTCTGGTTTCGGTAAATTCGGTACAGTATGGTAACTTCGGTACGGTATGGTAACTTCGGTACGGTTTTTTCTGGTTTCATAAAATTCGGTACGGTAATTTCGGTAAATCGGTTTTTTAAATATTAAAACCAAAACCAACCAACTTTTTTGCGGTAATTTCGGTTTCGGTAAGACTGGTTTTTGGTATTTTAATATATGAAACCAAAATCATTTTTTTTCGGACCAAAACGGTACGGTACGGTAAAAACCCGTACCGCTTCCACCCCTAGAAAAAAAGTTTTTTTAATATAAAAAAACTTTTTTTTAATATAAAAACTGTTTTTTTAATATAAAAACTATTTTTATATTAAAAGTTAAGGACAGAAGTGTAAGAAACTTAAAAAAAAAAAAGGCAATGCGGTCCACAGGCGGTCCCCATGCGGGACAGATAGAATTTCTCATTTCTTATTCATCTCAACTCTTTCATGATTCTTATATTCAATCACGTTTCCATTTGTATTCCCCAAATGCCAGTGTATGTAGTACTTAATTGTGTATAATAATATTTCATTGTTTCTTTTACAGTTCAATTATACAATATTTTATTTTTTCTTCTATAGTGCTTGATTGTAATTATTTCGTCATTGTTTCTCAACTCTACTATGAGCTTTTGACAAACCTATCTAATTTCTAAAAGTTACATTTTACAATATTTTTGAATATAAGATGTGCATAGTCACTAGTAGAGGGTGGGATCTTACCTCGTGCGCACCTTCTTTTCTCCTCTTTCCTCTTTGCTACCTCTCTTTCTCACAAGTATAAATTTGGTCTTTTGAGTATCAAAGAGTGACGGCTTGGTTAAGATGGAATGAGCCTTAGGTTCATATATATAGGCTACAGTAGGGACCCTAAGGAGAGATAAGGATGTGGCTCCTAATGGGCCTAAGAAAACATATTCCTTCCCGGATCCTAATCTCAGTCCCTTAATTATAATTAATACCACTAAATAATTATAATTTAAACTCCACTCCCTAATTCAAAATTATACTTTGAGCTCCTCATTATTAATTACTTAATTCTCCTCACGTTAAGGTTCCAGATACCCGCTAAAAATTAAATTACTGATAATTTATTTGATTAATTTCTTTAAGTCCTTGAGCGATCCAATTTAACTTATTTGTAGCGTTAGATTAACATAATCCACCTGCAGAGTTTGACACATACAAAACTTATAAGCATCTCAAGGGGGTATCACAAGTCTCTATACTAAGACGTGGATTCCATCCATAAAAGACGTTCACCACACAATAATCACCATTACCCAATATATCAAAATTATTGATCCAATAATGAATCTCACCCGAAAGGTCAAAGCAATAAATAACTAGTGCATGTGTCCATCAATCATACCTGTATTAAGAGCCTTAAAGTAAACCTAATAATCATGATGTTTACACTCTCTTATAAAATTAGTATAAAAATAATGACCTCAAGGTGGTCCCATTCAATACACATAAAATGTACTAGCATAATAAGTTGAAACTATACAGATTCCCGTAATCAAGACAGACTTACTAAAATTTGTGCTACAACCTTACTAATGGTGTGTCCAGTTCCATCTAAGACTATGAACGATAAAACTTATATTCTATAAGAACTAGTGATCTGATCCTCTATGTACTATACACACCAGAACACCTACTGAGAAGAATAAAGGATATAGATAATATATAAAATAATTCAAACATTATGTCTGTGGGTACCCGAAATTTAGAACTATGGGCTTGGACGAGTAGCCCAGTCCTGGCGTCCCAAAGTCCAGGCCCCTCATCTTTTATAATTGATCCGACCTCCCCCCACGATCCCATGAAGGGAAGTTATAGGGGAAATGGAAAATATGGAGGAACCCATCACCTCCACTCATCTACATGTACATGTATATATTAAACCCTAGGTCCGAGGCAAAAGGAAAAGTTGTATTCTCTGTAATCACTCTCCGGAGTATATAGAAATAATATTGACTGCATCACCGTGGACGTAGGCACATCTTGGCTGAACCACGTACATCCTTTGTTGTGTGATTGGCATCTTGTATTCCTTGTTCTTTTCTTGATAATATTTCTCTCATATTTATTTGTGTTGAATAATAATTGCATCTACAATTGGCGCCGTCTGTGGGAAGCGTTCATCTTTCCCAGCGTTCATCTTCTGAGGCTGGTCTTTCCCCCCAAGCAGGAGATATTCAAGAGCCACCTGCTCCTCGCAGGATTAGGTCTGAAGTCCGACGTTCGGATCAGAGAGCTCGCCTGGAAAGACCAGCCTCAGAAGAAAGTCAGGGACCAGCGAGGTCCACACAGATATCCAGGTTGATCGATGCGTACGAGGCAAGGCTCCACGAGTAGAGGAAGTCTTCTCGCAGATACGAGGCTGAGAATGCTCGCTTGAAAAGAAAACTGGAAAGACTAAAAAGGGAGCTTCATCCTAATAACCAGAGACGCCTATATCGCACTCCTAGCCCTCAGGCGAGCAAGTCTCGCAGCCGAGGAAGGAGCCCTAGGCGAGAATCTCAAAGGGACGAAGGAGGCAAGTCAGACTAGGGGTGTGCAAAAAAAACCGTTAACCCGAAGAACCGAACCAAACCGACCTTCGTGGGTTGGGTTCGTTCGTTTTTTTTTCTCCACGGGTTGGTTCTGGTTCCAAAAAATTGAGAACCGAAGTGTTCGGTTCGGTTCTCGATTTTATACCTGAACCAAACCGAACTGAACCGAGAACCGAACCCATGGAACCGAACCAAAGAACCTACTCGAGAACCGACCCATGAACCTGAACCATTAACCAGAACCATTAACCAACCCGAGAACCAACCCATGAACTAGAACCATTAATGAAAACCGCGAACCAGAACCGCGAACTAGAACCGCAAACCAGAACCACGACCCAAATCGCGAACCAGAACCGCAGACCAGAACCATGAACCAACCCGAACCAAACTGAGAACCGATGGTTCGGTTCCGAACCGAATCGACCAATTTTGGTTCTGGTCCTGGTTCCGTAGTGGAACCGAACCGAACCGAACCATGTGCACCCCTAAGTCAGACGACGACCTCCGCGAACAGCTGCGAAGAGCTCCCCACCACCAGAGACCTGCTCGCAGCGACGAGCACATACGAAACATGGTCCGCAGGGAGATGGACCAGCATCCCGCTCACCACGGAACAAGATCAACTAGAGAGCTCGGGAGGCGAGCTCTCAAAACCCAGATGAAGTCACCTTTCACAAGAGAAATCGAAGAGGAGGAAGCTCCCAAGAAATTTTCCATTCCAAGGTTCAAGATTTACGACGGAAAGACTGATCCCATCGATCACGTCAGGCAATACCGACAGGCCATGACCCTCTGGAGTCATCGAGATGCCCTGATGTGCCGTATTTTCTCCTCGAGCCTTCATGATGTAGCACAGAAGTGGTTCAAAAGGCTCCCCCACCGATCGATCAAGAATTTCAAATCCCTACTCGAACTCTTTACAGCCCGATTCATTACCAGTAGCTCCCATCCCAAAAGGATCGATGCTCTACTGACAATGAAGAAAACGCCTCAAGAGACCCTTCGAGAATACGCGAAGTGGTACTGGGAGTTATTCAATGAGATCGAGGACTGCGCAGAGGAAGTGGCAGTGGCCTCCTTCAAAATTGGGCTCCCTAGTTCTTACCTCCTCTACTAGTCCCTGACGAAGAAGGAAGCTATGACTATTGACGACCTAATGGCCCGAATCGAGAAATACGCAAAGGTGGAAGATGTCACCCGCCCTAATACAGGAGAAAACGGGCGAGCTAAGCTCACTACCAAGGTAGGTGAGAAAACTGAGAACCAGAGGAAAGGAGGAAAGAACGGGGGCAAAAATGGCTCCAAAAACGGAGGGAACCAGGACGAGTCGAAAGCATTCCAGGCGGTCAACACCGTCTTCAAAGAACCAATTTATAAGGTTCTCGCGAAGATCAAGGATGAGCCATTCATCAAGTGGCCCAGGAAGATGGGGGGAGATCCCTCGAAGAGGAACAATGCGTTAAGATGCGCTTTTCACAAAGAGGGAGGGCACAAGACCGAGCACTGCAAAGCTCTTAAGTCTCACCTCGAAGAATTGGCCCAGTCCGGGCATTTGAACGACTTTGTGGAAAAGAGGGCAGAGAAACTGACTGCCAACAGAGAGATGAGACTTGACAATGTGCTGAAGGATGATGCTGGACACGAGTTCGCCGTAATTCACGGAGTATCTGACGTCAAGCAGATACAAGGGAACTCAGCTCGAATGGAGATGAAAAAACTTACAGCGGTAATGCAATATTTTCAAATCGATCCAGCAAATTCACAGTCAGGAAAGCGTGACGAGCAGAGGACGTCAACTACAATAAGCATATTGTTTTCACGGATGAAGATTTGATGGGAGTAAGGACCCCACATCATGATGCCCTGGTCATTACACTCAGGATAGCCAACTTTGACATCGACAAGCTGTTCGTCGATCAAGGAAGCTCATCCGAAGTAATTACCTCGATCTGTTCAGAAAATTGAAGTTGAGCGTCGCCGACCTAAAGGAAGCTACTGTTACTTTGGTCGGCTTTGCTGGGAAAATGACCATGCCCCTAGGCAAGATAGTGCTGCCAGTTCGTGCTGGAAACGTCTCCAAGATGATTGAGTTTTTGGTAGTTGACATCGAATCATCGTACCAGGCCATCCTCGGCAGAGGATGGCTTTATACAATGAAGGCGGTCTCCTCGACCTACCACCAGAAGCTCAAGTATGTAATCGAGCGAGGAGTAATGGAGATCCACGACGACCAAGCGATGGTGAGGAAGTGCTTCATAGCAGCCATCCGATCAAAGCCAAAGAAGAAGGCCAGTCAACCCAGCGAGAAGGTTGAAGAGGGTGTTATACCTTCTAAATAGCAACTAAAGTATGGAAGACCAGGAGTAGAGGAGACCAGGCTCCTCCCCTCCGAGCGTGTCATCGAGGACCTGGTAGAAGTTATAGCCGAAGATGGTGACAGTAGCAGAGTCTTCTTGATTGGAGCATCTCTCACCGATCAAGAACAGAAGGAGTTGACGACCTTGCTGAGGCGCAACATAGATGTTTTCGCATGGGAACCATACGAGCTACCTGGCATTAATCCTGATATGGTCTGTCATCATCTGCACGTCAACCCCACATTCAAGCCAGTCACGCAGAAGGCACGAAGAACTGCACCCGAGAAGGCTAAAGCGGTCGAAAAGGAGGTCGAAAAACTGCTGGATGCAGGATCCATACGGGAAGTACAATTCCTCAAGTGGTTGTCCAACCCAGTAGTATTTCCGAAGAACAATGGAAAGTGGAGAGTTTGCATCGACTTCACTGACCTTAACAAAGCATGCCCTAAGGATAGTTTCCCCCTTCCAAAGATAGACCAACTGGTAGATGCCACTGCAGCTCACGAGCGAATGAGTTTCCTGGACGCATACTCAGGATATCACCAGATCCCCTTGTATGCCCCAGACCAGGACAAAACGGCATTCATCACGACGGTTGGGTTGTATTGCTACAAGGTCATGCCATTTGGGCTCAAGAATGCGGGGGGCAACTTACTAGCGGCTGGTCACAAAAATGTTCAAGGATCAAATGGGAGACACAATGGAGGTCTACATCGATGACATGCTCGTTAAGAGAAAGAAGAAGGAAAATCACCTCTCAGACCTGTCAAATACCTTCGAAATCCTCAGGAAGTACCGAATGAAGCTTAATGCGAGCAAGTGTTACTTCGGTGTCCAGTCAGGAAAATTTCTTGGATACTTGGTCAGTAAGAGAGGCATAGAAGCTAATCCGGACCAGATCGATGCAAGCAACAGGGTACAACCCCCTCAAACAGTCCGGGACGTGCAGAAGCTGACAGGAATGCTCGCTGCCTTAAATCGCTTCATTTCCAAATCCTCCGAGAAGTGCAAGCCTTTTTTCCAGCTTCTAAAAGGGTGTAAACCGATAGAATGGAGCCCGGACTGCTCGCGAGCTTTGGACGAGCTCAAGTCCTACTTAAGCTCTCCACCGCTGCTTGTCATACCACATCAAATGGATTCTTTATACTTGTGCCTCTCGGTATCCAATCACACTGTCAGCTCGGCGTTAATATGCGAGGTCGCAGGAATCCAACACCCCGTTCACTACGCGAGCAAGACCTTATTAGACGCCTAGCAAAGGTAACTGCCATTGGAGAAACTCGCCTTTGCACTGGTAATAGCCTCGAGGAAACTGAAGCATTATTTCGAAGCTCATACTATCATCGTCCTTACATCGCACCCCCTTAAGGCGATCCTAAGGAAAGAGGATTTGTCAGGCAGATTGTCTAAGTGGTCAATCGAGCTCGACCGGTTCGACATCTAATTTCAACCAAGGACCGTTATCAAGGGTCAGATCCTCGCTGATTTCATAGCCGAATTCACTGGCGAAGAACTCCCCGAGCAAACTCAACTAACAAAGCAAAAGGAGAACCCAACAACAGTGGAAACCTGGAAACAATTCGTTGACGGAGCCTCCAACTCAAAGGGGGCAGGCGTAGGCATTGTTCTCATCACCCCAGAAAACACCATCCTTGAGCAAGGAATCAGGCTTGGATTTGCAGCCTCCAACAACGAAGCAGAGTACGAAGCCCTAATAGCCAGTCTCCATAAGGCACAAACTCTGGGAGCAAAATGTTTACAGGTGTTTAGCGATTCTCAACTAGTCTCCAACCAGATAAGTGGAGATTACAACGCGAAGGATGGGAGAATGGCAGCCTACCTCGCCCAGGTGAGAAAACTAATGACGAGCTTCGAAGAGATTAACATCCAGCAGTTTCCCAGAGGACAAAACAATCATGCCGACGCCTTAGCAGCCCTGAGCTCGGCAGTTGATTCTAGCCTTAAAAGGGTCATTCCCATCGATTTCCTCATTTTTCCAAGCATTAACCACAACAGCAAGCTACCAAACGTGGAACAAATACTCCAGGTGGGATCAGCCCCTAGCTGGATGGACCCCTTAAGAGACTATTTAAAGGAGGGCATGCTCCCAGAGGACAAGAAAACCGCCCACCAGATAAGAGTCAAAGCTGCTCGCTTTCACTTATCCACAGGAGGCGACTTGTATAAGAAGTCCTTCTCTGGTCCCTACCTTAGATGCGTCCACCCAAGCGATATCGAGCAAGTGCTGCGCGAGATTCACGAGGGAATTTGTGGAAGTCATATCGGAGGAAGGTCTCTAGCCTTTCGAGCAATGAAGGAAGGCTATTGGTGGCCATATATGCAAAAGGACTCCGCAGTATATGTCCGCAAATGACCAAAATGCCAGCTTCACGCTCCAATGGTCCACCAACCCGCCAGTCACCTAAAATTCCTGACCAGCCCATGGCCCTTTGCCCAATGGGGGATGGACATCGTGGGACCACTACCCACTGCTGCCGACAATCGCAAATACCTGTTGGTTGCGACTGACTACTTCACCAAATGGATCGAGGCAGAACCATTGGCAAACATCCGAGACGCTGATATGATAAGGTTCATATGGAGGAATATAATCACTCGATTCAGAATCCCCAGAACCATCATCACTGATAATGGGACACAATTCGAGAGTGGCCCCTTTCAGAACTTCTGTAACGAACACAGGATCAGGCACAACTTTAGTTCGGTGGCCTACCCTCAGAGCAATGGGCAAGCAGAAGCTTCCAATAAAACTGTGATCGATGGATTGAAGAAGCGACTAGAGCGAGCCAAGGGCGCATGGGCAATCGAGCTACCCCATGTCCTATGGGCATACCGAACAACTCCTCGGCGAGCAACAGGAGAAACCCCATTTTCGCTAACATATGGCATGGAAGCAGTCATTCCACTAGAAGCGGGTTTGCCAACAATGAGATCCGACCTTGTCGACCAAGGCCAGAATGATGGGGCGTTTCTTGCTGAACTTGACCTCACCGACGAGCGTAGAGAACTTGCCCTAGTGAAGCTTGCGAGCTATCAGCAACAGCTCGCAAAGCATTACCACAAAAGGGTTAACCCGAGAAGATTCCAAGTTGGGGACTATGTTCTAAGGAAAGTCCTGGGCAACACAGTAAGGTCATCAGACGGCAAGCTAGGCCCAAACTGGGAAGGACCCTTTAAAGTAACTAGGGACGACCTGCAAGGTGCATATCATTTGGAAACGATGGAGGGCAGAGAGATACCACGAGCATGGAATGCAGCTAATCTCAAGAAATTCTATTTTTAAATTCTCAAGGAATTTTATTGTTGAATCTTTTTCTTGTATTTGTTATGTGAAAGGAACAGTTCATTCCCCTTATTACTAATGAAATCAGTAACTGCATTTTATCACACATCTTTTTCCAAATCACAGGCACGATGGTCGATATAGCAGTGGAATAGCCCTCCTCAGGTCATCGTCATGAAACACGAGAGACCTCTTAGCATTGCCCCTGGCAATATATAAAGCCCTACAGAGGATTCTTAGGCAATGCGACCATATTTTATACTGGCCATCAAACCTACTTTGGTTGAGCAAAATCCTGAACGGATGAAGACATCCAATACCAGGTGTGTCCTCGCCAATTGCCCTACTTAGGCCTAAGGGAGTGTGACGACACAACCTAAAAGGTAAAATGGGGCATAATGGTATTTTGGTATTATACTGGACTGGGGGGACACTTGCATGGCAAAACAAAAAGGATTATGAAGCAGCAAGAATATAAAAAGATTGGATGAACACGTTTAGTCGGCAAAATTGCCCAAAACACGAACTTTTCATTAATCTCTTATATTTACAACAGTGATAATATATGTTTAGTCGGCGAAGCTCTCCCAAAGCATTTACATTATCAAAAAAGATAAAAGAATAACAGCTTGTTATATTTACAGCAACGATAATACACGTTTAGTCGGCGAAGCTCGCCCAAAGCGTTTACATTATCAAAAGAAAAATAACTTGCAAAAAATTCAAGAAGGTGGAAGCCTCCGAACTAGATAATCTGCCACTCTAGATCTTCGTCCATCATTAGGAGCAGGGACCAGCTCTTCCACAACCTCATCTGCGTCCAACTCTAATAGTTGTCGAGGAATAGCATCAATGGGAATCCATCGATCATCCCTCCTGAATGGGTTGGGCATCAGAGTAGAGGAGGACATCTCGTGACGATACCATAACACCGAGTTCCTCGGGACCTGAAGCTCTTTCAAGGCACTCAACCACCCTCTGATGAAAGAAAGTTCCTCGAACTCGGATAGTCTTGTGGGAGCATCTAGCCAGCCTTGATCATAACCGTCAACCCACGCTTGTCGAGGACCCCTCTTGAATAAATTCCACAATCGGGTAATGTCCCTTTGAAACCCAGCAGCAGTTACATATGCTCGCCGGACATCATCACGGAGCTCTTCCATCTCCTTATCCCGCTGTTCTTCTGCTTCCCTATTCCTGCCCCTTGTGCTCCTACCAGCTCGCGGGAGGGGAGGACGAGTGGAACCTCGCAGCATAGGAGGAGTATGCCCATCTCGCGAAGACGAGGAGCCTTGCAGAACCGCTGAAGAAGTGCTCGGCGCATGCTCTCTAAGTTACAGGACTTCCCTCCTCAGGTTTTCATTCTCCTGCTACAGGAACTCCCCAACTTGGTTTATCTCGGTGGCCTCTAGCAATTTTGCTCTCAGTACATTGACTTCCTCTTGTACAGAGGCACCAATGCCTTCCATCTCTTGGAGACTGTCCTTCAGCCTAGCCACTAGCTCGAACTGCTCCTTATACTTTTGGTTCCTTGACCTGAGAGACTTGCAAAGCCTAATAAAGGCCTGACGAACCTGAGGACTGGCATTAGGACCAAGAGTCCTGCCCAATTGAGATGTGGAAGGAATATACTCTTCTAAATCAGTCAACTACAAGACATAAAACGACAATGGAAAGAAAAATCAATCTATGCACTGGAAGAAGAAGCCTTTTTATTTCATTGATAAAGGTCAAGTACATCGAGCAGAAAAGAGAAAAATTACAAACAGAAGTACAAAAATAGTCTTAAGAGAGGATTAACTAGCAACCTTAGGCTGCCCAGAGGTGGCTGGCTGCTTCCCCTTGTCAGCAGCAGCAGAGGCATCCCCCTCTACAGGGATTCCCTCATTCGCCTGGGCAGGACCAGCATTGACAGAAGTTGTCTGGGAGGCAAGATCAACACCCTCAATGGCTGGGGCAGGGGCTTCTTCATCCACAGTTGGCCTCGGACCCGAGTCATGTTCGTCGAACAAAGGAGGCTCATCATCAACACCAGCAGCTAGGAGGGCCTTGTTCCAGCCCTTCTTGAAGTTCAAACGACTGATGTAGCCTATCTGAACTTCGGCGTCTTCATAAGCAGCAGCCCACCCGGAGTTATATGAATCCTCTTTGACGATGGCTACCTGGGACTCTTTATCCTTTAGCTGCTTGGTCAGAGCCTTGTTCTCCTCCACAACACCCAGCTTGCTCGAGCAGACTAGGTCATAGGCCTGCCTCAGCTCGCTCAGCTCCTTAACAGCCGCATCCCTCTCACGATTAGAATTGATGAGGGCCAGATCAGAGGAAGCTCGAGCGGCATCAGCAGCCTTCAAATTAGCCTCCAACTGAGAACCCCTGACTTCCAGAGCGGACTTCTGCTGCTCCAGCTCGCCGTTCATTCTCACCAACGGCGAAGTCAGTCACAAAATGCCAAAAAATAAAGAAGAAATCAATAAGGAGAAACAACTAAAACTTGTTAAGGAATTAAAAAAGGGAGAGAACCTTACCAAGGCTAGTCTCTGGATAGCTTGAATGGCCAATTGATCAGACCCCAGCGCCTTTTGGCGATCTGCAGGAAGGACTGCCCTCTCGAGCAGCGCAGGTGCCAGCTGAGGAGAAGTGAAAAATGAGGCCCCCTCGGGCAAAGCAGACACCGGGACCAAGGCTTGCCCAGCCTTCGTCCTCGACTCCATCTTCCTCCTCTCTCTCCATCTCCATCCTCTTCCTCTCTTCCATCATTTTCTTTTCCTCCACCTTCTTTCTCTCCTCCTCCTTCTTTCTCTCCCTCTCTCTCACTTGCTCTTCCTCTCTCCTCTTCCTCTCTTGCTTCTGAGTGGAAGGCCGAGAACCAGCAGCCACGGCCCCAGAAGAAGACTTTTATTTCTTTGACCTCTGTGCAAGAAGCACATGGTCCTCCTCATCATCGTCTCTGATCAGGTTCTTCCTTGGAGGCATCTCTTCACCTGAACTGCTGGAAGTGCTCGACGATCCTCGAGCTTCAGAATCCTCTTCAGAAGAACTGCTTCTGTCAGAGCTCCCTTCACCCAAATTACTGGATAGGCTCAGCAGTAGTCTCTGCGAAAGAATCAAACTCTGGAACACTATCCACAGGCCGTGCTATGAAGCTGGAGCCTGCGTTCTTATACTCGAGCAAAAAGGCAGCAGACCTGGGATGCTCGCCATCACCCAGAGGCTCCCTGATATTCCAAGCTTTCACCAACTCCGAGATACGAACCTCGCTGAGAGCAGGATCCAAATTCTTTGTCCTCGCTGTGGAAGAAAAAGCAAAGAGAGGTTAGAAAAGTCACAAGTCAGCAAAGGTTGAAACAACAGTACAATGTCTACCTATATATTCTTCCCCGTAAAAAGGGACAGTGAACCTCTCAGAACTCGACCCTTCAAACTGGGGAGGGAACTGCCAATTCCTAACGAGGAAACCCTCTTACCAGTAGTCCTTATGGGAATCAGGTAGGTTTACTACCAATACCCTATCAGGACTCCTAGCTTTGAGGTATAAGACACCTGAGCTAGTTCGAGAGAAGGAATAATAGAAACAGATCTCGGCAAGTCCTAACCTAGTACCATACAACTGGTTTATTCTATGGACGCCATTTACTATCTTCCACACATTGGGCGAGCACTGGGCGGGAACAATATTGAAATAACCAAAAAAATTCAGAAATAGATCATTAGGGGGAAAAGTAAGTCCCTCCTGGGAGAGTAACAAAACATGGATCCAATGGGCATCTTCTATATCCCTAACGTTCCTAGGAGGGGAGGCACAACATTCAATATCTACCCATTCAGGAATATTATAGAACTTCCTAAACTCAGAGATTGACCTATTTCCAATCTTCGCCATTGAAAAACTCAAGAAAATCTACAAACCAAAGAGAAAGTGCAAAGAAAGGGCATGAGAAACTTACAAAACAGAAGATCGGTTCAAGTGATGAAGAAGCACGAGCTCAAGACGACTAAGAAGCAATGTGAATGGGGATTGAGAGAAGAAGGTACGAGGCGCTAGAGTTCTTAGAAGAAGGAAGAGTACTAGAAAGGCTGAAACGACGAAAGAAAAAGTGTCTATCCCAACAAGCCTTCAATTCTAATCATAGCGCACAAATAGCGAAGCGAGTGCCGCCAAAGCAACTTCACAGTTTTCGAAGAATCACAAATTAGCCATAATAGCTGATCATTTAAATCCATTGGACCCATAAACATGGCCCAACGAATTTAGGGGCAATTGTGGGTACCCGAAATTTAGAACTATGGGCCTGGACGAGTAGCCCAGTCCTGGCGGCCCAAAGTCCAGGCCCCTCATCTTTTATAATTGATCCGGTCTCCCCCCACGATCCCATGAAGGGAAGTTATAGGGGAAATGGAAAACATGGAGGAACCCATCACCTCCACTCATCTACATGTACATGTATATATTAAACCCTAGGTCCGGGGCAAAAGGACAAGTTGTATTCTCTGTAATCACTCTCCGGAGTATGTAGAAATAATATTGAATGCACCACCGTGGACGTAGGCAAATCTTGGCTGAACCACATACATCCTTTGTTGTGTGATTGGCATCTTGTATTCCTTGTTCTTTTCTTGATAATATTTCTCTCATATTTATTTGTGTTGCATAATAATTGCATCTACAATGTCCATACATGATTCTCATTAAAACATAAAAACTGATTTTATTTTAACATATGTATAACACTCTGTAATTTCGAGGACATTGAATTTAATTATTTTTGGGAGAAATATAACTTATTTAATTTGGAGAAATTTAAATTTATGATTTGGACTAATTATTTAAATTGGGATATTTATTTAAGTTGGCGAATTGAGATTCGATTATTCATATTATTTTTGTGTCGCATTTTTGAGGTCAAAAATTGAAGAATGTTATAAAGCAATTCGGGTGACAATTCTGAGTGCACGGTTGATTCCGAAAGGGCTGAGATAGTTAGAAAAGAGTACCCAGGGGTAGTGTTGATGTAAAAAACTAGATTACTCTAATTATTCAATCACAGATAAATAAATGAGACAAAGAATTTTAAAGTGGTTCAGCCTTATATGAATGGCCTACGTCCACTGTTATGTTATTGCTGAGTGTTTGAGAATTCTCGATTACAAGTTCTATCAAGAAATTCGTCCCCTTGAATGAGGGTGATACAAGGTATTTATATCCCTTAGGCTGTACATGAAAGGGTGTTACATTAAATGATATACATATGAAAGGGTAACTCATTTAATGCTCTTCAAGCGTGTGCGTCAAGATGATAAGCATTCAATGAATAGTTGAACTGTTGATTATTTGGCAATCAATGCTGTGGTCGAGATGCAGCTCGAACCGCCTTAGTGGCTCGTCGTCCAAGAGTTCCTCGGAGCACTGGAGTTCCTCGGAGGACTGGTGTTCCTCGGAGGACTGGTGTTCCTCGGAGTACACCTGTTGCTCGGAGTGAGTATGACTAGGTCGGGGGAATGATTTTCCTCGTTGCTATTGTGCCACGTAGATTGACACGTGTCTTCTTAGTATTCGTCCACATTAGCATACTAATTTTGGTATCAACAGAATCCCCCAATGTTTCATATTTCAAACTTTGAGGAGTATGGAACATTCTTTCTCGGTATATGGCAATATTAAATGACCTTCCTGGGTTTTTGGAGCCTTTTCTTCGTATTTGAATTTCCTTCCAAATTCGCAGAATCCGCCTTTTTGCATTTTTATAAGCGCTTCAATCTTCGTGCACTTTTTGTCCTTTTAGCCGCCGGTAGCGTAATAGTTTCCTTTTTGTAATCATTTCTTTCGCCATTTCCCAAGGCAAAGTATTTAAGCTTTAGAGGCAATCCCATCGTCTTCTACCTTTTTCAATTTCTGCTTTCGAGTTTTGTATAGCTTTTCTCTCTCTTGTGCGTTCATCCCTTTCTTCGTTTGTATGTCAACATATCTCCTTTTTCCTGTAAGATTTTCTTCCTTCTTCTTCATTTCTTTTTATTCACCGTTGTTTATATTATCGAATCTCTTGAGAAATTCCGTTCTGACTTTTCTATTCCTTCTTGGTAACTTTGGAGAATCTTTCTGAGCCTTCAAATTATTTTAATTTGGCTGAGGGACATTGGTTCCCTAGCCTCTTTATTGCTGAATGTGGATTTTTTTTTCCACCAAACCCTTTGTGTTTAGAGTTCTGTCAGTATTTCGATGTTGTCCCTACAAAAATAGCCCCCAACACATGGAGAATAGTTAATGGGGTGTATAGGTTAAATCAAACTCATGGAACTCGTATAGGAATTCCTGAGATTATGTACTGTTATAGATGGTCTGTTTTAGATAATGTTTTTTATTTAAAAACTAGATTATTGAATAGGGCCTTAGTAGTCAACCTCCCTGATGCAAATAGGGATTATTTTGAACACGGGGTAGTTATCAAAAATTGGCAACATACCCCTTTGGTAGGAGATGAAGTATATGAAGGTCCCAATTTCTCTCCATATGGCAATGGGATAGGTTATTTTCATCTTATTTTATTTCTGAAATTATGATTTCATTATGTTTGATAAAATGTATGACTGATATTTCACAATGTATTTGTTTGCAGTTGACAGTAAGAGAAAAACTCCAAAAGAATCAGAAGTAAATATTAAACATTTGAAACATATCTGGAATTTTCATCGAAGAGCACATCAGGTCTGCTTCATATTTATTGCAGTACAGGAGCTATACATCATACTTTACTGCTCGTCCTGTGGTCAGCATTAGTGAACCATTACCGGCTTCTGAGGAATCTTCACCAGAATCTCACATTCCTTTAAGTCAGAAGATGGGCAAAAGAAGAGTTCCTGCTATCTTCGAGGAGACTTCCTCTGCTGGAGATGGCAAAAGAAACAAGGTTGATGTCCCAAAGGGGACAAAGAAAGTAGATGGTGCCCCTTCTGTTGCTCCTCAGAAGGCTCCCGAGAAGCCCCCAGTGGCTCCGAGCAAGAAAAGTGCTTCTGTGGAAGTGGTCACCATCTCCCCCACCAAAAGTTCTTTGGTTGAAACTGCTGAAGTGCCACTGAGGAGATTGAAGAAATCCTCCTCGGTCAGTTTTTCTGAAACCATTAGCCAGCTCCAAGCTAGTGTAGCTGGTGTTCCAACCATTATTCCCCCGAGTTCTGCAATGAGCTCGGTAAAGACTTGGAATATTCCTGAAGTCCAAGGAATTGAAGAAAACATGTCTAGGGATATGCTGACATCCCTAGCTACTCGTCACATTGCTTCAGTAAGTTTCCCTTACCCTGAATTTTTCTTTCTTTCAGTCAATATATGTATCTCGGCACTGACTTCTCATTACCTTCTTTTTCAGCTGGTGAGTTGTTTTAACACCATAGTGAAGAAAGATGAAGCACTCAAGGCTTCAAGCTCCTCGTCTGGAGTTGAGGATGCTTTTCTGGGTTTAGCCCAGTTTTTGAAAGAATCCCGTCAAAAATATGACGAGGATAAGGGTGAATGGGAGAAGAAGTTGGCTGCATCGGAGGCAGAGAAGGTGCAGTTGGGAAACAGAGTAAAAGACTTGGAGGGAGAGAATAAGAAATATGCCGAGAAGCTCACAAACTTTGGGGAGCTTGAAAATAAGTTGAAGTCGGCTGAGGAAGAGCTAACCCTTCTGCGAGAAGTAAATCGCCAGAAGGAGGAGGTGGAGGCCAAGTTGAAAGCCTCCGAGGATCTTCTATCCGAGAAGCTCTCCTCGGAGAAAATGAAAAGGAAAATGGCTGTAAAGAAATCTTTTCGTACCGGATGGGATAAAGGATGGGATAGGGGGGTAGCAAGAATGATGACCCAGGTCAAGTATGGGAGTTTGAAATACTTCCGAGATGGTTGGGTTGCTGCCCTGCAGGAACTGAAGGTTAGCGAGGACTCTGAACTATTTCAACAACATCTTCCTGGCCCCCCTCCTGTGATTGAAGATGAGGAAGAAGACGAAGCTGCTTCCGAGGAGTCTTCAATGATAGTAGGTGATCAAGTCCTTGCTCCACAACCCATTCAGACAGCCACCGAGGAGATCTCATCTTTGCCTGCTCCTCCTGAACAAGTCTCAACTTCTGCCAATCAACTCATTGTTCCCACCGAGTAACCAAGCTCCTCGTCCCAGCCTCCCTAGAAAGTCTTGGGAGACAAGGAAAAGGTGTGAAGTTATTCGGTATTCTCTTTCTGTTTTTCTTTTACTTGTACTCTGTATTCTGAACGCTGTACTCCTTTTGATGATGTAATAAAATTACCTTTTTTGTTCCTCTACATTGTTGATGCTCTGTCTGCTTTTTTATTAACTCTTGCCTTCTCTTCTTTATTAGTTTATGGCTAGAATGGAATTATTATCTGCCAATGATACAAAGTTGATGCAGCAATGCCATGAATATTATAAGGCTGGTCACACAGAATTGAGTGTATCAGAAGTTGCTGACATCCTCGGTCATGATGCTTCAGAGCAGGCAGTAGAAGCTTATCAATACCTGAAGGACTTACTTGATCGAGCTGTGGCCAATAACGTGGCTTACTATGACATGATCGAGGAACTCCAATATACTTTAGAAGATCTTCAGACTCAGTACAAGGAATCAACTGCCCTTTTGCACGAGGGGTATGAAAAGAGGTATCAACAGCTTTCTGTCCAGACAGGCCACAAAAAGATCCTTGCTGGGTACGATGTCAGGGAGAAAACCCTAAAGGGTGAATTTGAAGCTTGTAGACAGATTGCCGAGCTTCTAGAGCAAGAAAATAATAATTTGCAGAAAGAGCTGGCACAGTATAAGTCTGCATCATCTTCTTCAACAACTGTAACCCTAGTGACTAACGAGGGATTTTCCTTTCTAGAGGTTGAGAATGCCAAATTAAGGCAAGAGTTGGATACCTTGAGAAGATCTGGTACTTCTACTGCTACTTGGGGGCGAGGAAGAGGTTCTCGTGGACGAGGAAGAGCTGCTTAGAATGTTGTCGAGGAACCAAGTTCTCGACCTGCTCGGGGAGGATCAAGAGCTCTTAGTCTTAATGTTGAAGAAGCTCGTACTCGATCAACATTGGAAACTCAAGCGTTCCAATTGAATGCAAAAGATCGGGCTTTGTCTGAAATGTCTAAGAAAATCCAAACTCTGGAGGATCAACTTGCTTCGACAAAGTCTGCTCTGAATAATAAGGTTATTTTTTCCAGGAACCTTCATGAGTAGTTAGAGAGAATAACTTTCCAATTCCACAAACAACCTCGTGAGTTATGGATGGCAGGCTACAATGAGGCCCTTTATCACTTGGATGCTCGCCTTGAAAATGCCAATAATGAAGGTTATAAACAGGGATGGTTGAACACCTTGGGTGTATTAAAACTAGAGCAGGGCCATTATTTATGGGATTATCATGCTCCTGGGCTACTAGACTTACCCGTGCCACCTTATAAATTGGACATGGAATGGATCCCAACTCGTGCCATTCCTCGGAGCTTAATTGCAAAATACCTCGGTGACTACAATCTTCATTCTCAGATCGAGGTATCTCGTCCCGAGCATCTACTGGACACACCTTCTGTGATGAACGTTAGGATGCTGAAGGACTTGAACTTCATTAACTCTCCTCAGACTTTAAATGATCCGCCTGCTGGCGAGGAACCTATTTCAAAAGCAGAGGGAAAGAAACCAATAGAGTAGGGATCTCAATGTAATAGTTAGTACACATATGTAACATTGTAATTCATTTTGAATTTTAATGAAAGACTTTCATTTTCTGTTTGCAAATCTGTATTGCTATTGTCTTGTGATTGTCAAACACTTTATATTTGTGCTTGCATAACAATATTGTGTGGTTCACCGACCAACTTAGTAATAAAAGTTACAAGTATCAGTAATATTGCTCGATCACTTAATAATAAAGTAATGAGTATAAAAATGTTGAAAATTATTCCAACCAACCAAGGTTGTCAAATTGTGCTCGTCGACCAATTATAGTTAGTGAGATTTTTTATCCCGGATCTAATTATACTTGGTAAATTTTTGTCTTTTTTATAAAATGTGCCCGACCAACCAAGGTCGATGATTTTTCCTCGCCGACCAACTACAGTTAGTGGGTTTTTATCCCCGACCAACTATACTTGGTTCAATTTGGAATATTTATTCTTCGAGGAACTTTTAAGTAATAAACTTACTTCTCGACCAACATAAGTTGGCATTTGAGATAATCTTACTTCCCGACCAACATAAGTTGGCATTTCGTTGATCATCTTGTGTTCTCGCTCTTTTATCAACCGGAGTTGGTCTGAGTTCGAACTATCGTGTTCTTGCTCCTTTACCAACCGGAGTTGGTCTGAGTTTGAACTATCATGTCCACTAACTCTTTTACCAACCGGAGTTGGTCTGAGCTAATGTACGCCTCCTAACCAAAGGAGTATGGGGTGTTCTCGCCCTTTTACCAACCGGAGTTGGTCGTGGGTTTGAACTATCATGTTCACTAGCTCTTTTACCAACCTGAGTTGGTCACGCTAGTGTACGCCTCCTAACCAAAGGAGTATAGTTTGTTCTCGCCCTTTTCCCAACCGGAGTTGGTCGTGGGTTTTAACTATCATGTCCACTAGCTCTTTTACCAACCTGAGTTGGTCACGCTGGTGTACGCCTCCTAACCAAAGGAGTATAGTTTGTTCTCGCCCTTTTACCAACCGGAGTTAGTCGTGGGTTTGAACTATCATGTCCACTAGCTCTTTTACCAACCTGAGTTGGTCACGCTAGTGTACACCTCTTAACCAAAGGAGTATATTTTGTTCTCTCCCTTTTACCAATCGGAGTTGGTCGTGGTTTTGAACTATCGTCTTCTTTTTACTACCGAGCAGCGTTGTGTGCCGAGCAGCATAGTGTTAAGCACTAGTATTCCCCGAAAAACTTTCAATAAAAGGAGAGAAGATTGTGAAATATCATCGTTTTATTCATATTGATGGAACTGCTTTACATTTTACATCACTGATAATACTTGCGTAGGTGTTCATCATTCCATGCATTCTTAACTTCCTCTCCTTCTAAAGTCGCTATTCGGTAAGTTCCTGGTCGGACAACTGCAGTAACTCGGTAAGGTCCATGCCAGTTTACTTCCAACTTATTGTGCTTCTGAATGACCTTCTTTAGCACATAATCTCCTTCTTTTAAGTCGCGTTTCTTCACCCTCTTGTTGTAGAATAGGGCTGCTCGCTGTTGATATGCAGCATTCCTAATGGCTGCCTCTTCTCTAACCTCCTCGAGCATATCCAAATCCAATCTTCTCATTAAGTCGCTGACTGGGGAATTGAAATTCAGCACTCTATGTGTTGGAAGACCCAACTCGGCAGGTATTACAGCTTCACTTCCAAATGCCAACATATATGGTGATTCTCCAGTGGCTGCTGGGGGAGTTGTTCGGTAAGCCCACAATACTGACTGTAGATCATTAATACAATTAGCTTTAGCTTCACTTAGCCTCTTCTTCAAACCATTTAGTAATGTTCTGTTCGTCACTTCAGTCTGTCCATTGCTTTGAGGATGGCCTGGTGCTGAATGAGTCTTCAAAATGTTTGATTGTCGACAATAGGCAGCAAACTCCTCGTTATCGAATTGTGTTCCATGGTCTGTGATGAAGGCATGAGGGAGACCATATCGACAGATTATATTCTTCCAAACGAACTGGTATACCTTCTCGTACATCATATCAATAAGTGGCTCAGCTTCTACCCACTTAGTAAAATAATCCACTGCGACGACGAGGTACTTGAATCTTCCTCGGGTCGTTGGCAGTGGTCCAACCAAATCCATTTCCCACATGGTGAAAGGCCAAGGGGAAGTTATGGGTGTCAACAATGCTTTTGGAGTTCGTCGGACGGAGGAAAAACGTTGGCATTTATCACATCTCTTAGCATAGGCTATACAATCAGCCCTCATCGTTGGCCAGTAGTATCCCTGCGTCATCACCCTTTGCAAAAGTGTCCGACCTGCTATATGGGCTCCACATGACCCTTCATAGATCTCTTCAATCAATTCTTTCACCTCGGAGGGATGTACACATCTTTGCAAACCTGCCATAATTCCTCGTCTATACAAAACACCATTAGTTAGTACATACCGAGCAGCTTTAAACTTCAATTTCTTGGCAGCGATCTTATCCTCCGATAATTCTCCTTCCTCGACATATGCCCTGATGGGATCCATCCAAGATGGTCCTAAATCAAGAGTAATAATATTAATCGTCAGGTTTTCATCTATGCTTCGACTTTCTAACACCTCAATTGGTATCGTTCTTCGCAACTCAATAGGAGTAGCTGATGCTAGTCGGGCCAGTGCGTCTGCTTGTGCATTCTCCATTCTTGGTATTCTGATAAACTGAATGGCATCAAATTCTGCCAACAACTCCATCGCCTTTGCATGATACTTGACCATTAATTCTCTTTTAACTGCATATGTTCCCATCATCTGATTCACAATTAATTGAGAATCACTGAATACCATCACTTGTTGCGCTTCCATAATCTTTGCTAAATTAAGACCTGCTATCAAGGCTTCATACTCAGCCTCATTATTGGAAGCTTTGAATTGGAATCGTAAGGCATATTCCACGTCAATTTCGTCTGGGGTGTTCAAAATAATCCCTGCTCCACAACCCGTAGTGCAAGATGATCCATCTACATATAATCTCCATGTAGGTAACTCGTCTTCAAATTTCTTATCTGACAGAGTTCCTCGGTGAAATATCTGCTATTTACTTTCATCCTCCCCTGGTATTTTTCGCTCTTCGTCGACCATCTCTTCTCGCCCTTTTACCAACTGGAGTTGGTATGGGTTTGAATTTGATGATCTTTCTACATCCACAAGCCCTTTTACCAACCGGAGTTGATCTGACTTATGTCTGTTGATCCTGTAACATCCACAGGTTGATCAGCGAGCAACTTTTGTTCCTCGGGGGTATCAGGATATGTAAATTCTGCTATAAAGTCTGCTACATCTTGCCCTTTTAGTGATGATCTGGGTTCATACACCATATCGTATTCACCGAGCTCTATTGCCCAATACATCAGTCTCCCTGATTTTTTTGGCTTATGAAGGGCTTGTCTCAATGGCATGTCGGTATACACGACGATGGTATGGGCCTGGAAATAAGGCCTCATTCTTCTACTTTCTTTAATTAATGCCAATGCCAATTTTTCTAGCTTTGGGTACCTGATCTCTGCACCTCGAAAAGACTTACTTGTGTAATAAATTGGCTTCTGGACTCCATTCTCCATTCTGATCAATGCCGAGGTGACTGCATTCTCTGATACTGCCAGGTACAAGTACAACTTTTCTCCCATTACTGGCCTGGACAACAGTGGAAGTGCTCCCAGATATTTCTTCAAGTCTTGAAAGGCTTTTTCACATTCATCATTCCACTCGAAAGTTTTTCGAAGTGTTTTGAAGAATGGGAGGCATCTATCAGTTGCTCGGGATACAAATCTGTTGAGCGCTGAAACTCGTCCTGTAAGACTCTGCACCTCTTTCTTCGTCGTTGGAGATCGCAACCCTAAAAGAGCTTTGATCTTTTCTGGATTTGCCTCAATGCCTCGCTGGTTGACGATGTACCCGAGGAACATTCCTTCTCGTACTCCAAAGGTGCACTTCGTCAGGTTGAGCTTCATCTGGTATTTATCCAGTTGATCAAAGGTCTGACCTAAGTCAACTAGATGATCAGCATCTTTTTTGCTCTTTGTCAGCATATCGTCGACATAATCCTCCATATTGCAACTGATTTGTTCGGCAAAAACCTTGTTCATCAGCCGCTGGTATGTCGCTCCTGCATTTTTCAAACCAAAAGGCATAACATTATAACAATAAGTTCCCCTAGGGGTAATAAAAGAAGTGCTTTCCCTGTCTTCAGGTTTCATTTTGATCTGGTTGTATCCAGAGTAAGAGTCCATGAAGCTGAGCAGCTCGTGCCCCGAGGTAGCATCTACTAGTTGGTCAATTCTGGGCAATGGAAAGTGATCCTTTGGGCAGGCCTTGTTGAGATCAGTGAAATCAACACACATTCTCCATTTATTGTTTTTCTTCTTCACCATCACCACATTTGCTAACCAGTCTGGATATTTCACATCTTCAATGAATTGGGCTTTCTGGAACTTCTCGACCTCCTCTTGTATGGCTTGATTCTTCATGGGACTAAACACTCTTCTTCTCTGCTTTACAGGCTTGATCTCCTTATTCGCATTGAGTTCATGGCATAAGAAGTTTGGATCTATTCCTGGCATGTCTTCATGACTCCATGCAAAAGTTTTCTTTCTGTCTCTCAAGAAAGTTATCAACTCCCATTTTATTGAAGCATCCAACGTCGAACCTATCTGGGTTATTCGTTCAGGGTGCTCGTCGTCCAGAATAACATTTTCTGTAGATTCCACCACCTGTCCTTTTACAAGTTGGGATTCATCTCTGGGATCCAGTGTTTCAATTTCTGTACCTTCATCCACCTGGTAGGTAGTAGTCTTTTTCCTTGATTCTTCAAGCTCCTCTTGCTCGGCAGACGAATAATAGCATTATTTTCTGATCACCTTTCACAACTCCTACTCCAAAATTTGTAGGGAATTTCAAACACTGATGTACTGTAGATGGAACTGCTTCGAACTTCTTCAAACCAACTCTTCCCATGATGATGTTGTAAGCTGACTACACATTCTTATCCATCACAAAGAAGCGTATTCTTTCTGTTCGACAAGCAGGCCAAGTTCCAATGAATATATCCAACTTGATCGTCCCAAGTGGAAAGACTTTCTCGCCAGCAAAACCCAATAGAGGTCTGTGATAAGGTTCCAATTGAGATAATTTCGAATTTAAATTGTCAAAGCATGAATAGTACATGATGTCTGCCGAACTACCATTATCTACTAGCACCCTTGAAATCACTACTTCTTTCATCCTCATTTTGATCACAAAAGGGTCGTCGTGAGGGTAAAGAACACCTGCAAGGTCATTTTTTGAAAAACCGATGACCAGCTTCTCTTTGTTTACCTTCCTCGGGCGATCCTCTTCAGCCAAATTTATCCGCTGAATGTATGAGCAAGCCTGAGCCTCACCGAGGTAAGCTTTTCTTTCTGCAGTAAGGTCTCCTCCTCCTGCATCTCCTCCTGTAATGACATTACAATCAAGTGACCCCAAGTGTATTGAAAATACCTCTCTTTCTGGATGCCTTGGTTTCTTGGGAAGATCGGGGTCATCCTCTGTATCATCTTCATGATCCCTTTTCTTTTTCTCCTCTGCTCGACGAGGAGATCTAGACCTTTCTCTAGTTCGGTCATTATTCCTTCTTTCGCCTCCTCGATCAATATACTTCGCTAGCTTCCCTCTTCGGATGAGTGTTTCAATCTCGTTCTGAAGAGCTATGTAATTTTTGGTCATATGGCCGTGATCCTTATGGAACTCACAATATTTCTCCCTATTCCTCATGTCAGGGTCTGACCTCAGTTTCTTTGGCCACTTTACTTCCTCGTTATTCTAGATTTCTTCCAAGACATGATTAATACCCATTCTCAAAGGAGTATAATTATCGATTTTCTTCAGGACTTACCATGACGATTTATTATTCTTGGAATGCTTGTCACCGCCATTGCCCTTATGCTCTTTCTTCTTGGATTTTTCGTCTTCCACCTTGGTTTCTTTATCCATATTCTTCTTCGCAGCCATAGCCTCCTCGGCATCCATGATTTTGGCTGCTTTTGCCATCAACTCTGACATAGTTGTAGGTGGATCTTTGGCCAAAGTGTAATACAACTTATTAGGCAACAACCCACTCATCAAGGCGGTGATTGCTGTCTTTTCTTCATAATCTATGACTTCCAGCTTCTCGTTATTAAAACGAGTTATGTAATCTCTAGTACTCTCACCAGATTTTTGTCTAACACTTAACAAGTGTGCTACTCTTTTTACTGGCTTTGCTCCAAAATAGAAATTGCCGATGAATAATTCGACCAACTGAAAGAAAGTTGAAATCTTACCCCGAGGAAGATTGTTGTACCATATCTGGGCAGATCCAGTAAGAGTTCCCGAGAATGCTCTGCTTCTCATCTCGTCGGGGATGGCATAGATGTCGGCAGTAGCTTGATATTACTCTATGTGTAGAACAGGATCTGTCTTTCCATCATATTTGGGGGTCACCACTGGTGCTTTAAACTTTGACGGGGTAGGAAAACCCACAATGGCTTGGACAAAAGGTGTCCCTTGAACAAAAATTCGTTGTAAGGGATTCTTCGCCTTAGCCATTTCTCCCAATCTATGCTCCAACCGCTGAATGGAACCTTTCCACGCATCATTTCTCTCCCCGGGCTTGTTAGTTCGAGCAATTGATTGCTCTGAAGTAGCCTCCTGAGATCTATCTTGACGAGCAACTGGTCGTGATTGTGCTGATCCTTCTCTGAGATCTGATGGTTGTCGAAAACTCCTCGACATGGTCTTAGGTGGACTCCTATTCCTCCTAAGACCTAATCGACTGAAAGGAGACACCCTACTCAGTCTTTCCAAGGCACTGGGTCTCTCTGGAAAGAGAGTGATACGTTGATCAGTATCTGTAGCCCTTATTGACGAAGTTCGCCCAGGTTGATAAGAGAAATCATCAGATTTCTCATTACGATATGACTCAGTACGCCTGGATCGTGAAGAAAGTAAATAGGTTTGCCTCTGACCACTTCGCTGTCCCGAACGTGCAGGTGCACTGCCATGAAGGGTCTGTATGAGTTGCCGCATTGTTTCTTGCATGGCGGTTTGTCCATGAGCCAGATTCGTTATGATCCCAGCCAGATCTGGAGGTGCAGAGGGATTTAGAGGATTTCCAGCATTTCCAGCGTTTCGATTGCTGGATTCCGGATTATCTGCCGTTGATGATGAATGATTTTTGGTGAAAAACGATAATAACAATCGCTCCCACAGACGACGCCAATCTGTTGATGTAAAAAACTAGATTACTCTAATTATTCAATCACAGATAAATAAATGAGACAAATAATTTTAAAGTGGTTCAGCCTTATATAAATGGCCTACGTCCACTGTTATGTTATTGCTGAGTGTTTGGGAATTCTCGATTACAAGTTCTATCAAGAAATTCCGGTCCCCTTGAATGAGGGTGATACAAGGTATTTATAGCCCTTATGCTGTACATGAAAGGGTGTTACATTAAATGATATACATATGAAAGGGTAACTCATTTAATGCTCTTCAAGCGTGTGCGTCAAGATGATAATCATTCAATGAATAGTTGAACTGTTGATTATCAGGCAATCAATGCTGTGGTCGAGATGCAGCTCGAACCGCCTTAGTTGCTCATCGTCCAAGAGTTCCTCGGAGCACTGGAGTTCCTCGGAGGACTGGTGTTCCTCGGAAAACTAGTGTTCCTCGGAGTACACCTGTTGCTCGGAGTGAGTATGACTAGGTCGGGGGAATGATCTTCCTCGTTGCTATTGTGCCACGTAGATTGACACGTGTCTTCTTATTATTCGTCCACATCAGCATACTAATTTTGGTATCAACAGGTAGTATATGGGTCTTGAGGCATTTTTAGGCATAATCGGCCCCACATAGGGGTGTTTAGGCCATTTTAATTTAGCCCACATGCATAATTTCGGGATTGACTTTAGAGGATCAAAATTTAAGAGTTTGGGGTGAACACAACTCTATAAGAAAAATATTATAAAATCCAAATTAGAGGTATTTTGATAGACACAATTAAAAAGGAGAAAACCCAGTCCTGTAGAGAAGAAAAAAGGGCTAACTTTGGGAGCTTTTGGGAGACAAATCTATCATCTTCATCAAAGTAATCAGACTCTAAAAATTATATACAGGCAAGTGGTTAATTTGCTTCGATGTAAAATTGTGATAATCAATTCATATCATAGTGGGTGTGATAAAATCCATTTTTGGGTAGGGTTAATTCATAAATTGGGTTTTAGAATTTATGGAGCAAGACGCATGTAAGTTTTTGAGGAAAGATTTATATCTCAAAGTATACTGTTTGTGAATTGAGAACTCATGATCTGTGGGTTGATGAAATTTGGGATAAATTAAATCAGAGCATAAATTTTCATATCTGTATTGATGGTTGTTAATGGATTTGAGAGTTAAAATCTATTAGAATTAGTTTGAAATATTAAATCTTTTACAGAAGGTAAATCTAGGTAACGGAGGTAAAAAAACCTCCCATGGCGGAGAAATATCGAGAGGTCATTTGAACGACCTGGAGAGTCGTTCGAACGACATCACCGGTCGTTCAAACGATAGTATAAATCGTTCAAACGAGTTAGTATCTCGTTTGAACGAAATTGGTAACTTGTTTAAGCGACCCTAGGTTTTGGATATGGAGACAGACTTTTCACTACGAATGCGTGGCCTGCAGTTTTTTATTTTTTTGAATTTTTTTGAATTAGTTATGATTTTATTACGGAAGGGTGTCTGAAACCGAAATTCTTTGGGAGAAATCAAATCTGGATTATTTAGGGATGTCCGTAGATGAGTGTAGGACTCTGGAAAATATTAAGGAATATTATTTTTACCTTGGAATTGGATGGGAATGAATTCGGGGTATGGATTTAGGAGTGTTTAGGATAAACAACACTAAAAAATATATGAACGGATTCGAATGGAAATTTTGGATGAAATTAGGATACGGGCTGGATTGAGATGTGCTTAGTATCTTGGAATATATATATGTGTGTGTGTGTGCTTTATAAATATTGGTGTGAATAATATTTATAGGAATACATACCCCTCTAGAGATATCATAGGATGTTGTGCGATGTGAGTGAATCCCCTAGCTTGAGGAGCAGGGCAAGTATAATTCCCAGGTCATAGCGTCCATTATTAGAGGTGAGGCGCTTTGTGTGTGATTCGGTTTCACTCTCGGTGGTAACTACGACTGCCTCCGCTACATTTAGTTTTATTTCACTGATTCGGGGAGCTAACCGGGTCGGGGTGTCTGGGTTGATGAGTATACCTGGAGTGATAGCATTCTAGAGAAAACATCCGGGAGAGTGCCTACTCGGGAGGATGGAACATTCGGGAGAGTACCTACTCGGGAGGATGGTTATATATATATATATATATATATATATATATATGACTTATGTGTGATTGTTGTAATATATGATAGGTATATATGGTGTAGAAGTATATACGGGTAAAATACATGTAGTGAAACTGTATTATATATGTACGTATATAAGAGTGTAAATATTTATATACGGGCGAATTACATAAGATAAAAAGGGATTACTCATATATAGCTAGTGAAAATGTTATATAGTGAATTTAAAGAGGATTAATTAAGTTAATGTGATAAATAACTTATGAAGTAAAAGTACAAATTACTTGAGCTAGAGTAGAGTGTTAAGGAGTTCTAGGACAAGGCTAGTTAGACGGGGTAGTGTAACTAGGAGGGTTAGGAAGAAGCATTAAGTGTGCACAATAGTTGAGGGGTGAGTAACACCTTAAGTGACTGCGACACTAACTTAAATTTGAAGAGAATTTATGCATTTTAATTCACTTGCAAAATATTTTCAAAAGGATTTGGACTCTGACCCGTACGTATAAAATGTTTTCAAAACCTTTTAGGTTCCAGCCACAGGGACGTCAAACTTGATGATCTGTTCCAGGGATGCGTAGTTACAGCAGATGTGGATGACTGCAGGGTTTGGACTTAGTCGCTTAAGTTACTTCATTTTAGAGTAGGATACAGTTCAATATTTCATTTGGGCATGTTGCCCCAGATATTTTATTTCAGTCATACTTTGTACTCAGTTTATTATTTCTGTTGGATTATTATAGTGGATTTTGAATTTTGCAGATGGTTTATTCGGCCATTTATTTATTTATTTCAGTATTGATTTAGATTCATTGATTGTGTGAATGGTTTAAATTCATTTTTATTCCATTGTTGTTATTTAATAAAAAGATTAAAATTTTGGCATCAACTTTTTGAATATTAGGTGGTTAGTAAGTTTAAAAAAGTTTTTGACAGTGATGATAAGAATGATACAGATGAAAAACTATGACACCCCATCTAATTAAATACCGAGTAGCTACTCCTTTATTAAATTAATACAGAATATCAAGTTGGTTCAGTGTTAGCATCACTGTCGAAAACATTTAATTAATTACTAGCCACCTAATATTTAAAATAGAGAGATGCCAAATTTTATTAAATAAGTTAACAATTAACCAAGAATTAAATCATCAACCATCAATTGCACAAAAAATCTCATATGAATAACAAACGAAATAAAATAAACTGAGTCTGGAGTAAACACTCCAATGATAATAATACCAGAGTAACTAAAGTCCCCACACAAGAGTCTGAATAAATAAACCAATATCTGAAATAATAAAATTCTGTAACTACAACCTCTAAATAATAATGGGCAACATGCCCTGACTGATATGAATGACTCTGAAGGAATCAAAGATAAATGTGGAGGCGTCTAATATCGAGATCCTGTAGCTTTCACAACAACTACATCACGTCTTCAGAATGAAACTTCTATGCTTGGCGTCCCTGTGGCTGGGAACCTAAAATGTTTTTACAAAAGAAGAATTTGAAAGCAAACCGGTTAGAGCCCGAGGTGAAAATATTTTAAACATAACAAGTGTTTAAATTATATTATTAAACAACACATATATGAAACATGTTAGTCACGTGCCCTCACTTAAGATCCTTACCCCTCAACTATTGTGCACGCCTAACGTATCCTTTAAATTTCACCTAGTTACACCACTACCTGACTAGTCCATTCTACCCCCATCTAGACGATTCTTACTTTGGATGCCACCAATTTTATTTAAATAGGATATATTCATAACTCACACATTCAATAATCATATTACTTAGCTCTAGTATTGGTTAAGTCTACATTGTTCCTAACTCCATTAAATTCCTTAATTATTCACATCAAATAAGTATCGGTGAATCAGCCACAAGTACATATATCTCGTACATAAGGATCACGTATTTTGAATCACTCAGGAACCGTTTCAATACAAATCACACATAGCGGAGGCGAACATAGTTCACATACCCATGGGTCACGCACATACCTACGCTCCCATGGCCAGCTAACTTATCAAATCACAAATAAGTCATTCACAGTCTTATGTCCTTAAGGTACTGGTCTAAATCCCCCCCTAAGGCACACAAAGATAATACGGTCCTTTCCTGAAAATCAACCTCTTGTGATAGCAAATATGGTAGGTATGTCATACACATAATCATCCATGTCCTAAGTATTCACACAACTTACGTATTAACCATTTTAGTATAGGTATATTTCAGCTCCATATCGTATGTCTCACACTTATAATAATATTGTCCCATATTCTACACAATAGATTTTAACCTGATAATTCTCGACGTATAGCTCCGAGTACATACCCTATCCCAAAAAGGTTATTCAGTCCCCTGCTAGTCTCTAAGGTTATCTCAGTATTTAAAGTTTCCCCTTTTAGTCTTTAACCTCAAATTATAATTGGAGCAAAATATATTCAGGTTCTCACAACTTACAATCGTACCTCATTAGTCGGATATTCGTATGTCTACCACTTAACCTCAATTAAACCTAATAATTTTTTGGGCTTCAAATACCATCCTACTGGTCTTCCCTAAGTACCAATATGCTCAATCGATCATCACTAAAGAATTCTAAAGGTTGGAAGTTATTCAATTATTTAAAGGAAAAATACTTCACTTTTTCTAGAGGGGTCGATCGATCGAAGAAATGGGTCGATCGGTCGAAAGTCGATCGATCGATCAAGCAATTATCTGCCCAGAATTCCTTTAACAGTTACGGGATTCTACCATTTTTACACCTCCAAATCACATTACAACGTCCCAAACTCCCCAAATGAGTATACTAATCATGAAACCAACATTACTACACCAGTCTCAACGTTCAAGATTCATCAAAACATCAGAGATTATCGATTTCTTGGATTAAAAGTCATTAATAATACTATAACCCTAGTTTTTCATCATCTCTTCAAAAATTATTATAAACCTCAATTTAATTTTGTTATTTGCCAACTCTTAGTTTATAATTCTTTCACGTAATGATTTTAGATGGTCCACTACATGCAAACCTACCCAAGTTCATGATTTAGTCTCCAATTTCACATTATCACAATTATTCAAAATTTGTCTTCAAATTCAATTTATCATGTAGAACATATGCCATAAATCTTTGCAAGATAAATCACTTGCCTGGAAAAAAAATAAATATTCTGATCCTTTGAAGCAGATGGTATGGGAGTGATCCTCTCTTTTCGATCTATCCGGTGGTGGTGACGGTAGTGCAAAAGCCTTTAGGGTGGTTTCTTCTTTGGGAGCTTTCTTCTCTTCCTCTCTAATTGCCATTATGATTTTTGGTTGTGAAAACACTAAGGGACTCAAGTGTTGGTTGATAATATCAGTCTAAAATTCGTGGGTTACTATTCCTCAAAAAGTCAAAATGACTAAAATACCCTCCCGGGTTGTCGGTTAGGCCTAAAATGCCTCGGGATCCAAACTAAATCCCCAGCTAGTGTTTTTCGACTATCTCGACCCTTTCGAATACGTTGGCGCACTCAAAATGATCATACGGATGACATAAAAATAAAATACTTTTAAATCATTTAAATTGGGTCCTGACACGACTGACACGCGCGTCCCAACTTAATTGCTGAAACTGTCGTATTTTCAAGTCACGAAATTTTAATAAATTCAATAATCAGATATTACCATAATCACTCAGTAATATTCAACAAAATTATTATAATCAAATACTAACTTTCATCTCGCTAGCATTTAAATCTAGATTAATTTCTAATTAATTATCCCAAATTCATTTAATTAATCACATAATTAAAAGCCATAAAAATACTGGGTATTCCAAAAACCTCTTTTAATTTAATAAATGACTGATCATCCGGTATTTAATTAGGCGGGGTGTCATAATATTGAGGTTGACAAGGATTTGCATCGTTTTCTTTTGTAATCCTATGTTGTTTCAACCTAAACCAAATAGGGCTTTCGAGTATTCTAATGCTTTGAAATGAGCTACTACTTGCATGTTGATTATGTGTTTTAAGAAAATTGTGTAGTTTATTGATGACTTCAATATGCTTTTCTAATAAAACAGCTGTTATATAATAATTTAATACGTATACTTCATTTTCCCTTCATTGTCTAAGTTTTTTTAATGTCCCCAAACAACGTGTTCAACTTATACTACTTGATAATTCATTTTGTACTTTATCGTTCTTCTCTGTAATAATGTCTTTAACTTAAATTTCGTTCGCACTCTCAGGAGATATGTTTTGTTTTGGTTATGTGATTTAATAAAGATCAAGTATACAGAGGTAAAGAAGTATTAATTTTTCTTCATATATACATGTCATGTCTATACTCTTTATATATATATAAAAGGACAAATTTCATAAATGTGTTAAGTTTGTAATATTTATTGTAAATTTGTAATATTGGATTTATTCCATATCATTGTAGCAAAAAAACTCACCCGCAGGGGGTGCCTATTCACCACGATGCATGTATAATAATAAATAAAAGAGAGACAGATTGACGTGGTTCAACTATGAATGACCTACGTCCATGGGGTTGCTGCTGTGTTTCATTATGATAATGAGAGAGTTTACATGAGAGTATTTCTCTAGCCTTCTCAACCCCCTTTCACAATGGGGGGTGTCCCCTTTATATAGAGTTAGGGGTTATATTAGGGTTACATTTGGATGAGTCCCCTCTTCGTAGAGTTTAAGTTCCAATCAAATATTGTTCCTTAGACTTCTACTTTATCAAGGACTCTTGGTCGTCCTTATTGAGTGGGAGGCCATGCTGGTCGCTATCTTGACTGGTGTGCTCGCCACATGTTCTGCTATTTAGGTAGGTATATTTATTGCCCCAACAATAGCCCCACAGGCCGCAGTTCAACTGAGTTGGTTTTGAGATGAGCTGGGAGCTGGTTCGTATTCTCTTCAAACGTGTGTAATTGCTGATGTGAACTGGATTGTCAATATTTGAGTTGTCGTTCAACTTTTAAGCCTTATTTGGTTGATCTGCTTGCCTGTGTAAGGTTTTAGATGAATGATTTGAGTTGAGAGACATTCAATCGATATGGTAAGCGAACTCGAGAGTGTCGATTTACCTATGTACCTTCATGAGATCAGGTCAAACGTAGTTCATTGTTCTGTTTTATTGCATAGACCAATTTGTGAGGTCGACCACAGGCTTGTTAAGAATTCATTTGTTGAGGCTTTCTCGAACGTGCATCAAGTTTAGGGCATCTCCCTGTATTTTTATCTTATATGGTCCAATTGGTGAGGCCGACCACGGGCCTATGTGTCGAGCCTTGCTCGAGCATGTAGCTAGTCGGGGTAAGACCCTGCATTAGGTTTTTGATATGGTCTAATTAGAGAGGCCAACCATAGGCCTATCTTCCTAGCCTTGCTCGAGCATATACCTAGTCGGGGTAAGACCCTGCATTAGGTTTTTCATATGGTCCAATTGGAGAGGACGACCACAGGCCTATGTGTCGAGCCTTGCTCGAGCATATACCTAGTCAAGTTAAGACCCTGCATTAGGTTTTTCATATGGTCCAATTAGAGAGGCCGACCACAGGCCTATGTGCCAAGACTTTCTAGAGCATATACCTAGTCGGGGTAAGACCCTGCATTAGGTCTTTAATATTTGATATATAATCAGTACACTTACTGTACTTAGGCCTTTCTCACAAGTCAATGTAATACCAATTTTGTTGGCATTTTTCCATTTTGTAATGCCTTGCATGTAAATATCTGTTTGTTTTACCTTTTAGGTTGTGTCGTCACACTTCCTTAGGCCTAAAAGACGATGACAAAAATCCACCTGGTTTAAGGGCCATCCACCCATTCAGGATTTTAACTGTCCAACATTGTTGGCGACCAACCTGAGTTGGCTTTTTGCCTAGGAATCCCCCGTAGGGCTTTTATTATTGTCGGGGCAACTCGTGAGGCCATTTATGTTTGGAGATGAAAAAGACCCAAGGACTTCCTTAATTTAATTAGAACAAGCAAGATAGTTGTTGTAATTAAATAAAGCTTAGTCCTGATCGTCATTTGAAAACAAATTCCAGTGTTAACCATGTTAGCATCCATCCTAAGCTGGCCTCTTCTATTTTGCTTTAAATGTTGCAGTGAATTCATTTTCGTGTCATCGTTTCCATGGAGCCCCCAATTGGGCTGTGAAGAGGAGACTGACTAAAGATAACGCTCGACCGTCCATCAAGTATTTGATCTGAATAATCGAGATGATAAGTGTGCCCGATCCTTCCTCGGGGCTTTATTGTGTTAAAGAATGTCGCGTTGATCTTTCGTCGAGCTGGATATAATTAAGGATTATCTTGCCCATATAGCTCCATGTAATGTATCGTTCCTCGGGGTGCACTTGTTTTTCGACCATGCAAGGTGGTTCCTAGAAGCTGTGGAAAACTCCATATAGCTCGTGCATATGAAAAAATTAATATGAGTTCAAAGCATCTTCGTACAGAAATGCATTAATTTTATATGGCGTTCAAGAAATGCTATTCCTTTGGAGGGGATATCTTAGTGCTGATGAAGCCCTTTCGATGTCGACAAGAGAAATTTTGTTGCCCAGTGATCGCCGATCACCATGGATTATCCGACGATGTTGCTAATTCATTCAGGGTGGTCTAGTGTTGCTGCCAACACATTCTATTCGTCGCACGTGAAAGAACGTCGACCAGTAGGGGCAGACCCGAATGCAGGTCGATGATGATTGGACATAAGATTAGAAAGAATGTTTGGATTCTTAGTTGTGAGAACCCGAGTTCACATGTATGTTTACATTATTAGAGCATCCACAGTGGTGATCTTTCCAAGAAAGGTATAATACAAAACCAGTCCAGATGCACATTTTCCTTTCGCCTGGTTGGCTTGCATGGAGTGGTGGAGGTTCCTATGAACTTTTGAAGTTCGTAGGAAGTTCCAACGGCACTGTAACAACTATAAATGACTACTAAAATGGCTAACTCTGTTAATACATAAATCCATCTTTCTCTTTATCACCCACGCAGAACTCCTTCCTCTCCACCTCTCCGCCTACTGCATAAACACTTGTTCTTCTTCTTCAATCCAACATTCCAAGTGTAATAACTCCTAAATTTATGCATTTAACCCCAAATTTCAGTGCTTCATTTCCATATCAACAAATTTCAATTACGTAATTTTTTATTTATACATTATGGACGACAAAACGTGAAAACAATAACTAAATATCTGGAAAAGCAAGAAACACGGATCCACGTCAACCGCACATCTGACTCAACCTCCACCGAGTGAACATGTTGATACCGTGTACAAGCATTACGTTCGTATTTTTGATCGGGATACACACGCATCCGAAGGTCAGATACCGATTATAAACCTCAATAAATTTGAATTTCGTGGTAATTGGGCGGGTCCAATGAAATTATATAAATTGATTGGAGAGAATAAATCGTCGATAAAAGAATTTATCGATGGTGCCGGTGTAATCTCCAATTTATTTTCGAGGTTGATGCCGAATTCCGATCAGTGCATTGTGACGGTGATGATCGAACGTCGATGGGACACGACGCATACCTTCCAACTGTCGTTTGTTGAAATTGCATTCCCGCCTCTGGACTTCACGATGCTATCCGGTAATTTTTATTTCGTATTAAATCCCTTATTTAATATTATTTATATTGAATTTAAATAATTTATAGGTGTCAAAATAATTATCATATTATTTGTATATATGACATGTATTTTTAATTTTTGTACAGGCATCCCGATTGGGTAAGGGCTACCCATCCAAAATTTACCGATAGAAAAATACACAAATTTCAAAATACCGTGAACGATTTTCAGGTGCGAAAATTTCAGTTTTCGACCTCAATAAATACCTTGTCGATTTTGTGAATCAACCGGACCTACACAATTACATGATGCCAATCATTGCTTGAGCATTTTGGTTTTATGTAATTGGAAGTTTATTATTTCCAAATGTCAATTCCACATTCGACCTCGGGTATTTACATTATTTGGTGGACATTACGATGATCGGGACCTACGATTGGAGTTCGACAATTTATTCCCATATCATCTGGTCAATGGACTAAGCTAGTCGACGGTCATTAACTAGTGTGGAGTGCATGTGGCAATTGATAGAGGTATAATTTATAATTTTATTATTTATACGTTTATGCATTATATGTTTTGTCACAATAATTGTTAATGTATTCTAATCAATTTAATTTATTTACATATTTTACCGTATGTACACCACGAGTACATGGCGATCGCATGTCCAATTATTGTTGATCCGACTATAGATGTATGGCCCTGAATATTTCGTTGGTCAAAGTCGAACAAGAGCCGGGCAAAGGGAGCGCAACGGTTTTATATATCGGGCAGCCTACATCAGCTTGAGATGCGATCACCCCAATCCATCATTGGGCAGCTGTACGAGACGTCGATGTACCGGTATAATGACTTCATCACATACACACATCATTTATCTAGGCTGCATATGATTATTTGGGATCCCTTATTTAAGGGATTTTGGTACTTGAGCGACCGGGGGTTTCGACAGTTGACGGGACAGATATGTGTAGGAGACAACCCTCCCCGAAATTTGAGCTCAGTCCCCAAGTCTGAATACCAAATCGCCATTGCCCAGAATTGTCCAGTTGCAAATGCCCATATATTAGTTGTGACCCAAGAAGAGTATGATACATATTGGAAAGCAGTGGCATAGGGGCCCTTACTTTCAACGACGGCGCACTACGTTAACTTTGATTTGATTAGGGTTGGGACAGTGGCACCATCAACATTACGCATCCCACGAGCGCCACCCCTAATTAACCAGCCGTTTGAGTATCATACACAGTTTTCATCAGCTGTCCATACACAAATACATGCGCCTACGCAGTGTTGGATGGTAGACGTCAGCCTACCGCAGGGTGCTTCATACGAAAGAAGTGTTCCGTAACCTGAGTTTCTAATGAATTCTTCTTCGGCTCATTCGTTGTCACAATTAAAATAGCGTGATACGTTCATCGACGTGGCAGATAATATTCGTGGTCTCCGTCATTTACTCCTTAATGAGACTCGAGAGCGTGAGGATAGAATTGAGGAACTCGAGCGACAACTTGTCGCCCATAGTGTTCGTGGTACTGGTCGTACCGTTCATGGTCTGCGCTACACCCGTGATGATGTTTCTGTACCATAACCATCCTCACCATCTCACCCATACGCTGGATATCAAACGCAACAGAATTGGGGCAGCCATATGGGCGCGATCCGATGTTGGGGCTGCACGTTGAGATGAAGACATATTAATCGGTAATTAAAAGTATAAGGAGAGGAAAGGGATCACTCGTATATAATTTTATGTAAGAATTGTGTTGGATGGAAGAAAAAGGAGAGAATTATCGGGATGAATATAATTTGGTGGGAATTGATGGGTGGGAAGGAGGGGATTATATAGGATTATATAGGATAACGTCCGTTATTTTTACAGTGGTGAAAATGTTTCCCAAGAACTTCTGAAGTTCGTAGGAATTACTACGAACAATAGAAGTTTGTACCAATTCCTACGAACTTCGTAAGTTCATAGGAAACAAATGCAAATTCTCCAGCCGTTTTGTATATTTGGAGAGCCTATGCAAATTGCCGTACAAATTCTCTTCGTTAAAACTCACTAGTGGACTGCCTCCAGTTTGTAAAGATTTATAAACTTACAAATTCTCTTATAGTTTACTCCCACCATTGTACATGCTCTTATAAGCAAAGGACCCGTTTCACTGTGAAATGAAATTTTATTTATCTTTGTATGCCTGCAGTTAGCTCCACGTGAGGAGATTTTATTTATTTTTTTACTCCTGCAGATAACTCCACGTGAGGACCAATTACTTGTTTCTAGCTCTCTTGATAGGACTTTACGAATTTGGGTCTTTGAGAAGGCGATATTTTAGGATGTAGTTATTGTCTATTCTGTAAGGTTTTGAAAAAAAGTAATTTAATAAGGGTTCATTCGTAAGCATATATATTCTTATTTCTTAAGAAAAAAATTAATTACTACTTATAAACGAAGACATATGAATGTCTTGTATAGGGTGGAAATTAGAGCCTTATGATAATTCTGGATGACTATTGTAACTCTAGTCATCATACAGGCAAATGTAACTTTATTTATCATACAAGTAAATGTTATGACAATTCAGTAAGGTGTTTTGGTTACAAAGTTCCAAAAATGAATTACCGTTCATTTTGTGAAAACTTAGAAAATAAATGAAAATACATGATTAATGTGGTGAGATACTCGCTTTTTCGATTTTCCATGAAGTTCAATTCTTACCCACCCTCAAAAAATTGAATTCAATGAAAAACTGTAAAAGAGATAATATGCTAAACCGCTATTTTTTTTTCTAACTTTTCAAAAATGTAATTTTGTATTGCACTTGTTGTATATATTAGTTGGCTACATTCCATGAAAAAAATATTGGGTCGTTGTGTCATCGGAGTCACATAAGCTTGCTATGTTTGAGTGAGGCGTGTTCATTTATTTTGATGGACATTTGAAGTTGAAGATTATGCAAACCTCTCAGCAATCGCAAGACTTCCGTTGCACACAGGGTTTAGAGATTATATCATTTTTGGTAGTTTTATGAATTGATATATAGCTACACACACGTGCACAATATTTTTAAAAATGAGTATTTTTAAATTGGATATATAAGTGTTTATGTTATTCAGAGTTATTGTGAAAACATTTTGGGATTTGAACTAGTGGTTTTATACAAGTTAAATGCTTCTTGTGCAAACAACCTTCAACCATTCGCGCATTCATTATTTGACCTATGAGCAAGGCCTATTCACACGACTCTATTTTTCCTTATGCACACGACTGCGCCATGATTTTTGCACTTCTTAAAATCATGTGTACGACGGAGTTATATTTTGAAAACTCCCTATAAATTGGTCATTTCCCCTCTTATTTGAAAACATATAAAAACCTCACTATTGAAAAACTTCTCTGAGTTTTTTTTTGAGGTTGAGAGTTATCCTTGCTTCTCTTTTTCCTAAAATTTACTTGTTCCCTATAAAATTATTCAAACATAAATCTATGTCTTCATATTTGATTTTGTGAGAGATTTTTGAGTTTTTTTCGTTAAGAGATACATTAGCCAATTTTATGTCAAAATTACTTTTGAATTGCATAATCTATCACTCCTAGATCTAAAATTGGAGGTGCATTGATTCATTAGAGAAATTTGAGTATGGGGTGTTTCCGAGGAGAAGATTTGAGTTTCTCATTGGCATTGTGGAGCTCGATTTGGAATTTTATTCATTTATGGGAGAAAGTTCAAGGTCCAGAGTTACTGATGATGCTGGAAACACCACCACCAGATAAGGTGTTAGCAAACACAAACAAGTAAGAACAATGGCAGCGTAAGAGTATATATATAATAGGAGGTGAGGATAAGGGAATGAACACAACAATATAAGTGGATCGACAATTGCCTACATTCACTGTGCAAGTGAGTGTAAATATCACTAACAAATGAGGCTCTAATGGCCTTAGTAATACAATCACTCCTCTTTCTCTCTCTTTTTGTAAATGAAATAGAGTTTTGTCTAGGATTTATATTTTCGAATCTTCTACCAGGTAGAGGATGACCTATATATATAGTGTTTAAGGGGTGTAATGTACCCCTAGGCATGCAATGATCACGTGCATGAAGATCCAACCAGTATAAGGATGACACCTGGCTGATCTTAAGTAAATAATAATGACCTCATTATTCCCTCACATGGAGGGAATAATTCAGTTATAACAAATTTGTCCAAGTGTACCAAACCATGTATGTGCTTGTAGATGCTCGGAGTTCTTTGAGTGGTGCAACCTTGGCCTAGAAGAGTACGAGGTTGGGGAAGTCCAATTATTGAGTTGCTCCGAGGTTATTCATAAGGACCTCGACCAACAAGGCTGGCCGAGGTTAGGTATGTGTAGTTGTAATGTTGGTCTGGGCTGATGATGGTGTTGCAAGAATATTGATCCCCATGTTAACATTACTAACCTCGGATGGTGATTTGTAATGTCGTCTTAGGACGAAACCCATGAGTCCTTGCTGTCCTTGGCTGATGCCCGACCGAGGTCAGTGTATGAGATAGTTGTAATGTTTGTAATGTCGGCTGGGGTCGACCTTCTGAGTAGCGGCCTTACTGGTGGATGGCAGGCTTCTGGTCACCTCGGATATGTGGTTAGCTGAGGTTGGTTGCTCTGAGCAAGAGGGTGCACTTTGGGCATATCAATCACCCCTTTCCCTTAGTTACCTATGTGAAAAGGTGGCTAAGGGGTAAGCATGGCCGAGGCTGAGTTTTCTTGTGTGCCAATATTTCTTTGACACATGTCACTTGCTGAAGTGAGTGGCATGCCTAAGAAGTCATGATAATTTTGATTTGCCCCCTTAGGTTCCCTAGTCAATGATGGTCTTGGGACTCCCGCCAAAATGATTAAAAGGGTTTAAAACCCTTTTCTTTCTTTCTTTCTTTCTTTCTTTCTTCTTCTTCTTCTTCTTCTTCTTCTTCTTCTTCTTCTTCTTCTTCTTCTTCTTCTTCTTCTTCTTCTTCCCGCCTGAGTTATCTCGCTGTAACTGCAACTATATATTTCTATCGTTGGCTGTTATTTTGAGGTTTCCTTATCTCCAAAACTTCTACTCTCTTATTCTGCGACTAGCCAGGTATCATGTTAATCCTCTTTCTTCCATTTTTAGCCTTTTATTTTTCATTTCTACATTTCTCAGTGAAGACTTTTGTTTTTTGATGAGAGTTTTTGGGTTTTTTGGCCATCCTTTGCATTTTTCGGTGACCTGTTCTTAGGTGTTCTTGGTTTAAAAACCTTCCAAATTATAAGTTTGATCTTTGGTTTAGAATGAGTTGAGTTATTTGTTTGTGGTTTTGATTAAAGTGTTGTGTCTCCTGCCTTATGCTCAGACCTCTGTACCAACTCATAGAAGAGTTCCTTCCCTTTGTGAGAAGACTTTTGAAAAAATTAGGCAGATAGAGCTAGCCGAAGCGTAAGCTTGTAGGGCTAATGCCTTTCCTGTTAGACCCATCTTTCCTCCACCTCTGAAGGTTATCTACCCTGAGCCAGCCAAGCCTGCTGAGCCAACAGAAGTTCCAGTGGACCCAACACCCATGTCCAAGTCTGAGTCATCTACCTTAGACCCTATGTTCGTAGACTCTTTCCAAGAGGAAATATATTACTCAATTAGGAAAGATCAAGTCCCTGATCATGTCGAGGTCTTGAGCCGTGCCTCTTCTTATCGAGGTGCTAGCACATCATAATCTTCTTCTGATGTCGAAATTATAGGGCCAAGTGTGGCCATTACCCAATACTTTACGCCATTCCTCTGTCAGCTGGCACCGGGGCTGAATTCGCTATGAGGTTTCCTGATGGTCCTCCACAATCTGCCCAGGCCGATGTTACTAGGTATGAAGATGATGGGCATGAGAGTGATATTGACACATCTGAAGAAGTCGAGATTGAGAGCTCCATTAGTGAGTACGATCTTCTAGGTTTTAGGCACCTTTACTCAATAGGCCCTTCCATTAATCTTAGGAGACCTCTGAGGGGTGAGAGGGCCTTTGATGGATGAGATGGGAAATCTGCGTCTATGAGCAGATGTTCAAGTTAGGCTTCCGTCTTCCTATCCATCCTTCAATCAGAGCCATATTATCCCGTATAAATCTAGCCCCTTCACAATTATCCCCCAATTCCTTGAGGGTGATGATTGGGGCTATCATCCTTTGAAGGGAAGTCCACCACTCAGACCTTCCTGTTAGGGTCTTCATAAGCTGTTACATCCCTTCCTCTACTAAAAACCACCCTAGCTATTACCACTTATTAACTAGGAAGTCAGATAAGAAAATGATGTTGGTTACCCAGACCTCAAATCACAACTGGTAACCTGGGTATTTCTTCGCATCCGGGGCATGGGAATTCGGTCCCCATGAGGCTTCTGGAACATCGGTTCCAAGGACCCCTCCGAGGTGGGGGAACGTATCGCTTGCTACAAAAGCCGACCCTGGACTTAGCCAGGAGAATATTAAAAAAGTTAATGACCTTCACGATCAGGGGGATCAGGTTCGTCTAATTAAATATGAACATCTGATGATCCCCTACTACCTCTCTCTGACAGGCCTAGGGGTGGTTCTTTGACAGGGCTCCGTAAGTATTATTTTTCATAAGTTGTATCTCTTACTATTCGTGCCTTTGATTTACTAACTCAAATATTTCTTTTTGAAGAGCACCTTGAAGGTATTTTTTATGACCTTTGGGAAATGTCTTCCCCAAGTCTTATGGAGTTGATGAAGAAGGCTGGCCAGAATGTACCACCTTCTACCACCCATAAGAACATCGGCACATCTAAAGCCGATGCCACAAAGAAGAGGAAGACCACAACCGACGCATAACCTCAGAGGCAGATCAAGAATAAGAGAGTGGACCGTCCTATACCAATCTCCACCGATGATTCCTTGGCTTCTCATCTGGCTCAACTGAAAATCAGTGATAGTCTGATTGGACATGGTCTGAAGGCTGTTGATGCCATCGGCTCAGTGATGACCAAAGAGGATAAGCATTTCCTACGCTCTTTGGACATCCCGCTACTGGCCGAGTTTACCTTCCATAGATCAATTCAGGTACTAGTTTCTGTTTATTTACTCTCCCAAGTGTAACCTCAGCCATCTTACATTATTGTGCTTATACATCTGACCTTCCATTGCAGGGTATTTTGTCTATGCATCATTTTATGGACTGGACTCTGAAAAGAATGCCACTAATAGAGAAGGATCAGGAAGCTTTGAAAGTCCAAGCCTCTTTTAATTCAGAGGTTGAACGTCTAAATGAAGATCTGAAGGAGGTCGACAAGCTAAAGGAGGAGGTCCAACACAGAGAGAGAGAGGGATATGGGATATGTCCAAGCTAAAAAAGGACCATGAAGTGGCTCTGAAGGCCAAAGACGTTGCTCTGCAGGCTAAGGTGGCTGCTATAATTAAGGCTTCTTTAGAGGACGCTTCAGAGAAGATTGTTACAGATTATAAGGTCTCTGATGAGTTCATCAGTTTTGTCTTCGAATACCTCGAAAGAGCTATCAAAGCAACTAGCAAGTGGGCTGCCTCTAAGGAAAAAGATTCAGGGAGTTCGAGTGCCTCAGACTTTAAAGGTCTAGGCTTTAGTAACCTCCTATTTTCTTAGGCCCTATAAGAGGTTGAGGAGGCCGATGCTGCTCCTGCTCAGACCGCTACGTTGGAGGTCACCGAGACCGAAGATGTTAATCCTCAGATCGACACAGTTGAGGTGATTAACACTGGCCTAGAAGACACTACTGCGGATGCAGATACATAGCCCTTCCCTTGTGAAGCTTTTGTAATTTTTGTTTCCTTATCTTGTACCTCTAACTTTTTTGAGCCCTGATGGAATCTTGGTACATTTGATTTGTATTGTAATCATTAATACCATATTGTTTAGATTATGTTACTTCTTTCAGTGAATGTCTTCTCTGATATGATATTTTTAAAGTCTGAGGATATCATATGATGATGTTACGCAATTTTCACCAAACTAATATTGAGGGTCTTAAGTCATCATAATATGATGTTTCACCAAATTAATGGTTTAACGCCTGAGGTCATCAAATTATGATGTTGCACCCTCATTATTTTCACCAAATTAATGATGTTTAAGGTTTGAGGTCACCATATAATGATGTTTACCCTCATAATTTTCACCGAATTAATGATGTTTAACGTCCGGGGTCATCAAATTATGATGTTTCACATCTTAATTTACCACAAAATTATTGGTGTAAGGTCTGAGGTCATCAGATTATGATGTTTCACCTCTTAATTTACCACCAAATTAATGATGTGTAAGGTCTGAGGTCATCAGATTATGATGTTTCACCTCACAATTTTCACCAAATTAATGATGTTTAAGGTCTGAGGTCATCATAATATGATGCTTCACCTCATAATTTTTACCAAATTAATGATGTTTAAGGTCTGAGGTCACCATAATATGATGTTTCACCTCATAATTTACAACCAAATTAATGGTGTAAGGTCCGAGGTCATCTGATTATGATGTTTCACCTCTTAATTTACCACCAAATTAATGATGTGTAAGGTCTGAGGTCATCAGATTATGATGTTTCACCTCATATGTTTTTACCAAATTAATGATGTTTAAGGTATGAGTTCATCATAATATGATGTTTCACCTCATAATTTTCACCAAATTAATAATATATAAGGTCTGAGGTCACCATAATATGATGTTTCACCTTATAATTTTCACCAAATTAATGATGTTTAAGGTCTGAGGTCACCATAATATGATGCTACACCTCATAATTTCACCAAATTAATGATGTTTAAACATAATGCAACAAAAGTATTGACACTAAAATTTCCATTTTCATTAACATCCTCTTCATAAAATGATATATGTATTACAAAGAAATAACTGCAACATTATATGTAATATTTCTTCAAGTGGTCAACATTCCAAGGATTGGAAAAAGGTTCCCCTTCAAGATTTTCTAGCCGGTAAGTACCAGGCACAACCTCATCAACTACCCTGTAAGGAACATGCCAGTTTGAGTGGAGCTTATTTGCCTTCTTCAACTTCTTCTTTAGGACTAGGTCTCCCATAGCTATAGGTCTTGATTTCACAATTTGGTTGTAGAACTTTACTGTTCTCTGCTGGTAGGATGCCTATCTGATCTTTGCATATTCACTTCTCTCTTTAATCAAATCCAAGTTAATTATTCTTTCTTCCCCATTCTTCTGAGGGTCATAGGTCTGAACTCTATGGGTGGGGAGTCCTACTTCTGTAGGGATGACGACTTCTGAACCATGAGCTAGCATAAAAGGAGTCTCTCCCATTGGTGTCCTTGATGTCATCCTGTAGGCCCATAACACTGCATATACCTCCTCTGTCCATCTTCCTTTGGCCTTTTCCAACCTCTTCTTAATCCCATCAAGGATTGTTCAGTTCATGACCTCCGTTTGACCATTTTCCCTGGTCGGCCAGGAAAAGAGAAGAACTGCTTGATCCCCACTCTTTCACAATATTTTTCTAAGGAAGAATTATTGAATTGGGTTCCATTATATGAGATGAGGGTGTTTGGAAGGCCATATCTACATTTGATGTTCTTCCAGATAAACTAAAAGGTCTTTTGTTCCGTAATCGTGATTATCGTCTTAGCCTCTACCCACTTAGAGAAGTAGTCAATTTCCACCACTAAGAATCGATAGTTATTTACATCTCTTGGCAAAGGTCCTACTAAGTCAATACCCCATACTTCAAATGGCCAAGGTGACATAATTGACGTCATAGACTGATGAGGTTGGTGAGGGATGGTGGAGAATCTTTGACACTTGCCACATCTCTTCACATAAGCAGCTGCATAAGGTCGGACACCAGTACCCCGAAGTAATTATCCTCTTAGCTAGAGGCCTCCCTCCTATGTGACTTGAGCAAGAGCCCTCATGTACATCTTGAAAGACATGAGGAACCTTTGAAGGGTGGGAACATCCAATGAGAGGGAGTAGGAACCCCTTCTTATACAAGACATCTCTTATAATTGAGAACTTGGCAGCTCTGAACCTGAGCTTTCTCATTTTCAATTTTGATTATGGAAGCTCTCCCTGTCTGATGCATTTGATGAGTGGGTCCATCCGTGAGGATCCCATATTCATATTAAGGCAAGTTCTAGCAACCTCTTCTTCTTCGATGGTTGGCTTGAGCAAGATTTCGATTGGTACCGTTCTTCTTATACCTGTCCTCGTTCCTGAGGCGAACCTAGCGAGTGCATCGGCTCTACTGTTGTCTTGCCGAGGTATCCTCTTCATCTTTACCTTCTTGAATCCTTCTAGCGTCATTCTCACCTTCTTCAGGTATTTGTCCATACTTTCATCTTTGGCCTTATATACCCCAAGAATTTGGTTGACCACTAACCTTGAGTCACCGTGGACTAGGAGTCGGCCAACACTAAGGGCTTTTTCCAAAGACAGACCTGCTATCAATGCTTCATACTCTGGATCATTATTTGAAGCCTTGAAGTTGAACCTCAGTGCATATTTAATGTCGGTACCATACGGTACTGACACTATCGGCCCTACTCCGCTCCCGTATTCACAAGATGACCCATGAACGTAGAGGTTCCAAACATCTTCATTTTAAGAGAAGTTACCCTTTAACAGGGTCCCTTGCTTGAAGAGGTACCTATCTTACTCATTCTCAACTATAATTTTTCCGATCCTGCTTGCCCCAACCTCATCTGGATAGCAAAAGACGTTTCTGTTTAGTTCCTCAGCATCTCTTTGACTAATTTCAATCTCAACCTCTTCCCAGGTGAACTCTGCTACAAAATATGCAAGTGCCTGTCCTTTGATGGTAACTCTGGGTTGATAAATAATGTCTTACGCCCCTAACTTGATGGCCTAGGTCATCAACTTGCCTGACTTTTTAGGTTTATGGAGGACCTATATTAGTGGGGAATTAGTGAGGACAACCATAGAGTGGGCTTAAAAGTATGGATTCATCTTCCTAGAAGCGTGTATTAGAGCATAAGATAATTTTTCCATTAGAGGGTACTTCTGTTCATACCCTTGAAGAGCTTTACTATTGAAGTATATTGGCCTCTGCACCCCATCGTTTTCTCTTACTATAGCTGCAATAATGGCTGATTCTAAAACTGCTAAATATAAGTACAACCTTTCCCCCAGAATGGGCCACGACAAGAGTAGAGGGGATCCGAGGTAGGACTTGAGATCCTTAAAAGCCTTATCGCATTCCTCATCCCATTCAAAAGCCTTTCTAAGAACTTTGAAAAAAGGAAGACACTTGTCCGTAGCTCTAAAGACGAACCTGTTCAGCGCAACAACTCTTTTGGTTAACCTCTGAACGTCTTCGATAGTTCCGGGTGTCTTTATTTCCAGCAGGGCCTTGATCTTCTTAGGGTTAGACTCTATCCCCCTCTAATTGATGATGAATCCCAGAAACTTTCCATCTCCTACCCCAAAGATACACTTGGCCTGGTTGAGCTTCATCCTGTATTTATCCATAGTGTCGAAAGTTTTTTTAAGGTCGGCCACGTGAGTGTCGGCCTTCAGGATCTTCATCAGCATGTCATCCATATACACTTCCATGGACTTGCCTATTTGATCTTCAAACATCTTATTTACAAAACGTTGGTAAGTAGCCCCTGCATTCTTTAGTTCGAAGGGCATGACCTTATAACAATATGTCCCCTTGTCTGTGCTGAATGCTGTCTTTTCTGAGTCTTCCAGGTTCATAAAGATCTAATTATACCCAGAATAGGCATACATGAAGCTCATAAGCTCGTGTCCAGCTGTGGCATCCACCATTTGATCAATACGAGGCAATGGGAAATTATCTTTTGGGCAAGACTTGTTCAAATCAGTGAAGTCTACGCACATCCTCCATTTCCCGTTTGCCTTTGGCACTATGACTGCGTTGGACAACCACTCGGGGTATATGACCTCCCTGATGAACTTGGCTTCTTCAATCTTTCTAACCTCCTCTTTGATAATGTCGTATTTCTCTCTTGAATATACCCTCCTCCTTTGTTTGATGGACTTAGCGTCTTCCATAACATTGAGCTTGTGGAATATGACCTTATGATCAATACCATGCATGTTAGCGTGGCTCCAGGCAAAAATGCTTTGTCTCTTCCTAAAAAACTTCACCAACTCTTCCTTGATCTCAGTTTTTAGGGCCTTACCGATTTGGACAGTTTTTTTGGCTCATACTCATTGAGGACGATGGATTCTACCTCTTCCGTGACCTTTCACTTTTTGATCTTTGTCTCCTCTCTAGGGTCCAAGGTGTCGATGTTTTAAGTGGTTATTGCCTTCTTATGAGCCTCTCTCTCTTCCGCAGATTAGAAGTAACATTCACACATTGATGTTTGGTCAACTTGCCCTTCCCCTACCCCATAGGGGGTCGGTAATTTTAGCATTTGGTGAACTGTTGAAGACACGACCTTAAATTCTTTGAGGGCTACTCTTCCTATGATGAGGTTTTAAACTGAGAAGACGTTCTCATCCATCACAAAGAAATTGGTTTTTCTGGTCAACCTCTTAGGACACTCTTCTTCCGTTCTTACATCCATCTCATACATGTCCAATATATGAATCTTTTCTCCACTGAAACTGATCAACTGGTGATGATAAGGGACGAGCCTAGCTCTGCTGAGGCCTAGGCTCTTAAAATAGGTCCAGAACATTATGTTTGTTGAACTTCCCCCATCAACGAGGATTCTCTGTACCTCACATCCATGCACCCTTGTGGTGATTACCAAAGGGTCATCGTGTGGATCTAGGATACCTTTGAAATCAAATCAGGAGAATCCAACTATGAGAGTATCCATATCTACCTTCTTTCTCTTTTGTTTAACCTATGAAGATGCTAAATTCATAACCTTCACTTTGGTCACTGACTTAGCCTCTGCCACATGGGCCTTGCAGTTGGCTACGTCTGAGGCACCCCCTGCTAGTCCTCCACAGATGGTGTTAACACCAAAGGAGATCATACCAACCCTATTCACTGGTACATTGTTATCTTTTGGTGGGAGGTCAGGGTCATCATCATCTTCATCATCTGAGTCCCCAACTCTTCTGGTTGGGGCATCTTCTCGACACCTGTCATTTCTCTTCTTTTTAGGGTCGTTTCTTTCCCCTTAGAATCTCTACCATCCACATACTTCCTGAGCTTTCCAAACTTTAACATCTTCTCAATCTCATCCTTCAAGGCAAAGCACTTGTCAGTCATATGACCGTGGCCTTAGTGGAACTTTTACCATAGGTTATTATTCCTCTTATGCAGAGGTGCCTTAAGCTTCTCCTTCCATCTCAGGGATCGATCATTTTTTATTTCATTGAGGATGTGTTCATAGCTCACAGTTAGAGGAGTGTAGTGTGCAAACTTATCATCTGCAGCCCTCTTCTTTCCATCATTCCTTTGGAATTTTCCACTGCTACTTTCGTTCTCATCCTCATACTTTGCGGTCATTGCCTCTTCAGACTTCATAACCCTACCAGCCGTTACTAACAGCTCGGCCATAGATTTTGGAGGGTCTTTAGCAAGCTTTTAAAGTAACTTCCCTTTCTGTAATCCTCCTATAAGGGCTGTCATAGCTATATTCTCTTCGTAGTCTTCAACCTCCAACGTTTCCTTATTGAATCTTGCAATATAGTCTCCGAGGCTCTCATTCTTGCCTTGTTTTATGTAGAATAGACGGGTTATCTTCTTTCGAGGTCTTACCCCAAAACAGAAGTTGTGTATGAATCGCTCAGCTAAACTTTAAAGTTTTCCAAATAATTTTTAGGAAGGGAAATGAACCAAATGTTCGTAACTTCTGTCAAAGTGCTTAAAAAAGCTCGGCATCTCATCTCATCAGGGATTAAATAAATATCAGCTACAAACTGATACATCTCAATATGATGTACCAGGTTGGTACTTCCATTATACTTAGGAGACACCATAGGTGGTTTGAATTTAGCAGGGGTTGGGAAGTTCACAATCCTTGCAACAAATGGGGAGCCCTCTGAGAACCCCCTTTGTAGTGGGTCTTGACTTTTGTTGAGGGTCCCTATCTTCTCTTACAGATGTTGGATGGAGTTATTCCATGGTTTACCAATGTCGACCTGGCTGAGGTTGTCCCCAGCCACCTCCAAGGGGTGGACTGAGGGTTCCCCAGCTGTAGCACAACGTCGACTGTTGACCTCTTAGCTACAGTCTCTACCATGTAGGGGTCGGCCATGGTGAGGCTGATGTTCACCATCTCCCCTCTGAGATCCAGCTGCACTTCTCGACCTGGATAACCTCTGCCTTAGATCATTAACTGGGTCAAGCCTTTCAAAGGCTGACCCTCTACTCAAGAGATCAAAAGTTGATCCTCTAGGCTGGGCATCACCAACCTCGGCCTTTCTTTCTCTACAACCTCGGATTTGCTACAGAGGTCGTACTATGTTGTCTGAAACCTCATATGGATCCCAATAGTCTGATGGAGCATCATCTGCTTCGATATCCATACCCATTAGGGGTGCATACGGTTCGGATTGGATTGGGTTTAGTACAAAACCAGAACCAGAACTGGGGTGGTTCGTTTTTAGGATTTTAGAATCAAAACCGGAACTGATATTTTTTTAAATCGAACCAAATTGAACTGACAGTTCTTGGGTTTGATCAGATCGGTTCCCGTTTCTTCCAAAATGCTGAAAAAAATACGAACATCAACTGTTAACACAATCCAATCCCAAAATAGGATTTATGGCAGCAAGAAAATAATGGCAGCAAGAAAATAAAACATAAAATGAAGGGGAACTCCCAAAATTGGTTCGGAGCATCAAATTGTTAACACACACCTACATATACATACAGTGGTTTAGGGAAGAAGATCTTTGGTCGGAGCATCAAACTGTTACCACACACATCCATATACCGGGGTGGCTGGTCGACGGTGCAAAAGGGAAGAAGATAGCTGGTTGGCGGTGGCAAGGGGGAAAATCGACAGTGTTTTGGGGCATCGTGGGTGAGGGTCGGAGGGAGGGAACTCAGGTAAGGGTTATTCGGTTTAGGTGCAGAGGTATTTTTTGTAGAGACAGATAAGGGAGGGTTAAGAAGGGGAAAAGAAATATATATATATATATATATATATATATATATATATGTGTGTGTGTGTGTGTGTGTGTGTGTTTATATAATAGGTTCGGATCTGATCAGATTTTCGATTGGATTGGTTTTTTTCTTCCTAGAATCGGGAACCGAATCGAATTATCATTTTTTTTGGAACCGGAATCGAACCATTACTCAAAAAACCCAAACCAAACTGAACCAATACCATCGGTTTGGTTAGATTGATCGGATTTTCAGTTTCGTTGTGCACCCCTAGTACCTGGGCAAGGGTTTCCTTACCTCCCCAGACGTAAACACCTTGGGTCAGTAACGCCCCTCCTCCGCTGAGGTGTAGGTTGGTCCTTTCGTGGTGCCTGGGGTGGTCCCTTGGCCTTTGGATGTGGTTGAATAGCCGTCGGAGTAATCATATATGATGAGATCCCCAGTGGCCTCGTCATATTCTCGCTTAGCTGGGCAAACTGTTCCTTCATTGCTTGTTGCATTGTAGCCAACGATCTCAAGGCTGATGCTACCTTAGCCATCTCGAACTGGGGTGGTGCTTGGATAAAACTGTGGTGGTAACTCCGGTGCCATATATTAGGGCTAAAAAGCTTGTGATGAAGATATGAGAAACTTAAATACCTTAAAGGACCTCTTTCAATGGTGAAACAGCTTCACACGAAGGGTGAGTCCTGGTTCACCACCAGAGTCTCCGGTGAGGTTAAGCTAGGAAAGGAAGAGATGAATCTTCTCGTTCACACAGACGATGCCAAAATGATGATGCTGGAAACACCACCACTAGATAAGGTGTTAGAAAGAACAACAAGTGGTAACAATGGCAACACAAGAGTATATATATAGTAGGAGATGAGGAGAAGGGGATGAACACAACAATATAAGTGGTTCGAAAATTGCTTACATCCACTGTGCAAGTGAGTGTAAATGTCACTATCAAATGTGGATCTAATGGCCTTAGTAATACAATCACTCCTCTTTCTCTCTCTTTTTATAAATGCAACAGAGTTTTGGCTAGGGTTTATATTTTTGGATCTTCTACCAGGTAGAGGATGACCTCTATATATAGTGTTTAGGGGGCATAATGTACCCCCTAGGCATGCAATGAACATGTGCATGAAGATCCAACCAGTATAAGGATGACACCTAGCTGATCTTAAGTAAAAAATAATGACCTCAATATTCCCTCTCGTGGAGGGAATGATTCAGTTATAACAGATTTGTCCACGTGTACCAAACCATGTATGTGCTTGTAGATGCTCGGAGTTCTTTGATTGGTACAACCTCGGCCTGGCAGAGTACGAGGTTGGTGACGTCCAACTGTTGCTTTGCTTCGAGGTTATTCATAAGGACCTCGGCCAACAAGGCTAGCCGAGGTTAGGTATGTGTAGTTGTAACGTCGTCCTGGGCCGATGATGACGTTGCAAGATAATTGATCCCCATGTTAACATTACTGACCCCGGATGATGATTTGTATCATCGGCTTAGGTCGAATCCCGTGAGTCCTTGCTGTCCTTGACTGATGCCTAGCCGAGGTCAGTGTACGAGATAGTTTCAATATCTGCAATGTCGGATGGGGCCGACCTTCTGAGTCGCGGACTTACTGGTGGCTGGCAGGATTCTGGTCACCTTGGCTATGAGGTTAGCCGAGGTTGGTTGCTTTGAGCAAGAGGGTGCATTTTGGGCATATCAGTTACTACTTGTGAGGGTATGGGTGGGAGGTACCTTGTTGCCTTGTGTGAAAAATCTTTTCAAGTAAAGGTAGAAAGGGGAGTGCATCGATGTTTTTTACCCTTTGGTGGTTTTTTTTCCTTATAAATATATCTTGTGGAATGTTAGTGATTGTAATTCATTTAATTGCATACTTTGATCACACACTACACGTAGATCATATCTAGATCCAGTGTAATTGTTAAAATTAAAATTTGGTTGATTTTTCTTGTCATTCTCTCTAGTTCTACCAATTAATCTTGTTATGTCTCTGATTCAAAACATACATCACATCACCTAGTCAAGCAAACTAGTTTTGATTATAAATTGGCCATGACCAGAAATCAAACATATTCACCCCCCTTTTTGGTTTGTTTTAGGATGAATACTTGCTATATAAACACGCTCTCAATTGGTATCAGAGCGGTTCCTTTTTTTGCATTAACGTGCTAGAATTGACCTATGCTTGTTCTGTGTTTATTTTATTGTTGCTTTTAGAACATATTTACGTGTGAGAAGATCTAGTTTTGTGTTTGACTATGGATTTTGTTTTTTTGAATTTTCATGGTATTGACTGCCCTATGGATTTGAGTCCTAATGAGCGAATGAAGCTTTTAAAGCCCAAAATGGAAAAGAATAATTATAAAATTTTCCATTCTTCTGGAAAGTTGAAGTCTATTGATGTTGGCTATGATGAAAGGGATGAAATTGAAAGTGTTAAATCCTTGAGTCAAAAGAATGAAGAGTTAAATTCTCAAAATAAAAAGTTGATTGTTAAATTGTTTGATCGAGTCAAACTCCATGAACAAGAAAAATAAGCTTTTAGAGAGTTTGAAGTGACTAGTCGACTTATCAATCAAAAGTTAAAAATAATTGAAATAGAGAATGGTGAGTTTTATAAATGACTTGTGCTTTGAAAGTAGATAACCAATCTTTGAGATTACAAAATTTTGATTTAAGAAGATTGACAAGTTTAAAACGTTTTGGTTTTGAAAAACTAAGTTTTGGAACAAGAGAAAAGTTATTTGACTCTTGAACTTGAAAAAGTTAAGTCATAACTTCTTGTTTGTGAAGTTTCTAAAAGTGAACTTGAGAAGAGCTTTGAGTCTTTGCAAAATGAATTTGAATCGTTTAAAATTTTAAAAACTAACTCATCTTTTTCTCAGGTTGACTCATCTTGTGAATGTTCATCACATGATTTAAAGGATACTGAATCCTTGATTTTGGAGAAAAATGGGAGGAAACAAAAAGTGAAAGAGAACGTTCAAATGAAAAATAAAAAGGAAAGTGATAAATTTTTTTCAAAGTATTTTCTCTTGCACATTTTGTCACGAGGATGGATATTTATAATCTTTTTATTACAAAATAAAAAGGATTAAAGGAAAAAGTGATTCTAGTTTCCTGAGTTCCAAAAGGGAAGATGATTTTGTTCTCGGAGATGTCTTTGATATAAATAAGTTTGTTAGACACCATGATGATAAACCAGAACCTTTTCCATATGTACCTCCTTATTTTCATAGTAATGGATTTTCATTTTGTCGTAAATTGAACCATACTTTTCATTTTTACTTCAAAAGAAAGAAACTAGATATAGTTAATTTGAAAACTCAAAAGGAAAATAAGAGAGAGAGAAGGAATCTACTATTTTATAATTTTTACAAAGTATAAGGTCATACCAATCAATCTCGTAGAGGCTTACGTAAGAGAAATCAAAGGTTCATTGATAATAAAAGAAAAGTTTTTCGGAGGTATCCTATTGATGAACTTGGAGTTCAAGTAGGTGAATTGAGGATAATGTTGTATTTTCTTGTGCAAGATAGAGGTAAGGAAATATGTGTGCATCCTAGACCTAGAGCTAGACACTACATTCAAATTTTAAGGACTAGGCATAAGAATACTGGGATGGATGATAGATGGATACTAAGGGTAGGTGGTGGAATGCCTAAGAATGCACATAGCAAGAGAATTGAAATTGTTGCTTCTGAAAAGAAATTCATGATGAAAGATGTTTTTTTATTCATCCTGATAGTACAGATATTGCACCACTTGCCATGGACCATTAACACTAGTGTTATCATCTATATGTTGCGGCCCGAATTCCTATTGAATACAAAAATGCCTTATATACATGCTGTGGCCACCTATTTGATACATGCCCAGCCCTCAGGCTCATCAATCAACTGCCTCAACCTCCCCAGCACAGGATGCGGCCCCGCATATTGTAGGGCATGGCCCTAGTTCATTCACCTAATGGGCCACAACCCCTCTTTATTCACAACAACAGTACAATATCTACACCTATAAATAGAGGATCACACCTTGAAATAAAGGGACAGATTCGTTATTCCTAATCCGGGGATTGGGTTCATTTCTTACACCGAGACATAGCTCAGAACTGATCTCTCCCTCTCTCCACGCCACTAAGCATAACTTTGGGACTACTGGACGGAGCATCACAACCTCCATCTTGGAGTTATCGGAATCCTCATATACATGTATTCCCTTCTATTCTCATGCTTGTAGGCCTCTTTAGGCCAAATTACTATGTATCAAACAACATATATAATGAGAGTGTGAAACCAAAGTTGACGTAGGCTCATTTTTATAGCCTAACCACTCTATATATTGTCTTTTGTCTCTCTTTATTTGCTCTATCTTCTCATTACATATTTTACACTTAATTTTTGGTACGAGAACGACAAGTGGACGATTTCTCGTATCATCAATTTGGCATCGTCTCTGGGAATCGAGATATTGCCATCTTATTTCTGTATATTACGAGTTTGTAAACACCTTATTTTATTCATGGGGATCCTTTGGATCATCATCTCATGAATAAATTTTTAGTTATTGAGCTCTATTTTATATTTACACCCTTAATTGGGTACTTTGTATGTTCAGATCTGCTCTTGGGTCTTCATTTTATGAGCTTATATCTATTTTACATACCCCTATGATTTCATTTCATCTAGATAATGGTGAAAAGCATGATGGGCTTTAGCCTCGTGAAGATGAGTGACTAGGGAAGGGTTATATTTACTTCCTTTTTGCTGTTCTTTGCCTAAGATCTAGGGTTTATCACGAGAATCGTACTGTTTTATGCACCCTGATGATATTCTCTCATTGATAGACCCTACTAGGTACGCTCTCTGCATGTTTCGAGAGAAAAACTCAATTTATGGGTTCTAATTTTAGGATCGTTCCTTTCACTGCCTAGACATGGATGCGGTCTGGCAGTGCAACTGCCTTTCTTACCGCGACCCCTACTAGGGCGGTTCTATTACAACAACTCCAAATGATCGGGGAAAGGACTCAGGTGGTATTCTGCTCAACCTTGGTGAATATCATTCAAGGGCCATAACATTACACCTATGTGCCTTGCTGGCCGCAACCTCATCAGAATATCATGTAGAAGTTCAAACACTACATCCTAACTTCATACTTGGTTAATTCAATGTTTATGTGATTACTCACTTATACTAGTTCTGTCTCATATTATATATACTTTGTAAAGACTAACAAAGCAGAAAATGGAAGGAGAATCCAGCCAGAGCACAGAAGTCAAAGATGAGATTGTGCAATTGTACAACCACCTCTATGACAGTCATGCTTCACTCCAGACCCAAGTAAACTATTTGACTCATAAGGTCCTCATGCTTGAGGCTGCAGCCTCATCCAACGTGGGTACGGCACCCAGGATCATTGCTGCCGCAACCCTAGAAGTTCCATCCGTAGAAGCAGCGTGCAAGAACCAAAAAATGAAAGCAGAGAAGGCAGAAGAGAGAAAGAGCTCTAAGGACTACATCCCATTGGCCTTCCAAATTGAGGAAATCCTTTAATGCATAAAGGAAGATAAGATGCTCAGATGGCCAGAGAAGCTGAGGGCTCCACCCCACGAAAGGGAAAAATCCAAGTGGTGTAAATCCCACCAGGATCACGACCACGACACCGAGCAGTGCTATGCTCTGAAAGATGAAATTGAGAGGCCCATAAGGCAGGGGGTGCTGCAGCACTTCCTCAAGGATACCTAGGGGATGCAGCCTAATCTGACAAGCCACATTCCTCTTTTTATGCGCTTATTTATATTTTATCTATTTATGTTCTTAGTGAACTCTTTTGAATAGTTCCATTTTAACTTTGTATTGAAATAACAAAGTCTTATATATATGAATAGATATATGAAATCAAGTTCACTCTTATAGTGCCATATTTTGATTCTCATTTACATGAAATGTTATCTTATAAAAGACCATTTTATCTTAAACAAATCTCGATTCGAGAAAATATTTTATATCGGGAATGATAATATCTAAATGGGCCCACAATGCCCGTCAAGACACCTGATTGTCCGAAAGTAAATGATAATTGAAAATGGCGAAAGAAACTATTGAGAGCAGCTATCTAAATTGGTCTGCAACATCACTCATAAGGGCTTCAAGTACCCGTGCTTAGCTTTCGAGATGCGTCATTAGATACAAGGGCTTCAAGTGCCCATTCTTAGCTTTCGAGATGCGTCATTAGCTGCAAGGGCTTACAATGCCCATTCTTTTCGGGATGCATCATTAGCCCAGAGAGATTACTCCCCTGAAAAATATCATTAACTTGGTGGATAGAGACAAAACATCATTAAATTGGTGATCTCACATTAGCTTGGGGAAGCTTCATAATACCTAGCCCGAGAAGGCCTGAATATAACCCACAAGGGCTGAAAACTTAATTGTTTGTGGATAATCTTATTGTATCCTGGGAAGTATTTATATATATATATATCCAAACATAGCTTGGGGAAGATTTATAATACCTATCCTGGGGGGACCTGATAACAACCCAATCGAAGCGACTAAAGGAAATTGAATCGACTAAGGATGATGTGTAGCTGTCATCATGAAGCATGCCAAAGCTACAGAAAGGGAAGGACCTCAACCCAACATGCAGTCATCAATTTTGTCAAGGGTTTGAAAGACACTACAAACCAATTAATATGGCCGCAACCATCAAGGAATCCACGCGATCATTTAGAAGATGCGACAGATAGAAAGAGTGGACATTTGTGTATTGCTAAAATGCCACGGCTGGGTTTCAAACCAGCTGCAGCCTAAATATCGCGGCATCAAGACTTGAAAGTGGTGGAAAAAGTTAAAGGAGATAAGGAAAAAATTAACAGGTCGCAGCCTATGTCCAATGGACTATTATGAGGAATCCTTTTTAAAGGGAAACGCGATGGTCTATAGACTTAATTGTCCGCGATAAGGGACTTGTTCCCAAATATCTTCTACGCAAGAATACAAATAAAATCTACTGCTAAAGGGTGCTAGAATTATCATTCTAGACAATTCAATAAAGGTTCCACGACCCTGTTCAAGAAAATAATATTTATACTATGTTGCCGCGGACTTATTCACTTTTATAGTAAAGAAGTTTTACAAGCAACTCACTCGAGCAACCAAACATCTATACAAATAGGAAGGAGTATAAATAAGCATCGAAAGTATTGAAGCATAGGAAGAGCAAGGAAGGAAAATCAGAAAGATCAAGGCTAAAGAATTGGCAAAAGATTAAAATGTCAAGTTATACAGACAAGATGCTGCAGCCTTGATAATGAAATTCATAATGTTTAAAGGGCCGCTGCCCAATGTATATGTCTATAAAAATCAGTGAAATTAAGGGACACAACCCATGTTCAGAGTGAATTTTAAGAGGCAACGTCATCTTCTACTTCACCTTACTCTCCTTCCATGGCAGTCATTATCTCCTCATCAGCTGTCGTGCCTCTGCCTCCGCCCTTGGCCTAGCCCTCTCTTAGATTCTAGCCTTCATTTCAGCTACACAGGCATCATGCTCAGCATCACCCAAGCTCCAAGACTTAATTGTGGCCGCGGCATTTGGGAAGTTCTTTGCTACCCGATATTTTAGCTTTTGGTAGCCACATATATAAGCTCTGTTGTTAATGAAGAAGAAGTCTGGGGAGCTTTTATATGATGCCACAGTGCTGTCTATGGCCAGTTAAAGGTCCACGGTATGATATTCATCCTTTATTTTAATGGCTGCAACATAGTCCTCCTCCATTTTCTTAATGGTTGCGACTTGATCTTCCTCCATCTTCTTTATTGTCCTGGTATGGTATTGGACATTATTGGAAGCCTTGGTCTACAGTTCCTTATACTTCTATTGAAGAGGTCCAAGCTTGCTGTTTACAAACTCCGCACCCTGGAAGCTTTCACTGCTTGAGCTTGGGAAACCTAGAGGGACTCCACAGCCTGCCTAAAATTCTCCTCAGCTTCCTCCTTAGTCTTAACGGTGGCTTCCAAGTTCATCTGAGCCGCCTGTAGTACCGAGACAGACGATTTCTTTCCAGTTTCAAAAAATTCAGCTCCTGCCTTCGCCAAATCAGCAATGTGAACTTTAGCCGCGGCCTCCTTAAGCCTATACAGACCTTCATACTTGAGTTTCTGAGTCGCCACAGCTTCTGCAATCTGAAAATGTATTAAGAGTTAGAAAATAAAATTGAAACTGCAAAGAATATTGGAAAGATGTAATTACTTACCCACAAAATACTGTGGAGGGCATAAGACTCCACATCCTCATGGTCCTCATCCACCAACCGATCTAAGTCGGCTCCATCCATTGCCCTTTTTATCCTGTGGATGGCACGAGTAGTTGTGTCCCATGAAGACTGAGGAACTGGCCTGCGCAGTTGAGGCTGCAGACTTTTGCTTTATGGAGGGGCCAAATTTACATTAACGATAATAATTGATGGAGGGGGAGGATAATTTCTCTCATTGACAGGTGAAGTGCCGTGGCCACCTTGGTCAGAGAGAGATGACATAAGACCTTTCGTGTCCAAGTGAGATCCAAGATCATCGTCAAAGTTTCCCTCTGGCCTTTCATGAGAGGTCTCCTCCTCAATTTGGATTTGGGACGCGGCAGGAATAGTATGATCTACAGCCTGATGTTGAGGCACAACAGGAGTAGTTTTTCCACAACCTGATTTTGTGGCGCGGCAAGCTCAATATGGTCACTATAAGTGATCGTGAAAGGGGCTTTGGACTTGGTCCTTTTCCTTTTCCCCTGCCTAGCGCTGTTATTGAGGACGATCGCATCATCATCCATCTTAGTAAGCTGAGCTGCTAGCAGGGACCTATCAATCTCCTCACCTGAGAAAAAATAAAGCAAGGTCAATATCTAAAGCTGAAGACAATTGTCGCGGAATGAAAAACTAGAGAAAATAATATTACCTTTATCACCCATCTCTTTAGGAATAGATTTGTTGGTAAAGAAACCTCCCTTGTAGATTGAAGCATAGGTTACAAGAGTGTTGAACTTCTTACTGTTAGCAGGAACTGTCGTGACCTCAATGACCCTCTTCTCTTGCCGCTCGCTTAGCTGCAAATTGTCAAGAGCTGCAGAAAAATGCTAAGATTAGTATAAAAGAAAAATATGGAGAATAATGTGCAACTGTAAAAAGGAGACGCGAACATAATTCATAATGGCATTAACCAAGATTAGAGGGACACCCCACTGCCGTGGCATACAAAAGCTTCTCTCCCTCCCAGTCTCTTCGGGCTCCCACCCTTCTCCAGAAATGTAAAAATATTTGCCCTTCCAGTTCTTTACACCGGTGAGCCTCCCAGAATAAAGGGTCTCATCTCTGCCGTGAACTAAAAAAGTAATAGTACCCCGTAAATTTTACAGAGTTTTCCTTTAGGCGGTAGATGTAGAAAAACTCCGCAGGAGTATTGTCTCTCTTGAATTTCTTCTTCCATAAAACTATGGATGCTAGAATTGCCCTCCAGCCATTAAGATATAATTAGGCTGGGGCTAACTTCATCGTTTGGAAAGTTCTTCTAACTGGAACGGGGACAGGCAATCGCAACCCGTATGTGAAAGCGTGGATGGGGAAGCAGACCCCATCATCAAGTGCCGTGTATGGCCTTTGTTTCGTGATAGGGGTTGAGCAGATCAAATTCTCAAAAAATTCAAAGGCTTCTGCAACTTGATCCACCCATTCTTGGGTCATAGTGATGCAAACATTAAGTGCAGCAAGAGGTCTCTAAGCTCTCCCAGATGTGCTAGTAGGTATATCCCTAACCTCAGTGAGGCCCCCTACCACGACATTCTCACCTATGTCCATTACTGGTTGCTAGAATTGGCCTCTTCCTCTGTGGTCGCAAAATCTGAGTCTGAATCTAGCACTATACAATTAGGGCAATATCTTAACTGGCACAAACCTATTGTCCTCAAAGGATGCACTAAAGGATGTTCGGGAGGAGAGGCTCCAAAATGTTTATTCCAAAAGCCTCTCACAAATTCGTCTGGGTCAAAGTTCATATGGCTGCAACAGTACTTGAAAAGCAGAGAGTTCGTAGTTAGGCACCCCCGCCAATATGCTCCTTAGGCCTCTCATAGGTCACAACAGGTATAATGATATTTAAAAATATTATGCTAAATTAGATAAGTATCCCAAGTGTTAGGTTTTAAATCCCTAGAAGTTAATTATCACCGCGGCATATTGTTATGGGATAAGGATGTATGTTATCTTCTTACATGCCATAGTCATTAAACTATAAGCTAAGTGCCGGGGACTCTAATCTGATAACCTAAGGAAAAAGAAGTATTCTATCAAACAAGAGTTGCTACAGGCCGTGGACTTTATTTAATACATGCCACAACCTTTACTTACTACAGGCCACATATGTTTATTAAACCAATTGAAGGTTATATGAACTCAGGACAACCTTAATTTGCTAAGCAATCTATTCACGCCACAGCATATTCTTTTGGTGATGGAAGTTATATTCGTATATATCGTAGTCATTGGACTAGGGGATAAGTTCTGCGGACACTAACCTAAGGGCCTTAGGCAAGGTTATAATTACATGCCGCTGCTAGAAATCTACATGCTACAGCCAAATATTCATCAAGCCGCGATAATACAATCAAACGTATCGACACTCATCAAGCCGCGGCCATATACTCAAACATGTTAGTATCTAATGTTGAAAAATTTAAAGATTGAAGACTCCAGAATATGAAGGGTTTGTTTAAGAGCATTAAGAACAGTAGTATGATTTCATTTGCCCATTTGGTCAATAATGGAAGATTAAGGGTTTATTTCATTAGTTGAAGATTAATTCAAGAATGAAATCATATTCTGTTATAATCCAGACAATTACACGATTTTAGACGGGTTCATTATGTCATGAAGTTAGCAGATACAAATTTAGATTAGGGATAAATGTGATTGCAATAGTTATTTTTGTGAGATATGAGTTCGAATAGACCATCTAGCAAACAAGTATTCAAAAGAAAATAATAAATAGTTAAACCACAGGAAGTTTTTGGTCGAAAAATTACCTGAAAATGAAGAAACCATCAATGCTCAGCCTCGAACCACCTTGAACTGCCTCAGAACCACCACTTGCAGCTGCTAGAAATTGCCAGAAAATGCAAGGAGACAAACGCGCAGAAATTCATTCTCGTTATGCTCTCAAAGATTTGGGAAATGTAATGAAGTACATGTCCAATACAATTTATATAAGAGGTCGTGGGAAGACAAAGCGTCACCTTGGAAATATGGTGGCAACTTGAGAAGACTTGATTACACAATCGCAGCCCCAATAGCAATCTCTTTGCACTACGAATTGGGGGCTTATTCATACTACAGATATTTCACCACTTGCCGTGGACCATTAACACCAGTGTTATCACCTATAGGTCGCGAACCTAATTCCTATTGAATATATAAATGCCTTACATAGAGGCTGCGACCACCTATTTGATACATGCCGCAGTCCTCAACCTCATCAATCAACTGCCGCAGCCTCTCTAGAACAAGATGCGACCCCACGTATTATAGGGCGCGGTCCTAGTTCATTTACCTAACGGGCCGCAACCCCTCTTTATTCACAGTAACAGTACAACATCTACACCTATAAATAGAGGACCACACCTCAAAATAAAGGGACATATTCATTATTCCTAATCCGGGGACAGGGTTCATTTCTTACACTGAGACATAACTCATAACTGATCTCTCCCTCTTCTATGCCACTAAGAATAACTTGGGGACTACTGCTCGGAGCATCACAATCGCCATCCCGGAGTCATCGAAATCCTCATATACATGTATTCTCTTCTATTTTCATGCTTATACGCCTCTTTAGGCCAAATTAATATGTACCAAACAACATATATAATGAGAGTGTGGCACCAAAGTGGACATAGGCTCATTTTTTATAGCCGAACCACTCTATATCTTGTCTTTTATTTCTCTTTATTTCCCCTATCTTCTCATTGCATATTTTACACTTGATTTGTTGGTACGAGAACGACAAGTGGACGATTTCTCGTATCATCACCTCCTATTGATTCAGAAGATAGAACACCTAGCATTATCTAGGTAGATTGTTTGATATAATGATTAGGGCCTTGCTTGTGTAACTTCCCTTCCTAGGTTATTATTAATTTGCGTGGAAACAAATCTTATGGGTGAGAGTTTGAAAAATAATTGGTATAACTTTTCATGTTTTGGTGAGGATTTTTTGCATATGTGCATTTTTCATACATTTTCTTTCTATGTTAAATTCCTTTTTAAACATGATTTGTAAATACATGTGTTATTCTTTTATCAAAATTTCAAAAATATTTTATGTTTGTTTCTTTTTGTGATTATGTGGTTAAGTCCTTGATTTATGAGATTTGATGAATTGATTTAACTTGAATGATGATTAAAAATGAATTTTTAGCCATTTGATTGAAAATATTAATTGATTTAATTGTTAGGTTGAAATTTATTTGAAAATCATGATTGTCAAATTTATTGAAGTCTTTGGTATTGATTTAACATTACCTGAGCACATGTATATCACTAGATGCATATGATTATATTTATTTAATTATTGTTTTTAGTGCTTGATTTAATCATGATCAAATCCTGAGACCTAGTACTGGTTTTGAAGTTTCTATAGTGCATGCGTTAGATTTTTGTGTGTTCCATACACTGTTGGAGTTGGAAAAGGACCATTTTCATGCATTGATAAGGTCTACCAATAGAGTGATTACACCCGATTTTGAATTAAATTATCATTGGGTACGTGTCATCTCGATCAGTGAAAAGCCAATCAATGTCAAAATCCAATATGTTGGAAATAGCTACAAGCCAAGTGCTTAACTGACATAAAAAATCGGATAGGGAGTAACTTTTAAAAAATTAAAATTTTAATATTAGTTGGCGTTCAAAATATTTTGAACAAAATATGATTGAGGGAGAAAAATGGTTAGAAACTACCATTTACTTGAGATCTTGATATATTGATTTAAATGATAAATTTAAGCATCATTTGTAATTTTATATGATTTGATTATATGTATTCATGTTGATTTTATATCTATATCTGTCACATGAATCACACCTTGATTAATATTACAAAGTTGTAAGAAATTGATTTGATAAGAATTTTACGCCCTGTAAGTTGAATTGATTGAGATTTGGATTGAATGTGTTTCTAATTCACGTTTTAATCAAGATTCAAAGGAAATCTAAATGGCGAATCAAATTTATCATAAGTGCCTAATTATAATCACACTTTACACTTTTGTGTTTACATTTGTATACATGTGTGTGTGAGTTGTTGATTTTTATGTTTTCTTTGCATTTATCTCACATTTTTGTTTTTCATGCCAAAAATGAATGATTTTACATGCCTTGCATTTATTCATTCTTCAACCGTTAAGAGTGTTGGGTATTTGGTTTCTACTTAGTCTTTTTTCAAACATTTTATCCCTGACTGAGTTTCTGTTAGAAATCATTTGAACTATAAAACCACTTCCTTCACACGATAATAATCCGCATGGCTGAGATTGCCCCCGTGCACACAGATCCCCCTATTTTTAGTACTTTGTTTAGTTCTTGACAGATCCTCTGATTTGTTGGTACACATATTTAGGTTTATTTCCTAGCTTATGTGTTATACCTTCTACATTGGATATAATACATTGATATTATGCTCTTAGTTGATCTAATGTGATTTTATAGTTGTTATGTATTTGTTCTTAGAGCTTTGCATGTTCTCTAGGATTGTTATTGACGGCCATTTTCTAAGCTTTGTATGTTGTAAATAGTTTGAGTGTGTGATGAGACATTAATCATATTTTGGATTAGATCTTTTGTGATCTGTTTGAGTCTGTGAGTTGAGATTGTGCTTATCTTATTAGTATCTCACTAGTTTGACCTTAGACACCCTTATCCCTTGTAGTATTTTTCTTGTCTCTATTGACTTTTTGGTGTGTTGTCTTGACTAGTGCTTAGTACGTTATCTTCTTTACTATCTTATGTGAGCTTATGAGATATATCTCTTTGTGATACCTTGAGTTTCTTTTTATTAAGATATTTATTCTTCATCTATATCACATGATTCTTGTTGCCGTATTTGGATATATATGATTCATTTAATTAATTTACATGTTTGTTCACATATTTCATTTACATGCTCCTATGTCTTCGTTACATGCACAAATGTTGTGATCCTCCTAATCCCATCATGCTTCAAATGTTTTCACATACTATATTTGCTTTGATTTTCCATAATTTTCATGATTTGTTTTCTTGCATGTGTAGCTTTAGGGAGAGTGTTTCTTGCATTAGGAAGAGCATTATTTACTTCTCGGAAGAGAGAGATTTGTTTGAGGGTAGTTTACTTTTCTTTGGTTGAAATGTCATTTGATTGTGGATATTTTTTCGTATTTCTTATTCATTGTTGCGAGCATATTATTCTTGTGTGATTTTGTTCTTGACATCATTCTTCACACATACGTTTGATGAGGATTAGAGATTCTCTATGTTATATTTATAATTGTTGGATATTCGTACCTTACTTCTTGACACTTGATGCTAGGATATTTGAATGTTTTTATGGATGGTTTATGGACCTTTACTCTTTATCCGTTATTGATTTATCTTGGTTTTTATGGTACACTTAGTTAGTTTTATAGATTATCTAGCTTTATCCATATTCTTATGTTCATAAAGTAATATTCATGCTTGATATATGATCTCGTTTTACTAGTTAGATTGTTTGTATATTACATATCCTACTATTGTGCTTATTGCTTAATAGCATCCATATTTTAGTTCTTGATTTTGACATTCATATAATGATACACTTGTATATGCTCATTCCATATTCCATTGATATATCTTTGATGGATCACATACTTTCTAGGTTTTGCTTCGCTAGTTCTCTTTGTCATTGTGATTATACATTGTTACCATGCTATACCTGTTGTCTATGATACTTATCTTTGGCCTTTTTGTGTAAAAAAAGGGGAGTAAATTTTATTTTTCTTATCATTTATGTTAAAAGGGGGATATTATTATCTTCCCATTTTTTTAAAAAAAACGGAGATATATCTAAGAAAGGGGAAGATGATTTGTAGGGGGAGATACACTTCTTACGTTACTCATTAATATTAAATGATTTTACTATATCGCACATGTTCATATGCTTTATATCATCAATATCGGCTTGATTTTTCAGAGGATTCTCAAGCACGGGGAGTTTCACTTTGTGCATGCTTGCTTGTGTGATTCTATTTGTTTTTTCATTTGATTTTAGGTATTGTCATGATTGATTCCAACTCCGACCCATCATTTCTGTAGAAGGGTGTTTCAAGCATGGGGTAAGGGTTCCTCAAGACCCCCCCTCAAATTCCAAAAAATATTGGGGTGAGGGACCATAAAGACCCTCCCCCATCAACTTCTAGAAAATATCAGGTGAGGAACCGTCAAGGTTCTCCCCCCAGCTTCCAGAAAATCCAAGGTGAGGAACCCTCAAGACCCTTCCCCTCAAATTCCAGAAAATATTGGGGTGAGGGACCCTCAAGTCCCCCCCCAACTTCTAGAAAATATTAGGTGAGGAACCCTCAAGGTCCTCCCCCTTATCTTCCAGAAAATATTGGGTGAGGAACCCTCAAGGTCCTCCCCCTTAGCTTCCAGAAAATATTGGGTTAGGAACCCTCAAGGTCCTCCCCCTCAGCTTCCAGAGAATATTGGGTAAGCAACCCTCAAGGTCTCTCATCTCCCAGAAAATATGGTGTGAGGAACCCTTAAGGTCCTCCCCCTCAGCTTCCAGAAAATCTTGAGTGAGGAACCCTCAAGATCCTCCCCCTCAACTTCCAGAAAACAGATTAGGATGATGGAAGGGATAACATGAGAAACCCCTCATCATGACAAGCAATTCTTTATAGAACAAAAGTAATAACACTTACTTTCTTGTATAGGTATCCCAGTTGAGCAAGCAGGGCTCAAATGGGCCAGTTGGAATCTCTCGAGAGTTTTGGATCGGTAGCTGAGGAATAAGGTTTTTTGGTCAAGATCAACCACTTAGCACTTTAGGATTGAGAAAATACTAGTAGAAATACCCTAGGAGTCACTCAAGTCCTTACACGTCACACTCAGTCATAACTAGAATGAGTAACTAAGAGGTTGCTCACCATAAATGAATTTTTATTATAAAAAATGAATTTAGAGAAGGGGGTCCTCAAGACCCCCCTCAACATAAATGATTTTAGAGGAGGTGGTTATTGAGGCCTCCCCTCTCAAGTTCACAAATTTTGTACCACAAGTTATCATTTTAAATGATATTTACTAAATCAGATATTTTGTCTTCAAGTGCAGACATTTGCATTTTGACTTAGGTACCTGTCAGAGGGAACAGGCGACTGCACATAGGTAGGGACAAATGGTACATTTCAAACCTTGTCCCTCACCAACCCTCTCAATTTTGGTGTCCAAAAGTGCTAACTCAGCCATAGTACCCAAGTATAAATAGGACCCCTGGGCAAGGTCAAGTAGGAATCATAACTCAAGTTATACTATTACTCTATAAAAATAACACCATAACCTCCTAGTATTCTCTCCCTCTCTCTCAAAGTGCTAAGTGCCTTGTTCTTTCACTCCCCACTGACAACCATTATACTCAGGAGCTCCTCTTGAGAAAAGTTACTATTATTGTTGTGAAGTTCATCTTCTTGCAGGGAGTGAGTTCCAGCTTGAGTTCCATTTTTACCAAAAGGAGAATGTTTTCCCAGAAGCTGCTACAGAAGTTCTTGAGAACCTTGAAGGAATAGTTCATTGAAGTGGGTCATGCCTCACTCGATTCATTATATTACCAGACCCCAGTCACACTAACCTCCTACATTTGGCGACTCCGCTGGGTAGGTTTCTTGCTTTAATGGACAAAGAAGTTTTCAATATTTCTAAGCAACTAGTTTTTTTATGACATTCCACCTGGGAATGGAACTAAAAGTGACCAAACCACTCAGGAGGATGTGGTGGTGATAGGAGAAATGACACCTGCTCCTCAGGGAGGGCAGACCGGCTCATCGATAGCAGCTCTGATGATAGGTATGAGTCTTATGATCATGTTTTTTGACTTCTTGAAGCATAACAATGTAGACCTATCAAGTTTGGGTCAAGGCTGTGTAACACCAGTAGCTGCCCCTTCTAGTGGGGAAATCACTCCTGTAAAGATTCTGAAAAAAGTGGCTCTGCTATGGAAAAAGGTGCCAGATCAAGTTGTGGCACCATTAAGTTCACCAGTAGACAAGGGCATGAGTTTGGAACAATCCCCCTCCAAAGCTATTACTATAGAGGAGGTGAGGAGGTTGCTCTCCTCCTCTCAGAGGGAGGGTCCTCATCTATACGAGGAGTTGTAGGAGCCCTACCCATAAGAGGTGAACGTGAATATATACCCGGAGGGGTATATTCCACCAAAATTTATCAAGTTCAGCGATAAAGGTGAGAATTCAAGAGAGCACGTGAAAAGGGAAGGCCTATACATGGTACTCCCCTTGTACTCCCATTTGGCACCTAACAGTATCCCTACTTGGGAAGAGATGCACATCCAGTTCCTCCAGAAGTTCTTCATAGCGGAGGATGAATTCACATTGAGACACCTAACACAAGTGCTTCAAAATCCTGGTGAGGAGTTAATGTAGTATATCAAAAGTTTTCGCAAGAGGTCATTAGATGTCCATGAGGATGTAGCGGAGGCAACGCTGTTGCAAATATGTGTCGAGGGAATCTTGAAGGAGTACAAGTTGCATTTGATCAACAAAACTAGAGATGCAACTTTTAGAGAGTTTCCCAGGGCGGCTAACAATATAGCCATGATAATCAAGATAAGTACCTTGAGTTGGAGGATGCAAGTGCCACTGACTTCTGAGAGGTTTCAAGTCAAGATGAGGCTATCAATCAACTATGTGTATGAAAATCCCAAAGGAAGGAAGGGAGGCTCCGGATCCAAGAACAATAGCCTATGAAATAAGAATAAGTTTAGGGAAGATGCCCCACTGTCGCCACCTTGTAGTGTAGCGAAAGCTATGGATTGTTATCGTACTTTGGTACGAGAAGGGGTGGAAAGTTCCCCTAACTTGAATGGGGAAACCCCAACAACAACTGATGAAGCCAATCCAAAATATTTTAAGCTACACCAGCGGGTGAAACACTCCCCAAGGACTGTTAATACTTGAGGCGGATCATTGGAGAGCAGGTGGCCAATGGTACTTTACAGATTCCTCCTGTGGATGTTAATGAAAATCCATTTCCACCACATCACTTTGGCACTGCCAACATAGTAGTGGCGTATGATGAAGAAGCAACCCAAGCATTGATGGAGTGGGAGAGTGGTGATAAAATATGTGAAGTGTTGTAAAGGTTATCACTAAGCAACAGATAGAGAATTGAGCTGGAAAGGAAGAGAGAGGAGTGGTTCTTCACTCCGAACCAAAAAGAGGATAGAAGTGAAGAACTTGAGTAGGTAAACCTCCCAGACGACGAAGTGGATGTCATCCTTGCTCTGGATGAAGGGGGACATTCGAGGTAGTATATGTTTGTAATGACCAGACATATGAGGTAAACCTAGATTCTGAATGTGAGGCCATAGAGAGGAGCCCCAAGTTCCACTGGTTCTTCGACCAAATAGGAGTGAAGTATCACACCAGATTAGTCATCACAAGGAAAGTTTTAGAAGTTGTACAACAATGTGGAGACCCCTCGCTGAATTGACCGGGACCAATTGGGAGGTTGATCAAAAGATACACTTCTGAAGTGGTCTTTTCTGAGGCAGTTAGGCAGGTGACTTACTTCCACAACCGCTCTTTGTATGTTACAGATACGATCAGTGGAGTCTCATTCTTAAGAGCATTAATGGATGGAGGAGCATCTATTAATATTATGCTAATCAATGCATTGTATGAGACGGGGATTGATCAAGAGAAGATAATGCCAGTACCAATAGTGATTTCAGGATTTGATAGTTCTAGAATGCAATCCATCGGATATGTGAACGTGGGAATAAAGTTGGGAAATTTCACTTCCCACATCAAGTTCCATGTTACCAATTCTAATACTAGTTACTAGCTACTCATTGGGAGGGTATGGATGCATACCCATGACATAGTACCCCCCACCTACCATCAGTGTGCGAAGGCCAATATCAGAGGCACAGAGATCATCATCAAAGCAACACATAAGACATTTTTCATTGAGGAGGCCCATTTGGTGGATACAACATTCTACACAAAACTAGACGAACAAAGAAATAATTCTTCAAGAAAGATAGAAGATAAGCAAGTGATCGGAGGAAGTACCCAGCCAAAGAAGTTTGTCCCTGATCGTCTAGAGAGAGGGTGATCCCCCATATACCAAAAGGTAAGAGGAAGGTGGATGAAGAGGTCAAACCTCCTCGAGCTTGTAAAAAAGTGGTCCTGCTCAATGGGAAAGTTATTTACCATTTATAACGATCTTTACGGGTGGTGTTATGGGATGAGAGCATCGACCCGACACCCGAATGTTTTTTTGTTGATGAATACTATATCATTGAGCATGTTAAGGAACCAGAGGAAGCTCCAGAATGCATGCAGGATGGACCTAGGGAACAACTACAAGAGTTATAGGATATTAACCTGGAGGAGAAGGGGGTGAAGGTAGACCCATTATCATATCCAAGAGTCTGGACCTAAAATAGAAGGAATTTCTCATTAGCCTGCTCAAAGAGTTCACCGACATGTTTGCCTGGAAGTACACAAAAATGCCAGGAATAGATCCAGAGGTGAGCTCTCACAGATTGAATGCTCTTCCAAATGCTCTTTCAGTAAGGTAAGCAACACATACGTACAAAGCTGATCTTGACCCGGAGATAAAATCGTAAGTGGAGAAGTTATTGGAAGTAGGGTTCATTAAACCTATCCAGCATCCTGTGTGGGTCTCTAGAATAGTATCGATGGCAAAGAAGGACAAGAGCCAAATTTGAATTTGTATAGATTTTTATGATTTAAATCGGGAATGTCCCAAGGACGAGTTTCCTTTGCCAATCATATACTGCTTAGTCGATGCTATCACAGGCCATGAGATGTATAGTTTCATGGATGAGTACGTCGACTACAATCAGATTAAGATGGATTCGGTGGAGGCAGAGAAGACTGCATTATGCACTCTATTAGGGAGCTTCCACTACACAGTCATACCATTCAGGTTGAAGCATGCCGGGGCCACATACTAAAGGACCATGATGGCAATTTTCATGATCTATTTCATAAGATATTAGAATTTTATGTGGACGATCTAGTGGTGAAATCCAAGAAAGAAAGCAAGCACATACAGGACCTCCGAAGAGTGTTTGAGAGGTGTTGCAGGCACAAGATGCAGATGAACTTCTCTAAGTGTGCCTTCGGGGTCACCGCAGCAAAGTTTTTGGGATTTTTTGTGAATAGGAAGGGGGTGAAAGTAAATGCAGAAAAAAAGAAAGCCATAGTGATGATGCCACCCCCGAAGAGTCAGAGGTAGCTTAAGAGCTTCTTGGGAAAGGTATCCTACCTGAGAAGGTTCATACCGGCACTAGCGGAAGTGACTCACCCATTTATACCCCTGTTAAAGGAAAAAGCCAAGTGGATTGGGGGAGAGGAGCAGAAGAAAGCATTTGATAAGATTAAAGAAATTTTAGCCTCTCCATTCACGATGATCCCACCTAAGGCTAGAGCATTGCTGCTTCTCTACCTCACCTCAATAGAAAGGTTCATAGGGGAACTTATAGGCCCAAGAGAAAGGAGTAGAAAAGCCAGTATACCCAAGGTGATTCTCACAGATAATGGGAAACAGTTCGTATGCAAGGAGATGACACTTCCCACCGACAGACATAAAATTGTGCATAACAGCTCAACCATCTCCTATCTAAAGGAAAATGTCCAGGCAGAGGCCACCAACAAGACCTTGATAAATATCCTAAAAAAAATTCGAGAAGACATTCTAGGGCATGGGATGAGAAGTTACCCATGGTGTTATGGGCCTACCTCACTTCGAAGAGAAAGCCGATTATGTTTACTCCATATCACTTATGTATGGGACTGAAGCTGTCTTACCGGTGGAACTGGTAGTGACCTCAGCTAGGGTATCTCTAAGTAATGGATGCATCCCTGACCCTCGACATGTGCAGGTGGAGGCATTAGATGAGCACATAGATAAAGAAAGGGAGAACTTCAAAGTTTACACCAAGTAAATGTCCAGAGCTTATGAAAACCTAGTCAAGCCTAGAGAGTTTCAAGTGGGAGACTTAGTCCTCCAAGCATTTACTCATCACCTCCACAGTATGTCAGCATCAAAGTTCAAGCCCAACTGGAAAGGCCCATTTGTGGTGAAAGGGGTAGGGAAGTCAGGATACTGCCAGATATCAGAGACGGACTCCAATCCATCAATTGCAAATGGTTAAAGAGGTACTATGCCTAGTTTTGCTAAATTTTCATTTTTGTAATAGAATTTGAGCGGTTTGGTCTACCAGAAAAGTTATTTTTTTGTGAAAAAATGATAGAGAAATACCATCTTGTAAAGCAATACAAAATAGCAAAGAAATGAATAGCGATATTTTTTTTTATCATTGTTGATATTTGTTTGATTACTTACCTATTATGCCCAATTGAATATTTTTTTTCCAAAAATGCTCTCTACTAGCCTAAAAGTGGGTACATGAAAAAAAAAGAAGAGGAACTTTACTCATTACACTTGGGGAGGTAAGTCCATCCTAAGAGAAAGTATACTAAGCAAAGTCCTTTCATACATAGCAAATAATTTTTAATAAATTTTGGCAATTTGTCACCTGACCAGTAGGAGGATATCCTCCAAGTAATAAATATTTTTTTAGAGAACAAGTTTTAACCACCGTTCTCAAAGAAATGCTTTACTTGACCAGATCAATAGAATTACGGAGAAGGAGGTGAAATCCCCCCTCTCTAATATTTTGATCATGAAAGCTCTTAAAGAAAATATAGAGCAAGGGCCCATAGACTAGGGGCTAGTTAATTAAAAAAAAGAGAAGAATTAGTTATCATCTACTTCTTCTATTTGAAAAAGATTCTTTTGAAATATTACCTAAGGGGAGGAGGTGGGGTCGACCCCCCTCCAAGCCATTCCTTATAAACAAAAATAATAATGTCTAGGAGCACCCCCACAGATAGAGGGTGGCAACTCCAAAACAGTACCCTGATAACATGCGAACACCCCGCAGTCATAGGGGGTTGCGTTTAAAAGAACAATGTGTATATGTACATAACTTGCTCAGATTAATGCCAGTACCCTTAAGTATATGGGGCAGCTTAAATTGACTAAATGATCTAAAAATATTAGAGTAGGTCTTAGTAAACAGATGTCAAAAGTATAGATGGGGGCGAAGGAAAAGAAAAGTGCAAGAGAAACATAACAACATTTTCTCGTTTATAAATGATCACTTCTTTAAATATGAAAAGCAAAATAGTACACGGCAAGAACTAGCCTATCCATTAGAAATAACAAAAAAAATTCATCGTGGGTGAGGGCGCCAACATATGATGAACCAGCCTCTTGCAAGAACTCCTCCTCTAGCTTGACCAACTTGGCCTCATCCTCCTGGTCACCAAACTCAAGTCTGTCAAGTCGGGACTGAAGTGATGCAATCTTAGACTGAAGCGATGCAATCTGACCTCGAATCCTCACAGTCTCAACCTGTCACTGCTCGATGTTAGACTATCTCAATGTGTGAAGTCTCACCATCTTTCGAAAGGGAATGCTCAGAAAATGATGAACTTTGGTATTAAGCCAATCTAGATTAAAAAGATAGAACTGCTGCAAATCATGAAGAGCTTCCAAGAATAATAAAGTAGAGGCGCTAGTCAACTCAGTAGGAAAAGTGGCTAAGAAGTCATGAACATGGCTAGCAAGAGCCTTCAGGTTGAACACCGTAAGGCTATCAAAATGAAGTACACTATGAGATGCAAAATCTCAGGATGATACTCCGATATCATATCTAGGATCTAGCGCTCATGTGTCTTGAAGCGCCCTGGTCGCTCCTCATGCCCTGGTCACTCCTTGCACCACAATCTACTCATAAAGGATGCAGGAGGATCTACCTTAGTGTCACCGTCGGAATGGCGCTACTCTATTTTAGAGGGAAGGAAAGAAGACTCCCCACCAGAATTAGCATTATCGGCTATATGAGTGGCCTCAGAACTCTGATCCCCCTCATTCTCTACCTCGATAGACCCACAAATAATATCCTAAAAATAAGTTCTCATGATGAGTCTAAAGAGAAAGAAGACAATAACAACCGTATACAGACTCTGAAAAAGGCCATGATAGGGAGATTACCCCCAAACTCAAGGGGGTGAATATACTGCCACCAGTCTGAAAGGAGTCAATTGAATAGGGTATGCCAGGATAGGCACAAGAAATAGCAATGAGGAATATCTACATGACTTATAAGTTAGTAATTGGGCAATAGTAACTTGGGTATGGCAATCAAATACCTGAGAAGTGCACAACACAACACTCTATGTCTGCTCCACAGATACCAGAGCAGCAGCCTCACTCACCTGGAAACAATGAAACAAGGATGAAGGTGAGAGCACTTGCACAGTATAAGCAAGAAGAAAAAAGGGGAAACAGTAAAATAGAGAAGGTATGCCAGTATAATACCTCTCTCGCAGCCATCCCCCCAACGGTCTCCACAGTTGCTAGAGCAGCCTCACTCACCTGGAAACAATGAAACAAGGGTGAAGGTGAGAGCACTTGCACAGTATACGTAGGAAGAAAAAAAGGGGAAACAGTAAAAGAGAAAAGGTATGCCGGTATAATACTTCTCTCGCAGCCATTTCCCAACAGGCTCCACATTTACCGGAGCAGACTCACTCACCTAAAAACAATGAAACAGGGGTAAATATGGGAGAACTCGCACAGTATAAGAAAGAACAAAAGGAGAAATAGAAAAGGAGAGAAGGTATGCTAGTATAATACCTCTCTCATATCCATCTCTCCGATGTGCTCCAAAGTTATCGGAGAGGCTGCCTCGCTAGTCTGGAAACAATGAAGCAAGGGCAGAAGTAAGCACACTTGCACAGTAAAAGCAAGAAGAAAAAAATTGGGAAGTGGAAAATAGGGAAAGGTATGCCAGTTTAATACCTCTCCCGCAGATATCCCCTTAATGTGTTCTGCAATCACTAGAACAATGACAATATTAACCTGAGAACAGAGAAATAGGTAAGTGTTAGAAAACATTTGCACAGTATAAGCATATATTTTTAGTATCTATCTATCTATCTATCTATCTATCTATCTATCTATCTATCTATCTATCTATCTATCTATCTATCTATCTATCTATCTATCTATCTATCTATCTATCTATCTATCTATCTATCTATCTATCTATCTATCTATCTATCTATCTATCTATCTATCTATCTATCTATCTATCTATCTATCTCTCTCTCTCTCTCTATATATATATATATATATATATATATATACTAATAAAAAAAAGGTATAGGCAAACCAAGTATTTACTTGGATAGCTTCATTTGAAGTGCTAGCTGAGAGCCCCGCAGCAGTAAGGGCAGAACTAATATTAGGTTCCGCAGATGGAGGAACCTCAGTTATATTAGCCTGGAGACAAAATTTGAAAAAAAGAAGGGGTTATGCCAGTTAAAAGAGTGGTACAGAAGTAACTACTCTCATATACGGTACTAGAGTAATTTCCTCCATAGCAGTTGGGGGGGGGGGGGGGAGCTGCAGGTGCTCTCGAAGTGGCTACCTCTACAACACTTGTCGCAAATGTGGTGGATAAGGAGGCCTCCACAAAACCATCCTACAAATGAAGAGAAAGAGGCAGGAGTCAGCTAGTCACTTACCTCACGAAGACAAGCATATAGAAGAAAACCCAAAGACCCATGACAAAAATGGTTACCGTGAGGGGCACTATGACAAGGCTCCCATTGAAGGTAACAAGGCGAAGTGGCTCATTTACAACAGGGATACTGGAGGAATAGTAGCAAGAACCACTGATGAAATAGTACCAAGGGACAATTGAAGGGAAAGAAGAAATGGGCTTATCAGTATATGCTAGGCAGCGAAATAACAGGCAAGAGGTCAATAGAATACCTGGGCCCCATCCAAGGAAGAAGAGCGAAAGACGATCACTGGCGCAACAGGGGCTGTGCTAATGACCTGCTTATCATAAAGGCATTAGAAGTGGTTATTATCACAACTAAGGGACAAGAATCTACCGGTAACCGAGCAGAAGAAGAAATATGTGAAATAGGCTCAGCAGTTGAGGCCACAGTAAGTACTGGCCCATGAGAGATGGGTTGGATCAAAGGCCTACTGTCCATAGATATGTGAACCCGGGGAACAAATATCCTCCCTGAGGGGGACAACCCCAAAATAGTAGTTTCAAGAAGGAGATGAGCCCTTAATGGAGAAGAGAGGACAAGAGATACAGGGTCATGGGAAATGAAAAGTGACGAAGAACATAAGAACCAAAAACATAGTAATAAAAACAAAAAAAAGACAAGAGAACAAGCGGACCTCTGAAAATAAGGTAGCCAGGGGCTTAGCTATAGAAGTGCCTGCTACAGAAGCAGAAAAATATGAAGTAGCAGGGCTAGAAGGCACAATCCTCTGCAATCGCAAACAGATAGAAAATGCAAAGGAAAAAAATTAAAAAAAGGGGTACAGTGAGACTGACCACTTAAAGGAAAGTCAGAGAAATACCTGAGCAGAAGGTGAAGTCATAGAAGGGTCCCTGGTGCTAGTAGGATGCACAGAGGAAAGCTGCAAGGAAATAACTATATATAACATTTAGTAAGAAAATGTAAATTATGACTACTAGAGTTTTAAAGTCCCTAGAGGGATAAATAAACCTCTCTAAAAAAGCCTCGATAAGAAATGAGCATATAATTCCTCTCATGCTGGAAAGGAGCACGACGTAGTGTGGGAGGTGAAGGACCACTCGCCTCCACAGATGCAACCTGTGGAAACATTGCAAAAAAAAAAGAATTAGTAGACAAGTAAATGATGAAAAAGTAAGAAAATCGTATGCATAAAAATCCCAAGTGAGGAAAGACTTATAACAGCAGGACGCACAGTCTGACCATATGGAAGAGGCCTGGAAGCAGAACTAGTCCCTGATGGAGAATGCGGTGTCTCATCATCACTGGAAGACCATCGAAACTGATAACAAAGCACAAGTGTCAGTAGTGCTTTCACCACGAAAATCCAAGCCATCCACATCATTCGAAGAAGAACTATGATCATCGTAGGAAGGTGTGATTCCATAGTCAACTAGTTCCTCTTCTAATTGGGGGGGGGGGGGGGGGGGGGGGAACCAGCAGGTGAAACTCTGTAAGTGACAATTTCACTAAGGGTAGAATGTTTGAGTGTAGTACCTTCTGTAACCGAAATGGACATGGGTTGCGTCTTTTGAGAAGAGAAGCCCAGAGCCTCATAATCTTGCTCCTGGACAGTCCTATAAGTCTCCTTTACACCAAGATCATCGATATCTGACCCCTGGTCCAGTGTGGAAGGAGCAGCAACATCAACATCGATCCGTTTTTTCTTCTTGGCTCTAGTCCTCATGGGATGAGGGGTGGAGAGGGATTAACACTAGTAGAAGAAATGACGTTTGACATATCCGCATCTGGATGCTTTCTCTTACTCGCTACATGAGATTTTATTTTCGCTTTACCTTTGGATTGGACTTTAGATTTAGCGGGAGGCACCTCAGTTTGTTATGGTCGGGTGGACTCATCAAGGAGTGGTTCCACTAGGATGGGAGTAGTCTGCTCAAGAGGAATCTTAGGTGTGGTGATAATATGCCAAACATCTTTCTGGTTTCACCCGATTAAGAATTGTTCTTTGACGTACTTAGTGGGAGTTGTCTCGTGGGGAGGCCCGACCACACAATTTTGAATGAGGAGAACCTGCCACAGCCAAAGCAAGAACCAAGAGGAAGTGAATGAAGGAAAATAATCACGAGAAGGCGCATACAGCCCCCCAAGTCATCTACCCTATGAAACATTCCTTGAAAGGTGAAGTTTCTACATGCCTCCAAGAATGACTCTGAAGGGTCGCTGCATGAAGGGTAAAAAGGGGTGTGAACACCCTGGTCGTAACCAAACTGTCTTCTCACTCTCTCTGAGGGATAAAGTTTTACACCTTGACCTAGATCTGTCAAACAAAGGAAGAGGCCTGATAATAGAATCACCACTACATTGATATGTGAACACAAAGAAATAGAGCCACATTAGAAGAGCAATAAAAAGTGCCAACATCACCCGGGAAAGAAAGCCAGCTTAAAATGTCACTGGGGAATTTACTGTAATGGCAAAAACAAAACTCCTCAATATTATCAACCAAAGGCCCCAGGGAATTCTTGGGGGACTTCCTATGCCACCTCAAAAGACAAGCGACATTACTGTGGCAGACCAATACTTAGGGCCAAAATGAGGAAAATGCTCAAATAAGAAAGTTATTAGAAGAGGAGAATTGGCAAAGCTAGCGGCATCGTAATGAACGTAAGATATTTCAACATATATATGAGCACGATTCAACCAAGAATGAAGAGAACCAAGAACTAAAGTAGCGAGGGGTACCGACCTCCCTCACAACAGTCTCACAACAAATTTAATAAGGAGCTCACAGGGTGAGTCTTCGGGTTTACCTGGGAACAAGAATCATCTTATAAAGGTAACCAGGAAAGTGACTAAGTGCCAGGAGGAGGGAAGATTGAGGGCTCTACTAGAAGTCTCCCCTTTCGACGGCTGCTCAAAATCTCTGAACCAGTATCTCTGCCATTTAGTGAAAGAGTTCTTGGTAAGACCAGTCACATTTATAGCCACATTTTTTGAACACTCAGTGAGTGCTTCCTGCAACTCTTCCACCATATCCTGCTCAAGGGTATCCTCGTATCCATTAGTAAAAATATGCTTTCCAAAGAAAGTTAGAGCATACAGCTCACAGACATCCTCCATAGTAATGGTAAACTCACCCCAACTAGTCACAAAAGTATGAGATTCCCTACTCAATTGAGAAAATAAAAGTTTGAGGGTGGAGTTATGTTTGGACATAGTGGAAGACCTCAAACTATCAATGATGGTAAGGAGTACAAGTCCCATAAGGGTAGCCTTATAAGAAGGAACACTCAGAATATGGTCAACACATGCAGCCCACGCCTAGGGGGCACTCCCTGCAGCTTTGATTTCAATATTGGAGTAAGGAAAGTCACCAAAATCAATTATAACTCTGAGAATAGAGTTGGGAAGAATAATAGGGGAATCAGTAGACTCACCTAATCCCACGTAGGGTCGCTCGAGAACATTGGAAACAAACCTCTCCTCAAATTGAGCAAGGGAAGTCATGAAATTCTCACTAGGTCCAAAAAAAGGTGCACAACGATAGATGCCAAAATCCCTTCCCTGATGAGTGCGCATATAATCTTCCCAAGCCCGAGAAGAAGATGAGGTGGTGGAAGAACTGCTAATGGCCATTGGTTCCAGTGAGGAACCCATAGTCTCAGAAGACCCAGACGAGGAACCCCCTATACTCAATACCCCAGGCGAGACATTCATAGCTGTAAATTTTCCACACGAGGAACCTAGGAGTGAGGAACCCTCGCCAATATCCTGTAGTCGTGAGGAACCCCTCATGCTCAAACTGGCGGTCGAGGAACCCACCCTCATAAAAACCTCGGACGAGGAACCCAGCTCGGCTAACGACGATCGTGAGGAACTCTTTTCCACAAGCCTAAAAAATGAGGAATCCTCCGTATCCAAAGCAAGAGGTGAGGAATCCTCGATCGTTCTTATAGGGTACGAGGGACCCCTCAAAATAAAAGTGGTAGGCGAGGTACCCATTAAGTGCAAAGCCTTAGACGAGGGGATCAAAGTTACCGAAACTCCCAACGAGGAACCCCCCTAATTCAAACTAGTAATAGAGGAATCCCCGATCATAAAAACCTTTGACAAGGAACCCATCACGTGTGAAATAATGGATGAGGAACTCCTCACGTCCAAACTAGCGGTCGAGGAGCCCACCATCATAAAAGCCTTTAACGAGGAACTCTTCATGAGCAAAGACTCAAACGAGGAACCCAAGGCTGTCAGAACTTTAAACGAGCAACCTCCAAAAAATTCAGATCAAAACAAGAGACCTCTGTGCGCGAAACCCTCCCCTATCTCAGGCATCGACGAAGAACTCATAGGGGTCCTCGTCCCCGAATTTAATCCACCAGACATTTCAACCAAATTAGATTCAGAAACTATCTATTCAAATGAGGAAATCACCAATCGCAGATGACCCATAGCGACGATGTTATCTAAAAATGAGGCAAAAGGGATGGAGACAACAAAAGTGCCTTGGGCGGTGGTTATGGTAGTGGTGCCAGTGGCCGCCACTTTAGATATCGAAATGGATATGAATAAGGAGCCAATCACGATGGGGATAATGGTGGTAGTTGTAATTGAATAGGGATTGGATGATGATGAAGCTATTGATGGTATTTTGATCAAGCGTAAAAGAAAAAGTTATGGAGTCTTGGGAATTTCTCTCACTAGAAAAAAAAACTTAACTCTTTGTGAATGTTTTGAGAAGAAGGTAAAAGTAAAAGCTTTTATTCAAAAATTAGCTTTTATATGAAAATGGAAAAATGTGTGGGAATATCAAAAGGTTATCAGATTTTTTTTACCAAATGATGAGATGATAGTTCCCATGGCGACGCATGGCATCTCGAAAACTCGAAATCTAGAACAAAGGGACAGTGCATTGAATGACCCTAGGGGTAATGATGAGGAATTCCTAGGGTCCCTCAAAAAAATTAAAAATTGAATTTATAGTGTACAAAACCTTTTGGTCTCCCCAACACAAAAGACTTTGGATGAGGGGCTAATGTAGAAAGGTGTTTCAAGCGTAATCACTATATCTTGGGGGCAAGGGTCCCTCGAGACCCCCCTAAACTTCCAGGAAATATTAGGGTGAGGGACCCCTTAAAGACCTCCCCCCTCAACTTTTAAAAAATATCGGGTGAGGAACCCTCAAGGTCCTCCCCCTCAGCTTCCAAAAAATATTGGATGAGGAACCCTCAAGATCCTTTCCCTCAACTTCCAAAAAATATTGTGGTGAGGAACCCTCAAGGCCCCCGCCTCAACTTCCATAAAATATTGGGAGAGGAACCCTCAAGGTCCTCCTCCTCAGCTTCTAGAAAATGTTGGGTGAGGAACCCTCGAGGTCCTAACCCTCAACTTCCAGAAAATATTGGGTGAGGAACCCTCAAGGTCATCCCCCTCATCTTCGAGAGAATATTGGGTGAGGAACCCTCAAGGTCCCTCAGCTTACAGAAATCTGGGGTGATGAACCCTCAAGGTCCTCCCTCTCAGCTTCTAAAAATCTTGAGTGAGGAATCCTAAAGGTTCTCCCCCTTAACTTCCAGAAAATAAATATGGATGAGGGAGGGGATACCATGAGAAACCCCTCGTCATGAAAATCTATTCTTTATAAAACAAAAGTACTAACACTTACTTTCTTGTATAGGTAGCCCAGATGAGCAAGCAGGGATCAAATGGGTCAGTTGGGATCTCTCGAGAGTTTTGGCTCAGCGACTGAGGAGTAAGGTTTGTTGAGCAAGTTCAACCACTTAGCACTTTAGGATTGGGAGAATACTAGTAGAAAGACCCTACGAGTCACTCAAGTTCTTACGTAGCACACTCAGTCATAACTAGAATGAGCAACCAAGAGGTTGCTCACCAGAAATGAGTTTTCATTATAAAAAATAATTTTAGAGAAGGGGGTCCTCAATAGGGATGGCAATTTTCCCCGAAAACTCGATAATCCGCGGAGACCCAAAAAAAATGTCCGAAAAATCTTCAAAAATTCAGGGATCGGGTCGAGTTCGGGTATTAAAAAAAATCCCCAAAACATTTCGGGTCAGTTTCGGGTATACCCACGGGTCTCCATGGGGATACCCAATTTTTTAATATACAATAATATATATATATATATATATATATATATATATATATATATATATATATATATATATATATATATATTAATAAATATACATGTATATAAACATTGTCTAAAAAAAAAGGTAAACCCTAACCTCTCTTATTACTAACGATGTTGACCTGCTTATACCCTCCCTCTCTTCTCTCTCACTCTCAAGCCGCTGCCCGCTTATACCCTCCCTCTCCTCTCACTATTACGCAGCTTATACCCTTGCCTTCGCGCCAACCCCGACGTTGTTTACTTTACCGGCGCAGCTTCCTCTCGACTTCTTATACCGACGCTGCTCCTCATCCTCACAAAGTCCTCTAATTGGTAAAGTCTCTCTCCTCTTACGATTTACTAACGCTTCTTATATCGGGTTCCGGTATTGATTTATTAATCATTTTTTATGTTTAAGTTGTTCCTCTAATTTAGAAACGTTAGTTGTTACTGTTATGTTTAAGTTGTTCCTCTATAAACTTCATCTAGCAATTCAATCTCAAACGGATTCTTCTTTTTTTATGTTTAAGTTGGCAAAGTCCTTGTTCATATTTGTTGTGTGTTTTTTACGAATGGATGTTACTGTTATAGTATATTTCGAATCTATGATCCCAATATTTCTGATTGTAACAATAGGGTTAGAATAAGAAATTGTTAATATAATGCTTTTGAGTTTGGCCAACCCATTTTTCAGGAGAGAAAAAAAATGTATTTGTGTATGCTGAATCTGCTTTAGTTAGATCTTGTTTTTTTTTTCAGATTGTTTTTTTTTTCAGATTGATGTTAGAGATTTAACAAATAATTTTTTCTTAATTTGTCCAGGTTAAAATGTCTACATCAAAGGAGATTCCAAAGCAATCAGGGGATGCGCAATCAACTCCTCCAACAAACGAAGTAGCTTCTAATCAAACACCAATTAATATATTGGATGATGATAATGAAAATCGTGAAATTGAGTCCCATGACACCGATGTTACTAATGAAAATGGAAAACGACCTCGACGATCATGGGTATGGGACCACTTTGATTTGAAAAAAATCAATGGACAAGATAAAGCGATTTATAGATATTGTGAAAAAAACTTGGGGGTTCAAGTAAAAATGGAACACCTCATTTGGGGGATCATTTTTAGTCTTGTCCTCGACGAAAATCAATGGATATTAAACAAGCAATTTTAAATCAAATGCGGAGGCTCGATGGAAAGACTCAACTAACTAATTTTTCATTTAACCAATAAATGACAAGAGAATCTCTTGCTAAAATGATCACTTTGCATGCGTATCCTCTTAGTATGGTTGAAAATCAAGGGTTTAGGAACTATATTAATTGTCTTCAACCATTGTTTAAGGTTCCATCTCGTAACATCGTAAAAAAGGATATATTCAAAATTTACGAGTTTGAGAAAACTAAAATAATGGAGTTGTTTAGAAAGAATCGGGGAAGATTTGCAATCACCACGGATATGTGGACTTCCACTACCCAAAAGAGAGGATTTATGTCCGTGACATCACACTTTATTGATGACTCCTGGAAATTGCAAAGTCGAATTGTGAGGTAATTTTAGTGTTGTTATTAATTAAATAGTGCTATTTTTTTAACTAAATAGAGTTGTTTTTTTAATGAAGTATTTTTTTTGTGTTCGTAGGTTTATATATGTTTCATGCCCCCACACCGCTGAGGTACTTACCGAGGCTTTGGTTGAATTTTTGATGGATTGGAATCTTGATATGAAGTTATCTGCAATAACTTTAGATAATTGTAGTACTAATGATGCAATGGTAAACATTCGGTTGGATAAATTACCTTCTATTATCTTTATTATTAGGAGGTAAATTCTTTCACATGCGTTGTTCTACACACATATTAAATCTTCTTATGAAAGATGGGTGGATGTAATTGGTAATTCAATTGAGAAAGTGCGTGAAAGTGTAGCTTATTGGAAATCGACTCAAAAAAGATGGAATTTTTTTGAAAAAGTAGCTTGTCAATTAAAAATCTCATGCAATAATAAATTTTCCCTAGATTGTAAAACGATATGGAATTCAACCTATATAATGCTCCACATTGCCTTGAGTTATAAAGATATTTTTGTTCGCTTAAAATTAAGTGAGTCTCAATACGAATGCGTCCCTTTTGAAGATGATTGGTTAATAGAAAGTGAAATTAATGAGAGATTGGAGATATTTTTTGAGGTGACATAAATTTTTTCAGGAACTAAATATCCAACAATCAATCTATTTTTCCCCAAAATTTGAAAGATAAGAGCATCGCTTAATGATTGGACATTCTCAAGTTATAATGAAATACGACTCATGGTATCTAATATGATAATAAAGTTTGAAAAATATTGGAGTTCACTTCATGGGGTAATGGCTTTGGGTATAATTTTGGATCCTAGATTTAAAATGAAAGGGATTGAGTTTTACTTTCCACTCATATATGATGATGAAGCGTCAATAGAAATTAAAAGGGTGCGTAACATTTATTTTGAGATGTTGGGAGAATATCAAGTGAGTGAGAAATTAAATAAGAATACTCGTGGTAATAGTGAATCTTCAAGTGGTACATCATCTCAATCTCAAGGAAGGAGTCGGTTGATTAATAAATTTGATTTGTTTGTCTCGAGTACCTCTAGTACTGAACATGTTAAGTCGAAGTTGGATTACTATTTGGAGGAGAGTGTTTTGCATAGATCTGATGATTTTGATATATTGGCTTGGTGGAAGTCAAATGGTCTTAAGTACCCGACACTATTTGCTATAACGAGGGATATTTTTGCCATTCCCGTATCAACTGTTACTTCAGAGTCGGCTTTTAGCACTAGTGGTCGAGTTGTGAGCCCACATCGTAGTAGACTTCATCCAAAGACTTTGGAAGAACTTATGTGTTCTCAAGATTGGTTATGGGCCGAGATTCAAGGTAATAACTTCAATATATTGAAATGTTTATTTTTTTTTTATCATTTTTACCTTTATTAATTATTGCATCATTATATTATTATGTAGGTTCGGGTCCTTGTGCAACACAATTTGAGAGAGGTACCATAAATGAAGATAGTGACGATGAGGTAATTTAATTATTATATAAGCATTGAACTTGTTTGTACAGTTATATTTGTCTATATTATTGTAAACTAATACGTTGTGTAACTTGTGTAGGTTGAAAGTTGTGTGACAAAGGGGTGAGGTGATTGATTGACGGGAAATTTTAGCACGCCAACAATGGATGGAGAAGCAAGCAAGTCTAGGAGCATATTGCGAATTTATTTTGTTTGTTATTTTGTTAGTGACTTAGTACACTACTAGTTGTTGTTATTTGTTATGTTAAAACAATGTTCTTTGTTTGATTTGTATGTTATGTTCTAAAACTATTAACTATGTTAATGTTGGAGATTTTGGAGTTGCACTTTACTTGTGTTTAATCATTTTCTAATTGAGATGTAATTTAAAAGTAAATTTTACTTAGGTGCTTAAAGAGGAGTTAAAAAAAATCAAAACAGGTTCCCCGCGGCGAACCCCGATACTCGTTTTAAACGGGGACGGGGATCCCCGAACCCATTATAACGTGGAACGGGGAATGGTTTTTCTAACTAGGACGGGGACGGGGAGTTAAAACCCACCCCGAACCGACCCGTTGCCATCCCTAGTCCTCAAGACCCCCCCTCTCAACAGAAATAATTTTAGCGGGGGTGGTCCTTGAGGCCTCCCCTCTTAAGTTCAAAAAGTTTGTACGACAAGTTACCATTTTAAACGATATTTATAAAATCAGATATTTTATCTTCAAGCGAAAACATATTTTCTTTTTGAGTTTGGTTTGCACCAAGTGGCACCCGTGAGAAGGGACAAGCGGCTGCACACAGGTAGGGGCAAATTGTGCATTTCAGACCTTGTCCCTCACCAACCCTTTCAATTTTGGACCTTGTCCCTCACCAACCCTTTCAATTTTGGCGTCCAAAAGTGCTAACTTATCCCTAGTCCCAAAGTAAAAATAGTACCCCTGGGCAAGGTTAAGTAGGAATTATAACTCAAGTCATACTGTTATTCTGTTAAAATCACACTAGAACCTCCTAGTATTTTCTCCCTGCTCTCTCTCAAAGTGCTAAGTGCCTTGTTCTTTCACTCCCCACTGACAACCATCACTCTCAGGAGTTCCTCTTGAGAAAAGTTACTATTATTATTGTGAAGTTCATCTTCTTGCAAGGAGTGAGTTCCAGCTTGAGTTCCATTTTTACCAAAAGGAGAAGGTTTCATGAGAAGCTGCTCCAGAAGTTCTTGAGAACCTTAAAGGCCGAGTTCATTGAAGTGGGTCACACCTCACCCGATTCAGTATTTTACCAGACCCCAGTCACACTACCCTATTACAGTTTCAGACTTGACTTTGATGTGTCATTTGTCATTTGGACTTATATGTGTATTGCTTCCTATTCCTCTTATTATATGGCCAATATGGAGTGAGTTTTTTAGGAGTAATCAATAGTATTTTGGGGGAAATTGAAAATGTAATTTTGTATTGTACTTATTATATATATTAGTTAGCCAGATTCCGTGATAAAAAGATTTGAGTCATTGTGTCATTTGACCCACATAGGCTTGATACATCTGAGTGAGACACACTCATTTCTTTAAATGAACTTATGAAGTTGAAGATCATGTAAGCCACTCTTCAATCGCAAGACTTTTGTTGCACGCATATTTTGAAGATTATATCCTTTGGGGTAGTTTTATGAATTGACATATGGCTATATACACGTGCACAATATTTTTCAAAAATGAGAGTTTCAAATTGCATGGACAAGTGTTTATTTTACTCAAGTTATTATGAAAACCTTTTGGGAGTTGACCTAGTTATTTTATACAAGTTAAAGTCTTATTGACTGTTCACACGGTTATTATTTGACTCGTGCGCACGACCCGTTCACATGGCTCAGTTTTTCCTTATGCGCATGACTGGCCATGATTTTAGCACTGTCTAAAATCGTGAGCATGTGAAAAAAAATCAACCGTGCGCACAACGGAGATATATTTTGAAAATTCCCTATAAATAGGTCATTTCCCCTCCCATTTGAAAACATCTGAAAACCTCACTATTGAAAAAATTCTCTGAGTTTATTTCCGAGGTTGAGAGCTATCCATGCTTCTATTATTTCCAAAATTCACTTATTCCCTCCAAAATTATTCAAACTCAGATCTATGTATTTATTTTTGGTTTTATGAGAGAATTTTGGATGTTTTTGGTTTAGATGTATATTAACCTATTCAATTTAATCAACTAATTTTGAATTGCATGATCCATCACTCTTATATCTGAAATTGGAGGTGCTTTGATTCGTTGGAGGAATAGGAACATGGCGTGATTCTAATGAGAAAATTGGGGTTTCTTATTTGTATCATGGCGCTCGATTTGGATTTCTATTCATATATGGGGTAAAGTTCAAGGTCCATAGGTAACTACTCGCGAGGGCATGAGTGATAGGTACCTTCCTGACTTGTGTAAAAACTCTTTTTAGGTTGGAATATAAATTTGAGTGCATAGAGGTTTTTTACTCCTTAGTGGGGGATTTTTCCTCATAAATATGTCTTGTGGAATTTTGTGATTGTTATTCATTCAATTGCACACTTTGATCACACACTACACGCATATCACATCTATATGTAATGTAATTTCTAAAATTGGAATTAAGTTGTGTTTTCTAGTTAGTTTCTCTAAATTTACCTAATTAATTTTGATGTATGGTTAATTCATGACATACATCACATCATCTAGTTAATCCATGTGCTAGGAGAATTGAGTTTGCAAGCAAACTAGTTTTAATTCAAAAATTGACCTTGATAAGAAATCAAACCTATTCACCCCCTCTAGTTTTTTTTAGGTTGACCACTTTCTATATAAACACACATCCTCACTTTCCATTTAATGAATTTTTTTCTATCTTTTTTTCAACTTTGTTATCAAGCGTGTCCTAATAGATTTGGTTGTATTCTAAAATTTGCAGCATTTAGATGCTATTAATATTGCATTAGCAATATTAAACTGTGATACTATATTTCTATATGGACTTTCCCCTCAAGAAGCTCATTAGATGTTTCCTCTCACCTAGTGTATGCTTATATGTACCTTATCGTGATATATATAATTTTCAAACATTTATAGGAATTAGGCATCAGAAGCTCATAATGTTAGCATATCAGATTTCTCTCTATGGTGACACGATGTGATTTAATAATGAGAAATAATATTGGGCCTTCTTATTTATCTAGATCAGTGGACTGGGATTGTACACCGACATCTTTATTTAACCATGTTTTCTTCGTGTGAACTATTTTCATTACATATATTGATACTAGATTGTTGCACTAGACCCTTTGATAATAAGGAAACTAGGTGTGTAAGTGTGATTGTTTGTCAAATGTTACCCAATTGTTCATAAAATATGATCATTTTTTAGTTTTGATATGAATGTCATGGTTTGAGTCATGGGTCTATGATCAACTGAAATCATTAAAAGTATAAGTTCACGCTGAGATGCAATTCAACTATACTTTCATGCCAGCTATGGTTCTTTTTGTTTACGTGCTTGTGTTCTTTTTGTGTAGGTTGGTATTTGACAAAGAATATTCACAATTATGGAAAAGAAGATTACCCGAAGCTCATTTGGAAAATGGGGAGATTATTGCATTGATGTGTTTTTGATGGATTTTTATGAATAAATAGTTGCATTTATGTGTATCTTAATAGATTTGCAGTAGAAATGCAATTTTTTTTATTGTTGATTATAATTTGCCTTTTTTCCTAGCTGAATCTTGATTGGGGGTTTCAATAATAGTGTTTATATGTACTGTATATTTCAACGATTTATAACACTTACAAATTAATAATGGTTCTAAACATTTATAATCAAATATAACAATTATGTCAAGGTTGCAAATTTTTAATGATTTTAGACTGTTGGGAATAAAGTTTTTGCAAGTGTTTGTATCACTTACAAAAGGAAATTAATAATAGTTATAAACCATTACAATTTCATAACAACAGTTCTCCCCACTTATAATTATTCCTTCAATACCTTTTTAATTTCCAATTTGCATAAATTGCAATATACTATTTGCAATGGTTTTGAACCGCTGCAAATTATATTTGTAAGTGTTGTGAATACTTACTAATAGTGATATGTATTGTGCATAGATTTAGAGGGTTGTTTAATATTGATCATCACATCTTTTTTTTTCTTTGTTCTTGAACTCATATTGTGGATGGCTATGGGTTATATGACTTTCTTCCATTAGTATTGGCTTATGAACATGTATGGCTTTTCTTGTCTTGTATCTTCATTGCAATGCTTGAGCGCTAACAATATTGATTACAGGGATGATACGATCATTAGAAGGCATCTCTTCATGTTTTGAGTGCTTAATTTTATCCTAAGAATATTAGAGAGCAGATAGTGAAATATGATCATGTATCAATTCTGTTACTATCTGTAATACCCCGTAATTCTGTATAGTTAGGAAAATACATTTTTATTTAAATTACATGAGTAGAGTAATTTAATAATAATTTAAATTACGTGAGTATAGTAATTTAATATGATAAAAATAGGTTTTATTTAAATAACGTGAGTGGAGTAATTTAATGTGACACGCTTTAAATTAAATTACGTGAGTAGAGTAATTTAATGTGATGTAATGTTAGAAACATATTTTAAGAGACTCAATAGATAATTTAGAGTCCACAGTTGAGTCCTAAAGGGTCGAATTAGTCAAAATAGTGTACCCGGGGGTACTAGTTGAGTGCCGAGTCATTTTTGGGCTAAACCGTGACCATCCGAGGGCATTTTGATCTCTTTATATTTATGGGTGAGGAGACCTACGAATTTTGGAACCCTAAATCAGATTATAAGAGTTAGAGGCTAGGGTTAGAAATGAAGGAAAATACACCATAGCCATTAGAGAGAAGAGAGAAACAATTTCCGAAGGCAAAAGAAGGAAGGAGGGGGAATTCTAAGGAGGTTTCACCACCAACTTATTGGGAAGGAGGATTGAAGGATAAAAATCATCAATCATCAACAACAACCACGAAATCAGACCCTACAAATCATAAGGTAAGTGGTTATTTTCAAAATAAATTGAGTTATAATACCCATATGTAAGCTTTATGAAGAACATGGTTTTTATGATATTTTTGGGAGTAAACACTTGATTATGATCCATGATCGATAGGGATTTCATGTAGAATGTTTTTGGATCTCCAAACATTCTGATATCATAGAAGACTAGATGATTAAATCGAACTAAGAATCTGGACTTATGATGAAAAGATGAAAAGATTGTATTTTTAGGGTTCTTGAATATTAGGAAGATTTTTGGTTAATTTGGGCAGAATTTATAATGATTTTGTTGTTTTAAATCGTTAGTAATCATCCCAGAATATGTAGAAATGATTAGAAATTATTGGTTGCAAATATGGTGAATTATCATGAGAGATAGATAAACAAAAATGGTGAAACCCGCATGAAGAAGACGATCTGGGTCTGTCACTGCTTGATCGATCGATCGACCCTTGAATGTCGATCGATCGAGCAGTCAATTGATCGACCATATCCCATCGATCGATCGACCCTGACTTGTCTTTAGAAAATTTTGTGGATATATTTCCTTTTAATTACCGTCGCTTAATGGGAACCTTAGTGATGATATTTTACCCATGAGGAGACTTAACAAATACCAGTAGGTGTACCGTTAGATTTCTTCAAAAATGATTGAGTGGGAAATTTGGAGAAATGGACCGATGGGAAGATAATCGAATTGAGTCGTATGTATGGAATGTGAGAATTTAGTTACGGACAGAGTGAAAGTAAATTCTGGAAAAATACCAGTAGGTTAAAGATATCTTAACTATTAAATCAAGGGAGGGGTAACTAGGACCCTTAGAGTTGCGTGAATACTCGAATAAATGCAATAGTGAAATAAATCGTAAATTAATGAGTAGGGTGAATATAAGTAGAATATATTATGTACGGACATGATTTGATAGGTCGGGTGTGTACCTACTAAATTATATGAAATTTTGGGTTAAGATAATTTTACCTAAATTAATTATGTTAGGGTCGATGAGACATTCCGAACTAACATAAAATTATTATGTGTTTGGGGTTGAGGTAAAATGCCAAACCAAACCTTAAACCGGTGTCACGATGAAAGAGTCCCGAACCATAATGTGTGTATAAATATATATAGATAGTTGGGGTCGATGGATCATTCCGAACCAACTCTCACTTGGGGTCGGTGAATCATTCCAAACCAAGAGTCCTTTATGTGTGTTAAAAGATATGTTAGTGATAACTAATATTCAATATATGATTGTGTGATAAAATGTATTCCATATGCATAATCTACAGACTTAGAATAGTAGATAATGAGATGGATTATAAATATCTTAGTAATAATTAAATAGCGTGGTATAATTATTACAAGAATGAGGATAACAAACAGTAAATTAGTTATCTACGCTTATATCACATGAAATACGGATTATTAAAATGTTGCGAGTAGGTCATGGGGACTTAGTGAGGTGGTATATACTGTAGGTATTCTAATCTAGTTAACTGGGGTAGTATAACTAGGTGAACTAAGTATCCTCGTTAGACATGTACTATAGAAGAGAGGTAAGGAAGTTCAAGGGAGTGTGCGAAACCTTAATATGTGTAATCAATAACTCAATTGTGATAACTGCTTGGAAAATATTTTCAAATGTTTTGAGTAATAACTCTTGCTATGTAAAATTTTTAAAAAACCTTTTAGGTGTCCAGCCACAGGGACACCCAACATGATTTCATTCTAGGGTTTTGGGAGCTGCTGCACGTGTGGATGTTGCAGGGATTGTTTAGACGTTTCCTCCTTTCAGTTCTAGTGCAGGATCTCAGTTTTAGTATTCTTATTTGGGACATGTTGTCCAATCGTTACTTTTACAGTTATTCTGATTCTGGATTTTGAGTTGGTTTTCTGTGGTTTTCGGCAAGACTTTATCTGTATTCTGTTATTTGTGCGAATTGTTTTATTATTACTGAAATTGTATCGTTTTGTATGGGTTATTTATTATGCTTAAGGAAGATAAAATTTGGCACTAGCTTAATTTCACGTAGGTAGTTAGTAATTTAAAAAGCTTTCGACAGTGATGCTAAGTATGATCCATTTAAGAAACCTGTTTAAATTAAATTAAGGCTTGATCACCCAAGGTTTAATTAGGCGGGATGTCACAGATGGTATCAGAGCATCAGGTTCTAGTATCCATAGGATCTATACGGCTTACTGTATTTCAGCGTAACGTTTGGTTGTATTAGAGCCCTACTATTAGGACTGTTGATTCAATATCCGCTTTTGCGTTATCGTACATTAGCTCTTAAATTTTTTATAAACTGTATACTTATACAATTTGATCTTATTTCAGATGCCATCGAGGAGGCAGCGAGCAGAGAGGGCTAAAGCTAGAGATGAGGTGAGGTAGGCTCATCAGGACCCACAGGTGCCGCTACCGCTAACACCACCCCCAACCGAGTTAATTTCCACTACTCAGGTTGCAGTGATAGTGGCTCAGGTAGTCGAGACAACGATGAGGGCCATGGTAGCCCATTTTCCTCAGCCCCAAGTACCTCCTCCCGTGGCATCGGCAGTTCCGGCCCCAGCAGGGCAATTTACTTGGCATCGAGTCAAAGAGACATTTCAGAAAGGACATCCACCCGAGTTTCAGGGTAGTACCGATGTAGTGGAGGTGTGCAACTGGAAGAAAAATATCCAGTGCCACTTGCATATGCTAGAGTGCACCGAGGTCCAAAAATAAATGCTAGCCACTTTTCGTCTGTTGGGAGCGGCCTTACAGTGGTGGGAGTCAGTTACCACCACCGAGGAAAGGGACACTACAGGAATTTCTGAGTTTTGGGTGCAGTTTGACCGCAAGTATTTTCCTCCAGCAGTAGAGTCAGAGATGAGGAAGAAATTCAGTGAGGTAGTGCAGGGTGATCGCTCAGTTGCTGATTATGAGGAAGAGTTTACCCGCTTGGCTAACTTTGTTCCAAATGAGGTGAGAGATGAGGAGAGGAAGAAGTCAAAATTTATGGATGGCTTGATCTGGATAATCAGACAGCACTTGATCGGCAATTCGGTGTTGGTAACTTATACATATATCGTCAATGCCGCTCTACTACACTGTCAGGACCACCGCTTTCATACGAGGGGAAACAAGAGAGGTGAGCCTAGCCAACCGGGCAAAGTAGGTGGAAGTAGTGACAGCAGCACACCACAACAGCAAACAGTGGGCTAGCTAGGCCAGGGTTCTCGACAGGGGAATTCTACCAAGAAGTTTAAGCATTGGAGGCATCGCTTTGAAAGATAGGGCCAGCAGGGTACCCAGCAACCAGTTCCTCAGGGCCGACAGGGCCAAGGGAACCAAAATGGAGGACAACAAGGCTAAGGACGAGAGGGCAAACAGGGCCAAGGTCAGAGGCAGTTTCAGGGTCAGTGTTTCACTTGTGGCCAGCAAGGTCACAAGAGTAGAAATTGTCCATAGCAAGGCAGGGCAAAACAACATTGTGCCCAAATGGGGTAGCAGGCTCCGTTAGCCCCAGTAGCAGCACAAGCCCCGCATCCAGGCCAGATGCAATACGGACGTGTGTTCAACGTCCGTGACATTCCATTTCATCTAGCACCTCCAGCACCGCCGACAGTCGCGGGTATGTTTCCTATTCATGAACTCGAGGGTAGTATTTTGCTTGACACAGGGGCGACGCATTACTAGATTTGCATGGGCAGCTGGCCTATTAGTGGCAACTGACACTCATCTTATGTGCGTGGAGTCATCGATTGATAATGGGTCCCTTATACATTCGATTTGTAAGGGTATGAACATTATGGTCGGGAGATTGAGTCTAGCGGAGGACCTCCTAGTGATGGATATGGAGGGATATGACGTCATCCTAGGTATGGATTGGTTGACGCATTATAAGGCAATGGTAGATTGCTATGAGAGGACTATCGTGTTTTCCATCTCGGGACAAGAGGTGTTCCTTGTGGCAATGCCACTCCCCAAGGGAGGATCGCGCACTCATTTATATTATATTGAAGAGGAAACCTCACATGGGGTTGTCGTCTCTATGGACTCAATCCCAGTTGTGAGGGATTTTGAGGATGTCTTTCAGGAGATACCAGGGTTACCACCCAGCAGGGAGATAGAGTTCGTTATTAACCTCGCACCGGGGACGAGATCGATTGCCAGAGCACAGTATCGCATGGCTCCTTCGGAGATGCGAGAGCTGAGAGAACAGATTCAGGAGCTTTTAGGACAGGGTTTCATTCGACGGAGTACATCGCCTTGGGGTGCGCCGGTGTTATTCGTAAAGAAAAGGGATGGTCCACTTAGGGTGTGTGTAGATTACAGGGAGGTGAACAATGTTACGATACGTAATAAGTATCCGTTACCGATGATTGACGACTTATTTGATCAGTTGAGAGGGGCTGCGTACTTCTCAAAGATCGATTTGAGGTCGGGTTACCACTAATTGTGCATTCGTGAAGAGGATGTACCCAAGACTTCTTTTTTGTCGCGGTACGAGTCATACGAATTCAGGGTAATGCCGTTTGGTCTCACTAATGCGCTTGTAGTATTAATGGATCTCATGAACAGGGTATTCAGGGAGTTTTTGGATCAGTTTGTAATCGTATTCATAGACGACGTTCTGATTTACTCTCGCACGGAGGAGGGACACACTGAACATTTACGAATGGTTCTACAGACATTACGGGACCATCAGTTGTACGCCAAATTTGAGAAGTGTGGATTTTGGCTTCGGGAGGTTCAGTTCCTAGGTCACGTTGTATCAAGCAGAGGCATTGTTGTTGACCCAAGTACGGTATCGGCGGTGAGGGAGTGGGGACAACCCACGACACCGACCGAAATTCGCAATTTCTTGGGGTTGATCGGTTATTATCATTGCTTCATCAAGGGGTTCTCAAAAATTTTCAGACCTTTGACGAACTTCACTCGGAAGGGAGTGCCCTTTGTATGGAGTGACATTTGTCAGTTAGCATTTGATGAGTTAAAGGACAAGTTGACATTAGCACCCGTTCTTGCCTTGCCTAGGATTGGAATGGAGTACCGAGTCTATAATGATGCATCCTTACAAGGGCTTTGAGGTGTGTTACAGCAGGAAGAGAAGGCTATAGCTTATGCGTCCCGAAAGCTTAAGCCACATGAGAAGAATTACCCCACCCATGACCTCGAGTTGGCAGCGATCGTTTTTGCATTGAGGATATGGAGACACTATTTTTTGGGTGAACAGTTCACTCTATTCACGGATCATAAGTCACTTTAGTATCTTTTCACTCAGAAGGATCTAAATATGAGGAAAAGGAGGTGACTTGAATTCGTTAAGGACTACCAGTTTGATATACAGTATCATCCTGGTAAGGCTAACGTGGTGGCCAATGCGTTAAGCAGAAAACCTACCGGGGAGTTGGCAGATATTTGGAAGGCGAAGTGGAGTGAACTTCGACACGAGGATGAGATAGATTAAGTCATGCATGGCAGTTTTAGCTATCACTCCCGAGAGTATTATGCGGGTAGTGAGGGCATAGGTCGAGGACCCATTTTGTCAGGACAGAGTACGATAGCTACTGGCCGAGGGGGCAGAGGCCTACTCCATCAGCTCAGAGGGCGGTTTATAGTTTAATGGTAGGCTGATAGTACATGAAGATGTTGATTTGAGGCATGCCGTAATGACAGAGTCGCACGGGTCAAAGTTTTCAGTACATCTAGGTGGGGACAAAATGTACCAGGACATGCGACGATTATATTAGTGGTCAGGTATGAAACGAGACATTGCAGAATTTGTCTCAAGGTGTGTTACATGTTAGTTTGTAAAAGTTGACCATCAGAGACCTTCAGGGATGCTACAACCACTGGAGATTCCCATGTGGAAGTGGGAGAGTATCTCGATGGATTTTATTACTGGGTTACCAACATCACAGAAGGGTCACGATTCCATATGGGTAATAGTGTATCGGCTGACTGAGGTTGCTCATTTCTTACCTGTTCGTACGGATTATGATACGATGCGGTACGCGCATCTATTTATTTCAGAGATCGTTAAGCTGCACGGAGTTCCTATTAATATTGTGTCTAACCGAGACAAAATATTTGTGTCACATTTCTGGCAGAGCTTTCAGGAGGCCATTGGCACCGACTTACGATTGAGTACGACGTATCACCCACAAACGGATGGTCAGACTGAAAAGGTAAACCAGATGTTGGAGGATATGTTGAGGATGTGTGTCCTAGATTCTGGGGGAGGTTGGGAGCCATACCTTCCTTTAGTGGAGTTTGCATATAATAATTCTTACCAATTCACTATCGGCATGGCTCCATTCGAGGCACTTTATGGGAGGCCTTGTCGTTCGCCCGCCTGTTGGTTAGAAGTGGGGAATAACAAGCTATTGGGGCTAGAGATGATACATGAGACTTCCTCTAAAATAGAGTTGATACGAGGAAATATTCGAATAGCTCAAGATAGGCAGAAGAGTTATGCTGACACCGGTAGGAGACACGTGGAACTAGAGGTGGGTGACCAGGTGTTAATTTGAGTATCTCCTATGAAAGGGATTATGAGGTTCGGCAAGAAAGGGAAGTTAGCACCGAGATATGTGGGGCCGTTTCCTATCATTGAGAGGGTGGGATCGGTAGCTTACAGATTGGGACTCCCGGAGCATCTTCAAGGAATACACGATGTATTCCATGTAGCGTCGCTGAAGAAATGCAAGAGGAGTGAGAGAGCCTTCTGTCACACTCCATTGGAGGAGATCGATTTACAGCCAGATGTCTCGTATGAAGAAAGACCCGTGGTTATTCTGGATTATAGTGAGCGCAAACTACGATCCAAGGTGGTACCCTTAGTGCGAGTATAGTGGGGACATCACAATATGGATGAGTCTACTTGGGAACGGGAGGAGGTTATGCGAGAACAATATCCCGAATTATTCACCGTAGGTATTCTTCTAAATTTCGAGGACGAAATTTCTTTTGTAAGAGGGGAAGTATGTAATATCCCGTAATTCTGCATAGTTAGGAAAATACATTTTTATTTAAATCACGTGAGTAGAGTAATTTAATGATTATTTAAATTACGTGAGTAGAGTAATTTAATATGATAAAAATATGTTTTATTTAAATTACGTGAGTAGAGTAATTTAATGTGACACGTTTTAAATTAAATTACGTGAGTAGAGTAATTTAATGTGATGTAATGTTAGAAACACATTTTAAGAGACTCAATAGATAATTTAGAGTCCACAATTGATTCCGAAAGGGTCGAATTAGTCAAAATAGTGTACCCGGGGGTACTAGTTGAGTGACGGGTCATTTTTGGGCTAAACCGGGACCATCCGAGGGAATTTTGGTCTCTTCACATTTATGGGTGAGGAGACCTACGAATTTTGGAACCCTAAATCAGATTATAAGATTTAGAGGCTAGGGTTAGAAAGGAAGGAAAATACACCATAGCCATTAGAGAGAAGAGAGAGATAATTTCCTAAGGCAAAAGAAGCAAGGAGGGAGAATTATAAAGAGGTTTCACCACCAACTTGTTGGGAAGGAGGATTGAAGGATAAAAATCTTCAATCATCAACAACAACCACGAAATCAGACCCTACAAATCATAAGGCAAGTGGTTATTTGCAAAATAAATTGAGTTATAATACCCATATGTAAGCTTTATGAAGAACATGGTTTTTATGATATTTTTGGGAGTAAACACTTGATTATGATCCATGATCGATAGGGATTTCATGTAGAACGTTTTTGGATCTCCAAACATTCTGATATCATAGAAGACTAGATGATTAAATCGAACTAAAAATCTGGACTTATGATGAAAAGATAGAAATAGTGTATTTTTAGGGTTCTTGAATATTAGGAAGATTTTTAGTTAATTTGGACAGAATTTATAATGATTTTGTTGTTTTAAATCGTTATTAATCATCCCAGAATATGTAGGAATGATTAGAAATTGTTGGTTGCAAATATGGTGAATTATAATGAGAGATAGATAAACAAAAATGGTGAAACCCACATGAAGAAGACGATCTGGGTCTGTCACTGCTTGATTGATCGATCGACCCTTGAATGTCGATCGATCGAGCAGTCGATCGATCGACCCTGACTGCACTTTAGAAAATTTTGTGGATAAATTTCCTTTTAAGTATCGTCGCTTAATGGGAACCTTAGTGATGATATTTTACCTATGAGGAGACTTAATAAATACAGTAGGTGTACCGTTAGATTTTTTCAAAAATGATTGAGTGGGAAATTTGGAGAAATGGGCCGACGGGAAGATAATCGAATTGAGTCGTATGTCGGGAATGTGAGAATTTAGTTAAGAAAAGATTGAGAGTAAATTCCGAAAAAATACCAGTAGGTTAAAGATAACTTAACTACTGAATCAAGGGAGGGGTAACTAGGACCCTTAGAGTTGCGTGAATACTCGAATAAATGCAATAGTGAAATAAATCATAAATTAATGAGTACGGTGAATATAAGTAGAATATATTACGTACGGACATGATTTGATAGGTCGGGTGTGTACCTACTAAATTATATGAAATTTTGGGTTAAGATAATTTTACCTAAATTAATTATGTTAGGGTCGATGAGACATTCCGAACTAACATAAAATTATTATATGTTTGGGATCGAGGTAAAATGCCGAACCAAACCTTAAACTGGTGTCACGATGAAAGAGTCCCGAACCATAATGTGTGTATAAATATATATAGATAGTTGGGGTCGATGGATCATTCCGAACCAACTCTCACTTGGGGTCGATGAATCATTCCGAACCAAGAGTCCTTTATGTGTGTTAAAAGATATGTTAGTGATAACTAATATTCAATATATGATTGTGTGATAAAATGTATTCCATATGCATAATCTACAGACTTAGAATAGTAGATAATGAGATGGATTATAAATATCTTAGTAATAATTAAATAGCGTGATGTAATTATTACAAGAATAAGGATAACAAACAGTAAATAAGTTATCTACGCTTATAGCACATGAAATATGGATTATTAAAATGTTGCGAGTAGGTCATGGGGACTTAGTGAGGTGGTATATATCGTAGGTATTCCAATCTAGTTAACTGGGGTAGTATAACTAGGTGAACTAAGTATCCTCGTTAGACATGCACTATAGAAGAGAGGTGGAAAGTTCAAGGGAGTGTGCGAAACCTTAATATGTGTAATCAATAACTCAATTGTGATAACTGCTTGCAAATATTTTCAAATGTTTTGAGTACTAACTCTTGCTATGTAAAATTTTTAAAAAACCTTTTAGGTGCCCAGCCACAGGGACACCCAGCATGATTTCATTCCAGGGTTTTGGGAGCTGCAGCACGTGTGGATGTTGCAGGGATTGTTTAGACGTTTCCTCTCTTTCAGTTGTATTGCAGGATCTCAGTTTTAGTATTCTTATTTGGGACATGTTGTCCAATCGTTACTTTTACAGTTATTCTGATTCTGGATTTTGAGTTGGTTTTCTTTGTCGTGGTTTTCGGCAAGACTTTATCTGTATTCAGTTATTTATGCGAATTATTTTATTATTACTGAAATTGTATCGTTTTGTATGGGTTGTTTATTATGCTTAAGGAAGATAAAATTTGGCACTAGCTTAATTTTACGTAGGTGGTTAGTAATTTAAAAAGCTTTCGGCAGTGATGCTAAGTATAATCCATTTAAGAAACCTGTTTAAATTAAATTAAGGCTTGATCACCGAAGGTTTAATTAGGCGGGGTGTCACACTATCATACAAAATCTTTTTTACTTGAAATGCTTTTAATTTTACAGCACCCATTATTATTAGAGGTGAGGAGGCCAAATTTTCGAGGAAGCAGTCCTCCCATCGCTCATATGAGCAATTATCACCGAACTATGAGCCATTTAGGTGCCACAGAAGAAATCATAGCACAAATTTTCCAACAGACCCTTAAAGAAAGCGCACTCAGGTGGTTCCTATCCTGAGAAGAGTGTTGAATCCGTAGTTGTGATGATTTTACAAGATAACTCATGACTCAGTACCATTATAACTATGAATTGGAGGCGATGTGCCGTCATCTCGAGTTGATTAAGAAGCATGTAGGAGAATCTATTAATAATTTCATCACTCAATGGAGAGAAAAAATCGCTACTATGATCAATCGTCCTTCAAAAGAGGAACATATCAGTAGTGTGAAGAAGAACTTTACCCATATTAATAATGTCTTGGGTATTCATTATTACCCTCACCTCAGTGCGCTTCGGGAAAATGGCCTGGAAAATCATCTATTGAAAGTTAAAACAAAACCAAAGAGGAATTCAGGCCAGTTCATCCCTCAAAAGAATGAAAAGTAATTTATTCCTACTATAATTACCAACATATCTACAAACCATGCTATAACATGCGCTTCAAAAACCCGACCTCCTTTTCCACCCTGAAGAAACTTCACCGAACTCCAGGCACCCTTATCTAAAGTATTATAAGCCCTACAATCACGTAACCTCATCAAACCTATTGAATCTAAACCCTTATCTGATCCATTGCCTCCAGACTTCAAACACAACACTTTTTGTGCTTATCCCTAAATATCTTGTCATGATAATGACCAATGCTTCCAACTCCATAATGTTGTGAAAAACGTGATTGACAAGGGCCTTATTACTTTACCAGCTGTTCATAAGACAAACACTACCCATAATACACTCCTCCCTCAAACAATCAGTGTCAATGTCATTCTCGAAAAAGTCAATGAGAATTTTGACCCTTCAACCGTAATCAAACCTAAAACGTCATCTACCGACCTCATAAGACAAGATAAATCTTGCTCATCTAACTCTCTTCACTCTAACATTGCCCAAATCCATTTCCTAAGCCTTCTTACTCGAGCATGCATAACAATTAAAACTTGATCCAAAGATGAAAGCATGAACTTGACCTTGCACTTGATGATTGTGTGAAGAAAAGTGATGTGTATATGGAATTTCACACTTTGGCATGACATTATGATGATTAGGTTCACACAGTATGATTCAATTTTGAAGGAATGGTGTAAATTCGCGAAGGATATTATCAACCAAAGGGAAGTATGCGGTCCTCTTCATCTCTTCACTATCATGAGACGAAAAGAATTCCTCTTCCTATATGATAATCACTTTTTTCCACATAGGAGGATCTTTACATTGAAGTTTTCCAAGTTATTGAGCTTATTGATCTATCTTCAAATATATCCCCTATTGGATGGGGCAATGATTTTGATGTGTTTGATCACGAAGAAAGTATTCTGCCACTCACTACATCTGATTTGCCTAACTAGGGGTGTGCACGGGTCGGTTCGGTTCGGTTTTGGACCGCAATTCAGACCGAACCGATCGGATCGGTTTTGGAAAAAATCAGACCGAAACCGAACTGACGATGAAAAAAACTGCCGGTTTCGGTTCACATCGGTTTCGGTTCGGTTCGGTTTTAACCGATTTTCAATTTTGGTCGGTTTTTTGTAGGTCGGTTTTCGGTTTTCGGTTTTGGTCGGTTTTGGAGATTGGTTAATGGTGTTTGGATATAAAAATAAAAGATATTTAATGGTTTTTTAATATATAATATTGATGTCAGTTCGGTTCGGTTCGAATCGGTTTTTTCTTTGTCTAAACCGACAACCGAACCGATATTGTCGGTTTTTTAAATCCTTAAACCGCAAACCGAACCGGGCTAAAAAAAACCGCCGATTTCGTTTCATTTCGGTTCGGGCCGGTTCGGTTCGGTTTTCGGTTCGATCGGTTTTTTTGCACACCCCTATGCCTAACCTTTTATGTGGGGTCATATCCCTCAAAGAACTCTCGTTTGAGATTAATGAAGTCTCTTCCGCACTTGAAGGCAATGAATAAATAGGGTTCCTTTTTTACCTTTTTATAGTGCATCACATGACTAGCTCGGGGCGATACTATAAGGATCATATCCTTACATATAATAATACTTCGACCAATAAAGAAAAACAAATTGCTAAGGAATCTTCCATGCCAGAGATGACTAATTAAGAACGCAAAATACTAGAATAACTCAATAAAACTTAAGCCAATATGACCCTTTGGGGACTCTTCATATATTCCCAATTGCATCGAAAAACCCTACTGAAACTCGTATCCCATGTTCAAGTGATACCATGTCTTTCTCATGATTAAACCATCAACCTTGTCGGAATACTTACCTCCAAGATACTCATAAGTTTTGCGAATGAAGAGATTCTCAATTTTGGCCCAGAAAAAAAGATCATAATTTTTTTCTCAACATTCAGTTGAAGTGATTCAGAAAACTATTCTATTTGTACTATAACGGATCAACCCCTTGTTTTTCCCCTTTGATTCTCGAATGCTCAGATGATTGGGCCCCCTGGCCAGGGAATTAAATCTTACATCCGCGATAGTTCATATACTTTTTTTAATAAATTATCAAAAAGAATATTAAAAAATAAATAAAGATCAATTTATTATAAGAAGTTTTGACTTTTTTATCTTTTCATTTTTTAAAACGAAAAATCTTGTGTTTTTTGTTTATATAAAGAGTCAAACAATATTTTAATCCAATATCTCATATTAACTAATATTTTTAGGTCATTCGATGAAAAGTTCTTTCGATATTTTTTAATTAACGGTTAGTCCAAACATTTTTCATTTGGTTCAAAAAAGTATCTCACCTTATGGCAGACTCTGAAGTATTATTTCTTCTCTTGTACTAAAACTTAAGAAAAATTGTCAAAAGAGTAATCAAGGTACATTTTGGAACATAAAAATATGAGGCGGACTAAGTGCAAAATATACTTAACTCTTAGGGACTAAACATTAAATCCATAGTTTTTTGTCAAATAAATTAGTTTTTTTCGTAACTTGTAGATTACAAAAACCCCATGCATTTTATAAAAATTGTCATAGTGCACACGCCTATACGTGTGCAATCATTCCGCCAATGTCCCAACTTCTCCCAAAATATTAGGATTGTGCGAGTCGGGTTTTGATAAGAGATTTAATTCAAATTGTATTTGATAAGGATGTATTTTGTATTTTATATATATGAGAGCAGGGACGGAGCTAGTAAGGGCTCAGTGGGGGCTTGTGCCCCTACAGAAGTTTAAAAAAATAAAATAAAAAAGTAGGTATGTAAAAATATTTGGGATCGAAGTTAAACCCGAAAAGTTTTTGGGGCATTTTTTAAATAGATTGAACTATCTAAAGTTTTTAAAACCTAAGATGAAACAAGCATTTTTTTTGTTATCTCCCCAAATCAAACGGCAGAGACCCTACTACACAAATCTATTTTCTCTTCTCTCCTCAAGTTCTCCCTTAACCAAGCCCACTACTGTTTCCAACTAGTTTCGCCATCTGCTTCTCCTCTCTCATCCAACTGCTTATCCTCTCTCATTAACAACAATAGGAATACGCATACTGATTTTTCTGTCTTAGACTCCTATTATTTGTTTGGTTGTTTGCATATGTTAAATTTTGTTTAATTAGTTGAATTGTATTTGTTTGTTAAAAGTTATTTGGATACTAAGATTCTAATTATGTATTTACATATGGTTTCTAGATATGAGTTTAGTTAGGATTCTATTTATAGGGTTAAATTCTAGATTTAGTTTTAGGATGAAATTGTGATGGATTTTAAGAATATTGTAGATATAAATTTGGGGTAGATGTTGTTTAACTTTAGCAAAAATTATTTCTCTTTTCATTAGATTAAATAAATATTTTAGTAATTATTTGATAAATACTAAAAAATAACCTTTAAAAAATTTGTCTTGGGGAATTTTCGCCCCCGAACCCCCTAAAATTACCTTTAAATTAGCCCTCACTCTTAAGAAATTCTATGTAATACCCCGTATTTTTATGGCTTTTAAAATTGGGGATTTATTAAATTTAAATTGAGATATTAATTTAATATTAATTCGAAAATTTATTTTTATATTTACTAACGTGATGTGAGTTAGTAATTATGGGAAAGTTGTTGAATATTACTAGACGAGTAAAGTAATATATGAGATTCATTTTAAAAAAAAAATTGTCACGAGTGAATTAAATGACAATTATGGAAATTTAAGTCGGGACGCGCCTGTGTCATGTCAGGATTAAATTATTATTATTATATAAAGTGAATAAATTATAAGTTTCTCGTATGGTCGTTTTGAGTGTGCCAATATGTCCGGAAGGGTCTAGATAGTCAAAATAATATACCCGGGGGTTTAGTTTTGGTCTCGAGGCGTTTTTAGGCCTAATTAACACCACAGGAGGGCGTTTTGGACATTTTACATTTTTGGGCTTGAAAACCCACGAAAATTCTAAGGGAATATCAGATGGTAAGAGTCACCTTCTAGGGTTAGAAACACCATAAATCAAAGACGACCATTGGAGAGGAAGATGAGAGGTTTTTCAAGGAGTTTTAGGCCAAGAACTCCACCGTTTGCGCCGTTGCCGCCAAACGTTAGATCGTACAACGAGGATCACAACCACAACAAAATCTCCACAAATATGAACCAAAAATTCTCAGGCAAGTATCTATCTTGCTCTATTTCAGTTAATGCTCCAATATTATTAGCCTAGGATTGATTAGGACTAGTGTTTGTGAAAGAAAAACCTATTTTGGAGATTTGAATTCGCATGTTGTATGAGTAATAGATGTATTCTGGAAACCCAATTCATACATAGAGGTTAAACCACGAAATTACAGTAGTTAAAGAGTATGAAATCTGGTAAAAGGATGGGAAGAAACCAAACAAAAGAAATATTAGGGTTCTTGATGTTTTTATGGATTATGCCCTTTTAATTCGTTATTCATGATGAAAATCCGCATGCTTGACGTAGGAAATCACTTATTTGAGGTTATAATACTTGTAGTATAAATTATTGGGAGTTTGGTAGTTAAATATATTGTTTTGGATGATGTTAGAAGAGAAAACCCGTAACTGGAAATTCTGCAGATTTGCCATACCTGCTTGATCGATCGATCGACCTTAGAGTATCGATCGATCGATGCTTCGATCGATCGAACATCTGCCTTAGATCGATCGATCCTTCCTGTATAACTCATGTTCCTTTTTTAATAGGTTGTTCCAACTTAAACGATTAGACATTCTTGGATATTAATGTTAGAATATTTTGGGATATAAAGAAGACCAGTAGGACTTTAGAAATATATGGAACCGTTGATGTAAGGCGAGATTAACATTTCACGGGGGTGTTTTACATATAAAGGACAATGGGAATACGTGTTAAAGGGTGAGACTCTTAAGGAAGTTACGTTGTAAAATGAATAAGTACCTACTGAAATTACACTTGGGAAGATAGGAATCCACGAGTGTTACGTAGTAAGTTGGAATAATTCCACAAATTAAAATAAGAGACAAACCGTTATACGTGATAACTAAATAATGAGTAATAAGGATAAATATCATAATTATGGGTTGTGAGAGTGCACCTAAATTTGGTATGGGAATAGTAGTATACATATATGACTGTGTTTATGCATATATTATATACGTGTAAAAATCATACCCGCGCTACTTGCTATCCCTGAGGTTACCGCGCTGGGACAGTCTTATCTCGATGTGACCTTTATGGGGGATATTGACTCATACCCTAGAACATAAGAATCCTTGGTACAGGCTATTGGATCTATAGTCAGACGGTCCTAAGAGACGTGAGGGTATGTGCTAACCTCTTAGTGACTTGAGACTATGATTCGCCTCATTTTGTATGTGTTTTGTGTTAATACAGTTCGAGAGTGATTCCGAACTAGTATTTCCCTTAGTACGAGTGATACGGGGACTGGATAGCAGAGTATGCCCGCATCATAGATTTTATGTGGGGTGCTGTTAGAATATATATATATTATATGAGTATTTAATATATATTTAAATCTGGAATTTGGGAACTACCTGCTGTGACTATGGTACGTAATAAAAGAATAATTATTTCAACTGGGGAATAAGTGTTTGAAAAGTATGATATATTACTGAGAAACTTTATTATCAAATAAGGCTTATGTGAGAACTTTGCTGTTAAATAAAATTAACCTCCTTAGCATTTGAAATTGTCGGCATGAGACCTTACGAGTAACTTAAGATAAGATAAGTTAAACTGTTGGGAGTATTTGTGCGATAGGTGTGCACATTAGAAGAGAGGTGAGAATTTTTCAAGGGTGTGACGCACTAATATGTTGGTTGCATTAGCTGGTAAGCATTTTAAATACTTGCTAAACTAATTTTAAACTGTTTTACAATTGAACTCTGACCCGTTTTCTACTTTCTCTTCTCTTTTGTATATATGTATATATTACAGGTGCCCAGCCACAGGGGCGTCTTGCATAAGATCCTTTGGAAGGAACGCACTGCAGCTTAGGTGGGAGTTGCAGGCCTCTTGCTTAGACGACCTCATTGTTGATTCCACTTCTAGCACTATTTATTCAGTTGGTCATGTGTTGTCCTTTTCCACTATTCAGTTGTTTTATCGGAGATTGTGATTCGTTTATTTCCAGTATTTATACTTTGGGATTTATTTCTGTCAGGATGTTTTTCTTTAAGTTTTAAAGTTGGAATTAATTAGTTGGATGTTTAATTGCTTGGATCATATGTTCCAGTATAGTTGTTGTGTGATTCTTGAACTATCAATTATGTAAAGTTTTAAATGTTGGTTGTTAAAATAAAATTTGGAAATTGATGTCTAAAAATGGTTTGACACTTAGCTTAATTATTTAGGGTGTTTAATTGGAAAAGTTATTTTTGCGACAGTGATGCTAAGAATGAACAAACTGTTCACCTTGATTATAATTTAATAAATGACTGATCACCCGGTATTTAATTAGGCGGGGTGTCACATTCTAGCTACGTCCCTGTTTGACAGGACTTCAAATTTTGTAGATCACCAAGGTGGGCTTGGCTTTATATAATGAGATGTATTACTTGCAGCGGGTTTGGTCATCGGGTGCTTTAAATGCTTGTACACTTGACCAATATGCTTGTATAGTCAACACATTAGTCAAGTGTGAGAGTGCGCTTACGTTCAATGTCCGAACTTATTTAATTATACTTTAGTTTTATCACCATAATTAATTAAATCCTAAACATGCATCTAATGTGATTGAACACGATAAATTTATCTAGTATGCAATCCAAAAAATCACAAACACAAATTCAGGAAAAATCCCCAAAGGGGAAAAACCATTTATTTCACTATATATTGTAAACCTCGGCTTACATATACGTAGAGAAATACAACGTGTTTGACAAATGAATACCTGCAGGTGTCGGTTCGTTGTCATCAGCAAGAGATCCCTCAAGAGCTCCAATAGTTAGCAGTGGAGACAGGCTTCCTTCTCCACAAGATGTATTCCAAGAATGAGAAATATGATCAAAAGGGCTTAACAATGATTCACATATATGATTTGGTATTTTTGGTGAATCAAAATAGGTTTTAACCTAAAATAATGAAGTCTTAAATCGCAACAGTTTTGCAGAAAACGAAGTTGTAAAAGACTTGCAAAATCTTGATTTTCGAGCAGGTATTTATAGCAGTGAAAAATCCAAGGCGGCGCAATGTCATTCGACTGAAATTTGCATGTTATTTGAATGATATTTGCATGTCGTTTGAATGACATTAGACGTCGTTACATCCCTCAAGTAACGACCATAGAAACTACATATTAAAAACCAAAATAGTACGTCGTCGTCTGATGCATTGAAGAAATGAGGTATCTTGCGACTTAAGAAATCACATGAGATGTTGTTTGATCAAGTCGTTTGAACGACACTGTCATGTCGATTGAACGACTAAAACAAAATTTTTATTTTTAAATAACTAGTCTTGTTTTTATAAAATACGAACAGTTATAAAACCATTTAAAAAATCTCCCAAATATGTACGTGAATATTATTAACTTCAATTAAACATTATACCTTTAGCAACATTGAGATAGTGGAGATCGGTTGAAGATGCATGCCTTATGTTGAATGATGATGGGCGCGTGTGATGATACGTGCTGCTAGAGGTTTCGATAATGGACCTCAAGTATGGACATGTGAAGACATGCCAACTGAAGTAGTACATAACAATATATGGCATATTAACTGTGATCTAGGACAATATAGAAATTCCTAGATTCTAGACGAACATTTATAAAATCATGTCCTTACGAATCTCTCCCTATGTCTACGCCAGAACATACATAAAAAATTCAAATTATGCATCCCCCCAAAAAAATCCTATGACGTACAATCTCATATCCCCCCAAACCCATAAATGGAAATATAAAAGTACATTCTTCAAGATCTTCAAAGATTTAATTCTCTAATATTTCTTTGTCAACATCAGTGTGTGCAAAAAATGATCCTCAATTTGTACCTACACACATAAGACAAGAAACAAATATCCGTGATGCGAAAATATTCATAATAAAATGATAAGCATATAAACAATATCAATTAATCGTAATCAAATCATTAAATCAAATAATTCTACTCCCCCGTAATTCGTTCTCCCCCTTTTTATGATGTCCTCAAATAGACAAATAAGAAGAAACATAGCAACGTATACGGAGAGTGTCACAAAGTAATAAACTTCTCTTTTTGAATTTTTTAAATTTTTTCTTACAAAAAATATACAACACATAATCACCCCATGAAAGAACACTATGAAAATGAAGTCGATGATAGCGAAAATCTAGGGGTGTGAATAAATTCGATAAGAAAATCAATGTAAACATTCATAATATATGTGCACGATGAATTTTGGACAGTCCTAACGAATGAACTCAAAGTCATCTTTAGGTGTAAAAATGTTGAATGTAATTGACACCGACTCAATCTAATCAACAAATCAAAGTCTAAAATGATTTTCACACTAATAACGTCTATAACTATGTAAAGCCTTTTCAAGACTTTATTAGTACGTGAAAACTCGCTGATTTAGTTCCAACCGAAATCCCTCATATATAATAAAGATCATATTTTTCTATTCTAATCATATAAAACTAAAATTGTTTGGCCTTGGCTACTTTTTTCAAAGACACACTTTTTTGGCTCTTTTGAAATCCTTTGGGCCTTGGCTACTTTTTACAATGCCACACTTTTTAGGCTCGTTTTAAACGGTGTCTTTCTCGCAAAGGATAATGATGACTGTTGTAGCCCTTTCCTGTGAATATTTATCATTTTTCACAGTAAAAAAAATTCCTCACGGACAACGGTTCTTACATGCACTGCTTTCATTGTCAAGTTTTATCGCATTTGGTTCGTTTTAAAGACATGATTGAGATGACAATGATAAGTACCCAAACGTGTATATTTTATACCCTGAATAGACATATTTTAATTGCTAAATCTTGGCAAAATTAGGTCTTATGTGCGTAATTATCTATAGTGCAAGCTTGATTGCAGTTGCAATTTTAAAAGCTCCATTTCGAGAAAATTTGCATCAAGAAAGGGCTAAATCACCTAATCTTTAACCATAACCTAGCCCAGACCTGGCCTAAACCTGTCCCGAACATCGTGTGTGTCTAGTTTGTACTTTTATTATTTTTTATATATTTTTATTTTGAGTCGTTTTATTTTTAGGATTTGTTATAGATTTATTTAGAATTTTCTAGGTTTTAATTTCTATTTTATTTTTATTAGTGTATTTTTCTTTTTATTAGTTTTTAATTTTTAATATATATTTTATTTTATTTTATTTTCATTTCTTTTTAGTTTCATTTTCATTTTCATTTTTTTACTTTATGTCTTTTATTTATTAGAATTTTATTTTTAGATTTTAATTTTATTTAGTTTTAGTGAGATAGTTTTATTTTTATTTTTTTAAGGATACAAACTTAAACACACACACACACACATCACTCACTCAACCACACTCCTTACCATACACATACGCACACACACACACCCAACTATACCCTCCTTATCTTCCCCAACCTCACTCTCTCTCCTCTCACTAAAACTCCATAACCAAGACCTTTTCTCTCTCTTATCCACAAAACTTACCAACCTACAAACCCATTTCAATCCAACAACCCAAACTCGAAAACCACCCAGCCTGTGCCCCTTACCCGCTGCTATTTTCGGCAACCACCAAACAACCCATTACCCATCAACCAAGCCATATACCATCTCCATTTGGCCCACTGTCAACCCAAACCTGTTCCCCTGCCAAAACCCAATCGACCCGTTTATCCCTACCCATACCCGGATGCGACCCCAAACTGAACCCAACCAATATTTCGGCGACCTATCGACCCAGTGGTCAAATCCCACACTACCCAAAACTAACTCACAGCCCGCGATTCTCCGTGGAAGCAACTCGACGCCAATCCAACCCGGATATCCGGTGTTTAACCTACTGTAGTCCAATCCCGAAGACCGAACTCGGAGATATCATGCCTGCCAAAATAAAAGCCTAGACAAAATAAAAAATAACCCCATGTGTTAAATGCCCTTTACCCCTTTTCCCAAATTAACCCCCAATTAACTTCTTATCCCAATTCCAAAAATACCCCCAATCACCATTAAACAAATATGATTTCTTCTCCCACATGCTCTCATCATCTCATTCACATGCACATGTGTGCATATTTCCCACCTTACCCGCACCCCATGCCTACTATTTTAAGAAGAATAAGACCCAAATAAAAGTGGAGAATTCTAGAGTTAGAGAGAGGAAGAAGGCCATTATTTTTAGAGTAGTTTAGTTTAGAAAAAAATATAATAATTGAGTGTCGTAATTATTTGAGATATTTATTGAAGAAGTGAAGATTATTTGCAATTCAAGTGGAATTTGGTTTGATTACTCTTCTCTACTCTTTCATTTTATGCTCTTAATTGATTATTATTTTTATTGGATGATGATTATTGAAGGCTAATCATCCCATTCAAGGGATGAATTGAAATCCTCATGAATCCAATTTGATTTAATTTGTCAATTTTAATTTTGTTAGTTTCCTTTGATTAGTAAATTTAATTCCTACTTATTTTCACATTGAGAAATGGAAAATCATCCTTGAGAAAGGATTGAGAATTGTATTATCATTTGCTCATTTGATTCAAACTAGAGATAGTCTTATCACTTGATTAAACTGCTAGTATAATATTCATCTATTCTTGTTTTTATTATTGTCAAATTAAAATTAGTTAAATGAATTGATCCTAGCGGGTGATTTATTTGATTAATTTTAATGCAATTAGATTAGTGTGTGTGGGAATTAAACTTACTTTTCTAAAAGAATATTCAATTAATTCATTAGTGTAATGAGAATTAGCTTTTGAATTAAATGCATATTTTGGAAATTGATGAAATTAAAATAGTGCAAGCTATATTGATTTGCGCAAATTGAGGGTGGATTTTCCATCCTTTGAATATTTTCTCTCATTTAGTTACATCTCACTCATTTTCATCACTCACTAGTTTATATTTTTCATACTTTTAATTTAGTTTGATTATCATTTTCTATATAGTTATTAGTTTATATTCACCTTAAATCTCAAAATTGTTTTAATATTGAAAAATCTAAAAGTAATTAGAAAAAGTAAAAAAGTCCAAAAAGAAAATAAATAAAAAAATGAGTGACATTAGTTTTCCTCTCGTTTCACTCCTTTGATTTGGATTGATACCTCACTTACCACTATATTCTAGTTTGTTATATATTTTTGTAAGTAATTGAGGATTTTAATTATATAGGCTTTTCACAACGATGACATACCAAAAGGCCTGTCTATTAGAAAACACTTCGGCCAACATATGATAGACAAGTACAATAATCACATAAATTCATGCATGTGTGCATTTAAGGAGATAAAGAGCCAAACATGTAGAAAGATATCACTAATCACATCGAAATGACTCCAAACAATATAAAGCACATGGATGAAATGATGTAGCGTCTCAAATCACTATCAAAAAGTCATGTGGAATATGGAAATGATGGTGTGACTTTGGCCATCCTAAGTGTTCATCCATAAAAGGTATAAAAAGAAATACAAAAATCAGTGTTTTTTCAAAAAAAAATGTGTAAGACAAAAATCTTTTTGTCTTTTTAAATTTTTTTATCGAAAATAAAATCTTTTTGGCTTTTTCAATTTTTACTCAAAAAAATAGAAAATCTTTTTGTATTTTTCTAAAAAATATGAAGAAAAAAATATAATACACAAAAGAATGGTACAAATGACACAGTCTAGAAATATGAACCATATGATATGAGCTTGAAATATATATCCTATACTAAACATGGTAACAACCCTTCCGTCAACTGTGCAGATTCCTAAAGACTTCTTAAGACTCTCGAATCGAAGGGCATCTTAAGGCTTCATGAGAATATCGATAATTGGAGGTCGGTGGACACAAAATTCAAGGACCCGACTTTCTCTTTTACTAACTCTCGGATAAAGTGCTAGCGTATCCAAATGTGCTTTGTGAACGAATACTGGACTGTACTTTCGGATATGTGTATCACACTCATGTTATCACAAGATATAGTCACGGTGTCCTATGAAATCCCATAATCCTCTAACATCTGCTTCATCCACAGAAGTTGCGTGCAACAACTCCTGACGGCTATGTACTCGGCCTCCGCAGTAGATAAAGAGATGGAGTTTTGCTTCTTGCTCAACCAAGAGATAAGAGCTTAACCAAAATAGAAACACCCACCATAAGTGCTCCTACATCCATCTGCATCTCCGACCCAAATGGTATCCGAATAGGCGAATTAATGGTCGTCAATATCAAAGGAATACCAAATACCGTATGAGAGAGTCCCACTCACGTATTTGATAATATGTTTAAGAGATAGACTCTTTCGCGGACGCCTGATATCACGCACAAACTTCAATAATAAAGGCAATATCAGAATGAATGGAGTCAAGTAAAGAAGACTGCCTATCATACTCCGATACAAGGTTTACTCTATGTCCTTGCCTGAATCGTCCTTGCTAAGCTTAATTGAGGTACTCACCAGGATACGTGCGTGCTTCGCGGAGTCTAAACCAAATTTCTTCACAAGGTCTCATACATACTTGGATAGGGAGATGAACAACCCATCCTCTAGCTGAAAAACCTGTAGACCAAGGAAGAATATAATCTCACCAGTCATGATCATCTCGAACTCACTCATCTCCTCCTCAAAGTTGTGAGCATGTGGATCTAAAGACTATGTCGTCCACATATACTTTGGCAATCAAAATATCGCCTTTTCCTGTCCTAATAAACAATATCTTATCTACTCCCCCTCTCCTGAAGGAACAGGCCAAGCGATAGGATGCTTCAAACCATTCAGGGCTTTTCTAAAATAATAGACGTATTCAGGATGCTTAGGGTTTTCAAACACTTTTAGTTGTTCCACATAAACCACCTCCGGTAGAATGTCATTCAGAAAGTCACTCTTGACATCCATTTGATATAACTTGAAGCGCAGATAATATGCGATGAAGAGTAGTAAATGGATATATTTGAGCCTCACAATAAGAGCAAATGTCTCCTCAAAGTCTACACCCTCAATCTGTGTGTAGCCCTGATCGACAAACCTTGCCTTATTTCGTATAATGGTACCATTCTAATCCATCTTATTCTTATAGATCCACTTGGTACCAATCACGTTCTTCTCACTTGGCTGGGGGGCAAGTTCCCAAACATCATTATTTTTAAACTGATGTAAATCATCCTACATAGCGGATATCCAGTGTTCATATTTGGGTGCTTCTTTGACGTTCTTGGGCTCGACTTTAGACATGTAGCAAGTAAGCTAACCATGTTCTCTAGCTGAGCATGAGTTTTGACACCTAAAGTAGGATCTCCTAGAATGGCAGAAGACTTATGACTCTTGCAAACCCAAGCAGGAGTGTCCCCTAAATCAGGAGTAAGGTCCACCCTGGGTGTGAGAGGGACAATGGGATCATCACATGGAAGTTCGTCATCCTCACACAAAAGGCTAGAATCAGCAAATGCTGACGATTCGTCATCTTGCACGGTGACATTTATTGACTCCATAACCTTAGAGATGCTTAGGTTAAAATCCCGGTATGCTCTACTTGTCAATGAATATCCTAACAAAATTCGCTCATCGCTCTGGGAGTTAAACTTTCCTAATTACTCTTTATCCCTAAGAATGTAGTCCTTACTCCCAAAGACACGAAAATACAAAAGGTTGGGCTTCTTACCTGTCCATAATTCATATGACGTCTGAAGTGTGTGTGGATGAAGATATACCCTATTCACCATGTGACACGTGGTAGACACAGCCTCTACCCAAAATCTCCTAGGAACTCTATAATCTAGAAGCATAGATCTAGCTATATCTTTAATTGTCTGATTCTTACTCTCAATAATCCTATTTTGCTGAGGATTTTTCACGGTCAAAAATTCATGTTTGATTCCAACTCTATCATAGTAAATATTCATTTTTGCTTCCTTAAATTCAGTGCTGTTGTCACTACGCATTCTATTGATAGTGACACCATGTTGATTTTGCAAAATACGACACTTGGTCGTAATAAACTCTACAGCATTGAATATCTCTCTCAGGAAACCTACTATGGAATAATGAGAGAATCATCTACCATCATGTGGATATACCTAATACCAACCAAACTCTCAGTGCGAGTAGGACCCATAAGATCCATGTGAATCAACTCAAGCATATGTGTAGTGTTAATGGAGTTTAACTTTCGATGGGGACTACAGACTTGTTTTGCCAGTTGATAGTGTCCACAAACCACATAAGTTGGCTTCCCAAGTGATGTCAAGCCACGTACTAGGTCCTTCTTAGCTAAAATCTCTAGCTGTCTAAAATTAACATGGCCTAGACATTGATGCCACAGATCCATAGAAGAGATAGTGGCACTGTTGCAGACAAATATGGACTTGGGCACAATATCATAGCAGTTATCTTCTGTCCTCACCCCTTGCAATAGACATTTACCAGCTTTATCATAAACGTTATACTCCTTTCGGTAAAACTTTATTGCAAAGTCAGCGTCGCACAACTGGATAATGTTGAGAAGGTCTGCTTTCAAACCTTTGGCATACAAAATGTTCTCTAGCTTAGGAAAACTGGGGATCTCGAGAGTACCTCATCCTACAATGCTAGATTTTCTCCCATCTCCAAAGGTAACTTTACCTTCCTTTATTTCCTTAAAGTAGGTAAAAAATAATACGTCACTTGTCATGTGCCTAGATCACCGACTATCAAAATACCACAGTGAGGTATTATGAGCTTTAAGAGAAACATGAACATCAAGGGATTTTACGTCATGATTAGGCACCCAAGAAGTGATAACCTTGTGTTTGCCCTTGTCATTGTTCGTTCTAGATGCGATGTTGGAAGTATCCACTAACGGTGAAGATGTCCGTTGGAGTTATTCCATCAAACTTTGAGAGGTGGTGACTATAAAACTTAATTTTCTCTCTAAGACTAGTAAGTTCACTAGTGTGGTGTGACGGATCATGTGTACGTCGAGTCCTTGCCGAACTATAGAAATACTCTTTAAGGATGCCTTTCCTCTTGTAATAAGTACAAAATACAGGATCTTAGGCCGACCTTGATTTACTTTTCTTGGTCGTACTCTTCTTTGGGGTTTTGGTGGATGGCCATATGGATTCGTTGTAAAATCAGGAATCGGTTCTGGTTCTATATGATACATGGAAGCACCGTCAAAACCTATTCCTTTACTTTCACCAAACCCTAAAGCGGGGCTGAGGAGCATTTTTTCCATCTTTTCAGATTTGTCCTGAATCTTTACCTTGACCTCTCGGGCTATCTCAAGATCATAAGTGAGTTGGGATACAAGGGCTTCAAGTTTCTTCCAAGTCTCACGGATGAAAGGAGCTCACTCGTAAGACTAGATACTTATTTGTTCAAGTCCCCTTTCACTTTTTCAAAACTACTATCTCTCTCTCTCCTCAAAAGTGCTATCTCTCTCTCTCTCTCTCTCTCTCTCTCTCTCTGTATCTACACAAACTTTCTCTCTCAAAAAGTCACGCTAATCGTGGACTCTCTCTCTCTCTCTCTTGTTTCTTTTAAATCTTTCTTTAAAGCGATGATCCTAAGAGCTAACCCTTTATTTTTCTTTTCAGTTTTAAAAGACTCAGTATATAAATCGGCGTACGCACGTTTTAGGTCACACTTGCTCTCACTTATAACATCCTCACCCTCACTCACATCGTTTCCACTATCGAGGTGTCCTTACGAGATAACATCCTCATCGTCGTGATACGCACTAGACTTACTCACAAGACTAGACATGAATGTGATGAAGTTGCATTCATGTGGTGATTCGCCTCCTGAATCCACCGACTCGACCTCATTGTCATTATTAAGGGTGGCGTTTAAATCATTTTTGCCTTTGCCTTGACACTTTAATCTGGTTTCACACTCAAAGACTTTATGACCTCTCTCATCGCACTCGTAACACCTCTCCTCCTCTCTTAGGGGTGTCCTTTTTGTCTTTATCAAATTTCTTTTCAGATTTAATTGTCTCAAAACTCTATTTGTCTTTAAAATTGCCATTATTTTTTAGTTTGAGAAACTTCTTGAATTTTTTAGAAAACTAGGCAGCCAAATCGACTAAATCAAAATCATATTCAAAATCTGACGTTTCTTTCTCTCTCCTTTTAGAAGACTCTTCTCGCTTTCTAAATGACTCCTCACCTTTCCTAGACTGAGCATTAAGTGTAATCCCTTTCTCTTTAGGTTTAAATGTGTTGGGAAACATATCAATTTCATAGGTATGGAGGTCTCCTACAAGGTCTTCTAACCTAAGAGAATCTAACATTCCTAAAGAGTTAAACACAATGACTTTTGGGATAAAACAGACATGCAATGATCTTAAAACATTTTTAACTACTCTAGTGTCAGGATTTTTTTCATCAAGATTAAGGCATAAATTAACAATATTGGACAGGCGTGCATAAAACTCATCAAAACATTCGGATTCAATCCTAGTTATGGTTTCAAATTGAGTAGTTAAATTTTACAATTTTGATGCTTTAACCGCATTAATTCCTTCACGAGTAAGTTATAAAACATCCCATACCTCCTTAGCCGTGGTGCACATCATAATTTAGCGAAACTCATATGGAGTGACGACTCTAGATATAACACTTAAACCACGTGAATTAAAATTACTCCACTTAAACTCTTTTTCAGTCCACAAAGACACTGTTTTGGGTCATATTTCATTACCAACAACATGAGTGGATGCAGTCCACCCTCTTTCACAAGTGATCCAGACTCTTTCATCAATGGCTTTTAACGACGACCTCATACGGGCTTTCCAATATGCATAGTTTGTCTTGTCAAAAACTAGCATTCGATTATACAAGTTTTCCATTTAACTTTAGCTTTTTCAAAAATTAATTTTTTCAAAAAATTGATATCCAAACAAATTTTGCGAAAAAATTACACTGTAGAATTGTGTAATTGGCTCTGATACCAATTTGAGAGTGTGCTTACGTTAAATGTCCAAACTTATTTAATTAAACTTCTATTTTATCACCCGAATTAATTAAATCCTAAACATGCATTTAATGTGATTGAACATGATATATTTATCTAGCATGCAATCTAAACTATCACAAACACAAATTCAGGAAAAATCCCCCAAAGGGACAAAACCATTTATTTCACTATATATTGTAAACCTCGACTTACATATACATAGATAAATACGATGTCTTTGATAAATGAATACCCATAGGCATCATTTCATTGTTGTCAACAAGAGATTTCTCAAGAGCTCCAACACTCAGCAGTGGAGACAGGCTTCCTTCTCCACTATATGTACTCGAAGTATGAGTAATATGATAAAAAAAAGGTTTAACAATGATTCACATATATGATTTGGAATTTTTGGTGAATCAAAATAGGGTTTAACCTAAAAGAATGAAGTCTTAAATCGAAGCGACTTTGCAGAAAATGGAGTTGTAAAAGACTTGCAAAAATCTAATTTTCGAGCAGGTATTTATAGCAGTAAAAAAATCTAAGGCGGCACAATGTCATACGAATGATATTTGCATGTCGTTTGAATGACATTAGATGTCGTTAGATTCCTCAAGTAACGACCATAGAAATGACATATTAAAAATAAAAACAATACGTGGTCATTTGATGCATTGAAGAAATAAGGTATCTCGCGACCTAAGAAACGACATGATATGTTGTTCGATCAAGTCGTTTGAACGACATATGAAGGTTGTTTGAATGACACTGTCTTGTTGTTCGAACGACTTGAACAAAAATTTTATTTGTAAATAACCAGCCTTGTTTTTATAAAATATGAATAGTTATAAAACCATTTAGAAAATCTCCCAAATATGTACGTGAATATTATTAACTCCAATTAAACATTATACCTTTAGCGATGTGGAGATAGTGGAGGCCGGTTGAAGATACACGACTCATGTTGAATGATGATGGGTACGTGTTGATGATACGTGCTTCTAGATATTCAAATAATGGACGTCAAGTATGAACGTGTGAAGACATGCCGACTGAAGTAGTATGTAACGGTATACGACATATTAAATGTGATCTAGGACAACACAAAAATTCCTAGATTCTAGACGAACATTTATAAAATCATGTCCTTACAAAGTGTACAAGCATTTAAAGCACCCGGTGCAAAATTTCGGTGCATATATTATTTTTATTATATAATAGTAGTTATTAGCATGTAACCCGCACGATGCGCATGCGTATTATAATATTAAATAAAATATAAAGTAACTTTGAAAATATAAAACAAACTATGAAAAACTTTGCATACTAAATGTAAAGGATCTTATTAGATGAGTTGGTGGAAGTTAAATAGATTTAGGAATGTCAAATTTACACTTTTATATTATTTTCGAACATCAAATATATACTACACTTCTAAACGTCAACTTGACCCCATTTCAAATCACACATGAAGTGTTTCTTGAGATTGAGATTATTTATCTCAAAAGAAGCTTCATGGCTCGCCTCAGAATTTAAAAAAAAAAAATTCCCAATGGATCTTTTCGTATCCGTTGCACATTTACCCCATACCTTTTATAAACATTCCCTATTTACAAGGCATTTCTCTCTAAAAAAACAATCGATTGAAAGGTTAAAAAAATATTTTACATAAGTAAAAACTTATTTCAATCCCCCCAAAATAATTCTTCTGGGCAAAAAAGACCGGACTATGGGTAGAGACTAAGATTTACTCAACAAATAAAAAATTTCAATCATTATTTAAACACAATTAATTTTATCAAATGTAAAACATAAAAAAATCGATCTCACCTTTACAAAAAAAATATTTAATTAAAAAGACACTCATTCTATATTAAAGAAAAATCTGAATTCTGAATTTGAAATTTAAAAACTCAGTCTGACGTTTGAATCTAAAAAATATTTTTATTTTTATGTCTTAATGTACATTTCAAAATGAATGTATCTAGACTTATTCGGATCCATACTTGAGATTAAGAGGAAAAAATAAGCAACCCAAATAAATACAAACAAAGAAAAAAATAAGTTCAACTTTTAGTGAAAAAAATATGTTTTATCAAAATTAAAAACAAATATGATTTAAAGGGAAAAAACTAAGTTGAACAAAATAACAACACATCTAATTTTAAGGAGAAAAATACTCATCTTTAGTCCGCCCTTGATACGCTGAGGGAGGGCGTAATTAACGGTGAGGACTCTTTAAACAACATATGTGATGGGGTTCTCAAGGTGCGAAGAAAATTAAACGCACACACCATAAGCGACAAACCAATTTAAAAGCATATAACATAAGAAATTGATCTCCATAAACTTTTTAAAACATTCATTGTGAGTTCAAAATGGAACTGAACTGAATCAAAAAGGTAGCCAGGATAGTATACTTGAACTGGAAATATCAAATAACCTCTGGAGTAGAAAATAGAAATCCTTATCAACAACAATAAAATAAAAAATAAATTTGTCAAAAGATAACATAGTGCCATTGAAGCTGAACCCCATAATGTCTTCCTTTTAGGGGATTATTATCAAAAGCACTGCAATCCTTGCATAGTTTTAAATAATATCAAAATTAAATAATATAAATAAGAAAACATAACTCATTATGGTTGTTAGATACGTAATCTTACATAATCAGATACTTAAATCATTGTTTAAATAATTTATCAAAGGAAAATTGTTAGTCCATATACACAATCATCATTAGCGCCTCACCCACTTCAAAAATTTAACGGCTCGCTTAAAGCCCACAAACGATAAAAAGTGAAAGAAGGAATATATTAATTTAATATGTTTAAAAACCACACAATGAGAGAGAGAGAGAGAGAGAGAGAGAGAGAGAGAGAGAGAGAGAGAGAGAGAATACCTTAAATTGGCAACACTACATATTAATCATTAAAAGTGGGGAGACTATACCACCAATTCATACCTTAAACTGACAGGAGTATAGATTTGAGTTAGATTTTCAAACAAAACTATTTTAATGAAAATCGCACACAAATATATGAATGGCAACTAATAATATGTACAGCTATTGAGTGTAAAGATGTAAGGAAAAAAAAACTCACCCTATGAAGTTAAAAAAGGTGAAAAGGTACACAAAGAAAAAACCAACGTGAAATCCAATTTTCAATTATAAATTATAACACACACACACACACACACATAAATATAGAAAAAATATACCTAGAGCATCAATACTTGCTGCAATAAAAACTTGACAAAGGAAAAATCAAAGAGGTCTATTTATCAAACATTACCCCATTACAAACATCCTCTATATAAACATACTCACACACCAACTATGTAAGGACATAATTTCCAATTAAGTCCGTTGTATGTTTATTTGACTTATTCTCGAAAAAAAACATGTTTGAGTCATAAGTATATTTTTTATTATCACGATTCCACACGGACTACGATATATTGAAGTTTATTGAAGACATTATGGAAAATCTTCAAAGATTTATCACGCCGCTTTATGGTGCAAATTTCGTCTTTAAGTCAAATTCCGTTCCGAGATCACTAAGGTATGAATGCGTAATTTTAATGGGACTCGAAATTGATTTTAATATGTTTAACGATGATATTTTATTAAGAAAATCATTTTAAAATGTTTTTAAAGTGTTTCAAAGTGTTTACACTTCTTTTTATTCTGATAAGGATGTTTAGAGTTGTATTTTATACAAACTCTATTTTGCTCTGTTGCTAAAATGACATCAAACGACATTAACTGTTGTTCGAACGATATAGCCATCTAGTTCGAGCGACAACTACAGTCGTTCGAGCGAGCTGTCGCCTCAACAAAATTATTTAAGGCCTGGTTTTTTCAGAATTTTGTAGGATTGCAGTCTGAAAAACAATTTACAAACCAGTACGTTTTTTGCACATATTTTTCTAAGGTTTTCTAAGTCCAAAACATCCTTAGAGTTTCAAAGATCCGAGTTTTCATTCACATATGCTATTGCGATCTTTTTTTGCACAAAGAGAGATTTGTTCTATACTTGAACATTGTGTTTTGCGGTGAAGAAGCGAAGGAGTTTATGTCCAACATTGTAGATATTACAAGCTATATCGGTGGACACCGAGACATATGTGGACCCATGTGTTGTGGACGAGCATCATGGAACAAGGACTTTCTCCATGGGCTCTGTAGAGAAGTGGTTGAAGATCATAAGGGTGTCAAGTCTCGTGAGGATCGAGTCGTTGAGTAAGACTTGTGTCTGTTCTTTGTAATTCCACATCATAGTGATTGTCTGGCTTGGGCCTTCAAGGTTTTTTTCCCTTAGTGGTTTCCTCGTACATCCCGTGTTGTGAGCATTCTTTTCCTTACTTTACTTGCTTTAATTACTAGATGACTGTTTAGGATTAATCAAGATAAAAATTTGTTTAAGTTAAAATTGGTTCACAATTTGGTGCGAATTAAAATTGGAAAAAGGGTTTTTGCAAAAAGAAAGTTGGTTTTTGCCATCCTTAAAACACATTCCGTATAGAAAAAGGGGCCTACAAATTGGTATCAGAGCTAAAAATATATTTTTATTGTATTGATCCCTTGTGTTTTTCAGGATGAATTTTGGTGGTTTTGAAAGTTTTCGTGCTCCTATTTTTGATGACACAAATTATGCTTACTGGAAAATGCAAATGAGAAGTGCTTTAAAATCCATTGATGAGCGTTTGTGGTTAGCAGTTAAAAAGGGTTAGTCATCACTAGTCACACGAGAGGATGAGGTCACTAGTTTAAAACCCGTTGAGTCATGGACGGAAGCCGAACATAGACTTGCACTTTACAACTCTAAAGGTTTGCACGTCATTTCCTCACATATCACACCAGAAGAGTATAATAGAGTCATGACTTGTGAAACTTCAAAAGAGGATTTGGGATACACTTGCACTTGCTCACGAGGGCACTAGCACGGTTAGGGCATCTAAGCTACAAAATCTCACTACACAGTTTGAGACGATTAAGATGTTAGAGAGTGAGTCGTTTGATGAGTTTTATGCTAGGTTGTCCAATATTGACAAATCGTTGTTTAACTTAAGAGAGAAGATTCCTGAGAATCGTGTGATAATTATTTTTTGAGATCTTTGCTGAGTAGGTTTGATGCGAAAGTGACCGTTTTAAACTCCTTAGGTATTCTTAAAGTAGTAGATATTGTAGGTGACTTACAAACCTATGAACTAGATATGTTTACCTCCAAGCAAGTGCCAAAGAAAGAAAAGGACATTTCTTTAAAAGCCCAGAAGGAGGAAACTAAAGTTTTGGATGACGATTTCGATTTCGATTTTGAGGATGTTGCCTTGTTGGCAAAGAAATTCAAAAAATTCTTAACTTTCAAAATCAATCGAAAGATGCCAAAAAGTTTGAGAAATTCAAGAACAACAAGGTAGATTCAACCCCTAAGAATAAGAGTGAGAAATTTAATAGGGTTAAGTTGGATAAGTGTTTTTGGGTGTGAGGGGTATGGTCACAAAGTTTTCGAGTGTCCCACTAGACTTAAGAAAGAGGGCAAGAAACTGATAGCCTATAGTGCCTCCTTAAGTGATAGTGATTTGGAAGAAGGAAAGAGTTCCCCCAATGAGAGAAAGTTTATTGCTTTTTTGGCATGTCAAGTGAGTGACGATGATAAAACTTCCTATAAATATTTTCATGTGCATGACACTTCCGAGGCTATTGAATCCCACGTGAGTGTGGAATAGGAGGTTGACGTGAAAGAGTTGTAAGTTTCCTTTAATGAATTGTATGCCAAGGCGGTAAAGGTGACAAAGGAAAATTCTAAATTGTAATCTAGGTTGAATGAGCGTGCCGTAGAAAATAATGATGTTTTAATTGAGGATCTTATAGCAGGGGAGAAGAAGCTTAGGGAGAAGGTAGAGTATGTTGAGAAAGAGAGAGAGAGTCTTCGTGGTTTGATGGAGACTTTGAATAAGGAGATTCTAAAGTTTGAGGAGTCTAGGCGTGTGTTTGAGTATAGGATTTGAGAGTTAGAGGAGAATTTGAAAGACTCGAGTCAGGTGAAGTTTGACTTGGAATGTATGTCAAAAAATTTGGATAGGATATTAGGCACTATCCAAGTCAAGGGTGATAGGTTTGGTATAGGCTATGATGATAGAGTTGCTCCCATTCCCAAATTCAATACCAACCGTGTGAGAGAGTTCACTAGAAATGTGAGGAGAGGTCGACATTTTGGTAATCACTCCCACCGTCTTTACACTTGTACACATTATGGGAGGAAATGTCACCTTAGACGTTTTTGCTATGACCTTATGAATGCTCCTAAGAAGTTAAGGAATAAAGTTATTTCGATTCCCAAAACCCCCATGCATAATTTCACACCTACTTGGGTTAGGAAATCGAACTTAGAGGCTTTAGGACTTAAACTTCATGGTTCTCATTTGGTTGCACTTAAGTCTTCCCATGCTAGGTCTAAAGGATGATTGTGTTGTCATGTTGGTCATAATCTAGTCCTTGCATCATGATTTATATCTTGCCAGTGTTATGACATGTGTATCTTTTGTATAATTTTTCATTTAATTGAGTCTTATTTGAAAATATACAAAAAGATTTTGTTTTTGAAATTTTTTGAAAAAATTCAAAAGGATTTTGCTTTTATTTGAGTCAAAATATATTGAAAAACTAAAAAGATTTTCGATTTGTTTTTGTTTATGAGTCTACATGTTTGATGTGGCATATTGGTGTGCTTGGGCCCCCATCCTTTCATTATCCATGTGGCTGGGACATTTGGTCATAATTATTGATGCTTAGAATGATCTTAACCATTGTATTATGGGGTTGTTTAGAAGTTTATATGCATTTTGATTCGACTTTGTATATATGCCATCTTTGCACACATGCACGAGTTTATATGAATGTTTGACATCTCATGCATATTTGAGTTTGGTGAGACGTTCTTATCTTAATTTTGTCATCTATGCGTAAGTACACATAAGGAGGAGTTGTTCATGTAAGAACCGTTTACCGTAAGGATTGTATTAAAAAATGATGAGTGTTCACGGAAAAAGGATGCGAGAGTGAACAGTTGACTCGTCGTGAAAGCCACTGTTTAAAAGAGCCCAAAAAGAAAATCAAGGGAATAAAAATAATCATATGCCAAAATATGGGCCAATTAGTTTATGTTCATTCCAAAAGAAAAATATGATATATTTGAGGGAGTTTGGATGGATAATTTAAACGGGTTTGCACCACAAATCCTAATGTTGAAAAATCATATCATTATGCTATTGTTTGTAGAATCATCAAAATTCCGTATTTATATGCATGTTTCATTATTTAGTTTATGAAGCTCACACTTTAAATGTCACATATAGATAAAATAAAGTTTGATGATTTATAGCTATCGATTAGAGATTCTTGATCGTTTTGATGTGTTGGAATTGTGATTCATTTGTAGTAGTTCACATCCATACATCCATGTTCATATTTGAGCACATTGGTACTATGTTAGCATATAAATCACTTTGTTTTATTTGTTAATCTTCTATTTTGCTACTATTTTATAGTTTCTTCTCTTTCCGTTAACTTTTAAGGAAATTTTCATTGGACGAAACAATGTGTTTTTCAGAACTGGAACTGAGTTTTTGTTTTTTCTCGTTCAAATGAGATCTTGATGTTGCGCGAATTAATATCGCGAGAAGTCTCTGTCATTCAAGCGACAAGGTTGTCTCGTTCGAGCGACCTGCTGAGGTATTTTTCTAGTGTTTCCTTCTGTTTCAGTACCCTGGTTCATACAAACATATTTTTGGTACTGCTAGGTTGCTTCTGGACAGTTTGTTATATGCAGATTCTCATTGATTACATCCATTACTTCTTTGTGTTCATTTTTTTGCACCTGCTTAGATTGATGATTCCTTTGTGTGATTACTGTTTGCTAGCTACGTATTTGACATCTTTTGATCATTATTAGCTGGTTATTTATTTAATATATAGATATACTTCATTAATGATCTCATGCTAGATATGTTTATCTTTTTACCGGGTTATCTATTCAAGACAAAAAGGGGGAGAGATGTATGTGTGTAGGGGGAGATTTTGTTTGTTGAGCACATTGATTTTGTTGCATTACACATTAATATCATATGCATTCATGCTTATGTATTGGTATCTTAATGAGTTTGCACAAATTGTTATCCCGATTAAAATGTTGTTTACAAATTGGTATCATGTTCTGGTCACATAACAAATGATTTGGATTTGATTTTACATGTTTTATATAATTTGTTCCTCCATACTTCAATGGGTATTTGTCTGTTTCATGTGTGTAGGTATGCTTTACGGATTCGAGATTTCAAGACTACATCACATTGAGACAGTTTATGCTTGTCAGACCATCATTTACTTGCCTTGCCTTGCCTTGTCCTGTATTTTTTATTTTTTATTTTTAATTTATGGGATGGGATTTAGGCATTATATGTCTTGACGGCCCGGCTTAGGCATTTCACTGTTGGTTTTGTCCCGGAATAGTCAAAGGGGGAGATTTGTAAGGACATAATTTCCAATTGAGTCCGTTATATGTTTATTTGACTTATTCCAGGAACAAAACACGTTTGAGTCATAAGAATATTTTTTATTGTCATGATCCCACACAGACTACGACGTATTGAAGACGTTGCGACAAAGCTTCAAAGATTTATCATGCCGGTTTATGGTGCAAATTTCATCTTCAAGTCAAATTGTATTTCAAGATCACTCAGGTATGAATGCATAATTTTAATGGGACTCAGAATTGATTTTTATATATTTACGGATGCTATTGTATTGAAAAAATTAGTTAAAAATGTTTTTAAAGTGTTTCAAAGTGTTTACAATTCATTTTATTATGATAAGGATGTTTATAGTTGTATTTTATACAAACTCTATTTCGCTTTGTCCATCAAACGACATTAACTGTCGTTCGAGCGAGATCACTATGTCGTTCAAACGACATAGCCATATCGTTCGAGCGACAGCTATAGTCGTTCGAGCGTGCCGTCGCCTCAAGAAAATTATTTAAGGCATTGTTTCTTCAGAATTTTGTAGGAGTGCAGTCTGAAAAATAGTTTACAAACTAGTACATTTTTTGTACATGTTTTTCTAAGGTTTTCTAAGTCCAAAACATCCTTAGATTTTCAAAGATCCAAGTTTTGCTTCACATATGCTAGTACGATCTTTGTTTGCACCAATAGAGGTTTGTTTAATACTTGAACATTAGGTTTTGCGATGAAGAAGCGGAGGAGTTTGTGTTCCACATCGTATACATTACAAGCCATATTGATGGACACTGAGATATATGTGGAAGCGTGTTTTGTGGATGAGCATTGTGGAAGAAGCACTTTCTGTGTGGGCACTTTGGAGGAGTGGTTGAAGATCAGAAGAGCGTCAAGTCTCGTGCGGATCGAGTCGTTGAGTAAGACTTGCGTCTGTTCTTTATAATCCCACATCATAGTAATTGTTTGGCTTGGGCAGTCTGAGGTTTTTTTCCATTGTGTTTTCCTCGTACATCCGGCGTTGTGAGCATTATTTTTCTTACTTTACTTACTTTAATTACTGGATGAATGTTTAGGATTAATCAAGATAAAATTTGGTTAAGTTAAAATCGGTTCACAATTTGGTGCGAATTAAAATTGGAAAAAGGGTTTTCATAAAAAGAAAGTTAGTTTTTGTCATCCTTAAAACACATTCCTCATAGAAAAAGGGGCCTACAAACTATACACGCACACACATTGAAAATTTAATATTAAAGAATAATTGAAGGAATCACACATACAGAGGAAGGGAGGGAGACCTCGCAGGTAGAAGAGAGAATCACATAGTGATGGGTGATTTTATGTCTCAAGCTTCTTAGAGAAGTTTGGTTTATAATTAATCTCAGCCATTCCTTTTTGGCAGAAGCATATTGAGGAAGCTCTGTTTTGATAACAATATTTAATTTCATCCGTTGGAGACCGAAAGGGTGGGCAAGGTTTTGGGGTTCATATAACAGGGGATGGGAAAGATCATACAATTTGTATAACCGAGTATATGGTAAAGAGCTATTTCATCTTTTGCTGAGTAAATGGCGTAAGGGATTTATTTATCATTTAAAGAAATAAGGAATGGGAAAGATCATACAGTTTATATAACCGAGTAAATGGTAAATAGTCATTGCATCTTTTGCTGAGTAAAGGGTATAGGGGAGTTGTTTAGCATTTAAAGAATATTTAAACCTCTAATACTATTGTATTAGAGCATGTCCAATGGTGGACATTAACGAAAGCTATATTTTAAATTGAAAAGTGGGTTTTGCTTTCATCAGGTACAATGGTGAATGAATGGATATTTGCAAGGCAATTTCCTATGAACTTATATTGTTCGTAGGAAATAAAAAAAATTCTTACGAACAATATAAGTTCGTAGGAATCTGTAAGAACTCGTATACCTAATAAGAAATGAGTTTTTATATTTTATACGAATATCCTACGAACTTTATTTGTTCGTAGGAGTCCCAATGAACTTCAAAAGTTCGTAGGAATTCTTGCGAACATATGAAGTTTGTATGAAGCTTTACAAATTCAGTAGTCGTTCCTCAAGTTTAGAGAACCACTGCAAATTCAATTACAAAATTTGTTAACTTTAACTCACCACTGCAACCACAATTTGTAAAATAACAAAATTTCTTGGAAGGTAGTATCACCACTACGGATGCTCTTAGAGGTATAACATTAGATATGGGCTTTTATGGTCTAGTCCTTGGACTAATAATTTTGGACAAAAAAACCAAACCCAAAAAATTTTAAACGATTAGGTCCAACAAATAAATACTCCGAAATTAAAACAAACACGCACTTTTCAGAAATTAAAGCGCCAAAAACACTGTATTCTCTCTTGAATCAGAACCTTAATCATACCATCTCTTCGATCAAAACCCCAAAATGAATCTCATTCGCAATCAAATTTTGGTCAACAACAACATATAAATACTCCTGATTGAAGCTCCAAAAACTATCTTCGATAAAAAATCTAACTCTCTTCGATTAAAACCCTAACTCTCTTCGATCAAACCCTAATCGTTGAAGTTCTAATGAGCATTTTACATTCTCAATCAAATTCTTCCAAATACCACTAATAAGTATGTATACATTCTCTTATCACCTGTTCGTCCTTGTGTATTTTTTGTTCTCATATGTATAAATTTGTAGACACATGAACTGATGAAATCACATTCTTCTTCTTCATGATATGAAAAAATATATTTGTTTCCCTCATTTTAATTGCAAAACACACTTTTTGCATATTAGATATATGTATTTCATCATTGTACTTTTCCTCCTATTTTATTGCATGTACTCTGTGTATTTTGCGTATACTTTCAAAAAGGACATGCAAAATACACCGAGTACACGCACATTGAAATTGAATTTCTCAATCCAATATGCGTGTACTTTTATGTTTTATACGTGTACACTATAAAATATATATTTCAAATCCATATTTGATCAATCCTATGTTATTTTGGTCCGCGCCAGCGGCATTTGAATGATATTCTATGAGTTTGTAAGAAGTATTATTAGTGTGTTAATATTTAGGAGTTATTTTGGTCTGCGCCAGCAGCATTTGAATGATATTTTATTAGTTTGTAAGCAGTATTATTGCGTGTACTTTTTCATTTTTGCATGTACTTTGTTGAAAGTACACGCAAAATTCATAAAGTACACAAACATTGAAATTCAATTTGTTCAATCCAATATGCGTGTACTAATGTGTATTATGAGTGTACTATTTTATATTGTTGTGTTATTATTTAGGACTCATACGATCAATCATGTTCAACTACAAAACTTCTCCTTGCATCTTCGAAGATCTTAACAATACAAAACCTTTCACATTGACAGTCAATATTACTAATGATGACGAAATTCATTTTCTCCTTTGCATCAATGATAGAGCTAAAAGGTTACTTGGTTTCTACTACTACTATGAAGACATTTACTGCACTTCTGATGTGCAACAGCTTCAAGTAACTCAATCGAAAGCGAATGATTGAGCTAAACGAATTGAGCGGTATTGCTTAAGGGGTTTTGATAATGTTGGAGCTTTTAGCATGCAGCTATTGTATCACTTCTTTACTGAATATGTTAGGAATAGAGAATCTTGGTTTTTGACTTGTCGAACAACCTCTGTTAGGTTTTACCATGAAACGGACGATATATATTACCCCCTTAGCATGTATTTTGTTGAGAATTATATGAATTATTTGTGAAAATATTGTATGTACTTTTGTTAAATACGCTTGTATTTTATTGTTTTAGTCTATGTTTTATTCTAATTCGCATGTATTTATTTTTTGTACATATCATTATAGGTTAGTAATTTAAATTTTGTTTATAGATCAATAGAATGGGGATGACGATGAAGGCAAGAAGAGGAAAGAAATAAAAAGAGCAGTTCTGATGATAGTTCTTCATCCAGTTCCAGTTCTAGTTCTAGTTCTAGTGTGGCATTGAAATCTAAACGTCCTGCAAAGAAGAGTGACCAATATCGATCAAATATTGTTAGCTTTCTTCATGATTTGCATCAGGTTAAAGAAAAAATAAACAATAGGCATATTGAACTTCTTAAGAAAACTCCATTTTGGGAACTTTTCAATGTCTACTTCAGTGAGAAAGTAGTAGAAGTGGACCACAAGAAGACGGATAAAAATATTTTATCAATTATCTAGCTATATAATACGAAAATCAAAAGTTTATGTATGAAGAGTAGGATTAAAATAATGCTAATAGATATAAGTGAAATATTTGGCATACCACTGGTTGAGGGTTTAAAATCAGTAGAACTGAAAAAGGGACAGAATACTGCTCAAAAACCTAGATTACATGCATGATACTTCGCAAAAAGAATAGGAAAGTCAGAAATACTGAATGGTTTGAAGAAATCAGTCGAATTGGAGACAAATGAAGGCATTGTTGATTTTATAAAAATTGTGTGTCTCCACTTCTTGAACACTTTGTTTTTCTCCAACTCAAACTTCACCCTTGTAGAATTTTGGCGATAATATTGAGGAAATGAATAAGTATGGTTGGGCATATGTTGTGCATGAGTTTCTCTTACATTCACTTGACAAATCAGCAATTTCAAAACCTAGCACAGTTACTGGATGTGTCATTTCCCTGCTGGTGAACGAAAAAAATCCTGATATTTCAAAATTTTCAAGCCAATACTCACGTGTACTTTGTAAAAATCACGTGTACTTTGAAAATACACATGACATTTTCACATGTATTTTGAAAATACACATGATATAAGACATGTATTTTAAAAATACACGTGATATAAGACGCGTACTTTGAAAATACACGTGAAAATATCACGTGTATTTTGAAGATACACGTGATATTTCCACCTGTATTTTCAAACTACACGTCTTATATCACGTGTATTTTGAAAATACACGTGTACTTTATAAAGTACACTTGTACTTTTACAAAGTACATGTGTACTATATGTTGTAAAAATAACCAGTGTACTTTCAAAATACACGTGTACTTTATAAAGTACACTTGTACTTTTACAAAGTACATGTGTACTATATGTTGTAAAAATAACCAGTGTACTTTCAAAATACACTTGTTATATTTTTTGTTAATATTATAAGTGTACTTTAGAAAGTACACGTGAACTTATATTGACAAAGTACACGTTTACTTTGTTAAAATCACGTGTACTTTCAAAATACACTTGTAAAATTTACAAAGTACACGTTTAATTTTGCGTGTATTTTGAACAAATCACTTGTACTTTCCATTATGAATACCTAGGTAATACAATTATTAATATCATTTTGTTTTTTCTATGATCACAATATTGGGCATGTGAGAAATTTGAAATTATTTCTCCTGTTCAAGAATTTAAAGATAAGACGCCAAAATTTCTGATGTGGAAATTGTCTTCTTTGAGACAATTGTTTGTGAAGAATGATATCGCAACAACAACTTTGAAGCAGGATATAAATAAACTAGTTTGTAAGGACAGTTATGTACAAAAGGAATCTCAGTTTAAAGGGCCAAGTTACTCTTTGAACAAATCTGCAGAAAGCCCTATACATGCTGATTCATCACCAGAAAAAGTTGTTGAAGATATTAATGACAATGAGTTTTCATATGGTTGGAATATTCCCCTTAAAAACATTGTGAATCCAAAGAAAAAAAGGTAAATGATCAACCAAAGGTTAATTTGGAGGAACAAATTGCTATTTTGAAAAGAGAATTGTTGGAAAAAAATAACCAATTATCTAAAGCAGTTGAAGACCTTAATGGTGCACTAGAGAAGGTGACCTCTTTGGAGGTGGAGAGTGCCATTTTAAATGTACAGTTGCAGGTAGATCGTGATTCACTTTTGGAAGTTGAAGAGGAAATGAAGAAGTTAAAGGTGGAGAATTCCAACCCTTTGAAGGAAAAAGATTTACTAAATAAGTTGAAGGTGGAAAATGCCCAACGAGTTGAGTTAAACAATTCTTTAAAAGAAAAGATTAATCAAGTCACAATGAGTGACTCAGATAGAATTAAAGAATTGGATAAATCATTGAAAAAATAGGCAGAATCATTACAAATTTTGGAACAAATAAACGGATATCTGTATCTGAGTAATGAAGATCTAAAAAAAGTATGATGATACATTGCAAAAATGGAGAGATGCTGATATAGAAAATATGACATTGAGGCAGAATCTTGATGAGTCAGAATTGAAAAGAACTCAACAGGTACTTTTGATTATAAATAATGCAGAGTACACGCAGTTTTCCTAAAGTACACGCAGTTTTATTTGATAGTATTTTTAATGCAGTTTTATTTGATATTAGAAATAATGTAGAGTACACGCATTATTTGATTAGAAATAATGCAGTTTTATTCAAGTATTGCTTATAATCTAACATTATTTTATATAACAGGAAAGCAATAATAAAATCCTTAATTACGAAATTTCAGAGTTGAAGAAAATGCTTGATGAATCAGCAGTGAAAAAAACTGATCAGGTATCTATAAAGTACAATAAATATAAAGTACACGCGTGTACTTTCTAAAGTAAACGCAAATTATGATGAAAGTACACGTGTATTTTATAAAGTTTATAAAGTACACGTATTTTATAAATTTTACAAAGTACACGTGTGTATTTTATAAAATACGCGCGTGTAATTTATAAAATACACGCGTGTACTTTATAATATACACACAAATTTGGATGAAAAATACAAATTTATCAAAATACACACAAGAGAACTTAAATCATTGTTTCAAAAAATACTTACAATCCAACATTCCTCGTTTAAATATATCAGGAAAATACTAAAAACAACTCCTGGATGAAATTTCAAGCTTGAAGATTGAACTAGCCTCAAAGACAGTTCAAGGTACCCTGAAATACCCAAAATAAAAGGATTTGTTACTAAAGTACAGAAAAAAAGAAAAGATGACAGAGAAACCGAGAAGCATGAACCAATTAAAGAATAAAAAGAGACAAAGCTGAGAAAAGTTCCTCTAACAATAGCTCAATAAATAATAGAAACTCACTTCAAGCTTGAAGCAGTCAAAGTGATTAGGCATATATTCTTCACATTTATCCCCTTAATTGCGATATTTTTATGATCCCGTGCAGTGTAAATATATTGGATTTGTCTCGTATTTATTCTACTAACCTTTTTTGGCAAGTATTTCGTGTTTTGTGTATTTCTCATGTGTTTTACAGGTATTTCATGCAAGTTAGTGCGAAGGAGAACTCAAAACAGTGAAAGAAACCAAGAAATGGAGAGTTGAAGGGCATTTTCGTAATTTTTCAGCCTTAGTCCGAAGGTGGGGCCAACTAGAAAGTTTAAGAGCTCCAAATTACAAGAATACTGGAAAAAACGGCACCTCAATCCGAGCTACGGTGAAGAAGTTACGATATTTTGAAGTTGCGCAATAATGAAGAGTCTGGATGTGCGGATTTCTGTAATTAATTATGCATTTAATGCAGTGCAACTCTTGGAAAACTTGTGCCACAAGCGAAATTTGATGCCAAATTCGTGCAACTTGGTGCTATAAAAGACCAAGCCCTACCTCATTTTCAAGGGGAGTTGAATTCTAGAGAGAGGGAGTCAAATTCTAGAGGGTAGGAGTAGGATTAGAGAGAGAAAGTTAGATTGTAGTTTTCTTTGGTAGAAGTTTTCATAAACCCTAGTTGTAAGTTTGAAGAAGAAGTTTTGCTGGATTCAAATTCATCTCTTTCTCCTCTTGGTAAATACAAGTATCAATTTCTATTCTCTATTTTATTTTTCCATTCAATTCTCAATTGTTTTGCAAATTGTTAACAATGTTTGTTAGAATTTTCTTTTGTTTTCATCATGTTTAGCTAATTTTTAAGGGTTGGGATGCATGAACCCATCCCGATGTAATTTATCTACGAATGAAATAGAATTTAAATTTAAATTTGAAAGAATCGTGTAAGAGAAGTTCACAATCATCCTAGATCTTTTAATCTCTCTTGCCCTAGGTACTTGGGATATTTAAGAATATGATGTGCGTGTAATTATTTAGCACCGCTTTATATTTATCTTTGATTTCATATGATGCGGGCTTGAACCTCATATATGTAATGCTTGGGATCTATAAAGACTGGATTCATTCAAATTTATAATTTACAATTCTAGTATTCTAATGGGTAATTACTAGGGATTGGGGGATTGTATTCCAACCTATTTCCTCATTCATTTTAATTAGTTTTATAAATTTGTTCCAACTTATTTCCCCTTGTCAACCATCATCATTTTTTTTACTTTTATTTTAGAAGTAATAAATCAATTAAATTCTATAAAACATTCCCTGTGGATTCGATACCCAGACTTACTACTATACTCCATAAAAGTGTAGTTAAAAGTTTAGGTTTTTTTTGTATTGAGGTTGGAAGCCGATAACAACGACTAGCGTATTACATGGACGCTCGGTTTTTCCACTCGATCAAAATGGCGCCGTTGCCGGGGATTGTTTGTTATAGATTATAATTGACTTACTGCTTCGTAAAAAAAAATAAAAAAAAATAATAATAATAAATAAATAACAAAAGAAAAATGTGTGTCATGTTTTTGAATTGCCCAATTTGAAATGTCTTATTTTAACTCTTTTGGTGGCTTTAATTGTTATGCTAATAGTGAGGAAGAGGAGGCACTCAAGACTTATGACCATTGGATCAATATCACTAAAGATGATTATATTAAATACAAGCCTAGTGCTGAGAAACTCCAAATTTATCAAAATCAATTGCTTGAAGAAGAAAGACTTGAAAAAGAATATCGCGAAAAAAATCGTTATTGGGAGCAAGAGTTAGATGCATTATTTGAACCCAATGAGGATTTTTTTTCCGATAGTTTTGAAGATGAAGTAAGTTTTCAACCAAATGAGGAATTCGAGGTGCTAGAACCAAGAAAGCCTACTTTGGAAGAACTCTTACTTGATCTAAAAAAGCAATCTGATGACCGTGCTGTTCTCGAGTCGAAAATTATAGCAACTTGCAAGGAGTTGAATTATTATTTGGACAACTTAGAAAAGGTCGAGACTTGCGCTTCACCTAATACTTTTGAGAATGAAATCATTGAAATTGATCCAAGATCTTTTGAATCTCAACCTATTATAAATATTGCAAAACCCCTTGAAGTTGAAGATCATTTGTCTCCTTGTGTCCCCACTATTATCGAACCATTAAATCCATCACAAGAATTGGATGAATGTCTTAAGGATGTTGATCCGCTTCTTGTATGGGAATGTTATTTTGAGATGCTTCATCTTACGGGCCACACACTTAGACGTGTCACTCCACCAGATCCAATTGAAAATTTTGAGGGAAAAAATTTTGAGGACACCAAGCAAGAGAGAGAGCTAGAGGAGTTGAGCCTAGCAGAGTTTGAGCGCGAGTTCGGACAGGTGGATGCAAGCCTAAATGATGAAGTCCAATCTTTCTGGGCCTCAATTTGTCATTTGGACGAAAGCGAGTGGGACAATAGAATTGATGCATTCCTCCTTCCTAAACCTCCACCCATACCATTTGAGTCTTCGGAGGTACTTGAAGATACGACTCAAATATCGTCCGACTTAGAGACCAACACACGTGCTACGCACCAAGAGGATCATTTTCCGGTTTATGAGGACAAGCACTCTATGCTTAAATTGTTTTCTAATATGGATTGTTCCTTTTTGTGTGCCCCTCTCCCCATACTACTTGAAAAATCTTTGGAACCTGATTCTATATTTCTTGGATCCCAATGGGACTTGTCCTCTTATGCACCAAAATCCTTCATTATCCCCCTAAATTTTGTAATTGGTGATGGTTCATTTTTTAAACTTTTCACATGCCTTCCGTTTTTCAAACGGAAGTCTTACTTTTCGGGAGGCATGCATCCTAATGAGGGTACACCATTAATCCCTCAAAGTCAAATTGTATTTTTGGTGGACCCTCAAATTTTTCGACTTTTAGTGTATGATCGTTCCAATTTTAGGTTGTAAATAGTTAGTTTTTTTTTTCTCTTTTATTATAGTCTAGTTTCGATAGTTAGAGTTTTTGTTATTCTTTTTGCTATGCTTGGTTCTAACATGTTTTGTAGATTCAATGGACTCGCACTCATCGGGGATCGCTCCATTTGGGTAATATCTTTCTTTTCCTCTCTTTATGTTGTGTTCTTGATTTGCATTGAGGACAATTCAACATTTAAGTTAGGGGGTGTGGGATATTTTTCCCATTTATTGTTTAGATTCATTGATTCGATCACATGTTCTTTCCAAGTGTGTTTTTTTAGAAAATTTTGAAAAAAAAATTGAAAAATTTAGAAAAAGTCAAAAATATATTTGTTCAAAATAAATAAGAATTGGAATTTAAATTTTTCAAAAATATCACCTTTATTCTATTTAAAGTCTCAAATTGTTAAATCTCAATTGCACTAAGACAAAATTGACCAAAGATGGAAATTGAAAGAAAATTGACGACTTTACGAATAAGTGTGGAGATTAGTCCAACCCGGTGAGATTTCAAGCCTTTCAATTTTTATGAGTTTTTAAATCAATCCGAGTTTATGATTAACTCAAAGTTCTTTTCAGCATTTTAATAAGTCGTTGATGATATCAATCCTTTGTTTTGATCGGTTATGGGAAATGTGTGAAATGTTGTCTCGAAATTCGTGCTAAATATATCTCTAAACTTAACTAATCTCGAGATGCATATGGTAATGTGATTATCAATTTGGACAATGAAGTAGGCCCTCATTTGTTACCCAAAAATATTAGCCATAAAAAGTTGTGAAAAACAAAATTATCCCTTTGCAACCCACTTTGAGCCTAATATAATATTTCCCTTTCGTTTGATAACCCGAAAAACCCAAATAGCCCGGAATTGTGAAAATTGAGAAAATTTATTAAGTAAATCTAAATTGTGCAATAAAAAGGGGCAAGAGAAAAAAAAAAGAAAAAAATGAAAAGAGAAAAAGAAAGAGAAAAATGAGCAAATGCCCGAAAAAAAAAGCACTAATGGACGTCATAAGGACATTTTCCAATTCCTAACATTCCGTCCATTCCCATTTTTTCCCTTATACCTTAAACCCAAAAAAAGTCCTAACCGAGTCCGAATGGCGAAATTGGTTACCGCGTGGAGAGCTAAGACATGAAAAGATAAAATGAGAGATTAAATGGTGTGAAATAGAGGCGATGTTCCCGTTTCCTAATAACTGTATTCCGATGATGAGATCTTTTCACCATATATTTCCGTCTTTTCAATTTTGTATGCATGAATTTGTGTCCATTATATTTACTCTTTATATCATGCATACCGAGAGAAAATAGCCACAATCCGAGTGATTCGTTTGTGAGTGCATACGTAAGAATTTGAATCAAAACGAATTTTCGAAAAGTAACGTAATGCTCAATCGGTGGAAATTTGAGGTTTAATTTCTGGCTTTGCACACACACACTATGGTTTGAGACATTTGAATATGAATTGATGGTGAGTATTTTTTGAAAAGTTTAAATTGTACAATTTTTAAGTATTTTGATCTTTATTTGAGTCAATAAAGAATTTTGTGGGTGTATTCACTGCAAACCCTCACGAGACAAAACTCGTCCTACTAGGGTAACCTAGGGGTTTAAAGGCTTGTTGCATACGCTAAATGCAATCGCTTGCCTGCGAAAGTGGAATTTTATTTTAATAAAAGAATTTTCAAGAGTAGAATTTTGACTAATTTCATTTACATTGCTCGGGACGCGCAAAGTTCTAAGTTAGGGAGCATACAAATATCTTGATGAAGCTGTGAAGAAAAAATTGAAGAGTTTATTCAAAAGGCTGAGCCAGGGTAAAGTGTATTGTTTTATGATTTATCACTTCGCTAATTTATATTTTTTTTGGTGCAAAAGAATAAGGTTATTATTATTATACAATTCTTATTGCTTATATAAAATGCAGAAAGGGCTGGTTTCGTATGTCCCATGGGAAGATTTTTTTGAAGTCCTCAAGAATCAAGAAATTTCAAGCCAAGTATGTAGTCCAAATATTAGACATTCATTAAATTTCAACAGTATTATTTGATCACCATTTTATATTATGTGAAACAGATAATTCTTGCCTTTAGTGATGTATTGAGGTTAAAATTGTCAGAGGAAGGGCTTTCCCACTCACACACTTTTTCTGATTATTGTTGGGTAAGTACAATTAAATTGAAAACTTCGTGAAACAAAATTTCAATTTTTTAATTAACACAATGTCTATAATTTTTATTCAGATAGAAGCTTGTAGAAAACATGAAGTCAATAAGAAGGGGGAGTTATACAGAGATTTATTTGAATACTTAGGCACTTGTAATAATTTGTTCATTGTACTAATACACAATATAGGACATTTCACATTACTTGTGATATACAAAAAAGAAAAGAAATTCGTCCACAGGGATTCCCTTCGACTGAACGATAAGGAAACAAACACAATATACTTCGATGATGCAAAAAAAATGATTAGTGCCTAAACTTAATTAGTAATGTTACATGTACTTATATGATACCCGTGTACTTTATCATATAATGCGTGTACTTTGTATTAGTTGCACATAATCATCGAGATTATCAAAGTATACGCATCATATTTTAAAATACACGTGAAATGAATAAATACAAATCACGTGTACTTTAATATTATGCGTGTACTTTCCACTCTTTAAGCAAAGTACACGCATCATATTTTAAAATACACGTGAAATGGACAAATAAAATACACGTGTACTTTAATATTATGCGTGTACTTTTCACTCTTTAATCTTCATATACTCGTTTATTTGTATACACTAAATATTTATCTTCTTAATAGTTTTCTTTCTTCCAAAAAACACTGTACCTATTGAAACTGAAGCAGAAACAATGCAAAACAATGGTTTCCAAACTCAGAGAAAGTTTAATGAAGGTACATCAAATGAGTTTACATTGGATGATGATCCATTGACAGAGCAAGAAAAAAGGACAGTAGATTTCTTACTGAAAAGTGATCCAAAATTTGACCTAATAAGAGATCATGAATGCCCTCAACAATATAATGCTTAAGCAAAAACTTCATTTCTAAAAATTACTAATTTGTATATTTTTAAAAAATTTCATTCACCTCATACTAATTTGTATATTTATTTTATTTTAATTTCAGGGTTAACTGTGGGGTGTTCTGCATCATTACATTGAACAAATTAGCATAAATAAGGAAATACAAAAATTGTTTAAAGACCCTGACATGCTAAAACACAGAGCATATGTACTAAGATAAATTCTTCTATAAAAATATTTCTTCCCCCGAAAGGAGGAAAAGCTTCTATAAATTGATTCAAATACACACCATATTTGTAATTTATTTTGTGTTATACTGGTTATTGTTTACAATATTTATTACACCAAAATGGTTTATTTCCGCTGGCGCGGACCACAATCCACGTAAGGTATAGACAAACAATGTACCTGAGCGTTATGAAACAATGTACACACATTTTAACCAAAACTACAAGTGATAATTAATAAGTACACACATGAATTCTTCAAAGTACACGCAATATAAACAATCTACACGCACTAGTTAATGTAATAAATTTTTTTATTTTTAATTGAAAACTACTTTATATATTTATTCAGAAAGACACAATAGCCAAAATTAATTTATTAAGCTCAACTACTCACTTCCCAACTACTTTTGGTCCAAGAAATAAATAGCTTTAACTTTTCCTATTAAAAAGTAATATTTATTCCTTTCTTAACCATTACATCTAGGGTAAAGATTACATAATGACTATTCCAGCAGAAAAGTTGCGAGATACTCTTGAGAGAGATGAAAGAAATAAAAAAAATAAGGCAAATTGAGGAAAATATTTCCTCATATGAAACTGCCTTTGAGAAGTTTCAAACATATGTGAGGGAAGGCTACTCTGGACTTCTACCCAATCCCATAGATTTATTTGATGTGGATGAGGACCCTCCTCAAACACATGAAGACCTCATGTCTTTCTAAAGACAAAAAGTTCTCTTGAAAATCGCCAAGCTGAAGGAGAAAAAGGTGCACCATGAAGGCCTTGTAGCTGTCATAGAAGAAGAAATTCGAGTATGGTCGAATTTAATTGGCTCTCTTCCTGACACCATAGATGCCTTTAACAAATTTCCCTAATAGAAGCCTTCTTTAGTTTTTTCAGCTTTTGTTATGTGAAAAAATTATACTTTATTTTTATGTTTTAATAAAAGATTTATTTCTTTCATGCATGTATTCGCACTTATATCATACACTAAATATAGTAAAGTACACGTGAACCTTTATAAAAATGATCACGTGTATTGTAAAAATTGTAAACATTAATATCATTTATTGTAATAAAATTGGTATGTCAAAATATGATTGCATTGTCAAAATATGTCAAAATACGATTCCATCTATTATACACGTATCATAATACATGCAAGTTTTTATAAATGACACGCACAAGCTATTGTCCCAAACCATTATATAAATGCATGTACTTTATATATTACACGTGTACTTTATAAAGTACACGCATAGTCTATAAAATACACGCTTATTGAATACTTGTATAATAATGTCGCTGGCGCGGACCATAATACACATAGGAATTTAAGAATATGAGTGACCTAAGTGTCTTTTATAAAGTACAAGCACATTGTAATAATGTCCAAAACCATTTTCTAAATAGTACATGCAGAATACATAAAGTACACGCATATTGAATTAGATTTTGATCATATCAATATGCGTGTACTTTATAAAAACACGCGTGTACACGTATATTTAAATGCGTGTACTTTATATATTATGCGTGTACTTCATAAAGTACACGCATATTTCATCAAGTACACGCATATTATATTTATATTATGCGTGTACTTCATGTGTGTACATCATAAAGTACACGCACATTTCATTACGTAAATCTAAATTAAATGTAATAAATAAAGTACACGTGTGCTTTTATATAGTACACGCAGACTGAACTGACCAAATCCATTTTTAAATGCGTGTACTTTATATATTCTGCGTGTACTTCATAAAGTAGACGCATAATTCATAAAGTAAATGCATATTTCATAAAGTACACGCATTAATACGTGTACAGCTACACAAAAAACAAACTAAAAACTAAAATTACATTCATTTATGTGAAACAAATGGTTTATTAATTAATTTATTCAATCAAATGGTTAAAATGAATCAATTCAACAATTTTAAACGTAATCAAATGGGTTCCATAGACCTGTAATGACCCATTTTACTACACCTCGAGCAAGTAACTTCCCTTGTTGTGATCTCACCAGAAGACTTTATTCTCTTATTTCTTGGCCTGCCTGTCGGTCTCTTAGTCATTGGTGGAAGGAGAGATGGATTTTCAGGTATAGGAATATTTAAGGAAATCAAATCAGGAAGAGGAACTATAGGTATAGAGGATGATTTTCTGTAGAAAGATACCTTATAGTGCTCCTCAATATAATCATAAATATTGGTCCCTTACCTCCGTAAAACACAAATAACATGAGAACATGGAAAACATCTAATCTGCCAACTCTTACAAGAACAAGTCCTTTCTCCTACCTCAACTGTTGCTCGCACTTCTAAATGAACTTCAAATATATTTTGACTTGAGAGCAACTAATAGTCCAATGTCGGCTTTTATTCCAATTTTCATTCAGTAACTTTTGAAAAAAAAGACATAGCTCATTTGTCCAAGTGTCAGACTCAACAAGTTTATTTGCATTGAAATTCATAATCTTCACTCTTAATTTATCAAGCATATTCATTACTGGTAAATGCCTTTCCTCCAATATCCATAAATTGAATGACTCCGCAACACTAGATGCCATGTCACCATACTGTTTACAAGGGAAATATGCACAGGACTCGGGAGGCAAACTATCAATGAAATCAGCAATAGCAGCTCCTCCTTCCTTCTTCAATGCTTCAATATTCTTGTGAAATTCATCTACTGAGATAACATATGCACAAGACAAAAAATCTTTAACAATTTTCTTTCGAAATCCACCACAATTCCCACGAATTTTCTTTTTTATAGTCCCTTGTAAATGATGTATACAGTAGGAATGTGAAGACAACGGGAATACCCTCGAAACTGCTTCAAGTAATCCATTATTTCGATCTGATATAAATGTTATGTTTCAATATTGCTCAACTACTGCACTATACAAATTGATAAGAAACCACATCCAGTTAACTTCGGTTTCAGAATCAACAACAGCATATGCAACAGGAAAAAGACCTGAAATATAAAAATATATCAAAATTAAAATAAATAACATATCCACATAGAACACATTGTAAATTGATGCTGCTGGCACAGACCTTAAAATACATGGGAAATATATTATTTGTTTAATTTAAATTATTTGTAAATAACAAGACAAAACATAAAAATGTACAGTACACGTGATAAAGATAAAAAGACATGCACGTTTACTTTCCAATCTTTTGCTTGTATTTTGAATTAGTTTCAAATAACAACACTAACATCAACATACACGCATAAAAATGTAAAGTACAGGTGAACTAAACAAAGACATTCAAAGGTACTTTACATTTTGAACGTGTACTTGGCTTTATTATTTCTAAATAACAACACATATCAACAAAGTACAAATATAAAAATGAAAAGTACACATAAAATTAATGGAAACATTCACGTGTAGTTGGCATGTACTATGCGTGTACTTTAGTTTGAATTCAACATAACATCATCAAAGTACACGCATAAAAATGAAAAGTACACATGAAATTAAAAGAAACATTCATGTGTACTTGACATGTACTATGTGTGTACTTTAGTATGTATTCAACATAACAACATTATCATCAAAGTACACTCACAAAAATGAAAAGTACACGTGAAATTAACAAAAATATTCACGTGTACTTGATATGTACTATGCGTGTACTTTAGTTAGTATTACACATAATAAGACATATCATCAAAATACACATAGAAAAATAAAAAGTACACGTGAACTAAACAAAGACATTTAAAGGTACTTTATATTTTTATGCTTGTATTTTGATGATCTGGAATGGAACAAACAAAATGTCAATGCAATACACAAAATAAAATATTTATAATTAATTTACCATTGTTCCCATTCTTTTCAGTTGCTGACAATATGGTTCCACGATATTGGCTCTTCAAAAAGGCACCATCGAGAAATAAAATAGGTATGCAATATTGAAATCCATAAATACATCCTCTAAACATTACAAATATTCTCTTGAATTTTTTACTCTCATGTTCCACGTCAAGAATGCAATGCGACCCAGGATTATACTACAATCACTACACCAAAAATAGGAAACTGGCACGGTTTAAAACAGTGCCAGACGCAATCTGGCACGGTTCAAAATTGTGCCAGAATCAGGCGTGCCAGATTTTCTGGCGCGGTTTAAAACCGTGCCAGATTTCCCAAACTGGCACGCTTTTGGCACGCTTTTAAACTGTGCCAGTTTTTTAATCTGGCGCGCTTTTAAACCGTGCTAGATGTTAAATCTGACACACTTTTAGCACACTCCGAAACCGTGCCAAATTGTCTATTTTCTGGCACGCTTTTGGTACAGTTTAAAACCGTGCCAAATTTTTTAGTTGATTAAAAAAAATAATAGGAAACAAATCTGGAAAATGTGAAAATTCCAAATTCGGTAGGAAAAATATTTATTATTTGCAAAAAAAAAATAAAAAAAAATCACAAATTATGAATATCGCATGTTGTTGATAAACTAATGTGCATACAAACTTCAAAAAATTACAAGAGTTAATACCAATATAAAGATTCACATGACCATAAAAGTCGACAATAACTTCAAAAAATTACAACAGTTAATAGTTCCCATATCAAAAAAAAATTGGGCAGAGTTTCCTCGATTTTTTTAGCATTTCAAAACCTGCTAACATAAAATCTGCCCATATAAATCCTGCACGATCATAAAAGTCAACAATAAAACTACTAAAACCAGCACGACCATAAAAATAAACCATAAAACTACTGAAGTCTGCTCGGCCATAACACAAAAAATAGAATCCTGATTATTAACGACACAAAAAATAGTCTGCTCGGAGTTTTCACCCTTTAACTACCTGTTTTCAAGTATAAGTGTGATTTTTGCAAATTATCGTCATACTCTCAAACCGAGAGACTCGAGACTACGCGGTCAGTTCCTATAAGTTACATTGGTCCCGTACGAGGTGTTCGTGCCTCCTACGGGGTCGTTCGGGGGCTGGTTTGAGTTTTCACCCTTTAACGGCCTATTTTCAAGTCTAAGTGTGATTTTAGCAAATAATCGTCATACTCTCAAACCGAGAGACCCGAGACTACGCGGTAAGTTCCTACAAGTTACATTGGTCCCGTGCGAGGTGTTCGTGACTCCTACGGGATCGTTTGGGGGTTGGTTTGGCTTTTCACCCTTTAACGGTCTGTTTTCAAGTCTAAGTGTAATTGTTGTAAATTATCGTCATACTCTCAAACTGGGAGACCCGGGACAACGCGGTCAGTTCCTACAAGTTACATTGATCCCGTGCGAGGTGTTCGTGCCTCTTACGGGGTCGTTTGAGGGCTGGTTCGGGTTTTCACCCTTTAACGGCCTGTTTTCTAGTCTAAGTGTGATTTTTCCAAATTATCATCATACTCTCAAATCGAGAGATCCGGGACTACGCGGTCAGTTTCTACAAGTTACATTGGTCCCGTACGAGGTGTTCATGCCTCCTACGGGGTCGTTTGTGGGATGGTTTGGTTTTCACCCTTTAACGACTTGCTTTCAAGTCTAAGTGTGATTTTTGCAAATTATCATCATACTCCCAAACCGGGAGACCCGGGACTACGCGGTCAGTTCCTACAAGTTACATTGGTCCTGTGCGAGGTGTTCATGCCTCATACGGGGTCGTTTCGAGGATGATTTGAGTTTTCACCCTTTAAAGACCTATTTTCAAGTCTAAGTGTGATTTTTGCAAATTATCGCCATACTCTCAAACCGGCAGACTCGGGACTACGCGGTCCGTTCCTACAAGTTACATTGGTCCCGTGCGAGGTGTTCGTGCCTTCTACGGGGTCGTTTGGGGGCTGGTTTGAGTTTTCACCCTTTAACGGCCTGTTTTCAAGTGTAAGTGTGATTTCTGTAAATTATCATCATACTCTCAAACCCGTAGACCCGGGACTACGCGGTCAGTTCCTAAAAGTTATACTGATCCCGTACGAGGTGTTCGTGCCTCCTACGGGGTCGTTTGGGGGATGGTTTGGATTTTCACCCTTTAATGACTTATTTTCAAGTCTAAGTGTGATTTTTGCAAATTATCGTCATACTCCCAAACCGGGAGACTCGGGACTACGCGGTCAGTTCCTAAAAGTAACATTGGTCCCGTGCGAGGTGTTCATGCCTCCTACGGGGTTGTTTGGGGGCTGGTTTGAGTTTACACCCTTTAACTGCCTGTTTTCAAGTCTAAGTGTGATTTTTGCAAATTATCGTCATACTCTCAAACCGAGAGACTCGAGACTACGCAGTCAGTTCCTATAAGTTACATTGGTCCCGTACGAGGTGTTCGTGCCTCCTACGGGGTCGTTTTGAGGCTGGTTTGGGTTTTCACCCTTTAACGGCCTGTTTTCAAGTCCAAGTGTGATTTTTGTATATTATCGTCATACTCTCAAACTGGGAGACCCGGGACAGCGGTGAGTTCCTACAAGTTACATTGGTCTCGTGCGAGGTGTTCGTACCTCCTACGGGGTCGTTTGAGGGCTGGTTCGGGTTTTCACCCTTTAACGGCCTGTTTTCTAGTATAAGTGTGATTTTTCTAAATTATCATCATACTCTCAAATCGAGAGACCTGAAACTACGCGACCAGTTTCTACAAGTTACATTGGTCCCGTACGAAGCGTTCGTGCCTCCTACAGGGTCGTTTGGGGGTTGGTTTGAGTTTTCACCCTTTAACGACTTGTTTTCAAGTCTAAGTGTGATTTTTGCAAATTATCGTCATACTCCCAAACCGGGAGACCCGGGACTATGCGGTCAGTTCCTACAAGTTATATTGGTCCCGTGCGAGGTGCTCGTGCCTCCTACAGGGTCGTTTGGGAGCTTGTTTGACTTTTCACCCTTTAAAGGCCTGTTTTCAAGTCTAAGTGTGATTTTTTCAAATTATCGTCATACTCTCAAACCGGGAGATCCAAGACTACGCGGTCAGTTCCTACAAGTTACATTGGTCCTGTGCGAGGTGTTCATGCCTCCTACGGGGTCATTTCGAGGCTGGTTTGAGTTTTCACCCTTTAACGGCCTGTTTTCGAGTCTAAGTGTGATTTTTACAAATTATCGCCATACTCTCAAACCGACAGAATCGGGACTACGCGGTCCATTCCTACAAGTTACATCGGTCCCGTACGAGATGTTCGTGCCGTCTACGGGGTCGTTTTGGAGCTGGTTTGAGTTTTCACCCTTTAACGGCCTGTTTTCAAGTCTAAGTGTGATTTTTACAAATTATCATCATATACTCAAATCGGCAGACCCGGGACTACGCGGTCAGTTCCTACAAGTTATATTGGTCCCGTACGAGGTGTTCGTGCCTCCTACGAGGTCGTTTGGAGGATGGTTTAGATTTTCACCGTTTAACGACTTGTTTTCAAGTCTAAGTGTGATTTTTGGAAATTATCGTCATACTCCCAAACCGGGAGACCCGGGACTACGCGATCAGTTCCTATAAGTTACATTGGTCCCGTGCGAGGTGTTCATGCCTCCTATGGGGTCGTTTGGGGGCGGGTTTGAGTTTTCACCCTTTAACTGCCAGTTTTCAAGTCTAAATGTGATTTTTGCAAATTATCGTCATACTCTCAAACCGAGAGACTCGAGACTATGCGGTCAGTTCCTATAAGTTACATTGGTCCCGTACGAGGTGTTCGTGCCTCCTACGGGGTCTTTTTGAGGCTAGTTTGGGTTTTCACCCTTTAACGGCCTGTTTTCAAGTCTAAGTGTGATTTTTGCAAATTATCGCCATACTCTCAAACCGGTTGACTCGGGACTACGCGGTCCATTCCTACAAGTTACATTGGTCCCGTGCGAGGTGTTCGTGCCTTCTACGGGGTCGTTTGGGGGCTAGTTTTAGTTTTCACCCTTTAACGGCCTGTTTTCAAGTCTAAGTGTGATTTTTGTAAATTATCATCATACTCTCAAACCGACAGACCCGAGACTATGCGGTCAGTTCCTATAAGTTATATTGGTCCCGTACGAGGTGTTCGTGCCTCCTACGGGGTCGTTTGGGGATGGTTTGGATTTTCACCCTTTAACCACTTGTTTTCAAGTCTAAGTGTGATTTTTGCAAATTATCATCAAACTCCCAAACCGGGACACCCGAGACAACGCGGTGAGTTCCTACAAGTTACATTGGTCCCGTTCGAGGTGTTCGTACCTCCTACGGGGTCGTTTGAGGGCTGGTTCGGGTTTTCACCCTTTAACGGCCTGTTTTCAAGTCCAAGTGTGATTTTTGTAAATTATCATCATACTCTCAAACTGGGAGACCCGGAACAACGCGGTGAGTTCCTATAAGTTACATTGGTCCCGTGCGAGGTATTCGTACCTCCTACGGGGTCGTTTGAGGGCTGGTCCGGGTTTTCACCCTTTAACGGCCTGTTTTCTAGTATAAGTGTGATTTTTCTAAATTATCATCATACTCTCAAATCGAGAGACCCGGGACTACGCGGTCAGTTTCTACAAGTTACATTGGTCCCGTACGAGGTGTTCGTACCTCCTACGGGGTCGTTTGGGGGCTTGTTTGACTTTTCACCCTTTAAAGGCCTGTTTTCAAGTCTAAGTGTGATTTTTGCAAATTATCGTCATACTCTCAAACCGGGAGACCCAAGACTACGCGGTCAGTTCCTACAAGTTACATTGGTCCTGTGCGAGGTGTTCATGCCTCCTACGGGGTCATTTCGAGGCTGGTTTGAGTTTTCACCCTTTAATGGCCTGTTTATAAGTCTAAGTGTGATTTTTACAAATTATCGCCATACTCTCAAACCGACAGAATCGGGACTACGCGGTCCGTTCCTACAAGTTACATCGGTCCCGTACGAGGTGTTCGTGCCTTCTACGGGGTCGTTTTGGAGCTGGTTTGAGTTTTCACCCTTTAACGGCCTGTTTTCAAGTGTAAGTGTGATTTTTACAAATTATCATCATATACTCAAACCGGCAGACCCGGGACTACGCGGTCAGTTCCTACAAGTTATATTGGTCCCGTACGAGGTGTTCGTGCCTCCTACGAGGTCGTTTGGAGGATGGTTTGGATTTTCACCGTTTAACGACTTGTTTTCAAGTCTAAGTGTGATTTTTGGAAATTATCGTCATACTCCCAAACCGGGAGACCCGGGACTACACGATCAGTTCCTACCAGTTACATTGGTCCCGTGCGAGGTGTTCGTGCCTCCTATGGGGTCGTTTGGGGGCGGGTTTGAGTTTTCACCCTTTAACTGCCAGTTTTCAAGTCTAAATGTGATTTTTTCAAATTATCGTCATACTCTCAAACCGAGAGACTCGAGACTATGCGGTCAGTTCCTATAAGTTACATTGGTCCCGTACGAGGTGTTCGTGCCTCCTACGGGGTCTTTTTGAGGCTAGTTTGGGTTTTCACCCTTTAACGGCCTGTTTTCAAGTCTAAGTGTGATTTTTGCAAATTATCGCCATACTCTCAAACCGGCAGACTCGGGACTACGCGGTCCATTCCTACAAGTTACATTGGTCCCGTGCGAGGTGTTCGTGCCTTCTACGGGGTCGTTTGGGGGCTAGTTTTAGTTTTCACCCTTTAACGGCCTGTTTTCAAGTCTAAGTGTGATTTTTGTAAATTATCATCATACTCTCAAACCGACAGACCCGAGACTACGCGGTCAGTTCCTACAAGTTATATTGGTCCCGTACGAGGTGTTCGTGCCTCCTACGGGGTCGTTTGGGGATGGTTTGGATTTTCACCCTTTAACCACTTGTTTTCAAGTCTAAGTGTGATTTTTGCAAATTATCATCATACTCCCAAACCGGGAGACCCGGGACTACGCGGTCAGTTCCTATAAGATACATTGGTCCCGTGTGAGGTGTTCGTGCCTCCTACGGGGTCGTTTGGGGGCTGGTTTGAGTTTTCACCCTTTAACAGCATGTTTTCATGTCTATGTGTGATTTTTGCAAATTATTGTCATACTCTCAAACCGAGAGACTCGAGACTACGCGGTCAGTTCCTATAAGTGACATTGGTCCCGTACGAGGTGTTCGTGCGTCCTACGGGGTCGTTTTGAGGCTGGTTTGGGTGTTCACCCTTTAACGGCCTGTTTTCAAGTCTAAGTGTGATTTTTGTAAATTATCGTCATACTCTCAAACTGGGAGACCCGGGACAACGCGGTCAGTTCCTACAAGTTACATTGGTCCCGTACGAGGTGTTCGTGCCTCCTACGAGGTCGTTTGAGGGCTGGTTCGTATTTTCACCCTTTAACGGCCTGTTTTCTAGTCTAAGTTTGATTTTTGTAAATTATCATCATACTCTCAAATCGAGAGATTCGGGACTACGCGGTCAGTGTCTAAAAGTTACATTGGTCCCGTACGAGGTGTTCGTGCCTCCTACAAGGTCGTTTGGGGGCTGGTTTGGGTTTTCACCCTTTAACGACTTGTTTTCAAGTCTAAGTGTGATTTTTGCAAATTATCGTCATACTCCCCAACCGGGGGACCCGAGACTACGCAGTCAGTTCCTACAAGTTATATTGGTCCCGTACGAGGGGTTCGTGCCTCCTACGGGGTCGTTTGGGGGCTTATTTGACTTTTCACCTTTTAAGGACTGTTTTCAAGTCTAAGTGTGATTTTTGTAAATTATCGTAATACTCTCAAACCGGGAGACCCGAGACTACGCGGTCAGTTCCTACAAGTTACATTGGTCCTGTGCGAGGTGTTCATGCCTCATACGGGGTCGTTTAGAGGCTGGTTTGAGTTTTCACCCTTTAACGGCCTATTTTCAAGTCTAAGAGTTATTTTTGCAAATTATCACCATACTCTCAAATCGGCAGACTCGGGACTACGCGGTCCGTTCCTACAAGTTACATTGGTCCCGTGCGAGGTGTTCGTGCCTTCTACGGGGTCGTTTGGGGGCTGGTTTGAGTTTTCACCCTTTAACGGCCTGTTTTCAAGTCTAAGTGTGATTTTTACAAATTATCTCCATACTCTCAAACCGGCAGACTCGGGACTATGCGGTCCATTCCTACAAGTTACATTGGTCCCGTATGAGGTGTTCGTGCCTTCTACGGGGTCGTTTGGGGGCTAGTTTTACTTTTCACCCTTTAATGGCATGTTTTCAAGTCTAAGTGTGATTTTTGCAAATTATTATCATACTCTCAAACCGGCAAACCTGGGACTACGCGACCAGTTCCTACAAGTTATATTGGTCCCGTACGAAGTGTTCGTGCCTCCTACGGGGTCGTTTGGGGGATGGTTTGGATTTTCACCCTTTAACGACTTGTTTTCAAGTCTAAGTGTGATTTTTGCAAATTATCGTCATACTCCCAAACCGGGAGACCCGGGACTATGCGGTCAGTTCCTACAAGTTACATTGGTCCCGTACGAGGTGTTCGGGCCTCCTACGTGGTCGTTTGGGGACGGGTTTGAGTTTTCACCCGTTAACTGCCTGTTTTCAAGTCTAAGTGTGATTTTTGCAAATTATAGCCATACTCTCAAACCGAGAGACTCAAGACTACGCGGTGAGTTCCTATAAGTTACATTGGTCCCGTACGAGGTGTTCGTGCCTCCTACGGGGTCGTTTTGAGGCTTTTTTAGGTTTTAACCCTTTAACGTCCTGTTTTCAAGTCTGAGTGTGATTTTTGTAAATTATCGTCATACTCTCAAACTGGTAGACCCGGGACAATGCGGTCAGTTCCTAAAAGTTACATTGGTCCCGTGCGAGGTGTTCGTGCCTCCTACGGGGTCGTTTGGGGGCTGGTTTGAGTTTTCACCCTTTAACGGCCAGCTTTGAAGTCTAAATGTGATTTTTGCAAATTATCGTCATACTCTCAAACCGGGAGATCTGGGACTACGCGGTCAGTTCCTACCAGTTACATTGGTCCCGTACGAGGTGTTCGTTCCTTCTACGGGGTCGTTTGGGGGCTAGTTTGAGCTTTCACCCTTTAACGGCCTGTTTTCTAGTCTAAGTGAGATTTTTGCAAATTATCGTCTTACTCTCAAATCGGGAGACCCGAGACTACGCGATCAGTTCCTATAAGTTACATTGATCCCGTGCGAGGTGGTCGTGCCTCCTATTGGGTTGTTTTGAGGCTAGTTTAGGTTTTCACCCTTTAACGGCCTGTTTTTAAGTTTAAATGTTGATTTTTACAAATTATCGTCATATTCTCAAATCGGGGGCTCGTCACTGCGCGGTCAGTTCTTACAAGTTACGTTGGTCCCGTGCGAGGTGTTCGTGCCTCTTACGGGACCGTTTGGGGGCTGGTTCAGGTTTTCACCCTTTAACAGCCTGTTTTCAAGTCTGTGTGTGATTTTTGCAAATTATCGTCATACTCTCAAATCGGGAGACCCGGGACTATGCGGTCAGTTCCTACAGGTTATATTGGTCCCGTACGAGGTGTTCGTGCCTCCTACAGGGTCGTTTGGGGGCTGGTTCGAGTTTTCACCCTTTAAGGTCTGTTTTCAAGTCTAAGTGGTGATTTTTGCAAATTATCGTCATACTCTCAAACCGAGAGACCCGGGATTACGCGGTTAGTTCCTATAAGTTGAATTGGTCCCGTGCGAGGTGTTCGTGCCTCCTACGGGGTCGTTTGGGGGCTGGTTTGAGTTTTCACCCTTTAACGGCCTGTTTTCAAGTCTAAGCGAGATTTTTGCAAATTATCATCATACTCTCAAACCGGGAGACCCGGGACTACGCGGTCAGTTCCTACAAGTTACATTGGTCCCGTGCTAGGTGTTCGTGCCTCCTACGGGGTCTTTTGGGGGCTGGTTTGAGTTTTCACCATTTAACGACTTGTTTTCTAGTCAAAGTGTGATTTTTGCAGATTATCGTCATACTCTCAAACCGAGAGACCCGGGACTATGTGGTAAGTTTCTACAAGTTACATTGGTCCCATGCTTGATGTTCGTGCCTCCTACGGGGTCGTTTGGGGGCTGGTTTGGGTTTTCACCCTTTAACTGCCTGTTTTCAAGTCTAAGAGTTATTTTTGCAAATTATCGTCATACTCTCAAACCGGGAGACCCAGGACTATGCGGTCAGTTCCTACAAGTTACATTGGTCCTGTGCGAGGTGTTCGTGCCGCTTACGGGGTAGTTTGGGGGATGGTTTGGGTTTTCATCACCTACAGCAGTCCAATAGGTATACACCTCATGGCCACATGAGTAAAAAACTCATGTCCATAATAAGCTATTCTTCTATGTCAATATGGACTCACTGCGAGGGGGCATTAATTGTTTGTACTAAATCTCAATAGTGTAAGGCATAATTACTATCAAGAGGCATAATTTTAAAAAACTAACACATGTTATTCAAACTCAATTCATTAGAACTCCTATCATTGGAAAAGGTCTGATGATGTGGGAATGCTCACACAACTAAAATTTTTTGTTTTGTGACTTCAAGTAATAAGTAAATATTCTTATAGAGTTTCTCATAGTTGAGCTAATTACGTCTCGATTAATAGCATAAGACCACATAACTTTAATTTTACTTCCATAACAAAACTTCAAATATGAAAACACATAATTTTTTAAAAAAAAAGTGTTAAACCCCATAACCATATATACACTAAAAGACACGCATATATAAAGTACTGCACATATATAAAACTATATATCTTATTAGAAGTAAAATATAATACTAGAGTTTTACCTGTCCAGTAGCGGGTTAGTGGGATTCTGCATGTGAAAGTTACATTACTTGTAATTCCTTTCCCTTGGCCTTTCTCTGAAGCTACTTTTACATATAAACTGCTAACATCCTGACCTACAATACGTTAATGTAATCAAAATTAACCAGAGAATAAACTAGAAAGAAGTCAAGTCCAAAGGGTATAAACAATAAGCTTACCTTTGTATCCATGCTAACTAAATCCTTAGCACAAGTGAATAGTCCAAATGGATGCTAACTACATCATTATATATAATTCAATTACATAAATTTATTGAATGGCTTCTTACTGGACAATAAAAAGAAAAAAAATAAAGAATGGAAAAAATAAAGAAAAATTCCATATAGTGAATACTTACTTACAGTTATTGATATGCCCCCAAGTCCCCGGTGATTGCTCACAACAACATTCCGGCCACGTTTTGCAACAAAGTTTGGCACTATTTCATCAACCAAACATAGAGCTAATAAATTTAAAGTGTATAATTACATGTATATACATACATGTGTAAATATACATATTCATGCCAATCAAAAGATGATCTTTAGTGCACTTCTTCCCTTCCACCTTCAAGTAAACACACTATGTGCATGCACACATATATACATAAACAAACAATTCATTGATGAGACGCTAAGGTGTTAAAATGACAATATACAAACATATATAAACACACACACACACAAACAAACACATATGCGTTTTGGCAATTAATTCTAATTCTAATTCTAAATTTCTCTATAGACCTTTATTTCTCATTTTTTTCCTAAAGTTTTAGTGAAATAATCCCATTTTTATTTCATTTCCACCCTTCCAACTCCAAATCTACACACACAGACAATCAACTCATCAACGAGACACATGGCTGTAAAAAGAAAAATATACAACTATATGAACACACACACACACACACACACACACACTGCGTGTGACAATTATTTTTAAATCTGGATTTCTCTATAAGCCTTAATATTTTGATTTTTCCTCAAGTTTCAATGAAATCGGTACCCGAAATTGCAACTGATACATTATACAACTGACTTGCAACTGACCTGTACCTGATATATATATATATATATATATATATATATATATATATATATATATATATATATATATATATATATATATATATATATATATATATATATGTTGCGATTTAGGGGTGCACCCCTAAATCGCAACCCTTAAATCGGGTACCCGAAATCGGTAACCCTAAACAGCACCCCTAAATTGCAACCCCTAAATCGGGTACCTGATATATATATATATATATATATATATATATATATATATATATATATAGAGAGAGAGAGAGAGAGAGAGAGAGAGAGATGCAATACCTTGCGATGATGAGCAGTAGCAGCGTGTAGGAGAACGATGAGGAGGCCGGGAGGGAGAGCGAGCGGGAGAGAGAGAGAGAGAGGATAGGAATGTCTTGAAAATTTGTCCCCGCTCTAAATTTTGGGGGGTTATTTTTTTAACAAAGCGTACCCATATTTGGCACAGTTAAAAACCGTGCCAAATTTTGGCACTATTTCAAACCGTGCCAGATTATGATAAAACCCTGCCAGAATCTGGCATGATTTTAAACAGTGCCAGAATCTCCTTGCCTAGCGTGCCAAATTGGCATTTTTGGTGTAGTGAATAGAAGGTCACTATAATTATTCATTAATGCATAAGAAACCTTTTCATCACCATGTATATCAACAGCAACCATCTCTTTCGCACTCCATGCATTTTGATAAGCTATATCAAGACCATAATTCTTCTTCATATCTCTAACTACATCAATTGGTCTCAATAGCGAGTTATCTCTAAGATCATCAGCTACCAATGTTGAAACCAACTTGGAGGCTATCATTTTGGCTGACGAACTATGAAAGACACCTCTACATGTATGCTCATTATTCAAACTTCGTATGTAAAAGTATCCATTTATTGTAGATAATGAAGCATGAATTCTCCATATGCAATTCTCAGTAGTCTTTTTAGAGCATTCAGTCGCCACTCAAATTTTATCATTCTTCAAATACACATACTTGAACCCAACCTCAACATCATACTTTCGCAATTTATCCTGAAATTCCACTACACCTCCTTCAAAACACTACTGCTCATGACTTATATATGTCGTCCAATCATTCGAAAAATAGACTTTTGACTTACTTGGTTCCACACCTCCAAGATAAAAGTCATTTTCAATGCAAGTATTATGTAAGGACATATTTCTCATGTCCAACATTTTACATTTATGTATGTCGTACGCCGCTACATTTTGCACGTCACCTCACGATCTCACATGACGGCCTCTATCCGATTTCCGGGAATCAAGCATCCAACATCTCCATCATGTGTCCCACATCGTCCTCAACAACTTCACATACCATGCTTTTAGGGTCTATATGCTAGTGGTATGCAAGAGAAGTCAAATCAATGAAATAAGTCACGATATGGAAGTTTAAGGGCAATTTGGTAATTGTACATCCACCGTTCGGAGGATAAGTCAACTGGAAAGTTGAAGAGCTTGCCACAACAAAGATACTGGAAGAAACGACATCTCATTCCGAGCTACGGTGAAGAAGATATGGCCCTTTGAAGATGGAGAGAATTCCTCGAAGGAATCTGGTTCCTGAGGATCGGACCGATCCGGCTAAAGAGACCAGACCGATCCGCCTGCTAAAGTGAGGCCAGTATACCCCGGATCCATAGCGAACCGATGAAGATAAAAAGCCGAACCGATCCGATGTCAACCGGACCGATCCGCCTGCAATTAAAAGAACCGATCCGGTATACCGGACCGATCCGCCCATCAACCGGACCGGTCCGCCTGGGATAATTATGAGCAGTCCCAGTGTTTGAAAACTCTTTCCTTAGTTTTCTTATTTTTTACGGTCAGTTCCTAAAAGTTACATTGGTCCCGTGCGAGGTGTTCGTGCCTCCTACGGGGTCGTTTGAGGGCTGGTTCGGGTTTTCACCCTTTAACGGCCTGTTTTCTAATCTAAGTGTGATTTTTCCAAATTATCATCATACTCTCAAATCAAGAGACCCAGAACTACGCGGTCAGTTTCTACAAGCTACATTGGTCCCGTACGAGGTGTTCGTGCCTCCTACGGGATCATTTGGGTGCTGATTTCGGTTTTCACCCTTTAACGACTTGTTTTCAAGTCTAAGTGTGATTTTTGCAAATTACCATCATACTCCCAAATCGGAAGACCCGGAACTACGCGATCAGTTCCTACAAGTTACATTGGTCCTGTGCGAGGTGTTCATGCCTCCTACGGGGTCGTTTCGAGGCTGGTTTGAGTTTTCACCCTTTAACGGCCTATTTTCAAGTCTAAGAGTGATTTTTGCAAATTATCGCCATACTCTCAAATCGGCAGACTCGGGACTACGCAGTCCGTTTCTACAAGTTACATTGGTCCCGTGCGAGGTGTCCGTGTCTCCTACGGGGTCATTTCGAGTCTGGTTTGGGTTTTTACCCTTTAACGGCCTGTTTTCAAGTCTAAGTGTGATTTTTGCAAACTATCGTCATAGTCTTAAATCGGTAGACCCGGGACAACACGATCATTTCCTATAAGTTACATTGGTCCCGTGCGAGGTGTTCGTGCCTCCTACGGGGTCGTTTGGGGGCTGGTTTGAGTTTTCACCCTTTAACGGCCTATTTTCAGGTCTAAGTGTGATTTTTGCAAACTATCGTCATACTCTCAAACTGATAGACTCGGGACTACGCGGTCCATTCCTACAAGTTACATTGGTCCCGTGCGAGGTGTTCGTGCCTTCTACGGGGTCGTTTGGGGGTTAGTTTTACTTTCACTCTTTAATGGCATGTTTTCAAGTCTAAGTGTGATTTTTGCAAATTATCATCATACTCTCAAACCGGCAGACCCGGGACTACGCGACCAGTTCCTACAAGTTATATTGGTCCCGTACGAGGTGTTCGTGCCTCGTACGGGGTCGTTTGGGGGATGGTTTGGATTTTCACCCTTTAACGACTTGTTTTCAAGTCTAAGTGTGATTTTTGCAAATTATCGTCATACTCCCCAAATCGGGAGACCCGGGACTATGCGGTCAGTTCCTACAAGTTACATTGGTCCCGTGCGAGGTGTTCGGGCCTCCTACGGGGTCGTTTGTGGGAGGGTTTGAGTTTTCACCCTTTAACTGCCTATTTTCAAGTCTAAGTGTGATTTTTGCAAATTATCGCCATACTCTCAAACCGAGAGACTCAAGACTACGCGGTGAGTTCCTATAAGTTACATTGGTCCCGTACGAGGTGTTCGTGCCTCCTACGGGGTCGTTTTGAGGCTGGTTTGGGTTTTAATCCTTTAACGGCATGTTTTCAAGTCTGAGTGTGATTTTTGTAAGTTTTCGTCATACTCTCAAACTAGTAGACCCGGGACAACGCGGTCAGTTCCTAAAAGTTACATTGGTCCCGTGCGAGGTGTTCGTGCCTCCTACGGGATCGTTTGGGGGCTGGTTTGGCTTTTCACCCTTTAACGGTCTATTTTCAAGTCTAAGTGTAATTTTTGTAAATTATCGTCATACTCTCAAACTGGGAGACCCGGGACAACGCGGTCAGTTCCTACAAGTTACATTGATCCCGTGCGAGGTGTTCGTGCCTCTTACGGGGTCGTTTGAGGGCTGGTTCGGGTTTTCACCCTTTAACGGCCTGTTTTCTAGTCTAAGTGTGATTTTTCCAAATTATCATCATACTCTCATATCGAGAGACCCGGGACTACGCGATCAGTTTCTACAAGTTACATTGGTCCCGTACGAGGTGTTCGTACCTCCTACGGGATCATTTGGGTTTTCACCCTTTAATGACTTGTTTTCAAGTCTAAGTGTGATTTTTGCAAATTTCCATCATACTCCCAAATCGAGAGATCCGGGACTACGCGATCAGTTCCTACAAGTTATATTGGTCCCGTGTGATGTGTTCGTGCCTCCTACGGGGTCGTTTGGGGGCTTGTTTGACTTTTCCCCCTTTAAAGGCTTGTTTTCAAGTCTAAGTGTGATTTTTTTAAATTATCGTCATACTCTCAAACCGGGAGACCCGAGACTACGCGGTCAGTTCCTATAAGTTACATTGGTCCTGTACGAGGTGTTCATGCCTGTTACGGGGTCGTTTCGAGGCTGGTTTGAGTTTTCACCCTTTAACGGCCTGTTTTTAAGTCTAAGTGTGATTTTTGCAAATTATCGTCATACTCTCAAACCGACAGGCTCGGGACTACGCGGTCCATTCCTACAAGTTACATTGGTCCCGTGCGAGGTGTTCGTGTCTCCTACGGGGTCGTTTCGAGTCTGGTTTGGGTTTTTACCCTTTAACGGCATGGTTTCAAGTCTAAGTGTGATTTTTGCAAATTATCGTCATAGTCTTAAACCGGTAGACCCGAGACAACACGATCAGTTCCTATAAGTTACATTGGTCCCGTGCGAGGTGTTCGTGCCTCCTACGGGGTCGTTTGAGGGATGGTTTGAGTTTTCACCCTTTAATGGCCTGTTTTCAGGTCTAAGTGTGATTTTTGCAAACTATCGTCATACTCTCAAACCGATAGACCCGGGACTACGTGGTCAGTTCCTACAAGTTACATTGGTCCCATGCAAGGTGTTCGTGCCTTCTACGGGGTCGTTTGGGGGCTGGTTTGAGTTTTCACCCTTTAACGGCCTGTTTTCAACTCGAAGTGTGATTTTTGCAAATTATCGTCATACTCTCAAACCGGTAGACCCAGGACTACCCGATCAGTTCCTACCAGTTACATTGGTCCCGTGCGAGGTGTTCATGCGTTCTACGGGGTCGTTTGGGGACTGGTTTGATTTATCACCCTTTAACGGCCTGTTTTCAAGTCAAAGTGTGATTTTTACAAATCATCATAATACTCTCGAACCGGGTGACCCGGGACTACGCCGTCAGTTTCTACAAGTTACATAGGTCCCGTGGGAGGTGTTCGTGCCTCCTACGGGGTCGTTTGGGGGCGGATTTGAGTTTTCACCCTTTAACGGCCTGTTTTCAAGTCTAAGTGTGATTTTTGCAAATTATCCTCATTCTCTCAAACCGGGAGACCCGAGACTACGCGATCAGTTCCTACAAGTTACATAGGTCCCGTGCGAGGTGTTCGTGCCTCCTACGGGGTCGTTTCGAGGCTGGTTTGAATTTTCACCCTTTAACGGCCTGCTTTCAAGTCTAAGTGTGATTTTTGGAAACTATCGTCATACTCTCAAACCGATAGACCCGGGACTACGCGGTCAATTCATACAAGTTACATTGGTCCCGTGAGAGGTGTCCGTGCCTCATACGGGGTCGTTTGGGGGCTGGTTTTAGTTTTCACCCTTTAACGGCCTGTTTTCAAGTCTAAGTGTGATTTTTACAAATTCTCGTCATACTCTCAAACCGGTAGACCCGGGACTATGTGGTCAGTTCCTATAAGTTACATTGGACCCGTGTGAGGTGTTCGTGCCTCCTACGGGGTCGTTTGGGGGCTGGTTTGAGTTTTCACCCTTTAACGGCCAGCTTTCAAGTCTAAATGTGATTTTTGCAAATTATCATCATACTCTCAAACCGGGAGATCTGGGACTACGCGGTCAGTTCCTACCAGTTACATTGGTCCCGTGCGAGGTGTTCATTCCTTCTACGGGGTCTTTTGGGACTGGTTTGAGTTTTCACCCTTTAACCCATGTTTTCAAGTCTAAGTGTGATTTTTGCAAATTATCGTCATACTCTCGAACCGGGAGACCCGGGACTACGCGGCCAGTTCGTACAAGTTACATTGGTCCCGTGGGAGGTGTTCGTGCCTCCTACGGGGTCGTTTGGGGGCGAATTTGAGTTTTCACCCTTTAACGGCCTGTTTTCAAGTCTAAGTGTGATTTTTACAAACTATCGTCATACTCTCAAACCGGGAGACCCGAGACTACGCGATCAGTTCCTACAAGTTACATTGGTCCCGTGCGAGGTGTTCGTGCCTCCTACGGGGTCGTTTGGGGGCGGGTTTAAGTTTTCACCCTTTAACGGCCTGTTTTCAAGTCTAAGTGTGATTTTTACAAACTATCGTCATACTCTCAAACCGGGAGACCCGAGACTACGCGATCAGTTCCTACAAGTTACATTGGTCCGATGGGAGGTGTTCGTACCTCCTACGGGGTCGTTTGGGGGCTGGTTTGAGTTTTCACCCTTTAACGGCTTGTTTTCAAGTCTATGTGTGATTTTTGCAATTTATCGTCATACTCTCAAACTGGCAGACCCGGGATTATGCGGTCAGTTCCTATAAGTTACATTATTCCCGTGCGAGGTGTTCGTGCCTCCTACGGGGTCGTTTGGGGGCTGGTTTGAGTTTTCACCCTTTAACGGCCAGCTTTGAAGTCTAAATGTGATTTTTGCAAATTATCGTCATACTCTCAAACCGAGAGATCCGGGACTACGCGGTCAGTTCCTACCAGTTACATAGGTCCCGTGCGAGGTGTTCGTGCCTTCTACGGGGTCTTTTGGGTCCGGTTTGAGTTTTCACCCTTTAACGACATGTTTTCAAGTCTAAGTGTGATTTTTGCAAACTATCGTCATACTCTCGAACCGGGTGACCCGGGACTACGCGGTCAGTTCCTACAAGTTACATAGGTCCCGTGGGAGGTGTTCGTGCCTCCTACGGGGTCGTTTGGGGGCGAATTTGAGTTTTCACCCTTTAACGGCCTGTTTTCAAGTCTAAGTGTGATTTTTGCAAATTATCCTCATACTCTCAAACCGAGAGACCCGAGACTACGCGATCAGTTCCTACAAGTTACATTGGTCCCGTGCGAGGTGTTAGTGCCTCCTACGGGGTCGTTTCGAGGCTGGTTTGTGTTTTCACCCTTTAACGGCCTGTTTTCAAGTCTAAGTGTGATTTTTGGAAACTATTGTCATACTCTCAAACCGGTAGACCCGGGACTACACGGTCAGTTCCTACAAGTTACATTGGTCCCGTGGGAGGTGTTCGTGCCTCCTATGGGGTCGTTTGGGGGCGAATTTGAGTTTTCACCCTTTAACGGCCTGTTTTCGAGTCTAAGTGTTGTTTTTGCAAATTATCCTCATACTCTCAAACCGGGAGACCCGAGACTACGCGATCAGTTCCTACAAGTTACATTGGTCCCGTCCGAGGTGTTCGTGCCTCCTACGTGGTCGTTTCGAGGCTGGTTTGAGTTTTCACCCTTTAACGGCCTGTTTTCAAGTATAAGTGTAATTTTTGGAAACTATCATCATACTCTCAAACCGGTAGACCCGGGACTACGCGGTCAGTTCTTACAAGTTACATTGGTCCTGTGAAAGGTGTTCGTGCCTCCTACGGGGTCGTTTTGGGGGCTGCTTTGATTTTTCACCCTTTAACGGCTTGTTTTCAAGTCTATGTGTGATTTTTGCAAATTATCGTCATACTCTCAAACTGGCAGACCTGGGATTATGCGGTCAGTTCCTATAAGTTACATTGTTCCCGTGCGAGGTGTTCGTGCCTCCTACGGGGTCGTTTGGGGGCTGGTTTGAGTTTTCACCCTTTAACGGCCAGCTTTGAAGTCTAAATGTGATTTTTGCAAATTATCGTCATACTCTCAAACCGGGAGATCCGGGACTACGCGGTCAGTTCCTACCAGTTACATAGGTCCCGTGCGAGGTGTTCGTGCCTTCTACGGGGTCTTTTGGGACCCGTTTGAGTTTTCACCCTTTAACGGCATGTTTTCAAGTCTAAGTGTGATTTTTGCAAACTATCGTCATACTCTCAAACCGGGTGATCCGGGACTACGTGGTCAGTTCCTACAAGTTACATTGGTCCCGTGGGAGGTGTTCGTGCCTCCTACGGGGTCGTTTGGGGGCGAATTTGAGTTTTCACCCTTTAACGGCCTGTTTTCAAGTCTAAGTGTGATTTTTACAAACTATCGTCATACTCTCAAACCGGGAGACCCGAGACTACGCGATCAGTTCCTACAAGTTACATTGGTCCCATGGGAGGTGTTCGTACCTCCTACGGGGTCGTTTGGGGGCTGGTTTGAGTTTTCACCCTTTAACGGCTTGTTTTCAAGTCTATGTGTGATTTTTGCAATTTATCGTCATACTCTCAAACTGGAAGACCCGGGATTATGCGGTCAGTTCCTATAAGTTACATTGTTCCCGTGCGAGGTGTTCGTGCCTCCTACGGGGTCGTTTAGGGGCTGGTTTGAGTTTTCACCCTTTAACGGCCAGCTTTGAAGTCTAAATGTGATTTTTGCAAATTATCGTCATACTCTCAAACAGAGAGATCCGGGACTACGCGGTCAGTTCCTACCAGTTACATAGGTCCCGTGCGAGGTGTTCGTGCCTTCTACGGGGTCTTTTGGGACCGGTTTGAGTTTTCACCCTTTAACGACATGTTTTCAAGTCTAAGTGTGATTTTTGCAAACTATCGTCATACTCTCGAACCGGGTGACCCGGTACTACGCGGTCAGTTCCTACAAGTTACATAGGTCCCGTGGGAGGTGTTCGTGCCTCCTACGGGGTCGTTTGGGGGCGAATTTGAGTTTTCACCCTTTAACGGCCTGTTTTCAAGTCTAAGTGTGATTTTTGCAAATTATCCTCATACTCTCAAACCGGGAGACCCGAGACTACGCGATCAGTTCCTACAAGTTACATTGGTCCCGTGCAAGGTGTTCGTGCCTCCTACGGGGTCGTTTCGAGGCTGGTTTGAGTTTTCACCCTTTAACGGCCTGTTTTCAAGTCTAAGTGTGATTTTTGGCAACTATTGTCATACTCTCAAACCGGTAGACCCGGGACTACACGGTCAGTTCCTACAAGTTACATTGGTCCCGTGGGAGGTGTTCGTGCCTCCTACGGGGTCGTTTGGTGGCGATTTTGAGTTTTCACCCTTTAACGGTCTATTTTCGAGTCTAAGTGTTATTTTTGCAAATTATCCTCTTACTCTCAAATCGGGAGACCCGAGACTACGCGATCAGTTCCTACAAGTTACATTGGTCCCGTGCGAGGTGTTCGTGCCTCCTACGGGGTCGTTTCGAGACTGGTTTGAGTTTTCACCCTTTAACGGCCTGTTTTCAAGTCTAAGTGTGATTTTTGGAAACTATCGTCACACTCTCAAACCGGTAGACCCGGGACTACACGGTCAGTTCTTACAAGTTACATTGGTCCCGTGAAAGGTGTTCGTGCCTCCTACGGGGTCGTTTGGGGGCTGGTTTGAGTTTTCACCCTTTAACGGCTTGTTTTCAAGTCTATGTGTGATTTTTGCAAATTATCGTCATACTCTCAAACTGGCAGACCCGGGATTATGCGGTCAGTTCCTATAAGTTACATTGTTCCCGTGCGAGGTGTTCGTTCCTCCTACGGGGTCGTTTGGGGGCTGGTTTGAGTTTTCACCCTTTAACGGCCAGCTTTGAAGTCTAAATGTGATTTTTGCAAATTATCGTCATACTCTCAAACCGGGAGATCCGGGACTACGCGGTCAGTTCCTACCAGTTACATAGGTCCCGTGCGAGGTGTTCGTGCCTTCTACGGGGTCTTTTGTGACCGGTTTGAGTTTTCACCCTTTAACGACATGTTTTCAAGTCTAAGTGTTATTTTTTTGCAAACTATCGTCATACTCTCAAACCGGGTGACCCGGGACTACGCGGTCAGTTCCTACAAGTTACATTGGTCCCGTGGGAGGTTTTCGTGCCTCCTACGGGGTCGTTTGGGGGCGAATTTGAGTTTTCACCCTTTAACGGCCTGTTTTCAAGTCTAAGTGTGATTTTTACAAACTATCGTCATACTCTCAAACCGGGAGACCCGAGACTACGCGATCAGTTCCTACAAGTTACATTGGTCCCGTGGGAGGTGTTCGTGCCTCCTACGGGGTCGTTTGGATGCGGGTTTGAGTTTTCACCCTTTAACGGTCTATTTTCAAGTCTAAGTGTGATTTTTGCAAATTATCGTCATACTCTCAAACCAGGAGACCCGAGACTACGCGATCAGTTCCTACAAGTTACATTGGTCCCGTGCGAGGTGTTCGTGTCTCCTACGGGGTCGTTTCGAGACTGGTTTGGGTTTTTATCCTTTAACGGCTTGCTTTCAAGTCTAAGTGTGATTTTTGCATACTATCATCATACTCTCAAACCGGTAGACCCGGGACTCCACGATCAGTTCCTATAAGTTACATTGGTCCCGTGCGAGGTGTTCGTGCCTCCTACGGGGTCGTTTGGGGCCTGGTTTGAGTTTTCACCCTTTAGCGGCCTGTTTTTTGGTCTAAGTGTGCTTTTTGCAAACTATCGTCATACTCTCAAACCGATAGACCCGGGACTACGCGGTCAGTTCCTACAAGTTACATTGGTCCCATGCGAGGTGTTCGTGTCTTCTACGGGGTCGTTTGGGGGCTGGTTTGAGTTTTCACCCTTTAACGGCCTCTTTTCAACTCTAAGTGTGATTTTTGCAAATTATCGTCATACTCTCAAACCGGTAGACCCAGGACTACGCGATCAGTTCCTACCAGTTACATTGGTCCCGTGCGAGGTGTTCGTGCGTTCTACGGGGTCGTTTGGGGGCTGGTTTGATTTTTCATCCTTTAACGGCCTGTTTTCAAGTCTAAGTGTGATTTTTACAAATTATCGTAATACTCTCAAACCGAGTGACCCGAGACTACGCGGTCAGTTCCTACCAGTTACATTGGTCCCGTACGAGGTGTTCGTGCCTTTTACGGGGTCTTTTGGGACTGGTTTGAGTTTTCACCCTTTAACGGCATGTTTTCAAGTGTAAGTGTGATTTTTTCAAATTATCATCATACTCTAGAACCGGGAGAGCCGGGACTACGCGGTCAGTTCCTACAAGTTACATTGGTCCCGTGGGAGGTGTTCGTGCCTCCTACGGGGTCGTTTGGTGGCGGGTTTGAGTTTTCACCCTTTAACGGCCTGTTTTCAAGTCTGAGTGTGATTTTTGTAAATTATCGTCATACTGTCAAACCGGGAGACCCGAGACTACGCGATTAGTTCCTACAAGTTACATTGGTCCCGTGCAAGGTGTTTGTGCCTCCTACGGGGTCGTTTGGGGACTGGTTTGATTTTTCACCCTTTAACGATCTAATTTCAAGTCTAAGTGTGATTTTTACAAATTATCGTAATACTCTCGAACCGGGAGACCCGGGACTACACGGTCAGTTCCTACAAGTTACATTGGTCCCGTGCGAGGTGTCCGTGCCTCCTACGGAGTCGTTTGGGGGATGGTTTGAGTTTTCACCCTTTAACGGCCTGTTTTCAAGTCTAAGTGTGATTTTTGTAAATTATCGTCATACTCTCAATCCGGGAGTCCCGGGACTACGGGGTTAGTTCCTACAAGTTACATTGGTCCCGTGCGAGGTGTTCGTGCCTCCTAAGGGGTCGTTTGGGGGCTGGTTTGAGTTTTCACCCTTTAACGGCCAGCTTTCAAGTCTAAATGTGATTTTTGCAAATTATCGTCATACTCTCAAACCGGGAGATCTGGGACTACGCGGTCAGTTCCTACCAGTTACATTGGTCCCGTGCGAGGTGTTCGTTCCTTCTACGGGGTCGTTTGGGGGCTAGTTTGAGCTTTCACCCTTTAACGGCCTGTTTTCTAGTCTAAGTGAGATTTTTGCAAATTATCGTCTTACTCTCAAATCGGGAGACCCGAGACTACGCGATCAGTTCCTATAAGTTACATTGGTCCCGTGCGAGGTGGTCGTGCCTCCTATTGGGTTGTTTTGAGGCTAGTTTAGGTTTTCACCCTTTAACGGCCTGTTTTTAAGTTTAAATGTTGATTTTTACAAATTATCGTCATATTCTCAAATCGGGGGCTCCTCACTGCGCGGTCAGTTCTTACAAGTTACGTTGGTCCCGTGCGAGGTGTTCGTGCCTCTTACGGGACCGTTTGGGGGCTGGTTCAGGTTTTCACCCTTTAACAGCCTGTTTTCAAGTCTGTGTGTGATTTTTGCAAATTATCGTCATACTCTCAAATCGGGAGACCCGGGACTATGCGGTCAGTTCCTACAAGTTATATTGGTCCCGTACGAGGTGTTCGTGCCTCCTACAGGGTCGTTTGGGGGCTGGTTCGAGTTTTCACCCTTTAAGGTCTGTTTTCAAGTCTAAGTGGTGATTTTTGCAAATTATCGTCATACTCTCAAACCGAGAGACCCGGGATTACGCGGTCAGTTCCTATAAGTTGAATTGGTCCCGTGCGAGGTGTTCGTGCCTCCTACGGGGTCGTTTGGGGGCTGGTTTGAGTTTTCACCCTTTAACGGCCTGTTTTCAAGTCTAAGCGAGATTTTTGCAAATTATCGTCATACTCTCAAACCGGGAGACCCGGGACTACGCGGTCAGTTCCTACAAGTTACATTGGTCCCGTGCTAGGTGTTCGTGCCTCCTACGGGGTCTTTTGGGGGCTGGTTTGAGTTTTCACCCTTTAACGACTTGTTTTCTAGTCAAAGTGTGATTTTTGCAGATTATCGTCATACTCTCAAACCGAGAGACCCGGGACTATGTGGTAAGTTTCTAAAAGTTACATTGGCCCCATGCTTGATGTTCGTGCCTCCTACGGGGTCGTTTGGGGGCTGGTTTGGGTTTTCACCCTTTAACTGCCTGTTTTCAAGTCTAAGAGTTATTTTTGCAAATTATCGTCATACTCTCAAACCGGGAGACCCAGGACTATGCGGTCAGTTCCTACAAGTTACATTGGTCCTGTGCGAGGTGTTCGTGCCGCTTACGGGGTAGTTTGGGGGCTGGTTTGGGTTTTCATCACCTACAGCAGTCCAATAGGTATACACCTCATGGCCACATGAGTAAAAAACTCATGTCCATAATAAGCTATTCTTCTATGTCAATATGGACTCACTGCGAGGGGGCATTAATTGTTTGTACTAAATCTCAATAGTGTAAGGCATAATTACTATCAAGAGGCATAATTTTAAAAAACTAACACATGTTATTCAAACTCAATTCATTAGAACTCCTATCATTGGAAAAGGTCTGATGATGTGGGAATGCTCACACAACTAAAATTTTTTGTTTTGTGACTTCAAGTAATAAGTAAATATTCTTATAGAGTTTCTCATAGTTGAGCTAATTACGTCTCGATTAATAGCATAAGACCACATAACTTTAATTTTACTTCCATAACAAAACTTCAAATATGAAAACACATAATTTAAAAAAAAAAAAGTGTTAAACCCCATAACCATATATACACTAAAAGACACGCATATATAAAGTACTGCACATATATAAAACTATATATCTTATTAGAAGTAAAATATAATACTAGAGTTTTACCTGTCCAGTAGCGGGTTAGTGGGATTCTGCATGTGAAAGTTACATTACTTGTAATTCCTTTCCCTTGGCCTTGCTCTGAAGCTACTTTTACATATAAACTGCTAACATCCTGACCTACAATACGTTAATGTGATCAAAATTAACCAGAGAATAAACTAGAAAGAAGTCAAGTCCAAAGGGTATAAACAATAAGCTTACCTTTGTATCCATGCTAACTAAATCCTTAGAACAAGTGAACAGTCCAAATGGATGCTAACTACATCATTATATATAATTCAATTACATAAATTTATTGAATGGCTTCTTACTGGACAATAAAAAGAAAAAAAATAAAGAATGGAAAAAATAAAGAAAAATTCCATATAGTGAATACTTACTTACAGTTATTGATATGCCCCCAAGTCCCCGGTGATTGCTCACAACAACATTCCGGCCACGTTTTGCAACAAAGTTTGGCACTATTTCATCAACCAAACATAGAGCTAATAAATTTAAAGTGTATAATTACATGTATATACATACATGTGTAAATATACATATTCATGCCAATCAAAAGCTGATCTTTAGTGCACTTCTTCCCTTCCACCTTCAAGTAAACACACTATGTGCATGCACACATATATACATAAACAAACAATTCATTGATGAGACGCTAAGGTGTTAAAATGACAATATACAAACATATATAAACACACACACACACAAACAAACACATATGCGTTTTGGCAATTAATTCTAATTCTAATTCTAAATTTCTCTATAGACCTTTATTTCTCATTTTTTTCCTAAAGTTTTAGTGAAATAATCCCATTTTTATTTCATTTCCACCCTTCCAACTCCAAATCTACACACACAGACAATCAACTCATCAACGAGACACATGGCTGTAAAAAGAAAAATATACAACTATATGAACACACACACACACACACACACACTGCGTGTGACAATTATTTTTAAATCTGGATTTCTCTATAAGCCATAATATTTTGATTTTTCCTCAAGTTTCAATGAAATCGGTACCCGAAATTGCAACTGATACATTATACAACTGACTTGCAACTGACCTGTACCTGATATATATATATATATATATATATATATATATATATATATATGTTGCGATTTAGGGGTGCACCCCTAAATCGCAACCCTTAAATCGGGTACCCGAAATCGGTAACCCTAAACAGCACCCCTAAATTGCAACCCCTAAATCGGGTAATATATATATATATATATATATATATATATATATATATATATATATATATATATATATATATATATATATATAGAGAGAGAGAGAGAGAGAGAGAGAGAGAGAGAGATGCAATACCTTGCGATGATGAGCAGTAGCAGCGTGTAGGAGAACGATGAGGAAGCCGGGAGGGAGAGCGAGCGGGAGAGAGAGAGAGAGAGGATAGGAATGTCTTGAAAATTTGGTGCCCGCTCCAAATTTTGGGGGGTTATTTTTTTAACAAAGCGTACCCATATTTGGCACAGTTAAAAACCGTGCCAAATTTTGGCACTATTTCAAACCGTGCCAGATTATGATAAAACCCTGCCAGAATCTGGCATGATTTTAAACAGTGCCAGAATCTCCTTGCCTAAGCGTGCCAAATTGGCATTTTTGGTGTAGTGAATAGAAGGTCACTATAATTATTCATTAATGCATAAGAAACCTTTTCATCACCATGTATATCAACAGCAACCATCTCTTTCGCACTCCATGCATTTTGATAAGCTATATCAAGACCATAATTCTTCTTCATATCTCTAACTACATCAATTGGTCTCAATAGCGAGTTATCTCTAAGATCATCAGCTACCAATGTTGAAACCAACTTGGAGGCTATCATTTTGGCTGACGGACTATGAAAGACACCTCTACATGTATGCTCATTATTCAAACTTCGTATGTAAAAGTATCCATTTTTTGTAGATAATGAAGCATGAATTCTCCACATGCAATTCTCAGTAGTCTTTTTAGAGCATTCAGTCGCCACTCAAATTTTATCATTCTTCAAATACACATACTTGAACCCAACCTCAACATCATACTTTCGCAATTTATCCTGAAATTCCACTACACCTCCTTCAAAACACTACTGCTCATGACTTATATATGTCGTCCAATCATTCGAAAAATAGACTTTTGACTTACTTGGTTCCACACCTCCAAGATAAAAGTCATTTTCAATGCAAGTATTATGTAAGGACATATTTCTCATGTCCAACATTTTACATTTATGTATGTCGTACGCCGCTACATTTTGCACGTCACCTCACGATCTCACATGACGGCCTCTATCCGATTTTCGGGAATCAAGCATCCAACATCTCCATCATGTGTCCCACATCGTCCTCAACAACTTCACATACCATGCTTTTAGGGTCTATATGCTAGTGGTATGCAAGAGAAGTCAAATCAATGAAAGAAGTCACGTTATGGAAGTTTAAGGGCAATTTGGTAATTTTACATCCACCGTTCGGAGGATAAGTCAACTGGAAAGTTGAAGAGCTTGCCACAACAAAGATACTGGAAGAAACGGCATCTCATTCCGAGCTACGGTGAAGAAGATATGGCCCTTTGAAGATGGAGAGAATTCCTCGAAGGAATCTGGTTCCTGAGGATCGGACCGATCCGGCTAAAGAGACCGGACCGATCCGCCTGCTAAAGTGAGGCCAGTATACCCCGGATCCATAGCGAACCGATGAAGATAAAAATACGAACCGATCCGATGTCAACCGGACCGATCCGCCTGCAATTAAAAGAACCGATCCGGTATACCGGACCGATCCGTCCATCAACCGGACCGGTCCGCCTGGGATAATTACGAGCAGTCCCAGTGTTTGAAAACTCTTTCCTTAGTTTTCTTATTTAAATCCATCTTAGGGGAATTATTTTTTAAGACTTTCAAAGATAAAATCCAGAGTCCTAATACTCTAAGTCTTCACTTTTTTGAGTTCCCCAACTCATGTTTGATTCACACAACTTTGCCATACCATTGTGAATCTTTTGGAACCCTAGAACACAAGCTTTGTGTATTTTTCATCTTTGTGGAGAGAACTTTGCAACCGAGGGCTGCGTGTCATTGCCGAGGGAGTCTCTACGAAGTGTTATGACTGCGTGTCATTGAGGAGTGCTGCGGTTCTTCCTTTGCTGATTGGACTGAGGTTCATGTGGGTTCGCTGCGTGTGGATTCATTGCTGTATTTCATTGTAAATCTTGTAAGTTGCGATTTGCTCTTTATAGTGAAATAAAAGGTTTTTCCCTGCGGGGATTTTTCCTTATCTTGGAGTCACATGATTTATTTGTTTATGGTTTGACACACACACGCACTTTAGATGCATGTTTAGGGGCTGAAATTTAATAAGTTCGCCAAATTAGAAATTTGCGAAGTTTTTTTAATATCACGCATTCTCAAATTGGTATCAGAGCAGGTTACGCTAATTTATTGCGTATTCCTATTTTCCGCAAAATTGTGTGATATTGATTTTTAATCAGGTTTGTGAAAATTCGCATTTTTTTCTTATGGAGCACTTATATAATCAGATGCCTATTTTTGATGGGTCTAATTATGCCTATTGGAAAGCTCGTATGAAATCGATTTTAAAATCTATTGACGAGCGGGTTTGGTTGCTTTGCGAAAATGGTTGGACTCCTCCCACGGTCACTGTTAATAACATCACCTCTCTAAAACCCGTGTCAGCCTGGACTGAGGATGATTATAAGTTGTCCAATTTTAACTCCCGTGGTCTGAGTGCTATTTCTGGTGCTATCACTCCTGATGAGTATCGCCGAATCATGACGTGCTCCACGTCTAAGGAGGCTTGGGATGTTTTGAAACTGACACATGAGGGTACGAACGCTGTTAAAGAGTCTAAGTTACAAAATCTGGCCACCCAATTTGAGACTATCACCATGTCTGAGTCCGAATGCTTTGATGAATTTTATGCACGTTTGTCGGACATTGTTAACACTAGTTTTAATTTGGGTGAGGTGATTGATAACACGCGTGTCGTTAAAAAGATTTTGAGATCTCTTCCAAAACGCTTTATTCCTAAAGTCACTGTTTTGAACTCTTTGGGAAATCTGAAATCACTTAAGTTGGAAGAACTTGTAGGAGATCTTCAAACCTATGAGATTGACATGTTTCCTAAAACCATTAAGGCTAAGGATAATGGTATTTCTTTAAAGACTCATTTTAAGAAAAAGAAAGAAAAAGTTTGTGAGTCTGATTCTGAGGAAGATGTTGATTTTGATAATATGGCCTTGTTTGCGAAAAACTTTAAAAAATTTCTCAACATGAAAAGAAATAATTCTTTCAATAAAAAGATTTTTTTTTAGAAAAATAAAAGGAAAGGAAAGGCCAAAGAAAGTGATGAGAAGAATGACTCTGATGAGGAGTGTGAGGAAGATTTAGAGAACATCACCTGTTTTGAATGTGGGGGCAAGGGACATAAGTCGTTTGAGTGTTCTACTTGGCTTAGAAAGAAAGGGAAGAAAGTAGCCATGCCTGTCACACTTAGTGATGATGAGGGAGATGAGTCGGATAAAGGTTTAGGACATGGGATGGTTGTCGCCTTTTCTAGTCGTGTAAGCACACCCAGTTTGTCTCACAAAAGTGCACACGAGAGCGATAATAGTGATTCATGTTCTTCGAGTGAGGGAGAAAGTGAAAGTGAGAGTGGAGATGAAAGTGAGCTCCAAAAAGCTTTTAGAGAGTTGTACACCGAGACCTTGAAAACAAAAAGGTATAATAGGGATTTAGGTCGTCGGGTTTTAGATTTGGAGAAAGAGAAGGAGGTTTTGAGAAAGGAGAAGTGTGATTTGGCCAACACGTTGTCTAGTCTGACGACACGTGTATCCCAACTCGAGAGTGATCTCAAACGTGCCCGGGAGGTCAAAGTCAAGTTTGAGAACGCACCTCAGAAGGTTGAAAAGGTGGTTCTTAAGGGTAAAGGTGAGAAGTTAGGAATAAGTCATAACGGTGCTTCTGCTTCCCATTTAGCACCCGAGCCGGTTCCCACTTTAGTGACAGTTTCACACGTGTCTCACCCTAACCCACCTAGGCGTCCCATTCCTATTAGGAAAGTGCGTCCTAGAGTTTTTGAGAGAGGTGTTCCTAGGCCTATTTATGTTTGCTCGCATTGCAAGAGGAGAGGACACCTTAGGGAATTTTGCTTTAAGTTGGGTTATGTGTCACGTTTTGCTTCTACACATGTTTCTGGCACACATGCACCCACACATGATACTTTACATGCTCCCGGAGACTACATGAGAGAGTTTGCACATTTAGGTGAGCAAGTTAAGTTTTTAGTCAAAACTTCACAAGAATTGATGGAGGTTTTTCATAAGTTGTCACCACCTTTGGAAAACCCCTCCGCACCTAATGATTGAGGTTTGACTTGTTTACTAGCATAGGGTGATTTTCATGATGTCATTGTTTGCCTATTGCTAGTATATATCATTTTTGTATATATTTTTGTTTTGAAAATTTTTGAAAAATCCAAAAAGATTTTTTTTGTTTGCACCGTTTATGGATGAACACTTAGGATGACCTAGTCACTACATCATTCCATTATTTTCATGTGACTATTTGATAGTGTTTTGAGACAATAGGTCAATTCATCCATGTGCTTTATAATGTTTGGAGTCATTAAGATGTGATTAAGTGTTTCTTCCTACATGTTTGACTCATGTTTCCTTGATTGCACACATGCACGGATTTGTTTGATTATTGTGCTTGTCTTATCACATGTTGGTTGGGTGTTTTCACTTCAATCCTGTCCTTAAAACGAACCAAGCGCGATAAATTTTGATAAGGAAACTGTGCATATAAAAACCGTTTGTGAGTTTGTGTGCTTTGTTTGATAACGGGGAGGGGCTGCGAAAGGTAATTATCTATCCTTTGCGCAAAAGCCACCGTTAAAAAGGACCTAAAAAATTGAGGAATTTTATTATCCGAGGTCCAAAGAGGTTAAAAGAGCCCGAAAAAATTTAAAGGCAATAAAAAGAAATTCATGCCAATTATGGGCCATTTAGGTTTTTGCACCAATTCTCCAATGTTTGAGAATTTAGATTACCTCTAAAAATATATATATATATATATATATATATGAGGGAGTTTGGTTGGAGAATTTAAAACGGGTATGCACGTACTTGAAATGCTTGAAAATGCGCTACATAGTTTTGGACGTTATTGGTGTGGAAATCACTTTGACTTTGATTTGTTGATTTGCATAAGACGATGTCATCTAAATTCAACAAATGTTTTTTTACACCTAAGGATACTTTTGATGTTCATTCGTTAGGGGTACACATATGCATCGTGCACATAGGATTGATTGAGTTGATTTACCTATCAAATGTGTTCACACTCATTCATTCCGTTTCCATGACTTGGTTTTTTGAGTCTAAATCCATGGTGTGATTTTTATTTCATATTTGTTCATATTGGTATCCTATCTATGTATGAAAAATTTGAAAAATCAAAAATAGTTTGTGTATTTTTTTGTATACCGTGTCACCCCGATTTTGCTTATTAGATTCATTCTTCTTATTTGTCTATTTGGGGACATCATAAAAAGGGGGAGAAAGAATTATCTTATTCTGGGGGAGTTTTGAGTTTTGAGTTTTCTCATAAATTGGTATCTATGTCTATATTTATCTCATTTCAAACGTGTAGGTACTACTTTGATGATCACTGAATTGCACACCCTGATGAGAAAAGCGTTGAGATTCCCGAAGATTTGAAGATCAAACGATGTAGTCTTATTCACTTGTACTCTTTCAGTTTTGGGTTCATGGAAGGGTAGATTTGTATAGGCAATTTCATACTTGATAATTCGGATTTTTATGTATGTACCGGCATAGACATAGGGGGAGATTTGTAAGGACATATTTCTCATGTCCAACATTTTACATTTATGTATGTCGTACGCCGCTACATTTTGCACGTCACCTCACGATCTCACATGACGGCCTCTATCCGATTTCCGGGAATCAAGCATCCAACATCTCCATCATGTGTCCCACATCGTCCTCAACAACTTCACATACCATGCTTTTAGGGTCTATATGCTAGTGGTATGCAAGAGAAGTCAAATCAATGAAAGAAGTCACGATATGGAAGTTCAAGGGCAATTTGGTAATTGTACATCCACCGTCCGGAGTATAGGTCAACTGGAAAGTTTAAGAGCTTGCCACAACAAAGATACTGGAAGAAACGGCATCTCATTCTGAGCTACGGTGAAGAAGATATGGCCCTTTGAAGATGGAGAGAATTCCTCGAAGGAATCTGGTTCCTGAGGATCGGACCGATCCGGCTAAAGAGACCGGACCGATCCGCCTGCTAAAGTGAGGCCAGTATACCCCGGATCCATAGCTAACCGATGAAGATAAAAAGCCGAACCGATCCGATGTCAACCGGACCGATCCGCCTGCAATTAAAAGAACCGATCCGGTATACCGGACCGATCCGCCCATCAACCGGACCGGTCCGCCTGGGATAATTACGAGCAGTCCCAGTGTTTGAAAACTCTTTCCTTGGTTTTCTTATTTAAAGCCATCTTCGAGGAATTATTTTTTAAGACTTTCAAAGATAAAATCTAGAGTCCTAATACTCCAAGTCTTCACTTTTTTGAGTTCCCCAACTCATGTTTGATTCACACAACTTTGCCATACCATTGTGAATCTTTTGGAACCCTAGAACACAAGCTTTGTGTATTTTTCATCTTTGTGGAGAGAACTTTGCAACCGAGGGCTGCGTGTCATTGCCGAGGGAGTCTCTACGAAGTGTTATGACTGCGTGTCATTGAGGAGTGCTGCAGTTCTTCCTTTGCTGATTGGACTGCGGTTCATGTGGGTTCGCTGCTTGTGGATTCATTGCTGTATTTCATTGTAAATCTTGTAAGTTGCGATTTACTCTTTATAGTGAAATAAAAGGTTTTGCCCTGCGGGGATTTTTCCTTATCTTGGTGTCACATGATTTATTTGCTTATGGGTTGACACACACACGCACTTTAGATGCATGTTTAGAGGCTCAAATTTAATAAGTTTGCCAAATTAGAAATTTGCGAAGTTTTTTTAATATCACGCATTCTCATATTAAAATCATTTGCAGTGCCTAATGATAAAGACTCTAACCTCTGTGTATTTGTATCACCACTGTCAACCCTCTCAGAACTTGTATTACTGCAGTCAACCCCTTCAAAAATTCAATTAGTGCATTCAACCCGTTCACGACATGTATTACTTGGCAATGCTAATGAATCAATGACATATATCCAAATGAAATTAGCTTTCACGATCAATTGGGACCGCAACATTTAACAAACATCGTTGTCACAAATCAACATGAACCGACATTCATCACCAAATGAATGCTTCAATGAAAAAGTCCCACTTCTCAAAAAAGAAAACTTAATACACAACTCATTGCATATGAAATCTAATGAGCTATCTTCAAATATTTTAACACAAGCCATATTATTCAAATAACAACACTTTGCTATTATACTATTTACCATAATGTCCTGCAGTAAAAGAGAGACCAAAAATATTTACTTCAAGGTCAACAATTCTAAAAATGTGTGCAATAATTTAATGTATGAAATATTAAAATGTTTATATGTGATTAATATAAAATTACAGGCACTGTTTAAAAACCTATACATGAAACAATCAAGTAGAAGCATATTTTCAAAAAACAATCACGTCTACTTTAAAACATTGCGTGTACTTTGAAAACTGATGTCGAATTGGTTAGTCCGGCTGGCGCGTACCTATATCAATAAGTGATTTAATACCAACTCAAGATCAAGTACTCTTAAAATTATAATGAAACATCAATAATATTCATTCAACACATTTAACTAACAATTACAAATATTAATAAATATAATCTTATATATGAAGAATCCAAACATAAATGCATAAAAAACAAAAAATGAAAACATATACATATCAAACATATAAAAAATTATTCAATCACATGAATTACGAAATTACAATGAGTCTCTTGAATCAAAACAAAGTACATTGACTTATTGTAATCGATCAAAAATAGAAAAATCAACTGTTGATAAAGATAAACTTACAAATGATAGAGCCAAATGATACACGTGGAATCGATTAAGAACACTGTAATCGATTATTGGACAGAAGAAAAAAGCATCAATTTTTGATGTTATTTTCGATTTCGGAGAATAGTAATTATTAGTTGCAGAGAAACCTCCAATAGCCGATTATGTTTATGATTTTTTTAGATTGACAATATTTATATGTTGGACCAAATCGTCTAAAATTTGTTTCACCGTTTTTGTTGTCTAAAATGTTTACTCAAAGAACTAGACCGTAAAAATCTATATTAGATATAGGGGTATCTAATTTTTATTAAAACGCATGGGTCTTAATGAAAATTAAAAGAAAAAGAAAAGAGAGCGAGAGTAGAGCTGGCAATTTTTGACCCGATAACCCGTTTACGGTAATAACCCGAAATGACCCGAATATGACCCGTTTAGCTTGTATAGATTTAAGAGTACCTAAAACTTATACTAAAATAAAAATCAACGCGACCCGAAAATGACACGACTAACCCGAATTGTCACCCCTAAGCGAGAGAGGGAGGGAGGCTTGTTATTTGGCTTAATAGCCGTTGGAGGCTAGAGTATCGCCCATAACGGATAGTTTTCCTTTTCAAAAAAACACCCAACTATTTCCATTCTTCATTTAATTTCCTTTCTCTCTCTCTCTCACGCACAATTTGATCAATAGATCGATTATTTGTATCGACGTACTGGATATTTGTTATTGATAATATATTTGTGAGGATTCGTTTTAGCGATGGATCTAGGCTGCTTTGACTTGGGGTGCATTGAAAAGCAAACCACTCACAACAACGCCAAGGGTTCTCCAAATCCAACCACCACTTCCAACCCGGGAAAGGTACTCTATCTCACACATTCTTCAACTCACTGTTGTTCGCTATGCCATCTTAGCCTTTTCATTTTCTTACCCGGGAAAGGTACTCTTTCTTGTTTTAGGATTTTGTTTTGTGTAAAATCCTATACCCTCTTCATCAAAACATATGTAACCGAGAAGTAACAATTAAACAATAATTTGGGAAGACGTGTGTGTAGCATTTATATTGTAGGGATCGGAAGTATTTAGTTCCATAGGGAAAGATTTATTTGTATGATCCTAACCTTTTTTCTTTTTAGTTATTACTCCTATTGAAATATATTGTATATGGGACAACTGCAATTCTCTACGGGGATTAGAGGAGGCTATGGGAGATTATGGGACTTGATACAATTTATAAATTATATGGGATGAGAGCCCACTAATTTTTCTAAATGAGACTAAAGCCTATTGCAAGTAGGGGCTTTGTAAATTTAGGACCTATTGTAATATGTAATTTGGAAATAGGACAACAAACATTTTATTTATGGTTTTAGTCCCTATTTTTGAATAAAGCCGTTGGCGCGGACCCATATTCATAAAGTGTTAACCAATCACAACATGCCACGTGTCCCTTTAATTTGAAAATAGGGACTAAAAAAGGAAACAAAATGTTTGTTGTCCTATATCCATAATCAATATTATTTTAAGTCCTAAAATTACATAATCTATTGCAAGTAATTCAAAAACCCTAGAGCCTAATTGTGAATTCCCCGGTGCTGCTTTTATATCAATTTTTGAATGTTATTTTTTTGAGTTGAAATCCTTAAACCTTCGCAATCAAAATGCAAACTTATCATTTAAAAATTGAATAAGAATTGGGATATGCCAATAAGAGAGGGGAATAATTGGTGGGTTCACATACTTTACCAACCCGATTTTTGTACCACTTTGTAATGTTTTATCCCAACCAGTTATGCTACCTTACAGTCAGAGGCGGAACCAGAACTTTTGGTCAAGGTGGGAAATTGAACTAGCAACATTTTATCCAAAAATTAAGGTGGGCAAGATGTTGAATTTTGAATTTAATGAATTGGCATATTTGATATGATCTTCACAAAATGTTTCTGCTCTCTTCCCCCAGAGACCGAAAATATGCTTATGTTGGTGCTGGACATAATTAGAGTTTTTATAACTAGCTTACAAAAGACTAGTTTTGACTACCAATATTTGTAAGGTCAGAGAGTATAAAGTATAAAATTTCTGGACATGCAGTAGGAAAGGCTAGGAATTAATTTTGCAATGTAGTTTTATATTAGTATTTCATAGAAGTTGAATCCTTGATGCAATTTTTTTCTTTTCTTACTTTTTTTTTCATGTGAGAGTTTTTTGTTGTTCATATCATCATTTCAAATTAGTTCTTTTCCCTGCAGATTAATTCAATGTAGGTTTTTTCTTTCTTTGTGGTTCAATCTTAAATCTTTCTTCTTTTTGTTCCCTCCCGACTAGTGTAGAATAAGGCAGTGAAAGAGGTTAAGCAGTCAAACGTAAATCCTCTAAACAAATTTACATCAAATATTAAAAAGCCTCCTCGCCGTAAAAGTTCACCTCTCAACTGGTTCCCACGCAAGAAGGTGGATTCCTACTTAGAGAGGAAAATAAAATTGCTACAGGTAGAGTCTCGTATTCCCCTCTTCTTGCTATGTCTTTGTCCAAAGTTTTTGAGTGGGAAATCATATACTAACACGCAATATAGGAGGTAGGTGGCATGAACTCAAGTCTTGACGAGACCTTGGGTGATTCAAATCCCCATTACTCAAGAGTTTTACGAGAAAAAATTGCAGTTAGAGAGGCTGCGCAAAAGGCAATGGAGGCTCGAAAGGCTGCATTGGTGGAAGCATCTTGGTGTAGAATACTTCGAGCAGCCAGGTAATCGTGTTCAGCCATTTACTTGGGGTGTGTTTGATTGTCTTCATATTTCCATAGAAAGTACTTGTTTTAAATGATTTTTTTTAACTTTTGTAGTGCTTGATTGCAAATGTATTCTAAAGGAAACAATAGATTTGAAAAAACAATAGTTTCGTCTTTTCCTCATATTCCACACAAAATAATCGATTCCATGGAAAACTGGAGAAGTAAAAGAACATTTCACCTCTCTTATAAGTCGTTTGTCCCAACTTTTCATATAAATGAACTGGTTTTCAATCTATTTCGAACTTTGTAATCAGTAATATGGTGTGGATCAAAAGAATTTATTTCTTCCATTTCTTTTCCCACAATTTCATTTTTATTCATCGACAGGATCGATATTAAAGAATCCGAAACACTACTGTTGAAAGCAGAGAAAAATGCAGCTGAAGCTATTGAAGCTGCAACGGCTATCGGAGTTCTCATGTATGATATACCAGAATGTTCTCGTAAGCATTACGAAATAGAAACATCAGCTGTTAATGGAGGTGAATCTACTACACACACTGTTACAGCATCTTTCGAAACTGCATTCGAGGTGGATAAACAAGTAGCTGCTGCTGTGAAAGCTGCATTCATTAGGCTTGCAAATTGTCCTTCTATAAATAAAGATGAATGTAAAGAACTGCTAAAAAAAATCAGTCAGAATCCAGATACAGGCGAAAACAATCAAGAACTCTCAGATTTCTCTTCAGAATGTGAATCTGATACTGGATCAGAACTTGAATTAGGTCCTCACAAGGACAACTTTAGCTCTCGAGATTTAGATGGTGAAACGGAAGTTGCCAGCGCAACAAGAGAGAGAAAGTACAAGAAGAGGCAGCTCCTGAAAAAGTTTAATTCAACATATCTTGTAGACATGATGCTGGAAAGGCTTAGATGCTTGCAAGAAGATGAACTTGCTTCTCTCGCCACAATTGTTGCAACTTGTGGTTTAAGTGCTGCCCTAGCTGAAGCAGAAAATCTCAAGCAGACCACTTTAGCTCCACCTGTTAATTTCCCCAGGAGAGTATCTAACATCGGTGGTGGACAGGTGAGAGGAAAGCATGTTAAAGAAGAACTTCCGAGTCTAGACAAATTTCTTGTGAAGCGCTTAACAAGGCTTGAGAGGGATGTGCAAGAGGCCAAGAATGCCAGCAAAAACAAAGATAAATTTGATAATGAAGAGATTCGCTCAGTTGATAATAATGCAAGTTCATCTGAGGCGACAGACTTGGGAAGTATTCTTGTGAAACATACTTCGAAGTTTGAGAAGGAGATTGAAGAGACCAAAAGGAAATACGGCAAACTATATGAATCGAATGGGAAGAAATCTGAGAGAGTGAATAATTGGGGTGCTGGCCAGAAGAATGATCTTACAGAAGTTCCAAGCCTAGATAAGTTTCTGATAAAGCACGTCTCAAAACTTGAAAGAGAGGTCCAAGAAGCGAGAAATAAAGCCGCTGCAACCTCTTGTATCGCAAAATCAGAGGAAAATTCATCATGTTCTGACAGAGACCAAGTGGGGAAGGAAAATATTGACCTGAATGAAACAGGGAATAGAGAAATGGATATGAAGCAAAAGGAAGCTGAGGCATCAGAAGCTTTGTTGCTTCATGATGGAAATGAAGAAAGAAAAGAAACAGAAAATAGTCTAGACAAGATCATGGTAAAACCAATCCATTGGTCGGAAAGAGAAAAAATTCAATCAATGGGAAGTGAAAATGGGCTTAAGTGGCATAATAATAAAAGTAAACACGGAGGAAACAGCGTCACAGATTGTGAAAGCTTGGATAAGGTTCTAGTCAAGCATGTCTCGAGGCTTGAGAAAGAGAAAATGAGGATCGGTGCTAAGGAAGAAGTGATGAAGGTGAAGAAGCATGTAGGAAACAGTGTTGCAGATTGTGAAAGCTTGGATAAGGTCCTAGTAAAGCATGTTTCGAGGCTGGAGAGAGAGAAAATGGACTCAAAGGAGGAAGTGATGAAGGTGAAGAGAAGAACGGATGAAACTGTAGAGATGGAGAAGAGCCAAGGAAGTTTGGATCAATTTTTGGTCAAACACAAGTCAAGGCTAGAGAGGGAGAAGATGGCTGTTGCTGCTGTTCAGCTTCAACCACTAGATGATCAGCAGCAGATCAAACCTGTGATGTCTCGCCGAGAAGCGAGGGAGAAAGAGTTGCAAGAAGCATGGGGAGGCTTGAGTTTAGGGAACTCTATACGCCCGCGTCTATCAAGGCTTCAACGAGACAAGGCAAGTTTTTTATTTTCGCCAAACAAGTTTTTTCTCCTTTGCATTTTTCTCTGTGTTTTCTGACTTTCTAAACATAGTGAATGAAATTGTGTCGTTATCATTTTAATTAGGCTGCATGGATTAAAGCTGAAGAGGAAGAAAGGATGAGAGTCATAGAGGAGGTGTGAGCTTTTAGTCCATTCAGAAGGAGCATGTGTTCTTAAACGCAGCTGATCCACTACTGGAAGTGAAAAAGATTGTATAAAATTTTTGTATGTAAAAGCAGCTCTGATCCACTACTGGAAGTGAAAAAAGATTGTATACATTTTTTTTTGTTTTTTCCTTGAATACACTACTGGAAGTGAAAAAAGATTGTATACATTGTATACATTTTTTAATCTAAGCAAATAATGTGGATATGTGTGAGCACATCTACCAAAGAAATATTTTATTTATTTATTATTTCTATTTTTTTATCATTAGAGTGTACATACAGACAACCTGTGTTGAACGCTTTACCCATTTTTCCCCTCTTCATCATGTAAGGCAATTTCACTCGCCGAAGAGAAATTAAATGGTAGCATTAGTCATGGTGAAATAAATGCTTGTTTTGGTAAATACTCCCTCCGTCCCCAATTAAGATTCAATTACTTTTTTTTAGGACATAATCAAGGAATCAAAATTCAAGATGTTGAATGTATACTTAATCTATATAAATTGCTTTGGTAATAACGTTAATGAATTTTACTACATCTGTCTCAATTTTAGAGTCTATGATACCATTAGCTTAAAGAAAATTAGAAGGGATGGAGATCATAATTAATTTGTTTTATTGAGATTGACAACGTGCAAAACATCATTGAGAAGATTACTTAATGAAATAAAAGAAATCCAAACATTAACAAACTAGAAATCCTAAAAAGAAAAGAAATACTAGGATTCACATGTTATGTTCACGCTTCTTGTTCCTCTTTGTGTGATCATACTTTTCTAAGACAACTATTGCAAGATGTTCTACATATCATCCCCGAGTTTGGTGAAATTGAATCATCTGGATAGTAGGAAAAGAGATCAATCACATTGAATGTTGGGGAGATGTTCATATTCGTCGAAATATCCAAAACAAAGGCATTGTTACTTATCTTCTTGAGGATGCACAGAGGCCCGATCTTCTTTAGTGCGGTTTTGTTGTAGGATTCTCGAGGAAAGATGCCCTTTGCAAGTACACCATAATGAGATCATCTTCTTCATAAGATTTGAAGTGAATGTGTTTATGCGCATTTTCTGTGCTTAGCATTAGCAATTTCCAAGTTTTATTTTTCATCGTCGCATAAAGATGTCGCGTAAAGCTTTTGGAGGGAATCAATAATCTGATGAGCGGTCACAGCAGGGTTAGGTAATCAAGGGAGGGTAATAAGATCCAACATGTGATTGGGTAACTTGGAGTAGATAATCGGGAAAGGTGCAAAGACAGTAGATCGATTTGTCTCGACTTGTGCATGTGCTAAGTCCCACTTGCCCAATTGCCCACCAGTCTAAGGATGGATTATGTTACTAAGCAACAAATGTGTTTGTAATCGAGCCCAAAGTGTTTCCCAAACCTGGTTTATGTTTATGAAAACTCGTTTTAAAATTTGTTTTTGAGAATAGTTTTATAAATCAATTTTATGAAATTTTAAACATTAGTAAGCGTTTGGTAAACTTGATTTGAAATCAATTTTTAAAATTAAACATACACACACACAAAACGTGGCGGTGGGTTAGATCGGATGGTGATGGGTTGTGGTGGGTTAGGACACGTGGTGGTAGGTGAAGATAGTTAGTGATGGTGGTTTAGGGTGGGTAGTGTTTGGTGTAGGTGTTAGTGGGTTGGGGCACGTGGTGGTGGGTTATGGTGGGTGGTGGTGGGTTGGGGCACGTGATAGGTGGTGATGGTTGGTGGTGGTAGGTTAGGACACATGGTGGTGGGTTGGGGCGTGTGGTGGTTAGGAGTGTGTGGTGGCGAGTGTTAGTGGGTTAGGGCACATGGTGGTGGTTGGTGGTTTGTGCTTGATGATGAAAAATGAAAATGAAAATGAAAATCTGAAAACAACTCAAATCTGTTTTCAGAAAATGGTGTTTTAAACACATTATTAACAATTGTGTTTAAAAACAAATCGTAAAAAACAGGTTGTCAAACGCATGTTCTATCAATTTTTATTTTAAACACTGGAAACAATATTGAGAAACATAAACCAAATGGGTCCTAAGTATCTCTATTAGAAGTAATAGTCTTAGGAATACCATGCAATCAAACTATCTTGCGGAAGAAAGGATTTGTTATGTCATATCTTAGTAGCACAACATATCTCACGGTAAAGAGATAAAGAGATATGTTTTTTGGTGTTTTGATTTTTTTTTAATTTATATTCATTTTGTTTCTTTTTTCTTTTTATATTTTTGATGGAATTTTGAACCATTTTAATCTAAAATGACACCTGTCAGTTAAATTTAACACTTTTTATAACGATTTTAGGAGAAGTCTACTTTCTAAATTAAAATATATTTAAGTCGAAAATAAAAAAATAGTAATGTATTAAACTAAAAAAAACATTTAATTGTGTATGCAAACCATTAGACATTATTTCATGACGGACAACATCCATACTTTTCTTACAAGTGATAAAGTGGGCCATTTTGGAGAACCGATCGATCAAAACAAAAAATGAATCATTGGTACATTGAGAACGAAGTAATCCAAGAACAAAGTCCGTAAACAAGTCTTTTTATGAGCCTTCGAGCAACAAAAGGAGTGTGAACACTTTTGTATTCTATGCATGTTCTTTTCCCCTTTGGCAAACAATGTAATGCCTAACAAAGTCATTAACATACTATTTGAGTTACTTAAAAAAATAGCGTGCTTGAACCAGTTGACTAGTTTTATCACGCCCAAAAAGTTCGGCGAGTCTTCCAACATATAGCTCCTTTATAAGGTGTTCTCCGATGGAACCGCCAGGACTACATAAGCGTATTCCTTTAAAAAGAAAGCCATCATGAATGACAAATTAGCAATAGCATGTTGTCCAAAAGTGCATAAATATCAAATTTGTAAAAATTAGGGGTCATCTGGTTATAATTCCTTGAGAAAATCAAATGCAATGACTTCGGTCCTTATAGTGACAAGCAGGAACTCTTTGGTGAAGATAGAATATGAGCATCCACTAAGTGCATCGACCACTTTATTAGACATACCTAATTTTTATTGAATAGGGAAGCAAAATTTGTGAAGAAAAGAAATTCAGCTAGCATGCATTCGGTTGGAAGGAGATATATTATGTCTAATTTATGTGGTATAATATTAGAATTTAAAAAGTACAAATTTCAAATTCTAAGACAACAATAATTGACCATTTGAACCATTGCTACATTCCCCATATCAATCTAAACCATCTACTTACTATTTAAATATTAATACATTCCTGAGGGAAAGGATAAGAACTTAATCCAATCACATCAAATTTAAGAACTTACACTACACTAAATCTGCCGAATTGTCACGATCATTGACCTTGACAAGTTGGACTTGTCAAGGTCAATGACCATAACAATTCTGGGGGTGTCAATTTTTTTTGTCACGGACTTATCACAGTCATTGACCGTAACAAGTTCATTAGACTTGTCACGGTCCTTGACCTTGACAAGTTTTGTCACGGTTAAGGACCATGACAAACCCATGACATTTAATAAAAAATTATCACGGTCATTGATCGTAACAATTCTGGGCATAATTGAAAAAAAAACTACTGGGCAGTATTGCCACTGCCACTACCGAGCAGTATATTTGTACCTGTTATAGCAACGTTGTATCTGTTCAAATATTATACATCCAAATAAAATAGAGATAGTGCAAATATACATTCAAAATAGAGACAATATGCATCACAATATAATCCAAATATAATTCAAATGTACCAACTTAAAAATAACTCAAATGTACCAACTTAAAAACAATACAGCTCAATTCAAATAATGTCACTACATGACTTGGGTAAGGTTAACTCTGAGGAGGTGAGTAGGCCACACGATATACGAATTGACATACCCACTGATATACATCGTGCCGCATTATTTTTGCAACCACAATGGGGAGTTCTCATTCCCGAGTATCACATGCGTGATGAGCACCTTGGACTCGATGTCTTGAAGCTCACGTCTATGAACTAGTCCACCCTGGACGATATTCGGGTCCCTCAACCCCCGCCCTATCTGCTGGCCATCAAATACGTTCAGTATAAACACGCTCGGCCAACTAAGTGTCGACATCGGTCGATCGAAGGGAGCCAAATAGGGAATTAGATCATTAAAGTCCACACGTGTCGGCGATGAAGCAACGAGGTCCACATCCTTGTCCTCCTACACCTCATCCTCCACCACCTTCTCCTTCCCTTTATCCTTATGTTTTCTCCCCAACGAAGGCTTCATGAATGAGAACATATCTTGAACCTTCGCCTCCAAACAAAATAGCTTCGCATCATGCGACTCCACCGTTCGAGTCATCCTGGTGTCGCTCGTCTCCAATCCGATGGCCCTAGATTTGGCCACCCACGAGCTCACCCCTTATCTTCCCCTTGAGACCAGAGCCAAGCACTTGGCTGAGTGCGTCTGTGGACAAAGATGCCTTATCGGCATCAGACTGCGACTCATGCACTTCAGTAAGCTTTGCCTGAAACGACAAAAAGCACATGATTAGTAAAATAAGTAAATTAAAAAAATTATAGCATAATTAACAAAAAGTAAACTGTAGAATAACTTACAATTGTGGTCGCGACGCTCGGGGACACCTCCTTGTCATTCCCCTTCTTCGTTCGAAGAGCCACATAAGTATCGAGCCTATGTCGCCTACCCCTAGGGCCACTCCTTGTCCCCTGAAATAAAATAAATTAAAATTAGTATCGGCCCCGCAAAGTAAAATAATGCAGAATAATATATTTTTGTAATTATAGAAAAATAAATTTTACCATCATCCTATGCTCCACCTCGGCGTAAGACGTCCAGTCGGAGTAGTGCACGTCTGTCTTTTTTGCCTGGTTTTCCCTCCCCGATTGACAAGATGCCAATTGTCGATCTCTAATCTCATTATCAACAAACTGTTGCCATTTGCCAATGCAATCAGCTCCTTCGGCGGGACGGATTCACACATTCGGATAATGGACTCTCGTATCTTTCCAAAGTACCGAGTCCGCATACTTTTCTTCCACGTCTTGTGTTGCTCCCTCAACTGCTCCAAGACGAAATCGTGTAGCTTGGGATCCAGGCTGAATTATTTCTGTCCAACAAATACAATGTTAGTTGCGAATAAATATAAACATAAATATAAAATGAAATTAAAATCAAAATCAAAATTTTCATATAAATATAAATATAAATACATTACCTGTAGTGCCACTCAAATAGCTAACTTGAGCTCATATCGCACCTCCTTCCAACTAATGTACCCCGGGCTGATGATCATCTTTACCAGCTCGAGGGATCTCGCTAATAGCCCCGACTTGATCTCGATGTCCATCCCCAATTTTCCATATTTGGGGAGCTTAGGGGCTGAGGAGCCCTCATCGCCTCCGCTACCACCGAGCCCATACGACATCATCATAACCAACATCATCATCCTCGCCTTAATACCCGAAGGACACATTTGCTGTAAAAAAATGTTATTAGTACAAATCAAAATGAATTAGAAGAAGACATGTAAATATGTACAATTACTACAAATAGAAATGAATTGTTACTGTTAAACACCTCAATTCTGAATTCCAAAACAACGGCATCTAGCTCATAATATGTACAATTACTAAAAATTCGAAACATCCCCACCCCTACTGCCCACACACACGCACACTACACAAGACTGAAAATGATTAAGTGAAAATCAATTAAAATCATTAAAAATGGATGTTTCGGTACAAATTGGAATATTTATTACAAATTGAAAAATTATTTAAAATTCGGGTTATCATAAAAAATGGATTGATATTCGGTAGGAGTAGTCAAGTCATCCACACTACTATTTAGACTCTTTGGCGCGTGTTGGACAATTGACCACGGCTCGTTGTTGATATACTCTGAGTAAAACACTTGGTTAACCTTTTGAAATGCACAAACAAACGGCTCATCGCTCACATGGTCGTTGCTCTTCAACTTGGACAAGTCAACCATGATCAAATTGGTGACAGGATTAACTTTACAAGCATTTTTATCCTCAACTCTTACCCAGTCACAGTAAAATACAACCTCTTTGAAGCTTATATAATCCAATTCAAATATATTTCGGATTACACCATAATAAGTCATTTCAGCTTCAACGAGGTTTTTATCTTTTGCGCTCGCTCAAAAGAAAGTAAGAGCCTTGTATGAAATTCTCGAGTTTTGTACATTTGTACTTTCCTCGTACACTTTAGCACCGAAAACGTAATCGTTCAATCGATACTTTTTATACTCTTGTGCCACGAACAAGGGTCCAGTGGCTAGACGAGCAAGCCTTGATGTCGCATCACCCATCTTTAGGAGCTGAGAATATAGATAAATTAAATATATTAGTTGTAAAATTTGAGTGTAATGTAACATTATATAACGGCTATTTTCATTATAATTACCTCTTGTGTCAACCACATCCTAAATTCGCTGTCTGATTGTACCATTATTTTTCGTCTTTTATTGTTCTCACAAGCTTCATATTTTCTGCATAGTACAAAATTAATCATGTATAAAATAACCTAAAATAATGTTAAACATTATAATAATCGAAACTTACCTTTTTCATTCTTCGACATCTTCATGTGTGTCAAATAGATAACGAGCTACTTGTTCATGTTGCAAACTCGTTAATTTCACTCGTTTTCCCATCACATGACCACCATCATCGACGAACTCATCAGTGTCATCAACGCTAGTTGAGTCAGGCATATATTCCCGAGTATATATTGATGACTCCACGGTGATGTATTCCTCTGCAATTGATCATGTAATATATCGCGTATTCTTGACGTAATCTTTAAAAACTTTCATCAATCTTTCAAACGAATACATCCATCGATATCTAACTGGACCACAAAGAAGTGCCTCGTCGCATAGGTGTGCCAATAAGTGAACACTTATGTCAAAGAATGGTGGGGAAAAGTACTTCTCCAACACACAAATCGCTTCGGTCATCGCCAATTTTGTGGCCACTATGTGTTCTCGATTAACTACCTTCTCACACAAGAATGAGAAGGTAATACTAATTTGCATAATAGCCCTCCGTAAATCCTTGTGCTTAGAGAAACAACGCTTAAACAATAAAGAAACCAATTGCATGATCATATGCCAATCGTGGGACTTACACTTATGTAAATCATGAGTAGTATAATTTACAATCCTTTGCAAGTTGGACGAAAAAGTAGATAGGCCCTTCAAATTATATATTGTGTCTAAAATCACCTTCCTTTCCCCACTCGTCAAAGTACACGCACCAGGGGAGATTATTGTCCTTCCCCTACTATCTTATTTTAACCATAGTTGTGGCTTAAGTTTCAATAATTTAAGGTCTTTTCGTGCATTTTCTCCATCCTTCGAATGACTCCCCCTAAGGCAAGTGCCCACAATATGTTCATCGAAGTTCTTCTCTGCATGCATCACATCCAATACATGGCGCACCGGGTTATTCTTCCAATAAGGCAAGTCAAATAAAATTGACCTCCTAGACCATGCCTTTCTTGTCTCAGTTTCATTCCCAGTTGGGGTCTTCTTATGCTTGACATTCTTAAATTTGGGATTCTTACCTGACCTATTAGGGCCACATTCAGAAGATTTACTTTCAATTTCTGAACCCGAAAGTTTTCTCGGCGGTAGCCTATGTTCAACCCTGCTCAATAAATAATTGGAACCTTCCTTAAATTTGAAACTATGAGCCAGGGATAAAAACCTCATGTGGCAACGGTATACATTTTTTGAGCTAAAGTATAGACGAAGAGATTCAGTCTCCTCTCCACAAATAGGAAACCCCAAATAACCATGTACTACACAACTGGATAATGTCCCATAAGCTGGAAAATTATGAATTGCCCACATCAACATAGTTTTCAGTGTAAACTCTTCTTTTCTAAAAGAGTCAAATGATTGCACACCCTCATCCCATAACTCATTTAATTCTTCTACCAAAGGAGACAGGTAGACGTCGATGTCATCACTTGGTACCTTTGGCCCAAGTATCAACAAAGCCATCATCGAAAATTCAGTTCTCATACACTGTGAATGAGGGAGGTTGAGTGGGAATAGGATCACTGGTCATACACTCTGATTGGTTCTTAGATTTCCAAATGGATTGAAACCATCTGTTGATATATCCAAACGAATGTTACGTTGTTAATGAGAAAAAATGGGATACTCATAATTCATCCCCCTCCAGGCAATAGAATCAATAGGATGATGCATGATATTACCCCATACTTCTGCCCTAGCATGCCAAGTCATTGCCTCCACTATCCATAGTACTATGAAAAATTGCTTTAATCGAGGCCCAATGGGAAAATATTTCTATACTTTTTGAGGCACTTTTGAGCTTGTGCCTTCCTTACTAGTAGATTGGACATATCTAGGTTCATCGCATACCGAACAACGATCGAGATTTTTATACTCCATTCGGTATAGTATGCAGTCATACACACAAGCATGAATCGATTTATACTTTATTCCAAACCTTTCAAACTATTCTTCATAACAGGATAGCTATTTGGAAGTGTATTCTCCTTGGGTAATAAGCCCTTCACCCATTTCAGAATTCCTGTCACGCTATTTCCAGACAAACCATACTGCGTCTTCAAACTGTGCAAACCAACCATGGCATGTAAGGTTATTTGATCTTTCTCACAGCCAGAGTATAACAGTTGGGTCACCTTAAATTCTAAACTTTGGTAGTCATCGTTAAGTTTTATCGTGATATCTTCACAAGCACTTGAACCTTCTACATCATCAGTAACCTCATTCTCCTCTGCTTCATAAACTCCGTACGCATCATCAACTAAATTTTCTAACATATTATGATCTACGTCTTCCCCTTCTACATCTATCCAACTTGTTGAAGGTTGTTGTGAAGGTTGGTCGGGGATAAAAGGAACTTTCAGTTCACCGTGAGAACTCCAAAATCGATAACTATCTTGCATACCCGATCTTAACAAATGTAGTTCAACTGTTTTCCACTCAAACACCTTAGCATTATTACACCTAGCATACGGCACGAAAACTCTTCATCATTATGACATCTCTTTGCATATTTCACAAATTCATTAGCACCTCTGGGAAACACATCCATCATTCTATTTGTCTCACCCATCCACTCTTTGTATTTCGGATATCCCATCACAGCTACCACAACTAATCACCTATTAAAGGTACGAAGCGTATATTCATGGATTAGTATAAAAAAAACTTAGATTTATAGTATGTTTCATTTAATTATGTCTTATTTATATTCAATTTTTAAATTTCAAATTCAAATTCAATTTATAATAGAAATTTCTATTTCCTCCATCTCCTCTAAAGGGTGAGTGGTCCTATCCCATTCAAGACCGCATTTTTTTGTAATATACTTAACAGCTCATACACATTGTTACGATTTGAGAAAAATTCGGCAACATATTCCCGTAGTTATCCAAGTACACGACGTAGATTGGCAAGTGTGAGTGTTATTTCAATCGATCAATTGAAATAATAGTCACACTTGTTAATCTAGTATGTAACCAGAGAACATTAGGATACGACTGCAGAACTTCCTCCAAAAGTAACAACTTTAAGCCATTAAGAATATTATACAAAAATTATGCAGTCCCAAACTGTTCAAACGGGACAATTCGCGAGATCTCATTACAGGGGTAATGACTCTCGAACAGGTCTAAGGGCTATTGAATGCGTACGCATAAGAACTAAAAGGCTAGTATCTATGCGCACTATATGTAATTTCAAGTATGTTTCATTTAAGTATCATACTATATATATATTGTTCGATATACAAAGTAATTTTTAAAAAAAGTTGAAAAATCCCACCCCCATATGGACAATAATCCAGTGATCATGCCACTTTTAAAATTAACCAACCCAACATCGATCCACTATAATCCAACAATAATGTCAACAATAAATGTGTATCCCGTACTCCTTCTAATTCATATACTCAATTAATTATTTTCACCAATTAAACTAACAATTAAAGTATACAATTATTAATTTACTAATTTACAATGAGGGGCAATCCTACTTTCATAATTAATCATATATTAATTTACTAATTTACAATGAGGGGCAATCATATATCAGTTTACTAAAAAAATTAATAATCAATCAATTCGTTTACAAGGGACACTACGCACAAACATGCACATACACGCACATATACACACATGCGCACACACACACACACACACATGCAGCCTCCCACCCCTACCCCACCACACACACACGCATCCCTGCCCCTCCCACCCTGTGCCATCCCCTTCCCCCACCACACACACACACACAAACAGCCCCACCCCCACTACACACACACGCACACACACCCTGCCCCACCACACACACACACACAAAAATATCCCCCTCCATCCCTACCCCCTCCCCCCCACCCTGCCCCACCCCCTTCCCCCACCCTACCCCACCGCACACACACACACACAGCCCCACCCCCACCCACCCCACACATGCACACACACACATACACGCACATATATATAGACACACACACACACACACACACACACACACATATATATATATATATATAAATGGAAGAAAGAGGGAGAGAGAGAAACTAACCTGAAAGTAGAGAGAGAGAGAGAGAGAAAAGGAGGGAAGAATCGGCGGGGAAAAAAAGAAGGGGAAATGGTTTTTTTACTGGGACATTTGTCACGGACGTGTCACGGTTCTTGACTATGACAATATTATAAGGATTGTCACGATCATTGGCCATGACAAAAAAATGCGTGTTTTTTTGTCACGATCAATGACCGTGACAAGGCTAGCCGCTGGAAGGGTACCAATTTACCCATTTTGGTGTAGTGTTAATCCAATTATATCCAATTAAATTATAATTACATTAACAAGGGTATTTACCAATCCCAAATTCTAATTTCTAATCAACTATCATGTAAGAGAGTCTGAACTTGAATACTAAGACTACAAATCATAGGGTAATCATCATTTATATGTTTTCGTATGGAATTATAGGTGAATTGTTAATCACTTATGCATTAGTCTCCATTATTTAGGCATTTCTATTGAAAAGTACCATATATGATGTGAATGGATAAGATCAATTGTGACTCATGGCATAAGCCACGCCGCTGACGATGTGACAAGTCACGTAAAAAGCAATCGGCCTAGGGAGATCTATATATAATCAAATATTAAAGATCATTTCAGTTAAAGATAAATATGAATAAACCCACGAACGTAGGAAACTAAGTCTATAAATAGCGGCGATTTATCCCACATTAGAGACCAATTATAACTAGCATGTAATAGCATGGACTCTTAGCTACAACACCAGCACTCCAGTTATTGCCATCCCTTTTTTCTAACACAAACCTCTCCCCCTTTACCCCTGTGGACGTAGGCCGACCTCACAGGTGAACCATATATATAGATCTCTTTATTTCCTCTTTCTGCATTCATAATATTTTCGAGGCAATTATGTAATTTTACTTCTTATAATGGGAAGAATCTCCTACAATTTGGCGCTGCATGTGGAAAAATCAAAGCTCTCACCTCTATTGAAGTCAGGAAAGCCTAAAGTTCACCATGAGTGCATATCAGTCTTGCCCCACCCACGCAAGGAGTTGCGTGCAATTTGAAATATGCATCGTGAGGAGGGAACAAATGCTTGTACGATTATTGGAGCTCCAATAACATCTAATGTCTAGAGGGCGCTCGCCTGGTAGATCTGGACCTAGTCAACGGTAACGTATGCAACCAATCGACCGAGCAGAAGGAAAAGTTATCTCCCATTTGGCCAGTATCTATGAAGAGAAGTTCAACATCCATGATCAGGAGATCGCCCATTTAAGGAGATAGCTGTCCTAGCAATCGAAAGGTAATACCTCACATTCACGTTCTCAGTATCATCACAGGAGGGGACCTCACTCCCCAAGGAATCAAGTCAGCAGCGTTTCTCATTCAAGAATTCCCTATTTGGTCCCTCACTATCACAAACATGATCGCTCACCTGGGAGGAATTCCATCAACCGTAGGTATCACCAACCCTGTCTTATGGAGTCACCCAAAGTATTAGGCAAGATCGCTTTAGACTGGAGCCGAACCAAGTAAAGTCGGATGAACTGGGAGGACTCATCCATAGGGAATTAGAAGAAAGGATGAACCCAAGCCTTGATAAGACCCCCAAGGACCTGGCTAGGAAAGCTCTGGGGCATGGTGCAGTTTCACCATTCATCGAGCTGGTAGAATACTTCGAGTCTCCAAAGAAGTTCTCTATGCCAAAAGTCACAACATACGAAGGGAAGACAAACCCAACTCATCACATTAGACACTAATGGCATACCATGTCCCTTTGGATCCATCTCGATTCCATGATGTTCTGGCAATTCCAATCAACCCTAGGTGAGATTGGCTTGAAGTGGTTTACCTTTAGAGAGCTGGATGAGCAGTTGACAACCCGATTTATTACAAGCAGTAGTGTAATGACCCCACTTTTATATGTTCATATATAGTTTTAAATGTTTTATTATGTTACATAATGTTAATTTATTATTTTAGTCTAAGCCTACCTTCATAAATCATGAAATATCAAATTAGTACAAACATAAAATTTTAAAGTTTTCGGTAGGAATGTTCATATGGGAGACTAGTTTTGACCATTATAATATAACAATTGAGTTGAGGTAAAAACTAAAAGTTGTAGATATATGAATTAGGTTTGTAACACAATAAACAGTGTGTTAAACGGAGGTCTGAGCAAGAAGTTATGCCGAAATTACGAAATAAGGGCAAATCTGTCCATCCTTTAAGTTGTATTTTGTCCTATTACCACACCATGTGTTATATTTTGATTGGTTGGAAGGGGAGGTTGGTTTGACCGACTTAAACACTTTTAAATAACCTCATTCTTCATCAAAATTGATTAAATCAAAGTCTTATGGCATATCCTAAGCTAAATGATAAGTTTTGGGGTAGAAAATATAAATTTATGAAATTTTAGGGACTTGATTTTAAATAAAGAAAGTTTCAGGGACTAAAATGAAAATATAAAAGTACTATTTTGTAAATAAAATATTTTCAAGAACCTGTAAGAAATATTGAAAATGTATGGTGTAAAATTACTAAAATACCCTTCATATGTAAAATGACCCTAATACCCTTAATAACTTTACACCTCGTGCTTAGTTTTGACACCTCCACCATACACGTTTCACCTTTAAAGGAAAGGAAAAAACATATGTCATTCAATTAGAGAAATTTAATACACGTGTCGTCGTTCGGTGAATTGAGACTGCAAGACAGCTCCGTTACGCGACACGTGAACGTCGACTCACCAAAACGAAAGCCTTATCACCCAAACACGTGTCAGCACCTAAATACCTTTGAAAACTATAACTAAAGCCTTTGGATCATCCATTACACAAAATTGTACCAAAAGCTTACAAATAAATAGTGAGAGAAAGTACGGGAAAAATTAAGAAGAAGTTTGGTCTTAGTGTTCCAAGACTCGATATCTGTAACTTCGTACTTCTGTTTTAGGTGAGTACTCTAACATTCGTTGTGCATTTTAATTATATGATGTTATGCAAACTATATATATTTTGTGAATTGCTTTTATTCTCAAAATTCATCTGATACCGATGATTGATTCCTTGTGATATGTTTATATTTGTCCATATAGACATACCGGTTAAATTTTTTTTTGAAAATGATATTGAATATTGAAAATAAGATTCGGCCTAAGGGACCTCTCTTACTGACTGACCTTCCCAGATGGGTTATCGCTAGTGTGCCCTAAATAAGGTGTTGTGATGAACAAGTTCGATTGACCCTCAACTACCGGGGAATAATACGATATTAGAGTGTACTTGGCCATTAAAATGATATGATTGAAAGAACAAGATGTTGCAATTGATTTGTCGTATATGTTGTATTCTGTGCTATTCATTTCTATACACTGTCATCTCAAATTTTATACAGCAAATTCCTATCCATATATGTATATGTCTACTCTTTGGATTTGAATAGTTATCAATTTTCTGAACAAAACCTTGGAATGTCTAGAGATTGAACCTCACTCGACTTTTAGCTGATGTTGTATAACTAACCATTTTTTAGGAAATGAGTAGGCTTGGAGTGAATGTAAAAGGACTATATGGAAGATTCATCTTTTAGAGATCTTTTTGTTATTTTAAGTAAAAAGCTTGTTATATCGTATAGAGCATGTTTGGCTCTCTTGTAATAAGTTTTAAATTTCGTTTTAAGCTGTAACTTGTTACTTGTAATATAAATGAAGTTTCCTTTTAGAAAGCTTTGATGACGTAATTCCTTTAATTTCAGTATTTTACGATTCATAACCATGTAATTGTATTTCTGTTGCATGTTATTAAGGAAACAATTTAAGTCAGAATATTTGTTGCCTTGGTGGCATGTCAAGACACTCATTCCCCACTACTATTTTGGGATGGGGTCGTGACAATTAGGGTGGTCAAAGAGGTCGATTCGATGATCTCTATCAAGAAGAAGAAAGGAGAATTTCTCAGGAAGTACGCTCAGAGGTACTAGGACTTGTACAATGAAATTAACGATTACAAAGAGCAACTAGCAATCGCCTCTTTTGAGTTCGGTTTGGAGCGATCAGATGATCCTTACCAGTTAGTGACAAAGAAGCCAACCTCTTCAATGGACGATCTTATGTCTCGCATTGAAAAATACGCCGAGGTAGAAAATGATATCTCCAATGAAGCCTCCCTAGTTTACTAAAAGAAGAGTGTGCCGAAGAAGGCCTTCAAAGGGGAGACTCAGCCATTGTCGTCCACAAAGGGGTCTAGGAATGAAGCTTCCAAAAGTCACTCCAAATCCCAGGCTAGCAAGAGTAACTACAAGGCATTAAAAATAATCTCCAAGGAGATCATTTTTAGAATCATTCAATAGATCAAGGACAAACCATTCTTCAAGAGTCCTTATAAGATGGTCGGTAACCCAAGTGCTTAGGATGCCAGTCTCAAGTGAAGCTATCACTAAGACCATGGGTACCTCATGAAAGATTACAAGATGTACAAAAATCACCTAGAGGAACTTGTCCGAGCAGGGCATCATAAGGAATACATCAGCACAATGAAACCAAAGGTAGTAATAAAGGTTAACACAGTCCAGAAAGAGGAGGAAGATGTCCCACCAACGGTATTGGTCATTATCATTCACGGCTACACTGATCCGACTTAGCATACTGTCAAGAAAGTAAGGAAGAAGGTGAGCGTAACAGCCAACATTCAACAGTCATTCCAGATAGACCCAACAAAACCAATCCTAGTCAAGAGGGAGAGGAAATACTTGGACATCGACCGTACTATTATGTTCACCGTCGATGATCTGATCGGCGTAAATCTACCCCATAAAGATGCCATGTGCTCGTCTTACGAATTATAAACTTTGACGTTAGGAAAGTACTGATAGACCAAGGAAGCTCCTCTAAAACTATGTACATGACAGTGCTTTACAATCTTGGCTATCGTGTTAAGGATCTGGATACTAATGTCAGCCCATTGATCGGTTTCAATGGGGATATAGAGTCACCCCTTCGGAAAATCTAGTTGCCAATCAAAATCGACCCAGCTAATAAGGAGGATGAATTCCATATAGTCTCCATATAATGCCATAATAGGCGGATAATGTCTACATTATATGACGGTTGTTCCATCTTCGCTTCAACAAAAACTCAAATTTGTGACCGACTTAGGGGTGATAAAAATTAGAAAAGATAATGCAGCGATACAAATCTATTTTGTTTCAACTATCAAAATCAAGTTGGCTCAATCAAAGAATATTTAATGTGAAGACAACTCAGAGGAGGATCAGCCCAAGTAGCAACAAAAGGTCGTTCATCCATTGGTGGAATAGTCTTGGATGGCCCTTACCGAACGCGTGTTAGGGGAACTGATTTTTATTCCTTTAGATGCATCACAGCTAGAAAAGATCTTCCACATTGGATTGGAGCTTCCCAGAGATGAAGCCTAACAACTCACCACTTCCTCAGAGAAAATGCATATATTTTCTCTTGAAAGCCTTATGATCTCTCGGGAATAGACCCAAAGATTTCCTGCCACTGATTATATGTGGAAGCAAGCACCAAGCCGGTCAAATAAAAACCCAGGAAGTCGACTCTAGAGAAGGTAAGGGCGGTAGAAGCTGAAGTTGATAACCTACTCCAGGTTGGATCCATCAAAGAAGTTCAAATCCTATAGTGGATGTCTTTGTCAATAAGAAAAGTGGTAAGTCGAGGGTTTGTCTTGACTTCACCGACCTCAATAGACATTGTTCCAAGGACAGTTTACTAATGGAATAATAGATCAGTGGGTGGATTCCAAAGTGGGGAATCAACGAGTGAGTTTCATGGACACATACTCCAGCTACCACTAGATACCCATGTTCAGACCAGATCAAGAGAACACCTAATTTATCATAACCTTAGGGCTTTACTGCTATAAGGTAATGCCCTTCAGTTTGAAGAATATAAGGGAAACATATCAGAGGCTGATGACCAAGATATTTAAAAGGTTAATCGACTCCACCATGGAGGTGTATATAGATGATATACTTGTCAAGAGTAGGCATTCGATCGATCATCTGAGGGACATTATGCAGACCTTCAACATTATTAGAGAATACAAGATAAAACTCAATGCATCTAAATGTGTGTTCAGTGTAAGGTTCAGTATGTTTCTGGGATACCTAGTCACTCGAAGGGTTATCGAGAAAAATCCATACCAGATCAAAGCTCTGTAGGACATCAAAAGGCCGACCACAATAAGAGATATTCAGGTCATAACTGGGATGATGGCGGCCCTTAATCGGTTCATTTCAAGATCTTCTGACAAGTGTCAACCTTATTTTGAAGCCCTGAAGAAGGCAAACTCCACAATCTGGACAGAAGAATATGAACAAGCCTTAGAAGGGATTCAATAGTACTTGGGACTTCCTCCCTTACTAGAAACTCCCAAGGAAGAGGAAGACATGCACCTCTAATTAGTTGTTTCAAGTCACGCAACCAGTGCGATATTAATCTTTCTACATAATGGGGAGCAAAAACTGATCTACTATCTGAGCCGTACTTTTTTTAAGCAACCACCGTGAGGAAGATAAGGCTTTACTTTAATGCCTATGCCATACTCGTCTTAATGACCTGACCCTTGAAGAACACCTTCATAAAGGCCGACCTTTCCAACAGAATGACCAATTGGTCACTTGAACGCGCCTAATTTGACATTAGGTATGAGACCAAAATGATGATAAAAGGTCAAGCCATAGCTGAATTTGTGGCCGAATTCTTGACATTGTCAAGAGAGGAATAACTCCAACCCATCCTGTAGGCATTAGTATTCGATAAGAATGAGAAGCGATGGAAGATCTTTATTAATGGATCATAAACTGAGAAGGTCTCAGGAGTTGGGATAGTGATATTGACCCCGCAAGGCATACTTATCAAATAAGCCATCAGACTATGATTCAAAGGCTCAAACAACGAAGTCAAACATGAAGGTATGGTGCATGGTATTCGAAGGGCGATCAATTTGGGTTCCCATAACGTCATCATATTTTGTGATTCCAGGTTGATTACAAACCATATCAATGGAGAATATGAAATAAGTGATCCCAGAATGATAGCGTACAGAGATAAGGCCAGGGGATTACTCCAACAGTTTGAGTCGACCTCAGTTAAAGCTGGCAACAAAATTCTTCTATTAGTCATCAAGCGGAGGTAAAATAATTCCAAAGGGTGATGGGTAAATGAATTCCCATCCATTATGTAGGCATACAGGATGACACCAAGAATGCCGACGAAAGAAAATCTATACTCCCTTGCTTACGATATAGAGGTAGTAATCCCCCTAAAAATAGGACTACCAACGCTCAGATCAGAGATCTTTGAAGATGGAAGAAATGTCTACCGAATAGCTCATGTGTTGGACCGGACTGAAGAAATAAGGGAGCTAGCCTTGATACATTTAGCCAACTATTAGCAAGAGTTGGCAAAATAACATGATAAAAAGGTCAAAGTCAGGGAGTTTCAAGTTGGCGACTATTGATACAAAAATTAGTCAGCTGATATGGATCAATTATATGAAGACACGTGTCATCCTGAGTGGAGTAAAATATATTCACTGAGCTAGTCAGCGTACCGAGCTACTCAAACGTGACGAGCTACTCAACGCATAGAAAATCTAGCTAAGAAGATCAAGCGATAAAAATAGATTCAATGAACATTCTTATGATGTACATATGTATATGTCTATTAAATAATGGCATATTATCTATTCATATTGACAGCCCAAGGTCTATAAATACATTGTAACCCCCTCTATAACAGGGTAATGGATCACGTGTGATCATAATTGAGATCAAGGAAAAATGCCCAGCAATACAAGACAGTGGACGTAGGACATTTTCATTAAGGCTGAACCACTTTAAAAATACTTTGTCTTATTTCTTTATTCATATTTATCTGTGATTAATTAATTAGATCAAGTCTAGTTTTCTACATCAGCAGATTGGCGTCGTCTGTGGGAACGACTATACATAGCGTTTTTCACTAATTAATTCATCATACATGGCTGAGATCCCAGAATCTAGCAATAGGAACAATAACGGAGTTCCTCCCAACCAGTTCACTCCTCCAACTGTCCATGATCTCACATGAATAGTGGCAAACTTAGACAAAGGACAAACAACTATGTAGGAGACAATGCGATAACTCATTCAAACTATTCAAAATGCAATGCCTGCCCAGTCAAGCCAATGAAGCATTCAGAGAAATATGAACTTTTCATCTTCACGATCCAGACGTACTATATTCCCTCATGATTCTCGATTCAGACATATCGAATTCCATCATACTGAGAGGTTCGACGATCCCTCCTATCATCCGGGTCGGATATCTCCCATAAGAGTTATGCACTCTTAAGAAAATGTTACTCTAACTCCAGAACGAACAAGAGCTCTGGAGAGGTTGAGTAAAGTCTCCCCCTTTGATTGTTTGGCCCTTAGGAGGAATAGAAACCCTATCTGGATTGCGTCGAGAAATTCTCAACGACTAAGTGATCTAAGGGAAGGTTCTGACCAATCACGCCCTGTAGCTCGTACAGAAAGATCCCAAGAGGATAATTTAGTGCAATCTATTACTCGAGAAAATAGATCAGACGCTGGAAATGATAAATGGAAGGGTTCCATTCAGAGGTTGGAAGACAGGTTAGGGAAAATGGCTAAGGCCAGAAACCCTCTCCAAAGAACCTTTATCAAAGGATCTCTATTTATACAAGCAATTGTGGACTTCCATACACCCTCAAAGTTTAAGGCTCCTGTAGTTATGCCGAAGTATGATGGGAAGACTGATCATATTCTCCATATAGAACAGTACCAAGCTGTTGTAGATATTTATGTGGTCCCAAATGAGATGAGGTGCTGAGTGTTCTCAAGAACCATCACTGGTTCTGCTCAAATATGGTATAACAGCCTTCCTCGGGGAAAATCGCAACTTTTCATCAGTTGGTTGAGCTCTTCATAGGAAAATTTTTCTTTGGAGCAAAGTCAGTCAAGAGGGTAGCCCATCTGTTGAGCGTAAGGCAAAAAGCAGGAGAAAGCACCAGAGATTACATCACTCGTTTTAACAACGAGAAACTAGAGGTAATCGACTATGAAGAGAAGACAACCATTACAGCTCTGATGAGTGGTCTTTTACCGAATAAGTTATATTACACTTTGGCCAAAGATCCCCCTAAATCCATGGCAGAGTTGATGGAGAAACTAGCCAAGATTATGAATGCCGAAGAAGTTATGGCTGCGAAGAAGAATGTTGAGGCAAAAGCGGAAACTAAAGTTAAAGGTCGATCGGACAGGAATGATTATAAGCATAATGGAGGTAGAAAACAATCTAAATGCAAGGAAATGGTTGCGCACTTGAGGAAGTATGCAAATTATACCCCTTAAAGGTAGGCATAAACCATGTTCTGGAGGAAATCAAAAACAGCGAAAAACTAAATTGGCCGAAGAAATTTAGGACAGCCCCCCAAAAGAGAGATAAGTCCAAGTATTGCGAGTTCCATAAAGACCACGGTCACACGACCAATCGGTGCATAGCTCTCCAGAATGAGATAGAGGCACTCATTAGACGAGGGAACTTGAACAAGTTCGTTGATCGCCAGAATGATGAGACGACTAAAAACAGAGCACTGCAAAGGTTCAAATCTCCTCGCCAACCAAGAGATGATAAGAAAAGGGACCAAGAAGATGACCCGAAGGATGACCCTGATCTCCCCAAAAAGCCAAGACAGCCTGAACGTGAGGTATTTTCAATTCGCTTTGGTTCATTTGACTATAATATGATAACAGGTGGAGATGCAGGAGTTGGTGATCATGCCGCTGAAAGGAAAGCTTACCTTAATGAGGCCCAAGCTTGATCCTACATACAGCGAATAAATCTGCTAGAGGAAGATCGTCCGAGGAAGGTCAATAAGGATAAACTAGTCATCGATTTTTCCAAAAGTGATCTGAAAGGTATCTTGTATCCTCACGATGATCCTTTGGTGATCAAGATGAGGATGAAGGATGTAATCATCTCAAGAGTATTGGTAGATAATGGTAGCTCGGCAGACATCATGTTCTACCCTTGCTTTGACACTTTAAACCTGAAACTCACCTAGTTGGAGCCGTACCACAGGCCCCTTATTAGTTTCTCTGATGAAAAAGTCTTTCCACTTGGGATGATCAAGTTGGACATGCTTATTGGAACCTTGCCTTCTTGTAAAATAGAAAAAGTATGCTTTTTATAATAGATAAAAATGTCCAATCACCCTACACTATAATCATAGGAAGGGTAGGTCTGAAGAAGTTCAAAGCAGTACCATCCACGGTACATCAATGCTTGAAGTTCTCGACCAACTTTGGTGTGGGACTTGTGAAGGGCGATTAGAAAGTAGCTCGAGAATGCTACTATTCATCTGTCGAACAAGAAGAGTTGAAGGATACCAGGAATAAGACCACCACTTACCAAGTGGATGAGTCTGAAGATTCAGTGATTGAGATACTGGACCCCAGAGATGAATCAAAGCTCGTGAAGGGTCGGGTCATGGAAGAGACAAAGAACATTATCTTGGACGATGAACGAACAGAAAGAACAACTCTAATTGGCGCTTCACTTTATCCAATAATAAAGAAGGAGTTGGTGGCATTTTTAAGGCATAAAAATTAAGCTTTCGCATGAAGTCATGAAGATATGCTGGGGATAGACCCAACCTTCTTATTCTATAAACTCAATGTTAATAATGAGATCAAATCGGTGAACCAACGAAGAAGGGTCTTTAGCCCATAGAAGAACCAAGCTATTCAAGAGGAAGTAGAGAAATTGCAAAAGGCCTCTTTTATTGAGGATGTCAAATACCCTGATTGGTTAAACAATGTGGTGATGGTAAAAAAGAAGAAGAATAAATGGAGAATATGCATCGATTTCACATATCTGAATAAAGCCTACCCAAAAGATCACTTCCCTCTAACCCGAATAGATCAGTTGGTAGATGCTACTTCGGGGAATGAATTGTTAAGCTTCATGGATGCTTATTCCGGCTACAACCAAATTAGGATGAAACCAGAAGATAAGGAAAGTACCTCTTTTATTACCCCAAGGGGAACATACTGTTACAATGTTATGCCCTTTGGTCTTAAAAATGCAGGCGCTACATACCAGCGGCTAATGAACAAGGTGTTCGCAGAGAAAATCGGTAAAAACATGGAGGTTTACATCAATGACAAGCTGACTAAGAGCAAGAAAGCTGCTGATCACATCGCTAATTTGGGCCAAACATTTGACCAGTTAGAGAAATATCAGATGAAGCTGAACTCGACCAAGTGCGTCTTTGGCGTACAAGAAGGCATATTCCTCTAGTATATTGTGAATCAACGCGGCATTGAGGAAAATCCTGACAAGATCAAAGCCTTGCTAGAATTAAAATCTCCAACTACAAAGAAGGAAGTACAAAGCCTCACGAGTCGAGTTGAAACTCTCAACAGGTTCGTCTCACGAGCATCTGACAGATGTCTTCCATTCTTCAAGGCACTCAGAAAAACTTTCAAGTGGAATGATGAGTGTGAAAAGGCATTCCAAGAGTCGAAAAGATATTTGGGGACACCTCATTTGCTGTCCAGGTCGATAGTGGGAGAGAAATTATACTTGTACGTGGTTTTCTAAGAATGTGCAGTCAGTTCAGTATTGATAAGAGTCGATGACGGAGTGCAGAAGCCGATGTATTATACTAGCAAGGCATTCCGAGGAGCAGAGATAAGGTACCCAAAATTGGAAAAGCTGGAATTACAATTGGTCAAGGCGAGCAGGAGAATGAAACCATACTTACAAGCCCATACCATAGTGGTATACACCTACATGCCACTTAGACAAGGTTTACATAAGCCGAAAAAATCTGGAAGATTAATGTATTGGGCGGTGGAGTTAGGTGAATATGACATTGTCTATGATCTAAGGTCTTCTCTCAAAGGGCAGGCGGTGGCAGATTTCATTATTGAATTTCCTTACCCAGATACCTCCAACCAACAGGGGTCTAACGCAGAACAACCCGTGGATGTTAGAGGATCATCAAAAACCATCCCCGATCAACTCCCATCAGCAGACTTGTCAAAGGGAACGGTGATCGAGCAACAAGAATCCCCTGATAATAGCCCATCATTGAGGGATGATAAAAGGAAGCACCACATATTCCATCATGGGACTTTATCAGATCAGGGGTTTGATAAATGTATCCCCATATGGAATTTGTATGTTGATGGTTCTTCGTGTGCCACAAGCAGCGGAGCAGGAATAATTATTAATAGTCCGAATGGATTGCATATAGAGTATGCTCTGCGTTTCCAATTCACAGCTTCTAATAATGAAGCTGAGTACGAAGCTATTATTATCGGCCTCAGTCTAGCCAAAACACTGAATACAGAGCAAGTTACGATATTTAGTGATTCGCAGTTAGTCGTAAATCAAATTCTCTGGATGTACGCAGCAAAGGGAGAATTCATGTCTAGGTATCACACCAAAGCTATGGAGATTGTATCCAATTTTATAGCGGTCCAAGTGATCAGAATACCAAGGCTGGAGAATGTAAGGGTTGATGCACTAGCTCGGTTAGCCTTAGCTACCCGCACCTAGCTACGAAGAACGATTCCTATTAAGATACTTGCAGACTGAAGCATTGATCACAATTTGATGGTGAAGTTTTTCACTTTGGATATGGGACCTTCCTAGATGAATCCCATCAGGGCATACATCGAAGAAGGCATTTTGCCCGTCGACCAGCTCGCAACCAAGAGGCACAAGTTTAAAGCTGCTATGTACGTATTAAACAATGGAGTTCTATATAGAAGAGGTATGATAGCAGGTCTACATAGATGTGTTCATTCATCAGAAGTGAAAAATCTGATAGAAGAAATTCATGAAGGCTCTTGTGGAGCTCATGTAGCAAGTCGAACTCTTTTGCGGAGGATAACGACGCAGGGATATTATTGGCCAACGTTGTGAGCTGATTACATAGCTCATGCCAAGAAATGCGTTAAGTGTCAACGGTTGTCTATCATATGAATAACTCCCCAGGCATTATTAACATCGATTACCTCACCTTAGCCATTTTCTATGTGGGGAATAGACTTGGTTGGGCCTCTTCCAACTACCAAAGGACGATTCAAATACTTGGTAGTCACTGCTGATTACTTCATAAAATGGGTGGAAGCTGAACCTCTCATTGACATGGCATATGACAGGGTCTATCAGTTCATCTGGAAGAATATTATTTACAGATATGGTCTGCCACATGCTTTCATCACTGATCATGGTACCCAATTTGATAATGAGGAGTTCGCAGTGCACTGTCAGCAGTCCAATGTTCAAAAGATTCATTCTGCACCAGGCCATCCCCAGAACAACGGGCAAACAGAGGTAATAATCAGAACTCTATTGAATGGGTTGAAGAAACGATTGGATGATACGAAAGGAAATTGGATTAATGAGTTACATTCTGTGTTATGGGCTTACTGAATAACTCCCCGAACACCAACTGGGGAATCTCCTTACATGTTAGCCTTTGGAAGTGAAGCATCCATACCCACTGAACTGGGTTTTCTTATTCACAGGGTGCTTAATTTCAACACTCCAGTAAGCGATTCGATGAGATGCTTAAATTTAGACATGCTCGAGGAAGTCCGGGAAGATCCGACAATCTGATCTATAATAAACGGGTCAAGATATGTGATCTCAAGGAGGGAGATTATGTACTCAAGAAATTTATTCATAAGCATAATAAGCTGGAGGCCAACTGGCATGGGCCTTATCATGTAACAGCGATTTCTCGACCTGGCACCTACAGAATAAAAACTTTAAAGGGGGAAGAATTAAAAAATGTGTGGAATGCAGAGCATCTGCATAAATATTATCAGTATTGTAGATTCACATGTATTCCATTTTTTCAATATGAATAAAAATGATATTTTCCCCATATTCTTTTTAGTTCAATTTTTTTCAGAGTACTCGTGCTAGAACTACACTTGAAATTTGCACGAAGGCATCAGCAACCACCAACTATGGTTAGTCGACATATCAACAACCACTAACTATGGCTAGTTGGCATATCAGCAACCACCAACTACGGTTGGTCGGATATTAGCAACCACCAATTAAGGTTGGTCGGGATCAATAAACTTAACCAATAATGTTGGCATAGCAATCATACAAGGTAAGGCTTGTTTGATTATGGGTGACCTCAAGGGGCATCCAAAACTAGGCAAGAAGATGGGTGACCTTAAGGGGCATCCACTGCCTAGGCACCAAGGTAATCTAAATAAGATTGATACAACTAAGCAAGACCATGGGATGAAAATAATTCCATTGCTTAGGCAGTTATGGGTGACAAGTCACTACAACTAGGCAACAAATGGGGCAAAGTTCCATTGTCTAGGCAATTAAAACGAAGCAAGACAAATTATCCCTTTATAGATATATATACATCATGATAAACGAACCATCTTATAATCTATTTCCAAGGAAAGAACATTACAAAAAGATAAACTTTTATTCATTGAATACAAATTTCTTATTCTATTGGCTTTTTTCCTTCCGATTTAGGTACATGATCACTTCCAGCTGGGGGATCATCTAAAGTAAAAGGAGAATTGGTATAATTTAAATCCTGCAACATCCTGGTATTTCTCAAACTTGGTCGGTCAAGAAAATGTGGAGGATGGGATGTCTTAAAATCTTCATGAAGATGGTAATCATCAAGGTATTTGGAGATCAAACACTGAGGAATGGAATTGACTGGAATCCAGATAACGTCTAGTTTGAAAGGAGGAACCGACAGATCAAGCTGTCCAGGATCACACCAATCCCACAATGAGTTCCCTTTTTCAACGTGCATCACAGCTAGAGCATTCATCCATCCATACTTGTACCCCTCATTGTTTGGCTGTTTTAACCTGGCATCGAGATAGCACAAAGCTTCATTGTATCCCCCTATCTAAAACTCTCTAGGCTGCTTGTGAAATTAATAAGTCAATCTCTCAACTTGTTGATAAAGTTTCTTCACCAAGTTTTCTTTACTTTACAATACAGAACTCTGATTGGATAGTTGCTCGGTAAGACTTTGCATTTTCTGAAACATCTCAACCAGGGCTTGATTTTTTTCTTTCATCTGAACAACCTGATTTTCTAAGGATTTTTGAGTCCTAGTCTCTTCAATGGTGCTTCGACAAGCTCTTGCTCCGCCACTGGAGGAAAATGTAGGTCTAGCTCTTTTCAAAGCCTCCAATTCTTCTCTCAAGGCATCATTTTTAGTTTCCAAGAATGAAAAGCCCTCATCACTGATCGGGACTAGAGCTCCGTAGGAAGAGGCAGACTTTAGTTGTCTTAGTTCTTCTCTCAGAGCAATATTCTCCTCCTCCAGCAGCTTGGCCATGTTCCTATGCTCCTCAGCCTCAAGTTTTAGCATATTTTCTCTCTTCTTATGGGCTAAGAGAAATTTTTCATAGCCTCGATCAACACTCAACTGTTGGTACTTTTTCTCATAACCTTCATGAATCAGAGCAATGTTTTTTTTTCTAAAGTTGAAGTTCTTCGATTAATCCTTGGCTATCTTTTACTATTTCATAATAAGCCACATTATTCGCTACAACTCGATCAAGCAGACATTTTAAATATTGATAAGCATCAATTGCTCGTTCTGAAGCATCAAGCCCGAGAATATCAACTATTTATGCTTCAATAAAATCTGCACGACCATCTTTGAAGTAATCATTACATTTCTTCATCAACTCTGTATCATGAGCTGACAAGAGTTCTATCCGAGCAATAAACTAGCAAGGAAAAGTAAAAATGGATTAAGAACGATACAGATCGAGCAAGGAAAATACTCAGAATATATAAAAAAGTCCATTTTAGTGATCACTGGAGGAGAAAGTACAACCAAAGTTACAACAAAAAGGGAAAAATAGAAAAATAACATAATTAAAGAGACGAATAAATCTACACCTTCTCCTTATTTCCTACAACATCTTCAGCTAATTTGTATGAAGGAGTTGGTTGCTCAGAAGGCAATTGGCATATCTCGACAGAAGTTGTTGCCTGCTGAACATGCTCGGGGGATTGAGGAATGGTAATAGCAGGTGTTTGTTCTACTATCACCCTAGACGATTCATTATATGCAGCTCCATCTTCTTCTTCTTCTTCTTCTTCTCCAATAGTAGGAGGAGGGACATGAGCATGTTTCAGAAATAGTTCAGAATCATCAACAACATTCAACTCCTTCAAAGCTGCAACCCATCCATCTCTGAAGTATTTCAAACTTGCATAATCCATCTGGGGAGAGATAGCAGCCATAACTTTATTCCATCCTTTGTCCCAACCAGTGCTAAAGGACTTCTTCACATCAGCTTTCCTCTTTGCTCTCTCCGAGGAAGTTTTTTCCCTAAAAAGATCTTTAACAGACTTCACCTTCTCCTCAAGATCTTTCTTATTCCGTTCAATCTCTTCAAGCTTGCCATCAACTTCCACTTTGTTGGAAAGAGCAACCTTCAGTTTTTCCTCTAACTCCTTGGAGGCATTTACAGCCTGATCTCGAGTTGTATCAACTTGTTGACGAGCTGTCTCCCATGCAGCTTTTTCCTCTTCATACTTCTATCGAGACTCCCCTAAAGATTTTGATAACCCATCAAGGGCTTCCTCTACTCCACTGGATGAGGTTGAAGCTTTGATGGCTTCATCATTCTCCATAATATTATCGAAGTACACCAAAAACTGCAAGAAGAAAAAAGGCACGAATCATAGTACGAACATAGCAATGAAGAATTAGAAAGATAAGTATAATGATTACTTACTGATGCAAGGTGTTGGGATACCAAATTGGTAACCTTATCCCGAGGAGTTAAAGTTTCAGCAGCTTGACAATCAGGGAGAGTCCCAAACTTGATCAATTTCTTGGTCAAGCCAGGAGTAAGGACGACTGGAGAACTAGACCTCAAAGAATAAATCCCAACTCCAGTAGGTTGGGCAACAACATCCACTGGACTTTCAGCAAGATCCCTCATCAACCTCCTCAAAGGAGCACCTTCGATCATAGGTGATGTCTCTTCTTGAATAACAACAGCTTCAATCAAAGGTGTTGTCTCTTTCTGCCTCTTTAGGGGCAATATGGGGCTTCTTGCTAATATATTTGGCTGGAGGAACAACATCCTTTTTATTAGTTGGAGCTTCATCTTTGCTCTTCTTCGCCTTTCAGTACTAGGAGAAGATTTGGTAAAGAGGTCAAGCACTTTCCTCTTCTTCGTAATCAGGTCAAAAATAGAAGTACCAAGTCAGAAGAAGATTTTTCAACAGCTGCTGAGGATGCAGGTGTTTGGTCAAGGTCAATCACCAAAGGAGGAACAAGAGGACGATCAATGAAAGAAGAAGTGGTATTCTTGTATCTCAGCAAGTAAGAGGCAGCTCACGCGTGCTCCCCAACAATTGATTGATGCAAACCCCAGATGAGTTTCAAATCCTCTATTAATATCACTTTCTTTTGGATATTTCCTTTTACTGTCAACTGCAAAACAAAAACACACATGCCAGTGATGCATTTTATCAAACAAAAACAGAGCTAAATTGAAAAACAAAAAACAACCTATCATATTGCCATAAAGTGGATATCTGGGACCTTGGTACACATCTTTCCCTTTTAACAGGGGGTGTTGTCAATTTTTCATCACAACCCCATGATCAAAATAGTTCCTATTAGCATTAGGGAGATTGACCACTAAAGCTCTATGAGAATACCTAGTTTTTAAATAAAAGGTTGTATTGCTAGTAACCCATTTATAACAGTACATAATTTTAGGAATCCCTAAATGAGTTCCATAAATTTGATTTAACCTATGTACGCCATTAACTACCCTCCATGTATTTGGAACAACTCTTGCAGGGACAATATCAAAATATTGGCAAAATTCCAAACACAGGGGATTAGGTGGGAAAGAAAAGCCACATTCCGCTACAAAAATTGAGGGAAACCAGTGCCCTTCAGCTAAAGAAAATAAATTAGAAGGGCGAGGAGGTTCTTCCACAATAACCCAAGAAGGAATTGCAAAATCAGCCCGGAACTTATCCACGATTCGATAAGATAAACCATGGTGTCTAAAGAAAAGAAAGAAGAAAGAAGAAGTTCTTACAGAAACTTGAGAAATCTGCTAAGGCGGATGACAAAAGGAATGAGCGTAAAAAGAAAAAGTGAGAAGACAATAGGTTTGAAAATCTAAAAGGGAAAAGGTAAAAGATGATTTGATTTTATTGCTTTTAAATGCATTGCTTCGGGAAGTGAAAAAAGCAATGATCACTAGAGACGATGATTGCATTTTCGGCGGCTAAATGATGAAAAAGACACAAATACCCAAGCGTCTGTTGAAGATTCAAAATATTTACGAGTTTTGCCATTTCGCGCTCAAAATCATTAAATGTCACAAGTGTTGGAAATCAGTAAACTAATGAGACTAGGTAAACATGTCCGAGCAACCTCTGGGCATAATGTTCCACACTATCATATCCAACCTCAACTGTGAAACATTGGGGGCTTCTGTTAATACAAAAATTAGTCAACTGACGTGGATCAATTATATGAAGACACGTGTCATCCTGCGTGGCGTAAAATATATTCACCTAGCTACATAGCGTACCGAGATACTTAAACGTGACGAGCTACTCAACGTACAGAGCATCTAGCCAAGAAGATCAATCGGCAAAAACAGATTCATTAAACATTCTTATTATGTACAGATGTATATTTCTATTAAATAATGGCATATTGTCTATTCGTATTGACAGCCCAAGGGCTATAAATACATTGTAACCCCCTCCATACCAGGGTAATTGGTTACTTGCGATCATAATTGAGATCAAAGCAAAACGCCCAGCAATACAAGACAGTGGATGTAGGCCATTTTCATTAAGGATGAACCACTTTAAAAACCCTTTGTCTTATTTCTTTATTCATATTTATCTGTGATTAATTAATTATATCAAGTCAAGTTTTTTACATCAACAGCGACATAGTCCTCAGAAAGTTACTTCCTGCCTTAAAGAAACCATCAATTAAAAACCTAGCACCAAATTGGCAGGGACCTTACCGCATAGCTTCAAAAGGGGGTGGGGGTCATATCACTTAGAAAAGATAGATGGGAGGGTGTCCCAAGGTCATGGAATTCCATGAACATTGGAAAGTTTTATCACTAGGTAGCAATGCAGATAGACTCTTATTAGCTACAGCAGAAATATTGCGACTTCTCAAATAAAATCCAATTTTAATTAAACCCAAATTTTAGTTAAACCCTAAAACATGCATTTAGATGATTTATCAAATAAAATATAGCATGCAGGATAAAACAAATAATTTCAGGAAAAATCCCCCAAAGGGGCAAAACCTTTTATTTTCATTATAATATTGTAACATACAATTTCGGATTACAATGAAAATACAGTGACACAGAATTACCCTCAGGTGTCGGATTCTGTAGTCGGCGACTGGAAATATCCCTTTCTAGGAGGGCTGCAATGAAGAAGAGAAACGGCTTCTCCACAAGTGTGTCGGCTGGAATTTTCCCTTTCCAGGAGGGCTGCAATGAAGAAGAAAGACGGCTTCTCCACAAGGGTTGAACAATAGCAAATCTTGTGTTATAGGGTTCCAAAAGATTCACAAAAGTAATTGGGATTTTTGTGTGTGAATCAAAAAGATGTTTGGCACATCAAAAAATGAAGTCTTGTTGTGTTTTATCTCTTAAAAACGTTTTCTCAAAGACTTGAAAAAATACACCATCGAAATAGTAATATATATAGGAAATATAAGATGGTGGGTAAAAATCTCACGGAACTGCTCGAGTTTATCCCAGGTGGACCGGTCCGGCTTGGGGGCGGATCGGTCCGGTTGACCGGATCGGTTCTATTATTCCAGGCTTCATCGGTTCTCTTGCGGTTCGGGGTATACTGGATCTGTAGCAAGCGGATCGGTCCGGTTCCCAGAAAAATAAAAAACTTTTAAAAGCCTCATTTTGATTGGAAAAACTTACTTCTTATTTTTATAAAAAACATTTTATAAAAATTTCCTAATACTAAATATGAACTTTAAGGAACGTAAAAACAAAATTTTACCAAGTTCATTCTCGCAGAGGCTATGATGTTGAAGACGCTTTGATATTCGGATCCGTTGATGTAGATGCGATCTTGAATTTCTTCAACGGTGTAACGGCGTACGACATACAAATTGATAATGGACAAAAATGTCCTTACAATTATTATTATTATTATTATTATTATTATTATTATTATTATTATTATTATTATTATTATTATTATTATTATCATTATTATTATTAAATACATAATAAAACGATCTGCAGTTAGTTATTTAGAATTGTGTAAAGTACTTTATAATTTGTTAAATCACAAAAACCACTTACACAAGTGGTACGATCTAGGAAAGATCAGTTAAAACCCACTCAGGAGTGCAATGATCTAAAGTTAATCGACCTAGAAGAGGCACAAAACCCACTTGCATGGGTGGTATGATCTAGGAAATATCGGTGAAAACCCACTCTCGAGAGTGGTACGATCTAAAGTAGATTGGCCTAGAAGAGGCACAAAACCCAATTACATATGGGGTACAATAAAAAAAGGTCGGTGAAAACCCACTATTAAGAGTGGTATGATCTAAAGTAGATCGGCCAAGAAGAGGCACAAAACCCACTTGCATGAGTGGCACAATCTGAGAAAGATCGATGAAAATCCACTCTTAGGAGTGGTATGATCTAAAGTATATCAGCCTAAAACCCACTTACACAGGTGGTACGATTTGGGAAAGGTCAATGAAAACCCACTATGAGGAGTGGTATGATCTAGAGTAGAGCGGCCTAGAAAATGCACAAAACCCACTTACACAGGTGGTACAATCTGGGAAAGGTCAGTCAAAGCCACATTTTAGGTGGTATTCTCTAAAATAGATTGTCTTAAAAGAGGCACAACAAGATTCTTTTAGCTGATCATTTGAAATGGCTTTAACCAACTGCTTTGTTTACAAAAAGTTGCTTAAGGTTGATTTAGATGATCAATTAAGATGGATTTTAGCCAACTGCTTTCTTTACTAAAAGTTGCTTCAGGTTAATTTAGTAGATCACCTAAGACCGCTTTAGCCAACCGCTTTATTTGCTAAGAGTTACTTAGGGTTAATTTAGCTGATCATTTAGGATGGTTTTAGTCAAACTGTTGTACTCACCTAAGATTGCTTGTATATTGACTTTATCCTGCTTCAACAGTAAATGGTTGCTTCATTTATGAAGTAATGCATGCAAAGAGGCAAGAAAATAAAACATAATAGTGATGCGACAATGTATGAAGACAACAAAGGATGTAAAAAGACTCTTTTTCATTAATAATAACAATGGCATAAGGCTTATAAAGGACCACCAAGGGTCACCAAATATACATCAACGAAAAAAAAGAGGGCTTTAAGATTGACCGACCAACTTGGGAACACCCCCCTCAATAGGGGGATCGGTGGAGGAGGGGGTCGATGGATCCCAAGGAGATCTACTTGAGGATTGGATAAGGGGGTATTCAGCGTAGGCTAAATCACCCTCGCCGATGTTGCCCAGTTGAAGACCGACCACCCAGCCTTCATTAAAGGCAACAGACTCGTAATAGTCTACTTGGGCAGTAACCTCCTGGACAGTCGCCTCATAGCCATCGTCAAAGGCCTTTTCCAAGTCGGTCTCTCTGGTCTTCTACCTCTGAGCCCTCAACTTTTTGAGGATGAGTTTCTTCAAATGGGTGTGCTGATGAAAGATCATCAGATTGGAAAGCTCAAAGTCAACTAAGCTGAATTCAATATGAGTTCGTTCAGCCACTGCCTTCGCATTGGTTTGGCCTATTCCTTAACCTACTCATTCAAGTCCTCAATCTGATGGAATTTTATAGATATATGGGACTTGTGGGAGGTGTTCTCTTTGGAAGTAGACTCGAGCGACTTCTAAAAGGAGGAAGCCCAACTAGCGAGGTCCCGCTGAACCTTCATACTCTGCACCAAAAATATATCAACGTTAGAAACCTATCAAAAAAGAAAAATAACTCAATTAAAAGGGTACATGAACTTACCAACTTGATAAGGTGAAGTCCCTCTTTGTGGAGCCTCTCCAAGGTGAAGCTCCTTAACTCCCTAGCTCCCTCCGCTTAAATCAGGAGATCTCCCACAAATTAAACCTATTCACTTAGAGGGGTGGGGTCCTTGATCGGTGCCTATGTCCCTATTCGATCTCATTAGTGATGACTGGTTAGATATATTGAGGGGGCGTCTTAGAACCACCACATACTGGTGTTTTGTCGGTCTTTTTATTCTTGGCTTGTTCGGCCTCTGCCGGTTGGCGTTCTATCTACTAGGACTATTTATCCCTTAGGGAAACTAGCTTCCTCTTATTTTTATCATCGATAGAGGAACTCGACCACCTCGCACACTGGCAGTCTTTTGTTTCTTTAATTGATCTCTGGAAACTGCCAGGTCAATCATTTTCCTCGATCGGTTACTCATTTCTTGAAGAGAGGATGGGACTTGGGAGAAAATAAATTCTTGAATATAGAAGTTTTATTCGACCTCTACCTCCTCCCAAAGTCGACCTGATACAGTGGATTCGTAAGAGAAGACTGGATCAAGGCCGTCTAATAACGAATCAAAGTCCCCCTCTTCCTTTTCCACTTCCTCTTCATCTTCCACTTTTTCTTTCTCTACTTCTCCATCCTCTTACGCTTCCTCTTTTTCTTCATTCTGATTGAAACCATACTCATTGGATATCACATAACGAATGGCAGGGGCACGTTTTTAAGAATACACCACTACAAAACAGATAATTAGTGGCAAAAAAATTCATCACCAAATGAAAAAAATTCGTCACCAAAAACATTTGGTGACAAAAAAAATTTCATCAAGCGTCCGTCACGAAAGCCCCATCGCTAAAAGTTTTGGTGACGAAATACAATTTTTGTCACCAAATAGTACACCTTTTGATGATAAAAAATTATATGTCATGTAATAGCAGGCTTTTAGTGACAAAATTATTTGTAGCCAAATGTCTTTTTTTTGTCACAAAAATGTCAATCTTGTCACCTAATGTATATGATAATATGTAAAAGGATAACCATTTGGTGATAAAATATTTTTGTCACGAAATGAATTTGATTGTTAAAATATTATAAATTTAGAACTCATAATTTTTTCATTTCACGTATAGATATTCAGTCTAATAAATATTAATGATAGAATCGACTAAATTTTATCGACATTAAATAAGTAATCAACTATCATCATATACATACTCAAAATTAAAGTTCAAACATTATATAACTGAGATGAAATCATTCGTACAAATGTCTCAAAACCATTGATAAATTACAAAGTAGCCTACATCGTTTGTTACAATAAATAGTAAACTTCAAAACGTCCAAAAATAATTCCCAACAAGTTTGTAAAGTTCTTCCATCTTCATCATCATCCCAAAAATAATTTCAAAAAAAGCGTCATCACAACGTCCCGATCTGCAATTCAAAAGGTACCATGACATTAGTTTCTAACTTTATAAGTTTATTAACAATTGATAAATAGAATAACATCAACTAATAAATAACACACATTGAGCTAAACACCAAAAATACTATGAAATTCATTTTTCTTTTCAATATTTAAAAAAAAAATCGACAAATCATCCTTTGTGTATATATTAAAACCACCCTATTAAATTAAGAAGAAAAAAAATCAAGATATCCAACGACAATCCACCAAATTACCCCTTCCACTAATTCAAAAGATAAGGTAATAACATCGCCAATATTTTAAAAAAAAATCGATAGAGTTTCCTTTGTTTATAGACTAAAACCACCCTGTTACATTAAAAAATAAAAAGTCAAACCCAACGACAATCCACCAAAATACCCCTTCCACCGATTTTGAAAATAACGTAGTAGCATCATAATAGAGCTATTAAATAAGTCAAAGGATGTGAATCCAACAATGTAATTTCAATAAATTCAACATTGAAATTATTAAAACTCACCATATAGTAAATGTGGGAGGAAGGGTACCCGATGATTTTAAAGCATAACACATCTTGTCGAATCGAGATTGACGAGCCTTTAATCATTCCAGATACTCATGACAAGCCTGTAGAATCTTGCAACAGCTGCTCCATCAACAACTCTATGATTAGCACCAACATTTACATCTTCTTTCAAGACTCTTTCGTTCCATTCCTGGACAAACCATTTGAGAAGTTCACATTCGAAAATACCTTCACCTGTTTATGCCAAAGATATATCAACTATCCCATTAATTGAAATATAGGCCAAAGCATGAGATGAAAAGCAACTTATGTTAATACAATATGAAGTGTTCAAATAATTGAACTTATTTGTGGGATATAACAACGTGAATGTTTGTAGAGAGTTGTAAGCTCGAGATGAAAAACCTAAAAAAGGAGGCCTCTGTTCAGATACAACTGTGGTTGGGGGTGATGTATGGCTAGCGGATAACCACCGCCACCTGGAGGTCAAAGGCTTCTACTATAAAATCCGGTGGGTTAACATGGTTTCACTGTAATTCAAGACTGGATATTTGGAATTTAAGCAACATACCTGACCATAAGAAAGATCAATATTAATGGAAATCGTATACTAAAATGAAGTTAATAGACAAAAATACATTCAATGAGTGATGATAATACATCAAATTGAAAGGAAATAATATAGATTTAGGAAAAGAATAACTAATCCGGCTGGTCCATTCTTCTTGTATAATATTTGTTTCCATATTGATAATAGTATCTCGAATCTGATTAAAAGAAAAGAGAAACCTTTAAGTTGAGGTTCATTTTGTATTATGAATAACAACAGGTAACCGGCTAAATGCGCATGAGTCTCCAGCATGCATCTAGTATATTTTTAAGCATATGCAGTTTAAAATGAACTTTAACACGAATTTTAATTAAAAGTACATAGGGAATTCCAAGTCCACACAAGTCGCATAAGTCACCACATCTCTTGCACATACCCAGTGAGATGTTAATACAGGGAATGATACATATAGTATATGTGTATCAGAGAGTGCCTTCATGAATCTCATTGTACTTTTTGCACGAACAAGCACAGAATATTATTTAAATATGTAAACCTCATTTTGTCATTACATACATAAAGTTCCACTCAAAATTTGAATTAATAGGACATTGAGGATTCCTATAAAATCCAGTAATTAATATAAGTCTTAATCGGTTCATTTTTGTGAAGGCAGTCGTACTAGCGTTTATTAGTTCTTCGGTACGAGAAGACGACAATGGTAGCGTTTATTAGTTCATTTTTTCTTATTCACATTTTCCACTTCATACTCTTATATCAGATTCAGACAAACCATTTAACGATGACTAGTACAATTTGTTTTTCTTTTCCCTTATGTTTCCTGTGTAGATTGAAAATTGGATGACATATAGTTAAAGATGTTTTTATAACCAGAAACTTCTTTTCATTAACACAGCAGTGATATTTAGAAATGTTATTCAATCAAGTGGTTGTTCATCCTGATATTAATGTATGCATATAAAAAAGCAGATACATCAGTATATTAATATGAAATGAGATAGATGGATGGTTATAGTAAGTACCTTCCGAGTACTTGTGCTAGGATTTGGATATAACTTTGGATGATTTATTGTATGTCACCTGCAGGCTTGTCCATGACAATGATCCAGTGCTCGTAATTGTAATCGAGTAAAAGCGAGGCCATCTTGGTGGGCGGGCGATCGCTACCGTTGTTGACGTTATCCTACAAGCGAAGCATACCCAAGACAACGGTCATAATCAACAGTGGAATCAGATAATTCAATTTAAGTGTTTACTCCTTAACGTCTTCAACTTCGTTACTGGACAAGAAATCAACAATAACCTACACAGAGAAATTAATTTTTAATATTGCCTGAAGCACAATACCATATGAAAAGATTATAAGGGGAAAAAAGTTTTAATCAACCAACCCTCAATGGGAGCAGACAGGACTTACATTAGGCGGAAACACGAGAAAAGCATCGAACATGCATGTTCAAATGCTACCATGGTGCTAGATGATTGAAGCTTGATTTTCCAATTTAGTGGTTTCACTCCATATTGGAATCAAACATCACCAATAGCCATAATGATTTAAAGATACATTGCTTGATTAAAAGCTCTTAATGTTTTGAGTCAACTATCAAATCCAACAAGGTATAATTAGAGTTGTTAAATATTTAGGAACATGATAATTTTCCATCAAAATTTGTCCAACGCCTATTAGTTAGATTAAATATTTGCTTGCACGCTCTGGCAATAAAGTAATTGGTTCAATGCAAATGTCTATAGAAATCCATATAAAGAAAAATTATGCATCTGCAATCACATCAATATACTCTATATTAAACATAAATGGGTATCATGGGCATAAACGTGTAGTGAAATATAATTCCATCTACGCAATGATAACTTATACTATTTTTATTGATTATAAAAACAATGCATGATAGTATACCAAACAAGTTCACAAATTTAACTATCATTATAGGCTACCTTTATGGCTCGTTTGGTTCGAGGTTTGGAAAGGGAATTTAGGATTCCTGGAATTTAGAATTCCCCTCATTTAGAATTACAATGTTTGGTTGGAGATTTAATGGGGAACTTAAAATTCCTGAAATTTAGAATTCCCACGAAATTGGATTCTCCTTTCCCCTCTAAAATGGGGGTAATCCTATATTCCTGGACATATTACCTTACTTTTGTGGTGAGACAAAAATATCATTTCACATAAACTCATACGTACACTCTCTCTCTCACACACACATGTACTCTCTCTCTCTCTCTCTCTCTCTCTCTCTCTCTCTCTCTCACACACACACGTACACACACACACACACACATATACATACACACACACACACACTCACACACTCTCACACTCTCACACACTCTCACTCACACACACATACATACACTCTCTTTCTCTCTCACTCACACACATACTCTCTCTATCTCTCTCACACACACAAACACTCTCTCTCACACACATACACATACACACTCTCTATTTCTCGAAATTTTTTTGACGTGTTCAACAACATCAAGTTTTGATGTCGTCCAATCACATGATTTTTTAAGAAGTGTTCTCTCACATCATTTAATGATTCATTATCTCATTTTCAAGTGACGTTCTCTCACTTCATTTAATAGGAAATAAAATAGTTTACACCATTTATATATAAAAAAAGAATGACATTTTTATACTCTTAACATTTTTTTTAATAACAGTTTTTATATATAAAAATATTACAAAAATGTTTAAATGTTTTTAAAACTCTTTTTTTTAAATAAAAAAGTTAAAAAATAATTTTCTATATAAACTATTAAAAATGTTTTAAATATGTACTATTTTTTTAAAAAGTTAAAAAACGTGTTTTTTAAAACTGTTTTTCATATATAAACATTTTTTTTATATATTAACAGTGTTTTATACATAAAAACTGTAAAAATATATTTTAAATGTTTCTTTAAACTGATATTTTTAAAATAAAATGTTAATATATATTTCTAATATATAAAAAATAGTTTTTTTAATGTTATTTCGCCATTCAAAAAACTGTTTTTGTACAACAAAAAAAATGCAAAAAAAACTGTTTAATATGTTAATATATAAATACATTTTTATTTATAGACACATTTTTTAATGTTTAATAAACACATTTTTTAATGTTTTAAATATGTGCTATTTGTTTCAAACATTAAAAAATGTGTTTTGTTAAACAGTTTTTATATATAAACAGTTTTTTTGTGCATTTTTTTTGTTGTACAAAAATAGTTTTTTGAATGTTTTTATATTTATAATAAAAACATTAAAAAAAGCTCTTTTTTATATATTAGAAATATAAAACATTCAAAAAACTGTTTTTTTACAACAAAAAAATTGTTTCTTTGCTTAAGGAAAAAAACGGAAAAAAAATCAATTTTTACAACTTTATTTTTCAGGAAAGATTAATAAAAAAAGTTATAAAAAAACTTTTTTTGTTTTTATTTAAAAACTGTTTTTTTACAACTTTATTTTTTTGTAAAGAATTAAAAAAAAATTACTAAAAACGATTTATATTTAAATAAAAGTGTAACAAAACACGTTTTTTTAAACTTTGTAAAAAAATAGTATATATTTAATACCTTTTTAACAGTTTATATAGAAGGGATTTTAGATGGCGCAAAAAAAGAATTCTTGCTTGAACCAAACAATGGAAAGAAATTGAAGATTCCAGGAACTTAGAATTCCTGGAATTATGAATTCCCATTCCCATTCCCGTTCCAAACCTCGAACCAAACGAGCCTTTAATGCTAGAGCATAATTGGATTTTATCAAAGCAGTATTAGTGTGGGTGAAAAGCATAGGGAATAGTCCCTACAGCAGGACCTGCTTTGGCTATAACATTAACCTTATTATAATACAAGTTTGTGTGGTAAATGAATAGCGTAGGTGTAGTACGATCCGAAACATTACTACATGGGCATGCCACATTTGTATAGAATATCACACAGACTCGAGTCCAACACATAAACTATCAATACGTCAACCAAAGGAATAAAAGAGGTTTCTTACGAGAAGTTAACTGGCATAATTCATTATACATTAATATGAAGTTGGTTTACACATCAATATGAAAGAGTAGCTAAAGTACACTTTTGAGGAAAAGCAATACTCAATAATTTGGAGCACGAAAATGTTTGAAAGGTGAGAAAAAGGGCAAAGTGTGCTACACTTTATTGTACTTGTGAACTTTGAAGGTCTTGATTGCTTATAAATTGTTATATATTATTTTAAAATTATTATAAAGATCAGTTATTCAAATCAGTTATATATATAATTAGCGGTATGTACGGTTCGGTCAGTTCGGTTTTGGAGACCTTTTTAGTCGAACTAACCAAGTTAGTTTTTTAGAACATCTGCATGCCGAACCGTGGAAAAAAGAACATATGGTTTTAGTTTGCGTCGGTTTTCCTTCAGTTTATCGGTTTTGTGTGTAAACAAGGAAAATATCAAAAAATTTATAATGGGAATCACCAACCAAAAATATTTCAGAATCAGGGATGAGGAATCAACACATTAAAAAATGTAGAGGCAGATTTATTCACAAAAATGCACAATCAAAGTGTTGAATTAAAATCACAAACTCAAAGTAGCAGAATACAAATTCAAAGTGAAAAAATGAAAATTAGAGTATTCTAAATCACAAACCAAACAAAAACCTGGTCTTTGAGTTGAAGTCTCCATTCTATGAACCCTAGATTTGAATTATCAAATGGATCCTCATTAAGGCTTCAATCATTTAACCAGTTATATTCGATTAGAGTATTAATCACCCATAGATTTATGCTATCAAGGCCAGATTATAAATAGAATAGACAGGTAAAATAAGCTAACCATACGTTCCTCAATGATATTTCAAAATGAAATAAGTGGAGAGAGTTGGGCTTTACCGATCTTCTGAGCCAGATTTTCTGATAGAAACATAGACGGTCGTAGGCGGTATGGATAGAGTGGGGCTTTGGATGCGATACGTCGGAGGATGGTGATTGGAAATGAGTAGATGGACAGTGTGCCGATTACTTTTGGGGGACGGGGAGTATTTGGGGAGAGGGGAGAGTATTAGTTGTAAATATTTTATTTCTATCACATGTAATGCACGTGCACAGTTTTTTTTTCCAGATGTGTATATATACTCTGTACATTTCAAGTAAATATAAGAAGTCTTCTTTCCATTTTATCTTTCTCTCTCTCATCATGATATTGCTTCTGATCTTCATAGCTTCACATATACACACAATAAACATTGTGATGTTCGTCCCCTTGCCAAACAAAAAAGGCTTCCTTTTCCATTGAGCACATCTACTTCTATTTCTGCATTTGATCTTATTCATTGTGATGTATGGGCCCTTTTCATATACCTTCTTATAACGACTTCAAATATTTTTTGACTATTGTGGATGATTTCAGTAGGTGTACTTGGATATACTTGCTTAAATCTAAATCTGAAACTCGGCATTATATTCATTCCTTTTTTTCTTTGGTTGAAACTCAATTTAACTCCAAAATTAAAACCTTTCGTTCTGATAATGCCTTAGAATTTGATATGAAACATTTTTTTGCTGACAAAGGTGTTATACATCAACACAGTTGTGTATATACACCGCAACAAAATGCTATTGTTGAAAGAAAACATCAACACATTTTAAATGTTGCTCGGGCCCTTAGATTTCAATCTAATATTCCTTTAAATTTTTGGAGTGATTGTGTTTTAACTGATGTTTATCTTATAAACATAATACCAACTCCAATTCTTTCAAATAAATCACCATATGAGGCTTTATTTTCTGCTAAACCTCAATATAATCATCTCAAAAATTTTGGATGCCTTTGTTATGCATCTATTCTTGGTGGATCTTCACATAAGTTTTCTTCTCGAGCTCAAACATGTGTTTTTCTTGGTTATCCAGCTGGTATAAAAGGGTATAAGCTCTATAATATCCATACTCACAAAATCCTAGTTTATAGGGATGCATTTTCCATGAAAATATCTTTCCTTTTAAATCTAAATCTTTCTCCCTAAATAATATAGAATCACCCTTACTATCTACCCCTGTTTTACCAAACCCTATACCAGACATTGTGCTCAATAACTCTTCTCCCATTTCTTCATCTTCTATACCTGAATCTATAGCAGCTGATCATGCTCCTATTCCAACACGATAATCTGCTAGAACTAGGAGACGACCTGGACACTTACAACACTATCATTGTTCCTTAGTCTCTAATAACAAAGCTACTTCTTCTCCTCTAGTTGATGGTTCTTCCAGTTCAGGTACTATTTACCCTATCTCTACATTTCTATCATATTCAAAATGTTCTGATTCATTCAAGCATTTTTGTCCTTCTGTTGACTCTCTTTATGAACCACAATTTTTCCATCAAGCTATTAAACATCCTCATTAGAAGGATGCAATGGTAGCAGAAATCAATGCTCTTGAATCTAATAAGACTTGGGTTTTAACTGAGTTACCTACTGGTAAGCAGCCCATTGGTTGCAAGTGGGTCTATAAGTTCAAGTTGAAATCTGATGGAACTTTAGAGCATTATAAGGCTCGTTTGGTTGTAAAAGGGTATACTCAACGTGAAGGTATTGACTACTTTGATACATTTTCTCCCGTTGCCAAGCACACTACAATACGTTCTTTTCTTGCTTTGGCTGCCATACATAATTGGGATTTACATCAATTAGATGCAAATAATGCATTTCTCCATGGTGAATTAGATGAAGAAGTGTATATGAAATTACTCCCGGGTTTTTCTAAACCTGGTGAGACTCGGGTATGTAAGTTGCTCAAGTCCTTATACGAACTTAAACAAGCATCTCATCAATGGTTCTCCAAATTTTCCTCCACCTTTATCACTTATGAATTTAGTCAGTCAAAAGATGATTATTCTTTGTTCACAAAGTATTCAGATGATTCTGTTCTTGCACTATTAGTGTACGTTGATGACATTGTTATTGCATCCAATAATTCAAAATCTGTTGATGATCTCAAGGCTTTTCTTCATCTACATTTTAAGCTAAAAGATCTTGGACAACTGAGATATTTTTTGGGTCTTGAGGTGGCCAGATCTTCCAAAGGTATCTCTATCTCTCAAAGAAAGTATGCTCTTGTAATTGTAAGTGATTCTGGACTTCTAGATGCAAAGCCTATTGATTCTCCTATGGATCAAAATTTGAGGTTATCTAAAACAGAATCTTCCGGTCCTTTGATTTCTAATCCAGCTTCTTATAGAAGGTTGATTGGTAGACTTATATATTTGACATTGACTAGGCCCGATATCTCTTTTTCTGTGAACACTTTGAGTCAATTTTTGGATCATCCCCGTCAATTTCATCTTGATGCTGCTCTCAGAGTTATTAGATATATCTAGGCTACTGCTGGTCAAGGTCTTTTCTTTCCCAGCTATTCTATGATGCAGTTAAAAGGATTTTGTGATTCCGATTGGGCCATCTGCCCTGATTCACGCCGGTCTGTTACAGGTTTTTGTTTTTATATTGGAGATTCCTTGATTTCATTGAAGTGTAAGAAGAAAGTTACAGTTTCCAGATCTTCGGCTGAAGCTGAGTACCGCTCAATGGCATCTGCTTGTTGTGAACTTAAATGACTTATTTCTTTACTTGCTGATTTCAAGATTAATCTCTCTACTCCATTTGTTTTGTATTATGATAGTCAATCAGCATTACATATTGCTGCTAATCCTATTTTTCACGAAAGAACTAAGCATATTGAGATAGATTGCCATTTAGTTAGAGATATGATACAAGCTCTCACTGTAATTACATCACATGTATCTTCTGCACATCAATTATGTGATTTCTTTACTAAGCCTCTCAGCATAGAACGGTTTAAAAGTCTTCTCGGCAAGCTGGGTGTAATTAACTTACACAGTCCATCTTGAGGGGGCCTATTAGTTGTAAATATTTTATTTCTATCACATGTAATGCACGTGCACAGTTTTTATTTTCAGATGTGTATATATACTCTGTACATTTCAAGTAAATATAAGAAATCTTCTTTCCATTTTATCTTTCTCTCTCTCATCAGAGAGGTCGATTTGGGGTTGAGAAGAATGAGTATATGAAATGATTTTTTTATTTTTTTTTGTAATAAGTGAGGAAATTGTTTTGTCACTAATTAATTAATTTTTTTTGTGATAAACGTATTTGTCACTAAATGTATATTAATATTATCATGAATAGATAAGTTTAATATTTTATCAAGGGAGAACGAGGGCGCCAAAATTTGTATGACTATTTGGTGACAAATATTATTAACCAAGGTTCTAAAAAATGCGAGGGTGACCGAGGCGTGAAGACCAAGCCTTAATCCTTAGAAGCCTCGGCAGGCCTTAGGGATCAAAAAGCGTGAAAAGGCGTTTAGGCCTTTTTTAATATATTTTAATATTTTTTTACAATGACATGGCTATTAAAAATACTAAAATGGTACATACCTTAAAAATATTTCTAAATGTTTATAAATTAAAATACATTTTTTTAAAATACAATAAAAATTGCATTTTTTCACGCTTTACTTCTAAAAAACTCGCGTTTTTTCACGCCTTACCTCCAAAAAAAGCGTGTTTTTTCACGCCTTACCCCAAAAAACGTTGACCATCGTTGACCACGCCTAGGTCCAAAACTTGGCGTATCTAAAAAGCCTTGTGCCTAGGAACGCCTAGGCGCGTTTTTAGAACACTATTATTAACTCGTCACCAATTTAACATCATCCCATACAATTTGTGATGAAATTAATTTTTCTCACGGAAAGATAATTTTTAGTGACAAAATTACTTTTTTTCAGATTTTTTTGTCACTAATAAGACATTTTGTTGTAGTGATAGCAGGTTCGCCGATCTGAATAATCGGAATGCCAGCTAGGATGGCTTTAAAGTTAAATAGGGAATGGCAAGTGAGTTCGTATTGAGAAGAATGTAGGCCGCTCTCCAATAGGAGTGGATTCCTGCTGGGATCGTCCTTCTCCAAACTTTTTTTAAATCTCTGAGATTCACTTGGTAATCGAATGACTTGGTGTCCAAAAGTGATCTGCAAGTAAAAATCAGATCGATCAATAATAAGTAAAAACAGAAATAACGAAATCAAACTACTTATGGGTGACCTATCAGGAGCCCCCCTTGTAGCAAGATCCCTAAGCCCATCATAACCTTAGCCATAAATTAACCCAGAAACCACAATAACATTTTTGTCAGTGTCTTTTTAGGATCTGGGAAAATAAGTAACCAGATTACAGGCATTATCCCTTTCTTGAAAATGGTATAGTTTGGTGCCCAGAGAAGACCTCGAGTTGTTACAATACCTAATTTCCTAAAGTCCAAGGTTGGTCCCATAAATTTTTTTATGACAACTGTTCCTATCACAATCCAGTGGAAACTAGTGTTTGCTTGGGCAAGGAGTATTCTGTAGTAACGGAGCACCCTTATCAGTAATGGGTGAAGAGAAAATTGAACTCCCCCTCAAGTATAGCCATTGTCAATAAAGAAACTTCCCTAGGAGGAATATCGAAAATGTCTTCCCCTTCAGGGGGACTCTGAAGACAACGTTATTGGGAATCCCGTCCTTATTATGGAATTCCTAAAAGTTTTTGGTTGATGAGCTCTCGTACTTTCTAAATGCCTAGACATTATAGAAAGGATAAAGAGGATGAAGAAGAATAGAGATTAGAATAGTGGAAAGTAGAGAAAGAGAGAGAGAGAATAGAATATTCAAAATACCTTGGCAACTGGCAAAAGTGCCAAGGTATAAGAGTGTGGGAACCCTTATACGTTCTGATTTTGCATTTTCTCACAACTGTCACAACACTTGGGGAGACGAGTCATGCATGCACGCGCCATCATTACCCTGAATGGTGACACTAGGCACACAACCCTACATTAGAATTATGTGCACAAACTGCACCGGTAATAATTTCCTTGCGCGCTTCCAAAAACAAGCACGTGTAAAAATAGCGCGAGAATAAATGGACACGTAACGAATAAATAACTCAAGGTGTGAGGCCGATCAGTCTGGGAGGCTAATCACACTTACAGATCGATACATGGTAAGGCCGATCGGTGTGTTTGATCGATCACTCCCACTTTGGGGGCAAATAAAGGGATAAGATCAATTATGCCATGTGGCCTAAGTTACGCGGTTGAACATGTGGCAAGTCACGCAGAAATTAATCGGCATAAAGAGATCTAGATATAATCAAATCTCGAAGATCGTTTCTATTAAGATAAATATGAAGAAACCCACGAACGTGGGAAATTAAGTCTATAAATAGGGGTGATCTAGCCCACATTAGAGACTAATTATAATTAGCACGCAATAACCTAGACTCTCAACGAGCAATACTAGCACTCCAGTTATTTACATCCTATTTTCTAATACAAATTGCTCCCCCTTTTTCCCCGTGGACGTAGGCCGACCTCACGACCGAACCACGTACATAGATCTATTTATTTTCTATTTATGCATTCATAATATTTTTGGGGAAATTCTGCAATTTTACTACTTATTGTGGGAAGAATCTCCTACACGAGACTAGATGTACAAGTCCAACATAGCCTTTCATAAACTTTTATCAATAACCAATTTCTAGCATGAGGAAATTTTTCACTTTACAAGTCTAATCAATTATTAAGACTTAGTTCATTTACCAAAACTTTAATATCCAAATTACTGACAATTAATTTATTTCAAATATCAATTAAACACTAATTATTGATTTAGACATGTAAATCTTATTTCAATTTCAACACATGAGGGAAATATATGAGATGTTATAACAAACCTAATTATTTTTACTCATTTTCAAGCCTAACACTTTAGTTTAAGCGAGTCTAGCATATATATATATATATATATATATATATATATATGATAACTTATCTTGAATAGGCTAAAAGTGAACTAAACTGCTTGATTAGTTGATAGCCTTGAAAATAGTCTTGAATTCTTCAAAAATGCCTTTGAAATATTTGAATTATCCTGACCTTTAAATTTTAATCATCTTATCAATCTTGTGTTTAAGCTTTAGTGATTTGTTAATGGAGTTCTTAGTTAAAATAGTTGAAGAATTGTAAAGAGTTAAGGTTTTGTTTAAAGGGGAGAGATTGGTTGAGCGAAACATGATGTGTTATAGTAAATTTTTCATGCATATGAAGTATTTAAAACAAAACATACCAGTGTGATTCGCGACCCAGCTACAAGAGGTTCGCGGATCAACACACCCATAGTTATGAGGTGTTTTTCCCACGGTCGTCACTACACCAAAACAGTCGACTAAGCCTGGGGTGAGAACTGCCTTTGTCACGGACTTGTCACGATTAAAGACCCTGATAATTTCATTAGACTTGTCACGGTCCTATCGCAGTCAAAGGTCGTGACAAGCCCTTGACAAAAATAAAAAAAATTATCACGGTCAAAGACCATAACAAGTTTCTTTGTTAAGGATTTGTCACGGTCTTTGACTATGATAATTTTAGGCAGAATTAAAAAAAACTATTGGCCACTGCCACTGCCCAGTAGTATATTTGTACTTGTTATAGCAAAATTGTACCTATCCAAATAGCATATATTCAAATATAATAGAAATAATGTACCAAATTGTGGCATATATAATCCATATCCAAATAAAATATAATTACAAATATCCATATCCAAATCAACATGTACCAAATAAAAAAAATGCAAATATAATCCAATATCCAAATAAAATAGATAGAAATAATGTCATGTACATTTAGCAGGTCGGAGGAGGAAGGAAGGCCACACGACATATGCATTGACACACCCCTCAATATGCGTCATGCCACATTGCTCGTGCAAACAGAAAGGTTTGTTATCGTTTCTAGACACCACATGCATGACGAGCACCTTTGCCTCAATGTCTTAGAGGGGACGTCCATGAACCACCATACCCGGGAGGAAGCCCGGGTCCCTTAACCCCCTCGCTATCGAATCCCCATAATATATGTTGAGTAGAAACACGCTCGGCCAACTGATTATTGACATAGGCCGCTCAACGGGGTCACGATGCGAAATTGATCAAATGGCGACGAGTCTGTGCGTATCGACGATGAAGTAGTGACATCCCCGTCCTCTTCTACCTCTACCTTCTTCTCCTTCCCCTTCCCCTTCCCCTTCCCCATGCCCTTTCCCTTTCCCAACTGACACTTCATGAAGACATATATATCTAGGACCGTTGCCTCCAACTTTGATAGCTTATCGTCATGGGTGTTCACCTTATGTACCAACCCGGTGTTGTTCATCTCCATTCTTATTATCCTTGACTTCCCCACCCACGAGCTCACCCCCTAGTCCTCCCCTTATGATCCGTCCTGAGCACTTGGTTGAGTGCGTCCGTAGCCAAAGATGCTTTGTCGGCATCAGACTGCGACATATGCACTTCCTTAAGTTTTGCCTGAAAAGACAAAAAGTACACTATTAGTTAATGAAGTAAATGGAAAAATTGTAACCTAATTAAACATTTATAACTTACAATGGTGGCTGCGACGTTTGATAAGCACCCAAAAGTGTTCATTTTATACCCCGAATAGATGCATTTTAGTTACTAATTCTCGGCAAATTGGGTCTTATGAGCGTAAATGTTCAATGTGCAGGCTTGATTGCAGTTGCGGTGTCAAAAGCCTTATTTCGAGGTAATTTGCAGTCAAATGGAGCCAATTCCTCATTCCCGTAGTCTTACGTGATCCTAAACCGAGCCTAAACCTACTGCTAAGCCCGTGTGTGTTTAGTTTGTGCCTTTTTATATATTTTTTTAGATTTTTAGTTAGAGTCATTTTGTTTTTAGGTTTATTTTTTATTTATTTAGTATTTTCTAGGTTTTGTTTTCTATTTTTGTTTTATTAGCCATTAATTGTTTGTTTATCATGTTAATATGATGTTAGGCTAAATCTCCTTTCAAGGGGTAGGATGAACTCTTATTTGATGTTATTTTGATTTAATTAGTTTGATTAATTGAAAATTTCCTTTGAATGTTAATTTTAATCCCTCACCCTTAAATTTACGCCTCGAGAGAGGGTAAATGATTTTCGAGAGAAAATCGAAATTCTAGTTATAATAACCATTTTATATTTGAACTAGAGACAGGGGTTTCTTAAGTGTCGTATTATTACTTTAATTTCAACTCTATTTTCATTTTCTAGATTTACAAATTTTTTGATAAATCGATCCTAGTGGGTGATTAATTAAAAGGAGTGTAGATCTATTTTCTAGAGTTGTGGGGGGTTAAACTTAATTTTCTAAAAGATTACTATTAAAATTACACTTGCAACGAGAGTTGATTTGTAATTTTGATATTAATTTCGGAGAATTCAAATAATTAAATTAATAAGTTAGAATAGCTAAAATTTATGGTGTAGTCCCACTCCTTGATTGCTCTCACTTTTATTTAACTCACTTTATCTCTTATTTTTGTGTTAGACTTTATTTTTCAATTTAGTCACTTTTTAGTTTGTCATTCGATCTTCCATTTAGTTTAGTGTTATTTCACCTCACCCCACCCAATTGTTTTAATATTGAAAAAGCTAAAAAATAGAAAAGAAAAATCCAAAAAAAAAATTGAATTACAATTGAGTTCGTCTCTAGATTACCCCCTTGATGTGGATTGACATCCTTACTTACCGCTCTACACTTGATTTTGTTATATATTTTAGGTATTTGAGAATTTTGATTAGAGGCGCTTTTCAAGCACGACGAAAGAAAAATATACCAAAAAAACTCTCTTTATCGACGCTCAGGGCCACCTCCTTGTCCTTGTCCTTTTTCGTCTGCATTGTCACATAGGCATCGAGCCTATGTGACCTAGCCCAAGGACCACTTCTCGTGTCCTAAAATAAAATAATACAGAATTACTATGTAACACAAAGTAAAGCTAAATTAGAATAATGTAAAACTAAATTAAAAAAAAATGAAACTTACCATCCTGTGCTCCACCTCGGCATAAAACGTCTACCCAAAGTAGTGTACGTCCAACTTTTTTGTCCGATTTTCCCTCTGCGACTGGCGAGATGCCAATTGCCGCTCATCGATCTCATTGTCGACAAATTTTGCCATTGTGCCAATGAGATCGGTTACTTCGGGGGGAGGGTCTCACATACGCTTAAAATGGACTATAGGGTCTTCCCAAAGTACCATGCCCGTATATTCTGATTCCACATCTTATATTAATCCCTTAATTGTTCCAGCATGAGTCGCGGAGATGTGGGGGCAGGCCGAATTATTCCTGTCAAACAAATACAAACCAAAAATTAAGTAAATGTTAGTTGCTTATAAATATAAATATAAATATAAATATAAATACACTACCTTTAGTGCCCCCCAGAAATTCACCTTGAGGTCATTAGGCACGGCCCTCCAATCAGTGTACCCTGGGCTAATGATCGCCTTCAGCAACTCTAGGGATCTAGCCAATAATATCATCTTATTCTCGACGACGGACCCCAATTTACCCCATTTGGGGGGCCTACTGGCCACCGCGCTGGGATGAAGTCATTTTCAACAAAAATTGTTATTATTAGTACAAACAAATATATAGACTTTGAATTAATGCTCAAATCTGACAATAACAATATATACGATATTAATTTCAATTTATACCAATATCAATACCAATTTATATCAATTTCAATTTATACAATTACCAATGTATACCAATACCAAATTAAATTACACACACGCACACTGCCCCTCCCCTCCCCCCCCCCCCCCCCCCCCCCCCCCCCCCGCGCACACACACTCCCGGGTCATGGATTTTGAATTAATGCTTAAATTGATTAAAATCCTAATTAACATATTCACTTGGTTATTACAAGCTTTAAAATAATCAAGTACAAATGAATAAATAGCATTAAATTTTCATCCGATAATAATAAAGTATTAGAATAATACAACCACTAGTCATTACAAATAATTTGAATACTTATTACAAATATAAAAATTGTTTTCAATTCAGGTTATCATAAAAAATGGTTTGATATTCGGTAGCCAAGTCATCCATACTACTGTTTAGACGCTTTGGCGCATGTAGGACGATTAACTACGGCCCATTGTTGATATACTCCGAGTAAAACACTTGCTTGACCTTTTGAAAATCACAAACAAATGTCTCATCAGTCACGTGTTCGTTACTCTTCAACTTAGACAAGTCAACCATGATCAAATTAGTGCCAGGATCAACTTTACAAGCAATTTTATCCTCAACTCTTACACAATCACGATAAAATACAACCTCTTTGAAGCTTACATAGTCCAATTCAAATATATTTCGAATTATACTATAGTAAGTCATTTCAGCTTCAACGATAGATGTTTGGAAGCATATTCTGCTTGGGTAACAAGCCCTTCACCCAATTCAAAATTCATGTCACGTTATTTCCAGACAAACCATATTGGGTCTTCAAATTATGCAAACCAACCATGGCATGTAAAGTTGTTTGATCTTTCTCACAGCTAGAGTATAACGGTTGGGTCACTATAAATTTTTAATTTTGGTAGTCATCGTCAAGGTTTATCCTGATATCTTAATGACAATTTGAACCTTGTACATTGTCAGTGACCTCATTCTCTTCCACTTCATGAAATCCATACGCGTCATCAACTAAATCCTCTAGCATATTATGATTTACATTGTCATCCTCCCCTTGTACATCTATCCTACTTATTGAAGGTTATTGTGAAGGTTGCTCGGGGACAAAAGGAACTTTCGATTCCCAGAGAAAAACCCAAATTCGATAACTATCTTGCATATCCGATCTTAACAAATGTAGTTCAACCGTTTTCCACAAAATACCTTAGCATTCTTGCACTTAGTACACAAACATGGAAACTCTTCGCCATCATGACATCTGTTTGCGTATTTCACAAATTCATTAGCACCTCTGCAAAACACATCTCCTAATCTATTTGTTTCACCCGTCCACTCTCTGTATTTAGGATATCCCATCACATCTACTACAAACAATCCCCTATTATGGGTAAGAAGCGTATATTCGTGGATTAGTATAAACAAAAGTGTTAACATTTAGTTCCCATTAGTATAAACAATCATCCATTGAATGCGTGCGCATAAGAACTAGAAGGCTAGTATCAATGCACACTATATGTAATTTAAATTAGTTATAAATGTCGTGCATTCAAGTGAGAATACATGTAGGCATGGACCCTCCGAAGCAAGTGTTATATTTCAATTGCCTCCATCTCCTCTAAAGGGTGAGTGGTCCTATCCCATATTTCTGTAATATACTTAACAGCTCATGCACATTTTTTCAATTTGAGGAAAATTTGGCAGCATTTCTTCATAGTTCTCCAAGTACACGACATAGATTCGTAAGTGTGAGTGTTATTTCAAATTATCAATTGAAATAACACTTAATATCGCATCATCTAGTATGTACCCATAGAATATCAAGATATAACTGCAGAACTTCCCCGAAAAGTAACAAGTTTAAGCCACTAAGAATATTATTATACAAAAACTATACAGTACCAAAGTGTCCAAACAGGACAATTTGAGAGATCTCATTACAGGGGTAATAACTCTCGAACGGGTCTAAGGGCTATTGAATTCGTACACATAAGAACTAGAAGGCCAATATATATGCGCACTATATGTAATTTAAAGTATGTTTCATTTAATTCAAATTCAATTTCAATTTATACTAATTTACACTAATATCAATACCAATTCAAATTCAATTTCAATTTATACCAGTTCAATTCAATTCAAATTGAATTTCAATTTCAAATTCAATTTCAATTCAATTCAATTCAATTCAATTCAATTCAATTTAAATTCAATATCAATATTAATGCCAATGCAATTCATGTTATAAGGCTGGGGCACATCGAATCATCTTATTCAAATTCAATATCACACACACACCCCTACACACACGGCCCCCGCCCTGCCCCCACACCACTCCCCCCACCCCACCACCCCCACATACCTATACAAGCACACCCCACCTACCCCCCCCCCCCCACACACACATATATATTCACATACACACACATATACAAAGGAAAGAGAGAGAGAAGAAAAAATGAATTGAAACGTAGAGAGAGATAGAGAACCGTCGCTCGAGTAGTAGAGAGTGAAAATGGAGGGAAAGGAAACGGTGAGAAAAAAAGAGTCACCTAGAGCTTAAATCAGAAGTGTTGTCACGGGCTTGTCAAGGTTATTGACCATGATAAAAAAATGCGAATTTTTTTTGTCACGGTCAATGACCTGACAAGACTGGCCGGCTCAAAGGTGACAATTTAGCCTTTTTGGTGTAGTGCGTGCCCTGTAATTTCCATAGTCATGGCTATACCCCTACAACCCAAATTCAAATAAACTTATAGTTTTCCTACGTGAATGAAACCCTCTAACACTAAAAAATTTCCCCAAGAAACCCTTTAAAGTCTAAATTAACCTTGGATTTTCACTATGTTACCTCATATACCCATTCTAGAGTGTTCTAACTCAAATTATCCAAGCCCAAACCCAATATTTTTGTTATTAAACCAAATCCCAATATACTTTAACAAATCATCAATTAAATTCTATAACTTCAAATTAGACAATTATAAATCCAATTTCATAAATAATTATAAAACCAAATTTTCCATATGAAAATCCAAATTTCCCCTTGAAATTTTAATTAAACCATATACTTAATTCCCTTTAAAAAAAATATGGGCATTACACGATATGCCTCTTGTTTCGCCTTAACATTTAAAGGAGGGTAGAAAATCACATGACAATTGTGGAAAATGGAACGCTTGTTTCGACGGGTTTATTTTTTAGTTGTCTTTTCTCCCCATACTAAGGAATTTCGGCCTAGTCAATTAATTATCCAGTTTGGTTACTTGAGTCTTAACCATGATACCAATTGACATCTCCCTAACTTCATATCATTTAGTTTTATTCACGCTTGAGTTTTAATACCAATCAAAATTCCTTGGAGATGTTTCTAGAATTGGTCGTCATAAAACAGGTCCTCGATTTGGTGAAGGCGTGGGTTGGCCAAAATATTTTGAATAAATCCTTCTTATGTATTTTTTTGGAGAACTCATTTCTCCAATGAAAAATTGAATACATTGTCCCATCTAATAACATAATATAATTTTGGTGTCTCTTTAAAGAGAATTGACACCTGGCATGACATTAATAGTTTTGAAGTGACATCGAAATGAGTCGTGTAATTAAGTCTGAGAATTGCTTTTAAAGGAATGGGAGGGGACCACTTTCCAAGTTTTGTTGACTTCGAAATGAGTCGGGTAATTAAGTCTGAGAATTGCTTTTAAGGGAATGGGAGTGGATCACTTTCCAAGTTTTTGTTAAGTCCAAGACTATTCTTCTCCTCCCTTATACCCATGGTATTTCCCCTTTCCCCTACGTATTCCTCTCATTCTTATACATTTCTATCTCATCTTTTTTTTTAATTATCTCTAAGATCTTTTTTATTTTGCTGGTTGAACTATCATTTTTTATCAGTTTTTTTTTGTTGTTTGATTTTCTATCATCTTGGTTCGATTTGTTGTTTCAACTTTTTTAGATCTTTTTTTTCTTTTCTGTTTGATCTTTTTTTGCTTTTGTTTTTGCTTTCTTAGAATATCATTTATGGACTGCTAGGCTATTTTGCTGTTTAGTCTCTTAGACCCGTTGGAGACGGTTTTGTTGGGACGAATCGAAAAAAATAGAGATCTGTTTGAGATCTGTATAATTTCGATTGTGGCTTGGTTTGGGATGGCTATTTCAATCCATTTGTACTCATTTGATAACCATGGAGGATTTTTTTTGGTCCACGACCAAACTCAATCCCTGTGTTAGATCCAACAACCATGGTTAGTCAGCTCTTTACCCATTTATGTTGTTGAGTCATTTTTTTTCTTAATTCGATTGAATCAGTCCTCAATTTCGCCGGACAAAACAATGGTGACACCAGCGGCCCTAGGTCTTATGAAGAATTTAATTTATAAAACCCGTGACTTCTAGCCTGAGTTTGGGGAGATGACTATTGTTATATAATTTTTTTAAAAAATATAATAATGTTTAGTCAAAATCATCCCAAAAGGCTAATCTCTTAGGGCAATTTTTTTATAAAAAAAATATGTTTCAACTTATTGTTTATTTTCCATTATTGTTTGAACCCTTTTTTTTTGTTAGTGATAAAATTTGTACAAAAATAGTCAGCATTTTTAGCAGTTGATTTAGTAACAAATATATATTGTTTGGTTATTAAATCTGATTTGTATTTTTTTTTCAATTCTTTTTGCAGAATTTCAAATGTCTACGGACGAGGTTGTTCCAGTGGTGGTGTTTTTCTATTGGATTTTTTTCGGTGCCGGGGATTTTTTTTTTTTTTTTAATCAAGGTTAGAACTTTTATTGGTTGGAATTTGTTTTTTGCATTTTATTATTTTCAAATGTTTATTCAATATTAGTAAGACTTCTAAAATATTTTTCCTATATTGTTCCAGATCTTTTAATTCATTTTTCAATAATATGCAAACTTATTAAATATTTTTTTATTATTTCCATAATTTCTTAAATCAAAATCACTACTTTCATATTTTTAAAATAATATTTTGTAATTTTACAATTTCAAAATAATTTTATATTATTTCTAGATTTTTTAAAAATAAATTTTTAGTAATTTTTTTTCTATTTTTCAAGATTTTTAGAAGTTTTTAAGAATGTACTTCATACTTTTTATAAGTTTTACAATCTATAAATTTGGAAATTTTTTTTCCTGAATTTTATGAAAAAATATTATTTTTGAGTTTTTATTTTTTCGATTTTAGTACATATTTGTTTTCACGATTTTCTTATTGAGTTAGTTGTCGTTGTGATTGTTGGCTATTAAAAAAGACAATATTTGTAAACAGCCCGCGCATCGCGCGGGGCTAAAACCTAGTATTTTATACAACGAAGGACCAAGGACAATAAATTAATTGTGTCAGGAAATTGGATTTACTGCATTCAGTTTCTAAATTTGACTAAGTCAGTTTTTAAATTTTGAAATTCAAAAAATATTTTTGACTGATTTGATAAGTAAATAAGGCATGTTGTTTGCATTGAGTTGTTGATGACAATTATGTTTTCCAATTGCGTTGATAACTAAACTCCCAATCAATCGCAATACAAGGGCTTCTTTTGTAGTGACCCGTCAGCTCAACTGTAAAAATTTAACATCGTTTTAAGTGAGTAGTATATTCAGGCCTAATGGAATATCCTTGGGCATAATGTCTATATATGCTTGTGTATAATATGAACCCCACACACTCGTTTTGAAAGGTTCATCGATCAATTTACAGAATGTAAGATGGATTTATCTAGAGCTTCATGGAAAATAGCAATAAGTTACGGATAGTTCGATTTGGGATGTCATGTAACATTGCAAACTATTAATTATAATACCCCGTATTATTGGAAATTAAATAAATTATTATTTAATTGATAACTAATATTTACTCGCAAGAATTAGCTGGTAATTTATTGGATTTAATTGGTTTGGATTATTAATCAAAATTTGAAATGAGAATTTTAGATAATATGTGGACGACTCATAAATTAAATTAACATGATTCTAATTAATTTGATAGTCCTGGTTAGTATGTTTGGACTGGACTCTGGTGGGTATAGAGGCTAAAAATAGTATTATTAATTTGCTAAATTGGTCCCCAGGGGTAGGTATACCTTTAGACTAAGTTTTATGAGTATCTGGTTATTATTTTGGGCTTATTTAGGGATCCAAAAGTGGCCTATAGTAGACCTGTGGGTTTATGGTTATAAATAGGTTAATAACCCTCAACACTATAATACATCATAACTAAAACCCTAGAAGTAGCAGGCGAGCTTTGTGAGAAGAGGAAGAACATTCAAGAGGAACTAATCAAGAATTAAGCTTTGCTAAAGGTAAGAAATAGTATCTTCCTTATCATATTAATGTAATTGATTTATGACTTTCATCGCTGCGTATGAATCAATTGGTTAGGACTATGCTGTTAGGATTTAAAATTTGATTTTGATTTGTATAATATTATCTTTCACTACACCAAATGTTCCTTTTGTGACTGAAATTTGCAGGAGGTTGTCACAATCTAGAGCCGCAAAAAATTAGTCTCAACCATTAGTTGTGACAACGTGTAAATTGAGAGGTCTTGTAAAAACTTCCATCGAGAATGATCATGACAATTTTTTTAAGAGTTTGTCACAAGTAAAAGTGGTGACAAAATTTAGCATGAATCTGTGTGGATGATAAATGGTTAAGTTAGGTTAATACTCTATGTCGATGTCTATCTATTTGATAATAGACATTATGGGTTGGATAAATAATCTTATCACAACACCAAAAATTACAACCTGGCACGGTTTAAAATCGTGCCAGAATCAACCGTGCAAAATTTTCTGGCACGGTTTAATTTGGCATGCTTTTGGCATGGTTTCAAACCGTGTCTGATATTGAATCTGGCACAGTTTAAAATCGCGATAGATTTTTATTTTATGACACGCATTTGGCACGATTATAAAGTGTGACAGATTGTTTCATAAGCGTGCTCATATTTTATAATTTGATATGATTTTGGTAGGGTTTTAAACCCTGCCAGATTTTTCAATAAATAAAAAAAATATTTATTATCTGAAAACAAACAAGGAAAATCAGCAAATTGAAATTCTAGCATTAAAAAAATATTATTTCTAAAAAATCGAGAAAATTCACGAATTACGAATCTGGCACGTTGTTGATAAACTAATGTGCATACTAAACTTCAAAATATTACGAGTCTTCATAGTTCATAGACTAAAAAAAATTGGGCAGAGTTTCCTCCATTTTAGGGACATTCTAAAACTTGTTAATATAAAACCTGCATTAATGTAAAACTCGCACGACCATGAAATTTAACGATAAAATTATAAAATATTGTACGATCATAAAATTTAACAATAAAATTATAAAAGTTCGCATGACCATAAAATTACAAAATTCCGCACGACCATAACACATCAAAGATGGAAATTTGGAATGTCAACAACAATTAATAAACAATCTTCCTATTGTAAACTATTGACTTCTTCGTGTGTTCCACGTGGATAAAAGTTAACGTTGAAATGTTATCGTGTAAAATAATAGGATACAAAAAAAGAGATGATATCAGTGATAAAATATTATTAAAAAGTCACATTCAACCTGAAAATTGCATATATGTGTTGTCATATTTACAAATTGCCATCATATTCTCAAATCAAGCGTCGCGTGACTACGCGATTAATCCTACGAGTTCCATTGGTCCCATGCGAGGAGTTCGTGCCTCTTACAAGATCGTTTGGGGGTAGTTTTGGGTTTTCGCCCTCTAATTACATGTTTTTAAGCCTAAGTCTAGATATTTACAAATGATTGTCATATTCTCAAACTGAAAGTCCCGTGATTAAGCGGTCAGTTTTTACGAGCTATATTAGTCTCGAACAAGGTGTTCGTGTCTCGTACGGGACCATTAGGGGTCTGTCTTGAGTTTTCCTCCTCTAACGGCATGTTTTTAAGCCCAAGTCTAGATAGTTATAAATTATCATCATATTCTCAAACTGGGATTCCCTCGACTATGGGTCAGTTCCTACGAGTTACACTAGTCTCGTGCAAAGTGTTCCTATCTTTTACGAGGTCGTTTGGGGGTTATTTTGGGTTTTTTGCCCTCTAATGGCATGTGTTAAAACCTAAGTCAATATTTTTACCAATTATACTCATATTCTCAATCTAGGAGTACCATGACTATACGGTCAGTTTCTACGAGTTACGCTGGTCTCGTGCCAGTTGTTCGTGTTTCGTACGAGACTGTTTGGAGGCTATTTTGGGTTTTTCACTCTAACGACATATTTTAAGCCTATGTCTAGATATTTAGAAATTCTCATCATATTTTCAAATCGGGAGTCTCGTGACTATGTGGTCAATTCCTACGAGTTACATTAGCCCCGTGCGAGGTGTTCATGTCTCTTACGGGACCATTTGGGGGTTGTTTTAGGCTTTCGCTCTCTAATGGCATATTTTTAAGCCTAAGTCTAGATATTTTTAAATTATCATCATATTCTCAAACTTGGAGTCTCGTGACTGCGCGGTCAGTTCCTACGAGTTACATTGGTCCCGTGCAAGGTAAGTATGCCTCGTATGGGGCCGTTTGAAAGCTATTTTGAGCTTTTTCCCTCTAATGGCATGTCTTTAAGCCTAAGTCTAGATATTTGCAAATTATCATTATATTCCAAACTGGTAGTCCCGTGACTGCACAGTTAGTTCCTATGAGTTACATTGATCCCGTGTGAGGTGTCCGTGCCTCCTACAGTGAAGGTTGTTTTGGATTTTTTCCCTCTAACGACGTGTTTATTCAATTTTTAACCCAAAACTTACGTATAGTTGTCATTTTTAATGCCAATAAGCATAATATTAAGGGGGAACTAAAATATATTTTAAGCATCAGATAAAGAGAGAACTGAAATATATATTAAGCATCAAATAAAATGGGAACTAAAAGATATATTATCTTTGATATAAAGATCAACATTAGTGTAAGTCCTCATCATTCATTGTTATCATTCATGGGAGGAAGAAATTCATCGGGCCAATACAAAAAACCATTTTTACCCACATCTTCCAAATTCGCACAAGATGTTTGTTTTCCACCCCAAACTGGATATTCATGCACTTTTATGACGTCGAGTAGAACCCGTACTTCTCTATTTCCTAACTAATGCAATTGAATTGAACATATAGATCCTGGAGGCATTTTCCTACCATAACCGACAACTTCACTAACGTGAGATAATATTTTGCATTCGACCATTGAGCTAAAACTTAGAACCTGGGATGTAGGTGGAGTAAAAGGACTGGAAGTAATTACAGTGCCTAGAGATGGTGATGTATGAATATCATGTCCGACACATGCAAAACTTTCCACTCACAAAATTCTTTATAAATTTTGAGAGTGTAGACTTCACACCCTCCATTTCTTCTCCGAGGTTATCTACATGATCCTTCCAACTTTTGTTGTACACATTTACCTCTTGAAGCATTTTTTGAGCAAATGCAGATGCCAATATAACTGTTCTATAAATTGTAGACCCAACGCGATGAACACATCTTTGCATTTCTTTCCCAAATACATCAAAAATAGGCCCAACATACAAGGTCTCCTCTTAACCACTCCCTTGTTATACATCTTCAAGCATTTTAACCTTGCCATATACATAAAGACATTGAAGTTATCATTTGTATTACATTTTAGGTAAAAGAAACAAAGAGGAAAACATAAAAACTAAATTACCAAAAATTCTTTGTTATGAGGATCATAATCTACTCCTTTTACTTTATGAGTTAATAACTAAAATTTAGCACGGGTTGATTCACACGCATGCTCATTTTTCCAATTCTCTGCAGCTCAAGCATAACCATAACGACCCATGTTATGAGTGGTCATTTTCACACAATACCATGGTTTGAAATATTCCACTAAGTCATTACACTATATGAATTCGGTGTTTAAATGTTCCAACAACTTCTCGTTTTCCTCGAGAATGGAGTCATACATCATACAAACAATCTCAATTGCATCTATTTCTTTTGTCAATATCCTAAGAGAGTGCAAAACAATCGACCACCCCTTGAACTTGATGTCTTTATAATAAAACAGTTTAATTGCTTGAGATGCACGGATGAAAGGATCGTCGTTTATTGAATTTTTACGCGTAAGCTTACTAAGGTTCACCGTCACCAATTTTGAGGTCGGGTCAACTTTGCAAGCATTTTGATCATCTACCCCATCACAATAAAAGACCATATATGTGAACTCAATGTGATTCAAGTTGAGTATTTATCTAATAACACTCCATAAAAAGTTGTGAGGACTCCCTTCTTATTAAAGACCTTAATGGATACACCACTACTATGAAAGTTATGATTCTCTTAGTAACTCGATAGAGTGAGCCATTGGGATAGGGAAAGTTTTTCATATCATTAGATCTTGAGGCCTACAAGGAAATGAATAATTTTTTAATATTTTTATAGAAAACATTCTGATAAAAAAGTACATGTATAAATAAAGGCTTGCCACATTCCTTAGCCAGTGGATGAAATCATCAATTCCATGAATCAATGTAGTCCTAGTTAACCCAAATTTATTAAGGGTAATGAATTTTAACATTAAGAAAATTTTAATTTTAATAAAATAATATGAATTAGTAAAGGGTTACATGTTTACCTTCTCCACTCATCAATACCATGGTATTGAAATATAATCCATCTTCATACTTGTTGATACTTCACATTATTTATGGGTCGCTTCCTTACCTTTTCTTAATTCTCGTTGACACATTGAGTCATCAAACTCATCATCAAGAAAATCCTCAAGGTTCCTCTTATGATTTCCTTCACCTCTATTCGATACATATTTCATGGCATACAAAGAAGCTTCATAATAATAAATACGTTTTAATAATGGTTCCTTCGATGTACCTCTTGTTTTGTGACCACCTTTTGTATCTTCCCATTTCTCTCTCAAACAAAAACATTTCACGATATCTAGGTGGCCCAACTGTCAATGCTTTATAGGATAAATGGTGCATGAGGTGGAATATGATCACAAAAAAAGGAAGGTGGAAAGTAAATTCTTAGGACACAGCATGCCTCTGCCAATGCTTGTTTTTCCTTTAAAAGATGTTACCTAAAAATCATTTATGCACAAACAACATTTAATAATATGATTATCCATTGTATATCTTTAAAAAAAGGCTTGTGATCTGGAAATGAACGCATAATAATATAGGAAGCAATCATTGCATAATGACGTAATAATCATGAGACTTGAGATTGGTAAATCCACGAGGCTCAGGTTAACATTATTGTTGAAATTTGATGAAAATCCAATCGGTACCTTTAATTTTTTTATGGTGCGATAAAAGGATGCTTTCTCATCCTTTATAATGCAAATGGTTTTGGTGACATTCGCCTTTTATTACTTCCTTCAACATCATGCATCCATAATTTTCTCTTAAGATTCGACAGATCCTTCAACTCTTCTCGGGCTTTAAATATATATTTGTTTGGCAATCCTTTCACTGAGACTATAATACATAAAAGAGCCTTTGTTACATTTTTTTTCAATTTACATAATTCTTAAATTATGTCGAGTATCATGATCCTTCCCGTACTCTAAGTCAAAGAAAATGGACCTCTTTAAAAAACCTTCGGTACCCTTGAGATCCTTATCATCACCTTGACTTAGATGATCATTACTATCTACATCATATTCCAATATTATTTCCTCTTTTCCTTTCCCTTTCCCCTTCCCTTTTCATTTCCATTTCCCCTTCCCCTTGACATTTCCCTTACCGTTTACCACCCCCTCTCCCTCTTCGTATCCCTCTCCCTCTTTTCGAGCACCTTCTCGAGTGATAACTGACACAATTTGCTCAACCTCTACACTTTTCAACTTTCAAGGAGCCATAACACTCTTTATTTTACCATTAATTTTTTTTTATGTATCGTAACTATAAGGATGGTTTGGGGGAAGGAATATGTGAGCGATAGAAATATTTTGATAACTTACAAAGATATTCAGAAGGTGTGTTTGAAGGGTGAACATGACACCTATAATAACATTGAGTTAAATAACCTGCTAACATCCCATAAGCAAAGAAATCATGAATACCCCACATCAACATGGCTTTTAACTGGAAATGTTCATTTTTGTTTGCATCCCAAGCCTCCACTCCAGACCACCAGATCTTCAACTCATCGACCAAGGGTTAGAGTAAGACATCATATTACTTTATGGGGACTTTGGTCCGGAAGTCAATTCAGTCAATATTAAAAACTCACTCTTCATATACATTAATGGGGGAGGGTTGAGAGGGTTGAATAACCACTGACCAGCAACAATACTTACGACCAAACATGTTATTAAGGTTAAAACCATCAGCTTCTATTGCAAGTTAAAGATTCCAAAGGTCATTGGCAAATTCTCCACATTATGTTTGCATTTACCCACTCTGCCGAATCTTGGGGATGATGCAAAAATTCCATACAAGAGAATTCTCGAGCATGCCAAGTCATTTTCTTGGCTATCCATTTTATGGTATACAACTTCTTTAGCCTAGGGATTAGAGGGAAATATCGCATTACCTTCTTAGGGAACCTTACGGAGATTCTTTTGGCCCTTGGTATTTAAAATTCCATCCCCAGGGTCATCTTTTAAAGTATACTTGTATTGCAAAGAACCACATTTTAAACATTTATAAGAGTTTTCATGCTCTTTCCAAAATAACATGTAATTGTTAATGCACACATCATACGTAAGATAGTTTAAACCAAGATCTATAACCATGTTCTTCATTTTGGTATAACTAGTTGTTAAGTTGTTTCCTTAAGGGAGTAACTCATTCAACAATCCAAGAATTCCACCTGTAGCACCATCTGATAAATTAAATTGTGTTTTCAAACCATTTAACTTCACAAGAGCATACATTGTTGTATGGCGTGAAGAACAAGTAGGAGGGTGCAGTGGCTCCATTACGAGTTTATGAAAATACTCAAACTTCTTACCTTTACATGTATGTGTGCGAGAATCATTCGGAATGTCAAAAGCTTGAGGGCTTCATCATCACTTACACTATTCGGAACACTAGGACTCGGTTCAGTCGTGAACATCTCACAAGAATCATTCATAATGTCACCCAACATCGAAACATTAAACGCATCAATATGTTCTCTAATATTAGTCGGAGTCGTGAGTTGTGGTGGTCACTGGATTGGATTAAGAATTAGTGTCTCCCAATGAAAATGTCATAAGGTGTAATTTATGTCAATGCCATATAATCCATCAAATGGACAAAGATTTCATCTAAAGTAACATGTTCTTTTCCATTGTGACAACGCCTACACAGACATGAATGTATAGCATCGGGAATAATTTTACGCACATACTGCAGAAACTCTAACACGCCGTCCACATATGCATAGGTCTAAAAGTGTTTATTCTGTATCCACTCTTTAATAATCCTCGTCCCTATCCTAATAAATATATGAATTCAGAATGTGTTAATTATATGATTAGAATTCACAATGATAACTTTGAGTGAACCTAGTGTGGACATTGAACAAATGGGATTATAAAAATTTCAAGACTCTTTATATATTATTAAAAAAGTGGCTTATATAAAGGTATTTGTTTTAGTCCTCATTTATTTCAAACTCTATTCAACCCTAACAGTGGCAGTTAGTAGTTTATGATATTATCTGTTATACAAATTTTAACCCATGTAAAGGAATCCAACTAAAAACATCCAAAATTTTGAGGGCATTCGAAAATAAATGTTATAACTAAAAACATCCAACATTTTGAGGGCATTCGAAAATAAATTCTACAAATAAAAACATCATCCGTAGGAATTTTTTGATGCAATACCTTCCAAATGAAAAATGATACATTTAACTGGATTCTTGTTTTTCGCATAGATTTAAAAGAGAACACATGAAGTTCTCCAATTCTCAAAAATTCCTAAAATTGGTATACATAAAAATGTGTTCGGGTCTTCAACCCCTTAGTATCCTGATCATCTAAATTAAAACATTATATAGAAATAGCTTATAATTATAAAGATGTTTCTATATTTGGGGGGCGAAGGAAAACGTGTTGTGTCAAAGATATTCGTAGTTTGATATATTAATTCAGCACAACTCTCGTTGTTTTAGGAGAGGCGCCACCATAATTTATGAGCATAATCTTGCATAACATCGCAAAAAATGTCTTACCTTATGCCACTCTCCCATAGGAAAAGAAATACGGTCCCAATGAATCCAATGTCTTTGATTCTCACCCGCAAAGCTCAAAATCTTAAGACTCGTTTAGCTCATTAATAATAGCAACATGAGGTATTGTCAAATTAAAAGTTACTGCAAGTGCACGGACTATTATAGTATAGCGAGTGTAAGTACGGGTCGAATCCATAGATATTTCATCAATTTTATAAATTAAAGACTTTCCAACCAGATGGTATGGTGTAAAGATGGGTATTATAATCTAAAACTAAACTAAAATAAAAGCAATTAATGGGAGCAACCAAGAATATGTAACTCATTATGGGAGAAACTAGAATTTCGGATCCATTTATCAATTTTAACTAATATTACGCAAATTTAATTTTGTCACTCCAGAATTTATAACACAAATTAAATCGTCTCTCGTCGCGTTCAATTCGAAAATTAAAACATTTAAGTTCACACAAAATTTAACGTCTCTAATTTAGACGATTAAAATCCCTATTCCCTTAAAAATATCAATTTAAGTTTTAAATGTAATCTTTAAGCATGGACTATCAAAACAATCAAGTGCAAGCATGACCCATCAAAAATTACTCACACCAAAAATTAAAATATGGATTATCAATTTTAAGTTTTTGCGTTGTATTTAATCATGTCATATCAAATAATTTAATTTAAGTATAAACCATAAAAAATTGCGCAATTTAATTCTTAAAATATGATTTAGAAATCACTTCCAACGGTTTAAAACACACTTTCGTGTCATTCTAAGTGAATATTGAATTTTTAAAACATTTAAAACATGTCAAGAATGAAAACGAAATTAAATTAAATACATAATACTAATTATGGTGATAAGAAATCTCAACACAAATTATAAGCAAATGCGATCACCAAAAAAATAAAGAACATAAAATAACTGCAATCACACACGACACAAAATATACGTGGTTCAGAAAAAATGGTCTATGTCCACGGTGGTGATCTCTGATTTATATTTCTCTTTACTCCAGAGGAGTGTTTATAATTGCATATGCCCTTTGCCCCGGGCTAGGGAGGTTAATATGAACATGTAATTCTCGGAGAGTGGGGGTGTTGGGCACCTCCACATTGGTCCATAATCCCTAGAATATCTCTTGAGAGATTTTAGGGGTTGAATGGGTCATCGTTGAATTAGTTATTTATGAGACCTTAGACTTTGGTCCGGACTTTCCCTATCTTTGATAAGGCTTCGTCGGGCTACTTATCTGGGCCAAGAAAATTAAACGAGGTACCCACAATTGCCCCTAAAATTTTTGGGCCACAATTTGGGCTCAGTAATTTTAAATAATAGCCCTAAGGGCATTTTTGTGAATTGCATAATGCTTTGGGGATTGAAACGTCTTTCTTCAGCAGATTCAGGCGACAGATTTTCTTCGTTCTCTGTGCGTCATAATTGAGAGGGTTTAAACTTGTTTTGACGAAGCCATTTTTGGTGTCGTTTCACAAACTCTCTATTTCTCAAGATATCCTCTGCTTCCTACTGCATTTTCTCATCTTCGGGTCTCTCCTTTCATCTTCGAGCTCTTCCTTATCTTCCCATCTTCTTTGCTTGTGGCTTTGCATCGTCTCAAGCTGATTCTCACTTTGTAAGTTCTCCAAATTTCTTTTCCTTTTTTTTTGGAATTTCTTCATTATCGCTGCTAGGGTTTTTCTTTTTTGATGGAAAGAATAGGCAATAGGTCAATAGCTGAGTTTAGAAAGTTTTACAATATTCCAAACTGAGCGGACGTTGAATGTGCCCCTGTTCCTCGTAATGTTAGAGACATTGAGGATGGGCATTAGATTCATGTTCTTTTGTTATCCCAGTGGGGTCTGACTTTTCCCCTAAATTATTTGTTTTTGCATTTCTTTAGTTATTTCTACATAGTTCCTGCACAGTGCTCTCCAAATTTTTGGAAGATTGTCAATGATGTACATAGAATCAATAAGCTTTATGGCACTAATCTAGGTCTTGCTGAAATTTGTTATTGCTATTCATTCTCTCGAACAAGCTTTGGTCTCCTTTATCTGAAAGCTAGGAGTCTTAACAGGTTATTGGTAGTCAATCTATCTGATTCCCACAAGGACTATTAGCAAGAGGGGTTTATTGTCAGGAACTGGAAGTTCTTTCCCCAAACTGAAGGGGCGAGGTACAAGGGACCTGTGATTCCATTTTATGGGGAGGAATACATAGGTAGGCATACCTCTTGTTCTGCTCATGGATATTCTGTTAGTGTACTTCCTTTCTTATGTTTTCTTTTTTCCTTTTTCAGCAAAGACAAAGAAATCAAAACCTGCACTTCGTGACATTCGAGTTGCTAAGTTGGTCAAGTATTGGAAGATCAGGGAATACTTGGCTAACAGTGAGCATCCACGATCACCTGCATTCCTTTTGAAGTATAAGAACATCAGGTCCAGCTTTATTGCTCGACTTGTGGATAGTATTCCTCTGCTAGATATCATAGAAGAGATTGGTGCTGAACCAATTCAGTTAGACGAGGAGGAAAGTAACTCGAGTGAAGAGAGTGAGAGAGCTGATAGAGGTGGAGCTGAGGGTGGTTATAATGAGGAGAGTTCAAGCGACGAAGAATATTCCAGTTCGGAGGAGGGTTCTGAGGGTTCAGAGGTTTCGGAGGACTCGGGGGATTCGGATAACTCAAGCGAGGAAACTATGGCTCCTCCTAAGAAAACTTTGATCCAGGATGACGATGAAGATAATATGGCGCTTACTCGCAGGTTAAAGAAGCAGAAGTCTTGGAGTGGGGATACTGTCACTGTCTCCCACACTATGGCTCATGAGCAAGAGAGGAAGGGGAAAGAGGAGGCGTTAGTGAGGAAGAAGGGAAATGAGAAGAAGAAAAAAGAAGAGAGAATGAAAAAGGAGAGAGAAGAATAAAAGAGGATATAAGAGGTGAGGACCAAGGCTTCTGTTTCTCTCTCTCCTCAATTGTCTTCGACGGTGCTCGAGAGAGAAGTCTTGCCAACTGATCGCCCGAGGTCATCAAGCATAGGGACAGACTAGTTAGCCCTGAAGGCAAGTCAGGGGCTTGCCTTGGTAAGTATCTTCTTACATCTCTATTCTTGCAGTTCCTCTTTTAACGTATCTTTCGCTAAGGTTCCTTTTCTTTCTACAGTGTGTGTCTGACTTCACCATCCTCTATCGCAGCCACGATGAGCTGGCGAGGAAGAATACGGAGTTGGAGGCGAGTTTGAAGGTTGCCAGTGCTGCTCAGAAGTCTTCTAACCTTGCCTTGACCAAAGCCAACAAGGCAAAAGAGGCGACGTCCAAGGAGCTCGAGGAGCTGAGGCAGTCTTATGACTTGGTATGTACGAGCAAATTGGCACTGGTTGAGGAGAACAAGGTGCTTGCTGGGAAGGTAAAAAAGGTGGAATCTGAGGCTGCTACCCTCAAGGAGAGTTCATACAACTCTAGATGGGTCACAACGTACGAGGATGATGAGGCTCAGATTGGCTATATTATCCGTCTCAACTTCAAGAAGGGTTGGGACAAGGCCTTGCTCGCTGTCGAGATGGATGTTCATTCCCCCTCTTTGATGAGAATGACCCTATCCTCAATCCTGTTATGGATGAGGTGCCTCCTCCTACTGCCAAAAAAGGTGTCCCGGCTATTTCGACCACTGCTGCTGATGCTCCCCTTGATTAGGGGATAGTGACTGCTCCATCTGAGCGAGGCATACCTGGGGCTACCGTAGATAAGGGGAAGCAACTAGCATCCTCAGAGCAGAATGAGGTTGTCAGCTAGTCTTCTTAGGGAACATTTGTATTTTAATATTTTTGTTGTTCTTTCTTTTGATGACGTACTTAAACTTCCTTTTAGTGAAATGAAATTATGTTCCTTTTTGCATATTGATTTATTTCTTCTGTAATTCTTATATTGTTTGTAGCTCATTAATGTTAAGGAATATATTCTTACTACCTCTAAACTAGGAAAAATTCTTAGTCCTGATACGATCAATCGAGTTCGCCGTGCCTTTGTAAGAATCTGCAAATCTCTTAGGTCGAGAAATAAGGATTATAAGGATCAGTCAGAGCTCTTTGCCAAGCTGAAAGATAGGCTTCAGGAGATAGAGGAGGTCAGTGCTTCTGTTCAAGAAGAAGTGGATTCTATGAAGGCTAAGCTTTTAGATACCTCTGAGATTAATCAAGTTGGAGAGGTACTTTAATAAGAGAATGATGCTCTAAGGAGAGAGGTCGCTCAATTTAGGGAGAATGCACCGGGCATTTCCCTACGAGTTCTACGTGGTTTGCTCTTCAGCGACTAGGTCGCAAGGTGGTACTGACGACAGTGGCTCAGCTAGGGAGATTACCGAGCTTTGAGGTGATGTTCACAGGGCGTACGTGACAGCTGTCGGTCTTCAAAGAGATGTTACCTCGCTGAGGCACCTGTTTAAGAAAGTCCCTTAACAGGTGTGGCCTGATGGTTATGACCAGGGTTAGACCGATGCTCCGACGAAATTGAGGGAGGTTGAAGAGTTATCTTTCATAAGAGGGTGGTTGAGTGCACTTAGGGAGTTGCAGGTCTCTAGGAACTCTGTCCTCTGGAACCGATATGAGATCTCCCCCTCAACCTTGATGTCGAATCCATTCAGAAGGGACGATCTATGGGTCCCCATAGATGTAATCCCAAGGCATCTTGTTGAGCCAAATTCAGACGAAGTTGAGGAAGAATTATCTCCTCACCCATATGATGGCCGAAGAGCGCAAGTGGCTGACTATCTTGCTTAGCGACCCAGTTCTCATTTGGATTTAATTTACTCAGCATATTTAACTCCTTGTATATGTAATGATGTAATAAAATAGTTATGTTTTGGGCGATTCACCGACTAAACATGTGTTGTGTATCTATTGATTTCTTGTTCAACTATCTTGGGCTTTTCTATCCGACTAGACTTTATATAGGCAGAGTTATTTTGTTGAGTGAGTATCCCCCCAGTCCAGTACACTTTTAGTATACCATTCTACCTTACTTTACCTTTCAGGTTGTGTCGTCACACTTCCTTAGGCCTAAGTGTGGAATTGGCAAGGATACACCTGGTGTTGGATGTTCTATCCGAGCAGTATTTTTTAGCCAAATAATGTTGGCGACCAAACTGGGTTGCCCATGTTACGTAAGGGTCCCTTGTAGGGATTCATATATTACGGGGGGAAATACTAGAAGGTCATTCGTGTTTGATGATGAAGGCCTGAGGAGGGTCATCGCATACTGACCCTGCTTTAATACGTATCTCGTGATCTTAGTTTTGTATGTTAAGAAGGGAGCCTATAACCTAGAAAAGGGGCATGAATTATAACGTAGTTGAGAAAAATCAACACTTAATAGAATGCCACTACCAAATAAATCTTTATTAATATGCCACTACCAAATAAATCTTTATTAATCAGAAATGAATTGAAAATTTCAATATTTAAAAAATCAAAAAGGAGGAAAAACTAGGAGTAAAATTTCTTCAAATTAGTTGCATTCCAAACTCTAGGTAACTCCCTGCCCTCCCACGTTTTAAGTGATAGGATCCTCGTAGGTCGTCTCTTATTACCTTGAATGGCCCCTCCTAGTTTGTCCCTAGCTTTCCATCCAATGGTTTTATAGCGCTGCCAAGAACTTTCCTCAGGACGTAGTCCCTAACCTGGAATGCTCTTGGATTAACTTTCTTGTTGTAGTGCCTTGCTAGCTGTTGCTGATAAGCTGCTAGTTTCACTAGAGCCAGCTCTCTTCATTTTTCATCTTGGTCAAGTTCAGTGAGCAAAGCTACATCATTGTGGCCTTGGTCGACTAGGGTAGACCTCATGGTATGGAGGCCAGCTTCCAAGGGGATAATTGCCTCCATCCCATACGTCAGTGCGAACGGTGTTTCTCCAGTTTCTCGTCGTGGGGTAGGGCGATAAGCCCATAGGATGTGGGGTATTTCATTTATCCATGCCCCCTTGACTCGCTTCAAGTGCTTCTTTAAACCACCCATCACTGTTTTGTTGGAAGCTTCAGCCTATCCGTTGCTCTAGGGATATGCCACAGAGTTGAAGTAGTGCCCGATCCCGTGGTCGCTGCAGAAACGCTGGAAGAGACCACTTTCAAACTGGGTTTCATTGTCAGTGATGATGGTCTTGGGTATCCCAAAACGAGTGATAATGTTCCTCCATATAAATCTTATCATGTTCGCGTCTCTAATATTTGCTAATGGCTCCGCTTCTATCCATTTAGTGAGGTAGTCTGTCACGACTGATAGATACTTACGATTACCAGCCACGGTAGGAAGAGGGCCCATGATGTCCATACCCCATTAGGAAAAAGGCCATGGGCTGGTAAGTGACTTCAGGTCGCTAGCTGGCTCGTGGACCATAAAAGTGTGAAGTTGGAATTTTTGCATTTAGGATCATATATTCCAGCGTAGTTTTTCATGTACGGCCACCAGTAGCCTTATTTTTTTGCTTAGAAAGCTAGCGACCTCCCCCCAATGTGACTCCCACAGATTCCTTCATGGATTTCGTGCAGAACTTACTCGACGTCCTTTGGATGAACGCATTGGAGGTAAGGACCAGTGAAGGATCTCTTACACAGCTTACCCTCAGAAGATAAGTGAAAGCGAGCAGCTTTGACACTTATCTGATAAGTGGTCTTCTTATCATCTGGTAGCATACCATTCTTCAAATAATCCCTTAAGGGGTCCATCAAACTGGGGGCAGTCTCAATCTGGAGAACATGTCCCACATTCGGTAGCTCGTCGATCTGGTTGATACTTGGCTGGGCGAGGAAGTCAATCGAAATTATTCACTTCAAGTCAGAATTGATTGTTGAGCTTAAAGCTTCCAGGGCATCGGTGTGGCTGTTCTGTCCTCTGGGAAACTGTTGGACTCTGACTTGTTCAAAGTTGCTCATCAATTTCTTCGTTGTGGCGAGGTAGGCTACGATCCTCTCATCTCTAGCGTTGAAATTGCCACTTATCTGGTTGGAGACCAATTGTGAGTCGCTGAGCACTTGGAGTTACTTTAATCCAAGCGCTCGTGCTTTTTGTAGGCCTACAATCAGTGCTTCATATTCCTTTTCATTGTTGGAGGCTTCAAATCCAAGCCTGATTCCTTGCTCGAGGATTGCATCTTCAGGAATAATCAGCATAATGCCTACTCTTTCCCCTTTGGAATTAGAGGCACCAACAACGAACAGTCTCCAAACGCCTGCTGCCGATGGAACTTCCTTTTGATGGGGTTGGTCGCTAGGATGTTCTCCTATAAATTTTGCGATGAAGTCGGTGAGTATCTGCCCTTTGACGACATTCCTTGGCTAAAACTGAATGTCAAATTGCCCAAGCTCGATCGACCACTTTGATAATCTACCTGACAGGTCTTCTTTTCTCAAGATTGGTTTAGGAGGGTGGGATGTAAGTACGATGATGGAGTGGGCTTCAAAGTAATGTTTCAACTTCCTTGAGGCTATAACTAACGCAAAGATGAGCTTTTCTAGTAGTAGGTATCGTTGTTCGGCATCCAAGAGAGTCTTGCTCGCGTAATAGACTAGGTGCTAAATCCCAGTTTTTTCGCATACTAGTGCAGAACTTATAGCATGACTGGATACTGCGAGGTATAGATATAGAGGATCATTCTCTTGAGGGATTACGAGCAAGGGTGGTGTGTTGAGGCAAGCTTTGAGCTCCTCTAATGCCTTCGAGCAATCATCGTTCCACTCCACATCTTTTCTCTTCTTCAATAACTGGAAGAATAGCTGGCATCTTTCAGATGGTTTTAAGATGAACTAATTTATGGCAATGAGCATCCCCGTGAGCTTCTGCACGTCTCTTATCATACGGGGGGGCTGCACTCAAGTACTCGAGGAACTTTCCTGACTGGACACCGAAGGAACACTTGCTCGCGTTGAGTTTCATTCTGTATTTCCTGAGGATTTCAAAGGTCGTTGACAGGTCAGAGAGGTGGTCATCCTTGAGCTTTCTTTTAACAATCATGTCATCGATCCATACCTCTATAGTGCTTCCCAGTTGGTCTCTGAACATTTTTGTGACCAACCGTTGGTAAGTTGCCCCAATATTTTTTAGCCCAAAGGTCATGACCTTGTAGCAATATAGCCTAATTATGGTTATAAACGTTATTTTGTCTTGATCCGGTTCGTACGAAGGGATCTGGTAATACACGGAATATGTGTCTAAGAAGCTCATCCTTTCTTGTTGCAGTGGCGTCGACCAGCTGATCAATTTTTGGGAGGGGGAAGCTGTCTTTAGGGCATGCCTTATTGAGGTCAGTGAAATCAATACATATTCTCCACTTTCCATTTTTCTTAGGGACTACTACTGGGTTGGACAACCACTTAGGGAATTGAACTTCCCATATGGATCCTGCATCCAGCAGTTTTTCCACTTCTTTCTCCAAAGCCTTGGCCTTTTCGGGGGCAGTTCACCGTGCCTTTTGTGTGATCGGCTTAAAAGTCGGATCAACGTGCAGCCAGTGACAAGTCACACTGGGATTAATCCCAGGTAGCTCATAAGATTCCCACGTAAAAACATCCAAGTTATTCCTCAAAAGTACTGTCAGTTCCTTCTTCTCTCGATCTGTGAGAGAAGCTCTGATGAAAAACATCATATCTTTATTGTCGCCACTGGCTGCGATTTTCTCCAGTTCTTCGATGACCCTCTCAGAGGGGAGGAGCCTGGTCTCATCCACTCCAGGTCTTCCATATCTTAACTGCTATTTGGAAGGTATCAAACCTTCCTGTTCTTCAACCTTCTCCTTGGCTTTCTCAACTTTATTTTCTAGCTTGGGGAGGATGTCCGCTATAAAGTAACTCCTTGCCATCGCTTGATCCCCATGGATCTCCATGATAAAGGGTGAAAAGTAGCGCCGCGTCAAATCGCTAATCGTTGTTTTCTGTTTCACCGCGTTAATACAAAAAACCTAAGTTACAACTACACTTGCGATATAAGTATAGCGGTAAGTCGGGTATCGAAAATCCACAGAGACGAGTTGCTAGAATTTATAGGATTTAATACTCCTAAATAAAAAGGAAAAAGATGATTACAAACTAAAAAGGAAAAGATGCATAAAAGGGAAATATTAATCCAGATGAGGGGAAATAAAGATAGATCAACAAAGCGAGTAAAACTATAGGTTGCGTCGAATATCCCTCACCCGAGTTAATTAGTATAAAATGGTTACATGGGTCGATGAGTTATTACGAATGCGTCTCGTTTCGACAGTTAATTGAACCAAGGGTTGTCACGCCCCTAAATCAGCATAAAAGCCTAATAAGATTTTGGCGTCAACAAATACCCCAGAAATTACGCATGCAAGGTCGTAAGCACGAGACATACATGATATGCCCCGTCAAATCTCCTAGGCGCAATTACTTACAACGCACCCAAAATAGACCCATAAAAACCATCACCAAAGCCAAGTAACACGTCAACCCGAGTGAGTTCCATTCAAACACAACCTAGACTAAATTATCTAGAAATAATATTAAAAATGCGGTAAATAAATGCGGTAAATAAACGCGATAAATCTAACCCAGAAAGAAAGTAAAGAAAGCATGTAAACCAAATTAACAAAGCATGTAAATTAACTAGAAAGCAAGAAATAATACACACTATATTAAATGGAGAGGATGATGAATAGTGCAACTTACAACCCAATTGGGTGTCAAACCAAGAAGAATTGAAGAAGAACTCTCCAAAAACCCTCAAACCCTAAGCTAAACTAAACTAAAACGAATTATATATGTTTTTCCCACAAAAAATCCTTTATATAGTAAAAGGAATTAAATTAGAAAAGAAAAGAGAAAAGAAATTAAAAGGCAAAATATCAGCAAAAAACAGGGGATCGATCATTTTGATCGATCGATCGATGGTAAAAAATCAAGCCCACTGTCTCCCACGATTTGGCAAAAATTGAATGATCAATTGATCAATCATTTTGATCGATCGATCATTTTGATCGATCGATCGATGGCTACAGGTCTGCAACTCTTCCCCCCTGTTTGGGCATGTTTGCTTTTCTCCTCCGCTAAAATCACCGTAACTTCTTCGTTCTGAATCGGAATTGTGCACCGTTCATGGCCACACGAAGCTTGTGAGGAGGGCTACAACTTCCGTGCAGATGTTGGTCCAGGTGCCCAAGCTGTAAAAAGACTAAAATGCCCTTGAACGTGCGATTGTGTACGAAAATCGAGCGGAATGCGTCCGAACTTCACACTTAGCATCCAAATACCTATAAAATCTCAATTAACCCCTGCAAAACATGTTAACATAGAAATCCGAGGCTGTCTAACTAACGAGCATAAATATAGGGAATAAGATACCTGAGGGGGCTAAAATGCGTTGGTTCGGAGGATGAAATACGAAATATTTGTGTATTATCACACCCCCTAACTTACACATTGCTAGTCCCTAGCAAGGAAATAGGATGCAACAAGAACTACAAGAAAACCAAAAGCAGTAGATAGTACAAAAGTATGGTATAAAAGCATAAGGCCACTTTCGCGGGTGATTCGATTGCATTTAGCGTATGTAATAAGTCGTTAAACCCCTAGGTTACCTTAGTGGATGAGTGTCGTCTCGTAAGGGTTTTCAGGGATGATACCCACAAACATCAAATGGTTTCCTCAAAATAAGCCCAACCCAACATGCGACAAGCCCAACAATAGCGAATAAGATTTCATACGCATTATTAGCACATTGAATGGATTCAAACAAAAGTCCAAATCATTGACATTATAGAATGCACCTCATAGAATCGAAACCTTACAATGCGGGAGGGGAGCGAGCACATGCAAAGTGTAATTTGGAAAAAACTTATATAAACCGGATAAACATTAAAGATATCATATATTTAATCCTCACGGGCATTACACTCATCAAATGAATTAACTCGAAACAGGGAGTTAACACACGGAACATGTGGGGATAAAGAGTAAATATAAATGGAAACTGGGCCGCACACACGTCACAAATGAAGAACGCTATATACAAAAATTAAAAATTATAATCTCAATGAAAGATACCGTTCATTAAAGGAGGCGAAATGTATTTTCACAGATTATCAAAACTATTATAACTTTTGAATTACATCAACCTAAGATCACATAGGACTTAATAGGGTTGTAATGTAGGTATGGCTAGGGTACGAAATGAAGGAATGTATATACGGATTCAAAGTGTTCGAAAAATGAAAACTCGGGATAATGGGAAAATGCGGGCAATATCAAAATTGGAAAACAAGTTCCAAAATGGCATTAAATATATCATCGGGGAGAGCAATCAAAGCTTATTGAACTATATACACAACATATACAACTTTCTCTTTCCTTTTCTTTTCTTCTTTTTCTCATGTTTTCTTTTGCTTTATGCTTTCTCTTTTTCATCTCTTTTCACTACTTTATTTTCTACTTTTCAAACTCACATATGACTAAATTGCAACCGACATCACAAGAACATCATTCAATTCCAAGTAACATTCCAAACAAAGGTGTAAGGACACAAATTTCCAATTGAGTCCTCTTAAAGTTTTGGCTCAATTCCGGACAAAAACATTTATTTATAGGATTTTATTTAATTGTAATCTTCAAGACCTATGAAGTGTTTGTTGAAGACGTAGCGGCAAAGAGTATAAAGCATCATCAAAATGTCGTAGTTTATGTGCCTCGTTTGTACGTCATCAACTAAGGTTCCATACTCCCAAGGTATGAATGTAATAATATTTATATAGGAGTTTGGAACAATATGTATTGGGTGTTAGGAGAAATAAAAACTGCATTTTATTTTCAGAAAGAATCAAATTGAAACTTTAAATTAAGTATATAAAAGTTTATAAAAGTTTCTGGGCCAAAATCGAATTTTACAAACTTTCTGGTCGTTCGTTAGAAGTTTCGTTCGAACGAGTTTTTTCGTTCGAACCAAGTTTCGTTCGAACGAGTTTTGTCGTTCGAACCAAGTTCGTTCGAACGAGTTTGCCAACGACCTGGTCATTCGTTCGATATGTCGTTCGAACGAGTTTTTCGTTCTAACGAGATATCTAACGAGATTCTAACGAGCCCAGGCTGGTCGCTCGTTAGAAGTCTCGTTCGAACGAGAGTCAAGTTCGTTCGAACGAGACGCCAGGGCGGGAACAGTTTTGAGCAGTTTTTTTGCAGTTTTCTCCCACTTTCCCCACTTGGTTTTTAACCAACTTTTACATACTTTATTATGTGCGGGAAACACATTTTCCAAGATAACTTTTTCCATTTCATATCCATCTCTTAGAGAGAGTTTGAGAGCTAATCTTTTTAGGGAAAATATTCATGTTTTGAGTGTCAATTTCTAAAGAAAAATTCATACACACTCTAGTTTACACCCAATAATTGTTTATCCAAGTTCCATATATACATATCTTTACTTGGAGTTTTTGGCACCGGTTTTTCTCTACCGAATTCAAGAGACGTTTCGGGTTTGCTTCTACACCCCATCATAAAGAAGACTTTTGGTGATATTCTACCCGTTTGGAGAAAGGCTCCATGTTCGGGTGACGGTGTCCGTTTAACGTCCTATCGGTGTATTTCGAGACCACGGTGGAGCTCTGTTGGTTATCCGCTAATTGGAGGTCGATACAAGAAGAAGCGTCACGGCTTGAGAGGGTTCGAGTTTAGGAAGTAAGTCTTTTGTCTTGTATTTTGTAATACCATTTTTAGTGGATTTGAGGCTAGGGCCGTCCCGAGGTTTTTTTCCCGTTAGTGGGTTTTTCCTCGTACATTGCGGTGTAGTGTGACTGTTTATTTTATCTTGCTCTATATCACTTAGAACGCATGCTAGATTAATTTCAAGATAAAATTTGGTTTTACAATCACACTAAATTAAATTGGGACTTTAATTTAATTGGTTTATTCAAGTCACTTGCATTAATATGGTTTCGCCTAACTTTGGATATTATTGTTAATCATGACTTAGGCAAATCTCTAGGACTTGAATTAATTATATTTTAATTTGTTTCTTTAGATATTAAAACCCGGCCTTGTTTATTTTGTTACAACCATCTCAACGCTTCCGCATCTATTTAAAAAAAGGAAATTAATATTTAAATATATCAACTTGAGTTTATAAATATAAAGGAAATTACATGTTTGTGATTTTAATTGAAGATTGTTTAAAATCCGGGGATTCATAAACTCTTGCGTCTACAAATTGGTATCAGAGCCAAAAACGATAAATTATTTCGTTAAAGATCCTTAATTTTTGGCTAAAATGGATTTTTCCCCATTTTAAAAATTTCCTATTTTTGATGGTTCTAACTACGCGTATTGGAAAGCGCGAATGAGATCGTCACTAAAATCTATCGACGAGAGAGTTTGGATGTCTGTTATTAACGGGTATTCCCCACCAACTCATCTTATTGAAAATGAACGTGTTTTAAAACCCGTCGATAGATGGACCGAAAATGAGTTTAAGCTTGCAAATTTTAATTCCCGTGGTTTAAATGCCTTATTTAGCGCTGTCACACCGGATGAATTCCGACGCATTATGACGTGTGAGACTGCTAAAGAAGCTTGGGATATTTTACAATTAACTCATGAAGGAACGAGTGTCGTTAAAGCTTCTAAACTCCAAAACCTCACCACTCAATTTGAAACTATCAAAATGGATGACAATGAAACTTTTGATAAATTTTATGCTAGACTTTCTGACATTGTTAATTCATCCTTTAACTTGGGAGAGAAAATACCTGACGACCGTGTAGTAAAGAAAATTTTGAGGTCACTACCCGATAGATTTATTCCTAAAGTGACCGTTTTAAATTCTTTACCCACTTTAGCCTCTACGAAATTAGAAGAGCTTGTAGGTGATTTACAAACCTATGAACTAGATATGTTTCCCTCTAAAACTGAAAAGAAAATTGAAAAGGGTGTTGCTTTAAAAGCCCGTAAAGAGGTCAAACAAGTAGTAGAGAGCGATAGTGATAGTGACTCGGAAGATATGGCTTTGTTTGCTCGTAAATTTAGAAAATTTCTTAAATTTAACAAAGATAAAGTTAAAAATGATTTTAAGAAATTTGAATCTTCTAAACATGATAAAAACGAGAAGATTTCTAAAGCCGAACCTATCCCTAAACCTAGTAATGAAAATTTAGATAGGGACGAGTCTAATAAATGTTTTGGTTGTGAAGGTTATGGCCATAGGGCTTTTGAGTGCCCCACCAAACTAAGGAAAGAGGGTAAACGACCCATTTCATATAATGCAACCCTTAGTGATAGTGATAAGGAAGAGAAGCCCGATTCCCCCACTAAGAAAAATTTTGTGGCTTTTATGGCTAGACATGTGAGTGATGATGAGAACTCATCGAATGATGAAATTATAGCACATGCCACTTCCAAGGCCGTTGTACATGATTCTCTTATTTTGGATGATAGTGAGAGTGAAGAAGAAAAAGAGAGTGAAAATGAAGAAGAGGTTGATGAGAGTGAACTTCAAAATGCTTTTCATGAATTATATAAAGAATCTATTAATTTGAAAAGAACTAATTTGAAGTTAGAAGCTTGTTTAAGAGAGAGTGTCAAGGTCATTGATGAAAGTGCCTTAATAGAAGACCTTAGGACTCATGAGAGAACTCTTCAAGAGAAGCTTAACTATGTAGAAGGCGAGAGAGATAGCCTTAGGGGTTTAATGGAATCCTTGAAAAAGGAGCTTCTTGCTTTTGAAGAGCGAAATGTTTTACTAGAATCTAAAATTTTAGAATTGGAAAATAAATTAAAAGATTCTAGTAATGTCAAATTTGATTTGGAGTGTCGTTCGGAAAAACTAGATAAAATGTTAGGAACGGTCCAAATTAAAAATGACACTTTTGGTTTAGGCTTCAATTCTTGTAATGATTTTTACCCTAAAGTCAAAACCAATGTTTTAGGAGAATCTTCTAGGAATGCATTTAATGATCACTCCTTAGATAAATCTTTTCGACATGATCTTACTTGTACACATTGTGGTCGACAAGATCATCTTAGGAAATTTTTTTTAGATCTTAAACGAATTCCTAGAAAATCCCATAGTAAAGTAACCACGATAGCTAACGTTCCTACACCCCAAGATAGTAATTCTTCATTAATTTGGGTTAGGAAATCCGACTTGGTTGCCTTACAAAATAGGGATTTTGATTCTCATTTACTTACACATGCCTCCTCCCTTGCTAAATCTAAAGGATAAATGTGTTAGTGTTTGCATACTTTAGAGTTTGTAACTCATGCTATATTCATATGCTAAATGTATGCTTGTTTAGTCATTTTCTAGTCATTGCCTAATTTCATATCACATGCTAGAAAGTATGACTTGTTTATCTTTTTGTATTATATTTTGTGTTTGAATCGACTGCATAATATAAAAAGATTTTTGTTTATCATTTGTGTTTTATTTATTTCATTTAAGCTTAATGAAAAATACAAATGATTTTTGTTTGTCCTTTTGAGTAAATATTTATTTTTGATTAAAAATGTTAAAAAACTCAAAAAGATTTTGTTTTGTGTGTATTTTTGTTTGACACACTTCATGTGGCATATATTTGTGTTTGAATCCTATCGTTTACGCTTCCATGTGGCTAGAACTTTTGGTTTAGATTTTCAATCCTTAAAATGTTCTTTACCATGTTTTATATGGAGTAGTTGGATTTTGTATTGTTTAAATGGATTCTATTTCTATATGCCTCTATTCACACATGCACGAGCTCTTTTGAAATCTTAATGTCACATGTTATATTTGAGCTTTTTGAGGTGTTCTCCTATCAATCTAGTCATCTACATATCTATGACCTAGGAGGACTAGTGCATGTCAAAATCCGTTGTATGTGAGATTTGTGCGAAAAATGAAAACATGATAAATAAATATATGCACGGGGAAGGGCTCCGAAAGGATGAATTAAGTCCTTTGCGATAGTAAGCCACCGTTGATTGGATCTAAAAGAAATACGTGATCCAAAGGCCTAAAAGCAGAATATTTGGCATTAAACAAAAAGCAATTGCCAAGGCCTATGTTTGTTTGATATATTCATTCAAAAAAACAAAAGAATATATGTTCATTGAGGGAGAACTGGATGGTATATCAACGGTTTGCACAATGTCCGTTTATCCTAGTTGTCTTTAATGTCATGACTCTATTTGATTTGTAGAATCATCATCATGCTAGGCTTGTATGCATTGTGTATGTTTGTTCATTGAGTTCAATCTTTATATTGTCACATGAGGTTATATTTAACTGTGATGAAGTTTGCAATCAAATGAGAACTCCGTGAACATTTCTTAAGTGTTTGGGTCTAAATTTAATTGTTGCTAGTTCACACCCCTACACTTTCGTTTCCATATGACACATTTTTGCCATACGAGTGTGCAAACTTATTGTATTTTGTGTCATGTGTGTGTTTATATCTATCTATATATGCTCGTACTTATTGGTATATTTATAGTATATATATATATATGATATTTGTTTATCTTTGCCTTGCTTTTATTGACCATATCCTTTCATGTCGTTTCACTTTAAGCTTTCACATGGTGTTTCTTAGTTCTTTATCCTTTGCCTATTCCCGAACAAAAAGGGGGATAATGATGACAGGGGGAGAAACGGTATCTAATCCTATTATTATCGTATCTTCGTTTGGGGGAGATTTATCTTAGGGGGAGACGTCTTTCTAAGTAGGTCATGTGTTTAAAAGGGAGAATTAATTTAGGGGGAGTAATTAATTAATTGCATTTAATACTTTGATATTCCCTATGCATTTGATGATGAGTTTGCTTAAGTGTGAAGGTATTCTACTAAAGTGGCATCTTCCTATGGCAAAGAGTTTAATCCTTGGGTTGAATCAAGATTGGGCGGGTTATGTTTTGAGTCTAGTAGAGCTTGACGGCCCTTTAGGATTTTTGTATGGTTTTTGTCCCGGAATAGCCAAAGGGGGAGATTTGTAAGGACACAAATTTCCAATTGAGTCCTCTTAAAGTTTTGCCTCAATTCCGGACAAAAACATTTATTCATAGGATTTTATTTAATTGTAATCTTCAAGACCTATGAAGTGTTTGTTGAAGACGTAGCGGCAAAGAGTATAAAGCATCATCAAAATGCCGTAGTTTATGTGCCTCGTTTGTACGTCATCAACTAAGGTTCCATACTCCCAAGGTATGAATGTAATAATATTTATATAGGAGTTTGGAACAATATGTATTGGGTGTTAGGAGAAATAAAAACTGCATTTTATTTTCAGAAAGAATCAAATTGAAACTTTAAATTAAGTATATAAAAGTTTATAAAAGTTTCTGGGCCAAAATCGAATTTTACAAACTTTCTGGTCGTTCGTTAGAAGTTTCGTTCGAACGAGTTTTTTCGTTCGAACCAAGTTTCGTTCGAACGAGTTTTGTCGTTCGAACCAAGTTCGTTCGAACGAGTTTGCCAACGACCTGGTCATTCGTTCGATATGTCGTTCGAACGAGTTTTTCGTTCTAACGAGATATCTAACGAGATTCTAACGAGCCCAGGCTGGTCGCTCGTTAGAAGTCTCGTTCGAACGAGAGTCAAGTTCGTTCGAACGAGACGCCAGGGCGGGAACAGTTTTGAGCAGTTTTTTTGCAGTTTTCTCCCACTTTCCCCACTTGGTTTTTAACCAACTTTTACATACTTTATTATGTGCGGGAAACACATTTTCCAAGATAACTTTTTCCATTTCATATCCATCTCTTAGAGAGAGTTTGAGAGCTAATCTTTTTAGGGAAAATGTTCATGTTTTGAGTGTCAATTTCTAAAGAAAAATTCATACACACTCTAGTTTACACCCAATAATTGTTTATCCAAGTTCCATATATACATATCTTTACTTGGAGTTTTTGGCACCGGTTTTTCTCTACCGAATTCAAGAGACGTTTTGGGTTTGCTTCTACACCCCATCACAAAGAAGACTTTTGGTGATATTCTACCCGTTTGGAGAAAGGCTCCATGTTCGGGTGACGGTGTCCGTTTAACGTCCTATCGGTGTATTCCGAGACCACGGTGGAGCTCCGTTGGTTATCCGCTAATTGGAGGTCGATACAAGAAGAAGCGTCACGGCTTGAGAGGGTTCGAGTTTAGGAAGTAAGTCTTTTGTCTTGTATTTTGTAATACCATTTTTAGTGGATTTGAGGCTAGGGCCGTCCCGAGGTTTTTTTCCCGTTAGTGGGTTTTTCCTCGTACATTGCGGTGTAGTGTGACTGTTTATTTTATCTTGCTCTATATCACTTAGAACGCATGCTAGATTAATTTCAAGATAAAATTTGGTTTTACAATCACACTAAATTAAATTGGGACTTTAATTTAATTGGTTTATTCAAGTCACTTGCATTAATATGGTTTCGCCTAACTTTGGATATTATTGTTAATCATGACTTAGGCAAATCTCTAGGACTTGAATTAATTATGTTTTAATTTGTTTCTTTAGATATTAAAACCCGGCCTTGTTTCTTTTGTTACAACCATCTCAACGCTTCCGCATCTATTTAAAAAAAAGGAAATTAATATTTAAATATATCAACTTGAGTTTATAAATATAAAGGAAATTACATGTTTGTGATTTTAATTGAAGATTGTTTAAAATCCGGGGATCCATAAACTCTTGCGTCTACAAAAGGTATGGAAAGTGTATATATGGGCTAAAACTCCAATTTGGAGTTGGTTATCGGATTGGGGTTATGAAACGAAAGGCTAATATTTAGGCTCAAAGCGGTTGACGAGGGTAAACATATAAGGTGAGGTCAAGGTCAATATGGGTGATATAATAAGGAATGTCTATGATGATTTCAAAAAGTTTGCACAATTCTCGAGTCAAAACAATATATGAAAATCATGCTCAAGTAACACATTTCAAGATATAAACTCAATTAATGAACGATCAAATGAAAGAATAGTGATATTACCAACGAATTCAACGTTTGCAAAGAGGAAAGAATAGTGTATACACTCACAAACGACGAAAGGTACAAAGCTTACTCGGTGTAAGTATATACAATAAAACAAAATATTACCGAGTTATAAAAATCTTAAACCAAATCAATAGAACAACAAAAGTGCATGTGCTCATGGGATTAAAGTTTAATTCATGAAGTTATTCATAATATCAATAATCGAGGACTAAAGTCCAATAACTTCTAAAATCGAGAACATGCATCATTGGGTTGTCTATTAGATCGGACAATTATTGAAATTTATCATTGGAAACAAAGGCAAAATGCCAAAAAAAAGGAGAAAAAAGAAAGAAAATCTTTTTGAAATTTCTTAGAAAAGCATACTAAGTAACTAACATGTGAGAAAAAACATGGACTAACATGTGAAATGGATAGAATATCCCACACCCCCTAACTTAAAACTTGACATTGTCCTCAATGTGAATTAAGAACCGAGTCATAGAGAGGAAAAGAGCTATATTACCCAAAACTAGAGCGATCCCCATGAGAACAAGTCCAAAGAATCTACAAAACAAGTTAGTACCGATCATAGCAAAAATTAATAACAAAAAGTTAACTAATTAAACTAGACTAAGTTAAAAAGGGAGGAAAAGATAAAAAGAATGAAAGAATAAAAATCTAACTATGTACAACCTACTATTTAGGCTTCATACTAACAATATACTAGAAGTCTAAATAGTTGAGGGTCCACCGCAAAAATGATTTGACTTTGGAGGATAACCGGTGTACCCTCACATACAAGCATGCCTTCCGAAAAATATGAATTCCGTTTGAACAATGGAAGGCATGTATAAGGCGAAAGAAAGGAACCATCGCCAATTAAAAGTTTTGGAGGGACGATGGGGGGTTTGGATTTAACGGGTGACAAAAACATGTGGGGACCAAGAAAAGTCGAATATCCTCCTAATGATTTTGAAATTGGAATGGGAGGTGGCACACACAAAGGCAAAGATGCAATCGTGGAAAGCGACTCGAGCAAGTACTCCTCATCGGAAAAAGGGTTTAAAACATTAAAGTTTGAAACTGAATCATCGGGTACTTGTGACGGTGTGATAACAGGGAGTGAAAATGGGGAAGAAAGAAATTCAAACTCATGAGATGAATCATCATCGCATGAAGATTGAGTTTCGAAGGAAATAATATCATTTTCAATGAAATGTTCTTCTTTGGGGGCCAAAGAAGAAATCATTTCATTGCAAATAGATATTACGTCATTTTCATCCTCACTTTCAATATCTATTATGCAATGGGAAAAGTCTATAATGGTTTGTTCCAAAGTAGGCACAAAGTCCTCGTTTAGTTCAAAACATTATTCGGCTTCGAAAGTCTCGGAAGCAAAATCGTCGTCGGATTCAAATAATAAATCCAATTCATGTTCCCACAAACGATTTTCTTCCCGATAATGATTTTCAATTTTCTCATTTTCAAGCATACGCAAGCCCTCACCGAATGTCATAGGTCTAGGTGTGGATCCTTGAAAATGGGAACTTTGAAAATTACCATCGTACTTAAACGAAAACTCATTATTATAGGAATTTTGAAAACTATTGCAATTCGTTTCAAAATTCCTATTATAAGGAGGTAAAGGCCCAAAATCGTTATCATTATCATCAAAATTCCAATAACCTAAGTTTTGTCTTTCGTTATACTCGCCCAAAGTCATATTTGAATTTGTAATTCTTTAGGATTCTAAATATTCACCAAAAGTCATAGGTTTGCGAGAATTTTGTAAATTATCATAATGATTACCGAAAGAATTGGAATAAGACATGCTTACCCCAAAAATGGCTCGAATGGCGAATTCCATAAAGTAGGTGCGGGCGGGAGAAATTCGAGCGTTTCTAAGTGCTCAAATGTGGAAGTCCTGCACAAATATTAGCAAATAATACAAATAGAAAGAAGATATTATGAAATACTAAATCAAATAAAGTTTAAAATAAACTCGTCCCCGGCAAAGACGCCATTTTGATCAAGGGTGAAAAGTAGCGTCGCGTCAAAATGCTAATCGTTGTTTTCTGTTTCACCGCATTGATACAAAAAACCTAAGTTACAACTACACTTGCGATACAAGTATAGCGGTAAGTCGAGTATCGAAAATCCACAGAGACGAGTTGCTGGAATTTATAGGATTTAATACTCCTAAATAAAAGATAAAAAGACGATTACAAACTAAAAAGGAAAAGATGCATAAAAAGGAAATATTAATCTAGGCGAGAGAAAATAAAGATAGATTAACAAAGCGAGTAAAACTATAGGTTGCGTCGAATATCCCTCACCTGAGTTAATTAGTATAAAATGGTTACATGGGTCGACGAGTTATTACGAATGCGTCACATTTTGACAGTTAAATGAACCAAGGGTTGTCACGCCCCTAAATCCGCATAAAAGCCTAATAAGATTTTGACGTTAATAAATACCTCGAAAATTACGCAAGCAAGGTCGTAAGCACATGACATACATGATATGCCCCGTCAAATCTCCTAGGTGCAATAATTAGGACAATGCACCCAAAATAGACTCGTAAACACCATCACTAAAGCTAAGCAACGCGTCAACCCGAGTGAGTTCCATTCAAACACAACCTAGACTAAATTAGCTAGAAAGCATATTAAAAATGCGGTAAATAAACGCGATAAACCTACACTAGAAAGTAAGTAAAGAACGCATGTAAATAAAGCATGTAAACCTAATTAACAAAGCATGTAAATTAACTAGAAAGCAAGAAATAATGAAATACACACTATATTAAATAGAGAGGATGATGAATAGTGCAACTTACAACCCAATTGGGTGTCAAACCAAGAAGAATTGAAGAAGAACTCTCCAAAAACCCTCAAACCCTAAGCAAAACTAAACTAAAACGAATTATATATGTTTTTACAACAAAAAATCCTTTATACAGTAAAAGGAATTAAATTAGAAAATAAAAGGCAAAATATCAGCAAAAAAATAGGGGAACGATCGATCGATCATTTTGATCAATCAATTGATGGTAAAAAATCAAGCCCACTGTTTCCCATAATTTGGCAAAAACTGAATGATCGATCGATCGATGGCTACAGGTCTGCAACTCTTCCCCCTGTTTTGGCATGTTTTTTTTCTCCTCCGCTTAAATCACCGTAACTTCATCGTTCTGAATCGAAATCGCGCATCGTTTGTGGCCACGCGAAGCTTGTGAGGACGGATACAACTTCCGTGTAGATGTTGGTCCAGGTGCCCAAGCTGTGAAAAGACTAAAATGCCCTTGAACGTGCGATCGTGTACGAAAATCGAGCGAAATGCGTCTGAACTTCACACTTAGCATCCAAATACCTATAAAATCTCAATTAACCCCTGCAAAACATGTTAACATAAAAATCCGAGGTTGTCTGATTAACGAGCATAAATATAGGAAACAAGATCCCCGAGGGGGCTAAAATGTGTCGGTTCGAAGGATAAAATATGCAATATTTGCGTATTATCACTCCACTACTCCTCGTTTTGTCACACTGGGCTTATGATGGTAGGTAGATGGGGCGGCTTTCATTGCCTCCAGCCACCATCTATCGAGGATTGCTTGGTAGGGTAAATCATTATCAACCACGAGAAACTCGATCATTTTTGAGATATTTCCTGCCCTGACTGGCAGGAATATATTTCCCAAGGGATGGTTACTTTCCCGATAAAACCAATTAGAGGAACGGTGTCTTGATTTAGGTCAGTGACACTCAACTTTAACTTCCTGAATATGTCTAGGTACATTACTTATAATGAGCTACATTGGTCGACGAGCAACCTGTCCATGCCATAGTTAGCTATCCTGAGTGTAATGATCAATGCATCATGATGTGGGGTCCTTACACCCACCAAGTCATCATCTATGAACACAATGTGCTTGTTGTAGTCGACGTTCTTTACTCACCGATGCTTTCCTGCTTGCATTTTGGATGGATCAATTTGAAAAGCTTGCATCACGGCTGTAATCTTTTTCTCTTCCATTCGATCTGTGTTTCCTTGAATATGTTTGAGATCGAATTCCCCATGAATTTATGCAAACTCATGGTTGACGTCTTCCTCGAGCACGTTGTCGGGCCTTTTATCTCCATTAGCAGCTACCTTTTCTACATTCTTTTCCTTAAATTCGCTCAAGTGTCCAGTTTGAGCTAACTCTTCGAGGTGAGACTTGAGGGCTTTGTAGTGCTCAGTTTTGTGCCCTCCCTCTTTGTGGAAAGTGCACCTCAGTGCGTTGTTCCTATTTGAAGGGTCTCCACCCATCTTCCTGGGCCACTTAATGAACGGTTCGTCCTTGATCTTTGTTAGAATCTTGTAGATTGGTTCTTTAAAAACTATGTTCACTGCTTGAAATGCTTTCGAGGCATCACTCTTGTTCCCATTCTTAGGGCCACCTTTGACCCATTCTTATTTCCTTTATTTTGATTCTCAGTTTTATCACTTCTCTTATCGACGAACTTGGCTCAACTATTTTCCCCTACACTGAGATGGGTCACATCTTCCACTTTGGCGTATTTTTTAATATGAGCCATTAAGCCGTCAATGGTCGTGGCCTCCTTCTTAGTGAGGGACTGGTGTAAGAGGTAAGAACTGGGTAAGCCAATCTTAAAGCATGTGAAGAAGACCTGTTCCGAGCAGTCCTCGACCTCGTTAAATAGTTCCCAATACCTCTTCACGTAGTCTCTGAGTCTTTCCTGAGGATTTTTCTTCATAGTCAACAAAACATTTATCCTCTTCGGGTGGGAGTTGCTGGTAATGAAGAAACCTGTAAAGAGTTCCTCCAGGGATACAAAGTTTCCGATAGATCTGTGAGGGAGTTTCTCGAACCACTTTTGAGCCACGTCGGGTAAGCTCGACGGTAAGATCTGGAACATTAATGTGTCCATGTGATTCCAAAGGGTCATCGCATGCCTGTACTACCTAACATGGTCGATAGGATCAGTTTTTCCATCATAGATCTTGAATCTAGGCATTACAAACTTCTTGGGGGCTTCTTCTTCTTTTATCTCTCTTGAGAAAAGGGGTTTCATTTGGGTCCTGAGAGCTCGCCTGGCAAGCTCTCTGGTCGACTTGGCACCGCAATGTGCTGGGTGTTGGTCCGTTTCTCTTCGTACCAAATTTTGTATGTCATTGTTTCCTCGGCCTGGGATCCTATAATGGCGAGCTAATTATTGTTGCTCGGACAAGTCATCGTCTGACTTGTGTCCCTCGATTCTTTGAGATCCACGTCTTGGGCTCCTTCCTAGGCTGCGAGATCTGCTCACCCGAGGGCTAGGAGTGCGATAATGGTGTTGCCTTGTGCTGTGATGGATTTCTCTCTCCATATTCTCCAATCTCCTCTTGAGGAGAGCATTTTCATCTTCTTACTTACGAGTGGCTTCCTCCTATTCTTGGAGCCTGGCCTCGTAGGCGTAGATCATCCTGGAGACTTGCATGGACCTAGCTGGTCCTGACTTTCTTCTGAGGCTTACCGTTTTGGGCGAGGCCTTGGGTTTGAGCGTCGAACTTCAGATCTAACCCTGTGAGAGGCAGGTTGCTCTTGAATATCCCCTACTTTAGGGGCATTGCTACTATGACCAGACATTCTAGGTTCTTTTTTGTGAAGGCTTTCTTAAAGGAAGAACAATCGCTTCCCGCAGATGGCGCCAATTGTGGTGACAATAATTCTCAACATAAATTATAAGCAAATGCGATCACCAAAAAAATAAAGAACATAAAATAGATGCAATCACACACGACACAAAATATACGTGGTTCGACAAAAATGGCCTACGTCTACGGTGATGATCTCTGATTTATATTTCTCTTTCCTCCAGGGGAGTGTTTACAATTGCATATGCCCTTTGCCCCGGGATGGGGGGTTTAATATGAACATGTAATTCTCGGAGAGTGGGGGTGTTGGGCACCTCCACGTTGGTCCATAATCCCTAGAATGTCTCTTGAGAGATTTTAGGGATTGAATGGGTCATCGTTGAATTAGTTATTTATGAGACCTTAGACTTTGGGCTGTACTTTCCCTATCGTTGATAAGGCTTCATCGGGCTACTTATCTAGGCCAAGACAATTAAACGAGGTACCCACACTAATCAAGCATGATAAATTTCATCTGGTCCTAGTAGAGAATTTACGCTAACATAATGATAGACATAATAAGATTGCAAGAATAAATAAATAAAATCATTAATGATTTAAACTTGCAATAATTATGCCTTACAATTAAACTTGACAAAATTTGCCACACAAAATTACAATTATTGGCCCTCAAATTGAATACAATCACTCAAAAATTGATCCTCGAAATTGTGAGTGAAATTATGAGCCTACGGGTCCTTTTTATAGGTCAAGGGGTGAGGTGTTTGGCTTGGAATGAAACTCTCTTTAATTGATTGAACAGTGTTGGGGTCAAACAGTCCACCTTTTTAGTCTTTGGATCAGAATAAGGTACTAAATTTCCTCATACTCGGGAACTCTTATTTTGTTTGTCGGGCACGCACGTTGATTTTCTTCCAATTCAAAGAATAAAAATGCAAGAACAAATTTTTTCGAACGACCCTAAAAATTAGCTTTTTTGCGCTTTTCCTGAATTGATCGTCAATTTGCACAAATTTCTATCATTACATGCAAAATTTTCACTAGGTAACTTTTTTCACAAATTAGCACAAAAAAATTATAATATTATCAAGGTGCCCATTTTTTTACTTAAAATTATCGTTTTGAATCTGAATTCAATCATTGTAGCATTTTTTTGTTTTTTAACAAAATGGTCCTAAGAATTTATTAAATAAAATAAAATGGGATAAATAAAGAATAAATTTGGGTATAAAATATACAAAATAATGCACTCATCAAATATCCCCAAACTTAAACTTTCTTAATCCTCGAGCAAAAATAAAATTTAAAATCTCACTCACTTTCGTAGGAATCACAAATGCACTTAGCATGTGCAATAAGCCGTTAATCCCCTAGGTTATCCTAGTGTACAAGTTTTGTATCATGAGAGTTTGTAGTGAATATACCCACAAAATCAGCTTTTTCGCGATTTTCTCGAGTTGATCATTAATTTGCACCAAATTCCATCATTACTTATGTCTTTTGTTAAGCACTTGGTGCTGTTTTCGATGTGTGGCAAGCATTATTGCCAAAAAGATATTGATACTAAAACCAAACTTGTATTTCTCAACTAGATAATTTTGCCAAATAAGGAAAAACTAAATAAAAAGTTATAACTATTAGCTTGATAATTGACTCATACAACTCTTATTGACAAACTACTGCTAAAAACCTGGAGTCAAGTAGAAAGTAAGGAACGTTATATAAATCTTATTAACAAACTAATGCTCATACAACTTTTATTTACAAACTACTTCTTATACAACTCTTATTCACGTCTTATTTATTCAATGGCTTCAACCTAATTTTACCATCATGTTGCTTATGAAAACTGAGTTGCGATACATTATGATCCAAGGGCTACTTTCCAACAAGGTTATCGTTACCGTTAAAGAAGAGAGGTGCAACAACAAGTGTTCCGGGCAAGGTGGGTAGGTGCCAAAGAGTTCCAAAGAAAATTATGAAGTTCCAAAGAAATTCTTTTGTAGAATAAGGAATACCAACACAATTATTTCTTGGCAGCTATTCTAGTACTATTAGGAGAGATTTTTCCCATAATATATTAGAGTGTGTGGATATTGTAACATTTATTATCCAGTTGCATATGTTCCGTAAAGTACAATTACAATTTGTTCCTCATACAAAACTCAAATATATTAGTGTTATGGATTTGATTTATGTTCTTATTGTAGAGTTTAACATTGATTTAAAACTCAATGTACTTAAGTTCTTATATGTACTCCACCTTCGATTTGTGGGATTGAGAAGCTATTGATTCAATAATACTGGTTTATTAGCAGTTTCCATTATGTGAAAACTTCTAATAATTTTTGGAAAATTTACATCAGCATGCATCATTATAGAAATGTTCTTTTGTAAGCCCACGTAGTGTTTAGTTCTAATTTTTAATATTGACTAATATTATTTTTTAAAGTTATGGTACTTGTTAGTTGTTAACAATGTAAAAATTATAGTTTACATCACATAACTAATTCAAGAATATATATATATATATATATATATATATATATTTGAATCCTAGAGGAGGACTACTGAAATTGATTACCCTGATTCTATTTAATGTTCAGACAAATAAACAAGCTGCAACACTCAAATTCTATTAATGGGGCCCCAGACAAATTTTCTTTTACAACAGAGGTCCTCTTTGATTTGGTTTCCCATAAAAATAACATTTTGAAGCAAACTTAAAAGTTAGAAGATATATATAATTGAATTTGAAACATTTGCACATGGCTACCTCTTTTAAAATCTCCATGAAATTTTATGCATATTTTGTGTCACAAGGAAACCAGGCATTCATCACGACTGTAAAAGGAGACTTCGCATTGCTCTTGATTCCGCCAATGGATTATCTTATTATAAACACCTAACAATAAAAAAATAACAAAATCATATATTATAATGAGTGCATTCATCCCTAACTAGTACACCGGCCAGTAGACCTCGGGTTGATGGATGAAGGCAAAGCACAAGATTAAAAATAATTATGATGTATTCATGATTGATTGCATAACATTTGAGAGTTTATTTTGATGGTACCAATTGACATACATAATTATGCTGGCAATTCCTTTAGTTGAGACAAGAAATCAAGTCTGTGTAAATAATGTATTGTTCTACAGTTTACTTACAGGATCAATGTTTCCATAGAATAGTGTGATGTTCTCTGGTGTTTGTGAATCAACATAGACTACATCTAAAAATCTCTTGTGGAAATCTATACCCAGAAATTTTGATATACGAGTGTTATTAAATAAATAAAAAGGCATGCAAGAAACTACAATAAATCGTAGGTGGAACATGTGGTTAGGAACAAGAGAACTATCCAAGGAAAAACTCCAATAAATTGTTTTTTTTTATTTCTTTGATAACTCAGGGACATGGTATCTAATTCGAGAAAACTTTTGACAAAACTCAAGTAAGTTGTATTTTAAAAAGACTATAGTTTTACTACTACCTTTTCATTTACAAGTACTAATTTCACACCTAAACTTCATTCATTCAATTGTCATGGATTTGATCGTCATTATTTCATGGTCCCTCCCCCTTTACGAATGCTCATAGCAAGTCAGATGCAACGTTTGAAAAGGAAAAGTCCAAAGAGAATAAAGAGCCTCAAGAGCCAAGACTGAAAAACCATTTTTACGATTTACTTGTTTTGCTAAAACTGAAGTTGAAATACAATTCCTTGTCAATTATGCGAATCATTACATCGGATGGTCTTCTTGGTTTTCCAATTAACGTGTCTAAGTATTAATGTAAAACAAACTAATATCACGGATATGTGATAGGATTTAAGAGTGGTCAAAAGAAATGTGTCAATTGGTGTTACTGTCTTGTTTCTACTATGAGTCTGGGATATTAAAAGAGAAAAACATAGATTATACACATCTTAAAAACCATAATATTATGCATTTTGTTAGAAAGACCCCTTTAGATTAATTTTAACTAAAAAATGGTAATTTAAGGGACATTATATGGGAGTTGGAAAAAATATGCATAATTCGAGACAATCTTTTTAGCAGGTATCTTGCAAAAAATCATAATTCAAGAATTTTTTTAAATTCACCCAGTTCTATGAGAATAGAGATAATTCTAGTCATATCGAAAAAATTAGTTTCAAACGATCAATGAACTAATGGTCCATTGTATCATACTAGAAAGTTAATACAAGAATTCAGATGTTAATCCTAAAAAGAACGTTGTGGGTTGAATTGACTAATTAAGATGTCAATACACTAAACTCGAATATCAATGTGACACAATAAAATATATCTTGAAGTAAAAATAAATATTTAACTAAATCCTCATATGAAATATGATTGTCAAAATGTTGGATAACAAAAAAGAACTTGAATTAGAAACTGAAATGAAATACCAAGAAAAATTATTGACGAATGGACTTGGTTCTGTTAGAATTCGGACTAAAGTTATTTTCGGAGATGGAGTTGGGAGATTTCAGATCTCGTGGATGATGCAGTAGGAGGTTAATGGAATGTGGGAAGATAGTGAAGGGGGTCAGTGGGTTCTCGACTAAAATTGTATGAGGATGGTGGAGGACGGCGACGTAGGTACATAGATAATAGCGGTAAGAGGTGTATGAGTTTGCCCAGAGTGAGAGAGAGAAGTGTTGGAACCTTTGGTTAGATTGGTATTGGGAATGTTGTCCCGATTGAAACTTTGAGTTTTTATTATTATAATGAAGCATACCCACATTTGGCATGATTTTAAACCGTGCCAGATTTTGGCAACGTTTTAAATCATGCTAGATTATGAATAAATCGTGCCAGAATCTAGCACGGTTCTAAACCATTCTAGATTTTTCTTATCCAAGCGTGTCAGATTGGCATTTTTGGTGTAGTGTATTTGGGTCGTTCTAGGATTGTTGACTTCTTTAGATCGACGCATTATATGTGCATCAATTGATGTATATGTATATTATAATTGGGTATTTTCTTTGGGAGGCTCTTACCATTATCTCGAACGAACGATTCGTCTAGATATAAGTGAATGGGGAGTTACTTATTTGGATTTCATTCGTGGGACGTCCCACGCATGTAGTCTAGTTCGTTCGAGAGTTATGAGCTATTGGGTATGAGATCCTTAAGACTTACTGGTTATAGATATTTAATTTATGTGGATATTACTGTTTTTTGTTTTGAGTCATGGGCTAACGGATCTTAACAACCGACTAAGATAAGTAGTAGTGTATGGGTGGTGGTGTTTGGATTTCACTTACGAGATGTCCTCACATGAAGCTTAGTAAGGTTAGGAGTTGTGAAATGGTTAGACACTAAACTATTAGTCTATACTTTGTTATTACTTATGTGGGTAAAGGTAGCCTTAGTATTGTAAGGTATGGATTGGTCACGGTTAATTCAAACTGTATCATCGAGATAGAGGATATGTGAGGTATATATTCTATGAGTGCTTGCGGCTGATAGCATGGGACGTAAATGGTTTGCATTTAATATTGTTAATTAATACATATATTTCTTATAATTTTCAAACTGTTACCAAATCTATAAACCCTTTTCCCCCATATATTATTATTTTTATATAGGAGTTGCATAACTAACCAGCTTGAGTTGGACTAAGCAGTTAGAGTTGCAGTGATTGGAGACTCAGTTCATCACTATCCTTAGTGTATGAGTTGTTTTTTTATTTCAGTTAACCTTCCATTAGTGTTTGTATTTCGGAGTTTAGTTGCGGAGTGACGTAGTTCTAGTTATTTACATTTATGTTGAGACTATTGTATTAAAGAGTTTTTTTTTTTTTTGGATTTAATTTTATTGGAGAGTTTTATTTTATCTTAGTTCAATTATATTTCTACTGTTATTCATTATTATTATTAGGTTGTGGATGGTTTTTTGTCATTTTATTCAGCATTGATACTGAGAATGATATGATTTTGATATGTGTAACCTGATTTTTCACTACACCAAATGTTCCTCTTTTTCACTAAAATTTGCAGCAGGTTTGTCATAACCTGGAGCCATGAGAAATTTAGTCATGACAACGTGTAAACCAGAAGATCTTGTAAAAACTGCCACTGAGAATTATCGTGCCAGTTTTTTTAAGAGTTTGTACCGGCTAAAAGCGGTGACAAAATATAAAAGAATGACTCCTTCCAAAAAAGAGTTATATATAGGATATAAAAACACTACAATGAATAATTTTAGTATACTACAAGAGCTTGCGCTCTTCTCTTAGCCGCCGGTCGGTGCAGGAAGAATAGAGAGCTTTCATCTGGATCACGGTGAAAAGGAGAGATAGAATTCATGTTGTATAGGGAGCAAGAAAGAGGGTTTGGTATTGTGAATTTCAGAAGAAGTCGAGCCCAAATTTGTCACGGCCTAGGACCATGACTAATTCAAAAACACAATTTTCTGTAATACCTCATGATTTTGGATTGTAGAATAATTTTATACAATTTTAAAATTTTAAAAAATATTTCTTACTTAACTTAATTATTTTAATATATAAAATTGTTGGTTTTGATATAAAATTTTAAATGGTTTTAATCGGGAAAAAAAATGGATTTTACCAACTTTTATTTTAAATTGGCTAGTCTGGGTTGCTCCCAGGTGTCGAATCGATTTCGGCCCTTGGGGCGAATCAATTCGCACCAAGACAGTTTGCACGAGCGGGACTCTGTGTCTGTGTCTGTGTTTGTTTTGGTTTTGGATTCTTTATTTTTCTTTCTTTAAAGAGACTCGGGTTTTAAGCTTTTTCAATACTTTAAACACCTCTCTAAAAGCAGTAGCTTCCCAAGTTTTCTTCTCACTCTTCTATAAAACCTAAACCTCCATTAAAATAAAGTTTCAACGCAATTTTTGAAGGCTCGAATCAATTTCCTGAAGATTAACCAAGAATGGGATTTTTTTATTTTCATGAGACAATTACAACCGTTTAATCAGATTTTCGAGACGACTTATTTTCAGGCATGAGTATCTCTATTGTCCCCCTTAAGTTTTATATGTTTTAAATGTTTGCCTAAACCTTAATTAATCATTTTTAATTAAAACTAATCACAAAGACTAAGTAGGAAAAGTGAGACTAATTTAGGGCTATTTTTTCTAAGCTAAGAACATGATTTGAGACTTAAAATATCGCATTCTTAAATTAGTTGTATCGTGTTATCGTGGATTATTGGGATGAATTGTATGTTAAAAATTAAAATATGTAATTAGAATAATGTTTTTCCTCGTAAAAATACGATATTGATGTGTATGTTATAGAACGGAATTAATTATTGTAAAATAATGTTAATATGCATATTTGAATTGGATAATGCGTTGAATTAATAAATATAACTCTTATTGGAATTATGAAATTTAACAACTTGTGTAGTTATTTCGTATAACTTGATCGTTACATGATTAAATGGATGTAATTTGAATGAAATTGAAATTCAAAGATTAATTGGAGGATTGTAGTAATGAATTAAAAAACACATGTTATGTAGAGATTGTTAGTGTTAGTAAATTGACACCTCGGGAACGTCGATTTTGGGAGTAGTTGTACATTAACCATTTCTTACTGGGTAGCTTTCTAGGTATGGAACTAATAGGTAGACTCTGTTATTATTTTTCACTTTCTAGGTATAGGACTACTGAGTGTGCACTTTTACAGTTTGGTATTCTCCTAGGTGGGACTAGGTAGTACGCTGTTATGTTATTCCATTTACCAAGGTGCGAGACTAGGTGATGAATTTGATTAGATATTGTTCCTAGATTTTGGACTAGGTGATACTTATGGTTTGGTGATTTCTAGGTATGGGACTAGGGGTAGTTTTAGTTATAATGCCCGATTTATGGGTGGGGCTAATTAAAAATATAAAGAACTTGACTAAGAAAATATAATTAATGTCTAAGATAATAAATGAGTATTAAAATGGATTTGTGTCACTAGTATATGCAGGACTAACGAAATTGGGTCGACTGGATATAGTGACGTGTGTTGGTGACATGAGTATATGCAAGGCTAATGAAATTGGGCAAACTGGCTATACTAACATGTCGTGCGTGGAATTTGATGAGTATGCGCAGTGTAAACCAAATTGGGCAAACTAACTATAGTGAGGGGTTTGGGTGTAGTTTATTGTAATTTCTAGCACGCTAAGAGTATGTCCATGACCAATACAAAGGTAAACTAGCTATATTAGTAACACATTAATAAGATTAGTTGTATTAATTAAGTTAAATGTTTAAGATCCAATTCACTGTTGAAATAAATATAATTGGACTTGGGTAGTGAGGTGGCTTAGTGTATGTCGGTAGTATAGTTTTACTTTACTCGCTTCTTACCATATTTATTATTAATTTAAAATATTATATTGTGGTATTTATATCGTATGATGCTTTTGTCTAGATTTGCAAATCCTATTTGGGAGGAATAGTTGGTATTCACGTGGTAGGATCTGACTTACTGCATTGGCTAACATCTCAGGTCCATTTGCTGGAGTAAATGCGTAGGATTTATTAGAGATTCATAGAGTTTGCAACTGGAATTACCTTTTACTGCTTTCTTAGTTTAATTTTCCCTTTCCAATCGTACGTATTATGAGACTGTCATTTGGTTCCACAGTTGTTTATAGTTTTCAATTGGATATTTGTAGTTGAATTATTCATTTCCGCATTATTATCATTTGGATTTGAGATTTATTTATTAGAGTTGGCATGGTGATGGATTTTATTGTGCTGTTCTTTTATATTCGTTGGATTATTTTCAAATCATATCGTGTGGAAAAAGTTTTTAGTGTCTCATTTTCTGTCACATGTTAATTATGGTATTTTAATTCTGTCGCCCAGTGTAGGTTAACAGCGGTGATTAACCACCTCCAATGCTAAAATATGTGGGGTGTCACATTTTGTCACCAATGATTCTGTCATGATTTAAGACTGTGACTAAATATATAGTTTGGTGTAATTTAAACATGTTTATTGTAGACTTGAATTTAATTGAGTAAACCCATTTTTATGTTAAACCCCATGTTTAACTTAAAATTAATTGGCTTATATTGTCTGAAACTCTTGATTATTATGATTTGAATAATTATATACGTTCCATAGTTTAAATGATTAATTAAATCATAATCACATATGTAATGAAGGAATTGATGTCAATCATATATTAATTTCGTCCAAGTGACTCAGGAAGATAAAGTTAGGGTTTTAATGTCAAGATTTGAATTTCAATCCTTAACTATGTTGAAATCGTGTTAATTTTTGTAAGAACTTTTCATAATCATTAATCCGGGACTTAAATGTACATATGAATGGTGTTAGGTTGTTATAGTGCTTCGTGGGTGAGTTTGAAACATTTTGGGGGCTCCAATACAGGGTTTGGGTTGAAGCTATGCTATACGTGGAGAATTGGGGGTGTTACATTAACGAAACACGTCAAAGTGAGAGACTACCACTAGTAATTACTTTAATTAATTTTTTAAAGATTATTTATGGTTTTAATATTGTTTTATAACATTTTACCAATTTCAGGTTGCTGTGATTGCAAAGGAATTTCGATACAACTTAAATATATGGGTGTATCTATTACTTAAGGATCCTGTAGGCACAAGTCGAGAATGAGTTAAATTGAAAGCATACACTAATGGATAACAAGCACAAAATATTCGTGTTAGATCATTTGTAATATTACGAAAGTCCATCTATCAAACCCAAATCCCAACCAACGCTTCTTAAATATTGAAAATGATAATTTGTAATTTGTGATTGAAAATGACCGGGCGACAGTCAATCCTGGTAGAACTAGGATAATTATGTTTCAAATGTGTGTTATAAAGTTATTTTTGGGCAAAATGTAAGCATTAATTACCAAAATTTGCATAAGCCCAAGAGATACAAACAACGATCCCAAGGCTCTAAAAAACAAATCAGAACATATCGGCTGACCTAACAAATTGGGCATAAGGACCAACCCAAAAACACACCATTAAACCCAATGCAAATATAATCAAATTAAATAAAACAATAAAACCCACAAACCCATTTGACCAGACAATTACACTCATTAACAGACGAGTAAAACTCATAACAAACAACCACCACGTGTTAAGCACTGTAAGAAAAACCAATGAGACAGTATCATCCATACTCCATTATCGACCATTAAGAAACAAGAAAACTAATCCTAAATGTATCTTCTCAAAATCAAAAAAATAAAGCCAGGGAAGCACACATTACATCACTCCACCAAGCTCCGACCAAACTAACAAAATCTTAATCCATTAACAAAAAACCAAGAAGAAAACACCCCATTCAAACCTTAACAAGAAAAGAGGTGAGAAAGGATATATTAGTTAAGACCAACACCACTGCAGCTCAGAAGAAGATCCAGAAAACCCCGAAAGAATCAACACTATAAAAGTTCTAGTTTTCAACACAAAATCTATTGAGACAACAACATTAAACAAATAAAAAGAGCATCCCATTCAACCTCATCGTGAAAAGATGTGAGAAAGGCCCGTTTTGAACAAAATCAGCATCACCACATCTCATATAGTATATCCAAGAAACCCTAACAAGCTGTAGAAAGAGCCAAGAAGAAACTCAAGAATCCCATTCAAACACACCTTTAAACCTCCCTAAAGTAGCATGCACGCGAGAAGGATCAATCAAAAGTTTAGTTCATTCTTTAAAACTAATATTAATCCAGAAAATGAATAAAAAACTAACTGTTCTTGTTAAATCTTCAACATGCAGGACATAAGAGATAAACCATAGCAAATTAGTCGAAGCCACAGAGAATCAAACCATCTTCAAGCTAAATAACCCAATTCAAACTCACATAAGATTCCATGCAATCGAGAAAGGTATAAACAAAATGGACTCATCAGATCCTCATGCTCTTACAACTTATAAAGACATTCAAATAAGAAATTAACAAAACCTGAAGGACCCATTCAAACCCAATTCAACGCAAGCAAAAGACCCACAAAAGATAAATATTTGAGTCCAAGTTCTTATTAAACACCATTCTAAAGCCAAAGAATACTTATATAAACCATTATCATGAAGGACTCAGAAGGATAAGGTAGCATCAAACAATCACCGTTGAAACAACCACACTTACGGACAATAACAGGATCTTACATGAACGTAAAACCTCAACTCTTTATAAGAAAATGATTAATAATGAGATCTGAGTATTATCTAATCCCCATCTCATAACCATTTCCCATGAATCATCATTTCTAGTCATTTTAGGCCACCCGAATGTAGTATTTTGAACTATTCACCATTTGGATCACTCGACTTGTTGATAAATATTCTCGTATTTCTCTCTCTTAATATGAAATACATAGAAACTACAAAAGAATGATTATTTATATCCCTCACTAAATTATATTTTTCCTCACCAATATTCTTTGTCATAATTTTATAGTTGATTGCAATTCTATTGCCACCACACAGGTTCTGCACCCTTTCCTAAATATACTAAAAGAAAGCACAATTGAAAAATAAATGTTGGTCATCTCAATACCTACATTACATAAAACACATAAGTTATTAGGTATACTTCCCCATTTTTTCTGTTTGTCTCCAGTCCATAAACTTTCTCTGTAGATAACCCATAGCAAAAAAATCACATTTAGGAAGTCTTCTCTTGAACCAAACCGCCTTATGCCAATTTACTTTATTACCCCTTTATCTAATACTCTCACAAGTTTCACTATATTAATAAACACCACTTTTTTAATCTTTATAATTTACCCAATCCTCCTCCTCTCCTCTAGATCTGACATTAGTAGATTACATAGTAATAAGGTCATTAGATATAGGAATAGGGAAATTCCATTAACCATTCATTATGTTGTCGTTAGATTTAGCTTTAGTATAACTAGCAACATCATACATTATATTTTTAACCAAACTTCCCTCCTAGAGGACCCTGCTCATGCCAATCATTCGCCCATAAATAAGTTTCATTACCATTACCAGTATGATACTTGATGATTTTTCTACCTTCCTCTCTGAGTTTACACAATTTCCTCCCTATCCAAGAGTTGTCCATACCCACTTTATCTATCCATATAATCCATTCTTCGGAACAACACTATGAACCCATTTTACCTAATGAGAATCTTTCTTTCTAGAAATATCCCATATGTGGTTGAGTATGCAAGCTTTATTCCAAGTACATAGATCTTTAATACCCAAACCATCCTCATAGATAAGAAAATATATGTCTTTCCAAGAAACTTTTGCACCTGAGTTTTTAAGGTCTACTCCTGACTACACACATTTCCTAAGAATTAGATCAACTAATTTCATAACACCTTAAGTAAGTAAAAATAGATTAATCCAATATTTATGATTACTCTTAAGGATAGAAACAACAAGTTGAACCCTTCCATCATAAAATATCCATATATTAATCCAAATCTTAACATTGTTGTTGCGGGTTAAATTATCCATCCATGTGGACCAATGAGATAGGGACACCTGTCTTCATACATGTCCACCTCAACGCTTCTTATACACTTGGTTAGCCTCGAGGTACCTGGTTGGCCTACCATCCGACCAACATCAAGAAGGTGAACCATCAAGAAAGGGAAGGGTCATTCATATAGGACTACCAACAGTCATTCCATAGGTGCATTTGAAGATCAATAGTCTCATTTATTGCACGTGGGCATTCCATCTCTTGGTTTCTTAACCATTATAAATACACTACCTTCCTTAGCTCAAGGGAGATAAGTGAGAAATATTACTCTAAGATTATTAGTAATCACCCCTCAACTATAATATTGTAACAGTGGGTGTAGGCTTTTTCCTTAGTTGTACCATGTTAAAAACCTTAGTTGTCTTGCTTACTTTGTTTACTCTTTATTTATATTTATCTGTGATTATAAAATTGTCTACACCAATTTTACACATAAACAGATTGGCTCCTTCTGTGGGAACGACTGCTTGTCATCATTCTCTATCAGTTCTCTTCATTTCATCTTTGATTCCTTCTTTAAATATGACGGATATCCCGAAAAATAGTCTTGTTGTTAGAGGTAATACTTTCACTCCATCTGCATCGCATAGAGCAGCAGATCTCCAAGGGACCTTAATCAACCTCGCCAAAGGGCAAGAGGCAATGGAGTAAATGGTAAGGCAGCTAGCACAATCACTGTAATCCAGATCCACCGCCGCACCATCCCATAAAACAGAAATTCCACCTCCTCCTCCCAAAAGAGAAAGAAGTCAATATTTCAGATCCTTACACGACAGGTCCTATCGCCACGGAATAACTTCTGCAATCAAATCCACTAAAATCTATGATGGTTTGTCTTTCACACCTGAGCGACCCAGCGCCTTGGAGAAGTTTAGTAAGGCCTCTGCCTTTGATCGTCTTGGACCCCGCGAAAATAGAGGATACCATAGAGAACCGACGAGGTCCCATAAGCACTAGGAAGTGTTAGTCAGGTCTAAAGTAAGTATCTGAGGATTCACACGTACCGAAAAGACTTCTCAGGAAGAGAGCTCAGCACAAATGCGTGGTAGAAAGTCCAAAGTTGTATCTACCAAATCTAAACTAGAATACCACTCTTAGAAGGAATCCATACAGAGATTAGAAGATCACTTGGGGAAATGGCCAAAAAACCCTTTACAAAGAAGTTTTGTGAAGGGATCTCCCTTCATTCCAGCTATTGTGGGCTTCCCTACACCATCCAAATTCAAGCCACCAGAAGTTACTCCTAAGTATGAGGTTAAAATCGATCTTATCCTCCATATATAACAGCAACAGGATGCGAATGATATTTACTCCATTCTTGATGAGATGCATTACCGAGCTTACTCAAGTACCATCACTGGATCATCCCAGATATGGTATAACAACCTACCCCGAGGATAGATTTCTAGATTTTAGCAGGTCGTCAAATTCACTACACCAAAATGGCCAAATTGTCACCTTTCAGTCGGTCACCCTTATCAAGGTCATTGACCGTGACAAAAAATACGCGTTTTATGTCACGGTCATTGACCTTGACACGACCGTGACAAAGAATTATCACGGTCATTGACCGTGACAAGGCCGTGACAAATTTACTTATCACGGACTTGTCACGGTCAATAACCGTGACAATTCTTTAAATAATTGTCACGGTCAATGACCTTGGCAATTCTTTAAATAATTGTCACGGTTAATGACCTTGACACGACCGTGACAATGTTTGCAGCAAAAACCCTTTCCCCCTTCTTTTTTTCCCTTACCGCCATTCCCTCCCTCTCTCTCTCTCGCGACACTGCTCTCTCTCTCTCTCTCTCTCTTCCATTTATATATATGTTTGTGTGTATATATGTGTGTATGTGTATATATATGTGCGTGTGTGTGTGCGTGTGTGGGGGGTGGGGCAGGGTGGGGGTAGGGGGTTAAAAATATAAATAAATAAGTAATTTTCTATAAATTTTCAAAAATAATAACCAAAAATGTAAATGTAAATAATATCCAAAAATGTGGTGGGGGGAGGGGGTGGGGGTGGGGGTGGAATTTTCTAACTAAAAATATGATAATATTTTGTCATAATTTGTTAAAACTATGTAAACCTTAGTATGAATGCAAGGTTAGTGATAGTTAGAATTGTGTAAATGTTAGAAAAGTTTTAGAATTCATATGTTAAATTTAATTATATAAATATTTAAATTGATAATAATTTTATTCATGAAATTAATTCAATTAGGTAAAACCCTAGATAATTTTTTAACAGAATTTGATAATATTATATAAAGTTTAGTAAATTCACAAAATGTTGCCAATTGTATGTTTTTAGGAATATCATTAGTTACTTTCGTGCCCAACTATGTAGAATCTGTACACATGCATGTTGTTAGAAAGTCTTAAACTTAATTCTCACTTTAATTTGTAGAATCTCTGTACTTGGTTGGATTTATCCCTTTATGATAATGAAATTTATGCTCCAATTATAATTATCTCATGTCATAATTTTATTGATAAACAATAAATGTAGTTGTCACGGTCGTGGTGGGGGGAGGGGGTGGGGGTGGGGTGGTGGGGGTGGGGTGTGTGTGTGTGTGCGTAGGTGTGTGCGTAGGTGTGTGCGTGGCGGGGGGAGGAGGGCAAGGGGTGTGGGGGGGGGGTGGGGTGGAGGGGCAATTTTAACAATTGTATATCTTTAATTAAGAAACTGTATAGCTTTAATTGTAATTTTAATTGTATAGTTTTAGATGAAAGTAAATTAATAATTAGTGCCAATTTCATATGAAAGTAGGATTGTCCCTCATTGTAAATTAGTAAATTAATAATTGTATACTTTAATTGTTAGTTTAATTGATGAAATGTTGGGTTGGTTAGTTTTAAAAGTGGCATGACGTGTGCGTGTGTGTGGTGGGGGTGGGGTAGGGGTGTGTGTATGTGTACTATTAACATTTTTTTTATCTGTACTAATAACATTTTTTTACAGCAAAAATGTCTCCTTCAGATATTAAGGCGAAGATGATGATGTTGTTTATGATGATGACGTCTGGGCTCGGTGGTAGCGGAGGCGACGAGGGCTCCTCCGCCCCTAGGCTCCCCAAATATGGAAAATTTGGGATTACCGTCGAGAACAAATCGGAGCTATTAGCGAGATCCCTCGAGCTGCTAAAGACGGTCATCGGCCCGGGGTTTATGAGTTGGAAGGAGGTTCCATATGAGCTCAAGTTAGATATTTGGGCGGCACTCCAGGTAATGTATCTATATTTATATTTATATGAATATTTATATTTCAATTTCAATTTCAATTTCAATTTCAATTTCATATTTATATTTATATTTATATTTATTCGCAACTAACATTGTATTTGTTGGACATGAACAATTCAACTTGGATCCAAAGCTACGCGATCCCGTGTTGGAGCAGATTAGGGAGCAACTCAAGTCGTGAAAAAAAATATGCGGGCACGGTACTTTGGGAAAACACGAGAGTCGATTATCCAATGGCGTGAATCTGTCCCCCCCCCCCCCCCCAAGGAGCCGATTGCATTGGCACAATGGCAGAAGTTCATTGACAATGAGATCGAGGATCGACAATTGGCATCTCGCCAATCGGGGAGGGAAAATCGGGCAAAAAAGACGGACGTGCACTACTCCGGCCGGACCTCTTACGCCGAGGTGGAGCATAGGATGCAGGTAAGATTTAATTTTTCTATAACTACAGAAATATATTATTCTTCATTATTTTACTTTGCGGGGCCGATACTAATTTTACTTTACTTTATTTTATTTCAGGGGGTAGGGAGTGGGCCAGGGGGTAAGCCACATAGGCTCGATACTTATGTGGCTCTTCGGACGAAGAAAGGGAAGGACAAGGAGGTGTCCCCGAGCGTCGCCGCCCCGATTGTAAGTAATCCGACAGTTTAATTTTTGTTAATTAAGTTATAATTTTTTAGTTTACTTATTTTACTAATCATATGTTTTTTGTCGTTTCAGGCAAAGCTTAAGGAAGTGCATGAGTCGCAGTCTGATTCTGACAAGGCATCTCTGTCCACAGATGCACTCAGCCAAGTGCTTGGCTCTGATCGCAAGGGGAGGACAAGGGGGGTGAGCTCGCGGGTGGCCAAATCTAGGATCATCGGATTGGAGATGAGAGACACCGGGTTGGCTCGAATGGTGGATTCACACGACACGAAGCTGTCCCATTTGGAGGCGATGGTCCAAGATATGTACGCATTCATGAAGCGTACCTTGGGCGGAGACCGTAAAGGGAAAGGAAAAGGGAAGGAGAAGGCGGTGGAGGAGGAGGTGCGGGAGGACGAGGCGCAGGATGACGAGGATGTGGACCTCGCTGCTTCATCACCGACACGTTCGTACTTCGATGATCAACTTCCCTATTTGGCGCCCTTCAACAGACCAATGTCGACACTTGGTTGGCCGAGCATGTTCATATTGGACGTATTTGATGGCCAGCGGATAGGGCGGGGGTTGAGGGACCCGAATATCGTCGAGGGTGGAATAGTTCATGGACGTGCGCTTCAAGAGATGGAGTCCAGGGTGCTCGTCACGCATGTCATACTCGAGAAGGAGAACTCTCTATTGTGGTTACGCGAACAATGCGGCACGACGTATATTAGTGGGTGCGTCAATTCGTATGTCGTGTGGCCTACTCACCTCCTCAGTTTTACCCAAGACATGTAGTAACATTATTTTTAAGTTTGTCCATTTTAATTATATTTGGATTATATCGTCATGTATATTATTTCTATTTTGAATATTTGGATTATATGGCCATGAATATATATTTGCATTATCTTTAGTTTGTTTGGATATATGATGTTTGGAACAGGTACAACGTTGCTATAACAGGTACAAATATATTGTTGGGCAGTGGCAGTGGCCATACTGCCCAGCAGATTTTTTTTAAATTCTGCCCAGAATTGTCACGGTCATTGCCCGTGATAATTTTTTGAAAAAGGGTCACGGCTTTGTCACGGTTATAAACTGTGACAAACGTGTCACGGTCATTGACCGCGACACGACCATGACACAAAACGCGAGTTTTGTGTCAAGGTCAATGACCGTGACACGACCGTGACAAAAAAAGTTGTCTCGCCTCGAAATGTCACGGTCATTGACCTTGACAAGTTGGATTTATCAGGGTCAATGACCTTGACAATAGTGCAAATTTGGTGTAGTGATTGTTCATTAGTAATTTCTACTTTGGGGTAAAACCAGTTAAGAGAGTATCCCATTTACTGAGTGTTCTTCAAAAACCTGGGGAAACTACTCGAGAGTATAATACTCACTTCAATAATAAGAAGTTTGAGGTAGTAGATTACTAAGAGAAAACTTTTATCAGTTCCTTGATGAGTGGATTACTCCTTGAAAAGCTTTGTTATGCATTGTCAAAAGATCCTACTAAACATGATGGAGTTAATGGAAAACGCTGGTAAAATCATGAACGCCGAGGAAGTTATGGCTGCTAAGCAGAGTCCCATATCTAAATCTGATTGCCAAAAGAGCTCAGATCAGAAGGCCGAAAAGCCTAAGATGTATGCGGAGTATACCCCACTAACCATAGGCGTAAACCACATATTGGAAAAGATTAGGGGGAGGAGGGACTTGAAATGGCCTGGGAAGTTGAAATCACTGCCCAACCGGAGGGATAAGTCCAAATACTGATATTTTCGTAAATATCATGGGCATACCACCGAAAAATGTATTGTCTTAAAAATGAAATGAAATCTCTCATTCATCGAGGGAAGCTGACAAAGTTTATTGATCAAACTGAAGGTCAGGACTTTAGAAGGAGGTCAGAATCACATTGCAAGGATAAAGAGGACAAAAAGAGAAATCGGCATGATGATTCTGAAGATGATCCAGATCTGTAGAAAAAACCCTAAGAACCAGAACTTGATATAAAAATGATATTTTTTTGCTATAGTTATATTGCATGAGGAGATGCTAGAGGCGAAAATGTAGTTGCCGAAAGGAAGGCCTACTTAAATCAGGTCGAAGCCTATTCCTATATCTGGTAAATTAACCTATGGTTATCCCATAAAGGTTAATAAAGACAAGTTGGTCATTAGCTTCTCCAAAATAATTTATTAGTAGTATTTTACCCTTATAATGACCCGTTGGTTGTCACCTTCAGTGAAAAGACAAGACTATGTGATAATTGATTAACTTCGCAACTTTCTAATATAGCACACTTATTTAATTTCAGCCCCTAATCATTCATCTAAGGTGCGTGTGTCAATCGATAAACAAATAAAGCATGTGACACAAAAAATATGCTGAGACACAGAATTCAGGAAAAAACCCCTTTCGGGTAAAACCTTTATTTCACTATGAATATACAAGCCGCAACTTACAATTACATAGAGAAATCTGCAATGGATCAACGCGCAGCCAACCCACAAAGACACGCAGTCTTGAACTCAACAAGAGAATACACGCAGCACCCTCCAAGGACTCGCAGCCCCAAACAACGAAGAAAGAACCGCAGCTCTCATCAATGACACGCAGCCATAAAACTTTGTAGAGACTCCCTCAGCAATGACACGCAGCCCTCGGTTGCAAAGATCTCCCCACAAAGATTGAACAATAGCAAAGCTTGTGTTCTAGGTTTCCAAAAGATTCACAAAAGTAATTGGGATTTTTGTGTGTGAATCAAAAAGATGTTTGATACATCAAAAAATGAAGTCTTGTTGTGTTTGTACTCTTAAAAACGTTTTCTCAAAGACTTAAAGAAATACACCATCGAAATAGTTATATATATAGGAAATATAAGATGGTGGATAAAAATCTGACGGAACTGCTCGAGTTTATCCCAGGCGGACCGGTCCGGCTAGGAGGCGGATCGGTCCGATTTACCGGATCGATTCTTATAAAATATGGCTCCATCGGTTCGCATTCGATCCGGGGTCTACTGGACCTCGAGCAAGGCGGATCGGTCCGGGTAGAGGGAGGATCGGTCCGGTAGCAGATCGGTCCGGTAGGGAGGCGGACCGGTCCGGTTTTCCCAGAAAAATAAATGCCTCATTTTGCTTGAAAAAACTTACTTCTTATTTTTATAAAAAACATTTTATAAAAATTTCCCAATACAAAATATGAACTTTAAGGAACGTAAAAACAAAATTTTACCAAGTTCATTCTCGCAGAGGCTATGATGTTTAAGACACTTTGATATTCGGATCCGTTGTTGTAGATGCGATCTTGAGTTTCTTCAACAATGTAACGGCGTACGACATATAAATTGATAATGGACAAAAATGTCCTTACATTCAGAATACATGAAACATGAATTACGACAATAGTAGTTTGGCCAATGTTATGTTCTATAACTGTTTTCATAACCTAGGGCTACGATACATCAAATTAGAACCATATAATACCCTTGATTAGTTTTTCTGGGTTAAAATGTCTATTCTTTGGGAACTGTCAAGTTGGAGATTTTAATTGGCACTTGGCCAATAAGCAGAACTAAAAAAATTATTTTTTGGTCTAAGACAAGAATATTTAGTCACCTATAATATGATTCTCGACAGGGTTGGGTTGAAGAAGTTTGAAGTAGTAACATCCATAGTTCATTAATGTCTAAAGTTACCCAATCATTATGGAGCCGGCATAGTGAAGGGAAACTAGGTGGAGGCCATAGAATGTTATTATTCTTCAACTGACCAGGATGAGGTGAAGAAACTCACCACTACTTACCAGATTGATACCTTAGATCCACGAGAGGAAGCTAACTTAGTCAAGGGATAAGTGGTGGAGGTTACACAAATGATAATATTGGATGATATAAAGCTAAAAACGACTATTCAGTTTGGCTCAAACCTAGCATCGTCCCTCAATATGGAATTAATCACATTTCTTAAAGAGCGAAAAAATGTGCTTGCTTGGTGCCATGAAATAGGCACAAACCCAAATTCATATGTCATGAGCTTAATATAATCAAGGATGCCAAGCAAATCGAGAAGACGCGAAGGATATTTAATCCCGAGAAGAATGTCTCCATTCAGGACGAGGTTGATAAATTATAAAAGGCCAAATTCATAGAGGATATAAAATACCCAGAATAGTTGGCCAATGTCACAATGATAAAGAAAAAGAACGATTAATTACGTATGTGTGTGGATTTAAACTCCTCCATCATTTTAGCATTCTCAATTTCCAAAAATAATGCTCCCTCACTCTGAACAGCTTCATAATACTTCTTAAACTTTTCAGTTCATTTCTGAGGGCATTATTTTCCTTTTCCAACATAGTGATCACCTACCGAGCACTCTCTAACAGAAATTCCTTCTTCCTGAAGGTCGAGGAAATGTCTTGGATCTTTTTGTCAAAACCCCAGTGGCACTCAGTGCCTCATACTTAGCTTCATAATTAGAATGAAGCTAATTCAAGGAGAGGATGTGATCGTCTTACAACTCTTCGATCATTTCATAGTAGGCTGCATTATTGGCCACAGCTCGATTAAAAAGACTATGAAGATGAACGTAAGCCTCTTTAACTTAGTTGCATGCCTCATCACCGAGCAACCCTTCTAGCTCAGCCTCAATTAGGGTTTCATGCCAGCACCAAAAATTCTAAGGCTACGTTTCATTAAATCAGTCATAATGGATATTATTGCATTCTTCCAGGAAATGAATTAAAAAATAAGAATATAAGAAATAATCTTCGCAAGATGATAAATAAGTACTGTTACAGATGAAAACCAACGAGCTAACCAAGCCAAACATTTCATTTATTATCAAAAAAAGGTGAATAGTTTATTTCATTACAGCCAAAATAGGAAAGGAGAAAAATAAAATTTAAACAAAAAAAGTACATGAGGAAAGAGATATCCATCACACTTTGAGAGAATTACACCTTCTCTTTTTCCTTTGTTTCTACTTCTGGAGGAATGGCTCCAACTCCAATAACAGGCACCAAAGAGCACTCACCTACCCCTTCTTCATCATCTACTTGCTCTTCCAAATTGGGAGGGGTACCAGACTCATTTCTCAAAAATAATTCCGAATTGACATTGGTGCCAACCTCCTTCAGAGCATTGGTCCAATTATCCTTGAAGGAAACTTTCTTCATTTATTCAATCTGCACAGCGATGATAGCAAAGGCCTTATCTCAGCCCCTGTTAAAGGCATCCTCCTTATCCTTCTTATTTCGAGCCTTCAGCTCCAAAACCCTTTTCTTCTCGACAACAACTTCTATGGATGAATTAGTAGCCATCTACTCATTAGTCTTAACTTTTTCCTTCGTCTGACTCAGTTTGTCATACAACTCGTTCTTCTCCTTATCATGGGCATCCTTAATGGACACAATGGACTCATTTAATCCCTTGAAGTCTTCCTCCACATCAGCTGAGGATGACCTTAACCTAACATCCCTTATCACTAATTGGTCATAGTTGACCAGGAACTGCAAAATAAGGAAATAATAATGTAAATATCAAATACACGTAAGGAAAATGGAAAGCACTAAACGAAAGTGGTTAAACAAGTTACCAGTGCCAAATTTTGATTAGCCCTCTCCAATAAACGGCCTCTAGACAAAAGAGCCTATGTCGACCTATAAGTAGGAAGAAATCTTGGGTGGATCAATCCCCTAGCCAGACCAGGGTTCACTCTCACAGACACAGAATCTACAGTAGCCTGGTCGGCTGAGGTCTTTTGTACCCACTCCAGTATTTTAGCAGGACCCCTCTTAAGTCTCTTGAACGGAGGTCCTATGGTCCTTATTTCATCAACACTGATAACTATTGGCCTCTTGCCACCAGCAATAGCCTTCTTAGGTGGGGGAAAAGGCAAGCCAGGAATTAAATTGGGAATTCTCCTCTTTCTCATTATAGACACCACATTCTAGTACCCCCCTAAGTTGCTCCTTAAGTCCCTAGCTCTGCTTTATTTCATTAAAAACCCTAGGTTGCACTTTGAGTACCGATCTAGAGGCCATCGGGTGCTCCCGAGCCCCGATTTGACTCCAATGGACTTCATCGTCAGAGAAAACTCTCTTTGAATCTTCTAAGGGCATTTAAACCCCTTTCCAACGGTCTTCCCCATGTGCAAAATAATATAATGTTCGGATGAAAGATTAGTTTTCCCCTAAAAATTGATTCTACGGCAACCGGGCGCTCTCGAGCTCCGTTTGACGTAAGTCAACTCTTCAGCTCGAATGAGACTCAATGAATTTCCGAAGGGCACTGGATACCCTTTCCAACGGTCCACCCCATGCATGATTCTAACTTATGATACGAACAAATGACTTATTTTACTCCGACAGGTCACTAGGTGATTTCGGGCCCCGATTGACCAAGGTCAACTATTCGAACCTAGCGGAACTCTTTGTAATGTCAAAGTAAATCTCCTAACCTTTCTAATGGTCTACCCCGTGCATGATTTTGACTTACCATGCGAACGAACGATCCACTTTCATTCGATGATCTCCCGTCCAAAAGTTCGACATGCGCTCCCGAGCCATTTTTTACCCAAAGTCAACTCCCGGGAGTGGTCCAAACAACAATTAAAGGTCTCTAAATTACATTTTTAACGGTACGGACGAATGTCCCTCTTTACTCCGACAGGTTACCGAGTGATTAGGTCAACTATCCAAACTGAGCGAAACTCTTTGTAATGTAGAAGTAAATCTCCTAACCTTTCCAACGGTCTACCTCGTGTGCGATTTTGACTTACCATGCGGATGAATGATCCGTTTTCGTCCGATTTTCTCACGTCCTAAGGACCGACGTGCACTCCTGAGCCATATTTGACCCGAAGTCAACTCTCGGGAGTGGTCTAAAGAACTCTTAAAGGTATGTGAGTTACCTTTCTAACGGTATTCCCCGTGCGCAATTTGGATCAACGGATTACGTTCTACGATCATTTTTTGAAGAAAATCTGCACGAGACTGCAAATTGGCAGGTCCAGATCCCTGCCTATCGTCAGTGTGTCTAGGGTCACCTACCAATTGGAAAGACAAGGGCTGTGCCAATTGATAAACCCCTGACCCTATAAAAGGAGGGCATGACCTCACTACCAAGCAGACCAAGAGGTCAGATTAATCTGCATCACTGATCTCAACAACATTCTCTGGAAATTAGCGAAGTTCCTCCACGTGAAGTTCCATTCAAGTTTACATTCCCATCCTCTTCATACCCAATTTAATAAATCACAATCTATCGCATCCAACATCCATCTCACATTCAAGGGAGTTCACACAAGATGAAAAATCATTCTTCAAAGAAGGTCCATTTCCTTCCCTCTCTCTTTTAATTCCTTATTTTTTCATAAATTTCATTAGATTCATAATCTAATTCCTACTTTAGTTCAAACCCATTTATATCTACATTTTTATTAGTATATTGCACATACTTTTATTTTCTATAAAAAAAAAGAGGGTTATGCCCATAAATTCCGAACGGGATTATCCCTTGCACTTTTTCATAACTAAAAACACATTTTTCTACACACATACATATAATAAAATCCCGTTCGGATATATGGGATAAACCCCACTCCTATGCCGCATCCGAACTATGTGAACTTTGATGCCTTTATAGGCTATGTAGGCATTTCAGAATAAAACCCGAGACTCTAGTCCAATTTTATAATTTTCCTCATTTTCATTCTTATCATATTCTTGCGTTAATATACATATAATGTTTGTTAGCATTTCGTCCAACACATATTGTCGTTTTATAATAATGATATATATCGCGATAAACGCACAAATCATATTTTCTATATATACTATTTTGGGTACATTCCTATGGATGACCTCACTCCACCTTTCCCATGGTGTGAGTTGAATGATTCTAATCTCTATTATATATATACACACACACACACACTTCACGGAGAAGTAAAGGAAAATAACAACACTAGCCCATGAGAGACCGAAAGGGCGGGATAGGTGCCTAACACCTTCCCATTCCGTAACTTAGTCCCCGAACCTTCGAACTATTGGTTTAGTATGCATCAGTTTGTATCTGATGCCCTCCTCTCAAGGCGGAGACATGTTTTTTTATCTGTTTTGAGCAAAATAGACTGCAGACTTTATCTTCTTACATTTACCCCACACCGAAGACGGTCGAAGCTCCCTCAAGCGGGACGCGAGACCTCTTTAAGCCCCCTCCCCCTAGCTCGGATCGGGATGGCCACACCCATGTCTTCAGCGGGCAAGGTTTGGATGGTGGTGATGTTAAAGGAATCAAACGAAGAAGAAGTTAATCCAAGATCTAACTGTCTCTCTACCCCAAAAGACTCTGGAACTGAAGAGGTGGAAACTGGTTTTTCTTCTAGATTGATACGGGTTTGGGTATATCTTTCGTAGGTTGGGCAATGAAAGAGATAATGAAACTCTTTTATTCCATCAAGATGAATGACAGCCTAGGATTCTCTTCCTCTATCCTTTGATGTATCGACCAATGAAACTTTAATTTGTCAAAGTTGACCTCCGAGTCACGGGGACACCTCTTTTCACCTCCTTTTGTAGCAAAAACCAAGTACAAATTATTAGGTGGCACATTATCAAACAATTAGCAGGCATAAAAGAGAATCAGTGCAAGATGATGGCCGACCTATGCCATGCCCTCCCTTGGGGCACTTGGGACTAGTGTATTTAACCCCCTCAGGAAGGGGGCATGTTGCCAATTCTTGATCACCAACCCATAATCCCAATAATATTTATTAGAATCAGACAGGTTAACTACTAAATCGATATTACCTGTCTGGTCTTCAGGTAATATGTGTTGTCTCTTGTAGTTCCCCATTTATAACAGTACATTAATTCATTAATCCCTATGTGGGTTCTATGGACTTCATTCAAACGATTGACCCCATTCACAACTCGCCATATAATGGGGGGTACCCTAGCAGGGACTGCATCGAAGTACTGACAGAACTCTAAAAGTAACTGATATGGGGGGAAAGTTATTCCACACTATACTATATATATGGTGGGAATTAAATGACCCTCATCTAAATATAGGGCATCTAATAGTCCATCCACTATCTCCAAATATACCCAACTAAGAATTTTCCTTTTTATAGCACCTCGTGCATTCCGGTGTCGACCGCCACCAAGACTACACCGGGTGTTACTAAATTAAATGTCATTCTTAGCATGTGACAGATATGAGACATATAAAAATTTCATTCCATAAGATAATAATTAAATTTATCCAATAAATTATTAACCATTCATGCAATAATAAATATATAACCATGCTAATCTTCAAAATAATCCGACTCCAAATAAATATAATCCCAAATAAAATTATCCAACTGTAAACATCTGAATAAACGCTTAGATAACTGTGGAACCGATATGCCCGCCAAATCTATAATAAAAGTCTCATAATAAGTGCGACGGAAAGAAAAATAAATCTAACTACTAAGCATCTAAAATATACTCCAGTCTCACTTCCAACAATATCTCCAATACTCCTATGCAGCTACTTCAGTGTTATACTTGAAATGTCAGTCAATGCACTGGGTCAGATCCCACCCCCATGAATATAAGCTACTCTCCCAAATAAGGGTCCATGAACCCAAATAGTAGCATTATATGTAATAAATACCACAATTGAACATTTTAATTTAAACGAGATAATTATTAACGTGCGAGTAAAATAACTACGACAATTTAAAACACGCAACTAAGCCACCCCAAAAGTTTAAGTCCAACTTATTATAACAATTTGTCAATTACTTTCAAAGTCACCATCTTTATTAAATTGATTTATCACAATATTATTATCTATAATAGCGGTGCCGTCACAGCCAGCCGACCCTGTTGTATGTCCTGCACTTATTCGGGTCCGTCTCAAGTTTTACATCACACACACATTCCCTTCGCTATAGCCATCCAGCCTATATTTAGTCAGTGTTGCACTTATTGATGAGGTTTCATGCACGACACGTCATAATAGCCAATATATCCGTACTTTATCAACCTTGCACTTATTACGACACCACACACCCACATGTCGCAATAGCCAGCCAACCCGTTTAACTGTCATTCTGGCACTTATTAATGATGCTAATTCATTTTAATACTCGTTTATTATCTTGGGAATTAATTCTTAATTTTTCAATTACTTTAAATTACCCCACCCTATTATAGAGCATAATTCTCGAATTTACCCCTAGCCCCAAACCTAGAGGTCTCCAAAACAGAAGTAGACATACCCGATGCTATATGATGAATTTCTATCAATTACATCTTCCTAGTCTTACACCTAGGCTATCCAAATCAATGGAACGACACCAAAATCAGCCCCACCTAGGAATACTCCATCCGTGAATATCTATATGAACTAGTGTCATAATTAGAAAGTGTTAACCGCAGCTAAGGCATACCCATTAGTCCAATACCTGGAAAGTTTTTCTAAAATTAAGATGAGAGAATACTACTCGAAATTTCATCATCCCCGCAATGTCGAATATAATTAAATCAATAAATCGTACAATCCAATTTATTAACAAATACACAGTTTCTCAAATAATCATAATTAAACTCATTTGTTCAATCAATCGTCATAATTTACACAATTGATTTTATTCAACAAATGTAATCTCAGCAGCATGCGAATTTATGAAGCGCATAACAATAATTCATTTTTATCATACCTACATAATTTCATATGATTACCCAAGTCCCTTTTTTCATTTAGAAAGCGCAATTATGATTTTCTACATGCAAACCTACCTCCATAATAGCAAAAGTAAATCTCTACCCTAAGCACATAAGGGTTATGAGTTTTAATTCATATTAAGATTTCCCACAAAACAAACCCAAATTAGTTTTCACTTTTCCTAATTAAGGTTTCTAATTTATTTTAAGACTAACATATAAATTAAGGTTTAGGCAAAATTTAAAAAGCATAATACTAAAGAGAGACAATAGAAGTATTCATGCCTGCTGAAAAGTCGGTTGAAAATTCTGATTAGAGGTTGTGTTCCTCTAGAAAAATTAATAAAGACCCGTTCTTGAACAATCTTGAGAAAACACCAATTAAACCTTCAAAACTTGAGTTGAATCTTGATAATATTTGTGGCTAGGGTTTGTAGATAGAAGAAGATGAAAATATAGAGGATTACTGCTCTTTAGATTTATAATAATGAGTGTTTAAAAGCCTAACGCTAGATTAGTAATATATAAAAAAGTTGAAGAATTTTGGTTAAAAACGCAACTAATAAAAACGCTCAGACCTATGCGATCTGGCGAGGATGAATCGATTCTCCCTCTAGGCCGAATTGATTCAGACCTGTTCAGGTCACTAGGTTTCCCCCAAAAATGAGCATAAGATTATAAAATCCCAATTTCTCCCCTGATTTCAATTACGATTAAAATCCTACTTTCCATAAATAAAATCCAATATATTAAATTGCTAAAAATAATTAAATCCAAAAAATTTATTTTTCTAAATTCTGAATTAATTAAATTAATGGTATAAAATCAATGGGGTGTTACACTTTTCTCTCTAAACTCTTTTAAAAAGCATTCGTAAAAAATATACACCATTTTCGAAAGTAACAAAGCAAAAGAATGGGGTAAAGAGGAAGGAAGTTTTACAGAGTTCTCTACAACAGTAAAAGGATCTCAAGAACAGTAAAGGAAGTTTGAGGGACATAATAAAAAGTTGAGTTCAAAAGTTTGAGATAAAGAGAAATGGGGGGAAACTCGGTTCTTTTATAGATCCAACAGATTCACCTCGAAGATTGGGAATGAAAAATATTCACTGAACCAATGATTGAACTTCTAACGGTCGCACGTATCCCAAAAGGGCAAAACGACCATCGTACCCTTTAGTGATTCACTATTTTTCAAATTATTTACAAAAAATGCCACTGCACTGGTATAGTGGTGAAAAACAATTTCAAGTCTTAGAGGTCAACTTCCGACCGCCACCATATCTGGGCGTCGAGCTACTTTTTCGAGTAAATACTCCATCCTTTCAGTAAATCATCAAGCATGGAGCATTGGGGGCTTTTGTTGTGGGCTAAATTATTCATCCATGAGTCCAATGAGATAGGGACGCATGTCCTCATTCATGTCCACCTCAATGCTTCTTATTCACTTAATGGCCTACATTCCGACCAACGTCAAGAAGGTGAACCATTAAGAAAGGGAAGGATTATTGGCATGGGACTACCAAAAATCATTCCATACTGCATTTGAAGATTTATAGTCTCAATTATTGTACATGGGCATAAATGCCTGAATATATAAAGGCATTCCATCTCTTGGTTTCTAAACCATTATAAATACATTATATCTCTTAGCTCAAAGGATACAAGTGAGCAATAGTACTCTGAGCTTGTAATCACCCCTCAACTGCAATACTACCGTGGATGTAGGCTTTTTCCTCACCTGAACCACCTTAAAAACCTTGGTTGTCTTACTTACTTTGTTTGATCTTTATTTATATTTATTTATTGATTATAAAATTGTCTACACCAATTTTAGACATCAACACTTGCTTATTAGTTTTTCCACTAGGTTTCTACAATCTTGGGATTTATATCTAGTAGATATTAGACCCCAAGATACTTGATAAGAAAATATTCAATTTTCATCCCCATTAATTCACCCAATATTTTCCTAGTATCATCAGCCACTACAACAAAGAATATCTCACATTTAGATTTACTTGTCCCCAATCTAGAAATATTATGAAAATCTCTAAGAACATCATCAATAATCTTTAAATAAACATCATCAGCCTCAACAACAATAAACAAGTCATCAGCAAACATAATATGGGATAAATTAAATTGCTTATAAAGATGAAAACAAATGTTTTAGTTGTTAATTTTATCATCCAAAATTAAAGACAAAAATTCCATAACCAATAAAAAGAGATAAGGAGAAAGGGAATCCCTTTGCCCAAGACCATTAGTACCTTTGAACCACCCATTCATACCACCATTCATACAAATAGAATAACTAGCAATTTGGGCACATTCCATAATCCAATTCACCACATTACTAGGAAACTATATAACTTCAAGAATGTCTTTCACAAAACTCTAGTTCACAGAGTCATAAGCCTTCATGATATCTATTTTAAGGGCACATATAGGGTCACCACTATTCTTGTGATACCCTTTAAGTAATTCTTGCATTAATAGGACATTATCATAAATACTTCTCCCATGGACAAAGGCAAATTGTCTATTATTAAGCAAAATAGGAATAATCCCCTTAATCCTATTAACAATAATTGTAGAAACAATCTTGTATGTCGTATTACAACAAGATATAGGTCTAAATCTTTCATATGTTATAAATTTATTTGTTGCAATATTTTTATGAACGACTTGTGTCAAATTATATTTCAAATTCTATCAAAATATTATTATTAGTAGTAGTATTATTAATGTGGGTAAAAAAATATACCACCAATAAATAATAGCGTGATACATGGCAAGTGGGGCCGATCAAGATGATAACCCACACTCGATCTAGTAAGATAAAGGCGACGAGAGTCCATGATAAAGTAAAAGCCAACACTACACAAAAAATGTCATTATGTAAGTGTTTCAAAATTTGTCAAATATAAGTATGTATACAAATTTTGTAGCGGTTCAAAATAATTACTGATTTTGTAAGTGTTAAGGATCGTTACAAAATCAATGAATTTAGTAACTATTAATAACCTTTACAAATTGAAATTAGATTGTAATTGAAATTTCGAAACCGTATCTAGATTAATTATATATTTTAACTCTTAAAATTCATTACAAACTAGAATTACATTTGAAAAATAATTAATTACAAAACAAGTGAATCTTTTTCCTAGTCCTAGTTACTCTTTTTCATTGTCATCTCAAATTAGTGACATTCAAATCCATCACTCTATATTGATAATACAAAATGGGATTTTACATAGTTTAAAATCACAACCAATTAAAAATTTAATTCGTAACCCATAAACATAAATACATACTAATATAATCTCAAAAGTTATCCCCATTTCAAACAAAAGATAACAAACCAAGTTTATGAATTTATACACAAGATGAAACTTGGGGAAGTGGAGAAACAAACTAAATATAAATGGTTATAACGTTAATTACTTCATTTCGTAAAAGATAATACATAGTAACTAAAATGTAACTATTTACATTCTCGTGTCTTGCATTGCAGGTATGAATCTATTTTGCCTGAGAGAATACGATGATTTCTTTTCCTGTAAGAATGTCTCCATCTTGATCGAGAGGATATTGTCACTTCCTCAATTCCTCGTAGATAGTTCATGTAATTAATCAAGAGACAACATTATATACATACACTATGTGTAACCCGTGCGATGCGTGGGCTAGGCTAGTGTGATAGTAATTTATCACCAATTAGTTCAAGACAAATACAAAAAAGCATTTCATTAGTATACATTAATCCGCCATAACCAAGCATTATTATTCCAAATGTATTATAATTTAGAATTGAAAAAAGAATGAAAATCTAAAAAAACTTCATTTATACACCATAGAATTATGGACATTTTTATCGAAAATCCAAAACCAAGAGATATAATGTATGTTATCAATATGACCAAACTCTTACTAAAAAATAAACCTATATATACAATAAGGAACTGATGAGAATGCACTAAGTTTTTAAAGAAAATATTATGGTCCTTTATGGAAGGGTGAATGGGACTACAATTACTTCTTTGGAAATATATTTAATATGCATTACATTTGTTTTATCAACAAAACACAATAGGCTTTGAGTTTTATGTTTTCTTACAAAAATAGGCAATGCAGTATATTAAATACAAACATAAAATAGCAAGCTAATCTTGAGCTAAACAAAATAGGCTAGTAGGGCCTTATGCTAAATTAATTAAATAACAATAATAGAGACCTACAATTGGAATGGAGTATGAAATAATAATTGTGATCATCTAATATAATAACATTGCAACTTAAATGTTGACATAAATTATATATTTTTATTTAAAATCAATTTATATGATTTTTTATTTATTATCAGCATCTTACATGTTTTGTAAACATAAATTTAGTAAAATATTATTTATCATAGTAACTATATACATATTCAAAAGCATATGCAAATTATTGATTCAAAAACATCCATCAAACGAAATCCAAATGTCGTTGCACGAAGCAGATGAGAAAATGTTTGAGTTGGTAATCACTACACCAAAAACAGTAATCTGCCACGGTTAAAACGGTGCCAGATCAAATCTAGCACGATTTTGAACTTTGCCGAAATCAGGTGTTCCAAAATGGCCAGTTTTTCTAGCACAACTCAAAAGTGTGCAAGATTTGACCAAACAAGAATGCTTCTTGCACACTTTAAAACTGTGCCAGAATTTGATATTTTTGGTACACTTTATAACTGTGCCAGATCGAGTACATTTTGATTCTCTTTTGGCACAGTTAAAAACCGTTCCAAAAATTGATACACTTTTGGCACGGTTTTGAACTGTGCCAAATTTTTTGGAACAAAGAAAAAAAATTAATTATTTGAAAACAAGAAATTCACAAATTGCGAATCTCGAAAGTTGTTAATAAACTAATGTACATACAAACTTCAAAATATTACAAGTTATAATAGTTCACAGACCAAAAAAATTGGGCAGAGTTTTCACTATTTTCTGAACATTCTAAAACCTACTAATATAATACCTATGTAATGTAAACTCCGCATGGCCATAAACTATAGCAATAAAATTACAAAAGTATGCACGGCCATAAAAGCTAACAATAAAACTACAAAACCCCGCACGACCATAACAAAAAAAAATAGAATCCTGAATATTAACGACATTAAGTAAATAATTCGCTTGTTGTAGACCATTGACTTCATGTGTTCCACGTGGATAAAAGCTAACGACAAAATGTTATCCTGTAAAAAAATAAGATACAAAAGGAGATGATATTAGTAACCGAGTAATTTTAAAAAAAAAATCTTACTCAAGCTGAAAATTTGCATATACAAATTAAAGTTATTATTGTATTCACAAATCAAAATTCTTGTGACTACGTGGTCAGTTCCTACATGTTACATTGGTGCCGTACGAGGTGTTCGTACCTCTTACGGATCCGTTTGGGGGCTGGTTTGGATTTTCACCCTCAAACGGCTTGTTTTTAAGCCTAATTTAGATATTTTCAAATTATTGTCATATTCTCAAACCGGGAGACCCGTGACTATGCGGGTTATCTCCTACAAGTTACATTGGTCTCGTGTGAGGTGTGTGTACCTCTTACTGGTCCATTTGGGGGCTGGTTTGGATTTTTACCCTCAAACGACTTATTTTTAAGCCTAATCTGGATATTTTCAAATTATTGTCATATTCTCAAACTGGGAGACCCGCGCCTACGCGATCAGTTCCTGCAAGTTACACTGGTCTTGTGCGAGATGTTCATGCCTTTTACGGGGTCGTTTGGGGGTTAGTTTGGGTTTTCACCCTCAAACGACTTGTTTTTAATCCTAATCTAAATATTTTCAAATTATTGTCATATTCTCAAATCGGGAGACCTGTGACTCAGTTCCTACAAGTTACATTGGTCCCGTGCGAGTTGTTCGTGCCTCTTACGGCACCGTTTGGGGGGCTGGTTTGGGTTTTTACCCTCAACTACTTGTTTTTAAGCCTAATCTATATATTTTCAAACTATCATCATATTCTCAAACTGGGAGACCCGTGACTATGCGATCAGTTCCTATAAGTTACAATGGTCTCGTGCCAGGTGTTCATGACTCTTATGGGGCTGTTTAAGGACTGGTTTGGGTTTTCACCCTCAAACGGCTTACTTTTAAGCCTAATCTAGATATTTTCAAATTGTCGTTGTTGATACCAAAATTTACCATCCTACATGGACCAATTACAAGCCAGCATGTGTCATTCTATGTGGCACAACTCCAAGTCAGCATAATAGAAAATCCCGACCAACAAGGAAGCTCGACCAACTTTATTACCCGACCAACTGGAAAGCCTGACCAATAGCCGAAGAGTGATTATGTACAGCCAACCAGGCGCCAGTGGTCTTGCAGCCTATATTGCCTGTGAAGCGACAGCATTCATATAATTAATCCTCATTATGTATTGATATAAATGCCTAATAAATAAAGGCATTCCATCCTTTCACATGACAACGGGGGAAGACCACCTTTTTGAGCTATAAATACATTGTATCGCCCTCATTACAGGGGATCGAAAAATACGTTAAGGCAATCAATACATAACAGTGGACGTAGGCTATTTAATTGAGCCGAACCACTTTAAAACGTTTTCTTGTGTCTTGTTTGTTTTACTTAATTTATATGTGATCGATTAATTAGGAGTAGTCTAGTTTTTTGCATCAACAGATTGGCGTTGTTTGTGGGAACGTATTGCTAAACGTTTTCACTCATTCATCTTTCACCATTTATGGCTGAAATTCCAGAATCAAGCACTAGAAATGGGGGTATTCCGCCTAATCCCTCTACCACTATTAACAATAATGACTTGACAGGAATTTTGGCTAGCCTAGCCAAGGTTCAGGAGGCCATGCAAGACACCATACGACAGTTGGCCCAAACTCTGCAAGCTGGAGTGCCAGCGCAATCTAATCATAGGAATATGACACGACCGCCAACCAGGAGTACTTGGCATAATCGTTCCAGAACTGCTAGGGATCCTTCATACCTACCTGTAGCAACCTCTTCTATTAGGGTCACTAATTCCACTGATGGATAATCTCTCATCCCGAAAATATTAAGTGCCTTAGAAAGGCTAAGTAGGGCCTCTCCTTTCGATCATTTGGGACCCTAGGGAAATTCCCAACGGGTTGCGTCGAGGAATACTCAACGACCAAGTGATCTAAGGGAAGGTTCAGCTCAATCCAAATAAAATACCTGACGAGCTAAAAGGTCTAGTTAGAGAGAAGTTTCACAGGAAGAAATTTCAGCCAGATCCGGAGGTCGGCAAAAAAGAGCCTCCATCCATGGCGCTAACAGTGATGTATGGAAGGGATCCATTCAACGTTTGGAAGATAGATTAGGTGAAATGCCCAAAGCCAAGAACCCCATTCAAAGAAGTTTTATTAAGGGATCCCCCTTTGTACAAACCATCGTGGATTTTCCTACGCCGACCAAGTTTAAAGCTCCAGTAGCACTCCCAAATACGATGGGAAAATTGATCCAGTTCTTCATATAGAGCAGTACCAAGCAGCTGTTGATATCTATGTTGTTCCTGATAAGATGAGATGTAGGGCATTCTCAGGAATAATCATTAGATCTGCTTAAATCTGGTACAACAGCCTTCCTCGAGGGCATATTTCTTTCTTTCAATAACTAGTCGAGCTATTTATAAGTAATTTCTTCTTTGGAGTAAAACCAGTGAAACGAGTAGCTCATTTTCTCAGCATGAGACAGAAGAAGGGAGAAAGTACCAGAGATTACATCACTCGTTTCAACAACGAGAAACTAAAAGTAATCGATTATAAAGAAAAGACAACAATCACTGCTCTCGTGAGTGGTTTGCTCACTGATAAATTATATAATACTCTGGCAAAGGATCCACAAAAGACGATGACAGAATTAATTGCCAAAGTAGCAAAGATTATGAACGCCGAGGAAGCTATGGACCTAAAAATAATTCAGACACAAAGATGGAAGAAAAAGCAGAAAAGAAGTCAGATAAGAAGGAGTACAAGAATCATAATGAGTGCATGAGTTCAAAGGGAAAGGAAGGCCTAGATCGGCTCAGGAAATTCACTAATTACACTCCATTGACCGTTGATATACATCACATGTTGGAGGAAATCAAGCACAACAATGATTTGAGTTGGCCTAAAAAGCTGAGGTCACCTGCTGAGAAAAGGGACAAGTCCAAGTATTGTCAATTTCATGAAGATCATGGTCATACTACCAATCGATGCATTTCCCTCCAGAATGAGATAGAGGCACTCATCCGAAGAGGAAATCTGGACAGCTTTGTTGATCAGCAGAAAGGAGGAAGAAATTGAGGAAGAGGTCAGTAAAGATTTAAATTTCTAGTCAAGCCTTGGGAAGACAGGAAGAGGAACCACGATGGTGATCTAGAAGATGATCCCGACCTCCCCAAAAAACCAAGACAATCAGAACGTTTGGTATTCACACTCAGTTTTGGATATTTTGATTGTTACATGATTACAGGGGGAGATGCTGGAGGAGTAGATCACACAGCTAAAAGGAAGGCTTACCTCAATGAGGCTCAAGCTTGTTCCTATATCCAGCGTATCAACCTCGCCGAGGAGGATCGACCAAGAAAATTCAATATGGATTGGCATTTGGAACAAGCTTATTGACTTTTCTTAGTCGATCCTCCTCGACGAGGTTGATTTATCAGGAGTTTTGTATCCTCATGATGATCCTTTAGTGATCAGAGTCATGATGAAAGAAGTATTGGTAGCAAGAACATTAGTGGACAATGGCAGTTCGATAGAAATCATATTCTATCCTTATTTTGATAGTTTGGGTTTAAAACTCAATCAACTGGAGCCTTATCATAGGCCACTTATTAGATTATCAAGAGAAAAGGTGTTTCCACTGGGAACTATGAAGCTGGATGTGTTGATCAGGACTTGTCTAGCGAGCAGGACAGAGAAGGTATGATTCTTTGTAATGGAAAAAAATATTTATTCTGCTTATAATATGATCATGGGAAGGGTTGGTCTGAAAAAGTTCGAAGTTCTACCCTCGACTGTTCATCAATGCTTGAAATTCTCGACCAACTTTGGAGAAGGAGTAGTGAAAGGAGACTCGAAAGTTGCTCGGGAGTGCTACTATTCCTCTGTCGAGGAAGAAGACATGTTGGATGCCAAGCGAAAAATAGCCACTTATCAAGTGGATACAACTGAGTTGAACAACGAATCTGTGGTTGAAACTTTAGATCCAATAGATGAATCTGAGCTTGTAAAAGGATAAGTAATGGAGGTAACAGAAAGAATTATTCTGGATGATGATAAGCCAGAGCGAATAACTCAAATACGAACATTGTTAGAACTAATTCTTAAGCAGGAGTTGACTGCTTTCTTGAGGCAAAGAAAATAGGTGTTCGCTTGGAGTCATGAAGATATGTCAGGCATAGATCCAAACTTTATGTGTCATGAACTTAATGTTAATAGGGAAATCAAACCTGTGAAGTAGCGAAGAAGAGTTTTCATCCCGGAGAAGAACCATGCTATACAGGAAGAAGTGGAGAAGCTTTAAAAAACGTCATTTATTGAAGATGTGAAGTACCCTGATTGGATGGCCAATGTAGTTATGGTAAAAAAAAGAACAACAAGTGGAGGATGTGTGTGGATTTTTACTGATTTAAACAAAGCGTGCCTGAAGGATCATTTTCCTTTGCCACGAATTGACCAACTGGTAGATGCAACCTCAGGGCATGAATTGATGAGTTTCATGGATTCATATTCTAGTTATAACCAAATCAAAATGAAGCCAGAAGATAAATAAAGTACTTCCTTTATCACTCCCCGAGGAACTTATTGCTATAATGTTATGCCGGTTGGTCTAAAAAATACAGGTGCTACTTATCATAAACTGGTGAACAAAGTATTTGAGGAGCAGATAGGCAAGAATATGGAAGTGTATGTTGATGATATGCTCACTAAAAGAAAAAAAGTTATTGATCATATTGTCGACCTCAGTCAGACGTTTGATCAATTGTAAAAGCACCAAATGAAGTCAAACCCCACCAAATGCATCTTTGGAGTGCATGAGGGAATGTTCCTTGGGTATATAGTGAATCACAGGGAAATTAAAGCCAATCCAAATAATATTAAAGCTCTGATTGAAATGAAATACCCAACCTATAAAAAAGAGGTTCAAAGGCTAACTGGACGTGTAGCAGCCCTCAACAGGTTTGTATCAAGAGTAATGGACAAATGCTTATTATGCGTCAAGGTACTCAGAAAAACCTTTAAATGGAACGACGAATGTGAAAAGGCATTCCTGGAGTTGAAGAAGTACCTGGGAGCACCACCACTACTTTCTCAACCAATGATGGGAGAAAAGTTGTATCTATATATGGCAACATCTGAGCCTGCAGTTAGCTCTATGTTGATCAGAGAAGAAAATGGAGTTCAAAAGCCAATTTTTAAAACCACCAAAGCTTTCTGAGGAGCAAAAGTAAGATATCCCATACTGGATAAATTAGCACTGGCTTTAATTAAAGCTAGCAGACGAATAAAGACATATTTTCGAGCCCACACTGTAGTGATCTACACTGATATGCCATTATGGCAGGGTCTACACAAGCAGAAGAAATCTAGGAGACTGATGTATTGGGCTATGGAATTGGGGGAGTATGACCTTGTGTATGAACTAAGGATTGCTTTAAAAGACTAAGTTATGGTTAATTTTATTATAGAATTCATCGATCCAGAGGTCTCCGAGCAACAAGGAACTCTAACCGAGCAATATGCAGGAGTTAGTAGACCAACTGGAAATATGCTCGACCAACTCCAAACAGGGGGAGCTGTAGAAAAAGATCAACCAAGACCGACCAGTGGAATACAGGAAATGAAGAAAAAATATGAGGATGCGAAAGATAGAATCTTCCATCAAGGTACTCTAACAACCCAAGTGTTTGACAGTAATATTCCCATATAGAGTTTGTACGTCGACGGATCATCTTGTGAAATCGAATGTGGAGCTGGAATCATTCTCAATACTCCAGACGAGCTAGATATAGAGTACGCTCTACGTTTCTAATTTCAAGCCTCAGATAATGAAGCAGAATATAAAGTCGTGATTGTTGGTCTAAATCTAGCTAAATCATTAAACGTCGAGAAAGTTATGGTGTACAGTGATTCATAATTAGTGGTAAATCAAGTGTTGAGCTTATATACAGCAAAAGGAAAACTAATGACCAGATATTTGGCTAAAACTTTGAAAGTAATTGCCACTTTGTTTGCAGTTCAAATAATTAGGATTCTAATATTGGAGAACGCCCGAGCAGATGCACTTGCTTGGTTAGCCTTAGCAACCAAAACAGAAATACGAAGAACTATTCCTATTGAGCTACTTCCTAATAGGAGCATTGATGAGGATCTGATGGCCAATTTTATTGTAATTAATATGGGGCCATCTTGGATAGACCCCATCAGAGCATATATTAAAGATGGAATTCTTCCAGCTGATCTACTTGAAGCTAAGAGGCTGAAATATAAAGCTATAAGGTATGTGCTAGAAGGTGGTGTGTTATACAGGAGAGGGTTAGTTGTTGGTATACAACAGTGTGTGCATCTAACTGAGGTAAAGGATTTAATTGAAGATCCATGAAGGATCCTGTGGGGATCACGTAGAAGGAAGAACGTTGTTGCAAAGAATACATACGCAAGGATACTACTGGCTAACCATGCGAGCAGATTGTACAGATTTTGCGAAAAAATGTGACAAGTGTCAGAGGTTTTTCAGTATATGTAAGGCTCCACAAGCCCTTTTAACACTAATCACTTTATCCTGGCCTTTTTCCCTGTGGGTAATTGATTTGGTTGGGGGCCTTCCAACCACCCGAGGAAGGTTCAAATACCTTGTTGTATTTGTCGATTATTTTATAAAAAGGGTGGAAGTTTAACCATTGATTGATATGTCTTATGAAAAGATTTACTAGTTCATCTGGAAAAGCATTATATGCAGGTATGGTCTACGTTATGCATTTATAACTGATCATGGTACACAGTTTAACAATGAAGAGTTCGTTGCTTATTGCACCCAATACAATGTCCAAAAACTCCATTCTGCTCCTGGCCATCCTCAAAGAAATGGACAAACAGAGGTAACTAATAGAACTTTGCTGAATGGGTTGAAGAAAAGGTTGGAAAATGCAAAAGGAAACTAGATTAATGATCTGCATTAAGTCTTGTGGGCTTATCGACCAACTTCCAGAACAACTACCGGAAAACCCCCCTATTTATTGGCATTTGGTACTGAAACTATAATCCATGTTGAGATAGGTTTACCTATGCATAGAGTCCTTAACTTCAATATCCCAATTAGCAATTTGATGAGAAAGTTGAATTTAGACATGCTGAAAGAAGTTCGTGAAGATGCAGCTTTAAGAAATATCGCCTATCAATAAAGGACTGCACGTTTCTATAACAAGAGAGTTGTGCCGAGCAACCTAAAGGAGCCGGATTATGTTTTGAAGAAGGTTATTCAGAGGAGTAACAAGCTGGAAGATAATTGGCATGGGCCTTATCGTGTTACCGCAGTTGTCCGACCAGGAACATATAGGATTGAGACTTTGGAAGGGGAAGAGTTCAAGAACCCGTGGAATGCAGAGCAGTTGAAGAAGTACTATCAGTAAACGTAGTTATGTTGTATTCGGTTCATTTCAATATTAATGAGAACATGACTTTCTGGGAAATTATTATTTATTATTTTCTTTTTTCGGGGTAGTAGTGTTATGCACTTGTAGCACTATGATAGTAGTTCTAATTATGAAGACAACAACACCAACAAAGTTGGTCTGCATCTACAAAAACCACCAACAAAGTTGGTCGGTATACACAAAGGCCACTAACAAAGTTGGTCGGTAACGTTATGAAGACACTAACAAAGTTGGTCTACATCAACAAATACCACCAACAAAGTTGGTCGGTACCAATAAAAGCCACCAACAAAGTTAGTCGGTATCAATAAAGGCACCAACAAAGCTCGTCGTCAAACGCATAAAAACCATGCAAGGTAAAATCGTAAGTCCCAACTGCTTGGTTGATCCATTCATAGTCAAAGATTAGAAAAACATTCACATGCATTCAAAGATTAACTAAAAGTTGGTCCATTCACAAAATAAGCTTCTCATAAAATTTAAATTGTTGCTTGATTACATATTGTTGCTCAAATATGAAACAAAAAATAAAAAGTTATTCTATAGGATGTTTTCCTTCAGCTTTAGAAACAGGATCCATGCGAGCTAGAGGGTCATCCAAAGTAAAAGGAGAATTGATAAAGTTAATACCTCAAAGCATCCTGGTATTGCGGTTACTAGGACGATCAAGAAAATAAGGAGGACAAACGATCTCAAGCTCGTCATGTAGTTCGTAATCCCCTAAGTACATGGAAATCAAACATTGGGGAACATGGTGAACAGGTGCCCAATTGACATCTAAGCTAATTGGAGGATTGTCAAGTTACAACAAGCCTGGATCATACTAATCCCAGATAGTATCATTCCCATCCACCTTCAGCACAGTTAAAGCATTAATCCAACCCCATTTGTATGACTCATTTTGGTCATATTGGAGTCTATCATTGATATACCCATATGTACCCTCGGCCAGGCCGAGGGCGCCCTGCAACCGGGCGACGCCCAGATGACCCTCCAAGGGGCCTACCCCTCATCAGGCCCAGATGACCCTCCAAGGGGTCGACCCCTCATCACGCCCGGACGACCCTCCAAGACGCCGACCCCTCATCAGGCCCGAACGAACCTCCGAGAGGCCGACCCCTCATCAGGCCCGGATGGCCCTCCGAGGGTACGATACCTCATCAGGCCCAGACGACCCTTCAAGGGGCCAACCCCTCATCAGGCCCAGACGACCCTCCAAGGGTACGACAGTATGAGGCTCAAATTAGTCCAAACTCACTATCGAAAGGAACTTTGCCCTCGTCCTCATATCATAGGTTGAGGGTGACATCATCACAGCGCGTGGCTTGGGAGACGTGTGGAACAGTGCACGTGAGGCTCACAGGGCACGTGGAAAGACCGTTATAACAGTATCATCCCCTCACGTGAGGGAATATTATGTCATCATTAATCACAGGTGGCATGGACAGATGTTAGCAGCGGATTGGCTAGATCATCATTCACATGCACCATGCATGCTTGGGGGGTACACTACACCCCCCAAGACCTATATATACTTGTCCCCTACAACCCTACAAAGGGATCGATAATTGTAACCCTAGTTGAAACTCTGCTTGTACACACAGTAGAGAGAGAAAGTGAGCTTATGTGCATTGTATCTAAGTCCATTAGTGCCCATACTTAGTGGATCACACATTCACAGTGGATGTAGGCCTAATTTGCTGGACCACTATACATCATTGTCTTATTCCTCTTATACTCACCCCCTTCTATACACTTATACACTTACATCTCTATGGCTGTTATTTTGAGCTCATCATCCCTTTTCTTGCGGTGCTGAATCCAATCATCATAATGTCCTAAAGCTTCATTATAACCACCCATCCAAAATTCTCTGGGCTGCTTATGGAATTGGATGGTTAATCTATCAACTTGCGAGTGTAGTTTCTTCAGCACCTCATCCTTAGCTTCCAATTGGGAAGATTGAGTAGATAATTGCTCGAATAATGTCTGCAACTTTTGAGACATCTCAGCAATAGCTCGATCCTTCGCTTCTAACTGTGCAGCTTGGTTAGCAAGGGCATGTTGGGTCCTAATCTCCTCTGTAGTTCCTCGACTAGCCCTATTTCTAGCTCAGGAAGAAGAAGCAGACTTAATATTTTTCAAGGCCTCCAATTCATCTCTCAAGGTGGTGTTCTCAGCTTCTAAAAAGAAATGGCCTTCATAGGTAGTAGCAACAATAGCTCTAGAGGAAGACTTCAGAAGATTCAAATCATTACTTAAATTATAATTCTCCTCTTCCAGGAGTTTAGTAATGGTCCTAGTTTCCTCAATTTCAAGCTTAAGTAAAGCTTCCTTCTTATTATACACGGAGATAAACTTATCAAATTCCTGACCTTCACTCAGACTTTGATACTTTAGCTCATAGCACCATGCATGCTTGGGGGGTACACTACACCCCCCAAGACCTATATATACTTGTCCCCTACAACCCTACAAAGGGATCGATAATTGTAACCCTAGCTGAAACTCTGCTTGTACACACAGTAGAGAGAGAAGGTGAGCTTATGTGCATTGTATCCAAGGCCATTAGTGCCTATACTTAGTGGATCACACATTCACAGTGGATGTAGGCCTAATTGGTTGAACCACTATACATTATTGTCTTATTCCTCTTATACTCACCCCCTTCTATACACTTATACACTTACATCTCTATGGTTGCTATGGTTACTACTGTTTGAGCTCATCATCCCTTATCTGGTGGTGCTGAATCCAAGCATCATCAGTTTGGCACCGTCTGTGGAAATGATAAGACATCTCTTCCTTTGTACAGCTAGACCTCACTGGGCGCTATGGTGGTGAACCAGTTCTCCCCCTGAGAGGAGATGTTTCACCATTGAAAGAGACCCACTAGGGTTCTCAGGCTCACTAGTCTGTTTTTTACTAAGGTTCTCAGCTTTTCATAGCTCAAACACATGGCACCAGAGATACCACCACCACCACTCCCTCCACTGGATAGTGGAGTAGGGCCCAGTTCCAGTCAGCCACCACCTCAGTCTGAGATGGCTGATATGGCAGTAGCCTTGAAGTCTCTGGCAGCAAGCCAGCGGATCATGCAGGAGCAGTTCACAGCTCTAAGCCAAAACAAACTAAAACCACCAGGGGTCTCACCAGAGATGATTACTCCGACAGCGGCTCCAGGGCAGCATGAGGCCAGGGGACCACCCCAGGCGCCACGCAAAGACCTGCCACCCCCTCAGCGGCGTAGGGATGTTGATGACCCCCGGCGTCTAGGCCTGGGGAGGGAAGGAAACCATTGCCCTGAGGACAAGTATGATGATCTGGGGGGGAGGAGGCCCCCATAGAATGCTGGGATCCATATGAGGTCTCCAAAATACTGTACGACCCCTCCAGGAGAGCAGAGGGAAGTGTGGAAGGCAAAACCCTGACGATTGCCCGAGAGGCTCTGCTTTCGACCGCCTGAGCAGGGGGTCAGCCTTTGAGAGGCTGGGCCCAGTAAATGACCTGCAGGAAAAATTGTCCAGATCAAAGAGTGCCGCGAGGTACGAAAGGGAAGAAGAAGATAGCAGACCCTACGGGGACGGACCCCAAGGACGGGATGATGGCCAGGGGAAGTAAACAGCCGACACAGGCCTGCCACAGCAAAACCCTCCGTCCATCTTAAAGAGGCGACAGGGGATAACATCGGCCAAGCCGACCCTAAGAGGCCCTGGAATGACTAGATCCAGCGACTGGAGGATAAGATCGGTGATATACTGAAGAGCCGAGACCCTCTTCGGAGAGGATACTCCATAGGCTCACCCTTTGTAGCGAAGATAATCAACTTCCTTACGCCGTCAAAGTTCAAGCCACCGGCAGTCACCCCAAGATATGACGGGAGTACCAACCCTGTCCACTATATTGAGATGTATCAATCAGCAGCAGACATATACTCTATCTCAGATGAGATAAGGTGTCCTGCCTTCTCTGGCACCCTCACTGGGGCTGCACATGTCTGGTATATATCTCTTCCAAAAAATTCCATTGAAAACTTTAAGCAGTTGGAAGACCAGTTCATCCACAACTTTTGCTTTGGGGTGAGGCTACAGAAGAAGACCACACACCTGCTCTATGTTAAGCATGGGAAGAATGAGAGTCTAAGGGACTACATAGCCAGATTCAACAAAGAAAAGTTTGAGGTGGAAGACTATGAGAAGAGCATAGCCATGACCTCCCTCATTGGAGGACTCCAGAAGGGGAAACTGCTATGGAAGCTTGTTGAAGACCCTGCAAGAACGATTGTTGAATTACTGTCGACAACAGGGAAGGTGATGAACGCCGAAGAGGCGAGGGCCGCAAAGCAAGAAGATGAAAAGGGAGGCACCAGTGGGGGCAAGTACCCCAAGAAGAACAAAGAGGGGAAGAAGAGGTCTACGAATGACAAATTCTCTGATTACACCCCTCTAACGGTCAGCCGTGAACACATTCTCAACGAGATAAAGAATGATCGATCCCTGAAATGGCCTGATAAATTGAGGGCAGCCCCCAATAAGAGGAACAAAAACTTGTGGTGCGAATCTCACCAAGACCATGGCCACATGACAGACAAATGCTTCGCTCTGAAGGACGAGATTGAAAGAATGCTAAAAGAGGGGAAGCTAAGGAAGTACGTTGATAAGAGTGCCTTCAAGAGGGGCCGAGGGGATGACCCCAGAAAAAAGAGAGGTGATGCATGCCGAGAAGACCCTCCAAAAAGAGGGGACTACCCTTCTGGTGATGAGTACGACCCAGACCTCCCTCTGAGAGACGACCACGGTCCTGTCAAGAGACTTAATATGATCTCTCTCGGAGTGGGAATGATCTCCGGAGGACTGGCAGGAGGAGGGTCAGAGGTCGTAGATAGGAAGGCCCACGTAGCTGAAGCCAAGGCAGTGACGAAGACAGTACACTCAGCCTCTCTAGAGTCGAGGTCAGAAAAAGGAAAAAGGTCGATATGGATACTCTGATTGTGGGGTTCTCAAGATTGGACTTCAAAGGCCTCTTAGCCCCACATGATGACCCTCTCGTCATCACTACCAGGGTACATGGATGGGAGGTTCCTAGGATCTTGGTAGAGGGGGGTAGCTCCGCAGATGTGATGTTTTGGCCATGCTTCAAAGCCTTAGGTCTCAGCCGTTCTAGACTCGTCCCATACCATCACCCATTGATTGGGTTCAGTGGAGAAAAGGTTCATCCCCTTGGAGTGTATGAGGCCGATGTCAGGATGGGGGACGAGTGGTCGAGATAGCTTACCGAGAAGGTCAGCTTCTTTGTGATGGATGAACATGTCTTCTCGGCCTACAATATTATACTGGGGCGGGTAGCCCTCAAGGGGTTCGAAGCTGTGTCGTTTACGGTCCACCAGATGATTAAATTTCCAACTCCTTACGGAGTGGGGGAAGTTCAGGGAGACCAGACGACGGTACGAGAATGTTATTACAACTCCGTTGAAGAAAGAGAGACACACAAGAAGGATACGACCACTTATAATATTGATACCCTAGACCCCAGAGACGAGACAAAGCTGAAGAAAGGAGAGGCCGCAGAAGAGGTAGAATCCATCATCCTCGATGAGGATGACTCGAAAAAAACCGTCCAAGTCGTCAAGTCTCTGAAGCCAAGTATCAAAGAAGACCTCATTAAACTGTTGAGGAGAAGACAGAGCATCTTTGCATGGAGTCACGCAGATATGTCAGGAATTGACCCTGAAATCATGTGCCACAAGCTCAATGTAGTAGAGGGTGCAAAGCCGATAAAACAGAAGAGGAGAATTTACTCTAGATAAAAGTATGAGGTCATAAGGGATGAGGTCAAAAAATTAGAAGATGCTAAGTTTATTAGAGAGGTCGTCTACCCTGAATGGCTGTCCAATGCAGTCATTGTCCCAAAGGCCAACCTCAATAAGTGGAAAATGTGTGTGGACCTCAATAAGGGAAGTGGAAAATGTGTGTGGACTTCACCGACCTCAATAAGCATTGTCCCAAAGACAGCTTCCCTCTCCCCCGCATTGACCAGATGGTAGACGCTATCGCAGGCCATGAGCTAATGAGCTTCATGGATATCTATTCAGGGTACAACCAGATCTTCATGGACCCTAAAGACTCAAAGAAAACATCTTTCATTACCGACAAGGGGACATACTGTTATAGGGTTATTCCCTTTAGCCTGAAGAATGCAGGGGCAACGTATCAGCGCCTTATAAATAAAATGTTTGAAGACCAAATTAGAAAGTCCATGGAGGTCTATATAGATGACATGCTCACTAAAAGTTTGAAGGCAGAGGATCATGTGGCCGTCCTTGAGAGGACCTTTAACATGATGGACAAGTATCGGATAAAGCTCAACCCGACCAAGTGTGTCTTCGGGGTTGGAGCAGGAAAATTCCTGGGGTTTATCATGAATCAAAGAGGCATTAAGGCAAACCCTGAGAAAATAAAGGCCCTCCTAGAAATGAAGACCCCCAAGACCATTAAAGACGTTTAGAGGCTCACGTAACGAGTGGCTGCTTTAAATAGGTTCGTATCCAGAGCCACAAACAAGTGTTTGCCATTCTACAAAATTCTCAGGAAGGCCTTCGAATGGAGTGAAGAGTGTGATGAGGCTTTCAAGGAGTTAAAGTCATACTTAGGGTCTCCCTTGCTGTTATCCCAACCAGTGCAGGGCGAACAACTACATGTGTACTTAGCTGTCTCAGAATCAACAATCAGCGCAGCCATTGTTAGAGACGAAGACGGGGTACAGAAGCCTGTGTACTACAACAGTAAGGCACTCCAGGGGGCAGAGCAAAGATACCTAAGGATGGAAAGTTTAGCCTATGTCTTGATCCATGCATCGAGAAAGATGAAGCCATACTTCCAATCCCATACAATGGTCATCCTCACTGATTTTTCTCTTAGGCAGGTCTTACACAAGCCAGAAAAATCAGGGAGGTTAATGGCTTGGGCCATAGACTTGGGGGAGTTTGACATTGTGTATCAGCCTAGGAAGGCCATCAAGGGGTAAGCATTGGCAGATTTCGTGGCTGAATTTACTTAGGAAGATAATGAAGCTGAAGATGAGAGTCTAGGAAAGACAGATACCCTACAAGGTAGACTCACTGACACACCTGCAGACAGGGCTGAGACTAGCACCGCTAGAAGAAAAGTGGTGGAAAATGAAGAGGGAAGATATATCTTTAGACAGGGGTCTCTCACCGAGGGAAATTTTTCAGAAGATACTGTGTGAAGCCTCTTCGTGGACGGGTCCTCCTACGACAGCGGAAGCGGAGCTGGACTTATAGTGTCATCACCCGATGGCACAGACATTAAGTATGCACTGAAGTTCAACTTCAAAGCCTCCAAGAACGAGTCCGAATATGAGGCCCTGATAGCAGGACTCTCCTTGGCCAAGTCCCTTCGTGTCGGCCAGATTTTGGTCCATAGTGATTCAAGGCTAGTAGTGAATCAGATACTAGGATCCTATGAGGCCAAGGATAAGCGGATGGCTAAGTACCTCGAGAAAGTGAGATCATTACTGAAGAGCTTCGAAGAAGTGAAATTAAATAGGATACCTAGGCTCGATAATGGCCGTGCTGATGCCCTTGCTAGGTTAGCCTCGACGACTAGGACAGATATCAGGGGGACAGTCCTAGTGGAAATTTTACTTCGACCAACTATTGAAGATACTGAGGAAACACTTTGCACCTTCCTGAATATTTATAAGGAAGCTTCATGGATGGACCCTATGATCAGATACTTTAAAGAGGGGTAGATTCCAGAAGCAAGGTAAGAAAGGAAGAAGTTGAGATACAGGGCTACAAAGTTCACTGTCATTGGGGACACCTTGTACAAAAAGGGAGTATTGCTCCCCTTACTTAGGTGTGTACACCCATCTAAAGTCCCACGCATTTTGCAAGATGTACATGAGGGGTCATGTTCAAGCCACATTGGGGGCAGGTCTTTAGCGAAGATGGTGATCACCCAAGGGTACTAGTGGCCAACCTTGGGGAAAGATGCCACGGCATATGTAAAAAAGTGTGACAAATGTCAAAAAATTTCCACCATCCCACACCAGCCCCATCATCCTCTTACTTCCATTACATCCTCGTGTCTATTTGTAGTATGGGGGATCGACCTAGTAGGCCCCTGGCCTAGGGCCATCAATAACTATTGTTTCCTCATCGTGGCCATTGACTATTTTTTAAAATGGGTGGAGGCAGAGCCGGTGGTCACGATTACCGAGCAGAAGACCTTCCAGTTCATCTGGAAAAATATTATATGCAGATATGGCCTCCCCAACACCCTCATCTCGAATAACGGGACTCAATTCAAGAATACATCTCTCGAGAATTACTGTAAAAGGGTGAGTATCAAACAATTCTTCTCTACCCCAGGCCGACCTCAGGCTAATGGGAAAACGGAAGTCACATACAGGACGATCCTAGACGGGATCAAGAAGAGACTTGAGGAGGCAAAAGGAAGATGGGTGGATGACTTATATGTTGTATTGTGGGCCTACAGGACGACGGAGAAGACATCTAAAGGAGAAACCCCATTCATGCTAGCTTATGGCTCAGAAGCCATCATCCCCACCGAGATAGGGTTTCCTACTCATATGGTCCAAATGTATGACCCCCAGAGAAATACGAAAGAGAGAAGACTTAACTTAGACTTGATTGAGGAAAGGAGGGAAGACGCCGAGATAAGGCAAGCCGCCTACCAGCAGAGGGATGCAAGGTTTTACAATCAGAGGGTGAAGCAGAGACCAATTGCAGTGGGGGACTTAGTCCTCAAAAAGACTTGGCAAAAGCCCAACAAGCTCCACCCAAATTGTCATGGCCCGTATAGGGTCATCGATGAAGTCGTCCCTGGGACCTATTGACTAGAAAACCTAGAAGGGGAACCCTTTTCCAACCCCTGGAATGCAGATCATTTGAAGAAATACTATAAGTAGTGTTGTAATGTCCTGATGGACCATAATTGTAATGGGTGTTGCTCCAACAGAGCTCTTGGAATGTTAATGAGAAATATCAGTGTTCCCTCTCATCTTATGTTTGTCACTTCTAGTATGTCTGGGATCATCTTTGGGGAGCAACCCGCGGCTATAATGAGGGTCAATGGTGGGGACGACCCCACCTTTGCCCTCAAGAAAGGCGAGGGAGGACATAATTAAAAACCATTAATTTGGTAAAAGAAACCCTCGGCTATAATGAGGGTCAATGGTGGGTACGACCCCACCTTTGCCCTCAAGAAAGACGAGGGAGGACTTTATTAAAAAACATTAATTTGGTAAAAGCAACCCTCGGCTATAATGAGGGTCAATGGTGGGGACAACCCCACATTTGCCCTCAAGAAAGACGAGGGAGGAGTTAGTGATATTGTTAATATAAAAAATTCGCAATACAAATCACACAGGAGAGGATCATGGAAGACAATAAGAGAGATGATATTATAAATGAAATATTACAAAAGGATGTTTGTTCTACAAAAATAAGGTACATTCAAGGGGTACATAAAGAGGGTGTTGGCTACAAACAGCCACCCTATTGAGAAGCATCAGAGGGCAGGGCCTCAACGTCGATAAGAGAAGTCTCCTCAATGACCACGATAGGCTGATCTTCAGACGTGTCGATACCCTCGACGTGCACTTGAGACTCCACCTGTGCCAAAGCCTCAGCAATCAGGGGGTCGTCCAGTTGGACTGCTTCGATAGAATAGTGAACAGAAGATACCGCATCAGCAAACTTAAGGACGACCCACCGACAGGCCATCCTAATCCCCGTCTCTAAGTATTCAAGATCGAAGCCTTGAAACTCATCCGAGAGTTTGTAGGCCTCCACAGCATCGGCCTCGGCTTTCATCACATCCACCTCAAGATCGTCCTTGAACTGAACCCCCTAAGTTTGTTAAGGCCTCGTCTTTCTCCTTTATAAGCGCGTCCTTGGCCTGCAAGTTTGCATCGTGCTGCCTCATCAGCTCATCCAAGACCCGATATGTTCGATCCTAGCACTCTCCAGTTCAGCCCTTGCAGTCTCCAGCCCAGTCTGTAGATCAGCCTCGTGCTGAATGGCCCTCTCGGCCTCATGAATTTTTTGTTGATTTTCCGCCATCCACTTGGTGGCCGAAGTAAAGGCACAGACAGACTGCACAGAAAAACGTTAAACAGTTGTTAAGAGGCCGAGGAAACAGTTAGTATAAAATTCAATTAAGAAAAAGTATGAATAAAAGTATGAACAAGTACCTGAGCCAGAGTGTGCAGACCATAGTCATACATCTTCATTACGGGCATCTTGGACAAGAACTCATAGTCGGCGGCCGAGGGGGCAGAAAACATAGACGCCTTAGCCACCCTCAGATTGGAAATTAGAGAAGACGGCTCAGCCTTCAAAAATGCCAAGTTTTGGGACCAGAAGGCCCCCATATTGGAAGAAGAGGCGATCCCCTCAGACGCCTCTATCCTTGCCCTCGTCATAGAATCTGGTCGAGGGTCAACGGGGACTTCTGACCCTTTCCTCTTTTGCCTATCGGAGATCGGCTCAACATCCGTCGGCCCCACAATCTTTGTTTTCCTCGGCGTTTACTGAGGCTCCTTACCTTTTTTCTTGCCCAGACCAGATAGTAAGCTCGGGTCAATAATTTCCCAAAGATGGTCTGATGTACCTGAAGGACGACCTGAAAAGAGGACAACACGCCAGAAAAATGCAGAGGCAAGGATGAAACACTTGAAAAAAATAAAGATTGTGCAAAAAGTAATATAACTCACATAGCTCTGTCAGGGGGGCCGACCCTCAGACCATCTTCCTTGAGGAACCGAGGGGTCATCAGATCTTCGAACTTCGCAAGTTCACCCCCTTTTACTCATTCCCTCAGATACTCAACTATGTCCTTCTCGTCCATACTAAGTCCAGGACCTGACCTGGCCTTCATCGAGGGGTTAGACCATCTTCTTGGAACCCTCGGACCGTCGTCCAAATATTGAGCCTCGACTGTAAATTCTCATTCTCCAGAAACGAAGAAAAATCTCTTCTTCCAATCGTGGTTGGAGGTTTGTGCCACGTGGAGAAGTTTTTTATTAGACCTCCTCGCCCCCAGGTGATAGTACCCAGGCTGTTTGGACGAGGAAGTGATATTATAGAAGGCTAAAAACATGTCGGAGGAAGGCTCGTCAGTGAAGGAATTCTTCCATAAGGAGATGTAGCTGAGGATTGTCCTCAAGGAATTGGGAGGAAGCTGAGAGGGGGCAACGCCGAGAGCTGACAGTATGTTAACAATGGCAGGGTGCAGAGGGAACCTAACACCGACCTTAAACATCTGTTCGTACACTGCTATCTCTCCCTTTTCACCCTCTCAGACTCAGATGGAACCCTCATACTTATGTTGGGGGGCACACCATATGCATGCCTCTACAGCAGGAGGTCATGATCCCTGACTGAGGAAATATAGGACGAGGCATGAGATGTGTCAACTGGGTCAGCATCTGAGTCCTCACCATCATCCTCAGTCCCCTCTCCCTCGGCCTCATCACCTGTCAGAGGCCCATGAGGAAAAGCCATCTGGAAAGCATGAGGGGATAAAGTTGTCACAGGGATAGCCTCGGAAGGGACCACACCCTCGGCCTCTCGGCTTGGGCTTAGATCAGACGTCTCTCTCCTCCCAGAAGGCCCAGCACCGATTGGTGACGACGCTCTCTCATCCATCTCACCTGAATGACTCTAGGTTGGACGACCGGACGACCCACAAGACTTAGATGGTTTTATTGTGGCAAGAGGAATGGTAAAAATGGGTCGTACCCAATTAGGGTCGGCCCCTCTTATTCTCTCCTCCTCTTCCTCTATTCGCCTAATCTCTATGAGGAACTTCTCTCTCAGGGACGAAAACTCCTCAGCTAAACTATAAAGCCTCCTAAGCATTAAGAAGAAGACCCTACACTTGGATGAATTTGGATAAGCCAATTAAAAACAATCTCACAGTTGACCAGGTTGGACTTTTCGATCAAAACCAAAGAATTAAAGGATTTTTTATCAAGAACATTCAAGAACAGACCACCGGAGAATACACCGAAAAAGTTACGAAACAACCTAAGGAAAATCCAACCCTACGAGCCTAAAATAAGAAAGCAAAAAGAAATGAAGATAAAGAGGGCACTAGGGCAAAGGGATTACCTGAGAAGAAATAGCAGGACTGCCAAACTCGAAACGTCAAAATTGCAGAAATGGCTAGAAAGCTGGTGAGAAGCTAGAGAGAGAGAGTTCAGGTGTGAAGAAGAAGAAGAAGAAGAAGAAGAAGAAGAAGAAGAAGAAGAAAAACGAAAATAAAACTTCAAAAATCTATTTAAATACCTTGTCAATGAGTGGGCCCACTAACCAATGCAGAGCACAGCCGAGGAGGAGGACATAATTAGGGCACAAAGTCCTAAGCAGTGTGCAGCCACCACGCCTAGAAGACTAGTACGACATTGGATAAAAATTTGACAAGTGTCACACCAGCCTGACAGGAATCATTCATCTAACTGACCATACACTCATCCAGAGGTAAACACTATCCCTCAGCCATCTCAACAACATCAATGGCTAAGGGCTGGGGGTGATTGATATACCCGTACGTACCCTCGACCAGATGACCTGCAACCGGTCGAGGCCCAGACGACCCTCCAAGGGGTCGACCCCTCATCAGGCCCAGATGACCCTCCAAGGGGTCAACCCTTCATCAGTCCCAGATGACCCTCCAAGGGGTCGACCCCTCATTAGGCCCGGACGACCCTCCAAGGGGCCGACCCTTCATTAGGCCCAGACGACCCTCCGAGAGGCCGACCCCTCATCAGGCCCGGACGACCCTCCGAGAGGCCGACCCCTCATCAGGCCCGGATCGCCCTTCGAGGGTACAATACCTCATCAGGCCCAGACGACCCTTCAAGGGGCCGACCCCTCATCAGGCCCAGACGACCCTCCGAGGGTACGACAGTACGAGGCTCAAATTGGTCTAGACTCACTACCGAAAGGAACTTTGCCCTCGGCCTCATATTATAGGTCGATGGTGACATCATCACAGCGCGTGGCTTGGGAGATGCGTGGAACAGTGCGCGTGAGGCTCACAGGGCACGTGGAAGACCGTTATAACAGTATCACCCTCACGTGAGGGAATATTATGTCATCATTAATCACAGGTGGCATGGATAGGTGTCAGCAGGGGATTGGCTAGATCATCATTCACATGCACCATGCATGCTTGGGGGGTACACTACACCCCCCAAGACCTATATATACTTGTCCCCTACAACCCTACAAAGGGATCGATAATTGTAACCCTAGTTGAAACTCTGCTTGTACACACAGTAGAGAGAGAAAGTGAGCTTATGTGCATTGTATCTAAGGCCATTAGTGCCCATACTTAGTGGATCACACATTCACAGTGGATGTAGGCCTAATTTGCTGAACCACTATACATCATTGTCTTATTCCTCTTATACTCACCCCCTTCTATACACTTATACACTTACATCTCTATGGCTGTTATTTTGAGCTCATCATCCCTTTTCTGGCGGTGCTGAATCCAATCATCATAATGTCCTAAAGCTTCATTATAACCACCCATCCAAAATTCTCTGGGCTGCTTATGGAATTGGATGGTTAATCTATCAACTTGCGAGTGTAGTTTCTTCAGCACCTCATCCTTAGCTTCCAATTGGGAAGATTGAGTAGATAATTGCTCGAATAATGTCTGCAACTTTTGAGACATCTCAGCAATAGCTCGATCCTTCGCTTCTAACTGTGCAGCTTGGTTAGCAAGGGCATGTTGGGTCCTAATCTCCTCTGTAGTTCCTCGACTAGCCCTATTTCTAGCTCAGGAAGAAGAAGCATACTTAATATTTTTCAAGGCCTCCAATTCATCTCTCAAGGTGGTGTTCTCAGCTTCTAAAAAGAAATGGCCTTCATAGGTAGTAGCAACAATAGCTCTAGAGGAAGACTTCAGAAGATTCAAATCATTACTTAAATTATAATTCTCCTCTTCCAGGAGTTTAGTAATGGTCCTAGTTTCCTCAATTTCAAGCTTAAGTAAAGCTTCCTTCTTATTATACACGGAGATAAACTTATCAAATTCCTGACCTTCACTCAGACTTTGATACTTTAGCTCATAGCTCTAATGCAACAGTGCGATGGATTCCTTATATTGTTCTTGAAGTTCTTCTATCATGTCATAATAGGCAACATTATTTTCTACCGCCCGATCAAATAAGTACTTCAAATATTTATAAGATTCCATGACTTGCTCTAAAGCATTATCACCGAGCAACTGGGTAACTTTTTCATCGGACAAGTACATATGGCTAGCTTTGAAAAAAGCATTGGATTTACTCAGTAGCTCGGTGTCATGGGAAGATAGTTGTTCCATCTTCGCAATAAACTAGCGAGAAGAGATAACCACCAATCAACAACAAGTATGGATAACAAATGCAATCAATAGAAGATAAGTAAAAGGAGCAAAAATTTATTTTATTGATAATGAAGAATTTAGGTACAATCAAAACAAAAGAAAAACAAATAATAAAAGTAAAAGAGAAAAATGCCAAATAACATTACACCTTCTCCCTATCACTCTCAACCTTCTTTTTCTGCTTAGAAGAATGGGCAGCAGGCTGGAGTTGCTCAGTCTGCTCAGCTGAAGGAATAGAAGACTCATGGATATTACAGCAGATTCAACCACAACTGAAGACTCATCAGAAGCAGCTTCATCTCCAACCTCATCATCTATGGCTGGAGGAGGACCATGAATATACCCCTGAAAAAGTTTAGAGTCTCCATTTGTGTTCAACACCTGAAAGGCAGTAACCCAACCATCTCTGAAACATTTTTGCTTCACATACTCAATCTAAGCAGAAGCAGTGGAAATGGCCTTGTTCCCACCATTATCCCAACCAGCGCTGAAGGAAGCCTTCACAACATATTTTCTTTTAGCTTGGGCAGTGGACACAAGATCTTCAACAGCCTTAGCCCTGCACTCAGCTTCTTCTTTTTGGTGCTTAACTTTCTCTTTCTCGTGCATAGCTTCATCTTTTTAGACCCCGGCCGCCTTAGCCCTGCGCTCATCTTCAAGGGCATTTGTATCAGAGGTTTGACTAGCCAATTCAGTTTTCTTCAGTTTCTCTACCCAAATTCTCTTCTCAGTCTCCAAGGCTTGCTAAAACTCGAGCAGAGACTTCTTCAAACAAGACAAGGCTTCCTCCACCTTATTTGAAGAAGAAGAAGCCTTGATTGTATTATCCTTCTCCATCATAATATTAAAGTGTACCACGAACTGCAAAAAATGAAGATTAACGTGAGAAAATGAAGAATGTAAATAACAACCAAATAACCCGAGCTACTGCCAAGTCATAATATTCCATACTTTCGCATAAACTTCAAGTATGAAATATTGGAGGCTTCTGTTGATTCCAAAATTTACCATCTTGCATGGACTAATTACAAGTCAGCATGTGTCATCTTATGTGGCACAACTCCAAGTCAGCATGATAGAAAATCTCGACCAACTTTGTTACCCGACCAACTGGGAAGCCCGACCAACAGCCAAAAAGTCATTATGTACAGCCAACCAAGCGCCGGCGGTCTTACAGCCTATATTGCCCATGAAGCGACAACATTTATATAATTAGTCCTCATTATGTATTGATGTAAATGTCTAACAAATAAAAGCATTCTATCCTTTCACATGACAACGGGGGAAGACCCCCCTTTTGAGCTATAAATACATTGTATCACCCTCATTGTAGGGGATCGAAAAACAACTCAAGCCAATCAATACATAACAGTGGACGTAGGCTATTCCATTGAGCCGAACCATTTTAAAAGTTTTCTTATGTCTTATTTGTTTTGCTCAATTTATCTATGATCAATTAATTAGGCTCAATCGAGTTTTTTGCATCAGCAGTCGTCGTATTGTCCCTATATTATTTTGGGTGCTATGTGTTATGATAACAAATGAGGCACTAATTCAAGTTGAAATATAAGCACAAATATGAGAATTTATATGCTCCTCTGATCGATCTATTTGTATATAGCGTACCATTGAACCCCCAAGTGTAGGTAGACCACAATGAACCATATACTCAGAATTCACGATTCCAACATTTTTGGTTGTATTACCCTGTAAAAAAAAGAACACTAAATAAAACAGTCGTACAACAAAACTAAAAATGAGAAACATAAGAAGATCTAAACTAAGCAGCTAACATGGACCTCAGATGCTCTGAAGGAAAGCAGGACCATCCATAAATATGAAAAGTATTTGGATTTTTATGAAAAGCAGGACCATTCATAAGTAGATCTCCGTAATGTCTGCTATGATAGCTATTTTCCTCAACAGTTATATATCTAGCATTCCATCGCCTTGGGAAAATGTTATATAACTGTTATATATAACAGTTATATAACTGTTAATATAGCTGTTAATCCCCGTTAAATTATCATCATAAAGTTTATATGAGCCCTAACAGTTCGTATATGTGTACCTCATAATAAATAACTGTTATATTTACAGATTTGTACCTTAGAGGGAAGTACTTCGAAGCAAGGTGGCGCAGGTGGAAGAGGATCTTATGGATAATCCTGTTGTCTGCATCCTTCCTAACCGTATATGTGTACCTCACAAGAAATAAAATTAAAAATTAATAACTCAATGTTAAATTGGAAAATATAGATGTTAGCGTCCAACATAAATTAAACTAACCTTTCTTTAAGTGATCCATAATCGAGTCCCGAATGCTCATTTTACTGAAGCTATAATCATCATCCATGACAAAAATATTTTATGCAAAGAAACAAAGGATGTGATAATAATACTTTATCCCAACACCAAAAAAGAAAATATAATATGCAAACAAACAAAAAACAAATATAGCAGTTATATTGTCAGAAGTGATAGTTACTTTTACACTTGGGGCTACAAAAGTTGATGCAATACCTAATTAGCACCAAGACAACCATTTCACAGATGAATTTCAAACCATTAGATCCAATAAGCGAACCCGCAAGGAGATAGCCAACAATCTTTATCTGCAAATATAAGCAAAGAATCAGTGAGCACTTCTTTCTCTTTTGAAAGTATATCGAATACCTAAAGAGTTTTATAAGGTGGGGGATGCAGTACCATTAAGGGACGGTAATTTTTACTCGATAAAGCTCTTTTTTGTTGCATTATGATCAAAATAACGAAAATAAAATATAAATCTGGAAACAGTAGCAACACCTAAATGGATCTAAGTAAACGAATAGAAGATCCATAAAACAAAGATGATCAGGCAACAAAAGCATATATCAACAATAATACACAAAGTCTTAATAACTCTATTTTTTTTTCAACAGTTCCATTACCGAAAGGGATTCTGATGTCTACATGTTTCTCTCTTATGATCTAACAGAGTCCATTGAGTCAAATAATAGTACAGGGATTCCAATGTCCATTACCGATACGTTGATGTCGCCCTTTCCCTTTTTACGAAGCATTGAATTGAAAGATCTCATAGTCCTTATAATGTGGTCCTTCACTATTCGAATGTAACCCTCACAGTTCATAATGTAATATCAACTCAATTATTCAATTCACACTTTTATACTCATCCTACGTACCATCAGGTACCCGAGAAACAACACCAGACCCACCAGGTACCATTAGGTACTACCCGAGAACCACCAATGTACATACGACCATAGAAATCATAGAAAATCATCCAGAACAAACAAACATATCACAATCGGCATCAACCCGAAAGCACCACCACGAGAACAACCATCTCCCACTACAAGAACACATAAAAGAGACCCGTGCCGAAACTAATGGTGAACAATCGAATACCAATTAGCAAAACCAAAAATCAAACACCTGGAAGAATGGAGAGAACCTCCCTACCACAAACCAAAGCCACCGGCCATCACGGTTGCTCAAAATACAATAGCTAAAAAGTCTGATTTCTTAATTCCCAGCTACACTAACTAGATTTCTAATTCCGAGATATAATAAATCTAATAATTTCTCCGAAGTCATTAATAATCACTTAAAATTAAAGCTTTGATTGAAAAAAGATGTAATTGTGAGTAAGCATAAATGAACTTACAAGTAAAGGATAGAAGAAAGGGAGATGTACGGTCATCCCGGAAGTTCGACACAAAAACCTCAAAGTGGAGCTGCCCGAGTTAATCCCGTCAGCGACCAACATCCAACCAGTGCCGGCCAACCCCTCAAACCACCAACCACCACCAGCTCGTGGTAGTCCGACCCATCTAAAAACTAAAAACCCAACAGCCATGAGCTCCAACCAAAAACCAGCGCCAATGAACCCTTGTAATCCCATTTCCGGTGACCATTGTCCTAAAGTCGGAGCTACTATCTCATCTACCTCCATGCCACTTCTTCCCCAAAACCCATATTTTGATCCACCAACTACCTTAAACCCGTAACTCCAAACCCAAGGCAACCTAGGTGAAATCGGACAAAACCAACCCATGTCTCGACCCAACACAAAACCCATTTACCTACCCGATTTGGAGCTACTCCCAAAACCAAATTTCGACCGGACTTCCCTTACCCCTTGCTCCTCTTCAACCCAAATTAGGTGCAAAACTTTAAGATTAACCTATTTCAAGCCCCAGAATATTAATATCTTTGTTCCAACACAAAAATAGCTTAGGTGGCGCGAGAAAGAGAGACTCGCGCAAGGAATGAGAGTGGAAGAAAATACTTGGCTCCAAATGAAAAAGGAATGAATTTTAATTTTTCACATTTTTTATAAATGCTTGGCTATAAATGAAAAATTCAAATGAATTTTAATATTTAATTTTTATTATTTGACCCAGTTTTGGCACGCTTTTAAACTGTGCTAGATTGAGAATAAACCTTGCCAGATTCTCTTTGTCCAAGCATGCCAGATTAACAGTTTTGGGGTTGTGAATATGCAATTACTAACATCACAAAATCTAGACAGGGGATCCAACATTGAGGAACCAGTTATAAAATACGTCCATTTCCAGTATGTTGAATTACCTACACTGATTGTTGGAGAAGGACAGAAATGAGAGAGAAACATGAAAAATAACCTTTGGAGAGTAAGGCACAAAGTATTGAAAACCATAGGATTGAGACGAGCTTTATGGATGGTATTTTTCATAAGCTATTTTTTTGTAAGAACCTCGGGAGCAAATGATGTAGTGGGTGAATGTCCACTGTTGTTTTGTACGATGGTCAATGTATGGATCAACAACAGGCTTAGAGACCTATTAGAAATCATAATGTTACTTTTGTCAAATCAGTTTGTGCTTTGCTCGAATGTATCAATTTGTAAAACCATCTTTGTGCACTATACAATTCAATTGCTTTAACAATATTACATTATTTTGGTAACTCATCATTCCTTAAATGTACCAGTTATTTTAACCACATTACCAAAATAGTAACATCCAAAATATTTGAAAACATTGCAATTTTACTAAAATATCGCTTGTTGAAGTTTTTGTTTAGAAAAATATATTTTTAATATATATTTATAAAAATGAGCCCACCTAAAATATTTTTCAAAGGACGTGGATTTTGATTTTTCTTTACCTCTCTTTAATGTTTAATTATCTCTTCTTCTAATTCGAAATCTACCATTTACGGTGGACAAATGGTTCTCCACCATGTGTAATTTTATAAGTTTTGCAATAAAATTGTTGTTTTCTGATCATTAAAAAAATAAAAAATAACTCTTACTCACTTCCTAATTGATAGAGCATATGGGATTAACCTAACCACCTCCATTCTAAAATCCAACCTCATCTGCATAACGGTCGATAACAGCTAAGGTTCAACAGGTGGCAGGAGAAAGCTCTATCGATATCCTCCATATCCTCGAGTACATTCAACATTTTTTCTCCTAATAGGCACCTCATGGGAATAAAAATAGCAAATATGCTCATCCATTCCGAAATCCACCCACTCCACAACAAACAAGAAAAAAATGCTACAAAACCCAGAACACATATGATATATATTGATTGGAGAATATTAATCAATCTCTACATGAATTAAAGAAAAATTCTTTCATTTTGGTTTTAGAGGAATTGTCCATTTTTCTATTTGAGGTTTTTAAGGATTGAACTCTGATGGAATTTTTCATCTATCAAGAAAAGAATTTTTCTTGGATTTAATTGGCATGACAATTGAAATCAATGATTAGATATGCAAGTAGAGGAGAGTGAACTGCAAATCAGACTAAGATCTGGACTCTGGAGGTATTCAACATTTTATTATCCATTAAATTAATAAACTTTTAAAATGTTTAGTATAATTTACCATTATATATTTTAGCGGTAAGTGCATATAACAAATAATGTTTTCAAACCTAATAATGCATTCATTTCTTACGAAAAAACTGAATATACAAACCAGTATCCAAAGCAGAACACAAGATTGGCCAAGCATAGTCTGATTTTTTGGGCTAAAAACATAGGCAACAGAACCAACCCCCCTTAACGGAAACAGGTTCATATGTGTTGTGCATACCATATTTCTGATTAAAACATAACAATTGTCTTTTAAAGTTCTATTAATAACACCCCACCCCCACCATTCTCCTGTAATAATAATAATAATAATAATAATAATAATAATAATAATAATAATAATAATAATAATAATAATAATAATAATAATAATAATAATAATAATAATAATAATAATAATAATAATAATAATAATAATAATAATAATAATAATAATAATAATAATAATAATAATAATAATAATATAACAGTACAACAACTAACAATTCATGATTCCAATAGATTATTGTTAAACTCAATACAAAAACCAAATGGATTGCTATGACACACTACAAAAGTGACTTTAAACAACAGGGAATGCAAACCTGATAGCCACATTTAGAGGGCTTCACCTACTAATCCGTTCAATCCACCTCTTCCTCGCAGATAGGGCACCTATTCTCCTCTTCGTCAATCATGATTTTACTAACACTGCTTAAGAAAGAAAAAAAATTACATAAACATCAGAATATTTTTTATGAGCAAATGCAAATGCATATGCATTTTAGTATATCCACAAACGGACATTATAAACCTTAATATAGTAAACAAAAGCCATCCAAAAATGCCTTCTCTATGTCGACAACAACCTTACAAATGTAACACCCCGTATTTCTAATTGTTATTTTAATTAATTAATTGGAATTTTTGGGGAAAATAAATTTTTGAATTTAATAATTTTTTTTGGCTAAATATGTTGATTATGATTTTAGAAGAATAAAACTTCAAGCGGAATTAAAATCGGAGTTAAAATGGATTTTATATGATTTTTGGAAATAATTGTCCCTTATAAACTTTTGGGCGAACTGTCCGTTTTTGGAGGCGATCGATCAATCAACGCCTGGGGGTCGATCGATCGACCCTCCCAGAAAACGCTGTTTCTTTAGAATTTATGTAGGATTAGGACTCCTAATCACTATATAACCTTGTTAATCTGTAGGGGGACTTCTCATAATCACTTTTCTTCAGTTTTTCACCAGAGAACACTTCTAAACATTTTTCCTGTCACTCATAATCATCAACCTTCTTCATAATCAAGTTTTTGACACAAATTTTGGGAGGCTTAATTGGGGTTTAATTAAGATCATTACTGAACACTCTTTTGCTAATTTTTCGAGAGGAATCCAAATTTCTAATCAAATTTTCAACACAATCTTCACAGGCATGAATAATCTATTCTTTTCCTTTAGTATTAGGCATTTTAAGTGTCGCCTAAACACTTAATTACATGTTTTCTTAAAAATAATTTGTAACTTAATTAGAAAAGGTGGACACTAATTATGGGGCTGTTTTTATAAAATCTTTTAATCTGAATAAGATTCATAACCCTTTGTATACGTAGGATTCATGAGTGATTTTGGGTTTTATTGGTGTAGGTTGCATGTAGAAAAACCCTAGTTTAAAAATAAATAACTTTTGGGTGCGTATAACTCATGTAATACATGCAGAGATAACGAAATTTGGGTTTTGATGTATATATGATGAAAACTTGGTATATTTAATTTAAAATAAATAAATGAGATTATTTGGGTATTGTTGACGAGGTGATAATTTAATTGAATTGGACTATCATGCATAGTTTTATACGTTGATTAATTATGCTTATTTGTGTGACTTTTTGGTATTATTATATTGCCTTTGTGACGACGGGTTGTTGGGTAATTTTGCTCTCCATACACTTTAGGATGCCTTTTAGTTATGGGACTAGCGGGTAGACCTTTTATAATTTACGCCTTCTAGGTACGGGACTAGTGAGGGTAGATTATTGCGTTTTTATCATCTTGAGGGTGGGCTGATTTTTCATACTTTATCGTCGTTATGGTAGTCTAACTACGAGACTAAGTTAAGATTTATGTTAGTAAATCCTCTTATACATAGGTTAGGACGTATTGATAACTTGGGGACCCTTACATATGGGACTAAGGGGTATTTTGAGGATCTCACATCGATTAAAAGGGTGGGGAGATTATAAATTGAGAAATTGAGAATTAATGCCTAACATAAAAACGGGTATTAAAATTTGTGGCGACATAATGTGTCGGGGTCGACAATTTAAACGGGCCAGAGGGAGATTTATGTCGTGTCGTGTGTGAAACCTTGCCATGTGTCGGGGACGACAGTTTAAACGGGTCAGAGGGCAATTGACAAGGGGAAGTGTGACACTTTAATAAAAAGTGAGAACTGTAATAAAAGTTGGTTAATTTAATTAAATTAACATCGTGGGACTTGGAGAATTTAAAATTATATTGGTGTGCCTTTATAAATGGGATTTCTGTGGGTAGTTAGTGATTTATAATCATCGCGTTTAATTATCCCGTTTAATTTAAAATATTCTATTGTGATATTTATTTCGTATAATGATACTGTCTGGATTCAAGGATCCTATTTGAGGGGAGTAGTGTGTATTCTTGCTCGGGGCTTTGTCTCTGTCCCATGCGTTGACTAATCTTTTTCAGGATTAGAATTGGAGAAGCTGCATAAGTTTATCGGAGTTATCATTTGGAGGTGCAGCTGGAGTTATTCATTTTATGGCATAGTTTAGTTAGACTTTCTTTTTCAGTCCAATTTAATTATGAGACTTCGTTTTAGTTTTATTGGGCCATTCGGTTCCAAAGTTGTTTAGAGGATTTATTTTGGGATTATTTCAGATTTTATTTAATCATTATAGGAGAATGGATTATTGGAGTTAGCATGTGATGGATCTTTTATCGCTTAGTTGTTTATGAGCATTTGAGTTTGATTCAATTATGTATCTTATGGACTGGTTTATTTATGTCTCATATCTGTCTCATGCTAAGAATGGTATTTATTTACTCACGCCCGGCATAGTTTTCACTACACCAAATCTGCACTATTGTCAAGGTCAATGACCCTGACAAATCCACCGTGACATTTCGAGGCGAGACAACTTTTTTGTCACGGTCGTGTCGCGGTCAATGACCGTGACACGTTTGTCACGGTTTATAACCATGACAAAGCCGTGACCCTTTTTTAAAAAATTATCGCGTTCAATGACCGTGACATGCCCGTGACAACTTTTTGACACGGACTTGTCACGGTCAATGACCGTGACAATTCTGGGAAGAATTTAAAAAAAATCTGTTGGGCAGTATGGCCACCGCCACTGCCCAGCAGTATATTTGTACCTGTTATAGCAACGTTGTACCTACTCCAAACATAATATATCCAAACAAACTAAAGATAATGAAAATATATATTCATGACGATATAATCCAAATATTCAAAATAGAAATAATATACATGACGATATAATCCAAATATAATTAAAATGGACAAACTTCAAAATAATGTTACTACATGTCTTGGGTAAAACTGAGGAGGTGAGTAGGCCACACGACATACGAATTGACGCACCCACTAATATACGTCGTGTCGCATTGTTCGCGCAACCACAATAGGGAGTTCTCCTTTCCGGGTATGACATGCGTGACGAGCACCCTGGACTCCATCTCTTGAAGCGCACTTCCATGAACTATTCCACCCTCGACCATATTCGGGTCCCTCAACCCCCTCCCTATCCGCTGGCCATCAAATACGTCCAATATGAACACGCTCGGCCAACCAAGTGTCGACATTGGTCTGTTGAAGGGAGCCAAATAGGGAAGTGGATCATCGAAGTACGAACGTGTCAGTGATGAAGCAGCGAGGTCCACATCCTCGTCATCCTGCGCCTCGTCCTCCTGCACCTCCTCCTCCACCGCCTTCTCCTTCTCTTTTCCTTTCCCTTTACGTTCTCCACCCAACGTACGCTTCATGAATGCGTACATATCTTGGACCGTCGCCTCCAAATGGGACAGCTTCGTGTCGTGTGAATCCACCGTTCGAGCCAACCCGGTGTCGCTCGTCTCCAATTCGATGATCCTAGATTTGGCCACCCGCGAGCTCACCCCCCTTGTCCTCCCCTTGCGATCAGAGCCAAGCACTTGGCTCAGTGCATCTGTGGAAAAAGATGCCGTATCGGCATCAGACTGCGACTCATGCACTTCTTTAAGCTTTGCCTGAAACGACAAAAAGCACATGATTAGTAAAATAAGTAAACTAAAAAATTATAACGTAATTAACAAAAATTAAACTGTCGGATTACTTACAATCGGGGTCGCGACGCTCGGGGACACCTCCTTGTCCTTCCCCTTCTTCGTCCGAAGAGCCACATAAGTATCGAGCCTATGTGGCTTACCCCCTGGCCCACTCCCTACCCCCTGAAATAAAATAAAGTAAAGTAAAATTAGTATCGGCCCCGCAAAGTAAAATAATGAAGAATAATATATTTCTGTAGTTATAGAAAAATTAAATCTTACCTGCATCCTATGCTCCACCTCGGCGTAAGAGGTTCGGCCGGAGTAGTGCACGTCCGTCTTTTTTGCACGATTTCCCTCCCCGATTGGCGAGATGCCAATTGTCGATCCTCGATCTCATTGTCAATGAACTTCTGCCATTGTGCCAATGAGATCGGCTCCTTGGGGGGGACAGATTCACGTAATTGGATAATCGACTCTCGTGTTTTCCCAAAGTACCGTGCCCGCATATTTTTTTTCCACGACTTAAGTTGCTACCTAATCTGCTCCAACACGGGATCGCGTAGCTTTGGATCCAAGTTGAATTGTTCCTGTCCAACAAATACAATGTTAGTTGCGAATAAATATAAATATAAATATAAATGTGAAATCGAAATCGAAATTGAAATTGAAATTGAAATTGAAATTGAAATTGAAATTGAAATTGAAATTGAAATTGAAATTGAAATTGAAATTGAAATATAAATATAAATATAAATATAAATATAAATATAAATATATTACCTGTAGTGCCGCCCAAACAGCTAACTTGAGCTCATATGGCACCTCCTTCCAACTCATAAACTCCGGGCCGATGACCGTCTTCAGCAGCTCGAGGGATCTCGCTAATAGCTCCGATTTGTTCTCGACGGTAATCCCAAATTTTCCATATTTGGGGAGCCTAGTGGCGGAGGAGCCCTCGTCGCCTCCGCTACCACCGAGCCCAGACGACATCATCATAAACAGCATCATCATCTTCGCCTTAATATCTGAAGGAGACATTTTTGCTGTAAAAAAATGTTATTAGTACAGATAAAAAAAATGTTAATAGTACACATACACACACCCCTACCCCACCACACACACGCACACGTCATGCCACTTTTAAAACTAACCAACCCAACATTTCATCAATTAAACTAACAATTAAAGTATACAATTATTAATTTACTAATTTACAATGAGGGACAATCCTACTTTCATATGAAATTTGGCACTAATTATTAATTTACTTTCATCTAAAACTATACAATTAAAATTACAATTAAAGCAATAAAATTTCTTAATTAAAGATATACAATTGTTAAAATTGCCCCTCCACACCCCCCACACCCCACCCCCACCCCCACCACACCCCTTGCCCCCTCCCCCCGCCACGCACACACCTACACACACACACACACACACCCCACCCCCACCACCCCACCCCCTCCCCCCACCACGACCGTGACAACTACATTTATTATTTATCAATAAAATTATGACATGAGATAATTATAATTGGAGCATAAATTTCATTATCATAAAGGGATAAATCCAACCAAGTACAGAGATTCTACAAATTAAAGTGAGAATTAAATTTAAGACTTTCTAACAACATGCATGTGTATGGATTCTACATAGTTGGGCACGAAAGTAACTAATGATATTCCTAAAAACATACAATTGGCAACATTTTGTGAATTTACTAAAATTTATATAATATTATCAAATTCTGTTAAAAAATTATCTAGGGTTTTACCTAATTGAATTAATTTCATGAATAAAATTATTATCAATTTAAATATTTATATAATTAAATTTAACATATGAATTCTAGAACTTTTCTAACATTTACACAATTCTAACTATCACTAACCTTGCATTCATACTAAGGTTTACATAGTTTTAACAAATTATAACAAAAATATTATCATATTTTTAGTTAGAAAATTCCACCCCCACCCCCACCCCCTCCCCCCACCACATTTTTGGATATTATTTTTGGATATTATTTACATTTACATTTTTGGATATTATTTTTGGAAATTTATAGAAAATTACTTATTTATTTACATTTTTAACCCCCTACCCCCACCCTGCCCCACCCCCCCACACACGCACATATATATACACATACACACATATATATACACACAAACATATATATAAATGGAAGAGAGAGAGAGAGAGAGAGAGAGAGAGAGAGAGAGAGAGAGAGAGAGAGGGAACGGCGGTAAGGGAAAAAAGATGGGGGAAAGGGTTTTTGCTACAAACATTGTCAGGGTCGTGTCAAGGTCATTGACCGTGATAATTCTTTGCCACGGTCGTGTCAAGGTCAATGACCGTGACATAAAACGCGTGTTTTTTGTCACGGTCAATGACCTTGACAAGGGTGACCGGCTGAAAGGTGACAATTTGGCCATTTTGGTGTAGTGTTTGGTGGCGACCGACTCCAGAATTAGGCTGGGTGTGACAGATGGTATCAGAGCATGGTCTTAGGTCTCGTAGGTTATGAGTCCGTTTTAGCTTCCGCGTTGCTTACCTTTGATTCCGTTTTGATGATTCGTACTCTTAGTCATTCCGAGTCTGATGTTGTTTTTGTTTCTATCTTTTCAGATGGAGAACACAAGGAGAAATGGGAGTAGGAGAGAGGAGTCTATTTCTGGACCCGCGACTCAGGAGAAGCGGCGTCAGATTACTTTGGAGGCCGAGGAGTTGGCGGCTATCATTCGTGAGGCCACAGCGGCTGGTTTGGAGATGGGGAGACAGAGAGGGGTGACTTTAAAGGCGCAACAGCAGGGTACACCCATCTCAACTTGGGATCGGGTGAGGACCAGTTTCTTTAAGGGCAATCCTCCCACCTTTGGAGGGGGATCTAACCCGACGGTTGCTCACCGGTGGAGGAGGGATATGGAGAGGCATTTGAGGATGGTGGACTGCACGGATGTGCAGAAGCAGATGTTAGCAACTTTCTAGCTAACAGGGGATGCATTACAATAGTGGGAGATAGCCACCACATCATAGGAGAGAGATCAGTTGGGATATGCGGAGTTTATGATCAAGTTCAATAATAACTACTTTCCGTAAGCAATTAGAAACGCAAAGAAGAGAGAATTGATGATTTGGAGCAAGGTTCAAAATCAATTATCGAGTATGAATAGGAGTTCGCCAATTTATCTATGTTTGTACCAAAGGAGGTTTGCACTGACTTTAAGATGATGGAGTGTTTCATTAAGGGATTGTCTAGGTCGATTAGTCAAATGGTGTTGGGGAATCCGGCATACACTACTTATGCTCAGGTGGTGGATGTCGCAATGTTGCTAAGGCAAGAGAAGGCCAGTTATCAAAAGAAGTTAGGAAAGAGACAAGGGTCTAATGGACAGGCAGGTGAGAATAAAGGTCTCAATGATCAAACATGGAAAAGGCAGAGAACCAATCAGGAACAACAAGGTCAAGGAGAGGAGCAAGCCAATACCAGGAATTTTTTACCTTTTAGGGGTGAATGCTTTGTATGTGGAAAAGTAGGACATCCAGCGGCAAAGTGTTACGAGTGAGCGGGCCAACAAAACCAAGGAGAACCAGCCCAATAAGGTCAAGGTATGCAAGGTCATCAAGGGCAAGGATTTCAGGGACAGCTAGGACTGAGGCCTCCAGTCTTAGCAGCAGCCAGCGTTCAGGGGGCGCCAGTAACACCGATTGCGTCAGGTGCGCAGGGGGTGGTCACTGCACCAACCAATCTCACTTATGGGAGGTGCTTTGTGCCACAGGTTCAGTCAGAACAGGATAGGTTGCGTGGATAATGGGATATCGCGGTACGTAATACTTTCTTAGATACCTATATATGTATTTTGGTAAGGATTACGTTTAAGTGGTTTAGGTGTATGGGCGCCTAATTGTGGTATTCTACGGCTAGGCATATGTGAGCCTTATTCCCTTTACGAGATTTACGCATTGATGAGTATGCTTCGTCTAATTTCGAGGACGAAATTCTTTACTAGTGGGGTAGTATGTAACACCCTGTATTTTTAATTATTATTTTAATTAATTAATTGGAATTTTCGTGAAAAATAAAATTTTGAATTTAATAATTTTTATTGGCTAAATATGTTTATTATGATTTTAGAAGAATAAAACTTCAAGCGGAATTAAAATCGGAGTTAAAATGGATTTTATATGATTTTTGGAAATAATTGTCCCTTAAAAATTTTTGGGCGAGCTGTTAGTTTTTGGAGGCGATCGATCGATCGACGCCTGGGGGTCGATCGATCGACCCTCCCAGAAAACGCTATTTTTTAGAATTTGTGTAGGATTTGGAATCCTAATCACTATATAACCTTTTTAATCCGTAGGGGGACTTCTCATAATCACTTTTCTTCAGTATTTCACCAAAGAACACTTCTAAATATTTTCCCTCTCACTCATAATCATGAACCTTCTTCGTAATCAAGTTTTTGACACAAGTTTTGGGAGGCTTAATTTGGGTTTAATCAAGATCGTTCAAGAACACTATTTTGCTAATTTTTCGAGAGGAATCCAAATTTCTAATCAAATTTTCAACACGATCTTCACAGGCATGAATACTCTATTCTTTTCCTTTAGTATTATGCATTTTAAGTGTCGCCTAACCACTTAATTACATGTTTTCTTAAAAATAATTAGTAACTTAATTAGAAAAAGTGTACACTAATTATGGGGATGTTTTTATAATATATTTAAACTGAATAATATTCATAACCCTTTGGGTAAGTAGGATTCATGAGTGATTTTGGGTTTTATTGGTATAGTTGCATGTACAAAAACCCTAATTTAAAAATAAATAACTTTTGGGTGCGTATAACTCATGTAATACATGTAGAGATAACGAAATTTGGGTTTTGATGTATATATGATGAAAACTTGGTATATTTAATTTAAAATAACTAAATGATATGATTTGGGTATTGTTGACGAGGTGATAATTTAATTAAAGGTTTAATTGAATTGGACTATCATGCGTAGTTTTATACGTTGATTAATTATGCTTATTTGTGTGACTTTTTGGTTTTATTATATTGTCTTTGTGACGACGGGTTGTTGGGTAATTTTGCTCTCCCTATACTTTAGGATGCCTTTTAGGTATGGGACTAGCGGGTAGACCTTTCATGATTTACGCCTTATACATGATTTACGCCTTATTGTGTTTTTATCATCTTGAGGGTGGGTTGATTTTTATTACTTTATCGTCGTTACGGTAGTCTAAGTACGAGACTAAGTTAAGATTTATGTTAGAAAATCCTCCTATACATAGGTTAGGATGTATTGATAACTTGGGGACCCTTAGGTATGGGACTAAGGGGTATTTTGAGGATCTCACATCGATTAAAAGGGTGGCGTGATTATAAATTGAAAAATTGAGAATTAATGCCTAAGATAAAAACGGGTATTAAAATTCGTGGCGACATAATGTGTTGGGGCCAACAGTTTAAACGAGCCAGAGGGCGATTTATGTCGTGTCGTGTGTGGAACCTTGTCATGTGTTGGGGACGACAGTTTAAACGGGTCAGAGGGCGATTGACAAGGGGAAGTGTAACACTTTAATAAAAAGTGAGAACTATAATAAAAGCTGGTTAATTTAATTAAATTAACATCGTGGGACTTGGGGAATTTAAAATTATATCGGTGTGCCTTTATAAATTAGATTGTTGTGGGTAGTTAGTAATATATAATTATCGCGTTTAATTATCCCGTTTAATTTAAAATATTCTATTGTGATATTTATTGCGTATAATGATACTGTCTGGATTCAAGGATCCTATTTGAGGGGAGTAGTGTGTATTCTTGCTCGGGGCTTTGGCTCTGACCCATGCGTTGACTAATCTTTTTCAGGATTAGAATTAGAGAAGCTGCATAAGTTTATCGGAATTATCATTTGGAGGTGCAGCTGGAGTTATTCATTTTATGGCATAGTTTAGTTAAACTTTCTTTTCCAGTCGTATTTAATTATGATACTTCATTTGAGTTTTATTGGGCCATTCGGTTCCAAAGCTGTTTAGAGGATTTATTTTGGGATTATTTCATATTTTATTTAATCATTATTAGAGAATGGATTATTGGAGTTAGCATGTGATGGATCTTTTATCGCTTAGTTGTTTATGAGCATTTGAGTTTGATTCAATTATGTATCTTATGGACTGGTTTATTTATGTCTCATATCTGTCTCATGCTAAGAATGGTATTTATTTACTCACGCCCGACATAGTTTTTGTGGCGCCCGACACCAGAATTAGGCGGAGTGTGACAACAAATAAATCACATTTGGTACCCTAAACAATGTTTTCAACCATATTTAATTGAATAAATCAAAATGCAATAAAAAAAAGGTGATAGTGACAATTTATACGTTAACACGAACTCATACACATATGTACATGTGAATGAAAATGTCAAGAGAATCACATTGAAGGAGTGAAAATGGGAATGAAAATGAAGAACATATAGTTTGGATTTTAAGATAATGAGATAAAATTCTTATAATATTAAACTTACCACCCTTATTTCATTTTCGTAACACTCGTACCTCCTTAGACACAACATAAATTCTTTATGAATCAACTATCCCACAAACAAAATCTCTAGCCTCATATACATTATAACCCTAATTTGGTGTATACTTCATCATTTGGTTTATACTTCATCTTCTTTGTTAACGTTATATGCCTCATTTAAACCCCGATTTTGTTTATGCTTCATCTTCTCCATTAAGTTTTGCCAAATAAATTTATAACCCCATGCCTCAGATTTAATCAAAATCAAACATATCAAAACCATAAGTGAACAATCAAACCATAAGTCGAACTCTAACAAACAAAATCAAATGATTAATGAACCCAAATCGAGATCAACCTTTATCAGACATAAACCTAACTGTGAAATACAACGAGATACACACACGCGCACAGACACACACGCACACACACACACACACACACACACACACACACACACACACATATATATATATATATATATATATATAGAGAGAGAGAGAGAGAACCTAGTTTGAAAAGCACAGAAGGACCAAAATCGATGTGACAGTCTGAGAGAGGAAAGACAAAGGTATGAGATTGGAGAGCAGGGCAAAGTGAAAAGGGTTTGGTGTGCCATATTCGTGAATGGAGAAAGTTTATCGTTAACTAAAATTTTCTTTTAAAACTTTTGGACTTGGTTAAGTTCTAAACATGTGATCCTTATATGCTTTGATATACAATTATGTGTTAAATTTGCCAATTTGTACTAGTTTTGAATACTTATAAATTTTATAAGTGTTCTAAACACTTATAAAAGGCATTTATACTTTAGTTACTATTAAGGCATTTTGATGTAGTGAAACTATGTCAAGAACCATTATTTTATTATAATTCGAACTCTATGAGGATATGACTTATCCAGTTGTAATTCTTAACTCCATATTAAGGGGGAACCCCCATTGTGTGAAAGGGGCTTAGGGGATAGAGAAACACTATCATGTAAATTCTCTCAAGTTTATAATGAAACACAATTGAAGTCCCATGGACGTGGGTCAACATTGGTCGAACCACATAAATCTTTCTATCGCTCACATTTATTTTAATACTCTCATTATGATTATTGGCACCCCTTTTCGGGTGGATTTTTTACCACACAATTGGCGTCGTCTGTGAAAAATGACACGAAAAGTCTTTCCTCAGCATGATATTGAACCAGGGTTGAAAACATTGCGAAGCAATGATAACAACACTGATTACATAGCCGACTGAATAATATTCTATATGGCAAGAAGGTCCAGATTCCATTAAACTAGGTTTTCATATATATACACATGTAGGTGATTTTCTCTGCGCACTCCAAATCCATTATTCCTTTTTCTCAAGTTTTACATTTTCAAATAAATTTTAATTACACTTGTCTTTTCCAAAACTCTCTCTCTCTCGCTCTCGCTCTCTCTTTTAACCGTCCTCACAACTACACCAACATGCCAATTTTGTGACTGCCTTTTCTTGACTGCTAATGGGGGTGACAAAGTTATCCCTCCCAAGAGCAGTCACAAAATTATTTGTAACTCCCATTAGGAGTGATAAAATCAATGGGTAATAAAAAAATTTGAGTAAACTAGTTTGTCACTTATAGTGAGAGTCACAAATATTACCATATAAATAATTTGTGACTCCAATAAGCAATCACAAATTTATGAGTAGGCCTAAGTTATGACTCTTATGAGCAGTCACAAAATTATAACTTCTATGAGGAGTCACAAATTTTGGCCTAATACTAAATGTGTGAATGCTATCGACAGTCATAAATTAGTAACCGCTTGTAGCAGTCCCAAATTTTAGCCTAAGACTTAATTTATAACTGCTATTGGGAGTCATAAATTTGTAACTACTCCAGCAACCATAAATTTTGTCATAAAACAAAAATTTTCACCTAACTTTAATTTCGCTCTTCTCTCTTCTCTCTCATCTCTCTCTTTTCACAACTTCTGCCACTCTCTCTTTCATTCCGTTGATGTGAAGAAGCTGTGAGTTTTTAGGTTTGTTAGATTTCTTTATTTATGCTTTCACCGTTTAGGTTTGTTTGGTTTCAAGCAATCGTCGTTATTTTGGCTTTCACACCGTTTAGGTTTATTTGATTTCACAACTGAACGTTTAGGTTTTATGTTTGATTTCCAGCAGTCACAAATTATGTTTTCGATTTGTTCGATTTCGATTTGTAGATTTGTAATGAATCAGTTAGGTTACAATCCAAGGATTGGTCAAATTCTTAAGTAAATTTTGTTTTAAAAATCTGCATTGTTAAGTTATAATGAATTCATTTTTAAGTAATTTCGGGTATTTATTCTACTTTTAATAGTTAGATCTCTTCAATGGTACTTCTTCTACTTTTTATAGCTAGATCTGGAATTATATAGATTTTGCATTCTAGTTGAAGAAATCTAATTCTATTTACAGAAAAACTGGATTGAATTAATCAACTAAATATGGAGATTGCCCAGCTGTGTACGGAGTAAGTGAATTTCATTATTGTTAATACATCGATAATTGTTTGTTTATTGCTTTCTTATTGTTCTACATGAATATTATGTTGCTATAACACGAAATAAGATAAGGCATGCGTTGTCTTCAATATTAGTAGACCAAATATTAAAGTTAATATGAGTGGTGATTTGAATAAAGGTTCCAATATTCTCTGCTGGTATCTTATATAATTCTTCACATTATAAATTTTGACAGTTAGATTCAAAACTTCCCATGTCTTAAAACTACATTTATTTTAAAGTAAAAACCTCATTTGCTTACTATTGGTTTTGAGGGATACATGATGCATTCAGGTATGGAGAGAGATTTTTTGAAGGGGATGAGCAGGACTACAATCTACATGGTGGTCAATCGGTTAAGATTACATTAACTAATGTTAAAAATACTTAATTATATTATTATATTATATTAATTATAAGGATAAAAATGTTAGGACACATTGATGTGTTTTTCATCCCTTAAAAATTGATATCAGGGCCTTTATGATAATTGAATTTTCAACAAACAATCTATGTTGTACTAGAACGATGGATATTGTCGCTTTCTTTTGGGACATTTAATGCATGTTTTCACTCATTGAAGCTGAAAGAGTGCGCGTGCGTTCAAATAGAAATATTATTTAATTAAACTCAGTTTTTATCAATTAAGTCCTAAACATGCATCTATATGTGATTGATTATGATGATGAAACAAGCACAAACATTCAAATACACATATGTGAGGAAAAATCCCCTAAAGGAGAAAAACCTTTATTTTCACTATAATATTGTAACATACGATTTCTCGGATTACAATGAAAATACAGTGACACAGAATTACCCGCAGGCGTCGGATCTGTAATCGGCGACTGGAAGTTTCCCTTTCCAGGAGGGCAGCAATGAAGAAGAAAGACGGTCTTCTCCACAAGGATATAAACAGATACACGATTGTGTTCTTGGGTTGCAAAAAGATTCACAAGAGTTTGAAAAGTTGTGTGAATCGAAACATGAGTCTTGGAACTCACAAAGCTGAAGACTTAGAGTATATAGGACTCTGAAAATCACCTATGAAAGTCTTGCTAAAAAGATCCCCGAAGTTGGTTTATAAAATAAAACCTAACCCTAAAAAATCTCAGCACGATCTGCACGATTTTATCTCAGGCGAATCGGTCCGCTTCTGAGTCGGACCGGTCCGATAGCGAATCGGTTCTTTTTTGAAAAGGGCTTCTTCAGTTTGCAATCGGTCTGGGGTTTAATGGTTTGAGGCAATAGCGAATCGGTCTGACTTGAGGCGGATCGGTTTGTTTTTAAACTGGGTGGACCGATCCGGCTGACCAAAAAATTGATTCCATGATTTCTTTGATATTCGGATCCGTTGATGAAGATGCGATCTTGAATTTCTTCAACGATGTAACGGCGTATGACATCCAAATAGATAATGGACAAAATGTCCTTACAAATATCCCCTATGTCTATGCCGGTACATACATAAAAAATCCGAATTATCAACTAACAGAATTTGCCTATACAAATCTACCCTTCCATGAACCCAAAACTGAAAAGGTATAAATGAATAAGTCTTCATCAAGTCTTCATCGTTTACTCTTCAAGTCTTCAAAAATAATCAAAACTTTTCTCATCAGGGTGTGCAATCAATTGATCTTTAATCTTCGTACCTACACACATGAGATAAAGCAAAATACCAAGTGACGTATCAAGTTTGAAATGAGATAAACATAGATACCAATTTAAAATAGATCCTCTGACTCAAAACTTCAAAGCTCCCCCATATGATAATTATTTCTCCCTCTTTTTATGATGTCCCCAAATAGACAAAAGAGAAGAATAAATCAAGCAAGCAAAATCGGGGTGTCACAAGGAAATAAACTTCTATTTTTGAATTTTTTGAAATTTTTCACACGAAATATAAGAAGTCACACCATGAATGAACACAAAACAACCAAGTCGATCATAGCGTAAATGAAGGTGTGTGATCAAATTCGATAGGAAAATCAATGCATACAAACATGACATATGTGCACGATGAATATCGGATACTCCTAACGAATGAACTCAAAATATTCCTTTGGTGTAAAGAGTTGGAAATATAAGACATTAACTCAATTAAATCAACAAATCAAAGCTCAAAGTGATTTCCACACCAATAACGTCCAAAACTTATTTCATGCTTTTTCAGGACTTTCAAGGAAGTGCAAACTCGTTTATATTCTCCAACCAAACTCCCTCAGATATATATTTTGAATAGAGGCGATCTAAATTCTCAAACTTTGGACAATTGATGGTGAAACCTAATGGCCCATATTTGGCATATATTTCTTTTTATTGCCTTTAATTTTTTCGGGCTCTTTTAACCTCTTTGGACCCCGGATAATACAATTCCTCCATTTTTTAGGTCCTTTTTAACGGTGTCTTAGAATCTCAAAGTCTAAATGAACCTTTCGCAGCCCTTCCCCGTTTTCAAATAAACACACAGTCTCACCAAAACAAATTTTACATGCATTCCAATCTTGTCAAGTTTTATCGCATATTGTTAGTTGTATAGACAGAATTGAGATGGAAACACTCAAGCCAATATGTGATAGATAAGTACAATAGTCAAATAAAGTCGTGCATGTGTGTAATAAAGGAGATAGGAGTCAAACATGTAGAAAGATATCACTGATCACATCTCAAAGACTCCAAACAAAGTAAAGCACATGGATGAAATGATGTAGCATCTCAAATCTCTATCAAAGAGTCACATGTAAAATGAAATGAAATTGTGACTTGGCTATCTTAAATGCTAATCCATAAAAGGTGCAAAAAAAAACTTTTTGGATTTTTCAAAAAAAAAATTTATAAAACGAAAATCTTTTTAGATTTTTCAAAATTTTTATCGAAATAAAATATTTTTGAGCTTTTCTAAAAATTTTCTAAAAAAAAATTAAAAGCAAAAAAGAAATACAAACAAAGACAATGCAACCTATGCTAGACACGGACCAACCCCTCAGTCAACTGTGCAAATCCCCAAAGACTTCCTGAGACTCTCAAATCTAAGGCCATCTAAAGGTTTCGTGAAAATATCGACTAACTGACGGTCGATGGGAACGAAACACAGGGATACGACCTTCTCCTCAACTAACTGACGTATGAAGTGTTCGCGTATCCTGATTTGCTTTGTGCGCGAATGCTGGACTGGATTGCGGGATATGTGAATCACGCTCGTGGTATCACATGAAATGATCATGGTGTCCTGTGAAATCCCATAACCCTCCATCATCTACTACATCCACAAGAGTTGCGTGAAATAACTCCCGGCGGTGATGTACTCAGCCTCCGCAGTGGACAAAGAGATGGAGTTTTGCTTCTTGCTCAACCAAGAGATAAGAGCATAACCAAAATAGAAACATCCATCAGAAGTGCTCCTACAACCATCTGCATCCCCGACCCAATCGGCATCCGAATAGGCGGACAAACGGTCATCGGGATCAAAGAAATACCAAATACTGTATGAGAGAGTCCCACTCACGTACTTAATACTACGTTTTAGAGCAAGTAAATGTGACTCTTTCGGGGACGCCTGATATCACGCACAGACTCCAACACTAAAGGCTATGTCGGGATGACTAGCAGTCAAGTAGAGAAGGCTACCTATCATACTCCGATACAAGATTTTCTCTACGTCCTTGCCTGAAGTGTCCTTACTAAGCTTGATAGTGGTACTCATAGGTGTACGTGCATGCTTAGCGGAGTCTAAACCAAATTTCTTCACTAGGTATCTAGCATACTTGGATTGGGAGATGAACATCCCATCCTCTAGCTGATGAACCTGGAGACCAAGGAAGAAAGTAAGCTCACCTACCATGCTCATCTCAAACTCACTTTTCATCTCCTCCTCAAAGTGGTGAGCATGCCGGGAGCACGTGAATCCAAAGACTATGTCATCCACATAGACCTGGGTAACCAAAATAGCACCGTCATCTCTCTTGACGACCAACGTCATATCAACCCCCCTTCTCTTGAAGCCACGAGCTAATAGGTAGGAAGTAAGCCTTTCGTACCAAGCACGGGATGCTTGCTTCAAACCATACAATGCTTTCCTCAGATAATAGACGTGTTTCGGGTTCTTAGGGTCTTTAAACCCTTTTGGTTATTCCACGTAAGCCTCCTCCTATAGAATGCCATTCAGAAAGGCACTCTTGACATCCATCTGATATAACTTGAAGCGCAGATGGCATGCGATGGCGAGAAGTAGACGGACGGCCTCAAGCCTCGCAGCAGGAGCAAATGTCTCCCCAAAGTCTACACCTTCTATCTGTGTGTAGCCTTGAGCGACCAACCTAGCCTTATTTCTGATTATGGTACCATTTTTATCCATTTTATTCTTGAAAATCCATTTGATACCTATCACATTAGTCTCACTAGGTCGGGGGATAAGTTCCCAGATATTATTATTTTTAAATTGAAGCAACTCATCCTGCATAGCAAATATCTAGTGTTCATCCTTAAGTGATTCTTTATGATTCTTGGGCTCGACTTTGGACGTGTAGCAAAGATGGCTAGAAACGTTCTCTAGCTGAGCACGAGTCTTGACCCCTAGAGTGGGATCGCCAACAATGGCAGACGGATCATGACTCTTGCGAACCCAAGCAGGTGTGTCCCCTAACACAGGAGTGGGGTCCACAGAGTGTGGGTGAGGGATAAGTAAATCACTGCCAGAAAAGTCCTCATCCTCACACTGAAGGATAGGATCAATAATCGTCGGAGGTTCGTCATCTTGCACGGTGACGTTTATTGATTCCATAACCTTAGAGCTCTTCAGGTTAAAAACCCGGTATGCTCTACTACTTGATGAATATCCTAGTAAGATTCCCTCGTCGCTTCGGGAGTCAAACTTCCCTAATTGCTCACGATCCCGTAGGATGTAGCATTTACTCCCCAAAACACGAAAATATGCAAGGTTGGGTTTTTTACCGATCCACAATTCATAAGGCGTCTTAAGTGTATATGGACGCAAGTAAACCCTATTCACCGTGTACCATGCAGTAGACACTGCCTCTGCCCAAAATCTCTTAGACACTCTACGACCTAGAAGCATAGATCTAGCTATTTCTTGGATCGTCCAATTCTTTCTCTCAACAATCCCATTTTGTTAAGGAGTCTTCACAGCAGAAAACTCATGTTTAATCCCAAGGCTATCACAGTAAAGATCTACCTTTGCTTCCTTAAATTATGTGCCGTTGTCACTACGGATCCTATTAATAGTGACTCCGTGTTGATTTTGTAGGACACGGTACTTGATCGTTAAAAACTCTACAGCATTATATTTCTCCCTCAGAAAACCTATAATCGAGTATCTGGAGAAATCGTCTACCATCACGAGGATATACCTCTTACCACCCAAACTCTCAGTACGAGTAGGACCCATAAGATCCATGTGAATCAGTTCAAGTACTCGAGAGGTGGTAATGAAATGCAACTTCCTATGCGGGCTCCGAATTTTCTTTCCCAACTGACAGGGTCCATAAACCGTGGAAGTTGACTTTCCAAGAGATGGTAAGCCACGTACTAGGTTCTTTTTAGCTAAACGAGTCAAATCTCTAACATTCACGTGACCTAGACGTTGGTTCCACAGATCCATAGGAGTGATTGTGATGCTATTGCAGACAAGTGAGGAAGTGGGAACAGTTCCATAGCAATTATCCTCGATCCTCACCCCTTGCACTAAAAGTTTACCGGCTTGATTGTAGACATTACATGCGTCCCGATCAAACTTTACTGCAAAGTCAGCGTCGCATAGCTGGATAATGCTGAGAAGGTTTAATTTCAAACCTTTGACGTACAAAACATTCTCTAGCTTAGGAAATCCTGGTAACTCTACAGTACCTCATCCTACAATGCTAGACTTGCTCCCATCTCCAAAAGTGACTCTCCCTTCCTTATACTCCTCTAGGTAGGTAAAAAATAAGACATCACCTGTCATATATCTGGAGCATCCACTATCAAAATACCACTGTGAGGTATTATGTGCTTTGAGAGCAACATGAACAACAAAGGCTTTCTTATCTTTCTTAGGCACCCAAGAAGTGGTAACCTTTTGTTTACCCTTGTTGTTGTTGGTTTTAGCCAGGATGTGAGACACGTTCACTAACTGCGAAGACATTCGTCGGAATTCCTCCATCAAACTCTGTAATGTGGTAGCTAAAAACTCAACACGCTCTCTCAGACTGGAAAACTCATCAGTATGACGTGGTGGAGTAGTAGTACATCGTGTTCGACCCAAACTATAGAAAAACTCCCTCAGGTGGCCTTTTCTTTTGTAATATGTACAAAAGAACACAGTATTAGGCGGACCTTGGATTGCTTTTCTTGGTCGAACTCTCCTACGAGGATTTTAGCGATGGCCATAACAAGTTGTAGTAAACTCAGGGACTGGTCCAGGTACAATTTGGGACGTGGAGGCACCATCATAACTAATACCCTGCCGATCACTAAGACCTAAAGCAGGACCGAGGAGCATCTTTTCCATCTTCCTAGATCTGTGCTCGATTTGTACCTTGACTTCCCAGGCTCTCTCAAGATCATGAGTAAGCTGGGCTACAAGGGCTTCAAGTTTATTCCGAGTCTCCACAGAGGAATGGAGCTCACTCGTAAAACTAGCCACTTGTTTAGTCAAGTCCCCTCTTTCTTTCTCAAAATAAATCTCTCTCTCCCTCTAAACCAACTCTCTTTCTCAACACAGGCAGACTCTCTCTCTCTTAAGGTAGTGCAGGTGGAGGACTCTCTCTCTCGCGCTTTTCTTAAGTCTTCCTCTAAAGCGATGAACCTAAGAACTAATGATTTGTTACGCTTTTTAGTTTTAAAAGACTCAAAATATAGCTCGGCATAGGCGCATTGAAGATCACTCTCACTCTCACTTGTGTCATCCTCTCCCTCACTCACATAGATCTCACTATCGAGGTGTCCCTGTGATGCATCATCCTCATCATCGTGAGGAGTACTAGAAGTGCTCATATGACTAGCCATGAATGCGGTGAAGTTACAATCATGCGGTGACTCGTCTCCGGAATCCACCGACTTGACCTCATTGTCGTCACTAAGGGTAGCATTAAGGAGAGCTTTGCCCTTTTCTCTGTTTAGCCTAGTAGCACACTCAAAAGCTCTATGACCCCTACCGTCGCACTCAAAGCATCTCTCACTTTCTTTCTTAGGAGGATCTTTCATTTTTCTTTTCAAACTTATTTTTCTCAAACTTCTTTTTATCTTTAAAATTGCCATTTTTCTTGAATTTGAGAATTATCTTGAAATTTTTAGCAAAAAGGGTCAAATCATCTAAGTCAAAATCACACTCAAAATCTGACGTATTTGTCTCTCTTTTTCTAGATGACTCTCCCATCTTTCTTTCCGACCCCTCACTCTTTCTCTCTTGGGCATTAAGTGCAATTCCCTTATCTTTAGTCTTAGCAGTTTTAGGAAACAGATCAATTTCATATGTTTGCAAGTCTCTTACAAGTTCCTCCAATTTTAGCATATTTAAATTACCCATAGAATTTAGCACAATGACTTTAGGGATAAAACGCTTAGGAAAATAACGAATAATTTTTTTAACAACTCTAACATTAGGAATATGTTCACCAATATTAAAGCTAGTATTAACAATGTCACATAGCCTAGCATAAAAATCATCAAAACACTCAGTTTCATGCATGGTGATGGTTTCAAATTGAGTTATTAAATTTTGCAATTTAGACTCTTTCACAGCATTAGTACCTTCATGGGTAAGTTACAAAACATCCCATGCCTCTTTTGACGTGGTGCACGTCATTATGCATTTGAAACCATCAGGTGTGACAGATCCAGAAATAGCACTTAGACCCTTAGAATTAAAAGAAGACCATTTAAATTCTTCTTCAGTCCAAGAGGTGACAGGTTTTTAATTGGTCACATTTTCAACAGTGACAGAGGGAGGTATCCACCCTCTTTCAACCAAAATCCAGACTCGTTCATCAATGACTTTTAATGCAGATCTCATGCAAACTTTCCAGTATGCATAGTTTGTCCTGTCAAAAACTGGCATTTTATTATATAATTTCTCCATTATGAACACACTCGTTTTCAAAAATCAATTTTTCTTAAAATTGATATCTCAGAAAAATTTTACGAAAAATTACATGATAAAGTTGTGTAATTGGCTCTGATACCAATTTAAAAGAGTGTGCGTGCGTTCAAATAGAAATATTATTTAATTAAACTCAGTTTTTATCAATTAAGTCCTAAACATGCATCTATATGTGGTTGATTAAGATGATGAAACAAGCACGAACATTCAAACACACATATATGAGGAAAAATCCTCCAAAGGGGAAAAACCTTTATTTTCACTATAATATTGTAACATACAATTTCTCGGATTACATGAAAATACAGTGACACAGAATTATCCGCAGGCATCGGATCTGTAGTCGGCGGCTGGAAGTTTCCCTTTCCAGGAGGGAAGCAATGAAAAAGAAGGACGGTCTTCTTCACAAGGGTATAAACAGATACACGATTGTGTTCTTAGGTTGCAAACAGATTCACAAGAGTTTGAAAAGTTGTGTGAATCGAAACTTGAGTCTTGGAACTCACAAAGGTGAAGACTGAGAGTATATAGGACTCTGAAAATTGTCTATAAAAGTCTTGCTAAAAAAATCCCCAAAGTTGGTTTATAAAAGAAAACCTGGCCCTAAAAAATCTCAGCAAGATCTGCATGATTTTATCTCAGGCGGATCGATCCGCTTCTAAGTCGGACTGGTCCGATAGCGGATCGGTTCTTTTTTAAAAGGGCTTCTTCAGTTTGCAATCAGTCTGGGGTTTACTGGTTTGAGGCAATAGTGGATCGGTCTGACTTGAGGCGGACCGGTACGGAGGCGGATTGGTTTGCTTTTAAACTGGGCGGACCGGTCCGGCTGACCAGAAAATTAATTCTATGACTTCTTTGATATTCGGATCTGTTGATGAAGATGTGATCTTGAATTTCTTCAACGATGTGACGGCGTATGACATCCAAATAGATAATGGACAAAATGTTCTTACAGAAACAGACATCTTAAGCCTATAAAATGGTAGAGGATACAAAATGGAAATGGCATAAATGTTTATATCAAGTGGCATGGAATTGAAATGAAGCAAGTGAGATCTCTTTTATAATTTACAAACAATTAAAGCTCAATGACTTTAAAGTTATTATGGAGTTACATGCTTTCAACATTCAAAGTGTTTGCATAACTTACATACCATTTCCTTTATGGTGTCATCTTGACTGATACGGTTTAAATTAGTTTGTTTGGTTTATATTAATTTATTTCTCCTTAAGGTTTTACTGATATGGTTTATATTACTTACTGATATGGTTTATAAATTGCTTTTTGATTCATACTTTATTTTGTATCTACTATGTTTAGGATCTATATCTAATCGGGTTTAGCATTTGATTTTTGTTCTAAAGGTTTTATTTTTTTTAATTAAATTTATGATCTGAATGTGTCTCTTCCCATGGTGTATCTATTACAATATTCTGGCCATCGTATCTACTATGTTTAAGATTTATATGGTACTCCTTTCTTCAATTTTTTTGGGAGAAATTGATGTTGAATAGAGTCAAATCAAATTTGTGATGAATTCAATGAGATAAGTATTAACTTTGGAAAGTCGGTATCAACCTGAGGTAGGATTTTAAAATGAACCAAGTGATTAGAGCTTGGCTAACAAACAGATTTCAAGATTTTCTTTCGTAAAATACAAAAATGAACATATTTTAAAGTTCATTAATTTATCGACCTCCGTTGATTAATCTTATTAACACTTTAAAATGATATTAAATACTTTAAGATAGTTAAGCTTGACTAGGCACCTTGTTTGAAAATGATTCAAGAGCTAAATAAATCAATGTTGACCACATTTTAAATATGAACAACATCTTACATCATCAAGCTTGTAAAATACATTTCTCTAGGGCATTTCAATTCTTTTACTTCCCCAATAGAATAACATCTTTCATCCATACTCATTTTTTTCTGTTATGAATATAGTGATAAGCATACCAAAAGGACTTACTCCAAACTCTTGATTCGAACACTCTTTAGGAATCTAAATGGCTTAGGGGAGTGATCCCGATAAGTCTTTAGTTCCACCAAAATAGGGCAATGATCCGATCTATCCCTATTTAGGTGGTGAATAACTGAGGAGGTGAATGTATTCTCCCATAAGGAGTTGTAATACACTTATCTAGTCTAGAAAGTAATTCTATTAGTCCAAGTGAACTTATTCCTTAGGATAACATCATCCATCAACCCACACTCCATAAGAGATTCTTATAAGTCCAAGATAGCCCCTATTTCAACATCTAGAAGGCCTATTTTTTCATCGATAGAGAGAATAATGCTAATGCTCCCTTCATTAGTAATAAGAATAGGGGATGGGAGAGCCGGAGAATACACTTGAAAAGTGAGATGATATCGTGAATCACACATTTCACTTCAATGCAATCCTTTTAGAAACACCATTTTTTAGAAATGTTGACTTCCACTGTAGAAACATTGGGATTTATTTTAATGACAGTAGCTTGATCATTAGATATCATTGGTTCCATAATAGCTAAGAAGGTAATATTGTTCACACTATAGAGTTTTTTAAGTTACTATTTATGGGAGAGTCTTCAATAACTCTAGCATTCCAAATAAGGCACCTGGTCATTGAGAGGCGAAGAGGTTGGGAATTTTAAATGGTGACATTGTCACTCTTTTAGTCTGGGAGACAATAGATACTACGGTGTGGCACATCATGTGTTCACCTAGTACTTCAGTAGTTACTGTTAGGCCTGCTCCTTTATTAATCTTCAGTCTGATCTATATATCATCATTACTTCCAAAAAGTCTAGAGTTAGATGCTTATTCCTCTTCAAATGCCTTATGTGAAAGCAATGCATCAAGCACAAGAGTCTTGGAATGAGTAATTTCATGTGCATAAATGGCAGATTTGATAATATTTGCAGACATTCTGATCTTTATTGTATCCAAGCTTGGTTGTAATGAGTATCATTTCCCTCTGTCTTTTGGACCTCTAGAAGAGAGGTTAAATTGGTCAATGACTGATCTTTTAAAGGTCAATGGGGGACTTTGGAAGTATTTGAGGGATAACTCTTGTCTTAATTATCTTTAAATACATGTTGCGCGTGTTCAGCATGCTGGAGAAGTTTACTAGGGGAGATAATCCTGCTTTTTTGATAATTAATTCCACCTCTGGCATTCACAGGAGACTGATTCACGCCATTTATATCAATTTTTTTATTTTTATCTAGCATAAGGTCATTAAACGCCACAGTGGTTTCCCCTGTCAGTGCATTTTTAGTATTTTGATCAAAATTTGTAATTGAGTCGCCATACCAAAGATCATTACTATGGTGCAGAAGGGAATTAATCACTCCCAAATGGTCAGTAACTTTATTTGGGAGAGGTAACTGAGTTCGCGTGGCCAGGACTAACTTTCGAGTTCAAGCAAAACCCCTCATCATCTGTAATTATCTTGTGCAAAAGAGTGGAGTTGCAGTTATACATTTAATTTCCATATCTCTCATTCACTATTCTATTTGTTTTTCTACACATAAATGTATATGGACTGCTAACCTCTCCACATTTTACATAAGTCACTCCTGAAGAAGTGTTATGATTTGTCTCAGGAATTGTTGGGAGTTACTGCACTTATCTTTATGATAAGGTATATTTTCTTTCCTAGAGAGTTAGTTATGGTAACAACAACTCTATAGCGTTGCTTTCACAGTTTCTTGATTGTGAATTTTAGCCTGAAACTTTGATTAATTACATGAATAGTTTTTCAATTTTTACACTACTTATAGACAACCTTTTTTTCAAAAACAAAATATATTCCTGCATTCAAAAGAAATATCTCGAAACATTCATAACATCTACGAAAATAGACTTGAGTCGAATCCACCACAACAGACAAATGTGCCACAAATATTTGATATAATTAGGGTACATCAGTGTAGAAATGTGCCACAAATATTTGACAAATGTTCCATATATATTTGACAAATGTGCCAAAAATATTTTCTTTCTAGAAATTATCCCATTGAGTGTCCTCTGCCAAACATAGACAAAAACTATATATTTGTGTGTCAATATGACCTTTCTACTTCACTATTTCTCTTTTAATAGAATTTAGCCCTTATTCTCACTTTAGAACATCGATATAACTGTATTCTCTTTCTATTGTGTTCATATTTGCTTACTAAGTCTCTCATTCTTACTACCATTTTACTTTTTCCCTCCCATATATTATGAAAATAACATTGCGCCCCACCTTCTTTATTGTAACTAACATAGTTACATTTTATTGTTTGCAAACATACACATGACATACCCGGCATACGTAGTATTGAAAGTCCTAAATCCAGGTGTTTACACTTCATGGCAAACAACGCACGCACAAGTCAATGGATACTGAGGCGCCGTATTAAAAAAAATTGAGTCCATTGAACTTGCTTAGCAGGCGTATTCCAAGTACACGAGAGAGGATGTCACTGCATCAATAGCCCCCACGATTGATATACATAGAGTTCACGAAGCGTATCCACCGCATTGTGACCCCTGGTCTAGGTTTAGAATGATTTGTTACATGTTTATGACATTTCATGTCATCGAAGTATTGTGTCGCATTTTTTTTAGTTTAGTTTTTATTCCATGTTCATTTTGTACTTCGCGCCAAAGAAGGGGTTGTTTGATGTTTAATTAAGTTTAAGCAAGTTTTATGTGTGCCGAATATTTGGAATATTAGAAATATAAATTAAATAATGTCCAAATTTTTAGACTTGTTACATGTTGATGATATTTATTCTACTTTCATCATTTCACAATTTTATGAAAATCTAAAGATATTTGTAACAACTCTTACCACATTTAACAAATTCAATTTTTGTAACTGCTAATAGCAGTGTCACTACTGTCAATTTTGTAACCGCTAATAGCAGTTACATATATAAGATTCGTAACTGCTGACAACAGTTATAAATATTATATTCGTAATTGTTAATAATAGTTATAAGTATTAAATTAATAACTACTGACAGTAGTTACAGACAACAGTTACAAATTAGGATCACCAGTCATAACTCCCATAGGGGTTATAAAAATTAGTGACTGTTGTTAGGGGTTACAATATTTCCTTTGTCACCCCCTAAATTATGACGGTAAATAGCAGTTGTAAAGGTCATTTGTGACTGCTAACAACACTCACAAATCACCCATTTTGATGCATCTCCACTAACTAAAAAGCATCATCATGTATGCAACTCCTTTTGTTCTCTCCCTCTCAACCAACACAACCTCACCCACTAATGGTTAACAAATATCATTTACTGAATCTGTTACATGGATGCTATTTTTTGTCTTTCCTATATAACTACTCTTTACATATATGAGATTTCTACGTCTCTAAATAGTTAATCTAATTGTCTTATTAAAATCCTCATATTTTTGGCAATTGATTCATCCACGACCTCCACGTCTTTTCCAAATTTATAAAGTTTTCAATTTTAAATCTTATTTTATATATTAAATTTCTTCTGATCCCTCTAATACACGAATCTTTATAAACTCTCTTCCTCGATTTTTGTGTAACCTCTTGTACACATGCCTTGCAGATATTACTCCCAGAAATTTTGCATTTTTAAAATCAAGAAACCAATTATCTCAATTGTTTCGCATCACACGAGTTATTAACCATGCACTCCCTTGCAATGTAATTCATTGCCACAACATCCCTAACCATCATTGCCTTATATTGCCGGAACATCACCTTTACTCCGCTCTTTCCATTTTTGTCCATTAATTCATCAGTGTAAGTTGAACTCACTCTCCACCAAAAACAGAGTCGTTTGTTTTTTGATGCACAGATCACCTTCTTCGGTATGTTTTGCCTCGCAGTTGATTACTATATTAAGTTTGAACAACAATGATGGTCTCTAAAGATTTCTATGATAAATGAGGTGGATCGCTTTGGCATCTTTAATAGCATGTAGTTTTTTCATACACTATATATATATAAAGATGTCCACCTATTTTTATTTTATTTCATCTTTGTGTGTATGGATGTGTTTGTTAGAATTATCAAATAATTCATAAGCCTATTAAATGGTTCTTTATTAAATTATAAAATAAGTCATATTGGATAAATAAAAGGTCGCTCTAATATACCCAAGAGTCAAAAATGTTTTTGGTTAACAAATTAACCAACTATTGATTAAAAAATAAATTAAGTAAAACTCTTGATTTAATCGTGATGGGTGGTCAAGATCGCATGACTTTTGGGATATAGGACCTCTCCCTGCCTGTAAATTGTGGCTTAAACTCCATCATTTAGGCACTAAAAATAAGACAAAAATTATAGAAAGGCTAAGGGAGAGAAACCTATAAATCATAACAATTTTTTATCTCAAGTTGGAGGCACCAATGTCAACCTCTTCACTCATCAAATCTAATGCTGACTTAGGTATGTTTTTCAATCCTATTTTGGACCAATGTGATAATTATGTAGATTAAGGTCCTATATTTACATAATATTTTATATGTTTATGTATTATATTATTGGTCTATAAAAAATGTTAATTGATTTATTAATTTTAAATCTAACATGTGATATTAGAGCATATGGTTTAGATCACATAATTATCCTATATGTCTAAACATGAAAATCATATTTTATAGAAGATTTTATATTCTAAATTATTAGATATTTTTATTATATTTTTTTATGACTCCTATTTGGACTTAGTTTAAAATCTGCTTCTGTTTATGAATAAAACTTTCTACGACATTCTGACTTTTCGTCGCTAAATTTGTTAAGAGTTATATGTAAAACTTTCAGTGACGTTCTGATTATCTGTCGTTGAATATGCTTATATTGATGTGTGAAACTTACTGTGACGTTTTAGTTTTCTGTCGCTGAATCTGTTAATGTTTATGTATGGAAATCTTACACTAAATCTATCTAGATTCATTTCTGTGACCTTTTGAATATTTTCGTCCCTAAAACTCTTATTGCCTATTATGGATTTTGTATTTCAAGCGACAATTTTTTTGTGTCGCCAATAAAAAAAGGGGGGAAATGATTTGGAAATAACGTTTACTTTTATATCTCTCTCAAAAAAAAATTATACTTTCGATTCCGCGAATTGGAAAGTGATTCTTTTGCAATTCTAAACATATTTGTGGCGAAAACTAATTTTCCATTCTTGGACATCTTGTAGTATTCTATATTTTACGAGATTTTTTTCACTACAAATGTAATGTTTATATCGTTTAGATGTTCTTATGTACTTTATATCATTCCAAATCATTGTATGGATATTTCTCATGTTAATAATCCCATGTGTTAATATTCTCAAAAAGATAGGATAGGTGTCCACCAAAGTGACCTACCCTATGTCAGCATATATTAGATTAAAGAGTATATTCTATTTGGCTGGAAAAATTCCTAAAATAATTGTGACATAATATTTATATGATGTTAGATTAGGAGGAAATTGTCTTAATCTATAGTCAGAAATATTAAATTGTTGTGTACGCATCTATATTTGGACCTACGATTATCCATCAAGAATTGCGTATAATATTTTTCTAGGATATTAATTGTATATCCATTACGTAATATGTGTGTGCATGTATGTTTCATGAAAGTAAATTTATTTTGCACACTTTATGAATTAAATATTTAAGCGCAACTAAGGATAAATTAATTTAGGATATGTGTGAATACAACCAAATGAATTAATTAGTGTATCTATATAATCACATAAAAGAAAATTTTCATAAAAAGAGATTTTGTTTTACCAAAATGTTTATGACCAAATTAAAATTGGTTTTGGTTCCTTAATTGTTATTTTCTTTTGGGACAATTTTAAATATGTATTTAAATCAGCTTATTTTCTAAAACTGTAAATCTGAATATTTTGAGACATTTCCAGTAACAGTTTTCTTATACTTCTAATAAGAAAATAATTGAGATTAAAATTGTCGGCTTATACGAGAGTGATAAAAAAATTTATGTCAATCCGAGAGGATTTAATGATGAAAATTCACAATTTTTTTTAGTGATAAACGTTGTTATGACCATTTGAGTACGTTTAAGCTTTCAAAACCTTAAATTTGTTATATTTGGTAATTAAGTTGACAACTACTTCTTTCTCAATTTTTTTTTTAAATTTCGCTTATTGGGAATACTATTTTTTTAAAGATTTTTCTTATAGTGATTACTCAAATTTTCCATTATTGAAAACTATGGATTTCTCCATTTTATGTGTTTTAATAAATATATCCGTTGTCTTATCTTATTTGGCTACCATAATATTTTCAGTATATACCAAATATTGTTATAAAAATTATAGTTATGGTTAAGGTTTTGATATTAATATTTATTTTAGATTAGATCATGTATCTATTAAGGTGCCCCAATCAATGATTATAAATATTAAATTGTTGTGTATAAATTTGACTCTTAGTAAGTCTAAATATAATTATGAATTATTGATGCAATGATGATGTGACTTGTTCATTGTAAGATTTCCTAAAGGGACAATTTTTATCAAATGAACATTAATGAGTAATATTTTTTTTATGCATCAACTTAACATCGAATGATTCAAATTTTCTTTGAGACTAATATTTACGTGAAGTTTAATCGGTACTCAAAATAGTAAATATTAGATTAAATATGTATATGCTTATTATGTCCAATATGAGTAATGGAATATTAAAAGCATGCCCTAAGATTTTCATCTCAGTATTTATTAGGTTACGATTCCACCAAAGTGTTCTAATCTAATAAATTATAAATGCTGAATTTTGTGATAACATTCAAATACTATGTCTTGGTTGCTCCAAAGAATCCGGATATGGTTTTGAGTATTCGGGTTATTAATGACTTCATTAAGATTAAGCCATTGTGATTTGGTTACTCTAAAGAGTCCGGTTACATTGGTGAAGTTAATATTAAGGTGCAATATATTTGTTTATTAAGGTTGGTAACGGTTTCTCCAAAGAGTCCATAACCTTCCTTAATTTATAAGTACAATGTCCATTTATGCCTTTTAAAAACACTAATGCTTGTTGAAATTATTATACAATCCATAAAATAAAGTAATATTCATATAATGGATAATTTGGTAGTCATTAAGTGACCCGGTTGGAATGCTTGTGAATAATAAATTTAGAACTAAAAGTGGTAGTAATAACTTATCATAGCAAAAATCATTAATGGGACACATTTGATTTATTTTGTAAAGCGAGATAATTTCCTAAAGGAAATTTATTTTGAGTAACTGAAATAAATATTAAGGAATTATATAATTAGGTTATGAAAGGTTATCCTAGATAACATGGCCATCTAAATTACATAACATGGTAGCCACTAAAGTCATATATATAAATATTTAAAGTTATTACGATAGAAAGTCCACATTTATAAATGTTATTAATGTACGTATTGTCAACTCATAGCTTTAATGCAGTGAGCTATATACTTCATTAATTATATGTTACTTTATTTCTCTAAAATTGTATGTTTTATCTGTTTCAATGTTCTTGAGACTGACTTCGTAGAATGAAATGAAGAAGCTAAATTTCACTCAAAAATGCTAAATGGTTATAATTCAATTTTACTTGAGGAACCCAATCTTAATAGATTAGAGTGTGAAACTCTTTTATAAATTTTGAAGAATTATTAAATGGATTGAGCATAAAATTTATGTAAAATCTCTTAATGTTGGAGATTAACATAAATGAGTACCCATTATGTTATGTACATTGTGTGAATTATGATGTATCATTCTATATGAATGAAATAATTTTTTTCATTTTTAAAACAAAAACTAAAGTGCTACGTAACATAGTTTAATTCGATATGAGGATCGTTACAAGACAAGACGTCATACAAATCATAAACTCTTGGATTCCTTGTCTTATGTTATTTTGGAACCATTTCAAAAAAAAACTCAATGGCCTTTTCAAATATTTATCTTAAGTATACAAAAGATTTTTTGTTTATATGAGAATATATCTTCTTCATTATAGTGTTCTCATTGGTGGTTTGTATAATTATGTTTTTGATAAAAAAAATTATCAGAAAAATGATTGTGATCCCATATCATAATATTGAACTTCAAAGTGGATTTTCAAACTTGTGGATTGAATATCACATTCTTTAAAGTCTAGGTTGTCTTTGGGTTATCACTTATGAATCTTTAGACTCATGTTTGAGCTCTTAAGGTTTTATAATTTTAGTGTATTATATAAAAGTGTATTATATAAATTCTTTACTTACCCTATATGGTAAAAGTGAATATATATGGTAAAAGTGTATTATATATATTCTTCTTTACTTACCCTATTTGACACGCCCGTATGATTGGGAGTGTCTAGTATATGCATGGATTTATAATCCACTAAAAGAATTAGAATTTATAAATATTTTCACACTTAAAGGAGGGTACATTAATTACTTTCGAAATCGAAAACATCAAATGTCAAATTCTTTAAAGAATGGTGAAATTAGTGGGAGTATCAAATCACCTAATGTGGTTATAAAAGAAGTTAAGAAACTCATGTCATTCATTTAACGTCAAAAGTAATTGTTCTTTTGGTTAATGGATATGCATAGTTTTAAGAAGCTCTTAAATGAGTTTGCTATTCTGAATGATTGTGAGATTTATCCCAAGAATACGAATTTGACAGAGAAGTAAGAAAATATTCGATTTTGATAATCAATGATATAAAGCTAGACTTATGGCCAAAGTTTTCATTACGAATAGAGACAGAGGTGAAAATAAATATTTTAACCTATATCTTAGAATATTAAAATTTTATAGCTTTAGTAGCTCCTTTTAAGTAAGAGTTACATTTAGTGTAAAAACTTATGAGAGTTTAAGAAAAGAACTGTATACGTTGAGAAATCACTATATAAACTTATGTAAGTTTTCCATCAATGGTATTTCAAAAATACTTTATGTATTTTGAGTAAGTATATATATACCTTGAAGTTAGTGGGAATAAATTATATCTTGAATTTCTCTTAGTAGTGAATCGTAGAGAAATAAAAGAGTTTAAGAGTATGAAGTAATGAGATACTTAAAATATTATATGCTCACACTTATGATAATTGTTCTATCTTGATTAAGTAGATTTGTTTTGGCCTAGTGACCACTATTATGAAAGAGTGAGAAATAATTAAATATTGTATGTAGCATGCTTTGGGGTTACAGCTTATGGATTATAGTTGCAAAAAAATTATTTTGGGACTTGAAGTTGTCGGCACTATTATCAAGTCGTTGAAATATTATGATAATTTCGATATACTCTTTGTTAGTAAGAACTGGTATGTATTTTAAAGAACCTGGGCACATTAAAATACAATGCCTATATGTGAACGAAGAAGTTCTAAAACAACAAGTGCGAGTTGAACACATTAGTTTAAGTGTTAACGCAACATATTCACTAATAAATGGTATATCATCAAAGGACATTCATGAAACATGCTTAATATATAAGTCTTACGTGTAGTCAATTAAGTATAAGTGTTGTATATTATTTGATGCTTAATTTTTGACACTATATTTGATATCAATTAAACTGTATTCTGAACATTTCAATTTCTGTCATGCAATATAAGTTTACATTCATGTTTATTGATCAAAGTGACAAAAATAGTCTTTATAAGACGATTATTGGTCCATTATGATAGACTTTATTATAGACCTTGTTAAATAAACTGTTAGTGGCGTAGTACATAGAAAGATCCTTAATCATGTATTAGTGTGGAATCGCTATGACTCACATTGATGTTTTGTTTAATAAAGATGTTCACGAAAAACCATTAAAGATTACTCAAAGTTTGAAAGTGCGCCTTATATTAATTATGAACCAAGTGGGAGAATGTTAGAATTATCAAATAATTCATAAGCGTATTAAATGGTTCATTATTAAATTATAAAATAAGTCATATTGGGTAAATAAAAGGTTACTCTAATATACCCAATAGTCAAAAATGTTTTTGGTTAACAAATTAACCAATTATTGATTAAAAAATAAATTAAGGAAAACTCTTGATCTAACCGTGATGGACGGTGAAGATCGCATGACTATTAGGATATAGGACTTCTCCCTGGTTATAAGTTGTGGCCTAAACTCCATAATTTTGGCACTAGAAATAAGCAACAAATTATAATAAGGCAAGGGGAGAGAAACCTACAATCCATAATAATTTTTTATCTCGAGTTGGAGGCACCAATGGCAACCTCTTCACTCGTTAAATCTAATGTTGACTTAGGTATGTTTTTCAATCCTATTTTGGACACATGTGATTATTATGTAGATTAAGGTCCTATATTTACATAATATTTTATATGTTCATGTATTGTATTATTGGTCTATAAAAACTGTTAATTGATTTATTAATTTTAAATCTAATAGTGTTCGTATGTGTACATGATGGATAAGGTAATAAAATTGGGATAAGGTTTGAGAGGGTGGTTCTACTTGATAATGTGTAGCCCAACTGAAGAAAATGATAGGTCCATCAATAGTTTCACACACCAAGGCATCACCTCATTGTTATCCTTTTCTCTTTGTCTACCAAACAATCTTTCTAATTTTATGGGTAATGTGACTTTATTCCTATTTGATATATATATATATATATATATATATATATATATATATATATATATATATATAGAGAGAGAGAGAGAGAGAGGTAGGCTCCTGTGCACACTAAGTTTGCACACTAAGTTTGCACATTACCTTTTAAAAGTGGTAAAAAAAATATTTTTGAGTTGATTTTTTTGTGTGTGATATTTAAACATTTCAAGGAACCCATATAAAAAAAATCAGCTCAAAAAAACTTTTTTTGCTATTTTTAAAAAATCGGTCAAACTTTCGCAGTTTTTAAGCCCTTTAAAAACTGCGAAAGTTTGACCGATTTTTTAAAAATAGCAAAAAAAGTTTTTTTGAGCTGATTTTTTTTATATGGGTTCCTTGAAATGTTTAAATATCACATAAAAAAATTGGTGTGCGCCAGCACTAAGTTTGCACACTTTTAAAAGGTAATGTGCAAAGTTAGTGTGCAAACTTAGTGTGCACAGGAGCCTGCCTCTATATATATATATATATATATATATATATATATATATATATATATATATATATATATATATATATATATATATATATATATTGTGATTATTAGTTATAATTTTTTTCCAGATCATATTACTTTTTGTAGATCTTTTAAAGGAGTGGGAAGAGGGTGTAGTTATGGCGGTGAATGTTATTATGTTCTCTCCCTGTTTTTGCATGTCTTTGTTTTCTTTTATTTTTTTGTATACATCCCATGAGAGAACATTATAATTCAATATCTTTCTTATTTTACATGTCACACCTATTAAACGTGGAATGTGGGATAGTATTTATGAATCTTTTCAAACTTTCTGTCAAATACATGAGATACTAAACACAACTTCAGAGAAGGGCACTAATTATGTTAGCATCAAGGCTGAACCATCTCAAACACTCTGGTTGCCTCTGAGCATGTTTTGAAAATCCAATAAGGTGAGCTATGTTTGTTTAATAATTATGTTTTGTGAAAGTTTACCTTTTTGTTGCCTATATTTTATAATTGCTTTCATTCAACTTCTTAGGTCTCAATAGGTTACGACGCAAGAAAGTGCCAAAAACAACTTCATTTTAACGAGAAGTTGAAAAAAAATAGGAAAGGTGATGAGTGGATTGGTGAAATGTTCTCTTTTGATTTTCATTGAATCTAATTCTTTGGTAGATGGTAAGAGATATTTTCATAGAAACTCGTGTCACATTCAATATTATTATAATTATCTTATGCAGAATATATGTGCGATCAACCACAACAAAATAAAATAATGACTAAAATTATTTATCATGGGAAAAAAGGAATGTCAACCGAACACACCCTTAGGTTGCGTTTGATTGGAAATTCAAAACACGATTGAAAACAACTTATTTTCATGGAAGTTGAAAACAAAATGGAGTTTGAAAAAAAACGTAGGAAAATATATGAGTAGCGTGGTGAAAGGTTTTCCTTTCCCATTTTCCATGGAATTCAATAATTTGGGAAGTGTGTAAGGATGTTTAATTCTTTTAAATTTATCCAAAAAAAACTATTTGTAATAACAAAAAAAAGGTCGTTTGCTTGGATAAAAGGAATTGAGATTGAGTCAGTATTGGATTTGTCATGTATAGTGATTTAAAATGGTTTTGTCCTTCAATAATCATATTTAACACAACGGACGTGTTTAATAGACAACGTGAAACTCACACTTCTTTTATGGTTGATTATTCTCAATGCATAAGGTTCTTTATTTTAATTTCCTCTACCAATGGATGTTTTCTTCAATGGCATAACATCCCAACTCTCAAAAGGGATGTGCTTATTTATATTTCCATTTCATGCAGTTGATATTAGAGTTTAGCATAAAACATGTACTCAACTTTCATTTACTTTGGACAATTGCTAATGATTCGTTTTTTATTTCAATGAGTAATATATAAGTTTGTAGTTCCAAATAAACGCATTTGTAACAAATTGAAAGATGTAAGTATTAATGCAAGAATTCTACCGTTCTTTCAAAAAGGTGATTTTCGATCCGAATAATCTTCTTAAACACACCCCTTCACAATCGAGGCACAAAAAAAAATTCAAGTATCACAATTATAAATACTATTATAGGTAAAACCGATAGTAAAGTATTTTTTTCCATAACAATAATGTCTTTCGCTCTTATGTTGGCATTCTATAATCGCCTTGAGCTTTAAACTATTTTGTAATCAACTATTTTGTCATGTAAATTACATAAAGTTTTCGGATGTTTATTGAGGCTAATGTTCTTTTAGACCTTGATATTACAACACAAAAACTATTATGTGCATTCCTATGGATTAATATGGTTTCTTTACTACGTAACATTTATCTTTAACTATTAATAATGTGTCACGGGTTAACACTAGTATATATATATATTAGAGGAATACCCATACCTGAAGGCACGACAAAAATTTCCAAAATACGTAATCACAAAATGACAAATTTTTTCTAAATATGTAACTAAAAAATATTCGTTCCCCGACAAAATTCGTTGCCTTGAAGGCACGAAGATAATTTTCCAAAATATTAAGTCAAAAATATTTTTTATACAACACAGATAATTATAAATAATTTAAAAAATTTAGGCGGAGACCTCGTATAAACAACATCATCAATTATCACTTATATAATAAAAAAAAGTTAATTAAACACCTTCAGTTGCTCATACCTATTAACCAAAGTAAACTATGCAGTTCTTTTACAAAGATTATCACATTTGTAATATACTTACTCACAGAGTTCCCAACTTTTTCAATGCTTGGATTTTTGGACTCAGAAACCCCCATCAACTGCGACTGTAGCTGAGTGAATCTTTAGATTCATGCAACAATCCAATATTTTAACATTTCACAACACAATAATAAACATAAAAATTTAATGATAAACATAAATGAAATAGTAACCTAAAATCCGATTGGGATCTGTAAACTGTTTGAAATGATCACAATCACTACTAATAATAAGAGAATCACATAAATCCGAAAGTCCTAGAATTGAGATCAATCAATTCCGCATCTAGTTTTGGAGCATTAGTAACAACAACTCGTTTCAAACCCAATTCTTCCTCAATTGCAGGCCGCTATAAATGATTATACTTTATAGATAAACTAAACCATAATAGATCTTAAACAATATTACAATATTGACTAAATCTAATGAAAATGAAATAATACAAACAACAATAAAATGAGAGAGAGAAAACAACCTTGCTTTTTTCCTATTTTGATATACGAAAAAACATAATTTTAGAGAAAAAAAAATTATCATAATTATAACCTCAATATGTAACGGATTGAAATTTTTTAACTATATTTGCATTAGATATAAAGGATTTCCCGAGCCTGAGAAGTTGAGAGACTGCAAAACAACACATTTGTTAGAGTTTATGAACACCCTTTGAGTGGAGAGAATGTTGTTTGCCATCCATTCTTTGGATTATATCATTTGGAACCAATCTTGTCAAGGCGCTTACAAAGCTTTCTGCCAATCTTTTAAAGGCACTTACAAAGCTTTCTTAGTCAATCCTGCCAAGGATCCAGTCTAGTTCCTCCCACCTCTCCAATAAGTGATCGTCATCTATTTGTTATTCATATTTTGTAGTATTTTTCTCAATTTCAATACCAGTTTTTGAGATCAGAAAATCGGTGGTTTCTTTGCCCAAAAACTCGAGCATTTGCATTACCTTTGCAATAAAAGCTTTTCCAGTCTCAATCAAAGATAGCGCAATAGTGTCGGCTGTTGCAGGTAGACCACCACGTTGAATAGAGTTAGCAAGATTTACAGCAGAATTCTCTAACTTGTGAACTAAATTGGAACCCCCTTTCCATGAAATTGCAAATGCCTTCCAAGCTCATGAAGCAAAATTATCCATAGAATTATTAAGAACATTCAAACATTGTCCAAAGATCGTATACTATATATATTTCTCTAATTTGTCAAGTGCAGCTAGTCCTATCTTGTCATTCTCAACTTGATAAATTAATTCCCCAACATCATTAAGATTAACCTAAAATACTAAACAAATATTTTGTTGGTTAATCCAACCCCCATGCTCTGCTTACGAATACTAAGCTTACCTATGCCTCAAATGGCACCACTCCAATTCAAGACAAACTCATAAATCATCAAGCATTACATACTCAATTTAAGAGTTTTTAGTTGACTTTGGCATTTATTCGTTAAAAGATACACTAATAAATGATCACAAACAAAATATAGCTATTGGGAAATTTCATCTATTTATGTTCAATGAAAAAGGAAATAATGGGACTTTAAGTTAAATGGGAGAGAGTGTCTTAAATAACTGTAGAAAATGAGAACATGCCATAATTATAATGAAACATTATGATTCTAATGAGTTCTATAAAAAATATTAATCCAACTAATAATATAACAACAAACGAGAACACTAGTTGAGGTGTAACCACTATAAGTATGGTGATAAATGATAACCCATAAGCTCTTTAATGAACACAAATAAACACACAATATTATATTTGATCAACACTCAGATTGGACTCACAATACATTCGTGTATAGCTCAAACAATAATAAAGGAAACTCATAAGTAACTCGGTTAAAGGGAGAGAGGACTAAGCACCCTAGATACACCTCGCCAGGCAGCCCAATACACCAATAACCTCTAAAAGATCTTTAGTTAGCTATTAAAATCTGCACAATAAATGACAATGGTGGGTGACTAATAGCTCTAGTTTATAATAACTTCTCTCTGGTCTCTTTTCTCTCTAGCCAATAAATATCTAGAAAGAGAACCTCTTCTCTCAAAAGTGGTTGAGGCCAATAAATAGCCCCCACACCATTCCCAAGATGCCTCGGTCCTTCATAACTGCGAAAGACGTCCCCTCACACTTTACGTCACAAATATTAAATGCTAAGACATGCCTTTTGCCTAACCGATATGCATCAGAGGACTATTACCACAGATGTAGCTCACCAATTGTTTGACAGTCCCAAATACCACGGTGGTTTAATCAAGCATGGATTGTACAGTGTTTTATATGGCTAGTGAATTTACCAAAAGTAGATGTGACATTAGGTAGAGGGTTGTTTGGTTCGAAAACTCAACGAACGATGGAACTCAAGGTTGCTCTGCTCAAGCTTCCATGGTGAAAGGACTCTCGGTGTTTAACCAGGTGTATCTAAGATAGTTAGGACAAGTCCCAACACTGCCTCACTTCTAAATCCTCCAAACCAAGTCCCTCTGAAGTTCCCACAGTGAGGTCATTCGATAGAGCATGAAAGCTCTCCCAGTCCCTACCAGTCCTGGTCTCTCGTGAGTATCGATTGACCTCACTCTAGGTATCACTATAATCATTACAATCTGTGTTAAATTATAATGTAACTAGGTAAGATAAAGTAAATTAAGGGTGATCTCTCTTAGCTAACCTCTTCACTGAGAGACATCCCTGGGCTGCCACGCTAAGCTGCCTCACTTGAGCTGCCACGCTGGGCAGCCTCGCATGAGCTGCCTTGCTGAGTTTCCTCGCTAAAGATGTCACACTACCTTATTCCCTTAAGTTTGTTGTATTAGTTGGGGGGGCTTATCGCTAATCCCGATATTATCTTCATGCCCCCCTACATTGGCCCCTTCATATAGAGATTTGTTGTGGTAACAAGAAATGTTTGAACAAAAACCTTATCAATCCAAAGAACCCTCTACTTATGAAAAAGTTCTTGCATCTCTATCTTCATATAACTTCTGTCGTTATCTCTGCCAGAAAAAGTTAAATTCTCCCCGATGTACCTGAACCAAAGCGCTACAAGTTATCGGTGAATGGCGAGGGGACATCACAACTTTTTTCTATCATTGTGCCTCAGTCGTTCCGTCTTCTTTTCTCGCTAATGGAATTCTTTGAAACATTTGAGGCAGTTATTGATTATCCGATCTGACTGTTCAAGAGTTAAAATTTACCCTGTCTGTACTATTCTGTGCCACCATGCAGTGCAGTTGTAATAAATTGGTATTTGCGTTAAAACTTCCCCTAGTGGTATGAAATCTCCCTCTTAAACATTCCTAGTGTTTAGACTTGTGAAATTCTCCAAAAGTTACTGTTGAACTATAAAATTCTCCCCAGTTTCGTCATTCCATTTTGTCTTGTTCAAAAAGTAAAATTCACTCTGATGTACCGAAGCTAGAAATAACTCCGAACGGGCTTATAGCGAGGGGACATCGTGAACTTTTTATACTGCGTTGCGTGGAGCCTTTCCTCTAACATTGGAATTCTCCTGCATAAATTCTTTTAACGAAATTATCCCAAGTTGAAGGTACTTCCTCGTTTGGACTGTGTTGCATCATCATCTCATCTTGTTCAAAAAGAAAAATTCTCCCTGATGTGCCTAACAAAAATTATGGCACCAAAATCATTACTTGTTTTGAAAGCAACCCTCTTAATTCCCCATGCGTCATTTCATTAATGATGAGGTACTGTATTTTTAACTGTCAGAGCACTCCTCAAAGTGTCGCGTGTCCATTTGAATTGATTATGGGCGGCTTGTCACGTGTGGAGGTGGGAAACAAACGCCAAATTTGAAAAAAAAAACTAAACAGTTATTATCCATCACTTAGCCACTTTTCTTATTTACCTTGGTTTCGTCTTGTTCAAACTCCCAGAGCTTTTAGAGAGAGAAAGTCAAAGCCTCCATTGGTGTCAAGCTTCCACCTGATTATTTTACTTCTTTGCCTTTCTTGTCGTCTTCACCAACTATATTCTACAACTTTCAAACTCCTCCTTCTTCCTTAGAATCTTTTTTTTCCTTACCACTCTCTGCTATGACTTTTTTCAGCACTCCAAATGATCCCACTAACAGTGCTCCGTCTGCAACCGCCAATATGCCTAGCCCTTACACCCCCTTGAGTGCCACCACCTTGCTAGCAGCATGCCAGGAACAGCTACGTTTCTTCCATCGTTCTCCTATTTTTGGTAAGGATGATGATTTTCTGATGCGTGCAACATTTGCAATTTTTATCCAAGTATAACCCTTTGCTGGTGGGTGATGAACATAAAGAGTTAGCTAATACTATTTTCTCCCTCCAGAGGGGACTCTGCACTTCATATTGGATTGTGGTGAATTTCCTTTCTCCTAAATTGATTGCGAAGCACTTAGGGGATCTCTAGCTCATTTTACTGCCCGGTATGCACATATGCAGAGATCCCATGCTGTAGCTCTTGCCAAAGTTGGTATTCACCGAGCCCACTCATTTAGGAAGTTCACTCTCTCTAAATACAACACTACACTCCAAGAGTTGGTCTCTAGATGGAACATCACAACTCACACCTTCTTTGCTACCTGGGGAGAGTTCACTATTTCCTTAGAAGATGTCTGTGAGTTGTTTGGGTTTGGATCCATAGGTGATTTTGCTTATCTTGATGAGGCCTTAGATGTCGAGGAAACTACTAATCAGGTAGAGTTAGATCGAATCTATCAACGTTGCACTAGGTCTTCTAATAAAGCTATATTTACTCCCCTAATTAGTTATTTCTTTGAAGCTCCTACTGCGAAGGATACCACTTCTGTCACAGGCAAGGATAAAGGTGCATCCCTAGAATTACCAGTCTGCATACTTGTTTTTCTCTCGAAAAACTCAACGGCCAGCCTAGGAGGAACCTCATAAACATCTCCATTCATTTAGCCAGTGGTTTCAATCTTCCTTTCGCCGCTATTGCTCTAGGTTCCCTCTACACTTGGTTGGATCGAACCCCTATTGACATGGAATGGTTCCTTGGCCATTACAACCTAGCCAATTTTGCCAACGCCATTATTTTAACGGGTTTTCTTTACACCCATTTTCCTGCTATTATCGTTAAATCTATTCTTTATCCCTTTAGCTAAGCCATCAAGACCCCTCGCCTCCTGTGCTTTCACAAAAAATAAAGTCGAAAGGAGATAATGGTTATTTTTTATCGTTTGGACTCCTTCATCATGAGGCCATATGGGGAATTAACCTTTGCCCACACTTGGAATTTTTCCTCTTCTGCAGCTAGAACGATCACTTACGTTCCTGTTATAGAAGATCTTTCACAATCCGTGGGGATTCTGTCCACCCCTGGATTCCTTCCTTCATTCACCGAGTGAGGAGGTACTTCTAAACCTTACAACCCTGATCGATGCAGCAGGTAGTTTGGTTTTGATCAAGGGGCTCCTCGACTTGTATTTCAATTAATAAATGAGAGGGCTACTTTTGTCGAGGCCTACACTTTTTACCTTTCTGCTGTTGTACTTAGCATAACTTCTACTATGGATGGTCAGGTTACTAACCCCAGTACCACTAAGAAAGGAGATATGTCCACTTTGTTTGCCACCAAATTCTGGCCGATGCAGCTGACCATAATGTTTGAATTTATACAAATTATCCCTCAGCAAGGTTCTAAAAGGCGCGAGGCGTGGTCAAGGAGTAGAGGTCAAGCCTCAAGCCTTAGGAGCGTAGGCGCACCTAGGCGAAGCGTAGGCATAAATAGGCATTTTTCCTTTTTTATTATTTTAATTATTCTAAGGCTAATAATATAATAAAATAATACATACCTTGAATTTTGAAAATATATCCGTATGTTTGGTAGCCATCTTTCTCATATTCATGCTCCATAATCAATATATAAAATGTATTTTGATTGTTTTGGACGAGATATGGGTCCGATTTGTAAAAAAAAACTTTAAATGGCGATATCATTTCACTAAGGCATATTTGTTTTTAAAAAAGTGCGCCTCAAGCCTTTTACCAAGAATAAGGCGTAATAAGGCATAGGCGATGCGTTTCTCTCAAGCCTCAAGCCTAAGCATGCCTAGACGGAGCTTAGGCGCGCCTTTTAGAACACAACCCCTCAGTATCCCCCAGTTCTCTCATTCCCTGCCTTGAAATTAAGCCTCAAGGGCAACTCTGTTCTTCGGGTTGAGTTCCTTTTGAGAAAGACCTCTAAAGATCCTTCAAGAAAGTAACTTCTTATTTCCCCACTATCCCCACTTCCATGCCCAAGCCCAAGAATGTTTCAACCCCAAAATAACCTGCCCCTTCTAAAGGTGTTTTTGGCGAGGATGTTCCAATCGATGCAGCTCCCAGCGAAGGACCTTCCAAGTCACCAGCCAAAAGGACTAGAAAATCCAAGAGTGGGACTTCTTCAAAGTCCAAGTCCCAACCTCAACCTCAAGATCCCTTGGATGCATTCCCCACTGCCTCTGTTTCTCCTCCTATGTCTTCCGAAGTGAGTGAGGAATTAAGAAAGAAAGTTCAAGCTGAGGTGGAACGATTAAACACTGAATTTCACTGGCACACTCCTTAGATTCCTCCTACAACTGCTTTCCCTATTATTTTGGTAGATCTATATGAGGGGGTATCAAAATGAAGGAAGAGTACAAGAGTTCCCTCGATCCCTGGTGCTTATGGTGCTAGAAAAAACACTCTAAGCACCAAGACTCAGAAGAAATGATCTCATGACGTGCAACCCATTATTACTGCTTCTAGTGCTGAGGCCTCGCCCCCATCAAATATAATTTAAGTTATAACTATGGATGACAGTCCTGATGCCGACCAAGGCCAAACCAATAGGGCGTCCTCAGTTCCTTCTCCACCTTCTTCGCTAATGGTCATATCATCCCATTCTTCCCGTCCTAAATAAGAGGCAACTTCTTTCTTTTCATACTTTGTCATTTTTCAGTATAATAAGTGTATTTTCTAACCCTTTTAAAAATTTTGCACAGCATATCAAAGAATAAGCGTCCTCCTTTGTGGGAGGACGCTTCGGGAATGCTTCGTTCTATCCATCATCTCCCCATTCTCCCATGTACGGACTCGCCTACTCACGTCGTTCTGCCTCCAGGCATGTAGAAGAGGATAATAGGGGAGCTAATGCTCCTCTGGATATTGTTGGAGCTTCTTTCTAGCCATAGGAAACTCCTTTGGCTTCTTCTATGCCATTTTCCCTTCTAGTGGATCCTCTAGACATTGTCCCCGTTGACTCTAGTATCCTTCCAAAGGTAATAACTTTATTATCACTTAGATTTCTTTTTCCTTTATATTTATTAATTCTCTTGACCTATTTCAAGTTGGAGTTGGATCGCGATTAGCCTCAGCCGTTATTAAATCTCTTATTCAGCTTCTTCTTCAGCTTCCTCGGTTCATGTTCCTCTGCATGAAGGTTCTGCTGAGAGCCCAAAGGGTGTGGGTGTTACAAATCCTGCAGATATTTCTCCTACCATTGCCATCGAGATAACTAGTGCCTTTTATTCTATTCCATAAATTCTTTCGTTATGCCTGTAGAACGATCAGTCACCACAATATATATATATATATATATATATATATATATCATTTTAACAATGCTTACTTAATAATAAAAAAAACACTTTGTTAAGATTTTTTGCCAAACACCAACAGTAATGGTGACTTAACAATGAAAACCACTTGTTAAGCTTTTTCGTTAAACTCCACCAGTATCGATGACTTAACAATGAAAAACACTTGTTAATATTTTTTCATCAAACTCCATCAGTAACGGTGACTTAATAATGAAAATCACTTGTTAAAATTTTTTCATCAAACCCTACTAGTAACGGTGACTTAATAATGAAAAACACTTGTTAGGATTTTTTCATCAAACTCCACTAGTAATGGTGACTTAACAATGAAAACCACTTGTTAAGATTTTTCCATCAAACACCACCACTAACGGTGACTTAACAATGAAAAAACATTTGTTAAGATTTTTTCATCAAAATCCACCAGTAATGGTGACTTAACATTGAAAATCACTTGTTAAGATTTTTCCATCAAACTCCACCAGTAACAGTGACTTAACAATAAAAACCACTTGTTAAGATTTTTCATCCAACTCCACCAGTAACGGTGACTTAACAATGAAAAACACTTGTTAACATTTTTCCATTAAACTCATTCTTCTCTTATCTCACATCAGGTTGTTAGGGAGTCCCTTCTTACCGAAAAGAAAATCCAGCATGTCCCTTTGCCTGTTTTCTCGCCTCATCGGGAACCAGCTAATTCTGAGGAGTTCAGCCATAATGATCAGGGTTCCACGACTAATGTTCCAGCTGATAGTGAGTCTGGTTGTGAGATTCCTCTGCCCACACTGGTTCCTCATGAGTTCTGCCTCCTGGTGCTTCGTCAATCTCCCTAGGTCCCATCGTAACATCGTGCTATCATTGAACATATTGCGACTTATCATCCCTATACTTTTATGGTTGACTGAGTTTATTCAAACATAAAAGTGATGGGTTTCACACGTCAGGGTATGGCGACCATTATTGAAGAGATTGTCAATACCCAGACTTCAAATCTCATTAGGCCCCTCTTTAATCAATACTTGGGCAGTTTAAAGGAGTTGGGTAGAAATGAATTTTAATTCAACTGGTTGACTAGTCACTTAAAGATTTCAAAGAACTGCCAGTTGGTGAACCAGAGGGAGGTACTTCAGAAGCATCTAGAGGCCCAACGGTCTAAGGAGGCAAAGTTTGCTGAGGTGGTGTCGTTGTTGGAAGAAGTTGATCGAGAGATCTAAATCATCGAAAAGGCTCTCCATGCTGCCAAGATGAAATGTGAAAGACTCCTTACTGAGCGTGCCCAAATCCAAGCAAGACATGAGGTTTCTATCGGTCCTTAGAGGACATGCTTCGAAACCTCTTGAGGCTTACTTGGGGATTTTTTTTCTTCCCTAGACTTGTGGTTCCTCTTAAGTTGATGACTCCCAAATCCTTGAAAAAAAAATCCCTTTTTTTATATGTAATTCTTGTGCGGTAGTCCCCAATTTTGTAATGTATTTCCAAGTTTATGAATGAAAAAGAAGATCATTCTTGTCATATCATCTCTTTGCGTTACAACTACTCTTTTATCTCTTGCACAAATTAAAACTCTTGCAATCTTCAATCAAACTCTAGTTACAACAATTGATATAACTTCAAAATGATTTTTATATACATGGAAACCAAATACATATTTATTCTAAGGTTACTTGCTTACACATGATAGACCTTTAGTAATTTGTTATTAATCTACAATGGTTTATCTTCTTCGATTTTTAAAATTAAATAGTAACCTGAATCATGAACCTCCTTCACAATGAAAGGTCCCACCTAATTTGCAGCAAACTTATGGAGAGGGAGCCCTCTGATGTACTTCACAGTTGTTTTTAAAACGAGTTCTTCTTCAACTAACTTCCTTGGTCTCACCAAGCTATCATATACCCAGGAGAGTTTCTTCGTGTACATTTGGAAGTGTTGCATCGCATTATCTCTGTAATCGTCTAATGCTTCTATTTGTACGTGTCTACTCTGAGGGAGCATGCTACTTCATAGGGCATAATGGGTAGAGGGAACTTCCAACTCTACTAACAGGATCGCATCAGCTCCACAAATAAGGGAGAATGGTGTATATCCTGTGGGTTTTCTCTTGGTTATTCGGTAGGCCCACATTACTGCTGGGATCTTGTTGTCCCATTATCTTGGGAAGTCTTCCATTGTTTTGGCCAAAATATTGACCAAAGTCTTGTTAGTCACTTTGGCTTGATCGTTTCTCTTGGGGTATGCCACCGTTGAGGTATGATGGATGATGGAGTATCTATCGTGGAGCATCGTTACCTCTTTGTTAACAAAAGGGGTTCCATTATTAAAGAGGATGACTTTTGGGATCCCAAAATGACAGATTATGTACTCTCTGATAAAATTAGCTACCACGTCGATCGTTTCTCTTCTGAGTGGTACCGCTTCAGCCCACTTTGTAAAGTGCTATGTTGCCACCAATATCAAGATCTTTCTTCTTGACGAATGATGTATTTCCCCCATCAGGTCAAACGCCCAAGGGTGGAATGGATAAGGAGTGTCCAAATAATGTAAGTCCACCAAAGGGGCATGGGATATATTTTCATGCAGTTAGCACGCCTTGTACTTTTGTATAAACTCAGTAAAATCCTTCTCTATAGTTGGCCAATAATACCCAAAAGTCATTAGTTGGTCATATAGCTTGACCCCTATAATGTGGGCCAGATCATGAGCCTTTTTTAATACTTCTGCTGATTTTTCCTTCACAACGCATCTCAAAGGCCTGTTGAAGTATCCCCTTCGATAGAGCTGATCCTCCTGGACGTAAAATCGTGGAGCCCTCCATTTACGTCCCATCGCATCTATTTTCTCCAAAGGAATAACTCCATATTTGATGACGTCAATATAGGGTTGTCTCCAGTCTGTTTGAGTTTCAACGAAGTAGCATTCAACTGCTTGAAAGAAAAGTTAGCATTTATCACACTTTCGTTGCAACTCAACTGCATCTTATTTCATCGTTGGCCAAAAGTATCCCTCCCACTGAATTCTTTTGTATAGAGGGATCTTTGTTGTTTCACAGTGGCCTTTATGTGTTTTCTTCAATCTTTATGCTCCTTATTTTGTGCCGACACATCTTGACAACCATTCCCCACGTTCCTGAAGTAGAGGTTACCATGATTAACAAAGTATTGCGCTACCTCTTTCAGTTCCATCTTAACTTTTCTAGACTCCAATTGCTTTTTAATTTTTCCCTTCCAATTCGAATCACCTTCTATAGGTATGATTGATTGCACAACCAATGGGTTTGTTCTTCGTTGGATAACCACAGTAGTTGTATCGGTCTTCATAGCTAACTTTTGTGCAATGGTAGTATAGGCATCAGCATATTTATTCATCATTCTAGGATGCCTTCTTATCTTAACTTAATGGAACTGATTGATCAACCATTGGATGATCATTCGGTAAGGCTCTAAACTAAGGTGATTCAATGCATATTCTCTATTCACTTGTTGGACCACCAAGTTAGTATCGCCTTTGATGCATAATGAACGGATCCCTCTTCGAAGGGCCTCTAGTAGCCCTAGTACTAACGCCTCATACTCTGCTTCGTTGTTTGATCAACGAAAATCCAATTTATAGGAAAGGTAAAATTCATCCTTTCCTTTAAAAAAGATAACCCCTTCCCCTCCTTTCTTTTCTATTAAAAAATCGTCGAATTGCATCGTCCATTCTTCAAGGTCGGCCTCCAGAAAGTTTTTCTACAAGTTATCCTCCGGGATGTTCTCTCGGGGTGGTTCAAATACTCCAAATGGAAAGATTACCAATAAGTACTAATATGCCTAGATCTTGATCGAGCGAGAAACCACACACTTTGTCATATTCTGAAAGAATAAGGAACCACTTAGCTTCTCTTTCAATCAAAATAGTTCTTGCCAATAAAAACTTAATTGGGTCACATCTTGCCACAATGTGAATTATGAAAGATATCATGTAATGTCTAAGTTTTGTGCTACGAAAACTAAGTCTAAACAATGCCTTTCTACACTACCTACCTTGCCTTTGGTCCATATATGATTTTGCTCAGGTAATAGACATGCCTTTCCTTCCCATCGAATTCTTACACCAGGAGTGATCCAATGGACCTGGTGGTAAACGTGAAGTAGAGTTATAATGTTACTCCTACTTTTGGATGGATCATCGTTTGTGGAGAGGTCAGCAGCTTCTTCAGCTTAGTCAAAGACTCTTAGTAACCTTCCTCCCATTATAACTTCGTGCTCTTTCATAGCAGCTCTATCAACGAGTGAGTTATTTAAAATAGTCCTGGTATAAATCTAAGATTGCTCGCCATCTTTGGACATGGAATTTCTAGGATTGCTCGATGCTTGTCCTGGTCCATTTTCACTCCCTGTCGATCCACCACGAACCCTAGGAACTTCCCACTTATGACCCCGAAAGCACACTTTAGTGGGTTCATCTTCAGCTTTTATTTTCTACAACGAATGAACACCCTCTTCAGGTCATTTAGATGGGACTCTTCCTTTTTGACTTGATGACCAAATCATCCATATAGAATTTTAAAAACTAGTGAAAGAAATGATGGAAAATGGTCATTATTATCTTTTGATATGTTTCCCCGGCATTCTTTAAGTTAAAGGGCATCACTTTGTACATGAAGTTACCTAACGGGGTCCTGAATGCCACTTTCTTCACTTCAGCTCGATCCATCTGGATCTGGTTGTATCCCATATACCCATCCACAAAACGGTACATTTCATGACCCGTCGTTGCATCAATCAGGCTATCAATGGAGGGTAGAGGGAACTCATCTTTCAAGCAGGCTCTGTTCAGATCTCTGAAGTTCACACAGATCCTTATATGGTTCTTATCCTTCTTCCCTACTGAGACGATGCTTGACAGCCAAAGTAGGTGTTGTATTGGCTCAATGAACCCTGTTTCTAGTAACCGTTGGACCTTCTCCTTAATCTTCAAATCTAACTCTGACTTGTAGGTTCTTGTGGCTTGCTTCACCGGTATGGCTGAAGACATAACATTTATCTTGTGGTAACTCACTTATTTGTCTAGCCCTTACATCTCTATGTATTTCCACGCGAAGATATCTCTAAGTTCTCGAATTAACTCTATCAATTCCCCTCGTTTCTCTGCGCTCAGGTCTTTCGAAATGAAAATTGGCCTTGCATCTTCTCCTTTTTTAGCCAGGTTCCACTGTTCCAACTCTTGTACCTAGGTCTTTGGATGATCCATCATATAGTCCGGTCCTTTGACTACGTCCTCCACAAATTCTTATATATTTGAGTTGTCAATGACCATGCATTGCCCCTGGTGTTCCACTAGGAAACATTCATATATCAGTTCAGCCTCTTCATCAGCCCCTAGATTAGTTCCTTTGACTTCCTTCTCACACCCTCAGATGTGTTAAATCACTCTCCCATCCTCTGTGATCTTCTTTCTGTACTGCCTGCTCGTCGTTACAACCGTTTTTCTCTTTTTTCCCTCGAAACTTCTGCCAGTCTATCTCTCAAACATCTGCTCGGCACGCTCTATTGTTAGACCTGATGTTCCATTAGGTCCATCCTGGGCCTTATTCGATCCCTGAGATACTTCGAGAGGTTCTTGTTCTTGGGATCAACAAAGTGAACTTCTTCAGCTACTGCTTTTCATTTTATCCCTTCGCTGCTTTAGTCGTTCACTGTCCCCATCCTTCTCTGATAGAGGGAACTTTTGCTCCTTCCATCCTTCTTGGCAGCACCCTAGAATTTTCCTCCAGATCCATGTAGAAAGATGCGTCAACCAAATGAGCTTATTTGGTGGTGAAAGGCTTCTTCGTGTCACGTATAATGATCTCAGCCCCTTTAACATTTGCCTTTACGCATTGGTGATACGTCGAAGGGACTAGACCATGGTCGTGCATCCATACCCTCCCTATCAGTAGGTCGTACGAATTGGCACTTTTAATCACGTGGAAATTGATATGTGAGGTAAGGTTCCCCATCATAATCCCCACATTCACATATCCAATAGACTTGGACGATTGATTATCATAGCCAAAAATCACCAAAGGCATTGGTATTAATCTTTCCTCCGGAATGTTAACTATCCGGAAGGAATTGGTAGGCATAATATTTATTGATGCTCCCCCGTCCATCAAGGCCCTTGCAAATATTACCCCATTGATGCTTGTCATTATGTACAGGGGCCTGTTGTGTGGGAATCTCACAATACTGTTAGCATCACTAAAAGTTAATTTAGACAAGAACTTTCTCACCATCTTGGCCATGGCCCCTTCCATCTCAATGATGGTACTGCGTTCTTCCTCGCGATGTCTAGAATCACTTGCATTATCTCCAAAAGGCTTTCTTTTGGCATCCCCACTTGGTCCTAGAACTATGAGAACTTGGGAGACTACGAAACAGCTTAGTAATCTAACCTTTGGTCCACTTCTTCCCCTTCCAGGTTATATATCTCCTCCATATGCCTCGCACTTACCTCATCATAGGCTATAACCACATTGGTCATGACCCTTTTAAAATCTTCCAAAGCATCCTCAAAGTCTTCCCGTTGGAACTCCAGTTCCCTCACTTCTCGTTCGGCCTCCTCATCATAGGCAACCACCAGGTTTGCCTATGTGGTGGGTTCTCTTGAGGGATCTACAAAGTCCCCATCTTCATATATTTGCTGATGATTTTCCTCAGCATGAAATAAGTCTTCATTGGGTGACCCACCTTTCGATGGATCTGGAAGTATTTGGGATCACCTCTCATTACTGCATCTGGCTCCATGGTCGTAATGCCCTTGGGTTCATACACGGTTCCCCCTTATACCATAGTTTTGTAGCAACTGACAACCTCCTCAACTGTCCAAGGCAGTAGGGGTGGGTCTTCTCTATCTCTTCCAAACTTTCTCTTGTTATCTTTATTTGGCTGCTTGGCCCCCTCTATCGACGTATCCTACTCGTCGGGGCTGGCCACATGCTGCAATGGATTGTATTGGTTTCCTGAACACCACTGGTACTATAACGGGCCTTGGTCGAACCACGAGTGATATATTTCTTGTTGTTTTCAGAAATGCTGTGAAAGTTCCTTCACGTGTTTCATCAATCAACCCCAAATACCACGGTGGTTTACTCAAGTACGGATTGGACAGTGTTTTAGCTAGCTAGTGACATCACCTAAAGTAGATGTGACATTAGATAGAGGGCTGTTTGGTTCGAAAACTCAATGAACGATGAAACTCAAGGTTGCTCCGCTCAAGCTTCCATAGTGAAAGGTCTCTCGGTGTTTTACCAGGTGTATCTAAGATGGTCAAGACAAGTCCCAACGATGCCTCACTTCTCAATCCTCCAAACCAAGTCTCTCTGAAGTTCTCACGGCGAGGTCATTCGGTAGAGCATGAAAGCTCTCCCAGCCCTGGTCTCTCGCGAATATTTATGTTTAATAAAAAAAGAAATAATTGGACTTTAAGTCAAAAGGGAGAGAGTGTCTTAAATAACTGTAGAAAATGAGAGCATGCCATAATTCTAACGAAAAATTGTGATTCTAATGAGTTTTATAAAAAAAATTAATCCAACTAATAAAAAAACAACAAAGGAGAACACCTTTTAATATATTCTAAGAAAATACATAATCTAATGTATACGTTAGTAAACTCAACTCTAGATTGGGTGTGTTCTTGACATGACAATATACCTAAACTGGAAAAGGCAATTCTTTGAAAATTAGGTCTAGATGAGCTAAATTTATATAATAGGCGGAAATGTAGGATGAGAGATATGATGCAAGTACATCTAACATAAAAGATGAATATATTTAGAACCTTAAAATAGGTCATCGCGTATCATAAAATACAAAGAAATAAAACTCTTCCTGCTACTATCAAGAGTACACAAATTTAATTTTTCATAACAAAGCGATATCAATTTTTCATATTCAATCCAACTAATTTAAGTACATTTTGTTATTGCCAATGATCCTATTCATGAAGATATTCTGAATTAAACTAAACAATACATGAAAAATATATATATTAGGTTACAACTTGTCGACACATCTGTTTGCTTCTATCAGCGTGTGAATGATCTCGGCCACGACTTGGCAGTTAATGTCTATGTGAGTAACGAAATAAGAATGCTCACCTTCTCATATTGTCAAACACTTGGGGGACAACAAAGGGAATTTCAACTTAAGTAAATAACCAAATAAACATATTGAATAATCTTAGAGGATTTTACATTTGAAAACATATATAAATTGAAGATTGAAAAACATATATTGAACAAAGATTCAAGAGGACATAGAGTAGAGAAAATTTAAGAGATGATTTACACTTACAATAGAAAGTAGACTCAAGTAGAGCAGTATTAGAGACTGAAATCAAATCGAACATGCTAAATTTTTCCATGACCTGTAGAAGTAAACAAAATCTTTAATGTTTCATCACACATATATATCATCAAGCACATAAAGTTAAGATAGAATAAACACTGGATAATGCGTAGTTTTTCATTCTTATTACCAAAAACCCATGGTTTAAACTCTTCAACCTAATAGGAAAGCTCCTTAAGATAGAGATATATTCAAAGAGCGCTACTGCATTGGGAAAGAAAATATTAAAGAATACAATGTAAAATGAATAGCATAAACCCAACACCACATCCCACTAAATATTATAAAATCCCTTGTTGAAATTACAATTCAAAATTCAACAAATCATTAGTCCTCAACATTCAATATAGACCATGTTTTGTAAATTAAAAAAAATAAGAATACTAATTCAAAACTCGATGCAACTAATGTAGAATACATAGATATAACGAAAAAATGCAGCTAATGAAGCTACATTAACAAAACAGAAATCGCAATAATAATCCCCTCTACCCATAAACATATTCTCTACCATTTGAACAGTGTTTTTTTTAAATCCATACACTGATACACTAAAATTGTGATGTAAGATTCAGTACTGCATAAATATTTAGAATATGTGATACTTCAAAAACCCTTTAAACCGGGATATGAAGCCCTTGTAAGCCCTAATTTTGAAGCCATTATAACAGTAATTGTGAAACAAAAGGCAGGGAATTTGAAACCCGGATATTCTAGACTTGCAATACACCCCAAATTTAAACTCATTCCTAGCATTGCAACACACCCCAATTTTTACACTTGATTTTAAAACAAAATAAATAACACCTGGAATAAAAAGATAGGAAAATGATACTCCCACAATAGATTTCAAATATGTAGTCTATATTATGCACAAACTTATTTTAAAAAAGCATCAATTTAAGGAAAATAAACGTAGGCACACATGCAAACTGAAAATTTTAGGTACATTTGATACATTATAAGGGTTGAATCTGCCCAAAAAAGCATTAGCTAGTAACCAAATATTTCAAATGAATGTTAAAAATAAATAAAAGAATAAAAATGTAACAAATGGTAATTTTAGAACCCAATGCTCTGGTTGCACTAAAGTGGTGTTTGGAATAAAAAAAGTACCTGTTGATGCAAAAAACTAGACGATGCTAATTAATTGATAACAAATAGATAGAAATAAGAGACAAGAGGTTTTTTAAGTGGTTCGGCTTAAGGAAAGAGCATACGTTCACTGTTCTGTATTGCCTTAGGATTATTCAATTGCATCTCTTTCCGTATCCCCCTGTATTTAGCGTTTACAATGTATTTATATTCCTCAGGGGGTGTACTAGAGCTGAAATGTCCTTATATCGTAGATATTTACATCTGTACAATCATTAATATATACAACTGTTGGTGTTTTCTTATCACGTTGTTCGGCATCCCTGGTGTTGGTCAGTGGGTTTGGTCGGTATTCCTGAGGTTGGTTGGTATTCCATCCTTAATGACTAGGATTAATATCCCACTGTATAATACGTGTCAGTATCTGAAAGGTCCATGTAGATGAATAATTTTTGGTATCAACAAAAGCCCCCAATGTTTCATGCTTGAAGTTTTTACAAGAGTATGGAGCATTTGGCTCTTAAAGTTGCTTGGGCAACAATTTTAGGCCTGGTCGATTTCCGACTTCCCCTACTTGTAAAAATTTATGGTTTAATTAAGTGAATATAATGCGCGTGGTATTTTTGAAATTATCCACAACTTTAACGAATCATTTTGGGGCAAATCCGCATTTTCTGTCTTTTAGCCGCCACCAGTTCAATCGACGCTGATTTTTAATCATTACTTTTCCAGTTTTCGAGGCAACCTATAAAGAGCGGGAAAAGTCAATAACTTTTCCTATCTCAAATCTTCTGAGTGTTTCTAGGCTACAGCGTGTTCAAGCATTTTTTTTCTTTCTCGAACGATCATTTTTTGTTCTTCAGTTCTTGCTGAGTCCTTAATTCCTATAAGATTTATTTCTTTTCCCTTATATTCTTCATCATGGTTTACTCTGTTGATTCTATTGATGAATTCATAAATGAATTTAAAATTCCCTTTTGGGTTATTTTGGAACACACTATTTTACCTGCTGATTTTTTCTCACTTGCTGAGGGTCACTGGTTTCCATCTATTTTTATAGTTGAATGTGGGTTTACTTTTCCTTCCAACCCATTGTGCCTTGAATGTTATCAATACTTTGACATTGTCATAGCTATGGTAGTCCCCAATATATGGAGGGTTGTGAATGGAGTGTATAGGTTGAATCAAATTCATGGAACCCATCTAGGGATTCCAGAGATAATGTTTTGTTATAAGTGGGTAACTAGCGACACCATTTTTTATTTAAAGACTAGGGCTATAGATAAAGCGTTAGTAGTTAATATTCCATACTCCAATAGTTATTATTTTGAGCATGTGGTTGTTGTAAAAAAAGGGCAATATGCCCCTTTGATTGGAAATGCTGAGTACCAGGGGCCTAGGTGCCCTCCTTTTAGCAATGGGATAGGTTATTTCTCATTTAATCACTTTGCCTTATACATATCTATTTAAATGTTTCACTAATTGTTGCTTTGTAAATTCTTATTGCAATTGATCAGAAGAGAAGGTGCCCAAAGGAAAGTGAAATGAATCTGGGGGAGTTGAAGTTTATTTCGAGACTTCATCAAAGGATTGGCGAGGAGTACATCATGTCTGTATCTTATTTATTGCAATGCAGCAACACAATCTCTTACTTTGTTGCTAGCTCTACTCCTTCCCCTGTGATTGACCTTGAGATAGAACCTCCTTCTACTTCCCCAGTCACTGCATCTAGCAGTGGCGATCTTGCTGCCCTTTCCCCTTCCTCTTTAGATTTAAATTTACCCCTCGTTATATCCATGGGTAAGAGGAAGATTCCTAATATTTTTGGAGACATAGTTGTCAATCCCCCTTCCAAACAAGTTGATGCTGGGGAAAAAATAAAAATGATACTGGGAAGAAGTCCCCAGCCAAGCAAATTGAAGAAAACCTCCTAAAAAGAATAAATAAAAGGCTACCTTCTAAGTTAGCAGAAGATTATTCTGCCCTTCCCGACCAGCGTGAGTTGGTCGATGTATCTTTTTTTGCCTCTCAACTAGTCCTTGGCCCTGGATTGGAAAAATAACTAATAAAGTCTGGGACTTTGTCAGACCACAGGAGTGTTGTTGTTGCATTACCTCGCTCCAAGAGTTCTGTTCAGGTTGCTCAAAGCCTTGCTTTGGTATATTCTTTTTTCCTTCTTTAATTTTTAGTCTCTTAATTCGTTCTTCATAATACTGACTTTCCTTGTTGTTCTTGTTCAGTTCCTCGTTGACTTCAATAATATGTTGGAGAAAGATGAGGCTTGAGAGCTTCTTCCTCTGGTGAAGTTGAAAAAGCTTTTAATGAGCTAAAAAATCCATTGCTTGATTCCCAACAAGCATTGGCTAATGAATAAAAGAAGTGGGAGGAGGAGATAAAAGTTATTGAAGAAGATGCTGAGACTGCTCGGGGTCTGGCTGACAAGCTACAGAAAGACTTAGATGCTGAGAAAGTCAAGTCTACCCAGCTGGAGAAGGACTTGGATACTGAGAGAGTTAAGTCTTCTCATCTACAGAAGGACTTGGGTGCTGAGAAGGTGAAAAGGGCTAAGGCTAGAGAGGTTGGCTTCAACAAAGGCTGGGACAAGGCCTTTGGAGCATCTTCTTCACAAATTGAGTTTGCGAAGAAAAAGTGCTTTAAGGATGGCTGGTCTGCTGCTCTAGTGGAGGTCGGCACTCCGAAGGATTCCCAGTTATTCTCGCGACATGATCTTGGGAATCCTCTAAACCTGGATGAGAAAGTTGATGATGGGGGTTCCAATGGATCTTTGATAATGATGGAATCTTCCGATCAATACCAGGATGTTGATTCTACTGCGCCTTCCAAAGTTAATCATCCTCTTCCTTCAGCTCCCGCTTCTTCTTCAGCTAATCCTAAAGCAGATAAGAAGAAGGTGTAAAACCGAGCAACTTTTTATTTTTATTTTTATTTTTATTTTTCAATAGTTTTACTTTTTATTTTTTTAAAAGATGTATCCGTACTTCCCTTTTTATTAATAGAAAGAGAAATATCTTTGTTCCTCTGCTTGTGTTTTTCAATACTCTGTATTTTGTTGATTGATAATTTTCTTCTTTTTAATAGTTCATGGATAAATTGGAATACTTCTCATCTACTGACTCTGAGCTACTCTAGAGATGTAATGATCTTTCAAATTTGGTCACGTATCTTTGACTGATGCTGACCTACTCAAGTTGATCGAAAAAGAGGTATCTGAGCAAGCCAAAGAAGCTTATGTTCATCTGAAGTGTCTTCTTGATCGGGCAGTAGCCAAAAACATTGCCTATTATGAAATGATAAAAGAGATGGAAGAGGAGCATAATAAAACTAAGGCATTTTTGCATGAAGCTTATGGCAATAAATTCCAAGCCCTTAGTGAAGGTTGGGGCTTTAAGAAAAAGTTAGATAAATTTGCTTCTCATTTCCGAAGACAATAATTCTTGTTAAAACGTGAAGTGGATGAAGCAAGAGATATTACCAAGCTTCTAGAGGAAGAGAATAACAACTTGAGAGATGAACTTGATGTTCTTAAGTCATCCACTACTATTGTTGCTACTACAGATGAGGGTCATTCCTTCTTGGAAGTTGTAAATGCAAGATTGAATGAGGAATTGAAAGATCTGAAGAAAATTAAACTTGCTTCTTCATCTTCCCGAGATAGAGTCAAACCTGGTCGAGGTGCTGGCCGAAGTACTACAGAGAAAGTCAGGACTCAACAGGCCCTTACCAACCAAGCTGCACAATTAAAAGCTAAAGATCAAGACATTGTTGAGATGTCCTAGAAGCTACCGACCTTGTCTGAACAACTATCCACTCAATCTTCTCAATTACAAGTTAACGATGGAGTGTTAAAGAAACTACATTCCCAGGTTGACAAATTAACCTTTCAACTCCATAAGCAACTAAGGAAGTCTGGATGGAAGGGTATAATGAAGCTCTGGGGCATCTTGATGACACGCTTCAACAGGCTAAAAATGAGAGTTATAAATGGGGTTGGATAAATGCTTTGAAAGTGATGAAAGTGGATCAAAATAGCTCATTGTGGGAGTGGTATGATCCAGACTTGCTTGAGCTTGACAATCCACCTTTTAAATTAGATGTCAATTGGATTCCTGTCCATCTTATTCCTCAATGGTTGATTTCAAAATACTTGGGAGATTATGAGCTTCATAATGAATTAGAAATCATCTGACCTCCTCACCTACTTGATCGTCCTAGTAACAACAATACCATAATGCTTCAGGATTTTAACTTCATTAACTCTCCTTATACTTTAAATGATCCTCCTGCTGGAATGAATCTTGTTTCAAAAGCTGAAGGGAAGTGTCCTGTAGAATGAAGCTTTGTACTTTGTTTTGTTAACACAGTTATGTAATTACGTTGATTGAATGAAATGAAAATTTGATTAACTTATCTTATGTTGAATGTTAATCATTTCTTTATCATTAATTCTATTGATACACTTTGATTAAGTTGAGTATTAAATATTATTGAGTACAGATGTTATATTATCACACTTAGATTAAAATATAATTTAGATCTAATTAGATGAATACATAGGTTTTACTAGCATACTTAGATTAAAATTTAAATTTAGATCTAGTTAGCCATGTGTCTCCAAAGGTTTTACTAATGCACCCAAGTGTTGGATTTTTGCATTAAATACCTGTGGTGTGACCAGTCATTTTGTGCAATATATGCTTACATTCCTCTTAAGGAACCTTTGCAACGTTCTTCCTGTACTTTGCCTAGTAGGATAAAGATCTTGTTTTATCTTTATGTTTGAGGACCAAGTTTCTTGAGGATTTATCATCATGTTAACTTAGACTTCGTGTATCAAGGATCAAGTGTATGGCGGCTCCAAGCAACTTATTGCATCTGTGGAGCAACTTCCAGGGCAATATTTGTTGAGCTGAGCAATAAATTTATTGACCGAGCAATAATTTATAACTTTTTATCAAGCTAGTGTAGTGCATAACACGAATACTCCCAAAAAAATGAACAACCAAACTGTAAAGAAACTGAATATTTTATTAATATTGCAAGTTGAAAACTGATTACAACATCATGGATAATACTTTCGAAGATGCTCTACATGTCATGGGTTTTTGAATTCTTCACCTTCTAAGGTTTCAATTCGATAGGTTCCAGGTCGGATCGCTGCTGAAACATAATAGGGCCCATACTAATTGGCTTCAAACTTGTTATTTTTCTGCAGCACTTTCTTTAACACATAATCTCCTTCCTTCAAGTTGGTCGATTTCATCCTTTTATTATAAAAAATGAGTTGTTCTTTGTTGATAAGTCGCATTGCACAAGGTAGCATCTTCTCTTACTTCTTCCAGCATGTCTAGATCCAACATTCTCATTAGGTTACTTACAGGAGAATTAAAATTTAAAACTCTTTAAGCCTAGCTCGGCAAGAATGACAGCTTCAGTCCCAAATGCTGACATATATGGGGATTCTCTAGTTGTTGTCCACGATGTTGTTCTGTATGCCCACAAGACAGACTGTAGCTCGTTTATCCAATTTCCTTTGGCATCATCAAGCCCTTTCTTCAACCCATTAAGCAAGGTTTTGTTCATAACTTCAGTTTGTCCATTACTCTGAGGATGTCCTGGAGCAGAATGCAATTTTTTAACATTGGATTGAGCACGATAATTTATGAACTCATCATTGGCAAATTGTGTTCCATGGTCGGTAATGAAAGCGTAGGGAAACCCATACCTACAAATAATGCTTTTCTATATGAATTGATAGACCTTTTCATAAGGCATATCTATCAAAGGCTCTGCCTCCACCCATTTTGTAAAATAATTCACGACGACCACCAAGTATTTAAATCTTCCTTGCGTGGTTAGTAGCGGCCCGACCAAGTCTATACCCCACATGGAAAATGGTCATGGTGAAGTGATTTGGGTGAGAAAAGCCTGTGGAGTTTTTCAAATTGTAGAAAATTACTGACATTTATCACACTTCTTTGCAAAAGTTGCATAGTCTGCTCGAACTGTTGGCCAGTAAAACCCTTGAGTATTGATTCTTTATAGAAGTGTTCTTCTTTCTATGTGAGCTCCACGTGATCCTTCATGCCTCCTGAATTAGATCTTGGGCCTCTGATGGATGCACACAGTGCTACAAATTGACTGTTAGTCCTATCCTGTACAGAACACCTTTATCTAATACATACCGAGTTGCTTTGTATTTTAACTTCTTTACTTCCACCATATATGTTGGTAGAGTTCCCTCTTCAATGTATGCTCTGATGGGATCCATCCAGGAGGGCCCCATATTTATAACAATGAAATTTATCATCAAATCTTCATCATGCTCTTATTGGCCAAAATCTCAATAAGGATAGTTCGTCGGAGTTAAATTCTGGTAGCAAAGGCTAGCCAAGCAAGGGCATCATCACGGGAATTTTCCAACCTTGGGATTCCATCCATCTAAATGGTTGGTAATTTTGCAATGACTTCCATCGCCTTGGATAAATACCTGGCTGTCAATTCTCCTTTGGTTTCATATAAACCCAGTGTTTGGTTTACTACCAGCTGAGAGTCACTGTGTGGCACAACTTGCTCGGCACTCAATGAGTAGGCTAAACTTAGGCCTACAATAAGAGCTTCGTACTCTTCTTCATTATTTGAAGCATGGAATTGAAAATTTAGTGCATACTCAATATTAATACCATTAGGAGTGTTAAGTATTATACATGTTCCACTACTAATTGTACAAGATGACCCATCAACATATAAGTTCCATCTAGGGATATTATCGTCGAATGCTTGATCTGTCAAACTCCCGTAGTGAAATATTTTTACATTTTCTTCTTCATACTTCCTAGTCATCTCCAGTGTTCGAGAAGAGGAGTCTGGTAGGTCTGCAGTCGCTTCTTCTGAAGAAAGTTCTTCGGGAGCTTTCGTGGTAATATTACTTTCTCCTTATTCTTGTTCTGTCTGCTCACTTTGTTGCTTGGGAACCTCAAAGTAAATAAAGTCCGCTATAAAATCTTCCACTGCTTATCCATTCAAAGAAGACCTTGGCTTATCTATGATATAATATTCCCCTAATTCCACAACCCAGTACATTAGTCTACTAGATTTCTCTGGTTTATGAAAAGCCTACCTTAGAGGCATATCAGTGTAAACTATGATTGTATGGGTTGGAGATGGGGTTCCATGCGTCTGGATGCTTCAATAATTGCCAATGCCAATTTTTCCAAGTGAGGGTACCTGATTTCTGCTCCTTAGAATGCCTTACTGGTATAATAGACGGGTTTTTGAACTCCATTATCTTCTCGAATTAATGCAGAACTTACTGTTGATTCAGAAACAGCTAAGTAAAGGTGCAACTTTTCACCTGTGATTGGTCGGAAGAGTAATGGAGGTGAACCCAAATAATTTTGTAACTCCATAAAAGTTTTTTCACAGTCTTTAATCCACTAAAATCTTTTTCTGAGCACCTTGAAGAACGGAAGGCATCTATCTGTAGCTCGGGACACGAATCTGCTCAAGGCTGCTACTTGTCCAGTCGGTCTTTGCACGTCCTTCTTGCAAGTTGGAGATTTCATTTCAATTAATGCCTTGATCTTGTCTAGATTTTCTTTAATTCCACTTTAATTCACTATGTACCCAAGCACTCCAAAAATATATTTGGTCGGATTCAGTTTCATCTGGTGCTTCTCAAGTTGATCAAAAGTCTGGCTGAGGTCTGCAATGTGATCAGATGAATTTTTACTCTTTGTTAGCATATCATCTACGTAGACTTTCATATTCTTGCCTATTTATTTCTCGAACACCTTATTGACCAACCATTGATATATAACACCTGTATTTTTTAAACAAAAAAGCATAACATTATAACAGTATGTTATTTGGGGAATGATGAAAGAAGTGATTTCCTTGTCTTCGAGTTTAATTTTTATCTGGTTATAACCAGAATAAACATCCATAAAGCTGAGTAACTCATGTCCTGCTATTTCATCCACGAGCTGATCTATTAAGGGCAAAGGAAAATGATCCTTTGGACATGCTCTATTTAAATCCGTAAAGTCTACACACATTCTCCGCTTGTTGTTTTTTCTTTTTGACCATAACTACATTGGCCAACCAGTCTGGGTATTCACTTCATTAATAAAAGCTGCTTTTTGAAGCTTTTTGACTTCTTCTTGTATGGCTTGGTTCTACTCGGGGTTAAACACTCTTCAACTCTATTTGACTAATTTAACTTCTTTATTTACGTTGAGCTCATGATAAAGGAAATTTGGATCTATCCCAAGTATGTGTTCATGACTCCAGGCAAACACATGCTTTCTCTACTTAAGGAAGCTCACTAGTTCATGTTTAACAACAGGATCTGGCGTTATCCCTATTTGAGTGATGCACTATGGTTTGTCATCATCTAACACAATGCTTTCAGTTGCTTCCACAATTTGTCCTTTTACCAACTCTATTTCCTCCCTTGGATATAAGGTTTCAACCTTAGAATCTTCTTCAGGAGTATCCACTTAGTAGGTAGTGATTTTCTTCTATATTTCTTCCAAGTTTTCTTACTCGGTAGAAGAGTAGTAACATTCTCAAGCTACTTTCTGATCACCCTTTATAGTTCCCACACCAAAGTTAGTTGGAAATTTCAAGCATTGATAGACAGTGGATGGCACTGCTTCAAACTTCTTTAACCCTACTCTTCCCATGATGATATTATAAGTTGAATGGACATTTTTATCCATTACAAAGAAACGGATCTTGTCTATTCGGCTAGCTGGCCAGGTACCTATCATCACCTCCATTTTAATGGTTCTCAAAGGGAAGACTTTCTCACCTGAAAAGCTTATTAATGGTCGATAATAGGACTTTAATTGGCTGAGTTTAAAATCAAAAGTATTGAAACAAGGGTAGAACATTATATCCAATAAGCTACCATTATTTACTAATACTCTAGAGACAATAATTTCTTCCATTCTGACTTTGATTACTAATGGTTCGTCATGAGGATATAGTACTCCTGAAATATCATTTTTAGAGAAACCAATTACTAGTTTGTCTTTGTTAACCTTCCTTGGTCGATTTTCCTCTGCCAGGTTTATCCTCTGTATATACGAGCAAGCTTGTGCCTCATAGAGGTAAGCTTTTCGCTTTGTTGTATGATTTCCTCCTCCTACGTCTCCACATGTAATGATTTGGTATCCAAAAGAACCAAAATTGATACAGAATACCTCATGTTCGGGTTACTGGGTTTTCTTGAGGAGATCAAGATCATCGTCCTGGTCATCTTCATGAGCTCTTTCATTTTCCTCTCTGGGCTTGCAAATGGATTTTGATCTACGCCGACCTCCTTCGTTGTTCTATCGATCAACGTACTGATTCAACTTTCCTCTTCAGATGAGAGTGTCACATCATGCTGGGGGTATCTCCTTATTAAATTGTCTGGAAGTGGCGTTAATATTGTCACATCATGCTGGGAGTATCACCGACATTGAACGAATGAATTTTGATGGTCAGCGCCAGAAATTATCTCGGAGGTGTGGTGGCAGAGGAGGCCGATCATATTTGTTTTTTATTTCCCTTGGCCTAAAATCTGAAGAAGAAATCAAGCTCTTGTTCTTGGAGGAAGAAAGCACTTGATGAATGAATTCCCAACATACACTGATGCTTCCCCGCCAACCTACCATTACAGATCGTCACCCCGACGAAGAACCGTTTTTACAAAAGTTACCTCAAATTACATATTTGTGCACAACAAGTACTGTGAATCAGCAAGTGCAATTTCCCGAAGCTCCATCACAAGATAAACGATCAGGGAAGAAGATGGTCGTTGGAGCGCCCTTTGGTGGTCGGCAACAACTATGTGCAGACTTTTACGACATCAATGCCCAGTTGATTTAGCCCCCTTGTGCGTTCTCTCTGATGAAAAAGACAAGTCTATAAGGGTTTTACTTCGGCAACGACTCTTTCGGCGAAAACTCACAGCGAATTTTTCACGTTTCATCTCCAAAAATTGAATTCATGAACACAAGGATGCTCCTATCATTGTTTTGGCCACTTAATTTTTGAAAGGGATTTGGAAATGAGTTGGAAAACATTAACCCAGCAAAGCATATCACAGTTGACCCATTCCTCATACAAAGCTCGACTCGTTCCATAATTTTGGATTCACCTAATATATATTCTGTAACAATTAAAGATTTTTCAATAAGATTAGTCAATTATGGCTATGTATTGCTCAACAACTTCCATTTGAGATTTATTATGAGATTATTGCAACAAGACCTGACGGATGGTCGACTAAAATTATGTGTGTTCGGCTTTCTCGATAAAACCCCAACGGATATTCATGCATATTGTTTTTGCTGTTCAATCTTCAAAACAAATGGTCACCATAACCTTTATTATTCAATGTTACCGTTTGTTAGGAAGTTTTATTTTGAAGAGAAAAAAAAGGAAAGAAAAAAAATTATACTTTCCTTGCATTTTTGGGGAGTTTACATAGGAGAGAAAATGTTATTTTGCTATTTTTCGTCGTTTGGGAGTTTAAAAGAAGAGAAAAAAAAGGAAAATTTTTAAAAAATATTCCCTTACTTTCTCTCTAAAACTTTCCTTCCAAATCGAAATAAAATAGAGATAAAGGAAAGTTTTATAAAGAACACATCTTATTCCCTTCAAAAAATTATTTTCCTTCCAACTTCCAAACACTAGAAAATAAAATTATTTTATCTTCCTTCCTAAATCCTTTATCTTCTTTTCCTTTCTTTTCTCTCTTATAAATTTTCCTTTCTTTTCTTTTCTCTCCTAATAAAACTATTCTTCCTCCAAAAAACTCTCAAACAAACTATTAAAGTCCCGATGAAGGGTAGGGAATCAAGTTTATTCAATCTCATTATCTCAATCCCGACGAGTGGTCGTCAAGATATTTATTATCATTCAACAAAGTCTCGACACATGATCACGTATGGTATTAATTATTTAGCTTTATTATATTATTGCAATTTTGCTCGGATAAATGGTCGAGCATGTCTTTCAATTGTTTGACGACTTTGACCACTTTAATTTGAATATTGTTATTTAGTTACAACAATTTAGACAAGACGGATGGTTGCTTAAGATTATACTTATTTAAGCTCAGAACAAATGGTTGGACGATATATAATTTTTCAGGTTCTCAGATTCAGTCCCGACGAATGCTCGGGCATAATCTTAATTGCTTAAAAATCGTATTAATGCTTCGACGAATGGTCAACAATTGTATTATTTCTGCGGATTTCATATCAACTTCGATGAATGGTCGATGTAATATATATTTTGTAATCATTGCAATTTAGCCCCAACGGATGGTTGGGCAAGATAATTTTTATTTTATTCAACCTTGGTGAATGATTCCATGGTCATTCCTTAGTCACCATTGTATTTATTATTGTGATTTAGTTCAGATGGTTGGGAAATTTATATACTTATTATCTCTAACAAAGCACCAGTGCAGGATTTTTCGTAACAATTAACTTGTCTTCTAAATTTTGCCTCATTAGAAAGTTGAGCATCTTGTCTATTATTTTCAATATCTATTCAACACTAAGGCATGGTCGAGCATATAGATTATTCAGCGTGATATATATCATTAACTCTTACTAATATCGCTCCAATGAATTATTGAGCATGCTGATTATCAGTCAATCAATATTTTGGTTTTAATTCTGACAAATGCTCGATCGTTGATATTTATTCAGCTTCATTATATATTATTTGGCTCCGTAATTTTCACCCCAATGGATTGTCGGGTAAGAAGGATCTCTTTCGGATCTAGATCGACGGGTAGTCAGGCATGCATTGGCTATTTAACCTCATTTAAGTCCCAACGCATGGTTGGGCGAGATAATTCTTATTCATATTCATCTCGACAAATGGTCGACACGATATTCTTAATTATAACAAAACCCCGATAAATGTTTGGGCATATCTATTATTTGATCTTCCTATCCCAATTACTACATATGGTTAACATTATATTTATATTACAACAAAGCCCCAATGGATGGTCGAACATGAACACTATTTAATATTTTGATTTTATCCCCGACGGATGGTCGGAGTGATACTTATGATCACTGAATGACTCGATGAATGGTCAACATGAAACCAATGATTATCTTAATGAAGCCCCGATATATGGTTAAACGGATGGACAAAATAGCATTTATGATTATTATAACTAAATCCTGATAGATGGTCGGGGATAACAATAGTTGTTTGAACTTCTTAAGACCCGATGGATGGTCGAGCAAGATTATGTATATTTGGCTTTCTCAACAAAGCCCCGACGGATGCTCGGGAATTGATATTTATTCAACTTCGTTGCTAATTATTCAACTCTGTAATTCTTAACCTGACGGATGGTCAGGCATGCTCAGGATTCAGCCTGATGGATGGTCGGCACAATATTTATTATCAAATATCGCCAACAAAATCCTGATGGATGGACGAGCATTATCATTATTCAGTATTCTCTTTACAACCCTGATGGGGTCTCCGTAGCAACACTGACTTGTGAAGAAGTTCATTGCAACAATAGTCAAGCAAGAAATCAAATTTGATAACAAGTTGAGAAACCATTATATTTCTTTCCCCTTAACGAATGGGTTATAAAGTGCTTAATGGCATGTGGTCGGCCTCTCCAATTAGACCATGAAAAAAATCCTAATATAGGGAGATACCCTAGAATAGGCGCACACCCAAGAAATCCTCGATGTATAAGTGATTATTAGCTTATGGTCGGCCTCTTTAATTGGACCATGTAAAAATTCTATTTCAAAAAGATACCGTAAACTAGGTGCACACCAGAGAAAGCCTCGGCACATGAGTGTTTAAATGGCATGTGGTCAGCCTTTTCAATTAGAACATAGAAAAATCCTAATACAAGGATATACTCTACACTAGGTGCAAACCCGAGAAAGCCTCAGCACATGAGTGCTTAGATGGCCTATGGTCAGCCTATCGAATTGGACCATGGAATAATACTAAAGAACGAACTACGATCGACCTGATCCCAAAGGGGTACCTAGGCAGCTCAACACGCTCGAGTCCGGTTCATATTTCGATTGAATATATCTCAACTTAAGTAAAAGATTCCTTCAATATATTACAAAGGCAAGCAGATCAAACAAGGAGGATAAAATTTGAATGGCAATTCAAAGTATGTCAGTTTAGTTCACATTAACGACTAAGCATGTTTACAGAGATTAAGGACCAACTCCCAGTGCATTTCAGAGTCAATTTAGTTGAATTGTGACTTGGGGGGCTATTGTGGGGTAAAAAATATACCACTAATAATAGCGTGACATGTGACAAGACAACCGATTAAATTGACGATTAGGGGTGTTCGCGGTCCGGTCCGATTCGGTTTTGAAGTTTTTTTTGGACCGGACCGACTATGTGGGTCCTATAAAAAAATGGACCAAGACCGGACCGATAATGTCGGTTAACCGACCATATTCGGTTCGGTTTAGTTTATCGGTCTTAAGATTAATTAATTATATTATTTTAAAAAAATCTTTAATTTTTTTTCAATTATGTCCAATTAAAACTGTCCAAAAAGACTTTAACTATAGCAGATCATGTATAAAAACAAACAAAGCTTCAATCTAAAACTCTAATCTAAATATAGCAGATCGTGTATAAAAAAATGTTGCAGATCTGATTCAAACAACAAAACTCCAATCTAAAAGGGTTTTCTACAAAAAAAAAATAGTATAAAAAATATATAAAAAACATAGGGCAAGGCAGCATCACCAAAAGATTTAAAAAAAAACTGATTGGCAGTGTCGACAACCAGCGTCCCACCGTCGACAGCTGTGTGAGAAAGAATGGATTGGCAAGCGGCGGCAACGTCAGCGGTTGTTGGAACTTGGATGGCTTGGGTTGGGTGGGTGAGATGTGAGAGAGAGAGAGTGTTTTGTATTTGTCTTGGATGGTTTGTGTGGTGACAAAGAATAAGAACGGCAGATGGCATAGTAGTAGGGTTTTGTTTAGTTAGATATTTTACCTTTTGACTATTTTAACCTCCATCTTTTATTTATATTACACCCCACTAGTAGCAGCATAAATGACACATATAAAATATTAAAAAATATATATATTTAATTCCTTTCGGTCTGGGTCGGTCCAAACCGATCCTGTCAAGCCCAAAACCGAGGACCGGACCGACTCAGTCGATTTTAAAAAAAAAATGGCAACAAATCGACTATAAAAAAGCTGACAAAAATAAGGCGGTTCGGCTCGGTTCGATCGGTTTTCTAAACACCCCTAATGACGATCCATACTTGTTCTAGGGAGATAAAGACGGCGAGAGTCCATGATAAACTACCAGACTAACTACGTCAAGAAGCACTATTTATTGTAACTTAAATTGTATAAGGATATGACTTATCTGTAATACCCCTTACTTTCGTGTATTTATTTTTATATTAAATTACCGGGTGTATGTGTGATTTAATATAATTGAGAATTAAAATGAGAATTTACCGTAAATATTAATTTGGGCAGAATAGTTAATATTTATGCGAATTGTACATTTACTAGTGTGATATGGTAAACAAAATCATGTTGCATGCTATTACGTCATATGTGTGTATTAGCGGCAGGAATTAGTTATTTCTCAATCGGAGCATATTTGAGTGAGATATATGAGGTTGAGAGATGATTTTTTATATTCAGAGTCTCGGATGATAAATTGAAGTGCACGGTTGATCTCGAAGGGTTGAGATAGTCAAAATGACTGCCCGGGGGATTTTATTTGGGTTATGGGGTCTTTTTAGCTAGTTTGACTCGAATTGGGGTACACTAGTCATTTTAAGTGTGTATTATTATTTAAAATTGTGGTTAATAAAAAATGGGCTATTAGGAAATCTTATTTTAAGGGAAAAATTATTTGAAGAAGAAAGAGAGAACAAAGATAAAAGATAAAGAGAAGAAAACCTTGAAGCCTTGGAAATTTTCGGTTAAATCTGTAACTTTGAGGAAGATTCCGACTCTATATCTTTTAGGCAAGTGATTAAACTTGCTAAATGTTTATGTGCGTGAATTATTTCATAATTTGTGGATAAATTATAGTGATATTGTTTAGATATGACAAACCTTAGATTTTTGTGTTGAAATCTAACATTTGATGAGTATGTATGGGTTTGATGGTGTAAAAATGGTTGGGAGTATATTTAGGTTGATCTATGATGTTAAAATTAGGTAGAAAGGAGGTTTTGAGATGTAGGAGAAATCTCGTAGGAATATAATCTGAACAGACAAGATCAATTTGGTTGCACACCTCGGATCGATTCATTTTAGTAGCTGACTGGTCGCCCTTATCAATGTAGCGAATCAGTTCGTTTTGGGAACCCGCGGTTCGATTCGGCCTTGGCAGATTTCCAACTCTTTTGTAACTCCTTTCCATTTGGGTTTGGTCCTTGGAAACCCTCTAAAATAATGCGATAAACATGTTTATGAGTTAAAAGGTAGGATAGTGTTATGACATGATGGTTGGGGAGATATCAGGTCAATTATTGAGGCATATTTGGGAGTTAGTATGTCGATTTCATTCGTAAATTCTCCTAGTGATTGGAATTTTCTTAAGGATGGATACGGGCTAGTAGAGAGAGGTTGTGGTCCTGCGAAGTGTTGAATTGGTAACTATTTAGGTTATATGTGTGATGGATGATAAAGGTTCAAGTGAGCGATTGAATCGTAAAATGAATTGGGAATAATTCAGTAGATTATCGGCTATTGTAAGGGGTGGTATATACGTGTAGCCGAGATTAATAATATATACATTCGGGTATGAGATGGTTTGTATATATGATGTGTATATATATCTTGTATGTATGATATATATCTATTGTGTGCCCTTCTAATGCTATCATCGTAAGTTGCGTGATGTGGGTGAGGCCCTTGTCTTGAGGAGTAGGGAGCGTATAGTCCCCAGTTCATAGCGTCTATTTACTTATTATGTGGAATGTATAAAGGGTAAGACGTCTTATGTATGATTCGTCTTATTTCCGATGAGGAACTATAGCCGCTTCCCCTGCGTTTGTGATTTGGTTTATACCAAGTCGGTGTGAGAGTCCGACCGCTGGTAACCCAAGATAGTATGTGAGTAATTCCCTGGAAAATGATAGCATTATAGAGATCGCATCCATTGAGTTAAAGCTCTGAGGCATGGTTAGTATGCATATGTTTTGTGTGTTTTGTATGTGTACTTGGTAGAGATGATTTATCTCGTATAATAGTGAGACTGGTATTATACAGACTTGGAAATGATGTGTAAGATATTATAAAAATAACTAGTGAAAGTTATTAAGTAATGAATTGTCATATAATCATTTAGGATGAGATAAAAATGATTATGTTTTGAATAAACTAGATACGCGAGTGGGGTAAATGCGTAGATTTGAGGTGAAGTTATCCCTAGATGAGATGGGTCGCTTGGTTAAGATTAAAATTCATACGTTTAGGTGCGCACTATAGTTGAGGGGGAAGGTTGAGTCTCAAGGGAGTGCGGCACCACTTTATACTGTGAAATTGTGCATTCATAATTATTATGCATTTTAATTCACTTGCTGAGCTATTTTTAAACCTCGGGCTCTGACCCATTTATATCCTCTCTCTTGTTTTATTTATTAGATTATAAATAAAATAAGAAAGTAATAAATTTTATAGAGGGTTGGTTATTACTTTCTCAACGTTGCCTTGCTCCCAATCCTCCAAACCATATCCCTGTGAGGTTCCCAAGATAAGGTCATTCTATAGAGCATGTGAGCTCTCCCATGTCCTGCGATCCATGGTCCCTCGAGGGTACCGAATAACCTTGCCCATATTACAAAGTAAACTTGTTCAATAAATAAAGTACAGGATCTAATACATTATGCTTGTTATTATAAAATTTTGTCATTCAAATAACTTATGGTCTTCGAAAGGAGTCCTTCAAGGAGTCTTTATTTTCCTTCTTTAGTTGCTAAGTATAGGATCAACTCATCTAATCAACCTTTAGTGAGGACTCCCCCCCCCCCCCCACACACACACACACACTTGCCCCTTCGTAGAGATATTTATTTATTGCATCAAGTTATTCAGTAAAAAGAAGTGTGTGCGAGGAGCTTATCTTGTCCTCCTGTCGAATTACTTCATCTTTTAAATGCCTTGGGGTGTTTTTTATAGCGCCATTTCTTAACGGGACGTTATGATTACGTGTGATAGTTGCCTTAGGGGAAGTGAAGAGATTTTTTTCAAATTTTCCCTAAAGCACTTCATCTCCCCCAAGTTGAAAAACTCTAGGCATGACTTATTATTACTCTGGTCGTATCACATTTAATAATATTGGTGCTTGCTCTTCTGCGCTTTACACTTGGCAACTTTAAGGTTAATCCGTTTCTTCCATGCAAGGGGTATTCGCACGTCGCTTCTTGAAGCATCATCATTTTGGCTTTTGATGCATGCCCCTGCGCGCGCATGCAGGCTATGCAGGGTAACTCGATCGTCACGATATTTCTCAAGGTACTATTATTTTATCGCCTGTTGGGCCTTGTGTCGCCCCTATAAAAAGGCATGCTTGGCATTTTCCAACCTTTACCCTTGGGTTTATTTTCAATCGTCTACTTTGAGAGAAAGATTTCAGTGTTTGCCTTCTGTCTTTGTTCCAAACCCTAATTGTTCACTTTTTTTTCCTTTTCTCATTTCTTTATCCATAGCACCCATAATGAAGAAAACTCCTTCTACAAGGGTTGTTTCCCCCGCACCCAAACATGCTAAAACCAGTGGGCACGCTACCATCGTACGCCTTATTTTGGTGAGTCCAACCGTTTATGGATACTAGCTGAGCATTTCTCGGGTAACCTTGTGCCGGTGGAGTCGATAAATTTATAAATGGAGGAGAGTGATAATGCCAAAGACTTTGCCTATATCCCCATCACCACTGTAACTCGCTTTCATATCGAGCGAGGTGATTATATTTTTTCAAAGGTGGCCTTAGTTGGCTTATCTTCCACATGCTGGCTGGGTGAACTCACCCTTGCAAAGAACAACAACACCCTTCAGTTGCTTGTGTCTCGATGGAGCCATCGATCCCACACGTTTGTTGCTTCTTAGGGGTGAGTTTACCATCACTCTCTAGGATCTGGGTTTTGAAGCAGCAAACTTTGATACCTTCTTTGAGAAGGCCATCTCGAGTGCTAAGAAAGCCACCCAGGCAGAATCGAAGGCAGAAGTAAAAGACTGCATGGTGAGGTGACCAAAGAGAATTCGAAGGGGAAGCAGGTGTTTGAGTATCCCCCAGTTAGGAAAGGCTTTGGTTCGAAGATTGAGAATGTGGGCTATATTTGGGTCGTCTTGTCAAAGATATTTCGTCCCGATAAGCCCCATAACTATCCCAGGAAGGATTTAATCAGCATGGTTATTCACATGGCTAGTGGCATCAAACTCCCCTAGCTCCAATCACCATTGGTTCATTGTATACGTGATTAGATCATGTGCAAGTTGATTCATCCCATAGCATAGACAAGTTTGATGTCTCAAACTACACCAATCATGTGTTGTTGATAACCTTTCTCTATGCCTATTTCCCAGAGTATTCCCCAACTAGTAATTTCCCCAGCTCTCATCCTATTAAAGTCCCCCAAATCTGTTGTTGGAACCATAAAAGTTCCAAGAAGCCATATGTATCTTTAGTCGATAAATTTGAGAAGTTTTTCCCTCACCCCTATGTTTTGTATTTGATGGTAATTTGGCAAAATCAGTTAGGCCGCTTTCAAAGAAATCTTCTTAAAGAACCCTGGTACCCCGATGTTGAAAGGTCTCCTTCGATGGAGCTAGGATTAAGGAGATGCACTACCTCTTGTTCCATGTTCTCTCTTAGTACCACTAACAGTTCCATTCCTTCTGAGCTGCCTCTCTTGGCCCCTGTGGAGCAAGCTATAGTAAAAAGGAAGAAGGGGGATCAGTCTTTAATTCTGGTTGATGCAGCTGCTATTGCCCCTGGTCCCTCAAGGTCGGTCGAAGGGAGCAACACCCCTCATGCTTCTTCGATTTGGGCAGCTGTGAGGGCCACTAGAAAATCTCACTAGAAAAAGCTCAAGGTTACCTAAGAAGTCTCGCCAAACTTGACTCCTGATTCCAAGGTTATCCATGAAGTTAACCAGATGTTCGAGAAGCTTCAATACACCTGGGAGAACTTTTATGAGGAATATAGGGATTTTATATCAACCCAGATGGCCTCTCTAGGGTTTTTCTATGCTCCCTCAGCTGTTGAAAGTAGCAAGAAAAGAAAAATGACTAGTCCTGTTAAAATTATTTTGGAGGAGACAGGTGATACAATTGATGAGGAGCATTCCGAAGAAGAGGTAGTTATTGATGAAGAGGTGGTAGGTGATGATGATGAAGATGAGGATGGAGAAGAAAAATAGAAGGAAGATGAGGAAAAGTAAGAGGAAGAAGATTTTACCCTTCTTCGAAGTCGTAGGTTGTGAAGAATGGTTTCTTCCTCCAAGCCTGCTTTGTCTCCTCGTGATTATAAAGTTTTGGAAGATATTATTAAAAAAGAGGTATGTCCGTTATTACCCTTTTTTACTTTTAACCTCTCTTTTTTCTTTACAATATTAACTTATGTTTCCCATCTTCAGGTTGATATCCTATATGACTTTCATGACGATGCTGAAATTGGTGGTGATCCTGAGGGTCCATTGGTGGAGGCAACTGGAATTTTTCCTGTCTCGAAGGAAGCTCTGCCAAATGAGATAGCTTTCCCTGTAACCTCACAGGTTACTATGAATTTCCCCTAGGGGAATATATATCTATTTGTTCTGTTCTACCCAGTAGTGGCTATTCACCCGACTCTACCTTTTTGCGCAACCAGGCCGGTCTTGAGGAGGGTGTTCATGATGAATGTGTTATTGATTCGAGTGTTGGAAAATTCCCAATGGTTGTTGTACCATATATTATTGTAAACTCTTTTCCTTTTCTTTCTGAACTCCTTGTGCTATATTTTTATTGTTCTCATCTTTCTCTCTATTTATCTTCACAGGTTTCACTCCCCAAGCAAACTGCCCCACTGGCCCCTCCTCCATCAAATGACCAGTTCTTGGTTACTCTCTTTGGGATTTCAATCCTCAATCCAGAGGGATCAAAGATTGTTGCTACTGGTCGAGTGGGAGTTGGGAAAGAAGAAGTTACTGAAGTTAGAGGTGCTTCTTTTATTCCCTTAGAGCAGCGTCATGTGGTAACTCCAGGAGTTTTTCATGAGGATGAAGATCTAATGCAAATGGCCACCAGGCAGTTCATCGATAATCAATAGCCATAGGTATGCTCTTATTTTGTGTAACTTTTGTATTTAAACGTTATTAGAATTTCCTAGTAAATAGAACTCTTAATCTCCCATGAGCGAGGGTCAGGCGCGCCTAGTAATGTAGTACTTTAAATCTCTCATAATCGAGGGTCAGGTGGGCCAAGTTATATTGAATTTCAAATCTCCCATAATCGAGGGTCAGGCAGTACAAGTTATATTGGATTTTAAATCTTCCATAACTGAGGGTCAGGCGAGCCAAGTTATATTGGACTTTGAATCCCCCATAACTGAGGGTCGAGCGGGTCAAGTTATATTGGAATTTAAATCTCCCATAACCGAGGGTCAGTCGGGACAAGTTATATTGGACTTTAAATCTTTCATAACCGAGGGTCAGGCAGGCTAAGTTATATTGGACTTTGAATCTCCCATAACCGAGGGTCAGGCAGGCCAAGTTATATTGGACTTTAATTTTACTTGTGAGCAAGTTTGTATGTTTCTCTGACTTGATAATTTCTTATATTTTAGGTTGAAGTTGGGCAGTGGACTGCGTGTGATCTAAAAGTTAAAGGTATTACGCATGAGATTGCGCAAGCAAGGATAGTGGCTAATTTGGCAGCAATGGGCGAGGCCCCTAGTTTGCAGGTTCAGCCAGTGGCTCCAACCGTTAGTGAGGTGCTTGAAATAGTTACTTCCAGGTTACAAGAAAGTTATAGTGCTTCGCATACTCGACGCCCATGTTAAACAGATTAACCAACACTGTAAGGAACATTCTCCCAAATAAGTACTAATAAAACATAATAAAATAAATTGAAGTGTTAAGTGTAAATCGAATACATTCAAACAAAGTAAATTTTGAGCCACTTGTTATTCAATTTGAAAGTGACATCATCCTCCACTTTAGATATCTTGTAGTAACCCGAATCATGAGCTACTCGAACGATGTAGGGCCCTTCCCAGTTGGCTTCAAACTTTAGCAATGACAGTCCCTTAATGTGCCTCGTTCAAGCTTTCAAGACTAGGTTTCCTTCCTTAAACTTTCTTAGCCTCACTATTTGATCATAGGATCTAAAAAACTATTTTCTATACATTTCAAAGTGCCTCATAGCATTGTCTTTATGCTCCTCTAGTGCTTCAAGTTATACATGTCGACGGTGAAGCATGGCACTTTGTAAGTTATATCGAGTAGAAGGTACATCAAGTTCTATTGGAAAAATAGTTTATGCACCAAATACCAAGGAAAATAACGTATACCCTGTGGGTTTTCTCTTTGTCCTTCGATAAGCCCATAGAACCTTAGTATTTTGTCATCCCATATTCCCAGGAAATCCTCTAGCATTTTATCCAAGATGTTTACCAAAGTCTTATTAGTAGCTTATGTCTGCCCGTTGCACTTCGAGTATGCTATAGTTGATTTGTGGTGGATGATGGAGTATTTATCTCTGAGCAGACTTACTTCATTGTTCATAAAAGGAGTGTTGTTATCTGAGAGGAAGACCTTCGGGATACCAAAATGGTAAATAATTTACTCTTTCATGAATTGAGCGACTGCCCCCGTTGTGTCTCTCTTTAGTGGTATGACTTCTACCCACTTAGTAAAACATTTAGTGGCAAAAAGTATCCAAACCTTTCCTCGCAATGAGGGATTTATTAACCCAACTAATCGAACACCCATATGTGGAATAGGAAAGGCTTAGAGAGAGAGTGCAGGTCCACTGAATGAGCATAGATAATATTCCTGTACAGCTGACAAGCATTGCATATACGAACAAATTTTATTGAGTCTTTTCCATTTTAGACCAGTAATACCCCAAAGTCATAAGTTGATCATAAATTTTGGCTCCTTCGATATGTCCTGGCTCTTGTTCCAGCTTCAGCACATCTTCGACTTCTTCCCTCGTGATGCACCTCAAAGGTTTGTCATGATAGATTCATCGATACAACTTCCCTTCTTAGATATAATATCTATGTGCTCAACTTTTTAGCCTCGTAGCATCATCCTTGTCTGCCGATATTACTCTATCCACCATCGTGCTCGTATCTGGTTGCCTCTATTCTTGAGGTTGATCGATAAATTTGCACTCTGTCGCCTAATAAAATAACCGACATTTCCCACAGTCCCTCTGTACCATCGCAGCGTCTTACCTCATTGAAGGCCGAAAGTAACCTACTCGTTGGACCCTTCTATACAAGAGAAACTTAGTGGTTTCATAGCTGTCTTCATGTACTTCAATTAATTTTCTCCTGGCCTCCTCGGGATCCACACATCTGGATAGCCAACCTCCTTTACTTTTGTAGTATAAGTTGGCCTTAGAAATGAAATATTACGTGAGGTCAACAAGACTCAGCAAGCCTTCACATATATCCAACTACTTCTTTATTTTCCCCCTCTAATCATTACTATCCTCTGTGGGCAGTATCTCCAGTATGGCCGAGGGAGCTATCCTCTCGGTGATTCGAACTACTATTGACTCTTCATCAAAATTAATCTTTTGGGAAATAATGGCAAAGCATCAGCATGTCGATTCATCGTTCAATAAGGTGTCAAGCTCATGTGCTTCAAAGCAAACTCACCCATCACATGTTTAACCACCAAGTTGGAATCCCCTTTTATCGTGAGCACCTGGATTCTCCTTCTCAGGGATTCGAGCAGTCCCAGTACCAGCTCCTTATATTCAGCTTTATTATTCGAACACTTAATATCCAACTTGAAGGATAGTCAAATTTCTTCCCCATTTTTTCTTAAGATAACGCATCCTCATCCTTTGTTCTCTATCGAAGAGTCATTAAATTCCATGCTCCATTCGTCCAAACTGGATGCTATAAAATTATCTTGAAGATCATTACCCATAAGATCCTCCACAGGTAGTTCTAACATCCCAAAGGGAAAGATGGCTAAGAGGCCTGGATAAGCTTGGCTCTTGATAGCTCAGGGAACTATGCATTTAAGATCATACTTTGAAAAGGTTAAGAACCATCGGGCTGCCCTGCCTATTAGTACAGTTCTAGCAAGCAAAAACTTTATAGGATCACTACTAGTTAAAATGTGGACAGTGAATGACACTAAGTAATGCCTAAATTTTTGTGTTACGAATACAAGGGCTAAATAGTGCCTCTCGATGCTAGTGTATCTGGCCTCTGGCCCATGTATAATCCTACTCAAGTAATAAATAGTTTTCTCTATACCGTCCACTTCTTAGGCCAATAATGCTTCAAGAGATCCTCAAGTAGATGTGAGATATAAACGTAAAGGGATACCTACCTTTGGGGAAAAATCGTCTAAGGAGATGTGAGGAGTGTTTTCAGCTTGTCCATGACGTCCTAGTGCATATGTTCCCATGTGAACTTATAGTCTTTTCTTAGCAGCTCCATCAGTGAATGAGTCACCTCAGCCATCCCTGGCATGAACCTCCTCAAGTACGAGACTTTCCACAAGAAGCTCTTCAACTCCCTCGCTAATTTTGGCCTTGTCATATCAAGAATGGCCCATTGCTTATCCAAGTCCATCTGTATGCCTTGTCGATTCATTATAAACCCGAGGAACTTACCACTTGTCACCCCTAAGCACATATGAGAGGGTTTATTTTTAACTTGTACTTTCAGCATCGGGTGAACACCTTCCTCAAATCATCTAAGTGATAAGTCTCCTTTTTGGACTTGATTACCAGGTCATCAACGTAAAACTCCACAATCTTGTGAAAGAGGTTTGGAAGGTAGCCATAATGGTCCTCTGATAGGTGTCTTTTACGTTCTTTAAACCAAAAGGCATACCTGTGTACATGGAGTTACCCAAAGGCGTTCGAAAATTAATCTTCTCAACATCATCTGGGTCCATCTTGATTTGATTATACCTCACAACCATTCATGAAGTTGTACATCTTGTACCCCACAGTTGCGTCGATCAATTTATCTATGGAAGGCAATGGGAACTCATCTTTCAGGCACGCTTGATTCAAGTTTATAAAATCTACGTAGATCCGAATTTGGCTCTTATCTTTCTTTCCCATGGGCACAATACTAGATAGCCAAATCGGGTGTTGTATGGGGACAATGAAGCCAGTTGTAAGTAACCTTTAAACTTCTTCTTTGATCTTTAAATCTAACTCTACTTTGTACGTTCAAGTGGCCTGCTTCACTGGAATGGACAACTGCAAAACATTCAACTTATGGCAGCTCACCTCCTTCTCAACCCTAGGCATCTCGGTATACTTCCACGCGAAGATGTCTTTGAATTCCCGAAGCAGCTTGATCAAATCCTCTCGAGGTTCCCTTTCAGGTTCTTTGAGATTAAGATGGGGCTAGGATCATCACCCCCCTTAGCCAAGTATATCTTCTCTAACTCTTGAATTTATAGCATGGGTTTGTCTTTTATGCACTCAAGCTCCTCCTCTACCTTTTCTATAAACTCTTGAACGCTCGAATTGTCAGTCACTAAGCATTGCCCTTGGTTGTCTACCAGTAAACATTCATAATTCGGGTCAGCCTCATCGTCCAAAACTTTAGCTGCTTGCTCAAACCTTCATAATTTGTAGATAATAATGTCGTTAGGTAGAACTATTCTTTTGCACTGTCGGGAACTTTCCTTCCTATGGGGACTATTTTAAAAAATTTCTTCTAACTCTCTCACAGAAGGCCAACTGAGAACGCTCTGGCTCGGGACCTGGTGTTCAATGATCAATGTGTGGCGCCATTCGATCAAGTAGCTACTTTGACAAACTAGGGGTCCTAATTGCCTTCTGATCATGCTCTTCTTCGTAGGTCACCACTGGTCGAGCAGTTGACGCACCCTCTCTCGAGTGCTTGTAATTCTTATTCCTCCAGTATAATTTCTTACTATCGTGGCCTTCTTGGATAACTTGGTGTAAAAAGAAGCATCTACCAAGTGCGCTTCTTCTTTTGCAAAAGGCTTCTTATATACTCGAATCACCACCTCTTTGCCCTTTATGTTTGTCTTGGCACATTAATGGTAAGTAGAAGGTACCAACCCATGGTTGTGCATCCACACCCTGCCTACTAGCAGTTGGTACGATGGCCCACAGTCCATAATATGGAATTTAATGTGGGAAGTGATATTCCCCATTATGATGCCCACGCTTACATACCCCTTAAATTTAGACACTGATTGTCTTACCTTGATATTACCAATGAGTGTGGTACTATTCTTGTTTAGACAAGCCAGTGGCATAAAAAGATCCAATTGACATTATATTAATGGATGCCCCTCCATCCAACATCACACGAGAGAAAACACAATCATTCACAGAGGCTATAACATAAAGAGGCTTATTGTGAGGATACCTGACTAATCTATCTGCTCATGAAAATGTAGTTTCAAAGAGATACCTCCATAAAATCTTGGCCATGGGCCCCTTACATTTTAGGTGAAGCGTCATGTTCCTCTTAACAATCTCCAAGATAGCTCGTGTGACTTTCAGTCATGAGTGCTGGGGAGCCCAACCTAGTCGAATAACCAATAGAACTCCAGCGAGCGTGCAACCGTTGTGCATTTAACCCAAGGGTCCATTTATTCCTTTTCGAGTTTGTAAATTTCTTCCACATATCTATAAGCAGCCTCGTCATAGTCTATCACTGCGTTTACTGCTTCTAGAGAACATGTTCCTATCTGTTTGTTCAAACTCTTGATGGGGTCGTCTTCATCTTCCTATTCATCCTCTTTATCTGTCCCATCCTCTAATTACAGTTGAGCCAGCTCGAAGGTACATTCCTCCAGAGATTCCATAAAGTCTTTCTCAAGGAGTCATTGTTCCCTCAACAGTTGCCCAGTTTCTATGTCAAAAGCACTTGCTATGTGGGCCCCGTGAGATGGTAGAGGATTGTCATTCACATTACCTTGGGGCCATTCAATATCTCATTTCTTCACCTGATGGTCTATCAATCTCCTCGGTGAAAAACATACCTTAGTCAGGTGGTTTACCCTGTTGTGAAATTTGGCTTCTCTCTGCCTTCTCGAGAAAATTGCATTGTACTGGTGTTGACCGGTTTGCAAACTTTATCTCGTACCATGAGATCATATAGGTTTAGAGCCTGATCCATCGTGCATGGTAGCTCGAGGGGATCCTCTTCGCCTTCAAATCTTCTTTTATTCTCTCTACCTCTTCTTCCTCAGCCACCACCACCTTCCCCCCTTCCTCCATCGTCTGCGTAATTTATCCTCGAGGTTATTCCCTTCCCCAAGGTATTTAACGATCTTAGTAATAAACTTGACAAGGCAGGTGGGGGTGGAATATACGCTATTTGGTAGGGTTCATTATTATATTCCTCCAGGTATGGAGTGTGAAAGTCATCGTAAATCGATGAGCTATCTCCCCCAACCTTGGACACTGTTATAAACTTTAGGATCTCCTTCTTCATTTCCTTCATGTTGGGTGGTGGAGAATTAGTTAGCGGTGTTATCATCACGGCAAGCGTCATCGGCGCAGCCAATGCACTCTTCCCCACGCCACTAGCTGTTGTGTGTGCCATTGAAGCCATTCCCTGGCCTAGTGCCGCTAGCCCTATTGTTACAGGTGGGATAATATGAGGTGGAACAGTGGGAGGAACATTACTGAAGGCAGGTGTGACAACCCCCCACCCCCGTGACAGAGAGAGTTGGTATTCCCGTCGACGGTGTTATAAAAGAGTTTGCTCCTATGGTGATGCCCAACATCTCCTGGGTCGTTGGGGTTTTGATGAACTCCACGAACAAACCCATGAGCCCATCATTTACGCTGAGCCCATTACTATTTCCTCACTAGCCTTCTCTGTCACACCAGTAGCAGCTGTGCTAGGCTCTACTCGTGCTAATCTTACTCCTTCAGGCAATACCGTGAGATTTACTTCCTCTTCACGCTGCATGGCGTCAAAATTAATGGTCCTGGTAGTATTATCCTCTGGCATATTTTCAAAAGAGAATACCTCCCCAGTAGAGTCACCAAATGTAAGATGTGGGTTCTTGGAATATATTTAGTATCAAGCGAGGCATAACCCTTTATCAAGATCGGGATCAATGCTAAAGGTCATATTTAATAATGACAATAAATAAAGGCAAGAGAGACAATAACATCCAACACTCAAGCTAGTATTAAATGTTATCTTTACACCATCAATGCACTGCAAATACAATAAATGAATGGGACCAACAAGTGACTTGGTCGAAGGGAGAAAGAGCAAGCACTGTTGTCATAATAAAGGTAAGGCAAGAACTTCGAGCTTAGTTAGTTCTCAATAATGAGGACATTAATGGATATAGGGGAATTTTTTAAACAATCAATGTTCTCACAGAAGCTCTCGTGTATAAAGGAAATCCAACAGCAATTCTAAATCAAGATTGTCGTCGTGTAAACTGTTTGGTTTGTCTATTTATATGGAGGAATGTTAATCGAGTAACCTAGATGGGATTAAATGTGATTGAATGACATTTAATGCTAAAGTACTGTAGCATTAATGTCGAAGATGTTGTATTAAATGCATGGGATATTATGTTTTGGCGAAAAACTGCCCAACCAGTTAAAAACATGGTGACATTAATGGGGACGTGATGTGGCAGCTCAAATGCTTACCTTAGAACGACTATGAAATTAGATCTGGTTAACTAAGCCTGCCATTCTAAGGATAAACTCACTTGAGTGTTGTAACTTCGAGTCCCTAAATGTCTGACGTTATGATGTCATAAAGTAAGTGAATAGTGACCCCACTAGACGTGTGGTCACATCAACCAAATAGATGGTGTATGGTTTTAAGGTTACCCAGTTAGAAGGTAGATCAAGCATTAGGTATGTTGTTTGTTACTAGGAACTATCTTTATGCAAAAGATACAAGACTGGAGTTCTTCGAGGAGGTTCCTCCGATTAGGTTGAAGTCATGGTAGCTTGGCTGGAAGTCGCTCGAGCAACCATTTGTACTGAGTGAAGTTTTGTCCAAGAGGAGGTCATTCGATAAAGCATGTGAGCTCTCTCATGTCCTTCCAGGCATAGTCCTTCGAGGGTACCGAACAACCTCGCCCATATTACAAACTAAACTTGTTCAATAAATAAAGTATAAGATCTAATACATTCTGCTTCTTATTACAAAATATTGTCATTCGAATAACTTTGGTCATCAAAAGGAGTTATTCAAGGAGTGTCTATGGAGGGTCTTTGTGGGAGGTCCTTTGAAAGGTCTTTGTCTTCCTTCTTTAGTTGCTAAGTATAAGATCAACTCAACTAATCAACCTTTAGTGATGACTCCCCCTACATAGGGTTTTGTTATTAACGTACTATGTGCATTTATGCTATTGTATCCAAGGCTGTTTTATTTGAATTATAATTATTTATATATGCAAATTATTTATTAAATATTTGCAAAAAATCTAAAAATAACCCTAAAAATATTCAGCTCGGGAGCCCGAACCCCCCGAAAAAGGTTAATGATTTTTACATAGCAGTGCCCCACCTAAAAAAAATTCTGACTCTGCCACTGATTGTTGAGCACCCCTTCGAGTGTATTTTTTGACCCCATAATTATTATCTTATAGCCATTAATGACTAAAGTTGATAATATAAATAACCATTTTTTTTACTTCTAAATTAGTAATTTTTTTTTATCTAACCCAAACTTTCTATCAAATAGCAAAAAATAAAAAATAAGTGTTTTATAACTTATAAAACACGAGGATAATTAGATACCACCCGTTGGGATAAGAAAAAATATATATATAGGTCTATGATATTTACAATTAAAGAAATCGCCGCTTTCCAATATTTGTTCCCAGTCATTGCGCTCAATCCTATAAACATTTATGAAATTGGCATATATAACCTTACTTCCGAGGGATACACAAATTGTCATTAGAATCAAAATTTCTAACTGAAATACTTGGATCTCATATATTCATTGCTCAAGAGTCCAAAATGTAGTTTACTACAGGTGAATGTTTGCCCTTAGAATTAATTTTCATGACACAACTGGTATGCAAGACATCGATGACTGTAGAAGTTCACTCGTCATAATATTAAATTAAGTTGTGGGTGTATTATACAGATAAGTATATCTGTTAATTGAATGTCTGAGACTATTTATAGTTAGATACCAAAAAGAAACTACCAGCTTATATAAGTGGATGACAACAAAAATTATGGAGTTGAAAGGGTTTTACAAAAAATTAGTAGTTATAAATGAAGTGTCATATTTAGGATCATCAAACAAGGTGTATGTTCAGAAATTCCTTTGTATCTGATGGTAAATACTAGATACTTTTTCATACAATTTGTTCATTGTAATATACAAATGACGAGATAATCATATAACCGCATATAGAGGTGAGGGAGCCAATAGTTATGGAATTTCTTAGTTGAGGGCTAATATGTATGCTTAACTTTCAGTTTAGTTCTATAAAAACTATTAACCAAGGGGCTGTGTGTTACGCCCATAACTGACATCAAAACTAAAGGAAAATGTCTTAGTTCACTTTGGCTAAGGCATTCAACTGAGACAAAGTGGTTATGCAATTCGAAATTGTCAGATTATAGGAGTTGGGTTCTTTCGATCATTTGGTAGTTGACGTCTACTGCTACCATTGTGAAATTTTCATTAAGAACATATATAAGGAGGGGGGGTCCTCCGAGGCAGAATTCGATCTTTAGCCATGAGTGCTCCTAGGCTCATGGCAACTTCGTGGGCATGTTTGTGTTATCCAAAGACCAAATATGGGTTTGGTTGTGCATGAATTTTGGGGAGTGATCGAAAAATTTCTTAAGTCACTCCTATTTTACAACATTAGGTTGCATCAGTGGGTTGAGCCGCTTAAATTTTGAGGTGGCATTGTCTTAATTCGTGGGTTGTTGCTAGTTGCTTCAAAGAGCAGTTGTGCTTATCTAAAAATTAGTTTTTGACAGTTTTCATGGGAGTTATTGGGCTGAATAGGTATAAAAACGAGATTGCATCAATTGGGCACATGTGGATCATGGTATAACTCCTTCGACACCTGTTGAGAAGCTAATATAGCAGTTTTGAGACAATTTTATGGGAGTTATTGGGCAAAACAGACATTTGGGATGTCAACTGCATTTGTAACTTTTATTTATAGCATGTCCCTGTAATTTTTAGGGAGGAAGCCTTAGGCCAAAATTGAGTATTCATTTGTAATTTATTGAGTGATTAATAAAGATTGAGAGTTGAGCTCCTATAATTTTATACCTTGTGTGTGTGCCTCCTATATTATGATTGAATTTGTTATTTTACTTGTTATTATCGTTTTAAAAGCAAATTGAACTAGTGTATCTCAAATATTAATTGGGTGATAAAACTTGATGCTTTATCAAAAAAATTAAAAAAAAAATATTCGTGGGACAGCATACAGAGTACCCATAAAATTATGGAATCCCTGAGTGGGGTTTGGGGATGATGTTGCAGTTCGAAAGTTCAAACACGCATAGGTAGATGGGACCCACGGGACAAGCCAGGAAGGTTACAAAGCGTGACCACCTCCATCTATACAAATAGTAACTCCTCTCACAATGTTGTTGACTTGGAACACTTTCCCTTTGGCTTTCACATTAAACCAAGCGTCTACCACTTTCTGTCCTCTCTCATTCTTCCCAGACATGGTTTTCAGTTTCAACTCTCTCCTCCCTTTCTTCCTCCCCATCGTCCTCTCTCTCACCCCCACCTTCTCCACCAATTCTGAAGGTAACCATTCCACACTCTTCTCTAAACAAATTTACTGTCCGTTTGATGCCAATTTCTTATTCTCTGATTTTATTTTTTGTTAGGGTTTTCACTTTTTATTTTGTTTTGCTTTCAGGAAATGCTTTGCATGCTTTAAGAAGCAAACTGTCCGACCCCACCAATGTATTGCAGAGCTGGGACCCCACTCTCGTTAATCCTTGTACTTGGTTCCATGTTACCTGCGATTCCAACAATCATGTAGTTCGCTTGTATGATCTCTCTCTCTATATATATGCCCATCAGTTTCTTAAATTTGAAATTTTATCAAAAAATTGGTGACTTAATAATATGTTCTTCCGTCTTTCTTGTTAATTTCAGGGACTTGGGCAATTCTAATATATCTGGATCTTTGGGTCCGGAACTTGGTCAACTTAACCACCTACAATACTTGTATTCCCATCACTCTTTAATTGGATTATGCACTACCTTTTTTATCGCAAATATTGATTACACGGGCTGAATTTTGTGGAGTGCAGGGAACTTTACCATAATAGCATAGGAGGCAAAATTCCAAAGGAGTTGGGAAAATTGAAAAGCCTTGTTAGCATGGATTTATATGGCAACAAAATTGAAGGGAAAATCCCCAAGTCTCTTGCTAAATTGAAGTCTCTTAGATTTTTGTAAGCAAAGCCTTCCCTCCATGCGTAAATTCTAACAACTATAGTTTGGTTGTCCCAGTTTGATGTGATTGACATTGTAATTTCTACTGCACAGGCGATTAAATGACAACAAGCTATCAGGATCTATCCCAAGGGAACTTGCGAGTCTCTCTAATCTCAAAGTTTTGTAAGTTTAGAGGAAATAAAAACTTTTTGATTTTCTTTGTTTTCGTGCCGACATTATGCGTGCAATTTCTGTGTAAGTTATGGTTTCTATCTTAAATGTTGCAGTGATGTATCTAACAACGATCTATGTGGAACAGTACCTGTTGATGGCCCTTTTGGGAGCTTTCCTATGGAAAGGTATCTATAACTTTCCTTGGTCTTAAATTATTGGTCATGGGAATGATCAGCTAGTTACATTGCAATTTTAAGGCTAAATGGATGAGTCTAAATTAACTTTGCACTCTAGTTCTTTGTACTCTGATCATTCACAGCTCTGTCTTGCCTTGCTACACAATTAGTATAATTGTTTGGATGAACTAACTCTCATGGGCAATGAACTTCTTTTATCTTGGAGAGAAAAAGCCTTTCTTCAGTTTGGTTGAAAGAGAGAGTGAGGAATATATTAACCTTCCTTTCTGTTTTAAGGAGAGTGACTTCTTATTGAGCGAAACAAGGAGCTATCAGATTTAATCACCGAAACTGGTGCAGGATATACCCTTTTTGGTTAGGATTGGAGAAGTCCAAATTTATTGACCCTCTTTAAGGAGGGTTAACATGATCCTTTAATGTGATTGGCTAAACATGACAACTCATTAAAAATTATGAGGGTCATTGCTAAGTCATTCATATTTCAACCAACAATCACATTGGGGGTCGTGTTAACCCTCATTTGGGTAGGGTCAACAAATTCATTACTCGCTCGGATTGGAGTAGTGATGAAGGGTGAAAAGTGACAACTTTCCTGTGACAAGGCAATCTTCTGCCTAGAACTTTAGCAGTGGTGAAACTGTAACCACCCTGTTAAGAAAGTGAAAATGTTCAACTCATTTTCTTTTAAATATTTCTATCCTCGGAAAACAGTTCACAAAGAGTTACTCCACAGACATTTGTCAAAAGTGTTTTTGGATAGCTTATGCTAGACCTATATTATAATCAACCAATAACTTGCACTCTTGTTTGTCAAATAACATTTTGTAGATTGTTTTGTGAGTCGAGTATTATTGTTTCTTTAACCTTGCCTCCTTAACGATATATTTGGGTCTCAAAAGGCAATGCAGTGAGGGAATTGAAATCTCAAAATGCAATGCCCAATTCTATGCTTTAGAATTGAATTGGAGTAGATTGGTAAAAATTTTGAACCTACTCCAATTTTAAACACACTGAATCTTTTTAAACAAGTTTGATTTATTTATGAATTTTGTCCCAATCTGTTGATACTCTGTGTTATCTATCTGCCTTGTGATTTTGTCAGTTTCGAGAACAATAGACTTAATGGACCAGAGCTGAAAGGATTGGTACCCTACGATTTTGGGTGCTGAAGAGGTTTAGAATCTCAATCTGCGCCCTCGTCTTTATGCGTTTAAGCTGAGATTTATGGAATTATAAGGAACAGTTTATAATATTGTAACAGCAGCAGTAAATTCTAGCATTGGCCAGTATACTATGATAATAATAAACTTAAAAAGATCCAGGTTCAGTCTTTGTGCCAAACATTCTTGTGTCTAGTAATCACACAATTGTAATCTTCAAACTCCTATGACCAGAAGTTGCGTACCTTTGTTTATTGACCAAAACAGTATACTCAGTTAATACTTCTGATGATTCAATTAGCACCAGAGGTAGATTCATTAATTGATAATTCTGCATGGCTCAATTTGTATGCCACATCAGACGGGTACAGAATCAGGATGTGGTCCATCACTTTCTATATTAGTAAAGTCGGCTAATTCAGTTGGGCTGTTGTATACTTCTCTTCATTTTACTGTATCGTTCACATGGAATTAGGGATGCTGGCAGAAATTTGGGCCGAAGATGGATGATCATGGCATCAACATCCCAAAATCTATGGCTTAATTGTATGGCAAAAATTGAAACAATTTAAAAGGAGAAAAAAGAAGAGCTTTTAACCCATTTAGTTCTTTAAACAAATATTAATACATGATTGGTCAAAAAAAAATATTTTGTTCCAAAAAAGAGTCCCGTACATAAAAAAACACTCGGATCGAAGACAAACTCATTTACCCACCTTCTTCCACCCTCACCCCCTCTCCCCACCCTATTGCTGGAGCTCTAGCAATCCTCGCCCGAGCTCCGGGGATCCCTACTGGAGTTGTGGCAAGACTGTCGGAGCTCTGGGAATTGCTGTAGCCTCGGCAGTGGGGAGGGGATGTTGCTAACGCGGACCTTTAAAAAATAAGAGAATATTTGATAGTCGTTGGAGTTCCGGTGAGGGTCACCGGAGCTTCGGAAGGTGGGGAGGAGGTATCGCTAGCGCGAACTTTCAAAAATAAGAAAATATTTGGTAAATAGGTGTTTGAAGAATTAAATGGGTTCACTAAAAATTGGTGCTTTTTTTTTACAAAATATATATTTATGTTAGGGATTATGTAGTAATTAACCCCCCAAAAAATACTATTGACTGAAGATAATCTTAATTTTAGTAGTTTTTAACTAACCCTGCCAAGCTGGGTTGGATTTAGAATTGTCGAAGGTAATCAGATAAGAGTAAAAAGCAAGAGAAGTACGTACGTACGGCATATTCATCTCTTTCTAGCTCGAGTCTATATAGTCAGAGAGGATGCACTCTTTTTTGTTTTAGACATTCCCCTTGATTCAAAACTCAAAAAAAGAAAATAGATATATCAAAAGAAAAACAATTGAAATCCAAATATATTGTGAAAAAATCAGTAGTTACTCTAGTCATTCGTTATATCTAGGTTGTAAAACGGGTTGAATGAGCCGGACTTGAGGTTGCACAGGCTTGGCCCGAACTATGCTTAAGCTCGAGCTCGGCCTGAACTAAATTTTTTCATCTAAGTTCGAACTCGGTTCATAAATATTATGGGCTCGGGCCCGATTTCGGGAAGGCTCGATTTTAATTTTTTGTTAAAAAAAGTTTGAATTAATTTTATTTCTTGTATTTTCACCATGGAGAAAATATACACACTAAAATCTAATTGATATTTTATAAAATAAAATATATAATTATTAAATATATTAAATTAAAACAAGGGAGGTAAGAGTGAAAATCTACAAAGACCAATTAAATTTTATACATATAAAATTAGTTAACATAAATATATTATATTATATAAAATTATTTATTTATATATTCAAAGTGGGCTTTGAAAGCAATTCGAGCTTGGTAAAGTTTGGCTCAAGCTCGGTCCGAAATTCATTCAGGCTTGAAATTTTGGCTAATAGTCGGCTCGGCTAAAAAATAGCAAGCCGAATGAGCGGATCTCGGGCTTGCTCGGCTCAAGTTACAAGCCTAAATATATCTATGAATATTTTAATGAATAGCAAACAACATGGTATATCATTTTAATGATTTTTAATCCATTCAACATTCAAGAATGACGTCATATTTGATTATTCATTTGCATGTAATACCTTTTAATACTTTGACTAATATTGAATAAAACTCTAAAAAATATATAAAAAATAGAAATCAATTTCCAACAGAAAAATATTTTTCACGAAAAATGGAAATTTTCAAGAAAAAAGATCTCCTAAAAACTTTATAAAACAATTGGAAATTTGCGATAATATATATATAATATTTTACATAATATATTAAAAAAATCTAAATATAGATAAAAAAAACAATGGAAAAGCAAAAGAACTTTTACAAAATACGAAAATGATACAAAAAAATTTCGAAAAAGGCACATTTAAAAAAAATTATTTGAAAAAATAAAAAAAATATGAAAAAACTACCATCAAAGCTCAGAATAAAAGAACAAACAATAAAAAGACATCAACCATATAAACAAAACATATCTGAAAAATTAGATTCAAACCAAAAATCTAAAAAAAAAAAGGCCATCAATCTAAAAAAAAATCTGAAATTTTGGATTCAAACCTTCAAGAATAAAAACCCATCAATCTAAAAAATAATCCAATAATTTTCAAAAAAAAAATTAATCTGAAAATTTTGATTCAAATCTCAAATCTCTAAAAAAATCATCAATCTCAAATCTCATATTTAAACCCATTGTTCTTAAAAGACCCATTTTTTCTTACCAATTCAAACATATTTCTCTAAAAAAAACATCAATCTGAGATCTTAGACAGAGGCGAGAAAGCTTCGACCATAGTTGCAGCCATGGAAGGGGAGGTCATAGTTATGTGTGTGTGTGTGTGTGTGTGTGTGTGTGAGAGAGAGAGAGAGAGGAAGAAGAATATGAAGAGAAGATCGAGGGTTATTTGAAGTTGTGTTGGAAGTTCATGGGGTTAGTTGTAGAAATTAAAAATTTAGATGGTAAATTGTAATGGGGTGTAAAGTTCGGGGGACCCGGGTGTAATTAAACTTATTATCTATCACAAACTGGTGAAAAAAATATAAGATATATTTATCAATATTCAATTTATTCCAAGCCATACAATCTTGATCATCTTGCATAATATCAACATTACACATTAATAATAATCACTTGGTACGAGGGGTTTTAGTTGTTAGTTCATACATGCTTAAATTTTAGTTATAAGAGGTATTAATAAATATTCATAGTTTTTAAAAGGAAAAAAATACTAAAATATTAACCTATTATCTAGAAAATTGATACACGCTTGCATTTTATGAAAGGGGACCCAAAGTAATCTCAAGAAATGAAAAAAATAACATTCATATGTTTAAGATCAAAAGACTTCTATTAATAAAAGAGAAACATATATACCATATGTTAGGTACACCCAAATATTGATCACAAGAATAATGTTAATAATATTAACGGGACATAATTTCATATTGGTAGTTTAAATATATTGGTTCGGTAAGAGGAAACAATACGAACCCAAAAAATTTATCAAAACTACATGACTAAATGACCCAATAAACTCTTGAGAGAAATCGATCCAATTATAACACCTATCACAATTTATTCCAAATTGATTCAATCCTTGAATGGTGTTCAACAACCAAATGTTGTGTATCCGTGGGACTGCAATTAATTTCTAGATGATATATAAGCTTTCTTAGATCAATTATGTGAAGAAAAAAGTAATTATTTAAGACCGACACCAAAATCCAGTAATTCTAAACGCCCAAAATCCTAGCAATTAATTTTTAGATGATATATGGTGTAGTTGTTGAACTTGTTTTAGTTGTCGAAGGCTGATGCGATATGGCCGTTGCTGACTGGGGCGTCGATGATCAATTTATATAGACCCTAAAGAGAAATGATGAGAGAAGCGACTTAGGGCCTTTATAAATGATGAGAGAAACGATCATCGACTTTATAGATTAATCATATAACTAGCACTGAAAATAACTAAGGTTCCATTTGATAGCAATATTTGTCATGGCAAATAAGGAGTCTTTCTTATTTTCTAACTTTTAGTTACATTTGATACCACTTATTTGTCTTGAAAAATAATTATAACTTACACTAAGGTACTAACACCTAAAACACAAAAAACTGATTTGCTATGGAATTCAATTCTTTGGGGCTCCCCAAAGAGTTGAATTCCAGGAAATCAATGACTTGAAAATTAATTCTACCCTCTTCTATCAAACAGGACCTAAAATTGAAAATGGACTACCAAAGTGAACTGTAATTATTACTGCCTCAATTTGAAGGTGTCCACATAGACAATTCAATTCAATCACGCTTTGGTAGCACGTATCCCCTCTCTTTCCTCTCAAATGTTTCTTAATCGTACCTCTCTCTATTTCCATTCTTTTAAATGCATCTTCCCCCTCCCCTCTCTCTCTCTCTCTCTCTCTCTCTCTCTCTCTCTCATCATTACTATTTCTTTCTCTCTTTTCATTTTTCATTCAAGCACACCTATGTCTCTTTCCCCACTCATCATTTGCCTCTCCATTTTGCAATTAATGTTCTTCATTATGCCATACCCTTATTTTTCTGCCTCTTCTCAAACCTATTTTGTCTATGCTTCTCTCATATATTTACACACTCATTTCCTCTCTCATTCGATATCATTGGGAGTACATTTCATCAATTACTCTTTAATCTCTCTAGGTTTCTTCGGTCATTTCCCCTCCCCGGCCTACCATTTCATCCCTCACAATCTTAATCGTCCCTTTTCTTTCAACATTGATCATCTACAAAGTTGTGTGCATAATTCAGATCTATTTTTCATTACATTTCGATTTGAATATGGTTATGGTGGAGTCAATACTAACAAGAATTGTTGTTGATTGTTTTTAAATTTATGGTGACGTGTTCTTCCCGATTCTTTGTTGTGTCTATGTGTTTCATGGTGAGTAGGTGGTTACAAACGATGGGAGGGGTTGGTATATTATCTGACTATCATTAGCTGGTGGCTGGAAAACCAATAAATCCACAAGAAAAAAAGGTAATCATAAACATAAACATGTAAGCAAATGCTCTTAAAAGATTGAATGATTTATTCTTTTTTTAAAGAACAACTTGAAAGATTTGTACTAAATAAAGTGGGTAATATTTACTTATATTTTAGACCAATATTTAACATGATAAATATCAGAGAAAAAACAAAGGATTTTCGTCGTGGGTGAGCACCACGACATGGCCAACGAAAATCAGATATAAAATACCGTAAAATAGGTATTTTGGAACTATTTTTTTCTTATCTAATTTATATTTGAACAATAATTAAAGTGTCCACCGATGTCCTTGGCTATTGACAATTTGTTAGAATAAATCATTTAAAGTAATACTTAGAATTATCTCTACATTTCCTCTTTGTTGGTTGTACATATCTATAAGGGGATGTTCAAACCCACCGTTGGTTGAAAGACTAATTTTGTACAAATAAGAGAATAATGATAAAATAAGATATCATTCGGAAGAAGATCATTCGGAAGAAGATCATTCGGAAGGAGATCATTAGTAAGAAGCCCCAGAGTTAGGCCGTGCGATCAAATACCTCATAGAAGGAATATGGTCACTCGAAGCACGGACCTCCCACGAAGATCAAGCTCAATCGAGAGATATTGAAGGCATATTTTGTAATAGGAGTTATGATTTACATGTATTATCCTTTATTGTTGAAATACTTAGAGATGTTTTGTAATAATTCTGAGGTTGATCGGTACCTTCGAAGGACCATGTTTGGCAAGACATGGGAGAGCTCATATTACCTATCGAACAACCTCATTTAGAGAACCTCATATGAACTTTATTTGGGGGATTAGGAACATGGTAACGTTGGGTAAGTAATACTAGCCTCTTTTGCATGCTTGTGTAAAACCTCTATTCAATGAAACCAATAAATAGCCTCATCATATATCTTCAACCGAGGAACCTCACTCGAGGGACCTCATTTCTTATAGTTTTCCAAAGATAACACTCGAGCCTCTCATATATAATTCCAGGTTGCTCGAATAATCATCATCTGAAAGACCACAACTAGCCGATTAGACAGCTCATCTCATATATCACTGTTCACTACCTTTTATGACGTCATGTTTCCTGGAATTTTAGAGACTCGAGAAAGGTGGCACTCGAGTGAGTTTATTCCTTGGACTATTAAAACATTTAAGAGAGCGTCCCATCAACCGTCACAAAAGATCCCTTTCTGTCAACCTGTCACATCTTAATTAAAGCAAAAAGACCCTTGAACTCACAAATAATGTTCCCACTAAAACATAATATTTTATGCATTTAATGTTTTATCTTTAGCATTAATTCCACAGTACTCTTAGCATTAAATAAGGTCAGATCATTTAATGCGGGAAAGGTCACTCGAATGACCTTAACCTCATATAAGTACTCCCACTTTTATTCCTTTTAGGGGATGATCATCTCCCCCTCCAAATTTGATGCCCATTTCTCTCTAAACATGAGAGTTTATTGTGAATTTACCATTTTGGTAATTTCACTCCTTGATCTTTAGAGCTCAACCACTTTTGGTTAAGAACATTGGCATTTATTGCACCCCTACTTTGTTGCCTTACCTTTATTGTGCCAAGGTGATTGTTTCTTCTCCCTCCAACTAAGTTGATTGTGGGGATCCATTTCATTTATTATAGTTAAAGAACATTTATGGTGTAAAGGCTCATTTAATATAGGCTTTTAGTTTTAAAGACTTTTTGTTCCAGACATTACAATATTCATTTATTGTGTTATTCTTTGTGCATTAATCATCATTCTGATAAGGGGTTATGCCTCGCTAAATACTAATTGTATTTAAAGAACCCACATCTTACATTTGGCGACTCTGTTGGGCGTTATACATTTAACTAGTGTGATATTTATTGTTTATAAAGTAATCACATGTTATGTAAGTTTTCTATGATTTGATTTTACTATGTAAGACAATTGGAATAGGTTATAGAAATTATTATAAAAAGGATTTATTGATTTTTCCAGATTACCACCACCACCCCTAAAAAAACTTTATCTTCTTTCATCTTTATTTTAGAGACTATATACACACAATTAAAAAAATTACTCCATTTCAAGGTGTTAATTCATGTATTTTTCGTTTTGAAAATAAGTAAAAAATTATATAATTTTATAAGATTTTTGTGAGTGCAGATTAATCACAATAAAAATGATTCAAGAAAGCAGTTAAATAATGAATGTAAGATGCATATCAAACAACACAAAAATATACATGGTTCGACAAATTGCCTACGTCCACGGAGAAGTCACTATATTTTATTAAGTTCTTTCAAAGTTTTAATTTTTTACATCCCCCTTAGCCCTAGGGTGGGGGCTGTAGTTATAGTTATGTAAAACCGCAGTGGTTGAACCAATCAAGGAACTCCCTTGGCTTGAGATAAGTGTGCGTGGTGACTCCCTGAATATCTCGTCCAAGATTTTGGGTAACGAACGTGAGCTGATATTAATTGTAGATATGTGCGTAATTATCCACATGATAAATGATGTTAATAGGATGGGTCGGAGGTGCCCCACATGTTGTTGGGGCTGGTCGGCCTATCTCGAATTGGGACTTTATATTTAGGTCTCCACAATTGACTCCAAAATCCATGGGTTAAGGCTGTTGTGCCAGTTGATTTTATCACCGCGATGGGTCTAATGTTCTTGATTCATTCTCATGAATTTGAATCGGTAGGTCAGACTTGTAATTATGTTAAAGTTGTAAGAGTATGCTCGTCCAACAAAAAAAAATAAAGCGTCAAAATCCCCTCGGGTACTGCACCTTATGATTGTGCACGATCTTTGAAACTGGATTGATTTTACACCAAATCATCACTTTTGTTTCCAACCTTCTGCTATCAAAAAGTCCAAAGCTTATTTATTCGCACTCTTCAGCTTCGTAAGTTTCCATCCTCATCTATTTTTTTGTGGCTTTCTTCCTTTTCTTTCTTCTATTTGTCTTCACTAGTAGTAACTAACTCTTCTAAAAATGTCGAACACCATCCACAGTAAAAATATTGACGAGTTTAGGAAGACTATTCCATTATTTCTTAGGTCTCAATCGAGCATGCCCCATGCCCAAAGATGTCAGAGACATCGATAGGGGACACTGGGTTCATACCCTAGCTGTGGTCCAATGGGGGTTGACTTTTCCCCCAAACCCTCTGTTTTTAGAGTTCTTTGAATTCTTTTAGGTGGTCACTACTTAGTGTGCCCTTAATACTTAGTGAATAGTCAGTGGGGTTAATCGCATAAATGAGCTCTATAAGACCAACCTGGTCATCCCAAAGATCAGGTATTGCTACACCTGGTCTTATACTATTAATGGCTTTATTTACTTGAAGGCGAGGAAGGCCAATAGGGTAATGGTTGTAAACCTCCCTAATTCCAATAAAGGATGTTAAGATCAGGGGTCCATGCTATAAATTAGCAACATCTACCGCTCCGTAAGGGCAAAGAATACACAGGATTTATGTGCCCTGACTCGGGGGATGATCATATATGTTAATACTTGTTCTTCTAACTGCTTACATATTATTTATCATTTGTTGTTGTTAATCATGCTTTTTTGTTATCTTTGAACAACTCGAAAGAAAAACAAGGAGCCTTATCTCTAAGATATCAACGTTGTCGATCTGCTAAAGGCTTAGAGGGTGATAGAGTACCTTCCTGACTGTGAACATCCCAGGTTGATAACTTTTTTGCTTGAATACACCAACACTGTCGGCAACGTTATTGCTCGTTCGGTAGATGATATACCTGATCTCCCTTTTTCTAACGAGGAGAGTTTTTCATCTTTTGAGCCGCTAGTAGTTAGATCCATCCAACCAGAAGAAGAAGATTCAATGTCTCCTACTAAGAAAAGAATTAATTGAGGGCGATTATGATAATGAGGTCCTTCTTACTGCCCGGGACAAGTCCCAAAAGAATCCCGAGGGCGAATCCTCTAAGGCTGGTGACCCAAGTTTGATCACCAAGGAGAAGAAGGAGGAGGAGGAAAAGGAAATGAAGAAGGAAGAAGAGGAGGAGGAGGAGGAGGAGGAGGAGGAGGAAGATGAGAAGAAGAAGAAGAAAGCTCTCATGTCCCCTCCTTCAAAAAAGAACAACGTCCCTACCTCTCTCCCCAATATCTCTCAAGCCCAATGTGTGGCCCATAATCCATCCCTTGCCCAGGCTTACTGAGGGGGGCAATGCTCGTAGGCGATCGCAAGCGACTGAGGATGCTGGGACATGACCAGCTTCCCCTCTAAGCTTACCAAACTCTGTCACTAGTGAGAGTCTTCTCTTTATTTTTTGTATTTGATTTGCTCGATCGTGACTTGTCAGATCCTCTAACACTTATTTTTTTTCTTATTTTGCAATTTGTAATGGAGCTTACTAGTCTTATGGATGGTCGCACCGACCATACCAGATTAAATGATGAATTAATTGAGGCCTTCCAAAAATCCTAAAAGGCCATGGATCAGGCGAAAGAGTCCCATGAGAGAGAGAAAAAGTCCACCATCAAGGTAATTTCCTCGTTGAAGACTGTGAGCAATCTGCTGCAAGTGGAGAACATTCGCCCGTCTAATGAGAATTAATGATTAACGACTAAAATGGATTATATTCCTATTGCTAAGGACGCCAGCTTCGAGTAAGGCTAGGAAGAGGCGTATGCTGATGCTAAGATCTAGATTGCCTATGCTTGGAAGGTGAGCTTAAAAAAGGGTTGGGATCAAGCCTTAGCAAAAGTCTAAATCCTCGTTGAGTCTGAGTTATTTGGTCAGCACCAGCTAGATCCCCCCCTCCCCTCGAGGTTGACAAACTTCCTTCCACCAGTACCCCTGTCGACCAGATGAGGTGGCGGTGATCGATGATTAGGGAGCTGAGGTAAGAGAGAATGTGAAGAAGTGAAGCCCCTAGTCTCTAGGATTTTTCTTTTTTTGCTAGTACTTTGTACTCTTTTTATTTTTTCTTAGTGATGGACTGTAATGGCTCTGACATCTTTTATTATTAATGAAAATAATATTTTCTTCACTTTAAATGTGCCCATTTATGCATTTCTTGCTAAACAGTTGCCCGCTCTTCCTTGATATTGTAGCCTATTGCCGAGGAGATTCCTTCTACCAATAATTTAGACAATCTGCTTGGACGAGATGCCAAAGCGCAAGCTCGCTGAGAATTTTTTACTGCCTGCAAGGACTTAAAGAAAAGGACTAAGGCCTATAAGAACAAGTTTACCTCGATCGCCAAGCTGAAGGACAACCTTAAATAGTTGGAAGATGTTAGTGCTTCCATGCAAAAATAAATAAATGACCTGAATGCCCAGCCGGTTGAATCCATGGATGTGGAGGAGTTTGGCGCTTTGGTTCAATACGGGAACGATGGACTGAAGAAGAACGGTTGGAGCATAATTCCAAGGATTTATTAAAAATCTGTATAAATTGAACCACAAAAAATTACACATAGATGAAATCCTATAAGGAGGAATTAGGATTTACCTTTCGAAATCTATTTGATTTGATCTCGTTTTTTACACGAACAGAATGTGTGATGATAGTTTATCAAGAACACAAGCTCGATGCACCTCACGATCTTCTACTATATTCCTGATACGAACCGTCATGAGTAGAGGTTGGGCTCTTACTTCGTGACCACCTTCTTTTCTCCTTTTTCCTTTTTCCTGCCTCGCTTTCTCAGAAGTCCGAAATTGGGTCTTTTAAGTATCAAATAGTGATGGCTAGGTTAAGAAAGAATGAGTCTTATGTGCATATATGTACATTAGGGACCATAAGGAGAGATAAAGATGTGGCTCCTAATAGTACTGAGAAAACCTAATCCTTCCCGGATCCTAATCTCAGTTCTTTATTTATAATTAATACCACTAAATCATTATAACTGTAACTCCACTCTTTAACTCAAAATTATATTTTGAGGTCCTCTTTATTAATTACTTAATTCTCCCCACGTTAAGGTTATATATACCCATTAATAAAATAAATTGCTGATAATTTATTTGATTAACTTCTTTAAGTCCCTGAGCGATCTTACTTAGCTTATTTGTAGTGTCGAATTAACATAATCCACCTGCAGGTTTTGACACATACAAAACTTATAAGCATCTCAAAGGGGTATTACCAGTCTCTATGCCGAGACATGGATTCCATCTATAAAAGACTTTCACCATACAATAATCACCATTACCCAATCTATCAAGATTATTGATCCAATAATTAATCTCACCTGAAAGGTCAAAGCAATATATAACTAGTGCATGTGTCCATTAATCATACTCGGATTAAGAGCTTTAAGTAAACCTAATAATTATGTGGTTTACATTGTCTTATAAAATCAGTATAAAGATAATGACCTCAAGGTGGTCCCATTCAATACACATAAGGTGTACTAACACAATACGTTGAAACTATATATATTTTCATAATCAAGATAAAGCTACTAAAATTTTGTGTTAATGCCTTACTGATGATGTGTCCAGTTCCATCTAAAACTGTGAACGATAAAACTTATATTCTACAAGAACTGGTGATCTCATCCTTTGTGTGTAAATCGTACTCTACACACCAGAACACCTACTGTGCGGAATAAAAGACATCGGCAATATATAAAATAATTCAAACATTATGTCCATACACGATTCCCATTAAAATAGGAAAAATTGATTTAATTTTAATAATAAATCCATAACTAAAACTATTACATAAAGTATTATTTTAGTCCTCTAATTGGACTAAGGATGAAGAATAACAAGATAGAACTATATCATAGACCTCTAATTGGATTTTCAAGAGAGAAAGTATATCCATTGGGAACCATTAAGCTAGAAATCATGGTCGGCACCTGGCCAGCGAGTAGGAGAGAAAGAATTCGCTTATTTATGTTCGGTAAAAATAAATTGTCAGCCTATAATATCATCTTAGGAAGAGTGAGAATAAAGAAGTTAGAGGTTGTGCCATCTATAATGCATCAATGTATGAAATTTATAATAAATTATGGAGTCAGCATAGTATATGATAGTTAGAAAGAAGTCAGGGAATGTTGTTATACATAGGCCGACCAACAGGAGATACAAATGAAGTGCACAACCACTTTCCACATGGACACTTTAGATCCTCGGGAAGAAGAAGAACTAGTAAAAGAGTAAGTCATGGAAGAAACATAAGCTATTCTACTGGACGACGAGAAGCCAAAAAGAACCACCCAGATCAGTTCTAGGTTATCTCCCTCTTTCAAACAAAAATTGATCACATTCCTTAGAGAGATGAAAAATGTGTTCGCCTAGAGTCATGAAGATATATCAGTGATTGATCCATACTTCCTTTTCCATGAGTTTAATATATGTCCAAATGCTAAGCCGATCATGCAAAAGTGAAAAGTATTTAGCCCTGAGAAGAATATGGCAATCCATGAGGAACTAGAAAAATTACATTGAGCGCAGTTCATTGAAGATGTCAAATGCCTAAGCTGGTTAGCCAATGTAGTCTTAGTAAAGAAGAAAAATGACAAGTGGCGCATGTGTGTGGATTTCACTGATCTCAACAAGGCATGTACAAAAGATCATTTCCCTTTACCAAGGATTGATCAGCTGGTCGATGCTATGCAGACCATGAGCTACTCAGCTTTATGGATGCTTATTCTAGTTATAACCAGATTAAGAAGAAACCTGAAGATAAGAAAAACAGTTCTTTCATTACTAGATGAGGAACATACTGTTATAATGTAATACCCTTTGAGTTGAAAAATACTATTGCAAAAACTAGTGAACAAATTTTCTGAAGACTAGATCGACAGAAATATGGAAGTATATGTAAAGAATATTCTCACCAAGAATAAACATGTTGCCTACCACATTGCAGACTTGGCTCAAACTATTGATCAATTTGAAAAGCATCAGATGAAGCTCAACCAAACCAAATGCATCTTTGGAGTACAGGAAGGGATGCTCCTAGGGTACATTGTTAATCAAATGTGAATATAAGCAAACCCTGATAAAATTAAAGCCTTGCTTGAAATGAAGTCCCCAGCCAACAAGAAAGAAGTTCAAAAACTGACAGGAAGAGTAGCTGCATTGAACCGTTTTGTCTCTTGAACAACTGATAAGTGTCTTCCATTCTTTAAATTACTTAGAAAGACATTTGAGTGGAATGACGAATGTGACAAGGCCTTCCTGGAGTTGAAAAAGTACTTGGGCTCTACCTCACTCCTTTCCCGACCAGTTATGGGAGAAAAGCTATATTTATACTTGGTTATTTCACAGTCAGCTGTTAGTTCAGCTTTGATCTGACTAGATGGAGGAGTTCAAAGGCCAGTATATTATACTAACAAGGCATTCTGAGGAGCAAAAATCAGATATCACCACCTGGAGAAGTTAGCCCTGGCTCTTATTGAAGCCTCTAGGAGGATGAGGTCATACTTCCAAGCTCACACCATTATTTTCTTCACGAATTTGCCTTTACGATAAGCACTGCATAAACTCGAGAATTCTGAACGGTTAATGTCTTGGGCAGTTGAATTGGGAGAGTATGAAATTATCAATGAACCCAGAGTTGTAATAAAAGGCCAAGCAGTGGCAGAATTTATTATTGAATTCACAAATGCAGAGGAGCAACATAGTTCACGTTTGCCTACCGAGTAGACTTCTACAAAAAAGAGCTTAACTCAAAAGCAAACAGAGAATGGGGATAATCAACCTAGTTCGTTGGTTGCTCAAGAAAAAATTCAATAAAGCGATAAGGTGTTCAAGTAGGGAGTATTGGTAGAAGAAGATTTCTTTGATGACATTCCAACTTGACAGTTATTTGTAGATGGATCCTCATGTGCCACTAGAAGTGGTGCAGGCCTCATCATCAACACTCCAGATAGCTTGGATATGGAATATACTCTAAGATTCCAATTCAAGGCTTCCAATAATAAAGCAGAGTATGAAGCATTGATCACAGAATTGGAATTAGCTTCATCACTAGGCGCCGAGTAGGTATTGATATATAGTAATTCTCAGATGATTGTTAATCAAATGTAATAAATTTATGGTGTCAAAGGGGAAACTATGATGAGATATCATAAAAAAGCAATGGAAGTTATTTCTCTGTTCACTTCAATCAATATAGTGAGGATTCTCAGACTAAAGAATGCCCAAGAAGATGCTCTTGCTCGGCTTGCTTCACCAACTCCAACAGAGCTCAAGCAAATAATTCATGTGAATATCCTTGCCCACAGAAGCATTGATGGGATGGAAGTCAGTATCATTTTTATGGAATTAGGTCCTTCGTGGATGAACCCAATCAAGGAGTACATAAAAAGAGGAAAATTGCCTTCCGGCCAAAAAGAGGCTAAAAAGATGAGGTATAAAGCAGTTAATTACATGTTGGAGAAAGGTTTTCTATATGGGAGAGGTTATATTGTTTCTCTAATTCATTGTGTTCATTCAAACAAAGTGAATGATTTGCTTAAAAATATGCATAAAGGCTCATGTGTATCTTACACAATTGGGAGGTCTTTAAGACAACGGATAGCGATGCAAGGTTACTACTGGCCAACTTTGAAAGTTGACTTTGTTGTTTTTACTAAGAAATGTGATAAATGTAAGAATTTTGCTACCATACACAGAAAACCAGGAGCAAGTCTAACACCCATCACTTCTCCATAGCCTTTCGCTATATGGAGAATTGACTTGGTGGAACCACTGTCGACCACCAGTGGGAGATTCAAGTACCTGGTTATAGATGTTGATTATTTCACTAAATGGGTGAAGGCTAAGCCCCTGGTTGATATCATAGGGTGACCCAATTTATATGGAAGTAGATTATTTGCAAATATGGCATGCCATATTCCTTTATCACCGACCATGGAACTCAATTTGATAATGAAGAATTTAAAGAGTATTGTATTCGGTAAGGCATTCAGATTCTTCATTCAGCACTTGGGTATCCGCAAGGTAATGGCTAGACAAAAATCACCAACAGGCCTTATTGGATGGGTTGAAGAAAAGGTTGGATGAGGCTACAGGCAACTGGATTAATGAGATCCAAAGTTTCATTTGGGCATATAGGATTACTTCCATAACAACAACAAGAGAGACCCCATACATGCTAGCTTTTGGCACTAAGGCATTAGTACTAGTGGAAATAGGTTTGCCAATTCACAGGGTATTGAACTTTGATTCACCCAAGAGTGACCTCATGAGGTGACTAGATCTAGACATGATAGAAAAAGTTTGAGAAGATGCTACTATTCGAATAGCTGCCTATCAACAAAGGATTGCAAGGTTTTATAATCGAAGGGTCAAGATGACCAACTTACAATAAGGAGATCTGGTAAAGCTGGAGCCTAATTGGCATGGTCCATATCGTATCTCGACGGTATCTGACCAGTAACTTATCGCTTTGAAACTCTGGAGGGAGAAGAATTCAAGAATCCTTGGAACGCAGACCATTTGCACAAGTATTATTAGTAATTCCTTTTTGAAAAGTTTGTCCTTAATTTAATTTTTTATTCAAGTTCAAGAAATTTCAAGTTTATCCATGATACATCTTCTTTCTATTTTGTTTTTTTGGAGTATGGTGGCTACACCTTAACTAGAATTAACGAGCAATTTAATTCAAACTTTTCCAACTTCATAAAAGTTTCCAAAAAGTTCCTCACCGAAAAGGGATTGGTTCAAACTTTTTCAACTTCAGAAAAGATTTTTAAAAAGTTCTTCGTCGAATAGCGTGGTTCAAACTTCTTTAAAATTTTCCCAACTTCAGAAAAGTAAAACTTCATGTATGATTTGTCATTGGTAAGTCAAGAACAAGAAGTCCATAAAATTTCTTAATTAGAGATTTTACCCGATCAGGTTAAAATACTGAAATAATTATACATTCCTAATACACTTTGGTTGCCACTGATAACTAATACTACAACTTAGTACAATAAAGATATTTACAGTTTTATCTAAGTGCATTAGTCGAATTTAAGGCCGCATACATGATTCAAAGATGAATCAGATATTAAACCTTTAAGCAGATTATTTAGTCTATAAGCCGATTAACTAATCATTATACAGGTTACCTAATCGGCAAAAGGATTAATAATAACCATAAGCTTGAATAAAGATAACTCAATCAAAAATGACTTTATTGATAAAAGTGTATTACAATATCAATAAGTGAGCAAAATGTAGTACAAGATAAATAAATTTATTTTATTGGATCCTTTCCTTGTGCCTTGTCCATCCCGATAGGAGGATCATCAAGGGTATAAGGAGAGTTGATTGTGTTTAAATCCTTTAACATCTGCCTATCGTTGCTAATCGGCCTATTAAGCAAATGAGGGGGACAAACTATCTCACACTCATCATGAAGGCCTTAATCCCCTAAATATTTAGTTGTTAGGCATTAGGGAATGGCATTGGGGGGAATCCATCTTGTGTTCAATTTGAAAAGTGGTTTGTCACAATCCAATAGACCTAGGTCATTCCAGAACCACAAGTCACTATTTTCATCATATTTCAACAAAATTAGTAAGTTGGTCTATCCCCATTTATAGCCTTCACGATTACTTTGAGCAAGATGATCATCCATATGGGCTAAGGCCTCATTGTAGCCCTCCATCCAAACTTCCGTGGGATGTTTGTGAAACTGAAATTGTAACCTCTCTACTTGACTTTGAAGTTTCTTAAGGACATTGTCTTTGGCTTTCAACTAGGCAACTTCGTCGACAATAGTAATATCTTTGGCTTTCAACTGGGCAGCTTGGTCGGTAAGAGTTTTTTTTATTTCTTTCCTCCTCAATAGTTGGTCGAACAACTATCCTTAGCTTAGAAGTTTTCCCAAGTTTGGTCTTGTTTTTCTGTAATGCTTCAAATTCTTCCAAAAGTCTTGAATTTTCATTCTTTAAAAAGGAAGCACCCTCATTGGGACCAGCAGTAGCTGATCTCTTCAAGCTGTTAACTTCATCCCTCGGGGCATTATTTTATTTCTCCAATATTACAACAATTGATCAGGAACTATTCAAATCTTATCTCAAAGCCAAGATCTTCTTGTTCAGAGCAGAAGTAATGTCTTTCAACTTCTTGTCAAAACACCAACTTTCACTTAATGCTTTGTACTTAGCCTCATAACCAGAGTAAAGTAAAGCCAATGACAGTTTGTGATCTTTTTGTAGTTGTTCAATCATTTCATAATATCCAGCGTTATTAGCAATAACAATGTCTAGCAAACAATGAAGATGGATATATAACTCCTTCACTTAGTCAAAAATGTCTGGGTCGAGCAACCCAGTCAAGTATTCTTCATACATAGAGATATGACCAGCTTCCAAAAGGTTTCTACTTCACCTGAGCAAGTCGAATTCAGTAGAATTTATGGCCTTTTTCCTAGCATCAAACTATAGAGTTACCAATATATGAGTTTATAGGGAAAATCCAGAAGATTAAGCAACACAAATAATAAACAACACAGTTCAAATAGAAATCGAAATCATTCAAAGTCACAAAGAATGGAGACAAGAAAAATTCTTCCTTTATTGATAAATCATTGAGGAATAAGAGTTGATACACCATCAAGAAAGAAAAATAAAAAACAAACTTGTTGAAAAAGAGTTAAACCTTCTCCTTCTCCTTGGCATGTTCTTGTCCCGTAGCTAGTAGGTCAGCACCATTGAAGACTCAAGAGGCATCACAGAAGATTCCCCATACCCTTCCTCGTCATCAAACTCCTCATCTAGATTAGGAGGAGTACCAGGGTCATGCCTTTAGAAGAATTCAAAATTCTCTTATGTGCCGACCACCTTCTGGGCCTCAGTTCAAAATTCCTTAAAGGATAACTTTTTGGCATACTCAATCTGAGTAGAGGTAGTAAAAATAGCCTTCTCCCAACCTTTATCAAAGGCAGCCTTACCTTTGACCTTCAAGGAAGTCACCTTATCTTATGCAACTTGTGCCCTAGCTGTGGCATCTGAAAGTTTATCCTCACCAACCTTGGCCCTGCTTCAGCCTCATTCACCTTCAGCTCTCTCCTCGGTAGCCTTTATTTTTCCTTTAGCTGTATTGGCCCTATTATTGGCCTTCTCCAAATCCTCTTCCCCAGATTTTTGGTTTGCCTCCAAGGCTCATAGGGACTCTGTCAAAAAATGCTTTAGACCCTCAAAGTCCTCTTCAACTTGTCCCGAAGAAGAACGCAGTTGATTATCCTTCTCCATCATCTGGTTAAAATCAACCAAGAACTGCAAGAAGGGTAAAAAAAATCAAATATCATAAAGAGTTCATCATCATGGAGAAAATATCAAAAAAGTAAGAAAATTATAAGGGCTAATGCCAAGCTCTCTCGATCAGCCTGGACCTAACCTAAGCATGAGGGCTGACACCACTCTGTCAGGAGGAAGTGTCCCGAATTTCATCAAACCCATGGCCAGTCCAGGGTTAACAACAATAGAGGTTTACCTAATGTCAAGGTCAACCTGAATTTTTCTCATTAACTCCTGTTGGTTGGTGGTTTTCTTTGCAGCCAATGCATGCTGCTCGGCTGAATTTTTTTGAACTTGTTTTTAAGGATCGTGTAAACCTTTTCTCAACCTCTTCAGTTGAAGCTCAATAGTTTGAGTCTTATCATCACTAATAGGCCTCTTATCACTAGTCTGAGATTTTTGTCCCGCTGGCTTCTTGCCAGTATCAGCAGCTTTCTTGGGGGTAGGAGATAGGGGACCACCATCAAGTTGGACATCTTCCTCTTGGTCATGTCTATTAAAGGAGAAAGGGGGATCTCAAAAATTTTAAGGGACTCAAATTAGGAAGAATTTCCTCCCTAAATGAATTCAGTATCAATGGATTTAGTGGCTGAGGAAGTTGGTACAGGATCCTCCTCGGGATTGACAACAACTTGGGGCAGAACAAGTGTAGGTCTAGCAACAAAGGAGGTAATGGGACTTTTATATTTCAACAACGGCGTAGTATCCCTGGGATGTTCTTCTCCAATCATCTGGTTTAATCCCTACAGGAAATTAAGATTATTGATATTGATTTCCCCTTTCATGGGGTACCTTTTCTTACTTTCCTCTGCATAAAAAAGAAATAGTAAAGTTAGTCAAAAAAACATCATAAATGCATAACAAAAAGGGAAAAAAACAATCATTAGAGTTACAAACTATGCCACATCCTGATTGAGGACTTCTGGGACTAATATAATCCACTACAGTATGAAGGGGAGAATGTTGCGAGTTCTTAACAACTACCCCATATTCCCAATAGTCCTTATTGGAGTCTGGTAGATTCACTACTAAAGCCCTATTGGCTTGCCTAGTCTTTATGTTATAGGTACTATCTCTAACAGTGACCCACTTATAAAAAAACATCAACTCCAAAACCCCAATATGGGTCTTATAAAGTTTGTTCAACCTATATAGCACATTCACACCCTCCAAGTGTTGGGCGCTATTATGGCAGTAACTACATCAAAATATTGGGAAAATTAGAGAAAAATGGTATTTTGTGGAAAGGTGATGCCACACTCAGCTATAAACAAAGTTGGGATCCAGTGACCCTTAGAAAGGTAATAAACATCTACGGGACCCTTGGGTATCTCCCTGTGGCATCTCTAAGTCTACCCAAGATGGGATTTTACTTCTCTCTAAGCTCATCTAACGAACTCTCATTTACAATGTGAACTATGGTGGAAATAGAGAAAAAGATGATGTAAGAACATGAACTTATAAATGTCAGTTATCAATTAGTTTGTAGTATACCGCTACAACTGTCAAAGAATGTTCAAGATCTCATATACAAAAAGACGAATCTGAATATTAAGATTCTTCAACAATCAAGCCTTCGCGAGATGAATTTGGTAAAGGTTGTGTTTTTATTCCTTAGCATTTCACTTAGAATATTGGGATATTTTTCATCAAAAAAATTCTAAGTGTTGGAGCGGAGTTTTTAAGTTTTTCGTCTAAATTATTTTTCAAAGTTTTAAGGTGCAGCATTTACTGGCAAAAATAAAAAAGAAAATTATTTATTTAATGGCTCATTCAAACGACAGCCTATGTCGTTCAAACGACATGCCATCTCACGCAAAGCTCGTTTGAGCGATGCGTGTCATCGTTTAAACGAGATATGCTCTCGTTTGATCGATCTGTCGCCTTAAGGTTTTGTGTGAATACACGTTAAACGAGGCTTATTTCGTTAAGAAGTCTTTTCGTTTTTTGTTCTGCAAATTGGCAGAACACTTTTGACTTCTTTATTTAGGGCTTTAAACCCTTGTTTTTCAATTCCCAAAAATCCCAATGTTTAGTTGAATTGTTTTGGAACCCAAGAACATACTTTTCTATTGTTCAACCTTTGTGGAGTGCGTCTCTACAACAAAAGACTGAGATCATTAAGGTTCGCTGCGTGTGGATCTTTACTGAAGATTGGACTGCGGTTCATGTGGGTTCGCTGCGTGGAATCCATTGCTGACTCTAGGCTGAGTGTTTATGTAGGTTTGTTGAGGTAAACTTATTGCAGATTTCATTGTAATTGTAAATTGCGATTTAATTATAGTGAAATAAAAGGTTTTGCCATGAGGGAATTTTTTCCTGAAATCTGTGCATTAGCATATCTGTGTTTATTGGTTTGACACACGAACACATGTAGATATTTGTTTAAAGGCTGAATTAATTTGATTCAAAAATTGACTCTAATCAAATAAGTTTGTGGCTGGAATTTGCGCCTTTATTTCAATCGGTATCGCATGGCGCATCATTTTTTTACAAATTGGTATCAGAACAGGTTACTCAAATTTACCGAGTATTTCAATTTTTCGCAAAATTGTGTGATATAGATTTTTTGGAAAAATCTATTTTGTGAAAAAATTGTCGCAATGTTTCCAAGGGAAAACTTATATAATCGGTTACCAATTTTTCACAGATCTAATTATGCTTACTGAAAAGCCCACGTGCGATCACATTTAAAACCAATCGATGAGAGAGTTTGGTTAATTTGTGAAAGAGGTTGGAATCCTCCCACTGTCACCACTAATAATGTCATGAATTCAAAACCTGTGTCAAACTGGACTGAGGATGAGTTTAGGTGGAGCACTTTTTATTCACGAGGACTTAGTGCAATTTTTGGACACATCATCCCTGACGAGTTTCGGCGTATTATGACATGCACTGATCTGGCATATATTCTTCCAATTTATCCCCTTAATTTAAAGGTTGTTATCGCTCCGCGAAGTGTAAAATGCATAGATTTATCCCATATATATGCTAATGACTTCTTCTAACATGTACATCGGGTTTCATGCATTTCTCCCCCTTTTCAGGTATTTAATGCATGAGAGAAAGAAACCGAAAGATAGAACAGAGAAGAAAAAAAGAAAAGTCGAAAGCGTAAAAGAGTCATTTACATCTAAAATCCAGATGAGGACCCAAAATAAAAGTTGAAGACCTCAAGTCTACAAGTACGTAGGAAGAAACGACGTCCAAATCCCATTCTAGATCAAAAGGTATGAGCCTATAAAGATGAGAGAAAATCAACTGAAACTAATGAGATAATGAAGAGAATTTGACGCATGAGGCGGACCGGACTGAAAAGAAAAGCTGCTAGATCGATCCAATGCCTTAAAACCCTCTAACAAATTTTGCATACCGAACCGATACGTTTTAGAGAAAAAACGGACCGATCCAGAATCCTTAAAACTCACTGGAAAATTTCATGAGGCGGACCGATCTGTTTAAGGAAGAAAAAGAATTGTTCTGGTTATCAGCGAACCGATCCGGTATTACCCGTCGGACTAGTCCGATGGAGATAATTTCTGAGATTCAGCTCCGAATTTAGAGTTTGACTCAACTACAACTCCTGATTTTTCATGATATATTTTAATTCTAGTTTTGGTTAGACATAAAGGGGGGTTCGAATTAATGGAATTTTTTGGGAACGGGGTTTTTAGAGAGAGAAAGCTCTCTCACTTGTATTGACAAACCCCTAGTTTGAAGTTTCATTATAAGATTCAGATTTGATTTTCGGATTCATTGAATGCAAGTAATTTCATTTCATTTAAATTAATCTCTTCCTCATTTAGTTAATTAATTCTCAATTCTTAGTGTGGATATCCCCGGATATATCCCCCCTCGCGGCACGACGAGAGGGGATCCCTCTAGGTCTCGCGCGTCCCTCTCGAGAGCGCTTCAAACGGCAATGAGGTGAAAAATATAAAGAGATAGAGTCGCCAGTCTATTTTACTAAAAATAGACAAAAGAAAAGGGAGTCATCCCGAAGGACAGCATCCAAAGACAAACTGATACATACGAAACCAAAATGATTCGAAAAGGGTCCGGAGGCTAAGTTACGAAATGGGAAGGTGTTAGGCACCCATTCCTCCCTTACGGTCTCTCATGGGTTGTTACTGTTTCCCCGTGATATGTGTGCATGTGTATATGTAGTGGAGATAGGAATCATCGACTTGTATCATGGAAGAGATAAAGCGAGTCATCTGTAGGAATGTTCCTAAAAAATAATATTAGAAAATAGGATTTATGCGATTATCCTAACGTCGATCATTATAAGGGAATGATAACGCATGTGGAATAATACGCCACTAAGAACAAATATATGTATATTTAAATATATAGAATCTAAGAGAGTTAAGTGTAAAGAACATGGAAAAAGTAGGGAAAGGACTCGAGTCTCAGGTTTTACCCCGAGACGCCTACGTAGCCTATAGAGGCATCCAAGTCCACGTAGTTCGTATGCAAAATGAGGGGAGGGATTTATCCCATAAATCCAATCGGGGACTTCTCTTGTATGTGTGTGTGTGTGTAAAAAAGTGTTTTAGTTGTGAGAAAACTGTGAGAATTCCCGTTTGAAATTTATGAGGAAATCCTCTTTTTCTTTTTTTTTTTTAGTTTTTATTTATATGAAAATAAGAGATGTGCAATAATACTAGATAAAAAGTATATTAAGATATGTGATGAGAGAATAAAAGTGCTAAGTAATAAATCAAGTTAATGCGAATTTATATGAATTTAAGGAGAGAGTTGAAAGAGTTGGACCTTCTTGGAGATCTTGAGCTTGATCTTGAATATTAGAGAGTAGCCCTTGCACTTGGATGATGATGGAGGGTATTTAATTCACTAATTTTGATGAAAAGGATGATGAAAAGCGAAGGTTGGAAAGGGATTTGGATGTGTAAATCACGCTGACTTCGAGAGAGGTTTTCTGGATTCGCTAAAATGATGTATTTCAGATCTGGGATCCCTTTGCAATGAGGTCAAGCCTACCTTTTTATAGGCCCAGAGCATTTTCGATCGGCATAGCCCTAGTCCTGCCAATCGACAGGTACATTTAGGCACACTACCGATAGGCAGGGTCTGGGACCTACCGTCTGGCAGTCTCTTTCAGGATCCTTCGGAAAATCGGTCGTTGAGCGCAAATCGTTGATCCGAATCGCACACGGGGAGAACCATTGGAAAGGTAATTCAGAGACCTTAGAAAGTACTTGGACTGCTCCGGAGTTTGGGAGTTGACTTTGGGTAAAATATGGCTCGAAAGCGCTCATCGGTCCTTTGGACGAGGAAACTTCGGACGCAAACGGATCGTTTGTCCGTATGGTAAGTCAGAATCGCTCACGGGGTGGACCGTTGGAAAGGTTAGGAGATGTACTTCGACATTCCAAAGAGTTTAGCCCGATTTGGGAAGTTGACTTTGGTCAATCGGTACCTGAAAGCATTCGGTGACCTTTCGAAGTAAAACGGATCGTTCGTCCATACCGTAAGTCAGAATCGCGCACGGGGTGGACCGTTGGAAAGGGGTTTTAGTTCCTTTAAAATATTCATTCAGTCTCGATCGAGATGAAGAGTTGACTTTGGTCAAACGGAGCTCGGGAGCGGTCGGTGGCCTCTTGATCGGGTTTCGAGGGAAAATGGGTCGTTCGTCCGCATGGTAAGTCAGAATCGTGCACGGGATGGACCGTTGGAAATGGCATTCAGTTCCCTTCGAAGATTTATTCAGTCTCAATTGAGCTAAAGAGTTTCACTTTTTGGTCAAACAGAGCCTGGGAGCGTTCGGTGGCCTCTAGGTCAGTACTCGGGGTATAATTTGGGTTTGAAATGATGAAGGGAGGTGCTAGGGACCATAGGAGAAGTTTGGGGGCATTAGAATGGGGTGTGTACAGGGCCCCTCGATGGGTGAATTTGGAACAAACGATAGCCGTCGAATAGACACCACTTGATGCCTTTGAAAGAGGATGATCGGAGGGTCGAGGTCGATTCTGAGGACCTAAGGATGAGGATAACCGATTTTGTGGGTCGAAACCGATTTTGAGGCCTTGAAGATGAGGGTGACCGATTCTGCGAGTCGAAGCCAATTTTGCGAGCTTGAAGGAACATGCTGTAATACCCCGTATTTTTGTGATAATTATTTTACGGGATTAATTAAATTAAATGCGTATTAATTGGAAATTAATCCGGATTAAAATACTAGCGAGTTGCGAGTTGATATTTGATTATATGTGCATATATGATTATATATGAATATCGAATTATGAAATTTGTCGTGAGATTGAAATACGGCAATTTGGAAATTTTGTTGAGACGCGTGTGACAGTCGCGTCATGGTATATAATTATGATAATTAAAAAGTGAATTTTATTTCTATTATCTGTATGGTCGTTTTGAGTGCGGCAATGCGTCCGGAAGGGTCGAAATAGTCAGAAAACACTAGCCGAGGTTTGGTTTGGGTCCCGGGGCATTTTTAGGCCATACCGGCAACGTATAAGGGTAGTTTGGTAATTTTGAATTTTGAGGAATTAAAAGCTACGAAAATTGGGAATTAATATCTGATTAGGCATTAACCCACTAAGCCACTAATACCCAAATAAGCTACGGAGGTTATTGTAAGTTGTTCCTAAATTTCTAAAGCACAAACCCTAGCCACCATTGTTACTTGGAGAAGAAAGCTTGTAGAAGGAGAGATAGAAGGATTCTGCCGAGAGAGAGAGAACCATCCATCAAATTCGTCATCAAATCCAGAGTTACCATTAAGGCAAGTGATTTAATTTCGTTTTTATAGAGAATGTTTCTTCCATGTGTAGGAATTGTTAAAAATCTGATTTGTTCTTGGGAGTTAATGAAAATCCATTAAATTGAAAATAGAAATTACATTCTTGATGAGGAAATTGCATGTAGATTGGTAGTTGATGATTATTCTGATGATATTACAATTAGTGTGAAACCAAAAACGGATTTTATTAGACTTCTAGATGATTTATAAATTCTAGGGTTCATGTGTTTGAAATTGGGGAAAATATGTAGAGATTTGATATTTGAATGATGTTAGGATGAATTAATACCCCCAAACATGTTAATATGTGACCTAAGGATGTTTAGGGACGATTAGGAACCTTAAACAATTGTTATATTGATGTTTGGATGAGATTTGAGGTGTAGAGAAGTTGGAAAAACGAAATTCAGAAATCTGGGCTCGAATCTGGTTGCTCGTTAGAAGACCTGCCCATATCGTTCGAATGAGCTTCTAATGAGTTGACCATTGACTTCTAACGAGGGTGAAGTTCGTTCGATAAGATCGTTCGAATGAGATCTCGTTAGAAATCCGACTTCGTTCAAACAAGATCTCGTTAGAAGACTCAGTTCGTTCAAACGAAGTCTCGTTCGAACAGCCTCGTTCGAACGAGACTTCGAACGAGTTGACAGTTTAGGCTTTTTAGCCTGTTTTGATCCCGAGTGCCCCGTAGGTAGAGATAGCCTTTCCTTGATGAGAAATTGATATATTTGGGATGTTTGGGATATTATGAGGAGTCAAACCTAGAAGTGTAGTTTGAACCTAAGGAAAAAAATATGAAGTTGGACGTGAGTGTCTATTACGATGTGAGCTATTGACGGCCTAATTAATTATATTAACCGGGAACATATAAATGGTGTAGTATTATATGTCAGTACGAGAAGAGATATGTACTAATATATTATAGTGATTACTAAGACGTGTGCATACTTAGTATATGTATTGATTTTATGTGTATGACATACCTACCATACTTGCTATCACGGGAGGTTTGCGTTCTCTTAGGGCCCTCTAATCCTTGTGTTGCCCGAATTTAGACTGGTTACCTCTATGAACATAGGTCAGAGAAGGACTTATTGGGATGTTAATAAGTCTGCTGATCGTGGGAGCGCAGGTATGTGCGTGACCCATGTGATGTGACTGTGTTCGCCTCCATTATTTGTGATGTTGTTATCTGTGAACTATTCCTGAGAGATTCGGAATATGTGATCCTTATATACGTGATGTACCTGGATGGATAGCAGAGTATGTGTGCACCGCAGCTAGTCTCGGGGTGCTTGTATTGTATATTTATGATGCGAATAATATACACTTAATTAATGGGAACTTTCATGTTAATATTGTGAATAAAATTATGGTATTGTTTTGAGAAAACATAACGGGTTAACCAATAGTGAAATGTAGTACATATTGAGAATCTGAGTTTAAGTAAAGCTCTATATTTATTTGGTAACGTTAGAATGTGATATGGAAATTGAGTAGTAAGAGGTAGAACTTATTACGTTTTGGTTAGATATATGTGTCATTTAGATGGGTAATGTACGTTAGCAGTGCACATGTAGTCGAGAGGTGAGAATTTCATGTGAGTGCACGTCCTAACATGTATTTTGCATTTAATGTTTTAATGTTATTAAAACACTTGCTGTTTTCAAAATATTTTCCACTTTCGGGCTCTGACCCATTTGCTTTCAAATCTATTTTTTGTAAAAACCATTTTAGGTGCCCAGCCACAAGGACACCATGCATAGGATTCTCATTCAGGTGACGAGCTGTAGCTGTTTGTGGAAGTTACAGGACTTTGGTTGTAGACGCTTCATCGATCTTGACTCGATATTTATCAGTTATCAGTTGTAGGGCATGTCACCCATTTCTTTTAGAGACTTTGCATTTATTTCAGTTATTCAGACTTTTGGCATGTAATTATTCAGGATTCAGACGTGTAGTATTATTTCCTTTTGTTGGGATTGTTGCGAGGAGTTTTCCTCCGAATTTATTATTATTATTGTTGGTTATTTCATTTCTTCGTATGGTGAATGGATTATGTTGACTCTTCCATTATTCTTTTATTGCATGTTAATCAGACTTAACTTAAAATTTGGCACTTACTTTTTAAATACTAGGTGGTTAGTAATTATTAAAATATTTTCGACAGTGATGCTATTAACTGAACCAACTTGGCATTTTGAATTAATTTAATAAAGGATTAGCTACCCGGTATTTAATTGGTCGAGGTGTCACAGGTGGTATCAGAGCATCAGGTTCTAGTGTCCTTTAGTATCTGAACGGCTTATTATGTTTTCCGCTGAGCTTCCTTTGATGTAGAGCCCTATATTTTAGGACTGTTGTATTCTTTTGTATATGCTACGTTCTTCAGCTATTATAAGTTTATAACTGCGAACTTATAAACTTCATTCTTATTTCAGATGCCTCCACGACGTGCACGAAGGGTTCCCAGGGATGCGACGCCAGAACCACAGCCCGCACCAGCTCAGGGCACGATGAATGCCGCCGAGGTTGCATCCATTGTGGCTCAGGCGGTAAATGCCGCAATAGTTGTAGTTCAACAGGCACCACCTCAGGCGTCGATAGCCGCGCCAGTTCAGGCTCATGCATTCCCGTCTGCTTAGGAACGTGTACGTGATGCTTTTCAGAAAGCACACCCTCCGGAGTTCGCAGGTAGCTCCGATGTCGTAGTTTCGAGTCAGTGGAGGAAGGATATACAGCGGCACTTGAGGATGTATGAGTGCACAGATGTCCAGAAGCAGATACTAGCTACTTTTAAGCTAGTGGGGTCAGCACTGCAGTGGTGGGAGTCTATTACCACCGTAGAGGAGAGGGATACTCTCACTATTCAGGAATTCTGGGTGCGATTTGACCGCAAGTACTTTCCGTCGGCTGTTCACACGGAAATGAGAAGAAAGTTGATGAGCCTCAAGCAAGAGGGTAAGACTGTGGCCGAGTATGAGGCCGAATTTACTGATCTTCTGAACATTGTTCCGGATGAGATACCGACGAAGGAGAAGAAGATACAGAAATTCACGGACGGGTTGACATGGAGGATTCGTCAGCACTTGTTAGGGAACCTCTCGTTAGCCACTTATTCTGATGTGGTTAACGCTGCATTGCTCCATTGCCAGGATCACCGCTTTCACATGGCTGAGGGCAAACGATCGGGAGAGTCTAGTCATCAGGGCAGGACTGGAGGAATGGTGCCAGTGGGGCACAATCTGTTCAGGGGCAGAGACAGGGTGATCAGGGTACTCAGCAGGGGGATCACAAAAGGTTCAGGTCAGGAAACTTCAGGCACGGACAGGGAGGTTTCCGGCAGGGCCATCAGGGTCCGAATGGCCATCAGCACCAGCAGGGTCAGAATGGTCAGCATCAGTTTCAGCAGGGCCAGCAGGGCCAGTGGAGGAATGGTAACGGCCACCAGGGCTGGGGGCAGCAGGGACCGAGAGGGGGGAACTTTCCGGGGAAGTGTTTTGTTTGTGGCAAGACTGGCCATAAACGCCAGGACTGTCCTGATAGGGGCAGGGCCCCACAGCAGCAGCAGGGTGCTCGACATGAGCCACAGAGGACACTTTTTCCACCAGCCCTCCTAGCTCCAGCCCAGGTGCCAGCTCTTCCAACCATTCCAGCAGTTCCTGTGCAGCAGGGACAGTTACAGTATGGACGTGTCTATAACGTCCACCAGGCAGCAGCTCCGTAGGCACCACCCGCGATTGAGGGTATGTTTCCTATCCATGGTACTATGGGTCGGGTTTTGTTTGATACGGGGGCAACGCATTGCTTTATAGCTACACATTTTGCGAAAGTTTTAGGGTTATTAGCTACGGCAGAGAGCACAGTGACGTGTGTAGACTCACCATTGGGGAGTGGGTCACTTATTTTCTTTATATGCCAGGGAGTGGGGGTATAGATTGGTAGTCTGGTATTACCTGCAGATATGTTGGTATTAGATATGCATGTTCACGATGTGATTATCGGTATGGATTGGCTCGCTGATTATAGAGCCATGATTGATTGCTTCGGTGGGAGCATTGTTTTTGCCATTCCGGGGCAAGAGATGTTTGTAGTGGCGATGCCTCGCCCAGAGGGAGGCTCGACCGCTCATTTGTATTACCTAGAGGAGGATACCTCTAAGGAGGTTGTGATTCCTTTAGATTCGATCCCAGTTGTCAGGGAGTATTCTGATGTGTTTCAGGAGATACCAGGCCTACCCCCCAGTCGAGAGATAGACTTTGTTATAGACTTATTACCAGGTACGAGACCTATAGCACGCGCACCGTACCGTATGGCTCCAGCTGAGATGAGGGAGTTACGGGATCAGATTGAGCAGTTGTTGGGTCAGGGGTTTATTCGGAGGAGTACTTCACCGTGGGGTGACCCTGTGTTGTTCGTGAAGAAGAGAGATGGTTCACTGAGATTGTGTGTGGACTACCGAGAATTGAATAAGGTCACGATACGGAATAAGTATCCGTTGCCTCGAATCGATGACTTATTCGACTAGTTGAGAGGAGATTCTTTCTTCTCAAAGATTGATTTGAGATCGGGATACCATCAGTTGCGAATCAGGGAGGAGGATGTCTTAAAGACTGCATTCTTGTCGAGATATGGTTCTTACGAATTTTGGGTTATGCCTTTTGGTTTGACCAACGCTCCAGCAGTGTTTATGGACTTGATGAATAGAGTGTTCAGGGATTTCCTAGATCAGTTTGTCATTGTCTTCATTGATGATATTCTGGTTTACTCCCAGACAGAGGAGGAGCACGCCGAGCATTTGAGGCAAGTTTTGCAGACACTTCGTCAGAACGAGTTGTATGCAAAGTATGAGAAATGCGGGTTTTGGCTGAAGGAGGTCCAGTTTTTGGGACATATTATCTCCGATCGAGGAATATCTGTTGATCCGGGGAAGGTATCTACGGTGAGGGAGTGGGGACAGCCCATGACACCGATAGAGATTCGTAGTTTCTTGGGCCTAGCAGGATACTACAGAAGCATCAATCGGGGATTCTCGAAGATTGCAGGTCCTTTGACACATCTGACTCGTAAGGGTGTGTCATTCATCTGGAGTGATGCCTATCAGTTGGCATTCGATGAATTGAAGGATAAGTTGACCTCAGCACCTGTGTTAGCGTTGCCGAGACCGGGAGTTGAGTATTTAGTTTACACCGATGCGTCCTTGCAAGGACTTGGAGGTGTATTGCAGCAGGAGAGTCAGGCCATAGCTTATGCTTCCCGTAAGCTAAAGCCTCACGAGAAGAATTACCCCACTCATGACTTGGAGTTGGCGGCAGTTGTATTTGCCCTTCGGATATGGAGACATTATCTTTTGGGAGAGAAGTTTCGGTTGTTCACAGACCACAAATCCCTACAGTACCTATTCACGCAGAAGGAGTTGAATATGCAGCAGCGAAGGTGGCTAGAGTTTGTGAAGGACTACCAGTTTGATATCCAGTATCACCCGGGGAAGGCTAACGTGGTAGCAGACGCGTTGAGCCGTAGGCCAGCAGATGAAGTGGCAGAGGTGTGGAAGGCCAAGTGGAAAGAATTGGGACACCAGGATGCAGTGGCCCGATCATTCATGTCGGTAATGACTATTACGCAGCAGATTGTCACGAGAGTGGTAAAGGCACAAGCAGATGACTCATTCTGTCAGGAGCTGATAGTTCGATTACTAGCAGAGGGAGCCGAATCCTATACCGTTAGCTCAGACGGGGGATTGCGCTTCAATGGGAGATTGGTAATCCCGGAAGGGGAGGAATTGCGGCACGAGGTGATGGCAGAGTTGCACGGCTCACGATTCGCGGTACATCCCGGTGGGGACAAAATGTACCAAGACATGAGACGTCAGTATTGGTGGAGCGGGATGAAGAGAGATATTGCCGAGTTTGTTTCTAAATGCCCCACTTGTCAGCTTGTAAAAGTGGATCATCAGAGACCGGCAGGACTGCTACAGCTGTTGGAGGTCCCGATGTGGATGTGGGAGAGCATATCCATGGACTTTATCACGGGATTGCCTACGTCACAGAGAGGTCACGACTCCATTTGGGTAATTGTGGACAGGTTGACCAAAGTCGCACATTTTCTACCCGTAAGGACAGACTAGGGGTGGCCATAGGCCCGAGGCCCGCCAAGCCCGCCCAACCTGCCCAATAAAAAAATAGGGCTTAGGTAAGGTAAATAGGCCCGCAAAGCGGGCTTGGAAAAATTTTATAGGCCCGATTTTTTTTCGGGCGGGCTTGGGCACGAGTTCTTAAGCCCGATGAGGCCCGGCCCGAGGCCCGAAATATATATATATATATATATATATATATGTGGGGGGGGGACTTCTATAAATATAAAAACGTATACCAAGTCTTTTCATGTAAAGTGAGAAACTTTATATATGGACTTTGTAATATATAGAGTTTAAAACAGATTTTTAATTAAAAAAATTGGTCTTTAAATAAAAAAATAGGTATTTTAATTTTTAAAAAAAATCTTTTAATTAACATAATAGGGCCCGATCGGGCGGGCCTGGGTAAAGAGCTTTCAAATCTGGGCGGGCTTGGGATTACATAATAAGTCCCGATCTAGGCCCGAGCGGGCTTGGGATAACACTTAATTTTTCAAGCCCGGCCCCAGCCCGATCGGGCCTGCCCAGGCCCGGCCCACGGCCACCCCTAGGACAGACTACACTGCGGGATAGTATGCCCAGCTCTTTATTTCAGAAATAGTGAGACTTCACGGTGTGCCCTTAAATATCGTGTCTGACCGAGACAAGATATTTGTTTCACGGTTTTGGGAGAGTTTTCAGGAGGCCATGGGCACGGAATTGCGGTTGAGTACGGCGTATCACCCGCAGATCGATGGGCAAACCGAGCGTACAAACCAGATGTTGGAGGACATGCTACGTATGAGTATCATTGATTTTGGGGGTGGATGGGAGCAGTATCTTCCACTGGTGGAGTTTGCTTACAACAACTCCTACCAGTTCACCATTGGCATGGCTCCATTTGAGGCGTTGTACGGTAGACCTTGTCGTTCCCCAGCATGTTGGTTGGAGGTGGGGGACAACAAACTACTTGGGCCAGAAGTGATTCAGGATACTTCGGCGAGGATAGAATTGATTCGGAGTCGCATTCGGGTAGCTCAGGATCGGCAGAAGAGCTATGTTGATGCGAAGAGGTTCTTTAGAGAGTTTCAAGTGGGGGACCAGGTTTTTCTCAGAGTATCTCCTATGAAGGGGATTATGCGTTTCGGGAAGAAAGGGAAGTTGGCACCGAGATATGTGGGACCATTTCCTATTATTGAGCGGATTGGACCGGTTGCGTATAGGCTTGGATTACCGGAGCATTTACATCGGATTCACGATGTGTTTCATATTTCCTCGCCAAGGAAATATCTTAGAGATGATTTGGCTCATTCTCACATCGCTTTGGAGGACATCGATCTCCATCCGGATAGCTCCTACGAGGAAGGGCCGATTGCGATTTTGGACCGAAGTGAGCGAAAACTGCGGTCAAAGATAGTTCCGTTAGTGCGTGTTCAGTGGCGACATCATAATGTCGAGGAGTCCACATGGGAGCGCGAGGATGAGATGCGCGAACGTATCCAGAGTTGTTCTTACCAGGTACATTCTAGTTCCGAATTTCGGGACGAAATTCAGTTATTAGGGGGGAAATATGTAATACCCCGTATTTTTGTGATAATTATTTTACGGGATTAATTCAATTAAATGCGTATTAATTGGAAATTAATCCGGATTAAAATATTAGCGAGATGCGAGTTGGTATTTGATTATATGTGCATATATGATTATATATGAATATCGAATTATGAAATTTGTCGTGAGATTGAAATACGGCAATTTGGAAATTTTGTTGAGACGCGTGTGACAGTCGCGTCATGGTATATAATTATGATAATTAAAAAGTGAATTTTATTTCTATTATCTGTATGGTCGTTTTGACTGCGCCAACGCGTCCGGAAGGGTCGAAATAGTCAGAAAACACTAGCCGGGGGTTTGGTTTGGGTCCCGGGGCATTTTTAGGCCATACCGGCAACGTATAAGGGTAGTTTGGTAATTTTGAATTTTGAGGAATTAAAAGCTACGAAAATTGGGAATTAATATCTGATTAGGCATTAACCCACTAAGCCACTAATACCCAAATAAGCTACGGAGGTTATTGTAAGTTGTTCCCAAATTTCTAAAGCACAAACCCTAGCCACCATTGTTACTTGGAGAAGAAAGCTTGTAGAAGGAGAGATAGAAGGATTCTGCAGAGAGAGAGAGAACCATCCATCAAATTCGTCATCAAATCCAGAGTTACCATTAAGGCAAGTGATTTAATTTCGTTTTTATAGAGAATGTTTCTTCCATGTGTAGGAATTGTTAAAAATCTGATTTGTTCTTGGGAGTTAATGAAAACCCATTAAATTGGAAATAGAAATTACATTCTTGATGAGGAAATTGCATGTAGATTGGTAGTTGATGATTATTCTGATGATATTACAATTAGTGTGAAACCAAAAACGGATTTTATTAGACTTCTAGATGATTTATAAATTCTAGGGTTCATGTGTTTGAAATTGGGAAAAATATGTAGAGATTTGATATTTGAATGATGTTAGGATGAATTAATACCCCCAAACATGTTAATATGTGACCTAAAAATGTTTAGGGACGATTAGGAACCTTAAAAAATTGTTAGATTGATGTTTGGATGAGATTTGAGGTGTAGAGAAGTTGGAAAAACGAAACTCAGAAATCTGGGCTCGAATCTGGTTGCTCGTTAGAAGACCTGCCCAGGTCGTTCGAACGACCTCGTTCGAACGAGCTTCTAACGAGTTGACCATTGACTTCTAACGAGGGTGAAGTTCGTTCGATAAGATCGTTCGAACGAGATCTCGTTAGAAGACTCAGTTCGTTCGAACGAAGTCTCGTTCGAACAGCCTCGTTCGAACGAGACTTCGAACGAGTTGACAGTTTAGGCTTTTTAGCCTGTTTTGATCCCGAGTGCCCCGTAGTTAGAGATAGCCTTTCCTTGATGAGTAATTGATATATTTGGGATGTTTGGGATATTATGAGGAGTCAAACCTAGAAGTGTAGTTTGAACCTAAGGAAAAAAATATGAAGTAGGACGTGAGTGTCTATTACGATGTGAGCTATTGACGGCCTAATTAATTATATTAACCAGGAACATATAAATGGTGTAGTATTATATGTCAGTACGAGAAGAGATATGTACTAATATATTATAGTGATTACTAAGACGTGTGCATACTTAGTATATGTATTGATTTTATGTGTATGACATACCTACCATACTTGCTATCACGGGAGGTTTGCGTTCTCTTAGGGCCCTCTAATCCTTGTGTTTCCCGGATTTATACTGGTTACCTCTATGAACATAGGTCAGAGAAGGACTTATTGGGATGTTAATAAGTCTGCTGATCGTGGGAGCGCAGGTATGTGCGTGACCCATGTGATGTGACTGTGTTCGCCTCCATTATTTGTGATGTTGTTATCTGTGAACTATTCCTGAGAGATTCAGAATATGTGATCCTTATGTACGTGATGTACCGGGATGGATAGCAGAGTATGTGTGAACCGCAGCTAATCTCGGGGTGCTTGTATTGTATATTTATGATGCGAATAATATACACTTAATTAATGGGAACTTTCATGTTAATATTGTGAATAAAATTATGGTATTGTTTTAAGAAAACATAACGGGTTAACCAATAGTGAAATGTATTACATATTGAGAATCTGAGTTTAAGTAAAGCCCTCTATTTATTTGGTAACTTTAGAATGTGATATGGAAATTGAGTAGTAAGAGGTAGAACTTATTACGTTTTGGTTAGATATATGTGTCATTTAGATGGGTAATGTACGTTAGGAGTGCAGATGTAGTCGAGAGGTGAGAATTTCATGTGAGTGCATGTCCTAACATGTATTTTGCATTTAATGTTTTAATGTTATTAAAACACTTGCTGTTTTCAAAATGTTTTCCACTTTCGGGATCTGACCCATTTGCTTTCAAATCTATTTTTTGTAAAAACCATTTTAGGTGCCCAGCCACAAGGACACCATCCATAGGATTCTCATTCAGGTGACAAGCTGTAGCTGTTTGTGGAAGTTATAGGACTTTGCTTGTAGACGATTCATTGATCTTGACTCGATATTTATCAGTTATCAGTTGTAGGGCATGTCACCCATTTCTTTTAGAGACTTTGCATTTATTTCAGTTATTCAGACTTTTGGCATGTAATTATTCAGGATTCAGACTTGTAGTATTATTTCCTTTTGTTGGGATTGTTGCGAGGAGTTTTCCTCCGGATTTCTTATTATTATTGTTGGTTATTTCATTTCTTCGTATGGTGAATGGATTATGTTGACTCTTCCATTATTCTTTTATTGCATGTTAATCAGACTTAACTTAAAATTTGGCACTTACTTTTTAAATACTAGGTGGTTAGTAATTATTAAAATGTTTTCGACAGTGATGCTATTAACTGAACCAACTTGGCATTTTGAATTAATTTAATAAAGGAGTAGCTACCCGGTATTTAATTGGTCGGGGTGTCACACATGCTAGGGATGGTCTTAAAGGAAAGATTTAGGTCAATTCCGAGGACTTACAGCAATGATGGGGGTGACCAATTCTGCGAGTCAAAGCGAATTCTACGGGCTTAAGGTGAGATGACCAATTCTACGGGTCAAAGCCAATTCTGCGGGCTTTAGGTGAGATGACCAATTCTGCGGGTCGAAGCCAATTCTGTGGGCTTAAGTTAGGGATGACCAATTCTGAGGGTCGAAGCCAATTCTACGATCTTATGTTTGAGATGACCAATTCTGCGGGTCGAAGCCAATTCTTCGGGCTTAAGGTGAGATGACCAATTATACGGGTCGAAGCCAATTATACGGGCTTAAGTTGAGATGACCAATTCTGAGGGTCAAAGCCAATTCCGCGGGCTTATAGGTGACGATTTAAGACCGAGGTCAATTCCAACTTAGGAGAGGTGATGAATGAGGATCGAGGTCAATTCTGACCTAAGAGAGGTGACGGCCGAGGACCGAGGTCAATTCTAAGGTTACGATCCAAGACCGAGGTCAATTCTGACCTAAAAGAGGTGATGACCAGAGACCGAGGTCAATTATGACCTAACTAAGGTGACGATTTAAGATCGAGGTCAATTCTGACCTAAGAGCGGTGTACATTTCCTTCGGGAAAATCAGGGATTTTACTGGGGATAAAGATTGGATTTTGGGTTCCGCTCGGGAATAGCGAATGAGTTGGGGAAAATTTAGAGCGTCCTTTGGAGATATTGATGGGGAGAATGATTCTCTGAAATTCCATCGAGGAAATTACCTCGTGATTTTGTTTTGAGCTGGGGAGCCGATTGCTGGGGAAATCCTTGTGTCTTTTGGAGACATTGCCGGGGGAATAGCCAACCTGATGTTGGGGAAGCAATTAGGTGGTCCGAGGTTTGAACGTATTTCTCGGGGAAATTTGAGACCTTTGGGAAATAGGATATGATCCTGAAGTTTTGGATATTTTGGAGGTCCTCTGGGGACGTTGCCAGGGAGAGATTCGCTTGGCTTTTAAGAGTTCCGCTGGGGAAATAAGGGTTCCACTTGGGGGAGTGTGAAATTTTCTTGGTGAAAATGTTCTAAGTCATTTACAGGATTTTTAAGAATTTTCTGAGGATTTTTCAGGGTTTTCTGGTATTTTTGTGAGTTTTTGTACGAAAATTTAATGGGGGTGCCGACCGGCATGGTGTAAAGGGTGCCATTCGGCAGTGGCACGGACTTTTGAGCTGCCTCTAGAAGGTAAAGGGTCAGTGCCGATCGATGGGTGGGGGTACAATGCCGATCGGCATGACCCTTGGCATCTTATAAAAAGGGGCGGGTTCCCCTCATTTTTCACACCTTCTTGCCTTCTCACTTTTTGTGACTTTCTTCTACGAATCGTTTTAGCATTCCGTAATCTAAAAAATGGCTGCTTTTGTGAGCACTGCAGTACACCGGGAGTGGTTGGTTGTTGACGACTGGGCGAACATGGAATGGAGGGCCAGGGCGCCACTTGCTTTGGGGAGAGAGAACTCTTTTGATGAATTCGAGCCAGTTACGGGTGAGAGGACCTTGCTGCGGGAGTCGTCGCGTCATCACTCTTTGAGGGTGGTGAACCCCGGAGGTTATGTAAGTAAAATGACTTTTGGCATTCTTTCTTGGTGATTTTCCCTTTTTCCTTGGATTCTGACGAGGTTTTTATCTTTTGGAAGTCTGATGTCTCTTTGAATAACATGCGTGCCCGCGGGACGACGAGGCTTAAGGATGTCTGGGAGCATCTTCCACCTGTGGTGCATTGGGTGGTATCATCAGTGAGTTTGGGGAGGTTGGCGTTTGCACTGGATGAGACGCCTCGTTCGACAGCGGTCTTGTGCGCTCTGGGGAGAGATGGTGGGATGCGACCCACACCTTCCATTTTGATTTTGGGGAGATGACTGTGACTCCCATAGATGTATAGCATGCTGGGGCTGGATTGTGATGAGGAGCAGATAGAGGTGGATCGCTCCCTGCGTGTGAGACCGGAGGCGGTGCGGGCGGCGCTTGGTGACGTAGAGAGGATATTATCTGGGGATTCCATTCGAATTTCCCTGTTGAAGGATGTTTTATTGGGTAGGGTGGTTGACGTGGAGGAAGGGCTGCAGGTGAGGCAGATGGCCCGATTATTTATCTTGATAGTGATTGGGGATTTATGGTGGCATCGAGCGGCAACGTTGTCCACTTGTGGTTCTTGCCGTACTTGAGGGTGTTTTAGAATATCCCTTTCTATGATTGGGGGAGCCTGACTTTGGCGACCCTCTATTTTTCTCTGGATGCATTCAGTCGGTGCTGCCGCTAGACTTTTACTGGAGCCATGTATCTCCTTGAGGTATTCTTTAATTTGGGCATTTTCCTTTCATGCATTCGCACGTTCCTTATTCGTCTCACTTTTTTTATTGCAAGTTCTTGTCCTTGGCAGACGTGGTTCTATGAGGTGATTGGGTGTAATACCCAGCTGATCGCTCTGAAGGATGAGACTGTTGGGGACTTCTGTCATTTGTATCGATGGCGCAAGGCCAATCGACAGTTAAGGGGATCTCTTTCTCTAGAGGCGATGCGTCAGGTCTTGAATGGCCTAACTAGTGATAGGGTAAGACTTTTCCTTCTTCAGTTATGTTCCTTGTATGCTCTGATTCCATATTGGCTCATGTCTAATGGGGATTTTTCAGGTGACTTTTTACCCTTGCGGGATTGCTATTCAGGATACAGTGTTAACTGGGGTGAATGCACAGTTGTGGCGCTTACTGGCGCATGAGTTTGGACACTCTTGGTATCTCAGGGAGAGGGTGGTTCGACAGATCGCTGAGGAGGAGGTGGTGGTGCCACCTGCGCAGCCTCCTATGTCTATGAGGCGGGAGTGGCTGCTGCCGGAGGATGCGAGGATCGTGGCGATGATCGGTGAGTCCTACCTGTTGTACACCAATACAACTGCGTCGTATGATTATATGGACTTTGTGACGAGTTGGCTAATGGCGCCCAGCATATATGATGCCTTGCCTTTCCCTCCTACGGGTTCGAGTCGGCTAGTGGGGTCCTCCCACAGCGGTGGTGGTCCGTCGACGTCTACGGTGGCGGTGAATTCAGAGGTTCCCTTCGTGTTGTTACATACCCCTTCGTACAACATTCGGAAGGTTGATGGAGGGATGGTGCCTATGTTGCATCGTCCTCATGCGATGGATCCGAACGAGTTGGGATTGACAGAGGAGGTCCTTCATCATGTGGTATACCTTTTTATTCCTCTCTTTCTTTATTTTTGATTTCTTTTCTGCTTTAATATCGATTCTGCCTTTTTTTTACAGTAAGTCCGTGTGTCGACCACTTAGCTAAGGGACATCAGGGACTGGATATATTCGGCGACTGCCCATATTCGGGATGTGATCTTGATTCTTTCTTTCTTGGTTTCGTCTGCTTCGTCCGGGGAGGAGTCTGGCTCGGGTAGTGGTGGTGCGTCGTCTCATCATAGGGGAAAGAGAGCGCGTCGCAGGGGTGAAGTTTAGGTTAGAGGCAGAGAGAGAGAGAGAGAGAGAGAGAGAGATTGTGGGTTCGAGCTGTGTCCCGTTGTTTTTGCTTTTCTTTATTTCCTGTAAATTTTGATGTAACACAGAAAAGCATATATATGCAATGCAATGGGATTTTTTTTATTATCTTCTGTTAATGATGAATTAATGCATGCACTTCCGCTTTTTTACTTTGCTGCTGAGATCATAAAAAGAGATATTTTTGGGATTTTGAAGGAAAGTTTTAAAGGTGAGAAATTATACGAGGGATTTTTGAAATTCTGTTGAGAATATCAATTTATTTTAAATGAGTTATTAATTTTGACAAAAGAGGAAAAAGGAAAAATTCCAAAAATAGGGGGTTACCGATCGACAAGCCCCTTGTCCTGCCTATCAGCAATTAAGTCCAGTCCCATCAATTCAAAGTTTTGATGGGAATCCCCTTCAGCCTTTTGTACTTTATAGGGCAGGATTCCCTCCGATTTCTGCAGGGGTTATGTCTTTTGTGAGGGTTTCCAAGTATAAAGAGGGGTAAGAGTGGAGTTTTTTCCTCACACCTTCACATCTTAACTTTCTTATTATGTGAGATGGCTCTCCCTGGTAGTGTTGAGTTTGCCAACTACCTCGAGACTTTGGAGGCGATGTGCTCCTATAATGTCGACTACGATGCTTATAACATGCATCGAGTTTCTTTATGGCGTACTCGGCCCATAGAGTGGAACATGCTGATGGCAGCGGTACAATTCTGGTACCCCTAAGACCATGTATTTCGTTTTGGCTTGGAAGAAGTCTGTCCGACTTATGAGGAATTTTCTGCCATGTCGGGGATAAATCCCAGCGTTGCTACGGCTTTACCTGAGTTTTCCCGTTCTCCCTGGGAGTTGTTGGTTGGGTTCTTTGTATTTTATGATCGTCGGCCAGATCACTGGTGGCTGGAGGTATGATCTCTCTTCCGGCGGTGTTGCGGTTCTTGCATTTGCAGGAGGTTGGTGATGTTGGATATGCCGGAGTTGTCATTCTAGGCTTGGTTTCAAAATTATTGCTGGTGACCGGGGAGCTGCTGGTGGACCCACAACTTACAGTTGTTACTTCATGGATGTCCTACCGTCGTAATCCTACGGCAGTGATACTGGCGGAGACTTTGAATGGCTTATATGTCTGGCGATAAGGTCGTTCTGACTTTCTAATGGGTAGCCCTATAATGTTGTTCATGTGGTTGTCTGAAAGATTTCGCTTGTTAACTTCTTCGAAATACCCTTTATTGGTTGTACCTAATTTCTTCTCGCGTCATTTTATCAGCGTTGGCTTGGATATTGAGAGCTAGGAGAACTGGTTTGTGGAGCATGGGGCTCTAAATCTGTATTGGTCAGTGCCTTGGTGGGGACAGCTACTGCCTATTCTGGAGCTGGGAGAATATCCGTACGTTCGGCTGGTTGGTCTCAGACAAACCTCTTTTTATTTCTCTTGGTGGCTTTTGTGCCAATTTGGCTGGGAGCCAGTCGTGCCACCTCGGACATTAGATTTCTCTCCGGTAGAACATTTGACAGAGCGTCTGCGCATGCGGTTGGCTCTTTGTGGGAGATTCGGCGTCCATCGACCCGTCCCTCTCAATATGTTGGGAGAGTTTGACATATCCCTGGGGATTATATGAAGTGGTTGTGGAGGAGAGTAATTAGCAAGATGTTGGAAGTGGAGACTGGACAAATATGGCTTGCCTTATCGGATACCATGGAAGGAGGTGTAGTAGTTTTTCCGAGGTTGGTTCGAGCTTATCGTTCCATGGAGCGTCTGCGACACTCTATTCATGCAGGGGAAACTTGGGGGCCCCAGGATGTAGATGACGATGACGGAGCAAGCTCCTCTGGTAGCTGTGGGTAGGACTCTCGGAGAGTTTGTTTTGTAATGGGGAATAAATTTGGGAATTTATTTGGCTTTGAAGGTAGGGGAGGGAATTATACATTCCTTTTCTTATGTAATTTGCACTGTAACTTCTTATTAATGAAATAAACAAGTTTTTGATCATCCATTCGTGCCTTTTTGATGAAATTTGTATTTTGAATTATCTATATCGATCGCTAAGGCATGCATAATCCTTTTGTTTAAGTATATGTTAAAGTGAATTGTCGTTCTCGGAGATAAGAAAGGAATAGTTTTTTTTAGAAAAAGAAGGGGACATGCTCATGTAAGACGTATGAGCTGCCTACGTACCTATGGAGGTTTTTGTAAGTTTTTAATATTTATGAGAATGATTTTTACAGAGGATCAGGCCCACGTAGTTCTGGGTAGAGGGAAAGGAAGATTTTTTTTTTATTTTTTTTATTATTTTTTTTAGAATAGAAGGGAGATGAGAAGAGTCGTAGCGCGCCGTGATTTCAGACTAGGGGTAGAATTTCTTGAGATGGTCCAGGTTGACCGGACAAACCATCTCTTCTCCATCTAGATCGATGAGCATGGCGTCACCGCCGGATAAGATCTTCTTGATAATGTATGGGCCGCTCCAATTGGGCTTGAATTTCCCTATGGGGTCTCAGATAGGTTCTATTATTTCATTGAGGGCTAAATCCCCCTCTTAGACACCGCGGTCCTTGACTCTCTTATTGAATGATTGGGATATTTGGCGATGGTATCCTTGTATGTGGTATAAATCTTTCAATCTCCTTTCATCTAGGAGTGTCAGCTCGTCAAGATGGCTTTGGCACCAGTCTTCTTCCCTGTCCTTGCTTTCAAGCATGATGCGCAACGAGGGTATTTCTAGCTCCACGGGTAGGACTGCTTCCATGCCGTAGACAAGAGAGTAAGGGGTAGCCCCATTAGAGGTTCGGTATCCCTAGAGGGCGTATAGGATTCTGTTATCCCAATCTCGACACCTTTCGGTCATCTTACTGATGATGGCTTTAAGGTTTTTGTTAGCGGCTTCGACTGCACCATTGGTTTGAGGTCGGTAAGGAGAAGATTTTTGTCACTGGATCCCATACTCATTGACCACTTCTGTGACTTCTGCCTCAAAATTCAAACTGTTATCTAACACTTGCTCGTGAGGGACCCTATAACGGCAGATGATGTTTTTCTTGATGAATTTGGCCACTTTCTTGGCATTCAGAACTGTGTATGACTTAGCTTCGACCCATTTGGTGAAGTAATCAAAGGCAACCAGGATGAACTCATGCCCGTCGGAGGCCTTGGGTGTAACTTTCCCTATGATGTCGATACCCCAGCTGGAGAACGGTCAGGGATAAGCCATGTTATATAATTCATACGGAGGCAAGTGTTGAAGGTTGGAGAACTGTTGGCATTTGAGGCATCTCGGGACATAGGCGGTGCAATCCTAGATCATGGTGGTCCAATAGTAGCCTTGGCATATGATCTTCTTAGCAAGCATGTGACCGTTCATGTGGGGTTCACATTCCCCGCTGTGGATTCTTTGCATCACCTCTTCAATGTCAGCCCCTGCGATGCAGTGTAGATGGGTTCCATCAAAGTTTCTTTTTTACAGTGCTTTGTGAAAGATGATGTATTGGGCGGCCAACCTTCGGAGGGTTTCTCGGTCTTTCTTGTTAGAACCCTAGACATACTTACCATGCTTGAGGAGGTGTCAGATATCATAATACCAGTAGTTGGCTAGCTCAGGATTTTCTTTGGTGATGAGCTCAATATGGTATCAATGGGTTGGTTTATCTTGCTTTTGGACCAGGAAGGGGGCCATTGTTATTCCTTCGGGCATGTCGACCATGGAGGCCAAGGTATCAAGGGCATCGGATAGATTATTCTTTGCTCTAGGTAGGTAGTGGAAGGTGATATCTTAGAATTAGGAGGCTAGTTCTTCTGAGTGGGCATGGAAGGGTTGGAGTTTCTCGTCCTTGACTTTCCATTTTCTGAGAACTTGACCAATGATGAGGGAAGAATCCCCATAGACATCTAGGCATTGAATTCCTTTCTTGAAAGCAACTTTGAGGCCTACCGTACATGCCTCGTATTCAGTCATGTTGTTGGTGCAGGGGAAATCCAACTTGATGGCGATGGGAGTGTGGAAGTCATCTGGGGCGATCAAAAGTATCCCAATGCCGTATCCTTTTTTTTTGCAGCGCCATCAAAGAATATTTTCCATTGGAGATTATCCTAGGTAGTGCAAAGGATGTTTTCATCTGGGAATTCGGAGATCCAGACACCAGTTTCATCCAAGGGGTAATCAGCGAGGTAGTCAAAGATGGATCTTCCTTTCATAGCTTTCTGCGTAACGTACACGAAGTCGAACTCTGCTAGGAGCATCAACCATCGGGCCATTCAGCTGGATAAGATGGGTTTCTTAAGAAGGTATTTGATGGGGTCCATTCGAGATACAAGTCTAATGGGGAAGGCGAGCATGTAGTGTCGTAAGTTTTGGGTGACCCAGACAAGTGCGATACATGCCTTTTCTAAAGCAGTGTAGTTAACTTCGTATCTGGACAATTTGTGACTGGCATAATAGATGACTCTTTCTTTACGAGAATCTTTAAGGTATTGGGTTAGAAAATCCCCAACTCCAGTGTCGGTTATGGTTAGATATAGGAGCAAAGGGAGACCAGGATGTGGTAGCATGAGTACCGAGGGTTGGGTCAGATATTAGTTAATTCGATCAAAAGCTTCTTGGCAGGTCTCGTTCCAAACCTTGGTTGAATCCTTTCGGAGTAGTTTGAAAATGGGTTCGCAGATGGAGGTTAACTGGCTGATGAACCGGCCGATGAATTGTAATTTCCCAAGGAAACCTCGAACTTCTTTCTCCGTTCGGTAAGGTGGCATCTAAAGTATAGCTTTCAGTTTGGCAGGATCTGCTTCTATCCCTTTCTCACTGATCATGAATCCCAAGAGTTTTCCCTTTGTAACCCCGAAAATGCATTTCTGTGGATTGAGTCTCATCTGATACTATCGCAGTCGCTCGAAGAACTTTCGAAGAGCGGGGACATGTCCTTCTCTAGTCTTGGATTTAATAATCATATCATCCATATATACCTCAACTTCTTTATGAATCAGATCGTGCATGATGATTGTGGCAGCCCTCTGGTAGGTAACCCCAGCGTTCTTGAGACCAAATGGCATGACAATGTAGCAAAAGGTTTCCCATGGGGTGATGAACGCATTTTTTTCTTGGTGATCTGGGTGCATTTCGATTTGGTTGTATCCAGCAAACCCGTTGATGAATGACTTGAGAGCATGACTGGCCGTGTTGTCCACGATCATATTGATATTGGGTAGCGGATAATCATCTTTTGGAGAGGCTTTGTTCAAATCCCAGTAGCCTTAACACATCCGAACCTTCCCTCCTGATTTCGGCACAGTCACTACATTGGCCAGCTATGTAGGATATTCAATCACACGAATAAAGCCTATGTTCAGTTGTTTGGCCACCTCTTCTTTGACTTTGAGCGACCATTCGGTGCAGAGCTTTCTCAACCTTTGTTTAACCGGCTCGTAATCTGAAAGAGTGAGGATCTCATATTGAGCTATTTCGGGGTCAATGCCGGACATATCATCATAGGACCATGCGAAGACATCCACAAATTCCTTTAATAATTTTTCGAGTTGTGCGCGCTTATGCTCATCATGGGTAGCCCCTATCCTAATCTCGCATTGTTATCTACTAGAACTGAGGTTAATAATAACAGTCTCTTCTTCATTAACTTGAACGCGGTTATGTTGTTTATTATTAACCTTATTTGGATTAGTTAAAAATTATTCATTTGCAAAATTATCATCATCAAAAGTTTGATTAGAATCTAAACAGTTAATGTTAGGTACAGCAAGATACTCAAAATCTTTGTTTATTTCATTGATAAGAAAAACAACATTTAGAAACTCATCAAAGGAGGACTTGATTACATTTAAGCAAGGATAGATAACAGAAGAGAAAATAAGGTAAACATTGGGATTAGGTGGGATTCCAACAGGAAGAACCGGCGCAGCATGCCAGTTGAGGAGAGGTGTATCAGTAACTTTAATCATGTAGGATGGATCCAGTGATGTAGTGCTTGAGTGAACCACGTAAAGTGTCAGCCCTAGTTCTATAAGTTGAACGAGTCCTCGGAGTCACTTTCTTCGGTATCTTTGATGAGCGGCTGTACACGGTGTTAGGAACTTTCAACCCATGGGTAGCTATCTTGGAAAAATATCTCCATTCCGGGTTCATTTTCTTGTCTGCATGGTTATACCATGGTTCCGAAAAGTTGCAAAAGGGAAGTCTTCACCCTCTTTGATGAATCGTCCGTTCAAGGAGTCAACTGGGATAGTCTGGATGCAGTCTAATCTTCTCTTTGTTCAAGACTGGCAGATTATTCCGAGCTCTTATTCTGATGGTTGATACCCCAAACCACAAGGAGGTAAAGCTTTCTTCACTTCAATGGGATCAAGTATCCCTTATTGTCTTTGTCTTAGCCCCAGTCCGGGCAGGAAGTGCATGTTTTTGAACATCTGAATCACATTGATATTGCCATGAGGGTTGTATTCTGGACAAACCCTTTCTTTGAAATCGTCCCCTACCGGGAGTAAGAGTGGTTCAACTCGAAATCCTAATAGGAGCATATCATTTACCCCGTGTTGTATCTCAAGGATTAGATTGCTGGTACTTGCACCCTCGGTATTATCGTCGTCATCCAAAATGGTAATGACGCGTCCGTCGGCGAAGAACTTCAATTTCTGATGGAGTGAGGAAGACACACCTTTGATACTTTGGAGCCAAGGTCGTCCGAGCAATAGGTTAAAACAAGTTGGGATGTCAATAAATTGGAATTCAATAACAGGGTTTATAGGGCCAGCCCCTGTTACAATTTTAATGGATCCCATCACCTCCTGGTGGGTATTATCATAGGCACGTACAGCAGCGGAGGTTGGAGCGAGGTCACTTTCTTTCAGTCCTAAGCATTTGAAGGTTCTTAGTGGGAAAATATTCAAGGCGGATCCATTATCGACAAGAGAGAGTGGTATAATTTTCCCCATAACTTCGACGGAGATGTTGAGTATATGATTGTGGTTTGGCCCAATTCTCGGTATTTATTCTTCGAAAAAGGATAGCATTCGGGTAAAGGTCAAGGATCTGACCAAATTTATTACTTCTTCTGGTGTAGTAGAGGGAGGAACTGTGGGTCCAGTGAGAAACTTGATCAAAGCATTTTCGTGCAGCTGAGAAGACATAAAAAGCCCCCATAGAGTGATGTTAGCTTGCGTTTTCCTCAGTTGGTCGAGGATATTGCTCTCCTCGAGGGTCATTCCTAACATAGGAAGGTTTTCAACGCCCTTCCCCTTGTTATTGGCTGGTAATGAGCTTGGGATCTGGTAATGCCTCCCTGATCTGGTCATGTGATTTACGGAAGAAGGGAAGAACATGAACCCTGTTTCTTCGTCGATCTAGGGTTGTTCATCCATCTTGTTTATTTCTCCGAGGATTTCTTCAAATCATATCATCCCACACATGTCGGCTACCGGGCCAGTTTTCTCGAAAGCTTGTTCTTCATTCAAATCTCTGAACTCTTTCCCCCATCCGGTGGTAAAAATTTTTGTTTTTCCATGTAAAGTCGATGCATTCCAAAACTTTAATGGCTTCTTCATACAGGTCTTCCCATTCTGTGGGGATATGTGAGGGTTAAGGGACCAGGCGCCCTTGTAGCTTCAGAGTATCAAGTAACTCGTTCATCTTGTAAATATCATTGGTTTGCTTGAATAATTATGCCATAATCTGGACGACATCATCTAAGCTGACTTCATCGGTCGGTATTACCCAGTTGTCTGACTCTCGGACCCATTTTCGTGCTTCCAAGAATAGCGTGTTGAACCTCTGGTAATCAATGATCATCTGTGAGGGCAATTTCAGCCCGAACTCTTGGAGTTGGTTTAACACTTCTGATAATTCCATACTTCCATTTTTGGAACGGGTACGGACGACGATGCATGCTCTGGTCAGGAGTGACAGCGCCTGATCAGCGAGGCTAGTAGGGTGTAGGAGGAAATATGGGCAGGTTTGGAGAGGTTTGAGAGAGTGTATGGATGTGATTTGAGTTGAGGGATCAAATTCTGGGTTTTCTTCTAAGAAGATGGCATTGGCATAATTTGGGAGGGAGTTGTGAGTAGTGTTTGGCTTAGGATTGGATGGTGGGGCAATGGTACCCCGGTCAATTAGACCTTAGATTGCATTTCGAAGGTGAAAGCATTGATCGGTGGTGTGACCAACAGCTTGGTGAAAGGCGCAATGGGCATCTGCCTTGAAGCTTCTTGGGAGTGGATTTGGCAATGGATGGGGATCTAAGGGTTTGGTAAGGTTTCGGCTTAACAGAGCTTGATAAACTTTAGAGAGGGGAGCATAGAGCTCGATGTATTCCTTTCGGACTGGGACAGGAGTCTTTCTGGTGCCCACAAAGTGGTTGGTTGAGAGATGTTGTTGATGGTTGAGACTGCAGTACTGGCAGGTTTGTCATATTTTTTGGGGGTGAACTGTCTGGACACCTTCTTTGGTTCAACCTCTGTTTTAGCAAGACCTTCCTCGATTTCCACTCCTGCTTCTCTAAGAGCTCGAAAGTGGGTATAGTATTATCCTCCCATGGTTGCTCGGACATGGGGCAAGAAGTTCTTCACTATGCTGACTTGTTCTTCCTCGGAAGGCCAATTGGTCATGGTAGCTACTTTTTCCCTCCATCGAGCTATTCCCCAGAGTTCTGTTTGAGCAGCTCTAAATCACGACGGGTGACCTTAAGATCTTCGTTGTACTTGTACTGCGATATGAATTCTCGGGCTACATCCTCCCAGCTACGAATTATGGACTCCTCGAGAGATAAAAACCATCGGAGGGAGCTATCCTTCAAAGTTTGCTGAAATAATTGGGCCATCACTTCTTCATAAGCCCCTAGGAGAGTCATGGAACGGTGATAACTACGAAGATGAACAATCGGGGATCCACTTCCTCTGAACTTCTCGATATTCGGCAGCTTGAATTTCTCGGGTAACCTTACCTTAGGATAAGGAGACATGTGGGTGTAGTCTATGTAATTTCTGGAGATTCTGACTTGATCGAACTTCTTAGTTAGCATCTTGAGATCTTCTTTGACTTTGTTCAACTCCTCCCCTTTTAGATCAACGGTCATAGGAAAGTTAGCCCCAGACTGGGAAAGGTTTGGTATAGGAAGATGGGCAAGCGGCGGCCCATTAACAAGAGGGACACGGGGAGCGTGATGATACTCTTCGGGAACCCAAATAGGCTCGGGTTGACCTATAGTGCGAGGGAATAGGGCCTACGGCTCTTGAGGAACAGGAGCCTGTTTCGTTGCATCTCCCAGACCTCAGTCTGAAGGATGTCAATCTTGGACACGAGCTAAGCTAAAACTACCGCCAGATCTGGTTACACAACTTGTGCTTGATCTGAGTTCTCCATGGAAAGCGGATGGATACCGGACTCGGAAGAAGTAACAGGGGAATGGACAGAACTCCGGGGTGATTTAACTGAAGACCGAAGCCAATAAGTAGCCAGGCCAAGAGCGTCAAATCGACCTAAGGAGACGTAGAATGGGATTTATTTTTTAGAAAAGGAATGAGAAAATTTCTAACACATTTTTTTTTTCTTTTTGAGATTGAAAGACAAAATATTTTGGATTTTTGATAAAGAAGGGAGAAATGTTTTTGGATTTTTGATAAAAAGGGGAGAAATGTTTTTGGGTTTTTGATAAAGAAAGGCGAAATATTTTTTGGGTTTTTGATAAAGAAAGGAGAATTTTTTTTTTGGATTTTTGATAAAGAAAGGAGAAATATTTTTTTTTTATTTTTTTTTGGGAGACGGTCTCAGCATGATTATTATGATTATTATGTTCTCACTTCTATTAAATTCTCCTAAATGCAAATTGAAATGTCGGACGGGAGCCGAGCCTGGAAAAGTTGGGTTTGTAACATATGCAAAGCTATGGTTGGACTTGTAACCAGGCTTACAGGAAGGGTGTCGTTCTAAAAATGCGCAAAAATTTGGGCGACAGGCCGACCCGAAATTTTGGCAGAGTTTCGAGTTGAAACCGACAATCATATGTGTGTCCTAGGCTCGACACGTATATGAGGGTATGCAGCTGGTTGGGTGAATCTGAAAGGGTTCCCCTCTTTGGCGTGACTTCCACGATGTACGTCTTGCTCTTGCGGGCAATAGGTACGTGTGGACAAGCCATTTGATATACCTGAGTGTAAGTAAAATTTCCTCACCTTATATCTCGTGGGGCGATACGTGTGAGAGCGAATTCGATATACTCAGAGTACATGAATGAGTTCCCTGTGATAGACCTCCCATCATGACTTTGGTCAAGCGGTACGATGCGGGGGAACCGTTCGATATACGTTGAAGGTACTTAGCCAATGGAAGGTGAGAGTCATATTGCTTAGGCTAGCTGCGCCCTGCCGGACCAGCGCCCATCACGAAGTGACCCTCCAGTTACTGGACAAAATTTGGTCAATAACAATGCTCTTTGGTGATATCGTGTGAATCATGCATGATCCTCTTATTAGTATCTTATGATGAGAGTATCTTTCTTGATCATGCCCAACAGGGAGCAAAGTATGAGTACCAATGGTATACCAAGTATGGGTGATGCGTGAAACATGGGGATATATGTGATCCTAGGTGCACGTGGTGTGAAGTGTACATGGAGAATTTTCTACAAGTGTGAGAATAGAAGCATAAGTATGGGATATACATGAAAAAGGGGAAGATGCAAAAATGGGGAGAAATATAAACAAGCATTACATCCATGTAAATAAAGTCTAGCCCTCATGAAAACTCCCCAGTAGAGTCGCCACTGTGGCCATCCCCGAATATATCTCCCCTCGCGGCGCGGTGGGAAGGGATCCCTCTAGGTCTCGCGCGTCCCTCTCGGGAGCGATTCGATCGGCGTCGGTGAATGAGGTGAAAAGTGTAGAGAGATAAAGTCGCCGGTGTATTTTACTCAAAACAGACAAAAGAAAAGGGAGCCATCCCGACGGACAGTTTCTAAAGACATACTGATACATACAAAACCAAAATGATTCGAAAAGGGTCCGGAGGCTAAGTTACGAAATGGGAAGGTGTTAGGCACCCATTCCGCCCTTACGGTCTCTCATGGGTTGTTGTTTTACTTTATTTTCCCCGTGATATGTGTGCATGTGTATATGTAGTGGAGATAGGAATCATCGACTTGTATCATGGAAGATATAAAGCGAGTCATCCATAGGAATGTTCCTAAAAAATAATATTAGAAAATAGGATTTATGCGATTATCCTAGCGTCGATCATTATAAGGGAATGATAACGCATGTGGAATAATACGCCACTAAGAACAAATATATGTATATGTAAATATATAGAATCGAAGAGAGTTTAAGTGTAAAGAACATGGGAAAAGTAGGGAAAAAGTAGGAAAAGGACTCGAGTCTCAGGTTTTACCCCCAAACGCCTACGTTGCCTATAGAGGCATCAAAGTCGATGTAGTTCGTATGCAAAACGAGGAGTGGGATTTATCCCATAAATCCAATTGGGGACTTCTCTTGTATGTGTGTGTGTAAAAAAGTGTTCTAGTTGTGAGAAAACTGTGAGAATTCCCGTTTGAAATTTATGAGCAAATCCTCTTTTTCTTATTTTTTTAGTTTTTATTTATATGAAAATAAGAGATGTACAATAATACTAGATAAAAAGTATATTAAGATATGTGATGAGGGAATAAAAGTGCTAAGTAATAAAACAAGTTAATGCGAATTTATTATAATTTAAGGAGAGAGTTCAAAGAGTTGGACCTTCTTGGAGATCTTGAGATTAATCTTGGATGTTGGAGAGCAGACCTTGCACTTGGATGATGATGGAGGTACTTAATTCACCAAGTTTGATGAAAAGGATGATGAAAAGTGAAAGTTGGAAAGGGATTTGGATGTGAAAATCACGCTGACTTCGAGAGAGGTTTTTTGGATTCCCCGAGAGTGATGTATTTCAGATTTGGGCTCCCTTTGCAATGAGGTCAAGCATACCTTTTTATAGGCCCAGGGAATTTCCGATCATTATAGCCCTAGTCCTGCCAATCGGCAGGTGCGTTTAGGCACACTGCCAATAGGCAGGGTCTAGGACCTGCCGTTTGGCAGTCTCTTTCAGGCTCCTTCGAAAAATTGGCCGCTAAGCACAAACCGTTGATCCGAATTATGCACGGGGTAAACCTTTGGAAAGGTAATTCAGAGACCTTTGAAAGTCCTTATACTTCTCCCGAGTTTCGGAGTTGACTTTGGGTCCAATGTGGCTCAAAAACGCTCATCGGTCCTTTAGATGGGGAAACTTCGGACGCAAACGGATCGTTCGTCCGTATGGTAAGTCAGAATCGTTCACGGGGCAGACCGTTGGAAAGGTTAGGAGATGTACTTTGGCATTCCAAAGATTTTGATTTGGTTTAGGGAGTTTACTTTGGTCAATCGGGCCCTGGAAGCGTCCGGTGACCTTTCGGAGAAAAACGGATTATTCGTCCGTCCCGTAAGTCAGAATTGCGCACGGAGTGGACCGTTGGAAAGGGGTTTCAGTTCGCTTAAAAGATTCATTCAGTCTCAGTCTAGATGAAGAGTTGAATTTGGTTAAATAGAGCTCGAGAGTGCCTGGTGGCCTTCTGATAGGGTTTCGGGAGAAAACGGGTCGTTCGTCCGCGTGGTAAGTCAGAATCGCGCACGGGACGGACCGTTGTAAAGGGGATTCGATTCCCTTCAAAGATTCATTCATCCTGGTCGAGCTGAAGAGTTTGACTTTTTGGTTAAACGGAGCCTGGGAGCGTTCGGTGGCCTCTAGGTCAGTACTCGGGGTATGATTTGGGTTTGAAATGATGAAGGGAGGTGCTAAGGACCTTAGGAGAAGTTAGGGGGTATTAAAATGGGGTGTCTACACTTAGTTGCAATCTCAAAATAAAAATTGTTCCTGTCAATCTCTTCCATAACAATCATGATTTCTTTTAATTCTAAAATTGATGTTTTTCTTCATTTAATCATGTCAAGCTAAACTTTTAAGGGTTGGGGTGCATGAACCCCACCCGATGTAATTTATCATAATTAGAATTAGATTTTTTAATTAAAACTTAAAGGAATCGTGTTGTGTAACTATCGCAACCGTCATAGGACTTTTGATCTCGTTTGTTCTAGGTAACCGGGATGCTTAAGAGTACGATGCGAGTGAAGATATAATGACACCGCTTTATTCTTACCTTTGATTTCATATGATGCGGGCTACGTTCCTTCATATACGTAATGCTTAGGATTAATAAGGTCCAGGTTCATTTAAGTTTCTAATTCCGAAATCTAGTATCCTACAAGGTGAATTACTAGGGTGTGGGGGATTGTAACCCAACCTATTGTTCTCATTTGCAGTTAAGTTTGTTATATACTTACCATCTCTCTTAGGTTAATTAGCTTAGTTGCATTGCATTAGCTCTTAGTTTAGCCAGTCGTTAATTTAAATCCCCATTTAGGTTGTAGTATATCTCCTTTTTAAAGCGTCTTTTCGTTTCTTTCAGAGTCAAGTTATAATTCTCCGTCTTTCCAAACGTCGATACGATTTTCTCATCCTATTTACCTGAGGATTCGACCTCGACTTACCGGGACTATTACTTGAGCGACAGGCTTGCACTTGAGCCTATATAGCACGCACTTTAGACACTTTTTAAGTCGTATCAAGTTTTTGGCGCCGTTGTCGGGGATTTAGGTAAACTGTAGGTTAGATCGAGTTAATCCATAACTTTGACCAAAAATTTAAAAAATAAAATAAAATATTAAAAAATACTACATCTCTCAAAAGCTTGTTAATGTAAAATCCACAACGAACTCCTCAAGCCTCTCCTACTCGCATTCACGTAAATCCGATAGTAGAGTACGATCCAGATAGCCCACACACTCATGTGTTCCTCAATTTTGGGTTCCACCTCTAAACTCAACTGCTAGTTACCCATCAGGTTACAATCTTAGCGCACCGAGTGAGGATATTGTGTCAGGTAGTGAGAGAACCATGCCATAGCATGGCAGCGTAGGCGCAGGCGAGGAAGAGGTACTATATCGACCTTTGAGAGAATTCTTATACCCTGAGCGGTCAATCACTCCTGGATACATTTTGCTCCCATATAATGCAGGGCAATTTCATTTTCGCAATGGAATGATCTAAATCCTTCCCACGTATTATGGAATAGAATCGGAGAAACCATATCTCCACATTCGAGAGTTTGAAGAGGCGTGTGAGACCTTCAATGATCAAACATGCACCAAAGATGTGACCCGCCTCAAGCTCTTCCCATTTTCTCTCAAGGATAAAGCTAAGATCGGTATATGATCTTTACCTCCTAATTCAATTACGTAGTGGAACGAGTTACAATCTAAGTTTCTCAAGAAGTTCTTCCCTCCACATCAGACGAACTCCTTTAAGGCTCAAATTCAAACCTTTCGATAATAAGAAAATGAGCCGTTTGATAAATGTTTTGATTGTTTTAACGAGTTAGTTGCTTCATGCCCTCATCATGGACTTGATAAATAGCAAATCATTTACGTCTCTCCATCATGGGATGAACATCAACTCCAAACAACTTGTTGAAATAATGTGTGATGGCCCTTTTATCGACCTAGACGCTAATGATGTTGAGATCCACTTGAGGTATGTCACCGACACCACTTAAGCGTGGGATACAGGTGACCCTAGCGCTCAGAATCGAACTCGCCAAGCGACCACCACTCCATCGGCGTCCAGTCTATTTAACATCAACAAAGATACCATGACGGATCGTCGACTCGATCAAATTGAGAAAGGCATGAGAGAGTTACTCGTTGCACGCATGAGAGAACCAGCTGGCCCCATCCACACACCCGTTGAGAAGGTATGAGCTATTTGTGAGGCGGGACATTCAACAGAGGAATGTACGATGATACTCGCCTACAAAGTTATGTTTCAAGAGCAAGTGAGTGGTGTAGGAAGATTTAAGGGTAATTTCAGTTCTCCACACGGAAATTCTTGTAACCCTTCATGGAAAAACCACCATGGTTTTAGCTATGGGCAACCGCAGGCTGCATTGAATCCTAATTCACATGTTTCCCCTCCTCCACCTCCACACTTTCAACAAGCACCGCCTATGCAAGGATATATGCCATCCCCACCTCCTCCAGCACCGTTTATCACTCCGCCATGGAGAAATCTCGAGGACACAATACACCAATTCATAAACTCTCAAAATGCAACTAATGATAGATATGAGCGCATGTTCACCGATATAAATGCGAACATTTCAAAGTTGCAATCGTCGTTGAGTATCCCAGAGTAGGGTAAATTTCTTGCTCAGGGCCAAAGACCTCCCCAAGGTCAAACTAATGTTAGATTTACTTCCACAGGACATCAAGAGCAATATAAATCCATAACCACTCTACGTATTTGGAGGGTCGTTGATTTATCACCTCCCCCCACACGACGTACCGAAAGACAAGGATATTTTGCCCGATACGAAAGAGGCCGAAGATGTCCCTTGAAAGAGAGTGAAAAGGACGACACTAGTGAGCCCGAGATAATAGTGAAACCACCCACCGCAGCGCCATTTCCTCAATGGTTGGTTCCTTCAACAAAAGGTAACCCCCGTGATGATGTGCTAGAAGTACTTAAGCAAGTGAAGTTAAACTTATCTTTCCCCGATGCCATCAAGTAAATTTTCGCTTATGTAAAAGTTATCAAAGACTTATTGACGGTGAAGAGGAGGCTTAAGGTAAAAAATAATGTGTTTCTAGCACAAAAAGTGACCTCCATTTTACTCAATGATCTCCCACCAAAGTTCAAGGATCTGGGTGCACCCACTATTTCATGCATCATAGGAGAGAATCGAATCGAAAAAGCCTTACTCGATTTAGGGGAGAGTGTCAATATTCTCCCCTACTCCATCTATTAGCAACTTAATTTGGGTGACCTCAATCCCAAGAAGATCACTCTCCAATTAGCGGATCGTATTGTGAAGATACCAAGAGGTATTGTAGACGATGTGATAGTCCAAGTCGACACTTTCTACTTCCCGATAGATTTTATCATTTGGGATACGGAGCCCTCCTTTGCCTCGAGTAATCATGTTTCCATTATCCTTGGGCGCCCATTCTTAGCTGTGGCTAACACTTTGATTAATACTCACAATGGGCAGATGCAACTCACTTTCAGGAACATAACTTTAGAGAGAAATATCTTCAACATAGCCCAACATGTGGGGGATGAGGATAATCTTCATGAAGTGAACCTTATTGACGAGATCGTAGAGGAGCACATAGAGGAAAATTATAGTGGAGATACGCTAGAAGTTTGCCTTGTATCGAGCAATGAGAGTGAGGGAGCGTACACTGACTTTGAGAAGGAGATAGATGAGTTGAGAGAGATTCTTAATGATATAGCATCGGACGAGGACGTGAGAGATGTAAGTTGGGTGTTTCTAGATTTGAGGAACTACCACAGAGGGAGTCATGCATGGTTCCCTCCAGTGAAAATTTTCCTACCCTCAAATTAAATAAACTACCCTCTTATGTCAAATATGCTTATTTAGGAGAGAACGAGACATTTTCTGTTGTTGTCTCATCAAGCCTAGATGAAGAGCAAGAGGGTAAATTGTTGAAAATTTTGAGGCAGCACCAAAGTGCTTTTGGTTGGTGCATAGCTGATTTGAAAGGTATAAGTCCTTTGATTTGTACCCATAAAATCCACCTCGAGGAGGACGTGAAGCCCTCGACAGAAAAGCAAAGAAGATTGAACCCTACCATGAAAGAGGTAGTGAGGAAAGAAATTATTAAGTCGTTGGATGCCGGGATTATCTACCCAATCTTGAATAGAAAATGGGTGAGTCCCATACAAGTTGTCTCGAATAAGTCGGGAATGATTGTGATTGAAAATGCCAAGGGTGAGCTAGTTCCCCAATGTACCACCACCGGGGGGCGCGTTTGCATTGATTACTGAAAACTTAATGCGGGCACTAGGAAAGACCATTTCCCCTTACCATTCATTGATCAGATGTCAGAGAGAGTAGTGGCACACACTTATTATTTCTTCCTAGATGGTTATTCTGGATATAACCAAATAGAGGTAGATGTTCTTAACCAAGAGAAGATGACTATCACATGTCCTTTTGGTACGTTTGCCTACAAACGTATGCCATTCGGATTGTGCAATGCACCCGCGACCTTTCAAAGGTGCACTTTACGTCTCTTTAGCGACATGATTAAAAGAGGACTTGAAGTATTCGTGTTTGACTTTAGCATTTTCGACAATTCTTTCGATCTTTGTTTAGCAAACCTTGAGAAGTTACTGGCCCGTTGTGTGGAAAAGAACTTGGTGATGAATACGGAAAAATGCCATTTTATGATCACCGAGGGAATAGATCTTGGCCACATTGTCTCATCCAAAGGAATTGGAGTTGATAGAGCTAAAATAGATGTCATAGCCGAGCTACCCCCACCGAAATTGCTAAAATACGTGTGTTCTTTCTTAGGCCACGCGGGGTTTTATAGATGGTTTATTAAGGACTTTAGTGCCATCGCTAGGCCCTTGAGTAACCTTCTCATGAAAGACACCACATTTGAGTGGAATGAAGCATGCTAATGCGCTTTTGATAAATTGAAAAGCAATCTCGTTTCCTCTCCCACCATGCAAGCTCCAGATTGGTCCTTCCCATTCGAGCTTATATGTGATGCGAGTGATTTCGTAATAGGGGTTGTTTTGGGCCAAAGGAAACACAAGAAGGCTCATGTCATCTACTACGTTAACCGAACTTTAATCGGACCACAACTCAATTACTTCACCAAGGAGAAAGAATTGCTAGCGGAATTATTTGTTCTAGACAAGTTTCGTTCCTACGTCATCGGTTCACCCATTACTTGATTCACCGGCCACGCGGTGTTAAAATACCTCCTTACAAAGAAAGATGCAAAGTCGCACCTCATAAGGTGGATCCTACTCCTACAAGAGTTTAATCTCTATATTAAAGATAAGAAATGAGTAGAAAATGTCATTACCTATCATTTATCCCGGCTCTCGCCCGATGTACCTAGCGATCATATACCCACAGACGAATATTTCTCGGATGAACAACTATTTGCCACCTCGTCTCTCCCCTGGTTTGTGCACATAGTCAATTATCTTGTCATGGGAGTCATCCCTCCCGATTGGACACTGCAAGAGAAGAAGAAGTCCATTACTTGGTCACGCATGTTTTTCTATGGTGACCCATTCCTATTAAAATATTGTGCAAACCAAATCATCCGGCGATGTGTACCGGATGATGAGATTCCAAAATTCATCCAATTATGTCATTCAGAAGCTTGTGGAGACCACTTTTCGACGAAAAAGATGGACGCTAAGATTATTCAAAGCGGCTTCTATTGGCCCACAATATTCGAGGATGTGAGCAATTATTACAAATCTTGCGATAGGTGTCGACGAATGGGGGCCATCACTCGACGAGACATGATGCAATTAACCCCTATACTCATCGTTGAGATATTTCCATTATTAGCGTATTGACTTCATGGGCCTTTTCCCCTATCCTTTGTTTACCTATACATCCTCATTGCGGTATATTACGTTTCTAAATGGGTGGAATCTATAACTACCAAAACAAATGATAACAAGGTGGTGATAAAGTTCTTTCAAGAACACATACTCTCTCTCTTCGGTGCACCAAAGGCAATGATTAGTGATAACGGTAAACATTTCTGCAACAATTCATTTGAGAAGCTTATGAGAAAGTATGGGGTCGTCCATAAGTTTGAGATGACTTATCACCCCCAAACGAATGGGAATGTCGAGTTAGCGAATCGAGAAATCAAGAACATCCTAGAACGATCCTAACTGGAAAGATTGGTCCCTTAGATTGAATGATCCGCTATGGGCTTATCAGTGCGCATACAAGAACCCCCTTGGGATGTCCTCATTTCACTTTGTGTATGGCAAGTCTTGCCATCCCCCGTGTAGCTAGAGAACAAGGCTTATTGGGCCATCAAAATATTGAACTATAACATAGAAAAATCTGGTGAAGCTCGTAAACTTCAATTGAATGAGTTGGAGGAGATACGCAACGATGCGTACGAGAACGCTAAAATATCCAAAGAACGGATGAAACTTGCACATGATAAGATAATTTGACGCAAGGAGTTTCATTCTGGGCAAAAAGTGCTTCTCTATAATTCTAGGCTTCACTTATTTTTCGATAAATTGCGGTCTATATGGATTGGCCCATTCGTTGTGCAGAATGTATTCCCCCACGGAACTGTGGAATTGGAAGACCCAAAGGGGGGATATACATTCAATGTTAATGGACAGTGCCTAAAACCTTATTTAGAGGCGTGTGTGGAAGAAGCCAACACAATCTGGTTATCAAACCCCGTTTACGGGGATGAGTGAGTTGTAACAGAGAGGTCGTCGCACCCCCGACGCATATGGGGTGAATTCTTGTGAATAATAGCTTTTAGTCAGTTAGGGTAGTTAGAGTTCGTAGGTTCGAGTCATGTGAGGATAGGGATAGGCGCACTAGCACGCATTATGAGAGAGCATATAGGTTCGAAGGGAGCAGTGGGACGTTTTAGGTTGATCTTGTGTAGGTATAGTTGTCGGAGTATCCTAATGACGTGAGAGAAGAGTGAATTCTGCAAAAAAAAAAAGGATCCTAAATTTTTTTGGGAACCGGTCCGGTACTAGGGACCCGGATCGGTTCGTTTTTAGAAACTTTGAAAATAAAAAAGGGGCGAATCGGTTCGGTCCTGGGAACCCGGTTCAGTCCGATTTCTGCAACTTATTGTATTCCCAAGGTTCAACCCCCCTTTCTCTCCCAAACCCTCCCCTTCCCTCCCAATCCGATTTTGCACACTCCCTAGTACCTTTCCCTCCCAAATACACCCCCCCTTTCCCCCCCAAACTCTTCTCTCCTACACCCAACCCTACCTTTTGTCCCATATATAAATACACACCCTTATTCCCCCATTTCACCACCTCTTCCAACTCTTTTTCTCCCTTGTCCAAACTCTCCCAAGCATCCAACCTTTGTCCCTCATGGCCAACCAACCGGTACCCAAAAAATACAATTCCATCGATATTGTCGACTACGGCCCGAACTTCCCCTTTCGGTCCCATCAAGAACAACTATGGTGCTGACATTTTGTCAGCCCATCCAGAAATCTTCACATCGAGCGCCAAGTGTGGTGGGCTGAGCTGCCTCAAGGTGTCACCGCCCTCTTCCTTCCAATCGGGTGCCACCGTTTCTCCAATGAGCCCCACGGACAAGTGTGGGCAGCAGAGGTGTGCTCCTTTTATGGGTCCCTTATTCGCACCGACAATTTTACTTCGGAAGCATATGTTGATCATAGTCGCGTCCCCTTATCTCTCGACATCCTAATCCAGAAATTGGCAGGGAAAGATGTCTCAAACACCATCCCATTACCCTAACAACTCACACCCCACTTGCCAAAGCTACTTGCATATCCCGCATCGCTCCAGGTGATAATTGGGTCCGTGAGACTTTCCCAGTGGGGAGGATGAGTGCCACGGCGCGCCTCACTTTTCAAATTGTGTGCACCAATATTCTCCCAACAGTCAAAGACTTGGCAATACGCCCGTGTCAAGAAACCCTCGTGTATCACCTCTTTGACCCCACCACCCCGATCAACTTGGACCGCATCATTTACAAAGGTGCCATCTCTCTCCCCTATTCTCGACTAATTACGTCCATTCTAGCCGATGCCGGCATAGAGCCTCCCACCGGGTCTGCTCGCCTTCCCAACCCTATTGGGTAGGCAACCCGCAACAAAAGTGAGAAGCAACGAGAAATCATATGAGAAAGGAGGGCGGAAGAGGATGATAGTGAGGAGGAGTCCGAGGAGGACGAGGGTGAGGTTGCCGACGTCGTGATGGGCGAGGGCGAGGAAGCGTACGCTAGCGAGGAGGATTCTGATTTTGAGCCCGCCAGTGCAGTTTTTTATCGACGTCCTTCGGCGGTGGAAATACACCTCAAGGAGTTTATCAATCAATACAACATGCAACGGGTGGAAGATCAACGGGCTTATCAGCGCGACACCAGCATGATGCACCGTCTTCAAGCCGAGATGTATCGCATGACCATGGGTGTGCCGCCACCGGATTACTTATATGACCCATATGCCCCTAATGCGCCCGGTGGCTCCCATCGCCCTCCCCAGTGAAGCCTTATCTGGTGTTTAACTTGTTGGTTGTGCTTGGTTGTTTTTATGTAAGTTATTGTTGCTAATTGTTGTCTATCCCTACCTCTTTGTAACACGTGGTTGTTGGTTCTATAAAAAATCTGCATTTTCAGTATTTGTTCGTTTTATTTATTTGCACTTTTCATTCTCTTTGAGTTAGATTTCAGTCCTTTTTGCTTTAGGACAATGCAAAAATCTAAGTTGGGGGGGGTCACAAGTGCGTCTCTCTAAAAATTCACAAATATAAAAAAATAAAAAAAGAGAGAGAAATTTAAAATAAAATTGAAAAAAAAGGCCAAAATATTTTTCTTCAAAATAAATAAAAATTAGAATTTAATTTTTTTTTGAAAATATCACCGAAAATTTATTTAAAGTCTCAAATTTATAAAAACCCAAACGCATAAAGCCACAATTGACTAAGGATGGAAATTGAGCGTGAATTGACGGCTTAACGAATAAGTGTGGAGAATATTAATCCGGTGAGATTTCAAACCTATCTATTTTTGTGATAATTTTAATCAATCCAAATTATTGGTTAACTCAAAGTTCATTTTAGCAGATAAGTAGGTCGTCGAGGATCTCAATTCTTTCAATTTGATCGGTTATGGGAAATGGAATGTTATCTTGAAAAATGCGCTAAATAGATCTCTAAATTTAATTAATCTCGAAATGCATATAGTAACGCAATTAGTAATTCGGACAATGAAGTTAGATCCTCGTCCGTCACCTAAAAATATTAGCCAGAAAAAGTTCTGAAAATTACCCTTTTTGCAACCCAATTTGAGCCAAATAAAATTTTCCCTTTTTGTTTGACAACCCGAAAAACCCAAATTTAACTCGGAATTATGGTACGACAAAAAGGGGCAAGGAAAATAAAAGTATGCTCAACAAAAACAACAAGAAAAATAGAAAAAGAGGAGAAAATTGAGCAAAACCCCAAAAAAGCACAAATGGACATCATAAGCAATATTTTCCAATTTCAAAATTCTCAACCATTTCCATGTTACCCAAGACACTTTAAGCCCGAAAAAGTCCTAACCAAGCCCGAATTGTGACATTGATTACCGCGTGGAGAGTTAAGGCACAAATGATAATGTTGATGTAAAAAATTAGATCATCTCTAATTATTCAATCACAGATAAAATAAATAAGACGAAAGAATTTTTAAAGTGGTTCAGCCTTAAAAGAATGGCCTACGTCCACTATTTTTGTTATTGCTGACTGTTTGGGAATTCTCGATAATAGGTTTTTACCAAGAAATTCTGAGTCCCCTTACAATGGGTATGATACAATGTATTTATAGCCCTGAGGTTGTACATGTGAAAGGATAATACATAGTTTTTCAATAGGCGTATACATCTATATGATAATAATGAGCATTTAATGCGCATTTAATCCTCTTTATTGTCTGGTAATAAATGCTCTGATCGAGGTGCAGCTCGGACCGCCTAAGTAGCTCGATATGTACTTGTTGCTCGGGGAGGTTGAGTTCCTCGAAGTCAGGGTGTTATTCAAAAATGTTTGTAGATGCCATGTAAAGTGGCACATGTCTCCACATAATTGATCCACGTCATCGGACTAATTTTGGTATCAACAGAAGTCCCCAATGTTTCACAGTTCGAGGTTGAGGAGTGTGGAACATTCTTCTCGAAATATGGCGGGATTAAATGGTCATCCTGAATTTTAGGAGTGTTTTCTTTGTATTTATTTTTCTTTTCGAATTCATATAATCATACTTTTAGAATTTTTCTAACTGCTTCGGTCTCCGCGCCCTTTTTGCCCTTTTAGCCGCCGGTAGCGCAAACGTCTCTCTTTGTAATCATTATTTTTACCCCTTCCCAGGGTAAGGTATTTAAGCATTGCAGACAATCCTATCGTCTCTTCACTTTTTCAAATCTGTATCTTTGAGTTCTCCATTTCTTCTCTATCATGTGCGTTCATTCCTTCCATTTTTCGTTGTCAACTGATCCATCCTTTTTCTGTAAGATCTTCTTCCTTCTTTTTTATTTCCTTTATTCATCATGGTTTACCTTGTTGAGTCGCTTGATAAATTTCGTTCTGATTTCTCTATTACTTCATGGGTCGTTTTGGAAGAACTTTTTGAACCCTCAGATTATTTTCGTTTGGCTGAGGGACATTGGTTCCCCAGTCTCTTTGTAGCTGAATGTGGCTTTTCCTTTCCTCTAAACCCCTTATGTCTGGAATTTTGTCAATATTTTGATGCGGTACCTGCAAAAATAGCCCCCAATACATGGAGAATGGTTAATGGAGTCCATAGGTTAAATCAGATTCATGGAACTCGTATAGGAATTCTCGAAATTATGTTTTGCTATAGATGGGCTGTCAGTGATAGTACTTTTTATTTGAAAACTAGGTTTTTAAATAGGGATTTAGTCGTCAATCTCCCAGATGCCAACAGGGATTACTTCGAACATGGTGTAGTTATGAAAAATTGGCAACATGCTCCACTAATTGGCAATGATGTGTATCAGGGTCCTAGATGTCCTCCCTATGGCAATGGGATATGTTGTTTTTACTTTATTTTTGAAATTATGTTTTCTCCGTGTTTGATAAAATGTGTCACTGATATTTTAATTTTCATTTATTTATAGTTGACGTCAAAAGAAGGTCTCAAAAAGAGACAGAAGTTAATTTAAAGCATCTGAAACTTATCTGGGATTTTCATCAGACTGTCGCTGACGAACATATTATATCAGCTTCATACTTGTTGTAGTACAAGAGTTACACCTCGTCTTTTACTGCTCGTCCAGTGATAAGTGATAGAGAACCAGTACCAGCTTCTGAAAGTTCTTCTCCTGAATCACATATTCCTCTTAGTGACAGAATGAAGAGAAGAAGAGCTCCTGCCCTCTTCGAGAAATCTGCCTCTATTGCTGTAGAGGCAAAGAAAAGCAAGCAGGATGTCCCAGAAGGGACAAGACAAATTGATGCACCTCCTCCAGCTACTACTGTGAAGGTTGCCGAGAAGCCCCATGTGGCTCCGAGCAAAGTTGCAGTTGTTTCCCCTTCGAGCGAGGTTGTAGTTATATCACCGACCAAGACGACATCCTTGGTCGAGAATGTTCTTGCTCCCACGAGGAATTTGAAGAAGAGCTCCTCGGTCAATTTGGTTGAATCCATCTCTCAACCTCCAGCTACTGGAAGTGGTGTTCCCACTTTCGTTGCTCCAAGCTCTGCCATGAGCTCGGTGAAGTCTTGGACCATCCCCGAGATCCAAGGTATTGAAGAAAATCTCTCCCGGGATAGGGTTACCACTTTGGCAGCTCAGCACATTGCCTCAGTAAGTATTGTTAATCTAAATTTTTATTTTTTAATGTTATGTCCTTGCACTGACTTACAGTTATTTTCTTTTTCCAATTGGTAGCTTGCTTTAATACTATTCTGAAGAAGGACAAAGTCATCAAGTCGTCCATCTCCTCGGGTGGTGTAGAGGAGGCTTTTGTGGGTCTGACGGAGTCTTTAAAGGATTCTCATCAGAAGTATGTTGATGATAAAGCTGCTTGGGAGAAGCAGCTTAACTCCACCGAGTAGGAGAAGGATCAGGCTGTTGAAGTCTCCAAGGGGTTGGAGAAGAAAATAAAGGACTTGGAGAAGAAAAACAAAGAGCTCGAGGGGAAGCTCCAACATGCTGGAGAGTTTGAAAACAAGCTCAAATCTGTTAAGGAAGAGCTAAGTAGACTTCATGACGCTGGTCGTCAGAAGGAACAGGCAAAAAGGAAATTGAAAGCTACCGAGGAACTTTTGTCTGAGAAGCTTTCCTCGGAGAAGGTGAAAAGGAAACTAGCTCTGAAGAAGTCCTTCAGTGCTGGCTGGGACAAAGGTTGAAATAAGGGTTTGGCTGCCATGGTCTCACAAATGGAGTATGGAAGCCTTAAATATTTCAGGGATGGTTGGGTGGCTGCTCTGACAGAGATGAATGTCGATGAGAACTCCGACCTGTTTCAGCGACACATTCCTGGCCCCCCTCCTACTCCTGGGGAAGAAGAAGAGGACGAAGCTGCCTCCGAGGAATCTTCTATGATGGTTGGGGATCAGGTCCCTATTGTTGAACTTCGCTACGAACAGCCCCAACCAACTATTACTCATACCGAGCAGCTTCAATCAACCAACATTTTAGCCGAGCAGCTTCCAACGTCCACCGAAAAACCTTCTATGCCATCCGAGCAACCTACCTCCTCGTCCCAGCCTCCCGAGAAAGTTTTAGGAGACAAGGAGAAGGTGTAGCGTTGTTTGAACTTTTTCTCTGTGCTTATTTTTGTCAAATGTAACTCTGAACTATGTACTTATCTTTTATGATGCAATAAAATTTGAAATTTTGATTGTTCATACTGTTGATTATCTTCTTCTTGCTCTGTTTGTATTCTTATTGATTCTTGTTATCTCTTCCTTTTACTAGTTTATGGCCAGGATGGAATTGTTATCAACTCATGATAAAAAATTGTTGAGTCAATGCAATGAATACTTCATAGCTGGTCATACAGATATGACTGAAGCTGAAATTATTGATATGCTCGGTCCAGATGCTTCAGAGTGAGCAGTTGAAGCCTACCAGTATTTAAAGTGTCTGCTCGATCGGGCAGTGGCTAACAATGTAGCATATTATGAGATGATTAAAGACCTCTAGGGAACTCTTGAGGAGTTTCAACAATCATACAAGGAATCTACAGCCCTTTTGCACCAGGGATATGAGAAGAAGTATCAGCAACTAAGTGCTGATAAAGGATATGATAGATTGTTTGTTGCTTAAGGTATAAAGGAAAGAACTTTGAAGACCGAGGTCGAAGAGCATAGGCAGATAGCTAAGTTGCTGGAGCAGGAAAATAATAACCTGTGAGGAGAGATATCTCAGCTGAAATCTGCAGCCTCTACCTCGGGAGCATTGGTCCCTGTCAACGATGAGGGTTTTTCTTTCTTGGAGGTCGAAAATGCCAATCTAAGAGACGAATTGGAAACCTTGAATAGTACTGGAGCCTCTACTTCTGCTCGCGGAGGAGCAAGAGCTTCTCGGGGATGAGCAAGGGCTGCTCGGCTTACTATCGAAGAACAAAGAACTCAATCAGCTTTAGAGAATCAGGCCTTCCAATTAATGGAGAAGAATCAAGCATTAGCTGAGATGTCCAAGAAGATTCTGAATCTGGACGAGCAGCTCTCTGCACAAAAGTTTGCCTTAGAGAGTAAAGAACTTTTAACGAAGAACCTCCACGAGCAACTAGAGAGGTTAACCTATCAATTCCACAAGGAACCCAGGGAATTATGGATGGCTGGTTATAATGAAGCCCTCTACCATCTAGATGATCGGATCCAGAATGCAAATAATGTGGGTTACAAGCAAGGATGGTTGAATGCCTTGGGTGTGCTGCAGTTGGAACAGGGTCACTATTTGTGGGATTACTATGACCCTGGGTTGCTCGATTTGCCGGTGCCACCTTTCAAACTGGATATGAGTTGGATTCCTGCTCGGTCCATTCCTCAATGTCTGATTTCAAAGTATCTCGGTGACTATAGCCTTCATTCCAACTTTGAGATATCTCGTCCGGAGCACCTTCTTGATCGGCCATCAGTGATGAACATCAGGATGCTCAAAGATATTAATTTCATAAATTCCCCCTATGCTTTAGACGATCCTCTTGCTGGCGAAGAACCTGTTTTCAAGGCAGAGGGGAAGAGAACAATAGAATAGGAATCTTGATGTAATAATTTTTTAAATATGTATTTCATTCTCAATGTATTTTATTTTGGATTTAATGAAAAACTTCTAGTTTTATTTGCAATTTCGATTGTCTTGGAAATATTCTGTAAGACATTTCTTTTTATTTACTAATGAATGTGCATGTATATCTGTTAAAAAGATAGAAATATTTTGTGTTATTTGTCGACCAACTAAAGTTGGTGAAAACTTATTGTCGAATATCTTGAATTGATGATAATCATCTGACGACCAACCAGAGTTGGTGATATTTCGTTTTTTGACCAACTATGTTAGTAATTTAAAATGCCATAAATATCAAGAAATTTACCACTTTTTTAATTTTAAGCCTTGAAATGACTTTCATTTGTTTAGCCAACTGTTTCCGACCAACCGGAGTTGGTGTTTTTAGTTCTCGACCAACCTTAGTTGGTAAATTTTTTTATTCCCGACCAACCTTAGTTGGTGGATTTTTTTCCCAACCAACCGGAGTTGGTATTTCTGGGAAATTTTTTATTACCGACCAACTTATAGTTGGTGGATTTTCTTCCCAACCAACCGGAGTTGGTATTTTTGGGAAATTTTTTATTCCCGACCAACCTTAGTTGGTGGATTTTCTTCCCAACCAACCGGAGTTGGTATTTCTGGGAAGTTTTTTACTCCCGACCAACTTATAGTTGGTGGATTTTCTTCCCAACCAACCGGAGTTGGTATTTCTGGGAAATTTTTTATTCCCGACCAACCTTAGTTGGTGGATTTTCTTCCCAACCAACCGGAGTTGGTATTTCTGGGAAATTTTTTATTCCCGACCAACTTATAGTTGGTGGATCTTCTTCCCAACCAACCGGAGTTGGTATTTCTGGGAAATTTTTTATTCCCGACCAACTTATAGTTGGTGGATTTTCTTCTCAACCAACCGGAGTTGGTATTTTGGAGAAATTTTTTATTCCCGACCAACCTTAGTCGGTGGATTTTCTTCCCAACCAACCGGAGTTGGTGTTTCTGGTAAAATTTTTATTCCCGACCAACCTTAGTTGGTGGATTTTCTTCCCAACCAACCGTAGTTGGTATTTCTGGGCTTGATGCGTAGTGTGTAGCACTAGTACTCCGAAAAATTTTCAACAAAAGGAGAGAATTGGGCAAAACATTCACAACTTTTATTTATATTGAAGAAAATTGCATTACATATGAATCCCCAACTACTGATAATATTTGTGAAGATGCTCTGCGTTCCATGCATTCTTAAACTCCTCCCCTTTTAAAGTTTCAATCCTATAAGTCCCTGGTCGAACAACCTCTGTTATTCTGTAGGGCCCATGCCAGTTAGCTTCCATTTTATTGTGCTTTTGAATTACTTTCTTTAGCACATAGTCCCCTTCTTTCAGGTCACACTTCTTCACTCTCTTGTTGTAAAACAAAGTTGTTCGTTGTTGGTATGCAGCATTCCTGATGGCTGCTTCTTCTTTAACTTCCTCGAGCATGTCCAAGTCTAACCTTCTCATCAAGTCGCTGACAGGGGAATTTAAATTCAACACTCTGTGTGTTGGGAGGCCTAACTCGGCAGGTATAACAGCTTCACTTCCAAATGCCAGCATATATGGAGATTCTCTTGTTGCTGCTCGGGGAGTAGTACGATAAGCCCATAGTACCAAATGTATCTCGTTGATCCAATTTGCCTTTACATCATTTAATCTTTTCTTCAAGCCATTCAGCAGCGTTCTGTTCGTCACTTTAGTTTGCCCATTGCTCTAGGGATGGACAGGTGCAAAGTGGGTTTTTAATATATTCGACCGATGATAATATACAGCGAACTCCTCGTTGTCAAATTGTATTTCATGGTCGGTGATGAATGCATAGGGAAGACCATATCTACAGATGATATTATTCCAAATAAATTAGTACACCTTTTCGTACGTCATGTCGACAAGAGGCTCGGTTTCCACCCACTTAGTAAAGTAATCCACTGCGACGACGAGGTATTTAAACCTTCCTCTGGTCGTTGGAAGTGGCCCGACCAAGTCAATTCCCCATATGGAAAATGGCTAAGGGGAAGTAATGGGTGTCAACAATGCTTGGGGAGTTCTTCGAATGGTGGAGAAGCGTTGACATTTGTCACATTTTTTGGCATAGGCTATGCAATCAGTCCTCATTGTCGGCCAATAGTATCCCTGCGTCATTATCTTTTGCAGAAGTGTTCGACCTGCTACATGGGCTCCACAAGACCCTTCATGGACTTCTTCGATCAAGTCTTTCACCTCGGCGGGATGTACACATCTCTGTAAGCCAGCTATAATTCCTTATATATATAGAACACCATTGGCCAATACATAACGAGCAGCTTTAAACTTTAGTTTCTTCGCTGCGAGTTTATCAGTTGGCAAATACCACTCTTCAATATATGCCCTGATAGGATCCATCCAAAATGGTCCTAAATCAAGGGTAATAAAGTTCATCATCAGATCTTCATCTATGCTCCGACTAGCCAAGACTTCAATTGGGATTGTTCTTCGTAGCTCGATGCGTGTGGCTGATGCTAAACGAGCTAAGCCATCTACTCTGGCATTCTCCAATCTTGGTATTCTAATTATCTGCACTGCCATCAGACTTGATAAAATCTCTATTGCTTTTGCATGATACCTGATCATTAATTCTCCTTTGGCTGCATATACTCCCAGTATTTGATTTACGATCAACTGCGAGTCACTGAATACAATAACTTGCTTTGCCCCCATGGTTTTGGCCAGATTAAGACCTGCAATCATAGCTTCATATTCAGCCTCATTATTAGAAGCCTTGAATTGGAAGCACAGAGCATACTCCATATCAACCTTATCCAGGCTGTTTAACATAATCCCTGCCCCACAGCCTATAGTGCAAGATGAGTCATCCACATATAGGTTCCATATAAGTACCTCGTCTTTAAATTTTTAATTGGACAGAGTTCCTCGGTGAAACATTTGCTTCTTTCTTTTGTCCTCCTCTAGCGCTTCTTGCTGCTTGTCGACCATCTTCTCTTGCTTGCCGACCAACTTCTCTTGCTCGTCGACCAATTTCTTTTGTTCGTCGACTAACGTAAGTTGATCGGGGTTTAAATTCGATGATCCTGTAACATCCACAGGTTGGTCGGTATCTAGCTTTTGCTCCTCGGAGGTATCAGGATAGGTGAACTCTGCTATAAAATCTGCTACTGCCTGCCCTTTTAGTGACGATCTAGGCTCATAAATTATATCATATTCACCAAGTTCTATTGCCCAATACATCAATCTTCCTGATTTTTCTGGTTTATGAAGAGCTTGCCTCAACGGCATATCGGTATACACGACTATGGTATGAGCCTGGAAGTATGGCCTCATTCTTCTACTCGCTTCGATCAGCGCTAATGCCAATTTTTCCAGTCTTGGATATCTGATCTCTGCTCCTCGTAAGGCATTACTAGTGTAATAAATTAGTTTTTGCACTCCCTCCTCCACTCTTATTAATGCCGAGCTAACTGCATTTTCTGAAACTGCCAGATATAAGTACAATCTCTCTCCCATCACTGGCCTGGACAACAGTGGAGGTGCTCCCAGATATTTCTTCAACTCTTGAAAGGCTTTCTCGCATTCTTCATTCCATTCAAACGTTTTTCGGAGTGTTTTGAAGAATGGAAGGCATCTATCAGTTGCTCGTGATACAAATCTATCAAGTGTTGCAACTTGCCCTGTGAGACTTTGTACTTCGTTCTTCGTCGTTGGAGATCCCAGCCCTAATAGAGCTTTGATCTTTTCAGGGTTTTCTTCAATACCTCGTTGGTTGACAATATACCCGAGGAACATGCCTTCTCGTACTCCGAATATGCACTTTATGGGATTCAACTTCATTTGATATTTATCTAGTTGATCAAAGGTCTGGCCTAAGTCAATTAGATGGTCAGCAGCTCTCTTGCTCTTCGTCAGCATATTATATTGCAACTAATTTGTTCTGCAAACACTTTTTTCATCAGCCGCTGATAGGTTGCACCTGCATTTTTCAAACCAAAAGGCATAACATTATAACAATAAGTTCCCCTAGGGGTAATAAAAGAGGTACTCCCCCTGTCTTCAGGTTTCATTTTAATCTGGTTGTAACCAGAATAAGCATCCATGAAGCTCAATAACTCGTGTCCCGAGGTTGCATCCACTAATTTATCGATTCGGGGCAAAGGAAAATGATCCTTTGGGCATGCCTTGTTAAGGTCGGTAAAGTCTACACACATCCTCCATTTGTTAGTCTTCTTCTTTACCATCACCACATTTGCTAACCAGTCTGGATATTTGACATCGTCAATAAAGCAAGCTTTCTGGAGCTTCTCGACCTCTTCTTGTATAGCTTGGTTCTTCTCGAGGCTGAACACTCTTCTTCTTTGCTTCACCGTCTTGATCTCTTTATTCACATTGAGCTCGTGATATAAAAAATTTGGATCTATTCCTGGCATATCCGCATGACTCCAAGCAAAAGTTTATTTTCTTCTTTTTAGGAAAACTATCAATTCCTGTTTTAGTGAGGCATCTAACGACGAACCTATCTTAGTTGTTCGTTCCGGGTGTTCGTCATCCAGAATGATATTTTTAGTAGCTTCCACCACCTGACATTTCACGAGCTACGACTCTTCTCTAGGATCCAATGTTTTAATCTCTGCACCTTCATCCACTTGGTAGGTAGTAGTCTTTTTCCTAGATTCCTCCAGTTCTTCCTGCTCAGCAGATGAGTAGTAACATTCCCAAGCTACTTTTTGGTCACCCTTTACAACTCCGACTCCAAAATTAGTTGGAAACTTCAGGCATTGATGTACCGTAGATGGTACTGCTTCGAACTTCTTCAATCCTACCCTTCCCATAATGATATTGTAAGCTGATTGGACATTCTTATCCATCACAAAGAAACGTACTCTTTCTGTTCGACAAGCGGGCCATGTACCGATGAACATATCCAACTTGATCGTCCCAAGTGGAAAAACTTTCTCGCCAGCAAACCCAAGGAGGGGCCTGAGATAAGGTTCCAACTGAGACAACTTCAGATTTAAACTATCGAAGCATGAGTAGAACATGATATCCGCCAAGCTACCATTATCCACCAGTACTATTGAGATTATTACTTTCTTCATCCTCATTTTGATCACCAGTGGATCATCATGAGGATATAGTACACCTGCGAGGTCGTTCTTGGAGAAACCATTGACCAAATTTTCTTTGTTCACCTTCCTCGGGCGATCATCTTCAGCTAGATTTATTTGCTGAATATATGAATAAGCTTGAGCTTCATTGAGGTAAGCTTTCCTTTCCGCAGTAAGGTCCCCACCTCCTGCATCTCCACCTGTAATAACGTTACAATCAAATGATCCAAAACGAATTGAAAATACCTCACGTTCTGGCTGTCTTGGTTTCTTAGGGAGGTCAGGGTCGTCTTCTGGATCATCTTCATGATCTCTTTTCTTATTTTCTTCTGATCGACGAGGAGATCTAGACCTCTGTCTTGCTCAGTCATTGCTTTTTCTTTCATTTCTTCGATCAACATACTTGGTCAGCTTTCCTCGTCTGATGAGTGCGTCGATTTCATTCTGAAGAGCTATGCAATTTTTGGTTGTGTGACCATGGTCTTTATGGAACTCGTAATATTTGGCCTTATTCCTCTTGTCAGGATCTGACTTCATTTTCTTAGGCCAGTTTAGTTCCTCGTTGTTCTTGATCTCTTCCAGGACATGGTTTATATCTACTTTCAAAGGAGTATAATTTTCAAATTTCTTCAATACTTCCCATGATGGCTTTATTTTTGACTGCTTGTCACCACCATTGTTCTTTTGTTCTTTCTTCATAGCCTTATCAATCTCCACCTTGGTCTATTTGGGGTCCATGTTCTTCTTCGCAGCCATAGCCTCCTCGGCGTTCATGATCTTGGCCGCTTTTGCCATTAGTTCTGACATGGTTCTGGGTGGATCTTTGGCCAAAGTGTAGTACAATTTATTGGGCAACAGTCCACTCATCAAAGCTGTAATTGCTGTTTTTTTCTCGTAATCAATAACTTCAAGCTTCTCGTTATTGAAACGAGTTATGTAATCCCTGGTGCTCTCACCTATTTTTTGTCTAATACTTAACAAATGTGCAACTCGTTTAACTGGTTTTGCTCCAAAATAGAAATTTCCAATGAAGAGCTCGACTAATTGAAAGAAAGTTGATATCTTCCCTCGAGGAAGATTATTGTACCATATTTGTGCAGATCCGGTAAGAGTTCCTAAAAATGCCCTGCATCTCATCTCGTCTGGCACGGCATAGATGTCGGCAGCAGCTTGGTATTATTCTATATGAAGGACAGGGTCAGTTTTTCCATCATATTTAGGGGTCACAACAGGAGCTTTGAATTTCGATGGTGTGGGAAAATCCACAATTGCCTGTATAAAAGGCGTCCCTTGGACAAAAGTTCTTTATAGAGGATTCTTGGCCTTAACCATTTCCCCTAGTCTATCCTCCAACCTTTGAATAGAGCCTTTCCATGCATCCTTTCCTTCCTCGGGCCTATTGGTTCGAGCAACTGATCATGTTGAAGTCACTTCCTTGGATCTATCTTGTCGAGCAACTGGTTGTGATTGGGCAGAACCCTCTCTTAGATCAGATGGTCGAAAGTTTCTCGACACGGCCTTAGGAGGACTTTTATTCTTCCTAGGGCCCAATCGATCAAAAGGAGAGACCCTACTTAATCTTTCCAGTGCACTAGTCCTTTTTGGAGAGAGAGTGATGTGTTGTTCAGTTTCTGTGGCTCGTACTAACGAAGTTCGTCCCGGTTAATAAGAAAAATCATCAGATTTCTCAATGCGATATGAATCGCTTTGCCTAATACGCGAAGAAACTAAACGGGTATTTCTTTGAACACTTCGTTGTCCTGAATAGGTCGACGCTCCATCTTGGATAGTTTGCATGAGTTGTCGCATAGTCTCTTGCATAGCCGTCTGGCCTTGAGCCAAACTGGCCATAATTCCAGCTAGATCTTGGACATTTGGAGGAACGGATGGATTCGGGGGGTTTTCAGCGTTTCAATTACTGGATTCAGGATTATCAGCCATTGGTGATAAATTATTTTGGTGAAAAACGAGAATTTCAGTCATTTTCCACAGACAGCGCCAATCTGTTGATGTGAAAAATTAGATCATCTCTAATTATTCAATCACAGATAAAATAAATAAGACAAAAGAATTTTTAAAGTGGTTCAGCCTTAAAAGAATGGCCTACGTCCACTGTTTTTGTTATTGCCGACTGTTTGAGAATTCTCGATAACAGGTTTTTTCCAAGAAATTCCGAGCCCCATTACAATGGGGATGATACAATGTATTTATAGCCCTGAGGATGTACATGTGAAAGGGTAATACATAACTGTTCAATAGGCGTATACATCTGTATGATAATAATGAGCATTTAATGTGCATTTAATCCTCTTTATTGTCTGGTAATAAATGCTCTGATCGAGGTGCAGCTCGGGCCGCCTAAGCTGCTCGGACCGCCTAAGTAGCTCGGTATGTACGAGTTGCTCGGAGTATACTTGTTTCTCGGGGAGGTTGAGTTCCTCGAAGTCAGGGTGTTATTAAAAAATGTTTGTAGATGCCATGTAAAGTGACACGTGTCTCCACATAATTGATCCACGTTAACGGACTAATTTTGGTATCAACAGATAATAAAAGAGATTAAATGTGTGGGTTAGAGATGATGTTCTCGGTTTCCCAATAATCATATTCTAATGATGAGATCCTTTCTACCTAAAATAGTCCGTCTTTCATAACCATGTGTGTAAACTCGTGTTCCATTACATTTACTCCTTAAATCATGCATACCGAGAGAAATAGTTACAATCCGAGTGATTCGTTTGTGAGAGTATCCCGTGAGCATTTGAATCAAAATGAATTTTCAAAATAATAACACGATGATCAATCGGTGGAAATCTGCAGTTTAATTCATGGCTTCGCACACACACACGATAAATTGAGACTTACGAATACAAATTTATGGTGACTATTTTTTGAAAAGTTCAAATTATATAATTTTTAGGTATTTTGAATTTCTTTGAGTCACAATGAATTTTTTGGGTATATTCACTGCAAACCCTCACGAGACACAACTCGTCCTACTAGGATAACCTAGGGGTTTAAAGGCTTGTTGCATGCGCTAAATGCAATTACTTGCCCATGAAAGTGGTATTTTATCCTAATAAAATGAATTTCGAGAGTTGAGCCTTAGTTGGATTCTTTTACATTGCTCGGAATGATCAAAGTTCTATGTTAGGGGGTTTGATTAGGCATAAATTCTTTCAATTTATCCCCTCAATTTAGAGGTTGTAATCCCTTCGTGAAGTGTAAGATGCGTTGATTTATCCCATATCTATGTTAATGACTTCTGCTAACATGTACATCGAGTTTCGTGCATTTCTCACCCTTTTCAGGTATTTAATGCATGAGAGAAAGAAAGAAACCGAAAAAAAGAAGAGAGAAGAAAAGTCAAAAGGGTATAAAAGTCATTTACATCTCGAATCCAGTTGAGGACCCAAATAAAATTTGATGACCTCAAGTCTACAAGTACGTAGGAAGAAACGACATCCAAATCCGAGTTCCGGATCAGAAGTTATGAGCCTCTAAAGATGAGAGAAAATCAAGAGAAACTGATGAGATAATGAAGAGAATTTGACTCATGAGGCAGACCGGACCGAAAAGAAACGCCGTCAGACCGATCCGAGGCCTTAAAATCGTCTGACAAATCTTGCATACCGGGCCGATCCTTTTTGGAGAAAAAATGGACCAATTCGGAATCCTTAAAACTCACTGGCAAATTTCATGAGGCGGACCAATCCGTTTCAAGAAGAAAATGAACCGATCCGATTATTAGTGAGCCGATCCGGTATTGCCCGTCGGACCGGTTCGACGGAGATAATTTCTGAGATTCAGCTCCGAATTTATAGTTTGACTCAACTACAGCTCCTAATTTTTCGTGATGTATTTTGATTTTAGTTTTGGTTAGACAAAAAGGGGGGTTCGGATTAATGGAATTTTTGGGAAGAAGGTTTTTAGAGAGAGAAAGATCTATCATCTGTATTGGCAAAACCCTAGTTTGAAGCTTTATTGCAAGATTCATATTTGACTTTCGTATTCATTGAATGCAAGTAATTAATTCTTAATTCTTTTCATCATTTAGTTAATTAATTCTTAATTCTTAGTTGCAATCTCAAAATAAAAATCGTTCCTATCAATCTCTTCCATAGCAATCATGATTTCTTTTAATTCTAAAATTGATGTTTTTCTTCATTTAATCATGTCTGACTAAACTTTTAAGGGTGGGGGTGCATGAACCCCACCCAATCTAATTTATCATAATTGGAAATAGATTTTTGAATGGAATCTTAAAGGAATCGTGTTGTGTAACTATCGCAACCGTTGTTGGACTTTTGATCTCGTTTGCCCTAAGTAACCGGGATGCTTAAGAGTGCGACGCAAGTGTAGCTAGACACTACTTTATTATTACCTTTGATTTCGTATAATGCGGGCTACGTTCTTTCATATACGCAATCCTTAGGATTAATAAGGTCCGGGTTCATTTAAGATTCTAATTTTGAAATCTAGTACCCTACAAGGTGAATTACTAGGGTGTGGGGGATTGTAACCCAACCTATTGTTCTCATTTGTAATTAAGTTTGTTATATACTTGCCATCTCTCTTAGGTTAATTAGCTTAGTTGCATTGCATTAACTCTTAGTTTAGTCAGTCGTTAATTTAAATCCCCATTTAGGTTGCAGTAAATCTCCCTTTCAAAGCATCTTTTTGTTTCTTTCAGAGTCAAGTTAGGACTCTCTATCTTTCCAAACGTCGTTACTATTTTCTCATCCTATTTCCCTGAGGATTCGACCCTGACTTACCGGGATTATTACTTGAGCGACAGGCTTGCATTTAAGCTTATATAGCATGCACTTTAGACACTTTTTAAGTCGGTTCATGCACTACGTCTAAGGAAGCATGGGATGTTTTACAACTCACCCACGAAGGCACTAACGTGGTCAAAGAGTCTGAAATTCAAAATTTGATCGCTCAATTTGAGACTATCACTATGCTTGAGACTGAGTGTTTTGATGACTTTTATGCACATTTGTCTGATATTGTTAACACTAGTTTTAATCTTGGTGAGCCTATACCCGATGCACGAGTGGTTAAAAAGATTTTAAGATCGCTGCCAAAAAGTTTTATCCCTAAAGTGACCGTTTTAAATATCTTAGGTAATTTGAATCATCTGAAATTAGAAGAGTTGGTTGGAGACCTCCAGACATATGAGATTGACATGTTTCCTCACACTGTCAAGCCTAAGGATAAAGGGATAGCACTTAAAGGCTAGTCTAAAAGGAAAAAGAAAGTTAGTTTTTGTGAGTTCGAGTCTAAGGACGAGTCTGATTTTGTTATGGTCATGCTTGCAAAGAATTTAAAAAGTTTCTCAAGTTTTCAAAACAAAATTCTTCCAATAAAAAGTTTTTTGAGAAAAAGAAAGGTAAGTCCAAAGAAAACGGTGAAAAAGAGAAAGAGAAAGAGGGTGAGGGAGATTTAGAAAAAGTAACTTGTTTTGAGTGTGAGGGTAAAGGGAATAAGTTGTTCGAGTGTCCCACTAGACTTAGGACAAATGGAAATAAAGTTGCTATGCTAGCCACCCTTAGTGATAGTGAGGAAGAGGTGACTGATACCGGGGATGAAAATTCATAAGGAAAGTTTGTTGCCCTTTTAGCTAGTCACGTAAGCACACCCAGTTTGTCCTACGACAATTAGGAAACTTGTGCACGTGAAACCACCGAGGATGATTTGAGTGTTTCCAGCGATGGAGAGAGTGAGTGCACTAGTGAGAGTGATAGTGAGATCCAGATCACTTTTAGAGATTTATATGCTGATATTTTAAAGACTAAGAAATTGAATAACGAGTTGAGTCTTAGGGTGAAAGATTTGGAGAGATAGTTAGTGAGTTTGATGGAGTTTGAGGCAAAAGCGAGTCAACTCGAGGAGGTGAAGGTTTCATTAAGTGAACAGTTGATAGCTTTAGGCCGATAAAAAATTGATCTTGTAACCCCGCGTGTCACAAATAGAGAGAGATCTTAAGCACGCCCTGGAGGTTAAAGTCACTTTAGAGAACACATTTAAGAAAGAAGGAAATATAGTTCTCAATCCCATTTTGGATAGTGGTGAGAGTTTAGGAATAGGTCATAACGATGCATCCACTTCACTTGTTACACCCGAGTCGATTCCCGTTTTAGTGTTTGGTTCACATAGCTCTCAACCCAACTCACCTAGGCGTCCTCTACCTGATAGGAGAGCGCGTAGAAGATGTTTTGAGAGAGGTGTACCTATGTCTATTTATGTTTACACGCACTACAAGGAGAGAGGACACCTTAGAGAGTTTTGTTTTAAGTTGGGTCATGTGTCACATTTTTCTACTACACGTGTTCACACACTTGTACCCACACCTGACGCTCCGGATGATTACATGAAAGAGTTTTCACATATTAGAGAGCAGGTATGGTTTTTTGTCAAGACTTCACATGACTTGATGGAGGTTTTCCATAGGATGTCACCATCTTTGGAAAACCAAACCACACCTAACGGTTGAGGTTTAGACTTGTTTGATTGCAAAGGTGAATTTGCATGATGATATTTTTTTGCCTATTACTAGTATGTATTTTTTGTATTAGATTTTTTTGTTTTTGAAAAATTTTGAAAAATGCAAAAAGATTTTATTTTGATAAAAAATTCTAAAAAGACAAAAAGAGTTTTGTATTTTGTTTGCACCGTATATTAATGGACATTTAGGATGACCGAGTCACAATTTCATTTTATATCCGCGTGACGATTTGATAGTGTTTTGATATGTGTCATCATTTTATTTTGTGCTTTACAATGTTTGGAGTCATTGAGATGTGATTAGTTGTTACTACCTGCATGTTTGACTCATAAGTTCCTTTAATGCACACTTGCACAAATTTGTTTGATTATTGTACCTGTTTATCACATATTGGTCGGAGTGTTGTCATCTCAATTTTGTCTTTAAAACGAACCATATGCGATAAAACTTGACAATGGAAGTAGTGCATATAAAAACCGTTTACCGTGATAAATTAATTGCAACAAAATATGATGAGTGAATCACAGGAAAAGGCTGTGAGAGTTCAAAATTAACTCGTTGTCAAAGCCACTGTTTGAAAGAGCCCGACAAAATTTAAAGGCAATAAAAAGATAAATGTGCCAAAAAGGGGCCACCTCAAAGGAAAAATATAATGATTATTATTTATGAGGGATTTTGGATGGAAAGAAATGAAAAATGGATTTGCACATCCTGACATCATCTTGAAAAAGCTTTCATAGTTTTAGACGTTATTGGTGTGGGAATCACTTTTGACATTGATGTGTTGATAAATTGAGTCGATGTCATATAAATTCAGCACTTTTGACACCTAAGGATGATTTTGAGATTCATTTTATAGGAGTACACGTATATATCATGCACATATGTTATGTTTGATTGCGATGATTTACCTATTGAATATGTTCACACCCATTCATTTCGTTTCCATAATTTGGTTGTCTTAGTGTAAATTCATGGTGTGATTTTTTTTTTAAATTTAAAAATCAAAAATAGTTTGTGAAGTACGTTTTGGTATCTCTTTAATCGTGACAACTCCATGCTTGATTTGTTTATTCATTTCCATGTCTATTTTAGTCGAATAAAAAGGGGGAGAACGAATTATGGGAGGTTTTGCATTATGGGGGAGATTTGATTATGATGATTGATGTATTTTTATATCATTTCACACTTGATGCGTCACGAGATATTTGCTTTGTCTCATGTGTTTAGGTATAACAATGAAAGATCATATATTACATACCCTGATGAGAAAAGTTTGAAGATTTGATGTTAAAGACTTTGAAGAAAAGTTTTGAGACCTACATGTTTAGTACCTTTTTATTTTTGGGTTCATGAGGGTATTAGATTTGAATATGCTTACATGTTTGAAGATTTTTTTGAATATTTGATGTTAAAGACTTTGAAGAAAAGTTTTGAGACCTACATGTTTACTACCTTTTCATTTTTGGGTTCACGAGGTTATTATATTTGAATATGCATTTTATGTTTTGATAATTCAGATGTTTTTATTCTGTATCGGCATAGACATAGGGGAGATTTATAAGGACATAAGTTTATAAATGTTCGTTATCAATTAGTATGTCGTATACCGCTACAACCGTCGAAGAATGTTCAAGATCTCATATGCAAAAAGACGGATCCGGATATCAAGTTTCTTCAACAATCAAGACTCCGCGAGATGAATTTAGTAAAGGTTGTGTTTTTATTCCTTAGCATTTCACTTAGAATATTGGGATATTTTTTTTCAAAAAGTTTTAAAGTGTTGGAGCGGAGTTTTTAAGTTTTTCATCAAAATTATTTTTCAAAGTTTTAAGGCGCACCATTTACTGGGAAAAAAAAAAGAAAATCATTTATTTAATGGCTCGTTCGAATGACAGCCTATGTCGTTCGAATGACAGCCTATGTCGTTCAAATGACATGCCATCTCATGCGAAGCTCGTTCGAGCAGCGCGTGTCATCATACAAACGAGATGTGATCTCATTCGAGTGATCAGTCGCCTTAACGTTTTGTATAAATACACGTCAAACGAGGCGTATTTCGTTCAGAAGTCTTTTCATTTTTCATTATGCAAATAGTGCAAATCGGCATAACACTTTTGGCTTCTTCATTTAGGGCTTTAAATCCTTCTTTTTCAATTTTTAAAAATCCTAATGTTTAAATGAATTATTCTGGAACCCATGAACATACTTTGCTATTGTTCAACCTTTGTGGAGTGCGTCTCTACAACAAAAGACTGTGGTCATTAAGGTTCGCTGCGTGTGGATCTTTAATGAATATTGGACTGTGGTTCATGTAGGTTCACTGTGTGAAATCCATTGTTGACTCTAGGTTGAGTGTCTATGTAGGTTTGCTAAGGTAAGCTTATTGCAAACTTAATTGTAATTGTAAATTGCGATTTAATTATAGTGAAATAAAAGGTTTTGCCCTGAGGGGATTTTTTCCTAAAATCTGTGAGTTAGCATATTTGTGTTTATTGGTTTGGCACACGCACACACGTAGCTATTTGCTTAAGGGATGGATTAATTTGATTGAAAAATTGACTCTAATTAAATAAGTTTATGGTTAGAATTTGCGCATTTATTTAAATCAATATCGCACGGCACATCATTTTTTTACAGATGATAAGTCAGAAAAAAGGGGAAAATAAGTCTTACGGGGAATCAAAGACAATTGCAAAAACTAAAGAGAAAATGGCAGCAAACAATTGGATAGGAAAAATCTTGAAGGCAAAGAAAATGCTAAAGTTTAGAAGGTTTAAGGTAGGAAGAAAGGAGAGAAATTTCGTACCTATTTATAGGTTACCTTAATAAATGGGAATGAAATGATTAACTGAATGAACCGTATATCTACCGCCGGCTGCACACTTCTCGAAGTGTCAAAAGATGATTGTGCCCTTTGGCGGTTCAAAAAAGTTTGAATTATTATTAAAAGTGCCATTATTAAACAGTGCCAGTGGAAATTTTTACGAGTATGGGAGGTCGGATACCAACAAAATACTCAAAATAGTACGCCGAGCAACTTCGTGGGCTAAATATTCCATACTTTCAATCAAGCATCAAGCATGGAGCTTTTGAGGCTTTTATTGTACGTAAAAATTACACTACCATGTGGACCAATGATGAATGTACACCCGTTCTCCAACGTGGCCGACCAACCTACTTGACCGGCTTCGGAGACACTTAGTCGACTGGAATGCCGACCAACTCCAGAAGGCCAACCAATAGGAATATTAATAGTTACTTGGATGGGATGCGAACCAACACTGAATTCCAAGAGTTTCATTTATTGTACATAGATGTAAACATCTGGCAATATAAAGGTGCACCATCTCTAGATTTTTACACCCTTAGAAATACAAACGATTCCATTAACTCAAGGGACAACTCGAATCACTCATATGCACACCATACTGAGCTATTATAAACCCTACTGAATACAAACAACAATGGACGTAAGCTATTTGACAGCTGAATCACTCTAAAGACCTTATCTATTGTGTATGTGGTATGAGTTACATATCTTATTTTTATTTGTGACTATAATTTTAGAGTTACTCTATTTTTAGACATCAACATACACCTCCATGGTATCTCCCATCTGGTGTTGGAACACCTTCATGACTAGCCTCTGATATGTAGATCCAGTGTTCTTGAGGCTAAATTACATAACCTTGTAGCAATAAAGACCAACTGGTGTGATGAAGGAAGTCTTGTCTTGATCGGGAGTCAAACAAAGAGATCTGATGGTACCCCGAGTATGCATATTAGAAACTCATTCGCTCACGAGTTGTTGTGGCATAGACCAACTGGTCTATTTTTGTCAGGGGGAAATTATCTTTGGTACAAGCCCTATTGAAGTCGGTGAAGTCTATGTAGACTCTTCAGCCCCCATTGCTTTTACATACCACGACCGGGTTTGAGAGTCACTTCAGGAATTAAACTTCTCTGATGGACCTTTCCACTAGTAGTTTCTCCACTTCTCTCTCCACTGCCTTTACCTTCTCTGTGGTAGTTTAATGAGCTTTCTATATAATTGGCTTGAATGTTAGATCCATATGGAACCGATGATAGGAAACCGTAGGATCAATCCCAAGCATATCGTATAGTTCCCATGCGAATACATCCAAGCTCCGTCTTAGGAAATAGATTAACTCCTCTCTTTCAAGGTCAATCATTCTTGTCCTGATAAAAAAACTTACTCTCTCACCGGGCCTTATAAAAAATAACCACCTTCAAGTTTTTAACGACCCTGTCAGCGGGGTGGACCTTGGTTTACTCCACCCCTGGTCAGTCATGTCATAATTACTATTTTGATGGAGTAACCCCATCCTGGGTTGCCGATGAATAACCTCATTTTTTTCTTCTCTTCCTTCTTTTCCTGCTTTGCTTTAATAACATCGATGTAGCATTTTTTAGCAATAGCTTGATCTCCATTATACCCCGATCTTTGATACACTTGAGCTTTAATTGATAAGTGAAATATATAACTTTCATGGCATGAAGCCACCCTCTGCCTAGGATGGCATGGTAGGGCAAATTAATATCCACCAGTAAAAACTTTACTAGCTTCAAAATATTCCTTGCTATCACTGGCAGGATCACTTTTCCTGAGGGATGTTCGCCTCTTTAAGATCTGACATCTTGAGCTTAAGCTTGTGAAAGAGCTCCAAGTACATCACCTATGAAGAGCTCCCTTGTTCCCCTAGTATCTTATCCACATCCCAGTTTGCAATTCCGAGAGTGATTATCAGTGCATCATGGTGTGGGGTTCTTACCCTAACCAAATCCTTTTTCGTGAAAACGATATGCTTGTTGTAGTCCTCTGGTCGTCGGTGCTTGCTAGTTTGACTTTTGGTGGTATCTATATGAAAAGCCTCCATCACAGCTATGACCTTCTTGAGCTCCATCCGTATAAATTTCCTTTAAATTTACTTGAGGTCGGATGCCCCATGTATGACCGAAAACTTGTGTCATATCTCATTATCGAGGACGTTGTCTGGTATAGAATTCTTTTTGATGTAATCATTCAAATGTTCGGCCTGAGCTAACTCCTCTAGATGAGATTTAAGTGCCTTATAATTCTTAATCTTGTGGTTGTTCTCTTTGTGGAATGCTAATCGAAGTGTGTTGTTCCTTTTGGTGGGATCCCCTCCCATCTTCTTTGGCTACTTGAGGAACTGTTGATCTTTGATCTTCGTTAGAATCTTGTAGATTGATTCCCTGAAAACTATGTTAAAGGCTTGAAAAGCTTTAGAGGAATATGTTATGCCCCCATTTTTGGCACCATTATGCTTCTTGTTCCCCTTATTGGGGTTGTTCTCCTTGTTTCCCCCTTTGTTTGCCTTGGTGGGAACAGTCTCATCCTGACCGGTGTGGACCACATCCTATAGCTTGGCATATTTCTCGGTACGTGACATGAGATCGTCAATGGTATTTGCTTCCTTCTTGGTAAGGGATTGATACAACATTAACGCGGGGGGGGGGGGGGGCGGGGAGGTAAGCCTATTTTGAAGGATACCACGACAACTTACTCTGAGTAATCTTCTACCTTATTGAAGACCTCCCAGTATCGTTTAGCGTATTCACATAGGGACTCACGTGGCTTCTTTTTCATCATGAGCAGTGAGTCCATTATTTTGGGTTGGGAGGTGCTGGTGATCAAACAAGTAGTGAAAGATTCAGCGAGTAACTTAAAACCCTTGATGGACTTGTGAGGTAGCTTTTCGAACCATTTCTGGGCAATGTCGCCCAAGCTGAAAGGAAAAATGTGACACATTAACGCATCGATGTGACTACACAAAGTCATAGCCTACCTATACTGCCGAACATGGTCGATGGTAGGCCTGTATTTTTTTTTAACTTATCTTTTCCGAATTTAGAATGAAATTTTAGTTCGATTTTTTATTTTGTCAAAAAATATTTGGATCGAAAATTGAAAATAATTTTGAATTTTTGATTTTTTCGATCATATTTTTTCGAAACCATGCCGATCCAATTTTTTCAAATTTTTTTTTTATTTTCTTGAAACTTGCTCATATATCAGTTGGGATAGGATGAGGGATCCGAAGTATTGCTCTATAAAAGGAGATTATCCTCCTAACTTCTGCACAAATGAAAATTTTGGTCAAATTATCATGTATTTACATGTTGGTTACACCCTTTTTCATTGTTTGTTTAAAATGAGAATTTCGAGTGATCGAAAATTCTAAATTTATTTTTTTGAAATTTTGAAAATTTTGGATTTTTAATATATTTTATGAATTTTTTATTTTCCCTAATTCATTTTTTTTATTTTCCAAAAAAAAAAGGATAAAAAATCGGAATAATTATTTTATTACCGAAAATCAAATTTTTTTCCTAAGTGGTATTTTTCGATCCGAACAGATCGAAACACAGTCCTAGTCGATGGGATCAGTCTTTCCATCGTAGACCCTAGGGGTTACAAACTTTTTCGGGGGTTCCTCATCCTCGATGGTTTTCGAGAAGGGAGACTTCATCTGGGTGATAAGAATTCTCCTCGCTAGCTCTTTGGTTGACTTCTCTCCTAGGTAAGATGGGAACCAAACTCCTTATATCGTCTTTGTGGCGCTCGTTATCCTTTTGGAATTTGTCTTGATAACTTCCATGCTCTAAACGTTCTTGGTCGCGCCTGGTGCTCCTTCCTCGACTGCGAGTTTTGCTCGCCTGAGGGCTAGGAGTCCGATCACGATGTTTATGGTTCTGGCGAAGTTCTCCCTCGATTTCTTCTAGCTACTATTGGAGGCGAGAATTCTTTTTAATTTGGAGGCGAGATGCCTCCTCGTGCTATTGAAGAATTGCTTTATATGCATCAACCAGGCGTGAGATTTGGGTAGATATAGGCGGCGCATAGGTTTCCTTTGGAGACTGTTTTTATGGTCAGAACCTTGGGTTCTTATTTTGATGACCTCAGACCTAACTCTCAGTAGAGTTAAATCAGCTCGCACATCTTCAGGTTGAGGTGCACTGTTTGGTTAGTGGGACATTGTAACCATTTTTCGAAAGATTACTTTCATGGGAAGAAAATCGTTCCCACATACGGTGCCAATTGTGAGTGCAAATTAATCACAAAGAATTTCATAAAACAATTAAATAATGAGTGTAGGATGCCAATCACACAACACAAGAATATACTTGGTTCGACAAATTGCCTAGGTCCACAGAGAGGTCACTGTATTTCATTGAGTTCTCTCAAAATTATGATTTTTCCATCACCCTTAGCCCTGCAGTGTCATTCTTAGCATTATTGTCGAAACTTAATTAATTACTAACCACCTATTATTAAATTAAGTCGTGTGTCAATTTTGTTTATCTTTATTAAATTGCTATAACACAATATAGTAAAACATAACTCATTTAAATAAATAAATCAATCCACAATCACATATCTAGTCTCAACACTGAAATCTATTACATGACAAAGTTTACTAACTAAACCATCGGTATAACATCCATACAATAATCCTCGTAACTAAAATAAAATCAACTGGAATAAAACTTCTTGACATGAGAAACATGCTCGAATAGTAAATAGACTAATCATGTCTAGAATAACAAGATGGAAGACGGCTACATCACCCCCTACAACACTCCACAGCTGTTGCAGCTCTGCTAACCTGGATTAGAGACTCGTGCTTAGCGTCCATGTGGCTGGACACCAAAAAGTTTTTGAAAATAATTTTGATACGGGGCAGAGCCCAAAACCTTTTAAAAGTATTTTGCAAGTAAATAAAATGTATAAATAAATATTTGTGCATTCTTTCATATTTAAACTGGTGCCCCGCTCTCATGAGACAATACTCGCCCATCAACTATAGTGCGCACCTAACGTATGCATTTTAACATTTTAGTTATGCCACCCATCCTAAATGGTCTAAATATACCCATAAGTCTATACGCTACACTATATCCCACGTATTTATCTATTTAGCTTACCCATTCGCAAAACTAGTATAATTCTCAATTATAATTTACAAGTTCATTTCAAATAACTTTCACTAGTTATTAAATCATTATTCACAGTTTAATGTCTTATGCTTGTACATATTTTCCTTCATAGATATACGTGTATTTCAATATCACATCAAGAGCGCACACACACACAACACACACACACACACACACACACACACACATATATATATATATATATATATATATATATATATATATATATCACTCGCTATCCCTCAGAGTAATAACTCATTGGATGCGAATCTCTTGTATGATATCATGCTCCAGGGAATACACACATCATCCTGGGTTATGTAATACCGTGTATTTTTATGCTTTTTAAATTTGGGGATTTATTAACTTTAATGTGAGTTATTCATTTAATATAAATCCGAAAATTAATTATTTTTAATTACTAACGTGACGAGAGTTAGTAATCATTGGAAACTTATTGAATATTACTAATGAGTAAAGTAATATAATATTGGTACTATTAAATGTCACGAGTGAATAAAATGACAATTTTGGAAATTTGAGTCCGGACGCGCCCGTGTCGCGTCGGGACTAAATATTGATTAATAAAAGTGAATAAATTATAAGTCGTTCGTATGGTCATTTTGAGTGCGCCAAAGTGTCCGGAAGGGTCGAGATAGTCAGAAAAGTGTACCCGGGGGTTTAGTTTGGGTCTCGGTGCGTTTTTAGGCTTAATTAGTACCCCGAGAGGGCATTTTGGACATTTTGCATTTTTGGGTAATTAAACCCACGAAATTTATTTGGTTATATCAGCCATTTGGAATGGTCCCTTAGGGTTAGCAGACTCAAAACCTTAGAACGGCCATTAGAGAGGAAGGTGGAAAGCTTTCCAAGCAATCCAAGGCCAAAAACTCATCCGATTGCACCGCCACCACCACCAACGCGTAGATCGCGCGACGGGGAACGCAACCACACCAAATTCGTCCACAAATCAGAACTCTGAAATTCCCAGGCAAGTATTTTTCTTGCTTAATTTCGTTAATGCATCATTCATATTAGTCTAGGGTTGATTAGGATGAGTTCCATAGAAGAAAACCCATGTTGGAGATAGGAAAATTGCATGTAGTAATGATTTGAATGATAATATGGAAATCCCCTCCATATGTAGAGGTTTAACCACGGATTTATGATGGATTAGGAGTAGAAATTCTGGAAAAAGATTGATTAGAACAAAGTTAAAGAAATTTCTATGGTTCATGAGATTTATATAAGTTTTGGCCTATTAATCCATGAATATTGATGAAAATTCGCATGCTTTACATAGAAGATGTTTAATTTGGGTTAATAATGTTTGTAGTACGAATTTCTGGGAGTTTGGGTGTGAAAAATGTGGATTTGGTTGATGTTTGATGATAGAACCCGTAACTATAAATCTGCAGAATTCGCCATACCTGTTTGATCGATCGATCGAACCAGGAGTGTCGATCGATCGACGCATCGATCGATCGAGCCCCTGCCATCGATCGATCGACCCCTCCTGGCAGACTCATATTTCTCCTTTTTAAATAGCTGAATTCAAATTATATGAGTAATAATCCTTGGGCATCCTTATTAAAATATTTTGGGAGATAAAGAAGACCAATAGGACTTTTTGATAATATTAAATCTTTAATGTAAGACGAGATTTACATTCTTCGGGGACGTTTACATATAAGGGACAATAGAACTATGTATTAAAAAGGGGGAGACGAGTAGGATAGTTACGTTGGAAAATAAATGAGTACCTACTGAAATTACACTTAGGAGGATAGGAATCCGCGAGTGTCACTTAATAAGTTGGGATAATTCCACAAATTAAAGTAAGAAACGAACCGTTATACGTGATAACTAAACAACGAGAAATAAGGATAAATATCATAATTATGGGTCGTGAGTATGTACCTAAACTTGATATGGAAATAGTTGTGTATCTATATGACTGTGTATGCATATACTATATACGTGTAAAAATTATACCCGCGCTACTTGATATCCCTGAGGTTACCGCGCTGGGACAGTCTTATCTCGATGGGACCTTTATGGGGGATATTTACTCGTACCCTAGAAGATAGTAATCCTAGGTAAAGGCTATCAAATCGATAGTCACGGTCCTAAGAGACGTGAGGGTATGTGCTGACCTCTTGGACTTGGAAACTATGCTTCACCTCAATATTGTTTGTGTTTGTGTTTGTGTTTGTGTTAATACAGTTCAGAGTGATTCCGAACTTGTATTTCCCTTAGTACGACTGATACGGGGATTGGATAGCAGAGTATGCCCGCACCATAATTTTCATGTGGGGTGCTGATAGAATATATATATTATATGAGTATTTAATATATACATTAAATTCTGAAATTTGGGAATTTCCTACTGTGTTTACGGTAAGTAAGAAATGAATAATGATTTCAATTGAGAAATACGTGTTTTGAAAGTATAGTATATTTCTGGGAAACTTTATTAATAAATAAAGTTAAAATGAGAGCTTTGTTACTAAACGAAATTTACTTCTTAAACAGTTGAATTGTTCAGTTTAAATCTTACGAGTAACCTAAGATAAGATGAGTTAAACCGTTGGAAAGGTTAGTGCGATATGTGTGCACATTAGAAGAGAGGTGAGAATTTCTCAAGGGAGCGTCACACTAATATGTTGTTGCATTGGCCTGTAAACATTTTAAATACTTGCTAAACAAATTTTAAATCATTTTCACAATCGGGCTCTAACCCGTTTCCATTTTCTTTTCTCCCTTGTATATATATGTATATATTACAGGTGCCCAGCCGTAGGGGCGTTTTGCATAGGATCCTTTGGAAGGAACGCGCTGCAGCTTAGGTGGGAGTTGTAGGCCTCTTGCTTAGACTACCTCATTCATTTGATTCTACTCTTAGCATTATTTATTCCAGTTGGGCATGTGTCTCCCTTTCCATTATTCAGTTGTTTCATTGGATATTGTAATCCATTTATTTCCAGTATTTGCACTTTGGGATTATTATTGTCAGGATGTTTCATTTAAGTATTAAATGTTGGATTCAAGTAATTGAATGTTTGGTTATTCGGATTTATATATTCCAGGGTAGTTGTTGTGTGATCTTTTATCTATGAATGATGTCCAGTTTTAAATGTTGTTTTATATAAAATAAAATTTGGAATGTAATGTCTAAAAATGGTTTTTGACACTTAGCTGAATTATTTAAGGTGTTAAATTGAAAATTTATTTTTACGACTAAGAATGAACCAACCGTTCACCTTGATTATAATTTAATAAAGGACTGATCACCCGGTATTTAATTAGGCGGGGTGTCACAGGTGGTATCAGAGCATCAGGTTCTAGTGTCCTTAGGATCTGTACGGCTTATCTCGTTTCCAGCATAGCGTCTTTGATTTAGAGCCCTAACATTAGGAATGTAGTATTCATCTTTATGAGTTGGAAATTCTTGCTTCTGCGATTTGACGATGTGAGTATTGAACTTATTCAGATTAAATTTTAATTTTCAGATGGCCCGTCAGGACGAACAAGTCAAGGCCATTGGGGAAGTCAATGAGTAAGGACGACTCACACCTCAGGTGTCTCCGAAAGGGGTACCAATCGCCGAATTTGCGGTCATTGTGGCACAAGCAGTTACCACTGCAGTCTTATAGTACCACGACCGCAACATGCAGCTTAGAGGAGGCAAAAGACCTAGAGAGGCTGATCAAATGCATGTGACTGAAGTAGACAATTGTGCGAAGGCACCGAAATTGCGACAACAAACCACTCAAGACCGAGACAGTTACAAAAGTAACAAAATTTATGTAAAGGGCCAAAAGTGTCAGGGCCAACAAAGTCAGGGTCAGAATGAAGTCACGCTGAGGTGTTTCAGTTGTGGAATGGACGGTCACAAACGTCAATCTTGCTCGAATCAGACTGGGGAGAAACTACAACCCAACCAGCGAAGAATTTTGGGACTCTGCTATATATGTGTACAGCCGGGTCACAAGTGGAGGGATTGTGCTCACCCTGACATAGTTTTTCCGCAAATTTCTCATCAAGGCCAGCAAGACCAGGGAAAAAGCGAGACTAGTCAACAACGAAGTGAATTGAGGCAGTTTCGAGGGAGGTGCTTCCAATGTGGCAGAAATGGCCATAGGAGTCAGGACTGCCCAGAGAGGAATAGGGCCCCACGGCAACAAAGTGCCAGTAATAAACCACAGAAGCCAGCTCCACCAGCCATTCCAACAGCCTCAGTTCAGAAGAGGCAGTTATAGTATGGACGTGTCTGTAACGTCCATCAGATAGCAGCACCTCAGGCCCCAACCGAGATAAAAGGTACGTCCTCTATACCCGGTGCTATGGGTTGAATTTTATTTAATACTGGGGCGACACACTATTTTATAGCTACCCATTTTGCGAAGGTCTTAGGGTTATTAACCACAGCAGAGAGCACTGTGACGTGTGTAGACTCACCACTGGGGAGTGGATCGCTCATTTTCTTTATATGCCGGGGTGTGGGGGTAGAGATTGGTAGCTTGGTATTACCAGCAGACATGTTAGTCTTATATATGCATGAGTACGATGTTATTATCTGGCTCGCAGCTTACAGAGCCATGATAGATTATTTCGGTGGGAGTATTGTCTTTGCCATTCCGGGGCAAGAGATGTTTGTAGTGGCGATGCCTCTCCCAGAGGGAGGCTCGATCGCTCATTTGTATGACATAGAGGAGGATACCTCTAAGGAGGTTGTGATTCCCTTAGACTCGATCCCAGTTGTACGTGAGTATTTCGATGTATTTCAGGAGATACCAGGCCTAACCCCCAGTCGTGAGATAGACTTTGTCATAGATTTATTACCGGATACTCGACCTATAGCGCGTGCTCCATACCGTATGGCTCCGGCAAAGATGCGAGAGTTACGAGATCAGATAGAGCAACTGTTAGGTCAGGGCTTCATTCGAAGGAGTACCTCACCTTGGGGCGCTCCAATTTTGTTTGTGAAAAAGAGAGATGGTTCACTGAGGCTATGTGTGGACTACCGGGAGCTGAACAAGGTCACGATACGGAACAAGTCTCCGTTGCCTCGAATCGATGATCTGTTCGACCAACTGAGGGGAGCAACTTTCTCTTCGAAGATAGATCTGAGGTCGGGGTACCATCAGCTACGAATTAGGGAGCAGGATGTTTTAAAGACTGCTTTCTTGACGAGATATGGGTCCTATGAGTTCAGAGTGATGCCATTTGGCCTCACAAATGCTCCAGACGTATTCATGGACTTAATGAACCGAGTGTTCAGAGAGTTCTTGGATCAGTTTGTCATCGTCTTCATAGATGACATTCTGATATATTCACACTCCGAGGAGGAGCATGTCGAACACTTGAGGCAGGTTCTTAAGACTCTACGAGAGCATCAGCTGTATGCTAAGTATGAAAAATGCGGGTTCTGGTTGCGGAAAGTACAGTTCTTGGGGCATGTTGTTTCTGAATAAGCGATAGCAGTTGATCCGAGTAAAGTGTCAGCGGTGAGGGAGTGGTGACAACCCACGATACCGACGGAAGTGCGTAGTTTCTTGGGATTAGCCGGATACTACAGGAGATTTATTCGGGGATTCTCCAAAATAGAGGGCCCATTGATGAACCTGACTCACAAAGGGGTTCCATATGTTTAGGATGATGCTTGCCAATTGGCTTTCGACGAGCTGAAAGACAAGCTTACTTCAGCACCGGTCCTTGCTTTACCTAAGCCGGGCGTGGAGTACCTGGTTTACACCGATGCTTCCTTACAAGGACTTGGGGGAATACTTCAGCAAGAGGAGAAGGCTATAGCTTTTGCCTCCCGCAAGCTTAAGCCGCATTGGAAGAATTACCCCACCCACGACCTGGAGTTAGCAGCGGTCGTCTTTGCTTTGAGGATATGGAGGCACTATTTATTGGGGGAGAAATTCCGCTTGTTCACAGACCACAAATCACTGCAGTACCTGTTCACTCAACGAGAACTGAATATGCATCAGCACGGATGGCTAGAGTTTGTGAAGGACTATCAGTTCGACATACAGTACCATCCGGGGAAGGCCAACGTAGTTGCTGATGCGTTGAGCCGTAGACCGGTAGACGATGTAGCGGACGTCTAAAAAACAAAGTGGAAAGAGTTGGGTCACCAGGACGCAGTAGCCCGTTCCTTCATATCTGTTATGATAGTGACACCCGAAATTGTTACGAGGGTGATACAAGTACAGACCGCAAACCCGTTTTGTCAGGAACAAATTGTACGACTTTTAGCTGAGGGAGCTGAGTCCTATTCTGTTAGTTCGGATGGGGGTTTGAGATTTAATGGGAGATTGATAGTCCCAGAAGGAGAAGACTTACGTCATGCAGTGATGACCCAGTATCACGGGTCCCGATTTGCAGTACATCCTGGGGGAGATAAAATGTACCAGGATATGAGGCGACAATACTGGTGGATTGGGATGAAAAAGGACATTGTTGAGTTTGTGTTAAAGTGTTCTACCTGCCAGCTGGTAAAGGTGGACCATCAGAGACCGTCAGGGTTACTTCAGCCATTGGAAACACCCACGTGGAAGTGGGAGAGTATTTCCATGGATTTTATTACAGGGTTGCCTACATCACAACTGGGCCACGACTCCATCTGGGTGATTGTGGACCGTTTAACTAAAGTGGCTTATTTTCTGCCGGTGCGAACAGACTATACCACGGGTCAGTATGCTCAGTTGTTCATTGCTGAGATTGTCAAATTGCATAGGGTGCCCCTGAATATTGTGTGAGATAGAGACAAGATTTTCGTGTCGCGTTTCTGGAAGAGCTTTCAGGCGGCTATGGGTACAGAGTTGAGGTTGAGTTCAGCTTATCACCCACAGACAGATGGACAAATAGAGCGTACTAATCAGATGTTGGAGGATATGCTACGCATGTGTGTCCTTGATTTTGGAGGAGGTTGGGAGCCACATCTTCCACTGGTAGAGTTCCCTTATAATAACTCTTATCAGTTCACGATTGGCATGGCTCCATTCGAGGCTTTGTACGGAAGGCCTTGTCGTTTCCTAACTTGTTGGCTAGAGGTGGGGGATAACAAGTTTCTCGGACCAGAGGTGATTCAGGAAACCTCCGCTAGGATTGAGATGATCAGGAGTCGCATTCGAGTAGCCCGGGACAGATAGAAAAGCTACGCCGATGCGAAACGGTTCTTCCGAGAGTTTAATGTGGGGGACCAAGTATTACTATGTGTATCTCCTATGAAATGAGTGATGAGGTTCGCAAAGAAAGGGAAATTGGCCCCGAAGTACGTGGGACCATTTCCCATTATCGAGAGGGTTGGGCCGGTAGCATACAGATTCGGACTGCCAGAGCATTTACATCGCATCCACGATGTATTCCACATCTCGTCGTTGAGACGATACTTTCGGGATGATACGGACCACACCCACATCGCGATAGATGAGATAGACTTACAGCTTGACAGCTCTTACGAGGAGAGACTAGTGGCTATCCTAGACCATAGCAAGAGGAGATTGAGGTCGAAGGTAGTTCCACTTGTACGAGTCCAGTGGGAGCATCATAATGTGGAGGAATCTACCTGGGAGCGCAAGACAGATATGCGCGAGAGATACCCACATTTATTCTTACCAGGTATGCCTTATTTTCTGAATTTCGGGACAATATTCCGTTATTAGGGGGGAAGTATGTAATACCCCGTATTTTTATGCTTTCTAAATTTGGGAATTTATTAAATTTAATGTGAGTTATTAATTTAATATAAATTCGAAAATTAATTATTTTTAATTACTAACGTGACGAGAGTTAGTAATCATTGGAAACTTGTTGAATATTACTAATGAGTAAAGTAATATAATATTGGTACTATTAAATGTCACGAGTGAATAAAATGACAATTTTGGAAATTTGAGTCGGGACGCGCCCGTGTCGCGTCAGGACTAAATATTGATTAATAAAAGTGAATAAATTATAAGTCGCTCGTATGGTCGTTTTGAGTGCGTCAAAGTGTCCGGAAGGGTCGAGATAGTCAGAAAAGTGTACTCAGGGGTTTAGTTTGGGTCTCGGTGCGTTTTTAGGCTTAATTAGTACCCCGGGAGGGCATTTTGGACATTTTGCATTTTTGGGTAATTAAATCCACGAAATTTATTTAGTTATATCAGCCATTTGGAATGGTCCCTTAGGGTTAGCAGACTCAAAACCTTAGAACAACCATTAGAGAGGAAGGTGGAAAGCTTTCCAAGCAATCCAAGGCCAAAAACTCATCCGATTGCACCGCCACCACCACCAACGCGTAGATCGCGCGACGGGGAACGCAACCACACCAAATTCGTCCACAAATCAGAACTCTGAAATTCCTAGGCAAGTATTTTTCTTGCTTAATTTCGTTAATGCATCATTCATATTAGTCTAGGGTTGATTAGGATGAGTTCCATAGAAGAAAACCCATGTTGGAGATAGGAAAATTGCATGTAGTAATGATTTAAATGATAATATGGAAATCCCCTCCATATGTAGAGGTTTAACCACGGATTTATGATGGATTAGGAGTAGAAATTCTGGAAAAAGATTGATTAGAACAAAGTTAAAGAAATTTCTATGGTTCATGAGATTTGTATAAGTTTTGGCCTATTAATCCATGAATATTGATGAAAATTCGCATGCTTTACGTAGAAGATGTTTAATTTGGGTTAATAATGTTTGTAGTACAAATTTCTGGGAGTTTGGGTGTGAAAAATTTGGATTTGGTTGATGTTTGATGATAGAACCCGTAACTGTAAATCTGCAGAATTCGCCATACCTGTTTGATCGATCGATCGAACCAGGAGTGTCAATCGATCGACGCATCGATCAATCGAGCCCCTGCCATCGATCGATCGACCCCTCCTGGCAGACTCATATTTCTCCTTTTTAAATAGCTGAATTCAAATTATATGAGTAATATTCCTTGGACATCCTTATTAAAATATTTTGGGAGATAAAGAAGACTAGTAGGACTTTTTGATAATATTAAATCTTTAATTTAAGACGAGATTTACATTCTTCGGGGACGTTTACATATAAGGGACAATAGAACTATGTATTAAAAAGGGGGAGACGAGTAGGATAGTTACGTTGGAAAATAAATGAGTACCTACTGAAATTACACTTGGGAGGATAGGAATCCGCGAGTGTCACTTAATAAGTTGGGATAATTCCACAAATTAAAGTAAGAAACGAACCGTTATACGTGATAACTAAACAACGAGAAATAAGGATAAATATCATAATTATGGGTCGTGAGTATGTACCTAAACTTGATATGGAAATAGTTGTGTATCTATATGACTGTGTATGCATATACTATATACGTGTAAAAATTATACCCGCGCTACTTGATATCCCTGAGGTTACCACGCTGGGACAGTCTTATCTCGATGGGACCTTTATGGGGGATATTTACTCGTACCCTAGAAGATAGTAATCCTAGGTACAGGCTATCAAATCGATAGTCACGGTCCTAAGAGACGTGAGGGTATGTGCTGACCTCTTGGACTTGGAAACTATGCTTCACCTCAATATTGTTTGTGTTTGTGTTTGTGTTTGTGTTAATACAGTTCAGAGTGATTCCGAACTTGTATTTCCCTTAGTACGACTGATACGGGGATTGGATAGCAGAGTATGCCCGCACCATAATTTTCATGTGGGGTGCTGATAGAATATATATATTATATGAGTATTTAATATATACATTAAATTCTGAAATTTGGGAATTTCCTACTGTGTTTATGGTAAGTAAGAAATGAATAATGATTTCAATTGAGAAATACGTGTTTTGAAAGTATAGTATATTTCTGGGAAACTTTATTAATAAATAAAGTTAAAATGAGAGCTTTGTTACTAAACGAAATTTACTTCTTAAACAGTTGAATTGTTCAGTTTAAATCTTACGAGTAACCTAAGATAAGATGAGTTAAACCGTTGGAAAGGTTAGTGCGATATGTGTGCACATTAGAAGAGAGGTGAAAATTTCTCAAGGAAGCGTCACACTAATATGTTGTTGCATTGGCCTGTAAACATTTTAAATACTTGCTAAACAAATTTTAAATCATTTTCACAATCGGGCTCTAACCCGTTTCCATTTTCTTTTCTCCCTTGTATATATATGTATATATTACAGGTGCCCAGTCGTAGGGGCGTTTTGCATAGGATCCTTTGGAAGGAACGCGTTGCAGCTTAGGTGGGAGTTGCAGGCCTCTTGCTTAGACGACCTCATTCATTTGATTCTACTCTTAGCATTATTTATTCCAGTTGGGCATGTGTCGCCCTTTCCATTATTCAGTTTTTTTATTGCATATTGTAATCCATTTATTTCCAGTATTTGCACTTTGGGATTATTATTGTCAGGATGTTTCATTTAAGTATTAAATGTTGGATTCAATTAATTGAATGTTTGGTTATTTGGATTTATATATTCCAGGGTAGTTGTTGTGTGATCTTTTATCTATGAATGATGTCCAGTTTTAAATGTTGTTTTATATAAAATAAAATTTGAAAAGTAATATCTAAAATGGTTTTTGACACTTACCTTAATTATTTAGGGTGTTAAATTTGAAAAGTTATTTTTACGACAGTGATGCTAAGAATGAACCAATCGTTCACCTTGATTATAATTTAATAAATGACCGATCACCCGGTATTTAATTAGGCGGGGTGTCACAGGTTACCGGGTTATAATCTCACCAGCGAACTCAAAACGTACACATAATTGAAAGCGATCATAATCTTAAGTCAGTGGGCCATAACCTTACCACATTACTTCACTTGGACTCCAACCTCACACAAAGTGGGCATGCACATTCTTATGACCCTGGAGACCGATACTACACCTGCTGGGATTCCTCAGGAGAGATCGCCCACGGCGCCCAACCTCCACCGATAGCATATCCACTAGAGTGGTATGTTTAATATATATATATACACACCATACACATAGATATATTCACACACACGCGCGCACACACACACACACACACATATATATATATATATATATATATATATTTATATATATATATATATATATATATATATAGAGAGAGAGAGAGAGAGAGAGAGAGAAACCCTCCTGTAAGGACTCCTTATGGTAAAAATAGTAAAAAAAAATTGATTGAAATTTTAACGATCATCTCTCCCACTTTTTGATTGAATTTTTTGATGAAACTTCGTGGATATGATCTCGACAATGAGAATATCATATCTATGAAGTTTCAATAAAAAAATTCAATCAATCAAGTTGCTGACATCGACAAAAAATTTCAATGGTGGAAAATGCATATTTATACCATTTTTTGACATATAACCTTATCTCAATGGTTTTTTATTGAATTTTTTGATGAAAAAAATGGACATGATCTTCTCACCATGGAGATCATATCCATGAAGTTTCATCAAAAAAATCATTTTTTTACTATTTTAAAAAATGGTATGTACCAGGGTCTGCACCATAAGAAGTCCTTACAGGAGACTTTCTGTGTGTGTGTGTGTGTGTGTGTCTGTGTGTTGTCTTTATATCTGTATATATATTCAATGTCCTGGCTACTCGTTCCTATCACTCGTAGTACTTAGCCTGATAATTTTTGAATATCTTTACCATTCGTAATCATTTAATTATTCACTTAATTGATTAATTGATTCTCAACATAAACTCTAGTCATATACCATTATCACTCATCCATATTCTTATTTCCCGAATTTTCATCATAAATTCAATTACTAATTTTCGAGTAAAATTCCTTCCCAAATACTCTAATTAGCATTATGAAAAATCCCAATTAATCTTCCAGAGGTCTTAAACTTTCCCCTAAAATTTATACTTTAATCCACAAATTTAAATTATAGCATGTTTCATCAATTAAACCAAACTGGAAGTAGCAGGTACCCCGAACCGATTCGGCTACTGATTCGCTCCTTCTAACTGCCCAAGTCGTCCCCCAAAATTCGATTTTCATCCAATTAAAATCCAACCACATCAAACCCAGTTCATATCTCAACAATATTTATCTATTCTCATGAATTTCAAGTATAAATTAACTCCAATTTTATCTAGAATTCAACTACACATGATGTTTATATGGAATTTATGCTTAATCTCCGATTAACATTTTTTTTGTAGCATACCACGTGGTGTCCGGGCCAGCTTCTCGATTAATACCCATTCGCGGTTTATGGCTTCCGCTGGCCAAGCATTATTTTGACAACGCCGAGATTCAAACTGGGGACCAAACCTAGTTGACCCCAAGTCTCTCCCATAGACAACCTTATACCATTGGGCCAAGAGGCTCGGTTATTTCCAATTAATGTAGAATTATCATAATATCACTTTAAATCATATTTTCTCAATCCTTAAAATTGTAGAATTTACATACCTACATCGGATTTAAATTTACAAGGTTCAGTCATAATATATCATACATATTTTTATATGAAATCATTAATCCAAAACTCCATTTGTATACAAATCCCACCCAAAATCTAATTCCCAATTATGATATGAATTGAAATTGAACACATAAACAAATAATAAGCTAATCACTTGCCTTTGAATTCGTAGAGTCTGAATTCCATAAAAATGATGATTAAAAATTCAAGAATTAATTTTAATTTCTTCAATCCTCTAGAGTTCTTGAGTTTTCTTCTACTTTCTCTTCACTTTCTTCTTAGACTCTTTAGTTGTTCTTCTAAATTCTCTTCACTTTCTCTCTAACCCTTAGTTTAACTCAATTAAAACCTTTTGAGTTGTAAAATGACCAATTCTCTTATCTTACTCTTCATTGTATAATTGAAATTTCGAAATTGACTATTCACCTTCCATTAAAATAACCAAAACACCCCTATACTAGTCCCGACTAGTCTAAAAAGCCTCCGAGATCCAAACATTACCCCTGGGTACTTAATATTAACTATTTTGTCCTATTCCTGATTAATCGTACACTCGAAATCATCATCCTAGTTACCCATCATAATTATCTCATCTAAACCTAATATAAACTTACACGCGCTCCCCGGTTAAGATATTGACAAAGCCCGTCGTGTTTACTCACTTACAACATAAATACCATTTGACATTAACTTATCTACTTTATCAAACTAGTAAATATTAAATCACATAAATATTAATTCATTTCACATTAATTAATATTTATTTTACATTCACATTATTTTCTAATTTACTTTAAATTACGTGCAAACGTGTAATTTAAGGGACAAATTATAACTATTCCAAATTATGGGGTGTTACATTAACCTCCCCCACTATCACGGTTTGTAAAATAAAAAGGAAAAATGGATATTTGGACCAAATAACTTCAGATAATACCCAGAAAAAAACCACAAAAAAACACTTTCTCATACTCTCTCTCCTCGAACATCAAGTGGCCTCTGGTGAGGACCCAGAGGTGAAGCCAGAAGGTTGGCTATAGGAGTGTAGCCGTTACTCCTCATCCTCTATATTCTCAATGGATTACAAAAATTTGATCTTTAATATGCCAAAGTTCTAAAATCCAGGAAACAAGTACAAATCACCACATACCACCAAGTAATCAATGGACAATGTCAAAATAAAAGATAAACAACATATGGGTAACTTTCGAATATATACATTAATGATGATCAGAGATCACGAAACAATTTTTGAGGAAAAAAGGATGGCATGTGAGAGAAACCCAAGATTTTATGTTGAAATAATCAGATGAAGTGTTGATGGGTTTGGAGAATTTTATATAATGAGAGAAGAGAGAATAAATTTGATTCTTTGTCGAGGAGAGTGATCGGATTGAATATAAATAGATGATGTGATGTGTTTAGTTTTGTTTTTGTCTACATACTTATACATACATCTATTTGTATGTATTTATTTTTCTCTAATTTCCTGACTAAAATCCAATTGGCATGGAATTATGAACATCTTACCAACACTAAATCATATCACCGAGTAGAATAGTTTGGCCTTGGACTGACTCCGGTTCCCCCCCACCCCATACACACACGTGGGCTATATAATACCAAATACATGCAACTGAATAGCTAATGTATTTTTTGCATATGAGTATCTCACATTCTAAATAATTTCATATTGCTAAAACCTAATCAAACCAATTATTCATCTTGTACTGTGAAACTGTGTTGGCTTATATTGAGATTTTTTCTTTTGATGAAAAAAACCAATATAGAAAGGATAAAGTGTTAACTGTAGTTAATGATAAATATGATGCAAAGTATTGAATTATTAAGCAATCCTAAATCTAAGTAGTCCCAAAAAGGACAAATAAAAGTAGTACTCAATAAGCAATCCCAAAAAATGACAAATAAAATCAGTCCCAAATAAGCCGTCCCAAGAAATGACAAACAAAAACAGTCCCCCAAACGAATAAAAAAGCAGTCTCAAACGGTAATTAATTTAATAATTTAAACACTCGCTTCTGAACAAGAATCTGAACATGATTGCAGCACCTGCTATCCTGAAATATAAAATAAGATTTAAGCGACCAACACAATTTCTTCCGACATGGCATAAAATTATGATTATGGACTTTTTTATACCTTTGATTATGTATAATACCCACATATGCTAATCATTCCATATATGATCAAATTTACGTTTCACTGTTAAAGAAACATATCAAATTTGAAATTAAGGGATGACCTTGGAAAAACACAAATATATTACTCAAGTTATAAGAAGTTTTGAACATTAAAAAAATAACACTATCGAATAATATACCTTCATTGATCTTCATTTTAATTGTAATTGTTTACAATCTTAAATAACTAATAAGTATATCCCACTCACTAATAAAATCACTCACCACATTTGCCCACTGTTGCGCATCTGGGTATCGATGGTGTTCCCATCCCGGAATAATGTGTGGCATTGGTGCTTATTGTTCAAGAACAACTTTCATAAAATGATTACGATCATACACCACGATGGGCACTGTACGTGCTATTTGAGCTGTTTGTAACACCCCGCCTAATTAAATACTGGGTGGCTAGTCCCATACCAAATTAAAACAGAATATACAGTTGGCTCATTCTTATCATCACTGTTGAAAACATTTACAACTCACCCAATACCCAATTAAGCTGGTGTTAAAAACTTTCCAAATTTTAATTTCAACAAAATTCATTTTTAGTTTACGAATAACACTACATATTTTATTCTACCATAATAATAACTGAACAGATAACTCAAAAGAATTTAAATGTAACTGGAATAAACATTCCCAAATAATAATCCAATACAGTAATCCCAACAATAATAAATGTATTAAAATGACACGAGTACAAGACTATATGATTCAGATAGAAAAAAGATAACTGAATTCCTCTGGGCGACATGCCCTAAATAAAAGAACACTATGAATCAAACGAAGATAGGCGTCTAAGCAATACTCCATAGTTCCATAGCTCATCATAATCCTCTAAGGTTGGCGTCCCTGCTGCTGAACACCTGATATAGAAGGTACAATAGAAAAGAGAATATGCAAGAAAATGGGTCAGAGCCCGATGTGAAAATGATTTTGAAAACAACAAGTATTTAACAAGTACAATAAAACATTTATTATGTACATGTTAGTATCCAGACTCTCACTTGATATTCTCACCTCTCATCTAGAGTGCACGCTTAACGTTTCCTATTAACCTCTTAGTTAATGGTTCCTCTTAACTAGTTTCCATGATATGATTCTATCCCATATTATAACCCCGTATGTCCCTTACCAAACGTAGTATAATCATTCATATACGTTTCTCATTAATATGAATTAAGCTTTTCAAATCTTTAAGAATAAATATTCATTAACTTAATTAAATTCTCCTTCTCTATTTATCGTCATCTGCAATTATCACACAGTAGATTGATCTAACCACTATATATATATATATATACATATTCAAATCATTATATATATACATATAATACGGCACCCCGAGTCACAGCTGTGGTGCATGCATTACTCTGCTATCACGTCCCAATATCGTTGGTCGCCGAATATGGGACTAAAGGTTCGGTAAGGATTCCTCTAACCACAAACATCAACACAAAAATTGGAGGTGAACATAGTCCTCATACCCACGGTTCACGCACATACCTACGTTCCCATAGTCAACGGACTTATCAAATCCCCGATAAGTCTTTCATAGACCTATGTTCTCGAGTGACAAATCAAAAATCTCATGGATTCATCAGGATATGACTGCCCTCACGCGCAAACCTCCCATCGATAACAAGAAAGCTAGGTATGTCATACACATAAATTATCAACCAATCAGATAGGCATTATCATCTACCTATAATATAATATCAACAAGGTAATCACACTACCCTAAGACAGTTCCCATACGTAGCATTGTATCTCTTTAAATCCTACGTATTAAATTATTATGACTCTACTTCCTTAATTAAATGATTACAGAGTCTCACTCATTACTCAAGGTTTAAATAGGTTTTTCCTCAATATATTTATTCAGTAAGACATCACTAATATCCTAATGGTCCATATCATCTTATCTCCTGAATTACTACGAATTAAACTCCCCTTTAATTAGGGTTATAACCGATAGTTTCTAATCTCTTATAAACACTTCTTCTATCACTTAGGATTGAACCCTCTTGTAAACCTAAGGCTGCCCAGGTGATTTATTAAACTTCCCCTACAGTACCTATCCTTAATCCCCATGCATACAAATTATAATCCAACACATGCATCTAGCAACCGAAATTTCTTTCAATTTAATTATCATAATTCTAATCAATTAAATCCCAATCACATTAATTTGATTCTTATCTAGGGCTTACTGATCTTCCCTAAGTCCCATTATTTCCAATTAATAATCACCAAAGATTTTCAAAAGGTTTGGGATAAGAACAAGCATTAAAAAGAAACAACTTCATAAATTTTGGGGAGGTCGGTCGATCGATCGATCGAAGGTAGGGGGTTGATCGATCGATTGCCCAGATAATAACCCAATTTTCTGCAATTCTTATACTACGGGTTTCATAACTTTTGATCATTCTAACCTTCATATTAACAACACAAATTCCTTATAATCCTTACTACATGATATAGCAACATATGTAAACGATTTCTAATGATCTAAACATCCTAGAATCATCAAGAGTTGAATTAAAAGCATATATGTATCCTATTTTTCCAGAAAATTATATACATGATATCTTCAAGAACACACCAATGATTCTCAAAATTTCTTCAACAACTTAATGATTATTTTGTGGATTACTATCTACCTACAACATGAGTTTGATTCCTATATATTTCCATTTTTCAGAAATCAAGCAACAACTCCATTTCATCTTCCAAACATAAAAAATCTCATTTTTAATAACTATCCTAACACGGACAATATACAAACTAGATTGCAATCATCAAATAACTTGCCTCTAATGAAGGTATGATCCTTTGGGGTTATATATCATGGGTGGTTCTCCCTTTCTTCGATCACGTCCGATGGTGGTTGGTGGTGGTGACCTTTGGTCTTTGGTTCTCCTCCTTTCCAAGTAATCTTCTCTTCTCCCAAGCACCCTTTCGCTCTCTCTCAAAAGGTTACCTCTCAATTTTGTGTAGAAGAGATGAATGAACCCACGTACAACTAATCTCTAAATATTTATAATAAGACAAAATCTGAAATCATTATTCATCCCCCCTGAAAAAATGACTAAAATGCCCTTTTTGGTTGTTTTTTCATTTTCAAATGACCCGAGACCCAAAACCAACATTCAAATAGATTTTTCTGACTATTTCAACCCTTCCGGATGCAACGACGCACTCAAAATGACTATAAGGTTGATGTAAAAATAAGTGTCCTTTTTAATTTAACAAATTAGTCCTAATACGTCCCATACCGCGTCCGACTAAAAATTCAAATTACTGAATTATTATCACACATCCACATCAATTACATCACATTCATTTTAATATCGAAAATTCGGATAAAACCCAAATGAATTCATTTATAATAAAATTCAATTAATCCATTAATTTAAAATATAACACATTTTAAAAGTCATTAAAATTACGGGGTATTACACTGTTTGCCCTGTCCGTAAAGGTAAGTAAGTAATATTATGTATAAAAAAACTCTCGCTCTTGCTTTGTTTTGAAATGTCTATTGCCATGTGTTTCAATGTTCTTACATATATGCCATGTAAAAAGTAAGTAAGATGCTTTGGGAAATATTACTTGTATGACATGTATCAATGCTAACTCTCGATCAGTGACAATTACAGGAGGGGGTGTATATGGGTTTAAAATATCCTTTAAATAACATAATGCCCATGTAAAGTTATTTTCTTTTTTCGATTTAAGATATGCATGTCCAACAATAAAAGTCTTATTCATAGATGTAACACCAACTATCTCTAGTAAGGGCATCTCATGTCTATTTGTCTTGTATGTACAATCCATTAGAAGAGCTTCTGGGAAGCATTTTGCAAGGGAAGTGGAATATAGATGTGCGAAAAATATATCTAACACTTCATCTGTGTCTGGATCTCTATTGTGAAATTCCATGTATTATTTAGTATCCAGTACGTGCATCAACAATTGCATTTTTGTTCATCATTGCTTCTCAATAATTTTGGTTATTTTCTTAGAAATTGTATATTATTTCAGTGGTGGATGCATTATTTGGATTCCTTCTTTTCAACATGTCAAACATTAGTTGCTCCTCCTCTTTAGACAACCTCCCAATATATGAACACCCTTAAAATGCGATATCTTTATCTTGTGGATAATTGTGAGACTCGTATACAAAGTCAACTTTCCATTGGTCATCGTTTGGCAATTTAATTCCTTTAATTAAAAATGGGCAACAACATTTTTTGGTTTCGGTTCTCCTAATTTGCTTCCGCTTCTCATTGTTCTGCAGCAGCTTGTCATTATTTATGTTCTTTATGCTCTGTTTGTACTTTCCTTCCCTTTCACAGCCGAACCATACTCGCCCACGTCGTCCATACTTTCGATTATTCGATTTTGCAATACACACAACCATCTCGCAAGTTTTGTCAACCGACATACATCACTCGATTAATTCATCCCGTGAATAAAATACCTACAAATAACATACACAAACATTTAATATGTCGGTGAAACATATTTAAAGAATTTTTTTTGGTAAAAAACTAATCCTACCTTGTCCGCGATAAATTGAGATTTACAGTCCCATTCCATTTCTTCCTTATCACCGCTACTATCACTTTCATATGATTATATTAGAGATAATGGATTCATAATATTCGTTTCATTCGAAATTATGTCCTGAAATTAAAATTACTGCAAAATTATTAAAGTATTGATCCAATTGTAATTAATAGTGAATATTTTTAAGCACTCACCTGTTTGTTTTCTTAAATTTCTTCCATTACCGGTTGTTTTGAAGAATGCAATTTGGTTTAATAATGAGGAGCAATATTTTTTTGTAATGTGAGGAGCAATTTTTTGTTGTATTAGATTTTGAGAATGCGAGGATTGTTTTGATATTATCATGACTGTTTTTATTGTATTTTTTTTAATTATTGGACTCTTTTTAGTTGTTCGGTTTACCCGTTTGATTTTATATTTGTTGTTCGATTTATCTGCATAATTGATGTTCGGACATGCATAGATGTTTGTTAGGATTGTTGCAGGGGTTATCTTTTACCCGTCTGATTTTACATTTGCTATTCGGTTTATCTGCATATGCATAGGGGATATTAAGTATTTAGTCCTATCTTTTAAGACTCACTTGTAGCCACTCTCAGTTTTTTATTTTTTTAGTTGTTGGTCTTATTATAATAAATATAGGACAAATGTCATTCTCTACGAAAAGAAAGAGGGATGCATACAGAGAAGTTATGGACGATTTTGAATGATTATGAGACGTATTGTAATTTTTAAAATATATAAGAGTTCAGGCCTATGGGTTAAAATATCGACAATAGGGTCATATATGATTTTATATTTTAAAAACTCAGTCGGGGCGTGTAAATAAAAATCAACTATACAAATAAATCGAATAACAAATATAAAATCAAACAGGTAAATGTATCATCCATAACAAATATACACGTAAAGGTATCATCAAGTTAATTTACTTGTGAGCGATTTTGAATTCATCCACAAATTTAATAAGTACATCTATTTAAAAATATCTTTAAATTAATCCATCAAGATGAGATAATGTATTCACTTCTTCGATGTCTCGTTTGTAGGGCTGACAATTTTTGACACGATAACCCGTTTATGGTAATAACCCGAAACGACCCGAAATTGACCCGATTAGCTTATATAGATTTAAGAGTACCCAAAACTTATACTCAAATAAAAATCAACGCGACCCGAAAATGACACGACTAACCCGAATTGCCACCCTTACTCGTTTGAATGATTTAAGTAAATCAAGATTACTCATTAAAAACTCATTTTCCAAAAATTAAAGAAGAATTACATAATAAGAAGGGAAAGAAGCTCCGTTTTTATCCCGCGGTATTACGATGCCTGAAAATCCGGTGCAGGCTATGTTAGAAGCATTGGGAAAAATATCAGAGTCCGTTCAAAGTCATGTATCCCGATTCATAGGCCTCGCTAACCGTCCCACAAAGGAAAATCCTTTGTTTTCTTTCTCTTCACCTTCCAAACTTACCTTATCCAACTCACACACTCACCCTACAGATATTCTTAAAAAGGTACTCACTTCTCTTCTCATCCTCCACATTACACTCTTTTTTACTATATTCTGACACTGAATGAAGGGCTATTAACTGATCGATTAAAGTCCTCAATCACGCTTCTTTCTATATTTCTGTCAACGCCACATGTGATGTGGATCATTTTCACATTGCAATTTATGGCTGTTTGGGAGTTCTTTTATTTGTCAATCTTTACTGTTGAAGTCAAATATTGAAAGTACATGGAGTTGGGCAATGGAGCCAAAGGAAAAATAAGTTTTTTGAGGGGGTCAAACTTGAAAAGTTAAGATTTTTCCTTTTATTCTGTTGCCATCATCCTAATTTTTACTACTTTAATACGTAATTTGTAATTGTATAACGACATCTGTGTCGGCAGTTTGGCGCAAAGAGATAGGGATGTATATGCTATTTAGTACCATACATTCATTGCTTATGAAACACGGCCCCGTTAGGTTGTCCCAAAATTATAAATTGACACCTTTAAAAATTAATTCATTTACAAATTGGTCTTTAATTGTGTTTGGTTTCATTAATGAAATGATTATTTGATTGGCCCATTTTAGCTCCGGTATAAAATCTGAAATTTGAGCATTTAACAAAAAACGTGAAATGCATCCATTTGAAATATGAGTTACAAAGTTCATCCGGCTAGTCCTCTCTCTCCCCCTCCCTCCCTCCCTCCCAACTCGTTTTTAACTTTTCTTCCGATCGAAACCTAACACCAATTTCAGATTACCAAACATCGCCAACAAATGGAGTTAAAGTCATTTTAAATCCCCTCATTTACAATTCTCCAATTAACAATGAATCAATTTACATAATCAAACAATTGAGCTACCAAACGGGGCCATAGTGTTCTAATTTTGAAACTGTCTGCATTTTCTTCAATAAAAATAGTCAAAAATAATCTTAAGATTGCAATTGATTGAATACATTTTATCATGGTTTAGTCCAGTTTGAGTGTTTTTAATTTCAATATTGAAAAAAAAAATAGAATCGTGATGCAATAGGACCCCCATGAAATTGGAAAACACCTTCTTCATTCCCACTATCATTTATTATTTTATGAACAGAGAACAATCTCCTTGAGCTGCAATGTTTTCTGGTTTTGGAATTATTTCCTAGACTCCTCCGATCTTCGCTATACCTTCCGCCCTACATAAATGGCTGAAAAAGAGGTTAACAAAAAGGGAACACTCTCAGAATTTCTTTAGTTTCAACTTCAAGATTTGTAGGCATTTTGTTTCAACTCGTCATTAATATGGCTGTAGCTCACTGTCTTAATTTTAAAGGCCTTTCCTTTTCAGGACGTATCAAAATAAAAGTCTACTTTAGTTTCGTCAATATCATGATATTGTAATGCATTTCGATCTTGGCCATTGATTACATAAATCAGTTTTGGGATTTATTGAGTTTGCCCCTTTGCCAATAATACAATACTAGACATAACCTCCTAATAATCCTAAATTAGAGATACCTCTATTCTTAAGGCATCCACCCGCATTCGAAATAATGTTCTTTGACCAATTCAGTCTATGCTCTATATCTGATCTTGATCCAAGACATATGGACTCTTTATTTTACCTTAATCCTAACACCCATCTCTTCTCAGCTCTCCCACCATTGGCTGCCAAATTTTATATAGGAGAACATTGCCAGGGTAAAAAGGTTGTCTATTTTGGTGCAAATGACAAAATCATGCAGTTAGAAAAAGGGATATGCTTAATATATAATTTTTAGGGGTTATGTCTCTCATTGACGTGACAATCTCAAAATATCCAAGTAATTTTTCCTTAAAAAATTTGGCAGTCGATTAGGGATTATAATTGTGAGACAGATGCCTTAATTAGGGATATGGCATGTTATTCTCAATTATTAACTGCTCTTCTTTTATTCAGAAGAAATCGGCAATACCGGTTACTAAAGAAGAGCTTGGAAGGGCCACTTGGACTTTTCTTCACACCCTTGGTGCTCAGGTCTTCTTATACCCAATTATTGTGTTCTTTTGTTTTTCTCATCCAACAACAATGTTTGTTTTTTCTTCATATTTTTCCCTTTCTCTAAAAGACACCTTTAATGAAATTATGATTCTTTGAGGTGGGGAAAAAAATTATTCTAATACTGAATCATCCTGTTATCAAGACCCATTCACTTCACATTTTCTTTTTTGAATAGTAGTATGGAATGAGAAAGTTGATCAACTTACCTAGTAATATTAGACAATCTGCCAATCAGCTCTATATAAAGGATAAACTTGAAGTTTAACATCGAAGTTGTATTAGAGTTCCTGTTGCAATAAGGTAAGTGTGATAATTGGCTCGATTTGTGTGTGTGGGTGGAATGGTGTTTGAGTTCAACTCAAACTTGTAGAGGAGACCTACTGGGGTCTCTGGGATTTGATTGTCACATAGGGAAGCCTATTTTGGTGCAACATTCAAGAGGAGTGTACTTCTTTGAGACTCATATGTTGGCCCCTTATTTAAGGAGATTTTCTCCAATTGTAAGTGTGTGGTACCCATTATTGTGTAGATAATATTTTGGTGAGTGAGAATTTAAGGTTCACTTTTGCGTAAATTTGGTTATTTTGGGAACCAATTTCGGGTATTCTATATTGAGGATTTGGGTAGAAAGCCTTTAGTGGTGAGATTAATATTTTGTAAGTCTTCATTATTGTGTGAGCGTTATTTTATGTGAGTAAAGAGAGATTACTTGGTGTGTGAGAAAGGAACAAAAACTTCTTTCAATTTGTAATCTTCCTCAATTTAGTGACGCAAATCGACATTGCCATTATATTTGTGGTCTTTCTTTTTCTCTATTTCATTATTTGGTTTGCTATATTTGTGTAATTATTTGTTGTTCACCGGAGGCCTAGTTCAAAGTACGCGCTTCCGCACAACTAATTGGTATCAGAGCTTAGGTTGCAAACTAGAGTCTATTTTGGTTATGGCTTCCAAGATGAAGTATGATGTTGAGAAGTTCGACGGTGAGAACAATTTTGGCCTATGGCAGGTGGAGTTAATGGACATCCCTGCCAAGGAGGGCTTGATTCAAGCTTAAGAAGGAAAATCCGACGCAATGAAGGACGAGGAGTGGAAAAAGATTAATAGGGAGGCTTGTTCCACGATCCAGTTGTGTTTGTGTAAGGAGATCAAACACAACGTTTTGACAGAGACTTCTGTTAAGGTGATTTGGAAAAAGTCCGAGAAGCTTTATTTGCAGAATACTTTGACAAATTGGATTAATCTAAATAAAGAGTACTACTGATTTAGTTCGAGTACTTTGTTGCAAGACCACCTCAATGAGTTTAATAGACTTCTCTCGGAACTTTTAAACACCGAGGTGAAGATGGAGGAAGAGGACAAGGTTGCAGTTTTGTTGACTTCCTTTCCTGAAAGGCATGATCATTTGGTGACTACGATGATGTACGGGAATAAAAGTGTTGTTTTGGATGAGGTCACTTCAACCCTTCTCTCCAACCAAAATAGGAAGAAAGCGGTTGAGGGTGACTGTGATGTCGCAAGCCTTGTCGTTAGAGGAAGTCCAGGGAACACAAGGATTCAGATTGTTACTATTGTTACGAGGTTGGGCACACCATTGCTTCTTGTCCTAAACATGAGGAGAAGAATGGAAAAAGGGAAGGGAAAAGTTTAAGACTCTTCAGCAGCGATTGCGGATGCAAGTGATTCGGAAGATGATGTCGATGATTTTGCTCTCATGACAATTCAAAATTTTGGTGAGTCATTTAATGACATTTGGGTTATTGATTCTGGTTGTTCAATTCATATGTGTCCCAGTCGGAATTCTTTCTCCTTCTACAAAGAGGTTTAAGTTAGTTCTATATTGATGGCTGATGTGAGAGCCTTCAAAATTTTGGGAATTTGATCAATCAAAATCAAGACATTTGATGGGGGTTGGTGGGACTTTGTGTGATGTGGGACATGTTCCGGGTCTTCGGGTGTATCGGTGGGTTTGTAGGGATGTCAATGGGGTGGGGATAAGCGGGGAACCTGCCCCGCATGTTTTTTTTGGGATAAATGGGGTTGGGTTCGGGTTTGGAGGGAGGGAAAAAAACCCGTCGGGTTCGGGGTTGGGTCTGAATAGTAAAAACCCCGAACCCGCCCTGTTTAGATATATATTTACTAAAATACACTTGGTATGAGTAAATAACATTTTACCCCACCATATATATAATCTCTTATAAGTTTTAACCCTCCCTAACCTAAATCAAACGAGCAGCAGCGCTGCTGCACCTATCCTCCCAACCTAAATCCCCAAATCTCTTTTTCTACCTCCTTGACCTCACTCGACGACCTCCCTACCTCCTTAACCTCGTAGCGCTGATGACCACGACGTCACTCGGCCTCCACGAGTTTAGCGAACAGGTAGTAATAGCATAGGTATTAACAGTATATATAGGCTGATTTTTTTGTTACTCACATAAATGAAGGCTGAATTTTTTTTCATTGTATCGGTCTTGTAATCATAGCTGAACATGGGGAGAATTAAAGCATACCTTCTGTTAATTTGAGTTTCAAACCCAAATTATTGAACACCAGATGGAGGGGAGAATCCCACTCAAAAATCTATTGAAAACCCTTAAAGGAGCAAGGTAAAAAACATCTAAGGTTTGGAATGACATGAAACCAGTAAAAATACGTGGAGTTGATTATGTTATTTGTAATATTTGTGGAGCTAAACTGAAAGCGCAGTGAGCAAGAATGGGATGAAGTCTTTGATTGACCATTTGGAGAGGTGTAAGAAAGTTCTTGATAGGGTTGGTGATATTAGTCAACAACTACTTAATGTGGGAGAAAAGGAAAAAGATGGGAATGCTGATTTGAAAAATCATTACTTTGATCCAGATAAATCAAGGTACGAACTTGTCGTGATGATTATCTTGCGTGAGTACCCACTCTGTATTGTTTCTCATATTAGGTTTCGGTGATTTGTTTCGGAGTCATGGTTGTTGCAAAGTCATATCTTGAGGTATATTTTAATCTTTAATTTTATTGTTTTGCATATTGTGATGATATAATTTATATTTTATTCACTTCATTTTGTTTATATATTATATTTTCTTAGGTTTATTTATGTTCCATCTCCACATAATAATTGATGATTCATTATTTAAATGGGGCATTGATAGGAAATTGTCAACCATGATGGTAGATAATTGTACTACTAATGATGCGATGATTGCTAAATTGTTAGAGAAGCTTTCTAGTAAGGAACTTATATTAGATGGGAGTGTGGTTCATAAGCGATGTTGTGCAATTTTGATAGTGAAGGATGGATTGGATGTGATAGGAAGTGGAATTGAGAGGGTGAGTGATAGTGTTGTGTTTTGGACAACTTCAGATAAAAGAATTGAAAAGTTTGAAGAGGCATATAAACAATTGCGCATTCCTTACACTAAAAAGTTATTTCTTGATTGCAAAACATGGTGAAACTCAACTTATTTGATGTTACAAACAACGTTGTTGTATAAGGATGTGTTTAGAAGACTTAAGTTGCGTGAGCGGCTTTATACTAGTTTGCCGACGGAGGAAGATTGGGATATAGCAAATGAGATTTGTCAGTGATTGAAATTGTTTTATAATGTGACTGAGTTGTTTTCTGGGACTCATTATCCCGCTGTCAATTGTTATTTTCCTAAAATATGTGATATTAAGTTGGCATTAATTGAGTGGACAAAAGATTTTAATAAGATAATTAGCTCTATGGCATGAAAAATGATGGAGAAATATGAAAAATATTGGAGTGTTTGTCATTGCATAAAGTGGAATTGGGATGACAATGTTAACAACATTTGGTCAAGAACAATGAATGATATCGAGAAAATAGGTAAGCAAATTTTAGGTGAGACTAAAAGAAAAAGATTCATTAAAAAAGAGACTTGGTGATGGAATGAGGAAATGCAAAAGATTATACAAAAGAAACGAGTAAGTTTTAAAGAGTGGCAAAACAGAAAATCAAGAAGATTTAGAAAAGTATAAGAAGTTAAAAAGTGAAGTAAAAAATATTAATAGAAATTCTTTATAATAAATTAGGCACCAAGGAAGGTGAAAAGGAAATATTTAAATTGCCAAAGAATAGATATAGATTGACAAGGGATATGGGTCCAGTTAAGTGTATTAATGACGTATAGAAAAATATATCAATTAGCGATAAAAAAATTCTAGATAGATGGGAAGGGTATTTTCAAGGATTATTGAATGAAGAATATTTCAAAAAAGATGTCGAGAACATTGAACCAAATATAGGAATGGTATTTTCTATTATCGGAAAAGAAGTAGATATATTAATAAGAAAAATGGGAAAGAATAAAGCGGTTGGTCTGGATAAAATACCAATAGAGGTGTGGAGAACACTTGGAAGTCTAGGGGTAGAATGGTTAACAGGATTATTTAATAAAATTTTAAGAGAAGGAAACATGCCAGATGAGTGGAGGAAAAGCACTATAATACCTTTGTATAAAAATAAAGGGGATATACAAATCTGCGGTAATTATAGAGGAATCAAACTGATGAATCACACTATGAAATTATGGGAAAAGGTTATAGAACAAAAATTAAGAAATGAGTCAACTATTTCGGACGATCAATTTGGTTTTATGCCGGGGCGATTCACCACGGAAGCTATTTACTTATTAAGACATTTGATGGAGAAATGTAGAAGTAAGAGTAAAAATTTATATATGGTCTTAATAAATTTAGAAAAGGCTTATGATTGAGTACCTAGGGATATAATATGGTGGGCTTTAAGGAGGAGAAGAATCCCTATGAGTTATATTAAAGTTATTGAAGATATGTATGATAACACAAAGACTAAGAGTAAGAACTATATGTGGAGAAACTAATGACTTTACGATTAAAGTAGGTCTACATCAAGGATAGACCATAAGTCCTTACTTATTTGCCGTAGTTTTGGATGAGATTATTCAAGAAGATGGCCCATGGTGTATGTTGTATGCGGATGATATAGTTTTAGTAGACACTATAAAGGATGGCTTAGCAATGATAATAGATACTTGGAGAAAAGCCTTAGAGTTTAAGGGACTAAAAATCAGTATAAATAAAACGGAATTTATGGAATGTAAATTTAATAATGAGGCGTTGGATAGCATAATGTTAGAGATTGGAGAAAAAGTGATAAACCAAACTCATTAATTCCGTTATTTAGGTTTAGTGCTACAAAGTAATGGGGATATGGATGAGGATGTTACGAGTAGAATATCAACTGGTTGGAGAAAATGGAGACAAGCAAGTGGGGTGTTATGTGATAAGAGGATGACTAATAAATTAAAAGGAAAATTTTATAGAACAATCATTAGGCTAACGACCCTATATGGAGCGAAGTGTTAAGCGTTAAAGAAAAAACATGAACGAAGTCTCCATGTTAGTGAGATGAGGATGCTCCGATGGATGATAGGAATTACTAAAAAGGACAAAATTAAAACCACTACGTGAGAGAAAAGTTAGGAGTAGCTTCTATTATTGATAAATTAAGAGAAAGTAAACTTAGGTGGTACAGACATGTGTTGCGTAGACCAGTAAATGCACCTATAACAAGAGGAAGATTATTGGATATAGAGGGTTAAAGAGAATAGGGCCACCCTAAGCTCTTGTGGGAGGAAATTATTAGGAGAGACCTTAAGGAATTAAACTTGAATGATAATATTGCATATAATAGATTAGAATGGAAAAGGAGAATCCATATGGCGGACCCCATATGATGGAATTAAGGCAATGATGATGATGATGATGTCATTACATAATGGGATTTGGTGTATTCTTGGATCCTAGGTATAAAATGAAGTAGGTTGAGTATTAATTTCCTCTCATATATAGTGCACAAGTTATATTTGAAATTCAAAAGATTTGGAATACTTGTAATGAATTGTTGGATGAATATCAATAAAAGGCGGGGAGCTCCTTTGGTAGGACTAGTGTCGGGAAATCTTTATTTTCTTGTCATTCTGGGCCTGAGATATCTTATTATAGTATGGGTGATAGCTATCCTCTTTTGAATTTTGATAAATTTGTGAATGATAGTTATATTGGTGCGACGGTTAAGTCACAGTTGGATTTTATCTAGAAAAAAGTGTATTGTGTGTTGAGTTGGTGGAAAACAAATGTGATCAAGTTTCCAACTTTGCAAAAAATAGCTTGCGATGTTTTAGCCATTCCCGTATCAACCGTTGCATTCGAGTCGGCGTTTAGCACTAGTGGGAGATTGGTTAGTCCACACCGTAGTAGACTTCACCCGATACTTCGGAGGTTTTGATGTGTGCATAAAGTTGGCTATGGAATGACATAAATGGTAAAATAATTCATAACTAGTTTGTTTATTTATTTTCTTATCCAATATCCATAACTAATGCAATGACTATTAATATTTTTTCTAGCTAATTGTTCGACCGCCGAAAGTTTGACGCGTGCCTCCACAATGTATTAGGAAGAGGATGATCCAACCGTGGTATATTTTTAAAACTTATTAATGAATTAAAGAAGGATAAAATGATGGAATAACAGTTTAGGAGGATGGAAGGTGATGGAGTAACATTTTAGGAGGATGAAAGGTGATGTATTGATGAAGGATGATATTTGAAGATGGGATCTTATGTTGTTGGCTTTTGATTTAGATGAAACATTTTGGGAGATTATGAAACATTTTGTTTGTTTTTATACTACTTTGGGTTTAGACATGTTTGTAATGATAGTTTGATGGATTTGGATTGTAATTTGGTTGTTGAAAAATTGTGATCTTAGTGATATTTTTGGTAAATATGTAGGTTGTTTTTAGTTGTTATCGGGTTAAGCAGGGTGGGTTTGGGGCCTTGTTGGGCTTTTTTTAATGGGGCGGGGGCGGGGGTTAAGTGGGGCGGGACGGGTTTGGGGGAGGAAGCTGGTTGGTGGGTTTGGGGGCGTGGAGGGTTATCCGCCCTAAACCCGCCCCGTTGACATCCCTATTAGTAATTGAAAGTCATCTTCCACAACTGTTGGAAAATAGGACGTCCCTGACTTTACCTTGCATCTCTAATCGTAAAATTAATGATTAAAAATGTACCTCAAGATACGTCTTTGCAACAACCATGACTCCGAAATCCAATTTGAGAAACAATATGGAGTGGTTACTCGTGTAAGATAATCATCAGGACAAGTTCGTACCTTTATTTATCTTAATCAAAGTAATGGTTTTTCAAATCTACATTCCCATCTTTTTCTTTTCTCTTACTTTAATTAGTTGTTGGCTACTATTAGCAACCACACCAAGGACTTTCTCTTCAAATGGTCAATCAAAAACTTTGTCCCATTCTTGCTACATGCTTTCAGTTTAGCTCCACAAATATTACAAATAGCATAATCAACTCCATTTACTTTTACTAGTTCCCAACCTTAGATGTTTTTGACTTTGTTCTCTTTGAAGGATTTTCAACAGATTTTTGAGTAAGATTCTCCCCTTCATTTGGTGTTGAATAATTTGGGTTTGAAATGGGAATTTTAGTTGATGGATTTTAATTCAAATTAGCAGAAGTCATACTTTGATTCTCCCCAATGTTCAGACATGATTACAAGACCTATGCAATGGTAAAAAAAAATTCAGCCTTCATTTATGTGAATAACAAAAAATTCAGCCTATATATATATACATACTATTAGTACCTCGTTCGCTGAATTCGTGGCCGCCGACGCTATGAGTTTAAGGAGGTCATCGACGCTATGAGGTTAGGGAAATTAGTGAGGTTGTCGGGTTAGGTCAGGGAGGTAGTGAGAGATTTGGGGATTTAGGTTGGGAGGACAGGGCAGCAGCGCTGTTGCTCGTTTGATTTAGTTTTTTTTTTTTGGGGGGGGGGGGGGGGGTAAAACTTAGAAGAGATTACATATATGGTGGGATAAAATATTATTTACTCATACTACAAGGGGTATTTAGTAAACATATACCTAAACGGGGCGGGTTCGGGGTTTTTACTACTCAGACCCAACCCCGAACACGATTTTTTTTCCTCCCCCCAATTCCGACCCCAACCCCATTTATCCCCCCCAAAACCCATGCGGGGCGGGCCGAGTTCCTTGTCTATCCCCACCCCATTGACATCCCTAATTACCAACCGGTGGTTAGGAGGCCGTTGGCAGAGGTTGCTAGGTGATGTCGAATAGAGGGAGGGATTATGAGGGTGCTATGGAACATTGTGGATTTGACAAAGATGGTGTGGGCATTCTTGTGGCTGCGGGAGATATGCATCGGTTCAAAAGTGAGCTGAGGGGGTTAGGTTTGAGGAGGAGTGGCTAGAAATCTTCATTAGTGTGTTGTTTTGTGGGCGATGACTGTAACGCCTTGACCCAGTGAGTGAACCTGGTCCGACCCGAGCTTTAGGTGTGAAGTGCAATGAAACAACCTAGATAATGTTGTTAGTGTAGTTTTATTTTAGTTAGCATTTCACTTGTTGGCATGTGAATCCAGTTTCAAAATAAACTACGTGCGGTACCCATGGGGAGCACCCCGATGTCCAAGTAAACATAGTTGTTACGTAAAATATATAAAGTATACTTACCTGTGTAATGCTCTCAAAATACGAAACCGCAGCCAGCCTGACGTAACAAAGCGAGGGTGTGAGCCAATACCCAGTGGGAATATACAAGGCAATATAGAAACGAACGGCAAAAAGGATACTCACACGCTACAACCACATCCATGAGCAAATATGTATGTATCTACATATATATATATATATACCTTTGAAAATACATGTCCCAATGCATTAACAATTTTACTTCCGAAAACCTTACTTGTCCCGATTAATTTACCTTAATCTTGTAAGGGACTTCCTTTACTCATTTTTAACATTTATCACTTCATTTAATACACCCGGTTCTACATCTGAAACCACTACATTTGATTTACCCAAACACATTCCTTTACCAAAACACTCTTTTTATTTATTCATATACACTTCAGTATTTTCGTTGAAGCTCACCCTTTCAACACACGCATCCACCGTGTTAGATAATACTTATTTATCATTTGTAAACCTTTTTCAATACATACTTATGCAAATTATGGGTTTAACCACTTGGTTGCTTAACCAACCATTTGCCCACTTACTTACTCTTTTTCCTTCATGGACATTAATAGATTTACGCATTTACTTGTCTATTATAACCTTTACCGGAACATTTATTTATTCATACAAGTTAGGTTGCATTAACACATTTATCACACAACCCATTTCTTGACATATTCCAAATTTCTTTTATCTTTTCTCGGAATCTTCCAATACCCACGTACTTTAACACGTTCCACACCGCCGGTGACGCCACTATATGCTCTGGCCAGTGGTTTAGGGCTTTTCACCCAAGGGCTCCGGGCCCTTCTTGCTTTATCCCGATGTCATTCGACTTTCCTTTATGTGTTTCATCATTTTACAAATGCCCACATTATTTCACTTTTTCTTTTTACTTGGTCGAAGCCAAAACCCGGGAGTTTACCGCCCCAACTTGTGTTACACTTTGAAACTTTACCATTTCATGTCCTTTACACTTTAACCTTGATTTTATTTTAAAAATCATATTTATTTAGGATCACTTTGTGTAACGTTCCACTTTAAGTAAAATTACCATTTTATCCATTTGTTTCCAAAATCATCTTTTACTCCATTTTCACAAATGTTAATTTTTCCCAAGACACTATTAAGTTATTCATACCAACATCTTAAGTGTTTTGACACTAACACCTTTTTACACTCGGAGTAATATTCTTCTTAATTGGAAACACTTTTACACCTTTAATACCTTTTTAATTCCACAAGTGTTAATCCTTCACAACATTACTAAGTTACACACTAACTTTTCCATGTTTACCCATTAACACTTGATAAGTACTTTTATCAACACTTCCCAAACACACATTTCTTTACTTTATTCATTCAAGAAATCCATTTATACATAAGACTACTTTTATAAGAAACTACCATTTCTTTTTACCAACATGTGTAGTCTTATAATCCCATGTTCATCATAACTTTTAGTCCCAATTTCACACTTTGAAGACTAAAATTTTAACCTTTCTTATTTCATGCTTAAACCCAACAAAATCTTCTTTAAACTTGTTTATACATTTAAAGCCAAAATACTACAAGTTTATATACATGACAAGATGGATTTTAAATCCAAAAATCCAACTATATAGTTTAAACACATTTTTCATTTTAGAATTTCATAACATTCTTAAAAATTACATTTTTAAGACATAAAAGACATATAATTCTTCAAACTCAACAAATGCCTATTTTTCATAAAATCATCATTTTTGCAAGAACATTATTTCTTCAATGTTTACCAAAACATGTCATTATCTTCAAACATTATATTTCACAAAATGTTTTCATCAATATTTCCAGAAAATACACCATTTTCTTAAAACATAAAATTTTACTATTTCAAAACCTTGAAATATTTATTTCTTCTTCATTTCCAACAAAATAACATTTTTCCAACTTTTTTATTCCATAAAAATGTTCATCATCTTCTACACATTATTTACACCATTTAACTAAATACATCCTACTCAAATTGTCTAACTACAAGACTACAAATGCAAAATAATATCTTTTACTAAGCGTGAGGTTTTTCCCACCTCTAATGGCTCAAATGGTGGTGGAAGTGTTGGTGTAGGAGGAGCAACCCCCACCTACAAAGGTGGCCTCAAGGGGTTACCAAATGCATATTCCAAAAGCTCCAAAATGTTCTTCTTCCAAGTTTCCAAGCAAGACCCACTTCAACGCTATTAAACTTACTTTCATCTTCTCTAAGAAATCCCTCAAATACTCCTCCAAAATTCGTAGCTCTTTTATAACAATGATGGAAATGGTATTGTGGGTTTAAACAAGGTGGAATATCACCCCAAATGGTGGAGGAATGGTGGTGGATGGAGGTGGAAGACCACCCACCTTTGTCTCACTCTCTCTCCTTCTTCCATTTTCTCCCGACAACAAATAAACCCAAATAACCAAACAACACCTTATCCCCCCCCCCCCCCCCCCCCGAGATTCCAAATACCCGTTTTGCCCCTTCTGGGGTGATCTGAGCTATCCAACGCTCCAAATTGTGACAGCGCACAAGGGCATCTATAGATTAAAAGTCTCGACCAACGTCGTTCAAAAGTTTCGACCAACGTCATTCAAACGATTTAACCTATGTCGTTTTGAACTATGGATTGCACGACCCTTCGCGCGACCTGCTACTGTAAGTCAGTATCACGTCATTAGAAGCCTGTATCTAACGACGTATCTCGTGACCTTTACATTATTGTTCGAACGACAACCCCTTGTCATTTGAACGACCCTGTTTCTACTTCTCTTATTTTTCTCCAATTTTATCGACAATTCTTCCTTAATTACAAGTAACTCCTCCTCAATCATAATCCATATATAGTTTTAATTAAATCTTTGGGACGGGGTATTACAAACTTCCCTCCTCGGGGAATTTCGTCCCTGAAATTCTCGATCCATCAATCTTCAAGCTTATGGGGTCCACCAACTTTCATTCTAAGTCCTAGAAATCCTCCGAGACAAACTATCGAAGTCCTCAAGACTAAGGTCACCAAATACTCAACGTGCGACATGCCCTAATGCTCATTATTTCGCTGACAATGACAATACTTAATCGACCCGAGTCTCCACTTGCCTTATGACCAAGTCCAAACCATTCCTAGCACTGCCTATGCTAGTACCTAATGCATACAGGTGCCTTTAGGGGAAAACCCTTTCTAGCGATCAACGCTCACCCAAAGCAAATCATAATACAACCAACTGTCGTATATACCACCAAAATCAACTTTCGCTTCAAGGAGGAATAATCCCATCAATTCATTACCGCACGCTCGGTTTACATCTTTCGCTGCCTCACTTTGATGAACCTAGTACTACCTTAGGCGTCTCATCCTCGTGTACTCACTAGAGTCTAACTCCAATCCACTCACCGTGGCAAAGCAATATCGTGTGCCAAGTTTCCTCGATTTCTATAACTATACCATATCCTCAAGTCATCATCCCGCTGTTCATAACCCGAGTCACTGGCTTTCGAGCCGGCCAACCAAAAGTCCACTAGTTCTAAGAAAGATCGCTACTACGAGCAAACTTTATGCAATAGCCAAAATACCCCAGAAGAGCGCACCCAGTTATCGAGTTGCATTGACCGAACCCGGTCCACCGCGGCCTTCCGGGCCCAATCACGTCGTACCATGACATGGCACCTAGGGGTGCACATGGTTCGGTTCGGTTCCGCTACGGAACCAGAATCAGAACTGAAATTGATCGGTTCCGTGGTTTTGGAACCCGAACTCGAACCGAACCATCGGTTCTCAGTTTGGTTCGGGTCGGGTCATGGTTCTGGTTCTTAGTTCTGGTTTGCGATTCTGGTTCGCGGTTTGGGTCATGGTTCTGGTTTGCGATTCGTGGTTCTGGTTCGCGATTTTCGTTAATGGTTCTGGTTCTCGGGTTGGTTCTCGGATTAGTTAATGGTTCTGGTTCATGGGTTGGTTCTTGGGGTCGGTTCTTCGATTCGGTTCCATGGGTTCGGTTCGATTTGGTTCAGGTATAAAACCGAGAACCGAACCGAACACTTCGGTTCTCAATTTTTTGGAACTAAAACCAACTCGTGGAGAAAAAACCCCGAACCAACCCAACCCACGAAGGTCGGTTCGGTTCGGTTCTTCGGGTTGTCGGTTTTTTTCACATCCCTAATGGCTCCAATCTGAGTCACCACATAGGTGAGAATACTGATTCCCAATTACCGAAACCAAAAGGAATACAAGGGAGAGTCAGAAGGAACAAACAATTATCTTGAGAAATCTCGTCCATAAGCGTCCATCCCTGACTCACGTAAGCGAACCCACGTTGTGCACTTGAAATCATGCCACTCATTCTTAAAACTCTCACCGAGTACCACTTCTGACCATATACCCTGGCCTGAATCACTAGTCGTGACGAATTGAATCGCAACCATTCATTCTCACATCACAACCGCAATTTACGAAATCGGCAGTCCTTGAGGAAGTCAATGAACGATTTCCCTCCTTGGGAGCAAGGCCCTATCTTTCACATCATCGGCATAAATGAATCATTCTGATTGGTGGATCCCTCGCGCCTTAGTCATTGATCTTGCCCAATTACTAGTGAGAGTCTTCATTATTTTGTGATGGTTATTTTATGTGAGTGGAGAGATTATTTGGTTTTTGAGGAAGGAACAAAAAGTTCTTCCAATTTGTAATCTTCTTCAATTTAGTGACATGGATCGCCATTGCCGTTATATTTGTGTTGTTTCTTCATCTCTATTTTTTTATTTGGTTTGCCATATTTGTGTGAATATTTGTTGGTCGTCGGAACCCTAGTTTAAAATACGCGCTTCCACACAACTGTAATTTCCCTTCGTGTTTAGCACAATGATTCTAGAAACTAGTATTATTTTGTTGATGTTCCCACTTTCCATTATTGGATGGAGTAAGAGGATTGTTTCACGAGGGCAAGTAACATGAAGTCTCTAGTCAAACTCATATTAACATTAAACTTGGAAAAAGGCATAGGAGAATTGCGTTCCTTCTCTTGCTACTCTTCCAAGCCGATATCTCACTTCAAACAAACCCTTTACCTGTTCAATCTTTTGGTCATTGACCTTGCATAATTTTGCACTGCAGATTTCTTTTTGGGTGCCTTTTGCCAAAGCAACGGACAACTAAAATTGGATAATATACAACTGAGTAGATCTTCCTTTTATTCTTGCATTGAGTATATAGCTAATGACCAAGGGATATGTGAAAGTCAGGGAAGACGGAGACAAATTTTAGACGTTTTTCAGATGTTACATGTAATATTATTTGTTGTCATCAGAGGTTTGTGGCTTCAATTCGGATCAATGCTACTGCATTACTGTGGCCCGGACTTTTTGTATCAAGTATTATTGTCTGGAGAATCATTATATTTTTCCAAAGAAATATTATTTAATAGAACATTTTAGCTTATTGGTTGATTTGAATACCAAATGTATATTCCTGGGAAAAATGGATTATTCGGTGATGGTTTGGCTAAATATATTTCAAAATAAAGACTATCCTTAGAGGCTACTGATTTGGGCCAACATGATTCAAGTCAAATTAAACAACCTAAAGGTGGAATTACTGTGCTGATAGATTTTTAATAGAAATTATCTGCTATTAACGTTGACAACAGTATTACCGAAATTTTGCTGTTCCATAGTAAATTAACTTTTGTACAAGGTGGACGCATATATTGTGGAGAACAGAAGTTATAATATTATATGTTGATGTTTGGATATATCTGCTGTTTCCCTTGAGTCACTTCTGCCTTCTGGTGCATAATGTATCCACATTAATTCTAATGTTTTTGGATGTTTCTAGGTGGATAGCTATAATGACAAAGCTATTTAGTATTACATGCTAAAGTCTTGGCTTTTTAACAAACAGTTTTGCATGCTTTAGAAAGTTGTTTCTCTTTGGTGTTCTATTATTGAAAGCAAGTATGGTGTCCATAAAAATGGGTGGGTTTCTAAAGTTGCGGTGAGAGGGTGCTTGGAAGTTTATTTCTGAAGTTTTGGATTCTTTCTTGAAATCCACTTGTTTTGTTATTATGAGAGGTTCCTACAATAGTCCTTTGTGTTCATCAAATCCCCATCTTTATAAAGTGTCTCTTAATTCACAAAATTCCATTTTAAGTATGATTGAATGATATTCTAATCATAGTTATTCTTAAAACTTATCCTTCAGAAGGAATCATGGGCATAAGGAATTCGATGAGTTTGTTTTAGACGTAACATGGCAAATGACACACAAAAAGCATGGAAAAATTGAATAGAACTTTCTCCCTCTTTATTCTATGATATCCTCAAATGGGGTGATTACAATACTGTATATAGCCTTCAGATGTGTACACCTGGGCAACACACTAAAAAGAAAAAAGGGCACGAAAGGACCAAGGAATATTCTACACTAGTCCTTTATAAAATAGGACTTACGTCATGACACTTACCACAATAAAGAGTAAAACTTACATAAGTAAGTTAAAGAAAATGACTGCTAAAAGAGAGAATGGATCAAAATGACAAACAAACCCACACTGTTAAAAATAAAAATACTGTCAATGAGATACCCAACACATCACTCCCTCGATCACGAGGTCAAAGAGGAAGACTATCCTCATCGGGTGGAATCCAGATAGTGTGGGCTACCAACCTCGCGTACCTCTGCTCTGGGTGGATCAGCCTTGTAATCCTCAAAGCTTTGCGACAAGTACGGACCTCCTTTTCGTTAGACATTAAAATGCCTTGTGACCTGCCGGATACACTCAAATCATTTAAAGGGCCTGGCATGTCCCTCTTGGACCCTTAAGGGGCTAGTAGATGATCGAAGATACTCTTCCAAGGCATGCGCGATGGCCTTTTCCATCGTTGGGATGTCTTGAAGTAGTAGATCATTGCAGATGCAACCTTGGATATAATGGGCTATCAACTGCTCCTCATCCTCCTCTAAACTGACTATGCTCCTGGAAGTGCACTCCGTCACTGTTCTAAAAAACTCGCCTAGGCTCCGCCTAGGCACGCCTAGGCTCCGCCTAGGCACGCCTAGGCTTGAGGCTTGGGAGAAACGCCCCGCCTTAAGATTTTGACGCCTTATTCTTGGTAAAACCCTTAAGGCGTACTTTTTCTCTAAAAACAACAATGCTTTAGTGAAACAATATCGCCTTTTAAAGATTTTTTTACAAACCGGACCATTATCTCATCCAAAATAATCAAATAGTATTTTTATTTGCAAATATTCAGACATATTTTTAGGATATGTACAAGTTTAGTATTTTAATAGCCTTGTTATGGTTAAAAAATATTAAAATATATTAAAAAGGCCTAAACGCCTTTTCACGTCTTTTTACGCCAAGGCCCGCCTAGGCTTCTAAGGCTTAAGGCTTGGCCTCCACGCCTCGATCACGCCCCGCGTTTTTTAGAACCTTGACTCCGTGTAATAAAAAACTGAGCCTTCCTAGTGAGTTCATTCCATCACATCATAGCATAACCCTGAACTTCGTCGCCACCTATCGCATGCACTTCACTTCAAGTTTTTGTACTCGAAAACCTTCTCTATCGAATCTAACCAACCGATAAAAGCATTTGGATTCATTCGGCCATCAAACACTGGCCCTCAACTCTGATATCCCCATGTAGGCTCTTGGTCAAGAGCCCCAAGGCCTGTCCCACCCAAGTGGTCAGACGCTAACTCGTCCTCCTCCCCCTCAAGATTCTCATCATCATTAACATCAACTCAGTCCGAAGCATATGACCTCCGACACCTTAAGTGTTGCAGAACCTCTATCGGTGGCCTTTGGCCCGGTTCACCATGTGCGGGACACTCGTCCATCTCATGATCTCGAAAAGCTAACACATTGATAGATTGGAACCAATAGGTTTACCTTCGGGCTTAAATCCTCAAAGGGGGACCACTCAGTCTTCCACTCCTCCCACTATGGTCGCTCTATGTCCTTATGGGTTAAACAACGCGTTAGTGATAGAGGATCGGCGTGGGTCCAAATCTCATCTCCGTATTTCGTGCCGAAAAAATACCAAGCACTATTTTCCTTAAAGGTGGTTGTTCACATATGGGCGTACCATGGGTTTGAATGTGTTGAAACTGTAAAGTGTGTGTCAAAGGGGAACCCTAGGTAGCTTCATCGGGGCTCTCCTTTTGACGAAAATAACATTGGAATCACAAGGAGGCATCAACGGTTTCTAAAGGTGGTGGGAGAGTGCGCAAGGAGAACACACTAAAAAGATAAAAGACACAAATGGAAAAAAGAATATTCTTGACACTAGCCCTTTATAAAATAGGGTTTACATCATGACACTAAACATAACAAAAGAGTAGAATAATGTAAACAAATTGAAATAAAGAAAAGGCTACTAAAGAAGATAATTGATCAAACTGGCAAAAATACCCAAACACAGGTAAAGACAAAAATACGCCAGTGAGATGCCCAATACATCATTTTCTTTGCTTGCTTTGATTGAGGGGTGCCATCTTTTGCCAGATTCTGTTTATAGAAGAGTGCAGGTTATCAATAATATGAGGAAATTTTCTTGTAAATCCTTTGATTCTCATGTGGATCTCTCTCTCTACTTTTGAACAACCTCCTCACTAGATGCTTTGGAAGATTGGAATACCCTCAAAACTCTGAATATATGCTTGGTTGGCTGCAAGAAACACAACAAATGCCTACGATTTTTCTAATTCAAAGGACTCTTTTCTTGTTTATCACCTTCTTTGCACATCCTATGCATGAATGATAATGAATCCACTGGCCATATTTTTCATCATTGTTCCTTCACTAGATCTTTTTGTTACAATGTTTTTCATGTGTTAGGAATTTCCGTTGTTCTCCCTAATGAGCTAGAAGAGTTTTCTTTCAGTGGAATGTATCAGTATGGGACTTAAGAAGAAGGCTAAATGACAGTCCTTAATATAGAACTTATAATATGAAAGCAGTCTCATTTCTTAGGAAAATCAGTGGAAAAGGAAGAGTTGTGGCTGAAGATCAGATGTATGTTGGAAACAGATTACCAGGAGACACTGGCTCTGAATATAATTTCAATACAAAAAGATTTACCGAATATAATTCTGTACGAGTGAAAAATGACTTATACCTTCTAAATCTCTCTCGTTCGATTTAGTCTCAGCAAATATTTTGGTCATGTCCTGAATGGTGAACCCCTGGAAAAAATCAGTCATATTCCTTGTATGCTAAATCATGACCAAAGAGTGGTCAACGGAATATGGGCTGCAATAAGCACAGAAACCACAGAACCTTAAAAACCGCAATGGACCTCCATCGCCAAAGTAGGTTGGTTCATGATGATGCTGGAATCAGCACCACCAGGTAAGGTGTTTTCAAGCTCAATCTAAGAACAACAATGGCAGCATAGTTATGTAAAAGGTAGGAGAGAGAGATGAGGAGAAGAGGAGAGTGCACCAGGACATAAGTGGTTCAGCCTAAATTCGCCTACGTCCACTGTGTGTGTGAATAACCTCACTGTAATAAGGCACTAATGGCCATGGATAAAATCTCTCAAGCTTTCTCTCTCTACTGTGTATCTAGACAGAGTTTCAGCTAGGGTTGTATATCTGGATCCCTTGTAAGGTAGGGGATGACCTCTATATATAGTACCTGGGGGTGTAATGTACCCCCCATGCATGTAATGTGCATGTGTGTGATTGCCTCACCAATATGGGAAAGCCATCTGTCACTGTCACATGTAGAGAATGATGATGCAATATTCTCCCCACGTGTGGGGAATAATCTTGTTATAACTGATTTGTGTCCACGTGCCCTTATCCAAATGTCAGCAGATGCTCGGCTATCGCGCCTGGTGTATGACCTCGTCCTGGTAGAGGCCGACGTTGGTAAGTCTAGGTACTCGTTCAGTTCGAGTATTCCATGGAGGTCTCGGCCTAATCCCAGCCGAGACAATGGACAAGGTTGGCCTGAGACGAGGTTGAGCTGGAGTGTTTGGAGTATCGACTAATGTCTTGATGAGGTTGCTGGTGGCTTCCTGCGAGCTCGGCCTATGTCTGGCCGATGTTGCTTTTCCAAGGTATACGAGAATGCTGCTGATCCTTGTGATGTCTCTTGGAGAGGCTCTTGGTAGTGTCGGCCTGGGCCGACCTTGCTATGGCCGAGGGCTGATATCGCGTGTCCAAGACATGTCTAACGGCGGCCATAATCTCGGCCGAGGTTGGTGTCTCTGGGCCGAGGTCACACTTGGGGCATATCAATCACCCCCCAGCCCTTAGTCATATGTGGGAGCAGGTGACTAGGGGATTATCACACCTCCGAGGCCTGTCTATTACGAGCCAATATTTGTTTGACACTTGTCCAATGCTGAAGTATGCTTGCTTGGTGGGCGTGTGCTGTTAGCCGCCCTTTGGGACTCCCAAGGCAATGATGGGCCTTGGGAATTGCGCCTGTATATTTAAGGGTTTTGAACCCTATTTCCCGTATTTCTTCTTCAGTTCTCTCTTTCCAACCAAACTCGTTCCTGCAACCTTCTCTCTCTAGAAAGATCTTTGCTGAGGCTTTTGGAAGGTGTTCTCTTGCGTCTTCTCGTCTCCTCCTTACTATTTCATCCTCAGGTAACCTTCGCCATACTTACTCCTTCATTTTTCCTGCAAGTTTCCTTATTTTCGCGTTTTCCGGCGAGTTTTTGAGTTTTCCGGCGAGACCACCATTATTTCAGGCGAACAATTCTTGCCACATTTAGGTAGTTTGATCTTTTACTGCTTTACTTCACTAGCCAATCTTGTTTGTATTTTAAGAAGTCTCCTAAGTGTAGTGTCAGCCCCTGATGCTCAGACCCTTATATCAGCTTCTTGAGGAGTTCCCCTCCCTTAAAGAGAAGACTTTAGAAAAGATTAGACAAATAGAAAGAGCACAGGAGGAGGCTCGTAGGTCACAAGAATTTTCCATCAGGCCCATCTTTCCACCACCTCTGAAGGTGATATATCCTGACCCCCCAGAGTTTTTCACTCAGACAGATGTTCCTGCTGATCCCATACCGATGTCTGAGTCTGAATCTTTTACCTCAGACCCCATGTCTGTGGATTCCTTTCAGGAGGCCATGGACTTCACACCTCGGCCTGATCAGGCCCCTGATCAGGCCGAGGTCTCCAGCCGAGCCTTATCCCATAATAGCTCAAGCACCTCAGCGTCTTCCTCAGAGGTTGAAATTGTTGAGCCAAGTGTGGCCATTCCACCACCACTTGACGCCATCCCTCTGTCGGCCGTCACCGGGGCAGAGTTCGCTCAGAGGTTCCCGAGTAACCCATCAACATCTGCTCCGGCCGACGTTGAGTTGGATGATGATGATGAGGTTGAGAGCGGTGTCGACGTCTCTGAGGCGGCCGAGATCGAGAGTATTATTACTGAGGTAGATCTTCTCTGCTTCAGATACCTGTATGCTATCAGTCCCTCAATAAAACTTAGGAGACCTCTGAGGGAGGAGAGGGCTTATCATGGCCGAGACGGCGAGATCTGCCTGTACGAGCAGATGTTTAAGTTGGGGTTTCGTCTGCCCATTCACCCCATTATCAAATCCATCCTTTCCTACATCAATTTTGCCCCCTCTCAACTATCCCCTAATGCCTGGAGAGTCATAATAGGGGCTATAGTCTTATGGAAGGCTGTCCACCACTCAGACCTTCCAGTTCAGGTCTTCGTAGGTTGCTATGTCCCTTCCTCAGCCAAAAATCATCCGAGCTACTACCATTTTGTAGATCGGAAGCCTGAGAAGAAAATGCTTCAAATAACTCAGACTTCCAACCATAACTGGAAGCCTCGGTATTTCTTTGCCTCTGGGCCATGGGAATTTGACCCATGTGTTCCCTCATCTATCCTAGAGCTGAGGATGCCCCTGAGGTGGGGTAAAGTAACAATGTCTGCGAGGGCTGACCCTGGTCTGAGCCCATCCAACCTTCAGAAGGTGAAAGCCCTTCAAGATCAGGGGGTGCATGGTCTGTTCGTCAGGTTCGAACACTTGATGACCCCCCCCTACCTCTCTGGGACAGGTCTAGGTGGAAGTCCCATTGCCGAGTTTGGTAAGCATTTTTGTTTCAAGTTAAACCTCTGAGTCTATTCATGTCTGACTATCTAACTCAGATCTACTAATTTTTTGCAGAGCGACCACAGGATATTTCGGACGAACTGTGGGAAATGGCTGCACCCAGCTTGACGAGACTTGCCAAGAAAGCAGGCCTTAATGCTCCTCCCCCAGCTCCCTCTGCCTCTAAGCCCCAAGCCACGAAGAAGATGGCTCCAGAAGGTCATGCCCCGGAGGATCAGAGGCCGAAGAAGAAGAGTGCTGACGCTGCTATCCCCATCTCTTCAGCTGATGCCCTGTCGGCTCGTCTAGATAAGTTGAAAATAACTGACAGCATAGTCGGCCACAGTCTTCAGGCCTAGATGCCTTCGGCTCTGCAATGACCGAGGCTGACAAACGCTTCTTCAGGTCACTGGACACCCCATTGCTGGTTGAGTTCGGCATTCACAGATCCATTCAGGTATGACTTGATCTTTCTGATTGTTCTTCACCCCAAGTGTAACATCTGATTGTTCTTCAGCTCATTCATGATCACAAAATATGCAGGGCCTGCCAGCTATGCACCACTTATCCAACTGGACTCTGAGAAAATTGCCCCTCATCCAAAAGGGTCAGGAGGCCGAGAAGGTCCAGAGCACTCTGAACGCAGAGATTGACCGCCTCAAATCTGAGCTGAAGGATTCTGAGAAGAAGGTGAAGGGGCTGGAGAAGGACATCTCTCAGCTTGGTAAGGATCATGCTGCAGCTCTGAAGGCTAAAGATGATGTTCTGCAGCAGAAGGTCAACTCAGCTGTTAGGGCAACCCTCGACGATGCCTCTGAGAAGATAATCTCTGACTACAAGTCCTCTGACGAGTTTATGAGCTTCGGCTTTGAATACCTTGAAAGAGGTATCAAAGCCACTATTAAGTGGGCTGATGTCAAGGAGAGGGAGGCTGGTACTTTGAAAGCCTCAGATTTCGTAGGCCTCGGCTTTGCCGATCCCCAGTTTGCCCAGGCCCTTCAGGAGGTGGAGGAGGAGGCTGCCGCGCCTGTCGAGACTGCCACATTGGACGGCACTGAGGTTGAAGGGGCAGACCATCATGACGACGTGGCCGAGGTGACCAATGTTGTCCAGCCTTCCCAAGCCGAGGATATCAACATTCCCCCCTCAAACCCTTAGATAATTTTTGAACATTGTTTGTAACCCATAACATTTTGAAACTTGTTCTGTAATCCTTGATCATCTATTATTTCTGAATGTATCAACCTCTGAGGGGGATCATCCTCACTTACTTTTATTGAATGTCATGTGATGTTTTCGCTCTTAGTCTTGTTGCAATGATATCTTGTTTAAACTTGATCAATGGTCTGACTTCAGATGTTATCCCCATAATTAATCTCACCAAATTAATGATGTTAAGGGTCTGAGGTCATCAAAGTATGTGTCTGACCTCAGACTTTGTCACCACTTAATGATGTTATAAGGGTCTGAGGTCATCAACTTAGATGTTATCCTCATAACTAATCTCACCAAATTAATGATGTTAAGGATCTGAGGTCATCAAAGTATGTGTCTGACCTCAGACCTTGTCACCACTAAATGATGTTATATGGGTCTGAGGTCATCAACTAAGATGTTATCCTCATAATTAATTTCACCAAATTAATGATGTTAAGGGTCTGAGGTCATCCCATTATGGTGTTTGAGCTCAGACCTCGTCACCACTGAATGGTGTTATGAGGGTCTGAGGTCATCACCTAAGATGTTATCCTCATAATTAATCTCACCAAATTAATGATGTTAATGGTCTGAGGTCATCAAAGTATGTGTCTGACCTCAGACCTTGTCACCACTTAATGATGTTATAAGGGTCTGAGGTCATCAACTAAGATGTTATCCTCATAATTAATTTCACCAAATTAATAATGTTAAGGGTTTGAGGTCATCCCATTATGGTGTCTGATCTCAGACCTTGTCACCACTTAATGATGCTATAAGGGTCTGAGGTCATCAACTAAGATGTTATCCTCATAATTAATTTCACCAAATTAATGATGTTAAGGGTCTGAGGTCATCCCATTATGGTGTCTGAGCTCAGACCTCGTCACCACTGAATGGTGTTACGAGGGTCTGAGGTCATCACCTAAGATGTTACCCTCATAATTAATCTCACCAAATTAATGATGTTAAGGGTTTGAGGTCATCAAAGTATGTGTCTGACCTCAGACCTTGTCACCACTTAATGATGTTATAAGGGTCTGAGGTCATCACCTAAGATGTTATCCTCATAATTAATCTCACCAAATTAATGATGTTAAGGGTCTGAGGTCATCAAAGTATGTGTCTGACCTCAGACCTTGTCACCACTTAATGATGTTATAAGGGTCTGAGGTCATCACCTAAGATGTTATCCTCATAATTAATTTCACCAAATTAATGATGTTAAGGGCCTGAGGTCATCCCATTATGGTGTCTGACCTCAGACCTTGTCACCACTTAATGATGTTATAAGGTTCTGAAGTCATCACCTAGTATGTTATCCCCATAATTAATCTCTGACCTAAGAATGAAGCAAGAACTGTCACGGGAACTGATCTTTATTAATAAGCTCTTCATAATAAGATGGTGCATTTACATAAAACTCTATGCAACATCATATGTAATATCTCTTTAGGTGATCAACATTCCATGGGTTAGCGAAAGGTTCTCCTTCTAGGTTTTCTAGCCAGTAGGTGCCAGGCACAACCTCTTCTGTCACTTTGTAGGGGCCATGCCAGTTTGGGTGAAGCTTATTTGCTTTTTGTAGGGTCTTCTTTAGCACTAGGTCTCCCACTGCAATGGGTCTTGACTTCACCCTCTGGTTGTAGAATTTCGCTGCTCTCTGTTGGTAGGCTGATTGTCGGACCTCTGCGTCCTCTCTTCTTTCTTCGATAAGATCTAGGTCTAGCCTCCTCTCTTCCCCATTATAGGCAGGGTCATAGGTCTGAATCCTATGAGTCGGGAGCCCTACTTCCGTTGGTATGACGGCCTCTGAGCCATGTGCCAACATGAACGGGGTTTCTCCCGTTGGTGTCCTTGCCGTGGTTCTGTAGGCCCAGAACACAACGTAGACCTCTTCAGTCCATCTTCCCTCCTTATCTTCTAACCTCTTCTTGATTCCATCCAGGATAGTTCTGTTTGTGACCTCGGTCTGACCATTTGCCTGAGGTCGGCCAGGAGATGAGAAGAATTGCTTTATTCCTACTCTTAGGCAATACTTTTCTAAAGAGGAGTTCTTGAACTGGGTCCCATTGTCCGAGATGAGAGTGTTTGGGAGGCCATATCTGCATATGATATTCCTCCAAATAAATTGGAAGGTCTTCTGCTCTGTGATCGTTATCATCGGCTCTGCCTCCACCCACTTTGAGAAATAGTCGATGGCAACTATCAAGAATCTATAATTGTTGCCAGCTCTTGGCAGGGGTCCTACTAAGTCAATCCCCCATACTGCAAATGGCCATGGAGAGGTGATTGACGTCATAGGCTGATGGGGCTGATGAGGAATAGTGGCGAATCTTTGACATTTATCACACCTCCTTACGTAAGCTGCGGCGTCCTTCGACAAGGTTGGCCACCAGTACCCCTGTGTGATGATTCTCTTGGCCAAGGGTCTTCCCCCTATGTGGCTAGAGCAAGAACCCTCATGAACCTCCTGTAAGACCCGGGGAACTTCCGTGGGGTGCACACATCTGAGGAGAGGCAATAGAAATCCCTTTTTGTACAAGACGTCTCCTATCATCGGGAACTTGGCAGCCCTATATCTCAACTTTCTCCTCTCTAGCTTGGACTCAGGTAGCTCTCCCCCTCTAATATACCTGACGAGGGGGTCGATCCATGAGTCTCCAAGGTTCAAATTGTGATACGGGTTACATACCTCTTCTTCCTCGATGGTTGCCTTTCTCAAGACCTCGATCGGAATGGTCCTTCTAACATCTGTCTTCGTTGCCGAGGCCAGCCTTGCCAATGCATTTGCGTGACTGTTACTTTGTCGAGGCACTCTCTTCAGTTTTACCTCTTCAAAATGTTCTAACATCGTTCTTACCCTCTTCAAGTACTTGGCCATCCTTTCATCTTTGGCCTCATAGATCCCCAGTACTTGATTGACAACCAACTTTGAGTCGCTGTGGAGTGGGAGTCGCTTTATGCGAAGAGTTGTTGCCAATAAGAGACCTGCTATCATGGCCTCATACTCGGACTCGTTGTTTGAGGCCTGGAAGTTGAACCTCAGAGCGTATTCAATGTTCGCACCATCTGGATCCGAGAGTATCAACCCCGCACCGCTTCCACTGTCGCAGGAAGAGCCATCAACGAAGAGGCTCCAGATGTCTGTATCTGATGAAAAGACTCCTTCTGTCATGACTCCTTGTTTGAAGAGATATCGATCCTCCTCGTCCTCCGCAATTCTGCTCATAACTTTTTTGGATGCGACCTCTTCCAGATCTCGGAAGACACTTGGTGTCGTCTCTTCCTGCCTTCGGAAGACATTTGGTGTCGTCTCTTCCTGATTTCGAAAGACACTACGGTTTGTCTCTTCCATGCCCCCCAGGCCTTTCTCTGCCTCGGCCTCTTCCCATGTGAACTCAGCAACGAAATCTGCGAGGGCTTGCCCTTTGATGGCTGTCCTAGGTTGGTAGGCAAGATCGTACTCCCCCAACTCGATGGCCCAGGTCATCAACCTCCTGGATTTCTCAGGTTTATGCAGGACCTGTCTTAGCGGGGAGTCAGTGAGGACAACTATGGAGTGGGCCTGGAAGTAAGGCTTCATCTTTTTTGAGGCATGTATCAAGGCGTAAGCTAGCTTTTCCATGCGAGGGTAATTCTGTTCGGCCCCTTGAAGGGCCTTGCTACAGGCCTTTGGATTCCAGCGTCTTCCCGTATTATGGCTGCGCTGATGGCTGATTCAGAGACTGCCAGATACACGTACAACTTTTCTCCTGCGACGGGTCGAGATAGCAATAAGGGGGATCCCAAGTAAAGATTTGAGTTGTTTGAAGGCTCTTTAACACTCTTCGTCCCATTGGAAGGCCTTCCTCAGAACTTTAAAGAATGGAAGACACTTGTCCGTTGCCCTAGAAACAAACCTGTTAAGGGCAGCCACTCTCCCCGTGAGTCTTTGGACATCCTTGATACTCCTAGGAGTCTTCATGTCAAGTAATGCCTTGATTTTCTCAGGGTTCGCTTCAATTCCTCTCTAGTTAACGATGAATCCCAGGAACTTCCTAGCTCCTACTCCGAAGATACACTTCGTTGGGTTGAGTTTCATTCTGTATGAGTCCATAACATCGAAGGTCTTCTCAAGGTCTGCTACGTGAGTGCAAGCTTTCAAGCTCTTTGTTAGCATATCGTCTACATACACCTCCATACTCTTACCTATTTGCTCTTCGAACATCTTATTGACAAGACGTTGGTATGTTGCCCCTGCATTTTTCAGACCGAAGGGCATCACTTTGTAGCAGTACGTCCCTTTGTCGGTAATGAAGGCTGTCTTCTCTGAGTCTTCAGCATCCATGAAGATTTGGTTATAGCCTGAATACGCGTCCATGAAGCTCATGAGCTCGTGACCTGCTGTGGCATCCACCATCTGATCTATTCGAGGTAAGGGATAACTGTCTTTTGGGCAAGATCTGTTCAGGTCGGTGAAATCAACACACATTCTCCACTTCCCATTAGCCTTGGGCACGATGACTGCATTTGAAAGCCACTCCGGATAGGTAACTTCTCTTATAAACTCAGCCTCTTCTAACTTTTTGACCTCTTCTCGGATGACGTCGTATTTCTCCCTGGAGTAGACTCTTCGTCTCTGTTTGATAGGCTTGGCATCTTTGGTCACATTGAGCTTGTGACTCATCACCTCAGGGTCGATGCCAGGCATGTCTGCGTGACTCCATGCGAAGACACTCTGCCTCCTTCTGAGGAAGTTTATCAACTCTTCCTTAATTTCCGAATTAAGGGCTTTGCCGACCTGGACGGTTTTTTCCGGCTCGTCCTCATTGAGGACGATGGATTCTACCTCTTCCGCGGCCTCTCCCTTCTTCAGTTTCGTCTCGTCCCTTGGATCAAGAGTATCAATGATATAAGTGGTGGTTGCCCTCTTATGGGCCTCCCTCTCTTCGGCCGAGTTGAAGTAACATTGCCGAGCTATGATCTGGTCACCTCGTACTTCCCCTACCCCATAGGGGGTCGGGAATTTTAGCATTTGATGGACCGTCGACGCTACAGCTTCAAACTCTTTTAGGGCCACTCTTCCTATGATGAGGTTATAGGTCGAGAATACATTCTCGTCCATTACGAAAAAAATTATCTTCCTCGTCATCCTCTTAGGCCACTCATCACCCATCCGTATGTCCATCTCATACATGCCCAAGGGGTGGACCTTTTCTCCACTGAAGCCTATCAAAGGGTGATGATAGGGTATCAACCTTGCTCTACTAAGACCCAGGCTCTTGAAGCAAGGCCAAAACATCACATCCGCCGAGCTCCCCCCGTCTACCAGGATCCTTTGCACCTCACACCCATGCACCCTTGTCGTTATGACCAAAGGGTCATCCTGGGGGGCTAAGATACCCTTGAAGTCGAGTCTGGAGAACCCAACTACGAGGGTGTCCATGTCAACCTTCTTCCTCTTCTGCACTGTATCGGAAGACGTTAGATTCACAACTTCAAGCTTGGCCACTGACCTGGCCTCTGCTACGTGAGCCTTCCTATCAGCTACTTTAGAGCCGCCTCCTGCAAATCCTCCACATATGGTGTCAACACCAAAGGAGATCGTACCGACCCTCTTCACCGAGGTGTTATCATCTTTCGGCGGAAGATCCGGATCGTCTTCGTCATCACCTTCTGAATCATCGTCTCTTCTGGCCGGGACATTGTCACGGCATCTGTCATTTCTCCTTTTCTTAGGGTCATCTCTTCCACCCTTTGGAGCCTTGCCATCTACATACTTCCTCAGCTTTCCAGATTTTAACGTCTTTTCAATCTCATCTTTTAAAGCGAAGCATCTATCCGTGACATGGCCATGATCCTGGTGGAACTCGCACCATAGGTTTTTGTTCCTCTTATGTGGTGGGGCTTTCAGTTTCTCTGGCCATCTCAGAGTCCTGTCATTCTTAATCTCGTTGAGGATGTGCTCGCAGCTTACAGTCAGAGGAGTATAGTGAGCAAACTTGTCATCACCCGACCTCTTCTTCCCATCTTTCTTGCTTTGGGACTTTCCACTGCCACCGCGGTTCTCATCCTCATACTTGGTGGCCATTGCCTCTTCCGCATTCATTACTTTCCCTGCGGTTGCTAGGAGCTCCGCCATAGACCTAGGGGGTCTTCCGCAAGTTTCCACAATAGCTTCCCCTTCTGAAGACCTCCTATAAGGGCGGTTATGGCTATGTTCTCTTCATAATCTTCGACCTCCAACTTCTCTTTGTTGAATCTCGCTATGTAGTCTCTTAGGCTCTCATCCTTGGCCTGCTTGACATACAGCAAGTGGGTAGTCTTCTTTTGAGGCCTCACCCCAAAGCAGAAGTTGTGGATGAATCGTTCAGCCAAGCCTTTGAAGTTATCAATTGAGTTTTTCAGAAGGGAGGTGAACCAACTGTGCGCTGCCCCCGTTAAGGTCCCAGAGAAGGCCCTACACTTCATCTCATCGGGTATCGAGTAGATGTCTGCTGCCGACTGGTACATCTCGATATGATGTACAGGGTTAGTGCTACCATCATACTTGGGAGACACCGTAGGAGGCTTGAACTTAGCTGGGGTTGGGAAACCCACTATTCTAGCCACAAATGGGGAGCCCTCTGAGTAACCCCTTTGCAATGGGTCTCTGCTTTTGATGAGGTCTCCTATTGTCTCCTCAAGACGCTGAATAGAGTCATTCCAGGGTCTTCTGCCATCGACTTGGCCGAGGTTATCCCCTGCCACCTCCATGGGATGGACCGAGGGTTCCCCTGCCGCGACACGTCGGCTGTTGACCTCTTCATGTTCCCTGCCTCTTCTTTCACAGTGTCGGCCTTGATCTGGCCGACCCTGCCTGTTCCCTCTCTGAGAGCTTGCTGCGCTCCTTGATCTCGACAGTCTCTGTCTTAGGTCATTCAACGGGCCCAAGCTCTTAAAGGCCGACCCTCTGCTCAACCTATCAAAGGCTGACCCTCTTTGTTGGGCCTCTTCACCTCTTCGGCCGACACAACCTTGACTTTGCCTAAGAGGTCGTACAGTGTTATTTGACACCTCATAAGGCTCCCAGCAGTCTTCCGGGGCTTCTTCCGCCTCTAGATCATCATACCTGTCCTCTGGGCAAGGGTTTCCCTGCCTCCCCAGGCGCAAGCGCCTAGGGTCAGCAACGTCCCTTCTCCGCTGGGGTGCAGGCTGGTCCTTCATTGGTGCCTGGGGTGGTCCCCTAGCGTCAGGATGAGGCTGATTTGCCGCCGGAGTGATCATATCCGGTGAGACTCCAGGTGGCCTCATCATAGTTTGGCTGAGCTGTGCAAATTGCTCCTGCATAGCTTGTTGTGTTGCAGCTAACGATCTCAAGGCTGCAGCTACCTCCGCCATTTCGGACTGGGGGGGCGCCTGACTGGAACTAGGCCCTCCACCCCTAGGTGGCGGAAGAGGCGGTGGTAATTCTGGTGCCATATGTTAACACTATAGAGCTTGAGTAGCAGATGAGCTTAGTACCTCAAAGGACCTCTTTCAATGGTGAAGCAGCTCCACGCAAGGGGTGGTGCCTGGTTCACCACCAGAGTCTCCGGTGAGGTTAAGCTGAAGAAGAGGAAGAGATAGTTTCTCCTTTCCCACAGACGGCGCCAAAATGATGATGCTGGAATCAGCACCACCAGGTAAGGTGTTTTCAAGCTCAATCTAAGAACAACAATGGCAGCATAGTTATGTAAAAGGTAGGAGAGAGATGAGGAGAAGAGGAGAGTGCACCAGGACATAAGTGGTTCAGCCTAAATTGGCCTACGTTCACTGTGTGTGTGAATAACCTCACTGTAATAAGGCACTAATGGCCATGGATAAAATCTCTCAAGCTTTCTCTCTCTACTGTGTATCTAGACAGAGTTTCAGCTAGGGTTGTATATCTGGATCCCTTGTAAGGTAGGGGATGACCTCTATATATAGTACCTGGGGGTGTAATGTACCCCCCTTGCATGTAATGTGCATGTGTGTGATTGCCTCACCAATATGGGAAAGCCATCTGTCACTGTCACATGTAGAGAATGATGATGCAATATTCTCCCCACGTGTGGGGAATGATCTTGTTATAACTGATTTGTGTCCACGTGCCCTTATCCAAATGTCAGCAGATGCTCGGCTATCGCGCCTGGTGTATGACCTCGGCCTGGTAGAGGCCGAGGTTGGTAAGTCTAGGTACTCGTTCAGTCCGAGTATTCCATGGAGGTCTCGGCCTAATCCCAGCCGAGACAATGGACAAGGTCGGCCTGAGACGAGGTTGAGCTGGAGTGTTTGGAGTATCGACTAATGTCTTGATGAGGTTGCTGGTGGCTTCCTGCTAGCTCGGCCTATGTCTGGCCGAGGTTGCTTTTCCAAGGTATACGAGAATGCTGCTGATCCTTGTGATGTCTCTTGGAGAGGCTCTTGGTAGTGTCGGCCTGGGCCGACCTTGCTATGGCCGAGGGCTGATATCGCGTGTCCAAGACATGTCTAACGGCGGCCATAATCTCGGCCGAGGTTGGTGTCTCTGGGCCGAGGTCACACTTGGGGCATATCAGTTCAAATGAACTCAGGTTCGCTCGATCAATGCACCTAGTTGCCTCAAGTCTCTCTCTCTCTCTCTCTCTCTCTCTCTCTCTCTCTCTCTCTCTCTCTCTTAAGTTTGCAGAATGCAAAAATGGGGTTAGAGGACAAAGTTGCATAATATTAGGATCTGGTAAAACCCCTAAAGAGTGTATAACTGCTCACCTTCTTATAAGTTTAGGAAACTCTAATTCACTATGAATTGAACTCCCAAGAGGACATTCATTATTATTCAGTCCAGTGAAGAATAATAATTCCACTGTCACATTTGTCCCAAAATTATTATATTGGGCTCCATGTTATTGAGATAAATGTCAAATAGCTCCCCACGTTAAGATATCAGATAGCTGTTAATGAAGTTGAATTATTGACATTTTCATTTTTTAATTTTATCCTCGAGTATCATCCTCGTAACTTGTTTGATATGCCAGATTACAATATGTCATTGATCAAATTTGGCATTGCCAAAACTTATAAACAACCTTGTGGCGATATCATCTGAGACATGGATTCCATATTGAAAATTAATGTCCACTGTACACATACTATTGTGGCCCAACCTACTGACATCTTAGATCCACCAATGGGTTCACACTCATAAGAAATCAAGGCAACAATATTAAATACATGTGTCCATTCAATTTCTCTTAGAAGTAAGAGTTTAAGCATTAAATTCGATGCGAAGAGTACCGCATCAACTTTTGTTTTGTTCAATATACACAAAGTACATCAATTCAATCTTCTGAAACTATGAAATGTTTCTTATAGCCAAGATGGACTAATCTAGAAGACTGTACTACAGTTCTTTCGATGATTGTGTCAATTCCATCTAAGGCTGTGAACAATATTTATTGCACAAGGGGAATCAATGATTAGGTCTATCATGAGTAAGCCGAATTCTACATGCCACACCAGATCACCTACGATATTGAATAAATGACACGTATAGATATGAAGTAAATGGAATTCATATGCCCACGCTAGATTCTCATTAAAATGGGAATACTGATTTATTAATAAATAATTGAATAAAAACTAATATCCATTACACAAAAATGTGACTTTGAATATAGTTTTCCAGGTTTTTGCCAAGTTTTCTTCTTTTTTCGATAAAATAGATGCAAACAAAGTTCACACCAAAAGATTAATACAGCCGGAAAGACATGTATATATAAGATATTTGACTTTAGTCCCATTTATTTGTTAACCGACGCCAAAATTAACTTCTCGAACTTTGACCTCATAAATTAAGCAAAATGTCGACAAAGCCAAGAAATGGAACTTCAGGGGCCATATTAGGTTAAAATAAATAAATGGAGGTCAAAGTGAAATAACTCAAAAATACAGTAGACCATTACAAACCGTTGGATTCAAATATACAAGATCCAAAAACTGGAGAGGTGTGAAAGACCCAAAAGATGATCGAGGGAAAATGTCAAATTGCACATTTGCCCTAGAACTTTTTTCTGGTAAATATTTTCCCATAACCAAATAAATAATCATAAGCTTAGCCTCTGCAGATACTATACAAACATTTTCCCAATCAAGTAAATATACGCGGTCTAAGGTCTTTTCGACGCGCAACTGAAACACGGGGTTAATAATTCATCTACATTTCGACAAAATTCGGAGGCTCACGAAAGTAGATGTCCTGAGCGTTTCTTGTGTCTTTGTCAGCAGGTTTTCTTCTTGGAATACTGAGAACTAAAGCAGCCTGGTCCCCTGTTGCTTCGATTGATATGATTCGATAACCAGCATCCCATCTCGTATGAATACCTTCAATACGATATAAAGAGTCCAGTTCCACAACCTGGTCAGAAAATCCAGCGCTGCGAGACATGACAATAGCCCATTTGCTTCCTGCAGTTGCCATGGCAGTGTCATGGAACCCCTATTTCCATTTCTTATTTATCCACTTGAATGGAAACTACTCGCTGACTTTACCGGACTGCTGTGGATATAGAGTGCCCTTAAACATCACCACTAATGAGCTTCCGTTTTAGCCCCCGGTATTGCGCTAATGTAAGCATGTACTCATCGAACAAAAAAACCAATTACGAGAGAATTCCATGATTCTCTTTAGGCTTAGAGGGTGCTAGAGTCAAGGGAGAATGCCGCTTTAAAAGAGCTCTGTTTCCGAACGGATAGGTGCAATTTTATAGTTGCTCTGAACAAATGAAGTTCATATGAAACTTTCAAATTCAGTAGCCGTTCAGCAAGTTTAGAGAACAAATGAAATTCATCTACAAAATTTGTCCGCTTCAACCCACCACTGTAGCCCACGAAATTTGCGAAGTTACAATTTTTCTTGGATCTAAGCATCCCATTGTGGATGCTCTTAGAAGTCATGAAAATGCATCTAAATTAACAAACAATTATCTTCAACACTTAGGGTCTGTTTAGTTCGTGTTAAAATATCTTTCACCGTGTTAAAAAAAAGTTGAATGATTAGCTTGGTGATTTTGTTTTCACCGTCTCCATTTGGATGAATTGGACCAATTATCTCATCCATGGTTCAAAGTATCGGCCGAGTCAACTCGGTATCGCAGCCCACCGAACCGATAACGAGTCACGAATAAAAAAAAATTAAATATCGTAATAAATCGTTAAATCTCGCCGATATATCGCCGTTCCCGAGACGACTCGCCAATATCTCGGCCGAGTCGGCGATATCTCCCCGAGAATAGTTTTTTAATCCAAAAAAAAGGGGGGGATGATGTTTGGCAGAAATAGAAGAAAAAAACAGAATTAATAGGAAAAAAACTTACCTTTATGCGTCACGGACTAGATTTGGGTTGAAAAAAGCTATAAAAATGGTTGAATCCTTGCTTTTCAAACCACAAGCATCTCCTCTTAAACTATACAGATTTCAGCCGGAATCCCCCTCTTTTTCTCCTCCGATTTCAGCCGGAAACCCCTTTCCCTTCTCCCACTTGTGTCGGCGTATGGGTTCTTTCGGTAAGGAGAAACCCTTGTTTTATTTTTTTTCAGCCAAGACTTTTGCTTTTAATCAGCCAAAAACCCTTGTTTTTAATCGGCAACCTTTTTTTTCATTTGTTTTTTGAGGATAAACCAAGAAGTGTTAAAATGTTTAAAATTGTACAAAACATAATATTATTCATTTTTTTGTATAAAAATGTTTTAATTTTAGCAAAATGTTTTAGTATTGTATATTTTAGTAAAAAAAAGTTTTTGTACATTTTTGTACAAAAACATTTTTTTACAAACTACATTTTTTTACAAAAATGTGCTTTTGCACATTTCTGTAAAAAAACATTAATGTAAAAAATTCTTTTTTTTTTGTGAAATGTTTTAATATTGTGCATTTTTGTAAACAAAATTTTTGTACAAAAAATACGAACTACAAACTACATTTTTGTAAAAACATTTTTTACAACTTTTTTTCATTTGTACAGTTTTGTAAAAAACATTTATACAAAAAATGTTTTAATTTTTACGAAATGTTTTAATATTGTACATTTTTAGAAAAAAGATTTTTTGTACAAAAAATACAAACTACATTTTTGTACATTTTGTAAAAACATTTTTTTTACAAAAATGTTCTTTTGTACATTTATGTAAAAAATGTTTTAAATTTTGCAAAATGTTTTAATATTGTACACTTTTTTCTGTACATTTTTGTAAATTTTTTAAAAAAAAAAATTTACCTTTTTCATTTTTTTTGTTCCAACTCTCACAAATACTACAAATGTTGTCTAAAAAACATTTTTGTATAAAAAATGTATAAAGAAATGTTTTGTATACATCTATTTACAAAACATTTCTTTGTACACTTTTGTAAAAAAATTAAAAATATGTTTTGTAAATAAAAAATGTGCACTTGTAAAAAAAATGTACACTTGTAAAAATTAAAAATATGTTTTGTAAAAAAAATTAACATTTCTTTGTACATATTTTTGTAAATAAAAAAAATGTACAAAGAAATGTTTTATAAATAAAAAAATATACAAAGAAATGTTTTGTAAATAAAACCTTGCTACATAATTTTTTGTACACTAGTTATTTTGAAATTTATTATTTAAAAAAAAATGTGTGTACACTTGTTATGTTGAAATTTATGAAACAAATGCTTGTTATTTTGTAGAATGACTCCTAAACCAGATATTGGATGGGAGCGTGATAGGATCCAGAGAAGTGCAACCACGAAAGTGTCGGACTTAGGGTTAGGAATAGAATTCTTAAAAAAATTGTTTTGTATTAAAAATATTTAGAATTCTTAAAGAAATGTGCATCTAAAAATAATTGGAATTCATAATAATAATGTTTTGTACAAAAAATGTTTAGAATTCTTAAAAAAATGTTTGGAATTTCTAAAAATTCCAAAAAATAATGTTTTGTATAAAAAATGTATAGAATTCTTAAAAGAAATCAAAATTTCTAGAAATTCCTAAAAATAATGTTTTGTACCAATAATATTTAAAATTCTTAAAAATAATGTTTAGAATTTCTAAAAATTCCAAAAAATAATGTTTTGTACAAATAATGTTTAGAATTCTATAAACAAATTGATTTATTATGGAATATTGAATCTGACTTGTCCGTCGCGCTTCAGTATAACCAATGATACAATGTAATGCATATTAAATGATGGTTTTTAACGTATCTAATTGGACCACATTGTTAATCTTATTTTTTTAAAATTTTTTATATTTTTTTCGGAATTTTTTGTGCTCTCTAAATAGTGTATCTTTGCGTATCGCCCGATACCGCGACCGATACTGCGACCGAGTTGAAAATCGGATGTCCGATACTGGGTCCGATACCGAGACTTTGAACCATGATCTCATCGAAAAGGGAAATATATTTAGCATTTAGGGCGCTCTTCTAACTTCAAAATCACAACTAACTCGACAAAATGTTAGAAATGTGCAGGACATAAGACACAGAGCTTCTGGTAAGGCCAACAACTTCTTGCAAACAAGTAACCCTTTATTCTCGCCCTGGAACCTGCCATGGCACCCGGTCACGTAGAAGAAAATTAGTGTGCAAGTGAGATTCTAAATCATCCCTTCAACTCCCAGTTCTTTCCAGATGAGCATGCACACTAGCATAGCGCATGGTTCCCCTAAAAACATATGGCCGTTGATCATAATCAACATGTAAGCCAGTTGAAGTATCTCACCACTTTGTTGATAATCTAAAGTCAACAAGATATAGTTTTTTTATCCTTGGGTGTTCCTGGAGGCCCGAGCAAAATTTTCACTGGTTTTACATCCCCATGAACATATCCTTTAAAGTGCAGCTTCTCTAATATAATATGGAGATCGCTGCAACATCAATACATGCTACCATTTCAGCAGACATTGCGTGAGAGCCGGTGTTCCAAACATCCCCTAAACTAGGTCGAAGCGTATACTTACATTATGTAGTATTCATCTTGCCAACCCTTATAATGTACGCGTGGCACACCATGACTGCCACTGAGAATTGTAGACTTGCCATTCATCCTTTCGACTCCCAGTTCTTTCCAGATGAGCATGCACACTAGCATAGCGCATGGTTCCCCTAAAAGCACATGGCCGTTGATCATAATCAACATGTAAGCCAGTTGAAGTATCTCACCACTTGGTTGATAATCCAAAGTCAACAAGATATAGTTTTTTATCATTGGGTGTTCCTGGAGGACCGTGCAAAAATTTCTCTGGTTTTATATCCCCATGAACATATCCTTTAGAGTGCAGCTTCTCTAATATAATATGGAGATCGCTGCAACGTCAATACCTGCTACCATTTCAGTAGACATCGCGTGAGAACCGGTGTTCCAAACATCCCGTAAACTAGGTCCATTACATTATGCAGTATTCACCTTGCCAAACCATACGGTGGTCCATAGTTACACCCTTACTGCTTCTGTGCTCAAATTTCAAGGCTACCTTTACTGCGCTTGAGCCAGTTTGTTCATGTGGAACAGGAGGATTAATACGACGACAAAGATACAATTCTCCAAATCCTCCTTTTTACGGTTTCTTCTCAATCCTATATGATGGGGAACCACCAACCTGGACCTTCTCAGGAAGTGGAGCCTTACTTCCTTCATCTTCAGCACCAAAACCCTTATCACCACCACCACCACTATCCATCTTTTTCTCTTCCTCCTCATCTTTGTGAGCCCTCAACGTCCCTCAACGTCGTAGTTTTCACAACATTCTCATTGATCATCTCCTCCGGTTACTTCTTAGTCGTCATCCTTTCATTCTCTGGTTCTCCTCCGTACAGTTGTGGGGTTCTGGTTGCATTCTTTTATTCAGGAAAGTTGGTCAAGTTTGTTATTATGAGCAGGTAGTCATTTGGTGCTTTAGCTAGTATGCAATACAGTGGGGTTAGGCTTAGCAAGTTCACTAATTCGGACTATGAGACACTTCAGAATATTGTTTTACCATTTATTATCGTTGCTGAAATATTAATTTGCTTTCTTACTAATACTAGCTAAAAATTAGACATTTAAGTTGGGAATGCCATTTTTGGAGATTCGGTCATCATTTCAGATCGTGTGATAAAGGATCACCATTCTTAAGGAGCAATAGGGAATGTGGATGGTTGTGTGCTGCAGTTTTGCTGTTTTTCTTTATTTTTCTTTTACAGTCCTGTGTATCTTTTCCTTTGTACCTCTATTTGATTTCATCGACAATGTTATAAAAAAAATATCATCTTATAAGATGCATTAGTAAGGGAGATAACATGTAAGGTTATATTACGTGTTTGATTGATTTTGTTTTACTATGCACGCATACAATGGAAGTTAAAATTTGTAGCTTCAATTCCCATCTGTCATTGTTTTACAAAGTATAGTGATGTACATGGGAAAGTGGCACGGACATGGAATCAATCCAGAAACGAAAATATTGTGCTTTTATTTTACCTTATTGTTGAAATAAAGAATATTTGCATAATTAGTTAGGGATTTTAATAGTCAGTTAGGGGATTGGTGGGGTATTTTGGGGTCATTTGTAAATAAGAATATTCTAGATCATGTAGTGTCATGGGGAACCAGGGGTTGATTTTTTTTTTTTGGGGGGGGGGACGAGGAGGGGCAGCCGCCCCTTCTGAGAGTCTGAAAAAAAATTCCGGAGAATTTTTTTTAGGGATGCTATACTTAAAAATTGAAAGTGTAATACCCCGTACTTTTGACTATAATTATTTTTGGGATTAATTAATTAATTAGCGTATTAATTGGAAATTAATCCGGGTTATAAATACTAATGAGATGCGAATTGGTATTTGATTATGTGCATATATGATTATATATGTATCTGGTACTATAAAATTTGTCGTGAGATTTATATACGGCATTTTAGAAATTTTGTTGAGACGCGTGGGACCGCCGCGTCACGGTATATTATTTTGTTAATAAAAGTGAATTTAAAATCTATAATCCGTATGGTCGTTTTGAGTGCGCCAACGCGTCCGGAAGGGTCGAGATAGTCAGAAAACACTAGCCGGGGGTATAGTTTGGGTCCCGGGGTATTTTTAGGCCATACCGGTAACTTAAAGGGTATTTTAGTAATTTGGTATTTTTGGGTAATTAAAAGTGACGAAAATTGAGAGTTGTAATCTGATAAGGAATTGACCCAACCAACCCTTTATTAACCCCATAAGCTACGTAGGTTATCATTTAGTCTTCCAACTCTCCCAAAGCAAACCCTAGCCACCATAGCCATCTTTGGAAGAAGAAAGCTTAGAGAGGAAGGGAAAGAGGAGGAATTCTGCAGAAAATCTGCAGAAAGAGATTACAAATCCAACACCAGATTCAGAAACAATCAAGGCAAGTGATTTATTCCATTTAAATTTCAGAGAATGCTTCTTCCATGTTAGATTATTCATAAATTTTGTATGTTCTTTGAAGATAATGAAAAACCCATAAGATTGGAGTTATTAGTTTAAATTTTGGGATATAGGTTGCATGTAGAATGTTACTGGAAGATTATATTAAGAGAATTATCGACTTTTGTTATACCAAAAACGGATTTAAGATGAAGTTTATGAATGTTCTTGAGATAAAATCTGGAAACTAGGTTTTTGATGAAGTTTGACCCATATGTAGCCTTTAGATGTTGAATTAGTGGTTTGTGGACGTTAGTAATATTGTAGGATTGTTATATGACATTACTATAACATTATATTTGAGAATCATACGTTAGAAATAAGTTTTGGGACGTTTTCAAATCTGCAGAACGAAGCAGTCCGTAGCCATACCTGTTCGATCGATCGATCGACATTCATCAGTCGATCGATCGACTAGATCGATCGATCGATATTCATAGGTCGATCGATCGACCTTCCCAGAATGAGTAAAATTTTCCTTAATTTGATTCTAATGGCAGAAACCCTCGGAGAATATGTTTGGAGAACTTATGAATACCCTCACCCTTAAGGAAGACCAGTAGGTGTGATTATTATAGTGGACTTTAATTAGAATGCAATTCGGGGAATTATTCTAGGTTATTGAAATTCGTTAGAGAGGTAACGTTTGGGTTAATAGTGCAAAATTGTGTAATTCGATGAAATAAGGTTTAGAGCAGAAGTAAATACCTTAGGAATAAAGATGCTATATTTGGGAATAATCGGAACCTAATAATCTATTATAGATAGGTTTTAAGGTTAAGGGACTACGACGTGAGACGTGTTGGTAATTTAACTTTATATTAACGGGAGACTTGAAATACATAAGTTTGGAATAATGGTATTATGATGTAGCTTATACCTTATTAAAATGGTGATATCTAAGATGTGCGAATGCTTAGTATATAGTTTATGTGTATGACATACCTACCATACTTGCTATCACGGGAGGTTACGTTCGCTTAGGACCCTCTAATCCTTGTGTGCCTACGGGGGGGATATAGACTGGTACCTTGATGAACATAGGTCATAGAAAGACTTATTGTGATATTAATAAGTCCGCTGACCATGGGAGCGTAGGTATGTGCGTGACCCATGTGATGGTGACTGTGTTCGCCTCCACTATTTGTGATTTGTGTTATCTGAACTATTCCTGAGAGATTCGGAATATGTGATCCTTATGTACGTGATGTACCGGGATGGATAGCAGAGTATGTGTGCGCCATGGCTTAGATTGCGGGGTGCTTGTATCGTATATTTATGATGTGAATAATATACATTAAATTAATGGAAATCCTCATGTTAATGTTGTAAAAATATTACGGTATTGTTTCGAGATATATAATGAGTTAGCTGATAGTTATACCAATGGCATAGTTAGTAACTGAGTTTACGTTAAACCTCTATTAAATTACGAGCGTTATTATGTTAAATTAACCGAGTAAAATGGGTAGAACCTTTGGTAGTCTAGCTAGTTACGTTGTCACTTAGCTAGTGGAAATGGTAGTTATAGATGGGTACTTACGTTAGGAGTGCACAGTTAGTCGAGAGGTGAGAATTTAATGTGAGAGCACGTCCTAACATGTACTTTGCATTTAATGTTTTAAATGTTTTTAAAGCACTTGCAGGTTTTTAAAATGATTTCCACTTTCGGGCTCTGACCCATTTGCTTTCAAATATATTTTCTTGTAAAACCATTTTAGGTGCCCAGCCACAAGGACACCAAGCATAGGATTCTCATTCAGAAGACGAGCTGTAGCTGTTTGTGGAAGCTACAGGGACTTGCTTTTAGACGCCTCTCTCATTTGGATTCCAGTCTCAGCATCTATCAGTTGTAGGGCATGTTGCCCAATTCTATTAGACATTTTTACATTTCAGTTTTCAGACTCTAGCATGTATTGCTCAGTATTCAGTTTTAGTTATTTATTTCAGTTTACTTATCAGTTGTGGGATTTGTATTGAGGAGTTTTTCCTCCAGAGTTTATTTACATTTTGTGATGGTTATTTGTTTTACTTCAGTATGGTGAATGGTGTTATTTAGTTATTCATTACTCTTGTTGCATGTTAATCAGATTTGATAAAATTTGGCACTTACTTTTTAAATACTAGGTGGTTAGTAATAATAAAACGTTTTCGACAGTGATGCTATTAACTGAGCCAACTTGGCATTTTGAATTAATTTTATAAAGGAGTAGCTACCCGGTGTTTAATTAGTCGGGGTGTCACAGGTGGTGTCAGAGCATCAGGTTCTAGTGTCCTTTAGGATCTGTACGGCTATTATGTTTCCGCTACGTTTTCTTTGATATAGAGCCCTATATTTTAGGACTGTTGTACTCTTATTGTGTATGCTTCGTTCTTCAGCTATTTTAAGTTTATAAACCGTGAACTTATAAACTTTGTTCTTATTTCAGATGCCTCCACGACGTGCATGACGAGTTCCCAGGGATGCAATGCCCGAACCCCAGCCCGCTCCAGTTCAGGACATGTTGAACGCCACTGAGGTTGCAGCTATAGTAGCTCAAGCGGTGAATGCCGCGATTGCCGTTATTCAGCAGGCACCGCCTCAGGCGCCGGTTGCCGCGCCAGCACAGGTTAATGCATTCCCGTCTGCTTGGGAGCGTGTACGTGACGCTTTTCAGAAAGCGCATCCGCCAGAGTTTGCAGGTAGCTCAGACGTGGTAGTCTCGAGCCAATGGAGGAAGGACATACAGAGGCATTTGAGGATGCATGAGTGCACATATGTTCAGAAACAGGTGCTAGCTACTTTCAAGCTAGTGGGATCTGCGCTACAGTGGTGGGAGTCTATCACCACCGCGGAGGAGAGGGATACCCTCACGATACAGGAGTTCTGGGTGCGGTTCGACCGCAAGTACTTTCCGTCCGCAGTTCATACAGAGATGAGGAGGAAGCTGATGAGTTTGAAGCAGGAGGGCAAGACAGTGGCCGAATATGAGGCCGAGTTTACTAACCTGTTGAATATCGTTCCAGACGAGATTCCAACAGAGAAGAAGAAGATAGAGAAGTTCACCGATGGGTTGAATTGGAGGATCCGTCAGCATCTGCTAGGGAACCTATCGTTGGCCACGTATTCCGATGTGGTTAACGCTGCATTGTTGCATTGCCAGGACCACCGTTTTCATATGGCCGAGGGCAAAAGGTCGGGAGAGTCTAGCCATCAGGGCAGGACTGGAGGACATGGTGCCAGCGGGGCACAATCGGGTCAGGGGCAGAGGCAGAATGAACAGGGCTCCCAGCAGGGGGATAATAAGAGGTTCCGGTCAGGGAACTACAGGCAGGGACAGGGAGGTTTCCGTCAGGGCCATCAGGGTCCAAACGGTCAGCAGGGCCAACAGGGGCAGAATGGGCAGCAGTTTCACCAGGGCCAGCAGGGCCAAGGGAGGAACGGTAACGGCCATCAGGGCCGGGGACAGCAGGGTCAGAGAGGAGGGAACTTTCCGGGGAAGTGCTTTATTTGTGGCAAGACTGGCCATAAGAAGCAGGATTGTCCTGATAGGGGCAGGGCCCCACAGCAGCAGCAGGGTGCTCGTCAGGAGCCACAGAGACCCATGTTTCCCGCCGCTCTTCCCGCACCGCCACAGATGGCAGCATTGCCACCCATTCCAGCAGTTCCAGCTCAGCAGGGGCAGCTACAGTATGGACGTGTCTACAACGTTCACCAGGCTGCAGTTCGACAGGCACCGCCCGCGATCGAGGGTACGTTTCCTATCCATGGCACTATGGGTCGGGTGTTATTTGATACGGGTGTTACACACTGTTTTATTGCTACACACTTCGCGAAAGCTTTAGGATTGTTAGCTACGGCAGAGAGCACAGTGACGTGTGTCGACTCACCATTGGGGAGTGGGTCACTTATTTTCTTTATATGCCGGGGAGTGGGAGTAGAGGTTGGTGGTTTGGTATTACCTGCGGACATGTTAGTATTAGACATGCATGTTCACGATGTGATCATCGGTATGGATTGGCTCGTAGCATATAGGGCCATGATTGACTGCTTCAGCGGGAGCATTGTTTTTGCCATTCCGGGGCAAGAGATGTTTGTAGTGGCGATGCCTCGCCCAGAGGGAGGATCGACCGCTCATCTGTATTACATTGAGGAGGATACCTCTAGGGAGGTTGTTATTCCTTTAGATTCTATCCCAGTTGTCAGGGAGTATTCAGATGTGTTTCAGGAGATACCAGGCCTACCACCCAGTCGGGAGATAGACTTCGTTATAGATTTGCTACCGGGTACGAGACCTATAGCACGTGCACCGTACCGTATGGCTCCGGCTGAAATGCGAGAGTTACGGGATCAGATAGAGCAGCTGTTAGGGCAGGGCTTTATTCGCAGGAGTACCTCACCTTGGGGCGCTCCAGTTTTGTTTGTGAAGAAGAGGGATGGTTCACTGCGTTTGTGCGTGGACTACCGAGAGTTGAATAAGGTCACGATACGGAATAAGTATCCGTTGCCTCGAATCGATGACTTATTCGACCAGTTGAGAGGAGCTTCTTTCTTCTCGAAGATTGATTTGAGATCGGGATACCATCAGTTGCGTATCAGGGAGGAGGATGTCTCGAAGACTGCGTTCTTGTCGAGATATGGTTCTTACGAGTTTCGGGTTATGCCTTTCGGCTTGACCAACGCTCCAGCAGTGTTTATGGACTTAATGAACAGAGTGTTCAGGGATTTCCTAGACCAGTTTGTCATTGTCTTCATTGATGATATCCTGGTTTACTCTCAGACAGAGGAGGAGCACGCCGAGCATTTGAGACAGGTTTTGCAGACACTTCGTCAGAACGAGTTGTATGCAAAATATGAGAAGTGCGGGTTTTGGCTGAAGGAAGTCCAGTTCTTGGGTCACATTATTTCCGACCAGGGAATATCAGTTGATCCAGGGAAGGTATCAGCGGTGAGGGAGTGGGGACAGCCCACGACACCAACAGAGATTCGTAGTTTCTTGGGCTTAGCAGGATACTACAGGAGGTTTATTCGGGGTTTCTCGGAGATAGCAGGTCCTTTGACACATCTTACTCGTAAGGGTGTGCCATATATCTGGAGTGATGCCTGTCAGTTGGCATTCGATGAATTGAAGGACAAATTGACCTCAGCACCTGTGTTAGCATTGCCGAGACCGGGAGTTGAGTATTTGGTTTACACCGATGCGTCTTTGCAAGGGCTTGGAGGTGTTTTGCAGCAGGAAAGACAGGCCATAGCTTATGCTTCCCGTAAGCTTAAGCCTCATGAGAAGAATTACCCCACACATGATTTGGAGTTGGCAGCAGTGGTATTTGCCTTACGGATTTGGAGGCACTATCTTTTGGGGGAGAAGTTTCAGCTGTTCACAGACCACAAGTCCCTACAGTATCTGTTCACGCAGAAAGAGTTGAACATGCGGCAGCGTAGGTGGCTTGAGTTTGTGAAGGACTACCAGTTCGACATCCAGTACCACCCGGGTAAGGCTAACGTGGTAGCAGACGCGTTGAGCCGCAGGCCAGCAGATGAGGTGGCAGAGGTGTGGAAGGCTAAGTGGAAGGAATTGGGACACCAGGATGCAGTGGCCCGATCTTTCATGTCTGTGATGACAGTTACACCGCAGATTGTCACGAAGGTAGTACGGGCACAGGCCGATGACTCGTTCTGTCAGGAGCAGATAGTTCGATTACTAGCAGAGGGAGCCGAGTCCTATACCGTTAGCTCAGACGGGGGATTACGCTTCAATGGGAGGTTGGTAGTTCCGGAAGGGGAAGAATTGCGACACGATGTGATGGCAGAGTCGCACGGCTCACGGTTCGCAGTACATCCCGGAGGGGACAAAATGTACCAAGACATGAGACGGCAATATTGGTGGAGCGGTATGAAGAAAGATATCGCTGAGTTTGTCTCGAAATGCGCCACTTGTCAGCTTGTAAAAGTGGACCATCAGAGACCAGCATGATTGCTACAGCCGTTGGAGGTTCCGGTGTGGATGTGGGAGAGCATATCCATGGATTTTGTCACGGGGTTGCCTACGTCGCAGAGGGGTCACGACTCCGTTTGGGTAATTGTGGACAGGTTGTCCAAGGTCGCTCACTTCTTACCCGTAAGGACTGACTACACTACGGGACAGTATGCACAGCTTTTCATTTCAGAGATTGTGAGACTTCACGGTGTGCCCCTGAATATCGTGTCTGACAGAGACAAGATATTTGTTTCGAGATTTTGGGAGAGTTTCCAGGAGGCCATGGGCACGGAATTGCGGTTGAGTACGGCTTATCACCCGCAGACCGATGGGCAGACAGAGCGCACCAACTAGATGTTGGAGGACATGCTACGCATGTGCATTATTGACTTCGGGGGTGGATGGGAGCAGTACCTTCCACTGGTGGAGTTTGCTTACAACAACTCCTATCAGTTCACGATTGGCATGGCTCCGTTTGAGGCATTGTACGGCAGGCCTTGTCGTTCCCCAGCATGTTGGTTGGAGGTGGGGGACAACAAATTACTTGGGCCAGAAGTGATCCAGAATACTTCGGCAAGGATTGAGTTGATTCGGAGTCGCATTCGGGTAGCTCAAGACAGGCAGAAGAGTTATGCTGATGCGAAGAGATTTTTCAGGGAGTTCCAAGTGGGGGACCAGGTTTTGCTCAGGGTATCTCCGATGAAGGGGATTATGCGATTCGGGAAGAAGGGGAAGTTGGCACCGAGGTATGTGGGGCCGTTTCCTATTATTGAGCGGATAGGACCGGTTGCATATAGACTTGGACTACCGGAGCACTTGCATCGGATTCACGACGTGTTCCATATTTCCTCGCTGAGGAAATACCTTAGGGACAATTTGGCTCATTCTCACATTGCTGTGGAGGACATCGATCTCCAGCCGGATAGCTCTTACGAGGAGGGGCCAATTGCTATTTTGGACCGAAGAGAGAGGAAACTGCGGTCAAAGATAGTCCCGTTAGTGCGTGTTCAGTGGCGACATCACAATGTCGAGGAGTTCACATGGGAGCGCGAGGATGAGATGCGCGAGCGTTATCCAGAACTGTTTTTAGCGGGTACTTTCTAGTTTCGAATTTCGGGACGAAATTCAGTTATTAGGGGGGAAGTATGTAATACCCCGTACTTTTGACTATAATTATTTTTGGGATTAATTAATTAATTAGCGTATTAATTGGAAATTAATCCGGGTTATAAATACTAATGAGATGCGAATTGGTATTTGATTATGTGCATATATGATTATATATGTATCTGGTACTATAAAATTTGTCGTGAGATTTATATACGGCATTTTAGAAATTTTGTTGAGACGCGTGGGACCGCCGCGTCACGGTATATTATTTTGTTAATAAAAGTGAATTTAAAATCTATAATCCGTATGGTCGTTTTGAGTGCGCCAACGCGTCCGGAAGGGTCGAGATAGTCAGAAAACACTAGCCGGGAGTATAGTTTGGGTCCCGGGGTATTTTTAGGCCATACCGGTAACTTAAAGGGTATTTTAGTAATTTGGTATTTTTGGGTAATTAAAAGTGACGAAAATTGAGAGTTGTAATCTGATAAGGAATTGACCCAACCAACCCTTTATTAACCCCATAAGCTACGTAGGTTATCATTTAGTCTTCCAACTCTCCCAAAGCAAACCCTAGCCACCATAGCCATCTTTGGAAGAAGAAAGCTTAGAGAGGAAGGGAAAGAGGAGGAATTCTGCAGAAAATCTGCAGAAAGAGATTACAAATCCAACACCAGATTCAGAAACAATCAAGGCAAGTGATTTATTCCATTTAAATTTCAGAGAATGCTTCTTCCATGTTAGATTATTCATAAATTTTGTATGTTCTTTGAAGATAATGAAAAACCCATAAGATTGGAGTTATTAGTTTAAATTTTGGGATATAGGTTGCATGTAGAATGTTACTGGAAGATTATATTAAGAGAATTATCGACTTTTGTTATACCAAAAACGGATTTAAGATGAAGTTTATGAATGTTCTTGAGATAAAATCTGGAAACTAGGTTTTTGATGAAGTTTGACCCATATGTAGCCTTTAGATGTTGAATTAGTGGTTTGTGGACGTTAGTAATATTGTAGGATTGTTATATGACATTACTATAACATTATATTTGAGAATCATACGTTAGAAATAAGTTTTGGGACGTTTTCAAATCTGCAGAACGAAGCAGTCCGTAGCCATACCTGTTCGATCGATCGATCGACATTCATCAGTCGATCGATCGACTAGATCGATCGATCGATATTCATAGGTCGATCGATCGACCTTCCCAGAATGAGTAAAATTTTCCTTAATTTGATTCTAATGGCAGAAACCCTCGGAGAATATGTTTGGAGAACTTATGAATACCCTCACCCTTAAGGAAGACCAGTAGGTGTGATTATTATAGTGGACTTTAATTAGAATGCAATTCGGGGAATTATTCTAGGTTATTGAAATTCGTTAGAGAGGTAACGTTTGGGTTAATAGTGCAAAATTGTGTAATTCGATGAAATAAGGTTTAGAGCAGAAGTAAAGACCTTAGGAATAAAGATGTTATATTTGGGAATAATCGGAACCTAATAATCTATTATAGATAGGTTTTAAGGTTAAGGGACTACGACGTGAGACGTGTTGGTAATTTAACTTTATATTAACGGGAGACTTGAAATACATAAGTTTGGAATAATGGTATTATGATGTAGCTTATACCTTATTAAAATGGTGATATCTAAGATGTGTGAATGCTTAGTATATAGTTTATGTGTATGACATACCTACCATACTTGCTATCACGGGAGGTTACGTTCGCTTAGGACCCTCTAATCCTTGTGTGCCTACGGGGGGGATATAGACTGGTACCTTGATGAATATAGGTCATAGAAAGACTTATTGTGATATTAATAAGTCCGCTGACCATGGGAGCGTAGGTATGTGCGTGACCCATGTGATGGTGACTGTGTTCGCCTCCACTATTTGTGATTTGTGTTATCTGAACTATTCCTGAGAGATTCGGAATATGTGATCCTTATGTACGTGATGTACCGGGATGGATAGCAGAGTATGTGTGTGCCATGGCTTAGATTGCGGGGTGCTTGTATCGTATATTTATGATGTGAATAATATACATTAAATTAATGGAAATCCTCATGTTAATGTTGTAAAAATATTACGGTATTGTTTCGAGATATATAATGAGTTAGCTGATAGTTATACCAATGGCATAGTTAGTAACTGAGTTTACGTTAAACCTCTATTAAATTACGAGCGTTATTATGTTAAATTAACCGAGTAAAATGGGTAGAACCTTTGGTAGTCTAGCTAGTTACGTTGTCACTTAGCTAGTGGACAGGGTAGTTATAGATGGGTACTTACGTTAGGAGTGCACAGTTAGTCGAGAGGTGAGAATTTAATGTGAGAGCACGTCCTAACATGTACTTTGCATTTAATGTTTTAAATGTTTTTAAAGCACTTGCAGGTTTTTAAAATGATTTCCACTTTCGGGCTCTGACCCATTTGCTTTCAAATATATTTTCTTGTAAAACCATTTTAGGTGCCCAGCCACAAGGACACCAAGCATAGGATTCTCATTCAGAAGACGAGCTGTAGCTGTTTGTGGAAGCTACAGGGACTTGCTTTTAGACGCCTCTCTCATTTGGATTCCAGTCTCAGCATCTATCAGTTGTAGGGCATGTTGCCCAATTCTATTAGACATTTTTACATTTCAGTTTTCAGACTCTAGCATGTATTGCTCAGTATTCAGTTTTAGTTATTTATTTCAGTTTACTTATCAGTTGTGGGATTTGTATTGAGGAGTTTTTCCTCCAGAGTTTATTTACATTTTGTGATGGTTATTTGTTTTACTTCAGTATGGTGAATGGTGTTATTTAGTTATTCATTACTCTTGTTGCATGTTAATCAGATTTAATAAAATTTGGCACTTACTTTTTAAATACTAGGTGGTTAGTAATAATAAAACGTTTTCGACAGTGATGCTATTAACTGAGCCAACTTGGCATTTTGAATTAATTTTATAAAGGAGTAGCTACCCGGTGTTTAATTAGTCGGGGTGTCACAGAAAGTTAAAGGTAAAGTTAATAGATTTTTAGAAGTTTAGGGTCAAAATCGTAAATAGTTTAAAACAAATAAACCCTACCACTTATACAAACTTAGAGCCGACATCTCTTTCTCAAACATTTCCTTTCTTCTCTTTCTTGCGGCCATAGAAGTCGGCCCTTCCTTGTTGTCAACCAACCGCCCCCTGCGGCTTGCTGCCAGTGCCAACCGCCGCCCCCTTGCTGCCAACCGCAACCGCCCCTTGCTGGCTGCCAACCGCCGGAAAACCAGCCTGAAACAAATCAAGGTTATACTTTATTTTATGGATTTTATACTTGAATCATACTTTTATTTTATGGATTTTACATTATATACCTGTTGTTATACTTTTTAACTTTTATGAACTTTATTGTATATAATACATATATAAATAAATATAGTCAAATTAAAATAAAAAAAACAGGAAAGTAGAACAAAAAAATTGTATCATACTTGTATATTTGTTAGTTATGTTAAAATGTTATTTGTTGTTTTAGTTTAATTTAATTTGTTGTTAGTTATGTTGAATGTTTAATGTTATCTGTTCTTAGTTATATTAATTTAATTTAAATGCTAGTTATTGCTAATCTTTATGTAAAATAAAAAGTAATAAGTTTGAAATTATAAAACCCTACACTGTTTCTTGATTAAAAATTTGTATAAAACTCGAATTTACCCCCAAAAAAATTCACCTCGAGAGCTCCCGCCCCCGGCACCACTCGAAACTTTCGCCTCCCCTAATCAAAAATCCTAGATCCACCATTGTGGGGAACCACCTTTAGTTATGCCGCCCATGACATCACATGGATGCTAGAATATTCTTGATAGGGTAGTCTAGAACCTTCTCCCCTTCTATATGTATAAGGTGTGTACCTCATTGGGGAAATCATTCAATTACCTCGAGATACAGGATGAGTGTTCGATTATTTTTTAGTAATTAGTTGTTGTCAGTGTTGTAAATGTGATTTACTTCTGCATCACATCAAATTGGTATCAAAGCAATGTTCAGTCATGATGTGGTAGTTGAATCATGAATCCAACGGGGTACGATTGAGAGTCGGGTTGGGATCCTATCACCACCCTTATACCACCACAACGACCACTCTTTTGGCATACCCAACCCACTAATGTCCACTATATTCACCACCCCCACCATTGGTGCCCTACTCATTACCATGGTCCTCCGCCACCACTGATGATGGTGATGACTGAGACTTGGGTTGGTACAACCCCCGGTGTCCCTCCACTGTCTTCTCCACCACTGCCCTATCTGCCCCTTTTTCCCCCGAGCTTATTACCACTGCCAGGACATCCGAATATGGTGAATGGAGTGAAGGAGAAGAAATTTTCGATGAATCTGGGGAAGACTGCAATGAAGTTGGTGATGATGATGAAGAATCGCTGGAGAGAGAAAACCTCGTCGATTCCTTACTCGGTGTCCGACAACATTGCTGTTTCAAGCGGCACGCTGTCAAACACCGGCGCTGGTCGCAAGCACTGGCTCTTGCTGATTTGACTGCCGAGACAGTCAATGTTGTCCACAGCACCAAGACGAGTTGAGAAAATGACAGTGGTGCTCGGATCTGATGATCGCAGTGATGGCGAGGCTAGAGAGTTCGAGACTGGAAGTAAGTATGTTGAAGTTGTCGATGGGGTCGAAGGGGCCGGTGTCAATACCGGTGAAGTCCGACGGCACTCTAAGTTTGCAGCTACCTCGGTTGGTCCTACAAACACTCGCATAGATGAGAAGAGGGGAGTCGGCGGTGGAGTTGACGAAATCTCCAGCGAGAGTGGGCAAGAGGTTGCCGATCTAGTGCGAGCGGCTAGGGTTCACGTTCAGGATTGCGAAGAAACTCTTTCCGGTGACAAAATTGAGGCTGGTGAAGAGGACAAACAAGGAGAGATCAACTAGGGTTCCCATTTACAGCAGCGAGGCAAACAACGAAGGCAGTAATGAGGAAGAGATGATGCCCATGGTTCTTAGCGAGCAGCAGGGGAGGCTTGAAGGAATGATCCCGTGTGTTGCAGCTCACAGTGGGCTTCGTCCCATCTCTCTTGGGAAGATGGGGATTCTAAAGAAGAAGGGAATTTGGGGACACAAGACCATTCCAATATATGGTCCTGATTGGAACCCAAATTATTTTTGAACATTTTAAACTGGAGGTCCTGATTGGAACCCAAATTATTTTTGAACATTTTAAAGTTTAAATAGAGATTTTTGGTTATGACTTGGGTTTGTCTTAGTTCAAGAAAATAGTGGGCTGTGGAAATCAGATTGCTGAGAATGGCCCAATTATAAGTAGAAGCCCATTTATTGGTTTTTTTTTGTCTGGAACCATTTCAGCCCACTTCAAAAGTTCAACCCTTGAAAAGGGGATATTATTTCAAATACTTATTTTGGTGGCACGGACTTTTGCAATTTCTCCCTCACGCTCGAGGGCGACCTTTTTCAAAGGAGGGGAGAGTGATGTCAGTGGGAAAGTGGCACAAAGGTGGAATTAAGTCAGTAACGAAACATTGTGCTTATAATTTACTTTATTGTTGTAATATGGGAATATTCCTTTAAAGAATATTCTCATAATTATTTAGGAGATTTTTGTAGTTAATTAGGGGATTGGTGGGGTATTTTGGGGTCATTTGTAAATAAGAATATTTTAGATCATATAGTGTCATGGGGGACCACCTTTACTGATGTCACATGTCACCCATGACATCACATGGATGCTAGAATATTCCCAATAGGGTACTCTAGAACTTTCCCCCTTCTCTCTCTATATATGTTGTATACCCCATTGGGGAGATCATTCAATTACCACATGAAATAGAGCTTGATTATTTCTTATTAATTAGTTGTTGTAAATGTGATTTGCTTCCGTGTCACATCAATTTGAAATTTCCCTTGTCCCTTGTACACTTTTAATCATTTCTATTATGTTAAATTCTTCTGAATCTTTTGATGTTTTCCCCAGTATCCAGATAACCCAACCAGGCAACAAAAGAAGGACGTGAGAGAACTGGTATGATATTCCTTTATACTATATATGTGTATGTCTTGTTGCTCTTCATATGGGTACTCCTGCTTGATATATATATATATATAGGGAAAGAGAGGATCTCATGAGGTCCCCCAGTTTGTGATCCCTGAATGAGGTTCATTTTTTTAAAATAGTAAAAAAAATATTTTTGGGTTGATTTTTTTTCATGGTTCGTAAACATTTCAGTAGGACCATATAAAAAAAATCAGCTTAAAATGAATTTTTTTACTATTTAAAAAAAATCTTAATAGCTTAAAAACAACTTAAGAACTGGCATAGTTTGACCGATTTTTTTAAAATAGCAAAAAAAATCATTTTGAGCTGATTATCTTTTTATGGTTCTGCTAAAATGTTTAAAAGCCATAAAAAAAATCAGGCCAAAAATATTTTTTTTACTATTTAAAAAAAAGGGATTTTGGGGAAAGGTCCTCATAATTTTCAAAGTGTATAAAAATAGGACACTCCACATAATTTATAAATTTAGTCCCTGTACTAAAAACACCATGAAAAATGGTGCCGCTGGCGCGGACCCAAAAAATGAACTCAAAACTCTAAAAGGACCACACAAATAAATGTTATTGTACCATAGGGAGTAGATTTATAAACTTGAAAATCATTGTCCTAAAAATCCAAATATAGGTAGGAACGTGACCTTTACCTTAATTCTCTATTTAAAAAAATAGACCTCAAACTGGGACTTCACTTGATCCTTTCTCTCTCTCTATATATCTATGTATATCTATGTAAAGGGATAAATTTCATGTTATTTCTGAGAAATTTGGTGGTTCATGAATCATATTTAATTATGAAAAGAAGTACTGAAACATTATAAATTGAAGTGAGTATTTTGAGACTGTTTTGAAATAGCATTGAGTAGCATCTAATATTTTCATGATTTGAAATTTTTAAATAAAATGTAAATCGTGTGAATACCTACTCTTTCGTCTGTTTAGAAGACTTAATAAGTGAAACCAAACCTTTACTACACCTTTGCTGTTTCGTTAAGGACCTTTTTTTTTTAATTTTTAATTTTTATCAAATACGAGTTGGATTCAGAAGTGACCAGTATGGACATTCCTGGTCAAGTTCTGAGAAAACCTATATATATATATATATATATATATATATATATATATATAAGATTTAAAAAAAAATTATACTCAGTGTGGAACTACTGAAGATAATACATGCTGCTTCTATAATTGGTTGACACATGGCATCATTGCAATGCGCAAGAAGTAATTAAGGAACTTATTATTATTATTTCTCTATGACCACTGACCAGTCAACTAAAAAACAAGTTTATGTCAGGCGTGGAGTAATCCAAGTTTGCGGCCAAACCAAAACCCATATGCCATTTTTAAGAGTAGGATCGACTGCCTCTGTTGACTGTGCTATGTATCCCAAAATTTTCATTCCATTGTTTTGTATATATTAATATAGCGTGATAATTGTTCTATTTTGGAAATTTCATTTGGTCTATTTATAGTTAATCGACTGCCTGCTATTTTTTTCCATCTTCGACTCTGATATGCATTCGGATAAAATGGCTCTTGCATACGATCTTTGAAATTAAATGCCAGGAACTTAGAATTCCTGTCTTACATAATCTCCGCAGTTGAGAGATCATGTTAATGTTTTAGACATTGCAACTGCTTTATGCAATGAGAGATGAGAGCAGGAGTTTTTTAATGAAAGCAAATTCTTTTTTCTTATTAACTGTTGATCATCTAACAGCGTTGCACTTGGTACACAGATGGCAATATTATCTCGCATGTACCCTTGCAAGGAATGCGCGGATCACTTTAAAGAAGTTCTAAGGTATACATATCTTTTCCCCCTTCCCTTGATGTTATTCTAAACTTGTGATAATTTTAGGTAACGACCTTCTCGAGTGAACAATGAGCACACATTAATGCTAAATAAGCAACCTTAGGACTCATTTGACGTGCGGGATAAGAAGGTGAGATAGGATAGGAGTTATCCCATCCCAATAATATTAATTAATCCCACCTCCTAGGTAAGATGGTTTTATCTCACCCCTAGTGGGATAAGAAACTTACTTGGGATAATTATCTCACTTGAAATCCTATTATATCCAGCACCAAACATGGGATGGGATAACTTATCCCTCTTGAAATCCTATCCCATCCCACACCAAACATGAGATGGGATAATATTATCCTATCCCGCGTATTCACCTTGCTAATGTGAGTATTGCTATTTTTTCTAACTGATGGGTAATTCTTTTTCGACATGCTTGACAGAACCAATCCAGTACAGCCTGGATCTCAAGCTGAGTTTTCCCAATGGTTATGTCACGTGCACAATGTTGTTAACAGAAGGTAACTACTTACGTCCTCCAAAAAATCTTATCGCGACTATTAGTTGGATATTGAATCTGGATTGATTACTAAAGACAGGTGGTTGGTCTTGCAAATTAATGAAAGCGATTTTCTGAAATCTGTTAATCAATTAACCTTTATTATTTTGGTGGCGACCTATTGTGCCTTTTAGTGCTGGATTCAACATGTCCAACGTAAGAAGTCTGGCAAACCAATGAGGATTTGTTTGACTTTTTAACTGATTAAGCTGGCCTGGTTGATAAGAATCGCAAGAAGTATATGAACCAACTGCATCGGAATCATGAATATATGTTTGATGATAGATTGTGGGTTCTTATTTCGACAGTCTTGGGAAGCTGGTATTTCCTTGTGAGCGAGTTGATGCACGGTGGGGAAAGCTAGAGTGCGAGCATCGTGCATGTGACCTACAAGGAACTATAACAACTATTGGCGGTGGAACACATTCAAGTACTGATACTTAAAAGTGGGATTAACTAAAAATTACGTGTGTTATTGTATCATGTGTCACTGTGAGAACCACATGAACCTGTTATTATATTGAAACTGTTAATTTGTCGGCAAAAGAATAGAATTACAAATCTGATAGCTTGCCCATTGTTTATGTTTTTCCCCTTTCCTTTCCTCTTACATCTTATTTAAAGCTGCAATATGTAATGTTTCTCCCAGACGTTTTAAGACTGAAGGCATATACAATTAACATAGTTCTTAGTAGTGTATATGTTCACACAAACCCTTTGAAGATTATACATATAAGATTATGTACAAACTTTCTAAACCATCTCTTTAAAAGTTTAAATCTTTTCTTCTAATATGAAAGTGTAATAAATGTTGTTATAGTTTTAAATGTTAAACCAGTGACAATTCTTGAATTTATTTTTCTGTCTAAAACATATCGAATCACATCATACTCATTGTTTATTTCGCTTTTCTCTTGCACTCTCTTCCTCACACCTCTCTTGCCCCTAGATGACAAACATATAAAAGAACTACTAATTGGTCACGAGACTTGTCATAAAAAAGATCCCCCAAACTACATAATCAACTTTGATTTGGAGAAATCCCAAAATAATGTGGCGTGCTGGGAGCACGGATTCACCAAAACTAAAATTATGGCCGTCCAATTAGCGTGGGTATATGCCATTATAATATATTGGCTCTTACAAATTACTTGCCATTGTTTAGAAATGAAAGCCCTGTTCAACAACTAATAACTTTGGAGAACACGCAAAGACTACGGGCTGTATTCAACAAATTAACAAAGCACACTTGGAATCATTTAAGGCTCCTTTATTTCAAAAGCATTACTTTAAAACTTAAGAATTCGATATGCAATGATGCGTTTCACCAAAAATAAAATGACAATACTACAACTTACAGAAATCACCATTGCGAAATTTGCAACTTCTGTAATAGCCGTTATAAGTTATAGATAAACAACAATTCAACTATATAAAAATAGTATAAATGTGTAAAAAATATTTTTTCAAAAATTCATGTTCTATACACATTTAATCACATGTCTTCATGAGGTTATCTTTCTATTTGAAGCTTATTTACACGTCCTCCTATTATGGTTGACGAATTGTTTACAAACACTACAGTTCTTCTTCTTGCTTGCCTCACCCTTTAAACGATCCTCCTCTTCTTTGTAACCATAGGTACTTGAGTAGTTAAATCCTCACAAGTTATTAAAACATTGATGCGGGAAAATTGTTGTCCACGACTAGTAAATTTCACGATCGTTCTTGTGTAATACGATTGCAACATATTCGTAAGGAAAATGATAAATTTTCATTATACACATGAATAAGACTTCTCGACTTTAATCACTCATTGCAACGTCAAAAAATACTACATACATGGAATAACTAGACTTACCAACAACCTATGATTTGCCATCTTTCAACTCCTCAAATCATGTTTCTATATCTAGACAGAGCTAAAATTTCGAGAGAAAATATAGATTAGGAAGAATTATGATGGAACATATTAAACTAAATGACAATTTAGTTTATATGAATTTTGGTGAACTTTATGCTAATTTAATGAATAAATTAGACTTTTATTTAGTTAAAAGACACTGTAAGAATTATATGGAAATCCTAGGGGCGTAGAAACCATTTGGGTAATCTTGGGCACCAAGTTAGGGTTTTGAAGTGTAGTGATTATGTGTATTATGATATATAAAATTAAGTTGTGAAAGGGAAAGAAACAAGATGACCCCTGGGGGAGGTCTGCAATCATGGGTAGACCCTTGCATGATCGTGGAGAAAGGTCTTGTAATTATAAGGGTTCAAGGAGCGATCGCGACCGGTAAACTCTTGCAGTTTGGCAGCGGGTTAGTCTGGCTTAGTTTCTTATATGTGATTTCATTTGTTAACTTCTTCCCTCAAACTAAACCTACAACAATTATTTCCTCTCAATCCTTGATCTGTAACCCGTAAAATTGCATTAAAATAACCTTTCAAGCTTGGATTTGGGTCTTTTGCACTTGAATTTTGAAGAAAAGTTAAGAGGACAACTTGTAGATATCGAAGAGGAGAACCAAAATTTAAAGTCAAATTTCAATAATTATATAAAAGGCGGGAATACTCTACTTTTTCCCTTAAGTTCTATATGAGTTAGATATCGCCTAAACTATATTTAAAATTTGGTTAGAAGATATATTTAAGGGAAAGGGGAACCTAATTACTTTATATTATTTATAAATGTTAATAAAATTGGTTGAACTCTTACAATATGGCATGATTCCTAGAGTTGGATGATATGGCCAAGTTATCAAACAATTGTGAAATTGGGAATATAACATATTAATTGGTTAAATAATACCTATTGTGTTATATTGAATTTGGAAATTTAGAAAAGATTAGTAACGAGTTATGAATATAATTCGCCCCTTAGAGTTGTGATAATAGTTTAAATGATCATCTTATAATACACATCTAATCCTTGAAACTCCATGGGAATCCCATTAGTAACTTCTTTGAAATAGTGTTTAAGTACTCGTGGACGAGAATATGGAATTTTGATAATCCACAAGTAATTGGTAATTATGAATGTAGTAGATAAAAGAGAATAATCTCAGAGTTTATTTGTTACATGTTGTTGACGATGAGATGTACGTGTTGGTTCTTTATGGTTGTCGATGGGATTTATATTGTGGTCAATTTTTTATGACACCCCGCTCAATTAAATACCGGTTAATCAGTCATTTATTAAATTAAACAGGTTTTTCATTTGGTTCATTCTTAGCATCACTGTCGAAAACTATTTTAATTACTAATCACCTATTAATTAATTAAGTCTGTGTCAATTTTTATCTTTTATTAAATAGATAATAATAAGCGAAAACTAATTTAAAACATTCTCACAATTAATAAAGTCTAAACCATCGCTATGAGAAAATAAATAAAAGTCTTGCCGAATAAACCATCGGCTATAAATCCAAATCCCCAAATAAAATTAACAATAAATAACTAAATCCCAATATAAGTCTGATCTAAATAACTGAATAAATAAAGTCTAAATTGAGCAACATGCCTAACTGAGATATTGGAATAAAATCCTACACTAGGAATGAAAGATGGATGCGTCTAATCAAGTCCTGCAAGCATCCACAGTGCTGCAGCTAATCGTCAAGTCTGGCGTTCCTGTGGCTAGATACCTAAAAGGTTTTAAAAATATTTTAACACGGGTCAGAGCCCAAGTAAAACATTTTCAAAATATTTAGAAGGTATTTAAATTACAATTTAAATCAGTTATTATTACACATCTATTATTCACGTGCACTCACTTGAGATCCTCACCTCTCAACTAATGTGTATGCCTAACGTCTTCTACCTAACTAGTATCACTCTCACGACTAGTTAATGTATTCGACTATTCTCACTTAGTCTCGTTCTCGCGTATTTCACCATATGACCCAATATTACAGTCTCAACAATTGGTTTATTTATTCTCAGTTTATTATTGAGTCAATCATTTAAGTTTCACCACTTAAAGTCTTTTATATATACATCCTCTATCAATTATACTATTTCACATAAGTAGATATATTATACTGGTATATATATTCATCACACATATAATATATATACAATTATAGCATCCCTGGAATGGCCTCTCATGATGCTGACATACTCTGTTATCAAGTCCATGTACCCCTCATACTCAATCAAGGACTATTGGTTCGGCATGTCTCCTCGAACCCAAAATAAATCAATATCATAGTGGAGGCGAACAAGGTTTTAAGCCTTTGGGATATGAATATACCTAACGTACCCAAACGACATGTCAATCCTACTAATACACGACACATAGTGGACCGCCCTAAGTTCTATGTTTTGGGGCACTGCACTAGAATCGTCAAGGTGGGATCGCCCTTTGTGCGTAAACCTCCCAATAGCAGGAAGCGTAGGTACGTTCACACACATAATCAAATCATATCTATAGGTATTCACACAACCTATTTATATATTGTTTATTAGGTATACACTTAATCCAATTTCATCAACTCGTACGTAATATATAACACTAGTATATTCGACGCACCATAAATTTCAATTAAACTTCCAATATCCCTAATTACCCATTCTAAAATCCATAGTTATTCCCATCGTATCCTACGGGTCATAATCGTAAGTTCACTCATCCTTACGTAATCCTTCTCGAATTTCATTCATTTATCACTTTCGGATATTTTCTCAATTATCCCACTATTTAATTCATCTCAATTTATCTAAACCAATTCCCACTTTAGGCCTACTGTCATTTTTGTATTTCTCTCTATAATTTAAAATATCCCCGAAAGATTATTTATGAATTATCAAAGATTTCCTGGCTTAAAAGAAACATTTTCAATTCTGGGGCAAAATTGAATCGATTCGCCCTTGGGCCGAATCGATTCGAAATGTGTCAAGTCTCTTCTTCTTTATTTGTTGTTACGAATTTCTTCCAACATCAAGTTCCTCAAAATTTGATACAACAATCCTAAACTTCCCATTAACATAGCTAAACATCAAATATACATGTATGGATAATTTCTACATAAATAATGTGTAAATCCCATACAATTTCACCATATAATCAGATTGAACTCCTCATAATCATCAATCCTATATTTTTGTCTTCTTCATATAAATTCACCAAAAACCCAGATTTAATTCATAATTCAATTCCCAAAACTCTTGATTTTATTTTCTCCATGTAATTGGATTTATTCTACATCAAATCCTCTTCCCAATTATAAATTTACTCATCAAATTATAAGTGTAACATCAATTGTTCTTAATACAAAGTTCTTATTTTACGTGGGTATGATAACCAATAAAATTTGCAAGATAAATACTTGCCTCTTATGAAAGAAGTCTGATTTGATCCTTTTGATGATGTTCCTTTTTTGATCCTTTCTCCACAAATGGTTGTGATACCAAAATGAGCTTGAATCCTCCAAAATTCTCTCATAGGCTTCAAGAAAACTCTTCCTCTCCTCTCTACTGGCCTCCAATTATTTTCTACTTTTTTTACCCTAGCCTCTAATCACCACAACTATATATAACCCTTTAAATTTCGAAATCCCCTTAATCCTAGATTATAAAATGACTAAAATACCCTCTCGGGGTATTGGTTTGGTCTAAAACTGTCCCGGGACCCAAACTACACATCCGAGTATACTATATTGACTATTTCGGCCCTTCTAGACTCATATGTGAATTACTGAATTACTAAATTACTCATAATTTATTTCCTATCTCGACCTCACTTAGTCCACATACGACATCCTATTGAGATAACAAACCGCCACGTCATTGCCACATGTTATAATGTCAAATGTGTAATTATTATTCACTTTGTAATTTTATTTAATAACATTAATCAGTTCTCTCTGATTAATAATTTAATCAACCCATAATATTTGATTTCCATTAAATCACATCACACTTGTAATTTAAATTAATCTAACCGAATTAATTCATTTTTAAATTTCTAACAAATAAGGGTTGTTACATAGTACCCCCCTTACAAGGGAATTTCGTCCTCGAAATTTAGACGTACCTACGGTAAATAACTTTGGATACTGCTCATGCATGTCATCTTCTCGCTCCCATGTCGGCTTGTCTGTATTATGGTGTCCTCACTGAACTCTAACCAAGGGTACCACCTTTGACCGCAGTTTATGCTCACTACGATCAAGTATCGCCACTGGTCTCTCCTTATACGAGACGTCGGACTACAAGTCGATCTCCTCTAATGGAACATGCTAAAAAGCTCTCTCACTCCTCCAGTATCTCTTCAGAGAGATGACACGTGAAACACGTCGTGAATCCGCTGAAGATGCTCTGATAATCCCAATCTTTAAGCCATTACTCCCACCCTCTTAATGATCGAAAAGGGTCCAACATATCTCGATGACAATTTCCCTTTCTTGCAAAGTCTCATAATTCCTTTCATAGTAGACACTCGCACTAATACCTGGTCGCTAACCTCAAACTCAATATGTCTCCTATCTGCATCGGCATAACTCTTCTGCCTATCTTGAGCTATCCGAATGCGCCTTCGAATTGACTCAATCTTGACAGTGGTGTCCTGAATCATCTCTGACCCCAATAACCTATTATCGCCAACCTCCAACCAATAAGTAGGTGAACGACAAGGACGACTGTACAATGTCTCAAAAGGTTCCATGCCGATGGTGAATTAGTAGGAGTTATTATAATCAAACTCTACCAATGGAATGTACTGCTCCCATCCTCCCACAAAGTTAAGTATACACATCTTTAGCATATCCTCCAACATCTTATTAACCCTCTTAGTCTGCCCATCTGTTTGTGGATATTATGCTATACTCAATTATAAATCTGTTCCCATCGCCTCCCGTAAACTTTACTGAAAATGAGACACAAAGATCTTATCCCGATCGGACATAATATTAAGCAGGACCCCATGTAATCATACTATCTCAGCGATAAATAACTGTGCATACTGCTTTGTCTCAAAATCAATACAAACCAGAAGAAAATGAGCCACTTTGGTCAACCGATCCACTATCACCCATATAAAATCATGACCTCGCTGTGATAATGGTAATCCAGTGATAAAATCCAGGGAGATACTCTCCTATTTCTACATGAGAATCTCTAATGGCTGCAACAATCCTGTCGGTCTCTGGAGGTCCACCTTTATGAGTTCGCAGGTAGCACACTTTGAGACAAACTCTAATATGTCCTGTTTCATCCCCGACCACCAATTCTGTGTGCGCATGTCCTGGTACATCTTATCCCCACCAGGATGTACTGCGAACCGGGACTCGTGAGCCTCTGACATCATTGCATGCCATAAATCATCACCCTATGGAACCACAAGTCTCCCATTAAAACGTAAGACACCCTCTGAACTAATCGAGTACCTTTCTACCCCATCAACTAATAATTGACGAGCTTTGTCCTGGCAATATGGATCCTCTACCTGTGCTTGCACTACCCTCATCACAATCTCGGGTATGATAGCTAATCTGGATATACAAGCCATCAAAATCTCATCATCGTGGCGAAGCTATTTCCACTTCACTTTCCAAACCTCTACTAGCTCTCCTGCAGGTCTTCGGCTTAACGCGTCAACCACCACGTTAGCCTTTCTAGGATGATACTGAATATCAAATTGGTAATCCTTCACTAACTCCAACCACCTCCTCTGCCTCATGTTCAGATCTTTCTGCGCGTGAATAGGTACTGAAGCGATTTATGGTCCGTGAATAAATTAAACCACTCCCCCAATAGATAGTGCTTCCATATCCTCAAGGCAAATATAATCGCGGCTAACTCCAAAACATGCGTGGGGTAATTCTTCTCATGGGGCTTAAGCTTGCGCGATGCTTATACTATATCCCTCTCCTGCTGCTGCAATACATCTCCAAGACCCTGCAAGGATGCATCAGTGTAGACACAATATGCCACCCTTTAGGTAGTGAAAGTATGGATGATGAGGTCAATTTGTCCTTTAGCTCATCGAAAGCTAACTGACAATGATCATCCCAAATAAATGGCACCCCTTTATGAGTCAAGTTTGTCAATGGCTGTGTTATGAAGATCATCATGATAAAAACCTTAAGCTTTATATTCAGCCGAGCCAGCAAACTATTGTGTTAGTATTTTAATATAAGAGGAATATATCTTGAGGAAAATAGAATTTGAGCCTTTGGAAGAGAAAAAGAATCTTCGAAGTTTTGAATCACTTTGTGTAGTGACAAAAATCTCAACACAAACATATAATGAAGGGAAAAAACACCAAGATAATAGGAAAACAATAATCACAATCACACAATGTAAGAATATACATGGTTCGACAAATTGCCTACGTCTACGGAGAGGTCTACTGTTATATTGAGTAACTCTCGAGAATGTTTTTTTATCTTCCCTTATTTTCGGGCGAGGGGTACACAATATAATTAGCTAATAGAGAGAGACAGAGAGTGTTTATAACCAACACATTAATCGAGTATCCCTTGAATATCTCCTCCGAGATTTTTAGGGATGGACTTCGTCATATTTTTCTATCCTAACTGCCATTCAAGACGTATGAGTTGGGTCGGGTGCCTTTTATTATTTATTTGGACTTGGCTGACTACTTTTATGGGTCTGTTCGACAAAAGGGGTACCCAAAATTGCCCCTAAAATTTTTAGGGCCACAAGTTGGGCTCAAAATTTTTAAATAACATCTCTGGTCTTGCTCTGATGGCACTGTTGTTATTTCTGGAATCGATAGGGGCGTGAATCGCCATTTTGCAATAAGGTTAGGCGACATATATTCTTCGATTGTCGTGCACTATCATTGACCGGTTTAAACCAAGGTGTTGGATAATTCACTTCGTCACTTCAACTTCTTACTTTCTCTCACTTCCAAACTATCATCTACTCTCAAGCTCCCTTTTTCTTTCAAGCTTGTTCTTCGTTGTTCAAAAGATATTTTCTGCTTCTCATCCTCATTCACTTGTGGTTTCTCATCATTTTAAGCTTCATTATTTTCCTTGTAAGTTCCCAGTCCCTTCTTTGTCTATATTTCCTTTCGTTATTTTTCTTTATACTGTAGTTAGGATTTGTTCATGGCTAGGATAGAAAAAAAATCTCTGGTAGAATTCAGGAAATGTTATAATATCCATGACTGGGTGGATATTGAGTGCGCCCCTGTCCCTCGTAATGTCTGCGACGTTGAGGATGGCCACTGGATTCACGTTCTTCTGTTGTCACAAGGGGGTTTAACTTTTCCCCCAAATCGTCTGTTCTTACACTTCTTTCAGTACTTCGATATAGTCCCAACACAGTGTTTTCCACACATTTGGAAAATTGTAAATGGAGTCCATAGAAAAAACCAACTCTATGGCACTAATTCAGGTTTAGTTGAAATATGCTTTTGTTATACCTTTTCTCGTTCCAGCTCTAGTCTTCTCTATTTAAAAGCGAGGAGTCTGGACAGGGTGTTGGTAGTGAACCTACTTGATTCCCATAAAGAATGCTGGTCTGAAGGATTTATTGCTAGGAACTGGCAATTCTTTCCCCAGGTAGGGGGAACAAGGTACAGAGGACCTCGGATCCCTACGTATGAGGTGGAATTCATAGGTTATTGTCTAATATTTATGATTTTTTATTGTTGCTATAATGTGTTCATCCTCTAATATTTTTTTTCCTTTTTAGCAAAGTTCAAGAATCAAGAGCCAGCTCTCCATGAGATCCGTGCTGCTGAGTTAATCAAAGCCTGGCAGATAAGGGACTCAATTATAGAAGGTGAACACTCCAGGTCGTCTGCCTTCTTGTTAGAGTACACGAACACTACCTCTAGTTTCATTGCCCATCCAGTTGACTCCATTCCTCATCTTGATATCCCATAGGAAGAAGAAGAGGAAAAATATGCTCTCCAACCATCGAGCTAGATGACGAAGAGGAGAGCAGCTCAGAGTCTGGTGTTGTTGTAGGTAACAGAGGTGGTAGTGGTGAAACAGGATCCATTAAGGAGGGATCTAACAAGGAAGAGTCTGTTGGAGATAGTTCCAGCGAGGAGGGCTTTAGTTCAGGAGGTTCCAGGTCGGAGAGCTCTAGAGAGGAAGACATGCCCCCCCAAAAGAAAAAACTTGATCCATGATGATGATGATGATGATGTCCTATTATCCAACAGGTGGAAGATCCAGAAGGCAAGGTTTGGGGATACTACTAGTCGTTCCTAGACAATAACTTATGAGAAAAAGTTAAAGAGGAAGAGGAAAGAAGAAGAGAAAAGAGAGAGAGAGAGAGAGAATAAGAACAAAAAGAAGAAGAAAGAAGAGGATAGGAGAATAAATGATGAACAAAGCACATGCTTCTCTTGTGCCAGTGGTTGTCCCAGCTGAGGGGGTCTATGTGGCTCTAGCCCCTCATCTTGCTCCCATGATGCTCGATAGAGCAGTACTGACGGTGAATCGCGAGCGGTCTTCAAAGATGGGACTAGGCCAGTTAGTCCTGAAGGTAGATCAGAGGCTTGCTTAGTAAGGCCATTTCCTCTTTTTCTTTGATTTTTTTAATTTCTTCATACTCTTTGACTCACATATGTTTCTTCCTGCAGTTTTTATCTGACTACACTGTCCTCTGCTGCACTCGACATGGGTTGATGAGGAGGAATGTTGAGCTCAAGGGGAGCTTAAAGACTGCTCAGGAGGCCCAGAAGTCCTCTGAGAAAGCTCTCACATAGTTTGAGGCTTATTTTTCCAAGGATAGGGCTGGGGAGGCTAAGGAGCTGAAGGAACTCTGTGAAGCCTACGAGCTGGTCATGGCGAGCAAACTAGACATCACAGATAAAAATAAAGAGCTCGCTGAGAAGGTGAAGATCCTAGAGGTAGAGGTGGCCATAATTAAAGAGAGTGGATACAATGAGATTTGGGAGGTAGCCTATGAAGATGCCGAAAAGATGATTGACTACTTCAGTCGAGCAAACTTCAAGAAAGGCCAGGATCGAGCCTTAATTGCTGCTGATTCACCTTTGTTCGGTAAGGACAATCCTGGCCCCAAGCCTATTAATTAAGATGAAGTCCCAACTGCTCGGACTGGTGAGGATTATACTACTCCTCCTGCTCTTGCTGCTCCTATTGGTGACCCAGGAATAAATCTTGCCCCAGTCGAGGGAGGTGCAGTTGGTACTGAGACAGGCGAGGCTGCTGTTGATGAGGGGAAAGATCCAGTCGCTTCTGAGCAGGTTTATGTCACCAACTAGGCTCTTAGGGCTCATTTTATATTTTTTGCTTTTTTTTTTCCACCTGATGTACTTGTATCTGGTCAGTGCCAATTTTAATGGAATGAAGAAATTCTTTTTCTGGAATTTGATGATATATGTATTATGTGTGCTCTTATGCTTTATAGTTTGTCGATCTTGATGATTATATCCCTGTTACCTCTCACTAGGTTAAATTCTTAGTTCTAATGTGAGCGACCAAGTTAGCCGAGATTTTATCAAAATTTAAAAATCTCTTAGGGAAAGGAATTAGGATTACAAAGATCAGTTCGAACCGGTTGCCAAGCTTAAGGATCGACTTGCAGAGATGGAAGAGATTGGTGCCTCTATTCAAGAAAATGTGAATGCTCTGACGGCTAAGATCTTGGATGCGCCTGAGATTAACCAGGTTAGGGAGGTGCTACAGCAAGAGAATGATGCTTAAAGAAGGGAAGTTGCATGCCTTTAGGAGAATGCGCCGAGCATATCTCCTGTAGTTATACAAGGTTCTTCGTCATCATCTATGTGGCGATCTAGTACTGATGATGTTGGTTCCCAAAGGGAGATTGCTGAGCTGAAAGGAGATATTCACCGAGCGTATGTGATAGTTGCTGGGCTTCAGAAGGATGTCACCTTATTGAGGAACTTGTTCAAAAAAAGGCCCTCAGGAGGTGTGGGCAGATGGATACAACCAAGGCTAGACAGATGCTCCCATAAAGCTAAAGGAGGTTGAGGAACTGGCCTTTATTAGAGGGTGGTTAAGTGCCCTCAGGGAGTTAATGGTGCCCAAGAGTTCCGCCCTCTGGTACAGGCATGAGATCACTCCATTGTCCTTAGAACTAAATCCATTTAGTAGGGATGATCGTTGGATCCCAATAGATGCTATCCCGAGGTAGCTGCTGGAGCCAAGCTCGGAGGAGTTGGAGGAGGATTTTACCCCCCATCCTGATGATGGTCGAAGAGTGTGAGTAGCTGACTACCTTGCTCAGCGACCTTGACCTCCTTAGGATTTTATTTATTTTATCACTATTGCATATGTAACTATGTAACTTTTAATAAAATATTCATGTTTTGGGCCAAGGCCGACTAAATATATGTTGTATGTTTTTTATTTATTAATAACCTCTGATTATCTTGGGTATCTCGGCCGACTAAATGTGACTTAGAGTTTATTTTCAAATGAGTATTCTCCCAGTCCAGTATTCCTTAGTCATACCATTCCGACTTATTTTACCTTTTAGGTTGGGTCGTCACGCTGCCTAAGGCCTAAGTAAGGCGATGGTGAGGATACACCTGATTAATAGGCAATCCACCCGATCAGGATTTTAGAGCCAAACTATATTGGCGACCAACCTGGGTTGGAGGTGCTGCCTAAGGATCCCCTATAGGTCTTTATTTATTTTTGGCGCAACCTAGGAGGCCAATTGTGTTATGAACGAAGGCCCGAGAAGGTTTATTATAAACCTGCTAAATATGCTTTGGGGAAGTTGAGCTATAATAAACCCAACCACTGTGGTGCAATCACAAGAGGCTAACTCAAGAGGTTTTTTAACTGGGGCAAGTTAACTAACTTACTATAATCCATGATCTTTACCATACATGTTATAAGAGTGAATCCTATAACTTGGAAAGGGTGCATATAATAAGATATATTTGAGACAACCAATATATATAGAATGCAAAGGAAAATCCAGTTTTATTGATCAAAGTCAGGAACAAAGAGCAACATTAATTAGTAAATGGAAATTTGCCTAAACTAATGGTGCATAGATAGAGAAATCTAGAAGTATAATTTCTTCAGTTTGGCCGCATTCCATGCTCTTGGTATCTCCCCGCCCTCCGGCGTTTCCAGGTGATAAGCTCCTTGTAGGTCATCCCTTACCACCTTGAATGGTCCTTCCCAGTTCGGTCCCAACTTACCATCTGATGGTTTCATAGCACTGCCAAGGACCTTCCTTAGGACGTAGTCCTCAACTTGAAATTTCCTTGGGTTGACTGGTTGTACTGCTTGGCTAGTTATTGCTGGTAGGATGCTAATTTAACTAGATCCAATTCTTGCCGTTCATCGGCTAAGCCAAGTTCAGTGAGAAATGCTTCATCATTGTGGCATTGATCGACCAACGTAGACCTCAAGGTAGGGAAACCAACTTCTAGTGGAATAACTGCTTCCATTCCATATGTGAGTGCAAATGGTGTTTCCCCAGTTACACGTCTTGGGGTGGTGCGATAGTCCCAGAGGATGTGGGTCAATTCGTTCGCCCAAGCTCCTTTTGCTCATTCCAGTCATTTTTTTAATCCATCAATCACAATCGTATTGGAAGCCTCAGCTTGACCATTGCTCTGGAGATATGCTATAGAGCTAAAATAGTGCCTGATTCCATGATCGTTGTAAAATCTTTAGAAGGGGCCACTCTCGAACTGGGTTATGTTATCAGTAATGATCGTTTTTGGTATGTCGAAGCGGTTAATGATGTTTCTCCATATAAACCTCATCATATCTGCGTCCCTGATGTTTTCCAGTAGTTCTTCCTCTATCCACTTAGTGAAGTAGTCTGTGGTGACTAACAGATGCTTTCGGTTGCCTGTCATCATAGGTAGAGGACCTATGATGTCCCAACCCCATTGTGTGAAGGGCCACGGTCTGGTCAGTGACTTTAGGTCGCTTGCAGATTGATGGGCCATGAGTAAGTGTTTTTGGCATTTCTCGTACTTTCGATTGTAGACTTCAGCGTCCTTCTGCATGTATGGCCACCAATACCCTTCCTTCATTGCTCGAAAGCCTATCGACCTCCCTCCTACGTGACTTCCACAAACTCCCTCACGAAGTTCACACAGAATTTGCTCGACTTCTTGTGGATGAACGCATTGGAGGTATGGCCCGGTGAAGGATCTCTTATATAACGTCCCATCAGGAGATAAGTGAAAGCGAGCAACTTTGACTCTTATTTGATGAGCCGACCTCTTGTCAATTGGTAGTATATCACTTCCTAAGTTATCTGCGATGGGGTACATCTAGCTCGGAGCCTTTTCAATGGGGAGAACCGACTCGAGATTCAGTGGCTCAGTATTCTGATTAATGTTGAGTTGCGCGAGGAAATTTATTTGGATTGTTCTTCTCAAGACAGAGTTTATTGTTGAGCTCAGAGCTACAAGGGCATCCGCATGGGTGTTGTGTCCTCTAGGGAACTGTTGAACATACACTCGATCGAAGTTGGCTATTAGTCCCTTTATAACGACGATATAAGTTACCATTCTTTCATCCTTTGCATTAAAATCAACGTTTATCTAGTTAGATACCAACTGCGAGTCAACGAAGATTTGAAGGTGCCTTGCCCCCAGTAATTATGCTTTGTGTAGTGCGACGATCAACACTTCGTATTCTTCCTCATTGTTGGAGACTTTAAATCCACGTCTGATTCCCTGCTCGAGCACCGTATTTTCAGGAGTCACTAGTACAATACCTACTCCCGCCCCCTTTGATTTGGAGGGTCTATCAACATATAAGGTCCAAGCACTTGGTCCTTGTGAGTTTTCCCTTAATCGACTCGTTTCTAGCTTATCACAGGGTTGTTCTCTTATGAAATCATTGATGAAATTAGCTAAAATTTGCCCCTTAATGGCTGTTCTTAGATGAAAGTGAATATCAAACCTTCCAAGCTTGATTGACCACTTCGACAGTCATCCGGAGAAGTCTGCTTTCCTTAGAACAACCTTGAGGGGGTGCGAAGTAACCACGAAGATGGAATGGGCCTCAAAATAATTCTTCAATTTTCTAGAGGCTATCACCAGTGCATAAGAAAGCTTCTATAATGGCAAGTGTCGTTGCTTGGCTTCCAAAAGGGTCTTGCTCGCTTACTATACTAGATATTGGATCCCTTCACTCTCACATACCAAGGCAGAGCTCACAGAATGGTTTGATACTGTAAGGTAAAGATATAAATGATCATTCTCTGTAGGAATCACGATCTAAGGGGGCCTGCTGACATAGGCCTTGAGTTCTTCTAAGGCCCTCGAGCAGTCCTCGTTGTCACACCTTTATTTATTTTTAACAACTAAAAGAATGGTTGACATCGCTCTGAAGACTTAGAAATGAATCCTTTGAACACGAAGAGCATTCCCGTGAGCTTCTGTACATCTCTTACTGTTTGAGGCGACTGAACATTTTTGATGTCGTCAATCTCGTCAGGATTTGCCTCTATCCCTCTCCTGCTGACCAAGTATCCAAGGAATTTTCCTGACTGAACACCAAAAGAACGCTTACTTGCATTGAGATTCATTTGGTATTTCTTGAGGATTTTAAAAGTCCTTGCTAGGTCAGAGAGGTGATTGCCCTTGAGCTTGATCTTTACGAGTATGTCATCGATGTAAACCTCCATGAAATCCCCCATTTGATATTTAAACATCTTTATAACTATCCATTGATAAGTCAATCCTGCATTCTTAAGGCCGAAAGGCATAATTTTATAATAATACAAACCAATGGTGGTTATGAAGATGGCCTACATCCACTATTTTTGTATTGCTGACGGTTTGCTTGGAATCTCGATAATTGGTTTTCCAAGAGATCCAAAAGTCCTCCTCCTGTGAGGAGGTTACAATGTATTTATAGCCTTGAGGCTGTACCTATGAAAGGATAATGCGCTGTTATCTAGTAGATATATACATCTGTACGATAATAATGCACATTTAATGCGTAGTTGTCTTTTGATTCTCTTGATTTAGATGCTCTGCACGCTAAGTTGCTCGGTATGCTTAAGTTGCTCGGTATGCTTAAGTTGCTCGGAGCGCCTGAGTAGCTCGGTGTCAGTATGTTGTTCATTAAAAGTATTTGTATTTTCCATGTAGGTTGACACGTGTCTTCAATTGATTGGTCCATGTCAGCAGACTAAATTTGGTATTAACAGAAGCCATCAATGTTTCACAATTGAGATTGAAGGAAAGTGTAGAACATTTTGCTTGAAAATTGCTTGGATTACTGGTCTTCATGAATTTTAGGAAGATTTTCCTTGTATATAATTCCTTTTTGAGCGCATAATATCAAGCTTCATAAATATTTTGAATTTTCACGATCACTTCGATATTTGTGCCTTTTTCTTCTTTTAGCCACCAAAAACGCAAATGTCTTCCCTTGTAATCATTGCTTTTCTCTATTCTCGAGGTAAAGTATTTAAGTCCGACAGAAATCCCATCGTCTTATACTTTTCAAATATGTATCTCTGAACTTTTCATTTTCTCTCCATCTTGTGCCTTCGTTCTTTCCATCGTTCATTGTCAACTGATCTCTCTTTCTTCTGTAAGATTTTCTTTCGTCTTCTTTATTTACTTTATTCACCATGGTTTATCTTGTGGAGTCGTTGGATAAATTTCGGTCTGACTTTTCAATCCCTTCATAGGTTATTTTGGAAGAATGTTCTTGTCCTTCTGATTTATTTTCTTTGGCTGAGGGACACTGGTTCCTAAATCTTTTTGTATCCGAATGTGGCTTTTCTTTCCCGCCAAATCCCCTGTGTTTGGAGTTTTGTCAATATTTCGATATTGTACCTGCAAGAGTAGCTCCAAATACATGGAGGGTAGTTAATGGCGTACATAGGTTGAATAAACTTCATGGAACTCGTTTGGGGATTCCATAAATTATGTATTGCTATAGATGGGTTACCAGTGACACTACTTTCTATTTAAAAACTAGGTTTTTGAATAGAGCTTTAGTTGTCAACCTTCCCGATGCCAATAGGGACTATTTTGATCATGGGGTTGTGATGAAAAATTGGCAACACCCTCCATTAAATGGAAATGATGTGTACCAAGGTCCCAGGTGTCTGCTTTATGGCAATGGGATAGGTGTTTTCATTTTTGAAATCTTATTTTCTTTGTATTCGATGAAATGCATCACTGATATTAATTTTGTTTGTTACAGTTGACAGCAAAAGGAAACCTCCAAAAGAAACCGATGTTAACATAAAACATTTGAAACTTATCTGGGGCTTGCATCAATCAATTGTCGGGGAGCACATTAGAGCTACTTCGTATTTGTTGAGATACAGGAGCTCCACTTCATCTTTCATTGCTCGTCATGCGGTGGTTGATCTTGATCAGATATCGACTTCTGAAACCAGTGTGGAAGGATCTTCTTCTGACTTAAGCATTCCTATTACTGATCTGATGAAGAAGAGGAAAGCTCCCGCATTTTTTGACAAGTATGCATTTACCACTGAAGAGGCAAAGAAGAATAAACAAGTTGTCCCAGATGAGGGGACAAAGAATATAGATGTACCCCCCTCTACTGCTGCTAAGGAAGCTGGCAAGAAGCCCCGTGTACCTCCAAAAGAGGTAGCACCTCTAATTGAAACTGTTGCCATTTCACCAAGAGAGATCGCACCTTTAATTAAAAGTGCTCCTCTGAGGAGATTGAAGAGAGGTCCTTCTGAAAGGCCCGTTGATCCTGTCCCTCAACCTTTAAATATTGAAGGTAATATTCCATCTCTTATTCCTCTGAGTTCTACTATGGGCTTGATCAAATCTTGGACTGTCCCAGAATTCCAAGATATTGAAGATACCTTCTCTCGTGAGAGAATTACTACTTTGGCTGCTCAACACATTACGTCAATAAGTATCGTTAGCATGATTCCTTTATTTTCTAGTACTATGTTCATATATTAAACTAAACTTCTTTTTCTCTTCAGCTCGTGACGTGTTTCAATATTATTTTAAAGAAAGATGAAGCTATCAGGGCTTCCACCTCCTCGGGGGGATATAAGAAGATTTTGCTAGATTAACTCAATCTTTGAAGGAATATCGTCAGAAGTACGAGTAAGACAAAGATGCTTGGGAGAATAAATTCAAGTCTATTGAACTAAAGAGAGATCAAGATCTGACTGCCTCCAAAGAGTTGGAGAAGAAATTAAAGGAAGCTGAACAAAGTGACAAGGAAATTAAGGTCAAGCTTAAATCTGTCGAGGAGAATGTTTCCAAGCTTCAAGATGCTGAGTGACATAAGACAGAGGTAGAAGAAAAACTGAAGGCTGCCGAGGAGCTCCTTAGAGAAAGGACTTCCTCGAAGAGAGCAAAAAGGAAAGTTGCTGTTAAAAAATCTTTTAGTGCTAGTTGGGATAAAGGTTGGAATAAGGGTCTGGCTGTTATGTCTTCTCAAATGGAGTATGCCAGTGTTAAATATTTTAGGGATGGATGGGTAGCAGTCTTGAAGAAATTGAAGGTTGCTGAAACTTCCGAGTTATTCCATGAGCATACTCATGGCCCTCCTCCCTCTCAAGAAAAAGAAGAAAAAGAAGATGAAGCTACTTCAGATGAATCTTCTATGATGACAGGAGAGAAGGTCCCTGTTATTACTGTTGTTTAACCTTTCGAGTGAGTCCAACAAGCCAACACATTTGTCGAGCAACTGCCATTGCTCTCCGAGCAACCAACCCCTTAATCCAAACCATCAGAAGAAGTCGTAGGAAATAAGGAGAAGGTGTAAAGTTATTCGGGTCTTTTATTTCTTTATTTTCTTGGATGTAACCCCGATCTATGTTTTCCTTTATTATGATGAATATAAATTTGAACTTTTGTTGTTCATCTGGAATTTCTCTCTTACTTGATCTATTTGCATCATTGTTGATTTTGTTTTTCATTTTGTGTTTGCTAGTTTGTGGCCAGGATGGAACTCTTATCAGCTCATGATATAGAGTTAATGAAGAAATGCAATGACTATTTCAAAGCTGGTCATTCAAACTTTACTGGGGCCCAAATAATTAACATCCTCTGGTCAGATGCCTCTGAACGAGCAATTGATGCTTACCAGTACTTGAAGTGCCTACTTGATCATTCTGTAGCCAACAATGTGTCTTATTACGAAATGATTGAAGATCTTCAAGGAACGATCGAGGAACTTCAACAGCAGTATAAATAATCCACTATACTTTTGCATCAAGGCTATGAGAAAAAGTACCAGTAATTGAGTGCTGACAAGGGATATGACAAGTACATTTCAGCTCATGAGAAAAAGTAAAGTGTGTTAAAGCTTGAGATTCAAGAGCACAGACATATTGCCAAGTTGCTGGATCAAGAAAATATCGCGTTGCAGGAGGAAATAAAACAACTTAAATCTGTTGCCTCTTCTTCTTCGGGAGCATTGGTCCCAATTAATGATGATGGTTTTTACTTTTTAAAAGTAGAAAATGCTAACTTACAGGATGAGTTAGAAACTTTGAAACGAACTGGACCCTCCACACCTGCTCATGGCAGAGCAAGATCTTCTTCTCATGGACGAGCAAAGGTTGCTCGGGTTACTATTGATGAAACGAGGACTCAATTGGCCTTAGAGAATTAAGTCGTTCAATTGATGGCGAAGAACCAAGCTTTGGCAGAAATGTCTAAGAAGATTCAGAGTTTCAACAATCAACTCTCCAATCAGAGTTCTTCTCTGGAAAGTAAAGAAATTATGGTGAAAAAACTCCACGAGAAACTGGAGAGATTAAGTTATTAATTTCACAAGCAGCCCAGGAAATATTGGATGGCTGGGTATAATGAAGCTATGTATCATCTTGATGCTCATTTGAAGCAGTCGAATAACGAAGGATATACGTAGGGGTGGTCGAATGCCTTGTGTGCTCTAAAACTGGAGCAAGGTCATTTCTTATGGGATTATTATGAACATGGAGTGCTTGATCTACATGTGCCTCCCTTCAAACTTGACCTTAATTGGATTTCATCTCGTGCTATCCCTCGGATTTTGATTTCCAAGTATCTCGGGGATTATAGCCTTCATTCAAACTATAAGATGTCTCGTCCAAAGCAATTGCTTGATCGACCATCCACAAGTAATGTCAGAATGCTGCGAGATATGAACTTTATAAACTCTCCTTATGCATTAGACGACCCTCCAGCTGTGAGAAATCTAGAAGTAGAATTTCTCTAATTTGTCCACATTCCATGCTCTTGGTATCTCCCCGCCCTCCGGCGTTTCCAGTTGATAGGCTCCTTGTAGGTCGTCCCTTACCACCTTGAATGGTCCTTCCCAATTCGGTCCCAACTTACCATCTGATGGTTTCATAGCATTGCCATGGACCTTCCTTAGGACGTAGTCCTCAACTTGAAATTTCCTTGGGTTGACTGGTTGTACTGCTTGGCTAGTTATTGCTGGTAGGGTGCTAGTTTAACTAGATCTAATGGAATAACTGCTTCCATTCCATATGTGAGTGAAAATGGTGTTTCCCCAATTACACGCCTTAGGGTGGTGCGATAGGCCCAGAGGATGTGGGTCAATTCATTCGCCCAAGCTCCTTTTGCCCATTCTAGTTATTTCTTTAGTCCATCGATCACAGTCGTATTGGAAGCCTCAGCTTGACCATTACTCTGGAGATATGCTATAGAGATAAAATAGTACCTGATTCCATGATCTTTGCAAAATCTTTAGAAGGGGCCACTCTCGAACTTGGTCATGTTATCAGTAATGATCATTTTTGGTATGCCGAAGCGATTAATGATGTTTCTGCATATAAACCTCATAATGTCTACGTCCCTGATGTTTTCTAGTAGTTCTTACTCTATCCACTTAGTGAAGTAGTCTGTGGTGACTAATAGATGCTTTCAGTTGCCAGTCATCATAGGCAGAGGACCTACGATGTCCAAACCCCACTGTGTGAAGGTCCACGCACTGGTTAGTGACTTTAGGTCGCTTGCAGACTGATGGACCATGAGTAAGTGTTTTTGTCATTTCTCACACTTGCAAACGTAGACTTCAACATCCTTCTGCATGTATGGCCACCAATACCCTTCCTTCATTGCTCGAAAGCCTATCGACCTCCCTCCTGCGTGACTTCCACAAACTCCTTCACAAAGTTCGCGCAAAATTTGCTCGACGTCTTGTGGATGAACGCACTGGAGGTAGGGCCCGGTGAAGGATCTCTTATATAACTTCCCATCAGGAGATAAGTGAAAGCGAGCAGCTTTGACTCTTATCTGATGAGACAACCTCTTGTCAATTGGTAGTATATCACTTCGTAAGTTGTCCGCGATGGGGTCCATCCAGCTCGGAGCCTTTTCAATGTGGAGAACCGACTCGAGATTCAATAGCGCAGTATTCTGATTAATGTTGGGTTGCACGAGAAAACTTATTTGGATTGTTCTTCTGAAGTCAGAGTCTATTGCTGAGCTCAGAGCTGCTAGGGTATCCGCATGGGTGTTGTGTCCTCTGGGGAACTGCTGAACATACACTCGATCAAAGTTGGCTATTTACAACGACGAGATAAGTTACCATCCTTTCATCCTTTTCATTAAAATCACCGTTTATCTAGTTGGATACCAGCTGCGAGTCATCGAAGATTTGAAGGTGTCTTGTCCCTTGTAATTGTGCTTTGTGTAGTGCGACGATCAGCACCTCGTATTCTTCCTCATTGTTGGAGGATTCAAATCCAAGTCTGATTCCCTGCTCGAGCACCGTATTTTCGGGAGTCACTAGTACGATACCTACTCATGCCCCCTTTGATTTGGAGGCTCTATCAACATATAAGGTCCAAACACTTGGTCCTTGTGAGTTTTCCCTTATTCGACTCATTTCTAGCTTATCACAGGGTTGTTATCCTATGAAATCATTGATGAAATTGGCTAAAATTTGTCCCTTAATGGTTGTTCTGAGTTGAAAGTGAATATTAAACCTTCCAAGCTTGATCGACCACTTCGACAGTCATCCAGAGAAGTTTGCTTTCCTTAGAACAACCTTGAGGGGGTGTGAAGTAACCACGAAGATGGAATGGGCCTCAAAATAATTCTTCAATTTTTTAAAGGTTATCACCAGTGCATAAGCGAGCTTCTCCAATGGCAAGTGTCGTTGCTTGGCTTCCAAAAGGGTCTTGCTCGCTTACTATACTAGATGTTGGATCCCTTCACTCTCACATACCAAGGCAGAGCTGACAGCATGGTTTGATACTGCAAGGTAAAGATATAAAGGATCATTCTCTATAGGAATCACGATCTAAGGGGGCCTGCTGACATAGGCCTTGAGTTCTTCTAAGGCCCTCGAGCAATCCTCGTTCCATGTCACACCTTTATTTCTTTTTAACAACTAAAAGAATGGCTGACACCACTGTGAAAACTTGGAAATGAATCCTTTGAACACGGTGAACATTCCCGTGAGCTTCTGTACATCTCTTACTGTTTGAGGCGACTGAACGTTTTTTATGTCATCAACCTCATCAGGATTTACCTCTATCCCTCTCCTGCTGACCAAGTATCCAAGGAATTTTCCTGACTAGACACCAAAAGAACACTTACTTGCATTGAGCTTCATTTGGTATTTCCTAAGGATTTCGAAAGTCCTTGCCAGGTCAGAGAGGTGATCGTCCTTGAGCTTGATCTTTACGAGCATGTCATCGATGTAAACCTCCATGAAATCCCCCATTTGATATTTAAACATCTTCATAACTAGCCGTTGATAAGTCACTGCTGCATTCTTACGGCCGAAAGGCATAATTTTATAATAATACAAACCAATGGTGGTTATGAAGAAGGTCTTATCTTGACCCGACACGTAAAGGGGGATTTGGTGGTATCCAGAGTACGCATCTAAAAAGATTATCCTCTCATATGCTACTGTGGTATTGACCAGTTGATCAATTTTTGAAAGGGGGAAATTGTCTTTGGGACAGGCCCTGTTGAGGTCGGTGAAGTCGATACAAACTCTTCACTTTCCATTTCTCTTTGGAACTACTATTGGGTTGGACAACCATTTAGGGAACTGAACCTCCCATATGGAACCTGCTTACAGTAGCTTCTCGACCTCTTGCTCTACTTCTTTATCTTTCTCTGGGGCCGTTCCACGAGCTTTTTGTTGACTGGCTTGAAAGTTGGGTACACATGCAATTGATGACAAGCAATGATGGGATCAATCCTAGGCATCTTGTAGGTCTCCCATGCAAAACATCCAAGTTAATCCGAAGAAGGGTGACTAGTTCTTTCTTCTCGTGATCGGTCAAGGAGGTATCTATCAAAAAAATATTTTCAGTCGAACTACTCCCAGCTACAACCTCTTCTAGTTCTTCAACGACCTTCTCAGAGGGAAGGAGCCTGAGCTCCTCCACTCCTGGTTGACCGTACTTTAGCTGTTATTTAGAGGGCACCAACCCTCCTGGGCTTCCTCCTTGATTTTTATTTCTTTTGCATTCTTCTCCTGTTTGGGCCCTATGGCCTCGATGAAACACTTCCTTGCTGTAGCCTGGTCCTCATAGATCTCAACCACTCCTCGATCACTTAACCACTTTAATTTATAATGATAGGTCGATGGAACGACCTTCATTGTGTGGAGCCATCCCTTGTTGAGGATGGCTTGGTACGATGACTCGATATGAACAATAAGAAACTCAATTATTTTTTAGATGCTTCCTGCCCTGACTGGCAGGACGATCTTTCCCAAAGGGACTGTGATCTTTCCTGCGAAGCCGACTAATGGAACGGTGGCCTCCTTGAGGTCGGCTACGCTTAGCTTTAGCTTTCTGAACAATTTTAGGTACATTACCTCGGACGAATTACCTTGGTCGACGAGTAATCGGTCAACGTCCCAGTTGGCTATCCTGAGTGTAATGACCAGTGCGTCATGATGAGGGGTTCTCACCCCCACCAAATCTTCATCTGTGAACATAATATGCTTATTATAATCGATGTCCTACGGTCGTCAACGCTTCCCTACCTGAGCCTTAGCAGGGTTAATCTGAAAGGCCTGCATGAATGCCATAAGCTTCTTAACTTCCATCCAAGCTGCATTTACTTGAATTTATTTGCGGTCTGACGCCCCATGTATTACTGTGAATTCATGGCCGACATCCTTTTCGATAACATTATCGGGCCTCTGCTAGTTGTTCGCTACTACCTTATCTTTCCTCTTCTCCATAAACTCATTAAGGTACCCAGTTTGGGCCGACATCCTCCTCATGGTTCATTTTTCTTTGCTCCTCTTCCAGCCTTCGCGTGACCATTCTCTCCTGCATTAAGATGGGTCACATCCTTAACTTTGGTGTATTTTTCAATACGATCCATCAAGTCATCGATGGATGCAGCTTCCTTCTTAGTTAAGGACTGGTGCAGGAGGCAGGAGCTCGACAAATCGATTTTAAAGGATGCTACAACGACTTGCTCTGAGAAATCCTTAATTTCATTAAATACTTTCCAATATCTCTGAGGTTCTTCTATGGCTTTTTCTTCAGAGTAAGCAGTGCATGCATCCTCTTCAGGTGGGAGCTGCGTGTTAAGATGCAAGTTATAAACTGCTCAGCCAAGGATTTGAAATTTCTAATGGACCTATGAGGTAGATTTTCAAACCACTTCTGGGCCACATCGTGCAAGTTCGAATGGAAGATTCGACACATGAGTTCATCGTTGTGACTCCATAGAGTCATAGGTTGCTTGTATTGCCTGATATGGTCAATGGGATCAGTCTTCCATCGTAAACACCACTATAGTCTTCCTTTAAGGTTATTATGAAGTAAAAAAGAGGGTAGCTAACCATTACCCTGATATTACTGAGTTTGTCATGTCTTGGTAAGGACATGATTATGAGGCCAATGCCATAAAGTAAGAAGAATATATCATAAGAAGACAGAGGCAGGGTTATAATTCGAGCACCAAGTCATAGCTGAAAATGACCACGTTGAATATTGGAAGTTTCCTGCTGCTAGAACCACTAGGTTGTCCCCCAAGGATGGCGTTGCTTAAATTATCTACCATTTTTTCTTCAATATTTGTAACTCTTTTGTGGTTACATCAAACATTATTTTTTATCCAATAAATGAACTATTTAGGAATGAGAAAAGTCTATGCTTACTTAATTTTTCTTTCATTATAAAAATCTCATGAGTTAGTCATCAATGAAAATAGGTTATATTGTTCATCATGTAATTTATATATTTTTATTTTTCAAATGATTTTTCTCATGAATTTTCATGGTTGGATCTAGTCAACTTTACAGTTTAATCCATGTCTTGTTTGGCTCTAGCCAGTAATTTTTAGCCTTTTGTATGTTATCAGATCTTGTCGTCACAACTTATGCTTACTAGCTCTCTAAGGATGAACTATTAATTTGTCCAGTTAGGAATGGTATGCTCGTAAGTTTTTAAAGCTCCCAAACACCCTATTCTAAAGATTTTTTGCAGCTAAAGACATGCTTTGGTCAATTGGGTTGGCATGAGTCGACCTGACCTTGAAAGATTTTTGTGCAATAAAGACGTGCTTTGGTCAATTGGGTAGGTCTGAGATGACCTGGCCTTGAAAGATTTTTGTGCAGTCATGGACGTGATTTAGTCAATTGCATCAACCTAAGCCAACCTGACCTTATACTATTTTCCAAAAATTTGTGTTGAGTTTGTAAACTCAAGATGTCTTCAGTTAAAGCTCTTTCAATCTCTTTGAATGAACTTTAAATGAAACCAAAAATAATTTTAAAACCATAAGCCTGAATTTAGGGTAACATGTATTCTTATTAATGACTTATGTTCATACAACCTTTTTAACTTCCCATTACATTCATTTTTCTTACTAACTAAAAGACTTCTTTAGTGATAATAACTCTTAAGGTGATTAGAGTTCCAAGGGTTCTCAAACAGTTCTTCGTCCACAGTCTAAATCTGATAAGTACTAGGTCGTACGACTTCACCCATGCAATAAGTACTATGCAAATTAGCCTCTAACATGTTAGAATTTTGCGTAACCTTCTTTAAGACGTAGTCTTCCTCGAGGGTACTTATCCTGACTTTTTTATTAAATTTTTTTACTGTGAGTTGCTTATAGGTTGTTACCCTGAGTTATGGTATGTTGCTTCCCTCACCTCTTCTACCAGGTCTAAGTCCAATATTCTCGTAAAATCACTTTTAGGAGAATCAAAGTTGTGAACCCCATGGCTTAGAAGGCTGACCTCAACTGAGACCATGGCCTCATTGAAAAAATCCAACATATGGGATGTTAATCTTATTATTCTTTGTGGAGTTATCTTGTAGGCTCACAACACGCTTTTCAATTCATTTATCCAATTACGTTTGGATAAATCCAACTTTTTCTTTATTCCTTCCATCAATATTCGATTCATGACCTCTATCTGCTCATTGCATTGTGAATGAGAGGTGATGAGTGCAACTTTTAAATTTTGGCCTTATCATAAATCTATTGAAATTCCTCATTTTTATATTGGGTGTCGTGGTTGGCAATGAAGGGGTGGGGGAATCCTTATCTACATATCACATTTTTTTTCGTATAAAATGGATTACCTTTGCATAGGTCATTTCCATTAGTGGTTCGACCTCCACTATTTTGTAAAATAATCTACCACTACCACTAGATAACTGAATCTTCCTTTTGTCTTTGGTAGTGGGTCGACCAGATCCATAGCCCAGATAGCAAAAGGCTAAGGTGACGTGATCAATACCAGCTTGGTTCTCGATCTTTCACTATTCTAAATCTCTGACACTTGTATCACTTTTGCGTGTATTCGTCATGGTCTTTCGTCATTGTAGGCTAATAATATCCATAGATTTCTATTCTTTTTTCCTAAGGTTCGACCTGTTGCGTGCGCACCACACGATCCTTCATGTATTTCTCTGACCAGGTTTTGTACCTTCATGGGGTGAATACATCTCATCATTAAGACAATAAAACCTCCTTTGTATAACACTCAATTCTCCATGACAAATATAGTCATGTTGTAATGAAGTCTTCTTGCTTCCCTCTGATCAACTAATAAAGTAACTTCCTCAAAGTATCTTCTAACTGGGTCCATCAATGATGGGCCCATGGTCAACTTTAAAAAGTTAACTTATTCTATGACAATAAACCTTTACAACAGTATCTATACAAACACTATTCTCTTTAGATCATCTTTAATGGTTGATGCCAGACGAGTTAATGTGTCTACTTTGGTATTCACAATTATGAGAATTTTGATCATTTGTAGCGCTTTTAGCTTTAACAACACCAATTTCACTCTTACTAAGCATTTTAAGATGTTCTCCACTTTTGCCTCATATTTTAACATTTTTTGTTCGATCCCAACTGATACAACCAACTTGAACCTAGTAAACAAAGTCCCATATTCTGCTTCATTATTGGATGCTTCAAATTTTAATCGGAGAGCATATTTTATATCAGCCCCATCAGGTGCGTTGACTATCAGTCCAACTTCGCTACCATTTGAATATGATGATCAATCCATGAATATCCTCCACACATGTAGCTCTTTTTCAAAGCCTTCTTCTACTAGTGAATGATCTTTGAATAGTTTTGTTAAAAATTCACCCCTTCAGACTGTCTTATTTTGGTCGGACGAGGGCTTTACTAGTCTTTGGATGAGGTCGGTTAGAACTACGACAACTTGCTCAATTGGTCCTTTCTTCTCATGGGTAAATTATGAAATAAAATCTTCGATGGATTGGCCTTTTATTGCATTTATGGGATCATATATAATATCAAATGCATCCATGCCATCAATCTTACAGATTTTTCTGGTTTATATGTGGTTTGTCGGAGTGGGAGATCGGTGTAGACCACTATAGAGTGGGCTTGGAAATATTTCTTCTTCTTTCTAGATGCCACTATCATATATAGATTCCATTTCTCCATTCTGGAATATCTTATTTTTGCATCGACAAAGGCTTTGCTCATGTAGTATACATGTTTTTAAATTCCTCCATTAATTTTGAGCAGAGTCGAGCTTACCGCTTACTCTGACACAACTAAATACAAGCAAAGTTTATCCCATATGATTAGTGTTAATAATAATGAGGCCAATCCTATGTACTTTTTCAACTACAAGAAGATGGCTTGGCATTCCTCAGTCCATTAACAAGTGTTGTAATCAACTTGAAAAACAAGAGACATTTATCGATTACTCTGGATACGAACTTGTTTAAGGTTGTCACTCGACATGTTAAGCTTTAAATTTCCTTCTTTCTCTTAGGAGGATACATATTGATAAATTCTTGGATCTTTTTTTGGTTATCCCCTATGCTCCTATGATTAATAATAAAACGAAAAAATTTCCAATCTTAACTCCAAACACACACATGGTTAAATTTTGCTTCATATGATATTTCTCTAGCTTGTCAAAAATGTGGCCAAGGTCTTGGATATGGTTATCTTCCTTCATGATTTTTGTTAGCATGTCGTCTACATAAACTTCCATATTCTCCCCCATCTTCTTCTCAAGCACCTTGTTCACCAGCGTTTGATATATGGCCCCTGCATTTTTCACCCCGAAGGACATAATATTATTATAAAAGGTACCTAGACTAGTGATGGAGGATATCTTATCTCCTCTGACTTCATTTTAATCTGGTTATGACCATATTAGGCATCCATGAAGCTCAATAGTTTGTGACCAACTGTTATATCCAAGTTAATCGATTCGAGGCAAAGGATAAAAATTCTTAGGATATACCTTATTTAAGTCTGTGAAGTCGACACACATTCTCCACTTGTCGTTCTTCTTCGATACCATCACCAAATTTTCTAGCCAATCGGGATATTTCACATCTTCAATAAAATCATCCTTATACATCTTGGAAACTTCTTCTTGAATTGTTATATTTTTCTCCTTTGCGAATACTTGTAGTTTTTATTTTACTAGCTTTACTTTCGTTGCTATGTTGAACTCATGACGAATAATGGTTGGATCAATCACAGGCATATCATTATGGCTCCAAGAAAAAATAATGTTTTTAGCTCACAAGAAATCATTCAGTTGCTTTTTTAGGATGGGGTCCAGGGACGAGCCGATCTGGGTCGTCCTTCTAGTATGTTCATCGTCTAGAGTTACTGGCTTTATTTTATTAATGGTTTCCCATGTTACCAACTTTTCTTCATCCTGGGGATCTAATGTCCCGATCTCATAAGTTTGAGATAAATTATTTTTTCCTTTTTGTTGATTGGGGTCTATTAGCATTCACGTGCTTCCACATGGTTTCCCTTCATAACTCCAACACCGAAATTATTTGGGAACTTTAGACATTGATGAATAGTTGAGGTAACATACTCGAATTTTTTTACACACCCTTTCTTTCAAAAATAATGTTGTAGGTCGATAAGACATTCTTATCAAGGAAGAAAAATCGCATTGTCTATGTTTCACAGGTCGGCCAAGTTTCAATAAATTCGATCAGTGGACGATGATAGGCTTGCAATTTTCTTTCAAACAACTTCAACTTTGTGAAATAGTCATGGAATAATACATCTGCCGAACTCGCATTGTCTACTAGGATTCTCTTTATGCTCTTTTCATAGATCATCATGGTTGTTACTAGTGGGTCGTCGTGAGGATATATCAAACCTGAGAGGTTATCTCTATAAAACCTTATTACCATTCGATCACTGGTGACCTTATTAGGTCAGATATCTCCTGCAATTGACATACTGACTTCTGTGTTAGTGGTGTAAGCATTTGCTTCATTGAGGTATGCCTTTCCCTCAGGTGGTCCACCACTACCACCAGTATCACCTCCTGCTATAAAACTTCTCCCCATATAAATCATGTGCACTTCTTATTTTGGCTCCTTGATCCTTTCGTGGAGGTTTGGATCGTTTTCGTTATTATTCTCACGAGTTATTTTCTTCGTGAGGTGACTGTAATATTCTTCTAGATTTTCAATCATCACGAGTTGGTGTTAGCCTGCAATTTTTATCCATGTATTTATTTAGCTTCCCTCTTTTAATGTGGTCCCTAATTTCATCCTTCAAGTTTAGGAAATCATTGGTTTCATTCTCGTGGCCTTTGTGTATGTTTCAATATTGGTCCTTATCTCTTCTTCCAACTGGAGTTATTGAATTATCTTTATAAAGCATAGGCAGTCAATGTAACCTCACTCTTAATTTCATCTTGTACTCCTCTGTTGTTATTCGTATAGGATATAGGTGTTGAGCCTGCTTTCTCACTATTTATATTCCTATTCCCATTTATGCCTTGTTGTCAATTTATTAGTTACTACTCTATTTATATGATTGGTTTTATTGGAAAAATATATCTCGTACGTAGGGTTTTAATACCATGGATGAGTATGGTATCAACTATTTATATTAACTTATTTTGTTGATTGTACTCAATTATTTAGTTTATGTATATTTGTTACTTTATCGCATGCTTAGAATGGTACTCGATTATACAAACTCCTATTATATTTATATTAGACCTTATCATTATAGTTTAAATTTTTTAGGTGTCATAATTGGTATGAGAGAATTCCAGGTTCTTTTTTTCTATGGATCTTGAGTCCATCTGTCGCTTTTTTGCACTACGTTCAATGATTATTTTACAGCTTTACCGTTTAGGATTTGTACTCTAGATAACAATGACCACGTGGGGGGTTTCGCGTCATTGTTCCAAGGGAGTTATATGAATAAAACCAAGTGTATCGGTAGGGTTCCTTGCTTGGATTTACTTTATGATACAACCCACACATGAGGTTGATGTTAGTCAGGGGTTAGGGACTATTGGGTGTGAGACCTTTACTAAATGTTTAGCATATGGTTTGACGGGAAGTGGTTTCCACTCATTGTCCGAATAACTTGAGGAGTAAATTTCTGATACCTCATTAGAGCGATCACTTGGTAACTAGTATGAGTTGTAGTTCAATTAGTTATCTCTTTCAACACTAATAAAGTAGTTAATAAATTGAAGACATGTTTTTGTATATTCTACAATCATTTATGAAAACTTAATGTGTTAGAATAGTTTTATATAAAGGATTTAGTTAAAGTTATTAGACGAACGACCTTCACCACTTATGCCTAGGTGGTGGAAGTCATCCTTCTATATTTCCAGAAACTTTGCAACTATCTGAAGGATAGAGTTCCTAATATTGTGAATATTATGACCGATTTATATTCGAAAGACTTGTGATGGTGCAACGTATCTTGAACTGGTGAAGACCTCGCCTATAGAAGAAAGTGTACCAGGTGCAAACCCTAATAGGTCTCGGGAGAATACGATCAGGGTTATTATGATTATTGGAGCCAAGGGAAGTACGAAAAGTGGTGTCATGACTAACGAGAAGAGTACTAACGAAACTAATTTTAACAAATCAACCGTAGATATATGGTCAATAGGGTCGCTTATAAAGCAACCGTATTGATTGTTCCATTAGAGGAAATTGTTAGAAACGTGGTGAATAAATCCACTTAGTTAGTAAATGCCTTAGGGCCACTTATATTAGTGAGAATATCACTAGGGATGGGTACGATTTTATTTATGGATCGCATGAATGAGTATGGCTATTAAGGAGTTATCTTTCTTTACTAGTAATGTGTTTACTACGATTACGAGATGTATAGATATTATCATCGAGATTTGTTTATATGCGGACACCCCAGCGGGTAGGGGATGCTTTACGTCGTGATTGTAGAGAAATGATAGTTTGTTTGTCAACTTGGATATTCAGACGCTTTGTATATTTGGACATATGGTCTTATAATTTGTAATATTCAGCTTTGATTAGTAGCTATATGTATTATGCTTATATCGAATACCATGGGTAGGTTTTATAATTTTCATTTGTTAGCAAGGGATGTTTCCTATAGTTATGCATAGGCTAGAGAAGTGTCTAGCACACACTTGTACTACATAAATGCAACTTTTTCTTAGAAGGTCATTATATTGTTAAATTCGATACCGATTGTCTAGGATTTTACAAACTTATTAGATGACGTACTAGGGTTACCACAAGTTAGAAAGGTAGACTTTTTATAGACTTCTCACCAAGTACTAGACCCATTGCGAGGACACCATACAGGATGTAATAAGGGAGTCCTCTTGATGTTGGGGTGCTTGAATACAAATTGAGGCGTAACCTCTATAAATGGCGATAAGTTACTAAACAAAATGCTATTAATAATGATGAGATGAACTCGGAGTAACTATAACCAAACTCTTTGATATAATCTCAAACACTCATGTATAACTCAATAATAAGCAATAAATTAACTTTTAGTTGGAGGGAGAGAGAAGCAAGTACTCTCAGATACACCTTAGGCACGCAGTTTAAACACCAAGGTCTAGGAGAAACACAGGTTGCAGTTCAATTAATGCTTAAGTTCTTGGTGGGAAAGCTTTGAATCAATGTATATTCATGGTGGATGATAAATACTTTGGTTTTGTGATAACTCTCTCTCTCTCTCTCTGGTAATCTAATGATAATAATGATAATGACCATCCCTCTCTCATAGGGTGGTTGGAATATCTATATAGTCAGTCCCCACTCAAGTGTAATCTCGGGATCAATAAATGCAAAAGACAACCCCTCGTACCTTTACATCACTAGAATTTAATATGAAGATGTGCCAACGTGCCCCTGAGCCATGGGCATAAAATGCCAACAGAATGCTTTCGTAACCAACTATGTGTCAGGCAGATGTCACAACAATGGTAATCTACCAAATTAACTAATAGCCCCCAAACCACCACAGTTTACTCAAGTTTGAATTGGACATTGGGTAGGTCAAGCGTGACGTCACACAAGATAAATGTTACTTTTTGTAAGGTCCTGTTTGGTACTAAACCCAATGAGTGATGAGACTTATGGTCGCTCAAATGATTCTCTCTCGGGTTATGTTCCCTCAGTGTTTTACCCGATGGGTCCAGAATGGTAAAGTCATGTATTAACGTTTCCTTGCTTCTCAATCCTCCAAATCAGTTCCCACTAAGGATCTCACTGTGAGGTAGTTCGATAGAGCATAAAAGCTCTCCTAATACCTACCAAACTTGGTCCCTCGTAGATATCGATTAACCTTACTCAAACCTTACAACATCTATTTTGGGAAGCTTCCTCGTTTTCCTCTTCAACCACTTGAAACAGCTTACTTGTTCTCTTTATTATTTTCTCAAGCTATCTCATGGGCCTGCTCACTTAACTCTGTAACTTATTCTAATTTGGGCGGATTATCTCTAATTATAATATTTAACCTTTAAGCTCCCATTACACTTTCCCCTTTTGCTATGTTTCCACCTAAAGATACATCCCTAGTGAGCTTCCAGTGAGGGAACATTGTGAACTTGAATTTTAAACACCAAATTCCTGAAGAAAAAAATGCAAATATATTTCTTTTTCAACAGGCAACGTCCATTTTTGCACATGCCCTCAATTAATGCTAACATCCAATCATATAATACTTCCACCGCTGAAGTGCCACATGGCTTGTTAGGGTTAATCGTGCCAGCCTTGTTTCTCCAAATGTCATCATGTCTTTTAAAATTCCTATGCATGGGAAATCAAAATGCCAACTTATCTTTTCAAACATCTATACCCTCTTAAACCTAACACTTAAACATTTCTTATATACATTCTTCTTCACTTCTTTTGCCATTGATGATCAGAGCTTGAGATTTCTAGAGAGGGAAAATTCTTCTTACCATCCAAACCCTCTATTTACCATCGTGAAACTCCATCTCCACCTCTTTCACCTTCTCATTTCCTTATCTATGGTGATTTTTTATGTTATCCTCCATCAAAACCTCTCAAATTCACTCATGGACTCCTCCAGTCATTAACCAGAGTGCTCCGACCAAGCCTTAGCGATGCGGCACATTAGGCACCACTCCAATCCTACCATCATGCTCCTTTTTGAAAAAAGGGAGACACTTTTAAGTATGAGTTCAAGGCTTTTTCTGGCCAGCTGAATGATAAAGTCGATGCCCTTACTTTGGGTGATGAATACAAACTTGGGGATACTTGTCCCCAGAAGAAGCTTTACGTTTTTGCTTGGATCGCGGGGACTTTTCATATTCACATACTGACTTCGAGAGGCCTGGAGGTCACCCCTAAGGGTATATTGCTTAGTCCAACTACATTTAGGCCACCTATTCCACCTTCCTCAAGAAGGTAGGTCTTGATCGTGATTTTTGGATTGGAGACTTCACATTATCCAAATATAACATTGCGCTCCAACTGCTTGTATCTCGCTGGAACACAATGTCCCATACTTTTGTTACTGTTTGGGGTGAATTCACCATCACCCTAAAAGAAGTTTGTGAACTACTGGGGCTTGATCCCACTAGGGTGTCCACTTTTAATGATGGGGCTTTGGATGCCGATGAAACTGTTACTCGAGCTACCTCGGATAAGATCAACTGTGACTGTGTTGGGGACTCAAACAATGTCACTTTCACCCAACTTATCAACCATTATTTTTATGTTCCCTCTAAAATTACCCCAACTGAAAGAGACTAAAGTAACACTCCTAAGGTTACCTATGGTTAAGGTAAAGGTTACCCCTCAGAATTAGCTACTTACATTCTTTGCGTGCTTTCTCACTTATTACTTCTAGGCAAGCCCAATGACCAATTATGAAGGGAGTTGGTCAACGTTGTTGTGAGGCTTACTCGTGGAGTTAATATCCCCCTTTCTTCCATAATATTAGGGTCTCTCTACACCTGGTTGGATAGGACCCACCTCGACATGGAACGTTCACTGGGTAGGTATAATGTTTTAAACTTTTCCAACATAATTCTTTTGAGCGGTTTCCTTTATACGAGATTACCCGACATTTCCCCTTCGAAGATTTCCCTTGGTCTCTCTGCTATAAGGCCCCACAAGTTTCATCATTGGAACAAGAAGCAAAGTAGGAAATATCTTTTCCCTTTCCTTGATAAATACTCATCTTTCATCACTAGGCCTAACGATGAGAAAATAGAAGTCCACACTTGGTCATTCTTCGTTGAGACCAATCGCACTGTTAACTGGTTACTAAAGATCTAATAACACAGAAGCTTGGTCTGGATATTGTGCTTCTTCTAACACCTAATCATCTTCCCTCATTCACTGGCTGGGGATTTTCCATTGAGATATCCAACCCCAATCGCTATGCTCACTAGTTTGGTTATGACCAAGGTGCTCCTTCCCCAGTTTATTAGAGCAATAATGTCAATGAGACTTTCTCTTGAGTTTGTTCAGACTTTAAAACTTTAGTTGTTGCAGTAATTTTTGCAAGGAGCTCAATGGTCAACTCACCATTCCAAGACAAATTCGAAAAGGTGATGTTTCTTTCAACTAGCTTACCATATTTTGTCCATTTCAGCTCAGACAGTTGAGTGATTGGCTCAAAATCCCACTAGTCTACCCCCATTAAATATGTTTCCTCCCAGTGAACTAAGACTTAAGAACAAATTTATATGGGAGTTGAGTTTCCTTTAATTACCATGCCAAATATCCATCCCTACCCACAAACACACAGAAAAAGACTTACCTCCCCTTGCCCCCAATGAGTGATGTGCCTTATAATGGGAAGAAGAAAGTTGTCATACCCGTTACTGTGAAAAGGCTTGTTGCTCTTATAATTGGCTTATCTAGATAAGGAGCTTCCAACCCAGCCCCCAGGAAATCCAAGTCCACAAAATCCAAGTCCCTAAAAAGTGCTGCAGAGCTATTTGGGATTCCTCCAGAGATTGCTTGCCCAGTGGACCTTTTGTTGGCTGAAAAATATCGTTAGGAAGCTAAAAGGGTATTGCAAGAGTTCAATAAACCTTTTCCCAATACTCTTGTTCTTACCTCACTTTCTCATGTTGCTACCTCATAGGCTCCACGTGGGGCAAGCCCAAATGTTGGTCCTTCTAAAGCAGGACCTTCCTCTGGTGCACCCTCCGACGAAAAAAGCGTTTGGTCACCAAAACTTTGAGTAAGCGTGTCACCAAAGATCATGTTTTAACCCCTCTTAACCAAGTGCATCTTCTCCACCCCTAAATTCTTCTGATCCCACAGTACTAGATAACAGCCTTCTTAAAGAAGATGTTGCGATAGCTCTAACGCAAATTGTTCCAATGCCATCCATTTACCCAGTCCAAGAGGTAAATCTTTCAATGATTTATATAAGCTTTGTTCATTCCTTTGGATTTTTTTACACTTGGAATATTTTTTTACCTTTTTATCTTTTAGGACTTCACTCTCCTGGTTACTCACCCCCATCCCCAAAGAACTATCTAAGCCCAATCATCAAAGAACCAATTCTCAAACCAGCTCTAATCCCTCGTTCATCGATGATTAGGCTTACGTAATCCTAGGGTGCTAGCTCCAGTCGTGTAAATGAAGTAGCTAGAAGGCTTTCATTAGTAGAGGAGAGTGATGGGTCCATAACGAGTTTTGATGGAGCTTCAATAATTCCATAGGAAGCTCACTCACCTGCTTCTAACTCCCCAGCCTTCAGCGCTCTGCCTTTGGTTGTAATTCGTCCTTTCAATCTACCATAGGTAACTTACTTCTTTCCAAAACTTTCATAGTATGTTTCCTCAAGTTGTATTGTTGATAAATACTCAATTATTCCATATATTTTTCTTTTAGGTGGATATTTTAATGATCATTAGAGCACTCATCAAATCCCTTCCTTATTTCCCGCTTATGAGGCCTATCGTGAGTTGGGTTCCACTAAAGACCTTTGAAGAGGTAAGATCCTTAAATTTTCATGTTTTCTTTCTTGAAATAGCTAATGCTAACTCTTAGATATTTTCTTCTTATTAACACACCTCTCCTGAGGTGGTTCAATCACTTATGGACCTAAGGTTCCTCTGCCATCAAGGGAAGTTGCCCTTTCTCATTTAGATGTTGGTGCTTCATCGGCAGAGCCTGCGTCGAACCTGAATCTCATGCCATGGAAGCTAAAATTCATTTGCCATCCCAAGAAGCATATCCTTCTAGGAAACTTGCTTAGCAAAAGGTTATCCATTAAGTAAAGGAAATATTGGTTAAAAATTAAAAAGACTAGGCCAACTACACAGCCAACTACACAGCCAACAGGAACGTACTAACAGGATCAACTACACAGCCAACATTTAAAATTAATCTCCTGAGGTATATTTCAATTTCCTCTAAGATGTTCGTAAAGATACCGTATAAAGAAAAATAAATCTCACACTTGTATGGTGACTTAGAAAAATATTTGCTAAGGCTTTAACTCAAATATCACACTTGCTTAGTGACTTAGCATAAAAAAATATTTGCAAAGATTTTTTAACTCAAATCTCACACCTGCTTGGTGACTTAGCGAGAAAAATATTTACTAAGATTTTTTTGTAACTCAAATCTCACACCTGCTTTATGACTTAGCAAGAATACTTGATAAGATTTTTTAACTCAAATCTCACACCTGCTTAGTGACTTAGTAAGAATACTTGCTAAGATTTTTTAACTCAAACCATTGCCTTTAATTATTTTTATCATCTCTTTATAGGCTTTGAGGGAACCCATTGCGACACTCGGGTTACCTTAACATGTACACTCCCAATCCTCCATGCCATTTCCATAACCTCCTACTGAAGCTGAGTTATTCAGCGATAGTGATCGTGGTTCCACGACCAATTCCCTTCCTATTATTAATGAATCCAGTTGTGAGGTACCTTTGCCAAGAATTTCACCTCCATATTTCTATCAACAAGTGCTTCAGAAGTCCCCTTTTATCCAAGGTTGCCACCACATGGTCATAGAATAACAAATTCGCCACTAGCCAAAAAAATTTATGGAGTGCATAATATCTAACCGTGTTATGATCAGGGTACAAATTCCAAAGTGCGACAACCGTTGTGGAAGAAATTATGAACACTACAATAAGTAACCTTCATAGGGCCACGATTAACCAACATCTGAGTAATTTGAGAGAACTGTCTAAGGATGGGTTCAACTTCAGTTGGCTCATCAACCATTTAAAACTCCTGAATGATGCTCGCCTGGAGGCTCAACATGAGTTGTATTATAAGAGCGCGAACGCTCAACGCGCTAAAGAAGTAAGCCTGAAGGAACTGGATCCTTTGGTTGAGGAACTCAATAACAAAGTCAAGGTAACTTAAGAATCCCTGACCAAAGCTGTGAGTAACTGTAAGGCTATGTTAAGGCAAAGATCTTAAGTTCAAACCAGGCTCCAAGTTATTGTGGATGCTCAGCAGACTTGTATTCAAGATGCCTCTATGCTATATGGGGGTTACTTTACCTCACCATATTTGTGGTTTCTCATAGGTTAGTCCTTATTTTATTTTCTTCTATCTATAAACAGTAACCCCATACACAATCTAATCTTGTTAAACTTGAAATATATAAAAAGTCATATTTTCGCATTCTCAATTATGCATACTCTTTACTCTTTCACTTGCTTTCAATATTTACATTTCAATACAACTGTGAAATTGCTTAGTATGTGATGGTTCGTTTATCATCTCTAAACTTATTTTAAGATTTTTTCTTTAAGACTGAATACAAAATGAAGTTAAAACTCAAAATAGGCTAGTAAACTCTTAACATGATAAATCTTTAACTATTTGTTGTTAATTTTGAAAGGCTTATCTACTTCTATCTTGGAGATTGATCACTAGCCTGATTCATGTGATTCCTTAACTATAAATATTCCATCCTAATTGGCTACAAACTTGGGTAATGGGACTATCTGATGTGCCTAAAAAATGCTTTTAGCACTTAGTCCACTTCTACAAACTTTCTTAGCCTCACCAAATTGTCATAAGCGCTAGAGAGTTACTTTGTGCACATTTCAAAATGTTGTATTGCATTATTTTTGTGCCCATCTAATGCCTCTAGTAAAATATGCCTGTCTTGAGGGAGCATGATGTTTCGCAAGGCATATTTGGCCGAACGGACTTCTGGTTCGACTGATAAAATTACTTCAGATTCATAGACCAACGAGAGGGGTGTACAAGTAGTTGGCTTTATTTTGGCCGTTCAATAGGCACATAACACTATTAAAATTTTGTCATCCCATGCTCCTGGGAAATCCTCCATCATCTTGTCCACGATGTTAAACAAGGTCTTGTTCGTTACTTCAGCTTGACCGTTACATTTGGGGTAAGCCACCATTGAGGTGTGGTGTATGATTGAGTAATTATTTGTGAGTAAGGTCACTTCTTTATTGATAAATGGAGTTCCATTATCAGACAAAATAACCTTGGGAATGTCAAATCGACAAATTATATACTCTTTAATGAATTGTGACACCATGTCCATTGTTGCTCTTTTCAATAGTATTGCCTTTGTCTATTTTTTGAAACATTTTGTGGCCACAAGTATACATATTTTTCCCCTTAAGGAAAGGTTAATTTCCCCTACCATGTCAAACACCTAAGTGTGGAATGAATAAGGAGTTGCCAGAGAATGAAGGTCTACCGAAGGAGGATGAATTATATTTCCATGTAGTTGGCATGCCTCGCACTTCCGAACAAACTCAACTAAATATTTCTCCATATCTATCCAATAATATTACAAAGTCATTGGTTGATCATATAACTTGGATCCCCTAATATGAGCTAGATCGTGGTCCTGCTTAAGGACTTCCTCTACTTTTTCCCTTCTGATGCACCTCAAGGGTAGGTTGAATTATCCTCTATAATAGAGTTGCTCCTCTTGAACGTAAAACCATGGAGCTCTTCTTCTAATCCCCATGGCATCAATCTTCTCTATATGAACAACTCTATCTTTGATAAAATCAATATAAGGCTGCCTCCATTATGTTTGAGCCTGCATGAAGCTGCATTTAGCTGCCTTATAGAAAAGCTGACACTTAGCACATTCTCTTTGCATCACTATTGCATCTTCCCTCATCACTTGTCAAAAATACCCTTATTTTTTAATTCTTTGGTATAAAGGGATGTCAGTAGTCTCACAAATCCCTTCGTGGATTTTTTCAGTCTTTGTTATGCTTCCTCTGGATCAATACACCTCACTAACCATCCCTTAACATTTCTAAAGAATAAACTCCCTTGGCTGGAAAAATATTGGGCTAACTCTATGACCTCTATCTTTTCATCTTAAGACTTGAGTTACCTCCCAACTTCACCCCTCCAGTTCGAGTCATCTTCTGTTGGCAAAATTACTAGCACAATCGAAGGATAAGTTCTTCGTTATATCATCATAGTTATTGACTTGCTCTTCATGGCCAATTTTTACATAATGATGGCATAAGTATCAGCGTGTCTATTCATCGCTCTTTGGTGTCTCCTTACTTTGACACGATGGAATTGGTTGATCAACCTTTGGATTATTTTTTTATAAGGTGCTAAGTTGAGATTCTTTAACAAGTACCCTCCATTCACCTGCTTGAAAATCATATTAGAATCTCCTTTGATGCAAAGTGATCGAATGCCTCTTAGAAGATCTTGTAGTAATCCCAGCACCAAAGCCTCATATCCAGCCCCATTATTGGAGCAACTGAAATTCTACTTAAAAGATCACTAAATTTCCTCATTTTCTCTTGAAATGATGACTCGTGCTACCCATTTTCCTTGATCTGATAAGTCACTAAACTTTATAATCCACTCCTCAAGGTTGGCCTCCAAGAAGTTGGCCTACAAGTCATAACATGGAATGCTCTCATGTGGTATCTTAAATATCCCAGATAGGAAAATTGCCAATAGATCTGCAAAAAATTGACTCTTGTCCGCTCGAGGAACCACGAACTTCAAGTTATACTCCGAGAGGATAAGGAAACAACTTTCTTCCATCCCAATAAAAACTTAATGGGATCATATCTTGTCATTATGTGAATAATGAAAGATAGCATATAATGTTGAAGTTTTTTAGCAGAAAACACCAAAGCTGAATAATGTCTTTCAATACTAGTATACCTTGCCTCTGAACCATGGATGATTCTACTCAGATAGTAGATAGGCCATTCTTGTTCGTCAATCTCATGTGTCAACAAAGCATCGATAGACCTTGTGGTGGAAGTAAGGTAAAGTTATAATTGTACTCTAGCCCTTGAGGAATAATAGTATGTAGGAAAATGAGTAACTTCTTGAGCTTGCAAAAAGATTCCTGGTGACGTTCCTCCCATAAAATCTTTGCAATTTTTCACAGCAGGTCCATTAAAGGATGAGTAATCTCAACTAACCCTAGCACAAATCTTCTCAGGAAGGATACCTTTCTATGTAAGCTTTTGAGTTCCTTCACTGTTATTAGGCAAGACATGTCAAGAATAGACTTTTTCTTATCATAATCAATCTGGACTCCTTGGTGATCCACCACAAAGCCCAAAAATTTCCCACTCGTTACACCAAAGGCACATTTAAGTGGGTTCATCTTTCATTTACACTTCCTGCATTTATTGAAAACCCTTCTGAGGTTAATCAAGTGAGATTCCTCTTTTCTTCACTTTATAACCAGATCATCCATATAGAATTTTGAAATGTCATGAAAGAAATCATCGAAGATGGCGATCATTATTTTTTGATAGGTTGCCTCGATATTCTTCAACCCAAAAATAAGGATATTATACATAAAATTACCCAATGGAGTCCTGAACGTCGTATTTTCTGCATCAGTTTGATCCATCTTGATCTGTTTATAGCCCACATGCCAATTCATAAATTTATACATCTTATGGCATGTTATTGAATCTATCAAGCTATCAATAGAAGGCAGAGGAAACTCATCCTTAGGGCAAGCTCTGTTGAGGTATCTAAAATTAATGCAAATGCATATTTGATTTTTATCCTTCTTCCCCACCTGCACAATATTGGAGAGCCAAATTGGATGTTAGATTGTCCTAATAAACCCAACTTCCAATAATTTTTGCACATCCTCATTAATCTTGATATCTAACTATGGCTTGTACGTTCTGGTTCCTTGCTTCACAGGTGTGGATCAAGGCATAATGTTCGATTTATAGCAACTCACCTCTTGGTTTAACCTCTCCAACTCTGTGTACTTCCACGTAAAAACATCTTTGTACTCTCGAATAAGCTCAATCGGTCCCTACTTCTTCTCAGAATCAAGGTCCTTTAAAATGAAAATTGGCCTTTGATTCTCTCCAATCTCAGCTAAGTCAATTTTTTCCAACTCTTGCACCTATGACTTTGGGCTATCGGTCATACACTCGGGTTAATATTCTACCTCCTCAATAAACTCGTGAATTTTGGAATTATCAATGACACGACATTTCCCTTTATTATCCACTAGGAAATATTCATATTTCAGGTTAGGCTATTTTTTATCTTCTTCGACTGCCCGCGCAGACCTTCAAAGGCGATATACCAGCCTTCCATCTTCTAGTTATACCTTATATCACTAGCAGTTGGGCAAATAAACTACTTTCCTCTTTCGATCCTTCTCAACTTTTTCTAAACTTGCCCCAAAAAATCTACCAAGGATGCTCTACCACTTCACCTCATGCTCTATCCAGTCAATCCTTGGCTTTATTCTATCTTTTAACTGTTTGGAGATAGTTTGATGCTTAAGAATGACGATGTGTTCCTTCTTAACCCTTTGACCCGCTTTTGCCTCTGCTTCAACATGGTTGCTTACTAGCCCCAACCTTTCTTTGACCGAGGGGACTCTTACTCCCTCCATACGTTATATTATAATGCACGCATCCTCTCTCAGCTCGGTGAAAACTGTAGCATCCACCAAGTGTGCCTCCTCTTAGGCAAACGGCTTCTTAGTTACTTGGATTACTATCTTTGTTCCCTTGATGTTAGCCTTGGCACATTGGTTATATGTGGAGAGAACTAAGCCGTGATAGTGCATCCACACCCTTCCTATCAAAAGGTGGTATTAAGTGGCACTCTCTATAACATGGAACTTGATGTGTGATGTGATATTTCACATTATGATCCTAACATTCACATAACCAATGGATTTTGGAGTTTAATGTCATAACCAAAAATTGCCAATGGCATTGGTATCAACCTTACCATAAATATATTAGCTGCATAGAAAGACCCAATAGGCGTGATATTTATAGAGGCACCCCCGTCCATCAAATCTCATGCAAAGCTTACCCCATTCACACTTGTTGTGATATACAACAACGGGTTATGGGGAAACCTCACTACTCTATCAGCATCCTTGAAATTAATCTTGGGCATAATCTTCATTATTAGTTTGGACATTAGATCCCTCTATCTCAGCTAGGGAACTGCATTTTTCTTCGTGATATCCAATATCCCCTGAGTGATCTCGAGTCTGCTTTCTGAGGCATCCCCACTTGGTCGAAGAGCCACATAAATTTGGGAGACTGCAACACAACTTAATACTCTGAGTTGATTTTTTCATATGCCCTCCCATATTGTATAGTTCCTCCATGTCCCTAGCACTGACTTCATTAGAGGTAATAGTTATATTTTTCCTATAATTTTTAAAGGATGCTTCACACTTGTATTTATGTTCTTTGTTCCTTCACGCAAGCTTGAACTCCTTATCGTAAGTTATCACCCAATTTTCTCTATGGGTTGGCAATAGGTTGTTATTGACATCACCCTGAGGTATTTGCAATATTCCAGCTAATAAGTGATTGCTAATAATCCTCCTCAACGTAAAGTATGAGTTTATTGGGTGGAAAACACACCAATGTACATAGTAATACTTACAATCAACTTGAATATCTGGTCATAATTCATTTTGGGAAGCATCTTTGGGCGTGTAGACTGCCTATCCACAAACCTTGGTCTTATAACAACTAATGGCCTCCTCAACTATGCAACGCAACTATGGAGGATCTTACTTATCTCTCTTAAACTTTATCTTGTTGTCTTTTCATTTACCGCTCCCAGATTTTGTGCCCAATCTGCATAACCCACCCGTGAAGCCTGACCTCTTCTAGCCCCAATTTGTGGTCTAAACATCAGAGGGGTCACGATAGGATTTGGGCAAACAACTAATGAAATATTTCGTGTTGATCTTAAGACGACCATAAATATGCTCTCACATATTTTTTTTGTCAAATAGAAAATATATTTAGGGAGCAAACCCTTCGCACAAAGTTGAAGAAACTTGGATTCCTTGGCCTCCTCTTTCACATCGAGAAACCTTTTTCTGAATCTCTATATATATGCAACTATCTCTTCCCCTAGCCGTTGCTTTTCCCATGCAAGTTGCATGTCCTCCCAAGTGGCCACACTCCTTGGAGTTAAGTGTGAGTACCACATGTAAGCTTTGTGTGTAAGGGATTTAGAGAATTCCCTCAAACATAGCTTTTTGTTGTTACACCGAGCACCTAAGTGCTATATAAATCTCTTAATGTACTCCTTCGAATTTTCCCAATTCCCAGTGTACTTCTAAAATATAGGGGGAATATAATCCTTAGGATATAGATCATTATTGAACTCCTTTAGGTAAGGAGTACTAAAGTCATCTTATATATAGGCAATCTCACTGGCAGTCCGCGAAGAAGCTTCCATCATCTTCAATATTTCCTCATTTATTTCTTCAACAATCAAAGAAGGTGAGGCCACTGCCGCTATTATTGTAACATTTGGTCGAGCGACCAAAGGTGCAACGTCAACTACTATAGGTGTTTCCATGATAGGTGCAATAGGGTAAATATATAGAGAAGGAACTCCACTCGAAGGAACTATAGGGGCGCCATAGGAGTAACAAATGAACTGGATTCTATGGCTGCTCCAAAAGTCGTCACAGCTGTTGGCTTCTGTAAAAACTCCATGAACTTCCCCATCAGATGAGTCATCTGATCTGACCCCATTACTACGCTCATGAAAGCATGCATCACCGTGGAAGCTTCTGTGACAGTTAGAACTTGGGGAACCTCCACCTTGGGCACCCCATCTCTAAGAACCTTCCATTCCCACATTTTTTATTCCTTCCTCTATTAGATCTCATCAAATTTGAGAGTCCGTGTAATGTTATCCTAAGTTATTTGATAAAATAATTGTAAGGACACAAATTTCTAATTGAGTCCCTTATTTTTTTGGCTCAATTCCGGACAAAAACGTTTGAGTCATAGGATAGAATACTTGAACATCCTTCAATCCTATGCAATACTAGAGTTGAAGACGTAACGGCCAAGACTTATAAAGTTTCATCAATTACTGAGTTTCAAGTGTCATGTTTCTACGTCATGAACAACATACTCCATAGTCTCCAAAAGGTATGAATGCATTTCTATATAAATATAGGGAGACTTGGAATAATTTTATATTGGGTGTACTTTTATTTTAAACTAAGGCTTATTTTCAGAAAGTTTCTTTAAAACTTTAAAATAAAGTTTCTGGGCTAAAATGGAATTTTTAAGCTTTCTGTCTCTTCGTTCGAAATTTTCGTTCGAACGAGGTTTGCCAACGACTTCCCTCTGGAAACTCGTTAGATAGTTCGTTTGAACGAAAATGTCGTTCGAACGAGATTTCGACGGGAACAGCTTTTGGCAGCTTTTTGGCACTTTTCCACTACTTTGTCCCACTATTCTTTCACAGAATTTAATGACTTCGGGAACAGAATATTTCTAAGAAATTTTTCCAACTCTTAGAGAGTGTTTGAGAGCTTAATTCTTTCATAAAAAGCTCCCTTGGTGTTTTTTATCCAAATTGATATATTCAAAGAACAAAACCAAGTTTACACCCAATTGTTTGTTTTAATCCATGTCTTTATTTTTATATATATACATCTTGCTTGGAGAGTTTGTTTGGCACCGGATTCATCTCTACCGTAAAAGAGTGTTTGGGTTTGCTTCTACATCCCACAAAGAAGAAGTTTGTTTGCTATGACTTACCCACTTGGAGAAAGGCTCCTTGTTCGGGTGGCGGTGACCGAAAAAGTCCGATCGGTGGATTCCGAGATCGCGATAGAGCTCCGTGGTTATTCGTTAGGTAGAGGTTGATACAAGAATACGCGTCGGGGCTTGAAGGAGTTGAGTCGAGTGTTGTAAGTCATCTTGCTTGTATTTGTAAATTCCGTTCTTAGTGGATTTGAGGCTAGGGCCGTCCGAGGTTTTTTCCCGTTGTGATTTTTTCCTCGTACATCGCGGCGTAGTGATCCATTATTTATTTTATCTTTTGCAATACTCACCTAGAATGCATGCTTAGGTAAAAAGATAAAATTGGTTTATTGATCACTACATGTTTAATTGGTGCTAAATTAGTTTGGGTAATGTTTATGTTAATTTAATTCACGTCGTCACTTAATTTGATAAAATTGGTTTGGCCTAATTTAGTAGTATTGAAAATATGACTTAGGCAAATTTCTAGGACTTGGGTTAAATTGGTTTAAATGAAATATCCATGGGTAGTTTAATTTAATTTCACTTTGGTTTAATTTTAATTTGAAAAGAAATTAAAATTTGGTATTTGTTTAATTTGAACCATCTCTCGCTTTCGCATATTTAAAAGGAGATTGAAATTACTTTTTATAGTAAAGCATTTAAAAATTGGAGCCTTCGCCTTTTTAAGTGATATCAGAGCCGGAGCACTAATTTATCGCGTCAAAGATCCGTTTATCGGCTTTTGTAATTTTTGTGCTCCTTGTATTTTAGGTGGTTCATTTTTTTACTCACTCTCATTTTTTTGTATCTCTCGATGGGACATCTTAATGATAATTTGTCCATTTCCAATGATAATGAAGTTTTTGCTATTCGAGGGGAATTTAATGGGCTTAATAAGTGTAATGAAAAATTAAGAGAATTAAATTTGAGATCTGCAAAAAAAATTAAATTTCTTGAAAATGAAAATTCTTGTTTTAAAGCTAAAGTTGAATTTTTGCAAACCTCACTATCTCAAAAAGATATTTTTTGTTAAAAGATCATGGACATAAATTACAATTTTAATATTTTAGAAAAGTCCAAGAAAGAGAGTGATTGCCGAGAAAAGACTCTTAGGGACAACTTTGCTCACATTGAGGGGGAGCGTGATAACCTTCTAGGTGTAATTGAAAATTTAAAGAAGGAGTCCCGTAAATTTGAGGAGTCTAATTTATTACTTGAATCCAAAATTTTAAAAATGGAAAATGATTTTCAATACTTGAGTAGTAGTTGTAATGGTTCTAGCTCATCTAGTTCAAATACTTTCGTTGCTAAAGCTAAAACCATTGTTTGTTTTAGAGGGTCAACTTTATCCAAGGACTTTAGAAAAGGTCATACCTTAGGTAACTGTAATACCCCGTATTTTTACAGCTTTTAAATTATGGGATTTATTAAATTTAATTGAGATAAATTAATTTAATTTTAATCCGGAATGTTGCTTTAAATATTTACTAGCGTGACGAGAGTTAGTAATTATTGAAAAATTGTTATTTGTTGCATATTACTGGATGAGTATAGTAATATATGATATTTAATTTTATAATATTGTCACGTGTGAATAAAATGACAATTGTGGAAATTTAAGTCGGGACGCGCCTGTGTCGTGTCGGGACTAAATGTGAATTAATATAAGTGAATATTTTATAAGTCATTCGTATGGTCGTTTTGAGTGCGCCAATGCGTCCGGAAGGGTCGAGATAGTCAGAAAAGTGTACCCGGGGGTTTAGTTTGGGTCTCGGGGCGTTTTTAGGCCTAATTAGGTTGGACTTGCACTTATATTATCTATCCAAGAGACTTCGAAGGAGATAGTGGGCACGAGATATTCGATGCCAATGTATGTATAGACTTTGTCAGTATGATTCGGTATGTATCGGGACTTACCGCTGAGCGAAAAGATTTGACGCAGTATTATGTTTGGCACTACGGACTTAGTGATAGGAAGAGTGCATTGTTATATTTATCCTTTAGAGATGTGGGAGTTAATAGTTATACCCTTATTATTAGGGAAGGGAATTTCGAGAATTTCGATCGTATGTATCCGAGGTTTATAGAATGTAATTACCATCAACCAATACGGGACGATAGTGAAATTGGTGAAACGTTCTTTGTTAAGCATAATTACGGGAGAAATTGTAAATTTTCTGTCAAGGGAAGGGATAAAGGGGTATATACTATGGACGGAGGACCTAACGGATTTCGATAACCGACAATGCTAGGTAGTAGTGTATCGGGGGGGTTCCTTGTTTGGATTTCGCTTTGCGAGACATCCCACGCATGAAACTTAGCGTAAGGTTGGAAATAGGGAGACGTTTGGTCACTATTCCATGAGTTCGGTACCCTGGTCGAAATGGGATCAAGTAATTATGTATGTAAGTTGGAAGTTGAATTTTGTTTTAAGGTCATTGGAGCAGGATTTTTATGGTAAGAAAGCATTAAAAGTTATCTCCACGAGTTGAGGGGTGGAACGATGATAAGGAGAATTTAAGAATTTTGATTTCTAGGGTGATTGAGAGTACCCAAATGTCATAACCGCGTACAGAACACAAGGTGAATAAAGAGTTGGAATGATTTTTAGCATGGATTATCTGGAAAGAACATTATATTATACAAAAGAGATGACCTGTAATTATTTTGATGAATAGAGCGTTAGTGATTTATTTTGGTTGTTGTACCTATTTGGGAAAATTGTTGTACTTATCTGAGGAAGGTTGAAAATTATTATTCCTCTTTTATTGTCATGGAATTTGAATGCCCTATCCCTTCTATTCCGTTGAATTTAGTTAGTCCTACAGATGAGTAGCACGTCGTTCGCTCTCACAGGGCGGTCGGAGTGTTGCAAAAATGTGGGCATCTTGATTAACTACAGTTAAAATAGTCTGAGTCGAAAGGACGTGGTAATAGACGTGTGAAATATATGTTTGTGGGACTAGTATAACGAAGTGGAAGTGATAGAGTGTATTAAACGTCACATGAGGTGCGATAATCCATACATAAGTGTGCAATTAGAATAGCACGCCCTAACTTGATTGGAAGGCTGTGGGAAGCCATTCAAGAATTAGTATTCCTTGCATATAGTAGAATTTAATTGTTATGAAGCACACCCGGAGCGGAGTTGTTATTAGTCAAGTGTGAGAGCGACTCACACATATAAAGAGTAATGATGTTAGTATAGTATAAGAGATCCAGAAGTGCGCTTCGTGGAGAGAAGAGCACGGGCGAAACTTTCGGCATACTACAAGGAAGGAAGGGGAGTATTACGTGTCACTTAATGTGAGACATTTCAAGGGAAGAATCGATGTTTAGCGAGACGTAGTGAGTAGTCTCTACATGCACCGCCCATAGGTAAGGTTTGGTAGAAAGAGGAGAATCAGCCAAAGAATTTTGTGTTTATCGAAAATTCCTGAACTTGGAAGAGGTCGGTAAAGACGGTAAAGTTCTTGGATGAGTTGCCATCCTCAAAACAAGACCAAGGGTTTATCCCGAACATGTGAATTAAGTCGCCGAGAAGGAAGTGATTGATATTCCTTTGGGCTGGCTTACAATATTAACTGGTATGCCCCAGACTTCCTTTAAAAGGAAGGATCGCGCCAGTGCATGGTCCGGAGCAGTATAAATTTCTGAATCAGGATGAGATTGGTGAATCCCACCTTTGATATGGGATTTCAGGAACCATCGGAGAAAAGATTTCGTTTTGAGTAGGATGTATCACCCTTAGCCAAATAATGGGCGCACGGTGATTAAAGATTTGTGGATCCACGTGAAGGAGATTTTGGAATCTTGATACGATGATTTCAAGAATGCTCTGCAGAAGCACTCGTACCTGTTGTTGCGTTCAAGGTACTTATTAAGGTTTTGTTATGAAAGAACCCCGACTATTCTCCTTCCGTATGTTTATAGGAGAGTAGGTAATCAGAATTTTTGGATTGGTCGAGAAGACATCCGATAAATGTGGTAGAATTCCACGACTGTTTTAGGCGAGCAAGAGTGATCAAATGTTTGTAATATTTTCTCAGAATGGGAGTTTTGTATATGAATAAACCCGAGTATTTGTCATGTAGTGAGGTGCGGCCTCCTAATGTTAGTGAGATAATAAAATTTATAACTTATAGGCGTGACCTATGCGAATGTTGTCGGTTGGGAGCACAATGTGAAGTGTCTCCAAAGAGAATGCAAAACAATGTTACTGTGAAGAAAAGGCTATAATGATTGAGCGCCGTAATGTGTAGTTAGTTTGTGTACAGAAAAGGATATCCAGAATTGTGCTACCTGATAAGCCTTATTTTTTGAATTTCGGGACGAAATTCAGTTATTAGGGGGGAAGTATGTAATACCCCGTATTTTTATAGCTTTTAAATTATGGGATTTATTAAATTTAATTGAGATAAATTAATTTAATTTTAATCCGGAATGTTGCTTTAAATATTTACTAGCGTGACGAGAGTTAGTAATTATTGAAAATTTGTTATTTGTTGCATATTACTGGATGAGTATAGTAATATATGAGATTTATTTTTATAATATTGTCACGTGTGAATAAAATGACAATTGTGGAAATTTAAGTCGGGACGCGCCTGTGTCGTGTCAGGACTAAATGTGAATTAATATAAGTGAATATTTTATAAGTCATTCGTATGGTCGTTTTGAGTGCGCCAATGCGTCCGGAAGAGTCGAGATAGTCATAAAAGTGTACCCGGGGGTTTAGTTTGGGTCTCGGGGCGTTTTTAGGCCTAATTAGTAACCTGGGAGGGCATTTTGGTCATTTTACATTTTTGGGTAATTAAACCCACGAAAATTAGAGGAGTTATATCAGATACCTAGGTTACCTTCTAGGGTTAGAAACTCTAAACACAAGTGACGGCCATAGGAGAGGAAGGAGAGAACTCTCAAGGCTAATTCAAGGCCGAAACTCAACCGTTTGCACCGCCGCCACCGCCAACGCGTAGATCGCGAGACGGGGAACGCAACCATACCGAATTCGACACCAAATCAGAACGTCGAAAATTCCAGGCAAGTGTTTATCTTTCTTATTTCGTTGATGCATCTTTCATATTGGTTTGGGAATGATTAGGATGAATTGTATGGAAGAAAAACCTAATTTGAGATAGGAAATTGCATGTAGTGATGACTTAAATGATATTTTAGAAACCCTTTGTCATGGAAAGGATTAAGAGTTTGATTAAGAAAAGAGTTCTAATTAGATACAAACACTAAAAATTTTATTCCAGATGATCGGACCATTGGAATCGCTTGAAATTTTAGTATGTTGTAGCGAACGGCGAGACAGGACTGCTGACAAAAATTCAGCTTGATCGAACGGTCGTATTTCTAAAAATATTATTTTTACTAGAGAGTTTTATGTTTTGAGGACTCTTAGAGAGTTTTATATTTTGAGGACTCTTAGAGAGTTTTATATTTTGAGGACTCTTCTAAATAAAAAAAAATTCAATTAAAACTCCATTTTAATTCCGATTTCGAAACCATTTGAAATTCTCATCTTTGAAAATAAAATTCAAAATCCTTTAATGTAAGGCGAAATCTATATTTTTGGGATATCTTACATGAGGGACAATGTAAGTATATGTTAAAGAGAGAGAGACACGTAAGAGAGTTACTTTGGGACAAATGTGTATACCAACTGAATTTTATATTTGGGAGGATAGAATCTGTGAGCGTGATGTAGTAAGTGGAAAAGTTCCTCAAATTAAAGTAAGATGTGAATGGTTATACGTGATAACTATATAATGTGAAATAAATGCGAATGATGTAATTATGGGAATTGAGAACTTACCCATTATTGATATGGTAGTATTAGTATAGTTATATGATTGTGTATGCATATACTATCTATGTGTGAAAATCATGCCCACGCTACTTGCTATCACTGAGGTTTCCGCGCTGGGACAGTCTTATCTCGATGGGACCTTTATGGGGGATATTGACTTGTACCCTAGAAGATAGATATCCTTGGTACAGGCTATCGGAATGATAATTCCGACGGTCTTAAGAGATGCGGGTATGTACTTTCCTCTTAGAGACTTGGAATCTATGCTTCGCCTCATTTTGTTTGTATATAGGTATCCTTGGTACAGGCTATCGCAGTGATAGTTCAGACGGTCCTAAGGGACTTGGAACCTATAGTTTGTGTATGTGTTAATACAATTCGAGAGTGATTCCGAATTTGTATTCCCCTTAATGTGAGTGATATGGGGTTTGGATAGTAGAGTATGCCCGCACCATAGTTATTATGTGGGGTGCTGTTTCGATATATATATTTTCGAGTAGTTAATATATATATATATATATATGAAATTCTAAAATCTGGAACTGTCTACTGTGATGTGATATGTAGGACGTGGTTGATAACTCAAATTATAAATACTTGTGTTGAGAAAGTATAATATGACACTGAAAAACTTTATTGATTTATAAGGTTAAAATGAGAACTTTGGTTACCAATTGAATAGTGTCTTCAAACAATTAAATCGTGAAATTTGGAATCTTACGAGTAATATAAGATAAGTTAAATCATTGGGAAGATTAGTGCGATAAATGATAAGACAAACCGTTGGGAAGGTTAGTGCGATAGGTGTGCACATTAGAAGAAAGGTGAGAATTCCTCAAGAGAGTGACGCACTAATATGTTGTTGCATTGGCTTGTATCAATTTAAATACTTGCTAAACAAATTTTAAATCATATACACTATCGGGCTCTGACCCGTTTTTCTCTCTCTCTCTCTTGTATATATATGTATGTATTACAGGTGCCCAGCCACAAGGGCGTCTTGCTTAGGATCTCTTGGAAGGAACGCGCTGCAGCTTAGGTGGAAGTTGCAGGACTCTTGATTAGACGACTTCGTTCATTCGGATCCACTCTTAGTACTTTCATCTAGTTGGGCATGTGTAGCTCTTTCCATTATTCCGTTGTTATTGGACATTTGTATTTCAGTTATTTCAAGTATTGTTACTATGGGATCTATTCAGTTTGGATGTGTGACTTTAGATTTCGTATGTTGACATTCGATTGACGAATGTATTAAATTAATTGGATTATGTTGTAGAATTTAATGTGGTGTGATTCTTACTTATTGAATGCTGTTATTAAAAGAAATGATTTTTCTTTAAATAAAATTTGGAAAGTATGTATAAAAATGGTTTTGACACTTAGCTTAATTATTTTAGGGTGTTAAATTGGAAAAATTTATTTTACGACAGTGATGCTAAGAATGAACCAACTGTTCACCTTGATTTAATTTAATAAAGGAGTGATCGCCCGGTATTTAATTAGGCAGGGTGTCACAGTAACATTCCTCATGTTTACACATGCTTGCATTGTGGTGGGAAAGGTCACCTTAGGTCATTTTGTTTTGATCTTAAAAGAAGCCCTAGGAAGTCTATGTCTAGCATTTCATTAGTTTTCAAATCCCATCATTTTAAATATACATCTATATGGGTTCGGAAATCATTTTTAGACGCGCTAGATATTAGATTTGTTGATTCTCATTTGCTTTCACATGAAACCTCCCTTGCTAAATTTAAAGGTTGAATGTGCTAGTTGTTTGCATACTCTAGTTTTTTGTGCTTCATATTATATATCATTGCTACGTGTATGCATGTTTAGTCATTGCTTTATTTCATATCTCATGCTAGAAATTTTGACTTGTTTTTCTTTTGTATTATATTTCTTTTTGCATTAAATATAAAATACAAAAAGATTTTGTTTATCATTTATGTTTTACCCTTTTAGTAATTCATGCTTAATGAAAAATACAAATGATTTTTATGTGTCTTTTGAGTAAATTTGTTTTAGGTTAAAAAATTTCAAAAAACTCAAAAAGATTTTATTTCGTGTGTATTTTGGTTTTACGCTCATTTTGTGGCATATGTTTGTGTTTGAATCCTCATTTCGCTTCCATGTGACTATAACTTTTGGTTAGAATTTTAATCCTTGAAATGTTCTTTATCATGCTTACATGGAGTAGCTTAAGTTTGACTTGCTTAATGGATTCACTTTTATATGCCTTTACACACATGCACGAGCTTTTTGAAATTTAACGTCACATGTTATATTTGAGCTTTGTGAGGTGTTCTCCTACCAATCTAGTCATCTACATATTTGTGACCTAGGAGGACTAGTGCATGTCAAAATCCGTTATACGTGAGATTTGTGAGAAATAAAAATATTATATATAAATGTGCACGGAGAAGGGATCCGAAAGGATTTATTATCCTTTATGAATAGTAAGCCACTATTTGCTTGGACTTAAAAGAAATACGTGGTCCAAGGCCTAAAAGAAAATATGGCATTAAAAGAAAAATAATTTGCCAAGGCCTAATTTGTTTAGTTGATTTATTCATTGAAAAGAATAATATATATGCTTATTGAGGGAGTTTGGATGATATATAAACGGTTTGCACAATGTCCGTTTTATCCTAGTTGCACTTTCAATGTCATGACTCTATTGGTTTGTAGAATCATCAACATGATAGGCTTGTATGCATTCTGTTTGTTTGTTCATTAGTTCACTTTATCCTGCCAACATTCTAGTTGATAAAGTTTTGCAATCAAATGCGAACTACGTGAAGACGTTTAAGTGATTGGGTTTTAATTCATTGGTATCTTGTTCACACCCCAACACTTCCGTTTCCATATGACACATTTATGCTATAAGAGTGTGGAAAAACTTATGTTATTTAGTTTGGTATCATTTTGGTGTTTATATCTATATGTGTGTCCTTATGCTTAGTTTGCATACATATGATATTTTGTTTTGAGTCTTTGCCATATTTAGCTAGTCCATCTATGCGTTTAATTCATTTTTGGTATCTATCTTGTTGCGAATTTTGTTTCGATATCACATGCGTAGATTACTATAATTTATTGATATCTTTTGTTCTCGCATCATAGTTGATATTCATATCCTTATGTGGATTAGTTGATTTTTAGTTGCCCGTGTGCTTTAATGTTCTCATCATTTTATGCACATTTGCATGTTTAGCTTGTTATCCCATTCTATTTATCCCTTGTTTAGTTTAAGGGGTCTATATGCTTTAATTGGGGAAGATAAGTTAATGTTTTGATTCTTTAGTCTTTGTTTATTCATGAACAACAAGGGGGAGAATGATAGGGGGAGAAATGGTATCTAAACCTATTATAATCATATCTTAGTTTAGGGAGATTTATCTTAGGGGTAGACATCTTTCTAAGTAGGCCATTTGTTTGATAAAGGGGAGAATTAAGGGGGAGTCCTTATTTATATTGCATTTAATATTTCAATATTCCCTATGCGTTTAATGTGTTTGCTTAAGTGTGCAGGAATTCTTCTATATATGGCAACTTTCTTCATCGTCAAAGATAGTGATCCTTGGGTCTTGAGTCAAGTTTGGGTGGGATGTTTGAGTCTAGTAGAGCTTGAAGTCCCTTTAGGATTTTTGTTTGCTTTTTGTCCCGGAATAGTCAAAGGGGGAGATTTGTAAGGACACAAATTTCCAATTGAGTCCCTTGTTATTTTGGCTCAATTCTGGACAAAAACGTTTGAGTCATAGGATAGAATACTTGACCATCCTTCAAGCCTATGACATACTAGAGTTGAAGATGTAGCGGCCAAGACTTATAAAGTTTCATCAATTGTCGAGTTTCAAGTGTCATGTTTCTACGTCATCAACAACATATTTCATAGTCTCCAAAAGGTACGAATGCATTTCTATATAAATATAGGGAGACTTGGAATAATTTTATATTGGGTGTACTTTTATTTTAAACTAAGGTTTATTTTCAGAAAGTTTTTTAAACTTTAAAGTAAAGTTTCTGGGCTAAAATGGAATTTTTAAGCTTTTTGTATTGTCGTTCGAACGAGTTTTTCGTTCGAATGAGGTTTGCCAACGAATTGCCTCTGGAAACTCGTTAGATAGTCACGAAATGTCGTTCAAACGAGATTTCGACGGGAACAATTTTTGGCAGTTTTTGGCACTTTCCCACTATTTTGTCCCACTATTCTTCCACAAAATTTAATGACTTCGGGAACATAATTTTTCTAAGAACTTTTTCTAACTCCTGGAGAGTGTTTGAGAGCTTAATTCTTTCATAAAAAGTTCCCTTGGTGTTTGTTATCCAAATTGATATATTCAAAGAACAAAACCAAGTTTACACCCAATTGTTTGTTTTAATCTAAGTCTTTATTTATATATATATACATCTTGCTTGGAGAGTTTGTTTGGCACCGGATTCATCTCTACCGTAAAAGAGTGTCTGGGTTTGCTTCTACATCCCACAAAGAAGAAGCTTGATCTCTGTGACTTATCCACTTGGAGAAAGGCTCCTTATTCGGGTGGCGGTGACCGAAAAAGTCTGATCGGTGGATTCCAAGACCACGGTGGAGCTCCGTGGTTATTCGCTAGGCAGAGGTTGATATAAAAAGACGCATCGGGGCTTGAAGGAGTCGAGTCGAGTGTTGTAAGTCATCTTGCTTGTATTTGTAAATTCCGTACATAGTGGATTTGAGGCTAGGGTCTTCCGAGATTTTTTCCCGTTGTGGGTTTTCCTCGTACATCGCGGCGTAGTGATCCATTATTTATTTTATCTTTTGCAATACTCACCTAGAACGCATGCTTAGGTAAAAAGATAAAATTGGTTTATTGATCACTACATGTTTAATTGGTTCTAAATAATTTGGGTAATATTTATGTTAATTTAATTCAAGTCGTCACTTAATTTGATAAAATTGGTTTGGCCTAATTTGGTAGTATTGAAAATATGACTTAGGCAAATTTTTGGTTAAATTGGTTTAAGTGAAATATCCATGTGTAGTTTAATTTAATTTCACTTTGGTTTAATTTTAATTTGAAAAGAAATTAAAATTTGGTATTTGTTTAATTTGAACGATCTCTCGCTTCCGCATATTTAAAAGGAGATTGAAATTACTTTTTGTAGTAAAGCATTTAAGAATTGGGGCCTACGCCTTTTCAATAATACCTCCCCAGCAGAGTCGCCAAATGTAAGAAGGGAGTCCTCTTGATGCTGGGTTGCTTAAGTAAATACAAACTAAGGCTTAACCTCTATTAAATGACGATATATTACTAAACAAGATGCTATTAACAAAAATGAGATGAACTCAAATAAAATAGAACTGAACTCTTTGATAAAACCTCACAAAACAATCGTGTATAACTCAATAATAAGAGATAAATGAACCTTTAAAACAACTAGTTAAAGGGAGAGAAAAGCAAGCACTCTCAGATACACCTTATGTGGGAAGCTCAAACACCAACACAGGTCACAGCTCGATCAAAGCTTAAGTTCTTAGCGATAACGCGTGAGAGTTGTGGTCGCGTAAGGTCACGGTCGTTGTTTTCTGTCTCTCCACGACTATACAAATAAACCTAAATTACTACTACACTTGCGGGGCAAGTAAAGCGGTAAGTCGGGTATCGAAAATCCACAGGGACAAGTTGTTAGAATTCAATTGATTTAATACTCCGAAATAAAAGTGTAAAAGATGATTACAAACTAAAAAGGAAAAGATGCATAAAGGGAAATTATTCATCTAGGCAAGGTATCGAAACTAGATTATGAAAGCAAGTAAAACTATAGGTTGCGTCGAATATCCCTCACCCGGCCTAATTTGTATAAAATGGTTACATGGGTCGACGAGTTATTTATAATGCGTCTCGTTTCGACAGTTAATTGAACCAAGGGTTGTCACACCCCTAAATCCGTATAAAAGCCTAATATGATTTTGGCGTCAACAAATATCCCAAAAAATTGAGCGTGAAAGGTCGTAAGCACGGGACAAACGTGATATGCCCCGTCAAATCTCCTAGGCGCAATAACTAGGACAACGCACCCGAAATACACCCGTAAACACTATCACCAAGCAAAGCAATGCGTTAACCCGAGTGAGTTCCATTCAAACACCGCCTAATTTAAATTACCTAGAAAGCATCTTAAAAATGCGGTAAATGGAAAGCGGTAAATAAACGCGGTAAATCTACACTAGAAAGCAAGTAATCAAAGCATGTAAATAAAGCATGTAAACCTAAATTAGAAAGCTTGTAAATTAACTAGAAAGCAAGAAATGAAGAAATACAAACTATATTAATGGAGAGGATGATGAATAGTCAACTTACATACCAAAAAGGGTGTCAATCTTAAGAGAAATGAAGAAGAACTAACCAAAATCACCCAAACCCTAACCTATTCTAAGCTAAAATTGTTTTTTTTATCTGTATATTACATCAAAATGGGTATTTATCGTAAGTTGGAAAAAGTAAGGGAAAAAGGAAAGAAAGAGGAAAGAGCCCAAAATATCTGCAATAATCGGTCGACCGGGTCCAAGGGACCGGTCGACCGGTCCCTCTTGAAAAAGACCACTGTCTCCTTCCCACGGCAAAATCCCAAGATGTGGTCGACCGACCCCCTAGGCGCGGTCGACCGGTACTCTATTTTCTACAAATCTTTGGTCATCATGAGGGGGAAAAGGTCAATTACAGAATCGAGCATATCTTCTTCGTCCGAACTCCAAACGGCGCACCGTTTGCGGCCACACGATGCTAACTCAACGAACTACACGTACGTTGAATTTCCATGAGTCGGATAAGAAATGAGAATTGACTACATTGCCCTTGAATTAGCGTTCGATGACAAAACTTCTCCGAAATGCAATGGATCCTCACTTTTAGCGTTCCAATACCTACAAATACACAATTAACCCCTACAAAACATGTATATATCCAAATCTAAGGTTGTCTGGTTAAGGAGAATAAATATAGGCATTTAGGACCGTAAAAGTTCTAGAATGCATAAAGAAATAGGGGAGAAATATGTAATATTTGATACGAATCAGACCCCCTAACTTAAACATTGCTAGTCCCTAGTAATGAAATAAACAAAACCAGACCACAGAGGGTGGTAAAAGACGTATTTATGCATCGAAATGTAAATGCCACTTTTGTAGGGAGCACGATTGCATTTAGCATATGCAATAAGCCGTTAAACCCCTAGGTCACCCTAGTGGACGAGTGTCATCTTGTGAGGGTTTTCAGGGATGATACCCACAAGCATCACATGGTTTCCTCAAAAATATGCCCAACCCAACATGCGACAATTCCAAAAAAACCGAAAAAGATTTCATATGAATTATTAGCAAAGTGAATGAATTCACACAAAAGTCTGAATCATTAACATTATAGAATGCACCTCATAGAATTGAAACCTGAAAATGTGGGAGGGGGGCGAGCACATGCAAAGTGTGATTTGACGAAAACTTATATAAACCGGATAAATGTTAAAGCAAGCATACATTAAATCCTCACGGGAATTACACTCATCAAGCGAAATCACTCGAAACATGGAGGTAACACACGAAACATGCGGGCTAAAGAGTAAATGTAAATGGAAACTAGGCCGCACACATGTCACAAATGAAGAACGCTATATATAAACTTAAAAACTATAATCTCAATGAAAGAAACCGAACATTAAAAGAGGCGAAATGCATTTTCACAGATTATCAAAACTATTATGACTTTTAAATTACATCAACCTAAGATCAGATAGGACTTTAATAGGGTTGTAATGCAGGTTAGGCTAGGGTACGAAACGAAGGAATGTATGTAAGGATTCAAAGTGTTCGGGATGAAAACTCGGGATAATGGGCAAATGCGGCCAATATCAAAATTGGAAAACAAGTTCCAAAAAGGCATTGAATATATCATCGGGGAGAGTAATCAAAGATTGTTGAACACTATACAACATTTACAACTTTCTCTTTCTTTTCTTTTCTTCTTTTTTTTCATTTTTTCTTTTGTTTTCTTTTGCTTTTTGCTTTCTCTTTTTCATCACTTTTTTCACTACTTTCTTTTCTTTACTTTTCAAACTCTCGTATGCCTAAATTTTACCCGACATCATAACAACATCATTCAATCACATGTAACATTCCAAACAATGGTATGGAAAGTGTATATATGGGCTAAAACTCCAATTTATAGTTGGTTATGGGATTTTGGGTTATGAAACGAACGGCTAATATTTAGGCTCAAAGGGGTTAACGAGGGTAAACATATAAGCTGAGGTTAAGGCCAATATGGGTGATATAACAAAGAGGGCATATGATCATTACACAAAGTTTATGCAATTCTCGAGTCAAAACAATAAATGAAAATCATGATCAAGTAACACATTTCAAGTGTGAACTCAATTAATGAATGATCAAATGAAAGAATAGAGAGATTACCAACGACTTCAACGTTTTCAATGAGAAAAGAATAGTGTATAACACTCACAAACGATGAAAGGTACAAAACTTACTCGGTGTAAGTATATACAATGCAACAAAAGATTACCGAGTTATAAAAATCTTAAACCAAATCAATATAACCATAAAAGTGCATGTGCTCATGGGATTAAAGTTTAATTCATAAAGTTATTCATAATATCAATAATGGAGACTAAAGTTTAATAACTTCTAAAATCGAGAACATACATCATTGGGTTGTCAATTAGATCGGGCAATTATTAAAATTTATCATCCATGTGAGCAAAAACATGGACTAAAAACAGAAATGGATAGAATATCCCACACCCCCTAACTTAAAACTTGAGATTGTCCTCAGTGTGAATTAAGAACCAAGTTAAGAGAGGAAAAGAGCGACAATACCCAAAATTGGAGCGATCCCCATAAGAACAAGTCTAAAGAATCTACAAAATAAGTTAGTACCGAGCATAGCGAAAACAAATAATAAAAAGTTAACCAATTGCACTAGATTAAATTAAAAAGGAAAGAAAAAATAAAGAAAGAAAGAATAAAAAGTTAACTCTATACAACCTATTATTTAGGCCTCACTAACTATATACTAGAAGTCTAAATAGCTGAGGGTCCACCATAAGAACGATTTGACTTGGAGGATAACAGGTGTACCCTCACATATAATCATGCCCTCCGATAAATATGAATTCCGTTTGAACAACGGAAGGCATGTGTAAGGCAGAAGAATTGAACCATCGCCAATTAAAATTTTTGGTGGGACGATGGGGGGTTTGTATTGAACGGGTGACAAAAACAAGTGGGGACCGAGAACAGCCGAATATACTCCCAAGGATTTTGAAGTTGGAATGGGAGGCGGCGCACACAAAGGCAAAGATGCGATCATGGCGGGCGACTCGAGAAAGTACTCCTCATCGGCGAAAAGGTTTAAAACATTAAAGTTTGAAACCGAATCATCGGGTACTTGTTCCCGTGTGATAATTGAGAATGAAAATGGGGATGAAAGAAGTTCAAACTCATGAGATGAATCACCATCGCATGAAGTTTGAGTTTCGAATGAAATAATATCATTTTCAATGAAATGTTCTTCTTTGGGGACCAAAGAAGAAATCTTTGCATTGCAAATAGATATTACGTCATTTTTATCCTCACTTTCAATATCTATTACGAGATGGGAAAAGTCTAGAATGGCTTGTTCCAAAGTAGGTACAAGTACCTCATTTGGTTCAAAACATTCCTAGACCTCGAAAGTATCGAAAGCAAAATCGTCGTCGGACTCAAAAAGTAAATCCAAGTCATGTTCCCACGAACGATTTTCTTCCCGATAAGGATTATCAATTTTCTCATTCTCATACATACGCAAGCCCTCACCGAATGTCATGGGTCGAGGTGCGGATGCATGAAAATGGGAACTTTGAAAATTACCATCGGACTTAGACAAAAACTCATTATAATAGGAATTTTGAAAACTATTCGAATTCGTTTCATAATTCCTATTATAAGGAGGTAAAGACCCAAAATCATTGTCATCATCATCAAAATTCTAATAACCTAAGTTTTGACTTTCGTTATACTGACCCAAAGTCATATTTGAATTTGTTATACTTTGGGATTCTAAGTATTCACCGAAAGTCATAGGTTTGCGAGAATTTTGAGAATTATAACAAGGATTACCGAAAGAATTGGAATAAGACATGCTTACCCCAAAAATGGCTCAAGTGGCGGATTGCACAAAGTAAGTGCGCGCGGGAAAAATTTGAGCATTTCTAAGTGCTCAAATGTGAAAGTCCTACAAAATATTAGCAAATAATACAAATAGAAAAAAAATACGATGAAATACTAAATCAAATAAAGTCTAAAGAAAACTAGTCCCCGACAACGGCGCCAGTTTGATAAAGCGCGAGAGTTGTGGTCGTGTAAGGCCACAGTTGTTGTTTTCTGTTTTGCCACGACTATACAAACAAACCTAAATTACTACTACACTTGTGGGGCCAGTAGAGCGGTAAGTCGGGTATCAAAAATCCACAAGGACAAGTTGTTAGAATTCAATTGATTTAATAGTCCGAAATAAAAGTGTAAAAGATGATTACAAACTAAAAAGGAAAAGATGCATAAAGGAAAATTATTAATCTAGGCAAGGTATTGAAACTAGATTATGAAAGCGAGTAAAACTATAGGTTGCGTCGAATATCCCTCACCCGGTCTAATTTGTATAAAATGGTTACATGGGTCGACGAGTTATTTATAATGCGTCTCGTTTCGATAGTTAATTGAACCAAGGGTTGTCACGCCCCTAAATCCGCATAAAAGTCTAATATGATTTTGGCGTCAATAAATATCTCAAAAAATTGCGCACGAAAGGTCGTAAGCACGGGACATACATGATATGCCCCGTCAAATCTCCTAGGTCCAATAACTAAGACAACGCACCCGAAATAAACTCGTAAACACTATCACCAAGAAAAGCAACGCGTTAACCCAAGTGAGTTCCATTCAAACACAACCTAATTTAAATTACCTAGAAAGCATCATAAAAACACGATAAACGAAAAGCGGTAAATAAACGTGGTAAATCTACACTAGATAGCAAGTAGTCAAAGCATGTAAACCTAAATTAGAAAGCTTGTAAATTAACTAGGAAGCAAGAAATACCAACTATATTAATGGAGAGGATGATGAATAGTCAACTTACATACCAAAAAGGGTGTCAATCCTAAGAGAAATGGAGAAGAACTAGCCAAAATCACCCAAACCTTAATCTATTTAAGCTAAAATCGTTTTTTTTTATCTGTTTATTACATCAAAATGGGTATTTATGGTAAGCTGGAAAAAGTAAGGGAAAAGGAAAGAAAGAGGAAAGAGCCCAAAATATCTGCAATAACCGGTCGACCGGGTCTAGGGGACCGGTCGACCGGTCTCTCTTGAATAAGCCCGCTGTCTGTTTTCTACAAATCTTTGGTCATCATGAGGGGGAAAAGGTCCATTACAGAATCGGGCATATCTTCTTTGTCCGAACTCCAAACGGCGCACCGTTTGAAGCCACACGACGCTAACTCAACGAACTAAGCATCGGTGGAATTTCCAAGAGCCTGATAAGAAATGAGAATTGACTACAACGCCTTTGAATTAGCGTTCGATGACAAAACTTCTCCGAAATGCAATGGATCCTCACTTTTAGCGTTCCAATACCTACAAATACACAATTAACCCCTACAAAACATGTATATATCCAAATCTAAGGTTGTCTGGTTAAGGAGAATAAATATAGGCATTTAGGACCGTAAAAGTTCTAGAATGCATAAAGAAATAGGGGAGAAATATGTAATATTTGATACGAATCAGACCCCCTAACTTAAACATTGCTAGTCCCTAGTAATGAAATAAACAAAACCAGACCACAGAGGGTGGTAAAAGACGTATTTATGCATCGAAATGTAAATGCCACTTTTGTAGGGAGCACGATTGCATTTAGCATATGCAATAAGCCGTTAAACCCCTAGGTCACCCTAGTGGACGAGTGTCATCTTGTGAGGGTTTTCAGGGATGATACCCACAAGCATCACATGGTTTCCTCAAAAATATGCCCAACCCAACATGCGACAATTCCAAAAAAACCGAAAAAGATTTCATATGAATTATTAGCAAAGTGAATGAATTCACACAAAAGTCTGAATCATTAACATTATAGAATGCACCTCATAGAATTGAAACCTGAAAATGTGGGAGGGGGGCGAGCACATGCAAAGTGTGATTTGACGAAAACTTATATAAACCGGATAAATGTTAAAGCAAGCATACATTAAATCCTCACGGGAATTACACTCATCAAGCGAAATCACTCGAAACATGGAGGTAACACACGAAACATGCGGGCTAAAGAGTAAATGTAAATGGAAACTAGGTCGAACACATGTCACAAATGAAGAACGCTATATATAAACTTAAAAACTATAATCTCAATGAAAGAAACCGAACATTAAAAGAGGCGAAATGCATTTTCACAGATTATCAAAACTATTATGACTTTTAAATTACATCAACCTAAGATCAGATAGGACTTTAATAGGGTTGTAATGCAGGTTAGGTTAGGGTTCGAAACGAAGGAATGTATGTACGGATTCAGAGTGTTCGGGATGAAAACTCGGGATAATGGGCAAATGCGGGCAATATCAAAATTGGAAAATAAGTTCCATAAAGGCATTGAATATATCATCGGGGAGAGTAATCAAAGATTGTTGAACACTATACAACATTTACAACTTTCTCTTTCTTTTCTTTTCTTCTTTTTTTTCATTTTTTCTTTTGTTTTCTTTTGCTTTTTGCTTTCTCTTTTTCATCACTTTTTTCACTACTTTCTTTTCTTTACTTTTCAAACTCTCGTATGCCTAAATTTTACCCGACATCATAACAACATCATTCAATCACATGTAACATTCCAAACAATGGTATGGAAAGTGTATATATGGGCTAAAACTCCAATTTATAGTTGGTTATGGGATTTTGGGTTATGAAACGAACGGCTAATATTTAGGCTCAAAGGGGTTAACGAGGGTAAACATATAAGCTGAGGTTAAGGCCAATATGGGTGATATAACAAAGAGGGCATATGATCATTACACAAAGTTTATGCAATTCTCGAGTCAAAACAATAAATGAAAATCATGATCAAGTAACACATTTCAAGTGTGAACTCAATTAATGAATGATCAAATGAAAGAATAGAGAGATTACCAACGACTTCAACGTTTTCAATGAGAAAAGAATAGTGTATAACACTCACAAACGATGAAAGGTACAAAACTTACTCGGTGTAAGTATATACAATGCAACAAAAGATTACCGAGTTATAAAAATCTTAAACCAAATCAATATAACCATAAAAGTGCATGTGCTCATGGGATTAAAGTTTAATTCATAAAGTTATTCATAATATCAATAATGGAGACTAAAGTCTAATAACTTCTAAAATCGAGAACATACATCATTGGGTTGTCAATTAGATCGGGCAATTATTAAAATTTATCATCCATGTGAGCAAAAACATGGACTAAAAACAGAAATGGATAGAATATCCCACACCCCCTAACTTAAAACTTGAGATTGTCCTCAGTGTGAATTAAGAACCAAGTTAAGAGAGGAAAAGAGCGACAATACCCAAAATTGGAGCGATCCCCATAAGAACAAGTCTAAAGAATCTACAAAATAAGTTAGTACCGAGCATAGCGAAAACAAATAATAAAAAGTTAACCAATTGCACTAGATTAAATTAAAAAGGAAAGAAAAAATAAAGAAAGAAAGAATAAAAAGTTAACTCTATACAACCTATTATTTAGGCCTCACTAACTATATACTAGAAGTCTAAATAGCTGAGGGTCCACCATAAGAACGATTTGACTTGGAGGATAACAGGTGTACCCTCACATATAATCATGCCCTCCGATAAATATGAATTCCGTTTGAACAACGGAAGGCATGTGTAAGGCAGAAGAATTGAACCATCGCCAATTAAAATTTTTGGTGGGACGATGGGGGGTTTGTATTGAACGGGTGACAAAAACAAGTGGGGACCGAGAACAGCCGAATATACTCCCAAGGATTTTGAAGTTGGAATGGGAGGCGGCGCACACAAAGGCAAAGATGCGATCATGGCGGGCGACTCGAGAAAGTACTCCTCATCGGCGAAAAGGTTTAAAACATTAAAGTTTGAAACCGAATCATCGGGTACTTGTTCCCGTGTGATAATTGAGAATGAAAATGGGGATGAAAGAAGTTCAAACTCATGAGATGAATCATCACCGCATGGAGTTTGAGTTTCGAATGAAATAATATCATTTTCAATGAAATGTTCTTCTTTGGGGACCAAAGAAGAAATCATTTCATTGCAAATAGATATTACGTCATTTTCATCCTCACTTTCAATATCTATTACGAGATGGGAAAAGTCTAGAATGGCTTGTTCCAAAGTAGGTACAAGTACCTCATTTGGTTCAAAACATTCCTCGACCTCGAAAGTCTCGAAAGCAAAATCGTCGTCGGACTCAAAAAGTAAATCCAAGTCATGTTCCCACGAACGATTTTCTTCCCGATAACAATTTTCAATTTTCTCATTCTCATACATACGCAAGCCCTCACTGAATGTCATTGGTCGAGGTGCGGATGCATGAAAATGGGAACTTTGAAAATTACCATCGGACTTAGACGAAAACTCATTATAATAGGAATTTTGAAAACTATTCGAATTCGTTTCATAATTCCTATTATAAGGAGGTAAAGACCCAAAATCATTGTCATCATCATCAAAATTCTAATAACCTAAGTTTTGACTTTCGTTATACTGGCCCAAAGTCATATTTGGATTTTTATACTTTGGGATTCTAAGTATTCACCGAAAGTCATAGGTTCGCGAGAATTTTGAGAATTATAACAAGGATTACCGAAAGAATTGGAATAAGACATGCTTACTCCAAAAATGGCTCAAGTGGCGGATTACACAAAGTAAGTGCGCGCGAGAAAAATTCGAGCGTTTCTAAGTGCTCAAATGTGGAAGTCCTGCAAAATATTAGCAAATAATACAAATAGAAAAAAAATACGATGAAATACAAAATCAAATGAAGTCTAAAGCAAACTAGTCCCCGACAACGGCGCCATTTTGATAACGCGCGAGAGTTGTGGTCGTGTAAGGCCACAGTTGTTGTTTTCTGTCTCGCCACGACTATAAAAACAAACCTAAATTACTACTACACTTGCGGGGCCAGTAGAGCGGTAAGTCGGGTATCGAAAATCCACAGGGACAAGTTGTTAGAATTCAATTGATTTAATAGTCCGAAATAAAAGTGTAAAAGATGATTACAAACTAAAAAGGAAAAGATGCATAAAGGAAAATTATTAATCTAGGCAAGGTATTGAAACTAGATTATGAGAGCAAGTAAAACTATAGGTTGCGTCGAATATCCCTCACCCGACCTAATTTGTATAAAATGGTTACATGGGTCGACGAGTTATTTATAATGCGTCTCGTTTCGATAGTTAATTGAACCAATGGTTGTCACGCCCCTAAATCCGCATAAAAGCCTAATATGATTTTGGCGTCAACAAATATCAAGAAAAATTGCGCACGAAAGGTCGTAAGCATGGGACATACATGATATTCCCCGTCAAATCTCCTAGTTCCAATAACTAAGACAACGCACCCGAAATAAACTCGTAAACACTATCACCAAGAAAAGCAACGCGTTAACCCGAGTGAGTTCCATTCAAGCACAACCTAATTTAAATTACCTAGAAAGCATCTTAAATACGCGATAAACGGAAAGCGGTAAATAAACGCGGTAAATCTACACTAGAAAGCAACTAATCAAAGCATGTAAACCTAAATTAGAAAGCTTGTAAATTAACAAGAAAGCAAGAAATACCAACTATATTAATGGAGAGGATGATGAATAGTCAACTTACATACAAAAAGGGTGTCAATCCTAAGAGAAATGAAGAAGAACTAACCAAAATCATTCAAACCCTAACCTATTCCAAGCTAAAATCGTTTTTTTATCTGTTAATTACATCAAAATGGGTATTTATAGTAAGTTGGAAAAAGTAAAGGAAAAAGGAAAGAATGAGGAAAGAGCCCAAAATATCTGCAATAACCAGTCGATCGGGTCCAAGGGACCGGTCGACCGGTCTCTCTTGAATAAGCCCATTGTCTCCTTCCCACGGAAAAAACCCAAAATGCGGTCGACCGCCCCCCTGGGCGCGATCGACCGGTACTCTATTTTCTACAATTCTTTGGTCATCATGAGGGGGAAAAGGTCCATTCCAGAATCGGACATATCTTCTTCGTCCGAACTCCAAACGATGCACCGTTCACCACCACACGATGCTAACTCAACGAGATACGCATCCGTGCGATTTCCATGAGCCGGATAAGAAATATGAATTGACTATAATTCCCTTGAAGTAGAGTTCGACGACGAAACTTCTTCGAAATGCAACGGATCCTCACTTTTAGCGTTCCAATAGCTACAAAAGCACAATTAACCCCTGCAAAACATGTATATCACCAAATCCACAGTTGTCTAGGTAATGAGCATAAATATAGGCATTTAGGATATTAAAAGTGCTAGAATACATAAATATATAGGGGAGAAATATGTAATATTTGATACGAATCACACCCCCTAACTTAAACATTACTAGTCCCTAGTAATGATACAAAAAAAAACAGACCACAGAGGGCGGTACAAGATGTATATATGCATCGAAATATAAATGACACTATCGTAGGGAGCACGATTGCATTTAGCATATGTAATAAGTTGTTAAACCCCTAGGTCACCCTAGTGGACGAGTGTCGTCCTGTGAGGGTTTTTAGGGATGATACCCATAAACATCACATGGTTTCCTCAAAAATATGCCCAACCCAACATGCGACAAGCCCAACAAAAGGAAAAATGATTTCATATGCATTATTGGCAAAGTGAATGAATTCACACAAAAGTCCGAATCATTAACATTATAGAATGCACCTCATAGAATTGAAACCTTAAAATCTGGGAGGGGACGAGCACATGTAAAGTGTGATTTAGCGAAAACTTATATAAACTGGATAAACGTTAAAGCAAGCATACATTCAATCCTCATGGGCATTACACTCATCAAGCGAAATAACTCGAAACAGGGAGATAACACACGGAACATGCGGGCTAAAGAGTAAATGTAAATGGAAACTAGGCCACACACATGTAACAAATGAAGAACGCTATATTTAAACTTAAAAACTGTAATCTCAATGAAATATACCGCACATTAAAAGAGGCGAAATGCGTTTTTACAGATTATCAAAACTATTATGACTTTTAAATTACATCAACCTAAGATCATGTAGGTTAGGTTAAGGTACCAAACGAAGGAATGTATGTACGGATTCAAAGTGTCCGGGATGAAAACTCGGGATAATGGGAAAATGCGGGCAATATCAAAATTGGAAAACAAGTTCCAAAAAGGCATTGAATATATCAGCGGGGAGAGTAATCAAAGCTTATTGAACACTATACAACATTTACAACTTTCTCTTTCTTTTATTTTCTTCTTTTTTTTCATTTTTTCTTTTGTTTTCTTTTGCTTTTTGCTTTCTCTTTTTCATAACTTTTTTTCACTACTTTCTTTTCTTTACTTTTCAAACTCTCGTATGCCTAAATTGCAGCCGACATCATAACAACATCATTCAATCCCATGTAACATTCCAAACAAAGGTATAGAAAGTGTATATATGGTCTACAACTCCAATTTAGAGTTGGTTATGGGATTTTGGGTTATGAAACGAACGGCTAATATTTAGGCTCAAAGGGGTTAACGAGGGTAAACATATAAGGTGAGGTTAAGGCTAATATGATAGAACAAAGAGGGCCTATGATCATTACATAAAGTTTATGCAATTCTCGAGTCAAAACAATAAATGAAAATCATGATCAAGTAACACATTTCAAGTGTGAACTCAATTAATGAACGATCAAATGAAAGAATAGAGAGATTACCAACGAATTCAACGTTTTCAATGAGAAAAAAAAGTGTATAACACTCACAAACGACGAAAGGTACAAAGCTTACTCGGTGTAAGTATATACCATGCAACAAAAGATTACCGAGTTATAAAAATCTTAAACCAAATCAATATAACCAAAAAAGTGCATGTGCTCATGGGATTAAAGTTTAATTCATGAAGTTATTCATAATATCAATAATGGAGACTAAAGTCTAATAAATTCTAAAATCGAGAACATGCATCATTGGGTTGTCAATTAGATCGGGCAATTATTGAAATTTATCATCGGAAACAAAGGCAAAAAGGAGAAAAAGGAAAGAAAATCTTTTTGAAAATTTTGAATTTTTCTAAGAAAAGCATACTAAGTAACTAACATGTGAGCAAAAACATGGACTAAAAACAGAAATGGATAGAATATCCCACACCCCCTAACTAAAAACTTGACATTGTCCTCAATGTGAATTAAGAACCAAGTTAAGAGAGGAAAATAGTGATATTACCAAAAATTGGAGCGATCCCCATAAGAACAAGTCCAAAGAATCTACAAAACAAGTTAGTACCGAGCATAGAGAAAACATATAATAAAAAGTTAACTAATTACACTAGATTAAATTAAAAAGGAAAGAAAAAATAAAGAAAGAAAGTATAAAAATCTAACTATATACAACCTACTATTTAGGCCTCACACTAACTATACACTAGAAGTCTAAATAGGTGAGCGTCCGCCATAAGAACGATTTGACTTTGGAAGATAACCGATGTACCCTCACATACAAGCATGCCCTCCGAAAATATGAATTCCGTTTGAATAACGGAAGGCATGTGTAAGGCGGAAGAAATGAACCATCGTCAATTAAAAGTTTTGGTGGGACGATGGGGGGTTTCGATTGAACGGGTGACAAAAGCAAGTGGGGACCGAGAAAAGCTGAATATCCACCCAAGGATTTTGACATTGGAATGGAATGCGGATCACACAAAGGCAAAGATACGATCGTGGAGGGCGACTCGAGCAAGTACTCCTCATCGGCAAAAAGGTTTAAAACATTAAAGTTTGAAACCGAATCATCGGGTACTTGTTCCGGTGTGAAAGTAGAGAATGAAAATGGGGATGAAAGAAATTCAAACTCATGAGATGAATCATCATCGCATGAAGTTTGAGTTTCGAATGAAATAATATAATTTTCAATGAAATGTTCTTCTTTGGGGACCAAAGAAGAAATCATTTCATTGCAAATAGATATTACGTCATTTTCATCCTCACTTTCAATATCTATTACAAGATGGTCAAAGTCTAGAATGGCTTGTTCCAAAGTAGGTACAAGTACCTCGTTTGGTTTAAAACATTCCTCGACCTCAAAAGTCTCGGAAGCAAAATCGTCGTCGGACTCAAAAAGTAAATCCAAGTCATGTTCCCACGAACGATTTTCTTCCCGATAACGATTTTCAATTTTCTCATTCTCATACATACGCAAGCCCTCACCAAATGTCATGGGTCCAGGTGCGGATGCATGAAAATGGGAACTTTGAAAATTACCATCGGACTTAAACGAAAACTCAATATAATAGGAATTTTAAAAACTATTCGAATTCGTTTCAAAATTCCTATTATAAGGGGGTAAAGGCCCAAAATCATTGTCATCATCATCAAAATTCTAATAACCTAAGTTTTGACTTTCGTTATACTGGCCCAAAGTCATATTTGGATTTGTTATACTTTGGGATTCTAAGTATTCACCAAAAGTCATAGGTTTGCGAGCATTTTGAGAATTCTAACAAGGATTACCGAAAGAATTGGAATAAGACACGCTTACCCCAAGAATGGCTCAAGTGGCGGATTCCACAAAGTAAGTGCGCGCAGGAAAAATTCGAGCATTTCTAAGTGCTCAAACGTGGAAGTCCTGCAAAATATTACCAGATAATACAAATAGGAAAAAAATACGAAGAAATACTAAATCAAATAAAGTCTAAAACAAACTTGTCCCCGATAATGGCACCATTTTGATAACATGCAAGAGTTGTGGTTGCGTAAGGCCACAGTTGTTGTTTTTTGTCTCGCCGTGACTATACAAACAAACCTTAATTACTACTACACTTGCGGGGCAAGTAGAGCGGTAAGTCGGGTATCGAAAATCCACAGGGACAAGTTGTTAGAATTCAATTGATTTAATACTCCGAAATAAAAGTGTAAAAGATGATTACACACTAAAAAGGAAAAGATGCATAAAAGGAAATTATTAATTTAGGCAAGGTATTTAAACTAGATTATGAAAGTGAATAAAACTATAGGTTGCGTCGAATATCCCTCACCCGGCCTAATTTGTATAAAATGGTTACATGGGTCGACGAGTTATTTAGAATGCGTCTCGTTTCGACAGTTAATTGAACCAATGGTTGTCATGCCCCTAAATCCTCATAAAAGCCTAATATGATTTTGGCGTTAACAAATATCCTGGAAAATTGCGCATGAAAGGTCGTAAGCATGGGACATACATGATATGCCCCGTCAAATCTCCTAGGCGCAATAACTAGGACAACGCACCCGAAATAAACCCATAAACACTATCACCAAGCAAAGCAAGGCATTAACCCGAGTGAGCTCCATTCAAACACAACATAATTTAAATAACCTAGAAAGCATCTTAAAAATGCGGTAAATGAAAAGCGGTAAATAAACGTGGTAAATCTGCACTAGAAAGCAAGTAATCAAAGTATGTAATTAAAGAATGTAAACCTAAATTAGAAAGATTGTAAATTAACTAGAAAGCAAGAAATGAAGAAATACAAACTATATTAATAGAGAGGATGATGAATATTCAACTTACATACCAAAAAGGGTGTCAATCTTAAGAGAAATGAAGAAGAACTAACCAAAATCACCCAAACCCTATCCTATTCTAATATAAAATCATTTTTTATCTGTTTATTACATCAAAATGGGTATTTATAGTAAGTTGGAAAAAGTAAGGGAAAAGGGAAAGAAAGAGGAAAGAGCCCAAAACATCTGCAAAAACCGGTCGATCAGGTCCAGGGGACCGGTCGACCGATCCCTCTTGAATAAGCCCAATGTCTCCTTCCCACGGTAAAATCCCAAAATGTGGTCGACCGCCCCCCTGAGCGCGATCGACCGGCACTCTATTTTCTGCAATTCTTTGGTCATCATGAGGGGGAAAAGGTCCATTACGAAACCAAGCATATCTTCTTCGTTCGAACTCCAAACAACGCACCGTTTGTGACCACACGATGCTAACTCAATGAACTACGCATCCGTGGAATTTCCATGAGCCGGATAAGAAATGTGAATTGATTAAAATGCCCTTGAAGTAGCGTCCGATGACAAAACTTCTCTAAAATGCAACGGATCCTCACTTTTAGCTTTCTAATACCTACAAAAGCACAATTAACCCCTGCAAAATATGTATATCTCCAAATCCAAGGTTGTCTGGTTAATAAGCATAAATATAGGCATTTAGGACCGTAAAAGCGATAGAATGCATAAAGAAATAGGGGAGAAATATGCAATATTTGATACGAATCACTTAGTACGAATGCTTTTAATCGGAGTTCATTAATGGTGGATGATAAATGCTTTGGTTTTGTAGTAAGTCTCTCTCTCTCTCGTTTTATGACAATCTGATGATAATAACGATAATGACCATCCCTCTCTCATGGGATGGTTGGGATATTTATATAGTTAGTCCCCACTCGAGTGTAATCTCAGTTTCAATAAATGAAAAAGGTAACCCCTAGTACCTTTACCTCATTAGCATTTTATGTGAAAATGTGTTAACGTACCCTTACATTATAGGCATTAAATGCCAACAGACAACTTTCATGGCTAACTATGTGTTAGGCGGTTATCACAATAGTGGTAATCTTCCTAACTAACTGACATCCCCCAAGACACCACGACTTAGTCAAGTTTGGATTGGGCATCGGGTAGGCCATGCGTGATGTCACACAAGACAAATGTTACTTTTGGTAAGGGACTATTTGGCATATAATCCAAAGGGTGATGAGACTCTTGGTTGCTCACATAATGCTCTATCGGGTTATGCTCCCTCGGTGTTTCACCTGGTGTGTCTTGAGTGGTTAAGACATATCTTAATGTCATTTTTCTTTTGAATCCTCCAAATCAGTTCCCTTGCAGGTTCCCACGATGAGATTCTTCGATAGAGAATGATATCTCTCCCAAGCCCTGCCAGACTTTGTCTCTCGCAATACCGATTAACCTCACCCACACATTACAATACATCTCATAAAACTACAATATGTCTTACCTATACATAACTTAAGTACAAATGAAAATACAAAGTGTCCACAAATAGCTCCTCTGGGAAGCTTCCTCGTTGCCCCCTTCAACTACTTGAAACAGCTTACTTGTTTTCTTCATTTTTTACTAAAGCTAGCATATGGGCCCGCTCACGGAAATTCGTGCCTTTCTTTAATTGTGTGGGTTATCTCTAATTACAATCTTTAATATTTAAGCTCCCCTACACAAGATGGCTACGTTCAAGATACAAGACCTGCATTAGGAGATTCAACAGTGATTAAGCAAGGGATTATATGGAAGAGTACGCCTTCGTCGGGAGATCTAGTTGTTCTGTGAAAAATAATGACGTTTTACTCTAATTATGTGTGGACTATTGGTAACTGAACAAATCGGATCTCCTAACCTAAATTAGTGAAGCGTGACACTCTCAGGATTTGAGAATTTTGGTGACTCTACCATTGGACTTCCTAGAACCCTTTTTGAGGTCAAAACAAAATTTCCTAAGATGACATTTTCGACCACAATGTGAGCATTTAAAGACCCGACGAAAAGTAGTACTTAATCATTGACGTTTGAAAGTGTTCCTAAGGGTGGCATTGCATGAAATTGGTTTTTTTCCCTCCTTCCTTAGTTTAGTGGGACACTCACTTGCCCTATGGCCATAACCCTCACAACCATAACATCTATTTGACTCGTCCCTATTAAGACCATCATTATACTTCGTAGGAAATTTCTTGGCTTTATTGTATTTATACTTATCAAATTTCTTAAAATCCTTTTTGATATTATCTTTATTAAACTTAAGAAATTTTCTAAACTTCCTAGCAAACATAGCCATATCCTCCGAGTCGATATCACTCTCATCATCCGAAACTTGTTTCTCCTCCTTTTGGGCTTTCAAAGCGATGAACTTTTATTTCTTCTTCTCGTTCTTGGAGGTAAACATGTCAAGTTCATAGGTTTGTAAGTCACCTACGAGCTCTTTAAGTTTCGTAGAGGCTGAAGTGGGTAAAGAATTTAAAACAATAACTTTTGGAATAAATCTATTAGGTAATGACATCAAAATTTTCTTTACAACACTTATGTCGAGTATCTTTTCTCCCATATTAAAAGATGAATTAAAGTATCAGTAAGTCTAGCTTAGAACTCATCAAAAGTCTCACTTTCTAACATTTTAATATTTCAAATTGAGTGGTAAGGTTTTGGAGTTTCGAAGCTTTAACGATACTTGTTCCCTTATGGGCGAGTTGAACAATATAACATGCCTCCTTAGACGTTTCACGCGTCATAATACGGTGAAACTCATTCGGTGTGACCGCACTAAAAAGAGTATTTAAACCACGGGAATTAAAATTAGATAGTTTAAGATCATTCTCACTCTATCTTTCTACGGGTTTAAGAATATGCACATTTTCATGTAGACACATAGGTGGGGACCACCCATTAACTATAGATTGCTTAACCCTATCATCTAAGTACTTAAGTGCCGACCTTATACGCGCTTTCCAATACGCGTAGTTGGAACCATTAATACAGGGAATTTTGAAAACGGTAAATTTTCCATTCTATAAAGCAAAAATTTTGACAAAGGATCTTAACGCGATAATTTAGCGTTCCTGCTCTAATACCACTTGATGATAATATGAGATGGTTCATTCTCTAAACTCTATGCTATGATACCCCAATTTTAAAATTACCAAGTAAAGATGGTTCAGTTATATTCCAAATTAAAATTCTTTTCAAATTTTAATTTCTTCAAAATTAAAATTAACTTAAGAAATATTTCAACTTAACTTAAACAAAGTTAATTCCAATCTTACTTTTAAATTCAAGGTAATTAAACTCAAGTCCAAAATAGCCTAACAAAAATTAATTCATGATTAAATATAGGCCAAACAAATTAAACATTAATTTTGCTAAATTAATTTTCTGACTTGAATTAAATTAAACTAAAATTACACAAATGTTAATGAGCATCAAATTACAAGAAGTTGTGATTTAAACCAAATTTTTATCTTGACTAACCTAGCATGAATCTAAATGATATTTTACAAGATAAAATAAATCACAAACTCACTATGCCACGATGTACGAGGAAACCCCACAATGGGAAAAACCTCGGACAGCCCTGCCTACAAGTCCACTAAGTATGGTATGTTTATAAATATAAGACAAGAGACTTACATCAGACGACTCGACTCCGTCCAAGACTCGTCGCTCCTTCTTGCATCAACCTCCGCCTAGTTGACAACTCTGAAGTCCACTAGAATCTTGGAGTCCACAAATGGGACACAACTCCGTCAAGTACAAACGATGGCCTTTCCACCGTTGTAAACCACAACGCATTAAACAAACGAACTCCTCCATAGAAACATTTCTTTTATGGGATGAGAAAAATAATCCGGTGCCAAAACATTTCCAAGCAAAGATATATAAGTAGAAACTTGGATTAAACTAAATTATGGGTGTAAAACTTGTGTTTTAAAGATTCTATCTCATGAAAACTCAAAAACACACCAAAATTGAAATTTTTGGAATATGAATATATATATACACACACACATACAAATATACCAATAATGCACACGCACATATACATAGGTATAAACACCACACACGACACAAAATACATTAAGCTTTCCACTCTCATATGGCAAAAATATTTCTAAATACATGTGATAAACGAAAGTGAAGGGGTGTGAACTAGAGACTAAAGAACTATAGACCCAATCACCTAAACATGTTCACGAAGTTCTCATTTGATTGCAAAACTTTATCACACTTGAATATAGCCTCATGTGACAAGATAAAGTGAACTCATGGAAAAAACATACACAATGCACACAACCCTAGAATTTTAATGATTCTACAAACCAATAGAGTCATGACAAGAGTAGCTTAACTAGGATACAAAGTCATTGTGCAAACCCATTGATATATCTAACCAAACTTCCTCATTAATATTCTTTTTCTCTCTTTTTTTTTAATTTTTTTTATGAACATACCAACTAAATAATAAGGCCTTGGCTAATTTTTTTAATGCCATATTTTTTAGGCTAAGTTTCAATTGTGGCTTTTCACGCAAAGTAATTTCGTCTTTTGCAGCTCGATTTTAATGATAAACAAGTACAACATCGGATACATATTTTTCTAATTTTAAATTCGGGAAACAGCTATTACATGCACAAATCCTCCATAGTCATAGCAACATGTAGATGACTAAATTGATAGGAGAACATCTCACTTTGCTTAAATAGACATGTGAAGTTACATTTCAAGTGAGCTCGTGCATGTGTGAATCGAGAAATATAGAAAGAGAATCCATTAAGCAAAACAAAATCAAACTACTCTATGCAAGTATGATAAAGAACACTTTAACGATTGAAAATCTTAACCAAAAGCTCTAGCCACATGGAAGCGGATAAGATATTGGATTCAAACACAAGTATATGCCATATAAAGTATGTCAAACTAAAATACACAAAAAAAAATATTTTTGAGTTTTTCAAAAATTTTAACCAACAAAAAAATTATCTCAAAAGAAAAACAAAAAAAATCTTTTTGTATTTTTCAATGAGACCAAACAAAATGAAATAAAATACAAAAGATACACATACCATATTTCTAGCATAATATTTATAATGAATCATAGATTAGAACAATGACACATAGACATACAACTAGTAAGAATATATCAGCATGCACATAAGCTAGTGTATGTAAACAAAGCTAACACATTTAACCTTTAGATTTAGCAAGGGAGGTATTACGTGCAAGCAAATGAGAATAAAAAATCCTATCTTATAAAGATGCCAAATCAGATCTCCTAACCCAAACTAGTGAAGCGTGACACTCTAGGGATTTGGGAATTTTGATGACTCTACCATTGGACTTCCTATAACCCTTTTTGAGGTCAAAAACAAAATTTCCTAAGATGACATTTTCGACCATAATGTGAGAATTTAAAGACCCGACGAAAAGTAGTACTTAAGGATTGACCTTTGAAAGTGTTCCAAGTAGATTCTCTTAAATTTAAGGTTTTGGCTTTATTAGTTGAGTCATTTTGAGTATCAAAGACAATACCACACAAGTCATTTTTAATTTGGACGGTTCCAAGAATTTTATCTAATTTTTCGGAACTACATTCCAAATCAAATTTGACCCTACTTGAATCTCTCAACTTCTCTTCTAACTCTAAAATTCTAGATTCAAGTAAACACTTACTCTCTTCAAACCCAGGAAGCTCTTTCTTCATATCCTCCATTAAACCTCTAAGGCTATCTCTCTCACCTTTTACATACTCAAGCGTCTCACGAAGAGCTCTCTCACGTATCCCAATGTCTTTCACTAAAGCACTCTCATTATTAATCCTGGCACGTTCTCTCAAAAAATCTTCCAACTTCAAGTTAGCCCTTTTATTTTAATTGATTCCTTATACAACTCTTGAAAGGCCATTTAAAGCTCACTCTCCTCTACCTCCTCTTCATTCTCACTCTCACTTTCTTCTCCACTATCTAAGCCAACAATTTTTTAGGATTCACAAACCATGGCCTCGGAAGTGTCATGTGTTAAGATGTCATCATTGGATGATTTCTCACTTTCACTTACATGACTTGCCATGAACGCGATAAAATTGCGCTCAATGGGGGAATCGGGTCCCTCTTCCTTTTCACTATCACTAAGGATGGCACTATATGAAATTGGTTGGTTGCCCTCCCTCCTTAGTTTAGTGGGACACATTCTTGCCCTATGGCCATAACCCTCACAACCATAACATTAATTCGACTCGTCCCTATTAAGATCTTCATTATACTTTGTAGGGAATTTCTCGGATTTATTTTATTTAGACTTATCAAAATTCTTAAAATCCTTTTTGATATTATCTTTATTAAACTTAAGAAATTTTCTGAACTTCCTAGCAAACATAGCCATATCCTTGGAGCCGATATCACTTTCATCATCCGAAACTTATTTTTCCTCCTTTTGGGCTTTCAAAGCGATGCCCCTTTCTTTCTTCTTCTTCTTATTCTTGGAGGTAAACGTGTCAACTTCATAGGTTTGTAAGTCACCTACGAGCTCTTAAGTTTCGTAGAGGTTAAAGTGGGTAAAGAATTTAAAACGTTCACTTTTGGAATAAATCTATTAGGTAATGACCACAAAATTTCCTTTACAACACGATTTTTGGGTATCTTTTCTCCCAAATTAAAATATGAATTAATGCATCGAAAAGTCTAGCTTAGAACTCATCAAAAGTTTCACTTTCTAACATTTTAATGTTTCAAATTGAGTGGTAGGGTTTTGGAGTTTCGAAGCTTTAACGATACTTGTTCCCTCATGGGTGAGTTGCAGAATATTGCATGCCTCCTTGAACGTTTCACACGTCATAATCCGATGTGACCGCACTAAAAAGGGCATTTAAAACACGGGAATTAAAATTAGCTAGTTTAAGACATATGCATATTTTCATGTAGACACGTAGGTGGGGACTACCCATTAACTACGGATTGCCAAAACCTATCATTTAAGGACTTAAGTGTCGATCTCATACGCGCTTTCCAATATGCATAGTTGGAAGCATAAAAAACAGGGAATTTTGAAAACAGTGAATTTTCCATTTTATAAAGCAAAAATTTTGACAAAGGATCTTAACGCGATAATTTAGCGTTCCTGTGGTATCATAATGTGAGTTGGTGAATTCTCTAAACTCTATGCTATGATACCCCAATTTTAAAATTACCAAGTAAATATGGTTCAGTTATATTCCAAATTAATTTTTTTTTTCAAATTTTAATTTCTTCAAAATTAAAATTAACTCAAGAAATATTTGAACTTAACATAAACAAAGTTAATTACAATTTTACTTTTAAATTCAAGTTAATTCAACTCAAGTCCAAAATAGCCTAACAAAAATTAATTCGGGATTAAATATAGGCCAAACAAATTAAACACCAATTTTGCTAAATTGATTTTCTTACTTGAATTAAATTAAACTAAAATTACCCAAATGTTAATTAGCACCAAATTACAAGAAGTTATGATTAAACCAAATTTTTATCTTGATTAACCTAGCATGCAACTAAGTGATATTTTGAATGATAAAATAAATCACAAACACCCTATGCCGCAATGTACGAGGAAAACCCACAATGGAAAAAATCTTGGACGACCCTGCCTACAAGTCCACTAAGTATGGTATGTTTACAAATACAAGGCAAGAGACTTACATCACATGACTCGACTCCATCCAAGCCTCGGTGTTCCTTATTGCATTAACCTCCGCCTAGTTGAAAACTCCGGAGTCCACCGAAATCTTAGAATCCACTAATGGGGAACAACTCCGTTAAGTACAAACGATGGCCTTTCCACCGTTGTAAATCGCAACGCATCAAACAAACGAACTCCTCTGTAGAATCATTTCTTTTATCGGATGAGAAAAGTAACCTGGTGCCAAAACATCTCCAAGCAAAGATAAATAAGTAGAAGCTTGTATTGAACTAAACTATGTGTGTAAAACTTGTGTTCTGAAGATTCTATATCATGAAAACTCAAAAACACACAAATATTGAACTTTTTGGAATATGAATATTTTCTTTATTTCTCTCACAAAACTCTCCAAAAGGTCTCTTGAAAAAGTGTCCACGAAACTAGTTAAAAATTGCTGGAAAAACTAGGTTAGTGCAAAGTTATAGAAAACAGCCAGAGAAAAAAACTTACCGCCACAGTGTCGTTTTAATGACGTTAGAGGTCGTTCGAACGACATTGTTCTAACGAAAATTCAGAGGAAAAATAGGCCAAAACTCGTTGGAATATTCTCATTCGAACGATAAAACTACTAATTTTGCACAAAGTTATTTGAACCTCTTTAGATGTTCGTTCAAATGACCTGGGATTTTCATTCGAATGAGATCCCAGTTTCGTTTGAACAACATTACAGAAAATCCAGCTTTTCCATTTTAAGCCCAAAACTTTTATACAAAGTACTTAAATGATTTTTCGCGATAAATAAAGTCGTGTAAAAATGGTTTATAAGAAATACACCCAAAATTAAATTTCCAAGTCTCAACAAATATAATAAATGCATTTATACCTTTTAGAGACCTTGGATTGATATAATGTTGATGACGCGAAACATGGCACTTGAAAATCGGTAATGATGAGACTTTAATACTTGGTCGCTTCATCTTTAACATATGCGTGTCATAGGCTTGAAAGGATACAACATGAACATCTATCCTATAACTCAAATTATTTTGTCCGGAATTAAGCCAATACTACAAATTGATTCTATTGGAAATTTGCCCTTATACAAATTTGAGAGGATAGAATTTGGGAATGTGCTTTCGATCTTAAAGGGCATTGGGATCAAAACTTATCGCTCGTGGAGTTTTATTACAATAATAGTTATTAAGAAAACTATTGGTATGGCACCTTATAAGGCATTATATGGGTGACCATGTCATTCTCCAAGCTTTTGGTTGTATTCAGGGAACACAAAATGTTCATCCCATACATTATTTAGGACACCTCGGAGTCGATGATACTCACCCGATCACAGATAAAAACATAACAACATCGGCACAAGAGCTACACTGGCTAGAGGAAGAGAAAGCTAGAGTTTTAGGTGGGGGACGAGGATCTCCGTGATGAAGGGAGTAGTCAGATTTGGATCCAAGGTGAAGTTCAATCCCCATTGTTGATACCAAAAATTATCCATCTTAAGGGACTATTCAGATACTGACACGTGTTAAACAGTAGGAGATTAATCCTAGTCATTAAGGATGGAATACCGACCAACTTGAGGAAAACTGACCAACTCTAGGAATACCGAGCAACTCCAAGAAGGCTGACCAACGTGACAGGCAAACACCAACAGTTGTATATATTAATGATTGTACAGAGGTAAATTTCTATGATATAAAGACATTCCATCTTTTGATATTCCATCCCTTATAAACCCCGTGAGGACTATAAATACATTGTAAACCCTACATATAGGGGGACACAAAAAGAGAGGCAACTGAATAACCCCAAAGCAATACACAATAGTGGATGTCGGCTCTTTCTTTAAGCCGAACCACTTTAAAAATCTATTGTCTCTTATTTTTATTTATTTGTGATCAATTAATTAGCCTAGTCTAGTTTTTTGCATCAACAGATTGCCGTCGTCTATGGGAACGATATTTATAATTGATATCACTCAATCAAACACCTATATGGCATAAATTCCCTAATCAAGTCTCAGGAACAAAGGTATTATGCCTACTCCTTCTGCTCCTCCATCTGCAAATGATTTAACTGGGATTCTGGTCAGTCTTGCAAGAGGCCATGCAAGATACTATCAGGCAACTTGCACAAACCCTTCAAACTGGAGCACCTGTTTTATCTTCTTAAGGAAGTATGCCGCCACCCCCACCAAGAGGTGGTCGGCGTAGCCATTCAACATCAGCAAGATATGTCTCTATCATCCAAGGTCAGCTTTATTACTCAGGACATCAGAATCTTTCCATACGCAGCCTTATTCTCCAAAAAGGCCAAGCGCATTAGAAAGATTAAGTCGAGCATCTCCCCTTGATTACAGGTGGAGATGTAGGAGGAGGAAATCATATAGTAGAGAAAAAAGTTTACCTCCATAAGGCACAAGCTTGCTCGTATATATAGAGGATCAACCTTGTAGAGGAGGATCGGCTAAGGAAGGTAAACAAAGAAAAACTAGTAATTGGTTTCTCTAAAAATGACCTTTCAGGAGTACTATATCCTCACGACGACTCACTGGTAATCAAACCCAGAAAGGAATAAATCATTGTCTCTAGAGTATTAGTAGATAATGGTAGCTCCTAGGATATTATATTTTATCCTTATTTCAGTAACTTGGATTTTAAACTTAACCAATTAGAGCCTTATCATCGACCACTAATAGGCTTTGCAGGTGTGAAATTCTTCCCTTTGGGAACCATTAAAATGGAGGTGATGATAGGCACTTAGCCAACTAGCCGAACAGAGAAGATTCGTTTCTTTGTAATGGATAAAAACGTCCATTCAACTTACAATATAATCAAAGGAAGAGTAGGGATAAAGAAGTTCGAGGCAATACTATCCACAGTTCATCAGTGTATAAAATTCCCTATAAATTTTGGTGTGGGAATTGTGAAAGGTGATCAAAAATTAGCTCAGGAATATTATTATTCTTCTGTCGAGCAAGAAGACTTAGAAGAAATAAAGAAGAAAACCGCACCTACCAAGTGGATACTCTAGAACTTGATGAAGAATCTGAGGTTGAAACCTTAGATCCAAGAGAAGAAACAGAGATGGTAAAGGGATAGGTTATAGAAGCAATTGAAAGCATTATGTTAGATGATGATAAACTAGAACGGGACAACATTGGGTCATGTTCTTAAATAGGAACTACTGAGCTTCCTTAAGCAGAGAAAGCATGCGTTTGCCTGGAGTTATGAAGACATGCCTAAGATATATCTCAATTCCTTTATCATGAGCTCAACGTAAACAAAGAAGTTAAACCAGTCAAATAAAGTCGAAGAGTGTTCAGCCCCGAGAAGAACCAAGCCATACAGGAAGAGGTCAAAAAGCTTCAGAAAGTAGCTTTTATTAATGAAGTGAAATATTCAGACTGGTTGGCCAATGTAGTTATGGTTAAAAAGAAAAATAATAAGTGGGGAATGTGTGTCGACTTCATGGATTTAAATAAAACCTGCCCAAAGGATCATTTTCCTTTACCCCGAATAGATTAGCTCGTGGATGCTACATCAAGAGATGAGCTTCTCAGCTTTATGGATGCTTATTCGGGTTATAACCAGATAAAAATAAAACCTAAAGACAGGGAATTCACTTCTTGCATCACTCCTCGAGGAACATACTGTTATAATGTTATGCCTTTTGGTTTGAAAAATTCAGGTGCCACATATCAAAGGCTGGTCAATAAGGTGTTCGAGAAATAAATAAGCAAGAATATGGAAGTCTATGTAGATGATATGCTCACAAAGAGAAAAAAGGCATCTGATCATATTACAGACCTCAGCCAGTCTTTTGATCAACTTGAGAAGCACCAGATAAAGCCGAATCCGACCAAATGTGTTTTTGGAGTACAAAAGGGAATGTTCCTCGGGTACATAGTGAATCAAAGGGGAATTAAAGAAAATCCAAATAAGATCAAGGCACTAATTGAAATGTAATCCCCGACTTGCAAGAAGTATGTGCAAAGACAAATTGGACGAGTAGCAGCCTTGAACATATTTGTGTCCCGAGCTACAGATAGATGTCTGTCGTTCTTTAAAGTTCTCAAAAAAAGTGTTGAATGGAATGAAGAATGTGAAAAAGCTTTTGGGAAGTTGAAAAAGTATTTAGGATCTCCTCCATTGCTCTCCCGACTAATCACATGTGAAAAGTTATACTTGTACTTGGTTATTTCTGAATTGGCAATAAGTTCAGCATTGATTCGAGAAGAGAATGGAATTTAAAAACGTGTCTACTATACCAGTAAGGCTTTTCGAGGAGAAGAAATTAGATACCCTCATTTGGAGAAATTGGCATTGGCATTGAATGAAGCATCTAAACGCGTGAAAACCTATTTCCAAGCCCATACAATCATAGTTTACACTGATATGCCTCTAAGGCAGGCTTTGCATAAACCAGAGAAATCTGGTAGATTTATGTACTGGGTTATGGAACTTGGGGGTATGATATCATATATGAACCAAGGTCTTCTTTGAAAGGCCAAGAAGTGGAAGATTTCATAGCTGAGTTCACCTACTTTGAATTCCCCGAGCAACAAAGTGATCAGCCAGAACAAGAATCAGGAGAAGGTAATGTTACCAAAAAAAACTCCCGAAAGACTTTCTTTAGAAGAAGTGAGTGCAGACCTACCAGACTCTTCTTCCCGAACACAGGAGATGACCAGAAAGTATGAAGAAGCAAAGAAAAAAGTATTCCACTATGGGAGTTTGACAGATCAAGCATTCGAAATCAACGCCCCCCTATAAAACATATATATTGATGGATCATCTTGTTCAACCGGCAGTGAAGCGGATGTAATACTTAACACTCCTCATATTGAGTATGCACTACAGTTTCAATTCCAGGCTTCAAATAATGAAGCAAGGTATGAAGCTCTTATTGTAGGTGTAAGTTCTTAAAACGTGATTAGGAATGTTAATTATATGATTAAGTATAAGTTATAAGTTGATGCAGGGTGTTAAACATGTTAATTATCATATTTGGGGGATGCATACTCATGTGATATATGTGTTGGTTGCATTTGATGTTAATCGAGCTTATGATCGGGGATAACTTGTTTAGATCATATGATTAGTTATGTGGTTAAATGCATCATGAAAATATGTTCTTCATACATCATTATGATTATAAAATTAAACCAAGGTGTTGGTCCAAAATTGGCGATGTTAGGTCGCCAAATGTGAAAGTTTTGAGATTTTTGGTAATTTGATACTCTTTCGTTCGGCCCCAAATTAGGCATACTAATTGTATGATTTGGGGAAAACACAAAATATGGAAGTTGTATATATATGAGTTAATTTTATAACATAACAAGCGGTGCATCAAACGGACATTCGAGTGAGAAGATATTGTCTTTTTACGAACGGGGGGTAAAGTGGTCATTTAGCTTTAAATGATATTTTGTCTTATATGGCGCCACATGTCATATTTTGGTTGGATCAAGGGGTGACCTTATGCCGACTTTAAACCATTAAGATGACCTCCTCATTCAGCCAAACTTGTTCAGGAGAAAGTTTGGCCTGAGGAGAAAGAACCGGGGAGCTTAGGAAGGGAAAAGCGAGGACAAGTTGGAGAAAAATCCATAGGAAATTACGAAAAATCCCTTAAGGTGGGAAAGAGGATTAACACTACGATACCAAGAAAATAGTTTTGGTATTAATTTTAGTATTAAATTAAAGGTGAGTGACTTGTCCTATGAAATATATTTGCTTATATTTTCATTTAGAATTGTGTAGTTAAATACATGTGTGATGATGCTTATGGAGTGATGTGGTGTTATGAAACATATGCGTATGATTAAAAATATTAAATGATGTCATCTAATGTTATGGACTGAGGTGGGACCTCTATCTAATGTTAAGGACTGTGGATTAAAAATGTTAAATGATGGTATCTAATGTTATGGACTCAGGTGAGACCTCAATCTAATGTTAAGAAATGTGGTGGGTCCTACGGGATGCGGCGGCCCCGTTAATCCAACTTAAAGGTTTATTGTACTCTAGCCTAATTATGGGATGTGGTATTCCCATTAACTAGGAGTTAATTGGACTGGCGGGTCCAGGCTTGCGAGTGTTACACAATTCCTGTTGGGTTATAACATTAGAAAATAAAAATGGTCATTCAAATTGGTTATATGTGTAATATATGTGTGGTATATGGTCATTCACTAAGACTCTATTGCTTATACTCCTATAATGTTATGTTTCAGGTATGCCTATAGTTTGGAGTTCACTGCCACATTAGTACCATAAAATGGGGAAGTGGCGGATGTTTAATATAGGTTGAATATCAACAAGTTTTGGGGGTTAATGTTAAACTAAAGAACTTTTGTATGTAAAGTTGTTCAGTACTTGTAAATTACATGTTAAGGTAGTTATGCTTTCATCCAAATATGCTTTTGAAAAAGAAAAAAAATGGTACTATTTTCAGAGAGAATTAAAGTAAAGTATTGTTTAAGGGAATTTATCTCTAAATAAAAGGTTGATTTTAAGTTAATTAAGTCGGGGCGCGACAACTTGGTATCAAAGCATGGTTATTAGGTTTTGGACAGGGTGTGAGGGTCTAGATTAGCAGTGGATGTAAAAACTGTGTTGAGTCATAAGTATTCAATTTTTAAAGGATACAAATAAGTATGTTAGATTCTCAAGACATGGACACGAGGGTCTTGTTATTAAGTTTTAAATTGATTGTATTGACTAAGATCTATCAGTTATACATATATATTGTTGTGTGGGATATGAAGTGTAAGGATCTTACAGGAAAGGAAATAAGATGTTAAGGTTTATTCGGGGAGGACAGCGAATACATGTATTTTAATATGAAGCATTACATTGTTTTATATGTTGTATGGACAAATGTGTACTAAAGGAAAAATTTTAAAGACACAATGTGGTATACAAATTATGAAGTATTGGAGGTGATCTCTCCCTATGCTGGTATATGTGGACTTAAGTAGTGTTACATATATCATTATGAATGGGTGCTCTCCTCATCTGTATGGGAGAGTGATATACGGGAACACATATTCCATTAAAGGATGAGAAGTGAGAAGAATTATTGTTACATGATTCTACTGAGACTTAAATTGTTGGAGTGTGAATAAAAATGAATATTCACATAGTAGAGGTTAAATGAGAAGGTTAGTAGTTGTATATGTTTATATTTAATATGTGAAAAGGGTATGAAATTCAATAACTAGTCGATATATCGCAAATGATCAGAATATGAATTCATAGTGAATTATTACAAGTAGAATAAAGAGTAATGAGAGTTGAGATGTACGTCTTTAATAGTATGAGTACATGTAGTGGATATTACTCTTGTGATGTTTTGAAAAGCTTATACGAGTAGTAAAGTTGAGATAAGGTGTTAAAGAGTTGGAAGTTTAAAAATATAAAGGAATCATTTTAGGAGTATATGTTGTGTATTATGGCAAGGAATTTCTTATCGGGTGAAAGGTAAGAATTATTTATGAGAATTGAAGATGTAATTGGGAATAAGGGGTGGAGAATTATTGATATCTAGTGTATATGATAACTGAGTACGAGTTATTAAATAAGAAAAAAGGGATTGAGTTTATGTTTATACTCAATATCAGCAAAACCTAATGGTATGTGGCCATGATGAAATATAAATGTAGTATGTTGGGGTGTGATAAATATTTGATAAAATATAATCGGGGCTAAATGAGACGTTCACAGTTAATTAATACATGAGGTTTAAACCTTAACTAATGACGAGTAAGGAATAAGGTATAAGTATGGTTAAAGTTTTAAGTGGTGATGTTACATTTAACATTCATGTTACTAAACGGGTAAGATGAGTGTATTAATGATGTTGCGTAAGACTATAATGTTAAAAGGATTGGGGTAAGATTATGATTGTAATATTATTGTGTTGGATAAATGACTAGTTAAAGGTCATTGTACGTTAGTTAAAGAACAATCAAATGATACTGAAAATAGGAATATAGTGAGAAGTTATATTGAGTTCACAGTGCATGACTGCACAAGATACATAAAAGTGAATAAGGAATATTGGTTAAAAATATACATTTGGTAAATGATTGTTCATTATCGATATGTGGAAAGTAGTGAGGCTATGTTTATATTAAGGATCGTAAGAACGATATTTAACATACTCTAAAACTTCAGAGATGATACGGATAGTAGTCAAAGTCGAACGCATATATTTGGTATTGAGTGGAAGATGAGAAGATGACATGTAATACGTTGGTATTGTAATATGATGTTTATCATTTGAAGTAATGAATGGAAGTTGGAGAGATGAACTATAAGAAGTTGGTCTTGTAATAGAATATTTATTATTTGAAATGTTACACGATGATAAGGATGGACGGTGGGAATGAAGTGAGAAACGTAAATAATGATGTTTGGTTTATTAAGAATGTTCACTCATTGTTAATATAAGAGGATACAACCAATAATCTATTATGTGTGATTTTTAACATAGGTATATAAAGGTATGACATAATATATGAGTTGGGAATTGACTTTTATTGATAAGAAATCATTAGACGATTATCCTTACATATGAATGAGAAAGACGCTTATGTGTTGATAGATCCTGGTTCTACAAATTCGTTGTGTTTTGATTTATCTATTGTATCTTAATAAACCACTATCATCATTAGATTCTAGTTTAGCTATTATTACTCCAGTCGGGAGGATTGGTTTTTATTGATAGGGTATGTAGGGAGTGTATGGTGCGAATAAGTGAAAAGGAGTTGTTAATTGACTTACTACCTTTCGATATGCGTGACTTTGATGTGATATTAGGCATGGATTGGTTGTCCTCCTATCATGTATAGATTGTTTTAGAAAGGATGTAGTGTTTTGGTTACCGAGTGAACCTGAATTTAAATTTAGAGGGGAACGGAATGTCACCTGCGTATTGTTTTACAGACCTTGCGAGAGAAGAAATTATATACTAAATTTTCTAAATGTGAATTTTGGACCAAAGTAGTATTTTTGGGGCATGTTATTTTTGCTGATGGAAATTGTGTTGCTTGAAAAGAAGATGGATGGAATTTATAAAGGATTATAACTACACAATACATCACCATTCGGGTAAGGCTAATGTTGTTGCTGATGCTTTGAGTAGAAAATCGCTAGGCAGAGTATCATGTATTTATTGTGTTCTAGTTGACCTGCTGAGAGAGTTAACTTTAATGGGGATGAAATTAACTTTGAATGAGTCTTGTGGAATACTAGAGCATTTAAATGTTAGACATATGCTAATAGACTGGATACGAACATCTCAAGCAGGGCATATAGAATTGGAGAAAATTAAAGACAATCTGAAAAGGGTAAAGAAATTGAATTTTTTATTTGTAATAATGACATTGTTATGTATGATAACCGTTATCCGTACCTAATGTTCTTAATTTAAGGACAACGATTTTAAAGGAGGCCCATTGCTCTTTATATGTTATGCATCCAATAAACACATAACTTTATAGAAATTTGAAACAATATTATTGGTGGTCGGGAATGAAACACGACATTGTAGATTTTGTTGCTAGATGTCTAGTTTGCCAACAAGTGAAGGTAGAGCATAAGAAGCCTAGTGGTTTACTACAATCCTTACCTATTCCTGAGTGGAAATAGGAGCATGTTACTACCGATTTTGTTATAGGTTTATCAAAATCATCCTGAGGGTTTGATTCTATTTGGGTTATCGTTGATAGATTAACTAAGTCTGCACAATTTCTTCCTGTTAAAGCTACTTATTCCATGGATAGATATGCCAAAATATATGTGAGTGAGATAATTAGATTGCAAAGTGAACCTGTTTCTATTATCTCTTACTGAAATCCTAAATTTACTTCACACTTTTAGCCTAGTTTACAACAAGTTTTGGGGACTAAATTGAAATTTAGTACATCTTTTCATTCTCGGACTGATGGGCAGTCAGAGAGAATGATCCAGACACTCGAAGACTTGTTACGAATTTATGTATTAAAGTTCAAGGGAAGTTAGGATGAACACTTATTACTAATAGAGTTGCTTATAATATTAGTTATCATTTGAGTATTTAAATGGATCTTTATGAAGCCTTGTATAGGAGGAAGTGCAGGACCCCAGTGTGTTGGACCAAAGTAGGAGAACGAAAAACTACTTGGGCCAGAAATTTTACAACCGACTTAGAAGATAAATCTTATTCATAATCACTTGAAGGCAGTGCAAAGTAGACAAAAAGGTTATGCAGACAACATAATAAAGGAACTAAAATTTGAGGAAGGTGATCAAGTATTCCTACGTGTTTATCCTTGGAGAAGGGTTATGAGATTTTAGAACAAGGGCAAAATTAAGTCCTAGGTACGTTGGCTGTTATTGAATAGTGAAACGAGTTGGAATCGTAGCTTAAAAATTGGCTTTTCTACAAGAATTGTTTCGGATACATGATGTTTTTCATGCATCAATGTTACGTAAGTATGCGCCTGATGCTTCACCTGTGTTTCTTTCACAACCGATAGAGCTTAAAGATGACTTGACCTACGTGGAGGGACCGATCACTAAATTTAAATAAAAAAAGTAGATGTTATGTAATAAAAACTATTTTGTTAGTTAAGGTAATGTGGAAAAGTAAAATGTGGAGTATGACACATAGGAAAGAGAGAATAACATAAAGGTATAATATCCTCATCTGTTTGGTAAGTTCATATGCGTTAAATTTCGAGAATGAAATTTTTATAAGAGAGCTAGAATTGTAAGGCCCTAAAACGTGATTAGGAATGTTAATTATATGATTAAGTATAAGTTATAAGTTATAAGTTTATGAGGGGTGTTAAACATGTTAATTATCATATTTGGGGGATGCATACTCATGTGATATATGTGTTGGTTGCATTAGATGTTAATCGAGCTTATGATCGGGGATAACTTGTTTATATCATATGATTAGTTATGTGGTTAAATGCATCATGAAAATATGTTCTTCACATATCATTATGGTTATAAAACTAAACCAAGGTGTTGGTCGAAAATTGGTGATGTTAGGTCACCAAATGTGAAAGTTTTGAGATTTTTGGTAAATTAATACTCTTCTGTTCGGGCCCAAATTAGGCATACTAATTGTATGATTTGGGGAAAACACAACATATGGAAGTTGTAGATATATGAGTAAAGTTTATAACACAATAAACGGTGCATCAAACGGACATTCGAGTGAGAAGATATTGTCTTTTTACGAACAGAGGGTAAAGTGATCATTTAGCTTTACATGATATTTTGTCTTATATGATGCCACATGTCATATTTTGATTGGATCAAGGGGGTGACCTTATGGCGACTTTAAGCCTTTAAGATGACCTCCTCATTCAGCTAAAATCATCCAGGAGAAAGTTTGGCCTGAGGAGAGAGAACCGGGGAGCTTATGAAGGGAAAAGCGAGGACAAGTTGGAGAAAAATCCGTAGGAAATTACGAAAAAGTCCTTAAGGTGGGGAAGCGACTAACACTACCATACCAAGGAAATAGTTTTGGTATTAATATCAGTACCAAATTAAAGGTGAGTGACCTGTCCTATGAAATATATCTGCTTATATTATCATATGGAATTGCGTAGTTAAATACATGTGTGGCGATGCTTATGGAGTGATGTGGTGTTATGAAACATATGCGTATGATTAAAAATGTTAAATGATGTCATCTAATGTTATGGACTGAGGTGGGACCTCTATCTAGTTTTAAGGACTGTGGATTAAAAATGTTAAATGATGGTATCTAATGTTATGGACTAAGGTGGGACTCAATCTAATGTTAAGGATTGTGGTGGGTCCTACGGGATGCGGTGGCCATGTTAATCCAACTTAAAAGTTTGTTGTACTCGGGCCTAATTATGGGATGTGGTATCCCCATTAACTGGGAGTTAATTGGACTGGCGGATCCAGGCTTGCAAGTGTTACACAATTCCTGTTGTGTTATAACATTAGAAAATAAAATTGGTTATTCAAATTGGTTATATGTGTGGTGTATGTGTTACGGTCATTCACTAAGCTTGTATTGATTACACCCTTATAATGTTATGTTTCAGGTATGCCTATCGTTTGGAGTTCACTGCCAAGTTAGGACCATAAAACGGGGGAGTGACGGATATTTAATATAGGTTGAATATCAACAAGCTTTTGGGGTTAAAGTTAAACTAAAGAACTTTTGTATGTAAAGTTGCTTAGTACTTGTAAATTACATGTTAAGGTAGTTATGCTTTCATCCAAATTACATGTTAAGGTAGTTGAACTCTGACAAAATATCCCTATTGAGATGTTGGCCAACAGGATTGTAGATGAAAATTTGATGGTCAATTTCATTGCCATAGATATAGGGCCATCCTGGATGGATCCCATGAGAGCATACATTGAAAAGGGAACTCTACCAGCATATATGGTGGAAGCCAAGAAACTGAAGTATAAAGTAGCTCGGTATATGTTAGACAAAGGTGTTCTATACAGGAGAGGACTAACAGTCAATTTGCAACACTGTGTGCATCCATTAGAGGTTTAAGATCTAATTTAGGAGGTGCATGAAGGATCATGTGGAGCTCACATAGCAGGGAGAAGACTTCTGTAAAGAATCAGATTTCAAGAGTATTACTGGCCAACAATGCGAGCAGACTATGTAACTTTCGCCAAGAAGTGTGATAAATGTCAGCGATTTTCTACAATTCGCAAAACTCCACAAGCTAATCTCACCCCCAATCACTTCACTATGGCCATTTTCCATGTGGGGTAGAGACCTGGTCGGGCCACTACTAATCACCTGAGGAAGATTCAAATACTTGGTGGTCGTCATGGATTATTTTACAAAATGGGTGGAGGCAGAGCTATTAATAGATATGCCTTATGAAAAGGTCTATCAATTCATATGGAAAAACATCATTTGTAGGTACGGGTTGCCCTACGCTTTTATTACCGACCATGAAACACAGTTTGACAATGATGAGTTCACAAATTATTGTGCTCAATCCAATATTTAAAAATTTCATTCTGCTCTAGGACATCCTGAGAGTAATGGACAACTGAAGTAACGAACATAACCTTTCTTAATGGGTTAAAGAAAAGGCTTGATGATGCCAATGGAAATTGGATAAACGAACTACACTCTGTCTTATGGGCATACAGAACAACGCCATTAACAGTAACTGGAGAATCTCCATATATGTTAGCATTTAGGACTAACGTTTTCATTCCTGCCAAACTAGGCTTACCATCCCATAGAGTTTTAAATTTTAACTCTCCTGTAAGTGACTTAATGAGAAATTTGGCTCTAGACATGCTAGAAGAAGTAAGAGAAAATGTTGCCTTGTGCAATGCAGCATATCAGCAAAGAACGACACGTTTTGATAATAAAAGGACGAAACCGACCAACTTGAAGAAAGGAGATTATGTGTTGAAGAAAGTGCTACAAAAAATAATAAGCTTGAAGCCAATTGGCATGGGCCTTAGTGTGTTTCAGCATTAATCTGACTTGGAATCTATCAAATTGAAACCTTAGAAGGTGAAGAATTCAAAAACCCATGGCATGCAGAGCATCTCCGAAAGTATTATCCACGATGTTGTAATCAGTTTTCAACTTGCAACATTAATAAAATCTTCAGTTTCTTTCCATTTTGTTGTTCAATTTTTTTTGGAGTACTCAAGCTATGCACTACAATAGATTGATGTAAAGTAATAAATTATTGCTTGATCAGCAAATTTGTTGCTCGGTTCAGAAAATTATTGCTCAGTTCAATAAATATTGCCCTGAAAGTTGCTTACTAGGAGCAATAAGTTGCTCGAAGAATCCATAAACTTGATCATTGATATATGAAGTCCAAGTCAACAGGATGATAAATTCTCAAGAAACTTGGTCCTCAAACATAAGGATTGAACAAGATCTTTATCCTACCTGACAAAGTATCAGAAGAACGTTGCAAAGGTTCTTCAAGAGGAACGTAAGCACATATTCCACAAATGCCTAGGCACACCACTAGTATTTAATGCAAAAATCCAATACTTGGGTACATTAGTAAAACTTTTGGAGACACACGGGTAGGGGTGTTCGCGGTCCGGTTCAGTTTTAAAGTTTTTTTTAGACTGGATCGATAATGTCAGTTAACCGACCCTATTCGGTTCGATTTTTTACAGGGTCGGTTCGGTTTAGTATGTCGGTTCTAACATTAATTAATTATATTATTTAAAGAAAACCTTGAACGTGTTTTTCAATTATGTCCAATTATGTCCAAAAAACATCAAAGCACTAGATCTCATTAAAAACGAGAGAATTGCAATAACCAACTGATCGGGTTCAGTTTTAATGGTAAAAATCAAGTATACATATAGCAAATCCAAAAAAAATTATACATCTATCGTTGATGAGAATATAGTTGAAAATGCTAAACAGATGATAAAGACAAATAAAAAAATAGCTCCTTCTATTTCAGAACATTTGGGTTTGAAAGTAGCAGGTATAAATAAATATATATATATATATATATATATACGTTCATTCATAATAGGTGATAAAAAATAGATAATCAAGGTAAAATCAAATAAAGACAAATATATGATAAAGAAAAAATACATCAAAAGTTCAAAACATACCAACAATAGCAAGGCAAAAATATCTGCGGTCGTAAGAACAACAAGACAGAAGGGGGTGTTCAGCAATCATAAGAACGACAAGGAAGAAGGCGGTGCTCGGTCGTCGGTAAGGCAGAAGGGGGTTGGCCTGATCTATTGGTTGGGTGAGAGAGGGAGAGGGTTGTTTTTGTTTTTGATTTCATCTTGGCTTGTGAGAAATAAGAACGGGTGATGAGAAAGCGTAGGGTTTAGTTTAACATGGGACTATTTTACCCTTCATCTTTTTTTTATTTTACACTAGTAATATAACACACATAAAACAATAAATAAAATATAAAAAATATATATTTAATTATTGTCGATCCGGGTCGGTCCAGACCGACCATATCAACTCAAAACTCGAGGACCGGATCGACTCAGTCGTTTTTAAAAAAAAATGGGAACAAATTGATTAAAAAGAACCCAACAAAAATAATGCGGTTCGGCTCGGCTTGGTTAGGTCCATCGGTTTGGTCGGTTTTTTGAACACCCCTACACACGCGTAACTAGCTCTAAATTTAGATTTTAATCTAAGTATGCTAGTAGAACCTATGTATTCATCTAACTAGCTCTAAATTTAGATTTTAATCTAAGTATGCTAGTAGAACTTATTAGCTCTAAGTTTAGATTTTAATCAAAATATGTTAATATAACATCTGCACTCATTGGAAATTGATACTCAACTTAATCAAAGTGTATCAATAGAACTAAGGACAGAGAAAGGATTAACATTCAATATCAAATATGTTGATCGAATTTCCATTTCATTAAATCAAATTAATTACAAAACTATGTTAACAAAACAGAGTACAAAGTTTTATTATACAGGACGCTTTCCTTCAACTTTAGAAACAGGGTCCATCCCAGAAGGAGGATCATCTAAGGTATAAGGAGAATTGATGAAGTTAAAATCTTGAAGCATTCTGGTATTGCTGCTACTAGGACGATCAAGCAGGTGAGGAGGTCGGATGATCTCTAATTCATCATGAAGCTCGTAATCTCCCAAGCACTATGAAATCAAACATTGAGGAATACGATGTACAGGAATCCATTTGACATTTAACTTAAAAGGAAGATTATCAAGTAAGCCTGGATCATACCAGTCCCACAATGAGCTATTTTGATGCACTTTTATCACTGTCAAAGCATTGATCCAACCCCATTTGTAGCTCTTATTCTTAGTTTATTGAAGCTTATCATCAAGATGCCCCAGAGCTTCATTATACCCGTCCATCCAGACTTCTCTTAGTTGCTTATGTAATTGAAAGGTTAATTTGTCAACCTGAGAATGCAGCTTCTTTAAAACTCCATCCTTAGCATGTAATTGAGAAGATTAAGTGGATAATTGTTCAGATAAGGTCTATAGCTTCTGGGATATCTCAGCAATAGCTTGATCTTTAGCTTTTAATTACATATCTTAATTGGCAAGGGCCTATAGGGTCCTTACTTCCTCTTTAGTACCTCTGCCATACTTGACTCTATCTCGGGAAGATGAAGAACCAGGTTTTATTTTCTTCAGAGCCTCTAACTCCTCACTCAACCTTGCATTTTCAGCCTCCAATAAGGAATGACCCTCATCTGTAGTAGCAACAACAGCAGTGGATGACTTCAGGACATCAAGTTCATCTCTTAAGTTATTATTTTACTCCTCTAGAAGCTTGGCAATGTCCTTTGCTTCATTTGTCTCACATTTCAACATGAATTCTTATTTTTAGAAATGAGAAGAAAATTTATCCAACTTTTGCTCAAAGCCCCAGCCATCACTAAGGGCTTGGAATTTCTTCTTATAATCTTCATGCAAAAGTGCCCTAGCTTCATTATGTTCCTCTTCCATCTCTTCACTCATTTCAAAGTAGGCTTTATTGTTAGCCACTGCATGATCAAGAAGACACTTCAGATGAATAGATGCCTCTCTGGATTGGTCGGATACCCTTCTCCGAGTAATTGCAATAGGACTGCTTCAGTCAGAGATAAATGACCAGCTTTGAAAAGCTCATTACACCTCTGGAGTAGCTCGAAGTCAATATATGAGAAGTATTTAAGTTTATCCATAAACTATTAAGAAAAAGTAAGTCATCAATTAACAAGTTTGCAGAGTATTGACAAATACAAGTAGAGGAACACTAATATGTCTTTTTTCATTAATAAAAAGGGAAGTACAAAAACATCTTCAAAAAAGAAAAAAAAAGTACAACTATTGAAAAAAAGGGACACAAAAACTACTGGATTGTACACCTTCTTCTTATCTGGCTCAGGATTAGCTGAAGAAGAAGAAGGAGTTGAGTGAGGAGGAGGATTAACTTTGGAGGGCGCAGTAGAATCACGTCCTGGTGTTGATCGGCAGACTCCACCATTATCAAAGATTCACTGGAACCCCCATCATCAACTTCCTCATCCAGATTTGGAGGAGTCCCAGGATTATATCGAGAAAATAGCTCGGAATCCTTTGGAATGCCGACCTCCACTAGAGCAGCAGACCAACCATCCTTGAAGTACTTTTTATTGCAAACTCAATTTACGAAGAATCTGAACCAAAGGCCTTATCCCAGCCCTTGTTGAAGCTAACCACTCTAGCCTTAGCTCTCTTCACCTTCTCAGCACCCAGATCCTTCTGTAGCTAGCATCCATGTGGCTGGGCACCTAAAATATTTTTACAATAATCGATTTGAAACAGGTCAGAGCCCAAGTAAAGCAATTTGAAAATATTTTCCAAGTATTTAAAATGCATTAAAAAGAAGATTTTGTATACGTGTTAGCTTTATATTCCCTCACTTGAGATCCTCACCTCTCAACTAATGTGCACGCCTAATGTATACTTTTAACCAACCTCTTTACGCTACCCCGCCTGACTAGTTTGAATTAAGTCTTTTCCCTTCTAATAATTCGTTGTGCCCACCCGTATTGCCCATATAATACGTTACTAAATTTCCAAATTCTTCTTATCCATTAAAAGTCACCACTTAAATATTAAGTTCTCACATACTTAGATTACTTTAGATATCAGTATCTATCTTATCTACTATTTCACGCGTAGTAGAATAAATCACACACACACACACACACACACACACACACACACATATATATATATATATATATATATATATATATATGCCACACTTATAATATTTCCTAATACGACATCCCTAGGTGGGGACCTGCAATGCGGGCATACTCTGTTATCAAGTCCTGATACATCACGTACTAAGTAAAGAACATCTGGTTCAAAATCACTCTCGAGCCATATATTCACAATTCACACAATTTGGAAGCGAACATAGTTCTAAGCCTTTGGGCTACGCACACACCTAACGCACCCAAATGACCGGTCACTCTCATTCACTCAAGTAGTGTTGAATCCCTAAGTTCTATGTTTAGAGACACAAGTCAAAATCCCGCCAGTGGCTCATGAGGATAAGACTGTCCGCGATGGTCGTGATATAGCCTTGGTATGTTCACACATAAGAATTTACACCACCACTCTCTCTATATATATATATATAGAGAGAGAGAGAGAGAAGTATAGGCATACACGCAACCTATAATATATGTGCCGTACGTAGTATATATAACTCCCGAATATCCTACGTATTATTAAATTACCATTACACTTCTCATCGTTTATTCCCGAGTATCCTCCACTACTCGAAGTGTGACAATTATTCTTTAAAGTATTTTAGTAGGTAATTTACCCATACCCTACTGGTCTAAGTTATAGGTTCGCTCACTTTCACTGCGACTTATTCTCATTCTCCAAATTCATTACATTACGAATAACACCGATTAATCTTAGCCGTAATTCATCTCACATATGACTAAGTTCTAATCCTACCATTAGTTTACTGGTAACCAAAATATCTCTCATAATGTTTTGAAGTTATCCCAAAAGTTCTCCCCTTCATCGATTTTTAGTTCAAGGTTAAAATAAGAAAAATTGCCAAAATCTGGGAAATCGAATCGATTCGCCCAATGGCCGAATCGATTTGAAAACGTATAAGTATTCTTCTTCCTCAAATCAATTGCATTTTTCTCCATTTGTCTTACCCAAACCCTCATGGTTCTTCACTAAACTTACAACCAAGATTCCCAAATATTATATACACATATAAGGGTGATTTTCAACGTAAATATATCATCGAATCATCAAGAATCCTACCTAATAACTGATTATTTCATAATTATCCATAAAAACCTAGTTTTATGATCTTCCATGCCTATACATCATTAAATCCAGATTTTTCCCACTTATATTATCCATATATTCTGATTTCATCTTCAAATCATATAGGACTTTAATCTGCATGCAAATCCCACCCAAGATCATGAATTAAGTCTCCAAATTCAAGTCAAAATAATTTATTCTTGGGTATAGTTCAATTATACTCTAACATGGATAATAAATACTCTAAATTTAGCAAGATAAATACTTGCGTGGGATTGTAGGTCTGATGCTCTACAAAAAAGTGTTGGGGGTGGCCTTCCTCTCTTCCCCGGTCTACACTCCAGTGGTGGTGGTGGTGCAAAATGGTGTGGGAAACTCCTTATCTTCCTCCTCTTATGGTCTCTCTGTATTTTGATAACTTCTAAAACTAACCCCCTTAGTATAACTGATGATATAAACCTCTAAAATTCGTAGGTTCTATTTTCCCAAAAATTTAAAAGACCAAAATACTCTTCTGGGGGCCAGTTTGGCCTAAAAATGCTCCGGGACTTGATCCAAATTCCTGAGTACACTTTTCTGACTATTTCAACCATTCCGAACGTATTGGCACACTCGAAATGACCATTTGAATGACCCATAATTAAATTACATTTTATCTCATAAATTTAAGTCCTAACACGACTAACATGCGCGTCCCGCCTAAATCACCATAACGGTCTTATTTCTCACTCACGACCATCATAATACGTTCTTATTTATTTATTACTTCTTCACTAAGTAATATTTAATATAAATAAATATTAACTCTTGTCTTTATTTTAAACCACATTAATTTCCCATTTTTAATTTAATTAATCCCAATATAAAAATCATTGAAAATTACAGGGTGTTACACACCTCCCCCTAATAACAGAATTTCGTCCTGAAATTTGAAAAAATACCCCGTACGAATAACTCTGGATATTAATTGCGTATATCATCCTCACGCTCCCACTCCCAAGTAGACTCGTCAGCATTATAATACCCCCACTGAACACGTAGAAGTGGAATTACCTTCGACCTCAATCTCTTCTCACTATTATCTAGGATAGCAACTAGTATCTCCTCGTATGAAATATCGGGCTACAAATAAATCTCCTTCAATGCAATGTGAGTGTGAGCTAACTCGTCCTGGAGATAGCCCCTAAACGAAGAAACGTGAAATACATCATGAAACCATTGCAAGTGCTCTGGCAACTCGAGTCTATATGCAACTGGCCCAATCCACTCAATGATAGGGAATGGCCCCACCTACCTTAGTGCCAACTTCCCTTTCTTCCTGGACCTCATTATCCCCTTCATAAGAAATACACGTAATAACACATGGCCCCCCACATTAATGTGACACCTCGCCTAATTAAATACCGGGTGGCCAGTCCTTTATAAAATTTAAAACGGAGTATTCGGTTGGTTAATTCTTAGCATCATTGTCGAAAAATAACTATCTTATTAACCACCTAATAATTAATTAAGCTACTGTCAAAACATTTTCGCATTAGTAAAAAATATTTAATTTAAATAACTAAACACATCCAACAATTTTCACGAATAAACGAATAGTGAATAAAACACTACCTGACTGAAAGTACAAAAACTAGAATAATCGTCGCAGTTGCATAAAAATCCAAACCATCAAAATGTAATAATACTAAATACTGAATATGTAAATGAAATGTGTATAATGTCTCTCTGATATACAATAATAAGAATGGACAATACCTGCCCTGACTGGAAAGTCTAAACAATAGAACCGATATGATAGAAGTGGAAGTGTCTAAATATGAGGACCTGCAGCTCCCACAATAGCTGCAGCATGTCAAATGGTCCGAAAGTCTTAACTTGGCGTCCCTATGACTGGATATCTAAAATAAAATACAACAAGAAAAAAGAGATTTTGCAAAAGACGGGTCAGAGCCCGAGTGTAAAACATTTTAAAACAATTTAGCAAGTACTTAAAAATTGCACTGAAGCAAATATTATGTGCATGTTAGCTTTTCGAGCACTCACTTGAGATTCTCACCTCTCAACTAATGTGCACGCCTAACGCACCTCTAAACCCATTCTAATTATTTTATCACACATAACTAGGTCGTAACCATAAACCTTATAACCCTCATCCATATCAATAACCCGTGTTCCCCAAATACAATTATTATTAAATATTTCTACAATTAACTATCCCAAGTAAAATTTCACATTAAGATTATCTGTTTACAATAATAAATTCAATTCTAGTAACAATATCACCTATATATTCACACGGTAGATTATATCACAAGTATTTGTTTTTCCATTACTATTATGAATAAATATAGCCCCTAGACTCAGCTACGGTATGCGCATATTTTGCTATCAAGTCTTGGTACATCTCGTACTGAATAAGGACAATGGGTTCAGAATCTCCCACGAACCATAAATTACAAATCACACATATTGAAGGCGAACATAGTTCCAAGCCTATGGGCTACGCACATACCTACGCACCCATATGACCGCCATCACTATCATTCTCATAGACATCCCGTACCTAGGTTGTATGCTCTAAGGCACAAGTCAAATATCCCCCTGAAGGCTCCTCAAGATATGATTACCCCCTTTTTAAAACCTCCTGTGATAGCAAATAGGGGTGTAAAATGTACAGATACGGAGCGGATACCATTGTATCCACATCCATATTCACCAACTCCCCACACTATTCGTATCCGTATCCGTATCCGTATCCGTATCCGTATCCGCCCGGATAATAATTTCAGTTATCCTTATCCGTATATTCTTGAATTTTCTGGATTTGGATAATATCCTTATCCGTTTTTATTATTTAAGATATAGTAAGATACACATAACTTATTAAGCACTAATTTAATCAATGAATTAAATATAAAAAAATTCATGTAAGATATAGAGAATGTGTAAAGCATCAAATTAAATTATAACAGAAGGTTTGAACATGCAAAATTTTATTTTCAGGTATGGTATACGACTCGTAGTAGTTATGGATAGCCTTTGGTTTCACCAAATAATTCTATTTTCAAAACCCATTTATTTACTTATAGCAGCTACGGATACCAAGAAGAGTTTCTAGAGGTGATGATATGAAGAAACGTCTAAGGGATTGGGCTAAAACCATGGAAACTGTAATTCAACAAGAATCTTAAAAATGGTTTATTGGAAAAAAATGATAAAAAGCGAACCAAATCGACCAGCAAACAAATCATTCGGGTATACATACAGACCAACATACATATAGATAAAACTGAAAATCGTTCGGGTATAAAATTGAAAATCATTTGGGTATACATACAGACCAACATACAAACACACAACTGACCAACAAACAAATCATTCGGGTATACAATCACAGATAATCTCTGTGATTTTCATAGAAAAGAAAGGAATAGACAAACGTTTCTTACCGGAGATGGATCTTGAGCTTGCGCCGCTTAACTAGGGTTAAAGGTGGGTGAGTTTTTGCGAGAGGGGAAAAAGAAGAGAGACAGATAGGCGTGCATGTTTATTTTGTTTATGTGTGTGTAGCGTGCGGGTTAAAACATATGAGAAAGGGGTTAAATTTAAATATATTTTATTTAGTTGGGGTGGTAATATTATATAAATAATAATAGTAATTAATATATATATATATTTATGTTACGGATATCCGTTGAAACGGATATCCGCTGATACGAATAATCCGCATCGGATACGGATTATCCTCCACGGATACTATCACTATCCGTATTCGTATCCGTTTTTTCGGATACTAAAAATGGTTATCCGTATCCTCTCTTTTGGATAATTATTCGGATAAATATCCGGTAAATTCGGATACGAATAGCGGACGAATTCGAATTTTTGATTATCCGTTTTCACCCCTAATAGAAAGTATGGTAGCTATGTCATACACATTATAAATATCACTATAGGCATTCACGCAACCTATCAAGTTCATTAGGTATGCACACAATCCAAATATTTAATGTATACATAGTATTACTCTCATTATTACTTACGATATATTTATATCATTATGAATACTCTCTCTCGTAATTATTGAGGATAATTCACCACTCCAACACTTTAAATTTTTATTCTCAAATCACTTTAATAATTATGTCCTATACCGAAATAAATTCCACATCATTTAAATCTTACTCGAATTAACTACGTTGGACAAATTGGGGCCAAAACTAATTTTCCAAAAGTCATGTCCTGTCGCTCAAACGATATTGCGTCTCGTTTGAACAAGACTGCAGGTCATTTTAACCACCTCTTCGCACGAGATGCTATCTCGTTAGAACGAGATTCAATCTTGTTCGAACGAGATGATACAGTTTCCCCCTACCTCTACCTGCTGTGTTTTTCCGCCATTAACACCCTAAATCCTCTATTGTTTACTCCCCAACTCCCAAAAATCAATTCCAAACACAATTTCAACATATATGGATGATTTCTAACAACCTAGAATCATTAAATTCTTGACAAACACCTCTAAAATTTAAAATCCCCAAATTTATAAACACTAGAACCCTAGTTCATCAAATTTTCAGTTCAAGTATTCTAATCCTATATTTAATCATCAATGTTCATCATAAATTCGTGGTTATTCCTCTAACTACATAAATGAATCAATTCCATATAAATTCAGTCCGAAATTAAGCATGAAAATCTCAGTTGTTCAACAATTTCACATATTAATCAAGGGTGTTTGTTACCTATACGAACATGAACATGATTATTGCTAAAAGACAACAATAATTAAACACTTGCCTCACAAAAGAAGTTTTGATCTGTTGATGTCGTTAGTGTGGTTGCGATCCTCGTTCTCCGATCTATGCGGTGGTGGTCTTGGTAGTGTAAAAGGTGCACTCGTGGTGGTTTTGGCCCTAGAAATTTCTCATCCTCCTTCCTCCTTTTAGCCTCTTTGTGTCTAACATCGATAGCCCTATCTAACCCATGTACATGATATATTAACCCCTTAATTTTCATCATTAATTATACTCCAAAAATATAAATAACCAAAACACCCTCCCAGGATGCCGATTTTGCCTAAAATTATCTTGGGACCCAAACTAAACCTCCAGGTAGATTTTTTTACTATCTCGACCCTTTCGGACACATTGACGCACTCGAAATGTCCATATGAGTGACTTATAAATATTTTACTTTTTATTCCATTAATTTAGTCCCGACATAGCTGACACGCACGTTTCAACTTAATTATCGTAATCATCGTATTTCTCACTCGTGACAATTTTCACAAATTCTCAATTATATTTACAATCATGTATTACTTTATTTTCTCAATAATATTCAATATAATTATCGTCAATAAATTCCAACCCTTATCTCGCTAGTTAATATTTATTTTAATCCGGATTAATTATCAATTAATTTCCCATTTTAATTTAATTAATTATATATTTAAAAATCATTAAAAATACGGGGTGTTACATACTTTCCCTCTTACAACGAAATTTCGTCCCTAAATTTGGAAACTAAGAGTATCCCTGGTAAAACTAACCCTTGATATTTCCCGCGCATTTCACCCTCGCGTTCCCAAGTAAACTCCTCGATGATATAGTACTCCCATTGAACCCGCACAAGTGAAATTATCTTCGACCTCAATCTCCTATCTCTATTGTGTAGGATAACCTCCGATCTCTCCCCATATAAACTATCAGGTTGTAAATCAATCTGCTCCAGCGCAATGTGAGTATGAGTCAACTCATTATGGAGATACCGTCTAAGCGAAGAAATATTAAACAAATCATGTATATGATGCAAGTGTTCCGACAATTCCAGTTTATAAGCCACCATTCCAATCCTCTCGATGGTGAGAAATGGCTCCACGTACCTCGATGTCAACTTTCCCTTTTTCCCAAATTATATTATCCCATTCATATGAGATACTCGCAGTAAAACCTGATCCCCCACAATAAACTCACGAAAGAACCGTTTGGCATTGGCATAGTTTTCTGACTGTCCAGAGTTATCCGTATACGGCCCCGAATCATCTCTATCCTGGCCATAGTATCATGTATCAACTCTGGCCGGATGAGGTCTACCATACTCAAATGGGGTAACACCAACTATAAACTTATAGGAGTTATCATATTCACTACCCATTAGTGGAAGGTACTGCTACAACCTCCCTTAAATTCAAGGGCACACATACGCAATATATCCTCTAATATCTTATTAGTCCGTTCAGTTTGCCCATCAGTCTGTGGATGATACGCCTACTCAACCGTAACTCAGCACCCATAGCCTCTTGGAAACTCTCCCAAAACTCAAGATATGAAACCTTGTCCCGATCAGACACAATATCAATTGGTACCCCATGAAATTTCACCATCTCAGTGTCATTTTGTTGTTCTTATTTTATCTCCACCAACGGCATCTTGCAGTTGAACGGTCTTACCTTGCCGCTCCATTATAGTGACTAATTTGCTCTCATCACCACCTATGAATATATTCTATCATTTAATCTTACAATTCACCTTGGAACTTCCACCTCTTTAATATTTTTAGAACATTACGTTATTCCCCGTGTCCCGTCATTAATGGTACTTTTTAATCTAATGGTTTATACACTACTATTCAAACTAGTGATCCATCAGCTCGTGGGAGATATTTATAATAATACTCATTTACTCGTGATAGACTTCAAGATCTTCTAAATTTGTTATGATGTTTCCCTCATTATATTACTCCTCTGTACCGAGTGACTGTTGATTATTGTCGAGAATTTACATATAACATTCCTTGTACTTTACACCGCTATAACATTCCTTATCCTACTACTCTTCGGTCTCTGGTGGTCCCCTCGCTCACTTAAGAAATTTCGTTACCTATTTGTCTCATTTCTAATTCTACCTCAATTTTATTCATACGTCTACTTATATTCATGCATTTGCACTTCTTCTCCCCGCAATTATTTTTAAATGTATGATTAACTAGGGCGCCCATACACCCTATATCCCGTGTATTTATGCACACCCATACTAAATGTGATACCTTTATCTCAAATTATGCCTCACATACTTGGCATGGCTACATAGTAAGGTCATACTCGACCACCTTACATTTTCTACTTAATTATAACATAGGTCGTCCCACCGGTCTGCTCGTGGTGTCCATGATTAATAACATTTTTGCATTTTAACATTATATGGCTTTACCGACCTTAATTATTAATATAACTATTATCTCGCAGTTATAACTACATATACGTGTAATAACTATGGTATAAAACCCATGTACTACAAACAAAACATCTCCCAACTCCCAACGTTCATTAAGTTTCATACGTGGGATGTATCACAAGAGAAATCCAAGCAAGGAACCCCCCCGATACACTACTATATAACATTGTTGGTTGTCGGTATCTGTTAAGTCCTTAGTTCATAACATGTACCCCTAAATTTCAGTTTGCGAACATAAAAGTATACTCGTCCACGCTCATGTCTCTAAGATAACCTTTACACGACGCTCTCACTATCACTAAGTTCTCAGCACTAATTAATTTAACGAGCTATATCCTATGCTCGAAAGTAAATCAATATACTATGAATCACATCGGTAAAAGTCCCTACTCAATGGGATCGAATATAATAAGACAATATACTCACCACCAATAGGATACCTTCATGTGTCCATTATCTATCTCGGACCCACGGGCCATGTCGGTGTGTCGTTCTCTCGAACCCGGTAGTCTTATCCTCGATTGTAACTCCCATTATTCCTTTGAGTTCGTTGGCCCTATTAGACTTGTTGCTCGTCTTAACAGCCCCGACTGAATCTACCATCACTCGGTAAGAATTCAAATGATCTAAAGCATTTGCATGGCTACCTTACTGGTATACCCTCTGGTGGTGCCTCGTTGGTACCGTTAAATTCAGTGTTACTCTTTGTTTATATTCTGCAATCCACTTGGCTTCCTCTTTCTGGAAGCGCTGGTGCACTCCTGTAAACGAATGGCGTTAATGACACCGACCCTAGTAACCTTAGTCGCATCTCCCCTTCATGCTTGGGTGTTTTACCCACGAGTCCATTTTTAACTTACAAACCCTTTTTATTCTTTGTATCCTCTCTCTTCGATTACATATTTCGTTAAATAGATTAACTTATCTCTCACGGTCGAGTTCCTCTGACTCTCCTCTTATTCGTCTATGATGGGTGAGTTTAAAATTGCGCTATTGTTATCTACAATAGTGCTTGGGAAGTCATTTCTTTCGAGCGCTTGTCCCTTTTTCATCTTCATATACAATTATTTCAATGACTCATATCACGGTCACCATTGTTCATATACTTCGTAGCTCCTATTATACCTCTTCTCCTACAGTCCTTCTAACAACCCTTTACTGGTCGTCCCATGTTGTCCGATACCACGTCCATCCGAACTCGTATATAAATACTATGCTTAATCATAGGAGAGCCTAAGTCGCATTCATAGAGGAGTACAACAATCCTAAGATAAGGTTCTACATCAAAGAACGCTACGCTGAGACGTGAAAAGTCGCACAGATCCTAAAAGACTCTAGAACTTGATGCTCTGATACCACCTGTGATACCCCGCCCAATTAAATACCAGGTGGACAGTCCTTTATAAAATTTAAACAGAGTATCCGATTGGTTCATTTTTAGCATCACTGTCGAAAAACAACTATCTTATTAACCACCTAATAATTAATTAAGCTAGTGTCAAAACATTTTTCCATTGGTAAAACCTATTTAATTTAAATAATTAAACACATCCAACAATTTTCATGAATAAATGAATAATGAATAAAACACTATCTGACTGAAAGTAAAGAAACTGGAATAATCGTCCCAGTTACATAAAAATTTAATAATACTAAATACTGAATATGTGAATGAAATGTGTACAATGTCTCTCTGACGTACAATAATGAGAATAGACAACACCTACCCTGACTGGAACGTCTAAACAATAGAACTGAGATGATAGAAGTGGAAGCGTCTAAATATGAGGACCTGCAACTCCCATAATAGCTTCAACACGTCAAATGGTCCGAAAGTCTAAACTCGGCATCCGTGTGTCTGGACACCTAAAATAAAATATAATAAGAGAAAAGAGATTTTGTAAAAGACGGGTCAGATCTTGAGTATAAAATATTTTAAAATAATTTAGCAAGTATTTAAAAATTGCACTGAAGCAAATATTATGTGCATGTTAGCTTTTTGAGCACTCACTTTAGATTCTCACCTCTCAACTAATGTGCACGCCTAACGCACCTCTAAACCCATTATAATTATTTTATCACCTAACGAGGTCGTAACCATAAACGTTTTAACCCTCAACCATAGCAATAACCCGTGTTCCCCAAATATAATTATTATTAAACATTTCTGCATTTACTATCCCAAGTAAAATTCCACATTAAGATTATGTGTTTACAATAACAGACTCATTTCTGGTAACAATAACATCTACATATTCACACGGTAGATTATATCACAAGTATTTATTTTCCATTACATTATTATGAATAAATACTAATACAACACCCCTAGACTCAGCTACGGTGTGCGCATACTCTGCTATCAAGTCCCGGTACATCTAGTACTGAATAAGGACAATGGGTTCTGAATCCCCCACGAACCATAAATTACAAATCACACATATTGGAGGCGAACATAGTTCCAAGCCTATGGGCTACGCACATACCTATGCACCCATATGACCGTCATTACTATCATTCTCACAGATAGCCTGTACCTATGTTCCATGCTCTCAGGCATAAGTCAAATACCCCCCGAAGGCTCCTCAAGATAGAACTATCCCCTTTTTAAAACCTCCCGTGATAGAAAGTATGGTAGGTATGTCATACATATAAAATATCACTATAGGCATCCACGCAACATATCAAGTTCATTAGGTATACACACAACCCAAATATTTAATTTATACGTAATATTACTCTCGTTACTACTTACAATATAGTTATATAATTACGAATACTCTCTCTCGTAATTCTTGAGGATAATTCACCACTCCACCACCTTAAAGTTTTATTCTCAAATCACTTCAATAATTCTGCCCTATACCAAAATAAATTCCACATCATTTAAATCTTACTCGAATTAACTACGTTGGACAAATTGGGGCCAAAACGAATTTTCCAGAACTCATGTCCAATCACTCAAAAAAAACTGCATCTCGTTTGAACGAGACTGCAGGTCGTTTGAATGACCTCTTCGCGAAAATTCCATCTCGTTAGAATGAGATTCAATCTCGTTAGAATGAGATTCAATCTCGTTCGAACGAGATGTTACAGTTTTGTCCTTACCTCAACCTGTTGCATTTTTCCGCCATTAACACCCTAAAACCTCTATTGTTTACTCCTTAACTCCCAAAAATCAATTCCAAACACAATTTCAACATATAGGGATAATTTCTAACAACCTAGAATCATTAAATCTTTGACAAACAGCCTTAAAATTCGAAATCCCCATATTCATAAACACTAGAATCCTAGTTCATCAAATTTTCAATTCAAGTATTCTAATCCCAGATTTAGTCATCAATGTTCATCATCAATTCATGGTTATTCCTCTAACTACATAAATGAATCAATTTCATATAAATTCACTCCGAAGTTAAGCATGAAATCCTCAATTGTTCATCAATTTCATATATAAACCAAGGGTGTTTATTACCTTACTAACATGAACATGATTATTGCTAAAAGACAGTAAAAATTAAACATTTACCTCACAAAATAAGTTCCGATCCATTGATGTCGTTAGTATGGTTGCGATCCTCGTTCTCCGATCTACGTAGAGGTGGTCTTGGTGGTGTAAAAGGTGCACTCATGGTGGTTTTGGCCCTAAATATCCCTCTTCCTCCGTCCTCCTTTTGAACTCTTTGTGTCTAACACTGAGAGCCCTAATCTAACCCATGTACATGATATATTAACCCTTTAATACCCTCCCGGGATGCCGATTTGGCCTAAAATTGTCCCGAGACCCAAACTAAACCCTCGGGTAGACTTTTCTGACTATCTCGACCCTTTCGGAAACATTGTCGCACTCAAAATGACCATATGGGTGACTTATAAAAATTTAACATTTTATTCCATTAATTTAATCCCAACACGACTGGCATGCGCATCCTGACTTAATTACCGTAATTGTCGTGTTTCTCACTCGTGACAATTTTCATAAATTCGCAGTCATATTTACAATCATTTATTACTTTATTCACTCAGTAATATTCAATATAATTCTCATCAATAAATACCAACCCTCATCTCGCTAGTTAATATTTATTTTAATCCGGATTAATTATCAATTAATTTCCCATTTTTAATTTAATTAATCCAATATTTAAAAATTATTAAAAATATGGGGTGTTACAATTAAACTCCAAGAAGAACCGCTTGGCATCGGCATAACTACTTTGTCTATCCTGAGCTATCCATATACTACTCCGAATCAACTCAATTTTAGCCAAAGTATCCTGAATCAACTATGATCTAAGAAGTTTGTTGTCCCCCCTCCAACCAACAAGCGGGCAAACAACAAGGTCTAGCGTGTAATGCTTAAAATGGTGCCATACCAATCGTAAACTGATAGGAGTTATTATATGCAAACTCCACCTATGGAAGATATTACTCTCAACCGCCCCTAAAATCAAGGATACACATCCATAGCATATCTTCCAACATTTGTTTCATCCTTTATGTTTGCCCATTCATCTGTGGGGGATAGGTCGTACTCAATCAAAATTAGGTACCCATCTCCTCCTAAAAACTCTCCAAAAAATGAAACACGAAGATCTTGTCCCCGTCGGACACAATATCAAGTGGCACCCCATGCGGTCTCACTATCTCAACGATGAAAATCTGGGTATACTATCCTGTAGTATAATCCGTCCGGACTGGCAAAAAGTTGACTACCTTGGTCAATCGATCCACTATCACCCAAATGAAATCACGATCCCTCTGTGATGCAGGTAACCCAGTGATAAAATCCATGTAAATAAGCTCCCATTTCCACATCGAAATCTCTAACGGCTGCAGAACCCCTGTTGGATTCTAATGGTCCACCTTCACTAGCTGACAAGTGGTACACCTCGAGACAAACTCTGCAATGTCTCTTTTCATCCCACTCCACCAATACCATCATCTCATATCTTGATACATCTTATCTCATCTAGGATGTACCGCAACCCGTGACTCGTGTGACTCTGCCATCACCGCGTGTTACAAGTCCTCCCCCTCCGGGATAATCAATCTCTCGTTGAAGCGTAAGATTCCTATGAGCTCACGGAATATGACTTTGCTCCCCCAAATAAAAGCTGTCAAATCCAATACTGACAAAACGAGTTCGCTGCCTGAGCCTGTACCAACGTCGTGACAATCTGGGGGGTGACGGTCATAACCGACACGAACGATCTGGAAACTGAATCTTGATGTCTCAACTCCTTCCATTTTACCTTCCAAACTTCAGCTACATCCCCCACTGACCTACGGCTCAATGCCTCTGTCACCACGTTAGCCTTCCTCGGGTGATAATAGATGTCAAACTAATAATCTTTCATAAATTCTAACCACCTACGATGACGCATATTCAGCTATCTCTAAGTGAACAAGTACTGTAGTGACTTATGATCTGTGAATATGCAAAATCTCTCCCCCAAAAGGTAATGTCTCCAAATTCGTAGCGTAAACACGACTGGCGCTAACTCCAAGTTGTGGGCGGGGTAATTCCTCTCGTGAGGCTTAAGCTTGCGGGAAGCATAAGCTATAGCCTGGTCATCCTGTTATAGCACACCCCAAAGTCCCTGTAGGGATGCGTTAGTAAAAATAAGATACTCCACTCCTATCCTGGGAAGTGCGAGTACTGGTGTTAAAGTCAACTTGTCCTTCAGCTCATCGAATGCCAACTAACAAGCATCATCCCAGATAAATCGTACCCTTTTGTAAGTTAAATTAGTGAACGGACCGACAATCTTTAAAAATCCCCGAATAAACCATCGGTAGTACCCGATTAACCCCAAGAAACTGCACACCTCCATTGGTGTCGTGGGCTGTCCCCACTCCCTCACCGCTGATAACTTACTCGGATCCACTGATATCCCATTAGCAGAAATGATATGACCCAAAAACTCTATCTCACGCAACTAGAACTCGCATTTTTCAAACTTAACGTACAACAGGTGCTTGTGCAATGTCTGCAAAACCCGACGCAGATGCTCGACATGCTCCTCCTCAGTTTGAGAACAAACCAGGATGTCATTAATAAAGACAATGATAATCTGATCCAAGAACTTTATGAACACCCTATTCATTAAGTCCATGAACAGAGCTAGCACGTTGGTTAGCCCAAATGGCATAACTCGAAACTCGTAATACCCATATCTCGTTAGAAAGGCAGTCTTAGATATATCTTACTCCCGGATGCGCAACTGGTTATACTCGGATCTCAAATATATCTTAGAGAAGCAGGCGGCTCCTCTTAACTGGTGGAATAAGTCATCTATTCTGGGCAATGGACATTTATTTCGTATCGTTACTTTATTCAACTCCCAATAATCCACACACAAGCGTAGAAATCTGTCTTTTTTCTTCACAAACAACAGTGGGGTACCCTAAGACGAGGCCCTCGTACGAATAAATTCCTGCCCTAAAAGTTGCTCAATCTAATCCCGTAGCTCCCTCATCTCCATAGGAGCCATACGGTAAGGCACACGAGCTATCAGCCGAGTTCCCATCGCTAAACCAATGACATCTCCTGAAATACGTCGGAGAACTCGCACACAACTGGGATCGAACCTAGGGGAATTACTACCCCTTGGGAGGTCTCCTCCTGTATATAATCCAAGTGAGTTGATGGGCCCTCTTCGGGATGGGGCATCACCACTAAGAACATCTCCTAGCCCGAAATCGCAAGCACGATGATCTTATTATAACAATCAATCATGACATTATACGTTGCTAGAAGATAAGTGTTCTGCTACCCACTAGTAAGTTTACACACATGATTGTACTATCAGTCGTGTCTAATAATCCTACGACTCGTGCAAATTTAGTGAAGTGTGAAGCCCTAGTGTCAAATAAAATGCGCCCTGAAGTCCCATGTATAAGAAACGTACCCTTAACTGCAGGTGGAGTTGTGGAACTATGGCCTGGTGGACGTTGTACACACACTTGCACTGTAACTACCCCTGCTGAGGTGGAGCTATTGGTACAACTGGTACGACAGGCAGTGCTAGTGTTGGTACTGGAGCTGGGATAGCGGTAGGAAAAATAGGCCTCTAGGGCTCCTGGGGAGCGCCTTATTACTGTGAAATTTTGGCCTTATCAGGGAAATCCTAACGCTTGTGGCCATTCCTGCCACATATGAAACATTTGCCCATGAAATTTCCTCCTCTATGGCCCTACTAGCCACTACCACTTCTTCTTTGGCCCTACTGGTTCTACTAAAAACATTGTTTGCCCAGCTGGCCTTGCTAACCCTGATGTCCATGCCTAAATCCACTTTATCCCTACCTAAAATCTCTAGATAAAAAATGCTTAACAATATCCCCTTAATGGGAACCTTTCTCACCCTGTCTCATCTGAGTTTGAGTCAATTGTGCCCCACTGACACTTCTACCCCCTGTCCTGCTTTGCGGTCTGGACTCTCATGGGCACTTGCTTTCTTTCACGTGAAAGGAGTGGTCCTAAAAGTGCAGTAAAACGACATTCAACACATCCGTATGCATCTTTAAGGCGAGATTACCCAAAAAATGTTGTTAAATTCTCCAGGTAAGACCATTCGCAAATAGTTGTACCCTCTTCTCCTCCATGCTCACCTCTTCTGGAATAAAATTTGCCAACCTAGTAAATTCCTCCTCATACTCGGTGACTGTTCCCCCTTCTTGGGAGACATTTAAGAATTTACGCCTCATCTCTGTCTGAATGGCAGATGGAAAGTACTTGCAGTCAAACCGCTCTCAAAAACTCCAGAATTGACATGCTATCTCTCTCCTATGCGGTGATAATAAACTCCCACCGTTGTAAGGCTGCCCTACTCGCTTAAAAGTAGCTAGTATATGTCTCTGTACATCAGTGCACTCACACATTCGTAAATGTTGTTGGATGTCCTTCTTCCATTGGTAAGCAACAACGACATTGGAGCTCCCCTGAAACTCAGGAGGATAAGACTTCTAAAAGGCATCTCTGAATCGTTCCCAAATAGAAGGAAATGAGTTCGTCTGATCTGGAGCCACAACCTGAGGCTGGGGTGGCACTTGTGGTTCCTGTTGAGCAAAAGTAGTCAAAATCGCATCAACCGCCTGTGCCACAATGCCGACAACCTCAGTAGCAATCATAGTCCTTGGTGCCCGATTTGGTTGAGGATCGGGTTGTGCATCTGGGGTGGCTCGTGATGCACATCTGGGAGGCATCTGAAACGAAAGAGAATTTCCATAAATCCACAATCCAATATATCTCAAAAAAGCTGAAGACGTAAATGTGTAATCATGAATGCAACAATCCTAATAGTAGGGCTCTAGATCAAAGAACGCTACGCTGGAAAAGTGACAAGTCCGCACAAATCCTAAGGATACTAGAACCTGATGCTCTTATACCATTTGTGAGACCCCGCCTATTCCAAACCTGAGTGATCAGTCCATTATTAAATTAAACAAGAATCATTAATGGTTTCATTCTTAACATCACTGTCGAAACATATTTATATTACTAATACCTTAGTATCCCGATGTCAAGATTTTAATCTTATTATGAACATGCAAATAATTTAAACTAATAAATCACATTCACCATTCTAGTAATCATAATACTAAATAATAAAACAACAAGATGAATAAATCTGCCTGGAATAAACATTCCAGATTAAAATCCAAATACAATTATCCATAATATAAATCCAAATCCAATATTGGAAATAAAATAAGTGTAATGTCTTTGAAATAACCATTAGTTAGAGATGAGCGACATGCCCAACTGAGATAGAGAAATGATGAACAAGAACTGATAGAAGTGGAAGCGTATACTACCAAGGTCTTGTAACGTCCACAACAGCTGCATGACGTAAATTATGAAGGAACTCACAAGATTTTTACAAAAAAGGATTTGAAACGGGTCAGATCCCAAGTAAAACAATTTGAAAATATTTTGCAAGTATTTAAAATGCGTTAAAAAGAAGATTTTGTATACATGTTAGCTTTATGTGCCCTCACTTGAGGTCCCCACCTCTCAACTAATGTGCATGCCTAATGTATACTTCTAAACCAACTTCGTTACGCTACCCCGCCTAACTAGTTTGAATTAAGTCTCTTCCTATCTAATAATTCGTTGTGCCCACCAGTATTGCCCATACAATACGTTGTTAAATTTCCAAGCCCTTACTATCCATTAAAAGCCACCAACTAAATATTAAGTTCTCACATACTTAGATTACTTTAGATATCACTATCTATCTTATCTACTAATGCACACGTAGTAGAATAAAGCGCACACACACACACACACACACACACACACACACCACACTTGTAATATTTACTAATACGACATCTCTAGGTGGATACCTGCGATGCATGCATACTCTACTATCAAGTCCTGGTACATCGTGTACTAAGTAAAAGACAACTTGTTTGAAATCACTCTCGAACCAAATATTCACAATTCACACAATTTAGAGGCGAATATAGTTATAAGTCTTTGGGTTACGCACACACTTAACGCACCCAAATGATCGGTCACACTCTCATTCACACAAGTAGTGCTCAATCCCTAAGTTTTATGCTTTGATGCACAAGTCAAAATCCCCCCCCCCCCCCAATGGCTCAGGAGGATAAGATTGTCCACGACGCGGAACCTCCCGTTATAGAAAGTAGCCTAGGTATGCTCACACACAAGAATTTACACAATAGGTATTCACACCACCTATATATATATATATGACATTAGTATAGGCATACACGCAACCTATAATATATGTCTCGTACGTAGTATATATAACTCCCAAATATCCCACGTATTATTAAATTACCATTACACTTCTCATCGTATAATCCCGAGTATCCTTCACTACTTGAAGTGTGACAATTATTCTTTAAAGTATTTCAGTAGGTAATATACCCATACCCTACTGGTCTAAGTCACAGGTTCGCTCACCTTCATCGTGACTCATTCTCATTCCCCGAATTCATTACATTACGAATAACATCGATTAATCTTATCCTTAATTCATCTCACTTATGACTAAGTTCCAATCCTTCCATTAGCCTATTGGTAACCAAAATATCTCTCACAATGTTTTAAAGGTATTCCAAAAGTTCCCTCGTTCATCGATTTCAAGTTCAAGGTTAAAATAAGGAAAATTGCCAAAATTTGGGAAATCGAATCGATTCGTCCAATGACCAAATCGATTCACTGACCGAATCAATTTACCCTTAGGTCGAATCGATTCGAAAACGTACACCTCTCCTTCTTCCTCTACGTAGTTGCATTGTTCTCCATTTTCTTACCCAAAACCTCATGGTTCTTCACCAAACTTACAACCGAGATTCCCAAATGTTATATACACATATAAGGGAGTTTTCCAGCGTAAATATATCATCAAATCATCAAGAATCCTACCCAATAACCGATTATTTCATAATTATCCATAAACCCCCAGTTTTATGATCTTCCATGCCTATACATCATTAAATCCATATTTTCCCATTTATATTATCCATATATTCTGATCTCATCTTCGAATCATATAGGGTTTTAATCTACATGAAAATCCTACCCATGATCATGGGTTAAGTCTCCAAATTCAAGTCAAAATCATTTATTCGTGGGTATTGTTCAATTCTACTCTAACATGGATAATATATACACTCAATTTAGCAAGATAAACACTTGATTGGGATTGTAGGTCCGATTCTCTGCAAAAAGGTGTTGGGGTGGCCTTCCTCTCTTCCCGATTTACACTCCGGTGGTGGTTGTGGTGCAAAAATGGTGTGGGAACCCTTGAAACTCCTTATTTTCCTCCTCTAATGGCCTATATGTATTTTGATAACTTATAACTCTAACCCCCTTAACATAATTAATGATATAAACCTCTAAAATTTGTAAGCCATTTTTTTCCAAAAATCCAAAAGACCAAAATACTCCTTCGGGGTGCCGGTTTGGCCTAAAGATTCCCCGGAACTCAATCCAAACCCTCAAGTACACTTTTATGACTATTTCAACCTTTTCAGACCCATTAATGCACTTGAAATGACCATTTGGATGGCCCATAATTAAATTACATTTTATCTCATAAATTCAAGTCCTGACACGACTGACACGGGCGTCTCGACTAAATTTTCGTAACTATTGTATTTCTCACTCACGACCATCATAATACGTTCTTATTTATTACTTATTCACTAAGTAATACTCAATATAAATAAATATTAAGTTTTGTCTCGCTAATTAACATTTATTTTAAACTGGATTAATTTCTCATTTTTAATTTAATTAATCCCAATATAAAAATCATTAAAAATTACAGGGTATTACATAACCTTTCTTAAAAATGTTCGTGGAAGTGAGCAACACACTGAATCTTTCACTTTATTGTTGAAGCCTGTCGCGTACTTAACTCTTTTTTGTTGCTTGCTGTTTAGCTTTAGATTGTCAAGAGTTGTACACGAGTATTGATGTCAGTATGAGCCGCACTAGGTAAAATAAAAATAAACAAAATTAGAAGGTTGCATTAGAAGCACCAGTTCACCTATTTTGGAAGGATGCCCCTATGCCTGCGGCATCCTATAAGTTTCTCTCTCAGACTCCTCGGGATGAATTTACCAACTCTCCCCAAAGATGAAGAAAAAATTGCCTTTCCAGTTTTTAACATTAAAAGGCCTATGAGTATACAAAAATTCTTTATTGTTCTGCAAAGTAAAATAGTAATACCATGGAAAGTCCACGGAGTTCTCCTTTGGCATGTAAAAGTGGAAGAACTCCGCGGGAGTAATGTCCTTATCAATTTTTTTTGCCAAAGCACTGAGGCATCAAGAATCCCCCTCCAGCCATTTGGATCTAACTGGGTTGGGGCCAAATTCATGGAACTGAATATTCTCCTAACCGGGCTAGGAATAGTAGCCGCACCCCTATGAGGAAGGCATGCAAAGGAAAGCAGATACCCTTATTAGGGACTGCGAAACATGATCTTTTTTTCGCAGAAGGAAGTATGCAGAGAGTAGATTGAGGAAATTCGAAGGTTGCGGCAAATTGGGTGATCCACTCCTCATCCACAATGCACTTGAATTCCAGGTTCCTGGAGTTTTATCCGTAGCTTGACTAGAGGACTCAACTGGAGTATTCCTAATCTGTAGAGGGACAATAGCTACTGCGGCTACCACTTCAGCAGGACGATTGCTACTAAAGTTTGTATTTTCCTCCATAATGTCCACAACCCCACTAGTATCCGCACAATTAAAGGAGTCCGCAGAGTCAAAATCGATAGTAACGCAGTTAGGGCGGTCTTTAAGCAAATAAGGCCTAATAGCCTTTAAAAGCTTTATAAAGGGGATTTCAGGAGGATGAACGCCAAAATGAGACTTTCAGAAGTTGTCCAAAAAATCTAAAGGGTTCCAACTCATAGGACAATGACAATACCTGAAAAGCAAAAGGTCCTAGCAATTAGGTGTCGCAACCACCATTAACAGAGAAACCTCTTAGAGGCTATGACAGATACAAGCAATATATAAATTTGTAGAAAATAGTAGTCAAGGACACAACCATCTAACCCAAAAGCTACAAGTATGAATCCTAAAGATAACAGCCAGGAAGAGTTGAAGACACCAAGGATTGACAGAAGGTCATAACAAAATAACACAAGTTATGCATCCAGCTGCGGACAAATACAAAACAAGTAATTGATTAAAATATATGTTCTCAAAGATTGAAAACCAAAGACTCTATGGATTTGGCCAAGAACATCAAGAATATGTTCTTGGTGTTATTGGCTAAAAATAAAATTCGGAATGGGGTTAAGGTATGGATTAAGCCCAGAAAATCCAAAATCTTAACCTCTATCAAATCCTAAACCCAAGTTGTGCCAAAAAGACATTCAACATATCCCATTTTCAATCCTATTGAATCCAATTCTATCTACCCAAAAATCCAGTGTAATACCCCGTACTTTTGGCTATATTTATTTTTGGGATTAATTAATTGAATGCGTATTAATTGGAAATTAATCCGAGTTAAAAATACTAACGAGATGCGAGTTGGTATTTGATTATGTGCATACATGTTTTTATATTAATATTGAATTGCGAAAAATTTGTCGTGAGAATGATATACGGCATTTTGGAAATTTTGTTGAGACGCGTGTGACCGCCGCGTCACGGTATAATATTTTGATTATAAAAGTGAATTTAAATTCTATAAACTGTATGGTCGTTTTGAGTGCGCCAACGCGTCCGGAAGGGTCGAGATAGTCAGAAAACACTAGCCGAGGGTGTAGGTTGGATTCCGGGGTATTTTTAGGCCATACCGGCAACTTAAAGGGTATTTTGGTAATTTTGTATTTTGAGGAATTAATAATGACGAAAATTAGGAATCTTAATCTGATGTGGATTCAACCCACTAAACCCACTAACCAACCCATAATAACCCATTAAGCTACGGAGGTTATCATTTAGGTTTCCAACTTTCCCAAAGAAAACCCTAGCCACCTTTGGAGAAAAAGCTTGGAGAAAGAGAGAGAGAGGGAATTCTGCAGAAATCTTCACCAAACCAACATCTAAATCAGAGATAAACTCGAGGCAAGTGACTTAATTCCATTTAAATTTCAGAGAATGTTCTTTCCATGTTAGATAATTCCAATTTTATGTTTGTTATTGGTGAAATATGAAAACCCATGTAGTTTGGAACTTAGAACTTGAAAATCTTGAGGAGAATTGCATGTAGAATGATAGGTAGAGGATTATTCTCATGATATTTGTGATTGGAAGAAATTAAAACGGATTTTATTGGGTTAATTCATGATTTAAAATGTTAGGGTTTGTGTTCTTGAAAAGAATTGGGGAAAAGTGTAGAATCTTGTGATCAAATGATGTTTAGGTTGTATTAATTCCTTAAAAGGTGTTAGAATATGACCCTAGTATGTTTTAGGATGATTGGGGACCTTAAAACATTGATTGGACGAATTTTGGTTGAGACTTGAGGTGTTAAAAATGGTGAAAAACGAGATTAGACAAATCTGGGACGAAACTGGTAGGTCGTTAGAAGCCCCTGCCCAGGTCGTTCGAACGAACTCGTTCGAACGAGCTTCTAACGAATTGACCAGTCGATTCTAACGAAAGGGAACTTCGTTCGATAATCTCGTTCGAACGAGATATCGTTAGAAGGTACAGTTCGTTCGAACGAACTGGATCTCGTTCGAACAGTCTCGTTCGAACGAGACTTCTAACGAGTTGACAGTGGAATCTCGTTCGAACAGCCTCGTTTGAACGAGACTTCTAACGAGTTGACAGTTTAGGCCTTTTTGGCCTGTTTCGATTTTTGGAGTCCCGTAAACTTGTTCGAGGATATAGATAACCTTCCTTTGATGATGTATGGATAGATTTGGGACTTTTGGGTTATTACGAGGAGTAAATTATATACGAGAGATTTAAATCAATGAACCGTTTGGGTTGTGACGTGAGTGTCTACTACGACGTGAGAATAGATTATAACGCGTATGATTATAAATCGGAATCGTATAAAGTGTGTAAATTATATATTGGTACTAGAATGAGAATAGTACTACAATTAAACTACGGGATTACTAAGACGTGTGTTTACATAGTATTGGTATATGAATTGTGTGTATGACATACCTACCATACTTGCTATCACGGGAGGTTTGCGTTCGTTTAGGGCCCTCTAATCCTTGTGTTGCCCGGATTTAGACTGGTTACCTTGATGAACATAGGTCATAGAAAGACTTATTGGGATATTAATAAGTCCGCTGATCGTAGGAGCGTAGGTATGTGTGTGACCTATGTGATGTGACTGTGTTCGCATCCATTATTTGTGATGTTGTTATCTGTGAACTATTCCTGAGAGATTCGGAATATGTAATCCTTATGTACGTGATGTACCGGGATGGATAGCAGAGTATGTGTGCACCGCAGCTTAGTTCTCGGGGTGCTTGTATTGTATATTTATGATGTGAATAATATACACTTAATTAATGGGAACCTTCATGTTAATGTTGTGAATATAATCACGGTATTGTTTTGAGAAATATAACGAGTTAACTGATAGTGATATATATTGCATATTGAGCATCTGAGTTTACGTTAAACCCCTACTTAAGTACGAGCGTTATAATGTTAATAGAACCAAGTAATAAGGGTAGGGCCTATGACAGTCTAGCTAGATATGATGACACTTAGCTAGTGGTTTGTGTCGTTGTAGATGGGTACTTACGTTAGGAGTGCACAGTTAGACGAGAGGTGAGAATATCATGTGAGTGCACGTCCTAACATGTACTTTGCATTTAATGTTTTAAATGTTTTTAAAGCACTTGCAGGTTTTTAAAATATAACTCCACATTCGGGCTCTGACCCGTTTGCTTTTCAAATCTATTTTTCTTTGTAAAACCATTTTAGGTGCCCAGCCACAAGGACACCATGCATAGGATACTCATTCAGGTGACGAGCTGTAGCTGTTTGTGGAAGCTACAGGGATTTGCTTGTAGACGCTTCTATCACTTGGATTCCAGATTCATTATCTATCAGTTGTAGGGCATGTTGCCCATTTCTATTAGAGTTACATTTCCATTACAGTTTTCAGACTTTGGCATGTATTGATTTAGTATTCAGTTTACTTATCAGTTGTGGGATTTGTAGTGAGGAGTTTTCCTCCAGACTTTATTTACGTTATGTGATGGTTATTCTATTTACTACTTTATGGTGAATGGTGTTATTATTCTTTATTACACTTGTTGCATGTTAATCAGACTTTAAATAAAACTTGGCACTTACTTTTTAAATACTAGGTGGTTAGTAATAATAAAAATGTTTTCGACAGTGATGCTATTAACTGAGCCAACTTGGCATTTTGAATTAATTTAATAAAGGAGTAGCTACCCGGTATTTAATTAGTCGGGGTGTCACAAGTGGTATCAGAGCATCAGGTTCTAGTGTTCTTTAGGATCTGACGGCTTATTATGTTTCCGCTAAGTTTCTTTGATATAGAGCCCTAAATTTTAGGACTGTTGTACTCTTTTTGTGTATGCTTCGTTCTTCAGCTATTTTAAGTTTATAAACAGCGAACTTATAAACTTTGTTCTTATTTCAGATGCCTCCACGACGTGCACGACGAGTTCCCAGGGATGCAACACCCAAACCCCAGCCCACTCCAGTTCAGGGCATGATGAACGCCGCTGAGGTTGCAGCAATAGTAGCCCAAGCGGTAAATGCCGCAATAGCCGTTGTTCAGCAGGCACCACCTCAGGCGCCGGTTGCCGCGCCAGTACAGGCAAATGCATTCCCGTCTGCTTGGGAACGTGTACGTGACGCTTTTCAGAAAGCGCATCCGCCAGAGTTTGCAGGTAGCTCAGATGTGGTAGTCTCGAGCCAGTGGAGGAAGGATATGCAGAGGCACTTGAGGATGTATGAGTGCACGGATGTTCAGAAGTAGGTGCTAGCTACTTTCAAGCTAGTTGGATCTGCGCTACAGTGGTGGGAGTCTATTACCACCAAGGAGGAGAGGGATACTCTCACTATTCAGGACTTCTGGGTGCGGTTTGACCGTAAGTACTTTCCGTCGGCTGTTCACACGGAAATGAGGAGGAAATTGATGAGTCTGAAGCAGGAGAGTAAGACTGTGGCCGAGTATGAGGCCGAGTTCACGAATCTATTGAATATCGTTCCAGAAGAGATACCAACAGAGAAGAAGAAGATTGAGAAGTTCACCGACGGGTTGACATGGAGGATCCGTCAACATCTGCTAGGGAACCAATCGTTGGCTACCTATTCTGATGTGGTTAACGCTGCATTGTTACACTGCCAGGACCATCGTTTTCATATGGCCGAGGGCAAGAGGTCGGGGGAGTCTAGTCATTAGGGCAGGACTGGAGGACATGGTGCCGGTGGGGCACAATCTGTTCAGGGGCAGAGACAGGGTGAGCAGGGTTCGCAGCAGGGGGATCAGAAGAGGTTCCTATCAGGGAACTACAGACAGGGACATGGAGGTTTCCGTCAGGGCCATCAGGGTCCAAACGGCCATCAGGGCCAACAGGGGCAGAATGGGCAGCAGTTTCACCAGGGCCAGCAGGGCCAAGGGAGGAACGGTAACGGCCACCAGGGCCGGGGACAGCAGGGGCAGAGAGGAGGAAACTTCCCAGGTAAGTGTTTATTTATGGCAAGACTGGCCATAAGTGACAGGATTGTCCTGATAGGGGCAGGGCCCCACAGCAGCAGCAGCAGGGTGCTCGCTAGGAGCCACAGAGGCCTATGTTTCCCGCCTCTCTTCCCGCACCGCCACAGATGGCAGCACTGCCACCCATTCCAGCAGTCCCAGTCCAGCAGGGGCAGCTACAGTATGGACGTGTCTACAACGTCCACCAGGCTGCAGTTCCACAGGCACCGTCCGCGATTGAGGGTACGTTTCCTATCCATGGCACTATGGGTCGGGTACTATTTGATACGGGGGCTACACATTGTTTTATAGCTACGCACTTCGCGAAAGCTTTAGGATTGTTAGCTACGGCAGAGAGCACAGTGACGTGTGTCGACTCACCCTTGGGGAGTGGGTCATTTATCTTCTTTATATGCCGGGGAGTGGAGGTAGAGATTGGTGGTTTGGTATTACCTGCAGACATGTTGGTATTAGATATGCATGTTCATGATGTGATTATCGGTATGGATTGGCTCGTAGCTTATAGGGCCATGATTGATTGCTTCAGCGGGAGCATTGTTTTTGCCATTCCGGGGCAAGAGATGTTTGTAGTGGCGATGCCTCGCCCAGAGGGAGGATCGACCGCTCATCTGTATTACATTGAGGAGGATACCTCTAAGGAGGTAGTGATTCCTTTAGATTCTATCCCAGTTGTCAAGGAGTATTCAAATGTGTTTCAGGAGATACCAGGCTTACCCCCCAGTCGAGAGATAGACTTTGTTATAGATTTGCTACCGGGTACGAGACCTATAGCATGCGCACCTTACCGTATGGCTCCAGTTGAGATGAGGGAGTTACGGGATCAGATAGAGCAGCTGTTAGGTCAGGGCTTCATTCGCAGGAGTACCTCACCTTGGGGCGCTCCAGTTTTGTTTGTGAAAAAGAGGGACGGTTCACTGAGATTGTGTGTGGACTACCGAGAGTTGAATAAGGTCACGATACGGAATAAGTATCCGTTACCTCGAATCGATGACTTATTCGACCAGTTGAGAGGAGCTTCTTTCTTCTCGAAGATTGATTTGAGATCGGGATACCATCAGTTACGTATCCGGGAGGAGGATGTCTCGAAGACTGCGTTCTTATCGAGATATGGTTCTTAGGAGTTTCGGGTTATGCCTTTCGGTTTGACCAACGCTCCAGCAGTGTTTATGGACTTGATGAACAGAGTGTTCAGGGATTTCCTAGACCAGTTTGTCATTGTCTTCATTGATGATATTCTGGTTTACTCCCAGACAGAGGAGGAGCACGCCGAGCATTTGAGGCAGGTTTTGCAGACACTTCGTCAGAACGAGTTGTATGCAAAATATGAGAAATGCGGGTTTTGGTTGAAGGAGGTCCAGTTTTGGGGACACATTATTTCCGACCAGGGAATATCTGTTGATCCGGGGAAGGTATCAGCGGTGAGGGAGTGGGGACAGCCCACGACACCAACGGAGATTAGTAGTTTCTTGGGTCTAGCAGGATACTACAGGAGGTTTATTCGGGGTTTCTCGGAGATAGTAGGTCCTTTGACACATCTGACTCGTAAGTGTGTGCCATACATCTGGAGTGATGCCTGTCAGTTGGCATTCGATGAATTGAAGGACAAATTGACCTCAACACCTGTGTTAGCATTGCCGAGACTGGGAGCTGTGTATTTGGTTTACACCGATGCGTCTTTGCAAGGACTGGGAGGTGTATTGCAGCAGGAGAGACAGGCCATAGCTTATGCTTCCCGTAAGCTTAAGCCTCATGAGAAGAATTACCCCACGCATGATTTGGAGTTAACGGCAGTGGTATTTGCCCTACGAATTTGGAGGCACTATCTTTTGGGGGAGAAGTTCTAACTGTTCACGGACCACAAGTCCCTACAGTATCTGTTCACGCAGAAGGAATTGAATATGCGGCAGCGTAGGTGGCTTGAGTTTGTGAAGGACTACCAGTTCGACATCCAGTACCACCCGGGAAAGGCTAACGTGGTAGCAGACGCGTTGAGCCGTAGGCCAGCAGATGAGGTGGCAGAGGTGTGGAAGGCTAAGTGGAAGGAATTGGGACACCAGGATGCAGTGGCCCGATCTTTCATGTCTGTGATGACCGTTACACCGCAGATTGTCACGAAGGTAGTACGGGCACAGGCTAATGACTCGTTCTGTCAGGAGCAGATAGTTCGATTACTAGCAGAGGGAGCCGAGTCCTATACCGTTAGCTCAGGCGGGGGATTACGCTTCAATGGGAGATTGGTAGTTCCGGAAGAGGAGGAATTGCGACACGAGGTGATGGCAGAGTCGCACGGCTCACAGTTTGCAGTACATCCCGGAGGGGACAAAATGTACCAAGACATGAGACGCCAGTATTGGTGGAGCGGTATGAAGAGAGATATCGCTGAGGTTGTTTCGAAATGTGCCACTTGTCAGCTTGTAAAAGTGGATCATCAGAGACCGGCATGATTGCTACAGCTGTTGGAGGTCCCGGTGTGAATGTGGGAGAGCATATCCATGGACTTTATCACGGGGTTGCCTACGTCGCAGAGGGGTCACGACTCCGTTTGGGTAATCATGGACAGGTTGTCCAAGGTCGCTCACTTTTTACCCGTAAGGACTGACTACACTACGGGACAGTATGCCCAGCTCTTCATTTCAGAGATTGTGAGACTTCACGGTGTGCCCCTAAATATCGTGTCTGACAGAGACAAGATATTTGTTTCGAGGTTTTGGGAGAGTTTACAGGAGGCCATGGGCACGGAATTGCGGTTGAGTACGGCTTATCATCCGCAGATCGATGGGCAGACAGAGCGCACAAATCAGATGTTGGAAGACATGCTACGCATGTGCATTATTGACTTTGGGGGTGGATGGGAGCAGTACCTTCCACTGGTGGAGTTTGCTTACAACAACTCCTATCAGTTCACTATTGGCATGGCTCCGTTTGAGGCATTGTACGGTAGGCCTTGTCGTTCCCCAGCATGTTGGTTAGAGGTAGGGGACAACAAACTGCTTGGGCCGAAAGTGATTCAGGATACTTCGGCAAGGATTGAGTTGATTCGAAGTCGCATTCGGGTAGCTCAAGACAGGCAAAAGAGTTATGCTGATGCGAAGAGATTTTTCAGGGAGTTCCAAGTGGGGGACCAGGTTTTGCTCAGAGTATCTCCTATGAAAGGGATTATGCGTTTAGGGAAGAAGGGGAAGTTGGCACCAAGGTATGTGGGGCCGTTTCCTATTATTGAGCGGATCGGACTGGTTGCGTATAGACTCGAGTTACCGGAGCATTTGCATCGGATTCACGATGTGTTCCATATTTCCTCGCTAAGGAAATACCTTAGAGATAATTTGACTCACTCTCACATTGCTGTGGAGGACATCGATCTACAGCCGGATAGCTCCTACGAGGAGGGGCCGATTGCTATTTTGGACCGAAGCGAGAGGAAACTGCGGTCAAATATAGTACCGTTAGTGCGTGTTCAGTGGCGACATCACAATGTCGATGAGTCCACATGGGAGCGCGAGGATGAGATGCGCGAACGTTATCCAGAGTTATTTTTAGCAGGTACCTTCTAGTTTCGAATTTCGGGACGAAATTCAGTTATTAGGGGGGAAGTATGTAATACCCCGTACTTTTGGCTATATTTATTTTGGGGATTAATTAATTGAATGCGTATTAATTGGAAATTAATCCGGGTTAAAAATACTAACGAGATGCGAGTTGGTATTTGATTATGTGCATACATGTTTTTATATTAATATTGAATTATGAAAAATTTGTCGTGAGATTGATATACGGCATTTTGGAAATTTTGTTGAGACGCGTGTGACCGCCGCGTCACGGTATAATATTTTGATTATAAAAGTGAATTTAAATTCTATAAACCGTATGGTCGTTTTGAGTGCGCCAACGCGTCCGGAAGGGTCGAGATAGTCAGAAAACACTAGCCGGGGGTGTAGGTTGGATTCCGGGGTATTTTTAGGCCATACCGGCAACTTAAAGGGTATTTTGGTAATTTTGTATTTTGAGGAATTAATAATGACGAAAATTAGGAATCTTAATCTAATGTGGATTCAACCCACTAAACCCACTAACCAACCCATATTAACCCATTAAGCTACGGAGGTTATCATTTAGGTTTCCAACTTTCCCAAAGAAAACCCTAGCCACCATAGCCACCTTTGGAGAAAAAGCTTGGAGAAAGAGAGAGAGGGGGAATTCTGCAGAAATCTTCACCAAACCAACATCTAAATCAGAGATAAACTCGAGGCAAGTGACTTAATTCCATTTAAATTTCAGAGAATGTTCTTTCCATGTTAGATAATTCCAATTTTATGTTTGTTCTTGGTGAAATATGAAAACCCATGTAGTTTGGAACTTAGAACTTGAAAATCTTGAGGAGAATTGCATGTAGAATGATAGGTAGAGGATTATTCTCATGATATTTGTGATTGGAAGAAATTAAAACGGATTTTATTGGGTTAATTCATGATTTAAAATGTTAGGGTTTGTGTTCTTGAAAAGAATTGGGGAAAAGTGTAGAATCTTGTGATCAAATGATGTTTAGGTTGTATTAATTCCTTAAAAGGTGTTAGAATATGACCCTAGTATGTTTTAGGATGATTGGGGACCTTAAAACATTGATTGGACGAATTTTGGTTGAGACTTGAGGTGTTAAAAATGGTGAAAAACGAGATTAGACAAATCTGGGACGAAACTGGTAGGTCGTTAGAAGCCCCTGCCCAGGTCGTTCGAACGAGCTTCTAACGAATTGACCAGTCGCTTCTAACGAAAGGGAACTTCGTTCGATAATCTTGTTCGAACGAGATATCGTTAGAAGGTACAGTTCGTTCGAACGAACTGGATCTCGTTCGAACAGTCTCGTTCAAACGAGACTTCTAACGAGTTGACAGTGGAATCTCGTTCGAACAGCCTCGTTCGAACGAGTCTTCTAACGAGTTGACAGTTTAGGCCTTTTTAGCCTGTTTCGATTTTTGGAGTCCCGTAAACTTGTTCGAGGATATAGATAACCTTCCTTTGATGATGTATGGATAGATTTGGGACTTTTGGGTTATTACGAGGAGTGAATTATATACGAGAGATTTAAATCAATGAACCGTTTGGGTTGTGACGTGAGTGTCTACTACGACGTGAGAATAGATTATAACGCGTATGATTATAAATCGGAATCGTATAAAGTGTGTAAATTATATATTGGTACTAGAATGAGAATAGTACTACAATTAAACTACGGGATTACTAAGACGTGTGTTTACTTAGTATTGGTATATGAATTGTGTGTATGACATACCTACCATACTTGCTATCACGGGAGGTTTGCGTTCGCTTAGGGCCCTCTAATCCTTGTGTTGCCCGGATTTAGATTGGTTACCTTGATGAACATAGGTCATAGAAAGACTTATTAGGATATTAATAAGTCCGCTGATCGTAGGAGCGTAAGTATGTGCGTGACCTATGTGATGTGACTGTGTTCGCCTCCATTATTTGTGATGTTATTATCTATGAACTATTCCTGAGAGATTCGAAATATGTAATCCTTATGTACGTGATGTACCGGGATGGATAGCAGAGTATGTGTGCACCGCAGCTTAGTTCTCGGGGTGCTTGTATTGTATATTTATGATGTGAATAATATACACTTAATTAATGGGAACCTTCATGTTAATGTTGTGAATATAATCACGGTATTGTTTCGAGAAATATAACGAGTTAACTGATAGTGATATATATTGCATATTGAGCATCTGAGTTTACGTTAAACCCCTACTTAAGTACGAGCGTTATAATGTTAATAGAACCAAGTAATAAGGGTAGGGCCTATGACAGTCTAGCTAGATATGATGGCACTTAGCTAGTGGTTTGTGTCGTTGTAGATGGGTACTTACGTTAGGAGTGCACAGTTAGACGAGAGGTGAGAATATCATGTGTGTGCACGTCCTAACATGTACTTTGCATTTAATGTTTTAAATATTTTTAAAGCACTTGCAGGTTTTTAAAATATAACTCCACATTCGGGCTCTGACCCGTTTGCTTTTCAAATCTATTTTTCTTTGTAAAACCATTTTAGGTGCCCAGCCACAAGGACACCATGCATAGGATACTCATTCAGGTGACGAGTTGTAGCTGTTTGTGGAAGCTACAGGGATTTGCTTGTAGACGCTTCTATCACTTGGATTCCAGATTCATTATCTATCAGTTGTAGGGCATGTTGCCCATTTCTATTAGAGTCACATTTCCATTACAGTTTTCAGACTTTGGCATGTATTGATTTAGTATTCAGTTTACTTATCAGTTGTGGGATTTGTAGTGAGGAGTTTTCCTCCAGACTTTATTTACGTTATGTGATGGTTATTCTATTTACTACTTTATGGTGAATGGTGTTATTATTCTTTATTACACTTGTTGCATGTTAATCAGACTTTAAATAAAACTTGGCACTTACTTTTTAAATACTAGGTGGTTAGTAATAATAAAAATGTTTTCGACAGTGATGCTATTAACTGAGCCAACTTGGCATTTTGAATTAATTTAATAAAGGAGTAGCTACCCGGTATTTAATTAGTCGGGGTGTCACACCCAGAAAGGATACACAACAGTCAAGGATCAAAATAAAGTAAAGTTCAAGGATTTACAACATGGAATTCGTGGAAAAATTCAGGGTATTTTAACAACAGTATGAAAAAGTACTACGGTTCAACAACAAATCCCCCACTCAGATGACATATTACTCAGAAAAACACGAAATTCAAGACAAAACCCAACATCATCAAACCGTAGTTCTATATTTCTCAGGAATGAAAGCCAGGTAGAATGGGTTTACAAAATCATGGAGAAAGATAATTCATTAAGAAAATATGGAAATAAAGAGCACGAATTCACAGAATAACTATGGGTTCAAAGGAATTTGCTGAAAATACAAGTACATAGAAGAAAGTTACTTGGAAATTAGTATAATTGGAAGAATAACCACGGTGCACCGCCTTAAACCACCACAGAAAGTCGTTGGAAAACTCAAAGGAAATCTGACAAAGTTGTCCTTTCGATTTGCTTTTAAGGTTTGAAAAAGGTAATGAAGGTCACAACCAAGTCACATTTATATAAGAGTGCACGGGAAGCTGTAGCGTCCCCTCTTAAGTTCCGCGACAATCATAGAGTTCAGTCGCAGTCCCAACTTGCCACCTTGGCACTATGGCTTGTGGGCTTATTGATATGCCCAATATAGTCGCTATGGCCGCAAAACCTTATAACAGACCGTTGTTTGGGAAAAAGACAGGTCGTGGTCCCCTGTGCTTACTAGGCCTTGTCCCAAATGGTCCATGATCAGATTTAGTGGTTGCCTTGGCTCAGACAGGCCACGACCTCCATTCAAACACTTTTCGCTGCCTTGGTTCAAATAGGCCGCGACACCTACTTCGACGTTGGTCACTTGAAAGCTGCTCAATTTCTAGAAGAATTCCATACTCGTATGACTTATCTATATGTCACGTGCTTTAGGCACACGATACACCTTTTAGGCTTCTATAAATAGAAGGCCTCACCTGGCCAAAAGGGGGAGATAATTCATTTGGCGAAACCCTGCCAAACTCTCAGCTCTCTCTCTCTCTAGAGAACATCACACTTGGGGGCTCACCCTTACCGCAACCAGAGAACTACTTTGGCTACACCTCAGGTTGCCATCTCAAATCTACACATGTATTCTCATATCTTATATCTCTTATACGCCTCTAACGACAATTCAATCCTGTATTACACAACGCATATAATGAGAGTAAAACACCAAAGTGGACGTAGACTCGTTTTTATAATCGAACCACTCTATATTTTTGTGTTATTTTCCTTATTATTTGTTTATTTATTTTCTACATTTGACATGATGTTTGAGAACGACTTATGTCTGATTTCTCGTATGATCAGTACTCAATTGTACATATTCTTATTATATTTATTTTAGACATGATCAATATAGTTTAAATGTTATATAGGGTCATAGATTTACCCCTCATCATGTTTGTAACTTCATTAGAAATTGAAAACCTGCTCATTCATAGGATAAGGTAACAATCTAATCGAAAATATTTTTTATCCAGAGATTTTACCTTTCTCCGCACTTGGATGATTCCCCACCTTCCATTGTTACGATTAAAGACTTAGGTTTTCGGAACAACGGGAAAGTTTGAGACACATGACATTTTTTTTGTGAGTAAGTGAATGGGTAAAAAACTATGGCAATTTATAATTAGCTCCCTTGATAACAATTTTTAAATATTTAAGGACAATTTACTATTAGGTCCACTTGTTATGCTATTAGTGTAGACTTCTGCAAGAAGAGAATTAGTGGAACTAAGGGTCCGTTTGACAACCCAATTTTAAGCCATGGAAATGGAATTGGAAGGCTAATTTTAATTCCACGAAATTGAAATTGACCTTCCAATTCCAATTCCAATTCCAAACCTTAGAATTGGGTTGCCAAACAGGGTCTAAGTGTTTAAAATTTGTCAAATTTTTTTTAGTATTTAAAATTTATTTACGACGAATCTAAGAATACTTTCCCCTAAAAATTACGATGGGGTACATTATTGGGTTAAAAACACGAAAAGTGAAATAGTTTAAAGGGAATTTAGCGTGATTTTCCCTAAAATACACCTAGCGGATGGAACGTGGGAATTAGGGTTTTGCAATACTCCGTATATATACGATCTTTAGGTCCGATTGTGGAAACTTTGGTCTTGACTGGAAAAGAGGCAGAGATATGGGGCACTCCAACGTTTGGAATTCTCATCCTAAGAGCTACGGCCCTGGTTCTCGCACCTGGTATTATATCTCAACCGTTTTTCTGATCTAACACACTTGTCATTTCATCACATTTGAAATTTGTAGTGGAATATCATAGATTATAATTTGTTGAATTGCTAGTCCTTCAGGTTCCGATATATTCACTTGTGCTCTATTTTGTTGTGTTCTTGTTTTATAGTATTTGTCTTTCACAATAAAGAAGCCTAGATTTAGAATCAATATGATTCTCTGGATTGATAATTAGGTCCTTGGTTAAATCCAAACAGTCTACTTAAAGAATGAGATGTATTTGCATTCATGTGTTTAGAGTTGCGCTTAGGAACCTTCCACAATGCCCTGTGTTAAACTTCAATAGTTTCGTTTGATGTTGTGTGTGCTGGGTTTTACTGTAGAGTGGTGCTATGGGTACCAAACAACTCCCCCAAATCTCCCCCAAATAGCATTAATGAGTTGTGCCCTGGCGGGACCCATACAACAAGGTATAACACTTAAAGCTATTTGGGGGACAATTTGGGGGAGTTGTTTGGGACACATAGCATTTTCCTTTACTGTATCAAGTCAGTGGCATTTGTCAATTTTTGTATGCTGTTCTGGGGTGCAGGTGGGGTCCCCATTAGCACTCAAGAGGGATTTGGAAGAAAGTAACTAATCTGACAATCCGATTCCGCTATGATTTTTTTTTTTTGGATTTTTTTGCTGAAATTTTATAGTTATGTAAAAATGGGGTCATTTTATTCTATTGGTTATACCACTGTTCTTATTTTATTGAAGAAAACTTAACAATGGTGATAGGAAATAAATATTTTTGAGATCTCAATAGTTTAGAATGATGTTTGGAAGACATTATGAAGCACAACTATGGAAGTAAGCAAGGAAAATAATGTGGAAATGAAGGAATATTAGTTTATGTACAAAACATTGAGTTTGAACATTTGGTTTTGACTTTGTTGTGTACTAAGTGATTTTGGATCCAGCCTTGAACGATGCACTTGAGGGCTCCGTGACATCAATTTCGTGGTTCTTGACTTCATTATATTAGGATACCAAAGTCTCAATAATTCAGTGAGAAAGTCTCTCTCTCTCTCTCTCTCTATATATATATATATATATATATTCTCCAAAGCAAGCACCTCAAACTCACTCTCTCCTTTCCCAATGCCCTATTCACAAAATTCGGGTGTTTGGGAACCTTATATGAGCTTTTTGACATCACATATGTGCTTCTATGGGAGCATTTAAGAATTCCTCCTTCATCTAATTAAAATCAATGAAAATACTCAATTCTTATTTCCGCCAATTCATTTATTTTGGGACACGTCTTTAATCGAGATTCTCTCATATATGATCTTATACAATCTAGTCATGATTCCATCCAAATGTGCCATTCCATAATTGTGCTACACTTTATTATTTTGTTTCCATTTATATATTTGTTTTATTAGTTGTTTAGGATTAGGAGAAAGGGTGTTTTTGATCATATGCAATTAAGAGGTTGTTGAATCTTAAGTGATTCATGACTTTTGTCATTGCCCTCATGATCTCACCCTTGACATTATTAGTTGCTAGAATATTCCTCAAGTAGTTAGTATATTAAGGAATGTTCGTTATTGTCACCCGTATAAATAATGTACCGCTTGTGGGAAAATAAATCAATTAAGAATTTCGAGAATGTCTATCTTATTTGAGTGTCTTTTCTCAATGTCGCTAAAAGCGTTTATGCCAATTGGAACCAATCTAGTTGCTCAATCCCATTGTTGGGTAGGAAATTGTAAACAAAATAACAATGGGCCCAAGTAAAAATGCTTAAACTCGGATTGAATGATGCACCAATCAACTAGAGTAGTCCGTTGTGTCCAGCTTGGACACATTAGATTCCTTCATATCCACCATTTTCATTGTTTTCTACCACCATCCCGACCTCTGTACCACCTTTTTTGCCTACCGTTTCACTGCCACTGTTACTTTTCCCAGCCCATAAACAAAATTGTGCCAAACAATTGTTGTCTGATGCGCTGAACTGCCAGTCCCTAGTTTACATAAACCACCAAGTCCAACAAAGTGAGACGAGGAAAAACCCATGTTGAGTCATCGATGGCAGTTAATTTGCACCCTAAGGGATGGAAAACGATGAAATGTGGCACAACCAGCGTTTATCAGCTAATTAGCATATTAGAGGAATATTCCTCTATACCCAAACACATATATAATATAATGTATTATGTACCAATTTATCGGAAAACTTTTGAGAGTCTTTCGTGTTTTGAGTGCGTTTCTTTGTGTGCCGTTGATACCAGTTATGTTACTCAAGAGTCTTGAATAACTTTTACACTATTTACGTTACTCAAGAGTCTTGAATAACTTTTACACTGAGCATTGGGAATAATGTAATGGAGGATGAGGGAGTAGGTACCTTATTAGAGAGATACATGTAGAAAGATAGACCAAGAACCACTAAAGTATTAGGTTATCAGGGGATGACTATTCAAAGTGAAGATACTTTATAATGGTTGGGAAAGTCCGAAATGGTTAACTCGTGCAGGTTCTTTTGAGAGTTATAGCCAGGAAGCATTTTGACTTCTATGAAGTTTGTTTCTTTACTAAAATCGTTGTTTTAGACGATGCATATGTAGAAAGCCTATTTTGCTTCTAGTAATTATCAGCGGATTTGATCTTTCTTTCCTTTTTTCTTTCTATAGTGGAGATAATCGCACATAATGACAGATGACGACCATATTATTAAAAGCTTGCGGTAAGAATGAGTCCGCTCTAGTGCTCGAAAATAATATTTCAAAACTTTCATATGTTCTCCGTTACTTGTGTGGATAAGTCTTGGGCCTGTTAAGAAGGCAATGTGTTGTATCGGACATTAACACTTCATGAACTCTCTTGGACTTGTGTCTTATATGTGTTTAATGTGATGTGAATCTACGAATGCTGAAGCGTTATTATTACAACTACACAACAACAACAAATAAAACCAAAATGATGAAATGGGTTTCTTTCTCTCTCTATTCTTTTTCTCAATATTCAAGTGTGATTACATATGAGGGCCAATGGCCTATTTATAAGAGAAAAATTACCTGGTAGCCATGTAAATATCTAAAAGACTAAGAAGGACAACTAATTACTTGGTGGTCATCATGTTTCTCTTTTTTGAAGTTCTAATACATCATGAGTGCATTCCTTAATAATACATGTTTGCTTGTAAGGTCCCTTTGGGGCCATCCAGTAAAATTGGAGTGACATGGAGATGTATCGTACTGAGCAAATATATCCTTGATGGAGAGGATTCATTTTGAGATATTTTTAATTTTTAAATGGTGTCGTGGGAATATATATAAACTACGAAAATGATAACATGTGCCCTCAGAGCACATGTTTTGAGCTTCAAAATTGAAAGTATGAGAGCTCTAGATTAAATGTATGTTGGAATTCTGCCACTACTGTTTTGGGGATATTAGTGTGTGCCCTTAGGGCACATGTTCCTAGGATCCTACTATTGACTTGATATATTTGTTGTTTTGTCAGTCGAGTGTGTGGGAACCCACATGGGTTGATTCGAAAATACGGGCTTATGTGCTGCAGACAGTGCTTCTGTAGCAATGCCAAGGAAATATATCCTTGATGGAGAGGATTCATTTTGAGATATTTTTAATTTTTAAATGGTGTCGTGGGAATATATATAAACTACGAAAATGATAACATGTGCCCTTAGGGCACATGTTTTGAGCTTCAAAATTGAAAGTATGAGAGCTCTAGATAACTATGACCTATTAAATGTATGTTGGAATTTTGCCACTACTGTTTTGGGGATATTAGTCTGTGCCCTTAGGGCACATGTTCTTAGGACCCTACTATTGACTTGATATATTTGTTGTTTTGGCAGTCGAGTGTGTGGGAACCCACATGGGTTGATTCGAAAATACGGGCTTATGTGCTGCAGACAGTGCTTCCGTAGCAATGCCAAGGAAATTGGATTCATTAAGGTAAATAATTAACCAATTATTTGAGGTTATGTCTAGCTCAAGCTGCTTCTCAAGACAATATAGTCTATGGTTGTCTTTTCGTTTTACAAGTTAATAATGTAGGTTCACAATGTTTATTTTGTGTCATTGCAGTATCGCTGAAGGATTTATGCTGCTATGTTGAAAAGAGAGAAGATTTTGCTCCATTTAATGCTGGTAGTGGTTTCTAAAAGTTATGTGACTTGTATTGTTCTATATCTTTGTAGAGGCGATGGATACAATTAGAATTACGCTTCTCTGTCTAGTTTATCATTGAAGTTGAATTGAGTTTTGGGACCATAAAAGATTGTTATTTCTTGTTTCGAAGTTTCTTGCATTTTGTCACATGGTAGTTTTACTTTTGGTAATGAAAACAATGAAGCCAATGCGACCTCAATCTTCCGACTTTGTTACAAATTTCATTTAATTGGATTTTTCCTTGCAAGATGCATGTGTATTTAGAACCTAAAAAAAAGAACTCGAGATGTTTCCAGGCCTTGAATGTCTGAGACCCGGCTTGTGAAACAATGTTCTCTGCTATCAAATGACGATCACATGGTGGTTAATTTTTACCTGTACTTGTTGATCCATTTATTTGCTGGGTTTGGTTGTGTTCTTTAAACCTGTTTTCAGTATAAAAAACACACTGTTGGCTGGTGTTAATCTTGGCACACTAGTTTTCAAAAACCGTTTCATGAGAAATATTTTGTTTGTCAGAAGAAAGCCGTGCAATTCTCCAAGGTGTTTAAAATGGGAAAGAGATCTGGTTCGCAATTTTAATCACCCGCCTAAACATCTGATTTTTTTATGAGAAACTTTTGCTTTTGCAACTTGGTAGAACAACTACTTGAAGGGTCAGCTGGCCTCGGATTTGACAGCATGGGCTATTGTATTACATCTTTTTGCATCATATTCATTTAATTGAGGAGTTGATTATTATTTGAAGTTTTATTTAATATCTCGTTACAGTTGTACTAGAGAAGGCAAAAATTGACGCGATAAGTTGTGTACGCGTCATTTTTTTAATACGAATTCGTGTCTTTGTGGCAAAATTATGTGTTGTGTTATTGAGTTTTTTTATGTCAATCGTATTTTCATTTGAGTTGTGTTGAGTGTAATATTTTAGAAATTGTGTTAGTTGTGTGAGGTTAAAAACCACTAAAAGTTGTTGTATTTCTGTCCAAAAATATGGGAACTTTTATATAAACCGTTCCTTTTTATTTTCAAACCCCGCAGAGAGGAGACAGTCTGAAATTGTAAAATTACAAAATAAACCCTTTTTGTAGCCGCCAACTTCATTTTTGAAATTCAAATTGATTTAGTGTGAAAATCACAACAGATAAAAAGTTTCAACTGTTCAACAAGAGATTCTATTAAAATTGAAAGCCAATAATTTTTGTTCAAGTTCTAAAGAAAAGAAAAAAATTTCTCTTATTCAATATCTGTAGGCACCAACTGTTAAAATTGAATACCAATCATAAACTTCAAAACAATCTTAATAGTAATACTCCATATATTTTACATAGTTACAAAGTCCATTACTAAGAATCCCACTATAAATCTTTTCTACCGCCCTTTGACTAAAACATGAGAGTCTAAATTGATTGACTCCAAGAAAATAAAACCCCTCTACAAAGAGCAAAGAAAAAATGAATTGTCGAAAGCTCGGCCAAGGACGAAACTCGGAGACAAAAAGTTTTAGCAAAAGGTAGCGACATCGGCCATGTGGGTGATGGCATGTGGAAAGAAGGTAGTGTTTGAACTTGGTTTAGCAATTTTGGGGAAAAGGATTGTTGTCCAAGAATGATTTTGTCAAGTGTTCAAAATTTACCTTTTTTTTTAAATAACCCGCTACACCTAGGGTTGTAAATCGGGTGGGTGAGCCGGGCTTGGGCTTGCTCAGGCTCGGCCCGAACTAATTTTTCCTACCTAAGTCCGAACTCGGCTCATAAATGTTACGGGCTTCGGGTCTGATTTCAATTTTTTTTGTTAATAAAGTTTGAATTAGTATTTTTTTTCTTGTATTTTCACCATGGACAAAATGTACACACTAAAATCTAATTGATATTTCATAAAATAAAATATATAATTATGAAATATATTAAATTAAAACATGGTAAATAAGAGTGAAAACCTACAAATGCCTATTTAATTTAATGCTTGGATCACTAACAAATGCATATTGTGACTTGTACAAAGACTAAATGAAATACCCATAATGAGATTAACAATAAAATTACAAAATTGAAAATCACATGTAATTTAATGGATTATGACAAATGAAACTTTAAAAAAAAATCGTAAATGAAATAAAAGAACGAAACCTGATTAAACAATGTTAACATAAATATGTTATATTATATAAATTATTTATTTACTTATATATAAATTCGAAGTTCGGACTTTGGGTCCAATTTGGGCTTGGCAAAGTTCGGCTCAAGCTTGACCCGAAATTCATTCGGGATTAAAATTTTGGTTCAAGCTCGGCTCAGCTCAAACTCAAATAAAGCTCGCCCGAAAATAGCGAGTGAACGAGCGAGCTTCGGTGGTTCAATTTACAGGGGCCTAGCTACACCTGGGTATGATAAGTGGTTTTAAGCCAAAAAAAGTGTGGGTTTAAAAATAATGGGGAAGGTGGCTTTGTATAAATTGCCTTCCCTAAATTGTACCTAAACAAGCAATGCATATCTTTCAAATGCCCTTTTATATTAGGTGTTTTTAAATGACCCACTATATTTAATTACCTACACCCAATTAACTTATTTAAAGATTAAAAGCATATACACATATAATTACAATAATATCCCTTTATTAACCCACCGACAGAATCACACTCTTAATAACGCTTCTTCCTTCAATCCTTATCACCACAACAAAAACAATATGAAACAAACCCAGCACCAAAAAATGAGTCAAACTCTATTCAATTCTCACTTGTCTTGCATATGAGATTAAAGTGATTATAATAAGATACATTTTATTGTCATTGTGGAATCACCAGCAAAATTAAAATAAAAAATCTAACTAGAAAAAAAGTGATCAAAGATGCACCAACCACACTCCCTTTGTTTACTCCAACAAGATAGAAAGAAATATAGGGTATTAATTACATTACAAAATGTAAATGTACATATACATTGTAACTATAAGGCCATCTCCAATGGGAGAGGCTAAGAAAATTTAAATTTACATTTTTTGAACAACATTTTCTAAGTTGGGTTCATATTGGGATAATGTAAATTTTGGCTTTGGACGTCATCGCTTACCCGCCCTGGGGTAGGGCCCACCCTGGACGACCATCTCTTACCCATCCAACCCCTCCTCCATTTTATTTTTATTTTTTATATGCCTTGAAGGGACAATATTTAACCGCCCACAGTTTGGACGGTCGATACCTATCCGTCCAACTGTGGGCTCCACCGCTATACATTATGTAGTGACAATGTAAATTTACATCATCTATAGCCTTCCTCTCTCCAGATTGTGCATTGTTTCCTACCCACTGTGGGAAGAAACAATGCAAATTTACACCATAAGCCTCTCCATTGGAGATGGCCTAACTAGTTGTATCTATATCCATGGGCATATACAGATAAAGTATGATTGGGGTTGGTGAGATAGTGTTAAACAAACAAATAAAAAAGTGGGAGGATTGACTTTCGTAGTCCATATACGCAATTCATCCATCAAGCATAGCAAATATATTTTCAGGGTGTGGATATCCATGAAAGAACTCAAATTCCAACAACTGTCTCACGATATGGATCCGTATGAAATTGAATGCAAAATTGTGGTTCTACCCTTGCATTTTTGCCTTTCGTCTTCATCTTCGATTTGTGTCTTCGTCTTTTTCTTTAGTCGGCCCTAGAAATGGAGATGGTTGTTCCAGATTCATGATATTTGAGGAGAGAGAGGATGAAAACAGGGTACGAAAAAAGGTATTATCCGAAAGTTTGTCTCAATATGCCTATTTGCCTTATTTTTTTGACAAACCACGATTATAGGGGGGTTAAAAGGTTCTGAGCCCAATTAAGTGGTATAATTAAATGTCGGTAGGTGTTAATAGAAAAATCTAGTGTTAACAAAAATACCCTTTATATTAATAACGAGTGTGAAGCACAAAATTATGTTCAATGATCTTTTTACCTTGCCAACAAGTTTTTTTGGCTCAATATTTTTTAGCACCAAAGTCCATTACTTATGGTGTATACAATATATGTTAACATACATAGAATCCTAACACGTATATATTATAAAAATTCAAAACATTATGTACACAGTATCACACGAGGAGCGTATTGAAAAAACATTGAGTATGGCAGAATCTAACTCATAACAAAATTCATTGTGTCATGGACTAAAAATAAATACGAGAGTAAATTCATTTTTTTATATTATTTAATGGGTGATGTTAAACACACTCAATTTTATCACAAAAGAAAGTCGAATATATATGCAATATTTTAAAAAAATATATGAAATTGGGTTTGCACATATCTCAAAGATAATTTGTTATGTATTGATAAATGATCACAAGAAATGCGGTTTTAAGATCATAACCATATATTTTACAGTACAAAAAACTAGTTTTACACACAACATGATTGTCAGGATGTTATATAATTTTGTTATTACTAGTTGGTGCACACGTGCGTTGCACGTGTGACCTGTGTCTAAACTTATATCTTGGAATGCAATTGTATTAAAAGACATTGAATGTACATTAAATAAGGGAATGTTTAAATACATAACCAACCAACCTGTGCTAGCTTATATTTTATCTACTAAAGTTCCATTCATTAAATTATTCATCCAGTTTTACATTTAGATTTATAAAATTAATAAAAATCCCAAATATTATGAAATTTACTTCCAAACAATCCCATTATACATCGTTCAATTAAATTATACATAATCTATTTATAATCAAGTCTTAACACATATTTGAACTATCTAAAACCCCCACTCCTCTCCTAATTTCGTTTTCTTGTGAATCAACCCAACCGTGTGTGTGCATTTACAAAGATAGAAGAATAAATGAGAACACATATATACACATACATATACTCATATGTAAAGATGTATTATTTTAAATATTTTAATCATATTAAAAAAAAAGTTCACAACCCTATTCTTTAGGTACTCATCAAATCATAGCTATACAAACACCAAACCGTATGACATCATGCAAAAAAAGTAATCATCCTATAAAAATATAAGCGTCAATAAGTAACATACGTAATCTATATGATCATAGAAAGGCTCTCTGAAATATAGATATGATATGTATTGGTAACCATTTCACAACTTGCATATACATATTTATATTTTTTTTCATATAACTCATAAATTCAATACACAAGCACACATAACGTCAATTTAACTGAATATTTAATTAGTACACATATTAATATGAACATCATTCCAGAAGTAGTTCGAGAGTATAAAATACTGAATATTTGTATGTAACACCCCGTATATTTAATGATTTTTAAATATAGGATTATAGTTAATCCGGATTAAAATAAATATTAACTAGCGAGACGAGGGTTAGTATTTATTGATGTGAATTATATTGATTATTACTTGGGGAATGAAGTAATAGGTGATTATGAATTTATTAAAATTGTCTCGAGTGAAATATTTGATAGTTATGGTAATTGAGTCGGGACGCGTGTGTCAGTCGTGTCGAGACTCAATTTAATGGAATAAAAAGTAATTTATTTTTAAGTCATCCAAATGGTCATTTCAAGTGAGCCAATATGTTCGGAAAGGTCGAGATAGTCAGCAAAGCCTACCCAGGGATTTAGTTTGGGCCCCGCGACAGTTTTAGGTCAAATCGACATCCCGGGAGGGTGTTTTGGTGATTTATATTTTTGGAGAATAATTAACTACAAAAATTATAGGGATAAAATAGCTAGTACGTGGGAGGAGTTAGGGTTATCAGTTGTTACACACAGAGAAACCAAAGGAGGAAGGAGGAGGAGAGGTTTCAAGCGCTAGAACCTCCATTGCTACACCTTTTACAACACACACACCACCACTGCATAGATCGGAGAGAGGGGATCACATCTATACCATCTTCTTCAATAGATCAGAACTTTATTCTAGAGTCAAGTGTTTAAACTTTTTCACTTTTAGCAATAATTATGTCCATGTTAGTGCAGGTGAAAAATACACATGAATTGCATATGAATTGGGTGAAATCGGACGATTTAATTCATAACTTAGGAATGAATCTATATCAGTTTAACCCGTTCTTATATGTAGATTAGAACCCACGAAATTTGGATTAATATTGATGAACGAATCTGGGTTAATTATGTTCTTGAATTGAAAATTGATGAACTAAGGTTCATATGATTAAATTTGAGGATTTCGAATTTATTCGATGATTATTAATGATTTAAAGATTCTGGAGTATTAAAAACTATCCTTACATGTTAGAATAGGGATTAGAATTAATTGTTGGGAGTTTGGGAATGATCTGTAGAGGTATTAGAACTCAAAAATGGTGAAAAACGCAAGTTCTAGATGTTAGAGACGAAACAGGCCCAGGTCGTTTGAAGTCGCTCGAAGACACTTCAAACGATATGGCATCTCACGCGAAGCTGTCGTTCGAGCGATCTGTCATTCTCGATCAAACGAGATACAGTCTCGTTCGAATGACGTGTCAGAATTCTGGAAATTTCTAATTTGTTCCAATTTATGCAACGTAGTTAATTCGAGTGAAATAAAATGTTATATGATGAACTCAGTCTAGTACAGAAATATTGAAAATAATTGGGTGCAATGCTTTAAAGTATTTTTCGAGCAGGGAATTATCCTTGAAAATTACGAGAGAGAATATTCGTAATTTAATAAATATATCGTAAGTGGTAACGAGAATAATACTACGTATGAATTATAATATTTGGGTTGTGCGTATACCTAATGATCTTAATAGGTTGTGTGAATACCTATAGTAGTATTTATTATGTGTATGACATACTTACGTTGCTTGCTATTGCGTGAGTTTTTTTTTTAAAGTGGGCAATCTTATCCTGATGATCCCATTGAGGGAATTTTAGATTTGGTACCTCAGAACATGGAACCTAGGTATGGGTATCTATGATAATGATAGTGATGACGGTCATATGGGGTGCGTAGGTATGTGCGTCGCCCATAAGCTTGCAACTATGTTCGCCTCCAATATGTGTGATTTGTATTTATATGGTTCAAGAGTGATTCTGAACTGACTGATCTTATTCAGTATGAGATGTACCGAGGTTTGATAGAAAATTTATGCACGCACCGCAACAAAGTCTAGGGTTTTCGTATTAGTATTTATTTATAATAGGGTGATGAAAAATAAATACTTGTGATTTAATCTACCGTGTGAATATGTATATGAGAATGTTAATGAAATTAAATCAACTACATGTACACTTGACCTTATTGTGAAAACTCTTACTCGGGATAGTAATTGCTGGAATATTTAATAACATATATATTATGTGAAAAATACGGGATATTACTACTGGTGATGGTTTAGAAGGGTTATGACTGCGATCCAATTAGGTGTGATAACGATAATTAGAACGGTTTAGAGATACGTTAGGCGTGCATAATAGTTAAGAGGTGATAATCTCAAGAGAGAGCCGTGAAGCTAATATGTATATAATATTTGCTTTATCGCGTTTTAAATACTTGCTAAACTATTTTACACTCGGACTTTGACTCGTCTCTTGCAAATTTATTTTCTCTTGTGCAACTATTTTTAAGTGTCCACCCACAGGGACGCTAGGCGTAGACTTTCAGACGATTTGACGCGCTACAGCTATTGTGAAAGTTACAGGTCCTCATATTTAGACCCCTCCACTCTTATCCTCTCAGTGTCATGATTTAGATATTTCAGTTAGGGCATGTGGCCCATTCTCATTTCTCATTTATGTCAGAGAGATATTGTACCCATTTTACTACAGTATTCATTTTTTTTAGTTGGATTCAGTTTTATTTTGGTTTGTTGGATTTGAGATGATTTAACTCGGACGTTTATTCCAGTTTTATTTGATTCGGTTAGTTGATTTCTCATTTATTCTTATTCTTATTCATCGGATTGGTGAATGTGTTAATGGTTTAAGTTGTTGAGTATTAATTAATGGATTAAATTTTTTTGACACTAGCTTAATTAATTATTAGGTGCTTAATAAGGTAAATATTTTTCGACAGTGATGCTAAGAATGAACCAACCAGATATTCTGTTTTAAAATTTATAAAGGCCTGATCATCGGGTATTTAATTGGGCGGGGTGTCACATTGTATGGATGGGAAATTATTATTTTTTAATTATTAAGATGTTTAGAGAGATAGATAGATAGAGATAGAATAAATTTCTGAAAAGACCCAATGTATTCTATATTTGGGTAGAGATCATTATAAGAACCCAATACTCCATCTTAGCAACATGCATAAGAGTGTTTCGAAATGAAAAATGAAGCGCTTTCAAAAAACAACAAAAATGTGGACAAGAAAAAATAAGACAAATATGAGCAGTATGAACAACAAAACCAAACCAATAGTTTTATACAGCTTAAAGCAACAACTCTTTTTTTCCCGAATGAAGTAAAGACGAATCTCTCTCATATAATTACAAGGATACAAACGCATAAGATTACTGATCCATTACAATACATGCACAACGAGCTTGCTTAAATCCGATTATAAATAATATAAAAAAATTAATAGTCCAAAAGAAATCCTCTCAAGGAATAGTTATATTAGCAAACTCGATACGCAATTCATCAATTAACGACTCCAATAGGGAAGCATGAAGATGATTCGGGTGTGAGTGAAAAAAAAGGATTCCAGATGAGAGAGAGAGAGAGAGATTAACTCCATTTAGTATAAAATAACACATGTAAAGAAAAGGGAGAGGAAGATCAAGAAAGAGTCAGTTTAAGAGGTAGGCAAAAGGAGGGAATTGAGCATTTAATTGAGAGAGAGATGATTATGTGGGGTTTAGTGGGAGTTGTATCCCTCACGACTTTAAAAAAATGTATATATGCATTTACAAAGATATAGGTGTCACAAAATTATTTTTAAAGTTATTTGGGGAATTTATTGAAATAACTCAAAGCTCTCTCTCTCTCTCTCTCCATCTCTTATCTTTTTTAGTTTATTATTAAATGGTTAAATATTTTTTTAGTTTATTATTAAAACTTAAATGGTTATATATATATATATATATATATATATATATATATATATAATTTTTAGTTTAGGATTATTGTTGGCTTATATATCTTTTCTTGGTGAAAATTTTATGTATCTTTTTTTTAAAGTTTGGGGTTAAATTGTTAATGTCTTTTTTAGTTTAAGGTTAAATGATTAATTTTTTTTTATTGTTGGTTTAAATTCTAGGGTTAATTTTTATTTAACTTTAAGGATATTGGTGATTTAAATTTGCCGATGAAATGTTAGTTTAGATTTGACATTGAAGAAATTATTTCTGTTGTTAAAACACTTAAATTATGGAGGTATATTTTGTTCTCTACCTCTATATTTATATAGATGCTAAATTTAGGGTTTGATGTTAGGATTAATTTTATGAATTGCTGGTTTAAATTACAAATTGAAATTTTTATTTGTGCTTCATTTTTATGCTTTAAAATATTTAATTAATCAATTTTTGTTTATCTTTCTATTAGATGAAATAAATATTTAAGTAATTCTTTGGTAAATACTAAAAAATAAACTCAAAAAATCGGCTCGGGAGCTCCCGCCCCCGAACCCCCCAAAATAACTATTAAATTATCCCCCAGCCTTGAGAAATCCTGGCTCCGTCCTGAAAGAGATAGATAAGTTTTTCATTTGTACTCGAGAGAGAAAAACGAATGTGAACAAAGATGGACTTTTAACATATTCTTAATGAAGATATTGATGCTAAGTTATTTTATGGGTAAGCAATGAAATGAAATAGGTGTGATTATTTATCATCATTAATGGGAGGGATGGTAAAAATGATATTAATGTGAAAAGTAAGGGCATAATTGTCAAATACACGACTCCTCACATTTTCATGCTTTTAATGTAGTAGAGATAATATAATATATATACATAATGTCCATCTAAGCCGTTATTGGACATTTCTTCATTTCTTTTCGAATTAATCTCATTCTTATTAACCCATGCATTATAACACCAGAATCTATCATAAGAACCCCCATATATATATAATCACACAAAAACGAGTACCTTAGTAAACAATTAAATGCAAGTCTCTTCACCTTTAAAAAAAAATGTAAGATGTACCACATAAATTATCATAACACTTTTATTTAAACTTCTTTAATTAATATGCTGGTGTTTTCTTTTTTAGATTTAAGCTAAGCATTTTACAAGATTCCTTCTTACATGTTAGTTTATTTTTTTTAAAGAATATAATATATATGAATGTCCACGTAATCACACAAAAGACAAACATAAAAAGTCATTTATCAATACTAAATTAACATGAGGTTTTTGTAAATATTTGAGTTTAATTATATAAGACTTTTTAAACATAAATGCAGGCCCCTTTTTCAAATTTTGCTTTAGGTGAAAACAACTTATCTTACAAAAAAACCTTTTTTCAATTTTAATACGCACCAAGTTTGTGAACCAATTTTACTTAAGTCCAATTTTATCTTGTTTAATCCTAAACATGCATTCAAGTGATTAAAGCAAGTAAAACAAACAAGTCCGCAAAAGCAACGCCGGATGTACGAGAAAACCACTAAAGGAAAAAACTTCGGACGGCCTAAGTCAGACAATCAATATGATACATAAATCATAAAGGAAGACAAACAGACTTAAACAACGACTCGATATCCCACAAGCCATGATGCTCTTCTTATCTTTAACCGCTCATCCACACTGCCCACGCATAAGTCCTTCCACGATACTTGTCCACAACACACGAGTCCATCTGCACCTCGGTATCCACCGATGAAGTTATGGCAATCGTCTACGATTCGAAAAATGACCTTCATCGTTTCTTTACCGCAAAACTCCAACGAAATAACTTGTTCAATATAGATGAAGAAACCAATGGTGCAAACTAGATCTCTATAGCATGTATATGAAAGCTCAGATCTTTCATAAATAATAAGGATGCTTTGAGCTTTGAAATCCTTAGGAAACAAGTGCAGAAAAATATAACTGTTCAATTATGTATTTTGGTTCTGCACACTTTGAGTTCTGAGAAATAATGCCTTAAATAAAAAACTTTTAGTCGGCAGCTCGTTCGAACGGCTTGGCCATGTCGTTAGAACGACTTGGTCGTGTCATTTGAACGACACTGAAATGTTGTTTAAACAACTAATGATTTCGTTTGATCCTCCAAAACATAAGGAAAGAATCCATATGACTCTAAATAGTGTTTATCTCAGAATAAATGAAGTTAGAAGCTTTTAAAATCATTTATGACATTTGAAAATCATTTATAAATAAAATAACATCTTTAAAACATTTTTCGAGTCCCATAAACATTATACATTCATACCTAAGAGTATCTCAGAATGCAATGTGATATGAAGACATGAAACGTGCACCCATAAACACAACATGATCTATCTTTGAAGCTTGGACGCTACGTTTTCAATACAACACGTCATACACTATGTGGGTATCGTGACAAGATAAAAATCTATCTATGACTCAAACAAGTTTTGTCCGGAATTAAGTCAATTACATACAAATTAACTCAATTGGAAATTATGTCCTTACAATAAACTTATATGTAAATCTCTTCATTTCCCTTTAAAAAAATTTATTTGCATAAAAAGTTAGTTAGTTTAGTTCTTTAAAAGAATGATCATATAATCACACAAAATGCTAATATAAAAAGTCATTTGTTAAAACATTTGTAAATATTTGAGCGTAAACATATGATTTTTTTTTTAAACTTGAATGTAAATTTGTTCACTTCCTTTAAAAAATCTTTTCCAATGAAAAGTTATAAAAATACACTTATTTATGTCTCATTATTTTTAGTTAAAATATTGGTGGAGTGACTCCTTGTATTCTATCTCATTGGGTGAACATACATTTAGTGTCCAGTGCCTACTTTTCCTTAGCTATTATTTAGTTAAAAGATTGATGGGATGACCTTTTCTATACTATTCCATTTAAATGAATACACATTTAATGTACATTCTGACAAAAGTGATTTTAGAAATTGTAAAACCATTTGCAGTCCCATAAATCAATGGATTGCAATGAGTTTGATTTTAAAATACACACACACATAGTGAGAGAGAGAGAGAGAGAGAGAGAGAGCACTCAAATCAAACTTGTCGTAATCAAATCAAAGTTTCACAACTGATTTTTCTCTATATAACTATATATTATCTACCTATTTATCTGTATGTATGCAAATTTTAAAATCAAACTCGTTGGAATCGATTGGTTTTGGCGTTTACAAATGGGTTTCCAATTTATGAAATCAAATTCACCCAAATCTATTAGTTTTCAGGTTTGAAAATGGGTATTAAATTTCAGGAATTGAGCTTAAAGTTGAGTTTATTATTTTAGTTTATTTATATTATTTATAGAGATACTTTTCATACACACACACACACACATGTGTGTGTGTGTGTGTGTGATATTGTATATATGTGTGTACGAGAGTGTTTATATATTTTGGTTTTGTGGTGAGTACTTGTTGTTGTTAGTGGTGGTGATGTATTTTGGTTTTGTGGTGGGTATTGGTGATGATGGTGGCATTTTGTGGTGATCATGTTTTTTTGGTGAGTGTTGGTGGTGACGGTTGAATGGTGGTGTTGATTTGTAATTTTGTCAAGTGTTCTTTTGTTAATAGTGGCAGTTTAGTGATGATGATGGTTTTCAGTTTCGTGATGAGTCTTGTTGATGGTAGTTGAGTGGTGGTGTTGATTTTTATTTTGGAGGAGTGTTGTTATTATTAGTACTGACAGTTTCGTGGTGATGGTGGTTTATGCTTTTGTGGTGAGTGTCTACGATGGCGGTTGAGTGGTTGTGTTGATTTTTAGTTTGATGGAGTGTTGTTATTATTGTTGGTTTTCGATTTGGTGGTATTAGTGGTGGTGATGTGTTGGTGCCGAGATGGGAGGAGAGGGAGATAACTTGATATATATATATATAGTGAGAGAGAGAGAGAGAGAGGTTAATTATTTTTATTTGGGTAATTAATGAATAAATAACATTAATAATATGCTAACGATGCATTTCGTCAAGTTTCTTAACTCGGATTGACGGTTAACTTTAATTGCGCTACATAATAACTATAAGGGTTAAAATTATAAATATTAAAAGAGTTGGTCTAACATTGCAAAACACCCACTACACCAAAACAGGTCAATTGTAACGGGCAAAAACCGTTGCAAAAAATATTTGTAACGGATTAAATCCGTTAGAAAATCGCCATTATTTATTTTGCTAACAAAATTTGTAACGGATAAAATCCGTTACAAAATTAATATTTGTAACGAACTAAAATCGTTACAATTTATTTTGTAACGGATTTGGCATTGGTACACATACTATATATTAGTAACGGCTTTACTAAATTGTAACATTGTTTATCCGTTACAAATATAGAATTTGTAACGGATAAAAACCGTTACAAAATACATTATAACGAGTTGGAATGTCTTATATTTGTAGTAGATGTTTTTATTTGTAACGGTTAAATTTCATTAGTATTTTTTAAAAATATTAATTTCTCATTAAACAAATATAAATACATTAGTAATAAGTCGTGCTCAACCAATGCCCATAAATTTTACTCAAACATAATTGCAAAACACACATGATAAAATCAATGACACTATATTTCAGTGATATTAAACCGATCTAAAACTATCTTTCATTCATAACCATTAAAATTCTCAAATAAAAAATAGTACAAGATAAGCCATCTAACTTTTAACAATAAACTTGAAACAAATTCTAACATCATTAAAGTTCTAAACATATTATTCTCCCAAAAGTACTCTTCATGACAATCCTTAAAAATGAGACTTCATTCTCTCGAAAGTAATCTTCATATTTCCCAATAAGAACCTGTTGAACTAACACAATCTTAGTAAATGTGTAAGCATAAATGAGTAAATAATATAAAAGACTAGTACATTTACGTTCCATTGGCACGCATGTAATTTTATTCGACAGTAATTGATATACAACAAACGACCATAACCATTGAGGACACGGTTAGTTTAGACAAGTTACATTGGTATCGCTTGATATATTTTCACCTATGTTCACGTACCTTATTGACCATATTGCTAAATATTTGCGAACTATTAATTTGGAATGTCAATAGGAATAATGGACTCCTAATTTGGGATGGAGGGAGTATTACTTGAAGTTTAACAGTTGTTTTTCTGAAATTTAAAATATTATGGTCCTTTACATTATTTATTGGTTTTCATCACAAAGTCATCTAGGCAACATGCTAACAAATGCTAAGATATTAATCTGGGCATATTTTCACTTTTTTCGACACATTTTCAGAAAAAAATTATCACCAAAAGTAAAAAAATGACACTGAAAGTGATATTAATATAGATGAAAATTACCACTATATTTAGAGACCTTTTGGATCAAACAAAACGAGTGGCACGAAAATGACCTCCTCATTAAAATCAATGTACATTTGATGCCATAAAGGAGCAAATCAACAGCAAAAAATCAAATGGCTTGCTTCATTACATAATTTCATTCACCTATTATTTCAATGAAGAAAAATTACGTGAGACTAAAAAGGAAACTTGTCTAAATCATTACAAGGATAATCAAAACCAGAAAGCTGTTATTGATTGAAGTCACCCATAAGGAAAAGCCAGTCAGAACGATGCTCCAAACCATAGCCAACTACAAAATAACAGACGACAAACCTTGCATTTCTTATTAAGAGAGCGACCACCACAAAAGTAATTGAGTTCTTTTCCTTTATTGAAGTAGTTGTTCAGATTATATACTTTGTCTATGAAAATACATAAATACATAAACACAAAAGTTATCTATATCCCAAAACTATGAAATAAACATTTCAAAAAACATGAAATGTGATAGTTAAAATGTATAACTTGAAATACAGACGTTCTCATGGCACACTCAAATCTCAAGTACCATAAGCATTCCCTCTAAAGCTCTCACTTTGTGGATAGATAACTTGGCGCATTAAAAGAAAACCTATAATTAACTAAATCAATACTTGCAGTGACCAAAGATAGCCTCTCGTATCACTAAATCAACACTTGCATTGACCAGAGTTAATCTTTCTTATCACTTATCAATTACCAAGCTAAAAGAGGAATAATATGGTTGTGTTTATTAATAATTAGTAGTATAGAGCTGAGGTAATGATAAAAGAAGCATCAAAAGGAAATATTTTATTTAACAAAGATAAAGAAGAAAATCACATAGACGAGCAAAAAGAAACATTCATTCACATGTACATATAGAGCCGATTGACAAAAAAACGGAGGGGGAAAGACAAAAATAGTCAAGACCTTTCCTACCATGCTATTATAGAAAAATTACTCCTCATTGGCCTTTCTGTGTAGTGAAAATTGTAGGATATGTGAGTAAATAAAATCATGAACACAATTTTGCTCTTATTTTTACCCAAATGACGAATAATCCATCTTATTTATATATTTATAGGTATTAAATCAATTAGAAGTTTCATCCAAGAAAAAATATTGTCGAAAGACACCAGGGTACACACTAATTAATGTCAAATTCAGCGTATTACCTTGTGCAAATAAAGAAGGAACTTAGGTTGTAGACTTTTAGGGCTATTTCACAAAACTTAATTTGATGCATAAAATGTATGTGCTGAGAAAATCAATGAGAGAGAAAGTTCACTCCGACGAGTGAGAGTTCTTCCTAAGACTCCAGCGAGTGAGAGGCTCCCAAATTTTTTCACCTGTGAGAGGGAGAGAGAACCAACAAAAGATTGTAGAACAAAAAAAAAGTGGAGCGGGAGTATTCCGGCGTAAACACTTCTGTGCGCGGATAAAAATAAATTCTATAAAAGAACTTTTTATTTAATAAAAAAGAACAACCACATATTAGTAATAGATAATTAATATCTCTAACGGATATAGGCCGTTATTAATTACTAATGGGTGAAAACCATTAGTATTTGAAAAATCATTCCGTTTGTAATTTGGTAATATGGTATAGTGACTGTTGATGTAAAAAACTAGATTTGATCTAATTAATTAATCACAGATAAATATGAAATAAGAAATAAGACACAGGATTTTTAAAGTGGTTCAGCCTTATGAAAATGGCCTACGTCCACTGTTTTGTATTGTTGGATGTCTTTGCTTTAATCTCGATCACAATTGCTAATGATCAATTACCCTGTTATTGAGGGTGTTACAATGTATTTATAGGCTTGGGGCTATCAGTATGAATAGACGATATACCGTTATTTAATAGACATATACATCTGTACAATAATAATGTTCATTAAATCCGATATTCATTGAATGTGCAATTATCGCTTGATCTTCCTGGCCAGATGCTCTGCACGTTGAGTAGCTCGGCACGTTAAGTTGCTCGGAGCACTAAGTAGCTCGAGGTGATAAGTAGCTCGGTGCTGCGAGTTGTTCGATGAGTATAAGCATTTGCCACGTAAGATGACACATGTCTTCATATAATTAGTCCACGTCAGCTGACTAATTTTCGTATCAACGATGACCTTAAACCTCAAGGTTAAATATATAATTTAACACATTTTATGTACAAATATATATTATAATTTGTATATGGGACTTGTTGTTAAAGAATATAGGATGGAAATTAGATAGAGATCAAACTTCTCATTAATTGGTGGGTAAAAAATGTGGGGGAGACCCTTCATTTATAGTGAAAATTGGTGTGTAGATAATTAGAGGGAGACCCTTCATTTATAATGCAAAAGAGGTGCCTCCCAAAGCACTCTTTATTCTAATAGTGCAAGGTTATAATACTAGGGTCTTAACTAAATGTGGACATCTACATAAATCTATATTATACCTCTAATATGATAGTATTAGAGGTATTAATAGAAATTAATACCAATTAAAACTCACATCATTTAAACGTACAACAAACCTGCTCATTTACCCAGGTCATGTCAATGCTCATATAACAAACCTGCTTATTTACTCAGGTCATGTCAAACGCTCATTTACTAGCAAGAATTCAAGAGACCCGACAATTTGCAATCAATAGAATTATCATTTGAATAAAATAGAAAATAAAAAATTCTACACCTAAAAACTTGCCGATAGTAAACCAAACCGACAAAACCAATCTACAACAGCACCGAAAGAAAAAAGAAATTAATACCAATATAGGTCCAAAAAGAACCCAACTTCTTCTAAGTTTTGAAGAACATTTACCTGGAACCAATACAGTTAGATCATAAAGTTGAGTTTGGCCTACTTGATCTAGAAAGTAGGACACAAATATTAAAAATTCACACAAGGACAATGAACTGCGAAGGGGATATCCGGTTTGAACCTTTGGCTCGCCTCTTCCCTAATTATACCGGTGCTAATATAAGAAGTGTGTGTACGGAGGCTGGAATGTCTGCCATATGAGCAAGAAGGAAAATAATTACCGAGGACTTTCTTGACGCAGATGACAAAGTCATCAAGGTTACCAGAAGTTCAGTGCTACCCCCAAGTACATGGTTTACAATCTTTTTTTACAAGTTTGTTACTGGTGTTACTTTGTATCACTTTTCAAAACATCTCAATTAGGACCAACTAGAGTTGTATTATCTTTTGTTGTGCCTTTTGTAATAAAATAATCTCACTTTACAAATGTTTTTTTTGTTGTTGTAATTATCTTATTTTAACTTTTTTATTTTAAACTTTTTTATAGTGTTGATATGATATAGATTCAAAGTTTCAAATTATATTACATGTTTCTTTTAATATTTCATTTAATGATTGAAAAAAAATCAATAGAAATATCATTTGAATGAAATACCAGTTCCTCCCCTCTCTTCGATATATTTTTGTTTCTATCGAAATATTAATATTATAGGCACTCCTTAAATATGTATAAGATGAGGGTTTGAAAATAAGAATAAAAATCTTTTCAGGCTTGAAGCCTTTATTTTCTATTCTGGTAGGGCTGCTTGAAGTCTTAGATTTTGCTTTTTCGAGTGGTTGTTCCCAGGCAGGCCGCTGCCCTATATCATTTTTTACACATTTTTCAACAATTCTTTTGATTTCTTAATTATTTATTGTTCATATATAGAAACTGATGTTTTAAACATGTACAAAATTTGAGTTATTTTGAAGTCGATTCCCCAACATCACGTCTTGCTCGACACATCACATAAGGTATTTAAAAAAATAAATTGTATTACTAATTTCCTAGATATTAAGAATATGACAATCATTTTTTTTTAATTTGGATCCAATTTGTATTTGCCTTGGTGTATATTAAATATATAGTAAAATGTCAAATAAAATAATTATTCGTTGGTATCGTTCATCTCAATAAATTTATTCAGTTTAGCCAACTAGGTTTGAAGTGAAATTATTTCTTTTGGCATTATCCGTGGAAGTGAAAATAATATTATATTAGCATTGTTCATATGTATAAAAGTTTATCCTGTTTAGGCAATTACATTTGAACTGATTTTTTTTCCTTTCGATTTTTTATATAACTCCTACATTGTTAAGTTTAATACAATTGAAGATTTTTGCATCTACTTAGAGTTCCTGCTAGAAAAAAAAAACAGTTTATGTTTTCATCTCCTTTTTATTAGAAAAAAAGGATATCGATCCTTTTGTTGGTTTATTATATTTATATAAAATATATATATTAGTTTGAGAAGATTGGATGTTGTTTATAAATAAATTCATTACCATGTGTAAGATAAAATGTTAAATTGGTAATTGTTTTATATATATACATATGTATCAATGTTTTTGTGCATAATTTTGATACATTTTCATCTAATACTTCAACTTTCGCTTATATGTGTATGAGAGTTTTTTTGGACTAAATGTTTGCTAAATTATTCAAGTGAGACATTTTAGTTTGTCTACAAAAAATTTCTTTACCGCGCGTTTGACAAAATGTTCAACTAGCAATAGTGTTCTTCATTTATTATATGTGTGTGTGTGTGTGTGGATGTTTTTTGGCATAATTTTGGTACATTTTTGTATAATACTTTACCTTACTCTTATATGTATTCATGAAATCTTTTTTCCCCATAGGTTTGATAGATTTTAAAGTTACACTAGGGTATGTGTAGATTTTTTGCCAATATTATACATATAAGCTAAGATTGATACAATTTATATATTATACTTTTGTTTTTATTTCCTTCTATCAAAATCAAGTTATGTTTTAACCGTTTCTATTATTAGAACAACTAATACCGCTCAATTATTTTTTTTGATAATTTTTAACGGCAATTTATTTTTACAATTGAAAAGATTTGATGTTGTATAAGGATTTGTTTCACACATATTTTTGATAAAATTTAGAAATTCCATTTTTTTTAAATATTGTTAGGCATATATGTATGTTTGATTTTTTTCTTTAAATTTTAAATACAATTTATGAATTAACGTTTTTTAGATTATTTCACCGTAGATATTTCCTTTATGGTCTTTCATGTCAGGAGGAACATGAAGAGGAACAACATGAGTTGGAAATGGTTCACGATCTTAATACAATTTTGATACACTAAAAAAATCTTCATCTAGGCAGCACCTTGCTTTACAAAAAAGAAAATGCTAGATACTTTACACTCATATTTCTGATAAGGAATTCGATTAAGATGAAAGCTCTATAATAATGCTATCATTTCAAGACAATTTTTTATTGAGTCCAAAAAAAATTAGCCATGAAAAGTGTTTAATATTTTTGCTTTATGACATTGATTTTATTTAATAATAATAAATTCAAATGAAAAAATTTGACTACATGATATATTGCAGGACAACACGAGCTCAACAAATGAAAACGAGGCTACTCTCAAACAAGTGAGAGAAGGATCACCGACAATGCAGTTAGCACAACATTAAAACTCTTTAACTTCTGGAATGAAAGATGTCGACGATGGAAAACATAACTGGGAGTCCAAACGACTTAAATCAACAAGGTAATCTTCACTAATTATTATTAAAACCATTAATCGATGATAGACTAAAGAGGTTTAATATCTTATTCAAACATTTACTCTTTTCAAAATATAGATTTCCCGCAAAATTCAGGAGATAAGAAATTTAATTTCTATTCCGCTCATAAAAAAATATGTAAACATATAATTGGAAATAAAAAAGATAAAAAAATATTTTTTTAAACTTAATTATCTAACGTGATATGCGATCCATATATTACGTAAAAATATAAAAAATTAAAGAAAATATAAAGTTACTGTAATGGCCATCTTCATATGTTTACATAGAAAAACGTTATTTTGCAGGAGCAAAAGAATCAACATCAGAGATTGCTTGCGCACATTAAAGCTTCGAAAGCTGAAGACGGATTGAAAATTAGAGATGCATATTTGTTTTTTGGGGGGATTGTGAAAATACATCATATTGATTGCAACATACTGTTACACAGTTTTTTGGTCTATCAGTAATCTTTGAACACACATGGCCTTTAGATATAATGAAATCTTATATATATATATATACAAAAATATTCATAACATACATCTACGCTCGCGCATCATGCGTGCTCTATGCTAGTAAATATAATTACAACACTCCTCATTGAATGTATACCATTTTCACTACTCAATGACTCTTGCCTCATTGAAATCTTACTAAAGAAAAATCAATTGGGAAAAAAACAAAGTGAATGAAAAAGAGTATAACTTTTGTGATTATTGAATCGATTTTGGGTGTGCTTAATGCTTCCTCGTCAAAACCTATTCTAGAAAAATCCAGTGGAAAAAAACCTAGTTAAAGAAAAACGAGTACAACACACGTATATGTCCTAAATAACATGTTCTTGTATCCTCTCACTAATAAGATGCTCCCTTTACTGATATGTTCAATTTTTCTATTGGTGGAGTCGACGCATTCCAATCTCGTACACAAGCTCTTGGAATATGGCATTTGGTAGCAACTTGGTGAACAAATCAACTAGACTGTCACTTGAACAAACTTGTACGCCTTCAGTCTCATTTTTCTTCTAAACCTCATGAGTGAAGAAATACTTTGGTGAAATGTGCTTAGTTTTGTCTCCTTTGATGAATCATTCTTTCATTTGTGCTATACATGCTACATTGTCTTCATAGATGACACTTGGAACAGTTGTAATGGAAGGCAGTTGACAAGAACTACGAATATGCTGAATTAAAGATCCTAGCCATACACATTCAGACCTAGCTGCATGAAGTGGTAACATTTCAGAGTGGTTAGAAGGAGTAGCTAATAAAGTTTTCGTAGTAAAACGCCAAGAAATTGCACTATTACCACTAAGAAATACCTAACCTGTCTAAGATCGACCCTTATGAGGATCAGAGACGTATCCAAAATCTGCATAACCTATTAACTTGAAACTATTAGAATTATAATAATAATTAAATAAACCTATGTTAGCGTTTTCACGAAGATGTCTTAGGATATGCTTGACACAAGCTCAATGCCTTTTGGTTATTTCAGAATTATACCTAGCAAACAGGTTCACTGAGAATGAGATATTTGGCCTAATGTATCATGCTAAATACAATAATTCACCAATTGCACTTAAATAGGGTACTTATGGACCCAATATTTCCTCATCTTCCTCTTTAGGACGGTATGAATCTTTCTTTATGTCCAGATTCATGACAATTATAGGAGTACTTAGCGGGCATACTTTATTCATATTAAAGCTTTTTAATACATTTTCGGTATAATTAAATCAACGGACTAAAATCCCACTTGAATTTTTCTCGATCTGCAGGCTGAGACAAAATTTATTTTTCTTAAGGTCGTCTCAAATCCTTATTTAAATAATTAGCAATTGTTTCGATCTCTTCTGGAGTCTTGATTAAATCTATGCCATCCATATAAACTGCTACTATTGTATATTTTTTTGAGGATTTCTTTATAAATACACAAAGTCAATTTAGATTATTTTCATACCCTTCCTTAGACAAGTATTCATTAAGACGATTGTATCAAATTCTTCTGGATTGCTTTAAACCATAAAATGAACCTCTTAGTCGGATTGAGTATATAATCCTTCCCTTTCCTTTAGGCAAAACAAATCCTTTAGGGATTTTTGTATATATTTTTGTGTGTAAGTCCCCATATAAATAAGTGTCCACAACATTCATAACTCTGATATCAAGATTTTCACATACCGCTAAGCTAATCACATATGTGAAAGTTATACCATCCATAACAACGGGCTATGTTCCTCAAAATCAATCCCAGGTTTCTGTAAGAAACCTTATGCCACAAGTCATTCCTTATATTGTCTAATTTCATTATACTTATTTCTTTTTCTAACAAACACCCACCGATAACCTACATAGTTAAAACCTTAAACAGTTTGCACTATACGTATAAACACACCATGTTTATTTAGAGACTCAAGTTTTGACTTGATGAAAATTTCACATTTTGGCCAATCTACTCTTTGTCAACATTCATTTAAAGTATGTGGTTCTGAATCATTATCATCGATGCCCTTGGAAATTTGCGTGGCTACGACATATATAAATATGTCATCGATGATCGTTTCTTTATGATCCCACATTTGTCCTATATATGTAGAAAACATAGATATCTCATTATTATCATTTGGTATGTTGCCTCTTCAGGAGTTTGTATAAACACTTTAGGGACTTGGTCTTTTCAGAGACAACAACCTCTTCAGGGATTTAAGAGAAAGTGGATATTTTATTCATAACATCTCCTGTAGTGTTATGAAGGCATGATTTTTCATTTGTTCTCCGCTTTCAGGTAGCTGAATCTTTGTAACCAATATGTATGCTACGCTTCTAGAGTGCAACTAATTCATTTGCTACTAAAATCAATGTTTGTCCTACTTGTATATCGATTCTGACTGGCACATTCTTAGCAGACACATGAGACTTGGTTACTCTTGCTACATCATTGAATGCATCGGGTAATTGATTTGCAATTATATATTGTGGATCGGATTCAAACCATATCAATGTCAATCCATATTCGTTTATTAAGAAAATTATCGAATCAGATTAGATTTCAATTATATAGTGGATCTTGAAGACTCTGATCCATATACAAAGCCTAAAGGATTCCGATCAAATCAGCCTCTTAAAAAACATTAATTGCACAACATTTATATAAATATAAAACAACTTGGATAATAAACTAATTAAAATTAAGCTTATTAAAGTCTGCCATATGTAATATATATTTTCAAGTGTAATAATAATAAAGAAATAATATAAATCATGGTTAAAGATTAAAAGCATCAACTATATGATATTTAGATTTCTATTTATATAGTATACCAATTGCGTCAGATTCTTAGCAGATCGGGTATGTATCAATCCAAATCCGATCCATTTACTAATCAGATAAACGAATAATCACATTGCATAACACGAATCCATATTTGTATAAATACACCGAATTCAAATGTCTTATCCATTGATAGGCTTATTCCCAACCACCATTGCTTGTTTCCTATGCCATATGCCATAATTGTCTGTTGCCCAGACGCAAGTATTAACACACAAATACGAGTCTATCATATTTGAGATGATATTAATAGTGCAACTTAATAAATCTTGAAATTTAATTAAGTCCCCAAAAATATATAAATCGTGCAACGCTACTAGATACAATGTAATTTTTGAATCCAAATTAAAGGTTTATAGGGCAAGTCTTGAAATTTATTAAAAAAATTCAAGGTTCGTGAAGAAATTATAAATAAACTCCTTTAAATATATTAATATTGATAAATTGTTTTTTTAGAGCATGTTTTGGCCCGACACGATATGATAAAAAAAACCATTAAAACACAAAACAGAGACACGACTATTCTTTTTTTAACTTGACATGAATACGACCTATTTAAACACGACACACCACTATTAACACGATTAATATTGTAGACCCAATAGAACCTAACAAGACACAAGAACATGAATAAAAGCATATAAAATGACACGACACGTATAACAAGAGTCATAATTTTGACATGATTTCGTGTTAAAAAAACCTAACGAACACAATTTAGCGTGTAATTTTGGGTCGATTTTGGATTGTTTTATGCCGTTTTACATTGTCGTTTCTAAAATTGCAACTCGTAATTAATATTAACAAATTAGATTAGATCATAAGCATATAATTTATATATATTATTATATAGTGGATCGTATTAACAAACAAAGAAAAATAGATTTGACAAAGAAAACAGAAAAAAACTGACATGTTTCGCGTTTTCCTACGAGTCTGTCGAACAAAAAAGAGAAAAACAAAAAGATAACCAATAAACTTGGCAGCTAATTTAAAACAAAATTTGAGTTACCCCAATTGCAAACCAACCCGTGAAGTCCAACTAAGAGAAGAAGATTGTGGAGCAGAGCGAGAATTGAAAATGCGTTACAAGCAAAGAGATGGAGATTGAGAGGGACAAAATGGGACGGGGCATCCTACAAAGCAGTCAAATCTATATACTTTTAGGTTGTATCTTAGCTTGCAAATGTTACAAAGCAATGATGTCTTTTTCTTAGGGGGGGAAATTTTAGAAACGACACGAAAAAAACGTATGATATGTTGTGTTTGTATTGTGTTTTTTTTACACGAAGTAGTGTCGTGTCATGTTCGTGTCTAAATTATGAATCGTGTCGTGTCGTGTTATTGTATTTTTTAGGTATGAAATTTAAGAAATTCTGGTATTCGCATCGTATCGTGCTGTGTTGTTTTTTATTTGAATCGTGTTCGTGTCAACTAAAAAAAATACGAATTTATGTCGTGTCGTGTTCGTGTCCGAAAAAATCTTGTCTTGTCATGTCGTGTCCGCCTGAAATATAACCTGTTGACCGAAATTGCCACCCTTACTTTTTCTTATAGTATGACCGACCTTCCATTTTCATTTCACTCCATCCTACGGTTTCAGTCGAGAGCTCTTTCATAAGGTTTTACTTATTCGTGACTTTCCTCATGTAATCTTTTTATCCTAGTTAACTGTCGGATTGAAAGAAAGTTTGACGATATAATCATTACAAATTTCTTTCCCCTCTTTTTGGGAGTTTATAATTTGTGAGGGTTTGTATGTATGGTATGATTTTTACAGTATCATTCTCTAAAAAAGTTACATATATAAAGGGCTTATGTAAGTAAAGAGAAATTGACAGATGAGCAGTAGAGAACATTATAGTTTTTTTTTTTATTGGTAGCATATATGGGTAATTCGGACACCTTACGCGTACCTCGACTAATTTTTATCCGCTATTCGTGACTTTCGCTGACTAAATCTTATTTTGACAATGCTACGGATTGACCCGAGAACCAAACTTAATTTCTCTCCAAAACTATTCCAATAGCACCCTTATACCACTTAACCATACGTTTGATTTTATATTCTTGAACATCAAAGTCCTAAAATCAAATAAATAAAAGTGTGAACCTCTCTGACAATTCTGATTTAATCCACCATGCTTATATAGTAAAACAAGAGGCAACGAATTACTTAAAGTAAGATACAATGGCTTGTCTTTTCCTAATTCACACGTGCTCCCACTACTAGTTTAGACAATTAAGAAAATAATAAAAAGGCCTAACGGCACATCACCCTAAGCAACCAACTAATTTTCAAGATTAAATGGGCAGCCCTTTAAACTCTCTCTCTCTCTCTCAAGAGATAGGGAAAACATCTTAATAATATATAATTAATTAAATAATCAGTTTCAATGATGATATTTATATAGGTAGATCTTTTATATATATATATACTAGCGAATATCCGTGCCGAGAGTACGGCGATAAATTTGCCCCCGTGATAAAAAAATCCAGCCCATAAAAAAATAAAAAGAAGAAAGAAAAAAAAAATAGTTAAAAAAAATCCATATCTATTTATTAAAAAAAAAAAAAAAAAAACATCTTTTAGCATGACATTTCATGCATGGGCATGAAATGTCAAAAATATCATACATGTCTTTTTGCCATCTCCATATGGCTCCATATTATATGGATATCTTATAACGAAGTATCACATGGATAGGTGTGTGGATATATGCGAATCCAAACTTGTCGAATCACTCATGTTATGATTTTCTACATCCTAAGTCTTCTCGTTCCGTCTTCTTAATAACAGTTTTCATTTCAGTCATTGATCAATATTATTTTTTTTTATTTTAGTTCACTTAAATTTTTTTCTTCAATGTTAAGGTGTTCCATTCCTTACTGTATATCTTATAAGTTAGAGCATACACAATGTATATTATGAAAAATTCGTATATACATTATAAAATTCATGCACAAATGCAACATCTTTCAAAAATAAAAATAAAAATATATGCATGGTTTACCAAATTTATTGTATACATTGCTGCAAATCAAGTATACATTACGAAATAAAGTACTTAAAAGTTCAAAAATTATGTTAGTGAACTAGCGCAAAAGAAATTTTACCAACCAGAGAGTTAAGATAAAAAAAATCATATATATGTATCTACGCATAATACATATTTATGTAAACTTATTTTTCAAGCTTATTCACCCGACAAGCTTGACCTCATATTCTCCTCATCCGAAAAGTTTTTTTGCCTTTCCATATTTAAATTGATGCTTGACTGAGTAACTTTGTAATCCCACTTAATTTTACTTGCTATTTTAAGAATTATGATTATAAGTATGGGACAATTTAAAAAGTAAACAACATGATTATTAATTTGGGACAAATATTAGACATATCAAATGGAAGAGCGTACCATATTATCACTTATTTTATCCATCTCAAAGTATTTAACAATTAACATCATGGTAAAAATGAGTTAAACTTTAAGCTGATATGTTTTGCTATTTTTCCCGATGGTGGCAATTTCTCGAAATCCGTATCCATTAAATTGAGATGTAATGCTAGACAAACACAATTGGAGGACACTATTCGAAAACACATAACACGTATTCCCATGTCATTCGTAGATATTTAAGTGTATGTTTGCGGGGGTTTTTTGTTTTGAAAGAAAAGAAGATAAAATGTTTCATTTTCTTTGTTTGTGAGTATAAATAGGAGATAAACGATATACTGTTTCTTATTTGAAAGTTTAAAAGGAGAGAAAATAACAAAATCTTAAAAAAAAAACTTTATATTATTTTCTCTCCAAAACTCTCTTCAAATCGAAAAGAAGGGAGTGGGACGTTTTAATGAATATTTTCTTCTTCCTCTTAAAATAATTATTTTCCTTTCAACATCCAAATATTTTAAACTATTTTCTCTTCTCGTACTCCAAAACAATTTTTTTTTATCCCATCTTCTTTTTCTTTTTTCTCTTATTAACTTTTCATTATTTTTTTCCCTCTTAATATTTTTTTTGCTTTTCTCTCATAAACTTCCAAACATAGCTCAAGTGGGACACACTTACTCAATTCACTAATGACACGAAGACACATGTCATATGACCTAGACCTCGTTTGATGCACCGCGTAAGGGAGTCAGATAATATAAGAGTCAAATTGGATAGGATAAGGATGAGCCGGATAAGACTTATTCTAATACTGCATTTGGAACAGTTCAGGATAAGAAGACGAGATGAAATATAATAATAATACAATCTTCTGTTTGAAATGCTCCGGATATAATTAATTTGTCTCAAGTTATTCCAAAAATATCATTATTTTGTATTTGATAATAATAACAAATACAAATATATATTATTGTCACATATTTTAACTCTAAAACATAGTATTATAATTCCACGTGGGATGCTAAAAAAAAAATATTATGAGATGAACATATGTATTTGTATTTGTATTTGTATTTATAATTTGTACACAATCAATCATTAATAATCACTCACACACATACAAAAAACGCGTGTGCACAAATCAACTGCTAGAAATAATGAGATAGTAAAACTGTTTGCTTACTATCTTCTCTTTCAATTCAAAACAAAGCATTCAGAGAAAATTGCTTGACGCCACAACTAGGTAATATTAATTTTACCCAAAATAGTTGACGAAAATATATGAAAATAAACAAACTGAATTGTACCTAATTTTCAACTTGTCTAGCAGGTGGGTTAACAACACAAAAAATAATATGTGTAACAAAATAATAGTGGTGGATTAACACCACATAACTTTCGACTTTTCTATCAGGTGAATTAACATAATATTTGTATTGATTTAAACCAAAATAATAGTTCATGATAAAGCAGCAAACATAAAAAAATAGAAAAAAAAATAAAGGAGAAGGAGGTTTGAAAGGTGGAATCCCCGGGTTTTAATAATCACAAATTAAAATATAATTTCCTTTTAAATAAATGCGGAAGCGTTGAGATGGTTTTAACTTTCAAGAATAACAACAAGTTTAAATTTCTCAAAACAAATTAAAACATAATTCAAGTCCTAGAATTTGCCTAAGTCATAATTTTCAATTATCCAAAGTTAGGCGAAACCAGTTTTAGCAAATGACTTGAATAAACCAAATTTACCCAATATTTAATTTAGTCCCAAATTAAATGAGTGTGATAATTAAACCAAATTTTATCTGGAAATTATCCTAAAGCATGCGTTCTAAATTTTGTGCAAGATAAAAATAAACAATGTCACACTACACCGCGATGTACGAGGAAAAACCCACTAACGGGAAAAAATCTCGGGACGGCCCTAGCCTCAAATCCACTAAAAACGGTATTACAAAATACAAGACAAAAGACTTACTTCCTAAACTCGAACCCTCTCAAGCCGTGATGCTCCTTCTTGTATCAACCTCCAATTAGCGGATAACCAACGGAGCTCCAACGTGGTCTCGGAATTCACCGATGGGACTTTATATGGTCACCGTCACCCAAGCATGGAGCCTTTCTCCGTGTGGGTAGAATCTCAACAAAAGTCTTCTTTGTGATGGGGTGTGAAAGCAAACCCGAAACGTCTCTTGAAATCGGTAGAGAAAACCGGTGCCAAAAACTCCAAGCAATTGATATAAATATAGAAACTTGGATAAACAATTATTGGGTGTAAACTAGAGTGTGTATGAATTTTTCATTAAAAATTAACACTCAAAACTTGAACATTTTCCTAAACTCATTTTGCTCTCAAACTCTCTTTTGGAGATAAACAAATGTTGGAAAAGTTGTCTTGGAAAATGTGTTTCCCGCACATAATAATGTATGAAAAAAGTTGGTTGAAAACCAAGTGGAGGAGTGGGGAAAAACTGCAAAAAAACTGTCAAATAACTGTTCCCGCTGGAATCTCGTTCGAACGAACTTGATTCTCGTTCGAACGAGACTTCTAACGAGCGACCAGCCTGGGCTCATTAGAAGTTCGTTAGATACCTCGTTAGAACGAACATTCATTCGAATGACATATCGAACGACATATCGAACGACTGACCAGTTAGGGTCGTTGGCAAAACTCGTTCGAACGAAACTGGTTCGAACGACAAAACTCGTTCGAACGAAACTGGTTCGAACGACATTTCTAACGAACGACCAGAAAGATTGAAAAATTCGATTTTGGCCCAGAAACTTTTATATACTTATATTAAAGTTCTAATTGATTCTTTCTGAAAATAAAATGCAGTTTTTATTACACCTAACACCCAATACAAATTGTTCCAAGCTCCTATATAAATATAATTACATTCATACCTTGGGAGCATGGAACCTTGATTGATGACGTAGAAACGAGGCACACAAACCGACATTTTGATGAAGCTTTAAATTCTTTGCCGCTACGTCTTCAACACACACTTCATAGGCTTGAGAATATTACAATAAATCACTAACCTATGAATAAATGTTTTTGTCCGGAATTGAGCCAAAACTATATATGGACTCAATTGGAAATTTGTGTCCTTAAAAATCTCCCCCTTTGGCTATTCCGGGACAAAAACCAAACAAAAATCCTAAAGGGACGTCAAGCTCTACTAGACTCAAAACATAACCCGCCCAATCTTGACTCAACCCAAGGATCAAACGCTTTGCCATAGAAAGATGCCGCTTTAGAATAATTCCTGCACACTTAAGCAAACTCATCAAATGCATAGGGAATATCAAAATATTAAATGCAATTAATTAATTACTCCCCCTAAATTAATTCTCCCTTTAAACACATGACCTACTTAGAAAGTCGTCTCCCCCTAAGATAAATCTCCCCCAAACGAAGATACGATAATAATAGGATTAGATACCATTTCTCCCCCTATCATCATTCTCCCCCTTTTTGTTCGGGAATAGGCAAAGGATAAAGAACTAATAAACAGCATGTGAAAGCTTAAAGTGATAAGACATGAAAGCATATGGGCAATTAAAGCAAGGCAAAGACAAACAGATATCATATATATATATACTTTAAATAGACCAATAAGTACATGCATCTATAAATAGATATAAACACACACATGACACAAAATACAATAAGTTTGCACACTCGTATGGCAAAAATGTGTCATATGGAAACGGAAGTGTAGGGGTGTGAACTATCAACTATTAAATTTAGACCCAAACACTTAAGAAACGTTCACGGAGTTCTCATTTGATTGCAAACTTCATCACAGTTAAATATAACCTCTTGTGACAATATAAAGATTGAACTCAATGAACAAACATACACAATGCATACAAGCCTAGCATGATGATGATTCTACAAACCAAATAGAGTCATGACATTAAAGACGACTAGGATAAACGGACATTGTGCAAACCGTTGATATACCATTCAATTCTCCCTCAATGAGCATATATATTCTTTTATTTTTGAATGAATTTATCAAACAAACATAGGCCTTGGCAATTGCTTTCTTTTTAATGCCAAATATTCTGGTTTTAGGCCTTTGGATCACGTATTTCTTTTAGATCCAATCGACGGTGGCTTACTATCGCAAAGGATTTAATTCATCCTTTCGGAGCCCTTCCCCGTGCATATATTAATTTATCATGTTTTCATTTTTCACACAAATCTCACATGCAACGGAATTTGACATGCACTAGTCCTCCTAGGTCATAGATATGTAGATGACTAGATTGATAGGAGAACACCTCAAAAAGCTCAAATATAACATGTGACATTAAGATTTCAAAAGATCTCGTGCATGTGTGAATAGAGGCATATAGAAATAGAATCCATTTAAACAATACAAAATCCAACTACTCCATATAAAACATGGTAAAGAACATTTTAAGGATTGAAAATCTAAACCAAAAGTTCTAGCCACATGGAAGCGTAAACGATAGGATTCAAACACAAATATATGCCACATAAAGTGTGTCAAACTAAAATACACACAAAAAAAATCTTTTTGAGTTTTTAACATTTTTAATCAAAAATAAATATTTACTCAAAAGGACAAACAAAAATCATTTGTATTTTTCATTAAGCTTAAATGAAATAAATAAAACACAAATGATAAACAAAAATCTTTTTATATTATGCAGTCGATTCAAACACAAAATATAATACAAAAAGATAAACAAGTCATAATTTCTAGCATGTGATATGAAATAGGGCAATGACTAGAGAATGACTAAACAAGCATACATTTAGCATATGAATATAGCATGAAGTACAAACGCTAAAGTATGCAAACACTAACACATTCATCCATTAGATTTAGCAAGGGAGGAAGGATGTGAAAGTAAATGAGAATCAAAATCCCTATTTTGTAAGGCAACCAAGTCGGATTTCCTAACCCAAATTAATGAAGAATTACTATCTTGGGGTGTAGGAACGTTAGCTATCGTGGTTACTTTACTATGGGATTTTCTAGGAATTCGTTTAAGATCTAAACAAAATTTCCTAAGATGACCTTGTCGACCACAATGTGTACAAGTGAGAACATGTCGAAAAAATTTACTTAAGGAGTGATCTTTAAAAGTATTCCTAGTTGATTCTCCTAAAACATTGGTTTGGGCATTATGAGTAAATTCATTACAAGGATTGAAGCCTAAACCACAAGTGTCATTTTTAATTTGGACCGTTCCTAACATTTTATCTAGTTTTTCCGAACGACACTCCAAATCAAATTTGACAATACTAGAATCTTTTAATTTATTTTCCAATTCTAAAATGTTAGATTCTAGTAAAAAATTACACTCTTCAAAAGCAAGAAGCTCCTTTTTCAAGGATTCCATTAAACTCCTAAGGCTATTTCTTTCGCCTTCTACATAATCAAGCTTCTCTTGAAGAGTCCTCACATGTGTCCTAAGGTCTTCTATTAAGGCACTATCATCAACGACCTTGACACTCTTTCTTAAACAAGCTTCTAACTTCAAATTAGTTCTTTTCAAATTAATAGATTCTTTATATAATTCATGAAAAGCATTTTGAAGTTCACTCACATCAACCTCTTCTTCATTTTCACTCTCACTTTCTTCTTCACTCTCACTATCATTAAAAACAAGGGAATCATGAACAATGACCTTGGAAGTGGCATGTGCAATCGTGTCATCAATCGATGAGTTCTCATTATCACTGTTGATACCAAATTTAATCTGCTGACGTGGACCAATAATAAGAAGACACGTGTCAATCTACATGGCACAATAACAACGAGGAAGTTTATTTCCCCCGACCAAGTCATGTTCGCTCCGAGCAACAAGGATACCCCGAGGAACTACAACACTCCGAGGAACTCCAGCGCTTCGATGAACTCCTGAAAGACGAGCAACTAAGGCGGTTCGAGCTGCATCTCGACCACAGTATTGATTTCCAGATAACCAACAGTTCAAAACTGTTCATTGACTGCTTATCATCTTGACGCACACGCTTGAAGAACATTAAATGAGTTACCCTTTCAGATGATAGCCTCAAGGACCTTTCATATGTATATCATTTAATGCACCACCCTTTCATATGTAAGCCTCAGGGCTATAAATACATTGTATCTCCCTCATCCAAAGGGATCGGAATTTCTTGAGAGAACTTGTAATCAAGAATTCTGCAAACACTCAGCAATAACATAACAGTGGACGTAGGCTTTATTCCTAGCCGAACCACTTTAAAAATCTTTGTCTTATTTATTTATCTGTGATTGAATAATTAGAGCAATCTAGTTTTTTACATCAACAGATTGGCGCCGTCTGTGGGAACGTGTTACAAGCGTTGTTCTCCACCAAAAGCTAAGTTTTTATTTTCTCTACGTGTAATCAATTATACATAAATCTTTTGATTCAATCATGATTTTTATGTTTATATACATAAATTAATTGTCCAATTTTTATCTGCAAAATGTTGCATATCATGATTTTTAAATCATAACTGTTAGATTAATTCTTATTTAGAAATCTGAAAAATAGTAGATTTCATAAATCATAATTCTTTGCTTGATTCTCAAGTTTTAATTTTATATCATGGAATAAATATTTTAAATGATTACATATGCCAATATATACGACGATGATAAGATTTGATCATTTTCATTGTTGATTTTGAAATAAATTTTGTAAGATATTTGATGTCTATTCAAATTCCTATCATATTTTTAATAAAAGAATGGGAAAAAGGTTAAAGACAATGAAAAGTCTTCTCATGGAAATCATGACCCATATATATTCTCTCTCTCTTTAAGTTTGAGTCTCTTTGCATTCGCTTTTATGAATTATATAATTAATTTGGTTCATCTTCCATCTATGTCAATAAAGTCAAATTGATTGATTTTTTATATAAATTTGGTAATAATTTCGATCATTCACCATATTTTTATCTCTCCAAATTGGGAATAGGAAGGGATCAATATAAAAAATAATTTTCTCTCACCTGAAAAATCATTACCCACCTCTTATAAAAGAGGATCAGTAAAATAATCATGACCATATCAAGACTCTGGGAACAAATTTGATATGTTAGCCCCTCGTTCATCACATCACAAGGTTTCTTTGACGAAATCACACGATCTAGTGGGTTATATATTTATTCATTTAATTAACAGTCTCAAGGCTTAAATTTTACATTGAATGTTATTTTTGATCTAAAGATTCGATATATTCTGGTCATCCAACCATATATTCTATAATTTGAGATATCCTTAAATGTTGGTCGGCAACATCCATGTTATTTGTCGGCAGCAGTAGAATCTTGGGGTATTAAAAAATGCTAAGCACCCCTGATATTTTGAAATTAATATTTTTATTTCTCAAGCATATACATATCATATATTGATTGGATGAGTAAATTATTCTCATGACTAATCAATTCAGCCTACACAAATGGTAGAGCAAGATATTAATTTTTACAGGTACAAGATTCAACTCCGACGAATGCTCGGAAATAATCTTACTCTTCTGAAAAATATTATCATAGCTCGGCAGTATGAAATTTCACCTCAGCGAGGAACTATTGATTTTATTATTGCTATGATATCTGCTCCAGCACAAATGATTCTATATATCCATTGGGATTCATATTCTATATTCATCTCAACATGGAGCTCGGCGAGATACTTATTATCATATTCAGCTTTGAGGAAAACTATAACATTTATTATATTTCACCCCCAACGGATAGTTGGTTGGGGTAATTCTTATTTATATGCAGGCCTGACAACGTTCTCGGCCATATTCTTATGTTCTGAAAGATCTTATTCTTGTTCGGCATTATATGATTCTACCTCGACGGATCGGCGAGGCACTTTATTATTTTTAATTATTCTTTATATCTATTTGGATGCATATTCTATTCTCATTTCAGCAAGGATGTCTCTAGCATTTATTATATCTTATTCAGCTCCAAGGATATCTCCGGAATTTATTATATCTTATTCCCAGCAATCTGTTGGTCATCGCCGAGGAGGTATCCTGCATTTATATTATCTTATTCCCAACAATCTGTTGGTCATTGCCGAGGAGGTATCCTGCATTTATATTATATCTTATTCCCAACAATATGTTGGTCATCGTCGAGGAGGTATCCTGCATTTATATTATATTTTATTCCCAACAATCTGTTGGTCATCGCCGAGGAGGTATCCTGCATTTATATTATCTTATTCCCAACAATCTGTTGGTCGTCGCCGAGGAGGTATCCTGCATTTATATTATATCTTATTCCCAACAATCTGTTGGTCAGCGCCGAGGAGGTCTCCAGCATTTATATTATCTTATTCCCAACAATCTGTTGGTCAGCTCCGAGGAAGTCTTCATCATTCATTATCAATTACCACCAACTCCGATTGGTAGATAAAATCCAACTCCGGTTGGTAGACAAAATCCAACTCCGGTTGGTAGATAAAATCCAACTCCGGTTGGTATTGGTCGATAAATCTCATTCAAAGTTCACATTCCACAGTTGGGGGCTTCTATTACAGATATATTTGTTCATTTGGTGGCACATTCTTATATCATCATGCAGTCGAGCATCAAATTCAACCCCGACTAATCACTTTCTCAGGAGGAATATTGAAGTTCAAGAGGAATATTGAAGTTCAGGAGGTATATTGAAGTTCAGGAGGAATATTGAAGTTCAGGAGGTATATTGAAGTTCAGGAGGAATATTGAAGTTCAGGAGGAATATTGAAGTTTAGGAGGTATATTGAAGTTCAGGAGGAATATTGAAGTTCAGGAGGTATATCGAAATTCAAGAGGTGTATTCAGAAGTATCAGGACATGATGAAAGAAAGCGAAAAGTATTCCACCGAGGAACTCTGTCAGACCAAAAATTAGAAGACAAGTTGCCTATATGGAGGCTATATGTAGATGGATCATCTTTCACTACAGGCTGTGGGGCAGGGATCGTTTTGAACAGCCCAGATGAGGTCGACAGGGAATACGCCCTACGTTTCTAATTCAAAGCTTCTAATAATGAGGTTGAGTATGAGGACATGATAGCAGGTCTTAATTTGTCAAATACTATGGAGGCACAACAGGTTATTGTCTTTAGTGATTCTCAATTGATCGTAAACCAAATGTTGGAAATATATGCAGCCAAAGGAGAATTGATGATCAAGTATCAAGCAAAGGTGATGGAGTTAGTATCAGAGTTTGTTGCTGTTCAACTGGTAAGAATATCAAGAATGGAGAATGTGAGAGCATACGCCTTGGCCCTATTAGCATCAGCTACTCGTACCGAGCTGCGAAGAACGATACCAATTGAAGTATTAGAAAGTCGGAGCATAGATGAAGACCTGACGACGAATATTATTACCCTTGATGGATCCCATCGGAGCATATATTGAGGAGGAACAATTACCGGAGGATAAGCTCGCTGCCAAGAAATGGAAGTTTAAAGCTGCTCGATATGTACTAATTAATGGTATTCGGAGGATAAGTTCGCTGCCAAGAAATGGAAGTTTAAAGCTGCTCGGTATAATGGTATTCGGAGGAGAAGTTCGCCGCCAAGAAATGCAAGTTTAAAGCTGCTCGGTATAATGGTATTCGGAAGATAAGCTCGCTGCCAAGAAATGGAAGTTTAAAGCTGCTCGACGAAGAATTATGGCAGGTTTTCAAAGATGTGTACATCCCTCCGAGGTGAATTGATTAAAGAGATCCATGAAGGGTCCTGTGGAGCCCATGTAGCAGGATGAACACTTTTGCAAAAGGTGATGACGCAGGGATACTACTGGCCGACGATGAGAGCTGATTGTATAGATTATGCCAAGAAATGTGACAAGTACCAACGCTTTTCCTCCATCCGAAGAACTTCACAAACATTGTTGACACCCATCATTTATCCTTGGCCATTTTCCATGTGGGGATTGATTTGGTTGGACCATTGCCGACGACTCGAGGAAGATTCAAATACCTCGTCATCGCAGTAGATTATTTTACTTAGTGGATAGAAGCTGAGCCACTTATTGACATGACATACGAGAAGGAAGGTGTACCAATTTGTTTGGAAGAACATCATCTGCCGATATGGTCTCCCTCATGCCTTCATCACAGACCATGGAACACAATTTAAAAACGAGGAGTTTGCTGCATATTATCATCAGTCAAACATTTTGAAGGTTCATTCAGCGCCAGGATATCGTCAGAGCTAATGGACCAAAAGTGCTCTAAGGAGCCAAAAGTGCTATAAGTAGCCAAAAGTGCTCTAAGTAGCCAAAAGTGCTCTAAGGAGCCAAAAAGTGCTCTAAGTAGCCAAAAGTGCTCTAAGGAGCCAAAAAGTGCTATAAGTAGCCAAAAGTGCTCTAAGGAGCCAACCTCCTTTGGTTAGGAGGACAGCTCTAAGGAGCCAAAAGCTCTAAGGAGCCAAAAATATTCCTTTGGTTAGGAGGTGTACACCAGCATGATCAATTACGGTTGGTAAGATAAAAATATATTCTCACATTACAACTTATGTTGGTCGGGAGGTAATATTATTACAAAAAGTTCTTTGAAGAACAAAATATTCCAAAATACACCAAGTATAGTTGGTCGGGGATAAAAACCCACTAACTGTAGTTGGTCGACGAGGATAAATTATTGACCTTAGTTGGTCGGACACTTTTTATGAAAATATTTGAAATTAAACCAAGTATGGCTGGTCGGAGATAAATTTCCATCAACTGTAGTTGGTCGACAAACATTATTTATCAACCTTGGTTGGTTGGAAAAATTTTAAACATTTTTATACTCGTTACTTTTTTATTAAGTGATCGAGCAACATTACTGATACTTGTAACTTTTTATTACTAAGTTGGTCGATGAACAACACAATATTGTTATCTTTTTAACTTATACATAAGCGCAGATGTAAAGTATTTTACAAGACAATATCAATTAAGATTGCGAATAAAAATGAAAGTCTTTCATCCAAAAAACAATATACATTGAGAATGAAAATGTATACTAACTATTACATTGAGATTCCTATTCTATTGGTTTCTTTTCCTTCTACTTTTGAAACAGGTTCCTCGCCAGTAGGAGGATCATCTAAAATATAAGGGGAGTTTATGAAGTTAAGATCTTTCAACATTCTGATATTCATCACAGATGATCCATCCGAGAAGCATTAGCTCATCCCTGAGAATCACTTGTTCGTCCCCGAGAAACTCTTGCTCGTCCCCGAGCAGAGGTAGAAGTCAAAATCAGCATCTATAGCACTGAGATCTTTGCTAATACTGTCTCGACCAGTAATGAAAAAGAATTTATGTGAAAATGTTTCGAAGTCCACCACTAGCTTGGTACTAATCAGATTGAAGAGTTGGGTTCAAAAGCTATATGTTACTCGACAAAGTAGTCAGATAAGCATAAATCAGAAAAATCAAGCACGTGAAGTTATCACTCAGTTGCTCGACACAGGAAGCAGTTGGTCAGATGGAAAACCAATCAACATACTTGAAGATTATGACAAGCTACAAGTTTCATACTATGGCATGGCTGCATCCAAATTCCCAGGGGTGATACATAGCACACAGAGTTCCTCTAAAGAAAGATTAGCAACCATCGATCAGCCTACATCATACTTCGTCCAGGAGATAATGAACTTTATGTTGAACAAATCAAGAAGGTAGATCAAGAATTTCATGAGCACCGAGCAACATTGCAGAATAAATACTCCATCCTTTTAAGTAACCCATCAAGCATGAAGCATTGGGGGCTTCTGTTGATACCAAATTTAATCTGCTGATGTGGACCAATAATAAGAAGACACGTGTCAATCTACATGGCACAATAACAACGAGGGAGTTTATTTCCCCCGACCAAGTCATGTTCGCTCCGAGCAACAAGGATACCCCGAGGAACTACAACACTCCGAGGAACTCCAGCGCTCCGATGAACTCCTGAACGACGAGCAACTAAGGCGGTTCGAGCTGCATCTCGACCACAGCATTGATTTCCAGATAACCAACAGTTCAAAACTGTTCATTGACTGCTTATCATCTTGACGCACACGCTTGAAGAACATTAAATGAGTTACCCTTTCAGATGATAGCCTCAAGGACCTTTCATATGTATATCATTTAATGCACCACCCTTTCATATGTAAGCCTCAGGGCTATAAATACATTGTATCTCCCTCATCCAAAGGGACCGGAATTTCTTGAGAGAACTTGTAATCAAGAATTCTGCAAACACTCAGCAATAACATAACAGTGGACGTAGGCTTTATTCCTAGCCGAACCACTTTAAAAATCTTTGTCTTATTTATTTATCTGTGATTGAATAATTAGAGCAATCTAGTTTTTTACATCAACAATCACTCACATAACTAGCCATAAAAGCCACAAAATTTTTCTTAGTGGGGGAATCGGGCTTCTCTTCCTTATCACTATCACTAAGGGTTGCATTATATACAATAGGTCGCTTACCATCTTTCCTTAGTTTAGTGGGGCACTCATAAGCCCTATGGCCATACCCTTCACAACCAAAACACTTATTAGACTCGTCCCTATCTAAATGTTCATTACTAGGTTTAGGGATTTTCTAGGCTTTAGAAATCTTCTCGCTTTTATCATGTTTAGAAGTATCAAATTTCTTAAAATCATTTTTAACTTTATCTTTGTTAAATTTAAGAAATTTTCTAAATTTACGAGCAAACAAAGCCATGTCTTCCGAGTCACTATCACTATCGCTCTCTACTACTTGTTTGACCTCTTTTCGGGCTTTTAAAGCAATACCCTTTTCAATTTTCTTTTCAGTTTTAGAGGGAAACATATCCAGTTCATAGGTTTGTAAATCACCTACAAGCTCTTCTAATTTCGTAGAGGCTAAAGTGGGTAAAGAATTTAAAACGGTCACCTTTGGAATAAATCTATCGGGTAGGGACCTTAACATTTTCTTTACAACACGGTCGTCAGGTATTTTCTCTCCCAAGTTAAAGGATGAATTAACAATATCAGAAAGTCTAGCATAAAATTTATCAAAAGTTTATTTTTCATCCATTTTGATAGTTTCAAATTGAGTGGTGAGGTTTTGGAGTTTTGAAGCTTTAGCGACACTAGTTCCTTCATGAGTTAATTGTAAAATATCCCAAGCTTCTTTAGCGGTTTCACACGTCATAATACGTCGAAATTCATCCGGTGCGACAGCGCTAAATAAGGCATTTAAACCACGGGAATTAAAATTTGCAAGTTTAAACTCATTTTCGGTCCATCTATCGATGGGTTTGGGAACACGTTCATTTTCAATTAGATGAGTTGGTGGGGAGTACCCGGTAACAACAGACATCCAAACACGTTCATCGATAGATTTAAGTGCCGATTTCATTCGCGCTTTCCAATACGCGTAGTTAGAACCATCAAAAATAGGAAATTTTGAAAATGGGGAAAAATCCATTTTAGCCAAAAATTAAAGAATCTTAACGAAATAATTTATCGTTTTTGGCTCTGATACCAATTTGAAAGGTGGAATCCCCGGGTTTTAATAATCACAAATTAAAATATAATTTCCTTTTAAATAAATGCGGAAGCGTTGAGATGGTTTTAACTTTAAAGAATAACAACAAGTTTAAATTTCTCAAAACAAATTAAAACATAATTCAAGTCCTAGAATTTGCCTAAGTCATAATTTTCAATTATCCAAAGTTAGGCGAAACCAGTTTTAGCAAATGACTTGAATAAACCAAATTTACCCAATATTTAATTTAGTCCCAAATTAAATGAGTGTGATAATTAAACCAAATTTTATCTGGAAATTATCCTAAAGCATGCGTTCTAAATTTTGTGCAAGATAAAAATAAACAATGTCACACTACACCGCGATGTACGAGGAAAAACCCACTAACGGGAAAAAATCTCGGGACGACCCTAGCCTCAAATCCACTAAAAACGGTATTACAAAATACAAGACAAAAGACTTACTTCCTAAACTCGAACCCTCTCAAGCCGTGATGCTCCTTCTTGTATCAACCTCCAATTAGCGGATAACCAACGGAGCTCCACCGTGGTCTCGGAATTCACCGATGGGACTTTATATGGTCACCGTCACCCAAGCATGGAGCCTTTCTCCGTGTGGGTAGAATCTCAACAAAAGTCTTCTTTGTGATGGGGTGTGAAAGCAAACCCGAAACGTCTCTTGAAATCGGTAGAGAAAACCGGTGCCAAAAACTCCAAGCAATTGATATAAATATAGAAACTTGGATAAACAATTATTGGGTGTAAACTAGAGTGTGTATGAATTTTTCATTAAAAATTAACACTCAAAACTTGAACATTTTCCTAAACTCATTTTGCTCTCAAACTCTCTTTTAGAGATAAACAAATGTTGGAAAAGTTGTCTTGGAAAATGTGTTTCCCTCACATAATAATGTATGAAAAAAGTTGGTTGAAAACCAAGTGGAGGAGTGGGGAAAAACTGCAAAAAAACTGTTCCCGCTGGAATCTCGTTCGAACGAACTTGATTCTCGTTCGAACGAGACTTCTAACGAGCGACCAGCCAGGGCTCGTTAGAAGTTCGTTAGATACCTCGTTAGAACGAACATTCGTTCGAACGACATATCGAACGACTGACCAGTTAGGGTCGTTGGCAAAACTCGTTCGAACGAAACTGGTTCGAACGACAAAACTCGTTCGAACGATATTTCTAACGAACGACCAGAAAGATTGAAAAATTCGATTTTGGCCCAGAAACTTTTATATACTTATATTAAAGTTCTAATTGATTCTTTCTAAAAATAAAATGCAGTTTTTATTACACCTAACACCCAATACAAATTGTTCCAAGCTCCTATATAATTATAATTACATTCATACCTTGAGAGCATGGAACCTTGATTGATGACGTAGAAACGAGGCACACAAACCGACATTTTGATGAAGCTTTAAATTCTTTGTCGCTACGTCTTCAACACACACTTCATAGGCTTGAGAATATTACAATAAATCACTAACCTATGAATAAATGTTTTTGTCCGGAATTGAGCCAAAACTATATATGGACTCAATTGGAAATTTGTGTCCTTACAAGGTTACCTACTGTGATAAAAAATGTGAATGAAAGGGATCGACGGCTGCTATATAATACTTAAGAGAGCGCATAATGAGTGAGTTTCTGTTAACTTAATAAGGATAGAGTAGATATTTTCAATCAAATCTTAACACCGTATAATTTTATACGATCTTGGAGGTGAGATTTTTTCTATTCTACTCCTCGTCGGATAAGGAACTCACTTGAAATAATTTATTCCATCTCATATCCCATTCTAAACTACACCAAACATTGAATAAAATAATTTTATCCAATACGACCCTCCTATACGATGCATCAAATGAGAGTAGATAAAGATGGTTATGACTATGCGAATGAAGATAGGAAACTAACAAGTTTTAAGTTTTTCGAATTTTCAAATTACATTGAATTAATATCCATATAATAAAGTGTTTTTGGCAAAATATCTCCACTTTAATGCATGACATTTCATGCATGATATTTTCTCCCTTTCATGCTTATGCATGAAATGTCATGCTAAAGTTTTTTTTTTTTTTTTTTTTTTAATAAAAAGGGTTTTGTTTTTATTTTTTTAAAAGGAAAATAATTATTTTTAAAAGGGGAAATAATTTAGTTTATATTTTTTTAATTTATATTTTTAATTTTTTATTACGGGATCAAATTTATCGTCTAGTATACTAATATAGAAAAAAATTATGAGGTCCCTCAAATTAATTTTTTTATTAAAAAATATCCTTAAACTCCTCATACATATGATATTCAAAAATAACATTACCCACACGCATAACGTAGTGCGTGCATAATGCTATCGTAATTATAATGAAAATATATAAATTTTAGTACCATCAAAGAGTATACGTTTCTATAAAGTTGTTCTTATACAGTAGTTAAGAAAAAAAATTTAAAGTTAGGAACAAATTAGGCATGAATTAATGTAACGCGACACCAAGATTGACAAAACCCCAAATGCACCCGGATCCCAACTAGAGACGCACAGAAGACTATAAGCGTGTGGCAGCTCTAGTACTGTGGCCGGAAAAATCATAATTTGTCCGACAGGCTAGTTCTAACTTGTTCTCTATGAGCTAGCAATATTATAATGTACATATATGCTGAATTTGGGAATGTTTCAGAGTTGCAATGTTGGGTTTGGAGGGATTTGAGTGAAAAGTGTAATTGGGTTGTTCAGTAATTCCGTAATGTGAGAAGATGGTGGTGGCTGACCCCAAAACCACGTCACGAGATGACAACACAAGAAGACCTCCACTGTTACCCTCCGAGAGAGACAATGCCAAAAAACCCAAAGCCAGACATGTCTCTTCAAGATACCTTTCCCCTTCCCCTTCCCCTTCCCCTTCCCCTTCCACTTCAACTGCTTCTAGAAGATCTCCATCTCCTCTTGTTTCAAGAAATTCAACACCGCCGGTAAAAAGATCGGTATCCGTTGACAGAAAACGCCCAGTGGGTTCTCGCCCTCTTACACCGGATCTAGTTTCCAGACCCGGAGAGATATCAGCCGCTACGAAGCTTTTAGTCACTTCAACTCGGAGTTTATCGGTTTCATTTCAAGGGGAAGCCTTTTCTCTTCCGGTTAGTAAGACAAAATTGGCACCACCCACGCCCAATTTGAGGAAAGCTACACCCGAGAGAAAAAGGACGAATACTCCCTCTAGAAGCGGAGGGGATCACCTCGAGAATTCCAGGCCAGTTGATCAACAGAGATGGCCTGGGAGGACTAGACAAGAACATCCATTATCTAGGAGCTTAGATTGTACTGCTGACACGAATAAACTTGCTGGATCTGGGAATGTGATTCGGGCATTGAAGCAATCCATGGTATCCGAGTCTCGGAGGGCATCTTTGGATGCCAATGCTCAATTTTTGAAGCCATTTCAACATACCCCAGATGGGAATTCGCAGTCTGATACGGAGAGTGTTTCTTCCGGTAGCAATTCCGGAGCGCAAGAATGTGGGCGTGGGTGTGGGGGAAGCGCCCCTCGTGGAATTTCTGTCTCCGCAAGGTTCTGGCAAGAAACAAATACTAGGTTGAGGAGGTTGCAGGATCCGGGTTCGCAGTTATCAACCAGTCCTGGGTCAAAAATTGCAGGCCCACCCAAGTTCATTCAATCAAACAAGTACTCAAGTGATGGTTCTGTTGTATCGTTATCGTCACCGCGAAAAATGGCATCCCCTCTTAGGGGAGGGACTAGGCCTGCGTCTCCGAGTAAGCTTAATTCGCAATCACTATCAAGGGGGATGATTAGTCCATCCAGAGTGAGGAGTGCGTTTGCTGCCACTACGACGAGCACTAGTACTAGTAGTAGTGGTAATTTTAGCGAGGCACCTTCGGTTCTTAGCTATGCTGTGGATGTGAGGAGAGGGAAGGTAGGGGAGAATCGGATTGTTGATGCACACCTGTTGAGGCTTCTGTATAACCGGCAATTGCAATGGCGCTTTGTGAATGCTAGGACAGAAGCTGCATTACGGGCACAGAAACGTAGTGCAGAGGTAACATGTGTACAATTTATGTTTCATTGTTTCAAATCTGTTAAATTTATTATTGCGATCTTTCGTCTCTAAATGGTTGATGCCATGAGACTAATTTATTATCTATGCGGGTTTAGGAAAAAAAACTAAGGATCATGCTGGTATCGTAATAACCAAATCAGGAATAACTTAGCTATTACTAAAAGAAGATGTCATTAATTATTCCTTCAGCACTTGCTACATGTTCATTCCTAATATCGTTCGATGCACATAGGTTGAAGAGCTACCTATTGTTGAATATTGGGAGCATTTTCTACCATTTTGAAATGAAATATTGTTCCTTGGTTTAGGATTTTAAAACGTCAAAGAAAGGTTGAGAAGGATTGAAATAGGTTTGAATTCTCTTAGTTAGCAATGAGGAGTTGGTGAATTGCAGAAATTAATAGCTGGAAATTCTGAACAGCCCACAACCATGGAATTATTGGTAGTTAAAAGGACAAAAAGAAGAAAAAATGGCTAGGGTTTTGATTAGGCTAGATGGGATGTAGTTTAGAGGTTCCAAAAAGGGCTTTCTAGGGATGTGCTATCTGTAAAGAATAATCTAACAATCGATGATAAGAAGAGATTTCCATGGGAGAGGACCTATGAAGCACAAATGCAGGTGCTAGATGCGGGTGCGACGATTCGAAAAATCTCAAAAAAGTAGGAATTGGGTGTGTTAGGAAATATAATAGAAATATAAATATATTATAGCATTCCTTAATTTTATGTAGATTGTACATTAGGTTATATACAAATTAATAACTACTTTTATAGACTTCCAACATATGTTCAAACCATAACAAAAAAAGTTTAAATGATTATATCATTCTTGGAAAAGATCTATTCTCAAACAACTTCCCACTACTTAATTTCAGCTTTCATAAAGTCGAGCCATGTATGTAACTTTCTAACACCACTCGTGTAAATTATTATGGAACTATTATTCAGTGTCACCACTCGAGGTCGAAAAATGTTGAAAGTTGATTTGCAATAACACGACATTGTTGAACTTGAAGATCCACATCGATAAAATTCACATCAATGATTTTCAATTCAATATGTAGCTTTGTAACCCTTGAATTTCTGTCTTTGGCCAACTTTCACCCTCTCTCATTCTCCGTTCTATTTAGACTATATATCCTCATAGCTTCACAAAGGACGTTGATAAAAAAATACCAAAAAAATTGGTTGACCTTAGTATACTTCACGAGAAAAATCAGGATTCTTAAAGAATCCATGAAAATCCATAATTAAATTTAATTAAAATAATTGGATACGCGGTGGGTGCGAATCGGAGGAGAATCGGGTGAGAATCGCACCCGATTCGGGTGCAATTTGGATTCGTTTATCATTTTAAAGAATCCGTGCTTCATAGAAGAGGACTAAAAAAATAAAGAAAAATACCAGGGGAAGCCCATTTCTATTCTCACAAGTTCTCATTACAATGACAATGTTAAGCCGTTGTAAACTTGTACTTATCTGTTTCTAGTAATGGAAATTTCTGATCGAGGAATTTAGAGAATTTGATCACTGACAATCATAAAAACTTAATTAGCCATATAGAATGTTCCAATAACATAATTTAATCCAACATAAGACTAATGGACCACCATTATAGTATGTGTAGGATTGTAGTAATTGCCAAAATCCTTTTTTTTTAAAGTCAGAAACTGCGTGGTTCAAAGTCGCGGTATTATCGGTCTATGACTCGGTCGCTCAATTTTTGACTCCGCATCGGTATTGGTCTCGGTCTTGGGTGATACGCATCTATACACTTTGAAAGAAATACAGAAAAGTTTAGAAAAATAATAATAATAATAATAATATGGCTCAATTAGACAAGTACAAAATCACCATTTAGTATGCATAACATTGTCTAATTCTTTATACTGAATCATCATTTAGTATGTATAACATTGTCTAAATCAATATATAGTAATATATTCTTTGTGAATGTTATAATAGTACTTATTACTAATTAAGGATATATATAATATAAATAACCATGCACTTTAAAGATAGATGAATAATGATATATTTTAATATAAATTAAGTAAATACAAAAAAGAAGGTTTAATGGGAGATAACGCCTTCAGTAACACTACAAGAAAAGAAATGAGAGATTTAACCAAAAAATCTGAATTGCAATCACGAAACATCATATACCCTGTAGTAACGAATTGAAAGCGATTGCTCTGATTGTGACATGGTTGCAAAATCGAGGCTCAATTGGGTGAGTTAGAAGAGATAGAGAGATTAATGCTTAGTAACTTATACCATCTCGGTCGATATATCATTGATATGGGTCGATAATACCGTGATATCGCCGATACATACCGATTCTATCGCAATATCACCGATATGAGTCGATACTATTGAGAAATTACTAATATAGGGTCGATTCACATTAGTAATCGAAAACTTAACTCGTAACTCGAAATCGGATCGGTGGGTACCGATAGTTAACTCCGCTGTATCGTCGCGGTATTGACCTTGACTTTGAACCATGATGCCATCAGCATATTAACCTTAAATTAACACGAGACCTTAAATTAACACGAGGCTGATTTGGCTTTGAGAAAAATAGAAGTCTCAAGTAGAGGCTCCATGTAAAATTCACGATTTTTCCTTTCTCTTCACTTTAAGAGTCTGATTTCTTTGGGTATACGCGATTACAATATTCCTATTCAATTTTAGCCGTCATTGTCTCTATCATATAGAAATTTCTATAATTTGTGAGTTAAGATATTGAGGACTTGATGTAATACCCACCCAACTGTGCATGGATTTTTAACCATAACAATGCATGTGAAGCTATTTATGTATCGATTAAAGAAGTAGATATGGATATTGTCTCCCTGGCAGGGTATTATAGGTTTTATTAAAAAGATAATTTTGTTTGACATTGATGTAATGAGGATGGTTTTTGGTAGTACGCACTCTTCACTACGACGGTCAAGAGCTTAGTTGCTGAGAAACATAATTTAGGAGGGCTGTGGGATCCTTTCCTCAGAATTGGTTTCCAAAAATGGGCCAAAATATATAGGGATTTTATTGGGAAATTCAGAAGTCTATTTTCGAAGTATTTGAGAATTAGCGGAGATAAATAATGTAATCAAAATATGTTGTCTTAATTGAAATATAATCAAAAGCATTTCTGGGTCAGTCATCACATCGTTTGATTTTTTCTTTCCCCAATTCAGGCAGTTAGGCTTCTCTAATGGATAGGCTTCTGGCGTTTGACTTTCAATAATAAATTGAAAAGAAGTTATGTAGATTTGGTCTATACTAATCTGCGCTTCCTCGTCGCTTCTTTCTAGCGACTAGCTTCTCAAGTGGGTGGCTTGGTAAGCAAGCTACCTTCAGCATCTGTAAAATCCCTATCAATAATGGGCAAAGACAAATTGAATGGGACGACTGAGTTTACTCAGCGTGATTTTTCTTCAACCGAGCAAAAGCTTGAGGCCAGTTCTTGGCTTGACACACTCCTTAAACACATCATGAATAAACCTGAGGTTCGTGGCTATAATTTCGACTTAAATCACAATAGTATGCTTCCAGTTTTGTAATTCTGTCGCAATGTTTACATACTTGAACCATGTGAGGCTTAGCTCTTGACACCGAAGTTGTTCATTATATCATCTCTGGTTACATAACATATATTGAGCACAGTACTTTGTTTGCTAAACTGGTTTCAATAAATATGGTGTTACATATTCTGTTAGTGATTGTGTTAGCTAAAGTATTTCATTTGTATCAGAAAACTCTGTGGAATGCATGGATAACAATCTCAGATTTACGTGATTCAGTCACCAAAAGAAGACACAGGTTGCAATTGATGAGGCAAAAACTAAAGCTAGCCTCCATTCTCAAGAAACAAGTAAGATTTATATATGCGTTCAGTCTTATTATATATAAAATGAACCTCACTGGAATTTTTGGGTGGAAAAGTTGCGTTTTGCTCGAGTCTCATTCCTCATTCGACATATTTCAAATTTGGAACCAATGATTTGACAGATTTCTTATATTAAAACCATTATTATACGTACTATTAGCTTAACCAATTATGTAATGGAAATACGCTAAAACAGATATCCTCCCCAGTTAAGAGATCTGATTTGCAGAAAGCCAACATTATTGGTTTAGATCATAACAGGGAAAATTATAGCTCTCATGGAAACCATATTGAATAATAAAAAAGATGTCTAAAATGTTATTATTAAAAGATGCTTCACCAGACTTGGGTTGAAATAAATTATCATGTTACTTGGGTTTATATAAAATTAATATACATATATCAGGATCCTTGTTGGTGTGGAAAGCTATTGTAAAAATATCTATGAACTTTTATTACTTGTTTGGTGAATTTGACCAAATATATAGTGCTTCTGACGTATCACGACAAATGGCTCACAAGAGCAAGCACGAATTAAGATGAATGTTCTCTGACTAAAATATAATGTCTTTAGGAGGTGGCCAATGGTAAAGCTAAATTATCTTGGCAACCAAGATAATTCTAAAAAGGTAAAATGAGAGGCAATTGAGGATATTCCAAGGAGGTATAATACCCCCTTACCTATAATACTAACATAAATAAGTAAATAAAATAAAAATAGCATAATTAACGTTATAAATATCAAGTCCCAAGCACTCTATTCTCACCACACTTCCATTCTTAGAAATAAAAGCTTGTCCTCAAAATATGTGGTCAAAAGGAGAAATTTTCCCTCCCAAAAGATTTAATTTTGTCACCAATTAAAGTTTAGGGAGTGGCCCAAAATTTTTGGACGCCAAACTTTCCTAAAAAATAAGCGCTATTGAATATTTTGGTCCCAAACAAAATTTAGAAAACCACAAAGATTTCAGGATGTATATATATATATATATATATATATATATGTATGTATGTATGTATGTATGTATGTATGTATAGACAGCATCTAGTGGCAATATTGGGCGTTCCAACACACTCCTTGTTGTGCAACACGCTAAGGCCCCTACTTTTTCTTATTCAAACAGCATACTAAGGCCCAAATCTTCAATGAGCCCATTTTCAAGATTCTTTTCTTTTTCTTACCCATCAATAGTCTTCTATAAAGCGGCCTAGGCAGGCCGCCTAGGCATTGGGTGGTGGTCCAGCGCCTCGCCTAGGGGTCTACGCGTATAAAAATCGTCAACCTGAGAAAAATTCTGATTTTTTGAAATAATCGCCAATTAAATGAAAAATTGCTGAGTTCTTCAAATAATCGCCGATTAATTTAAGAAATCAGATTTTTTTCTTTCTTTCTTTCTTTCTTTCTTTCTTTTCTAAACCCTTAAAGGACTTCATGGGTTTATAAAAATAAAAAAAAAACAGAGGAAGAAAACAAAACTAAACCTAACATAATAAGATCCCAAGTCAAAACTTTCTTGACTTTCCCAGCTCTCTCCAAGTCAAAATTCAGGTCTGCAACTCGCCCTCTCTCTCGCTTTCTCACTTGAAGGTCTCCCTCTCCCTCTCATAGACACATATTTATATGATATAGATATATGTATTGAGGTGTTCACTGTCTTTAAATTTTCATGATATCCCGTGTTGGGCACCTTATTTGCTTCTCCACAAATCATAACTAAAACCAAGTCTATGGGCGTGTAAGAGAGAGTTTCTGTGGTAGTAAGTCCAAATGTAAATATGTTTAGTTGAATTAGAATGCTGCTAGTATGGTTATTATGTTCTCGTAGGTAGTAAGTGTTGAGGGCATTTAGGAATTCAATTTCATCATATGCTATAGATTTTAGTTGTCGCACATTGGTTTGGGACAGACAACTTATATTATTGGCTCGCGTTATGTTATCCTTGAGGTGCCTGGGATAACATAGTGTCAACGGGTCAAAAGTTTCCCACATTATTGTTCTTTTAGTCGTAGTAGAACTAGGAAGGTCCAATAGTTTATAAATATCTTTGGAAACCCCCCTGATCAAAAGAGTTAAATTTTGAGACATCAATAAAAGCTTTTAAGCCTTGTATGATGCAACCTTAACTTACGTAGTAATTCCTAAGTAGTTCTGACTAAATTCCTGTTATCCTTCTTCCTCTTCTTTTTATCTCATATTCTACACTTTTATGCAACAATTAGATGTTGTTTCTTTTAGCCCCAGATCTTATTTTATTTAGTACAGTTTTCCCTCTATCAATGCTTTTCATTAGCAAAGTCAAAAAAGACCCGTACTCATTAATATAAATTATAATTTAAATCACCTAGAAGTATTGCCAGTTTTTTGAATTTTCTATGCAAAGCCCTATTTTTTGTTACCCTAATCGTTTTACTCATTTTTTACATTTGTGATGCTTGATTTCAATTTTATTCTATTAGATAATAGTGTTAAATGCACTTGCTCCATCATTTCCTCATTTTTAATGCAAACCATTTTTACCCCCCCCCTCCCTCCCAAAGAATTGGATTCCATGGAAAACCGGAAAGAAGAGAATTTCTCAACTAGCCACTCCTATCCGATTCCACTCTTTTTCCAACCTCTCATATACATAATCTGTTTTTCGAACTTTCTAATCAAATGCATACTCCTTATAGGCTTGCTATATAGTAATTACAGCAGCTTATTCTGAATTTCCACCAACCAATTTCTTTCAAAACGTTGCCAATTCCAAGCTATCCCCATTCCTAAAGCCTACAGGTTTGCTGCCCCTTATTTGCACCCTAAACCTGCAAGTATTAGCAGAGCTTGGAGCAGTCAGTTCTTTGCACATGTTCTGCATCACTATTTTTCCACTAGTACTATGTTTCTTTCATTTAAATAATCTTTTCTCTCAGAGGGTCTATGATAAATTTGTCCTTGTATATATACCCGTAGAAAATTATGGAATATCTGACAAAGTTCAGATTATTATGTTTCTGTGACATTATTATATTTGGTGGCCGATCAGCCTGTTTTTTATATTTATTTATTTTTTAAGATTTTGGTTGATACTTTTTTTTCCTTGTAATAATGTAATGGTCAATTAACCAAAAACTGAAACAAAATTAACCCAATGGTATTTATGAATGTAGACAACTTTTTTGGAAGATTGGGCTTCTTTAGATAAAGATCACTATGTTTCTTTGCTCGGAGCAATTGAAGCTTTGAAGGCTAGCACTCTTCGTCTTCCGGTTATTGGAGGGGCAATTGTATGTGCCGCGGGTGACAATTGTACTTTATTTCTTAAATAATAAAACGTGTATCAAGTGCTCAACACGCTGATAATAGAATGTGACAAAATCGACCTTGTTCTTGATCTCAACAGGCGGACATCCAAAGTATGAAGGATGCTATTAGTTCAGCATTTGACGTGATGCAGGCAATGGCATCCTCAATATGCTCACATTTGTCGAAGGTAATCTCTCTTGGTCATTTTGTAGATCCTTAGTTCTCTATAATTGAGTTATTATTTGAGTGTTGAAAATTTGCTCGCAACAACTGGCCATATTTAGTTAACATTATGATATTCATTTCCATCGTATCTCCAACATGTTTAGCCGCTTTCTATCTTTTTTTTTTGGGTGGAAATATGCAATTCAAGATTTTTAGCATTCCAATTTCCAATTGGTTTTGTATGTTCTAACAAAGGATCATGAGCAGTATCGATGTAGCCATGTATGGCAATATTAAAGCAGCATAGATAATAACATTTGAATTGCATTTGGCTAGAGTATCGCACTGTATTTTCTTACTTAAAAAAAAATATAGATAAGATATTTTCTATCTGCATTTGTTTCATATGGCTATTTTAACTTGGTATTTACAATTATAGATCAGTTTGAACTTGTATAAGCTGTCTAATTGATTATCATGATTCAGTTCCTGTTTTCGCGGGACTAAGATGGTTTTACGATAGGGAGACACTTATATGGTTTTACCATAGGGACTTTTGTGTAATTGTGTCTCGTTGATTTTGATGAGATACATATATCATACAAAATCAAGGATAAAGGGAAAACACATCTTTCACTGTCAAAGTGAGAGAAGAAACATAACTGTCATGTACAAAACATACACATCTTTCACAGTAAAAGTGAGCGAGAAGAAACATAGCTATCATGTAGGAAAACATGCACATCTTTCACTGTCAAAGTGAGAGAAGAAACGTAACTATCATGTAGGAAAACATGTAGCCAGCTAACAGAATCAAAAGAAAAGAAAACGATTCACTCCCTTTCCTTAGACCAAAAAGACCTCAGTGAAAGAGAAGAAACATAACTATCATGTAGGAAAACATGTAGCCAGCTAACAGAATCAAAAGGAAAGAAAACGATTCACTCCCTTTCCTTAGACCAAAAAGACCCCATAGGTCCGTCATTCACACTGTACGCGTAGGGGTGCAAGCTTTGCTCAATTTTCTAAGCTTTCAAAATCTAATTCCTTTCTCAAATTTAGCATGCTACATACAAATTTAGGATTTTGACACCTCCCGAAAAATGGAAAGGAATTGGAAACATGATGTTTTGGAAGTCCAGTTTCCAAACTTATGCGGATTTAAAAAGTTCGAAAATTTCTCGAAAATATGATTTTTATTGAAAAAATATAATATGTATAAATTTATTTTATCATATCCATTAATTAATAATATAGGTATCATAATTATCTATTTACAAAAAATATATAGTTATTTGAATCGTCCATTTTGGCTATACGCCTGATTCATTAAATGTATTATATAAGTATATAGTTTACAGACTATCAGAAGAAAGAACGACCCTAAATCTACGTCTTGTCTCGATGGTCTATCATCTCTCATCTTTATTGGTATAAATTTGTTCAACACTGACAAACCTAAATTGCTAATTTCAGTTGCAGTTTTGATGTACCACATTTAAGTTATTGCGTTTTTATAAATTTATGTGTACGCATATATATATACTAGCGGATGCCCGTGCCGAGGGCACAGTGATAAATTTGCCCCCGTGATAAAATCCAGCCTATAATAACTCGCCTTTTAAAAAAAAAACACCTTTAAAAAAATAAAAATAAAAAATAAAAAAAATCTTTAAAAAAAAAAATATTTTAAAAAAAATATAATAATCATATATATATATATATATATATATATATATATATATATAAAACTTAGCATGACATTTCATGCATGGGCATGAAATGTAAAAAATCGTACATGAAAAGTAAAAATATCATGCATGGGTGAATAGTGAAAGACCATTACTCCATATTATATGGATATTCTCCAGAATAATGTAATTTTATTAATCCCATAAAAGAAAGCCCACTAAGAAGCAAAGAGAAAAAAATAGATCATATCACTTTAATCTTTATGCCACTCGATTGTGGCTCTGGTTTTTGCCAACTTTTTGATAGTTTTAAAATTTTTCAGATATATGAGATTTTTGGATTTCCAAAAGGGGCAATTAACAAAACAGCGAAATGTCAAAAATATCATACATGAAAAGTAAAAATATCATGCATGGGTGAATAGTGAAAGACCATTACTCCATATTATATGGATATTCACCAGAATAATGTAATTTTATTAATACCATAAAAGAAAGTCCACTAAGAAGCAAAGAGAAAAAAATAGATCATATCACTTTAATCTTTATGCCATTCGATTGTGGCGCTGGTTTTTGCCAACTTTTTGATAGTTTTAAAAATTTTCAGATATATGAGATTTTTGGATTTCCAAAAGGGGCAATTAACAAAACACCCATAGAATATTATTTCCTAAGCAATTAAACCAATCACATAATCCATTTAACAAAATGCCCCTCACCTAACCCTCACCAACCCTTTCCTTCCCCCTCTTTAGCCGGAAACTCACCGCCGGTTGCTAGAAGGTTGCCGGAGCAGGTCGTCGATCACCAGCAGAGTGGGGGTGAGGGTGGTGCTGCTAGCGCGGACAATAACTCAAAGGACTTTGGTTTGTGTTTTAAGGGGATTTTAGTTAAATGATAATATGACTGGTTTAAACATCTAAAGGGTATTATAATGAGGGACTAAGCATTATTTATCCCTTTCCAAAAATGTTGAAAATTCCATTCTTGGCATTCTTTTTTGAAATTTCAGAAATTTCAAAGAGTTTATTTACATAAAGTCCCTTTTCTAATCCACTCTAGCCGACCTAGTAGCACCTATAGAATCCTGAGCATATCCACCACAATGTGCAGTTATTGCCCCTTGAATGCCTGAAATTCTCATTTTTTGGCCTCATTTTATGCCAACAATGCCTATGATTATCTTGTCCTTAATTTGGGGGCCACATGAACCTTTGAAATCGTCACCCTCAATAATGGGGTCTTAGATTAGCCACTAACATGTCAAATGATCCAACACTAGCCCGACCTGTTTGTTGATAATGTCGTGTTCGAGTTAACTTTTATAACTCGTTAACCATAAGATAAGACTAGAATCCCATCTCTGTCAATCAAATATACTCTAGTTTCTTACAAGTAATCAAAAAAAGTTATAAAGAGAACTTGCCCGAGGGAGGTTGGACCCCCTATACAACAAGCATAAAAAAAGCCAGAAAAGAAAAAAGAAGGGAGTAAATGCAAAAACATTTTCCTCTCTAGAGTAAAATTACAACCCTCCCGAAACACCTCCCAAAAAATCTACAAAAGGGATGTTTTTGGCGGGAACTCTTTTGAACCCCAAATGCAATGAACTCAAGAAGATGCAAAGCAACTTGGATGGAGCTATCTCAATGCTGTCAAAACACCTTCTATTCCCTTTTTCCCACAAAATATAAAAAATTGCAAAGTGGGGCTGCCACCCATAAACTATAAATGCGATTCTCCACCACCCTACTCCTTTGCGCTGCCAACATCTCCACAACATATCCGGGAATAACCGATTGCAACCCAAATAGAAGGATGATAACATCACAAACCACACCACCAAGCAGTGCAATAGCAAATCATCCTTTATCTCCTCCCCACGTTACAAAGTCAACATTGACTCCCCATATGCCTTCCTCTCCTCTTCAATCCATATAATCGTGTTGCTAGTCTAGCTGCTAAATATTGCCAGTGCGTCTGTTTCGACGGCTTTGAAGCACGGACTCGATACGTTATCATACGACAAGACTCGAAATATGAAACACGCGATTTTTCCAAAATGGAGAATACGATTCACTAGGACTAGACGGATAGGTATACTACATTATATATATATATATATATAGAGAGAGAGAGAGAGAGAGAGAGAGAGAGAGAGGATCTCTAATGGGTGCCCAAAACGGGTCAAATATATGTCAGTATAAAATAATTTTTTTGTAAAATTAACTCAAAATGCATTTTTTTGTTATTCTAAAAAAATGGGTCAAATATATGTCAGTATAAAATAATTTTTTTTTTTTTGGTATTTAAAAAAATAACCGTTTTGGGCACCCATTAGAGGGTACCCGTTAGATATCTTCTCTCTCTCTCTCTCTCTCTCTCTATATATATATATATATATATATATATTATACAGTTAGGCTCTCCAGCATACCTTATTTAAGGTACCTTAAAAAATACCAATTTTTTAAAGTGATAAAAAATTGGTGAGGAGATCATCTAAAAAAATTCATCATCGAAGTGGGTGAAATGAAAATAGAGTGTACATGTGCATTTTTGACCGTTCAAACTTTTGATCTATCATCTCACCCACTTTCGGCATGAATGTTTTTGTAAGTGATCTCCTCACAATGGAGATCATATATACCAAGTTTGGTTGAAAATTCAAATTTTTAATATTTTAAAAAATTGGTATGTTGTAAGGTATTTTAATGAGGTAATGTTGGAAAGCCTAACTGTGTGTGTGTGTGTGTGTGTGTATATATATATATATATATATATATATATATATATATGATAAAAATAGAACTTATTCCGTAAAAAACATAATTAGAAATATGCGGAATGGAAAAATTGTCATCTAATGGGAGTTGTTCGGTGCTTGTTGAGTGGTATGAAGGTGCTCAAGTTTTATTGGCTCCTTGCTGTCCTTACCGCCACTTTTATCATAAATCGCACCCCAAGCTGGATTTTGGGGGGTAAGGCGCCTCTTCAGTGTCTTCGGTCCGATAACCCCCCAAATAGATTTATCATCAAAGTGGGTGAAACGAAAATATTTGTTTTGTTCATAACCGTAGTCCCTCTTGACACAAACTTGATGATAAATCTATTCGGTGCATTTTAGTTGGGTACTCCTTGATGTCTAAGGAGTATCAGTGCTTTGACCCGGTGGCCAAACACATGTATTATTCTCTTGATGTTACATTTCATGAGGATATTCCTTTTTATGGGGGGTGGGGGATGGGAGTGGTTACTCCAGAATCACCTATTTCTATGTCACTCGAGGATGAGGCTTCACCTCTTGCCCGACCTATTCCTTTATCTAATGAGACTCCTTTCTCACTGCTGGAGCTCTCTTTGCAGTATTCCGATGAGGCTTCAGCTCTTGCCCGACCTATTCTTTTATTTGATGAAACTCATTCTTCACCGTTTTTGGAGCCCTCCCTGCAGGTGTATTCCCGTCGCCCTCGTTAACCTCCGCCAACTCCCTCTCTAGACTTGGGTAGCTCACCCTCTCCTTTACCACTTCATACGAATTTTCAATCTCGTTATCCTTCTCGTATTCGTCGCCCGCCTTTCCGACATGGCCATGCTTGTATTACTAATCATCTTATTTCTTAATATCTTTCTTATGATAGTCTTTCTGATCCCTATCGAGCATATCTAGGCCAACTTGACTTCATTTCTATTCCTCGATTTGTGGCTTAGGCTCTCCAAAATCCTAAGTGGGTAGAAGCGATGAAAATGGAAATGGATGCTTTGGATCCAAATGATATATGAAAGCTTATGTCCTTACCTCCTGGTGAGAAGACAATTGGATGCAAATGATTTTTTATTGTGAAATATTTTGTCGATGGTTCCGTTGATCGCTATTAGGCGCGGTTGGTGGCTAAGGGATTTACTTAAGTCTCGGGGAAGGATTTTGGTGCTACCTTTGCCCCTGCGGCTAACCTTACTTTGGCTAAGCTTACTTTGGTTTAATTATTAGTTTTACTTGCGTCCTCTCATTCTTGTTCTCTACATCAGTTGGACGTTAAGAATGCCTTTTTACATGGAGATTTATCCGAGACCATTTATATGGACCCTCCTCCGGGTTTTTGAGCTGAGAGGGAGTATATCGGGAAAGTACCGTCTTTGGAAGTCGCTTTATGGCCTTAAGCAATCACCTCGGGTTTGGTTTAGCCGTTTCAGTGAGGTGGTTCTCTCCATGGGTTTTACTTGGTGCCATTCAGATCATACATATCTCATCCGTCGTCAACCTGATGATATATGCATCATCGTATTGGTGTATGTGAATGATATTATTATTACAAGTGATGATGTTGATGGGATTGTCCAAGTAAAAAGAGATATTAGCAAGGTGTTTGATGTGAAAGACTTAGGTCCTCTCCATTGCTTTCTTGGGATTGAGGTGGCTCAGTCCTGACACGGGATATCTTTGTCCCAATAGAAGTATACTTTGGATCTTCTTCAGGATACCGGGATGCTAGGTTGTTGTCTAACTTCTACACTAATGGACCCTAACCTAAAGCTCTCAGTCGAGACGGGTGACTTGATTCCTGATCTGTCAGTTTATCATATAGTGGTTGATCGCCTTATTTATTTGATCAACATGAGTCCGGATTTGGCATTTACTGTGAGTATGGTTAGCCAGTTTATGTATGCTCCACATACCGAACACTTGCATGTTGTTTACCACATTTTAGGATATCTCAAGTCGTGTTCAAGATTTGGGTTGTTTTATGCCTTGGGAAGTCAGACAGGTATCTTATGCTTTACGGATGTAGACTATGCAGGGTCTAAGACAGATAGACGTTCCACTTCGGGGTTTTGTACATTGTATGGTTCTCACCCCATCTCATGGAAGAGCAAAAAGCAGGCGGTGGTTTCACGTTCTTGAGTAGAGACCGAGCACCATGCTATGGCTCAGGGACGTGTGATATTTTATGGCTTCGATCGATTTTTGGGGAGTTGGGTTTTATGAAAAAAGAATCATTAAAGTTCTATTATGCTTGCATCTGATTCCGTGCTTTTTGAGAGGAAGAAGCACATGGAGGTTGATATTCATTTTATCCGGAAAAATGTGAGGTCCGACATCATTCATCCAGCTCTTGTCCTGCGAATTTGTTCACCAAATCAGTCGGGCCCTTTCTTCTTCATTCTTTCATTTTCAAGCTGGGCTTGATTGATATCTTCGCTCCAGCTTGAGGGGAAATGTTGGATTTCATGTGTTTTTAGTGTTTTCCCTTTGTATTGGGCCCTTCTTGTTTTGGGCCTTAGTTGTGTAGTCCTAGTTTTGTAATCTCCAAGAACCTTTTAAAATTGTAATATGTTTAGTATAAATACAATTATTGGGCTCCCATTTGGGTAAGCCCATCACAAAAATCTTCTCAAAGAAAAGAGGTTAAATACATAATTATTTAATTTTTATTTAAGTAATTTCTTTTATCCACGTGGCACCTGTTTTTGTTTAAATAATGACACGAATGATGCTATCTTGGTTGAATATGTGAACTTCTGTTAATGGACTTAATTGTACCAATTTTTAAAATTCAAGGTTAACATTGCAACTTCCGAAATATTGGGTCTAACATTGGAATTTATCCCAAACTTCAGGGTTAAATTTGCATTTTCCCTTTAAACATCGATATCATTGCCCCCATCGTATTGGATTCCAATCCCATGGAATCGGGACTTTCACTTTTTAGATATAGAAACATGTGGTTAAAATACAAGGGCATCAGAGACGCTCATAAAAGTTTATTGCTTGAAAGTAGGATCTAAATTTGTAGAGTGGTAGTATTCTGCATGTGGCCTAGCTTGATAAGTAATAATAAAGAGACGGGGACATCTAGAGAGAGATCCAAAGAGGATAAGATCCAAAGGGGGATACGTTAACTCAATGGAAAAGAATAATGATCCCTCATTCTGATCCAAAATAGCATTTCCTTCTCTCATAAATGGTGTTTGGTATGCCTGCCTCTGTCTTACAGTTAAATTACATATACTATCACCCTCTCTATCATCGTCTTGAAGGTTATCTATTGGCAGTTCATTCCAGGTCCCACTCAGTGGAAAGAATAACGACCCCTGCAATGAACTGACAATAGAGAAGTACTGCTATTTTGGATCAAGATGAGGGTTTAAAGTTGGGGATTGTTGGACAATAAATATCTCACAAAAGAATGCTCTTGAGAGTTATAGAGCTCCCGTGTAGTTATGAGAGAGGAGTAATAATTGAGGTAAGGGGTATGTATGGCGAGGTTTTGGCTGGATTTGGTGATTCTTGAGCGGTTGAGACTGACGCGATAGGCACTAAATGGTAATGGATGGTCCTTATTACAACATTAAGTGACAGTTCCAGCAGAGAGGGGTGTCGTAGGTTGGCTGAAGAGACACTTCTGCAAAGTTGTGCTGATTGGTACGAAGAGACACATGCTACTCTAGGGTATAATCATGTCTAGGTTCCAATTAGCTTAACTGCTGTCAGTTAATTGTTTCAAGGAGTTATGTGATACTGAGTAACTGTAATCATGTCTAGGTCTTGCATCTCGAGTGTGAAGTGGTTGGAATTGACAACCTAACAAGACTTTGTTGTTTAGCCTCCAAACCAAAATCCTTGAGAGATCCTGAGAAAGGTTTTAAACTTTACCTAGCATGAATTATGTTGTACTTTGATGAATGTGGAACAGGTTTTATGCAAAAGCATTTGTAATGGTTGGAAAACAATGAGAAAATATGGGGAGGAGGAATGATATTTGGCCCCAATAGAATTGTAATCATAAAGCATGGGTTGTATTTCAAAAATTCAGAATCACTCTCAATTAAGCTTCTATCCATTTTGTACTTGATGAATGTGGATCAATTGCCAAGTATGGATTTTTAAGTAATTTATCCTTGAATTTATTTCTGCGAAAAGTCATGCTGCTTCACATTCTGTATCTAACAAGCATGAACGGGATATTTTGGGCCAGCTTGACCTTGTGTTAGTAAACGATTAATTCAATTGAATATTGGCTTATGCTTTAAGCGCGCGCATGGGGGATGGGATGGAGAATACACAAGTTTAAACGCAACTTTTCCTATATTTCAGTTGAAAGTGTATAATTGCATTTTACCTGGTCCCAAATTTTGCTAATCTATGATATAGCTAACCCTGAGTATGTTTTCAGGTGGATGAAGTGGATTCATTGCTGGCCGAACTTGCCAACGAGACCGCAAATGAGAGGGCATTGCTTCAACAGTGTAAAGACTTCTTGTCCATGTTAGCAGCCATGCAGGCAAGTGCCACCAATTTTTTTCCTCTTACGGGAACCACTTGCTTCTGGGTAAAGTAGTTTTCAGCCAGTTGAAAATTATTTTCACTTATTCAGAGTTAATTTTTGTTACACTATTTCGTCAAATATCGCATAATTATAGCGGGTCACTCATTTACATATTTATTCAGACATTTATTTAATCCCAAATAGGTGAAGATACTGTTCACACAAGTGAATAATATTTCAATCTCAATGAACATGACGAACTATATTGTATTTCATTCACTGACCCCCCCCAAATCCCCTTCCTCTCTTTGTAACAGGTTACGGACTGTAGTTTGAGGACGCATATATTACAACTTAACCGTGTACCTTCGACTTGACACGACGCGTGTAGAACTAATCTTATTTCGACTATTTCTACACTAAATCCTAACATTATACCAGAAGAACTTCTCAACCTAGCAAAGGCGGAGTAATAAGAGTGGACCAATCAGCAAGATTTTGCTTCTCACTTGGCATTTTTTGGAAACCATTGAGGTCTTCTCTGTACGTATCAGTCATCTTCATCGTCTCCAAATCATAGGAAATGGTATTTCATTCCCTCACTAATTAGCTGTATACACGTCCTCTTTTTTTCAATCTGAAGGAAAAAGAAAACTGACTTGTCTGTATATATGTAATATTCTGATTACTTCATTAACGAGTTCTCAAAAATTTCGTGGTTTCATTCTCTGAACGTGTTGTCTGATTCGGGTCCTTAGCACAAGTTTGATATCGGGATACTGATATGTAGTGAAGTAGCTACCAATTCATATATACAGATATTGAACAAGTTTGTAAAATGAAAGCAGCACACACACACAAGCACAAGCACACAGCAACTTCATCCCATTCTGGGGTTTGGCGACAAGACAAGGCATATGATCATCTCTTGTATTTTCTGAAGTTGCATTTGGTGTTATTTAAAAGTAAAATGTTTTCTTACAATTTAATTATAGAGTTCAATAAAAAAAAATGCGAGGCAGTTTCTTTTTGACAAAGTATAATAGTAGGTGATTTAAATAATTAGTTAAGTTATATGACAAGTAGTAGTGGCAAATGGGTGGTTATGGCGGTTATGGACGGGTAAAAAATGGATATGGATAAATTTGGGCGGGTCAAAAGTGGGCGGACATAATAATTTGGTCGGGTTTGGTCGGGTTAAATTCGGGTCGGGTCGGGTCAAACCGGATCGGGTCGGGTTGACCCCCTTTTTTTTGAAAAAACAATTATTATACCATATACAAATAAATATGGTATGATAATTTTGAAAAAAAATATACAAGTAAATACTTGAATAAAAAAAATCTTTTTTAACTCTTTAGTAATTTGAGTTTTATTTTTGTGAGGGTCCAAAATCATTTTGACCCGTTAATGATCCGCCAACAAACCATCTTATTGGATTGTTCAAATCATTTTGACTCACAAACACAATTAATGGGATTCAAACACATTATTTTGGGTGGATTATGGACGGTTTCATTCTCAAGAGCTCATATTGCCGACCCTAATGACAAGTCACAATTGTCTTAATACATGATGAGGGTCAATTGAAATAATAATCGTATACCTGTCAAGCTCTTTAACATACCCCATCAAACGTACTTAAAGAACATATCAATTTTCTGAAAATACTAAAAACTTAACTATTTTAACGGAACTTGGTGGAAATGATCTCCAAAGTGAAAAGATCATTTTAGACAAATTCATCAAAAAATTTATCTGCAAGTGGGTGAAATGCAAATTAAGTATACATGTGCATTTTTTGACCATGCTAATTTTTGAGCATCATCTTACCCACCTCTATGATTGAATATTTAAACGATCTTTTGTCATATATTTTTGTAAGGAACGTCCAGATGAACTAAAAAAAAATATTGCTCCGCCACAATAAGAGTAAATGATCAACCATTTTGTGCATATATGACAAATGTTAATTCTCTATCCTATCCTAATTACGGAGGACTTTGCCCCATCTATACCACTTTACTCCCCTGCTGTTGTTTCTCTGCTGTTAATTCTGCAGTAAGACAACTGTTCCATAGTAGTTTAATCCATCTGTTATTGTGTATTTAAAGGTATCCCCTCAGTTGTACTGCAGAATTAACCGCAGAGAAACAAGACTAGGAAGGGATGCACACTCACTTCACTATAGAAATCAACGGTTCACAACGTTTTATTGACATCATTTATTTTTAACTGACTTTTATTGATATAAATTGTGTTCCTTTGCTCTGCTGATTGTACCCTGATGAAAATCGATGGGTCATTGAGTGCCAGTGTTAATTTTAACTGAACTTAAACGAAATTAGATAAGTGCAAGTAAATTGTTCTAGACCAACTAGCATGCAGGCCGCGCGATGCGCGGATGTATATAAAAAACACAGATAAATACTACTATTTCAATGTAAAATATGAATAATCTAAAAGTAATTATAAGAAAATCCCAATCTTGAAATCACTGTAGAGAATTGTAATCCATAGACATTGAAAAAGGAAAGACCAAATCGTGCAGATTCCTAGGTACTGTTGATTCAAGAGTATGGATGAACGTGTGACATGCCTGAAAGAGTGAAAAAGTATATATATAATTATTGAATCAGCATAAAGGAGTAATGGAAGAAAGAATAAGTGGGAAAGTAGGTGATGCACGCATTCAAGAATCGACGTCTATTTGCTCTCTATATTTTCTCTTCCTTGATGACTATGTGAGAATAAGAGGATGTTAGTATTATATTTGTAGTAAGAAGAAAGAAGAAAGAAGAAATATGTGTGTAATACCTTTGATGAGGACTCGCTTTCACCGGTTGACGAGTAAATATCATTAGAAGATGAAAAGCATTTTGTGACAGTATAGTATTTCTTGCCCATCATCAAGTTAAATTTATTGAGCTTAAGATTGAAAACGTATTCCTTTCCAATGATGTGCTTAAACAACATATTTCCGTCCTTTGAAGTGCCCTGAAAAATTAGGATTACAATAGGGGAAAAAATTATGTATTTGGCGAATAATGTAAAAGGAAAAAGGTGTACCTTGTTATCGTACGAATCAATTTAAGAACCTTGTCAAAAAGGACAAATGTAGTATCTCCAATGGGGTCCTGTATATTGATCTGTAATTTGTATCTAAAAGTCATGGTATGTATAATAATTAGTAAGTTGAGATTAAAAGAAAATAATAATTAGTAAAGTGAAATAAGTTAAAGAACAACTTACTTTGTGATAGGAGAAACATTTTTCGTGTTGCATGATTTGCACATGTAGGAGTCAGAGAGCTTTGTTAATACCTTGTTACAAATTTTGCATGAGACGTAGGACCAGTTGAATTTATCGTTGATGCTAACGATTGTTGCTTCAGCGGAGATAACCTTTACCTATTGATAGGTCCCAACATATTAGAATAATGTTTCAGGAAGAGTGTTGTAAATATGTATGAATAAACAGTAGTACCTAGTCCTCAGAAAACGCACGCAATTTCATAATAGTGACAACATTTTCCATTTCAATAGGATCAGCGGGTGCGTTCACTTTATTTGATGATTTAATATTGTCAAGAGTATGAAGACCTTTTGTAAAGGAGGTCCTGAAATAGGAAGGTAAAAAATATGTAGTTATGTATAATTAAATTATAAGTGAATTTCATAGGATAATTAGTTACCTGCTCATAAATGTTTCAATTTTAGGCATGATGATATTGGGATACGTCTTTGTTGCACTTGTTGAAGAAATAGAGCTTGATGACGTAAAATAAATAAAGTACACTTACCTGTACAACGCCCTCAAAATACGAAATCACACACAACCTGCCATAACAAAGCGAAGGTGTGAACCTATGCCCAGTGGGAATATGCAAAGCAGTATAGAAACGAACGGCATAAAAGAATACTCACACGCTGCAACACATGCATGCGGAAATATATGTGCATCCACATATATATATACCTTTGAAAAATACATATTCATTACATTAACCATTTTACCTTCGAAAACCATACTTGCACAGATCAATTTACCTTAATCTTGAAAATGCCTTCTTTATTCATACTTAACATCTTTCACGCTATTTAACTCACCCAGTTCAACACTTGAAACCGTTATACTTGACTTACCCAAATACATTCCTTTGCCGGAATTACTCCCCTTCAATCATTTATATACATTTTAGTATTTTCATTGAAGATTGCCATCTCAACTCACTCATTCACCGCGTTAGAAAATACTTATTTGTTACTTGAAATTCCCTTTCAATACTCACTTACGAAATTGTGGGTTCAACTCGATTTCTTAATTACCCATTTATCCACTTACCTTATCACATTACACCTTATCTTATGGACATTAATAGATTTACGCATTTATTTGTCCATTTAGCCTTTGCCGGAATATTTATTTCGTTCATTCAAGTTAGGTTGTATTTACACATTCACCACACAACCCATTTCTTGATTTGTATACCACATTTCGTTTAATTTTTTCTCAGAATTTTTCAACACCGCATACTTACACGGGCTCTACACCAACGACTATGCACACCATATGCTCTGGTCAGTGATTTCGGATTTTTCACCCAAGGGCTCCGGGCCCTTCTTGCTTATTCCCGGTTCCATCCGAGTCCTTATTAATGTGTTTAACATTTTACACATGTCCACATTATTCCACTTCTTTACTTTTACCCGGCCGAAGCCCAAAACCCGAACTTAACCGTCCATTTTCCCATTAACACTTGGAAAAGTTGTTTCTTTTCTTCTTTAAGTCCCTTATCCACACACATGTGATTTATACTAAATTCATTCATGCTTTAGGACTTGATTCATTTTCACATACATTAGTATAAAGACATGCTTTAACATTTTTATTTCATAAAAATGTTTCACTTTAAGTAAATTATCGATTTACCCTTTGTTTGTCAACTTGCAATTTAGTTCCTTAAAAAGCGTTATTTCTCAAATGATTATTAACTCAAAATTCTTTCATAAGTCTGTTCAAGCTAGGAGGCACAAGAGATACATCCACAAAATAAAAAATGAAGATTGGGTTTGGCTAGAAGATCAACAACTCATCAAAGAGGAAGCTCTCAATTTTTACAGTAATCTGATTGGCAGTGATTATATCAGACCTGAGGATGAATAATTCATGGCTGCCATACCTGACCTGATTCAAGAAGAAGATAATCTGCATATGACAGCTTTGCCTCATATAGAAGAGATCAAAAAAGTTATATGGGACTTAGTGGTGACAATGCTCCTGGAATGGATGGATTCACTGGTACTTTCTTCACTTCAGTATGGGATGTTATTGGCATGGATGTTTGCAAAGCCGTGGAAGGTTTTTTCAATGGTATGGAGATCCCTAAGTTTTTCACTTCAACTCTTATTATCCTAATTCCAAAAAAGGATAACCCTCAATCTTGTGCAGAATATAGGCCTATAAATCTATGCACTTTCTTTAACAAAATTCTCTCAAAAATCATATCCTCAAGACTCTCTCTTATTACCCCTAAAATTATTTCACCTAACCAAAGTGGTTTTGTCAAAGATAGAGGCATTGTTGATAATATTCTCTTATCCCAAGAGATGTTCTCAATGATAAACTCTAAGAATGAAGGGAGTAATTTAGCTATAAAAATTGATATGCATAAAGCATATGACAAAGTGTCCTGGTTATTTTTGACGAAAGTCTTGAGGAAATTTGGATTTAATGAGGTCTGTATAGACTTAATTTGGAGGCTAATTTCAAAAAACTTCTTCTCAGTGATGATTAATGGGGATACTTGTGGATTTTTCCAATCTTTAAAAGGTCTGAGGCAAGGAGACCTTCTTTCACCAGCTTTATTTTTAATATGTGCTGAAGTATTGAGCAGAAACCTTGATAAAGTTTTCCAATCATCTACCATAAGCAAGTTTAAAACTCCTATCAGCTGTCCTCTTGTGTCTCACCTTGCTTATGCAGATGACTTAATAATTTTCTCTTCTGGGAGCATCAAAGCCATAAAAAGCATCAGCTCTGTGATAGACAAATATGAAACTAGTTCAGGCCAAGAAGTGAACACCGCTAAGAGTTCTTTATTTTGCTCTAAGAAGATGAATCATGCCAAGAGAATGAAAGTCTCAAGGCTTATGCATATGCCAGTTAAGAAGCTTCCTTTTGTGTATTTGGGGTGCCCTATATATAATGGAAGACTAAAATGTTCCCTCTTTGAGAATCTGATAAGCAAAGTTAGAGGTAAAATCGAAGGTTGGAAATCTAATTTTCTCTCAATGGGTGGAAAAATCATTTTAATAAAGCAGGTGCTTCAATCAATTCCCATTTACACTCTAGCTGCAATGCAACCTCTAAAAAAAGTACTCTCAGTAATAGAGCAAATCATGGCAAACTTCTTATGGGGATCTTCAGAAGGTACAAAAAAAATCACTGGATTGCGTGGCAGGAGTTATGTAGACCAGTAAAAGAGGGTGGCCTAGATTTCAAAGAATTGAAAGATATAGTGGAAGCATTCAACATAAAACTCTGGTGGAACTTCATAATCAAAAGTCATTATGGGCTCAGTTCATGAAGAATAAATACTGCAGAGTTCATCACCCTATGGTGGCTAGGGCATCTAGAGGGTCCCATATATGGAAACGAATGGTTTTATCCAGAGATGTGACAGAAAACAACATCAAATGGATCATAGGTAGAGGAGAAATCAATGTGAAATGGGATAATTGGTCAGGGGACAACAATTTTAATTCATCTGCTATTCCCAAGAATCTAAAAATCGCAGATCTGCTTCAGAGCACAGGAGAGTGGGACATCAATAAGATAAGTCAGCTGCTGCCTCACAATGTAGCAACAAAGTGCTCCAAAGTAGAAGTGATGGGAAGAAAATATACAGATAAATTAATATGGAGTCCAAATTCTGATGGGATTTTTACTCTAAATTCTGCATGGAATGTTATAAGACAGCATCATTGTTCATCTTGGACAAATGTCTTCATATGGAATAAGCTGATTCCTATCAAAATTTCTTTCTTTCTTTTAAAACTCCTAAAAGACTGCCTTCCAGTAGATTAGGCTATAAAGAGAATTGGTGTGAGATGCACGTCAAAATGTGGCTGTTGCTCTAATCCTCAGATAGAATCTGCAGATCATCTATTTGGCAACAGTGATTTTTCCAAAAATGTGTAGAATCATTTTAACAATCTTTGTGGGGTTCAAAACATTAATTCCACAATCATAGGTAGATTGATTGCGTGGTGGCCTTCAAATTCTACTTCTCATTCTGATAAAGTTCATAAAGTCATTCCAGCCTTCATTAACTGGGGTATATGGAAAGCTAGAAACAAATGGATATTTGAAGATGTGAGAATGCAACCTTCCAGAACCATAAAAGAGATCCATTCTCTTATTACCTTATACACATGAGTGGACATATTAAAGAATTTTCCTACAAGAATGCATCAAAAGCAGCAGTTACAGTCAATTAGATTGGTTCAATGGAGGCCTCCTTGGGGAAAAATGTTAAACCTAAATGTAGATGGATGCTGTAAAGGAAATCCAGGTCCTATGGGAGGAGGAGGTGTTCTTAGGAATGCATCAGGAAATGTCATAAAAGCTTTTGCCTCTAGTTTTGGTAATGCTACTAATATTGTTGCAGAAGTTCTCTCTATTCTTCGAGGTATAAAGATGTGTGAGTCTTTTTTGAATGAGGGCATAATTATAGAGTCAGATTCTCTTATTATTATCCAAGTTCTGAATGATCAATTGAAATGTCCATGGAGTATTATGCCCTACATTGCAAAGATTAAAGACAAGATTCAAGAGCACAATGTGCAGTTTTGTCATATTCTGAGGGAAGGAAACAAATGTGCAGATCTGCTTGCTTCTTATGGCTGGTCTTCTAAAAAACATATTGAATCAAGTTCTCCAGATGTCTTTCCAAAAGAATTGAAAGGTCTCATAAACATGGATGCTTCGGGCTTCCCCAACTTTAGATTCTCTTAGTGCTTTCTTTGATTTTTTGTAAAGGTGACTGTTTCTATAAAGTCATCAGTTTTTTCATGTAAGCTTGTTTTTGCTTTCGTATTTTAATAAAATTCCAGGGGGATAATCTCCTTTAAAAAAAAAAAACACTTGTTCAATACCACACTATTACCCAATTCCCATACTTGACACTTTTACACTTCGAATATGTAAAATAACACTTTTACATATACTACCATTTTTCACTCATTCTTTTAAGACCAAAATCTCCATTTTTCTTATTCGATGTTTAGACCCAACACAACTTTCCTTAAACTTCCTCATATATTTATTATCAAAATACTAAATGTTTATACGCATGTGAAGGTGGACTTTGATTACTAAAATCCTACCGAGTGGATTAAACATACATTCATTCTAGAATTTATACCATTTGTAATAAACATGCATTTTCCTTTTATTCTAAACTAGAATAATAATTCCTTACATTTTTATTCCATAAAAATGTTCACTACTTTATTTTACTAGAAATAACATTTTCTACATTTTTATTCTATAAAAAAAGTCCATCATTTTCTTTTACTAAGAAAACACAATACAATAATATTTTCTTACATTTTTATTTCCATAAAAATGTTCATTCTCAATTTTATTAGACAATATACACAACTAATATTTCTACGTATTTTTATTCCATAAAAATGTCTACTTTCAGTTTATTAAGAACACATCATAATATCATAATCCTATTGTCAATAATCAACGATAAGACTACACTATTCATCAAATAGAGTCTCAATACAATAAGAGTAGTTTATCAACCTAAATGGTCTCCAAAGTGGTGGTGGTGAGATGGGTGATTCCCCCCCTCCAAAAATTTGCCCTAAAAGGAGTCACAAAATGCTCCACCAAATCAGCTCCAAGAAACTCCATTAAAACACTCTTCAAATACCTCCAATGACACCTTCATCTTCTTCTAATAAAAGTCTCCAATAACACATCGACAACCCTCCAGTAACGACATAAATATATCGTAGTTCTATATCATCGAATGGGAAGAACTGGACATTTAAATGGTGTGGTTATGGTTGTCACACTGTTGTCACAAAACTTTCTGATGTTGATACTATATGGTTAATCCTTAAACTTCCCATGTCCTCTCTTTCTTTAATACCCACGGAAAAACTTAAACCCCAAAGAGAATAATCCATCCTCTATTATACTCAATATTCTAAGCTCCAAGAGCTAGCATAAATTGATCCTACGGTCTGCATTGAGACAATATAAGCTGTCATCAAGTGACATCAATGGCTGAAAGTGTAGACAGCGATGCCGACAGACCTGTCTTCGTGGCTTTATTGTCCCATGTTTAATTCCTTAATACTAAAATCCCCAAAATTTAACCCGTGTCCATTATTTCATCGTCAGAAATTCAGGCCCATGTGCTGATTGGGTGACTTGAACCACTGAGAAGCCAACAACGAAGAGAGATAGAGAACATATCTCACCGGCATCGCTTGAACGATAGGATTTGTCGCTTAAACGACGGTATCGGTCACTCGAGCGACACACCTAGTCATTTGAGTGACACGTCTGTTTTTACTGACAAATCTGTAAATTCTAGTTGTTTGTAATTTGTCCATCTTCTTCCTTAGATGCACGATTCATTGCTTCAGCACCCATCTCCCATTTATTATTTCGGAAGGCAGTTAACAGAATGAAGGGATATGAGCTTAACCTTCCATCTATTATTACCCCATCTTTCTATCTGCGTTTGATGCTCCACCGACTTCCAAGTTAAGAAAGGCATATTTATGTAATTAAATCACAACCAATCATTCTATAACCCATATATAAATCCTAAATTTAATAATGTCCTTTATAATCCAATTTGTCACCCGCAAATTTCTATAATCTCACCTCCTCCCTCTTCATATATATATCTAAATAATATTTTAATTAATTTACCAAGTGGGATATTACAGAGGGCATGCTGATCGATATCTTCCTTCCAAATAATACAATGTATATGATCATTCTAGCATGGAAGAAAAGAGTTGGTGAATATAGATGTAAAGTGATAAGCTTAAAGTCAATTAATAAAAAGTTTATGTTTAAAGTACAATGGTAAGTAATATGGTTTAAGAAGTATTGTTGATAGAGTGGACGTAAGCGTAAAAGTTAATGTTTATGTTTAGTTGTATAGTATTAAGCAAGGAGAAAATGACATAGATTGAACCAATAGTGTACAAAAGTAAAAGAAATTATTTTGAGGAGGTACGCGTTGGTGGGACATAGGTAAATTGAATCGTATATGGAAATATTAAAACAATTTAGTGTCAATTAGTGGTTATTTTGAATTAATGTACATGTAAAGTCCGAATGGTAGTGAAGAAATGAGTTGACGCATTTGCGACACACAGGTGCATGTATTTATCTATAATGATAATTATTTACGTTGGAATAGTTGTAAAGTATTTAGAATCCTATGTAAAGTTAGAGGTCATAATTAGTGTGTGTTAAGGTAAAGAATTTAATGTAAATAAAATGAGTATCGATTTAATGTAATATATGTATATTAGTCGTGTGATGGGATCATAATATGTGATGAATGTGACGTGTATTTTACATGAATATCTAGGCCACTGTTTATAGAATAAAAATGTTAGAACAGAAGTGCAGCAGCAGATAGGAGTGTCGAATGACGCAGCAACAATAATGCGCATCGTGAATGAATAACGTTTGTAGCAGCAACAATTAATGATTTAATATGAAATAATGTCACATAAAAAATATTAAACCACAAATAACAGTAGTCGTCATATATGAATAAGAAGAATGAGGAAAAGTAATCATATTTGTTAACTGTTTTTTGGTGGTTAAGTAATTATTAACGGTTATTGACCAAAAGTTCAAAACACATACTTTTGGCTTTAAACTCACTGAAAGGCTATCAAGGGTGGTCGATTTTCATTGTTTCAAGTAGTTATATATGGCAGATACATTCTGTGAACTAATTTGTGTCATTTGTAGATTACTCGTTAAAATATTGTGAGGGTATATATTTAGAAATCTAGGAATTGAATCATTTTAATTATATCCTAAAAGTGTCTTACATACCTTTTCTAATATAATAGACACAATTAAATGGATGCATTGATATCTACTTACCATCTTTGAACACGACAATTTATTTTTGTCAAATAAAAATAGAATCATGGTTCATACCATCGGTTAAGCGATACAATACACTAAATGAGAGGGATGGTTGATGGTAGTGTATAAAGGTAGTGGGGGATCCATTGGCGATGAAGCGAGAGGTTTAGACAGAAATTCATATCGAATGTCCTAAAGGGCCGGGAACTTATCAGGGGTGAAAACAATGACAAATGAATCAAGTAGTGTTCAGTGAAGGAAAACCCTTGTCTCGGCATTGGTCATATGGCTCTAACATGTGTTGAAACTGAAAAAAGGAAGGGGGACGAATCAAGTACATAAAGGTCCATAATAGATCTAGCTCCCTCAATGCCTATAAATTGATATATTTGCCCGACATTTTAGAAAACAGTTTCAAAGATGATATTACAATCCATTGGAATATGAGAAGGCATTGAAGTTGTTGCTTAAATTGAATTGGACAAAAATGTAAACCTAAATTTGTAAGTGGACACAGGAAAAGTTGACAAATATTAGGCCATCTATGCAGTAGGTATTTTGCATAATAATGTTATGTAAAAGGATTTATGCATGTACATATATATAACTTTATACTTTGAGGATATGTACAATGAGGAAAAAATAGAATCATAAATTGGAGATAACTATAATGGTAAATGAGAAGTATATGAAGTACCTGTTCATCGAGGATAACACAATCAACAAATAGGAGGTCGTTGTTCTTTCTGAAATTTTTGACCTCCCATTTCCTTGTTACACATACTTTGATTGTACAATATTTTGAGGTGGGAGTGAGAACTTGTACGGGTACATATGAATGACTCATACTTAACCTACATTGAGTAGAGATATAGTGTGAATAACATAATGTTTGATAAAGAAAGACAAAATAATAATGTGTATGTAAAAAAGAATTATAATAGTTGTTGATGTAAAAAACTAGATTTGATCTAATTAATTAATCACAGATAAATATGAAATAAGAAATAAAACAAAGGATTTTTAAAGTGGTTCAGCCTTATGAAAATGGCCTACGTCCACTGTTTTGTATTGTTGGATGTCTTTGCCTTAATCTCGATCATAATTGCTAATGATCAATTACCCTGTTATGGAGGGCGTTACAATGTATTTATAGCCTTGGGGCTGTCAGTATGAATAGACGATATGCCGTTATTTAATAGACATATACATCTGTACAATAAGAATGTTCATTAAATTCGATGTTCGTTGAATGTGAAATTATCACTTGATATTCCTGGCCAGATGCTCTGCATGTTGAGTAGCTCGGGGTGATGAGTAGCTCGGTGCTGCGAGTTGTTCAGTGAGCATTTGCCACGTAAGATGACACATGTCTTTATATAATTAGTCCACTTCAGCTGGCCAATTTTCGTATCAACAATAGTCGTGAATGTAATGTATGTGTAAATATTAAAAGTAGTATACCTGGTTGTAATTGATTGAAAATTTCATTGTACACTATATTTTTAGCTTAATTATGAGCAATACCATCTCCATTTTTTATGAGGATTTTCAACCCAACTCTAGATGTTACTCTTAAAACTGCGACGTAAAGTTGTCCATGGCAAAAGATATGTTGGGGGAGGTAGATACCAACGTTGGATAGAGTCTGTCACTGACTCTTGTTAATAGTCATTGCGAAACACAATCGCAGTGGGAATTGGCGACGTTTTAGCACAAAAGGCCATTTTTGGTCCGTAGATTTCATAAGAATGCTGGGAATGAAAACTTTTATACCAATGTGAGGCCTAGTAATAACCCTAGCTTCAATTATCCATTCGGTTAGATGAGTAATGATCAGTTGAGTACCATTACATAAGCCTGCACTTTGGTTAATGTTACGCAAAAGGATGACAGGTGAACCAACTTTTAAATGCAACATTAAAATTTAAGTTGTTTAGAAACTCAATCGAAAGATGCATGTCTTCATCATTCATTCGAGCAGAAGCTTTACAAATCAATTCAGAACTGAGGTATGTACGCTCATCCTCTGTAAGTTTATTCATCACAAAGTGGGTTATCTCATCAATGACATCATTAGTTGGGGTTATAATTGCGCTTGACCTCAGGTAATGTTCGTTCTATATGTTTTCAATAAGATTAGGATAAGTGCTATCGACGACGACAACTATGGGATTGTCTACTGGTTGAATAAGTAAATCATTTAGAATTTCGACCCAGGTCTTATCCAACTCATCATTATATGAAGTTGAAGGTAGAGAGCCTTCTCCAGTTTTGAGAACCCAATCTGAGAAGCAATTTGTGTCTTGGATTCACATATTTTTTTAAGGACAAATACTTTGCAATGATTCCAAATAGGTGACATGTTAATAGAAGCTCTAATGACATCATGCCATGTACCTCCTTGGACAACAGGTGAGGTTTGCCTAAAATCTCCACCTAGAAGAACAGTTTTCCCCCTAAACGTCTTATCGTTTGAATCCACATCATCGAAATATAGGATATCACGCAACATTCTATCAACTGCTTCAAATGTGTGACGATGATCCATAGGAATTTCATCCCAAATAATTAGTGAGCATTTACGAATGAGGTCTGAGAGATTGGTGCCTTGTCTTATGTCACAGGTGGAAGATTCAAATATGTTAATTGGAATTTCAAAGCGCGAATGAGCAGTTTTACCTCCAGGTAACAATAATGCATCAATTTCGAAAGATACGAGAGCGAGTAAAATTTTACCTTCGGATCTTAAGAGGGATATAATAGTCTTATACAAATATGTTTTCCTCATTCCTCCTGCTCCGTAAACAAAAAATAATCCACCCTTTTTCTCATGAACACAATCAATTACGGTTTGATAGACCAACATTTGATCCTCATTCAAACCATATTGTAGTTGCAGATGTTTCCCTGCCATTTTGTCAACACTGTAGGATGTTTCCTCTTATAGCAATCGATTACCCAAATCTCTCATAAAAGTTGCATCAGGGAGTGGCATCGGAGGAAATTCTTTCAAGCTTCGATTATTCCTACGCATCACTTGTTCAATTTCCAAAAGTGCATAGTTTTGAAGTTGTGAATCAGTTATGATTAATTGTGGGAACTGAAGTTTTTTCCTTTGTCTGTGTAGAACATCCTTAGATAGAATTATCTAATTTTGTTCCCAAAGATATAATGGATCAACAACTTCACAAAAAATAAGCATTGTCATAAATAACTCGCGTAGTTGGTGCCCCGTTGACCAATTGGATGCCTAAAAAGGTATCTCACGATATTCTTTGTCTCCATCCAAAGGCCTAACGCATATCACGCGGCCATGTTTGTCGGGTATGTACTGCCATTAAGTGTTATAATCTCCTCACAATTACGGGGTCCACGCACAATGTTAAGCAACATTAGTAAGTAGAACCGCTCCCCGGATGCAGGATGTGTGTATACAATACGTCCGATGCAGTCTCTGTTGTCTCTTCTTTTCCATTATTTGAATTTTGGCTGCCAAACCCACTTTGTTGGGAACTCGACGTACGTAAGTTCACGTGCGTTAGCATTTTTCGAATTCATCTGATGGTCCCTTTTAATTTCTTATGCGAAAAGTGTTTTGAGGATGGCAAAACGAATTCTTATTTTTTGCGAAAACCCTTTTTCCAACTTTTTAATTCCCACCAAGTTGTGAACAAATTCTAACTTAACCAAATTTTATCTTGATTAATCCTAAACATCCATCTAGTGATTAAAACAAGTAAATACTCACAACGCTGGATGTACGAGGAAAACCAAAAATGGAAAAAACCTCAACCCAAGCCAGACAATCGCTATGAACATGATTTTACAAAGACAAACGATAGTCTAACTCAATGACTCGATCCACCCACGAGACTTGACACTCCTATGATCTTTAACCACTCATCTTATAGTGTCCACGCAGAAAGTAACCTTTTTCCACGATGCTTGTCCACAACACATGCGTCCACGTATGTCTCAGTGTCCACCGATATGACTTGTAACATTTACGATGTTGAAATTGGATTCAACCGAATCTTTACCGCAAAACCAACAATTGTTATTCAATTTAAAACCTTCTTCTTGGTGAAAACAAGATCATATAACATATTCCTATGATACTCGGATTTTTTGAAACTCAAAGGATGTTTTAAACTTAAAAAACCTTTGTAAACACGTGTGCAGAAACTCTCTGGTTCGTATACTATTTTTGCAGAATGCACACACTTCGAAATTTGAAGGAAACACGCCCATATATATTTTTCTTAAGGCGGCGGTTCATTCGAACGACTAGGCTTGTCGCGCGAACGAGATGGTCTGTTGCTCAAATAACGTGGCATCTCGCTTGAACGACACAGTCTGTCTCTTGAACGACGCACGAGATTAGAGTCCTAATTTAAACCACCTCTAATTCGTCCTTATCAAATTAAAGCAAACTCTAAACAGTTTCAAATAGTTTAAACATTTTAAAAAACATTTATTTAATAAAAATAACATCCTTATCTGTATAAAAATTAATTTCTAGTCCCATTAATATTATGCATTCATACCTGAGTGATCTCGGAATGAAATTAAACTTTGAATACTAATAAACTTGCACCAATTAAACTTCGGCATAATTAAATTCCTTGAATCTTTGCCACAACGTCTTCAATTAAACTTCAACATGACATAGTTTGTGTGGGATCGTGACACATAAAAATAGACCTATGACTCAAATGTGTTTTGTTCCGGGAATAAATCAAAACTACATTAAGACTCAATTGAAAATTTTATCCTTACATCATCCTCATCCATTCAGTGAACATGGTATTTCCTGCATCCATTCTGTTAACAACATTATCCAATTTCTTTGAATCTCTAAATGTTATATTCTTCTCATCGGGGAGATGGAATGTTAAATCTTTCAACTCCCACACTTCGATATTGAATGCTAAAATTAAATATCCTCTAGGCATCTTCACAGTCCGATATGTACCTGCAGTCAAGTAATGATCTAACCTCATCCATGTGTATAACACCATCCTTTCCCGTATTGTGATTTTGAATGATATTTTCTTTTTGAACAACTCTTGCTTTGTTGACTCCCTTACTTACATATTTGAATCGATACTTGATAGCTCTAGATTTAGTACACAACTCAACATTAATATGTGCTTGGTACTTTACAACCAAATCTCTATTGTGAGGCAGCACATACCTATTATCTAGTTGTATACCATTTTTATCAGCGACGGTTCCATCATCTCTTCTTTTGTAATTAGGAAATCCGTTTTCATCTAAAGATGTTTCTTGTAAGAAAGGCTTTCAAAAGTTTTCGGAGAAAATTCCTTTGGACATACAGGGTAAATTAAGGTTTGCATGTTCGCATGGACCATGCATTATAAATTGTGAAACATATGTGAATCCAATATGATCATCTTCTTTATTTGGTAGTTCTGCAGAGATTCCCATATCAATTTGTGTGGAGCTTCGAGGTTTGTCATCCGGATGCAGAAAAAGGATTGGTAAATCCCTTTTTTTTAGAATTCAATTATGTAAATAGTTGAAAGAAAATATTTATATATAGAATTGAAAATGTAACGTAAATAACTTATCTAAATGTAATTACCCTCTATAACAGTCTCGAACCGTTTGTCTTTATTCAAATCTTTCATGAAATGATCAAGCTTTATTTTAAAACATCTTGCGACAATATCCGACCGCTCATCAGGTTGTTGTCCTGGAATTAATGAGAGGAAGTCAAGTATTTCAGACCATATAGGATTATCCGTGAAAGTGATAAATAGGTCTGGGTTACCAAACCATCTACAGATTGCCATAACATCTTAGAAACTTTAAGTCATGTAATGTGGACCTCCAGTGAAAGTAGAGGGTAGGACAATACGTTTACCAATTGATGCAGGGGTGGTGTCCCCTCGTAGAATTGCGTATTTTAGGCCTTTATACAGTTCTGAATGCAGTTGTGATTGATTATGTCTTATCCAACTCAGCCTTTCTTCTTTGATACATGTATATGCGTTAATAATATATTGCTGAAATAAATGGCCACAACGGTGTAATGTATTTGTCTCTGAATTTCTCTGTTATAGTTTGTATAAGTAGAATTCCCTCACAGCGACACATTTCCTCTTTGTAGGGCGACGTCCACTATTATTTGCATATCGAATGTCAATGTGAAACTATCTTCGCCATATGGAAAATCAATAGGTATTGCATAGCCATGAATGAGGGATGTAGCTCACTTATGCGATGTGATCGATATGACTTATGATCGATTATAATGTCGCGCGTAAACCTGCAACCTCAGAAACTTGTAGTTGGGGGGATCACCCCTACGGGAACCCAATAACCGGACACAAATGTTTATAAAATCCTCTTCTTTGAAATGATCGCGAGCCATTCAAAAAACCTTTTCCAATTCATTATTCTCATAGAACATTCTTATAAGTCCATCAACAACAGAGTCATAAATATTTCCCTTTTTATTTTTTAAACGTAGGGTCGATATACGATTGGAGACCTCTGATTTCGTATCATATATGTATAAATGGGAAAATTTTGGATGTTCCCCTTCGTTAGGGAGCAAAGATCCAATTTTGTGATGATTCTGTCCACTTATTCCGTAGACAGAAGGTCCTCGATCATTATTGTAAGTGTTGTCAACTTTTCCTCCCTTAGAGGTAAACGCAAACATCTAGTTGTACGCACGAATGTTAACTCAAAACTTTTTTAACCTTGAGTCCCCGTCGTACGATAATAAATCCAAAAGTAAAGAAGGAGGCTCCTTTGGCATAGGTAGCTTAACTTTTCCTTCTTGACAACATAGCGAGAATTTAGGAACCGATGTGTTCCTATTCTTTCTTATATGTTCTTCGTACCACATTATAGCATCTCAAAAACTACATTGCTGTGACGGCGCCCCCAAAATCCATATGTCAGAGTATTTCCCTGGAAGTTATCATACAAAAAAACAACATTGTATAAGTCATCAATATATGGATTGGGCGTATAAATTACATCTTTCTTTTTGGCTTCCTCTCCCTTACCTTTTTTCCATATGTGACACCCTTTACTGTTATTCGTGACATTAGAGCTCGAACATCTCTTATTTCCTTCATATTTAAAATATACACAAAAGCCATTGTTATCCTTTTATCCTTAATAAAAATATAAATATAAAAATTACTCATATATTTGAATACATACCTTTTCTATGGGAAGAAGGATTTGATTCAATAATTTTTCCTTTTTCCTTCAATGTTGGGGTTTTTTCCTTAGCGAGTGCACAATTCACCAGCTCTAATGTATATCCATAATATTTTTCATAATGGGTATGTATATGAATACGATATGTATTCGTTTGCCTCATCCTCCGTGACGAAAAAATTTGTTGGTTGTTATCCATGTTTACTAAACTCGTAGAAGCTTTGGTGAGGGTATTTCGAGGGAATTTTGAATTAGCTCTCGTAGAAGCAGATGGTTGTCCTCTTAATGTTGCCTTACCACATGAATAATGGATCATCATCCTACTCATCCTAGCTTTTCTACATCTTTTGCTATAATCCATCTACATATGAAATATATAAGATCTTCACATAACTGATATAATATTACTATGTGTATATTAAGATTTGTTATATTGTATTTGATGATTTCAATATCCTAAAAAACCTATAATTTATTTAAAATAATTTGTCTTATCTATTCGTGTAACACTAACTTTGAGATAATTTACTCATATTAATGCAGTTTTGACCACCTTTGCCCCATATAACATTGAAAGGGGATAGGTGTTAGAAAAAGAAGTTTGCCTTAACTGGCGGTTTTGGAAATTCAGAGGCTGCATTATGAGATTTACACAGTTGGGAAACAACGATATAATTTTCACATATTTATCTATTCCTTCAATATATCAACGAATATAAGGATGCATACCATCATTTTCGAATGTCCACATCTATATACAAACAATCAAAACCATATATGTAATGAATCATCATCTAACTTAATTTTTGTATCTATAACAACATTTGCTATGTAGTGAATTACGAAATTAATCCCAATACTAATCAGTAGTTGATGAATGGTAACACTTATAAATTTATTTCCTTGTTTTCACAAATTGTCAATTTCTTATTTATTACCCTAAAATAAGGAGGTTAATTTCATACCGATGACAACAATTTCAAACGTGAGCAAACAAATACATTGGCCGAGCTTAAAAATAATTATACATTGAATCAAACAATCGTGAATCAGGTGGCATTATTCATGTTGCTTGATGAATGCTACAATATTTATCGACCTTAACAAACTATAAATGTGGTCACTTAACACTTTCTTCAAAATCATAGATGTATTTCAATTAGTCTGGCTACCTTCCAACAACTTAAGTTGCTAATCCTACTCCATTCAAATAATAAAACCCATATATGTAATTATTAATCACCTCACTTCATTTATGTATCTATAATAACTATTGCTATGCATTCAATTACAAATATAATGCCTATACTAATCAGCAGTTGATGAATGTTAACATTTATAAATTGAAGTAAGTGCTTTCTCAAATTGTCAATTTCTTAATAACATAAAAGAATGAGGTTAATTTTTTTACTGGTAAGTTGAATTTCAAACGTAAGATAATAAATACATTGGTTGAGATTAAAAACACTTATCCAATGAAGCAAACAACTAATTCAAATAATTGTGAATCGGGTTGCGTTATTCATCTTGCTTGATGAATGGTACAATAATTATCGACCTTAACACACTAGAAATATGGTAATCTAACGCTTTCTTCTATATTAGAGCTGTTTTCATGTAGTTTGCCTCCCTTCCAACATCTTAATCTCTTATTCCAAGTCCTTTGATATTTCTAGAATCAATTAACAGCCTTTACGAAATTCTTTACGCAGTTCTAACACATTACATTACGCATCTGATTTCATTTTCTCTACCGTGGATTCAACAGGACATCCTGTGTGGTCAGAAAGTTTTTTACTTTTAGGAGGTGACTTATTTATTCTATCTCATCTCTTGCCTATTGATCCTTACTTTGTCGTTCACAATGTTTGTTTGCCTTACGTGTTTTATTAATTCTTTGATCTATTTTTGGGTCCCAATATTGGTGATGTGGATGGGGACGCTCATACTAATTTCGTAGTTCCAATGATAAGAGGGAATATATATGTTCTCAGTGGCAAGGATTGTTCTATTTTCCATCCATATCCTTATACAACTCACGATCGAGTGATGAATAAAGACCAACCTGTCTATTTGAATAAACACGAGGACATTAAGTGGAGGCCAACTCTTGTTACAAAATAATTGGATGGTTATTTGTATCTTATAGATGGCCCTACATCTTGCGATGATGTTTTGGATATTGGTGAAGCTTCGTAAGATATTCTAAAACCCATTGTCACAACTTACAATTCTTATACTTTGCTTTGTTTTGTCAAATCAAGCTAAACTGTGAATATGTAATTTCAATTACATATATATATCACGGTGTTGCGAGACAATCTCAAAGGTTTATATGATCTTCATCTAATCATGACAACCATTAATGGCAACGTCTTCTGTTTCTCAACTCCTGCTCGACATCTTACCCTTAATTCAGGATTGATAAATAATTTTATCTTTTACCATTTAATTAAATTTACGATCTAATGGTCAATATCAGTCGAAATTTTAAGGAATTCACATGATATACAATTGTAATAAAATACTCTCATAATTGATAAACTTGAAACTAAATTGTCAACATGACATAGTTAAAATATAAAACACCATAAATCTTTGCAAAATCCATTACACTTGAGTTATTTATCCAAAACAACTTATTGAATCGATTTCTAAGCAACTGATGCAGATGACATTGAGTACTCCGATTGATCTTCTTCATATGATTATTGCATCACTTGATTGACAAACGACTGGATATAATCAATCAAATCCCAACCTCCGATACTCCCGGATGAGTTTTGGGAGCTAGAGCTTCCCAGTCTTCTTTTTTCATCCCCAGAGATAATTTGGACAACTTCATTACATATATCATCAGAAGTTTGATCAAGGTTAATAAATGTTGTAGTGTTTGGAATCATAACATCATCGTACCCATCATTTTTAGAGTGAAGATTCTTCATGATGGACTCACGTATGGATTCCTTAGTTTTCGCAGCATTGGGAGCCTGAACGATAGATCATTCTCCGTCATATGTTTGTATTATGGAGTTAATCTCCAATGCCTTTAGCACGTCAGCTACCTTCTCGAGACGTGATTGTTTATGCTTGTTCTTTGATTGCGAAATCATTACTTCAAACTCATGTGATATCATGCGGAAAACCATTTATCGCGGGGACTTGGATGGTCTACTGTGACACCCCGCCTAATAGAATACCGGGTGATCAATCCTATACCAAATTAAAACAGAAATCTCATACGGTTCATTCTCAACATCACTGTCGAAAACCAATATATTGTTAACAACCTCTTAGGCCTAACGTCAAAATTTTAATTAACTAATCTTTTTAACAAAACCAACCATAAGGAAAAAAATCACAACAGTTTATATACACAGAACTGAAATGAAATAAGATAATCGAAATCTCGGTACAACATATAATATAACCAAATCGAAGTGCTGCAAACTAAAATGCGGTAAATGAATAAATGAATACAGTTGGGCCATTAGCCCGAATGTTACTACGATGCCTCCTATCTAGATCACAAGGATAAAGGCGTCTAAAACAATCTTGCTTGCATCCGTAGCTGCTGCAGCAACGTCTGACTCGAAAGAATCATCATCCAGGCGCTCCTGTGACCGGACACCTAAAAAATACATATATAGCAAGAGAGAGGTAAAATAGAGAAACGAGTTAGAGACCAAGTTTTGAAAATATTTAGCAACTGCATCAAATACTATATTTTTAAAATATAAAATCTCTCATATTTAAACTGGTATCGCACTCCCATGAGATATACCTCACCCCTCCTCTAATAGTGCACACTTATCATATACATTTATAAACAACCTAGTTAAGCTACCCTGCCTAACTAATCTCTTTTACCCATCCTCTGAATTTTCATAACGATCACTTACCCGGTGTGATATAATATAAGATATACCGTAAGTTATCACATAAGCTTTAATATATATATATATATATATATATATATATATATAATATATATAACGATCATCTACACTTTACACAAGTCTAAATTATATGATTTCACATCTTCATATATGTTCACTATACTATACTATACACTACAAGTATATTTATACCTATATCACAACCATAAGTATAATAACTATCCCACTGAGCTATAACTCGAGGATGCAGTCTCAAAGTGCTATCATCATCCGGGTATACTTAACTTAACCCTGGTACTAAGTTTGACTCACTCATAATCATGGTAAAAATACTAAACGGTGGAGGCACTCATATTCCCTCCTGGAAGTGGAATCATTATCACACCCATATGCGAGATGATATGACCTGGGGACTATACTCTCCCCGCTCCTCAAGCTAGGGGATTCACCCACATCGCGCATCCTCCCTAGATAGCACTAGAGATATATTTATACATAAATATATCATTCACATACCGATATATTTATAACCAAATAATATATATACTGTAACAACACTCGTATATATAATATATATCATTTCTCAATATACCCTGGTTATAATTGTCAAACTCTCATAGCGATAGCCAAAATCCTGAATGTTCCCATTCGTAAAAGTATATAAGTATTCACACACTTTAAGATACTAAACCTATAAGTATTCTCTTACTTAAGATTTAATTCACACCTTAATCACTTTTAAGGATTTTATATAAACCCGAATATATCGATTCGTAATAATTTAATAAGTATACACGCAACTTATTTTAATTCCATAGGTATCGCATCACCTATGATAATAACCGTCAATATAGACATACCAAATAGCAACTTAATTCTCTCTAGCCCATATCCTAAATTTCATCCTACTCGCATCCTAGGATTCACTCAAATGTAATCGGCCCATATTTACTTTCTACGCATAAATATATAAACACACTTATCGAAGACTTCTCTCGAATGTTACTCGTTCTAAACATTCATTAAGTCCATACCCCAAATTTATTTCTACGAACCCAAGGTTTTCATATCTCCTCAAGTCATTTAGAAGTCCTAAAACTTTATTTAGGAACCCCTAATATTTATCTCCAAACAATTTAGTATTGAAAAGATTAGAAATTTCATTTTTTGACAAATTGGCGAATCGATTCACTTCTAGGCCGAATCGAAGCGAATCGATTCGCCGAGTCAGTGTTCAAAAACTACTTCTTCTCCAAAGCCCAAACTTCCATTAATACACCTCTAATATTTTTATCTTCTCTCCCATCATCATCCAACTTCAACCAACAATATATTCACATATAAAAAGGGTTCTAATCATCCTATAACCAATAACCAATGATCAATTTCAATTAATTCCAATGTTTCTCAAATTGGATATTATTCGGGTTTTATTCGTTCAAACTTTCGAAAAACCCATTTTGATTCGAGAAATCCAACTCGAAAATCATATAGTTTATCATCACCAACTATATTATGAAAAATCATCACACTAGATAATTAAAGCAAGTTCAAACACTTGCCTCGTTGGATAAAATCCGACGTTCCCATGCCGTGAGCCGCCAGAGCTTGGGCCAGAAATCCGTTCCTTTCTTCTTCTCTTCTCTTCTTCCTTTTCTCTCTTCCCTTTCTCTCTCTTAGGGCTGAAAAATGAGAGAAATGAGGGTTGTAAGGGTTTATAAGGATTATCCCCTTATTAAATCTAAAATTGACTCATATACTCAATTACGAGTCCCTACTAGTCCAAAAATTCCCGAAATCCAAACGCTACCCTCATGTACTTTATTTTGACTACCTCTGCCCATCCAAATCCAAATGTGCACTCGAAATTTTCATTCGAGTCATTTTCTAAAAATTCGCTATTTAAACCCAACATTTCTCAACACGTGTTTTTCAAATAAAATATTTGCTTTACCCAGCTACGACATGTAATTAAAATAATCTAACTCATTTACTTAGTCCCGAAAGAAAATATAACCCATGTAAATATTAATCCGTAACTTGCAAACTAATATATACTTTTCACTTTAAATTCTCAATTTATTAAATTACACTCACTCATGTAATTTAAATATCCATAAAAGTACTGAGTATTACATCTACGTCAACAATCTCTCTCTCTTAGAGAACATCCAATCAGCCTTTAAAACGCGTTCACATTCATTTCGAACCATTTATTGCTATTATAATTTTTGTGACTTCATCAACCAATTAGTTCACATGACATATGTAAATAACATATTTGAGAATATTTTACTGAGTATAAATAACATTCAAAAACATTATGTGTGGTGGAATATTTTACACTTATTTATAAAAATAAACTACTTATATTTCAATGATGATCAATGTGTGTGTGTGTGGTGGGGTGCGTGTGTGTGTGTGTGGTGTGTGTGTGTGTGTGTGGGGGGGGGGGGTCAAGAGTTCAAAGATTTGGGAAATTTTATATGTTATGTAATATCTGGCTATTGCACATTATACAATAATAAACCTAGTTGATATTATACGATTACTAATATATAATTTATTAAAGTTATTTATTTTACATTATGTTTGCATATATACATATATAATTTCTTTCAAATTCTTCATTACAACCATTGAACATCATTTCATATTGGAACGGATTTTTTCCCAACTTATTTTACTCTACTATCCCCCAAGTTGCATATCGATACGAATTTTTTCCCAAATTATTTTACTCTACTATCCCCCAATTTTTTCCCACTATATGATGAATTTGTCTCTATACATATCAATACCTACATCCTGATTAGCTCTATATGATTAATTGGAATCTGCAATTTTTTTTCATGTCGATTCCTTTTTTACATTGAGGCGCTAATTAATAATTTTTTTCTGGCACTTTTACTACTTACATAAATCTTATACCCTAATTTCCATTTCATTATTATTTTAATAAATAAATGATAGCAAAAGCCAATTAAACTAGCCCTGAAACTTAATCATCAGCATAGACGGTTAGTCACCAAAACTGCCATCGTGTTCGTCATCTTTACGATAGAAGACAAACTAATTATGAGTGGTATGTGATAGCGTTAATTAAGTTTTAAGTCCCAGTCTTATGTTTGAGTAGTATGTCAATCATTAAATAGGTTTTATTCTTAATTTTTAAAATTTTTATTTGACAAATTTATCAATTTTAAATCAATAATCCATAACTATTGGAAGGTAGTTACTCAAGTGGTTGAATTTTTTTTCTTATTTTTTAATCTTTAAATGACCATAGCTTTTTACTTATAAATTCGTTGTTCACAAAATTAATATTTCAAAAATCTACTCACTAATATTTATTAAATAAGATTCGTGAATACTATGAAATTATAAAGAAAAAAATTACACATACAACACATATGCATTGTGTTCACCAAAACATGAAATTGTTATAAAATCGTTATTTTTGTTAATGTTTTATATTGAATATGGATCTTATTTTATAGGGTTCGATTAGTAGATATAGATTTTGTAAATTTTAGATTTTTATAGTAAAAGTTATAGTTTTTTAAAGTTTAAAATGAAAAAAAAATAATTATCACTTCAAATTTAGAGAAAATATAAGGAGGGGTATATTAGTAAGAAAAAGATTCATAAATTCAAAAATATAACTTAATTAATAGGGAAAAAATGGCCGTTTGAAGTGCGAGTTAAATTTCTTGTTCTCTAGTTGTGCTTGCAACAACCCCCCCCCCCGAGTGGGAAGCTAATGCTGCTGCGAGAACTACTCTTCCTGATATGGTGGTTCCGTTATCGTATACTAATCTTGAGACTGATTCGGTGTATCTCATTCTGCAGACTCAAAACCATTTTTTGGATAGGAAAGGTTAAGCAAGGAAATTCAATTATGATGTAATGAAAAAGGGAGATGATTTTTATGCCTTTGTTACCTTCAATTTATTGAAATTCATACACACCTTTGCTATCCGTTGGTTGTGAGAAAAATATCACTAAGGTAGGATAGAGATTTGAAGGAGATCTAGTTGATTTTCACAGTGATAAGTAAATATGCAATTGAAATTGATTTTGTATAAATTAGATCTTGTAAATGACAGAGTCGGCTTTAAAGTTTTATGGCCATTAGACAAATAATGAATTGGGGGTTCTTAGATAAAAAAATGTGTTCTCTCGTATTTTTCGATGCAAAACTATCAATTAAAGCATCAAATTTAATTGTTGTTAACAAATCATATTCAATTGATAACATAACTAACCTATTTAATATTTATTGTGATATGGTAGAACGAAAGTAAGATTTTATTAATTTTAACTTTGAAAAACTTCTTTCGGCTGAGGAAACCGTGACGGATATTGTCAAAATTATTCTATAGGCAATCTAAGCATTTGGAAAATACAATCCATTCTTTCAATATAGTCTAGCACCTTAATTGGTTTTTTTAGTTTCTTTAGGTAAACACGTCTTCAAAATTTTCAATTCATAAAACAATCGATTTCCATCAATATCACAACTATTGTCATGCATTAAATAATTTTCAAGCTTAATACAATGACTATTTAAAATATCACCACCTAAAGTTTCTAAGTTATTCAAATCAAACAAAAACTCAAAATGTATCCTCATATTATATGCAAGAAGTAATTAACTCTAAATAATTCTTCCGATGATTGTATAATTTCATCACTAGAATTCTCATCAAAATATTTTTTTTCTATAAATATTACGTTTTTCACAAAATACGAGTTCAATTTTCATTTTTTAGCAATATCTATAGCTTCAATTTTTGCAGATTCAAATTCGTTTTCTCTTTCATTTTGAAAATAAGAAACAAGTCATTTTATAATATTCAAAGTAACATCAATATCTATGTCATATGTTTGTAAAAGTTTGCTAACTTTATTGTTCGCATTTAATACATTGCACTAAATAACCATAACAAAAATAAAATTAAAAGTACCAAAAATATTAGTTAGTAAGCTATCCCAAATATTTTTTGTGCTTCCCTCACTTTGGGGGCTAGTCGTTAAGTCAATTAATGCATCTCTAATTTGTGGAATTTGAAATCTAATTGCTTTTATATTTTCAATATGACTTTTCCAATGTGTTTGAGATAACGGTTTAAGTGTGCGCCATTTTCCAATAAGATCTTTGAAAACTTGTCACCATTTTGTAGAAGATGAAGATGATTTATATAAATTTTGTACATGATCAAAAAATTCTTTACCTTAACTACATGAATTAACCATATCAACAAGTGCAAGATTAAGACTATGATAGCCACAAGGTATGTAAAATGCCCTAGGATTAATTTGTAATACTCTATTTTGTACACATTTATTTTTTCCTTTCATATTAAAACCATTATCATATCTTCATCCTCTTATATCATTAATACTAAGTTCGTGACTTGTTGAAAACTTTATAAGTTCATTAAAAAGTATAAGGACATATTTTACATTTTTCGGTTTACATTAGTGTATGCCGTATACCACTACAACCGTCAAAGATTTATTCAAGATCAATCATGTATCGAGACGGATCCGAATATCAATGTTCTTCAACATAAAAGTCACCGCGAGATGAATTTTGGTAAGGTTGTATTTTAGTCCCTTTACGATTAATTTAAAATATTAGGATAATTTTTCTAAATATTGAAATTTTTTTCTAAACTATTTTTAAGCAGTTGAGGCATTGTTTTTCGTCAAATGGAATTTTTTTCAAGTGTTGAGGTGAAGAAAATTTTGACGCTGACGTCATTCAAACGACATCAGTATGTCGTTCAAGCGACATAAGGGTATCGTTTGAGCGACATGTGTCCTCGTTCGAGCAACATTGGTAGTTCGTTTGAACGATCTGCCGACTCAATTTTTTTTACGTAAAGCGTGTTAAATGAGTAATTGTTCTTAAGAAGACCTGACGTTTTTCATTTTGCAAAAATGCAAAAACAACAAAAGACTTTTGTCTTCTTCAATTTAGGGTTCAATGCATTGTCTTTCAATTCACAAAAATTTCAATAGTTTAGTGAATTGTTTTGGAACCCAAGATACGATCTTTGCTGGAGTTTCACTTGTAGGGAAGATTTCCACTTGCTAATTGAGTACCACTTGAGGGAGGTGCTGGGATGATTACAACTACGGTCTTTGCAAGTACTCATGGGTGATTATTGCTGTCTTATGGATATCTGTGGATATTCATTGCAGATTTCACTTGTAGTCTTGTGAGTATGATTAAGTGAAATACAAAGGTTTTCCCTTTTGTTTTTTTTCCTGATATCTGTGCGTCAGCTATTTATCTATGATGGTTTGTGTGTCCATCCCCGATCCTCGCGGCGGGAGAGGATCCCTTTGATCCTGCGCGTCCCTCTCGGGAGCGCTTCGACCGACGTCGTTGATGAGGTGAAAAATGTAGAGAGATGGAGTCGCCAGTTTATTTTACTCAAAACAGACAAAAGAAAAGGGAGCCATCCCGAAGGACAGCATCCAAAGACATACTGATACATACGAAACCAAAATGATTCGAAAAAGGGTCTGGAGGCTAAGTTATGAAATGGAAAGGTGTTAGGCACCATTCCTCCCTTACGGTCTCTCATGGGTTGTTTCTATTTTCCTTTATTTCCCCGTGGTATGTGTGCATGTGTATACGTAGTGGAGATAGGAATCATCGACTTGTATTATGGAAGAGATAAAGCGAGTCATCTGTAGGAATATTCCTAAAAATAATATTAGAAAATAGGATTTACGCGATTATCCTCGCGTTGATCGTTATAACGGAACGATAACGCACATGGAATAATACACCATTAAGAACAAATATATGTATATGTAAATATATAGAATTTAAGAGAATTGAGTTTAAAGATTATAGAGAAAATATAAAATGAGAGAAAAGTAGGAATATGACTCGAGTCACGGGTTTTACCCCGAGACGTCAACGTAGCCTATAGAGGCATCAAAGTCCACGTAGTTCGCATGAAAAATGAGGGGTGGGATTTATCCCATAAATTTAATCGGGGACTTATCTTATATGTGTGTGTGTGTGTAAAAAAATATTTTAGTTGTGAGAAAAGTGTAAGAATTCCCGTTTGGAATTTATAAGGAAATCTTCTTTTTCTTGTTTTTTTGGGTTTTATTTATATGTAAATAAGAGATGTGCAATAATACTAAATAAAAAGTATATTAAGATATGTGAGATGAGAGAATAAAAGTGGTAAGTAATGAAGCAAATTAATGAGAATTTAGGGGGATTTAAAGAGAGAGTTGATAAAGTTGGACCTTCTTGAAGCTCTTGATCTTGAGCTTGATCTTGGATGTTGGGGAGCAGCCCTTGCACTTGGGTGATGACGGAGGATACTTAATTCACCAAATTTGAGGAAAGAGGCGATGAAAGGTGAAGGTTGTAAAGGGATTTGGATGTGGAAATCACGCTGACTTCGAGAGGGGCTTTCGGAGTTTGCTGAGAGTAATGGATCTCTGATTTTTCTCCCCCTTTGAAATGAGGTTAGGCCCTCCTTTTTATAGGCCTATGGCATAGCCGATCAGCATAGCCCTGGTCCTGCCAATCGACAGGTGTGTTTAGGCACACTACCGATAGGCAGGGTTTGGAACCTGCCATTTGGCAGTCTTTTTGAGATTCCTTCAGAAAATCGATCGTAGAGCGCAAACCGTTGATCCAAATACTGCACGAGGTGAACCGTTGGAAAGGTACTTCAGGGATCTTCAAAAATATTTGTACTGCTCCGGGATCCGGGAGATGACTTTGGGTCAAATGTGGCTCGGAAGCGTTCATCAGTCCTTTGGACGGAAAATTATCGGACGCAAATGGATCGTTCGTCCGTATCGTAAGTCAGAATCGCATACGGGTGGACCATTGGAAAGGGGTTTCAGTGGACTTTGAAGATTCATTCAGTCTCGATTGAGCTGAAGAGTTGACTTTGGTCAAACGGAGCCTAAGAGCGTCAGGTGACCTCCTGATCGAGTTTTGGGGGAAAATGGGTCGTTCGTCTGCACCGTAAGTCAGAATTGCGCACGGGTTGGACCGTTGGAAAGGAGTTTTGGTGCCCTTCGAAGATTTATTCAGTCTTGTTCGAGCTGAAGAGTTTGTATTTTAGTCAAACGGAGCATGGGAGTGCCCAATGGCCTTTAGGTTAGTACCTGGGGTATGACTTGGGTTTGCAATGATGAAGGGAGGTGATAGGGACCTAAGGAGAGGTTTAGGGGTATTAAAATGGGGTGTCTATAGATCCCATTAACATGTGAGTTTATAACAAATAATAACCGTTGAATAGACACCACATCATGCCTTTGAAAGAGGATGATCGGAGGGTCGAGGTCGATTCTGAGGACCTAAGAATGAGGATGACTGATTCTGCGGGTCGAAGCCAATTCCGAGGGCTTGAAGATGAGGGTGACCGATTTTACTGGTCAAAGCCAATTCCGAGGGCTTGGAGATGAGGGTGATCGATTTTGTGAGTCGGAGCCAATTCTAAGGGCTTAAAGGGGCATGCTGGGGATGGTCTTAAAGGAAAGATTTAGGTCAATTCCGAGGACCTTCATAAATGATGGGGGTGACCAATTCTGCGGGTCAAAGCCAATTCTGAGGGCTTAGGTTGTGATGACCAATTCTGCGGGCTTAGGTTGGGGATGACCAGTTCTGCGAGTCGAAGCCAATTATGCGGGCTTAAGTTTGAAATGACCAATTCTGCGGGTCGAAGCCAATTCTGCGGGCTTAAGTTTGAAATGACCAATTCTGCAGGCTTAAGGTGAGATGACCAATTATGCGGGCTTAAGTTTGAAATGACCAATTCTGCGGGTCGAAGCCAATTCTGCGGGCTTAAGGTGAGATGACCTCGGGGAACTCTGTCGGGGAAATTACCTCGTGATTTTAATTTAAGCTGTGGAGCTGATTGCTGGGGAAATCCTTGTGTGTCTTCTGGAGACTTTACTGGGGGAACAACCAATTTGATGCTGGGGAAGTGATTAGGTGGTCTAGGGTTTGGATGCATTCTTGGGGAGAATTGAAACCTTTGGGGAATAGGAGATGATCTTGAAGTTTTGGACGTTGCCGCGGAGAGATTCACTTGTCTTTTGAGAATTCCGCTGGAGAAATAGGGGTTCTTATTAAAGAAGTGAAAAATTTTCTTAGTGAAAGTGTTCTAAATCCTTTTCGGGATTTTTAGGAATTTTCTGAGGATTTTTTAGATTTTTCAGGTATTTTTTGGGAATTTCTGTACGAAAATTTAAGGGGGCTGCCGGTCGGCATGGTATGGAGGGTGCCATTCGGCAGTGGCACAGACTTTTGGATTGCCTCAAGAAGGTAAAAGGTCAGTGCCGATCGGTAGGTGGGAGTGCACTGCCGATCGACATGACCCTTGGCATCCTACATAAAGGGGGCAAATTCCCCTCATTTTTCACAGGTTCTTGCCTTCTCTGTTTCCGTAATTTTCTTCTGCGAATCATTCTAGCATTTTGTAATCTGAAAAATGGCCGCTTTTGTGAGTACTGCAGTACACCAGGAATGGTTGGCTGTTGATGACTGGGGAAACGTGGAGTGCAGGGCGATGGCGCCTCTTGCTTTGGGGAGCGAGAACTCTTTTGATGCGTTAGAACCAGTTGCGGATGAGCGAACCTTTTTGCGGGAGCCTTTGCATCATCGCTCTTCGAGGGTGGTGAACCTTGGTGGTTATGTAAGTAAAATGACTTTTGGCATTTGATATGCCCCAAGTGTAACCTCGGACTAGAGACACCAACCTCGGCCGGTATTATGGCCGACGTTGGGCATCTCTTGGACACGCGATATCGCCCCTCGACCATACCAAGGTCGTCCCAGGCCGAAACTACCATGTGTCTCTCCAAGGGATGTCACAAGGGTCGGAAGCATTCTCGTATACCTTGGAATGGAAACCTCGGCCAGATGTAGGCCGAGCTCGCATCAACCCACAAGCAACCTCATCAAGTCACCAGTTCAACCTCGTCTCAGACCGACCTTGCCCATTGTCTCGGCCAGGATAAGGACGAGACCTCTATGGAATTCTCGGACTGAATAGGTATCAAGACTCACCAACCTCGGCCTCACCAAGGCCGAGGTCATACCCCAGACGCAATAGCCGAGCACCTGCTGACATTTACATAAGAACACGTGGACACAAATCAGTTATAACAAGATTATTCCCCACACGTGGGGAGAATATTGCATCATCATTCTCTACATGTGAGAGTGACAGATGGCACTCCCATATTGGTGAGGTAACCACACACATGCTCATTGCATGCATGGAGGGTACATTACACCCCCTAGGTACTATATATAGAGATCATCCTCTACCTTGCAAAAGGATCCCAGATATTCAACCCTAGCTAAAAATCTGTCTAGATACACAGTAGAGAGAGAAAGCTTGAGAGATTGTATCCATGGCCATTAGAGCCTTATTGTAGTGAGATTATTCACACACACACACAGTGGACGTAGGCCAATCTAGGCTGAACCACTTATATCCTGGTGTACTCTCCCCTTCTCCTCATCTCATTCTCTTGCCATTTACACAACTATGCTGCCATTGCTGTTCTAAGATTGAGCTTAAAAATACCTCACCTGGTGGTGCTAATTCCGGCATCATCATTTTGGCGCCGTCTGTGGGAAGAGAGAAGCTATCTCTTCCTCTTTTTCTTCTTAATCTCACCGGAGATTCTGGTGGTGAACCAGGCCTCCCCCTAGCGCGGAGCTGTTTCAACATTGAAAGAGGTCCTGTGAGGTACTAATCTCATCTGCTACTTCATCTCTATAGTGTTAACATATGGCACCAGACTTACCACCGCCTCTTCTGCCGCCCGGGGGTGGAGGGCCTAGTTCCAGTTAGGCGCCCCCAAGTCCGAAATGGCAGAGGTAGCTGCAGCCTTGAGGTCTTTAGCTGCAACGCAACAAGCTATGCAGAAGCAATTTGTACAGCTCAACCAAACTATGATGAGGCCACCTGGAGTCTCACCGGATATGATCACTCCGGCGGCTGTTCACCCTCATCCTGACGCCAGGGGACCACCTCAGGCACCAATGAAGGACCAGCCTGCACCCCAACGGAGAAGGGACGTTGCTGACCCTAGGCGCTTACGCCTGGGGAGGCAAGGAAACCCTTGCCCAGAGGACAAGTATGACGATCTAGAGGCGGAAGAAGCCCATGAAGACTGTTGGGAGCCTTATGAGGTGTCAAATAACACTGTACGACCTCTTAGGAAAAGTCAAGGTTGTGTCGGCCGAAGAGGTGAAGAGGCCCAGCAAAGAGGGTCAGCCTTTGATAGGATAAGCAGAGGGTCGGCCTTTGCGAGACTGGGCCCGATGAATGACCTAAGACAGAGACTGTCGAGATCAAGGAGCGCAACAGGCTCTCAGAGAGGGAACATGCAGGATCGGCTAGACCAAGGCCGACACTGTGAAAGAAGAGGCAGGGAATAGGAAGAGGTCAACAGACAACGTATCGTGGCAGGGGAACCCTCGGTCCATCCCAGGGAGGTAGCAGGGGATAACCTCGTCCAAGTCGATGGCCGAAGACCATGGAATGATTCTATCCAACGCCTCGAGGAGAAGATAGGAGACCTCATTAAAAGCAGGGACCCATTACAAAGGGGTTACTCATAGGGCTCCCCATTTGTGGCTAGGATAGTGGGATTACCAACCCCAGCTAAGTTCAAGCCTCCTACGGTGTCTCCCAAGTATGATGGCAGCACTAACCCTGTACATCATATATAGATGTACCAGTCGGCAGCGGACATCTACTCGATACCCGATGAGATGAAGTGTAGAGCCTTCTCTGGGACATTAACAGGGGCTGCACACAGTTGGTTCACCTCCCTTCCGAACAACTCAATTGAGAACTTCAAAGGCATGGCTGACCGATTCATCCACAGCTTCTGCTTTGGGGTGAGGCCTCAAAAGAAGACTACCCACTTTCTGTATGTCAAGCAGGCTAAGGGTGAGAGCCTAAGAGACTACATAGCAAGATTCAACAAAGAAAAGTTGGAGGTCGAAGATTATGAAGAGAACATAGCTATGACCGCCCTGATAGGAGGTCTCCAGAAGGGGAAGCTATTGTGGAAACTGGCGAAAGAGCCCCCTAAGTCTATGGCGGAGCTGTTGGTAACCGCAGGGAAAGTAATGAATGCGGAAGAGGCAATGGCCGCCAAGTATGAGGATGAGAACCGCGGTGGCAGTGGAAAGTCCCAAAGCAAGAAAGATGGGAAGAAGAGATCGAGTGATGACAAGTTTGCTCACTATACTCCTCTTACTGTGAGCTGTGAGCACATCCTCAACGAGATCAAGAATGACAGGGCTTTGAGATGGCCAGAGAAGCTGAAAGCTCCACCACATAAGAGGAACAAAGACCTATGGTGTGAGTTCCACCAAGATCATGGTCACGTCACAGATAGATGCTTCGCTTTGAAGGATGAGATTGAGAAGATGTTAAAATCTGGAAAATTGAGAAAATATGTAGACGGTAAGGCTCCTAAGAGTGGAAGAGATGACCATAAGAAAAGGAGGAATGGCAGATGCCGTGATAACGTCCCGGCCCGATTAGACGATGATTCAGAAGGTGATGATGAAGATGATACGGATCTCCCACAAAAGGATGGCAACACCCCGGTGAAGAGGGTTGGTATGATCTCTTTCGGTGTTGGCACAATATGCGGAGGATTTGCAGGTGGTGGATCAGAAGTAGCTGATAGGAAGGCTCATGTAGCCGAGGCTAAATCAGTGGCCAAGCTTGAAGTTGTGAATCTAACGTCTTCCGATACAGTACAGAAGAGGAAGAAAGTAAACATGAACACCCTCGTAGTTGGGTTCTCCAGACTCGACTTCAGAGGTATCTTAGCCCCCCATGATGACCCTTTGGTCATAACGATAAGGGTGCATGGATATGAGGTGCAGAGGATCCTCGTGGATGGGGGAGCTCAGCAGATGTGATGTTTTGTCCTTGCTTCAAGAGCTTAGGCCTTAGTAGAGCAAGACTGGTTCCCTATCACCACCCCCTGATAGGCTTCAGTGGTGAAAAGGTTCACCCCTTGGGCATGTATGAGATGGACGTACGGATGGGTGACGAATGGCCTAAGAGGTTGACTAGGAGGATTAATTTCTTTGTGATGGACGAGAGTGTCTTCTCGGCCTATAACCTCATCATAGGAAGGGTGGCCCTTAGGGAGTTCGAGGCTGTGCCGTTAACGGTCCATCAGATGCTAAAATTCCCGACTCCTTATGGGGTAGGGGAAGTGCAAGGTGACCAGACCACATCACGAGAATGCTACTTCAACTCGGCCGAAGAGAGAGAATCCCATAAGAGGGCCACCACCACTTATAGCATTGATACTCTTGATCCAAGAGATGAAACAAAATTGAAGAAGGGAGAGGCCGCAGAAGAGGTAGAATCCATCGTCCTCGATGAGGACGAGCCAGAAAAAACCATCCAGGTCGGTAAAGCCCTTAATCCAAAAATCAAGGAAGAGCTGATAAACTTCCTCAGGAAGAGGCAGAGTCTCTTCGCATGGAGTCATGCAGACATGCCTGGCATCGACCCTGAGGTGATGAGCCACAAGCTCAACGTGACCAGAGATGCCAAGCCGATCAAGCAGAGACGAAGAGTCTACTCCAGGGAGAAAGACGACGTCATCCGAGAAGAGGTCAAAAAGTTGGAAGGGCCGAGTTCATAAGAGAGTTTACCTACCCGGAGTGGCTCTCAAATGCAGTCATCGTGCGTAAGTCCAATGTGAAGTGGTGAATGTGTGTGGATTTCACTGACCTGAACAAATCTTGCCCAAAAGACAGCTACCCCTTACCTCAGATAGATCAGATGGTGGATGCTACAGCAGGACATGAGCTCATGAACTTCATGGATGCGTATTCAGGCTATAACCAAATCTTCATGGTTACCAAAGACTCAGAGAAGATAACTTTCATTACAGACAAAGGGACGTACTGCTACAAAGTGATGCCCTTCGGTCTGAAAAATGTAGGGGCAACATACCAACGTCTTGTCAATAAGATGTTCGAAGAGCAAATAGGTAAGACCATGGAGGTGTATGTAGACGATATGCTAACAAAGATCTTGAAAGCTTGTACTCAGGTAGCGAACCTTGAGAAGACCTTCGATGTTATGGACTCATACCGAATGAAACTCAACCCAGCAAAATGTGTCTTCGGAGTAGGAGCTGGGAAGTTCCTGGGATTCATCATTAACCAGAGAGGGATTGAAGCGAACCCTGAGAAAATCAAGGCATTACTCGACATGAAGACTCCTAGGAGTATCAAGGATGTTCAAAGACTCACGGGAAGAGTGGCTGCCCTTAACAGGTTTGTTTCTAAGGCAACGGATAAGTGTCTTCCATTCTTTAAAGTTCTAAGAAAGACCTTCCAATGGAACGAAGAGTGTGAAAAAGCCTTCAACCAACTCAAGTCCTACGTAGGGTATCCCTTATTGCTGTCTCGGCCCATCACAGGAGAAAGGTTGTTTGTGTATCTGGCAGTCTCTGAATCATCCATCAGCGCGGCCATCATACGGGAAGAGGATGGGATCCAAAGGCCTGTATACTTCAACAGTAAGGCCCTTCAAGGGTCTGAGAAAAATTATCCCCGTATGGAAAAGTTGGCTTATGCCCTAATACATGCCTCAAGAAAAATGAAGCCTTACTTCCAAGCTCACTCCATGGTAGTCCTCACAGACTCCCCACTAAGGCAGGTCCTGCATAAACCTGAGAAGTCCGGGAGATTGATGACCTGGGCCATCGAATTAGGAGAATATGATCTTACCTACCAGCCTAGGACAGCCATCAAAGGGCAGGACCTCGCGGACTTTGTTGCAGAATTCACCTGGGAAGAGGCCGAGACAGAGAAAGGCCTAGAGGACGCCGGAGAGACAAATCGTAGTGTCTTCCAAAATTCAGAAGATATGACACTAAACGTCTTTCGAGATCAGGAAAAGGTCATCTCAGGCAAAACCCGGAGCAGAATAGAAGAGAATGAAGAGGATCGATACCTCTTCAAGCAAGGAGTTATGACAGAAGGGGTCTTCTCATCAGATATAGACGTCTGGAGCCTCTTCGTTGATAGCTCTTCCTGTGATAGTGGAAGCGGTGCGGGGCTAATACTTTCGGCTCCAGATGGCGCCAACATTTAATACGCCTTGAGATTCAACTTCCAGGCCTCAAACAACGAGTCCGAGTATGAGGCCATGATAGCAGGTCTCTTATTGACAACAACTCTTCGCGTAAAGCGACTCCTACTCCATAACGACTCAAGGCTGGTTGTCAACCAAGTACTGGGGATATACGAGGCCAAAGACGAAAGGATGGACAAGTACTTAAAGAGGGTAAGAAGGTTGTTAGAATATTTTGAAGAAGCAAAACTGAAGAGAGTGCCTCGACTAAGTAACAATCACGCTGATGCATTGGCAATGCTGGCCTCGGCAATGAAGACAGATATGGGAAGGACCATTCCGATCGAGGTATTGAGAAAGGCAACCATCGAGGAGGAAGAGGTATGTAACCTTTGTCACAATTTGAACCTAGGAGACTCATGGATCGACCCGCTCGTCAGATACCTAAGAGAGGGAGAGCTGCTTGAGTCCAAACTAGAAAGGAGAAAGTTGAGATATAGGGCTGCCAAGTTCTCAATGGTAGGAGATGTCTTGTACAAAAAGGGGTTTCTATTGCCTCTCCTCAGATGTGTGCATCCCAGGGAAGTTCCCCGGGTCTTACAGGAGGTTCATGAGGGTTCTTGCTCTAGCCACATAGGGGTAAGGCCCCTGGCCAAGAGGATCATCACTCAGGGATACTGGTGGCATACCTTGTCCAAGGACGCTGCAGACTACGTGAAGAGGTGAGACAAATGCCAAAGGTTCGCCACTATCCCTCATCAACCCCATCAGCCTATGACGTCAATCTCTTCTCCATGGCCATTTGCGGTATGGGGAATTGACTTAGTAGGACCTTTGCCAAGAGCTGTCAATAACTATAGATTCTTGATAGTTACCATTGACTACTTCTCAAAGTGGGTGGAGGCAGAGCTGATGATAACAATCACAGAGCAGAAGACCTTCCAGTTCATTTGGAGTAATATCATATGCAAATATGGCCTCCCAAACACTCTCTTCTCGGATAATGGGACCCAGTTCAAGAACTCCTCATTAGAAAAGTATTGCCTAAGAGTAGGGATTAAGCAGTTCTTCCCATCTCCTGGTCGACCTCAGGCAAATGGTCAGGCCGAGGTCACAAACAGAACTATCTTGGACGAAATCAAGAAGAGGTTAGAAGATGCGAAGGGAAGATGGACTGAAGAGGTCTACCCTGTGTTATGGGCCTACAGAACCATGACAAGGACACTAACAGGAGAAACCCCGTTCATGCTGGCACATGGCTCAAAGGCCGTCATACCAACGGAAGTAGGACTCCCAACTCATCGGATTCAGACCTACGACCCTGACAATAATAGAGAAGAGAGGAGGTTAGACCTAGATCTTATCAAAGAAAGAAAAGAGGACGCAGAGGTCAGAAAAGCAGCCTACCAGCAGAGGGCAGCGAAATTCTACAACCAGAGGGTGAAGTCAAGACCCATTGCAGTGGGAGACCTAGTGCTAAAGAAGACCCTACAGAAAGCAAATAAGCTTCACCCAAACTGGCATGGCCCCTACAAAGTAACAGAAGAGGTTGTGCCTGGAACTTACAAGCTAGAAAACCTAGAAGGAGAACCTTTCACTAACCCATGGAATGCTGACCACCTAAAGAGATATTACATATGATGTTTCATAGAGTTTTATGTAAATGTACCATCTTATTATGAAGAGGTTATTAATAAAGATCAGTTCCCATGACAGTTCTTACTTCATTCTTAGATCAGAGACTAATTATGAGGATAACATCTTAGGTGATGACCTCAGACCTTCATGACACCATTCATTGGTGACAAGGTCTGAGCTCAGACACCATAATGAGATGACCTCAGACCCTTAACATCATTAATTTGGTGAAGACCCTTAACATCATTAATTTGGTGAAGACCCTTAACATCATTAATTTGGTGGACTTATTATGGGGGTAACATCTTAGGTGATGACCTCAGACCCTCATAACACCATTCAGTGGTGACGACCCTTAACATCATTAATTTGGTGAAGATTTATTATGGGGGTAACATCTTAGGTGAAGACCTCAGACCCTTCATAACACCATTCAGTGGTGACGAGGTCTGAGGTCAGACACCATAATGAGATGACCTCAGACCCTTAACATCATTGATTTGGTGAGATTCATTATGAGGATAACATCTTAGGTGATGACCTCAGACCCTTATAACATCATTCGTTGGTGACAAGGTCTGAGGTCAGACACCATAATGAGATGACCTCAGACCTTTAACATCATTAATTTGGTGAGATTTATTACGAGGATAACATCTTAGGTGATGACCTCAGACCCTTATAACATCATAATTTGGTGACAAGGTCTGAGGTCAGACACCATAATGAGATGACCTCAGACCCTTAACATCATTAATTTGGTGAGATTAATTATGAGGATAACCTCTTAGGTAATGACCTTAGACCCTTATAACATCATAATTTGGAGACAAGGTCTGAGGTCAGACACCATAATGAGATGACCTGAGACCCTTAACATCATTAATTTGGTGAGATTAATTATGAGGATAACCTATTAGGTAATGACCTCAGACCTTCATAACACCATTCGTTGGTGAGAAGGCCTGAGCTCAGGACCATTGGTTGAGTTTAAACAAGACCACTGCAAAGACAAGCTTAGAAAGAGGGCTTCAGAGGTTGAAGCTCATTGTAAATTTATTTTTAGCAAACACCATAACAATGGAACTAAGAATGAAAGACATCACATGACATTCAATAAAAAGGAAGTGAATATGGTCCTCATCAGAGATTGGTATACATTCAGAAATAATAAGATGTTCAATGATTACAGACAAGTTCCACAATACAGTTAAGTTACAAACAATGATCAAAATATCCTAAGAGTCTGAGGGGGGAACGTTGACACCCTCGGCTTGATTAGTCACCTCGGCCACATCATCACAAAGGTCTGCCCCTCCAACCTCGGTGACCTCTAATGTAGCAGTATCGACAGGAGCGACAACCTCTTCCTCAACCTCTTGAAGAGCTTGGGAAAATTGAGCATCAGCAAAGCCGAGACCAACGAAATCAGAGGCCTTCAAAGTTCTGACCTCTCTCTCCCTGACGTTTGCCCATTTAATAGTGGCTTTGATACCTCTTTCAAGGTATTCAAAGCCGAAGCCCATGAACTCGTCAGAGGCCTTGTAGTCAGTAATTATCTTTTCAGAGGCGTCCTCAAAGGCGGCCCTGACAGCTGAGTTGACCTTTGCTGCAGAACGTCGTCCTTAGACTTTAGTGCAGCAGTATGATCCTCGTCGAGCTGGGAGATGTCCTTCTCCAACCCCTTCACCTTCTCCTCAGAGTCCTTCAGCTCAGACTTGAGGCGCTCGATCTCTGCGTTCAGAGTACTCTGGACTTTCTCGGCCTCTTACCCCTTTTGGATGAGGGGCAACTTCCTAAGAGTCCAGTTGGATAAATGGTGCATAGCGATCAAGCCCTGCATATTTAGTGATCATGAGTAAGCTGAAGAAGAATCAGATGTTACACTTAGAAGAATTTCTGAAGAAGGATCAAATCATACCTGAACGGCTCTGTGAAGGCCGAACTCAACCAGCAATGGGGTGTCCATAGACATGTAGAAGCGTTTATCAGCCTCGGTCATCACGGAGCCGATGGCATCCAGGGCCTGCATACTGTGGCCGACTACACTATCAGTTAGCTTCAACTGATCCAGACGAGCCGACAGGATGTCAGCTGAAGAGATAAGGATGGTAGCTTCAGTAGTCTTCTTCTTCGGCCTCTGATCCTCAGGGGCATGACCTTCGGGAGCCCTCTTCTTTTTGGATGGGGGATTAGAGGCAGAGGGAGCTGGGGGAGGAGCGTTAAGACCTGCTTTCTTGGCAAGTCTTGTCAAGCTTGGTGCATCCATCTCCCAAAGCTCGTCTGGAATGTCCTTTGGTCGCTCTGCAAAAAATTAGTAGACCTGAGTTAGATAATCAGATATGAATAAACTCAGAGGTTAAACTTGTAAAACAAAAATTCTTACCAAGCTCGGCAAGGGGACTTCCACCCAGACCTGTCCCAGAGAGGAAGTGGGGAGTCATCAAGTGTTCGAACCTGACAAATAGACCATGTACCCCCTGATCTTGAAGGGCTTTCACCTTTTGGAGGTTCTGTAGACTTAGGCCAGGGTCGGCCCTGGAAGACATGGTGACCTTACCCCATCTCAGGGGCATCCTCTGCTCCAGATTGGACGAGGGAACACATGGGCCAAACTCCCATGGCCCTGAAGCAAAGAAGTACCGAGGCTTCCATTTATGGTTGGAAGTCTGGGTCACTTGAAGCAATTTCTTCTCAGGCCTCCGAGATACAAAATGGTAGTAGCTCGGATGATTTTTGGCCGAGGAAGGGACGTAACAACCTACGAAGACCTGAACTGGAAGGTCTGAGTGGTGGATAGCCTTCCATAACACTATGGCCCCTATTAGGATTCTCCAGGAATTAGGAGAGAGTTGGGAGGGGGCCAAATTAATATAAGAAATGATGGACCTGATAATGGGGTGAATGGGCAGACGGAACCCCAACTTGAACATCTGCTCATACAAACAGATCTCGCCGTCTCGGCCATGATAAGCCCTCTCTTCCCTCAGAGGTCTCCTAAGTTTTATTGAGGGGCTGATAGAATACAAATATCTGAAGCAGAGAAGGTCTACCTCAGTAATAGTACTCTCGTGCTCGGTCGCCTCAGAGACGTCGACATCTCTCTCAACCTCATCATCATCCAACTCAACGTCGGCCGGAGCAGATATTGATGGGTAACTCGAAAACCTCTGAGCAAACTCTGCCCCAATGGCGGCCGACATAGGGATGGCGTCAATTGGTGGTGGAATGGCCACACTCGTCTCAAGAATCTCAACCTCTGAGGAAGACCCTGAGGTGCTTGAGTGGTTATGGGACGAGGCTCGGCTGGAGACCTCGGCCTGATCAGGGGCCTGATCAGGCCTAGGTGTGAAGTCCATGACCTCTTGAAAGGAATCCACAGACATGGGGTCTGAGGTAGACGATTCAGATTCAGACATAGGTATGGGATCAGTAGGAACCTCTGTCTGATAGAAGTTCTCCAGGAGGTCAGGATATATCACCTTCAGGGGTGGTGGAAATATGGGTCTAATAGGAAGCTCTAGCGATCTACGAGCCTCCTCCTGTGCTCTTTCTATTTGCCTAATCTTTTCTAAAGTCTTCTCTATAAGAGAAGGGAACTCCTCAAGAAGATTATATAAGGGTCTGAGCATCAGAGGACGACACTACACTTATGGATTTTCCTAAACTCCAAAAATTACAAACAAGACTGGCTGATAAAGCAAAGGAATCTAAAGATCAAACAACTTAAATTTGGCAAGAATAACTCGCCTGAAATTATGGTGGTGTCACCGAAAAACTAAGAAACTCGCCGAAAAATACAAAAATAAGGGTGCTTTCAGGAAAAATGAAGGAAAAAGTATGGTAAACCTTACCTGAGGATGAAATGGTAAGGAAGAGAGGAGAAGACGCGAGAAATCACCACCCAAAAGCCTTGAACCAAGATCTTTCTAGAGAGAGAAAGCTGCAGGAATGAGAGCGGATGAAATGGAAGAAATGAAGAAGAAAGAAGGAAAGAAGGGTTCAAAATCCTTATATACTCAGGCACAACTCCCAAGGCCCATCATTGCCTTGGGAGCCCCAAAGGGTGGCTGACAGCACACGCCTACCAAGCAAGCATGTTCCAGCATTGGACAAGTGTCCAACAAGTATTGGCTTGTAACAGACAGGCCTCGGAGGTGTAGTAATCCCCTAGTCACTTGCTCTCACATATGACTAAGGGCTGGGGGGTTATTGATATGCCCCAAGTGAAACCTCGTCCTAGAGACACCAACTTAAGCCGGTATTATGGCCGTCATTGGGCATCTCTTGGATACGCGATATCGCCCCTCGGCCATACCAAGGTCGGCCCAGGCCGACACTACCATGAGTCTCTCCAAGGGAAGTCATAAGGGTCGGCAGCATTCTCGTATACCTTGGAATGGCAACCTCTGCCAGATGTAGGCCGAGCTCACATCAACCCACAAGCAACCTAATCAAGCCACCAGTTCAACCTCGTCTCAGGCCAACCTTTCCCATTGTCTCGGCCAGGATTAGGCCGAGACCTCCATGGAATTCTCGGACTGAAGAGGTATCAAGACTCACCAACCTTGGCCTCACCAAGGCCGAGGTCATACCCCAGACGCAATAACCGAGCACCTGATGAAATTTACATAACGTGGACACAAATCAGTTATAACAAGATTATTCCCCACACGTGGGGAGAATATTGCATCATCATTCTCTACATGTGACAGTGACAGATGGCACTCCCATATTGGTGAGGTAACCACACACATGCTCATTGCATGCATGGAGGGTACATTACACCCCCTAGGTACTATATATAGGGATCATCCTCTACCTTGCAAAAGGATCCCAGATATTCAACCCTAGCTGAAACTTTGTCTAGATACACAGTAGAGAGAGAAAGCTTGAGAGAATGTATCCATGGTCATTAGAGCCTTATTGCAGTGAGATTATTCACACACACACACAGTGGACGTAGGCCAATCTAGGCTGAAACACTTATATCCTGGTGTACTCTCCCCTTCTCCTCATCTCATTCTCTTGCCATTTACACTACTATGCTGCCATTGCTGTTCTTAGATTGAGCTTAAAAACACCTCACCTGGTGGTGCTGATTCCAGCATCATCAGCATTCTCTTTTTTTTTTGGTGATTTTCCTATTTTCTTGGATTCTGACAAGGTTTTTCTTTTTTGGCAGTCTGATGTTTCTTTGTCCAATATGCGTGCCCGAGGAACGACGGGGCTTAAGGATGTCTGGGAGCATCTTCCACTTTTGGTGCGTTGGGTGGTATCCTCAGTAGGCTTTGGGAGGTTGGCGTCTGTGCTAGATGAGATGCCTTGCTCAACGGTAGTCTTATGCGCTCTGGGGGAGAGGTGGTGGGAAACTACCCACACCTTTTATTTTGGTTTTGGGGAGATGACTATGACTCCCATAGATGTGCAGCAACTGCTGGGGCTGGATTGCGATGGAGAGCAGTTAGAGGAGGATCGCTATTTGCTGGTGAGGCCAGAGGCAGTGCGTGCAGTGCTTGGTGATGTAGGGAGGATAGTGTCTGGGGACTCCATTCGTCTGTCGCTGCTGAAGGATGTTTTGTTGGGTAGGGTGATTGATGTGGAGGACGGGCTGTAGGTGAGGAAGATGGCCAGATTATTTATTTTGATGGTGTTGGGGGATTTCTGGTGGCGTCGAGCGGCGACGTTGTCCACTTATGATTTTTACCATATCTGAGGATGTTTTCGAACATCCCTCTATATGACTGGGGGAGACTGACTTTGGCGAACCTTTATTTTTCTTGGATGCATTCAGCCGGTGCTACCGGCAGTCTTTCACTGGAGCCATGTATCTTCTTGAGTTATTCTTTAATTTTTGCATTTTCCTTTCATGCATTCACATTTTCCTTATTCATCTCTTGTTTATTGAAAATTTTTATCTTTGGCAGCCATGGTTCTATGAGATGATCGGGCGTAATACCCAGCTGATTACTTTGAAGGATGAGACCGTTGGGGATTTTTGTCAGTTGCATCGATGGCGTAAGGCCAATCTGCAGTCGAGGAGGTCTCTCTCTCTAGAGGCGGTGCGTCAGGTCTTGAATGGACTGACCAGTGATAGGGTAAGACTTTTTTCTTCTTCATTCTAAGACCTTTGTGTGCTCTAATTCCATATTTCCTTATATTTTGCTGGGAATTTTTCAGGTAACCTTTTAACCTTGGGGGATGACCGTTCAGGACAAGGGATTGACTGGAGTAAATGCGCAAATGAGGCGTTTACTAGCGCATGAGTTTGTCCACTCTTGGTATCTCGGGGAGAGGGTGGTCCGAAAGATTGCTGAGGGGGAGGTTGTGGTGCCACCTGTGAGGCCCCCTATGTCTATGAGGTGGGAGAGGTTGCTGCCAGAGGATGAGAGGATCGCAACGATGATTGGTGAGTCCTACCTTCTGTACACCGATACGGCTGTGACGTATGATTATATGGACTTTGTGACGAGCTGGCTGATGGCGCCCAACATATATGATGCACTTCCCTTCCCTCCTGCAGGTTCGAGTCGGCCAGTGGGGTCCTCCCACAGTGTTGGTGGTCCTTCGACATCTTCGGGGGCGACGACTTCGAAAGTTCTCTTTGTGAGGCTACATACTCCTTCATACAATATCCGGGGGGTTGATGGAGGGATAGTGCCTATGCTGCATCGTGCTCATGTGATGGACTCGGAGGAGTTGGGTTTGACAGAGGAGGTTCTTCGTCCTGAGGTATATATTTTCTGTTCTTCTCCTTTGGTTTCTTTTGATCCTTTCTGCTTGACACTGATTCTGCCTTTTCTTGCAGCACGTCCAGGTGTCCACCACTTGGCTGAGGGATATTAGAGACTTGATATCTTCGGCGACTGCCCATATTCGGGATGCGATTCCTATTCCTTCTTGCTTGGTGCTGTCTTCCTCATTTGGGGAGGAGTCTGGTTCAGGTAGCGACAGTGCGTCATCTCACCGTCGGGAAAAGAGAGAGCGTCGCAGGGGTGGAAGCTCTTAGGAGAGAGAGGTGAAGATTAGGTGAGAGAGAGAGAGGGAGAATGTGGGTTTGGGCTGAGTCCCATTTTTTTTTACTTTTCTTTATTTTCCTGCAAGATGGATGTAACACAGAGAAATATATCTATGCAATGCAATGAAGTTTTTTGATTATCTTCTGTTAATGATGAATGAATGAATGCACATGCGCTTTTTACTTTGTTGCGGAGACCGTAAAAATAAATATTTTTGGGATTTTGAAAGAAAGTTTTATTCAAAATGAGAATTTATATAAAGATGAAAAGGGGATTTTTGAAATTATGTTGAGAATATCAATTTATTTTGAGTTTTTTGAATTTTGATAAAAGAGCGAAAAAGGAAAATTTCCATAAGTAGGGGGTTGCTGATCGGCAAGCACCTTGTCCTGCCTATCGGTAGGTCAGTCCAGTCCCATCAATTCAAAGCTTTTATTGGTACCATTTTCAGCCTTTGGTACTGTGTGGGGTAGGATTTCTTCTGATTTCTGTAGGGGTTATGTCTTTTGTGGGGGTTTTCAAGTATAAAAGAGGGGTAAGAGTGGAGTGTTTTCCTCACACCTTCACATTCCTACCTTCTTGTTCTGTGAGATGGCTCTCCCTGGTAGTGTTGAGTTTGCCAACTACCTTGAGACTTTGGAGGCGATGTGCTCCTATAACGTCGACTACGATGCTTAAAACATGCATCGAGTTTCTTTATGGCGTAATTGGCCCATAGAGTGGAACATGCTGATGGCGGGGGTACAATTCTGGTACCCTGGAGACCATGTATTTTGCTTTAGCTTGGAAGAAATCTGTCTGAATTATGAGGAATTTTCTACCATGTTGGGGATATGTCCCGGCGTTGCTGTGGCTCTACCTGAGTTTTACCGTTCTCCCCAGGAGTTATTGGCCGAGCTTCTTTGTATTTCGCGCTTGGCGGCCCGACCACTGGTGGCTGTAGGTATGATCTCTTTTTCGGCGGTGTTGCGGTCCTTGCATTTGTAGGAGGTTGGTGATGCTAGATATGCCAGAGCTGTCGTTCTAGGCTTGGTTTTAAAATTATTGCTGGTGATCGGGGAACTGCTAGTGGACCCATAACTTGCAGCTATTATTTCATGGATGTCCTACCATCGCAATCCTGCGGCGGTGATACTGGCGGAGACTTTGAATGGCTTAGATACCCAACGAGAAGGTCGTTTTGACTTTCTGAGGGGTATCCCTATGATGCTGTTCATGTGGTTGTCTGAAAGATTCCTCTTGGTGACTCCTCTGGAATACCCTTTTTCGGCTGTACCTAACTTCTTTTCGCGCCATTTCATCAGTGTTGGCCTGGATATTGAGAGCTGGGAGAACTGGTTCGTGGAGAATGGGGCTCTAAATCTGTATTGGTCAGTACCTTGGTGGGGACATTTGCTGCCTATTCTGGAACTGTGAGAATAACCGTACATTCGGCTGGTTGGTCTCAGACAAACCTCTTTTTATTTCCCTTGGCGGCTTCTGAGCCAATTTGGTTGGGATCAGATCGTGCCACCTCAGACACTAGACTTCTTTCCGGTAGAAGATTTGATTGAGCGTCTGCACTTGCTGCTTGGCTCTTTGTGGGAGAGTCGGCGTCCATCATCTCGTCCCTCTCAGTCTGCTGGGAGAGTTTGGCACATCCCTGGGGATTATATGAAGTGGTTGTGGAGGAGAGTGGTCAGCAAGATATTGGAAGTGGAGACTAGACAAAGGTGACTTGCCTCATCCGATACCATGGATAGAGGTGTGGTAGTTTTTCCGAGGCTGGTTCGAGCTTATCGGTCCATGGAGCGTCCGCGACACTCTATTCAGGCAGGGGAATCTTTGGGACCCCAGGACGTAGATGATGATGATGAAGTGGGCTCCTCTGGTACGTCTGGGTAGGACTCTTAGAGAGTTTATTTTGTACCAGGAAATAAGTTTGGTTTTTTATTTGGATTTTTAGGAGGGTAGGGGGGAGGGAGTCATACGTTCCTTTATCTAATTGCACTGTAATTTCTTATTAATGAAATAAACAAGTTTTTGATCATCCAGTTGTGACTTTTAATGACATTTGTATTTTGAATTATCCATACCGATCGCTAAAGCATGCATAATCCTTTTGTTCAAGTATATGTTAGAATGAACTGTCGTTCTCGGAAGTAAGAAAAGAATAATTTTTTATGAAAAAGAAAGAGCCGTGCTCATGTAAGATGTATGAGCTGCCTACGTACCTCTGTGGGTTTTGAAAATTTTCAATTTTTATGGGAATGATTTTTGCAGAGGATTAGGCCCATGTAGTTCTGGGTAGAGGGAAATGAAGAGATTTTTTTTAATATAAGGGAGATGAGAAGAGTCGTAGCGTGCCGAGATTTCGGACTAGGGATAAAATTTCTTGAGACGGTCCAGGTTGACTGGACGAGCCATCTCTTCTCCATCTAAATCGATGAGCATGGTAGGACCGCCGAACAAGAACTTCTTCACAATGTATGGGCCGCTCCGATTGGGCTTGAATTTCCCTCTGGGGTCCCAGATGGGCTCTACTATTTCTTTGAGGGCTAAATCCCATTCTCGGACACCGCGGTCCTTGACTCTCTTATTGAATGAATGTGCTATTCGGTGATGGTACCCTTGTATGTGATACAACGCCTTTAGCCTCTTTTCGTCGAGGAGTGATAGCTCGTCTAGGCGTCTTTGATGCCAATTTTCCTCACTGACCTTGCTTTCAAGCATGACGCGTAAAGAGGGTATTTATAGCTCCACAGGTAGGGCTGCTTCCATGCCATGGACTGGAGAGTAAGGGGTATCCCCAGTAGAGGTTCAGATTGAGGTTTGGTAGCCTCAGAGGGTGCATGAGATTCGGTCGGCCCAATCTCGACAGCCTTTGGTCATCTTGCTGATGATGGCTTTGAGGTTCTTGTTAGCGGCTTCGACTGCACCATTGGTTTGAGGTCAGTAGGGAGAAGATTTGTGTCTCTAGATCCCATACTCGTTGACCACTTCTGTGACTTCTGCCTCTAAATGCACACGTTATCTGACACTAGCTCGTGCGGGACCCCATATCGACAGATGATGTTTTTCTTGATGAATTTGGCCACTTTCTTGGCATTCAGAACTGCGTAGGACTCAGCTTCGACCCATTTGGTGAAGTAATCAATGGAAACCAGGATGAACTCATGTCCGTTAGAGGCCTTGGGTGTAACCTTTTCCTATAATGTCGATGCCCCAGGTGGAGAACGGCCAGGGAGAAGTCATGTTGTATAATTCATGCGGAGGCAGGTGTTGAAGGTTGGAGAACTATTGGAATTTGAGGCATTTCCGGACATAGGCGGTTAAATCCTGGATCATGGTGGTCCAGTAGTAGCCTTATCATATGATCTTCTTAGCAAGCATATGACTGTTCATATGGGGTCTGCATTTCCTGCTGTGGATTCTTTGCATCACCTCTTCAATGTCAGCCCTTGTGATGCAGTGTAGATGGGTTCCATCAAAGTTTCTCTTGAACAGTGCTTTGTGACAGATGATGTACTGGGCGACCAGTCTTCGGAGGGTTACCCATTCTTTCTTGTTGGAACCCTCGGGATACCTACCATGCTTGAGGAGGTGCCAGATATCATAATACCAATAATTGTCTAACTCGGGATCTTCTTTGGTAATGAGCCCAATGTGATAGCAGTGGGTTGGTTTGTTTTGCTTTTAGACCAGGAAGAGGACTATTGTTATTCCTTTGGGTATGTCGACCATGGAGGCTAGGGTAGCAAGGGCATCAGCTATGTTATTTTTTTCTCAAGGTAGGTAATGGAAGGTGATGTCTTGGAATTGGGAGGCTTGTTCTTCTAACTGGGCATGAAAGGGTTGAAGTTTCTCGTCCTTGACTTTCCATTTTTTGATCACTTTACCAATGATGAGGGCAAAATCCCCATAAATATCTAGGCATTGCATACCTTTCTTGAGAGAAACTTTGAGGCCTACCGTACATGCCTCATATTCAGTCATGTTGTTGGTGCAGGGGAAATCCAACTTGATGGCGATGGGAGTGTGGGAGTCATCTGGGGTGATCAAAAGTATCCCAATGCCACATACCTTTTTATTGGCAGCACCGTCGAAGAACATTTTCCATCCGAGGTCATCTTGAGCAGCATAGAAGATGTTTTCATCTGTGAATTCGGAGATCCAGTCATCATCCTTTTCCATGGGGTAGTCAACGAGGTAGTCAGAGATGGCTCTTCTTTTTATGGCTTTCTGTGTGACATACACGATATCAAACTCGACTAAGAGCATCAGCCATCGGTCCATTCGACTGGATAAGGTGGGTTTCTCAAGTAGGTACTTGATGGGGTCCATTCGGGATACAAGCTTAATGGGGAAGGCGAGCATGTAGTGTCGCAACTTTTGGGTGCCCCAAACAAGCGCGACACATGCTTTTTCCAAAGCAGTGTAGTTGACTTCGTAACTGGACAGTTTGCAACTGGCGTAATAGATGACTTTTTCTTTGCGGGAATCTTCAAGGTACTGAGCTAGCGAAGCCCCAACTGCAGTGTCGGTTATGGTTAGGTATAGGAGCAAAGGGAGACCAGGCTGTGGTGGCATGAGTATCGGAGGTTGAGTCAGGTATTATTTGATTTGGTTGAAGGCTTCTTGGTAGGCCTCGTTCCAAAGTTTGGTTGAATCCTTTCAGAGGAGTTTAAAAATACATTCGCTGATGGAGGTTAGCTGGCTGATGAACGGGATGATGTATTGAAATTTCCCAAGGAAACCACTAACTTCTTTCTCCGTTCGGGGAGGCGGCATCTCTAGTATGGCTTTTAGCTTGGCAGGATTTTCTTCTATCCCTTTCTCACTGACCATGAATCCCAAGAGTTTTCCCTTTGTAATGCCGAAGAAACAATTCTGTGGATTGAGTCTCATTTAATATCATCGCAATCGTTCGAAGAACTTTCGGAGAGCAGGAACATGACCTTCTCTAGTTTTGGATTTGATAATCATATCATCGACATAGACCTCGGCTTCTTTGTGAATTAGATCATGCAGGATGGTTTTGGCAACCCTCTGGTAGGCAGCCCCGACATTATTGAGACCAAATGGCATAACAGTGTAGCAAAAGGTTCCCCATGGGGTAATAAACGCGATTTTTTCTTGATGATCTGGGTGCATTTTGATTTGGTTGTATCCGAAAAACCCATTGACGAATGACTTGAGAACATGACTGGATGTGTTGTCCACGATCATGTCGATGTTGGGTAGTGGGTAATCATCCTTTGGAGAGGCTTTGTTCAAATCCTGGTATTCTACGCACATCTGAACTTTCCCTCCTGATTTCGGCATAAGCATTATGTTGGCTAGCCATGTGGGATATTCGATCACACGAATAAAACCCACATTCAGCTATTTGACCACCTCTTATTTGACTTTGAGCAACCATTCGGTGCATAGATTTCTTTGCTTTGTTTAACCGACTTGTAATCTGGAAGAATGGGGATCTCATGCTGAGCAATTTTAGGATCAATTCCGAGAATATCATCATAGGACCATGCGAAGACATCCACGAATTCCTCAATGATTCTTTGAGTTGTGCGCTCTCATGCACGTCAAGGGTAGCCCCTATCCTAATCTCGCGCAGTTGGCTACTAGAACCGAGGTCAATAATAATAGCCTCTTTTTTATTAACTTGAACGCGGTTATATTATTTGTTATTAACCTTATTTAGATCAGTTAAGAATTGTTCATTTACAAAATCATCATCATCAAAAGTTTGATTAGAATCTAAACAATTAATGTAAGGCTCAACAAGATACTCAAAATCTTCGTTTATTTAATTGATAGGAAAAATAGCATTGAGAACTTCAGGAAATGAGGTAAACATTGGGGTTAGGTGGGATTTCAACTGGTAGAACCGGCGTAGCATGCCAGTTGAGGAGAGGTGTATCAACATCTTTAATCATGTGGGATGGATCCAGTGATGTAGTGATTGAATGAACTATGCAGAGTTCCAGCCCCAGTGTTTGCAAGTTGAACGAGTCCTCGGAGTCACTTTCCTCAGTCCCTTCGGTATCTATGATGAGTGGTTATACATGGTGTTGGGAACTTTGGGCCCATGAGTGGCTATCTTGGAAAAAGATCTCCATTCCAGGTTTTATCTTCTTGTCTGTATGGTCATACCATGGTTATGGAAAGTCGCAAAAGGGGAAGTCCTCACCCTCTTTAATGAATCGTCCATTCAAGGAGTCACCTGGGATAGTCTGGATGCAGTCTAATATTCTCTTTGGTCGAGACTGGCGGATCATTTTGAGCTCTTGTTCTGATGGTTAATACCCCAAACCATAAGTAGGGAAAGCTTTCTTCAGTTCAATGGGCTCAAGTATCCCTTTATGTCTTTATCCTAGCCACAGTCTGGGCACGAAGTGCATGTTTCTGAGCATCTGAATCACATTGACGTTGCCATGAGGGTCATATTCAGGATAAACCCTTTCTTTGAAAACGTCCCCTGCTGGGAGTAGGAGTGGTTCAACTCAGAATCTTGATAGGAGCATATCATTTGACTCATGCTGTATCTCAAGGATTGGATTGCTGGTACTTGCACCCTCGATATTGTTGTCGTAGCCCAAAATGGTGATGAATCGTCCGTCGGTGAAGAACTTCAATTTCTGATGGATTGAGGAAGACACACCCTTGATATTGTGGATCCAAGGTCGTCCAAGCAACAGTTTGAAATAAGCTGGGATGTCAATAACTTGAAATTCAACGACCGGGTTTATAGGGCCAACCCCCATTACAAGTTTTATGGATCCCATCACCTCCCGATGGGTATTATCGTAGCCACATACAACAACGGAGGTTGGAGCGAGGTCACTTTCCTGTAGTCCTAAGCATTTGAAGGTTCTTAATGGGCAGACATTCAAGGCGGATCCATTATCGACAAGAGAGAGTGGTACAATTTTTCCCATAACTTCGATGGAGATGTTGAGTGCATGGTTGTGGTTTGGCCCAATTTTGGATATTTATTCTTTGGAAAAGGATAGCATTCGGGTGGAGGTCAGGGATCCGACTATTTACCACTTCTTCTGGTGTAGTAGAAGGAGGAACTGTGGGTCCAGTGAGCAACTTGATCAAAGCATTTCTGTGTAGCTGAGAAGACATGAAAATCCTCCATAGAGTGATGTTAGATTGAGTTTTCTTCAATTGATCGAGGATCTTGCTCTCCTCGATGGTCATCTCTGGCATAGGAAGATTTTCAGCGCCCTTCCCCTTGTCATTTGCGGGTAGTGAGCTTGGGATCTGGTAATTCCTTCCTGATCTGGTCATGTGATTTACTGAAGAAGGGAAGAACATGAACTCCATCTCTTTGTCAATCTCGAGTTGTTCCTCCAGCTTGTTTATTTCTCTGTGGAGTTCTTCAAATGATATCATCCCATACATGTCGGATACCGGGCCAGTTTTCTCTGAAGCTTTCTCTTCACTTGAATTTTCAAATTCTTCCCCCCATTCGGTGGCAACAATTCTGTCTTTCCATGAAAAGTCAATGCATTCCACAACTTAAATGGCTTCTTCATACAGGTCTTCCCATTTTGTGGGGATAAGTAAGGGTGAATGGACCAGGCGTCCTTGTAACTTTAGAGTATCAAGTAACTAGGTCATACTACAAATATTGTTATTTTACCTGAATAATCCTGCCATGATCTGGATAACATCATCTAGGCTGATTTCATCGATTGGTACCACCCAGTTGCCTGACTCTCGGGCCTATTTTCGTTCTTCCAAGAACAACGTACTGGACCTCTAACAATCAATGATCATCCGTGAGGGCAATTTCAGCCCAAACTCTAGGAGTTCGTTTAACACTTCTGATAATTCCATATATCCATTTTTAGAACGGATACAGACATCGATGCATGCTCTGGTAAGGAGTGACAGTGCCTGATCAGTGAGGCTAATAGGGTGTAGGAGGAAATATGGGCAAGTTTGGAGAGGTTTAGGAGAGTGTATGGGTGTGATTTGAGTTGAGGGATCAAATTCTGGGTTCATTTATAGGAAGATAACATTGGTATGATTTGGGAGTGGGTTGTGAGTAGTGTTTGGCTTAGGATTGGCTGGTGGGGCAATGGTACCCCGATCAGTTAGACCTTGGATTATGTTTCGAAGGTGAAAGCATTGGTCGGTGGTATGACCAGCGGTTTGGTGAAAGTCACAATGGGCATCTGCCTTGAAGTTTCTTAGAAGTGGATATGGCAATGGACGGGGGTCCAAGGGTTTGATGAGGTTTCGTCTTAACAGGACTTGATAAACTTTGGAGAGGGGGGAGTAGAGCTCGGTGTGTTCCTTTCGGACTGGGACATGACGACTTTCGGGTGCCCATGAAGTGGTTGGTTGCGAGATGTTGTTGATGGTTGAGACTGCAACATTGGCAGGTTTGTCATATTTTCTGGGGGTGAACTGTCCGGACTCTTTCTTTGGCTCAACCTCTGTTTTAGCAAGACCTTCCTCGATTTCTACTCCTGCTTCTCTGAGAGCTCAGAGGTGGAGATAGTATTATCCTCCCATGGTTGCTCGGACATGGGGCAAGAAGTTTTTCTTCACTATGTTGACTTGTTCTTCCTCGGATGGACGATTGGTTATGGTGGCTGCTTTTTTCCTCCATTGGGCTATGAAGTTACTGACTGATTCCCCAGAGTTCTATTTGATCAACTCTAAATCACGGTGGATGACCTCAAGCTCTTTGTTATATTTGTAATGCGACATGAATTTTCGAGGTACATCCTCCCATCTACTGACTCTGGACTCTTCGAGAGATAAAAACCATCGGAGAGTGATATCCTTCAAAGTTTCCTGAAATAATTGGTCCATCACTTCTTTAGAAGCCCTTAGGAGAGTCATAACACGATGATAACTGCGAAGATTAATAATTGGTTGTCCATTTCCTCTGAATTTCTCGATATTCGACATCTTGAACTTCTAGGGTAACCTTGCCTTAGGATAAGGAGACATGTTGGTATAGTCCATGTAATTTTCGGAGATTCGAACTTGGTCGAACTTCATAGTTAGCATATTGAGATATTATTTTACCTTGTTCAATTCTTCCTCTTTCAGATCAACGATCACAGTCAGGTTAGCCCCAGGCTGGGCAAGGTTTGGCATAGGAACCTGGGCAGGCGGCGACCCATTAACAGGAGGGGCACGCGGAGCGTGATGATATTCTTCAGGAACCCAGATAGGCTCGGGTGGACCCATAGCACGAGGGAATAGGGCCCCTAGTTGTTGAGGAATAGGAAACTAGTTTTGTTGCATCTTTCAGACCTCAGTCTAAAGGTTGTCGATCTTGGACATGAGCTGAGCTAAGACTGTCGTCAGTTCTGGCTGCACAACTGGTACTTGATCTGTGTTCTCCATGGAAAATGGATGGATACCGGACTCAAAAGAAGTAGTAGGGGAACGACGGAGCTTCGGGGTGATTTAACTGAATACCGAAGCCAATAAGGAGCCAGGCCAAGGGCGTGCGATCGACCCGAGAAGGCGCAAAATGGGATTTATTTTGAGAAAAAGAAGGAAAATATTTTTGACATTTTTTGTTTCTCTTTTGAGATCGAAGGGCAAAATATTTTTGGATTTTTGATAAAGAAGAGAGAAATGTTTTTGAATTTTTGATAAAGAAGGAAAAAATATTTTTGGATGACGGGTCTCAGCGTGATTATTATTATTATTATTATTATTATTATTATTATTATTATTATTATTATTATTATTATTATTATTATTATTATTATTATTATTATTATTATTATTATTATTATTATTATTATTATTATGTTCTCACTTGTATTAAATTCTCTTAAATGCAAAATGAAATGCCGGATGGGACTCGAGCCTGGAAAAGTTCAATTTTTAACATATGCAAAGCTATGGCTAGACTTGTAACCAGGCTCATGGGTAGGGTCCCGTTTTAAACATGTGCGAAAATTTGGGCGGTAGGACAACCTGGAATTTCGGTAGAGTTTTGGGTCGAAATAGGCAATCTAATATGTGTGTCCTAGGCTTGACACCTATATGCGGGTATGCAGTTGGTTGGGTGAATCGGAAAGGGTTCCCCCCTTCGGCGTGGTTTCCACGATATACATTTTTGTTTTTTAAGGGCAATCAGTACGTGTGCACAAGCTATTTGATATACCTGAGTGTACGTGAATTGTCTTACTATATACCTCGTGGGGACGGTTCGTGTGAGAGCGAATTCGATATGCTCGACATACGTGAATGAGTTCCCTGCGATATACCTTTCATCATGACTTCGGTCAAGCGATACGATGCGGGGGAACCGTTCGATATACGTCGAAGGTACTCGGTCGATGGAAGGTGAGAGTCATATCGCTTGGGCTAACTATGCCTTGCCGGACCAGCGCCCATCACGAAGTGACCCTCCAGTTACTGGACAAAATTTGGTCAATCACAATGCTCTTTGGTGATATTGTGTGAATCATGCATGATTCTCTTTATTAGTATCTTATGATGAGAGTATTTTTCTTGATCATGCCAAACATGGAGCAAAGTATGAGTACCAATGGTATACCAAGTAAGGGTGATGCGTGCAACATGGGGATATATGTGATCCTAGGTGCACGTGGTGTGAAGTGTACACGAAGAATTTTATACAAGTGTGTGAATAGAAGCATAAGCATAAGGTACACATGAGTAGTAAAAGGGGAACATGTAAGTAAGGGGATATATAAGAAAATAAAACACCCATGTAAATAGAGTCTGCCCCTCAAAATGAAAGCATCCCCAGCGGAGTCGCCACTGTGGCCATCCCCGATCCTCGCGGCGGGAGAGGATCCCTTTGATCCTGCGCGTCCCTCTCGGGAACTCTTCGACCGTCGTCGTTGATGAGGTGAAAAATGTAGAGAGATGGAGTCGCCAATTTATTTTACTCAAAACAGACAAAAGAAATGGGAGCCATCCCGAAGGACAGCATCCAAAGACATACTGATACATACGAAACCAAAATGATTCGAAAAAGGGTCTGGAGGCTAAGTTACGAAATGGAAAGGTGTTAGGCACCCATTCCTCCCTTACGGTCTCTCATGGGTTGTTTCTATTTTCCTTTATTTCCCCGTGGTATGTGTGCATGTGTATACGTAGTGGAGATAGGAATCATCGACTTGTATCATGGAAGAGATGAAGCGAGTCATCTGTAGGAATATTCCTAAAAATAATATTAGAAAATAGGATTTACGCGATTATCCTCGCGTTGATCGTTATAACGGAACGATAACGCACATGGAATAATACACCACTAAGAACAAATATATGTATATGTAAATACATAGAATTTAATAGAATTGAGTTTAAAGAATATAGAGAAAATAGAAAATGAGAAAAAAGTAGGAATAGGACTCGAGTCACGCGTTTTACCTCGAGACGCCTACATAGCCTATAGAGGCATCAAAGTTCACGTAGTTTGCATGCCAAATGAGGGGTGGGATTTATCCCATAAATCCAATTGGGACTTCTATTATATGTGTGTAAAAAAAGTGTTTTAGTTGTGAGAAAAGTGTGAGAATTCCCGTTTGGAATTTATAAGCAAATCCTCTTTTTATTTTTATTTTTTGGGTTTTATTTATATGAAAATAAGAGATGTGAAATAATACTAAATAAAAATTATATTAAGATATGTGAGATGAGAGAATAAAAGTGCTAAGTAATAAAACGAATTAATACGAATTTAGGGGGATTTAAAGAGAGAGTTGAGAAAGTTGGACCTTCTTGAAGCTCTTGATCTTGAGCTTAATCTTGGATGTTGGGGATCATCCCTTGCACTTGGGTGATGATGGAGGATACTTAATTCACCAAATTTGAGGAAAGTTGTGATTGAAGGTGAAGTTTGGAAAGGGATTTGGATGTGGAAATCACGCTGACTTCGAGAGGGGTTTTTTGAGCTTGCTGAGAGTAATGGATCTCTGATTTTTCTCCCCCTTTGAAATGAGGTTATGCCCTCCTTTTTATAGGCCCAGGGCACTACCGATCAGCATAGCCCTGGTCCTTCCAATCGACAGGTGTGTTTAGGCACACTGCCTATAGGCAGGGTTTAGAACCTGCCGTTTGGCAGCCTCTTTCAGGTTCCTTTGGAAATTCGGTCATAGAGCCCGAACTGTTGATCCGAATCATGTAAGGAGCGAACCGTTGGAAAGGTACTTCATAGACCTTCTAAAGTCTTTTGTACTGCTCCGGGGTCCAGGAGATGACTTTGGGTCAAATGTGGCTCGAAAGCAATCGTCGGCCCTTTGGACGGAGAATTATCGGACACAAACGGATCGTTCGTCTGCATGGTAAGTCAGAATCGCGCATGGGGTAGATCATTGGAAAGGTGAGGAGATGTACTTCGACATTACAAAGAGTTTGACTTGGTTCGGGGAGTTGAATTTGGTCAATCGGGGCCTGGAAGTGTTCGGTGACCTTTCGGAGTAAAACAGATCGTAAGTCAGAATCTCGAACGGGGTGGACCGTAGGAAATGGGTTTCATTGCCCTTTGAATATTCATTCAGTCTCGGTCAATATGAAGAGTTGAATTTGGTCAAACGGAGCCTAGGAGCGTCTGGTGACCTCCTGATCGAGTTTCAGGGGAAAACGGGTTGTTCGTCAGCTCCGTAAGTCAGAATCGCGCATGGGATAGACCGTTGGAAAGGGGTTTCAGTGCCCTTCGAATATTCATTTAGTCTCGTTCGAGCTGAAGAGTTTGGCTTTTGGTCAAACGGAGCTTGGGAGTGCCCAATGGCCTTTAGGTCAGTACCCGGGGTATGACTTGGGTTTGCAATGATGAAGAGAGGTGCTAGGGACCTAAGGAGAGGTTAGGGGTATTAGAATGGGGGTGTCTACAGTTTGATTTCATCCACATAGCTGGATATTTAGGACTTAATTAATTTGGTTTAAAAATTGAAAGGTGATTAAATAAGTATTTAATTGAAATTTTCAAATATATATTAAATCAATATCATATTAGTATTCTCAAATTGGTATCAGAGCAGGTTTCTCTAATTTATCGAGTGATCCTGTTTTTCCCAAAATCTTAAGATATTGATTTTTTTAGAAAAATCTAATTTTGAAAAATCTCAATGTTCCCAAATGAAAACTTATATAATCATTTACCAATTTTTTGACGGGTCTAATTATGCTTACTAGAAAGCCCCGTATAAAATCACATTTAAAAGCAATCAATGAGAGTGTTTGGGTTATTTGTGAAAGAGGCTAGACCCCTCCGACTGTCATCGCAAATAATATTACTAATTTAAAACCCATGGCAGACTGGACTGAGGATGAGTTTAGATGGAGTACTTTAAATTCTCGTGGGCTAAGCATAATTTTTGATGCCGTCAAGATTTTCGACGAATTATGACATGCACCACGTTGAAAGAAGCATGTGATGTTTTACAACTTACCCATGAAGGAATAAATGTGGTCAAAGAGTCTAAAATTCATGATTTGACTACTCAATTTGAAACAATAACCATGCTTGTATCTGAGTGTTTTGATGATTTTTTCTCACATTTATCTGAAATTGTCAGCACTAGTTTCAATCTCGGCGAGGAAATTCCTGAGGCACAAGTAGTTAAAATGATTTTGAGATCATTTCCTAAACGTTTTATCCAACAAGTGTCTATTTTGAATTTCTTAGGTAATTTGAGAAATCTAAAGCTAGAAGAGCTGGTAGGAGACCTCCAGACATATGAAATTGATATGTTTCCTGACATTGTCAAGCCTAAGGATAGAGGGATAGCAGTTAGAGCACAGTCTAAAAAGGGAGATAAAGTGTCCAAGAGAGAGAAGAAAAAAAAGGAAAGTTTGTGAGTCTGAATTTGAGGGCGAATTTGATTTTGTTATGGCCTTGCTTGCAAATTTTTTTAAAAAGTTTCTCAAATTTTCCAAAGAAAATTTTGCCAATAAATATTTTATAGAGAAAGATAAAAAAAGGATGAGGCCAAAGAGAGCCGTGAGAAAGAGGGTGAGAAAGAGAAAGAGGAATAAAAGAGATGTTTTGAGTGCGATGGCAAGGGTCATAAGGCATTTGAGTGTTCCACTAGGATAAAGAGAAAGGTAAAAAAGATTGCCATGCCATCCATTCTTAGCGATAGTGAGGAAGAGGTGAAGGATTCTGGGGTCAAATCTTCACATGGGATGTGTGTAGACTTTATAGCTAGTCACGGGAGTAAACCTAGTTTTTCCCACGATGATGAGGATACTTGTGCACGTGAGACCCCCAAGGATGACAATTTGAGTGTTTCTAGCGAGTGTGAGAGTGAGTGCGCTAGTGAGGGTGATAGTGACATTCGAATTCCGTTTAGAGATTTGTACCCCGAGACCCTAAAGACCAAAAAGTTGAACAAAGACCTAACTCTTAGCGTGATAGGTTTAGAGAGAGAGAGAGATTGAGGTGTCGATGAGTCAACTCGAGAAGGTGAAGGTTTTTTTGAGTTATAAGTTGATCATCGTAAATCGTGCAAGGACATAATTTTATAAATGTCCGGGGTAAAATCTAGGAATTTTCTATTTGTCTTAGATCATAGTATGTATGTCTGATACTGCTACATTCGGCAGGTCAACACGATCATCTACGACGGCCTTGATTCGAATCCATGCATCCATCATCTTCACACGTGCATCATGCTTCACGCGACGTGCTGCTCAACCGTTCCCACTACTCCACTTCGCATTACAGGTAAAATAATTTATTGGAGTTATTTATATTTGCATAAATATTTGGGAATTTTTCAGAAAATATTTTTCGAAATGTGATTTGTTTTTATCAAAAAGCAGAAATTTTTCTAAGTTTAGAAGCGGACTTGCCTCGGTCGACTAGCTCATTCGAACGACATCTCTCTATCGTTCAAACGACATGAGGGTGTCGCACGATCTCGTTCGAGCGTCGTCACTGCCTTGATTTTCGTATAAATATCTGGGCTCATTCTACACATTTTCCATGTCTTTTTCGTACACGATTTCTACGTTTTACAGCCCCAAAAACAGACTTCATATTTTAAGGTTTCATGCCTTATTTATTCACATAATCTCTCCTATATATGTATGTGAATCTTTAAACCTTTAAGAGGATCGTTTTTACTCATCTGGAGTAACTTGTGGAGAAGCCGTCTCTTTTTCATTGCTGCCCATCTGGAGTTCTTGCGTGAGATTCCAGCCGATGACATCGGAACCGACACCTTAGTGTATTTCGTACGTCACTCTTGTTTTCATTGTAATCCGTGTAAATCGTTATTTACAAATTATAGTGAAAATAAAAACGTTTTTCCCCTTTGGGGGATTTTTCCTCACTTGTGTGTTTTGTTTGTGATTGAATGTTCTTGCATGATCATATTGTCTTCAATCACGCATAGATGCATGTTTTAGGATTTAATTGAAAAACTAAATTTAATTAAATAATTTATTTGTTGAACAAATGCGCACTCTTCAAATTGGTATCAGAGCCAATTACACAATTATACCGCGTAATTTTCCGCAAAATTTTTCTAAGATATCAATTTTCTGAAAAATTGATTTTTGAACAAGGGCGTGTTCAATATGGAGAAATTACATAATAAAATGCCAATTTTTGACGGGACAAATTATGCTTACTGGAAAGCCCGCATGAAATCTTCTTTGAAAACCATTGATGAAAGGGTTTGGATTTTGGTTGAAAGAGGGTGGACACCTCCCTCCATCACTGTTGATAACGTCAATAATTTGAAATCTGTGACTGCATGGATTGAAGAAGAATTTAAATGGTCATCTTTTAACTCTAAGGGTCTAAGTGCTATTTATGGATCCGTCACATCTGACGAGTTCCGACGGATAATGACGTGTACCACGTCAAAAGAGGCATGGGATGTTTTACAACTTACCCATGAAGGAGATAATGCCGTGAATGAATCAAAATTGCAAAACTTAACAACTCAATTTGAAACTATCACCATACTTGAGTCTGAATGTTTTGATGAATTTTATGCTAGGTTGTCTGATATTGTAAACACCAGCTTTAATCTTGGTGAACACATTCCTAATGCTAGAGTTGTTAAAAAGATTCTAAGATCACTGCCTAAACTTTTTATCCCTCAAGTCACTGTGCTAAATTCTATGGGTAATTTAAACACGCTTAAATTAGGGTAACTTGTAGGAGACTTTTACAAACGTATGAAATTGATATGTTTCCTAAATCTGTCAAGCCTAAAGATAAGGGAATTGTACTTAATGCCCAGCATAGGAAGAGTGAGGGATCGGTAAGAAAGAGAGTTGAGTCATCTAGAAAAAGGGAGATAGAAACGTTAGATTCCGAGTGTGACCTTGATTTAGATGATTTGGCCTTATTTGCAAAAAAATTCAAGAAAATTCTCAAATTCAAGAAAAATGGAAATTTCAAAGATAAAAAGAATTTTGAGAAAAATAAGTTTGAAAAGAAAAATGAAAAATATTTTAAAGACCCTCCTAAGAAAAATGGTGAGAGATGCTATGAGTACGACGGTAAGGGTCATAGAACTTTTGAGTGTGCTACTAGGCTGAACAGACTTGCCAAAGAAAAGGGCAAAGCTGTCCTTAATGCTACCCTTAGTGACGACAGTGTGGTCGAGTTGGTGGACTCTAGAGACGAGTCACTGTATGAGTGTAACTTCACCGCATTCATGGCTAGTCATGTGAGTACTTCTAGTTCTCCTCACGACGATGAGGAGACTACTTCACAGGGACACCTCGATAGTGAGAACGATGTGAGTGAGGGGGAGGATACTGTAAGTGAGAGCGAGATCAATCTTCAATGCGCCTACGCTGAGTTATATACTGAGTCATTTAAAATCAAAAAGCGTAATAAATCGTTAGTTCTTAGTATCACCGCTTTGGAGGAAGATTTAGAAGAAGCGAGAAAGAGAGAGTCCACCACCTGCACTACCTTGAGAGAGAGAGAGTCTGCCTGTGTTGAGAGAGAAAGTCAGTTTAGGGAAAGAGAGAGACTATTCGGAGACAAAGAGAAGTGTTTTGAGAAAGAGAAAGGGGACTTGACTAATCAAGTGGCTAGTATTACAAGTGAGCTTCATTCCTCTTTGGAGACTCGAAAGAAACTTGAAGCCCCTGTAGCCCAGCTTACTCATGATCTTGAGAGAGCATGCGAAGTCAAGGTTTAAATTGAGGACAGATCTGGAAAGATGGAAAAGATGCTCCTCGGTCTCGCTTTAGATTTTGATGATAGGTAGGGAATAGGTTTTGATGGTCGCTCCACATCCCAAATAGCACCTGGACCAGTTCTTGAGTTTACTACAACTCCATATGGCCATCGTCAAAAACTACAAAGGAGAGTTCGACCAAGAAGAGCAAACTAATGTCCACCTAAGACTGTGTTATTTTGTACATAATAAAAAAGAAAATGCCACCTCAGGGAGTTTTACTATAGTTTGGGTCGGACACGATGTACTACTTCTCCACCACATCGTACTGATGATTTTTCCAATCTGAGAGAGCATGTTGAGTTTTTAGCCGCCACATCACAGAGTTTGATGAAAGAATTTTGACGAATATAGATGTCGTCAGTGAATGCTTCCCGCATCCCGGCTAAAACCAACAACAACAAGGGTAAACAAAAGGTTACAACTTCTTCGGTACCTAAGAAAGACGAAAAGGCCCTTGTTGTTCATGTCGCTCCCAAAGCACATAATACCTCATAATGGTATTTCGATAGTGGGTGCTCCATACATATGACCGGTGATGTCTCATTTTTTACCTACCTAGAGGATTATAAGGAAGGTAGAGTCACCTTTGGAGACGGGATAAAGTCTAGCATTGTAAGACGAGGTACAATAGAGTTACCAAGATTTCCTAAGCTAGAGAATGTTTTGTATGTCAAAGGTTTGAAAGCAAACCTTCTCAGCATTAGCCAGCTGTGCGACGCTGACTTTGCTATAAAGTTTGACCAGGACGCGTGTAATGTCTATAATCAAGTCGGTAAACTTTTAGTGCAAGGGGTGAGGACAGAGGATAACTGCTATGGGACTATGCCCAAATCCTCACTTGTCTGCAACAAAACCACGATCACTCCTATGGATCTGTGGCACCAACGTCTAGGTCGCGTGAACTTTAGAGATTTAATATGTTTAGCTAAAAAGGACCTAGTGCATGGCTTACCAACACTTGGAAAGCCAAATTCCACAGTTTCTGGACCCTGTTAGTTGGGAAAGAAAATCCGTAGCCCCCATAGGAAGTTGCATTCCATTACCACCTCCCGTGTGCTTGAGTTGATTCACATAGATCTTATGGGTCCTACTCATACTGAGAGTCTGGGTGGTAAGAGGTATATACTCATGATGGTGGATGATTTCTCCAGATATTCGATTGTAGTTTTTCTGAGAGAGAAATACGATGCTTTAGAGTTTTTAATGACCAAGTGCCGTATCCTGCAAAAAGCAACACGGAGTCACTATTAACAGGATACGTAATGACAACGACACTGAATTTAAGGAAGCAAAGGTAGATCTTTACTGTGACAGCCTTGGGATTAAACATGAGTTTTAGTCGTAAGGACTCCTCAGCAAAATGGGATTATTGAGAGAAAGAATCGAACAATTCAGGAAATGGCTAGATCTATGATTTTGGGGCATAAGGTTGCTAGGAGATTTTGGGCAGAGGCGGTGTCTACCATGTGCCACACGGTGAATAGGGTTTACCTGCGTCCACACACACTTAATATGCCTTATGAATTATGGATTGGAAATAAACCCAACCTTGCATATTTCCGTGTCTTTGGGAGTAAATGCTACATCCTACGGGATAGAGAGAAATTAGGAAAGTTTAACTCCCGGAGCGACGAGGGAATATTGCTTGGATATTCATGAAACAGTAGATCATACAGGGTTTTTAACCTGAATAGCTCTAAGGTTATGGATTCAATAAACATTACCGTGCAAGATGATGAACCTCCAATGTCTGTTGACCCTAACCTTCAGTGTGAGGATGAGGATTTTTCTAGCAGTGATTTACTTGTCCCTCACACACACTCTCTGGACCCTACTCCTGTGTTAAGGGACACACTTGCTTGGGTTCGCAAGAGTCATGATCCTTCCTCCATTGTTAGCGATCCCACTTTAGGGGTTAAAATTCGTGCTCAGCGAATGTTGTTATCCATGTCTTCTACACATCCACAGTCAAGCCCAAAAATGACAATGAAGCACTCAAGGATGAACATTGGATATCTGCCATACAAGATGAGTTGCTTCAGTTTAAAAAGAACAATGTCTGGGAACTTGTCCCCTGACCTTGTGAGACTACTGTGATAGGTACCAGGTGTATTTTCAAGAATAAAATGGATTAAAATGGTACCATAATAAAAAAAATAAGGCTAGGTTGGTCGCTCAAGGATACACACAGATAGAGGGTGTAGTATTTGGGGAGACATTTTCTCCTGTCGCGAGGCTTGAGTCTGCCCGCTTACTACTTGCTATTGCATGTCATCTATGCTTCAAGTTATATCAGATGGATGCCAAGAGTGACTTTCTAAATGGAATTCTACAAGAGGAGGTTTACGTGGAACAAACAAAAGGGTTTGAAGACCCTAAGCACCCGAAGCACGTCTACTATCTGAGGAAAACCTTTTATGGTTTGGAGCAAGCACCCCATGCTTGGTACGAGAGGCTTACTTCCTATTTCTTAGCCCGTGGATTCAAGAGAGTGGGAGTTGATATGATATTGTTTTTCAGGAGAGATAACGGTGCTATTTTAGTTGCCAAGGTCTATGTGGATGACATAGTCTTTGGATCCACGTGATCCCATCATGCTCACCACTTTGAGGAGGAGATGAAACGTGAGTTTGAGATGAGCATGGTAGGTGAGCTTACTTTCTTCCTGGGTCTCTAGGTTCGTCAGCTAGAGGATGGGATGTTCATCTCCCAATCTAAGTATGCTAGAGACATAGTGAAGAAATTTGGTTTAGACTCTGCTAAGCATGCACGTACACCTATGAGTACTTCTATCAAGCTTAGTAAGGACACTTCAGGCAATGACGTAGAGCAAACCTTGTATCGGAGTATGATAGGTAGTCTTCTTTACTTGACTGCCAGTCGTCCTGACATAGCCTTTAATGTTGGAGTCTGTGCGCGATATCAGGCATCCCTTAAAGAGTCACACTTACTTGCTCTTAAACGTATTATTAAATACGTGAGTGGGACTCTCTCCCATGGCATCTGGTATTCCTTCGATACCACTGACCGTTTGTCCGCATACTCAGATGCTGATTGGGTTGGGGATGCAGATGGATGTAAGAGCACTTCTGGTGGTTGTTTCTTCTTTGTTTCTGCTCTTGTCTCTTGGCTGAGCAAGAAGCAAAACCCCATCTCTTTGTCCACTACGGAGGCTGAGTACATCACTGTCGGGAATTGTTGCACGCAACTCTTGTGGATGAAGCAAATATTGGAGGATTATGGTATTTTATAGGACACCATGACTATCTTCTGTGATAACATGAGAGCGATACACATATCCCGCAATCCAGTCCAGTATTCGCGCATAAAGTACATCAGGATACGCGAGCACTTTATACGCCAGTTAGTTGAGGAGAAAGTCATATCCCTGAGTTTCGTACACAATGACCTTCAGTTAGTCGATATTTTCACGAAGCCTTTAGATGCCCTTAGATTCGAGAGTCTTAGGAAGTCTTTAGGGATTTTCACAGTTGACTGAGGGGATGGTCCTTGTGTAGGATAGGATTCATTGTCATGTTCATATCATATGATTCCTATTGTTAGTTTGTATCATTTGTATTCTTATTTTTGCCTTTTATTTTTTTTTAAAAATCCAAAAAGATTTTCTTTTTATAAAAATTTTAGAAAAGCACAAAAAGATTTTTGTATTTTGTTTACACCTTTTATGGGTGAGCATTTAAGATAGCCGAGTCACAACTTTCATTCCATTTATCCATGTGACTGTTTGATAGTGATTTGAGACACTACATTATTGCATCCATGTGCTTTACATTATTTGGAGTCTTTGAGATGTGATTAGTGATACCTTTCTACATGTTTGGCTCCTTATCTCCTTTATTGAACACATGAACGGCTTTATTTGATTAGTGTACTTGTCTATCACATATTGGCTTGAGTGTTTCCATCTCAATTATGTCTATACAACGAACCATATGCGATAAAACCTGACAAGATTGGATTGCATGTAAAAAATCGATTAGTGAGATTGTGTGGTATTTTAAAAAGGTGAAAGGCTATGAAAGTTTCTTATCTATCCTTTGCGATTAAGCCACCGTTTAAATTGGACATAAAAAATTGAGGAATTTTAATTATCCAAGGTCCAAAGAGGTTAAAAGAGCCCAGAAAAATTTAAACGCAATAAAAAGCAATACATGCTGAATATGGGCCATTAGGTTTCACCATCAATTCTCCAAAGTTTGAGAATTTAGATCACCTCTATTCAAAATATAAATCTGAGGGAGTTTGGTTGGAGAATTTAAACGGGTTTGCACTTCCTTGAAAGTCCTAAAAAAGCATTAAATCGTTTTGGACGTTATTGGTGTGGAAATCACTTTGAGCTTTGATTTGCTGATTTGATTGAGTCCATGTCTCATATTTCCATCTTTTTACACTTAAGGAAGAAGTTGAGTTCATTCGTTAGGAGTATCCGATATTCATCGTGCACATATGTCATGTTTGTATGCATTGATTTTCCTATCGAATTTGATCACACCCCTACATTTCCGCAATCATCGACTTGGTTGTTTTTGTGTTCTTTCATAGTGTGATTCTTTGCTGTATATTTTGTGTGAATTTTTTTTGAAAAATTCAAAAATTAAAAGTTTATTACCTTGTGGCACTCTCCATTTGCATTTATTTGTGCTTCTCATATCTGTCTATTTGGGGACATCATAAAAAGGGGGAGAATGAATTATGGGGGAGAATTTTTGTTGATTTATAAATGATTTGCTTAAGCTTAATTGATCTTTGATTTTTGCATATTATTATATTTCAAACTTTTGCGTGTCACGGGTATCTTCTTTATCTCATGTGTGTAGGTACAAAGTTGATAATTATTGGATTGCACACTCTGATGAGAAAAGCTTTGAGATTTTCTGAAAAGAAGCAGACTTGAAGATGTTGAAGTTTGATTGTCGACATGTCATTTAGTATTCTCAGTTTGAGGGTTTAGTGGGGATATTATCTTATATGTCATTTGTTTTATGGAGATAGCATAATTCGAATTTTTTATGTATGTACCGGCATAGACATAGGGGGAGATTTATAAGGACATAATTTTATAAATGTCCGGGGTAGAATCTAGAAATTTTCTATTTGTCCTAGATCATAGTATGTATGTATGATACCGCTACATTCGGCACGTCAACACGATCATCCACGACGGCCTTGATCCGAATCCATGCATCCATCATCTTCACACGTGCATCATGCTTCATGCGACGTGCTGCTCAACCGTTCCCACTACTCCACTTAGCATTATTGGTAAAATGATTTATTGGAGTTGTTTATATTTGCATAAATATTTGGAAATTTTTCAGAAAATATTTTTTGAAGTGTGATTTTTTTTTGTCAAAAAGAAGAAATTTTTCTAAGTGTAGAAACGGACTTGCCTCGGTTGACGAGATCATTCGAACGACATCTCTCTGTCGTTCAAGCGACATGAGGATGTCGCGCGATCTCGTTTGAGCGCCGCCGCCACCTCGATTTTTGTATAAATATCTGGGTTCATTCTACACATTTTCCAAGTGTTTTTCGCACACGATTTCTGTGTTTTACAGCCCAAAAAACATACTTCATGTTTTAAGGTTTCATGACTTCTTTATTCACATAATCACTCCCATATATGTATGTGAATTTTTAAACCTTCAAGAGGATCATTTTTACTCATCTCGAGTAACTTGTGGAGAAGCCGTGTCTTTTCCATTGCTGCCCATCTAGAGTTCTTGCGGGAGATTCCAGCCAACGACATCGGAACTGACACCTGAGGGTATTTCGTATATCACTTTTATTTTTATTGTAATCCGTGTAAATCGTTATTTACAAATTATAGTGAAAATAAAAAGGTTTTGCCCCTTTGGGGGATTTTTCCCCACTTGTGTGTTTTGTTTGTGATTGAATGTTCTTGCATGATCATATTGTCTTAAACCACGCCTAGATGCATGTTTTAGGATTTAATTAAAAAACTGAATTTAATTAAATAATTTTTTTGTTTGAACAAACGCGCACTCTTCAAATCGGGAGAAGAATGAGCTTATAGCTCGTCTGTCACAATTAGAGAGAGATCTTGAACGTGCCTGGGAGGAAAAGGTCATTTTAGAGGATACATCTAAGAAGGTAGGAAAGATGCTCCTTGGTTCCTCTTTAGGTAATGTTGAAAGACTAGGAATAGGTCATGACGGTGCGTCCACTTCCCAAGTTGCATTCGAGCCGATTCTTGAGTTTGTGATTGATCCATATGTCTTTCAACCTAACCCACCTAGGCGTCCCGTACAGGATAGGAGAGTACACCGTAGATGTTTCGAGCGAGGTGTTCCTAGGATCGTGTGTGTTTTCACCCATTATAAAAAGAGAGGAAACCTTAGGGAATTTTACTATAAATTGGGTGGTGGGTTGCATATAGTTTTGCCACGTGTTCTCACTCATGCACTTACACATGATGCTCTAGATGATTAGGCAAGATATTTTGCATATATTAGGGAGCAATTAAAATTTTTGGTCAAGACTTCACATGACTTGATAAAATATTTTTCATAGGATGACACCACCTTTGGAAAACTATACACCTAATGGTTGAGGTTTAAACTTGTTTGATAGCATATGATGATTTTCATGACGATATTTTATGCCTATTTCTAGTATGTACCATTTTTGTACTTATATTTTCTATTTTTGATATATTTTTCGAAAAACCAAAAAGATATTCATTTTTGAAATTTTTTGGAAAAATATAAAAAGATTTTCTATTTTTTGAGAAAAAATTGAAAAAGCCAAAAAAATTTTATTTTGATTAAATTTTTCGAAAAAGACAAAATATTTTCTATTTTGTTTACACCGTTTATGGATGAACAATTTGGATGGCCAAGTTACAATTTCATTCCATATCCATGTGACTATTTGATAGTGTGTTGATAAGCGTCATCATTTCATTTTTGTGCTTTATAATGTTTGGAGTCATTAAGATGTAATTTAAATTACTACCTATATGTTTGGCTCTTAGTCTCCTTTAATACACACTTGTATGAATTTGTTTTATTATTGTGCTTGTTTATCACATGTTGCTCAAAGGGTTTCCATCTCATTCCTACCTTTAAAACGAACCAAATGCGATAAAACTCAAAAACGAAAGTAGTGCATGTAATAACTATTGTCGTGAGAAATTTGTTTAAATTTAAAAAAAATGATGAATGCACACGAGAAAGGGCTGCGTGAGTACAAAATTAACTCGTCGTGAAAGCCACCGTTTGAAAAGAGCCCAAAAATATTTGAAGGTAATAAAAAGATAAATATGCCAAAAGGGGCCAATAGGTTTAAATCACCTCAAAAGAAGAAATAAATGCATTATTATATATCATGGTGTTTGGATGGAAAAAGTAATCAACGATTACATAATTTTAGACGTTATTGGTATGAAAATCATTTAGACTTTGATGTGTCGATTAGATTGAGTCGATGTCATATAAATTCACATTATTTGTCACCTAAGGACGATTTTCAGTTCATTCGTTAGGAGTATCTGTATTCATCGTGCACATTTGTTATATTTGATTGCTTTCATTTTCCTATCGAATTTTTTCACAATCATTCATTCCATTTTAATGATTTGGTTATCTTAGTTTAAATTCATGGTGTGTGATTTTTGTAAAACTATTTTTGCATTTTTGTTTGAAAAATTAAAAAATCAAAAATAGTTTATGGAATGATTTTGAGTGTATCTTGGATGATCGTAGTTGATTGCTTTGATTGTCGTGACACTCCATGTTTATTTTATTTTTTTTGTTTATTTCAGACAAATAAAAAGGGGGGGGGGGGGGGGGAACGAATTATGATTTTATGGGAGAGTTTTAACTATGGGGGAGAATTGCGATTTATGCTTTGTTTTGAGTTATGTTTAAACTCGATATGTCACGAAGGTATTTTCTTTGTCTCATGTGGGTAGGAACAAAATTGAAGATCATTTTGCACACCCCGATGATGACAAAGAAGATTTTAAGATTTCAGGTTGAAGATTTTTGAAGAAAAGTTTTTAGACTTGCAATTTTAGTACCTTTTCAGCTTTGGGTTCATGAGAGGGTATTAGATTTGTATAGGATATTTTGTTTTGATAATTCAAATGTTTTCTAGTTTGTACCGGTATAGACATAGGGGAAGATTTGTAAGGACATATTTTACATTGTCCGGTTTACATTAGTGTAAGTTGTATATCGCTACAACCGTCGAAGATTTATTCAAGATCAGTCATGCATCGAAATGGATCCGAATATTAACGTTATTCTATAGAAAAGCCTCTGCGAGATGAATTTTGGTAAGGTTGTATTTTAGTCCCTTTACAGTTCAATTAAAATATTGGGATAATTTTTTTAATGTTTGAAATTTTTACTAAACTTTTTTTAATCAGTTGAGGCATTGTTTTTCGCCAAATGAAATTTTTTCTAAGTGTTGAGGCGAAGAAAATTTTGACGCTGACACCGTTAAAACGACATCAGTATGTAATTCGAATGACATAACGATGTCGCGCGAAGTCGTTTGAGCGACACGTGTACTCGTTCGAGCAACATTGGTACTTCATTTGAGCAATCTACCGACTCAATATTTTTTATATCAAGCGTGTTAAATGAGTAATTGTTTCTTAAGAAAACCTAACGTTTTTCATTCTGCAAAAATGCGAAACAACAGAACACTTTTGTGTTCTTCAATTTAGGGTTCAATCCCTTATTTTTCAATCCACAAAAATCCCAATACTTTAGTGAATTATTTTGGAACCCAAAATACGATCTTTGCTGGAGTTTCTCTTATAGGGAAGACTTCCTACTGCTGATTAAGTACTGCTTGAGGGAGGTGATGGGCTAAATATGACTGCGGTCTTTGGGAGTACTCGTGGGTGGTCCTTTCTGTCTTGTAGAGTTGCTACAGAATTCCATTGCTGATTTGGAATTGAGCGTTCTTGTGGATATATGCGGATATTCATTGCTGATTTCACTTGTAATCTTGTGAGTATTATTAAGTGAAATAAAAAGGTTTTTCTTTTTGGTTTTTTTCCTGATATCTGTGTGTCGGCAATTTATTTATGTTGGTTTGATTTCATCCACATAGTTGCATGTTTAGGATTAAATTTATTTGGTTTAAAAATTGACAAGTGATTAAAGAAGTATTTAATTGGAATTTGCGAACCCATATTAAATCGATATCACAACAGCATTCTCAAAAAGCCCTTCACCGGATATATCATCTACCTTTAGAAATCCTAAATAAAATTCCTCTATATTTGTTGGACTTTTTGAAGTATTAACATAACATATTGTAATAGACATTTGTTCTTCTTTACTTACATCCGAAATACAATCAAGAATAATCGAAAAATATTTTTATTCTTTAATTATTTGATTTTTTTTATCTCATCCGCTAATAAAAGTATTAACTTATTTTAAATGTTGTGAGCTAAATAGTGAGCGTGAATTTCTTTATCTATAGTACACCGAATACGTTCTTTCATTAAAGGATCAAATGTCGCAATTTTTCCAATGAAACTTAGAAAAAAACCATTATTCTTTCCATTAGTCCCCGAAAGGCCAAGTTATTTGTAGAAAGAACTTACAGTACCGCAATTATTCGTATTAATATTTGTCTCTATCTTTCTTTTCCACCTTCAATTTGCTCTTGTATATTTTGCTCAATTTTTTCATTTTTTTTGGAACAAGTGTAATTTGTAAACACAAAAATTAATCAGATAGCTACAATAATATTATATATTAAAGAAAAATTCAAGAAGAATAATAAAATCTAATTTTCAACCAACTTGAGAGCAACCCCAAAGTGTAATTTGTAAATGCCCAAATAAAAAATTGAAATCTACAAAATAAAAGAAAAAACACAATACAAATATTAGTAACAAAAATTTACATACTCAAAAAAATTATAACCAAGAAAATGAACATATACTTACACACACAGGCTCTAACCAAGGCTCCAAATTCTTGAGTATGTCCCCCAATTAAAGCCTAACTTTCTGAAATTGAAGAAATTGAAACTCTAGATTTTTTAACCCTTATTTTTATGGGTGGGGGTATTTTTTAAAAAATAAAGGGGATTATTGCTGCTGCTGAAATTTGTGTGTGTGTGTGTGGGGGGGGGGGGGGGGGAGATGGATGGGTAGCTAGTAGTGTGAGAGAGAAGAGAAGATAGATAAAGAAAAGAGAAGATATAAAGTGTGATGTGAAAGAGAAACGAGAGACTTTAGTCTTTAGGATTAGAAATGTGCGGGTAAGTGAGTGGGTTGGGTATTATGTTGAGTGGGTTTACTTTAATGGGCTTAGTGTGTGGTCTTGGATTTATTTAGTTGGTCTTATAAATGAGTCTCTAGTCTTTTTTTGGGCCTTTTTATTTTGTAACTTATTTTAAATGGAACAAGTTTGATTTTTTTGGGCCCTTTTTGAGTTATAACTTTATTTTTTTGCAAAACTATATTTTTGCTAACTATATTTTCCCGTAACTAATTTTTTAATACCTAATTTTTTTAGGAGGGAACCCCAATTAATCAGGGGCCTTAAATGACTGACTGCTTTGCCCATAGGCAAAGGAGGCCCTATAAACGACTACACATGCAAATAAGACATTTGATTTAATTATCGAGAAATTTAAGAATTGCGTTCGCTTGAAGCCTCTAACTGCTATATTGGCATTATGACTTTTTCTCAATGAATATGGTTTAAAGTGTTGAATACAATTGCGCATGGTGGGCAAGAATCTAATAGGATAGTTTTTTTGGCAACAAATCATTCTATACGAAAAAAATATTATGCACTTAGAGTACCACATGTCTACGTTCGGCACTAATAAAGATATGATACGAATGCGAAACATGTCTCACAGGTCCCCCACTACAAAAACAATATTTTTATGTGTGCAAACGTGTTGTGTCTTAATTGGTGTTGAGCACGGACATGTGCCTTCAGTGCATGATACTTTTTCTCATTTTAAACAAAGATGGTACATAAATGCATGAATAATCTTAATCATAGAAGCTGTATGGAACTTAAGTATTATTCAATTAGTGAGAGTTTTGAAAGGCTCTTCATTGTCCTTTATGTGTGAATTTAAGGGTTTAAGCATTATCGTCCTTCGATAATTCTCGACAACACAAATCTTAAAAGATGTAATGGTAATAAACTAGCAAAAATTGGGAAAAATAAATAAATGTATATGTTTGAACTTTTTCCAAAAATGCTATATGAAGCTGTACCGTGAGGTTTATAGTTGGTCTTCATAATGAGTAGTTGTAAAAATCTCTATTTTCACGTACAAGGTGGCCAACCCATTACATCCAAGATAGGGAAAACCAAACAATTTATAACATTCAAAGTATCAAGGATAAATAATAAAATTAAAAACATCCATAACGGTAAAAAAATGATGTCAAATAAATGATATAATATATATGTCTGAAATAACTAAATAAATAATCTGAATAAATCTCCGCAAGATAAATATCTCAACTAATGAAAACTAGCTGAAATAAACAACTTTGAACATGTAGGGGATATCGATCCTACAATAATGATAAATACAGTTTGACCCCAAATATAAGCGCAATATCAAAATTAATACAAATTTGCGTGGTTTAAGGGGATATCAAAACTACTACATAAGGTCAGCCTATTTACGCTTAAGGGTAAAAGAAATCAAAGTTTTATTAATGGAAGAATAGGATGACTACTTGGAGTACTAAGGTTGATAGATGAGAGTCTGTAATGCCCCGACCCAGATTGATGGGTCACCCGTGGTCTACCCATTCCAACCCGAGCATTAGGTGTAAAGTGCAATGAAATAATCTAAATAATGTTGCTAGTCCTGTTTTATTTAATTACCATTTCACTTGATTAACATGCGGTTCCCATTTTAAAATCAAGCTACGTGAGGAACCCGTGGGAAGCATCCCCAGAATCCAAGCATACAGTGCTACTAACGTAAAGTAAAAAGAGAGTACTTACCTGTATAACGCTCTCAAAATACAAAACCGCACCCAACCTGCTGTAACAAAGACGTGGGTGTGAGCCGAATGCTCAGTGGAAAATATACAAACTCCAGTATAGAATCGGACGGTAGAAAGAAGACTTAACACATTATATCTACTTGCACATGCAACTACCACACACACACACACACACACACACACACACACACACACACACACACACACACATATATATATATATATATATATATATATATACTAGGGTGTACCCGTGCCGATGGCATGACGATAAATATGTTCTCGTGATATTTTGTACCTGTGCCGATGGCACGACAATAAATTTATTCCCGTAATAAATTTTTTAACGTGTGAATAATACGCTCATAATTTTATATCGGTGCATTTCTATTAGAAACCTATCATTAGCGATATATCATTAAGATTTAATAGTTCACGTTCTAAATTTTTTTTATGGTGACTATTTTTGTATATTTTCTATTTGTGGTTGCAATAATTACATATCACTTTATAATTTACTGGTATTTAAAACTAACTTCACTTTTGTCACTTAATTATTCGACGACCTAAATGTACGACGATGTTACAAACACATTAGTCTGTGTCACCAAGTACCTAAAGTGCCCTTATAACTTTATAAACATTGGAGTTGAGTCTAAATACAATTTTTTATTACTTATAATAAAATTTGTTTTATAATTTTTTTTAAAAAAATTTAGTGGTTGCGGGGTTTGACCTTTAGGGTGTACCGTGCCTACAACACAGTGATAAATTTACTACTGTGATATTCTCTTTTTAAAAGTTTGCAATGCGAAGTGTTATTTTTCTAGTTACATAAAGTATATCTTGATAGTGCAAAATCTTGCATTTTATTGATGCAAATGAAGTTTAAGTTACAAAATTGGTTCATCTTTGTTACTGTATTAGTTGTAGTTCACTCAATAGAGGTAAAAGTATTCCCTAAATCTAAAAAATAGATGTTTGAAAGAGTTAAGAAAGTTTTACCTATCAAGCTATAATTTATGTAACTTCAATACTAACATCAGGAAAATGACCATGTTGTCCTAATGAATTTGAAGAAAATTGACATATAAAAATCATTAGAAATATGAAAAGGTTAAATTAAACTACATCCCCATGAACTTATTAATTTTTCACACCCAACTCAATAGTTCAAGGGGTTGGTGGAATTTACCTTACTTTGAAGTGCATAACCTAAACAGTATTGGTACTTGAAATCTCACACAAATAACCTTGACTTTTACTAAAACCCCAAAAAATGTTTACAGGCATGATATTGCAACCATAAACAATATTGGCAAAAAAAGATACGCATATTAAAAAAAAGTCCAAAGTTAAAATTTGATAAAAATTGGACAATAGAAAAAGAGGGGAACCGATGTCTTTCTCTTCTTCCCCTGCCTTTTCTTTTCTATAGAAAAACAGGGGAAACAATGTAATAAAATTGGTTCATCTTTGTTACTGTATTAGGTGTAGTTCACTCAATAGAGGTAAAAGTATTCCCGAAATCTAAAAAATAGATGTTTGAAAGATGACAATGTTATAAGTCCTTTATTTTTAGTACAAAAAAAAACCATGAACTTATTATGCTAATGTATTACTCTCTACCTCTTTGTTTGCAATAAACAATACATTTTCCCCTTCTCTGTTGAAATTGAAATCAAATCTGTGCGAAACAAAATCATCCATTTCTATTGCTCGTGACAGAACGGTAGAAAAAAAAATCATTTGTTGAATTTGGCCTGTAGCAGTTATTGGAATAGATTCTGCTTCATCAATTGACATAGTCCACTTCTATTGGTGGTGTCTTATCTCCTCCACTGTTTATCCGACTCACAACATGATCAAATCTGAGAAAAGTGAATGCCCTAAGGCCATCTGTAGTGGGGGATGTAAATGTGTAAAACTACACATTTACATCTCACAGTGGGTAAACAATCGTGTAGTTGGAGGAGAGAGAAAAGCTAGCGGAAATGCAAATCTAAACACCCGAAACACAATGTGCAAATGGGCCCCACGTGATCTGGGCGTTAAACATAAAACCGCCCAGACTGGGCGTTAAACATAAAACCGCACAGATTTTCTGGGCGGTAAACATATAACCGCCCAACTTCAATTTAAAAAAAAAAAAAATATAAGTTCCAAACGGTAACTTTTCTAACGGCTAAAACATATTTACAACGGTAACTTTTATTTTTGTGTATTTATATTACATTCCTCACATACTTTGAACACAAAAGTATTTTATATCTTTGAACATTATAATTTAAATAATTATAATGGATTCTTCTTCTCAAAGTACTCCATCTAATTCTAGTCGATTGCCAAATTTTAATGCACACGATGAGGTGTTGCTTTGTATGGCATACGTTAAATTTTCTATAGATGGTGCTATGGGGACTAACCAAGCGGCTTCTACATTATGGGAAAAAATTACGAACGAATATAACTCAAGCGAGGGTGTCATTTACAGACGGTCTGAAAATACATTGCAGGGAAAATTTCGGAAAATTAACACAGATTGTGTGTTGTATACGGCGAACTTGTCCAAAGCATACGGTAGGGGGAAAGAAAGTGGCACGGCGGAGGTTTCATGGGTAATTACAATTAATATTTATTTATTTTATATTTATTTTATATTCATTTTGCAAAAATTATGCGAGAATATTTTTTTTGATAGGTTCAACGAGCTCGTGATAACTTTCTATCAAAAACGGGTCATAAATTCAATTACGACCACTGCTACGAGGTGCTTAAGGATTTGCCAAAGTATTCGATGTCGACCACTGGTTCACAATATACTGATGAAGAAGATAATGGGAACCCGCTTAATTCGAACGACAACGATACAAGGGAATTCAATAATCCGTTAAAAAGACCGGAAGGACGTAAAGCTGCTAAACTGAAAGGGAAGAAAAGAGCGGCAGCCAACAGTGCGGCTTCACAAACGCTCATTTTAGAGAACTCTGATGAATTCAACAAACTTTATGACAAAAATTCAGCAGAATCCCAATCAATCAAAAGAACTTTAAATGAAAAGATTGATGGTTTAATTTCAATTCGCACCAAAGAGTATGAAGCTCAACTCCAACGTGACGAAGATCACATTATTTACATGGATACAAGTAACTTCACTCCCCAACAAAGAGCCCTTCATGAGATGCGATTGACTCAGATAATGCAGCATCGGGCTCAAGCATTTCAGAACTTCTAATATTAGATTATTAGATTTATATGGTTATTTATGTAACTCAAATTTATTAATTACTAGCTTTTCTACCAATGTTCATCAATGACTAGTTTTGCCCAAACATATTTTATTTAGCACGAAGAAAATTGTCTACATATTGAAATTACAATCAAGATTATGATTCTGCATGACGATTCCAAATGTGTTCCATAAGGTCCTCACGTAACTGGTTATGGGCATCCTTGTTCCACATCTTTGCTTCCCGCACCTTGTACTGATAATGGCCAGCGAGACTTTGTCTGCTTAAGCAGGGGGGTGGGTCACGTAAGGGCTGGTCAGCTCTCCCAGTCCCGTCTCGTACTTCTTCCTCGACAATCATATTGTGTAATATGACACAAGCCTTCATAATTACACGTAAGTCTTTATATTCCCAAAAATTCGCCGGATTTTTGATGAAGTGAAACTGTTGTTGCAAGATGCCAAATGCCCGTTCCACATCCTTTCGGGCACCTTCTTGGGCTCGAGTGAACACCTTTTGTTTTTGACTGACCGGTCTCTTGAAACTCTTAACGATAGTTGCGTAGGGCGGATAGATACCATCTGCAAGGTAGTACCCCGTGTCATACGTGTTTCCATTGATTTCAAAGTGCATAGGGGGACGATTTCCTTCCAGAAGTTCTTCGAACACGTGAGATTTCGCAAGAACATTCAGATCATTACATGCACCAGGCATTCCAAAAAATGCATGCCAAATCCAAGTATCATAAGACGCGACTGCCTCTAAAATTATAGTGGCAGCATGGGAATGACCCTGGTATTGTCCTTTCCATGCATGTGGACAGTTATTCCATTGCCAGTGCATGCAGTCAATGCTCCCAATCATCCCGGGGAACCCACGTCGTTCATTCTCTGGTTGCATGCGGGCTATATCTGCGGCTGTAGGTGTGCGGCAATACTCCGAGCTAAACACCTTCACTACAGCCCTACAGAAACGTTTTAAAGTCTGAATCGCTGTTGTCTCGGCTATTTTCAGATATTCATCTTGTAAATCCCCGCATCCACCATACGCCAACATACGAAGTGCACAAACAATCTTTTGTTGAGAGCTTAATCCCATTCGTCCAACACAATCCGGTTTCTGGATGAAATATGAATCATTTTCACAGACTGCTTCCAAAATACGATTGAAGCTCGCCTTATTCATCCTGAACCTACGCCTGAACATTTCTTCAGGGTATGTGGGGTTCTCCTGGAAATAGTCTTTCCATAAATTGTGATGAGCCATCTCTCTATCTCGGTGCACCGTTCGTCGTTCATGTATTTCCTGACTACTGTGCAATTGTGACGTCCGATGTATTGCATCCCAGAATCTGTTGTGTACCGCGGCGGCTTCATCATCGGAGTCGAGATCATACGATTGGCCAATTTGCGCTAATATCATCTCCTCAATATCGTTGTTAGACATGGTAAATGTTTATATTATATGAGTAGTAGTTGTGATGCTCAATATCTATCAAAGTTGTATATTTAAACAAGTGTACAGGACTAAAGCAGGAAAGATTCATGTTCACAAAATATCAGTCCTCATATTTTACATGAGGTGACAAATCGTCCTTGTTGGACGGTAAAACAAGTCCCGCCCAACAAGTGTACAGGACTAAAGCTGGAAAGATTCATGTTCACAAAATATCAGTCCTCATAATTTACATGAGGTGACAAATCGTCCTTGTTGGACGGTAAAACAAGTCCCGCCCAACAAGTGTACAGGACTAAAGCTGGAAAGATTCATGTTCACAAAATATCAGTCCTCATAATTTACATGAGGTGACAAATCGTCCTTGTTGGACGGTAAAACAAGTCCCGCCCAACAAGTGTACAGGACTAAAGCTGGAAAGATTCATGTTCACAAAATATCAGTCCTCAGAATTTACATGAGGTGACAAATCGTCCTTGTTGGACGGTAAAACAAGTCCCGCCCAACAAGTGTACAGGACTAAAGCTGGAAAGATTCATGTTCACAAAATATCAGTCCTCATAATTTACATGAGGTGACAAATCGTCCTTGTTGGACGGTAAAACAAGTCCCGCCCAACAAGTGTACAGGACTAAAGCTGGAAAGATTCATGTTCACAAAATATCAGTCCTCATAATTTACATGAGGTGACAAATCGTCCTTGTTGGACGGTAAAACAAGTCCCGCCCAACAAGTGTACAGGAAATTCGTTGAATAGTCTAAAAACATCATCGGCAAGAGAGGTTTGACTAGTCGATCCTCCAGGGTCTTGTGATGGTGGATGGGCTATATTAGGCGTAGCAATTGGATATTCATCTCCATATATATCAGGGGGGGTGTATTGTGGAATGGGGTTGTGCTCGGTAGACGAACTGGGCCCAACGCCTTTAAGCTCTATCACCCACCTTTGCCACATAAGCTCTCGTTCTAACATTAGTGATTGAAGTTTCCTTATGTAGTCCTCTCTAAAAAAAACCATATCACGCCATTGGTCGCGTGAGTAAAATGTCCCGGGAGCTAAGTCATTATGAGTGGTTGGCGGGTCTACTCGAATGACTGTTGTGCCACTCAAATTTGTATCTGCAACTTCAATATCCCTTGACAAAGGTATAAGATTTGACGATGAAGATTGTCCTTGTGTGTTGTATATATGGGGAGCCTCCCATCTATCTCCTGGTGCGCTGGGTACCCGTAAATCAGATGGTGCAATTGAGGCGAACCCCACCCCGTCATGATTTTTCCACCGAATTAGGGAGCTTAATATTGCACCTTTACCCACAATCTTCCAGTATGTCAACCATTCCTCCTCCGATGAGACTGCGAGACGAGCAATTGCAGGTTGCCAGTTGCCAATTTGATCCATATATATACCCCTTGGAATGAATGCCATTGGATACGGTGGGTTTTCTGGAATCGCAACGAGACTTGTCATTTGACGGTAGCAACGATCTCCGAGATACCAAGTTCCACCTAACTCGATATCCAGAAGCATTATCCGTCTTTGCCCCAAATCGTGAGCAACTGTAACGATATTAAACTGGTTTTCTGCTAATCCCATAAAAGGTTGCCATATGATTGACTCGGGAGAACGCATTTCCAGTTGCTCTTGCATTACCGAACTTTTAAATCTCATCTGACCCAATAAAGTCTCACGTTGATCAGACACCCATCGTAGCATACGCGGCCATCTTTCCACAGCATTATCGTGCAATATGGGAGCCATCGTGTGAAGGTACTCGTAGCCAAAGTACTGCGGGTTTAAGAAAAAACTCATTAGAATTAAGGAGAATATTACACTAAAAAAATTAATTTTAATGATCGTGATACAAGTGTAAAATTAGAGGGAATAATACCTCTATAAGTTGCCAAAAACAATTTACTGATTTCTGCGCATTTATGGTACACGCGTCAAGCGCATAGTAAATACGCGCTAAAATGGCAGAACCCCAATCCTTAGCAGCCATGTCGTTAAGATTGTTTAAATAAGTTGCCCAATCTACACACAAGGTGTTATGGCCTGTCGGGAAAAAAATGGAGCTCAACACATATACAATAAAAACTCTGGCAATCTGTTCTTCGCTCGCTAGTCTTTGCTCCGGAACTTGTTCGCACCAATCCAACATGTATTTTTTAACTATTTTACAAGAGATATTTCTTCCTTTGAACTCTGGGTGGCCTATTCCGGGAAAATATAGGGCGAACATTTGCTCCATAGTATACTGACTAGATGTTGGAAAACTAGGCAAAATTGGATGGATTCCAATTGGAATTCCTAAAACCATATAATTTAACAATTATTAAATATGGAAACATCAAACAATAAATTATAAAAATACAAAAATTGTGCGGAAAAACATTTTTGAAATATTTACCTGATAAATGAACAAAATCATAAGGGGTAATCCCCAACTCCACACTAGGTAGATGGAATGTATGAGTTATTTCCGACCACCTACTTACTAGCGCTCCAGTCAATTGGTTGTCGGAGTTAGGAAAAGATTTGCTAAATAAATGACTAAAACCGAAATTCCCAATGGCCGCTCGCACTAATGGAATATGGTATAATTCAGCATACACCTCTATCGGACCGTGGATACTACCGCGCATATGAAATTGAATGTCGGTTGGATTAGCTGTATGATCAATAATCATGTCTCTCGCATGCAAAAAACTATCGTCAAACAACTGACGATAATTCCGATACAAGACTGGCAAATTCGGTGGTGGGGGTGGAATGGGATTAGGTTTTGCAAGTTTGCCACACCATTTTCTTTGAATGGATAACATATTTAAAATAAATGGTATTGAATATATAAAAAATAAGTCTTTGAGTTTTGGGATTTAAAAAATATTCAAGAATATTGTAGGAGATATTTTGTAATAAGAATGAATAATTTTGTAGGAGAAATAATTTTGTAATAAGAATGAATAATAGGAAATATTGTAGGAGAAATAATTTTGTAATAAGAATGAATAATAGGAAATATTATAGGAGAAATAATTTTGTAATAAGAATGAAAAATTGAAGAGGAGAAAATGTTATTTATAGGGGGTAAATATATAATTAATATTTAGTTACAACGGATATATTAGTAACGGCTATAAACGGCTAGATGTTAACGGTAAAAAGTTGGTCAGAACTGGGCGGTAATATGTTAGCCGCCCAGATTTTCTGTATTAGCTTGGGCGGTAAAATGATAGCCGCCCAGATCTGGGCGGTAAAATTATTAACGTCCAACACTGCCACGTCCCTCATTTGCATTGTCCCAGTGTAAAACCTTGCCAAACAATTTACCAAAAACAATCTAAAATTACACTACCACGTAAGCAATTTACACTTTCCCACTACAGATGGCCTAAAGAGAGATATCAAATCTGAGAAAAGTGAATGCCCTAAAGAGAGATACCAGACCTGAGAAAAGTGATAGACGACATAACTCTCCTCTTTTCAGTTCAAAAGAAGAGTTAAATCATGATTTCGTGATTTCAGTACCCCATAAAAACTAACCATGGTTAGTTAAACCCACAATTGTAAAACATCTATCAAGACCAAATAAAAAAAATATACACAAACAAATTACTTTAGTTCATGAACTAAATCATACACTTTAAGTTGATGAATAAAATAAAAAAACAAACTACACGTACAATTTTGACATAAAAAACGTTATAAGTTAAATAGATCAAATCAGCAATGTAAATCAAAAAACGTTGACACCTTCACAATTTTATAACCATATCCAAGAAACTGCAAAACCAAACATCAACTCAATGAAAAATCAGAATTAGAAACTATAAACTAAAAGAGGGAGAGAGAAAAAAATCATATGATCTGAATAGTTGTTTTAAGAGAACTAAGAATTTTCAACAGCTTTATTCACCCAACACCAACCTTACCCACTTAGACTGCCTACACCCTACCAAACCCACCTGCTAAAGTACTGTCAGTCTGAATTTCTGAATGTCAAGCTGGGTTTACATAAAAAAATATCATTACATCATTTTTTGATGATAAATCTTATTGTCTTATGTGTGTATTTCAAAGAGTTGAATCCATATGTTGCTTTGAAAAAGCATCAAGTCATATGAAAATTACAATTCTCCAATTCATCAAGAATCTCAACTAATGTTTAAAATGTCATTTTTCCCCCACCCTTTAAATGGGGTTTTTACTTCATTTATTTTACGTGGTCTAATTTTCTAATTTTTGATGAGAAACAAAGAGAATAAAAAATCAAATTCAAAATATGCCCACCACTGAACAAAACGCCCTAGGGCTGGACAGAAAAACCGAAAATATAACTTTTTTTTAATCAAATATCAAAATATCAACACAAACCCAAAAAGAAAGCAGAACAAAAAAGAAGTAAACTACAACTGTCAACAAATGGTATCAGAGACCATCACAACTGGAGACCATCACCACACTACCTTTTTGCATGATTTTTTAATGGCTACAACAAAAGCTTGCGATTATTGAAAATCAATTCATAAGTTGTGGAGAGTGAAAATGAGGGGAAAAAACCATCTTTCCATGTTATCTACATAAAAACTCACACACAACGTCATTTACTATCAAGTTTGGAAAGTAAAAAGGTGAAAAAAACTCCAACGTAGAAGTAAAACAAAGAATCATGACTGAAAATCCTGCATATGTCAAAAAAGAATACTCAATATTAAATGCAATACTAAGAATAAATATTAGACCTTTACTATAATTACTAACATCAAAGAATAAATTATTGAGCAATAGTTATGAATCTGAAACTTTGGGAGATGATTTGTTCAAGTGGCGATGAAGGGTTGTACCAAATGACTTGAAAAAAATATTTCTATGTCTATGTGTGGCGATGAAGGGTTGTACCAAATGAGTTGAAAAAATATTCCCCTGTCTTATTAAAAAAAAGCCCATAAGAAACCAAATACAAACCTCCCTGTGATCGTGTGTGAAACCAAATCGAGGGTTTCAACAGTTTGACAGAGATGGGTTTTTACCCATCTTTCTTACATGTTTTTCGGCGATTGATTTCAAACCCAAAAAACATTTTCTACCAACCATAAATTTTCAAACCCGGAAACGTTTTCAAACCTCAAAACATTCTCAAACCAACAATACGTTTTCAACCCCGAAAAACATTCTCCTACCAGATCGAGGAATAAAACCCTTAAAAGTTGAAAAGGGTAAAATGAGATATAAAAATAATCTGAACACAACTCAAGAAAAACCATAAATTTTCAAACCCCAACATCTTTTGTGGCACCGGAGATTCATACTTAAGGTGGAGGGGCAGGGCGGGAGCGTTTGATAGAGAGAGAAACAAAAAAAAATAAAACCAATAGTGAAAAAAATACATAGATCTGAAAAAAAAAACATCATACCATTGATGATGTCTCAGCCACCATTGATTCTCAAAACCCATGTCATCTTCGGCACCATTGATTCTCAAGGCCCATCTCCGGCCCCTACTACTTTTTTTCTCAAGACCCATCTTCGGCCTTTTTGGTGTGGGAGATTTGGGAGAGAGAGAGAGGAGATGTGGGGGATTTCGGAGTTTCCATATCTTATTTGTAGTTTGGAGGTTAGGTTCCATCGAGCCTTGTGCTCAAATTAGGTGTGTTCTATACTCTAGAAGTACGAAGAGAGAGAGGGATCAGTGGTTAAAAGAAACATTTTTCAATTTTCTCGAACCACTCACGTAGTGTGTAAGATTTTTGGGGCTGACTTGACTTGAGCGTTGGGCACATTAAATATGATATCTCAGCAACCAGTAATAAAATCATCTGAGTCGGTCACGTGTTATAAAATCATCTGAGCCATCCACGTGTTTTAAAATCAAACTTTCAACATTCAATCTCATCCATCAGTTGATAAAGACCAAATCCCTCAAGATGTAATCTCAACCATTAATTGGGAAGGACAAAAAGTCCCTCCTCCTTTATTATATAGACTAGAATGTACCCGTGCCGATGGCACGGTAATAAATTTGCACCTGAATATTTCTAGTTATAACATACTCATACACGGGCCGATGGCATTACTTGTCTCTATTCCAACACACGTGGTGTTTAAACCCATCAACACTAACTTTTGTCGAGAACTACACGTGTGGTGGCTAATCCAAACAACATTGCATCCTAACTATACCAACACGCATGGTGCCAATTTTTCACGAACAACACTAATTTTTCTACTTCTCATTTCAATTCTAATACCATCAGCACTTATTTTATCAAAAGGTTTCAATTTATGCTCTCCTCGTTACAGTTTTTATACCAACACCACTAAATTTTCAGTATATGCTCATTTTCTTAAATTGAAACCAACAACACTATGTCCCGATGGCACCATGAAAACAAAATTTTAGTTAAAATTTCGTTCCATAAGAATATGAAATTATTAGTTTGAAAAAGTCATAAAATTTAGGATACCTTTAAGGATACATGTGTCGATGGCACAATCGATTACTTTTTTAATGTAGATGATATTCTGAATTTTTGTATTTTTCTTGAAATAATACACATCATACTTATGTATTATTTCACATGACTACATCACGACACAAACCGCTCCCATATACTCATTTTTTAAAAATTTGTAGCATCAACCTCACGAAGTTTAATAGGCACATAGGAACAACCACTTTAAAAAAAATTACAATGCTCATCTCGATAATTACACTTTAATACATGTTTTATTATATTTTAATAAAGTTCAAAAGTAACAATCAATTTTTTGAGAAAAGACGTGAGAACATGATTTGCTCATTTTGCTCATTTCTTGTTATGTCGAGCCATGTGGTGAATTTATAGAGCACTTTTTTTTCAAATCTTTATAGTACATTTAACTCTTTAGATTAGTTTTGGGGATACAGAGTTTTACATTGAGCCTTGTTCCCAGATGTATCCAATGCTTCACCTGCTTCTACTTCCCTCAAACCATGTGCTTACATTTTCTAGTAAGCTTTTAAATTTAAAAAAACTTTCAAACTAAATGGCACCGACTTCCTTTTGATAAATACTTGAACCCCCGAAGATAGAACATATGAAAAATAGATAAAAATGTTTATTCCAAAAAAAGAAATTAATCTAAACAATAAAAAAACATAATACGAGGAACCTAAAAATGACTTGATTTGAACCATATGTAATACTCTCCAAATTAAGAGTCAACTAATTTTATAAGTAGTAATTGAAAAAAAAGCTAAAAAATGAAAAACGAAAAAAGAACCACTTTGAGCCTAAATTAAAAAATCTTGGGCAAGGATAGCATAATCTTTACACAAACATACATTTTTTAGGAAAATAAACTGGAAAAAAAATCTGCATAAATAACTTGAAGTGTGTCTGGATTTCAAACAAATTATAATTAACATGAAACCACATTGAATAAATAATTAACATTTGTTACAACATTAAAAATTCTGTAAGAACCTCAATGAATGATGGGATTCTTATGAAAACATTAAAAAATTAATCTTGTTTAACCAACAATCAAGTATCCCTTCATGAACAATTAAGACTAAATTGTTAAACAATCAAGAAGTTTGAACAGAGCACCACTACACACCACTTGTTATTTTAAATTTTTACACTAAATTGAAAACCACATACAAAGAAGCCCATTAAAAAAATATAGAAATGTGATAGCGTAAAAAAAGAGGCATGGAGAAAGTAATACAGAAAGAGAGATGCCAAGTCTGATAATGAATGCACATGTTTAATATAGGCTCCACCCATTCTCTAAATCGTCTTAATAAAAAGGGAAAAAGCTCACAGCAAGACAAAGAATAGTACACCAAATATCTCAAAAAATGTAATAACTCTCTTTGAGATATATCTTTTATGGAGATGGTGTTGGTATTCTCAAAAGACCACATAAAAAAAGCACCAGATAAGCCTCAAATTTGAAAAATGGTATTACCTGAAATGATAATCTGAGATATTTCCAATCCACTCTAGTTTAAAGCCAAACAAGAAATACAAATTCGATCTTTGAAAAGTACAAATATAAACATAGTACCTGAATTACACATAGGAGCTTTACATCCTCATCGGAGCTCCGAAAACTCCGCTGAAAATACAAACTCAACTCACATCTAAGTCATATAAATCATCAACATATTTTTAACATTTTCTAAACAAACAAATACTAAATCACCAGCATCTTAAGAACCATGAAAATAGTAGTCTAAATCAGGAAAAAAATGCAGACCCATTTTAGATTAATACCTTTTAGAACCATGATGTCCACGGAGATACCACGAATTGATTTCTGGTTTCTCAATCCAACATTGTTTTCGACTGGATTGCTGAAGGTACCTAAACAAAGAGATGGCTTTATCATGTTCAGAGCATATGCTTGCAGTGAATGGACCTCGTCTCAATTTGGGAATAACTAAGATCGAGTTCAGGTAATGATTCTTGCACTGATTTCTGGCAACGCAGTTGCACCAAACTAAACCGAGAATTAAACCCAAACCGAGTTCAGATCTTGGTCAACATGGATGCACCAAATGAAACCGATTTCAGATCATGCTGATAACAAACCCACCAAACTGAGTTTAGATCTTGGTTTTGTGAGGGGAGTTCGAGGAGAGCTAAGAGAGAGAGAGAGAGGATTACCTGAGATTTGTAAGCCTTTGGTCAAAAAAATGTCTGAAAGCTTTGAGAGATGCAAAAAGAAGTTGAAATAAATGAACACGTAAATCCCCTCATCCTTTATTATTTGAACAACAAAAGGAAGAAAAAGCAGAGTAATAGGGAGTGGGTGGAAGAAAACCGTGGGAGTTGTTGCCAAGAGAGAGAGAGAGAGGCTCTGGGTTTGAGTAGAGTTATGGGGATTGGGTGTAAAACAAAGTTGGGGAGTGGCTCGAGGCGAGTGGGAGGGAGAATGAGTTAGGGTTTTAGAACGGGGTTCAAAATCAAGATGGGCACTTATAATATGGTTAAATCTGAGCCGTGAGTTGATAAAGACCAAATCCATCAACTTTTAATCTCTGCCGTTAGTTGGGGAAGACAAAAAACCCCTCCTCCTTTATTATATATAAATATATATATATATATATATATATATATATATATATATATATATATATATATATACAATTACATGTTCACCTTAATCTTATGATAGAACTCCCGTTTTATTTTTTTTGACATTCATTCCTTAATTTAACACACCTGGTTAAATACTTAAAATAATTACGCATTGTTTAAGAAAAATAATTTATTTTTCCTCTAAATTTCTCCTTTATTTATATCAATTCACGTGAGTATTTTCATTAAAATTCACCCCTTCAACACACACAACCATCGTGTTAGAAAATACATATTTTTCCATTGAAAATCTTTTATAAACATACCCTTATGTTAATTATTAGATAAACCTCTTTAGATTGATTAACTACCCATTTAATCCCTTCACGTTACCATTCCTTTACTTTATGGATATTAATCAATTTTTTCATTTCTTGTCTACTTTATCCTTTATCGTAATATATATTAATTTATTCAAGTTAGAATGTATTTTCATATATTTAATACACAAGCCATTTCTTGACATGTTCTATTTTTCATTACCTTTTTCTCGAAATCTTTCAATAACCTCATAATTCAATGGGCTCCACACAACTGGTTATGTGCTCCATCTGTTCCGGCTAGTGAATTTGGATCTTTCACCCTAGGGCTCCGGCCCCTCCTTAATCTTTTAGGTGTCATCTGAGTCCTTATTTATGTGTTTTAACATTTTACTAATTGCTGATGTAAAAAATTAGATCACTCTAATAATTCAATCACAGATAAATAAATGAGACAAAAGATTTTAAAGTGGTTCAGCCTTATAAGAATGGCCTACGTCCACTGTTGTTTTATTGCTGTTTGTATGGGAGTTCTCGATTACAAGTTATCTCAAGAAGTTCCGGTCTGGGGGTCCGGTCCCCTTACAATGAGGATTTTATAGCCCTGAGGCTGTGATGTGAAAGGGTAATATATTAAATGATATACATACGAAAGGGTAATACATTTAATACCCTCTTTGCGTGCGCGTCCAAATGATAAGCATTTAATGAATCAGTTGAACTGTTGGTTATCCAGCTATTAATGATTTGTTCGAGGTGCAGCTCAGACCGCCTGAGTTTCTCGGACCGCCTAAGCTTCTCGGTACTCAAGAGTTCCTCGGAGAGGCATTGTTCCTCGGAGCATGTGAGTTCCTCGGGTAAGCAGTGCTCCTCGGGGAACTAGTCTTCCTCGCTGTAGTCTTGTTCCTCGGAGCGTGTGGGTTCCTCGGAAGTGTTTGTAGTTGCCATGTAGATAGCCACGTGTCTTCATATGATTGGTCCACGTCAGCAGATTAAATTTGGTATCAACAGAAGCCCCCAATGTTTCATAGTTCGAAATTTGAGGAGTATGGAACATTCTTTCTCAGAATATGGTAGCTTTAAATAGTCTTCCTGATTTTTAGGAGCATCTCCCTTGTATTTATTTCTCCTTCCAAATTCGTAGAATCATGCTTTTTTGGACTTTTCTGCGTGCTTCGATTCCCGCGTTACTTTTCGTCTTTTTAGCCGCTGTTGCCCGCTTTGATTCCCGCTTTACTTTTCATCTTTTTAGCCGTCGGTAACGTAATCATCTTTTTTGTAATCATTACTTCACCATTTCCCAAGGCAAGATATTTAAACTTCACAGATACTCCCATTGTCTTTTATCTTTTCAAATTTTCATCTTCGAGTTTTTCATTGTCTTTTACTCTCTTGTGTATTCATCTCTTCCATCGTCTGTCGTCATCACCTCTATTCTTTTCCTGTAAGATCTTCTTCTTTCTTCTTCATTTCTTTTAATCACCATGGTTTACCCTGTTGAATCTCTTGACAAATTTCAATATGATTTTTCCATTACCTCTTGGGTTGTCTTGGAAGAGCTTTCTGAACCTTCTAATTATTTCAATTTGGCTGAGGGACATTGGTTCCCCAGTCTCTTTTTTCCTGAGTGTGGATTTTGTTTTCCACCAAATTCCTTGTGTATGGAATTCTGTCAGTATTTTGATGTTGTTCCTGCACGAATAGCCCCCAACACATGGAGAATAGTTAATGGGGTGCATAAATTAAATCAAGTGCATGGAACTCGTATAGGAATTCCAGAAATCATGTACTGCTATAGATGGGAAGTTAATGATAATATTTATTATTTAAAAACTAGGTTTATAAATAGAGCGTTAGTAGTCAATCTCCCTGATGCCAATAGGGATTATTTTGAACACGAGGTTGTCATAAAAAATTGGCAACACCCTCCATTAGCTAGAGATGAAGTTTACCAGGGTCCCAGATGCCCTCCTTATGGCAATGGGATAGGTTATTTTTATTTTATTTTATTTATTTTGAAATCATGTTTGTTTTGTATTTGATAAAATGTGTCACTGATAACAATGTTTGCTTATTTGCAGTTGATAACAAGAGAAAGTGCCCAAAAGAAATAGATGTCAATACAGGGCATTTGGGACTTATATGGGATCTGCATCAAAGGGTTGCCGACGAGCACATCAGGTCGGCTTCGTATTTACTACAGTACAAGAGCTACACAACCTCCTTCACTGCTCGTCTAGTGATCAGTGAAGCAGAGCGAGTACCAGCCTCTGCAAGTTCTTCGCCTGAATCTCATATTCCTTTGAGAGAAAGGATGAAGAAAAGAAGAACTCCTGCTCTGTTTGAGAAAACTGCCTCCGGTTCTGGGGAGGTGAAAAGGATTAGGATTGATGTCCCAAGGGAGGGGACAAATAATACTGATGGAGCTCCTCCAGCTGCTCCTGCTAAAGTCACCGAGAAGGTTGCTGATAAGCCCGCAGTGGCTCCGAGCAGCTCTGCTGCTCCTGGAAAGGTGATTGTGATATCACCGACCAAGGATTCATCCTTGGTTGAATCTGTAACTGTTCCTCCGAGGAGGCTGAAGAAAATCTCCTCGGTACATTTGGTTGACACCATTACTCAGCCCCCAGCTGCTGGGACTAGAGTTCCCACTTTTGTTCCTCCGAGCTCTGCCATGAGCTCGGTGAAGTCCCGGCCCATTCCCGAGGTTCAAGGTAATGAAGATAATCTTACTCGGGACATGGTTACTTCTTTGGCTGCTCGTCATCTTGCTTCAGTAAGTCTCTTTACTTTGAACTTTTCATATTTTCTTTGTCAAATGTAATCCAGCACTTGTAATTCTGAATTTTATGATCTAATAAAACTTGAATTTTCTCGCATACTGTTGTTCATCTTCTATTCATACTCTGCTTATATTTCTTATTGATGATTGCTCTTTCTTTCTCTGCTAGTTTTTGGCCAGGATGGAACTGCTATCTGCCCATGATACAAAGTTGCTGCAGCAATATAATGAGTACTTCAAGGCTGGTCACACAGACCCGAGTGCTGCACAAATTGTCGACATCCTTGGCCAGGATGCTTTAGAGCAGGCAGTGGAAGCATATCAATACTTGAAGTGTCTGCTTGATCGATCGGTAGCCAATAATGTGGCCTACTATGAAATAATCGAGGATCTCCAGTGCACCCTCGAAGACCTTCAGAATCAATACAAGGAATCAACTGCCTTGTTGCATGAGAGTTACGAGAAGAAGTATAAGTTGATCATTGCTGACAAGGGCTACGAGAAGCTTTTTGCTAGTTATGATATAAGGGAGAGAACCCTGAGGGGCGAGGTCGAGGAATGCAGACAGATTGCCGAGCTGTTGGAAAAGGAAAACAACTTGCAGAAAGAGCTATCACAGTTGAAGTCTCCAGCCTCTTCTTCAACAGCCCTAATCCCAGTGACTGACGAGGGATTTTCATTCTTAGAGGTTGAGAATGCCAAACTAAGGGACGAATTAGATACCTTGAGGAGGTCGGGCCCTTCCACGTCTCCTCGGGGATGAGGAAGAGCTCCTCGGGGACGAGGAAGAGCAGTTCGAGTTCTTATCGAGGAACAGAGAACTCAGTCTGCGTTAGAGAACCAAGTTTTCCAATTGATGGCGAAGAACCAGGCTTTGTCTGACATGTCAAAGAAAATTAGGGACCTGGAAAAACAGCTCTCTGCGCAGAAGTCCATCTTGGAGAATAAGGAGATTTTCATCAAGAGTCTCCACGAGCAGCTGGAAAGGCTAACATATCAATTCCACAAACAACCCAGGGAATTCTGGATGGCTGGATACAACGAAGCACTATTCCACTTGGACGATCGTATCCAGAATGACAACAATGAGGGCTACAAACAAGGCTGGATGAATGCCTTAGGTGTGCTGAAGCTCGAACAAGGACACTATCTGTGGGACTACCATGATCCCGGGTTGCTCGACTTGCCTGTGCCACCGTACAATTTGGACATGGAATGGATCCCAGCTCGTGCCATTCCTCGGAGCTTAATTTCAAAATACCTCGGTGATTATAATTTACATTCTCAAATTGAGGTATCTCGTCTCGAGCATATTTTAGATTGACCTTATGTGATGAACGTCAGGATGCTGAAGGATTTGAACTTCATCAATTCTCCTCAGTCTTTAAATGATCCGCCTGCTGGCGAGGAACCTGCATCAAAAGCTGAGGGGAAAAGACCAGTAGAATAGAAATTTTTGATGTAATAGTTAGCATACATATCAATGTAACTTTCATTTTATCATCAATGTAATTTATTTCGAATTTAATGAAAAACTTTCATTTCTGTTTGCAAATCTTAATTGCTATTGTCTCGTAAATACTTTACATTTATGCATATCTGTTAAAAATAACAATATTGTGATGTTCGTCGACCAATTCAGTAATAATTAAAAGGTTCCAAGTTTCAATAATATTGCTCGATCACATAATAATAAATCCAATCAAGGTTGTTAAATTATGCTTGTCGACCAACTACAGTTAGTGAGAGTTTATCCCCGACTAACCATACTTGGTAAATTTTTGTCTTTTTCATAAAATGTGTCCGACCAACCAAGGTCGATAAATTCTCCTCGTCGACCAACTACAGTTAGTGGGTTTTTATCCCCGACCAACCATACTTGGTACAGTTTGGAATATTTCGTTTCCAAGCCAAACAGGTTGGCATTTTTAGGAATATTTCTCCTCGTCGACCAACTACAGTTAGTGGGTTTTTATCCCCAACCAACCATACTTGGTACAGTTTGGAATATTTCGTTTCCTAGCCAAACAGGTTGGTATTTTTAGGAATATTTCTCCTCGTCGACCAACTACAGTTAGTGGGTTTTTATCCCCGACCAACCATACTTGGTACAGTTTGGAATATTTTGTTTCCTAGCTAAACAGGTTGGCATTTTTAGGAATATTTCTCCTCGTCGACCAACTACAGTTAGTGGGTTTTTATCCCCGATCAACCATACTTGGTACAGTTTGGAATATTTCGTTGAGTAGTCTGTCGAGCTTTGCCGAGTAGTGCGTAGTACTAGTATTCCCCGAAAAATTTTTCAATAAAAGAAGGGACTTTGGCAGAATATCTTCATTTTATTCATACTGATGGAACTGTGTTACATATACATCACTGATAATACTTGCGCAGATGCTCTGCGTTCTATGCATTCTTAAACTCCTCGCCTTCTAAAGTGGCTATTCGATAAGTTCCTGGTCGAACAACTTCTGTAACTTGGTATGGTCCATGCCAGTTTGCCTCCAGTTTGTTATGCTTTTGAATTACTTTCTTCAGCACATAGTCTCCTTCTTTCAGGTCGCACTTCTTCACCCTCTTGTTGTAGAACAAAGCTGTTCGCTGCTGGTAAGCGGCATTTCTAATGGCTGCTTCTTCTCTGACCTCCTCGAGCATGTCTAAATCCAGTCTTCTCATTAAGTCGCTGACAGGGGAATTGAAATTCAGTACCCTGTGTGTTGGGAGGCCCAACTCGGCAGGTATGATAGCTTCACTTCCAAATGCCATCATGTATGGTGATTCTCCAGTTTCTACTCGGGGAGTAGTTCGGTAAGCCAAAAGTACTGATTGTAGCTCGTTGATCCAGTTTGCTTTTGCATCGTCCAAACGTTTTTTCAAACCGTTCAGCAGCGTTCTGTTTGTCACTTCAGTTTGTCCATTGCTTTGAGGATGGCCTGGTGCTGAATGAACCTTCAAAATGTTTGACTGATGACAATAGGCGGCAAACTCCTCGTTATCAAATTGTGTTCCATGGTCTGTGATGAAGGCATGAGGGAGACCATATCGGCAAATGATGTTCTTCCAAACAAATTGGTACACCTTCTCGTACGTCATATCAATGAGTGGCTCAACTTCTACCCACTTAGTAAAATAATCCACTGCGACGACGAGGTACTTGAACCTTCCTCGGGTCGTTGGCAGTGGTCCAACCAAATCAATTCCCCACATGGAAAATGTCCAAGGGGAAGTTATGGGTGTCAACAATGCTTGTGGAGTTCTTCGGATGGAGGAGAAACGCTGTCACTTGTCACATTTCTTGGCATAATCTATACAATCAGCCCTCATCGTCGGCCAGTAGTATCCCTGCGTCATCACCCTTTGCAAAAGAGTTCGACCCGCTACATGTGCTCCACAAGACCCTTCGTGGATCTCTTCAATTAATTCTTTCACCTCGGAGGGATGTACACATCTCTGCAAACCTGCCATAATTCCTCGTCTATATAAAACACCATTAGTTAGTACATACCAAGCAGCTTTAAACTTTAATTTCTTGGCTGCGAGCTTGTCAATTGGCAATTCTCCCTCCTCGATATACGCCCTGATGGGATCCATCCAAGATGGACCTAAATCAAGGGTGATAAAGTTCATTGTTAGATCTTCATCTATACTCCGACCAACTAACACTTCAATTGGGATTGTTCATCGTAGCTCGGTGCGAGTTGCTGATGCTAGTCGAGCTAGGGCGTCTGCTCTCGCATTCTCCATTCTTGGTATTTTGACCAGCTGAATAGCGGCAAATTCTGACACCAACTCCTTTTACTTTGCATGTTATCTGATCATTAATTCTCCTCTAACTGCATATACTCCCATCATTTGGTTTAGAATCAGTTGAGAGTCACTGAAGATCATAACTTGCTGTGCCTCCATAACTTTTGCCAAATTAAGCCCTGCAATCATGGCCTCATATTCAACCTCATTGTTAGAAGCTTTGAATTGGAAACGCAAAGCGTATTCCATGTCGACCTCATCAGGAGTGCTCAAAACTATCCCCGCGCCACATCCTGTATTGCAAGATGAGCCATATACATATAGCCTCCATATTGGTAACTCGTCTTTAAATTTCTGATCAGTCAGAGTTCCTCGGTGAAATATTTGCTGCTTCTTTTCCTCCTCCCCAGATTTTTCTCGCTCCTCGTCGATCATTTTTTCTTGCCCTTTTACCAATCGGAGTTGGTCTGGGCTCGAATTTAATGATTTTGTAACATCCACTTGCCCTTTTACCAACCGGATTTGGTCTGAGCTAGCGTTTGTCGATCTTCTAACATCCACAGGTTGACCAGCGATCAACTCTTGTTCCTCGTCCGGAGTTCTCACAACTATCTCTGCATCACATCCTGTAACATCCACACACCCTTTTACCAATCGAAATTGGTCTGAGCTTGTGTTTGTTGATCCTGTAACATCCACAGGTTGATCAGCAAGCAACTTTTGCTCCTCGGGGGTATCAGGATAGGTGAACTCCGCTATAAAATCTGCTACAGCTTGCCCTTTAAGCGATGATCTGGGTCCATAGACTATATCATATTCACCGAGTTCTATTGCCCAGTACATCAATCTTCCTGATTTTTCTGGCTTATACAGGGCTTGCCTCAATGGCATATCAGTATATACTACTATGGTATGAGCCTGAAAATATGGCCTCATTCTCCTACTCGCCTCAATCAGCGCCAGTGCTAATTTCTCCAGCCTTGGATATCTGATTTCTGCTCCTCGAAAGGCCTTACTTGTGTAGTAAATTGGTTTTTGTACTCCATTCTCCACTCTGATCAACGCCGAGCTAACTACATTCTCGGACACTGCAAGGTACAAGTACAATTTTTCTCCCATCACTGGTCTGGACAACAATGGGGGTGCTCCCAAGTATCTCTTCAAGTCTTGAAAAACCTTCTCGCATTCATCATTCCACTCAAAAGTCTTTTTGAGTGTCTTGAAGAATGGGAGACATCTATCAGTTGCTCGGGACACAAATCTGTTGAGTGTCGCTACTCGTCCTGTGAGACTCTGTACTTCCTTCTTCGTCGTTGGAGATCGCAGCCCTAATAGAGCTTTGATCTTTTCAGGATTTGCTTCAATGCCTCGTTGATTGACAATGTACCTGAGAAACATGCCTTCTCGTACTCCAAAGATGCACTTCGTCGGGTTTAGCTTCATTTGATATTTATCTAGTTGATCAAAAGTCTGGCTTAAGTCAACTAGATGATCGGCAACTTTCTTGCTTTTTGTCAGCATATCGTTAACATAGACTTCCATGTTGTCATTGATTTGTTCAGCAAAGACCTTGTTCATCAGCCTCTGATATGTCGCACCTGCATTTTTCAAACCAAAAGGCATAACATTATAACAATAAGTTCCCTTAGGGGTAATAAAAGAAGTACTTTCCTTGTCTTTAGGTTTCATTTTAATTTGATTGTAGCCAGAATAAGCATCCATGAAGCTCAGCAACTCGTGTTCCGAGGTAGCATCCACCAGTTGATTAATTCGGGGCAATGGAAAGTGATCCTTTGGGCATGCTTTGTTGAGGTCGTTGAAGTCCACACACATCCTCCACTTGTTGTTTTTCTTCTTTACCATCATCACATTAGCTAACCAATCTGGATATTTAACATCTTCAATGAAACAAGCTTTCTGGAGCTTCTCGACTTCCTCCTGTATAGCTTGATTCTTCTCGGGACTGAATACTCTTCTTCTCTGCTTCACAAGCTTGATTTCCTTATTCACATTGAGCTCGTGACACAAGAAGTTTGGGTCTATCCCAGACATATCTTCATGACTCCACGCAAAAGTTTGTCTTCTGCTTCTAAGGAAAGTTATCAAATCTTGTTTTAATGAGGCTTCCAACGATGAACCTATTTGAGTAGTTCGCTCAGGGTGATCGTCGTCCAGAATGATGCTTTCAGTAGCTTCCACCACTGGACCCTTCACGAGTTGCGACTCATCTCGAGGATCCAATGTTTCAATTTCTGCACCTTCATCCACTTGATAAGTAGTGGTCTTTTTCTTTGATTCTTCCAGTTCTTCTTGCTCGGCGGATGAATAATATCATTCCCGAGCTACTTTCTGATCACCTTTCATAACTCCTACTCCAAAGTTTGTTGGAAATTTTAGGCACTGATGCACTGTATATGGCACAACCTCGAATTTCTTCAATCCTACTCTTCCCATGATGATATTGTACGATGATTGGACATTCTTATCCATCACGAAGAAAGGTATTCTTTCTGTCCGACAAGCAGGCCACGTACCAATGAATATATCCAACTTGATCATCCGAAGTGGAAATACTTTCTCGCCAGCAAAACCGATGAGGGGTCTGTGGTAAGGCTCCAGTTGAGATAGCTTTAGGTTTAAACTATCGAAACACGAGTAGAACATGTTGTCTGTCGAGCTACCATTGTCGACTAGTACTCTTGAAATCATAACCTCCTTCATCCTCATTTTTATCACCAACGGGTCATCATGAGGATATAGAACACCTGCAAGGTCGTTCTTTGAGAACCCAATGGCCAACTTCTCCTTGTTCACCTTTCTCGGGCGATCTTCCTCAGCTAAATTTATTCGCTGAATGTACGAGCAAGCTTGAGCCTCACCGAGGTAAGCTTTTCTTTCTGCAGTAAGGTCTCCTCCTCCTGCATCTCCCCTTGTAATAACATTACAATCAAATAACCCAAAGCGTATTGAAAATACCTCTCGTTCTGGCTGCCTTGGTTTCTTGGGAAGATCGGGGTCATCCTCTGGATCAACTTCATGGTTTCTCTTCTTGTTCTCCTTTGCTTGACGAGGAGATCTAGATCTCTCTCTAGTTCGGTCGTTGTTTCTTCTTTTGCCTCCCCGATCAACATACTTCGATAGCTTTCCTCATCGGATGAGTGTTTCAATCTCATTCTGAAGAGCTATGTAATTTTTAGTTATATGGCCATGATCCTTGTGGAACTCGCAATATTTATCCCTATTCCTCATGTCAGGGTCTGCCTTCATTTTCTTTGGCCAGTTTAACTCTTCGGTGTTCTTAATTTCTTCCAGGACGTGGTTGATATTTACCTTCAAAGGTGTGTAATTATCAAATTTCCTCAAGACCTCCCATGACGACCTATTTTTGGATTGTTTGTCACCACCATTATTCTTTTGTTCTTTCTTCTTAGCTTTATCACCTTCCACCTTGGTTTCCTTGGTGTCCATATTCTTCTTCGCAGACATAGCCTCCTCGACGTTCATAATCTTGGACACTTTTCCCATCAGGTCCGACATGGTTCGAGGCGGATCTTTGGCCAAAGTATAGTACAACTTATTTGGCAGCAGTCCACTCATCAAAGCGGTAATCGCTGTCTTCTCCTCATAATCAATAACTTCGAGTTTCTCGTTATTAAAACGAGTTATATAATCTTTAATACTCTCCCCAGCTTTTTTTCTAACACTTAACAAATGTGCTACTCGCTTAACTGGCTTTGTACCAAAGCAGAAATTCCCAATGAATAACTCGGCCAGTTGGAGAAAAGTTGAAATCTTACCCCGAGGAAGATTATTATACCATATCTGAGCAGATCCGGTAAGAGTTCCCGAGAATGCCCTGCATCTCATCTCCTCTGGGACAGCATAAATGTCAGCAGTAGCTTGATATTATTTTATATAAAGGACAGGGTCTGTCTTCCCATCATACTTGGGAGTCACAACAGGTGCTTTGAACTTTGATAGTGTTGGGAAACCAACAATGTCCTGGACAAAAGGTGTTCCTCGAATAAAGGTTCGTTGTAGAGGGTTCTTGGCCTTAGCTATTTCCCCTAATCTATCCTCCAGCCTATGAATAGATCCTTTCCATGCATCATTTCCTTCCTCGGGCCTATTGGTTCGAGCAACTGATCGCGTTGAAGTGGCTTTCTGGGATTTATCTCGACGAGCAGATGGTCGATCATAGGATCCATCTTGACGAGCAGCTGGTCGCGACTGGGCAGATCCTTCCCTTAAATCTGATGGTCATCGAAAGCTCCTCGACGCTGCATTAAGAGGACTTTTCTTCCTCCTAGGGCCTAATCGATCTAAAGGAGAGGCCCTACTTAATCTTTCCAATGCGCTGGCCCTTTCTAGGGAGAGGGTGACATGTTGTTCAGTATCTGTGGCTCGCACAGACGAAGTTCGCCCAGGTTGATAAGAGAAATCATCAGATTCCTCATTGCGATGTGAGTTAGTACGCCTAGTACGCGAAGAAGGCAGACGGGTATTTCTTTGAATGCTTCGTGGTCCGGAATGGGCTGATGCTCCGCCTTGGAGGGTTTGGATGAGTTGTCGCATTGTTTCTTGCATGACGGTCTGGCCCTGAGCCAGATTTTCCATTATTCTAGTCAGATCTGGAACAATTGGTGGAGCAGATGGATTTAGAGGGGTTCCAGCGTTTCGATTGCTGGATTCAGGAATATCAGCCATTGGTAATGGATTGTTTTTGATGAGAAAACGATTTTACCAGTCGTTCCCACAGACGGCGCCACTCTGTTGATGTAAAAAATTAGATCACTCTAATAATTCAATCACAGATAAATAAATGAGACAAAAGATTTTAAAGTGGTTTAGCCTTATAAGAATGGCCTACGTCCACTGTTGTTTTATTGCTGTTTGTATGGGAATTCTCGATTACAAGTTATCTCAAGAAATTACGGTCTGGGGGTCCGGTCCCCTTACAATGAGGATTGTGCAATGTATTTATAGCCCTGAGGCTGTAATGTGAAAGGGTAATACATTAAATGATATACATACGAAAGGGTAATACATTTAATGCCCTCTTTGCGTGCGCGTCCAAATGATAAGCATTTAATGAATTAGTTGAACTGTTGGTTATCCAGCTATTAATGATTTGTTCGAGGTGCAGCTTGGACCGCCTGAGTTGCTCGGACCGCCTAAGCTTCTCGGTACTCAAGAGTTCCTCGAAGAGGCATTGTTCCTCGGAGCATGTGAGTTCCTCGGGTAAGCAGTGCTCCTCGGGGAACTAGTCTTCCTCGCTGTAGTCTTGTTCCTCGGAGCGTGTGGGTTCCTCGAAAGTGTTTGTAGTTGCCATGTAGATAGCCACGTGTCTTCATATGATTGGTCCACGTCAGCAGATTAAATTTGGTATCAACACTAATATTCACATTATTTCACTTTCCATTTTTACTTAGCCGAAGCCAAAATTCGAGGTTCCACCCCAACTTGTGTTACACTTAAAATCATCATTCCTTATCCATTTTACTCTAACATTGATTTTATTCCAAAATCATGTTAATTTAGGACCCTTTTTGTGTAACACCTTTCCAATATTTTTATTTTATAAACATCTTTCACTTTACATAAAATTACCATTTTACCCATTTGTTTTCAAACTTGTCTTTTTCTCCACTTTCATAAGTTTTATTTCCCAAAACACTGTTAAGTTACCCACACTAACTTCTTAGTATTTTTAACATATTAACACTTTTTAAAAGTTGGAGTAATATTCGTATCAAGTCAGAAATATCTTTGTTCCATTAATTTCATTTCCAAGAAATTATTAACATCAAAGACTACTTTATACAAAAATACCATTTTCTTTATTAATACTCGTAGTCTTAAAATCTTGCATGTTATCACATTTCAGCACCATTGCACGCACCTTAAGGGATTAATTTTCTAATTCCTTCATTTCATGTTTAAATACAAATAAACCCTCATTAAACTTGTTTATATGTTCATCATCAAAATACTACAAGTTTATATATAAGAGAAGATGGATTTTAAGCCCAAAAATCCTATTAAATGGGTCTAATATGTGATTTACCTTAGAAATTTCATAATACTTACATAAAGACATTTTTCAAGACTAAAGGACATTTTTATTCTTAAAAACTTCAATAATGTCCAATTTTTGTAAAATCTTCATTTTTGCAAGAAATAAGACAATTTCACCCAAAATATCATTAATAAGATAATTATCATTTCCAAATATTTTATTCCATAAAATGTTTAACATTAAACTTCTTGAAACATATCCTTTTTAACATTCTTGAAATTCCCTTTTTAATCCATTTATTATATCATCACAAGAGTTATCTTTTTTAATGAAACATGCAGCCTACTCTTACAAACTCAACCATAAGAGTAAAACATGGAAAATATGAGTTCTAATCTAAGAGTAGAGTTTTTCCCACCTCAATGGAGCTCTAAAAAATGGTTGGATGAGGAAAAAAATGATGGAAGTCTTTACCTCCTAAGGTTACCTCAAGGAGGTTGCCTAGCTCCACAAAGCATGCCCTAAGCAAAACTCCCTTCAAACCTCCATAAATGTCTACTCTTCTTCTTCTCCAAAAATGCCCAACAACACCTCCAAATTTCATAGCTTTGTTTATACATGGAGGAAATGGGTGTATTAGGCTTAAATATGGTGGAATACTAAAATAATAGGGTGGTATTAGGTGAATATATGGTGGTGGGACGGGAGAAAATGTCGAAAAATGGTGGAAGACCCACCCCCTCTCTCTCTTCTTCCCATTCCAAATAACCCACAAACAACCCAAACAAACCTTATAAATTACCCCCAATCTTCAAAATCCTAATTTTGCCTAATCTGGGTTCACCAGAGCTTGACACCTCATCAATCCAATGACCTCAACCCGATTTAAAAGTTTCTTTTGCAATCGTTCGAATTAGCCTTCGAACGACCTTCTAACGAGTGCGTTTAGGTATGTAATGGAGTCTTGTTCGATCCTCATTCAATCTCCTCTTTGAGCGACTTGGACTCCTAGTTCAAACGATCACTTCCTAAATTTCTTCGAACTTTCCAATTTTCATCCTCATTCTTTCAATAATTACCACCGGGACTCCAAAATCAGTAAAATACAGATACGATCCCAATGATAATGATATAAATTCCAAGGTTTTATATGATTACAATTTACACGAAAAAAATAATAAAGTATTGGGCACGGGTATTACATTCTTACCCCCATAGGAAATTTCATCCCGAAATTGTTGATCCCTCAATTCCTCAAATCCATGGGGTTTATCGATTTTTATACTAAGTCATAGGAATCATCCACGACTAAACCATCGAAGTCCTCAATAACTAAGATCACATCGCACACCCTTGCACAGGGATTGTCACCAAAATCTCAACATTTGACATGCTCTAATGCTCAACATCACGCTAACCATCAACGTCGCATAACCGACCTCGGATCTCCACTCACTTGATGATCATGCTCAATCAAGTCCCAAGACTACCTTTGCTAATACCTAAAGCATATCGACACCTTTATAGAGAAACCCTCGCTAGTGATCGATACTCACTTAAGAGTGAATCTTAATACAACCAATCATCAAATTCATCACCAAGAACCATTTATAATCTTAGGACTACATATCCCACGTCCCCTTGAATTTTTGGGTCATCTTAACAACACAATTTTTCCTGATGTTGATACTAACCTTACATCATTAATTACTCACTCCGAGGAGTAATACACCAATCAAATCATCATTGTGTGCTCGGCTGACACCTTCCGTTGCATTACTCTAATGACCCTAGCATTACTCTAGGCCATTACTCTAGACGTCTCACTTAAGCATCACACTAATCCACTCACTGTGGCAAACTAACACTGTATGATTAGTTTTCTTGAATTCTAACACTATACAATGTCCTCAAGTCATCATCGCATTCTTTACAATTAGAGCCACTGACTGCCATGCCGGGCAGTCATATGGTTGCTAATCCTAAGGAAAGAAAATACTACGAGCAACCCCTACGATCGAAAGCATAACCATTCGTACATAACTCTTTGTGATATAGAAAGGACACCTCAGACAGGGGCCCACCCAGTTATCGAGCTGCATTGATCATGCCAGGTAAAAATTTGAGACACCATAGTTGTGGGAACACCGATCATCGATTATCGAAATCGAAAGGGACACACAAGAGTCAAAAGTAATAAGAAACCATTTTGAGAAAATTCTTCTTGTACTCATCAGACTATGATTTACAAAAAGAGAACCTACGTTACATGCTTAAAGTTTATAACTCCTCCAAGATGTTCTCACTGGGTACTAACCTAGCTGCATAGCCTGGCTTAAGTCACTAATCGTGACAAATCGAATCACAACCATTCACCCTCACAAGACTAAAGCAACGTACGAACCTATTGTTCTTTAGAAGTTCAGATGCCAGAATTCACTCCTTAGGAGTAAGGACTCCCCCTTACATCATTAACACAAACGAACCACTCTGATTAGCAGATGCTTGGCGCCCTTGTCTACACTGACCTTGTCCATTTTACCGGTGATAACATCACCAACCTACTACACCTAGGTTACTGTCTGCCTTATCATATAATGGTCGCAACCCCAAGGTCTCCTTAGGCAGTACCTCATTCCAGATATACATTCAACTTATTATATCCTCTATCTATGCGAGATTGTCACCAATCTTACTCTCAGGTTCTACCCAAACTAAACTCACGTGATGGCCACACCGATCATCATTGGCATTCTAAGGGCAGTAAGTACCACGCAGGACTAAATTTAGCGACTTAGCATGACGTTCCAAGAACTAGTCCTTACCTTACTAGGGCTATCCTAACATATACTGTCGACACATGCCAACATTATAATCATGCTTTGATATCCCTCTTTTTGGGGTGCCATTTTCAAGTCTCCACGTGGCGTCATCAATCTAAGTTGCGACTACATTTCCTAGTACTCCTCAAAATCCACTGTCACACTGCCTATACTAGTCATTCCATGACACACGAGCATCACGCCTACACTCGACACAAGCTTTCATTTTCTCTTAAAAGGTTGCACCACCCATCTGTGCGAATTTGGATGATAGCACCCGGGACGTACACTATTTGACTCTTTTAAACCTTAACCAACAACCTGAGATCATAACCTGACCCTTAACATAATCACTACTAGAACACTAACATTTCTTTATTCTGAACTTAACTGGTTCCCCGAAGGACACCAAACTTACACCACGAAAAAGTCCTCAAAGCTCGACAATATTTCATCATCCATAACTCTCTAATCGTAGGTGCGCTCTATGAATTTATCAATACCCACCTCATGATTAGTAAGTGCTCGCAAGGACACTAGTCTACGAGATTCTATATACGGAGCACCTTAACCATTGAATACCTTAATACATCACACTAAGTTTATTTTTATTCCTCAATGACGCCACACACAATTAGTCCTATGGACACTCCAAGATGTCCTTAAACTACACTCACACTAGGATTATCCTATATTTAGTCATTACCTAGGCTGATAAAATGGGAGTTAACAATTATATAATAATATTCTCTCTCTCTCAAACAACTGTGATCGTAAGTCATGTACCAAATCACAACTAACACTACTAAGGACTTTGGGAGGATATAGGACGTCACATACAACTTATAACCTCTAGGTCTACATCACCAACATCACTAAAGATCCTATTTTTCAAAATTATATCTTATCTACCAAACCCTGATATGGAAGACTATCTAGAGTTAACTCCTAAGTCCCCTCAACCATCATTATTGCATACGCAACATACTTGCTGTAATTCGCCCGTAACTCTCATCACACTCTACGAGGTACAATTTTTGATCAAGAATCACCAAGAAACTTACTTACAACAATATTGTATTACCAACTCAAATTGAGCACACATGCATAAGTGTTTACCAACATGGTCAACTAAATCATTAATTGTCTATGACATGACAATACCCCAAGGATCGAGTTCTCCTAATCTCATCATCGGTACTAACTACCCGAGGACACCTAATCGAGGGACTTACGTCTTCTTATCACAAACCAATACTGCTTGGGCATGATACACTATTCACCTATTCTCCATGGTTGACTTTACACGATTCATGCTTCTAATTCAATAGAAGTTATTCACCATTTTCAATATCTTAATTTGCCTCTGACATCATCACAAAATGACACACAAGTACCTCACACTAAAACCCACGGGGCCTTCATTATTGCTTATACGGACACTCCAACTTACTAACATGTCTAATCAGAAACACGGAAGTGATTAACGACAACTAACTTGGTCGCATGCCACTTGGCAATGAATTACCCATCGTGCTAACCTCTTTGAATTTATCGTAAAAAATACAATCTGAAACCATCGCCAATCTAGTGTGATTGGTCCAAAACCAACATCTAAGGATCCAATACCAACCTCACCATGTCACTCCCGAAATAAACCTTGAACCTAGAGATTTGATACCATTTGTAATGCCCCAACTCGGATTTATGGGTCACCTATGGTCTACCCGATTCGACTTGAGCGTTAGGTGTGAAGTGCAATGAAATAACCTAAATAATGTTTCTAGTCCAGTTTTATTAAATTACCATTTCACCTGTTTAGCATGCGATTCCCATATTAAAATCAAGCTACGTGAGGGTCCCGTGGGAAACGTCCCCGAAATCCAAGTATACATAGCTACTAATGTAAAGTAAAAAGCGAGTACTTACGTTTATAACGCGCTCAAAATATGAAATCGCACCCAACCTGTCATAGCAAAGATGAGGGTGTGAGCCGAATGCTCAGTGAAAAATAAACAAAATGCAGTATAGAATCAAACGGCATAAAGAATACTCTAACACATTATATTTACATGCACATACACATGTAAATACACACACACACACACACACACACACACACACACACACACACACACACACTTACATGCATGAAACCGTTTTATTCTAAAACATTATTTACCCTGATTAATTTACCTTAATCTTATGAAAGAACTCCATTTTTTTTCTTGACATTCATTCCTTGATTTAACACACTCGGTTAACTACTCAAAACAAATACACATTGTTTAAGGAAAATCATTTCTTTTCTCGAAATTTCTCCTTTATTTATACAAATTCACATGAGTATTTTCGTTGAAATTCACTCTTTCAACACACACAATCATCGTGTTAGAAAATACTTATTTCCCTTTGAAATTTTTTCATAAACACACCCTTGTATTAATTATGGATTAAACGTCTTTAGGTTGCATAACTACCCATTTAATCCCTTCACTTTACCATTCATTTACTATATGGACATTAATCAATTTTTCCATTTCTTGTCCACTTTTATCCTTTACAAGAACATTTATTAATTCATTCAAATTAGGTTGTATTTTCATATATTCACCACATATCCCATTTCTTGATCTGTTCCATTTTCCATTATTTTTTTCTCGAAATCTTCCAACAACCGCACACTTTAACGGGCTCCAGACCACCGACTATGTGCACCATATGCTCTAAACAGTGATTTCGGGTTTTTCACCCTAGGGAAGGGCCATTCTTAATTTCTTCGGTGTCATCCGAGTCCTTATTAATGTTTTTTAATATTTTATAAATTTTCACATTATTCCACTTTCCCTTTTACCCGATTGAAGCCGAAACTCGGGGTTCCAACCTAACTTCTGTTACACTTAAAATCATCATTTCTTGTCCTTTTTACTCTAACATGGGTTTTATCCCAAAGTCATGTTTATTTAGGACCCTTTTTGTGTAACACGTTTTCAAAATTTTTATTTCATAAATATCTTCCACTTTATGTAAAATTATCATTTTACCAATTTGTTTCTAAACTTGTCTTTTCCTCCACTTTCACAAGTGTTATATCCCCAAAACACCTTTAAGTTACCCACACTAACTTCTTAGTGTTTTTAACACATTAACACTTTTTAACATTTGAAGTAATATTATTCTCAAGTAAAAATATCCTTATTCCATTACTTTTATTTCAAAGAAATTATTAACATCAAAGACTACATTATAAGAAAATACCATTTTCTTTATTAATACTTGTAGTTTTGAAATCTTACATTTTTATCACATTTCAACATCCATTACACACACCTTTAGGGATGAGTTCTCTAATTTCTTTATTTCATATTTAAATCCAAATAAACCTTCACTAAACTTGTTTATATGTTCATCTTTAAAATAGTACAAGTTTATATGTATGAGAATATGGAATTTAAGTCCAAAATTCCTATCAAATGGGTCTAACATGTGATTTACTTTAGAAATTTCATTATACTTGCAAAAATATATTTTTCAAGACTAAAGGACATTTTTATTCTTCAAAACTTCAACAATGTTCAATTTTTATAAAATCTTCATTTTTGCAAGAAACTTTAAGACATTTTTGACCCAAAATATCTTTACCAAGATAATAATCATTTCCAAACATTTTATTCTATAAAATATTGAATATTAAACTTCTTGAAACATATCCTTTTTAACATTCTTGAAATCTACTTTTTAATCCATTCGTTATATCATCACAAAAATTATCCTTTCTAACCAAACATGCAACTTACTCTTACAAACTCAACCATAAGACTAATACATGGAAAATATGTGACTTGTAAGTTAAGAGTAGAGTTTTTTCACCTCAATGGAGCTGAAAAAATGGTTGGATGAGGAAAAATATGTTAGAAACCCCCCCACCTCCTAAGGTGGCCTCAAGGAGGTTTCTAGACATGCTCTAAGAAAAACTCCATAAATGTCTACTTTTCTTCTTCTTCTTCTTCTTCAACCCCCGCCCCCCTAAAAAAACACCTAAAAAATTCATAGCTTTGTTCATCTATGGAGTAAATGGGTGTATTAGGCTTGAATATTGTTGTATTAGGTGGATATATGGTGGTTTGTGGTGGTGAGAGGGGAGAAAATGTTGAAAAATGGTGGAAGACCCCCTATCTTCTTACCATTCTAAATAACCCACAAGCAACCCAAACAAACCTTATACAACACCCCAAAATATTAAAATACCAATTTTGCTTAATCTGGCTCACCATAGCTAGACACCTCATCAATTAAATCACCCAAAATGTGACAGCACACAAGGGAAACTTGATTTAAAAAAATTTGCTACGATCGTTATAATGAGAACGACCTATCATTCGAACGAGAAAGGCTTCTTGTTCGAACTAGCCTACGAACGACCTTCTAACATTTCAGTTCAGGTATGTAGTGGAGTCTCATTTGATCCTCGTTCGATCTCCTCTTCGAACGTTCGGGCTTCTCATTCAAAAGACCTCAAACTCGTTCGAACGACCACTTCCTGATTTTTTTCAAACTTTTCGGTTCTCATCTTCACTCTTCCGATAATTACCATAAGGACTCCAAAATCAGGAAAATACAGATATGCCCCCAATTTTAATGATCCAAATCCTAAGGTTTCTTATGTTTACAATTTACACAATAAGAAATAATAAAATATTGGGCACGGATATTACAAAGTCCAAGTCGAGGATATAAAAGTGTGAAATCATTTCATTAGAATCGTAGGGTTATGCCTATTTATAGATACAAGTGTTTTAGGGTTTAAGGCCTTTTTCATAGTGTTTGGTCATGATCCTTGATCTTATATTTGAAGTTGTAGAATGATAGTGAAACTGTATCCGACCAGATTCAACATTATCTTCGTTGGTTTGTCTCTAGCCATTACGTAATCTTTGGATATCTTGATCACAAAGTTCTACTTGTGCCACATGTCCTACCTGATTTTTAGTCCATTCAATTGCCACCAAAATTGGGGTGCTCGGTATTTAGGCTTGGTTGACCCAATTATGCATTATTGAATTATCCATGAGTGATGTGGTATTTCTCATTAGCTGTTTATTAACTTCCACATGTCTCACGTGTGCTTAGTCGGATCATAATGATTGTAATGGTGCACATAATCCCTGTGTTTAGGGTTGTGTGTACCATAGATTTACTTCCCCAAGCAGTCACAACGCATGAAGAGCATGACCTATGGGAAGTAAGAGTGCGTATCTCTTTCAAAGATAGTCGTTACTTTAGCTGATCTTCGTCGGTAAAGGGTTAAGGGGTCTCAAATGAACCCTTATACTCATTTACTTGATTCCCAAATGTACGAAAACTCTTATTTCATTTCGCTCTCTAAGTTACAGAAAATCATTGTTCACCTTCTTTTTCTTCATATCCTTTATTTGATTATCCTTCATCCATAACCATTTCTAGGCATTTGAGGAAGAACGTCGTGACATGATACAATGATTTTAAGGCCTTTTGTATAAAGTATCTCATACCTAGCAATGTCAAGATGCAAATCTCTCCAGATGATGGACATCGACAATGAGGTATGTTTAATGATAATAGCCATAATAGAGGGGGAGTTCGTTTTCCCCTTTACCCATTATATTGGAAGTACTTCATTTATATGGAATACTTCCAATCTAAGAAAATACAAGTTTCTTCTAGATTGTAAAGGGAATAGTTTCCATAAAACCAGATTTATGGGACTAATCTAGGCTTGAATAAAAGTAGGTATTTCTATGAATTGAGGACTTATCTTGGGTCTATCACGTACCACTTTCAAGCCAAAGACAAGTCTCGTTATTTGGTAACTTGGATTCCTAGATCACAAAAGAAACTAATAAAGATGTCTTAGTGTTTTATGGGTTATTATAGGGTGAAGACTACAAATGTCTTCCTGTGCTTATTCATTGTGAATAAACTGATAGGTTTTTTGTCGTTAACTAAACTTGTTTTTATCTATTACTAATCACTCTGTACTTTTTGTTCAAATTATCATTGCAAGAAAACCCAGAGACCGAGATGTTAACCTTGAAGATCTCTAGAAATTTTAGGCACGACAAATTCTAGTCAATGTTAGACCTCGTTGGAGAGTAGCTCTTATATTTCTTGGCTACGATCAGATTGTTTCATAAACTAAGATTTTAATATCCATTCCAAAGGTCACTGTAGCTGATTACACGGTGGCCGGTGACTCTTGAATCCCAACAGATACCCCTATCCTTAATGCAGAGGCAAGAGGGGTGTACGTTGGTGAAACGCCTTTGCCCACCTATGTAATTTCTACCAATTCCAAGGAGGCCAAATTAGTGCAACAGTTTGAATATACGTTTTTGTTGAATTTTCCCCACTATTCTTATACGAAGAAGTCGGAACATTAGGTCAACTTTGGGATGCGATATTAGAGGAAGAAGGAGGTGAGGCAGGGGACTTTTGTTTTCCACCCGTTAATCACGATCTTGAAGACATAACTAGACAATTAAGATGAATTGTGGATCTTGCAACCACCCGGGCCAATATGAAGGGTGAGGGTGGGTAGCCTGATCAGGCTACCCAAATTGCTTTCGACACCAAGAAGATAATAATGTACACCCCGAAAAAGGAGAACCGTGACAAAAGGAATGAGATATATAAAGATGGGGAGCGAGAAGACGAACAAGTCAAGAGGAGGAGGATTGACAAAACTCATCCCTCCACTCTTTTGGGGGATTATAATTATCCATTGGTTATTGACCCACAAAAATAAACTTCACCACAACCATTAATGTCTAGGATTCATACTTGTGTCACTATTGACGATTCGATGTATTAGACTGTAAAAGTCAGTTATTTAATAGCTCAGGATGCCATGTTACCTAAGGGCATGACAACCTTGAAGACCATCTCCATGGAGCGCCTTCAGACGAAGGGCTCCGACACTTTTCTCTAGTAAGGCAGTTTTTAATTTGATCGTTCTAAATGTTTTGTTTTATTTTAACACGTTTAAGTTTTTATTTTTTGCCTTATATTCCATGCAGAAGATGCATGAGGCGACCTCTCGGGGGCCGATCATATGTTGAGAAGGAATAACATTCTTTATGACTAAGCTAACATTATAAAGAATAGTCTGACTGACAAAAACAACAATGTCATCGATCTTGAAGGAAAACTCAAGGAGGAAACCACCTATAAGGAGAAGGTGGTGAAGGAGGGCGATCTTCTTCAGTTATAGTTCAACAGAGTTTGTGAAACCTAAAGCATTTTAAGTATTATATCATCAATTCAACCAAGACCTTAAGTTCAAAAGCATTGCAATAAAGATAAAAACCATTTATACAAGCTAATGAACAACTACTATCCAACTTCAAACTATGAAAATAAAGACAAGTCAAAACATGCTCCTAATCAATATAGAGGTGATGTTTAACCTTAAAGCCAAGCCATGCTTTTACATGTCACTAAACAATGTAAGGATACAAGTTTAAGCAAGCCAATAACAAACAAAAAAACTCATGAGATCCAAAGTCATCAAATCATCCATACCACAGACTAATGAATAAAGAAAGGAATAAATATGAAAATCAAGAACAAATATATGCAAGTTCCATGATCCAAAGAACCAAGTCAACCAAGAAACAAGCCTAATTTCAAGAGAAATACTCTGAGCCAAGTGATCAAAATATTCAAGAAAAGTTATTCCTAAGTTCCAAAGGTTTAGGTGATTTTGTAAAGAAGTATACAATCTCATAAAATCAAGTACAACCTCAAACCTTCGTTATAAAATCATCCTCAAACTTCCCCTAATGTTTGAGATCACTGGGACAATATTTTTGACAACATGGATTTGACTTCAAGATTTTCTACAGGGGTATAATTAATTATATAGCCTACTCCACAACCCATTATTTTAGGCCAAATGGGGCTATTTTTTTATTGGACTAAAAATTCGAATGAAGAAGTTTTCAAAATGATTTCTCTACACATAAAGTCAACTTCAAGGGTATTTTAGTCAATATTTTTAAGAAATATTTTTTGAAATTCAAATTCCCCAAGCCTATTAAATTACAAAAATACCTTATAACGACTAGTTTTTTAAAAATCCTATAAAATACCCTTTTGTCTTCCATTCAACACACACATGCTATAACAATATCATCCCATGATTGAAAGACCTGTTAGCATGTTTGTAATCCTTGTTTTAGTTTCTCGACAAAGAAACCCAACCCCAAACCCATTTGGAAGTTTTAAAAATAAAAAACAAAATTAAAGACAAAGATTAAAGAAAATTTACTTGAGCTAAGTTCCAATCTAAACCTCTTCTTTAACAAAGATCCCAATACCTTACCCACTTGTGCTAAAGATTCAAAGACTAACCCTCATAATCATTGTACTCGAGATTGTTTGAAAGTTTACTTTTCAAGAGAGAGAAAGTAAACCCATTTCACCGTTGTTGCTTATTGAAGCAAAGTTTGTTTTACACTTTGGTTATAAAAGTTATTGTTGTTACTACTGATGTTCCCTAAAAGTACTTGACAACTCAGAGACACCAACCTCAGCGTATGCTAGGGCCGAGGTAACGAAGGCTCCTGACTGACAACCATCATCCTCGTCCTACATAAGGTCGACTATGGCCGACATGACTGGACACCTCATTGGCGGGCATCATCAGAGACCAGATCTACCTCGTTCGTCAACCTCGATTGGAAATAAGTTGAGGTAGTAAGGACCACCACCATCATGATCATCCTCAACTGGGAATCAACCGACATTCCACCTACTACAACATAACCTCGGCCCAGGCCGATGTTATAATTCTAACTGCCTTACCTCGGCTTTCCTATCGAGCCGAGATTATTATGAGTAACCTCGAATAGTGCAGCAGCCAGACTTCACCAACCTCGTACTCTTCCAAGCCGAGGTTGGTACTAATCGAAGACGGTCGAGATTTTACACACACGTGTATAACTTGGAACACGTGGACAAATCTGTTGTAATCGAATTATTCCCTCCACGTGAGGTAATATTGAGGTCATCATTACTGAGTTGAGATCAGCCAGATGTCACTCTAATAATGGCTCGATGCTCATGCACATGCTCATTGTATGCTTGAGGGGTACATTATACCCCCCAAGCACTATATATAGGGGTCATCTTCTACCTTGTAAAGGGATCCAAAATTAAAACCCTAGCTAAAACTCTGTCAATTTCACAATAGAGAGAGAAAGCTTGAGAGATTGTATCCATGGCCGTTAGTGCCTTATTTCAGTGACCTTATTCACTCACTTTCACATTGGATGTAGGCTTAATTGGCTGAACGACTTTAACATTTGTGTTCATCCGTTTCTCCTCATCTCTATCTTTTATACGTGTATGTTCCTGTTCTACCATTGTTATAACTAAATTGAGCTTACGAACACCTTGAAGGGTGGTACTATTTCCAGCATCATCATTTTGGCACCGTCTATAGGAACGAGAAGCTATCTCTTCCTCATTTTCTGTTTACCCTCACCGGAGACTCTCGTGGTGAACCAGGTCTCACCCCTTGCGTGGAGCTGTTTCACCATTGAAATAGGTCCATTAAGGTACTAAGCTCATCTACTTCACAAGCTCATTAGTGTTAACATATGGCATCAAAATTACCACCACCTCTTCGACCGCCTGGTGCTGGAAGACCTAGTTCTAGCCAGGCACCGCCTCAGTCTGAAATAGCGGAGGTGGAAGTAGCCTTGAGGTCTTTGGCTGCAACGCAACAAGCAATGAAGGAGCAATTTACATAACTCAGTTAAAATATGATGAGACCACCTGGGGTCTCACCGGAGATGATTACTTCAGCAGCTGTTCAACTCCATCTTGAGGCTAAAGGACCACAACAGGCATCGCGAAAATACCAACCTATACCTCAGCGGAGGAGGGACGTTGCTGACCCTAGGCGTTTGCATCTGGGGAGGCAAGAACACCCTTTCCCTGAGGATAGGTATGATGATTTGGAGGTAGAAGACTCTCCAAAAGATTGTTGGGAGCCATATGAGGTTTTAAATAACACAGTGCATCCTATCCAGCAGAGCTGAGGTTGTGAAGGCAGAAGAGGTGAAGGAGCCCAACAAAGAGGATCAACTTTTAATCGATTGAATAGAGGGTCGGCCTTTGAAATGATCGACCCAGTAAATGACCTAAGATAGAGGTTACTCAGGTCGAGAAGTGCAGCCGTCTCATAAAGGGAAGAGGGGGAAAGTCGGCCTCATCAAGGACGACCCCACATAGGATGAGGTAGGGACCAGGAAGAGGTCAACAACCGACGTCTTGCTACGGCTGGGTAACCCTCAGTCCACCCATTGGAGGTGGCTGGAGACAACCTCGGCCAGGCCGACGTTGCAAGACCATGGAATGAATCCATCCAACGTCTTGAGGAAAAGATAGGAGACCTCATCAAAAGTCAAAACCCAATGCAAAGAGGTTTCTCAGAGGGCTCTCCATTCGTGGCTAAGATAGTGAGCTTCCCAACCCCTGCCAAGTTCAAGACACCTATGGTTTCACCCAAGTATGATGGTAGCACCAACCCTATACATCATATTGAGATGTACCAGTCTATGGCGAACATTTACTCAATACCAAATGAGATAAAGTGTCGGGCCTTCTCCGGGACTTTAACAAGAGCTGCACACATCTGGTTTACCTCTCCTTCGAAGAACTCAATAGAGAACTTTTAGGGCTTGGCTGAACGTTTCATCCACAATTTGTGTTTTGGGGTAAGACCACAAAAGAAGACCACTTATCTGCTATATGTCAAACAAGGTAAGAATGAGAGCCTAAGATACTACATCGCAAGATTTAACAAAGAAAAACTAGAGGTTGAAGATTATGAAGAGAATATAGATATGAACTCCTTCATAGGAGGTCTTTAGAAAGGAAAGTTATTGTGGAAGCTCGCAGAAGACCCTCCCAAGTCCATGGTAGAGTTATTGGCAACTATAGGTAAGGTCATGAACGCTGAAGAGGCCATGGACGCAAAATATGAGGATAAGAACGGAAGTGGCGACGGGAAGTTCCAAAGAAAGAAGGACGAAAAGAAGAGGTCAACTGACGACAAGTTTGCACGCTATACCCCTCTAACTGTGAGCTGCGAACACATCCTCAATGAGATCAAGAATGATCGGTCTCTGAGATGGACAGAGAAGTGTAAGGCTCTTCCGCATAAGAGGAACAAGAACTTGTGGTGCGAGTTCCACCAGGACCATGGCCATGTGACAGACAAGTGCTTCGCCTTAAAGGATGAGATCGAGAAGATGTTAAAATTCAAAAATTTGAGGAAGTATGTTGATGGCAAAGCTCTTAAGTGGGGAATAGATGACCCTAAAAAGAAGAGAAATGACAGATGTCGTGATGATACTTCAGCAAGAAGAGACGATGAATCGGATGGTGATGATGAAGACGATCCAGACCTCCCACCAAAAAATGACCCTGCCCTGGTGAAGAGGATTGGTACGATCTCCTTCGGTGTTAGCACCATATGCGGAGGACTTGCAGGGGGTCGCTCTGAAGTGGCTGACCGAAAAACTCATGTGGCAGAGGCAAGTCAGTGGCCAAAATAGAGGTGGTAAATTTGACGTCTTCAGAGTCCAAGTAGAAGAGAAAGAAAGTGAATATGGACACTCTTATAGTCGGGTTCTCCCAACTCTACTTCAAAGTCATCTTAGCTCCGCATGATGATCCTTTGGTAATTACAACAAGAGTACATGGATGCGAGGTACAGAGAATTCTTGTGGATGGATGAAGTTCAGTAGATGAGATGTTCTAGCCTTATTTCAAAAGCCTAGGCCTTAGCAGGGCCAAGTTGGTACCCTATCATCATCCATTAATGGGCTTCAGTGACAAAAAAGTCCATCCATTGGGCATGTATGAGATGGACGTGCGAATGGGAGATAAGTGGCCTAAGAGGTTGACCCGGAAGATTAATTTTTTCGTTATGGATGAAAACGTCTTATCGGCCTATAACCTCATCATAGGAAGAGTATCCCTTAAGGAGTTTGAAGTCATACCATCGACTGTCCACCAGATGCTAAAATTCCTGACCCCCCTATGGGGTATGGGAAGTACAGGGTGACCAGATCGTAGCACGAGAATATTACTTCAACTCAGTCGGAGAGAGAGAGGACCATAAGAGAGAAACCACAACGTATAACATTGATACACTTGACTCTAGAGATGAAACAAAGTTGAATAAAGGAGAGGCCGCGGAAGAGGTAGAATCCATCGTCCTCAATAAGGACGAATCGGAAAAAACCATCCAGGTCGGCAAGGCCTTAAAAGCGGAGATCAAGGAAGAACTGATAAATTTCTTGAGGAAGAGGCAGAGTGTCTTCGCTTGGAGACACGCAGACATGCTTGTCATCGAATCAGAGGTTATGTGCCACAAACTCAATGTGGCAGAAGATGCTATGCCAATCAAATAAAGATGAAGAGTTTACTCTAGGGAGAAGTATGACGTCATCAGAGAAGAGGTCAGGAAATTAGAAGGGGCATAATTCATCAGGGAGGTTATATACCCAGAGTGGTTGTAAAACGCTGTCATTGTGCCTAAGGCCAATGGAAAATGGAGGATGTGCGTAGATTTCACTGACCTGAACAAGTCTTGCCCTAAAGACAGTTATCCCTTACCCCAGATCGATCAGATGGTAGATGCCACAGTAGGGCATGAGCTCATGAGCTTTATGGACGCGTATTCTGGCTATAACCAGATATTCATGGATGCTGAAGACTCAAAGAAGACAACCTTCATCATCGACAAGGAGGCATATTGTTATAAGGTTATGCCCTTTGGCTTGAAAAATGCAGGGGCAACATATCAACGTCTTGTGAATAAGATATTTGAAAATTAAATAGGCAAGACTATGGAGGTGTATGTAGATAATATGTTGATGAACAGCTTAAAGACCTGCACTCACGTGGCAGACCTAGAAAAGACCTTCGATACCATGGACTTATACAAAATGAAACTCAATACCGCGAAGTGTGTCTTCGGGGTAGGAGCTGGGAAATTTCTTAGATTCATTGTCAATCAGAGGGGAATATAGGCGAACCCTGAGAAGATCAAGGCTTTGCTTGACATGAAGACACCAAGAAGTATCAAGGACGTTCAGAGGCTCACTAGAAGAGTAGCTGCTCTCAACAGATTTGTTTCCAGAGTGACGGATAAGTGTCATTCGTTCTTTAAGGTGCTTAGAAAATCCTTCGAATGGGACAAAGAGTGTGATGATGCTTTTAACCAGCTCAAGTCCTACCTCGAATCTCCCCTACTCTTATCTCGGCCCATAATGGGAGAAAAGTTATATGTTTATCTAGTAGTCTCTGAGTCAGCTATAAGTACGACCATAGTACGGGAAGACGTTGGGGTGCAAAGGCATGTGTACTTTAATAGTAAGGCCCTTCAGGGGTCTGAAAAAAACTATCCTCGAATGGAGAAGTTGGCCTACACTTTGATACATGCTTCTAGGAAGATGAATACCTACTTCCAAGCCCACTCTATGGTCATCCTCACTGAATCCCCACTAAGGCAGGTCCTCTAAAAACCTGAGAAATCAGGTAGATTGATGACATGGGCTATTATATTGGGAGAGTATAACCTTACTTATTAACCCAGGGTGACCATTAAAGGGAAGGCACTTGCATATTTTGTTGCTAAGTTCACTTGGGAAGAGATTAAAGTTGAGAACAATCCAGTGATCGCAAAGGGATCAAATAGTAACGTCTTCCAAGAATCGGAAGGGTTGTGTCCAACAAAGCCAAAAATGGAATAGCTGAGAATGAGGAGGATAGGTACCTCTTCAAGCGAGGAAACCTATTATAGGGGAGCTTCTCCTCGAACGAAGACGTATGGAACCTCTTCGTGGATGGGTCTTCTTACGAAAATGGGAGCGGTGCAGGGCTGATACTCTCACCTATGGATGGTACCAACATTGAATATGCACTAAGGTTCAACTTTAAGGCATCAAATAATGAGTCAGAATATAAGGCCATGATTGCATGCCTCTCCTTGGCAAAAACCCTTAGGGTTGGACGACTCCCACTTCATAGCGACTCAAGGTTAGTTGTCAACCAAATGTTTGGAGTTTTTGAGGCTAAGGATGAAAGGATGGCCAGATACCTGAAGAGGGTAAGAATGATGCTAGAAGGTTTTGAAGAAGTAAAGATGAATAGGGTACCTCGACAAAACAACAGCCACGCAGATGCGCTAATAAGGTTGGCTTCAATAATGAGGATATACATTAGAAGGACAGTACCAGTCGAGATCCCGCTCAAGCCAACCATTGAAAAAGAAGAGGTTAGTAACCCTTGCCTTAATTTGAACCTAGGGGACTCATGGATGGACCCCCTTATCAGATATATTAGAGAGGGAGAACTTTCAGAATCAAAGCTAGAGAGGAGGAAACTGAGGTATAGAGCTGCAAAGTTCTCAATAATAGGAGATGTCTTATATAAGAAAGGATTTCTATTACCTCTCCTCAGATGTGTTCATCCCACAGAAGTTCCCGACGTCCTACAGGAGGTACACGAGGGTTCTTGCTCCAGTCACATAGGAGGAAGACCTTTGGCCAAGAGGATTATTACGCAAGGATACTGGTGGCCAACCTTGGCTAAGGATGTTGTAGCTTACGTGAAGAGGTGTGAGAAATGCCAAAGATTCTCCACTATCCCACATCAACCTCATCAGCCTATGACGTCAATAAGTTCTCCTTGGCCATTCACAGTATGGGGAATTGACTTGGTGGGTCCTTTACCAAGATCTGCGAACAACTACAGGTTTTTGATAGTTGCTATTGACAACTTATCCAAATGGGTAGAGGCCGAGCCGATGATCACAATTACAGAGAAAAAGACCTTCCAATTTATTTGGAAGAGCATCATATGCAGACATGGCCTCCCTAATACCCTCATCTCGGACAACAGAACCCAGTTCAAGAATTCTTCCTTGGAAACGTATTGAGAGAGAGTTGGGATTAAGCAATTTTTCTCTTCTCCCAGCCGACCACAGGCAAACGGTCAAAATGAAGTCACGAATAGAAAAATCCTTGATGGGATCAAGAAGAGGTTAGAAGAAGCTAAGGGGAGATGGACTGATGAGGCTTATGCTGTGTTATGGGCCTACAGAACAACGACTAGGACACCAACAGGGGAGACCCCATTCATGTTAGCACATGGCTCAGAGGCCGTCATACCAACAGAGATAGGACTCCCCACTCACAGGGTTCAAACCTATAACCCCGAGAAGAATGGGGAAGAGAGAATACTTGACCTAGATTTAATTGAGGAAAGAAGGGAAGATGCAGAGATCAAGCAGGCAGCCTACCAGGAGAGAACAATAAAGTTCTATAATCAAAGGGTAAAATCAAGACCCATAGCCGTCGATGACCTAGTGCTGAAGAAGACATTGCAGAAGGCAAACAAGCTTCATCCAAATTGGCATGGCCCTTACAAAGTGATCAAGGAGGTTGTACCCGGGACCTACAGACTGGCAAAACCTTGAGGGGAAACCTTTTTCCAATCCATGGAATGCTGATCATTTGAAAAAGTACTACATATGATGTTGCAATGATTCCTATGTAAATGTATCATCTTATGAAGAGATTATTAATGAGAAGATCAGTTCTTGTGTCAACTCTTAGTTCATTATACATTAATGGTAAAACTTATGGGAGTAACATCTTAGTTGATGGCCTCAGACCTTAAAACATCATAATTGGGTGAAAAGGTCTGAGGTGAATATCATACTTGGATGACCTCAGACCTTAAACATCATTTATTTGGTGAAAAACTTATGGGGGTAACATCTTAGTTGATGACCTCAGACCTTAAAACATCATAATTTGGATAAAAGGTCTGAGGTGAAAATCATACTTGGATGACCTCAGACCTTACAACATCATTAATTTGGTGAAAAACTTATGAGGGTAACATCTTAGTTGATGATCTCAGACCTTAAAATATCATAATTTGGTGACAAGGTCTAATGTGAACATCATACTTGGATGACCTCAGACCTTACAACATCATTAATTTGGTGAAAAACTTATGGGGTTAACATCTTAGTTGATGACCTCAGACCTTAAAACATCATAATTTGGTGACAAGGTCTGAGGTGAACATCATACTTGGATGACCTGAGACCTTAGAACATCATAATTTGGTGAAAAGGTCTGAGGTGAACATCATACGTGGATGACCTCAGACCTTAAACATCATTTATTTGGTGAAAAACTTATGGGGGGTAACATCTTAGTTGATGACCTCAGACCTTAAAACATCATAATTTGGTGAAAAGGTCTGAGGTGAACATCATACTTGGATAACCTCAGACCTTACAACATCATTAATTTGGTGAAAAACTTATGGGGGTAACATCTTAGTTGATGACCTCAGTCCTTAAAACATCATAATTTGGTGACAAGGTCTGAGGTGAACATCATACTTGGATGACCTTAGACCTTTAAACATCATTTATTTGGTGAAAAACTTATGGGGGTAACATCTTAGTTGATGACCTCAAACCTTAAAACATCATAATTTGGTGACAAGGTCTGAGATGAACATCATACTTGGATAACCTCAGACTTTAAAACATCATTAATTTGGTGAAAAACTTATGGGGGTAACATCTTAGTTGATGACCTCAGACCTTAAAACATCATAATTTGGTGACAAGGTCTGAGGTGAACATCATACTTGGATGACCTCAGACCTTAAACATCATTTATTTGGTGAAAAACTTATGGGGATAACATCTTAGTTGATGACCTCAGACCTTAAAACATCATAATTTGGTGAAAAGGTCAGAGGTGAATGTTGATGCCACTAAAATGCAGATAAATGATGAGGGTGAGATTGAAGATGAAGATAAACATTCACATCAAACATATAAGAGACAAAGGTTTTTAAAGTGGTTCGGCTATGAATAAAGCCTACGTCCACTGTTATTTTATTCCCAGGGGTTTACAATAGCACCATAAGGTGTAGAGAGAGAAAGGATGTGTATCTTGTGTATGGTGTTTCTAGGTTCTCCCACTGTCCCCCTTTTGGCTAAGGGAATACATGTATTTATAGTGATGGGAGATAAAGAGATTCATTGTATGTAGACATTTATGTCTACATTCAACGAATCTAATTGTTGAATTGCTTGGTATGCTATGTGTTGTCAACTATTAATACAATATAAATGTACATTAAGGCTCATTAAATACGTTGCCATCTTCATTAATGGACATTAAATGCATAGTTATCCTTTGATCTTCCTGGTTGATATACCGACCAAATCTCCTCGGGTGCCGACTAACTCTCCTCGGGTGACGACCAACTCTCCTCGGGGGCCGACCAACTCTCCTCGAGTGCCGACTAATTCTCCTTGGGTATTGACCAACTCTCCTCGGGTGCCGACTAACACTCCTCGGGTGCCGACCAACTCTCCTCGGATTCCGACCAACTCTCTTGGGTGTCGAATATTACCACGTAGGATGACATGTGTCCTTTTCTGATTGGTCCTCGTAGATGGAGAATTTTTGCGTTAACAGAAGCCCCCAATGCTCCATGCTTGATGGTTTACTTGAAAGGATGGAGTATTTATTCTGCAGTGTTGCTCGGTGCTCGTGAAATTCTTGATCTACCTTCTTGAATTGTTCAACATAAAGTGCATTTTCTCCTGGATGACATATGATGCAGGATGATCGATGGTTGCTAATATTTCTTTTGAGGAACTCCATGTGCTATGTATCACCCCTAAGAATTTGGATGCATCCATGCCATAGTATGCAGCTTGTAGCTTATCATAATCTTTAAGTATGTTGATTGGTTTGCTAGCCGACCAACTGCCTCCTGTGCCGAGAAACTGAGTGCTAACTTCACGTGCTTGATTCTTCTGATTTATGATCCTCTGAATACTTTGTCGAGTAACATACTATCTTTTGAACCCAACTCTTCAATCTGATTAGTACCAAGCTAGTGGTGGACTTCGAAATATTTTCATACAACTTCATCTTCAATGTTGGTCGTGAGACTAGTAGTAAAGATCTCAGTGATGTAGATGCTGAATTTGACTTCTGAACTTCAATAGTATGTGCATAATAACTCCTGAATATGCCTCCTGAACTTCTGAATGCACTTCCTGAACTTCTGAATACGCCTCATGAACTTCAATATACCTCCTGAAATTCAATATTCGTCCTGAACTTCAATAGCCTCCTGAACTAATTCTCGAGCAAGAAAAACAACTTCTGAATGATAATTAGTCGCGGCCCCGACTATGTAAGTTTATGGAGTTGAATTTGGTGCTTGACTGTATGATGTTATGAGAATGTGCCACCGAATGAACAACTGAATTTTTAATAGAATCCCCCAAGTGTGGAATGTGAACTTTGAATGCTTTTTTCTTGATCGCTTTCACATACTCATACTTTGTTTAAATAAAATGTTTCCGACCAACTGTAGTTGACAACTTCTTATTTCCGACCAACCTAAGCTGACATTTTTGGAAATAGATTTACTTCCCAACCAACCTTAGTTGGCATTTTTGGGAATAGATTTACTTCCTAACCAACCTTAGTTGGCATTTTTAGGAATAGATTTACTTCCTAACCAACCTTAGTTGGCATTTTTAGGAATAGATTTACTTCCCAACCAACCTTAGTTGGCATTTTTAGGAATAGATTTACTTCCTAACCAACCTTAGTTGGCATTTTTAGGAATAGATTTTCTTCCCAACCAACCTTAGTTGGCATTTTTGGGAATAGATTTTCTTCCCAACCAACCTTAGTTGGCATTTTTGGGAATATATTTTTGATAATAAATGATAGAGACTTCCTCGGAGCTGACCAACAGATTGTTGGGAATAAGATATAATGAATGCTGGAGACTTCCTCGGAGTTGACCAACAGATTGTTGGGAATAAGATATAATAAATGCTGGAGACCTCCTCGGAGCTGACCAACAGATTGTTGGGAATAAGATAATATAAATATGCATAGACATAAAGAATGATTTAGAATAATAATAAACTGTCTTGCTGATCTGTCGAGGCAACATTGCATAATGCCTAATAAGAATGATATTTTCCAGAATATAAGAAAATGGCCGAGTACTTTGCCGAGCCTGAATATAGTTAAGAATTACCCCGACCAACCATCTGTTGGGGGTGAAATATAATAAACGTTATAGTTCTTCCTCGGAGCTGAATATGAATATCTCGTTGAGTTCCTTGTTGAGATGAATATACAATATGAATCCCAAGGGATATATAGAATAATTTGTACGTGAGCCGATATCTCCGAGCAATAATAAAATATATAATGCCTCGCTGAGGTTAAATGATAATAGTTTCCAGATTGTTTCCGAGCATTCGTCGGCGTTGAGTCTTGTACCTGTAAAAATTAATATCTTGCTCTACCATATGTGTAGGCTGAATTGATTAGTCATGAGAATAATTTAATCATTCAATAAATATATGATAGGTATATGCTCGAGAAATTAAAATATTAATTTCAAAAAATGAAATAATATATGTTGGCTGATATGTCGAGGCAAAATTGCCTGATGTCGAGCAATACTAGTTTCCAGAGGTTTACGAGAGCTTTCGTCGGGATTTAATGTCGTCCCTATGAAATCTTAATAAGCTGCCCGAGCACCTGTCGAGACTAGATAAAATAATTATTGTCATGAGAAAAATTATTCAGCCAAATAATATGTGATGTGTATCAGCATAAGGCAATAAAAATTTCAAAATATGAAATAATATGTTTTATGCCAAATGTGTGTGAGATGGACAAATTATTATTAGATGTGCGCCATAAATAAGACGTAGAGTTTTTTGTAAAGTTATTTAATCTCCAACAACTAATCAGGTATAAGTTGATGTTTGAAAATTATTTATCACTTGGCTTTAAAAATATATATATATATTTTTACAAGAGGTGGGTAATGGTTTTTCAGGTGAGAGAAAATTATTTTTTATATTGATCCCTTCCTATTCCCTATTTGGAGAGATAAAAATATGCTGAATGATCGAAGTTATTACCAAATTTATATAAAAAATCAATCAATGAGACTTTATTGACATAGATGGAAGATGAACCAAATTAAGTATATAGTTCATAAAAATGAATGCAAAGAGACTCAAACTTGAACAGAGAGAAAATAGATCTGGGTCATGATTTCCATGAGAAAACTTTTTATTGTCTTTAACCTTTTCCCATTCTTTGATTAAAAATATGATGGGAATTTGAATAGACATCAAAGATCTTACAAAATTTGTAATGAAAATTATCAAATCTTACCACCGTCATATATGTTGGTATATGTAATCATTTAAAATATTTATTCCATGATATAAAATTGAAACTTGAGAATCAAGAAAAAAGTTATGATTTATGAAATCCATTATTTTCCAGATTTCTAAATAAGAATCAATCTAACAGTTATGATTTTAAAATCATGATATGCAATATTTTGCAGATAAAAATTGGACAATTAATATATGTATATAAACATAAAAATCATGATTGAATCAAAAGATGTACGTATAATATATAATTGATTATACATAGAGAAAATAAAAAACTTAGCTTTTGATGGAGAACAATGCTTGTAACACGTTCCCACAGATGGCGCCAATCTGTTGAAGACAGAAAATGGCCACTGTCATTTTAGTGGCGTGAACAGCAGATAAATGATGAGGATGAGATTGAAGATGAAGATAAACATTCACATCAAACATATAAGAGACAAAGGTTTTTAAAGTGGTTCGGCTATGAATAAAGCCTACGTCCACTGTTATTTTATTCCCAGGGGTTTACAATAGCACCATAAGGTGTAGAGAGAGAAAGGATGTGTATCTTGTGTATGGTGTTTCTAGGTTCTCCCACCGTCCCCCTTTTGGCTAAGGGAATACATGTATTTATAGTGATGGGAGATAAAAAGATTCATTGTATGTAGACATTTATGTCTACATTCAACGAATCTAATTGTTGAATTGCTTGGTATGCTATGTGTTGTCATCTATTAATACAGTTGTGACACCCCGACTAATTAAATACCGGGTAGATACTCCTTTATAAAATCAATTCAAAATGCCAAGTTGGCTCAGTTAATAGCATCACTGTCGAAAACATTTTATTATTACTAACCACCTAGTATTTAAAAAGCAAGTTGCCAAATTTTAATTTAAGTCTGATTAACATGCAATAAGTAAAATGAAGAAATAAATAACATCATTCACCATACTGAAGTAAACTGAATAATCATCACATAACTGTAAATAAAGTCTGGAGGAAAAACTCCTCACTATAATCCCATAACTGAAATAAATAAACTGAAACAATACATGCTAAGGTCTGAAAACTGAAATATAAAAGATGTCTCTAAAGAAATGGGCAACATGCCCTACAACTGATAGATGGTGACTCTGGAATCCAAAAGATAGAAGTGTCTACATGAAAATCCCTGTAGCTTCCACAAGCAGCTACAACTCGTCACCTGAATGAGTATCCTATGCTTGGTGTCCTTGTGGCTGGGCACCTAAAATGGTTTTACAAAGAAAAAGAGATTTGAAAAGCAAACGGGTCAGAGCCCGAATGTGGAGTTATATTTTAAAAACCTCCAAGTGCTTTAAAACATTTAAAATATTAAATGCAAAGTACATGTTAGGACGTACACTCGCATGATATCCTCACCTCTCGTCTAACTGTGCACTCCTAACGTAAGTACCCATCTATAACGACCCATACTACTAGCTAACTGACAACATAACTAGCTAGACTGCCAAAGGTTCTACCCCTATTACTCGGTTCCATTTAACATAACAACGCTCGTAATTAAATAGAGGTTTAACGTAAACTCAGTTACTAAATATGCCATTGATATATAACTATCAGTTAACTCATTATATATCTCGAAACAATACCGTAATATTTTTACAACATTAACATGAGGATTCCCATTAATATAATGTATATTATTCATATCATAAATATACAATACAAGCACCCCACAATCTAAGCTGTAGTGCACACATACTCTGCTATCCATCCCGGTACATCACGTACATAAGGATTACATATTCCGAATCTCTTAGGAATAGTTTACCGATAACAACATCACAAATAATGGAGGAGAACACAGTCACCATCACATGGGTCACGCACATACCTACGCTCCCATGATCAGCGGACTTATTAATATCACAATAAGTCTTTCTATGACCTATGTTCATCGAGGTACCAGTCTATATCCCCCCCGTAGGCACACAAGGATTAGAGGGTCCTAAGCGAACGCAACCTCCCGTGATAGCAAGTATGGTAGGTATGTCATACACACAATCCATATACTAATACTAAGTAAACACACATCTTAGTAATACCGTATTTTAATCGTAGTACGTATCGCATTCTCGTACTAACTATAATTATAAAATTTATACTAATCCGATTTGTGATTATACGCGCTATAATTTCTCACGTCGTAATAGACACTCACGTCTCATCCCAAACCGTCCATGTAATACAACTCTCGTATATAATTTACTTCTCATAATTGCCCAAAAGTCCCAATTCTATCACTATATCATCAAGGGAATGCTAACTCTACCCTTGAACCCGTTTCCGGGACTCCCAAAAGTCAAAATAGTTCTAAAAGGACCAAACTGTCAACTCGTTAGAAGTTTCGTTCGAACGAGGATGTTCGAACGAGATCCTTCTGTCAACTCGTTAGAAGTCTCGTTCGAACGAGGCTGTTCGAACGAGATCCCAGTTCGTTCGAACGAACTGTTCCTTCTAACGATATCTCGTTCGAACGAGATCACTTCTCGTTAGTAACGACTGGTCAACTCATTAAAAGCTCGTTCGAACGAGCTCGTTCGAACGACCTGGGGGCTGCTTCTAACGAGCTACCAGTTTCGGCCCAGATTTTTCCCATCTCGTTTTTTCACCATTTTTATCACTTCAATCCTTCTCCAAAATTCGTTCTAACCATGATTTAAGTCCTCTAATCATACTAAAAAATGCTTAGGTCATAAACTAACGTCTTTTAAGGCAATAAGGCATCCTAAACATCATTAAATCCCAAGATTTTATACTTTTCCCCAATATCATCAAGAACATGAACCCTAGATATATATCAATATCAAATTCCAGAATTTAATTCGTTTTTCTTTCACCCAATCATGTATTAACATCAGATTAATTGTCTCCAAACTATTCTACATGCAATTCTCTTCACAATTTCTCAAGTTCTATGATCTAAACTACATGGGTTTTCATATTTATCAAGAACAAACCATAAATCCGAATTTTCTATCATGGAAAGAACATTTGCTGAAATTAAACATAATTAAACCACTTGCCTTGGTTTGATTTCTGATTTGGTGTAGGTTTGGTGAAGATTCTGCAGAGTTTCCTCTCTCTCTAAGTTCCTTCTCCAATGGTGGCTCAAGGTGGCTAGGGTTTGATTTGGGGAAGATTGTAAACCTAATGTTAGCCTCCGTAGCTTAAAGGGTTAATAAGAGTTGGTTATGGGCTTAGTGGGTCAATATCCACATCAGATTTAATTAACCAATTTTCGTCACTTTTAATTCCTCAAAATGTAAAATTACCAAAATACCCCTTTAAGTTACCGGTATGGTCTAAAAATACCCCGGGACCCAAACTATTCCCCCGGCTAGTGTTTTCTGACTATCTCGATCCTTCCGGACGCGTTGGCGCACTCAAAATGACCATATGGATTATAGATTTTAAATTCACTTTTATTATCAAAATATTATACCGTGACGCGGCGGTCCCACGCGTCTCAACAAAATTTCTAAAATGGCGTATATAAATCCCACAAAAATTTTTATAATACCAAGTTCATATATAATCATATATGCACATAATCAAATACTAACTCGCATCACATTAGTATTTTTAACCCGGATTAATTTCCAATTAATAGGCATTTAATTAATTAATCCCAAAAATAAATATAGCCAAAAGTACGGGGTATTACAACAGTATAAATGTACATTAAGGCTCATTAAATGCGCTCCCATCTTCATTAATGCACATTAAATGCATAGTTATCCTTTGATCTTCCTGGTTGATATGCCGACCAACTCTCCTCGGGTGTCGACTAACTCTCCTCGGGTACCGACCAACTCTCCTCGGGTGGCGACTAATTCTCCTCGGGTATTGACCAACTCTCCTCGGGTGCCGACTAACTCTCCTCAGGTGCCGACCAACTCTCCTCGGATGCTGACCAACTCTCCTGGGTGTCGAATATTGCCACGTAGGATGACATGTGTCCTTTTCTGATTAGTCCTCGTAGATGGAGAATTTTTGCGTTAACAGTGAACATCATACTTGGATGACCTCAGACCTTACAACATCATTAATTTGGTGAAAAACTTATGGGGGTAACATTTTAGTTGGATGACCTCAGACCTTAAACATCATAACTTGTTGACAAGGTCTGAGGTGAACATCATATTTGGATGGCCTCAGACCTTAAACATCATTAATTTGGTGAAAAATATTTGAGGGTAACATCATACTTGGTTGACCTCATACCTAATAACCATTAATTTGGTAAAATGTTACAAGGTTAACATCATAGTTTAGTAATAAAGACACTGATGCACGACATGTAAAGCATTCGAAGGCAAGAGAAGCAAAGTTCTCCTCAGTGAATGGTATAGCACAAAGAAGTTAGAATTACAAGTCAAAAGATAATAGAAAATGTATTCATAGGTTACAGACCGATATAAATCCGAAATAAAAAATTACAGATGAAAGTTTCATAAAATACAGCCTAAGTGTCTGCAATATCAGGGTTAGTGGCAATGCCCCCACTTCCTTGGCCGATGTTGGTCACTTCTACCCCATCGTCCTGAGGATTAACGTCTTCAGTCCTTGTATCCTCTGGTTGAGTAGTCTCGGCAGGCGAAACACCTCCTTCCTCCTTGACCTCTTGTAAGGCCTGAACAAACCAAGGATCAACATATCCCAGACCAATGAAGTCAGAGGCTACCAGGCTCCCCGACTCTTTCTCTTTCATTGCAGCCCATTTTCCAGTGGCCTTAACACCCCTTTTGTGGTATTCAAAACCAAAGATGACGAACTCATCAGAGACCTTATAGTCCTCTAAGATTTTCTCCGAGGCGTCATCCAGAGCAGCCTTCACAGTGATATCAACCTGGTGTTGGAGAGAGTCAGCCTGGGTCTTTAGAGAAGAGATGTGATGCTTTTTAAACTTGCCCATGTCCTTCTCCAACTACTTGGAATTAGCTTCAGACTACTATGGGGAGGCCTTCAGACGCTCCACCTCAGCGTTCAAATCGGCCTCAGTCTTCTAGGACTCTCTGCCCTTCTCAATCAGAGGGAGCTTCCTCAGGGTCCAGTCAACGAACTGGTGCATGGTGAGAAGACCCTGCGAAGCATATTAGGACACATGAGTTCAAGAGATAATATGATTCAAAGCCTATGTTACACTTAAAAACAATAACAACAAATCCTTACCTGGATAGATCGGTGGACGCTGAACTCGACCAGCAGAGGGGTGTCCAGGGAACGACGGAAACCGTTTGTCAGCGTCGGTCATAACGGAGTCGATAACATCTAAGGCCTTCAAACTTTGGCCAATAAGGCTGTCACCGATCTTTAGTTGCTCTAGACGAGCAACTAACGCGTCCTCAGAGGAGATGGAGATCACGCGATCCCCCTTGGAGGTTTTCTTCTTCTGCCTCTGATCCTCAGGGGCAGTGTCATTGGATTTCATTTTTTTGGAGGCCTCGTCCCTTGAAGTAGTAGTAGTAGGAGGAGGCACAGTTAAACCTGCTTTCTTCACCAGCTTTAAAAGACTGGGGGTTACCATTTCCCAGATATCGTTTGAGGCTCCTTTCGGACGCTCTGCAAAAAGAAAAGATCCGAGTTAAATGGTCAGAGATGTAGCCAAATCAGAGGTTCAACTTATTGAAAAAATAAAGTAACTTACGAAGCTCGGACAGGGGACTCCCCCCAAGGCCAATATTAGAAAAGTAGTAGGGGGCCATCAAATGCTCGTACTTGACCAGCATACCATGCTCCCCCTGATCTTGAAGGTCTTTGACCTTCTGAAAGTTATTCTGGCTTAATCTAGGGTCGGCCTTGGCAGCCTTTGACACCTTTCCCCACCTCAGAGGTATTCTCGTCTCTAAAGATGAAGAAGGGAAACAGGCACCAAATTCCCATACCCCTGAGGCGAAGAAGTATCGTGGTTTTTAATTCTGGTTCGAGGTCTGGGTAACCAATAAAATCTTCTTAGTAGACTTTTTAGCTAAAAAGTGGTAGTAACTCAGATGATTCCTAGCAGAGGAGGGCACGTAGCACCCTGTGAAGACCTGGACGGGAAGGTCTGAATGATGGACTGCCCTCCATAAGACGACAACCCCAATCATCACCCTACAGGCATTGGGGGAGAGTTGGGAGGGATCCAAGTTAATGTAGGACAATATGGCCCTAATTATTGGATGAATGGGAAGATGAAATCCTAACTTAAACATCTGCTTATATAAGCATATCTCACCATCTCGGCCGCCAAAGGCCCTCTCATCCCTCAGAGGTCTCCTAAGTTTTATGGATGGACCTATGGAATAAATATGCCTGAAAGCTAGGAGGTCAAGTTCGCTGATGGTTCTCTCTATCTCGGTTGCTTCCAAGGTGTTAACATCACTTTCGCTACCATCATCATCCTCATCCCGGGGAACGTCGGCTTGGGCAGGGGTGGGAGCACCACCAGGGAACCTCTGAGCGAACTCAGCCCCTGTGGCGGCCGATAGGGGAATAGCATCGAATATTGGGGGAATATCAAAACTCGATCCTATAATTTCGACATCGGAGGAAGAGTAAGAAGTGATAGAACTCTTGTTCGACGAAGCACGGTTGGAAACCTCGGCTTGGTTAGGGGCTTGATCCATCCTGATGGAATAATCCATGGCTTCTTAAAAATAATCCACATATATGGGGTCTGAGGTGGACGACTCAAACTCAGACATTAGAGTGGGTTCCAACGGAGTGTCCTCTAACTCAACTGGGTCTGCTGGTTCAGGGTATATAACCCTCAGAGGGGGTGGAAATATAGGTCTAAGAGGGAAGGCCTCTGCCCTACGAGCCTCCTCTTAGGCTCGTTCTATTTTCCTAGTCTTATCTAAAGCTTTCTCCCTAAGAGAAGGTAATTCCTCTAAGAGTTGATAAAGGGGTGTGAGCATAGAAGGACAACCTGACACTTGAAGACTCAAATCATTAACAAACAGGATGACTCAATCTAAACTAAGGATCAAACTTGGTTTTTTGAAAAGAATACTAACCAAGAACAGTCAAGAACTGTTCACTGGAAAACTCATAAGCTCACCGAAAAACTCATAAGCCTATCGAAAAATTCAAGTCAACGCCGAAAAATGCAACAAAGGAAAATTAAAGGTTGAAAATAACCAAAGAAGGATGGATAGGATACCTGGATGATCGTGAAATAAGGGAAGATGATAATCGAAGAAACTCTAACAATTGCAGCAGCAGAGCTCTAGAAGAGAGAGAGAGAGAGTGAAGAAGGTTTATGTGATAGAAATGGAAGGAAAAGAGGAAGAAAGAGAAAGAAAAGGGTAATTTGATTGCACACTTCTCAAGGCCCATCATTACCTTATGAGCCCAAAGGATAATCAACATCATTTCAATTGTCAGGCATGCTACCCACTTCAATTCTTGACACTTGGCAAAAAGATATTGGCACACCAGAAAGAATGGCCTCGGCCTTGCAAATACCCCTCAATCACCTACTTACATAGGTAGCTAAGGGCTAGGGGTGATTGATGTGCCCTAAAGTACCTGACAACTTAAAAACACCAACCTCGGTGTATGATAGGGCCGAGGTAACGAAGGCTCCTGACTGACAACCAGCATCGTCATCCTACATAAGGTCGGCTATGGCCGACATCACTAGACACCTCATTGACGGGCAGCATCAGAGACCAAATCTACCTCGTTCGTCAAACTCGGTTGGGAATAAGCCTAGGTAGCAAGGATCACCACCATCATGATTAACCTCGACTGGGAATCAACCAACATTCCACCTACTCCAATATAACCTCGGCCCAGGCCGACGTTATAACTCAAACTGCCTTACCTTGGTTTTCCTACCGAGCCAAGATTATCATGAGTAACCTCGGATAGTGCAGCATCCAGTCTTCACCAACCTTGTACTCTTCCAGGCCGAGTTTAGTACCAATCGAAGATGGCCGAGCTTTTACACGCACATGTATAACTTATAACACGTGGACAAATCTGTTGTAACCGAATTATTCCCTCCACGTGAGGGAATATTGAGGTCATCATTACTTAGTTAAGATCAGCCAGGTGTCACTCTCATACTGGCTCGATGCTCATGCACATGCTCATTGAATGCTTGAGGGGTACATTACACCCCCCAAGCACTATATATAGGGGTCATCTTCTACCTTGTAAAGGGATCCAAAATTAAAACCCTAGCTGAAACTCTGTCAATTTACACAGTAGAGAGAGAAATCTTGAGAGATTGTATCCATGTTCGTTAGTGCCTTATTTCAGTGACCTTATTCACTCAATTGCACAGTGAATGTAGGCCTAATTTGCTGAACCACTTAAATATTTGTGTTCATCCGCTTCTCCTCATCTCTATCTTTTATACTTGTATGTTCCTGTGCTACCATTGTTATAACTAAATAGAGCTTACGAACACTTTGAAGGGTGGTGCTGTTTCCAGAATCATCAACTACGCTTGAACTTCATTGTATCTTCACGACCAATAGTGACATATGTGTGGGGATTTGAGCTCTTACATGTGTTTTGCTTGGGAAAGGACAAGTTTAGTGTTTTATTGGGTATAGTTTGCAAGGTGTGATAAATACTTGCGAAGTTATTAGTTCTAATTTAATGAATCAAATATAGTGAATTTTTTTATTACCGTCTCGAGCGTGGATATAAGCAAGGCTGAACCACTTTAAAATCTTTGTTTGCAAAGTTTCTCTAAACTCTCTCTTTAATATTTCTATTAAATATTCAAATTTATTATTCATTATTTAATTAATTATTAAGTGAATCATCTCATTCTAATTAATATTTTATAAGAAAAGTTTAAATTTTTTAAAATTTCCATTAAATTTATAAATACCTAACTCACCCCCTTCTTGGGTATATTTTCGAGCTAACATGGTGGAATCTGAACTGATAGCGTTGAAGAAGACGTTCATCCGAAAGATTCTGTTGATTAATCAATATTCCAATTTACTAACCAACATGTTGATTAAAATTTGTAAGTTAATACTTTTATTTAACATAAGTGGAAGCCATAGATGCTGGGATATCTGACCGAATTCATCAACTCGTGAAATTAATCAGTAGGCTAATTTATTAATCAACTGGTTGACTAATACTTATAAGTTAACATTATTATTTAACTTATTTGGTAGGTTGTACCACTATTTTTTCAAGTGGGTTTCATGCCAAATATTAGGCGACCAACCTATTATAAGTCGCACCACCCGTTCTTAGGCGGGCAGACCAACCCAAGTTGGGTTGTACCACTGTTTTCATGTGGGTTTGATGAAAAATCTTAGGAAACTGACTTATTTAAAGTCGTACCACCTATTCATTGGCGTGTTTATGCCTACTATAGTTTGATTAACCCAAGTTTTGCTGTATTATTAATTTCATATGGGTTTGATGCCAAATCTTAGGCGATCGACTCATTCTAAGTCATACAACTCATTTTTATGTGGTATTATACCTATTTTAGGACAACCAACCCAAGTTAGGTTATTCCAATATTTTCAAGTGGGTTTGGTGCCAAATCTTAGGGGACCGACTTATACTAAGTCGTACCATCCATTCTTAGGTGGGTTTATGCCTAATCTAGGCTGAACAACCCAAGTTGGGTTACTATTTTTAAGTGGGTTTGATGATGAATTTCTACTCGTAAGTACAAACATATTAAATGAGTGCATTTATTAACATGAATCATATTTATTGAACTAAGAAATTTGTAAAAAGTAATGCATCTACATAATAACATAATTTCCTTAGGTTCATAGCATTCTATGACCTAGGTATTTTTATGCCATCTAATTCCTCTTGGTGATATGATCTGCCCCATACCTTTGAGACTATTCTATATGGTGTTTTCTAGTTCAGTGATAATTATTTGTAGGAGGGTTTCTTGGTGGTCGAAAGTAGCTTTCTGAGCACTAAGCCAATGACCTGATATTTTTTAACTTTGACCTTCCTATCGTGACGTTTAGCGAGATCTTATTGATACACTACAAGGTGAATGAGAGCATGTTCTCTTAGTTTATCTATTAGGTCAAACTCATGACCTAGGTAGTCATCATTGTGTCCATTATCAAATATCTTAGGTCTTAAAGTTGGTAAGTCAATTTCCAAAGGGATAGCTGCTTCCATTACTTATGCTAAGGCATATTAAGTTTCTCTTATTTTTCATTTGGGAGTTATTCTATAGGCCTAGAGTGCAAATGGATTCTCGTCCACTCATGTTCCTATTTTATTCTCTAGTCATCGTTTGACCCCACTGAGTAGAGTCTCATTGGTGATTTTTTCTTGCCCTTTGCACTGAGGGAAGACCACCAAGGCATAGTGAATTTGGATCTCGTATTCTACGAAAAAATACATGAAGATATTAATGTCAAACTGGGTTACATTATCTGTTATCGAAGCTCAAGAATACTAATTGTGGTGATTATTTTCATCCATAAAAATCGTTTAAATTCGACCTTTCTAATGTGAGTTAATAGTTCGTCCTCCACCTATTTGGCAAAGTAGTCCGTGGCAGTTATCAGGTAATTCCTATTACCAGGTGATGCAGATAAAGGCCTCACAATGTATATGCCCCACTGAGCAAAAGTCCATGGACTTATGAGAGGGTTGAGATCTTCGACTGACTATTTGATGATAACATATTTTTTTTTGCACTTGGCACATTTTCGGATGAATTGAATTGTGTGTTTCTGAATGAAAGGCAATCAACAGCCTTGATAGAGACCCTATAGGAAAATGATCTTCCACTTTTGTGAGCTCCTCATTTTCCTTCATGCATCTCCTTGAGAATACCTTCCATTTGATCAGGGTAAACACATTTGGGAAGAGGTCTTGTGAAAGATCGTCTACAAAGTTTTCCCTCAGAGTTAAGGAAAAACCTTATCGACGGGATCTTTAGTTTGTGATCTTCTTTACTGTCTTGAGGTAGGTCTTCACTCTTAGAAATGTGATGATAGGGTCCATCCAAGATGGGACCGATTCAACCTGCATGATTTTTAGGGTAATCTTTATATCATCAATGCTTGGACGGTTAATCTACTCTACTTTAATCGTCCTTTCCAGTTTTTTATCAATCGCTGATGTCAATGTATCCAAGGCATCAACACAACTATTTTAGTTCCTCGATAATTATTCTTTTAATAATGATCTGAAAGCCTTTAGGTTTTTTCTTTCTTTATTCTGGTAGGCGAGCATTCTTAGATCCCTGGCTTCGTATTCTCCACTAAGTTAATTGGTAATTAAACGAGAATCGTAGTGTATGCCAATGTATTTTTCTTCCATGGAATTCTCCCTTTTAGGCCAACTATTGTGGCCTTATATTTCTCTTAATTATTGTATCCCTTGAAGCTATACCAAACTGCATGCTCGATGAGGCATCCTTGTGGGGTGAAAAATTATAATTCCCATGTTGATTACTTATTCATTAGATGATCCACTAATGAATAACCTCCACTTTTTCTCTTAATATGTTCATTGAAGGATGAACATCTCTAAAATGGGACCGGGTGTCAGGACCTCTCCTTCCGGGGTTGTTGAGAACTCAAAAATGAAGTCGACTAAAACTTATGCCTTAATAACTAGGCCAACTCTAGTGACAACTTGGTCATCCTATTGAAAAAATATACTCTTTTTAATATCTATTTGAACGGGAGGGAAGTTAGTACTACTATTATGTGGGCGTCAAAGTAATGGCGCAATTTTCTTGAAGATGTTACTAGTTCCAGTGCAAACTTTTCGATAGGCATGTATTGCCTTTATGATTTTGGGAGAGTATGATTGACATAGTAGATCGAAAACTTATCTTTGTCTTGATGCTGAAACAATTCTTGAGATTTTATATATTGGGAAATGACCAGGTAAAAGTGTATGTTCTCTTTATTGATCGACAATATAATAAAGTGAGGAGATCCCAAGTACTGCTTGATCTAATCTACTGCCAGATCGTAATCTTGTGTCCGTATATTGGTATTTGACTTCTTTAAGGCTTGGAAGAATGTATGAAATTTTCTAGACGACTACAATATAATTCGATTAAGGGAGCTAACATCCGAATTAGGACTTTAGCATCCCTAAGAGTGCACTACGACCTTAATGGATAATTTCTATAATTAAGTGTCTTACACACAACAGTTATAAATTTTTTCTTTACAACACTAAACAAGTAGCTAGGTGATAAATGAGATAAAATTATGCATGTCAACATAATCAAGGAAAATTGAGGAAAAACCCCTGGCAAGTAAAACCTTTTATCAACACTATAAAAAGTTTTTTCATGATGCAACTTACAACAACTTATACCGAATACAACTCAGTCTAGAGTCATCCACAGTTGGTAGTCCACCCTCGATATTCGCCGATCACCCTTAGTCTTTCTTTTAGTAGTGATCCCCTTGAGAACCACAATGGGTCCGTAGAGAAGAGAATCTCCCCACAAGTATAACTCAGATATAGAAATCTAAAGTTTTAAACTAATTCACATAAATATATGGGAGTGATGATGGTGAATCAAAATCGTTTTTAACACCCCGTAGATTTTAAACCAGAATAATTTAAATTAATTCAAAATTTGGGAAAAATAAAAAATTTGGATTTGATTATTTTTGGTAATTTAAAATATTGAATTTTATTTATGGAAAATAGGATTGTAATCGGAATTGAAATCGGGTGTGAAATTGGGATTTTGTTTGCATATAAATTTTTTTAGGCATTACTGCGCAACTGACTAGGACTGAATCAATTCGTCTTGGAGGCGAATTGATTAGAAAATGGTCAGGGGTGGCGATCTGTTCATTTATACGAGTTGCATTTTTAACCAAAATTCCACCACTTCTTTATATATTAATAATGTAGGGTTAGGACTTTAAACACTCATTCTTAAAAACCCTAAGAGCAGTAAACCACTATATTTTTATCATCTTCTACCTCTAAACCCTAGCCCCGTTTAAAACAATATTTTAGTCCAAGTTTGAAGGCCAAAACCACATTTCTTCAAGTTAGTTCAAGCGAGGATTTTTGTCATCTCTTTGTGATTTCTTCAACTAATCTCAGGTATAGTTACCTCTATTGTTTTTTCTTAGTATAATGCATCTTGATCATGGCCTACACTTATAATCATGTTTGTCTAAAATAAAGTACAAATATTAATTAAGAAATGTGACAGATTATTTGGGACTGTTATGCAAAACTTTAATATGATTTAAGACTCAAAATCCTTGTATGCTTAGTGTAAATATGGGGTTTTCGGTAGATTATATGATGTTTGCATGTAAAGGTTACATAGGAATGTTACAAATTGCTTAAACTATATACAATCTTGTTTAAAATAGGTAAGTTGTAAAGAAAGGTATTATCATGATATAATTATGGAACTTTTCATGTAATTGGAATTTGAAAATGTCTATGTAATTGAATTGTGTATCTATTTGTGATAAATTGAATGGAATAATTGAACGTATAATGATGTTGAAATATATGGTTAGAATTGTTATAATTATATTGCGCGCCACTTAGTAATTTAAATTATTATCTTCGATACCACGGGGATGACGGGGTAAATGGGTAGTCGTTGCTTCCACCTTAATTAGGATGCTTGCTATGTATGGGAATAGTGGTAGGCATTGACATGGTGATTAATTTCTAAGTGTGGGACTAGATAGTGTAGAATGTTTACAGATAAGTATTCTGGGGTGGGGCTAATTTTAACGTTGTTCCTTGGTTTAGTGAGCCTAGGGGTGAGGCTAGTGGTGTTTGTCTGTAGGTTTTCTTCCTAGACAATAGGCTAGAATATACTTGGGTGTTGGATACCTTTAGGTATGGTACTAGGGGTGTTTTGAGGCCTTTATGTCGATAAAAAAGGTGGGGCTAATTTGTGATAACAATAAGACACTTGAGAAATTGTGAATTAATGCTTACGAAAATAAACGGGTACTAAATTGAATTTGCGGTGCGAGTATGTGCAGGGCTGACAGTTAAACGGGTCGATTGGATATAGCATCGTGGGTGTGTGTTGGCATCATGAGTATGTGAGGGCTAACATTTAAATGGGCTGACGAGCTAAAGTGACGTGTCGTGCGTGGAACCTCACGAGTGTGTGCAGAGCTGACAGTAAAATGGGTTGATTGGCCATAATGAGGGGAATAGGTGTGGCATAAAACAATAAACGGGAGTCTCATGGATGATGTGGTGTAAAACCTTAGGAGGGAGTCCCGTGAATGATATTAATTAAATTGGTAAAATAATAAGTTTATTAATTGAATTAATCTAAAAGGGTAGTTGTTGGGGAAAAATTAAATGGTTGGGCTTGTACTTGGGTGTACTTAGTAGATATTGATTTACTTTGCTCGCATATTAATATATCTCGTTTAATCTAAAATATTCTACTGTTGTGGTTATTATGTATAAGGCTATTGTCTGGGTTCAAGGACCCTATTTTAGCTGAGTAGCTGGTATCCGTGCGGTGGGCTACGACCCATTGCGTTTGTAACGCCCCGACCTGGATTAGATTTAACGTTGGAATAACCCGTATGGGAACCATGATGTTAAGGGGGAGGGGATAAAACATTTTATTAAATTGGAAAACAATTTCCGCATTATCCTTTAATAAAACCTTTGATTTCTTTTATTGTAAAAAGGAGAGGCCCATATCATACAGGTTAATATTCAATTAACAATTTAATAAGTAAACCTTTAACAAGATTTAATCCATAAATAAAGCATAAATCCCTGTATTATTATAATTTCCAAATAGTTCGAGTTCAAACCAAATTGTCTTAACAAAATATAAGGGATTACAGTTCAACATAAGTCTGTGGATTAAAATCGGTTACAGAGCCTCTAACGACGACTAGAACTTTTCGCAGCTTTTCTAATGTCCATACCCGATGGACCACCTATTGTACCTGGGGTTTTGGAAAATAGGGTGTGGGGGAAATGCCCAGTAGGGTGGAAAATACTAAGCAATAATTTTCATAGCAAAATACTATACATATACAAGGCATTTTTGTAATTCCGAAAACCATCATTGTCCCATATTCATTAATTATCATTAATGATTATCTTAGTCAACATTTAATTATGCTAACAATATTCAAGAAGTCTTCATTATATTCAACTAAGTTATCATCATACTCAACAAAGTTATCATTTATCTATACTAACAAGATTATTTAACTTAGTCATAAATGCACTTATATGCAATGCCCTGGACTATGTACCCACTCACACTTAGCATTTTAATGTCCGTGCAAGGAACTTTATCATATTCCATTATGTTACCACGTAGTAATCTAAGGAATATATATACTGTTTATTTATGCATCTTTCACGAATATACAATTCATTACTTAGCATTATCTTTGGGATTTCGCCGACACACTCACCCATCACAACACACGCACACCTACGGTTTCACGAAATTTCACCGCCCGGCACCGAGCGCCATATGCTAACTGCATTTGGTTTGGGGTCTTTCACCAATAGGGACATCATAGCCCGGCTTAATTATTTAACTCGACATCATCCAAATATCATTATCTTTCATGTATTCAACTTTATTCTCAATGTTCACATTTACATATCCGAACTTAGCATTGAAACCCGTTTTAGCCTTTACTTCCTCCAAGCTGAGGAGGCAATCTAGTGTCAATGTCGAACACTAAAATATACTAAATCACCCTTTTATACTTTAATTTACCAAAATTCCATCTTACATTTTTTTCTTTTCTTTAAAAAGCAGTTCCTTATCACTTTTCATGCAAAAATACCATTTAAGTAAATTTTCCACTTATTTACCAAATCTGCCATCAAGGCATTTTTTACCAAATACTTACCATTTTAAGTGGGTTTTTAGCATAATATTCCATCTTTATTATACTACAAAGTTCCTACAACCTTTTAACCCATTTTAATGATGATTAATCTGTTTTAACATAACATTGCATAATAGTCCAACTATACTAATATTAAGTCATATATAACATTTTTAAGAAGCTTAAATTAACATCATGACTTAAATGATTTTGAGGCTGTTTTTATCAAATTCTTTATCACATGTTTAAACTAATATTTTTCAGCATTAATCATCTTAAATCTCAATATTTAAGCATATTACACCTTCTACACATACAAATGGGTATTCTACCTAAGAATGCCCTTAAATGCAACTAATATGTGTATTTTCATGTAGTCTTTCATTTTCATTATTTATTTCATGAGATTTACACATTTCAAACATGATTTAAGCAATAACAATATTCCAAAATTTCTTCAAAAGATCACCTTCTCCAATTTTCAACACTAACTAAATGGGTTTTCACATATATAAGAAAATATGGAGAATCACTTATCTAGCATGAATTTAACAACTACACATGGGTTTGCATTTAAAAAGAGTTTAGAGTGGAGGAAAACCCTACTTGAATGAAGGAGAGTGAGTGTATATGTGAATAAGGCGCTCCCAAAATTTCACCAAAAAGTCACCAACCAAGCTTCCTTTGAGCTCCAAAAACCCACTTCAGATACCCACTTACTGTCCGAGCTTTGACAGTGGCTATAATAGTGTTTGGAGACCCTTAGAGTGATGTTTGGATAGTGGGAAAATGAAGGAGAATAAAGCTACGAATTTTGATGGTGTTTACACTTGCTAGAACTTGAGAGATTTGTGTGGAAAAACGTTAGCAGGTGCCTTCTTAAAAACCCTAGGCTTCCTCTCCTCCTCTCTCTTTCTCTCTCTCTCCCTCTCTCTCTCTCTCTCTCTCTCTGTTTCTCTCTCTCTCTTATAAACAATTATAGGAAGCCTTCAACTCTTGACCCACAATTCAGAAGTTTGTATGTCCTAAAATGTGTAAAACTTGTCCCAAGGTCTGCTATTCTGAGTTGAAGAAAACCTCACGTAACTTTCATTCTTGTTTTTCCAACCAAAGCTTTAAAAACTTATTACCCGTCCAAGAGTTGTCCCAGGCATGTGTGGAGTATTTTTTTTGAAACTATAAACCTAAGGGTCTTATTCCTTGTATTTTTTTGAGTGAAAAATCATATTCAAACTAATTTTTTGGCCTCCCGAAATGTCCTATACATGACGCGCAAAAACAGGACCTCCGCGCAAAAGTATTTTTTTCGATTTTTCTTTTCATAATAATATTCCTTATATTTTTTTGAGTCAAAAAACACATTCGTAATATTTTTTTTACTTTCCGAGGCGTCCTACATAATACGCGTAAGAAACGGGACCTCCGCGCAAAACATATTTTTTTTTCCAATTTTTCTTTACATGGTAATATTCCTTATATTTTTATGAGTTTAAATATATGGTCGGAATATTTTTTTGACATTTCGAGGCGTCCTAAATAATACGCGCAAGAAACGGGACCTCCACGCAAAACATATTTTTATTTTTATTTTTCTTCGCGTGGTAATATTCCTTATATTTTTATGAGTCCTAAATATATGGTCGGAATGTTTTTTTGACCTTCCAAGGTGTCCTAAACAATACGCGCAAGAAAAGGGACTTCTGCGCAAAACATAGTTTTTTTATTTTTCTTCGCGTGGTAATATTCCTTATATTTTTATGAGTCTAAATATATGGTCGGAATATTTTTTTGACCTTTCGAGGCGTCCTAAACAATACCTGCAAAACTAGACTTTCGTTGTGTCGCGCGTCGTAAGACAATTAGTACACAAGCTCGCGTAGCGTTCGTTGCTTGTCCGAATTGCACAAAACTTAACCAATGTACTTAAAATAGTTATACAAACATAAATCATCACTCATGCGGGAGCATGCGACGTACAAATTTCATTAACGGAGTGTCGCTAAATAAAAAGATAATCGTGCAAGTACAATTTAAAGGTGCAGGTGTTACATTCTACCCTCCTTAGGAGATTTCGTCCCCAAAATTCATCCTAAGTCACTCGAAAAGCTGTGGAATTTTCTCTCGCATCTCGACTTCTCGCTCCCAAGTGGCAGCTTCGGCTCCCTGCGACTCCCATAGGATCTTCACCAGCGAAATGACATTGTTGCGCAGAATCTGGTTCTCTCGGTCCAAGATGGATATGGGTCGAGTAAAGAATGTTGTATACTCTTCTAACTCAATGTTCTGTTAGTTGATCACATGGAGGGGATCATGTAGATACTTCTTCAGCATAGAGACATGGAAGACATTGTGAACATGAACTAATTGTGGAGGTAAGGCTAATCGGTATGAGACATCCCCGACCCTTTCTAAAATCTCACAGGGTCCAATGTACCAAGGAGAAAGCTTTCCCTTTTGACTAAATCTCTGACTACCAGTCCTAGCCCTGACCTTCAATAACACTTTATCACCCACTTTGAATTCTAACGGTGTACGTCAATTGTCCGCATAATTCTTCTGTCTGACCTGAGTTGTCACTAACCTCTCTCGTATCAATTGAACCTTATCGGCTATCTCCCTGATCATATATGAGTTTGTAAGATGTTTCTCACCCACCTCTTCCCAACACATTGGGGAACGACACGGCCTCCCATAAAGGGCCTCGAAGGGGGCCATCTCGATACTGGCTTGGTAACTGTTATTGTACGAAAACTCCACTAGAGGTAAGTTTTCATCCCAACTACCCTGAAAGTCAATCGCACATGCCCGTAACAACTCTTCCAGAATCTGAATCGTACACTCTGATTGTCCATATGTTTCTGGATGGTATACCATACTCAAATTTAGATCGGTATCCATCTCTTGCTAAACCTTCCTCCAGAACCGCGAAAAAAAATGAGGATCTCTATCAGAAACAATGGTCAGGGGTACGCTTTGGAGTCTGACAATCTCCCGTATGTACATCCTGGCCAAATTTTCTATGCTATCTGTGATCCTGATCGGCAAGAAGTATGCAGACTTTGTGAGGTGATCCACCACGACCCAAACTGCATCGTGACTCCGTTCAGATCGAGGTAATGCTGTGACGAAGTCCATGGTGATGTGCTGCCACTTCCACTCAGCTATCGGGAGTGGATGCAATAACCTGACTGACTTCTTGTGCTCAGACTTCACTTGCTGGCACGTATAGCACTTAGCCACAAACATCGCTACATCTCGCTTCATCCCATACCACCAGAAATCTCTACATAGATCCTAATACTTCTTCGTCGCACTGATGGAATTATCCAAGGATCTCGGCTTGAAGCTCTTCGATAACTAGCACAATTAATCTGCCCTTATGTCGAACACCTCCATCCTGATCAACTGTAGGAGTATCAAATTCCTCACCGTTTTGAATGAGATTTTGAAAATGCATAATCTCCTCATCACAGAGTTGCACATCAAGGACCTTCTGGTGAACCACTGGCTTAGCCATCATACCCCAAAAATAGGCTCTGTCATTGTTCTGCTGAATAAGATGCTCACATCTATGAAGCTCCCCATACATCTTCATATGGTAGCACCTCATTATCGCTAAGGCGGGACCCGAGTTCCTACTAAGAGCATCGACCACCACATTGGCCTTACCCGAATGATACTCTAACGTGAAATCATAGTCCTCTAAAAGATCGATCCACCTCCATTGTCGAAGGTTGAGGTCTCGCTGAGTGAAGATGTACCTCAGGCTCTTGTGATCAGTGAATACCTCAAATATTTCACCATACAAGTAATAACGCTAGATATTCAAGGTAAACACAACTTCGGACAACTCTAAATCATGGGTGTGGTAGTTCCTCTCCTAAATCTTAAGTTGACGGGATGCATAAACAACCACCTGACCCTCCCGCATGAGTACTTCTCCAAGGCCTAATCCAGAAGCATCACAGTATACGATATAACCCTTTCCCCGTTCAAGAAGAATGATGATGGGTGTCGATGTAAGCCTAACCTTTAACTCCTGAAATGCGGACTCACACTCATCTGACCACTCAAAAAGGACACCCTTTTATGTTAATCGCGTGAGAGGCGATGCCACTCTAGAAAAATCCTGAACAAATTTCTAGTAGTAGCCGACCAAACCAAGGAAACTCTGAATCTCTGTGACTGTCTTCGATCTATCCCATTCGAGAATGGCTTCAACCTTGGAAGAATTGACAAAAATGCTGGCGCCAGATACCACATGGCCAAGAAACTTGACCTCCTCCATCCAGAATTCACACTTGCTGAATTTCGCATACAACCTGTTCTCTCTAAGCACCTAAAGTGTCAAACGTAAGTGCTCCTCATGGACAATATCAGAAGATGAATACACTAGGATATCGTCAACAAAGACGACCACAAATTGATCCAAATATGGGCGATAGATACGATTCATGAGATCCATGAATGCAACTGGGGCATTAGTCAAACCGAAAGGCATGACTAAGAACTCATAATGTTCATACTGTGTGCAAAATGCGGTCTTAGGAATATCTTCCTCCTTCACCCTCAAATGGTGATAACCTGACCGGAGATCAATCTTGGAGAACCTCCTGTCTCTCCGAAGATAATCAAATAAGTCATCAATCCACGGCATCGGATACTTGTTCTTCACCATCACCCAATTCAGTTACTGATAATCGATATAAAGCCGAAGAGAATTGTCCTTCTTCTTGGCAAAAAGGACTGAAGCTCCCCATGAGGACACACTAGGGACTATGAAGCCTTTGCTCATCAAATTATCCAACAGAGTCCTCAACTCTAGTAACTATGTTGGTGCCATCCTATGAGGAGGAATGGAGATAGGTGTCACACCGTGATGGCCGCCAATGACAAAATTGATTTCTCAACTCGGAGGCAATCCTGGAAGAACCTTAGGAAATACATCGGGAAACTCCTAAACAATGGGGTAGTCTGCAACCATACGATCTGGTTCCTTTTGGGCCATGATGCTAATTAAACACCCGAAGAAATGCTTCTTCTCTCAGGTAGTGGAAAACTTGTAAGGATAATCTATATGTTGCTCACTATTGAAATAATAATGAGACCCATCGGGAAGAGACACCGAAACACTATATCGATGGCACTCGATAGTGGCATCAAAGTTAGATAGACAATCTATACAAAGGATCACCTCAAATCCATACATGTCCATCACAATCAAATCGTACTCCAGAATGTAATCCTCTGCCAAGACTATGCAGTTTTGATAGACTCTACTCAGAAAGACACCACCACCCACGGGAAGTCCCATGAATAACGACGAATGAAGCTCGTCGACCTCAAGACCCAAATAAAAAGCTAACGAAATAGATATAAAGGAATGTGATGCACCAGAATCAAATAGTGCTCTAACCCATGTACTAAATAATATGACCATACCTTCCATCACATAAGGATTCTGAACTGGTGCAAAGTGCTAAGAGAAGGCGTAAGCTCGTCCTTGAGAGAATCGGTTTCCCTGACTGCTAGGCATAACCTTCCCATGGTTTCCCTTCCCCTGACTGTAGTGGGAATTTTCGGCACTGTGCCTGGATGGCTGCTGTTGCTGCTGGTAGTGGGTGGAACCTGTATAACTCATGTTATGCCCAGAAGTGAAACTATTGCCTTGTAGACCAATCTGTTGACCCTTACTAGCTTGGCAAGGAAAATCCCGCTTGAGATGATCGGGGGACCCACAAACATAACAAGTCCTCTACGTAGGGGCTATAGGACTCTGGTCACTGCTACACTGATTCGGTGATGTAATTCTCATGGCAGTATTGAGTTTTACAAGAAAACCCCTTGCCCCACTCCTGAAACTCTTGCTATTGTTGCCGCTGGACCCACCTAACTCCCTCTTCGATGATCCACTAGATTCCTTTTTCTTACCCCGAATAGCTCAATAATCCTTCACTTCCAGTTCCAATCGAATGGCCTTATTTACGGGTTCACCAAAGCTCAAGTGATCGAACCCAACCACCAACCTACGAATGTGGGGGTTCAAACCCCTTATGAATAACCTGGTCTTCTCTGCCTCATCAGTCTTAACTGCCTTCACATGCTTCGACAGTCTTTCAAAGCGAACTAGGTTCAAAGACATCTTCCCTTGGATCAGTGCAGAAAACTCATCCTTCTTCGCATTTTTATATGCCCGAGGAAAGTACCGATCTAAGAATGCTGTCTGAAAACCATCCCAATCAAGGGACTCTGACAAACTGGCCATATGTGAGGACCACCAACTCTGAGCCTGCTCGGTTAGCTGGAAAGTATCAAGCTTAACCCTATGCCCAACTGGCATGTCAAGGATGTCAATGATAAGAGAAACCTCATCGAGCCACTCTTCAGTCCCCTCGGGACTTGTCATGCCATTGAACATTGGTGGGTTCAATCACTTGAACTCCTTGAGAATTGAGGCCGCTGGGGTGCTTTTGATTGTACCGCTACGGTCACCCCTCTATTGTTGAGAGATAGTCTCAGCTAATTGGCGCACTGCCAACTCCATTCTCCATATCTCACTCTTACCACTAGCAACGATCTTCCGAGTAGGGTCCATCCTATAAGATAGGAGAGTTTAGCACAACAATTATGTACGCAGAAACGAAAGGAACTAAAACGAGGATCACTCCGACGCCCACGAGGATCATAATGCTCTGATTCTAAGTTGTAACGCCCTGACCCGGATTAAAGTTAACGTTGTAATAACCCGTATCCGAACCAAGGTGTTAAGGGGGAGGGGATAAAACATTTTATTAAATTGGAAAACAGTTACGGCATTATACTTTAATAAAACCTTTGATTTCTTTTATTGTAAATACAGGTTAATATTCAATTAACAATTTAATAAGTAAAACTTTAACAAGATTTAATCCATAAATAAAGCATAAATCCCTGTATTATTATAATTTCCAAATATTTCGAGTTCAAACCATATTGTCTTAACAAAATATAAAGGATTACAGTTCAACATAAGTCTATGGATTATAATCGGTTATAGAGCCTCTAACGACGACTAGCGCTTTCCGCGGCCTTTCCAATGTCCTTACCCGATGGACCACCTGTCGTACCTGGGGTTTTGGAAAATAGGGTGTGAGCAAAATTCCTAGTAGGGTGGGAAATACTAAGCAATAATTTTCATAGCAAAATACTATACATGTACAATGCATTTTAGTAATTCCTAAAACCATCATTGTTCCCTATTTATTAATTATCATTAATGATTATCTTAGTCAACATTTAACTATGCTAACAATATTCAAGAAGTCTTCATTATATTCAACTAAGTTATCATCATATTCAGGAAATTTATCATTTATCTCTACTAACAAGATTCTTTAACTTAGTCATAAATGCACCAATATGCAATGCCCTCACACTAAGCATTTTAATGTTCCGTGCCAGGAACTTTATCATATTCCATTATGTTACCACGTAATAATCCAAGGAATATATATACTGTTTATTTATGAATCTTTCATGAATATTCGATTTATTACTTAGCATTATCTTTGGGATTTCACCGACACACTCACCCATCACAACACACGCACACCCACGATTTCACGAAATTTCACCGCCCGACACTGAGCACCATATGCTAACTGCAGTTGTTTTGGGGCCTTTCCCCACTAGGGACATCATAGCCCTGCTTAATTATTTAACCCGACATCATCCAAATATCATTATCTTTCATGTGTTCAACTTTTTTTCTCAATGTTTACATTTACATATCCGGTCTTAACATTGAACCCCATTTTTAGCCTTTACTTCCTATGAGCCGAGGAGGCAATCTAGTGTCAATGTCGAACACTAAAATATACTAAATCACCATTTTACACTTTAATTTGCCAAAATTCCATCTTACATTTTTTTCTTCTAAAAAGCATTTCCTTAGCATTTTTCAAGTATTTTTCATCCAAAAATGCCATTTAAGTAAATTTTACACTTATTTACAAAATCTTTCATCAAGGCATTTTTTACCAAATACTTACAATTTTAAGTGGATTTTTAGCATAACATTCCATCTTTATTATACTACAAAGTTCCTACAACCTTTTAACCCATTTTAATGATGATTAATCCATTTTAACATAACATTGCATAATAGTCCAACTATACTAATATTAAGTCATATATAACATTTTTAAGAAGCTTAAATTAACATCATGACTTAAATGATTTTTTTTATCAAATTCTTAATCACATGTTTAAACTAATATTTTTCAGCATTAATCATCTTAAATCTCAACATTTAAGCATATTACACATTCTACAGATACAAATGGGTATTCTACCTAAGAATGCCATTAAATGCAACTAATATGTGTATTTTCATTTAGTCTTTCATTTTCATTATTTATTTCATGAGATTTAAACATTTCAAACATGATTTAAGCAATAACAATATTCTGATTTTTTTTTAAAAGATCGTCTTATTCATTTTTCAGCACTAACTAAATGGATTTTCACATATATAAGAAAATATGGAGAATCACTTATCTAGCATGGATTTAACAACTACACATGGGTTTGCATTTAAAAAGAGTTTAAAGTGGAGGAAAACCCTACTTGAATGAAGGAGAGTGAGTGTAGATGTGAAGAAGATGATGAAGATGCTCCCAAAATTTCACCAAAAAGTCACCAACCAAGCTTCCTTTGAGCTCCAAAAACCAACTTCAGATACCCACTTGTTGTCCGATCTTTGATAGTGGCTATAATGGTGTTTGGAGACCTTTAGAGTGGTGTTTAGATGGTGGACAATTGAAGGGGAATGAAGCTACGAAGTTGGAGGGTGTTTACACTTGCTAGAACTTGAGAGTTTTATGTGGAAAAACGTTAGTAGCTGACTTCTTCAAAACCCAAGGCTTCCTCTCCCTCTCCCTCTCTCTCCCCCCTTCTCTCTCTCTCTCTCTCTCTCTCTCTCTCTCTCTCTCTCTCTCTCTTATAAACCATTATAGGAAGCTTTCAACTCTTGACCCACAATTCAGAAGTTTGTATGTCCTAAAATGTGTAAAACTTTTCCCAAGGTCTGATATTCTGAGTTGGAGAAAACCTCACGTAACTTTCATTATTGTTTTTCCAGCCAAAGCTTTAAAAACTTATTACCCGTCCAAGAGTTGTCCCAAGCATGCGTGGAGTATTTTTTTTGAAACTATAAACCTAAGGATCTTATTCCTTGTATTTTTTTGAGTGAAAAATCATATTCAAACTAATTTTTTGGCCTCCCAAAATGTCCTATACATGACGCGCAAAAACGGGACCTCCGCGCAAAAGTGTTTTTTTTTCGATTTTTCTTTTCATAATAATATTCCTTATATTTTTTTAGTCAAAAAACACATTCACAATATTTTTTGACTTTCAGAGGCATCCTACACAATACGCGCAAGAAACGGGAGCTCAACGCAAAACATATTTTTTTTTTCGATTTTTCTTTACATGGTAATATTCCTTATATTTTTATGAGTCTAAATATATGGTCGGAATGCTTTTTTGACCTTCCGAGGCGTCCTAAACAATACGTGCAAGAAACGGGACCTTAGCGCAAAACATATTTTTTTTCGATTTTTCTTCGCGTGGTTATATTCCTTATATTTTTATGAGTCTAAATATATGGTCGGAATAATTTTTTGAGCTTCCCAGGCAACCTAAACAAGACGCACAAGAAAACGGGACTTCCGCACAAAACATATTTTTTTCGATTTTTCTTCATGTGGTAATATTCCTTATATTTTTATGAGTCTAAATGTATGGTCGGAATATTTTTTTGACGTTCCGAGACGTCCTAAACAATACGCGGAAAACTAGACTTTTGCTGTGTCGCGCGTCGTAAGACAATTAGTACACGAGCTCGCATAGCGTTCGTTTCTTGTCCGAATCGCACGAAACTTAACCAAAGTACTTAAAATAGTTATACAAATATAAATCATAACTCATGCGGGAACATGCGACGTAAAAATTTCATTAACGGAGCGTCGCTAAATAAAAGGATAATCGTGCAAGTACAATTTAAAGGTGTGGGTATTACAGCGTTGACTAATATTTCAGGTGTAGTGCTGGAGTACCTGCATAAGATTTATTGGAGATCATTTTGGAGGTGCAACTCGAGTCTCATTTATTTATTTTTATTTAGTTGTATAGGTTTACTTTACTCAGTTATTTTATATTATGAGACTTCATTATGTATTTATTGGACCTTTTGGTTCCAAAGTTGTTTATGGATTCAGTCATTCACTTTTATTGTATTATTTCATTTGGAGTTTTAATAAATTAGAGTTGGATTATAACTTTTGGGGATTACATGTGATGGATTTTATTTTGCGTGGATGGTTTTATATTATTGGATAAAATTGTTATTCATTGTGGAGAAAATTTTATGTCTCATATCTATCACATGATAAGAATGATAATTTATTTAGAAGCGTCCGACGCAGTCTTGGTGGCGGCCGACACTAGGAACGCGCGGGGTGTTACATTTTTTACCTAAAGAAAGTTAATAATTTTGCAGCCGGTTTGCAGAAATTGAATTGGCAAAAATCTTAACAATTTTCTGTACGAAACAGGTATTTATAAGGCGGCATAAAATTCGAGGTGGAAAGTATCATTCAAATGAAAATAAGGCCTTATTTGAATGAGAATAGACTCTTGTTTGCACGACACTGAGGTCATTTGAACGACAACATAATCTCGTTTGAATGAGTTTCCAAACATGACAAAAAAAGCCCTCGTTACATATTCGATTGAAGAATCCTTCTAAAGACAGATCAAAGGAGGTTGCAACTTCATTAGGACGAGATTTGCATCTCCTTAGAACAATTTGCACGCTTTTTGAAAAATTTTAAAGGCATAATTTTTTTTAAAAAAAAATACCCCGATTTTATTGAAAACAACTTCCAAATATAAACAAGAATAAGTTTAAATCCTAAATTATATATACCTTTGCTTTGTGAAGATCTTCTTAAATTTAAAGATGATGAAAATTGGCTCTTCGTGAGGTCTCGAAACAATCAGTAGTGGGATATGACAAAAACTAAATGTAGCCTAAGCTATGAGTAAGTGATTGAAATCATACTCTTACAAATCTCCTCCATTTTGGCTATTGAAGTACAAACATAAAACTGAAATCCCAAATTACAAAATAATCCCCTAAGACGAATAAAATATCCTAATATCCTCCCAAACCCTAAATTGGATAGGTACAAAGATAGAGTTATCTTTAAAACAAAGTCTTTAAATCTTCACTTCTTCATTGTCTTCTCTCGGGCACTTTATCTTCATCGAGTGTAATGCAAATATGATCTTGCAAATACATACACACATGAAACAAAGAAAACACCTCGTGATGCATCAAGTTTGAAATATATCAAATAAAATGCGTAAAGATATGAAAAGGTCCCCCCAAAATCAAACTCCCCCCTTTTATTTTGTCCGAAATAGTCAAGGAGTAAAAATGAATCATTAAACATATAAGGAACATCACCAAGAATAAAAAAGATACCATCATAAAAGGATATGAATGAAGAATCATGCAATGATAATATTAAAAGACCTCACAAACTAGTTTTGATTTTTCAAATTATTTCAAGAAAAAAAAAGTGATTTTATAAAACACCACACCATGGAGAAACACTATATATATATATATATATATATATATATATCTGAATCATGGAAACAGAATGTAGAGTGTGAACATATTCGATAGATCAATCAACGTATACAAACATAACATATGTGCATGAAGGAATGAGACACCACTAACACAAGATCTCAAAGTCTACCATAGGTGTAAAAATGGTGAACTCAAGTGAAATTGACTCAACCTATTCAACTAATCAAGATTGTGAGTGATTTTCACACCAATAATGCCCAAAACTATGTAATGCTTTTATGAGAATTTTTCAGGATGGGCAAACCCATTGATCTTCGACTAAACTCCCTCAAAACTCACACATTGAATTTTTTCTCTCAAATCTTTTATTTTGAAGAAATCAATGCTCATATGTAGCGAAGCATCAATGTTGTTTGAAATTGGACTGACACTTTATATTTTCTTTTTATGTGCCTTTATTATTTTAGGCTCTTTTTTTTTTGCAAATGGTGGCTATTAACACAAAGACAACCTGTCTCTTTCAGCCCGATTCCATTTCTTTTAGTATAACACATTTATCGGAGATATGATTTTCAATTTTTCCATTCTAGAAAATGGTTCTTACAAGCACTACTTTCATTATCTCGTTTTATAGCATTTGATTTGTTTTAAAAGCAGGATTGAGAAGAAAACACTACAACTGACACGTGAAAGGTAAGTGCAATACTCAAATAAGTCCACGCTCGTGTGCATTAAAGGTGACAAGGAGTCAAACATGTAACAAGTAGCCATCCACACATTATAAAGGTCAGTAATGAAATGATGTCATGTCTCAAAACACTACAAAATAGTCATGTGGATATGAAATGAATGGGTGACAAGGACATCTTTAATGTTCATCCACATATGGTGTAAAAAATACGAAACTCTTTTTGGATTTTTCAAATTTTTTTTTATCAAAAATAAAATCTTTATGGCTTTTTCACTCTTTCTCGAAAGAAATCGAAATTGTTTTGTATTTTTCCAAAAATTTTCAAGGAAAACAAAAATCTTTTTAGATTTTTTGAAAAATTTATCAAAATAGAAAAAGATAAATACAATGATAATATAATGGTAGTACAATCTAGCAATATGAATAAATATTAATAATCATGAAATGAATCCTATACTAGATAATATATCCAATCTCAGTCAACGGTGCAAATACCTAAAGACTTCCCAAAATTCTCAAAAATATCAACTAACTGACGATCGGTGCTCACAAAGCTCAAGGACACAACCTTATCCTCAAACTAGGTCTCTAATAAAGTGCTTGCATATCCTTATGTGCTTTGTGCGCGAATGCTGAACTAGATTACGTGAAATGTCAATAGCACTCATATTATCACAAGAAATATTCATCGTGCCCTATGAAATACCGTAATCCTCTAACATATGCTTTATCCACAAGAGTTGCATGCAACAAATCCCAGCGGCTATATACTCAGCCCCTGTCATGGATAAAGATGTGGAGTTTTACTTCTTGCTCATTCATGAGACAAGAGCACTACCAAAGTTGAAACACCCACCAGAAGTTCTCCTACACCCATCGACATCCCCGACCTAGTCAATATCCAAATAGGAGGACAAATGGTCATTGGTATCTAAAGAATACCTAATATCAAATGATATAGTCCCACTCACATATTTGATAATACATTTAAGAGCTTACAAATGTGAATCTTTCGGGGATGCCTAGTATCATGCACAAACTCCAACATTAAAGGAAATATCAGGTTGAATAGCGGTAAGGTAAAGAAGACTACCTGTCATGCTATGATATAAAGTCTGCTCTACGTTATTACCTAAAGCGTCTTTGCTAGGATTTGTCGATGAACTCATAGGGGTACGTGCATGCTTAGCGAAGTCTAGACCGAACTTATTCACAAGGTCTCTTGCATATTTGGATTGAGATATGAATATCCCATCCTCAAGATGACGAAAGGGGAGACCTAGGAAGAATGTAAGCTCACTTCACATGCTCATTTCAAACTCACTCTTCATTTACCCCTCAAAAGTGTGAACATTACGAGAGCACGTGGATCCAAAGACTTTGTCGTCCATATAGATCCGGGAAACCAAAATATCATCACTCTCTCTCCTCACAAACAACGTCTTATCTACTCCCCCTCTCTTGAAGTCGCGAGATAAGAGATAGGAAGTAAGCTTATCGTACCATGCACGGGGTGCTTGATTCAAACCATACAAGGCTTTCCTAAGATAGTAGATGTGTCCTGGGTGCTTAGGGTCTTCAAACCCTTTTGGTTGTTCCACATAAACCTCCTCTTGTAGAATGCCATTTATAAAGTCACTTTTGACATCCATCTGATATAACTTGAAGTGCATATGACATGCTATGGCGAGTAGTAAATGGATGGATTTAAGCCTAACAACATGAGCGGATGTCTCGTACCATTTTCATCCACCTTATTCTTAAAAATCTACTTGGTACCTATCACATGAGTATCGTTAGGTCAGGGGACCAACTTCTTTCTAAAATGAAGCAACTCTTCTTATATGGCCAATATCTAATGATCATCCTTGAGTGCTTCTTTCACCTTCTTGGGCTCAACTAAAGATGTGTAACACAAATAAGTAACAAAATTATGGAGTTGAGTCTTGACACCTAGTGTAGGATCACCAAGTATAGGGGAAAGGTCATGACTCTTTCAAACTTAAGATGGTGTCTCCCCCAAAGAAGGAACGGGGTCCACCGTGGTAGCATGAGGAAGGATGGGATCATCACTACGGGGTGCATCATCCTCGCACTACGGGCTAGGAGTAATAAACTTCGATGGCTTGTCATCTCTAATCGTGACATTTATTAACTCCATAATGTTAGAGATAGACAAATTTTAAACTCGATCTCGTTGATGGATATCCTAAAAATACCCCTCATCGCTCCTGGAGTAGAACTTTCCCGAGGGCTCTTTATCTCGCAAGATGTAGCATGTACTCCCAAAGACACAAAAATATGATACGTTGAACTTCTTCCCTGTCCACAACTCATAAGGCGTGTGAAGCATGTGCAGGCGAGGATATTCCCTATTCACTGTATGGCATGCGGTACTCAACGCCTCTGCCCAAAAATGTTTAGGCACATTTATCCTAAGAAGCATGGATCTATCCATCTCTTGTATCATCCGGTTATTCCTCTCAACAATCCCATTTTGCTGAGAAGAACGAAGGTTAAAAACTCATCCTTTATGCCCACTTTATCTCAATAGCTGTCCAACTTATCTTCTTTAAATTTGGTTCCATTGTCACTACACATCCGATTAATAGTCACATCGTGTTGGTTTTGTAGGACACGACACTTAGTTGTAAGTAACTCAATCGCATCGGACTTTTCTAAAAAAAATCCTATAATTGAGTTTCTATACAACTCATCGACCATCACGAGAATGTATCTCTTACCACCTAAACTCTCCGTGCGAGTAGGACCCATAAGATCCTTGTGAATAAACTCCAAAACACGGGTGGTGGTAATGGTATTTAACTTCTAATGGGGACTAAAAATTTGTTTACCTAGTTATAAAGGTCCACAAACCGAGGAAGTTGGTTTCCCAAGTGATGGTAAGCCACGAATTAGGTCTTTCTTAACTAAACTCTCAAGATATCAAAAGTTCATATGACCTATTCGTTGATGCCAAAGGCCCATTGTGAAGACCATGGCACTATTGCACATAAAATAGGACTTTGGCATAATTTCATAACAATTATCTTCCATCCTCACCCCTTGTAGTAAAAGTTTATGGGATTGATCATAGACATTGCATTCAGACCGGCCAAACTTTACCACAAAGTTTGCAAAGTATAGTTGGCTTATGATAATCGAATTCTCTTTCAACCCCATTACGTACAACACATCATCTAGATAATGAAATCCCGATATCTCAATGCTAACACGTCGTAAAATGCTAGATCGACTCCTACCTCCAAAGGTGACTTTACCTTCCTTGCAATGCTCGAGGTTTGTAAAAAATGAGACGTCACCTATCATGTGCCTAGAACACCCACTATCAAAATACCATAGGTAAGTATTTTGAGACTTGGGAACAATGTGAACAAAAAGTGATTTCTCATCTCTCTTAGGTACCCATGTGGCAATAACCTTTTATTTGCCCTTGTCATTGTTGACTCTTGTCAGAATGTTGGAAGCGTTCTCAAATGACAAAGGCATTTGTTGAAATTATTCCATCAAACTATGTGAAATTTCTACTAGAAATTCAACTTGCTCCCTTAGACTATCAAAGTTGCTAAACTGGTTAATAGGAGTATGTGTACGATTAGTCCTACCTTATTTATAGCAAACCTCTCGAAGGTGAGCTCTACTTTGGCAATAGGTACAACCATGGATAGGTTTGGATCTACCTCAATTTTCTTTTTTAGGTGGAACTATTCTAGGTGGATTAGTCCTCCTAGGTGGATTCAATCGAGGGGCACAAATATCCATAACAAACTCGAAAACCGGCTCGGGTGTGATGTGAGAAGTGGAAGCACCCTCGTAGCCTATTTCCTACCTCTCGACATTTACTAATCGGGGTTGAGGAACATCTTACCAGGTTTCTTCGGCATTTCCTCAATAGTTACCTTGACCTCCCGAGCACATTCGAGATCTTTTTTAAATTAAGATACAAGGTCTTTAAGTTTCTCACGAGTCTCCACGTACGCTTTGAGATATCTCGTAATACTAGCCAACTTATTGGTCAAGTCACCGTTCTCTTTCTCAACTAAACAAACTATCTCTCCCAAATCTTCTCTCACCGAGGATTAACTCTCTCTTACCTCACTCAACTCTTTATCTAACACTAAAACTCTCATCACTAAACCTTTATTTTGTTTCTTCGTTTTAAGAGACTCGGCATAAAGTTAGGCATAGGAACTGAAGGTCACTCTCATTCTCACTTAAAGTAGTCTCTGCCTCACTCTCCTTAGAATGACTAGACTCACTATCGAGCTGGTCATGTGTAGTAGATTCCTCATCATTGTGAGGTGAACTCGATGTAATAACATGACTAGCCATAAATACGGTGAAGTTACATCCATGCGGTGATTCTTTTCTCGAACTCACCAACTCAACCTCATTGTCATTGAGTGTGAAGTTTAAGGCATCTTTGCCTTCCCCTTGATGTTCATGAGCTTTGTGATCCTTTCCCTATCACTCGTAACATCTATCCTCATTTTTCTTTGGGAAATCTTTCTTTTCTTTTTCAAAATTTTTCTTGCCCTTTTTAAATTTTTAATCATTATCAAAACTCTTCTTATCTTTGGAAGTATTTTACTTTTTTAGTTTGAGAAACTTCTTGAAATTTGTAGTAAAAAGGGACAAATCATCTACATCATAATCAAATTCAGAATCGGATGACGCTTGTTCTATATTTTTAGACACTTCCTCTCTCTTCCTAGATTGGGCTTTAAATGCTACCCCCTTATCATTTGGCTTAACTATTTTTGGGAACATATCTATCTCGTACATATGAAGATATCCTATAATTTAATCTAACCTAAGAGTATCTAAGATCCCCTGTGAATTAAGAACCATAGCCTTAGAAATAAGGTGGACAGGAAACAATCTCAAAATTTTCTTAACTACACGCATCCCAGGAATCCTCTCACCTAAATTGAAGCTCGAGTTAACTATGTCGAAAATTTGTGCATAAAACTCATCGAAAGATTCAGATTTAAGCATTGTTATCCTTTCTAATTGTGTGGCAGGATTCTTCATCTTAGAAGTTTTCACAACATTGGTACACTAGTGAGTGAGATAGAGGGCATCCCAAGCTTCTTTAGACGTGGTGCAAATCATAATGCGACCGAACTCATCATGGGTGATGACTCCTGAGATGACACACAAACTGCAAGAATTAAGGTTGCCCCACTTAAAATATTCCCCTGTCCAATGTGGGAGGTGTCCACACTCTTTCGCAGACAATCCAGATGTGTTCATCTATGGCCTTTAAAGCAGACCTCATCCTATCCTTCCAATATGCATAATTAGTACCATCGAAGATGTGCACTCCATTATACAAATTTTCCATGAAAACCAAAATTTTCAAAGATCAATAATTTTCAGAAAAATTGATATTAAGAGAAAAATCCTTTGCTAAAAAGATCACACAGTAAATTTGTGCAACATGCATTGATACCAATTTGAGAGTGCACTACGATCTTAATGGATAATTTCTATAATTAAGTGTCTGGCACACAATAGTTCCAAATTTTATCTTTATAACCCTAAACAAGAAACTAGCTGATAAATAAAATAACATTATGCATGTAAACACATTCAAGGCAAATTGAGGAAAAACCCCTTGTGGATAAAACGTTTTATTATCACTACAGAAAATGTTTATAAGACACAACTTACAAAAACTTCTTTAGCATACAACTCAGTCCAGAGTTGTCCACAGATGGTGATCCACCCTCGGTATCCAACGATCAAGCTTGGTCTTCATTTTCTCTTGAGAACCACAATAGGTTAGCACTAAAGATAATGTCCCCACAAGTATAACTTAGATATAGAAATATAGGGTTTTAAACTGATTCACATAAATATATGGGATGATAATGGTGAATCAGAATAGGTTTTTGACCTAAGGAAAGTGAGTACTTTTGCAACAGGTTTTGCAAAAATCAAATTCGAAAAAGTCTCAACAATTTTTTGCATTGAAATAAGTGTTTATAAGGCGGCAGAAAATTCGAGGCAGCTAGTCTCATTCGAACAAAAATAAAGCCTTGTTTGGACGAGAATAGACTCTCGTTTGAACGACACTGAGGTCGTTTGAATGACAACCTAATCTCATTTGAACGTGCTTCAAACATGACAAAATAGTAAGCCCTCGTTACATGTTCGATTGAAGAATCCTTCAAACGACCACATCGAATGAGGTTGCATGATTTGCACGCCTTTTGAAAATTTTTAAAGGAAAAAAAATGTTTAGAAAAAATGCCTCGATTTTAATAAAAATAGCTCCCAAATATAAACGCGAATAAATTTAAATCCTAAATTATTTATCCCTTTGTTTTGTGAAGATCTTCTTGAATTTGGAGATGGTGAAAATTGGTTCTTCGTGATGACTCGAAATAATCGGTAGCGGGATATGGCAAAAAATAAATGTTGCTTAAGCTATGAGCAAGTGATTAAAATCATGCTCTTACAGTCCTTGGCAGTATTCATCTTCTTTATGTCTTGAAGGGCCTTGATTTAGTATGAAATGGATTAAATCCCTCTTAGCATCACCAGGTATCCTAAAAAATTTCTAGAGTTTACTTAGGAAGCACACTTAGAGGCATTCTATTTTATTATGTAGTCTCTTAGGATTTCAGGTATCAGAGAGATCTCAGATGTGTTCAACAACATATTTTTTTAACAAGCATATCACATTATAAACCTCCGTGGTTGAACCAATCTGCTTCTTGAACACCTTAGTCATGAGGTTTTGGTACATTTCCCTAACAAAATTGAGGATGAAAAGCATGGCCCTAAAGTTGTGATGAAGGAGGTTTTCTATTGGTCAGAGCTAAACATAGGTTTTTAATGATAGCCTGAGTAAAAGTCCATGAAGCTTATGCGTTGATGACCTGGGATGGAATCAACGAGCTTATCAATCTCAAAAAGAAGACATCTATCATTTGGGCATGCCATATTAAGGTTTATGAAGTCAACACGAATCCTCCATTTTCCTCTTTTCTTGTTAACCACGATGGTATTGGAGATTCAATATGGAAATTACACCTCTTTGATGGAGTTGGCATGAAGTATATTCTCCACAGGTTTAAATTTATTAAGGGGTGATTTTATCGACTTTTACTTAATTGGATGACCTGCAATATCCCCATGCAATCGGTGGCAAGAAACATCTAGAACAATTCTTGGAAGATCGTAAGGATGATAGGTGAACTGGTCCGCATTTATCCTAACAAATTGAATGAGCTTCTATGCCTCATCTTTTGGTAATTCAAAATTTCTTAAGATGAATTTGTCTGGTTGAAATGAGTGTAGAGGAATAGTTCTGAATTCCTCCATTAATCGATCAGTGATGGATAGTCTGGTCTTTTCTACCCCACAGTGAGCTCCTTTTGGTTCATATTTAGGCTAATATCCTTTTGAATCATCTTAATCTTGACTCTTCTTGGGCTGATATTGTTTTTCTATGATGGCTGCAAAAAACTAGCTATGCGCTGATGCCTGATCGCACTACCCCAAAATAACCAGATGTCACGATCCTTGACAATTTTAGGCATAAAAACATCTCTTTTCACGTTCGTGACAACTCCTTGTTGTTGAGGTCCTATTAACCTTGGAAATTTTGTTTAACATAGGGGTGACCAAAGTATTGTCAAAGTCAATGATGGTGATAACTCATGTCTAGTCACGATCATGTCACAGTCAAGGACCGTTCCAATTATGCTCTTGTCATGGTCTTGTTACAGTCAAGGATTATGAGAACTAATGTCTTGTCACGGACATGTCACCATCAGGGACTGTGTTAATTCTTCTCTTGTCATGGTCTTCTCACTATCAAGGACTGTGACAACATAAGACTTGTCATGATCGTGTCACAGTTGAGGATCATGACAATTTTTCTCTTATTATGGTCTTGTATGGTCAAGTACCATGATAAAACTCTAACCCAAAAATGCACTGCCCGACAGAAAGCGTGCTTCAAAATTACAAAAAAAACTATTTTTGTTTGAACAATACAATAATAACCACAATATAATATACAATTATAAAAATCAAACCAAATAAGCAACCAAGCAAATCAAACCAAATTGTATCAAATACACGTTTAATTACATTGAAATAGCAGTTTAATTACAAATCATAAGTATCAACATACAAAAGCTCAATAAATGAAAATTAACTAAATAAATGCAAACTAACTAAATAAACGCAAGACTAAACTTTTGATTTTGAAATAAACTATATGAGAAAAATGGGGATGGAATACACTCCCCCTAACCATCGGTAGTTATGTTGGATACAAAACTTTCAAGAATTAAATATATAATCAAGAGAAAAGTATAAATTAAAAATAAATTTAACGGGAATGACAAAATTGTCCACACGTATATTAAATCCCTAAATACTTCGGTTACCTTTGGTAAACGAAGTTAGAAGATCTACAATACTTGTTTTGATAAAGTATAAAACCTCCTAATTATTTATTTAATTCTATTCAACTTTTTTACCCATCCATAATACCTAGATAGGGTTCATGTACCCCAACCCTCTAACAATCTAGCTGGACATGGAATAATTAACTACGCATGTGATTTTTACATTCCATGAAGACATGATAAAGAATCTATTACGAGCAAACATGTAAATAATCACAAGACATAAATAAGGAAGAAAGTGTAACGACCCGTCCTTTTGGAGATAATTAAATTCCATAATTGAGTATAAATTGGAATTTTGAGGAATTTCTCGAAATAGTGATTTTTGGGATTTTTGAGGATTTAATGATTTTCGATGGATGGTATATTTACTTTTAGGATTAAGTAAATGAATTGGAGTATTTTAATCATATGTCGCCGTTGGGTAAAGCGATAGAAGATGATATTTTAATGGGAAAACAACATATATTTATTTTGGGTTGAAATAGTTATTTGCGGTCAAGTACCTCGAATGCAAATTTTGACTGGGCCGTGAGTCTCGGAATGGCCGAGATAGTCGAAAAAGAGAGTTCGATTGTCGAAATTGAGTTTCAGGGAATTTTGGAGTCAAAAGGGCTCGTAATTGAGTAAACGAGTCATTTTTGGGTTTTAAGGGTTAAAACCCTTTTTCTTTCTATATAAAGAGGGAGAGAGGGAGAAAAGAGAAAGAAAAGAGAGAAGAGAGAGAGGAAAGAAGAAAGAGGAGAGAAAAGGGAGATCTCGGGCCAAACTCCGCCGGACTCGACTCGAGATCGTCGGATTATATCCACGAGGCAAGTGTTTACTTGCTTTATTTACTTTTGACCACAAATCTCATATCGTAGTTTGGTATTAACAAACCCTAAAGATTTTGGATTGGGTTTCCGTGGATAAAACGGGTTTTCAGGAGTAAAAACAAATAAACCCCAATAATGTTTCAATTCGAGGAATTTAGGAATTAATCGAATTAATTGGTGATTTCGGGTTCTAGGACGTTTAGAACCCTTATTATATGTGTATTTGTAGTTGGTTGAGGTTGTAGGATGTTGGGAGAGGTGACAAAAGCTTGGGAGAAGCTTTAATGGATGAAACAGCTTTTCGGAGAAGAAGCTACCCGCCATGATCGATCGATCAATCATGGGGTATCGATCGATTGAGCCATTGATCGATCGACGGCCATGGGTCGATCGATCGACCCATGCTGAAATTAGGCAATTTTCCAAGGGTGAATTGGATGTGATGAATTCCAATTCTAATGGATTCGAGGTTATTTATGTGATAACATTGGGGACCTTTTAGGACTATATGGTCCTTTAATTAAGGAAATCTAGGAGGCTTGAATAAGGTTTTTAAATGTATAACCCTTAAACTATATTTTCGAGGAAAATAGAAAATTTGTAGAGGTTGAAGGTTTAGGGTTCCTAACTTAGAGCGGGGACCTTTAAGTGATTATATGGACAAGATGTAGTCCTCGGGTTCGTGGAATGAAATCCGTAACCCACTAAATTTAAGTTGTTCTGGAAAGATAAATCCCTAGGATATTTTTAATGGGAATTTAGGCCTATATAATTATGCGTATAGGAAGCATAATTATAATCGATTGTGGATTGAGTATATCCTACGAGATAATTAGGATGAAATGGGGAATATAGATATATACTCACTTAATGTAAAATGGTGAAATTGGAGATATCCAATAAATCCTTAGATGGGATTAAGGTATGTATTACTTATCAAAGTAAGGAAAAACTTCTGGTTTAGTATCATGCGTATATGAATGCATGATTATGATTCTTTGAGAGAATCTTTGGGATTATTGGTCATCTCTAGATGTAATTGGCAATTATGACCATTTATATATATTCTAGGAGGAATATATGGTATATGTATATACTATGTGATTAAAGTATATATATGATATGATATGAATGGCTTTGAAAATGAACGATTTGAATGATTTTCAAATGGAAAAATTAATGATTTTCATAAATGATAATTTATGGATACACACCTCTCTAAATCGCTATCATAAGGGAAGTTGCGCGCGTGAGATGAAGCCCCCTGACTAATGAATGCAGGGTGGATATAGTCCTAGGCCATATGAGCGATTATTATATGTTTTTCTGCGATGGTGAGGTAATTCTGGGTGTGGTTATGACTCTCCCGCAGGAATATGGCCACTTCCCGACGTTTCGGTAGGTTCCCAGGTTGTCTTGTTTGATAGGCCCTGGAAGATAATAGCCATTTAGGGGCGCATCCAGAGGGGAAACCCGAAGGGACGGTCTTAGAGATGTTAAAGCAATTCATGATAATGAATTGGCTTTAAACACATTTCTCGGATGGAAGAAGGGAAGTGGGATAAACGATTTGGCTTCGGATACATTTCCCGGATGGAAGAAGGGAAATGGAAGCATGTGATATGGAAAAAGCATTTTTATGATAATAAAATGACTTTTGAATACATTTTTTGGGTGGAAGAAGGGAAATGGGATGTTATAAAACGGAAAAGCATTTTTTATGATAATAAAACTGGCTTTTAAAAAGTTATATGATATGTTAAAGCAATTCATGATAATGGGTTGGCTTTTAAATACATTTCCTGGATGGAAGAAAGGAAATGGAAAGTTTTGAGATAAAAAGAAAATGAAAAAGGAATTGGTATACATGTTGTAAATGAATTCTCATTCCGGGAGATAGATCCGAATGTATATTGTAATATGAGTATGTATAAATTGAGTGCTGAGGGTCTAATGGATCCCGATGATCGACCTTGCTGCGTAGTAGTGTATCGGGGGGGGGGGGGGGGTTCCTTGTTTGGATTTTGTTCTGCGAGACAACCCACACACGAACTTGGCATAGTGTTGAGACTGGGGGAAGTTTAACCCTTAGTACTGTAATATGGAGAATTTTTATATGGTATATATATATATATATATATATATATATATATATTTGTTGTGTACTGAGGGTCTAATGGATCTCGACGATCGACCTTGCCGTGTAGTAGTGTATCGGGGGGTTCCTTGTTTGGATTTCGCTCTGCGATACACCCCACGGCCGAACTTGGCATAGTGTTGAGACTGGGGGGAAGTTTAACCTTTAGTGCTCTAATATGGATCATATATATATATATATATATATATATATATATATATATTTATTGTGTACTGAGGGTCTAATGGATCTCGACGATCGACATTGCCGCGTAGTAGTGTATCGGGGGGTTCCTTGTTTAGATTTCGCTCTGCGAGACACCCCACACACGAACATGGCATAATGTTGAGACTGAGGAGAAGCTTAGCCCTTAGTACTTGGATTAATTAGGATTGTTAGAAGATGGGTGATGGTTTAGTTAGGTCAATGTGGTCTGACTAGGATATTTAGAGGGAGATGCTAGGGGTACACTGTTAAAAGAGAGGTGAGGGGTATCTCATGGGAGTGCGATACCAAATTTGAATATGAGATAAAACCTTTTTCTAAAAATAAGGCATTTATGCACTTGCTAAATATTTTTAAAACTCGGGCTCTGACCCGTTTATCTACTTTTCCCTCTCTTGCTATATATATATATATATATATATATATAGGTGTCCAAACATAGGGACGCCTGGATGACACTTCTTGCGAGTCAGACGTCTGCTGCAGTAGCTGTGGATGCGTGCAGGTTCTCGATAGACGCTTCTATGCTTGTACTCTAGATAGAAGGTACTGTATAAACATTCGGGCCAATGGCCCAATTGCATTTATTTATTCTTTACCGCCTTTTAGTTCGACATTCGATATGGTTGTATATTTTGACCGAGTGTTTGGCTATTTTATTTCATTTCAGTTTCATTTACGCAAACTATGTGGATGTTTTAATTTAGTAGTTGTTTAAAAGAGTAGTTAAGTAAAATTTTTGACGCCAGCCTAATAGGATATTAGTAATCAAATTTGTTTTCGACAGTGATGCTAATAATGATCCATATGAGACTCCTGTTATAATTTGATATAGGAGTATCACCCGGTATTTTATTAGGCGGGGTGCCACAGATGGTATCAGAGCATCAGGTTCTAGTGTCCTTAGGAATCTTTGAGGACGTACTACGCTTTTAGTGTTGCTCTCGATTTGATATAGAGCCTCAGGATTAGGATTATTGATTTCTCTTGTGAGATCTCATTCTCCTGCTATAGTGTAAGATTATGTAAATCTTTTGTGCGCTCGTTCGAGATTCGTGTGAGGGGCTTAGATGGCAGCAGGAGGCGGGGCTTATTTGGAGCTGTAGGAGAAGTCGGGAACGAGGACCGTAGTAGAGGTCTCTTCCTTTGAAGTGTTTTCTAAGGATTGTTTTAACGACTACTAAAGTATAGTAGTTATGAGTATCGTAGTACCGCCATAGTAGAGTTTGGCACTAGTTAAATTTCCAGTGAAGTAAGGGTTCGAAAGGGGTCTTTGATAAGGATCGGTTAGAGGCCGACAGTGCATAAAGGCGAAGTTGTTGTTATAAGTTTTACCTCAATGAAGGAGGTATATTTGGTGTGACTAGATAAAGTCGCGGCCTTCATTAGCCCTAGACTCGTGTGTGTAATTTGAGCTTTGTGGCGGTACCGATAACATTATATAGTGTATGCCTATGTGTTTTTCATGATAGCGGAGTTTTATTTTCCTTCATTCGCTATATAAAAGCGGGTGTTGATATTTTGAATATATATGTTTGGTTTATGATACTCGTCTTATATGTTTATACGAGTATAGTTATATTATGAGTATGTAATGTTATTAGTTGTTCGGAGCGATAGCAGGCTAATGATGGCAAGACTATCGTGTCCGCAGTTCCAGGGTGGAACGGGTTGTTGTTGCGATATCTCACCTTGATACAGGTTGAGTTCGCCTTTATTATGTGCAAAGATGGAACTTCAATGAGCAGAGGTTTCATTATCATGATTTAAGTATGTGGCGACCTTATAGATATGATTTGAGGTGTGTCGGGTTAATTGTTGAGCTGTGAGTTTAAACTCATTATTGATTGCGCAAGGACTTAGAGTTAGTACGACCGCTTGGTGGTATGGCTCCTAGATAGAGATGGGAGTTCAGACCGCATTTGGTTGAGAGAGAGGATAAGGTTATCCCGGTTGCGTATTTGAAATTAACGGACCTCCACGACCGACAAAGTAAGTAGTAGTGTAATTGGAGGGGTTCCTTATTTGGATTTCACTTTGCGAGACGCTTTGCGCATGAACCTTAACAATGTCGGGAGTGGAGAGAGGTTATAGGATGCAAGGATGATGGTTTTGTGGGAAAGTCTTATAGTGTGGATGAACCACTATAGACTATGAGCCATGTGATGATAGTATGTTTATGGAAATATTGTGCTCTGGAAAAGCACTAAAGTGGTCCTCTCACCACAAGTGGGTGGGTGAAGTAGGACTTAGAGAAATTGATTTGAGGATTATGGTCAGGCCTTAATGAAAAGGAAAATTTTGAGGAAGTATTTTTTAGGTAAGATAATCATAACATCTCGGTAGAAAATAGGCGCTCGATGATGGGATAGAATATTAGATTTGTGAGGTAGAATTTAGGACGTCCCGCTGGTGTGCCTTAGGTCGCTATATCTCGATGACCGACAACGCGAGGGATTAGTGTAACGGGAGGGTTCCTTGTCTGGATTTTGCTTTGCGAGACGTCCCACGCATGAAACCAAGCAAATGTTGGAAGTTGAGAAAGGCCTTGGGCACTAGAGACATATTTAGGATTGTACTTGTTTCGCGTAGGTAGGGTAACGTATAGACTGTAGTAGTATTAGGATGAAAGTTCAATAGAGCTAGTAGCGCTGATGTAAGGAGAATTGAATTTCGTGGGTTAGGAGGACCCATATGTGAGTATTACACCGAGGAAATAAGGCTCTTGTTTAGAAAGATATTGGTTTATATACCGCCTGAAATGGAAGGGGCGTAGTACATAAAGTTGAAGTTTATGCCGTGAGGCATTAGAAACGATGGGTGAAATATGCTGCTATTGGAGTCACTTTACGACCGTGGTAGCCGTATAATGTATGGTTGGGAACCATTGGGTTAGTATCGTTCCCCTTTGAGATATTAGGATTTGGAGCGATTCTAGGATTTGTGGCGTAGGTTGTATCTGAATTTTGAGGACGAAATTCCATTGTAAGGGGGGAGTATGTAACAACACATCCTTTTGGAGATAACCAAATTCCATAATTGAGTATAAATTGGAATTTTGAGGAATTTCTCGAAATAATGATTTTTGGGATTTTCGAGGATTTGATGATTTTCGATGGATGGTATATTTAATTTTGGGATTAAGTAAATGAATTGGAGTATTTTAATCATATGTCGCCATTGGGTAAAGCGACAGAAGATGATATTTTAATTGGAAAACCGCATCTATTTATTTTGGGTTGAAATAGTGATTTGCGGTCAAGTACCTCGGATGCAAATTTCGACTGTGCTGTGAGTCTCAGAATGGCCGAGATAGTCGAAAAAGAGTGTCCGATTGTCAAAATTGAGTTTCGGGGAATTTTGGAGTTAAAAGGGCTCGTAATTGAGTAAACGAGTCATTTTTGGGTTTTAAGGGTTAAAACCCTTTTTCTTTCTATATAAAGAGGGAGAGAGGGAGAAAAGAGAAAGAAAAGAGAGGAAAGAAGAAAGAGGAGAGAAAAGGGAGATCTTGGGCCAAACTCCGCCGGACTCGACTCGGGATCGTCGGATTATATCCACGAGGCAAGTGTTTACTTGCTTTATTTACTTTTGACCACAAATCTCATATCGTAGTTTGGTATTAACAAACCCTAAAGATTTTGGATTGGGTTTCCGTGGATAAAACGGGTTTTCAGGAGTTAAAATAAATAAACCCCAATAATGTTTCAATTCGAGGAATTTAGGAATTAATCGAATTAATTGGTGATTTAGGGTTCTAGGACGTTTAGAACCCTTATTATATGTGTATTTGTAGTTGGTTGAGGTTGTAGGATGTTGGGAGAGGTGACAAAAGCTTGGGAGAAGCTTTAATGGATGAAACAGCTTTTCGGAGAAGAAGCTGCCCGCCATGATCGATCGATCAATCATGGGGTATCGATCGATTGAGCCATTGATCGATCGACGGCCATGGGTCGATCGATCGAACCATGCTGAAATTAGGCAATTTTCCCAGGGTGAATTGGATGGGATGAATTCCAATTCTAATGGATTCGAGGTTATTTATGTGATAACATTGGGGACCTTTTAGGACTATATGGTCCTTTAATTAAGGAAATCTAGGAGGCTTGAATAAGGTTTTTAAATGTATAACCCTTAAACTATATTTTCGAGGAAAATAAACAATTTGTAGAGGTTGAAAGTTTAGGGTTCCTAACTTAGAGTGGGGACCTTTAAGTGATTATATGGACAAGATGTAGTCCTTGGGTTCATGGAATGAAATCCATAACCCACTAGATTTAAGGTTGTTCGGGAAAGATAAATCCCTATGCTATTTTTAGTGGGCATTTAGGCCTATATAATTATGCGTATAGGAAGCATAATTATAATCGATTGTGGATTGAGTATATCCTACGAGATAATTAGGATGAAATGGGGAATATAGATATATACTCACTTAATGTAAAATGGTGAAATTGGAGATATCCAATAAATCCTTAGATGGGATTAAGGTATGTATTACTTATCAAAGTAAGGAAATACTTTGGGTTTAGTATCATGCGTATATGAATGCATAATTATGACTCTTTGAGAGAATCTTTGGGATTATTGGTCATCGCTAGATGTGATTGGCAATTATGGCCATTTATATATATTCTAGGAGGAATATATGGTATATGTATATACTATGTGATTAAAGTATATATATGATATGATATGAATGGCTTTGAAAATGAACGATGTGAATGATTTTCAAATGCAAAAAGTAATGATTTTCATAAATGATAATTTATGAATACACACCTCTCTAAATCGCTATCATAAGGGAAGTTGCGTGCGTGAGGTGAAGCCCCCGACTAATGAATGCAGGGTGGATATAGTCCTAGGCCATATGAGCGATTATTATATGTTTTTCTGCGATGGTGAGGTAATTCTGGGTGTGTTTATGACTCTCCCTCAGGCATATGGCCGTTTTTCGACGTTTTGGTAGGTTCCCAGGTTGTCTTATTTGATAGGCCCTGGAAGATAATAGCCATTTAGGGGCGCGTACAGTGGGAAAACCCGGAGGGATGGTCTTAGATATGTTAAAGGAATTCATGATAATGAATTGGCTTGAAATATATTTCCCGGATGGAAGAAGGGAAATGGGATAAACGATTTGGCTTCGGATGCATTTCCCGGATGGAAGAAGGGAAATGGAAGCATGTGATATGGAAAAAGAATTTTTATGATAATAAAAATGGCTTTTGAATATATTTTCTGGATGGAAGAAGGGAAATGGGATGTTATAAAATGGAAAAGCATTTTTTATGAAAATAAAACTGGCTTTTAAAAAGTTATATGATATGTTAAAGAAATTCATGATAATGAGTTGGCTTTTAAATACATTTCCTGGATGGAAGAAAGGAAATGGAAAGTTTTGAGGTAAAAAGAAAATGAAAATGGAATTGGTATACATGTTGTAAATGAATTCTAATTTCGGGAGATAGATCCAGATGTATATTGTAATATGAGTATGTATAAATTGAGTGCTGAGGGTCTAATGGATCCTGACGATCGACCTTGCCGCGTAATACTGTATCGGGGGGGTTCCTTGTTTGGATTTAGCTCTACGAGACACCCCACGCACGAACTTGGGATAGTGTTGAGACTGGGGGGAAGTTTAATCCTTAGTGCTCTAATATGGAGAATTTTTATATGGTATATATATATATATGTATGTTGTGTACTGAGGGTCTAATGGATCTCAATAATCGACCTTGCCGCGTAGTAGTGTATCGGGGGGGTTCCTTGTTTGGATTTCTCTCTGTGAGACACCCCACGCACGAACATGGCATAGTGTTGAGACTGGGGAGAAGCTTAGCCCTTAGTACTTGGATTAACTAGGATTGTTAGCAGATGAGTGATGGTTTAGTCAGGTCAGTGTGGTCTGACTAGGATATTTAGAGGGATACGCTAGGAGTGTACTGTTAGAAGAGAGGTGAGGTGTATCTCATGGGAGTGCGATACCAAATTTAAATATGAGATAAAACCTTTTTCTAAAAATAAGGAATTTATGCACTTGCTAAATATTTTTAAAACTCGGGCTCTGACCCGTTTATCTACTTTTCCCTCTCTTGCTATATATATATATATATATATATATATATATATATATATATATATATATATAGGTGTCGAGACATAGGGACACCTGGATGACACTTCTTGCGAGTCAGACGTCTGCTGCAGCAGCTGTGGATGCGTGCAGGTTCTCGATAGACGCTTCTATCCTTGTACTCTAGATAGGAGGTACGCCTGGATGACACTTCTTGCGAGTCATACGTATATAGGTGTCCAGACATAGGGACGCCTGGATGACACTTCTTGCGAGTCAGACGTCTGCTGCAGCAGCTGTGGATGCGTGCAGGTTCTCGATAGACGCTTCTATCCTTGTACTCTAGATATGAGGTACTATATAAACATTCGGGCCAATGGCCCAATTGCATTTATTTATTCTTTACCTCCTTTTAGTGAGGTATTCGATATGGTTGTATATTTTGACCGAGTGTTCGGTTATATTATTTCATTTCAGTTTCATGTACGTAAACTGTGTGGATGTTTTAATATAGTAGTTGTTTAAAAGAGTATTTAAGTAAAAATTTTGACGCCAGCCTAATAGGATATTAGTAATTAAATTGGTTTTCGACAGTGATGCTAAGAATGATCCATATGAGACTCCTGTTATAATTTGATATAGGAGTGATCGCCCGGTATTTTATGAGGCGGGGTGCCACAGAAAGATCATACAGAGAATCTTGAAAGAAATAAAGAATAAAGCAATAATCATATTAAAATTTCATGCAAAATAATTGAGTTCTTAGTCTTCTCTTTTTTAGCCTTTTTCTCCTCTCAACACCATGTTAAAATTGCTTAAAAACTAAAGTATGAGAACCCTAATCTGATGTTACAACCATCCTAGGTTGTTTTGGCACAGTCTTCAATACATACAACTCTCTAGATAAAAATAAGAAATAAAACAAAAATCATGTATCTGAATAACCGAACCGGTTCGGGCCAAGGGAGAATCGGTTCGACCCAATAAATTTATAAAATTCCACTTTTGCCCCTGGATCTTCTTCTCATCTTTAAATGTGCATAACGTCTTCACCTTAGCTCGGATTTAGATGTCATTTCTTCCAGTATGCCCGTGTCTTCAAGCTCTTCACTTTTCCTCTTAGCTTCACATCCAGTTTCAGACTTGAAATTATGTAATTGCCCTTGATTCTCCTTTCCTTGTTTCTTTCATTATTTAGATTTTTCTCTCGCATCAACTTGCATAAAATACCTGTAAAATAAGAGAGAAATATACAAAACATGAAATACTTGTTGAAAAGGATTAGTAGCATGATCATGAGATAAATCCAGTCTAATTATAATGCACTGCATCGTAAAAGTACCGAAATTAAGAGGATAAATATGAACTATTTAAGTTTAATCAAACCCCCTAACTCTGAACGTTGCTCATCCCGACCAGTGTAAAAGAATAAGTGTAAGAGTTAAAACAAACTTCCAAATAATTTATTGGGATAAAATAGCTATTTCGCGGGCAAGCGATTGCATTTAGCATATGCAACAAGCCTTTAAACCTCTAGGCTACCCTAGTAGGACGAGTAGTGTCTCATGAGGGTTTGCAGTGAATTTACCCACAAAATTCATTTTTTGACTCAAACAAAGTATCAAAATAATTAAAAAATGTATAATTTAAATTCTAGAAAAACAATCACTTTAAATTTTTATTCAATAATCTCAATGCAGAAGGGTGCGTGCGAAGCCGAAAATAAAATCGCTAACTTCCATCGATTGATCATTATGTTACTTTTCAAAAATTTGATTTGATTTAATTTCTCTCGGGATGCACTCACAAACGAATCCCTCAGATTGTGGCTATTTTCATTCGGTGTGCTCGATATTAAGAGTAAATATAATGGAACATAATTTCATGCACACAAATTGAAAGACGGAATTATTTTGGTGAAAAATGATCTCATGAAGGGGTTACAGTCATTGAGAAATAGAGAACATCATCTTTTAGTCACGTCATTTTGTCTCTTTCATTAAATTTTTGTGTTTTAGCTCTCCACGCGATAATTAATTTTGTTATTCCTACCCAGTTGGGACTTTTTTGGGTTATTGAATATTGGGTAAAAAATGGGATGGTTGGGAAATTAAGAGTTGGAATTTTTTTTTCTCGCGATGTCTGTAGGCGCTTTTGCTCCTTTTGCTTCTATTTTTCATATTTTTCTATTTTTTCTATTTTTATTGAGCATTGTTTTCCTATTTTTCTTACCCTCCCTTTTTTAATTTTTTATACACCATTTGGACTTAATTTATGAATTTTTAATTTTCACAACTTCGGCCCAATTGGATTTTTCAGATTAACAATCGAATATAATATAACAATTTTGGGCTCAAATTGGCTTGCAAAAGGACATTCTTTTTCGCAAATTTTTACGGCTTATATTTTTGGGTATACAAATAAGGGCCTAACTTCATTCATCCAAATTACTAATTACATTGCCATATGCATCTCGAGATTAATTTTAATCATGAGACATTTTGGCGCATTTTCAAAACAAAATTTCACTCATTTTTTGTAACTAATCAAACAATGATTTAGAGATCCTCAACGACTTTTTAACACTGAAATAAACTTTAAGTTGAATTTTAGCTTGGAGTGATTTAATTACTCGAAAAAGTCATAGGCTCGAAATCTCATCAAATTAAAAATCTCCACACTTATTTGTTAAGTCGTTAATTTTCGTTCAATTTTCGTTTTTGGTCAATTTCGGCTTAGTGCAGAAGATTGTTACTAATTGAGACTTTAAACAAAAATTTAGTGATATTTTTGAGGAATTTAAATTAAATTGTTTTATTTAATTTGGGAAAAAATATTTTTGACTTTTTCGAAAATTTTCAATTTTTTTTGGAAAATTTTGAAAATTTCTAAATTTTTTGGGATTTTTGATATTTTTTTATTTTTTTTGGGCATTTAATTTTTTTTGAAGTTTTAAAGACGCACTTATCACCCCCCAACTTAGGCTTTTGCATTGCACTCGATAAAAACGATGAAATTCTAAATAAGAAAAAGAAAGTGCGAAATAAAATGAACAAATAAGGAAGATGCAATTTTTCATTAATAGACAACCAAATACAAAGCATTACAAAGCGATAGATATTACATAGCTCTTAAAAAATACATCAATGAAGCACACAAGAAATACAAAACAAGAGAACACAAAAGTGGCCATAAGATTTAGTGCGAAAGGCCGGGTACGTTGGGTTCACGGGAGTGGGGGTCGTAGAAGTAACTTGGAAATTGTGAACTGAGATGCATTTGCAAGCGGTACATGTGAAATTAGAGGTGCATCATTAGGCTCATATCATGCCAATAGTCACTCCTATCAACCTCCCTCTCCGTCCTATACTCGGTGATGAACCCGTCAATACAATTTTCCAAATCATTAATTCGGTGCTTGATAACTGCCGATTAATACCTTCTTTCATTAAAATCGAACTCGGAATTCGAGTCGCCCGCGATTTTTTTGTCATCCCCCCGACTTGGACATCATAAATTCCCTCATCATTGCTATATCCTTCCTTCATATCCACATCATAAAAAATAGGAGGTAGGGGTGGACATGTCGCATTTTCCTCGAGCTATGCTCAATAGAGGAGGCATTGATTATCTTTGGGATGCAGGTGTAATTACCTCCCCGGGGAGCAAAGGTCGTAAATGAACCTTCCATAGGGAAGAGATATCTTACCATTTTTATCATAGGGGGCGGAAATGATCTCTTGAAGGTCGATGTGGGCGAGGCTTATTTGGCAATACTCATCGAAGAGGTGGTAAAGAAAGGTTCCATGGTGGAGGAAAATTGCGGAATTATTGGTGGTGGGAAGAATTTTACCGCAAGTGATTAGGTGGGCATAACGAATGCGTTCAAGAATTTTCTCGACCAAAAAGTGTCTGTTGCCCATTCCCCTGGGTGCCCACCGTTCAACGCACTCTTGTTTAGAGACTAAGGAGGCGTTATTCGGATAGTTGTGATGTTGAGGGATAATCACCCCCGCAGACCTCGTCTTACTTTGAATAATAGAGAGGGATATGGGCCTCATATTGGCTTTTAGATTTTCGAATGAGTGTCCCGTAGAAGATATGCACCACCTTGTCGAAGACAAGGGTGGTGGAAGGATTCAACAAGCGACACCACCCAAAATGGTTGAAAAATGTGGTGACCTTAGTGGGGAGGTCATCCCACTAGACTTTTCGCTCGATAAACACCATTCAGGTGGGGCCCTAAAAAACACTCGACCCAATTCTGCTCTTGACAAGAGCGGAATCCTTCCTTTTCCCCTCATCGATAATGTCAAGAGAATCATAACCTGTGGGGGTAGTCATGGATGAATTAAATAGAGGAGAGCTTGAGTGATTTTAGAAAAGTAGAGGGAAGAATATGGTGTGGGGGGAAGTGGTCTGATAGGGTGGTATCTATAGGTGTTTGGGGAGGGGAAAGGGTGGGAAAGTAAAAGGGTGGGAGGGAAATTTATGGAAGGAGATGAATTTAGGATTTGGGTTGGGTCGGAGGGAGTGAAAAGTTGGGGAATTCTGGATAGGAGGGAAAGGGAAAGTGTGATATGGGATGGGGTGTGGAAGGGGATGAATGTGAGGGAAAAAATAGAAGAAAAAATCAAAATTTTGAACAGTTTTGGCGAATCAATTTGACCCTGGAGCGAACTGGTTTGGCTAAGCAAACTGGTTCATCCCTAGGGTGAACCGATTCGACAAAACCTTTTGTCCAAATGATGGGATGTGTTCCATTTTTCCAAGGCTAAGTGTTGGGAAGAGTATTTTTCCTATAAATTCACTCCTAAAACCTCCCTTTCAAATTTGGTCACCGAATTACCTCAAAATATCTCCGTTTAATGACTTATGCTCTCTCAGGAATGGTAAGACCAATTTCGTGTCTCTAACCCTTTCTAACGCTGACTTTGAGGAAGCCTGAACACCCTTAAAAAACTCAAATGACTCACACCATACAACAAACCTCATCCCATACAAGTCGGGGGTACGACTACCTCTCTTGAAATCTTATTCATCCCCGTGGACAGGGTCTGACAACCAAATCATGTCGGATTCTTCAACACACACCTCAAGATGTGGATTTAGTCATTGTCCATTAACTTTAAACATGTTCCCACCTTTCGAGTTCTCCAATTCTATATCACCGTAGGGAAACACTTCTATTATGATGAACGGGCTATTCCACTGCCAATGTAATTTACCAAAAAATAAGTGTAGCCACGGGTTATATAAAAGCAGTTTTTGACCCGAAAAAAACTCTTTTCGATTGATAGTTCTTTCGTGTGCGAGTTTCATCGTTTCCTTGGAGATGCGGGTGCTTTCATACGCATCGTCACGTATTTCTTCCAACTCGTGCAATTGAAATTTTTTCACTTCACCGTCTTTATCAATGTTATAGTTCAACCTATTAATAGCCCGATACGCTTTGTGCTCGAAATTTATGGGGAGAAAGAAAGTCTTGACATACAAAGAGAGGAATGGGTATATTCTGATGGTTTTTTTTGTATGAGGTCCTATAATCCCATAGCGCATTGATCAATCAAGTAGAACAATCCTTTCGGTTAGGATCAATGGTCTTTTTGAGAATTTGTTTGATCTCTCGATTTACTAACTCAGCATGCCCGTTCATTTGAAAGTGGTACGTAGTCCCAACCTTGTGGACGACATCATACTTTCTCATTAATTTTTCAAATGGCCTATTGTAAAAATGCGTGCCATTATAACTAACGATAGCCTTTGGAGCACCGAAGTAAGATAGTGTGTGTTCATGAATGAACTTTACCCCCACATTATCATCACTCATCCTAGTAGGTATGTCCTCTACCCACTTTGACACGAAGTCTACCACGACGGGGAAGTATAGGAAACCAAAAGAGGGAGAAAAATGTCCCATAAAGTCGATGCCCCAACAATTGAATGTCTTGATGACGAGAATAAGGGTCAACAACATCATGTATCGTCGAGTAATATCTCCTATTCTTTAGAACCTATCGCAAGATTTGCAATCGGTGTTCACATCTAGGAAGATTGTAGGCCAATAGAGACCGCTTTGTAGATTCTTAACAGCCGTCGTTTTCGTGGAAAAGTGGCCTCCACAAGCTTTCGAATGAGAAAACTGAATGACACTCGGGATCTCATCATCCGACACACATCTTTATATTATTTAGTCGGCACAATACTTAAAACAAGTATGGATAATCATAGAAAAATATGCACGACCAAGTGAAGAACTTCCTCTTCTCTTGCAGTGTCTAATCGGAGGGGACGACCCCCGTGACTAGGTAATTAACAATGTTCACAAACCCGTGGAGAGAGGAAGTGGAAAATAATTAATCATCTAAAAAATACTCATCTATGGGTTTATCATCTTTAGGTATGTCGGACGAGAGCTTCGATAGATGATCGGCTACGACGTTCCCTGCTCCTTTCTTGTCTTTAATGAAAAAGTCAAATCCTTGGAATAGCAAGATCCACATAATGAGGCGCAACTTTGCATCCTTCTTGGAAAGGAGATTTTTGAGATCCACATGGTTGGTAAATCATGTTTTAGGTGAACTGATGAGGTAAGAACAAAATTCGTCTAGGGAAAACACTACCGCTGGCAACCCTTTCTCTGTGGTGGAGTAATTCAATTGAGGCCCGGTGAAAGTCCGACTAGCATAGTATATGATGTGGGATTTTTTTTCTCTTTGTTACCCTAAAACAACCCCAACCACATAATCACTTGCATCACACATAAGCTCGAATGGAAGGTTCCAATTCGGAGCTTTCATGATGGACAAGAGATTAACATACTTTTCAATTTTTCAAAAGCTTTTTGTCGTGCTTCACTCCACTTAAAAGGTGTGTCCTTCATGAGTAGGTACTTAATGGCCTAGTGATGGCACTAAATTAACAAACCTACAATATAACCCTGCGTGGGCCAATAAATAACGCACGTCTTTTAGTGACTTAGGTGGGGGAAATTTTCACCCTATCGACCTCTATACCCTTGGATTACATGATCTGGCCAAGAACTATGCCTTCTATAATAATAAAATGACACTTACTTCAAATTAGTTCCAAGTTATTTTCCACACATTGGGCCAACACCTTTTCGAGATTAGCGGGCCAATGGTTAAAAGAGAGCCGAAGACACTAAAATCACCCATGAACACCTCAAGGCCCCTTTTGACCACGTCTCTAAATGGACTAAGCATGCACCATTGAAAGGTCGTGGGTGTATTACATAATCCAAATTGCATACGTTTGTAGGCAAATGTGCCAACAGGACATGTGAATGTAGTCTTCTCTTGATCTAAAACATCCACCTCGATTCGGTTATACCCGAAATAACCATCATAAAAATAGAAAAACTAGTGGTCCGCAATTCTCTCAAGCATTTGGTCCATAAATAATAAAGAGAAGTGGTATTTTCGAGTGCTGGCATTGAGCATCCGGTAGTTAATTCAAATGCGCCACCCGATGATGGTACATTTTGGGATAAGTTCCCCCTTGGCATTTTTTACCACAGTCATTCTCGACTTCTTTGGGACGACTTGAATGGGACTCACCCATTTACTATACGAGATGGGATACATGATGACCACATCCAATAACTTTATAATTTTCACTCTTAAGACATCTTTCATCGTTGGCTTCAAATGAGTTTGTATCTCCTTAGAGGGTCTCATGTCCTCCTCTAGGTGGATTTTATGAGTACAACTTAAAGGACTGATACCCTTCAAATCCATGTGCTCCAACAAAAAGCTCTTTGGTGCTTCCTCAGAATGTCCATAAGCTTTTCCTCTTGCTCTTTATTTAGGCTCGAGGAGATAACAACATTATATGTCTCATCCTCTCCTAAGTAAGAATATTTGACGTTAGAAGGAAGTTTTTTCAATTCGAGGGTAGGAATTTCTCATTGGAGGGAACCATATGAAATTCCCTCGATGTTAGTTTCTCAAATTGAGAGACCCAGTAAATATATTTCACATCCTCATCGATCTCATCCTCATCCAAATACTATCTTATCTCCCTCATTTCTTGCTCAAAATCAGTGTACGTGCTATCACTCTCACTCGTCGTAACAAGACACACCTCTAATGGATCCCTAGTGTGGTTATCCTCAAAATTTTCATGTACCACCTCCTTTATAAGATTCGAATCGTGTAACTCGTCTTCATAACCCATTTGCTTGGTGATGTTGAAGATATTAGTCTCGAGGGTCATGTTCCCGAATGTGAGTTGCATTTGCCCATTTCTCATGTTAATCAAAGCATTAGCCATAGATAATTATGGGCATATAAGGATCACGAGAACATGATGGCTCGAGGGAGAGGAATGCTCCGTGTCCCAAATGACAAAATCCATCGAGAAGTAGAAAGTGTCAACTTAGAAGATCATGTCCTCAATAATCCCTCGGGGTACCTTTATGGAACGATTCGCGAGTTGGAGAGTAATTTTTATTGGCTTAAGGTCCCCTAAATCAAGATGTCTATAGATGGAGTAAGGGGGAATATTAACACTTGCCCCTATATCTAATAATTCTCTCTTAATGTTACTCTCTCTAATGGTGCACGAAATGGTAGGTGCTCCCGGATCTTTATACTTTGACGGGAGGTCGCTCAAAAGTATCGAACTTACTATTTGTGATAAGAACACCTTATTATTTACCTTCAACCTACGTTTCACTGTTAGAAAGTCCTTAATAAACTTTGCATATGCAGGAATTTGCTTGACTGTCTAGAGAAAAGGTAAATTAATCTTTACTTGCTTAAGCACTTCTAAGATGTCATCACGAGAGGTCCCTTAGGGGGAGGGACCAACCGTTGATGGTAAGGAGTGACTTTAGGGGGTTTCACCACCTCGGGCCTAATTGTGCCTCTTTATCACTCTCCTACAAGGGGTAATCTTCTACTTCTTATGTACTAGGCGAAACCTCCTTATCATTTTGCTCGTCGTGTGAGGGAGGTGACAAGTCAACAACTCTCCCACTATGTAGAGTGGTAACCGATTAACATTTATTTTTATGATCATCTATATTAGAACCAATAAAGTTTTAACCTTGGGTAGCTCTTTGGTCTTGGGCAGAAAACTTGCCCTTCTCTTGGACACTTAGAGAAGATTGCAACTTAGACAACGATGCCTTTAAGTCAATTTTTTTTAGCATTTTGAGTGTATATCACGGAATAAGTTTGCATGCATTGGGCTAAAGTATCCTCGAGAATATTTCACCGTGGGATTATATAAGGTGCAAAAGGGGGTGCTTTCATATGTGATGCGTGTTGGTAAAGTGGGAGTGGTGGCGGTTGTTGGGAAACATGTGGATTTAGGTTCATCATTGCGTTAGGTTTCCCGTAACTAAAACTGGGATGGTTTTTTGACAAGGGATTATAATAATTCCCGCAAGGGGCATTAAAATTACCCTTATAGGCTCCCATCTCCTCACCTAGACCATGTAGCAAAACTTTGTAGGTGGGTATCATCAGACATTCCTTCGTTAAATGCCCTGCCTCACAAAATGTGCACATCTGCTCCATAATTGATCGAGTGGATACGCATGTGTCTCTCCCCTAGCCTCAACCATGTCCTCTAACCTCCTGGATAATTGGTTGATTTGGACTTTCAACTCGGCTTGCTTGTCCAAGTGATGGAGCCGTGGACGTGTGTCTAGCTTTGGGTTGGGTGTTTTGATCTGATGTGTCCCACGCTTGAGTGGTCTCAGCGAAACACTTAAAGTGGGCCTCTACGTTGTCCTCGTCTAACCCTAAGAAATCTCCCAATAATATAGTCTCAACGAGTTGCTTGAAACTTAAGCTTAACCCATGATAGAAGTAGTATATGAGTCGCCAGTTTTCAAAACTGTGGTGTGGGTACATGTTAATTTACTCGTTGAACCTCTCCCAAAATCTATCGAAGAGCTCATTCTCATTTTTCCTAAAGGTCTAAATTTGAGCCCTAATGGAGTTAATCCTATGTGCGGAAAAGAACTTTTGGAGAAACTTAGCTTGAGTATCCCTCCACGTTCCTATTAAGTTTGGTACTAGTGATCGATGCCAAGTATTAGACTTATCCTTAAGAGTGAAGGGAAAAATCTTATAGCAAACTACGTCTTGGGTGCACGTTTGATCATTAAACAAGTTACATGCCTCCTTGAACTCTTTAATGTGTAGGTAGGGCTTTTTCGACTCCATACCTTGAAGCGTTGGGAGAATCTGAATCTTCAAATTCCTAAAGTGAAACTGCGCCGCATTATACGGGAATATAATGCATTCAGGAGTGACAGTTCACTCGGCGTATAAGAGGTCTCTTATGATGCAATACGACATCATTTACCAATTTTAGAACTAGCGTGATCAGACATCGCACTCAAACTTATAGAATCACTTTCCTCATCAGAGTTCCTTGTCGTATGACTCGTGGTATGATTATGCAATATAGGAGGTGGTTCCTAGAAATTTGGAGAGTTTGGAGTGTAAGGGCTCTTAGGGGTTAGTTCAATTGTAGGATTCTGGTGAACCGTAGGTGGATTGGTAATTGAATTAAGATTGGGTGTTTTGCATTTGAAGCAAGAGAGAATATTTTTATGATTACTTTTATTTTTTTGATTTTTTTGTATATTTTTTTTGCATATCTTGAATTGTTTTTTTTTAGTTTTTGGGTTTTATGATTTTTTTGGATTTTTAGAAATTAGAATCAAAATTTTAGATTAATTTTACCTAACCTAGTATGTTTACCTAGTCCACAGTAACGGCACCAAAAACTTGATGCGACTCAAAAAGTGTGTACAAAGATTGTATCTACAACTCAAGTATAAGTCGGTCGCTCAAGTAATACCTTGATAAGTCAGGTGTCTAACTCAGGGAATAGGACGAAGGTCATAACGACAACTATGGAAAGGCATCTAAAACCTAACTATCGACTCGAAAAAAGATAAAAGAAAAGGTAATGAATTATTTATGAGAACCACTACTAACTAATGCAAGTAAATTAATAAATTCAAACTAACTACATAAATGCAAGACAACTTTTGATTTTGAAATAAACTATATGAGAAAAATGGAGATGGAATACACTCTCCTGAACCGTCGGTAATTATGTAGGATACAAAACTTTCAAGAATTAAATTTATAATCAAGAGAAAACCTTAAATTTATCTAAGTGCTAAACATATGAGGATTTTACTCCGCACTATATCTAGTCAAAAATATTTTTAACGCGAATGACAAAATAGTCGACATGCGTATTATATCCCTAAATACTTTGGTTACCTATGGAAAACGAAGTTAAAAGATCTATAGTACTTGTTCCGACAATGTATCAAACCTCCTAATTATTTACTTAATTCTTTTCATTTTTTTTATCCATCCATAATATCTCGATTGGGTTCATGTACCCTAACCCACTAAAAATCTTGTCGGACATGGAATAATCAACTATGCATGTGATTTATACATTTCATAAAGACATGACGAATAATCTATTACAAGAAAACATGTAAACAATCACAAGATATAAATAAGGATGAAACATCATATAGAGAATCAAGGTTAAAAGATATAAATAAGAAAACAATATTTATATTCAAACTTTCATGCAAAATAATTGAGTTCTTGAACTTCCTTTTTCTTAGCCTTCTTATCCTCTTAAGACTATGTTAAAACCTCTGAAAAACTAAAGTATGAGAACCCTAATCTGATGTTACCACCATCCTGGGTTGTTTTGGAAGTGTTTTAAACACATACATAACTCCAGTTAAAAATAAGGGATAAAACAAAGATCCTGTATCTAAACAACCGAACCGGTTCGGGCCAGAAATAACCGTTCTCCCTAGTGAATTTCTAAAATTCACTTTTGCCCCTGGATTTTTTTCTCATCTTCAAATGCACAAAAATTCTTTAGCTTAGCTCTAATTTGGGTGTCGTTTCTTCCAGTATGCTCACAGTGTCAAGATCTTCACTTTTCCTTTTGTCTCCGCATTCGGGTTCAGGCTGGAAAATTACATAATTTCCCTTGATTCTCCTTTCCTTCATTTATTTCATTGTTTAGGTTTTCGTCTCACATTCACTTGAATGAAATACCTTTATAAAAAGAGAGAAATACACAAAATAAGAAATACTTGCCCAAAGTATTAGTTGCATGATTATGAGATAAATCCAATCAAATTACAATGCACAGGATCGTAAAAGTACCAAAATTAAGGGGATAAATATGAAATATTTATTTCAAATTATGAGGTTGGTGGGAATAATATATATCATAAGGGAATGATGATTCAGTCTCCATCGATGAGGGGGATGGATTAGTGGTCCCTTCACCAACCTTTTCATTATCCTTTCCTTTAGCCTTTGCCTTCCCTTTCCCCTTATCCTTGCATGAATGTTTAACCCATTCGAACATATGATTCAAGGTTTGTTGGAGATTTTTAAGTCTGTATCTGACCTGTATGTGTCGACCTTAGAGGACAACCCACTATGATAGCCAGCAAGGCCATCAAATTCGACATTCCTATCCGCATACTGACACCTCGAGTACGTCCTTCTCCATCTTGACCCATCATTTAGCTGAGTGCATCTGTACTCAAAGATGCCTTGTCAACATCACTCTGGTTGTTGTTCACCTTCTTTAGCCTCCCTAGAAACTATATGAAAACACATAATTAACCTTAAAAATGAATATTGATAAATTTATGAAATTGACAATATAATTTCAATTATAACATACCATAGTCTCAGCGATTTGCGAATTAGCTGCCTAGTCCTTTTGCAACTGAACCTTTCGATAGGAGTTAATCCTATCTGGATTTTACCCCAGGCCAATCCCAGACTCCTGCACCGATTGAATTAATAATAAAATTTTAAATTAACTATTAAACAAAATGTGACCCAATTAAAGAAATGTACTTACCTTCATATGCTCCAACTCCACGTAAGATGTTTGCTTAGAGTAGTGCACATCCACTTTTTTTGACCGATTAGTCCTCATCGACTCACAAGTGGACAACTGTCCATCAAACTCCTCAACATATACAAACCTCTGCCAATTGGTCAATGTCATATGCTCCTTCTCCGAGACGATGTCCCTCCATCATAGCACGAACTCTTGATCTTTCCCAAAATAGCGATTACGTAGATTCTTCTTCCATTGGTCGCGTACAATGACCAATAAAATTTTCCACTATTTTCGGGGACAAGTTGAATTGTTACTTTTCAACAAACATATAATATAATAAAGTTAGTGAATTAATAATCAACAAAAATATAATAAAATTTGATATGAAAGTCATATATTTAATATAAATATTGAGATTTTAATAACTGTGGAGCCCCTTAAATGGCCATCTTTAGCTCATCGGTTACATTCCTCCAATTTTCGTACCCAAGACCAATTATTTATTTAATTAATTCCCCGGAACTCATCATTGAAGACATCTTATTTTCAATGACGCTCCTAGTCTTATCGAATTTAATGGGTTTTCTATTTGATAGTCCTCCCCCCCTCGCTTTGTCCCGGGGTACGATGAACAGATGTAGATATATTCTACAAAACATATGATTCAATAGCATAAATAAAATGGAAATTCTCAATTTCGATATAAGAATTTAAATAACAAAAAACTAGTCTAACTCATTTGGGTTATTTCCACTAAGGATGTATGTATTCAACAAAAGTATTCCACTCTAAATAACCCTAAAGGGGGTGGGGTGAATAGGTTTAAATTCAATACAAGTTTTCAATTTTAAATAACCTATAACATGTACCAACTAGATGAAGTCATATTAGGCATGTGGATCAACCAAACTCAAGTTGTAATTAGGAAATTTGGTCAATTCACTAGATGAAAAATTTCACTAGAGGGAAAATGACCCGTTTGTAAGATTTTTTGAAAGTTCTTCTTCTTCCTTCGCATAGGTAAATTTTATTGCACACATTTTCAACCAGATTGACCATGCACACGGGTTCCAATGGGACCGTGTGAACGATTTGAAGTTAATTAAAAAAGACTTCAAACTAAAGCACTTTTATATTCAATTCTTTTCCCAAAGGTATATATACATATATATATAACCCATATCATGTATCAAAATCACTTGTTCAATGCCATGTGATGTGACCGTGCCTCTTTTCAAGAAATTTTATTATTAAATTACATTTTCACCCATAACGCCTTATTTTCAAGCTTATGAGTTCTATTTTTGAAATTCTGCCAAATTCTCACCCTGTGAGTTACACGACTGAGCCAATTGTTTATACATGCTTAAACCATGTTTTTTTTTGAAATTTTAATATAATAACCCTCATTAGAGTTAACAAACCATAAATTAGATTTTGAGATCAACATTATATTTAATAAATTACATACTACAAATTATAAATTGAAATCCTCACCCTTCGCCTAACTAAAATTAGCAAACTAGATCCAGATTACGTTTTACAACCTAAATAAATCTACTCATTTAAAGTACTTAGAAATAGAGTCAAGTTCGGGTTGTCATCCAAAATGGATTTACAGTCGGTAGTAGTTGTGAAGTCATCCACACTATAAGTGAGATTCCTTGGCATGTGTAAGATGACTAACCACGGTTCTTTGTTGATATACTCCGAGTAAAACACTTTCTTCAGCTTTTCAAATGCACAAAAAATGGCTCATCATTCATATGATCCTTTCTCTTCATCTTGAATAAGTCTACATAATGAGATTAGTAGCCCAATCGACTTTATAAATATTTTGTCCTCAACTCTTACCCAGTCATAGTAAAACACAACCTCTTTGAAATATATATAATATAATTAAAAAATGTTTTGAATTACAACATAATAAGTCATTTTTGCTTCAACGAGGTTTTTATCTTTGGCACCCGCTTGAAAATATGTAAGATCCTTCTATGAAATGCGTTTGTTTTGTAATAATGTATTTTTCTCGTATAACCTCGGCGAGAATACATAACTATTCACTTATTACTTCTTATACTCGTGTGCCATGAAATTGGGTCCTTTGGAGAGACGAGCTAGCCTTGGGGTGGAACCACCCATCTTCAACAATTGAAATTGTTGATTACATAAGTTAATTAGATAAGTTTCAAAGCATGAAATTATTTGTCATTTAATAAAGGATGTTTGACATAATATTTACCTCATGTGACACCCAAAGTCTAAATTCACTGTTCAAATGTGAAACCTTCCTTCATTTTTTGTCGTGCTTAGACACATTATATCTTCTACATTGATTGACAAAATCTATTACGAAGGTGATAAAGTTTATAAGATAACAACACAAAGTAATATTACAACACGAACTTACTCTCCTCATTCGTCAACATCTTCATGGGTTTCAAACGTATAATGAGTTACTTGCTCATATTGTGGATTTATCAGTTTAAGTCGTTTACCCATGACTTGACTAACCTCATCGATGAATATCTCCATCATATACAATGTTAGAGTCAGTCATATGTACTTCTACCGTATTGTATTCCTCCACGATAAATCCTTCAATGTACCTTGTAATCTTAACATACTCTTTCAAAACTTTCATCAACCTATACATTAAAGTAATTGAAACTCAGAAACCCATATATTAAATTAATTAAAGTAATTTAAACTATCATCAACTTATATTAGCAAGAATACTTTTCAAATGAGTAAATCCATCGATATGTTACTAGGCCGCAAAGAAGTGCCTCATCACATAAGTTCACCAACAATTGAATACTAATGTCAAAGAATTCCACGGGAAGTACTTCTTCAATACACAAGTTGCTTCAGTTGTAGTTGCCTGTACAAATAATACATGCTTTCAATTGACTACTTTTGCGCACAATAGTGTGAAGAAAAGATTAATCTACACAGTGGACCTCCGTAAATCCTTATGCTTTGATCAACAATGCTCAAACAATTAAAGGACCAGTTGCATGATCACTTGCTAATTGTGAGTCTTTCACTTTGGTAAATCTTGTCTAGCGTAGCTCAAAATCCTATGAAAATTTAATAAAGACTTAAAGGGAACTTTCAAATTATACAGTGTGTCTAAAAGAACCTTTTTATTCTCTCGTCAAGGTATATGCCCGAGGGGGAATTATATTCCTCCCGCTACTGCCTTCTTTCAACTGGAATTATGGCTTCATTTTTAACAATTATTACGTTGTGCCTTTTCTCCATTTTTAGAATGACTTCCACTTAGGCATATGCTAAAAAGATGTTCGATGATGTTCTTCTCGGCATGAATGATATCCAATACATGGTGCACGAGGTTACCCTTATAATACGGTAAGTCAAATAGTATTAACCTCCTAGGTCCCACATTCCCTTTCCCGGCTTCATTCTCAGCAGGGTTCTTTTTATGCTTGACATTCTTGAATGTTTCATTATTCCCGAGAACATTATCTTCACATTCGAAATCCCTCATTTCTATTTTTGAACTTAAATCTTCCTCGAAGGTAGCCTATGTTCCACCCCACCCGGTAAAATAATAAAACTTTTATCTAAATTTATTGGCTAGAATATCCTATGATAATGATATACAATCTTTCCACTAACCATGAGGATTTGAGATCCAGTTTCCTCTCCATAAATAGGACCGCAAGTAAACATGAACATTATAGCTCGATAAAGCCCCATAAGTTGGGAAAACATGAATTTCCTGTAACACCCTGTATTTTTATGCATTTAAAAATTAATTAATTCGGGTAAAATTTAAATTACTTGTGTGTCATAATTTAATGGAATTAATTATGGAAATTTTAATATAAATATTAATCGGGAGAATAAATGGTTAATATTCATGGAAAATTAAATTACTAAGTCAATAGTAATACCTATTTACATCATAAGTGTATTAATGATGTGGGATTTACTTATCTCAGCCTGGAGTCGGTTATAGACTAAGTTTGGTGTGAGATAAGAAATTTTGTAAATTAATTTGGATGACAATTCTGAGTGCACGATTGAGTCCGGATGGGCCGAGGTAGTCGAAAAAGAGTACCCGGGGGTAGTAAATGGGTCTCGGGGCATTTTTTGACAGAGTCGGGACCACACGGGGGTATTTGGGTCACTCGGGCTTGGCCCATTAGGCTACAAATGGGATTTAGCTTTAAGACCTAATTTGGGAGAAAAAGGAAATAACAGAAAACACAAGAGAGAACCTAGGGTATTGAGAGGAAGCCATAGAGAGTGGTTACACTGCAAATTGGGGTATTTGGAGACAAGATAAGGAACCAATTGGGAGTTCATCATCAAGCTTACAAATTACACCCTCGTATCAGGCCCTATGAACCCAAAAGGAAAGTAGTTAATTTTCTATGATATTAAATGATGTTATTCAATTCATATTTTTGTGATGTGGAAATCAGAAATTCGTTTTGGGTAGAAATGGGTACAAAATGTTTTTTTTGTAAATAAAACACCTCGATGAAATTTAATGTGGAATTAATTGTGTTATATGGTTCTGAGATGATAAATTGATTTAGATGTGAAAAACCAGTAGCAATTATGAACGAATTTGGGGAAATTAGATGATATTGGGACCTAATGAGTATAAACCCGAAATTTTCCCCAAAGTAAAAAAGTAGAATTTTGTGAGATTTATCTTATGTTGGAAGTTCTATGAGATGCCTTGATCACGTTTTAACATATTTATGTTGTTGATTACTTGGATGAGACCAAGGGAAAGGTTAGAATTTGGAGAAACTCGTTAATGGTGGAAACATCAAGTCGGAGAAGACGACCATCTGTTCGATCGATCCCCTTCAGGTTTTTTAGCAGTTTGGCCTAGGGAGTTATATGGGTAAATTTTTTAGTTGCAATTTCCCCCTAGTATAATTAAAGGATAAAAATTAATTATGGGAGTTAATTCTTAACAATTATAAAGGAATATAATTGGGAGTGGTTGGGGAATTAAGGGCAACACATTTCGAATTAATTTTGAGAAATAAATTCTGAAAGAATAAAATAACGGAATGGGTGAATAAGTTCGGGTATGGTGGTAGGGTGACACTACTCATTTAAATTAATTATGTAGGAAAAATAATTAATTTGGGGTCGTGGATTAGACTCGGGTGATAATTAATTTCGGGCCACGAGAGCGAGTTCGAGTACATTGGTTGGGCGACACCAAATATAATTGAATTAATTAATGTGCAGATTAATTAATAATTAGAGTTGGACCATAAACTTGGGGTTTACATATAGGCTAGTGTTACGGACTTAGTACACGGTAAGGACGGGATATTTTATAATTATATATATATGGTATGCAATAGTATATATATGGTGTGTGCATAACAATATCAGTGATTGTATATTATTAATATATACACTCTAGTACTATCAAGGGAGGTTGCGCGTACTGGGTCAATCCCTTAGCTTGAGGAGTAGGGCGAGTATATCCCCAGGTCATAGCGTCCGATATATGTGTGAGGGGCATCTCACTTTCTGGGAAGGAATATGACCGCCTCCATTATGTTCTTGTTTTTAGCCAAGTTAGTTAGCGATTCTGACTTGGGTAACTAGGTTATGTGAGTACACCTAGTGGGATATCACTCTAGAGAATATATCCGATGAGTTATTACTCTAGAGGATGGCTATTACTTACATATTCAACATATATGCGAATGTTGTAATATGGTTATACACATATATTGGGATAAATAATTATATACGGGTAATTTAATACATGACGTGAATCGTATTATGTGTATAATGGGTGTGAAAGTTATATGAATTTAATAAAGGTAATGATTAATTAAATTAGTGCTATTAATAACTTATAAATCACATATTTAAGCATACTCGGTTAGAGTAGGGTAGTTGAAAGGGATTATATCGATTATCTAGTTATGGGGTAGATGACTAGGGGAGATATAAATCAGGCGTTAGGTGTGCACATTAGAGAAGGGGTGAGGGTGTCCTCAAGGGAGTGCGACACTAACTAAAATATGAAGCGTATTCCTGCATTTTATATTACTACAAGTTAATCATCTGCTAAATGTTTTCAAAATGTTTTGGGTTCTAACTCTTGCTATAACTTATTTTCAAAACCTTATAGCTGTCCAACCATAGGGATGCCAAACTTGATTTATTTCAGAGATTCGCTGCTGCAGCATATGTGGATGTTGCAGGATTTTGGATAGGCTCCTATCTCTTCTATTCTTAGAATAGGGATTTTCTATCAGATACTCGATCATGTTGCTCACAGTTTTATTTAGTATTCATTTCAGATACTATGAGATTATTATTATCTGTCTTTACATTTGTATTGGATTTTAACCGATGGTTTATTCGGCAAGACATTTTATTATTTGTGATGATGGTTTCTATTGGCATGGATTGTGTTAATTTAATTTCTACAATTACTTTTATCTTGATTAATAAAGATTAAAATTTGACATCAGCTTTGAATACTAGGTGGTTAGTAATTTTATAAAATTTCGACCGTGATGCTAAGGATGATCCATTTGAGATTCATGTTTAATTAGATCTAGGACTGATCACGCGGTATTTCATTGATAGGGATGCCACAAATGGTATTAGAGCATCCGATTCTAGTGTTCTTAGGATATGTGCGGCTTACTACGTTTCAGCGTAGTGTTTGGTTGTTATAGAGCCCTATTATTATGACCGTTGATTCAGTTTTCGCTTTTGTAATATCGTACTTCTGCTATTAGATTTTGTATAAATTGTGTACTTATAAAATTCAATCTATTTTCAGATTCCCCCGAGGAGACAGCGAGCGTAGAGGTCCTAGGCTAGGGCTAAGTTGAGGGAGGCTCATCAGGAGCCACAAATACCGCCACCCCACCCCCACCCGAGTTGATCTCCACTACTTAAGTGGCAGTGATAGTGGCTCAGGCAGTCGAGACAATCAGGAGGTCTATGGCAACCCATTTTCCTCAGCCCCAGGCACTGCCTCCAGTGGCATAAGCAGTTCAGGCCCCAGTAGGGCCACCTTCTTGGCAGCGAGATAAGGAGACCTTTCAAAAGGGTCATCCACCCGAGTACCGGGGTAGTACTGATGTAGTAGAGGCTTATGACTAGAAGAATAATATTCAACGCCGTCTGCGCATGCTTAAGTGTATCGAGGTACAGAAGCAGATGCTTGTTACCTCCCATCTGTTTGGGGCAGCTTTACAGTGGTGGGGTCAGTTACTACCGTCGAGGAGAGGGACTTGATGACGATATCTGGTTTCTAGGTACGGTTTGACCGCAAATAATTTCCACCGGTAGTAGAGGCAGAGATGAGGAAGAAATTCAGTGAGTTGGTTCAGGGTGATCACTCAGTGGATGATTGTGAGGAGGAGTTCACTCATTTGGCTAACTTTGTACCAAACGATGTGAGCAACGAGGAGCGGAAGAAGTCAAGGTTTATGGATGGCTTGGCCTGGAGAATCAGACATCATTTGATTGGTAATCCATCATTGGTGACATATATATCGATGTCGTCAAAGCCACTCTTGTACACTATTAGGATCATCGCTTCCATGCGAAGGGAAGCAAGAGGGTAGGGGAGCCGAGCCAGTAAGGTAAGGCAGTTGATGGTGATACTAGCAGTGTTCAGCAGCAATCTGGAAGTTAGCAGGGGAATCAGGCTAAGAAATTTAAGCCTGGAGGTTTTCGGCTGGGAGGACAGGGGTTTAGGGAGGGCCAACAGGGCCCAAATCAGCAGAAGTAGGTTCCTCAGGGCCGTCAGGGCCAACGGGATAATGGAGGATGCCAGCAGGGCCAGCCTCAATAGGACCAACGATAGGGAGACAGTTAGAGGCATTTTTTCATTTGTGGCCAGACGGGACATTTTAAGAGAGAGTGTCCAAAGAGAGGTAGGGGCCAACAGCAGGGTGCCCAACAAGGGCAGCAGGGTAAAATTCCACAAGCAACATCATCTCCACTAGCCCCACAATAGTAGGGGCAGATGCACTACGGGCTTGTGTACAACGTCCGGGATGTTTCCATTCCACCAGCACCTCAGGTGTTGCCAGCAGTTGAGGGTATGTTTCCTATCCATGGGCTTGAAGGTGGGATACTATTTGACACTGGATCATCACATTCATTCATTAAATCTAAGTTTGCTAGAGTAGTCAGTTTGCTAGAGACTGTAGGTAGTCTCCGTATGTGTGTTGAGTCACCAGTGGGTAGTCGGTCATTGATACACTCGATTTGTGGAGTGGTGGACATTTTGATTGGGAGACTGAGTTTAGCGACGGACCTCTTAGTGTTAGATATAGAGGGGTAGGATGTCATCCTAGGTATGGATTGGTTGGCAGGTTATCGGGCAACAGTAGATGTTTTTGAGAGAACCATCGTGTTCTCCATTGCTGGACAGGAGATGATCCTAGTAGCGATGCCTCTACCCGAGGGAGGATCGCTCACGCACTTGTATTATATTGAGGAGAAGATCTCACAGGAGGTGGTGATTCTGTTGGATTCAATTCCAGTAGTGAGGGACTTCGAGGATGTGTTCCAGGAAATACCAGGATTTCCACCCAGTAGGGAAATTGAGTTCGTAACTGATTTATCATCGGGCACAAGATCGATTTCTTGAGAACAGTACCGTATGGCCCCTTCAGAGATGCGTGAGCTGAGAGAGCAGCTTTAGCAGCTCCTAGGTCAGGGTTTCATTCGGTGGAGCACATCATCATGGGTTCGGTGTTATTTATGAAGAAACGAGATGGTTCACTTAAGTTGTGTGTGGACTACAGAGAGCTGAACAACGTGACGATACAGAATAAGTATCCGTTAACTAGGATTGATGATTTATTTGACCAATTGAGAGGGGCGTCTTACTTCTCCAAGATCGATTTGAGGTCAGGGTATCATCAGCTACGTATTAGAGAGGAGGATATTCCTAGGACTACTTTCCTATCGCAGTATGGATCCTACGAGTTCAGGGTGATGCCATTTGGGCTCACTAATGCCCCAACAGTGTTCATGGATCTCATGAACAGGGTTTTCAGAGAGTATCTCGACCAGTTTGTTATTGTGTTTATTGATGACATTTTGGTCTACTCGCACATTGAGGAGGAGCACACAGAGCATCTGCGTATGGTTCTATAGACATTACGAGACCACCAGATTTATGCCACATTCGGGAAGTGTGGATTTTAGCTACGGGAGGTGAACTTTCTTGGTCATATGGTGTCAGACCGGGGCATTATGGTAGATCCGAGTAAGGTATCGACGGTGAGGGAGTGGGGGCAACTCACGACACCAACCGAGGTTCATAGTTTTCTGTGGTTGGCAGGGTATTACAGGCGATTCATTAAAGGGTTTTCAAAGATTGCGGGTCCTTTAAAGAATTTGACTCGAAAGGAGGTACCTTTTATTTGGAGTGATCTTTGTTAGTTATCTTTCGATGAGCTAAAGGACAAGTTAACATCTGCAGTCATGCTTGCTTTGTCGAGGGGAGGACTGGAGTATCGGGTCTACACTGATGCGTCCTTACAGGGTCTTGGGGGTGTGTTACAGAAGGAGGAAATGGCTATAGCTTATGCATCTAGAAATCTTGAGCCCTATGAGAGGAATTACCCCACTCACAACCTAGAGTTAGTGGCGGTCATTTTTGCTGTAAGGATATGGAGACACTATCTTCTGGGAGACCAGTTTACTCTATTCACGGATCACAAGTCACTTTAGTATCTCTACACACAGAAGGATCTGACTATGAGGCAGAGGAGGTGGCTAGAATTCATGAAAGACTACTAATTTGATATCCAGTATCATCCTGGTAAGGCTAACGTGGTGGCAGACGCATTGAACCGGAGGCCTACGGGGGAGATTTTAATGGTTTGGAAGGAGAAATGGAGAGAGCTTCAACATGATGATGATGTAGCCAGGGCGTGTGTGTTCGCTTTATCCATCACTCTTGAAATCATTATATGGGTTGTGAGGGCACAAGCGGAGGACAAGATCTTCCAGGATAGAGTATGTCAATTATTGGCCGAGGGACCAGAGGGTTATTCAATTAGCTCAGAGGGAGGCCTACGCTTTAATGGGAGGTGATTCGTATCGAATATTGCATATTTCCGCCCGTTATCTTTATGCATTCTAGCACTTTTACGGTCCTAAATGCCTATAATTATGCTCAATAACCAGACAACCTTGGATTTGGATATATACATGCTTTGCAGGGGTTATTTGTGCTTTTGTAGGTATTGGAACGCTAAAAGTGAGGTTCGGTTGCATTTCGGAGAAGTTCCGTCGTCGAATGCTACTTCAAGGGAAATTTGGTTTTTTCAAACTCACTATTTTTTATGGAATGAAGTTACCAACATGTAGATCATCAAATTATCTTTCCGTGTCCACTGATCGTGCGTCATTCTGACTCCGTATGTGGAAGTTATGCCCATTTCCGGAAGGTTTCGGTATTTTCTTCTACTTCAAGGGCATTTTGGTAATTTCATACTGCATAATTTGGAGGGTTTCAAAACAGAATCATGTACAGAATTGAATTAGCTTCGCGTCAGTTCCGACCACGCCTCATTTCGATTCCTTATGAGGGAGTTATGGCCGTTTCCGTGCAACGCATCAAAATTGGTTCGGAGTGGAAAAGGGGGCTGCCTCCAGCCCAAGGCAAATTCCAAAAGTGCGGTCGACCGGTCCTATCAGATATGTACGAAAATTGGCTTATTTTGGGTTTTTTGGGTTGGTTTTGTTGGGGGTTTATTTTGGGGTATTAAATGAATGTTTGGGGCTTTTCTTTGAGATATCTTGTTTTAGTTAGATAAGGTTAGAAGACATTTTTGGGGGTTTTGTTGGGAGCTCACCCTCTCCTCCATTTTCACTTGGGTTTTCACCCATTTTATGTAAGAACTCTACTATTCATTCTCTTCTTTGTTGTTTTCTTTCTTTGTTAGCTAGTTTCCATACTTTGTAGTTTGTTTAATTATTGTTATTTATTGTTTTCATTAGTTAATTAGTTTCTTTAATTAATTAGTTAGTTTAATTAATGTCATTAATTATGTGTAGTGGCTAATTTAGTCTAGGTTGTGTCGGATTGAACTCATTCCGGGTTGACATGTTGCTTTGCTTTGGTGATGGTGTTTACGGGTCTATTTCGGGTGCATTGTCCTAGTTATTACGCCTAGGAGATTTGACGGGGCATATCATGTATGTCCCGTGCTTACGACCTTTCGCGCATAATTTCTGAGGTATTTGTTGACACCAAAATCGTATGCGGCTTTTATGCAAATTTAGGGGTGTGACAACCCTTGATTTACTTAACTGTCGAAATGAGACGCAACCTTAATAACTCGTCGACCCATGTAACCATTTTATACTAATTAACTCGGGTGAGGGATATTCGACGCAACCTATAGTTTTTATTCTCTTTATTAATTTAGTTTAATTTCCCTCGCCTAGATTAATCTTTCCCTTTCATGCATCTTTTCTTTTAGTTTGTAATTCACCTTTTCCACTTTTATTTCGGAATATTAAACCTTATAAATTCTAACAACTCGTCTTTGTGGATTCTCGATACCCGACTTACCGCTCTACTTGCCCCGCAAGTGTAGTTGTAACTTAGGTTTTTGTATTGAGTTGGCGAAACGAAAACAACGATTAGCGTCTTTACACGCGCTACTTTTCACACTTAATCAAAATGGCGCCGTTGCCGGGGACTAGTTTGTTTTAAATTTTATTTGATTTAGTATTTCATAGTATTTTCTTTCTATTTGTATTATTTGCTAATATTTTGCAGGACTTCCACATTTGAGCACTTAGAAACGCTCGAATCTTTCCCGCGCACACTTACTTTGTGGAATCCGCCACTTCGAACCATTTTTGGGATAAGCATGTCTTATTCCAATTCTTTTGGTAATCCTTGTCATAATTCTCAAAATTCTCTCAAACCTATGACTTTCGGTGAATACTTAGAATACCAAAGTATAACAAATTCAAATATGACTTTGGGCAAGTATAACGAAAGTCAAAACTTAGGTTATTAGAATTTTGATGATGATGATAATGATTTTGGGCCTTTACCTCCTTATAATAGGAATTTTGAAACGAATTCGAATAGTTTTCAAAATTCCTATAATAATGAGTTTTCGTTTAAGTCCGATGGTAATTTTCAAAGTTCCCATTTTCATGCATCCGCACCTCGACCCATGACATTCGGTGAGGTTTGCGTATGTATGAAAATGAGAAAATTGAAAATCGCTATCAGGAAGAAAATCGTTCGTGGGAACATGAGTTGGATTTATTATTTGAGTCCGACGACGATTTTGCTTCCAAGACTTTTGAAGTCGAGGAATGTATTGAACCAAATGAGGTACTTGTACCTACTTTGGAACAAGCCATTCTAGACTTTTCCCATCTCGTAATAGATATTTAAAGTGAGGATGAAAATGACGCAATATCTATTTGCAATGAAATGATTTCTTCTTTGGCCCCCAAAGAAGAACATTTCATTGAAAATGATATTATTTCCTTTGAAATTCCAACTTCATGCGATGATGATTCATCTCAGGAGTTTGAATTTCTTTCATCCCCATTTTCATTCTCTATTACCCCACCAGAACAAGTACCCGATGATTCGGTTTCGAACTTTAATGTTTTAAACCCTATCGCCGATGAGGAGTACTTGCTCGAGTCGCCCTCCACGATCGCATCTTTGCCTTTGTGTGCGCCGCCTCCCATTCCAACTTCAAAATCATTGGGAGGATATTCGGCTTTTCTTGGTCCCCACTTGTTTTTGTCACCCGTTCAATCCAAACCCCCCATCGTCCCTCCAAAACTTTTAATTGGCGATGGTTCATTTCCTCCGCCTTACACATGCCTTCCGTTGTTAAAACGTAATTCATATTTTTCGGAAGGCATGCTTGTATGTGAGGGTACACCGGTTATACTCCAAAGTCAAATCGTTTTTGCGGTGGACCCTCAACTATTTAGACTTCTAGTGTACAGTTAGTGTGAAGTCTAAATAGTAGGTTGTATATAGTTAGTTTTTTATTTTTTCTTTCCTTTTTAATCTAGTTTAGTGTAATTAGTTAACTTTTTGTTATTTGTTTTTGCTATGCTCGGTACTAACTTGTTTTGTAGATTCTTTGGACTTGTTCGTATGGGGATCGCTCCATGTTTGGGTAATATCGCTCTTTTCCTCTCTTTGACTTGGTTCTTAATTTACATTGAGGACAATGTCAAGTTTTAAGTTAGGGGGTGTGGGATATTCTATCCAGTTTCTTCATTTAGTCCATGTTTTGGCTCACATGTTAGTTACTTAGTATGCTTTTCTTAGAAAAATTAAAAAATTTAAAAAGATTTTCTTTCTTTTTTCTCCTTTTTTGGGCATTTTGCCTTTGTTTCCGATGATAAATTTTAATAATTGCCCGATCCAATAGACAGCCCAATGATGCATGTTCTCGATTTTAGAAGTTATTAGACTTTAGTCTCAATTATTGATATGATGAATAACTTCATGAATTAAACTTTAATCCCATGAGCACATGCACTTTTATTGTTATATTGATTTGGTTTAAGATTTTTATAACTCGGTAATCTTTTGTTGCATTGTATATACTTACACCGAGTAATCATTGTACCTTTCGTCGTTTGTGAGTGTTATACACTATTCTTTCCTCATTGAAAACGTTGAATTCATTGGTAATCTCACTATTCTTTCATTTCACCGTTCATTAATTGAGTTCATACTTGAATTGCGTTACTTGATCATGATTTTCATATATTGTTTTAACTTGAGAATTGCGTAAACTTTGTGAAATGATCATAGGCATCTTTGTTATATCACCCATATTAGCCTTGACCTCACCCTTATATGTTTACCCTCGTTAACCCCTTTGAGCCTAAATATAGCCTTTCGTTTCATAACCCCATTCCCATAACAAACTCTACATTTGAGTTTTAAACCATACCTACACTTTCCATACCTTTATTTGGAATGTTACTTGGGATTGAATTATGTAGTTATGATGTCGGTTGCAATTTAGGCATATGAGAGTTTGATAAGTAAAGAAAAGAAAGTAGTGAAAAAAGTGAAGAAAAAGAGAAAGCAAAAAGCAAAAGAAAAGAAAAGAAAAATGAGAAAAAGAAGAAAAGAAAAGAAAGAGAAAGTTGTAAATATTGTGTATATAGTTCAATAAACTTTGATTACTCTCCCTGATGATATATCTAATGCCGTTTTGGAACTTGTTTTCCAATTTTGATATTGCCCGCATTTTCTCATTATCCCGAGTTTTTATCCCGAACACTTTGAATCCGTATATACATTCCTTTCATTTCGTACCCTAGCCATACCTACATTATAACCCTATTAAAGTCCTATGTGATCTAAAGTAGATGTAATTCAAAGGTTGAAATAGTTATGATAATATGTGAAAATACATTTTTCCCCCGTTAATGAGTGGTATCCTTTCATTGAGATTACATTTTTCATTTTATATATAGCGTTCTTCATCTGTGACATGTGTGCGGCCTAGTTTCCATTTACAATCACTCTTTAGCCCGCATGTTCCGTGTGTTACCTCCCTGTTTCGAGTGAATTCGCTTGATGAGCGTAATGCCCGTGAGGATTGAATATATTCTTGCTTTAATGTTATCCGGTTTATATAAGTTTTTGCCAAATCACACTTTTCATGTGCTCGCTCCCCTCCCACATTTTAAGGTTTCAATTCTATGAGGTGCATTCTATAATGTTAATGATTCGGACTTTTGTGTGAATTCATTCACTTTGCTAATAATGCATATGAAATCTTTTTCTCTTTTATTGGGCTTGTCGCACGTTGGTTTGGGCATATTTTGAGGAAATCATATGATGTTTGTGGGTATCATCCCTGAAAACCCTCACGAGACGACACTCGTCCACTAGGGTAACCTAGGGGTTTAACGGCTTATTGCATATGCTAAATGCAATCGTGTTCCCTACGAAAGTGGCAAATATATTTCGATGCATATATACGTTTTGTATTTCCTTCTGTGGACTAGTTTTGCTTGTTTCATCACTAGGGACTAGTAATGTTTAAGTTAGGGGGTGTGATTCGTATCGAATATTGCATATTTCCGCCCGTTATCTTTATGCATTCTAGCACTTTTACGGTCCTAAATTCCTATAATTATGCTCATTAACCAGACAACCTTGGATTTGGATATATACATGCTTTGCAGGGGTTATTTGTGCTTTTGTAGGTATTGGAACGCTAAAAGTGAGGTTCGGTTGCATTTCGAAGAAGTTCCGTCGTCGAATGCTACTTCAAGGGAAATTTGGTTTTTTCAAACTCACTATTTTTTATGGAATGAAGTTACCAACATGTAGATCATCAAATTATCTTTCCGTGTCCACTGATCGTGCGTCATTCTGACTCCGTATGTGGAAGTTATGCCCATTTCCGGAAGGTTTCAGTATTTTCTTCTAATTCAAGGGCATTTTGGTAATTTCATACCGCATAATTTGGAGGGTTTCAAAATAGAATCATGTACAGAATTGAATTAGCTTCGCGTCGGTTCCGACCACGCCTCATTTCGATTCCTTATGAGGGAGTTATGGCCATTTCCGTGCAACGCGTCAAAATTGGTTCGGAGTGGAAAAGGGGGCTGCCTCCAGCCCAAGGCAAATTCCAAAAGTGCGGTCGACCGGTCCTATCAGATATGTACGAAAATTGGCTTATTTTGGGTTTTTTGGGTTGGTTTTGTTGGGGGTTTATTTTGGGGTATTAAATGAATGTTTGGGGCTTTTCTTTGAGATATCTTGTTTTAGTTAGATAAGGTTAGAAGACATTTTTGGGGGTTTTGTTGGGAGCTCACCCTCTCCTCCATTTTCACTTGGGTTTTCACCCATTTTATGTAAGAACTCTACTATTCATTCTCTTCTTTGTTGTTTTCTTTCTTTGTTAGCTAGTTTCCATACTTTGTAGTTTGTTTAATTATTGTTATTTATTGTTTTCATTAGTTAATTAGTTTCTTTAATTAATTAGTTAGTTTAATTAATGTCATTAATTATGTGTAGTGGCTAATTTAGTCTAGGTTGTGTCGGATTGAACTCATTCCGGGTTGACATGTTGCTTTGCTTTGGTGATGGTGTTTACGGGTCTATTTCGGGTGCATTGTCCTAGTTATTACGCCTAGGAGATTTGACGGGGCATATCATGTATGTCCCGTGCTTACGACCTTTTGCGCGTAATTTCTGGGGTATTTGTTGACACCAAAATCGTATGCGGCTTTTATGCAAATTTAGGGGTGTGACAACCCTTGATTTACTTAACTGTCGAAACGAGACGCAACCTTAATAACTCGTCGACCCATGTAACCATTTTATACTAATTAACTCGGGTGAGGGATATTCGACGCAACCTATAGTTTTTATTCTCTTTACTAATTTAGTTTCATTTCCCTCGCCTAGATTAATCTTTCCCTTTCATGCATCTTTTCTTTTAGTTTGTAATTCACCTTTTCCACTTTTATTTCGGAATATTAAACCTTATAAATTCTAACAACTCGTCTTTGTGGATTCTCGATACCCGACTTACCGCTCTACTTGCCCCGCAAGTGTAGTTGTAACTTAGGTTTTTGTATTGAGTTGGCGAAACGAAAACAACGATTAGCATCTTTACATGCGCTACTTTTCGCACTTAATCAGGAGGTTGATTGGCCGGAGGATGAGGAGTTGAGGCACGGTGTTATGACAGAGTCCTATGGTTTGAGGTTTGCGGTACATCCCGGTGGGGATAAAATGTACCCAGATATGAGGAGGAAGTATTGGTGGGAAGGAATGTAATGGGACATAACAGAGTTTGTCTCGAAATGTACCACGTGTCAGCTTGTGAAAGTTAATCATTAGAGAGCTCCAGGGATGTTACAACCACTGGAGATTCTCGTGTGGAAGTGGGAGAACATCTCCACGGACTTCATTACCGGGTTGCCTACATCTTAGAGGGGACACGACTCCATATGGGTAATTGAGTATTGATTGAACAACGTAGCCCACTTCATACCGATTCGCACAGACTTTGAGATGATGCATTACGCGTAGATTTTCATAGCGAAGATAGTTAAGATGAATGGGGTTCCACTTAATATTGTGTCTGACAGGGATAAGGTTTTTGTGGCACATTTCTGGCAGAGTTTTCAGGAGGCTATGGCCATAGAGTTACGATTAAGTACCGCCTATCACCCACAGGCATATGGGTAGACTGAGAGGGTAAATCAGATGCTGGAAGAAATGCTAAGGATGTGTATTTTAGACTTTGGGGGAGGATCTAGGAGATACCTTCCTTTGGTAGAGTTCGCGTATAACAACTCTTACCAGTTTATGATTGACATGGCACCGTTCGAGGCACTATACGGGAGACCTTGTCGTTCGCCCCCTATTGGTTAGAGGTGGGGGACAACAAGTTCCTGGGACCAGAAATTTTCCAGGAGATGTCTGCCAAGATTGAGCTGATTCGAGGACGGATTCGGATAGCTCATGATAGGTATAAGAGTTATACTGATGCTTCATGGATACATGTTGAGTTGGAGGTCGGGGAACATGTATTAGTCCAGGTGTCCCCTATGAATGGGGTGATGAGGTTCGGCAAGAAGGGTAAATTAACGCCGAGGTACATGGGGCCCTTACCTATTATAGAGAGGGTGGGACTGGTAGCTTATAGACTCGGTTTGCCAGAGCATCTTCAACGGATACACGACGTGTTCCATATGGCATCGCTGAAGAAATATCAGAGGAGCGAGAGGGACTTCTGGCACATTCCACTCGAGGATATTGACCTACAACTAGACATGTCGTATGAGGAGAGACCGGTAGCTATTCTGGACCGTAATGGGCGCAAGTTGCGATCCAAGGTTGTTCCACTAGTGAGAGTACAGTGGGTTCATCACAACGTTGACAAGTCTACCATGGAGTGGGAGGATGATATGCGGGAGAAGTATCCAGAGTTATTCACCGCATGTATGACCTAATTTCGGGGACAAAATTCCTTTGTAAGGGGGGGGGGGGGGGGGAGTATGTAACACCCCGTATTTTTATGCATTTAAAAATTAATTAATTCGGGTAAAATTAAAATTACTTGTGTGTCGTAATTTAATGGAATTAATTATGGAAATTTTTATATAAATATTAATCGAGAGAATAAATGGTTAATATATATGGTAAATTAAACTAAGTGAATAGTAATAACTATTTACTTCTTAAGTGTATTAATGACGTGGGATTTACTTATCGCAGCCGGGATTTAGCTTTCATACCTAATTTGGGAGAAAAGGAAAATGACAAAACACACAAGAGAGAACCTGGGGTATTGAAAGGAATCCATAAAGAGTGGTTACAATGCAAATTGGGGTCTTTTGGAGATAAGATAAGGAACCAATTGGGAGTTCATCATCAAGCTTGCAAATTACACCCTCAGATGAGACTATACGAAACCAAAAGGCAAGTAGTTAACTTGCTGTGATATTAATTGATGTTATTCAATTCATATTTTTGTGATGTGGAAGTCAAAAATCCGTTTTGGGGGGTACAAAATGTTTTTTTTGTAAATAAAACACCTGAATGAAATTCAATGTGAAATTAATTGTGTTATATGGTTCTGAGATGATAAATTGATTTGGATGTGAAAACCCAGTATAAATTATAAATGAATTTGGGGAAATTATATGATATTGGGACCTAACGAGTATAAACCCGAAATTTTCCCCAAAGTAGAAAAGTAGAATTTTGTGAGATTTATCTTATGTTGAAAGTTCTATGAGAGGCCCTGATCATGTTTTTACATAGTTATGTTGTTGATTGTACTTGGATGATACCATTGGAAAGGTTATAATTTGGAGAAACACGTTAATGGTGGAAACAACAAGTCGGAGAAGAGGACCACCTGTTAGATCGATCAATTGACGGTTGGGGGTCGATCAATTGACCCTTCAGGTTTTTTAGCAGTTTGGCCTAGGGAGTTATATGGGTAAAAAATTTAGTTGCAATTTCCCCTAGTATAATTAAAAGAGAAAAAATAATTATGGGAGTTAATTCTTAACAATTATAAAGGAATATAATTGGGAGTGGTGGGGGAATTAAGGGCGACACATTTCGAATGAATTTTGAGAAATAAATTCTGAAAGAATAAAATAATGGTCTGGGTGAATAACTTTGGGTATGGTAGTTGGGCGACACTACTCATTTAAATTAATTATGTAGGAAAACTAATTAATTTGGGGTCGGGTATTAGACTCGGGTGATATTCAATTTCAGGACACGAGAGCGAGTCCGAGTACATTGGTTGGGCGACACCAAATATAATTGAATTAATTAATGTCCAGATTAATTAATAATTAGAGTTGGACCATAAACTCGGGGTTTACATATAGGCTAGTGTTACGAACTTAGTACACGGTAATGCCGAAATATTTTATAATTATATATATACGGTATATGCGAGAGTATATATATGATGTGTGCATACAAATATCAGTGATTGGATATTATTAATATATACACTCTAGTGCTATCAAGGGAGGTTTCACGTAGTGAGTGAATCCCCTAGCTTGAGGAATATGGCGAGTATATCCCTAGGTCATAGCGTCCGATATATGGGTGAGGGGCATCTCACTTTCAGGGAAGGAATATAACTGACTCCATTATGTTCATGTTTTTAGCCAAGTTAGTTAGCGATTCTGACTTGGGTAACTAGGTTATACGAGTACACCTAGTGGGATAGACTTTAGAGAAAATATTCGGTGAGTTATTATTCCGTAGGATGGCTATTACTTATATATTCAATATATGTGCGAATGTTGTAATATGGTTATACGTATATAATGTTATAAATAATTCTATACGGGTAATTTAATACATGACGTGAATCGTATTTTGTGTATAACGGATGTGAAATTTATATCAATTTAATAAGTGTAATGATTAATTAAGTTAGTGCTATTAATAACTTATAAATAACATATTTAAGCATACTCGGTTAGAGTAGGGTAGTTGAAAGGGATTATATCGGTTATCTAGTTATGGGGTAGATGATTAGGGGATATATAAATCAGGCATTGGGTGTGCACATTAGAGGAGGGGTACGGATGTCCTCAAGGGAGTGAAACACTAACTAAAATATGAAGCGCATTCATGCATTTTATATTACTGCAAGTTAATCATTTGCTAAATGTTTTCACAATGTTTTCGGTTCTAACCCTTGCTATAAGGTATTTTCAAAACCTTTTAGTTGTCCAGTCACAGGGACGCCAGACTTGATTTATTCCAGGGATTTGCTACTGCAGCATATGTGGATGTTGCAGGATTTTGGATAGGCTCCTATATCTCTTCTATTCTTAGAATATGGATTTTCTATCAGCTACTCGAGCATGTTGCTCACAGTTTTATTTAGTATTCATTTCAGATACTATGAGATTATTATTATTTGTCTTTACATTTGTATTGGATTTTAGCCGATGGTTTATTCGGCAAGACATTTTATTATTTGTGACGATGGTTTCTATTGGCATGGATTGTGTTAATTTAATTTCTGCAATTAATTTTATCTTGATTAATAAAGATTAAAATTTGACATCAACTTTAAATACTAGGTGGTTAGTAATTTTATAAAATTTCGACAGTGGTGCTAAGGATGATCCATTTGAGATTCCTGTTTAATTAGATATAGGACTGATCACCCGATATTTCATTAAGAGGGGTGTCACATTTCCCAGATCAACATAGCTTTCAACATGAACTATTCATGTTTGCCAGAGTCAAATTCTTTCACTCCCGCCACCCATCTCTCATTCAAGTCTTCTACCAATGGTTCCAAGTATACATCAATGTCGTTACTTGGTACCTTTGGCCCATTTATCAACAAACATAACATAAAGGATTTTGATTTAGGGGTGCTAAGATCACCATCCATAAACTTTTATTGCTTCTTAGAATATTGAATGGATGAAACCTATATATTGAAATTTCTAAACGAATACTACACTGTTCGTTGGTAAAATCTGGGTAATTAAAATTTAGGCCTTTCTGAACGGAGGAGTCAATAGGATTACGAATTAGACTATCCCCTGTTAATTCTCTAGCATGCCAAGTCATTGCCTCTGTTATCCACGGTGTTGTGAAAAATCTCGGTAACCTGGGAATAACGGGGAAATATTTTAATATTTTTTGAGGCAATTTTGAAAGTGCGCCTCTCTTATCATTTGAACCATGTTTTGGCACATATCTAGGTTCCATCCATACCGAACGATGATCATGATTTTTCTACTCCTTTTGTGTAGTATGCAATCATACTTGTAAACATGAATTAATTTATACTTCATTTCCAAACCTTTCAAACTATTCTTTATATTCAGATAGTTATTTGGTAGCGTATTCTATTTGGGGAGCAAACACTTCACCCAATTCAGACTTCTAGTCACACTAGTGCCAGACTAACAAAAATGACTCTTCAAACTATGCAAACCAACCATGGCTTGCAAATTTGTTTCATCTATGTCACAATCAGAGTACAATGGTTAGGTTGATTTGAATTTCAAACTTAGGTAGTCATCGTCAAGGTTTATCCCAACACTGTCATGAACATTAAAACCTCCACGATAAGATTCATTGTCTTCCGTATCAAAATCCTCCTTATCTTCTATGACATGAAATCCATAAGTATCTTCTATTAGATCATCTAACATATTATGCTCTGCGGTATCCTCTTATAATTCCATCGCTGCCCTACTTGATAATTGTACGTGGACAATATATTTCCTCATGAAGAATGTACACCCACTCTTGCATACCCCATTTAAGAAATTGTAATTCAATTATATTCCATTAAAATAATATTACCATTTTTACAATATGCCCAAAGACATGCGAGCTCTTTACTATTGAGACATCTCTTTAAGAATTTTATAAATTCGTTAGCACCACTATGGTAAAGATCCCCGAGTTTATTTTTCTTACACATCCTTTCTTTGTATAAAGGATACCCAATAATAACTTGTAGGAATCGTTACCTACCATGTGTAAATAAGCGCAAAAAAACAATGTTTAGATCATTGAACACATTAATTAAATTACCAATAGGACTAAATTGGTTGTTTCTATAAGTTAGTTTAGTCCCAGGCACAACCTAATTAACAATATAACAAGCAGCTTAATTAATGAAATTAATAATAATAAAGAGGTTAAGTGTTATGTGTTTTGCGAGGCCCATGACACAATCATATGGAAACCCTAATACACGTATATATACCAAATTGATTTTAACTATATTTATAACCTAATAAAATTCAAATTATAAAACCTATGTACATTTGAAGAACATTAAAAATTATCAGAGAGCATTCATTGTGTTCTTTGCCATTTTCACCCCAAATCCCCAAATCCTTCACTTTTTTTATATAAACCCACAAATTTTATGTTTTGACAAAAATGATTACATTTACATTAAACAAATAAATTATAATGAAGCCTAAACAAATATCAAAGTCAAATATTCACATTCTAATGAAGAATGGTTTGAATGTTCAAACCTCATTTTTGCACAAGTTATTTCCAATATTATCAAAGCCATACATGTATATACAATTAGTTTACAACAAATAAACACATTATAATGAAGTCCAAACAAATATATAAAGTTAAATATTCACATTCTAATGAACAATGGTTTGAATGTTCAAACCTATTTTTTGCACAACTTGATTTCAAAGAATAAAAAGATAGTACATGTATATACAACTATATCACAACATATATATTCAAGACACACACACACACACACACACACACACACACATATATATATATATATATATATATATATATATATCATACCTTATGAGTGAATGAAAATGGAGGATTTTTACCTAGGGAGAGAGAGAGCCAGGTTGATTAGAGAGACGATGGAAATAGAAAAAATGGGGCTAAAATAAGGGTTTTAAGTTGGCTGCTCTCATCAAAATTATCACGGTCCTTATCCAGGACCATGACAAGAGAATTATCGCGATGTTATCAATGCTCCTTGACCGTGAAAAGACCGTGACAAGCCTTATAGCAGTCTTTTTACTGTTAAGGACCATGACAATAAACACATATTTTTTGTCAGGGTCCTTAACCATGATAGAAACTGGAAAAAAAGTGAGACATTTTTCCTCTTTTGGTGTTTTGATTCCTCTAGCTTTGACGATCCCTAGTTGGTCAGAAGCTTGCATTTATGATGAAATGAGGATTACACAACTCTCATAATATAAATCCCCCCTCTGCATAAGATGGCATTGTAAGGTGAATCTGACTAGATCACACGGAATTAAATCTTCAGATTGATAGATCCGACCTTAATCAATAACTTGATCTAACCTAATGGAATTTCCACATAACTATTGAAGCCTATATGAGGACCAAATTTCGTATCCAAATCTTGGATATTGTATCTGAGCCTGTGAAGACGATTAACGTACATGATCTTCGGTGAACTTTTTTGATCGAATAGTATTATTTTTACATCAAAGTTTTTCCACGAGGAGAGTACGATCCAAGGAATCTTTATAGTGTAAGTTTACACTAACCATATCTTCATCGGTGAACATGATTTCCTGATCAAGATCAATCTCCTCCCATTCTATCTTGGTAAGGATGATCCTTGATACTTCCACCTGATAAGCTTCTTGCACATTGGTTATAATCCTCATTCTTTTATTTAGTTTTTCCCTGTACACTGGGATAAATCACTATAGCCATATATGTATATAATCATCCCTGATGGTGGGAGGTCTTCACTCTAGGCTTTCTTTTGTACTATATTAACCCATGCTGAGGACTTAGTCTTCATAACATCAATGTATTCCTTGAGATGATTAGACGATACAAGATCTTCTAGGTGTTATTTGAGCATCTTATAGTTTTTTATCCCAGTAGTCATGATCTTGGTGATAGGTACACCTGGTATTGGTGTCCCTATATCATGGGCCACTGACCATTTTGCATGTCTTCTTAAAGAACAACTTGTCCTTTTTCTGAGGAAGGAGATTGTAAATCATCTCATTGAAAATATTTCCACCACCTGATAAGAGTTCTCATTAGCTTACATCTTTGATAATACTTTAGAAGTTTTTTCTTTTGTTCCTTTTTTTTATCAAATGTCGGTTAAGTTCCCCCCATAGGTCCCTTCTTTGAATCATTCTTTTTAGACTTATTTGAAGACTACTTAGCTTGGGCATTAGTATTATGGAAATCATCCTCAACTTTGGCATACTTATCGATGCGAGCCATGCGATCATCGATGTATGATGTTGTCTTCTTAGTGAGGGGCTAGTAGAGGTCATCTGACTTGGCAAGGACAAACTTAAATGATGAAATTGTCAACGGCTTATTGCAATTATTAATCTCATTGAATAAATCTTACTATTGATTTGTATACTTCTTAATGGAATCCCATTGCTTTCTTTTGAGGGCTATCAAATAGTCAGCTATCTTTATTTCTTTGCTACTAGTGATGAAGCAAGCCATCAACTACTCGTCCAAATCCCAAAAGGAATATTTTGACTTAGGGGTTAGTTTCTTAAACCACCCGAGGTTTATTTCTCCTAAATTGTAGGGGAAAAATGACACAGGTGGGCATCTTGATGGATCCATAGGGACATGGAATGTCGATAATGCCTAATGTGGTGAGATGGATCTACCTTTCTATTGTACGTTATGATAAATGGAATAATGAATTTCTCAGGGGGCTCCAATGTCTCTATGTCAATAGTGAATGGGAATGTTGATTGGTGACTTAAAGATCTCCTAAAAATATCCTTTAGAGTGTGTGAAAAGTTGGGGTTTAGATGTCCCTCTAACTCTTTGTTAATTAACTCCCAAAGATCATCATTTTCAACGATCTAAACTAGAGGCCTAGTCTTGGCTGAGTTATTACTATGGATAAATTATGTTGGATGAAATAGCGCTAGACCATATCTAGCAATCTTATGGACGAAAGCATGATCCAAATAAGGGCGATTATATAGTGTTACACATGGACTTATTGATCTAGAGGATCTGTTATTATGTCCAGCCCAAGGGAGTCTAGAAAATTGGATTCTCCATTTTGTGTGACACTCATGTTTATCGGAACTACACCCAAATTCCTCAAAACCTACCTCTTCAAGTGAGATATTTCCTCATATTTTTCATATAATCGTTCCTTATAGAGGGTGACTAGTCGTGACATTGCATTCCTAGTAGGGGATTCTGCAGAGGGAGTGTTACATTAATGACTAGGTTTAAACCTATGTGGTGTGCATCCCCTAGACCTTGTATCACTAGGATGTGGATGTAATCTTGAAGGAGTCTATTTATTATTACAACTTATGCTTTTGATCAGACAGGGACATGAATAGTAAGAATAGTAGGCACTCATATTGAATGAGGGTTGACGTTCTTTAGTTATGGGGATTCAAACTATTGATTTTCCACAAATGATGCAAAATTGTAGGGGATATCAATCCTATAATAATATTGAATGCTAATTTGTCCCCCATTATAAGATTAGTATCATAATTAACACATATATTATGTGGTTCGGTAGGTTTGCTTATCTAGGTCCACGAGAAAGAGGGAGTTAAGTTCTATTAATGGAAGAAGAAGAAAAATAAGATGACTTGAAGTGTTAAGGTATATAGATGAGAGTTCAAGACACAAATACACAAGTGTGCAAAATAATTCCCTATAATATTAGGGTTATGCTTATTTATGGATACAAATGTCCTATAGTTTAAGGTCTTTTTCATCGTGATCATTCATAATCTTTAATCTTATCTTTGAAGTTGCAAAGTAATAATGAAGTTGTATCTGGCCATATTCAGCATCATCTTTCTTTATTTGTCTCACTCCGTAATCTCTAGACGACCTAATCGCTACAGTTCTCCTTGTGCCACAAGGCATGCCGGACTTATTGTCTCTTCAGAACCCACAACTGGCTCATAAAAATTTGGAAACTGAAATGTAAATTCTAACTAAAATTAAGTATTAAAATATTTAAACTCCTATATTTGAGGATGGATAAACTCAAATGATCGAAACATTACAAGTTTGACCGCTGAACCCAACATCTTTGTCTTTGGAACACCAAAAATGATTTTAAAAAAAATGGGCTAGACCTTAAATTGCAAGAAATATCTAACTTTATGTAGATAATGTTAAATGTGACTCATTTACATCTCATGACATCCTCACCAGCACTTACATCCAAGATACCACAATACACCTATAAATAAGGCATATCCTAGATAAATGTAAATGTATAGTAAACATAGCTCGAAAGTCTACACCAAATCCCCGTACCTAATAGGTAAGCCACATGATCTCAACCTAGAGCTATAACATAGCAATATCAATTATAACAATATACTACGAGTCATATATATACACAATACCCATATATTACATCGTAATTCATATAATAACCATATCATAATAATAGTAATAGAAAAATCCAAATCCTCATATAGCGGACAAACTACATACATATAATCATAACATGAAAGCTCAAACTTTTGATGACCTCTCGTGCCTCTATTGGGCCAATATTTGAGAGTTTCCACTCCTAATGGATTTCAAACAAACGAAAATAAATGGAAAAATCAGCAGGCCATCATACCACCCTATAATTACATACCAAGATTACATGACAAATCAAGGATCCTATGTCTCGTGAGACGGTTAACCAACTACTTATAGATGAGGCTATAGACATATACAAAACCTTCATCACAATCTAAGAGCATAGTACCTTATCTCGTGAATAATACCATAAAATTCCCACTGATAGATTCCTCGGGAATTACTTACATACCCCTTATCTGTCCACATATAAGAGACAAAGAATATAATTTACCAACACGTGTATATGAATATATTTTACAATACTAATCATATATATCGAGTTATACATGCCTCGAGATAACCTCGTTCCCACATATATACACTCCTCATAACCATATATAATCATTACACTTATATCCTAACCAAAACCCTCTGAAAATCCTTTAGGTCAGCATCATAATTCCCAAATCAAAATCCTTGGAAAAAAATAATTCCATCCCACTACTCACACCATATTGATCGGCCCTAGGGAACCTGATCAGTCGGCCCATAGGACCCTATCGATCAACTCCACACCCACGAATCCAGAATGAGGTAGATATATAAAGTCGAGTCCATAACTTAGTTTCATCGATTTGCCTCATCTTAAATGGAAAAAGGTTATCCTTAACTATGGTAAGTTTTCAAAGCATCCTAATATGATTTCTAAGGGATTATAATAATGTTTCTAACATTTTAGATCCATTAACAAGGTTAAATATAACATCAAAAATGTATATTTTTAATATTATCATGTTCTTGATATGAGTTCAACATAATTTCAAATTTAATCATTAAGACAATAGATTCTGATCATAAAACTTAATCCACGAATGTTAATCATTAACTCACTATAATCCTTTAATGAAACAACATGTCTAAACATTAATAAGTTGGGTAAGTCAAGTTATCCATTGGTTATAACATGATTAATCCTAACTTTTGATTATCATTACCATTATATTATAAACAAGTTACAAATAGTATGAAAAAATCTAGATATTTCTTGCCTAAATTCTTAGCTGGATCTCTTGCTCCCCAGATCCCCTCCTTTGAAAATAAGGTTTAGTCCTTTATTTTATTATATAATTTATAAAGGTTAAATACTATTTTAAATCCCATAATTTTCATAGGTATCTTAATTTCCTAGCTTTGATCCCCTAGATTATCCCTATACACTAAAAGCATGATCCTATAAATTAGCCTAATTGGTTATCTAATCCTAGGGTGCAAACCAACATACTAAAAACACTATTTCAGGCCTCTATATCCCCTAAAGCCCATTCTAACTGTACATGCTCACAATAAAAATTATTAACAACACTATTATTAAATTACGAGGTATTCATATGTAATTTAATTTATCAAATTAAACTCAATTATAATACACAAGCAATATCATAATAAATCACTCAACTAATATGCACACCAACAATAATTATCAATATTAAATATAAAAATACGGGTTATTACATTCTTCCTATAATAACAGAATTTCTTCCTCGAAATTTGATATATACTTTTCTTGAAGAGCTTTGGATACTTCTCTCACATGTCTCTCTCTTGCTTACACATATAATTTGCCTCATGATGGTTCTTGCATTGAATATGCACAAACACAATGACTTTGGAATAGACTATCTGATTCTTATGATGTAGAATAATGAATGTCTTATCCTCATAGCTCCTCTCAAGATGAAGCTCTAACTTACCTAGATCAATGTGATGGTAAACCAAGTTGTCTCTAAGGATCCTCCACAACATAGAGATGTGAGACACATCATGTACCTTTGGTACATGATCTAACAATGCTAAATCATAAATAATAGGTCCCACTCGGTTGATTTTAATGAATGGACAAACGTATTGGGGAGCCAACTTCCCATTCCTCCCAAATCTTATCACTCCCTCCATAGGAGACACCTTGAGAAACATCTGATCCCCAATTAAAAAATTGAGGTATCTATTCCTCTTGTTCGAGTGGCTCTTCTTCTTACTCTAGACGATTCTCATCCTATCCCGAATAATTTCCACCTTCTCTGAGGTCTCCTTAATGAAATCTTGTCCAACTATCTTTTTCTCCCCCACCTTCATATTGACAAAGGGATAATGATAGGATCGCCCATCCAGTGCCTTATAAGGTTCCATGACAATGCTCTATCGATAACTATTGTTATAAGGAAACTCCACCAAAGGTAAGTATTTCTCCCAACTACCCTTAAATTCCAACACGGAAGCCTGTAGTTCGTCCTCCTAAAACTAACTCACCTATTTTTTCTAACCGTTAGTCCATGAGTGATACAAACTACTCAAATTAACTTAGTGTCGATGCCATAATGAAGATCTGCTAAAGTGTGACACAAAGGTCTTGCCCTTATCAGATATGATATCCAAAGGTATGCCATGTAATCGCACAATCTTTATGATGGAATTCTTGTCATACTACTCAGTTGTAAGTCTATTCGAACTAGAAGTAAATGGGTTACCTTACTCAAATTGTGCATGATAACCCAAATGTAATTGTTCCCTCGATGTGACATAGGTAACCATATAATGCATTCCATGTATATTCTCTCCCACTTTCACACTAGGACCTCAAGAGGCTTTAGAAACATCTGACGGTCTTAGGTGATCTACCTTCACCATTTGGCACGTATTACATTTAGACACAAACAATGAAATGTCCATCTTCATGTATTCCAATAAATATTGGTACCATATATCTTGCTACATATTATCCCCACAAGGATGAACTGCAAATCTATATCCATGCGCCTCCATTAACCGGAATCATTATAATTTCTCATATCCTAGCATAAACAACCTATAGTGAAACCCTAGAATTCCATCAAACCTAATCAAATATGGTGGTTCCCCTTTCGGTCAACAACACCCTGACCTTATTCTACAATTTGGGCCTTAATAGGTTGAACAATGATCTATGGTGTAATGGTAAACACTTTTATTAATTTATCAACCAACCCGTGTGATGTCTGAAGCGAACCCCACTATGATTTATAGATCGTGGATAAAGTCATTATCGATCGAATCAAGGAATCTCCCACAATATTCACCTGGATGATACTAGATGTCAAACTAATAGTCCTTTATGAACTCTAACAAATGACGTTGTCTCATGTTTAACTCCCTCTATGTGAACAAGTATTGTAGGCTACTGTAGTTGGTGGGAAAGTTAAATCTCTCTCCCAACAGGTAGTTCCTCCATAGCGAGATGGTTAAAGCCAGAAATTCAAACTCTAAGTCATGGGAAAGGTAATTCTTCTCTAGAGGCTTAAGTTTTTTGGAAGATTAAGATATAAGTCTATTCTACTGCATTAAAAACCCATAAGTCGATGTTGGTAGGCATCATTATTCACTATATAGACAACCCCACTATGAGGTAGTAAGCAATGAATCTAAAGTCAAATTAGCCTTCATCTCATCTAAGGTTCTAGAAAAACTCATCCCAAACAAAGGGTATTACCTTTTTTTCAGATATTTTAAGGACCTTAAAATCTTTGAAAATCCCTAAGTAAACTGATGATAGTACCATACTAATTCCAAGAAATTGCAAAATTATTCGGTGTCATGGGCTATATGTGACACCCTACATATTTTAGCATTAGAGGTGGCCAGTCCCCGCTGCCAATCTACGTCGAGCGTCAGAATTAAAATACCATTTTTAGAATGTGATAGAAATATAAGACATTAAAAACTTTTTCCATAAGATATAATTTGAAATAATCCAACGATATAAACAACCACCATAATAAAAATCCATCCCATTATAACTCGAATGAATATATCTTAACTCCATATGATAATAATATTTGAATGAAATAACGAACTATAAATCTCTAACTTAAAATCGTAAACAACTGTGGAACCAAATGGCCCACTAAATCCAATAACGGCTTTCTCATATATAAAATGATGGGAAAAGGAAAACTATACTAAGAAAGTAGTAAAGTGAAAATCTAGATGCAACTCCACAAATCTCTAATAAATCCTACGCAGTTACTCCAACTACTAAACCTGAAATGTTAGAGAATGCAATGGTTCAGATTCCACCGCATGAATACTAACTACTTCTCCCAAATAGGATCTGTTAATCCATACATAAGCATCATATGAGATAAATATACCAATATAATATTTTACATTAAGAATCAATGTGATAAGAACCGAATAAAGTAAAAACCAAACTAACTACCCACATATACAAAACCACATGACTACCTAAGTCCAATTATGTATATTTCAATAGTGAGTTAAATCATAAACCTTTATCTTACTTGATTAAATTATTTAAATATCTTATTAGTGCGATACCACTATAGCTAGTTTACCTTTCTATTGGTCATGCACATACTCCTAGCACGTTTAAAATCATAACAAAACACACCCATATCCACACTCACACCCATCACTATTGTCAGTCAATCGAATTTTGTTAGCCCTCGATATACTCGTGATGTTCCGTGCATGACACATCATTATAGCCATTCAACCAACTTTGTTAGCCCTGTACATACTTCTAACTTCAACACACACCCACATCACAATAGCCAGTCGACCTATTTTCATTGGTCCTGCACATACTTGTGATGCAAACTCATTTTTAATACCGGTTTATTATCCTAGGGATTAATTATAATTTCTTAGTCAAGTTCCTTATATTTCAATTAGTCCCACCCATAAATCGGGCATCATAACTAAAACCATACCTAGTACCAAACCTAGAGATCACCAAGCCATAAGTATTACCTAGTCCATCACCTAGGAAGAATACCTACAAAAAATCATCATCTAGTAACACACCTAGGCTAAAGTAATAATGTAACGGTATATAACCTAGCCGCACTCAGAAGAAATACCCAATCGTACAAGTTCGTAGTTACTAGTCCCATACCTAGAAAGCAACAACAGCAATAACGTTTACCTACTAGTCCTATACCTAGAAAGAAACCTACATATAAGGGTGAAAGTACAACTACTCCTAATATCCCAACGTTCCCACGATGTCCAATTATTAACACCAACAATCTATACATAACTCATATTTTTAATTCATCATTTCAATCCTCCGATTAATCCTAAAATTTCGATTCTATTCAAATCACATCCATTTAATCACGTAATGATCAATTTATATGAAATAACTACAAAAGTTGTCAAATTCCAAAATTCTAATACGAGTGATATTTATTAATCTAATCACGTAATCCAAATTAAAAATGCGTATTAATAAAGTTTTACAACAATTAATTTTGTTCTACAACATACACAACAATATTGTAATTTTATGAGTCAAAACATTATTTGAATTTATCTTATTTTTTAATGGGATTAGTCCTAATCATCCACGATAGCATGATACAACTAATATAAGCATTCAATATTTGAATTCTTTAAGCAAATTCTCAAATTTAATAAAAATAATCCCAAATTAATTTCACTTTCCCTAATTAATCTTTTTAATTGTTTTTAAGAAAACATGATTAATTAAGGTTTAGAAAATGTTTAAATTATATAATTCTTAAGGGGAACAATAGAGATATTCATGCCTTAAAATAGTCCGTCTCGAAAATTTGATTATGCAACTGCAATAGTCTCGTGAAAATAACAAATCTTGTTCTTAGTTGATCTTGAGAAAACTTGATTTGAACCTTAAAAAATTGAGTTTAAGATTTATTTTAATGGATGTTTATATTTTGTAGAAGAGGGAGAGGAAAACTTGGGAAGCTAGTGCTTTTTAAGATGAAAGAAAAGTGTTAAAATATCTAAACCCCGGGTCTTATAATATGGGAAAACAATAGAGTCCTAAACCACAATAAACACACATAAAAAAGGTCAATCTGCAGTCATTGCCCTCAAGTGTTGGGTATGCTCATCTACCATTCAATAATATATCAGTCTATCATCAATGAACATGATGAAAAATTGATCACAAAACTCCCTGAACACTCAATTTATCATATCCATGAACACCACTGGAGCACTAGTTAAGTCGAACGACATAGCCACGAACTCATAAGACCCATAAGGCATCAAAATATTGTATTTGGTACATTGTGCTTTAAAATACGCAATTAATGATACCCCTATCTCAAATCAATATTTGAAATGGATGATGCATCTTTTAGTTAGCCAAATAGGTCATTAATATAAGGAAACAAAAACTTGTTCCATGTTGTGACCTTGTTCACTTCCTTCTAATCCACACAAAGCCTTAAATATCCTTCCTTCTTGTTTACAAATAGTATTGAAGCTACTCATGGTTACACACTCCTCTAAAATAAATCCTTATCTAAGAAACTATTTAATATGCTTTCTAAGATCTCTCATCTTTAACGGTTCCATAACATACGATGTTCGAGCTATTGACACGGTGCTCGAAACATTTATCCCCAGACTCAATCATAACCTAAGGATCTCTTAAAATATGCTAGGAAACCCCTAAACAACCAGAATGGTGTCTAATGACACAGTGCTACCATTTGAAATAATCTCCTTCATATAATAAAGGTTTGTACTTAACCCTCCCTCAGTTCATGGCATCGTAATCAAATACATCTCCTACCTCGGAATGACAAAGACTATGAAATTACCAAAACATTCTACCCTAGCATAATACTGGGATAACTAATCCACCCTCAAAATGACATCATACATAATCATATCCCAGAATCAAGAGGTTGGACACAAAGTGCAGTTGTCCAATATCCACTCCTATATTTTGCACACACATGACATATAAGAGTACCATGTCCCAATGTTGAGTATATATGTAATACAGTATTTGAATGCTAAGTTTACAATCCCTACTGACCGAGAAAAGTCTCTACCAATAAAATTTTTTAAGCAACCTCTATTAAATAAAACTCGTCTCAATCTCCCATGGATAGGAAATATACCTTTAATTTCCCACATTGGTGCCTGTGCATATGTCGTAGAAACGTGATAAATTCACCCATATTGTAGTTGTGGCTAGCCATACTGCTAGGTCGATGGTGATGGCAATGATAAGGTTGGAACTGCCACCATTGGTGGGGTCGGTACCAACTGGAATTGTCCATGTGGTGCCTAATACTCCTGATGTGCTCTCTATTTTGGGCACCTTGATTTTACCTGGGGAACCTCTTAGATATGTGCCCCATCTCACCACAAGAAAACATGTCCTGAGTTTTCCCTTTTAACCTCCACCTCATTGACCCTGACCCTATTGTCCCTAATGAGTCTTCTACCCATGGACCTGATAACTGTGATGATGCTTATCATCGTAACCTATATGTATCTTATATGGCTACTCCCTATGATGTGGGCTCTTCGTCTAGTGGGTATATTGTGTACACTCCCTCCTATCTTTCTCACCAGTCTAGACATGTCCCTACTTAAACACTTCTCCCCCTTTACCTTCTGGAACTCATGACGATCCTAGTAGTGCATCAGGGAAACATTCACCACCTAAGTATGCGTGGTGTAAGACATATTCTCCATCGGTACCTGTCTGATCCTTTGTTCTAACCCTCTAATGAATCTCTCCATCTTATTATCCCCAGTATCAACCTCCTCAAGTGAAAACAAAGAGATTTTAGTGAACTCCCTCTCATACTCAATGACTGTGTGATATCCATGCTCCAATCTAAAAAATTCCCTCCTTTTAATATCTTGGACTACCATAGGAAAGTACTTATACTTAAATCAAGTCCAGAACTCTGTAATGGGCATAGAGACCAAGTGGTGGAAGTCAAAGGTTCGGGTACTAAGTTATGAATTAAAAAGGTGTTAGGTCTTCCATTTCACATGGATGGAGGTCCGTGTGAGCCTACATACTCGCAAGGGGCGATTGAAAGTGAACTTAATTCTTAAAGTAGCCTAGTTGGATTTCATCTATTACTTTGACTTAATGTAAGAGATGTCAACTCCCTTTTATATCTTGAAATAGTTTTAAGATGAAAATGATTTAGATATGAAAATGTATAAAAATGATTTATGTCTAACTAGGGTGATTTATGTAACCTGGTTTGATAATTGAAAATATTTTGACAAAAAGGGGGAGTTGAGACATCTCACATTAATATCAAAACATTATCTAGGATCCTCGGATCAAGTAATCCTCTAATATACTATTTTTTATATTGTATGATTTCGAAGACATTTGCTTTGGTTTTTTATATTTATGAAAAAAAATAAGTACGACATAAGTACGTCCAAAATTGCGAATGATCCTATGTACTCGCATAAAGTGATTCAAATTTCGCGTACTTTGCAAAGGGATAAGGGTGGAATCTACCTCTTATAAAGGCTCGATGGGAGAGATCTTAACTCTTTCTGATGTCTCAAAGTGTTTTTAGAGTGAAGTAAGTCTAGATATAAAAAAGGTAAAGAACTTTGTGTTCAAGAAAGATGCTCGGATTAAATGGATTCACTCCTAAAATAATTTTGATGGATAAAGAGTGTAAAAAATTCCAACATTAAGAACAAAATAGTCGATAAAATCCTCGGATCTAGTGATCATTTAACCTACATGAAAGTATTTCATGGTTTTAAAGATTTTGTTTTGTTTTTAGGTATTTTTGAAATATAGAGTAAAAACATGTACACGATATTACTTGAGCTTTAAGGATGACCCTTATAACGTCAACGTAATAACTATAGGCACAATTATAGTCAAAGCAGTTCGAACATGATCTTTAGAGAAACGCCATAAACCGAGAAGAAGAGAAAGAAGATGAAGGAGAATAATATGAAGATAATAGGTGGTGTTGTAGCACAACAATGCCCTTAATGATCCATAATAAAAAAAGTTTAGAAGAATACCCGCAAAATTGAAAATCTACGTTTTTTATAGAGCTTCACCTCTATAAAGTTTGTCAACTTCTTCACGATGGTTGGCCACTAACTTCTTGATTTGACTCAAAGATACCATTATAGAGTGGTAGATCTGATCTTTTGCGTCGATAAAACTTAGACTCTATCTTTGGGAAGGTCGAGCTATAACTTCTAGCAAATTTTCTAGATCTTCGCTATGAATTCTTCAGAGCTATAGGCTTATTCCCTCCTTAGAACTCTCATGGGAGAGTTCTAGGCCACTTCTCGCTCTAAAATAACCTATTAAGTTTAAATGGATAGTGTTAAAGGTAAAAGGAATTCACCCCGATTTATATAGGAAGTTTGGGATGCATTTAATCGATAGGTCAACCATTTTTTAGGGCATGATTGATTGGAAATGTCAGACCCAATCATCCATGGGTTTTGACATCATGCTAGCTTTGTAGCTATTTTGTATTTTAAGCTTATCTTTTGACTTGGACCTCTGATTTGTACACGGTTAAAACTATTGTGAATATGATTCAAAATTGTACAATTTACTAAAATAACTCCATAAGTTTATTAGGTTAAATGTGCCTAGAAGTGAGTTACTGTGTTTGAAATGATAATATGGACTAGCCTATGGTTGTTTGGAACCTGGGACGACCTTTTCTATTCGTGATAATCTAAAAAAATTAAAATTACATATTTTACTTATGCTATGAGGGTTTTGGTAACTATCATTCACCTATGGGTCTCTAGTAGATCCCTCGAGCCTTCGTTAATGAAGTGAAATTTTGGGGGTTGCAAAATAGGGTGTTTGGTTGATTCATTTTTGGGACTCTTAAGACTTTTGGGCCTTTAGTGAGGTATTATTTGGTTTAGTTTGAAATTTGGTATTTACTCGGCCTTTGGGAGGTCATAATAGATTGTGCCATTTATGGAGCAGAAGGGGGTGTCTATAGAGCACCTAAATATCACGGTTCATTTTTGGACGAATGATGGTGTAAAGAAAGACACTCGTTCCGCGACTACTGGTGAATTATTGGTTATTGGATGGAAAATTTTAGGATTATGCTCCCTTATAGAGTTCATTTCGATCAACGTTCCCCTGAGATTATTACGAGGGGATTACGATGCTTGCTTGATCGTCTTCCTAATATTTGGGGTAATTTTAACGTCTGAGAGAGATGATGGTGCATACTATTCAACCTAGCAATGTTTAACGTATACATGAGACAAGGTGTTTTTACAAAACATTACGGTAATTTAATTTGTTCACATGAGACGAGGTGTTTTTAAGAAACACCATGGTAATTGAAATCGTCTGCATGAGATGAGGTGTTTTCATTAAACACCGGGTTGATTGAAATCATCCGCATGAGATGAGGTGTTTTCATGAAACACCGTGTAATAGAAATCGTTCGTAAGAGATGAGGTATTTTTACGAAACATCGCCTTATTTTAAATCGTCTGCATGAGGCGAGGTGTTTTTACAAAAGTTCGTAGTAATTCAAATTGTTCGCATGAGATGAGGTGTTTTTACTAAACACTGGGTAATTGAAATTATCCTCATAAGGCGAGGTGTTTTGATGAAACCCTAGGTTGATTGAAATCGTTTGCATGAGACGAGGTGTTTTTATGAAACACCGTGATGAGTGAATTAGTTCATGTGAGACGAGGTGTTTATATGAAACACCATTGTGATTGAAAGTTTCCACTAGAGAGGATGTGTTTTATGAGACATCGTGATGATTAAAATAGTCCATATGAGACAAGGTGTTTTTACGAAACATTGTGGTGACTGAAATCATCCACTTTAAATAAGGTGTTCTTATGAAATACTATGATGATTAAAAACATCCGCATGAGATAATGTATTTTTATAAAACACTATGATGATTTAAATCGATCGCATGACACGAAGTTTTTTTATGAAACATTTTGATGATTACAATCGTCTGCATGAGACAAGGTGTTTTCAAAAAACACCGTCCTGATCGAAATTATGAGCATGAGACAAGGTGTTTTTATGAAACATCATGATGATTGAAATAGTACGCATGATAAGATGTGTTTTTATGAAACATCATTGTTATTGAAATCATATGCATGAGACGAGGTGTTTTTATGAAACATTGTGATGGTTGAAATCATTCGCATGAGATGACGTATTTTTGTAATACCCTGTATTTCTGTGTATTTTTTTATAATTAATTTGAGGAATTAATTAAGAAAAAATGACGTTTTAATTAAATTACGCGAGTGAAGTAATTTAATACGATTAGATCATAATTGTGACTATTAAATATTAATCGTGATATAGATACAGATTAATATTGCATTATGAGATTTACTAAGTTTGAATACTAAATAATTGATAATTTAGATTATACGGCATAATGAGTGATATGTGCGTATTTTATTTTATCTCACCCGGAGTCGCGTGTAGACTATTTTGAGGTGAGAAATGAGAAAAATATTTTAAGTGAATCGGATGATAATTTAGAGGTCCGAATGATACCATATGGGTTAAAATAGTTAGAATAGGGTACTCGGGGGTATATTTTGGGTCTCGGGTTAATTTGGGACCAAACTGGCACCTATTAAGGGCATTTCGGTCATTTTTCAAAAAGAGGTGAAGGGGCCTACGAAATTTAGAGTCATATATCTGATATTTAAATATTGGGTTTCGGTCTCATAACACAAAAAGGTTAGAGAGGCCATTAGAGAGAAGAGAGAGAACCTATTTTCAAAGCTTAAAGAGGGATTTTGAAGATGGTGAAGAAATCTTGTATCCCAAGGAAATTGGAAAGGAAGATTGGAGAAGGAAACAATAAAACATCAACAAAGAACCAAGAAATCTAATCAATAAATATAAGGCAAGTGTTTATTGCAAATTAAATTGATGTTATAATACCCATGTGTAGGGTTTCCATGAATAGATTGATTTTTTAAAAAAAAATCTTGGATGAAAAGTATGAATTGATTACATGTTTAGGTAGAATTTCATGTAGTTTATATTTAAATCTATAGAGGATGAAAAATCAGAAGAATTATGATTGTTGATACGGATCTAAATCTGGGTTCAGGATTGAATGATAGAGAAGAACACAAAACTAAAATTGTGAAAGATTTTTGAGAATTGATTCATTCTTGATTGATTCGGTGAAATTTTAAGGTGTTGAAACATTATAAATCATCCTAACTCATGTAGAAATAGTTAGGAATAATTGGATGTTAATTGGGTGAATAATTTAGTGGTTTGGGTGAATAATTTGGTGTAAACTCTGCTGCGAAACATAGAGCAGAAAATGCAGAAAAATGAATCGGTTTGGTCCTAGGAGAGGGCTGATCGGTCCGATTTATAGAATTTTGAAATGCTCCTCTTTTTCCTAGTATTACTAATTATAGGTGGTGGACAAAATTTAGGGCCTTGTGAAAATAATATTGGGTGACTTATTATTTTATAGTAGGCCTACAATAGGAGTACGACTTCGTCTTAGAGAGAGAATTATGACGGGAATGGGATTGGTTATTATAATTCGTAATTAATCTAAAAGACGGATAAAAAATTATGGGAATCAAATGAATTAATGTATAGACCAGTAGGGTAAGTTAGGATTAACTACTAAAATTGGAAAAGGGGTAATTAGGACCCTTAGAGTTGTGTGAACCCTCGTATATATACGATAGTGAGATAAATTATAAAGTAAATAGCACAGTGAGTATGCGAGAGATATACTATTTACTAACACGTATTATCTGGTGGTGTGAATACCTATCGATTCATAGCACTACTTGGGTTGTATGAATATCTAAAGTATACCCTAAACATGTTGGTGGTCGATGTATGATTCTGAACTAAGAGATATAAATCACTATTGGTGATCGAGGTAGCATTCCGAGCCAATAACCCCTAAAATGTGATACAGGGTGGTGATTATATAGTATGTTTTTATAATATATATTGTGTTCAAAATATATACACATAAAGTGTGCTTAATTTTGGTATTGGGGTCGATGAGTATCCGGACCAATACATGGAAGCTCGATTTGGGGTCGATGAGTATCCGGACCAAATGAAACATAAATGATAATGGGTTTGTGGAGTACCCAGACCAATATACATATGCATAACATTTACCTTGGGGTCGAGGGATATCTAGACTAATGTAAATGATAGGATGATTGGGGCCGATGATTATACAGACCAATATCCTTATAGTATATATTGTGTGTGAAATATATACTTCTTGATATTCTACTCTCTACACCAAAATGGCCAAATTATCACATTTCAGCCAGCCACCCTTGTCACAGTCAATGATCGTGACAACAAACACGAGTTTTGTGTCACGGTCATGGACCATGACAAAGTATTGTCACGGTCATGGACCGTGACAAGTCCGTGACAAGAACATTTGTCACGGTCGTATCACGATCCATGATCGTGACATTACTTAAAATAATTGTCATGGTCAAGGACCTTAACACGACCGTGACAATGTCTTCAGCAAAAAAGCCCTAGGCTTTCTTTTTTATCACCGTTTTTGGTTTTTCCCTCTCTCTCTCTCTAAGAGATTTCGAGGTCTCTCTCTCTCTCTCTCTCTCTCTCTCTCTCTCTCTAAGGTATATTTTTCCCTCTCTTTCTCTTTCATTTCTATATGTGTGTGTATGTATGTGTATATGTGTGTGTATGTATGTGTGTGGTGGGGGTGGGGTGGGCTGTGTGTGTGTGCAGGTGTGGTGGGGGTGGGGTGAGGGGGGGGCAGGAGGTGTGGTGGGGGGAGGGGGCAGGGTGTGTGGTGGTGGTGTGGTGGGGTGTGTGTGTACGTGTGTGTGTGTGTGCAGGTGTGGTGGGGGGTAGGGGGAGGGGGGCAGGGGGTGTGGTGGGGGGAGGGGGACAGGGGGTGTGGTGTTGGGGGTGTGTGTACAAGTGTGTGTAGGGGTGATAATTTTTTACCCGACACGATAACCCGACACGAACTCGACACGAAGTTAGCAGGTTAGGGTTGACGATTTCTTGACATGAACCCGATTATAACACGACCCGCCAACATGAATAATAAATGGGTTGGGTTAGTGTCAAACATGTATAACTCAAAAATGACACGAATAGACTCGTTTATCTCATATTTTATGGAGAATATATTAAATAATTTATATATCTTGGTAGACATTCTATAAAACTCATGGAGAATTGGATGATAAATTATTTATGTGTTGCAAGAAGTTGAAATTAATTAAATTTAAGTTATTGTAGGCCTATAAGTGGTATGATTGGTTAAGAGAGAAGAAAAAAAATTATTTATATTTTACTTAATGTATAGCTTTAATTGTAATTTTAATTGTATAGTTTTAGATGAAAGTAAATTAATAATTAGTGCCCATTTCATATGAAAGTAGGATTGCCCCTCATTGTAAATTAGTAAATTAATAATTGTATACTTTAATTGTTAGTTTAATTGATGAAATGGATTAATTGAGTAGATGAATTAGAAGGAGTACGGGATACACATTTATTGTTGGTATTGCTGTTGGAATATAGTGGATCGATGTTGGGTTGGTTAACACTAAAAGTGGCATTACCACTGGATTATTGTCCATATGGGGGTAGAATTTTTTAACTTTTTTTGAAAATTACTTTGTATATCGAACAATATATAATTATTAATAATTATTGGATTATTGTCCATACGGGGGTTGGCCAATGTGGGTTTTTAGGTGTATCTGGTAGGTATTCTTTAGTGGTTAATTCTAGATATTATTAATAAAGATAAGTAGGGATCTTTTAGTATGGCTGAAAATGGCTATCTTATTAATAATTATTGTGTGTGTGGTGGGGGGCAGGGGGTGTTGTGTGTGCATGTACGTGTGCGTGTGTGTGGTGGGGGAGGGGGTGGGGGTGGGGGCAGTGTGGGAGAAGGGGGTGGGGCAAGGTGGGGGGAGGGGGTAGGGTGGGTGGTGGGGTAGGGGTGGGGGGCTGCGTGTGTGTCTATGTGTGAGTATGTGCGTAGTGTCCCTTGTAAAAGAATTGGTTGATTATTAATTTTTTTAGTAAATTAATATATAATTGCCCCTTATTGTAAATTAATAATTAGTGTGCGTGTACGTGTGCGTGTGTGTGGTGGGGGAGGGGGTGTATGAAAGTAAATTAATAATTAGTGCTCATTTTTATTTGTAGTAATTGTACATATTTGCATGTCTTCTTCTAATTTTTTTTTATCTGTACTAGTAACATTTTTTTACAGCAAATGTCTCCTTCATGTATTAAGGCGAGGATGATGATGCTGGTTATGATGATGTCGTCTGGGCTCGGTGGTAGCGGAGGCGACGAGGGCTCCTCGGCCCCTAGGCTCCCCAAATATGGCAAATTTGGGATTACCATCGGGAACAAGTCGGAGCTATTAGCGAGATCCCTCGAGCTGGTAAAGACGTTCATCGGTCCGGGGTTTATGAGTTGGAAGGAGGTGCCATATGAGCTCAAGTTAGCTGTTTGGGCGGCACTTCAGGTAATATATTTATATGAATATTTCAATTTCAATTTCAATTTCAATTTCAATTTCGATTTCAATTTCATTTTATATTTATATTTATATTTATATTTATATTTATATTTATATTTATATTTATATTTATATTTATATTTATATTTATATTTATATTTATATTTATATTTATATGTATATTTATATTTATTCGCAACTAACATTGTATTTGTTGGACAGGAACAATTCAACTTGGATCCAAAGCTACGCGAATCCATCTTGGAGCAGTTGAGGGAGCAACACAAGACGTGGAAGAAAAATATGCGGACACGGTACTTTGAGAAAACATGAGAGAGTCCATTATCCAAAGGCGTGAATCCGTCCCGACGAAGGAGCCGATCTCATTGGCACAATGGCAAAAGTTCATTGACAATGAGATCGGGGAGTGACAATTGGCATCTCGCCAATCGGGGAGGGAAAATCGGGTAAAAAAGACGGACGTGCACTACTCCGACCGGACGTCTTACGCCGAGGTGGAGCATGGGATGATGGTAAGATTTAATTTTTCTATAACTACAAAAATATATTATTCTACATTATTTTAATTTGCGGGGTCGATACTAATTTTACTTTATTTTATTTCAGTGGATAGGGAGTGGCCCTGGGGGTAAGCCACATAGGCTCGATACTTATGTGGCTCTTCGGGCGAAGAAGGGGAAGGACAAGGAGGTGTCCCCAAGCGTCACATCCACGATTGTAAGTAATCCGACAGTTTACTTTTTTGTTAATTATGTTATAATTTTTTAGTTTACTTATTTTACTAATCATGTTCTTTTTGTCGTTTTAGGCAAAGCTTAAGGAAGTGCATGAGTCGCAGTCTGATGTCGACAAGGCATCTTTGTCCACAGACGCACTCAACCAAGTGCTTGGATCTGATCGCAAGGGGAGGACAAGGGGGGTGATCTCGCAGGTGGCCAAATCTGGGATCATCATATTGGAGACGAGAGACACCGGGTTAGCTCGAACGGTGGATTCACATGATGCGAAGCTGTCCCGTTTGGAGGCGATGGTCCAAGATATGTACTCATTCATGAAGAGTACATTGGGCGGAGACCGTAAGGGGAAAGGGAAGGAGAATACGGTGGAGGAGGAGGTGCGGGAGGATGAGGCGTAGGATGACGAGGATGTGGACCTCGCTGCTTTATCACCGACACGTGTGTACTTCGATGATCCACTTCCCTATTTGGCTCCTTTCAACAGACCGATGTTGACACTTGGTTGGCCGAGCTTGTTCATATTAGACGTATTTGATGGCCAACGGATAGGGCGGGGGTTTAGGGACCCGAATATCGTCCAGGGTGGAATAGTTCATGGACATGAGCTTCAAGAGATCGAGTCCAAAGTGCTCGTCACGCATGTGATACCCGGGAAGGAGAACTCCCTATTGTGGTTGCGCAAACAATGCGACACGATGTATATTAGTGGGTGTGTAAATTTGTATATCGTGTGGCCTACTCACCTCCTCACATTTACCCCAGACATGTAGTGACATTATTTTTAAGTTGGTACATTTGAATTATATTTGGATTATATCGTCATGTATATTGTTTCTATTTTGAATATATATTTGCATTATCTTTAGTTTATTTGGATATATGATGTTTGAACAGGTACAACGTTGCCATAACAGGTATAAATATACTACTGGGCAGTGGCAGTGGCCATACTACCCAGCAAATTTTTTTAAAATTCTGCCCAGAATTGTCACGGTCATTGACCGTGACAATGTTTTTAAAATGGGTCAAGGCTTTGTCACGGTTAATAACCGTGACTAAATTTATCACGGTCAGGGACCGTGACACGACCGTGACAATTCTAACGAACTTGTCACGGTCAATGATCGTGACAAGTTCGTGACAAAAAAAAGTAATCTCGCCCCGAATTGTCACGGTCATTGACCTTGACAAGTTGAGCTTATCAAGGTTAATGACCGTAACAATTAGGCAGATTTGGTGTAGTGACTTATGTGCGAGAGTAGACATGTAGATGATATATATATATACATCTAATTGATAAATTAAGTAGAGAGAAACTTAATTTCAAGATTTAAAATAGATTGGGGAATATTTATAATAAATTATGATGATTAAACATAACATATGTGAATGTTATATGAAAACTGAATAACATGCGAGAAATGTTAATAATGAAGCATGTTATATGGGCAGTAAGGGAGAGTAGACTTGATAAGATCGGTTATATACTTTAGTCGAGATAGCTTGGGTATGATAGCTAGAAGGGCTAAGTATAGGAATGTTAGATGTGCACATTAGATGAGAGGTGAGGAAACTCAAGGGAGCGTGCGTGAACCTAACATGTGTAATCAATAACCAATTTTAATTGCGATAAATTACTTGCTAAATGCTTTTAAATGTTTTGAGTACTAACTCATGCTATAAAAATATTTTTTAAAACCTTTTAGGTGTCCATCCACAGGGAAGCCATGCTTGATGGTTTCATTCCAGGGATTGGAGTTGTAGCACTGTGGATGCTGACAGGACCTTGAGTAGCCGATTATTTCAATCAGATCTAACATAGTATCTCATTCTTGTATATCATGTTTGGACATATGGTCCGTTGTCGGTATTATGGGTTCAATTTTGTATCAGTTTTACCTTGCAGTTTTAGACATGGTTTTGGTTGTTTTTACCGGTGATTTATTCGGCATGACTTTATTTCATTTATATTTCATGTTGGTTTGGACTCCTGTTTAATTGAAAGATAAAATTTGGTACCGTGTATTTTGAATACTAGGTGGTTAGTAAGTTTTAAAAAGTTTTCTGCAGTGATGCTAAGAATGAACCAGATGAGATTCCCGTTTAATTTGATATAAGACTGATCACTCAATATTTTATTAGGTGGGGTGTCACAGATGGTATCAGAGCATCAATTTCTAGTGTCCTTAGGATCTGTACTGCTTACTACATTTTCAGTGAATCATTTGATTGATTTAGAGCCCTATTATAGGATTTTTGTATTCCTCCACGTATGTGGCTTTCGTTCTCTTGCTATAGTGTATATATATTAGTGAATCTTTTAAGCGTACGAGTGTGATTTTAAGTGTCATTATCGGTGTTTGAACTCAATGCCATATCATATTGACTTTGTCATCATTCAGCCTTTTCAAAGAAGTGACGTTACAATTTGAAGTAACTAGATGTGGAATATCTTAAAAGAGGTGTTTGAAAAAATGTGTTGAAATGACTATCTGAGCCAAGTGATGAAGACACGCTATCGATGGATGTCTCAGACAATGTGTTTTACCCCAAATGATGGAAAAGAGACTAGACAAAAGGTCGAATCATAAACAAGTGTCATCGGTGATCTCATTTATTACTTTTTTTCTTTTTCCCCCTAATTTTTGCCTAGGCCACGCTTATCGGGGTTTTTAACCTAGAGGGACTTTTTCCTATCTAATTTTTTTTATGTGTTTTTTAGAGCAATTAACCCTCTACATCATATACAGTTGGTTGACTAACGTTCAAAAGGGTTAATTATGCCTGTAAGAGAATGGGTGGGGAAGTAATCTCAAGCGAGCTTTGCTAGTAGGATAGGTATGGCCAGATTTTATTAGTTAGGCTTGGAAGAAGGTTATTATGATATATATTTTGGGTGGAAATAGGGGATTTTCGATTTTATTTTGATTATCCCTTTTCACTCAAGCTCAAATGCATCAAATAGAATACAAAGGAATTCATTGAAACTCAAAAACCATTATTTTAGTTATCAACAGAAGGTAGACCTTAAAGAGGTGACCTAAAATATATGACACGATACCTCTTCATCTGTACAAAGCCTTTTTTTAAGGGAACACATATTTTTACCAATCCAAAATATATTAAAATGAGACCACAAATTCTCAAATTGGCATATACATAAGATCGACGTGCTTCTCGGGGGGATTCTGCCTATGGAGGCCAGGATGATGGGACTATAGAGGCGAGTTTAATGATATTATAAGGGTTAGAATGTACCTACGGAAGGAAAGGTTAATTAGTCATTAAGGTGGGAATATGCCTATGGAGCCAGAGTTTTGTGAGCTTAAGTTTATGGTCCTATAATGGGGATAGTCTAGTTATGGAGGCAAGTTTATTGGCATATTGATTCGAGATTATTCCTATAAAAAGGTGGATAGACCCATGAAGGTGAGAGTGTTTTTATGTAGGCAAGTTTTTTCGGCTTATGAAGGTGGGATTGTGCTTATGGAGGCAATAGTAGTCAACTTATAAAGGTGAGAGTGTACCTATAGAGGCAAGTCTGAATCGCCTGTGAAGAAGAGAATGTTCCTATGGAGGTAAGTTCGATTGGACTGTGTAGGCAAGAGTGTGCCTATAGACATAAGGTTTGATGGCCTTATGAAAGTGAGAATGTGCCCATGAAGGCAAAGTTGATCCTATGAAGGTGATAGGGTGGTAATGAAAGAAAGATTTTATAGGCTTACAAAGTCGATATGATGCCTATGAAGGCAAGGGTATGCCTAGGGAACCAATTTTGATTGGCATATGAATACGAGATTGTACCTATAAAGGCAAAGATGATGGCCTTGTTAAGGCTAGAATGTGCTTACAGAGGTAAGTTTTTTCAGCCTTTGGAGGCAAGATAATATGCCTATATAATCAAGGTTGATGGTCCTATAAAGGAGAGAGGATACCTACGAAGGTACGATTATTAGCCTCTGAAGGCAAGAAAATGTGCCAATGGAGGCAAGGCTGATGTGCTTAAAATAAGTATGGCCTAAAATGGTTGATATCATGTCTAAAAATACAGAGCAATGCTAATTGAGATAAGGATGGTTGAACAACTATTGGATAATGATCAACCTCCATATTTGGTATGAATGGTTTATAAGATTATAACCTGCGGTGAATTCGGTGGGCATGATTGATGAGTTGATATTATCAGCAGAGAAAAGAGGGCGATGACCCCTCTAGGGTTGACTAGCCCTTAGAACAAGTGGGAGATGAAAAACTTATATGTAGAAGAGGACTAAGGAGTCCTTAAACCAAAATGAGAATGAAAAATCCCCTACAGAAAAGGTAAAACATCAATCCTCTTGGATAAGGCTACACGTATTATTTGACGCTTGATAAGCTAATAAAGGCAGGAGATTATTTATGTCTGCCGAATGGTCTGATTATTTTCTAATACAAGCCAAAAGGGTGACTTATTTTCAAAATATATATGCTCAGATGATGGATGTATAGTAGATATGGCAATGTCACAAGTTATTGAGTTTGGATAACAATTTGATAGTGGAATAACTCATGATGAGTCATTGAGAGGATTGTCTAGCACGTGTTTAAGAAATGAGGATAAAAATGGATGAGATTTCGAGTGAGGGAAGCACATTCTCAATGAAAATGGCCGTCAAATACTTTGAAAGGATTTGGAATTATTAACCCCATTTTGAAAAGCATTGGCTTTACCATTTCCACGGAATGATGAATGGAGAGAATTGGTTATCATTCCTCAAAGAGGGTGCGACGGCCATCCGAGGATAATAACCCTTTTAGAGCACTTCATAATAAAGCATTAACGAATATTTGGTCCATTATCCCTTTTCAAGCCCCTAGGGTCTTTAAAACATGGATGCACAACTCGAGATGGGACATAGGTGTACCCATTAAGATTATAACATTTCAATGATTTAGCATCGGCGTTCAAGGCTAGATGTCGTAGATACACGAGACCAGCAGCAGGTCGCGTCGGCTAATTGTTTAGATTGAGGTTTCAACTCTCTTGACTTAGGAGGCTATGATCCATTTGAGTACACTTTGCATATTTGGTGCATTGTATTTGATGGTGGATGAGACAAAGGAAGTTAGAGGAACAATGTCAACATGCAAGGGATCAATGTTATCTAAACAATTCATGATGTTTCATTTTTTTTCTTTGGTGATATAGAGGTAAGATTTAATGGAGACTCGCTCTAGATTCAAGGTAGAAATATCAGCTCTCATGGAGGCTAGTTAAGTGATTGTTACATATGCTCGAAGATGTTTTTTTATGTCACACAATGGGAAGGAACTGAATTTAGATATGAGGAGGCAACATATATGACATGAGCATCGAAGGAACAAAATTCAAAAGAGAGCAAATAATTATATGTCTTTTTTTATTTTATTTTTAATTATGTTTTTTTTGGGGGGGAAGGGGTCTAGCCAATATTATGATCCATTCCTTATGGATATCCTCATTTTATTTGAATACCCTTTATCAAGGGCTAACTAAAGTAAGTGAAATTTGAGGTCCTAAGTCCCAAACTATCTTTTAAGGAAGTTTATTGGGGGTTAAAAACCGCTTGAGAGATGTTACCATTTGGAGAATCTCCAGGCTTTTGTTATTATTTGGATCTGTCCTAATACTCTATTGTATGAGGTTATGAAAGGTTTTTCATGAGGATAAAGGATCCCTTCTTTATCTATGACACCCCAAGATATAATTTGAAGTACGTGTGAGAGGTCCATTTTGATATTCCTGAATGCACATGAATTGACCCTCCCAATATACCTCGTGGAGATAGTAGATGGGAGAGATGACTCGATATACTCGAGGTACATGAGTGATGTTCACCAAGAACATACCAATCTATATATGCTGAGGGTACAAGGGCAAGAAGAGTGCAAGTTATCACTAGGGACCCACGTTATTTAGACCCGAATCTTTTTGCTAGGCTTCCAAAGGTGATAGAGTATGTAATGATATGTAGATGTTATGCGGTGAAGTAGTGTACCTCTTTTAGAAAATATTTTATTTTTGGTGAGAGCCATTTCTCTTGGTATAATTATTATTTCAGTATACATGTTAAAAACAAGGTTCAAGGGACACCTGGGGTGTAACCTTATCCTTACGGGAATATGCAATACCAATATTTTTCTACCTAGCCATGTATCTAAACACAAGAAGTAAAATAACATAATACATATAAATGTACAAGAAAAACATGCTGAAATTAGTACATATCTACATTAAATTGAGTCCAGTCCTCTTCATTAAAAAATAGTCCCCAATGGAGTCTCCATTATGAGAACCTGGACTCGAGGCGACGCACCTCTCTTTTACCCCCGCGTGTCCTTTAGGGACATATTGTGGAGAAAATGGTCTTTAACGGTGATGCCTGGTAATCACCTTATTTTCTTTAAAAACAAATGGAGTCACCAGTATATTTTGCCCAAAATAGATAAAAGAATGGGCAGGCCTCTGTAGAGACCTAATGTTGGCAAGTGATCTATGTGTTTAACCATAGAGTCAAAGGTCCGGGGACTAGGTTACGGATTGTGAGGGTGTTAGGCATCCGCTCCACCCTTTCGATCTAAACTGTAGATCTAAAGTATGTGTATTAACATGTTATTATGTTAAATAAATAATGAAATGAAAATAGTTAATATATAAATAGGCTGTGTAGTAGAGTGTGAGATGTGTGTGTAGATAATATAGAAGGGATAAATATGTATAAAGTCACACTTACTCACTCGAACGACAGTTCGAGTGAGCTTGCATACTCGCACGAAGTGATTCAAAGTCCGCGTAATTCTTAAAGTAGCCTAGAGGGATTCTACCTCTTACGTTGACTTGATGTAGGAGATGTCAACTTCTTTGATATCTTGAAATAGTTTTAAGACAAAAATGGTTTAGATCTAAAAATATATGAAAAGGATTTCTGTTCAACTTGGGTGTTTGATATAACTATGTTTGATAAATGAAACTATTTTGATGAAAAGGTGACACACCACAAAATTCATAAATAGATTGATCAGGTCTAATATAAAAATAACGGGAATAAAATAACATTTAATAACATCCTCCTTAGCATAACAAAAGAACTAAAATTGAATGAATAATAACAAGATAAAGAAATACTGAATAACACAAAACCAAATCTCATGCCAAACACTACAAATACAGTATAATACCAACTCTAATATATAAAATGTATACACCACAAATGTCCAACTCTAAATATAAATCCATACATACAAGTTTACTAGAAATAAAACTATATAATAAAACCCCTTGTCGAAGACAAATAAGTACATAGAATGGATGAGCTACAATTATTTGACACCAACCGAGGAGTAACAAATGGAACTTCACTAGATATGCTCCTCCAACGAATCCGGTCTACAAGAACCACATCCACCTAAGACTTGTGAAAATAGATATTAAAACCACGTAAATAGCAAGTTTATGTACAACAAGATTATAACTGAATATGGGACACATTATAGCTACACAACTTCCTCTCGTCATTTAGTTTATTTCAAGTTATTAGTTACCCAACCCAACAACCAAAAATATAAACTGGTTCTAAAATCCCAAACCCATGTAGCCAATATAATTAAAGTTTTACCTCATCATTCTTTAATATTTATCATTTCAAAATTATGTTAATCTCTTTCATTATGAATGACATGATGTGCTAAGGTCTTAAACCCAAGGTACATCTCATAAAATAATCACAACATCAATAATAGGATCATATCTAAAACATATTCACATTTGGCTATCTCACACCAATTAAGCAATATACACATCTCTAGTATAAGTAATACACAAATTCGAAACATAAGTATGTAGGTGGTCATCCCTACTATAAGTTATATACATCTCTAGTATATCATATAAACCCGTACAACTATCTCTAGTACCATTACACAATAATCACACATGGTAGGAGAAAGACTCTACTCACATCTAATGTCCACATAAAGGCACATCCCCCGACATGTACAAATAGATGTGCTACTCGCATGCCCGTATATAACGAAGGTCTATCCCTATTGCCTTTCAATAGGTCATCCTAAACCTAAGACCTCATCACGGTCAAAGGATAAATCTTTATGCTTTCCCGTCATACATATAGCCTACCACACCTAAGGTTGTATGATGAACACCCCTGTAAAACCCTCTCGGTATATGAACACCTAGGCATAGATACCATGGGGTAAATATAGCCAAGGCATAGGTCATCTACTCATCAGGGTACCAACATGGTCCGAGTCATATATGCCCTATCATGGAACCCCTCTAAGTACATATGCCAATAAGTACTCGCATATGGTATGCTTTGCAAATAAATCATGTAAGAAAATACAACCCTCACTAATGGGCTAAAGTAAAAAAATACATAACCCTCATTAATGGGTTAAGGTAAATCGCATACACATACTGAACTTAACACAATCGAGGCATACTAGCATCGATATCATAAAAAGTTATAACACATCTTTAACCTTATAGTCATCCCATACGACATTAACCCTAACATCCCGAGTTCCCAAATCTAGGAAAAATCTCACCATACCATACATTAAAATACAAACATAACTATATATAATATCAATTAGCCCTAATACAATCTCTCAAGGCATCACGTCTAGGTTTTAATCTACAACTAATTTATATAAAACCATCAAATATGATAACTACCCTTCCCTAGGGATTTTAATCCAATCTTGGTCTCACCCAAACGATATACACCACACAAGTCCATCACAATGATTCTAATAATCCCATCTAACAAGCCCCAATCCTCTAAGCTTCTAAATTTCCAATTACCAACCGATCCTACACTTAGGATTTCAATCAAATGCTCAATCCTCAATTTAACCCCTTTAAATCAACAATTTTCCTAATATTCCAATACCCAAACACCAATTTGCAACATCTAAAATCATTAGAATTCAACTCCATTTTATAGGTCTAATAAACCTAAATGGCAAATAATTCTAGCCATGAACCACAAAACCCAACATTTCACCCAAAAAAATAAAAGCCCCACCTTGGCCAAACTTTCTAATCTCAATCGATTGATGGTTTGGATCGATCGATCAACACTCCTAAAAAATTAACATTTACCACTTGTAAAGGGATGCGTCTTCTTTAACACCTAATTTCTCTTTCTAAAACTCCATTGATGCACTCAAAGGATTCATCGAATTCCCTACCTAACGTCCCAATGATAATACCACATCAAATAAACAATTCTAACATATTTCTAACATCAAATCTCAATTTTACATCAAAATTCAAATTAAAACCCAAATTATAATTCAAGAACTCTATATTTGCCAATTTCATCAATTAATAAATGATTTTAGTGGATTTATCCATATAATCACAGGGTTTCAAACTAATTTACAATTGAAAAAACATGTTATTGTCATCCTCTAACAATTTCAATTTAGATATATGAAGAATTCAATGAAAATAAGAGGGCATTGAACTAATTACTAACTCAATTAGGTTAATTATGAAATCTAAAAATTTATTCATTCAATTCAAATTTAAAACACGATTATCTATATCAATGAATAGATAGAATCTTAACACACTGGAGAGGATCAAGCTAAAATCTCCTAATTTCTTTTATTCTCTCTAAGTCCCTTATCTCTTTAGTCCCAAGGTGCCTCCGAATTTGAGTTATGTGACAAGTGAGATCTCTAATGTCTTATTACTCTCTCTCTCTCTCTCTCTCTCTCTCGCTGAACCCTAGCCACCCTCACCCTAATTAGGGTTTGCATGGCTCCTTCCACCTCATCTCATGAGGAGGAGGGCATGCAACCTCCCCAAACACAATCATCTTATAAATCTCTCCTTACTCTATAAACCTTAAAAATCCCACAAAACCATCAAAAAAATTTACAAACACAGTCTCTTCCTAAAAACCCAAGACTATAGCCCTACAAAAGATCTCCACCTACAAAGGAGAACCTGTAATTTTGTATCAAGATAAAACATTGAAAGATATGGAAAATCCATTCAAATACATAGTTGTTGGAATGTTTTCACACGGATGCCCTCCTATAGATGATATCTGTGGATTATTTTTAGTTATAAAACTCAAGGCATCATATAACATTGAGCTTATTGATCAAAATAATGTCTTGATAAGGTTGTCTCATGAAGAGGATTATCATAGATTATGGTTGAAAGAAACTTGGTTCATAAAAAGTTATCCAATATGCACTTTCAAGTGGGATCCTGAATTTCATCCAGAAAAAGATTCATCCATTGTTCCTTCAAGGATAATGTTACTTCTTCTTTATATTCACTTGTATAATTGACATACCTTATTCTCAATAGCTCGGGTAGTGGGCTCCCCATTGAAGGTAGAGAATGCTACAACAACTCTTACCAGACCTAGTATGGCAAGGATTTGTCTGGAGGTTGATTTGAAGAACATTCTTCCATCTAAAGTATGGATTCCTAATCAAGATAAAAGTTCTGGATTCTGGCAACAAATCATTTATGAAGACCTTCCTCCGTATTGCTTTCATTGTGGAAAGAAAGGGCATGTTCAAGAAAAATGCTACGTAAAAAGGGAGGAGGAGTTTTAAAGAATTAAAAGTGTAGTAGAACATAGAAAACCTTTGAGAAGAGAGACAAAAAAGGAGAAAGCACCAAAGAATGGGTTAAAAGGATTTTCAAACCAGCAATTGAGAAGGACATAGGCCAGAATAGAAAAGCAACACAAGTTGAAGATGGAGAAATTTTAGAGACAAGAGTAAAGCAAACCCAAAAACTTATTTCAAGTTTTTTTTAATAAAGTGGATCAGTCAAAGGAAGCAAGCCAGAGTACAGAAGCAGAGAGGAACAATCCAATAACAAGTAAGTCCAAGAAAGGAATGGAAGGAAGAAATCACACCCCAAACTAAAATTCTTAGGTGGAGAATTCAATAGATCGTTCAGACTATGGTAGAACTATGGTTAGCAGTAATAATAATCTGGAGGATATAGAAGCAATTTCAAACCAGCTACTGGGATAAAAAACATTATTAAGTTTTCAAGAGGAGCATGTGGATGTTCTATTTTAGATTGAGGCACCTTATCAGTTGTACGCTCCACCTAGAGATGGTGGTAATACAGAGGCTTCTTCCCAAAAACACCATGAAGATTCTAAGGATTAAAATACATATGTGAATAATGAGGGCTCAAATGGATTCATTAAAGTTTCAAGAAGAAAGAAGAACTCAAATTAAGGGCGCACTAAGGCAAACAAAATTTTGCACAGCTCAAGGATTCTAAGGTCTAACTCTAATTCAAAACCATATTTTATTTCCAAATATTAGAAGCTATCATATGGAATATAACAACTTTCTTAAAAAAGGGAGCCCTGAGAAGGATTAAGATATTAAAAAGAATTCATAATCTTTTGATTCTAGTAATATTGGAGCCTAAGCAAAAAGTAGATAAAATTAGAAGTTTCTGTAACAAGTAAGGATTTGGGACAAGTGTCTCAAATCTAAACAACAAAATATGGTGTTTTTTCAAGAGGATGTGGAATGGGATCTAGTGTCTAATATGGCACAATGTCTTACTCTCAATATCAAGATGGTAGGTACAGTTCAAATAGTTAAATAAAATTTGGTATATGTAAGTTGTAATAGATACTCCAGAAAAATTCTGTGGGAACATTTAAATGAAATTGCAACAAATGATTCATGGTAATAGGAGGAGACTTTAATGTAGTGGTTGATCCTTCAGAAAAAGTAGGTGACAATGAGGTCAACATAGTAGCCATGTATGAATTTATGGAAAGCATAGAAGAAAATGGATTGTCAGATGTAGGGTACTCAGGCACTAAGTTTACTTGGCATAATAAAAGGATTTTAGAGGAAAGTATTTGGTGTAGATTAGATAGAGTCCTCATGAATCAAGCTTGTATGGGGATGGACTTTAAATGGGAAGTTAGGCATTTAAATAGGAGTATGTCTGACCACACTCCATATTGTTGAAAGGACAATCCCAAAATCAAGCAAACCCAAAATATTTTAGATTCTTAAAAGTATGGCTTGAGAATGAAGAATGCGTAGAGTTTATTAGACAATCATGGAAGGGAGAATCCCATAAGGATCCTCTAATATACTTTGTAAATAAACTTAAAGCCACTAAAAGAAAATTAAGAGAGTGGAGTAAAGCAAGTTTTGGGGATATTTTCCAATCAACATGGAATGCAAAGGATAGTTTACTTATTGCTGAGATGACTTATGAATAAGACCCTCCAGAATAGCATAGAGAGGAGTTGTCAGTGGCTACAACAGTGCATAACCACATGATGAAAATATAGGAAGATTATTGGGCTCAAAAAGCAAAGAACAAGTGGGCTTTAGAGGGGGATATAAATTCTTCATATTTTTATAAACTTGTCAAATTAAAGCAGAGGAGACTACAAATACAAAAAATGAGGAGAAAATATGGATCCTGGACAGTGTAATTAGATGATATTAAAGAGGAGTTAATAAATCATTTTTCATCTTTGTTCACTTCTAAAGAAACGCTCAATCCATTAGGACATGAGCAGTTACTAGAGCTTGTTCCAAAGTCCATAAGTGAAGAGATGAACTCCCTATTGACGTATTGGCCATCTATGGATGAAGAACATAAGCCAATTAAAGGTTTAAATAAAAATAGTGGGCCAAGAGTGGATGGATTTGATGGACATTTCAATCATTTCTTCTGGGAAGACATCAAGGAAGACTTTTCGAAAGCAGTGCAAAGTTTCTTTGATGGTTACAATCTCCCCAAGGTAATCATAACAACCAATAATGCCTTAATTCCAAAAGTTAATAACCCACAATCATTAAATATTTCAGGCTAATAAGTAAGCAAAATTTTATAAGCAAAATTTTCTCTAGAATTCTAAATGATAGACTGGCTCACCTTCTTCCATCTATAATATCCACTAGTCAAATTATATTCATAAGAGGTAGGTCAATTACGTAAAATGTTCTTATAGATTATTAGTGTATGGCGAGAATTCATCAAAGAAACTATGTTGAAAACATCTTGTTAAAAATGGACATGTCAAAGCCTTATGATAGGGTCTCATGGTGGTTCATTATAAAAGTTATGCAGAAAGTGGGATTAAATGAATCTTGGTTGGATTTAATATAGAGAATCATCTCATTATCTTGGTTTACAGTCATGATTAATGGTGAAAATTCAGGTTTCTTTGCTTTTTCTAGGGGTTTGAGGCAAGGGTATCCCTTGTCCCCAAGCTTATTCATTATTTTAGCTGATGTATTATCATAAAAATTGGAGAATCTAGTTTGTAAAAAGGGACTTGTAGGATTTAAAATGTCCATAAATTGACCAAAATTTAACCATTTGGCTTTTGCAGATGATGTGGTTATATTCATCTCAGGTTTAAAGAAAGTGTAACACCCCGCAATTTTATGCATTTAATACTTAATTAATTAAGGAAATTTTAAATTACTTGTGTGTCGTAATTTTAATTGAATTAATTATGGTAATATTTATTTGAATATTAATTGGAGAGCGAATGGTTAATATTTAGGGAAATTAAATTACTAAGTGAATAGTAATAATTTATTTACATCATTATGGGTATTAGTGACAAGGCATTTATTTATCTCAGTCGGGAGTCAGTATAGACTAATTTGAGTGTGAGATAAGGATTTTTATAAATTAATTTGGATGTCAATTCTAAGTGTACGGTTAAGTTCGTATGGGCCGAAATAGTCGGAAAAGTGTACCCAGGGGTAGTAAACGGGCCACGGTATGTTTTTAGGGATAGTCGGGCCTACACGAGGGTATTTGGTTCACTTGGGCTTGGCCCATTAGGCTAAAAACGGGATTAAGCCTAATTACTTAATTAAAAGGGAAAGGGGAACGACTGATTTGAGATTGAAAAACACATAGTGGGAGAGAAAACCTTAAGGAGTAGTTAAAGGCACTGGGAACCACTTCGGGGGGCAAAGGAAAGAGCCAAAAGGGGATTTCATCATCAACCTTGAGAATCACCACTCCGGATCAGACCTTACAAAATAATAAGGTAAGTGGTTAACTTGCTGTAGCATTTATTTGTGTTTTCAATACATATATATGTGATGTGAATACCTAAAATTCGTTTGGGAATAAAGGGGTACAAAAATGGGGTTTTTGTAAATTGAATACAAGATGAGAATTGGTGTAGAAATTTATGGAGTTACATGATTCTGAACAAATAATTACCTTAGTTTGATAAACCTAGACGAATTATGAATGAAATTGAGTTGGTATTTGGGGTTGAGACTGATTAACGAATAACTCGGATTTTTCCCCAATTTAGAATAATAGTAGAGAACGGGAATTAAACGGGGTTTGGGGACTTTATGAGGGTCCCTTATGATGTTCTGGGGGTGTTATATTGATGAGAAGACTTGGCTTAGGCTGTAGAAGGAGTTAGGATTTTAAGGTTTTCGTCCACGCAGAAACAGGCTTGCGGAGAAGAAGAAGACATGTTCGATCGATCGATCGATCGATAGTTCGGGATTTTTGACAGGTCCGCCAGTTTTAATATGTAAGGGAAATTAATTAAAAATTCTCCCCCATACTTTTGTTAGTGAGAAATAAGTATGGAACATTAATTCCTAACAAATAAAAAGGAAAGTAATTGGGGTCAGGAGTAAATTATGTGTGACACGCTATGGTAAATTTTGAAAAAAAAGTATTCCAAAATAATTAAATACGGATCGAGTGGGAGAGTCCGGGTATGTTGGTTGAGTGATACTAAGGTGTTAAATTAATTTATATTTAAAACTAATTAATTTGGAGCCGGGGATTTAGACTCAGGTATTATTTTATTTCGGGCCATGAGAGCGAGTCCGAATATATTGGTTGGGCGACACCAAAAGTAATTTAATTAATTAACGTATAAATTAATTAATAATTAGGGTTGGACCATAAACTCATGATAAATTGTATAGGCTTGTGTTACAGACTTAGTACACGGTATAGCCGAGGTATTTTATATATATATACAGTGTGCGATAGTATATATATATTGTGTGTGCATTAATATCCGTGGTTAGATATTATTATTATATTTATACTCTAGTGCTATCAGGGGAGGTTACGCATAGAGTGTGAATCCCCTAGCTTGAGTAGTAGGGCGAGTATATTTCCAGGTCATAGCATCCATTATATGGGTGAGGGGCATCTCACTTTCAGGGAAGGAATATGACCGCCTCCAATATTTATGTTATTAACCAAGTTAGTGAGCAATTCCGACTTGGGGTAACTAGGTTATGTGAATACACCTAGTGAAATAGAACTTTAGAGAATATACATCCGGTGAGTTATTACTCGGGAGGATGTTCATTATTAATTATTATTTCAACATATGTGTGATTTTTGTAATATGACTATACGTATATAATTATATACGAGTAAATTAATACAGGCCGTGAATTGTATTATATTTATAACGAGTGGGAAAGTTATATGAATTTAAGATGGGAAATGATCAATTAAGTTAATGTTGATAATAACTTAGAAATCATAATTATTGCATACTCGGTTAGAGTAGGGTGGTTGCAAGGGGTTATATCGGTTATCTAGTTTTTGGATAAATAACTAGGAAAATTAATTAAGGAGTTAGTAGTGCACATATTAGAGGAGGGGTGAGGATATCCTCAAGGGAGTGAGACACTAACTAAAATATGAAGAGAATTCATACATATTTATTACTGCAAGTTAATCATTTGCTAAATGTTTTCCAAATGTTTTGGGTTCTAATCCTTGCTATAAATATTTTAAAAACCTTTGAGGTGTCCAGCCACAGGGACGTCAGACTTGACTCATTCCAGGGATTCGTTACTACAGCATATGTGGATGTTGTGGGAGTTTAATAGGCGCCTCATTCTTTTCATTTCTAATGTAGAAATTTCTATCAGTTACTCGAGCATGTCGCTCACAGCTTTATTTACAATTTATGTCAGACTTGTGGAGATTTTTATTATCTGTCTTTACGTTTGTTGGATTTGAGCCGATGGTTTATTCGGTCAGTTTATTTAGATGTGAATGGTTGGTTTCAGTTAATTATGATTGTTTAAATTATTATGTTTCCACATGAGTATTTTCTTTCAAGTAAAGTAAGATCAAATTTGGCACCAGTCTTATTTTCTCACTTAGGTGGTTAGTAATTAAAAAGGCGATAGTGATGCTAAGAAAGAACCAACTGAGAAACGTGTTATAATTTAATTTAGGACTGATCACCCAGGGTTAATTAGGCGGGGTGTCACAGACGGTATCAAAGCATCGGGTTCTAGTGTCCTTAGGATCTGTACGGCTTACTACGTTTTAGCCTAGTGTTCGGTTGCTATAGAGCCCTATTATTAGGACTGTTGATTCATTTTTCGCTTTTGAGATATCGTATTTATGCTATTAGAGTTTTGTATAAATTGTGTACTTATACGATTCGATCTATTTTCATATGCCACCGAAGAGACAGAACGCAGAGAGGGGTGAGGCTAGGGATGAGTTCAGGGAGGCTCATCAGGAGGCATAGGTACCGCCACCCCCACCCCCACCCGAGTTGATCTCCACTACTTAGGTGGCAGTGATAGTGGCCCAGGAAGTTGAGACAGCGATGCGAGCTACGAAAGCTCATTTCCCATAGCCCCAGGCACTGCTTCCTGTGGCACCGGCAGTTCAGGCTCCAGTGGGACCACCTTCTTGGAAGCGAGTTAGGGAGACCTTTCAGAAGGGTTACCCACCAGAGTTCTGGGGTAGCACCGATGTAGTATAGGCATGTGATTGGAAGAAAAATATTCAGCGACACCTGCACATGCTGGAGTGTACGGATGTACAAAAAAATATGCTTACTACCTTCCGTCTGTCGGGGGAAGCCTTACAGTGGTGGGAGTCAGTTACCACCACTGAGGAGAGGGATTTGATGATGATATCCGATTTCTAGGTGTGGTTCAACCACAAATACTTCCCACCGGCGGTAGAGGCAGAAATGAGGAAGAAGTTCAGCGAGTTAGTTCAGGGTGACCGTTCAGTGGCGGATTATGAGGAGGAGTTCATTCGTTTGGAAAAAATTTTGCCAAATGAGGTGAGCGACGAGGAGCGAAAGAAGTCTAGATTCATATATGACCTGGCCTGGAGGATCAGACAACACTGGATTCGTAATTCAGCATTGGTGAAGTATACATATGACGTTAATGCCGCTCTTGTACATTTCCAAGATCATTGCTTCCATACGAAGGGGAGTAAGAGGGTAGGGGAGCCGAGCCAGGAGGGCAAGGCAGTCGTTGGTGGTGACACAGGTGATACTCAGCAGCAGACTAGCAGTCAGCAAGGGAATCAGGCTAAGAAATTTAAGCCTGGTGGGTTCCAATTAGGAGGACAGGGAATTAGGCAGGGTCAGCAGGGCCCAAATCAGCAGCAGCATGTTCCTCAAGGTCGTTAGGGCCAAGGGAACAATGGGGGAGTCCAGCAGGGCCAACCACATTAGGGATAATAAGGCCAACGACAGGGGGACGACCAGAGACGCTATTCTATTTATGGCCAGACCGGACACTTCAAGAGGGAGTGCCCGCAGAAGGGAAGAGGCCAACATCAGGGTGCCTAATAGGGGCAGCAGGGAAAGATTCGGCCAGCAGCACCGGCTCCACCAGCCCTACAGCAGCAGGGACAAATGCACTACAGGCCTTTGTATAACATCTGGGATGTTCCCAATCCTCCAGCACAGCAGGCGCCGCCAGCGGTTGAGGGTATGTTTCTCATCCATGGTCATGAGGGTAGGATACTTTTTCATACATGAGCATATCATTCATTCATTAAATCTAAATTTGCTAAACGGGTCAGGTTACTAGAGACCGCAGGTAGTCTCTATATGTGTGTAGAATCTCCAGTAGGCAGTGGGGCATTGATTCACTAGATTTGTCGTGAGGTAGACATTTTGATTGGCAGGCTTAGTTTAGCGATGGACCTTTTAGTGTTAGATATGGAGGGGTACGATGTCATCTTAGGTATGGATTAGTTAGCAGGTTATTGAGAAACTATAGATTATTACGAGAGGACAATCGTGTTCTCCATTCTGGGACAAGAGATGTTCTTAATAGCGATGCCTCTACTTGAGGGAGGGTCGCGCACCCACTTGTATTATATCAAGGAAGAGACCTCACCGGAGGTGGTAGTTCTATTGGATTCAATTTCGGTAGTGAAGGACTTCGAGGATGTATTCTAGGAAATACCAGGGTTGCCACCCAGTAGGGAAATCAAGTTTATAATCCATTTAGTACCGGGGATGAGACCGATTGCTCGAGCACCTTATCGTATGGCCCCTTAAGAGATGCGTGAGCTGAGAGAGCAAATTCAGTAGCTCTTGGGTCAGGGATTCATTCGTAGGAGTACATCACCGTAGGGTGCACCGGTGTTATTTGTGAAGAAGAGGGATGGTTCACTTCGGTTGTGCGTGAACTATAGGGAGCTGAACAAGGTAAAAATACGGAATAAGTATTCGTTGAATAGGATTGATGATTTATTTGACCAATTGAGAGGGGCGTCTTACTTATCCAAGATCGATTTGAGGTCATGGTATCATCAGCTATGTATCTAAGAGGAGGATGTTCCTAAGACCGCTTTCCTGTCGGGGTATGGATCTTATGAGTTCAGGGTGATGCCATTCAGGCTCACCAATGCACTAGTAGTGTTCATGGATCTCATGAATAGGGTTTTCAGGGAGTATCTCGACCATTTTGTCATCGTTATCATTGATGACATCCGGATTTACTCGAGCACTGAGGGGGGGCACACAGAGCATCTGCCTATGGTTCTACAGACACTGGAGGATCACCAGCTTTATGCCAAGTTTAGGAAGTGTGGATTTTGGCTATGGGAGGTACAGTTTATTCGTCATGTGGTGTCAGACCGGGGTGTTATAATGGATCCGAGTAAGGTATCGACAGTGAGGGAGTGGGGGCAGCCCATGACACTAACCAAGGTGCGTAGCTTCCTGGGACTGGCAGGTTATTACAGATGATTCATTAAGGGGTTCTAAATAATTATGGGCCCTTTGACGAATCTAACTCAGAAAGGGGTGACTTTTATTTGTAGTGATCATTGTCAATTAGTTTCTGAAGAGCTAAAGAAAAAGTTGACATCTACACCCGTACTTGCCTTGCCGAGGGAAGGACTAGAGTATCAAGTTTACACCGACGCATCCTTACAGGGACTTGGGGGTGTGCTTCAGTAGGAGGGTAAGGATATAGCGTATGTGTACAGAAAGCTAAAGCCCCATGAGAGGAATTACCCCACTCATGACCTAGAGCTAGCAACGATTATTTTTGCCTTGAGGATATGGAGACATTATCTGCTGGGAGAGCAGTTCACCCTATTCACGGATCACAAGTCACTTCAGTATATCTTCACACAAAAGGATCTAAATATGCGATAGAGGCAGTGGATAGAATTCATGAAATACTACTAGTTTGATATTCAGTATCATCCTGGAAAGGCTAATGTGGTGGCAGACGCATCGAACCGGAGACCAACCGGGGAAATATCACAAGTCTGGAAAGTGAAGTGGAGAGAGCTTCAATATGAGGATGATGTAGCCATGGCCTGCATGTCAGCTTTATCCATCACACCGAAGATCATTATGCGAGTTGTGAGGGCTCAGGCAAAGGACCAGATCTGCCAGGATAGGGTACGCCAGCTGTTAGCTGAGGGAGTGGAGGGTTACTCGATCATCTCGGAAGGAGGCCTACGACTAAATGGGAGGTTAATTGTACCAGAGGATGAGGAGATAAGGCACACTGTTATGACAGAGTCCCATGGTCGGTATTTGTGATACATCCCGACGGGGATAAAATGTACCAGGATATAAGGAGATAATATTGGTGGACATAAATGAAACGGGACATAGCAGAGTTTGTATCGAAATGTACCACATGTCAGCTCGTGAAAGTTGACCATCAGAGACCTCCAGGGATGCTACAACCACTAGAGATTCCCGTGTGGAAGTGGGAGAGCATCTCCATAGACTTCATTACAGGGTTACGTACATCGCAGAGGGGTCACGACTCCATATGGGTCATTGTGGATAAGGTTGACCAAGGTGGTCCACTTTCTACCGGTTCACACAGACTTTGAGACGATGCGCTACGCGCAGTTATTCATAGCAGAGATTGATGATTTGCACGGGGTACCGGTAAATATTATGTCTGACAGAGATAAGATTTTTGTGGCCCATTTTTGGCAGATCTTTCAGGAGGCCATGGGCACAGAGTTACGTTTGAGTACAACTTATCATCCACAGATCGACGGGCAGACTGAGAGGGTCAATCAAATGCTAGAAGACATGCTCAGAATGTGCATTTTAGACTTTAGGGGAGGATGGGAGAGATATCTTCCTTTGGTAGAGTTCGCATATAACAACTCTTACCAATTCACGCTTGGCATGGCACCGTTCGAGGCACTGTACGAGAGACCTTGTCGTTCACCCGCCTATTGGTTAGAGGTGGGGGACAATAAGTTATTGGGGTCGAAGATTGTCCAGGAGACGTCTGCCAAGATAGAGCTGATTCGAGGAAGGATTTGGATAGCTCAGGATAGGTAGAAGAGTTATGATGATGCTTCATTAAGACATGTGGAGTTAGAGGTTGGGGATTAGGTATTAGTCCGAGTGTCCCCTATGAAAGGGGTGATGAGGTTCGACAAGAAGGGTAAATTAACACTGAGGTACGTGGAACCCTTCTCTATTATTGAGAGGGTGGGATTGGTAGCATATAGACTGGGATTGCCAGAGCATCTTCAGCGTATACACGACGTATTCCATGTGGCATCGCTAAAGAAATATCAAAGGAGCGAGAGGGCCTTCTGGCACATTCCATTCGAGAAAACAGATTTACAGCCATACATCTCATATGAGGAGAAATCGATGGCTATTCTGGACCGTAGTGAGTGCAAGTTACGATCTAAGGTTGTTCCACAAGTTACAGCACAGTGGGGTCATCACAGCGTTGACGAGTATACCTAGTAGCGGGAGGAGGATATGCGGGAATAATATCCAGAGCTATTCACCACAGGTACGACCTAATTTCGGGGATGAAATTCCTTTGTAAGGGGGGAGTATGTAACACCCCGCAATTTTATGCATTTAATATTTAATTAATTCGGGAAATTTTAAATTACTTATGTGTCATAATTTTAATTGAATTAATTATGATAATATTTATTTGAATATTAATCAGAGAGTGAATGGTTAATATTTAGGGAAATTAAATTACTAAGTGAATAGTAATAATTTATTTACGTCATTACGGGTATTAGTGATGGGGCATTTATTTATCTCAACCGGGAGTTAGTATAGACTAATTTGGGTATGAGATAAGGATTTTTATAAATTAATTTGGATGCCAACTCTTAGTGTACGGTTGGGTTCGAATGGGACAAAATAGTCAGAAAAGTGTACCCGGGGGTAGTAAACGGGTCACGGGGTGTTTTTAGGCATAGTCGCGCCCACACGGGGGTATTTGGGTCACTTAGACTTGGCCCATTAGGCTAAAAATGTGATTAAGTCTAATTACTTAATTAAAATGGAAAGGGGAACGGCTGATTTGAGATTGGAAAAAACATAGTGGGAGAGAAAACCCTAAGGAGCAGTTAAAGGCACAGGGAACCACTTTGCGAGATAAAGGAAAGATCCAAAGGGGGGATTTCATGATCAACCTTGAGAATCACAAATCCGGATCAGACCCTACGAAACAATAAGGCAAGTGGTTAACTTGTTGTAGCATTTATTTGTGATTTCAATTCATATTTATGTGATGTGAATACCTAAAATTCGTTTTGGGAATAAACGGGTACAAAAATGGGGTTTTTATAAATTGAACACAAGATGAGAATTGTTGTAGGAATTTATGGAGTTACATGATTCTAAATAGATAATTACCTTAGTTGTGATAAACCCAAACGAATTATGAATGAAATTGAGTTGGTATTTGGTGTTGAGACTAATTAACGAATAACTCGAATTTTTCCCCAATTTGGAATAATAGTAGAGAACCGGAATTAAACGGGGTTCGGGGACTTTATGGGGGGGCCTTATGATGTTCTGGGGGTGTTATATTGATGAGAAGACTTGGGTTAGGTTGTAGAAGGAGTTGGGATTTTAAAGTTTTCGTTCATGGAGAAACAGACTTGTGGAGAAGAAGAAGACATGTTCGATCGATCGATCAATGGCTAGAATCGATCAATCGATGGTCCGGGATTTTTAACAGGTCCGCCAGTTTGAATATATAAGGGAAATTAATTAAAAATTCTCACCCATACTTTAATTAGTGCGAAATAAGTATGTAACATTAATTCCTAACAAATATGAAGGAAAGTAATTAGGGTCGGGCGGAAATTATGTGTGACACGCTATGGTAAATTTTGAGGAAAAATATTCCAAAATAATCAAATACGGATCGGGTGGGCGAGTCTGGGTATGTTGGTTGAGAGATACCAAGGTGTTAAATTAATTTATATTTCAAACTAATTAATTTGGAGTTGGGGATTTTAACACGGGTATTATTTTATTTCGGGCCACGAGAGCGAGTCCGAATATATTGGTTGGGCGACACCAAAAGTAATTTAATTAATTAACGTTCAAATTAATTAATAATTAGGGTTAGACCATAAACTCATGATAAACTATATAGGCTTGTGTTACAGACTTAGTACACGGTATAGCTGGGGTATTTTATATATATATATATATATATATATATATATACAGTGTGCGATAGTATCTATATATGGTGTGTGCATTATTATCTGTGGCTATATTTTATTATTATTATATACACTCTAGTGCTATCAGGGGAGGTTGCGCGTAGAGGGTGAATCCCCTAGCGTGAGGAGTAGGGAAAGTATATCCCCAGGTCATAGCGTCCATTATATGGATGAGGGGCATCTCACTTTCAGGGAAGGAATATGACTTCCTCTAATATTTATGTTATTAACCAAGTTAGTGAGCAATTCTGACTTGGGGTAACTAGGTTATGTGAATACACCTAGTGAAATAGCACTTTAGAGAATATACATCCGGTGAGTTAAGAAGGGAAATGATTAATTAAGTTAATGTTGATAATAACTTAGAAATCATAATTATTGCATACTCGGTTAAAGTAGGGTGGTTGCAAGGGGTTACATCGGTTATCTAGTTTTGGGATAAATAACTAGGGAAATTAATTAAGGCGTTAGTAGTGCACATATTAAAGGAGGGGTGAGGATATCCTCAAGGGAGTGAGACACTAACTAAAATATGAAGAACATGCATACATATTTATTACTGCAAGTTAATCATTTGCTAAATATTTTCCAAACGTTTTCGGTTCTAACCCTTGCTATATATATTTTTAAAAACCTTTAATTGTCCAGCCATAGGGACGCCAGCCTTGACTCATTCCAGAGATTCGTTGCTTCGGCTTATGTGGATATTGCGAAAGTTTGATAGTTGCCTCATTCTTTTCATTTCTAGTGTAGAAATTTCTATCAGTTACTCGAGCATGTCGCTCACATCTTTATTTAGAATTTATGTCAGACTTGTGGAGATTTTTATTATCTGTCATTACATTTTTTGGATTTAAGCCGATGGTTTATTCGCTCAGTTTATTTAGATGTGAATGGTTGATTTCAGTTAATTGTGATTGTTTAAATTATTAGGTTTCCGCATGAGTATTTTCTTTCAAGTAAAGTTTGATAAAATTTGGCACCAGTCTAATTTTCTCACTTAGGTGGTTAGCAATTAAAAAGGGGACAACGATGATAAGAATTAACCAACGAAGAAACCTGTTCTAATATAATTTAGGACTGATCACCCGGGGTTAATTAGGTGAGGTGTCACAGAAAGAAGTAAAGAATGTAGTGGCAGTCCTAAGCTTATATGAAAGCGTCTCTGAGTAGCAGGTCAACAAATATAAGAGCTTCATGGTGGCTTCAAACAAAATCAGACTTCATTCCCTAAATCAGCTTAAAGTATACACTGGAATGCAAGTGAAGAAAGATCCAATCACTTACATTGGTTGTCCTATATAAAGTGGGAGAAAAAGAATCATATATTCTGAAGGAATGGTGGACAAAATTAAAAAGAATATCCAAGGTTAGAAGGCCAAATGCCTTAATGTAGGAGGCACAATAGTTCTGACAGAATTAGTTCTCTCCTCTATGCAAATGTAATTGATGGCTGCAATGTCTGCTCCTAGAGCAATTCTCAACAGGATCAATAGAATGATGGTAAAGTTTTTTTGGAGTTCCTATTATGGTAATTAAAGACACCAATGGAGTTCTTTGGCTTCAATCGCTAAACCAGTTAATGAGGGAGGATTGGGAGTCAGAAACATTTTCGAAATCAATAATGCTTTAAGTATGAAGCTATGGTGGAATTTTAGAAGTAAGGACTCAATTTGGTCTAAATACATGCAGGCAGCCTACTGTAGAAACAAAAATCCATCCGAAGCTTCTACTATAAGAGGTTCCCACACTTGGAATAGAATATGATCAATTAGAAGTCAAGCAAAGATCACATAACATGGTAAATAGGCAAGGGAAATATCATTATTCATTAGGATAATTGGGGTATTCCTCAGTTCAAAAATCTTAATTCAAAAGATGCTATTACAATTAATAAGTTTTGGGATACTGAAGGAATTTGGATCAGTGAAAAGGTTCTGGAGAATTTCTCTCTTAATGAGGCTTTAAAGATTCTCAAATTTGAGGAGATATTTACTAACGAGGATAATGTTGTAGTTTGGAAGCCTTGTAGTAATGGATTATTTTCAATTTCATTTTCTTGGAATATCTGTAGAGAAAGAGGAGTTTCACAGTACAGTTCAAGATTCACATGGAATTCAAAAATTCCAACCAAAATCTCTATATTCATGTGGAAACTCATGAATACCCTCCACCCAACAGATGATAAAATCAAATCTATAGGCTTTAGAGGCCCTCAAGATGTCATTGTTGTGATAAGGCAAATGAGGATACTTTAGAATACTTATTTGATTTAGGACATACAACCTCTACAATTTGGGATTTTATGTCCAAGAAATATGGTATCAAGAGATCAACTGGCAGAGGATATAGAAATCTAGTCATCAAATGGTGGTTTCATGGAGAAAAAGACAATCCAATAATTAATAGAGTCGCTCTAGAAATCATATATTGGTGCTTATGGAATCAGAGAAACAATAGCAGGTTTGGAAGTAAATATAATGTTCATTCAGTTCTACATCAAATCAACTACCAAATGGTAGATTTTTCTCATATTCCTCATTCTTGAATCAACAGGGGAGAAGTCAGATGGATGAATCCCCCTTTAGAAGTTCTGAAAATGAATGTGGATGGAATCTCTTTAGGGAACCCAGGCAATGGTGGAGGTGGGGGAGTTCTAAGAAATCAATCAGGAGAATTTATATGGGCTTTTCATGTCCATTTTGTAGTAGTTACTAATATTGAGGAAGAGGTAATGTTCTTGAAAAAAAGGTTTGGAGCTTTATAATGATTTGAGATGTTATGATCTTCTCATTCAAAGTGACTCAAAGGTTTTAGTGGACATTATAAACAATAAATCACACTCCATGGAGTATTAGGTGTGCAATTCAATATGTCCAAAGTATTGTAAAAGGCCTAAAGTGCGATATAATGCATACCTTGAGGGAGGGGAATCAAGTTACAGACTATTTAGCTAAAATATGAATCTCAGAGAAAATAAATCAGTTCTCTTTCAATATGTCAGACTTTCCAATGGAGTTAAAAGGCCTAATTTTAGTGGGAAAATGGGGCATGCCTAGTTTCTCTCATGTATAAAATCCATTGGTGCAAGATTTGTTCTTCCAGTTGTTTTACGTTATCATTTATTTGCTATTTTACTTCATTCATTATAAAGGTTATATATTATAAAGAACCTCATTTATGCCTGCTTTTCAAATCCTGTCCTAGCTTTATAAATCATGCTTGCTACCTAGAAGAGTCTATTTCTTCTAATAAAATTCAATAAAAGTCCCTCTTCCCCCCCCCCCCCCCCCCCCAAAAAAAAATAATAATAATGTTGTATTACACCCTTAATCCACAAAATTACGTTTGTGACCAAAATGGGCCTCACCTCCCAATACAATACACAAATAACTTATATCCTTACCCAAGCCTTATACTAACCCAATAGGCTTAAAATCTAACATTTCAAACCGACCTTCAACGCGTCCTAAAATCCGAATACCAAATATACCCAAAATCAATAAATAACAACTCAGTAATTTACTAAACGATATGAGTTCACTTATCAATTAATCAATCAGTGAATTATCATACATAAAGTTTAATTTCTAAAACAATGACATAAAAATTATATACTGACCTCTCTCATCACATCAAACACATGTAATTAATTTCCCTAAATTCTCATAATTAAATTTTACATATAAAAATACGGAGTATTACATAAGACGTCTAACATTATGATCAAAACATTAGGTAAGATTCCCGGATCAAGTGATCCTTTAATATACTATTTTTGATGTTTTATGATTTTGAAGACTTTTGTTTGGGGTTTTTGTTATTTATAAATAAATTTGTATCGACATAAGTATGTACATAATTGGACTTATTCATTCAGACGACAGTCGGAGTGATCCTACGTACTCGCACAGAGAGATTAAGTCCACATAGTTCGTAAAAGGACAATAAGGGATTCTACATCTTATGAAGGCTCAATGTGAGATATCTTAACTTTTTAAATATCTCAAAGTGATTTTAGAGTGAAGTAAGTCTAGATCTAAAAATGTAAAGAACTTTGTGTTCATGAGATATGGTCGGATGAAATGGGTTCACTCGTAAAACCACTTTGATTGATAAAGAGTGTAGAGACTTCCAAAATTAAGAACAAAATAGTAGGTAGAATACTTGGATCTAGTGATCCTTTAACCTACTTGAAATTATTTTATGGTTTTAAAGTTTTTTATTTTATTTTTGGTTATTTTGGGAATAAATACTAGAAACATAAATCTATGTATAAGATCTTACTTAAGCTTTAGGGATAAACCCTCTTGAATGCCGATGTATCTGTTGTAGGCAAAATCAAAGTCAACGTAGTTAGGACATGACCTTTAAAGAAAGGCCATAAACCGAGAAAAAAAATAAGAAAAAGAATAAGTAGAAGAAGATATAGATGAAGATGAAGATAATTGGTGGTGTTACATCACAACACCACCCCTTAATGGTCCCTGATAAAAAAAGGTTAGAAGAATACTAGTGGAGCGATAGATCTGAGTTTTTTTATGGAGCTTCGCATATATAATGTTTATCAACATCATTAAGATGGTTATCCACTAACTTCTAGATTCGACTCAGATATACCACTATAGAGTGGTAAATCTTCCCTTTCGTGAGGATAGAACTTCGACTCTATCTTCGGGAAGAACGAGCTAAAACTTCTAGAAAATTCTCCGGGGCTTTTCTATGACTTTTGAGAGATCTAAGGATCTTTTTTAGAGATATTGTCTCTTTCCCTCACTAGAATTCTCATGGGATATTTCTAGTCCCTTTCTCTCTAAAAATTCACCTCTGAAGTTGAGAGGGATGGTGTGAAAGGTAAAGGGACTTCGCCCCTATTTATAGTGGAAGTTGGGGATGCATTTGATCAATCGGTCAACCATTTTTTAGGGCATGACTGATTGGTCATGTCGGGCCCAATCAGTCATGGATTCCAACATCATGCCATCTTTGTAGCAGTTATGTATTTTGAGCGTATCATTTGACTCAAACCTTCAATTTGCACGTAGTTAGAACCATTGGAAACATAATTCAAAGAGATTCGAAAGTTTTATTGGGTTAAATGTTCTTGGAAGTGAGTCATTGTGTTCAAAATGCGAATTTGGACTAGCCTTTGGTTATTTGGCACTTGAGATGACATTTTCTTTTTACGAGAGTTCTCAAAACATTAAAAATACATATTGTACGTATGATATGAAGGTTTTGGGAACAGCTATTTGTGGGGGGTTATTCTTAAAATCATGTATGATGGTTACTTTTATGTTAAGGTATGTCAATTCATTTTGAAATAAGATCATCGTTACGAGAATAACTTATATTTGGTTTAAATATATTATAGAGATATCGATCAATAGAGCTTAGTAGTAATTATAGTGATGCGACTTTAAGTTGATCACAAGGAGATTAGAATTCTGATTGTAGCATTGTTGAAATGTTCACAACCTAGATAAGTAATTGACATCCCATCAAAATGGTTACGATGCAATCCTAGTAGCTCATCTCAAACTATGGGAACCTATTTGAAGGTTCGAGAACCTATTCGATATTTTGATAGAGGGTTGTGATTGGTACATCCCGGGAATGTATTGAACAGGGCTACCCATTAGATTTGAGCCTAAGGGATGTCTTAACTAGACTTAAGCAATCTCACACCCTTTTCGAAGGAGTTCATATATTCTTAATCCCGAGAATTATGAGGATTAAAATGGATGCACAAATGTCACTTTGATTGCTATGAGTGCAATATGATTTATATCATGTCCAATGATCTCCGCATATTGGGTGATAGTTGTGTAAGTTGGTCTGAGATTATAATTCATAGGAATACACATCTAGGGGATACAGTGGATTATGATACCTCCTTGATAGACTTATATGTTTTTTTTCCACCAAGTAAAATTCGGTTAATGGATTATTTTACAATTCTAGTGGAGTAGCAAATATGTTAAGTCTGAGAATCAAGGAATTGATTAGATGTTGGTTAAAACCCATTAACAGTATATTAATTTTACCAAGCATGTATTGAACTCTTAACATGGGGAATCATATTATATACCATAATCAAATTTAAAAATAAGACCTCATTATATTCGAGTAATTTTTTAGATAATTAAATTGGAGTGTAGTCGTGCTTATTTAGTGGAGTTAATTCACGATTAAATAAAGAAAGAAAATAATCTCGATAAGGTAATTGGGATTGTCGATTATTTATTTGGAGATAATTTAATTATTTGTCTTGGGTCCCTAGTGAAGTCTATATACTCAAGTAATTATTAAACCTAGACTCTCAAGAAACCCAATTTAGCCCAAGCCTATCTTTTGTACTTGTATATAAAGATGTGGGAAAGGGTTTATATATTTATTATGATTCATTAGGGTTGGATAGGGGTGAGATAAATACTATTTACATTTTTATGAAGAGTCCTAGAGGAAGAGAATCATATCTCACTCATAAGGAAGGGTTTTCATCTCAAAAAGTTACCACACACCTACCTAGTTTTGAGGAAGATCATATAGTAGAAGATGCAATCTTCACAGAAGGTTAAGAAAAGTTTTTGGAAACCTTGGATTGGAAACAAAATAATGTTCTTCATCAAATAATTTCTCCACATGCGAATCACAACAACAATCACTATGGTATGAATTCTTAAAGTCCTAGGTTTAATCTTTAAACCGAGTTCTTGTTTTATTTCCAATGCATGATTAATCAAAGATATTTAGGATTGATCAAGTTGTTTTCCCTAACACTATTCACCCATGTGTCTATAGCAGATACCTTAAGCCTTCTCAAATGAAGTGAAATTTGGGGGGTTGAGAAATGGTGTGTTTGGTTGATTTATTTTTAGGACTCTTGAGACTTTTGTGCCTTTAGTGAGGTATTATTTGGCTTAATTTAAGGTTTGGGCTTTACTGGGCCTTTGGGGAGGTCATGACTAATTGTGTCATTTATGGAGCAAAAAGGGGTGTCCACATTTCACTCTACTATCCTCAAGTGCCATTTACTGGTCCTCCCTCTCCTGATGTGACACCAGAATTTTGGTGTCTCCTACAAACTCAAGTGGGTTACCCTTAGCAAAGGCTATGCGTGTTCTTTCCCAAGTATATCTCTACGGTAGAGATGGTGCAACCACTTGGGGCTATGTCTATTGTGGTTGTTGAAGTTGTTGTAATGCGGCATCCATACCAAATGTGACTTCCTAAGTAATGATGCCATCCATATAAATGGGTGCTACCAATGGTGCTTCCTGTTGTGGGTTTTACTCCGACCACGTCTCTCGGTGGCATCCCTAGTGGAAGTCGTCCAAATTTTTCAACATCTCATGTTTATCCTCTAATAGCAAACTAAAATGTTAAATGAGATAACAATCAAGGATAAATAGTACAAAACAACCTATAAGTAGGGCTCTAAATCCAAAAGGTCATTGCAAAAAATAATGAAAACCCCAAGGAATCTAAGACACTAGAACCTAGGATGCTTTGATACCAACTATAACAACGCATATTATCCACATAAAAGGTGGTCATCCTTATATGCCAAAGGTATGGGATGTCAAATAATTTATAACACTCTAAGCATAAAAGATAATAAATGAAAATAAAACCGTCCACATTAGTAAATACAATAGTACCTATAACATAAATATGTCTTAAATAAGTAAATAAATAAATCTCCACAAGATAAATGTCTCAACTAATCAATACCAAATGAGATAAACAACTTTAGAGCCCACCATATGACCATAACAAAGACTTTGAAAATTGAAACGAAAAGTAAATGAAATGAAATACTAAAATCGATAACTCTTACATCTAAGGATTGATAAATTGGAATTAGCGGCACATTAAAAGTCTTCTCGCGCAGCTCTGCTTCAGCTTTGGAACACTTAGAAAGACGTTAAAGAAAACAATGTGGGTCAGAATCCATATTTGAAATAAATGTCTAACTTCACTTGGAAAGTATTAAATGCAACTCATTTATAGTTACAACTAAGGTATATCATATATAAATGTCAATCTACACAAGACATAGCTATAATGTGTACATCCAAGCCCCATGCATAACATGTAAGCTACATCCTCTCAACCAAAGAACTAAAACATAATATAGTCAACTCTAACTATGTACAGAGATTCATATGTATACTAAGTACCCATATACTACATTGTAATGTATAAATTAACCATATCACAGTAATAATAGTAAGACAATCCAAGTCCTCACATGAATATGTCATTGTTGGACTACATTCAGATATGAATAACACGAATGATCAAAACTTCAATAACTTCTCTTACCTAATCCAGTCAATACACAATAGGTACCACTCCTAATTGATTTTAAATATACATGCATAAATGGTGAAATGGATACATCGCCACATCGCTGTGTAATCACACACCAAGATTACACAACAGATCAAGCCTCTTATGTCTCCCTCTTGGGATACGGTTGACCAACTGCCCATACATTAGGGTATAGACATATACATAACCTGCATACCATCCAGGGGTGTAGTACACAGTTTTACAAATAAGTCCATCACATACCCACCAATATATTCCTCGCGAATAAGTCATACACCTCTAGTATATCCACATATAGCACACAATGCATACAATTAACTAACGTGTGTATACATTTGGTTTACAATCCAAATCATATATATCTAGTGATACATCCACCGAGCTAACATACCCCCCCCCCCCCCAAACACACACACATTATATATATATATATATATATATATATATATATATATATATATATATATATATATATATATATATATATATATATATATATACCCAAAACCATTCAGAATGCCCTTAATTCGTCATCCTAATTCCTAAATCAAAATCCTTGAAACAAAAGAATCCAGCCCAATGCTCATACAAGATCGATCGGCCCCGGGGAACCTAGTCGATCGGCCCCCAGACCTGATTGATCGACTCCTCATCCATGAAACAAAAAAGGGCTAGCCATATAAAATCAAGCCCATGACTTCATTTCTTTATTTTATTCATTCTAAATCCCAAAAAAGGTTATGTTGACCTATAATTAATCATAAAAACACCCTAATATGATTTCTACATGTATCCAATAATGTTTTTAACATTTGAGATCCGTTAACAATGTTAAATATAACATTAGAAAGGTATATTCTTCAATATTATCATGTTTTTATATGAATTCAACATAATTTCGAATTTAATAATTAAGATAACAAATTTTGATCATATAACTTAATCCAATCATGCAAATCATCAACTCACTATAATTCTTTAATAAAATAACAAGTCTAAACATTAATCAATTGGGTAAATCTTGTTTTCAAATAGCTATAACATCATTTCACTCCAAATATAATATTGATCCTAACTCTTAATTGTCATTAACATTAAATAATAAATAAGTTACAAGTAATATTAAAAAAAGATAGATATTTCTCTCTTGAACTATTAGTTAGGAATTAGTATAAAAATTTCTTTCAGCCATACCTTTTCTTATTTAAATGCTTGAATGTGAGATTTTTGTGATGAGATCACCTTCCCAACTTTTTCTACTTGTGATTCACCACACATGTATAAAAACTTCATATATGTGGAGAGAGTTGCCTCGTTCTCACCATTTTTATCAAAAACTTGAAAATAAAAAAATATTAGAGAATTTTTCTTAGTGTGAAAATGACATTCGGTTAAGAGCAATTTAAAAAAAAAATTGGGTTTAAAGACTCTAAATATTAAGATCATGGTTTTCTTCTTCACTTCTCTCTTTTGTATTTATGAGATGTTCGTGCTCAAACTTTGATCATAAGCCCTGTTGAAGCTTAAAACGCTTATACCCTTATTATTGAACAAATATATTTATATCTTTATTTTTTATAGACTTATGTGAATATCTCAAAAATCTATTATGAGGTTTGAATAAGCCAAATTATTTTTCAACACTTTCAAAACTTTAAAAAAAAATTATATCCGAGAAATTGGTACCCAAGTATCTAGTGGCTTCTCAAGAAGGCTCATCTTCAATTTCAACTTGGATATTTTGTTTTCATGGAAAATATTTTATGACATTGGTCGACACAAAAATCGATCGTGATTGTGTAGCTTTCTACAACTATTGGTGCTTTTTACGAATATATGGTGCAAAAGAGAGGATTGTTAGTTAGTGAGTCATGTGATCGTAATTCATTAGTTTCTATGAATAAACTCTAGCATAGTGCATTTCTCGTTCATTTTGGTCAGAGTTTTTTTTTTCTGTTGGTGGGTTTTTCCTTGTACGACTTGATGTTGTATTATTGTAGTACTTATTCCTCTTTTAGATTAATAACTTAATATTACAGATAAAATTTGGTGTAATTTAATTTGTGGAAGCATTAGGTTGCTCCTCAATAAAGCTCATCTTCAACTTCAAAAAGGATATTTTCTTTCGTGGAAAAGATTTAAATTCATTGGTTGAGACCAAAATAAACTGTTGTTGTGAAGCATTATCCAACTATTAGAACCATCTACGTAAGATATGGTGCATGAGAGTGGATAGTTAGTTAGCTCGTTATATGATTTGGAGTCATTAGTGATGATCCAAGGAATAACTTCATATGGAAATAAAGTTTAAATAACACTTTACCGAAAGACCCTCAATCATAGATATTCAACCATGATTGGGTTGTCCATAACACGGTCGATCATTTTATGACATGTGGCACGAGAAGTGAGGATTTCCCACTAAAGTACAGTTTGGTCATTTTCTACCTGTGTCGGCCTGAACTATGATTAGCATTGCACATGAAAGAATAATAAAACATTCTTTTATATCTTCTATAAGGACATATGGCAGCTCCGTAGAGGCTAAGAAATATGCACTATGTGACTTGGGGTGCACATTACATCCTAAGCCCCAAATATAAACCCATTATTCACTCTTTTGTACTCCAAATTAGTTATGCTATTATAAACTCTATAAAATTGTACTATAGAGAGAGAAATACTCTATGGAAGCTTGAACTAGACTCAAAAGATTGTGATTCCCCATTGTTGCTAGTGATAAATAAGTTTATTCTTAATGGATGTAAGCCTAATTGACTGAACCACTTAATTATGTGTATTTTGATCAATCTTCTAATCTTCTCTTTATATATTTACTATTCACGCTCTTACCCAGATGGTGATATTCATATTTACACACTAAATTCTTATTCATTTACATTTAAGTGAGTTGATCTCCATTTTTAAGCATCATCGGTTTGGCATCATCAATAGGAAATTGACAAAACTCAATCATTTTGTTTAAGGTAACTTGTCCATATCTTAGTTAAAGGCATATATTTAGGTCAATCTATAATTCGGGTTTATAATTTTTAGGGTTAAATCTAGGGTTTTCTCAAACACTCATTATTAGCTCAATTTTGGGTTATTCATCCATTTGATCTTCATTTAAATATGTTTCTGGGTGAAATTACTGCTCATCATCATATTTCCACTCATTTCATCCTTAAATTGCAAATAAATCAATTATATTTCCATTTGTTCATTTGGATTCTCAACTTTCTTGAGAATTTATTAGTTCAAGTTCATAAAGTCATCGTGTAATACCCTGTATTTTTCTTGTATGATTTAATCTCCTATTGTGACATGCGATATGTCATTTAGTGTATTTATTTATTGCACATGTAGTTATGTTACATAATTATTTTATGTGCTACATGTATATAAGAACAAATTTCCAAGCGAATTTGAATGTAATTAGCATTATTCGGGAGAAACCGTTTGAGTCAGAGGATAGATTTTGTCTTATTGATCCCATAAGCCTATGACATTGTTTGATGAAGACGTAGCGACCAAGCTTCAAAGGTTGGATACATTATACTGTTTAGTGCCAAGTTTGTCTTCACGTTTATCGAGGATCTTGCAGGTTTGAATGCGTATTAATTATGAGCCCTTGGAAATATTTTAAGGATGTTAGTCTTTTATTTAAAAATATTTGGAACTATTTTTTAATATTATTTATAAAAAATATTTTTTGAGTTTAATATTGTTAGAACGAGTTTATATCTAGTTAGAACGACATTGAGTTCTCATTAGAACGAGGATCAACCGAACTTCAGATAAGGTTGCTCTGCTAAGCAGAACCAATCTCGTTAGAAACTTATTTGAAGTTGGCTCAAATAAGATATGATTCTCGTTCGAATGACTTTTTTGCATTCGAACGAGATGCTGCCTGTAAAATTATGAAGTCGGTATTTAAGGCATTGTGGCATCAGAATTTTTAAGGACTTTTGACGCAAAGAGATTTTACACCTATTTATAAAAGTTCCAAGGCCCAAGTTTCACCCTATACATTTAAAGATCCAAGTTCCATAATTCATATGCTTTGAGATCGTGATATTGGGCACCAAAGTTTGTTTCTTTCATCTGGAAAGAACTTGGTGTGTGCTTTTTGCGGTATGTGGTGGTTACTGAGTCTCATCGGTGGATACCGAGGCATGCGTGGACTTGTCTGCTGCGATAGCTTGTGTGGGAGCATTCCTACGTTGCATTGTAGAGGAGCGGTTGGAGATAGAAGAGCGTTAAGTCTTGTGGGGAATCGAGTCGTTGTGTAAGTCTATTGTCCATACTTTGTAAAATCGAATCATAGTGATATGTTGGTTGGTCCATATGAGGTTTTTCTCTTTGTGGTTTTTCTCGTACATCGACGTCTTGTTAATTTATTTATTTATATCTGATATCACCTTGTATGCATGCTTTAGGGTAAAAAGATAAAATTTGGTAAATTATTTTTCCACGAGAAAATTTTAAAATCGATTTTAAGTTTAATTGGATTAATTTTATAAGTACCAATCTTTAAAATTTGAAATATATGGACTTATTTTTATTCAGACCATCCTTGCCTAAGCACATACAGTAGGGTAATTCTCAATGTATATACATTCTTTAGAATTAACGAACACATTTTAATTCACCAAGTAACTACTTTAAGTGACTTAGTATTATAGGCGTCTATGGAACGGTCAGGGACTAGATGTCGGGGGTTTCTTTATTTGGATTATTGCCTCAGTTTTTATAATATGGAGTCACACTTAACTAATTAATAATTAAGTTTTAACTTAATTGACTTGTGCCGACTAATAAATGAATTTAATGAGATAATTAACCTATGATATATGTTCCCTTTTAGGTTTAGTTCTCAAGATGTTTAGATAGATCAATTTTATTTTAATATAGTGGAATTTAAGTCTGTTGGGTTAGTATATTAGTTGGGCAAGTTGTTGGCCATTTGGATGTTTTGGGCTTATTAGGTTAAGGCCATTTTAGTGCCTAAGCCTAATTTCGGGATTGGTGTTTAATAAATCCTAATTAGGTAAACCTAAAATCTCATAACATAATTAAAAACAACCCTAGCAGCTAAAGGGAAAAAAGGAGCAATAAGGATTGAAGAATTATGGGATTTTGAGATTTGATTCATACAATAGATCCAAGGCACCACTTTGGTTGAGAATTTAATTAGGCTTGTCTTAGAATAATGTTAGTATGTTGGAGTTTATAATTAAACTCATGTAATCTAATTTTGTAATCATATTTAGCCTAAAATCGTAATTATTTAAATCGCATGTTTAAGACCTAATCATATATTGGATAACTAGTATAGTTTTGATGATGAATCCTTAAATCGAGATACACATCTATGTTTTATGAATCTAAAAACATTATACATGACACCTAATAGTTATATTCTGTAAAATACCTAACTCTAATTGATTAATGGGTGATAATTCGTAGACTAGAACACAAGATGTTTGTAATAACACGTGAGAGGATGGGATTTGTGTGTAATTGCTTGAGGACCTTAAGCATAGGGTCGTGTATTGGAAAATTTTGCAATAACAAGATACTTAGTGATTGTGTGAATCATGTGATGGTTTATAACATTTTATAACCTATCGAGTAAGGCAATAGTTATTTTTATGCATATAGAACATAGGTATGCAACAATACCTAGAGATCGGAGCCTTGGGAATTCGAGCTAATATTGTATATCACCGATTATAGTTAACATGCATTTTAACTAATAATAAAAGATACATTATGTGTAACCTATTTGAGTAGGTTTTGTATTAATTTTTTTGACCCTATTGTGTAGGGTTTGTAGTTGCTGGTTAACCTGGTTCCGTAAGATCATGCTTACTTGATTGATTTATGTGCAATCATACCATGACGTGTCAGTTCTTCTGGGCAGCGTACTAGGAGGTATTTTGATGGGGCACGTACAACATTGATCATGCGTGGTATTCCTGATGATGAGACGAGCTCTACATAGGTCCAATTTACACTGATCCTACTACTAACGTACATGTGTTCCTGATGGGGATAAACGGGGGTATGCCTTCATAGTCTTGGGTATGGGAGCATAGCGTAATGATTTTACTTGGTGTGAAGCCATGAGGTTTTAGGGTTGGGATGCCTTATAACTATACGTAATACGCGCTAGTGATCCCCGATGGAAATAGGGTTAGGTATTTATATCTTATTTATGGGCACAAGCGTAGCCCATGAGATTTTATATGGGTTATATACACTCACAAATATATGGATTATGTGATTCTATTTTGCGGTACCTTGCGATGGATGTACCATATTATAACTTATACTAGTGATGTATGATCAAATACTTATGACTCAAGAATAATGTAATGAATATACTAGAGACTCATATACTAAATCAGTGGCGTGAGATTTTTCGAGACTGATGAACTTGAGACACACTTTTAGAATTATAAATAGAGAATAATATTGATACTTTAAATAATTATAAAGTTTCTTTTAAGGTAAGAGATTACCATAGAATAAAGTATTCCTAATATAAGAGATTAACTTAAGAATGAGAAAATAAAGCATATAGAATTAAGATATGAATACATATCACGTGGGACACAAATGGGTTTGGGAGTAGAACCTTATATTTATTTTAGGTTGTTTAGGTTGGGTAACTTAAATAACTTATAATCCACTTAATAAGAGAGGAATACGCATTATTATCATTATTATGGCCTAACTTTGGGTAAATTCTTATTCTTTATGAACTATCTCGGTTTAGTCATCGTTGATGAATATGTTTTTCATAGTCTTAGGTTGTTATTGCTGCCGTAGACTTGGGTTATTCGATGGAGGAAAATCTCTACCAATATTATGTATTCATTCCTATGATGTAGGTGTCGAGCGCAATCTCTCCTTTACATCTTTTTATTTAATTATATTTTAGTTCAGGTTATTATACATATTTCATAATTTTCTCGAGTCAGAGATTGTATGTGATGTACATTTATTCAATATGGATATTGGATTGTTGATATTTTATATTCCATAGTGGGATTTGATGTGACACCCCGACTAATTAAATATCAGGTAGCTACTCCTTTATCTCATTAATACAGAATATCAAGTTGGTTCAGTTCTAGCATCACTGTCGAAAACATTTTTATTAATTACTAGCCACCTAATATTTAAAAAGAGTGATGTCAAATTTTATTAATTAAATTAACCATAAACCAAATAATTTAAAACATCATTTAACAATCGCATAAATAATCTCATATAAATAACCAATGAAATGAAACAAACTGACGTCTGGATTAAACACCACAATAACAATAGCAACAACCGTCTGAATAAAAATAAATAAATCCAACAACTGAAATTAAATAGATGACTGAACTATAGCACATACAGCATGTCAACAGAATGGAACTCCTATGCTTGGCGTCCCTATGGTTGTGCACTTAAAAGGTTTTTACAGGAAAAATAGATTTGAAAGAAAACGGGTCAGAGCCCTAGGTGAAAATATTTTTAAAACAGCAAGTGTTTAAATTATAATTTAAACAACACATATATTAAACATGTTAGTCACATGCCTTCACTTGATAATCCCACCCCTCAACTATTGTGCATGCCTAACGCATGTTTATAAACCTATATACCCAATTACTAGTTACACTATCTAGCCTAACTAGTCTCTATCTGTTCTATACGTAATCGGATTACCTTATGTTTTTACTTGATAATCCCCAATTATTAAATACTATCACATTCCGTATTTCATTAACCGAATTCACATAATTTAAAACCCAGGTTTATTTCTCACGTACTTTCATTATCTTGGAACCTCATTTTATCTTTCCTATTCAGCAACCCGGTAGAACAAATACAAGCATATATGTATTTATCATATTCAATATATATATATAATACATCACCCCTAGGCCGAGTTGTGGTGCATACATACTCTGCTATCAAGTTTCGGTACATCACGTACGCAAGGATCACAAATTTTGAATCTCTCAGGAACTGAAATAAAAATAAATCATACATATTAGAGGTGAACATAGTTCACATACCCATGGGTCACACACATACATACGCTCCCATGGTCAGCTGACTTATTAACTCACAAATAAGTCATCACGGTCCTATGTTCTTGAGGTACCAATCTAAATCCTCCCGAAGGCACATAAAGATAAGATGGTCCTTTCCCGAAAATCATCCTCCCATGATAGCAAGTATGGTAGGTATGTTGTACACATAAAATCCATATACTAAGTAGTTACACAACTTAGATAATTATCATATTAATATAGGTATATTCCATCCCTATATCATAGTCTCACTTTTATCATAGTATCATCCCGATTATCTCACGTAACATGTTTATCACGATAAATCTCATAGTATAATTTCGAGTACTTAAACCTGACCCCAAAAGGTTACTAAGTCTCCCGCTCGTCTCTAAGGTTATCTCAGTAATTCATGGCCCCCTTACTACTGTTCCCACCCTTAAATTATTTCTAATAGAATCAAATTCTCAATATACACACTTTCGAATCGCATTTGTTTGATTAATTACTCTACTTTTCCCCCAAGTTAATCCCATATGCACTAACATTTCTTGGGTCTTAAGTGTATCCTAGTGGTCTCCCCTAAGTCCCAACCTGTTAAATCAATCATCTCTAACAAGTTCTAAAGGTTGGATACCAATCAATTTAATAAGGGAAAAAATTCACATTTTCTAGAGGTGTCGATCGATCGAAGAAATGGGTCGATCGATCGACATTCTGGAGTCGATCGATCGACATTCTGGAGTCGATCGATCGATCAAACAGTTTTCTGCCCAAAATTATTTTAACAGTTACGGGTTTCCTATTTTTACACTTTCAATTCTCCATTACAACAACCCAAACTCCCAAACAAATATATAGATCATTACACCAACATAGATATACAGTTTTTTAACGTAAAAGAATCATCAAATCCTTACTTAATATTGATTTCTTGTATTAAAAGCCATGAATATTTCTATAACCCTAGTTCTTCAATATTTCTTCAAAAGCATCTTAAATTTCAGATATTTCTCATAATTTACAACACTAAGATTTTGATTTCGTAAATCCATAATTTCCATAAACTAATCTACATGAAACCTGCCCTTATTCATTGACTAATTCTCCAATTTCAAAAATATTTATATTTTACATAATTTGTCCACAATTCTCAACTATCATGTAAAACATATGCCTTAAATAATTGCAAGATAAATCACTTCCCCTGAATTATAGATTATAAATCTTTGGAGGAGATGGTATAGGGGTAATCCTCTCTTTTCGATCTATCCGGTGGTGGTGACGGTGGTGCAAAAAGCCTCTAAGTGGTGGTTCTTCTTTGGAAACTTGATCCTCTTACTCTCTAATGGCCGTTTGTGAAATTTGATTGTGAAACTCTAAGGACCCTAAGTGTTGGATGATATAATCAACCTAAAATTCGTGGGTTACTAATCCTCAAAAGTCAAAATGACTAAAATACCCTCTCGGGTTACCGGTTAGGCCTAAAATGCCCCAAGACCCAAACTAAACCCCGACTAGTGTTTTATGGCTATCTCGACCCTTCCGGACACGTTGGCACACTCAAAATGACCATTTGGATGATATAAAAAAATAAGTTACTCATAATTCCATTAAATTGAGCCCTGACACGACTGAGACGTGCGTCCCAACTTAATTACCGAAACTATCGTATTTTCAACTCGCGATAATTTTAATAAATCCAAAATCATATATTACTATACTTGCTCAGTAATATTCAACATAATTATCATAATCAAATACTAATTCTCTCGTCTCGCTAGTATTTAAATTCGGATTAATTTTCAATTAATTATCCCATTAAATCAACTAATTCCAATAAATAAAATCAATAAAAATACGGGGTATTACGTAATTCCCCCTAATAACGGAACTTCTTCCTAAAATTCAGAAATAAAATATACCTGGTAAAAATAACTCTGGATAACGCTCGCGCATCTCATCCTCGTGCTCCTAGGTAGACTCCTCGGCATTATGATGTCGTCACTGAACACGTACTAGTGGCACTACCTTCGACCTCAACTTTCTCTTGCTACGGTCTAGGATTGAAATCGGTACCTCCTCGTAGGAACTATCAGGATGTAGATCAATCTCCTCTAAAGAAATATGAGTATGGGCCAACTCATCTCGAATATATCTTCTCAGTGAAGAAATATGGAACACGTCGTGGATCCTATGCAAGTGTTCCGGTAACCCAAGTTTATAAGCAACTTGTCCAATCTGTTCGATGATAGGGAATGGCCCCACATATCTTGGTGCCAACTTCCCCTTCTTCCCAAAATGCATAATACCCTTCATAGGAGACAGTCGTAGTAACACCTGGTCCCCCACATTGAACTCTCGGAATAACCGTTTGGCATCGGCGTAACTCTTCTGTCGATCCTGAGCAACCTGAATACGGCTCCGTATCATCTCTATCCTCATCGAAGTATCCTGAATCACCTTTGGCCCAAGTAGCTTGTTGTCCCCCACCTCTGGCCAACATGTTGGGGAATGATAAGGTCTACCGTACAACGCCTCAAATGGAGCCATACCAATAGTAAATGGGAAGGAGTTATTATAGGAAAGCTCCACCACTAGAAGATACTTCACCCACCCTTCGCCAAATTCGAGAATGCACATACGTAACATGTCCTCTAACATCTGATTCGGCTGCTCAATTTTTCCATCAGTCTGTAGGTGATAGGATGTGATCAATCGCAACTTCGTACCCATAGCTTCCTGGAAACTCTCTAAGAATCGAGACACAAATATCTTATCATTATCAGACACGATATCGAGATGTACCCCGTGAAGTCTCACTATCTCGACTATCAATATCTGGGCATACTGTCCTGTGGTGTAGTCTATCCGGGCTGGAAGAAAGTGACCTAGCTTGGTCAACCGATCCACATTCACCCATATGGAATCATAACCCCTCTGTGATGTAGGCAATCCCACGATTAAGTCCATGGAAATGATTTCCCATTTCCACCTAGGGATCTCTAATTGCTATAGGAGTCATGTCGGTCTCTGATAGTCCACCTTTACCAGCTGACAAATGGCACATTTTGACACAAACTCGGCAATATCCTTCTTCATCCTGCTCAGCCAGTACTGTCGCCTCATATCTCAGTACATCTTATCCCCATCGAGATGTACTGAGAATCGTGAATCGTGCGCCTCTGTCATCACCTCATTTCTCACGTCTTCCCCCTCGAGGACAACCAATCTCCCATTGAAACATAAGCCCCTATCTGAACCAACAGTATAAGACTTAGCCCCCTCTGCCAGAAGTTGTACTATCTGAACCTGACAGAACGGATACGTTGCCTGAGCCTGTACTACTCTCGTAATGATCTGGGGCACAACTATCATCAAAAATATGAATGATCGAGCCACTGTGTCCTGGTGTCCCAACTCCTTCCAATTCACTTTCCACACTTCGGCCACCTCACCTACTGGCCTACGGTTCAACGCGTCTACTACCACGTTAGCCTTCCCTAGGTAGTATTAGATATCGAATTGATAATCCTTCACAAACTCAATCCACTAACGCTGATGCATATTTATCTCCTTATGCATAAAGAGGTACTATAGTGACTTATGGCCTGTGAATAAGCGAAATTTCTCCCCTAGGAGGTAGTGTCTCCGAATCCGAAGTGCAAACACGACTGTCGCTAACTCCAAGTCATGGGTGGGGTAATTCCTCTCGTGAGGCTTAAGTTTACGGGAAGCATAAGCTCTATCGTAATTCTCCTATTGAAGCACACCCCCAACTCCTAGTAAGGATGCATCAGTATGGAATAGATACTCAACTCCCGGTCTGGGCAATGCTAACACCGGTGGTGAAGTCAACTTGTCCTTCAGCTCATCAAAAGCAATCTAACAGGCATCATCCTAGATAAATAGCACCCCTTTGCAAGTCACATGTGTCAATGGGCCCGCTATCTTCAAGAATCCCCAAATAAACCTCCTCTAGTATCCTACTAGGATCAAGAAACTACGTATTTATGTCAGTGTCGTGGGATGTCCTCACTCCCTCATCGTTGTTACCTTCCCCGAATCTATGGATATCCGTCTGTCAGAGATAATGTGCCCCAAAAACTGAACCTCCTTCAGCTAAAACCCATATTTCTCATATTTGGCATACAACTCGTGCTGGCACAGTGTTTGAATCTCCTAACGCAAATGCTCTGCATGCCCCTCCTAAATCTGGGAGTAAATCAGAATGTCATCAATGAAGATAATGACAAAATGATCCAGGAACTCTCTGAACCACCTATTCATCAAGTCCATAAACACGACTGGGGCGTAGGTTAACCCAAAAGGCGTAACCCTGAACTCGTAGGAATCATATCTCGTTAAGAAGGCAGTCTTCAACACATCCTTCTACCTGATACAAAACTGATGGTATCTCGATCTCAAGTCAATCTTTTAAAAGAATGAAACTCCTCTCAACTGATCGAATAACTCATCGATTCGGGGCAACGGATACTTATTTATGTATCGTGACTTTATTCAACTCCCGGTAATAAACACACAATCGTAAAGACCCATCCCTTTTCTTAACGAACAATACGGGAGCACCCCAAGGTGAAGTACACCTACGAATAAACCCCTGACCCAACAGCTGCTCTATCTGATCCCGTAACTCCCTCATTTCTATTGGAGGCATAAGGTAAGGTATGCGGGCTATCGATCGAGTGCCCGGCGTCAAATATATAACAAATTATATCTCAATACTAGCCCCTAGAGGTCTCCTCCTCCATGTAATATAAATGAGTGGACGATACTCCCTTAAGACGAGGCATCACCACCAGGAACATCTCCTGACCCGTATAACATATATAATACTCCTAGTAAAGCAATCGATCATGGTCTTATATGGAACTAGCCAATCCATACCGATAATCTCATCATACTCATGCATATCTAAAATAAGCATATATGTCGGTAATAACAATCTCCCAATCTTTATGCCTATTCCCCGACATATAAAGAAAATCAGTAACCCATAGCTCAATGATGAATCTACACTAGTAATTGTGCTCTCTGTTGTGTCTAATAACCCATAGCACACACACAATAGTAACTGTGCTCTCTGCCACTAGTAACTATGCTCTCTGTTGTGTCAATGATGAATCTACACTAGCACACACAAATCTAGTGGCAGTGAAAGTATATGATGCCCCTGTATCAAACCAAATACGCCCCAAAGTCCCTTGGATAGAAAACATACTCTCAATCGCGGGTGGAGCCTGTGGGATTGCATCCTAATGGACATTATAAACACGGCCATACTGTAACTTCCCCTGCTGAACTGGGACTGCAGGTATAGATGGTAAAGTTTTCACCTGTGGTGGTACTGGTAGGGCGACGAGAAATATCGATCTATGAGGCTCCTGTCGAGCACCCTGCTGCTGCAGTAGTGTGGCCCTCCCCTTCTCAGGATAATCATGACGCATGTGGACAAAATTGACACATGAAACACTTCCCACCAAAATTTTCCCCTCTCTGACCCTGCTGCCCTTGGCCCTGATGGCCGTTACCACCTCTCCCGTGGCCTTGTTGGCCCTGCTGATGCTGCTGTTGGTCATGATGGACCTGCTGCCCCGGTTGGTCCTACTGGCCATGCCTATAACCTCCCTGACCGTGTTAGAAATCTCCCAATCTAAACACTTAGAATCCCCCTATTGGGAATCCTAATCACCCTGCCTCGACTGGCCTTGTGCTGACTGTGCTCCACTGGCACCACTACCTCCTGTCCTGCCCTGCTGGCTGGACTCCCCTACTCACTTACTCCCTGAAAGATGGAAGTGGTGGTCCTTGAAGTGAAGCAGTGTTGTATTTAGCACATCGATATAGGTATACAATGAGAGGTTACCCAGAAGATGCTAATGAATCCTCCAGGTAAGGCCATCCATGAATATCTGTATCTTCTTCTCCTCCATAGGTACCTCAGATGGTACCAAATTAACTAGCATGGTGAACTCTTCCTTGTATTCAGCTACGGTACTCCCCTACTAGCTGTGGTTTAGTAGTTTCCACCTCATCTCAGTCTAAACGGCGAAAAGGAAGTATTTGCGGTCGAACCGCACCCGGAAGTCCTGAATAGTGAAGACATCTCTCTCCTCAGCAGTAGTAATAGACTCCCACCACTGCAGCACTGCTCTAACTAGCTTAAACGTAGCTAACATATTCCTCTGTACATCTGTTCAGTCATACATCCTCAAGTTCCTATGGATGTCCTCCTTTCATTGGCTCGCCACTACAATATCAGATCTCCCTACAAACTCCAGAAGATGTGCCTTCTGGAAGGAACCTCTAACACATTCCCAAGCAGATGGGAATGCATGAGCTTGAACTGGGGCCACCACCGGTGCTTGAGGTGGCACGTGCTGCACTACTGCCAAAGCTGCATTTATCGACTATTCTACTATAGCGGCAACTTCACTGGCGTTCATAGTACCATGAACTGGTGCTAGTTGAGGCTCGGGTTGGGCACCCCTGGTAACTCGTTATGCACATCGAGGAGGCATCTGAAATGAGAGAGAAGATTTATACGTCTACAGTTAATGTCTTAAAATAGCTGAAGACATAAAATGCACAAAAGAATACAACAATCCTAGAATATAAGGTTCTATATCAAAGGACGTTACTCGGAAAGCAATAACAAGCCGTACAGATCCTAAGGACTCCAGAACCCAATGCTTTGATACCACCTGTGACACCCCGACTAATTAAATACTAGGTAGCTACTCCTTTATCTCATTAATACATAATATCAAGTTGGTTCAGCATCACTGCCGAAAATATTTTTATTAATCACTAGCCACCTAATATTTAAAAAGAGTGATGTCAAATTTTATTAATTAAATTAACCATGAACCAAATAATTTAAAACATCATTTAACAATCGTATAATCAATCTCATATAAATAACCAACGAAATGAAATAAATTGACGTCTCGAGTAAACACCCCAATAACAATAGCAGCAGAGTTAAATAAACCCAATATAACTGTTTGAATAAAAATAAATAAATACAATAATTGAAATGAAATAGATGACTAGACTACTGTCTCTAAATAGAAATGGGCGACATGCCCTTAAAGATGCAGATACTCCCTGAATAGAAATTAAAGGAATGTGGAGGCGTCAAATACTGAGGTCCTGTAACTTCCACAATAGCTACAGCACGACAATAAAATGGAACTCCTATGCTTGGCGTCCCTATGGCTGGGCACCTAAAAGGTTTTTACAAGAAAAATAGCTTTGAAAGCAAACGGGTCAGAGCCCGAGGTGAAAATATTTTTAAAACAACAAGTGTTTAAATTACAATTTGAACAACATATATATTAAACATGTTAGTCATGTGCCCTCACTTGAGAATCTCACCCCTCAACTATTGTGCATGTCTAACGCATATTTATAAACCCTTATACGCAATTACTAGTTACACTATCTAGCCTAACAGTCTCTATTCATTCTATAAGTAATCGGATTACCTTATGTTTTTACTTGCTAATCCCCAATTTTTAAATACTATCACATTCCGTATTTCATTAACCGAATACACATAATTTAAAACCCAGGTTTATTTCTCTTGTACTTTCATTATCTTGGAACCTCATCTTATCTTTTCTACTTAGCAACACAATTAAACAAATACAAGCATATATATATATATATATATATATATATATATATATATATATATATATATATATATACATATATACAACACCCCTAGGCTGAGCTGAGGTGCATACATACTCTGCTATCAAGTTTCAATACATCACGTATGCGAGGAACACAAATTTTGAATCTCTCAGGAGCCGAATCAAAACAAATCACACATATTGTAGGAGAACATATTTCACATACCCATGGGTCATGCACATACCTATGCTCCCATGGTCAGCTGACTTATTAACTCACAAATAAGTCTTCACAGTCCTATGTTCTTAAGGTACCAATCTAAATCCCCCTGAAGGCACATAAAGATAAGATGGTCCGTTCCCAAAAATTAACCTCCCGTGATAGCAAGTATGGTAGGTATGTCATACACACAAAAATCCATTTACTAAGTAGTCACACAACTTATATAAATATCATATCAATATAGGTACATTTCAGCCCGATATTATAGTCTCACACGTATCATAGTATTATCCTGATTATCTCACATAACATGTTTATCATGATAACTCTCGTCGTATAATTCTGAGTACTTAAACCTAACCCCAAAAATTACTAAGCCTCCAGCTCGTCTCTAAGGTTATCTCAGTAATTCATGGCCCCCTTACTACTGCTCCCAACCTTAAATTATTTCTAACCGAATCAAATTCTCAATATACACACTTTCGAATCGCATATATTCGATTAATTACTCTACTTTTCCCCCAAGTCAATCCCATATGCACTAACATTTCTCGGGTCCTAAGTGTATCCTAGTGGTCTCCCCTAAGTCCCAACGTGTTAAATCAATCATCTCTAATAAGTTCTAAATTTTGGATATCAATCAATTTAATAAGGGAAAAATTCACATTTTCTAGAGATGTCAATCGATCGAAGAGATGGGTGGATCGATCGACATTCTTGAGTTGATCGATCAATCAAATAGTTTTCTGCCTAGAATTCTTTTAACAATTACGGGTTTCCTATTTTTGCACTTCCAATTCTCCATTATAACGTTACAAACTCCTAAACAAGTATATAGATCATTACACCAACATAGATATGCAGTTTTTAACGTAAAAGAATCATCAAATCCTTACTTAGTATTGATTTCTTTTATTAAAAGCCATGAATATTTCTATAAACCTAGTTCTTCAAGATTTCTTCAAAAGCATCTTAAATTTCAGACATTTCTCGTAATTTACAACACTAAGATTGTGATTTTGTAAATCCATAATTTCAAGAAACTAATCTACATGAAACATGCCCTTATTCAATGATTAATTCTCCAATTTCACAATATTTCTATTTTACATCATTTGCCCACAATTCTAAATTATCATGTAATACATATGCCTTAAATCATTGCAAGATAAATCACTTGCCTTGAATTAGAGATTCTAATCATTTGGAGCAGATGGTATGGGGGTAATCCTCTCTTCCTGATCTATTCGGTGGTGATGACGGTGGTGCAAATAGCCTCTAAGTGGTGGTTCTTCTTTGGAAACTTACTCATCTTACTCTCTAATGGCCATTTGTGAAATTTGATTATGAAACCCTAAGGACCCTAAGTGTTTTCTGATATAATCAACCTAAAATTTGTGGGTTACTATTCCTTAAAAGTCAAAATGACTAAAATACCCTCCCGGGTTGTCGGTTAGGCCTAAAATGCCCCGAGACCCAAACTAAACCCCAACTAGTGTTTTATGGCTATCTCGACCCTTCCGAACACGTTGACGCACTCAAAATGACCATACGGATGATATAAAAAAAATTACTCATAATTCCATTAAATTGAGCCCTGACATGACTGAGACGCGCGTCCCAACTTAATTATCGAAACTGTCGTATTTTCAACTCGCGATAATTTTAATAAATTCAAAATCATATATTACTATACTCGTTCAGTAATATTCAACATAATTGTCATAATTAAATACTAATTCTCTCCTCTCGCAGTGTTTAAATCCGGATTAATTTTTAATTAATTATCTCATTTAATTCAATTAATCCCAATAAATAAAATCAATAAAAAAAATACGGGGTTTCACATTTGATTCTCATGGAAGTGAGGTATTAGAGATGTTTTATTTTATTAAACATGCTATTATTTTATATTGGTTTTACATACTTCGTTTTATTTTTGTCGTTATATTGAGAATATTACCAAATATTTTTTTTTTTATTTCTGTGATTTTTGTATTAGTCCCGATCAATCTATTTATGGATTATGCAAGATATCACACTCATCGATCATGAAGAGAACCATTGACGATCAAAGAACTAACGAAGAAATCATTAACAACCCAGATTTTTAAAGGGGTATTTTTTTAAACTAATTTTGGAAAAATTCGAGGAAAATAAATTTTTGGATTTAATTATTTTTAATAATTAAATATGTTGAGTTTTATTTTTTTGAAAAGTGGAATTTCAATCGATTTTGGATTTGGATTTAAAATGAAGTTTATAAAGAGTTTTTAAGATTTAAACCTTTTATTTTTGTTGAATTGTGATATTCATTGGAGTCCTGAAAAATTATTTGAATCTATTATATTGATTCATTGTGATATATTATATTGTTGATTTGAGCATAGAGTCATGATATTTTAATATGGCACGGAGAATGGGCACCCGCCAAATGTCCAAAAATTGTTATATGGCTTTGAGATGCCTAGGGGAGGTGAGGTGAGGCCTGGTGACCCATTGATGTATTGTTGAGAAATTAATATTGATATTATGCTCAAGTACTGCATTTGAATTGTATATGCGGATTCGTATTGTTACGATTTATTCATCGTGCTAATTATTTTTTTGAGCATCTATTCCTGTCATATTGTGTACCTCCCCACATTTTTTTTTAGCGGCAGGCTAGCGTGGATTGGGACGTTATGGACTATTTTGGAGAATTAGTTTAGAGCTTGTATTGGAAGATTATTTTTTGATGAATAAATTAGTGGTGTAATTATAGTTGGATAATTTTGTATTTGGGGAGAACATTATTGTAATCATTATTGTGGAAGTATAAGAATTATGGATTTGTTATATTTAAATTGAGGAAAATAGATGCTCTATGCTGATCGTTGATGGTTTTAGTGTAGTTTTTATCGTAGTAGCATGCCGCGTGTCTCTTCTCGGGTGCGCGGGGTGTTACAGATGGTATCAGAGCTTAGTTATACAATAACCCTCGGGTCTTGGGTTTTGGGTCTAGTATGCGCGTTAGACGAGTTCTCTTTGGAGATAGAAAATTTTTGAAGACGTGCTAGGCATCATGGTGAAGATGTTTATAATTCATTTCAGGATTTTAGTTTTGTAATTTTGGGGAAATAGAATCGAGTAGCATTTTATTTCGAGCGTTAGGTTTTGTCAAATTTTGAGGATGAAATTCCTTATTAGTGGGGAAGTATGTAACAACCCGGATTTTAAAGGGTTATTTTTTTAATTAATTTTGGAAAAATACGAGGAAAATAAATTTTTGGATTTAAATATTTTTAATAATTAAATATTTTGAGTTTTATTTTTTTTAAAGGGTAATTTCAATTTTGGATTTAAAATGATGTTTATAGAGAGTTTTTAAGATTTAAACCTTTTATTTTCTCGCACTGACGGAGTCGATTTACCTGCTCGATCGATCGATCGAACAAGCCTAGATTTGAGTCAACAGATCTGCTTTTAAAGAGTTTGGGTCTTTTCAAATTCCTCTTTTCACTCATATAAATAGAGGTCGTGGGTAGGAGTTTTAAACCAACTTTTTATCACCTCAAAAATGCAGTAGACCCGTTATATTTCCTCTCCCTCTTTATGCAAACCCTAACCCATATTTTATTCAATGTTCAACATTAGATTTGGAGGCCTATTTGGAGTTATCTCTGTTGGGGCTAGAACATGATTTAATTATTTTCGCGAGAGGAACATAGTGGTGTGATCAGATTTTGAGGCAGAATTTATTTGACGATTCATGTGATGATTTTGAGGTACGGGACTTACACAATATGCTCATAAATTCTCTCGAGAGTATTCCGCTTGTTTTCTGTGTCAATTGCACTCACGTTGAATTGTGATATTCATTGGAATCCTAAAAAATTGTTGGAATCAATTATATTGATTCATTATGATATATATATATATATATATATATATATATATATATATATAATATTATTGATTTGAGCATAGTGTCATGAGATTTTAATATGGCACGGAGAATGGGCACCCACCAATAGTCCAAAAACCGTTATATGGATTTGAGATGCCTAGGGGAGGTGAGGTGAGGCCTGGTAAACCATTGATGTGTGGTTGAGAAATGAATATTAATATATTGCTTGAGTATTGCATTTGATTTGTATATGCGAATTCGTATTGTTGCGGTTTATTTATCGTGCTAATTATTTTTTGAGCATCTACATATTATGTACTTCCCCGTATTTTCTTTTTTAGGCTATCGTGGGTTGGGACACTATGGACTATTTTTAAGAAATATTTTAGAGCTTGGATTGGAAAATTATTTTTCTGATGTATAAATTAGTGGTGTAATTATAGTTGGAGAATTTTGTATTTTGGGAGAAACATTATTGTGGAAGTGTAAGAATTATGGATTTGTTATATTTAAATTGTGGAAATAGATCCTCTATACTGATTGTTGATGGTTTTAGTCTATTTTTTATCTTAGTAGCATGCGGCGTGTCTCTTCTCAGGTGCGCGGGGTGTTACAAAATCATAAGTCCTGACCACAACCTGGACGAGGAACGAAGAGAAAGTGACTTAATCAAACTGGCATCCTACCCAAAGCTGTTGGCCAAGAAGTACAACAAAAGCATCAATCCGAGGAAGTTTTAGGTCAGAGACTGTGTAGAAGAAGGTTTCACCAATGCAAGGAATTCGTCAGAGTCATTAGAGATGACCTCCAAGGATCCTAGCATCTGGTTAAATGTAGGGCAAGGAGAACCTAGGTCCTGGAATGCAACCAACTTTAGGAAATTTTATTTCTAAAGCTTTTAACATTTTTGTCATTCCAACTTCTTAGATATTTAAAGATTCAATTAATTCAATTAGCAACCTTATTGTTCTAAATGGCTGGTCAACATCGTTAAAAATTAATTATAATTTTCAATATAGCAAGGACATCATCATTACAAATTTATTCGATCAAGTTATGTTCATCCTTTTGATGCCATAATAGGATTACCCTTAATCGTATATTAAGGTTACATGTTTTTGTAACTAACAAATATGACAATATCTATAATTTCCCAGGCAAGAAAAATAACCACGCGAGATCATTAGGAATTAAGTGTCCCGACTTTGGTCAGTTAAAATCCTGAATGGGTGGATGCCTTATGACCAGGTGCGTTTTTTCCATAGTTTGTTCTAGGCCTAAGGAGGTGTGACGACACTATCCTTATAAGTAAAACAAACATTAAAAACATGATTAGCATAAAAAATGAGAAATAAAAGATATGAAATTGACTAATAGCTGCATTTATAAACATTGTCTCAATTGTAAAAAACAGTAGCAAGATCAACAAAATTACAAAATGAATATACACAAGGACACAAAATGATGAAAGTAACTGTAACACCCCGCGCATTCTGGCATCATCCGCCGCCAAATTATGTCGGGCGTTACTAAATAAAATACCAGTCGCAGCATGTGACATAAATATGAGACATTTAAAACTTTAATCCACCAAATATATAATGAAATTAAATCTAATGAGTATATAAAAACATCCAACCAATAATATCCATCACCATGCTATTCTCCAAAATAAGACCAACTCAATTTTTATAAAATAATATCCAATAAATAATCCCACTACAAATCTCGAACTGAAATCCCCAAATAACTATGAAACCGAATGGCCCTCCAAAAATTCATAAATAACTGTCTCAAAATAAAATGACGGAATGGAAAGTAAATCTAAAATACTAAAGAAGATAAAATAAACCTCCAGTTGCGCTCCAAAGATCTCCAATACATCCTATGCAGCTATTACATCAACTGTACTTAAAATGTTAGTCAATGCAATGGGTCGGAGCCCACCGCAAGAATACTAGCTACTCCTCCCAATTAGGGTCTGTAAACCCAAAAAATAGCATTATACATGATAAACATCACAATAGAGTATTTTAAATTAAACAGGATATATATTAGCAATGCGAGTAAAAATAAATACCACAATCTACCTACAACTAAACCACCCCAACGGTTTAAGTCCAATTACTTAATTTCATCAATGATATAAACCTTAGCTCTTATTTTTACTTATTTTAATTATACAATTATTTTTACTCATGCGGCGCCACTATGACCAGTCGATCCCTTATCAGTCCTGCACACATTCTTGGTGCACTTAAAAATCTACACATCACACTCATTCCCCTCACTATAGCTAGTCAACCCGATTTTTGTCATCTCTGCACATATTCGTGATGTTCCACACATGACACGTCACTATAGCCAGTCAGTTCGTATTCTGGTGACACCCTGCCTATTCTAATCCTAGAAGATCAGTCCATAATTAAATTAACCAGAATCATTAATGGTTTCATTCTTATCATCATTGTCGAAAACTTATTATTTACTAATCACCTATGTCAAATTAAGTTGGTGCAAAAAAAATTTATGTTATTATTAATACATGCAACAATAATTTAAATGAATTAAACCAATCATACATGAATCTAATCTAAACAATCCCAAGACATATATAAATAATTAAATAAAGGAAACCGAATAAACCATCAGTTCTCTTAGTAAAAAAATCCAACCACAATTTGAAATAAGTAATAAAATTTTTAATACAGTTTGAGGCATTACTGAAATAAATAAATAGTCTGAAGGAAACACACCCAGATGAACTGAAAATGAAATCTCCTATCTAGAAATAACGAGCTGGAGTGTCTCAGAAAATATCCTCCAAGCCTCCACACTAATGCATCTACATGTCACTAGATAGGATCTCTAAGTTGAGCATCCCTGTGGCTAGACATCTAAAATATTTTCACACGGGTCAGAGCCCAAGTAAAACATTTTGAAAATATTTAACAAGTATTTAAATCACTTATTTATTACACATGTATTATTCACGTACACTCACTTGAGATTCTTGCCTCTCAACTAATGTGCACGCCTAACGTATTCTACCTAATTAGTATCCCCTGCCCAGCTAGCTAAGGTATCTGACTACTCTCGATAAGTCTAATTCTCACATATATTCCCATACTATTCGGTACTACGGTTTCAATAATATATTATTTATTCTCATTTTATTTTTGAGCCACTTATTTAAATTTCACCATTTAATTTCTTTTTTAGATATTCATCATCAATCAATTCTAATGTTTCACATAAGTAGGTATATTACACGGGGATATATAGTCACATACAATATATACAAACATATATTACCCTCAGAATGGTCCCTCATGATGCTAGCATACTCTGCTATCAAGTCCATGTACCTCACGTACTCAATAAAGGACTATTGGTTCGGCATGTTTCTTCGAAACCAAAATAAATCAACATCATAGTGGATGCAAACACGATTTTAAGCCTTTGGGATAAGCACATATCTAACGTACCCAAATGACCTACCAATCCTACTAATACACGACACATAGTGGACCGTCCTAAGTTCCATGCTCCGGGGCACTAATTCAGACCTCACTGGAATCGTCATGGTGGGATCACCCTCTACGCGTAAACCTCCTGATAGCAAGTAGCGTAGGTATGTTCACACACATAATCAAATCATATCTATAGGTATTCACACAACCTATTTATATATTATTCAGTAAGTGTACACACAACCACATTTCATCAACTCGTACGTAGTATATATTTCACTCTTATATTCAATATACCATAATTTTCAATTAAACTTCCATTTCACATAATTTTGATTATCTATCACTACTCCAAGGGTCCTATTTACCCCTTACTTAATATCACTAGTTTAAAATACGAATTTTCGGCTCCAAGATCTACAACTTATGGTCGTTAAAGTGACACACCAATCGCGTTCGAACAATTTACACCTTCTTGAGGTTCAAGCCATTTTAAAATAACCACATAGTTCATCATTTAAGTATAGAACAATAATCAAAATCAATCAATCGACACAACCTCCAATGGAACTACAAACCAAAAATAACATTTCATAAAAAAATTCCCCACGAATCTGCCTAGATTTTTAAAATGCAGTTTTGAGGCATTTCAGAGCCGTTTTTGGAGAAAACGTATCAGTGAACAAAATGCAGAAAACAGGACTTTCTACGAGGTGTTGCGTACAAAATAGCCATTTTCGGAACTAAAACAGGGCAAAACTTTTTTTAAGATGACAATTTAAGTTTTTAATGATTCCTAATTTACCCAATTTCACAGCCTTCTCAAATTTGTTCTTCAATTCACTCCCTATAATGATGTTATTGCATTTGGATATAGATGGAGTGTATCATGATCTAAATCTTATAACTTCTGATTTCATTTTATTTATACAAGTGGGTTCATTCTACATCCAATCCAATTCCCAATCACGAGGTATATTCATCAAATCACAAAATATCATCCATTTTACAAAATTCAAAGGCCCTACTCTACATGGGTATTATAACTCAAAAAAATTTGCAAGATAAATACTTGCCTTATATTGGAGTGGTCTGATTTTAATCCTCTTTGATGAAGCTTCTCTTCAAATCCTTCTTCCAAAAGTGGTTATGATGCTAAATTGAGCTCGAATTCTCCAAAACCCTTGCTTGAGCTCCAAGAAAAACTCTTCCTCTCCTTTATACTAGCCTCAAATTGTTTTCTAATATCTTTATTCTAGCCTCACATCACCACAACTATATATAATACTCAAAATCCCAAAATTCTCTTAACCCTAGGTTATATTACTAAAATTCCCTCTCGGGTTGTCAATTATGTCTAAAATTGTCCCAGGATCCAAACTACACACCCAAGGATACTATTTTAACTGTTTTGACCCTTATGGACTCAATCGTAACCTCAAAATCATCATCCGAGTTACTCACAATTTATTTTCTATCTCTACCTTATTTAGTCCGCTCACGACATTCGGTTGAGATATCGTACTATCGCGTCACTATCACTCTTTGTGACATCAATTATATAATTACTATTCACTTAATAATTTTTTTATTTAATAAAAATTAATCCTTTCTCTCCGATTAATAATTTAATCACCCATCATATTTAGTTTCCATTAAATTACGTCACACGTGTGATTTAAATTTTAACCAAATTAATTCATTTTTATTTCTTTAAAAATACGGGTTGTTGCATACTTCCCCCCTTACAAGGAAACTTCATCCTCGAAATCTAGACATACTTGTTGTAAATAACTATCACTGCTGCTCACACAAATCATCCTCCCACTCCCAAGTCGACTCGTCTACATGATGGTGCCCCCTTGAACTCTAACTAAGGGTACCACCTTTGACCGCAGTTTAGGCTCACTATGATCAAGTATCGCCACTGGTCTCTCCTCATATGAGATTTCGGGCAACAATTCGATCTCCTCTAGTGGAATTATGCTAAAAATCTCCCTCACTTGGTCGGTATCTCTTCAGCAATGATATGTGAAACACGTCATGAATCCGCGGAAGTTGCTCTGGTAATCCCAACCTATAAGACATTGGTCCCACCCTCTTAAAAATAAAAAATGGTCCAACATATCTCGGTGCCAATTTCCCTTTCTTTCCAAATCTCATAACTCCTTTACTAAAAGACGCTCGTACCAATACCTGGTCACCCACCTCAAGCTCAGCATGTCTCCTGTCTGCATCTATGTAACTCTTCTACCTTTCTTGAGCTATCCGGATGCACCCTCGAATCAACTCAATCTTGGCAATGGTGTCCTAAATCATCTCTAGACCCAATAATTTATTATCCCTTACCACTAACCAGCAAGTAGGCGGACGAAAAGGCAGACCATACAGTGCCCTGAATGTTGCCATGTCGATAGTATATTGGTAGAAGTTATTATAGTCAAACTCCACCAAAGGAATATATTATTCCCATCTACCTTTGAAGTTAAGTATACACATTCGCAACATATCCTCAAATAACTGATTAATCCTCTCAATCTTCCCATAAGTTTGTGGGTGTTACGTTGTACTCAATCGTAAATCTGTCCTCATTGCCTCCTGGATACTCTGCCAAAAATAGGATACAAAATCTTATCCCGATCAAACACAATATTAAGCGAGACCCCATGTAACCGTATTATCTCAGCAATAAATAACTATTCATACTGCTTTGTCTCAAAGTCAATACAAACTGGAAGAAAATGAGCCACCTTGGTCAACCGATCCACTATCACCCATATAAATTTGTGACCTCACTGTGATAATGGCAACCTAGTGATAAAGTCCATGGATATTGATATGCCCTAAGTGCACCCCTCGGCTCAAAGACATCAACCTCGGCCATGGAGATGACCGATATTGGAGGGGCCTTAGATCAATAACCAACGGTCTCGTCCTAAGCAAGGTTGGCCATGGTCGACGTTACTAACTACCTCAGAAGGGGAGGTCACCATAATCCAAGGGCGGTTATCCACCTGGTCATCCAAGGTTTGCAACCTCGGCTTGGAAGAGGTCGAGGTTGCCATCCCAGCATCACAACCAATCTCGGCTTGGGATCAGCCGACGTTCCTTCTTTGCCACCACTACCTTGGCCCAGGCCGACGTCACAGCTCAGCATGCCTTACCCCTTCTCTCTTACTGAGCCAAGGTCACCACCTCGTCCTCTTCCAGGCCCAGGTTGGGACCATTCACAGATGGTCGAGTCCTTATCAGCATATGTACTATTGGGAACACGTGTACACAATCAGTTATAACCGAATCATTCCCCTCACATGAGGGAATATTGAGGTCATCATTATCTGCATGAGATCAGCCAGGTGTCACTCTCATATTGGTTCGATCCTTATGCACATGTTCATTGCATGCTTGGGGGGTACATTACACCCCTAGGCACTATTTATAGAGGTCATCCTCTACCCTGTAAAAGGTTCGAAATTAGCAGCCCTAGCTGAAATTATGTCTAAATATACAGTAGAGAGAGAAATCTTGAGAGATTATATCCATGGCCATTAGAGCCCTCATACAGTGATATTAACCACACACCTTCACAGTGGACGTAGGCCTGATTGGCTGAACCACTTATATGATTGTGTTCATCCTCTTCTCCCCACCTCATTATCTTACATTTACTATACTTGTGCTGCCATTGTTATGTACTGAATTGATCTTACAAACACCTTGAAGGGTGGTGCAATTTACAGCATCATCATTTTGGCGCCATCTGTGGGAATTGAAAAGCTATCTCTTCCTCATTTGTTGCTTAAACTCACCGAAGACTCTAGTGGTGAACCAGGCTTTACCCCCTTGCGTGGAGCTGTTTCACCATTGAAAGAGGTCCTGTAAGGTATTAAGCTCATCTACTACACCAGCTCTTTAGTGCTAACACATGGCACCGGAATTACCACCGCCTCGTCCGCCCCCTGGGGGTGGTAGACCTAGCTCTAGCCAGGCACCGCCTCAGTCCGAAATGGCGGAAGTGGTTGCAGCCTTGAGATCTTTAGCCGCAACGCAACAAGTAATGCAGGAGCAATTTACACAACTCAGCCAAAATATGATGTAACAACCCAAAATTTTGAGCGACTATTTTATATTATTTTGCCTGATGGGCTAATTTTATAAAATAGGGGAAGTTGGAGTAAATATTATTTCCCGTAAGATTTAGGGATAATAATTACCATGTTTTGTCTATTTACCGTTATGAGAAGGTAAATAGCATTATATTGTGATATATTGCATCGTTGTATGTAAAACGACGGTTATGACCTATACTTAAAGTTGGGTAAAATTAATGAAATAAAATGAAATTGGAACATAAAATTTGTTCACATTACTCCGAATGCCCAAATAGGGGGTGCGGTTGTTTTTAGAATTGTCGAGATAGTCGAAATAAGTGTCAAGTTGTATTTTTGAGTTTCGGGCACTTTTGGGGTGTTATGACTCAATTAAGTGGTTACGGGCCATTTTAATGGTGTATTAACAATTAAAAGAGGGGAAATTGTGTTTTAAGACCCGTTTAAGTCTCCCCACCCCTTTTATTTCCCTATCTTGTGTTAGAAGCCAAGAGAGAGAGAGAGAGAAGAGAGAGTTGGCAGAAATGGGAGAAAAGAGAGAAATGGAGATTTGAGGCCGGAAATCGTTGCCACCGGAGGAGAATCCGAGACTACAAACACAAGGCAAGTTTCTTACTTGCTAGATATTGATTTAATGTGATAATTTGCATGTATAGTTAGGTTTTTGGAGATATAAACCATAAATGGGTTTTTGTTGGTTTTTGGTGTTTAATCCCTTAAATCCTAGTTTTAACTTGATTTGAGGATTATATATTGGTTATTAATTGTGTAGAAACAATTTGGGAGAATTAGTTGTTGTTGAGGTTGGTTAAAAATCAAAGATTTGAGGTTTAGGGATTTTAGGGTTTATACAACCCGTAGCCCAAATTGGGCAAAACTGCAGGAACGAATCGATTCGGCCCTAGGGGCGAATCGATTCGGATAAGGGGTAGGCTACAGGTCTGGGAGACCGAATCGATTCGGGTTAAGGCTGAATCTATTTGGCTATTACAAAATGTCAGTTTTACTCACCGAATCGATTCGCTTTTTGGGCGAATCGATTCGCAACCAGGGGCTGACTGTTTTTGGTGAGATTTTTCCTAGTTTGTTTTAGCCCTTTTCTTTTTGGTCCGAGGTTTAGGACCCTTCCTTTGGGAAGTAAAAAGAGTTCCTAGAGGGTTTAGTTCGGTAGACTAATATCCTAGGATAAAATGGGATGATTAGGCTTACCACGAGGGCTAGTTTGTGTAGTTAAATGTGCGTATGATATAGGAAGTTAACCTAAAGATAAATTGGAGATAAAATGTGAATGTTGGGACTTTTTGGAGTCTTTTATCTAGGGAGACTCACTTTGATGGTTCATGAAATTATTTGAACTCTTGGAGGCTAGTTTGAGGATAATAGCGCTTCGGGTCTTAGGTCATTAATAAAATATGACACTAAGAATAAAAAGACATGCTAATATGTGGTACTAAATGATTATGTACAAATGAATGATTTTTTAGAACATATAAGTGAATGTTTTCAAAAGGAAAAAGTAATATTTTTCATAAATGTTAATTTGCGGATACACACCTCTCTAAATCGCTATCATAAGGGAAGTTGCGCGCACGTGGTGAAGCCCCCTAGCTATTGAATGCTGGGTGGATATAGTCCCTAGGCCATATGGGCATTTGTTGTACTACGCTGGTTAGGTGATTCCGGATGTGGTCATGACTATCCCGCAGGCATATGGACACTTCCCGACGTTGGTAGATTCCCAGGTTGTCTTGTTTGATAAGCCCTGGAAGATGATAGCCATTTAGAGGGGCGTCCAGTGGGAAAATCCGGAGGGACGGTCTTCGATATGTTAAAGCAATCCATGATAATGAATTGGATTTAAATACATTTCCCGGATGGAAGAAAAGAAAAGGGATATATGGTTGGGTTTCGGATACATTTCCCGGATGGAAGAAGGGAGATGGAAGCATATGGTATGCAAAAGTATTTTTATGATAATAAAAATGACTTTTGATTACACTTCCTGGATGGAAGAAGGGTAATGGGATTTTATGAAAAGGGATAAAGCATTTTTATGATAATAAAATTTGCTTTAAAAATGTATTTCTCCTGGATGGAAGAAAGGAAATAAAATTTGGTAAATAAGGTTTGGAAATGAGATTAATTGGTAAACATTTGATAAAATTAATTTACCATACATGCATATTCCTAAAGAAAGAAATAGGAATTGTGCCCCTAGGTTGTGGATGGATTTATTTTATGTCTCCGTGAGTAGCTGTAGATGACCTCCCATGCATATGAATTTATATATAAATTTATTACGTACTGAGGGTCTAATGGATCTCAACGATCAACCTTGCCTAAGTAGTAGTGTATTGGGGGGGCTCCTTGTTTGCATTTTGCTTTATGAGACACCCCACGCACGAATAGGGCATAGTGTTGAGACTGGGGAGAAGTTAGCCCTTAGTACTTAGGTTAACTAGAGCATCTCATGATATTGCGTTAGGTTGTGCTTCTAGATTGAGAGGTGAGAAATATTATGTTAACTACGAGAGAATTACGCACTTAACTGTCATGCATTTTAGTCACATGGGAATCATATCAAATCAGGCCCTGACCCGTCTATATTTCCTTATTTTTGCATATACTCCTTGTCGTACAGGTGCTCTACTGCATGGACACCCATATTTACATTTCCATTCCGGTTGCCATGGAGCTACAGCACATTGGGGATGTTGTAGGTTATTTGTATTAGAATCTTCATTCCATTCTACTCTAGTTATGTTTAGTTTATTTATTCGGGCGTCTTGCCCAAGCTTTTCACACGTTTCTTATGATGTAATATTTAATGTGTAATACTCGGTGTAACTAATTGAATTGGTCTGTTCACCGACAGCTTATTCGGTGATTATTTATTATATTGTCATTCTTTATTCGTTGATTTTTGATATCCACCGTTTTTGCATATGGGATTGTCTAAGTGTTTTCTTTTACTTTCAAAATTTTAAATTTGACAGTCCATTTTCTAAAATGATTGGTGGGTATCTCGTACTATTATTTTAATCGACAGTGATGCTGAGAATGGACCATCTATGATTCCTGTGATTATTAGAGTATTGGGCTAGCCACCTATTATTTTAGTAGGCGTGTTGTCACAGATGGTATCAGAGCATCAGGTTCTAGAGTCCTTAGGAATCTGTGAGGACGTATTTCGCCTTTAGCGTTTCTTATGATTTGATATAGAGCCCTAAGATTAAGATCATTGATCTCTCTTGTGAGATGTCTTCTCCTGCTAAGATACGAGAACCCTGAAGATCTTTTGCGCGTTTGTGTGAGACTTGTAAGTCGTTAGATGAATGGCATCAAGGGATGTCGTTGTGAAGGCATTTTGAGATGGGATTACTAAGAGCTGTAAATGGTAGCTGGGGATGAGGGTCACTTTAGAGGTCACTCCATCCGTAGCATCATTTTAATATTATTTCCGTGAATACTAAGTACAGTAGATAGAGTTTTCCAAGTACCGTTGCAAGTAGAGAGTGGTACTAAGCTTGGGGATTCCAAGCTACATTAAGTTGGAGTTGAGAGGTCCTTGACGAGGACCCCCTGTTGAAGCCCGGTCGGATGGAGAAAGTGTAATCTCATTCGGTGAGAACATAAGGCCCGAGAGTTTTGGCCTAGAGAAGGGTATAGAAATGTCCAGGTGCAAAGATTTGAGGTAAATCTTTCACCCATAGATTTAAGATTGAAATGGCGGATATGGTAGTCGCCTTATTTTGGTGGAACGGGAGGTTTTTCCCATAGAGAAACCCGTTAGATATTTTCAGTAGCGAGTTTCTCTGGGATGTCAGGAATGATGAGAAAGTAGATTCTCAAATATTCACGTGAGGTTCGGTCAGAGGTCGACCGTGAATAAAGGGTGTTACAGTTAAGGAAGCTGTGCACCGAAATAAGGTTGGTACAAGGGAGAGAGAGCCTTTTAATGGAAATGATAGGCTCATAAGTAAGTGTTGCTAACACTTTTGGAAAAGTAGTGTTCATGGGACCCTAACGGTGGACATCCACCCGGGGAAAACTCATTGAACTAAGGCCCGGGAGGCTAGTAGAATGTTCTCTTTGCTAAGGAAGTTAAGGGAACTACTCGTTTTGATCTTGTCGATTGAAGATAACAGGCAAGGATGGGATGCCTAGTTGGGGCATTGATGGAAGTAGTTTGGTTCAGATAAGACTAGAATAATGTGTCTTGGAACCATTAGTCGTGGCCAGGGTGATTGGCAAGGATGTTTGCGGGAATCCCACCTTAATTAAAGGTGGTATATTCCTTATGATAAGATGGTGTAGTCTTGTATTAACCCTAGATTCGGGTGTGTATATTGAGCTTGTGGTGGTAACCATGTTATTATATAGAGTGCCTATAGGACTTCCATGGTAGGGAAGTTTTATATCTTTCCTTCACTCGTTATGAAGCGAGTGATGATACTTTAAAAGGATATATGTGGTATGTGCTACTCTTATTATATGTATTATACAAGTGGAGCTATTTTGGTTTAATTGGAGTGATAGCAAGTGAATAAATAGAGAGGCTATCCTATTTCTAGTTCTAAATAAGAACTAGTTGTTCTATACCATCTCTCCTGGATACAGGTTGAGACTCTATAGAGGTGGTTTACGGTATGTAGGTAGTTTTCATTTCTGGCTTTGTTTGTTTTGTTTGATTGTTTGTTTGCTTTGCTTGTGTATGGTGTTGATTTATCTCCACGACCAACAAGTTAAGGGGATTGTGTCGGAGGGGTTCCTTGTTTGGATTTTTCTTTGCGAGACACTCCGCGCATGAACCTTAACGACGTTGGGAGTGGAGAGATGCTATATTTATTTTCCTTTCTTTTCTTTCTTTTTATGCTTGAGAGATGGGTTGGAAGGTTTAGCCGAGAATCACGTAATTGAGTGATTAGAGGGCTAAGTTGATGTGCAATATATGAGCGCTGTAATAGTTTTTCCTTTGATCGATGTGGGGAAGACTAAGATAAGAAATTCGGATGGAGACTTATGGTTATGACTTAATTAGAAGGCCATTTAAAAAAAAGTATTTGTGGCATCTTACAGAAAGTAAATTCCTCAATTAATTGAAATGGTAAGACTAAAAAGTAGAAGAGCATTAGTAGAGTTACGAGTTAGGACTTTAGCGGTCCCCATCATGTGTCTTCGACCATTACTTCTCGACGACCGACGATGCGAGGTAGTAGTGTAACGGGAGGGTTCCTTGTTTGGATTTCTCCTCGGCGAGACGTCCCACGCATGAAACCAAGCTAATGTTGAAAGTTGGGAAAGATCTTGGACACTAGGGATATAATTAGTATTATACTTATACGACTTCGCTAGGGTGTAGATCGACTTTAGGATTTTTAGAATGTAAGGCCCTTAGGGCATGTAACATTATTTTAGAGAGGCGGTAGAGAGTTGATCGCAATAGGTTTGTGGGTTAACTCTAAGAGGGATTAGGTCCCTAGAATGAAGAGGTATAGGATCTCGAGTGATTCAGAATGTTAGGCCGTAGATGGTGGGGCCTCTCGTAGATAGAGTGTTACATTGGTAACCTATCTTTCGGGGAGTTAAAAGGAGGAGTTGACTTTTACTCCTGTACTCGTGTTGTTAAGATCGAGAGTGGATTTAATGAACGAGTATTTGCCAAGAACAGAAAGTATTAATATGGGAGCATGGACCCATTGTTTATGTGCCTCACAAATTTGAACTTCGTGAGAAGTGTTATCCCCCGCTTGACGAAGAGTTCGTAGCGGTAGTATTCGCCTTAAAGAATTAGAGGCACTACTTCCTCGGCAAGAAACTGGTCCTTTCACGAGCAACAAGTGGGAGTTCGTAAAGGACTATCAATTGAATATTCCCTTTCACTAAGGAAATGCGTATGGGGTAGTAGGTGCACCGGGTAGAAAACCGTCGGAGATATTAGTTGAGGCTTGGAATGCCAAGGGGAAACGATCTTAACCGAGGGGATGCTATAGTAAGAGCATTCATGTCCGTGGTTTATCGATTCACCTACTAGTGTGAAGAGACTAGTGGTGGAACGAGGAAGGATGGGAGTAGTAGCTTTTATGGATCGAATTTCGGTAGAATAGTTCGGATCATTTCCTATAAGTACGGTGCCGTGTGTGTGGCCTAGTTTAGTTGGGTGTGTGCCTTGCCTGTTCATTGGAATGGAAATAGCGGACAGTATATTTCTTGGACTTGGAGTGGTCCAGGAGAATTTCTTTAAGTATTGGGCTCATTGAGACGTATACTTTCAAGCGCTCCGCCAATGCGAATAGGAGTAAGTAGTGTTGGGGTGAGCGATTATAAGTTATTGTAGTTATTCCCTAGTAAGGGTGTAACGTATTTCGGGAAGTAAGGAAATTTGTGCCGAGATGTGTAGGTATCTCCCTCCGTAGTAGAACGGTAGGATCGATAGTTCATGAGGAACAATTTGGTGTTATGTTAGAGCACGATGATGTGGACTACGATCGAATAGTAATGATCTTAGTCTTAGTCCAATGGGGACGCCGCACTTCCGAGGGGTTTGCTAGTATGATAGCACGATAGTTTGGTATAGTATACCCTTGTTATGATTATGGGGTACGCCTGAGTTTTGAGGGCAAAATTCCCCTCTAAGGGGGGGAGTCTGTAACAACCCAAGCTTTTGAGCGACTATTTTATATTATTTTGCCTGATGGGCTAATTTTATAAAATAGGGGAAGTTGGAGTAAATATTATTTCCCATGAGATTTAGGGATAATATTTACCATGTTTTGTCTATTTACCGTTATGAGAAGGTAAATAGCATTATATTGTGATATATTGCATCGTTGTATGTAAAACGACGGTTATGACCTATACTTAAAGTTGGGTAAAATTAATGAAATAAAATGAAATTGGAACATAAAATTTGTTCACATTACTCCGAATGCCCAAATAGGGGGTGCGGTTGTTTTTAGAATTGTCGAGATAGTCGAAATAAGTGCCAAGTTGTATTTTTGAGTTTCGGGCACTTTTGGGGTGTTATGACTCAATTAAGTGGTTACGAGACATTTTAATGGTGTATTAACAATTAAAAGAGGGGAAATTGTGTTTTAAGACCCGGTTAAGTCTCCCCACCCCTTTTATTTCCCTTATCTTGTGTTAGAAGCCAAGAGAGAGAGAGAGAGAGAAGAGAGAGTTGGGAGAAATGGGAGAAAAGAGAGAAATGGAGATTTGAGGCCGGAAATCGTTGCCACCGGAGGAGAATCCGAGACTACAAACTCAAGGCAATTTTCTTACTTGCTAGATAATGATTTAATGTGATAATTTGCATGTATAGTTAGGTTTATGGAGATTTAAACCATAAATGGGTTTTTGTTGGTTTTTGGTGTTTAATCCCTTAAATCCTAGTTTTAACTTGATTTGACGAATATATATTGGTTATTAATTGTGTAGAAAAAATTTGGGAGAATTAGTTGTTGTTGAGGTTGGTTAAAAATCAAAGATTTGAGGTTTAGGGATTTTAGGGTTTATACAACTCGTAGCCCAAATTGGGCAAAACTGCAGGACCGAATCGATTCGGCCCTAGGGGCGAATCGATGCGGATAAGGGGTAGGCTACAGTTCTGGGAGATCGAATCGATTCGGGTTAAGGCCGAATCGAATCGGCTATTACAGAATGTCAGTTTTACTCACCGAATCGATTCGCTTTTTGGGCGAATCGATTCGGCTGCCTGTTTTTGGTGAGATTTTTCCTAGTTTGTTTTAGCCCTTTTCTTTTTGGTCCGAGGCTTAGGACCCTTCCTTTGGTAATTAAAAAGAGTTCCTAGAGGGTTGAGTTGGGTAGACTAATGTCCTAGGATAAAATGGGATGATTGGGCTTACCCCGAGGGCTGGTTTGGGTAGGTTAATGTCCGTATGATATAGGAAATTAACCTAAAGATAAATTGGAGATAAAATGTGAATGTTGGGACTTTTGGGAGTCTTTTATTGAGGGAGACTCACTTTGATGGTTCATGAAATTATATGAACTCTTGGAGGCGAGTTTGAGGATAATAGCGCTTCGGGTTTTAGGTCATTTATAAAATATGACACAAAGAATAAGAAAGACATATGCTAATATGTGGTACTAAATGATTATGTATAAATGATTGATTTTTGAGAACGTAAAAGTGAATGTTTTCAAAAGGAAAAAGTAATGTTTTTCATGAATGTTAATTTATGGATACACACCTCTCTAAATCGCTATCATAAGGGAAGTTGCACGCGTGTGATGAAGCCCCCTGGCTAATGAATGCAGGGTGGAAATAGTCCCTAGGCCATATGGGAGTTTATTGTACTACGCTGGTTAGGTGATTACGGGTGTGGTCATGACTATCCCGTAGGCATATGGCCGGTTCCCGACGTTGGTAGGTTCTCAGGTTCTCTTGTTTGATAGGCCCTGGAAGATGATAGCCATTTAGGGGCGCGTCCAGTGGGGATACCCGGAGGGATGGTCTTAGATATGTTAAAGCAATCCTAGATAATTAATTGGCTTTAAATACATTTCCCGGATGGAAGAAGGGAAATAGGATATATGGTTGGGCTTCGGATACATTTCCCGGATGGAAGAAGGGAGATGGAAGCATATGGTATGCAAAAGTATTTTTATGATAATAAAAATGACTTTTGATTACACTTCCTGGATGGAAGAAGGGAAGTGGTATTTTATGAAAAAGGATAAAGCATTTTTATGATAATAAAACTTGCTTTAAAAATTTATTTTTCCTGGATGGAAAAAAGGAAATAAAATTTGGTAAATAAGGTTTTGGAAATGAGATTAATTGGTAAACATTTGATAAAATGAATTTACCATACATGCATATTCCTAAAGAAAGAAATAGGAATTGTGCCCCTAGGTTGTGGATGGATTAATTTTATGTCTCCGTGAGTAGCTTTAGATGACCTCCCATGCATATACATTTATATATAATTTTATTACGTGATGAGGGTCTAATGGATCTCAACAATCAACCTTGCCTAAGTAGTAGTGTATCGGGGAGGTTCCTTGTTTGGATTTCGCTTTGCGAGACACCCCACACACGAATAGGGCATAGTGTTGATACTGGGGAGAAGTTAGCCCTTATTACTTTGGTTAACTAGAGCATCTCATGATATTACGCTAGGTTGTGCTTCTAGATTGAGAGGTGATAAATATTATGTTAACTGCGAGATAATTACGCACTTAACTGTCATGCATTTTAGTCACATGGGAATCATATCAAATCGGGCCCGGGCCCATCAATATTTCCTTGTTTTTGTATATACTCCTTGTCGTACAGGTGCTCAACCGCATGGACACCCGTATTTACATTTCCATTCCGGTTGCCATGGAGCTACTGCACATTGCGGATGTTGTAGGTTATTTGTATTAGACGCTTCGTTCCATTGTACTCTAGTTATGTTCATTTTATTTATTCGGGTGTGTTGCCCAAGCTTTGCACACATTTCTTATAATGTAATATTTAATGTGTAATACTCAGTGTAACTAATTATATTGGTTTGTTCACCGACAGCTTATTCATTGTTTATTTATTATATCGTCATTCTTTATTCGTTGATTTTTGATATCCACCGTTTTTGCATATGGGATTATCTAAGTGTTTTGTTTTACTTTCAAAATTTTAAATTTGACAGTCCATTTTCTAAAATGATTGGTGGTTATCTCGTACTATTATTTTAATCGACAGTGATGCTAAGAATGGACCATCTATGATTTCAGTGATTATTAGAGTATTGGGATGGCCACCTATTATTTTAGTAGGCGGGTTGTCACATATGATGAGACCACCTGGAGTCTCACCGGAGATGATTACTCCAACGGCTATCCAGGCGCACCCAAAAGCCAAAGGGCCACCCCAGGCACCGCGAAAGGATCACCCTACGCCCCAACGAAGGAGGGACGTTGCTGACCCTAAGAACTTGCGCTTGGGGAGGCAAGGAAACCCTTGCCCTAAGGACATGTATGATGATCTAGATGCGGAAGATGTCGCGGAAGATTGTTGCGAGCCATATGAGGTTTCGAACAACACAGTTCTTCCAATCCAACGGAGCCAGGGTTGTGAAGGAAGAAGAGGTGGAGAAGCTCTACAACGAGGATCAGTTTTTGATTGATTGAGTAGAGGGTCATCCTTTGAAAGGCTCGGCCCCGTAAACGACCTGAGACAGAGGTTGTCACGGTCGAGTAGTACAGCTGGCTCATAAAGGGAAGGGAGGCAACGTTGGCCTCATCAGGGACGAGGAAGAGACCAAGAAGAGGTCAACAACAGACGTTGTACTGCGATTGGGGAACCCTCAGTCCACCCCTTGGAGGTGGCTGGGGACAACCTCGGTCAGGCTGACGATGCAAGACCATGGAATGACTCCATCCAACGTCTTGAGGATAAGATAGGAGACCTCATCAAAATTCGAGATCCACTGCAAAGAGGTTTCTCAGAAGGCTCTCCGTTCGTGGCTAAGATAGTAAGCTTCCCTACCCCAGCTAAGTTCAAGCCACCTGTAGTGACTCCCAAGTATGACGGTAGCACCAATCATGTACATCATATTGAGATGTACCAGTCAGCGGCGGATATTTACTCAATACCAGATGAGATAGAATACCGGGCCTTCTCCGGGACTTTGACGGGAGCTGCGCACATATGGTTTACTTCTCTTTCGAAGAATTCAATTGAGAACTTTAAGGGCTTGGCTAAACGATTCATTCACAATTTTTGCTTCGGGGTAAGACCTCAAAAGAAGACCACCCATCTGTTGTATGTCAAGCAAGGCAAGCATAAGAGCCTAAGAGACTACATCGCCAGGTTCAACAAAGAAAAACTTGAGGTTCAAGAGTACGAAGAGAATATTGCCATGACCGCCCTCATATGAGGTTTTTAGAAGGGGAAACTGTTGTGGAAACTTATGGAAGACCCTCCAAAGTCTATGACGGAGCTACTGGAAACTGAGGGGAAGGTCATGAACACTGAAGAGGCCATGACCGCTAAGTATGAAGATGAGAATGACGGTGGCAGCGGAAAGTTCCAAAGAAAGAAGGATGGAAAGAAGAGGCCAATTGATGACAAGTTTGCACGTTATACCCCTCTCACTGTAAGCTGCGAACACATCCTCAATGAGATCAAGAATGACCGGTCCCTGAGATGGCCAGAGAAGCTGAAGGCTCCTCCATATAAGAGGAACCAGAACTTATGGTGTGAATTCCACCAAGACCATGGCCTTATAACAGACAAGTGGTTCACCTTAAAGGATGAGATCGAGAAGATGCTGAAGTCAGGAAAGTTGAGTAAGTACATTGATAGAAAGGCTCCTAGAAAGGGAAGAGATGACCCTAAAAAGAGGAGAAACGATAGGTGTCATGAAAATTCCCCAGCAAAAAGGGGCGATGACTCGGATGGTGATGATGAAGACGATCCGGACCTTACACCGAAAGATGATAACACCCCCGTGAAGAGGGTTAGTATGATCTCCTTCAGTGTTAACACCATATGTGGAGGATTTACAGGAGGTGGTTCGGAAGTGGCTGACCAGAAATCTCATGTCGTAGAGGCCAAGTCAGTGGACAAACTTGAAATAGTAAATCTGACGTCTTTCGAGACAGTACGGAAGAGAAATAAGGTGGACATGGACACTCTCGTAGTTGGGTTCTCCTGACTCGACTTCAAAGGCATCCTAGATCCACATGATGACCCTTTGGTAATCACAACAAGAGTTCATGGATGTGAGGTGCAGAGAATTCTTATAGACGAAGGAAGTTTAGCAGATGTGATGTTCTGGCCCTGCTTCAAAAGCCTAGGCCTTAGCAGAGCTAGGTTGGTACCCTATCACCATCCGCTAATGGGGTTCAGCGATGAAAAGGTCCATCCATTGGGCATGTATGAGATGGACGTACGAATGGGCGATGAGTGGCCTAAGAGGTTAACCCGAAAGATCAATTTTTTTGTTATGGATGAAAATGTCTTCTCGACCTATAACCTCATCATAGGAAGAGTAGCCCTTAAGGATTTTGAAGCCGTGTCATCGACGGTCCACCGGATGCTAAAATTCCCGACCCCCTATGGGGTAGGGGAAATACAGGGGGACCAGACCATAGCACGAGAATGAAACTTCAACTCGGCTGAAGAGAGAGATGCTCATAAGAGTGCAACTACCACATATAATATTGATACACTTGACCCCAGAGATGAAACGAAATTGAAGACAGGAGAGGTCGCGGAAGAGGTGGAATCCATCGTCCTCAATGAGGATGAGCCAAAAAAAACCGTCCAGGTCGGCAAAGCCTTAAAGGCATAAATTAAGGAAGAGTTGATAGACTTCCTGAGGAAGAGGCAGAGTGTCTTCTCTTGGAGTCACACGGACATGCCTGGCATCAACCCTGAAGTTATGTGCCACAAGTTGAATGTGACTAAGGACGCTAGGCCAATCAAATAAATATGAAGAATCTACTCTAGGGAAAAGTATGACGTCATTCGAGAAGAAGTTAGAAAGTTGGAAGAGGCTGAGTTTATCAGAGAAGTCATATATTCAGAGTGGCTATCAAATGCAATCATCGTGCCCAAAGCCAACAAAATGGAGAATGTCCGTAGACTTCACCGACCTGAATAAGTCTTGCCCGAAAGACAGCTATCCCTTACCTCAGATTGACCAGATGTTAGATGAAACTGTAGGACATGAGCTCATGAGCTTCATGGACGCATACTCAGGCTACAATAAGATTTTTATGGATGCCGAAGACTCAGAGAAGACAGCCTTTATCACCGACAAAGGGACATATTACTACAAGGTAATGCCCTTTGAATTGAAAAATGCGGGGGTAATATACCAACGTCTTATGAATAAGATGTTTGAAGACCAAATAGGCAAGACTATGGAGGTGTACCTCGACGACATGCTAACGAAGAGCTTAAAAGCCTGCACCCACGTAGCAGACCTGAAAAAGACTTTCGATACCATGGACTTATACAAAATGAAACTCAACCCTGCGAAGTGTGTTTTCGGGGTAGGAGCTAGGAAAGTTCTTGGATTCATTGTCAATCAGAGGGGAATAGAGGCGAACCCCGAGAAAATCAAGGATTTGCTCGACATGAAGACACTAAAGAGTATCAAGGACATTCATAGGCTTACTGGAAGAGTAGCTGCACTCAACAGATTTGTTTCAAGAGCGACGGACAAGTGTCTTCCGGTCTTTAAGGTGCTTAGAAAGGCCTTCGAGTGGGGCAAAGAGTCTGATGAGGCTTTTAATCAGCTCAAGTCCTACCTCGGATCCCCCTTACTCTTATCTCGACCCATAGCAGGAGATAAGTTGTACGTCTATCTAGCAGTTTCTGAATCAGCTATAAGTGCAGCCATAGTACGGGAAGAGGTTGGGGTCCAAAGGCCTGTGTACTTCAACAGTAAGGCCCTTTAGGGATCTGAGCATAATTATCCTTGGATGGAAAAGTTGGCCTATGCCCTGATATATGCTTCTAGGAAGATGAAGCCTTACTTTCAAGCCCACTTTATGGTCATCCTCACCGACTACCCACTAAGACAGGTCCTTCATAATCCTGAGAAGTCAGGTAGGTTGATGACATGGGCCATCTAGTTGGGAGAATATGTCCTTACTTATCAGCCTAGGACGACCATCAAAGGGCAGGCAATGGTAGATTGTATCGTAGAGTTCACATGGGAAGAGGTTGAGGTTGAGAATAATCTAGAGACCACAGAAAGTTCAAACAGCAATGTCTTTTGACACCCGAAAGAGGTTATGCCCAAGAGAGTCAGAGATGGAATAGCCGAGAATGAGGAAGACCGGTACCTCTTCAGGCAGGGAATTATGTTAGAAGAGGGTTTCTCATCAGATAAAGACATCTAGAACCTCTTCGTCGATGGGTCTTCTTGCAAAAATAGAAGCGGTGCGGGCCTAATACTCTCAGACCCGGATGGTACCAACATCGAATATGCCCTAAGGTTTAACTTCAAGGCGTCAAATAACGAGTTAAAATATGAGACCATGATAGAAGGACTCTCCTTGGCAAGGACCATTGGTATAAGACGACTCCTCCTTCACAGTGACTCAAGGTTGGTTGTTAATCAAGTATTGGGGTTTTATGAGGCCAAGGACGAAAGGATGGCCAAATACCTGAAGAGGGTGAGAACGATACTCGAAGGCTTCGAAGAGGTAAAGATGAAGAGAATACCTCGGCAAAATAACAGTCATGCAGACGCATTAGCAAGGCTAGCTTCGACAACGAGGACAGATATCAGAAGGACAGTCCCTGTTGAGATCTTGCCCATAGAAACCATTGAACAAGAAGAGGTCAGTAACCCTTACCTCAATTTGAACCTAGTGGACTCATGGATGGATCCCCTTATCAGATATATCAGAGAGGGGGTCCTACTAGAGTCAAAGTTAGAGAGGAGGAAATTGAGGTACATAGCGACAAAGTTCTCAATAGTAGGAGATGTCCTGTATAGGAAGGGATTCCTACTACCTCTCCTCAGATGCATTCATCCCACAGAAGTTCCCCACGTCCTACAGGAGGTACACGAGGGTTCTTGCTCCAGTCACATAGGAGGGAGACTTTTGGCGAAGAGGATTATCACGCAAGGTTATTAGTGGCCGACCTTGGCCAAAGATGCTGCAGCCTACGTGAAGAGGTGCGACAAATGTCAAATATTATCCACTATCCCACATCAGCCTCATCAGCCTATGATGTCAATTAGTTCCCCTTAGTCATTCGTAGTATGGGGAATTAACCTAGTAGGACCCCTGCCAAGGGCTACAAATAATTACTGATTTTTGATAGTTGCCATTGATTACTTCTCCAAGTGGGTAAAAGCAGAGTCGATGATCACGATTACAGAGCAGAAGACCTTCTAATTTATTTGGAAAAACATTATATGGAGACACGGCCTCTCAAACACCCTCATTTCGGACAACGGAACCCAGTTCAAGAATTCTTCCCTGGAAAAATACTACGAAAGAGTTGGGATAAATTAATTTTTCTCTTCCCCTGGCCGACCTCAGGCAAATGGTCAAACCGAAGTCACTAATAGAACAATCCTCGACGGGATCAAGAAGAGGTTGGAAGAGGCTAAGGGGAGTTGGACTGAAGAGGTTTATGCTATGCTATGGGCCTACAGAATAACGATAAGGACACTAACAGGGGAGACCCCGTTTATGTTATCACATGGCTTAGAGGTCGTCATACCCACAGAGGTAGGTCTCCCTACTCATAGGGTTTAGACCTATGACCCCGAGAAGAATGGGAAGGAGAGAAGACTCGACCTAGACTTGATTGAAGAGAAAAGGGAAGACGCAGAAATTAGGCAAGCAGCTTACCAACAGAGAACATCAAAGTTCTACAATCAAAGGGTAAAATCAAGGCCCATAGCTGTAGGGGACCTGGTGCTGAAGAAGATGTTACAGAAGGCAAACAAGCTTCACCCAAATTGGCATGGTCCTTACAAAGTAATTGAGGAGGTTGTACCAGGAACCTACAGGCTAGAGAACCTCGAAGGGGAACCTTTTTCCAATCCCTAGAATGTTGGTCATCTAAAAAAGTATTACATATGATGTTGCAAGATCTTTCATGTAAATGTATCATCTTATGAAGAGATTATTAATAAGAAGATCTAATTCCAGTGTCAGTTCTTGGTTCATTATGCCCGAGTGGTAAATTTTATGGGGATAACATCTTAGTTTATGTCCTCATACCTTATAACATCATGATTTGGTGACAAGGTCTGAGGTCAGACATCATACTTGGATGACCTCAGAACCTAGACATCATCAATTTGGTGAACATTTTATGGGGATAACATCTTAGTTGATGACCTCAAACCTTATAACATCATGATTTGGTGACAAGATCTGAGGTCAGACATCATACTTGGATGACCTCAGACCCTTCACATCATTAATTTGGTGACAAATTATTTTATGGGGATAACATCTTAGTTGATGGCCTCAGGCCCTTAACATCATTAATTTGGTGAAAAAATATTTATGGGGATAACATCTTAGTTGATGACCTCAGACCTTATAACATCATGATTTGGTGATAAGGTCTGAGGTCAAACATCATACTTGGATAACCTCAGACCCTTAACATCATTAATTTGGTGACAAATTATGTTATGGGGATAACGTCTTAGTTAATGACCTCAGACCTTATAACATCATTATCGGTGACAAGATCTGACGTAAGACATCGTACTTGGATGACCTTATACCCTTAGCATCATGATTTGGTGACAAGGTCTGAGGTCAGACATCATACTTGGATAACCTCAGACCCTTAACATCATGATTTCTTGACAAGGTCTGAGGTCAGACACCATACTTGGATGACCTCAGACCCTTAACATCATTAATTTGGTGACAAATTATTTTATGGGGATAACATCTTAGTTGATGGCCTCAGGCCCTTAACATCATTAATTTGGTAAAAAAATATTTATGGGGATAACATCTTATTTGATGACCTCAGACCTTATAACATCATGTTTTGGTGATAAGGTCTGAGGTCAGACATCATACTTGGATAACCTCATACCCTAGACATCATTAATTTGGTGAATATTTTATGGGGATAACATCTTAGTTTATGTCCTCGGACCTTATAACATCATGATTTGGTGATAAGGTCTGAGGTCAGACATCATACTTGGATGACCTCAGACCCTTAACATCATTAATTTGGTGAATATTTTATGGGGATAATGTCTTAGTTGATGACCTCAGAACTTATAACATCATGATTTGGTGACAAGGTCTGAGGTCAGACATCGTACTTGGATGACCTCAGACCCTTAACATCATGATTTGGTGACAAGTTCTGAGGTCAGACATCATACTTGGATGACCTCAGACCCTTAACATCATTAATTTGGTGACAAATTATTCTATGGGGATAACATCTTAGTTGATGACCTGAGACCCTTAAAATCATTAATTTGGTGAAAAATTATTTATGGGGATAACATCTTAGTTGATGACCTCAGACCTTATAACATCATGATTTGGTGACAAGGTCTGAGGTCAAACATCATACTTGGATAACCTCAGACCCTAGACATCATTAATTTGGTGAATATTTTATGGGGATAACATCTTAGTTTATGTCCTCAGACCTTATAACATCATGATTTGGTGACAAGGACTGAGGTCAGACTTCATACTTGGATGACCTCAGACCCTTAACATCATTAATTTGGTGAATATTTTATGGGGATAACGTCTTAGTTTAGGACCTCGGACCTTATAACATCATGATTTGGTGACAAGGTCTGAGGTCAGACATCGTACTTAGATGACCTCAGACCCTAGACCATTAATTTGGTGAAAATTATGTTTAGACTTCAGAACTGTAAACATTACATGACAAAGAAAATCATTCAAAGACATTCATTTAAGTAAGGAAGTGAAGCATGCATCAGAAGTTAATATAGACTGAGTAACAAGACAAGGTAACTGAGTTTATGATTAGAAGTTACATCTTGAAATCAAAATCAAAGAATTACATAAAGCTTCATAAAAAAGGCCTAAGGGTTTGCAGCTACAGTCTTGACATCCTCGGCTTCATTCCCCTGACCGACGTTGGTCACCTCGGCCCTATCGTCTTGGAGGTTGGCACCTTCAGTCTCAGTAACATCTAAAGGTGAAGTCTCCACAGGGGCAGCATCTTCCTCTTCAACCTCTTGAAGGGCCTAGGAAAATTGAGGATTGCTAAAACCCAGACCAATAAAGTCAGGGGCTTTCAGGCTCCATGACTCCTTTTATCCTTTGCAGCCGCCCATTTTCCAGCGACCTTAGTACCCATTTCGAGGTATTCAAAGCCAAAGATGATGAATTCATCAGAGACTTTATAATCAGCCAGGATCCCCTCAGAGGCATCCTCAAGGGCTGCTTTCACTACAACGTTAACTTTCTGCCGAAGAACGTCGTCCTTAGCCTTCAGAGCAATGGTATGGTATTTTTTAAGCTTGGAGATCTCTTTCTCGAACTCCTTAACCTTCTTATCAGACCCCTCAAAGGCAGGCTTCAGATGATCTACCTCTGCATTCAGAGAGCTCTGCACCTTCTTGACCTCTTGGCCTTTATCGATGAGGGGCAACTTCTTCAAAGTCCAGTTGGCAAGATGATGCATAGCAACGAGGCCCTGCAAATCATGTGGTCGTATGTATAAGTTCAAATTCAAAACAGAGGTTACACTTCGGAACTAAACTGAAATCCAAAGTCATACCTGAATGGACCTGTGAAGGCCAAACTCAACCAGCAGAAGAGTGTCCATGGATCGACAAAAGAGTTTGTCAGCATCGGTCATAGCAAAGCCGATGGCATCCAATGCCTGTAAACTGTGGCCTATTATGCTATTATTAATTTTCAGCTACTCCAGACGGGCAGCCAATGCATCTTCAGAGGATATGGGGATGGCCTTTTGGGCCTTACTTTTCCTCTGATCCTCAGGGGAGGTGGTTGTAGTTTTCCTCTTTCTTGTAGCATCGGCCTTGGACGTGCCGACCCTCTTCTTCGGCGGGGGAGGAGGGGGTGCATTCAGGCCTGCCTTCTTCACCAGCTTCGCAAGACTTGGGGCAGATATCCCCAGACTTCGTCTGAAATGCCTTTGGGGTGCTCTGCAAAAGGAAAGGTCTGAGTTATAAAATCAGAGACATAAAAAACTCAGAGGTATAACTTGCTGAAATAATAAAATAAGCACTTACGGAGCTCTGTCAGAGGACTACCCGCAAGCCCAGTCTCTGAGATATAGTAGGGGGTCATCAGGTGTTCGAACCTGACCAACAGATCGTGCTCCCCCTAATCTTGGAGGTTTTTTACTTTTTGAAGATTATTCTGGCTTAACCTAGTGTTAGCCCCGGCAGTCATTGACACATTGCCCCATCTCAGGGGTATCCTCGGCTCTAAGTTCGAAGAGGGGACACAAGGGCCAAATTCCTATGCCCCTGAGGCAAAGAAATACTGCGGCTTCCAATTATGGTTGCTAGTTCGGGTAACCTGCAACATCTTCTTAGTTGACTTCCGAGCTAAGAAATGGTAATGTCTCGGATGGTTCTTGGAAGAGGATGGGATGTAGCACCCGGTGAAGACTTGGACAGGAAGGTCTGTATGGTGGACTTCCTTCCATAGAACTATATCTCCAATTATCACCCTCCAGGCGTTGGGGGATAACTAAGAAGGAGCTAAGTTGATGTAGGAAAGTATAGCCCTAATGATGGGATGAATGGGTAGATGAAACCCTAACTTGAACATCTGCTCATACAGACAGATCTCACCATCCCGACCGTCGAAGGCCCTCTCTTCCCTCAGAGGTCTCCTAAGTTTTATGGAGAGGCTAATGGAATATAGATGCCTTAAGATAAGAAGATCGATCTCGGTGATAGTGATATATATCTCGACCACCTCAGAGGTGTCAACATTGCTCTCAGCCTCATCATCATCATCCGGTTCAACGTCGGCTTAAACAGATGATGGGGCACCACTTGGGAACCTCTGAGCGAACTCAGCCCCTGTGACAGCCGATAGGGGAATAGCTTCAAGAATTGGTGGAACAATAACGCTAGGACCTACAACCTCAACGTTGGAGGAAGAGTGCGATGTTCTTGAACTCTTATGGGTTGAGGCCCGACTAGAGACCTCGGCTTGCTCAGGGACCTGATCCTGCTGAGTGGAAAAGTACATGGCCTCTTGAAAAGAGTCCACAGACATAGGGTCTGAGGTAGACGACTCAGACTCAGACATGGGGGAAGTTTCAACTGGAACCTCTGCTGATTTAACTGGTTCGGCTGGCTCAGGGTATATGACCTTCAGAGGGGGTGGAAAGATAGGTTTGAGGGGGAATGCCTCTACCCTACGAGCCTCCTCTTGGGCTCTTTCTATCTGCCTAATTTTATCTAAGGTCTTCTACTTAAGAGATGGGAACTCCTCTAAGAGTTGGTATAGGGGTCTGAGCATATGAGGCAGACCCTACACTTGTGACTCTTCTAAACAAACAACTTTACTTGGCTTGGCCAAGGATCAAACTAGGGTATTGAATGAAAAATAATCAAGAACAATTCACCAAAAAATACATGAACTCGTCAAAAAATTAATAAACTAATCAAAAACCTCTTGAAGGTCATCGAAAAATGCAAACACAGGAACAAGGCAGGAAAAATGAAGAAGAAGAGATGGTAAATGATACCTGAAGGAAGGCAATGAGAAGAAAGGAAGGGATTGCAAGGAAAGTCCACCCAGTGCACTTCTAACCAGAGCTCTTGTAGGGAGAGAGAGAAGTAGAAAAATTACAGGCGAGAAAATGAAAGAGTGGGGAAGAAGGAGAAAGGAAGTGAGGGTTAAACCCTCAAACAACCCACACGCATCCCAAGACCCATCATTGCCTTGGGAGCTTAAAAGACTCCAATGATTACCCTTGCCAGGCACGCAAGCCACTTCAGCAGCTGACACTTGTCAAAAAGGTACTAACTCCTGCAATGATTACCCTTGCCAGTCTAACCTCGGTCAATTATACCCTTTAAGCACCTGATCAGACAGGTAACTAAGGGCTAGGGGTGATTGATATGCCCTAAGTGCACCCCTCGACTCAGAGACATCAACCTCGTCCACGGAGATGACTGATGTTGGAGGGGCCTTAAATAAACAACCAACGGTCTTGTCCTAAGCAAGGTCGTCCATGGTCGACATTACTAACTACCTCAGAAGGGGAGGTCACCATAATCTAAGGGAGGTTATCCACCTGGTCATCCAAGGTTTGCAACCTCGTCTTGGAAGAGGCCGAGGTTGCCATCCCATCATCATAGCCAATCTCGGCTTGGGATCAGCCGACGTTCCTGCTTTGCCACCACTACCTCGGCCCAGGCCGACGTCACAGCTCAGCATGCCTTACCTCGTCTCTACCACTGAGCCAAGGTCACCACCTCGTCCTCTTCCAGGTCAAGGTTGGGACCATTCATAGATGGTCGAGTCCTTATCAGCATATGTACTGTTGGGAACACGTGTATATAATCAGTTATAAACGAATCATTCCCCTCATGTGAGGGAATATATTGGTCATCATTATCTGCATGAGATCATCCAGGTGTCACTCTCATACTGGTTCGATCCTTATGCACATGTTCATTGCATGCTTGGGGGGTACATTACACCCCCCAGGCACTATTTATAGAGGTCATCCTCAACCTTGTAGAAGGTCTGAAATCAGTAACCCTAGCTAAAACTCTTTCTAAATATACAGTAAAGAGAGAAAGCTTGAGAGATTTTATCCATGGCCATTAGAGCCCTCATACAGTGATAATAACCACACACCTTCACAGTGATAGTAGGCCTGATTGGCTGAACCACTTATATGATTGTGTTCATCCTCTTATCCCTACCTCATTCTCTTATATTTACTATACTTGTGCTGCCATTGTTACGTACTGAATTGAGCTTACAAACACCTTGAAGGGTGGTGCAATTTACAGCATCATCAGATATACTCTCCCATTTACATATGGCAATATATAATGGCTACAACATCCTTGTCAGTATCTGGTGGTCTACCTTCACTATCTGGCAAGTAGCACACTTAGAGAGAAATTTAACCATGTCCCGTTTCATCCCTGACCACTAATATTATTTGTGCCTGTCCAGGTACATCTTATCCCCACCAGGATGTACTGCAAATTGGGACCCATGAGCGTCTGACATCACTGCATGTTGCAAATATTCACCCTCTGGAACCACTAGTCTCTCATTAAAACGTAAGCCACCCTCTAACCTGATCGACTATCCCTCTATACCATCAACTAGTAACTCGTAAACTCTGTCCTAGAAAAACTAATTCTCTGCCTGTGATTTTACTACCCTCATCACCATCTCGAGTGTGATAGGTAATACGAACATACAAGCCATAGAAATATCATCATCGTGTCGAAGCTCTCTCCACTTCCTGCTAGTCTACGGCTTAACGCGTCAGCCATAACGTTAGCCTTCCTAGGGCGATACTGAATATCAAATTGGTAATCGTTTATGAAATCCAACCACCTCCTCTGCCTCATTTTCAAATCCTTCTACGTGAACAGATACTAAAGCGATTTATGGTTCGTGAATAAAGTAAACTGATTGTCCAACAAACAATGCCTCCACATACTCAAAGCAAATACAACAGCGGATAACTCCAAATCATGCGTGTGCTAATTCTTCTCACGGGGCCTAAGTTTGCATAGTGCATAAGCTATAACTCTCTCATCCAGATGCAATACACCCCCAAGCCCCTACAAGGATGCATTAGTGTAGACACAATATGCTACTCCTCCCATAGGCAGTGCAAGTACAGGTGCTAAGGTCAATCTGTCCTTTAGATCATCAAAAGTTAACTGATAATGGTTGTCCCAAATATACAGAACCTCTTAACGAGTTAAGTTTTTTAATGGACCCACAATCTTTGAGAAAACCTTAATGAACCTTGGGTAATATCCTACCAACCCCAAAAAGCTACGAACCTCGATCGGTGTTATGGGTTTTTCCCACGCCCTCATCGTCGATAACTTACTCGGATCAATTGCTATATCCTTCTTAGACACCATGTGGCCAATAAATTGTACCTCCTGCATCCAGATGCCACATTTACTAAACTTTGCATACAATTGGTGTTCTCTGAGAGTTTGTAAAATCGTCCGTAAATGCTCGACATGCTCATCCTCAGAACGAGAGTAAACCAGAATATCATCAATAAACACAATCATAAACTGGTCAATGAACATTAAAAAAAACTGGTTCATCAGATCCATAAATATTGTTGGTGCATTAGTGAGTCCCAGTGTCATCATTCTAAACTCATAAGACCCATATCATGTCAAAAAAGAAGTCTTAGGAACGTCCTCCTTCCTAATGCATAGCTAATGAAAACCGGATCGCAAATCAATCTTAGAGAAGTAAGCTTGATCCCCTCAACTAGTCGAATATATCATCAATACGATGCATTGGATATTTATTTTTAATCGTGCCCTTATTCAACTCAATTTAGTTAACACACAATCGAAGCGATCAATCCTTCTTCTTGATAACAACACCGGTGCACCCCATGGTGAAGTACTCCGTCGAATAAAACCCTGCCCTAAGATCTGCTGAATTTGCTCTCTTAACTCACGCGTCTCAAATGGGGCTATGTAATATGGTGCTCAAGATATCAGTCTCATCCTCGGTGCTAGATCACTAAAAAAATCAATTTCCCAGCTCAGCGGTAATTCGAGTATTTCCCAAAAGACATCCTCAAATTCTCTCATAACTGTAATCGATCCTAAAGAACTACCATCTCCTGTGAGGTCTCCTCCTCAATGTAGTAAATATGAGTGCTCGATCCTCCCCCAGGAAGAGGCATCGCCACTAAAAACATCTCCTGCCCCAGTATCGAAAATACAATAGTCCTCCCATAATAATCTACCATCGCCCGATAACCCGCTAACCAATCTATCCCCAAGATAACATCATATCCTTCCATATCAAATACAAGAATATCGGCAGCTAAACAAAATCTACCCACATCCACACTTCTACAAATTGAGTGTATAAGCGACCCGCTACCTATCGGTGACTCCACACATATAAGGAGACTACCAACTATTTCTAATAGGCCGACAACTCATGAAAATCTAGTACTATAAAAGAGTGTGATGCCCCAATATCATATAAAACACTATCCACAAGCCCATGTATAGTAAACATAACCGCTACTGCTAGTGGTGCCTGAGGGACTTATTAAATAGAGGCATCTCGGACGTTATGGACACGACCATACTAAAGTTGTCCCTGCTGTGGTGGTGTGGTTGGGGCTGGTGCCGCAGGTGGCCTTTATGCCTGCTGCTCCTGCGGGGAACCCTGCTTCTACATCTCTCTTTATTTCTGTGGGAAACCCCTCCTTTTGTGGCCCGTCTGTCGACAAATAAAACACTAATTTAGAAACTCTCTCCGACGCTGGCCTTGATTGCCTTGATGGTAGTGACCCTGCTGTTGGCCCTGCTACGGACAATCTCCTCTTTAGGTGACTCGCTTCCCCACAAATATACCACCGACTAGTAAAAAATTCTTCTTTTGACCCTATTGGTCTGATTGAGGCTTCTCCTTAGCTCACTGCGAATAAAATTAGTGCTTGTGGCCACCCTTTCCACATGTAAAACATCTCCCCTTGAAATCACCTTGATCCTGGCCGTATTGGCCCTGGTGGATTTGACTCTGCTGGCCATCTCTATTATTCTCTTGGCCCTAACGGCCTCAAGTATCCTATCGTTGTTGCTTCGATTTTACATTGTTATAGTTTCTTCCTGACTTGCTTGACTGACTAGGTTCCCTTGCTCATTTGGTTCCTATTAGCTAGACACTATGCTCTCGATAGTGTAATAATACGACAATAACTACTGTTTTATAATATCATCCACCTTTGTGACGGTTACCATACCTTGTGGTATTAGAGGTACTCGTTGATCCTTTTCAGCATCACCTCTTCCGACGATCCCAGTCGGTCATTATTTCCTAGGTGACATCTGAAAATAGATCGAATTGTATGAGTTCATTATCACTAGAAATACAACTGCATAAGAACATAATGTCAAATACGTGAGTATAAATACAACAGTCCTAATAATAGGGATCTAAGTCAAAAAATGCAACGCTAAAATCGTAGTAAGCCGTACAGATCTTATGGACACTAGAACCTGATGTTTTGATACCATCTGTGACATCCCGTCTATTTTAATCATTGGTGATCAGTCCATTATTAAATTAACCGGAATCATTAATGGTTTCATTCTTAGCATCACCGTCGAAAACTTATTATTTACTAATCACCTATGTCAAATTAGGTTGGTGCCAATTTTTTTTCTTTTATTATTAATACATGCAACAATAATTTAAATGAATTAAACAAATCATACATGAATCTAATCTGAACAATCCCATGACAGATATAAATAATTAAATAAAGGAGACCGAATAAACCATATGTTCTCTAAGTAAAATATCCAACCGCAATCTAAAATAAGTAATTAAAATATGAATACAGTCTAATGCATAACTGAAATAAAGAAATAGTTGCCCAAAGGAACTGATAATGAAATATTCTATCTAGAAAGAGCGAGTTATAGCGTCTAAGAAAATATCCTCCAAGTCTCCACACTGCTGCAGCTACATGTCACTTGATAGGAACTCTGGACACATAAAATGTTTTAAAAATATTTTGACATGGGTCAGAGCCCAAATAAAACATTTTGAAAATATTTAAATCAGTTATTTATTACACATGTTATTATTCTCGTACACTCACTTGAGATTCTCACCTCTCAACTAATGTGCATGCCTAATGTATTCTACCTAACTAGTATCCCCTGCCCAACTAGCTAAGGTATCTGACTAATCTCGATAAGTCTAATTCTCACATATATTCCCATACTATACGGTACTACGGTTTTAAAAATAAATTATTTATTCTCATTTTATTATTGAGCCACTTATTTAAATTTCAACATTTAATTTCTTTTTTAGATATTCATCATCTATCAATTCTACTGTTTCACATAAGTAGGTATATTAAACGGGTATATATAATCATCATACATACAATATATGCACACATATAACATTCTCGGAATGGTCCCTCGTGATGCTAGCATGCTCTGCTATCAAGTTCATGTACCTCACGTACTCAATAAAGGACTATTGGTTCGGCATATTTCTTCGAAACCAAAATAAATCAACATTATAGTGGAGGCAAACATGGTTTTAATCCCTTGGGATACCTAACGTACATACCTAACGTACCCAAATGACCTGCCAATCCTACTAATACACGACACATAGCGGACCGCCCTAAGTTCCATGCTCTGGGGCACTAATCCAAACGTCACTAAAATCGTCAATGTGGGATCGCCCTCTAAGTGTAAACCTCTTGATAGCAAGCAGCGTAGGTATGTTCACACACATAATCAAATCATATCTATAGGTATTCACAAAACCTATTTATATATTATTCAGTAGGTATACACACAACCTAATTTCATCAACTCGTACGTAGTATGTATATCATTCTTATATTCAGCGTACCATAATTTTCAATTAAACTTCCATTTCACATAATTTTGATTATCTATCACTACTCTAAGGCTCCTGTTTACCCATTTCTTAATATCACTAGTTTAAATACGAACTGGTGGCCACGCGTTCGCAACGAAAAGATCTATCTCCAAGACCTAAAACCTAGGGTCGTTTAAGCGACACACCAATCTCGTTTGAATAATTTACACCTTATTGAGGTTCAAACCCTTTTAAAATAACCTCCTACTTCATCATTCAAGTATAGAAAAGTAATCATAATCAATCAATTGAGACAACCTCCAACGGAACTACAAACCAAAAATAACATTTCATAAAAAATTTCCCAACGAATCTACCCGGATTTTTAAAATGCGGTTTTGAGGCATTTCGGAGCCTTTTTGGAGAAAACGTATAAGTGAATAAAATGCAAAAAAGAGGATTTTCTATGAGGTTTCACTGATGAAACAACCATTTTCGAAACCAAAAAAGCACAAAACAATTTTTAAGATGACGGTTTAAGATTTAAATGATTCCTAATTTACCTAATTTCATAAAATTCTCAAATTTGAGAAATTGTTCTACAATTCAATCCCTAGAAAAATGTTATTGAATTTGTATCTAGATGGAGGGTCTCATGATCTAAATCTCATAACTTCTTGTTTCACTTTGTTTATACAAGTGGATTTATTCTACATCCAATCATATTTCCAATTATGAGGTATATTCATCAAATCACAAAATATCATCAATTTTACAAAATTCAAAGGCCCTACTCTAGATGGATATTATAACTGATAAAAAGATGCAAGATAAATACTTGCCTTATATTGGAGTAATCTGATTTTAATACTCTTTGATGAAGCTTCTCTTCAAATCCTTTCTCCAAGAGTGGTTGTGATGCTAAATTGAGCTTGAATTCCCCAAAACTCTTGCTTGAGCTCCAAGAAAAACTCTTCATCTCCTTTCTACTAGCCTCCAATTGTTTTATAATATCTTTACCCTAACCTCACATCATCAAAACTATATATAATACTCAAAATCCAGAAATTCCCTTAACCCTAGGTTATAAAATGACTAAAATGCCCTCTCGGGTTGTCAATTATGTCTAAAACTCTCCGAGGACCCAAACTATATACCTGGGTATACTATTTTGACTGTTTCGACCCTTATGGACTCAACCGTAACCTCAAAATCATCATTCGAGTTACTCATAATTTATTTTATGTCTCTACCTTATTTAGTCCGCTCACGACATTCAGTTGAGATATCGTACTATCACGTCCCTCTCACTCTTTGTGACATCAAGTATATAATTACTATTCACTTAGTAATTTTTTTATTCAATAAACATTAATCATTTCTCTCCGATTAATAATTTAATCACCCTTCATATTTAGTTTCCATTAAATTACGTCACACATGTAATTTAAATTTTAATCAAATTAATTCATTTTTAATTCTTTAAAAGTAGGCATTGTTACAATTCTGTCAGCCCAACACATACTCGTGATGCCAACACACACCCACGCCGCTATCACATGCTCGCGACACAAATTCATTTTAATACTTGTTTATTACCTTAGGCATTAATTCTCAATTTCTCAAGTTCTCATTATTTTCAATTAGCCCCACCCTTTAATCGAGCATAAATCCTCAAACCACACCTAGTCCCATACCTAGAGGTCTCCAAAATGAAATTTTATCCTAACCTATCATTTAGGAAGAATACCTACTAAAATCACTACCTAGCCTCACACCTAGGCTAACGATCCAATGGAAACAATGTACATTTCACCCCCCACCCCGGAATTATCCATTCATAAAAATCTATATTAACTAGTCTCATACCTAGAAAGTGTTACCAGCAACTAAGGCCTACCTACTAGTCTCATGCCTAGTAAGCAACCTAAAATAAGGTGTGATCACTAACTAACCCAACAATTTCGTCGTCCCCGCGGTGTCAATTTTTATAACACAAAGAATCACAAATGGCTTATTTTTAATTCGTCACAACTAATCTTCAAATTCATCGCAAAATCACTATTTATCCAAATTTGTCTATTTAATTATAACATAAATCAAACAATTTATTTTCTCATCAAATTATAGAATATATATTTACATATATATTTGTGGGAGCAATACCACAACAAATCTCTACTCTATAAGATGAGCATAATTAACATGGTTTTACATGTTGAAATCAATTTATAACATTCCTACGATTTATTCTACATGCGAACGTTATAGATTCTAATAGAATCCCAAACTCTAATCTAAGCATGCATGGTTTTTGAGTCTTAACTCCTATTAACGATTTGAACAAAAACAGTCCCAAATTTAGTTTCACTTTCCCTAATTAGTCTTTGTAATTTATTTTAAGAAAATAATAATTATCAATGCTTAGGCAACATTTAAAACGCATAATACCAAAGAGGAACAATAGAAGTATTCAGGATTGTAAAAATAGTTTGAAGAATCTGATTGGATGGTTTTGTTCCTCTCGAGAAAATAATGAAAATACATTCTTGAAAGATCTTGAGAAAACTTGATTTAGATCTTCAAAACTTTGGATTGAAGTTGTGTTCAATGGGATCTAGGTTTTGTATATGAGAGAAAAGAAAATTATGGGAGGCTATTGATTTTTGAGAAGGCAAAAATATGTTTTAAAAGTCCTAAGCCCATCATTTTATGTTTATATACCAAAAGGAATTTGAGTCATAATCAAGTACAAACACTAAAAAACACATTACGAACGATCAGACCGTTGAAATTGGCTGAAATTTTAATATGTTGTAGCTGAAGCCAAAATGAAGTTAAATAAAAATATTCATCTTCATCGGATGGTCGAATGTTTTTATTTATTTTTTTATTTTTAAGTCTGATCCTCCCCCGATTTTTATACAAAAAGTTATAATCTCCAAATTTTAATACCGATTTAAATTCCACTTAAAACCTTATTTTTATATATAAATACCAACATTTTGCATACTAAAATTAAAAATCTTCAAAAAATTTATTTATTTTTCTAAATTTAATTTAACAAAGATTTTTACGGGTCAAAAATCAAGGGGGGTCACATACTCCCCACTAATATAGAAATTTCATCCTCGAAATTCGATGAAGTGTAAACGTCAAATATAAAGTCATGCAAATAAAATAATGCTTACATATTCCTGATGAGTGCATTATTTTGCATGAATTTTTGCCCAAATCTAGGCCTTGTTAGGCCCGTTATATAATAAATAATGAGCTTTTAGAGTCGTTTTCGTTAAATAAAAGAAAAATGCAAGTTTGAATAAAAATTGAGTTAAAAATACAATTTTAGTAACCCAAGGGGTGAAATCATAATTTTTCAAACTTTATGCGTTTGAAAATAATTTTAATGTTTACCTAGACAAAATAAATTTCTCTTTGAAATTTGGTTGAATTCCGGATTAAAAGAGCAATTTATGAATTTCGAGGGCAAAATGCAAAGAGGTGTAATTCTGTAATTTTGTAATATTTATGCTCATAAATTTGAATTAATTATTTTTATTTTTCATTTTTACAGGTACTCCAAAAATTAGGACAAAAAAGGAGTCGATATGCAAAAATTATCAGGATTCGACGCGACGCGACACGGCACGGTTGACACAGCGGTACTATATATTTTTTCATAAAATCCCCCGAGTGTCCGTTGAGGTCATTCCATAGCTTTTCGGAAAGATCTTGACATGACTCACAACTTTGAAGTCTGGACAAAAATGAGATTTCGAAAGATTTGGGGTAAAAATGCGATTAAAGCTTGTGCTATGAATAGTGACGTGAATATTGCCAAAATTTGGCATAACTATTTAAAAAAAAGACTTCTCAATTGTCCCCAACTCTTACCAAGACTCCAAGAGATAATTATCAACTCAACTATAACCAATCAAAGAGGGTTTCATTCCAACTCAAACACCTCACCCCTTGCCCTATAAGAAAGACCATTGGGCGCTTAATTTTATATGTAATTTTGTAGAGAGCTTGAGAGATAGTTTTTTATTCCTTTATTTAAGAGTATATTTTATTCAAGGGTCGACAATTATTTTGTGGGTGAAGTTTTATCAAGATCAATTGTAATGCACGATTATTTTTATAAGTTGATTTATTAATGAGAATTAGTATTCATTCTTGCATTTATATTTTGTTTTCAGTTATGATAGCTTAATTTCTTTACTAGGACTAGGTGAAGTTTATTATGTTTGATTAGTATTGTGTGTAGTTTAAATTCGTCTTTATATCCCGATATGTGCTGAAGGTTTTAAAAATTCGGTATTCTTTTAAAACGACAAGAGAGTGTGTTTTAAACCTTCGGCTTTGTTTAAAAAAAATAATATTTTTATTTTTAAGTATGAGTACTTTGTGATGGATTATGCTTGCACTCGTTATTTTAATAGTCCATGCTTAAAGACTATACTTTAAAATTTAAAAGTGAACTTTCTAAGGGAATAGGGATTTTAGCCGTCTAAATTTAGATACGTAAAATTTTATTTTGAACTTAACCGTGTTATTTTCTGAATTAAATAGGACGATCGTCAATTTAATTTGAGTTATAAAATAGGGAATGACGAGTTTAAATTATTTTTTTGTCTTTCGTAGTCGCATATTTTTTTGTGCTAGTTTACTTTAGTATAACATCTTATCTCTAAATTCATTTCGTCTAGTAGGACGAAAAATTGACAAATCTTTATGGGTTCGACCTGAACTTACACTCGCTATTCTATAATAACCCGTGTACTTGTGATATTTTATAAATTGATAAATAACTTTTTGGCGTCGTTGCCGGGAATTTGTTCGATTTTTTTTATCAAGAAGCTGTGACTTTCGGACTAGTTTTTTTTACTGTTCGCTTTTTTGTTAGTAAAATTTTCATAAAAGACAAAAAAATAATTAATAAATAAATAATCCAGAAATAAAAAAAATCTTTTCGTAGTCGTTCTGGCTTTTTCAGAATAAAAAATTTATAAAAAAAAAATTGCTTCATAAGTGTGCTTTATTATTTTTCTGTGTATTAACTACCCCGCTAATGCGTGTGTCGTGTTCTTTTTTTTTCTTTCCTCTCTTTTCTTTAGATTTTATTTTGTGTGTCGCACTTTACGTATGGTGTAGTTTCTTTTATTTTTTTTCAGAAGCACATTCAAAAAAAGGGGGGCAAAAGTGAAGAAAAAATTGAAAAGGTGTGCAACGGTCAGCGAACAAGAAGAAAAAATTGTGTAATCTTGCCACGAGCACAAAAACTACCGGGGACAACTGAAACGTAGGCAACATTTCCTTCCCATCGACGTCAACTTAAACTGTGACCCGGCGTAAACAAGTGACCATAAAAAAGTCCACGCCGGAGGTACGTTTTTGTGTGCTCCAACGTGGTTTAATTTCAAATTTAATTTAGCACGTTCCATAAATTGACTTATGGGGAAAAAATCGTGTGAAAGATAAGGTGGGGATTTCATCACTCTTCCTTGGCCCGAAAATCACTAATTAACCAAGCATATGCAGATCCCGATCCATCATATTTAATTTAAAATCAAGTAGACATTAGCCTTAAGATATCACATAACTCATAGGAAACCTCTTAACGAGGTTATAATTAAAAGCTAATCCAATGCGAACTTGTCAAATCGATCTCATTTCATCTTGTCCAGGATTGGTGGTTTTTAATGAGTCTTTGAAGCACCTTATACTGTTGACTTACTTGATTCTACATTATATAAGTGCTCATCTAGTTTGAAAATTGTGACAAAATTGAGTCCCATCCCCTAGATACCAAAGAACCTCAAATTCTTCTCATGATACATCTATTGATTCATTTAAAGGTAAAATTCTCAATCACACACACACTAGCATTGCATACATATTATTTATTTCATTATTTGCTTGTGTGTGAGTTGTGTGTGTTAATTCCCTTTTAAATAAGCTTTTATTAATTTGGAGAATTTTAAAATATTTTTTAAATGATTTTTAAGAAATTAAAAGTTGGGTTTTAAAACATTTGGGGTCATTTTGTGATTACTGATTTTATCATTTCTTACCTGAATGTTAGTTGGGTAGGATCTGAAAGTGCTTGAGACTTCAGGGTGTGTTTGTAATTAAGTTTGAAACATGTGTTTTTTAGTTCATCTGAGCCTTGCACCTGTCATCATTATAACGACCTGATTTGTGTTTGTTGATAGACTCAGAACTTGTACGCATTCTCAGCCTTTGGATCTTGTTTATCGACGTTTTGCATGCGTTTTATCCCAATCCCTATGAAACCCCTTTAGACCAATCAGAGGACATTTAATCCACCGTTGAATGAAAGTCAAATGGCCAAGACCAAATCTCAGCCATTGATTTGAGATTTTTTCTCGAACCTTCCTTGCTTAGTATAAAAGGAGATTGAGCCTCTGCGTTTAAAAGACTTTTGCCTGTTTGTCTAACTGAGAGAGAGAGAGAGGGAAGAGAGATAGAAAACCCTAAATCGTTCAAACCCTACTCTCATTTCAAACCCTAAATTCCTTTTCCAAAATCAGTTTACACTAAACACCAAACCGGAGTGTTTGAGAGTTATTTTGGTAGTGGTTCGAAGGTTGTTCGTGGTTTGAATCCTCTGAGTTTGATATCTTGTAACCAACTTAGATATTTCGGTTTGATCTCTATTTCTTTTTCATAGAAATAGTAGATCTTACTATTTCATGTCATATTACACCTAGATCTTCATTATTTTATTTCTCATCTTAAGAAATCGCATTTGTTGATTATTTTTTTTGTAAATGTTTTTCACAACTCAAGAATCAACAAATTATTTTTTGTTTCTAGTTTTTATGAAACAAGACTTCTGATCTAGTTGGAATCGTAATTGGTGATTTACAATTTCAAAAACATTTTTAAAACCCTCTAAAATTGTTTAAGACCTTGGCAATCTTCCAAGCAAGGTAACCTTGGATTCTGGGTTAATTTTAAAGATCAAGAAAGTCTTTTGTTTCAAAGAAGAGAGAAACTGAAAACCTTATCATTTAGATATGTTCTAAAATTTGATAGGACTTGTTTGTATAAATATGTGTTCGTGTGTGCATGCGTGTGTTAAAACACTATCACAAACACTTGACACACTACATCACAAGAAGTGTTGGCTATAAGATCTTGATACGTCAAGAGTCGATGTAAAGCTGGAACAAAGTGTAGAGAAGTTAGCAAGCTGAGAAAGCCACATCAACATCAGAACTACAGAAAAGTTACGATCAATCCAGTGGGTACATATTCTACACTTGTATGGGTCTGTTTTGTTTGCATGTGTGTTAAATAGTTTGTAACTTGTATATTTTATTTTAGTGTATTTTTGGTTTATGACTTAAAAGTCGTCGTGGATGTTTCCTCAGTTGGGTGAGGTTTTACCGCATTAAAAACTGTGTGTACTTAATCTTTCTACATCTCCTCATCTCATTCTTGGTGGTGTGATGATTTAACTGTTTTAGTTTTATTTTTCAAAATGAGTTACATAATCTTGAACATATCTCGTACATTTTTTATTAAACACATCTTATGGTTAATCTGTTTTGATTTATAGAAAAGAGTTTCTCCAAAAAACAGTTCGGAGTTACTTAGATAGTTTAATCCTGAATTAAACGACTTAAGTAACAGCCTTTTTAATTGGTATCAGAGCTTTGGAATTTTTTTTTTAAAAGATCTCGTGTTTCTGAAATTGTTTTCTTAAAATCAAATAATGGACGAGAAATCTGAAAGATTTGGTAACTTAACCAAACCCCCTCTCTTTGATGGAAACAACTTTCCTTACTGGAAAGTAAGGATGGTTGCTTTCATACAAGGAACATTGGGAGATGATGTCTGGGACATTGTTGAAAATGAATATACTTATCCTACTAAACCATCCACTGAAGGAAGCAATGAGAGGTTTAAGAAAGTATTAAGTGAATTCACTCGAGAAGAGAAGTTATCCTCTCGGAATAATAACAAAGGCAAGAATGCCATTTTTATGTCTATAAATGAACATGAGTTCAAAAGGATCTCATCTTGTACCATTTCTAAGGAAGCTTAGGATACACTGGTTACTGCACATGAAGGTGACACTAGAGTTAACGCTACTAAAACACAGATGCTTATCCAGCAGTATAACTCTTTAATCATGTCAGACTCTGAATCTTTTGATGACTTTTACATGAACTTGACTGATATTGTGACCAAATTACATTCTAATGCGATAACTTATGATAGATATGAAATTGTCTCGAAAATTCTAAGGTCATTACCACAGAGATTTGATAACAAAAGATATGCTATTGAGGAAATGAGTGATCAAAATCTCACTCCTGAATTACTCAGTAGTAAACTGAGAACTGTGGAAATGGAACTAGAATTCAAGAAACAATTAACCCAATCCCATAGGAAATAGACTAGATCCAACTTGAGTTTTTCTTCTAAGCAGATAAAACCTGAGCTTACTATTCCCAATAATGATTCTGATGAGGAATGTGATATAGATAGTTTGGATAATCAGATTGCCTTGATGTCAAAAAATTTTAAGAAGATTGTGTTGTGACATTTAGAAATAAAATGGCAACTAGACAAGGCAAGCCAAATTATCTAACTCAGTCTAATCACAAACCTCATGAGAAAGGTCAAGACAAACATCACAAGGACATTTATACGAGACCTAACAAAGACTTTAAGAATATTGAATGTTTTAGATGTGGAAAATTAGGACATATAGCACAAGATTGTAGAGTTAACTTGAACACGACCAATAAACATACTAGGGCCAACATTTGCTAGACGTGGGATGATTCAAGTGATTCTGATAATGAGGAACATGAATCTTATGATGTTTTTTATCCTTGCATGTCCTTCTTTGCCAAGATAGTCTATAATGATAATATGCATATGCCTAAGTATGAGAATGATGCTAGTAGCTCTACTTCTATTGTTATGAATCATGCTGCTACTGGTTTAGATCTTTTTAATTCTAAGAACAATGCTAGTTCTATAGTGGGGTGTGTGAGTCAAAGGGAAAGCGATAATGACGATCTTTTTTATTTTTAAACTTAATGCTGAAGAGTATACTACCCAATGTCTAACTCATAAAAATGAAGTCAAATCTTTTGATCAAAAATTGAAAACTTTGATTGAAACAAATGAAACTCTGGAGAAAAAATATAAAGGGACATAATTAGAATTGGAACAAGCTAAGGAAAAGACAACAATTGTTTTCAAAAAATTTGCTAAGTTTAAAAATAACTCCAATTGTTTTGATGAATTTGTTGCTGATTCAAAAACCAATTCTGATGATCGAACTGGAATAGGATTTTGTCCAAATTTAAGACACAAATTAAAAACTTTGAACCAATCAAGTTTGTGTCATGTGGCAAAAGACCTAATGGAAACCTGTCCATATTTTCAATCCCTAAATAATGAGTTGGATAAAAAAAACAGAAGTTGGATATTGGGAAATCAAGTCACTCTAAGTGTGATAGTCTACCTAAGGCTAAATATGTCTGCCCTCTGATTAGGAAGAGTGATTCTGCGTTTCAAACTGTACTCCCTAGGAATAAGGTTCAACGTCAAAATCCCATGAAACCTATGTTTAGAGACTTTCCTAACGAGATACCCTCTTCAAGCAATCTGTATTGCTCTTATTGTGACATATACGGATATTCTTTCGAAGGTTGCGACTCTAGACATTTAGTTAATCCTGTATGTAGTACTCCTTTGTGCCAAAACTTTAACTACTCTAGGAAAAGCCTTAACAATTATGTTCTGCCTAGACAACCAAAAAAAAACTCTAACTATAGAAAGAGAAAGACCAGACCTAAAAGATCATTTATAACAAGAATTCCTCGATACTTTTCTAAACCAAATACTCATATCCTCCACAAAACTCAAATGCCTGCGCAAAATATTTTTCAACAAAAATCTAATGCTCGTAAGTTTTATTAAATGAGAGCAAATATGCGCAAAATAAAGACTAGAGCTATTTGGTTTAGAAAAGATGAGATATTACCCCAGATGACGTGTAACATTGTGATTACTGCTTTAAAAGCTGAACACACTCCTTCGGGTTGGTATTTAGACTCTGGGTGTTCAAAATATATGAATGGGGATGACACAAAACTTTTAAACAAAACCTGCTTTGCTGGAGGAAAAGTTATTTTTGGTGATAGTGTATCATCTCAAATCATTGGTAACGGAACACTCCAAGAAGAAGGAATGCATGTGCTTGAAAATGTTCTTCTAGTAAAAGGTCTCAAGGCTAATCTGCTTAGTATCTCGCAATTTTGTGACTCAAATCATACTATCACCTTTTTCAAGAATAATTGTAAGATTTTAAATAAAAAGGTGAGTGCATAATTACAGAACTCAGAACTCCCGACAATTTTTATACTGTCCAGAATAATACTGAAGTCTGTAACATTGCTAGAATGGATGACAATGAATATGGCATGATAGGATGGGTCACATAAATTACGATAGCTTTAGTAGATTGTCTTCACAAGAAATAGTTAGAGGAATTCCAAAAATCAAACCTATCTCTAACATTGTCTGTGGATCATGTCAGGAAGGAAAAATTATTAAGGCACCTCATAATAAAGTTAAAGATATCCTTACCTATAAACCCTTGGAGCTCATCCATATGGACCTAATGGGTCCTTCTCGTACTGTTAGTCTATGTGGACACAGTTACATTCTAGTTATGGTATATGACTTCAGCAAGTTTACTTGGGTAGCTTTCTTAAAATAAAAGTCATACACTTTCAGAACGATTTTGAAAATCTTACTTCCAATTGAAAATGAGAAGGACACTCAAGTAAATAGGATTCGTAGTGATAGAGGAGGAGAATCCATGGATATAGGTGTTATAGAGTATTGTGACTATAATGATTACAAACATGAATTTAGTGCTCCTAAGACTCCTCAAAAAAATGGAATTGCTGAGCGAAAGAATCAAAGCCTTTTTGTCAAACATTTTGACAAAGATTATAGCCCAAGTATATGTCGACGATATCATTTTTGGATCAACTTCCCTTTCAGAAGTTAAATCATTTTCTGAAATTATGCATAAAGAATTTCAAATATCTCTTATGGGGGAGTTGCAATTTTTCCTGGGTCTTCAAGTCAAACAGAATTCAGAAGGTTTATTTGTTTCGCAATCAAAATATGCTTTAGAGATTGTCAAAAAATTCGAGCTTGAAAGTGCCAAATAAGTTAAAACTCCCATGATTACTATGATCATATTATCCAAAAATGAGAGTGGAAAATCCATATATCCTACTCTATATCGTACTATGAGAGGAACCTTACTGATAACTAGAAAGTTTGCTTCTCTGTCGTATTTGTGTGTCGTTGTGCAATTCCTCTTTCCATAAAAAATCTTCACAAACCTATAAAAGTAGAAAAAAAACTAGAATATAGCGTTAAGTGAGGTATCAATCCATATCTAAGGATGAAACACAAAATTGGAGAGGACATATGTAGATTCATTTGCATTTTATTATTATATTTCTATTTTTGCTATTTATATTTTTTATGGATTTTTCAAGGGATTATTTATTACCTAACTATATGCTAATTTTTAAAGTACTAATTAAGAAGTAAAAGCTAATTTAAGAAAAGTGAGATAAACAAAATTGCCCTAATAAGTAAACTAACAAAATTGAACTCATGAGGGCTTCAAAATTTCATCCCATAAATGGGAGATTAGCCCTCAATAATCATCATCCAAAAAATATAAGATAAACAAATTAAGCATGAGATGATTAAAATAAAAGTAATAAGAGAGGAATAGATCAAACCCATTTAAGCCTTGAATTGAAATGGAAACTTCAATTGCATTAACAATCTCTCAATTACAATCCCTCACTCATGTATTTATTAAAAATAAAAATAAAAAGGATAGTGGATGAATTCATATTGGACAATTAAATAATAAAAGAGATTTGCTAAAAATGCAAATCCTAACATTATAAAATTGTACATTAGAACTCATCCAAAGAAATATAATCTAAATCATTACTTTATAATAAGATAATTGCTAAAAATGCAAAATCTCAACATAAATGAATGGATTAGAATTTACCTCCCATAAGGGATGAATTCAACTACATCAATCTATTTTGAAATAATTGCTAAAAATGAAAAAATTCATTATAGATGGGTGGGGTTGAATTTATCCTAGAGATAAATTTCACTACACACCTCTATATTCAGATATTTGCTAAAAATGCAAATACTCAACATAGAGGGATGGAGAGAAACTTATCACACAAAGCTTAAAAACTAATTTTGAGATTTTTTCATCAAATGGTCTTCATCTCTTTAAATAGTAGGTATGGAGCATGGGAGTAATTTTGGTAGGTTTAATGCGTAAGAGGTGTGTATGGGGAAAAGGTGTGGGTATTTAAGGAATTATGCACACATGTGCACGGATTGTGTGAGGTCATATAGGAAGTGGGGTAATGGGGGAATAAAAATCATATATGTTTGAGGGGTAATTTTGAAAAGGGACATGAGAGCATGTGGGAGAGGTGTTGGGGGTAGTTTGGGAAAAAAGGGTTAAGTGAGTTTAAACACATGTGGGTTAATGTTTATTTTTGGTTTTGGCTTTGGCTTGTTTGGTTTGAAATGTGTTCACAACATGATTTTGGATTACATGGTGGAAATGGGTTCAAGGGGGAAAGGGTAGGAGGTAAGGCATGGGTTTGAGTTCATTGCCATGGCGGGTCTAGGAGGTCGGAATGGGGGTTTGGCTGGGTGTTTTGGCCAGAACTGGTCTGGGAGGATCTGGGGTATGGGGTGATGAAGTTCCGGGTTTCGTCGAATTTGAGTTTGCCGGCGATGGTTGAGGCAGGAGGAATTAAGGTAAAGGTGAGGGTGGAAATGGTGGTCGGGTTCCTGGGTTGAGTAGAGGAGCTGGCACGCCGGTCGTCAACGGGGGTGGATTCGTGAACAAGGAGGTCTCACCGGAGGGCTTGACGAGGGGTCTAAGGCAACTCCGATTTGAGAATGCCGGAGAGGGGGTATAAGGGGGTTGGATTGGGATTTGAGCTTGTAAATGGGTCGCAGGGGGCAGACCCGGATTGGCTAGGGGTGTCGCCGGACTGGAGGTATAAGGGGGTTGGGTTTTTTCTCGGGTTGTTTCATCCGGGTTCAGGGCGTGGTTTGATTGAGCATCGGGTTGAGTTGAATGTTGTCCGAGATGGGTCAACAGGTGAGGGGGTAGAGGTTATGGTATCAATGGAGGATTAGGAGAGAGAGAGTGAGGTTGGGGGTTGAAGATGGAGTGGGTTGTGTTGTGTGTGGTAAGGTGTAGGAAGTTAGGGTGTAGGTGAGGATTTTTATTAGGTGTAGGGGTGTGTATGGGTTTCGTGTGTGTGTTAGTGGGTTTAGGATAAGTGTGTGTGTGTTTAATTTAGACCCTAAAAATAACACAACTAAATAAAACTAACAAAATAACTAAAATAATAAAATCAAACTAAACTAATAATAAAAATCAACTAAAATAAAAATGACACGACACACTATACAAACTCTAAAAAAAACTAAACACGACTAAAATAAAAACTATAAAAAATAAGAACTAAGTAATAAACAAAATAAAATAATAATAAACTAACTAAAAACTAAAAAAATAAAAGAAAATATAAAAACTAATACATGACGCGCTAAAAATTAAAATATAAAAATCCTAAAAATATATACATGACTCAATAAAATAAAATAATAAAATAAACCTAAAAAAATAAAATGACATAAATAAAATAAAATGGGACAACCTAAACACACACAGTTCGGGACAGATTTAGGTAGGTTTAGGGTAGGGTAGGGCTATGGGATTGGTAACTAGCTCCATAATCTGCACAATTACTTTGAAATACGCATTTGAGCACCGCAACGTGCATTCAACCTACAAAATAGACAATAAAGTGCATAAGACCCAAATTTCCGAGAATTAGCAACTAAAATACGTCTATTCGGGGTATAAAATGTACACTTTTGGGTGCTTATCACACCACCCCCAAACAGAGCGTTGCTAGTCCTCGAGCAATAAGATAGAGAGAAAGAGAAAAATAAGAAACCAAAAGTGTACCACTTTCACAAGCACTTGCGATTGCACTTAGCATGTGCAACAAGCCTTTAAACCTATAGGTTTCCCTACATGACGAGTTGTGTCTCGTGAGGGTTTGCAGGGAATATATCCACAAAATTCTTATTTGCAAACGGCAGTCTATCTCTTATTCGACATAGAATGATCACACAATCCATCATAAGAGTAATAATTTGAGAAATACAAGCTAGAATGTGTAAAAAGATTTAGCTAAGTAAATACACAAGGCACATCCTTCCTAGAAATCAACGTGTGTAGTGTGAATCAGTCAGAATGGGTAGAGCATCATAAGAGTAATTCCTAGATTGCCCCTTATCGGAATCAACGCTTCAACTTCAAATCTCCCGATATCTCTCTCTCAAACGAACTCTCGAGATTAGGGTTAGTGTATCGCTCTTGTGTGTGAGGAGGAGAGTAAATGTAAGCAAGTTCAAACGTCTCACACACACATAAAAAAGAAAGAACAATTAGAAAGAAAAATGATCTCATGAAATAAATGCTAATCACTATAGTGAGAACGTTGAGTTATTCACCACATTGACTATCATTTGCCCAAACACCTAGGGAAAATAATGATGTTTATGGGTGAGGGAGAAATGAAATGGGATATGTGGGATGAGGTGAGTTAGGATAGGATGGGATGATGATATGATGGATGGATGGATGGATGGATGGATGGTGGATATTTGAGAAGAGTGTATGACACTTTGACGAACAAATGTCTTTATTTTTTTACTGCAACTTTCTCTTTTTCTTGTTTTCCAAATACTCATCAATGTATGAGATAAATCTGCTAAATATAAAAATGTAAATAGATTTGTATTTAATTTTTTTCCATCTGAATCGGCTTTGGGAGAGATATTCGCTAAAAATGTAAACACTCTCTATGACAGATCTTCTTTTTTTTTACTATTTTTCTTTTCTTTTCCAAATACGCATCAATGTATGAGATAAATCTGCTAAAAATACAAATAACACCAACATAGATTTATATTTAATTTTTCTCCATCTGAATCGGCTTTGGGAGAGATATTCGCTAAAAATGAAAACACCCTCTATGACGGATCTTCTCCTTTTACTTTCCGTTTTTTTTCTTTTTTCTTTTTCCAAATACGCATCAATGTCTGAGATAAATCTACTAAAAATACAAATAACCCCAACATAGACTTGTATTTAATTTTTCTCCATCTGAATCGACTTTGGGAGAGATATTCGCTAAAAATGCAAACACTCTCTATGACGGATCTTATCCTTTTACATTCAACACTCTTCTCTGTGGGTGGAAAATGGAAGTGGATATGAAAATGGGCGGTATGGTATATAGTGATGATATGGAAAATGGAAGGTGTCTGAATGTATGATAAATGGAATTTGGTTGTTGTATGGGTAAAAGTAAGGTGATCGGGACAAACTTCAAGACACATATTTTTTACAACTCGAAAGTGATGTCGTTCTCAGTGATCAACTCAAAACAAATTTAATGAATAATAATGAGATCATACAATGATTTAAGTGCGGACCCAAAGGAAGTTGAATCAACTTGACTCGAAGATTGTGTAAAACTCTCTAAAAGGTGAAATGCACGAATCTCATAAGATAAAGTCTCTACTAGTGATCCTTAAGGTTTTCTTGAGAATTATAGTACTCTTCAACTCCAAACCGCAGTGACGTGATAAGTGCGCAAATTTTTGTTTAGTCTAGGAATTCATGTTGCAACATGCCTTGGAACGTATTACATAAGATATTTAAAAAAGATAAATCCTCTAGATTGATTCCTAGACTTAAAAAGATGGATGATAAAAAATTCACATCAATTGATTACGATGAAAGAAACTGAACGAAATTTTAAAAATCAGGTTTAAAAATCAAAAAATTTCAAAAGAGGTACGATTTTGATAAAATTTACCACCCCCAAACAAAAAGGAACATCGTCCTCGATGTTAAGTAAAACTATTTTTAAAATTGAGAGCATAAGGTGGAAATAGATTACCAGAAACAACCGCTCATGAAATGGACAGAGGTAGCCAAGAATAAACCTGAATAAGAAGTGATAAGAAAACAAAATTATTACAAGTCTGTAACAATCCGCCTAATGGGATACCGGGCGATCACTCCTATATCAAATTAAAACAGGAGTCACATATGGATCATTCTTAGCATCACTGTCGAAAATCCATTTAATTACTAATATCCTATTAGGCGAGCGTTAAAATTTTTACTTAACCACTCTTTTTAAACGACAATAAATAAACATCCACATAGTTTATGCGTAAATGAAACTGAAATGAAATAAAATAACCGAACACTCGGTCAAAATATACAACCATATCGAATGATGCTCTAAAAGAATAAATAACTGTAGTTGGAACATTGGCCCGAATGTTTATACAATACCTCCTGTCTAGATTACAAGAATGGAAGCGGCTATCAAAAACCTACATGCATCCACAGTTGCTGCAGTTGACGGCTGACTCGAAAGAAGTGTCATCAAGGCATCCCTGTGTCTGGACACCTATATATATATATATATATATATATATATATATATATATATATATAATAAAGTAAGAAAGGAAAAGTAGATAAACGGGTCAGAGCCCGAGTTTTGAAAATATTTAGCAAGTGCATAAATGCCTTATTATTTTATAAAATGTTTTTTTATCTCATATTTAAGTTTGGTATCGCACTCCCATGAGATACCTCTCACCTCTCCTCTAACATTGCACTCCTAGCGCATACCTCTAAACATCTAAACATCCTAGTCAAGCTACCCTGCTAAACTAGTCTATCACCCAACCACTATCTACCCTAGATAGTCCAAGAAGTGTACTAAGGGCTAAACTTCACCTTAGTCTCAACGCTATGCCATGTTCGTGCGTGGGGTGTCTCGCAAAGCGAAATCCAAACAAGGAACCCCCCCGATACACTATTATGCGGTAAGGTCGATCGTCGAGATCTGCCAGTCCCTTAGTACAGAATATATATATAAATAAATATGTATACCACAAGAAATACTAATATTAGAGCACTAAGGATTAAACTTCTCCCCAGTCTCAACACAATGCCATATTCGTGCGTGGGGTGTCTCGCAAAGCGAAATCCAAATAAGGAACCCCCCCCCCCCGATACACTACTATGCGGCACGATCGATCGTCGGGATCCATTAGACCCTCGGCACTCGATTTATACATATATATATATATATATATATATATTACCATATACATCCGGATCTATCTCCCGGAATGAGAATACATTTACAAAGTATTTATCAATACTTATCATTTTTATCTCAAAACCTTTCATTTCCCTTCTCATATCCAGGAAATGTATTTAAAAGCCAATTCATTATCATGAATTGCTTTAACAAATCATATACCTTTTTAAAAGCCAATTTTATTATCATAAAAATGCTTTTCCATTTCAAAATATCCCACTTCCCTTTTTATATTCAGGAAATGTATTCAAAGCCATTTTCATTATCATTATAATGCTTTGATCATATCATATGCTTCCACATCCCTTCTTCCATCCGGGAAGTGTTACCGAAGCCAATCCATATAACCCATTTCCCTTCCTATATCCAGGAAATGTAATTAAAGCCAATCCATTATCATGAATTGCTTTAACATAACGCGTTCTAAGACCGCCCATCCGGGTTTCCCCACTGTGCGCGCCCCTAAATGGCTATCATCTTCCAGGGCCTATCATCAAGACAACCTGGGATCCTACATCGCAAGACGTTGGGAAGCGGCCATATGCCTACGGGATAGTCAAGACCACACCCGAAATCTCCTAACCCTCGCAGAAAAATATACAACAAACGCTCATATGGCCTATAGGACTATATCCACCATGCATTCATTAGCCAGGGGGCTTCACCATACGTACGCAAACTTCCCTTATGATAGCGATTTAGAGAGGTGTGTATCCTCATTTTTATCATTTATGAAAATCATTTATCTTTCCATTTTGAAAACATTCATATTTTATTTTCAAAATCATTTACATCATATCATATATACTTTAATCAGATAGTATATACATATACTATATATTCATTCTGAAATATATATAAATGGCCATATTTTCCAACTACATCTAGTGATGACCATTAATCCCAAATATTCTTTCAAAGAATCATAATCATGCAACCATATAACCATGATACTAAACCCAAAGTATTTTCTTACTTTAATTAACAATACATACCTTAATCCCATCTAAGGATTTATTTATCCTCAAAACCCTCATTTAGGAATCCCCCATATCATAACTAGGGTCCCTCATACAAGTCTCCAAATATAATTTAACTCCCCATAACCACAAGAGGAGAAAACAGGAAATTCTTCCCAAGGCAAATCGATTCGCCCCTATTGCAAATCGATTCGGCTAGGCGAATCGATCGGTTCCCAACCCGAATCGATTCGGAAAACATTCTGCAAATAGGTCCCTAAATTCGAATCGATTTGGTCTAAATCCGAATCGATTCGACCCATTGCAGAAACCCAAATCCTCTTGGGCGAATCGATTTGGTCTGGACCCGAATCGATTCGGCCCATTCGAGGGTCAATATTTAGGCGATTTTCTTCAATTTCCAAAATACCCAAAATTCAATCCAACCTCTATTTAAATCATAACTTGGATTTATTACTACAAATCCAAAGTTTTTATGTCTCCTCAAATTCTTTAGAGGTCCGAATAATCCTTTTGAGAACCCCTAATATCTAACTCCAATAAGTTCTAACTAATGATTTCAATCTCGGACAGCTTTTCGTAGAAAAATCATTTGTCTTTCCATTTTGAAGTTAGATATTAGGGGTTCTCAAAAGGATTGTTAGGACCTCTAAAGAATTTGCGGAGATATAAAAACTTTGGATTTGTAGTAATAAATCCAAGTTATGATTTAAATGGAGGTTGGATTGAATTTTGGGTATTCTGGAAATTGAAGAAAATCTCCCAAACATTTACCCTCGAATGGGCCGAATCGATTCGGGTCCAGACCGAATCGATTCGCCCAAGAGGATTTGGGTTTCTGTAGTGGACCGAATCGATTTGGATTTAGACTGAATCGATTCGTATTTAGGGACCTGTTTTCATAATGTTTTCCGAATCGATTCGGGTTGGGAACCGAATCGATTCGCCTAGCCGAATTGATTCTCAATAGGGGCGAATCGATTCTCCTTGGGCAGAATTTCCTGTTTTCTCCTCTTGTGGTTATGGGGAGTTAAATTATATTTGGAGACTTGTATGAGGGACCCTAGTTATGATCTGGGGGATTCCTAAATGAGGGTTTTGAGGATAAATAAATCCTTAGATGGGATTAAGGTATGTATTGTTAATTAAAGTAAGAAAATACTTTGGGTTTAGTATCATGCTTATATGGATGCATGATTATGATTCTTTGAAAGAATTTTGGGATTAATGGTCATCGCTAGATGTAGTTGGCAAATATGGCCATTTATATATATTCGAGGATGAATAAATGGTATATGTATATACAATGTGATTAAAGTATATATGATATGATGTAAATGATTTTGAAAATAAAATATGAATGTTTTCAAAATGGAAAGATAAATGATTTTCATAAATGATAAAAATGAGGATACACACCTCTCTAAATCTCTATCATAAGGGAAGTTTGCGTACGTATGGTGAAGCCCCCTGGCTAATGAATGCATGGTGGATATAGTCCTATAGGCCATATGAGCGTTTGTTGTATATTTCTCTGCGAGGGTTAGGAGATTCCGGGTGTGGTCTTGACTATCCCGCAGGCATATGGCCGCTTCCCGACGTCTTGCGATGTAGGATCCCAGGTTGTCTTGATGATAGGCCCAGGAAGATGATATCCATTTAGGGGCGCGTACAGTGGGGAAACCCGGACGGGCGGTCTTAGAACGCGTTATGTTAAAGAAATTCATGATAATGGATTGGCTTTAATTACATTTCCTGGATATAGGAAGGGAAATGGGTTATATGGATTGGCTTCGGTAACACTTCCCGGATGGAAGAAGGGATGTGGAAGCATATGATATGATCAAAGCATTATAATGATAATGAAAATGGCTTTGAAAACATTTCCTGAATATAAAAAGGGAAGTGGGATATTTTGAAATGGAAAAGCATTTTTATGATAATAAAATTGGCTTTTAAAAAGGTATATGATTTGTTAAAGCAATTCATGATAATGAATTGGCTTTTAAATACATTTCCTGGATATGAGAAGGGAAATGAAAGGTTTTGAGATAAAAATGATAAGTATTGATAAATTCTTTGTAAATGTATTCTCATTCTGGGAGATAGATCCGGATGTATATGGTAAAATATATATATATGTATAAATCGAGTACCGAGGGTCTAATGGATCCCGACAATCGATCGTGCGGCATAGTAGTGTATCGGGGGGGGGGTTCCTTATTTGGATTTCGTTTTGCGAGACACCCCACGCACGAATATGGCATTGTGTTGAGACTGGGGAGAAGTTTAATCCTTAGTGCTCTAATATTAGTATTTCTTGTGGTATACATATTTAGTTATATATATATTCTGTACTAAGGGACTGGCGGATCTCGACGATCGACCTTACCCCATAGTAGTGTATCGGGGGGGGTTCCTTGTTTGGATTTCGCTTTGCGAGACACCCCACGCACGAACATGGCATAGCGTTGAGACTAAGGTGAAGTTTAGCCCTTAGTACATTTCTTGGACTATCTAGGGTAGATAGTGGTTGGGTGATAGACTAGTTTAGCAGGGTAGCTTGACTAGGATGTTTAGATGTTTAGAGGGATGCGCTAGGAGTGCACTGTTAGAGGAGAGGTGAGGGGTATCTCATGGGAGTGCGATACCAAACTTAAATATGAGATAAAAAAAAACATTTTCTAAAATAATAAGGCATTCATGCACTTGCTAAATATTTTCAAAACTCGAGCTCTGACCCATTTATCTACTTTTCCCTTCTTGCTATATTATATATATATATATAGGTGTCCAGACACAGGGATGCCTGGATGACACTTATTTCGGGTCAGCCGTCAGCTGCAGCAGCTGTGGATGCGTGCAGGTTTTTGATATTCGCTTCCATTCTTGTAATCTAGACAGGAGGTATTGTATAAACATTCGGGCCAATGGTCCAACTACAGTTATTTATTCTTTTAGAGTATCATTTGATATGGTTGTATATTTTGATCGAGTGTTCGGTTATTTTATTTCATTTCAGTTTCATTTACGCATAAACTATGTGGATGTTTATTTATTGTCGTTTAAAAAGAGTGGTTAAGTAAAAATTTTAACACTCGCCTAATAGGATATTAGTAATTAAATGGATTTTAGACAGTGATGCTAAGAATGATCCATATGTGACTCCTGTTTTAATTTGATATAGGAGTGATCGCCTGGTATCCCATTAGGCGGGTTGTTACAGATGGTATCAGAGCATCAGGTTCTAGTGTCCTTAGGAATCTGTGCGGACGTACTACGCTTTCAGTGTTGCTCTCGAATTATTATAGAGCCTTATGTTTAGGATTGTTGAATTCCTGTGTTGAGATTTCGTTCTCCTGCCATGTTAGAAGGTTATAGTAATCTTTTGCGCGCTCGTTTGAGATTCGTGTGCGAAGCTTGGATGGCAGGGTGTCACAAAGTCTATAAGCATGATAAAGCATTGGGTGGTGTGACACAACACCCCCAAACAGGATGAGACTAGTACAAGAAACGCGGGCTGCCTCCCGGTAGCGCTAAGTTTAATGTCTTCATCCAGACCGATGAAATCTCACCCTAAATATAAAATCTATGAAAGCACGGGGCGGCAAAAAAATTGGATGATGAGAATCACCCCCAAACAAGACTGAAGCGTCAGTCTTATTGGATAATTTGACAAAGGTGAGGGTGAAGAAAAACCGATCACGGCCTTATTTTTTATTTTCAAGATGTTCTCTTTTTTTTGTGGTTTTTGAATAATTTGAAGAAGAAAAGAAATATTTTTGGGATTTTTAGAGAATGAAAGAAAGAAAATGTTTTTGGATTTTTTTTTGAAGAAAATAGTGGAATTTTTTTTTTTAGATATTTTAAATTTTTTTTAAAAGGAAAGAAAATTTTTTTTGGATTTTTTTGAAAAAATAAAGGAAGAAAGTGTTTTTGGATTTTTTGGAAGAAAATAGTGGGAAAACAATATTTTAGGATTTTTTAAATTTTTTTCAAAAGGAAAGAAAATATTTTTGGATTTTTCTAAAAAAAATAAAGGAAGAAAATGTTTTTGGATTTTTTTTTGGACAAAACCAAGGAAAAAATATATTTTTGGATTTTTTTGGAAGAAAAGAGTGGGACAAAATAGGTGGACTCTTTGAATTTGAACAAACTCACTAAAACTCGACTACCAAAAAATTGAATTGGACACACACAAGTCAAGGATAAATCCTAACTAGCACAAAGCCAATTTTTATCTTCAAATTAGTGAAAGGGGTAGTTAAATTTTAATTAAGTCCGCGGGAGATAAAAATTCACGGAATTTATCTTAGTGATCGCCTTTGCAAAATTTTCTCTTATTGGGCTACCCAGTTAATTGATTTGAAATTTAGTGATGGCTAAGGTAGCACACAATTGGTAAGCGAGTGAGTCGGGTGATGAAATCCCTTCTTGTGAGTGACCGGGTGTAGGTCTTAGTCAATTAATTCATCACACCATTTGAAAATAAATGCAATAATAAAATCACACAAGTACACACAATAATTGACTCGCTAACAGGAGAGGCGCGAGTGTTTGAGAGATGTACCTCCCACGGTTTTTACACCGTGGGGTGCTAAAAAAATTTAGTCGATCGGGGGGAGATTACGCCAATCTCAGTCGTCCCCAGGAGTCCTACCGACTTAAGGTAGAGAGACTTATTTTTCTCGCCTTTGGATGCCCTCTCTCTACCTTGTCTGGTTTCCCTATCGCTCTTGTCTTCAATTTATAACAAATTTAAAATAAACAATAAATGGTGGCTCAATGCACCGCAATAAAACAAGGTAATAAACTCCTAATACAAGCCTTCTAGAATATAAAAATGGTACTAAAAGAAACTAAATAGGAAAAGTAAATGAACTACAAAATGAAATCCGCTCCAAGTGCCTCACGCTCCCAAGAATGGCAACGACGCCATTTGATAACTAGAAAATTTGCTTCTCTATTGTATTTTTCGGTCGTTGCGGCAACTTCTTTTCCATCAAAATTCTCTTGAACTTAAAAAAATATAACAAAACTAGAATATAGCGGTAAGTGAGGTATCAATCCATATCTAAGGATGAAACACAAAATTTGAGAGGACATATGTAGATTCATTTGCATTTTATTATTATATTTCTATTTTTTCTATTTATATTCTTTTATGGATTTTTCAGGGGATTATTTATTAACTAACTATATGCTAATTTTTAAAGTATTAAATAAGTATTTTTTCTATTTATTATTATTTTAGTTATTTTGTTAGTTTTATTTAGTTGTGTTATTTTTAGGGTCTAAATTAAACACACACACACTTATCCTAAACCCACTAATACACACACTAAACCTATACACACCCCTACACCTAATTAAAATCCTCACCTACACCCTAACTTCTTACACCTTACCACACACAACACAACCCACTCCATCTTCAACCCCCAACCTCACTCTCTCTCCTAATCCTCCATTGATACCACAACCTCTACCCCCTCACCTGTTGACCCATCTCGGCCAACATTTAACTCAACCCGGTGCTCAACCAAACTGCTCCCTGAACCCGGATGAAACAATCCAAGAAAAAACCCAACCCCCTTATACCTTCAGTCCGGTGACGCCCCTACCCAATCCAGGTCTGCCCCCTGCGACCCATTTACAAGCTCGAATCCCAATCCAACTCCCTTATACCCCCTCTCCATCATGCTCAAATTGGAGTTGCCTTCGACCTCTAGTCAAGCCCTCCGGTGCGACCCCCTATTCGTGAATCCACCCCCGTTGACGACCGGCATGCCAGCTCCTCTCCTCAACCCAGGAACTCAACCACCATTCCCACCCTCACCTTTACCTTAATCCCTCCTACCTCAACCCTCGCCGGCGAACTCAAACCCGGTGAAACCCAGAACTTCATCACCCCCATACCCCAGATCCTCCCAGACCAGTTCCGGTCAAAAACCCCAGCCATAACCCCATTCTGACCTCGTATACCCCCATGGAAATCAACTCAAACCCATGCCTTACCTCCTACCCTTTCCCCCTTGAACCCATTTTCGCTATGGAAGCCATAATCGTGTTGTGAACACATTCCAAACCAAACAAGCCAAAACTAAAAATAAACATTAACACACGTGTTTAAACTCACTTAACCCTTTTTTCCCAAACTGCCCCCAACACCTCTCCCACATGCTCTCATGTTCCTTTTCCAAAATTACCCCTCAAACAAATCTGATTTTATTCCCCCATTACTCCACTTCCCACATGACCTCACACAACCCATGCACATGTGTGCATAATTCCCTAAATACCCACACCTTTTCCCATACACACCTCTTACACATTAAACCTACCAAAATTACCCCTATGCTCCATACCTACTATTTAAAGAGATGAAGACCATTTGATGAAAAAATCTCAAAATTAGTTTTTAAGCTTTGTGTGATAAATTTCTCTCCATCCCTCTATGTTGAGTATTTGCATTTTTAGCAAATATCTCAATATAGAGGTGTGTAGTGAAATTTATCTCTAGGATAAATTCAACCCCACCCATCTATAATGAATTTTTGCATTTTTAACAATTATTTCAAAATAGATTGATGTAGTTGAATTCATCCCTTATAGGAGGTAAATTCTAATCCATTAATTTATGTTGAGATTTTGCATTTTTAGCAATTATCTTAATATAAAGTAATGATTTAGAATTTATTTCTTTGGATGAGTTCTAATGTACAATTTTATAATGTTAGGATTTTCATTTTTAGCAAATCTCTTTTATTATTTAATTATCCATTATGAATTCATCCACTATCCTTTTTATTTTTATTTTTATTTTAGATTCAATAAATAGATGAGTGAGGGAATGTAATTGAGAGATTGTTAATGCAATTGAAGTTTCCATTTCAATTCAAGGCTTAAATAGGTTTGATATATCCATCTCTTATTACTTTTATTTTAATCATCTCATGCTTCATTTGTTTATCTTATATTTTTTGGATGATGATTATTGCGGCCTAATCTCCCATTTACGGGATGAAATTTTGAAGCCCTCATGAGTCCAATTTTGTTAGTTTACTTATTAGGACAATTTTTTTTATCTCACTTTTCTTAAATTAGATTTTACTTCTTAATTAGTACTTTAAAAATTAGCATATAGTTAGTTAATAAATAATCCCTTGAAATATCCATAAAAAAATAGAAATAGCAAAAATAGAAATATAATAATAAAATGCAAATGAATCTACATATGTCCTCTCCAATTTTTTGTTTCATCCTTAGATATGGATTGATACCTCACTTACCGCTATATTCTAGTTTTGTTCTACTTTTATAGGTTTGTGAAGATTTTTTATGGAAAGAGGAATTGCACAACGACACACAAATGTACACTTTTGGGTGCTTATCACTTACTATACCTTACTGCCTCTCATCCCGATATTATGTACACAGTTTGCGTGTGTGCCCGTTATCAAAATTATCCTAAAGAGAGCCACTTAGTTTGTGTAAAAATAATCATTAAATACATAAAAATAATCATTAGGGGACTAGTACACCAATGATAATCCTAGTACTATAATAGGATACACTGATGCCGATTGGGCTGGGTGTATTGATGATAGTCAAAGCACATTAGGAGCGTGTTACTATATTGGTAACAATTTGGTAGGATGGAGTAGTAAGAAATAAAACTGCACTTCTCTATCTAAAGCTGAATCTGAATACATAGCTGCTGGTAGTTGTTGTGCCAAATTACTTTGGCTTAAGCAAATGATAAATGATTATGGTATTCAAGAAGACCAACTGTATATCTATTGTGATAATCAAAGTGTGATCAATGTTTCTAAAAATCATGTTTAACACTCGCGAACAAAATATATAAAAATTAGACATCATTTTATACGCGAATTAGTTGAGACTAAGGAATTAGAAATTAATTATCTTCCTACTTATTTGTAGCTCGTTGATATGTTTACTAAGCCTTTGGATTATAATAGATTTCATTCCTTGCGAAAATCAATAGGAATGGTTTGTGCTGAATAGACTCGTGTGTCTTACATATTTTTTCCCTTAGTCCATTTGAGACAAAATGGGGGAGAAGTTTGAGTCTTATGAGTTCATTTTTTCTTGTACATGTGATTAAAAAGCTTGATCTTAGTCTTATTTGTAGGAATCTGTACCGTAGTCTTCAATAGATGTTATTAGGGTATTGGTTTGTATTTAGTTGAGTGATGTAATTCTCTTTTTCTGGGATATGCGTAGATATAATTTTTGTATAGGAATACGTTTTTCTTATTTTTTCCGTATCCCTATGAGTCCTAGATGACTCAAATGAGATTTTTTTCTCATATTTCGAAAGGGAGAGATTAAAGCACCTTATACTTTTGACTTACTTGAGTCAACATTGTATAAGTGCTAATCTAGTTTGGAAATTGTAACGAAATTGAGTCCCATCCCCTAGATACCAAAGAACCTCAGATTCTTCTCATGATGCCTCTATTGATTCATTTAAAGGTAAAATTCTCAATCACACACACACTAGGATTGCATACATATTATTTATTGCATTATTTGTTTATGTGTGAGTTGTGTGTGTAAATTCCCTTTTGAATAAGTTTTTATTAATTTGGAGAATTTTAAAATATTTTTTAAATAATTTTTAAGGAATTAAAAGTTGAGTTTTAAAACATTTTGGGTCATTTTGTGATTATTGGTTTTATCATTTCTTACCTGAATGTTGGTTGGCTAGGATCTGAAAGCACTTGAGACTTCAGGGTGTGTTTGTAATTAAGTTTGAAACATGCATTTTTTAGTTCATCTGAGCCTTACACGTGTCATCGTTACAACCACCTGATTTGTGTTTGTTGATAGACTCAGAACTTATACACAATCCCAGCACTTGGATCTTTTTTATCGACGTTCTGCATGCGTTTTATCCCAATCCCTATGAAACCCCTTTAGACCAATTAGAGGACATTTAATCCACCGTTGGATGAAATTCAAATGGCCAAAACCAAATCTCAGCCATTGATTTGAGATGTTTTTCTCGAACCTTCCTTGCTTAGTATAAAAGGAGGTTGAGCCTCTGCGTTTAAAAAACTTTTGCCTATTTATCTAACTGAGAGAGAGAGAGAGAGAGAGAGAGAGAGAGAAAATAGAGAGAATAGAGAGATAAAACCCTAAATCGTTCAAACCCTAATCTCATTTCAAACCCTAAATTCCTTTTCTAAAATTAGTTTGCACCAAACACCAAACCGGAGTGTTTGAGAGTTATTTTGGTAGTGGTTTGAAGGTTGTTCGTGGTTTGAATCCTCTGAGTTTGAGATCTTGTAACCAACTTAGATATTTCGGTTTGATCTCTATTTCTTTTTCATAAAAATAGTAGATCTTACTATGTCATGTCATATTACACTTAGATCTGCATTATTTTGTTTCTCATCTTGAGAAATCGTATTTGTTGATTATTTCTTTTGTAAATGTTTTTCGCAACTCAAGAATCAACAAATTCTTTTCTGTTTCTAGTTCTTATGAAACAAGACTTTTGATCTAGTTGGAATCGCAATTGGTGATTTATTTTAAAAACATTTTCAAAACCCTCCGAAATTGTTTAAGACCTTGGCAATCTTCCGAGCAAGGTAACCTTGGATTCTGTGTTAATTTTAAAGATCAAGAAAGTCTTTTGTTTCTAAAGAAGAGAGAAACTGAAAACCTTATCATCTGTATTTGTTCTGTAATTTGATAGGACTTGTTTGTATAAATAAGTTTACGTGTGTGCATGCATGTGTTAGAACACTGTCACAAACACTTGGCACACTACAACATAAGAAGTGTTGGTTATAAGATACTGAAACGTCAAGAGTCGACGTAAAGCTAGAACAAAGTGTGGAGAAGTTAGCAAGCTGAAAAAGCCACATCAATATTAGAACTGCAGAAAATTTAGAACCAAACCAGTGGGTACATATTCTACACTTGTATAGGTCTGTTTTGTTTGCATGTGTGTTAAATAGTTTGTAACTTGTATATTTTGTTTTAGTGGATTTTTAGTTTGTGACTTAGAAGTCACCGTGGATGTTTCCTCAGTTGGGTGAGGTTTTACCACGTTAAAAAATATGTGTACTTAATCTTTCTACATCTCATTCTTGGTGGTGTGCTGATTTAACTGTTTTAGTTTTGTTTTTCAAAACTAGTAACATAATCTTGAACATATCTCGTACATTTTTTATTAAACACATCTTGTGGTTAATCTGTTTTGATTTATAGAAAAGAGTTTCTCCAAAAAACAGTTCAGAGTTACTTAGATAGTTTAATCCTGAATTGAATGACTTAAGTAACAACCTTTTCAATTGGTGTCAGAGCTTTGGAAAACTAGATTTTAAAATTAGATTAATCTCGGGAAAACAGTTCGGAGACCACTGTTGTCATCGATTAATCTCAGGAAAACTAGATTTTAAAATTGAAATTCCCCTCACCTAAATTAGATAATTCAATTTGCTTTGTGTTACCTAGGAATTACGTAGTTTGAGTAAATAATTTTTTTTAAATTCACATTAAAAAAAAGGAGTACGTGAAAAAAAATCAAGTTAACTGAGTGTATGTGAATTTAGTTTCGAAATTATACCGGTCGTTTATCAAGTGTGGAGTCTAGCATTCCCGATACTTACGTAGGTAAATTTTTTATATTCACCGAAATAAGAGACGAATTAACACCACGTGCCCTTAAAGATTACCTTTATCCGAATAGGTCTAGTCAGCCTTCATGCATACTTCTTCCCGATCACAATGCCAACAATTTCCTATTCCATTCGGGAACAATCTAATTATTACCCGTGCTTTGACATACTGAAAAAGAGGATCCCTGCCTTCATGTTCGAGAATTCGAGGAGATATGTGGGACCATTAAGTACCAACAACTCATCAATGAGATTGTTAAACTTAAATTGTTCCCATTCTCATTGAAAGACAAAGTCAAAAGTTAGTTTAACTCGTTAAAACCCGGATCCATCACCACTTGGAACCAAATGAGTATCATTTTCCTGCAATATTCTTTCCTAATCAAAAGACGGCGTCGATACGTCACGCCATCAATATATTTAGCCAAAAGGAGGGAGAAGCCTTGTGGATGTGTTTGGAGCGATTTAAGGACTTGCTATTGCAATGTCCACATAACGGGATTGAGATGGGATTCCAAGTCCAAATTTTATATGAGGGCTTCGATTGTGATACTCGAACTATGCTTGAGTCGCTATGTAGCGGTGATTACCGAGAAAAGTGAGGTCAGCGCGTGGGTATTCCTAGAATCCATAGCGAAAAAGTCCCATTAATGGGCACCCAATAGAGAATCTAGGTCCACCATGTCCAATGAGGGTTTCTCTCACCAAGTCGAACAAAGTTATGATTTAAATGCCAAAGTGTCCACATTAGCCCGACATTAGAAGCTTTAGAGAAGAGCAAAGAGGCCAATCGGGTCTCACATGCGGTCTTACAACATGTAGGTTCCCCTATGTGTATACTTTGCAACGCATTTGACCAATTAGTTGACAATTGTCCTGCCCTTCCGACCCATATGGCACGTACCGAGCAATCCATTGTCCTTTACCAAAATAGGCCAAAGTATGACCCATATTCCAATGCGTACAATCTGGGGTGGCGGTACCACCCCAATTTTTCATGGTCCAAGGGTCAATGCCAAGAAAGTGGAACTCAATCTTCTGGTAACCCACCTTCGGGTTTCCAAAAGAATGCCCCCGAACCATCGTATTCTTCATACCAAAAAAATCCAAGCTTTAGAGGATAAGATGAATTTGTTTGATCAAGGTACCCTCCAATTCCAAAATTCGACTCATAGTGTCCTCCAATCCACCCAACGGAGCTTACATGCAAACACTCAATCCATAACCAAACTCGAGGTTCAAGTGAGCCAAACACGTTGAGTGAAAGAAACAAGGGAACATTCCCGAGTCAACTTGAGCCCAATCCTAAAGGTAACATACCTAAAGGTTAATATTTTCTGCAAGATTATGTTGGTTCATCACAAACCCAAGAGGATGTCAAAGTCATAATCACACTTAGGTCTGGTAAGGAAGCCGAAAAGAATGTCTCACCACCCACCGAGAGAGAATCTGAGAAACGTAAGTAAAATCAAGATCCACCCTTGGATCCAACTTCATCTCCGCCATTGCCTTTCGAACCATCTGTAGAGACCTATGTCCCAAAAGCTCCTTTTCCCCAACGTTTGGTACCACAAAAGAAGAAGGTACAAGTTGATAAGATGTTGGAAGTGTTCAAGCAAGTACAAATCAGTATCCCACTGCTTGATGCTATACAACAAGTCCAATCCAACGCCAAATTTCTGAAGGACCTTAGTACCTTCAAAAGAAACACCAAAGTGCCCAAGAAATCTTTTTTCGCCGAGCAAGCTAGCTCGATCATTTTCTATAGAACTCTTGCCAAGTATAAGGATCCTGGGATGCTGACGATCTCAATTAAGATAGGGGAACATCACTTCGAGAAAGCTCTCTTAGAATTAAGAGCAAGCGTAAACCTTTCGTCGTACACCGTGTATGAGAAATTAGGTTTGTGGGAGTTAAATCCCACTAAGATTACCTTATCCTTAGCCAACCAATCCATTAAGGTGCCTAGAGGTATTATAGAGTATGTGTTGATTAAAGTGGGTGAGTTTGTCATTCTGGTAGACTTTATGGTCTTAGACACGCAACACGTACTAAACTCATCCGCACAAACCCAATCATCCTCAGTCGACCCTTTTTGGCTACTTCTGATGCTATCATTCGATGTCGTAATGGGTAAATGAACCTATCATTCGGAAACATGACCATGGGTTTGAATGTGTTTAATTTAGAGACGCTATTGTAATACCCCGTATTTTTATGCTATATTTAATTTGGGGATTTATTAAATTTAATGTGATGATTTATTTAATAAAAATCCGGAAATTAATTATGTTATAATTATTAACGTGACTAGAGTTAGTAATTAAGGGAAACTTGTTGAATATTACTAATGAGCATAGTAATATATTATATTAGTTATATTGAATGTCATAAGTAAATTATATGACTATTTCGGAAATTTAAGTCGGGACGTGCCCGTGACACGTCGGGACTAATTATGTTAATTAAAAAGGTAATATTTTATAAGTTGTCTGTATGGTCATTTTGAGTGCGCCAACGCGTCCGGAAGGGTCGAGATAGTCAGAAAAGTGTACCCGGGGGTTTAGTTTGGGTCTCGGGGTGTTTTTAGGCCTAATTAATGACCCGGGAGGGCATTTTGGTCATTTTACAAAATAGGGTAATTAAACCCACGAATTTCAGCCATCCTTAGCAGCTATTTAGGTCAGCCTTTTAGGGTTAGAACATTCATAACCCTAGTACGGCCATTGGAGAAGAGAGGAGAGAGCTCTCAAGGTGATTCAAGGCCAAATACACCACCGTTTGCACCGCCGTCACCACCAACACGTAGATCTCGAGGAGGAGAACACAACCACACCAAAATCAACAGGAAACCAGACCTCTGAAATCCCAGGCAAGTGTTTAACTTGCGTATTTTCGTTGGTGCAATATTCATATTAGTTAGGAATGATTAGGAGTATAATCTATGGAAGAAAACCCCACTTTTTGATAGGAATTTGCATGTAGAAAAGATTAAAACCATATTCTGGAAATCTTATATGATGTAGATGATTAACCCACGAATTTTGATGATTATGTAGAAGGAAATTCTGGAGAAAAACTGATTAGAACAGAAGTTAAGAAAACTTAGGGTTCTTGATGATTAGATGAGATTTTAGGTTGTTTAATCATGTTTAATGATGGTTATACGCATGCTTAACGTTAGAAACATCTGGTAATATGTTATTATGTTTGTGGTATAAGTTTTGGGACGATTAGTGTTAAAAAATATGTATTTGGATGAAGAATTTTGATGAAACCCGTAACTGCACTTCTGCAGAAATCAAAATACCTGTTTGATCGATCGATCGACCCTAGAGCGTCGATCGATCGAAGGTTCAATCGATCGAGCCCCAGCCGTCGATCGATCGACCCTTCCTGGCAGCCTCTTATTTCCCCTTGTTTAATTAGTTGAATTAATTTATCATGGAATAATCATTGGGCATATTTAATAAAATGTTTTGGGATATAGGAGAGACCAGTAGGACATATGATTAAGTGTTGAGAACTTTATTATGAAATGATTATTGTGTTTTAGGGATAATTAATTAAGGAATGACGAACTACGTATTTCAAGTGAGGGATTATGACGAATACCTACGATAGTGAATAGATGTCTACCTACTGAATTTGTTACTTGGATGGATAGAACCCATGAGTGTTCCCTAACTAGTGAGAAAACCCTTCGAGTCAAGGTTAGAGACGAAACCTTATACGAAATTCTATAACTGTGAAATTAAGGATATATGGTATAATTATGGGTGATGAGAAGAACCTATATTAATATGATAAAGTGGTATATTTATATGATTGTGTGTACATATATTATATGCATGTGAAAAACATACCGCGCTACTTGCTATCCTTGAGGTTACCGCGCTGGGACAAGTCTTATCTCGATGGGACCTTTATGGGGGATATTGACTTGTACCCTAGAAGATAGATATCCTTGGTACAGGCTATTGAATTAATAGTTCAGACGGTCCTAAGAGACGCGAGTATGTGCCATCCTCTTAGTGACTTGGAATCTATGCTTCGCCTCACTATTGTTTGTGTATGTGTTAATACAATTCGAGAGTGATTCCGAATTGGTATTCCTCTTGATATGAGTGGTATGGGGTTTGGGATAGTGGAAGTATGCACGCGCCATAGCTTTAATTGGGGTGTTGTTATATATATATATGTATATTATTCGTGTAGTTAATATATATATGAGATTATGGAATTTAAACTGCCTACTTTGTTTTGATAAGTAGGATATGGTAGTTGACTCAAATAATAAATACTGTTTTGCGAGAATATAATATGTCACTGGGAAATTTTATAAATTAATGAAGCTAAAACGAGAGTTGTGCTACACTTTGAAAGTACCCTTTTCACACGTTGACATTGTTCGGTTTTTTTAAAACTTATGAGTAAGTTAAGATAAACTAAATTATTGGGAAGGTTAGTATGATAATATGTTAAGTTAAACCATTTGGGGAAGGTTAGTACGATAGGCGTGCACACTAGAAGAGAGGTGAGAATTTCTCAAGAGAGTGTCGAACTAATATGTTGTTGCATTGGCCTGTATCAATTTAAATATTTGCTAAACAAATTTTTAATCATACACACTTTCGGGCTCTGACCCGTTTTCTCTCTCCCTCTCCCCCTTGTATATATATGTATGTATTTCAGGTGCCCAGCCACAGGGGCGTCTTGCTTAGAATCTCTTGGAAGGAACGCGTTGCAGCTTAGGTGGGAGTTGCAGGTCTTTTGATTAGACGACTTCGTTCATTCAGATCCACTCTTAGCACTTTCATTCAGATGGGCATGTGTAGCCCTTTCCATTATTTCGTAATGTTGAGACCTTGTTATTACAGTTGTTTCCTAGTTCGTTATTATGGGATTTTGTTCATGATGGATGTATTACTTTATTTTCTCGTATGTTGTCATTCGTTGACGGATGTTTTATATATTGGATTTTTGGTTCCAGTTTATTGTGGTGTGAATCTTATTCATTGATCTTTGTTAATAAAATAAATAAATCTTTTCTTTAAATAAAATTTGGAAGTTAATGTTTAAAATTGGTTTTGACACTTGGCTTAATTATTTAGGGTGTTAAATTTGGAAAATTATTTTTATCGACAGTGATGCTGAGAATGAACCAACTGTTCACCTTGATTTAATTTAATAAAGGAGTGATCGCCCGGTATTTAATTAGGTGGGGTGTCACAGGTGGTATCAGAGCATCAGGTTCTAGTGTCCATAGGATCTGTATGGCTTATTTCTCTTTAAGCTTAACGTTATTTCTATAGAGCCCTATTTTTAGGACTGTTGTATTCTTGCTTTTACGTTTAAGTCTTTAGCTATTCGAGATTTGTTGATAACTGTAGACTAATAAACTTGTTCACGTTTCAGATGCCTCCTAGACGTGCTCCGAAAGATAGGCGTGCCCAAGCCGAGCAGCCAGCAGCTCCGGCACCAGGTACAATGAATGCGAATGAAGTAGCCGCTATTGTTGCTCAGGCGGTGAATGCCGCGATAGCGGTGATTCAGCAGACTCCACCCCAGGTCCAGGCAGTGGCGCCAGTACCAGCACAGCTTCCATCTGCATGGGAGAGGGTTCGGGATGCTTTTCAGAAAGCACATCCCCCTGAGTTCTCCGGTAGCTCCGACATTGTCACGGTTAGCCAATGGAAGAAAGACATCCAGCGGCATCTTCGCATGTATGAGTGCACCGAAGTACAAAACCAGTTATTGTCTTCTTTCAAGCTGGTGGGAGCCGCATTACAGTGGTGGGAGTCCACTACTACTTAGGAGGAGAGGGACACGATCCCTATTCAGTTGTTCTGGGAGCGATTTGACCGCAAGTATTTTCCACCCACAGTGCAGACTGAGATGAGGCGGAAATTACTAAATCTGAAGCAGGAGAACCTTACTGTAGATGAGTATGAGGAGGAGTTCATGAGACTTCTCACTATTGTGCCGGATGAGGCACCCACTCAGGTCAAGAAGATTTTGTTGTTCGTCGACGGGTTAGCTTGGAGGATCCGTTAGCACCTTATTGGAAATCTATCCCTGAGTACTTTCACTGACGTACTCAATGCAGCGTTACTACATTGCCAGGATCACCGCTTCCATCTTCAGGGAAGCAAGAGAGTAGGAGAGTCCAGCCAGCACGGCAGGACAGGGGGTAATAGTGCCGGTGGGGCACCAACTCATGGACAGACTCGTCAGCACGAGAAGAGTTCCCATCAGGGGGACCCTGCTAAGAGATTCCGTTCAGGTGATTCTAGGCAGGGATTCGGAGGATTCAGGCAGGGCCATCAGGGTCAGTCTAATCAGCAGGGCCAACACCGACCACAGGGACAGCAGCAGGGCCAGCAAGGCCAACAGCGTGCACATCAGGGCCAATAGGGCCAGTGGCGTGGAGGTAACTGCCAGCAGGGCCGTGGACAGCAGGGTCAGAGGGGTGGTAATTTCAAAGGCAGATGCTTTGGGTGCGGCAAACATGGCCATAGGCGCCAGGATTTCCCAGAGGGTGATAGGGCCCCACAGCAGCAGGGAGCCCGTAATGAGCCGCAGAGACCACTTTTCCCACCTGCCCTTCCAGCTCCAGCCCAGGTGCCAGCCCTACCAGCCATTCCAGCAGCTCCAGTGCAGCAGGGGCAATTGCAGTATGGACGTGTCTATAACGTCCACCAGGAAGCAGCTCCACAGGCACCACCCGCGATTGAGGGTATGTTTCCTATCCATGGTACTATGGGTAAAGTTTTGTTTGATACGGGGGCAACGCATTGTTTTATAGCTACGCATTTTGTGAAGTCCTTAGGGTTGTTAGCCACAGCAGAGAGCACCGTGATGTGTGTCGACTCACCACTGGGGAGTGGGTCACTTATATTCTTTATATACCGGGGAGTAGGGGTAGAGATTGGTAGCTTGGTATTGCCTGCATACATGCTAGTCTTAGACATGCACGAGCATGACGTGATCATTGGTATGGATTGGATCGCATCTTATAGAGCCATGATTGATTGCTTCGGTGGGAGCATTGTTTTTTCCATTCCGGGGCAAGAGATGTTTGTAGTGGCGATGCCTCGCCCAGAGGGAGGTTCGACCGCTTATTTATATTACATTGAGGATGATACCTTTAAGGAGGTTGTGATTCCTTTGGATTCGATCCCAGTTGTTAGGGAGTATTCCGATGTGTTTCAGGAGATACCAGGCCTACCGCCCAGTCGTGAGATAGACTTCGTTATAGATTTATTGCCGAATACGAGACCTATAGCACGCGCACCGTACCGTATGGCTCCGACAGAGATGCGAGAGCTACGAGATCAAATTGAGCAGCTATTAGGTCAGGGCTTCATTCGTAGGAGTACCTTACCTTGGGGCACTCCAGTCTTATTTGTAAAGAAGAGAGATGGTTCACTGAGATTGTGCGTGGACTACCGGGAGTTGAACAAGGTCACGATACGGAATAAATATCCGTTGCCTCGAATCTATGATCTGTTCGACCAGCTGAGGGGAGCAACTTTCTTTTCGAAGATAGATCTGAGGTCGGGGTACCATCAGCTACGTATTAGGGAGCAGGATGTTTCGAAGACTGCTTTCTTGACGAGATATGGGTCTTATGAGTTCCGGGTGATGCCGTTCGGACTCACAAATGCTCCAGCAGTTTTCATGGACTTGATGAACCGAGTATTCAGAGAGTTCTTGGATCAGTTTGTTATCGTTTTCATAGATGATATTTTGATATATTCACACTCCGAGGAGGAGCACGCCGAACACTTGAGGCAGGTTCTTCAGACTCTACGAGAGCATCAGTTGTATGCTAAGTACGAGAAGTGTGGATTCTGGTTGCGAGAGGTACAGTTCTTGGGGCATGTTGTTTCTGAGCAGGGGATTGCAGTTGACCTGAGTAAAGTGTCAGCGGTGAGGGAATGGGGACAGCCCACGACACCGACGGAAGTGCGTAGTTTCTTGGGGTTAGCTGGTTACTACAGGAGGTTCATTCGGGGATTCTCCAAAATAGCGGGTCCATTGACGAATCTGACTCGTAAAGGGGTACCATATGTATGGGATGACGCTTGTCAGTTGGCTTTCGACGAGCTGAAGGACAAGCTTACTTCGGCACCAGTCCTTGCTTTATCGAGGCCGGGTGTAGAGTACCTGGTTTACACAGATTCGTCCTTACGAGGACTTGGGGGAGTACATCAGCAGGAGGAGAAGGCTATAGCTTTTGCTTCCCGCAAGCTTAAGCCGCATGAGAAGAATTACCCCACCCACGACCTGGAGTTAGCTGCGATCGTCTTTGCATTGAGAATTTGGAGGCACTACTTATTGGGCGAGAAATTCCGTTTGTTCACAGACCATAAGTCACTACAGTACCTGTTCACTCAGCGAGAGCTGAATATGCGTCAGCGCAGATGGTTAGAGTTTGTGAAAGATTACCAGTTCGATATACAGTATCATCCGGGGAAAGCCAACGTAGTTGCTGATGCGTTGAGCCGTAGACCGGTTGACGATGTAACGGACATCTGGAAAGCAAAGTGGAAGGAGTTGGGTCACCAGGACGCAGTAGCACGTTCTTTCATATCCGTGATGTCAGTCACACCCGAGATTGTTACGAGGGTGATACAGGCACAGACCACAGACCCATTTTGTCAAGAGCAGATTGTGCGACTTCTAGCCGAGGGTGCTGAGTCCTATTCTGTTAGTTCGGATGGAGGGTTGCGGTTTAATGGGAGATTAGTGGTTCCAAAAGGAGCGGAGTTACGTCATGAAGTGATGACTCATTCTCATGGGTCCCGATTTGCAGTACATCCGGGAGGCGATAAGATGTACCAGGACATGAGACGACAGTACTGGTGGAGTGGGATGAAGAAGGACATCGCTAAATTTGTGTCCAAGTGTTCTACTTGCCAGCTAGTGAAGGTGGACCACCAGAAACCGTCAGGATTACTTCAGCCGTTGGAAGTACCCGAGTGGAAGTGGGAAAGTATTTCCATGGATTTCATTACCGGGTTGCCTACATCACAGTGGGGCCACGATTCTATCTGGGTGATTGTAGACGTTTGACCAAGGTGGCTCATTTTCTGCCAGTGAGGACAGATTATACCACGGGTCAGTATGCCCAGTTGTTCATCGCTGAGATTGTCAGATTACATGGGGTGCCCCTGAATATTGTATCAGATAGAGACAAGATTTTTGTGTCACGTTTCTGGGAAAGCTTTCAAGAGGCTATGGGTACAGAGTTGAGACTGAGTTCAGCTTACCACCCATAGACAGATGGACAGACAGAGCGTACTAATCAGATGTTGGAAGATATGCTACGAATGTGTGTTCTCAATTTCGGAGGAGGTTGGGAGCCACACCTTCCACTGGTAGAGTTTGCTTATAATAACTCCTATCAGTTTACGATTGGCATGGCTCCATTTGAGGCTTTGTACGGCAGGCCTTGTCGTTCTCCAACTTGTTGGCTCGAGGTGGGGGACAACAAGTTATTAGGGCCAAAAGTGATTCAGGAGACCTCCGCGAGGATTGAGATAATCAGGAGTCGTATTCGGGTAGCCCAAGACAGGCAGAAGAGCTACGCCGATGCGAAACGGTTCTTCTGGGAGTTTAATGTGGAAGATCAAGTGTTGTTACGTGTATCTCCTTTGAAAGGAGTGATGAGGTTCGGGAAGAAGGGGAAGTTGGCTCCGAGGTACGTAGGACCATTTCCCATCATCGAGAGAATTGGGCCAGTAGCATACAGGTTAGGATTGCCAGAACATTTACATCGCATCCACGATGTATTCCACATCTCGTCGCTGAGACGATATCTTCGGGATGATATGGCCCATACTCACATCACGATAGACGAGATCGATTTACAGCCTGATAGCTCTTACGAGAAGAGACCGGTGGCTATCCTAGACTATAGTGAGAGGAGATTGAGGTCGAAGGTAGTTCCACTTGTGCGAGTCCAGTGGGAGCATCATAATGTGGAGGAATCCACTTGGGAGCGTGAGGCAGATATGCGCGAGAGATATCCAGAGTTGTTTTTACCAGGTATGCCTTATTTTTTGAATTTTGGGACGAAATTCCGTTATTAGGGGGAAGTATGTAATACCCCGTATTTTTATGCTATATTTAATTTGGGGATTTATTAAATTTAATGTGATGATTTATTTAATAAAAATCCGGAAATTAATTATGTTATAATTATTAACGTGACTAGAGTTAGTAATTATGGGAAACTTGTTGAATATTACTAATGAGCATAGTAATATATTATATTAGTTATATTGAATGTCATAAGTAAATTATATGACTATTTCGGAAATTTAAGTCGGGACGTGCCCGTGACACGTCGGGACTAATTATGTTAATTAAAAAGGGAATATTTTATAAGTTGTCCATATGGTCGTTTTGAGTGCGCCAACGCGTCCGGAAGGGTCGAGATAGTCAGAAAAGTGTACCCGGGGGTTTAGTTTGGGTCTCGGGATGTTTTTAGGCCTAATTAGTGACCCGGGAGGGCATTTTGGTCATTTTACAAAATAGGGTAATTAAACCCACGAATTTCAGCCATCCTTAGCAGCTATTTAGGTCAACCTTTTAGGGTTAGAACATTCATAACCCTAGTACGGCCATTGGAGAAGAGAGGAGAGAGCTCTCAAGGTGATTCAAGACCAAATACACCACCGTTTGCACCGCCGTCACCACCAACACGTAGATCTCGAGGAGGAGAACGCAACCACACCAAAATCAACAGGAAACCAGACCTCTGAAATCCCAGGCAAGTGTTTAACTTGCGTATTTTCGTTGGTGCAATATTCATATTAGTTAGGAATGATTAGGAGTATAATCTATGGAAGAAAACCCCACTTTTTGATAGGAATTTGCATGTAGAAAAGATTAAAACCATATTCTGGAAATCTTATATGATGTAGATGATTAACCCACGAATTTTGATGATTATGTAGAAGGAAATTCTGGAGAAAAACTGATTAGAACAGAAGTTAAGAAAACTTAGGGTTCTTGATGATTAGATGAGATTTTAGGTTGTTTAATCATGTTTAATGATGGTTATACGCATGCTTAACGTTAGAAACATCTGGTAATATGTTATTATGTTTGTGGTATAAGTTTTGGGACGATTAGTGTTAAAAAATATGTATTTGGATGAAGAATTTTGATGAAACCCGTAACTGCACTTCTGCAGAAATCGAAATACCTGTTTGATCGATCGATCGACCCTAGAGCGTCGATCGATCGAAGGTTCGATCGATCGAGCCCCAGCCGTCGATCGATCGACCCTTCCTGGCAGCCTCTTATTTCCCCTTGTTTAATTAGTTGAATTAATTTATCATGGAATAATCATTGGGCATATTTAATAAAATGTTTTGGGATATAGGAGAGACCAGTAGGACATATGATTAAGTGTTGAGAACTTTATTATGAAATGATTATTGTGTTTTAGGGATAATTAATTAAGGAATGACGAACTACGTATTTCAAGTGAGGGATTATGACGAATACCTACGATAGTGAATAGATGTCTACCTACTGAATTTGTTACTTGGATGGATAGAACCCATGAGTGTTCCCTAACTAGTGAGAAAACCCTTCGAGTCAAGGTTAGAGACGAAACCTTATACGAAATTCTATAACTGTGAAATTAAGGATATATGGTATAATTATGGGTGATGAGAAGAACCTATATTAATATGATAAAGTGGTATATTTATATGATTGTGTGTACATATATTATATGCATGTGAAAAACATACCGCACTACTTGCTATCCTTGAGGTTACCGCGCTGGGACAAGTCTTATCTCGATGGGACCTTTATGGGGGATATTGACTTGTACCCTAGAAGATAGATATCCTTGGTACAGGCTATTGAATTAATAGTTCAGACGGTCCTAAGAGACGCGAGTATGTGCCATCCTCTTAGTGACTTGGAATCTATGCTTCGCCTCACTATTGTTTGTGTATGTGTTAATACAATTCGAGAGTGATTCCGAATTTGTATTCCCCTTGATATGAGTGGTATGGGGTTTGGGATAGTGGAAGTATGCACGCGCCATAGCTTTAATTGGGGTGCTGTTATATATATATATATATATTATTCGTGTAGTTAATATATATATGAGATTATGGAATTTAAACTGCCTACTTTGTTTTGATAAGTAGGATATGGTAGTTGACTCAAATAATAAATACTGTTTTGCGAGAATATAATATGTCACTGGGAAACTTTATAAATTAATGAAGCTAAAACGGGAGTTGTGCTACACTTTGAAAGTACCCTTTTCACACGTTGACATTGTTCGGTTTTTTTAAAACTTATGAGTAAGTTAAGATAAACTAAATTATTGGGAAGGTTAGTATGATAATATGTTAAGTTAAACCATTTGGGGAAGGTTAGTACGATAGGCGTGCACACTAGAAGAGAGGTGAGAATTTCTCAAGAGAGTGTCGAACTAATATGTTGTTGCATTGGCCTGTATCAATTTAAATACTTGCTAAACAAATTTTTAATCATACACACTTTCGGGCTCTGACCCGTTTTCTCTCTCCCTCTCCCCCTTGTATATATATGTATGTATTTCAGGTGCCCAGCCACAGGGGCGTCTTGCTTAGAATCTCTTGGAAGGAAAGCGCTGCAGCTTAGGTGGGAGTTGCAGGTCTTTTGATTAGACGACTTCGTTCATTCAGATCCACTCTTAGCACTTTCATTCAGATGGGCATGTGTAGCCCTTTCCATTATTTCGTTATGTTGAGACCTTGTTATTACAGTTGTTTCCTAGTTCGTTATTATGGGATTTTGTTCAGGATGGATGTATTACTTTATTTTCTGGTATGTTGTCATTCGTTGACGGATGTTTTATATATTGAATTTTTGGTTCCAGATTATTATGGCGTGAATCTTATTCATTGATCTTTGTTAATAAAATAAATAAATCTTTTATTTAAATAAAATTTGGAAGTTAATGTTTAAAATTGGTTTTGACACTTAGCTTAATTATTTAGGGTGTTAAATTTGGAAAATTATTTTTATCGACAGTGATGCTGAGAATGAACCAACTGTTCACCTTGATTTAATTTAATAAAGGAGTGATCGCCGGGTATTTAATTAGGCGGGGTGTTATAGCTATCTTCTGATGATGGAGATATTTAAGTCAAGTACATTCAAGAAGTGAACGACGTCACTACCCCACGGGATAGTGACACAACCGATCTATGTGCTTGGACACCTTATCTGTCTCTAGATATGAGTCTTAAAGATTTTGAGAAAGAATTCGGTCCGGCTGATGTGGATCTTACTATTAAGTCTAATCTTTATTGTATTCTTTTTTTCATTTAGATGAGAGAGACTGGGATGATAGGATAGATAAATTCCTTCTCTGTGACTGAAAACCTGAGCCTTTTGAGAGTATGCTGACACATGAGGTTTTATCTATTAGTGATGAGATTAAAAAAATCATTCAAGCATTTCCACCTAATGATGCATGTTTTATCATGTCGTATTGTCCTGTTCACCACGTCTAGCTGTGTCATTTGAGTATTTGGATGAAATCGAGGACATGACTAAAGTATCGTTCGATTTGGAGCTCGATTTATTCATTCTTGAGTTTGAGGGAAACCTAGGCTTGGTGTGTCATTCTGAATTTCATTATGATAGTTCTATGAGACTGACCATCTCTGTTATAATGTGATTGCGCATCTCGATAATTTCACTCACCACATTCATTATGTGCCTTCATATGTATACTTTGTCGGTTGGGTTGATTCTTAATTGTTCAGACTTTTGATTTATGATGAAAGCAATGTGAGATTGGTTGGAAGTTGGTAACACAAGTGGAAATTCACGAGTAATATCGTCCTTTTAATTATGTACTTTATTAGCTGCCCATATTTCTAGTTTGAGCATACATTAAGGACAATGTAAAATTTAGGTTTGGGGGTAAGGATGGTATTTTTGAAAAAAAAAATCAGAAAATTTTCAAAAATTCAAAAAGATTTTCAATATAATTGAGTTTTGAAACAATTTCTTGATATAGGATTAATTCATGGATCTCTCAACTAATAAAATTTTTACACATTAGCCGTAAAATATGATAAAAAATGGATATTGAGGTGAAAGTTAAAATGCTTAATGAATAAATGTGGAGATTTTACCCCAGTGAGATTTTTGTGCTATTCATCATTTTTGAGAGATTTAAATCAATCCGAGTTAAAACAACTCAAACTTTCCTTCAGTGATAAATTTGTTGATGATCTCAAATTCTTTGTTCTGTTCGATTACTGAAAACAAAAGGTCAAAATGTGAATCTTAAGCACAAGAAGTCTTAGTAAGTCGTCTGAAGATACAAATGAACTCAACGAAACTTGAGAAATGTGATTAGGCCATCATTTGAAAGTCTAAAATTAAGCCTAAACTCCAATTTTTTTACATTATTCAGTTGTAAGCCCATTTGAGCCCAAAAAAACTTTTTGTTGAAAACCCATTATCCTACCCAACTCCAACTGGGAGTTAAAAACCACTAAAACAAAAATCCATACCCATTTTCTGAGAATACTAGGGTAAAAATTTTGGTAAGGAAAAAGGCCAAAAAAATGAAAGAAGAATAAGTTTGCAAGAGAATAATTTGTGAAAAGAAAAGAAAAAAAATGAAAAAAAAAGGTGTACGTGAAAAAAAAAGGAAAAAAAAGGAAAATGGAGTTTGGAAGAAAACGTGCCTAAAAATCAAAATACCGAAAAACTTCTATATTCTCAAAAATTTTGAACTCCAAAAACCATTCCTTCTATCCAAATCCGAGCCTACAATACAACCAAAAAAAGTCATAATTGATCTCAAGTGAAGTTAGTTATATAATGGAGAGAAGATGAATAGGATCTATTCAATAAGTAATCGATTTTTCATTCATGAGATCATATTCATTCATTATAAAAAGTCCGTTTTTTATCATGTATGTGTGAAATTTGCTCATCTAAACTTACGCTTTTATTCACATATACCGAGAGAAAATAAACGTAACGATCAAATGTTTTGAAATGGACGGTTATATTGGCTATGCACACACACACACACCATAAGTTGAGATTGAAAATTGAAGTTCTACTATATTTATGAATTTTGCATTCAAACTTGATTATATTACTTTTGTGTCTTCTGTATTGAGTCAAGTTTTTGAATTTTGTGGGTATATTCATTGTAAACCGACACGAGACAAAACTCGTCCACTAGGGTAACTTAGGATTTTAATGGTTTGTTGCACATGCTAAGTGCAATCGTGATTCCTACTAAAGTAAGTTAGATTTTAAAATTTTAGTTTTACTCGAGTATTAGCAAAGTTAAAGTTTGGGGGTATTTGATGAGTGCATTATTTTGCATGAATTTTTGCCCAAATCTAGGTCTTGTTAGGCCCGTTATATCATAATTAATGAGCTTTTAGAATCATTTTCGTAAAATATAAGGAAAATACAAGTTTGAATAAAAATCGAGTTAAAAATGCAATTTTAGTAACCCTGGGGGGTGAAATCATAATTTTTAAAACTTTATGGGATTGAAAATAATTTTAATGTTTATCTAGAAAAAAATAAATTTCTCTCTGAAATTTAGTTGAATTCCTAATTAAAACGAGCAATTTATGAATTTCGGGGACTAAAATACAATGAGGGGTAATTCTATAATTTTTTAATATTTATGACCATAAATTTGAATTAATTATTTTTATTTTTCATTTTTACAAGTACCCCGAAAATTTGGACAAAAAATGAGTCGATGTGCAAAAATTGTCAGGACGCGACGAGACACGACACGTCATGGTTGACACAGTTGTACTGAATATTTTTTATAAATTCGCTTGAGTGTCCATTGAGGCCGTTCCAGAGATTTTCGGAAAGGTCTTGACATGATTCACAACTTTGAAGCTCGGACGAAAATGAGATTTCGAAAGATTTGGGGGAAAAATGCGATTAAAGGTGGTGCTATAAATAGTGATGTGAATAGTGCTAAAATTGGGGATAATTATTTAAAAAAAAAGACTTCTCAATTGTCTCCAACTCTTCCCAATACTCCAAGAGATAATTGTCAACTCAACTACAACCAATCAAAGAGAGTTTCATTCCAATTCAAATACCTCACCCCTTGCCCTATAAGAAATACCATTGGGCGCATAATTTTATATGTAATTTTGGAGAGAGCTTGAGAGATAGTTTTTGGTTCCTTTATTTTGAGAGTATATTTTATTCAAGGGCCAGAAATTATTTTGTGGGTGAAGTTTTGTCAAGATCAATTGTAATGCACGATTATTTTTGTAAGTTGATTTATTAATGAGAATTAATATTCATTCTTGCATTTATATTTTATTTTCAATTATGCTAGCTTAATTTCTTTACTAGGACTAGGTGAAGTTTATTATATTTGATTAATATTGTGTGTAGTTTAAATTCGTCTTTATTTTTCGATATGTGATAAAGGTTTTAAAAATTCGGTATTCATTTTAAACGGCATGAGAGTGTGTTTTAAACCTTCGGCTTTGTTTAAAAAAATCATATTTTTATTTTTAAGTGTGAGTACTTTTTGATGGATTATGCTTGCACTCGATTATTTTAATAGTCCATGCTTAAAGACTACACTTTAAAATTTTAAAGTGAACTTTCTAAGAGAATAGGGATATTAGCCGTCTAAATTTAGAGACGTAAAATTTTATTTTGAACTTAACCGTGTTATTTTCCGAATTAAATACGAAGAGAGTCGGTTTAATTTGAGTTATAATATAGGGAACAACGAGTTTAAATTATTACATAATATTAGTTAAATGCGATAAATGGATCCAACGTCCTAGTTTTCACGCTCATTTAATTATATCTTTCGTAGTTGCATTTTTTTGTGTTAGTTTAGTTTAGTATAACATCTCATCTCTAAATTCATTTCGTCTTGTTGGACAGTCACAATTACTTTGAACGAAAAATTGACAAATATATGTAGGCTCGACCCGTACTTACACTCACTATTCTATAATAGCCCGTGTACTTGTGGTATTTTATAAATTGACAAACAATGCCTACCCGGAAAATACACAATTGGGCGCTCATACACCGAATCTCACATTCACTTACCCCGTGAACAAAATACAACTTATATCTCAACTATATATATATATATATGAAAATAATGATGTACTACGCTTTTCCACGTATCACCACTCGATTCTCTTACCAAAAGTCATCGAACACTGAAATCCTTAAATCAAATCACATCACCAAATTGATACTAGAGATACCTAACATCAGCACTAATGATATCCAAAATAAATCTTGTCTCTCAAAATCATTTCTAAGTATCTTCACATCAAGATTACTAGTTCTAACATCAATGTCTACAACGTCCTTAACAACAAACTCCCTATCTCCAAGAAACACAGCTAACACAGATGTTAGATCCAATACCTTAAGGAGTATGAATCAACAAAGGGGATCAAAGATCGGTAATGCGGAAGCTAAACGGACTCAAAACCTACGATACCTAAGACAAATCTTTGATACCATCTATTGGTAGTGTAAATATTGGGTAGCTTAGCATTATTTTGAGTGGAATTAAAACTGTAATTATTTTGGAGGTGTATTTTACCTAGCCTTGTTATTAGGAGACATCTTAGATTGCACGTGTAAATTTTGGATTGGACAATATGTATTTTGGTGACCTATCATGTTTATTTTTGTGGAATATAGATGCTCTATATATATTGTTGAGGATTTAGTTTAGTTTTAAAATTAGTATCACCTCGTAAACTGTCATCTTTGGTGAGTCACCAGCTCGACCATGGTAGCTTGACGAACATCATCAGGATTAGGTTGAAACTCTTCATCACTATCGTGGAAAAAATGATAATTCTTCACCATTTGAAAAGGGATTGCATCAATATATATCCAACATCCATCACTCCTAAGGAGAGGAATCGAAGTAAAGGGACAATCTACCCGGTACCAGTACTGAAAATGGGAATTATTAGGAATATTTTAAATGAATAAGACATTAAGACAATCGTGCTTATAATCCACTTGTCTGTCTTCATTCAAGTGTAGGAGGCATCCATCCAGCCTTTATCATATCCAGGGGCCTAGGCTACGCGGGGACCACTCCTAAAATGATATTTCAGTTTCATAGTATGGCGATGCAAACCATGTATACTCGCCTCATTTATCTCAAAATCTTGTTCGGACTTACCAAGATGCTCCCCTAGAGAATTATTTTCACTCTACAGTAGACCAACTATGTTTTTAATAGTTCCAAGATTGGTATGACGTGTATCTACCATGCCTGTTTGGTTTTTATAAGAACTTGTCATTTTTTGGAGCACTAGTCGAATAGAGGAAAAAGCTACTCGAGCTCACTCGGAAGCATCTTAAATAAGAATAAAGTTTATATCTTCACTCTTTTGGGTTATTTGCACCAAGGTCAAGTTCTCATCAGACTACAAAAGTTAATAAAAATGAGACATTCAAAAATTGAGGCAACCCAAACTAGCACAAACAAGTAATCAATATCAGTCGAACAAAGCATAATGAAGCCCAAATAATAAGCCATTTGATTAAATGGAAAATTGGGCAAGCCCTTATAAGATAACGCCACAAAAGACAAGAAATACAAGATATAGGAAAAACCTAGAGTAATCAGATTAACAGGAGCCTTCTTCTTTGTTATCACTTGCTCTTGGTCGACTATGATGTTTTCTTGCCATGTGGCCTCCTTTTCATGTTTAACTCCCTCCTTCACCTACTAGGTAACCTCCATTTCACCCTCTTCTTCAAGGTTGGGGGGAGAACCAAGATTATGTTTGCCAAAGAGCTCAAACTCTAGGAACACCCTAGCCTTGCCCAAAGCCTTATCCTAACTTTACTTACAAAAATACTTATGGACGTAGTGTAACTAGTTCTTGGTAAGACCAAAGGCTTTATCCCAACCTTTGTAGTAGGCATTGTCCTTGGTTTCTTGAGTAGTGAATAGTGATTAAGCAAAATTTTCAGTGTCCTTTTTAGTCTGCTCGACCTTAGCTCTTAGAGTAGTAAGAACTAAGTCTTTGGGCCTTATTTTGGAATTAAATACCTTTACCTTCTTCTTGGAAGCATTCAAGGCCTTTGGGGCCTTATTTAGGGTATGGCCCAATGGCATTATCCTTATCTTGGTCAGTCCTCCTGTCCATGTGGTTGACGAAATCCACTAGGAACTGCAAGTTAAGATCCGATCAAAATAGTTAGTACAGAATAATTTTTGATGGTATAAGGAATCAAGTAACTATTATAAACACTTACCAAAGAAAGTGTCTTGGCGGCATAATAAACGAGCTTGTCGATGGGAAGGCTCCTGGCCACTGCCTAGTTAGATGAAACAGAAGCCCCTCTTAATAATGCAAGGGCGGCATTTTTGGCCACTGACCCTTGGTGGAGGCATCCACCTTCTTCTTGGTGGTAAAAATTATTTCAAGACTTGAGCAAGTCTTTCTCTTCTTTATAATATTGGCCTATGATTTTTTAGGGGAATCCTCGAGGGTAAGTGGGTTAGATGGACCCCCTAACTCCTTCCTCTTTGTAAGGTTGTTCTCCTAGAGAACTGGGGGTAAAGGCCCCCTCCATCAAATTGGTGATCCTCTTTCTCGGTGGCATATGTTCTTTAAAAGCTGAAGGAGTGGGAGTAGGGATGATGGTAATGTCTACAATATCAAATGAGCTTGAGGTGCTCACATAAGAAGAGTATTCCTCATCACGCAATTCAGGTATCTCTATTTCCCCGTCGATTTGTCGGGCGATGAAAGATGCTATAGTGGATTTAGAATTCAACAACAATGAAGCCAACCTGAAATATTCGGCTCCAACAGTCAGAGGTTACCTAAGTTACCAAGCTTTCTTTAACTTAGCAATGTTGTCATGTGTTTGATCGATCTCCTTCTTATTTTGGCTCTTTATATAGATAGAAAACCACAACATCGGGAAAATCAAACAGGTTGTAGCCGAATAATAAAGTACACAAGAATTAAAGCTAGACATATCTTATATCCCATGTCAGGGCCCCTGTAGGGTTCACTTCCCTCTGGTATGGGTAAATTCTCCCACTCATGTACTAAAAAGTTATGTGACCAGTAATCCTTATTAGAATTTGGTAGCTTTACGATGAGGATTCTCTCAACATTCATCGCTTTTAGATAATAAATGTTTTCATTCGACCTAACTCACATATAATAGTAACAAATCTCTGAAATCCTTAACCTAGTTCCATATAATTTTTTGATCCTATGGACTTCATTTACTATTCTCTAAGTGAACAGAAAACATTGGGCTAGCACTACACTTAAAAATTCACAAAACTCTAAAAAGAGTTAGTTTGGGAGGAAAGTGACACCGACTTTTGCAATAAACTAAAAAAAAATAGTGACTCCCTATATGTTGTAAGAATTTTTTAGATGAATTCCCTTTTTAACAACCACTTATTCTGAGATATAACGTATCCGGAATTCATTGATTACGTAATCATTAATCGGTTAGATCATTTTCACACTAAAGTAATAAATACGATTGGAAAGTAAAAATGATACTTGAAAAGGGAAAGTTGTAGGGAATAAAATATGGGCGAGAAATAGACTTACAATGAATAAGAAACGCAAATGAAGCTCTGGGATGTTTTTGAAAGTTATGAGGCTTCAAAACCAATTGATGGCAACAAAATCTCTAAGTGGGAGAGTTCAACTTCCAAGAATAGTCATTATCATTACTCGCACTCCCCCAAATGGCGATGAACATACATTATCGCCTTTTGGGAAAATAAGCCAGCATTTACCAGCGTACCCTTGAAATACTGGGGTAAATTATGTGAAACCCCACATATTAAAATAATGGGTGGCCAACCCTCTATCAAAATAAAATGGTAGCCTCATATGGCTCATTCTTAGCATCACTATTGAAACCTGATTAATTAATAACCACCTAATTAATTTAACAAGCAGTGTCAATTTTTATCTTCCATTAACATACAATTTTATTAACCCATCCACAATAATTCCATTCACAGTAACCAATATAAATGAAATCACAATATAAAGTCTGAAGTTGAGATAAATAAATAAAGTTCCCAAGTAAACCATCGGGTAAAAATCCAACACATCCAATCCAACTGACTAAAACAATCTAAAATACGTAAGTCTGAATAAAACGGGCAACATGGCCAACCAACACTAGAATAAAGAACCTAATATAGAATGTCAATAATAGAATTGGCTACTCATAAATCCTGCAAGCCTCCACACCCGCTACAACTACATAATCCCTGGAAGATAAATCATCCTCGGCGTCCCTGTGGCGGGATACCTAAAAGTTTTGAAAATATATTTGATACGAGTCAGAGCTCAAAACCTTCTGAAAATATTTTCCAAGTGTACAAATTGCGTATATGAATATTGTTAAGAAATTTTCATATTAATAAACTGATAGCGCACTCTCGTGAGTCACCCCTCACCCCTCATCTAATGTGCGCACCTAACGTATCCTCTTGACCCTCCTAGTTGTGCTTCCCCCTAACTAGTCCCATAGCATTCTCGGTTTCACATTTTACCCTATCACATATATTTTATAAGCTTAGGTATCACATCCTCTTAACCACTATATTTCCCAATTATAAGGTATCCATTCATTTCAAGTAACTTTAAACAATCATAATTCTCATTTATAATTTATTATTTTAGTTCCAATAACTGTCACTAGTTATTTAAACAGTATTCGCTTACTATTTTAACCCGTATATTTATCTACACATAAATACACATAATAATATACTACAAAAAACACACATATGTCACATATAGCTGCCATCCCTCGGATTAATAACTCACTGGATGCGAATCTCTACAATGTTATCATTATCCCAGACATGCTCAAATCATCCTGGTTACCGGAGGTCGGACTCTCACACAACTCGGTGAAATCACAAACGTATTGAAGGAGGTCATAGTCCTTCGAAAGTGAGTTATAATAATACCCATAATTACCTCACTTTGAATATAAATCACACAAGCATAAACATGGTGCTATGACCTGGGGTCGATACTTAGTCTGTTGTGATTCGTCGGGGAAGATCACTCACATCGCGTAGCCTCCACTGATAACACTAGAGGGGTATGTTCCATATAATATCATACACACAGATATCATTATATTTCATATATACGTATTGTCTATATACCCATATATATATAATCACATTAATCGACTAATCCGTGCCTATTATCCTAAGCACTAGTCTAATAACCCGAGTATATCCTCGACTCTAATTTTATTAAATTATTCTCTTAATTAAATAATTAACATTTATTCTCTATACTGGATTCTCCCATACTTTCCCAACTAGTCTTAAATATATGAACCAAAAATTACTCGTTCAATATCCCATGCCTCGAGTATTATTAACCCCTAAATACCCTACGTACAAGTGAATCAAGCTAATTTTCATTTACCCAAATTACCCCTACTGGTCACATCCCCAGAATTATTAAAATTATTCATTTGACCTCAACTAATTTGAAAAATTTTAAATCTACCATTTATTCACAATAGAAGACCAGACTATCCCTCACAGCAGGTCCGAATCGATTCAAGTTCATAGTCGAATTGATTCTCCTATGAAGGCCGAATCGATTCGATTCTAGGCAGGAGCCCGGATCTGGAACCAAAGTGATTGGTTCTCAACAACAACAAGTCTCCAAATCATCATCCAATCAAACTCAATTTCTTTACTACACATCATAATGATACTAAATATGAACCTAATAATTTTTCGTCCTTAGATTCATCAATTCAACACAATTCAATCCCGAATTTAATTAAATGATCACTTTCATGTATATATCAATTTTCTAGAATTTTCTTAATGAAACATCATACATTAATCATCTCAAATCTAAAATTTTCTCTACAATAATTCGAATTACCTAAGATATATATCCTCTACCAATTTAGGATATCGCTCATCAATTTATTCATTATGGTTTGTCTCCCCAACCCCATTTTTCATAGTAATCCCCAACCCAAAATTCAGTTAATTACTACCAATTTTTATATGATTGAATACTACACATAAATTAAGAAAGAACGATATACACTTTCCTTAAATTCTTAGAATTCTGAATTTCTTTATGTCAGGTTGAAGATGGGAAGAGCCCTCCTCAATTTCCTTTTCCAAATCAAGCCCTTTGGATCTCTTAAGTGTTATGCCTCCTTCTTTTCTCACAATGACTCTCTCTATAGGTTTTTATGTATAAAGTGGTTGTATCCTAATCCTTAACCTCATATTTAAGGCCCTAATCCATAAATTAGGTTAACCCCTCTACGCAAAATGACCCATATGCTCCCGAGTGGGTTCCGACTAGTCTAAAAAGCTCTCGGTAACCATTCTTTACCCTCATGGGTACTTGGTTTTAACTATTTTGACCCAATTCGGATCAATCGTGCACCCTAAATCACCATTTGAGTCACCAAACATCAATATTCTATCTCAACCCAAAAATAGCCTACCCCTATGCCCCAGTTGAGATACCATCAATCCTCGTCGTTTCTGTTCACTAGGTAGTACTAACAGCTGGCCAAATTTAATTTACTTAATCACACTTGGTAACTTTATTTTCACATAAATATTAATTTTATTCTCACTAATTAATATTTATTAAATATGTAATATTTCTTATTAAATTACGGCACACATGTAATTAAAATGCTAAAATTAATTATTCAAAAATATGGGGTGTTAAAAATTATGAGCGCACCTCCAAGTCTAATAGGAAAATAAAAGATTTTTATAACTCAAAATACCAAGTGTCAACAACTTCCGACCATATGTCCTATGGACAACCATATTTCATTACCGATCACAATCAAAGTTGTACTTAGATAGAGAACAAACCATTACACCCCAATCAAGACGCAAAAGCTTTGGGGGAAAATTATCCGACTACGCACAAGGAAATGATATATATCCTCTAGATCTGTCAGATCAAAAAGATGAGGATGGATTGAATCCAATCAATGAAAATATTATAATTGGATTCAGCCGATCAAGTCATGCTAGCTATATTATGTCATGGAGTCCCACACGACTCAACCTCTTTCTGTTATATAAATGTAACTCATACCCCTGGGAAAAGGGATATGTAATCTTTGTTATCAAAGAATGATTAATGATCTCTGTGGATGTTCGTACATTGTCGAACCACGTACATATTTTGTTCTTGTGTGACTGATTATTTTACTTGCTCGGATTAAATTTTTTTAATTCTATAACAGTAAGATTTTACAACCTAAAACTTCCAATCACTCTCTCAATTCAAACGTCGGTGGATTCTCCAAGTATAATCAGATTAAGATACGCCCTGATCACCAAGTGAAGACTTCTTTCACCGCCCCATGGGGAACCTTTTACTACACTGCCATGCCCTTTCGTCTAAAAAATTTTAAGTCTACATACCAAAGAGAATCCACGACCATCCTACATGATCTCACCCACAAAGAAGTCGAAGTATATGTCGATGACGTGATCATTAAATCCAAGACTTGAGTAGGTCACAACCCTACCTTGAGGAAATTCTTCGAACGAATGCAACAATACTAAATGCGCCTCAATTCGCAAAAATATATCTTCGATTTACCAAGGGGAAACTCTTAGTCTTCATAGTTAGTAAGAAAGGAATTTAAGAAAACCCTTCCAAACTTAAGGCAATCCTTGAAATGTCACTGCCTCGGACTCAAAAGGAAGTATGTATTCTCTTAGGAAAACTCTAATATATCAGCAGATTCATCATCCACGTAACTTTTATTCGCAAACCCATCTTCAAAATCCTTCAAAAGGATTCAACCAAAGTCTGGAATGAAGCATGCCAACAATCCTTCAATAAATTAAGGGGTACCTTATTCAACTGTCGGTGCTCATGACATCATACCCTAGTATACTTATCCTATTGTACTTAACCATCATTGACAATATTGTTATGGATACTAGCCTAATATATCGAGGAGTCATGCAAAGAGAGAGCCATTTACTATGTCAATCAAAATCTTGAAGGGTATGAAGTGAACTCCATGGCATTGGAAAAGGCGTGTGTCGCCTTAGTTTGGGCACCCAAAATCTCTGACACTACATGATTGCCTTCCCTAAAAATTTAGTGTCATAAATGGATCCCATAAAGTGTTTGGTAGATAGATCAACCTTATCAAGACATTTGGGATGATGGTTGATTTTACTAGCCGAGTTTGACATTACTTATTCAGAAAAAAGGTCATCAAAGGAAGGGTCATTTATGATTTCTTTCTGGATCACCCCATGGAAGAAGTTGATGAATGTATTTATGAATTCACAGATGAAGAGATTCTTTACACTAATCATGAGGAACTTCGGTGGAAAATTTTCTTTCATGGAGATGCCAACAAGAAGGGATACGACATTCGGATACTCCTAATCGCACTTAATGACTTACATACTCCCATTACCATCAAAATAGATTTACCTTGCACCACCAACATGAAATAATACGAAGCCTGCACTATGGACCTCAAGATTTCTCTCAAGAAGGGAATTCAATATCTTGACATTACAGAGATTCGACCCTCATTATAGGACAAGTCCTCTGAAAATGGAAAGTCAGGGTAGAGAAACTCTTACTACTTTATGCTCATCTTGAATAACCCGCTTCACAATTTAAAGATTTCACCTTCTATTACCTTTCTCACTCAAGAAATTACTTTGTCGATGGATTGGCGACCTTAGCCTCTATGGTTGACATATCCGAGGGAATAGATATTTTCCCTTTGCAGGTTCAAAATTAGTCTAGGTCAACTCACTACTATTACATTGAACACACCACCGAATAAGATTTAAATAAGGTCGGGCCTTAGTATTATGATAATTAGTGCCTCCTCAAACACGGTCAACACCCTCAAGGGTATGATAAGAAAGATCGTATGACTCTTCAAAAACTTATAGGCCTATATCATTTTTTGATAAAACCATGTTCAAGAGAAACTTCGATGGCACCAATTTACAATGCATAGCAAGAAATAACATCGAGAAAATCATGCAAAAAGTCCACAGTGGGGAGTGTGGACCCCACATGAATGGCTGTATTATTTCCAAATATATCATCCGATATGGATACTATTAGAGTAATATGGTTCATGATTTCACAACATACGTGAAGAGGTGCGTGAAATTCTAATAATTCACTAATCTTCATCATTTACCTCCCTGAGAGTTGGCGAGCATTACTTATCCATGACCCTTCTTGACTTACGGCAATAACATCATTAGGAAAGTTTCTCCCTAGGCATCTAACGGGAAGGAGTTCATCTTGGTCGTTATTGATTATTTGACTAAATGAGTTGAAGATGAGTCATATGCAGCGCTGAATGCAAAGAAGGTCTCCAAATTCATTTAAAAAAATATCATCTGCTGTTATGGGGTCCCTCATGAGCTCATATCAAATAATGGCCTCCATTTTGAAGATGAAGTAACATAAATGGTCAAGGAGTATGGAATTCATATACACAAGTCGTCACCTTATAGACTACAAACCAGTGGGGTTATTGAAGCTGCAAATAAGAGCCTCAAATCTATAATCAGTAAAATGATAAATAATTGCAACGATTTGACCGACATAATCCCTTACGCTCTCTGAGGCTACCTCATGTCTATCAGATTGTCCATTAGGGATATCCCATACTCCCTAGTCTATGGTATGGAAGCAGTGTTACCTATTGAACTTGAGATACCTTCCATACGAGTCATGATTAAGAGTAAGTGGGATAAATAGATTGGCATCAAATCCACTACGACAAGTTATCATTTTTAGATAAAAAAAGACTAAAAGCTTTAAATCACATACAAGGGTATCATCGTTGCATCTCTCACTCATTCAATAAGAAAGTTAAAGGTCGCAGTGTGAGAAAAGGCGATCTCTCTCTCAAATAAATCGTACAACCTATTTGGGATCCTAGGGGAAGTTCAAGCCTAATTGGAGTGGGTCATACCTTATGAAAAAGATCTTATCAGGAGGTGTCTCTAAGCTCATTGATCTCGATGAAGAAGATATAGGACACTCAGTGAACCTAGATCGTCTCAAGAAGTTTTATCCTTAATCCAACTCTCGACGTGCTACACAATTCTCACCTCCTTCTATTCTAAAAAAAATCTATTTCTCTTTCTATTTCCCCCATAAGAATTATGTAGGATCTGACCCTCTCAAAATATTTTCCAAAAACTACAAACATTTTTCATCCCCACAGAGGTACGTAGGCAACCCATAAAGTAACTTTGGGCACGATCATTTATCTTTCACAAAATGCTTTTCTTTTCTCCCATCAAGAAGCATAAGTATCTCTCATCATTTTAATTCAACAAAAATATGTCTTAACGATCGGTATATACAACTCAAACATATATAACTCTTCCATAAAGATTAAAAAAAATGAGAAAATTGGGATTTATTTCAATAGTTTTTTATTTAAAATATAGTCTTTTACATAATGCATCATCAACAGTCTTTCCCAAATACCTACAAACAAACCTTCACTAATACTCATACCAACAAATAAGATAAACCACTCACTACATCAATAAACAAACAAGTCCTAAACCTATACCAAACACTTACCAAAAGAGTTCATAAAACCTCCCTCAACTGTCAAAGGGCCCTGCTTCATCATAATTATCACAATCACCACCTTTTGGAGGTCCCCAGTAATCCCCGTTCTGATTCCGTATCCGAATATGTTCAACATGATTGTACATCTTAAAACACTTAGTCGGGACCAGTGCGCCCTCTTCCACAACCTTAGCTACCATGCGCCATCTCTGACGGGGCTCCTCTTCGCGTACATTCAAAACCAAATCCTTCCACAAATCACCTGAAACCACTTAAGCCTCTCCTACGGAAAGGTTCGGATGATGAGCTGGTCTATGATGCTGCCACAAACTTCCTAAGGACATCCTCAGAGATTAGGTCAAGTCCTCCACATGGATGAAATTACTTATACATGGAGGAATAATTTTCTCCCAACTTGCTTGATGTTAAAGCCTCCATGAGTGATAAAAAAAGGTTCGGCGATGGCCTACGAGACAGATGCATAGGTAATCACCTAGCTGCAATATAGGTATTAACACACCCCACCAGAACATGGACCAACAAAAAGAACTGGCTCCACCAAGACATGGACCGAAAAAGTGCTATAATATGATCATTAGGACACTTTTTGATATATATATATATATATATATATATATATATATATATATATATATATATCAGAAAGTGTCCAAATGATCATATTATAGCGCTTTTTCGGTCCATGTCTTGGTGGGGCCAGAAGGTATCATTCGATAATATAAGTGGATATTAGAAGAAATTTTGTACAAAAACTAAAAATATCATGTATATCTTTAAAGAAAGAGTAAAATATGCTTTTAGTTTCTAAACTATCTCCTTAGTTTTTAAATGATTCCCAATTTTTTATTTGCCTCAAGTTAGTCCTTAAACTATATCACTTATTCTAAAAAGGGGACTCCGTCCATCAGTCCATTAAAATTTAGCAAAATTATATCAAATACCGATTTGGCCATCATTTAACACACATGTAAGCCCCTTCCCCTACCTCTCACACCCATTAACCTATTCACCTCACTCTCATGCCCATTTTGCTTTGCATGTATGTGATTTGCTATATATAGAGAGAGGAAGGCTCACCTACATCATGCACTATACATCACACCGTACATCACACCTAATTCTAGGTCCTAGAAAACCTTTTTTTTTAATTTTATATTTTTTTTCCTTGAAATTAACCTTCCAATCAACACATATGCAAAAAATTAGGTCAAAATACATTTTTTAGCTATTTTTAAAAAATCCACAAAAAACTGTTGGCGCAGACCCTTATAAATAAGGTATTTTTAGCATTTTTTTGTGGATTTTTTAAAAATAATTACAAAATGTATTTTGATCTAATTTTTTGCATATGTGTTGACTAGAAGGTTAATTTCAAGGAAAAAATATATAATTTGAAAAAAAAGTTTTTTAGGGCCTGTAATTAAGCGTGATGCATGGATGATGTATAGAGCATGATGTAGGTGAGCCTTCTCCTATACATATATATATATGTGTGTGTGTGTATGTGTGTGTGTGTGTGTGTGTAAAAATATGTGTGTATATGATGTGTGTGTGTCATATGTATTTTTTTTTTTTTGTGTGTGATATGTTGTTTGATTATAGAGATCTTTAAAACATGTTATAAAAAAAGTTTGAAATTTTTCTTTCATAAAAAAATCAATTTTTTAAGTCATATAAAATTTAAAGTTTTATAAAAAAAAAGTTTTTATTGTTTTAAATCATTTTTTAGTCATATAAATTTAGAGGTTATAAAAAATTGTTTATAAAAAAAGTTTGATAAAATTTGTTTTTATAAAAAAATCAGTTTTTAAGTCATTTAAAATTTAAATGTTACAAAGACTGTTTATAAAAAAGTTCGAAAAAATTTGACAACTTACTCACTTATTTGGTATACACAATTTAATAAAACTCTATATTTAATAAAAAAAAATTGCAAATTACTCACTTATTTGCTAAAACTGTTTACTTTCTTAATTAAACACAATTTAATAAAAAAATACAATTCACACTTTCAGTAATAAATATTGACAACTTACCCGCTTATTTGATATACACTTCAACACACTCATTTATCCTTTTTTTTTACTAAACACAAATACGACCCAATTAAAATAGGATATGATACAGTACGATACAATTTTTATTTTTTAACTAACACGAACACGAGCCAAATAAAGCGATACATCGTTAAATCTTTTTTTTAACTAAACACGAATACGATCCAATTAAAACACGACATGATACGAATTTTTTTAATCTAACTCAAACACGACCCATAAAAAAAGCGACATGATTCGATACGACACGTAATTTTATTTTTTAGCCAAACACAAACACTACCAAATTAAAATGCGACACGATATCATACTACATAAAATCTTATATTTTTAACTAAAATTAATACGACCCAAAAAGTGGTAGATCCGGAAATTTTGTTAAGGGGGTGGAAATACACCTTTTTAAGGGTAAAAAACATGATAAAATTTTTAAATAGCATAAAGTGACACAACATGACACCAAATCTTTTTTTTTTTACCAAAAATGAACACAATCCAATTAAAAGGCAATACAACATGAAATCTCAATTTTTTACCTAATACAAACACGATTCAAATAAAAATGACACGACAGGGTACAACACAATTTTTTAGCAAAACACAAATACAATCCAATTAAAGCGCGACATGACACAACTAACTAATACCATAACTAGTGATTGCCCAGTCAACATTATGTTAACTTCTCTTACAGAGTTGCCATGCCAAATTAAAATTGCACAATTATAAAAAATGTTAACAACTTTGGGAACAAAATCAAAATTGACCCAAACTTCAAAGTTAATTTTGTTATTTATACATTAAATTTCTCATTACCAAAGAAATAAATTTGAATTGCCAACATTTTATTCACTTCTTTTTTCTGGGTGAAAATTTCTATGATAATATTTCCACAATTATGGCGGTCGTCAAGCAATCTCCTTAATAATATAGTTTTCGTTTTGTAATGGGAGAGGAAATAAGATAGATAGGAAGTGATTTGAATTCAAATGCATACGAAAGGGCTATTATGTCATTTACCCTTTAGGTGGAGCGCCTAAGGAATTTAGGGGAGTGCTATGTGAATCACATAACACTCCCCTAAATTCCTTAGGCGCTCACCTAAAGGTAAATGACATAATAGCCCTTTCGTACACACACACACACACACACACACACACACACACACACACATATATATATATATATATATATATCACTTTAATGGATGTTGCATAACATCACTTTAAAGGACTCGTAAAGACCTGTATGTATCCTACTGCATAGCCCCATTATTTATACTATAAAAAATAGAGAAAAAATTTGAAAAGTCTAAAAATGGAATATGAGTTAGAATGGATACAAAGAGTCTATGTACAAAAAGAAAATTACGAAGAGTCTCTTTTTATTTTCAAGGAAAAAATACGATGAATCTTGAATACAACAACTTTGTTGAAAATCAAACTGCGCAAAGATGATATTCCACGTGGACTGCTTTATTGGGTTTGAGCATTACAGTTTCATTACTAACCTCTAATAATACTGCATTAGAGGTATAATAAGGATAAATGTATAAATTTTCATAATTAGCCATGTAATTTTATGTAATTAGAGAGAAGATATCTCAAGGCATTTTTTACATTAATATTTTTTTAACTTCTAGTTAACCCTAGTGTTAGATCAATTACAATGTGAATTACAAATCACAAAGTCTTGATAAAACTTAAATAACATGGTAAAACTAAGAATAAATTTAAAAAAATCTCTTTTCAAATAATATTCAATTTTAAAAAAATCAGTTGGAAAACATTTATAGACTTGTGAGTTAATCAACAATCTTTTTACTTTAGCACGCAAGTTTTGTCCACCAAAAGTTTTTTTCCTTCAATATTACAAAAAGTATCGAATGAATTTACTCAGCTAAAAACAATATGCATCTCTAGAAAGCATCATTTTACTATTTTTATGTAGACACGCATAAAGTAAAAAAAAAAAGATTACCCACAACTCTACATGTTTACAAACTAAAAGATCTTCTCTCAATTAGAAAATAATTTGAGGGTTATGAAAACTAAGAGGCCCTGTTAACTAAATGAGCTACTAAAATTAACTAACTAATTTAAGACCTTAAATCAACATAGCAAAAACCTACCAGTGATAGCTATGCTCATATAACTTTAAAAGAAGACATGCATCATTGTTTTTTGCCTATTTTGTTTTATACATTTGATCTCGCAATAAAACCCAACACTATACCAAAAGCAGTCACTCAACAACAAAAGCAAAAGTCGCTCAACGGAAAAACCAAAATCAAAGCTAACAAAAGGTTATTATATCAATGTTCCTCTTATCATTAGTCATGTTATCCCCCAACTTTTATTCTCGGTCATTTTCTCTCTTCGGTTCTTTATATCCAACATATTAAATCTCAATCGCTACTCATTAAACAATACATATATATACAATGAAATACATTCTTTTTCCAAAGTGCACCCACCAGTTCTAAGTTTCACCCCATTCAAATTGATTCAATATTCTACATACTGTGAAAGAAATGTAACTGAGATATCTGAATCATAGTTGCAATGATATGAAATGAAGGGTCATCTGACTACTTCGCATAAGTCCCTCAACGTCTCCTCTTTTTCATTCGTCTGTCATCATTTTCATTTTTCTCACTTTCCTCAAAGTTTAATGAGCTTGATCCTGATTTAGAAACTGACTTTCGTTGTTACATGATAATATGAGGCATATTCTTCAAGTAGTCCCTCAAGTTTTCAGTGATGCCACCAAGCCCAATAGATGTGAAGAAGTTGATGTATTAAGCAAATACATCAAAAGAAATGAGGGCTAGCGGACTGCTCCTAATTTGTTTTCAGGTTAGTATGGAAGAAAAAGAATGTCAAAAAAAATCTGCTAATATCGCAAAGATGATCATGAATGGTAGATATAGGGAGAGATAAGACATATGGGGGGAAATATAAATCGAAAAAGGATGATGATAACAAAGTGTTGGGAAAATGAATCGAAAGGGGTCTTGTGAAGCGGAAGAGATGCAGACAGCAATATAATAACGCAAGTTTCAACATCTTTGGGAATTTCATACAATAATGACTTATTAATACCTCTAATACTTTCATATTAGAGGTATAATATAGATGAAAGTAAAATTGGTAATTAACCTTATTCTGTCAAATTTTAATGAAGGTGATGGTCAGAGTTCCTCTTTGAAATAAGTAATATAGTTTGAGGATTAACTTGAGATAAACAAAAGATTGAGGATCATTTAAAAATTAAGGATCTCCTAGACTAAAAGCTTATTCACATTCAATCATAGAGCTTTGATTTAATAGAGAATTAAGATAAAAGGTCATGTTCCTTCCTATATTTGGATTTTTAGGACAATGCTTTTCAAGTTTATAAATTTAGTCCCTGTGGTACAATAGCATTTATAAATGTGGTACAATAGCATTTATAAATCTAGTCTCTGTGGTACAATACCTTTATTTTTTTGGTTCGTGCCAGCGGCACTATTTTTCACCTTTTTTCATTGTATTTTTAATACAGGGACTAAATTTATAAAATTATATGAAATGTCCTATTTTTATACACTTAGGTCTCGTTTGATGCGCCGTATAAGGGGTCCGGATAGGGTAGGATAAGAGTCGGACTGGATAGGATAAGAATGAGCCGTATAAGGCTTATTCCAATACTGCATTTGGAACAGTTCCGGATAAGAAGACGGGATGGGATATAATAATACAATCATGTGTTTGAAATGCTACGGATAGAATTAATTTGTCTCCAGTTTTCCAAAAATACCCTTATTTTGAATTTAATAATTAAAAAATACAAAAATATACTGTTATCACATATTTTAACTCAATAACATGGTATTTAATTCCACGTGGGATGTTAAAAAAATAATATTATGAGATGAAAATATGTATTTGTATTTATAATTTGTACATAGTCAACCACTAGTAATCAGTCACACGCATACAAAAACCATGTATACACAAAGTAGCCACCATAAATAATGAGATAATAAAACTAGTTGCTTACTATCTTCTCTTTCAATTCAAAACAAGCCAGTTGCAAAAAATTGCTTGAAGTCACAACTAAATAACATCAATTTTACCAAAAATAGCCGTCAGAAACATACGAAAATAAATAAATTGATTTGTACACAACTTTCAACTTGTCTAGCATATAGGTTAATAATACTTAAAAAAATATATGTAACAAAATATTAGCGGTGAATTAACAACACATAACTTTCAACTTGTCTAGTAGGTGAGTTAACATAATATTTGCATCGATTTAAACCAAAATAGTAGTTTATGATAAAGCAATAAATATAAAAAATAAAAATAAAAAATGAGGAGATTACCTACCGTGATGAAAAATATGAATGGAGAGTTATGTGAATCAAATGGACCACCGGCTGCTATCTAATACTTGAGATAGTGCAAGTTGCGTGAGTTTTTTTTATAACTTAATAAGGGTAGAGTAGTAATTTTCAATCAAATTTTGACACCGTATAATTTTATACGACCTTGGAGGTGGAATTTTTTTATCCCACTCCTTGTGGGATAAGGAGTTCACTTTGGATAACTTATTTCATCTCATGTCCCATCCTAAATTACACCAAACATTGAATAGGATTATTTTATCCAATAAGAACTTCTTATACGGCGCATCAAACGAAGCCTTAGAACACTATGAAGATTTTTTTTCAAAACCCCCTTGATTTAAATCTTGGAAATTGAGCCTACAACTTCAAAACAAGGGTACTATTATTTGGTTTGAATGTCCTTTAAAAACATAAATAAAGGAGCGATTCTACATGAACTGCATGTAGAACCGCATTGGAACCTAATTTTTGTCTCTTTCCTTTTTTTTTTCCTTTTGTTTGTTTTTTCTTTTGTTTTTAACAGTTTTTTATATATAAAAATAAACATTTTTTTTAAATTAAAAAAAAATCTTTTATAAAATTAAAAAAAACAGTTTTTATATATAAAAAAGCAGTTCTCCTATTAATATTAATTTTTTTTATTAAAATTAAACAACTGATGTGAGTTCACGTCAGCGGCACTAATTAATCGCGATATTTTATTGAAAAAAATATCGCGATTAATTAGTGTAGTTGGCGCGGACTCACATTTCCGGACCAAAATCATTTGTTGAATGTGGGTCTGCGCCAGCGGCACAAATTAATCGCGATATTAAAAAATATCGCGATTAATTAGTGCTGCAGGCGCGGACCTACATTCAACAAATGATGTCGGTCCGAGAATGTGGGTCCACGTCAGCGACACTAATTAATCGCGATATTTTATTAATTGTTAATAAAAAACAGTTTTATTAATTGTTCGTAAAACTGTTTTAATAAAAAACAGTTTTATTTATGAAAAATATATTTTTTAATTTTAATAAAAAATTGTTTACTTTAAAAAAAATTGTTTTTTTATATTAATAGAAAAACTGTTTTTTTATATAAAAAATATTTTTTATATTAATTGTTGTAGATTAAACACTAAGAAGGTTAAAAAAAAGGCATGCGGTCCCAATGCGGTCATTGTGTCAGTTCACCTATAATTTTCCTAAATAAAGATGAGACCTTAGATAAGTAAACATAACGGGAAAATTTTTTGATGTTGCTAACGACATCAAACTATGATGTCGCCCAATCAAACTTCACTCTTCATTTCTTTCTTTTCATTACTCTCTCTCCTCATTAAAGACCCACATGCACACTAAAACAATTTCCAATGATGTGTTGTTAAAAATTTGCATGCCTAACAATCCTTAATTCATATATCCGTTAAGATTTGCATGCACAATAAATGTTAATTAAATTTTAGTAGTTGTCAAATATCCTCTCTATATATCATTTATATTTTGTTTTGGTTTTTCAACTATCATTATTCAAATATCTTTCTCTCTATTATTCTTTTCCTTTTTTTGCCACATCTTGAAGAAGGTAACAAGTGAATTTTATAGAGGTACGAAACTTTTTTTTTTATATTGAGCACTATTTTTTCCTCAAAAAAAAAACGTTTTTAGTAATTTAAAAAAAGAAAAACGTTTTTAGTAACTTTTTTTTTTATTATTCTTTCCTAAAAAATAATCTTGTTAAAAAACAGTTTTTAATATTTTGTGGAGTTTATTAATAACTTTTCTTTATTATTCTTTCCAAAAAAATAAAGTTGTAAAAAAACAGTTTTTATTTTTCTAGAGAGTTTATTACTAATTTTTTTTATTTAAAAAACAGTTTTTTTAATATTTTTTTGTTAAAAAACAGTTTTTTTAATATTTTTTTGTTAAAAAACAGTTTCAATATTTTCACCTTTTTTTGTTGTAAAAAACAGTTTTTTTAATATTTTTTTTGTTAAAAAACAGTTTCAATATTTTCACCTTTTTTTGTTGTAAAAAACAGTTTTTTTAATATTTTTTTGGTCAAAACAGTTTTTTTAATATTTTTTTGGTCAAAAAACAGTTCCAATATTTTCACCTTTTTTTGTTGTAAAAAACAGTTTTTTTAATATTTTTTTTGTTAAAAAACAGTTTCAATATTAATAACATGCATACTAATATTTATAATTATTTTAATATTCTTTTAACTATATTTTTTATTAGTAAACAAGAGTTGCAATTAACAAAAAAAAAAAATTAAGTAAGATAAGAGTTATAATTGACGTACACCACAAAATCACTAAAGTAAAACAAGAGTTATAATTGACATGCATCACAAAACCACTAAATTAAACATAAAAACTGAAATATTGTACTAGAATTGAATATTATTTGGTCCTCTCACTTCTTCATCCAAGTCAATAAATTCTTCTATCGCCGGCATATTCAAATCAAATCCCTACGTAAAAAATTATAAAAATATGAGGAAATATAAATCAAGCGATTAGCGTAATAATTAAAAAAATATTTCAAAACATACCGGCACATTGTTAGGCATATTTGATGGTCCAACTGAATGATTCGTTTCGATGCCATCTGCATTTGATGATGCACCTACAAATGGATGATGATATTAATTGAGACTTAAAAATAAGAATGAAAAATTAATTTAATTTTAAATAAGGCTTAACTAACCTGTATATTTTTTTTTTTGGTTCTTCTTTCTTTTTCCCTTTTCAATTGCACCTTTAATTCTCCTCGTTGCTCCTTTATTTGCTTTCCTTCGTGGCGGATCTCGAATTTTTATGTTGGCATTTGATTTATCCAAGTACTCTTCGCTCACTTTATCTTGAGTAGGGTCAATATCCGACTTCAAAAAATTATCCAATTTTTCCAATGCAGTACCTAAAAGTGCTTTAGTAAATGGTACAGAAGTTTTGGTGCTAGTACCTTTCACAGCTATAGTCAATGCAAGGTGTGCCAAGTCACTATATTCCACAATGTTGGATGGTTGAAAATCTATTTGAATCAATCCTCCCCGATTGTCCATAACAACGCCATCTTTTGCATCTTTCGTCCACCTTTTCAAATAGTATTGAGGTGGAATTTCTAGTAACCGCCCGTGGTGGATCACTTTCAACGAGTGTGAACAAAGAATTCCTACAAACTCAAACATCTTACAACTACAATTGATGGTGTAATTTGAAGAATCAAATGTGACATTGCGCGATCTACCACGGAAGGAAGATATCGTGTATGTGGTGATTGTTCCAATCTCATCACCAACCTCAACAAACATATCCAATGTATGGAGATACTCTTCTTGAAATTTTAAAAATATTTTTGTTGTATACTTATCCCTTGCTTGGGCTTCTCCGGGCCAATTGGTACGTAAGTTCGGCTTTTTTTGCTTACAAACAAAATCTTGCAGTCGTTCTTTCTCTCGTCGACTTACAAGTGCCTTTTCATATTGCGATACAAACTCTCGCAGTGATAATGTTCTCTCGAAGTACTTCTTGAGAAACCTATTCATGCCTTCACTTCTTTGAGTAGTTGTCATACCAGCACAAAAATATTGCCGAACATAAAATTGTGCCCATTTTTCTCGTTTTTGATATAATCCATGCAACCATGCATTCTCTCCTAGATTGTAGTTCTCTAACAACCCATTCCAAGATGATTGAAATTCTTCTTCCGATTCTGTCTCGTATATGCAATTTTTAAAATCTTTTGAGAAATCCTTAAATTGATCAAATACATGAGAAAGATGTTTCGCTGCATTTTGGTAAATATGCCATAAACATAAGTAATGATGTGCTTCGGGAAAAACCTTTTCTATGGCATTGCCAATGGCTTGTGCTTGATCCGTAAATATGCATTTTGGCATTTTCCCATTCATTGCCTCTACAAATGTTTGAAACAACCAAACAAATGATGTTGTTGTCTCATCTAGCAATAATGCACACCCAAAAAATATTGTTTGCCCATGGTTATTTACACCCACAAATGGTGCAAATGGTTTATCATAGTTATTTGTATTGAAGGTTGTATCAAAACATATAACATCCCCAAAATAACTATAATCTACCCGTGACTTTGCATCGACCCAAAAACAACTGCACATTCGGTCTTCACCATCCATTTGAATGGAATAAAAAAATATGGATTTGCTTTCTTCATCGATGAGAAGTACTCCAAAAGAAGTTGTGCATCACCCTTTTCTAATATGTCCCTACGCCTCATTCTTTGAATTTGATTAACACAATCCATTTGGGTGAAATTCAAATTTTGAGGCCCTCCAACCTCAGCACTCATGTATGAATAAATATCAGTTGATCCAATACCAGCATAATGCATATTCCGCATAACTCTAGCTTGAGAATCAATAATCTTACGTTGGGACCTCAAATGATGTACTTCACTTGGCGGTGCTAACTCGTGGTTATGCATTTCGTTAAAATCAACAGCATGAAAAGAATCTCCCACTCTTTTAATAATAAGACGTGCTTCACATTGTGTTCTGAATGTAAATCTAGGATTCAACGGAGATCCTCTAGCATGCTTCTGATAAAGACTTTCTTTAGAACAACATAAAATTCTTCTTGTGACAATTTTATCTTTTCCTCTTGAAGTAGATGATTGACGTACACTAAAACCAATTGAACGAGCGTAACAATTGTAAAAATCATAAGCCTCATTTTCGGATTGAAATATCATTCCAACTTTAGGTATATTTTCGGATTCTTCATTCTCACCATCCATCCTACAAATATATAAAAAGTATATTAGAAATAAAAAAATATTAAAAAAACTGTTTTTTACAACAAAAAAAAGGTGCAAATATTGAAACTTTTATTTAACAAAAAAAATATTTAAAAAAACTGTTTTTTAACAGATAAATATTAAAAAAACTGTTTTTTACAACAAAAAAAGGTGAAAATATTTGAACTGTTTTTTAACAAAAAAAATATTAAAAAAAAACTGTTTTTAACAAAAAATATTAAAAAAGTGTTTTTTTACAACAAAAAATGGTGAAAATATTGAAACTGTTTTTTAACAAAAAAAATATTAAAAAAACTGTTTTTTACAACAAAAAAAGGTGAAAATATTGGAACTGTTTTTTGACCAAAAAAATATTAAAAAAACTGTTTTGACCAAAAAAATATTAAAAAAACTGTTTTTTACAACAAAAAAAAGGTGAAAATATTGAAACTGTTTTTTAACAAAAAAAATATTAAAAAAACTGTTTTTTACAACAAAAAAAGGTGAAAATATTGGAACTGTTTTTTGACCAAAAAAATATTAAAAAAACTGTTTTGACCAAAAAAATATTAAAAAAACTGTTTTTTACAACAAAAAAAGGTGAAAATATTGAAACTGTTTTTTAACAAAAAAATATTAAAAAAACTGTTTTTTACAACAAAAAAAGGTGAAAATATTGAAACTGTTTTTTAACAAAAAAATATTAAAAAAACTGTTTTTTAACAAAAATATATTAAAAAAACTGTTTTTTAAATAAAAAAAAATTAGTAATAAACTCTCTAGAAAAATAAAAACTGTTTTTTTACAACTTTATTTTTTTGGAAAGAATAATAAAGAAAAGTTATTAATAAACTCCACAAAATATTAAAAACTGTTTTTTAACAAGATTATTTTTTAGGAAAGAATAATAATAAAAAAAAGTTACTAAAAATGTTTTTCTTTTTTTAAATTACTAAAAATGTTTTTTTTTTGAGGAAAAAATAGTGCTCAATATAAAAAAAAAGTTTCGTACCTCTATAAAATTCACTTGTTACCTTCTTCAAGATGTGGCAAAAAAAGGAAAAGAATAATAGAGAGAAAGATATTTGAATAATGATAGTTGAAAAACCAAAACAAAACATAAATGATATATAGAGAGGATATTTGACAACTACTAAAATTTAATTAACATTTATTGTGAATGCAAATCTTAACGGATATATGAATTAAGGATTGTTAGGCATGCAAATTTTTAACAACACATCATTGGAAATTGTTTTAGTGTGCATGTGGGTCTTTAATGAGGAGAGAGAGTAATGAAAAGAAAGAAATGAAGAGTAAAGTTTGATTAGGCGACATCATAGTTTGATGTCATTAGCAACATCAAAAAAATTTCCAACATAACGATAGTCTTTAGCAGAACGAATTGATCCAGTGAGTGCCATCGCCATGGTAGTTGGTTGTCTATTTAACTGATATTAATGAGTTATAGCTTAGATGGGATGTCTTTACTTACGGATTCAAATCCAACACATTCACACCTTTTTAGGGCTAGGGCTAGGGCTAGTTTAAAATTGAGAGGGCTACCCCAATTACGCAGACCTAAATGTAGGTCTAGTTGGGAATTTTTCCCATCTACAGTTATTTGTTCCCCTCTCTAGAAAAAAAAAAGATATCTAAATGACAGTGAAAATCCTAGGCAGAATAATTTCCGGACTCTTTCTCCAAACTATAACGCTTCATTTTTGCTCAAGGGAAATATAATCACTAGTTTTATAACATGCTAAAAGGCCAGTGATAAAAGAGATCCCCTCTCCAAAACTACATTCTGTAAATTCTTTTCACTAGGAAACTGAACCCCTCCCTTTTCTTGAAGGAGTGGATATAACTTCTTCCTGGTTCCCGGAACCAAGACTCCCCGATGAATCTGAGCTGCTATTCTCACCCTTCCCACCTTTGCTTGACCAGAGTCTAGAAACGACTCTTTTAGACATGAGCAAGCCTTTCATTTTACTAACGGCAGCTCTGTCCGCATTACTTTTACCATTTCGGCCGTTTCTCTCTACATTCTCCAATCTCAAGGCAGCAAGCTCCCCCTTCAAGGCCCTAAGCTCGTCAGCTGTGGCCACAGCGTCCCAATCTTCTTCCGTGTTAGTTGTGGCTGACCTTGAGCTTCCGTGGGACCTGCTGTTGAGTTCTTTAATGGCTTTGGGTAAGTCAGGGGTGCTGCTGCCGGATGATGCGGCGGCCCTCACTTGCTCGAAGAAGAGTACTTGAACAACTACACGTAAAGGGAGCCTCTCGTTTTGTACTGCATGCATGCATGCATCTGCAGACAGCTTCTTGCAGTCCATTAGCCTGCATATTCTCTTCCTCTCACTTTTGCTCATCCCGGGGTGAGCCTGTAGCGAAAACACCAATTAGTTGAAGTGATTAGGTTATAAATAAACACTACGTAACCATGTGTTTGGCTGCAAAACAAAAAAAAGCAAATAAATTCTGAGGATATAGTTCAAAATACATTTAGGTATTAGGATGCTCAAAATACATTTAGGTAATAGGATGCGGGCCAAATAAGCGTAAGTTATCTGTGGTTTCAATGAGGTATTTGTTCCACACCTGAATACTATTATTATTCATTTACGGGCCACTTCCAAAATCTCCTTTGCACCGAGGAACATTTTGGTAGAGCAAAAAACTAGGTGGGCTTCACTCATTAAAAAATATATACATGGGAATTTTTCCTGTTTTTCAATATCTTTCTCAAAGTGAATACAAGTATAAACCATTGGAGAACTCTTACCTTCATATACATATCAATGGCCCGATAAAGCCCATCGTGAGCTGGCCGAGTGAAACCAGACACCATCTCTGCAAGATCAACAAACTTCGAGAAAGGCAGATTGGAATCCTTTGCAATTTCTGTGAGGTACCCATCAACCAGCTTTGCCACAATCAGCTTCGAAGCTTCTGATAAGATTCCAAGCCTTCCTCCCTCTTGAATCCCATGGCCCTCTTCTACTTCGACTTTAACATTCCGGTCTTGCGCCATAAACTCCTCTAATATTTTGTGGACTATATTAACATCGTAAATGGTTGGTTCCCCATCCCAGGCTCGTATCAAGAGATCATTAACAGATGCCTCCTCTAGTTGCTCTCCTATTCTTTTCACCAGTTCCTCTTTTGTTGTTTCTCCTAAATCCACCAAAATAGCGGCTTTTAACAACTTGAGCAAGAAACTACACGACACGCTGCCTTTCTCTGCTGGCAACAGCCACACAATAGTATCCACTATCGCACGGGTCTTTAACACATCACCACGTTGAATCATGCCCTTGCTAAAGCCTGTTAACCTTCTCAAGGCATAAGATTTCAAAGCTTCTCCAACCACTTCATTCGGTATCATCCCTTTGTTTTTTATATTAAGGATAACCCGCTTATATAAATCCATTTCGAGCTCACACAAGTCCTCAACCCACCAATCTATTGGCACCATTCGGTTTCTGACACCTGTCCAGTTAGAATCATTTCCATTTTCCTCGGGGAGCTTTCTGCGGTTGTAGGTATATGACCAGTCCACCTTGTAAGCATCAACCGAGGCCTTGGAAGCTATAGAGTCAATGCATTGGCTCACCAGCTTCAATTCTTCGGACAAGGGTAAAAGAGACTTTGTGGTCTGAAGAACTATGATAGAATCCTTCCAACTTCGGAAAATGCTAGAGTTGAGGAAAACATCAATCTTGTATACGAGGTTCCCTTTCTCGATCGTATCATGCATTCCTAGGTACTCAGACGCACAACGTGCCGCGATAACATTATAGGCATTAAGGGTGACAGTCATGCCGTAACAGAACTTGGCACATATCTCGAAGCCAGTGGGACCGCCTGGAATGTCGTGAATGTTAACTTCGTTAACATTTTCTTCATTTGTGGCTGTAGTCAACTTCTGCAATCGGGCACTCTTTGACAAAAGAGGAAACTGCAGAACCAGTTCTTCAGTGTATCAGTATAACGAAGATTACATAGCTATGGAACAAATATAGAGAACTGGAAAGGACAGAGATAGCTGTCAATTTTATGGTGGGCTAAATACAACTTGATTGCCTTCTTTGAAATTGATGTTTAATTAAAACTAAATTTCATCAGCGCCTTCATTAAGATGATAAATGTAGTTGTAGACAACAGTGTCATTTCATGTCCTCGGAATATGTGATTTTCTCTAATATATGTAGTAAGTAATGAGCCCTCAATTAAGAACAAGGCTGATCCCGCAATAGCTGGAAACTACCCTTGGCTCAATAGCACTTCGCTAAGCGAGGGTCGGTAATTGGCAAATCATCTAGCTTATATTGCTGCTAGAGACTCTACATAGGCAATATTGCAAATCAAAGACTCAAGAAACAATATTTTATGAATATAAACTACAGAATCCAAATATTTTGAAGGGTGACTGCAAATCAAGAGAGTATCCAAAGCAAGGCACAGGAGTGACAAGGGTTGAGCTACATTGTAGCTATGGTCAAGAGTTGTCCCTCTTAAGTTTGATAAATTACAAAAGTTGTAGGATAAAATGTAAAAATGACATAAACTACAAATCAATGGCTATAAGAAATACACCAAACCCTAACTTTTGGAGAGAGAATCAAAAGATGTCTTATATTTCAAGAACGGAGAAGTGTCTTCAAATGAAGACTACATGGGTATTTAAAGGGGATTACTAGCTAATCAAGTAATTAGGTAAAATGATTAAAAGGGACAACTATTAACAAAAGAATGCCTAATTAGTCTCAAACATGCTTGGAGGCCAATTAAAGGCTAAAAAGAAAATAAAAGAACTAAAATAACAGAAAGACTAGTACAAAATATTAAAAATGACAATTAAACCCTAAAATAAAAAACAAAAATCCATTCTCCCCCTCTTCAAAAAATTTCGTCCTCGAACTAGAAGGGTAAGCGGTTGACGTGGTTAGGTCACCTTCCAAGAATTCTTCAATTTGATGCAAAAGGCGCCCTCGTACGCGACTCGCGTACCTACTTTCATGAAACCCTAAAAATTGAGTCAAGAAATGAAAGGATCGAGTTTTCTTGATTTTCTTCCGTTGCCAAGGGAGGCGGGAATTGCGTCGAAGCTGAGGGACAAGAGATTCGACCGACCGGGAAGAAGGCTGTTTGGATCCCTGTTTGGCAGTGCCTGTGGTAGCTGGGCATGCCGGGGGTGGTTTGGAGGTGGTGCCGACAGGGTGGGGAGTTGGATTCGGGTGGGTGGGTGGAGGGACTGTTTGGGATAGCCGCTGTTGGGAGTTTTTTTTTTTAGGTGGGATCGATTTGAGGGAAAGTCGGAGATGGAATGCGGTTGGGCGGTGGTTAGGGCAAAAGGATAGAGGCCGGCGAGAGCAACAGGTGTGGTGGACAAATTCTTAAAAGGTGGCTGCGACAGGGTAGCAGGGTTGTTTTTCCTAGGTCCACGGGCTGGGGAAGGCCGGCGGGACTGGGGTAGTAGGGTTGGAGTGTAGGGGTTCGGGGTAAACCCGCGTTGGAGGTTTCTTGAACATCGGTGGTGATGGAGAGGCTAGGGCAAGGGTTAAAGGTTTTGATAGTGGTGCTTCCTCGCCCTCGGGTCGAGGTCCATACGCCATAATAATTCTTCGTCGGAAATTTGATTGTTCACGGTGGTAGGTGGTGAAATTTTGGAGGAGAGAAGTTGGAAGAGGGCATTAAATTGTTGTTGTCGTTTTTGTGCCAATTCTTCCAACTTTTGTTTCAATTCGTGAATCTCCTCTTGTCATTGTTTGAATTTCTTCGGAGCCATTGATAATGTAGCGTATGATTTTGATATTCTACACTCACCGATAAACACTAACAACAATGTTTGGAGTGACACCCACTCTGATACCAATTGACGTAAACTACACGTCAATGGCTAAAAGAAATACACCAAACCCTAACTTTTGGAGAGAGTCAAAAGATGTCTTATATATCAAGAATGGAGAAGTGTCTTCAAATGAAGACTACATGGGTATTTAAAGAGGGGGGGGGGGGGGGGGGTGTTACATTTATTAACAAAAGAATGCATAATTAGTCTCAAACATGCTTGGAGACCAATTAATGGCTAAAATAAAAATAAAAGAACTAAAATAAGGGAAAGACTAATACAAAATATTAAAAATGACAATTAAATTCTAAAGTAATAGAAAATAAATCCATTCCAATAAAAAAAAATTTAAGCAAAAATGAGGTCAGTTTTAATAATTCCGTTAAACTTTGTAAAAAAATATGTTGGTGGCAGAATTTGACCCCCTTGACTACAAATTCTTGCTCCGCCTGGATCCAGCAAAACGGGCCCACATAAAGAAAACGCGCAAATTTTAGCCCACATTAATTCACAGGTTCCAAAATTGAAGAAATACAAGTCCGGGCCCAGACATTTATATTACCCGAAGTTAAAACCCTAGCGTAATGATTTTCACTCTCGGTTTCAGATATTCAAAGTTTTATGGTTGATGGGATTTTCAGATTCCATCAACTATATTTTGTCTATGCAGATTGTCATTGTCCCTGATCTGTACAATGTCTTTATGTCCCTCATCAACTCCCTTTCAAGCAAGCTATAGATTTGAGCTGAAAAACCTAACACTCAATATTCATTACCCAAAAATTCACATGCCTGCTGTGTTTGATTTTCTGTTTTTTCTATATTCTCTTGTTTGTTAGTTTGATGAAAACATCTTCATCTAAATAATTTAACCTTGGTTTGAAATATCATGGTTAGCAAACGCAATTAACATTTTAATAATCTGGGTTATTAAAAACTTATGATATTGAACTGATTTTAAAAAATGGGGTGATCAGGCGAGAATCCACCTTGACCAACATTATAGCCTGAATCCAAATCACCCAGATGACTCGCTCAAACCAGACCCAACCCGTCCAACTGCCAGTAATAGCTGTCTATAGTAGGGTGTTGAATCAGGAAAATAGTAAAAAAAACCAGAAGCGCATTCAACTAGGTTTAGTGTCATGCGTCTGAGATGGTAGGAAAAAAAATAACTTCTGAAAAGAACCTCCTAATCACAATGTATGTACATGGGTTATAAGATTTGATTACCTTGTGTAGACAAAACTTTACATCTCCTATGTTAACAATAATGTCAGTTGCCAATTCAGTAGCTACATACCTGCACACGAGACTTTTCATTAGTTATGGTTATCAATAGAACATCAAATTAAGATGCAAAGCAATTATAACTGCAAATAGCTACAAACAAAGACCTGCATCAAGACAAAGCAAAGATCTACAAACACATACTTAGAGCACTCCCAATGCATATTGTTATTGGTGTGGTATAAACACGGTACAAATCATAGAAATTTCCTACCGCAAAAGGTATAAAATATAAGTTTCGCAATATGTATAACGACGATGCAGCACTCGGAAATAACTTTTGCTACATTATTAAGGGTCCACTTATTTCTTTGAACTCAGATGAAGCTCTGAGTTTTGTCCCCAAAAAAGACATTAAAATGCAGCCGTTTGTTGTACTTGTATCCGGAACATTCAGCTGAATTATTAAGGTCCACTTATTCTTCTCGGACGTAGTGCAATCCGATTTAAGTGGGTTGGTATATGTGATGTTGGTATCCAATACAAACCCTTAGTATGGTAAATATAACAGTTAACCAACAGCACTGGGAATGCTCTTACATCAGTATTTTGTTTAGAATGTATGTGATTGGCATTACATTTCTTCCATTGAAGTTACTTATTTTTACTTTTGTAGTACTTGATTGCAACGAGTTCCATGAAAAAACGAAAAATTAAGAACATATCAGAAGGACAGTCGTGCCATTTTCACTTTTATTTTAATTTTTCATAAAAAGAACTGTTTTTCAATCTTGTTCCAAACGCACTCTCAGCTTAAAACTCTCCATTTGAGTCGGAGAAAAGTATTTGTTCAATATGACTAAATGCAAAGGTAATTTACATTTCACAATGACTGACATAACCAAAGCTAGTTAAGACTGCAAAGAATACCTAGAAGAAACTTGAATAACATCACAAGCCATCGTCGGCCTTTCGATTGACATAATAATTAATCAACTGAAAGGCAGACCACCAACAAACAATAGTGTCACCTAAGGTTATGAATCTCCTATGACCCACGACCTCCACAAACTCGAGAGATGGCTTTATAATACTTCTCATAACTCCATGAGAAATAAAAAAAATATATATATATATATATATACACAGAGAGAAAGAGAGACCCTCTCCTATAAAGACTCCTTGTGGTGCGGACCCCAATACATACCATTTTTTTTAAATATTAAAAAAAAAAAAAATATGAAACTTCATAGATATAATCTCCACGATGAGCAGATCATCTCCAAATTTTTTCTTCAAAAAAATCAATAAAAAACTGTTGAAATGAGGTTATATGTAAAAAAAATGGTATAAATATACATTTTCGACCGTTAAAATCAAAATTTCAACAGTCGAAATGGATAATTATACCATTTTTTGACATATCACTTCATCTCAACGGTTTTTTTTATCGAATTTTTTGATGAAAAAAAATTGTAGATGATCTTCTCACCGTGAAAATCGTATCCATGAAGTCTCATCAAAACTTAATTTTTTTACTATTTTAAAAAAATGGTATGTACCAGGATTTGTACCAAAAAGAGTCCTTACAAGAGGCATTCTGTGTATATATATAGTACTGTTCTTGTGCGGACTAGTCCGCATTTTAAGAATGCGGACCGAACATGTGTCCCCTGACGCTGAGCTCAAAAAAGAGAGAGAATGTCCCTATAGTTTGGATGATAATTTCTAGACTCACCGTCAGGGGACGCGTGTCTAGTCCGCACTTTTAAAATGCGGACTCCGCATTTTAAAAGTGCAGACCGGACATTTGTCACCTGGCGGTGAACCCAGAAGAGAGAGAGAGAGTGTGCTTGTAATTTAAGCCATAATTTTTAGGCTCACCGTCAGCTACCACATATTCGGTCCGCACTCTTAGAGTGTTATATATATAAACTCTTTTTCATGCCTACCAAAAGATTAAATATGTACCTGCTAATGACATCCACATACTCCAAACAACATTGCACTTGAACTCATCGCTAGATTTTTGTAAGATGTAATATATAAGTAACTTAGAATAATCTTTATAATTTGCCTCTTTGTAACGAAAATAAGTTATCAGACTTGGGGGTAAATTTACTAAGTCACGTAAAAACAATTCTTACAAATCTGATTTAATTAGAACAGAACTATGATGCTTGGACAGTACCACGGGCCTAGTCGCAATACAATGATGCCAAAAGTATCTAGAGAAAAACATTAGGTTTACAATCACAAAAATTAGGAATCTCAGGATATTTACATTACTAGGTTATTTGAATAGTTACCACACCGTCTTGTCTATTAACCATTATGCCTAATACGTATATCGAGAACCCTAGATTCCTCACTTCACAAAAAATATAGAAGTAGATTTTTGGCAAACTTATAAAAGTACATGTTTGTAGAAATCGTACAAGTATACCATTATGCCATGATATAATGATACTTACGGCATCATGGTAATGATTTTAAAGTATCATTGAATCATAGCATCATTTTGTCCAAAATGACGACATAAGTATCATGGCAAGGCCATCCTGGCATCATACTAGTGTTTTTCTAAAGACTATTATGGTCCTTATGGCATCATTTTGTCCAAAATATATGTACAGATTTTGTCTGACCACTTGGGATTTCAAATCAACATTTTAGACAAAATGATTATTAGTATAAACAGTAACATTTGTGTACGTAAATCTGAACATATATTTTGGAAAACAAATTAATACAGGCAATAGAAGTACTAAAATAAATCATACAATACAACATTCCCATGAATTTGTGCAATAACGCTCAAGCTGCAACCCTCACGTACAGTCTAAATTTAGACCTTGCTAGTGTAAATTTGCAGACAGAAAAAAAACATGAAAATGTTATGAGATAGTGTAAATATCAAGGTTCTAAAAAATGCGCGGCGTGATTGAGACATGGAGGCTAAGCCTTAAGCCTTAGAAGTCTAGGCGTAAAAAGGTGTGAGAAAGCGTTTAGGCCTTCTTAATATATTTTAATATTTTTTAACCATAACAAAGCTATTAAAATACAAAAATTGAACATATCATAAAAATATGTCTGAATATATGCAAATTAAAATACTATCTGATTATTTTGGTTAAGATAATAGTCCGGTTTGCAAACAAATTCTTTAAAAGGTAACATCGTTTCACTAAGGCATTGTTGCTTTTAGAAAAAAGTGCGTCGTAAGGATTTTACCAAGAATAAGGCGTAAAAAGCGTAAGGCGAGACGTTTCTCCTAAGCCTTGAGCCTAGGCGGGTTTTTCAGAACAGTGGTAAATATACATAATATGGGATCTAAACGGCGTCGCATATACTTTGCCACTATTCCTTAAGCCGCTTAGCTCTTTAGGGTCCGTTTGGTTGGCATAATTTGCCTAGGCAAATGCCAAAAAGTTAACAAATATGAAAATTTGCCCACATTTTGACTGTTTGGTTGCATAATTTGCCTAGGCATTATTTGTCAATGTACAACACCTCCTATGCACAATCTGTGGGCAAATTTTGCTTACCTAATTGAGTGAGAAATATTTGCCCACAAATTTGCCAACTTCTTAAAAGATTTTAATGTTTTAAAAAATAATTTAAAAACTGTTTTAAATAATTAAAAAACTGTTATGAATATTTAAAAATTGTTTTGTAATGTTTCAAAAACTGTTTTTAATATTATAAAAAAATGTAAAGAAAATGTTTTCAATTTTTTTAAAAAACCGTATTAACAAAATATTGTAAAAACTGTTTTTAACATTTTTAAAAACTGTTGTGAATATATTATAAAAACAGTTTTAAAGTTTTAAAAAATAATTTTAAAGACTGTTTTAAATATTTAAAAAAACTGTTATAAATATTTAAAAACTGTTTTGTAATGTTTTGAAAACTGCTTTTAATATTATAAAAAATTGTTAAGAGAATGTTTTACAAATTTTTTGAAAAACCGTAATATAAAAATATTGTAAAACAGTTTTTAACATTTTTAAAAACTGTTTTGGATATATTATAAAAACTGTTTTAAAGTTTTAAAAAACATTTTTTAAAACTGTTTTAAAGAGTTTAAAAAAACTGTTGTGAATGTTTAAAATTTGTTTTATAATATTTTAAAAACTGTTTTTGATATTATAAAAAATTGTTAAGAGAATGTTTTACAAATTTTTTAACATTTTTGAATATAATATAAAAACTGTAATATAAAAATATTGCAAAAACTATTTTTAACATTTTTGAATATAATATAAAAATTGTTTTTAAATAAATTAATTGGATTGACTTTAATTTCGCCTAATGTTGTTTGATAGCGTCATCTGAATTGCCTAGGCAAATTTTGCCATGCCCACGCTTTTGCCCACTAACAACCAAACGGACCCTTAGTTATTTATCTTTCAACCCCAACCCTAGCTTCTACTAATTACATAAATCCCCCTTATTAATTACCATATTTATTAATGTTTTCATTTTTTGTTAATGTCAATGTTTTATTTATTTAGTAATTAGTTAATGCTTTATTTATTTAGTAAATAATCCTTAGAAAAAAAACAGTTACTGTGATTACAATGCTAGGCAGTAATAACATAACAAATTAACCATTGCAAAACATATGGGGTAATAACATAATAAATGAAAATTGGATTGCAATGCTAGGCAGAACATCATGTTCCGCTTTGGCCTTTTTTTTTTTTTTTCCCTCACTCTACCGCGAAACATCATTTTCCGCTTAAGCGTGGGTTCCACAAAAAACCAACTAGTGCATTGCTAAATCTGTTATTTTATACGTTAGTAAATTATAAATATATACATTTACGGTACCCATAACATTCACGTTTACCTCATATATACACTTTTAGCGTATTCATAAGGAATGCTATAAGAATGTAGATTTTAAAGATTTATCTAAATAGATAGCGCCATGAACTAGTTCTGAGCTATCCAACCTTACTTGGCCCCATCAATGCTAAAAAGAGGAAAAAACCACACAACTAATGACACGTTTATATCAAACACACAGAGAATAACATAAAAAAGTTTGGGACAAGACTATACGGGCCAAGTCGAACAAATAATAAAAAACAGAGCTCACAAGCCCACAAACTTTTTCATTTAACTGTATAGAATCATTTTAATCAAACAGCAATACAACTAGGAATTAGCTGCCACTGCTGAAAGCTAAAGAGCATCTTAAGGGTCCGTTTGGTTCGTGGTGAAATATTTTTTACCGCGTTAAAATATAATTCAGCTAGGTAAAATATGTGTTTGGTTGGACATTTAACACGGTGAAATAAAATGAATATGGTGAAAAGTGAGGTGAAACTTTAACAATTTTAAACCATGGGTAAAGTGAATAATTTAAGAGGTGAAAACAATGAAATTTATCTTATTACCAAAGTAATCTTTCTTATTTTCACTTACAACTATCACACATTCATTTCTCCCTCTCAATTAATACGATCATCAAATATTCATTTAAAAAAAATATTTTTTTCTAAATTTTATTTTTTATTAACAAAAATAAAAAATAAAAAAATTTAAATAATAAATTTTTTTAAAAATAAATAAAAAATAGAATAGCTATTCCTACACCATCTATGTCTTTCCCCACACTCTTTTTAATATTTAAATACTAAAAGATCAAGAGACCCTCTATGCATATATGATTTGAGCAAATATAATCTTTTGCCCAAAAATCTATTACTTTAAAAAAAAAAGGTAATATTATGAAAAAAATAAAACATAATATTTTGAAAATAAAAATCCTAATATTCTAGAAAATTAAAATTTTAATATTCTGAAAATATAAAAATTATAAAAGTTATTTTTTCATTTAAAAATCATTATGTTATTTATAAAAAAACATATTACTTTTTATTTAAATGGACGTTGATAAAAAAACTGTTTCGTTATTTATTTTAAAAAATGGACACTCTTTTTATCATTTCTAGTTAAAAAACTGTTTCTTTTATTTATTTAAAAAAATTATTTCGTTATTTATTTTTTCAGTTAAAAACTGTTTTTTTTTTCTATTTTCAAAATAATCTTTTTACTATACAAAAAAATGGTCCGCGTCAGCGGTATGTATAGGCAGTTCGACCACTTATACATACCGTTGGCGCGGACCAACATATTAGACAAAAATGCTCCGCGCCAGCGGTATGTATAGGTGGTCGGACCGCCTATACATACCGCTGCCACAGACAATATTTTTTAAAAATAGTAAAAAGATTATTTTTAATATAGTACAAAAAAAAAACAGTTTTAACCAAAAATAAAATTTATAAATAAAAAATAAAACACTTTTTAAGAAAAGAGTTTCTTAAGAAAAATAAATTTTACGTTTTATATACAGTTTTTTAATAAAACAAATAGATAAGATTTTACGTTTTATAAACATTTTTTTTATTATTACTTATAAAACACAAATTTTTTATTGAAAATATAATTTTTTTGTTTTTATCAAATGTATTTATTTTAGTTGGAGGTGAAAAAATTGGACATTTAGATTTATAAATTTAAGGGCACAATTGTCATTTATTATTCAAAGGGTGTGGGGGAACATATAGAGGATGTGGGAATATCTATTCCCATAAAAAAAATAAAAAAAATAAAAAAAATAAAAAAATGAATATTTGTTTGGTGCATGGTAATGTGTTGGGAATTTAATTACTAATTGGGACAGTTTCATAGTTGGGAACTATTTTATTTTTAAGTCTTTTAATTGGAACACTTTTTTTCATAGTTGGGACTTTTTTTATTGGGATTGTTTTTTTTCAATATTGAAAACTTTTCTTTTAATTGGGACTCTTTTTTCATTGTTGAGAACTTTTTTTTTATTGTGGACTACTGTTTTTATAGTTGACTCTTTTTTTTTTAATTGTGATTGTTTTTTTTACAAATGACAGTTTTTTTTTCATTGTTGGAATTTTTTTTTTAAATTGGGACTGCTTTCTTTTTTAATAAGGACTTTATTTTTAATTGGTACTGTTTTTTTACTTATTTGTCTTGCGTAGCCTAATATGATTAGTTGTGTGTGTGTGAGGGGGGTGATTATGTCAAATTTTAGTTTGAGGTAAATGCATATTTTTTAATGGCCATTGACACTTGTGTGATGAAAATCAAAATAGTTATGTGCATTTTAAGTATGAGGGTAATATGGTCATTTTATTTTTTTACCATATTAATCTTGACCATCCAAACAACAAATGGTGAAAAAGTTAAAATTTTCACCTGTTGAACACTCGACCATCCAAACGGAGATGGTGAAAACAAAATCACCGCACTAATAATTCACCTTTTACTTTTAACACGGTGAAAAGTATTTCACCACGAACCAAACGGACCCTAAATGATTTTTTTTTAACTCGTAACAAAATTTTGACGTCCACTCGTTGATAAGAACATTAAATTTTAAAGTTCCCAAACAGGTCGTCAGCAAAACAAAATTTTCAACAAGGAAGCAAAACAATCAGATTTTACCTCACATTGTTCCCATCAGTCTGAAACGAATCAGGCTTTGATCCAAGCTTCATAAACTTCATTTTTGATAAATAAAAGATCTTTGCTTCTGGTCTTATAACCCAATAAATGTTCTTCCCCAATACTCAACCACTGGACATTTCCAATGATCAACCTTACCCTTATCGAGGAATAGAGTCCCAGAAATGGAAATAAAAACCACCCAGGTGTGGGGACCAATTTCTAAACTTCAAGATCTCTAGGATAGGATGTGAAGGATATATGCTTCAAGTATGACCGAATCTTTAAAGAGAGAGAGTTTGAAAGGAGCTAACTTGAATGGAAAGAGTTTTAAAGAGAATAGGTTGTTTCCTTGGTCGGCGGCAAAGCCCAAGCACCCCGGTCGAGCCTTGTCAGCCCAGGAGACATATCCAACTATTATTTATTCTCAAAACCCACATAGAGAGAGAGAGAGAGAGAGAGAGAGAGACCCACAACCACAAATCTCACTGCAACCTCACCCCTTCTAATTCTTTATCTCTTTATCTCTCTTCCCTCTCACTCTGCTTTCTCTGTTTCTTGGTTCAGCCTTCTTTATAATAATACAAGAGTGGAGCTTAATTTATCTTTGAAACCTGCAACGGAAAACACCACATTGGTATCAGTTGAATAAACCACCAAAACGGTAGACAACAAGCATCTCTTTCTATTTATTTGCTATTTTTTTATTTGCTTATTTTTAATAAGGTAAAGGAATAAATGGGAAGATCACAAATTGAATGCTTAGCTATATATAATAATGGACAATCAGACATCAGCAACCAACAAAATCTGAGGAGACCAAAAGAATCCTCTCAGAGATATGTATTTAAAAAATGAGCTCTGTGATCATCATACGTTGTGCATCACAGAAAAATTTATAAGCCCCACATGAAATATATGTACACGTATCGTCATCATCAACTTGCATATGAATAGACAAAACCCAAAAGCCACTCTCCATGTAAACACCATCAAAACCCAAAACTTATTGGTCATAGCATCTAACCTTTGAAGGTTAAAAGCACAAGAAACCCACCTTAAGAAGTACCATCGAAACAAAATGCTATATATGGGGAGTGGAACCGCATTGAAGAATCATACAAGTGCAGAATAGTAACACCACATGCATAGTTTTTTTAAAAGTGCATTGGACATAACCTATTTACCATACATTTAGCACATGAACCAAGAAAGCATGCGTAACGGGCATTGCCACCCACATACACCCATTAGAAGACAAGTTGTATTCCATTTTCTGTAGTGAATCTGAGTACCCAAAACACAACAAGATTTACACAAAAAGCAAAGCTTTGCTGATAACAACTTACCAGTTCTGTGAGGATCAGCGCTACCACTCTATATTATCAGAACTTGTTTTTTATTTTTTTTCTTTAAACGGAAAAGCATACTTGAACTTCGTTTTCAAATGGGTGTTCTTTCTTTTTCTTTTCTTTCTTTCTCTTTGATTTTCCTGAAAAAGTAGAAACTCCTCTCTCCTTTGTTCAGTACTTGAGATTAAAAGTTGTATCCATTAAGATTTAAGATACCCAAGTTGCTGTCACGCACGCCAAGCTGTGCTGACACTCGGCCTTTTTTTTTTCTCCTCTGCTTTCAGAGAGTAGTACTGCTTTTGGTCCTCAGTGAAATGATCAGCGTCCAAATTAAATCATATGAATTACACTCATGATTCGTGTACCATAAAAGGATTTGTCTTTCAACTCAACCTCCCTCTCTCTCTCTTCGATATGGAATAATACTGGTTGTACTTGCAGATTTGCAATCTTCAAATAACATTTCTTTTCAGGCGGATCAACACCAGTGTGATTTCACGGGTGACGTACCCTGTGCATAACATAGACTCCAGATCTGTTAACATTATTATTGTAGAATTTGGGCAATTTGACCCCAGTTGCTGGTTTAACACAATAAAAAATGTTGTTAGTTTCAAATATCGCGCTTTAACCATATAGACTGTATGGAATAGTTAGGCTAAGGCAACATTTAGTTTTTAAATGACAAATTCAATAGTGGAGGTTAATAGTTAGGAAAACATTTAGGGTGCGTTTGGGAATCTGAATTTCATAACTCAAAATTGGAATTTAAATATTTTCATTTTAAAATTTTCAGAATTTGAATGAAAAAATTTTCAGTTTCAATTTTATGTCATTGAATTGGGGCTCCCGAAAAAACCGTTAGTTTAGTGAATGTATTAATGTATGTTTAAATCTGATAAAAGGTTAGCATGACATTGACAGTTCAAATGTTATGCGCGTTTTTTGCACTAAATAGTTAGTCATTGTTATACCATAAATAAGGGATGATTTGTGGACCAAATAAAAGAGGACACCCGAATTTGTATACCAGCTAGGATGAGGTCGGCATTAGAATGCAACATGGTTGGCCCCAAAGAGGTCGGCTTGGCCAATCTTGACAGAACAGTTAACCCCGTCAGTTAACTCTGTCAACTAACGATGTTAGTTAACTCTGTTATTGCAAGCATGTACTACATTACTGGATGACATCAGCAACATTTATTACACGTGCACATGGAGAAGATAAGCAAATATTATCACCCATGTGACAATAACTAACTTGTGATTATTCTCTCAGCATGTATGTGCGTGCACTCACCCAACCTATAAAGGTGGGCCACATGTTTTTTCTCTCCTCTAATAGCCTATATGTAAGAGGGTATTTGTACTAGGTTCTATTAAGCATTTGGATCTGGTGAGGCGTGCCTCACTTCGATAGAAGTTGTTTTCAAGGTATCCAAGGTCTCGAGAGCAGTCGGAGAAGAAAACTATCTATTTTTTGTAACAATGGAGTTCCTGTAAATCCTATTTGGGAAGACAATAATTCGCTATGACATTTCAACTACAATAATGACATAGAATAGGAATCACTTGGAAGTGATGGTTATTGTGTTGGTTTTGGCTCTTCTATTTTTTCAGTTTTGGTTTATTTACAAATTTGCCATTTTGGCTCAAATCTATAAATACAAGTGTTATTTCTAGGCTTTGGGAAAGGACAAATTTGAAAGCTATTTTGAGAGTTATCAAAGCTAAAGAGAGGTAGAGCTCTATTTAAGAGGTGAGTTCTTGTGAGGTTGTGAGTGACTTTCTAAGAGAGATAAATTATGTGTGTGTGTGTGTGTGTGTACAACCTTTGGGTTCCTCCATTTATCTATAGAAAGAAGAAATCCTCCTTGGTGGATGTAGCCCAAATTTGGGTGAACCACAGTATATCGTTGTTGTTTTGCTTTGATGATTATTTTTATGTTCTTATTGTCTCTTTATTGATGCTTGGTTGAATTGATTGGGAGTTTGCACACTAGTTCATTTTCGGAACAAGGTCTTGGGTTTTTTTCGTACAACAAGTGTTTGATAAAATTCCCGAGTGAGTTTTATCATCTTGGTCGCTAGATATAGTCTTGCTTTAGCACAACAAGTGGTATCAGAGCTTTAGTTGCATTGTTTGCCAGGTATTTTGGTTCGAGGTCGAATCAATTTTGGCGTAACTTTTGTTTTTGTTCCAAATGACGAAAATTGTGGAGAGTACTCGAGAATCAACCTCTACGAGCGGAGGCTCTAAGAGATAGGATCCGAGTTATGGATCGAGTGGCTCAATGAAGACGGACATAAAGTCTTTTGATGAGAATATCAATTTCGGGTTATGGCAAAGACGAATGCGATGCGTTCTTGTCCAACAGAGGTTGCAATTACCATTATTGGGGGTAGATGGATGACCGGTAGGCATGATCGATGCTGAGTGGATTGACATTGATCAAAGAGTTGCTTCGTGTATATAGATGCTTATCACAGATGATGTGTTGAATAACATGATAGCGGAGACCACGGCTAAAGGCATGTGGGATAAGCTAGAAGAGATTTATTTGGGAAGTTATTGTCAAATAAATTGTTCCTCAAGAAGAAACTCTTCAAGCTTGAGATGAAGGAGGGTGAGGATATGATGAAGCATACCAACATTTTTAATGCCTTGATAAATGGCTTGAACCGGATAGACGTTCAATTCATTGATGAGGATCGAGCATTGTTATTGCTTGCATCATTACCCGATTCATACGAGCATTTTATGACCACTCTCATATTTGGGAAGTCTACACTTCGGTGCAACATAGTTGTGCAATATATTCAATCTCATGTCACGATGAGAAAGAAGGAAAGTGGAGGTGACGGGTATTCCCATAATGAAGGCCTTACGGTGAGAAACGGAGGTGGAAAAATGGCGGGAGGAACTCCAACCGGGGATTTAATGGCGATAGTAGGTCTAGATCGAGGGGTGTTGGTGGTAAAGGGTCGAAATGCTACAAGTACTGGGAATGGGGTTATATGATCCGAGAATGTCCTTTGTGGAACGACAAGGTTAAGGGAAAGGTTAATTTCGAGAGGGCAATGATAGCGAGTGCGGATTATGAAGATGAACTTGGAGAACTTCTCACAATCTCCAAGGTTAACTCTCTTTCCCAAAATGATTGGATATTAGATTTGGGATCGTTGGATCACGTTTGCTCCAAGAGGGAATATTTTGAGACTTCTATGAAAAAGGGAAAAGGTTCTATATTTTTGGCTAACGGAGAGAAGGTTTCCGTTGAGGGTGTCGGGATGGTGAAACTCAAGATGTTCGATGGGGTGGAAAGCACTTTAAGTGGTGTGGCCTATGTCCCAAAGTTACGAAAGAATTTGATATCCAGTAGCCGCTTGAATTCTAAGGGTTGCCGGGTGTCGGTGGTGGGTGGAGTCTTGAAAGTCACATGTGGTTGTATGGTCCTAGCAAGGGGAGAGGAGAGAGAGGGGTTGTATCGTCTAAATCAGACTTCGAGGAAGACGGGGAAGCGATGTGCACAAGTGATCGAACATTCGAGGCGTGTCTCGTTTGTGAACAAAATGGAGACATTGGGTGCTATCTTTCCGAGAGTAGATGGTAGTGATGGGAGAATACCTACTAGTGGAGGGGATGGATCTAAGTCCCCCTCCAGGGCCAACGGGTGATGTTGACTCGGTGTAGTTGCACACGTGCATTTATCAATTGGAATCGAGGAGGTGTAGGACTGTGATGGATTCAAGGTGTGTGTAGCTAGTTCAAGGAAGGCCGATGAGTTATTTTTTATGAGCATTGGAAAATGGGTTTACTAGCATTGGCAAACCGTAGTCTTTCGTGACAAAGACTTGGTACATCTTTCGAGGGTGAGATTTGGAGGGTATGGGAGGTGAGGAATTTTTCCTCTCATCCATGGTTATTTCTCAAGGTGGAAGATGGTGTTGATGTGTTTGAATATTTTGTGTAAAGAGGGTATACGCTATATGTAATGTGTGGGGGTGTACTCGCCGGGTTACATGAGGAGCGAGATTCACCGTTTGGTTACATGGGAAGCATTTAGATGCATGAGATGGAGAGTTCTTAGTTTAGAACTTGGTTCCTCGATCGGCGGGTGGAGTCATTTGGAGTCTTGGAGTGAAGACTTGTGGTATCTCACGTCATGGTTGAAGTTTGGGGTAGCTTAGCGTCGAGTGGAGCGTATGGGCTTGGTAGGCGTCGGTATGATCTTTGAGAGGATTTTATGTTTGTATTTCGAGTTTGGTTGGATCGTGAGGATCGCATGGGAGAATTGCATTAGCTTGGTAGATGGTGGGACTGTCTTCAAGCGGGTTCAATTTAAGTATTTTAGAGATTGGTTGGATCGTCAGGATCGCCAAGGTGGAGTTTGTTGGTTTTGGCTCTACTATTTTTCCAGTTTTGGTTTATTTACAAATTTGCCATTTTGGCTTAAATCTATAAATACAAGTGTTATTTCTAGGTTTTGGGAGAGGACAAGTTTGAGAGTTATAAAGAGAGGTAGAGATACATTTGAGAGGTGAGTTCTTGTGAGGTTGTGAGTGACTTTATAAGAGAGATAAATTATGTGTGTGTGTGTGTATAACCTTTGGGTTCCTCCATTAATCTTTAGAAAGAAAAAATCCTCCTTGGTGGATGTAGCCCAAATTTGGATGAACCACGGTATATCATTGTTATTTTACTTTGATGATTACTTGTATGTTCTTATTGTCTCTTTATTGATGCTTGGTTGAATTGATTGGAAGTTTGCACACTAGTTCATTTTCGGAATAAGGTCTTGGGTGTTTTTCGTACACCAAGTGTTTGATAAAATTTTCGAGTGAGTTTTATCGTCTTAATCGCTACAGATAGTCTTGCTTTAGCGCAACATGTTGGGAGTGAAGAGACAAACACTTCAGACACTAAGAATAGAGCAGGGAGAGAATACTTTCTGGTGAGAACTTGGCAGAGTAACAGTGCTAACTTGTATTTTACTTCTTGAACTTACCTAAGGGTCCTATTTATAAGTAAAAACTAGGGTTAATGTGGCATGTGCACGTGAAAATGGGATACTCTTCGAGACAACATCTGAAATGTACCTTTTGTCTCATTTTGTTGTCGTCTGTCCGCTCTGACAGATGACATCTGGCACAACCAAAAGTCAAAAAGTAAATATGTCGAGCATAGTGTCAAAAATTATGATTTGATAAATATTTTTTCAAATTGTAACTTGGTGAACAAACTTTGAAAACTTGCGAGTGGCATTAGGAGCCACTCGCTAGTGACTAGTTTAAAATATTTTGTGATAAGCACCTTGGCTACTCACTCATTTGACTAAGTGTGGATTGTGTGAGTGCTTGGGTAACCTCTTGGGTCCCTTATGTTAGTATTCTTTATTTCATTAGGTATTGAAGTGGTTGGGCCTTAGCCAGCCCAATAAATCTTGTCCCCCAACCACCAAACCAAAACTCTCTAGAGATCCTAATTGGCCTGCTCGAGGTCTACTTGCTTGATCAAGGCTACCTGTACAAGAAAATAATAATGTTATTAACTATTCATCATATGAGATAATTGATAATTATTTGACTGCACATAGAGAATCCCTTCAATCTTTTGGGTCTGCTCGCATAGTTTCGCTCTTGTTTTGGGGTTGCTCGTTGAGCACCTCCTCGCCATCCTTAAGACTTATCTTTTGTCTCTCTTTTAATCTTGGTTTTGCTTGCCATAGCATCCCCTTGTAAAACACTTTGTATTGGTCGTTCTCAATCTTGGTCCCACTCGTTGTGGCACCCTCTCGCCAAACATCTGTCTTGACTTTCTTCTGTCTTGGGCCAATCATTGTGGACCCTCTCGTTAAATGCATGTATTGGCTTATTTAACTAAAGGCTCATTTGGGCATGCTCGTGTGGCATCCTCCTCGCTTATTTTTGCACCCCCTTCACTGACCTCCAGTCGACTCCATTATTGTGATGCCCTCCTCCATCCTCCCCTCCTCGCAGATTTCCCCGTTATCCTTCCCCCTCGGTTATTTTCCTTCGTTTCTGGCTGTAAGTTTGTTTTTTTATCCCCATCTCTCTCTCTATATATGTATATATTTATTAATGAGTTTTACAATAATCCTTTATATATTTATTTTTGCTAAAAAAATGTTTTCTTCGAATATGTAGGTTGTCGTGCAGAAGGTGTTAGAAGATGGTGGAATTCAGAAATTAATGTGGCTAAGGATATCTTTGTAATTGTTTTTGGTTAATTTGATTATTTTGGACTAGTTTGAATGTTTTGGGGAGAAGTTATTTTTGACAGAATGAATGTTATGGTTGTAGAAGTGCTAATTTTTGTATGTTAGATGATATCAAAAGTGCTCATTTTGGACAGAATGTTATGGTTGTGTAATGTATTGAAAGTTGTTTTAGATGAAATTTTGTGGTCGTAGAATTATTGAAATACATTGAATTGGATTAAATTAGATTGGATTGGATTGCGTTTTATAAAATGGTGTATGGATTGGACTGAATCTGAATCCAATCCGATCTAATCCAATTTTGATTTTAAATAGGCAAAAGTCATCTAGCCATTTAAATATTTCCCTTTTTTATTTATTTTCCAATAAATCAACCTTGAATGTCATGCTTATGTCAATCCTATCCTACAGACTAGCAAAATGTTTGTTGGGGGTGTGATTACGCAAAAATATTGTATATTAATTGTCCTTCATATCTAGGTTTAAATATCTCTAAGTTATTAATTCTCACAATTTAGATACATTTGACTAACAGGTATTGATAATTCCCATTATAGTGTTTCTATTGTTTAAAGCATGTTTTTGCAGCAAATTCATTGTAAGCACATCACATTAGTCATATGCAAGGTGCGTGAGTTGGTGAACCGGTGATGGCCTTGGCGTATCTCAAAGTTATCCATCAAATCGAGCATTTCCTTATTCCGAATGAGGTCAAACTTGAGAGTGCGCCAGCAATCAATGTCAAACTTATTTAATTAAATTCCAAATTTTAATCCAAACAAGTCGTAATTCTTGCAAACAAATGTGATTGAATAAAGAATTAATCTAAGCATACAAGACAATCAACGTTGAGGAAAAATCCCCCACATGGGCAAAACCATCTTATTTTCACTATAATTTTGTAAAGACCGGTTTACATGGATTACAGTGAAAATACAAGTAATGACATACGAAATACCCTCGGGCGTCGATTTCGATGTCGCCGACAAGAGTTCTCGTAAGAGCTCTAGAAGGTTAGCAATGGAAAAGCTTCTTCTCCACAAATGTACTCAGATGAGTAGTATAATCTTCCTTGGGGTTTAGAGGATTCACATAAAGAATTGGAAAATACTTGTGAATCAAAAAGGTATTGAAAACTTAAAATATGAAGTCTGGAAACGGGGTCTGTTTTGCAAAAACGGAGATATGCAGACTTGGAAAAACGTGCAGCACAAACACTGTTTAAATAGAAAGTTAAGGCGGTGCGTCATTCGAATAAAACAAGGTGTCGTTCGAGCGAGATGGCATCTCGTTCAAACAATATACGGTGTCGTTCGAACGACATCAGTGATGTGTCACAGAAAAACTCCTTTAAAATGATTCTACGTGTTTATCTTCTTCTAGACTTCGAAAATTTATTTAAAACAATATTCCCAATTATTTATGCAAATAATTAAACACTCCAATAAAAATTATTTTTACCACAAGTACGTGGAGTAGTGGAAACTGTTGAAGAGTACGTTGCTTGACACATGATGCACGTACGAAGATGATGGATGCATGAATTAGGATCAAAGCCGCCGAGGATGATCGTTGAGACGTGCCGAATGTAGCGGTATTAGACATACTTAATTATGATCTAGGATACTTGGAAAATTACTAGATTCTAACTCGGACATTTATAAATCATGTCCTTACAAATATCCCCCTATGTCTATGCCTGTACATACATAAAAATATCCGAATTATGTTGCCGCCCAAAATAAACAAACTGACATACAATCTAATATCCCCATTAAACCCGAAAATTAGAAATACTAAATGTGTATCTTCATAATTTCGATCATCTTTAACTCTTCAAATTTTCTATGTCATCATCAGGGTGTGCAAAAATGATTCTCCATTTTAATACCTACACACATGGGACAAGAAATAAATACCAGTGACGCGCAACAGTTTGCAATATAATGATGAGCAGAAAAAAATATCAATTATGAGCAAGCAAATTATTATATAAACAAACATGCAATTCTCCCCCATAATTCGTTCTCCCCCTTTTTTTGATGTCCCAAATAGACAAATATGAAGTATATACACAATGCAAATGGAGAATGTCACATTGAAATACACTTTCTCTCTCTCAACATAGGCGGTCTCTCTCTCTCTCAACGTAGTGGATATATGGACTCTCTCTCTCTCTCTCTCTCTCTCTCTCTCCCAATTCCTTCTCTAGAGCTGCAATCTTAAGAGCTAACGCTTTGTTACATTTTTTGGTTTTGAAAGTATCAACATATAAATCAGCGTACGTGCGTCGGAGATCACTCTCACTCTCAGTTGCTTCTTCTTCCCTGTCACTTACACTGCTATCACTGTCGAGGTGTCCTTGTGAGATTGCATCCTCGTCATCGTGAGGAGCACTGTTTGTACCCACATAACTAGCCATGAATGCGGTGAAGTTACATTCATGCGATGAATCGTCTCTAGAGTCCACCGACTCTACCTCGCTATCGTCACTAAGGGTAGTGTTTAACACCGATTTGGATTGTTCTTGACGTTTCAACCTAGTTGCACACTCAAACCCCCTATGACCTCTACCGTCACACTAAAAACATCTCTCACTATCTTTCTTAGAGGTGTCCTTTTTATCTTTCTCAAATTTCTTTTCAGATTTATTTTTCTCTAAAATCTTTTTATCTTTAAAATTTCCATTTTTCTTTAATTTGAGAATTTTCTTGAAATTTTTTGCAAAAAGGACCAAATTATCTAAGTCAAAATCAGAATCAGACATCTCTTCGTCTATTTTCTTAGACGACTCACCTCTCTTTGACCCCTCACTGTTTGTGGCTTGTGCTTTAAGGGCTACCCCTTTATCTTTTAATTTTATCTTTTTAGGGAACATGTCAATTTCAGAGGTCTGTATGTCTCCAACTAACTCCTCTAATTTCAGTGTATTCAGATTACCTAATGAATTTAACACAATGACTTTGGGGATAAATCTCTTAGGCAGTGATCTCAAAATTTTCTTAACTACCCTAGTATCAGGAATGTGATCTCCTAAATTAAAATAAGTGTTCACGATATCAGATAAGCGTGCATAAAATTCATCGAAACACTCATTTTCATGCATGGAGATAGTTTCAAACTGAGTAGTTAAGTTTTACAATTTAGATTCCTTAACAGCAGTTTTATGGGTAAGTTGTAGAATATCCCATGCTTCTTTAGACGTGGTACACATCATGATGCATTAGAACTCGTCAGGTGTGACGACTCCAAAAATGGCACTAAGCCCACGTGAGTTAAATGTTCTCCATTTAAATTCATCCTCGGTCCATGCAGTCACAGATTTTAAGGTAGTTACGTTTTCTACAGTGACAGATGGAGGCGTCCACCCTCTTTCACACATAACCCAAACACATTCATCAATAGCCTTTAGGTGAGATTTCATGCGTGCTTTCCAATAGGCATAATTTGACCGGTCAAAGTTGGAACTTTATTATATGAGTTCTCCATTGAAATTGCGCTTTTTCAAAGAATCAATTTTCAGAACAAAATCGATAGCAAGAAAAAAGTTTGCGAAAAAATTACACGGTAAGTTTGTGTAAATGGCTCTGATACCAATTTGAGAGTGCGCCAGCAATCAATGTCAAACTTATTTAATTAAATTCCAAATTTTAATCCTAACAAGTCTTAATACTTGCAAACAAACGTGATTGAAAAAACAATTAATCTAAGCATGCAAGATAATCAACGTTGAGGAAAAATCCCCCACAGGGGCAAAACCATCTTATTTTCACTATAATTTTGTAAAGACCGATTTACACGGATTACAATGAAAATACAAATAATGACTTACGAAATACCCTCAGGCGTCGATTTCGATGTCGTCGACAAGAGTTCCCACAAGAGCTCCACAATGTCAGCAATGGAAAAGCTTCTTCTTCTCCACAAATGTACTCCAGATGAGTAGTATAATCTTCCTTGGGGTTTAGAGGATTCACATAAAGAATTGGGAAATACTTGTGAATAAAAATGGTATTGAAACCTTAAAATATGAAGTCTGTAAACGGGGTCTGTTTTGCAGAAACGGAGATATGCATACTTGGAAAAACGTGTAACATGAACACTATTTAAATAGGAAGTTAAGGCGGTGCGTCGTTTGAACGAAACACGGTGTCATTCGAGTGAGATGGAATCTCGTTCGAACGAGATATGATGTCGTTTAAATGGCATCAGTGACGTATCACAGAAAAACTCCTTTAAAATGATTCTACGTGTTTATCCTCTTCCAGACTTCAAAAAATTATTTAAAACAATATTCCCAATTATTTATGCAAATAATTAAACAATCCAATAAAAATTATTTTTACCATAAGTACGTGGAGTAGTGGGAACTGTTGAAGAGTACGTTGCTTGACACATGATGCACGTACGAAGATGATGGATGCATGAATTCGGATCGAGGCCGTCGAGGATGATCGTTGAGATGTGCCGAATGTAACGGTATTAGACATACTTAATTGTGATCTAGGATACTTGGAAAATTCCTAGATTCTATCCCCGGACATTTATAAATCATGTCCTTACAAAACTGAGTTAGACCAAGCCAAATAATTGAAGACCAAGTCGAAGCACTAGGGGGAAAATCATATGGTGATGGTCAAGTGTTTAATTAATTAACGAGAAATCAACTTCTGCAACAAAAATGCTCGTTGATAGCCGATCAGGTAGAAAATAAATAATAGTTTCCCATTGATCTAGTATTAAGGTTTCACCATAACTCTGTCTTTTTCATTGTGATTTCTAGCTTGCGCAATAACAATGACATAACATCGAATTTTAATTGAATAAGAACGAAGAAGAATCTCTCAGTGTTCCTGACCAGTTATTTTTGTGAATGCCGATGGCACTAACAAAACATGTGCTTACTGATGAAATCTTAATTGCTAATAAACCTCAGGGAATATCAAATCATAGCAAACTGTTAGGACCGATGTTTTATTTCATTATTTGCGTTCACTTTTTCATACACAAGTTTGAGGTATCTTATGTTTTATTTTATTATTTACATGTTTTAGTGACGCTACAAATACTATGGACACCTACTCTAGAGGCTTACATCTCTTATCAGCCTATTCTAGACCTCAGCTGCTATGACAAACAAACTAGATATTCTAGAGACCTAATCATGTAAGATATGGACACGTACTCTGGTTTCCTGAAAAGATGATAGGATATCTTGGCCTTATGTTGCTTCTTGATGAAAGGCGAGAAGTTATAATGTTGGTCACAAACTCATTAAAGCATTATCCTTTTTAAGCACATTTTTCTTGGTATATTGTGTATCTAGCCTGCCCACAGTCCATTTGTGGTTAGGGTGGTCAACTTACTTGGTCACCTATTCTGTGTTGTTTATTCAACACTAACAAAAAATAAATAAAGGCAAAGAAACGACAATGAATAAAAAGTCGCAGAAGCCGATTGTTTCACCAATTATTAAGACATTGGTCTTCAACAAAGTTCCTGAAAAGGCAAGTAATCCAGTGTATTGGATACTTTTACTCATTGAATCAGTACTTTGTAATTTAATGTTACTTGGAACTATGTGGAAAAGAATGGGAACACCATGCAAACAAAAGCGTGGTATGATGGGGATATGCTTTTATTAATCATAATATTTAATTATGATGAGTAACTCTTAAATATTATAGTGATTAAAAAGTAAAATATTATTATTTATTTATGTACCACACTAATCGTCGTTCTTAGATTTAGGCACCTCCAATAATTTTTTATTGACTTAGATACCTTTTTATCGCGGTACGACTAAAGTTTTGCCACTAAAGAAAACATTCAACTACTAAGAAATAAAAATAAAAGTAAAAAAGTACCAAAGTTTTATTTTAGTCTAAAAATGGTAATGAGAGTGAGGTATTTACGTCAAGAAAAAAAAAAGAAAAAGAAAAAAAAAGAAGGAAAGTAGTTAGCTTTACATTATATTGTTATAAGGCAAAGGCTTTTATTCAACTTTGGGATTTTGTGTATTTTAATTAGTCATGTTAACATGTCAAATAAGTATGTGTATTGGCTTTTAGTATATAATTGCTCTCTTGGTAAATTATGAATCACTGCCTTATGTTTTGTTGCGACAGGTTCTTAATTTATGAATTCCTCAAATAGATAAACACCAATTGTGAATGATGGTATTGAACTCAGGTGTGTATTTTTAATTATAATATATAATTACTGCTAGGATGATGATATATGTTTCAACTTGTGTTGTGACTATGTTGCTTTGCCCTTTAAAATTTCAGGTGAGGGATTGGATCGATAGCATTGCATGAGACTGGAGGTTTAAGAGAGTAATCCCTGACCATTTTGCCGCCCTAATAAACGTGAGCAGGTCAGATTTTTTAGCAGCTTTTTCATTTCTTGATGAACTATTGGGTGAGGGTTTTGTTACTTGGCCATCATTGTCATTCCTCTTCGCGTCGTTTATGGGAAAAACTGCCAGTTACTTTCTCCATATGACATGAAAACCTTATATATATAACCTCTACCATAAAATGGGGATAACCGTCGTTTAGTATTACAATTATAATAGGAAACATGTTATATTTTTACCTTAATACACTCATCCCACACGCTAGGTTCCACTACACCCAGCCAGTGTTATTGTCAAATCCAAATTCACTCACCTGCAACTTCATCAGCTCCAAATGTATACGATACACCCCTATCATTCTCTCCCCATCCTTTGATATCTTTTTCAGGATCAGCCCATAGCAAGTCACAAAGAAGGCCCTGATCCGGTACATCAATGGGCCGAGCTATATTTCTGATCTGGTCCAAGTTATTCAAGTCCGGTGATAACCCACCTTGCATGTATAGGATCTTCTCATCAATAAGAGCAACAACAGGCAGGTAGTTGAAGCAGTTCATAAATGTCATCCAAACACGAACATTGTACCTTCTCTTACACTCGTCGTAGAATCCGTATATAGTAAGCTTACTATCTCCATAAGGAATGTGACCCCTATCAAGTATTTAAACCATTAATACAATTATATTATTTCTATAAATGCAATTATATTATCATAGTGATCATTTCAGAGGCAGGGAAACATTAAAAATTATTTATATGCAACTCTTGTTAATAACGCACTCCTGCTACATGAGTTATCCCCACCCCATTTCTAAACCATAATGATCCAAATATTAATAACCCAAATTCCATAGTAATCACCAGTGCCAAAATTGTTTTCAACAATGTACAAGCAACGAATTGGAAAAGTAGAGATTATAAATCATTCAAATAGAGATTCTAAACAAAGTTCTTTCAAAATCATTTAATTTCCAATATAATGAATGTATTTATGGGCATATTGTGTAAGGATCATGGTGATATATATTATAAAGCAGTTGATCCTTAGAGTCCTCCCCTCCAACTAACTCTGTATCCGAAATAAACATTATAGTAATACAACATAAATCTTGGCCAATCATCAACCAAAGTGAGAAAATATCGCTAACCTGAGTAAGTAGGTACATGATATGGTCCCCACACATCACAATAAACAAGATTAAGAGGGGAATTAGCTAAATGATTGTTAGAAATAAAAGAAAATCGTCTCTGTTTAGATAAAGGACATATCGAACACAAATCATTTTTATTTGAAAATTTTGATTTCAAATGCAATTTTTCTTTAATAAGATCTAGTATTTTGTAAGACAAATGCCCTAATCTAGGATGCCATACATCATAACTGAAATTATTAACTTCTGAAGAAACATACATGTTATAAGACTGAAATATATGCGTGCAAGACTGTAAAGTGGGAGCCTCATAAATAGGAAGATCAACATCAAATACATATAAGCCTCCAAGCTTGTTACCCTTACCAATTATCCCCATGAGTCTGAGATCCTGAATATCATGAATATCATGACAATTCATAAGAAAAATGATAGCGAACAAATTAATAGAAGTAAGTACACTCCCATAAAGAAGATTAAACTTGAATTGAGGGACAAACAAGACATATGTGACCAATAGGGAAGAGTTTACCTGAAAAAATCCTATGGCAGAGACAGGAAGTCTAGCAAAATTCTTGTTAACACTGATTTCTCATTGCTTTCCTTCTCGAGACACCAAAGCAAACACCTTATTAATAAGTGGAATGGGATCTAAGAGAAGTAGAAATATCTCTTCAACACTACCATAAATGAATGTAGGGAACGCATAAACTTGAACATATTATTCAAAGTTAAATGGAATTAATGGTTATACACATGTTTTTCATTTCTATAGTGGCAGCTTTACCGATTTAAAATTGGAGTAAAACATGTTGACTTTTCACTCTGACCAATAGAGATGCAGTCTCAGAGCTCTGGCAAGTGAAAGAATAAAGTACATGTCAAATTGTTTAGATATTACCTCCATTATTTTGGGACAAAAACTAAAAGAGAAAAGGGAGGATTAGTAGCTCTAGAACCCCGGGCACCATTGTTAGGCTTTTGAAGTGGAATATTCAATCAAATGTAAGATCCTGCCTAACTAAATCACAGAGTAAAAAGAGAGGGGGGATGTCACCAATATATAGATTCACCCAAGGGCTAATTTCTCTTGATTTAATGAGATGGAGCTCATCAGCTAATGTACACAATAACTCATTGTAATATATATATACAATAAACCCAAATCATCTAGATAACTTATTTTAATATATACACAATAACCCATTTTAACCAAGAAAGTTCGGAAAAATAGAAGTGTTTGTTTAGGGCCAAATATATAGATAGGTGTGGAGTGAAATTTACCCGAATTTTCTAGGTCAGGTGTGGAGTGAAATGCACCCAAATATACACAATAACTCATTTTAATTAAGAAAGCTTTAGGGTCACATACTTAAACAAACAGGTTGGAAACTAAAATTAAATATGGCTTGAAAACAAATATTATAACGAAACTCAATTTCAATCTCATATTGATTCTAAAAAAATATTGTGATTGAAAAAAAAACATTTAACATACCGTCAGAGGCTTACATCCGTAACTGGTCTGTGACAGAACATTAAGATTGGAAAAAAAACTTGCGATTGAAAAAAAATATAATGTACCATAACGGGTTTGAGCCCTAGATTGATGCTGCAATAGAGTATTAACATCTACCTTCTGATTTCGCAGTACGAAGGAGAGAAGGAACCTAACATATTAACAATGAATACACGAATACACAGTAAAATCGAAATAACAAAGATCAAATCGAACATGAATACACAATAATGAAAAGATCAAACGAATACACAATATATTAACAACCTAATACATGGTTACCTTCTGACTTCTGATTTTGCAATGAAAAGATCAAATCGAAAGATCGCATGAAGGTTTAGAGGCACAAAGGTTTGGATGGACGAGGAACGCTTGGTGGGAAGGTTTTGGAGGAAAAATTTAGTGAGAAATTTTTACACCATTTTTTACTATGTAACCCTTTTAGGTTATCCCACTTACAAATTAAGTAAGTACCACATATTTTACAATGATTTTGAACACTTATAATTTTTGTAAGTGTCCAAAACTATTGTAAATTTTGTAAGTGTTATAAACACTTACAAATTAAATAATCTATTAGTTGAAAAATAACCATTATGGTGTAGTGTTCTCTTCTTTTCTTTCGACTCCCTTCTCCTTTTGGTGTTTGTCACATTAGAAATATATATGGAACCACTTAGTTGCATGTACTTAGGTATAAGCTATTAAAAGGGTGAAAACCCAAACCAGTCTTGAATGGACCCATAAGAGGAATGGCACCTCAAACAAGACTAATGCAACTTATAAAAACTGACTGTGTAGTCACGGGTCTCTCAGTTTGTGAATATGACGATAATTTGAAAATATCTAAATTGGGCTTAAAAACATGTCATTAGAGGGTGAAAACCTAAACCAACCCTCAAACGGCCTCGTAAGAGGCACTAACATTTTGCACGGGACCAATGTAACTCTTAGGAACTGACCGCGTAGTCACGGGTCTTCCAATTTGAGAATATGACTATAATTTGAAAATATCTAGATTAGGCTTAAAAACAAGTCGTTAAAGGATAAAAACACAAACCATACCCTAAATTATCCCGTAAGAGGCATGACCACTTTGCACGGGAACAATGTAACTTATAGGAACTGACCACATATTCGGGTCTCCCAGTTTAAGAATATGATGATAATTTGAAAATATTTAGATTAGGCTTAAAAACATGTCGTTAAAAGGGTGAAAACTCAAAACAGTTCGAACGGCCTCGTAAGAGCCATGGACACCTCACACGAGATTAATGTAACTTATAGAAACTGACTGCGCAGTCACAGGTCTCTTGATTTGTGAATATGACGATAATTTGAAAATATCTAGATTAGTCTTAAAAACATGTCGTTAGAGGGTGAAAACCTAAACCAACCCTCAAACGGCCTCGTAAGAGGCACTAACACCTTGCATGGGACCAATGTAACTCGTTAGAATGGATAGCACAGTCACTGGTCTCTTGGTTTGTAAATATGATGATAATTTGAAAATATCTAGATTAGGCTTAAAAACATGTTGTTAGAGGGTGAAAACCCAAAACAACCCTCAAACGGTCCCGTAAGAGGGACTAACACCTCCCATGGGACAAATGTAACTTGTAGGAACTTCCTGCGTAGTCACGGGTCTCCCGGTTTAAGAATATGATGATAATTTGAAAATATCTAGATTAGGCTTAAAAACAATCCGTTAAAGGATGAAAACACAAATCAGCCCCCAAACGACCCCGTAATAGGGATGAACACCTCGCACATGACCAATGTAACTTGTAGTAACTCATCGCGTAGGCACGGGTCTTCATGTTTGAGATTATGATGATAATTTAAAAATATTTAGATTATACTTTAAAACATACTGTTTGAGGGTGAAAACACAAACCAGTTCTCAAACATCCCTGTAAGAGGCATTAACACCTCGTATGGGACTAATGTAATTTGTAGGAGCTGACCACGTAGCCATAAGACTTTTGGTTTGAGAATATAATAATAATTATAACTTGTATATGCAATTTTTTTTGCTTGAATAAGATTTTTTTTTTAAATTTCTTGGTTACTAATATCATCTCTTTTTTGTATCCTATTTTTTTGCAAGATAACATTTTATCTTTAGCTTTTATCCACGTGGAGCACACGGAGAAGTCAATGATTTACAACAAGGTTATTATTTATTTAATGTCATTAGTATTCATGATTCTATTTTTTGTGTTATGGCCGTGAGGGCTTTTGTAGTTTTATTATTAAATTTTATGGCCGTGCGATCTTTTGAAATTTTATTGTTATATTTTTTGGTCGTGCGGGCTTTACATTACGCATGTTTTATATTAACAGGTTTTAGAATGTCCAAAAAATAAAGGAAACTTTGCCCAATTTTTTTTTCCATCTGTGAACTATTTAGACTTGTAATATTATGAAGTTTGTATGTACATTAGTGTATCAACAATGTGCGAGATTCACAATTTGTGAATTTTGTTGTTTTCAAATATTTTTTTTTCTTTAATCCAAAAATTTGGCACAGTTCAAAATCGTGCTAAAAGTGTATCAAATCGTGGCACAGTTTTGAACTGTACTCAAAGTGTACCAAAATGTACTCAATCTTACACAGCTCAAAATTGTGCCTAAAGTGTGACAGGAATATCAAATTCTAGCATGATTTAAAAGTGTTTCAAAAGTGTTCCTGTTTGGTCAAATCTGGCACACTTTTAAACCGTGCTAGAAAAAAATGGTCATTTTGGAACACCTGATCTGGGACAGTTTTAAACCGTGCTAGATTGCTATTTTTTGGGTAGCGTTCAAGGGATTTTTCTAGTCACATCATTCCTCTATTTGGCATTTAATGCTCCTATCAGATTTACCCTCGTTTAGCATCTCGAGAAGACATGTGTCTATTTAGGAACACACATCTTATAATTTAGGTAATTATTTTATTCTCTTTTGAACCGTCAGGTGTGCGACCCTTCATAGGTATAAATATTTATTTCAAAAAACCAACCTTTACCTTAGTCATTTGCACCCTTATACTTTCATAGTCTTAGAGAGAGAAAAAGTGCTTCATCCCCAAATCCTCATTTTCCATAACTGTTTCTTTCAAACCTTTCATCATATCAATGGCTTCTTCTTCCATGGTTTCTTCCACGGCTATTTCCACTGCTACCAATGAGATTATTTTGGGTACATTACCCATTCAAGTCACCATCTCCACTGTGATTTCCACAACGCCACCATCGTGGCCACTTTTACTGCTGCTTCCACCACCACCACCACCACTGTTGGTGGATCTGGTGGTGCTAGCCCTTCTGACGACATCACCCTTTCTAAGGTGCAAATGGAGTATCTTGAGATTCGTTCGAAGAGGGATTTTAGTCTTTACCGCCTTGCCCCTTACTTTGGGAGAAAATACACTTTCATTCCCTCACTCGAAAGGTTCGAGGCTGAGTTCGTGGAGAAGATTAGCGAGCAACCCCTTCTGGACTTTATGGAGTCTGCTGATGCTCCTATTGTCTTGGCTAATAGTATCCTACACGTTAGAGTATATAAAGGTGACTTTTCTTTTTCCAATATTTGTGGTTATTTGTGGATGTTCCCTATACGAGTGGGACCTCTGGGTAAACTATATATTGGTTAATCCCATCCACAAGGATGTTATCGAGAGGCTTGGTCTGATAAGGACCCTTTCCATCTTGAAGACTTTCATTACTGCTAAGCATACTAGCACCTTCAACATTTTAAACTCTCATTAGAGTGTTGACTCCCACACTTTTGTCACCGGTTGGGGGTGAATTCTTTATCACCCTTGAAGATATTTGCGAGCTAACTGGGCTTCCTTTCATAGAAAGTCATGTTTTCAGAAATGGTTATCAAGATGATACCGAGAGGGATATGTGTGAAGAGATTCACCAAGCATTGTCTAAATGTCCTCATTATGTGGCAATAAATAAGATTGGGGACACTAAGCATTCGTTTGCTAAGTGGCAAAGATACTAGTTCAGGGATTTTAAGCCTACCCCAAAATAGGGGAATTGGATCAAGCTTCCCAAGAGTTAATATGGTCCCAAAATCAACTCCCCATCTCATTTGGAAACTTTCTTTGTAACTTTTATGAGTAGGTTTCTACTCCAGGGGAGACCAAATAATTCCCCTCGTGCTTTATTATTTCGTCTTGCAACCAGACTTGCTCGAGGGAGGGATGTACCCCTCGCAGCTCTCACCCTGGGTTCCATATACACTTAGTTGGACCGTAGCGAGTAGATATGGAACTTTCTCATGAACATTTTGACGTAACAAATTTTATTAACTCTTTCATATTAATGGGGTTCAATTTTGAGAGGTTTCCAAACTTTTCTCCAGAGCCTTGCTCATTACACAACTAGGTTGCTCGAATTGCTAGGTGGCACAAGAAGTACCCCAAATAATCCTTGGGCTCTTTGATTGATAACATTGATGAGTTATCCTTTCACACCTACTCTAAACAAGTAGGTGGCATCTTTTCTTAGGGCTTCTTCACAGCCTCTGCTTGAACTTTTTATTGCCCTGCCAACTTGGAGTTAGTTCTTGATTGCCCTTATATCTCTGTTATGGCTATGATTTTACCTTGTGTGCTTCCATCATTGATCGAGCTTGGCCATAGGGTTGAGTTTTACCACTTTGGATGAGTGAGGGGGAAGTTTGGATATGACCAGGGAGTTCACACCCCAAACTACCCCTCCATCCACTCACCCATAGATATATACTTGGAGGCATACTCCAAGTTCACTTTTGAGGGAATGCTCTAACGATAAGCTAATTTTGGTGGTTTCTTTATTTTTTCTCGTGATTATTTTCCTTCCTTCCTAAGTCGCTTATGGTTTGTCTTGTGGCAATGCCAAATTTTGTTGATCAAGAATTGTATCAAATATATGACTCATGAATCCATCGCCACTAAAATTCCAAACAGTAATAAGTACTTGGGAAAGAGGACCCAAAAAGATCTTTGGTATCTTAGTAATTTTGTGAAGACTCCTCTTAAGAAGGTCACCCCTATTTTGGTGAGACCACTATGCGAGGAGTCAATATATGCTAAGCATCCTGAGCCTAAGGCTCAGGTAGCCAATGGAAAAGAAAAAGGAAGGTCAAGTCTAAGGTACCCTCGAAAAGAAATCACCCAGACACAGATGTGTACAATTTTATTCTCATTCAAGTAGAGAAAATTTCTCCTCCTTCATCACATGTGAGAACTAGAGCGGTCAAGCAGAAGAAGAAGATGTCTGAGCCAACTTCTCCCTCTATTGTACCAGAGTTAAAGTCGGGCATAGACACTCTTGAGATTGAAGAAATATTTCAAACTGTGCACGAGCAGGGCTATGAGGCCTTAGGCATTCCTCTTTCTGATCCTTCTACCTCATCCACCCCTATCGCAGAAGGTACTCTAGTTACTTCTTTTTTACTAAGTAAAACTATAAGTCACGGGGTCACAAATGCTTGTTCCTCGCCCTGCTTATCATAAGAGAAACTTATTTACTATGGAAGCATACCTTCCTATGCTTATAATAGTTATTTTTTAAATGATATTGGTAATATTGACCTCAACCAAGGTTACTCGCCTCACACTTATACTTTGTTTTCTGCTTCGAGAGGCTTTGGTGGTGATCCTAATGACCCTATGACCTATTCCCCTTCTACCACCAACCCCAACACTGAGAACTTGCCTTATAGACAATCTCCTTGTCTAGGCACTGTAAGTTTTTTCATCTCTTATTGCCACTTTCTTTCATTTCTTTCATTTGACTTTTGTTATATTTTGTTAATTTTAATTCAACCTTTGAACAAGTTTTTACTATAGATATGAGTGCCCCCTCATAGGTTAGGGACACCCTCTCGTATACTTCTCCCCCTATTCTTCGAGCACCTTTCCTCCCAGAGAGGAATTCTATGGTTGTCTCCTCTTTAGGCCTTGCCATAGAGGTTTGTCTACCAATTCTAGGATTTACATTTTCCTCACTTTTCAGTATTTTCTAACATTTTTAATTTTTTTTACTTAGAGCTCTCTCCATTCTATTTACCACTACTACGAGGGGCTCCTCTGCGTCCTCCCGTTCTATGCAGGTATTCATCAATATTTTTTTAAATATCTTTAAGTCTTATAATCTATTAGCTTTGGACTTGTTCTGATGTCTTTATTTATATATGTTGGCCCACTCTTATAGGTAATTGTAGCCCCCAGCCCCACTACCAGGCCTCCTTCCTCCTCTGTAGTAGCTAGTTCTTCAACTGAGCCTTTTATCACTATTTCTTCAGAGGTACTTCTTTACCATCTTTCCTTTGCATATATTTTAGCTCTTATTTGTGACTAACATCATTCAAACTTTGTTGTGTCTGTAATTTATTTTGTAGGGTTCCCTTTCGAGAAACCCTTCTACTAGTGGGGGAATACTTTTGCCCAATGGGGTTGATATTCTTGGCTTGCCACCCTCTAGGAGGATATCTATCCCTAGGGTTTATCTCCTTATTGATAATAGGCCCTAGTTCCAGCCTCTCCCTACTCGGCCTATCTATAGTGTGGCCTCGAGTGGACCCATTTCACAGGTCTTTATCTCTACAGATGTACTCAACCATATAGCCTTTACCATTTTTCTTCTTTGTCACTTTTCTATTTTCCAACAAGCTTATTTGTTGACAAGTTTGTACGAGCACTTCTACCATCCTCGTGGTTGATTTGAGCCCCTCTCCCCCTCCTAGGGTTTAGGTATTTGCTTTTACTATCTCTAGTTTTCAACGACTTGTGGCTCTATGCTTTATTTCTGAGGTGGCTTATTTCTTGTCTGCATTTTAGGCTAGCACCGGCACCACTTTACTGTAACACCCCGCACAATCAGAACAACGGGATGGCTAGCCACCATCGTCAAACCATGCCAGGAGTCACTAAATAAGTAATCATTATTAGCATGTGATATATATGAGACATATAAAAATTCATTCCACAAGATAATAATCGGATTGATCTAATAAATATAACAATTATTGCAATAATAAAATCCATCACCATGCTAAGCTCCAAAATATTTCCAATCTTCAATATGTATAAACTTAAATGAAATAATCCAACTGTAAATATTTGAATAAAATCGTAAATAATTGTGGAACCGAATGGCCCACCAAATTCATAAAGGAAGTCTCATAATAAATGGACGAAAAGGAAAATAAATCTAAACTACTAAGTATCGAAAATAAATAAGTCTTCAGCCGCACCTCCAAAATATATATCCAACTCTTATGCAGCTACTCCAGCACTATACCTGAAAATATCAGCCAACGCAATGGTCAGAACCCAGTGCATGAATACCAGCTACTCTTCTCAATTAGGGTCGGTGAATCTAGACAATAGCATTATTCATGATAAATACCATAATAAAATATTTTAAATTAAACGAGATAATTTAACCAACGAGTAAAATAAATTACTATCGATCCACACCTAAGTCACCTCCAGAGTCCAAATCCAACTATTTGATTTCATCAAAACCTATCCATCTCATTTAATTCAATTAATCAAATTAATATTTTTATTAATTTTATTAATATCAGTCACGGAAATCCCGCTTAAAGTTTTACACCAATTTAGTTGCGGGACTTTCGCTTACTGTTTTACACCACACCCATTCCCCTCACTATGGCCAGTCAACCGATTTTACTGTCAGCTCTGCACACACTCGTGAGGTTCCACCCACATCTTTATAGCCAATCGACCCATTTAATTGTTAGAGCTGCACATACTCTCGATGCAAATTCATTTTAATACCCATTTAATATTTTAGGCATTAATTCACAATTTCTTAAGTTGCTCATTAATATCTCAAATTAGCCCCATCCTTTTTATCGACATAAAATCCTTAACACCTTTAGTCCCATACATAAAGATCTTAAAAAACACAAGTACATCCTCCCATATCATATAAGATTAATTTCTACAATTTCTATCTTTCTAGTCTCGCATTTAGGCTATCCAAATCAACGGAACAACACAAAAATTAGCCCCACTCCGGAATATCCCATCCGTAAAAATCTACACTAACTAGTCCCATACCTAGAAAGTGTTAACCTCAACTAAGATGTGACACCCCGCCTAATAAAATACCGGGTGATCAATCTTATACCAAATTAAAACAGGAGTCTCATATGGTTCGTTCTCAGCATCACTGTCGAAAACCAATTTAATATCTAATAACCTATTCGGCTGGTGTCAAAATTTTATTTAACTAGCCTTTTTAACCAAACCAACCAAATAATTCAATCACAACAATTTATATATACGAAACTGAAATGACATAAAATAACTGAACACTCGGTTTAACATAATACAACCAAATCGAATAGCCGTAAATCAAAATGCGGTAAAAGAATAAATGAATACAATTGGGTAATAGGCCCGAATGTTACTACAATGCTTCCTATCTAGATCACAAGAATATAAACGTCTAAAATAAACCTGCATACATCCACAACGGCTGCAGCAAACGTCTAACTCGAAAGAATCATCATCCAGGCGTTCCTATGTCTGGATACCTAATATATATACATATATAGCAAGAGAGGGAAAAATAGAAAAATGGGCCAGAGCCCGAGTTTGAAAATATTTAGCAATTGCATAAATGCCATATTTTCAAAATATGAAATCTCTCATATTTAAATTGGTATCGTACTCCCATGAGATACTCCTCACCCCTCTTTTAATAGTGCACACCTATCGCATACCTTTTAAACCATCTAGTTAAGCAACCCTGCCTAATTAATTTATAACACCCATCTTATAAAAGTCCTCATAAACCCAAGTACTAAGGACTAAAATTCTCTCCATTCCCAACATTGTGCTACGTTTCGTGCGTGGGGTGTCTCGCGAAGCGAAATCCAAACAAGTAACCCCTTATATACACTACTACCTGGCAATGTTGATCGTTGAGATTCATTAGGCCCTCAGCACATAACGCATATAAAAAAACTCGTATATAAATATATATAGTTCTCACTAGAACCTATGATTCATATTCTTATAAATCTGAATATAAACCTACCAGAAGGGAGACAACTCTTATTCATTCTTTTCATCTTATACTCGTTTACTTTATATGATATCTTATCTTCATATACAAGGAACATACCATACGCAACCAGTATAATTATACCTATTACAATCATAAGCAAAATAAACATCCCACCGAGCTATAACTCGAGGATGTAGTCTCATAGTGCCTATCCGAATCCAAGTTTACTCACTCAACCACGGTACCAAGCCAGACACACTCATGGTCATGATAAAAATACACAACGGCGGAGGCGGTCATGTTCCCTCCTGCAAGTGGAATACGCATTGCACTCGTATACGGGACGATATGACCTGGGGATATACTCTCCCTGCTCCTCGAGCCAGGGGATTCACCCACATCGAGCAACCTCCCTGGATCGCACTAGAGAATATTTGTAATCTGGCTGTCCAACCCTATGCCCGGGAAAGCCTGTGGAACCAGCCTCTAAGATACAAATATGCCAATCACAGAGATATATTTATGTATTTCCATATCATATTATATATACTGTAACAACATCGTATATATAATGTATATCACTTCTCAATATATATATATATGGCTATAATTGCCAAACTCTCATAGCGATAGCCAATAATCCCGAATATTTCCATTCGTAATAGTATATAAGCACTCATACATTTAAAATACAAAACCCATAAGTATTCTCTTACTTAATACACAACTCACACCTTAATCACTTTTAAGGATTTATATATACTCTCGAATATACCAATTCATAATAATTAAATAAGTATACTCTCAACTTATTTTAGTCCCATAGATATCGTATTACCTATAATAATAGTCGTCAAACGACACCGGATAGCCACTCAAGCATCTCTACCCCCTATCCAAAATTCTATCCTACTCACATCCTAAGATTTATTCAAACATATAGGCTGTATATAAATATATTTTCAACACGCATAATATATATATTTAATCGCCCATCGAAATATTACCCCGAGTGTTACTCGTCCCGAACACCCCTAAATTGGTAAGCCCTGGATTTTACCCTCAATTAACCCAAGGTATACACCTCACTCAAATAATAATTTAGAGGTACCCATACTATTTTTAGGAACCCCAAATGTTTAAATCCACAATTTGTTTTCCTCAAAACCATACATTAAGTGCCACACCATTTTGCATCTTCCTATTCCAAAAAATTTCCCTTAAATGGCTAGGTATGAATTTCCCCTAGTTGGATATTTATTTCCTCAAATAAATAAGCTAGAAATCATTAATTTAGGAATTTATCCCATTTAAACTAAACAAATCAAAATTTTCAAAATTCCTGTAGGGTCGATCGATCGATCCCTGACCATCGATCGATCGATTGAACAGGTCAGCTTCTTCTCCGAGACTCTGTTTCGGCCATTAACGCACCCCCAATATTTTATCTCCTCTACCATAATCATCCAACCTCAATCAATAATATATACACACATGAAATGGGTTTTTATCATCCTAGAACCAAAAATCAACAATCAATTTCAAATAAATTCCTAAGTTTCGCAACTTGGATATTATCTGGGTTTTACTCGTTCAAAGTTCCGAAACTGCCATTTTAATTCACGAAAACCCAACCCAAAAATCTTTATAGTTTTACACACCAACAATAATATGAGAAATAAACACACTAAATCATTAAAGCAACTAAACACTTGCCTCGTGAATAAAATCCGACGACCTCGAGTTGAATCTCGCAGAGTTTTGCCCGAAAGTCCCTTTTCTTCTTCGTCTCTTCCTTCCTTTCTTCTCTTCTTTCTTTTCTCTCTTTTCTTTCCTTTCTCTCACTCTCTCGTGCCTTATAAAGAGAGAAATAAGGGTTTATCCCTTACAAACCCAAAAATGTCTCGTTTACTCAATTGTGAGTCCCCACTAGTTCAAAAGTCCCCAGAACCTAAACACTACCCTCAGATACTCTATTCAGACTATCTCGGCCATTCCAAAACCAACCACACATTCGAAATCTCCATCTGAGTCAATTAACTACAGTTCACTAATTAAACCCAACACATCTCAATACGGGTTTTTCAATTAAAATATTGTCCTTTATCGCTTTACCCAACTACGACATGTAATTAAAATAATCTGACTTATTTACTTAGTCCCGTAAGAAAATATAACTCATGTAAATATTAATCCGACACCAGCAACTAATATTTACTACCCACTTTAAATTCTCAATTTCATCAAATTATACGCATAAATCCTAAAATGACTATTTACCAAAATTCCTCAAATTACCAAATTACACCCACGTATGTAATTTAAATATCCATAAAAGTACGGGGTATTACATAAGATATACCCAATAGTCCCATACCTAGCAAGTATTCCTAAAATTAAGGTGAGAGCGTCATCACCCAAAATTCCGTCATCCCCGCGATGATGAATATAATCCACACAATAAGTCACACAATTTAATTTATCAACAAATACGCAAGTTCTCATATGATCACAATTAATATCAATTTAATATATACAATCCATCATCGTAATTAACAAATTTTATTTTATTCAAAAATCACAATCTCAACATTATGCGAATTTATGGAGCACACAGTAATAATCCATTTTAATCATACCTATATAATTTTACGTGGTTGCACAAGTCTAGTTTACATTTAAATAAAATTACTACGGTTTCTACATGCAAACCTACACCCCAAAATCCAATCTCTACCCTAAGCATATAAGGGTTATAAGTCTTAATGCATATTAAGATTTTTCACAAAAACAGTCCCAAATTATATTTCAATTTCCCTAATTAAGGTTACTAATTTATTTTAAGAAAAGCACGAAAATTAATGTTTACGCGACATTTAAAATGCATAATACTAAAAAGAGAGAATAAAAGTATTCATGCATGTAGAAAATTCGGTTTAAAATTCTGATTGGATGGTTACGTTCCTCTCGAAAAAGCAATAAAGAAGCGTTCTTGGACGATCTTGAGAAAACTTGATTTAGATCTTCAAAGCTTGGGTTGAAAGTTGTGTTCAATGGGGTTTAGATTTTGTAGATGAGAGAGAATGAAATTATGGGAGGTTGCTGATTTTTAGAAGGCTCAAATGTGTTTTAAAAGTCCTAAACCCGTCACTTTATGTTTACATACAAAAAAGAATTAGAGTCCTAATCAGATACAAACACTAAAAAAGCATTTCGGACGATCGAACCGTTGGAATTGGTTGAAATTTGGAAGCGTAGTAGCTGAAGACAGGATGAAGCTGCACTAAAAAATTCAACTCGATCGAACGGTTGAATTTATTTATTTTTCTTAGGTCGGATCCTCCCCTATTTTTATAGAAAAAGTGATAATTTCCAAAATTTAATCTCAATTTAAATTCCCCTTAAAACCTTATATCCATATAATAAAGGAGCATGGTTTTTGAAAATTTTGCCAAAATATCTTCACTTTTTTTATGCATGACATTTTTCTCTTTCATGCCCATACATGAAATGTCATGCTAAAAGTTTTTTTTTTTTTTATGTTATATATATACTATTATAAATACTATTATACTATTATAAATACATGTATTTTTTTAAATACGTGTACATTTATATTTTTTTATTAAATATTTTCCCCATTTTTTCAAACTATGTTTTATTAATTTTTTAAATATTTTTTTCTTTTTTTAATTTATATTTTTAATTTATTTTTTATTTTTTCTCAAATTTTTTTTACTTTTTTCTCAATTTTTTTTTAACTATTTTTTTTTCTCAATTTTTTTTTTATCACGGGGGCAAATTTATCGCCGTGCCCTCGGGTACGGGCATCCACTAGTATATATATATATATATATATATATAAACAAACATTTTTACATACCAAAACTAAATAGATTCCAAAAAATTATTTTTTCAAAAATTTAAATTCATCAAAGATTTTTACGGCTCAAAAATCTCGGGGTGTTACATACTTCCCAACTAGCACATGAATTTCGTCCTCGAAATTAGACAAAGCGTAAACGTCAAAGGTAAAGTCGCGCAAATAAAATAAAGCTTACACATGTCTGCCCATAGAGTACTACGATTAGGTGCCCATACATCCAATCCTATTCGTACGTACCCCGCGATCAAAATACAATATGTTTATCCTAACTATATATATATGCATAATTATGAAAATAATTGCGTACCACATTCTCCCACGTATCACCACTCAATTCTATCTCCAAAAGTCATTGTAACGCTTAACTCCTCAATCAAATCACACCACTACATCGATACTAGATATACCCAAAATTTATGCTAACAATCTACCAAATAAATATCAACTCCGAAATAAACTCTAAGGATCCTCACATCAAGATTACTACTTCTAACCTCAATGCCTACAATGTCCTTAACACAAAAATCCCTATCTCGAAGAAATGCATTTAACACGTATGCTAGACCCACTACCTTAAGGAGTACGAATAAATAAAGGGGATCAAAGATCGGTAGCGCAGAAGATAAACGGACTCACAACCTATGAGACCTAAGACCATGTAAAATATGTTGGTGTTCAAGTGAGAAGTTCGCTTACCACTCCTCCTCAATTTTTTACTCCTTTCTTCTTGAGTTCTCTTTTTCATTTTTGAGAAAGAAAAGTTTCTTTATTTATCAGAACTTTAGGTCACCATTATTTGTTTTCTTTCTTGGTGATCCCCTCGCAGGTTTCTAGTGTTATGGACTCTGTTGTGTGCCTTCGTTCGAGAACCCGCTTAGTAGAGGCCGCTCATGTATTCATGTTGTTATACTTGGTTCACCTTTCTTACTTTCTTCACTATGTAAAATATCATGGTGACCTACTCTTTATTCCTTTATTTTCAGACTAGTGGTGTTGAAGTCCCTTTATCTGTGGGATATACTATGAGAACTATTGTGGTGATTCCTTAGGTGTTTATTTCAACATATTCTTATTTCTAACTTGCATTTTCTGCACAAGTGCTCGCTAACACATTCTTGTTTCCCTATTCTCAAGTTAGTGTTGTGAGTGTTCCTATGACTGTGGAACAACTTAAGGACATTATTATGAGTGGTGTATTACATTGTTATATCGTATTCACTCTTTTCTGTTTTCCCTTTTTTATTTTTATTTTCATTATTGCTTTTACTGTGCAAGTACTCACCATCACTCCACTATTTTCTTGTTCTCAAGTTAGTAAGGCGAGTGTTCCTAAGCTTGTGGAACAAACTGTGAGTGTCATATTGAGCACTCCTCGGGTATTATACTGTCATACCTAATTTAAATTTTTTGATGTATTTTTTAATTTTTAGGGTCTTGCTTTTGACAAGAAAGTGTTCTGTTAACCTCAGCTTGCTTTCCCTCTGCCAGGTCAGCGCAGAAGGTCAAGAAGGATTTCACAGGCTGTCTGGCAGCATGCTCACTCCTCTGGGCTTGGGGGTTTCCCCTATTACTGTAAGGACATATTTTTATAACCGTCACAATTAATTATGTCATATACCGTTACAACCGTCAAAGAAGTTCAACATCAATCTACATCAAGAGGGATCTAAATATATCAAGGTTCTTCATCAAAAAGCCTTCGCAAAGTTTATTTTGGTAAGGTTATGTTTTAAATACCTTAACTTTGCACTTAGAGCTTTGGGATATTTTTACAAAATATTTTCTAAGTGTTGGAGCGGACTTTTTTCATCAAAATTTGAGAATGAGTAATTTTTTAAGTCCTGTAGCGTACCTCGATTTTGATGCCAGGTCGTTCAAGCGAGATGTCATCTCGTTCGAGCGACATGTAGATGTCGCGCGATGTTGTTCAAACGACACGTGTACGTCGTTCGAGCGACATCTCTTTTTCGTTCAAGCGACTAAGGCGACGCGTTTTTTTTATAAATACTCATTAAATGGTTTTGTTTTCATTAAGAAGTCCCAGCGTTTTGAAAGATAGAAAACTGCGAAACAACAGAATCCTTTTGGCTTCTTCTTTTAGGGTTTAATCCCTTTTTATTTTCAATTCACAAAAATCCCATATGCTTTGGTGATTATTTTGGTGTTCAAGAACACACTTTTCTTTTGAGCATTCTTTGTGGAGAGAACTCTACAACCGGAGAGTTGCGTGCTATTATGGAGGGAGTCCTTGTGAAGACTTTAGACTGCGCGTCTGGACTGCGCGTCCTAGTGTTATAGCTGCGTGCGAACCGTTACTGATTTCTAGCCGTTACTTTTAAGGTTTGGTGAAGACACCGTGAGTTACTCTTGTGGGCGAAAGCAAGATGGTATGTAAGTCAATGGTCTTGTAAACTTGTCAAAGTTCTATAAATAAAAGGTTTTGCCCTGTGGGGATTTTTCCTGAAATTTGTGTCGCATGCTTTATTTATTTATGGGTTGACACGCACACACGTAGTTGTATGTTTAGGGGCTGAATTGTTTTGGTTTAAAAATAGTCTCTAATTAAATAAGTGTGACAAATTAGAAATTTGTGAATTTAATAAATTATCACACTCTCATACGTTTTTACAAATGGATATCAGAGCTTATTTAAGCGATCACCACTTTTACAAATTGGTATCAAAGCAGGTTGTGCTAATTTATCGCGTATTCTTATTTTTTGCAAAAATTATATGATATTGATTTTTTTTTAAAAAAAATCATGTAACACCCTGTGTTTTTATTAACTATTTTTATTAATTAATTGGAATTTTCGAGAAAAATAAAATTTTTAATTTAATAATTTTTATTGGCTAAATATGTTGGTTATGATTTTAGAAGAATAAAACTTCAAGCGGAATTAAAATCGGAGGTAAAATGGATTTTATATTGATTTTATAATATTTTGCCTTATAGGCATTTTTTAGGTAAACTGTCTGTTTTTCGGGGTGATCGATCGATCGACCCCTGGGGGTAGATCGATCGACCCTCCCAGAAAACGTGCGCTGTAGGCTGTTTTTAGAGTTTGTGTAGGATTAGGACTCCTAATCACTATATAACCTTATTAGTCCGTGGGGGGACTTCTCATAATCATTTTTTCTCCAGTTTTTCACCAGAGAACACTTCCAAATATTTTTCCTCTCACTCATAATCATCAACCTTCAACAAAATTAAGTTTTTGTCAAAAGTTTTGGCACAAATTTTTGAAGGCTTATTTGGGGTTTAATCAAGTTTGTTCAAGAGCACTCTTTTGCTAATTTTTCGCAAGGAATCCAGATTTCTAATCAGATTTTCAACACGATCTTCACAGGCATGAATACTCTATTCTTTTCCTTTAGTATTATGAATTTTAAGTGTCGCCTAAACACTTAATTACATGTTTTCTTAAAAATAATTAGTAACTTAATTAGAAAAAGTGGACACTAATTATGGAGCTGTTTTTACAAAATCTTTTAATCTGAATAATATTCATAACCCTTTGGGTACGTATGATTCATGAGTGATTTTTGGTTTTATTGGTGTAGGTTGCATGTAGAAAAACCCTAGCTTTAAAATAAATGATTTTTGGGTGCGTACAACTCATGTAATACATGTAGAGATAATAAAATTTGGTTTTGATGAATATATGATGGAAACTTGGTATATTTAATTTAAAATAATTAAATGAGATTAATTGGGTATTGTGGACGAGGTGATAATTAAATTAAAGAATTAATTGAATTGGAATATCATGCGTAGTTTTATATATTGATTAATTATGCTTGTTTGTGTGACTTGATGGTATTATAATGTTGCCTTTATGACGACGGGTTGTTGGGTATTATTGCTCTCCCTATATTTTAGAATGCCTTCTAGGTATGGGACTAGTGGGTATGCCTTTTGATGATTTACGCCTTCTAGGTATGGGACTAGTGAGGGTAGATTATCGCGTTTTTATCATCTTGAGGGTGGGCTGATTTTTATTACTTTATCGTCGTTACGGTAGCCTAAGTACGAGAATAAGTTAAGATTTATGTTAGAAAATCCTCCGATACATAGGATAGGACGTATTGATAACTTGGGGCCCCTTAGTTATGGGACTAAGGGGTATTTTGAGGATCTCACATCGATTAAAAGGGTGGGGTGATTATAAATTGAGAAATTGAGAATTAATGCCTAAGATAAAAACGGGTATTAAAATTTGTGGCGACATAATGTGTCGGGGCCGACAGTTTAAACGGGTCAGAGGACGATTTATGTCGTGTTGTGTGTGAAACCTAGTCATGTGTCGGGGCCGACAGTTAAACGGGTCAGAGGACGATTGGCAAGGGGAACCTTGTCATGTGTCGGGGCCGACAGTAAACGGGTCAGAGGACGATTGACAAGGGAAAGTGTGACACTTTAATAAAAAGTGGGAACTATAATAAAAGTTGGTTAATTTAATTAAATTAACATCGTGGGAATTGGGAATTTAAAATCATATTGGTGTGCCTTTATAAATGGGGGTTTTGCGGGTAGTTAGTATTTTATAATTATCGCGTTTAATTATCTCGTTTAATTTAAAATATTTATTGTGATATTTATTGCGTATAATGCTACTGTCTGGATTCAAGGATCCTATTTGAGGGGAGTAGTGTGTATTCTTTCTCGGGGCTTTGGCTCTGACCCATACGTTGATTAATCTTTTTCAGGATTAGAATTGGAGAAGCTGCATAAGTTTATCGGAGTTATCATTTGGAGGTGCAGCTGGAGCTGATTTACTTTATCGCTTTGTTTTAGTTTAGACTTTCTTTTCCAGTCGTATTTCAGTATGAGACTTCATTGGAGTTTTATTGGGCCATTCTGTTCCAAAGTTGTTTAAAGGATTTATGTTGGATTATTCAGATCTTTATTATTCAGGTTTTATTTAATCATTATTGGAGATTGGATTTTTGGAGTTAGTATGTGATGGATCTTTTATCGCTTAGTTATTTGTGATTATTTGAGATTGATTCAATTGTTTATCTTATGGACTGATTATTTATGTCTCATATCTGTCTCATGCTAAGAATGGTAATTATTTAGTTCACTCCCGGCATAGTTCGGCGGCGGTGGCTGGCCACCCCGTCTGTCGGATTTTGCGGGGTGTGACAGATGGTATCAGAGCATGGTCTTAGGTCTCGTAGGTTATGAGTCCGTTTAGCTTTCGCGTTTCTTATCTTTGATTCCGTTTTGATGATTTGTACTCTTAGTCATTCCGAGTTTGATGTTGTTTTGTTCCTATCTTTTCAGATGGCGAACACAAGGAGAAATGGGAGTAGGAGAGAGGAGTCTGTTTTTGGCCCCGCGACTCAGGAGAGGCGGCGTCAGATTACTTTGGAGGCTGAGGAGTTGGCAGCTATCATTCGTGAGGCCACAACGGCTGGTTTGGAGATGGGGAGACAGAGAGGGGTGACTTTAGAGGCACAGCAGCGGGGTGCACCCGTATCAACTTGGGATAGGGTGAGGACCAGTTTCTTTGAGGGCAATCCTCCCACCTTTGGAGGGGGATCCGACCCAACAGTTTCTCACCAGTGGAGGAGAGATATGGAGAAGAATTTGAGGATGGTGGATTACACGGATGTGCAGAAGCAGATGTTAGCAACTTTTAAGCTGACAGGGGATGCATTACAATGGTGGGAGAGTGCCACCACATCAGAGGAGAGAGATCAGTTGGGATATGCAGAGTTTCTGATCAAGTTCAATAATAAGTACTTTCCGTATGCAATTAGGAACACAAAGAAGCGAGAATTTATGGATTTGGAGCAAGGTTCAAAATCAATTGTCGAGTACGAACAGGAATTCACCAACCTATCGATGTTTGTACCAGAGGAGGTTAGCATTGAGTTTAAGAAGATGGAGTGTTTCATTAAGGGATTGTCTTGGTCGATTAGGTAAATGGTGTTGGGGAATCCGGCATACACTACTTATGCTCAGGTGGTGGATGTCGCAATGTTGTTATGGAAAGAGAAGGCCAGTTATAAAAAAAAGTTAGGAAAGAGATAAGAGTCTAATGGACAGGCAAGTGAGAATAAAGGTCGCAATGATCGAACATGGAAAAGACAGAGGACCAATCAGGAACAACAAAGTCAAGGAGAGGAGCAAGCCAATACTAGGCGTTTCAAAACTTTTAGGGGTGAATGCTTTGTATGTGGAAAAGTAGGACATCCAGCGACAAGGTGTTACAAGAGAGCGGGCCAACAAGATAAGGGGAGAACCAGCCCAACAAGGTCAAGGTACGCAAGGACAACAAGGGCAAGGAGTTCAGGGGCAGCTAGGACTGAGGCCTCCAGTCTTAGCAGCAGCTAGCATTCAGGGGACGCCAGCAGCACCAATAACACAGGCAGCGTCAGGTGCGCAGGGAGTGGTCACTACACCAACTAATCTAAGTTATGGGAGGTGCTATGTAGTTCAGTCAGAACAGGATAGGTTGCGTGGCTAGCGAGATATCGTGGTGCGTGATAGTTTCTTAGATACTTATATACGTAGGATTTATATATTGTATTTCTGTTAAGGATTACGTTTGGGTAGATTGGGTGCATGGGCGCCTAATTGAAATATTCTACGGGTAGGCATATATGAGCCTTATTTTTTTTTGTGTGATTTTAGTGTTGATGTGTATGCTTCGTTTAATTTCGAGGACGAAATTCTTTGCTAGTGGGGAAGTATGTAACACCCCGTGTTTTTATTAACTATTTTTATTAATTAATTGGAATTTTTGAGAAAAATAAAAATTTTAATTTAATAATTTTTATTGGCTAAATATGTTGGTTATGATTTTAGAAGAATAAAACTTCAAGCGGAATTAAAATCGGAGTTAAAACGTATTTTATATTGATTTTATAATATTTTGCCTTATAGGCATTTTTTAGGTAGACTGTCAGTTTTTCGGGGTGATCGATCGATCGACCCCTGGGGGTAGATCGATTGACCCTCCCAGAAAACGTGCGCTGTAGGCTGTTTTTAGTGTTTGTGTAGGATTAGGACTCCTAATCACTATATAACCTTGTTAATCCGTGAGGGGACTTCTCATAATCACTTTTTCTTCAGTTTTTCACCAGAGAACACTTCCAAATATTTTTCCTCTCACTCATTATCATCAACCTTCAACAAAATCAAGTTTTTGTCACAAGTTTTTGAAGGCTTATTTGGGGTTTAATCAAGTTTGTTCAAGAGCACTCTTTTGCTAATTTTTTGCAAGGAATCCAGATTTCTAATCAGATTTTCAACACGATCTTCACAGGCATGAATACTCTATTATTTTCCTTTAGTATTATGCGTTTTAAGTGTCGCCTAAACACTTAATTACATGTTTTCTTAAAAATAATTAGTAACTTAATTAGAAAAAGTGGACGCTAATTATGGAGCAGTTTTTACAAAATCTTTTAATTTGAATAATATTCATAACCCTTTGGGTACGTAGGATTCATGAGTGATTTTTGGTTTTATTGGTGTAGGTTGCATGTAGAAAAACCCTAGCTTTAAAATAAACGATTTTTGGGTGCGTACAACTCATGTAATACATGTAGAGATAATAAAATTTGGTTTTGATGAATATATGATGGAAACTTGGTATACTTAATTTAAAATAATTAAATGAGATTAATTGGGTATTGTGGACGAGGTGATAATTAAATTAAAGAATTAATTGAATTGGAATATCATGCGTAGTTTTATATATTGATTAATTATGCTTGTTTGTGTGACTTGATGGTATTATAGTGTTGCCTTTATGACGACGGGTTGTTGGGTATTATTGCTCTCCCTATATTTTAGAATGCCTTCTAGGTATGGGACTAGTGGGTATGCCTTTTGATGATTTACGCCTTCTAGGTATGGGACTAGTGAGGGTAGATTATCGCGTTTTTATCATCTTGAGGGTGGGCTGATTTTTATTACTTTATCGTCGTTACGGTAGCCTAAGTACGAGAATAAGTTAAGATTTATGTTAGAAAATCCTCCGATACATAGGATAGGACGTATTGATAACTTGGGGCCCCTTAGTTATGGGACTAAGGGGTATTTTGAGGATCTCACATCGATTAAAAGGGTGGGGCGATTATAAATTAGGAAATTGAGAATTAATGCCTAAGATAAAAACGGGTATTAAAATTTGTGGCGACATAATGTGTCGGGGCCGACAGTGTAAACGGGTCAGAGGACGATTTATGTCGTGTTGTGTGTGGAACCTAGTCATGTGTCGGGTCCGACAGTTAAACGGGTCAGAGGACGATTGGCAAGGGGAACCTTGTCATGTGTCGGGGCCGACAGTAAACGGATCAGAGGACGATTGACAAGGGGAAGTGTGACACTTTAATAAAAAGTGAGAACTATAATAAAAGTTGGTTAATTTAATTAAATTAACATCGTGGGAATTGGGAATTTAAAATCATATTGGTTTGCCTTTATAAATGGGGGTTTTGCGGGTAGTTAGTATTTTATAATTATCGCGTTTAATTATCCCGTTTAATTTAAAATATTTTATTGTGATATTTATTGTGTATAATGCTACTGTCTGGATTCAAGGATCCTATTTGAGGGGAGTAGTGTGTATTCTTGCTCGAGACTTTGGCTCTGACCCATGCGTTGACTAATCTTTTTCAGGATTAGAATTGGAGAAGCTGCATAAGTTTATCGGAGTTATCATTTGGAGGTGCAGCTGGAGCTGATTTACTTTATCGCTTTGTTTTAGTTTAGACTTTATTTTCCAGTCGTATTTCAGTATGAGACTTCATTGGAGTTTTATTGGGCCATTCGGTTCCAAAGTTGTTTAAAGGATTTATGTTGGATTATTCAGATCTTTATTATTCAGGTTTTATTTAATCATCATTGGAGATTGGATTTTTGGAGTTAGTATGTGATGGATCTTTTATCGCTTAGTAATTTGTGATTATTTGAGATTGATTCAATTGTTTATCTTACGGACTGATTATTTATGTCTCATATCTGTATCATGTTAAGAATGGTAATTATTTAGTTCACACCCGGCATAGTTCGGCGGGGTGTGACAAATCACTTTTGTGAAAAATCGAAAATTTTCTAATGGACCACTCATATAATATGATGCCTATCTTTGACGGGTCTAATTATGCCAACTGGAAAGCTCGTATGAAATCACAATTAAAGGCTATTGAAGAACGTGTTTGGTTGTTTTGTGAAAGAGGGTGGACTCCTCCCACTGTCACCATTAAAAACATCACCACTTTAAAACCCATGTAGGCCAGGACTGAAGTGAGACACCCCGCCTAATTAACCCTTGGTGATCATTCCTAAATTAAGTTAGAACAGGTTTCTCAGTTGGATCATCCTTAGCATCACTGTCGTCTTTTTAATTACCACCCACCTAAGTGAGAAAAATTAGACCGGTGTCAAGTTTTATCTTTAATTAACTCGAATGTAATCTCATGCTGAAAATAAAATAACGCAATTAATCACGATCAACTAAAACTACCATACACAATTTAATGACTAACCGAATAAACCATCGGCCCAAAAATCCAATAAATATAAAATAAAGACAAGTAATCAATCTCAGCAAGTCTGACAGAAACTAAATGAACTGTGAGCGACATGGTCGAAATAAATTATAGAAGTCTCTACACTAGAATGAAAGAATGAGGCGTCTATCAAAACTCCCGCAACATCCACATATGCTGCAGCAACGGATATCCTGAAATAGAGTCAAGCCTGGCGTCGCTGTGGCTGGACACCTAAAAGGTTTTTAAAAATTTATATAGCAAGGGTTAGTACCCAAAAACATTTGAAAAATATTTAACAAATGATTAACTTACAGTAATAAATAAATATGCATGCTCTTCATATTTTAGTTAGTGCCGCGCTCCCTTGAGGATATCCTCACCCCTCCTCTAATGTGCACTACTAACGCCTTCATTTAATTTACCTAGGTCCTACTCTCCTGACCCGATAACTTATGTAACCCCTTGCAATTTTCCTACTCTAACCGAGTATGTTTTTAAATCATGATTTTTAAGTTATTATAAACATCAACTTAATTTAATCATTTCCCTTTTTAATTCATATAACGCTCACACCTGTTATGCACATAATACATTTTACACTTGTATTAATTATCCCATATATGATTATTTACCTAATTACATATTTAGTCATATTGCAGTATTCACAAACATAATGAGATAACATTTAATACTAGTATTTTCCCCGAATCAAGTTTCACCGGGTAGAAATTTCCTAAAGTGATATCCCACTAGGTGTAATCACATACCTAGTTACCCCAAGTCATAATTTCTTATTAACTTGGTTAAAGCAGATGCATTGGAGGCGGTCATATTCCTTCCCTGAAAGTGAGATGCTCCTCACCCATATAACGAACGCTATGACCTTGGATTATACTCGCCCTACTCCTCAAGCTAGGGGATTCATCCACTACGCACAACCTCCCCCTATAGCACTAGAGAATATAATAATAATATCTATCACTGATATTAAAGCATACCCACACACATATATATATACATATACTATCGCACACCGTATATATATATATATATCAAATATCCGGACTATACCGTGTACTAAGTCCGTAACACAAGCCTATTCCGTTCTTATAATGAGTTTGTGGCCCCACTCGAATTATTAATTAATTTACACGTTACTTTCTTTTGGTATCGCCGTAACCAATATATATCCGGACTTACTTTCGTGGCCCGAATTAACACCACCCGAGTCTCAATTCCCGACTCTAAATTATTTAGCCTTTACCTAAATAGAATTTATATCTCAGTATTTTCTCAACAGTTATTCCCAGACTTGTTCACTATATCCATATTTAATCCTTTCGAACAACTTTCAAAAATTCCACCTTAGTGTGTCACACCTAATTTCTCAAGAAACCCAACAAATTTTTAAATTATGATGTCATACTAAGCCGCCTTCAAATTCTAATTAATTTTATTCACTATTAATTAGATTTTAAATCCATGTATTAATTACTCACCAATTTAAGTAATGGAAAAATGTTCAATTAATTTTTTCTCTATATAAAGGAAAACTGGGCGAACTGTCAGAATCTGCCGACCTTTGATCGATCGACCCCAGACCTTCGATCGATCGATCGAGCAGGTCTTTGTCTTCTTCGCGAAGACAGATTGAGCCATGGACGAATTTCTTAAAGTTCTAATTTCTTCTACCAGCAATGTCAAGTCCTCTTAACAATAATACATGTTAGAACCCTTACTAGGGATCTCCAGAATATCGACCAACATCATTAATTCGTCTATTATCTACTGATTTCTAAATTTGAGGAAAAATTCATCTTTAACTTTTAACCCATTTACACACCAAATTCCTTCATCAAATTCATTTCTAATTATCCAGATATCATCCTACCAGATATATATCAACTTACAATTATCAGATTATACATGAATCCTTACCCAAATTCGTAAGTCAGATTATTATTTCCAAAATCCCATGTTTATGCCATTAACACCCAAAACGAATTTCAATCAAACACCTCACATAAATATGAATTGAAAACAGATTCAATACTACAACAAGTTATCCACTTGCCTTAGGTTTCGTAGAGTCTGATTTCTGGAGATGAATTCCAAGGTTGAAGATGACCCTTATTGGCTCTTTTGTGATCCCCAAATATGCATTTAACTGCTATTAGGGTTCCTTAACACACTAAGCCTTTTCCTAAACTCACATCAGCCGTTTCTTTATTTCTTCTAATTTATCAATTAACCTAAATCCCATTTTTTGCCTAATGGGCCAAGCCCAAGTGACCCAAATGCCCCCGTGTTGGCCCGGCTATGCCTAAAAACGTCCCGTGACCCGTTTACTACCCCTAGGTACACTTTTCCGACTATCTCGACCCATTCGGACTCAGCCGTACACTTAGAATTGGCATCCGAATTAATTTCTAAAAAGTCCTTATTTCACACCCAAATTAGTCCATACCGACTTCCGGCTGAAATAAGTATACATCCCGTCATTACTATCCGAAATGACGTAAATACAATATTACTATTCACTTAGTAAAATAAAATTTTCTTAAATATTAACCATTCACTTTCCGATTAATATTTAAATCAAATTTTCCTAATCAATTCAATTAAAATTACGACTCACAAGTAATTCCCGAATTAATTAAATATTTAATGCATGAAAATACGGGGCGTTACATACTCCCCCCTTACAAAGTAATTTCATCCCTGAAACTAGGTCATACTTGTAATGAAAAGCTCTGGATATTGTTCCTGCATATCCTCCTCCCGCTCCCAGATAGACTCGTCAACATTGTGATGACCCCACTGTACTCTAACTAGTGGAACAACCTTGGATCGTAACTTCCGCTCGTTACGGTCCAGAATAGCCACCGGTCTCTCCTCATATGAGATATCTGGCCGTAAATCAATTTCTTAGAGTGGAATGTGCCAGAAATCCCTCTCGCTCCTGCGATATTTCTTCAGCGATGCTACATGGAACACGTCGTGTATCCGCTGAAGGTGTTCCGGTAATCCCAGCCTGTAGGCTACAGGTCCCACCCTCTCGATAATAGGGAAAGGTCCCACGTACCTTAGTACTAACTTACCCTTCTTGCCGAACCTCATCACCCCTTTCATAGGGGACACCCGGACCAATACCTGATCCCCAACCTCTAACTCCACTTGTCTCCGTGAAGCATCAGCATAACTTTTTTGCCTATCCCGAGCTATCCAAATCCTCCCTCAAATTAGGTCTATCTTGGTAGATGTCTCCTGAACAATCTTCGTCCCCAATAGTTTGTTATCCCCCACCTCTAACCAACAAGCGGGTGAACGACAAGGTCTCCCGTATAGTGCCTCGAATGGTGCCATGCCGATCGTGAATTGGTAAGAGTTGTTATATGCAAACTCTACCAGAGGAAGATATTTCTCCCAACCTCCTCCCAAGTCTAATATGCACATTCTGAGCATATCTTCCAGCATCTGATTGACTCTCTCAGTCTGTCCGTCAGTCTGTGGGTGATAGGCCGTACTCAAACATAACTCCGTGCCCATGGCCTCCTGAAAACTCTTCCAAAAGTGGGCCACAAAGATCTTGTCCCTATCCGACACAATATTTATTGGTACCCCGTGCAGCTTAACAATCTCTGCTATGAATAGCTGCGCATAACGCATTGTCCCGAAGTCTGTGCGAACCGGCAGGAAGTGGGACACTTTGGTTAACCGATCCACAATGACCCATATGGAATCGTGACCTTTCTGCGATGTCGGTATCCCTGTAATGAAGTCCATGGAGATGCTCTCCAACTTCCACACGGGAATTTTAAGCGACTGTAGCATCCCTGATGGTCTCTGATGGTCAACTTTCACAAGCTGGCACGTGGCACATTTCGAAACAAACTATGCTATGTCCCGTTTCATTCCTGTCCACCAATACTGCCTCCTCATATCCTGATACATCTTATCCCCACCGAGATGTACCACGAATCTCGACCCATGAGACTCTATCATAACAGCGTGCCTCAACTCCTCATCCTCTGGCATAATTAACCTTCCATTAATGCGTAAGCCTCCCTTCGAGCTGACCGAGTAACCCTCTGCTCCCTCAGCTAGCAACTGGCTCACCCTATCCCGGCAGGTCTGATCCTCTGCCTGAGCCCTCACAACTCGCATAATAATCTCAGGTGTGATGGATAATGCTGACATACAAGCCCTGGCTACATCATCTTCATATCGAAGTTCTCTCCACTTCGCTTTCCAGACTTCTGATATTTCCCCAGTCGCTCTCCGACTCAATGCATCTGCTACCACATTAGCCTTACCAGGATGATACTGAATATCAAACTGGTAGTCTTTCACGAATTCTAGCCATCGCCTCTGCCTCATATTCAGATCCTTCTGAGTGAAGAGATACTGAAGTGACTTGTGATCCGTGAACAACGTGAACTGCTCCCCCAAAAGATAATGTCTCCATATCCTCAAAGCTAAAACGACCGCTGCTAACTCCAGGTCATGAGTGGGGTAATTCCTCTCGTGGGGCTTTAGCTTCCTGGACACATAAGCTATAGCCCTTTCCTCCTGCTGAACCACACCCCCAAGTCCCTGTAAGGACACGTCAGTGTAAACCCGATAATCTACTCCTCCTTTCGGTAATGCAAGCACGGGTGCAGATGTCAACTTGTCCTTTAACTCGTCGAAAGCTAATTGACAATGATCACTCCAAGTGAAAGGCACCCCTTTCCGGGTCAGATTCGTCAAAGGGCCCGTAATCTTTGAGAATCCTTTGATGAACCGCCTGTAATAACCGGCCAATCCCAGAAAACTACGCACTTCAGTCGGTGTCATGGGCTGCCCTAACTCCCTCACCGCCGATACTTTACTCGGATCCATCGTAATACCCCGGTCTGACACCACGTGGCCAAAAAACTGAACCTCCCATAGCCAAAATCCACACTTACCGAATTTGGCATAGAGCTGGTGATCTCGTAATGTCTGTAACACTATACGCATGTGCTTTGCGTGCTTCTCCTCGGTGCGCGAGTAGATCAGGATGTTATCAATGAACACTATGACAAACTGATCAAGAAACTCCCTGAAAACCCTGTTCATGAGGTCCATGAACACTGCTGGTGCATTGGTGAGCCAGAATGGCATCACCCTGAAATCATAAGATCCATACCGAGATAGGAAAGCGAGCTTAGGAACATCCTCCTCTCGGATACGTAGTTGATGATACCCTGACCTCAAGTCGACCTTAGAGAAGTAAGACGCCCCTCTTAACTAGTCAAATAGATCATCAATCCTAGGCAACGGATACTTATTCCGTATCGTCGCCTTATTCAGCTCTCTATAGTCCACGCATAACCGAAGTGAGCCATCTCGTTTATTTACGAATAATACCGGTGCACCCCACGGCGATGTACTCCGCCGAATGAAACCTTGACCCAGAAACTACTGAATTTGTTCTCTCAACTCACGCATTTCGGAAGGGGCCATACGGTATGGGGCCCGGGCAATTGGCCTCGTCCTCGGGGCTAAAAAAATTACAAATTTGATTTCCCTGCTAGGTGGCAACCCTGGTATCTCCTGAAACACGTCCTCAAAGTCTCTCACCACTGGGATTGAGTCCAATGGAATAGCCACCTCCTGTGAGGTTTCCTCCTCAATGTAATACAAGTGTGTGCGTGACCCTCCCACATGTAGTGGCATTGCTATCAAGAACATCTCCTGCCCTGGAATGGAGAACACGATGGTCCTCTCGTAGCAATCCACCATCGCCCGATAACCTGGCAACCAATCCATACCCAAGATGACATCGTACCCCTCCATATCTAACACCAAGAGGTCCGCTGCTAAACTAAGTCTCCCAATCAAAATGTCCACACCCCGACAAACCGAGTGAATCGTAGCCTCGCTGTCTACTGGCTACTCTACACACATTCGAAGACTACCCGCGGTCTCTAGTAGTCCGGCCCGTTTAGCAAAATTATATTTAATGAATGAATGCGACGCTCCCGTATAAAAAAGAATACTACCCTCATAACCATGAATGAGAAACATACCCTCAACTGCTGGCGGTGCTTGCTACGTTGGAGGATTGGGAACATCCCTGACGTTATACACACGCCCGTAGTGCATCTGTCCCTGCTGCGGTGGGGCGGGTGCTGCTGCTGCTGTTGGCGGCATCTGCCCCCGTTGCCCCTGTTGGGCCTCTTGTTGTTGACCCCTGCCCCTCTGTGGGCACTCCCTCTTGAAATGTCCTGGTTGGCCACAGAAAAAATAGCGTCTCTGCCCATCCCCATGTCGTTGGCCCTGTTGGCCCTGGCGCGGCTGGCCTTGGCCCTGTTGGCCTCCCCCATTGTTCCCTTGGCCCTGACGGCCCTGCGAAACCTGCTGCTGATTTGGGCCCGGCTGCCCCTGCCTGAACCCCTGTCCTCCCGGTCGAAACCCACCAGGCTTAAACTTCTTAGCCTGATTCCCTTGCTGACTGCCCGTCTGCTGCTGAGCACCACTTGTGTCACCACTAGCAACTGCATTGCCCCATTGGCTCGGCTCCCCTGTTCTCTTGCTCCCCTTCGTATAGAAGTGATGATCCTGGCAGTGTACAAGTGCGGCATTAACGACATCTGTATACGTCACTAACGTCGAATTCCCAATCAAATGTTGCCTGATCCGCCAGGCTAAACAGTCCATAAACCTCGATTTCTTCCGCTCCTCATCGCTCACCTCATTTGGCACAAAGTTTGCCAAACGGGTGAAATCTTCCTCATAGTCTGCCACTGATCGGTCACCTTGTACTAAATCACTGAATTTCTTTCTCATCTCAGCCTCTACTGCTGGTGGAAAGTATTTGCGGTCGAACCGCACCCAGAACTCTGCTATCTACATCAAGTCTCGCTCCTCGGCGGTGGTAACTGACTCCCACCACTGTAAGGCTGCCCCCGATAAACGAAAGGTAGCAAGCATCTATTTTTGTACCTCGGTAGACTTCAGCATGCGCAGATGGCGTTGAATGTCCTTCTTCCAGTCACAAGCCTCTGCTACATCTGTGCTACCCCGAAACTCAGGTGGGTGACCCTTCTGAAAGGTCTCCCTAACTCTCTACCAAGATGGTGGCCCCACTGGTGCCTGAACTACTGGTGCCACTGGAGGCGGTGCCTGGGGCTGTGGAAAGTGAGCTTCCATAACTCGCATTGCTGTTTCGACCGCCTGGGCCACTATCACTGCCACCTGAGTAGTGGAAATCAACTCGGGTGGTGGTGGTGGTGGCGGTACCTGTGGCTCCTGGTGAGCATCCCTGACCTCATCCCTAGCCTCATCCCTCTCCGCTCTCAGTCTCCTCGGTGGAATATGAAATAGATTGAATCGTATAAGTACACAATTTACACAAAAATATTCACAGCAGAAATACGATATCTCACAAACAAAAAATGAATCAACAGTCCTAATAATAGGGCTCTATAGAAACCGAGTGCTAAGCTGAAACGTAGAAAGCCGCACAGATCCTAAGGACACTAGAACCTGATACTCTAATACATGCTGTGACACCCCGCCTAATTAACCCCGGGTGATCAATCCTAAATTAAGTTAGAACAAGTTTCTCAGTTGGATCATCCTTAGCATCACTGTCGTCTTTTTAATTACTAACCACCTAAGTGAGAAAAATTAGACCGGTGTCAAGTTTTATCTTTAATTAACTCGAATGTTATCTCATGCTGAAAATAAAATAACGCAATTAATCACGATCAACTAAAACTACCATATACAATTTAATGACTAACCGAATAAACCATCGGCCCAAAAATCCAATAAATATAAAATAAAGACAAGTAATCAATCTCAACAAGTCTGACAGAAACTAAATGAACTGTGAGCGACATGCTCGAAATAAATGATAGAAGTCTCTACACTAGAATGAAAGAATGAGGCGTCTATCAAAACTCCCGCAACATCTACATATGCTGCAGCAACGGATATCCTGAAATAGAGTCAAGCCTGGCGTCCCTGTGGCTGGACACCTAAAAGGATTTTAAAAATTTATATAGCAAGGGTTAGTACCCAAAAACATTTGAAAAAAGTTTAACAAATGATTAACTTGCAGTAATAAATAAATATGCATGCTCTTCATATTTTAGTTAGTGTCGCGCTCCCTTGAGGATATCCTCACCCCTCCTCTAATGTGCACTCCTAACGCCTTCATTTAATTTACCTAGGTCCTACTCTCCTGACCCGATAACTTATGTAACCCCTTGCAATTTTCCTACTCTAACCGAGTATGTTTTTAAATCATGATTTTTAAGTTATTATAAACATCAACTTAATTAAATCATTTCGCTTTTTAATTTCATATAACGCTCACACCTGTTATGCACATAATACATTTTACACTTGTATTAATTATCCCATATATAATTATTTACCTAATTACATATTTAGTCATATTGCAGTATTCACAATCATACTGAGATAACATTTAATACTAGTATTTTCCCCGAATCAAGTTTCACCGGGTAGAAATTTCCTAAAGTGCTATCCCACTAGGTGTAATCACATACCTAGTTACCCCAAGTCATAATTTCTTATTAATTTGGTTAAAGCAGATGCATTGGAGGCGGTCATATTTCTTCCCTGAAAGTGAGATGCTCCTCACCCATATAACGGACGCTATGACCTGGGATTATACTCGCCCTACTCCTCAAGCTAGGGGATTCATCCACTACGCACAACCTCCCCCTATAGCACTAGAGAATATAATAATAATATCTATCACTGATATTAAAGCACACCCATATATATATATATATATATACATATACTATCTCACACCGTATATATATATATAAATATCAAATATCCCGGCTATACCGTGTACTAAGTCCGTAACACAAGCCTATTCCGTTCTTATAATGAGTTTGTGGCCCCACTCGAATTATTAAATAATTTACACGTTACTTTCTTTTGGTATCGCCCTAACCAATATATATTCGGACTTACTTTCGTGGCCCGAATTAACACCACCCGAGTCTCAATTCCCGACTCTAAATTATTTAGCCTTTACCTAAATAGAATTTATATCTCGGTATTTTCTCAACCGTTATTCCCGAACTTGTTCACTATATCCATATTTAATCCTTTTGAACAACTTTCAAAAATTCCACCTTAGTGTGTCACACCTAATTTCTCCAAAACCAAACAAAATTTTAAATTATGACGTCACACTAAGCCGCCTTCAAATTCTAATTAATTTTATTCACTATTAATTAGATTTTAAATCCATGTATTAATTACTCACCAATTTAAGTAATGGAAAAATGTTCAATTAAATTTTTCTCTATATAAAGGAAAACTGGGCGAACTGTCAGAATCTGCCGACCTTCTATCGATCGACCCAGACCTTCGATCGATAGATCTAGAAGGTCTTCGTCTTCTTCGCGAAGACAGATTGAGCCATGGACGAATTTCTTAAAGTTCTAATTTCTTCTACCAGCAATGTCAAGTCCTCTTAACAATAATACATGTTAGAACCCTTACTAGGGATCTCCAGAATATCCACCAACATCATTAATTCGTCCATTATCTACTGATTTCTAAATTTGGGGAAAAATTCATCTTTAACTTTTAACCCATTTACACACCAAATTCCTTCATCAAATTCGTTTCTAATTATCCAGATATCATTCTACCAGATATATATCAACTTATAATTATCAGATTATACATGAATCCTTACCCAAGTTCATAAGTCAGATTATTGTTTCCAAAATCCCATGTTTATTCCATTAACACCCAAAACGAATTTCAATCAAACACCTCATATAAATATGAATTGAAAATAGATTCAATACTACAGCAAGTTATCCACTTGCCTTAGGTTTCGTAGAGTCTGATTTTTGGAGATGAATTCCAAGGTTGAAGATGATCCTTGTTGGCTCTCTTGTGATCCCCAAATTTGCCTTTAACTGCTATTAGGGTTCCTTAACACACTAAGCCTTTTCCTAAACTCACATCAGCCATTTTTTTATTTCTTCTAATTTTTCAATTAACCTAAATCCCATTTTTTGCCTAATGGGCCAAGCTCAAGGGACCCAAATGCCCCCATGTGGGCCCGACTATGCCTAAAAATGTCCTGTGACCCGTTTACTACCCTCGGGTACACTTTTCCGACTATCTCGGCCCATCCGGACTCAACCGTAAACTCAAAATTGGCATCCAAATTAATTTCTAAAAAGTCCTTATTTCACACCCAAATTAGTCCATACTGACTCCCGGCTGAAATAAGTACATATCCCGTCGTTACTATTCAAAATGACGTAAATACAATATTACTATTCACTTAGTGAAATAAAATTTTCTTAAATATTAACCATTCACTTTCCGATTAATATTTAAATCAAATTTCGCTAATCAATTCAATTAAAATTATGACTTACAAGTAATTCCCGAATTAATTAAAAATTTAATGCATGAAAATACGGGGTGTTACATGAAGATGATTTTAAAATGTCTAATTTTAATTCATGTGGTTTGAGTGCTATTTTTAGAGCTGTCACTCCCGAAGAGTTTCGTCGAATTATGGCGTGTACTGCGTCTAAAGAGGCTTGGGATGTACTCCAATTGACACATGAGGGTACGAACGTAGTTAAAGAATCTAAAATGTAAAATCTTTCCACCCAATTTGAGACCATTAATATGTTAGAGTCGGAAACTTTTGTTGAATTTTATGCACGTTTGTCAGACATTGTCAACGCTTGTATTAATTTGGGTGAGGCGATTGATAATACACGTGTCGTTAAAAAGATTTTGAGATCTCTCCCAAAAAGATTTATTCCTAAAGTCACTGTTTTAAACTCTTTGGGAAATTTGAAATCACTTAGATTGGAAGAACTTGTAGGAGATCTTCCAACCTATGAGATTGACATGTTCCCCCAAACGATTAAGGCTAAGGATAAAGGCGTTTCTTTAAAGACTCATTTTAAGAAAAAGTAAGAAAAAATTTGTGAGTCCGATTATGAGGGAGATTTTGATTTTAATGATATGACCTTATTTGCAAAAAATTTTAAAAAGTTTCTCAAAATTTCTACAGAAAATTCTTCCAATAAAAAGAGATTTTTTGAGAAAAATAAAAAGAAAGGAAAGCCCAAAGAAAGCGATGAAAGGGAAAAAGAGAGTGACTCAGATGAGGAGTGTGAGGAGGATTTTAAGAATGTGACTTGTTTTGAATGTGGGGGTAAGGGGCATAAGTCATTTGAGTGTCCTACGTGGCTTTGAAAGAAAGGGAAGAAAGTAGCCATGCCCTCCACACTTAGTGATAGTAGTGAAGATGAGGGTGATGAGACTATTGGTGAGAAGTTTGTTGCCTTTTTATCAAGTCATGTGAGCACACCCACTTTGTCCCATAATAGTGCACACGAATGCGATAGTGATGATTTGAGTGCTTCAAGTGAGGGAGAAAGCGAGAGTGAAAGTGGAGATGAAAGTGAGATCCAAAAAGCATTTAGAGATTTGTACACCGAGACCTTAAAAACAAAGAAGTATAATAGGGATTTAGGTCGTCAAGTGTTGGATTTGGAGAGAGAGAAGGAGGTTTTAAGAATGGAAAAATGTGATTTGACCAACACGGTGTCTAGTCTGATGACACGTGTATCCCAACTCGAGAGTGATCTTGAACGTGCCAGGGAGGTCAAAGTCAATTTTGAGAACGCACCTAAGAAGGTTGAAAAGGTGATTCTTAATCCTGATAAGGGTAGAGTTAACAGGTTAGGAAAAGGTCACGACGGTGCTTCTTTTGTCGCACCCGAGCCGATTCCCACTTTAGTGACAGATTCACATGGCCCGAAAACTAACCCACCTAGACGTCCCATTCTAATTAGGAGATTGCATCCTAGAGTTTTTTTAGAAAGGTGTTCCTAGGTCTATTTATGTTTGTTCCCATTGCAAGAGGAGAGGACACCTTAGGGAATTTTTCTTTAAGTTGGGTTATGTGTCACATTTTGCTTCTACACGTGTTTCTGCCACACATGCACCCACACATGATACTTTACATGCTCCTGGAGACTACATGAGAGAGTTTGCACATTTAGGTGAGCAAGTTAAGTTTTTGGTCAAAACTTCACAAAATTTGTTGGAGGTATTTCATAAGTTGGCACCACCTTTGGAAAATCCCTCCGCACCTAACGATTGAGGTTTGTCTTGTTTACTAGCATAGGATGCTTACCATGATGACATTATTTGTCTATTTCTAGTATGTATCATTTTTTGTATGTTTTCCTTTTTGCTTTAAAAAAAAATCTGAAAAATACAAAAAGATTTTATTTTGATAAAAGTTTTGAAAAAATCCTAAAAGATTTTTATATTTTATTTGTACTGTTTATGGATGAACACTTAGGATGACCGAGTCAGAATTTCATTCCATTTATTCATGTGACTATTTGATAGTGTTTTGAGACAATATATCATGTCATCTTTGTGCCTTATAATGTTTGGAGTCATTAAGGTGTAATTAAGTGTTACTTCCTACATGTTTGACTCATGATTTCCTTTATTTCACACATGCACGAATTTGTTTGATTATTGTGCTTGTCTTATCACATGTTGGTTGGGTGTGTTCACTTTAATCATGTCCTTAAAATGAAGCAAGCGCTATAAAACTTGCTAAGAAAGTTGTGCATGTAAGAGCCGTTTGTGAGGTTGTGTGCTTTATTTGAAAATGGGGAAGGGCTGCGAAAGTTTCATTTGGCCTTTGCGAATACCAAGCCACCGTTATATCGGACCTAAAAAATTGAGGAATTTTATTATCCGGGGTCCAAAGAGGTTTAAAATAGCCCCAAAAAATTTAAAGGCAATAAAAGGAAATTTATGCCAATTATGGGCCAATTAGGTTTTTGCACCAATTCTCCAAAGTTTGAGAATTTAAATTACCTCTAAAAAGAAAATATATATGAGGAAGTTTGGATGGAGATTTAAAATGGGTTTGCACGTCCTTGAAAGTCTTGAAAAAGCTTTACATAGTTTTGGTCATTATTGGTGTGAAAATCACTTTGACTTTGATTTGTATAAGACGATGTCATCTAAATTCAACAATTTTTACACCTAAGGATACTTTTGATGTTCATTTGTTAGGAGTATATGTATTCATCTTGCACACATGATTGATTGAGTTGATTTTCCTATCAAATGTGTTCACACCCATTCATTCCATTTCCATGACTTGGTTGTTTTAGTGTAAATCCATGGTGTGATTTTTGGTATCTTATTTTTGTATGAAGAAAAATTGAAAAATTGAAAAATTAAAAATGGTTTTTGAATGTTTTTTAGATAATCCTTTGCATGCGCGTAGTTTGATTCATGTTTGCTATGCATTTTATCGTGACACTCCATGTTTTGATTGTTTCTTCTTATCTGTCTATTTGGGGACATCAAAAAAAGGGGGAGAAAGAATTATCATGTTATGGGGTAGTGTTTGCATTATGGGGGAGATTTGATTAGATTGATTGATTTATTCTTATATCATTTCAAACTCGATGCATCATGAAGGTAATTGCTTTATCTCACGTGTGTAGGTACAAAGATTGATGATCATTATGTTGCACACCCTGATGAGAAAAGCTTTGAGATTTGATGAAGATTTTTTGAAGAACAGTTTGAGATCTTGCAAATTTATTCATGGGAGGGTAGATTTGTATAGTCATTTGGTATTTGATAATTCAGATATTTTTATGTATGTTCCGGCATAGACATAGGGGGAGATTTGTAAGGACATATTTTTATAAATGTCCGTCATAATTAATTATGTCATATACTGTTACAACCGTCGAAGAAGTTCAAGAGTAATCTACATCAAGGCGGATCCGAATATATCAAGGTTCTACATCAAAAAGCCTCCGCAAAGTTTACTTTGGTAAGATTATGTTTTAAATACCTTAACTTTGCACTTAGAGCTTTGGGATATTTTTACAAAATATTTTCTAAGTGTTGCAACGGACTTTTTTTGTCAAAAATTTGAAAATGAGTAATTTTCTAAGTCCTATAGTGTACCTCGATTTTGACGCCAGGTCGTTCAAGAGAGAAGTCATCTCATTCGAACGACATGTAGATGTCACGCGATTTTGTTCAAACGACACGTGTACATCGTTCGAGCGAGATCCCTATTTTGTTGAACTGACTAAGGCGGCACATTTTTTTATAAATACTCATTAAATGGTTTCGTTTTCATTAAGAAGTCCCAGCGTTTTGAAAGACAGAAAACTGCGAAACTGCAGAATCATTTTGGCTTCTTCTTTTAGGGTTTAATCCATTTTTGTTTTCAATTCACAAAAGTCCCATATGCTTTGGTGAATTATTTTAGTGTTTAAGAACACACTTTGGTTTTGATTATTCTTTGTGGGGAGAACTCTACAATCGGAGAGCTGCGTGCTATTGTGGAAAGAGTCCTTGTGAAGACTTTAGACTGCGTGTCTGGACTGCGCGTCCTGGTGGTATAGCTGCGTGCGAACCATTGCTGATTTCTAGCCGTTACTTTGAAGGTTTGATGAAGACACCGTGCGTTACTCTTGTGGGTAAAAGCAAGATGGTATGTAAGTCAATGGTCTTATAAACTTGTCAAAATTCTAGAAATAAAAGGTTTTGCCTTGCGGGGATTTTTTCTGAAATTTATGTCGCATGCTTTATTTATTTATGGGTTGACACACGCACACACGTAGTTGTATGTTTAGGGGTTGAATTGTTTTGGTTTAAAAATAGTCTCTAATTAAATAAGTGTGCCAAATTAGAAATTTGCGAATTTAATCAATTATCACACTGTCATACGTTTTTACAAATTGGTATCAGAACTTATTTAAGTGATCACCACTTTTACAATTACTATTTCTTTTCCTTATCATATTCTTTAGGCTCAAGTTATTTAAATTAGATTTTAGTTGTACTCATTCTTTTCCCTATATCTTTGTTTTCAAGAGCATGGGAGTGAACATAAGGAGGCAGCTGGTAATAATGAGCCCAGCTCTGAGGCCACCTAGTCCGATGATGTCGGTGAGGATTCTGGTGATGGGCTCTCACTACTTCCCTCTAATCCTAGCTCTCTGAACACGGTATATGACAACATTGAAGTGGAGGCTCCCGAAGTTTTTATGAGGGATTTATGGCGTGTGGATAACCCTAAAAGATTTAGGGATTTTGAACGTGAGGTCATGGATATAATTCTCGAGTACCGTCATGAGACTTTCACTCAGGAGAGCATCCTCAACATTGATAGCCTTACCATCCTCAATTTGAAGGTCCTCGCAATTCATCTCCACAAATACTTATCCACTGCACTTTCTGACCTCACCTTCTCAGATACCCATCTCTTCTTAGTAGCTATCCATGACCTAGAAAGCTGCTACCATTTAAAGATGAATTGACTTGATTCTTATGTTCATCATCTCATCGATCATCCTGACATAAAATTGGTGAAGGCACAGAGACACTAAGTGAATTCACTCGACTTCACTATCAGATGCAGCTGCTCGAGGCTAAGCTGACCAAGGTTATGGTTAGTGACTCTGAGGATGACGCTCTCCTCATTAGGATATAGGAGGGGTTTGTTAAAAAATCTTGCCCCTCATTTTCTGATTTTTGAGCTCGCAAAAACCTCCACTTCCTTTTATCTAGTTGATGTATTGTAAAGAGAGTTTTCTATATATTTTGTTTGCTTCTTGTAACTGTGTAAACTACCCCATTTCAAGGTAATATATATCATAAATGAGAACAAAGATTTTTGCTTTCACTTATCTATTTTTATTTCTTCTTTGCATTATCTCTATTTAGATTTTTTTGTTTGCCGTGAACTGCTCCTTTTTTCTGTTGGAGTACTTGCACATAATTTTACCAAGTTTCATGTTAAAACTACCCCATAATTTGTGGGGTAATTGTTCCATAATTCATTTGGAACTCTCTAGAGAATCATTTAGAGGGGGGTTGACCCCCTATCAATATTCCTAAATAACATTTAAACAAATAACTCATAGAACGAAAGTAAGGATGTTCTTTTTTTTCTTTTTTTTAAAAACTTCTTCTCAAGATAAAATAAAAGTGCCATTATTTTAATTTTCGGCCAAAAAGACCGCGTGCCCTATATTCTATAGGGTGTTTGAACTGTTATAACTGAAGGGGTTTTGCTCACTATACTTTATCCTTAGGATGTATATATCCCGCAAGTATAAGGAACAAAGTCCCTTAACTTCTAGACTCAAAATCTGTTTTGCTTACGGGAAAACTAATATTTCTTTCATGTTTAGGAAAATATTATAAGTAACGAAATATGAGTGTATCCTGTAATATCCAGCCCTAGAAATATATATATTTTAATTATGATTTGAATATTTATTCAGAGAAATTATTGTAGAGACAAATGCATATGTGAATTATGCTAAATAGTAAGTAAAGTGAAACGTCGCAAAAAGGGGTTAAAACGCATCAAGTTCCATGCTGCATGGTCCGCAGGGACGCATTTTTATATTCAAATGGTTAGTATATTAATGTGGTACGACACGATTTAGTCGAGGAACGGATGTGACACATACATAGTTAATATAATACGATAATATTGTCGGTACACGACACAGTAAAGAAAACTTTGCGCGATTTTTCTAGAGCTCCCCTTGGCAAGAAAAAATATAAAGACCAATTTTATTAGATATTAAAATATATATCAAAATGATATGGGGGTCAAAATCGAACATAAAGAAAGTTTTTCCCCTGAACCCGGTCGACCGTGACCCCCCTGGCCAGTCGACTGCGCATAGCAGGTAAGGCAGCGTCATTTTTTTATGCTATCCGATTCTTAGTTATCGATATCAATTTGAGTTGTCGATCTTTGGGAGTCTTTTATCTTAGATCATATCCAAACTTTCCATTTTAGGAAGGACTAGGGTCTTCCATTTTGGGTACGGGGAGTGGGAGCTGATTGAAAAAAGGGTTAAGAGAGGTGGGTTTATCCCACTTCTTCCATCAAACCTCTAATCTCTCTCTCTATAAAAACTTTGAGCTCCCATAGAGAACACCCTTTTGTCCCCAGACCTTTACCATACAACCCCACTACTTCCACCACCTACAAAGACCAATAGAAAGCCCTAAACCACCTTATCTCACCCTAGTAAACCCTAGACAAATTTATACATTTAAGAAGAAGTGATTCTTGGAGCTGTTGGAGGCTTTGAAGAGGGTATCTTGAGGATGAAGAGGGAAATTCATGGGGCTTCAATGAAGCACACTTGGAAACAAGATTGGGAGGGATTTTAGAGACCCCCTTGAAGCCACCTTTGGAGGTGGGTGGTCCTCCATCTTCTTCTCCATCTCCACCATTCTTAAGAGCTCATTTGAAGTGGGAAACACTAACTTCTGATAAGTTTAAAGTGTGGTATGAATTCAACATATTTATTCATATAAGTTAGGACTAAATATATATAGTGTATAGGAAAGTTTGCATCCATATGTTAGTTAGTAATCATCCTATCAATTGTATGAAAATGGGTTCCAAAAATATGATTTTTAAATTGGTTTTGAAATGTGGAAATTTTCATAATATGTGCTCATAACATGTTAAGCAATAAAATAAGTTAAAATGGTGTTTAAAGTATAAATGATGTGATTTTATGCAAATAAATACATTTGTCTTATATAAACCATTTTTATGAGACAAAGAGGGGATTATATACTTGAATAATGAAGATGAATATGAGAAGGAGAAACTTTCACTTTGATGAATATTTAAAGTGTGTGAAACTCATGTCAAATAATAAAGTAAGTTAAATATTTTTAATGTATGAAAGGTAAGATTTTACATGAATAGTGGTATAAAAGTTAATAATGAAAAATAAAGGGTTCAAATGTGTGAATAATATCAAAGTGGGTGTTGAGATTCAAAATCCCATAAATAAAGTGTGTAATTTAAATGTTGAGAAAATGGGACTTTAATATGTGAAAAAGTGTGATTTTATGTATTAAAGATGTTAAAGTGGCAAGTAAGAAAGTGGGGTTAATTGTGATATTGAACAAGTGTTAACATGGTTAAAAGGTGTTTAAAATGTCAAGTGGGAACTTAATAACCATTTTTGAAAAAATAACACTTGAAAAGGACCAAATAGTAAGTTTTGGCAAATGAAGGATAAATTGGTAATATACTTGAAATGGAATATTTTATGGTATAAAAATATCAAAGAATGGTTTTACACTAGTGTGGGTTGAATAATAAATTAAGTTCTAAAACGTGGATGATTTTGGTATTAAATTAACGCGTGGGTGAATAAAGGACTTAAAGAAGAAAGAAATCATTTTCCAAGTGATTGTAGGAAAAATGGACGGTTAAGTCTGGGATTTTGGCTTCGATTGGTGAAAGTGGAATAATGTGGATATTTGTAAAATATTAAAACACATAAAAAGGAATAATGTGGACACCGGGATAAAGCCATAAGGGCCCAAATCCATTGGGTGAAAATCCCTAAATCACTGGCAAAAGCATATGGTGCACATAGTCGTCGGTGTGGAGCCCGTGTAAGTATGCAATGAAAGAAGATTCTGAGAAAAGACAAAAGGAATAAGGAACATGTCAAGAAATGAGTTGCGTGGTAAAACGTGTTAATACAACCTAACTTGAATGAATGAAGGTTCCAGTAAAGGGTGAAATGCACAAGTAAATGTGTAAATCTATGAATGTCCATAAGTTAAGGCAAAAAGGGTAAAGTAAAGTGGGACACGTCGTCCCTCCTATTTATGCACAAGTAAGTGAGTCTATTGCTCCTAATTTATCAGTCTTTTATTTCAGTTGGACACGTCGTCCCTCATATTTTACATTCAGAGATTTAGAGTATTTTTATTCTACCATTAGACTTTGATTTCAATTATTGGTTTATTGTATGGGATTTTGTCTGGACGGGTTTATTCCAGCGTTTCATATTATTTCAGTTAGTTCTTTCCTTATTGCTATTGTGATGTATGGTGATGCTTAGATATTACTCTTTAATGATGTTGGTTAATAACAAGATAAAATTTTGACACCAACCTTTTTAAATAGTAGGTGGTTAGTTTTTATTAAATTAAAATTTGAGTTTTCGACAGTGATGCATTATCTGAACCAACTTGATATTCTGAAATTAATTATTTAAGGACTGATCACCCGGTAATTAATTAAGCGGGGTGTCACAAAAATTCCCAGGATGCATGTGTCGCCTGAATGCGTATTTAACCTCTAATAGTATTATCTAGGCTGTTCGTTAAGTTTGAGGGAAAATATCAGGGAATGGATGTGACACGGACAAGGTTAATACGACGCGACATTTGAATATTGTGAAAAGAAAAGTATCGCAATATGGATTAAAGGAGAAAGTTTTATATTTCATGGTTCACATGAGCTTCATTTTTAGTTTATATAATTATTTTAAGTACTTCGGTTAAGTTTCATGCAATCTAGACAAGCAACGAACGCTACGCGAGCCTGGGTACAAATTGTCTAACGGTGCGCGGAACTGCGAAAGTCCAGTTATGCGTGAATTGTTGGTAAGTCAAAAAAATATTTCGACCATATATTTAGACTCATACAAATATAAGGAAATTACCACGCGAAGAAAAATATGTTTTACGCGAAGGTCCCAATTCTTGCGCACCTTGTATTGGACAATCCGAGAGGCCAAACCACTATTGTAAATTGATTTTTTAGCCAAAAAAAGAAAGGAATATGAATCTCAAATTAAAAGTTTCAAAAAAAAAATTTAGAGAGAGAAAGTAACACAAATGACAGCCCATGTGGGTCATTTTAAGGGGGTAATTAGGTCACAATCCACCTCAGAAAATGCAAACATTGGGGAAGATTTTTCACCCTTTTGGACATACAAATATATGATATTATTGTTCAAGGGTGGAAGGCTACCAAATAGAGTTATAAGAGAAAGAGAGGGGAAGTCATGGGAGACCAAAAGAAAAAAGAAAAACTCTCAAACTTTCAGTTGATTTCTCTCTTCTTCCACGTTCTAGCAAGAGTGCACAATCTTCCCAATTTCGTAGCCACCTTTTCCCACCCATTTTCCATCATCAAAACACCATTCTAAGGGTCTCCCAAGACCATTAAATCTCACCTCAGTCTTGAGACAACTTGTGGGAAAATTTCAGAGAGATTTTTGGAGCCCAAAGGAAGCCTTGTCTGGAGTTTTTAAAAGGGGTTTCTTATGGAAGATGAAAGAGTAGTTCATGGAGCTTGAAGAGTGGGCTATTGTGGCTCCTTTTAGGGCCACCTTTGGAGGTGGTGGAGTCACTCACATTTTCTAACATTTTGAAGACCATTTTAGGTAGGAAGCTCATCAATTTAAAGTAGATTAAAGTTGGTAATGTTTTTAGCATGATTTATTGCATATTTAAGGTCTTAAATGTGTAGAAATATTCATTTATGCCTTATTGATGATTACTCCATGTTTTAGTATAAAAATCAAGATTAGAGTTGGATTTTTATGAGATTAAAGTTAGTGCTAAATTTCAGAATATTATTTCATAAATATTGCGTGTAAAAAAGCGTAGAAATATAGTTATGGTTCAGTAATGGGTTATTAGTGACATTCTTAAGGTTCTGAGTAAAAAGGGGCACTTTAAAGAAGTTTTTAAATGTGTTTTAAAGGTGCTTACATTTCAGAATACTATTTATCAACATTTTATGGAATAAAATGTGACAAATGATGTTTTAGTAAAGAAAATATGATTTGTTGTAATACCCCGTAAATTTTTTTATGATTTTTAAAGTATGGGATTAATTAAAATTATATATGAAAAATTAATTAATAATTAATCCGGATTTAAATAAATATTAACTATCGAGATTAAGATTAGTATTTATTGATGAGAAATATTGAGTATTACTGAGCGAATAAAGTAATATATAATTGAGAATATGATTGTGAATTTATGAAATTGTCGCGAGTGAGAAATGCGACAATTACGGTAATTAAGTCGGGACGCGTGTCAGTCGTGTCAAGACTAATTTAAGGGAATAAAAAAGTAAATTATTTATATGTAATCCACATATTTGTTTCGAGTGTGCCAATGATTCCTGAAAGGTCGAGATAGTCAGAAAAGTCTACTGAGAGGTTTAGTTTGGGTCCTGGGGCAGTTTTAGGCCACACCGACATTCTGGGAGGGCGTTTTGGTAATTTTTATTTTTGGGCATTAAATACCTATGAAAATTAAAGGGATAAAATATCATGTACGTGGGTTAGATTAGGGTTATCAGTTGTTATACATAGAGATGCCAAAGGAGGAAGGAGGAAGAGAGGTTTAAAGGTCTAGAACCACTGCTATTGCACCATTCACACCACAAACACCACCACCACGTAGATCGGAGAGAGGGGAGCGCACCTATACCATCTTATTCAACGGATCAGACCTTCATTCTAGAGGCAAGTGTTTAAACAAGCACATTTTAGCAATAATTATGTCCATGTTAGTATAGGTGAAAAATACACATGATTTGCATATAATTTTGGGTGAAATTAGAAGATTTAATTCATGATTGAGGACTGAATCTATATTAACTTAATTTCTCCATGTATGTAGATTAGAACCCATGAAATTTGGATTAATATTGATGAACGAATTTGGGTTAATTATGTTCTTGAATTGAAAATTGATGAACTTGGGTTCTTATGATGATATTTGGGGATTTCAAATTTAATTGATGTTTATCAATGATTTAATGATTCTAAAGTATTATAAACCACCCCTATATGTTAGAATAGTGATTAGAATTAATTGTTGGGAGTTTGGAAATGATCTGTAGAGGTTTTAGAACCCAAAAATGGTGGAAAACGCAGATTTTTGAGGTAAGAGACGAACAGTTAAAAGATCCTTCAAACGACAGGGAGCCTCATTCGAGCGAGACAAGATGTCGTGCAAAGTTTGGTTCGAACGAAATGGGATGTCGTGCAAAGCTATCATTCGAGCGACCTCTCTTCTCGTTCAAACGATATGCATTCCCGTTCGAACAACGTAATAGAATTCTGGAATTTTTTGGTTTTGTCCCAATTTATGCAACGTAGTTAGTTTGAGAGAAATAGAATAATCTACGATGAAATTAGTACAGTACGTTATAATTGGGAATAATTTCATGTAATACTTTAAAGGATTTTTGGGTGGGGGTTTATCCTTGGAAATTGTAAGAGAGAGAGAATATTCATAATTTAATAAATATATCATAAGTAGTAACGAGAATAATACTACGTATAAATTATAATATTCGGGTTGTGTGTATACCTAATGATATCGATAGGTTGTGTGAATACCTATAGTAGTATTTATTATGTGTATGACATATCTACGCTGCTTGCTATCGCGGGAGTTTTTTTTTAAACGGGGATAGTTTTATCCCGTTGAGCCCATTGCGGGGATTTTAGATTTGGTGACTCAGAACATAGTACCTAGGAACAACTTATCTGTGAGTTGGTAAGTTGGCAGTCATATGGGTGCGTAGGTATGTGCCTTTCCCATAGGCTTGGAACTATGTTCCCCTCCAATATGTGTGACTTGTATTTATATAGTTCAAGAGTGATTCTAAGAGATGTACCAGGACTTGATAACAGAGTATGCACGCACCATAACTGAGTCTGGGGGTGCCGTATTAGTATATATATATAATATAATGATGAATATGAATATATACTTGTGATATTATCTACTGCGTGAAATTTGTAGATAAGGAAAATAATGAATTCTTAAATAACTTAATATGTGAACAATTAACCTTATTGTAAAACTCTTACTCGGGATAGTAAATGCTAAAATTATTTATTAACATATATATTATGTGGAAAATACGAAATACTACTACGGGTGATGATTTAGAAGGTTTATGACTACGATCTAGTTAGGAGTGATAACTATAATTAGAACGGTTTAGAGATACGTTAGGCGTGCATAATAGTTGAGAGGTGAGAATCTTAAGAGAGAGCCGTGCAGCTGACATGCATATAATATTTGCTTTATTGCATTTTAAATACTTTCTTAACTGTTTTAAAAATGTTTAACACTCGGGCTCTGACTCGCCTCTTGCAAATCTATTTTTTATTGTACAATTATTTTAGGTGTCCAACCACAGGGACACCATTTGACGTCCTGCATCTAGAGTGGGAGTTGCAGGTTCTCATATTTAGACACCTCTATCCTTGTCATATCAGTTTCATGCTTAGTCATTTCAGTCAGGGCATTTGTCGCCCATTCTCAGTTTTTATTTATCTCAGAGAGATATTATACTCAGTGTACTTTAGTACTGAGTTATTAGTTGGATTCAGTTTTATATTGGGTTGTTGGATTTGAGATTATTTAAATGGGACATTTTTTTCCAGTTTTATGTGATTCAGTTGGTTGATTTATCTATTATTATTCTTATTCATGGGATTGGTAAATGTGTTAATTGTTTAAGTTATTGAGTATTAATAAATGGATTGATAGTTTTTTACACTAACTTAATTAATTATTAGGTGATTAATAAAATAAATATTTTTCGACAATAATGCTAAGAATGAACCAACTGGATATTCTATTTCAAATTTTATAAAGGACTGATCACCTGGTATTTAATTGTGCGGGGTGTCACATGTGGTATCAGAGCATCAGGTTCTAGAGTCTTTTAAGATTTGTGCGGCTTATTACGTTTTAGCATAGTGTTCTTTTATATAGATACTTATCATAGGATCATTGTATTCCTCTACATTTACGACTTACATTCTCTTGCAATTAAGTATAGGTTATGTGATTCATATACGAGTTCGCTTCAGCTTCGTACACCAAAAATTTATAGGATGACCAGCGAGGGCCGTAAGAAGGACTGCATGAGGATAATCTCAACAGAAGACATAGAGTATTTTGGGAATGGTAATCGCGACAAATGTTACCATGAGCATTATTCAAGAAAGTGATAATTGGAAAATAACTTGAATGCGGTAACTTCCCCAAATACCGTAATGGTTTACCTTAGTACTATATCATACTCGCCCAGCTTCGTCGGCAAAAGGGTGAGGGAGTTGGAAGAACTATTTTGAAGAGCCATCTATAAAAATGTGGGGAAGAGAAAGTGTGATGGTCCAATGGAAGTAAAAAAATCCAAAGGCAACTGTGTAGGGTGAAGTGCAACAACACCTAGGATTTAATTTCGGGCAAATTTTTAACTCATAGGAGAAGTATTAAGTGATGAGTGTCAGTCACCACATATAAAGAAGTATGTGTGAAATTCAACGATAAATTTGAGTATGGTTTGACCATGAGGTCTTCCATATGCTATTCTAACAGAGATGAAAATAGAATTTGAAACTTACGACAAGTGGGTAAGATAGAGACCGATCATGAGAGAAAGTTTGTTTTGCTTAACGAACTTTGTACCTGGCGAAAGGGCGTAGAATAAAAAAGGTTTTATAGTTGATAAATGACCCGTGAGTAGAATAGAAAAGTATGGATGATAAATGCAGCTAGGATGACTATTATCGATGTCGTCAAGGCTGTACGTTCACTTTATATCAACAATTCCAGAAGAAGTGAGCCAAAGAGGGTTAGAGAATCTAGTCGAAGAGCAAGACTAAACTTAACGGTGTTAGTGAAACACCACATGAGAGTATACCCAGTAAGGAACCCATTTAGATGATTTTGATTGATTGAATTCCTATAAAATGACGACGGGGTCAATCAAGGCCATAGAGGCCAATAATAAGTTCCATAGGGCTGGCATAGCCAGAAGGACAACAGAAGTAACAATTGGGCCCAAGACTACCAAGTCCGAGAGGAGGACATCCCGATATGGCTAGTGAGGCCAAAGATAGGTGGATAGCATCGAAAGGTGTCCTATGTATAGAGAGTAAGGTCACCTATGTTGAACTTGTTCACAATAAGATAGTGAGACCAGTAAAATGAGGAACTATTCCAATTGATCCCAACAATAGGAGGAACGGGATTTTCGATAAGGGGAATTGGGCTAAGAGAGTTAGGTTAGGGGTTACCAACCCAAGACTGGTGGGTTCAAGTAAGGCAAGCAAGATCTGTAACATATTCATTCCTCAGGGTTACTGGAACTAAATAGAAGGATGAAGGAGGCCAGCAGGGCTAGGGTCAGTGACATGGGTATTTCTTTGAGGGTTATTACGTCGAGAAGATATTTTTGGGTCGATGATTCACATAAGAAAGTGTAGGCCATAATACAAAAAGGGATCAACCAAAGCGAGGTATGGGGAAACTACAGGATAAGATCTTGGATGTACAATCATTATAACAGATCGGGGGTCAGTTCCGGCATGGGAGCACATTTAGGGAATTGAAGATCACGAGAGATAGATGCTAAAGAGAGGTAATATCTTTGGTTCACCCTTGCAAATACCGGATTAGCTCGGGTGACATATTACGTCACACGGTATGATTGTTTCACTAAAATTCAAGAGTAAGTCGGGTTTAGTGGATGCGTTGGCAATATAGGCCTGGTTGTTACAAATATAGCTATCGTTGGGTAACGAGGATTATTTCCGTGTCACTCGTAGGGGAGCGGGTGTGGGCACTAAAAGAATTTGATGTTTTGATTTTGCTAGTTTTGAGAGTTAGAAAAGTAAGACTTATTATAACTATGCGTAATGACTGGTTACCGAGAGTTTGAGCGGTAGTAGACTGTGTGATAAAACTATTGTGCTTGTTATTCTAGGGCAAAATTTATTAAATTTCGAGGCATAACCTGAAAGAGGGTAGAGCCTACTTACACATGTTGTATGTTATATTATGATCAAATATAAAGAGTTATATCTTTGATATTATATATATAGATACGAAAATGTTATGGACTTCAGTGAGTATGTTGTCCCATTATATTTGATCCCGGTGCATAGGAATTTTTTACTGATGTGATTAAAGATGCATTATGTTCTTTATCGAACGGAGATACATATCTCATTATCTTTATAGAACTAAAAACTTGTGATAGTAAGAGCGCCATGTTGTTTGTCGTCTTTAGCGGCATGAGAGTGGACGAGTAGAATTTTATGTCAGTAGATGGGGATTCGGCGGTACATATAATGGAATGAGGACTTAACGGATCTCGATGACCAGCAATGTTAGATAGTAGTGTATCAGGGGGTTCCTTGTTTGGATTTTGCTTTGCGAGATATCCCATGCATGAAACTTAGCGAACGTTGGAAGTAGGGAGAGGTTTGGCCTTTAGTACATGGGTTTAACACCTTGGTTATTATACATATACGTGAATATAACTGAGAGTTGATAGTTCTATTTTGATTAAGGTCGGCAGAGCCATAAAATCCTGATGCGAACATTAATATAGAACGTTTTCACTGCGAATAGATTTGGTGGGACAACCTAAAAAATAACAGAGTTACAACTGAGTGGGTGGTTGAGTATAATCTTACAGCATAGTCATGCCAATTATATTACGTTAAATGCAAGTATATTATGCTCAATTGATCTGTGATGAAGTGCACAGGACATAGGGTGTATAGGCGCCCTGGATAGTTGAAATTTTCAGTATAATTCTCGAGGAGAAAATGTGGAAACATATGAAATGAACGTAGATGCACAGGTAATATAGAGGTGGGACTAAAATATGACAAAGAAAATATATTTGCGTTGAGAGCAAGGCGTGACACCAGAAACTGGAGAGTAGACGGAAAGGGGGTGATTAGAGTGTTGAAAAGTACAAAGAATGTACATTTTTATTTTTGGTGATAAACAGAAACTCCTCCGCGCAGAGGAGTAATATGATGAGAATTACGTCATAACCAATCGAAGGTTTAAAAGTCTGACATGGGTAGACGAGAAGTAATTAGGATGTTATTTTTGTAAAATTCAGGAAGGTGGTGAGAGTATACCACTATATACCAAGTTTGGAATCTGACATAAATGGTCAGGGGTGGTTAGTAATGTCTCCCATGGAGAGAGTTATGAGATTTAGTATCAAGAGAAATAAACACCTAGGCAATATGGCATTTTCCAACACAGATGATAGAGCTAGTAAAGTGTAGGCTCATTTTTTTAAAGCATTATTAGTGGGTTCACAATAATACGGTGTGCCATTGTATAGGCGATACTTAAAGAAATATATCAGCATATAAGAGTGGAAATGACTGGTATAGCTAACCTGGAGTAGTAAGGAATGTACTTTCATCCAAAAAGGGTGACACTGACATGGTATAATGAAAGTACCAAAACATTATTATGAGTTAATTTTGAATACGTTTGGATGAATTGAGTGTTAGAATCCGAAGTTTTAGTGCCAGGATATATCTGAATTCTAAGAACGAATCAAATGTTGGAAGATACACTACGAGTGTATACTTGACTTGAGCAGAGGTTGGGAACAATATATTTCACTAGTGGAGGTTGCGTATAATATCTCCTATCAGTTTATAATTGGGGTGACACCATTTGAGGCATTTTACAGTAGGCCTTGTCATTCTACTGCTTGTTGACTAGAGGTGGGGGACAATAAGCTACTCAGGCCATAGCTGATTGAGGACACTACTGACATGATATAGATGATTCAGGGTCGTATGTGGGTATCCCAGGCCAAACAAAAAGCTACACCAATGCCAAACGATTCTTTTGAGAGTTGATGTGGGGGACTAGGAATTATTACAAATATCTCCTCTGAAGGGGATAATGAGATTTGGGAAGGAAGAAAAGTTGGCACCGAGGTACGTGGGGCCATTTCCTAGTATTAAGAAGATAAGGCATGGTGTATATAGAGACTTGGGTTTTTGAAGCACTTGCATCGTATTCATGATGTGTTCTATATTACTTCGCCGAGACAATATCTCTGGGATGAGTTGGCTCACACTCACATCACGCGGGAAGATATTGACTTACAACCTAATAGTTCGTATAAAGATAGACCTGTGGCTATCCTAGACCATCGCGAGAGGAGATTGAGGTCGAGGAGTCTACTAGGGAGCACGAGGATGAGATATGCAAAAGATATCCAGAGTTGTTCTTGCCAAGTATACCTTTATTTTTCAAATTTCGGGATGAAATTCTGTTATTATGGGGGAAGTATGTAATACCCCGTAAATTTTTATGATTTCTAAAATATGGGATTAATTAAAATTATATATGGGAAATTAATTTATAATTAGTCTGGATTTAAATAAATATTAACTAGCGAGATAAAGGTTAGTATTTACTGACGAGAACTATTGAATATTACTGAGAGAATAAAGTAATATATAATTATGAATATGATTGTGAATTTATGAAATTATTGCGAGTGAGAAATACGACAATTACGGTAATTAAGTCGGGACGTGCGTGTCAGCCGTGTCAAGACTAATTTAAGGGAATAAAAAAGTAAATTGTTTATAAGTAATCCACATGGTCGTTTCGAGTGTTCCAATGATTTTGGAAAGGTTTATATAGTCAGAAAAGTCTACCCAGAGATTTAGTTTGGGTCCCGGGGCAGTTTTAGGCCACACCGGCATTTTGAGAGGGCGTTTTGGTAATTTCTATTTTTGGGCATTAATTATCTACAAAAATTAAATGGATAAAATATAATATACCTGGGTTAGATTAGGGTTATCAGTTGTTATACACAGAGAGTCCAAAGGAGGAAGGAGGAAGAGAGGTTTAAAGGTCTAGAACCATTGCTATTGCACCATTCACACCACAAACACCACCACCACGTAGATCGGAGAGAGGGGAGCGCACCTATACCATCTTATTCAACGGATCAGACCTTCATTCTAGAGGCAAGTGTTTAAACAAGCACATTTTAGCAATAATTATGTCCATGTTAGTATAGGTGAAAAATACACATGATTTGCATATAATTTTGGGTGAAATTAGAAGATTTAATTCATGATTGAGGACTGAATCTATATTAACTTAATTTCTTCATGTATGTAGATTAGAACCCATGAAATTTGGATTAATATTGATGAACGAATTTGGGTTAATTATGTTCTTGAATTGAAAATTGATGAACTAGGGTTCTTATGATGATATTTGGGGATTTCAGATTTAATTGATGTTTATCAATGATTCTGAAGTATTATAAACCACCCCTATATGTTATAATAGTGATTAGAATTAATTTTTGGGAGTTTGGGAATGATCTGTAGAGGTTTTAGAACCCCAAAAATTGTGGAAAACGTAGATTTTTAAGGTAAGAGACGAACTGTTAAAAGATCGTTCAAACGACAGGGAGCCTCATTCGAGCGAGACAAGATGTCATGCAAAGTTTGGTTCGAACGAAATGGGATGTCGCGCGAAGCTGTCGTTCGAGCGACCTCTCTTCTCGTTTAAACGAGATGCAGTCTCGTTCGAACGACGTATCAGAATTTTGGAATTTTTTGGTTTTATCCCAATATATGAGACGTAGTTAGTTCGAGAGAAATAGAATAATGTACGATGAAATCAGTAGAGTACAGTAGAATTGGGAATAATTGCATGTAATACTTTAAGGGATTTTCGGGTGGGGGTTTATCCCTTGAAATTACGAGAGAGAGAATATTCATAATTTAATAAATATATCATAAGTAGTAACGAGAATAATAATACATATAAATTATAATATCTGGGTTGCGGGTATACCTAATGATCTTGAAAGATTGTGTGAATACATATAGTAGTATTTATTATATGTATGACATACCTACGCTGCTTGCTATAGCGGGAAGTTTTTTTTAAAGGGGACAGTTTTATCCTGATGAGCCCATTAGGGGGATTTTAGATTTAGTGCCTCAGAACATAGAACCTAAGAACGAATTATCTGTCAGTTGATAAGTTGGTGGTCATATGGGTGCGTAGGTATGCGCGTAGCCCATAGGCTTGGAACTATGTTTGCCTCCAATATGTGTGACTTGTATTTATATGGTTCGAGAATGATTCCTAATCGATTGTCCTTATTCAGTACAAGATGTATCAGGACTTGATAACAGAGTATGCATGTACCACAGTTGAGTCTGGAGGTGCCGTATTAGTATATATATAATATAGTGGTGAGTATGTGTATATACTTGTGATATTATCTACTCCGTGAAATTTGTAGATAAAGAAGATAATGGATTCTTAAATAACTTAAGTATGTGAACACTTAACGTCATTATGAAACTCTTACTCGGGATAGTAAATGCTGAAATTATTTATTAACATATATATTATGTGGAAAATACAGAATACTACTACGAGTGATGGTTTATAAGGTTTATGACTACAATATAGTTAGGAGTGATAACTATAATTATAACGGTTTAGAGATACGTTAGGCGTGAACATTAGTTGAGAGGTCGGAATCTCAAGAGAGAGCCGTGAAACTAACATGTGTATAATATTTGCTTTACTGCATTTTAAATACTTTCTAAACTATTTTAAAAATGTTTTACACTCGGGCTCTGAGTCGTCTCTTGCAAATCTATTTTTTCTTGTACAATTATTTTAGGTGTCCAGCCACAGAGATGCCAGGCTTAGACCGTTGGACCATTTGGCGTGCTGCAGGTAAAGTGGGAGTTGAAGGTTCTCATATTTAGACATATCCATCCTTGTCATATCAGTTTCATGCTTAGTCATTTCTGTTAGGGCATGTGTCGCCAATTCTCAGTTTTTATTTATGTCACAGAGATATTATACTCAGTTTACTTCCGTATTCAGTTGTTAGTTGAATTCAATTTTATATGGGGTTGTTGGATTTGAGATTATTTAACTCGGACGTTTATTCCAATTTTATTTGATTCAGTTAGTAGATTTCTCATTTATTATTATTCTTCATGGGATTGGTGAATGTGTTAATTTTTTAAGTTATTGAGTATTAATAAATGGATTAAAAGTTTTTGACACTAGCTTAATTAGTTATTAAGTGATTAATAAAATAAATGTTTTTCGACAGTGATGCGAAGAATGAACCAACTGGATATTCTATTTTAAATTTTATAAAGGACTGATCACCCAGTATTTAATTGGGCGGGGTGTCACACTTGTATGCAAAGTGTTGTCGTGGGATGGTTCACACCATTTTGTAAAATGAAAATATGTCTTCCTACACTAAACAAGGAGTTTTATGTGTAAAATAATACCTTTACTTTAAATGGGTGTTTTAAGATGTGTAGATTCATAAGTGAATAGTATGGGCTAGTGTGTAAATAAAGGCCAAATGGATGTTAAAGTATTGAAACCCAAAATGAAGCGTGTAGTCAAAGTGTGAAAAGAAAAAGTGCCAAAGGTTTGAATATTGACAAAATGGGTTTTAGGTTGTGAAAACACATAATTAAAGTGTGTAGGTTTAAATATGAGAAATAAGGCTTTAATATGTAAAAAGCGTGATTTTATATATTAAAAAGGGTTAAAATGAAAAATGTGTGATTTTGGCAAAGTGAGATGTTGAACAAGTGTTTTAATGACTAAAATGCCTAAGCGATGAGTTTGGAACTTGAAGGGGTTATTTTTGTGAAAAACGCTTGAAAAAGGATAAGGTTGCAAGTTTTGGTAAAGAAAAATTGTAATTTGATAATTTACTAAGTGTGACATTTTTATGAAATAGAAATGTTAAAGAGTGTTTTGGTCCTAATATGAAAAGAATAATTTAAGTCCTAAAAGCAAAAATAATTTTCGGTGTAAAATCAACGCGTGTGTGAAAAAGGACCGTAAGGGAATAAAAGGATTTTTCGTAAGTGAATAATGGAAAATGGACGGTTAAGTCCAAGACTTTGGCTTCGGCTAAAAAAAGGCAAATTTATGTGTACAAATTGAAAAATGTCGAACACGTTAGCAAGATAATGATATTGAATGATGTCGGGTTAAATAATTGAGCAGGGCTATGCTGTCCCTTGGATGAAAAAACCCCAAACTAACTGCAGTTTACTTGGCTATAGGTGCCTGGCGGTGAAATTCTGTGAAACCGTGGATGTGCATGTGTTGTGACGGGTGTGTGTGTCGAATATTCATGAAAGAGCCATAAATGAATCATATTGATTCATTGATCTATTAATGCTTGAATAACGCATAAAATGTTTAATGTTCATGTGGTAACATGGGATGGTTAAATAAGGCGACATAATGATGTTAAGCTACTTAATGAGGTTTGAAATATAATAAAAACAAGCATGTGTTATATGAGGCTTTCAAAGGAAAATGAGTATTTTTCTAAACACGGTGTGTGAGTGCGTTGAATGGAAGTCCTATAATATGGTTAAGTAACTCTGGTATGAGTTAATAAACATTGAGTTAATGAGCGTTTGGAAGTAAACGAAAGGTTTTCCCTAAGAAATTCTATTTGTTTGACTGTGTGAGTTAATGGGAAGTAAGTTCTAGTTTCATGCATAATGATGCAAATTGACTATTTTGGCAATATAAGGAAGTGCAAAATTTAAATAACGTTTTGAATAAAATGGTTTAATATATTAGAATATATATTTTCAAAGGTATATATGTAGATACATACGTACTTTCACATGCATGTAGTGTAGCGTGTGAGTATTCTTTTCTATCGTTTGTTTCTATACTGTATTTGTATAGTTTCCACTGAGCATTCAACTCACTCCCTCATTTTGTTACATCAGGTTGTATGAAATTTCGTATTTTGAGCGCGTTATACAGGTAAGTATTTACTTACATTTATGTCTGTAGCTCTATTTACTTGTCCTTAGGGCACTCCCCTTGGGTCATATCACGTAATGACTGTAAATCGGACTCGCATGCTAATAAGTGTAACATTAAATATTAATAAAACTAGATTAGAAACATTACGTTGGGTGTTTCATTGCACTTCACGATTAACGCATGGTTCGGATCGGGTTGATCTTTTATTAACCCTTAAATCCGGCTCGAGGCATTACATGAACTGGCATAATATTCTCTTGGGAGATACCAATCTCATACAAGGTGCTGATGGGAATGATGTCAATCGATGAACCCTCATCCAAAAGTGCCCATGGAAAGCTGATTTTTTTCACTAGGGCTGTGAACTACAAAGGACGATTATGGAAGTAGGGTACCTGCCTATCTGCCTCTGAGAACAATACTTCAGACGCATATCTTTTAATCATACTCCTTATAGGACCATGCTAATTAAGAGAGGAATCCCCTCATTGTTGGATTTTTACCAAGATCTTCTTGGTGATTACTGTTTGGGTATTATGCTTTACTCAAATCTGGTCGAAGAACCATTTAAATTTTGGGCTCCTTGTAATAACTACACGTTTCGAATCAAGTTCAACCTCATATGTTCGTGCGTTGCACGCATATTCTGATTTTTATGTCCCCCCTTCATCTAGAGCAAGGACTACGTCCACTCTTCCTCCTAGGGGACTTATCTACTCTCCCCATTTATTTTCTTGCTCTTCTTTGTCCAAGCTAGCTAGCCATTCCTCACTGCCTTTTCATTACTCTATCATTCTTCTCGATTCTAGACTTCCACTTCATTATATTCTACCATTATGCTTATTTTGCCATAGTGGTGAGCTGGTAAAGGGTTTTCATTGACATTACTGGTGGGATTTGCAATGTACCATTGTCCACCTGCTCTCCAATTATTCTTCGCATATAGAAACAGTCCTTAGTAGCATGCTAGACTTTTTTATGTAACTCACACAACTTGGCATCTACTTTCTCTACCGCTGTTGGTATCTAACCATTAAGTGGGGGGACCTACCACCCTCTCTCGCACCAATGTGTGATAACAGTCCATGGCCTCCGCTATACTATAAGTTAATGGTGGTGGGACATCATATCCAAGCCTCCTATTTCTTGTTAGACTATTGCTCTTGAACCCTTGACTTCCCTTCTTTCCTTTAGGTCTCCCGTCCACATAGTTCACTGTTTGGTGTCTAGAGACTTGAAATCTTCCTACCGTTAGAGGCATTTGGGTCCTCCACCCTTGGGGCTTGAGTTTGATGATTACCTCAATATTATTAGTCGCTCGTGTGAACTCTCTACACGTGTCATCTTTAGTGAATTGTGTATTCCTCCAACAACCCCTCAACACTGATTTGAAATAATCTGGAATCTACTACATCTTCGTGGAGATCCAATGCTCTCTCTTAGAAGCATTTAATGTAGTGCATTATCTCCTCACTAGGTTGTTTCACCTCCTGCAAGATGTCTCAGCGTGAGCTCGCCCTCCGCCAAAAATAATTTTGTTAAAAATTTCCTATGCATCTCTTCCTAAGTGGGAATGCTATTTGGTGCTAAGTGGGAGTACCACGTGTACGCCTTTCTAATAAGAGTTTTTAATGACTCTCACAACTTCAAATCTTTGTCGTTTCCATGCACACCTAGGTATTCCACGAATCTCTTCGCGTTCTTTCTACGGTTTTCACCATTTTCATTGAATTTTATGAACTTAGAAAGGAACATACCCTTCTTGGTACGGTTTCTCATTGATGCTCTTTGGGTAGGGATTCCGTAGCTCCTCATATGCATAAGAGGACTCCCTTTGAGAGGGAAGTAGTTTCTTCACCTCATCCATAGTAATAACTTTGGAGGGTGACTCCTCCTTACCAACTTTCTTCACCAATGACGAGCTTTCGAGCACTGCCACATGCTCCATCTCATTTTTTCGTGGTGGATCCACCTTCACGATTGCTGCTACGGTTGTTACGCCTCCTACAGATGCCATTATAGGCATCGTATGAGTCTGGATCAAACTTGCAGTATCAATATTGTTCTGTTTCAAAAATTCAAAAAACATACTCATTAGGTTCATCCTCGCTAGTGGCGTGGATGCTGGTATGCTGACCAACCCCCTTGAGGAGCATGTGCTCTCACTTAGGTCACTATAACCACCTCCTGGGTTGTTTAATCACTTTGAATTAAATTACTGGAAGCTATCTTCAAGGCCTCTAAGGTCTCAAGAGAAGGTAGAAAAGAAAATTATCTATTTATGGTAACAATGGAGTTCTTGTAAATGCTATCTGGAAAGATAATGATTAGCTACAACTTTTAAACTGCAATAATAACATAGAAAATGGATCACTTAGAAGTGATGGTTAATGGGAGTGAAGAGACAAGAACTTTAGACACCAAGGAGAGAGTAGGGAGATAATACTTTCTGATGAGAATTTGGCCGAGTAACAATGCTAAATTGTGTTCTACTTCTTAACCTTACCTAAGGGTCCTATTTATAGGTAAAAATCAGAGTTGATGCGGTATGTGCATGAAAAAATTAGATACTAATTTATACAACATCTGAAATGTACATTTTGTCTCATCTTTCTGTCTGTAGTATGTCCACTTTGACAAACGACATCTGACACAATCCAAAGTCAAAAAGTAAATATGTTGGGCATAGTGCCAAAAAGTGTGATTTGATAAATATCTTTTCAAACGAAACCATGGTGAGTAAACTTTGAAAACTTGTGAGTGGCCTTGGGAGCTACTCGCCAATGGATAGTTTAAAACGTTTTATGAGCAACACCTTGGCTACTCACTCATTTGACTAATTTTGGACTATGTTAGTGCTTGGGTAACCTCTTGGGTCCAATCTGTTAGTATTCTCTCTTTCTGTAGGTATTGAAGTGGTTGGGCCTTAGCCTGCCTAATAAATCTTTTCCCTCAGCCACCAAACCAAAACTCCTTAAAGATCCTAATTGGCCTGCTCGAGCCCTGCTTGCTCGATCAAGGCTCTGTGAAAGAAAACAATAATTCTAGTAACTATTCATCATCTGAGATAGTTGATAATTACTTAACTGTTCATAAAGTATCCCCTCAATCTTTTGGGGCTGCTTGCATAGTTTCTCTCTTATTTTAGGGTTACTCATTGAGAACCCCCTTGATATCCTTGAGACTTATCTTTTGTCTCTCTTTTGATATTGGATTTGCTTACCATGACATCCCCTTTCCAAACACTTTGTATTGGTCATTCTCAATCTTGGTCCCACTCACTGTGGCATCCTCTTGCTAAACATCTGTCTTGACTTTCTTTTATCCTAGGCCACTCGTTGTGGACCCCCTCGCTAAATGCTAGTCTTGGCTTTCTTTAGTCTTGGGCCACTCGTTGTGGGCCCTTTCGCTAAATGCCATTCTTGGATTTCTTCTGTCTTGGGCCACTTATTGTGGACCCTTTTGCTAAATGTCAGTCTTGGCTTTCTTCTGTCTTGGGCCACTCATTGTGGACCCTATTGATAAATGCTTGTCTTGGCTTATTTAACTAAGAGTTAATTTGGGCCTACTCGTGTGGCATCCCCCTTGCCTATTTCTGCACCCACTTGTCCGTGGGATCCCTCGCCCCATTAGGCTTACTTATAGGCAGTTGAGTTAATACCCCTATACACTATAAATATCACACACCACCCACATTTTGGGGATCCGAGATTTTCCTTACTTTTATGCTACCAAACTTTAGAGAGAACTTGAGAGCTTCAGTATTGTACTTGTCAATAGTTTTTGCCCAATAAATTAATATTGTAAAAAATGAACATGTGGATATAGACATCATTTTCGGATGAACCGCATAAATTCGATTCTTATTATATTTCACTCGTTTCTCTATTATTTTCTACAGTGTTTGTATTATAATACTTTAGATCTCTTATCTCTTATTTGTTGATAATTAGCATATTCTAGCTAAGACAATCAGTATATCAATTTGAGGTGATAAAAGATTGGCGCCATATATGGAAAACAACTTCCTGTTGTCACTTTCCACCTTTTTTCTATTACTAGGGGTCAAGGATATCCAATTTCAGTGAACTAATGAATTAAGAATCAATTCGACTGGTTAGATCTCTCTTATAAGCAATTTTAGTTCGATTCTTATTAATTCCTTGAACCCTCATTTAGATATTTGTATTTCAGTTTTATAATTTCCTTTCCTACCTATCAATTTGTCTGTTATTGCGGTACTTTATATTTTGCATAAATGGATGAAATCCCAGAAAGCAGTAGGGTCGAGGTAGATTTTCCTCCCTTAAAACCCGTTGGATTGAAGGATTTACAGGCTGTTGAGCCTGGCTAAGAATCAAGAGGCAATGACAGAGAATATGAAATAATTGATGCAGAGCATCTTAGTTGGACAAATCATCCAAAACTAAACCATATATAAAGAGAACCTAGAGAGCCTAGGGAGCACAGGGAAAAGTCTCGGTGGTCTGAAATTAGGAGTGTTAGGTGCTCGACCAAATTTAGGCAGAGTGTGAGGGGATCGACCAGGTTTGAGCACACTTCAAGAAGAGAAGAAAATTTGCCTGAAAGTCATGGACGATCCGTGAAGATTGTTAAAGGCAAATATGAAGAAAATGATTATCATCCCTAGAAGGGGCCAATTCAATGCGTGGAGAATCGACTGGGGGATCTAATAAAGATAAAGAACCCTTTATAGAGGGGTTACATTCAGGGATCTTTATTTAAGGCATTTGTAGTGGGTTATTTAATGCCTAAGAAGTTCGAACCTCATGTTATAATTCCAATATCTGATGGAAAGTATGATCTGATGATTCAAATAGAGCAATACCAGGTTTTCTCTAACATTTATTCCATTCCTGATGAGATACTGTGTAGATTTTTTTCGGTACTCTAACTGAATCGACCCGAATTTGGTACAATGGTCTCCCTAGGGGGCAAATTCTAACTCTAAGAAGCTCGCCGACCTGTTTATAAATTACTTATGTTTCGGCACCAAGACGGGTAAAATGGTGGCTTACTTGTTAAGCGTCCGCCAAAAGGAGGATGAAACGACAAAGGTGTACATAACTCGCTTTAACATTGAGAAGATGGAAGTAATTGACTACGATGAGAAAATGACAATCACTACGATCATGAGTGGTCTGCTACATTTAAAGCTTTATTGGGTTTTGGTTGAAGAATCACTGAACACAATGGTCGAGCTACTAGCCAAGGCGGGAAAGATAATAAATGCTGAGTAGGCAATAGTTGCAAAGTATTCTAGATATACGAAGTCCGATGCCGGTGGAAGTTTAGACATGAAAGATAAGTATAAAGAATCCAAGAAACCCAAGTCAGAAAAGATGAAGAAGTATGATGAATAGACACCATCCACTGTGGATGTACATCACATCCTCGATGAGATCTGAGAAAGTGAAAATCTCAGGTGGTTGGAGTAGTTGAAAACACCACAGGTAAAAGAGATAAAAGAAAGTTTTATGAATTCCACAAGGACCATGGACACTCTACAGATCAGATATTAGCTTTAAAGAATGAGATTGAGGCCTTGATTCGAAGAGGAAAGCTCGTAAAATATATGGATAAGTATGGCCGAGCATCCAAACCCATGGACTATCAATAGTCTAAGAGGCGATAAAAATATCCTTGCAAGGTTAAGGATGATAAGAAACGACGCTGAGATGAGGAAACAGATGATGGAACTGATCCTGATATGCTTAAGAAGCCTAAAGATCCCATTGAGAATGTTCAAATGATTTCTTTCGGATGTCACTTTATTGTTGGAGGAGATGTAGGCGATAAAAATGGACCAACAGAGAGGAAGGTTTACCTGAACGAAGCTAAGGCATGTGTATAAATCAGGGGATTAAATCTGGACGAGGTGGAGGTAACCCACCCTCTTAAAGTAAATAAAGCCCATCTTATTATTGGTTTTTCTAAGGATGATTTATCTGAATCGTTATACCTATGCGCCACTTATCAATATTGATGGTCCGTAAGAGGAATATTAAAAAAAAAATGGTGGATAATGGTAGTTTTACTGATGTATTGTTTTATGAATGTTTGAAGAGACTAAATTTGTCTAGCTTTAGGCGTATCACCATCCATTGATCCGTTTCTCGGGGGAGAAATTATACCCTCTGGGAACTATTGAACTAGAAGTAAATATTAGGACATGGATGACTTGTCGAACAGAGATGATGTGTTTATTCATATTAAACAAAAATATAGCCTCGACTTATAACATTATCTTTAGCAGGGTTAGTTTGAAGAAGTTTGAAGTGGTCTCTTCTACTGTCCACAAGTGCTTGAAGTTCCTGATGCATTATGGAGTGGGGGTAGTGAAAGGAAACCAAGTAGAAGAATGAGAATGCTATTACACCTCGACTGAGCACTAAGAACGTAAGAAGTTCATTCACACTTATCAGACTGAGACATTAGATACTCGAGATGAAGATAAGTCGATCACAGGAGAAGCTATCAAGTAGATTGGTCCAGTTATATTGGACGACGAGCATTTAAAAAGGACATCCCGGATTAGCTTATCTTTAGAACCAGCTTTGAAGAAGGAATCAACAGATTTTTTAAGATAAAGGAAAAGTTTGTTCACATGGTTCCACGAGAACATGCCTAGAATAGATCCAGATGCTCTTTATTATGAACTCAGCGTAGTGAAATATGCGAATCCCATCAAATAGAAACACAGGGTGTTCTCTGAAGTGGAGAATATGGCCATTCAAGAAAAAATGGGAATATTAAAGAAAGCAAACTTTCTTGAAGACATTAAATATCTTGACTGGCTTTCAAATATTGTAATGGTTCCAAAAGAGAATGATAAATCACACATGTATGTTGATTTTACCGACCTTAATAGGGCCTATCCTAAAAACCACTATCTGTTACCTTAAATTGACCAGCTGGTCGATGCCACAATTGGGCGCGAGCTGCTCAGTTTCATCGATGCCTACTTGGAGCAAAATCGGATAAAGATAAATCCAGAATACTTGGAAAATACCTCTTCCATAACCAATCGAGGTATGTATTGCTACAATGTTATGCCCTTTGGGCTAAAAATACCCGAGCTACATACCAAAGGCTTATCAATAAGGTCTTCAGAGAGCATATTGCGAATATGATGGAAGTTTATTTGGATGACATGCTGACCAAAAGTAAGAAGGAAATCGATCATATTCGTGATCTTTTGATAAGCTGGAGAAGTACCAGATGGAATTAAATCATGCGAATTATGTCATCAGAATAACAACAGGAAAGTTACTTGGATTTATCATCAACCAAAGGGGGATGGAAGCCAATCCCTAGAAAATCCAGGCACTGATCAATATGTAACCTCTAAAAATTAAGAAGGAGATTCAGAGACTAATTCTCTAAGTAGATGTTCTCCGTGGATTCATATTAAAGGGAAACCGATTGATGTCTATCATTCTTTAAGGTTCTCAGAAAGACCTTTGAATGGGACGAGGAATGAGAGAAAGAGTTTATGGAGTTGAATAAGTGCCTTGGATCTGTGCCTTTGTTGTTTAGGTCGATCTTGGGTGAAAATTTATACCTATATCTAGCTGTATTAGAGTCTGACGCTAGTTCGGCGCTTGTGAGATTAAGATGGTTTTTAAAAATAGTCTATTAAACGAGAAAAACCTACCATGGATAAATAATATAGTATCTAAGACTGGAAAAATTGTCACTTGCATTGATTGAGGATTCCAAGAGGACGAAGCTATATTTTCAGGCTCATACAATCATGGTATATACTAACTTACGCCTCCGATAGGCCATCCATAAATATGAGAAATCTGGCAGGTTGATTGCCTAGGACATGGATTTAAGTGAATATGACATTGTCAATGAGTCGAGAATAGATATTAAAAAGTTATTGCTGACTTCATATTAGAGTTCACATACTATGAGGAGAATCCAGCTGAAGAGCCTGCGAAGAAGCTAATCGAGGCTACTCCAACTCCGACCAATAATAAGCCATAATCATCTGCAAGATAAGAAAATAGAGCTAGGGAATTAGATCAAATGAAGAAGCTATTAAATAAGGTATCCTTGGTCGAAGGTTGCTTTGGAAATGAGCCACCAATTTGGAAACTATTTGTTGATGCCTCGTTTTGTGCAAATAGTTGCGGAGCAGGACTAATTGTGACCACACTAGATGGGGAAGTCATAGAATATGCCCTTAGGTTCAATTTTGAGTCCTCCAATAATAAGGCAAAGGATGAGGCTTTGGTCATAGGTCTGGGGCTTTCTTCATCGTTAGGAGTGCAATAGTTGTCGACGCATAGTAATTCTCAATTGGTCATAAATTAGGTGCTGCAAATCTATGAGGCGAGACATGAAACTATGTCCAAATATTTGTTAATGGTTAAATTATTACTCACTAGATTTGTTGTTGTTTAGATGGTCAGGATCCTAAAGGCTACAAACACCTGAGCCGATGTGTTAGCGCGTTTGCCATCGGCCACTAGGGCCAAACTTAGAAGAACAGTCCTGGTAAAGATATTGTTGCAACGAAGCATTAGGGGAGAAAATGTGAAAGTGATGAAATTGGGACTAGGGACGTCCTGGATAGACCCCATCAGGTTGTACTTAGAGACCGACACAATTTTGGAATATCCTAAAGAAGCAAGCAGACTCCATTATAAAGTAGAAAGGTATGTGTTGGAAGATGGGATCTTATTCAATTGAGAATTTATCTTATCCCTACTATGGTGTGTTCACCTTAAAGAGGTCCTCGACCTGATTAAAGAGGTTCTTAAAAGATCCTGCAGGGAGAATTCAGCGAGGATATCATTGGTGAAAAGGGTGTTAACCCAGGGATATTGCTGGCCCACGATGAATAAAGACGGTTCAAACTATGCCATGAAATGCGATAAATTCTCGAGATATGCAGAGACCCGCGGGAAGCATTAAAATGAATCACATATTCTTGGCCTTTCTCCACGTGGGCGATAGATTTGGTTGGCCCTCTGCCAAAGACCAAGGGTAGATTAAGGTACCTGATCATAGTCGCGGACTAATTTACAAAGTGGGTAAGGCAGAGCCGCTGGTGGATATGATTTATTTAAAGGTTTTCCACCTCACATGAAAGAACGTCATTATCCTGTACGAGATGCCATTTGCATTCATTACAGATGACATCATATAGTTCGATAATATTGAGTTCCTGGCTTACTATGACAAATCTAAAATTAGAAAACAACACTCCTCCCCTGCAAATGGAAGATAAAAATCACGAATGAGACTTTATTGGATGGCATGAAAAAGAGATTGAATTCTTCCAAGGATAACTGGATCAATGAGTTGTAGAGTGTCCTCTAGGCTTATTGAACAACTTTGAGGATAGCCATGGGTGAAACTCCCTTTATGTTGGCATTCGACATCGAAGCTGTGGTACTTACAGAGATAGACTACCAAGTCATAGGGTGTTGAATTTAACTTGTCAAGGAGTGAATTGATGCATCGTCTGGCTCTAGATTTAGTAGAAGATATTAGAGAACATGTATCTCTCAGATTCTATACATACCAACAGATAATGGAAATATTCTACAATAAAAGAATAAATCTTAGCACATTGAAAGATGGTGATCTAGTTCTGAAAAGAGTGACCTAAAAGGGGAGAAAACTTTAGAAGAACTGTCATGGTCCTTAAAGAGCCTCAGCGGTTGTGAGTCCAAGAACATTTTAAATTGAAACTTTGGAGGGTTAACTATTTAAGAACCCCTAGAATGTTGAATGCCTCATAAAATACTATCATTGAGGCAAGTATAATCATTTGAGAGCAGAGTTTTTTTATGTAATAAAGTAACTCTTGTAAACACTTTCACAATTTATCAATGCAAATCATTTTTCTCTCCATTATGTTATTATTTTAAGTTCTTCCATTATTTAGTACACAGTTCATGAGTGCAAAAGATATTCAATATGCCCAGACTGAAGAGATCTTCAAGATAAACAAATTATATTGTCTATAACTAGACCACACTTTATTAGGGGCCTTATCCATTAGACAAGTCATGATAAAAAAATGCTCAACCTGGGAAACCAACACTACCAAAAGGTCAGGTCGATTAAGAGCCGACCCAATTAAATAGTAAGTTGACCAAAGCCTTTTTAAATCCCAGTACATACGAGCACGCCACTGGTCACAACCAAAGACTGCACGCATAAAGTTGATAGGTAAACCAAAAAACACTTGATCATAGATGGGAGGCTGATAGCTTAGTCAAAGTTAAGCAAGATGAACATTTGATATGTTGTCAACACATGATTACATAGACATTACATGTACACAAGAACAAAAAAGAGTGGTAGTCATTGTTGATGCAAAAAACTAGATTATCTCTAATTATTTGATCACAAATAAATAAGTAAATAAGAGACGCAAAAGATTTTTAAAGTGGTTCAGCTCAAGGGGAATAGCCTACGTCCACTGGTGTATATTGCCTTGTGTTTGTTCAGTTATCTCTTGTTTCGAGTCTCATGGCTGTAGGGATTACAATGTATTTATAGCCCCTGAGGGTGTACCAGAAGTGGAATATTAAAAGACGGAATTACTTTTTAACATAGACATATACATATGTACAACATTTATAATGTAAACAACTAATGGCGCTTGATAATCCCTGTTGGTCGGTCTTCCTGGTGTTGGTCCGTCTCCCTGGTGTTGGTCGGTCTCCCTAGTATTGGTAGGCATTATACACTATTGGTCGGGCATTATTGGTTTCATTATGATGAATAGGCCTTGCTGACTAGGACTAATGCCACGACGGATAACACACGTCTATTTCTGATTAGTCCACATAATAGGATTGTGTCCATCCCACTTTCCAATCCTCACAGCGGGAGAGGCTAAGAAGAGGAAGGGGGTGTCTACCCTTCGTCTCGAGAGGATATTGGTCCCGCGCATCCCTCTCTGGAGCGCTTCGGTCGGCGTCGGTGATGAGGTGAAAATGTAGAGAGATTGAGTAGCCAGTCTATTTTACTCAAAACAAACAAAAGAAAAAAGGGATCTATCCCGAAGGACAACATCCAAAGACATACTGATACATACGAAACCAAAATGATTCGAAAAAGGGTTCGAAGGCTAAGTTACGAAATGGGAAGGTGTTAGTCACCCATTCCTCCCTTACGGTCTCTCATGGGTTATTGCTATTTTCCTTTATTTCCCCATGATATGTGTGCATGTGTATATGTAGTGGAGATAGGAATCATCGACTTGTATCATGGAAGAGATAAAGCGAGTCATCCATAGGAATGTTCTTAAAAGTGATATTAGAAAAATAGGATTTACGCGATTATCCTAGTGTTGATCGTTATAACGGAACGATAACATATATGGAATAATACGCCACTAAACACAAATATACGTATATATAAATATATAGAATCTAAGAGAGTTAAGTTTATAGGAAAAAAATAAGAAAAATTAGGAAAAGGACTCGAGTCTCGGGTTTTACCCCGAGACACCTACGTAGCCTATAGAGGCATCAAAGTTCACGTAGTTCGTATGCAAAACGAGGGGTGGGATCTATCCCATAAATCCAATCGGTGACTTATCTTGTATGTGTGTGTGTGTAAAAAAAAGCGTTTTAGTTGTGAAAAAATTATGAGAATTCCCGTTTGGAATTTCTGAGCAAATACTCTTTTTACAGTTTTTTGGGTTTTATTTATATGAAAATAAGAGATGGGGAAAATACTAAATAAAAAGTATATTAGGATATGTGATATGAGAGGATAAAAGTGCTAAGTAACAAAATGAATTAATGCGAATTTAGGGGAATTTAAAGAGAGAGTTGAGAAAGTTGGACCTTCTTGAAGATCTTGAGCTTGATCTTGGATGTTGGAGAGAATCTCTTGCACTTGGGTTATGATGGAGAGTACTTAATTCACCAAGTTTGATGAAAAAGATGATGAAAGGTGAAGGTTGGAAAGGGGTTTGGATGTGGAAATCACGCTGACTTCGAGAGGGGTTTTTTGAGCTTGCTGAGAGTGATGGATCTATGATCTTCATCTTCCTTTGAAATGAGGTCAGGCCCTTCTTTTTATAGACCCAAGGAATTTCCGATCGGCATAACCCTCATCCTTCCAATCGGAAGGTGTGTTTAGGCACACTGCCAATAGGCAAGGTTTGGAACCTACCATTTGGCAGGATCTTTCAAGTTCCTTTGGAAAATCGGTCGTAGAGCGCAAACCATTGATCCGAATCATGCACTGGGTGAACCGTTGGAAAGGTACTTCCGATACCTTCAAAAGTCTTTAGATTTCTCCCGGGTCTAGGAGTTTACTTTGGGTCAAATGTGACTCAGAAGCGTTCGTCGATCCTTTGGACGGGGAATTATCAAACGCAAACGGATCGTTCGTCCGCATGGTAAGTCATAATCACACATAGGATGGACCGTTGTAAAGGTTAAGAGATGTACTTCGATATTCCAAAGGGTTTGACTCGGTTTGGGGAGTTGACTTTGGTAAACTGGGGCCTGGAAGCGTTTGGTGACCTTTCGGAGTAAAATGGATCGTTCGTCCGTACCGTAAGTCAGAATCACGCATGGGGCAGACCGTTGGAAAGGGGTTTCAGTTCCCTTAGAAGATTCATTTAGTCTTGGTCGAGTTAAAGAGTTTGACTTTTGGTCAAATGGATCCAGGGAGAGCCCGTTGGCCTTTAGGTCAGTACTCGGGGTGTGACTTAGGTTGGAAATGATGAAGGGAGGTGTTAGGGACCTTAGGAGAAGTTAGGGGGTATTAGAATGGGGTGTCTATAGAGCCCCTCGACGGGTAAGTTTGGAACAGACCATAGCCGTCGAATAGACACCACATGATGCCTTTGAAAGAGGATGACCAGAGGGTCGAGGTCGATTCTGAGGACCTAAGGATGAGGTTGACCAATTCTGTGGGTCGAAACCAATTCTGAGGGCTTAAAGATGAGGGTGACCGATTCTAGGGGTCGAAGCCAATTCTGAGGGCTTAAGTTTGAAATGACCAATTCTGTGCGTCAAAGCCAATTCTGAGGACCTAAGGATGAGATTGACCGATTCTATGGGTCGAAGCCAATTCTACGGGCTTAAGTTTGAGATGACCAATTCTTTGGGTCAAAGATAATTCTGCGGGCTTAAGTTGGGGATGACCAATTCTGTGGGTCGAAGCCAATTCAGCGTGCTTAAGTTTGAAATGACCAATTCTGCTGGTCAAAAGTAATTTTGTGGGCTTAAGTTTGAGATGACCAATTCTGCGGGTCGAAGCCAATTCCACGGGCTTAAGTTTGTATTGACCAATTCTGCGGGTCGAAACCAATTCTGCGGGCTTAAGGATGAGATGACCAATTCTGCAAGTCGAAGAGAATTCTGCGGGCTTAAGTTTGAGATGACCAATTTTGTGGGTCAAAGTCAATTCTACGGGCTTAAGTTGGGGATGACCAATTTTGCGGGTCAAAGCCAATTCTGCGGGCTTAAGTTGAGATGACCAATTCTGCGGGCTTAAGTTGGGGATGACCAATTCTGCGGGTAAAAGCCAATTCTGCTGGCTTAAGTTGAGATGACCAATTCTGCGGGCTTAAGTTGGGGATGACCAATTCTGAGGGTCGAATTCAATTCGGCGGGCTTAAGTTTGAGATGACCAAGTTTGCGGGTCGAAGCCAATTCGACGGGCTTAAGTTGGGGATGACCAATTCTGCAGGTCGAAGCCAATTCTGCGGGCTTAAGTTGAGATGATCAATTCCACGGGCTTAAGTTTGAAATGTTCTCGAGGATCTCTGTCGGGGAAATGACCTCGTGATTTTGATTTGAGCTGGGGAGACGATTGCTGGGGAAATCCTTGTATCTTTTGGAGACTTTACCGGGGGAACCACCAATTTGATGCTGTGGATTCCACTAGGGAAGTGATTAGGTGGTCCAGGGTTTGGACGTATTTCTCAGGGAAATTTGAGACCTTCGAGGAATTTTGGGATACCTTAGAGGTCCTCTGGGGACATTGCTGAGATGAGATTCAGTTGGATTTTGAGAGTTTCGCTTGGGAAATAGGGATTCCGCTTGGGGAAGTGCAAAATTTTCTTAGTGAAAATGTTCTAAAACCTTTTCGGGATTTTTTGGAATTTTCTGAGTATTTTTCAGGGTTTTCAGGTATTTTTTGGGAATTTCTGCATGAAATTTTAAGGGGGTGCTAGTCGGCATGGTGTGGAGGGTGACATTCGGCAATGGCATGGACTTTTGAGTTGCCTCGAGAAGGCAAAGGGTCAGTGCCGATCGGTAGGTGGGGGTGCAGTGCCGATCGGCATGACCATTGTCATCCTATATAAAGGGGTCGAATTCCCCTCATTTTTCACAACTTCTTAACTTCTCTCTTTCTGCAATATTCTTCTGCGAATTGTCCTAGCATTTCACAATAAAAAAAATGGCCACTTTTGTGAGTACTGCAGTATACAGGGAGGGGTTGGCTGTTGACGACTAGGAAAACGTGGAATGGAGGGCCAGGGTGCCTCTTGCTTTAGGGAGCGAGAACTCTTTTGATGCATTCGAGCCAGTTGCGGATGAGCGGACCTTACTGTGGGAGCCATCGCGTCATTGCTCTTCGAGGGTGGTGAACCCCGACGGTTATGTAAGTAAAATGACTTTTGGCTTTCTTTCTTGGTGATTTTCCTTTTTTCTTAGATTTTGACAAGGATTTTTCTTTTGGCAGTCGGATGTTTCTCTGTCGAATATGCGTGCCCGCGGGACGACGGGGCTTAAGGATGTCTGGGAGCATCTTCCACCTATGGTGCGTTGGGTGGTATCCTCAATAGGCTTTGGGAGGTTGGCGTCTGTGCTGGATGAGACACCACGTTCGACGGTGGTCTTATGCACTCTGGGGGAGAGATGGTGGGACACTACCCACACCTTTCATTTTGGCTTCGGGGAGATGACTTTGACTCCTATAGATGTGCAGTAGCTGCTGGGGCTGGAATGCGATGGGGAGTAGATAGAGGTGGATCGCTCTTTGCGGGTGAGGCCGGAGGCGGTGCGCTCGATGCTTGGTGATGTGGGGAGGATAGTGTCTGGGGACTCCATCCGTCTGTCGCTGCTGAAGGATGTTTTATTGGGCAGGGTGATTGATGTGGAGGACGGGCTGCAGGTGAGACAGATGGCCCGATTGTTCATTTTGCTGGTATTAGGAGGATTTCTGGTGGCGTCGAGCGACGACGTTGTCCACCTATGGTTTTTACCATATTTTAGGATATTTATGAACATTCCTCTTTATGATTGGGGGAGCCTGACTTTGGCGACCCTTTATTTTTCCTTGGATGCATTCAGCTGGTGCTGCCGGTAGACCTTCACTGGAGCCATGTATCTTCTTGAGGTATTCTTTAAATTTGTGCATTTTCCTTTCATGCATTCGCATTTTCCTTATGCATCTCTTTTTAATTGTGAAATTTTTATCTTTGGCAGACATGGTTCTATGAGGTGATCGGGTGTAATACCCAGTTGATCGCTTTGAAGGACGAGACTGCTGAGGACTTTTGTCGATTGTATCGATGGCGCAAGGCAAATCGGCAATAGAGGAGGTCTCTTTCTCTGGAGACGGTGCGTCAGGTCTTGAATGGCCTGACCGCTGATAGGGTAAGACTTCTTTCTTCTTGAGTTTAATACCTTTGGGTGTTCTGATTCCATATTTCCTTATATTTTTTTAGGGATTTTTCAGGTGACCTTTTACCCTTGGGGGATGACCGTTCAGGACACGGGGTTGACTGGAGTAAATGCGCAGATGAGGCGTTTGCTGGCACATGAGTTTGCACACTCTTGGTATCTCGGGGAGATGGTGGCTCGACAGATTGCTGAGGAGGAGGTGGTGGTTCCACCTACGAGGCCCTCTATGTCTATGAGGCGGGAGCGACTTCTGCCAGAGGATGCGAGGATCGCGGCAATGATTGGCGAGTCCTACCTGCTGTACACTGATACGGCTGTTCCGTATGATTATATGGACTTTGTGACGAGATGGCTGATGGCGCCCAGCATATACGATGCACTGCCCTTCCCTCCTGCGGGTCCGAGTCGTCTAGTGGGGTCCTCCCACAGCGGTGGCGGTCCATCGACATCTGCGATAGCGATAACTTTGGAGGTCCCCTTTGTGCGGCTGCATACCCCTTCATACAATATTCGACAGGCTGATGGAGGGATGGTGCCTATGTTGCATCATCCTCGTGTGATGGAACCAGAGGAGTTGGGCTTGATGGAGGAGGTTCTTCGTCCTGAGGTATATCTGTTCTGTTCTTCTCCTTTGGTTTCTTTTGATCTTTTCTGCCTGATACTGATTTTGCCTTTTCTTGCAGAACGTTCGGCTGTCCACTACTTGGCTGAGGGATATTAGGGACTGGATATCTTCGGCGACTGCCCATATTCAGGATGTGGTTCCTGTTCATTCTTTCTTGGTGCCGTCTGCCTCATTCGGGGAGGAGTCTGGTTCTGGTAGCGGTGTTATGTCATCTCACCGTCGGGGAAAGAGAGCGCGTCACAGGGGTGGAAGCTCTTAGGAGAGAGATGTGAAGATTAGGTGAGAGAGAGAGAGGGAGAATGTAGGTTCGAGATAAGTCCCGTTGTTTTTTACTTTTCTTTAAATTGATGTAACACAGAAAAATATCTATGCAATGAAGTTTTTTTCATTATCTTCTCTTAATGATGAATGAATGAATGCATGCACATGCGCTTTCTATTTTGCTGCTGAGACCGTAAAAAGAAATATTTTTGGAAGTTTGAAAGAAAGTTTTATTCATAATGAGGATTTATATAAAGATGAAAAGGGGATTTTTGAAATTCTGTTTTAAAGATCAATTTATTTTGAGTTTTATAAATTTTGACAAAAGAGGATAAAGGAAAATTTCCAAAAGTAGGGGGTTGCCGATCGACAAGCACCTTGTCCTGCCTATCGACAGGTCAGTCCAGTCCCATCAATTCAAAGCTTTAATCGGTACCCTCTTCAGCCTTTGGTACCTTGTGGGGCAGGATTTCCTCCGATTTCTGCAGGGGTTATGTCTTTTGTGGGGGTTTTTAAGTATAAAAGAGGGGTAAGAGTAGAGTGTTTTCCTCACACCTCCACATTCCTACTTTCTTGTTCTATGAGATGGCCCTACCTGGTAGTGTTGAGTTTGTCAACTACTTCGAGACTTTGGAGGCGATGTGATCCTTTAACGTCGACTACGATGCTTACAACATGCGTCGAGTGTCTTCATGGCGTAATCGGCCCATAGAGTGGAACATGCTAATGGCGACGGTACAATTCTGGAACCCTGAAGACCATGTATTCCACTTTGTCTTGGAAGAAGTTTGTCCGACCTACGAGGAGTTTTCTTCCATGTTGGGGATAAATCCCGGCATTACTGCGGCTCTGCCTAAGTTTTCCCCTTCTCCTCGGGAGTTGTTGGCCAGGCTTCTTTGTGTTTCCTCCTCGACGACCAGATCACTAGTGGATGGAGGTATAATTTGTCTTTCGGCGGTGTTGCGGTTCATGCATTTGCAGGAGGTTGGTGATGCTGGATATGCCGAAGCTGTCATTCTGGGATTGGTTTAAAATTGTTGCTGGTGACCGGGGAGTTGGTGGTGGACTCACAACTTGTAGCTATTACTTCATGGATGTCCTATCGTCATAATACTGCGGTGATGATACTGGCAGAGACTTTGAATGGTTTAGATGCTTGGCGAGAAGGTCGTTCTGACTTTCTGAGGGGTAGCCCTGTGATGCTGTTCATGTGGTTGTCTGAAGGATTCCGCCTGGTGACTCCTCCAGAATACCCTTTATTGATTGTACCCAACTTCTTTTCGCGCCATTTCATTAGTGTTAGCCTGGATATTGAGAGCTGGGAGAACTGGTTCGTAGAGCATGGAGCTCTAAATCTGTACTCGTCAGTACCCTGGTGGGGACAGCTGCTGCCAATTTGAGAACTGGGAGAATACCCGTATGTCCGGCTGGTTGGTTTCAGACAGACCCCTTTTTATTTCCCTTAGTGATTTCTGTGCCAATTTAGATGGGAGAAGATCGTGCCACCTCGAACACTAGACTTCTTTTCGGTAGAAGATTTGACAGAGCATCTAGGCATGTGGCTCGGCTCTTTGTGGGAGAGTCGGCGTCCATCGACCCGCCCCTCTCAATCTACTGGGAGAGTTTAGCACATCCCTAGGGATTATATGAAGTGGTTGTGGAGAAGCGTAGTTAGCAAGATGTTGGCAGTGGAGACTGGAAAAATATGACTTGTTTTATCTGATACCATGGAGGGAGGTGTGGTAGTTTTTTCGAGGCTGGATCGAGCTTATTGATCCATGGAACATCTGCGACACTCCATTTAAACAGGGGAAGCTTGGGGACCCCACGATGTAGATGACGATGATGAAGCGGGCTCCTCTGGTAGGTGTGGGTAGGACACTTGGGAGGAGTTTATTTTGTATCGGGAAATAAGTTTGGGAATTTATTTGGCTTTTTAGGGAAGTAGGGGGAAGGGAGTTATCCGTTCCTTTTCTTATGTAATTGTGCTGTAATTTCTTATTGGTGAAATAAACAAGTTTTTGATCATCGAGCTGTGCCTTTTGATGAATTTTGTATTTTGAATTATCTATACCGATCGTTAAGGCATACATAATCCTTTTATTCAAGTATATGTTAGAATATACTGTTGTTCTCAGAGATAAGAGAGGAATAGTTTTTTTGTGAAAAAGAAAGGGACTTGCTAATGTAAGATGTATGAGCTACGTACGTACCTCTGGGGGTTTTTGAAAATTTTCAATTTTTCTGAGAATGATTTTTGAAGAGGGTCGGGCCCACATAGTTCTAGGTAGAGGGAAATGAAGAGATTTTTTTAAGAATAGAAGAGAGATGAGAAGAGTCGTAGTGCGCCGACATTTTGGACTAGGGGTAAAATTTCTTGAGACGGTCCAGGAAGACTGGACGAGCCATCTCTTCTAAGTCGGTGAACATGGCGGCACCACCGGACAAGATCTTTTTGACAATGTATGGGCCGCTCCAACTGGGCTTAAATTCCCCCTGTTCCAAATGGGCTCTACTATTTCTTTGAGGGCTAAATCCCCTTATCGAACACCGTGGTCCTTGACTCTCTTATTAAATGAGCGCGCTATGCGGCGATGGTACCCTTGTATGTGATACAACGTCTTTAGTCTCCTTTTGTCCAAAAGTGACAGCTCGTCGAGGCATTTTTGATGCTAGTCCTCCTCACTGACCTTACTTTCAAGCATGATGCGTAACGAGGGTATTTCTAGCTCCATGGGTAGGACTGCTTCCATGCCATAGACTAGAGAGTAAGGGGTATCCCAAGTAGAGGTTCATATTGAGGTTCGATAGCCCCAGAGGGCATATGGGATTCGGTCGACCCAATCCCGACAGCTTTCGGTCATCTTACTAATGATGGCTTTGAGGTTCTTATTGGCGGCTTCGACTGCACCATTGGTTTGAGTTCGGTAGGGAAAAGATTTTTGTCTCTGAATCCCATACTTGGTGACCACTTCTGTGACTTCTTCCTCGAAATTCAACCCGTTATCTGACACTAGCTCGTGCGGGGACCCTTATCGACAGATGATGTGTTTCTTGATGAACTTGACCACTTTCTTGGCATTCAGAATTGGGTATGACTTAGCTTAGACCCTTTTGGTGAAGTAATCAATGGCAACTAGGATGAAATCATGCCCGTTAGAGGCCTTGGGTGTAACCTTCCCTATAATATCGATGCCCCAGGTGGAGAACGTCCAGGGAGAAATCAAGTTGTACAATTCATGCGGAGGCAGGTTTTAAAGGTTGGAGAACTATTGACATTTGAGGCATCTCTGGACATATGCGGTGCAATCCTGGATCATGCTGGTCCAGTAGTATCCTTATCGGATGATCTTCTTGGCAAGCATGTGACCATTCCTGTGGGGTCCGTATTCCCTGCTGTGGATTCTCTGCATTACCTCTTCAATGTCAGCCCATGCGATGCAGTGTAGATGGGTTCCATCAAAGTTTCTCTTAAATAGTGCTTTATGACAGATGATGTACTGGGCGGACAATCTATGGAGGGTTACCCGGTCTTTCTTGTTGGAACCCTCGGGATACCTACCATGCTTGAGAAGGTGCCAGATATCATAGTACCAGCAATTGGCTAGCTTGGGATCATATTTGGTGATGAGCTCAATGTGGTAGTAGTGGGTTGGTTTATCTTGCTTTTGGACCAGGAAGGGGTCCATTATTATTCCTTCAGGTATGTCAACCATGGAGGCTAGGGTAGCAAGAGCATCGGCTAGGTTATTTTTTTCTCGAGGTAGGTTATGGAAGGTGATGTCTTGGAATTGGGAGGCTAGTCCTTCTATGTGGGCATGGAAGGGTTAGAGTTTCTCGTCCTTGACTTTCCATTTTCTGAGCACTTGACTAATGATGAGGGAAGAATCCCCGTAGGCATCTAGGCATTAAATTCCTTTCTTGAGGACAACTTTAAGGCCTACCGTACACGCCTCGTATTCAGTCATATTGTTGGTGCAGGGGAAATCCAATTTGATGGCGATGGGAGTGTGGGAGTCATCTTGGGCGATCAGAAGTATCCCAATGCCATATCCCTTTTTGTTGGCAGCGCTGTCGAAGAACATTTTCCATCGAAGGTCATCTTAAGCATCGCAGAGGATATTTTCATCTAGGAATTCTGAGATCTAGACATCATCTTCTTCCATGGGGTAGTCAGCAAGGTAGTCAGAGATGGATCTTATGGCTTTCTGTGTGATGTACACGATATCAAACTTGGCTAGGGACATTAACCACCGGGCCATTCAGCTGGATAAGGTGGGTTTCTCAAGTAGGTACTTGATGGGGTCCATTTAGGATACAGGCTTAATGGGGAAGGTGAGCATGTAATGTTGTAACTTTTGGGTGACCCAAACAAGCGCGACGCATGCTTTTTCCAAAGCAGTGTAGTTGAATTAACACCCGTCCAGTTTGAGACTGGCGTAATAGATGGCTATTTCTTTACAGGAATCTTCAAGGTATTGAGCTAGCAAAGCCCCAACTGCAGTGTCGATTATGGTTATGTATAGGAGAAAGGGGAGACCAAGATGTGGTGGCATGAGTACCGAAGGTTGAGTCAGGTATTATTTGATTCGGTCAAAATCTTCTTAGCAGGCCTCGTTCCAAACTTTGGTTAAATCCTTTCAGAGGAGTTTGGAAATTGATTCACAGATGGAGGTGAGATGGCTGATGAACTGGCTGATGTATTGTAATTTCCCAAGGACACCACGGACTTCTTTCTTCGTTTGGGGAGGTGGAATCTCAAGTATGGCTTTTATCTTGGCAGGATCTGCTTCTATCCCTTTCTCACTGACCATGAATCCCAAGAGTTTTCCCTTTGTAACGCCGAAGACACATTTATGTAGATTGAGTCTCATTTGATACCGTTGCAGTCGTTCGAAGAACTTTCGAAGGGTGGGAACATGACCTTTTTTAGCTTTGGATTTGATAATCATGTCATCCATATAGACCTCGACTTCCTTGTGAATTAAATCATGTATGATGGTTGTGGCAGCCCTCTGGTATGTAGCCCCATCATTCTTGAGACCAAATGACATAACAATGTAGCAAAAGGTTCCCCAGGGGGTGATGAACGCGATTTTTTCTTAGTGATATGGGTGCATTTTGATTTGGTTATATCCGCCAAACCCATCGATGAATGACTTGGGAGCATGACTTGCTGTGTTGTCCATGATCATGTCGATATTGGGTAACGGGTAATCATCCTTTGGAGAGGTTTTGTTCAAATCCCGATAGTCTACACACATTCAAACCTTCCCTCCCGATTTCGGTATAGGTACTATGTTGTATAGATATGTGGGATATTCGATCATGCGAATGAAGTTGATGTTCAGTTGTTTGACCACCTCTTCTTTGACTTTGAGTGACCATTCGGTGTAGAGCTTTCTCAGCTTTTGTTTAATCGGCTTGTAATCTGGAAGAGTATGGATCTCATGCTGAGCAATTTCAGGATCAATGCCGGGCATATCGTCATAGGGCCATGCGAAGACATCTACGAATTCTTTGAATAATTCTTCGAGTTGTGTGAACTCATGCTCATCAAGGGTAGCCCCTATCCTAATCTCGCGCAGTTGGCTACTAGAACCGAGGTTATTAATAACAGTCTCTTCTTCATTAACTTGAATGCGATTATGTTGTTTGTTATTAACCTTATTTAGATCAGTTAAGAATTATTCATTTGTAAAATCATCATCATCAAAAGTTTGATTGGAATCTAAACAATTAATGCAAGGCACAACAAGATACTCAAAATCTTCATTTATTTCATTCATAGGAAAAAAAACATTGAGAACCTCATCAAAGGAGGTCTCGATTATATTTGAGCAAGGATAGACAACAGAAGAAGAAATAGGGTAAACATTGGGGTTATGTGGGATTTCAACAGGTAGAACCGGCGCAGCATGCCAGCTGAGGAGAGGTGTATCAGCAGCTTTAATCAGGTGGGATGGATCCAGTGATGTAGTGATTAAATGAACCATGCAGAGTTTCAGCCCTAGTGTCTGTAAGTTGAACGAGTCCTCAGAGTCACTTTCCTCAGTCTCTTCGGTATCTTTGATGAGCGATCATACATGGTGTTGGGAACTTTCGGCCCATGGGTAGATGTCTTGGAAAAATATTTCCATTCTGGGTTTCATCTTCTTATCTGTATGGTCTTACCATGGTTTCGAAAAGCCGCAAAAAGGGAAAGTCCTCGCCCTCTTTAATGAATCGTCCATTCAAGGAGTCACCTGAGATAGTCTAGATGCGGTCTAGTCTTCTCTTTGGTCGAGACTGGCGAATCATTCTGAGTTCTTGTTCTGATGGTTGATACCCCAAACCATAAGGGGGGAAAGCTTCCTTCAGTTCAATGGGCTTAATTATCCCTTGATGTCTTTATTTAAGCCCCAGTTCGGGCATGAAGTGCATGTTTCTAAACATCTAAATCACATTGACATTACTATGAGGGTCATATTCTGGGAAAACCTTTTCTTTGAAATCGTCCCCTGCCGGGAGTAGAAGTGGCTCAACTCGAAATCCTGATAGGAGCATATCATTTGACCCGTGCTATATTTGAAGGATTTGATTGCTAGTACTTTCACCCTTGGCATTATCGTCGTCTCCCAAAATGGTGAGGACTCGTCCGTGGTGAAGAACTTCAATTTCTTATGGAGTGATAAAGACATAACATTGATACTGTGGAGCCAAGGTCGTCTGAGCAACAAGTTGAAACAAGCTGGGATGTCAATAACTTGGAATTCAACGACAGGGTTTATAGGACCAGCCCCTATTATAAGTTTTATGGATCCCATCACCTCCCGACGGGTATTATCGTAGGCACGTACATCAGTGGAAGTTGGAGCGAGGTCACTTTCCTTCAGTCCTAAGCATTTGAAGGTTCTTAATGGGCAGACATTCAAGGCGGATCCATTATCGACAAGAGAGAGTGGTACGATTTTCCCCATAACTTCGACGGAGATGTTGAGTTCATGATTGTGGTTTAGCCTAATTCTGGGGATTTCTTCTTTGAAAAAGGATATCATTCGGGTAGAGGTCAATGATTCGACTAAATTTATCGCTTCTTCTGGTGTAGTAGAAGGAGGAACTGTGGGTCCAGTGAGCAATTTGATCAAAGCATTTATGTGCAGTTGGGAAGATATGAAAAGCCCCCATAGAGTGATGCTAGCTTGAGTTTTCCTTAGTTGATCGAGGATCTTTCTCTCCTCGAGGGTCATTTCTGGCATATGAAGGTTTTCAACGCCCTTCCCCTTGCCATTGGCTGGTAGTGAGCTTGGGATTTGGTAATGCCTCCCTGATCTGATCATGTGATTTACTGAATAAGGGAAGAACATGAACCCTATTTCTTCGTCAATCTCGAGTTTTTCTGCCACTTTGTTTATTTCTCCGAGGTGCTCCTTAAATGATATCATCCCACACATGTCTGCTATCGGGCCAGTTTTCTCGAAAGCTTGTTTTTCATTCGAATCTTCAAATTCTGTCATCCATCTGGTGGTAAAAACTCTATCTTTCCATGTAAAGTCAATGCATTCCACAACTTCAATGGCTTCTTTATACAGGTCTTCCCATTCTGTGGGGATATGTAAGGGTGAAGGGACCAGACGCCCTGGTAATTTCAGAGTATCAAGTAACTCGATCGTACTACAAATGTCATTAGTTTGCCTGAATAATTCTGCCATGATCTGGATGACATCATCCAGACTGACTTCATCGGTTGGTACCACCCAACTGTCTGACTTTCGAGCCCATTTTCATGCTTCCAAGAATAGCGTGCTGAACCCCTGGTAATCAATGATCATCTGTGAGGGCAATTTCATCCTGAACTCTAGGAGTTGGTTTAACACTTCTGATAATTCCATACCTCCATTTTCAGAACGGGTACGGACAACGATGCATGCTCTGGTAAGGAGTGATAGTGCCTGATCAGTGAGGCTAACAGGGTGTAGGAGGAAATATGGGAAAGTTTGGAGAGGTTTGGGAGAGTGTATGGGTGTGATTTGAGTTGAGGGATCAAATTTTGGGTTCCTTTCTAGGAAGATAGCATTAGTATGATTTTGGAGTGGGTTGTGAGTAGTGTTTGGCTTAGGATTGGCTGGTGGGGCAATGGTACCCCGATCAATTAGACCTTGGATTACATTTCGAAGGTGAAAGAATTGGTCGGTGGTATGACCAGCGATTCAGTGAAAGGCACAATGGGCATCTGCCTTGAAGTTTCTTGGAAGTGGATTGGGCAATGGATGGGGATCCAAGGGCTTGATGAGGTTTCAGCTTAACAGCGCTTGATAAACTTTGGAGAGGGGAGCATGTAGCTCGGTGTATTCCTTTCGGACTGGGACAGGGAGACTTTGTGGTTCCCATAAAGTGGTTGGTTGAGAGATTTTGTTGATGGTTGAGACTGCAACACTGACAGGTTTGCCATATTTTCTAAGGGTGAACTGTCCGGACACTTTCTTTGGCTCAACCTCTGTTTTAGCATGACCTTCCTCGATTTCTACTCCCGCTTCTCTGAGATCTCGAAAGTGGGGATATTATTGTCCTCCCATGATTACTCGGACATGGGGAAAGAAGTTCTTCTTCACTATGTTGACTTGTTCTTCCTCAGATGGCCGATTGGTTATAGTGGCTGCCTTTTTCCCTCCATCGGGCTATGAAAAGACTGACTGATTCCCCAGAGTTCTGTTTGAGAAGCTCTAAATCACGGTGGGTGACCTCAAGCTCTTTGTTATATTTGTACTGCGACATGAATTCCCGGGCTACACCCTCCCAGCTATGGATTTTGAACTCCTCGAGAGATAAAAGCCATCGGAGAGCGCTATCCTTCAAAGTTTGCTGAAATAATTGGGCCATCACTTCTTCAGAAGCCCCTAGGAGAGTCATGGAACGGTGATAACTGCGAAGATGAACAATCGGTGGTCCACTTCCTCTAAATTTATTGATATTCGGCATCTTGAACTTCTCGGGTAACCTCGCCTTTGGATAAGAAGACATGTGGGTGTAGTCCATGTAATTTTTAGAGATTCTGACTTGGTCGAACTTTTTAATTAGCATCTTGAGATCTTCTTTGACCTTGTTCAATTCTTCCTATTTTGAATCAATGATCACAGGCAAGTTAGCCCCAAGCAAGGTAAGGTTTGGCATAGGAAGCTGGGCAGGCGGAGACCCATTAATAGGAGGGGCACGTGGAGCATGTTGATACTCTTCGAGAACCCAGATAGGCTCCGGTGGACCTATAGCAAGAGGGAATAAGGCCTCAGATTCTTGAGGAACAGGAACCTGGTTTCGTTACATCTCTCGGACTTCAGTCTGAAGGTTGTCAATCTTGGACACGAGCTGAGCTAAAATTGTCGTCAGATCTGGCTGCACAACTGGCACTTGATCTGTGTTCTCCATGGATAGCGGATGGATATCGGACTTAGAAGAAGTAGCAGGGTAACAAACGGAGCTCGGGGGTGATTTGACTGAAGACTGAAGCCAATAAGGAGATAGGCCAAGGGCGTACAATCGACCTGAGAAGGCGTAAAACGAGATTTATTTTTTTGAAAAAGAAAGAAGGAAAATATTTTCAACATTTTTCTTTAGATTGAAAGACAAAATATTTTTAGATTTTTGATAAAGAAAAGAGAAATAATTTTGGATTTTTTTTTTGATAAAGAAAGGAGAAATGTTTTTGGATTTTTGATAAAGAAGGGAGGAATTTTTTGGGAGACGGGTCTCAGCATGATTATTATTATTATTATTATTATTATTATTATTTTTATTATTATTATTATTATTATTATTATTATTATTATTATTATTATTATTATTATTATTATGTTCTCACTTGTATTAAATTCTCCTAAATGCAAAATGAAATGCCGAACGGGACTCGAGCCTGGAAATTTGGGTTCGTAACATATGAAAAGCTATGGCTGGACTTATAACCAAGCTCACGGGGAGGGTCCCGTTTTAAAAATGCCCGAAAATTTGGGCGATAGGCTGACCCGAAATTTCGGCAGAGTTTCGAGTTGAAACCGACAATCTAACATGTGTGTCCTAGGCTTGACACCTATATGCAGGTATGCAGTTGGTTGGGTGAATCGGAAAGGGTTCCCCCCTTTGGCGTGGATTCCACGATACAGGTCTTGCTTTTTGAGGGCAATCGGTACATGTGGACAAGAAATTTGATATCCCTGAGTGTACGTGAATTGCCTCACTATATACCTCATGGGGACAGTACATGTGAGAGCGAATTTGATATACTCGGCGTACGTGAATGAGTTCCCTACGATATACCTCCCGTCATGACTTCGGTCAAGCGGTACGATGCGGGGGAACCATTTGATATATGTCGAAGGTACTTGGCCAATGGAAGGTGAGAGTCATATCGCTTAGGCTAACTGCGCCCTGCCGGACCAGCGCCCATCACGAAGTGACCCTCCAGTTACTGGACAAAATTTGCTCAATCACAATGGTCTTTGGTGATATCGTGTGAATCATGCATGATTCTCTTATTAGTATCTTATGAGAGTATCTTTCTTGATCATGGCCAATAGGGAGCAAAGTATGAGTACCAATGGTATACCAAGTATGGGTAGGTGATGCGTGCAACATGTGGATACATGTGATCCTATGTGCTCGTGGTGTGAAGTGTACATGGAGAATTTTCTACTAGTGTGTGAATAAAAGCATAAGCATAAGGTACACATGAATATTAAAGGGGAACATGCAAAATATGGGAAAATATAAACAGATATAACACCCATGTAAACAGAGTCTAGCCCTAAAAAATAAAATTCCCCAGCGGAGTCGCCACTGTGGCCATCCCACTTTTCGATCCTCGCAGCGAGAGAAGCAAAGAAGAGGAGGGGGTGTCTCCCCTTCGTCTCGAGAGGATCTTGGTCCCGCGCATCCCTCTCGGGAGCGCTTCGGCCGGCGTCGGTGATGAGGTGAAAATGTAGAGAGATAGAGTCGGCAGTCTATTTTACTCAAAAGGAGCCGTCCCGAAGGACAACATCCAAAGACATACTGATACATACGAAACCAAAATGATTCGAAAAGGGTCTAGAGGCTAAGTTACAAAATGGGAAGGTGTTAGGCACCCATTCCGCCCTTACGATCTCTCATGGGTTATTGCTATTTTCCTTTATTTCCCCGTGATATGTGTGCATGTGTATATATAGTGGAGATAGGAATCATCGACTTGTATCATGGAAGAGATGAAGCGAGTCATCCATAGGAATGTTCTTAAAAGTGATATTACAAAAATAGGATTTACGTGATTGTCCTAGTGTTGATAGTTATAACAGAACGATAACACATATGTAATAATACGCCACTAAACACAAATATACGTATATATAAATATATAAAATCTAAGAGAGTTAAGTTTGTAGAAAAAAAGAAAAATTAGGAAAAGGACTTGAGTCTCAGGTTTTACCCGAGACGCCTACGTAGCCTATAGAGGCATCAAAGTCCACGTAGTTCATATGAAAAATGAGGGGTGGGATTTATCCCATAAATCCAATCGGGGACTTCTCTTGTGTGTGTGTGTGTGTTTAAAAAAAGCGTTTTAGTTGTGAGAAAAGTGTGAGAATTCCCGTTTGGAATTTATGAGCAAATACTCTTTTTTACAGTTTTTTGGTTTTATTTATATGAAAATAAGAGATGGGGAAAATACTAAATAAAAAGTATATTAGGATATGTGATATGAGAGGATAAAAGTGCTAAGTAACAAAATGAATTAATGCGAATTTAGGGGAATTTAAAGAGAGAGTTGAGAAAGTTGGACCTTCTTGAAGATCTTGAGCTTGATCTTGGATGTTGGAGAGAATCTCTTGCACTTGGGTTATGATGGAGAGTACTTAATTCACCAAGTTTGATGAAAAAGATGATGAAAGGTGAAGGTTGGAAAGGGTTTTGGATGTGGAAATCACGCTGACTTCGAGAGGGGTTTTTTGAGCTTGCTGAGAGTGATGGATCTATGATCTTCATCTTCCTTTGAAATGAGGTCAGGCCCTTCTTTTTATAGACCCAAGGAATTTCCGATCGGCATAACCCAGGTCCTGCCAATCGGCAGGTGTGTTTAGGCACACTGCCGATAAGCAGGGTTTGGAACCTGCCGTTTGGCAGTCTCTTTCAGGTTCCTTCGAAAAATTGATCGTAGAGCGCAAACCATTTATTCGAATCGCGTACGGGGTGAACCGTTGGAAAGGTACTTCAGAGACCTTCGAAAGTCTTTAGATTGCTCCCTGGTCTAGGAGTTTACTTTGGGTCAAATGTGGCTCAGAAGCGTTCGTCGATCCTTTGGACGGGGAATTATCAAACGCAAACGGATCGTTCGTCCGCATGGTAAGTCATAATCACGCACGGGGTGGACCGTTGGAAAGGTTAGGAGATGTACTTTGACATTCCAAAGAGTTTGACTCAGTTTTGGGAGTTGACTATGGTCAGCCAGGGCCTGGAAGCGTTCAGTGACCATTCAGAGTAAAACAGATCGTTCATCCCTACCGTAAGTCAGAATCACACGCGGGGCGAACCGTTGGAAAGGGGTTTTAGTGCCCTTCGAAGATTCATTCAGTCTCAATCGAGCTGAAGAGTTTGACTTTTGGTTAAACGGAGGCTGGTAGCGCTTGATGGCGTTTAGGTCAGTACTCGGGGTATGACTTAGGTTTGAAATGATGAAGGGAGGTGTTAGGGACCTTAAGAGAAGTTAGGGGGGTATTAGAGTGGGGTGTCTACAAGGATAATTTTTGGTATCAACAGAAACCCGCAATGTTTCATGCTTGAGGTTTTTACAAGAGTATGGAACATTTAGCTCTTAAAGTTGCTCGGTCAAAAATTTCGAGTCTTGGTTGGCTATCGACTTCCCATACTTGTAAAGTTAATGATTTGATTATCGGCTCATAATATGTATGTAATTTTTGTAATTATCCATAGTTTTAACGAATCATTTTTGGGCAAATGTGTCATTTCTAGCTTTAGCCGCCAATAGTTCAATCGACGCTTCCTTTAATCATTACCTTCACCAGTTTTGAGGCAACCTATAAGAGGTGGGAAAAGCCACGATTGTCTCTTACGTTAAAATCTTCTGAGTTTTTTTATTGTTATCTCTTTGTTCTCTCTACGCGATCGTTTTCACGTTCTCCAATTCTTGTTGAATCCTTAAATTCTTATAAGAATCTTTTCTCTTTCCTTTGTCTTCTTCTTCTTCTTCTTCTTCTTCTTCTTCTTCTTCTTCTTCTTCTTCTTCTTCTTCTTCTTCTTCTTCGAATATGGTTTATTCTGTAACCTCTTTAGAATAATTTAGAAATGAATGGAATATCCTTTCCTGGGTAGAGTTGGAACTTCCTAGTCTTCCCACTAATCTTTTTTCTTTTCCCCCAAACCCATTTTGTCTTGAATTTTGTCAGTACTTTGATGTAGTTATTGCTAGAATAGCCCCCAACACTTGGAGAGGGGTTAATGGGGTTTATAGGTTAAACCATCTCCATAGGACCCATATAGAGATCCCAAAAATTATGTTTTATTACAAATGGGTCACAAGTCACACCACATATTATTTAAAACTAGGGCTATAAACAAAGCTTTAGTTGCTAATCTTCCTATCTCCAATAGAGATTACTTTGATCATGGAGTAATTGTAAAAAATTGGCAACATTCTCGCATGAATGGAAATGATGAGTATCAGGGGCCTAGGTGCCCACCAAGTGGCAATGGGATAGGTTGCATTTGCTTAATTATTTTTCTTTGCATATTCTGTTAAATGATAATATTGATGTTTACCTTCTTAACTTTGATTACAGTTTATCGAAAACGAAAGTGTCCTAAAGAGAGTGATATCAACCTTACAGAGTTGAAGTTCATCTAGGGCATCACCAGAAAATTAGGGAGGAACATACCAGATCAACCTCATATTTGTTGCAGTACCGGAATACTATCACTTCTTTCGTTGCTCGCCCTACTTTTGCTGTTACTTCACCCTTGATTGATCTTGATCAAGATCCTATATCCACATCCCTAGCCACTGCATCTAGCAGTGGTGAACTTACTGTTGCTTTCCCCTTATCTCTAGACTCAGATTTTCCTCTTGCTGCTGCCATGGGGAAGAGGAAGTGTCCCAATATTTTGGGTGATATTACTGCTACTGGTTCCTCTAAGAAGGTTGCTGATGGGGCCAAGAACAAAGAGGATTCTGGGAAAAACCCCTAGCTAATAAAGAGGATGATGGGAAGAAGTTCCCAGCTAAGAAAGCTGATGAAAACCATCTCAAGCGACTGAAAAGAGGTCTCCCTTATAAACTGGCAGAAGGATCTTCAGTCAACACCGACCAACAAGAGTTGGTTGATTTATCTGCTTTTGGTTCACCAGTGTCTCTTGGCCATGTCTTGGTCGGATAACTAATAAAGTCTGGTACATTGCCAAACCATATGGGTGCTTCTTCTGCACTGCCTTGATAAAAAAAATTTAACAGGGCTGATCAAAACCTGGCTATGGTAAGTACCATCATTTCTTCTTATTTTTAGTCTTTTCTTTGCTACTCTTTACACTAACTTACTCTGTCTTCTTATTGAAGTTCTTGGTCAACTTCAACAACATGTTGGAGAAGGATGATATTTTGTGTTCTTCTTCAACTGAGGTTGAGGAGGCCTTTGACGAATTGAGGAAGTCAGTACTTGACTCCCAACTAGAATTGGCTAATGAGTAGAAGAAATGGGAGTCCAAAATAAAGACTGTTGAAGATGATGTTGCCACTGCTTGGGGGCAAGTTGCTGATCTGCAGAAATATTTGGATACTGAAAAAGTCAAGGTTGTTGCAGAGAAGGCTAAAAGAGCCAAGGCCAGGGAATTTGCCTTCAACAAAGGTTAGGATAAGTCCATTGGATCTACTTCTACACAAATTGAATTTGCGAAGAAAAAATGCTTCAAGGATGGCTGGTCGGTAGCCTTAGTGGAGGTCGACACTCCCCAAGAATCTGAACTATTCCTTAAACATGACCCATGATCTCCTTTTAACATGGATGAGGAAATTAAAGATGACGGGGGATCAAGTGAATCTAATTTGGAGTTAGAATCTGCTGATCAGCAGTAAGCTACTATAGTTGACTCCTCTGCTCCTCCAATTAGTGGTAACCCTACCTTGTCTGCTCCTGCTTCCAATCCTGCTGGGTCTACTTTAGATGCGAAGAAGTTGTATACCAATAAGGAAATTGAAGATGAAGGGGGATCAAGTGAATCCAATTTGGTGATAAAATCTTTAGATCAACACCAAGATGCTTTAATTAACTCCTCTGCTCTTTCAGCTGGTGGTAACCCTACCTTGCCTACTCTTACTTCCAATCCTGCTGGGTCTACTTCAGATGTGAAGAAGGTGTAGACCAATTTCCTGAGCATCTTTTTATTTTATTTTCTTCTACAGTTGTAATTTTTCTTTTCTTCTATGCTGACTTGTACTCAATAGTTTATCAATAAAAAGAACTTCTACTTCTAATTTGCTCATCTTTTCTCCTTACTTCATATACTGTTGTTGATTGGAAACTTTTCTTGCTCTTAATGGTTCATGGATAAACTGACTGTTTCTCGACAATTGAGACCGAACTACTTGAAAGATGCAATAAACGCTTCAAAGCTGGTCACCTCTCTTTGAGCGAGGAAGAGTTATCAAAGTTGCTCGAGGAAAATGCTTCAAATCAATTTAAGGAAGCCTACCTTCATCTAAAATGCCTCCTTGATCGAGTGGTGGCCAATAACGTGACTTACTATGAAATAATTGAGGACGATAAGAGAATTATAAGGAGTCCAAGGCCCTCTTACATGCTGACTATGAACAAAAATATTAAGCTTTAAGTGAAGGATGGGGTTTTGAGCAGAAACTGGAAAATATTCTTCCCATTTCAGAAGATAGGAGTTTTTGCTTAATCGTGAAGTGGGAAAAGCTAGGGCTATTGCCAAGTAGTTGGAGGAGGAGAATAATAGCTTGAGGGATAAATTGAATGCACTGAAGACTTCCTCTTCCACTGCTCCTGCTACTGATGAAGGAGTTTCGTTATTGGAGGCTAAAAATGCCAAGTTAAGGGAAGAAGTGGAGTCACTGAAAAAGACCAAATCTGCTTCATCTTCCCGAGTAAGAACTAAATCTGATTGGGCTACAATAGATGAGGCAAGGACACCGCAGACTCTTGCAAATCAAGATGTTCAATTGAAAGCCAAAAATCAAGCCCTTACTGAAATGTCTCAGAAGCTTCAAACACAATCCTATCAACTTATTACTCAGTCTACTCAGTTACAAGCCAGAGATGGGGTGTTGAAGAAGTTACAACACCAGGTTGATAGGTTAACCTTCCAATTCTACAAGCAGCTTAGAGAAATCTAGATGGAGGGGTACAATAAAGCCTTAGGGCAGTTTGATGAGCGATTTAAACAAGCCCATAATGAAGGTTATAAATGGGGCTGGACTAAATACCTAACGGTACTAAAGATGGAGCGAAACAACGCTTTCTGGAAATGGTATGATCATGGGTTGTTAGACCTTGAAGATCCTCCCTTTAGGTTGGATGTTAATTGGATTCCTTTTAATACAATTCCCTAGTGCCTTATTTCCAAGTATTTAGGGGACTATGGCCTTCATGACGAGCTCGAGATTGTTTTCCTCCCTATCTGTTAGATCGACCAAGCAGCAGCAATAGAAGGATGATGCGAGACTTTAACTTTATCAATTCTCCTTACACCCAAGAGGATCCTCCAATTGGTATGGAGCCAGTTTCTAAGGCTGAGGGAAAACGTCCCTTAGAGTAATTTTCTGTAATTCTGTTATGAAAAAAATCATGTAATGATCACTAAATAAATGAAATATATTTGATAAACTTGTCTCGTCAATCTTTGAATGTGGTTGTGTTCTTTTTTCATTAGTTTTATTGATACCCTTCAGCATCAATTACCAATGAATACATAGGTTCTACTAGTTTATTTAGATTAAAATCTAAATTTAGCATTAGTTACCCATGTGTATCCATTGGCTCTACTAATGCACCTAATTTTTTAGGTTTTCTTCATTAGTTACTAGTTGTGTGACCAGGCATATATGGAATATGTGTCTACATTCATCTTGAGGAATCTTCACAACATTCTTCCTTCACTTTTCCTTGTAGGATACAAATCTTGTTTTGTCTTTATCTTTGTTGACCAAGTTTCTTGAGGACTTAATATCCTACTATACTTGGGTTTTTATCTACTGTCGATCAAGTTATGTTCATGCCGAGCAACTTCTTGCCTGAGCCGACTAACATTTGATATCAATTGTGTGGTTGTTAAGATGGACTTATTCTGTGTGGCGACCAATAGTGTGGTGCAACTTTTGAAGGTTTTCTGGTAACTAGCACTAGTACCCCCCCCCCCCCCCCCAAAAAAAAAAAAATCACAAAATAAAAATGGAAGGGATCATCATTTTATTGATACTGAAAATTAATGTTGAACTGAGTACAATTGATTACATCTTTGGTAGTACTTCCTAAGGTGCTCGGCATGCCATGGATTTTTGAATTCTTCTCCCTCAAGAGTCTCAATTCTATAGGTCCCAGGTCAGACGACTGCTGAAATACAGTATAGCCTATGCCAGTTGGCCTCAAATTTGTTGTTCTTCTGGATAACCTTTTTTAGCACCTAATCTCCTTCCTTTAGGTTGGTCGGTTTCATTCGCTTGCTCTAGAAACGTGCGTTTCGTTGCTGGTAAGTAGTGTTTCTCAAAGATGCATCTTCACGTACTTCTGTTAATATATCCAAATCCAATCTTCACATTAGATAAATTATAAGAGAGTTAAATTTCAAAACTCTATGGGATGGAAGGCCTAATTCAGCAGGTATTACAACTTATGTCCCAAATGCCAGCATGTATGGGGATTCTCCAGTTGTAGTCCTCGGGGTTGTTCGGTATGCCAACAGAACAAAATGTAACTCGTTGATCTAATTTACTTTAGCATCATCAAGTCTTTTTTTCAACCCATTGATGAGAGTTCTATTTGTAACTTCAGTTTTCCCATTACTCTGAGGATGACCTAGAGCAGAATGTAGCTTTTGGATATTGGACTGGGCACAATAGGCTGTAAATTCATCATTGTTAAATTATGTTCCATGGTCGGTGATAAAGTCATAGGGCAACCCATATCTATAAATAATATTCTTCCAAATGAATTAGTAGACCTTCTCATAAGGCATGTCTATCAATGGTTTTTCCTCAACCGACTTCGTAAAATAGTCCACAACAACAACCAAGTACTTGAATCTTCCCCGGGTGGTTGGCAATGGTCTGACCAAGTCTATACCCCCATATGGAAAATGGCCAAGGTTAAGTGAATGGGGTTAGAGAAGCATGCAGAGTTTTATGAATGCTAGAATACCTTTGGCACTTGTCACGATTTTTGGCAAAGGCTGCACAATCTGCTCGTATTGTAGGCCAATAATATCCATATGCACTGATTCGCTGCAGCATTGTTCTTCCTGCTATGTGGGATCCACAAGATCCTTCATGCACCTCTTGAATCAAGTCTGGAACCTCTAATGGGTGAACACAACGTTACAGGTTAACTGTCAGCCCTATCCTGTATAACACTCCTTTATCTAACACATATCTGACAGCCTTATATTTCAACTTTTTGAACTCAATTATGTCTCCTGGCAGAGTTCCTTCTTCTATGTAAGCTCTGATGGGATCCATCCAAGATGGTCCCATGTCTACTGCATTAAAACTGATCACCAGGTCTTCATCTATACTCATATTAGCTAGAATCTCGATAGGAATAGTTCATCAGATCTTGATTCTGGTTGCTAAAGCCAACCGAGAAAGTGCATCTGCTCGGGTACTTTCTAATCTTGAAATTCTGCACAAGCGAATTGTACACAATGTTGCTATTACTTTTAATGCTTTTGCCAAATACCTAGTCATCAGTTCTCCTTTATCTCCATACAAGCTCAATATTTGATTCACCACTAATTGAGAATCACTGTGCACCATAACTTTCCCGGCATTCAGTGATTAGGACAAACTTAAGCCCATACTGAGAGCTTCATATTCTGCTTCATTATTTGAGGTTTTGAATTAGAATCTCAAAGCATTATCAATATCTATTCCATATAGAGTGTTAAGTATTATACCTGCTCCACTTGCAGTTATGCAAGATGACCCATCAATGTATAGGTTCCATGTTGGGATATTATTGTCAAATGCTTGGTCTGTCAGGCTCCCATAATAGAATGTTTTTTTCTTTTCTTCCTCATACTTTCCTGACATCTCTTGAGCTATAGAAGAGGAATCATGTAGGTCGGCAGTGATTTCTTCTGACCTTTCTTCTAATGAAGGTTGCTCGGGGGATTGATTGATCGCAGCCTCTTCTCCTAATTCTTGATCTTTCTGCCCATCTTGTTGCTCGGGAACCTCGGGGTAAGTGAAGTATGTAATAAAATCTGCTACAGCCTGACCTTTCAAAGAAGATCTTAGTTCATAAATAATATCATACTCCCCCAATTCTACTGCATTAATCTGCCAGACTTCTTCGGTTTGTGCAAGGCTTGCCTTAGTGGCATATCAGTGTATACTACAATCATATGGGCTTGAAAATAGGGCTTCATCCATCTGGATGCCTCAATTAGTGCCAATGCCAATTTCTCCAAGCGTGGGTATCTGATTTATGCTCCTCGAAAAGCTTTACTGGTGTAGTAGATTATTTTCTCAACTCCATTATCTTCTCTGATCAAGGAAAAACTTACGGTCAATTCAAAAACAACTAAGTATAATAAATACAATCTTTCCCCTAGAATTGGTCGAGAGAGTAGTGGAGGTGACCCCAAATACTTTTTCAACTCCAGAAAATCTTGTTCACACTCGTCGTTCCATTCGAAACTCTCTCTCAATACTTTAAAGAACGGTAAGCACCTGTCAGTAGCTCGGGACACAAATCTATTCAGAGCTGCTACACGCCCAGTTAGCCTTTGTACATCCTTTTTACAGGTAGGGGTATGCATCTCAATCTATGCCTTGATATTATTTGGGTTTTCTTTAATTCCCCTTGAATTTACTATGTACCCGAGGAACATTCCTTCCTGTACTCTAAGCACGCACTTGGTTGGGTTTAGTCTCATTTTGTGTTTCTCCAGTTGGTCGAAAGTTTGGCTGAGGTCGACAATATGATTAGATATTTTTTTACTCTTTGTCAGCATATCATCCACATAAACTTCCATGTTTTTACCCGTTTTCTCCTCAAAGACTTTATTCACCAATCTTTGATAAGTTGCACCTGCATTTTTCAAACCAAATGGCATAACATTATAATTGTAAGTTCCTCGGGGGGTAATGAAGAAAGTGCTCTCCCTGTCTTCAGGCTTCATTTTGATCTGGTTATAACCAGAATAGGCATCCATGAAACTTATTAGTTCATGTCTCGAAGTAGCATCCATAAGCTGATCAATTTGTGGAAAAGGAAAGTGATCCTTTGGGCATGATTTATTCAAATTTATTAAATCTACACACATTCTCCACTTATTATTATTTTTCTTGACCATAAGTACATTGGCCAACCAGTATGGATACTTCAGTTCATTAATAAAAGCCGCTTTTTGAAGCTTTTCAACTTCTTCCTATATTGCTTGGTTCTTCTTAGGATTGAACACTCTTTGCCTCTGCTCTACAGGCTTGACCTCTTTATTAATGTTGAGTTCATGGAAAAAAAAGGTAGGATCTATCCCTGGAATATATTCTTGACTCCATGCGAACACATGCTTTCTCTGTCTAAGGAAGTTCACTAGTTCCTGTTTAAGAACATGATCCAGCGTTGCTCCTATTTGAGTGGTGCGTTCTGGCTTGTCATCGTCCAACACAATTCTTTCTGCTGCCTCTACTATCTCGCCCTTTACCAATTATGTTTCCTCCCTTGGATCTAAGGTTTTAACCTCACATTATTCATCAGGTTCAGAGGTGTCCACTTGGTAAGTGGTAGTTTTCTTCTTTATTTCTTCTAGATCTTCTTTCTAGGCGGATGAGTAGTAGCATTCCTGAGCTACTTTTTGGTCTCCCTTTACAATGCCTACCCCAAAGTTAGTTAGGAACTTTAAACATTAGTGGACTGTAGATGGTACGACTTTGAACTTCATCAACCCTACTGTTCCAATAATCTTGTTATAGTCCGAATGAAAATTTTTGTCCATTATAAAGAAATGTATATTCTCTATTCGGCTAGCTGGCCAAGTGCCGATCAACATCTCCACCTTATTGTTCCCAAAGGGAATACTTTCTCACCAGAAAAATCTATTAAAGGTATGTGGTAGGGCTCTAATTGGCTGAGCTTAAAATCCAGATTTTCAAAGCAAGGGTAGAACATAATATCTACCGAGCTACCATTACCAACTAGTACTCTGGAAATAATGATATCCTTCTTTTTGACTTTGATTACTAGAGGATCATCATGGGGGTACAATACTCCTGAAAGATCATTTTTAGAGAAACTGATCACCAGATTATCTTTGTTGACCTTCCTTGGTCGATCTTCTTCAGCTATATTGATTCTCTGTATATAGGAACAAGATTGGGCCTCATTGAGGTAAGCCTTCCTTTCCGCTGTATGATCTCCTCCTCCAGTATCTCCACCTGTAATCATTTGACAATCAAAAGAATCAAAGTTGAGCATGAATACCTCACGTTCTAGTTGCCTATGCTTCTTAGGTAGGTCGGGATCATCCTACCATTAACTTTATGGGTCCTTTTTTCCTCCTCTCTGGGCTGGCAAGGCGATTTTGACCTTTGTCGAGCTCCTTCGTTGTTTTGCTGATCAATAAACTAGTTCAATTCGCCTCTTCGGATGAGATTTTCAATTTCACTCTCCAGGGAAATACAACGATCTGTCGTGTGGCTATAGTCTCTATGAAATTCATAGTATTTGGACTTATCCCTCTTGATAGGGGAACTCCTCAACTTCTTAGACTAACGTACATCTTTGTTATGTTTAATTTTTTCCAAAATATGGTGAATACCCATTGTTAATGGAGTGTAATTGTTGTACTTATTGAGCCGGTCTATAATCCCCTTTTGCTTCGATTCCTTATATTCCTTAAATCTTTGTGTTCCTTTTTGTTCATTTTTTCTTTCTCCTTTTGTCCCCTAACTTCGTTTAGCTGCCATTGCCTCCTTTACATTCATGATCTTTGCTGCTTTTGCCATTAACTCAGTCATTGTCTTTGGAGGATCTTTAGAAAGCGCATAGTATTATTTCTCGGGGAGCAGTCCACTCATAAGAGCTATTATAGCAGTCTTCTCCACATATTCCACAACCTCCAATTTCTCATTGTTGAAATGAGTGATGTAGTCTCTAGTACTTTCTCTTTTCTTTTGTCCCACACTGAGCAAATGAGGTACCCTTTTTACTGGTTTGGACCCAAAGCAAAAGTTTTTAATGAATATCTCGGCCAGTTGAATAAAGCTAGAAATTTTCCCTCGAGGAAGGCTATTATACCAGATTTGAGCAGGACCAGTATTATTCCAGAGAATTCTCTGCACCTCATCTCATCGGGGATGGAATATATGTCAACTGTTGCCAGATATTGCTCGATATGAAGGACAGGGTCAGTCTTTCCATCATAGGGCTTCGATGTTCACAGAGACGAACTTGATCCTGAGAGATAAGAGGTATCTCTATTAGTCCTGTATTGGCTATGTCTACTGCTTCTTAGAGGAGGAGGTGGTATATTTCCACGAGCAGGTAAGGAAGGTGACCTGGCTTGCAAGGTATGCTCTAACTGCCTCATGGTATCTTGCATAACTTCTTGTCCTCTGGCGAGACTGGCCAGAATACCAATCAAATAATTGGGCATTGGTGGGGAAAAAGGAACAGGCGAAATGCCATCGTTTCTGAGGCTTGATTCAGGAATATGAACCATTTAAATGAATGAATAGGTGAAAACGGTTAGAAACACGTTCCCACAGACGACGCTAATATATTAATGCAAAAAACTAGACTATCTCTAATTATTTGATCACAGATAAATAAGTAAATAAGAGACACAAAAGATTTTTAAAGTGGTTCGGCTCAAGGGGAAAAGCCTACGTCCACTAGTATTGCCTTGTGTTTGTTCAGTTATCTCTTGTTTTGCGTCCCATGGATGTAGGGATTATAATGTATTCATATCCCCTGAGGGTGTAACAGAAGTGGAATATTAAAAGATGGAATGCCTCTATAACATAGACATTTACATATGTACAACGTTCATAATGTATACAACTAATGGAGCTTGACAACCCTTGTTGGTCGGCCTTCCTAGTGTTGGTCGGTCTCCCTGGTGTTGAGTGGTCTCCCTAGTGTTGGTTGGCATTCTACACTTCAATCTGATGAATATTCCATGCCGACTAGGACTAATGCCACGACGGATAACACATGTCTATTTTTTATTATTCCCCTCAATAGGATAATTTTTGGTATTAACGGTCATTATCATTTAAATAGAAGAATACATCATAAAAAATATCCATCAATTATAAACAAAAAAAATAATTGATCAAAAATTACAAATCGTAATTGTTCAAAAGCTACGACAAGCAAAATACGGAATAAGACATCACATGAAGACAAAAATCTTAAGCATCTTGCATAGCTTGAGGATTTTGAGAAGTGTTTCTAGCAGCCATGCCAGTTATGGGAATGTCTTATGGATTCTCTTAAAAATTATATTGAGCCACCTTAGAAGCAGTGAGGAAGGTCGACTCGATGGAAGTAACCTTCTCGATCTCTGCAATAGTTTGATCTTCAAGTGCTTGGTCGTCCACCTCCATGGAAGCTTCAACATTGGCTAAAAACATGGCTTCCTCATCGTCTCCCTCCCATTTTTTTGATGACATCGATAATGTCCAGGTGATGTATCATCACCTTTTTCTTCATCTCGTTGTAGCCCTTAGTGAAGAAAGTCATTGTCTCCTCAGAAAAGACATGGGATGCTTTATACTTCTCGATGAAATTTTCCTCAGACTTAGTAAGGGCTTCCTCAGCCTTAGCCGGTGACTCCTCCAAGCTCTGAATTTTAGTTCTATCAGTGCCAACCTACTCTTTGATCTTATTGACCTCCTCCTCGGCCAAACTAAGATCTTTGGTCTTCTCAACCAGCTAGTCATCTTTCTCCTTCATCTCATCACAAGTCTTTTTTAGCTCATCCTCAGTCTTGGTGGACTCTTTATGTAAGCTAACACCCGCTGACTCAAGCTATGGACCTAAGTATGAAGTTATTGGTTCATTTTCTTCTCTTGATCAAAATGTTGAGCATGATTTGCAGCTAGGGGTGGAAATTCGGGCTAGTGGATCGTGTTTAGGCCTGGATCGACACAGACGACTTGATATTATCCAGCACGAACATGACATAACAGGATGTCATATGTTTTTTTATAACATGAACATGATTTGTTAATAATACGACCCAACATGAGTAGCACAATAAAAAAATCATGCTAATTAGGCACGATTGACACAGTCTAACACGATAATCCATCAATTATTGTTAATTTTTATTTGACACGATTGACATGACCTGATACGATAACCCGTCAATTACTCTTTATTTTTATTTTAATAAAAAATGCATTTTTTTAGAAATGATAACAGAAAAATATAAAAAGTAAAAAAAAAATTATATACATGAAAATGGAGTGCAAGGCCTTGAATTTAATAACTTACCCATAAATATGGTAAATTCAAAAAGTTTTTAATCAACTTAATTTATTAAAGTTAATTCATCACAATCTAAAACAACAATATTTTCCAACATAACCAAATCATAATGTAGATAAAAAAGAAAATATTAAATTTCTACAAAGGCTTGAGATTTGTAAGTCTTCAAAAATCATCCCAAATTTCCCACCACCATAAAAAATCATCATTCCATCCCACCATACAAAATCATTCCTATATACAAGGAAAAAATATATTAATGATAATTAAAGGATATAAAGTAAACCTAAATTTAAATAACCAAATAAAATACCTTTCTAGTATCAAATTGAATTACGTCTTTTGTTAGCTCACGCAAACCCAACTCCAAATCTCCTATAAGATAACAATATACTAAATTGTAAGTAACACTCAATAATACTAAAAAAAACAATTCACGATTATTTTGAATTAAGTCAAGTACAAAAACTAACATTTACCTTTAATTCCAACCAACCAATCCCTAATAAATATCGAAGCCTCTGTTGTATCAAATTTAAGTGAGCTGTGGTATTAATCGAGAGAATGACCATCATTACTAAAGGAGGATTCAGATGTAACTGTAGATATGGGAACACTTAATATATTACGTGTCATGTAAGCAAGATCTGGGTATCGATATTGATGAGCTTTATAAAAGCTCAACTTATCCAATTCTTCTTCTAAGCCGCTTCTTGGCTTGGGACTTTTGTGTGGAAGCAAGTGCTTGACTCTCGTATGATGAGAATTCCTAAAAATTATTTAAATAAAAAACATTATAACATACAAAAAAAGCATGTAGAAAAAGAGCATTATAATTAAAAAAAATAGCATTAGAACATAGAAAAACAACATATATATACTGAAAACAACTTTATAATAATTAAAAAAAACATATATACTAAAAAAATAGCTTTATAATAAAAATAACATATAAAAGTGAAAAAATAGCACAAAACTGGAAAAAAACTTTATAATAATAAAAAAGTTACATTTAACATATTTTTGGTGCCTATACTAAGTACAGTAGTATTTTTCTTCTCCCCATTAACCTTCTTACCACCATCAATCGTTGAACTATGATTGTGATCGGCCAATATGGAGAAACTTATATAAAAATTAATGAGTAAAATACAAGTTTGATGTTGGGTATGTATTTCTCGAAAAGATGCAAGTCACTTCATAAAATACTTAAAAAAACTTGAATATTGTCTTTATATTACTCCATTTCACTTCAATTGGACAATGTGTAAAATTTAAGTCACTTAATGCTAAACGAACGGATGCACGACGGTAAAAAATAACACTCTCAATCATAAGAAATGTTGCATTTTACCTTGTGGGAAAATCTGGCCATAATCCTTTCTTAGGGTCTAAATGAACAAACTTTACACATCCATAAACGTTTCTTCCTAACTTGTGAATCTTTGATATATTTAACACACTCTATCACCTTCCTTATTCCTTTATTTATTGCTTTTATCCTATCTTGCACTATTAAATTGAGCACATGTGCACAACATCAAACATTAAAATATTCACCTCTACTTACAAGTGCACCTTCGATATTTAATTGACTCTTTAGCAATTTAACAAACGTATTATTACTAGATCCATTGTCCAAAGTAATAATCAACAATTTCTTTTCAATACCCCACTTAGACAATAAATTTGATATTTGTCCAGTCAGACAAGGAGGGACATAAATTGAATTTTAGAATTCTCTTTTGTAATATCCACTCTTAACCAATAAAATGAGAAGTGACAAACACAAACTCGTCGATATCAATGGGACGACCATGAATTCGAGGTCAAAGAGACCCTACTGTGAACTAATTTTAGCATTTGTTTCAATTTTACCTTCTCCCTTTTGTACATTTTTAAAACGTCGGCTTTAGCGGTGTTTCTTATGATGGTAATTACATCCTCATATAAATAACTAAAAATATCTCGAATACACTCATACTCCATAAATTAGAATGGTAATTCATGCATTGAAATAGGGTCACTAAGTAAATCTCAAAATTGTTCGAGCTCAAATTTTGATGAATGCATTAATAAGTGCCCACGATATTGATTCATCATAAGTTGATCTATATCATTTTTATCCCCCCTTAGACATCTCTTCATATGCCTTTTTAAACTACCAATTCCATTCTTAGATGCACAAGCATACATTTTTTCCATATATTTTACATTTCGCTCTCTATTCACCATAAAAAGTAATTGGAATAATGTTAAAGTAATTCCATACCTCAGACCAATACTCCCTACATTGCTCAGCTTCTTTAACAGTTTTTAGTTTCACCATTACATCAACCACATTATCGTCAACACATGAACTATCACCTTCATTGTCTACGTCCTAGTAAAAAAAAGTTAAGAGGTTATAAATATATCATATACCCAACATCCAAAAATAGTAACACTTACCCAACATCCAAAAATCGTAACAAATAACACCAAAAATGGTACAAGTTCAATAGTATGTTACCCAAATGCATATAACTATCCCATATAACAGTCTGCAAAGAATTTCATATAACAGTCCCAAATGCAAAAGAATTTCATATAATATCCTAATGCAAAGAATTGCACCCAACAAATCGCATTTAATAGTCCCAAATGCAAATAATCACATATACAAATCACATATAATTATGTAAACAAACAAATCCAACAAAAACACATTTAATAGTCCCAAATGCGAAGAATCACATGTGGTAGATTATTGGTACCCAACAAATACAAATCCAACAAAAAATACGAATTATAACAACACCCAATAAAAAAATTGGATATCAATAAATTTATAAAAAGAACATTATACCCGAGGATCCTCATTCGATTGAGCTTGATTGTGTGGTATTTCAGAAAATTTTGCCTTCTTTCTCACATTCACTATGGCTAAGTTTGATAATGGGGGCTTGGGAAAGGTTTGCCATTTTTCCTCTATCTGTGGTGCTAAAATGAGCGAAAGTCGGGAGAAGAAGGAGGTTCTAAGAAGAATCTGATAAGAGAGGAATCTGGCACAGGTAAAAGAAGAGAGAAGGAGAGGCACCACTTAGAGAGAGAGAGAAGAGAGGAATGAAAATGTTGTTAGTTATTTTAAACTTTTTTTATACCATGCCTTTATTATTAGTTTTTTATTTTTTATAAAGTAATAGGATATTCTGGGGTTATTTTTTTAAACAGTGGTGGTAATCTAATCTCTTATAAAAGGGTGTTAATTAGGCCATAAATGGGCTTTATTTGGGTTAATTAGGGATATATTTGGTTTACTTATCGGGTTCTAATTAGGATAAAAGTAGCCAATTTCATCTCAATTTTTTGACACAAACACGATACGACCCGCTACCGTGTCGAAAAAACCTGGCCCGAACATGACAAGCCTTGTTGATTTTATGCTAATTTTGTGTTGGTTTGTGTCATGTTTTGGTGTCGTGCCAAAAATTTCCACCCCTAGTTTCATCTACAATGGATTTTTCCCAGAGAATTGTGGCCTCCATGACTCCCTAAAAAAGAAGTGAAAGAGGTCAACCAAGAATATAAAACTTGCAAAAATGAAGTAAATGTTAAATCTTACCAAGTACATCTTATGGTGATTAAGGGTTCATAAGGCATCAGAGTTTAGACCCTAGAGGAACTTGGAGTCAACAATGTGCCCACGATAGTTGAGCACATCTCAAGCATTGTCCATATGATGGACAATAGAATCTATGTCCTTCTTCATTGCCTCGCCAATGATGGACGTTTTATGATCCCACCAGTTTATTCCACTATAGTGTAACGAAAGGATATACCAGTATCCTTAGGCCACCGATGAGAAGATTGCCTATCAATTATTACATTATCCAGGTTAGACCCTGACACCTTTGACTCTTCTAGCCTTGGGTGTTTCGAATCATATTAGGAGATGGAGCCATCTATTGGCCTTTTATTTCCGATAGTTGGGGGATCAGTAGTACTAATGGGACCAACGAAAGTCTAATTAGCAGGAACCTTTCCTTTTTTTTTTCTGAGCCTCAACTTTGGCATTATTTTTTGCCTCAATCTCAGCTTTCTATTGAGCCTTGGCCTCAGCTTTAGCTATTTTTCTTTCCTTCTCTACCTTTTTATGGCGAATAGCCCTAAGGTCTTGACGATCAGTTTATTTGGGAGGCATCCCTGCGAAGGTTCCACATGAAAAGTTAAGGTTGATAAGGTATAAGCTGCACGAAAAAATAAAGCAGCCAGTAAAATTTTAAAGGAAGGACGAACTAATACTTGTGAAAACTTTCCATATACCTTTATCAACTTCTTAATCGGTCTCAAGTTCGGCCTCGATTGGAACTAAATGGCCAACTTCATCTAGGTGTTGGGGTTAAGCTCTTCCTGAATTGGGAGGTCTATAATAACCAAGATCTGTGAACTTATTCATGCTAAAGACTCCCTAAAAAATAGAAGGATCTTCCACACATTCTTTGTTAACCATATGCTTGAAAACGAAAGTCAACTTGGGAGTAACCTTCTCTGAAAATGAGCAAGCGCAAGTTACGATACGAATTAACTAAGAAAGACGAAAGAGGAAGAGTGAAAGTATATATACTAATTAAATTTGACCCACTCCATTCATAAGGAACACTGATAGATTGATCTCTTTCATTTAGGCTAAACTCCTAATTACCCTCAAGAATAAAAATTTATGTTTCCATTTTTGGTTGCTAATCTGAGATACCCTCACCAATTTCAGGTCATATTTCATAAGGGAACATAATAGTACCCTGGAGCCTTTGCATTATCTTTTATCTCATATATAAATGTAAACACCTCCTCAATAATGTGAAACCTCGGGTGCTACCTCCAATAAATTATCGATCCTAGGATCATCCTATATGCATCAGGGGCAGTTGGGTTGGATCCACTCCATAACCGCTTAAAATCCCTCTTATGATCGGATGAAGAGAGAGAGGAACACCAACCTGTATAGCCCATACTGGAAAGCAACTCATCATCTAAACGTCGATTATAGACTTTTTCCTTAGGGTCAGGAAACCTACACGTTATGCCTAAGCGGATATTGTGCATATCCTCCAACTCCAAGAACTCATCTTCGGAGATATCATAGGCATAATAATGGGCCTCTGTGGCCACAACATCGTACAAAATCTCATAGACATAAGTGCTCTCTTCCTCAATTAGGATGACCACATGTGAACTAGTAGGCCTAGAGTGAGATCCAAATGCCATAGCCTCTTCAGGAGAAGTTTGAAGATTGATGATTGATACCTCAGAGGTCGTATCAACATAGTTCTTACCTCTGATTGACAGTTGGCATCTTCAGAATGGGTAGATCCTAAAAATTCAGACCTACTATATTGAACACTCGGGGTTGAGTAGCCACCCGAATAGAAGATGGACTATAGGGTACAAAGTTTAGGGGATATTTGTCATCTTTAGGACGAATTATTTACAAAGGGACTAGACTTCTCGCCTCAAAGAATTTAGTACAACTCTCATTAAACTCACGAATTCGATTTAATACCCTTTCAATTCATGAGGCCTCACTCATAAAGAGTAGGTTTTGAGAAATGAAAAGGATTTGGGGGTTGATTACATTAGGAAGAAATATATTTGGGTGACAAAACCTTGAAAATTTAAAAAAACCTAAATTCTAAGAAATCCTAGGCCAACCAACTCAATGGCCACCTAAATCGACATATCCACTAACCATAAAAAACATTAACAATATTCAAATATTTGTAAGCCAAAAAATAAAGAAATTATAAAAAGCCCTAAAAATTAGAGGGAAAGGGGGAATGTGATACCTTGAACTTTGAACAACAAGGAACGATATAAAAATCCACTAAGACTAGATAACAAACATTGAGAAAAGAAAATATTACCAACATAAAACATTTTAGATAAAAATGCAACCAAAAATAGTGTAAACTAAGCAGAAAGTGAGCGGAGAAGAAGATGTTTTGAAAAATCAAAAGTCTATTCTCTCTCTATAGATTGCGTACAAAAATGGGGTTGTGGAAAGGTTGAAATGATTTCGGGTTAGACTTTTATACATTTGAGGCAAAAATCATCAATTTTTTAAAACGTAGCCTGACATCTGCATAAAAAAGACAGCTAATGCTTCAAAACTATGCTCGCGCTACTCTAGGCACATGCACATTAATTATGACTCGCCACCACTATTTATTTTTGACATGTGGAAGCCTCATGACTAGATTATATTCCAAGAATATATAAGTAAATGTGCTCGGTCATGGATGAGCCTATGACTTCTCAAGCTGAAGAAAACACGAGTCGGTGACATCATGCGGTTAAAACTTCACTCACCTAATTTGTTTTGCACCTACCCAAAAGATGCAACACATCAGAGAATTTTCTACACGTTACAATTGTGAGCAAAGTCTTGGGGAAATTGTTATACCATAAATATGGGATAACTCGTGGACCAATCAGAAGAGGACACATGGACTTGTATATCAGCGAGGATGAGGTCGGCCCCAGATAGAGGTCGTCTCGACCAGTTTTGACTAAATAGTTTACCCCATTAATTAACTCTATTAACTAATACTGATAGTTTAATCTGTTATAACAAGCATGTACTACATGACTAGATGAAGTCAACAACATTTATTACACGTGCACATGAAGAATATATACAAATATTCTCCCCCATATGATAATAACTAACTTGTGATTTTTCTCTTACCATGTATGTAAAGAGTACTCACTTAACCTATAAAGGTGAGCCAAATGTATATCCCTTTTCTCTCTTTCCTCTAGAAGCCTATAAATAGCACACATCACCACCCACATTTGCGGGGATCCAGTATTTTTCTTACTGTTATGATTCCCAATATTAACGAGAACTTGAGAGCTTCACTGTTGTACTTGTTAATGACTTTTGCCCAGTAAACTAATATAATTAAAGTTGCACAAGTGGATATTGGCGCCATTTTGGTCTGAAGCACGTAAATTCGGTTCTTATTATTTTTCTCTCATTTCTCTACGATTTTCTTTAGTGTTTATATTTAAGTAGTTTAGATATCTTATTTGTAATTTGTCGATAATTAGTATATTCTAGAGAATACAATCCATATACCAATTTTAGGTGATAACAAACATGAAAACAACTTTTTATCGTAACATCAATTTTTATAAATAATATTCCTTGTGGTATTTTCATAAGGCTTTATAGATCTTTTATTTCTAAAAGCATTATACAAAATATGTGTGTTTAAAAAAATGTTCAAACTGATAGATCAGAATGAATCGAACTGGATCGAGCCAAAATTATTAGTCATTTTTTAATCGATCGGGCCCATTTTTAATAAACTGATCTATTCCGATTCGATTTAAGATTCACATAAAAGCATTGGTTGGGAGCAGACCAAACTAGTTCTCTCTTTCATGTATTTAACGATGATAATTTGTGTGTGTGTGTTGGGGGGGGGGAGGGGGGAGATAAATATCACAACCATTATTTTGCCTAATATAGTATTTAATGCATAATGTAAGAGTATGTACTCATGTTACCTAATTCATTTGTGTTGTCTAATTCCGATTCAAAATATACTTTATGTCTTTTATTTTTTAGATTGTTCCAACATGGCTTCACATCATGTCATTTTCCAAAAGGCTTCATCAAACTCACCCAAAAATCTTTCATGTTCACACTTTTAAAATGCCACTTTAGGTCGAGGTAAAAAGTCTTAGAAGAATTGAACACTTTTCTCATATGAGATTAGTACACTTAGGTCCATTGCAAGCAATTTTATTACTGTAAAATCAGGATAAAAAAGTTAAACAACTAGGTCCCTCAAACACCCATTTACCTAATACTTTTTTTGAAGTGCGTGTGAGCGTCACCCACCCCCACCCCACCCTATTTTTGGTGCTCCATAAGCCCCTCGTGGAACCTCCCACGACTTCATCAGAGCTTTGATAAGGGGATGACAGAGATCCGATAGTGGGGGTGGGGTGGGGTGGGGAGGGGTAGGTGCCACTAGTGCAAACTTTTAAAAATAAATGAGTATTAGGTAAATGGGTGTTTGAGGGGACTAGGTGTTTAAAAAAAATCATCCCGGCTTTAGAGTAATAAAATTGATTGTGAGGGACCTAAGTGTAAATGCCCCTATTCATATTCATATTAACTTTACGTTAATTGTAAAATCGATTTATGTTTGTGTTGCTATGGTTCTTTTTGTATTTTTGATGTAAATATTCAATATATACTTTTCATATACAAATATAGTTGTAAGAAATATTGCATAAGTATATCATGTGCATTTTCTATTAAGCTTAAAAAATACATATCTTTTTGTTGACCTTTACATGATATGAGTTGTTTGCAGTTAAATCGCCACACTGAACACTTACTTTGCGACCTCTATTGCTGCAGGTTCACGTCCATGAAGCTAAACTCCACATTAACGAAGGTTCATGGCTGGTCGTGAACTTTGTTTGGAAAAGTAATTTTTTAAAAATATATTTCTACTTTTCATGGAAATCTGCAAGAAAACAAGTTCTATCCATATCTTCATGGTACTTAGGTACCATAATCTTAGTGATGAGGTCACTCCCACTTGTGTTCCTTATCTTTTTTGATAATGTTGATAATGAAAATAGATGTATATGGAGTTTACCCCCATTATCATAATCTTTGTCAAAATTTTAATGAGAAAAAATATTAGAATGTTTAAAGAGAAAAAAATATTGATTAAAAGGATTTTTCAAAAGTCGAGTGTTTTTTATTTATTATAAACTCTAGATAGAAATTTATTTTGCTTTTCATCTCCATTTATCTATTTCCATTTTGAGATTTTTTTTCAAACTCTTACCAAAAGTCCTATTGAAGCATAAAAAATTCTCCTTTATTCTTGAACAAATATACTTACGAAGGTACTATAATCACGTGGCACTAAGAGAACTACAACAATCAGGTCTCTCGAAGACTAAAAAGTGGATAAGGATGAATCCAAGGAGATGATAAGTGAATGTGTTCGGATACAATTTCTCTATCATTATACAACTCTAAGGATAAGATCAAGGATGACGAATGATCACTATGAGAAAGATATTAAACCCTAAGACATTTATATAAATAGCCATGACCCTAATGTTCTATGGTATTGATTTACACATTATTATATCCATAACTTGGACTCTTATCTAACAACCCTATCATTCTAAGTCGCCTTCTTCTTATCCCAATAATAAGACTCTGAAGTGAAGATGTAGACAAACTGACCCGTTGAACCACACATATATGTGTGTTAATTTTTAATACTACACTTATATTTGGGTCAAATGGTATTTATCATTATTGTAGGATTAAAAAAATTTCACCGTTTGTGGGAAAATATAGTTTAAGTCTCCACCATTAGAGAATACCAGCCCTCATCCAATATGAGTATCCCCTAGTCTTACCATTCCCATGCCGAGAGTCGTGTTCGATAAGAAGTTTGAGTTGTAAGGAAGGGACAGACTCCTTCATAGGTCCCCTACCTCCTAGTGATACAAGTTATAGGGGATTCATACCATGGAGGTTTGGACCTAGCCTTTAACACCCCATATATTTTTCCATTTAGGGTAATCAGATCATGACCCAAATTATGTAGGTCCTTAAAATTAAATACCATGATAGAAATATGAGACAATAAATCTTTCTTTTTCCACAAGATTCAATTCAAGATAATCCAACGAATATAAATCATTCACCATAATATCCATCACTATACAAAATAAAGTCAACTCCAAATATATTAAAACTAAAATGAAATAAAGTCAACTACAAAATCTATCCCCCTAATAAAACAAAAGCAATCGTGGAGGCAAATGACCCATCAAATCCAAAATAAATGTCTCATAAATAAATGAATTAAAAAAATTAAACTAATGCAATAAATTAACTCTTTTTGAAAGTCCGCTATCTCCAACTATATAGCTACCCAGCAACTTAACATGAAATGTTAGTCAAAAGCGACATGTCATGTCCCACTACAAAAATATCTACTACTCTTCCTATTATATCCATTTCCCTTTTTTATTAGCCCTACTCATACTCATGATATGCCTAACATCCTAACCTATCAAATTCAAATCCATCACTATAGCTCGTCAGCCTAATTCTTGTTAGCTCACATATACCGTGATGTTCTCCACACAAGGCACATCATTATAAATAGTTAGCGTAGGTGCCACAATCATCTTAATGTCCTCTCCAAACTAGACATTGGATATACTCGTGATGCCAACATAAACTGTCAAAGTAGCCAAGAAAGTATGGGTCCCACAATCATCGTAATGGTCATCTTGTCCACACCCGCACATACCATTACGGATAGCAAAACATCTCTAGTACCCATTTATTATCTTGGTATTAGTTATCTTTTCTTTATCACGTTTTCATTATTTATAATTATCCCCCACCTATAATCTAGGCATCATAACTACATTCTATCCCTAGTCCCATACCTAGAGATCACCAAACTATAAGTATCACCTAGTACCTCCCTAAAAAAGAATACCCCAAACAAAATCACCACCTAGCCTCATGCCTAGGATAAAATAACATAACGTTATACTACTGTAACACCCCATAATTTTGAGGATTTAATATTTAATTATTTTTGGTAGATATACAAATATTTAAATTGGAGAAACTTAAATTTTTGATTTGGAGAATTTATTTGAGTGGGAAGAATTATTTATAATTGGCGACTTTAAGTTAAATTGTTCGAATTAATGTATGTCGCATTTTGAGGTCGAAATTTGGAAATGTTATAAAGTATTTTGGATGATAATTCTGAGTGCGCAGTTGAGTCCGAATGGGTCGAGATAGTCAGAAAAGAGTACCCGGGGGTAGTAGTCGGGTCTCGGAGCATTTTTGGGAATAATCGGGCCCACACGGGGTGATTCAGATAATTTTAATTAGGCCCATGTGGCCAAAAATGGGATTAAGGGTTTTTAAACTAATTGCGGGAGTTGTTGAACGACATTTAAAAATTCTAAACCTAGGGTTTGAAAGAGACACAGAGGAAACGAATCTAAAAGCAAATTGAGAACCTTTTTGGAGACAAATTAAGGGACAAATTGGGTGTTCATCATCAAACCATTTTCTACACCAACGGATCAGACTCTACGAACAATCAGAGGCAAGTGGTTAACTGTTGTAATTTTTAAATTATGATATTCAATTCATATCATAGTATGTGTATCAAAAATCTATTTTGGTTATGGGTTAAATAGCTAAAAAGGGGTTTTCCGGATTTGATTAGTATATGTAGATTTGAGACTAAATTAATGGTGAATATGGATATGAAATTCCTGGAATCAATTGTAGGATTCTAATTAGTAAGTATTGGTGACAAATTTTGAATCAGTGGGACGAATTCATATCTCCGTAGGATAAACCCGGGTGAGACCCAATTCGGGAAAAGTTTGGGATTTTGATGAATTGATGAATGATTTAAGTAATCTAGGAAGTTTAGAATATATTTTTATGTAAATGAAATGTTTGTTGTGATTGGGTAAGGGTTTGGAATGAAAATAAAAGCTTGAGGGTTCATCCATGGCCGAACAGAAGGCTGGAGAAGACGATGACCTAGTCGATCGACCCAGGGGGATCGATCGATCGATGATACGAAATTTTTGGCACTGACGCCAGTTTTTAATTACATGGGAGATTTTCATTGAAAAAGGGTCTTGGGCTGATTTAAATGATGAAAATTAAATAGGGGCATGACTCTTGGTACTTTTAGGTAAATATTGGGTTTTGGGAGAAGGTAATGAGGGTCAAGTTATGAATAAATTTCGGGAAATATTAAGATATGGGCCAAGTGAGCGAGTCTAGGTATGTTGGTTGAGTGACACAAGGTAATAAATTAATTAACGTGTAAATTAATTAAATTATAGTCGAATCATAGACTCAGACAAATATTATATAAATTAATGCGTAAAGTATTTATATTAGAGTCGGACCATAGACTCGGGGGAAATATTATATTAATTGATGCGTGAATTGAATAAATTAGAGTCGGGCCATAGACTCGGGTAGATGATAAATTAATAAGTGAGAAAATTAAATAAGTTGAGTCGGGATAGAGACTCGGAAAATTTCAGGCTAGTGTTACGAGTTTTTGAGTACACGGTAAAGCCGGGGTTTATATTATATATATAAGGTGTGGTGATAGTATATATATATATATATATATATATATATATATCTGTGTGTGTGTGTGTGTGTGTATATTGCGTGTGCTATTAAATATTAGTGACTAGATATTTAATTAATTTATATATTCTAGTACTATGAAGGGAGGTTGCGCGATGTGGGTGAATCCCCTAGCTTGAGGAGTAGGGTGAGTATATCCCCAGGTCATAGCGTCCGGTATATGGGTGAGGGGCTTGTCTCACTTTCAGGGAAGGAATATGACCGCCTCCACTACGTCTATATTTTTGGGCCAGGTTGGTGAGCGATTCCAACTTGGGTAACTAGGTTATATGAGCACACCTAGTGAGATAACACTTTAGAGGGAATCATTCGGTGAGGGTATACTCGGAGGGATGGATATACATATGAATTATGTGTGGATATTTTAGTAAAGGTACGTATATAATGAAATGTAATATTATATTCGGGTCATAATATAGTGTGTAATGTACTTACTTTATATAACTTGTGTCACGTTTATATGATATTATTTAAAAGGAATTAATTAAGTCAATTGGTGAGATAAATTATAACCCATGAATTACTATACTCGGGTTAGAGTAGTATGGCAAAGGGAGATTACACCAGGACTAGTTGGACGGGGTAGTACAACTAGGTGGGGTTAAGGTAACCGTCAGGTGTGCACATTAGTGGAGGGGTGAGTATGTCCTCAAGAGAGTGCGACACTAACATAAATATGAAGCGCATTCATATATTTTTAATTACTGCAGTTAATTCACTTGAAAAATATTTTCAAAATGTTTTGGGTTATAAAATTATTTTCAAAACCTTTTAGGTGTCCATCCAGAGGGATGCCAGACTTGATATTCTATTCCAGGGACACGGAGCTGCGGCACATGTGGATGCTAACTGGAGTTTGGATTAGACGCATCGTTCCTTCCTTCCTAGAGTAGTAATCATTTATTAGTTTAAGTTTTACTACGGGCTTGTCGCCCGGACTTTTCAGTATAGTTTTTAGATTTATTTATTCAGGTGTTGGATGTTTGTATTGGACTATTTACTTTGGTGACCGATAGTTTATTCGGCATGTAGTTTTATCTATTTATTTATTCAGTTGATTTAATTCAGTCGTGGTGTATAACTCATATTATCTTTCCGCATGTTATTGCTTGTTTAATTAAAAAGTTAAAATTTGGCACCAACTTTTTGAAATACTAGGTGGTTAGTAAGTTTTAAAAAGGTTTTCGATAGTGATTCTAAGGATGAACCAACTGGGATTCATGTTTTAATTTGGTATAGGACTGATCCCCGGTATTTTATTAGGCGGGGTGTCACAACTACCTAGCCATATACCTAAGAAATACCCAAACGTATAAGTGCACACTCCATAGTCCCATACCTTAAAAATCCCAACAACAATTAATATGGCTACTCTCTAGTCCCCTTTCATGCGTAATAAAATAATTATATCTTGTGTTAAAAGATTTCTACAAAATGTCCGAACAGGTTACCCAAATCCAATATTTCAATACAAGTGATAATTTATCAAATTAAATTATAAACTGATTCGAACATGTGTATTAATAATTAATTAATACATTTTACATCACATTAATTGTCTACGTGATTTTATAAATCAACACATATCAATGAATTATATATTTTAATTGACACGTGATTATCCCAGCAGCCTAAAATAACAAGATAGAACAATCTAAGCATGCGATATTTCAAGTCTTCCAACCAATTTTAAAAGCTTATTAGTACAAATTTATAATTAGGTTATCACTTTTCCTTATTAAGTCACTACTCTTATTAAGAAAACTTGTGTATTTAAAGTTTAGGAAACATTTAACTTAAATAATAACAATAGTGACAGTCTTGCCTGAAAATTAGTCTTCTGAAAATTATGAGTTCACGAATGCATTCATCTCGCGAAAATAAGGAACTTTCACTCGTGGCCTTCTTGAAAATATTGATTTAAAACCTCCCAAAATTGAGTTGAAGTTTTGTTTTAATGGAGTTGTTGGGTTAAAATATAAGGGTGTTGTAGCTTCCTACAGTGGTGTTTTAGAAAAGAGTTTTATTTGAGGAAAAGTGGTTTGTGCGTGCCTTTATAAAAAGAGAGATAAGTTCCTTTTAAATATTCAACCTAAAAGAGTACGAAACTAACACAATACCTATTGGCTAAGATAGGAAAATAAGAAAAGAAAAGGAAAAAAATAATAACTCACGTACACTAAAAAGAAAAGGAGACCAGTCACCCCCTCCCCATTCACTCAAGTCGTTATATCAGCAAGAGTGACCCGCATTCATGGGTGGGTAAACGAGGTAGAAACTTAGGTCTAGCCCACACGCCCTCTCTCTTTCTCCAGATGATACCAAATTCAATTAGGATAACAAAATTAAGATCCCCCACTTTTCAAACCCTCTAATGCCACATACAACTATACTCATTAGATTCTTTCAAAGGCCAAAAGACTTAGGTTCAAAGAAAAATATAAAATGACTAATATAACTTTGAGATTTAATCAAATTACCAATTTACTAACTCTTTAAGTGCACTAAAAATTCATTTAATTCACCAAAAATCACCAAATTAAATTTAAATAAAATATTTCCATATAAATCCAATTCCAGTCAAAATAATCTTTTCAATTAATCCATGCAATCAATTAATCAATGAGGTTAACAAAATTATGTGGCACTACATAGCCGTCAACGTAAGACTCCCTCTGTGAAACCTTCTCCAAGAGTGCAATGTCACATCTAGTTAACTCCTATAAAGAACAATTGAACGAATGGAATGAGGAAATAACTCGATTAAAGAGGGAGCTAACCGAGTAGTATAAGGTACATGGGTCTAGTTACCATAATCTTAAGCATCACAATTAATAGAGAACATGATCCCCCAAACTCCCTTAGGTGGGCCATAACGGAAGAACCTCCAGATCAAGAAGTCAACGTGTACCTCCCGTGATCTAATTTCCCTCACTTGGATTATGATTTTGTATGTAAGGCTACTAAATACATCCCAACATGAGTTCGACCATTAAAGTCCAATTTGACCATAGTTCATCCAAAACCAGGCCTCTAGAAAAGAACTTCGGTAGTGACGATTAATGAGAATTCAGTAAGAATGAGTTAGATAAACTTCTGAACCCTAAATTGACATGCACATCAAAGGATCTTTCCAAGAAAGCTTTGTGTCATGGATCAACATCCCCTTTCACCATTAACATAGAGACATCAGATCCCTCGAAGAAGTTTTATGTTCTAAAGATCACCACGTACGATGGAAAGGTAGATCCAATTCACCACATCAAAAACTAACGATAATCCATGTCCCTGTGGAGCCATCATGATGACCTCACGTGCCGCATTTTCCCCTCAACTCTAGGAGAACTTGGTTCTAGATGGTTTGAAAAACCAACCCCTAGGCCAATATCTTATTTTAGGAAACTGGCCGAGCAGTTCATAACTCGCTCAGTCACTAGTGGTAAAGTTATGAAGGAAGATGAATCTATAATCACCCTTAAACGGAAGATAGGGGAGTCCTTTAAGAATTATACACACCGATATTGAGAGACCTTTGAGGGATGATCAAATATGACAACTAATGAGAATTCTTACCAAATAGTGGAAACTTTTTAAATGAGTTGATTTACAAGATCCTTCCTCGAATAAAGGACAAATCATTCTTTAAGAATATGCCCAGGATGGACAGTGACCCAAATAATAAGGACATCTATTTTAGGAGTACTTGTCGCCAACATCATGGCCATAAGATAGAAAATTATAAGATATACAAGAGACACCTAGAGGATCTTATCCAGGTCGGTGACTTCGAAGAGCATATTGGTGGTTATAAGACAACATCCTTAACACGGATCAATGTAATACATAAGAAGGACGACAATGATGAACTCCCACCATCAGAGTTAATCATAGCCATACATGGCTATATTGATCCCTCCTAGTGCAAAAGGAAAAAACTAAGGGAAATGGTGAGGATTGTAGCCAGTGTGCAGGAATATTTCCAAGTGGAAGTATCAATGCTCATCCTTACCAAGTGAGAACAAAAGTACATTGATATTGATCAGGTAATCATGTTCTCCAATAAATATTTGGTTAGTGTTAACTTCCCCATAAGGATGCATTGGTCCTTACTCTCTGGGTGGCAAACTTCAACGTAAAAAGAATACTAATCGGTCGAGGAAGTTAATCGAGAATCATGCATGTCAATTTGCTGCAAAAATTGGATACAATGTCAAGGATTTGGACATGAAGGTTGGTCCTCTAATCAGTTTTAATGGTGATGTGGTAACTCTAATAAGGAAGAGCAAGCTCCCGATTAAGGTCATCCCTATCAATTGGGAAATTAAATTTCTTCTAATTTAATTGGATTCGCCCTACAATGCCATCCTAAGAAGAGGATATCTTCATGCCATGAGACTCTTACTATCTTTAATTCATTAAAAACTCAAGTTTATGATTGACAAGGGTGTCGTCAAAGTTATTGGCGATTAGGTAGTAGTGTACAAAAATGTTGTCACTACAATTGAGAAAAATAATCTCAATCGAAGAAGAGTTATGATAATGATGATTTAAAAAGCGATCAACCTAAAAGGAACTCGATCGGGGGTGAAAGAGACTAGACTGGTCCCTGCTGACTAATGGTGGAACCCATAATCGTTCCTCTTGAATCATCTCAACTAGAAAAAACCTTCTTTATTGGTTATGAATTGACAAAAGATGAGTCATATACACTCATTCACTTTCTTAATATGAATGCGTACATGTTCACTTGGAAGCCTTATAATCTACCAATAATTTATCCATATATTTCTTGCCACTGATTACACGAGGATCTTATGTCTCTCTAGTCAAGTAAAAGAATAGAAAGTCAACTCGTGAGAAATTCAAAGCAATAGAGAATCTACTTCGTGCCAACTCCTTCACAGAGGTTCAATTTGTGGATTGGCTTTCCTAAACCATTGTGATAAAAAAGAAAAACGAAAGGTGGAGGGTTTGTATTGAATTCACAAACCTCAACAAGTCCGATCCAAAGGATAGATTTCCTCTCCCCAAGATTGATAAGCTTATTGACTCCACAGTAGGTCATCAATGCATGAGATTTATGGACGTTTACCCAGTCTATCATTAGATACCTTTGTTGGGATATGATCAAGAGAAGACCTTCTTCATCACAACTCTAATTAATTACTATTGCAAAGTCATGCCTTTTAGCCTCAATAATGTTAGGGAAATGTACCAACTACTTATAAATAAAATGTTCAAGAAGCATATCAACTCAACCATAAAGGTTTAGATTGACGATATGCTCATTAAAAGAAGATATTAAATTTACTATATCAAATATCTCTCCAGCACATTAAAAATCTTGAGAGACTACGAAATGAAATTTAACACCTCTAAGTGTGCCTTCAGAGTCAGTTTTGTAAAGTATCAGAAATACTTGGTATCACAAAGTGGGATTAAAGCCAATCCATACCATATCAAGGTTGTTTAAGATATAAGTAATTCGACTATTGTTAGAGTCATTTAACTCCTTATTGATATGTTAGCCACCCTTAACCAGTTCACATCGCGGTCATTCGATAAAATTTCATCCATTATTTTTGGTCTTAAAGAAAAAAAGTACCTCAATCTAGACACATGATTGAGATTAAGCACTAGAAAAGGTCTAAAAGTATTTGGGGTATCCTCTGTTGTTATGAACACCAATTAGTGGAGAGAAGCCCCACTTGTGGCTTGCCTTGTCTCGATATGAAACTAGCAAAGCATTAATAGGGAATCGAGATGGAGAACAGTTGTCAATCAACTACATCAGTCACAGTCTCTTTGAATCATAAAGGATATACATTCCCATTAAAAATTTAGCACTAACATTTGTAACATCTTCAAGAAAGTTATGCTATTACTTTGACGCCAAGATAATAGTCATCTTGACTATTTTCTCGCTCAAAGAGGTATTAAAAAAGGCAGATATATCCAATAGGATGAACAAGCGGTTGTTAGAGTTGGCCCAATTTGGCATCATTTATAGGACCCAGACAACCATTAAGGGTAAAGTTTTAATAGACTTTATTATTGGGTGCCCAACAACCCTAGAAGGAAAGGCCATTCTACCTAACCCCATTTTAGAGATTCTTAGCCTACGATAGGTAGATCAAGAGAAGAAGTGGAGGTCATTTGTTGATGGAGCATACAATGAGCGAGAAAATGGTGTGGGAATTTCCTTTATCACTCCACAAGAGTGCCTCATTGAGCATGCAGTTTGGCAATGATACCAGGGATTCAACAATGAAGTGTTATACGAGGCCATGATACTTGGCATGCAAAGGGAGATTACAATGGGAGAACAAGATATTATCATAAACTATGATTCATATTTAATTCCTAACCAACTCAACAAAAAAATAAGAAGCAAAATATCCGCTCGCTTTTTAGGATTACGCAAGAATAATCCTAAAGGCTTTTAAACCATGGTCAATAAAACGGTTTTCGAGGAACTACAACAATTACTCTGAAATCTTATATACATCGTCATCAATGATTGACATTAACTTTAAAATGATGATTGAATTAGATTATGTCATCCGAACAAGAATTGATGATCCAAAGATAACCCCCCCCCCCCCCCCCATATTATGTAGGTCTATTCGGTCCCATCTTGGATGGACCCTATCATCTCCTATCCAAAGAGTGGAGATTTTCCTTAAGATGGTAAAGAATCTCATAAGCTAAAGATCCAATCGATAAGGTTTTGCCTTAACTCCTAGGAAAAAAATTACCGACGATCATTTACAGTCCCTCTACTCAAGTGTGTCCACCATGATCAAACCGAAGGTATTCTCAATGACATGCAAGAACACATTTGCGAATCCCATGTAGGAGGAATAACACTCTCTTATAGAGATATCTATCATTAATATTTATCACCTTTCATGTAAAAAATATGTTATTCAGTTTGTCTTCAAATATGCCAAGTACCAAGAATATTCTCCTATCATCAAATAATCGTCCGACGACTTCAACCCTCTCACAAGTCCATATAATTTGCCATTGTGGGACCTTTGTCTATAGAACCTGGTAATAAGAAGTACATGATAATTTTCACAGACTAATTCATTCAATGAGTGGAGAAATGATCATTAAATCATATCAGAGAGTTTGATGCCAGATGATTTGTGTGAAGGAATATGATCACCAGATTTAGTAATCATATAACTTTGGTAATCGAAAATTGAACCCATTTTAACAATGATTGTTAAGGGATTTTTATGAAGAATATTCGATCCGGATTCACTGTGTCTTAGTGGTCTTCCTATAATGAAATGAAAAACAAAAATTACCAGTAAAACCCTGCTCACCAGGGTCAGGCGTTGACTAGAGAATGCAAAGGGAATATGGTTGGACGAACTCCCATCAATCCTCTGGGCCTATAGAGCAACTCGTAGATTACCTATAGGAGAAACCCCACACGCCCCAACAGAAAAAATAGAGTAAATTAGCCTGCCAACTCTAAGAACTGAGATCTTTAAGGAAGACCAAAACGACGATCGCCTAGCTCATGAACTTGACCTAGATGAGGAACGAAAGGAGTAGGCTGTAACACCCCGCACATCCGAAAAGAGACACGCAGTGTGCTACTATGTTAAAAACTAAACTAAAAACACCCACAATAAGTATAGAGCATCTATATTCCATAAAATAAACATAACAAATCCATAAATTATTACACTTACACAATAATTACAATAATGTTTCTCTCGAAATACAAAATTCTTCAACTAATTACACCACCAATTTATACATCAAAAAAATAAATCTTCTAATCCATGCTCTAAAATAAACCTCCAAATAAGACTTAGCGTCCTAATCCACGCTAACCTGCAACTAAAAGAAAATACGAAAAAGTACACAATATGACAGGAATAGATGCTCAAAAATAAATAGCACGCTGAATAAATCGCAACAATACGAATCCACATATACGAATCAAATGTGATACTCAAGCATTGTACCAATATTAATTTATCAACAACACATCAATGAGTCAGCAGGCCCCACCTCGCCTCCCCTAGGCATTCTCAAGCCATATATCGGATTTTGGACAATCGACGGGTGTCCATTCTCCGTGTCATCTTAAAATCTCATGACACGATGCCCAAATGAATAATTAAATATCTCAATTAATCAACACAATAGATTCCAATAATTATTTTAGAATTTTCAAATGAATATCACAATTCAACATGAGTTCAATTAACACATGAACAAATAGAATACTTTCGAGAGAATTTAGGAGCATATTGTGTAAGTCCTGTACCTCAAAATCGTTACATGAATCATCATATATATTCTATCTTAAAATCAGATTGCACCATCACATTTCCCTCGCAAAAAATAGTCAAGTCACGTTTTAGCTCCAACACAAAATAACCCCCAATAGGCCTCCAAATCTATGGTTGAATGATGAAGGAAATAGGGATAGGATTTGTAGATGAAAGAGAATAATTTTGGAGAGGTCTTCTGGTTGAAAAGTTGATGAAAAAGTGATTTTAAAAGCCAAGTCACGAATTTATTGTGATATATAAAGGATTAATAGTTTGATTAAGAAAAAGAGTTCTCATAAGATATAAACACTAAAAAAACATTCCGGACGATCGAAACATTGAAATTGCCTGAAATTTGGGGGTGTAGTAATTAAAGACGAAGGGAAGCTGCACAAAAAATTTCAGCTCGATCGGACGGTCGAATATTTTTATATATATATTTTTAGAGAGTTTTATGATTTGAGGACTCTTTTAAACGCCCCATGACTTATACATACTCATATTAGGAATCTTGTAATCTAGCTTTCTGAATTCCGAATATAAAAACCAATATATTTAATTATTAAAAATAATTAAATCCAAAATTTTATTTTTCTCCGATTTCCAAAATAAATTTAAAAATTCCCATATAAAAAATCCGGGTTGTTACATACTTCCCCACTAATAAGAAATTTCGCCCTCGAAATTCAACGTAGCCTAACGCTCGAAAATAAAATGACCTGACTCCGATATAATAAAAGATTATTAAGATATTTTCATAAATAATATTAGTGATGTGACACATTTAGTAAAAGATTGAATTTAATCACGTGTTAAAATAATAATACTAATAATAAAATTAAAAATAAACCCATATATTTAATGGTGGAAGATTTTGAATTAGTTCAAATTTGAATGTTCAAAATAAAATAAAACTAAAAGAGAGAGAGATGAGTGTCTAGCCAATATGACAAGTGTTTAGCTTATAAGACAAGTGTCCAACACTTGTCTATCCCATGTTAAAACCACTCATGCAAAACAACTTCAACGGCTCATGGTTTTGGCTAAGTGTTTATCTTCTTTTTTGAGCTAAATTAAAACAACTCCTACCATCCTCTAATATTTATCCTTTTTTATGATCCAAAGTAATACAATTCCTAATTTACATGTATCTTTTGTTGCATATTGTATGAGAAACTAATTTAAAATTAACTCCTGTAATTATATACAATATCTTATATAATATACACGAGCATTAAATGATCCTTCTTTTATGTCATGTGTTTAGAAAAAAAAGTATTAATAACAAACAATATAACAATTATAATGTGTTGTTATATAGGAAATATAAATACGTTCGCCTTACTTCTTTCTTTCTTTCGATTCAAGATAATGGCAGAGGGAACTAGTACGGGAGACCAAAACACTCTCTTAAGGGTGTTTGTTCAACAGATGGAACAAATGAATTCCCATCGAGCTGGTCATGTAGTAGATGATGACAGGATAATAAGACTTTTAGATCAATTTAAGAAACTCAAACAAGGAAGTTTGAAGTCATAGCAGACCCGATCGCTACGAAAGGATGGATCCAACAACTGCAAGATATCTTTGAGGTTATGGAGTGTTCTGAAATTGAAAAACCAAAGTTGGTGGTATTTCAATTATCTGCGGAGGCAAAGAATTGGTAGAAGTTTGTGAAGACTATGGTGGGAACTGAGACTGCCAATACCATGACCTGGACCATGTTTCAGGATAAATTTTTGGATACGTACTTCCCAGACACAGAGAAAGAGAAGAGATAAATGGAATTTATTGAATTAAAGCAAGGTTCAATGAGGGTTGCTGAGTACCAAAACATATACTAATCAAACCCTCGCAAGGTTCGTACTAGAATCAATTAGTACTCCAGAATGACGTGCATGCACATTCTCACGGGGATTAATTCCAGTAATTCGATGAATGGTGATCGAAAATAGGCTACGAGGAAATAGTCAATGAATCTCTAAACTTTGAGGTTGACAATCTAGAATACATAAAATAAATGAAGGGAAAGAAAAGGGAAAAGCAATGCAACGGGAACCCAGAGTTTTAAGGACAACCAACATGCATGGAAGAAGTAGAAGGAAAATGATGGAACTGTTAGGGCAACTTTGTCTGCACATTCAGGAATCCCAAACATGACGAAGGCAAAGTATTATAATTATGGAGGAATAGGACACCTAATGAGGCATTGTACCAAGATGCTTGTGCCAGGAGAAGTTTTTAATTATGGAGAGAAGGGTAATCATATTAAAGACTGTAAGAAACCCAGGAAAAATAGCCAAGCACAACATGGTGGTCAAACAAGGGTATATGCAGTGGTAGGAGAACAAACTGGAGATGAAGGTAACCTATTGATATTTAATTCTTGTGCAAAGGTACTATTTGATACTGGTGATACACATTCTTTTATTTCATCTACTTTTGTAAAGATGTTAGGATTAGTGCCTGATTATTAAGCACACATTTAGTGGTCAGTTCCCCTTTAGGTAAATCTTTAGCCCTTGACCTAGCCTGTAAGGATTGTCCAGTAAGAATTAAAGGTAGAGAAATTTTAGACAAATTGATAGTACTTGTGATGGGACATTCTTATGTTATTCTTGGCATGGTGGCTCACTACCTACCATGCCATATTAGATTGCTTTGAGAAAATAGTAACCTTTTCTATCCTAGGCCAACCACCATTTACCTTTTGTCATGATCGCCCATATAATGATTTGATCGAGAGTTTTCTAGCCCACATTGAGTATGGTAATGAAGAAGTATCCATTAGTCAAATCCTGTTAGTGTGTGAGTTTGTTGACATGTTCCAGAAAATCCCTAGATTGCCACCAAAGAGGGATATAGATTTTTGCATAAACCTTATTCCCGGCACTTCTCCGGCGTCTCTAGCACTGTACCGTATGGCACCCTAGGAAATGTTAGAACTAAAGAAGCAAATTGAAGAATTATTAAGATAAGGTTTTATCATACCAAGTGCATCGCCCTGGGGAGACGTTATTTTGTTTGCACCGAAAAAGAATGGGTCTTGTAGACTGTGTATCGACTACCGCTAGCTAAATAAAGTCACCATAAAAATAAGTACCCATTGTCGAGAATGGATGACCTATTTGACCAACTTTAGGGCGCAAAAGTATTTTCAAAGATTGATTTAAGGTCTGGGTACCATCAACTCTTAGTTATGGAGGAGAACATTTCAAATACGACATTTTAAACACGATATGGGCACTATGAATTTTTAGTTGTGCCTTTCGGAGTAACAAATTCCCCGGCTACAATAATGGATTTGATGAATCGAATATTTTACCCCTACCTAGACTAATTAATTATTGTCTTTATTGATGATATTTTAGTTTACTCGAAATCAAGGGAGGACCACCAACACCATCTTCGCATTACACTTCAGACGTTATAAAAGAATCGTTTATATGCTAAGCTAGAAAAATGTGAGTTTTGGTTACCCCAAGTAAAATTTCTCAGCCATATGGTATCGAAAGACGGTATTTTAATGGATCCTTCCAGGGTTGAAGCAATTTTGAAATGGGGACAACCGAAGACACCTACAGACATCCGAAGCTTCCTTGGTTTAGTAGGATACTACCAAAGATTTCTTGAAGGGTTTTCTTATATAGCTTCACCACTCACCCGCCTAACCCGTATGGATGTGAACTTGATTTGGGATAATGGTTGTGAGAGAGAATTTCAGGCGTTAAAGAGAAAATTAACGATTGCTTCAGTCCTCATTATCCCAAATAGTGGCATGGAGTTTGTTGTTTACACTGATGCATCTTACCAAGGTTTATGATGTGTCTTGATGCAAGACGGCAAGGTGGTTGCTTATGGTTTACGACAACTCAAGACACATAAACAGAACTACCCCGCTCATGATTTGGAACTTACAACCATAATCTTAGCCATAAAGTTATGGCGACACTATTTGTATGGTGAAAAGTTTGATCTTTTATCTGACCACAAAAGTTTAATGTAATTGTTTTCCCAAAAGGAGTTGAATACGAGTCAACGAATGTGGATGGAATGTCTAAAAGACTATGACTTCACCCTCCATTATCATCCAGGAAAGGCCAATATAGTTGTTGATGCCTTGAGTCGTAAGTCGCATGGTATCGTCGCCCTTCTAATGGTGGAATAATGGAATATAATTTAAACTCTAGAAGAATTCGACATTCAACCATCGATACATAGAATTGGGGCTTATCTTTTGTAACCTTATTCTTCAACCAACCTTGATCAGCAAAATCCCGCAAGCACAATGCCAAGATGAGAAATTACAATTGAAAGTCATAAAAATGGCAGCACGGGAACTAACTAGTTGGAGTGCTGGAAGTGATGAAGGATTTAGATTTAGTGGAAGGTATTGTGTTCTCGACGTACATGACCTAAAGGAAGAAATTCTGAAGGAGGCACACCATTCAAGATATACAATCCATCCTCGTAGCATAAATATGTACAGGGATCTCAAGAGTTACTATTGGTCGGAAGGCATGAAGCATGACATTGCTGAGTATGTGTCAAAGTGTTATATGTGCCAACAAATGAAGGTGGAACACCAGAGACCCGCAGGACTTTTACAACCACTTCATATTTCGAAGTGGAAATAGGAGCACGTGACCATGGACTTCATCATCGAACTTCCAAGATCGAGGAAGGGTCATGACGCAACATGGGTTATTATAAATCGTTTAACGAGGTCAACTCATTTTATCCCTTACTGTGTTACATACACTGTAGACCGCATGAGTAGGTTATAAATTCAATAAATAGTGAGACTTTACAGGATACTAGTTTTGATCATTTTAGATCGTGATCGGCATTTCACTTCTCACTTTTGGGCAAGTTTCCAAGAGGCATTCGGTACATCATTAAATCTCAGTACTAATTTTCATCCACAATCAGATGGACAAATCGAGTAGGTAAATATATTTTGTAAGACATGTTGCGGCCATGTGTTTTAAATTTTGAGAGCACATGGGTGACTCATTTGCCATTAATCGAATTCATTTATAAAAATAGCTACCATCCTAGCATCGGCATGACTCCGTTTAAAGCTTTATATGGAATACCGTGTCGATCTCTAATTTATTGGGCAAAAGTTGGAGATGGGAAACTACTCGGGCCTGACTTAGTTAGTGAAACTACTCATAAAGTTATAATTATAAGGGATCATTTACTTGCAGAACAGAGTAGACAAAAGATCTATGCAGATTATGGGAGAAGGGACAAAAAATTTGAGGTTGGTGATAAAGTGTTGCTAAAGGTTTCATCAACTCATGGGATAGTGCGCTTTGGGAAGAAGAAATGAAACTTATCACCGAGGTTCATCGGACCATTCGAGATTTTAGAGAGAGTCGGAAAGGTGGCATATCGACTCGCACTACCTCCTAATTTGTCAAGGATACATAATGTTTTTCGCATCTCCATATTGAAAAAGTACTTGAACAGTGTGTCTTACGCTATTAATTTCAATGATATTGAGCTGAATGAAGATGTCACGTGCATTGAGAAACCAGTTTGCATCCTTGACTGAAGGACGAAGAGGCTACTAATAAAGGAGATTGCATTGGTTAAAGTGAAGTGGAGTCATCATGATGAAAGCGAGGCTTCATGGGAATTTGAGTCAGAAATGCAAGAGAGATATCCACATCTCTTCAAGAACTAGTTAAGTAAATTTCGTGGACGAAATCCATTTAAGGGGGATAGAATGTAGTGGCCCGACTCCTAAATAATAAAAGATTATTAAGATATTTTCATAAATAATATTAGTGACCAGACATATTTAGTAAAACATTGAATTTAATACCGTGTTAAAATAATAATACTAATAATAAAATTAAAAATAAACATATATAATTAATGGTGGAAGATTTTGAATTAGTTCAAATTTGAATGTTAAAAAAAAAGAAAAGTAAAAGAGAGAGAGATGAGTTTCTAGCCAATATGACAAATGTTTAGCTTATAAGACAAGTGTCCAACACTTGTCTATCCTATGTTAAAACCACTCATGCAAAACAACTTCAAAGGCTCATGGTTTTGTATAAGTGTTTATCTTATTTTATGAGCTAAATTAAAACAACTCCTACTATCCTCTAATATTTATCCTCTTTTATGAGCCAAAGTAATACAATTCCTTATTTACTCTAATAAAACAAAAGAAAAGGGGGGAGAGGGTGAGAAGAAGAGAAGGGGAACAAGAAGAAGAAGAAGAAGAAAGGAGGAGCAAATAAGAAAATATGGAGATGACTTTAAACTTATTTCAGGTGAGAATTATCTTCTCCTTTCAACTCATTTTTTGAAGTATAGTTTTAGTAACGAGTAACCATTGTAGCTCTATTAAAGCTTCAATGACAACTTGGAGAAGAAAAACAAAACCAACAACTCATCTATTCTAAATCTATTTTTTTTAAAATAATTCATTTAGTACTCTATGATAATGAGAAACAACATACTAAAATTCAGCCCCATCTGAGTAGTGTATTTTTCTTGAAAATTTGGACTATGACGAGTTGTATTTTAAATTTTTACCTAAAAAAACCATTTTTTTAATTTCTTTATATTTTTATTGGATAAAACATAAAATTATCTTTATTTGGACACTAAAATCGTAATTTTTCGATAAGAAATGAGTGAAATATGAATTTTTGAAGTTTAGTATATGAAGTTGGAAATTCTGTGTTAAAAATGCTGACGTCATGTTATATTTGAATTTATTTAAACATTTTGGCTTATTATTTATGTCTGAGATTTTTGTGTGATATATTAACTCATATGATAACCTTATATAATTTATTGGGAGCAATTTAAGTAGATATAATAATTTTAATAAAATGTTAAAGTTAGTGTTAAATTGTTGTCCTAAATTTGTTAGTGGTAATAGCTATTTATATGATTTAGGTTGCATGAAAAAACCATCCCGAAATATGTGGAATGTTATAAAGAAAATTTTATGTCAGACATATTATTTTTTTTGTGAGTATTTAAGTGGATAAATAAATAAACCTTATCCCATAAAACTTGGGTTTATACAATTGCGTAAATTCTCATATTATGAAAATTGAACGAGCAACCACGCATGATGTAATATTTTAGGAATTATGAAAACGGATATTGTCATGATTAAGTTTATTTAAAGTTTACCCCTAATATAGTGTCAAAAGTTTCAAACTAAAAACAAATGAGTGAATTTTTAAATAAACCTTTAATATGAAATTATGGTGTCATTATAACACCAAAATTTTATCGGAGTATGCCCGTGTGTTACTACACATCGAAATAATTAAGGAGAATATTAGTTGATTTCTTGTGTTGAGTAAATTAATGTCATATGTATTTAATCTTATTCAAGTTGTTAAATAAGTATATGCAAGTTGGCTATACCGAGGGACGAGGCCATTAATTAAGTTGTGACATATTATCACCTATTATTGTTGTTATTGAACTTGAGGTTCCTCCTATGTTGGCCAGGATTGAGATAATCCTACAACTATTGCACTAATATAATCTATACCACTGGAAGATGTCTTGTGGGTATAGGTATACACATATGCAAGCTAGCGTGTGTGCTGTGGCCTAAGGGCAACAGACACTAGAAGTTGCAACTGTACCTGTCGTAATAATTTGTCAATTCTTATGAGTAAATTTTTAGATTCAATAAATGGCAAATGTTGAACTATATCATTAATCATGTGATATATTTTATCCCTGCTTAAGTGTGTTGACGTAAATATAAAAATCATCGCTATTAGTATACTTGGGAGATAAATTTTGAGTTGAAGTGTACTCTAATTGGGTTGTGTTACTCATGATGCTACGCACGTTTCTTTTCAGGTTTTGTGCATGATTGAGTCTCTTTAAAGTTCGTTTTGCTATAGTCCGACGTATTTTGGGCGAACTTCTTGTTTAATTATATTTTTACTTCCTTATGTAAATTTAAAGTACTTCTCTAGATATATTATATTCCCTAGTAGCTGGATGAAAATATGTAATGTAAAAACCTCTTATGTTATAAGGACATGATTTATAAATGTCCGGGTAGAATCTAGGAATTTTCTAAGTATCATAGATCACAATTAAGTATGTCTAATACCGCTACATTCGGCGCGTCTCAATGATCATCCTCAACGGCCTCGATCCGAATTCATGCATTCATCATCTTCGTACGTACATCATGTGTCAAGCAACGTACTCTTCAACAGTTCCCACTACTCCACGTACTTATGGTAAAAAATTATTTAATTGGAGTGTTTAAATTATTTGTATAAACAGTTGGGAATATTTTTTAAATAAATTTTCGAAGTCTGGGAGATGATAATCACGCAAAATATTTTTAAGGAGTTTTTCTATGACACATCACTGATGTCTTTCAAATGACATCGTATCTCGTTCGAACGAACGACACCGTGTTTCGTTCGAACGACACACTGCCTTAACTTCTCATTTAAACAGTGTTCGTGCTACATGTGTTTTTCAAATCTGCATATCTCAATTTCTGCAAAACAGATCCTGTTTCCAGACTTCATATTTTAAGGTTTTAAAACCTTTTTGATTCACAAATATTTCTCAATTCTTTATGTGAATCCTCTAAACCCCAAGAAAGATTATACTACTCATCTGGAGTACACTTGTGGAGAAGACAAAGCTTTTCTATTGCTAACCTTCTGGAGATCTTGCGAGAACTCTTGCCGACGACATCGAAACCGACGCTTGAGGGTATTTCGTATGTCACTACTTGTATTTTCATTGTAATCCTGTAAACCGTTGTTTACAAAATTATAGCGAAAATAAGATGATTTTTCCCCTATGGGGGATTTTTCCTCAAACGTGATTGTCTTGCATGCTTAGATTATTTCTTTATTCAATCACGTTTGTTTGCAAGAGTCAAGGCTTGTTGGGACTAAATTTGGAATTTAATTACATAAGTTTGACATTGATTGCTGGCGCACTCTCAAATTGGTATCAAAGCCATTTACACAAACTTACCGTGCAATTTTTCCGCAAATTTTTTTCTTGATATCGATTTTGTTCGAAAATTGATTTTTTTGAAAAATCGCAATTTCAATGGATAACTCATCTAATAAAGTTCCAATTTTTGATAGGTCAAATTATGCCTATTGGAAAGTTCGCATGAAATCTCACCTAAAGGCTATTAATGAACGTGTCTGGGTTATGTGTGAAAGGGGGTGGTCACCAGGTCTAGAGTAGGATACATTTTTTTTAATCATATCTTTTGGTTCCTATCTCTAGATTGTATCTTTTGTATATGTATTTGTTTGAATTTTTTATTTTTTATATTTTAAATTAGACAAAGCCAAAAAGATTTTATTTTTATAATTTTTTTTAAAAAACCACAAAAATAGTTTTGTATTTTGTTAACATCGTTTACGGATGAACATTTAAGATAACCATTGTCACACCTTCATTCCATTTTTCACGTGATTGTTTGATAGTGATTTGAGATGCTACATCATTTCATCCATGTGCTTTATATTGATTGGAGTCTTTGAGATGTAATTTGTGATATCTTCTACATGTTTGGCTCCTTATCTCCTTTATTGCACACATGCACGGTATTATTTGAGTATTGTACTTATCTATCACATATTGGATTGAGTGTTTCCATCTCAATTATGTCTATACAACGAATCAAATGAGATAAAATAAGATAATAACAGGTGTGCATATTTTACACCGTTTTCCGTTAGTTTGTGTGAATTTTATAAACGGCGAAGGGCTACGAAAGGTACACAACTATCCTTTGCGATTAAACCACTGTTTAAATTGGACCTAAAAAATTGAGGAATTTTAATTATCCAAGGTCCAAAGAGCCCGAAAATATTGAATGGCACTAAAAAGAAATATATGCCAATAGTGGGCCATTAGGTTTGTTCATTAATTCTCCAATGTTTGAGAATTTAGATCACCTCAAAAAGAAAATATATCTTAGGGAGTTTGATTGGAGGATTTAAACGGCTTTGCACGTCCTTAAAAAGTCTTGAAAAAGCATAAAATCGTTTTGGACGTTAATGGTGTGGAAATCACTTTGAGCTTTGATTTGCTGATTTGATTGAGTCAATTTCTTTTAATTCCATAATTTTTACACCAAAGGAAGATGTTGATTTTATTCGTTAGAAATATCTAATACTCATTATGCACATATGTTAAGTCTTTATGTATTGATCTTCCTGTTAAATATGCTCACATCCCTTCCTTTCCGCTATCATGGACTTGGTTGTTTTGGTGTTCTTTCATGGTGTGTTTTTGTTTGCTTAATTTTTTTTTTTAAATTCAAAAAGAGAAAGTTTGTTCCTTGTGACATTCTCCATTTTCATTTTGTATGTTATTTATAACTGTCTATTTGGGGACATCATAAAAGGGGGATAACGAATTATGGGGGAGAATTGCCTGTTTGTTTATAGAATGATTTGCTTGCTCATAATTGATATCTGTTTCTGCTTATCATTATATTTCAAACTGTTGCGCATCATGGGTATTTATTTCTTGTCTCAGTGTGTAGGTATTGAAATGGAGAATCATTTTTGCACATCCCGATGATGACATAGAAAGTTTGAAGTGTTGAAGATTTGAAGATGATCGAATTTGTGAAGACACACATTTAGTATTTCCAGTTTTTGGGTTTAATGGGGATATTAGATTATATGTCAATTTGTTTATTTTGGGCAGAATAATTCGGATATTTTTATGTATGTACTGGAATAGACATAGGGGGATATTTGTAAGGACATGATTTATAAATGTCCGGGGTAGAATCTAGGAATTTTCCAAGTATCCAAGATCATAATTAAGTATGTTTGATACCGCTACATTCGTCACGTCTCAATAATCATCCTCGATGGACTTGATCCAAATTCATACATTCATCATCTTCGTACGTGCATCATGTGTAAAGCAAAGTACTCTTCAACAGTTCCCACTACTTCACGTACTTATGGTAAAAATAATTTAATTGGAGTGTTTAAATTATTTGCATAAATAGTTGGGAATATTTTTTCAATATATTTTCGAAGTCTGGGAGATGATAATCACGCAAAATATTTTTAAGGATTTTTTCTGTGACACGTCACTGATGTCGTTCGAACGACATCGTATCTCGTTCGAACAAGATGCCATCTCGCTCGAACGACACCGTGTTTCGTTCGAACGACGCACTGCCTTAACTTCCTATTTAAACAGTGTTCGTGCTACACGTTTTTACAAGTCTACATATTTCCGTTTCTGCAAAACAAACCCTGTTCCCAGACTTCATATTTTAAGGTTTCAATACCTTTTTGATTCAAAAATATTTCCCAATTCTTTATGTGAATCCTTTAAACCCCAAGAAAGATTATACTACTCATCTGGAGTACACTTGTGGAGAAGACGAAGCTTTTCCATTGCTGACCTTCTGGAGATCTTGTGGGAACTCTTGCCAACGACATCGAAATCTACGTCTGAGGGTATTTCGTATGTCACTACTTGTATTTTCATTGTAATCCTTGTAAACCGTTCTTTACAAAATTATAGTGAAAATAAGATGGTTTTACCCCTGTGGGGGATTTTTCCTCAATCGTGATTGTCTTGCATGCTTAGATTATTTCTTTATTCAATCACATTTGTTTGTAAGACTTAAGGGTTGTTGGGACTATATTTGGAATTTAATTAAATAAGTTTGACATTGATTGCTGGCGCACTATGAAATTGGTATCAGATCCATTTACACAAACTTACCGTGTAATTTTTCCGCAAATTTTTTTCTTGATATCGATTTTGTTCTGAAAATTGATTTTTTTTAAAAAGCGCAATTTCAATGGATAACTCATATAATAGAGTTCCCACTTTTGCGAGTCAAATTATGCCTATTGGAAAGCTCAAATGAAATCTCACCTAAAGGCTATTGATGAACGTGTCTGGGTTATGTGTGAAAGGGGGTGGTCACTTGGTCAAGAGTAGGATACATTTTTTTTAGTCATATCTTTTAATTCCTATCTCTAGATTGTATCTTTTTTATATGTATTTGTTTGATTTGTTTGATTTTTTATTTTTTAAATTAGAAAAAGCCAAAAAGATTTTATTTTTATATTTTTTTTTTGAAAAAACACAAAAATAGTTTTGTATTTTGTTAACATCGTTTATGGATGAACATTTAAGATAACCATAGTCACACTTTCATTCCATTTTTCACGTGATTGTTTGATAGTGATTTGAGATGCTACATCATTTCATCCATGCGCTTTACATCGATCGGAGTATTTGAGATGTAATTCGTGATATCTTCTACATGTTTGGCTCCTTATGTCCTTTATTTCACACATGCACGGTATTATTTGAGTATTTTACTTGTCTATCACATATTGGCTTGAGTGTTTCCATCTCAATTCTGTCTATACAACGAATCAAATGAGATAAAACAAGATAATAATAGGTGTGCATGTTTTACACCGTTTGCCGTTAGTTTTTTTGAATTTTATAAACGGCGAAGGGCTACGAAAGGTACACACCTATCTTTGCGAAGTCAGTGAAGTCGGTCACACATCCCAACTTCATCGACTACTAATTAAGTTAGATAATAATGTTGGGATATGTTACCGACTTACAAGTAAAAAATTAAGGGTTCCGCCACTCCATCCTTGTAAGTTTTAGTCAATGATTTAATTAGTAAATTAGCCTATTAATTAATTTCACAAGTCAATGATGTCGGTAACAGATCCCAACTTCACCGACTACTAATTAAGTTAAATAGAAATATTAACTTATTAAATTTCATCCAGGAATATTAATTATAATATTGAGCAACGAATTAACTATGTAAGTTAATGTAGTCGGTCATAGGAATACACTCCACCGATCACAAGTAAAAAGTTTTTGCACTTAACCGTAAAGTTAGAACAATAAGAGACGAATACTGAAATATGAACTTTCATTAAATTGAAAAGGATGGCATAAGGACTAAAAAATATGGCCAATCTTCCTATATTCAAAATGAAAAAGAAAAAAACATAAGGTAACTAGGGCTGACCTCCTCCTAGCTAGCAACACCATCATTGATTTACTCGATCTTTCCTTCGAGAGTAGCAGGTTCAGGGACGGGCTACTTGACCTCTTTGGTCAGATGCCAAAGAATTTCCCCCAATGCCTGGCTTGCCTAAAGCGAGGATGTTCAACATAGGAAGGATCCAACTTAAAAACATTTACCCTTTAGAGAAGGTCTTCCGTATTGCAAATAGCTAAGAGTTAACTTCGTTGAACTCAAATTAGAGGAGGTCGACCTCATTCACCACCTTTTCCTTGCAAGCAATTTCTTCCTTAAACTTTCCCTCCAACTCAAATTTTTTTTATTCTTCTTGATAAAGTTCTTCTTCATGATGTTGTCGTGGTCATAAATAAGGTTGTTTCTACCTAACCGATTGTCGACTCGGATGGCCACCTCATGCATTGCCTACATGGCCTGAGAAACAAAGGAAAAAGAAAGTCATTATCAAGTAAAAATTAAAGAATTTAGATAAGAAACATTCACACACGACTTACAAGGATGGAGTGGCGGAACCCTTCTTTATAAAGTCACTCCAACAAAAATCTCCTTAAAGCCATCATGTCCTATGTAACATGTTAAGCAACTAATTACTCAACCTCGATGTTCTAGTAGGCTGAGTAATCAGTAGTAACGAGTTATCTGACTTGTATAAAATTGATCATTTAGGGATAAAACCAGGATATTAATGGTGGTGGGGGAGTCTGTTGCCTTGGGGATAACAAAAAAATATACCCCAAGAAGGAGTGAAGGGAGGGGTTTTGTCATCCTCCTCTTTTTGGCTTGTTCATCCTCTTTCTCCCTCTTTATTTCTGTCTCTTTCTCCTTCTCCTAGATCCCCTACCCCTGGGTAGATATTATTCTTTTTTTTTCTTATGACTGTTGCACCTTGAGCATCTTAGTCGGGGAAGTCGCCCCTATTCTTCAAATTGACCCTGGTGGCCTCCAGATCCATTATTTGTTAGAGATAACCAATCATATATTCAAAGTCACCGGGGACAAGTGGAAAATAAAAATCTCATTCTTCTTCTTCTTATTCATCATCATCATCTTCTTCTTCTTCTTCTCCTTCTCCTCCCCCTCCTCCTCCTCCTCCTCCTCCTATTATATCTCTTCCCAAAGTCGGACTGATGTGTTGACTTATTTACACATGAAAAGTGGTGTGAATTCGTCGAAAAAAAGTCCTCTTATGATAATGCCAAATCCCCCTAGCCTTTGCTTTGAGGATTGGTGTAGTTATTAGGATTGAAGTGTCACCGACCACTGTAACCGGATACAGTGACATATGGAATAACTATCAAATTCTTGGTTGACGCAACGCTCGGTTCGTATCCAAGAACTATGTACGCAACTCTCCAATGTGGCCTACCTCCAATTATCATTTGTCATTCCCAAACTTTTCGTAGATCGGTAAGGTTGATATCTCGATCTTTTTTATTTATCTTGCAATGGGTATTTACATAAAAAGAACAAGTTCATCAATACCAAATCACACCAAATTCTTAATAAAATTTAAGTAAACGACAAAGAGCCTACCAAGAGATCCTTCCTACACATGAATAGGAAGACCTGTGTATTCTTTGCCATTAAAGAGCCCTAAAAATACGAAGATATCTCTATAAGTTTCTTTTGTGATCTTGACAGTCAAGTCACCAAATTGTGGGATTTGCCTATGGATTGAAAGTGGTATGTACTAGACCAAGGGAAAGTCCTCTGGTCATTGCAATACTTGATATCATTTATGCCTAAATTAGTCCAAAAAATCTGGTTTCTGGCAAATGTTCCCGTTATAATATAGAAGAAACTTCCATTTGATTGGATACAAAATATTCCTTAATAATAAAGTATTTCAAATTGTAGTGGGCCGAGGGGGACACAACCCTCCCTATTGTGTCCATTGTCATAAAAGCGACCTTCTCATTGATGTCAAAGAAATTTTAATCAATTTTTGAGGTTCGTATTTTAACATTGCCAGGTATGTGATTTTTTTGTACAAAAGGCCTTGAAATCATTCTATGAGGTCACTTTTTACTTCCTCAAATGCCTATACATAACTTAAAGAGGTAAAATCGAAGAAAAAAGATGAACAATAGTTTATCAAAAAGTTAAAGAGAGAAATGAAAATGGAAGGTTTTGTACCTATAAAACTCAAATCAAGTATAAGGGGTCACTTGAAACTATTTATACCCTTTGCCACCAAAAGATTAGCAAAATTGATGACTCTTTTGGAAAAATACCCTCGCTCTTGCTTTCATCAGGTTACACACTTTATGTGCAATGATTAACTAGGGGAGTAAATATACAATCCATAAAACCCTCAACTTAGAGATTACGTGCATCATTATAATGATTACTCTCCCACTCAGAACAAGTGGGATGCGTGGCATTTTACAAATAACTAATGAGAAAACCACGTCACATATGGAAAATTTAACAAGACAAAATTGGGCTAACCGAGCTTAATGACTGAACACCCCAACAGTGGGGTAATTCAAGGGACTATAATCTGGGTAAGCCATATGGTATCATATGTTCCATTGGGATAACTATAGCAGTCAAGTCATATAATTTCACAAAGTGGCTAGAAACGAATCAAAGGCGATGATAATTGGACATGGTTGAATATAGTTTCTCTATAAGGTCACAACTTTAAGGATAAGATTAAGGATCGAAAACGATCACTAATAGAAAGACCTTAATCCTTAGGACCTTTGTATTCGTAAATAAGCATGGCCCTAATATTCTAGGGCATCGATTTCACACTCTTTAATCCATAAATTAGACTCCATGCTATCCACCCTAGCACTCCAAGTCGTCTTCTTCTTCTCCTATCAATAAGGCTTTGCACTCCCTTCCTTATGGATGTAGACAAGTTTACCTATCGAACCATGTAAATTTGTGCGTTGATTTTTAATACTGCACTTATATTTGGTGCTAAACTGGTATTTAACATTATTATAGGATTTATATTCCCAATAAATAATATATTTATTCTTGAAAGACTTTTGTGAAATCTCAAAAATACATTGTGAGGTTTCAGCTAGCTAAAATATTTTAAAAACACTTTCAAAACCTTTAAAAAACTTCACATTCGAGAAATTGATATCCAATAATTTCGTGTCTTCTCAACAAGTTCATCTGCAACTTCAAAAATTAGATTTTGATCTCATGGTAAAGATCGAAAGACATTGGTTATGAAAAAAAATTGATGCAGTTATTTAGTGTTATCTAACTGTTGATGTATTTTTATGAAAGATATGATGTGAAAGAGTTTTAGTTTTAGTAGTGCATTATATGATTGTATGTCGACCTTTCTATTTGTAAGCATCTACCATAGTTTATTTGTCATTTTAAAAAAAAAATGAGGTTTGGTTTTTTCCTCGTACGTCTTGGTTTTGTAGTATTATTTTACCTTATTCCACAATTAAGTAATTCACTTAATATTGATGATAAAATTTGGTGCAATATAATTGGCAAACATTTTTTCACATAAATCCAAGATGTCATATTTAATCCTAAGAGGAATTAGAAGGAAAATATTACCTCTATTATGATGATAAGTTCTAATTGGGGTACTCTCACTCCATCTTGACTACAAGTATATACACTCTTAATTGGTATCGGATCCCAAACTCACTTTTGTAGGTTTAATCGACTCGAGGTAGATCCATTGCGTGTAAAATGGAGTCAAATATGTTTGATCGTATTGGTGACTTGATTCATCTTCGTAATAGTCATTATTATACTAAACTTAGGACCCCGTTCGATTTTTTGAATCACTATATTTTTAACATTGAAAAGGTTTGTGTTAGTAGTAGTCATAGTGATATTGAAGAAGATGATCTACATACGTCATATGATAAGTTTGTGTTAAACTCAATTTTGAAAGCAAATGTCCAATGAAAGTGAAAAATTTGCAAGAAGAAAAGCTTTGAATAAAAACGAAGCTCATGTTTCTTCCAAGTTTCTTTTTATTGAAAGCGATGTTTCATTTAGAAAAATTAATAAACTTGAAAATGATAAAACAAAAATTTTCAATGAGCTAAAATGTTTAAAGCAAGAGTGTGATTTATTTCCTGTTATAGAAGCTAATGGTCACTTTACTTACCCTATAATCAAATCCCTTGACTTATGTTTTGAGGACTTCTTAGAATTTATTAATAACCTTTTTTAGGACAAGGAATTACGAGTGGGTGAAATTAAATATGTGCCTAACTTTAAAAAGGATAGATATGAATTAACTGTTTCTTTGGACGATTTGAAATGGAGTTTGAAGTTTGTGTAAAATCCAACGTCAAGTTTTAAGAGAAGATTGAAAAAATTATAAAAAAGACTTGGATTCTAGAAAATAAGAAATTTATAGAGGAGAAACTTTACATGTCATATCTTCATCGTCAAATAGATAATTTTTTGTTGAGACTATTTTCAAAAGTTTTCAATACCCAATGAAATATGGTGGGTGAAACATTTTAAGGAGAATAATTTTGTTCCTCCTAAATTTATAGTAAAATCAATCTTTGAATAAAAGGAAACATAGAAATGATAATGTTTGTTCTTATTGGCATGAATAGGGTCACCTTAAATTTTTTTGTTTCAAGTTGAAGAAAGTATAAATTTTTGAAACATTTTTATTAACTATCACTCACATATTTCTAGATCTAAAACAATTATATGTGACGATTGTCATATGTTAAGTCGTTTAAGATATTTTTTCTATTTACTCAATTCGGCCTTGCATTTTCATAATGCATGGAATTGATAGTTTTGTTGGGAGTAATCGAAAGGAAATAAAAGGGACACATGTTCATTATGTTCGCAACAAGAAGGGCAAAGATATTCTAAAACCACCTAATATTCGACTTAAACCAAAGATACCTCGCGTGAGTCTTGTGTGGATTAGAAATGAAATCTTGAAAATGGTAGATATAGAGAAGAAAACGGATCCCATGTTGGTTCCTTAATCCTCTACAAGATAGAGTGGTTTCTCGATGTGCCTAGGACTTTAAGAATGATTATCTTGTTCTTTGTCTCATTATACTCCTTTTTTTATTTGTATTTTCCTTGCTTATTTTTTCTTGATATAATTGATGATTATGTGTTATATGTTAGTTGGATCATATTGTTAAATTAATGTATGAACTCTTGTATTTAATATTGTATCTTATTTCATCTGTGCCTATGTACTCTCGAAATAGAAATGTTAAGCTTGAATGTCGTAAAAATTCTCAATCTTGATCAATATGGAGTATACACGATAAATCTATGCACTTGACATTGTACAACATTCTTGAACACTTTTTAATCGAAAGATCAAACAAAACACTTTGATTCTTGCATTATTGTTTCCAAAAATGGTTGTGATTTTAAAAAGGAGTATCACTTTTCCTTGTGCATGTGAGGATTATTCATGGTTTTAGTTGAAAATATAACTGAAATTTTATTAGAGAAAATCATGAGGGATGAAGTGGTCAGAACTACAACTTGAGGAATATGGGATGCTTACTGTTGAAAAATCGAAATAAGTTCCCCACCTTTTATCAAAAGTGATTGTCTCTCCTGGAAAAAGAGTTTTAAAAAGTGACTTATTAAAGATTTTTATCTATTCAGAATTTGATAACACCAAGGATATAAGCCTAAAATATTTTAATCACAAGTCTCTTATTTGAGAAAGAACAAAGTTTTAGTTGAAGAGTTTATATTTTCAAAGAAAGTGAGACTAATTCATGATAAACATCAAAGTGGATTGTTAAAAAGGGTATTTTTATTGAACTTTTGTTTTGATTTCATTGATCAAAGCTTAAACATGTTCACTTTTATTCTTTTACAAGAGTTATATCGAATTAGCCCTATTTTATGACCTTAAAAATTGTTTAAGCCTTCATATGCTTATTCATTTTCATTCGGTATATGGTGTATAACCACAAACCTTTATTATAATGTTTAAATAAGTATGCACTGATCATTAATCCAAGTTTTTGAGACAATGGACCTTATTTAACATGGTTGCATTATGTTTTGGGAAGTTTTCCTTTATTGGTAGAATTATAATTTTCTAGTCACTTTCGTGCCCCGTGAATAGAGATGCTCGTGTTAGCCACACACAGCGTGACCCGCGAAACCAAATTTTCTCATCAACAAACCTTAGTTTTGAAACACGCCTAAACCCTTTTGATTCACTTCTCTCTCTTTCTTTCTATCTGTGAGTGCCGAACTTCTATAAGAGACCTAACCAAAGAGTTTTCCAAGAGATTTCTTTTAGATCCTTTTCAATGTCCTTTTAGAATATATTGGTAAGTTCTCTTTTACCCCTTTTCAATCCAATTGTTTAGGTTATAATTGACTTCACTAAATTGGGTTTTATATTTAGATTTGTTCTAGAAATTTTGTCAATGATAGATTTGCTACATTTCTTGAGATTAAATTTATAGATTTGATTATTTTTCATATTTCTTGGTAAAATTATATTTTCATACCCAAATACATGTTAAATATTCTAAAATTTTGGGGTTTTATTGAATGAATTATTACCTTGGCTTTTTGTCACTTATTTTAAGGCTTTACCCCATTTTTAGGATTGAATTCTTTCCTTTTGGTTTAATTTTTATCCATTAAACCTAATTAGGATTTATTTTGGTTCTTTATTTTTGACTTGTATTTCAGTTACCATGGTTGGGCAACTAAAGAGACCACATTTTGATGTTGTTCCGCCCACTCCACCTACTATGCTTCCATAGTTTATAGACGATGATGCTGGTTCAAGCTATGAATCTAGATTCAAAGAGAGTGCTGTATTGTTTGAGGGGACAATTTATTTTGATTCCATTTGAGAACATTTTGCCCGTTATGACGAATTATGTCTCCATAAGTGATTAAACGCATGTTTGCATGGTTCATATAAGAAATTGGTTAAGTTTATCTTATAAGGGAGTTCTACTCAAATGTTGTATTCATGAACCCTCAACACATAACATTTTATACTATTGTTAGAGGTGTGTGACTTCATATATTGACAATTTTGATTTAAAAGCACTATCGATTATCCCTCGTGGATAGTCCTCGTTATCCCCATTAACATAAATTGGTGGAAGTGCTTTGTCATTGGTGGACACATAATAGTTATATGATTAATTAAATTAAAATTTGAACAAAAATTGAACTTGTTGTGTTTGATTTATTAAGTGTAAAACATTAATTACTCAATGTTGATAATTTGTGGATGAAGGATATCTTCACTATAAAGACGGTCTTTCATTTCATTGAGACGTCGTATATTATTTTATTTTTTATTAGTGTATATATATTAGATGTTGTTTTTATGTTCACCCCCATACTTAAGTGGTTAATGTTTGGGTGAACGCAAATTGATGGACGGGCTTTGTCATTTGGTGGATACATAGTAATTCTAGGATTAGTTAAATTAAACTAGGGACTTGTGTTTGATGGATTAATTGAACAACATATATTACTTGGTGGACTCATAGTAATTCTAGGACTAATTGAACTAACACTCCTACTATTTGTATGTTGGTCACATAAAAAAAAACTTTTATACTTTTTTTTCTTCTCACTCGCATTTTAAAACATTAAACATGTTCATACCCCTCCTTTTATTTATTTTCACAAGAAAAAATGAGTAACAGTAATAATTATTTTCAACAAAAAATTGAGAGGTTGCAGTTTTCCCGCACAAAAATCACTGTTAATATTGCGTGCCATATAAAGGGGATTTCTATTTAACAATATGGGATTATGAAGATTGATCAGTCTAATTACTTTATAAATTGTGGACATGATGTTTCACAACTGTACCTATTCGATCGTAGTCTATTTTCTTTTGCCAGAATGTTGGGATGAGGCAATAAAGAATATATTTTTCTTTCATAATCCCTACAATGCATCGATGTTAGTGACTTAGAGAAGGAAGACAAAATATTCATCCATTATGGATAGAATTCACTAAACAAAGAATGCCATCAGATTGCGATGTGTTACAATATATACACAATAAACTAGAGCTTACCAAAAAATTTAAGAAAAAATGATTTTGAGATTTTATTGTGGACGCTTATAAGGAAATCATAGATATGCTTCTTCCCAGTTGGCCAATTAAATCTATCCATCGATTTTTTAAAAATAATTCCATATGGATTGAAATCAGACACATCGAGCATGTATTAAAAGATCTTGCAAATGTGTGTGTGTGTGTGTATATATATATATATATATATATATATATATATATATATATCAAACATAATCGTCGTACATTCTTCGCTACTTTTTAAATTTTTTGTAGGAAAAGTCAAAGAGGAACAAAGATACTCAATCTAATAAAGATACTCTTACTCCATCTCAATTCTCTCCCATTCATCCACTTCAATTCTCGACACCTATAGGTTTTCAATTCTATAATCCTCCTATCAATTCTACTCCATCGACACAGTCTCCGAGTGATTAAATTACCCAAATCCTTATTAATTCAACTCCCCAAACTCTCGTTACTGAAGAATCTCCAACACAAGATAAGAACCATATTGGGTTCACCATTACCTAGAATCCTATCGGTCACAAAAATACCACAAAAATTTTTAAAGTGAATTTTTTGAATCTATAAAAAAATTAGGGCGAGCATCAGGCAATCAGACAACTAGAAGAATTTTAATCATTCCATAAAGGATAACCTGTGGAAACAAATCAATAAACAATTTATATTCTTGACGGGTTCGAAGACAATTATTTTTTTTACGAATAGGGTATCAATTGAAAACCTATAGGAAAAACCTTTGAAAGCATCACTTCCTTATGTGGACACCAAGTTTTGACATAGTGGCATTTAAAGACAAAGTTCTATCAAATGTTGAACTAGTTGTCAGTAATTGGAACGACTTCTTGAAGAGAGAGGCTAGGGAGGAAAAGCTTAAACAAGTGGAGAAAATAGAGAGAGTATCGCAGAGAAAGTTGATATCCACAACCTTGGGTTCAAATCATATTATTATTTGAAGGATAGGTGCGAGTATAGAACCAAGGGGACTTCAAAAGATGGGAAATAACCTAATCGGGTCAACTTGTACTTGCATGCCTGATAGGAAAAAACCCAAAAATTCTTAGATAAAGTGGCGTCGACTCTGGTGTGTTTGAATTTAATTATTAGATTCACGCTATAATAAATAATGTTGAAATTATTTTCCTAAATATATTATTACACTACAGGAAATGATAAATGGCATAATGACTAGTAAGCTGGAGTGAAACTCGCAAGACATCGACTCATATGCCATATCGAAGGTGTGGAGACAATGATTGTGCAACACAAATAAATATGAGAGAAGTAATGACCAAGAAAGAACAAAGAAAGTAAAATGCCAATCACACAACAACGGATGTACGTGGTTCAGCAAAGATGTGCCTACGTCCACGGTGGTGCAGTCAGTATTATTTCTCAATATTCCGGAGAATGAGTACAGAGAATACAACTTGTCCTTTGCCCCGGACCTAGGGTTTAATTTATATATGTGTATGTTCGTTAGTGGAGATGATGGGTTCCTCCATATTATCCATCTTTACTATAACTTCCCTTCATGGGATCGTGCTCCCCTATAACTTCCCTTCATGGGATCATGGGGAAATTGGATCAATACAAAAGATGAGGGGCCTGGACTTTGGGCCGCTAGGGCTGGGCTACTCGTCCAGGCCTATAGCACTAATTTTCGGGTACCCACAGAAGGTATTTGGGAAGGATACAAAGGGCGTGACAAGGGGATTGAGCTTTAATATGTAGAGGACCAAATTCCTACACACCACACCTATTATAAAATAGCTCAGTTTGATAAGAGTCACACGTCATCCCAGACGAAAGGAATGAGGAATGCTAAGGAGAGAGTAGCAGGTTTTAAGGTGGACATGAATTCGGTTGCCAATACCTCTGGAGAACTAGTGAATAATATTAAAGGTTTATGGTAAATGTTTAGTCAAACACAAGGAAACTATCAATCTATGCCTCCTCTAACATTTACCTCTCATATGCCTCAAGGTTTACCCTCTCATATCCTAAGGTTTCTCTTCTCAGATACCTACACCAACATTCCCCTATCATACACCTGAACCTAATGAACCCTCTTTCCTAGCATCATCATCTTTCCAACATGGTGAATATGTTATGGAGTATTATATAAAGAACTTGAGCAACACTGGGTTTATTGGGTTGTGCATAGCTATTTCTATGACTCCATAAACAATGGTGCACAATCATCCTTTGCAAAGAGGTGAGAATCAGATAATCAATGATGAAATCTACCTGGGGTGTGAACAAGACTGTTTGTGTGTTGACCACATGGTTGACGGGGCTCTAATTTTTGAGTATAAGAAGTCATTTATGGTGTGACCAATTTGTTTTCTTGAGAAGTTGGTGTAATGAACAATATTTTATTTTAATTTTCTTGGACAAGTTTGAAAATATTTTAATTTGCTTGGACATGCTGACCACTTTTGTGAACAATGAAATCTTAATTTCTTATTTTTTATACTAATTGAATGATTGGATTAAACGGATTTTCTTGAATGTTTGTGAATTATCAACTGAGAGTTATTAAATGCAATATAATCTTCATTTCAACATATTTATATAAGTGAATTGAATTTGAAGAACTCTTTAATGGATTTCCTACAATGCAAAGAGTGGATAGGAGGGAATTATAGGGTATCCGATAAGCATATAAAGGGGGTTCATGAATTTTTTTAAGTATGTACATAACAATATTAATAGTGAAAGGATCCCATATCCGCGCACTTGTTGTATAAACGACAATTTTAAGTCTTTGAAAGACATTGACTTGCATTTGCTAAGGTGGGGTATGTCATCATACTTTAAGATATGGAAATTCCATGGGAAAAAGAGTAGACCTTATGTTCTATAAGAATTACCGAAACTCAACCTGGTAGAAGTGGTTAATGATTATCCAGCACATCCTAATTTGAACGACCTAATTGATGATGCTTACGAAGTCCACTACCATCAAAATCACCAGATTATAGATTCAGATAACCTTCATTATAACCAAGTCTATCCTCAATTACACAAAGATGGGGAATACATATGATTGAAATCCGACGCGACAAGACCTTTGTATAGAAATTTTAATAAACGTCACTCTGTATTTTATTCCATGATCGGTTTGCATAATTTGAAGAATGAGTACGATTTGTCGAGAAACAGCTTGACCAAAATTCTTAAGTGGGATAAATACATTCTCCCAAATGAGAACACGTTACCAAATAATTATCTGACCATGAACAAGATATTGAAGGGTTTGGGTTTCAAATACAAATCTATTCATGCATGTAAGTATTCTTGCATATTGTACCACAACGAACACGAACTAAAGGGTAAGTTTCATGCATGTAGTGAGCCAAGATTTTTAATTTATAAAAGTGGAAATGACAAACCCACTAAATTTCACAAGTGATCGCAAGTTCCACAAAAGTTATTAAGTATTTTCACATGAGGCCGTGATTAAAAAGGTTTTTCACTATACCATGGATACCATAGGCCACAAAATGGCACCTTTGAGCTAAGGTGGGTGGAAATGTCATACCTCATCCCATTGATTCAATCATATGGTAATTGTCAAACATCCGACACTCTATATTAGCAAAGGAAATGCAGAATATCTGCCTTGGATTATCAACTGATATATTTAACCCTTTTGGTAATTTAATCACTAATTAGATTTATTAGCTAGTTCTCTTGGAGACTTTAAGTATCCCCTCGGTATTGTGCATGAGAAAATAGTTCACATTATTATCGTTTTCATATCTAGTCCAAAGGCTCCTAGCAAAGATATTCACATTTTCTTAGCCTCGTTAAATGAAGAATTGAAAGACTCATCTATTAAAGGCATGAGGGAGTTTGATGCTCATAATGATGAAAATCTCAAACTTAACGCATGATGTTATGGGTCCATGAGTTTATTATCTATGGGACCTTCTCTGTTTGTAATGTTCATGTTATGCAAGTCATCATAGATTGCTACCATAATGTCCCTATTTTAGGAACAATAAGTCTAAAGTTTTACTTGTTGGTCACGAATATAAGATGCAACATGTTCAGCTTTTTGGTTGCCAAATTGAGGAGAATACAAAGTATGGAAGTTCGGTAATAGGTTTGTAGGTAAACTTCCCTAATTTGTAGGCCAAAAGTGAAAATCTAAAGAGGATCCGAAAGATCATAGTAAAATAAAGGCATAGTATATACAGTTAATGTTATTTAACTTGTCGTACTGGAAAGAGACCCGTGTAGGGCATGTTAATGATGCGATAAAAACAGAGAAGAATTTTGAGCAACATCTCATAGGATCATGTTTTATTGGATCTAATTTGAAATATGTAGAGAAGGCGTGCTATGATTATAAGGGAGTGAAAATTTAAAAAAAATTGTCACCAAAAATTGATTCTATAAAAAAAAGAAATTCGATTGATGTGGGTGCCTTCACTTTGAGAACTAGTGAGAAAAATATCCTCCTAGACACATTGTTCAACTTGAAGACTCCGACCAATTATTTTGATAATTTGCGCTGGGTTGTAAACTATAAATTAAATGATTCAAAATAGTTCAAGTCTCATGACTGGTATGTCATTATTCAATTAATCCCCTTGTTGTTTAGGCATTTATTTTCTAAGAACAAAGAACTTCGTAGGGAAATTATGCAGATTACTTTATGCGTTACCTTATTGTGTGCTAAATTGTAAACATAAAGCACATTACGGTTGCGAAAGCAACTCTAGCCAAGGCGACTTGTGCTTTAGAGAAATATTTTCCTCTGTCACCTTTCAGATTTCCCTAAATGCATCCTTTCGAGCTCTTGATGAAAACCTTTAAATATTACAGTAAGAATGCATGATATATTAGAGTATCAGCTACAGAAAAATATATAATAGACTAATAATCGTTATACGCTCGAGAATATATGCCAGAACAAGGGTTTAGGAGGTTCAATCCTCGTGGCGAATGAGTGTTCGAGAAATTTGACCAGTTTGAGGATAAATTACATTTCAAGAACCCCAAAGAGGTGAGATTCACAAATTTGCAATTCCAGCAAGCAACTCGTTATCTCTTTGAAACGTCAGATGAAGTTAAAGATTGGAGAGAGTATGTTCTAACATATATAATGTCTTTTTGTTTAAGTATGTGTATTATTTATATTACCATATAATTTTTACATGTTCATGAACACGTACAAGAAATGTAAGAGTGAACTTACCCAAAATCAGAAGCGAAAAGGTTCAATGGATGCGATGGAAGATTTTAGGGCGTGGGTATCAAAAATGGTAATTTTCACATCTTTTATTGCGGTTACTTATGCATTATTTTCTATTACTAACATCTCACACCCGATGATATGTTTAAATCTAAAACATGCTCGGATACCAACTTGTCACACCCTACTTTTTGGTATGAATGAACAAAGAAGTATACATAAAGCAATGAATTAAAGTTAAGGCGGATTAACAAAATTTTATTCATTATTAAAGTAGTTTACATAGGGTGATACTACCGCAGGGGTGAGTTACATTTTTTTAGTACAAACTATAATGTAAAAACATCAAAAAGTGCCACTCCTTATTCCTATCTGTCGTATTCTCTATACATACACTTACATACGCAAATAGGTGATCGCTATCTGTCTCTAATAGGGAAAAGATATTATTCTCTTTCTTCGAGATAATATGGAGGAAAAGTGAATTAGCACAAATATGCCAAGAAGGTTCTACCAGTTCTACAATAAGTATACGTATAAATGAGAGTTGGGGTGTGTATAGAATCACTGTTTAACAACGCTAAGGAAATAAAGCTGATAATCCCATACTCATCAGTTTATACAGAACATTAAGGTTCTTGAACTAATAATCATATACTTACCCATTCATTAAGAAAATAAAGTTCGTCACCAGTTCATTGAGGACCATATAAAGAAAATCGAGGATCTTTTAACTAATAATCCCATACTTACCAGTTCACGAAGGGGTATAGAAATAATTAATCCAACAGTAAAACCAAAATAAAAATTATAATAATCAATCCAAAATCTTTAGGGAAAAAGTAACCGGCTAGGCACACAATTAAAATGGCACTCATACATATGTAGCAATAAATTCAGACCTTTAGGCCATGTAAAAATTTTCGTAGGATAACACGTCAGTCTACTTCCTAGTTAATAGTGATGCTTATAATATAATGGCACAAAAGTGCAGAGGCAGACTGAATCAATAAGGAACATGATACCGTTTATTAGATGAGAAGGGTTATATTTATTCATATTTAAATTCAAATACCGATGATATTTAAAATATGTAGTATGGCAGTATTATAACATGCACATACTAAGAGTAAATAGGAGATATCACATAATGATATCAATAGCAGTATGTCAAATACACTAAGTTTACTATTGAAAAGGTATGAAAAACCTACTTTCTCGGTATATCAATCGACTTTATATATCACAAGAGGATATCGGGAGGAGCTGGTACTTGATTTTCTGTATAAAATATTTCGGTATGTAAGTATTTAGGATTACGTTTGTCAGTTTATATAAAAACTGTATCTCTTAAAGTTTTGGGGGTTTCATTATAAATATTATGGGACTTTAAAATACTGGACCTAAGGTCATTTTTGAACTTTGGTTCAAGAGACTTTTTGTTTTAAAATATGTTGAAGTATTCATAGACAAAGTTCGGGGATCACATTCATAAGTTAAAAAAGTTAGGAGGGGTCAAATTGTAATTTTGGAAAGCTTAATCCAAACATGGCCTTAACTTATATCCGTTTGACCAAAAAAATAAAATAAAAATATTAGAATTTTTTTTAGAAAATTCTGATTGGCCACACGCCCTCACGCGCTAGGTCAAGGTTTCTTGTCAAAAAGTTCATATTCTTCCCTTGCGCAATTGACTTTAGGGTTTTTGAGTTTTGACCTTTTATAACTTCTTCATTTCTAAACAATTTGAGATGCTTTCTAAACAAACTCAAACTATTTTTTCATAAGGAATCCGAATATATAAGTTTTGTGGATCGAGATGCAGTATATCTCAAGTTCCATAAATGTGTGTTTTTAAAAAAAAATTGACTTAACATTCATGGATTTTAAGGATACGACAAGGATTCTTATGAACATAGTTTGTTTTTTGATACGTATAGAATTAGTTTGGTTTTGATTTTAAAGGTTGAGATGAATTATACATAGAGAATTTCAAAATTTCAATTTTCTAGTTCAAATTACAATTTCAATCTATTCGAGCTTAATAAACACATTCATGTCATTTTGATCATTACACTCGAGTTCCTGAGGTTCTAATGAATACATTTAAATCTTTAAACATGAGTTTTGATTGATATTTGGAAGTTCACCATTGAAGGTCTTCAGGCTTTATTGGTGGAAACTTCATGTTTTTCACCTAGAGCTTGTTTTCTACATAAAATTCCCTACTGTTTTGAGCTATTCTACCATTATAACTACATAGAAAATGATTAAAACAAAAAGTACTGAATATAATACATAAAATCATAGATTACCTATTTGGATTGAAAATTTCGAGTTTTGGAACTTTTTTTTGAGTGAGTTTCAACTGAAGTTTTCGGGGGTTTTTTATAGTATAGTTGCAAGGAAGTTCATTAGTGGAAAAAAGAGGTGGATTTGAAATGTTATAGTAGAATTTTCAACTTGGATTCTTATTCTTCACACGTGTGCATGGTGTACTGCCGCGACTTTAAAAGTATCTCTAGTGCATGCTTATATCAGCTCCAGTGTAAGCCGATCGCTCAAGTAATAATCCGATAAAAATGAGTATTAAACACAAGGACTAAAACGAAGAGTCATGACGACGAATAGGAAAGGTGAATAACCTCGTAGTCAACTCTAGAAAAGAAGAAAATATAGTTGGTTTGAGATCTGTTAACTAAATAAAACAAGTAAGTTAAACTAATTACTTGACTACGCATGCAAAAAGAATGAAGTGGTTTTAAACTATATGAGAAAATAGGGTTAGGGTACATTCCCCCGCACCGTCGGTATAGTCGTAGGATATAAAAGTTTCAAAAATTATATTGATAATTCAAAGAAAACATTAAATCCTCCCAAAGCATTAACTATATGAGGATTTGACTCCTCTCGATAATTAATCAATAATAAATCTAACGTGAATGACTAGATTGTCGATACGCATATTATACTCTCAAATACCTCGGTTTTCCTAGGGCAAACATGGTTAAGATATCTATAATACGTATTTCGATAAAATATCAAACCTTCAAATTATCTAATAATTTTATTCAATTTTATATCCAACTTATTACCTAGGTTAGGTTCATACACTCCAACCCTTTAGAAATCTAGCCGGACAAGGTGTAACTACTAGAAAACTTAATTTCTACGCTGCATGTAATTGTAACAACAACGAAACTATATATAAACATGCATGAGGGTCTTGGAATTACAGAAAATAAACAAAACATGCAACGAATACTTATTGGTTTACGATGTGAGAAAGAGGGAGATGAGGAGAGCGTCAGACCTCGTACATGGGGTCGGGTGAGTTTGTAGTGGAGAGAGAGAGGTCGTCGCACCCCCGACATCTATGTGGTGATTTTTTATTGTTGTATTTTTTTGTCGTGTGTTGATGTTACATATTGTCTTATTGCATTTTAATATTTGTTCATTTTATTTTCGCACTCTGCTTTTCTTATTTAGATTTTAGTCCTTTTGATTGAGGACAATGCAAAAGTCTAAGTTGACGGGGTGACAAGTGCGTATTTTTAAAACTTCACAAAATTACAAAATGCCCAAAAAATTAGAAAATTTAAAAAATTTCCCAAATAATTGAAAATTTTCTAAAAAGCCAAAAATATTTTCCTTCAAAATAAATAAAATTGGAATTTAAATTTTTCAAAAATATCACTAAAATTTTGTTTGAAGTCTCAAATTGTAAAACTCAAATGCATAAAGTCGAAATTGACCAAAGATGGAAATTGAGCAAAAGTTAACGACTTTGCGAATAAGTGTGGAGATTAATTAACCCGGTAAGATTTCATGCCTATCGATCATTGTGAGTAATTAAATCAATATGAGTTGAAATTAACTCAAAGTTTGAATTCAGTATTTAAAAATGTCGTTGATGATCTCTATTTTATTGTTTTGATGGATTATGGGAAATGAGTGTGATGTTATCTCGAAAAGCATGCTAAAAATATCTCTAAACTAAATTATTCTCGAGACGCATATGGTAATGCGATTAGTAATTTGGATAAATGAAGTTAGGACATCGTTTGTTTACCCCAAAATATTAGCCATAAAAAGTAACGAAAAATTATCTCTTTTTGCAAATCCAATTGAACCAAATAAAATTTCCAATTTCGTTTGATTAACCCGAAAACCCCATGAAGCCTGGAGTTGTGAAAATCAGAAAATTCATTAATTGAGTCCAAATAGTACAATAAAAAGGGGTAAGAAAATAAAATAATTCTCAACAAAAATAACATGAAAAGAAGAAAATATAGAAAAAGAAAAAGAAAAAGAAATTGAGCAAAATGCCTGAAAAACTGCAAAAAGAAATCGCAAGTAAAATTTTCTAACTCCAAATTATCTGACCATTCCCAATTTACCCGATACACCTCAAAACCCGAAAATGTCCTAACTAAGCACAAATTTCAAAATTAATTACCGCGTGCAGAGATAAAATACGAAAAGATAATAAGAGAGATTAATTGGTGTGAATAAAAAGGTAATATTTTTTGATTTTCCAATGACTGTATTCCGTTGAAGAGATCCTTTCACCATAAAAATTTCATCTTTCAAATTTGTGCGCGTGAATTAGTTTTCCATTACATTTACTCTTTATATCACGCGTACCGAGAGAACTAGCCACATTTTGAGTGATTCGTTTGTGAGTGTATCCGTAAGAAATTGAATCAAAATGATTTTTTGAAAAGTAACGTAATGATCAATTGGTGAAAGTTAACGGTTTAATTTTTGACTTCGTACAAACACTACAAATTGAGACTATTGAATATGAATTTATGGTGATTATTCTTGGGGAGTTTAAATTGTACAATTTTTACGTATTTTGATTTTTTCTTTGAGTCGAAAAATGAATTTTGTGGGTATATTGACTGCAAACCCTCATGAGACACCTGTCGTCTTACTAGGGTAACCTAGGGTTTTACGGCATACCGCATACGCTAAATGCAATCGCTTGATCGCAAAAAAGGTACTATGTCCCAATAAAGTTTTTGAAAGGTACTTAACTCATGCTCTTATTCTTTTACATTGCTCGAGATGCGCAAAGTTATAAGTTAGGGGGATTTGATTAGGCTTAAATATTTCATATTTATCCTCTTATTTTCGGTCTTTTTATGATCCCATGCATCGTAACTAACTTGGATTTATCTCATATTCATGCTACTAACTCTCCTTGGCGAGTATATCGTGTTTTGTGTATCTCTCATGTGTTTTATAGGTATTTCATTCAAGTTAGTGAGAAAGAGAACTCAAAACAGTAAAAGAAACCAAGAAATGGGGGAGTTGGAGGGCATTTTCATAATTTTACAACCCTAGTCCAAAGGTGGGGCCAATTGAAAAGTTGAAGAGCTTGAAGTTACAAGAATCCTAAAAAATGGAGACCCAATCGGAGCGACGATGAAGAAGTTATGTAAGTTTTAAGATTGAGAAAGAAATCTAAAATCTAAAAGAAAAGAGGCAATTAAGGCAGTACGAAAAACCATATCGCACCCAAAACCGGTTCATACCCCAAACCACTTCGCATGTACCTCCAAACTGGTTCGAGGTACCTGACACGCAAAAATCATTTATTTTCTGTCTTGTTTTAAGAGTTGTATTAGGGTTGAACTCTTTCAAAAACGGCCTTGTAATGTTATAGTTTGATATTAGACATAGTTTTAATTAGTTTTTCATAGAGAAATAGAGGGAGAAAGACTTAAGAATCCTAGTTTTTAATTTCTTCATCAAAACTATACTCTCATGGACTAATTCTCAAGGTTGTCATCAATAAAGTTTGTCTTTCTCTACCTTGTTCTTGAAGTTAGTCGGAACAAATGGGGGCCAACCCTTAGAATGCTATGTGATATCGATTTCAACCAATTCACAAATTCCAATTTAAACTTATTTATTTGAAGTCAATTTTTAAACCAATTTTATTTAAACCCTAACATATACATCTAGGTGGGTAAATCAAACCATCATAAATAAATTGGTGGCACATAGATTTCAAGAACCCCCCCCCCCCCCCCCCCCCCAAGGGAAAACCTTTTTATTTCACTACGTAAAGGTAAATCGCAACTTGTATACACAATGAAATCTGCAATGAATATCCGCATATAGTCACATAGACGCACAGTTTATAGTTAGCAATGGATCAACCGCAACAACCCATAAGAACACGCAACTCTGAATTTAGCTAGGAATGCCCACAATTTCTCATAATGGCACGCAGTCATCAGTCGTAGATTTACCCTCGCTACAAGAGAAACTTCAATAATATCGTATCTTGGATTTCAAAACAATTCACTAAACTATTGGGATTTTTTAACTAAAAAAATTAAGTTTAAACCCTAAATGAAGAAGACAAATTAGTTCTGCAGTTTACAGTTTACGTGTATAAAAAATCTTTAGGTCTTCTTAAGGAAAAATGACTCATTTAATTAGGTATATATAACTCGAATGAAAACAGGATGTTGCTCGAAGGAGATGAGATGTCGATCGAACGAGGACATCATGTGACATGCCTATGTCTCTTTAACGACAGCAAGATGTCACTCGAACAATTTAAACATAAAAAATATATTATAAAACTCCGTTTCAACAGTTAGAAAAAAATCTTTTGACGAAAAATAATGCCTCAGGTGTTTAAAAATAGTTTAGAATAATTATCCCAACACTTTAAATGAACCCTTAAGGGATATAAGCATAACTTATTCGAAATCTATCTCATAGAGGCTTTAATGTTGAAGAATGTTGATATTCGGATCCGTCTTGATGCATGATTGAACTTGATTTAATCTTCGACGATTGTAGAAGTATACGACATACTCTAATGTAAATGGACTATGAAAAATATGTCTTTACAAATCTCCCCCTATGCCTATGTCGGTACAATCTAAAAATCATCTGAATTATCAAATCAAATATCCAATACAAATCTGATACCCTCCCATGAACCAAAAAACTGAAAAGGAACTAAAAATGCAAGTCTATAATCTTTCTTTAAAATCTTCAACAAGAAATCTTCAAATCTCTAACTTTTTATTATCATCATTAGGGTGTGCAAAATAATGATCTCCAACTTTTGTACCTACACACATGAGACACAAAACAAATACCTTCATGATGTATAGAGTTTGAAATGAGATAAACATAAATCAAAACAAAGATCAAATCTTAAATCTCCACCATAAATTAAACTCCCCCACTAAATCATAATTCGTTATCCCCCTTTTTATTTGTCCAAAATAGACAAGGAAAAGAATAAATAAAAATAAACATGTAGTGTCACGACAAGCAAAGCAAATCAACTACGATCATCAAGGATAAATTACAAAGCATTCACCAATTATTTTTTATTTTTAAATTTTTTTAAAAATGCAAAAATAATTTACAAAAAGAACTTCACACCATGAATTTACCCTAAGATAACCATATCGTGGATATGGAATGAATGGGTGAGAACACATTCAATAGGTAAATCAACTCAAACATACATAGCAAATGTGCACGATGAATATGGATACTCTTAAAGAATGAACTTCGCAATCATCCTTCGGTGTAAAAATTATTTCATTCAAATGACATTGACTCAATCAAATCGATAAATCAAAGTAAAAAATAATTTCCACACCAATAACATCTAAAACTATGTAACACTTTTTTAAGACTTTGTCAGAACGTGCAAACCTGTTGATTGATTTCCAACCAAACTCCTTAAAATATATATTTCTTTTTCAACATCTTTTGAGGTTTTCATTTTTTTTTCAACTTAGAGAAATCCTATTGGCCCCATTTTGGCATATGATTATTTTTATTGCCTTAATTTTGTACTCTCGCAGCCCTTTTCCATGTTCACTTGTCATTTTTTCATATTAAGCAAACTCTTCACGGGCAACGGTTCTTACATGCACAACTTTCATTATCAAGTTTTATCGCATATGGTTTGTTTTAAACACAGGATTTTGATGGAAACACTTCGAACAACATGTAATAGATAAGAACAATAATCAAACAAATCTGTGCAAGTGAGCATTAAAGGAAATCATGAGTCAAAGATGTAGAAAGTAATATCAAATTACATCTTAATGAATCCAAACATTATAAACACATGGATGAAATGATATATCTTCTTAAAATACTATCGAATCGTCACATGGATATGGAATGATATTGTGACTTGGTCATCCTAAATGTCCATCCATAAATGTTGTAAACAAAATATAAAACTCTTTCTATCTATTTCCAAAAAATTTATCAAAATAAAATATTTTTGGCTTTTTCAAATTTTTTCTCAAAAAAATAGAAAATCTTTTTGTATTTTTTCAAAAATTTTAGAAAACAAAAGTATTTTTGGTTATTTTTGAAAAATATATCAAAAAATGGAAAAAAAAATGAATACAAAAATGGTACAAACTAGTAGTAGGCATAAAATATCACCATGAAAATCATCCTATGCTAGAAAACAAGTCTAAACCTTAACCGTTAGGTGCGGTGGAGTTTTCCAAATATGGAGACATCCTATGAAAAATATCCATCAAGTCATGGGAAGTCTTGACAAAAAAATTATACTTGCTCCCTAATATGTGCAAACTCTCTCATGTAATCATCTGGAGCATCATGTGTGGGTGTGTGTATGGAAACACGTGGAAAAACACTATACGACACACTACTCAACATAAAACAAAATTCCCTAAGGTGTTCTCTCTTTTCCAATGGGTGAAAACATACACGCGCCTAGGAGCATCTCTCACAAAACATCTACGTTGCACTATCCTATCCGGAATGGGACACCTACGTGGGTTGGGTTGATATGGATCAATCACAAACTCGAGAACTGGATCGGGTTCAACGTGGAAAGTGGACGCACCGTTATGACTTATTCCTTATCACTCAAGATTACCCAAAGTGGGATCGAGGATCATCTTTCCTACCTTCTTAGACGAGTCCTCTAAAGTAACCATTACCTCCCGGGCACGTTCGAGATCACTCTCAAATTGGACCACACAAGATTCAAGTTCACTCTTTTCCCGACCTATAACGATCAAATGCTCACTCCAAATAACCTTCACCTTCTCGAGTTGATTCGCTAATGCCTCAAAGCCCCTCAAAACCTCAATCTCTCTCTCAAAATCAAACAACTTAAGACCTAACTCCTTATTCAACTTCTTCATCTTTAAGGTATAGTGTACAAATATCTAAACACAATTTGGAGCTCCTTTTCACCTTCGCTTCCACACTCACTTTTTCCCTCACTCGAAATACTCAAATCATCCTCAGGGGTCTCACGTGCACATGAATCCTCCTCTTCGTTTAAGAAACTAGGTGTGCCCACGTGACTAGCTAAAAAGGCAACACACATCCCATGTGATGATTCATCCTCGGAATCATTCACCTCTTCCTCACAATTGCTAAGAGTGGTTGGCATGGCAATCTTCTTACCCTTTCTCTTTAGCCTAGTGGTACACTCAAACGCCTTATGCTCCTTAACCTCACACTCAAAACATCTCTCTTCTTCTTTTTTCTCTTTCTCTTTCTCACTCTCATCGCTCTCTTTAGCCTCTTCTTCTTTTTATTTTTCTCAAAAAATCTTTTATTGGAAGAATTTTCTTTGGAAAAATTGAGAAACTTTTTAAATTTTTTAGCAAGCATGGCCATATCAAAATCAAACTCGCCCTGAGACTCGAAATCACAAACTCTCACTTTCTTTTTCTTCTCTCTCTCGTGCACTTCCTCTCATTTCCTAGACTGGTTTCTAAGGGCTATCCCCCTATCCTTAGGCCTGACAGTGTTAGGAAATATGTCAATTTCATATGTCTGGAGGTGTCCTACCTGTTCTTCTAAATTTAAATTTCTTGAATTTCCTAAGAAATTCAAAACAATCACTTTCTGAATAAAATGTTTAGGCAACGATCTTAAAATCTTTTTAACCACTCGTGCATCCGGAATGTGCTCAAAAAGATTGAAACTAGTGTTGACAATATCAAATAATCGTGCATAAAAGTCATCAAAACACTCAGATTCAAGCATGATATTTGTTTCAAATTGAGTAATTGAATTTTGTAATTTAGACTCTTGGACCACATTCGTGTCTTCATGTGTAAGTTGTAAAATGTCCCAAGCTTCTTTTAACGTAGTGCACGTCATAATACGTCGAAACTCGTCAGGGATGACGGCTCTAGAAATTGCACTTAGCCTACGGGAATTAAAAGTGCTCCATTTAAATTTTTCCTCAGTCTAGTCAGTCAAAGATTTAAGATTCATAACATTATTAGCAGTGACAGTGGGAGGATTAGACTCTCTTTCATAAACAACCCGAACTCACTCAACGATTGTTTTTAAATGTGATTTCATATTGGCTTTCCAAAAGGCATAATTAGACCCATAAAAAACTAGCAGCCTATTATATAAGTTTTCATTCGGAAACATTGCGATTTTTCAATATTAGATTAAAAAAAATCAATATCACAAAATTTTGCGAAAAATAGGATCACTCGATAAATTATAAAAACCAGCTCTGATAGCAATTTTAGAATGCTATGTGATACCTATTTCAACCAATTTGCAAATTCCAATTTAAACTTATTTTATGGGAGTCAATTTTTAAACCAATTTTATTTAAACCCTAACATTTACATCTAGGTGGATTAAATCAAACCATCACAAATAGATTGTAGACACATCAGATTTCAGGAAAAAAAACCAAAGGGAAAACATTTTTATTTCACTATGTAATGGTAAATTGCAACTTACATATGCAATGAAATCTGCATTGAATATCCGCAAACACTCACGTAGATGTTCAACCTAGAGTCAGCACGCAAACCAGGAACACCCACAAGTAATCGGAATGACACGCGATCATCAACCGTTGATTTACCCTCTCTATAAGAGAAACTTCAACAAGACCGTATCTTAGGTTTCAAAACAATTTACTAAACTGTTGGGATTTTTGTGAATTGAAAAAACAAAGTTTAAACCCTAAATGAAGAGCACAAACTAGTTATGCAGTTTACGTGTATAAAAAATCGTGAGTTCTTCTTAAGAAAAAATGAATCATTTAATCAGGTATATATAACAAAATTGAGTCGGTGGGTTCACTCGAAAGAAAATAGGATGTCACTCAAATGAGATGAGATGTCGCTCGAACGAGGACATCGTACGTCATGCCTATGTCGCGTGAAAGATAGTAAGATGTCGCTCGAACGACCTAGGCGTCAAAAAATATTTTATAAAACTCTGTCTCAACACTTAGAAAAATTTCTTTTGATGAATAACAAAACCTTAAGTGTTTAAAAAATAGTTTAGAAGAATTATCCCAACACTTTAAATGAACCGTTATTGGATTTAAACACAACCTTACCAAAATCTATGTCACAGAGGCTTTGCTGTTGAAGAATGATGTTATTCGGATCTGTCTTGATGCCTGATTGAACTTGAATAAATCTTCGACGGTTGTAGCGGTATACGACATACTCTAATGTAAACGGACTATGTAAAATATGTATTTACAAATCTCACCCTATATCTATGCCGATACTAACTGAAAAAACATATGAATTGTCAAATCATATTTCCTATATAAATCTAATATCCTCCCATGAACTCAAAAATTGAAAAGGTACTAAAAATGCAAGTCTCTAATATTTCTTCAAAATTTTCAACAAAATCTTCAAATATCTAACTCTTCATTGTCGACATCAGGGTGCGCAAAATAATTATCTTCAACCTTTTTACCTACACATATGAGACAAGAAATAAATACCTTCGTGACGTATCGAGTTTGAAATGAGATAAACATAAATCAAAACAAATATTAAATCTCGAATCTCTAGCATAATTTAAACTCCCCCATTAAATCATAATTCGTTCTCCCCCTTTTTTATTTGTCTGAAATTGACAAGGAAAAAAATAAATAAAAATAAGCATGGAGTGTCACGAGAAGCAAAAAAAATCAACTACGATCATCAAGGATTATCCAGAAGGCATTCACTAACTATTTTTATTTTAAATTTTTTTCAAAAATATAAAAATAATTTACAAAAAGAACATCACACACCACGAATTTACACTAAGATAACCCAATCATGGATACAGAATGTATGGGTGTGAACATATTCCATAGGTAAATCAACTCAAACATACATAACAAATGTGCACGATGAATATGGATACTCCTAACGAATGACCTTCACAATCATCCTTAGGTGTAAAAATTGTTGAATTCAAATGACATTGATTTAATCAAATCAACAAATCAAAGTCTAAAATAATTTCCACACCAATAACATCTAAAAGTATGTAACGCTTTTACAAGACTTTGTCAGAACGTGCAAACCTGTTGATTGATTTCCAACTAAACTCCCTCAACGATATATTTCCTTTTCATTCTCTTTTGAGTTTTTTAATTTTTTTCCATCTTAGAGAAATCTTATTGGCCCCATTTTGGCATATGATTATTTTTATAGCCTTAATTTTTTTCTCGAGCTCTTTTAAATGGTGGCTTTCACGACGAGTTAATTTTGTACTCTCGCAGCCCTTTCCCGTGTTCACTCATCATTTTTTCATATTAAAAAAATTCCTCACGAGCAACGGTTGTTACATGCACAATTTTCATTCTCTTATTTTATTGCATATGGTTCGTTTTAAATACAGGATTGAGATGGAAACACTTTGACCAACATGTGATAGACAAGCACATTAATCAAACAAATTCGTGCAAGTGGGCATTAAAGGATATTATTTGTAAAACATGTAGAAAGTAATCTCAAATTACATCTTAACGACTCCAAACATTATAAAGCACAGGGATGAAATGATGTATCGTCTCAAAACACTATCGAATAGTCACATGGATATGGAATGATGTTGTGACTTGCTCATCCTAAATGTCCATCCATAAACGGCGTAAACAAAATACACAACTCTTTCTGTCTTTTTCCAAAAAAATTATTAAAATAAAATATTTTTGGCTCTTTCAATTTTTTTCTCAAAAAATAGAAAATCTTTTGTATTTTTCCAAAAGTTTTCAAAAACAAAAATCTTTTTGGTTATTTTCGAAAAATATATCAAAAAATGGAAAATATGAATACAAGAATGGTACAAACTATCAATAGGCATAAAATATCATCATGAAAATCATCCTATGCTAGCAAACAAGTCTAAACCTTAATTGTTAGGTGAGGTGGAGCTTTACAAAGATGGCGACATCCTATGAAAAACATCCATCAAGTCATGTGAAGTCTTTACAAAAAACTTTACTTGTTGCTTAATATATGCAAACTCTATCAAGTAATCATTCAGAGTATCATGTGTGGGTGCGTGTGTTTAAACACGTGGCAAAACTCTATGTGACATACTACTCAATTTAAAACCAAACTCCCTAAGGTGTTCTCTCTTTTTGTAATGGGTACAAACATACACGGTCCTAGGAGCACCTCTCATAAAATGTCTACGTCGCCCTCTCCAATTTGGAATGGGACGCTTAGATAGGTTGGGTTGATATGGATCAATCAAAAACTCGGGAACAACTCGAGTCCAACGTGGGAAGTGGACTCACCATTATGACTTATTCCTAATCTCTCAACATTACCCAAAGCGGGTTCGAGTAAAATATTTCCTACCTTCTTATACGAGTCCTCAAAAGTGACCATTACCTCCCGGGAACGTTCAAGATCACTCTCAAATTAGACCACACGAGATTCAAGTTCACTCTTTTCTTGTCCTATGATGATCAACTTCTCACTCAAAGCAACCTTCACCTTCTCGAGTTGACTCGTCGATGCCTCAAATTCCCTCAAAACCTCAACATCTCACTTCAAATATAACACCCTAAGACCTAACTCCTTATTCAACTTCTTTATCTTTAATGTCTCAACGTACACATCTTTAAACACAATTTGGAGCTTAGTTTCGCATTCGATTCCACACTCACTTTCTCCCTCACTCAAAACACTCAAATCATCCTTGGGGCTCTCACGTGCAAAAGAATCCTCATTGTCGTTGGATCATATAGGTGTTCTCACGTGACTAACTAAAAAGTAAACACACATCCCATGTGATGATTCATCCCCGAAATCCTTCACCTCTTCCTCACAATCGCTAAGAGTTGCTGGCATGGTAATCTTCTTTCCCTTTCTCTTTAGCCAAGCGGGACATTCAAATGCCTTGTTACCCTTAACCACACACTCAAAACATCTATCTTCTTCCTTTTTCTCCTTATCTTTCTCACTCTCACCGCTTTCTTGGGCCTCTTCTTTCTTTTTATTTTTCTCAAAAAATTGTTTATTGGAAGAATTTTCGTTGGAAAACTTGAGAAACTTTTTAATTTTTAGCAATCATGGCCATATCAAAATCAAACACACCCTCAGACTCGGAATCACAAACTCTCACTTTATTTTTCTTTTCTCTCTTGCACACTTCCTCTCCTTTCCTAGACTGGTCTCTAAGTGCTATCCCTCTATCCTTAGGCTTGACAATGTTAGGACATATGTCGATTTCATATGTCTGGAGGTGTCCTACCTGTTCTTCTAAATTTAAATTCTTACATTTCCTAAGGAATTCAAAATAGTCAAATTCGGAATAAAACGTTTAGGCAACGATCTTCAAATCTTTTTAACCACTCATGCATCAGAAATGTGCTCACAAAGACTGAAACTAGTGTTGACAATATCAGATAATCGTGCATAAAAGTCATCAAAACACTCAGATTCAAGCATGGTATTTGTTTCAAATTGAGTATTTAAATTTTGCAATTTAGAATATTTGACCGCATTCGTGTCTTCATGTGTAAGTTATAAAATATCCCAAGCTTCGTTTGACGTAGTGCACATCATAATACGTGGGAATCATCAGGGGTGATGGCTCTAGAAATTGCACTTAGCCCACAAGAACTGAAAGTGTTCCATTTAAATTCGTCCTCAGTCTATTCAGTCATAGATTTAAGATTCATGACATTAGCGGTGACAGTGGAAGTAGTTAACCGTTTTTCACAAACAACTTGAATCACTCATCGATTGCTTTTAAATGTGATTTCATATGGGCTTTCCAATAGGCATAATTAGACCCATGAAAAACTGGCAACCTATTATATAAGTTTTCATTCGGAAACATTGCGATTTTTCAAAATCAGATTTAAAAAAAATTCATATCACACAATTTTAGATAAGCCAGCTCTGATACCAATTTGATAATGCTATGTGATATCAATTTCAACTAATTCGCAAATTTCAATTTAAACTTATTTAATTGGAGTCAATTTCTAAACCAATTATTTTTAAACCCTAACATATACATCTAGGTGGATTAAATCAAACCATCACAAATAAATTGTAGACACATCCGATTTCAGGAAAAAAATCCAAAGGGAAAACATTTTTATTTCACTATATAATGGTAAATCGCAACTTGCATACACAATGAAAGCTGCATTTAATATCTGCAGACACTCACATAGACGTGCAGGCTAGAGTCAGCACGCAATTCTGAATTCAACCAAGAACACCCATCAGTACTCGAAATGACACACAATCATCAGCTATAGATTTACCCTCTCTACAAGAGAAACTTCAACAAGATTGTACCTTAGGTTTCAAAACAATTTACTAAACTATTGGGATTTTTGTGAATTGAAAAAATAAAGTTTAAACCCTAAATGAAGAACACAAACTAGTTATACAGTTTGCAGTTTACGTGAATAAAAAATCACCAGGTCTTCTTAAGAAAAAATGACTCATTTAATCAGGTATATATAACAAAATTTAGTCGGCGGGTTCACTCGAAAGAAAATAGGATGTCACTCAAACGAGAGGAGATGTCGCTCGAATGAGGACATTGGGTGACATGACTATGTTGCGTGAAATATAGTAAGATGTCGCTCGAATGACCTAAGCATAAAAAAATACTTTATAAAACTCCATCTCAACACTCAGAAACAACACCTAAAGTGTTTTAAAACAGTTAAGAAAAATTATCCCAACACTTTAAATGAACTGTCAATGGACTTAAACACAACCTTACCAAAATCTATGTCATAGAGGCTTTTCTGTTGAATAATGTTGTTATTCGGATCCGTCTTGATGCATGATTGAACTTGAATAAATCTTCAGTGGTTGTAGCGGTATACGACATACTCTAATGTAAACGGGCTATACATTTAACTATAATAAATCTTCGATGGTTGTATTGACAAATCTTACCCTATGTCTATGCCAGTACAAGCTAAAAAAATATCCGAATTATCAAATCAAATATCCTATATAAATCTAATACCCTCCCATGAACCCAAAAATTGAAAAGGTACTAAAAATGCAGGTCTATAATCTTTGTTCAAAATCTTTAACAAGAAATCTTCAAATCTCTAACTTTTCATTGTCATCATCAGGGTGTGCAAGATAATGATCTGCAACTTTTGTACCTACACACATGAGACAAGAAACAAATACCTTCGTGACGTATCGAGTTTGAAATGAGATAAACATAAATCAAAGCAAAGATCAAATCTCAAATCTCCCCCATAATTTAAACTACCCCATTAAATCATAATTCGTTCTTCCCCTTTTTATTTGTCTGAAATAGACAAGGAAACAAATAAATAAAAATAAGCATGGAGTGTCACGACAAGCAAAAAAAACAACTACGATCATCAAGGATAAACTAGAAAGCAGTCACCAACTGTTTTTTATTTTTAAATTTTTTCAAAAATGCAAAAATATTTTACAAAAAGAACATCACACACCATGAATTTACGGTAAGATAACCAAATCGTGGATACGGAATGAATGGTTGTGAACATATTCAATATGTAAATCAACTAAAACAAACATAACAAATGGGCACGATGAATATGCATACTCCTAACGAATGAACTTCACAATCATCCTTAGGTGTAAAAATTGTTCAATTCAAATGACATTGACTTAATCAAATCAACAAATCAAAGTCTAAAATGATTTCCACACCAATAACGTCTAAAACTATGTAGTGCTTTTTGAAGACTTCGTTAGAATGTACAAATCTGTTGATTGATTTCCAACCCAACTCCCTCAAAGATATATTTATTTTTCAATCTGTTTTGAGGTTTCAATTTTTTTTCAACTTAGAGAAATCCTATTGGCCCTATTTTGACATATGATTATTTTTAGTAAATTAATTTTTTCTCAAGCTCTTTTAAATGGTGGCTTTCGAGACGAATTAATTTTTTACTCTTGCAGCCCTTTCCCTTGTTCACTCCTCATTTTTTGATATTAAGCAAATTCATCACGGGCAACAGTTCTTACATGCACAACTTTCATTGTCAAGTTTTATCGCATATGTTACGTTTTAAAGACACGATTGAGATGGAAACCCCAACATGTGATAGATAAGCACAATAATCAAACAAATCCATGCAAGTGTGCATTAAAGGAAATCATGAGTCAAACATGCAGAAAGTAATCTCAAATTACATCTTAAAGACTCCAAACATTATGAAGCACATGGATGAAATGACGTATCGTCTCAAAACACTATCAAATAGTCACATGGATATGAAATGATGTTGTGACTTGGTAATCCTAAATGTCCAACCATAAATGTAGTACACAAAATACAAAACTCTTTTTATCTTTTTTCGAAAATTTTATCAAAATAAAATATTTTTGGCTTTTACATGTTTTTCCTCAAAAAATAGAAAATATTTTTGTATTTTTCCAAAATGTTTCAAAAACAAATATCTTTTTGGTTAATTTTGAAAAATATATCAAAAATGGAAAATATGAATACAAAAATGGTACACACTAGCAATAGGCATAAAATTTCGTCATGAAAACATCCTATGCCAGCAAACAAGTCTAAACCTAAACCGTTAGGTGCGGTGGAGTTTTTCAAAGATGATGACATCCTATGAAAAACATCCATTAAGTCATGTGAAGTCTTGAGCAATTCGATTAGTGCTCTCTCAATTTGATTCTTCCTCAAGATGCACGAAATGGTCGGTGCATCGAGATCTTTAAAATTTGGTGGAAGGTCACTCAATAGTACTCAACTGACGTTCTATTCTAAGAACACATTTTTCTATACCTTTAGCCAGCATTTCACCATGAGTAATTCTTTAAGAAACTCAGCGTATGCGGTAATTTGCTTTATGGTCTCGAGAAAAGGTAAATTAATCTTTACTTGCTTGATAATGTCTAAAACATCGTCACATGTAGTGCATTTGAGTGGGATACTAACCGTTGAGGGTATGGAGAAACAATGGGAGGTTTCACAACCACCTCGAGCCTGACTGTGTTGTCATTACCAATCTTACTCAAGGGGACATCTTCAGTCTCTTTCGTGCCGGGCGAGATCTCCTTATCATTCTACTCATCGTGTGGGGGAGGTGACAATTTAACTACTCTCCCATTACGTAGAGTGGTTACCGCACTCTATAGCTCTCAATTTGCGCTGGAAGTAGATCTAGCACAGTTTTGACCTTGGGGAGGTCTTTGGACTTGGGCTGGAAACTTCCCCTTCTCTTTGACACTTAATGGTTATTCCAACTTAGAGATGTTCGAATTTATTTCAGCAAATATTCAGGCATTCTGAGCATTGGTTGTAGATTGAGCTTGCATAAGTTTCTTCAAAGTATGCTCAAGATTTCTCCGTGGTGGGGTTATATAAGTCATCTTAGGTGGCACTTGCATAAGCAGAGCTTGTTGGAAATGCGGGGGCGGGGGTGGGGGTGGCGTTGGGACAATTTATGAATTAAGATTCATCACTGCGTGCGGTTGTCCATAGTTGAAACCAAGATGCTTCCACCACGAAGGGTTGTAAGAATTTTCATGAGGGGTATTAAAATTACCCTTGAAATATCCCACTGCCTCCACTTCCTCTTGAAGCATCACTTTGTAGGCGGGTATTGTCGGGCATTCATTCATTGAGTGTCTCGCCTTACAAATTGCACATACCTCCTCTCTAATTTCTCGAGTGGATTTGGGTGTTTCTCTTGTCTGTGATTCGACGACGTCTTCCACTTTTTTCTCAATTTGTCTTATTTTAAGTTTCATCTCAACTTCTTTGTCCAAATTATAGAGTCTGAATGCAGAAGGAGTTATGGACATTAGTCGAGTCTGGGTTTGTCCACTAGGGTTGATGTATCTCATGCTTGAGTAATCTCTACAGTATACTTAAGGTGGGTCTATGCATCATTTGCATCTAACCCAAATAATTCTCCCTCACACATAGTCTCAACGAGTTGTTTAGAAGTATACTTAGCCCGTGGTGGAAGAAAAAGATAAGATGATACTTCTCAAAACGATAATGGTGGCAAGTGTTGACTAACTTGTTGAAGCGCTCCCAATGTTGATCAAATGGCTGATTTTTTTGTTGTTTAAAGATTTGAATTTGATCTTTAATGGAATTTTTTTGACGTTGGGGAGAGAATTTTAAGAGAAACTTGGCTTGCATATCCCTGCATGATCCAATTGAGTTATGTGACAATGACCATATCCAGGTCTTGGCTTTATCCTTCGAAGAGAAAGGAAAAAGTTTTAGGCGAATGACGTCTTGAGCAAACATTTGATCGCTAAAATTTTTGCACACCTCTTCGAACTCACGAACATGGAGGTATGGTTTCTACGAATCTATACCATGGAGCGTGGGAAGAATTTGAATCATCCTATTACGAAAGCAGAATTTCCCCACATTATATGAATGTATAATGCATCCCGAATTGATGGTTTGCACGGGGTATAAGAGGTCTCTCATAGGACGATACGACCTCTCACACTCACTCGTACCAAAACTAGCATTATCCGACATGGCTCTCTCCAATTGACTTGAATTCCTCACTCGACGCCCTATAAGTGTGACTCAAAGTTTGACTCGTGATGGAGTTAGGGAATGTAGGCGGTGGAACACAAAATTGAGGAGCGTTTGGAGTATGTGGGCTATCTGGATCATACTCGACTATAGGATTCTCGTAAATTCTAGTCGGGGTAGATTGAAGAGTTTGTTGACAATTTTGCATGTAAGGAGTTGAAAGATGCTATATTTTTTTTTTCTTTTTTTTTGAATATTTGTTTTTATGATTTTTTTGGATTTTTGAGAGTTAGAGTCAAAATTTTGGATTGAATTGACTTAACCTAAATGTCTACCTATTCCTAGACAATGGTGCCAAAAACTTGACGCGACTTTAAAAGTGTATCTAGTGCATGCTTATATAGGCTCAAGTGTAAGTCGGTCACTCAAGTAATAATTCGGTAAAATTGGGTGTCGAACACAGGGACTAAGATGAAGAATCATAACGATGAATAGGAAAGGTGAATAACCACGCAGTCGACTCTAGAAAAGAATAAAAGATGATTGATTGAAGATCCGTTAACTAGATAAAACAAGTAAGTTAACTAATGACTTGACTATGCATGCAATAAGAATGAACTGGTTTTAAACTATATGAGAAAACGGGGATATACTCCCTCGCTCCGTCGGTAAAGTCATAGGATATAAAATGTTCAAAAATTATATTGATAATTCAAAGAAAACATTAAATCCTCTCAAAGCATTAACTATATGAGGATTTAACTCCACACGATAATTAATCAATAATAAATCTAACATGAATGACTAGATTGCTTATACGCATATTATACTCTTAAATACCTCGGTTACTTAGGGCAAACGGGATTAAGATATCAATAATACATGTTTCGAGAAAATACAAACCTTCAAATTATATCAATAATTTTATTAAATTTTATACCCAACTCATTGCCTAGGTTAGGTTCATGTAAATCTAGCCGAACAAGGTGTAACTACTAGAAAACTTGATTTCTACATTGCATGTAATCAAAACCATAATGAAACTATATCTTAACATGCATGAGGGTCTTGGAATTCCATAAAATAAACAAAACATGCGACGAATACTAACTTCAAGATCAAGGTAGAGAAAGACAAACTTTATTGATGAAAACCTTGAGAATTAATCCATGAAAGTATAGTTTTGACGAAGAAATTGAAAACTAGCGTTCTTGAGTCTTTCTCCCTCTAATTCTCTATGAAAAACTAATTAAAACTATGTCTAATATCGAGCTATAACATTACATGGCCGTTTTTGAAAAAGTCCAACCCTAATAAAGCTCTTAAAACAAAATAGCAAATAAATGATTTTCGCGTGTCAGGTACCCCGAACCGGTTTGGAGGTACATGTGAACCAATCTGGGGTACGAACCGATTTGGAGTGCGGTTTGGTTTTTTGTACTGCCTTGGTTGCCCCTTTTCTTTTGGATTTTGGATTTCTTTCTTAATCTTCAAACTTACATAACTTCTTCACCGTAGCTCGGATTGGGGTGCCATTTTTCTAGTATTCTTGTAACTTCAAGATCTTCAACTTTCCAGTTGGCCCCACCTCTAGAGTAAGGCTAAAAAATTACGAAAATTCCATTCAACTCCCCGTTTCTTTATTTCTTTCGCTATTTTGAGTTCTCTTTCACACTAACTTGCATGAAATACCTATAAAACACATGACAGATAAAAAAACATGATATAATTGCCAAGGAGAGTTAGTATCATAAATATGAGACAAATCCAAGTTAGTCACGATGCACGAGATCATAAAAAGACCACTGAATTTAAGGGGCTAAATATGAAATATTTAAGCCTAATTATGTACACATGTGATTTTTTGATTTTTTGCTTAGGTGTGGCTTATTTGGACATGGGGTATTAAGAAATTAACATATATTTGGTGTTTGGTCCTTAGTTGGTCTTTTATTTACACTTATAGCCTTAAAAGTATGCTTTTTTATAAAGTATAGGGGTACTTTTACAATTTCAGAAACATTTTAAGGGTTGAAATTATGATTTTATGTTATTTGAAGTCTAAAGGATTAATTTGATATAAGGTTTAGATTTAACAATGAAATATAAGTCAAGTTATTGTACTTTGAAGTTTTAGGGGCTATTTTATCAATATTAAAACTTCAGGGGTCTAGGTCAATTCAGTAAAATTGTAGGGCATCAAGTATAATTTTTTTCTTCTTAGAAGACTTTTGAATTTGAATATGTTATAAGGTTTAAAATAGTGACCATAGGTGCTTAGGATATGTCAAATCCCGGTTATTATAGTCTACCTACCTTAAAAAAAATTATCCTCGAATATTCCTTGAAATAAGTCGAGGTATTGATTTTTCATCGCTTGTTTAGTTACTATGTAGCTTCTTGCTGATTTTGATTTTTCCAAAGTACTTTAACTTAAGGAATTTTCTTATTTCTGAGGTACTTCACTTGGAGATTCAAAATTTTAAATATGGCATACTTCAAATTCATGGTTTGGCTTGATAGAAATGTCTTTCCATGTAACTGTATGAAATGGATCAGAAATATACTGGTGAAACTGAGAACATGAAATAGATTGTGAATATTTGATAATTCTACAGGTAATTCTAATTGATAGGCTACAAAGCCAATTAGTTTAGAAATTTTGAAATGTCCAATATATCTAGGGGCTAATTTTCATTTTTGTCCAACACATAAAAATCCATTTTGGGGAGAAACTTTAAGAAACACTTGGTCATTAACTTGAAACTCTAAGGGTTTCTGACTTTGGTATGCATAACTTTTCTGTCAATTCTGGTCTATCTTCAATCTCTCTGGAATTTATTATATTCTTTTAGTGGTTTCCTGGATTATTTTGGTACCAAATTGCTTACTATTTTTGGATTTAATCCAACATACAGGTGATTTACACGGTCTTTTGTATAATGCTTTGAATGGAGCAACTTTAATACTAGATTGATAACTATTGTTATATGAAAATTTGACAAGGGGCAAATTCACATTCCAATTGTCAGAAATATCTAATCTACAAGCATATAGCATATCCTCTTAAGTTTCGATTGTACTTTCAGATTGTCCACCCGTTTGTGGGTGGAATGCGTTACTTAGATGAATTTTAGTATCCATTGCGATTTGTAATGCTTGGAAAAACTTTATTACAAAATGGGAATCTCTGTCTGATACGATGGATAGAGGAATTCCATGTAACCAAATAATTTCTTGAATGTAGAGCTTACTAAGCTTTTAGAATGAGTTGGTGCTCTTCAAAGGTAGAAAATGAGAAGATTTAGTGAGTTGATCTACTATTACCCAAATGGAATTATGTCCTTGGGACGTAGGAGGTAGTCCACTAACAAAATCCATGGTAATATGTTCTCATTTTCACTCGGGAATTGGTAAGGGTTGGAGGAGTCCACCAGGATGTTGATATTCTATATTTACTTATTGACAAGCAAGACATTTCCCTACAAAATTCTCGATATCATTTCTCATATTTGGACACCAATATTGCTTCTTCAAAGCATATTACATTTGAAACTTCTAGGGTTAATCATAAATTTCAAACGATGGGCTTCTTGTAATATTTTCTCTCGAAGAGATGCATCATTAGGTACATACAATCTATTTCTACATCATAAACACATTTCCTTATTGTATGAGAAGTTAAGATTTTTTCTTTGAAAGGTTTGTATAAAAGAATCTTTGGTTTGCTGAACTAATATTCTCTCTCTCAACTCAGGATAAGTAATAATGCAAAATAACTTTGCGAAAGGGGATATCAACCGTAGGTCATATTGCTCTATGGTAGCAATAATATCGTAGGAAAATAAAGCTTGGACTTTTCCTACTGGATTTTGAATTAAAGCGTCGGTTACTACATTGCCTTTGCGTGGATGGTAATTTAATTTAAATTGATAATCTTCCAAAAATTCCATCCAGCGTCGTTTTCTTAAATTCAAGTCCTTTTGGGCAAAAATATATTTTAAACTTTTATGATCAGAAAAGACTTGTAAATTTACACCATAGAGGTAATGAAACCAATTTTTTAATGCAAAAACTACAACGACAAATTCAAGATCACGTATAGGGTAATTACGTTAATGAGTTTTGAGTTATCGTGACCCAAATTTTCTTAGCATGACAATCGATAGAAGCATAATGTATTAACAAAACATCTATTTCGATAATACTATCAAAACCACATATATCTAAAATTATCAAATTAACAAAGGGTATTCCTAGACCAAGCTAAATTTTATATTTGCTACAACCTTTCGTTTGTGTATTGATTTCACCTGTTGGTAATTCAATATCCAATGGAGCATTTATAAATGTAGGGAATAATTACAATAATTTAGCTAGTTTAAGAATAATAAAAGAATGTGTTGAACATGAATCAACAAAATATGTGCAGAAAAATATTAAAAAAGTATTATACCATCTATCATATCATGGAATCTGTGTTGGCAGTACGGTATTATTCTTTCCAAGACTCGGGATTGGCACAATTACCTTAGAAGAATTTTGTTTAGATTAATTTTGTATAGGACGTGATTTTGGATTTTGTGAGGGTTTAACTGACGACGAATTGGAACAGATTTTAACTTAGGACACTGTGGCCGAATATTTCCTACTTCATGCACTCATGATAATGAATCACTAAACGTGTTGTGTTATGATGAATCTGGGAATAATCTTGTCCACTTGAGTTTGAATAAAGGCGAGGTTGAGAACAAGGTGGGGCTTTAATAACATGATTGTTTCTGGTAATAGGGGGAGAAGATCGTATTACGAAAGAAGAATTGCATTCCACAATTGCCGTAACATCGATAAGTTAAAAATACTCATGGATTTGTAAAGGAGCAATCGAATTCTTAACTCTAGGATGTAATCCTTTTTCAAATTACTTGCACTTCTTTATCTCTGTATTTCTATACTCAATGGCGTAATGAGATAATTTGATAAATTTGGCCTCGTATTGGGATACCGATAGATTAGCTTGTTGCAATTTTAAGAAATTAATAGTTCATTGATCTCGTTTAGCCTCGAGGAAATAAAATCTCCTCAAATTGCTCCCAAGTAAAATTAACAACATTCTGGTTACGTGACACTGCTTGTCACCAGAAATCATCTTCACCTTCAAACATATAGGCTGCTAAAGTTACTCGAAGAAGAGTAACTATAACCACTCCATTCAGATTTTTCACAATATGACGCATCCACTTCTCAATTTCACTGACATCGGGCTTTCCAAGAAAAGACGGGGGTCATTGTCTCAAGAATTCTTTAAGGGCATCATCCTACAAATTTCTTCAAAAATGTCCTTCAGAGTAGAACAAATATCTTGTTGTTGTCGATCATAAGAAGTCAGTTCCTGAAGACATCGCATGATTCCTTTAGTCTGAGCCTATTCAGTTTGAACTCCAGTAGAGGAAATTCTAGTACTAACCATCCTAAAATATAATTGAACAGTTTTATAAATAAGAATGGTAAACAAATATATGCCACAAGCCTATCATACATGATACGTTATCTGATACATTGGAGTTATATATCACAAACTATTACTATATTAGTGAAACTATAGTAATTAGTCAATGTCCTAAAGTTCAGTATAGCACACTATCTACAATACTTTATTATTCTATCTACATTAGGAGATAACTTTTAACTTGGATTGTTAGGTAGGAACAATGGCTTCGTCACTAGAACTGGATTTTGGACTGACTAAATAATCTCCCTGATCCGAAGAACCATTAGTCGAGTCATCAGTAGTACCAAAAGAGTAGTCACCATGTACTTTACCATTTGATGTGGCATTGGGTTACATAGGTGGAGTTGGAAAATTATCTACAAGTGTAAGATTTATGGCTTCTTGAAAAATTACTGGATAATTCACATAGTCATCAACCTCCTTCATTACTTGCATATTGCCCATAACTCAATTTGTCAGTACTAGTCTTTTAACATGACTACTCGCGTATGCCCAACCCTCCTCGACTTCATGAATTATCTCTCGTAATTTTGCTAATGCCTCCACTCGAACTATGCTTTCCCAACGATTTTTTGGATCAATATCTACATTGAATAAAAATGTCTCCCACGTATCCATGCTGCAAAAATGGAGTTACCATATAATAATAGTAATAAAAGAAGTTACGAAAAAGATAAAATCACTAATATCTTATTTCTACTCCCGTACAGAATGCTAACTCGACGATATGTTTAATTTTAAAACATGGTCTGATATTAACTTGTCACAGCCTGCCTTTTGTTATAAATGAACAAAAAGTATACATAATGCAATGAATTAAAGTTAAGGCAGAATAACCAAACTTTATTCATTACTAAAGTAGTTTACATAGGGTAGTACCACCTCAGGAGTGATTTACATTTTGTTAGTACAAACTATAATGTAAAAAATTGAAAAGTACCACTCCTTGCTCCCATCTAGCTTATTCTCTGACCACATAGTCACATATGCAAAACGGTGACCAGTATCTATCTCTAATAGGGAAGACATATTATCCTTTTTTTCTCCGGATTAATCTGGAGGAAAAAGGAATTAGCACAAATATCTACCAGTTCTATAGCAAGTATACGTATAGATGAGAGTTGGATTGTGTATAGAATCAATGTTTAGAAATGTTAAAGAAATAAAGATGATAATCTTATACTTACCATTTTATAAAGAACATTAAGGTTCTTGAACTAATAATCCCATACTTACTTGTTCATTACCAATTCATTAAGGATCATGTAAAGAAAATCAAGGATCTTTGAACTAACAATCACATACTTACCAGTACACTAAGGGGTATAGAAATAACTAAGTCATCAATAAAATCAAAATAATAATAATAATCAACCCAAAACATTTTTGGAAACAGTAACTGACTAGGCACACAATTAAAGTGGCACTCATATGTATATAGAAATAAATTTAGGCTCTCAATTATCTGAAACCTTTAGGCCAAGTAGAAAGTTTTGTGGGCTAACACGTCAGTCTACTTCCTAGTTAATATTGATGCTTATAATATAATGGTACAAAAGTACAGGGGCAAACCGAATCAATAAGGAACATGATACCAATTATTATATGAGAAGGGTTAAAATGATCCATAGTTAAATTTAAATACCGATATTATTTAAAATATATAGTATGAAAGTATTATAATATGCACATACTAAGAGTAAATAGGAGCTATCACAGAATGATATCAATAGCAGTATATCAAATACGCAAAGTTTACTATTGAAAAGGTAGGAAAAGCCTACTTGCTCGGTATATCGATCGACTTTATATAACAAGAGGATATTGGGAGGAGCTGATACTTGATTTTTTGTATACAATGTTTGGGTATGTAAGTATTTGGAATTAGGTTAGTCAGTTTATACAAAAACTGTATCTTTCAAAGTTCTGGGGTTTTAAATGTAAATATTTTGTGACTTTACAATTATGGACCTAAGGTCATTTTGAACTTTGGTTCATGACACTTTTTGTCTTAAAATATGTCGAAGTATTCATAGACAAAGTTTGGGGATCAAATTCATAATTTGAAAAAGTCAGGAGGGGTCAAATTGTAATTTTGGAAAAATATTCTTAAGTTAAAACCTCATTATTCCATAAATTAGGCTTGGTTAATCCAAACATGGCCTTACCTTATATCATTTTGACCAGAAAAATATTAGAAAAAATTTCAAAAAATTCTGATTGGCTATGTACCCTCACGCACTAGGTCAAGGTTTTTGGTCAAAAAGCTCATCTTCTTTCCCTCGACGGTTGACCTTAGGTTCATTATTTTTTATCTTCAATAAATTCTTCATTTCTAAACCATTTGAGATGATTTCTAAACAAACTCACCCAATTTTTCATAAGGAATTCGAATATATAAGTTTTGTAGATTGAAATGTAGTATATCTTAAGTTCCATAACTGTGTGTTTTTCTGAAAATTTAACTTAACATTTATGCATTTTAAGGATACGATAATGAATCTTATGAACATAGTTTATTTTCTGCTATGTATAGAAGTAGTTTGGTTTTGATTTTAATGGTTGAGATGAGTTATACATGGAGAATTTGAAATTTTTAGTAAACTAGTTCAAATTACACTTTCATTCGATTCAAGCTTAATAGACACATTCATGACATTTGATCATTACATTAAAATCTTTAAACATGATTTTTAATTTATATTTGGAAGTTCACCATTGAAGCTCAACGTTTAATGGTGAAAACTTCGTGTTTTCAACTAGACCTTATTTTCTACATAAAATTCCCTACTGTTCTGTGCTATTTTATCATTATAATAACTACATAGAATACGATTGAAACAAAAAAGACTGAATATAGTACATAAAATCATAGAGTACCTATTTGGAGTGAAAATTTTGAGTTTTGGAACTTCTATTTGAGTGAGTTTCAACTCAGGTTTTCGTGGGGTATTTATATTATAGTAGCAGGGCAATTCATTGGTGGAAAAAAGAGGGGGATTTGAACTGTTATAGTAGAGTTTTTAACTTGGGTTCTTGTTCCTCACATGTGTGCATGTTGTACACATGTGATTCTTTGTTGTTTGTGCTTAGGTGGGAGCTTATTTGACCGGCGTTTTAATAAATTAATAAATATTTGGTGTTTGGTCCTTGGTTGATCTTGTCTTTACACTTTTAGCCATAAAAGTATATTTTTCATAAAGTATAGGGGTACTTTTACAATTTTATAAAATTTTCAAGGGCTAAAATTTGGATTTTATCTTAGTTGAAGTCTAAAGGATTAATTTGATATAAAGTTGAGGTTTAACAGTAAAATATAAGTCAAGTTATGTTACTTTGAATTTTTAGGGGCTATTTTTTAATTATTACAACTTTTGGGGGTCTTGGTAAAATTGTAGGACATCAAATATTGTTTATTTCTTCTTATAAGACTTTTGAATTTTAATACTTTATAGGGGTTAAAATAGTGACCATAGGTGTTTAGGGACTATTTTTAAAATCCTGGTTATTACAATTAATTGGGATATTATAGTCTTTTTACTTATGTAACCTAAAAGTCATCACTCGGTATGTAGAATAAACTCGAATTGAGGGAATTTTAGTCATTTCATGCCCAAAAAATTAAAAGTTTGAATCTTTGGGTTAGTTGTCACAGGTCATTTGTTTAGGGGAGAGTTTGTCAAGTTTTTGGATGAGGGGTGACTCATAAACCCAACAAAATACTTGGGTTTTTATGTAATTTACCATATGCAAAATCAGTGTTTTATCCCATTTGATAAGTTTTTTAGGCTCTCATCCATTGCTTTATTTTTTAGACCTTGCACTATTCTAGATAATATGGTACGTGCTAATTGTGTTTAAACTCTAGGATCCTTTAGTTTGCAGTGGGGTCCAAGCTTTTTCAACGTTAATGTCTTTTTCCTTATTTTGTCTTTTTTTGCTAAAGCTTTAAAATTAAATATATCAAAATATAAAATTGATTTAGATAAATAAAAATATTTTGTAAGATCTCACGAGATCAACCAAAAGAGATCCATGAAGGATAGGTAATTTTGAAGTTTATAAAATTTTATTTTTACCCCAACATTTTTTATTTTATGAACTTTAAAATTAAATGTCTCTCAAAATCACTATTCTAAAAAACCTTCATAGGCTTGAGGCTTGGGAGAAACGCCCCGCCTTAAGCTTTTTACGCCTTATTCTTGGTGAAACCCTTAGGACGCACTTTTTTCTAAAAACAACAATTCTTTAGTGAAACAATTTCGCCTTTTAAAGAATTTTTTTACAAACCAGACCATTATCTCATCCAAAATAATCAAATAGTATTTCAATTTACATATATTCAGACATATTTTTATGATATGTACAATTTTAGTATTTTAATACCCTTATTATGGTTAAAAAAAATTAAAATATATTAAGAAGGCATAAACGCCTTTTCACACATTTTTATGCCTAAGGTCCGCCTAGGCTTCTAAGGCTTAAGTCTTGGCCTCCACGCCTCGATCACGCCCCACGTTTTTTAGAACCTTGCTCAAAATAAATTTTCAATTTACAAGATTTTTCCAAGAAATCTCTTAGTGGATCTATAAAAAGAATATATGAAGAAAAGGTAAATTTGAAGTTTTTGAAACTGTATTTTCATCCAACCATTTTGTATTTAGATGTGTCAATAATGATACTTGGTTCTCCAAAATTTAGTCTGACGCCCGGATTCACCATTCATCATACAGGGTTTTAGAATATACCCAACTTGCCATCAATTATTTACCTTTTTGGTCATTGTAAGGATTTAATAAACATGCTTAGGGTAAGGGTGTATATAAGTTTATGCATTTTTATGTGCACTATTGTTGTATTGAAATGTTAAAAGTTGTAAGTTTATTTATAATAAAAGTACAAATTTTTTATTTATAAAATACATATATTTGTATGAAAATATGAGATTTTTTTACAAAAGTAAATGCATTTTGCATGAAATTTATAATGTACATGAAAAAACATGCATGTACTTTATAAAAGTCCACCCACTTTTACGTGGATTTTGCAAAATTCCACGCATTCTTGTGTGTACTTGACGAAGTGCACTTAAAAGTTTTGTGTGTACATTATAATTTTTTTTATATTTTATCATAGGTGGAAATTTCCTGTAGTTTAAATGTTCATTCACACGAGTACAAATAAAAGAAAGTGCTCAATATGGAGGATCAAAGAACACATACAACACAAGATGTAGGTGGTTCTGCAAATTGCCTACGTCAACGAGATTTAGGGTTGCACTTTTATTTACTTTAGAAAGTTGGTTGGTAGATTTGTAATACTGCTCGATGATACAATTTTCAGTTCCCCTCCCTCATTGGGGTGGATTTGTATTTATAGAGGATACTAGGAGAGTCCCAGCTTAGTTGATAGCTATACCAAACATTTCAGACCTTTCCTTTATCCAAGCATACCATTTTGTGGAACGTGTTGATGAGACTTCTTCATGGCTTGGACTCTCATTTTGTCCCCGTACTGAGCATGTGCGGGCCATATGACTTTTTTTAATTTTGGTCCCTACAATTGCTTCCAAAGTTCAGAGCTTCTCTAAGGTCGATGGGCCTTGTTGTGATTTGGTCGATTGGCGACTTTAACAAGTTGGCGTGTCAGGAATTTTTCCTTTTCCATCCAATGGAAATTTTATAAATACGGGAAAACGTGAAAAGACAAACGTATCAGGGGCACGTCAAAAATTATTTGTATTTGGAAGCGATCCTTCATCTGATCAACCGTCATATAAATTTAATCATCACTCCCGCTTGAGAACTCTAAAGATGTTTTTCATCTTATTAGGTGGAAATTCCCACCCTTTTTCTTAATTCATAGTTCATTCTAAATTCTCATACTTTCCTTCATTTTATAGCCTTTCAAAGGAGAGATTGTAACTTCCTTCACTTCATTATAATAACTTCTTTTGAAACTTTGTTTAATTCATTCTGCACCTCTTTATTGTTTAATCCCTTCTTATATTATTTATAAATGGTGTATGTTGTTGATGAAAATTCATTGGAAGAATTTGAAACTAAGAATTCAATCCCTCCATGGGTGAAAACAAAGATGGTTGAATGTACCTATGACCTTCGTTCTCTTATTGAGGGACACTGGTTGCCATCTATCTTCATCGTAGAGTGTGGGGTCACTTTTCCCCCAAATTGCCTATTTCTGGAATTTCGTTAATACTTTAACGTTGTTCAGCTCAGGTTGCCCCAAATACCTGGAGGATAGTTAATGGGATAAACTGCATTAATGAATTTCATGGGACCCATCTCGATATAACCGAGATTACTTACTATTATCAGTGGGTAACAACCATTGAAAATGTCAATTATATGAGCACGAGGTTTTCTAACAAACGTGGTTTTAAATCTTCCCAGTCTTAATAAGGACTAATAGGACCACGATCTTATAATGAAAGGATGGAAGTATCCCCCCTCATGAGGCTGTGGTATGCAAGGGTATAAGATTCCCCCGAGTGGGCCAGATAATAGGTTAGAAAATTTTCTTACAGCCTATGTTATTTTTTATTGATCGGAGCTAAATTTTTTGCTTATTTTTTCTTTTTTGCTTTGCAACGAAGAGCAAAAAAAAGATCCCCTGACATCGATGTCAACGTTGTTGGCCTCAAAATAGTTTGGTCCATTCAGTAGAGAGTGGGGGCTGTTGAACATCCTAGGTCAACCCTATTTCTACTCGTTTACAAGAGCCCGACCACTTCTTTCATCACTCGAACTATAGAGGAGAGGCCGGTCATCCTAATTTTATTGGACAATCCAGAGGCCTCCACTTCTGGTTCAAAGTCTGTGCCCTATAACACCCCCTAAATTTTAATGATTTTTATATCGGGATTAATTAAATTAAAATAGGAAATTAATTCGGATTAAAATAAATATTAATTAGCGTGATAAGGATTGATAATTATTTGTATGAATTATATAGAGTATTACTTAGTTAACGAGTAATAAATTGATGAGAAAGTAATATCATTGTCGTGAGTGAGAAATATGGCAGTTACGGTAATTTAGTTAGGACGCGCATGTGAGTCATGTCGGGACTTAAAACGTATGAATTAAATGTGAATTTTTTTATCGATCATCCAAATGGTCATTTTGAGTGCGATAGTGTGTCCGAAAGGGGACAAATAGTCAGAAAAGTATACTCGGGGGTTTGGATTGGGTCTCGGGGCATTTTTAGGCTAAATCGACACCCTGGAGGGGTATTTTGGTCTTTTGAGTTTTTAGAGAAAAGGGACCTATGAACTTACCCTATTTATATCAGTATATGTGATGAGGTAGTTAGGGTTTGAAGTTAGAAAATTAATGGAAAGGAGAGGAGAGGCCATTTGAGAGGAAGAAAATAGGGTTTGGAGGTGTAGCACATTGATCCTTCCAAAAGTGTTGCCGGAATCGGAATCAAAACAAGGAGAGATCAACTTCTCATCATTAAATGAATTCAGATCATCAATCATAAAGAGGCAAGTGTTTATTTCAATTTCTTTTGAAGTTATAATACCCTTGTAGTGTAGGGTACTATATTTGAGGATTTTAAATAAAGTTCTTGAAAAATTGATGAATTAAATACATGATCTTGGGTAGGATTACATGTAGATAGATCCCTGTATGTAGAGGATATGAATTTAGATGATATGTGATGATTTAGATGGAAAAATTTGGGTTTTATGTTGACTATAAATGAAAAACATGAAAATTTAGTGTTTTTGATGAATAAATGATATGATCCGATCTTGAGTAGAATCCATAGTGTTTTTATGTTAAATTCATTTTAGAAATCATCCTAATACATGTATATGATGTTGAAAAATGTTAGTTGTAAGTTTGGTGAAGAACATGATGGTGGTGTTGAATAAAAATGGTAAAAAATGCAAGAACTGAACGAAGAAGATGAACCGCTACTTTTCGAATCGATTCGGCCCAAGGGCGAATCGACTCGGCCCTAGGGCGAATTGATTCGGTTTTCCCATATCTGTTTTATTTCCCTTATTAATACCTTGAAACGTGTTTTATATATAGGGAAACTTGTGGACATCCTTACAATGTAATGAGGGGTATATTGAATGACAGTAGGACTATGATAGGGTTGTGACTTAGTCTTAATGAGGGAATTAAGGCGATGATTAATCGGGATTAAATCAAAAGGTAATATATTCGAGATCACAAGGATGAGTTACGGGGATTTCAAATGGATGTATGATATATACCAGTATAATATGAGGGAATTAACTACTGAATTAACGTAAAGGGCAACTAGGGCCCTTTGAATTGAGAATAATACTCAGGAGTTCACGATAGAGGGTTAAAATCGTAAATTGATAACTACGGTAAGTATTACAGATATATATACTACGTACGAATGATAATTATAGGTTGAGTGTACCCCTATATAGAGTATATTATAGGTTATGTAAATATCTATACAAATTATATTACATGTGGAGTGTATACCTACACGTATGATAATTATAGGTTGTGTGTATTCCTATACAGATTATATTTATAGGTTGTGTGTATGCCTATATGCGACATATGGATACGTTATGTGTATGCCTATGTAACACCCCGTAATTTTGAGGATTTAATATTTAATTATTTTTGGGAGTTATAAAAATATTTAAATTGGAGAAACTTAAATTCATGACTAGGAGAATTTAATTGAGTGAGTTGAATTATTTATAATTGGCGACTCTTAAGTTAATGGTTCAAAATCTCGTGTGTCACATTTTGAGGTCGAAATTTGGAAATTTCGAAAAGTATTTCGGATGGCAATTCCGAGTGCGCGGTTGCGTCCGGATGGGTCGAGATAGTCATAAAAGAGTACCCGGGGGTAGTAATCGGGTCTCGGGGTATTTTTGAGCATAGTCAGGCCCACACGAGGTGAGTTGGGCCTTTTTAATTAGATCCACATGGCCAAAAACGGGATTGGGTGTTTTTAACCTAATTGAGAGATTAGGAAACAACAGTCAACTCAACTCTAAACCTAGGGTTTGAGAGGAAATTGGGGGAAAGCAAAGCAAGAGCCAAATTGGGGGTTTTGGAGCCAAATTAAGGGACTACACCAACGGATCAGACACTACGAACAATCCCAGGCAAGTGGTTAACTGTTGTGATTTCTAAATTGATGATAATGAATTCATATCATAGTGATGTGTAAACCAAAATTGGTTTTGGGGATAAATGGGTATAAAAATGGGATTTTTTTTCATGGAACCTTTGAATGAGATTCAAGGTAAGAACTTAGGTGTGTATTATGTATCTCTGAGTATAGACATCTGATTTGAATGAGAAACCCGGAATATAAAAGGGTGGTATGTAAATCTAGAATATGAATTGTAGAACAAAGTTCATGGAAATTTATGGAAAATCCCAATTTGTGAGTAAATGAATTGTGTGTGTGTGTGTGGGGGGGGGGGGGGGGGGATAAAGGTTAGTTATGGTTATATCCCTCTTGTAAATTAGTTTAATAAAAGGGTTTAAAAATTATGTTATGTTTGGTTAAGGATGGAAGGTAAAATCAGAGCTTGAAGACTTGTTAATGGTGGAAATTCTCGTGGGGAAGAAGAACTGACAGGGGACAATCGATCGATCGATCGAGGGCTATCGATCGATCGACGATGGCGAAATTCTTGCAGGTCGGGTTGGGTGTTATATATGCCCTCATTTTCTGTTTGGATTTTTGGTATAATTTCAAATGGGTGAAAAATTATAAAGAGTTTAATAACTAGTGGCTCAAAAGATAGCTATTAAGAATTGACCAATTAAGTTAATAGTTGGGACTTGAAGTAAGAATTTTGGGTGAAACATATTCAATTTAATTATGGACCAAGTGAGTGATTCCGGGTATGTTGGTAATTATAGGTAAATATAATGAGGAAATTATGGAGATGAATGTGCGACACGTTGTGGGCGAAAATGTGGGAATGAAATTATGAGAGGTAAAATGGACCAAGTGAGCGAGTCCAGGGATAATGGTTGGGTGACACCAAGTTATTAAATTAATAAGTGTGATAATTAATTTAATTAGAGTCGGATTTTAGACTCGGGTAGGATTAAATTAATAGGTGTGATAATTAATTTAATTAGAGTCGGTTAGTAGACTCGGGTATGATTAAATTAATAGGTGTGATAATTAATTTAATTAGAGTCGGATTGTAGACTCGGGAAGGTATTAAATTAATAAGTGTGTTAATTAATTATATTAGAGTCGGACCACAGAGTCGAATTGGTGTAAATTAATTAATGTGTAAATCAATTAACTGGGAGTCGGACCACAGACTCGGATCGGTATTAAATTAATATATGTGTTAATTAAATTAATTAGAGTCGAACGATAGACTCGGGGAGGTATAAATTAATATGTGTGTTAATTAATTTAATTAGAGTCGGGTGATAGACTCGGGAAGGTATTAAATTAATATGTGTGTTAATTAATTTAATTAGAGTCGGACGATAGACTCGGGAAGGTATTAAATTAATATGTGTGTTAATTAATTTAATTAGAGTCAGACGATAGACTCGGGGAGGTATTAAATTAATATGCGTGTTAGTTAATTTAATTAGAGTCAGGTGATAGACTCGGGAAGGTATTAAATTAACAAATGTGTTAATTAATTTAATTAGAGTCGAACCATAGACTCGGAGAAAGTATTATATAAATTGAGGTGTGAATTAAATATATTAGAGTCGGACCATAGACTCGGAAAGATGATAAATTATTAAGTGAGAAAATTAATTACGTTGAGTCGGGCCACAGACTCAGGAAATTACAGGCAGTGTACAGGATTTTGAGTACACGGTAAAGCCAGAGTTTATATTATATATATACGGTGTAGTGATAGTATATATATACGTGTATATATATATATTGTGTGTGATATTAAATATCAGTGACTAGATATTTATTTAATTTATATACTCCAATGCTATCAAGGGAGGTTGCGCAATGTGGGTGAATCCCCTAGCTTGAGGAGTAGGGCGAGTATATCCCCAGGTCATAGCGTCCGGTATATACGGGTGAGGGATTATCTCACTTTCAGGGAAGGAATATGACCGCCTCCACTACGTTTATATTTTGGGCCAAGTTGCTGAGCGATTTCAACATGGGGAACTAGGTTTTGTGAGCACACCTAGTGAGATAGCATTTTAGAGGGAATCATCCAGCGAGGGTATACTCGAAGGGATGGATATATGTATGTTATATGTGTAGATGTTGTGGTAAAGGTATATATATAATGGTAGCAAATATTATATGCGGATAATAATACAGTGTGTGATGTATTTACTTTATATAACTTGGGACACGGTTATATGCTACTATTTAAGAGGAATTAATTAAGTTAATTGTGATATAACTTATAATTCAAGAATCATTATTGATGATGCTAAGAATTAGCACCACCAGATGATGTGTTTTCAAGCTCAACAAAAGTATAACAATGGCAGCACAGCTATATAATGAAGATAACAGAAGGTGGTGAGGAGAAGAGGGTAGCACACCGGAATATAAGTGGTTCAGCCAATTTGGCCTACGTCCACTGTGAGTGTGTGTGAGTAATATCACTGAAATAAGGCACTAACGGCCATGGGTACAACCTCTCAAGCTCTTTCTCTCTCTCAACTGTATACTTAGACAGAGTTTTAGCTAGGGTTTTGATAACTGGATCCTTTTGCAAGGTAGGGGATGACCCCTATATATAGTGTCTAGGGGGCGTAGTGTGCCCCCCATGCATGCAATGAGCATGTGTGTGATATCCTCACCAATATGGGAATGCCACCTGTCACTGTCACATGTAAGCAATGATGATGAAATATTCTCCCACATGTGGAGAACAATCTTGTTACAACTGATTTGTGCCCAGGTGTCCTTATCCAAATGTCAACAGATGCTCGACAGTCATGTCGGTGAATGACCTCGGCCTGGGGGAGGCCGAGCTGTAAAAGCTTGATGTCCGTTCAATCCGAATAATGTCATGAGGAGTCTCGGCCTGATCTCAGCCGAGACATTATGCTGGGTCGACCCCAGCCGAGGTAGGGATAGTCCCATGCCGGTGATCATTAATGCTTCTGGTCACCTCGGCCCAAGCCGAGGTGAGACTATTTGTCTGTTGAAGGTGATTAGGGCTCCTTGTCACCTCGGTCTGCTATCGGCCAAGGTTGCTATTCCCAGGTGCTTGAGGATGCCTGTGATGCGCGCAGTGCCCCCCTTGGCTGTGTAGATGGTAGTGTCGGCCAGAGCCGAGGTATGTCTGGCCGAGGGATGATATCGTGGGCCCCTGCCCCTCAGGGTCGATCAATGTCTCGGCCATTATCTTGGCCGAGGTAGGTATCTCTGGGCCGAGGTTATACTTGGGCATATCAATCACCCCATAGCCCTTAGTCACATGCGAGAGCAAGTGGCTAGGGGATTGCTTCACCTCCGAGTCCTGTTCGTCCCAAGGTTAGCACCTGTGTGACACCTGTCCCAGGCTAAGGCTTGCCCACCTATCTTGCGTGCGCTGTCAACTGTCCCTTGGGTTTCCCAAGGCAATGATGGGCCTTGGGAAGCGTGCCCAAGTATTTAAGGGGTTAACCCTTTCTTCTTCTTTCTTCTCTCTCTTTTCTTTCCCGCGCACGCTACTTCCTGCAATTTCTCTCTCTAAAGCGTTTTCAACCCATCGCCCTTTCTGCAGAAGGTTTCTCATATATTTCTTATGGAATCTCTTCATTTCGTCCATGCACTCATCTTCAGGTACCTCTCCCCTTCCATTTCCTTTGTTTTTAGCATTTGGTTTGAATTTTCCGACGAGGTTTTTGGGTTTTCCGGTGGTTTATTTGAGTTTTCCGACGAGCTTCATCAATTCAGGTGACCTGTGTTTACTTCAAATTTCTTAGTTTGATCTTCAAACCCCTTTACTTTACAAGCCCATCGTGTTTTTAGCTTTAGGAGTTTTTCTTAAGTTTAGGGTCATTCCAAGTCTTGGGTCGTCCTCTGATGCTCAGACCCCTGTACAAGCTTCTTGAGGACTTCCCTTCTCTTAGAGAGAAGACCTTAGAGAAAATTAGGCAAATAGAGAGAGCTCAGGAAGAAGCTCGTAGGTCACAGGAATTTCCTGTCAGACCCCTCTTTCCCCCACCTCTTAAGGTGGTATACCTTGATCCTCCTGAGAATTTTTATCAGACAGACGTCTCTGCTAACCGATTGCCGATGTCTGAGTCTGAGTCTTCTACCTCTGACCCCATGTATGTGGACTCTTTTCAAGAAGCCATGAACTTCACACCTCAGACTGGTCAGGACCATGACCAGGCCGAGGTCTCTAGTCGCGTCTCGTCCCAAAATGGCACAAGTACCTCAAGCTCTTCTTCAGAGGTTGAACTTGTTGAGCCAAGTGTGGCTGTGCTTCCCATTCTAGATGCCATCCCTCTGTCGACCGTTACCGGGGCCGAGTTTGCTCAGAGGTTCCCTGGTCACACGTCCACGTCTGCTCCAGCCGACGTTGAGGTTGATGATGACGATGATGATGATGGTGAAAGTGAAGTTGATACCTCTGAGGCGGACGAGTACGAGAGCACAGTCACTGAGGTGGATCTATTGCACTTCAGATACTTATACTCCATCAGTCCCTCAATCAAATTAAGGAGACCTCTGAGGGAAGAGAGGGCCTACCACGGCCGAGATGGAGAGATCTGCTTGTATGAGCAGATGTTTAAGTTAGGGTTCCCTCTACCCATTCACCCTGTCATTAGGTCCATTCTTTCCTTCATAAACTTGGCCCCCTCACAGCTCTCTCCCAATGCTTGGAGAGTTATTATAGGGGCAATCGTCTTGTGGAGGGCAATCCACCACTCTGACCTCCCGGTTCAGGCCTTTACTGGTTGTTACGTCCCTACCTCGGCCAAAAATTATCCGAGCTACTATCACTTCGTAGCTCGGAGGCCTGAGAAGAAGATGCTCCTGGTCACTCAGACCTCAAACCACAATTGGAAACCCCGGTATTTTTTTGCTTCAGGGCCATGGGAATTTAGCTCATCTGTTCCCTCTTCCATCTTTGAGCCGAGGGTACCCCTCAGATGGGGTAAGGTCACCATGTCTTCTAGGGCCGATCCTGGCCTAAGTCTTCAGAACGACAAAAAGGTGAAGTCCCTTCAAGACCAAGGGGCCCATGGTCTGTTCGTAAAGTTCGAACATCTGCTGACCCCTCACTATCTCTCGGGGACGAGCCTAGGCGGAAGCCCCCTTGTTGACTTTGGTAAGGATTTTTCTTTTTGTTTCAAGTCTAACCTCTGATCATTCATGTTTGATTTCTGACTCTTATCTTTTCACCTTTGCAGAGAGACCTCCAGGTGTCCCGGACGAGTTGTGGGAGATGGCAGCTCCGAGTTTAGCTAGACTTGCAAAAAGGACTGGTTTGAACGCTCCTCCTCTAGCTCCTTCAACATCTAAGTCCAAGAAGAGGGCCCCTAAGGTCCCGGCCTCTGAGGATCAGAGGCCGACCTCCGGGCAAAGGGAGACTTCAGACGCTGCGATCCCTATCACAACCGACACCTTGTCGGCTCATCTGGACCAGCTGAAACTTTCTGATAGCGTGGTCGGCCACAACCGACAGGCCATGGACGCCCTTGCCAACATGATGACTGAGGCTGACAAGCATTTTTACAGGGCCAAGGACACTTCCATGCTTGTTGAGTTCGGCCTCCACAGGGTCACCCAAGTATGACTTGTTCCTTTTGTCCATAATTTTTCAAGTGCAACGTCTGATGTTACCCCCATCTAACCTCTTCATTATCTGCGCAGGGTGCCACTGCCATGTACCAGCTATCTAACTGGGCCATGAGGAAGCTGCCTCTCATTCAGAAGGGGCAGGAGGCTGAGAAGGTTGAGAGCACGCTGAAGGCCGAGGTTGACCGTCTGAGGTCAGAGTTGCAGAATGCCGAGACCAAGGCCCAGAACTCTGAAAATAAGGCCCAGGGACTGGAGAAAAATATCTCTGCACTCGTCCAAAGCCACGCCAAGGCCCTGCAGGATAAGGACGATGCCCTGCAGAGGAAGGTCAGTGCTGCTATGAAGACCGCCCTTGCAGATGCCTCAGAGAAAATAATTGCTGATTATAAGGTCTCTGAGGAGTTCGTAGGTTTTGGTTTTGAATACCTCGAAAGAGGTATCAAAGCCACCACCAAATGGGCCGAGGTCAGGGAGAAGGAGGTTGGCACTATAAAGGCCTCCGACTTTGTGGGCCTCGGCTTCGCCGACCCTCAGTTTGCCCAGGCCCTGCAAGAGATAGAAGACGAGGATGCTGCCCCTGGTCAGACTGCTACTTTGGAAGGGACTGATCTCGGAGGAACTGACCCTGCTGATGATGTGGCTGAGGTGACCAATGCTGAACAGGTCAACCCAGCCAAAACTTCGAATGTTCCTCCTTCCGATGTTTAACTTGGCCTTGTATTTTGTATTTTTTGACTTGTAATTCTGAACTTGTAATTTATCAGACATCTGAGTGTTATGTAATCTCTTCTTTTATTGAATGCCAATTTCTTCCTTTATCTTGACCTCTGAATGTATTTGATTGCTATATGATCTCTGAAGTCATTACTTAATATGATGTGGTCATCATCATCACCAAATTAATGATGTTAAGGGTCTGAGGTAATCTAACCCAGGTGTCTGAGCTCAGGCCTTGTCACCACCGAGTGATGTTATGATGGTCTGAGGTCATTACCTAAGAGGTTAGCCTCATAATAAATTTCACCAAATTAATGATGTTAAGGGTCTGAGGTAATCTAACCCAAGTGTCTGAGCTCAGACCTCGTCACCACCGAGTGATGTTATGAGGGTCTGAGGTCATTACCTAAGAAGTTGGCCTCATAATAAATATCACCAAATTAATGATGTTAAGGGTCTGAGGTAATCTAACCCAGGTGTCTGAGCTCAGACCTCGTCACCACCAAGTGATGTTATGAGGGTCTGAGGTCATTACCTAAGAGGTTGGCCTCATAATAAATATCACCAAATTAATGATGTTAAGGGTTTGAGGTAATCTAACCCAGGTGTCTGAGCTCAGACCTTGTCACCACCGAGTGATATTATGAGGGTCTGAGGTCATTACCTAAGAGGTTAGCCTCATAATAAATTTCACCAAATTAATGATGTTAAGGGTCTGAGGTAATCTAACCCAGGTGTCTGAGCTCAGACCTCGTCACCACCGAGTGATGTTATGAGGGTCTGAGGTCATTACCTAAGAAGTTGGCCTCATAATAAATATCACCAAATTAATGATGTTAAGGGTCTGAGGTAATCTAACCCAGGTGTCTGAGCTCAGACCTTGTCACCACCGAGTGATGTTATGAGGGTCTGAGGTCATTACCTAAGAGGTTAGCCTCATAATAAATTTCACCAAATTAATGATGTTAAGGGTCTGAGGTAATCTAACCCAGGTGTCTGAGCTCAGACCTTGTCACCACCGAGTGATGTTATGAGGGTCTGTGGTCATTACCTAAGAGGTTAGCCTAATAATAAATTTCACCAAATTAATGATGTTAAGGGTCTGAGGTAATCTAACCCAGGTGTCTGAGCTCAGACCTTGTCACCACCGAGTGATGTTATGAGGGTCTGAGGTCATTACCTAAGAGGTTAGCCTCATAATAAATTTCTGGTTTAAAGAGCAAAACAAGAACTTGACATGGAAACTGATCTTTATTAATAACCTCTTCTTGATAAGATGGTATAATTACAAATTACAAATCCTATGCAACATCATATGAAATATCTCTTCAGGTGATCAGCATTCCACGGGTTGGTGACAGGTTCTCCCTCTAGGTTCTCTAGCCTATACGTGCCAGGCACAACCTTTTCCGTTACTTTGTAGGGGCCATGCCAGTTCGGGTGTAGCTTGTTTGTCTTCTGTAGGGTCTTCTTAAGCACTAGGTCTCCCACCGCAATGGGTCTTGACTTCACCCTTAGATTGTAGAATCTTGCTGCCCTCTGATGATAGGCTGCTTTTCTGACCTCTGCGTCCTCCCTTTTTTCTTCGATGAGATCCAGGTCTAGCCTTCTCTTCTCCCCATTGCTGTCGGGGTCGTAGGTCTGAATCCGATGAGTTGGCAGTCCTACCTCTGTTGGTATGACTGCCTCTGAGCCATGTGCCAGCATGAATGGGGTTTTTCCTATGGGTGTCCTTGCCGTAGTTCTGTAAGCCCATAGCACGGCGTAGACCTCTTCTATCCATATCCCCTTCGCGTCTTCTAACCTCTTCTTGATTCCATCCAAGATGGTTTTGTTCGTGACCTCGGTCTGGCTATTTGCTTGAGGTCGACCAGGAGATGAGAAGAGCTGTCTGATCCCCACACTTTGGCTATACTTCTCCAAGGAGGCATTCTTGAACTGGGTCCCGTTGTCCGAGATGAGCGTGTTCGGGAGGCCATATCTACATATGATGTTCTTCCAGATGAACTGGAAGGTCTTCTATTCTGTAATGGTTATCATTGGCTCTGCCTCTACCCATTTTGAAAAGTAGTCAATGGCAACTATCAAGAATCTGTAGTTGTTGACTGCTCTTGGCAAAGGTCCTACTAGGTCAATTCCCCATACCGCAAACGGCCATGGAGAAGAGATTGACATCATAGGCTGATGGGGTTGATGAGGGATAGTGGCGAACCTCTGATATTTGTCTCACCTCTTCACATAGTCAGCAGCGTCCCTAGACAAGGTGGGCCACCAGTATCCCTGAGTGATGATCCTTTTAGCTAAGGGCCTTCCCCCTATGTGGCTAGAGCAAGAGCCTTCATGAACCTCCTGTAAGATCCGGGGTACCTCCATGGGATGCACACGTCTAAGGAGGGGAAAGAGAAACCCCTTTTTATACAAGACATCTCCTACCAATGAGAACTTGGCGGCCTTGTATCTCAACTTTTTTCTTTCTATCTTGGACTCAGGTAGCTCCCCCTCTCTTAGGTATCTGACAAGCGGGTCAATCCACGAGTCTCCCAGGTTTACATTGTGACAAGGGTTACATACCTCATCCTCCTCAATACTTGCCTTTCCTAAGACTTCAATTGGGATGGTTCTTCCCAAGTCTGTCTTCATTGCTGAGGCCAGCCTTGCCAATGCATCAGGGTGATTATTGCTCAGTCTAGGCACTCTCTTCAGTTTGGCCTCTTCAAAGTACTCTAGCAACCCTCTTACTTTCTTTAGGTATTTGGCCATCCTTTCATCCTTGGCCTCGTATGCCCCCAGCACTTGATTGACAACCAACCTTGAGTCGCTATGGAGTAAGAGTCGCTTTACTCGAAGAGTTGTTACCAACAAGAGACCTGCTATCAGGGCCTCATACTCAGACTCGTTGTTGAAGGCTTTGAAGTTGAATCTCAAGGCGTACTCAATGTTGGCGCCATCCGGAGCCGAGAGTACTAGCCCCGCGCCGCTTCCATTGTCACAATAAGATCCATCAATGAAGAGGCTCCACACGTCTGCATCGGATGAGAAGGCCCCTTCTCTCATAACCCCCTTCTTGAAGAGGTACCGATCCTCTTCGTTCTCTTCCACTCTGCTCCGGGTTTTTCCTGGTACAACCTCTTCTCGGCCTTGGAAGACGTTAGGGGCAGTCTCTTTCGAATTTCAGAAGACACTACGGTTCGTCTCATCTCCGTCCTTTGAACCTTTCTCTGTCTCGGCCTCTTCCCAGGTGAACTCTGTGACAAAGTCCGCGAGGGCCTGCCCCTTGATGGCTGTCCTGGGCTGGTAGGTAAGATCATACTCTCCTAGCTCGATGGCCCAGGTCATCAATCTTCCAGACTTCTCAGGCTTGTGCAGAACCTGCCGCAGTGGTGAGTCGGTGAGGACTACCTTGAAAGTAAGGCTTCATCTTCCTTGAGGCATGTATCAGGGCATAAGCTAGCTTCTCCATCCGTGGATAGTTTTGTTCAGACCCTTGAAGGGCCTTACTATTGAAGTACACAGGTCTCTGAACCCCATCCTCTTCTCGTATGATGGCCGCGCTAATGGCTGATTCAGAGACTGCCAAGTACACAAACAACCTCTCCCCCGCGATGGGCCGGGACAGCAGCAAGGGAGACCCCAAGTTGGACTTCAATTGATCAAAGGCTTTTTCACACTCTTCGTCCCACTGGAAGGCCTTTCTCAGAACTTTAAAGAACGGAAGACACTTGTTCATGGCTCTGGAAACAAACCTGTTAAGGGCCGCCACCCTTCCAGTGAGTCTCTGAACATCCTTGATACTCCTAGGAGTCTTCATGTCGAGTAATGCCTTGATTTTTTCCGGGTTTGCTTCAATCCCCCTCTGATTAACGATGAACCCCAGGAACTTCCCGGCTCCTACCCCAAAGACACATTTCACTGGGTTGAGCTTCATTCTGTAGGAGTCCATGACATCAAAGGTCTTCTCAAGGTCCGCTAGCATATCGTCTACGTATACCTCCATGGTCTTACCTATCTGCTCCTCGAACATCCTATTGACAAGACGCTGATACGTTGCCCCCGCATTTTTCAGACCAAAAGGCATCATCTTGTAACAGTATGTCCCCTTGTCAGTGATGAAGGCTGTCTTCTCAGAGTCCTCGGCATCCATGAAGATTTGGTTATAGCCTGAATAAGCATCCATGAAACTCATGAGCTCGTGCCCTGCTGTTGCGTCCACCATCTGGTCTATCCTAGGCAAGGGATAGCTGTCTTTCGGGCAAGACCTGTTCAGGTCTGTGAAATCTACACACATCCGCCACTTTCCATTGGCCTTAGGCACGATGACTGCATTTGAGAGCCACTCTGGATAAGTAACCTCTCTTATGAACTCGGCCTCTTCCAACTTCTTCACCTCTTCCCGGATGACCTCATACTTTTCTCTGGAGTAGATTCTTCACCTCTGTTTAATAGGCCTAGCATCTCTGTCTACGTTGAGCTTGTGGGTTATGATCTCGGGGTCGATACCAGGCATATCTGCATGACTCCACGCGAAGACGCTCTGCCTCCTCCTAAGGAAGTTTATCAGCTCCTCCTTGATCCCTTGCTCCAGGGCCTTGCCGACTTGGATGGTTTTTTCCGGTTCGTCCTCATTGAGGACGATGGATTCTACCTCTTCCGCGGCCTCACCCTTTTTAATTTTGTTTTGTCTCTGGGATCAAGAGTGTCAATGCTGTAAGTGGCGGTTGCTCTCTTATGGGCCTCTCGCTCTTCGGCCGAGTTGAAATAACACTCCCGTGCCGTGGTCTGGTCCCCTTGCACTTCCCCTACCCCATAAGGAGTCGGGAATTTTAGCATCTGGTGGACCGTTGACGGCACGGCTTCAAACTCTTTGAGGGCCACTCTTCCGATGATGAGGTTGTAGGCCGAGAAGACATTTTCGTCCATCATAAAAAAGTTTATCTTCTTAGTCAGCCTCTTAGGCCACTCATCTCCCATCCGTACATCCATTTCATACATGCCCAATGGGTGTACATTCTCACCACTGAAGCCTATCAATGGGTGATGGTAGGGCACCAGCCTTGCCCTGCTAAGACCCAAGCTCTTGAAACAAGGCCAGAACATCACATCTGCTGAGCTTCCCCCATCTATGAGGATTCTCCATACATCGCACCCATGCACCCTTGTTGTTATGACTAAAGGGTCATCATGGGGGGATAAGATGCCCTTGAAGTCGAGTCTGGAGAACCCCACTACGAGGGTGTCCATGTCCACCTTCTTCCTCTTCTGCACTGCGTCAGAAGACGTTAGATTCACAACCTCAGTCTTGACCACTGACTTGGCCTCCGCTACATGAGCCTTCCTATCGGCTACCTCAGAGCCACCTCCTGCGAACCCCCCACATATGGTGCTAACCCCAAAGGAGATCATTCCTACCCTCTTCACTGGGGTGTTGTCATCCTTAGGAGGGAGATCTGGGTCATCTCCATCATCACCCTCTGAATCGTCATGCCTTCTAGCCGGGACATCGCCACGGCACCTGTCATCTCTTCTCTTCCTAGGGTCTTCTCTTCCACCCTTTGGAGCCTTGCCATCCACATATTTTCTCAGTTTCCCGGATTTCAGCATCTTCTCGATCTCATCCTTCAGAGCGAAACATCTATCTGTGACATGGCCGTGATCCTGATGGAACTCACACTAGAGGTTTTTATTCCTCTTATGTGGTGGGGCCTTCAATTTTTCTGGCCATCTCAGAGCCCGGTCAATCTTAATCTCATTAAGGATGTGCTCATAGCTCACAGTCAGAGGAGTGTAATGGGCGAACTTGTCATCTGCTGACCTCTTCTTCCCCTCTTTCTTGCCCTGGGACCTCCCAGTGCTTCCACGGTTCTCCTCCTCATATTTGGCGGCCATTGCCTCTTCCGCATTCATTACTTTTCCCGCGGTTTCCAGCAGCTCTGCCATAGACTTAGGAGGGTCTTCCGCCAGCTTCCATAGTAGCTTTCCTTTCTGGAGGCCTCCTATAAGGGCGGTCATGGCTATGCTCTCTTCGTAATCTTCCACCTCCAACTTCTCCTTGTTGAATCTTGCTATGTAGTCTCTTAGGCTTTCACCCTTAGCCTGTTTGACATATAGGAGGTGGGTAGTCGTCTTTTGAGGTCTTACCCCAAAGCAGAAGTTATGGATGAACTGCTCGGCCAACCCCTTGAAGTTTTCGATCGAATCCTTTGGAAGAGAGGTGAACCAGCTATGCACGGCCCCTGTCAAGGTTCCTGAGAAGGCCCTGCACTTCATCTCATCAGGTATCGAGTAAATATCTGCGGCCGACTGATACATCTCGATATGGTGCACTGGGTTAGTGCTGCCATCATACTTAGGAGTCACCGTAGGAGGCTTGAACTTAGCTGGGGTTGGGAACCCCACTATCCTAGCTATAAACGGGGAGCCCTCCGAGTAGCCCCTCTGTAATGGGTCCCTGCTTTTTATGAGGTCCCCTATCTTCTCCTCGAGATGTTGGATTGAGTCGTTCCAGGGTCTTCTCTCATCAACTTGGCCGAGGTTATCCCCTGCCACCTCTCTGCGATGGACAGAGGGTTCCCCAACCGCGACCCGTTGACTGTTGACCTCTTCTTATTCCCTGTCTCTTCTCTCCACGGGTCGGCCTTGATCTGGTCGAGCCTGCCTATTCCCTCTTTGAGAGCCTGCCGCGCTCCTTGACCTCGATAGCCTCTGCCTCAGGTCATTGACTGGTCCCAGCCTCTCGAAGGCCGACCCTCTGCTCAACCTGTTAAAGGCTGACCCTCTCTGCTGGGCCTCATCTCTTCTTTGGCCGACACATCCTTGGCTCTGCTTAAGAGGTCGTACGGTGTTGTCTGACACCTCATACGGCTCCCAGCAGTCTTCCGGGGCCTCCTTCGCTTCTAGGTCATCATACCTGTCCTCTGGGCAAGGGTTTCCTTGCCTCCCCAGGCGCAAGCGCCTAGGGTCAGCAATGTCCCTCCTCCGCTGAGGTACAGGCTGGTCCTTCACCGGTGCCTGGGGTGGTCCCCTGGCGTCTGGTTGTGGATGAACCGCCGCCGGAGTTATCATGTCCGGTGAGACTCCAGGTGGCCTCATCATCATGGTTTGGCTGAGCTGGGCAAATTGCTCCTTTATCGCTTGTTGTGTTGCAGCCAGAGATTTCAAAGCCGCTGCTACCTCCGCCATTTCGGACTGGGGAGGAGCATGACTGGAGCTAGCCCCTCCACCTCCGGGCGGCGGAAGAGGCGGTGGCAAGTCTGGTGCCATATGTTAACTGTATAGGGCTTGAGTAGCTGGTGAGCTTAATACCTTAAAGGACCTCTTTCAATGGTGAAACAGCTCCTCACAAGGGGTGGTTCCTGGTTCACCACTAGAGTCTCCGGTGAGGTAAAGCAGAAAAAGAGGAAGAGATAGCTTCTCGTTTCCCACAGACGGCGCCAAAATGATGATGCTAAGAATTAGCACCACCAGATGATGTGTTTTCAAGCTCAACAAAAGTATAACAATGGCAGCACATCTATATAATGAAGATAACATAAGGTGGTGAGGAGAAGAGGGTAGCACACCGGAATATAAGTGGTTCAGCCAATTTGGCCTACGTCCACTGTGAGTGTGTGTGAGTAATATCACTGAAATAAGGCACTAACGGCCATGGGTACAACCTCTCAAGCTCTTTCTCTCTCTCAACTGTATACTTAGACAGAGTTTTAGCTAGGGTTTTGATAACTGGATCCTTTTGCAAGGTAGGGGATGACCCCTATATATAGTGTCTAGGGGGCGTAGTGTGCCCCCCATGCATGCAATGAGCATGTGTGTGATATCCTCACCAATATGGGAATGCCACCTGTCACTGTCACATGTAAGCAATGATGATGAAATATTCTCCCACATGTGGAGAATAATCTTGTTACAACTGATTTGTGCCCAGGTGTCCTTATCTAAATGTCAACAGATGCTCGGCAGTCATGTTGGTGAATGACCTCGGCGTGGGGGAGGCCGAGCTGTAAAAGCTTGATGTCCGTTCAATCCGAATAATGTCATGAGGAGTCTCGGCCTGATCTTAGCCGAGACATTATGCTGGGTCGGCCTCAGCCGAGGTAGGGATAGTCCCATGCCGGTGATCATTAATGCTTCTGGTCACCTCGGACCAAGCCGAGGTGAGACTATTTATCTGTTGAAGGTGATTAGGGCTCCTTGTCACCTCGGTCTGCTATCGGCCGAGGTTGCTATTCCCAAGTGCTTGAGGATGCCTGTGATGCGCGCAGTGCCCCCCTTGGCTGTGTAGATGGTAGTGTCGGCCAGAGCCGAGGTATGTCTGGCCGAGGGATGATATCGTGGGCCCCTGCCCCTCAGGGTCGGTCAATGTCTCGGCCATCATCTTGGCCGAGGTAGGTATCTTTGGGCCGAGGTTATACTTGGGCATATCAATTATACTCGCATTAGAGTAGTATGGCAAGGGAAGGTTGTACCAGGACTAGTTGGACGGGGTAGTACAACTAGGTGGGGTTAAGGTAACCGGTAGGGTGCACAATAGTGGAGGGGTGAGAATGTCCACAAGGGAGTGCGACACTAACTTAAATATGAAGCGCATTCACGCATTTTAAATTACTGCAGTTAATTCACTTGCTAAATATTTTTAAAATGTTTTGGGTTCTAACCCTTGCTTTAAAACTATTTTCAAAACCTTTTAGGTGTCCAGCCACAGGGACGCCAGGATTGATATTCTATTCCTGGGACACGGAGCTGCGGCATATGTGGATGCTAGCAGGAGTTTGGATTAGACGCATCCTTCATTCATTCATAGAGTAGGAATCTTGTATCAGTTTCAGTTTTATTTAGGGCATGTCGCCCAGACTTTCAGTTCAGTTTCAGATTTGTTTTATTCCTGTGTTGGGTATTTATTTTGGATTATTTCACTTTGGTGGCCGATGGTTTATTCGGCAAATTGTTTAATTAATTATTTAGTTGAGTTTTATTCGGTTGTGTGAATGGTTTATATTTAATTCCGCATGTACTGTTTTTGTTTAATCAAAAAGTTAAAATTGGCACAAGCTTTTGGAATACTAGGTGGTTAGTAAGTCTTAAAAAGTTTTCGACAGTGATGCTAAGGATGATCCAAATGAGATTCCTTTTTTAATTTGGTATAGAACTCATCACCCGGTATTTTATTAGGCGGGGTGTCACAGATGGTATCATAGCATCAGGTTCTAGTGTCCTTAGGATCTGTGCGGCTTTTCACAATTCGGCTTAGCAATCTTTGACATAGAGCCCTATTATAGGATTGTTGTATTCTCATACGTATGCACATATACGTTCTTCTGCGAAATTTATATTTGAGAGTGAACTCATACCAATTTGATTCTCATTCCAGATGCCGCCCAGGAGAGAGAGCAGCTAGGGAAGCAGGGGGAGATGAGACTAAGGAGGCTCATCAAGAGCAAGAGTTACTGCAGCAATGGATAGAGATGATTTTGGCAGCGCAGGTAACTGAACTAGTGGCGCAGGCGGTTGAAACGACGGTGGTTGCAACGACAGTGTACTTTGCACGGGATCATCCAAAAGTGTTAGTGGCGCCGAATGTTGAGACCCACGCGGGGTTGTCGGGGTGGAAGCAAGAAAGAGAGATTATTTTTAGTGGGAACCCACCAGAGATGTAAGGGGGTTCAGATGTAGTGCTAACGTGCCAAGGAAGAGAGATATCCAACATCACCTAGGCATGGGAGATTGCGATAAGGTGCGAAAGAAAATGCTAACCACTTTTAGTTTAGTGGGAGCAGCGCTACAGTGGTGGGAGTCGATCACCACAGTTGAGAAAAGGGATATGCTAGCTATTGCAGGGTTTTGGGGTGTGGTTCGATCACACGCATTTTTACTCCAGCGGTTGAGATCGAAATGAGGAAAAAAACTTTAGAAAGGTAACTCGGGGAGACCGTTCAGTGGCCGATTATGAGGAAGAATTCACTCGTTGGCAAATTTTGTAGCGGATGAGGTAAGCGAGGAAAGGAGAAAGAAAGCAAGGTTTATGGATGGGTTAGTCTGGAGAATCAGACAACATTTAATTGGTAAATACGCATTAGTATCTTATATTGATGTCATTAACGCAGCACTCCGGCACTGTCGAGAATATCGCTCCCACGCGAAAGGAAGCGGGAGGGGAGTGGAAACTAACCAGTCGGATAAGGCAGGAGGGAATAATACCAGTGGGGTATCCCAGCAGCACACTGGGGGAGATCAGGGGAAGGATTTTCGGCAGGGAAATCATTCCAAACGATTTAAAACTGGAGGCTATCGGCAGGATGGCTAGGAATTTCAACAAGGTCGGCATGGAAGGGACCAGTGGCAGGGTGAATGTATTAGAAGGTATTTTGTTTGTGGGGAAAATGAGACATATGAAGAGATACTGCCTTAAGCGAGGCATGGGTCAACTACAGGACGAGGTCCTGGATGTACAACCACTAAAGCAGGTCATGGGCACATTCGAGCAGGGAGAAGATGCTCCGGAACCCGAGGATCAGCCGTTGCAGCTGGAGTATGGAGGTAATTATTTTTACCCTATGGGCGTGGGGTATATTTTTGAGTGACAAGGAGGATGTCACAATATAAGACTTATTTTTCACTAGAGCTCGCGGGTAAGTCGAACTTAGTGGGTGCGTTGGCTGTAGCAGCCATAGTATGTGGATAAACTTTCCATAGGGTAGCGGAGTTTCCTTGGTGTTCTTCACAGGAGAGTGAAGGTGTACACTGAGTGAAGGTTTGAATTATGCAATGAATTACTACTTTAAAGAATTATGGGAGTGAGGTTGATAACATTTCCTAAAAATTGGTTGGATAGCGATGAAATTTAACTATGGTGGATAGTGGTGTAAAATTTTGGTGTTCGCGACACCAGGGTATGTTTGGTACTAGGTACCACCTGAGAGGGCGTATAACCTATATATATGTGTGTATATATGTTGTATTGCGTGGTGCGATAGGCACATAGGTAGGTCTTGTGTTCTCACATTTTATCCCGGTAAGTAGGGGTGTTTACTGAAGTAAATCAGGGTGGTTAGATTTATTTTTTAGCAAAGAGAGATAGCTCGGGGTTTATTTTGCACAAGGACTAGTGACAGTAAGGGCGCGGTATTTTATGTTGTCTTTGGTAGCATGAGGGTAAGCGTATATAATTTTGTGTTGAGAGACAAGTATTTTATGGGGAGAGGTTTGGAAGTTAGCACATGGGTTGGGTACCCGGGCAGTATATATATATATATATATATATACATACATAAATGTGTGTGTGTAATATGACTACGGGTTCAAAGTTATATTACGGGTCACGACTATTATAGTCGGGAAACTTTCGTGCGGTAAAGCACGGGGATAGGGTGTATGGGCACCCGGGTTAATTAAGGCAAATTTTGTGCGGTTAAGCACGGGTGTAGGGTGTATGGGCGCCCTGGTTAATTTAAATGCATACTTGTGTAACGTATGGTTAGAAGCGGATGGGATAGATATAGCAAGCTTAGAGGCACATGACTAGAGAGTAATATATGAACCTTGGAACATTACGCTCATCTTAATTTCGAGGACGAAATTCCTTTGTAAGGGGGGGAGTATGTAACATCCCGTAATTTTAAGGATTTAATATTTAATTATTTTTGGGAGTTATAAAAATATTTAAATTGGAGAAACTTAAATTCACGACTGGGAGAATTTAATTGAGTGAGCCGAATTATTTATAATTGGCGACGCTTAAGTTAATGGTTCAAAATCTCGTGTGTCGCATTTTGAGGTCGAAATTTGGAAATTTCGAAAAGTATTTCAGATGGCAATTCCGAGGGCGCGGTTGTGTCTGGATGGGTCGAGATAGTCAGAAAATAGTACCCGGGGGTAGTAATTGGGTCTCAGGGTATTTTTGGACATAGCCGGGCCTACACAGGGTGAGTTGGGCCTCTTTAATTAGACCCACATGGCCAAAAACGGGATTGGGTGTTTTTAACCTAATTGAGATATTAGGGAATAGCAGTCAACTCAACTCTAAACCTAGGGTTTGAAAGGAAATTGGGGGAAAGCAAAGCAAGAGCCAAATTGGGGGTTTTGGAGCAAAATTAAGGGACTACACCAACGGATCAGAAACTACGAACAATTCCAAGCAAGTGGTTAACCGTTGTGATTTTTAAATTGATGATAATGAATTCATATCATAGTGATGTGTAAACCAAAATTCTTTTTGGGGATAAATGGGTACAAAAATGGGATTTTTGTTTAATGGAACCTTTGAATGAGATTCAAGGTAAGAACTTAGGTGTGTATTATGTATCTCTGAGTATAGACATCTGATTTGAATGAGAAACCCGGAATATAAAAGGGTGGTATGTAAATCTAGAATATGAATTGTAGAACAAAGTTCATGGAAATTTATGGAAAATCCCAATTTGTGAGTAAATGAATTGTGTGTGTGTGTGTGGGGGGGGGGGGGGATAAAGGTTAGTTATGGTTATATCCCTCTTGTAAATTAGTTTAATAAAAGGGTTTAAAAATTATGTTATGTTTGGTCAAGGATGGAAGGTAAAATCAGAGCTTGAAGACTTGTTAATGGTGGAAATTCTCGTGGGGAAGAAGAACTGCCAGGGGATGATCGATCAATCGATCGAGGGTTATCGATCGATCGACGATGGCGAAATTCTGGCAGGTCGGGTTGGGTGTTATATATGCCCTCATTTTCTGCTTGGATTTTTGGGTATAATTTCAAATGGGTGAAAAATTATAAAGAGTTTAATAACTAGTGGCTCAAAAGATAGCTATTAAGAATTGACCAATTAAGTTAAGAGTTGGGACTTAAAGTAAGAATTTTGGGTGAAACATATTCAATTTAATTATGGACCAAGTGAACGAGTCCGGGTATGTTGGTAAATATTGGTAAATATAATGGGGAAATTATGGAGATGAATGTGCGACACATTGTGGGCAAAAATGTGGGAATGAAATTATGAGAGGTAAAATGGACCAAGTGAGCGAGTCCGGGATAATGGTTGGGTGGCACCAAGTTATTAAATTAATAAGTGTGATAATTAATTTAATTAGAGTCAGATTTTAGACTCGGGTAGGATTAAATTAATAGGTGTGATAATTAATTTAATTAGAGTCGAATTGTAGACTCGTGTAGGATTAAATTAATAGGTTTGATAATTAATTTAATTAGAGTCGGATTGTAAGACTCGGGAAGGTATTAAATTAATAAGTGTGTTAATTAATTATATTAGAGTCGGACCACAGACTCGGATTGGTGTAAATTAATTAATGTGTAAATCAATTAACTGGGAGTCGGACCACAGACTCGGATCGGTATTAAATTAATATGTGTGTTAATTAATTTAATTAGAGTCGAACGATAGACTCGGGGAGGTATTAAATTAATATGTGTGTTAATTAATTTAATTAGAGTCGGGTGATAGACTCGGGAAGGTATTAAATTAATATGTGTGTTAATTAATTTAATTAGAGTCGGACGATAGACTCGGGAAGGTATTAAATTAATATGTGTGTTAATTAATTTAATTAGAGTCGGACGATAGACTCGGGAAGGTATTAAATTAATATGTGTGTTAGTTAATTTAATTGGAGTCGGGTGATAGAGTCGGAAAGGTATTAAATTAATAAGTGTGTTAATTAATTTAATTAGAGTCGGAACATAGACTCGGGGAATGTATTATATAAATTAAGGTGTGAATTAAATATATTAGAGTCGGATCACAGACTCGGGAAGATGATAAATTATTAAGTGAGAAAATTAATTACGTTGAGTCGGGCCACAGACTCAGGAAATTACAGGCAGTGTACAGGATTTTGAGTACACGGTAAAGCCGGAGTTTATAATATATATATATATACGATGTAGTGATAGTATATATATACCTGTATATATTGTGTGTGATATTAAATATCAGGGACTAGATATTTATTTAATTTATATACTCTAATGCTATCAAGGGAGGTTGCGCGATGTGGTTGAATCCCTTAGCTTGAGGAGTAGGGCAAGTATATCCCCAGGTCATAGCGTCCGGTATATATGGGTGAGTGATTATCACACTTTCAGGGAAGGAATATGACTGCCTCCACTACGTTTATATTTTGGGCCAAGTTGGTGAGCGATTCCGACTTGGGGAACTAGGTTTTGTGAGCACACCTTGTGAGATAGCATTTTAGAGGGAATCATCCGGCGAGGGTATACTCGAAGGGATGGATAAATGTATTTTATATGTGTAGATGTTGTGGTAAAGGTACGTATATAATGGTAGTAAATATTATATGTTCGTAATAATATAGTGTGTGATGTATTTACTTTATATAACTTGGGACACGGTTATATGCTACTATTTAAGAGGAATTAATTAAGTTAATTGTGATATAACTTATAATTCAAGAATCATTATACTCGGGTTAGAGTAGTATGGCAAGGGAAGGCTATACCAAGACTAGTTGGACGGGGTAGTATAACTAGGTGGGGTTAAGGTAACCGGTAGGGTGCACAATAGTGGAGGGGTGAGAATGTCCACAAGGGAGTGTGACACTAACTTAAATATGAAGCACATTCATACATTTTAAATTACTGCAGTTAATTCACTTGCTAAATATTTTCAAAATTTTTTGGGTTCTAACCCTTGCTATAAAACTATTTTCAAAACCTTTTAGGTGTCCAGCCGCAGGGATACCAGGATTGATATTCTATTCCCTGGACACGGAGCTTCTGCATATGTGGATGCTTATAGGAGTTTGGATTAGACGCATCATTCATTTATTCATTCCTAGAGTAGAAATCTTGTATCAGTTTCAATTTTATTTAGGGCATGTCGCCTAGACTTTCAGTTCAGTTTCAGATTTGTTTTATTCCTATGTTGGATATTTATTTTGAATTATTTCACTTTGGTGGACGATGGTTTATTCGGCAAGTTGTTTAATTAATTATTCAGTTGAGTTTTATTCGGTTGTGTGAATGGTTTATATTTAATTCCGCATGTACTGTTTTTGTTTAATCAAAAAGTTAAAATTGGCACTAGCTTTTGGAATACTAGGTGGTTAGTAAGTCTTAAAAAGTTTTCGACAGTGATGCGAAGGATGATCTAACTGAGATTCCTGTTTTAATTTGGTATAGGACTGATCACCCGGTATTTTATTAGGCGGATTGTCACATCCTATTATTTTCTTTCTTATTTGTGTGAACATACCTACGCTGCCCCCTATCCGGAGGTTTTCACACCGAGGGCGATCCCACCTTGATGATTGCAGAGACTTCTGGATTTGTGCCTCAGAACATGGAACTTAGGGAGGCTCACTATCTGTGTGTATTAGTGTGGCTGGCGTGTTGTTTGGGTACGTTAGGTATATGCGTAGCCCAATGGCTTAGAATGTTCACCTCCATTGTGTGTTAATTTATTTTGGGCTCAAGTAGACATGTCGAACTAATAGTCCTTGATTGAGTACGAGAGGTACATGGACTTGATAGCAGAGTATGCAGACTCGCACTGTGGTTCTTAGCCCGGGAGTGATGGAGTTATGTATATAGATTGTGTGACATAGATATATAGACATGTGTATTTTGTTACTTGTGTGTGAAATTAATAACTTTTGATAACGTATATTTAAATGTTATGTAATTAAGAGATTTTCTACCTAATGTGTGATGGTAATAAAGTTAGATAGTGTATGTCTAAAAGATGATTTAAGTACAGTAACTTAATGAAATGGTTTAACGATAACATAAGTGAGATATTATTTATAGTTCATAATAACATATGAGACATGTTAATTATTAGTGTATGATAATGTACTCTTTGGACAATACGTGGGAAGTTAAAGAGATATTTAACTAAGGACTTAATGAGTAAAGATTATAAGAATGTGGCATACTGCATGGGCGTTATTGGAGAGTTAAACCTGTTAGTGGTCAGATGGTTATTGCTGAGACCTAGTTGTGCTGGGTAGCATCGCTAGGTCGACGACGTTAGGCGTGCACATTAGTTGAGAGGTGAGGAACTCAAGGGAGTGTACGCTGAACTAACATGTGTAATTAATAATTGATTTTAAACTGTGATAAATACTTTCTAAATGTTTTCAAAATACTTTGGGCTCTTACCCGTCTTGCAAAGTATTTTTAAAATCTTTTAGGTGTCCAGCCACAGGGACACCAAGATTAATATCTGTTCCAGGGATGCCTAGTTGTGGCACTTATGGATGCTTGAAGGATTTGGACAAGATGCTTCAGTTGCTTCATTCCTAGAGTAGGATTCAGGATCAATTATTCCATTTGGTCATGTCGCCCTTCAGCTATTTCTTTTATTTAGTTTACGAGACTTTGTATTTGTTGACTTAGTTTATTTCAGTAGATTTTTAGTTGGAATTTTGTATTGGAAACCGATGGTTTATTCGTTATTATCTTATTCAATATTATCTTGTGATGGATTTATATTACTACTGCATGGATGGTTTGGTAATTGTTTTTATTTTTCGCATGTGTTATTTAATAAAAGATAAAATTTGGCACTAGTTTATTTAAAATGTAGGTGGTTAGTAATTTAAAAAGTTTTTTACAGTGATGCTAAGAATGAACCAGATGAGATTTCTGTTTTATTTTTTATGAAGGACTGATCACTCGGTATGTAAATAGGCGGGGTGTCACAGATTGTATCAGATCATCAGGTTCTAGTGTCCTTAGGATCTATGTTTGCATGTAACTCCCATTGTTAGTTTTTATGCATTTTGGGTAAAACGCTTACTGTTTCAGCACTATTTTGCTGCTGTCAACCCCTTCCTGGTATTTTTTTCTGGAAATTTTTTCACTGGGAAAAAATTTATGATATTTCTAAGAATCTCAGAAAGTTTGGTCTATCACGAGAAGTTGTTCAAATGCCATCTCCATATTGCTTCTTTTTGTTTGCAGCACCCTGGTTATTGTGGTATATGTTTTTGGTACTACTGGAAGCTTTCTGGACTAACTGGTTTATATGCGGGTTATATTGTTTCAAAATTGATATTTTCCATATGATTCCGTTTATCACACCTGATTACTTTGCTATATTCTTTGTGTGATTCCTTTGTTTACTAGCTACTTATTTGTCTCTACTTGATCATATTTAGCTGGTTGTTTCATGATTATCTAGCGATTTTTAATTGGTATATCTTTATGCTAGATACTTGTTGATTGGTTTATCTTTTCACTGGATTGTCTATTCGAGACAAAAAGGGGGAGAGATGTATGTGATGTAGGTGGAGATTTGTTGAGCATAAATTCTATTTGATTACATATTTTAAAAATTGGTATCATATTGTTGCTCAATTCTTTAACAAATAATTTTTTCGAGTTTATTCATATTGGTATCTATTGTAAAATTGGTATCTTTTGGATATATATTGGTTTCATTTGTTCCACCGTACTTCACTGGGTATTTGTTTTTATGTTTCATGTGTGTAGGTATGCTTCAGAGATTCGAGATTTCAAGTCTACATCACATTCAGATAGTTCATGCTTGTCGGTGCTACATATACTAGTCCGTGCCCTGTATTTTTTTACTTTGGGTTTATGGGATGTGATTTAGGTATCATACGTCCTGATGGCCCAGCTTAGGCATTTCACTGGTTTAGTGTTGTCCCAAAATAGTTAAAGGGGGAGATTTGTAAGGACATAAATTTCCAATCGAGTCCCTGTATTGTTTTTAATTCCGTGAACAAAACTGTGTGTGAAATATGTCATAGGGAGATTTTATTTTATCAGGATCCCACTCGGTCAATGAGGTATTAAAGAAATTGAAGATGTTGCGACAAAGCTTCAAAGAATTAATCATGCTGAAGTTTAATTGGTGCATGTTTATTTGTCTTCAAGCTTATTGCATTCTGAGATCACACAGGCATGAAAACGTATAATTAATGGAGCTCGGAATAATTTTTATAAAAGGATAAGGATAAATTTTTATAAGGAAAATGTTTTAAAATGTTTTTAAAAGTTTTTTAAATGTTTTACACTTCGTTTTATTCTGATAAGCTCGAAAAAGTGTTTGACTTAATGGATGTCTTTTGGAAGAAACGTTTTAAAGTAAAAGTCAAACGTACACGCGCGTCGTTCGAGCGACCTGTAGCTCGTTCGAGCGATATGGCTATGTCGCGCGAACGACTGGTCAATCTTGTTCGAGCGACGCATTGTTCGAGGTGGTTAATCATGCCGATGTTTAATTGGTGCATGTTTATTCATCTTCAAGTTTATTGCATTCCAAGATCACACAGGTATGAATGCGTATAATTAATGGAGCTCGAAATAATGTTTATAAAAGGATAAGGATGAGTTTTTATAAGGAAAATGTTTTAAAATGTTGTTAAAAGTGTTTTAAATATTTTACACTTCGTTTTACTCCGATAAGCTCAAAAAAGTGTTTGACTTAATTGGATCTCTTTTGGAAGAAACATTTTAAAGTAAAAGTCAAACATACACGCGCATTGTTCGAGCTATCTGTAGGTCGTTCGAGCGAGATGGCTATGACACGCAAACGACTGGTCAATCTCGTTTGAGTGAGACAATTTTCGAGGCGATTAATTTTTCCTATTTAAAGCGTGTTTCATTAGAATTTAAGAGACATGCAATCTGGAAAATAGTTTTCAATCCAGTACGAGTTTTGCACATGTTTTTCTAAAGTATCAAAGCTTAAACACATCCTTAGAGTTTGCAAAGATCCGAGTTATCATTACTATATGTTTATGTGATCTTTCTGCACCAAGAAGGTTTGTTCTATACTTGAACATCTGGGTTTTATGGTGAAGAAAATAGAAGGACTTCTTATTCGACATCGTAGATGTATCAAGTCCATTTGGTGGACACCGAGACATATGTGGACGCGTGTGTTGTGGACACGTATCGTGGAAGAATGACTTTCTGCATGGGAACTGTGAGAGGAGTGATTGAAGATCATAAGAACGTCAAGACGCGTGAGGATCGAGTCATTGAGTGAGTCTTTTTTATGTTCGTTGTAATTCCATATTCATAGTGATTGTGTGGCTTGGGCCGTCCGAGGTTTTTTCCCATCTTGGGTTTTTCCTCGTACATCCTGCGTTGTGAGTATTCTTTTTTTTACTTTACTTTCTTTAATCACTAGATGCATGTTTAGGATTAATCAAGATAAAATTATTTTAAAGTAGACATTGGTTTTTCCCAACTTGGTTTGGTGCACATTAAAAGTTGGATAATTTTTTGTGAAAATTGGTTTGATTTGAAACACACTCGTGTAGGGCCACTCTTACATGGCTTAGTAATTAAACTGAGTAAATATTTAACACTTATCTTAGACTTCCATGCTTAAAATAAATTGAAAAATATTGACCTACATTTCTTTTATCCTTTCTTATTCTTAAACTCTTAATGTTTAAAAATTTCATGTGACAGAAGAACAATTAAATAAAACACTAATTAAATGCCTTCAAAGATGTAAGTTACATTTTTTATTCTTATTCTTAATATCTTTATATTTATGTACATATAAATAAGAAACACGGACAATCAACCAAAAACACTAATGCAAAAAAGTATGACGTCCTTTCGAAATCCACATGTTTACAATTCGTGTGTCAGTTACCTTTGTAAATTTCTCATCATCTGAAAAATTTGATTTTTCGCTTTTTAGTAATGCAAAAGAGTCTATATTATCCAAAATTATTCAGGAGATTATGACTTGAAGTAAATGACTAAGTACATGATTTATTTCATTTCAGATTGAATTGGGAGGTCAATCTATTTAGTATCTTAATATCCGATGAGATTATTTTTTAGTGAATATCACCATGTACTTTGCCCAAATTCTTGATTTACAGGAATGGTTTTGTATTTTATGTTAGTCAAGAGGTACCTAATTGATTTATTCATTAATTAATTAGTTATTATTAATTTAGTGGTATTGTAGCATGCAGAATTCCATAAACATAACACGAAGTACTTTAATTGAGGATCCAAGAACTATATAATGCCTCTGCATCGCGAGGGCTAAAATAATATTGTAGATGAAAACATGATGGTTTTATAGAGGCTCCTCTATCCACAAAATCAATTTGGGTTTCCAACTTAACAAGAAAAAAACTTTAAGGGTACTCACACAAATCTAGTTTTAGTTTCATGTATATTCTCTATAATCTAGATTTATATGTCTACTGATATTTTCTTCTTTCTTTTTATTGCAAAAAAATTGAGCATTACTCAACATTCACCAATAGCTTCAATAGTTTCCATTCCTTAAGTTTGATTAATACTTATTTTCTCAATAAAATAATAATATTCTCCAATCCGACATTACAAATTTTGATGATATTTGTACCGGTGATTTATTCCCCTTAAGTGATGTGAATTTGTCATTATTTTATCAAAATCATATGATTGAAACTAACTAGCAAATGTACATGTACCTTATATAGATTCTGAACAAACTGTCTTCTATTATGACTAGGTGAAGATGGGGGACACTATTAATGGTTGCCAGGTTGGTTGCTATGATAATGATTTGGTATTAGTAATTTTGATACAACCGACACGATAACACAACAGAAAATTATAAGTTAATGGGTTTAGGCCTATCAGGTTTGGGTCAATATCGAGCTAACATGATAAACTTGTTAATATAACAGTTCAAAATTGGTAATTTCGATACAAATGACATGATAGCACAATACGCAATTATAAGTTATTGGGTCTAGTCCTATAGATTTTGGGTCCATATCGAGTTAACACGATAAAGTTGTTAATATACCAATTTAAGATTAGTAGTTTTGATACAACCGACACGATAACAAGACACGAAATTATAATGTAATGGGTTTAGTTGTATTAGATTTCAGTCAATATGAGTTTAACAAAAAAAATTGTTAAGAAAATGGTTAGGGTTTGGTAATTTTGATACAACCGACACTATAGACCCGTTAAAACCATAACTCGTTTCTTATAAATTATGTTCAATAGATTCTATAATATTTGTAACTTTGGGTAAGTATCATTTTTTATTCGGATCCTATTACTATTAACAATTAGAACACTTTATAATATTTTTAGCTCCAGTCGGGTGGATGCAAACGTTGGTTAGAACGCGACTACATATTCTTCGGGTATACAAAGGAAAACTTTAAGGATTTTAATATTATTAATTTTGGACTCATGTAAATAATTTGATGCCTTGCTAATTTTAATATTATTGCTTTGGATTGATGTACTTGTTATTTCTATAATAGAATTGTATGATAGGTTTAAAACATGTACAAGATATTTTGGGAAACAAACAAATTAAAATATTTTTTTGAATAAATTTATTATTGGCCATGGTCCAAAATCATGACCACATCTATGATAATTCTTCCTGGGTAAAGAAATGGTTAAAGGTTACGAACTGTGACCACTGAATATATGTTCACGACAAGGGGTCATGGTCATGAAAATACACCATAATTATTACGACCAAATTTAATTTTGGTCTCTATATTTTTATTTTAATCAAAATAGTGAGACCAAGTAATTTAATTTGTATGAGAAATTGAAAAATTACTGGTGATTTGATTCAGGGATTTGGAGTTAAATAAATATTTTTTCAAATACCCTCAACTTCAAAATATTAAGTGGGGTAGGTGTTTCAACATACACCCCATGGTCTCCATTACTACTTTAAAATTTTGAAGTGATTAATTTCTCGTGGTAGCTTAACTTTCCTCCCCAACAAAGGGAAATAATCACTAAATTGTAATATTTTTAATATACTTAAGTGATAGTTATTTGAAATTATATGTGAGTGAGTTAGATCCCCTAACGAAAAAATTCTCCACGAGGGGATTTAATATCAAAGAATGAAGCAATGATATAGACTTAAACACAAGTAACGATATCAATGATGTCATTGCCATTAATCGTTGGAGCAAAAGAAGTCGTCTATTTAATTATGTCTGATGGAGGTTTTCTGGACTATCCAGATAACATAATTTAAATGTAAAAGTCTTCCTAATTTAGGGTGAAGTGATTTAATCTACCAATGAGAAATATCATTTCGCAACGGAATTAGGATGCTTGACGGGATTAATTATAATTAGCGGTAGAGGGAAGGTAAATTAAAATTTAGTTTTCATATATCTAATTGAAAATTATTTTTTTCAATTATGATTCTCAAATTTAAAAAATAAGCTCAACTTTTCACCCACTTATTTTAGTTGTAAAACTAAAAAGTTTTTATTGAAATATATTTCAAGGAGAGAAAATGTTTTTTGGACATTATTTTAACTAAGGAGGATAATAAACTTATTTAGCCTATGATTCCATCAGTCTTTTATATGGTTATGTGATTAATTTCTCGTGTTAGCTCAACTTTCGTCCCCAATGTAAGTAATTAATCACAGAATCATGGTATTTCATAATTTATAATTGGAGATTCTTTGAAATTGAATGCATTAAGCTTCGTCTCCATAATGAGGAAGTTCTATATGAACATACATAACTTTAAAGGATGAACCTATAGGAGTTTGTGAACACCAATGTTGGTTTATAACGCTCTTGTTAAGGATTAAGTTCTTAAAATGGTTTTCATCTGTGCTGAAAGAAGGTTATTTAGGATTAGAAATCTATAGGGAAACCCAAATTAATTTTGTAATGCATCGGTGAGCATTATGGGAAGCAAAGGCATGGTTTTAGTTATTGATAAACACTCGAACTCTTTCACAAAAGGGATGACAAAGGAGAATCCTAAGTCTCAAGTGTAACAATATAAGGTTAAGAAAATTCATAATCTTTAGGGAGTGGCAGAAAATCCAAAAGGCATGTGTTTTTAGTGAAATTAGTTGGAACATTGGTAGAAATGATGTCCGGTTTTTCCTAGAACTATAAGGAAAAATAACAAGGTGATGGTCGTTCCCCTTCAAAGTGGAAGCATGATTTGTGGTTTGGTATATAGTAACCTGGTGTATAGATATGAGAGACACAAATTAGGTCTATAACTCTTTGCAGAGGTTTCAGGTAATCGAACATCTACTTAAAAGAAAGATGTTCTTAATAATGGGAAATAAGAATAAGACTACAATTACTAGCAGTAGGGTATCTATTTTAGATTTTGGCAGAGATAAAAATATAATGTTCAAAAATTATTTTATGTACTTGTTTTTTTTAAATAATGTTGTTTTTTGATTTCTAAGTTACTTCTGAATATATATTCAATTATTTTAGTAAAATTATTTTTATCAAAATTGGTAAATCTTTGCTTGTACTTTAGAAAATAATTTGTACATTGTAAGGTCTATCTCATTAATACTGCTAAACACTGAAATGCATAATATTAATGGAGAATCATTAGAGAGAAAAAGTTTCCTTTGTAGTTGAACTAATCACGATTTTAGAACTTATTGTAATACCCCGCACTTTTTATGCATTTATTTAAATTGCGATACTATTATTTATTATCTTTCATGACATGTGTTATGTCACTTATTATATTTATATTTTTTTTAAGTTTTTATGAAACCTACATTTGTGTTCCATGAATTAACACTCTTTGGAAAATTGACATAATACATGGTAATTCATTAATTAAATATTTTAAATAACTTAGAATTATGGGCGACTATGGAATGGTCAGAGTCTAGATGTCAGGGTTTTTCTTGTTTGGATTATTCCCTTGGTATCGAATTTCACCTATCGTGAAGTAGTTTCATATAATGTCGAGTTGCACGTTGATAAATAATAATTAAATTTTAATTTATTTGACTCATGCTGACTTATTAACTAAGATAATGAGGATTTTAATTTACTAAAATGTGCTATTTTCGTGTTGACCCTTGGGATAGGGATGGAAAATTTCCCCCAAAATTCGGGGTCCTTGCGGATACTCGACCCTATCGGGTAGGGTATGGGGATTAAGTTTCGAGGAACAGGGCAGGTTCGGGGAGTTAAAAAAATCCCTTAAATTTTTTTGGGTCGGTTTAGAGTATAGCATCGGGTCCCCACGGGGATACCCAAATTATTAATATTTAATAAAATATGTATACGTATATAAGAATAAAGAAAGGGGGAAAGGTCTTAACCCTATTTCGTCTAAATTTCCTCCGCCTCCCTCCCACGCTCTCTTAAAAACCTTTTGCCCTTTCTTTCGCCTTTTCGTTAATAAAATCTTATGGTCGAGTTCAAGTTGGGTAAATCATATATTCATCAAATGTAACAAAAAGACAATGGACCTCAAAGTTTGGTAAAGCTCTTGGTGTGGATCCATGGTGATTCTCCTTTTAGGTTCTAGATACAACATGGCACGCCGTTTTTGGGTTCAACAACCATGGTGAATTAAGTTTGGTGAAAACTATGGTAAATAGATTTCAATTATGGATTTATTTTGTGATTTTAACGATAGTTGATTTGTTGGTACATAATCAGATTTGGGTATCAAATGATGGTGCTCCTTTACATATATTTACATTTATTTTGTATTAAACTAGGCCAGCAGATTTCTCATCTTAGTTTAGTCAGTTTTTACCCCAATGTAAATTCATCTTGAATCATTTTTTAACCATACATGGTTAGTCGGTTTTAGGATATTAAAAAAACATGCAGTAGTTGTGGGTGTTAATTTTTTGTGGTGGATTAAAGTGTAGAATTTACCAGATCCATTTGTTTATAGATGATTGATTTTTTAAATTATGTGTTTATATTGGTATACAAATTTTATAGATTTAACATAAATAATGTATAATTAATGTAATTTGTTTTTAAATTTGTATAGGTAAAAATGTCCATATAAATAATGTAATAAAAAAATAGAAACGAGTTCCTCGCGGGAAAACTGATTCTCTTTTTAAATAGGGATGGTGATCCCCAAACTTGTTATAATGGAGAACGGGGTGGAGACGTGGAATGATATATCTAACGGGGATGGGGATGGAGATGTTTTTTCCCGACCCCGAATTGACTCGTTGCCATCCCTACCTTGGGATGTATAAAATATCCGTGTCGGCTTAAAATAGTGATATTTAAGTCCATTGGGTTAGTATATGATTTTGGCCAAATTTCGGTCCAAATGGTGCATGTTTCGGGCCTTTTTAGTTGTGGCTACTTTTGGGATTAGGCTTAATTTTGTGGTTAGTGAGTTTATATAACATATTAGGTTAACTCATTTAGCACAATAGACTTGTGGGAGAATGCTAGAGTCAAAGGAACGGGTGGGAAAATCCTGGGTTGAAGATGCATGCTTTGTCTTAAAGATTTGGGGGAATTAGGATTAATTCCTCAATCAATCCCTAAGCAAGTCTATTTTGATTAAAAGTTTAGCTATATTTAATAATAGTAACATGTTGAAATCCATTAATAAATTCTTATAATTTGATTTGAGATTATATAATTACCTAATTTCGTAACTAGGGTTGATATGTAAGACATCTCAACCTATATTGATTAGGAATTGAAATCTTTAGTTAATTACATCCATCTTATGAAGAACATAGGCTTAGGGTAAAATTAATAATTTATATGAACCCTACCTTTAATCATGTTTTTAATTAACTAAAACATATAGAAACATGTTAGTACAAGTTTTATGATGTTCATATATGATGGAGATGTGATTTTGTTGCTTTTTAAAGGCTTTTAGGTTGATTTGGAGTGAGTTTAGGCTGCCATTAATGACTTGGTGCAAAGTTGGCTACTAGAGGGGGCGAAACGATTCAGGTTGGCCTTGAAGTTGGGAAGTGTTTTTTAAGTGATATATGTGGGGACCCTAAATTTAATTAAATTAGAGACTCCAATATAGATGAACATAGAGCATAACTACTAGGTTTAGGAGATGGAAACCTAAGTTAGAGATTTTGGGATTTAAGTCAAAGTTTATAATGTCAAATAGGTGCGATGATTGAGTAATTCGGGTTCAAAGTTGAGAATGTGATTGTGACCTATTGAGTAGGGTAGTGGCTGATTTAGAATGTTTAGAAAAGCATATGTAGAAAGTGATACCTAATTTAGGACCTTGGGATTCAGGTCAAGAATTATGATTTTGTTGATTACTAATTGTGTTGAATCTGGGATAGTCAGAATATGTTTATAACCCTTTGAGTATGGTAGGGTTGATTTAGAATATTTTTATGATGTGAGATGATACCTAGATTTGGAGAGCCTTGGGAATTCGGGATAAAATTCTTTATAACCGATTATAGTTAACGTGCATATTAACTTGAAATATAACAAGAGACCTTATATGTAACCCAGTTGAGTAAGGTTTATGATTTTTGTTGACCCAGTGGTGTAGGATCATATTTATTTGCTTGATTCATGTGCAATCATACAATTGATGTGTGTGCGTTCTCACAGGGGACGTACTAGGAGGGATTTGTTAGAGGTGCATATAGCGTTGACCATACATGGAATTAACGACGATGAGACGAGCTTTACTTAGGTCCTTTTTACCTCAATCCTACTAATGTACCCATATTCCGAGGGATATTAATGGGGGAATGCCTTTGCATAGTCTTGGGTATGGGATCGTATAATTGGCGGGGACAATGTAATGATTCTCATTGGATTAATGTCGTGAAGTTATAGAGATGGGACACTCTATAACTGTAACTAGTATGCCTGAGTAATCTCCGAAGGTAATAGGGATATGCCTTCATACCTTTATTTTATTATCGAGCATAGCCCATGTGATTTTATGTGAGTTATTTACACTCACAAACATTTCTGGATTATGTGATTATGTGATTTTGTACCTTGAGATGATGGTACTGGGTTATGATTTATACTAACGATGTATAATTATAAACTTGGGATTTGGGAAGAATTTAATGTATATGATAGCAATGTGTATTTAAATTAGTAGCATGAGATTATTAGAGCCTACTGAACTTGAGTCACACTTTTAGAATCATAACTAGGGACAGTTATTGATATTACAATTAGTAAGGGAATTTCTATTAATGTATGAGATTAACATAAAATAAAGATTCTTAATACATGAGATGAACTTAAGAATGAAAAGGTAAATGCTACTTAATTAAGAGATGAACATAAATCACGTGGGACTCATATGGAATTGGGAGTACAACCACATGTTTACTTTGGTTTTTTAGGTCGGGTAAGTTAAATAACTTAAAATCAACTTAACATGGGAGGAATATAGGTTACTATTATTATATCCAAAATGTAGTTATATTCTTGCTCACTATATAATTGTTGTGTTTAATCCTCATTGTTAAAATATTTTACAGGTACTAGGATGTAGTTGCTACAATATGCTTGAGCCACTAGTTGGAGGAGTTTATCCAGCACCTGTATATTCATCATTCCTAGGATATAGGCATCTGGAAATGTAGCTCCTTTACATTCCTTTATTTATTTATATTTCACATCGTTTAGTGATATTTATTTCAGATTTCCCGACTCAAAGGTTGTATGAGATGTACTTGTATTCCGAGATGAATATTTCACCATTGAGATTGTATATTCCGCAGTTCGATTTTATTCTTATGACAGTGATTAGTATCAGAGATGGTTTTTATTTATTAAACATTTTTATTATCTCGTATTGTGTTCACTTGTATCATTTTATTTATTTTGTTATGCGGAGAATGTTACTAAATGTTTTTTTTATTTTCTTGATTTTGTCTTAGACCTAATTAATCTATTTATGGATTTTATAGGGTGTCACAGTTGGTATCAGAGCATTCTAGGTTCTAGTGTCCAAGGGTATTGGGTGCGCTCGTCACTTTTTCGTATTTATTTTGACTACTTTAGTGTTGTACCATCTAGGGTTTGTAATCTTTTTAATAAATATCTCTCAGATGGTTTTGTGTCATTGTTCCAAATGAACATTTTGGATAAATTGAAGTGTATTAGGAGGGTTCTTTATTTAGATTTCCTTTGTGAGACATCCCGTGCATGAGGTTGATTTCGGTTGGGAGTTAAGGACTATTGGTCATGAGATCTTTAGTATGGTTTTATCATATGGTTTAAGGGGAAGTATTTACTCTCGTCATCCTTAACAAAATTAAGAGCAAGTTCTCGATACCTTTTCAGGGAAACCACGTGGTAGTCAGAATGAGTGGAAGTTCAATTATCTTCGTCTTTGTACAATAAAAGAGATTGATACACAATCTAAGAAGGATTTTTGCATTATCATCATTCTTATGACAAGAGATATTACATTAATAGAAATTTTACACAAGGATTCGGTTGGTGTTATTGGGTAACCCGTTCTTAACCACTTGTACCTAGGTGGTGGAAGTGAAAAGCACAGTTGACCTTTTGACCATGTTAAAAATCTTTAGTTTATATTCCGAACAGTTTTGTTAAAAGAACTCTTTTTTATTATTATAAAACAGACTAAGCATGAACACGAGATGTGTTTGAAAACTTCTCTAAATACCTAAGTCAGGTTTTATAGTTCTGAAACTCTTGATTAAGTTTACATGACAAAACTTCTAAGATATACCAGTGTTTTAGATAAGCAACAACGGCTAGTGTTGTGAATACCAAGAAAATTAAATAAATTTAAAGCAAAGATATAACATGCAAATTTTAACATAGCAAAAGCCCAATCAAATCTGGGAAATGTCCACGACCCCCTCTACGGGACAACAAAAAACAATCACTAAAATCAAATGGCGTTATTACCAATACATGCACATAGAGATCAAAGCAAGAAAGAAATAGTTACTTAAATGAGAAATCATCTCTAGGTAAGAACTTTCTGATCTTCTGATGTTGTAATGAAAATAAAAAAAAGTCGATTGAAGATACTTATATCCTAATATCAATAAACAATTCTAAATAATTGAGTGTGTGTGAAGTTTGTAGAGTAAGTGAGACGAACTACGTGAACATGCACAAATATGCACACACACACACACACATTTAAATAAAAGAGGACCCTAACAAATTACAAGATTTTTAACACATGGAAAACGATTTACAACGGTGTTAAATTAAAATCCCTCAAAGTAACTTTTTAGTCAAATTTAAACAAGAATTTACATAAAAAAAAGTCAGATGTGTCAAAAACTTCATATATGAACAAGTTTATTTGTTGAAAATGATTTCAAAAGACTTAAAATTCTTTTTCAAAGATATTTACAAGATTTGAACTACAAAATTAATTCAAATAGTTTTGATTCATCTTAGAAAACTTTGGATCTAAAAGATTAAGACATGCAAAACAAGATCCAAAGGGAACGATGATTTTAAAACCATTTACAAAGATACAATTGTTTAAAACCAAATTGGATTTAAAATCTTTATTTCAGAGAGAAAACACTACAAAAATGTGAGTGAAAAATATAGAACTCAGATGTTAATTGTATATATTTAGAAAATGAACCCTGGGATCTAGGTAAACCCTTAAATGCTCAAAAACTTCTCTTTTTTCTCCAACATCACTTTTTTTCTCTCTATTAGAAATGTTTTGGGGATTTTTCTTCTCTCTCTTTCTTCTCCTCTCCCCCTTTCTCTATTTTTTCTCTCTTTATGAAGTCCCCAAAAATTCATAAGGAAAGAAAATCAAGGCTATTTATATCTGAGAAAGGAAGGATCTAGAATCCAGTTACACTATCTCAAAACCAATGGATTGGATTAATTCTACCAGGTATGAGAAGCTCAAATGGTGGTAAGTCTAGCATATGATTTAAGCAGGTTAAAGATATAGGTTTAACAATTTATCGATCCAAACCTCACACCATGCATTCCTTAAAAAGATCAACGACTAGGAAACCATATACATTATTGTGGGTGTAGACAAACACAAACACATGTAAACCCTTTTAAAAATCAGCCACAAATTGATCCAATAGGATGCAGACAATGCATAAGGCAACCAGTAGAATGTACATACGCATAATCTTTAATGGGGCATATACCAAATAGTCCATCGAACTTTTTTAATACACATTTAGTCCAAGCCTTTTTATTTTGCATCAAAAATCATTCACCATGCCAAAAAGGCTTTACCATGCCGCTGGAGCGGACCTTTAAAGATAAGAGAATAAGGGACTTTTTGTTACAAAATAAAAGGCTCGGACTAAATGTGTATTAAAAAATGTTTGAGGGACTTTTTGATATTTGATCCATTTTTAATTTAGAAAATAGATTTAAACGATCTTTAATAAATAATTTTAATTCAAAATTTGATTTAAAATTCCTTATAAATCAGAAAAAAATAATTAAAATTCTAAAATAATATAACAAAATATTTTCTCATTATTTTACAAAAAACGGAATTTTGTATATTTTTAGTACTTAAAAAAGTATTTTTAATAATTTCAATTAATTCGAAATTAATATTAAAGATGTCAAATAACATAAGAAAAATATGAGAAAAATATATATGTGTATACGTGATCTGTGACCTATTTGTTGATTGATTTTACCATCTTACCCCCCTCTAACTTTGATTGGTCTTCTTTGGGAAGCCTTTGATGATGTACCATGGAGTGGTTCTCAACTAAAAAAATATATTTTTCACAAATTCCAGACTAGTTGAAACCCTAAATAGTATAGACTCAATACAAACCTAGGATTCAACTATTAACAGTATTTCAGTAAGTTTCCCTTCTAATTGCCAGAATCATTTTACAAATATGACGGACAAAATTCCTAAGATTGAGAAGGTTGGAACCAAATTAGTTTCAAAAGATTTAATATAGCCAGTGGGGCCAAGGCCAAGGAGGAAAAGGCTATATTTAGCTGAATTGGCCTAGAGATGGGGTCAGCTGGGTCGTCGTTTCGATGGTTCCTTTTGTAATACCCCGTATTTTTTACTATATTTATTTTGGGATTAATTAATTAAATTGCGTATTAATTGAAAATTAATCCAGGTTATAAATACTAATGAGATGCGAATTGGTATTTGATTATGTGCATATATGATTATATATGTATTTGGTATTATAAAATTTGTCGTGAGATTTATATACGGCATTTGAGAAATTTTGTTAAGACGCGTGGGACCGCCGCGTCACGGTATAATATTTTATTAATAAAAGTGAATTTAAAAGCTATAATCCGTATGGTCGTTTTGAGTGCGCCAACGCGTCCGAAAGGGTCGAGATAGTCAGAAAACACTAGCCGGGGGTATAGTTTGGGTCCCGGGGTATTTTTAGGCCATACCGGTAACTTAAAGGGTATTTTAGTAATTTGGTATTTTTGGGTAATTAAAAGTGACGAAAATTGAGAGTTGTAATCTGATAAGGATTGACCCCAACCAACCCTTATTAACCCAACAAGCTACGGAGGTTTATTAAATTAGGTTTTCATAAGTTTCCCCAAAGCAAACCCTAGCCACCATAGCCTTTTGGAGAAAAAAGCTTGGAGAAGGAGAGAGAGAGAGAGAGAAAACTCTGCAGAAGCTTCATCAAACCAACACCAAATCCGGAATCAAACCAAGGCAAGTGATTTAAATTACATTCCTTATGCAGTGAATGCTTTTTCCATGTTAGAAACCTTGTGAATCAATCTTATATAAGAATTAAAAGAAAACCCATGAAATTGGAAGATTGTTATTAAATTTTGGGATAGGTTTGCATGTAGAACCCTTGTTTGAAGATTTAAATTCAGAGATTTCATATCTATGTGATGTTTTAACGGATTAAAATCTGGGAAATTTTGATGAGAAGAACCTAGGGTTTATGTTCTTGAAGAAAATTGGGAATTATTGTAGAAATTGTGATTTAATGATGTTTAGAAGATATTAAACCCTTTAATGATGTTAGTATAGCCCCTTAACATGTTTGAGGATGATTAGAGAACTCAATATATTGTTGGAACGAATTTTAGAAAAGGTTTGAGGAGTAAAAATGGTGAAAAACGAATTGGGGAAAAATCTGGGCCGAAACTGGCCACTCGTTAGAAGCAGCCCCCAGGTCGTTCGAACGAGCTCGTTCGAACGAGCTTCTAACGAGTTGACCAGTCGTTATTAACGAGTAGGGATTTTCGTTCGATATCTCGTTCGAACGAGATATCGTTAGAAGGGTCAGTTCGTTCGAACGAACTGGGATCTCGTTCGAACAGCCTCGTTCGAACGTGACTTCTAACGACCTGACAGTCCAAACTCGTTCGAAGCCTCGTTCGAACGAGACTTCTAACGAGTTGACAGTTTGACCCTTTTTGGACTGTTTTGACTTTTGGAGTTCCGGGAACTGGTTCAAGGGTAGAGTTAGCATCCCTTTGATGATATAGTGATTGATTTGGGACTTTTGGGTTATTGAGATGAGTAAATCATATACCAGAGTTATATTCATTGAACCATTTGGGTTGAGACGTGAGTGTCTACTACGATGTGAGGATGGCGCGTATAATTACAAACCGGAATAGTATGAATTATGATAAGTATAAGCTAGTACGAGTATGCAATATGTACTACGATTAAAATACGGTATTACTAAGATGTGTGTTTACTTAGTATTAGTATATGGATTGTTTGTATGACATACCTACCATACTTGCTATCACGGGAGGTTGCGTTCGCTTAGGACCCTCTAATCCTTGTGTGCCTACGGGGGGGATATAGACTGGTACCTTGATGAACATAGGTCATAGAAAGACTTATTGTGATATTAATAAGTCCGCTGACCATGGGAGCGTAGGTATGTGCGTGATCCATGTGATGGTGACTGTGTTCGCCTCCACTATTTGTGATTTGTGTTATCTAAACTATTCCTGAGAGATTCGGAATATGTGATCCTTATGTACGTGATGTACCGGGATGGATAGCAGAGTATGTGTGCACCATAGCTTAGATTGCGAGGTGCTTGTATCGTATATTTATGATGTGAATAATATACATTAAATTAATGGAAATCCTCATGTTAATGTTGTAAAAATATTACGGTATTGTTTCGAGATATATAATGAGTTAGCTGATAGTTATATAAATGGCATAGTTAGTAACTGAGTTTACGTTAAACCTCTATTAAATTACGAGCGTTGTTATGTTAAATTAACCGAGTAAAATTGGTAGAACCTTTGGTAGTCTAGCTAGTTACGTTGGCACTTAGCTAGTGGAAAGGGTAGTTATAGATGGGTACTTACGTTAGGAGTGCACAGTTAGTCGAGAGGTGAGAATTTAATGTGAGTGCACGTCCTAACATGTACTTTGCATTTAATGTTTTAAATGTTTTTAAAGCACTTGCAGGTTTTTAAAATGATTTCCACTTTCGGGCTCTGACCCATTTGCTTTCAAATATATTTTCTTGTAAAACCATTTTAGGTGCCCAGCCACAAGGACACCAAGCATAGGATTCTCATTCAGGTGACGAGCTGTAGCTGCTTGTGGAAGCTACAGGGATTTGCATGTAGACGCTTCTATCTTTTGGATTCCAGAGTCACCATCTATCCGTTGTAGGGCATGTTGCCCATTTCTATTTAGAGACATCTTTTATACTTCAGTTTTCAGACTTTAGTACGTTTTATTATTGTTTCAGTTCATTTATTTCAGTTATGGGATTGTAGTGAGGGGTTTTCTCCAGACTTTATTCACTCTATTGTGATGGTTATTTGTTTTATTTCAGTATGGTGAATGGTGTTATTTATTTCTTCATTACACTTGTTGCATGTTTAATCAGACTTAAATTAAAATTTGGCAACTTGATTTTTAAATACTAGGTGGTTAGTAATAATAAAAAAATGTTTTCGACAGTGATGCTATTAACTGAGCCAACTTGGCATTTTGAATTAATTTTATAAAGGAGTAGCTACCCGGTATTTAATTAGTCGGGGTGTCACAGGTGGTATCAGAGCATCAGGTTCTAGTGTCCTTTAGGATCTGTACGGCTATTATGTTCCCGCTACGTTTTCTTTGATATAGAGCCCTATATTTTAGGACTGTTGTATTCTTTTTGTGTATGCTTCGTTCTTCAGCTATTTTAAGTTTATAAACCGTGAACTTATAAACTTCATTCTTATTTCAGATGCCTCCACGACGTGCACGACGAGTTCCCAGGAATGCAGTGCCCGAACCCCAGCCCGCTCCAGTTCAGGGCATGTTAAACGCCGCTGAGGTTGCAGCTATAGTGGCTCAAGCGGTAAATGCCGCGATTGCCGTTATTCAGCAGGCACCACCACCGGCGCCGGTTGCCGCGCCAGTACAGGTTAATGCATTCCCGTCTGCTTGGGAGCGTGTACGTGACGCTTTTCAGAAAGCGCATCCGCCGGAGTTTGCAGGTAGCTCAGACGTGGTAGTCTCGAGCCAATGGAGGAAGGACATACAGAGGCATTTGAGGATGCATGAGTGCACAGATGTTCAGAAACAGGTGCTAGCTACTTTCAAGCTAGTGGGATCTGCATTACAGTGGTGGGAGTCCATTACCACCGCGGAGGAGAGGGATACCCTCACGATTCAGGAGTTCTGGGTGCGGTTCGACCATAAATACTTTCCGTCCGCAGTTCATACAGAGATGAGGAGGAAGCAGATGAGTTTGAAGAAGGAGAGCAAGACAGTGGCCGAGTATGAGGCCGAGTTCACTAACCTGTTGAATATCGTTCCAGACGAGATTCCAACAGAGAAGAAGAAGAAGATAGAGAAGTTCACTGATGGGTTGAATTGGAGGATCCGTCAGCATTTGCTAGGGAACCTATCGTTGGCCACGTATTCTGATGTGGTTAACGCTGCATTACTACACTACCAGGACCACCGTTTTCATATGGCCGAGGGCAAGCGGTCGGGGGAGTCTAGCCATCAGGGCAGGACTGGAGGACATAGTGCCAGCGGGGCACAATCGGGTCAGGGTCAGAGGCAGAGTGAGCAGGGCTCCCAGCAGGGGGATAATAAGAGGTTCCGGTCAGGGAACTACAGGCAAGGACAGGGAGGTTTCCGCCAGGGCCATCAGGGTCCAAACGGCCATCAGGGCCAGCAGGGGCAGAATGGGCAGCAGTTCCATCAGGGCCAGCAGGGCCAAGGGAGGAATGGTAACGGCCACCAGGGCCGGGGACAGCAGGGCCAGAGGGGAGGGAACTTCCCAGGGAAGTGCTTTACTTGTGGCAAGACTGGCCATAAGAAGCAGGATTGTCCTGATAGGAGCAGGGCCCCACAGCAGCAGCAGCAGGGTGCTCGCCAGGAGCCATAGAGGCCTATGTTTCCCGCCGCTCTTCCTGCACCGCCACAGATGGCAGCTTTGCCACCCATTCCAGCAGTCCCAGCTCAGCAGGGGCAGCTACAGTATGGACGTGTCTACAACGTTCACCAGGCTGCAGTTCCACAGGCATCGCCCGCGATCGAGGGTACGTTTCCTATCCATGGCACTATGGGTCGGGTGTTATTTGATACGGGTGCTACACATTGTTTTATTGCTATACACTTCGCGAAAGCTTTAGGATTGTTAGCTACGGCAGAGAGCACAGTGACGTGTGTCGACTCACCATTAGGGAGTGGGTCACTTATTTTCTTTATATGCCGGGGAGTGGGGGTAGAGGTTGGTGGTTTGGTATTACCTGCGGACATGTTAGTGTTAGACATACATGTTCACGATGTGATCATCGGTATGGATTGGCTCGTAGCATATAGGGCCATGATTGATTGCTTCAGCGGAAGCATTATTTTTGCCATTCCGGGGCAGGAGATGTTTATAGTGGCGATGCCTCGCCCAGAGGGAGGATTGACCGCTCATCTGTATTACATAGAGGAGGATACCTCTAAGGAGGTTGTGATTCCTTTGGATTCGATCCCGGTTGTCAGAGAGTATTCAGATGTGTTTCAGGAGATACCAGGCTTACCACCCAGTCGAGAGATAGATTTCGTTATTGATTTGCTACCGGGTACGAGACCTATAGCACGTGCACCGTACCGTATGGCTCCAGCTGAGATGCGAGAGTTACGGGATCAGATAGAGCAGCTGTTAGGGCAGGGCTTTATTCGCAGAAGTACCTCACCTTGGGGCGCTCCAGTTTTGTTTGTGAAGAAGAGGGATGGTTCACTGCGTTTGTGCGTGGACTACCGAGAGTTGAATAAGGTCACGATACGGAATAAGTATCCGTTGCCTCGAATCGATGACTTATTCGACCAGTTGAGAAGAGCTTCTTTCTTCTCGAAGATTGACTTGAGGTCAGGATACCATCAATTGCGTATCAGGGAGGAGGATGTCTCGAAGACTGCGTTCTTGTCGAGATATGGTTCTTATGAATTTCGGGTTATGCCTTTCGGCTTGACCAACGCTCCAGCAGTGTTTATGGACTTGATGAACAGGGTGTTCAGAGATTTCCTCGATCAGTTTGTCATTGTCTTCATTGATGACATTCTGGTCTACTCTCAGACAGAGGAGGAGCACGCCGAGCATTTGAGGCAGGTTTTGCAGACACTTCGTCAGAACGAGCTGTATGCAAAATATGAGAAGTGCGGGTTTTGGCTGAAGGAGGTCCAGTTCTTGGGTCACATTATTTCCGACCAGGGAATATCTGTTGATCCGAGAAAGGTGTCAGCGGTGAGGGAGTGGGGACAGCCCACGACACCAACAGAGATTCGTAGTTTCTTGGGCTTAGCAGGATACTACAGGAGGTTTATTCGGGGTTTCTCGGAGATAGCAGGTCCTTTGACACATCTTACTCGTAAGGGTGTGCCATATATCTGGAGTGATGCCTGTCAGTTGGCATTCGATGAATTGAAGGACAAATTGACCTCAGCACCTGTGTTAGCATTGCCGAGACCGGGAGTTGAGTATTTGGTTTACACCGATGCGTCTTTGCAAGGGCTTGGAGGTGTTTTGCAGCAGGAGAGACATGCCATAGCTTATGCTTCCCGTAAGCTTAAGCCTCATGAGAAGAATTACCCCACACATGATTTGGAGTTGGCGGCAGTGGTATTTGCCTTACGGATTTGGAGGCACTATCTTTTGGGGGAGAAGTTTCAGCTGTTCACGGACCACAAGTCCCTACAGTACCTGTTCACGCAGAAGGAATTGAATATGCGGCAGCGTAGGTGGCTTGAGTTTGTGAAGGACTACCAGTTCGACATCCAGTACCACCCGGGTAAGGCTAACGTGGTAGCAGACGCGTTGAGCCGCAGGCCAGCAGATGAGGTGGCAGAGGTGTGGAAGGCCAAGTGGAAGGAATTGGGACACCAAGATGCAGTGGCCCGATCTTTCATGTCTGTGATGACCGTTACCCCGCAGATTGTCACAAAGGTAGTACGGGCACAGGCTAATGACTCGTTCTGTCAGGAGCAGATAGTTCGATTACTAGCAGAGGGAGCCGAGTCCTATACCGTTATCTCAGACGGGGGATTGCGCTTCAATGGGAGATTGGTAGTACCGGAAGGGGAAGAATTGCGGCACGAAGTGATGGCAGAGTCGCACGGCTCACGGTTCGCAGTACATCCCGGAGGGGACAAAATGTACCAAGACATGAGACGGCAGTATTGGTGGAGCGGTATAAAGAGAGATATCGCTGAGTTTGTCTCGAAATGCGCCACTTGTCAGCTCGTAAAAGTGGATCATCAGAGACCGGCAGGATTGCTACAGCCATTGGAGATTCCGGTGTGGATGTGGGAGAGCATATCCATGGACTTTATCACGGGGTTGCCTACGTCGCAGAGGGGCCACGACTCCGTTTGGGTAATTGTGGACAGGTTGTCCAAGGTCGCTCACTTTTTACCCGTTAGGACTGATTACACTGCGGGTCAGTATGCCCAACTCTTCATTTCAGAGATTGTGAGACTTCACGGTGTGCCCCTGAATATCGTGTCTGACAGAGACAAGATATTTGTTTCGAGGTTTTGGGAAAGTTTCCAGGAGGCCATGGGCACGGAATTGCGGTTGAGTACGGCTTATCATCCGCAGACCGATGGGCAGACAGAGCGCACCAACCAGATGTTGGAGGACATGCTACGCATGTGCATTATTGACTTTGGGGGTGGATGGGAGCAGTACCTTCCACTGGTGGAGTTTGCTTACAACAACTCCTATCAGTTCACGATTAGCATGGCTTCGTTCGAGGCATTGTACGGTAGGCCTTGTCGTTTTCCAGCATGTTGGTTGGAGGTGGGGGACAACAAACTACTTGGGCCGGAAGTGATTCAGGATACTTCGGCAAGGATTGAATTGATTCGGAGTCGCATACGGGTAGCTCAAGACAGGCAGAAGAGTTATGCTGATGCGAGGAGATTTTTCAGGGAGTTCCAAGTGGGGGACCAGGTTTTACTCAGGGTATCTCCGATGAAGGGGATTATGCGATTCGGGAAGAAGGGGAAGTTGGCACCGAGGTATGTGGGACCGTTTCCTATTATTGAGCGGATCGGACCGGTTGCGTATAGACTGGGACTACCAGAGCACTTGCATCGGATTCACGACGTGTTCCATATTTCCTCGCTGAGGAAATACCTTAGAGACAATTTGGCTCATTCTCACATTGCTGTGGAGGACATCGGTCTCCAGCCGGATAGCTCCTACGAGGAGGGGCCAATTGCTATTTTGGACCGAAAGAGAGGAAACTGCGGTCAAAGATAGTCCCATTAGTGCGTGTTCAGTGGCGACATCACAATGTCGAGGAGTCCACATGGGAGCGCGAGGATGAGATGCGCGAGCGTTATCCAGAGCTGTTTTTAGAAGGTACTTTCTAGTTTCGAATTTCGGGACGAAATTCAGTTATTAGGGGGGAAGTATGTAATACCCCGTATTTTTGACTATATTTATTTTGGGATTAATTAATTAAATTGCGTATTAATTGGAAATTAATCCAGGTTATAAATACTAATGAGATGCGAATTTGTATTTGATTATGTGCATATATGATTATATATGTATTTGGTATTATAAAATTTGTCGTGAGATTTATATACGGCATTTTAGAAATTTTGTTGAGACGCGTGGGACCGCCGCATCACGGTATAATATTTTATTAATAAAAGTGAATTTAAAAGCTATAATCCGTATAATCGTTTTGAGTGCGCCAACGCGTCCGGAAGGGTCGAGATAGTCAGAAAACACTAGCCGGGGGTATAGTTTGGGTCCCGGGGTATTTTTAGGCCATACCGGTAACTTAAAAGGTATTTTAGTAATTTGGTATTTTTGGGTAATTAAAAGTGACGAAAATTGAGAGTTGTAATCTGATAAGGATTGACCCCAACCAACCCTTATTAACCCAACAAGCTACGGAGGTTTATTAAATTAGGTTTTCATAAGTTTCCCCAAAGCAAACCCTAGCCACCATAGCCTTTTGGAGAAAAAAGCTTGGAGAAGGAGAGAGAGAGAGAGGAAACTCTGCAGAAGCTTCATCAAACCAACACCAAATCCGGAATCAAACCAAGGCAAGTGATTTAAATTACATTCCTTATGCAGTGAATGCTTTTTCCATGTTAGAAACCTTGTGAATCAATCTTATATAAGAATTAAAAGAAAACCCATGAAATTGGAAGATTGTTATTAAATTTTGGGATAGGTTTGCATGTAGAACCCTTGTTTGAAGATTTAAATTCAGAGATTTCATATCTATGTGATGTTTTAACGGATTAAAATCTGGGAAATTTTGATGAGAAGAACCTAGGGTTTATGTTCTTGAAGAAAATTGGGAATTATTGTAGAAATTGTGATTTAATGATGTTTAGAAGATATTAAACCCTTTAATGATGTTAGTATAGCCCCTTAACATGTTTGAGGATGATTAGAGAACTCAATATATTGTTGGAACGAATTTTAGAAAAGGTTTGAGGAGTAAAAATGGTGAAAAACGAATTGGGGAAAAATCTGGGCCGAAACTGGCCACTCGTTAGAAGCAGCCCCCAGGTCGTTCGAACGAGCTCGTTCGAACGAGATTCTAACGAGTTGACCAGTCGTTATTAACGAGTAGGGATTTTCGTTCGATATCTCGTTCGAACGAGATATCGTTAGAAGGGTTAGTTCGTTCGAACGAACTGGGATCTCGTTCGAACAGCCTCGTTCGAACGAGACTTCTAACGACCTGACAGTCCAAACTCGTTCGAAGCCTCGTTCGAACGAGACTTCTAACGAGTTGACAGTTTGACCCTTTTTGGACTGTTTTGACTTTTGGAGTTCCGGGAACTGGTTCAAGGGTAGAGTTAGCATCCCTTTGATGATATAGTGATTGATTTGGGACTTTTGGGTTATTGAGATGAGTAAATCATATACCAGAGTTATATTCATTGAACCATTTGGGTTGAGACGTGAGTGTCTACTACGATGTGAGGATGGCGCGTATAATTACAAACCGGAATAGTATGAATTATGATAAGTATAAGCTAGTACGAGTATGCAATATGTACTACGATTAAAATACGGTATTACTAAGATGTGTGTTTACTTAGTATTAGTATATGGATTGTTTGTATGACATACCTACCATACTTGCTATCACGGGAGGTTGCGTTCGCTTAGGACCCTCTAATCCTTGTGTGCCTACGGGGGGGATATAGACTGGTACCTTGATGAACATAGGTCATAGAAAGACTTATTGTGATATTAATAAGTCCGCTGACCATGGGAGCGTAGGTATGTGCGTGACCCATGTGATGGTGACTGTGTTCGCCTCCACTATTTGTGATTTGTGTTATCTAAACTATTCCTGAGAGATTCGGAATATGTGATCCTTATGTACGTGATGTACCGGGATGGATAGCAGAGTATGTGTGCACCATAACTTAGATTGCGGGGTGCTTGTATCGTATATTTATGATGTGAATAATATACATTAAATTAATGGAAATCCTCATGTTAATGTTGTAAAAATATTACGGTATTGTTTCGAGATATATAATGAGTTAGCTGATAGTTATATAAATGGCATAGTTAGTAACTGAGTTTACGTTAAACCTCTATTAAATTACGAGCGTTGTTATGTTAAATTAACCGAGTAAAATGGGTAGAACCTTTGGTAGTCTAGCTAGTTACGTTGGCACTTAGCTAGTGGAAAGGGTAGTTATAGATGGGTACTTACGTTAGGAGTGCACAGTTAGTCGAGAGGTGAGAATTTAATGTGAGTGCACGTCCTAACATGTACTTTGCATTTAATGTTTTAAATGTTTTTAAAGCACTTTCAGGTTTTTAAAATGATTTCCACTTTCGGGCTCTGACCCATTTGCTTTCAAATATATTTTCTTGTAAAACCATTTTAGGTGCCCAGCCACAAGGACACCAAGCATAGGATTCTCATTCAGGTGACGAGCTGTAGCTGCTTGTGGAAGCTACAAGGATTTGCATGTAGACGCTTCTATCTTTTGGATTCCAGAGTCACCATCTATCCGTTGTAGGGCATGTTGCCCATTTCTATTTAGAGACATCTTTTATACTTCAGTTTTCAGACTTTAGTACGTTTTATTATTGTTTCAGTTCATTTATTTCAGTTATGGGATTGTAGTGAGGGGTTTTCTCCAGACTTTATTCACTCTATTGTGATGGTTATTTGTTTTACTTCAGTATGGTGAATGGTGTTATTTATTTCTTCATTACACTTGTTGCATGTTTAATCAGACTTAAATTAAAATTTGGCAACTTGCTTTTTAAATACTAGGTGGTTAGTAATAATAAAAAAATGTTTTCGACAGTGATGCTATTAACTGAGCCAACTTGGCATTTTGAATTAATTTTATAAAGGAGTAGCTACCCGGTATTTAATTAGTCGGGGTGTCACACCTTTTGAGTAAGTTTTTACACTGGTGGTGAGTAAGACCACTTAGTTATTATATGCCTTAGGGAAACCAGTCTTATTAGGGGTATCACATAGAGATTGTTACGTTTATGTTTATGACTTATGCGCATGAATCTTATTTTGACAACGAAGGGTTCTTGTTCTTTCATTAGTAGTGCGTCTACTAAGATTATGAGATATATAGATTTTCATCACTAACCTTTCTTTATATGTGGATACCCCAGTGGGTAGGGGTGTTGCCTTACGTTCTGATTGTGGAGACTTAACAGTTGTGTTTAGTCAACTTTGAGCCGCATTTTTATTTAGGCATGTGATCTTCTGGTGTAGTTATGAAGCATCTATTAGTAGCTATGTATTACACTTATATCGACTGCCCCGGTTAGGATTTTATGTTTACTATTTTCAGGCAGGGATGCTTTTTTATAGGTATTCTTAGGCTCAGTATAGATTCTATAACTTACTTGTCTAAATATAGATGCGAGCACATTAGTAGGGATTACGGTTTCTAAGAGATATTATCGATAGTGCGCGATTTTCCCAGGGGGAGGGTTGTTCTTACATCCTAACTTAGAAATATATTGTTAGACAAGGGAGGGGGGGGGGGGTTAATTCTTATGTGGATTAGTACTATTATATATTCTCTTTGAAATAATGCGACAGAGTTTACACAAGATCAAAGCTACTCAACATGAGTCTGTCAAGTGTTTGTACTTTTTCCCTTTGGGGTTGGGGATTGACTCTTTTAGAGAGCTTGATGGTCCACAGGTTTTTGTTTTTGTGTTTTGTCCCGGAATAGCCAAAGGGGTATATTTGTAAGGACAAATTTTTGAATCGAGTCAATTGGTATATTTTATCTTATTCCGTGTTTGGAAATAACCTTTGAGTCATAGGTTAGGACTTTATTTTGTTTACCCCTTCATGTCTATGATGTGTTTGATTGAAGAATTAATGGACAAGTTAGATTGCCTACATCACCATGTCATGTTTCGTGCCATATTTTTGTCTTCACCATTCAAGGATCTCTCAAGTATGAACGCGTATATTCTTGATCCATGGATTTTAGTTTTGGGTGTTGTTTTTAAAATGTTTCTATAAAATATTGAGGGACGTTTTGAAAAGTTTTTAAAAGAAAACATATGATTTTTGTTTAAGTCGTTCAAAAGAATTTATATTGTTTGTTTGAACGATATGCTCATGGTGTTTGAACAGAATTCAAATTAGGATCAATTAGAATTTTATACTAACATGGTAAATGTTATTTGAAGCTTGTTCGAAGATTACTTGAACGAGATTGGCTATTCATTCGAATGAGATTTAGGTTGGTTTGAAGGAGATATGCAATTTTGTTCGAACGAACTTTATTTACGTTAGAACGAGGCCTCAAAATTTGTGTAACCTCAAAAAAGCATTTTCTATATAAATGGGTCATGGTATTAGTTTTATTGGAGAGTTTTGGGTGAAATTCATTTCCTTTTCATATCCAAAGGCCTACAAACCCCTAGTTTCGCCCAAATGGTTTAAGATACAAGTTACGTAATTATATATGCGTTGAGATCATACTTGTGGGCACCAATAAGGTTTATTATTTTCATATTGTTGAGGATTGTTTCATGAGGTGGAACTCGTACACTGTTTGTTGTTTACACACGGTGGAATCCGTGTCATGGTGTTGCAATGAGGAAGTGTTGGACTATGTGTTCCAATATGTAGATAGTCGATGTGGATTTGGTGGATACTAAGGCATGTGCGGACTCACACGTTGTGGCAGCTTCGCGGGTGAACTCCTATATTTCACTTTAGTGAAAGTTGAGGAACAAAGAGTGTCAAGGGTTGCGAGAGCGTCAAGGTCATTGTGTAAGTCTATTACCATGTCCTTTATAATATCATACATAGTGAAAGTTATGTGGGTGGGTCGTTCGAGGTTTTTCTCGCTGTGGGTTTTCATCGTCGATCGACGTGTTATGTTTTTCATTTTATTTTATCTTGTTATCACTAGGCCTGTCAATCAAACTCTATGATCTGAGCTTGGGGTTGATCAGACTCGGCTTGATTTTGATTTACTCAGCTCAATCTCAAGCTCAGCCCGAATGATCCGGAGAGTGTTTGGCTCAAGCTCAGCTCACAAAGTATAACGGGCTTCGGGCCCGATTTGAGCAGACCCGAATTGAATATTCCAATATGTATTTATTTATTTTAATAATAAATATTCATATATTTTAGTATGTATTTATTTATTTGAATAATAAATATTCACATTTCAGTAATAAAAAAACACATTTTAGAAATAAAATTCATATTTCAGCAACAAAATATGAATTTCAGCATTAAAAATTCATATTTCAGCACTAAAAAAACACATTTCAGCACTAAAAAAACACATTTCATATCATAGAAAATAAAATAATTTTTTATATATATAAATATATATTTATATATACTATTTCGGGCCGAGCCTAGTTTGGGCTTGAAAGTGCTTCGCTCGCGCTCTGCTCAAATTGAATTCAGGCTTAATATCTCGGCTCAAGCTCGGCTCGGCTCAAACTCAATTAAAGCTCGGCCCAAATTTAGCGATCCGAGTGAGTGGGCTTCGGGCCCGCTCGGCTCAATTGACAGGCCTAGCTATCACATAGATGCGTGTTTTAGGATAAGATAAAATTCGTTAATCGATTTAACACAACTTTTGTTTAATCGGTGCCAAGTTAAATTTGGGATTAATTAGTTTCATTGAACTTAAATTTGAAATTTTTTAAAATAGTGGTTTTCTTGTTTTTGAACCTTATCCATATAGAACGCTTTGCACTTAGTGTAGGACTTTCAACTTTCGCCTCCCTCAGATCTGATTCGGTCTACAAGATATGGTCAATGCGAGTTTAAATAACAATAAATATAAGTTAAGAGGGGCAAATCTGATCACATAGTTTATTTTAAAACAAAGGGGGATATAAGTGCGTAATAAGGAAGGCATATTAATATAAGGAGAAAAATCTTCTTTTACACAAAAATTGTTGATCGAAAACTAAATGGTCGTCCACACCACCCTTCATTCATTTACTTTGGGAGTATAAACAACTTGGCTCACCAACCGAGTATAAAAAACTCACCATCATCAGTTTAAGACTTACAACAACATCTTCATTATATTAAATACTATAAACATCTCACTAAATATTAAATTTACCAAAGATAGTGCTTATATGAAGAGCTAGTTTTCACCGACCAGTTCATTGGATGAACATAATGCCTACATGAAGAGTCAGTTTTCACCGATCAGTTCATTCTCCAAAGACAACACATATATAAAGAGTTAGTTTTCATCGATTACTTCGTCGATAGAATTTTAAATTTTCAAAAATAATGGTTGGACGACTCAAGAAATAGTTGAACGTAAGTACGTCAGACTAACACAATTTTCATATGTAGGATACTTACTTACTCATCTTCAAGATAAAGCATATAATAGAAATAAAGCAAAAAATACATGGAATCAGGAAGAATAGAGAACAAAATTGATTACATCACTTGACCAAACCGACAAAAAAACCATGTTCAGAATTACAACCAAAAAAGTAGTGTGAAACTAGAATGTTCTAATTAAAAGAAAAATTATAGAATTCAAACCTAAATTGTTTGTGAATATGATATAAGAAAAAGCTTATGGAGTGGGGGTTGAGTAGGAGAAGTGGAAGAAGGGAGAATATGACTCGGCGCCTCACGCATGGACACATAGAGGTCTTCATTCTCAGATTCGAATGGATGCCAAGGATCAATAAAAATTCCTCGATACTCATAATACCTATATAGGTCCATGAACCAAAAGTAAGGAATCGTCTCCTCCTTAGTGATTTCACAATCACCAGGGGCGAAAGAAGATAAGTCCAACTTAGGACGAGCGACATTGACCCGGTTCACCATCTCACAATACCCATTTATGAAAAACTGATAATTGATCATCCCACATTAATAAGAAGCGAGGAAAGACCCCATCTATCTGAATTATATGAGATGGGCGAGAGACCTCTCAGATTTTACTCTCATCCTTGTCTTTCCTCTATTCAATCAACTCACATTTTAGTTCGAACAATTCAGTCCATAATCCACCACTTTCAGTTAGAGAAGCATCATTCGCCTTCTTTTCATTCTCAAGAATGATCAGAGTAGTGTCTATAGTCTTATTTTCATTCTCATTGGTCAGGTCTTGTTCATCCTTTATCTGAAGCACCCTTTCAACCTCCATCTCATCCTTTACTTTTGAGGGAGCTCTGACCTCATCCTCCCTCTCCTTCCACCTTTGCACCACATCAGTCCCAAAGATAATCACCTATAAAAATAAAAGGGGTTCGTCACAGAGAATGAAAAATGTTAAAGACAACACGAGAAAATGAAGCACTACGAGATAACCTAACTGAATGATTTGCTTTGCACTTGCGATCTCCCCCTAAATAGGTTCCATCTCACCAACCCCCAGGGTTACTTTAAATCTGGGTAATTCTCCTCTGAAGTGTCCCACCTAAGTTGAGGGGGATTATTCATTCCCTTTTAGGCCTCGATAATCACTTTATTATCAATTATTAAGCTTATACAAGCATAAGTTAAAGTAGTCTCGACTTCCATGGGTCTTTTTTAACCCGCCTCCTATGAAGAGGTTCTTCATCTACCAAACGGAGAGAGGATATTTCTTCCACTTTGTTGAGTGAATGGATAATATCAGTACCTCAATTCACGTGGAGTGGGGGGTTCTCAGCTACAACAGCCGATCCAATTAAATAGAGATTGGAGTACTAGGCCGAGGGGCAGTCGACGCTTGGTTTTTCCTTTGAAGGGACCGTATGTAGCCCGACGAGACATCTCTCTAAAAATACAACCATGTTCAAATAAAGTTAGTCCATTCAACAAACCAAAGAGAAAACTCTTTTCAATATAAAGAAAGTATACATGAAGACGTGGGAAAATAAGAACATTAAAAGTGAACTAGAAAAAGTTGTCCTTTCTCAGTTTTATCTCAGAGCCAAAGAACATCTCAGTCACGCACATATTCATCCCTAGTAATAAAATAAGGTTATTTTAACCTAAGAAGATCACAAAGCTCGTTGAACAATTGGGCCTTACTCATAGCTTCTCGAAATCTATCCCTTCAATCTTTACAGATGTAAGAAAGATCGTTGATAATCCGTACACACTAAGAATAAAGAGTGTCAGTACCAATAGGTTTTACATTAAAAATATAATTACAAAGACATGACTCACTCAGATCGGGCTTGTTCCATATGAGGGGAACGGTGAAAAAGTGACTAGTGAGGTCGTTCTTGTCATTACACTCTTATCCCTCACCCTTGATGAAAAGGAAATGATGCGGATTGGAGGAAGGAAGTGAAGTGATAAAATAATCTCCCTTATTCCTATAAGCGAGGGTGTACTATCCCCCTTTTGAGGCCATAGGTTTGTAGACGATCAACAGCTCGCCCATAGTCAATGGATGGTCGGGGCCGAACAGATCATGGAATGTAAAATGAATCCTACAGAATCCTCAATGCATTTGGTATTAGTTGGGAAAAGGAAAGATTCATGAACGAGAGAATATTGAGAATGGATTTTAAAAGGGGAATTCTAAGTCCATCTTGAAAGTAGTGCTCATAGAAAAAAAATCCCCATCACGAAGATTCGGGGCATGATCCGTTACATTAGACAGATGGTTGTATAAGGCCCTTCAAAGAGCAAGATGTTCACCCCAATCATCTGTGTTATCTTGAGCATATAAATTATGACCTCATAAGGGGATGGGGATTTATCTTTGTGTTTGCAACACAAGGGGGACTAAAAAGGTCCACTTATTGAATGGTGTTTTAGGTATAAGGATAGTTAGGCATGCTAGTATTTAAGGAGGAAGCCCCTCAGGTGGAGGCCCTATTTTCATTCTATTCAGACCCAAAGGCATCCACAATATCCACCATGTTCGCAAGGTCCCATTGATGCTAAAGCCTCTCTTGTTGAGTTAGGTTAAGACATGGACCAAATGGTTGAAGCTAGTCGAGGTACTTGAATAAAGAGGAGTAAGGAGAAATAAAGTTTAAAATATAGGGGTTGCCTTCTGGAAATTAGGAGCCAAAGTTATTAATCCTAGTGAAGTGAAACACAAAGCCCAAATTATGGTATGCTAACATTAAAGAAGTTTAACTAGATGAAAATGGAAAGAGATGCATAAAAGTGAGAGATACAAAATAATGAAGTGATTAAACACGATCGTTTTTAAGAGACACAAGCATAAAAACTTTATTTGAAGGAAGGAAGGCTCCACAAAGCCTAAAAAAGAGGAAGTAGGAGGATGTAGTTATAAAAGAAAAGTGGGAAATGCATGAAGAAGACAACGATTTGAATACGAAAGTTGGGAATGAGAATTTTATGATAATTATACTAAATTAAGGTAACCCTTTCAAATTCAACAGATGGATTTTCCAAGATCAAACGACCAAGAATTGATCGGCGAGTGCCATGCGAGATCAAATTCGCATGGCGTGGGTTCTAACACCAATACGTGTCTTAGGAGAATGCATATCATCACATGTGCAATGATTATGACATATTAACCAAATGACATCTCATTTAAAAATGGGAATTATCGCATCATGAGTCCCCACTCACCGTTATGTCAACATATGATCTCAAACGGATCATCGTGAAACAAAGATAAGATAGGTGTCACATCCATCACCGGGCTCGTGAAAATTTGGGCACATATAGATGACATGAACCCAATTTTGTGATGAACACGACTCTCTAGTCCATCACTGTGAACCCAAAGAGTCCGAGGGTAGCTGATGAGGGATATTTTTAGTCACGAAGAAGCCGAATGAAGATAATCGTAAGAAAAATCCTAATGAGTGGTTTATCGATCTATATATGTGGGAGAAATAGTTTATCGACCAAACTAATGGCCAAGTACACGTCTTTACTAGGCTGAACACCTACCTTTTTCGATCGAACTATCATTATCATTCGATTGATTGTTGGACAGTTTGAATTCATAAGGCTTTGTCAACATACCTTTCCACCAAATAGCTACCATGTTCCCTATTAAAGTGGTCAAGAGTCCCATCAAATAGGAAATGTGGGCATAGCCAGAGTTACCAGACATGAACACATGTACCTCTAAGTTCAACAACCCTCGAACATGTATTCTATAAAATTGGAATAACATTACAAAAGATGGATATACAAAGCCTCATGTAGTGGGAAGTAGAAGACAGATATTAATAAATTAATAACATTCTCCATAATTCTCCTTATTAATAACATATCTCCCCACCCCTTCACACCGTAGACATAAGCGAAGACTGTACGAACCATGTATACCTTGTGGCCAATCTCCTTATTATATTCCTTTCTGTTAAGAGTTGCAGTTTATTATTTCGCCTTCATTATTTTGTGTGTGTGAAAGTCATATTTTATCCCTACTAAGATCAAATCAAGGAAAAGATATAAAATAACAACTCTTACTTGAGTCAAATCTAGGAAAACCCAAAATCAAAGAAACTTGGGTTTCTCACTCTAAATCCGAAAAAATACCAAAAATGGAATAAAACATCAAATTTAAGAACAAAAACTTCTAGTTATCTCAAAATCTCCCTTGGGTTTTCTCTGTTGTGAAAGGATTTGAAAGATTTTAAAATGATCCCTAAAATACCTCTTAGGAACCATTTTTGGGCTGACTATGAACACTGTGTGTATGACAAAAAATCCAACCGTGTGTATGGTGGCTAAATGAAGCCATGGTAATGGCTCTCACTAGTAGCTAAAGTTAGGAAAATCATATAGTAAAGGCTTAGACAACAAAACCAAAATCCTAAACATTCAAAAATATGTTATGAATATATAAAGATATATATGAAAAAAATACATTTTAACATTTAAAGCACAAATATGAGATATATGCACAAACCACCAACTCTCACACACATATATATGCATGACCCAAAAATATGATAAAATGATTTCATTGTATGAATTTCCTTTGAATTTTATTTAATTACATGGTTTGAGAACACATTCAACACAAACATTAATCCTCAACTACATATACAAAATTCCAATCGAATCAAATAAAGAAATTAATGCATCTTAATCATGGCATAATGCTGAACAAATATAAGTCACAAAATCGAATGAACGCACATAATCAAGTTATAAGAATAACAAGTCTTGTTTAAGTTTATCATTTCATTACTATCCTTTTAAAATCTTCTAAATGGTAGGATCTAACTATATAATATCTCTCATATGATGTATAGCCCTAAAGTAGTACTAAAAGTGCAGTACTACAAGAAAATTTAAAAGATTGATATTATTTTTCTTACCTTGAATTTTCTATAACTTGGCTTTGGCTCTTTTCATCATAGTATAGCTTTTTCTACGGCGACTTTCACACACACTTTGGTAGACACTTACTAACGATACTTAAATTCAAATCAACATTATCTCTCCAATTGTAGCCCTTTCTATTTAAACAACATCTCATTAATAAACTCCATCAAGTTAAAGTGTTTGTACACACAACTCTCAAATGTTCCATAAAATGTTTTAAGATAACCAATATTAGATCTTGGGATTTAATCATGATTTTTAGTCAAGAACTAATGAATGACTCATAAAAAAACCATATTATTCAAGTGATATAAAATTTCATGTCTAAAGGGAAATCATAACCGAAGATTTAAAAAAAAATTACTATCATGATTTTTCATATGAATTCTAACATATCATTGAGTTAATCATCATTTGAACCAAATAGTTAAGAATTCATTTTTTTAATCATCATTAAAGTTAAGTCCATATATCAAATCAATGTAAACATAGAACTTAATCACATGTAATAAAAAGAATAAAATGAAAATCCTTTTGGCATTCTGAAATATGAATGATGCAATATGTAAGGAATGACGCATATGAGAAAATGCATGAAGATGTATGAGTTCATGAAAAATCCTTACAAAAAGTATGAAAATGATCCAAATGTGATAATGAAATCACTCACCTAAAAGATTCGATCCCAAACGAATCAAAAAGTACATAGGAAGTAGACTTGTAAAGAAAAGACCCTAGGTATCCTAGGCAAACTACAAAGCTAGGTTGCGAGGGGTGATGGTTCTCCCGAATCCTTAGGAGACACAAACACCAATTACTTATCAAAAAACTTTCTTTGAGGTAGATAACCCTCAAAATTCTTCCTTGGAGCATTCTTTGGCATAACTCTACCATCCTTAGGTATCCATCTCTTATCCCCCATAGGATTCTTATGCCTATTCCTAGGAACTAAGAGTAGGATCTAGGTCCAGGAAACTCTCTCGTGACTTTTCTTTTATCATTGACGATAAAGTCAACTCATCTCATCAACCTGTCAATCTCACCTCTTAGCTCACTAATCGGGTCTCTATTTACAAACTTACTCCAATTTCGAATGAACCTATCATTTCTGTCTTTTAGGAACCTAAAAGTTTGGTTTGAATGATCATACAACCTACATTAGTTATAAAAAGGTACATCTATCCTAAACTTAGGTTTCGATGAGTGAGCTCTTTTTTCAACTTTCTTAAGATTATTTCTTTTAAAGCAAAAGTGGTCATTATGATTGTTTTTACCTTAAAATAAACATCCATGGTATATTGCCTAGATGAAGACATAGGAAGGACCTCTTTATTTTTTAATTTTGGAGTTTGTTCCTCGATCTTGTTTTCACTACATGCACTACAGTAAAAATGGTTATTATGGATGATCGTATGGCTATGTCATTTGTCCCTTAAAAGGACAATTTGGGACGAATTTTAATTATCGGCCGTTAAAGTAGATATATTCTTTTTTTTATTTGGGAAGGTTTTTATTTACCATCCTTTATATGAGTTAAATTTATAATGTCCTTTCTTACGAACAAATATAAAACATGGGTTTTAATAACTATCCATTTGAGTCAATTGTTATACCACGAATTCATGACACCGTCTCTTTTGATAACTTACAAAGGGGACAGACTTTGAAAAATGTCCCATTTTGTATAGCCTACCATGAAAAACTGCCCCATTTAATAAATTGTAAAAGGGATAGAAGTTAAACCGTTCCTTTTTATAAACTAGGTTTTTTTCTCGTCCTTCTCCCTTTTCATTCCCCCATCTGAGAACCCATAACGCAAGCTTATCGCTAGTCCGCCTCTTTCTTCTCGGTCTCCACCCCCTCCCTTCCTCGCCCCCATTCGTCGAATCATAATCGGCTTATCAAAATAGTTGGACTTATGATTCTCTTAAACTTTCCCTCATATTTCTACCATTATTCAAACGCATCTCAAACTAGTGCGTTATCTTGTTATTTGTTTCTCCGATGAATCATTTTTTTCTCGTAAAACCATGAAAAATTGATTTAGATCATTAATTTTACATTATTCAAGATATTCGGAAATATAAACGAACTATGCGGTTTAAGAGGAGTTATATCTATAGATATAGTGTGTGCTTTGCATGAAAACAAAGGAAATTTAGGCATACAAAATAATTTTGGAGTGTTTCTTTGATCTTGTCTTTAGATACATGAAAAAAGAATAAATGTAAATAAAAAAATCTATGTTTGTGATATCGAGATGTTGTTTTGGTTAATTGTTTTTAGGAAATTTCAATTTCTCGAATAATCCTTAATTAAGCGTTGATTCCAATTAGAGGGAGATTTTGACACCATAATTCTCTAATTTTTGAATTGAAATCGTTGATTTATTTTGTTCTTGGAATTATTTTGATTATTTTATCTTTATTGAATACTGCCAATTTACCCTGTTCGATCTTACTTTTTCTCAAACGTTTCTGTTGCGAAATAAGAGTTTCTTTAGTCATATTTGTGTGTATATGTTTTAATGATCTTATTTACATATTTATAATTGTTGCAAATTAGTCCTATTGTGGAATTAAATGCTTATTTATAATCAAGTTTCATAGTTTACATTGTTATGCGAAATTCTTTCACATAAATTTTGTATATCTGTTTGGACTGATAAGGGAAATGAAACTCTTGTTTTTGTTGATAATTATTTTCCCTGAAAACCTTTCTGTAACACTTATGTAACTTCCTAATTGTAGGTTTACCTATCACTATGTTATGCTCTGATCATATCGGTTGTTGGGCCTTATCTTCATATCCTATGTAATATTGGTGGTCTCCTAATAACAATCAAATGTATGGGAATAATTACCTGGTTACTCTCAACCGCACCATAGGAGGAGGTAGTCTATTTGTTATATTTCTTGCTTTTTTACATTGTCCAATTAGTCAGCATATTTGATATTGAAATTAATAATTTTTTATTGGTAATGATAAGCAGCAAAAGAGGGTTTCACTTCTTATGACAGTTGCACTTTTTAAAGGGGCCTCCATTAGTCCACTTATTGAACTGGCCATGGATTTTGACACAAGGTATTTTTTTATACCAGTTGTTTATCCTTTTCCCATGTCTTAGTGGAATAGTCCATACTTGCGAGTTCGTTGTTTTTACAAATGCGGCTTTCTGGTCATGGCAAGTCATTAGTTTCATTAGTTGATTATATGAAAAAATATTGTATTATCTTATCTCTAGACTATGTGGTTCGTTAATTGTTATCGTTAGCTAATAGAACACAAAGATGTTGAAATTCCAATCACTTTGATGTCATCAAGTTTTAAACAGTCTTAGTTTGTGATGGCTTATAATGTGTTTGATTGATGGAATTTTCTTTTCCCATGGAAAACACTTCTTTTCAACCATTTTTTATCTTATGGTATTGATGCAATTGTATAATGTGGGTACAAAACTTTTAAATGCAACTTGTGCTTCATTTAATTTTTATTTTTTGATGAAAAACATTTCCCACTCTCATTGAAATCTTTTTTCCACTGTTTTCTCTATCTTATAATAAAAATGAATTGTATTTTCCAATTCACCCTCTTGGTGCTTCATCTAGTAGCTAATATTTGATGACTTGATAAGTTGTTGTGGTATATGTTAGTACTAATTATCAAAATACATTCATGCTTGGAAGAATTTATTCTAGTCTAATGAATTTTGCTAATGTGTGAACTTTTCTTCCTATTGCATCATTTTGATTAGCGCATTTGTGGGAACTGCTTTGGCCTTTGGTTGTTTCACAGCGCCACCCGTGTTAGCAAGGTATTGAAAATCCAGACAATGAAAGGAAATATGATGTAATGTAAATTTTCATTTTGAGTTTCATGTATTGCGTTTCTTCATATTTATTTTCATATATATATAATGAAAAACAACCACCAAAATGGTCTCGTAAGGGGTATGAATACCTCGCACAGGACCAATGTGACTCGTAGGATCTTATTGAGTAATCACAGGACTCTCGGTTTGAGAATATGGTAAAAAATTGCGAACCTCTAGACTTAGGCTTAAAAATATGATGTTATAGGTTTAAAATCACAAAAAAACCCAAACAGTCCCATAAAAGACATAAAGACCTCGCACGAGACCAACGTAACTCGTAGAAACCGATCGCATTATTACGGGACTCCCGGTTTGACAATATGAAGACAATTTGAAAATATGTAGACTTAGGCTTAATAACATGCCATTAAAGAAAGAAATAAAAAAAAATCCCAAATGGCCCCGTAAGAGACACAAATACCTCACATGGGACAATGCAACTCGTAGGAGTTGACTACTTAGTCACATGTCGATTGATTAAAAAAATAAGACGATAATTTGTAAATATTTACACTTAGGCTTAAAAATAAGTCGTTAAAGGGTAAAAACGTAAGGCAACCACCAAACCACCCTGTCAGAGGAACGAACACCTCACATGGGACCAATGTAACTCGTAGGAATTGACTACACAATAGGAACTGACCACATAGTCTTGGGAATCCCAGTTTGAAGATATAACGAAAATTTGCAAATATCTAGACTGAGGCTTAAAAACATGCCGTTAGAGATTTAAAACCCAAAATAACCCCTAAACAGCCCCGTAAAAGACACGAACACCTCTGATGGAACCAACATAACCCATAGGAAGTGACCGCATAGTCACGAGACTCCCGATTTGATAATATGATGATAATTTCTAAATATCTAGATATAGACTTAAAACATACCATTAAAGTGTAAAAATCACAAATAGCCCCTAAACGGCCCCGTAAGAGACATGAAAACCTTCATGGGACCAATGTAACTTATAGGAGCTGGCCGTGTAGTCACGAGACTCCCGATTTTAGAATATGACGATAAATTTCTAGTATTTAGAATAAGGCTTAAGAACATGTCGTTAAAGGGAGAAAATGCAAAGCAACCACAAAAAGATCTGGTAAAAGGTACAAACACCTCGCATGGGACCAATGCAACTCATAAAAGTTGACCGTGTAATAGGAACCGACTACATAGTCACGGAACTCTCGATTTGAGAATATAAAGGAAATTTGCAAATCTCTAGACTCAAGCTGAAAAAGATGTCGTTATAAGTTTAAAACCAAAAACAACCCACAAATGGATCCGTAAGAGACACCTCTCACTTCTCACGGGACCAATGTAATTCGTAGGAACTAACAGCATCGTCACATGACTCTCAACTTGAGAATATGATGATAATTTCTAAATATCTAGACTTAGGCTTAAAAACATGTCATTAAAGGGTGAAAACTCGAAACAACTCCCTAACGACCCTATATAAGACACGAACACCTCGCACGGGACCAACGTGACTCGTTGAAAATGATTGCGTAGTCCCGAGACTCCTTGCTTGATAATACAACAATAATTTATAAATATTTAGACATAGGCTTAAAAACATGTCATTAGAGGAAGGAAACCCAAAACATCCCCAAAATGCCCCCTTAAGATGTAGGAATACTTCGCATGGGACCAATGTAACTCATAGGAACTGGCTGCGCAGTTAAAGAACTCTCGATTTGAGAATATGATAAAAAATTTCAAATCTCTAGACTTAGGCTTAAAAACATGTCTTTAGAGGTTTAAAATTAAAAATAGTCCCCAAACAGCCCCGCAATAGACACTAAATCTTCGCATGTGACCAATGTAACTCCTAAGAACTGATCGCATAGTCATGCGATTCTCATTTTGATAATATAGTGATAATTTGTAAATATCTAGACTTAGGCTTAAAAACATGATGTTAAAGGGTGAAAATACAAAACACCCCCATGAAAGACACAAACACATCGTACAGGACAAATGTAACGCATACGAACTGATTGCCTAGTCATGGGACTCGTGATTTGTGAATATGATGATAATTTGTAAATATTTAAACTTAGGCTTAAAAACATGTCATTAAAGGTAGAAAATGCAAAGCAACCACCAAGCAGTCACTTAAAAGGCACAAATAACTCGTATGGGACCAATGTAACTCGTTGGAACTGATCGATTCATAGGAAGTAACTAGGTAGTTATGGGACTCCCGATTTGAGTATATGACAAAAATTTGCAAATCTCGCCGTAAAAACATACCGTCAGAGGTTTAAAACCCAAAATAGCCCCCAAACGGCCTCATAAGAGACACGAACACCTCGCACAGGACCAATCTAACTCATAGGAACTGATCTCATAGTCACGAGACTTACGGTTTGCGAGTATAGTTATAACTTGTAAACTTTTACACTTAGGATGAAAAACAAGGCTCTAAAGGGCAAAAATCCAAAACAACCCCCAAACAGCCCCGTAAGATAAACAAACACATCACACGAGACGAATGTAACTCGTAGGAACTAACCGTGTAGTCATGGAACTCTTGGTTTGAGAATATGATGATAATTTGCAAATATTTAGACCAAGGCTTAAAAATATGTTGTTAGAGGTTTTAAACCCAAAATATCCCCCAAACGTCCCCGTAAGGGATACGAACACCTCATAGGAGACCAACATAACTCGTAAGAAATGACCACATAGTCATGGGATTTCCGATTTGAGAATATCATGATAATTTGTAAATATCTAGACTCAGGCTAAAAGCACGTCGTTTAAGGGAGAAAACCCAAAACAGACCCCAAACGTCCTTATAAGATACACGAACACCTTTCACAGGACCAATGAAACAAATAAGAACTTACCGCATATTCATAGCACTCCCAATTTGAGAATATGATAATAATTTTCAAGTATTTAAACTTAGACTTAAAACATGTCATTAAAGGGTGAAATTACAAAGCAGTCACCAAATGGCCTCGTAAGAGGCAGGAACAGCTAGGGGGTGGATAACAACCCACTTTTCAATATCTGTATAATTGTGAGTTAAAGAGAGTTTAAGAGAAGAGAAAAATGAAGAAAAGGGAAGAGAAGAACATGGAGAAGAGAAGAGAGGAAATCTTTGGATTCAAACCATTCCAACGAGCAAAGCTTCGAATTCATATACATAAAGGCAAGTACTTACTTGCTTTAGATGAAATTTTGTAGTTAATTACCTTCATAGTTAATTAAGAACTAAATCTAAGGGATGTGAACCTTAGTAATCAACTGAAGAAGAGTTAAAGCATGATTGAGCCCCTGATTTTAAATGAGACCGATTGATGACAAATGTATGATAAATTTGCAATTAATTTACGGGTTTATGGGACTGAACATGAGATTGTTGATATGTTGTTACAAATCAAATAAATTTAAGTTTTAATTGATATTGGGTAGTTTATATTAATGGATGATTAGGAATTCTTGTGTTTAGATGAGGGCTTCGGGTTTAATTTGATGTTAAAATGTATTTTAGATGTTAATATATTGATGTAGGACACTAAATTGATGTTTTGTGAGGCGTGGGACATACATTTGAGGGATTTGTAGGAGACAACTCGAGGAAGAAGATGACTGGCAGCTCAACAAATCAAATCGGTTAGCTAGGGGAGAGAATTGCTTCGCTTAACCGAAACAATTTGATCTATTAAGCAAATTAGTTCAATTTCCTGACCTGCTAAGACTTTGTTTAAGTGTTGTTTTTACCCGTTAGAGCTTGGGGAATGACGTATGGGATTTCGAGTAGAGTGGGACTACTGGAAAATGCTTTCCAGGGTTTGGTATGTGTGATAGGCCAACGGATATATGTACTCGGGTGAGTATAATCGGGAATTCAAGTAAGTGAATACTTATATACATAATCGGGAAGTCAGTTTGGACTTCGGGATTTGAGGGACTAGTATGTGGTGGGATTGCGTGTGAGGTCAATATCATATTATATACGTATTGGGATAACTTATATATATGTGTATGTATGTGTATGTGTGATTTTTGTTTGTATTGAACATACATACTCAATAGTGTTTTCATTAGGAGGTGGTGTGTAGTGGATAGTCCACCCTGGCATTGACTAATAGATGTTGGATTGATTCCCTGGGTCATAGTACCGTTGCATGACCACTATCGATGTGTGAGGATATGAATTGGTTTAGAGATCGATTGGGTGCGTTGTGGAATGGTTTCGACCCCCATAAATAAGTTTATGACCGCCTCCGATTGCTTGTGTTTATGTTAGGTTCAATGGTGAGATTTCGACCCGGTGTGTTGTATGATATACCTGGGGCCTTATAGTACACGGGCGATGTATCTGCGAGGTTCATGCTCTAGGGATATTGTTATACGTATATCGCGAGCGATATATATATATATATATATATATATATATATATATATATATATATATATATAGAGAGAGAGAGAGAGAGAGAGATAGAGAAAGAGAGAGAGATAGAAGATCACAAGTGTACCAAAAGACATGACTTTTTAATGGACCTAATAAAATTTAAAGAAAACAATTAATTGTAATTCTTTGGAGTAATTGGTCCGCGCAAGCGGCACTTGAAAATATTCTGGCAAGACCCCCCCAAACCCTACCCCCACTCCAACACCAACCAACTCCAGCGACCTTACTGTATTAACACCAACACCCACCTTTACACCCTAGCCACCACCTCCGGTGGTAACCCATAAACCCTAAACCTGCCAAAGAACACCTATAACCCACTATTTTTTAACCCTACCAGCCTTATAACACCCTTCCAGTAGACCTTCTCTGGCGACCCCTTATCTCCCCGATTGCAGATAACCAAAACACCTTACTGCAGGAAGAACCCAACCACCATCCAAAATTTAGTGATCCGACCTCCATGCCAGAACCATTAGTTTAACCCATAGCTACACCCAACAAACCCTAAACTACCATACCTGATCGCTATCGGAGTGATAAGGGGGTATGAGGTGAGGGTTAATGGATATGTCAATTGGTTTAGAAATGGGTATGAAGAAATGGGTTGGAGCAGTAAGGGAAGATTTTCGGAGGTTGGGTATGTGGGTTTTGTGGATTATGGCAGGTGTGTGGGTGCGGGGGAGGGGGTGGGGGATTGGGGAGGTCTTGTCGGAATGTTTTCGGGTGCCATTGGCACGAACCAATTACACCAAGGTATTACAATTAATTGGATTTTTTTTAATCTTTTATTGAAGTCTATTAATTGGTCCATTTTTTTGGTCCACATGTGATCCTCTCTCTCTCTCTCTCTCTCTCTCTCCGTGTATGTATATATATATATATATATATATATATATATTTATTTATTTATTTATTTCTATGATATAGTGTGCATATCTATTTATAACAAGAGCGTAATTGTAGTGTTATATTATGCGGACACTTATTTATAGCACGTGTGTCACTACGATATTATTCATGAACGTATACCTAGTGAGGGTAGTATATACTTAGCTAATGGTGACTATCAGTGGGATTGGGCTTGGATAGCGATTATTGTCCTAATTAGACTGTGTAGTATAATTAGGATAATAAAATGAATGTGTTTGGTGCAACACTAATAGGGATAGATGTTTTATTGCCGTTGCGGTAGCAGTGGACATTATAGGATTGACTAAGCTGCCTTAGCTCTTTCTATTTACATAGGATTCTTCTATTCTAGTTTTTCACTTGGGCGTGTTGTCCGTCGTTGGATAGGACTTTACTTTATGTTAGAGATATTATATTTATTAGGTTCATATCAGTTGGATGATTAGTGTTAATGACCAATGGCTAATTCGGTTCACATTTATTTATTTATGCATGTTGATTCATTATGTTCATTTAGTTGTATGGTTCTTATTTATTTATATTTATATTACTTATTGCGACAGTGATGCTGAGAATGAAATCATACTGGATTCCTATTATATTTTAATAGAGGATTGGCCACCCGACATTAGAATAAGTAGGTTGTCACAATTGGTATCAGAGCCAGGTTCTAGTGTCCTTCGGATCTGTGCGAACTTGCTACATTGTAAGTGTTGTATTTCTTTGATATAGATCCCTATACTTAGGATAGTTTTTCATATTGGGCATTTACGTTCTTCTGCTATTATATATTTAAAGTGAATATCATATAATTTTAGTTTGGCTTTAAATGCCAAACCTCAGGAAAGGTAGACCAACACGTGCCACGAGGAGGGCCACGGAGGGAGAGGCTCAATTGGAGCCACATGCCACTCAAGGGATTGTGACCGCAGTAGAGGTCGCAGTTATAGTATCCCTGGAAGTTAATGCCGCTATGACCACCCTTGCACAGTAATTTCCCTAGGCACAGACACAGTCGCCAGTGGAAACACCAGTTCATACTCACTAATGTTGTTAATTTGGGAGCGAGTCAGATAGGCCTTCTAAAAGGGTCATACGTTAGAGTTCCAGGAGAGTGTGAATGTGGTAGAAGCTAGCCAATTGAATAAAGACATACAGAGGAATTTGCATATGGTTGAGTGCAAAAACACTCAAACCCAGGCATTTGCATATTTCTTTTGAGAAGAGACTTGTTGCCATTTTTAGTCATAGTGAGAGGGAGTTTCGATAAATGGTGGTAAAGTTAGTGAGTGTGCAATGGGGACACCACAATGTTGTCGAGTCGATGTGGGAGCATGAAGATGACATGTGGGAAAAGTATCCAGATCTCTTCGTGGATGGTGTGTTCAAATTTTAAGGACGAGATTCCGTTATTAGGAGGGGAGAATATAATACCCCATACTTTTATGATTATTTAATTTTCGTGTGCATATGATTATTAATTTAATTGGGAAAATTAAATTAGGTTTTAGTAAATGTTATTTAGCGAGACAAAGGATTAATATTTATTATTATTAACTTGCATGTGATAAGTAAATAGGTATGTGATTCAGTATATGTCGTGTATGAGTGAAAAACGATGGTTTATTATATTATATTGATAGAGAGTTACAACTGCGGATTTATATATTTTATGGGTGACGTGAACTATATGCACATGTCAGTCCCGGTTAAATAGATATAGCCGTATTTGTAGTTGGGTGACTTGGATGAACATTTCAAGTGCACCGATGATTCAAAATGGGTCACAATAGTCCAGAATAGGTTCCTAGGTGTTATGATTGGGTCTCAGAGGCTTTTCAGAGATAACATGACCCGTATGGGGGTATAGTGTCTTTTTATACCTAGGGTTTAACCCAAAAATGGGATTATAGTCTGATTAAAAGGTATTTAAAGGTTGGGAAGGTGGATGACAACCCATTTTTCTCTTTGTATAATTGTGAGTTAGAGAGAGTTTAAGAGAAGAGAAAAAAGAAGAAAAGGGGAGAGAAGAACTTAGAGAAGATAAGAGAAGAGTCAATCTCTGGATTCAAGCCATTCCACTAGATGAAGCTTCAGATTCAAATCCGTAAAAGAAATTATTTACTTGCTTTAGATGCAATTATGTAGTTAATTACCTTCATTATTAATTAACAACTAAATCTGAGATTAAAGATGTGAAACTTGGTAATCAACTGAAGAAGATTTAAAGTATGATTGGACCCTTGATTTTAATTGAGATCGATTGGTGATAAATGGATGATATATTTGTAATTAATTTGTAGGTTTATGGTAATGAACATGAGATTGTTGATATGTTATTAAAAATCAATGAAAGTCGAGGTTTAATTAATTTCGGGTAGTTTTGATTGACGGACGATTAGGAATTCTTGTCTTTAGATGAGGGATTTGGGTTTAATTTGATGTTAAAATGTTTCTAGGATGTCAATATATTGATTTATGACATTAAAATGATGTTTTGGAGGCTTTGGATCTCCATTGTAGGGTCTTGGAGGAGAAAACCCGAGGGGGAAGACGACTAGCAGCGCAACAAACCAAATATGTTCATTGGGGTAGTGAATCGGTTCTCTTAATCGAACCAGTTTGGTCTAATAAGCAAAACGGTTCAATTTGTTGGCCTGCACAAATTTTTTATTTGTTTTGCTTTGACCCGTTAGAGCTTGGGGAATGATCGGGCTTTCGGGGTAGAGTGAGACTAGTAGGGAATGATTTCCAAGGTTTGGTATGTCTGATAAGTCAACGGATTGAAAAATTTGGGTGAGTATAACTAGGAATTAAAGTGAGTGAATACTTATAGGCATAATCGGGAAGTCGGTTTAGACTTCTGGATTTAGGGGACAAGTATGTGGTGGGATTGCATACGAGGTCAGTATTATATATATACATATTGGGATAACTTATATATATATATATATATATATATATATATATATATATATATATATATATATATATATATGTGTGTGTGTGTGTGTGTGTGTGTGTGTGTGTGTGTTTGTGTGCATGATTGATTCGTGTTTGTATTGAATATACTTACTTGATAGTGCTATCATTAGGAGGTTATGGGTAGTGGCCAGTCCACCTTGGCATTAACTATTGATTCCCTAAGTCATAGTACTGTTGCATGGCTACTATCCATGTGTGAGGTTCGGTGTGGGTTTTGATACCGATTCGGTGCAAAGTGAAATGGTTGAAACCACCGAACATATTTTTATGACCACCTTCTTTTGCTTGTGTTTACATTAGGTTCGGTGGTGAGATTCCTACCCGGTGGCTCTATGTGATGCGTGATATACCTAGATCCTGATAGCATATAAGGGATGTATCTGTGAGGTCCATGCTCTGGGGATACGGTTATATATATAGAGTAAGCAATATATATGTATATTTCTATTTATAGCACAAGTGTAGTTATGGTGTTATATTATATGAACACTTATTTATAGGACGTGGGTCACTACGATATTATTCATGGACATATACCTGGTGAGGGTAGTATATACTTAACTAATGGTGACTATTATTTGGATTAGTCTCGGATTGCGGCTATTATCCTACCTAGACTGGGTAGTATAATTAGGGTAATAAAATGAATGCGTTATGTGCGCACTGTAGATAAGAGGTGAGGTTTTATTTGATGTGAGTTCGATGGGTTAATTAATTGTGAAAGTAATATACTACGTGTTTTTATTGATTTAAATCATTTAATTACTTGCAAAATATTTTCAAGGAAATTTAATTTCTTGGTTCCTTTTAAAAACCCCAGGTATGAAGCTGCAGGGACAGATCTTTCTTGTTGTTGCAGAAGCTGTGGGCACTACAGGATTGACTTAGCTACCTAAGCTCTTTCTTTCTAAATTGAATTCTTTTATTCTAGTTTTTCTTGTGGGCATGTTGCCCGTACTTGGATAGGACTTTAATTTATATCAGAGATATTTAATTTATCAAGATTATTTTAGTTGGATGACTATTCTTAAAGACTGATGGTTTAATCGGTTCATATTTATTTATTTATGCACGATGATTCATTTTGTTCATTTAGTTGTATGGTTGTTATTTGCTTATATTATATTACTTGTTGCGACAGTGATGCTGAGAATGAAACCACACTGGATTCCTATTTTATTTTAATAGAGGATTGGCCACCCGGTATTATAATAGGCGGGTTGTAAAAAAACACCTCGCACGGGACCAATATAACTCGTAGGAGATTGTCGAGTAGTCACGGTAATCCCTGTTTGATAATTTGACAATAATTTGCAAATATTTAGACTTAGGCTTAAAAATATGTCATTAATGGGAAAAATGCAAAGAATCCCCCAAACGGACCCGTAAAAGGAACGAACACCTCGCACAAGACCAATGTAACTCATAGGAACTAACCGCATAATCACGAGACTTTTAGTTTGAGAATATGAAGAAAATTTGCAAATCTCTAGACTGAGACTTAAAAAGATGCTGTTAGAGGTTCAAAACTCAAAATAACCTCCAGACGGCACCGTAAGAAACATAAATACCTCGTAGGGGATCAATGTAACACATAGTCACGGGACACCCGATTTGAGAATATGACAAAAATTTATAAATAGCTAGATTTAGGCTTTAAAACATGTAGTTAAAGGACTATAACCCATAACAGACCCAAAAATGCCCCTGTAACACACATGAATACTTTGCACAGGACCAATGTAATTCGTACGATCTCACCGCATAGTCACGGGAACCCTGATTTCAAAATTTGACTATAATTTACCAATAATTAGACTTAGTCTTAAAAATATGTCACTGAATGGAAAACGCAAAAAAGCCACCAAACGGTCCCGTGAGAGGCATAAATACAATGCACGAGATCAATGTAACTCGTAGGAATTGAACGCCTAATAGGAACTAAACGCGTAATCACGAGACTCGATTTGAGAATATGATGAAAATTTACAAAATTATAGACTAGGGCTTAAAAACATGCCGTTGGAGGTTAAAAACTCCATACAGCCTCCAAATGGCCCCATAAGAGACACGAACACCTCGCACGGAACCAACATAACTCATAGGAACTAACTGCATAGTCATGGGACTCTTGGTTTGATAATATGATGATAATTTTTAAATATCCAGACTTAGGCTAAAAACATGTCATTAAAGGGAAAAAATCCAACACAACCCTCAAATGCCCTTGTAAGAGACATGAACAGCTTGCACGGAATCAATGTATATCGTAGGAATTGATCGCGTAGTCACGAGGCTCTCGATTTGAGAATATGATGATAATTTGTAAATATTTAGACATAAGATTAAAAACATGGGGGTAAAACGCAAAATAGCCACCCAAAATCTCTGTGAGAGGCACGAACACCTCGCAGGGGACCAATGTAACTCGTAAGAACTAACCGCATAGTTACGACACTCCCGATTTGAGAGTATGATGAAAACTTATAAATATTTATACTTTGGCTTAAAACACATGCCGTTAGAGGTTACCTAGGGTGAACAAGATCCAAAGTTCTACAAAGGTTGCAATAGTTACACAACACGATTCATCTAAGATTTTAATTCAAAAGTCTATTTCCCATTATGGTGAATTACATCGGGTGGGGTTCATGCACCCCAACCATTAAAAACTTAGTCGGACATGTTGAATCTAATGACAAACATAAGATCTAATGTGCATGGGTTCATAATTATAAAGAGAATGGGTCTAAACATGCAAGCACTTATTGGAATATTAGGAAATAAGAAAAACATGCAAAGAAAAGTTAACCTAAAAGAATAGACATGAAGAATACTAACTTTGGAAGAAAAACCTTGAATTAATCACTTAAAACTTGAATATTTGTTGAAGAAAGTGAAACACTAGAGTTCTTGGGTGCAAGAACCCTCTAAAACTATCAAAAACCTAGCTCCCTAATATCTGGTATCTAAAATAACTAAATACATCACGTATGATTAAGGTATCCTCTCATGCACAACTCTATTTTTGAAATAAAAAATTTGACTTTTCGCTCGCCGAACCGGTTCGAATTGTTTATGCTTTACTGGGGCGAACTGGTTCGCTTTTCCAGTATTGCCAGGACTTTTGAGCTGGGAAATTTTTCTGTCTTTTCTTCTCTTTTTGCTTCTTTTCCCATGATTTCTTCCCAACTTCAAACCTTCATAACTTTTCACTCGTATCTTGGATTTGGACACCGTTTCTTCCTATGAGCTCATAGGACAATGAACTTCAACTTCTTTAGGGAGTCCGTGTCCAGTTCTGAGTGTAAAATTACAAAATTGCCCCTTAAATTTCCTTCTCTTGCTTTTTTCTTTCTTTCTCTACTTTGAGTTTTCTCCTTTCTTCTCTTGAATGAATTTCCTGCAAAATGTATGAGAAATACACAAAACTCGATGCACTATATAGAAAAGGTTAGTAGCACTAATATGAAAGAAATCAATGGACTTTACGTTACACAAGGTGATAAAAACCTCTAAATTAAGTGGATAAATACACAATATTTATGCTTAATCAACCCCCCCCCCCCCCTCCAACTTAGAACTTTGATTGTCCCGAGCAATGTAAAAGAATTTAAGCCTGTTTGAATACCTAAAAAACATGGGACATGGATAGAATACCACTTTCGCGGCAAGCGATTGCATTTAGCATAGTCAACAACCCTTTAAACCCCTAGGTTACCCCAGTAGGACGAGTTGTGTCTCGTGAGAGTTTGCGGTGAATGTACCCACAAAATTCATTGTTGACTCAAAGAAATTCAAAATCCACAAAAATTGTATAACTTAAACTTTCCGAAAAATAGTCACCATAAATTTGTATTCGTAAGTCTCAATTTTTCGTGTATGTGTGAAGCCAAAAATTAAACCTTATATTTCCACTGATTGGTCATTTCGTTACTCTCCAAAAATTCATTTTGATTCAAGTACTCATGGGATTCTCTCACAAATGAATCACTCGAAATGTGGCTATTTTTATCGGTGTGCGTGATTTATAAGAGTAAATGAAATAGAAAGCAATTTCACGCACACGATTATGAAGGACGGACTATTTGAGGTGGAGGGATCTCGTCAACAGGTTATGATTATTGGGAACCCAGAAACATTATATCTAATACACACATTTAATCTCTTTTAGTATCTTTTGCCTTAACACTCCACGCGGTAACCAATTTCGCAATTCGAGCTCGGTTAGGAGTTTTTTGAGTTATAAGGTGTCTTGGGTAATATTGGGAATGGTTAGAAAATTCGGAATTGGAAAACGTTCTTAATGTGCCCATTAATGCTTTTTTGGGCTATTGCTCAATTTTTTTCTTCTTTTTCTATTTTTTTTCATTTTTTCATTTTTCATTTCTTGCTATTTTTGTTGAGCATATTTTTATTTTTCTGGCCCCTTTTTATTGCACCATTTGGACTAAATTTCTAAAATTTTCATTTTCACCATTCCGGGCTAATTAGGTGTTTCGGGTTTGTCAAACGAAGGGGAAAATTTCATTTGGCTCAATTTGGGTGGCAAAAAGGGATAAATTTTTCATAACTTTTTCTGGCCAATATTTTGGGGTATCAAACGAGGGCCTACTTCATTGCCCGAATCACTAATTGCATTACCATATGCGTCTCGAGGTGAATTAAATTTAAAGATTTATTTAGCGCATTTTTCAAAACAACATTCCATTTCCCATAATCGATCAAAGTGAAGGAATTGAGATCCCGACGACTTATTCTAACCGCTAATATGAACTTTGAGTTAACAATTAACTCGGATTGATTTATAAACTCACAAAAAATGGTAAGCTAAAAATCTCACCGGGTTTGTTAATCTCCACACTTATTCGTTAAGTCGTGAATTCAAGCTCAATTTCCATCCTTAGTCACTTTTGGCTTTGTGTGTTTATTTTTTTTTTAAATTTGAGACTTTAAATAAAATGAATGTGATATTTCGAAAAGTTTAAACTCCAATTTTTATTTATTTTAAAGAATTTTTTTTTGGTTTTTTAGAAATATATATATATATATATATATATATATATATATATATATATATATATATATATATATATATATATATATATATATATAATATTGGCATTTTTGGACTTTATGAATGATAAAAGCGCAGCGTACTCCCCCCAACTTAGGCATTTGCATCGTCCCGAGGAAAAACAGATGATAAAATAAAAATTAAAGTAAGGAGAGGATACAAGCAAGGAACAACATACAAAAATGCAAAAATGGAAAGAAATCACAAAACACGCCATTGAAACACACCAATTTCCATTTATAGATAATGTAAGCATATAGTACTGTGGATATAGGAAAGAGGAAAACCATTACATAAACAACTTAAAACAAGCAACCTAAGGGGTGGGTGGGTTGGATGGGCCGGGAGCATTAGGGTCATATGGATCATAAAAATAGCTAGGGAGAGAGACATTTGGCCCCACTTGCAAGCGATATAATTCCTTTTGGAGACGGATCATCATAGAGGTATCACGACGGTAGTCATTCACGAACCCATCAAATCGCCCCTCGAGTCTAGCTATCCGCCTATTGAGGTCGTCCCCTTCCGGATCATAATCGGGATCCTCCTCCTCATTATACTCTTCCTCATCGTTACCCATTTCAACATCTTCGATCACCGATCGTCGGTTCAACACCTCTATTTGGCGCACGCTCCGAATGATGGACTCCGGTCCAATTGGCTTGGGAAGACAGGGTTGCGATGCCGGTGGCTGAATTCCGGCAGTTTTTAAGAGTGAGGTGATGAACCGGGCATATGGTAGAGACGTTTTGACCTTTTTGTCCATGGTGGCAGTGATGATTTATGATTAAAAGATGCACGGGAGATTTATGGTATCGGGTTGCCAAGAAGGTGGTAGAGGAAATTGCCATGGTGGATGCGAATTGCGGAATTATTGGAGGTTTGGAGAATATCCCCACAAGTGATAATAAAGGCGAATCGGGTGGTCTCATCATAGTTTCTGACCGTGAAAGTGTCACGATCCCAAATGTGGTTGGGTGTTATGCGTTTGATGCATTAGTGTTTCGGGATTGGGTTGCGATAAGTTGAATAATCAAAGTTGGGTGGAAATGAGACGTTGTCGGTGCTCATGATTTGGGCGACCATGGAGAGAGAAAATGGGATGGGTAACCCATCCACATAATCTTGATACACATTTTCAAAAGTGTGGAAGAGAGTGCCATAAAAAGACCGCACCTTGTTCATCCACACCTCCTCGCCGGGATTGACTAGGAATTGACGCCACCGTTAGTGGCGGAAGATGGCATTCATTACTTTAGGCAGTCCCTCCCAATTAATGGCTCGTTCAATGTGGACAGTGCGAGAGAATGAGAAAAATTCCTCCACCCATCGGCTTTATTGAAGTGAGTGGTAGCCATGATCGTCGTCATGAAGGATTTCGGTGGAATCGTATTTGACGGGCAATTCGTCATTGGCCATTGGAATGGGTGAATGGGGAAGAAGGATTTTATGATAGTATGGAGGTGTGAGAGTAATGGGGGTAAAGGGTATTTATTTATAGGTGGGATGGGGGGAATTGGAGGGAAAAAGGGTGAGGGGAGAAGGATTTGGAGGGAAAAGGTGGGGGGAATGTATAGGGAAGAGGGGGGAAGTATGGGGAAATAGCTTATTGGAACTGTCAATTTTCTGCACCTGACTGGGCGAATTGGTTCGAGTAATTTTTTTTTTATTCGGGGAGAACCGGTTCGGCCCTGATAGCTAAGAAAGGGAGAATCGGTTCGGATTTCCAGTGTGCCTACAACTTTAACATCCTAAAAAAAGCTAAGTGTTGGAACTCCGAAAATCCCATTTTTCCAATTTTTTTTCAAAACACTCTTCCTAACACGTGATCTTATAAAACACCAAAAAGTCACCTTGCCTCGCATGTAATTCTTCTAAAATGTGAGTTTGTGCTTCTCCTCGGACTCGACTCGGACCCTAACAATTCTAACTAACGTAACATATACAAACCTACTATACACAAGATTCACCCCATACGCGTCGGGGATGCGATGAACTCTCGAATTCAGCTCACTCCACCCCGTAAATGGGGTCCGACAACCAAATGTTGTCGACTTATTCCATGTACGCCTCTAAATATGGATTTAAGCGTTGTCCAATAACCTTGAACGTACTTCCCCCATTTGGATCTTCCAATTCCACGGCTCCGTGGGGGAATGCGTTCTTCACAATAAATGGGCCAGTCCATCAGGACCACAATTTTTTCGGGAATAGATGAAGCCGAGAGTTATAGAGGAGCACTTTTTGCCCGGGAAGAAACTCTTTTCGTCGAATAATTTTATCGTGTGAGAGTTTCATCCTTTATTTTGAAATCTTAGTGTTCTCATACGCGTCATTGCATATCTCCTCTAACTCATTCCATTGAAGCTTGCGAGCTTCACTGACTTTGTCCATGTCGTAGTTCACCCTCTTAATGGCCCAATATGCTTTGGGCTCCAACTTAAGGGGAAGATAGCAAGGTTTTCCATACACAAAGCAGAATGGGGACATTCCGAGTGGGTTCTTGTATACGGTACGATAGGCCCATAATGAATCGTTCAATCGAAGGGACGAATCTTTTCGATTCGGATCGACGGTCTTCTCGAGTATGTTTTTTATCTCATGATTCGCCAACTTGGCCTGCCCATTCATTTATGGGTGATAGGTCGTTCCAACTTTATGAACGAAACCATACTTTTTCATGAGCTTCTAGAATGGCCTGTTGCAAAAATGTGTGCCATTATCACTGATTATCGTTTTTAGAGCACTGAAGCGAGAAAGTATGTGTTCCTACAGGAACCTTATCACCACTTTATTGTCATTAGTCTTGGTATCTATAGCTTTCACCCATTTAGAAACACAGTCTACCGTGACTAGGATGTATAGGTAGCCAAAAGACGTGGGAAAAGGGCCCATAAAGTCAATACCCCAATAGTTAAAAACCTCAATGATGAGAATCGGGGATAATGACATCATGTCCTGTCGGGTTATCGCCCCCATCCATTGACACCTGTTGCAAAATTTACAACAATTGTTTACATACCGAAACATTGTGGGCAAGTACAAGCCGCTTTGGATAATATTAGAGGTTGTATTTTTCATAGAAAAGTGGCCTCCATATGCCTCTGAATGACAGAATTGGATGACCTTTGGAATCTCGTCATCTGGTACGCATCTTCGAATGATTTGGTCGGCGCAATATTTAAAAAGGAGTGGATCATCATAGAAAAACATGCGCAACCAAGTAATGAACCTCTTCTTATCTTGTGACATCAACTCGGGAGGGACTGCTCCCATGATAAGATAGTTCACTATATTCGCAAACCAGGGCAAAGAAGCGGTGGCAAAGAGTTGCTCATCCAGGAAGTACTCATCTATGGGTGTAGGATCACTAGGTACGTCGGACGAAATCCGTGATAAGTGATTGGATAAGATGTTTTCTACTCCTTTTTTTTCTCTAATGGATAGATTAAACTCTTGTAGGAGTAGGATCCACCTTATGAGTCGCGGATTTGCATCTTTCATTGCAAGGAGATATTTTAAAATCACGTGGTCGGTGAAACAGGTGACGGGGGAACCAATGAGATAGGACCGGAATTTATCTAGAGCAAAGACTACTGCTAGAAATTCCTTCTCCATGGTGGATTAGTTGAGTTGAGGTCCGGTAAGAGTTCGGCTAGTATAGTAGATGACATGAGCCTTTTTGTCTTTCTTTTGGCCCAAAATAGGCCCTATCGCAAAATCGCTAGCATCACACATGAGCTCGAATGGTAAGGACCAATCCAGGGCTTGCATGATGGGAGCGAAAACAAGCATGCTCTTCAATTTTTTAAAAGAACTTTGGCGTGCTTCATTCCACTCGAATGGGGTGTCCTTTATAAGAAGGTTGCTTATTAAAATCTGTTACTAAAGCCGTTTAATAAAATTAAACTATTTAAGTAACTCCGAACAGTTTTTTGAAGAAACCCTTTTCTTAAAAACCAAAACTAATTGAACACAAGATGTGTTTTATAAAAGTATGTACGAGATCTATTCAATATTTGATCAACAGGTTTATAAAATAGTTTAAACAAACTTTAAACCCATCACAACCAAGAATGAGATGAGAAGATGTCGAAAGATTAAGAACAATATTTTTTACGTGGTAAAACCTCACCTAACTGAGGAAACATCCACGACTCCCTCTGCGGAGTAAACAAAAAAAAATCCACTATAAACAAACTTCAACAGTTACAAACTATATAACAAACATGCATACAACTCAGACCTATATAAGTTTAGGAATGCACCCTATGGTGTCCTTATAACTTCTATGCAGTTCTGATTGTTGATGTTGTCCTCCCAGTTTGTTAACTTCCAATTTGTTCAAGCTCTTTACATCGACTCTTTTTCTCAAGATCTTATTATCAACACTTTTAGTGTGGTAGAGTGAAAGTGTTTGTGTAGGTGCTCTCTAACACATGCATGCACACACACACTTATTATGTACAAACAGTCCTAACAAATTACATATAAGTCTATATGGTGTGATTTTTCTTTTTCTCTCTTCTCACAAAACTTAACCTTTTTTGACCTTTATAACAATCCCAGAATCCACGGTTATCTTGCTCAGAAGACGTATCAAGATCTTAATCAATCTCGGTTTTGAAAAGATTTTTGAGATTAAAAAACACCAAGTGCGATTCCAAACTAGGTCAAAGGTCTTGTTTCAAGAGAACTAGAAACTGAAAACATTATTGTTGATTTCAAAGTTAAAAAAATTTACAGAAAGCAAATCAACATTATATTTCTCAAGCTGAGAAACGAAATATGTAAATCTAAGTGTAATGTAACATGAAGTACATAGATCTGAAATTTCTATAAAGCAAAAAATAGATCTAAGACAAACTGTTTAAGTTGGACACAAGATCTAAAGAACAAAGAGGTTTCAGCATCAAATCAACTACCAATAACAACTCACAAACACTCAAACACTTAAGGTGGTGTTTGGAATATACAGGACTTGGAAAGAGGTTTTGATTTGATAATGGATTTGACGATTTAGGGTTAGGGTTAGGGTTTCTAACTCTCCCTCTCTCTTTTGGTTTCTCTCTTCTCTCTCTTTTTTTCTCTCAAAGGATGAAATGGCAAAAGTCTTCGAAGGCTGAGAGGAAGGGTCCTTTTATAGGAGGCTGAGAAGGTTCGAGAGTAACGTTCAAAATCAGGGGTTCAGATTTAGTCAAGGTTAATTGACTTAGATACAATGGTTCACGATATGCGGTGGTTAAAACTCACCTGATTGGTTCATAAGGGGTTCACAAGGATTATGAATGGGCGCATGCAGATCGTTGATAAAAATGATCCAAGGGTTATAAACACACGCTGTTTTACTCTCTATAAACAAACACACTTACAACCAATCAGAAGACAACAAATCCTGGCCAATTAGAAGAGATAAAAACGCGCGTCTAAAATAATTAAAAACACACCCTGAAGTCTCTGCCGCTTTCGGATTCTACCCAAGGCAACTTTAAGTCAATATAACCATTAATCCTTAATTGCAGAATGACCCCAAAAACTTTTAAAAACAAGTTTTAATTAATAAAAACTTATTTTAAAATGTTTATAAGATCCCCAAAAAATTTAAAAAGCAATATTAGGGATTTAAACACACTCAACATATGTACACACAATTATATGCAATATGACATGTATATGATCCATTCTACTGTGTGTGAGAGTTGGTAATAAGGTCTAGATCACTTCAATCAAGGAAGATGAAATAGTAGTGTAAGCTCTGGGGTTCTTTGGATTCTAGGTTAGACATAATTTTGTCACAATTTCCAAACTAGATGAACACTTATACAATATAGACTCAAGTGAGTAAAGAGTATAAGGTGCTTCAATCTCCCCCTTTGGAAATATGAGACAAAATCTCCTTTGAGCCAACTGCACTCGTAGGGTAAGAAAAGAAAGGAAACCTATTCCTAGCAAAAAAAATCTATCAACCCAAATCCTAGAAACCAAAAGTACATAACTCAACTATTTACAATTGAATACCCTATTACAACTGTTGAGAATAACTGTACAAAAACCTGCAATGAATCACGAAGATCAAGTTGTTTAGCATTTAGCATATGTAAGAATAGAGACTCAAATTTCTTCCCCATTTTGTCTCAAATGGACAAAGGGAAAAATAAAGAGATCAAAGAGATTAATCAGCACACACCATACCAATAGATTTACGCAAAGAAATAAATCGATTGTAATCTAAAGGTTTGGTAAACATATCTGCGAGTTACAAATCAGTAGGAAAATAATTGATTTCTAATTCCTTAGTTTCAACTAATTCGCGTATAAAGTGATGTCTTATTTTTATGTGTTTTGTTTGCGAGTGTTGAGCAGGGTTTTTAGAAATATTGATCGCACTTTGATTATCACAATAGAGATGCAATTGGTTTTCTTGAATACCATAATCACTTAGCATTTGTTTAAGCCATAGTAATTGAGCACAACAGCTGCCAGCGGCTATGTATTCAGATTCAGCTGTTGAGAGTGATGTGCAGTTTTGTTTCTTACTACTCCATCCTACCAAGTTATTACCTATATAATAACATGCACCTGATGTGATTTTACTATCATCAGTACACCTAGCCCAGTCAGCATCAGTGTACCCAATTATAGTGCTTGGTGTGTCATTAGTGTACCAAAGTCCTAGATTCAGAGTGCCTTTTACATATTTAATGATTCGTTTAACAGAATTCAGATGGCTCTCTTTGGGATTATTTTGATAACGAGCACAAACACACACAGCATACATAATATCAGGACGCGAGACAGTAAGGTATAGCAAGGTTCCTATCATACTACGATATAGAGTTGGATCTATGGATTTTCCAGTTTCGTCTTTGGATAGTTTTACCTTAGTACTCATGGGTGTTTTCGCATCTTTAGCACTCTCAAGGCCAAATTTCTTTACTATCTCTAAAGCGTACTTAGATTGCGATATAAATAATCCTTCTGAACTTTGTTTGACTTGAAGATCTAAGAAAAATTGCAACTCCCCCATAAGAGACATTTGAAACTCCTTATGCATAATTTCAGAGAAGGATTTTACTTATGAGGGAGAAGTTGATCCAAAGATGATATCGTAAACATAAACTTGAGCAATAATGATGTGTTTGCCAAAATGTTTGACAAAAAGGGATTGATCATTTCCACCTCTTTTGAAACCTTTATCTAAGAGGAAACTGGAAAGACGCTCATACGAGGCTCTAGGCGCTTGTTTAAGGCCATACAAAGCCTTTTTAAGACGAAATACATGATTTGGATGTTGAGGGTCAATGAACCCTTTAGGTTATTCTACATAGGTCTCTTCAATCAATATTCCATTAAGGAATGCAGATTTGACATCCATTTGGTAGAGTGTAAAATGCAAATGGCAAGCTATGGAAAAGAGAAGACGAACAGATTCTAAACGGGTAACAGGAGCAAAGATCTCGTTAAAATCTATTCCTTCAATTTTAGAGTATCCTTGAGAAACTAATCTAGCTTTGCTTCTAATGATTATCCCACTTTCATCAGACTTATTTTTAAAAATCCAATGTGTGCCAATAACCTTTTTGTGATCAGGCCTAGGTACAAGATACCAAACATCATGAATGACAAATTGAAGAAGTTCTTCCTGCATAGCAGAAATCCAGTGAGAGTCATTCAATGCCTCATTTACATTCTTTGGTTCCACTAGAGAAACAAAACATTCATAATGTGCATAATTTCTTTGTTGGGATTTGTACGCACTGGCTCACTAGGGTTACCTACTACGTTATTTATGGGATGATCTTTAGAAACCCAGGTAGGTACTTCAGGTATCTCAATTGGTAATGAATCATCTATTTCAGGAGAGTCATTTTCTAAAATGTTCGTAGGCTCTTCCTCAATAGTTGATTCACCAGTCTTATTCTCTACAGTAGTGTCACTCACAATTACATTTATGGATTCCATCAAGGTTTTAGTGCGAAGATTATATACTCGATAGGCTCTACTGTTAGGCGAGTATCCTAGAAATATAGCTTTATATCCCCGACTCTCAAATTTGGACAAGTGTTCCCTATCTTTGCATACATAACAAGTACTACCAAAAGTTCTAAGGTACTTAAGATTAGGCTTTTTCTTGTACCAAAGTTCATAAGGGGTTTGTTTGGAATTCTTTCTAAAATAGACCCTGTTTATAATGTGACATGCAGTACGAATAGATTCTACCCAAAAATATTTAGGAAAATTCTTGGCATGTAGCATAACACGTGCCATCTCTTGAAGGGTACGATTTTTTCTCTCAGCGATTCCATTTTGTTGAGGAGTCTTAGGAGCACTAAACTCATGTTTGTAACCATTATAGTCACAATACTCTATTATACTAGTGTCTTTAAATTCTCCACCTCTATCACTACGGATTCTATTTACTTGAGTGTCCTTTTCATTTTCAATTCGAAGAAGTATTTTTAAGAAAGTTTGAAAAGTGTCAGACTTTTGTTTTAAAAAGGCTACCCAAGTAAATCTGGTGAAGTCATCAACCATAACTAGAATATAACTATATCCACAGAGACTAACAGTTTGGGAGGGACCCATTAGGTCCATATGGATGAGCTCCAAGGGATTAGAGGTAAGAACATCATTAACTTTCTCATGAGGTGCCTTAACAATTTTACCTTCCTGACAGAAACCACAGACAATATTAGGAATGGATTTGATTTTTGGAACTCCTCTAACTATTTCTTGAGAGGTCAGTCTACTAAGATTATCGTAATTTATATGACCCATTCTGTTATGCCATATCTCGTTGTCATCCATTCTGGCAACATTACAGATTTTAGAATTGTTCATGACAGTATAACAATTATCAGGAGTTCTGAATCCTGCCTTTTTCATTTAAAATTTTGCACATGTTCTTTGAAAAGGTAAAAGTGTGATCTGAGTCACAAAATTGCGAGATACTAAGTAGATTGTCCTTAAGACCTTTAACGAGAAGAACATTTTCAAGAACAGGAAGTCCATATTCTTGGAGAGTTCCTTTGCCTATGATTTGAGATGATACTCCATCACAAAAAATAACTTTTCCTCCAGCAAAATTGGTTTTGTTCAAAAGTTTTGTATCATCTCCAATCATGTGCTTAGAACATCCAGAGTCTAAATACCATCCATATGATGTGTGTTCAGCTTTTAAAGCAGTAATAACTATGTTACACTTCATCTGAGGTAATAGATCATCTTTTCTAACCCAAATTGCTCTAGTTTTCATTTTGCACTTATTAGCTCTCAATTGATAAAATTTGCGAGCATTCGATTTTTATTAAAAAAAAATTTGCGCATGATTTTGAATTTTATGAAAGACATGAGCATTTGGTTTAGGAATCCTTTTAGAGAATGTTCTTTTAAGTTTGATCTTTCTCTTTCTATAATTAGAGTTTTTGTCTGGTTGTCTAGGAAGTACATAATTATTGCGACTACTCCTAGAATAGTTAAAGTTCTGATAGATAGGAGGATTACAGACAGGTTTAACTAGTCTCCTAACATAGAAAATATCAAAAGAGTGACCGTATATATCATAGTAAGAGCAATAAAGATTGCTCAAGGTGTGGGTTTCCTTAGGAAAGTCTCTAAACAAAGGTTTTGAGGAATTTTGAGGTTGAACTCTATTCCTAGGTCGGACAGTTTTGAATGTAGACTCACTCTTCCTAATAGAGGGGCAGACGTATTTAGCCTTAGGTGAACTTCCATGTTTAGAGAAACTCGATTCCCCAATGTTAAAATTTTGATGTTTTGAATCAAACTCAGTTTTTAAAGAATGAAAATCTGGGCAGGTTTCAATAGGCCTTTTACCTCCTGACACAAACTTGATAGGTTCAAAAGATTTTGTTTGTGTTTTCAAATTGGGGCAAAATCCTATTCCAGTTCGATCATCAGAATTGGTTTTTGATTCAGCAATAAATGCATCAAAACAGTTTGAGTTATTTTCAAATTTTGTGAATTTTTTGAAAACAGTTGCTGTCTTTTCTTTGGTTTGTTCCAATTCTAACAATGTCCCTTTGTATTTTTTCTCTAGAGTTTCATTTATTTCAGTCAAATCTCTGATTTTTTTATCAAACATTTTGATTTCACTTTTATGAGTTAAACATTGGGTAGTATACTCTTCAGCATTCAGTTTGACCATCAGGCTTAAATATTCTAGTTTCTTGGTGAGATCTTTCACAATCTTTTCTAGTCTAGTGCTTTTCTTGAGAGTTTTAGCATAGAGTGTGTGAATTTCTGGAAGGTCTTCATTGTCTGAGTCACTAAGTGTAGTGTGTGAAGTGACCCCTAGGGCTTCATTCTTTGGACTCACACACCCATTGACATCGTCATTGTCGATTTCCCTTTGACTCACACACCCCGAGGAAGAGATAGCAATATTCTCAGTAATCAAAGCATCTAAACCAGTAACAGCATTATTTGAAACATCAGAAGTAGAATTACTAGATTCATCCTCACTAACGAACACATGCATATCATCATTATAGATCATCTTGACGAAGAAAGACATGCAAGGGTCAAAAACATCAGATGACTCAGGTTCCTCATTTTCAGAGTCACTTGAATCATCCCATGTCTAGCAAATGTTGGCTCTAGTGTGTTTGTTTTGATTGTTCAAGTGAACGCTACAGTCTTATGCAATGTGTCCTAGTTTACCACATCTAAAACATTCAGTCTTCTTAAGGTCTCTGTTAGGTCTAGTGTGAGAGTCCTTGTGATGTTTGTCATGACTTTTCTCATGAGGTTTGTGATTAAAGGGAGTTGGATAATTAGACTTGCCTTGTTTATTTGCCATGTTGTTTCTAAATTTAATGATTTTCTTAAACTGTTTTGACATTAAGGCAATCTGATTGTCCAAACTCTCTATATCGCATTCCTCATCAGAGTCATCATTGGAAGTTTTAAACTCAGGCTTAATAAATTTAGAAGAGAAGCTTAGATTGGAACTAGTCTGTTTCCTATGGGACTGGGCCAATTGTTTCTTAAATTCTAGTTCCATTTCCACAGTTCTTAATTTACTACAGAGTAATTCAGGAGTGAGATTTATATCACATATTTCCTCAATAGCATATCTTTTGTTGTCAAATTTCTGTGGTAATGATCTTAGAATTTTAGATACAATTTCTTGTCTGTCATATGTTTTCCCATTAGCATGCAGTTTTGTCACAATATCAGTCAGGTTCATATAGAAGTCATCAAATGATTCAGTCTCAGACATAATTAAAGAGTTATACTGTTGAATGAGCATTTGAGTTTTAGCAGCCTTAACTCTAGTGTCACCTTCATGAGCAGTAACCAAGGTGTCCCAAGCTTCCTTAGAAATGGTACAGGATGAGATTATTTTGAACTCGTGTTCATTTATGGGCATAAATATGGCATTCTTTCCTTTGTTATTATTGCGAGAAACTTGTTTCTCTTCTTGTGTGAACTCACTTAATACTTTCTTAACCCTCTCATTACTTCCTTCAGTGGCTGGTTTTGTGGGAAAAATGTAACCATTTTCAACAATGTCCCAGACATCATCTCCCAGAGTTCCTTGAATAAAAGCAATCATCCTTACTTTCGAGTAAGCAAAATTGGTTCCATCAAAGATAGGAGGTCTAGTCAAGTTACCAAATCTTTCATTTTTCTCGTCCATATTTGATTTTCAGAAAATAATTTCAGAAACACAGGATCTCTTAAAAATAAGTTTACAAAGCTCTGATACCAATTGAAAATCTGTTACTAAAGCCGTTTAATAAAATTAAACTATTTAAGTAACTCCGAACAGTTTTTTAAGAAAATCTTTTCTTAAAACCCAAAACTAATTGAACACAAGATGTGTTGTATAAAAGTATGTACGAGATTTATTCAAGATTTGATCAAGAGGTTTATAAAATAGTTTAAACAAACTTTAAACCCAGCACAACCAAGAATGAGATGAGAAGATGTAGAAAGATTAAGAATAAGATTTTTTACGTGATAAAACCTCACCCAACTGAGGAAACATCCACGACTCCCTCTCCGGAGTAAACCAAAAAAATCCACTATAAACAAATTTCAACAGTTACAAACTATATAACAAACATGCATACAACTCAGACCTATATAAGTTTAGGAATGTACCCTCTGGTGTCCTTATAACTTCTCTGCAGTTCTGATTGTTGATGGTGTCCTCCCAGTTTGTTAACTTCCAATTTGTTCAAGCTCTTTACGTCGACTCTTTTTCTCAAGATCTTATTACCAACACTTTTAGTGTGGTAGAGTGAAAGTGTTTGTGTAGGTGATCTCTAACACATGCATGCACACACACACTTATTATGTACAAACAATCCTAACAAATTACATATAAGTCTATATGCTGTGATTTTTCTTTTTCTCTCTTCTCACAAAACTTAACCTTTTTTACCTTTATAACAATCCCAAAATCCACGGCTATCTTGCTCAGAAGACGTATCAAGATCTTAATCAATCTCGGTTTTGAAAAGATTTCTGAGATTGAAAACCACCAAGTGCGATTCCAAACTAGGTCAAAGGTCTTGTTTCAAGAGAACTAGAAACAGAAAACATTATTATTGATTTCAAAGTTAAAAACATTTACAGAAAGCAAATCAACAATATATTTCTCAAGCTGAGAAACGAAATATGTAAATCTAAGTGTAATGTAACATGAAGTACATAGATCTGAAATTTCTATAAAGCAGAAAATAGATCTAAGACAAACTGTTTAAGTTGGACACAAGATCTAAAGAACAAAGAGGTTTCAGCATCAAATCAACTACCAACAACAACTCTTAAACAATCAAACACTCAAGGTGATGTTTGGAATATATAGGACTTGGAAAGAGGTTTTGATTTGATAATGGATTTGACGATTTAGGGTTAGGGTTAGGGTTAGGGTTTCTAATTCTCTCTCTTCTGGTTTCTCTCTTCTCTCTCTTTTTTTATCTCAAAGGACGAAATGGCAAAAGTCTTCGAAGGCTGAGAGGAAGGGTCCTTTTATAGGAGGCTGAGAAGGTTCGAGAGTAAGGTTCAAAATCAGGGGTTCAGATTTAGTCAAGGTTAATTGACTTAGATCCCAGGGTTCACGATATGCGGTGGTTAAAACTCACCTGATTAGTTCATAAGGGGTTCACAGGGATTATGAAAGGGTGCATGCAGATCGTTGATAAGAACGATCCAAGGGTTTTAAACACATGCTATTTTACTCTTAATAAACAAACACACTTACAACCAATCAGAAGACAACAAATCTTGGCCAATTAGAAGAGATAAAATGCGCATCTAAAATAATTAAAAACACACCCTGAAGTCTCTGCCGCTTTCGGATTCTACCCAAGGCAACTTTAGGTCAATATAACCATTAAGCCTTAATTGCCGAATGACCCCAAAAACTTTTAAAAATAAGTTTTAATTAATAAAAACTTATTTTAAAATGTTTATAAAATCCCAAAAAAATTTAAAAAGCAATATTAGGGATTTAAACACACTCAACATATGTACACACAATTATATGCAATATGACATGCATATGATCCTATCTACTTTGTGTGAGAGTTGGTAATAAGGTCTAGATCACTTCAATCAAGGAAGATGAAATAGTAGTGTAAGCTCTGGGGTTCTTTGGATTCTAGGTTAGACATAATTTTGTTACAATTTCCAAACTAGATGAACACTTATATAATATAGACTCAAGTGAGTCAAGAGTATAAGGTGCTTCAGCTTAAGGGTCTAGCAATGGCGATAAAGTCCTTAATGAACCTTCTATAGAACCCCGCGTGTCCCAAGAAATATTGCACATCTTTTAGAGATTTTGGTGGGGGTAGGTCATATATGACATCAATTTTTTATCTACCCACCTCGATCCCTTTGGATGACACTATGTGGCCAAGAACTACGCCCTCAGTTACCATGAAATGGCATTTCACCCAATTCAGCACTAAGTTCTTCTCCACACATCGGGCTAGTACTTTCTCAAGATTGGCTAAACATAGATCGAAAGTGGTGCTAAAAATGCTAAAGTCATCCATGAACACCTCCAGCCCTCTCTCAATCATGTCACTGGATAAGCACAACATGCACCTTTGAAAGGTCGCTGGTGCATTACAAAAGTCGAATGGTATACGTTTGTAGGCAAACATACCAAAGGGGAAAGTGAAAGTTATCTTTTTCTAATCAAGTACATCTACCTCAATCTAGTTATATCCGGAATAACCATCTAGGACGCAGTAGTAAGGGTGGCCCTCTTTTCTTTCAAGCATTTGATCTATAGATAGAAAATGGAAATGGTCTTTCCTAGTTCCTGCATTGAGTTTTCGACAATCAATGCCAACGCGCCACCCAGTGGTGGTATGTTAGGGAACTATCTCTCCCATGGAATTTTTAATCACTTTCATGCCCGACTTCTACGGAATGATTTGAATGGAGATCACCCACTTGTTATTCAAGATTGGATAGATAATCCCGGCATCCAATAATTTGATGATTTCGACCCTCACCACCTCTTTCATAGTGGGGTTTAGCCTTCTGTGCATTTCTCTCGAGGGCTTAACATCCTCCTCGAGGTGAATCTTATGAGTGAAAATTAGAGGTATTATCCCCTTTAGATCAGCTATACACCAACCAAAAGTACCCTGGTACTTCCTCAAGATCTTTAATAGCTTACCCCCGTACTCTTCTACTAAGCTAGAGGAGATAACAATAGTAAATGCCTCACCCTCTCCTAAGAAATCATATTTAACATTGGAGGGTAGTTTCTTCAACTTGAGTGTCGGTAATGTGTTGCTAGAGGGCACCATGCGTGCCTCCCTCGGCGGTAACTCTTTGAATCGAGAAATCCAACGTACGTCTACTGTGTCCTCGTCCAACGCTCTCTCATCAAGTAGCTCACTTAAATCCTCAACCTCTCTCTCAAACTTGGTATAAGTTATCTCGCTCTCATGACTAGACACTAAGCAAGCTTCTAAGGCGTCTCCATAAAAATTTTCCTTGATGTGCTCTTCTACGATCTCATCAATTAAACTCATCGCGTGAAGATCATCTTCTTTCCCTGCCTAATTGGCTATGTTGAAGATGTTAGTCTCTAATGTCATGTTCCCAAAAGTGAGTTGCATTGCCCATTTCGAGTATTAATTAGTGCGTTAGACGTAGCTGAGAATGGGCACCCAAGAATGATGGGAACATGGTTACTCGAGGCTAATGAGGGCTCTGTGTCCTAAGTGACAAAATCTATCAGGAAGTAGAAAGTGTCCACCTGGACTATCATATCCTCAACTATGCCTCTCGGTATCTTCACAGTTTGATCCGACAATTGGAGAGTGATCCTTCTGGGATTAAGTCCTCCCAGATCAAGTTGCCTATAAATTGAATAGGGGAGGATATTAACGCTTGCCCCCAAGTCGAGTAAGGCCTTTTTAATTTTATTCTCTCCAATGGTGCAGGAAATGATGGGTGCACTGGGATCTTTAAATTTAGGTGGGAGATCGTTAAGAAGAAATGAGCTCACTTTCTGTGATAGAAACACATTTTTCTTTACCTTCATCCTCCTCTTAACTCTCAATAAGTCTTTTATGACTTTTTCATAAGTTGGAATTTGCTTTATTGCATCGAGGAAAGGTAAGTTTAATTTCACATTTTTAAGCACTTCTAGCACTTCATCACGGGGGTCCCTTTTTAGGGAGGAACCAATCTTTAATTGAATGGCGCGGTGGATGGTGGCTTGAAAATTACCGCGGGCTCACTAGTGTCTTCTTTGTCACTCTCATTCAGGGGGATATCTTCGGCCTCTTTCGTGTCGAGCGAAGTCTCCTTATCTTTTGATGCATCATGTGGGGGAGGTGATAAATCAACAACTCTCCCACTACGAAGAGTGGTTACATCTTGGTAGTGCTCCACATGTTTTGTAAAGGTATATCTAACACTAGGTTGACCTTGGGGAGCTCTTTGGCCCTGGTCAGTAAACTTTCCCTTCTCTTGGATACTTAACGAAGATTGCAACTTTGAGATGTTCGAGTTCATCTCAGCGAGCATGCGAGCATATCTAGCATTGGTTACACTATGGGAGTTGATAAACTGGTTTATTGTATCCCTGAGGTTCCTCCGTGGTGGAGTAATATATAGAGCTGGAGGAGGTGGTGCTTGATGAAATTGAGGAGGGGGTGGAGGTGGGACAACCTCTGAATGTGGGTTCATCGCAGATTGTGGTTGTCCGTAGTTAAAACCATGGTGGTTTCTCCACAAAGGGTTGTACGAGTTCCCATGCGGGGCATTAAAATTTCCCTTGAACCCTCCTATAGCATCCATCTTCTCGGTGTGCATGGCTTTGTAGGCGAAAATCGTTGGGCATGCCTTTGTGGAATGAGCCACCTCACAGATAGCACACACCTTTTCTTTCGCGACACGGCTGGATCCGAAGATATCTCTTAATCGGCTATGAAGTAAATCTTTTATATCTCTCTGAAACTGATCGAATCAATGGTCTATTAAGGTATTAATATCCAATTGGTATAGACCGGATGTAGTCGGAGCTATAGATGCTTGTCTAAGCCGGACTTGGGTATTAGGATCAAATGTGTCCCATGCTTGAGTAGTCTCTACAACATACTTAAGATGGGCCTCAGCATCACCAGTATTTAATTACCAGAATGGTTGTTCACACATAGTTTGCACAAGTTGTTTGGAAGTCACTATCTACCCATTATGGAAGAAAGAGATCAAGTGGTGTTTTTCAAATCCAAGATGGGGGCATGCGTTTACCAAATCTTGAAATCGTTCCCAACACTTTTCAAAAGGCTCATTATCTTATCGTCAAAAAGCATGGATTTGAGTCTTGACAGAGTTGGTCTTGTACGGTGGGTAGAATTTTGACAGGAATTTGGATTACATATCCCTCCAAGAAATAATTGAGTTCGGGGGTAGAGACCATAGAATGGTATTAGCTTTATCCTTTAAGGAAAAAGGGAAAAGCTTTAGACAAATGACATCCTGCGTGCAAGTTTGGTCACTAAATGTCTCGCACGCATTTTCAAACTCTCTTATGTGAAGGTATGCTTTCTTCGAATCCATGCCATGGAAAGTAGGGAGAATCTATATCATCCCATTGCGGAAGTGGAATTGACCGTCATTATACGGAAGTAAAATGCAACCAGGGGTGACAATTCGTTCAGGAAAGAGTAAGTCTTTCACGGGACGATAGGGTGGATTTTCCTCTCCAGTGCCAAAACTAGCGGTGTCAGACATCGCTCTCTCTTCAAATGACTCGAAATCCTCACTCGGTGTCCTAGATGTGTGACTCAAGGATTGACTCAGGGTGTAACTAGCAATAGAGTTCATAGGAGAAGGAAGTGGAACCCAAAAATGTGGAAAGCGAGGCGTGTGGGGACTATCAGAATTATATTCAACAATTGGATTTTCGAGAATTCTGGTTGGAGTATTTTGAGGAGTTTGAGTATGTTTAAGATTTTACATTAAAGACTTTAGAGAGATGACTTTTTTTAATTTTTTTTAATTTTTGGTCTAAGCTTTCCCCAGTAACGGGGCCAAAAACTTGACGCGACCGCAAATCTGTCTAGTGTGCGTACTATGTAGGCTCAAGTGCAAGCCTGTCGCTCAAGTAATATCCCGATAAGTTGGGTATCGATCCTCAGGGAAAAAGGACGAACGAATTTGTGACGATGTTAGAAAGATTAAGAAATCCTAGCTTTGACTTTAAAAGAAACAAAAAGATGATTTGGGGGATGAAACAACTTCGACTAGATGCACATTTTAGAGTAAAAAATAATGAAATTAAGAAGTAATAAAATGCAACTATGCTAATTAAACGAAATGCTGATGATAAATGGATTAAGATTTAACTATGAGATGAGAATAGGAGGTTGGGTTACAATCCCCCACACCCTAGTAGTTCACTTCATAGGATACTAGATTCGGAAGTAAGATTTTAAATGAACCCAGTCTTTATTAACCCTAAGCATTCCATATATCAGGGATCGTATCCCACACCATATGAAATAAAAGGCAAGAATAAATCAGTGGCGCATTAATCGATACGTGCGTCGCACTCTTAAGCATCCCGATTACCTAGGGCGAACGAGATCAAAAGTCCTACAACGGTTGCAATAGTTACACAACACGATTCATCTAAGATTTTAATTCAAAAGTCTATTTCCCATTATGGTGAATTACATCGGGTGGGGTTCATGCACCCCAACCCTTAAAAACTTAGCCGGACATGTTGAATCTAATGAAAAACATAAAACCTAATGTGCATGGGTGCACAATTAGAAAGAGAATGGGTCTAAACATGCAAGCACTTATTAGAATATCAGGAAATAAGAAAAACATGGAAAGAAAAGTTAACCTAAAAGAATAAAAATGAAGAATGCAAACTTTGGAAGCAAAACCTTGAATTAATGGCTTAAAACTTGAATATTTGTTGAAAAAAGTGAAACCCTGGAGTTCTTGGGTGCAAGAACCCTCTAAAATTATAAAAAAACCTAGCTCCCTAACATCTGGTATCTAAAATAACTAAATACATCACGTATTAATAAGTTATCATCTCATGCACAACTCTATTTTTGAAATAAAAATTTTGACTTTCCGCCCTCCGAACGGGTTCGTATTGTCTATGCTTCACTGGGGCGAACTGGTTCGCTTTTCCAGTATTGCCAGGACTTTTGAGCTGGGAAATTTTTCTAACTCTTTTCTTCTCTTTTTTCATGATTTCTTCCCAACTTCAAACCTTCATAACTTTTCACTCGTAGCTTGTATTTGGACACCGTTTCTTCCTATGCGCTCATAGGACCATGAACTTCAACTTCTTCAGGGAGTCCATGTCCAGTACTGAGTGTGAAATTATGAAATTGCCCCTCAACTTTCCTTCTCTTGCTTTTCATCGTTCTTTATCGACTTTGAGTTTTCTCCTTTCTTCTCTTGAATGAATTTCCTAAAAAATGTATGAGAAGTACACAAAACTCGATGCACTGCATAGAAAAGGTTAGTAGAACTAATATGAAACAAATCAATAGACTTTACGTTACACGAGGTGATAAGAAACTCTAAATTAAGGGAATAAATACACAATATTTATTCCTAATCGACAACCCCTAAATAGTCCCGTTAGAGACAGGAACACCTCGTACGAGACAAATGTAACTCGTATGAACTGACTACTTAGTCAGGTGACTATTGGTTTGAGATTATGATGATAATTTGAAAATATTTAGACTTAGGCTTAAAAATAAATCGTTAAAGAGAAAAATACAAAGCAGTCACCAAACGGCCTTGTAAGAGGCACGAATACCTCGTATGGGATCAATGTAACTAGTAGAAACTGATCGCGTAATAGGAATTGAACGCATAGTCATGTGACTCCCAATTTAAGAATATGATAATAATTTGTAAAGATCTAGACTGAGGCTTAAAAATATTCTGTTAGAGGTTTAAAATAAAAAATAGAACCTAAACGTCCTCGTAGGGTACCAACGTAACTCGTAAGAACTGACCGCATAGTCACGGGACTCCCGATTTGAGAATATGATGATAATTTATAAATATCTAGACTTAGGCTTAAGAACAAGTCGTTAAAGAGAAAAAACCTTAAATAGCCCCAAATGGCACCGTAATAGACATGAACACCTTGTCTAGGACCAATATAACTTATGGGAACTGACCGCATAGTCACGGGTCTTCCAGTTTGAAAATATGATGATAATTTTCACATATATAGACATAATATTAAAAACATGTCATTAAGGGGCAAAAACGCAAAGCAACTACCAAATGTCCCCGTAAGAGGCACAAACACCTCGCACGGGACCAATGTAACTTGTAAGAAATGACCGCATAATAGAAAGTGATCGCATAGTCGCGGGACCCCCAATTTAAGAGTATAAAGAAAATTTACAACTCTCTAAATTAAGGCTTAAAAACATGTCGTTAGAGGTTTAAAACACACAATAGCCCTCATACGGCCACGTAAGGGACACGAACACCTCACAGGGAGCAAAGTAACTCCTAGGAACTGACTCCACAGTCACAAGACTCCCGATTTGAGAATCTGATGATAATTTATAAATATCTAGAATTAGTCTTAAAAACATGTCGTTAAAGGGCAAAAGCCCCAAATGCTCCCTAAGAGACGAACACCTTGTACGGGACTAATGTAATGCGTAGGAATTGAGCTCATAGTCAAGAGATTATCGGATTGATTACATGATGACAAATTGCAAATATTTAGACTTAGTCTTAAAAACATTGCATTAAAGGAAAAAAATGCAAAGCAACCACCAAACGGCCCCATAAGAGCTACGAACGCTTCGCACGGGACCAATGTAACTCGTGGAAACTGGTCGCATAATAGGAACTCACCGCGTATTTGTAGGACTCCTGGTTTGATAATATGATAAACAATTTCAAATGTATATACTTAGGCTTAAAAACATGTCATTAGAGGTTTAAACCTAAAATAATCCACAATTGACCTCGTAAGAGACACGAACCCCTCTCACGGGACCAACGTAACTCGTTGCAACTGACCGCATAGTGATGGGAGTCCCAATTTGAGAATATAATGATAATTTCTAAATATCCAGACTTAGGATTAAAAATATGTCATTAAACAATAAAAATCCAAAATAGCCCCCAACGACCCCGTAAGAGACATGAACATCTCACACGACACCATTGTAACTCGTAGGAAATGTCTGTATAGTAACGGGACTGTCGGTTTCAAAATTTGACGATAATTTGCAAATATTAAGACTTAGTCTGAAAAACATGTCGTTAAAGGGAAAAACACAACGCAACCACCAAATGGCCTCGTAAGAGACACGAACACCTCGCACGAGACTAATGTAATTCGTAGAAACTTACAGCATAGTAGGGAATTATCACTAGTCATGGGACTCCCGGTTTGAGAATATGACAAAATTTGTAAAGCTCTAGATTGAGGCTTAAAAACACATCGTTAGAGGTTTAAAATAAATAACAACCCACAAACGGCCTCGTAAGAGACATGACCACCTCGTATGGGACAAATATAACTCATAGGAACCGGTTGCGTAGTCACGAAAATCTTGATTTAGAATATGGTGATAATTTTTAAATATCTATACTTGAGCTTAAAAATATGTTATTTAAGGGATAAAACCCAAAACAACCCCCTAACGGCCCCGCAATCGATGCGAACACCTCGCTCGAGACCAATGTAACTCATAGAAATTGATCGCATAGTCACGGGACTCCCGATTGGAGAATATGATGATAATTTGTAAATATTTAGACTTAAGCTTAAAAACATGTCATTAAAGGGGAAAAAATAAAAATAAAAAACCACCAAATACCCCATTAAAGGTACGAACACCTTGCATGGACCAATGTAGCTCATAGGAACTGACCGCGTAGTCACGAGAATCCTAGTTGGAAAATATGATGAAAAATTATAAATATCTAGATTAAGTCCTAAAAGCATGATGCAAAGGTGTAAAACCCAAAATAACCCCCAAATGGCACGTAAGTAAGATGAACACCTCTCATGGGACAAACATAACTTGTAGAAATTGGCTATATAATCATGGGACTCCTGGTTTGAGAATATGATGACAATTTGTAAATATCTAGACTTAGGCTTAAAGACATGGCGTTAATGGTCGAAGTCCAAAATAACCCCCCAAATGGTCCCGTTAGAGACATGAACACCTTGCAGTGGGCCAATGTAACTCGTAGGACTTGATCGCATAGTCACAAGACTTAGGCTTTGACAATTTGATGATAATTCGCTAATATTTAGACTTAGGCTTAAAAACATATCGTTAAAGGAGAAAACGCAAAGCAACCACCAAATAGCCCAGAAAAAGGCACGAACACCTCTCATGGGACCAATGTAACTCGTAGTATCTGATCGCATAGTCACAAGACTCCCGGTTCGAGAATATGACAAAGTTTAAAACCTAAAATAGCCCCCCAAAGGCCCTGTCAGAGACACGAGCACCTCGCACATGACCAACATAACTCGTAGGAACTAGCTGCATAGTCACGGGACTCCCAATTTGAGAATTTGATGATCATTTTTAAATATCTAGACTTGGGCTTAAAAATAGTAATTAAATGGTGAAAACCCAAAACGTCCCTCAAACGACCCGGTAAGAGACATGAACACCTAGCACGGAATAATGTAACTTGTAATAACTGACCACGTAGTCTCGGGACTCCTAGTTTGAGATTATGATTATAATTTGTGAATATTTAGACTTAAGTCTAAAAACAAGTCATTAGAGGGTGAAAACGTAAAATATCCACCAAACGGCCCTCTAAGTGGCATAAACACTCGTATGGGTCAAATGTAACTCGTAAGAACTGATCGCATAGTCATGAAACTCCGAGTTTGAGAATATGATAAAAATTTGAAAATATTTAGACTTAGTTTTGAAAACATGCCGTTAGAGGTTTAAAACTCAAAATAACCTCCCAAATAGCCCCGTAAGAGACATGAACACCTCACACGGGACCAACCTAACTCATAGAAACTCAGCACATAATCAAGGGAATCTCGATTTGAGAATATGATGATAATTTACAAATATCTAGAATTAGGCTTAAAACATGTTGTTAAAGGTCGAAAACTCAAAATAACCCCCAAATGGCCCCGAAAGAGACATAAACACGTCGCACTAGACCAATGTAACTCATAAGAACTGACCGGGTAGTAACGGGACTACAGTTTTTAGAGTATGATAAAAAAATTAAATTTTAATACTCAGGCTTAAAAAAATGTCGTTAAAGAGGAAAAATACAAAATATCACTGGCCATGTGAGAGGCACGAACACCTCTCACGAGACCAATAGCTTACAAGAACTGACCGCCTAATCACAGGACTCCTGATTCGAGAATATAAAGGAAACTTACAAATCTCCTAACTTAGGCTTAAAAACTTGCCAGAAGAGGTTTAAAACCCAAAATATCCCTCAAAACGGTCCCGTAAGAGACACGAACACCTCGCATGAGACAACGAAACTCGTAAAAACTGATCGCATAGTCATGGGACTTCCGGTTGGAGAATTATCTAGACTTATGCTTAAAAACATGACGCTAAAGGGTGAAAATTAAAAATATCCCCCAAACGATCCCATAAGAGACACGAACACTTCGCACAAACCAATGTAACTCACAAAAATTGATCGTGTAGTCACGGGACTCCCAGTTTGACAATATGATGAAAATTTGCAAATCTTTGGACCTCGGCTTAAAACCATGTCGTTAGAGGTTTAAAACCCAAAACAACTGACATGAACACCTCGTACGATACCAACCTAACTTGTAAGAACTAACTAAATAGCCACAAGACTCTTGATTTGAGAATATGATAATAATTTCTAAATATCTAAACTTTGGCCTAAAAACATATCGTTAAAGCGTAAAAACCCAAAATATCCCCCAAAAGGCCCGAAAAGAGACACTAACACATCGCATGAGACCAATGAAACTCGTAGGAACCGACCTCGTAGCCACGGGACTGCCAATCTGAGAATATGATGAAAAATTATCAATTTTTAGACTCGATCTTAACAACATGTTGTTATTGGGACAAAATGCAACTTTGCCACCAAACTACCCCAAGAGGTAGGAACATCTCTTGGGACCAATGTAATTTTTAGAAACTAATCGTGTAATCACATGACTCCCGGCTTGATAATATGATAAAAATTTGGCAAAACCTTAGATTTAGGCTTAAAAACATTCCATTAGAGGTTTAAAACCCCAAATGACATCGTAAGAGAGACGAAAACCTCGCATGGGACCAATACAACTCGTAAGAACTGACCGCATAGTCACGGGACTGCAGTTTTGATAATATTATGATAATTTGTAAATATCTTGACTTAGGCTTATAAACATGTTGTTAAAGGGAGAAACCCAAAACATTCCCCAAATGGCTCCATAAGAGACACGAACACCTCGCACAGGACCAGTGTAACTCGTAGGAACTGATCGCATAGTCATGGGACTCTAGGTTTGAGAATATGAGGATAATTTGCAAATATTTAGACTATCTTAGAAACATGTCATTAAAGGGTGAAAACATAAAGCATTCGTAAGAGGCATGAACACCTCGCACGGGACCAATATAACTCATAAAAACTGATTGCATAATAGCAACTGAATGCGTAGTCACAGGACTCCCAGTTTGAGAATATGATGAGAATTTGCAAATCTCTGGAGTGAGGCTTAAAAATATTTCATTAGAGGTTTAAAACCTAAAACATAACCCAAACGACCATGTAAGACATACAAACACCTCACAAGGGACAAACATAACTCGTAGGAACTGATCGCATAGTCACAGGACTCTGCATTTAAGAATATGACGATAATCTATAGATATATAGACTTAGGTTTAAAAACATGTGGTTAAAGGGGAAAAAATCCAAAACATCCCTCAAACGTCCCTGTAAGAGATACAAACACCTCATACGAGACCAATATAACTAGTAGGAACTGATTTCTTAGTCACGGGACTCCCGACTTAAAAATATGATGATAATTTGAAAATATTTAGATTTAGGATTAAAAATATGTCGTTAAAGAGCGAAAACACAAAGCTATAACAAAATAACTCTGTAAGGGGCACGAACACCTCGCATGGAACCAATTTAACTCGTAAAAAATAACCAAGTAATAGGAACTGATCGTGTAGTCATGGGACTCTCGATTTGAGAATTTGATAAAAAAATTTATTGAGGCTTAAAAGCATGCCGCTAGAGGTTTAAAATAAAAAACAACCCCCCAAATAGCCCCATAAGACCATAGGGACCAACGTAACTCGTAGGAACTGACTGAACAGCCAGGGGACTCCCGCTTAAATAATATGACGATAAATTATAAACATCTAGACTTAGTCTTAAAAATATGTCGTTAAATGGAAAAAATCTAAATAACCCCATAGGAGACACGAGCACCTTGCATGAAACAAGCGTGACTCATAGGAAATGATCGCATAGTCATGAAACTCTCAGTTTGAGAAAATGATGATAATTTGTAAATATTTAGACTTAGACTGCAAACCATGTCGTTGATGGTGAAAAAGAAAAGTAGCCACCATGCGAACTCATAAGAGGCACGTGCACCTCACACGGGACCAATGTAACTCGTAGAAACTGACTACATAATAAGATCTAGTTGTGCAGTCACGAGACTCCCGCTTTGAGAATATGATAAAAATATGCAAATCTCTAGACTGAGTCTTAAAAACATGTCGTTAAAGGTTTAAAGTCCAAAACAACCCCCAAATGGCCTTGTAAGAGACACGAATACCTCTTACGATACCAACGTAACTCGTAGAAAATAACCACATAGTCACGAGACTCCCAATTTAAGGATATGATATTAATTTGTAAATATCTTGACTTAGGCTTAAAAATATGTTGCTAAAGGGCAAAAATCTAAAATAGCCCCCAAACGGCCCCGTAAGAGATATGGACACCTCGTACGGAACCAATGTAACTCGTAGGGGCTATCATGTAGTCACATAACTCTCGGTTTGAGAGTTTGATGATAATTTGTAAATTTTTAGACTGTCCTAAAAATATATCGTTAAAGGCCAAAAATACAAAGCAGCCACCAAACAACCCTATAAGAGGCACATACACCTGGCACGAGACCAATGTAATTCGTAGGAACTAATTGCATACTCACGGGACTCCCAGTTTGAAAATATAAAGAAAAATTGCAAATCTCCAAATTGAGGCTTAAAAACATGACGTTAGAGATTTAAAACCCAAAACAACCCCCCAAAATCCCCGTAAGAGACATGAACACCTCGCATGGGACCAACATATTGTAGAAATTGACGGCATAGTACGGGACTCCCGATTTGAGAATATGACGATAATTTGTAAATATCTAGACTTGGGCTTAAAAACATGTTGTTAAAGGGCGAAAATCCAAAACAGTCCCCAAACGACCTCATAAGAGCACGATCACCTCGTCGGGGACCAATGTAGCTCATAAGAACTGACCGCATAATCATTGGGCTCCCGATTTGAGAATATTATGATAATTTATTAATATTTAGACTTATGCTTAAAAACATGTCGTTAAAGGGCGAAAGTGAAAAACCACCACCAAATGCGTCCATTAGAGGTTTACACCAGGTAGATTGTTTATTTATTGTTGTTGCTGACATTCGAGATTGTTATTTTTGATGTGTTTTGGCCATGCGGGAGTGATGGTCGAACAAGTTAGTTTTCATGTATAAACATATGAGTCATTGTCGGAATTTTTAAAAAATTATAAAGAGTTATCGATACGATTAACTAATATATTTAGATATTTTATTTTACTATAATCTTATTTTGACTTGTTTATTGATTGCAGGTTATTTACAAGGATTTGAAGAAATAAGTTTTTTGTAACACCCCGTATTTTTGTGCATTTAATATTTAATTATTTCGGGAATTTTAAATTACTTGTGTGTTGTAATTTTAATTGAATTAATTATGGCAATATATATATATATATATATATATATATATATATATATATATATATATATATATTTAATTATTAATCGGGGAGTGAATGGTTAATATTTAGGGAAATTTATTTACTAAGTGAACAGTAATAAGTTAATTACGTCATTTCGGGTATTAATGACGGGGTATACACTTATCTCAGCCGGGAGTCGGTATAGACTAAATTGGGTGTGAGATAAGGATTTTTATAAATTAATTCAGACACAAATTCTGAGTGCGCGGTTGAGTCCGGATGGGTCGAGATAGTCAGAAAAGAGTACCCGGGGGTAGTAATTGGGTCTCGGGGCATTTTTGGGCATAACCGGGCCCACACGGGGTGATTTGGGCTATTTTAATTTAGCCCATTAGGCTAAAAACGGGATTTTTGTTTTTAAATCTAAACCTAAGAAAAGGAAAATGAGCAGCCAACACAATTCTAACCTAGGGCTTGAGAGGGAGATTGGGGAAAAACGATCAAAAGCCAAATTGGGGATTTTGGAGCAAAATCAAGGGGCTACGACAACGGATCAGACCCTACGAACGATTTCAGGCAAGTGGTTAACTGTTTTTACTCCTAAAGCATGATATACAATTCATATTTTAGTGATGTGTATACTAAAATTCGTTTTGGGGATAAATGGGTACAAAAAGGGGGGTTTGTTAATGGAACCATTGAATGGAATTTAAGGAAAGAATTAGTTGTGATATATAATTCTGAGTATGATTATCTAGTTTGAATGAGAAAAATCGGAATATAAAAGGATGAAATTTAAATTTTAAATTGGGATTGTACCCTAGAAATTTTGTGTTCTTGAGTGGGTCAAGATTCATAGTGTTAATGATGTTAAAAGGTTTAGATGATATTTTTAGTTCATGAATAATGATATAAGATGATTAAAACGCTGATTTGACATTAGTTTTTGAGGAAAAGAAACCTTAAACCTCGTTAATGGTGGAAATTTTCGTGGGGAAGAAGAGTTGTCACGAAGGGATCGATCGATCGATTGATCGGGGGCCATCGATCGATCGACGATGGGAAATTTTGGGCAGTTCGGCCAGGTTGTTTATAATGAGGATTTTATTTAAGTTTTAATTCCCTTAATTTTATTTGGTGAGAAATTTATATGGGACACATATTTCCTTAACAATTATAGGATGACATAATTGGGTTTAGGAGGGTGTGAACGGTATGTCAGGAGATGAACGAATTTGGAGAAATAATTCAATTATCGATATTGGGCCGAGGAATGATATTCGGGTATTGTAATTGGGTGACACTACATTATTAAAGGAATTTAGGCGAAATATTTGATTATGGACCAAGTGGGTGAGTCCGGGTATGTTAATAATTATAGGCAAATATAATTGGGAAAATTATAGAAATAAAGGTGTGACACATTATAAGGGAAAATGTGAGTATGATATTATGAGATGTAAATTGGACCAAGTGAGCGAGTCCAGGTATGTTGGTTAAGTGACATTTAAGTATTAAATTAATTATTGACAGAAAGTAATTAGTTTGGAGTCGAAACATAGACTCGGGAAATGTTGAGGTACGGGCCAAGTGAGAGAGTCCGGGGATAATGGTTGGGTGACACCAAGTTATTAAATTAATAAGCGTGATAATTAATTTAATTAGAGTCGGATTGTAGACTCGATTAGGATTAAATTAATAAATATGATAATTAATTTAATTAGAGTCGGATTGTAGGCTCGAGTAGGATTAAATTAATAAATGAAATAATTAATTTAATTAGAGTCTAATTGTAGACTAGGGTATGATTAAATTAATAAATGTGATAATTAATTTAATTAGAGTCGGACGATAGACTCGGGGAGGCATTAAATTAATAAGTGTGATAATTAATTTAATTGGAGTCGAACCATTGGCTCAGGGAAAATATTATATAAATTGAGGTATGAGTTAAATATATTAGAGTCGGACCATAGACTCGGAAAGACGATTAATTATTAAGTGAGAAAATTAATTACGTTGAGTCGGGCCACAGACTCGGGAAATTTCGGGCAGTGTACGGGATATTTTGAGTACACGGTAAAGCCGGGGTTTATATTTTATATATACGGTTCAGTGATAGTATATATATACGTGTTTATATTGTGTGTGATATTAAATACCAGTGACTAGATATTTATTCAATTTAAATACTCTAATGCTATCAAGGGAGGTTGCGCGATATGGGTGGATCCCCTAGCTTGAGGAGTAGGGAGAGTATATCCCCAGGTCATAGCGTCCGGTATATATGGGTGAGGGATTTATCTCACTTTAAGGGAAGGAATATGACCGCCTCCACTACGTTTATATTTTGGGTCAGGTTGGTGAGCGATTCCAACTTGGGAAACTAGGTTTTGTGAGCACACCTAGTGAGATAGCATTTTAGAGGAAATCATCCGGTGAGCATATACTTGAAAGGATGGATACAAGTATGATATATGTGTGGATGTTAGTAAAGGTACGTATAATATGGTAGCAAATATTATATGTAGGAGATAATACAGTGTGTGATGTATTTACTTTATATAACTCGGGTTACAGTTATATGCTGTTAATTGATGAGAAATTAATTAAGTTAATCATTTGTGGAAATAATACAGAGTGTGACGTATTAAATTTATATAACTTGTGTTACGGTTATATGATATTCATTAAGAAGGAATTAATTAAGTTAATCGTGAAATAACTTATAATTCAGGAAATCATTATACTCGGGTTAGAGTAGTATGGCAAAGGAAGGTTATACCAGGACTAGTTTGACGGGGTAGCACAACTAGGTGGGGTTAAGGTAACCGATAGGTGTGCACAATAGTGGAGGGGTGAGAATGTCCACAAGGGAGTGCGACACTAACTTATATATGAAACGCATTCATGCATTTTTAAAAACTGCAGTTAATTCACTTGCTAAATATTTTCAAAATGTTTTGGGTTCTAATTCTTGCTATAAAACTATTTTTCAAAACCTTTTAGGTGTCCAGCCACAGGGACGCCAGGATTGATATTCTATTCCAGGGACACGGAGCTATGGCATATGTGGATGCTAGAGGGAGTTTGGATTAGACGAATCATTCATTCATTCATTCCTGGAGTAGGAATTACTCATCAGTTCCAGTTTTATTTAGGGCATGTCGCCCAGACCTTCAGTTCAGTTTTTAGATTTGTTTTATTCCGATGTTGAAAATTGTATTGGATTATTTTACTTTGGTGGTCGATGGTTTATTCGGCATGTTGTGAAATTAATTATTTCAGTTGAGTTTTATTCAGTTGTGTGAATGGTTTATATTTATTTCCGCATGCACTGTTTTGTTTAATTAAAAAGTTAAAATTGGCACCAGCTTTTGGAATACTAGGTGGTTAGTAAGTTTTAAAAAGTTTTCGACACTGATGCTAAGGATGATCCAACTGGGATTTCTGTTTTAATTTGGTATAGGACTGATCACCCTGTATTTTATTAGGCGGGGTGTCACAGATGGTATCAGAGCATCAGGTTCTAGTGTCCTTAGGATCTGTGTGGCTTTTCACGTTTCGTCTTAGCAATCTTTGAGATAGAGCCCTATTATAGGATTGTTGTATTCTCATACGTACGCACATATACGCCCTTCTGCGAAATTTATATTTGAGAGTGAACTCATACAAATTCGATTCTCATTCCGGATGACGCCCAGGAGAGAGAGAGCAGCTAGGGCAGCAGGGGGAGATGAGAGAGACTCTTCAGGGGAAAGAGTTACCGCAGCAACTTCCAGAGATGATTTTGGCAGCACAAGTAACGGAACTAGTGGCGCAGGCAGTTGAAACGACGGTGGTCGCAACGGCAGGGTACTTTCCACGAGATGAGACTCACGCGGGGTCGTTGGGGTGGAAACAAGAAAGATAGGTTATTTTTTTGTGGGAACCCACCAGAGTTGCGAGAGGGTCCAGATGTAGTGCTATCTTGTCAAGGAAGAGAGATATCCAGCATTACCAACGCATGGGAGATTGCGATGAGGCGCGGGAGCAAATGTTAACCACTTTTAGTTTAGTGGGAGCAGCGCTACAGTGGTGGGAGTCGATCACCACAGTTGATGAAAGGGACACACTAGCTATTGCAGGGATTTGGGTGCGGTTCGACCGCACGTATTTTTCCTCCAGCGGTTAAGACCGAAATGATGAGAAAATTTTGTGAGGTGACTCAAAGGGGACCGTTCAGTGGCCGATTACTAGGAATAATACACTCGTTGGCAAAATTTTATACCATATGAGGAAAGCAAGGAAAAGAGAAAGAAAGCAAAGTTTATGGATGGGTTAGTCTAGAGAATCAGATAACATTTAATTGGTAAATACGCATTAGTAGCTTATACTGATGTCGTTAACGCAGCACTCCGGCACTGTCGGGAATATCGCTTCCACGCGAAAGGAAGCGGGAGGAGAGTGGAAACTAGCCAGTCAGATAAGGCAGGAGGGAACAATACCAGTAGGGTATCCCAACAACAGACTGGGGGAGATTAGGGGCAGGATTTCCGACAGGAAAATCATGCCAAACGATTTGGAACTGGAGGCTATCGACAGGATGGCCAGGATTTCCAACAAGGTCGGTATGGAAAGGACCAGTAGCAGGGTGAATGTATTAGAAGGTGTTTCGTTTGTGGGAAAAGCGAGACACATGAAGAGAGTTGTCTTAAGAGAGGCAGAGGTTAACTACAGGACGAGGTCCTGTTTTAATTTGGTATAGGACTGATCACCCTGTATTTTATTAGGCGGGGTGTCACAGATGGTATCAGAGCATCAGGTTCTAGTGTCCTTAGGATCTGTGTGGCTTTTCACGTTTCGTCTTAGCAATCTTTGAGATAGAGCCCTATTATAGGATTGTTGTATTCTCATACGTACGCACATATATGCCCTTCTGCGAAATTTATATTTGAGAGTGAACTCATACAAATTCGATTCTCATTCCGGATGACGCCCAGGAGAGAGAGAGCAGCTAGGGCAGCAGGGGGAGATGAGAGAGACTCTTCAGGGGAAAGAGTTACCGAAGAAACTTCCAGAGATGATTTTGGCAGCACAAGTAACGGAACTAGTGGCGCAGGCAGTTGAAACGACGGTGGTCGCAACGGCAGGGTACTTTCCACGAGATGAGACTCACGCGGGGTCGTCGGGGTGGAAACAAGAAAGATAGGTTATTTTTTTGTGGGAACCCACCAGAGTTGCGAGAGGGTCCAGATGTAGTGCTATCTTGTCAAGGAAGAGAGATATCCAGCATTACCAACGCATGGGAGATTGCGATGAGGCGCGGGAGCAAATGTTAACCACTTTTAGTTTAGTGGGAGCAGCGCTACAGTGGTGGGAGTCGATCACCACAGTTGATGAAAGGGACACACTAGCTATTGCAGGGATTTGGGTGCGGTTCGACCACACGTATTTTTCCTCCAGCGGTTAAAACCGAAATGATGAGAAAATTTTGTGAGGTGACTCAAAGGGGACCGTTCAGTGGCCGATTACTAGGAATAATACACTCGTTGGCAAAATTTTATACCATATGAGGAAAGCAAGGAAAAGAGAAAGAAAGCAAAGTTTATAGATGGGTTAGTCTAGAGAATCAGATAACATTTAATTGGTAAATACGCATTAGTAGCTTATACTGATGTCGTTAACGCAGCACTCCGGCACTGTCGGGAATATCGCTTCCACGCGAAAGGAAGCGGGAGGAGAGTGGAAACTAGCCAGTCAGATAAGGCAGGAGGGAACAATACCAGTAGGGTATCCCAACAACAGATTGGGGGAGATTAGGGGCAGGATTTCCGACAGGAAAATCATGCCAAACGATTTGGAACTGGAGGCTATCGACAGGATGGCCAGGATTTCCAACAAGGTCGGTATGGAAAGGACCAGTAGCAGGGTGAATGTATTAGAAGGTGTTTCGTTTGTGGGGAAAGTGAGACACATGAAGAGAGTTGTCTTAAGAGAGGCAGAGGTTAACTACAGGACGAGGTCCTGGATGTACAGTCACTAAAGCAAGTAATGGGTGCATTCGGACAGGGAGGAGCTGCTCCGGAACCCGAGAACCAGCCATTGCAGCTGGAGTATAGAGGTAATTATTTTTACCATAGGGGAATGGGTTATATATTTTGAGTGACAAAGAGGATGTCACGGCATAAGACTTATTTTTCACTAGAGTTCACAGGTGAGTCGAACTTAGTGGGCGCGTTGGCGGTAGCAGCCATAGTATGTGGATAAATTTTTCGTAGGGTAGCGGAATTCCTTGGTGTTATTCACGGGAGAGTGGAGGTGTACACCGAGTGATTATTTAAATTTTGCGAAGAGTTATTACTTTCAAGAATTTTGGGAGTAGGGTTGATAATATTTCCTAAATATCGGCTGGATAGCGATGGAATTTAACTATTGTGGATGGTGGTGTAAAATTTTGGTGTTCGCGACACCAGGGTAGGGTTGGTACTAGGTATCACCGGAGAGGGCGTATAGCCTATATATATGTGGATATATATGTTGTATTGCGTGGTGCGATAGCACATAGTGAGGTTTTGTGTTCTCACATTTTATCCCGATAAGTGGGGATGTTTACTGAAGTGAATCAGGGTGGTTAGATTTATTTTTGAGCAAAGAGAGATAGCTCGGGGTTTATTTTGCGCAAGGACTAGTGACAGTAAGGGCACGATATTTTATGTTGTCCTTGGTGACATGAAAGTAAGCTTATATACTTTTGTGTTGAGAGACAAGAGTTTTGCGGGAAGATGTTTGAACGTTAATACATGGGTTAGGTACATGGGCAGTAAATATATGTATGTATATATATATATATATATATATATATATATATATATATATATATATATATATATATATATATATATATATATGTGTGTGTGTGTGTGTGTGTGTGTGTGTGTGATATGACTACGGGTTCGAAGTTATATTACGGGTTACGACTAGCATAGTCGGGTAACTTTCGTGCGGTAGAGTGCGGGGATAGGGTGTATGGGCACCCGGGTTAATTAAGACAAATTTTTTGCGGTTAAGCGCGTGTGTAGGGTGTATGGGCGCCCTGGCAAATTTTAAATGCAAACTTGTGTAACGTATGTGATTAGGCATAAATTCTTCACATTTATCCCCTTAATTTCGGTATTTTTGTGATCCCGTGCGGTGTAAATAGCTTGGATTTATCTCATATCTATGATACTAACCCTTTTTGGCAAGTATTTCATATTTTGTGTATTTCTTATGTGTTTTACAGATATTTCATGCAAGAAAGATGGAAAAGAGAACTCAAAATAGTGAAAGAAACCAAGAATCGGGGAGTTGAAGGGCATTTTCGTAATTTTTCAGCCTTATTCCGGAGGTGGGGACAATTGGAAAATTGAATAGCTTTCAATTACAAGAACGCTGGAAAAAACGGCACCTCAATCCGAGTTAGGGTGAAGAAGTTATGCCCATTTGAAGTTGAGAAGAAATCCAATAAAAAAGCTGTCAGACCCGAACCGAACCGAACCGAAGCTGAGGAAAAAGAACCGGTCCACCCATTTGCCACGCACCAGATCCGTTACGAAATTAGCCACGCTCCAGATCCGTTACAAAATTAGTCACGCTTTCTAAGTGTGACAAATTGGCAGATGCGGGATTTTTATTTTGTGCTTATCTTTTAGCCAAAAGAGTTTTATGTTTTGAGGACTCTTCTAAACGACCTCTAGCCTATATATTTAGTCATTAGGACTCTTTTTATTCAGATTTCATTGATGTAAAAGCTCCATAACAAGTAGGAACATCTAGGAGAAAAATTCACATATTTTGCACCATTAATTCAAGAGCTTTTCCAGTTTTTCTTCAATCTTTGATTTCTTCTTACATGTTCACTTTTATTATTATTCACCATGTTAGGCTAGATTTTTAAAGGTTGGGATGCATGAACCCAGCCTGATGTGTTAGTGCGTGCGTATAAAATTAATCCGCTGAATTTAGTGATTGATTATGACCGTATTGCGTAGTTACACAACAATTGTAGATCTTTATATCTCGTTTGCCTCTGGGTACTCATGATGATTTAGAGTGCAATTCGAGTGCTACTATCGCCATACTGATTTCCTCATCCTCAGATTAAGTATGACGCGGGCTTGAACCTCGTATACATAATGCTTGGGAGTATTAAATTCCGGATCAAATTAATCAGTTAAATTTACGATTAGTTTTATACCATCAATACTCTAGGGTTGGGGGATTGTATGTCTACCTTAATTTTTCCAATTAGTTTTAGTTAACTTCTTTATTTTTCCCTTTTTCCTTTCTCACTCAATCATCATCTTTTACACTTTATTTTTTGAAATAATAAATCAATTAAAATCTATCAAACATTCCCTGTGGATTCGATACCCAGACTCTCCACTATACTCCGCAAGAGTGTAGTTAAAGTTTAGGTTTTTTTTTTGTATTGTGGTTGGAAGCCGACAACAACGACTAGCGTATTTACACGGACGCTCGGTTTTCGACTCAATCAAAAAATGGCGCCATTGCCGGGGAGTGTTTTGTTATAGATTATAATTGCTTTACTATTTCGCAAGATATTTTTTTTTTTTTTTGGGTTGCACAATTGAGCGCCAAGAAACGTTGAATCCTTAGCCGCACACCTCTTTACGTGGATTGTCCGTTTACAAACTATTCGGTAATCATGTCTTTTTATAATGAGTTCGGTAATTATAATGGTTCATATGGGAATAGTTTTCAATTTTTTTATTTTCAAGAATCTCCGCCTCAACCTATTAAAATGGGTGAGTGGCTTTTAATTCATGAACATGAAAGGCTTGAAAATAAATATCGGGAAAAAAATCGTTTTTGGGAGAAAGAGTTGGATGCATTATTCGAATCCAATGACGACTTTTCTTCCGAGGTTATAGAGCCAAGGAATCATACTTTGGAAGAAAGAATGCTTTTTCTAATCAAACAAGTACTCGATTTTCTTTCCACCCAAAGTGCAATGGATGTTGGTCTTGTTACGAAAATGATCTCACTTTGCGATGAGATACGTTCTAATTTAGAAAACAAAGAGGAGGTTGAGACTTGTGTGTCACCTCAAATTTTTGAAGAACATCTCATTGAAAGTGAGTCTTGCTCCCTTCAAATTCAATCTCCTAGTGATGATGAATCACTTGAGATTGAGTTTATTTCATCACCATTTTCGTTCACCGTTATTGAACCATTAGATGTACCGCTAGATTCCTATGAGTCGGTTGAAAATTCTGAAACGTTTACACCTTTTACCGACAAAGACACTTTGCTAGAATTGCTTTCTAATATGGACTCTTCCTTTCTGTGTGCCCCTCTCCCCATACTACTTGAAAAAGATTTGGGAGGTGATTATATTTTTCTTGGATCTCAATTGTGCTTGTCCCACCTAGCACCCACACCCCCCATCATCCCGTTAAATTTTTTAATTGGTGATGGTTCATTTTTTCCATCTCACACATGCCTTCCGTTGTTCAAACGGAATCCTTATTTTTCGGGAGGCATGCATCCTAGTGAGGGTACACCATTAATCCCTCAAAGTCATATTGTATTTTGGGTGGACCCTCAAATTTTTCGACTTCTAGTGTATAACTTATTAGAATGTGAAAATCGTAGCTTGTACAATAGTTAACTTATTTTTTTTTAGTTTAGAGTTTTTGTTATTCTTTTTGTTATGCTTGGTTCTAACATGTTTGTAGATTCAATGGACTCGTACTTTTTGGGGATCGCTCCATTTTGGGTAATATCTTTCTTTTCCACTCTTTATGTTGTGTTCTTGATTCGCATTGAGGACAATGCAACATTTAAGTTAGGGGGTGTGGGATATTCTTCCCGTTTATTGTTTAGATTTATTGATTCGATCACATGTTCTTTCCAAGAGTGTTTTTTTTAGAAAATAAAAAAAATTGAAATTTTTTGAAAAAAAGCCAAAAATATTTTTCTTCAAAATAAATAAAGATTGGAATTTAAAAGCTTCAAAAATGTCACAAATATTTTGTCTCAAGTTGTAAAAATCAAATGCACAAAGCCGAAATTGACCAAAGATAGAAATTGTGCGAAAATTGACGACTTAACGAATAAGTGTGGAGATGAACAAAACCCGGTGAGATTTCGAGCCTATCGATCTTTTTGAGTTTTTAAATCAATTCGAGTTAATGGTTAACTCATAGTTCTAATTCAGCGTTTTACAAAAGTCGTTGATGATCTCTATTTTATTATTTTGATTGCTTATGGAAAAGGGAATGTTGTCTCGAAATGCGCGCTACAAATCTCTAAATTAAATTAATCTCGAGACGCATATGGTAATTAATAAGTAATTCGGACAATGAAGTAGGCCATCGTTTGTTATCCAAAAATATTAGCCATAAAAAGATGTGAAAAATTATCCCTTGGATAACCCAATTGTGTCGAATAAAATTTATCCTTTTCATTTGGTAACCCGAAAAACCCAAATAGCCCGGAATTGTGAAAAATGGAAAAAGTCATAATTTAAGTCCGAAAAGTGCAACAAAAAGGGGCAAGAAAAAAAATAGAAGAATGCTCAACAAAAGTCAGCAAGAAAATAAAAGTGTGAAAAAAATAGAAAAAGAAGAGAAAATGAGCAATAGCCCAAAAAAAAACACACTAACGGACATCATAAGAAAAATTTCCAATTTCGAATTTCCCAACCATTTCCATGTTACCCAATTACACCTTAAACCCGAAAAAGTCCTAACCGAGTTCGAATTGCGAAATTGGTTATCGCGTGGAGAGTTAAAACACAAAAAGATAATAAAAGAGATTACATGGCGTGAAAAAGAGATGATGGTTCCCGTTTCCCTATGACCGTATTCCGATGAAGGGATCTTTCCACCTAAAAATTTTCGTCTTTCAATTTGTGTGCGTGACTTTGCGTCCATTATATTTACTCTTTATAAATCACGCATACCGAGAGAATAGCCACATTCCGAGAGATTCGTTTGAGAGAGCATCCCGTGAGCATTTGAATCAAAATGAATTTTCGAAAAGTAACGTAATGATCAATCGGTGAAAGTTAGCGGTTCAATTTTTGGCTTCGCACACACACACTCTGACTTGAGACTCCTAAATAAGATTTTAAGGTGACCATTTTTGGGGAGTTTAAATTGTACAATTTTTAAGTATTTTGAAGTTTCTTTGAGTCAACAAAGAATTTTGTGGGTATATTCACTGCAAACCCTCACGAGACACCACTCGTCCTACTGGGGTAACCTAGAGGTTTAAAGGCTTGTTGCATGCGCTAAATGCAATCGCTTGCCCGCGAAAGAGGTATTCTATCCCAATAAAGTTTTTGAAGGGTCCTTAACTCATACTCTCATTCTTTTACATTGCTCGGGACGCGCAAAATTCTAAGTTAGGGGGGTTTGATTAGGCATAAATTCTTCACATTTATCCCCTTAATTTCGGTATTTTTATGATCCCGTGCGGTGTAAATAGCTTGAATTTATCTCATATCTATGATACTAACCCTTTTTGGCAAGTATTTCGTATTTTTTGTATCTCTTATGTGTTTTACAGATATTTCATGCAAGAAAGATGGAAAAGAGAACTCAAAATAGTGAAAGAAACCAAGAATCGGGGAGTTGAAGGGCATTTTCGTAATTTTACAGCCTTATTCCGGAGGTGGGGACAATTGGAAAGTTGAAGGGTTTTCAATTACAAGAACACTGGAAAAAACGGCACCTCAATCCGAGTTACGGTAAAGAAGTTATGCCCATTTGAAGTTGGGAAGAAATCCAAGAAAAAAGCTGTCAGACGCGAACCGAACCGAAGCTGAGGAAAAAGAACCGGTCCACCCATTTGCCACGCACCAGATCCGTTACGAAATTAGCCACCCTCCAGATCCGTTACAAAATTAGTCACGCTTTCTAAGTGTGACAAATTGGCAGATGCGGGATTTTTATTTTGTGCTTATCTTTTAGCCAAAAGAGTTTTATGTTTTGAGGACTCTTCTAAACGACCTCTAGCCTATATATTTAGTCATTAGGACTCTTTTTATTCAGATTTCATTGATGTAAAAGCTCCATAACAAGTAGGAACATCTAGGAGAAAGATTCACATATTTTGCACCATTAATTCAAGAGCTTTTCCAGTTTTTCTTCAATCTTTGATTTCTTCTTACATGTTCACTTTTATTATTATTCACCATGTTAGGCTAGGTTTGTAAAGGTTGGGATGCATGAACCCAGCCTGATGTGTTAGTGCGTGCGTATAAAATTAATCCGCTTAATTTAGTGATTGATTATGACCGTATTGCGTAGTTACACAACAATTGTAGATCTTTATATCTCGTTTGCCTCTGGGTACTCGTGATGATTTAGAGTGCAATTCGAGTGCTACTATCGCCATACTGATTTACTCATCCTCAGATTAAGTATGACGCGGGCTTGAACCTCGTATACGTAATGCTTGGGAGTACTAAATTCCGGGTCAAATTAATCAGTTAAATTTACGATTAGTTTTATACCATCAATACTCTAGGGTTGGGGGATTGTGTCTCTACCTTAATTTTTCCAATTAGTTTTAGTTAACTTCTTTATTTTTCCCTTTTTCCTTTCTCACTCAATCATCATCTTTTACACTTTATTTTTTGAAATAATAAATCAATTAAAATCTATTAAACATTCCCTGTGGATTCGATACCCAGACTCGCCACTATACTCCGCAACAGTGTAGTTAAAGTTTAGGTTTTTTTTGTATTGTGGTTGGAAGCCGACAACAACGACTAGCGTATTTACACGGACACTCAGTTTCGACTCGATCAGTATGGTTAGAAGCGGATGGGATAGATATAGCGGGCTTGGAGGCAAATGACTAGAGAGTAATATACGAAACTTGGAACATTACGCTCATCTTAATTTCGAGGACAAAATTCCTTTGTAAGGGGGGGAGTATGTAACACCCCGTATTTTTGTGCATTTAATATTTAATTAATTCGGAAATTTTAAATTACTTGTGTGTTGTAATTTTAATTGAATTAATTATGGCAATATATATATATATATATATATATATATTTAATTATTAATCGGGGAGTGAATGGTTAATATTTAGGGAAATTTATTTACTAAGTGAACAGTAATAAGTTAATTACGTCATTTCGGGTATTAATGACGGGGTATACACTTATCTCAGCCGGGAGTCGGTATAGACTAAATTGGGTGTGAGATAAGGATTTTTATAAATTAATTCGAACACCAATTCTGAGTGCGCGGTAGAGTCCGGATGGGTCGAGATAGTCAGAAAAGAGTACCCGGGGGTAGTAATTGGGTCTCGGGGCATTTTTGGGCATAATCGGGCCCACACGGGGTGATTTGGGCTATTTTAATTTAGCCCATTAGGCTAAAAACGGAATTTGTGTTTTTAAACCTAAACCTAAGAAAAGGAAAATGAGCAGCCAACACAATTCTAACCTAGGGTTTGAGAGGGAGATTGGGGGAAAACGATCAAAAGCCAAATTGGGGATTTTGGAGCAAAATCAAGGGGCTACGACAACGGATCAGACCCTACGAACGATTTCAGGCAAGTGGTTAACTGTTTTTACTCCTAAAGCGTGATATCCAATTCATATTTTAATGATATGTATACTAAAATTCATTTTGGGGATAAATGGGTACAAAAAGGGGTTTTTGTTAATGGAACCATTGAATGGAATTTAAGGAAAGAATTAGTTGTGATATATAATTCTGAGTATGATTATCTAGTTTGAATGAGAAAAATCGGAATATAAAAGGATGAAATTTAAATTTTAAATTGGGATTATACCCTAGAAATTTTGTGTTCTTGAGTGGGTCAAGATTCATAGTGTTAATGATGTTAAAAGGTTTAGATGATATTTTTAGTTCATGAGTAATGATATAAGATGATTAAAATGATGATTTGAGGTTAGTTTCTGAGGAAAAGAAACCTTAAAGCTCGTTAATGGTGGAAATTTTCGTGGGGAAGAAGAGTTGTCACGAAGGGATCGATCGGGGGCCATCGATCGATCGACGATGGGAAATTTTGGGCAGTTCGGCCAGGTTGTTTATAATGAGGATTTTATTTAAGTTTTAATTCCCTTAATTTTATTTGGTGAGAAATTTATATGGGACACATATTTCCGTAACAATTATAGGGTGACATAATTGGGTTTAGGAGGGTGTGAACGGTATGTCAGGAGATGAACGAATTTGGAGAAATAATTCAATTATCGATATTGGGCCGAGGAATGATATTCGGGTATTGTAATTGGGTGACACTACATTATTAAAGGAATTTAGGCAAAATATTTAATTATGGACCAAGTGGGTGAGTCCGGGTATGTTAATAATTATAGGCAAATATAATTGGGAAAATTATAGAAATAAAGGTGTGACACATTGTAGGCGAAAATGTGAGTATGATATTATGAGACGTAAATTGGACCAAGTGAGCGAGTCCGGGTATGTTGGTTAAGTGACATTTAAGTATTAAATTAATTATTGACAGAAAGTAATTAGTTTGGAGTCGAAACATAGACTCGGGAAATATTGAGGTACGAGACAAGTGAGAGAGTCCGGGGATAATGGTTGGGTGACACCAAGTTATTAAATTAATAAGCGTGATAATTAATTTAATTAGAGTCGGATTATAGACTCGGTTAGGATTAAACTAATAAATGTGATAATTAATTTAATTAGAGTCGGATTGTAGACTCGGGTAGGATTAAATTAATAAATGAAACAATTAATTTAATAGAGTCGGATTGTAGACTCGGGTAGGATTAAATTAATAAATGTGATAATTAATTTAATTAGAGTCGGACGATAGACTCGGGGAGGTATTAAATTAATAAGTGTGTTAATTAATTTAATTGGAGTCGGACCATAGACTCGGGAAAAATATTATATAAATTGAGGTATGAGTTAAATATATTAGAGTCGGACCATAGACTCGGAAAGACGATAAATTATTAAGTGAGAAAATTAATTACGTTGAGTCGGGCCACAGACTCAGGAAATTTCGGGCAGTGTATGGGATATTTTGAGTACACGGTAAAGTCGGGATTTATATTATATATATATACGGTTCAGTGATAGTATATATATATACGTGTTTATATTGTGTGTGATATTAAATACCAGTGACTAGATATTTATTCAATTTAAATACTCTAATGCTATCAAGGGAGGTTGCGCGATGTGGGTGAATCCCCTAGCTTGAGGAGTAGGGCGAGTATATCCCCAGGTCATAGCGTCCGGTATATATGGGTGAGGGATTTATCTCACTTTCAAGGAAGGAATATGACCGCCTCCACTACGTTTATATTTTGGGCCAGGTTGGTGAGCGATTCCAACTTGGGGAACTAGGTTTTGTGAGCACACCTAGTGAAATAGCATTTTAGAGAAAATCATACGGTGAGGGTATACTCGAAAGGATGGATACACGTATGATATATGTGTGGATGCTAGTAAAGGTACGTATAATATGGTAGCAAATATTATATGTAGGAGATAATACAGTGTGTGATGTATTTACTTTATATAACTCGGGTTACAGTTATATGCTGTTAATTAATGAGAAATTAATTAAGTTAATCATTTGTGGAAATAATACAGAGTGTGACGTATTAAATTTATATAACTTGTGTTACGGTTATATGATATTCATTAAGAAGGAATTAATTAAGTTAATCATGAAATAACTTATAATTCAGGAAATCATTATACTCGGGTTAGAGTAGTATGGCAAGGGAAGGTTATACCAGGACTAGTTTGACGGGGTAGCACAACTAGGTGGGGTTAAGGTAACCCGTAGGTGTGCACAATAGTGGAGGGGTGAGAATGTCCACAAGGGAGTGCGACACTAACTTATATATGAAGCGCATTCATGCATTTTTAAATTACTGCAGTTAATTCACTTGCTAAATATTTTCGAAATGTTTTGGGTTCTAACCCTTGCTATAAAACTATTTTTCAAAACCTTTTAGGTGTTCAGCCACAGGGACGCCAGGATTGATATTCTATTCCAGGAACACGGAGCTGCGGCATATGTGGATGCTAGCGGGAGTTTGGATTAGACGCATCATTCATTCATTCCTGGAGTAAGAATTACTCATCAGTTCCAGTTTTATTTAGGGCATGTCGCCCAGACCTTCAGTTCAGTTTTCAGATTTGTTTTATTCCGATGTTGAATATTGTATTGGATTATTTTATTTTGGTGGTCGATGGTTTATTCGGCATGTTGTGAAATTAATTATTTCAGTTGAGTTTTATTCAGTTGTGTGAATGGTTTATATTTATTTCCGCATGTACTGTTTTGTTTATTTAAAAGTTAAAATTGGCACCAGCTTTTGGAATACTAGGTGGTTAGTAAGTTTTAAAAAGTCTTTGACAGTGATGCTAAGGATGATCCAACTGGGATTCCTGTTTTAATTTGGTATAGGACTGATCACCCGGTATTTTATTAGGTGGGGTGTCACATTTTTGAGCGTGTATATTATATGTATGACATTAAGAGAAGTTTTTTAGCGTGTATATTATATGTATGACATTAAGAGAAGTTTTTTAGCGTGGCTACTATATTTATCTTCCTAATTTAGTGAAGAGTTTTGTTTTGACAATTTGATTTCTTATTAATTAGTATGGTTTTTCAATCATTTAAGTATATCAACTTGAATGTGACAATTGTTTGCACTTATTGGTTTAAAAGTTTATTTTGGGATGTTAGATATAGTTTAATGGAAGAATTTATTTTTGGATACGTGTTTCAATGAATGAAGTTGATATATTGCATTTGTGGTTTGACGAATTGGCTTATAATACAAATTAATGTTCTTTCTCATTCCAGCATACAACATAAAATAATATAATTTCTTATTCATATTTTTTATCAATTGGGACGGTTATAATCTTCCCTCTTTCTTATCAATTGTGAATACCTTTTCGGATGGTTTTTCCATCCTAATTGGTTTATCAATTGGGACCGTTATAAACCATCCAAATTTTTTCAGAATATGAGGACTATTTGAGATGGATAGTCCGTCCCTCTTCTTTGCACAGGAGTGGAAATTTTTTCACAGGAATACCTTTTGGGATGGGAAAATACGTCCTTAATTTCAAATGTAAGGCGTCTATGAATTAAAATTTAGTACAACAAAATCTGCCCCTAAGATATTTACAACGTTAAGTATAAATGACGGTTTTTTGCCATTACAAAATCCGTCCTTAATACTTTTTTAGGACAGTCAAAATGCTTTTAGGGATGGATTTTTCCGTCCTTATTAATCATTTTTCTTATAGTGATGTAGAGGTTTCAATATTTGATTTTGAAACACTAATTTTTTCTTTCATTGATTCAACATATCTAATACAATGTTTGACATTTTTTATTTGAACATGGTTAATTTAAATTCTATAAAGAACATATGTTCTATCAATCATGTCAATTTTCAAGTCTTTGGCATGTTGAAGCTCAGATTTTTCAACTCCCAAAATTTCTCCTTGGAGTTCAGTTTCTTCTTTTTCTTTAAAAAGGACTTCATTTTTTCTTTTCAAAGAATCATTCTCATCAATCTTTTCACTGAGTTTCAAATTCTCTAACTGAACATTTTCAACTTTTTCTTATTTCGTCTTTTGTTAAAATTAGAAGGATTTCATTTTATTTAAGAGATTGATTTTTTATTTCTTCAATTTGAAGAACTCTTTATAACGTTCATTAAAGGCCTCATGGCTACGATACAATATGTATGAACCTTTACTTTTACATGATGAGGAATCACTAAGAGAACTATGATATACTCTCTAACCCTATTTCTTTTTACAACACTATCGAATGACATAATCTAATCACACACCTCTTCTCTTTCTTCTAACCTCACTATGAAGTGTATCTCACTTTCACTTTAACCACTTGAAGAACTCTCATCAGACGCACTTTACAAATCATTTAAGCTTGCTTCGTAGACCTTATTTTTCTTCTCAAAGTATTCATTCTTCTCTTATTTCTTCAAGTTAGTGAAACATACATTTATGTGATGTCCTACTCCACTACAAGCAAAATATTGATCTTCCTCTATTTCTTTTCCTCTCTTGGGAGCACTCCTATCACGACTACCTTGAGAGTTATGTCTAGTGGATTTGTATGGTTTAGGTTCAAACTTATTTTCATTCTTGAATAATTTCTTGTTATTTTTATAAAATTTGTTGATCCTTTTCATAAATAATGCCATATCCACCTCAACATTCTTTTTTTCTCTCTCATAACTCTCGATAGACACATCCTCAACACTAGATTCGGCTACAAATTCAATATCCTTCTTAGACTTAGGCACAATCAAATGGTCTTCTTAATAAAAAATTTGTAGTGACCCTACCAACTATTCTAAATTACATGTGCTCATATATTTCATCTGATTAAGGATATAAACTTTGGTTTTGAATCTAGAAGCTAACATTATCAACAACTTCTTAACAACCATATTATTGAGAATATTCTCTCCTAAGTTAAAGGAGGCGTTGCAACCTCGATAAATCAAATATAATAATTAGTAAGGTTTTCCTCCTCATTCATTCTAATCATTTCAACCATAATCGTAATGTTTTACATTTTAGCTCTCTTAAGGATATAAGTTCCATAATGTGTGACTCTTAATATATCCCAAGCTTCCGTTTCCATTTCACAATTGATTATATGTTTATACTCTTGTGTACTCACTGATACAAATAGAGAATTTAACACAATTGAGTTATAATTATAATCAACAAACTCAACATCCGACCATAAAACTCTTGAATTCGTAAGTCGAGCTCCATCTTCTTCCACCATGTGACAACTACACCCATATTCAACATTCATCCACATTTTCTCATGCTTAGATTTCAAATGAGCATGCATTTTCACTTTCCAATGGTCATTATTTTAGCCATCAAAGTAAGGTGAACTATTAGTATAGCTACTATTGTTATATTAATCCTTTTTCCAAAATCAGATCTAAACACAATCCACAAGATAAATCTAAGAGTAATGAACACAACTAAAAATACACAAACAAGCAAGATCTACTCAAACACATGAGTGCTTTAAGGAGAAAATATTGTGATACCAATTTATGGTGGTGTGTTATATACAACATGTTCATCATAAATAAACCAAGAGGGAGTGGGTGAAAGAATTGGTTTTAATGAGAATTTCTACCAATTAATAAAATCACCTAGCCAATTTTTAAATTCAACCTTGATAACTTGCGTATAGGTGAGAATGTAATCAATCTAAGTTAATCAAACAAATTAAAAACAAATATAGGTTAATAATTTGAATTAACTAGATGCTAGTCCTGATTAAATTTCGTTAATGGATCATGTTGGATCCAACTTTAGATTTAAATGTGTGTGCAATAGCAAATGTGTATAGGAACAACAATCAACCACATAAAAGGAACGCGTCAAGATCTACGAGTAAAAACCCTATCTAGGGTTTGAAAGGTAGTTTTACACAATGCAAGTAGGTACATCTCTCTTGTTCCCTAACAAGAAGTTACCCATGGCCCCATTCGAATGAGTTATCCTTTCAAAGCTCCATATAATAGATATGGAAGTTGCATTCTCCATCATCAGATCGAAGCATGATTAAACTCCTCAATAGATCAAATACTCTTTTTAGATATTTGAGTATAGATCTTTGAATTCAAATTTGAATCAGGTAAAATTTAATTTAGGCTATGTGGTTTTCGATTTCAAATTGTTCTCGGATCTTACAAATCATGAACGAAGTATAGATTCAAGTTCTCTCTCAATTGTGTAGATACTATACCCAAACAGACATATGGTCACGATTTTGGCCCGTGACTAAGGCCTATGTGTAAAAGTTTTGGACTATGACCATATTGAGGGTGATAAAATCGTGGGTCATGGTCCAAAATTGTGATTAAATATAGGGGTCACGGTCTAGTGGGTTACATGGCTGGTTAAGGTCCAAAATCATGACCCAGTGATCACAGTCTAAAACCCTGACCCAAAGTGTGACCATTTAAATTTGTGTTAGTGTTGGTCATGGTCTAAAATCGTGACCCCCAGTATGACAATTTAAATTGTAAAATATTTAGTCACAATTGTGTACCGTGAATAAATATCTTACAGTTTAAATTATCACTGTAGGGTATTACGATTGTGGACTGTGATCAAAAGTAACATCGAATTATAAAAAATTATATTTGGTCCCGCTTCTTAGTCGTGACCAAATATTATTATTTATAATTTTTTCACAGTTTTGGTCATGGTCCAAAACTAGGATCAAATTAACAAAAATAACTTTTAATTTTCATCATCTAAAAAAAACCTGTATTATTTTCAAACCTATTTACATTTCCAAAATATATATTTAGCCACTACTATATCCATAAATAAAAATATTAATACAACACAAATTAACTAACTAAATCCATCAAATTGTTTAAAATAAATAATAATATAATGCATGCTTGCGTGAATATGATAATAACATTGCAATATCCAAATCGAAATTCAATGCAACAATTGTTTCCTTCCACGAAACAAGACTTCAAAATGTTTTCTCTCTAACTAGGCCTACAAACTCGACATCAAAATACTCCAAATGGTAATTAACAAAGGACTTGAATCTCAAAATAACTTTGGGAGCCTATATATCCAAAAATGGCACCAAAGTCTACGTAGCTCGTAAGATGAACAAGGTTGGGGTCTAACCCATACCCCGAATATAGGGTGTATATTTTGATTACGACAATATATGTGAAATGTGTTGAAATTGTAGAAAATTACAAGAACATCCTAAAATTAGAATTGTGGTATATTCCCCCTTTTGGGGTTTTTTATTTATGAAAATATATGTGAATGTATCTATGATAATAAAAAGAGCCAGATTAGTAATACAAGCTAAAAATGGAATAATAACATGAAACAAAGTAGGATTAGTCATTGAAGAATATAAGAAAATGGAATTACTGTTACTAATAAGAGACTTTGATGCCTTATGTCTCAGTGAAAATCACATAACACAAACCACCAATCCAGGCAACCACAAAATATTGAACATCAACAGAATTCTTGACCATTTGTGTAGTTACCTCAGATTGACGGTTTGTTTATAGTGTCGCATTCAAAACTTAAGAAGATATATAAAATGATATTTTGCAAAATGTGAGTAAGCAAGTGTTAGAGAACTAAATTTATGAGTAAATGAAACACACATGTAAATAAATATGAAGGTTGTCCTAATACATACGATACAAGTACGGTTGTCATAAAAGAGTTCACGAAATGACAATAATATAATGTTCTGAAACTCAATCTTCTTCTAAATCAACTAAAAACGGCCAAATTTGGATTGTCATCAAAGCCAGACTAGAACTTTTAAGGGAACTTTAATGCGTCTACTTGAGTAGTGAAACATTTTGGTGCATGCATAACACTAGACCAATTGTCATCGCTTATGCACTTAGAGTAGATTAACTTCTTAACATTTTGAAAAGGCATAAATGAAAGGCTTGTCCATCAAGCGATTTTTACTCTTTATCTTAGATAAATATACCATTACAAATTTTGAGGGAGTATTAACTTTACAACCATTTATAGTATCCTCTACCTTCATCCAGTAACAATAGAATACAATTTGTTCAAAGTCTAGGTAATGTAGTTCCAGGATTTATTGGAAAATAGGCTTTGGATTTTTATCGCTTTTGCTAGCTACACAAGAACTGAAGGCAGAAATTGATATTTCGTTGTTTTGTGTTAATAAATTTTCCTCACACGGGTATAAGACAAAATCAAAACCATTGATGGAAATTTTTTTAAACTCATTCGTACGAAAATTAAGACCTTTGGCTAGGAATGAAAGCCTTGAAGATACATCACCTTTCTTTAATCGCTGCATTTTTATAATGGATTTGTATTGGGACATGTTTATAACACATACATAAATAATGGCAACATAATATGTTGGAATTACCTTTTTCGATACCCATGCCGTAAAGTCACTTATTTTTTTTATTTATGACTATTTTGCGCTCATACATCGTAAACATGTTCGTGAAATTATAGAGTTACGATGGTAATATAGAGAATATAAGTAATTAAATAAAAATAAGTTATATATGTAGTTACTTACAGGCTTCTTGCTCGTATTATAGATTGGTGAGTTTCACATCTTTAGGTTTCCTAAAAGGCATTTCAACCACAAACTCGTAAGGTTTCTCGATCACTCATTCTCCACAAGGATCAAACCTCCTAAGCCCTTGTTTCATCATATATTCCCTGTAAGGACAAAATTTCCAATTGAGTACATTGTATAGTTTTGACTTATTCCCGGAACAAAACACATCTGAGTCATAGGAAAATTTTTATTATCACGATCCCACACACACTATGATGTATTGAAGTTTATTGAAGACGTTGCGACAAAGCTTCAAAGAATTTATCATGCAGATTTATGGTGCATATTTCATCTTGAAGTTTAATTGCATTCCGAGATCACTCAGGTATAAATGCATAATGTTAATGGGACTCAAAATTTATTTTAAATTGTTTAAGGATGTTATTTTATTAATTAAATGATTTTAAAATGTTTTTAAAGTGTTTGAAATGGTTTACAATTTGTTTTAATCTGATAAGGACGGATTAAAGCAATATTTAAGCTGGACTCTAACTCCCGCGTCGTTCAAATGACCTAACCACTCGGTCGAGTGAGATTTCCATCTCGTTCGAGCGACAGGCCAGTTTCGCTCGAACGAAATGCCACCTTAAGGAAATTATTTAATGGCGTATTTCCATCAAATTTTGGGTATGTGCATTCTGCAAAAAATAATTTACAATCCATAACGTTGTTTGCACATGCTTCCTAAAGACAAATACATCCGTAGAGTTTCAAAGATCCGAGTTATCATTCACATATGCTATTGTGATCTTTGATTGCACCAATTGGAGTTTGTTCTACATTGAACAGTGTTGGTTTTGCGGAGAAGAATCGAAGGAGTTCGTGTTTCGATTCTATAGATGTTACAAGTCATATCGGTGGACACAGAGACATACGTGGACGCGTGTGTTGTGGACGAGAATCATGAAAGGAGGACTTTTTGCGTGGGCACTGTGAGAGGAGTGGATAAATATCAAGACAACGTGAAGTCTTGTGGGGATCGAGTCGTTGAGTAAGACTTGTTTCTGTTCTTTGTAAATATACATTCACAATTATTGTCTGGCTTGGGCCGTCCAAGGTTTTTTACCTTAGTGGTTTCCTCGTACATTCGGCTTTGTGAGTATTCTTTACTTTATTTTACTTGCTTTAATAACTAGATGAATGTTTAGTATTAATCAAGATAAAATTTTGTTAAGTTAAAATTGCTTCACAACTTGGTGCGACTTAAAAATTGGAAAAGGTTTTTCATAAAAAAAAGTTTGTTTGTCATCCTTAAAACACATTTCACATTGAAAAAGGGGCCTACAAATTGGTATCAGAGTGGGTTCCATTAAGTTTTTCTGTTGATCCTTGTTTTCTACATTTTGGGTGATTGTCTGTTTATCTCTCTTGGTCTATTTATTTTTTCTCTCGATGGAGTCTCTTAGTTTTGACGAATCACGTCTTTTGAATTTGAAGTTTGCAAAATGTATTGAAATTTCGGAAGAAGAAAATTCTCGTTTTAAAACTGTGATTGAATATTTGAAAACATTTCAAACTCAAAGAGATATCATTCGTGGGAAGTTTGGAGCTTTATATGGTAGCTATGAATCTTTAAAAGTTTCCAAAAAGGAGAGTGATAATAGAGTACTTATTTTAGAGAAAGAGTTAGAGGACCTAAAAAAAATAGGGTTTGTGCAGTTGATTGAAATATTTTGATTAATGATTTTTTGGCACATGAAAGACTCTTAGGGATAAGTTTGCTCGCATTGAGGGGGAGCGATATAACCTTCTAGGGGTAATTGAAAATCTAAATAAGGAGTCCCGAAAGTTTGAGGAGTCTAATCATTTGCTTGAGTCAAAAGTTTTGAAGTTGAAAAATAATTTAACCGACTCGAGTAGTGTGAATAGTGATAGTAGCGACTTATCTTGTTCTAGTGGTTCGAATGTCAAAGACAAAACCATAGTTTGTTTTAGGGCATCAACCACAACTGAGGGTGTTAGAAAAGGTCGACCTAAAGGTTTCGTTCCTCACTGTGTTTTCACATGTTTGCATCATGGTAGGAAATGTCACTTTAGATGTTTTTGCTATGATCTTAGACAAGACCCTAGGAAGTTTAAACTGTAATACCCCGTAATTTTAAATGACTTTTAAAATGGGTTATATCTTAAATTAATGGATTAATTAGATTTTATTATTAATTAATTCATTCGGGTTTATCCGGACGATGGATATTAGCATGGATGATTCTGAATATTACTTAAAGATATTTAGGCAATTTATGAATGTGATGTCATTGATATGACTGTATGATATAAATTCGGTAATTTATATTTTTAGTCAGACGCGGTATGGGACGTGTCGGGACTAGTTTATTAAATTAAAAAGGAAATTTATTTTCTATCGATCTAATAGTCATTTCGACTGCGTCGTTGCATCCGAAAGGTTCGAAATAGTCAGAAAAGTCTATTTGGATGTTTATTTTGAGTCTCGGGTCATTTGGAAATGAATAGACAACCCGAAAGGGCATTTTGGTCATTTTTCTAGGGGGGTGAATACTGATTTCGGATTTGGTACTATTATAAGTATTGGTAGATTAAGTGTATGGGGGTTATTCATCTCCTCTTCACAAATTAGAGCAGCCATCTTCCTAGAGAGAGTGTAAGAGTGCTTGGGAAGGGAAAAGCCAACTTGGGAAGGAAAAGAACAAGAACCAAGGTTCACCACCACCAACCACCACCGGTGTTTGACCGGAGAAGGGACAACCAACTGAGATATACTACACCAAAGGATCAGACCTACAAGAAAGGCAAGTGTTTGATAATGGAAATTTAAGTTTGTATATTGTCCATGTTAGAATAATATGAAAAGAGAAGATTATTATTGTTTGGAAGAAATAATGGAGTATTAAATGGATTTCTGGAAAACTAAAATGATGTAGGAATTTAACTCATGTTTTAGGATGATATTAAGCCACGAAATAGTCATGAATCTGTTGAAGAAATTATGAAAACCATTGATGTGTTCTTGAAGATGATATGTTAATAATTTCTGGAAATAAGGAGATAAACATTCTTTTTAATCCATCCCTTGATGATTCTAGGATGTTGAGAGTATTGGAAATCGTTCATATATGTTGATATATCATGTAGAAATAATTATAACTCAGTTTGGAGGTTAATATGAAGGTTTGAATGAGTAAAAATGGTGAAACCCGTAGTTGCAGAAAATGCAGAAAATAAGGCCTGGACCTGAGGGATCGATCGATCGACCCCTGCCTTCGATCGATCGACCTCCCCAGAATATGTAAAGTTGTTTCTTTTTAAATGTTGATTCTTATCCCAAACCTTTTGTGGATCTTTGGTGATTATTATTTGGATATTATGGGACTTAGAAAATATCAGTAAACCCTTGATAAGATTTGAATTAATTTGATTTGGATTCAAGTGATTTAAATGATGAAAATTATATCGAACGGAATTTCGGTTGCTAGATTCATTTGTTAAATTCTAAATGGAGATGTATGAGGATTAAAGATAGGACCAGTAGGGGTGATTGAATATAACACCTGGGTATCCTTAAGTTTACAAGAGGGTTTAATCCAAAGTGAAAGAAGATGTGTTTATAAGAGACTTGAAACTATCGATTTAAACCTTAATTAAAAGGAGAACTAAACTTGTAGTAGTTCGGGAGAAATAATGTTATGGACCATTAGGATATTAGTGATTTCTTACTGAATATAAGATGAGGAAAATCCTATTTGAATATTGTGAGATGGGAGTTTAGAACACATTTGATTGAAAGAGGGTATGAGGTTATCTCGATCGCATAGTTGAATTTTTCGGACCTCCTCGATCGACAAAGTTAAGTAGTAGTGTACTGGAGGGGTTCCTTGTTTGGATTTCGCTTTGCGAGACGCTCCGCGCATGAACCTTAACGACGTCGGTAGTGGAGAGATGTTATAGGATGCGAGGATAATTAAATTATGAAGTAAAGATATGATATTTTAATACGTGGAATTTAAAAGAGATATAATGCTATGTATGGGAAATATCTTAGGGTAGTGATAATTACCTTATTGATATTATATTATAGGTATGATAATACCTATTTGATTGATTGATGATTTATGTGTATGACATACCTAGCTTACTTGCTATCGGTGGGAGGTTTGCGCGTGAGGGCAATCATATCCTGATGAATCCATGGGATCTTTGATTTGTCGCTCGAGAACATAGGTCTATGAAAGACTTATCGGGGAGTTGATAAGTCCGCTGACTGTGGGTACGTAGGTATGTGCGTGACCCATGGATTTTAGAACTATGTTCGCCTCCAATTTGTTTGTTGTTGTTTGTGGTTCGTGGAATCTTACCGAACCTTTAGTCCCCTATTCGGTGACCTGCGATGATGGGACATGATAGCAGAGTAATGCATTGCACCGCAGCTGTGACTCGGGGTGCCGTATTATATATGAATATATATATATATATATATATATATATATATATATATATATATATATATATATATATATATATATATATATATATATATATATATATAATGGATTAAATGATTGAATGGATATATTGTGGTTAAATCTATCTACGATGATAATTGTAGATAACGGTGAATAGAGAAAGATAATGGAATTAAGTGAATGAATGTTTATGCTTATAGAATTGAAAAGCTTAACTCATGTTAATGAGAAACGATTCATATTAATGAGTAATGATTCATGTTAATGAGAAACGATTTATACTAACGAGTAATGATTCATGTTAATGAGAAACTAATCATATAAAGGAGAAATGTAAATGAATAATAATGTGACGTATGGTATGGGACATACGGGGATTATGATATGGGAATGGAATTATAATATGGAGACTAGAAAAGAGGAACCATTAGCTAGGAGGTTAATAGGAAACGTTAAGTGTGCACTCTAGTTGAGAGGTGAGAATTGCAAGTGAGAGTTGGATCTAACATGTACATAATAAATGCTTTATTGCACTTGTTAAATACTTGCTGTTTTAAAAATAATCTACACATTCGGTCTCTGACCCGTTTTCTTGCATATTTTCTCTTCTATTGTATCTCTATATCAGGTGTCCAGCAACAGGGACGCCAACCATAGTTGATTGTGATGAGCTATGGAGCTATGGAGTTTTGCTTAGACGCCTATCATCTTTTTGATTCACAGTATTCTTAGTTAGGGCATGTCGTCCAAAGGATTTCAGTTATCTTTTCTATTGAGGTCAAATACTATTGTATTCAGGTCTTTTTAATACAGTTGTTATTGATGGGATTACTGTAATGGATTAATATTATTTGGAAATATTTATTCCAATTGCATTTAAATTCTTTTGAGCTATTTATTGTGTTATCAGTGTTGTAGTATGAAATGTGTAGTGTTATTCTTAAACTAAAAATGGTTTTGTTGAAATTGAAATTTGGAAAGTTTTTAACACCAGCTTAATTGAGTTTTGGGTGAGTTGTAAATGTTTTCGACAGTGATGCTAAGAATGAGCCAACTGTATATTCTGTTTTAATTTGGTATGGGACTGGCCACCCAGTATTTAATTAGGCGGGGTGTTACATAAACGTAGTGTCCCGTCGGTTCCCAAAACTAATTTTATTAGGTATAGATCTGTTTAAGTTAGGAAATCCGTTTTAGAGATGCTAAATGTTTCGTTGGTTAATTCTTACATGCATGCACAAAATTCTTTGCTTGTTATTTCTTATGGTTGATTGAATGTCCATGTTTATCATACGCTAGTCTTTGCATCATGATTTATATCTTGCTAGTGTTATGACATGTGTATCATTTTGCATTATATTTTTCATTTATTGAGTCTTATTTGAAAAATACAAAAAGATTTTTGGTTTCGTATTGCTAAAAAATACATAAAAGATTTTTCTTTTATTTGAGTCAAATATGTTGAAAAACCAAAAAGATTTTTGATTTGTGTTTGTGTTTGAGCTTACATTTTTGATGTGGCATATTGGTGTGCTTGGACCCCCATCCTTTCATTATCCATGTGCCTATATAATTTTTTGTCATAATTACTGATGGTTGGAATGATCTTAACCATTATATTATGGGGTTGTTTCGAAGTTAATATGCATTTTGATTCGACTTTGTATATATTCCATCTTTGCACACATGCACAAGTTTATATAGATGTCTGACAACTCTTGCATATTTGAGTCTGGTGAGATGTTCTTTTCTCAATTTTGGCATCTATGCATAAGGAGACTTAAGGAGGAAGTGTGCATGTAAGAATCGTTTACCGTGAGGAATATAATTGAAAAAATAATTAGTGTTCACGGGAAAGGGCTGCAAGAGTGTAAAATTGACTCGCCTTGAAAGCCACCATTTAAAAGAGCCCAAAAAAATTAAAGGCAATAAAAAGAATCACATGCCAAAATATGGGCCAATTAGTTTATGCTCATTCCAAAAGAAAAAATATGATATATATTTGAGGGAGTGTGGATGGATAATTTAAACAGGTTTACACCACGAATCCTAACGTTGAAAATCGAATCATGATGCTATTATTTATAGAATCATCAAAATTCCGGATTTGTGTGCATGTTTGATTGTGTATTTCATTTAGCTCACACTTTAACTAACACATATGGTTAAAATAAAGTTTGATGATTTATAGCTATCAATTAGAGCTTCTTGATCGTTTCGATGTGTTGGAATTGCGACTCATTTATTGTAGCTCACGCCCATATATTCCATGTTCATGTTTGAGAACATCAGTACTATATTAGCATGTAAATAATATTGTTTTTGTTGTTTTCACTACTATTTTACAATTTTCTTCCACTTCTAGTCAGTTTTTTCATGAAATTTTTTCCCTGGGCGAAACTATTTAACTTTCTAAACTGGTTGTGAGAATTTAGTTTTCTCGTTCGAGCAAGAACTCAGTGTCGTGAGAAGCCCATCTCGAGAGAAGCCAAAGTCGTTTGAACGACAGGGCTACTTCATTCGAGCGAATAGTCTGGAATTTTTTTCCTTCTGTTTTAGTACCTTGGTTCATATGGTTATATATTTTGGTACTTCTAGGTTGCTTTTAAATAGTTTGTTGTATGCACATTATCATTGATCATATTTTACTACATTTTATTCATTTAGTCACACTGATTCGTATCAAATCTTGCATATTTATACCCTCGAACCTATGCATTTTAGTCCCCCTCGGGTACCGTAATTGCTGTAAATATGCTCGATAACAGACAACCTCGGTTTTATATGCTAACATGTTATTTGAGGTATTATTGAGCTTTTATAGGTGTTACGGTGCTTAGTATGAAGTTTGAGCACGTTTTGGTTAAGTTCCGTCGCGATACGCACGTTCGGGGGCCTTTCGGTAATTTTACACTTCGAGATTTTTGCCCAAAGTCTTCACGGAAGTTATATCCCTCGGGCCAAGCTTCGCGTGCCCGCAAAAAATGCTTGAATCGGAGTTCGAACGAAGGAAACAAGGACCTTTAATCGGAAAAGAATTATAAGAAAAATAACAATTTTATTAATTCCCCTTTTATCCTTCTTCTCTTTCATAACAAATCCTATAATTCCATATATGTCCTTAAAATGTTTTTGGCAGGAAACTCCATGGGCGATTTTGGTTCTTGGACCAGGTTTGGCTCGGGTTTTGGTTTCGCCCAAAATTCAGAGCTTTCGTTCGAAATTGAGCATGGATTTTGAATGTATATCGTTTTGGACACATATTTGCGTTTCTGGGTGTACCCATTTTGAGTTTTGTTCATCAATAGAGGCATTTAGCTATGGAAGTTTTTATCACCCATGAGGGTCTCAATTTTGGTCCATTTCACAGCTTGGAGTTTGGCACAAAATAACTGATGTGGTGGAGCTTTGTTTGTTGGCGAGGTTGAGATGTGGGTATGCTGTTGCGATGTGGATATGGAGTTCTGCGTACCGATCGACTGGGGTTTGATGTTATGCCATGGAGTTTGGACAGTGCCTCCCCCCTGTTCAGCGGTCGACCGCGATTTGGCCGCCGGTCGACCGGGCCTATTTTTGTCTGAGACCTGTTACCTCCCAATTTCCCTTTTCTATTTTATTTTTCCTTTTCTTTCCTTAGTTAAAAGAGAACTTAACCCCTTTTTATTTTGTTTTTCCTTTTTTCGTTATTTCAAATTGTAACTTACTATAAATAGACCCTTTGTTTTATTTTTGGAAAATATCTAGTTTCTCTCTCTCTTAGTTTAGGTTAGGTTTGTAATATTTGGGGATTTTGTGGAGATAAACTCCTCTCCTCCATTTTCTTGGTGGTTGACACCCATTAATGTAAGTGGATACTTTTCTTATCTTTGTTCATTTTTATTCCATGCTTTATTTATTGTTTCTTTCCTAGATTAACTGTGTAGTTAATTTAATTAGTGTTAATTTATTATTACTTTAATTAATTAGTTGTTCTTTAATTACTTAGTTAATTTATTTAATGTCATTTAATATGCTTAAGGACTAATTTAAATTAGGTTGTGTCGGATTGAACTCACCTAAGATTGATGTGTTGGTTTGCTTTGGTGATGTAGTTTTACGGGTTTATTTCGAGTGTGTTGTCCTAGTTATTATTCCTAGGAGATTTGACGGGGTATATCATGTATGCTCCATACTTACGACCTTGCGTGCGTAATTTCTGGGTTATTTGTTGATGCCAAAATATTATTAGACTTTTATGAGAATTTAGAGGTGTGACTACTCTTGATTTAATTAACTGGCGAAACGAGGCGCAATCTTAATAACTCGTCGACCCATGTAACCATTTTATACTACTTAACTCGGGCGAGGGATATTCGACGCAACCTATAGTTTTTATACGCTTTGTTAACATAGTTTAAATACACTCGCCTAGTTTAATCTTTTGTCTTTTTTATCTTTTCCTTTTTGTTAAAATTATCTTTTACACTTTTATTTTAGAAGTATTAAACCAATTAAATTTTAGCAACTTGTGTTTATGGATTCGATACCCGGACTGGACTCTATACTCTCTTAAAAGAGTGTAGTTATAGTTTAGGTTTTTGTATAGAGTTGGTGAGCCTAATAACAAACGACCGTCGCGTAGGTGACTCTTGCGCCGCAGAAAAACCCCTGTCTATCACTCACCCTCTTAGATTGTTGATTCATATTGTGTGATTATTGTTTGCTAGCTATGGATTTGATATTGTTGATCATTATTAGCTGGTTGTTTGCATGCTTATCTTGATATATTTAATTGATTATGCTTGTGTCAGTTATATCGCTAAATTGGTAACTTTTCACCGGGTTGTCTATTGGAGACAAAAGGGGGGGGGGAGATGTATGTGATGTAGGCGGAGAGTTTGTTTGATAAGAAAATACATATGATTTCATGTTTATATTGATTGGTTTGCACAAATTGGTATCATATTGTTTTTGCATCAGTACATATTGGTATCCTGATTTAGATGTTGCTTATATATTGATATCATAGTTTTGCTCACATAACAAATGATTTGGATTTGATTTTACATATTGGTTTATATCATTTGTTCCTTCATACTTCACTGGGTATTTGTCTATTTCAAGTGTGTAGGTATTCTTTAGAGATTCGAGATTTCAAGTCTACATCACATTCAGACAGTTCATGCTTGTAGGACCATTATTTACTAGTCTTATTCTGTATTTTTTTATTTTATGTTTATGGGATGGGATTTAGGCATCATACAACTTGACGGCCTGGCTTAGGCATTTCACTGTTATTTTTGTCTCAGAATAGTCAAAAGGGGAGATTTATAAGGGAAAAATTTTCAATTGAGTCCATTGTATAGTTTTGACTTATTCCCGGCACAAAACACGTTTGAGTCATTGGGAGATTTTTATTATCACTATCCTATACGGACTATGATGCATTGAGGTTTATTGAAGACATTGCGATAAAGCTTCAAAGAATTTATCATGCCTATTTACGGTGCATATTTCGTCTTCAAGTTTAATTACATTACGAGATCACTTAGGTATGAAGGCGTAATGTTAATGGGACTCGGAATTTATTTTAAATTGTTTAAGAATGATATTTTATTAATTAAATGATTTTAAAATATTTTTAAAGTGTTTGAAATGGTTTATAGTTAATTTTAATCTGATAAGGACAGATTAGAGAAATATTTAAGCTGGACTATAATTCGCGTGTCGTTCAAACAACTTGACCAGTCGTTTAAGCAACAGGCCAGTTTCACTCGAATGAAACCCCCGACTTAAGGAAATTATTTAATGGCGTGTTTCCATCAGATTTCAGGTGTGTGCATTTTGTGAAAAACAGTTTACAATCCAGAACGTTGTTTGCATATGTTTTCTAAGGTTTTCTAAAGCCAAATACATCCTTAGAGTTTCAAAGATCCGAGTTATCATTCACATATGCTATTGTGATATTTGGTTGCACCAATTATAATTTTCTCTACATTAAACATTGCTAGTTTTGTGGAGAAGAAGCGAAGGAGTTCGTGTTCTAATTCCGTAGACGTTACAAGCCATATCGGTGGACATCGAGACATATGTGGATGCGTGTTGTGGACGAGCATCATGGAAGGAGGACTTTCTGCGTGGGCACTGTGAGAGGAGTGGTTTAAGATCAAAACAACGTCAAATCTCATGGGGATTGAGTCATTGAGTAAGACTTGTGTCTATTCCTTAAAAATTCACATTCATAATGATTGTCTCGCTTGGGTCGTTCAAGGTTTTTTCCCTTAGTGGTTTCCTCGTACATCCGGCGCTGTGAGTATTCTTTACTTTATTTTACTTGCTTTAATAACTAGATGAATGTTTAGGATTAATCAAGATAAAATTTGGATAAGTTAAAAGCAGTTTACAACTTGGTGCAAATTAAAAATTGGAAAACATTTTTCATAAAAAGAATTTTGTTTGTCATCCTTAAAATACATTTCGCATAGAAAAAGGGCCTACATTCCCGAGTGTATAATGATGATTATTCTATTATGTATTCTTTCACAATTGACCCTTTAATATATCTTGTATTTTTAATGTAACCTTCAAAGGTTTTCCTCAATCGCTCAAAAAGATACATACATCGATATGTGACGGGTCCTCGCAACAAAGCCTCATCGCACAAGAAGGTGGATGCTGATGTCAATGAATGATGGAGGTAATACTTCTTTATGACACAAATCGCATTGGCTAAAGTGTCTTTTATAGCCTTGATGTGCATCTTATTTACCATTTTTAAACACAGTAAGGTGAAACACAAACTAATTTGTATAATTGTGATGCGAAGATCTTTTTGAAGAAAAAAACAATGCCTAACAATAGAGGGATTAATTCGATGAGGACGTGCCAGTCGTGAGACTTGAACTTTTTCAGGTCATTTGTTTATTAGGTTACAACCCTGCATAAATTACCGAAATAACCATTCAAAGTATTCAAATTAGGCAACGTGTCTAGGAGGATCCTTTTTTTACTAGTACTCAAAGTGAAAGCACCCGCGGGTATCAATTTTTTTCTATTTATAGGATCAATTAATCACATTTTTTTTATTTTCACGTCCTTTATATTGTGATGTGCCCTCTCTCCATATTTCGAATGAGATCCACCCAGACATGTTCCTATTAGATTTTTTACAAAATTCTTCTTCGTGTGCATCACATTAATTACATACCTTACACGGCGACGTTTCCAATACGACAAGTCAAATAAGATTGATTGTCTAGACCAAGCCTTCATTTTACTAGGATATTGCGGATCATCTTTAGATTTACACTTCTGGCCAACAAACCGAGGGTGTTTTCCTACAAACTTATTACCCGAAGTCACAACCTTCGTTTTCTCCTTGGTTTGATAACCGTAAAGCCGATAAGGTTTTGGCTTATGCTCCAAATCGATAGGTAAAAAGTTAGACTTGTCACTCTCGAAAGGGTGACTGGTCGACAGAAATCTACGATGACTGTCATAATTCATCTTCCCATTATGATGTAGCCAATTGGATTCCCTTTCCTCCCCACGGATGGTACATCCATAATAACCATGAACATTACAATCGGATAAGTTCCCATAAGCAAGAAAGTCATGGATCTCCCACATAACCATTGCTTTAAGTATGAACTTTTCACCCTTGTGGACATTAGATGCTCTCATGCCATTATATGATTATTAGATACTCTATGGCTCTCTCCCATCCACTTTTTGTATTATGGGAAAGCCATTAAGTAGTCTTTAAAATTCAAGTCACCTATATAAAGAGGTTAAAACGAAGGACATGTTGGATACAAGAGCTCTCAATTTATAATTAAAGCAGACTCATTCAACCCAAACAAATTCAAAGAAAATTCATTTGACTAAGTCATTTAGTAATTATGGAGTAAAACTAAATAGATTTCCCAAATAATTTAAATATTACAAATTTATTCAAAAAAAACATTGTTCAATGCCTAGACTTGAAATGGCAAGGTAATAAAATAATATTAATAGTTTCTTAAGAGAGGCCCTTCCCGGTTGTCAAAGTACAAAAACTCATCTCCACAATCATAGCATATTGTATCAACTAATATATGAACCTCACCCATTGTCGAAAGGAAATTGTGGACATTTGTTTTGACAATCATAAAAATAAGAGTGCACACACTAATAACCCTACTATTGGACAAGTACCTTATATAATATAAATAACCCAAGTCATCGTGTATGGACAACGATGGTCCATGAAATGTTGGAGGAGGCATTTGGGAGGAGAATGTTCCATGAGGATGAATTTGGGAGGGTAAATCTTAAGGCGTAGGATAGGAGAATGTTTGAGGATGCATATGACGGGGGTAACCCTTTGTTGAGTAAAGAATCAAACAAACTCATGAATTTTATTCATCGGGATTGTCATGTTATTTCTACAATTTACCCCTCCCTCCAAAGTTGTGACACCTCTCCTTTAGTCCTAGCATGGTATTCCCCCTCTCTCGACCCGTGACTCCTCACCGAAGAAGTCTTGTCCAATATAGGTGCACTGTGATGTATTTTGATACTTAGAGTACCAGAGCCCACACCTCTTATTCTCCATTTATTGTCCTTCCCAAGTACCTTGGTTAGGGAAACTGCTTCATTGTCATAGGGGCTGCACTCGAACTGATTGCTCGGCATGCCTTCTATAATTTCCTGTAACGTCATACTATATTTAAGACTATGATTTTAACAATATTTTATTATAACTTATATATATATATATATATATATATATATGATAACTAAATTCAAACTCACGAGAGTCAATTTGTTTGGGATTTTATTGGTCCTTTTTTCTTGTCGGGCGTACAAGTACAAGTTGACCCGATTAGGTTTTTTACCTTCTTCCGGAGTCCTCTTGGTACCTTCCACCCAATTATCCTTCAAATCATCATAACATTTTAACCCAAGTTTATAGACATCAAATTTATTTGACCTGTTCAGTTTATTTTTCTCACTCCCAGTCAGTTTTCTCTTCCTGACCTCATTATCCAAGAAGTCATTCCATTGGTCACTAGGCATTTCAACATGTTGGGGAACTCTATCTTTCAACCCTAAAATATCAAAATCTATTGTCCCATTTTGGAAAAAATTATTTCGAAGCTTCTTTTGATATGTTTTCAATTAATCTGCTACTCGAAAAATAACCTTTGCCTTCAAACCGATTGGGAATGAAAAAGTCTTAACAAATTGCATCCACACGTCATGTTTTCTAGAAGGATAAACCTTCTTCCAGTTGTCTTCCCCCCATAATTCTCACAGTCATCTTTTCAAGAGACAAGAAATGGTTTTTCAAAAATAGTGGTTCACCTTTATTACCAGTTGGATGATTCCCGCCCAATGAGAACCCAATGGGCTTCTTACGAATGGCATGTGATCCCTTGGTAGCAGGAGGTGGGGGTGTTGGGTTAATAGGGGATTTTTAAGTTTGATGACTTGAAGATGGAGTGGTATATTGAATCTCCGATAGAGTAGAGTATTGATAACTTGGAGGATATGAGAATGGATGTTAGGGTGTAAGATAGAACCCAATTGGCGGTGTTCCGCTATTTGGTTGAATATGTTCGTTTTTGTTTGACATTTCCTACATAACAAAAAATTAGTGACGTGTGTAAAAAAGTATGATTTAGGACTACATATATGTATATACCTTTTCAATATTTTTATAACATGCTCGATGTGTCTGATTTCCATCCAATCAGTATTAATTTTTACAAATCTATGAAATTTTACACGCGTTCAATTGGGTAATAGCGTATCTATTATTGACGTATAAAGGCCCATGACATGAAATTGAAATTCTTTCTTATTAAACTTATTTGCAAGCTCATTTTTAATATGCATATTTCGCGAGACGTTGCAATCTGGGTGAATGCCCTTTTTACGGAGTTGTATCCACAATGCATGAATATTTTTTTGCATATTCTGACAGTGTCACCAATGTCAATGTGCTATCGGGATTATGCAGGCAAAATATATTCTCTACTACCTCATCCCACCATTATAACAAGGAAATGATAATACGATGGAATAAGTACTCTTGCAAGAGATTAACTCCACAATTTGTAAGGTAATTAAATTGTTCAATTTTTCTATTCTCGTACTTGAAAATAGAACTTCCCTCTATACGTAGTGCACTAATAAAAGAATTTTTAGTGTGGTCGAATTGCACCCCCTCGTACTCTCATTGAAAGTAATTACTATCATGACTCATTTTTCTTAAGAAAATATATAAACGGGTGTGAATATGACTCATTCTAAACATTTAATGTATATATGTGTGCATGTGAGTCTGTGGGTATGTGTGTGTATATGTCTATGTGTATATGTGTGTGTGTGTGTGTATATGTTCATTTGTGAATTTATGAGAGTGCGTGTGTATAGTCTTTAAGATAAATAATTAGTTAAATGTTCATTATGAAGAATTAATAGAGTGAACATTTTAAGTATCCTCATCCGTATCCAACCATGATTATTCAACACAAGCCCCAATAACCATAATAATAATAATTCAACATAAGTTTATCTGTACTCCTTCTAAATCATCTAGTTGATTGATTCCCTTAAGGAATAAACCGTCTTACATAATTAGCCCATTTCTCAAGTCCAAGAACATAATTTAACAAGAACATAATATCATAATTCCAAGAACATATTTTAACAAAGAACATAGTTCCAAGAACAAAATATCATGGGATATTCAAACATAAAATATTCTTATGGCAATAATTTTACATTTTCATAGTTAGAGTTTCACCAATCAAGCATTTGGTATCAAGGGTATAACTCATGGAGTTATAGAAATAACTATACCTAACATGAACTTTCTCATATTTTAATTAAATTTTTAACTACTTGTTTAGGCAGTTCATATAATCCATACACAGTGTTTTGATCTAAGATTTCAATTCTTTCATGTTTCAACAGTAGCATATTGTTCTATGGAGTTAAATATGGAAGAAATAAATGTTTTCATGACTCTACCACCGAGTCAATTATGTTCCACTTAATCATTCTTCCCTCTTTCATGGCCACATATCTTTTAGGCTAAGAAATGGAAAATCTTTCTCTTGTTCCATGAATTCAACTTGCATTTCATTCGAAAAAAGTCGTCTTTTTTCTCAACAATGTATTTTTCATCTCAATTACTCAATATATAGTCCAATTATCCTAAATCCAAGAACAAGTCTAAAATCTTCATAAGTCAATTCTACATTAAGGGTTTCATATACAATTTCTAACAATAAATATGGGCATATTTCAATATAAAACATGTAAGAATAAGCAAACATAAATATACAAACACACACCCACACACGCGCGCGCATATATATATATATATATATATATATATATATATATGAAAGTTTGTTCTGTATATTGATAAGGATTTCTACATTTAAAAATTTGATGCTTAATCGTGTATATATAATATTTTTAACTAACTTGAAGGTTTTTAAAAATTATTTTTCCTGCATTTCAAACTTCGACTCAATTGGAATTTATTATATTTGATGAAATATTTTCAAAAATATTTTGAGCTCCAAATAATTTCATGCATTTCAAACAATTTGAGCATTTTAAATATTTCGAACTTCGACTCAATTTGATGTCCAAACAATTTCGTGCATTTCAATTCCGACACTTTATATATATATACAAAAAACTCTCCTGGAAGGACTCCTTATGGTACATATACCAGTACATACCATGTTTTTAAAATAGTAAATAAATGAATTTTTTGATGAAACTTCATGGATATGATCTCCAGGGTGAGAAGATCATCTCAAATTTTTTTCATCAAAAATTTCAATAAAAAATCCTTTGAGATGAGGTGATACGTAAAAAATCGTATAAATATGCATTTTTGACCATTAAAATTTTTGGTTTTCACCAGCCACTTGATTGATCGAATTTTTTAAAAAAAAATTTAATGGATATGATTTTCTCACTGTCGAGATCATATCCATGAAGTTTCATAAAAAAATTCAATCAAAACGTATGTGAGATAATCGCCAAAATTTCAACGGTCGATATATATATATATATATATATATATATATATATATAGGGGTGGTAAACGAACGGATACGGATCGGATACCATGTTTTCCATATCTATATCCAGTATCTGGATACACTATCCATATTTGTATTCGCCCAGATAGTTAAGACAACTGTGACACCCAACCTATTCTAATCCTTTCGAATTTCAAATTAATTACTAATACCCTAATAGCCCGGTGTCAAAATTTTAATCTTAATTATTAGCGAGCAATAAGTAAATCGGAATAAATATAGCATTCACCATTTCCATGAACATAATAATGAATAATAAGATAATGACATAAGTAAATAACTAAGTCTGGAATAACACTTCAGAAAAAAAATCTAAATACAGTCATCCATGAGTAAAGTCTAAACCAATACTCGAAATAAACGGGAATACAAAGTTTTAAAAAATAAGATCCAACCAAGAATGGGAAACATGCCCGATTGAGATAACTAAGGATGCATCAAAACTGAAATAAATATGGAGGTGTCTAATAGCAAGGTCCTGCAACCTCCACAACAACTGCAACATGTCAAATGGGGGAAATCCAATGCCTAGCATCCTGGTTGTTGGGCACCTAAAATGGTTTTTACAAAAAGAATTTGAAACGGGTCAGAGCCCAAGTAAAATAGTTTGAAATTTTTTAGCAAGTGTTTAAAATGCGACAAGATAAGATATTAAATGCATATTAGTACCGCATATCCTCACTTAAGATCCTCACCCCTCAACTAATGTGCACGCCTAATGTACTACTCTAACCCACCTAATTATGCTACCCGCTTAACTAGTCTGGTTTACATGTCTTCTCATCTAATCTATTATAGTACCCACCTTTATTGCCAATACAATACGTTACTATATTTTCCCAATTCTTTCTAATCATTACGAATCTCTACTAAATGATTTAATTCTCGTATACTTTGATTAATTTAAATATCACTATTTATCAGTTACTGATTTGGTTCTCAGACACTTGAATAATTTAGATATCACAATCTATCTTATCTACTAACATACTTGTAGAAGAATCAATCACACGTACATATATACATCACTCTTATCATATATACGTATACAACACCCCTAGGTGGAGACTTGTGGTGTGGGCATACTCTGCTATCAAGTCCCAATATATCACGTACTATGTAAGGACACTGGCTCGGATAATCTCCCTCAAATAATAAATCAAATCATAAAATATTGGAGGAGAACATAGCTCTAAGCCTTTGGGATACGCTCATACCTCATGCACCCAAATCACTGGTCATACCCTCATTCACCAAAGTGGTTCTCAATCCCTAAGGTCTTTGTCCTAATGTGCAAGTCAGTATCCCCCCAAATGGGCTCATCAGAATAAGGTTGTCCACGACATGAAACCTCCTGTGATAGCAAGTAGCCTAGGTATGATTACATATACAAATCAAACAATAGGTATGCATACCACCCATGTATATATATAATGTCGTTATAGGTATGCACATAACCTATATCATATTTCTTGTACGTAGTATAGTATCTCTCAAATATTCTACGTAATGTAATACTTCTTGTAGTAAATTCCCGAATGTTTCTCAATCCCAAAGGGTTGCAAGTGTCCCTTAAGTAAATTCAATAGACAATCGCACTCATGGCCTACTGGTTTTGGTCCTACATTCCCCTAATTTTCCATAATAAGAAATCAATGTCCGAATAATCTTTTATTATCCGTTAAGCTAAATCCATTATTAGTCTTAAACCTTCCTCGCGATACCAACCTCAAACCCAAATTAGCCTACTGGTAATTAGAATTTCTCTTAATTAAATCTTAAAATTAATTCAAGGGTCAACCCAAACATTTTCCATGAGTCCTATATAAAAATGGTAAAAACTATTCAATTCTAGGAAATCGAATCGATTTTGCCTTGGTTCGAATGGCCGAATCGATTCGTTGTAGCAGTTGTCATCTTCTTCCCTACACTTTTACGGAAAACCACCATCGTTAAGCCTTCAAACCAAAATTACACTATCCTAAACTCCCAACCAAAGGTTTCTAACATTATAATATCATGTATCAATGATTTTTAACGTACAAGAATATTAAAATTTCTACATAACAACTCTAAATCAGATTTAATCAAGATAATTTCTAAAAATCGTAGTTTATTATTCATGTTCAAGAACCTAAACATAATTCCATATTTCCACCCAAATTTCATAATATTCCACATCAAAATTCATCTACATATATCAGGGATCAATTATATTATCATTTCTACCCAAGATTATGAATTATATCTCCAATTTTAAAGCTAAATTTCATGAATTTCATAAGATTATCACCATATTCTAACATGGATGATATATAAAATCATAGTTTACCAAGATAAACACTTGCCTTAATTTGAAAGTCTCATTTCTGCAGAAAAGGTGATAGGATTGGTGTTCTCCTCCTCTCGATCTACAATCGAGTGGTGGTTGTGGTGCAAAAAGGTGGTTCTTGGCCTTGGAACCATAGGAATGACTCTCCCTCTTCCTCCTGTGACACTCCCTTGGTTTGACAACTGATAAACCTAATCTCCTTTACGCTTCATCCGATATAATCTTCTAATTTTGTGGGTTTATTTTCTTTAAATTTCAAAAGACCAAAATACCCCTTTGGGGTGATGGTTTGGCCTAAAAGTTCCCCGGGACCCAAATTAAACCTTTGGGTAGACTTTTCTGACTATCTCGGCCACATTTTGGACACACTAGCACACTCAAAATGACCATATGGAATATGAAAAGTGAAATTATATTTGATTTCCCAAATTAAGTCCCGACATGACTTACACGTGCATCCCGGCTAAAGTTACCGTAACTGCCGTATTTCTCACCTATGACAATTATAATATTTCCTTATCATTATTATTACTCATTCACTAAGTAATATTCAATATAAATAAATATTAACCTTTATCGGATTAACTTTTAAATATAATTTAATTAATACAAATATAAAAAATAATAAAATTACGGGGTGTTACATACTTCCCTCCTAATATCGAAATTTTATCCTGAAATTCGAAAAAATGATATACCTGGTATGAATAATGTTGGACACTTTTTGCACATCTCATCCTCGCGCTCCCAAGCCGACTCATAGGCATTATGATGCCCCATATTACCACCTCAGATTCTTGCACATAACTGCTTCCGAGCGTAATCAAAATTTACTCGCAATAATTTTTTGTTATTTCCATTATACATACACCAATGGTACCATTTCGACCGAAGGTCTACTCTCTACAGCCCACGCTCAGCAACAAGTTCAATCAAGCCCTTACCTAGCGATATGTTCCTTTATGCTTAAGGTCTCACGCATATAATGACACGAAAAACTATCAATAATTCGATAACAATGTCTCAAAAGATAAGCCTATACTCCACTAGCTCTATTATCTCTACGTTAGAAAAGATCTCACTTCTATAGGTACCAATTTCCCTTATTACCTTACCAAACCATCTTTCCTCATGGTTTACACCCTCAATAATTCATGCCTACTCATGTCAGGCCTCGAAATTTTGGTTCACGTCAACGTAGTCTCACTATGTTTCTGAACTATATGAAAACGATATGGATTGACTCAATCCTTATCGACGGATCATGAATCATTTCGGATCCCTATTAAGCCTCAAAAGTAACTTAGCAGTTAATATCCAACTACGGGCAATCATATGCAATCCTACTAGCAGTAGTTAATATTTCTAATTACTTCAAAGGTCTAATACATGCATCCTCGCATTCTGCCACATTCTATATCACCCCTCCTGACTATCCATCAGCCTACGATTGACACACCTAGCTTAGGGATCAACTACGCCTCCATTCCCTCCTGATACTCCCTATTCAAGGTGGGACTCAAATGTCTCACCCTGATTTACAACAGTATTGGGTGACACCTAGTGACGATTCATTTCTTCTCTTTAATAGCCTCCTGGGCACACGTCCCGATACTATAACACACCTCAAAAGATTAATGATTATTTTGTTCGTGGACAATTAATGTTACAACCCAAAGAAAATCCTTACTACTCCGCGATTTTGATAATCTAATAATTAACTTTATCGATTTACATGTCCATTCCATCCCTGGAATCATCCATCTATCACAACATTCGGGTCGGTAGTATTGGACCAACCTCTTCCTTTTATGAGTGGCGAACTTGGGAACAACTTCACTATGTCTCACTCAACTCGATATCAACACACTCAACATCTCATATCATGTGGAATATCTTACTCCCCTTATTCTGAGATATATAAAAACTATGGCTCGTTCATTTAGTCTTAAACTACACACTTCCTATGCCCTTTTTCTGTCCATTAGAATCCAAGCAACCTATCCACGCACAAACCACTCTACGCATTCGACTAGATGAGACACCATTTGTTCCCAACGTATTTTGACTCACATTTCAACTCAACTTAATTGTGAGAGTTTTATCGTGACATACACACAGTTAGACTATCTCTATTGATACCAAAATTTACCATCCTACGTGGACCAATTACAAGCCAGCATGCGTCATCCTATGTGGCACAAGTCCAAGTCAGCACGATAAGAAAATCCCGACCAACAAGGAAGCCCGACCAACATGGTTATCCAACCAACTGGAAAGCCCGACCAATAGCCAAAAATCCATTCTGTACAGCCAACCAAGCGTCAGCAGTCTTACAACCCGTATTGCCTATGAGGTGACAACGTTCATATAATTAATTCTCATTATGTACTAATGTAAAAGCCTAACAAATAAAGGCATTCCATCCTTTCACATGACAATGATGAAGACCCCCTTTATGCTATATATATAATATATCACCCTCATTGCAAGAGATGAGAAAACAAATCAAGGCAGTTAATACATAATAGTGGACGTGGGCTATTTCTTTGAGTCGAACAACTCTAAAAATCTCTTGTGACTTGTTTGTTTTACTTAAATTTATCTGCGATCAATTAATTAGGCCTAGTCTAGTTTTTTGCATCAAAAAATTCCACTCTAAAAATCTCTTGTGTCTTATTTGTTTTACTTAAATTTATTTGTGATCAATTAATTAGGCCTAGTCTAGTTTTTTGCATCAACAATCTCCTTTCCTCGAATGAAGTTCAGCCTCTGCTACATTTCCACTTGTCTTTCTGACTGTCCCACAGACACATTTACAACATATTTCTAAGCTTTCATAACACAAACTATAACGCAAGTCAAATAGGCCAGGGCGCCCATACACCTTATTCCTCGTGCACAACTGCACAATTATCGTTATCGTACCACTCGTAACATACTTATCTCAAGTCCGACCTCGCATTCTCAGTGTGGATATATCGTATGGCTAACCTTAGTTAACATACTAAAATGATTTAATTCCCCTCGAGACTACCCCACCCATCAACTAGTGGTGTAAAAAAAATTCCCGTAGTGCACTCCACACAACACTACTCGACTCTACAAGTCTTATATCATAGAATAGCTCTCAGCTCATGCTTTCACCCACACACACGTGTAATAACTAAATTGATAAAATCATGCCCTAATGACCAATACATCTATCAACTCTCAACATACGCTGGGGTTCGTGCATAGGACGTCTCGCAAGCAAAATCCAAACAAGGAACCCCCCGATACACTACTACCTAGCATTGTTGGTCATCGAGATCCGTAGGTCCGACCACATGATCAAAACATCCAAAATCCTACCTCCAAATGTACATGTCTAACCATTCACTAAAGGAGTTACATTACATGACGCTCTCACTATCATTAGTTTTCCTTGCACTAAGTCAATATAGATCTAAATTTCTCCGCTCGACAGTTAACTTAATATACCCCGAATCATAGTAGTGCAATCCCTACACACTGGGATCAAATATCACGAGACAACTATAACCTTTGAAGTCTCCTCCACGATATAATACAAATGTGAGCACAACTTTCTCCTAGTTGACACATCGCTAATCAACATATCCTTCCCTGGAATGGTGAACGCGATAGCCTTGATGTAACAGCCCACCACCACTCAACTCGTCGCTAACCAACCTATACCCAGGATATATAACATTATCCTCAGATATCATCTCTCAAAACGAGTTAACCCACTTTAGTGTCCCCACTCGCTCCCCTGCAAATGGAACCAAAGATATCCCATCAATGCAACGATAAATATACACCCACAATAGTAACATTAATGATACACACACTAAACATGCCTCATGCATGAAACTAGTGCTAACGAAATACTGTGGTTTGCTCGTTTTATGCAAAATATACCCCATTCACCCTATGATAATACTCACACTTTTGATTGCCAATGGCAGTGGTGATCCAAATACTTCCTGGACATAAAACTTTTGTCCACACGGATTCAAATCTATTACAACAATTGCCCCTACTGGGTATCCCACTCATGTCCCCTAACTCACTGCGGACAAGGTCGATACATGTGGACCTAATCTCCACATATAGGACACCTATTGGCGTCATTCCCCTATCTCTGGCCCTATTGGACATATCGGGATTATCATTCTCTCGAACTTGGTAGTCTTGGCCCCGATTGCTACCCCTTGTTCCTTTGGCTTTGCTGGCCCTATGGAACACATTGTTATCCCTAGCGAACCTAATTGAATTCATCATCACTCGGTGGGAATTTCATTGATCTACATCATTTAAATGGTTCCTTTGCTAGGTATCCTTTTGTCGTGCATCACTGTCACCAATTACCTTTAGTCTTGCTTTTCTGGCTATGCTCTCCAACTCTCTTGGCTCCTTTCTCATAGAAATATTAATATAAACATAGTAAAAGTACATCAATGATGCCATGTGCATCAGTCGTCCAAGACTGATTTCCCATAAATACTAGTGACTCCTACTCGTGAGTACATCATCACCTTTAAGGACCTTCCTCTCCACTACCAACCTCCTGGGGTACGAAGTTCATTTAAATTAATAAATTCTTCATCACAATCAACCTCTGTTCGTCCCTCCTGTGAAAAGTCCAGAGACTTCCTTCGTATCTTCATCTGAATAGTAGATGAAAGAACTTGTGGTTAAACCGCGCCCAAAACTTATCGATTAATTCCTTATCTACTTCCTTATATGTGGTGACTATCTCCCACCATGGCAGAACTGCTCCTATGAGAAAAAATTTAAACCAAAATTTAAATCCTTAGTTCCACTGCACTCCACCATACTCCATTGCCTTTGGTTTGTCTCCTTTCGTTGGCCCGTCACACTTCCTTTTTTACCCAAATCCTTACAGATGTCTATTTTAAAGATCTCCTCCGACTTCCCCCTTTTACCGAGTATGCTGGGTGAGTCTAAATTTTTACCACCATTCTCTATAACGATTATTGGGGAAACTACTGCACCCTAGTGATTATCCTATTGTCATATGCCAAAACAATAATTAGGGTGACTCCTATCATAGCCATTATTCCTAGAATACTTTATGGCTTCTGTTGAGCCTCTCCTCTTGCAATACTTATAATGCCCCTCGTTGGTCGCCCTATATTTTTCGATGTACGAAACCCAACCGAACTCGCATATGCTTCGTATCAATTATACTTAGTAACTGGAAAATGTAAACATACGTACGAAGAGGAATACAACAATCCTATAATAGGGCTATATATTAAATAATGCTATGTTGAAACGTAGTAAAGCCGCACACATCCTAAGGACACTAGAACCTGATGCTTTGATACCATCTGTGACACCCTGCCTATTATAATCCTAGGTGATCACTCCATTATTAAATTAAGCAGGAACCATTAATGGTGTCATTCTTAAAATCACTGTCGAATTTCAAATCAATTACTGATAACTTAATATCCCAGTGTCAAAATTATAATCTTAATTATTAGCATGCAATAAATAAATGGAATAAATATAGCATTCACCGTTTCCATGCACATAACAATGAATAATAAGATAATGACATAAGTAAATAAGTGAGTCTGGAATAACACTCCAGAGAAAATATAAATATAGTCATCCATGAGTAAAGTCTAAATCAATACTAAAAATAAACGGGAATACAAAGTCTCTAAAAATAGTATCCAACTAAGAATGGGAAACATGCTCGATTGAGATAACTAAGGATGCATCAGAACTAAAATAGATATGGAGGCGTCTAATATCTAGGTCCTGCAACCTCCACAACAGCTGCAACACGTCAAATGGGGGAACTCCAATGCCTGGCATCCCTGTGGCTGGGCACCTAAAATGGTTTTTATAAAAAGGATTTAAAACGGGTCAGAGCCTAAGTAAAAAAAGTTTGAAAAAGTTTAGCAAGTATTTAAAATGCCACATGATAAGATATTAAATACATGTTAGTACCGCGTACCCTCACTTGAGATCCTCACCCCTCAATTAATGTGCACGTCTACGTACTACTCTAACTTGCCTAGTTATACTTGAAAAAGATGTTACTTAGGTCGTTTAATACAAGATTAAACTATTGAAGTAACTCCGAACTATTTTTTCAAGAAACTCTTTTCCTTAAATCAAATCAATTTAATCACAAGCTGTGTTTACTGAAAAATGTACGAGACATGATCAAGATTTTATAACTAGTTTTGAAATCCAAAACTAAACAGTTAAGTCAACTAAATCAGCACAATCACAAGAATGAGATGAGGAGATGTAGAAAGATTAAGGATAAGGCAATTTTTAACGTGGTAAAACCTCACCCAACTGAGGAAACATCCACGACTCCCTCTACGGAGTAAACCAAAAATCCACTAAAACAAAATATACAAGTTACAAACTATATAACACACATGCACACAAAAGAGACCTATACAAGTTTAGAATATGTACCCATTGGTTTGATTCTAACTTTTCTACAGATTTGATGTTGATGTTGCTTTCTCAGTTTGCTAACTTCTCCACTTTGTTCCAGTCTTTATGTCGACTCTTTGAAGATTCAAGATCTTATAGCCAACACTTATTGTGTTGTAGTGTGACAAGTGTTTGTGAAAGTGTTCTAATCACATGCATGTACACACACACACACACACACTTATTTATACAAAAAAGTCCTAGCAAATTACAGATCAGATCTAAATGATGTTGTTTTTCGGTTTCTCTCTTCTTTAGAAACAAAAAGACTTTAATTAACCTTTCAAATAATCCCAGAATCCAAGGTTACCTTGCTCGGAAGACGATTCAATGTCTTAATCGGTTTCGAAGGGTTTTGAAAATATTTTTGAAATTAAAAACCACCGATTGCGATTCCAACTAGGTCAAAAGTCTTGTTTCATAAGAACCAGAAACATAAACTGAATTTGTTGATTCTTGAGTAGATAAAAACATTTACAGAAAAAGCTTAATCAACAAATAAGATTTCTCAAGATGAGAAACTAAAATATGCAGATCTAAGTGTAATATAACATAAAATGACCAGATCTATGATTTCTATAAAAACGAAACACATATTTAACCGAAATGCTTAAGTTGGACACAAGATCTCAAATTCAAGAGGATTCAAACCATGAACAGCTTTCAAACAACTACAAACGTCACTCTTAAACACTCAGGGTTGGTGTTTGGTATAAATGGTTTAAGAAAATATGACTTAGGGTTTGAAACTGGGTTAGGGCTTGAACGAGTTTGGGTTTCTCTCTCTTTTCTATTCTCTCTCTTATCTCTCTATTTAGACGAACTGCCAAAGCCTCCTAAAGGTTGAGGGTAAGCCTCCTTATATGGTAGGATAGGAAGGATCGAGAAGGATGAGGTGAATCTAAAGGCTGAGATTTGGTCTTGGCCTGTTGACTTTCATCCAACGGTTTAGAAGAGGCGGGGAGTTAAATGCTTTCGGATTGTCCTAGAAGGGATCGTAGGGATTGAGTTTGGATGCAAGCATAGCGTTGATGAAATCAATCCAAAGACTGAGATGTAACAAAGCAACTGGGTCTATCAACAAACACAAATCGAACCTGATAACAGGTGTAGGGACAACATTGGCTTACACACGCGTGTCTAAAAATAATTACACAGCTCCCCTGAAGTCTCAAGCGCTTTCGGATTCTACCCAACTCAACTTCCAGGTATGAAATCATAAAACCAGTAATTATAGAATGACCCCAAAAGTTTTATAAACCAACTTTTATTTAAACAAATATCATTTAAAAATTATTAAAAATTCCCAAAAAATTATTAAAATCAATTTTAAATGGAATTTAACACACACAACTCACACACAATCAGTTAATGCAATATATGAACAATGTATGAAACCCTAGTGTGTGATTGAGATTTATACCTTTAATTGAATCAAGTGTGGCTTTAAGAAGGAGATTCTGAGGCTCTTTGGTATCTAGGGAATGGGACTCTAATTTTGTCACAATTTCCAAACTAGATGAGCACTTATACAATATAGACTTAAGTGAGTCAAGAGTATAAGGTGCTTCAATCTCCCCCTTTTGAAATATGAGATAAAATCTCCTTTGAGTCATATAGGACTCGTAGGGCTACAAAGAAATAAGGAAAAACCTATTCCTATACAAAAATTCTATCTACCCATTTCCTAGAAAAAGAAAATTACATAACTCAACTAATTACAAACCAATACCCTAATAACAACTTATAGCAGACAACGATACAGATCCTACAAATAATTCTAAGATCAAGCTTATTAATCAAATGTACAAACAAAAATGAACTCATAAGACTCAAACTACTCCCCCATCTTGTCTTAAATGGACAAAGGGAAAAAATACTCAAGTCAAGGAGTTTATTCAACACAAACCATTCCTATCGATTTTCACAAAGCAAGAAATCTATTATAATCCAAAGGTTTGGTAAATATATCTGCGAGCTGCAAATCAGTAGGAAGATAATTAATTTCTAATTCCTTAGTCTTAACTAATTCGCGTATAAAATGACGTCTGATTTTTATGTGTTTAGTTTGCGAGTGTTGAACAGGATTTTTAGAGATATTGATCGCGCTTTGATTATCACAATATAGATGTAGTTGATCTTCTTGAATACCATAATCATTCAGCATTTGCTTAAGCCAAAGTAATTGAGCACAACAACTACCAACGACTATGTATTCAGATTCAGCTGTGGACAAAGAGGTGCAGTTTTGTTTCTTACTACTCCATCCTACCAAATTGTTACCGATATAGTAACACGCTCTTGATGTTCTCTTACTATCATCAGTACACCCTGCCTAATCGTCATTAGTGTATCCTATTATAGTACTAGGATTATCATTGGTGTACCAGAGTCCTAAATTTAGAGTGCCTTTTATGTATTTAATGATTCTTTTTACGCATACTAAGTGTCTCTCTTTAGGATTATTTTGATACCGGGCACACACGCAAACTGCGTACATAATATCAAGATGCGAGGCAGTAAGGTATAGCAAGGTTCCTATCATACTACGATATAGAGTAGGATCTATGGATTTACCGTTCTCATCCTTAGACAATTTGACCGTAGTACTCATGGAAGTTTTAGCTTCTTTTGTACTTTCATGCCCGAATTTTTTAACGATCTCTAAAGCATATTTTGATTGTGAAACAAAAAAACTTTAGAGTTCTGTTTGACTTGAAGACCCAGGAAAAATTGTAACTCCCCCATAAGAAACATTTGAAATTCTTTATGCATAATTTCAGAAAAAGGATTTAACTTTTGAGGGGGGTGTTGATCCAAAGATGATATCGTCAACATAAACTTGAGATATAATAATATCTCTGCCAAAATGTTTGACAAATAAGTTTGATCATTTCCATCTCTCTTAAAACCTTTATCTAAGAGAAAATTGGAAAGACGCTCATACCAGGCTCTTGGCGCTTATTTTAGGCCATACAAAGCCTTTTTAAGACGAAAAACATGGTTTGGACACTGAGGGACAATAAACCTTTTTATTTCTTCGACATAGGTCTCTTCAGTCAAGATTCCATTAAGGAAGGCAGATTTTACATCCATTTGATAAAGCGAAAAATGTAGGTAACAAGCTATGACAAAGAGAAGACGAATAAATTCTAAGCGAGTAACAAGAGCAAATGTCTCGTTAAAATCTATTCCTTCAATTTGAGAATATCCTTAAGCCTCTAACCTGGCTTTGTTTCTAATGATTATCCCACTTTCATCCGTTTTATTTTTAAATAACCAACGTGTGGAAATAACCTTTTTATGTTCAAAACTAGGTACAAGATACCAAACTTCATGAATGACAAATTGAAGAAGTTCTTCCTGCATAACATAAATCCATTTAGGGTCATTCAATGCCTCATTTATAGTTTTTGGTTCCACAACGGAAACAAAACATGCATAATGAGCATAGTTTCTTAATTGAGATCTTGTACGAATATGCTCACAAGGTTTAAAAACAACGTTATCTATGGGATGATCTTTAGAAACCCAGTTAGGTACTTCAGGTTTCTAAATTGGTAAAGAATTATCTATTTATGGAGTGTCTTTTTCTAAAACAATTTCAGACTATTCCACAATAGTTGGTTCTCCAGTCTTGCTCTCAATAGTGTCACTTACAATAACGTTTATGGATTCCATTAAAGTTTTTGTGCGAAGATTATAGACATGGTACACTCTATTGTCAGGAGACTAACCTAAGAAAATAGCTTTATCTCCACAAGTCTCAAATTTGTATAAGTGTTCTCTGTCTTTACAGACATAACATGTACTACCAAAAGTTCTAAGGTATTTAAGATTGGGCTTCTTCCCATACCATAGTTCGTAAGGAGTTTGTTTTGAATTCTTCCTAAGATAGACCCTATTTATAATGTGATAAGAATTACAAATAGATTCTACCCAAAAAGATTTAGGTCAACACTTGGCATGAATCATAACTCTTGCCATCTCTTGAAGGGTACGATTCTTTCTCTCAGCAATTCCATTTTGTTGAGGAGTCTTAGGAGCAATAAATTTATGTTTGTAACCATTATAGTCACAGTACTCTATAACACCTATATCTATGAATTCTCCTACTCTATCAATACGAATCCTATTTACTTGTGTGTCCTTCTCATTTTTAATACGAAGTAAGATTTTCAAAAAAGTTCTGAAAGTGTCAGACTTTTGTTTTAAGAAGGATACCCAAGTAAACCTGGTGAAGTCATCTACCATAACTAGAATGTAACTGTGTCTACATAGACTCACAGTACGAGAAGGACCCATTAGGTCCATATGGATGAGCTCCAAGGGTTTAGAAGAAATAATATCTTTAACTTTCTTATGAGATGCTTTAACAATTTTTCCTTCCTGACATGATCCACATACAATGTTAAAAATAGGTTTAATCTTTGGAATTCCTCTAACTATTTCTTATGAAGACAATCTACTAAGGATATCGTAATTTATGTGACCCATTCGATTATGCCATATCTCATTGTCATCCATTCTGGCAATGTTACAGACCTCAGTACTATTATAGACAGTATAACAATTGTCAGGAGTCCTGAGTCCTGTAATTATGAATTCACCTTTTTCATTTAAAATTTTGCAATTATTCTTTGAAAAGGTGGCAGTATGATTTGAGTCACAAAATTGCGAAATACTAAGTAGATTAGCCTTGAGACCTTTAACTAGAAGAACATTTTCAAGAACATGCATTCCTTTTTTTTGGAGTGTTCCTTTACCAATGATTTAAGATGATACACCATCACCAAAAATAACTTTTCCTCCAGCAAAGTTGGTTTTGTTTAAAAGTTTTGTATCATCACCAGTCATGTGCTTTGAACACCCAGAGTCTAAATACCAACCAGAGGGAGTGTGTTCAGCTTTTAAAGCAGTAATCACAATGTTACACTTCATCTGGGGCAATAGCTCATCTTTTCTAACCCAAATAGCTCTTGTTTTTTTTGCGCATATTTGCTCTCATTTGATAAAATTTGCGAGCATTAGATTTTTGTTTAAAGATATTATGCCCATGCATTTGAGTTTTATGAAGAACATGAGCATTTGGTTTAGAAAAGTGCCTAGGAATCCTTCTTGGAAATGATCTTTTAGGTTTGGTACTTCTCTTTCTATAGTTAGAGTTTTTGTCTGGTTGTCTGGGCAGGACATAATTGTTACGGCTTCTCCTAGAATAGTTAAAGTTCTTGTATAGAGGAATATTACAGAAAGGTTTTACTAAATGTCTAAAGTAGCAACCTTCAAAAGAATGATCGTATATGTCCCATTATGAGAAATATAAATTGCTTGAAGAGGGTATCTCCTTAGGAAAATCTCTAAACATAGGCTTCATGGGATTTTGAGGTTGAACCTTATTCCTAGGGAGTACAGTTTGAAACGAAGAAACACTCTTCCTAATTAGAGGGCAGGCATATTTAGACTTAGGTAGACTCTCACACTTAGAGTAACTTGATTCCCCAATATCAAACTTTTGATGTTTTTCATCAAACTCATCTTTTAGGGAATGAAAATCTGGACAGGTTTCTATAGGTCTTTTGCCACCTGACACAAACTTGATTGGTTCAAAGTTTTTAGTTTGTATCTTTGGATTTGGGCAAAATCCTATTCCAGTTCGATCATCAGAATTGGTTTTTGAATCAGCAGCAAAAGCATCAAAATAGTTTGAATTATTTTCAAATTTTGCAAATTTTTTGAAAATAGTTGTTATCTTTTCTTTAGCTTGTTCCAATTCTAATAATGTCCCTTTATATTTTTTCTCCAGAATGTCATTTATTTCAATCAAATTCTTCAATTTTTGGTCAAAACTTTTGACTTCATTCTCATGACTTAGACATTGGGTAGTATACTCTTCAGCATTAAGTTTAACCATTAGACTTCGGCCTTCTAGTTTCTTAGTGAGATTTTTCACTATCTTCTCTAGTCGAGTGCTTTTATTGAAAGTCTTGGTATAAAGTATGTGAATATCAGGGAGGTCTTCAGTGTCAGAATCACTAAGTGTAGTGTGTGAAGTGACCCCTAAGGATTCATTTCTTGGACTCACACACACATTGACATCGTCATTATCATTTTCCCTTTGTCTCACACACCCCGTAGTAGGACTAGCATTATTTTCAGAAATTAAAGCATCTAACCCAGTAGCAGCATGATTCATAGCAGCAGGGGTAGAGTTACTAACATCATTCTAATACATAGGCACAGGAATATCATCATTACAAATAATCTTAGCAAAGAAAGACATGCAAGGATCAAAAACATCAGATGACTCAGGTTCCTCATTTTTAGAATCACTTGAATCATCCCATGTCTTGAAAATGTTGGCCCTAGTATGTTTATTGGCCGTGTTCAATTTAACTCTACAGTCTTGAGCTATATGACCCAATTTACCACATCTAAAACATTCAATATTCTTGAAGTCTTTGTTAGGTCTCGCGTGAGTGCCCTTGTGATGTTTGTCTTGACCTTTCTCATGAGGTTTGTAGTTAGACTGAGTTGGATAATTTGGCTTGCCTAGTCTGTTTGCCATTTTATTTCTAAATTTGACAATTTTCTTAAACTTTTTTAATAATAAGGCAATTTGATTATCCAAACTATCTATATCACATTCCTCATCAGAGTCATTATTGGGAATAGTAACCTCAGGTTTCATCAGCTGAGAGGAGAAACTCAAATTGGAACTAGTTTGTTTCCTATGGGACTGGGTCAATTGTTTCTTCAATTCTAATTCCATTTCCACAATTATCAGTTTACTACTGAGTAATTTAGGAGTGATATTTCGATCACTCATTTCCTCAATAGTATATCTTTTGTTGTCAAATCTCTGTGGTAATGATCTTAGAATTTTAGAGACAATTTCATGTCTATCATAACTTATGCCATTAGCATGCAGTTTGGTCACAATATCAGTCAAATTCATGTAAAAGTCATCAAATGACTCAGAGTTAGTCGTGATTAAAGAGTTATACTGCTGGTTAAGAATCTGTGTTTTAGCAGCCTTAACTCTAGTGTCACCTTCATGTGCAGTAACTAGTGTATCCCAAGCTTCCTTAGAAGTGGTATAAGATGAGATCCTTTTGAACTCATGTTCATTTATAGACATAAAAATGGTGTTCTTGCCTTTGTTATTATTTAGAGAGGCTTCCTTCTCTTCTTGAGTAAATTCACGTAATACTTTCTTAATCCTCTCATTATTTCCTTCAGTGGCTGGTTTAGTAGGATAAGTATAACCATTTTCAACAATATCCCATACATCATCTCTTAAGGTTCCTTGTATGAAAGCAACCATCCTTACTTTCCAGTAAGGGAAGTTATTTCCATCAAAGAGAGGAGGTCTGAACAAGTTACCAAATCTTTCAGATTTCTCATCCATTCTTTGGTTTAAGGAAACAATTTCAGAATCACAGGATCTTTAAAAAAATTCCAAAGCTCTGATACCAATTGAAAAAGCTGTTACTTAGGCCGTTTAATACAAGATTAAACTATTAATGTAACTCCAACTGTTTTTTGAAGAAACTCTTTTCTTTAAATCAAATCAATTTAATCACAAATTGTGTTTACTGAAAAATGTACGAGATATGATCAAGATTTTATGACTAGTTTTGAAAACCAAAACTAAACAGTTAAGTCAACTAAATCAGCACAATCACAAGAATGAGATGAGGAGATGTAGAAAGATTAAGGACAAGGCGATTTTTAACGTGGTAAAACCTCACCCAACTGAGGAAACATCCACGACTCCCTCTACGGAGTAAACCAAAAATCCACTAAAATAAAATATACAGGTTACAAACTATATAACACACATGCACACAAAACAAACCTATACAAGTTTAGAATATGTACCCACTGGTTTGATTATAACTTTTCTGCAGATCTGATGTTGATGTTTCTTTCTCAGTTTGCTAACTTCTCCACTTTGTTCTAGTCGTTACGTCGACTCTTGAAGATTCAAGATCTTATATCCAACACTTATTGTGTTGTAGTGTGACAAGTGTTTGTGAAAGTGTTCTAATCACATGCATGTACACACACACACACTTATTTATACAAACAAGTCCTAGAAAATTACATATCAGATCTAAATGATGCTGTTTTTCATTTTCTCTCTTATTTAGAAACAAAAAGACTTTATTTAACCTTTCAAATAATCCCAGAATCCAAGGTTACCTTGCTCAGACGACGGTTCAAGGTCTTATTCAATTTCAAAGGGTTTTGAAAATATTTTTGAAATTGAAAACCATCGATTGGGATTCTAACTAGGTCAAAAGTCTTGTTTTATAAGAACTAGAAACAGAAACTGAATTTGTTGATTCTTGAGTAAACATTTACAGAAAAACTTTAATCAACAAATAAGATTTCTCAAGATGATAAACTAAAATATGCAGATCTAAGTATAATATAACATAAAATGACCAGATCTATGATTTCTATAAAAAATAAATACAGATCTAACTGAAATGCTTAAGTTGGACACAAGATCTCAAATTCAAGAGGATTCAAACCACGAACAATTTTCAAAAAACTACAAACGTCACTCTCAAACACTCAGGGTTGGTGTTTGGTATAAATGGTGTAAGAAAATATGACTTAGGGTTTGAAACTGGGTTAGGGTTTGAACGAGTTTGGGTTTCTCTCTCTTCTCTCTTCTCTCTATATTTAGATGAACTGCCGAAGTCTCCTAAAGGCCGAGGGTAAGCCTCCTTATATAGTAGGCTAGGAAGGATCGAGAAGGATGAGGTGAATCTAAAGGTTGAGATTTGGTCTTAGCTTGTTGACTTCCATCCAACGATTTAGAAGAGGAGGTGAGTTAAACGCTTTCTGATTGGTCTAGAAGGGATCATAGGGATTGACTTTGGACGCATGCAGAGCGTTGAAAAATCAATCCAAGGGATGAGATGTAACAAAGCAGCGGAGTCTATCAATAAACACAAATCGAACTGATATCAGGTTGACAGGTATAGGGATAAGATTGTCTTACACACGCGCGTCTAAAAATAAATACACAGCTCCCCTGAAGTCTCAAGCACTTTCGGATTCTACCCAACTCAACTTCCAGGTATGAAAACATAAAACCAGTAATTACAGAATGATCCCAAAAGTTTTATAAACCAAATTTTATTTAAACAAAAATTATTAAAAATTCCTAAAAATTATTAAAATTAATTTTAAATGGAATTTAACACACACAACTCACACACAATCAATTAATGCAATATATGAACAATGTATGAATCCCTTGTGTGTGATTGATATTTATACCTTCAACTGAATCAAGTGTGTCTGTAAGAAGGATATTCTGAGGCTCTTTGGTATCTCGGGAATGGGACTCTAATTTTGTCACAATTTCCAAACTAGATGAGCACTTATACAATATAGACTCAAATGAGTCAAGAGTCTAAGGTGCTTCAATACTACCCGCCTAACTAGTCTGGCTTACATCTCTTCGCATCTAATCAATTATAGTGCGAACCTGTATTTTCCATACAATACGTTATTACATTTTCCCAATTGTTTATACTCATTGACAATCTCTACTAAATGATTTAGTTCTCATAAAATTTGATTAATTTAAATATCACTATTTATCATTTACTGATTTAGTTCTCACACACTTGAATAATTTAGATATCATAATCTATCTTATCTACTAACATACTCGTAGAAGAATCAATCACAAGTACATATATAAATCACTCTTATCATATATACGTATACAACACTCCTAGGTGGAGACATGCGGTGTGGTCATACTCTACTATCAAGTATCGGTACATCATGTACTATATAAGAACATTGGCTTGGATCATCTCCCTCGAGCCATAAATCAAATTACACAATATTGGAGGCGCGCATAGCTCTAAGCCTTTGGGATACACTCTTACCTCACGCACCCAAATGACCGGTCACTCCCTCATTCACACAAGTGGTGCTCAATACCCAAGGTCTATGTCCTGAGGTACAAGTCAATATCCCCCCAAATGGGCTCATCAGAATAAGACTATCCACGATGCGAAATCTGTTGTGACAGAAAGTAACCTAGGTATGATTACACATATAAATCAAACAATAGGTGTACGCACCACCCGTGTATATATATAATGTCGTTATACCTATGCACATAACCTATATCATATGCCACATACGTAGTATAATATCTCTCTAATATTCTACGCAACGTAATACTTCTCATAGTAAATTTCTGAGTGTTTCTCAATCCTAAATAGTTGCCAAATGTCCCTTAAGTAAATTCAGTAGGCAATCCCACTCAATGCCTACTGGTCTTGGTCTTATAATCCCCTAATTTTCCAAAATAAACAAACAATATTCGAATAATATTTTATTACCCGTTAAGAGAAATCAATTATTAGTCTTAAACCCTCCTCGTGATACCAACCTCAAACCCAAATTAGCCTACTGGTACTTAAAATCTCTTAATATAATCTTACAATTAATTCATGGGTCAACCTAAACATTTTCCATGAGTCCTATATAAAAAGGGGGAAAACTATTAAATTATTGGAAACCAAATCGATTCGGCCTTAGTCCGAATGGATTCACTTTCCGAATGGATTCGGCCAAAGAGCCGAATCGATTCGCCGTAGCAGTTGTCATCCTCTTCCCTACGCTGTTATGAAAAAACACAATTTTTAAGCCTTCAAACCAAAATTACATTATCCAAAACTCCCAACTAAAGGTTTGTAACATTATTGTATCATGCCTCAATGATTTTTAACGTATAAGAATCATAAAATATCTACATAGCAACTCCAAATCATATTTAATCAAGATAATTTCTAAAAACGTATAAGAATCATAAAACCTCAACATAATTCCAGATTTCCTCTCAAATTTCGTGATATTCCTCATCAAAATTCATCTACATATATCAGGGATCAATTATATTATCATTCCTACCCAAGATTATGAATTATATCTCTAATTTTAAAGCCAAATTTCATGAATTTCACAAGATCATCACCCGATTTTAACATAGATGATATCTCAAATCATAGTTTAGCAAGATAAATACTTGCCTTGATGTGAAAGTCTGATTTATGAAGAATAGGTGATAGGATCGGTGTTCTCCTCCTCCCACTCTACAATCCGCCGGTGGTGGTGCAAAAAGGTGGTTCTTGGCCTTAGAACCCTAGGAATGACTCTCCTTCTTCCTTCTGTGATTCTCCCTTGGTTTGGCAACTGATAGCCTCAATATCATTTAGGTTTCATCAGATATAATTCTCTAATTTTTGTGGGTTAGTTTTTGCCAAAATTTTAAAAGACCAAACTACCCCTTAAGGGTGCTGGTTTGCCCTAAAAGTGCCCCGGGACCCAAACTAAATCCCAGGATTGACTTTTCTGCCTATCTCAACTCTTCCGAACACACTGACGCACTCAAAATGACCATATGGAATATCAAAAGTGAAATTATATTTTATTTTCCAAATTAAGTATCGACACGACTTACACGCTCGTCTCGACTAAATTTACCGTAACTGTCGTATTTCTCACTCACGATAATTATAATATTTTCTTATCATTATTGTTAATCATTCAGTAAGTAATATTAAATATAAATAAATATTAACCTTTATCGAATTAATTTACAAATATAATTTAATTAATCCCAATTAATTCTCAATATAAAAATTAATAAAATTATAGGGTGTTACAACAACTATCCATATCCGTATCTGCTAGGATATCTTGGATTCGGATAATATCCGTATCCATTTACATTGTTTAGATATAGCAAAAAATAACTATTAAAATATTCAATCCAATCCAAATAAATATATAACAAAATTACTACCTCCTAACATCAATAATTTTGGCTTCCATAATGATAATATGGCTTAAAGTCATCCATACTTTACAACCATATAATCTTAAATCCATCCAAAAAAAATAACAGTAACATTCCATAACAGTAAATATAAATATGCACCTTTTAAATTAAATCAAATTTATTGAGAATGATAACCTCATGGACCTTTTAGTCTTTAAAACATATTGATATTTTTATTTTAATAAGTGTACATTTTTATTTTGTATATAATATACCGGTTGTTAACTTCAGTTCTCATCAGAATCAAATCCATCTCTTTACTTTTTTTTATCTCCTACATTTATTTATAATTAAGAAAACTAATGAACAACCACATGAACAATATATAAATACATTTATATATTTGTATTTTTATTTTACATGTACCTGTTGTTGCTACTTTCTGTTGTAAGAGGAGGGGATGCGCAGTGACAGAGCAACGGAGTTGATGCGCAGTGGAGGGGTTGATAAGAAGTGGTGGCGGAGTTGATGAACAGCGGTGGACTGATGCGGCAGAGAGGGAGGTGGCGGAATAAGGCTTTTTTGTAGAGTGAAATGAGGGTTACTTTTCTCTTATTTTGTACGAAAGAGAATTGAAATGAAATTAGGGTTTTTTTATTTTGAGTGGAGTATATTTTCTTTAGTGGGTGTATGTTGTGTGTGATAGGGTGTATTGTAACTTTAGTATAAATCCATGATAATATACCCAATAAAATGACAATACATGTCATTTTATAATATACCCAATAAAGGTGACATGTATTGGATAGAGAGATGTATTGGGTATACTCTGACCAATTAAAGGTGACCGTTTTGAACTTCAAAACCATGAACATAAACTTCATAACCATGACCCTTAATCACTGGTATTGGTCACGAGTGGGTCACGATCCAAAACCATAATGATCAAGGAGACAATTTTAGCGGGAAATTTGGCGCCAAAAGGGTCACGGATTAGTTACGGTCTCAAATCGTGATCACTATTATCATTGTTTAGAACTATGACCAATCACGTGTTGTTATCACTTTTTGATTTAGTCACGTGATTGGTTACGAGTTTTGGTTATGGATCACGGTTTTGGACCATGACCACTTAGTCATGGCTCTAGACCGTGATCAATTGACTATGATAATTTGCCTATTTTGGTGCAGCGAGATCAAGTGAAAATGATAATTGAAATAGTTTTCTTTCATCACTTGCTCGAAAATACTATCTCTGTGTGTGATAATTATTGAGGAAAAGGATCTCTTAAAATGGGAGATAAAATATACCATTTATAGATTTTTTGAAAAATCAGGCAGCGTCGTGCGTAAGGGTAAAGCATCCACAATACGTACGATTTTGGGTGGAGGCCTTGGTCATGAGGTACATGTGATATCCATGTGCACTGTAAGGATTTGACCAAGTGTGCACATTTTTGGAAGAGAAAATACCAAGCCCAAAACATGGAGGACATGTGCACGATTGTAGGAATCCAAGATTCACCTAAACGAGCATACAAAGTAGTAGAGTTCAGTCCTAACCGCCCATGACGCAAACATCTCTCACCATCTCCAAGCAGTTGACTATATAACAGACACTTCGAGAAGGTTGTAGGGATATAAATTCAAGTTATCTTCAAATATTGTTGAATATAATGCTTATAGTTGGCACTTGTAAAAGAGTTATGATCATTTCCTACTCGTGTATAGTATCTTTAGCACCATACTTATGTGAGTTGGTTTTATTTCAATATTGAGAGTTCTAGGAAGGTTACAAGTAATTAGAGGAATCATTTGTTACTTCCAAAGATTTCTCTACTTGTTATAAATTCCTCTCACCTTTTCTCCTAACCTTAAACAAAGTCGATGGTTAGGAATATTTGTGTTATTCACCATTATATTGAATGTAAAAAAGAAAAATGCCTTGAAAGTAGATGTAGTTCCTTAACAAGGGTACTGACCCACTATATATCCTTGTGTATTTATCATTTTAACTTAAGAACGCCTCCTTCTATCAAATGGAGGTAGATTTGATGAGGGTGAGGTCTTAACTAACTTCAACCCAATAAGTAAAATGTTATTTAAACCAATACTATTGAAAATAATTGAATATTAAATATGGCTCTTGATTAAAATATCAACAAAGGATTTTCAAAAATGTATATATTAAATATTTAAAAATTAAAAGACTATATTACATTTTAAAGTTTTAGATGAAAGAGGAGTTTATTTTGTCATGTATAATTATGTTGCATTTGCACTATAAATTTATACTTTGTTAAGTTGATAATGAATTTTTTTACTATTGTTGAAGAAGCAAAAAAAAAATTGATTTGTGAAGATAGTAAATTATTAGTGTTTTATAATACTTCGTGATCTTAAAAATTAATTTAATTAAAAAATAATTAAATAAATAATTTTAATTGTGAAATTGACATGTTAATTATATTTGTGAAATTATATTATTAAGTTAGTTGTTACCTTGTACATGTTAGACTTATGTGATAGTTAGTTATTTTCACTATTAATTCTTTTGTACCGAATAATTTAATTGTGTCGAAATAAAATAATTATGTGACAACTAATTCGAATCTATTTTTGATCAACTTCATGTCCAATGTATCTACTGATTTTATTTAGTTTGGATTGAAATCAATTTTAGTAGAGTGTGATTTTAGGCTGGAATTTTGAAGCCCAAATAGTGTTAAAAATGTGTGGAATTGTAGTAATGGGTTGGGTGCCCATTAGGTCAAGTTTGGGATTGATTTGGAGTCTCATAAGCTAATGTAAAACTAGTATTAATGAAAGTTATGAAAATTGACTATTTAAATATAACTGTACACCATCCTTATCCACTTATAATTATTTTGAACAAAAACCTAAATCTAAAAATATAAGAGGCTAAAGAGTGAGGCAAGTTAGAAAGTTGAGGAGGAAAGGATTGTAAGATAATATATTGGACAAACTAAGGGGCCAATTGGTAATTATCAACCAAGATCTATTACCATCTTCAATCAAATTAGAAAATTCATGCTAAAATTTAAATACTAGAACTTTGTTCTACTTTTCTCCTTTAGATTCATGTAATAATTATAAAATCAAGTTTAGAAAATATTAAATATAATAATTTGATTTACTTAATCATGCAATTCTTGTAATTAGAACCTATGCCAAATAGTTGTAACTTTAATCTATTTGAATTTTATATTGGACAAAACAAAACCTTCATTTTGTGGTACTTCTTAAAATTAAATCTAAATCATGGAAAATTATTATATTTAAATGACATTAGAGTTCATGTTAGACTAATGAGAATTATCTATCATCTTTTAATCAAAATGTTAAAATTGTTATTAGGATATGAAATTGATGAATTGAGCATGATAGATATTATTCTAAAATTTTAAATTAATGATTTGAACATGTTATTTAGATTAATGGAATATTATAATTTATATTTTAGGATTTAGGGTTCTTATTATGTTTGATTCTTGAATTGTGTTGTTAATCATGTTGAAATTTCCAAAGTCACAAATTAGATGTTAAAAGATGTTTTTTTTTTAAATTCAAACTAATGTCAAAATGCGGGCAATCAATTGGAAATGATTTACATAAGACCTAGATGAATTTGGAAAATAAATATTAAATAAAACAAAAAAAATGGGGTTTGGGGTGTCAAACCCAGATCGATCCGAGTATGGATTAGATCTATCCGACACTAGGATGTTGGCCTTGTTATAGTATGGGTGATTTAGTGGTTTTCCCAAGTTGGAATTTTTTCAATAGGTAGCTGTGGTGACAATTATATTCAACACAAATAAATAAGAAAAGTGAAATCACCAGAGGAAATAAAGAAGATAAAATGCCAATCACACAACATAGTATATACGTGCTTCAGCAAAAATGTCTACGTCCACGGTGGTGTAGTCAGTATTATTTCTATATACTTCACGGAGCATTTTACAGAGAATACAGTGCGTGTCTTTTGCCCTAGGCTTAGGGTTTGTTATATACATATTTATCTTCGGGGAGTGGGGGTGTTAGACTCCCCCACGTCCATCTTTCTCTCCTGGAATATCTCTCTAGGAGATTTCAGGAGAGGACTAAGTCATAACTGAATTTAGTTGAGGAGCGAGGAGTCCGGACTTTGGGTTGTTTTTATTAAGCTACTTGTCTGGGCCCATGATGGCAAATTCGGGTACCCATAATTTCCCCTAAAGTTGTTGGGCCACAATTTGGGCTCAATAAATTTAAATGATTTGTCATAATGACTCTTTTGTAAATTATGTAACTCTTTCTAATGTTGGAGCTTTTTAGTTTGATTCTGGCGGCAGCGTGCTTCATGTTTTGTGAATCATGATTAAGAATGTTTAAGGAGTCATTTGGAGTGGCATTTCTATGCTGTCGTTTCAAGCTTCTTAGCATTTCCTCATCTTCTGCGAGTTTTAGCCGTTGTGCCCTCCTCTCCTGGTCTTCATTTTCTTTGCTTTCAATCTCCCTCATCGTCTGGGCTTGTGATCTCGCGTTGTCCAAGCCAAACTTTCATCTCGTAAGTCCCCTTTGCTCTCTTTTTGTGCTTTCTCTGTTGAGTTTTCTTTGAATTTGTAATTTAGGGTTTACACATGACGAAGATAGGTAATAGATCATTGTCTGAGTTTAGAAAGTTTTACAATATCCCTGAATGGGTAGCGATTGAATGCGTCTCTGTCCTTAAGAATGTTAGAAAGATAGAGGGCGCTCATTGGATTCATGTCCTATTGCGTTCCCAAGGAGGTCTTACTTTTCCTCCAAACAATTTATTTCTGCATTTCTTTGGTTATTTCAACATCATCCCTGCACAGCGCTCACCTAACATCTGGAAGATAGTCAATGGTGTCCATAAGATAAATCAACTTTATGGAACTAAATTAGGGCTTGCTGAAATTTGTTTTTGTTATTCCTTCTCTCGAACTAGCTCTGGTCTTCTCTACCTTAAGGCCAGGAGTCCTGACAGGGTATTGGTAGTAAATTTACCTGATTCCCCCAAGGACTACTGGCAAGAGGGATTTCTTGCTAGGAATTGGCAGCTCTCCCCCCAGACTGAGGGGGCAAGGTCTGATAGATCCAATGTTCTCTTTTTATGGGGAAGACTACATAGGTAATCTTCGCTCTAATCTTTCTATCTTCTTGTTAATGTATGCTTTCTCTGATATTCTTCTCTCTTCTTTTCAGCGAGGATAAAGAATTTGGAACCTGTTCTTAGTGAGGTTCGAGCTACCGATCTGATTAAGGCTTGGAACATCAGAGAGCCTTTGGCTGAAGGTGAACATCCCCGGTCAGTCTATTTTCTCCTGGAGTACAAGAACATCGGGTCCAGTTTCATCGTGCAGCCTGTAGATAACATTCCTGTCCTAGATATTACTGAAGAAGTTGTTGTTGACCCCCTCTAGTTGGACAAGGAAGAAAGCAGTTCTGAAAGTGATATTAGAGGATGTGCTGAAGGTGGTTCTGGTGAGGCAAGCTCCAGTAGTGAAAGTTCTTCTAGTTCATAAGAGGTTTCTGAGGCTCAAGAGTCTTCAAGTACATCCAGTAGTTCTAGTAAGGAAATGGTTCCCCCTAGGAGGAACCTGATCCGTGATGATGATGATGAGGATGATGTGATTCTCGTTCATCGGTCGAAGAAGAAAAAAACTAATAGTGGGGCTATTGCTACTGGTTCTCAGTCTGCTTCTCATGAGCAAGAAAAGAAGAAAAAAGAAGAAGAGCAGTTGAGAGAGAGAGAGCGAGAGAGAAAGAGAGAAGAGGAGAGGAAGAAGACTGAGGAGAAAAAGAAGGTGGAGGAGAGGAAAAGGGCAGAGAATGAGAAGGAGAGAGAGGGGGAGAGGAGAAGAGTGGAAGCGAGGATGAAGGTTGGGTAAGCTCTAGTGCCCGTGTTTGCGTTGCCAGAGGGGGCCTCGGTTGCCATCTCTCCCCAACTGGCTCCTGCGTTGCTCGAGAGAGCAGTTCTGCCTGCTGATCACTAAAGGGCGATGGGGACTGACCAACTAGCTTTGCAAGCGAGCCAGAGGCTAGCCTTGGTAAGTCTATTTTTTCTCTTTAACACTTGTACAACTCTGTTTGCTGCTTTCTTTTAATGCTTCCTTTTTACTTGCAGTTTGTGACTAACTTTGTCGTGCTCGATCGCTCTCGCGTTGACCTAGTGAATAAGAATATTGAGCTAGATAAATAGAACACTGCTCTGAAGGGGAAGAGCATCGAGCTCGAGGCCAACCTGAAGACTGATGATACTGCTCGAATGTCCAATGATCTTGCCCTTGTTGAAGCCAATCGGGCGAGGGAGGCAGCGCTCAAGGGTCTGAATGAGCTGCAGTAGGCCTATGATTTAGTCTACTCGAGCAAGCTGGTGGTGGCAGAGGAGAATAAGGTACTGGTGGAAAAGCTGAAGGATAAGGAGTCTGAGACAGCTGCTCTGAAGGAGAGTTCTTACAATGATGGTTGGGCCGTGGCGTATGAAGATATCGATGTTCAGATTGGCTACATCAGTCGACTGAAGTTCAAGAAGGGCTGGAACAAGGCTCTTCTGGCTGCTGGGGTGGATACTGACTCACCCTTGTTTGATGAGCATGATCCAGGCCCAATTCCTGTTGTAAATGAAGCCCCTGCCCCAATCATTGAAGGTGTTTCCCCTTCCTCACAGACTATTCCTACTGGTGCTCTTCCTGCTCAGGGAACGGTAGTTATTCCCTCTGAGGGTTAATCTCCTACTGCTGCTGATAAGGGAAAGCAGACGGCTTCCTCTGAATAAGATGAGGTTGCTATTTAGACTGCTCTTAGGATTGATTTTATATTTTTGACTTGTTTGTAATGTTCCTTTCTGATTCTCAATGTACTTTGATCATTTATGTATGAATGAAATAAAGAGACTTTTTCCCTCAGCGTACTGATTCATTTTATCCTTTACTACTCTTTTATGGCCTGTGGTCGATTGATGTAGATGAATATATACCAGCCACTTCCCAACTGGGAAGACTATTCGGTCCTGATGTGAGTGCTCAAGTTCGCCAGACCTTCGTAAGAATTTGCAAATCGCTGCGATCGAGGAATAAGAGTTTTATGGATAAGTCGGAGCTCGTTGCTAAACTGAAAGACAGGATTCAGGAAATAGAATAAGTTGGAGCTTATGTTCAAGAGGAAGTGAACACTCTGAGAGAAAGACTCCTCGATGCTACTGAGATTAACCAAGTCGGAGAAGTTCTGTAATAGGAAAATGAGTCCTTGAGGAGGGAAGTGTTGCACCTCAGGGACCATGTGCCGAGCATCGTGCCTCACATTTTAAGGGGTTCCTCTTCATCACGAGCTAGCATAGGACCACGTGATGCTCCTCCGGTTCTGCGATATTTTACCCCATCGACTGTTCCGCGAGCTACTCCAAACGTAAGAAGTCCACCTAGGGAAATGGACGAGCTCTATGAAGATGTTCGTCGAGCATACGTGATTGCTGCTGGGCTCCAAAGGGATGTCACACGGCTGAGGCATCTGTTTAAGAAAGGACCTCGGCGAATGTGGGCTAATGGTTACGACCAAGGTTGGGCAGATGCTCCAACAAGGCTGACAGAGTTTGAAGAGCTCGCATTTATCAGGGAATGGTTGAGTGCCCTCAGGGAGTTGAAAGTTCTAAGGAACTCAGTACTCTAGTATCGTCATGAGATCTATCCTTTAACTTTATGGCCTAACCCATTCAGGAGGGACGACCAATGGATCCCTATCGATGCTATCCCTAGGCAGCTGTTAGAGCCAACCGCTAGTGAGGTCGAGCAGGAACTGGCTCCTCATCCGAACGATGGTCGAAGAGCACAAGTGGCTGACTATCTTGGTCAGAGGCCTCAGCCTCATTAGGATTTTACCAGCTGTAACTCTCTGTATATATGCAATGAAGTAATGTAATATTGATGTTTTGGGCGATCTCACCGACTAAACACGGGTTGTACATTCTTGTCGTAAATTTGATGAAGTAATATAATATCTATGTTTTGGATTATCTCGCCGACTAAACATGTGTTCGTCATTTATCTCTCACTTAATTATCTTGGGCCCTTGATGGCCGACTAGATTGGTAGGGTTGCAATGTTGAGTTAGTGTCCTCCCAGTCCATTATGCTTATGAGATACCGTTCTACCTCACTTTACCTTTTAGGTCATGTCGTCACACTTCCTTAGGCCTAAGTGTGGCAAAGGCGAGGACACACCTGGAGCTGGATGTTTTATCTGAGCAGGTTTTTTTATCCAAACATAGTCTGGTGACTAATTCATTTTTGGTCTAATTGCCTAAGGATCGCCTGTAGGGCTTCATATATTGTCGGGGCAATGCTAGGAGGTTGTTCGTGTTTCATGACGAATACCTGAGGAGGGTAATACCCTGATTTTATGCTTTGAGTAAGGTGCCTGTTATTTGGAAAGGCTGTGCAAGTTATGAAGTTCTCAATACTTAATAGAATTCAACTGCCAAACATCTTTCATTAATTCATAAGTAAATAAAAAATCAGTTGCCAATTCCAAAGATTTGATAACAGAGCCAAGAAAAAGAAAAATCTAGAAATAGAATTTCTTTAGGTTGGCTGCGTTCCATGCTCAGGGTATCTCTCTGCCCTCAATCATTTCTAAGTGATAGGCTCCTTGTAGATCGTCTCTTATTATCTTGAATGGTCCTTCCCAGTTTGGCCCTAGCTTGTCGTCTGATGGTTTTACTGCGCTGCCAAGGACTTTCCTTAGGACGTAGTCCCCAACCTGGAATTCCCTCGGATTAACCTTCTTGTTATATTATTTCACGAGCTGTTGTTGATAGCTCGCTAGCCTTACTAAGTCTAGGTCTCTGTGTTCGTCAGCTAGATTAAGTTCAGCGAGTAATGCTGCATCGTTCTGGCCATGGTCGACAAGGGTGGTTCTCATCGTTGGTAGACCAGCTTCTAAGGGGATGATTGCTTTCTTTTCGTACATTAGTGAGAATGGGGTTTCCCCAGTTGCTCGCTGTGGGGTAGTGCGGTAAACCCATAAAATATGCGGCATCTCACTCACCCATGCACCTTTGGCTCATTCTAGTCATTTTTTCAGCCCATCGATCACTGTTTTGTTGGAATCCTCGGCTTGACCATTTCTATGGGGGTATGCCACCGACCTGAAATAGTGCCTGATCCCGTGTTCATTACAGAAGTTCTGGAAAGGGCCACTCTCGAACTGTGTTCCGTTGTCAGTGATGATGGTTCTGGGGATTCCAAAATGGGTAATTATGTTTTTCCAAATGAATCTCATCATATCTTCATCTCGAATGTTTGCCAGTGGCTCTGCCTCGATCCATTTGGTGAAGTAATCCATTGCGACCAACATATACTTGTGATTGTCGGCGGCGGTAGGAAGTGGGCCTATGATGTCCATTCCCCATTGGGTGAAAGGCCAAGGGTTGGTGAGTGATCTTAGGTCGCTAGCAGGTTGGTGAACCATAGGAGCATGTAGTTGACATTTTTCACATTTGTGAGCGTATACTGCCGAATCTTTTTGCATATATGGCCACCAGTAACCTTCCTTCATAGCTCGAAAAGCTAGTGATCTTACTCCAATATGGCTTCCACATATTCCTTCGTGGATCTCGTGTAGAATTTTCTCGACATCCTTCGGGTGAACACATTAAAGATAAGGGCTGGAGAACGATCTCTTATGCAGCTTGCCCTCAGGAGATAAGTGAAAGCGAGCAGCTTTGACTCTTATCTGGTGAGCAGTCTTCCTATCGTTTGGAAGTGCGCCATCTTTCAAATAGTCCCTTAAAGGGTCCATCCAACTGGGTGCTGATTCAATCTGGAGCACATGCTCCACGCTTAGGAGCTCATCGTTCTGGTTGATGCTCGGATGGGTGAGAAAATCGATGGGGATCGTTCTTTTTAAGTCAGAATTGATTGCCGAACTCAGGGCTGCCAGGGCATCGGCATGGCTTTTCTGACCTATTGGAAACTTCTGGACACTGACTTCCTCGAAGTTGGGCATTAGCCTCTTTGTCAAGGCAAGGTAGGTTGCCATTCTTTCATCTTTTGCGTTATAGTCCCCACTTATCTGATTGGAGACCAGTTGTGAGTCGTCGAACACCTACAACTTCTTCGCCCCCAACCTCTATGCCTTCTGGAGGCCGGCTATCAAAGCCTCATACTCTACCTCATTGTTGGAGGCTTCAAATCCAAGCCCGATTCCCTGTTCGAGGAAGGTATCTTCTGGAGTAACAAGCACAATGCCTACTCCTTCCCCCTTTGAGTTAGAGGCTCCATCAATAAATAATCGCCAAACTCCCTCTGTTGCGAGATTCTCTCTTTGCTTCGTGGGTTGAAGTCGGTCGAGAGGCTGCTCGCCTGTGAACTCGGCTATGAAATCAGCAAGGACTTTCCCTTTGATTGCATTCCTTGGTTGAAATTGGATGTCAAATCGTCCAAGATCGACCGACCATTTAGTCAGTCTGCCCGACAAATCCGCTTTTCGCAGGACTACTTTAATGGGGTATGATGTAAGGACGACGATAGTGTGAGCTTCAAAGTAGTGCTTTAACTTCCTCGAAGCTACTATGAGTGCAAAGGAGAGCTTCTCTAGTGGTTGGTACCGCTACTCAGCGTCTAATAAGGTCTTACTCGCGTAATAAACGGGGTGCTGGATTCCTACTTTCTCTCACACCAGTGTAGAACTGACGGCGTGGCTGGAAACGGTGAGGTATAAGTACAAGGAATCTCTTTCTTGAGGTATGATGAGCAGGAGTGGTGAGCTAAGGTAAGCCTTTAGCTCGTCCAATGCTTGCAAGTAATCTTGATTCCATTCTACTGTCTTGTTTCCCTTCAAGAGTTAGAATAATGGTTTGCACTTCTCAGAGGACTTTGAGATGAAACGGTTCAAGGCAGCGAGCATGCTGGTGAGCTTCTGTATGTCTCGTATTGTGCGAGGGGGTTGTACTATGTTGATTGCATTGATCTGGTCCGGATTAGCCTCGATGCCTCTCTTACTTACTAAGTACCCAAGAAACTTTCTTGACTGGACACCGAAAGAACATTTGCTCGCGTTGAGCTTCATTCAGTATTTCCTGAGGATTTTGAAGGTTCTTGAGAGGTATGAGAGGTGATCTTATTTGTTCCTGCTCTTGACGAGCATATCGTCGATGTATACTTCCATGGTGTCTCCCATTTGGTCTTTGAACATCTTGGTGACCAGCCGGTGGTAGGTTGCCCCTGCATTTTTTAGCCCAAAGGGCATGACTTTGTAATAGTATAATCTGATGGTGGTGATGAATGTTGTCTTGTCCTGGTTTGGTGCATACAGATGGATTTGATGATACCCCGAATATGCGTCCAGAAAACTCATTCTTTCGTGAGTTGCTGTGGCATCCACCAATTGGTCAATTTTTGGGAGAGGGAAACTATCCTTAGGGCATGCCCTATTAAGGTCAGTGAAGTTAATGCAGACTCTCCATTTCCCATTACTCTTTGGAACTACTACTGGGTTGGAAAACCATTTAGGGAATTAAACATCTCGTATGGATCCTGCATCCAACAATTTTTCAACTTCTTTTTCTATGGCTTTTGCCTTCTCGGGCGTAGTTTGCCATGCCTTCTACGTGATAGGTTTGAAAGTGGGGTTGACGTGCAACCGATGACAAACCACACCGGGATCAATTCCAGGTAGCTCGTATGGTTCCCATGCGAAAACGTCTACGTTGCTTCTCAACAGAATCGCCAATTCCTTCTTTTCTTGATCTGTGAGAGAAGCTCCAATCAAGAATATCATGTCTTTATCACTACCACTAGCTGTAACTTCCTCCAGGTTTTCGACGACCCGCTCAGAGGGGAGGAGCCTGGTCTCTTCCACTCCGGGGCTTTCGTATCTTAACTACTATTTTGAAGGTATCAGACCTTCTTGTTCCTCTACCTTCTCTTTGGGCTTTTCGGCCTGCTTCTCTGGTCTTGGGCGGATGGCCACTATGAAGCACCTTCTTGCCATCGCTTGATCGCCATGGATCTCCATTACTCCTCGCTCGGTCATATATTTGAGTTTCTGATGGTAGGTCAAGGGGACTACCTTCATCGCGTGTAGACATCCTCTGCCTAGGATAGCTTGGTATGGAGAGTCAATGTCGATTACCAGAAACTCAATCATCTTGGAGATACTTCCTGCCCTTACTGGTAGCACAATATTTTTCAATGGAATAATCACTTTTCCAGCGAAGCCAACTAGAGGGACAGTGGCTTCCTTTAGGTCAACGACGCTCAACTTCAATTTTCTGAGAAGGTCGAGATACATTACCTCGGATGAGCTTCTTTGGTCAACGAGCAACTTTTCAACATCGTAGTTGGATATCCTGAGCGTAATAATCAAGGCGTCATGATGTGGGTTTATCACTCTTACCAAATCTTCATATGTGAGCATGATATGTTTGCTATAGTCGACATCATCTGCTCGTCGACGCTTTCCCGATTGTGTCTTTGCTGGATCGATCTGAAATGCTTGCATCACTGCTGTAAGCTTTTTTACTTCCATCCGAGATGAATTTCCTTGAATCTTCTTCACATTAGATGCCCCATTAATTACTGTGAATTCATGGATAACATCGTCCTCGAGTACGTTGTCAGGTCTTGCTTCTCCATTGGCAGTGATTTTTTCTGCCTTCTTCTCCACAAACTCATTTAGGTGCCCGGACTGGGCCAGTTCTTCGAGGTGGGACTTAAGAGCTTTATAGTGCTCAGTCTTATGTCCTCCCTCTTTATGAAAAGCGCATCTCAGCGCGTTGTTTCTCTTTGAGGGATCTCCTTCCATCTTTTTGGGCCACTTAACAAATGGCTCGTCTTTTATCTTCACTAGGATCTTGTAGATTGGTTCTTTGAAGACAGTGTTAACTGCCAGGAATGCTTTCGAAACACCGTTCTTACCTCCGTTCTTGGAGTCATTCTTGCCCCCATTCTTGCCTCCTTTCTTCTGGTTCTCATCTTTGTCGTTGCCTTTGGCAATGAGCTTAGTTCGACCGTTCTCCCCTGTACTGAGGCGGGTCACATCCTTCACTTTGGCGTACTTCTCGATGCGAGCCATTAGGTCATCGATGGTCGTGGCCTCCTTCTTCGTCAGGGATTAGTGCAGAAGGAAAGAGCTAGGTAAACCAATCTTGAAAGAGGCTACTTCTACTTGCTCCGAGCAGTTCTCGACTTCGTTGAACAACTCCCAATACCTTTTCACGTAGTCCCGGAGGCTCTCTTGAGGTGTATTTTTCATTATTAGTAAAACATCCATCCTTTTGGGATGGGAGCTACTAGTAATGAAGCGGGTCGTAAAGAGATCGGCCAGGGACTCAAAACTCCTGATAGACCTATGAGGGAGCCTCTCGAACCATTTCTGCACCACATCATGCAGACTTGAGGGGAAAATTCGACACATCAGTGCATCCTGGTGGTTCCAGAGAGTCATGGCTTGCCTGTATTGCCTAACATGATCAATAGGGTCAGTTTTTCCATCGTAGATCTTGAATCTCGGAATAACAAATTTCTTGGGGGCTTCCTCTTCTTCTATCTCCCTTGAGAAAGGGGATTTCATCTGGGTCTTGAGAGATCGTCTAGCAAGCTCCCTGGTCAATCTTGCATTGCGATGTGCTGGGTGTTGTGTGACACCCCACCTAATAAAATACCTAGCGATCACTCATTTATTAAATTAAAATCAAGGTGAACAGTTGGTTCATTCTTAGCATCACTGTCGTAAAAATAACTTTTCCAAATTTAACACCTTATTTAATTAAGCTAAGTGTCAAAACCATTTTTAAACATTACTTTCTGCATTTTATTTTGAAAATAAAGATTTAATTATCTACAACAATTCAATATTTAAAGAATCACACCACAATAATCCTGGAACATATAATCCAATTAATTTAAACATTCAACAACTAAATCCCAGCATTTAAAACTTAAAGTAAAACATACATGCTGAATAAATTCCAAAGTAACAGTACTAGAAATAACTGAAATACCAATGTCCCAATAAAACAGATAAATAGTGGAAAGGGTGACACATGCCCAATAAGGAGAATTATAGAAGTGGAATCAAGTAAATGAAATCGTCTAAGCAAGTGGCCTGCAACTCCCACCTAAGCTGCAGTGCGTTCCTTCCAAGGGATCCTAAACAAGACGCCCCTGTGGCTGGGCACCTGTAATATATACATATATATACAAGAGAGAAAGAGGAATAGAAACGGGTCAGAGCCCGATAGTGTATATGATTTAAAAATTCGTTTAGCAAGTATTTAAATTGATACAGGCCAATGCAACAACATATTAGTGCGACACTCTCTTGAGAAATTCTCACCTCTCTTCTAATGTGCACTCCTATCGCACTAACCTTCCCAATGGTTTATCTCATCATATATTACACTATCTTTCCCCAAGGATTTAACTTATCTTAGGTGACTCTCAAGATTTAAGATTTAACAACATCATGGTTTAAAAGGATAATTTCATTTAGTACAAAAAGCTCATTTTAACTTTATTGATTCATAAAGTTTTTCAATATCATATTATACTTTTCAAAACAAGTATTTCCAATTTGAGTCATTATACATGTCTTACTTACCATAACACAGTAGGCAGTTTCCCAAATTTCAGAAGTTCATATATATATTAAATACTCGTATAATATATATATTCTAACAGCACCCCACATAAAAATTATGGTGCGCGCATACTCTGCTATCCAATCCACGTATCAATCGTACTAAAGGGAATACAAGTTCGGAATCACTCTCGAACTATATAAATACATACACAAACAATATTGAGGCGAAGCATAGTTTCCAAGTCCAAGAGGTCAGTATATACCCTCACGTCTCTTAGGACCGTGACTACCGATTCGATAGCCTGTACCTAGGATTTCTATCTTCTAGGGTACGAGTCAATATCCCTCATAAGGCACACGAGATAAGATCATCCCAGCGCGGGAACCTCAGGGATAGCAAAATAGCGCGGGCATGATTTTCACAAGTATATAATATATGCATACACAATCATATAAATATACCACTTTTATTATATCAATTTAGGTTTATCCCATAACCCACATTCACAACATTTATCCTTATTTTCTCATTATTATTTATCAAGTATAATGGTTCGTTTCTAATTTAATTCGAAGGGCTTTTCCAACTTACTACGTAACCCTCATGGACTCTATTCTTCCAAATGTACAATTCAGTAGGTATCCATTTATGTTCCAACGTAACTCTCTCTTACGTGTCTCTCCCCTTTAATATATACTTACATTGTCCCTTATGAAAAATATCCCAAAAATATAGATTTCGCCTTACATTAAAGGTCTCTTATTCATTAATGAATCTTACTGGTCATCATTGTCTCCCAAATTATTTTAACAAGGATGTCTAAGGAGTTTTCTTCATTTCGAATCAATTCAACAATTTTAAAAGGGGAACTTAAGTCTGCCAGGAGGGGTCGATCGATCGAGGTTAGGGGCTCGATCGATCGAACCTTCGATCGATCGAAGCTCTGGGCTCGATCGATCGATCAAGCAGGTATGCGAAATCTGCAGTTTTACAGTTACGGGTTTCATCTTCTAACCTCAACAAATTCCATATTTTTCATACCCAAACGACCCAGAATTCATACTACTAATATCATATCATCATATTAAGAATTTCAACGTAAAGCATGTAGATTTCTATTATTAAACATGGATCAACAAGCCCCAAATTCATATAAAACCTCAAGAACCCTAGAATTTCATTAATATGTTCCAATCCATCTTTTCCAGAATTTTCTTCATCTACAACCTCATAAATTCGTGGTTCAACCCTCTACATGTTAAGGGGTTTCCAGAATAACAATTAATCCATCCCTACATGCAATTTCCTATCTCATCTTTTAGGTTTCTTCCATAAAAACTCATTCTAATTACTCCTAAACTAATATGAAAGATGCATCAATGAAATAAGCAAGATAAACACTTGCCTGGGATTTTCAGAAGTCTGGTTTGGTGTTGAATTTGGTGTGGTTTCGTTCCCCGTCTCGCGATCTACGCGTTGGCGGTGGCGGCGGTGCAAACGGGTAAGTTTTGAGCCTTGGAATGCCTTGAGAGCTCTCTCCTCTCCTCTCCAATGGTCGTTCTAGTGTTTTGAGTTATATAACCCTAGGAGATAACCTAAACATTTGATATAACCCCTTTAATTTTCGTGGGTTTAATTACCCAAAAATACAAAATGACTAAAATGCCCTCCCGGGGTACTAATTAGGCCTAAAAACGCCCCGAGACCCAAATCAAACCCCCGGGTATACTTTTCTGACTATCTCGACCCTTCCGGACGCGTTGGCGCACTCAAAACGACCATACAAACAACTTATAAAATATTTACTTTTATTTATCAATATTTAGTCCCGACGCGACACGGGCGCGTCCCCACTCAAATTTCTAAGGTTGTCATTTTATTCACTCGTGACATTTAATATGACCACTATTATGTATTACTTTTCTCATTAGTAATATTCAGCAAATTTTCCCATAATTACTAACTCTCATCACATTAATAATTATAACATAATTAATTTCCGGATTTTTATTAAATAATTAATTCACATTAAATTTAATAAATCCCCAAATTAATATAGCATAAAAATACGGGGTATTACATACTCCCCCCTAATAACGGAATTTCGTCCCGAAATTCAGAAAATAAGGCATACCTGGTAAGAACAAATCTGGATATCTCTCGCGCATATCGGCCTCGCGCTCCCAAGTGGATTCCTCCACGTTATGATGCTCCCACTGGACCCGTACAAGTGGAACTATCTTCGACCTCAATCTCCTCTCACTATAGTCTAGGATAGCCATCGGTCTCTCCTCGCAAGAACTGTCAGGCTGTAAGTTTATCTCATCTATCGCGATGTGAGTATGGGCCATATCATCCCGAAGATACCGTCTCAACGACGAGATGTGGAATACATCGTAAATGTGATGTAAATGCTCTGGTAGTCCCAATCTGTATGCTACCGGCCCCATCCTCTCGATAATGGGAAATGGTCCCACGTACCTCGGGGCCAATTTCCCTTTCTTCCCGGACCTCATCACTCCTTTCATAGGAGATACACGTTGTAACACTTGGCCCCCCACATTAAACTCCCGGAAGAACCGTTTCACATCAGCGTAGCTCTTCTGCCTGTCCTGGGCTACTCGAATACGACTCCTAATCATCTCCATCCTCGCGGAGGTTTCCTGAATTACCTCTGGTCTTAGCAACTTTTTATCCCCCACCTCGAGCCAACAAGTTGGAGAACGACAAGGCCTGCCATACAAAGCCTCAAATTGAGCCATACCAATCGTAAACTGATAAGAGTTATTATAAGCAAACTCTACCAGTGGAAGATGTGGCTCCCAACCTCCTCCAAAATCAAGAACACACATGCGTAGTATATCCTCTAACATGTGATTAGTACGCTCTGTCTGTCCATCTGTCTGTGGGTGATAAGCTGAACTCAACCTCAACTCAGTACCCATAGCCTCCTGAAAGCTTTCCCAGAAACGTGACACAAAAATCTTGTCTCTATCTGACACAATATTCAGGGGCACCCCCATGTAATCTGACAATCTCAGAAATGAACAACTGAGCATACTGACCCGTGGTATAATCTGTCCGCACCGGTAGAAAATGAGCCACCTTGGTCAAACGGTCTACAATCACCCAGATGGAGTCGTGGCCCCGTTGTGATGTAGGTAACCCTGTAATAAAATCCATGGAAATACTCTCCCACTTCCACGCAGGTACTTCCAATGGCTAAAGCAATCCTGACGGTTTCTGATGGTTCACCTTCACCAATTGGCAGGTAGAACACTTGGACACAAACTCAGCAATGTCCTTCTTCATCCCACTCCACCAGTATTGTCTCCTCCTATCATGGTACATCTTATCTCCTTCAGGATGCACTGCAAATCGAGACCCGTGAGATTGGGTCATCATTGCATGATGCAATTTTGCCCCTTCTGGAATCACCAACCTCCCATTAAACCTCAAACCCCCGTCAGAACTAACAGAATAGGACTCAGCACCTTCAGCTAAAAGTTGTACAATCTGCTCCTGGTAAAACGGGTCTGTGGTCTGTGCCTGTATCACCCTCGTAACAATCTCGAGTGTGACTATCATAACAGATATGAAGGAACGGTCTACTACGTCCTGGTGACCCAACTCCTTCCACTTCGCTTTCCAGACATCCGCTACCTTATTTACCGGTCTACGACTCAACGCATCAGCAACTACGTTGGCCTTCCCCAGATGATACTGTATGTCGAACTGATAGTCCTTCACAAACTCTAACCATCTGCACTGACGCATATTCAGCTCTCGCTGAGTGAACATGTACTGCAGTGATTTGTGGTCTGTGAACAAACGGAACTTCTCCCCCAATAAATAGTGTCTCCATATCCTCAATGCAAAGACGACCGCTGCTAACTCCAGGTCGTGGGTGGGGTAATTCTTCTCATGTGGCTTAAGCTTGCGGGAGGCAAAAGCTATAGCCTTCTCTTCCTGCTGAAGTACTCCCCCAAGTCCCCGTAAAGAGGCATCGGTGTAAACCAGGTACTCCACACCCGGCTTCGGTAAAGCAAGGACTGGTGCTGAAGTAAGCTTGTCTTTCAACTCGTCGAAAGCCAATTGACAAGCATCATCCCAAACATATGGTACCCCTTTGCGAGTCAGGTTCGTCAATGGACCCGCTATTTTGGAGAATCCCCGAATGAATCTCCTGTAGTATCCGGCTAACCCCAAGAAACTACGCACTTTCGTCGGTGTCGTGGGCTGTCCCCACTCCCTCACTGCTGACACTTTACTCGGGTCAACTGCTATCCCCTGTTCAGAAACAACATGCCCCAAGAACTGTACCTCTCGCAACCAGAATCCACACTTCTCGTACTTAGCATACAATTGATGCTCTCGTAAAGTCTGAAGAACCTTCCTCAAGTGCTCGGCATGCTCCTCCTCGGAGTGTGAATATATCAAAATGTCATCTATGAAGACGATGACAAACTGATCCAAGAACTCTCTGAATACTCGGTTCATTAAGTCCATGAATACGGCTGGAGCATTTGTGAGACCAAATGGCATCACTCTGAACTCGTAAGACCCATATCTCGTCAAGAAGGCAGTCTTTGAAACATCCTGCTCTCTAATACGTAGCTGATGGTACCCCGACCTCAGATCTATCTTCGTAAAGAAAGTTGCTCCCCTCAGCTGGTCGAACAGATCATCGATTCGAGGCAACGGATACTTATTCCGTATCGTGACCTTGTTCAACTCCCGGTAGTCCACACATAACCTCAGTGAACCATCTCTCTTCTTCACAAATAAGACTGGAGCGCCCCAAGGTGAGGTACTCCTGCGAATGAAGCCCTGACCTAACAGCTACTATATCTGATCTCGTAACTCTCTCATCTCCGTCGGAGCCATACGTTATGGAGCGCGTGTTATAGGTCTCGTATCTGGCAATAAATCTATGACAAAGTCTATCTCTCGACTGGGGGGTAGGCCTGGTATCTCCTGGAATACATCGGAATACTCACGAACGACTGGGATCGAGTCTAACGGAATCACAACCTCCTTAGAGATATCATCCTCTATATAATACAAATGGGCGATCGAGCCTTCCTCTGGGCGAGGCATCGCCACTACAAACATCTCTTGCCCCGGAATGGCAAAAACAATGCTCCCACCGAAGCAATCAATCATGGTTCTATAAGCTGCGAGCCAATCCATACCGATAATAACATCATGCTCATGCATATCTAAGACTAACATGTCTGCGGGTAATACCAAACTACCAATCTCTACCCCCACTCCCCGACATATAAAGAAGATAAGAGACCCACTCCCCAGTGGTGAGTCTACACATGTCACTGTGCTCTCTGCTGTGGCTAACAACCCTAAGGCCTTCGCAAAATACGTAGCTATAAAACAATGCGTCGCCCCAGTATCAAACAAAACCCGACCCATAGTACCATGGATAAGAAACATACCCTCAATCGCGGGTGGCGCCTGTGGAGCTGCTGCCTGGTGGACGTTATAGACACGTCCGTACTGTAACTGCCCCTGCTGCACTGGAGCTGCTGGAATGGTTGGTAGGGCTGGCACCTGGGCTGGAGCTGGGAGGGCAGCTGGAAAAAGTGGTCTCTGTGGCTCATTATGGGCACCCTGCTGCTGTGGGGCCCTATTACCCTATGGGCAATCTTTGCACTTATGACCATGCTTGCCGCATACAAAACACCGGCCTCTGAAGTTACCTCCCCTCTGACCCTGCTGACCACGGCCCTGCTGGTCATTACCTCCCCACCACTGGCCCTGATTAGCACGCTGTTGGCCCTGTTGATTAGGCTGGCCCTGCTGCCCCTGCCTATAACCCCCAAATCCCTGTCTAGAATCACCTGAACGGAATCGCTTAGCAGGGTCCCCCTGATGGGAACTCTGCTCGTGCTGACGAGTCTGTCCATGAGATGGTGCCCCACTAGCACTACTACCCCCGGTCCTGCCCTGCTGGCTGGACTCTCCTGCTCTCTTGCTTCCTTGCAGATGGAAGCGGTGATCCTGGCAATGTAGTAACACAGCATTGAGTACATCAGTGAAATTACTCAGAGATAGATTCCCTATAAACAACATAATTTTCTTACTCTCAGTAGGTGCCTCATCTGGCACTATGGTGAGAAGTCTCGTGAACTCCTCCTCATACTCAGCAACGGTAGAGTTCTCCTGTTTCAAATTCAGTAATTTCCGCCTCATCTCAGTCTGCATGACGGGTGGAAAGTACTTGCGGTCAAACTGCTCCCAAAATGACTGAATAGGGATCGTGTCCCTCTCCTCCAAGGTGGTAGTGGACTCCCACCACTGCAAAGCGGCCCCCACCAGCTTAAAGGAAGCCAATAACTGCCTTTGCACGTCGGTGCACTCATACATACGAAGATGCCGCTGGATGTCTTTCTTCCATTGGCTGACTGTGACAATATCTGAGCTATCAGAGAACTCAAGGGGATGCGCCTTCTGAAAAGCATTCCTAACCCTCTCCCATGCAGATGGAAGTTGTGCTGGTACTGGCGCCACTGCCTGAATCTGGGGTGGAGCCTGCTGAACCACCGCTAGCGCGACATTCACCGCCTGAGCAACAATGGCGGCTACTTCATTAGCATTCATAGTGCCTTGTGCCGGAGCTGCTGGCTGCTCGGCCTGGGCACGCCTATCCTTCGGTGCACGTCTCAGAGGCATCTAAAACGTGAAGAAGTTTATTAGTCTTCAGTCATTATCAAATCTCAAATAGCTGAAGACGTAACGTAAAAGCAGAAATACAACAATCCTAAAAATAGGGCTCTATAGCAAAAACGTTAAGCTGAAAGCGAAAATAAGCCGTACAGATCCTATGGACACTAGAACCTGGCTCTGATACCACCTGTGACACCCGCCTAATTAAATACCGGGAGATCACTCCTTTATTAAATTAAAATCAAGGTGAACAGTTGGTTCATTCTTAGCATCACTGTCGTAAAAATAACTTTTCCAAATTTAACACCCTATTTAATTAAGCTAAGTGTCAAAACCATTTTTAAACATTACTTTCCAAATTTTATTTTGAAAATAAAGATTTAATTATCTACAACAATTCAATATTTAAAGAACCACACCACAATAATCCTGGAACATATAATCCAATTAATTTAATCATTCAACAACTAAATCCCAGCATTTAAAACTTAAAGTAAAACATACATGCTGAATAAATCCCAAAGTAATAGTACTAGAAATAACAGAAATACCAATGTCCCAACAAAACAGATAAATAGTGGAAAGGTTGACACATGCCCAATAAGGAGAATGATAGAAGTGGAATCAAGTAAATGAAATCGTCTAAGCAAGTGGCCTGCAACTCTCACCTAAGCTGCAGCGCGTTCCTTCCAAGGGATCCTAAACAAGACGCCCCTGTGGCTGGGCACTTGTAATATATACATATATATACAAGAGAGAAAGAGGAATAGAAACGGGTCAGAGCCCGATAGTGTATATGATTTAAAAATTCGTTTAGCAAGTATTTAAATTGATACAGGCCAATGCAACAACATATTAGTGCGACACTCTCTTGAGAAATTCTCACCTCTCTTCTAATGTGCAATCCTATCGCACTAACCTTCCCAATGGTTTATCTCATCATATATCACACTATCTTTCCCCAAGGATTTAACTTATCTTAGGTGACTCTCAAGATTTAAGATTTAACAACATCATGGTTTAAAAGGATAATTTCATTTAGTACAAAATGCTCATTTTAACTTTATTGATTCATAAAGTTTTTCAATATCATATTATACTTTTCAAAACAAGTATTTTCAATTTGAGTCATTATACATGTCTTACTTACCATAACACAGTAGGCAGTTTCCCAAATTTTAGAAGTTCATATATATATTAAATACTCGTATAATATATATATATTCTAACAGCACCCCACATAAAAATTATGGTGCGGGCATACTCTGCTATCCAATCCCCGTATCAATCGTACTAAAGGGAATACAAGTTCGGAATCACTCTCGAACTGTATAAATACATACACAAACAATATTGAGGCGAAGCGTAGTTTCCAAGTCCAAGAGGTCAGTACATACCCTCACGTCTCTTAGGACCGTGACTACCAATTCGATAGCCTGTACCTAGGATTTCTATCTTCTAGGGTACGAGTCAATATCCCCCATAAGGCACACGAGATAAGATCGTCCCAGCGTGGAAACCTCAGGGATAGCAAGTAGCGCGGGCATGATTTTCACAAGTATATAATATATGCATACACAATTATATAAATATACCACTTTTATTATATCAATTTAGGTTTATCCCATAACCCACATTCACAACATTTATCCTTATTTTCTCATTATTATTTATCAAGTATAATGGTTCGTTTCTAACTTTAATTCGAATGGTTTTTCCAACTTACTACGTAACCCTCATGGACTTTATTCTTCCAAATGTACAATTCAGTAGGTATCCATTTATGTTCCAACGTAACTCTCTCTTACGTGTCTCTCCCCTTTAATATATACTTACATTGTCCCTTATGCAAAATATCCCAAAAATATAGATTTCGCCTTACATTAAAGGTCTATTATTCATTATTGAATCTTACCGGTCATCATTATCTCCCAAATTATTTTAACAAGGATGTCTAAGTAGTTTTCTTCATTTCGAATCAATTCAACAATTTTAAAAGGGGAACTTAAGTCTGCCAGGAGGGGTCGATCGATCGAGGTTAGGGGCTCGATCGATCGAACCTTCGATCGATCGAAGCTCTGGGCTCGATCGATCGATCAAGCACGTATGCGAAATCTACAGTTTTGCAGTTACGGGTTTCATCTTCTAACCTCAACAAATTCCATATTTTTCATACCCAAACGACCCATAATTCATACTAATAATATCATATCATCATATTAAGAATTTCAACGTAAAGCATGTAGATTTCTATTATTATACATGGATCAACAAGCCCCAAATTCATATAAAACCTCAAGAACCCTAGAATTTCATTAATATGTTCCAATCTATCTTTTCCAGAATTTTCTTCATCTACAACCTCATAAATTCGTGGTTCAAACCTCTACATGTTAAGGGGTTTCCAGAATAACAATTGATCCATCCCTACATGCAATTTCCTATCTCATCTTTTAGGTTTCTTCCACAAAAACTCATTCTAATTACTCTTAAACTAATATGAAAGATGCATCAACAAAATAAGCAAGATAAACACTTGCCTGGGATTTTCAGAAGTCTGGTTTGGTGTTGAATTTGGTGTGGTTGCATTCCCCGTCTCGTGATCTACGCGTTGGCGGTGGCGGCGGTGCAAACGGGTGAGTTTTGAGCCTTGGAATGCCTTGAGAGCTCTCTCCTCTCCTCTCCAATGGCCGTTCTAGTGTTTTGAGTTATCTAACCCTAGGAGATAACCTAAACATCTGATATAACCCCTTTAATTTTCGTGGGTTTAATTACCCAAAAATACAAAATGACTAAAATGCCCTCCCGGGGTACTAATTAGGCCTAAAAATGCCCCGAGACCCAAATCAAACCCCGGGTATACTTTTCTGACTATCTCGACCCTTCCGGACGATTTGGCGCACTCAAAATGACCATACGAACAACTTATAAAATATTTACTTTTATTTATCAATATTTAGTCCCGACGCGACACGGGCGCGTCCCCACTCAAATTTCTAAGGTTGTCATTTTATTCACTCGTGACATTTAATATGACCACTATTATATATTACTTTGCTCATTAGTAATATTCAACAAATTTTCCCATAATTACTAACTCTGATCACGTTAATAATTATAACATAATTAATTTCTGAATTTTTATTAAATAATTAATTCACATTAAATTTAATAAATCCCCAAATTAATATAGCATAAAAATATGGGGTACTACATGTTGGTCCATTTCCCTTCGGACCAAATTTCGTATGTTCTCATTGTTGCGAGTTGGGCTCCTGTAACGATGAACCGGTCACTGGTGCTCGAGTGAGTCGTCGCTTGACTCGTGCTTCTCACTCTTCTGGGATCCACGTCTAGGGCTCCTTCCTCGGTTGCGAGACTTGCTCGCCTGAGGGCTAGGAGTGCGGTATGGACGTCGCCTAGTGCTGCGATGGAGCTCTTTCTCCATTCTCTCTAATTTCCTTTTGAGGCGAGCATTCTCAGCCTCTTTCTTGCGAGCGGACTCCCTCTACTCTTCGAGCCTCGCCTCATAGGCATCAATCAATCTGGAGATTTGTGTGGACTTTGCTGGTCCTTGGGCTCTCCTCTGAATCTGGCCTCTCCGGGCGAGCCCTCTGATCTGAACGCCAAACTTCAGATCTGATCCTGCGAGGAGCAGGTTGTTCTTGGATATCTCCCGCATGAGGGGCATTACTGCGGTGACCAAACATTTTGAATTTCTTTATTGGTGAGGGCTTTCTCAGGGAAGACAAACGTTTCCCATAGATGGCCCCAATTGTGGTGACAATTATATTCAACACAAATAAATAAGAAAAGCACAATCACCAGAGGAAATAAAGAAGATAAAATTCCAATCACACAACACAGTATGTACTTGGTTCAGCAAAAATGCCTACGTCCACGGTGGTGCAGTCAGTATTATTTCTATATACTCCGGGGAGCGTTTTACAGAGAATACAGTGCGTGTCTTTTGCCCCAGGCTTAGGGTTTGTTATATACATGTTTATCTTCGGGGAGTGGGGGTGTTGGACTCCCCCACGTCCATCTTTCTCTCCTGGAATATCTCCCTACGATATTTCAGGAGAGGACTAAGTCATAACTGAATTTAGTTGACGTGCGAGAGGTCCGGACTTTGGGTCGTTTTTATTAAGCTACTCATCTGGGCCCATGATGGCAAATCCGGGTACCCACAGTAGCTAAGATGATATTAATTATAATTCAGACTAGTGGGGAGTGTTAGGGTGGAAAAAATTTAATGATAAAAACATAATGAATAATTATTTAATGGATATTAACCGACATGCCTAAAAATATATTTGTAACATATGAGTGAAATAATATTTAGGATACTTTAACTTGGGAATTAGGAATAATAGGTAGAGTTCCTAAGTTATAAAACCATTATAATTCTTGGTTATGTCAGTATATGTTCGTTTATGGTACCGAATAATGGTTAGGAACTGATGTATGATTTGATAATTGATAATTTATTATTTATGTGTATCTATTTAAATAGATTATTATGTTTAAGTTATGTTTACTTAGTATGAAGATCAGTTAGATTAAATTCCTACCATGTGCATAAATATACCGAAGTGTGTCTATGGGCTTTGTAGCGAAGGGATTTGATGGAATACGTGCGTTGTACCGTGTTTACACCCCTAACTGATAACTCTAGTTGGGTATAAGTATTTCATCCCGATACTACGTGATGATTATAGTCGTCATCTCCCGAATTAGGATAATGGGATTCAGATCTTTTTATATGTACGTTGATATGTGGTTATATAGTTAGTATTATGATGTAATGATTTTCCTTAATATGTATTTGGAGACTTTAGAAGTTGGGACCCTCTTTAGTCGGGAGTAGTAGAGGCTCAAGAGATCCCCAGAGGTGTATGCCTTAGTGAGATGATTTATGTGAGCGAGGCGTGGATGCATTATCCATTTTTGTGAGAAGTCGTGTGAATTATTGTGATGTGAATATTATGCGGCAATATTACATGTGACGGTTATACGATTAGGATTTCTAGAGTAGATTTAGATCTTTCATCTATTTTTCACTATAATGAATCATAATAACATAATGAGGTAAGCTATGTTATGTTGATTAGGATAATCATTATTAGTATTATGAGTCGGGACATTCACCTAATTAGTTTATCGTAGGAACGACATGACTATATTATTGTGATATGGATCCTATGATTGAGATCGCGTAAGAAGTTCTTTCTATGGCATGGCCCTTTTTCGTTGAAACATTTCATGTCAAAGACAACAACACTATCAGGGTTTAGGTTGCAACAACATTCTGTGCCATCTCAATTCTTCCATCTCATTCATCAGTTATGTAGGTATGAGGGGTTATATTCCCCAAATTTTTCCATATGTTATTTTCGTTATAAGAGAGTTTATGTAGGAACTTGTGTTGGGTTCCACATAGTGAGTTTATTTATCTTGTTGAGGAATTATTATAATGTGGAGTGAAGATTTATGTTGGTGTTGTCAGTTACTTCAGTTGATGGTTGTATTTCATCATTTAGTTTATTTTGTCATTGTGTATTCATATCTTTATTTATCTCGCATGCTTAGAATTATATGTAATTGGATATCCCTTGTGGACTATACATAGAAATATCTACCATATGTATGGAAAAATAAGATTTGTCACATGTTTGTACTCTTCAATTTATACTCTTATATTTTTATATAAATGATGGTACACACCATTATTAAAAGAATATATCGATTGATTCAATATTTTTTGGCAATTATTTATGAATCTTACAAGTTATCGAGAAAATATCTTGAATGTTGACATTGTAATATAAATATAATCTATACATCGAATTTAAGAAAATCTATCAACTTAAGTAATTCATGCAGTAATCTTGCCATATCAATGCGATGTTAGTGTAGAAATATATATTGAGATTATCCGTTTCACGATAAATCCTATAATCATATCATATCAAATAGTGTATATATTAAATGCTCTCCTTTGAGGAAAGCATGATATATGTCGTGTCATAGATTAGAGATTTTTGTATATACATCTATTTTATTACTATAAAACGGAAGCCTTCCATAAAGGCTCCTTAATTTTTAAGCTATCCAAGTAGGATTGGATCTCTCTCTCTCTTCCTTATATTCTCATTCTCACAAAAGTTATTTACTTCTCATTCTATCTCCATCTTCCAGTTCTGTTTCTTCTCCCCCCCCCCCCCCCCCCCTTGTCTTCCCACCCTCTATTATTTACATTGTTTCGTTTACTCATTCCCTCCATGGAAAACAAATCCCATGCACTCAAAGTGACAAACCAATGTCAATCAGATCCATGTTCACAGTATAGCCACTGCCCACAAAGCAACCACGATGTTTTGTGGGGGTGTAAGTCTTCAAAGTTGTTGGAGACAAGTGTGGGGGTGCACGATGAAATTCAATAGGCTAGATTGTTTGTAAAACAGAGAGAGATGTGCCTTCTAAGGTCACAGTTAAAGAAGGAGATTGGGTTTTCGATCTCGAGGTAAGATCGAAAATGTTAAATTTCTTTTATGGTGACATTAATGACTGTCAAACGGTGGTTACTAAAGTCGACAATGTTGCTACTAAGGACATATATTGTCTTACCAATACGGTGGCAGGTACTAGCGAATACAAGAGGCCATATGAGCAGTTGTCGAGTCCATGAGGTTTTTGATTGAGAAGGAAAGGACTGAGGTAACATGGTAGGAGGCGAGACAAGTGGAGAAGATGACATTGATTTCTGCTGGTTCTCGGGCAGAAGGCATTCATGAGTGATAAAATACAATTTCGTACACGGTTATGTTCTTTCAAAATGGGAGTACCAATTTTCCAAAGGATGGATGTGGGTTTGGTAAGGAGGGTATGGTGGCTTTTATACACGGTTTGTTTTGTCACATTAACCTCATATTTGTTTTTTAGTTTTTTCCAGATCCAAATGGGCTTTGTTTTCATATCTAAACATGTTTTCTCTCTTACACACACTCTTCCTCTCAATTCTATAGTCATTTGGGGGCATTTGGCCTCTTGATAGGCAAGGTTTTGCCGCGGCGCGATCATCACCTACACGCCGATCGTTTTGAATTCGTCTCACCTACTTTATACAAAACCTAAACTTATGAATACACTCAACAGGTGAGTATAGCGGCCAAGTTCGGGTATCAAAAATCCACAGAAACGAGTTCTTAGAATTTATAAGGTTTAAGACTTCTAAAATAAAAGTGTAAAAGGTAATTACAATAAAAAGTAAATGATGCAAAAAAGTGAAAGTTTAATCTAGGAGAGTATTTAAACTAGACTAATAAAAGCGATAAAAATAATAGGTTGCGTCGAATATCCCTCATCCCGATTTAATTAGTATAAAATGGTTACATGGGTTGACAAGTTATTAAGACTGTGTCTCGTTTCGACAGTTAATTAAATCAAGAGTTGTCACACCCCTAAATTCGCATAAAATCCTAATATGATTTTGGCATCAACAAATACTCCGAAAATTACGCACGCAAGGCCGTAAGCATGGAGCATACATGATATGCCTCGTCAAATCTCCTAGGCGTCATAAATAGGACAAAACACTCGAAATAGACCCGTAAACTCCATCACCAAAGCAAAGCAACATGTCAACCCGAGGTGAGTGCAATCCGACACAACTAACACTAACTTAGCTAGAAAGCATATTAAAAAGAATGTATTGAAAGAAAGAAAGTAAACCTAATTAATCAAAGCAAGAAATAACTAACTACAACTAAATATCTAAGCATGAAATTAAACTACAACAATGGAAATAAAGGAAATACGATTAAATTAATAAACTTACATACATCAAAGTGGGCAAAACACCCAAAGGAAATGGATAAGGGAAAAGCTCTCCTTACAAACCCTAAACTAATGTAAAGTGTAAGATAATGAAAATAGAAACCAAAAATTGGTTTATATAGTAAGTGGAAAAGAAAATAAAGGAAAAAGAAAAGAAAAGGAGAAAGTGGCAAAATATCTGGTGACCGCGGTCGACCGATCGTAGGGGCGCGGTAGACGAGTCGCACGGGTGCGGTCGACCACGCCTTTGAGTTAAAGCCCATTGTCTCCTTTCCATGACAAAATCCAAAACCGCGGTCGGCCGGTCCTTTAACCGCGGGCGACCGGTACTCTGTTTCTCAGCCTTGTTTGGTCCACCATGAGGGGAAAAAGTACGCAAACGAAAATGGCCATAACTCCATCGTCCGGACTCCAAACAACGTGACGTTTGTAGCCACGCGATGCTAACTCAGCGAACTACGCATCCAATGAAAATCAATGAGCTGGAGATGAAATGTGAATTGACTAAAATGCCCTTGAAGTAGCGTTCGGCGATGGAACTTCTCTGAAATGCAACAGTTCCTCACTTTTAGCATTCTTATACCTACAAAAGCACAATTAACCCATGCAAAGCATGTATATATCCAAATACAAGGTTGATTGGTTAATGAGCATAAGCATAGACATTAAGTGCCATGAAAGTGCTAGAATGCTTACAGATATAGGGCGGAAATATGCAATATTCGATACGAATCACACCCCCTAAATTTTAGTCCCTAGTAATGAAAAAAACAAAACCAGTCCACAGAAGGAAGTACAAGACGTATATATGCATCGAAATATAAATGTCACTTTCGTAGGGAGCACGATTGAATTTAGCATATGCAATAAGTCGTTAAACCCCTAGGTTACCCTAGTGGATGAGTGTCATCTCGTGAGGGTTTTCAGGGATGAAACCCACAAACATCATATGGTTTCCTCAAAATATATGCCCAAACCAACATGCGACAAGGCCAAAAATAGCGAACAAGATTTCATACGCATTATTAGCAAAGTGAATGAATTCACACAGAAGTCCGAAATCATTAACATTATAGAATGCACCTCATAGAATTGAAACCTTAAAATATGGGAGGGGAGCGAGCGCATGCAAAGTCTGATTTGGCAAAAACTTAAATAAATCGAATACTAAATATTAAAGCATGCATGTAAGTCAATCCTCACGGGCATTACACTCATCAAGTGAATTCACTCTAAACAGGAAGTTAACACATGGAACATGCGGGCATAAAGAGTAAATATAAATGGAAACTAGGTCGCGTACATATCACAAATGAAGAACGCTATATAGGAAATTAAAAACTCTAATCTCAATGAAAGATACCGCTCATTAAAGGAGGCGAAATGCATTTTCACAAATTATCAAAACTATTTAAACTTTTAGATTAAATGCACCCTAAGATCACATAGGACTTTAATAGGGTTGTAATGTAGGCTTGGCTAGGGTAAGAAACGAAGGATATGTATGTACGGATTCAAAGTGTTCGGAATGAAAACTCGGGATAATGGGAAGAATGCGGGCAATATCAAAAATTGAACAAACAACTTCCATAAAAGGCATTAGATATACAAATGGGGAGAGTAATAAAAGCTTATTGAACACTATACACAACATATACAAATTTCTCTTTCTTTTCTTTTCTTCTTTTTCTCATGTTTCTCTTTTTTTTTTTTTCACTTCTCTTTTTCTTCTCTTTTTCACTTCTTTCTTTTCTTTACTTTTCACACTCTCACATGCCTAAATTACAACCGCAACACAACATCATTTAATCCCAAGTAACATTCCAAACAAAGGTACGGAAGGTAATGTATATGGCTTAAAACTCCAATTTAGAGTTGGTTATGGGATTTGGGTAATGAAACGAAAGGTTATATTTAGGCTCAAAGGGGTTGACGAGGGAAAACATATAAGGTAAGGTCAAGGCTAATATGGGTAATATAACAAAGATGGCCTATGATCATTTCATAAAGTTTACATAATTCTCGAGTCAAAACAATACTTTGAAAATCATGCTCAAGTAACACGTTTCATATATGAACTCAATTAATGAACGATCAAATGAAAGAAAAGAGAGATTACCAACGTCTGTAACGTTTTCAAAGAGAAAAGAATAGTGTATAACAATGACAAACGACGAAAGGTACAAAGCTTACTCGGTGTAAGTATATACAATGCAATAAAAGATTATCGAGTTATAAAAATCTTAAACCAAATCAATAAAGCAAGAAAAGTGAATGTGCTCATGGGATTAAAGTTTAACTCATGAAGTTATTCATAATATCAATAACTGAGGACTAAATTCTACCAACTTCTAAAATCGAGAACATGCATTGTTGAGTTGTCTATTAGATCGGGCAATTATTGAAATTTATCATCGGAAACAAAGGCAAAACGCCTAAAAAAAGAGAAAAAAGAAAGAAAATATTTTTGAAAGTTTTAATTTTTCTAAGAAAAGCATACTAAGTAACTAACATGTGAGAAAAAATATGGACTAAATAAAGAAATGGATAGAATTTCCCACACCCCTAACTTAAAACCTGACATTGTCCTCAATGTGAATTAAGAACCAAGTTAAAGAGAGGAAAAGAGCAATATTACCCAAAATTGGAGCGATCCCCATCAGAACAAGTCCAAAGAATCTACAAAACAAGTTAGTACCGAGCATAGAAAAAATAAATAACAAAAACTTAAATAATTAAACTAGACTAAATTAAAAAGGAAAGAAAAGATAAAAATAAAGAAAGAATAAAAATCTAACTATATGCAACCTACTATTTAGGCTTCACACTAACTATACACTAGAAGTCTAAATAGTTGAGGGTCCACCACGAAAACGATTTGACTTTGGAGGATAGACGGTGTACCTCACTCTCAAGCATGCCTTCCGAAAAATATGAATTTCGTTTGAATAACGAAAGGTATGTGTAAGGCGGAAGAAATGAACCATCGCCAATTAAAAGTTTTGGAGGGACGATGGGGGATTTGGATTGAATGGGTGACAAAAACATGTGGGGACCAAGAAAAGCAAAATATCCTCCCAAGGATTTTGAAATTGGAATGGGAGGTGGCGCACATGAGGGCAAAGATGCCTTCATGGAAGGCGACTCGAGTAAGTACTCCTCGTCGGCGAAAAGGTTTAACACATTAAAGTTTGAAATCGATTCATCGGGTACTTATGACAGTGTGATAAGGATAATGAAAAGGGGGAGAAAGAAATTCAAACTCAAGAGATGAGACATCATTTCTTAAAGATTGAGTTTCGAAGGAAATAAGATCATTTTCAATGAAATGTTCTTCTTTGGGGGCCAAAGAAGAAATCATTTCATTGCAAATGGATATTACTTCCATTTCATCCTCACTTTCATTATCTATTATGCGATGGGCAAAGTCAATAATGGTTTGTTCCAAAGTAGGCACAAACTCCTCATTTGGTTCAAAACACTCCTCGACTTCAAAAGTCTCAGAAGAAAAATCGTCGTCCGATTCAAATAATAAAACCAATTCATGCTCCCACAAATGATTTTCTTCCTGATAACGGTTTTCAAGTTTCTCATTTTCAAGCATGCGCAAGCCCTCACCGAATTTCATAGGTCGAGGCGCGGATACTAAAAAATGCGACCTTTGAAAATTACCATCGGACTTATACTCGAACTCATTATTATAAGAATTTTGAAAACTATTGCAATTCATTTAAAAATTCCTATTATAAGGAATTAAAGGCCCAAAATCATTATCATCATCCTCAAAATTCCAATAACCCAAATTTCGACTTTCGTTATACTCGCTCAAAGTCATTTTTGAATTTGTAAATTTTTGGGGCTCTAAGTATTGACCGAAAGTCATAGGATTACGGGCATTTTGAGAATTATAATAATGATTACCGAAAGAATTGGAATAAGACATGCTTACCCCAAAAATGGATCGAAGTGGCGAATTCCACAAAGTAGATGTGCGCGAAAAAAAATTCAAGCGTTTCTTGGCGCTCCAATGTAGAAGTCCTACAAAAAGGTTAGCAAAAAAAATACAAATAGAAAGAAAATATTACGAAATACTAAATCAAATAAATTCTAAAACAAACTCATCCCCAGCAACGACGCCATTTGATAGGCAGGGTTTTACCGCTGCGTGAGCGTCACCTACGCACCGGTCGTTTTGAATTTGGCTCACCTACTCTATACAAAAACCTAAACTTATGACTACACTCAACAGGTGAGTATAGCGGCCAAGTACGGGTATCGAAAATCCACAGAGACGAGTTGTTAGAATTTATAAGGTTTAATACTTCTAAAATAAAAGTGTAAAAAGTAATTACAACAAAAAGGAAAAGATGCAAAAAAGGGGAAGTTTAATCTAGACAAGTATTTAAACTAGACTAATAAAAGAGGTAAACCTATAGGTTGCGTCGAATATCCCTCACGCCGAGTTAATTAGTATAAAATGGTTACATGGGTCGACGAGTTATTACTATTGCATCTCGTTTCGACAGTTAATTAAATCAAAGAGTTGTCACACCCCTAAATTCGCATAAAAGCCTAATATGATTTTGGCGTCAATAAATACCCCGAAAATTACGCATGCATGGTCGTAAGCACGGAGCATATATGATATGCCCCGTCAAATCTCCTAGGCGTAATAACTAGGACAACGCACCCGAAATACACCCGTAAACTCCATCACCAAAGCAAAGCAACATGTCAACCCGAGGTGAGTTCAATCCGACACAACCTAGACTAACTTAGCTAGAAAGCATATTAAAAAGCATGTATTGAAAGAAATCAAGTAAACCTAATTAATCAAAGCAAGAAATAAATAACTACAACTAAATATCTGAGCATGAAATTAAACTACAACAATGGAAATAAAGGAAATACAACTAAATTAATAAACTTACATACATCAAAGTGGGCAAAACACCCAAAGGAAATGGAGAAGGGCAAAGCTCTCCTTACAAACCCTAAACTAATGTAAAATGTAAGATAATGAAAATAGAAACCAAAAATTAGTTTATATAGTAAGTGGAAAAGAAAATAAAGGAAAAAGAAAAGAAAAGCACAAAGTGGTAAAATATATGGTGACCGCGGTCGACCGATCGCAGGGGCGCGGTCGACCACGCATTTAAGTTAAAGCCCATTATCTCCTTTCCACGACAAAATCCTAAACCGTGGTCGACCGGGCCTTTAATCGCGGTCGACCGGTACTCTGTTTCTCAGCCTTGTTTGGTCCAACATGAGAGGAAAAAGTACGCAAACGGAAATGGCCATAACTCCATCGTCCAGACTCCAAACGACGCGCCGTTTGAGGCCATGCGATGCTAACTCAGCGAACTACGTATTAATGGAAATTCTATTAGTCGAAGATGAAATATGAATTGACTAAAATTCCCTTGAAGTAGTTTTCGGCGACGGAAGTTCTCCAAAATGCAACGGTTCCTCACTTTTAGCGTTCCAATACCTACAAAGGCACAATTAACCCCTGCAAAGCATGTATATATCAAAATCCAAGGTTGTCTGGTTAATGAGCATAAACGTAGGCATTAAGGACTATAAAAGTGCTAGAATGCGTAAAGATATAGGGCGAAAATATGCAATATTCGATACGAATCACCTCTTTATTAGTTTCTTTTTCTCTTTTGTGGTTTTTTTTGGTACTTTTTTTTAATAAATAAATGTTATATTAGAACCAAACCGTTAAGGGAGCGGAACCCGTATACAGGGAGTATACAAAACAAATAAAAATGAGAGAAGAAACCAAAATTGGTATCAACCCGAGAGGCAACCAACAACGAAAAAATAATCAAACCACAACAAACTCAAGAAAAAACCTCCTTGAATACCATCGAACTTGGTACTTTAGGGAACTATGAAATATTATATTAAAAAATATTTGATCAAAATTTCTTGGCAGTATTTCTATTTTGTAGCGTGAAAACACTGTTAAAAATTAGGGTAATGGATTATAGTGCATAACTGTAGGGCTAAAGGGTGACGTATGGATTAGAAGGTGATTGTAATGTTTTTGTTTGGACATCAAGAGGAGCTAGAATAATGAGAGTAGGAGATATGAGAAAGAATAAGTGAGATGAGGCGTGCATGGGTTTCGAATGGAGGTTAGAGAAAGAGGATTTTAGAGAGAGAAAGAGGAATTTGAGAGAGAGAGAGAATACAAATGGGTGGAATTTGTGTTTGGCGACATTTTTTTTTATTATTCTTTCATTCATTTTTGTGTGCGATCTACTATATAGCAAATGTAGTAAATATTTTTTGAGTGTTGTTTAAATTACCTTAATAGATTACTTAATACTAACAATACCTTAATGGGACCATTAGCATAATTATTTTAGGAAATTTATTTTGGGTTTGGACTTTTGGTCAAGATCTCGCATGTACTAATATGTGTTTGTATAATCTTTATTTCTATATGGAGGTATTAATTTCGTTTTGTTTTTATTTTTCATGTGTACATATTCTCTTTCTACACCAATCCAAAGTAATTATAAACAAAAAGTCTTTAAGCAAAAAATGATTCCAATTTGGTTTACCTAACGAGCATGATGGAATAATATTCACTTATATATTTTTGTTTCAAGGCATTAAATTAAGCTTTTATGAGTAATTTTAATCTCAAATGTTTCCCCCTATTTTACATATTTGTATCGTTTCATAATGTTTTCAGTAAGAAAATGCTTTCTAAGTGGGTTTATTATGTGATTGTTGTTTACTTATGTTTTGTAATTCTTTGTACCTGATTATAATAGTGAGGATTCACATTGATTTTCAAATTTTTAACCATGATCCAAAAAATCTTCCTATAATTCGTTTATCATGTACTTGCTCTTTAATTGATGTGTTATGATTCTTTGTGACTAATTATAATACGCCCGCGTATCGCGCGGGTTGCATGCTAGTAAACTCTTATAATTTCTATAAAACTCATGAAATGAGATGGAATACAAAGAGTTCTCCTATCAACATTTTGATAAATATTAAATACAAAAAAATAGGCATCTTTTTATAAATATAACTTACTTTCAAATTCATAACAATTTGTCAAAATAACAAACTACAATTTTATTGATACAAGTCATAATAAACTAACATTAATTTAAAGGTTTTTTCAATATACTTTTTACCAATTTTTATAGGGCATGATCATTAGCAGTTATCTTTAATACCATTGCAGTCCACTAGTGTTGCAAATGATCACACGAGTACCACAAATTCACTACATGGAGTATTGAGATAATTTATTTTAAAAGTGACAAATATATTAATGATTTTTTTTATATTTTTATCTGTTAAGAATAAAAAATTATAAAATAATCACATATAGATGAAGGTAATAATTTGTTTCCTTTATTAAACTCTACTTAAATGAGCATTATGTAATATGTATATATAAATTAAAATAATTTAAAAATTATACAATGCAAGGACTGAAAACTAGTTTATATAGAATATGCACAGTACTCCGTAAAACGGTAATGTACTAATACTTCTGTCCCTTTTTGTAGATTATATGCAGTCCATCTTCATGAATTATCCGTTTATGCATAGCCAAACAGTGGGTGATGCAAAACAGTGGGTGATGCATTTCAAATAAGAAAAGAAAAAAATGACAAACAAGAGGACCAAATAAGAATTTTCCAATAAGAATAGACGGATCTTTCATCATGATGACGTCTCTTTCTTTGCCTACGTGTTTGCGTTTGTGTTGGAGAGGGAGATAGACAGAGCCTCAGAATTGCTCCCACCCAAAATTCACAAGATCGTTTCAATATAAAACTACCTGCGTTTTACCATATATTCCCCGTTGTACACATCCCCATAATAGTGTTAGATTTCTTTACTACATATACAAACGCTTCACAATGACCACATTTTAAGGCCCCGTTTCTCAAACACATGCTGCTGACTGTACGTGCCATTTAGAAACTCTATTTAAGATAAAACTGATTCCTTTCCAGTGACGCTTGGAGGACCTGGTAGGAACTTTAAAAAAGAAAAGTAGTTATATTGTGGTTAGGCTTTTTTTGGCATATGATAGTCAAAGGCTTATCGTCATCCAGAGTGCTGTGCTGTGCCCAAATTCATGCTTAATTTGAACACCATGTCCTTTTGATTCAGTATTCAGAAAATTTAATTTAAACGTTCTTTTTAAATGCAATTTTAAAATTTAATTTTTTATATTTATAATTATTGATGCACTTTAAATAAATTTATTTTTAAATATTATTTTTTGAAAATTTCACAAAATCGACAAACAAGTATATGTAAAAATAATAAGAATTATGTATAACATAAAATTAATTCTTATAAGAATTTAATATAATCATGCAATCACAAATTCGTTTCGCACTACAAATTATATAGAAAAATATATTTTTCCATGAGGACTTGCTGTGTTTGTAGTCCTTGATGTGCTTTGAGAAAAAAGCTCATTGATGTTCATTTTTTCAAGCTCTTATCTATTCCTCCAAATGATCCAGAATCTCTCTAGAAAACAACCAAAATTCCAAAATATGAAAAATTTGAAAAATCAGGATTTTTCATTCCTAGCCCAAATATATTTTTGTGTGTTCTTCTGTACCAAATAGTGGAGATTGGTTCATTATATATAGGGTGGAAGGAGATCCAAAATTCCCTTTAAAACTGATCATCTACTATCAACCAAAGTAGCTAAAGGGACTCACAAATATACCAAAAGTCATGTGACCTTTGAAATAATAATTTTCTAAGATTAATACATTAATTTAATCAAATTCGTCCCCTTATTTGAACCACACTAATTAGGAGAAATAATTAATTTATTTAATTGATAATTACAAAATTGACCGAATTTTGTAATTATTAAATAATTAAATATTAATTCTAACAGTCTCCCACTTGGTTCTAATAAGGTTATACATAACGAATTAATTAACAAAAATTGCGCAAGTATCTTAGAACATCATTAAGCACCTTAACTAAATACTTTATTAGTGTGAGTCATGAGAGCTCCACACTAATTCAAGAGCATGGTTCCTTCCATGTACCACACCACCAATGTCATACTTAATAAGGATAAATATGTGAGTTATCATAATGGTGTGACACCCCGCCTAATAAAATACCGGGTGATCAGTCCTATATCAAATTAAAACAGGAATCCCAGTTGGATCATCCTTAGCATCACTGTCGAAAACTTTTTAAAACTTACTAACCACCTAGTATTCCAAAAACTGGTGCCAATTTTAACTTTTTAAATAAACAAAACAGTACATGCGGAATTAAAATATAAACCATTCACACAACTGAATGAAAGTAAATAGAATAATAATTACACAACTTGCCGAATAAATCACCAGCCACCAAATAAATAATCCAAATACAAATATCCAACACCTGAATAAATTACACCTGAAAACTGTACCGAGAAGTCTGGCTACAAGCCCTAAATAAAACTGAGACTGATAAAAGATTCCTACTCTAGGAATGAATGAATGATGCGTCTAATTCAAACTCCTGCTAGCATCCACATATGCCGCAGCTCCGTGCCCCTGGAATAGAATATCAATCTTGGCGTCCCTGTGGCTGGACACCTAAAAGGTTTTGAAAATAGTTTTATAGCAAGGGTTAGAACCCAAAACATTTTGAAAGTATTTAGCAAGTGAATTAACTGCAGTAATTTAAAATGCATGAATGCGCTTCATATTTAAGTTAGTGTCGCACTCCCTTGTGGACATTCTCACCCCTCCACTATTGTGCACACCTACCGGTTACCTTAACCCCACCTAGTTGTACTACCCCGTCCAACTAGTCCTGGTCTAACCTTCCCTTGCCATACTACTCTAACCCGAGTATAATGATTATTGAATTATAAGTTATTTAACAATTAACTTAATTAATTCCTCTTAAATAGCAGCATATAACTGTGTCACAAGTTATATAAAGTAAATATATCACACACTGTATTATTCCCACAAATGATTAACTTAATTAATTTCTCATTAATTAACAACATATAACTGTAACCCGAGTTATATAAGGTAAATACATCACGCACTGTATTATCACCTAAATATAATATTTACTACCATATTATACGTACCTTTACTAACATCCACACATCCTTCCGAGTATACCCTCACCGGATGATTCCCTCTAGAATGCTATCTCACTAGGTGTGCTAAAAAAACCTAGTTTTCCCAAGTTAGAATCGCTCACCAACTTGGACCAAAATATACGAAATGGAGGCGGTCATATTCATTCCCTGAAAGTGAGATAAATCCCTCACCCATATATACCGGACGCTATGACCTGGGGATATACTCGCCCTACTCCTCAAGCTAGGGGATTCATCCACATCGCGCAACCTCCCTTGATAGCATTAGAGTATATAAATTTAATAAATATCTAGTCACTGATATTTAGTATCACGCAAAATAAATACACGTATATATATACTATCACGACACCGTATATATATAATATAAACTATGGCTTTACCGTATACTCAAAATCCCGTACACTGCCTGTAATTTCCTGAGTCTATGGTCCGAATCAATGTAATTAATTTTCACTTAATAATTTATCCTCTTCCCGAGTCTATGGTCCGACTCTAATATAATTAATTCACACCTAAATTAATATAATACTTTCCCCGAGTCTATCACCCGACCCTAATTAAATTAATTGACACACATATTAATTTAATACCTCCCCGAGTCTATCGTCCGACTCTAATTTAATTAATAAACCCATTAATTAATCAACAAAAATCCGAGTCTGTGATCCGACTCTAATATAATTAATTTACACAATAATTAATTAAATCCTACCCGAGTCCACAATCCGACTCTAATTAAATTAATTAATACACTTATTAATTTAATACTACCCGAGTCTACCATCCGACTCTATCTAAATTAATTACTCATTTATTAATTTAATAACTTGGTGTCACCCAACTATTATCCCCGGACTCATTTATTTGGCCCGTATCATAGTATTTTCCGAGTCTATGTTCCGACTCCAAACTAATTACTTTCTCTCAATAATTAATTTAATGCCTTGATGTCACTTAACCAACATACCCGGACTTGCTCACTTGGTATAATTTACATCTCATAATTTCTTTCCCACATTTTTCGCCCACAATGTGTCACACATTTATTTCCATAATTTTCCCAATTATATTTACTTATAATTATCAACATGCCCGGACTCGCCCACTTGGTCCATAATTAAATATCTCACTTAAATTCCTTTACTAATGTAGTGCCACCCAACTACATTACCCGAATATTATTCCTCGGCCCACTATCCATAATTATGAATTATTTCTCCAAATTCGTTCATCTCATGACATACCGTTCACACCCTCCTAAACCCAATTATATCACCCTATAATTGTTAAGGAAACATATATCCCATATAAATATTATCACCAATTAAAAATAAGGGAATTAAATCTTAAATTAAACCCTCATATAAACAAACTGGCCGAACTGTCAAATTCCTGGGACCCTCGATCGATCGAACCCCTGGGTCGATCGATCGATCGAGCAGGTGGTTGTCTTCCTCGGCTTGCTGTTTCAGCCATGGCCGAATTTTCAAGGTTTTTCCTCTCCATTTTTCCAACCTTAAATAACGATTTTTAACCAATCAATTACTCCCAAAACAAGTCTCAATCATCTAAAACTGTTTTACCCTTTTTGATTCATACGATATCTCACTATAATTAAAGATGGGTTTTCCCATTAAAATCCATCAATCTTGTTTTACAACCAATTTCCAAATTCAGATTTTTCCCCAGTTTATATTCCGAATTCTTATTCTATACTCACATATGTTCAACACAACAATTTTTACTATGAATCTCATTCAATAGTTTCATGAACAAAAATCCCATTTTGTACCCATTTACACCCAAAAACGAATTTTGGTTTACACATCACTATGATATGAATTGATTATCATGCTTTAGGAATTAAAACAGTTAACCACTTGCCTCAAAGTGTTTGTAGTGTCTGATCCGTTGTTGTTGACCCTCAATTTGGCTCCAAAAAGCTCCAATTGCTCTTGCTAAGCTTTCCCCCAATTTCCCTCTCAAGCCCTAGGCTTAGAATTGTGATGGCTGCTGATTTCCTAATCTCCCCATTAGGTTAAAAATCCTTAATCCCGTTTTTCACCTAATGGGCTTAATTAAAGTGGCCCAACTCACCCCGTGTGGGCCCGGCTATGCCCAAAAATATCTCGAGACCCAATTACTACCCCCGGGTACTCTTTTCTGACTATCTCGACCCATCCGGACTCAACCGCGCAGTCAGAATTGACATCTGGATTAATTTATAAAAATCCTTATCTCACACCCCATTTAGTCTATACCGACTCCCGGCTGGGATAAGTGCGTACCTTGACATTAATATCCGAAATGATGTAATTAAATTGTTACTATTCACTTAGTAAATAAATGTCCCTAAACATTAACCATTCACTCCCCGATTAATATTTAAATATATATATTGCCATAATTAATTCAATTAAAATTACCACACACAAGTAATTTAAAATTCTCGAATTAATTAAATATTAAATGTACAAAAATACGGGGTGTTACATACTTCCCCCCTTACAAAGGAATTTCGCCCTCGAAATTAAGATAAACCTAGTGTTCCGATATTCACATCTTTCTCACCAGTCATGTGCCTCCAAGCCCGCTATATCTATCCCATCTGTTTCTAACCACGTTGCACAAGTATGCATTTAAAATTTACCCAGGGCGCCCATACACCCTATTCCCGTGCTTTATCGCACAAAATTTGCCTTAATTAACCCGGGTGCCCATACACCCTATCCCCGTGCCCTACTACACGGAAGTTACCCGACTGTACTAGTCGTAACCCGTAATATAACTTCGAACCCGTAGTTATATCATATATATATATATATATATATATATATATATATATATATAATTACTGCCCGGGTACTCAACCCATGTTACGTCCAACTATCTCTCCATTAATACTTATCTCTCAACACAAAAGAATATACGCTTACCCTTATGCTACCAAAGACAACATAATACCGCGCCCTTACTACCACTAGTCCTTGCGCAAAATAAACCCCGAGCTATCTCTCTTTGCTCGAAAATAAATCTAACCACTCTGATTCACTTCAGTAAACATCCCCACATACTGGGATAAAATGTGAGAACACAAAACTTCACTATGTGCTATCGCACCACGCAATACAACATCTATACATCCACATATATACAGGCTATACGCCCTTTCTGGTGATACCTAGTACCAACCCTACCCTGGTGCTGCGAACACCAAAATTTTACACTACTATCCACAATAGTTAACTTCCATCTCTATCCAGCCGACATTTAGGAAATATTATCATCCCTACTCCCATAATTCTCGAAAGTAGTAATTCTTCGCAAAATTCAAACAATCACTCAGCGTACACCTCCACCCTCTCGTGAAGAACACCAAGGAACTCCGCTACCCTACGGAAATTTCTCCACATACTATGGCTGCTACCGCCAACGCACCCACTAAGTTCGACTCGCCTGCGAACTCTAGTGAAAAAATAAGTCTTATTATGACATTCTCTTTGTCACTCAAAAATATACCCCATGCCTCTAGGGTAAAAGTACTTACCTCTATACCCCAGCTGCAACGGCTGGTTCTCGGGTTCCGGAGGAGTTTCTCCCTGCCCGAATGCACCCGCATCTTGCTTTAGTGGCTGTACATCCAGGACCTCGTCCTGTAGTTGACCCCTGCCTCGCTTAAGGTAATATCTCTTCATGTGTCTCGCTTTTCCCACAAACGAAACACTTTCTAACATGTTCACCCTGCCACTGATCCCTTCCATGCCAACCTTATTGGAATTCCTGGCCATCCCGCCGATAGCCTCAAGTTTTAGATCGTTTGGCATGATTTCCCTGCTGGAAATCCTGCCCCTGATCTCTCCCAGTCTGTTGCTGGGATACCCCACTGGTATTGTTCCCTTCTGCCTCGTCCGACTGGCTAATCCCCACTCCCTTCCCGTTTCCTTTCGCATGGAAGCGATATTCCCAACAGTGCCGGAGTGTTGCATTAATGACATCAGTATAACCTACTAATGCGGAATTATCAATTAAATGTTGTCTGATTCTCCAGACTAACCCATCCATAAACTTTGCTTTCTTTCCCTTTCCTCGCTTACCTCATCCGGTACAAAATTTGCCAACTAGTGAAATCTTCCTTGTAATTGGCCACTAAACGGTCTCCCTTTGAGTCACCTCACAAAATTTTCTCCTCATTTCGGTCTCGACCGCTGAGGGAAAATACTTGCGGTCGAACCGCACCCAAAACTCTGCAGTAGCTAGTGTGTCCCTTTCCTCAACTGTGGTGATCGACTCCCACCACTGTAGTGCTTCTCCCACTAAACTAAAAGTGATTAGCATTTGCTTCCGTACCTCATCGCAATCTCCTATGCGTAGGTAACGCTGGATATCTCTCTTCCTTGACACGCTAGAACTACATCTGAACCCCTCACAATTCTGATGGGTTCCCACTAAAATATCCTCTCTTTCTTGCTTCCACCCTGACGACTCCGCGTGAGTCTGAACGTCCGACGCCACTAACACTTGTGGCTGATCCCGTGTCAAGTACCTTGCCGTTGTGACCACCGTTTCTCCAACTGCCGGTGACACTATTTCAGTGACCTATGCTGCCCCAATCATCTATGGACGTTGCTGTGGTAGCTCTTGCTCCTAACGAGCCTCCCCCGTCTCCTCTCCCCCTGCTGCCCTAACTATTCTCTCCCTCCTGGGCATCATCTAGACTGAGAATCGAATTGGTATGAGTTCACTCTCAAATATAAATTTCGCAGAAGAACGTATATGCGCATACGTATGAGAATACAACAATCCTATGATAGGGCTCTATATCAAAGATTGCTAAGCTGAAACGTGAAAAGCCGCACAGATCCTAAGGACACTAGAACCTGATGCTCTGATACCATCTGTGACACCCCGCCTAATAAAATACCGGGTGATCAGTCCTATATCAAATTAAAACAGGAATCCCAGTTGGATCATCCTTAGCATCACTGTCGAAAACTTTTTAAAACTTACTAACCACCTAGTATTCCAAAAACTGGTGCCAATTTTAACTTTTTAAATAAACAAAACAGTACATGCGGAATTAAAATATAAACCATTCACACAACTGAAAGAAAGTAAATAGAATAATAATTACAAAACTTGCCGAATAAATCACCGGCCACCAAATAAATAATCCAAATACAAATATCCAACACCTGAATAAATTACACCTGAAAACTGTACCGAGAAGTCTGGGCTACAAGCCCTAAATAAAACTGAGACTGATAAAAGATTCCTACTCTAGGAATGAATGAATGATGCGTCTAATTCAAACTCCTGCTAGCATCCACATATGCCGCAGCTCCGTGCCCCTGGAATAGAATATCAATCTTGGCGTCCCTGTGGCTGGACACCTAAAAGGTTTTGAAAATAGTTTTATAGCAAGGGTTAGAACCCAAAACATTTTGAAAGTATTTAGCAAGTGAATTAACTGCAGTAATTTAAAATGCATGAATGCGCTTCATATTTAAGTTAGTGTCGCACTCCCTTGTGGACATTCTCACCCCTCCACTATTGTGCACACCTACCGGTTACCTTAACCCCACCTAGTTGTACTACCCCGTCCAACTAGTCCTGGTATAACCTTCCCTTGTCATACTACTCTAACCCGAGTATAATGATTATTGAATTATAAGTTATTTCACAATTAACTTAATTAATTCCTCTTAAATAGCAGCATATAACCGTGTCACAAGTTATATAAAGTAAATATATCACACACTGTATTATTTCCACAAATGATTAACTTAATTAATTTCTCATTAATTAACAACATATAACTGTAACCCGAGTTATATAAGGTAAATACATCACGCAGTGTATTATCACCTAAATATAATATTTACTACCATATTATACGTACCTTTACTAACATCCACACATCCTTCCGAGTATACCCTCACCGGATGATTCCCTCTAGAATGCTATCTCACTAGGTGTGCTCAAAAAACCTAGTTTTCCCAAGTTAGAATCGCTCACCAACTTGGACCAAAATATACGAAATGGAGGCGGTCATATTCCTTCCCTGAAAGTGAGATAAATCCCTCACCCATATATACCGGACGCTATGACCTGGGGATATACTCGCCCTACTCCTCAAGCTAGGGGATTCATCCACATCGCGCAACCTCCCTTGATAGCATTAGAGTATATAAATTTAATAAATATCTAGTCACTGATATTTAGCATCACGCAAAATAAATACACGTATATATATACTATCACGACACCGTATATATATAATATAAACTATGGCTTTACCGTATACTCAAAATCCCGTACACTGCCTGTAATTTCCTGAGTCTATGGTCTGAATCAATGTAATTAATTTTCACTTAATAATGTATCCTCTTCCCGAGTCTATGGTCCGACTCTAATATAATTAATTCACACCTAAATTAATATAATACTTTCCCCGAGTCTATCACCCGACCCTAATTAAATTAATTGACACACATATTAATTTAATATCTCCCCGAGTCTATCGTCCGACTCTAATTTAATTAATTTACCCATTAATTAATCAACAAAAATCCGAGTCTGTGATCCGACTCTAATATAATTAATTTACACAATAATTAATTAAATCCTACCCAAGTCCACAATCCGACTCTAATTAAATTAATTAATACACTTATTAATTTAATACTACCCGAGTCTACCATCCGAATCTATCTAAATTAATTACTCATTTATTAATTTAATAACTTGGTGTCACCCAACTATTATCCCCGGACTCATTTATTTGGCCCGTATCTTAATATTTCCCGAGTCTATGTTCCGACTCCAAACTAATTACTTTCTCTCAATAATTAATTTAATGCCTTGATGTCACTTAACCAACATACCCGGACTCGCTCACTTGGTCTAATTTACATCTCATAATTTCTTTCCCACATTTTTCGCCCACAATGTGTCACACATTTATTTCCATAATTTTCCCAATTATATTTACCTATAATTATCAACATGCCCGGACTCGCCCACTTGGTCCATAATTAAATATCTCACTTAAATTCCTTTACTAATGTAGTGCCACCCAACTACATTACCCGAATATTATTCCTCGGCCCACTATCCATAATTATGAATTATTTCTCCAAATTCGTTCATCTCATGACATACCGTTCACACCCTCCTAAACCCAATTATATCACCCTATAATTGTTAAGGAAACATATATCCCATATAAATATTATCACCAATTAAAAATAAGGGAATTAAATCTTAAATTAAACCCTCATATAAACAAACTGGCCGAACTGTCAAATTCCTGGGACCCTCGATCGATCGAACCCCTGGGTCGATCGATCGATCGAGCAGGTGGTTGTCTTCCTCGGCTTGCTGTTTCAGCCATGGACGAATTTTCAAGGTTTTTCCTCTCCATTTTTCCAACCTTAAATAACGATTTTTAACCAATCAATTACTCCCAAAACAAGTCTCAATCATCTAAAACTGTTTTACCCTTTTTGATTCATACGATATCTCACTATAATTAAAGATGGGTTTTCCCATTAAAATCCATCAATCTTGTTTTACAACCAATTTCCAAATTCAGATTTTTCCCCAGTTTATATTCCGAATTCTTATTCTATACTCACATATGTTCAACACAACAATTTTTACTATGAATCTCATTCAATAGTTTCATGAACAAAAATCCCATTTTGTACCCATTTACACCCAAAAACGAATTTTGGTTTACACATCACTATGATATGAATTGATTATCATGCTTTAGGAATTAAAACAGTTAACCACTTGCCTCAAAGTGTTTGTAGTGTCTGATCCGTTGTTGTTGACCCTCAATTTGGCTCCAAAAAGCTCCAATTGCTCTTGCTAAGCTTTCCCCCAATTTCCCTCTCAAGCCCTAGGCTTAGAATTGTGATGGCTGCTGATTTCCTAATCTCCCCATTAGGTTAAAAACCCTTAATCCCGTTTTTCACCTAATGGGCTTAATTAAAGTGGCCCAACTCACCCCGTGTGGGCCCGGCTATGCCCAAAAATATCCCGAGACCCAATTACTACCCCCGGGTACTCTTTTCTGACTATCTCGACCCATCCGGACTCAACCGCGCAGTCAAAATTGACATCTGGATTAATTTATAAAAATCCTTATCTCACACCCCATTTAGTCTATACCGACTCCCGGCTGGGATAAGTGCGTACCTTGATATTAATATCCGAAATGATGTAATTAAATTGTTACTATTCACTTAGTAAATAAATGTCCCTAAACATTAACCATTCACTCCCCGATTAATATTTAAATATATATATTGCCATAATTAATTCAATTAAAATTACCACACACAAGTAATTTAAAATTCCCGAATTAATTAAATATTAAATGTACAAAAATACGGGGTGTTACAAATGGTCTCATAACGTCTTTATAAAAAAACTATGTCTCTCACATTCAGTCATTCACATGCGTGTATATAATTGAGACAAAAATTTCGAATTCACAAACACTTTATTGATATCAAAAGTTGTGTCAAATAACTAAGCAAATAGCAATTACACAATTAACTACTCGAGACCCATCTCTTTAGTATGTTGCAAAAATATCTTCGGAGATAGCCCTTTCGTTAAAGGATCCGCTATATTATCATCAATACTGATGTGTTCAATTAACACAGTTTGTTTTAGAACTTCTTCTTTGACAGATGGATACCTTATCTCAATATGCTTAGCTACTTTCGAAAATCTATCATTCTTTCAAAAGAAGACTGCTGCGACATTATCACAATAAATCTTCAGCGGCTTAGATACTGAACCCCTGATACAATGTTCTGAAATAAAATTTCGCAGTCATAATCCATGATTTGTAGCTTCAAAACAAGCCACAAACTCAGCCTCCATAGTTGAAAAAGCGATGACACTCTGTTTAGCCATTTTCCATGAAATGGCCTGACACACCCCAACACAGTTACTTATAATTAAGTTTGAAAGTCAAAGTGAGTCAAACCATAAATACTTTAACCAAACCATAAACACGAGGCTTAATTTCAGAGTCATCAACGTAAATCCATACAACTAAATTTTTTTTACAACATTAAAGTAGTTATGAATTTACAAACTTCTTGAAGGATAAGTTAACTTAATTACATCATTTACATTTACACAAAATCATTGTTCACTACAAGAAAAAACTCATTTCGCAACACAGAAACTATGTCACGAAATGTATTAATTATGTCGCAAAAGACATTTCGCGACATAAGATTGCCTATCGCCCCCGTGTCGCGGTAGCCCCGTCTGGGAATGTATTCCGCGACATACATATCTATGTCGCGGAATGTATATACCAATCGCGACAGGATACATGTCGCGAAATGAATATATTTATTAAAATATATGTTAATATTTATTTTTTATATTAAATAATACCTTACCTTTCGCGATATAATGACATGTCGCGGAATGTCGTTCTTTACGCGACATACTATACATGTCGCGGAATGTCATTCTTTAGGCGACATGCCATACATGTCGCGAAATGTCATATTTTAGGCGACATACATAGCATGTCGCAGAATGTCTCCTTTTAGGCGACATGATAAACTTGTCACGAAATGTCATCTAATTAAGCGACAATGTATGTCGCTAAATGTCATTTATAGTGCCACTAAAAGTCATTATTCAGAATATGATTTGATTTTTAGCAACACCCACGTTATGTCGCTAAAAGAGATTTTTTTTCAATAAATAATTCCAAAAGAAGATTGCAAAATGCATATATATAAATTTTTGCCATGATATAACATGTATAAATGTGCATCCAAACTATCACATAAAATGACACCATATTCAATTCTACAATTCTTCGTTAAAAGACAATTCATTCCATTCAAATGAATATGATTACAACAAATGTTCAAAATAACACCAACTTCAAAAATAAAACACATTTCGCGAGAAACTTTGAGTCATCCAATCAACTAGGCCAATGAAATCCATCATCAATATGTGACAAGAAACAAATAAACACGTGTTAACCATAATTGGATTACATAATATGGAAAAAAATCTACTTTTATCATAAGTGTGCCTCTTTTTCCTATTTTTGATAGTCGTTTTACATTTTCATGCCTCGACGCTCAATTTTCAAATTCGGGTATGTTTGAATTAATCAATTTTGAACGCTTCATAATTTTAGAAAATTTTGACACAGTTTCCTTTGTTTATTCACGAAATCCAACATATTTTAATAATTAAAATTAACTCGGAGACATCAATAAAAGCCATAAATAAATAATCAACAAATCCCTTCCAACAATGGTCTTACTTTACTTACACGCTCCACCCCCAGTTTTCAACATATTTCCTAAACTTATGTTTGAGTTCATCAATTTAAAACACTCAATAATTTTTAAAAAAAATCGGCAGAGTTCCCTTTGTTTATTCAAGAAATCCAACCTATTTTAACATTTAAATAAACTCAACGACATCAACAAAAGTCATAAACAAATAATCAACAAATCCCTTCCAACAATGGTCTTACTTTAGTTACACGTTCCACCCCCAGTTCTCCACATGTTTCCTAAACTTATGTTTGAGTTAATCAATTTAAAACACTCAATAATTTCAAAAAAAAAATCGGCAGAGTTCCCTTTGTTTATTCAAGAAATCCAACTTGTTTTAACATTTAAATAAACTCAACGCCATCAACAAAAGCCATAAACAAATAATCAACAAATCCCTTCCAACGATTAAACATAAACAATCTCATAAATAACTCAATCGATATAAAGGTTCACCCGTTGGAAGCTATTTTTTATTTTCACCCTCTAACGGCATATTTTTAAGCCTAATTCTAGATTTTTTCAAATTATCGTCGTATTCTCAAAACGAGAGTCTCGTGACTACGCTGTAAGTTCCTACGTGTTACATTGATCTCGTGTGAGCTGTTCGTGCCTCTTACGGGGTCGTTTGGGCGTTGTTGGATTTTCACCCTCTAAAGTCATGTTTTAAGCCTAAGTCTAAATTTTAAAAATTATCCTCGTATTCTCAACTCGAGAGTCCAGTGGTTATGAGGTAAGTTCCTACGTCTTACGTTGGTCCCGTGGGAGGTGTTCGTGCCTCTTACGGGGCCGTTTAGGGGCTGTTTTGGGTATTCACCCGATAACGGCATATATTTAAGCCTAAGTCTAGATTTTTACAAATTATCATCGTATTCTCAAAACGAGAGTCTCTTGACTACGAGGTAAGTTCATACGTGTTACATTGATCTCGTGTGAGGTGTTCGTGCCTCTTACGAGGTCGTTTGGGCGTTGTTTTGGATTTTCACCCTCTAAACTCATGTTTTATGACTAAGTGTAAATTTTACAAATTATCATCGTCTTCTTAAACGGGAAGTCCCGTGACTACGGGATAAGTCCCTACATGTTAAGTTTGTCCCGTGGTAGGTGTCTGTGCCTCTTATGGGGCCATTTAGGGTTTTTTTTCACCCTCTAATGACATATTTTTAAACCTAAGTCTAGATTTTTGCATATTATCATCGTATTCTCAAAGCGAGAGTCTCGTGACTACACTGTAAGTTCCTACGTGTTACATTGCTCTCGTGTGAATTCTTCGTGCCTCTTAAGGGGTCGTTTGGGCGTTGTTTTGAATTTTCATCCTCTAAAGTCATGTTTTAAGCCTAATTCTAAATTTTACAAAATATCCTCGTATTCTCAACTCGAGAGTCCATTGGCTACGAGGTAGGTTCCTATGTGTTACATTGGTCCCATGGGAGGTTTTCGTGCCTCTTACAGGGCCGTTTAGGGGCAGTTTTGAGTTATCACTCGATAACGGCATATTTTTAAGCCTAAGTGTAGATTTTACAAACTATCATCGTATTCTCAAAATGAGAGTCTCGTGAGTACGTGGTAAGTTCCTACGTGTTACATTGGTCTCGTGTGAGGTGTTCGTGCTTCTTACGGGGACGTTTGGGCATTGTTTTGGATTTTCACCCTCTAAAGTCATGTTTTATGTCTAAGTCTAAATTTTACAAATTATCATTGTATTCTTAAACCGAAAGTCCCGTGACTACGTGGTAAGTCCCTACGTGTTAAGTTAGTCCCGAGGGAGGTGTTTGTGCCTCTTACAGGGCCGTTTAGGGGCAGTTTTGAGTTATCACTCGATAACGGCATATTTTTAAGCCTAAGTCTAGATTTTTACAAATTATCATCGTATTCTCAAAACGAGACTCTCGTGACTACGCTGTAAGTTTCTACGTGTTACATTGGTCTCTTGTGAGTTGTTCGTGCTTCTTATAGGGTCTTTGGGCATTGTTTTGGATTTTCACCCTCTAAAGTCATATTTTAAGCCCAAGTCTAAATTTTGCAAATTATCTTCATATTCTCAACCCGAGAGTCTAGTGACTATGTGGTAAGTTCCTACGTGTTACATTTGTCCCGTGAGAGGTGTTTATGCCTCTTACGGGGCCGTTTAGGGACTGTTCTGGATTTTCACCCGATAACGGCATATTTTTAAGCCTAAGTGTAGATTTTTGCAAATTATTGTTGTATTCTCGAAACGAGAGTCTCATGACTACGTGGTAAGTTCCTACGTGTTACATTGGTCTCGTGTGAGGTGTTCGTGCCTCTTACGGGGACATTTGGGCATTGTTTTGGATTTTCACCCTCTAAAGTCATGTTTTATGTCTAAGTCTAAATTTTACAAATTATCATTGTATTCTTAAACCGAAATTCCCGTGACTACGTGGTAAGTCCCTACGTGTTAAGTTAGTCCCGAGGGAGGTGTTCGTGCCTCTTACAGGGCCGTTTAGGGGCAGTTTTGAGTTATCACTCGATAACGGCATATTTTTAAGCCTAAGTCTAGATTTTTATAAATTATCATCGTATTCTCAAAACGAGACTCTCGTGACTACGCTGTAAGTTTTTACGTGTTACATTGGTCTCGTGTGAGTTGTTCGTGCTTCTTATAGGGTCTTTGGGCATTGTTTTGGATTTTCACCCTCTAAAGTCATATTTTAAGCCCAAGTCTAAATTTTGCAAATTATTCACATATTCTCAACCCGAGAGTCTAGTGACTATGTGGTAAGTTTCTACGTGTTACATTTGTCCCGTGAGAGGTGTTTATGCCTCTTACGGGGCCGTTTAGGGACTGTTCTGGTTTTTCACCCGCTAACGGCATATTTTTAAGCCTAAGTGTAGATTTTTGCAAATTATTGTCGTATTCTCAAAACGAGAGTCTCATGACTACGTGGTAAGTTCCTACGTGTTACATTGGGCTCGTGTGAGGTGTTCGTGCCTCTTACGGGGACATTTGAGCATTGTTTTGGATTTTCACCCTCTAAAGTCATGTTTTATGTCTAAGTCTAAATTTTGTAAATTATCATTGTATTCTTAAACCGAAAGTCCCGTGACTACGTGGTAAGTCCCTACGTGTTAAGTTAGTCCCGAGGGAGGTGTTCGTGCCTCTTACAGGGCCGTTTAGGGGCAGTTTTGAGTTATCACTCGATAACGGCATATTTTTAAGCCTAAGTCTAGATTTTTACAAATTATCATTGTATTCTCAAAATGAGACTCTCGTGACTACGCTGTAAGTTTCTACGTGTTACATTGGTCTCGTGTGAGTTGTTCGTGCTTCTTATAGGGTCTTTGGGCATTGTTTTGGATTTTCACCCTCTAAAGTCATATTTTAAGCCCAAGTCTAAATTTTGCAAATTATCTTCATATTCTCAACCCGAGAGTCTAGTGACTATGTGGTAAGTTCCTACGTGTTACATTTGTCACGTGAGAGGTGTTTATGCCTCTTACGGGGCCGTTTAGGGACTGTTCTGGATTTTCACCCACTAACGTCATATTTTTAAGCCTAAGTCTAGATTTTTACAAATTATTGTCGTATTCTCAAAACGAGAGTCTCATGACTACGCGGTAAGTTCCTACGTGTTACATTGGTCTCATGTGAGGTGTTCGTGCCCCTTAGGGGGTCGTTTGGGCGTTTTTTTGGATTTTCACCTTCTAAAGTCATGTTTTAAGCCTAAGTCTTAATTTTACAAATTATTCTCGTATTTTCAAGCCGAGAGTCCAGTGGCTACGAGGTGTTCGTGCCTCTTACGGGGCTGTTTTGAGTTTTCACCTGCTAACGACATATTTTTAAGCCTAAGTCTAGATTTTTATAAATTATCGTCGTATTCTCAAAACGAGAGTCTCGTGACTACGCGGTAAGTTCCTACGTGTTACATTGGTCTTGTGTGAGGTGTTCGTGCCTCTTACGAGGTCGTTTGGGCATGGTTTTGGATATTCACCCTCTAAACTCATGTTTTATAACTAAGTCTAAATTTTACAAATTATAATCGTATTTCAAATCGAAAGTCTCGTGACTACGTGGTAAGTCCCTACGCGTTAAGTTTCTCCCGTGGGAGGTGTTCGTGCCTCTTATGGGGCCGTTTAGGGGTTGTTTTGGGTTATCACTCGCTAACGGCATATTTTTAAGCCAAATTCTAGATTTTTGTAAATTATCGTCGTATTCTCAAAACGAGAGTCTTGTGACTATGCGGTAAGTTCCTACATGTTACATTGGTCTCGTGTGAGGTGTTCGTGCCTCTTACGGGGTCGTTTGGGCGTTGTTTTGGATTTTCACCGTCTAAAGTCATGTTTTATGCCTAAGTCTAAATTTTGCAAATGATCATCGTATTCTCAAATCGGAAGTCCCGTGACTACATGGTAAGTCCCTACGTGTTAAGTTTGTCCCAGTGGAGGTGTTCGTGCCTCTTATGAGGCCGTTTAGGGGTTGTTGTGAGTTTTTACCCTATAACGGCATATTTTTAAGCCTAAGTTTAGATTTTTGCAAATTATCATCGTATTCTCAAAACGAGAGTCTCGTGACTACGCAGTAAGTTTTTACGTTTTACATTGGTCTGGTGTGAGTTGTTCATGCTTCTTACAGGGTCTTTGGGCATTGTTTTGGATTTTCACCCTCTAAAGTCATGTTTTAAGCCGAAGTCTAAATTTTGCAAATTATTTTTGTATTCTCAACCCAAGAGTCTAGTGACTACTTGGTAAGTTCCTACGTGTTACGTTTATCCCGTGGGAGGTGTTTGTGCCTCATACGGGGCCGTTTAGGGGTTATTTTGGGTTTTCACCCGCTAACGGTATATTTTTAAGCTTAAGTCTAGATTTTTACAAATTATCGTTGTATTCTCAAAACGAGAGTCTCGTAACTACACAGTAAGTTCCTACGTGTTACATTGGTCACGTGTAAACTGTTCGTGCCTCTTAGGAGGTCGTTTGGGCATTATTTTGGATTTTCACCCTCTAAAGTCATGTTTTAAGCTTAGGTCTAAATTTTACAAATTTTCATCATATTCTCAAATCAGAAGTCCCGTGACTACGAGGCAAGTCCCTTCATGTTACGTTGGTCCCGAGGGAGGTGTTTGTGCCTCTTACAGGGTCGTTTAGGGGCTGTTTTGGGTTATCACCCTCTAACGGCATATTTTTAAGACTAAGTCTAGATTTTTGCAAATTATCATCGTATTCTCAAAACGAGAGTCTCGTGACTACGCGGTAAGTTCCTACGTGTTACATTGGTCTCGTGTGAGGTGTTCATGCCTCTTACGGGGTCTTTGGGCATTGTTTTGGATTTTCACTCTCCAAAGTCATATTTTATGCCTAAGTCTAAATTTTGTAAATTATCTTCCTATTCTCAACTCGAGAGTCTAGTGACTACGTGGTAAGTTCCTACGTATTACGTTTGTCTCGTGGGAGGTGTCTGTACCTCTTACGGGGCCGTTTAAGGGTTGTTTTGGGTTTTCACCCGCTAACGGCGTATTTTTAAGCCTAAGTATAGATTTTTTGAAATTATCGTCATATTCTAAAAACGAGAGTGTCATGACTACACTATAAGTTCCTACGTGTTACATTGGTCTCGTGTGAGTTGTTTGTGCCTCTTAGGGGGGTCGTTTGGGCGTTGTTTTGGTAAGAGCTGAGAACAAAATTTAAATCAACTGAACATATTATAAATATTAACAACATTAAATTAAGAACAAGTTGTAAATATCCATTACCCACGCTGCTAGAAACTAAGTGTATGAGTTGAGAACTTGAAACGAAGTATTAAATGTCATGGGGGTTATTTCTTCCCCAAGGTGTGAAAGAACACAAAAAGGTATCAAACGCTGCAGGGGTTACAACCGCCTCAACTGTGGGTGTGGGAGAATGTGACGAAGTATCAAACATCAAATAGGATGCATCCGCCCCATCCATGGGTGTGGAAGAACGATGTGATGTAACAAAGGCCATGAATGAATCCTGAAAAACAATATATGATAAATAATTAGTGATGAGATTCATAATAATTGCCAAGAGTATGTGTTTTTAGAGTTTAACTTCAATATTAGAGATAAAATCAAATTTAAATGCACTTTCTAACATAAGATACCTTCTCTATTGGAGGATCAACACTCATTATGGGAATCATCTTCGACATACAAACTAAGACCTTCCCCGCCGTCGAAAGGTATATACTCATCATCGTACTCACTCACATTTGTTGTGTTTTTCTTACCCAGGGACCCTTCTTGTTCTTCTCAACCACACTCCTTAAAGAATTTGCCAAATGGCACACCCCAAGGGCAGTCATTCTCATTTTATTGTTTGCAATATTATTCAATCTTTCTTTCTCATACAGTGAGACCATATGGGTCGTATATCGCGGTTTGACCCATAATTTTCTTTTGGGGGGCATTTTTTCAACCACTAAAACAAAAGTGAAATAAACGTGCATTATAAATAAATGGATGACAGTGTTGCATATATTTATGAACTAATGTAATAAAATAAGTATCAACACATAATTCTCAAGTTTGAGTTTGAAATTTATTTTTAGATACAAAGTACCATAAGCTTAGATGATTTCGTTTAACTACATACCTTGTGGAGTACTCTGTTGAACCAAGGATATGTAATTTAGAGGATTTTAATGGCTTTAACTAATCTAAACAGCATAATATAAAAGTTGGACGGCTGGCACCTAGAACCATGTATATGGTTAAGTATATTAAAAATTGTACTATGCTATAATAATGTTCAATGCATAATCTATTTATTCAAAGAATTCCAAGTGTTTATACCGAATTTCCCAAACTATACCTAAAGGCACTCATACTATTTGGGTGACAAATGACGGAATTCACTATAAGCAATAATAATTTATGTAGTTAGAGTATTATACATGTCCAAAAAAACTGGTACAGATCAACTCAATGTAACGAATAAAAATCAATGGCATCGCTTTGTTACATACAATGTTGGTATGTTCTTGACATGTTCTAAAATCGAATAATAGATTGAAAAAGTAAAACATGTATGTTTTTCACATGTTCTAATTTGATGTTCAATGCAGAATCCATTGATTCATAGAATTCCAAGTGTTTATACCGAACTCCCTAAACTATACCTAAAGCCAATCATGCTATTTGGTTGACAAATGACGGAATTCACCGTAAGAAACAATAAATTATGTAGGGAGAGTATTATACATGTCCTAAAAAAGATGGTGCAGTTAAACTAAATGCCCAAAGGTTGTCATAACATTACATACTCAATTTTCAACGAACAATCTGATTTTCAACAGACTCACTAATTTAGACTAATTAAAGAGTTGCAATAAAAAAATATAATAGTTTATTATTGTTGTGCCTCAATTTGTTGTAATTGTGCCTCAATTACTTCTTGGTGTGCCTGTGATTGTGCATGTGTAGTGGTGATACAAGAGGATGAGGGTTTTCGACTCAACCCAAAACCTCTAGATATCCCGACTTCTTACAAAGAACTTCTCAACTGGCATACATAAAAATTAAATCTAGAAATCTCAGCTGATATTATAATGATAATTAGGCTTATTTAAACAACCAAGAAAATGAAGATACAATAAACATAAGAACAATTAAAAGAAAGTTCATTTAACATTTATAGTTTTCCCCATCTTTCCAAGAGATTCTTACCTCTCAAACATATCATAAAAAATATAACAATTAATAAGCACAGTGCATATATATATAGTTAAACAAATGAGTGATTAAAATAAAATCTCTATTCTTATGACCACATGTAAAATATCTATTTTATTGTTAATTTTTTCACCATCATTCTAAGCTATAGTGAAAAAACTTTATCTCCCAATTGATGTTCATAATCATTTGTAAATATCCCTTTTAAATCACCCATCCTAGATTCCTAGAGTTGTATAAAAAAAAATCACATTATTTCCTATGAAAAGCTAACAGAAATTCAAAAATCATAAATATTATTCATAAAAACATTTTCTATATGAAGCCTTCATGCAATATGGCATTATCCTACAGCCCCATCGAACTCTACCAATGCCACACCTTAAAATTGAACCCAGTTTACTGTTACATGTTTATAGAGAATATCACAACATCTCTACCACATCAAGGAAATGTCATTTCTGCATAAATTGTCAAAAGGCTTCTCTGCACAGAAACTATGCGAATACACACAAATTCTAAGATACAGATGAAGAGTGTGTACTAATTCTTTTAGTTACTATGAACACTTGAGAACCACCATTAAAGAAACAATTTTTGAACTATTTAAATATTATTGAATAAAATAACTAGAACCAATAACCCTTGTGAATTAATACACATTTGTAGGGCTACCTCACGTGCCCTCATATTGGACAGGGCAAAGACCTGAATAGCCCGAGTTATCAAAAAAATTAATTATAGTAATTATAAATATCATCAAAACAGGAAAACAGGACCTAACGTGTAGAGTCTGAGAAGGAATGTTATCTCTTCCACACCAAGGGTCACATAACATAGACATTTCCCTAGATGAAGAATTGCGATACACATAAACGTCTTGTTGTAAGTCAAGAGCCTTCTCAATAAGATGTAACAACCTTCCTTTCAGTACAATCACTGTCAGTGGAAGAAAATTCTGCAATTCTTCAAGTAGTTTTGATTAAGAGTTGACCCTCGCAACATTTTTATCAGGAATCCCAACATGAAAGAACTATGAAGGAGGAAACCTCACGCACTTTATTATTGTTTATGCAAAGACGTGTAATCTCGATCCTCAATGTCTTCAGAGCATCCATGATTTTTTTACCATCCAGGATTTCAAAAATGTTGGCACACTTTATATATTGTGATTAAAAAAAAATCACGTCAAAGAGTTTTATGGAGAAATCGAAAAATAAAATCATAAATTAATTTTAAGTCTATTGCTAAAATTAAATTATTACCTCATATGATTATCGCAAAATATGAACCTCATGCGTGAATTCCAAATAATTACTGCACAATAAAAATAAACAATATTACCTCAATCGTTTATAAATTCGTCGTAGACGATTCTTGGGTTGAGTCGCGGACTAGGTCGCTCTCTTTAAGACGTTTCGCGGCTCTACCCTCTTTGTGCAGGTAGTCTACAGTCACGCCGTCCCCAGGATAAAACAAACCCAGAATCACTTCTGTATCATATAACCATGCACCGTGGTTATATGTCTTCTAACACCCATTCCAAATTAATTGCTCAATTCTACAATTTCAATTTGGGGGAACAAACTGTTCTAAAAATATTTTTATGAAAGAACATTTATGAGTTTCTCTTTTATCTCAACCAAATATTTTGCTCAATATCAAGGCTTGTGCTACTATTTTTTTTTTGTTCTTTTCTTGCTCTTAAGAAACTTGAGCTCTCAAACTTTCTCAAAAACTCTCTTTGTCATTTCGCCGGATGAGCGTCTTTTTAATGGAAAGTGGCTAGTGGGTACACAAGTGGCTTAGTGGGTATAAAAGTGGTTGAATTTTTTTTTTTTTTGGGCAAAAAAATCGGAAGTAGTGGGTATAGTTGGTCTCCCACTTGTTTAAGTGGGTATAGTGGGTGCATTATATCTCCCCATTGTGTATTAAAATACATTCTGTCAACAATCCTCCACTTGGATTTTAAAACACTCTCATCACAAACAATCCCCCACTAGTAAATTTTGAAAATTTATTGAGCAATAATAATTAATAGAATTGTGCATAAGCAAAGGTGTCTTTCGACTTAAACCTTTACGTAGTAAAGATGATTCAGATTATACTAGAGTAACTCGTAGTTTTGAACTCTATCTCTGACAACATCCCACACACAACCCTACTTGGGTGTAGTCCTCAAGCCAGCACGTTACGGCCATGTGCTTTTATCCCAGTATGTGAACGCTCTAGGGAATTTGCCCAAAATTACCATAGGAAGCGGCCATACTTCCACATCCACATAGGTGAGTCTATCAAAGATATTCCTGTAGCTAGGTACCCCACTCAAAATAGAGCTATAGATCATCATTAAGAGTTATAATTAACTCAACCTTAACTCGCTTCAGGATATCATGCGCCATAGGGATGGACTCGGAGTAAAACCCCATAACTAATAATTAGCATGATTCAACCCATATCACTGTGACTTGTTATTACCCTTTGAACCTATTTCTTGGGATCTCCAGTCTATAGGTTGGGTTACCACCACAAATGATTCAATATCAACGGGCTTTAGTCCGATCCCTTTCTAGATGTTAAAACACCTTCTCCTGCACTAGTTCTTTCATCAAAGGACAAGTCAGGTTCTATTCTCACCAGTCCAATCATAATCCACACACACAACTCATTAGTTTTAAATTCTAAAACTATGTTGTGATTACGACATATTTATCGTTCTTGCCGTTATGATAACGGTTCTAATATTTTACAATAGCCATGGTTCTATTGTTGTGAATAAAATGACTGTGTCAATCTCTACCATAAATGGTATCTTATAATAGATTTTTTAACCTTTCATTTACTCACCAGCCATAGCCAATGGTATCACCATATACTCCATCATTAATTAAGCCAATAATTAATATATCTAGGAGTTCCAAAAAATAGCATCATAATATGTGTTAAACACATATCCATTATTAATTCAGAATCAATTCTAGGTTCGTGATTTTATCAAAACACATAACCTTTCTCAATAGCATAAGAATGCACCTCTTTTTTTTTTTTTAATTATAAACCTTCGTAGTACTCCAACAAAAAATAATTCCAAGTCAACTGTATTTAGTAGCTCAGTTGAGACTACTTAAGATGTTCGCATATTCATCTTTTCTTATCACTATATATAGTGTTCTTATATCAAAGCATACGGTCAAAATAATTTTACCCAACTAAATTATTTCTACACGCGTATGAAGCACACCAAATTGATTCCAACATAGCAGAATACAATTTTATTCTATACATTTTCCAACTCATATAAATGAATAAATATAAGGAATTATTCATATAAAATTGTAGCGGTTGCACTCCAAACTCAAATATTGTATAAGTCCTTATACAATTTCTTTGAAATTCATCTTCCATAAATTTGAGTCCAAATTTTTCTAAGTACTTCATAAATCCTTGAAAAAGAAATTTATAAAGGCTTCAAAATATTTTGAATCCGTTGGGAACACGACATGATACATTTTTTCAAAAAAATGTTATCCAAAATATTTGTTCAAACGGAAAAACTTCAAGTTTGAAATTTCACTACGACCAAACCGCTTATTGAAGTTTATAAAATTTTCCAGAATTCATCCTTTATGAGTCTCGTCTTATCCAAAATTGAAATCACTCAAAAATATTAAGTACAAGTGAAGATAAACTTATTTTACTACAAGATGTCCAAAAAATTCAGCATCGCGCATCCCATTTGTAAAAATCGTCATAAAAGATATACAACTCTTTTTTCATAAATTCCAAAGCCCAATATTTATAATCTCAACATACTACATGCTTGCCAAAATTCACGAAATTTCAGTCTATATATCATCAAAAAACTGAGATGATATTCCAACAGAATTCATAACAAAAATTTCAGTTTTTATTTTTATTTTTTTTTTCATCATCGATCACTTTAGTATGGTTGAAAAATATCAACTACACTTTTACATAAACATTTCAAAAAAATTTGAACATATTTCTTTTATAGTAAACATAACGCAAGACACAAATGTTTATTATATACCCTTCGAATCCATATAACAAATGTTCATTTGTTTTCATATAACAAATTTTCATTTGCTTCCAAATATCAAATTTTTTAATTTGATTCCATATATCAAATTTTCATTTGATTCAATATAACAATTTTTCATTTGTTTCCAAATATCAAATTTTTAATTTGATTCCATATAACAACTTTTAATTTGTTTTCTTAACCACAAGTGGCTCAAAATAAATTGTCCAAAAAACTAATATACAATTTCATTTCCAATAATAACATCTTATGTGAAATAATATTTCACATTCATAACTAGAAAATAGGATTGACCTATTTAAAAGTTTTCCATGAAGGGGTTCATTTTTGTTCAAATTATAATTTCTCACGAAATTATTGATCGATTTCGAATTGACCAAAAATACTGAAATTTATATATCTACTTCACAAAATATAACATCACGTAATTGAACACTCAAACTTCACGTAAATTGAATAGGAGCTCTCCAATTTGTATGGTGACGCTTAGCATCTCACCATCAAAATCATCTGAAATAAACACTCGCTTCACGTATAAAAGTATATTCTATAATGTCTTCGTTGTTAATGGGAGCCATTCTGGGAATATAAAGAACACTTCTAAACTCCAGCTCACCCTCTACAAGTAGTGAAGACAACTTTAATCATAAACCAACTACAACATTTAGCTGTTAATCCAAAACAAACATATCGTACCTCTATGGTAAAGTGAGTGTGGGCAAGCGGGTTCAAATATCCATATTTCCATCCTTGTCCCCTTAAAGATCCACCTATACAAAGATCTCGATTAAATCACCATGGATGATGTATAACTGATAAATGCATGAATATAGCAATGCTCAAACATTATATTACCTCTTTTCCTAGAAACCTTTTTGTGATCAAAGTTTCTGAGTTTGCCACGTTTGTCAATGAAGAGACTGTCACGTTTGTCAAATAAGTGTTATAACTTCTTGGTAAAATGAAGATATAATGTACTGTGACACACAATAAAATATATAAGGAACCACCAAATATATAAGCAGGTGACAGCGACACATAATAAAATAAGCATCATTTAACTTGAAATATCCGACATATGTTTACATGATAACACATTAATGAAGAATCATAATCTTGACAAAACACAACAAACTGAGATAATCAACACTACACGTAGACGATAACATTCACGATTTCCACCCAAACAAAAAATAAGATGTAATCGTAGACATTTAGACACAATTATTCAAAGTTTAAAGTCGACAAATTGCAAACAAACAAAAATACCCAAATTCAGCGATCGTTATAGTGCGAAATGTCGGAGGCGAGACAAGACGCGATGGACGAGTGAAACATAATGTTTTGAAACAAATCATCATAAAAGGGTCAAGTTCTCCCTAATTCTCAATATATTTACAGTGGGTTGTTGGTCCTTGAACTCCTTGAACTACCAAACACAAAAGGATAATAATTTAACAAAATCACTAGAGAGAGCAGAATTAAAACATAGGGAAAACCAAATTTCAACTGATGTTGGAATTTAAAAATTCTTCACAATCTGGATCCATAAATCTATGCATACTCTATGAATCATGTTCAAGAAGTTCAAAATGTTGTCTTCAAAAGTAAAAACAAAACATTCAGAATTTTCTCTTCTAATTTCTCGGTAACCAAAGACCTCCACCAACCATTACGAATCACTAAAATAGAAAACTTGACAGTTCATATTCTTCAAATCCAACACAAAAAGCATTCCCAATCTACCATAAAATTACTTAATAAAAGAAACTAGAGCTCGAGATAAGAGATAATATAACAAATGAAATGAGATAAAGTATCAAGAAATTTATAAAAAAATCCCTTACATAGAGAGATGTTATGTTATCGATGGAGAGGGAAAACTATTATTTCAGATCTAGTAAAGTCCCATAAACGAGGATTATGCATAAATGTTTGAAGCTTCCACCGCCTTTGAACCGTCGGAGGTTCCACCTCCACTGAACCGTTGAAGGAGAATAGCGGCGAAAAATGGGAGAAGGAGGATTTTCTTGGGAGCGGGAGTTTGTCTTTTTACTTTTTGCACGGAGACACGAGTTAGTGCCGGGAAAAAATACACGGATGAGATATAAACAAATTGGGTGGTTGTGATTTTTTTGAAAAAAAAGGTTAAAACATAAAAATATTAATTATTATTATTATTAAATACTTTTTGCAACATTCTTTAGATGTCGCCGAAAGTATATATGATTCTGCGACATAAAATGCATATTGCCAAAAGAAAGGGGTCATTCCGCGACATCAACACTATGTCGTAAAAACCGAGGGATCATTTCACGACATCAATAACTAGTTGCCAAAAGGAGGGGACCAATTTGCAACATCAATTGGATGTCGCCGAATGTAAATGTAACTAGAGGGGGGAAGTCAATGTGTAGCCCGCCAAAATATGACCTTTCTGCGACACAAAACTATATGTGTCGCGAAAAGCATGCCTTTTTGCGACAAAAAAACATTGATGTCGCGAAAAGATGTTGCGAAATTTGTTTTTTCTTGTAGTGTTTCTCCCATTCCTGGCTAACCCAACCCGACCTCCGAGATTTGGAAGTGACCTCGCATTACCTGAAAAACATAAATATTGGAACCGTGAGCAACACAGCTCAGTGAATGCATCACTACTACACTCTTGCATAAGATTAAATGCAATAAATCATATCCCTATGATAGTAGATATATATTTATCCGGCTCATTCAATAAAAATGGCCACATTTTTGGCTCATTCATAAGAATGACTTAATTTTCTGGTTCATTCATAAGAATGATCAACTTTCCGAATCATGATTCACATATCCTGTCTAAATAGATAATTTTTCCCTATTCCGGGTCGGGGATTAACCTCCCATTTTGGTAAACCGAAATGGACATTTTCATATTCATAATATTCTGATCATATTCGTAATAGTATACAAATACATCATTCTAGTGAGTACACTCACCTTGGTTGACAACTATGTATTTACGTTTCCTTCGGATGGAGCTGAACTGGGTTAATTAGACCTTACACCTGTCAATCTAACTAAATTAGTACTGAATCTCAATCATAAGTATTATCCTAACATAATTATGTAACTTTCAATGACTATACAACAACAATATAATTCCACTTAAGTCACATTCCATGAAATATGAGTAAAGACAAAACAATGGTGTACATATTGATAAAGTTATGAACATTCAACCATAGAAAATAACTCATAAGGAATTTTTAACTAAAACCAAGTAAATATGAAAGCATACTTCTCAACGTATGTACACATGAATCATGTACTCAAAATACCCTTTGGAAGGAGGAGATAAAAATATTCTTTCATGGGGTATCCAGTATGGCCTCAAATTATTGCCCTACGTACTTAACCATCCTATATTCATAAATTGTACAAAGCTTATAAATATGAAATCATATCTGAATATACTTTCCATTATAAGTGGCAGTGTAATTTTTCAAACTTCTTAGAGCAAGTTATGACCATTTCTTTACAACATAAGAAATCTGCCCTACAAGCTCCTATATTGTTCCTTCAACTTCCAAGAATTTTCATGATTTTTCTACATCATAATTTTTCATTATTTTCACCCATTTTCAATACACATACAGAATAGTACAGAATTAAAGTTTCAAAATATTTTGACTTGATTTTCTATGTCAGAAGCTTGACCAAGCTCAAGTCATACCGATATGAAATAAACAAACAACTGCTATATACCAACTTGCAACCATCACTAAAGCCAAATCATAAGGAGTTGAATTCTAATTTTCGAATATGGTATGAATATATGAGTATGATTTCATATCCAATTATAATTTCTCAATTCCAATAAGCACACAAAAATATATGCAAGTTTGAATACAAGGGATTTCAATAACAAGCAATATGGGCTACATACACCACTTATCACACATGTGAACAATTAGTTATTATCACAAAAGAGGATGAAATTTTAATTAATAATTCACGATTTCTATACTTTGAAATAAATATAATACAAGATTTAAAACAATATTAATCACATAATTATACCTTGGAACACTTTAAGGATTTTCTTGGAATTTTCCTAGCTTTTCTTGTAATCTTCCTTAACTTCTACTTTCTCTTTTCTTAAGCCAAACACTCTTCAAACTGAACCTAGGGTTTTATTTGTGGAAGAAATAGGTTAGAAGAAGAGTCTTAATTCGGCCAAGGCTGACTTCCATGCCAACCAATCAAATTAAAACATTTGGTTTACTAGAAGACTGTTTACCACTTAAAAGGAATAAACAGATTTGCTCCTTGATTATAAATTCGGCCTAACTTCTTACTCGGACATCTATTTGATGCATCCTTTCTTGTGTAGCAAACCTAACTCATATATCTACAACTATCTAGTTTTCACCTTGAGTCAATTGTTACATTATAAGGGTCAAAACTAGTCTCCAAAAGGAACATTTCTACCGAAAATAACAAAATTTTGTGTTTGTACATAATTCGATATTTCATGATTTATGAAAGTAAGATTAGACTAAACATAATCGCGCAACATTAGATATACTAATAACACATTATTCATATCACATAAGATAAGCCTAATTTAAATATAATTTATCATAATTCATTCCGGGTTGTCACAACTTCCCCCCCAGAAAATTTCATCCCTAAATTTAATATAAAGGTCACTTACCAAACGAAGGGGGATATTCTTTCTTCATGCTATCCTCCATTTCCCAAGCTTCTTATTTAACTCCATGGCTCATACACATAACTTTAATTAAGGGGATAACTTTATTTCTCAATACTTGCTCCTTACGATCAATAATTTCCATTGGTTCCTCGATGTACAACAAGTATTCCTTCAGTTCAATTGGTTGAGTTCTCAACTGATGAGATGGATCCGCCAAATACTTACGAAGCATTGATACGTGAAACACATCATGTAAATGGGATAAATCTAGAGGTAATGCTAATATATATGCCAGGGTCTCAATTCTTTCCAGCACTCCAAATGGTCCAATGTATCTTGGACTTAGTTTCCCCCTTTTCCCAAATCTCATGACACCCTTCCATGGTGTTTTACGCAGGAATACAAAATATCCCTTTTGAAATTCCAATTGATACTTCCTTTTATTTGAATAAAATTTATGCCTGCTTTGCGCTATCTTTATCCGTTCCCGAATCATTTTAATCTTTTCTGTTGTCATATCTATCAATTCAGGACCAAAAAATTTCCTTTCACCTACTTCATCCCAACACAAAGGCGTTCTACATATCCTCCCATATAAATCTTTATAAGGAGTCATACCAATGGTGGACTGATAACTATTATTATATAAGAATTCCATTAATGGCAAATGATCATCCCAACTACCATTGAAGTTAAATACACAATCTCGTAACATGGCTTCTAATATTTGAATCGTCCTTTGTGATTGCCCATCTGTTTGTGGATGAAATGTAGTGCTGAACTTCAAACTTATGCCCATGGCATTCTGTAAACGAGGCCAAAACTTAGAAGTGAATGTTGGATCTCTATATGATACCATTGACACTGGTGCCCCATGTAAACGGATAATCTCATTGGCGTACATACGTGCATACTTGTTAACAGTGCAAGTGGTCTTAACTGGAAGAAAATGAGCTAACTTCGTCAATTGGTCTACAATCACCCAAATAGAATCATGCCCCTTTGGTGACCGGGTTAATCCTGTAACAAAGTCCATCGTTATATGTTCCCACCTCCATTCCGGAATAGGCAATGACTTCAATAATCCCACTGGCTTCTGATGCTCTGCCTTTACTTGCTTGCATACTAAACATTTAGCTACAAATTCTATGATCTCATGTTTCATATTGTTCCACCAGTAATACTCCTTCAAATTTATGTACATTTTGGTACCTTTCGGATCCATAGAGTAAATAGAACTATGTGCCTCTTCTAATATATCCTTCTTTAAGGATGGATCATTCGGTACACAAATTTTATTTTTATAACACAACGATTTATCATTCTTTATCTCAAAGTCACTCTCTTTACCATCCTGAACTTTTTGTTTCTTCTTCTCAAGGAATGGATCACTGATTTGTAAATTTCGTATGCGTTTTGCCAATAAAGGTCTCACTATGAAATGTTATAATAATCCTCCCTTTTTTGAAAACTTTAACTCAATCCCCATCGATGCCAAGTCAAGAATATTTCCAACACGTGCACACTGTATGCAACCCAAAATCCCTGATGATTTTTTACTCAAAGCATCTGCTACTATATTAGCTTTCCCAGGATGATGGTGAATATTATAGTCATAGTCTTTATTTAGCTCTATTAGACACCTCTATCTCAAATTCAGTTCTTTTTGTGTAAACAAATATTTCAAGCTTTGATGATCCGTATATATCTCACAAGTTTATCCATACAAGTAATTTCTCCATAACTTTAAAGAAAAAATAATAGCTGCTAACTCCAAATCATGCGTAGGGTAGTTTCGTTCATGTATCTTTAATTGTCTATAAGCATATGCTATTGCCTTCCCATTCTGCATAAGAACACATCCTAACCCCTAAAATGAAGCATTTGTATAGATCATAAAAGACTCATTCCCACATGGAATAGTAAGCATAGGGGCTGAAACCAATCGATTCTTTAATTCTTTAAAACTCCGCTCGCATTCTTCATCCCACACAAACTTCACTTCTTTACGAGTCAACATTGTCAATGGTAACGCTATTATTGAAAATCCCTTAATGAATCTGCAATAGTAACCGGCCAATCCTAGGAAACTCCTCATTTCTGTGACATTCTTAGGACTCTCCCATTCAATAATTGCTTCCACCTTCTTTGGATCAACGTATATCCCATTTCTCGAGACAACGTGCCCCAAAAACACAATTTCATTCAACCAAAACTCACACTTGCTGAGTTTAGCAAATAATTTCTTCTCTCTTAAAATCTGCAATACAAGTGTCAAATGTTTCTCATGTTGCTCTATGCTATGCGAGTAAATCAACACATCATCTATGAATACAATCACAAATGAATCAATAAAAGGGTGGAATACGCGGTTCATCATATCCATAAAAACTACTGGAGCATTAGTTAATCCAAATGGCATCACCAAAAACTCATAGTCCCCTCATATTGAGTTCGAAAAGATGTTTTGGAAATATCACTATCCTTTACTTTCAATTGGTGGTAACCCGATCTCAAATTAATCTTTGAAAATACCGCTTCTCCTTGTAATTGATCAAACATGTCATCGATATGAGGTAGAGGGTACTTGTTTCTAGTGGTCACCTTATTCAATTGCCTATAATCAATACATAATTACATTGTCACATCCTTATTTTTCACAAATAACACCGGGGCTCCCCATGGCGAAACACTAGGCCGAATGAAACCTCTGCTTATCAGATCGTGTAATTGCACTTTCAATTCTTTTAACTCCGTTGGTGCCATTCTATGTGGAGCAAGGGAAATTGGACTAGTACCTGGAATTAATTCATTGGAAAACTCTACTTCCCTATCGAGTGGTAATCCTGGAAATTCCTCTGGAAAGACATCAGAAAATTCTCTAACTACTGGTATATTTTCAAGTTTAAGTGCCTCCTTACAGGCATCAACAACATAAGATAAATACCCTTTACAACCTTTATTCAATAACTTTCTGCTCTTAATTGCTGAGATAAGACAATTAGGAACAACATTCCTTTCTCCTATAAACTGGAACTCGGGTTCACCTGGCAGATAAAACGTAACTTATTTACGAAAACAATCTATGGAAGCATGTTACGATGATAACCAATCCATCCCCAATATAATATCAAAATCCCGAATGGCCACGGTATCAAGTCAGCATAGAAATCTCGCTCACCCATACGTAAAACACAATCTTTATAAACATGCTCAACCAGAATTACACTTTTCATTGGGGTAGAAATATGTAAGGCATAATTGAGAAATGAACACGGTCTACCCATATATGAAACAATATGTAATTCTACGAATGAATGCGTAGATCCAGTATCAATGAGTTCATATAAATCTGTATTTGCAATAGAAAGTTTACCTGTAACCACTTTCGTTGTAGCATGGGCATCTTACAGCGTCATAGCAAACACTCTTCCTCCCACCCTCGATCCATTCGCATGTTCTGTACATTTTCCCTAGTTGCACTGCCTGGAGAGGATCCTTTTTGAGGCCCCACACTACTGACTGAAATTGTTCTTGCTAACATAGGATAATTCTTTTTCAGGTGACCCTTATGATGACAGTTAAAACATTCTCCATTCAATAACCTTGGGTAATTCCTCTTTATATGAGCAGTTGTCCCACAAAAAAACAAGCATTTGGATTCCCTTGTGTTGAAGCTCCCGAACCTCTTACAATACTAGCTTCACCCCTTTGCAAACTACGTCCCATACCTCTCCCATATTGAAATTTCTGCCCTCCAAACCTTGGATATTCTGTATCATTACGCTTTTGATAATTCGGGTCGTATATGCTTCTCTTTACACCTCGTTCTCGATTCCCTCTCGCTTCGTTCACGTCCTTTTCTACTAGCATGGCTTTGTTCACCAAGGCTGAATAGTTAACAGTCTCTAAAGTCGACAATCGTGATTTAATAACTAACTCTAGTTCATCGAGAAATAGGTTGCACATATCTTCCTCATTCTATATAAACTTCGAAGCAAATCGAGATAAGGCTTTAAGTTTAGCTTCGTATTCTCTAACTGTCATGCTCCCCATATTCAACATGAAATATTCCTTCTCCTTTTTATGATACATTGGGGGAAAATACTTATCATATAAAGCTTTGACAAAAGCATCCCATGAGATCACATTCCCACCTCCTGGAGTAATCAACAAATATTTTTGTGGCATCCCCCAATTATTTTGCTTCTCCTTTCAGCATGTACGTTGCCAAGGTCAATCGTTAATTTTTAGGCATTCTGATTACCCCCAAAATAAGTTCAATCTCTTTAACCCATGCTTCTTACTCTACTGGATCAACTGCTCCTTCAAATGAGGGTGGATTCATTTTAATAAATTTCTCATGTGAAGTACTCATTTCTTCCCGATGTATCACCTCCTCAGCCCTAGCCAATGCTTATGCCTCTAGTTGCCTGGCTTGATGTTCTTCCATCTGAGCCCTAAACCTAGCTTGTTTCCCTGCCATCACTACACCAAAATGGTCAAATTGACACCTTTCAATCGGCCAGCCTTGTTACGGTCATTAATCGTGACAAAAAAAAACATGTATTTTTTGTCACGATCAATGACCGTGGCAAGTACAGTTGTCACGGACTTGTCACGGTCAATGACCGTGACAAACCTTATAAACTTGTTACAGTCAAGGACCATGACAAACCTTATAAACTTATCACGTTCAAGGACCGTGGCATGTCCGTGACAATTCTATCAGTAAAAAAACCTTCCCTCTCTTTTTTTCCCACAAATTTATATTCCCTCCATCTCTCTCTCTCTCTCTCTCTCTCTCTCTATGATTTTGGTATGTTTTCTTTCTCTATTTTTCTTCCATTTGTGTATATGTATGTGTATATGTGCGTGTGTGTAAATGCGCGTGTATATATGCGTGGGGGGGAGGGGGCAGGGCTAGGGGGAGGGGTGTATATGTGTGTGTGTGTTTATATATGCGTGTGTGTGTATATGTGCGCACGTGTGTGTATGTGCGTGTGTGTGTATATGTGTGTGTGTGTGTGTGCGTGTGTGGTGGGCAATGCTAGTGGGGGGAGGGGGCAGGGGGTGGGGGTTGTGTGAGTGTGTGTGTGTGTGTGTGTGTGTGTGTGTGTGTATGTGTGTGTGTGTGTGTGTGTGTGTGTGTGTGTATGTGCGTGTGTGTGTGTGTGTGCGCTTGTGTGTATTGTGGGGGGAAGGGGGTTGGGGTGGGGGATGGGGCTTGTTAATTTTTTTTAGTTAAATTTTTTATTGGTTTATTAGATATTGCCCCTCATATGCAAGTAATGCCCCTTGTAAAAGAATTGATTGATTAAATATTGATTGGTTGTTAATTTTTTAGTAAATTAATAATTAGTGCCCCTTTCATATGCAAGTAGAATTGCCCCTCATTGTAAATTAGTAAATTAATAATTGTATACTTTAATTATTAGTTTAATTAATGAAAATAATTAACTGAGTAGATGAATTAGAAGAAGTACGAGATATACGTTTGTTGTTGCTATTACGGTTGGATTATAGTGGATCGATGTTCGGTTGGTTAATTTTAGAAGTGGCATGACCACTGGATTATTGTCCATATGGGGGTGGGATTCTTCGACTTTTTTTAAAAAATTACTTTGTATCACGAACAATATATGATAATTAAATGAAACATACTTGACATTACATATAGTGCGCATAGCTACTAGCCTTCTAGTTCTTATGCGTACGCATTCAATAGTCCTTACATCCGTTCAAGAGTCATTACCCCTGTAATGAGATCTCTCGAATTGTCCCGTTTGGACAGTTTGGGACTGCATAATTTCTGTATAATAATATTCTTAGTGGCTTAAAGTTGTTACTTTTGGAGGAAGTTCTGCAGTCGTATCCTAATGTTCTCTGGGTACATACTAGATTGACAAGTGTGACTGTTATTTCAATTGATTAATTGAAATAACACTCACACTTGCCAATCTACATCGTGTACTTAGAGAACTACCGGGATATGCTGTCGAATTTTTCTCAAATCGTAATAATGTGCATGAGCTGTTAAGTATATTACAGAAATATGCGGTCTTGAATGGGATAGGACCACTCACCCTTTAGAGGAGATGGAGGAAATAGGAATTTCTATTATAAATTGAATTTGAACTTGAAATTTAAAAATTGAATATAAATAAGACATAATTAAATGAAACATACTATAAATCTAAGTTTTGTTTATACTAATCCATGAATATACACTTCTTACCTTTAATAGGAGATTAGATGTGGTAGCTGTGATGGGATATCCTAAATACAAAGAGTGGATGGGTGAGACAAATAGAATGGGGGATGTGTTTCGCAGAGGTGCTAATGAATTTGTGAAATACGCAAAGAGATGTCATAATGATGAAGAGTTTTTGTGTCCGTGTGCTAGGTGTAAGAATGGTAAGGTGTTTGATGTGACACCCCGCCTAATTAAATACCGGGCGATCACTCCTTTATTAAATTAAAATCAAGGTGAACAGTTGGTTCATTCTTAGCATCACTGTCGTAAAAATACTTTTCCAATTTAAACACCCTAAATAATTAAGCTAAGTGCCAAAACCATTTAAAACCTTATTCTCATTTTATTAAATCCGGTTATAAAACCTTAAACCATTAACATCTAAAGAGTCACACATTAAGAATAAAAATAGAATTGAACATACACGAATTTAATCATCAATAATAAATCCCAACATTTACAACACTAAAGGAAAACATCCTGACAGTAATAAATCCCGAAATAAAGTTACTGAAAGTAAAAATTTTAATCTCTGACAATACCAACTAAATAATAGAAAGAGGGCGACACATGCCCCTGCTGGATAAAACTGAACTAGGAGTAGAATCAAATGGATGAAGTCGTCTAAACAACAGGCCTGCAACTCCCACCTAAGCTGTAGCACGTTCCTTCCAAAGATCCTAAGTAAAACGCCCATGTGGCTAGGCACCTGTAATACATACATATATATACAAGAGAGAAAAGGAAATAGAAACGGGTCAGAGCCCGATAGTGTATATGATTTAAAAATTCGTTTAGCAAGTATTTAAATTGATACAGGCCAATGCAACAACATATTAGTGCGACACTCTCTTGAGAAATTCTCACCTCTCTTCTAATGTGCACACCTATCGCACTAACCTTCCCAATGGTCTATCTCGTCATATACCACACTATCTTTCCCCAATGATTTAACTTATCTTAGGTTATTCGCAGGATTTACAACTGAACAACACAAATATTTAAAACGTAAGATTTCAATTTGTAACCAAGGTTCTCCTTTTAACTTTATTAATCAATAAAGTTTTCCAGTGTCATATTATACTTTCTCAAAACAATTATTTATAATTTGAGTCATCAACCATGTCCTACATATCAAATCACAGTAGGCAGTTCCAGATTTCAGAATTTCATATATATATTAACTACTCGTATAATATATATATCATAACAGCAGCCCACATAAAAACTATGGTGCGGGCATACTCTGCTATCCAATCCCCGTATCAATCGTACTAAAGGGAATACAAGTTCGGAATCACTCTCGAACTGTATAAATACATACACAAACAATATTGAGGCGAAGCATAGTTTCCAAGTCCAAGAGGTCAGTACATACCCTCACGTCTCTTAGGACCGTGACTACCGATTCGATAGCCTGTACCTAGGATTCCTATCTTCTAGGGTACGAGTCAATATCCCCCATAAGGCACACGAGATAAGATCGTCCCAGCGCGGTAACCTCAGGGATAGCAAGTAGCGCGGGCATGATTTTCACAAGTATATAATATATGCATACACAATCATATAAATATACCACTTTTATTATATCAATTTAGGTTTATCCAATAACCCACATTCACAACATTTATCCTTATTTTCCCATTATTATTTATCAAGTATAATGGTTCGTTTCTAACTTTAATTCGAAGTATAATGGTTCGTTTCTAACTTTAATTCGAAGGGTTTTTCCAACTTACTATGTAACCCTCATGTACTCTATTCTTCCAAATGTACAATTCAGTAGATATCCATTTATGTTCCAACGTAACTCTCTCTTACGTGTCTCTCCCCTTTAATATATACTTACATTACCCCTTATGCAAAATATCCCAAAAATATAGATTTCGCCTAACATTAAAGGATTTTGAATTTTATTTTCAAAGATGAGAATTTCAAACGGTTTCAAAATCGGAATTAAAATGGAGTTTTAATTGAATTTTTTTATTACTTAGAAAAGTCCTCAAAATATAAAACTCTCTAAGAGTCCTCAAAACATAAAACTTTCTAGTAAAAATAATAGTTTTAGAAATCCGACCGTCTGATCAAGCTGAATTTTTGTTAGCAGTCCTGTCTCGCCGTTCGCTACAACATACTAAAATTTCAAGCGATTCCAATGGTCCAATCATCCGAAATAATTTTTTTAGTGTTTGTATCTGATTAGGACTCTTTTCTTAATCAAACTCTTAATCCTTTCCATGACAAAGGGTTTCCAGAATATCATTTAAGTTATCACTACATGCAATTTCCTATCTCAAATTGGGTTTTTCTTCCATACAATTCATCCTAATCATTCCTAAACCAATATGAAAGATGCAACAACGAAATAAGAAAGATAAACACTTGCCTGTGATTTTCAAAAATCTGGTTTGGTGTTGAATTTGGTGTGGTTGCGTTCACCGTCTCGCGATCTACGCGTTGGCGGTGGCGTCGGTGTAAACGGATGAGTTTTGAGCCTTGGAATGCCTTGAGAGCTCTCTCCTCTCCTCTCCAATGTCCGTTCTAGTGTTTTGAGTTATCTAACCCTAGTAGATAACCTAAACATCTGATATAACCCCTTTAATTTTCGTGGGTTTAATTACCCAAAAATACAAAATGACTAAAATGCCCTCCCGGGGTACTAATTAGGCCTAAAAATGCCCCGAGACCTAAATCAAACCCCCGGGTATACTTTTCTGACTATCTCGACCCTTCCGGACACGTTGGCGCACTCAAAATGACCATACGAATAACCTATAAAATATTCACTTTTATTAATCCACATTTAGTCCCAACACGACACAAGCGCGTCACGACTTAAATTTCCACAATTGTCATTTTATTCACACGTGACAATATTATAAAAATAAATCTCATATATTACTATACTCATCCAGTAATATTCAACAAATAACAAATTTCCAATAATTACTAACTCTCGTCACGCTAGTAAATATTTAAAACAACATTCCGGATTATAATTAAATTAATTTATCTCAATTAAATTTAATAAATCCTTAAATTTAAAAGCCATGAAAATACGGGGTATTACATTCGAGTGGAAAAAAATTGAACTACATTTGTTAAGATGGGGTATGAAAGATATTTATCGATTTTGGAGTTTTCACGGTGAATTGAAAGTTCATTTTGTCCCTGAACAACCTTCACAACAACTTTCAACAAGTACGATAGACGTAGAAGGGGGCGACGTAGATCATAATATGTTAGAGGATTTAGTTGATGATACGCACGGAGTTTATGAAGCGAAGGAGAATGAGGTTACTAATGATGTATAAGGTTCAGGTGCTCGTGAAGATATCACGATAAACCTTGACGATGACTACCAAAGTTTAAAATTTAAGACAACCCAACCGTTATACTCTGGCTGTGAGAAAGATCAAATAACTTTACATGCCATGGTTGGTTTGCACAGTTTGAAGATGCGGTACGATTTGTCTGGTAATAGCGTGACAGGAATTCTGAATTGGGTGAAGGGCTTACTACCCAAGGAGAATAGGCTTCCAAATAGCTATCTTGTTATGAAGAACAATTTGAAAGGTTTGGGAATGAAGTATAAATCGATTCATGCTTGTGTGTATGACTGCATAATATACCGAAAGGAGTATGAAAATCTTGATCGTTGTTCGGTATGCGATGAACCTAGATATGTCCAATCTACTGGCAAGGAAGGCACAAGATCAAAAGTGCCTAAAAAAGTGTTGAAATATTTTCCCGTTGGGCCTAGATTAAAGCAATTTTTCACAGTACCATGGATAGAGGAGGCAATGACTTGGCATGCTAGGGTATAATTAGGGGGTAATCTCATGCGTCATCCTATTAATTCTACATCTTGGAGGAGGATGAATTATGAGTATCCTGATTTTGCTCGAGAACAGCGCAACATCCATTTGGCTATATGAACAGATGGTTTTAATCCATTTGGAAATCTAATCACCAATCAGACTGTATGGCTAGTGATCCTAGCCCCACTCAACCTCCCTCATTCACAGTGTATGAGATCTAAATTTTCGATGTTGTCTTTGTTGATACCTGGGCCAAAGGCACCAAGTGATGACATCGACGTCTACCTGGATCCTTTAGTAGAAGAATTAAAGGTGTTGTGGGAAGAGGGTGTGCAATAATTTAACTCTTTTAGAAAAGAAGCGTTTAGGCTGAAAGCTATGTTGATGTGGGCAGTTCATGATTTTACAGCTTATGGGACATTATCCGGTTGTGTAGTACATGGTTATTTGGGGTGTCCTATTTGTGGAGAGGAGACTGAATCTCTTCGTCTATCCACTAGCTCAAAAAATGTATACCATTGCCATAGGAGATTTTTACCCCCAGCTCATAGTTTTAGATTTGAGAAATGTTCTAATTTTTTATCGAGCGGGGTTGAACATAGGCTACCGCCGAGACAACTTTCAGGTTCAGAAATTGAAAGTAAATCTTCTAAATGTGTCCCTAATATGCCAGGTAAGAATCCCAAATTTAATAATGTCAAGCATAAGAAGACCCCAACTGGGAATGAAACAGAGACAAGAAAAGCATGGTCTAGAGGTTAATTTTATTTGACTTGCCTTATTGGAAGAATAATCCGGTGCGCCATGTATTGGATGTCATGCATGCAGAGAAGAACCTCGCTGAACATATTTTGGGAACTTGCCTTGGGGGGAGTCATTCGAAGGATGGAGAAAATACACGAAAAGACCTTAATTCGTTGAAACTTAAGCCACAACTATGGTTGGAAGAAGATAGTAGGGGAAGGACAATAATTCCCCCTGGTGCATTTACTTTAACGAGTGGGGAAAGGAAGGTACTTTTAGACACAATATATAATTTTAAGGGTCCATCTAATTTTTCATCCAACTTGCAAAGGATTGTGAATTATGTTACTCATAATTTACATAAGTGTAAGTCCCACGATTGGCATGTGATCATGCAATTAGTTCCTCTATTGTTTAAGCATTGTTTCTCCAAGCACAAGGATTTGCAGAGGGATATTATGAAAATTAGTATTACCTTCTCACTTTTGTATGAGAAGGTAGTCAATCGAGAACACATAGTGGTCGTAAAATTGGCGGTGACCAAAGCGATTTGTGTGTTGAAGAAGTACTTTCCCCCAGCATTCTTTGACATAAGTGTTCACTTGTTGGTACACCTATGCGACGAGGCACTTATTTGTGGTCCAGTTAGATATCGGTGGATGTATCCGTTTGAAAGATTGATGAAAGTTTTTAAAGATTACGTTAAGAATACGCGATACGTTGCAGGATCAATTGCAGAGGAATACATCACCGTGGAGTCATCAATCTATACTCGGGAATATATGCCTGACTCAACCGGCGTTGATGACACTGATGATTTCGTCGATGATGGTGGTCATGTGATGGGAAAACGAGTGAAATTAACGAGTTTGCAACATGAACAACTAGCTCGTTATCTATTTGACACACATGAAGATGTCGAAGAATGGAAAAGGTAAGTTTAAATTATTTTAAGTTTTACATTATTTTAGAATATTTTAGATTATTTTATACATGATTAATTTTCTAATATGCATAAAATATGAAGACTATGAGAACAATAAAACATGAAAAACAATGCTACAATCAGACAAAGAATTTAGGATGTGGTTGTCAAAAGAGGTCATTATAATGAAAATGGTCGTTATATAATGTTACATTGCACTCAAACTTTACAACTAACCTAATTAATTTATCTATATTCTCAGCTCTTAAAGACGGGTGATGCGACATCAAGGCTTGCTCGTCTAGCCACTGGACCCTTGTTCATGGCACAAGAGTACAAAAAGTATCGATTAAACGGTTACGTATTAAGCAGAAAAGTGTACGAAGAAAGTACAAATGTACAGAACTCAGACATTTCAGACAAGGCTCTTACTTTTTTTCGAGCGAGCGCAAAAGATAAAAACCTCGTTGAAGCTGAAATGACTTACTATGGTATAATTCGAAATATATTTGAATTGGATTATATAAGCTTTAAATATGTTGTATTTTACTGTGACTGGGTAAGAGTTTAGGATAAAAATGCTTATAAAAATGGTCCTGGCACCAATTTGATCATGGTTGACTTGTTCAAGTTGAAGAGCAACGACCACGTGAGCGATGAGCCGTTTGTTTGTGCATTTCAAAAGGCCAACTAAGTGTTTTACTCAGAGTATATCAACAACGAGCCGTGGTCAATTGTCCTACATGCGCCAAAGCGTCTAAATAGTAGTGTGGATGACTTGGCTGCTCCTACCGAATATCAATCCATTTTTTATGATAACCCAAATTTGAAACAATTTTTTAATTTGTAATAAATATTCCAATTTGTACTTTATCAATCCATTTTTAATTCTGTTAATTGATTTTCACTTTATCATTTTCACTCTTTTTATCTCTCTCTCTCTTTCCATTGTATATGTATGTGGGGGGGGGGGGGGGGATGTGTGTATAGTGTGCGTGTGTGTGGGTAGTAGGGGTGGGGGTGGGGATGTTTCAAATATTTAGTAATTGTACATATTATGAGTTAGATGTTGTTGTTTTGGTATTCAGAATTGAGGCGTTAAACAGTAATAATTCGTTTGGATTTGTAGTAATTGTACATATTTGCATGTCTTCTTCTAATTCATTTGGATTTGTACTAATAGCAACATTTTTTTACAGAAAATGTCTCCTTCAGGTATTAAGGCGAGGATGATGATGTTGATTATGATGATGTCATCTGGGCTCGGTGGTAGAAGAGGCGACGAGGGCTCCTCGGCCCCTAGGCTCCCCAAATGGGAAAAATTAGGGATGGATGTTGAGAACAAGACGGGGCTATTAGCTATATCCCTCGAGATGGTAAAGACGATCATCGGTCCAAGGTACACTAGTTGGAGGGAGGTGACAAATGAGCTCAAGTTAGCTATTTGGGTGCACTACAGGCAATGTAATTATATTTATATGAATATGAATATTTCAATTTTAATTTCGATTTTAATTTCAATTTCATTTTATATTTATATTTATATTTATTCGCAACTAACATTGTATTTGTTGGATAGGAACAATTAAGCCTGGACCCAAAACTACGCGATTCCGTCTTGGAGCAGTTGAGGGAGCAACACAAGACGTGGAAGAAAAATATGCAGACCCGGTACTTTAGGAAGGCACGAGACTCCGTTATCCGAATGCGTGACTTCGTCTTGCCGAAGGAGCCGATCTCATTGGCACAATGGCAAACGTTCATTGACAATGAGATCGGGGAGCGACAATTAGCATCTCGCCAATCGGGGAGGGAAAATCGGGCAAAAAGATGGACGTGAACTACTCCGACCGGACGTCTTACGCTGAGGTGGAGTATAGGATGAATGTAAGATTTAATTTTTCTATAATTACAGAGATATGTTATTCTGCATTATTTTACTTTGCGAGGACGATAATAATTTTGCATTATTTTATTTCAGGGGACGGGGAGTGGCCCTGGGTGTAGGCCACATAGTCTCGATACTTATGTGGCTATTCGTATGAAGAAGAGGAAGGATAAGGAGGTGTCCCCGATTGTCGCATCCACGATTGTAAGTAATCCGACAGTTTACTTTTTGTTAATTACGTTATAATTTTTTTATTTACTTATTTAACTAATCATGTGCTTTTTTTCGTTTCAGGCAAAGCTTAACGAAGTGCATGAGTCGCAGTTTGATGCCGACAAGGCATCTTTGTCCACAGACGCACTCATCCAAGTTCTTGGCGCTGATCGCAAGGGGAGGACAAAGGGGTGAGCTCGTGGGTGGCCAAATCTAGGATCATCGTATTGAAGATGAGAAACACTGGGTTGACTCGAACGGTGGACTCACGTGACGCGAAGATGCCCCATTTAGAGGCGACGGTCCAAGATATGTTCTTATTCATGAAGCATTCATTGGGAGAAAACCGTAAGGGGAAAGGGAATAAGAAGGTGGTGGAGGAGAAGGTGAAGGAGGACGAGGATGTGGACCTCGCTGCTTCATCGCTGACATATGCGAACTCTAATTATCCAGTCCCTATTTGGCTCCCTGCGACCAACCGATGCTGACACTTGGTTGATCGAGTGTGTTTATACAGGACATATTTGATGGCCAGCGGATAGGTCGGGGGTTGAGGGACCCAAATACCGTCCAGGATATGACAGTTCATGGATATGCGCATCGAGGCTAAGGTGCTCGTAATGCATGTGATGAGCAGGAAGGAGAACTCCCCATTGTGGTTGCGCGAACAATGCGACACAATGAATATATAAGGATGCATGAATTCGTATATCGTGTGGCCTATCCACCTCCTCAAACCTACCCCAAACATGTAGTGACATTATTTGAATTGAATTGATTTAAGTTGTTACATTTGAATTATATCGTGATGTATATTATTTTGAATGCATATTTGCATTATCTCTATTTTATTTAGATATATGATGTTTGAACAGGTACAATGTTGCTATAACAGGTACAAATATACTGCTGGGCAGTGGCAATGGCCATACTGCCCAACAGATTTTTTTTCAATTCTGCTCAGAATTGTCACGGTCATTGACCGTGATAATTTTTTAAACATTGCCACGGCTTTGTCACGGTCTTAGACCATGACAAATATTTTCAAGGTCACATACCGTGACAGGACCGTGACAAGTCTAATGAACTTATCACGGTCAGTGACCGTGACAACATAAGTTGTCACCCCCAGAATTGTCACGGTTATTGACCTTGACAAGTTGTAATTGTCATGGCCAATGATCGTGACAATCCGGAAGATTTAGTGTAGTGCATTAAAGTCATAGCACGTTCTATTTTTTTCATGTCTGTCAATTGTTCTGGCTCGGGTTTTACATTTCTATAAACACGTTGCTCAACTTCCGCTTCTGCTGCCATATTTGAAGCCTCATCTTCTATTATCACATTAACACTCCCTCCTTCCATTCTTTTATATCTGAAATGAATCAAAGATATAACAACATACATATATACATATCTTTCCTAACATAATCGTTAGTATCAAACAAAACATATTTCCAACATTCACTGCCAAATCTAGACTCTTCTAACTCCAAAACCTCTAAAACCTAGGCCCGAATACCAAAAGCTGACACACCCTAACCCAGTTACTTATAATTAAGTTTAAAAGTCAAAGTGAGTCAAACCATAAATAATTTAACCAAACCATAAACACGAGGTTTAATTTCAAAGACATCAATGTAAATCCATACAACTAATTTTTTTTATAGCATTAAAGTAGTTATGAATTTACAAACTTCTTGAAGGATAAGTTAACTTAATTACATCATTTACATTTATACAAAATCATTATTTCTCCCATTCTTGGCTAACCTAACCCGACCTCCTAGAATTGGCAGTGACCTCGCATTACCTGAACAACATAAATATTGGAACCGCGAGCAACATAACTTAGTGAATGCTTCACTACTACACTCCTGCATAAGATTAAATGCAATAAATCATATCCATGTGATAATAGATATATATTTATCCGGATCATTCAATAAGAATGACCACATTTCCAACTCATTCATAAGAATGACCAAATTTTCTGGCTCATTCATAAGAATGACTAACTTTCCGAATTATGATTCACATATCCTGTCTAAATAGACAATTTCCCCCCATTTCGGGTCGGGGATTAACCTCCCATTTTGGTAAACCAAAATGGACATTTTCATATTCATAATATTCTGATCATATTCGTAATAGTATACAAATACATCATTCCAGTGAGTACACTCACCTAGGTTGACAACTATGTATTCGCATTTCCTTCGGGTGGAACTAAACTGGGTTGATTAGACCTTACACCTATCAATCCAACTAAATCGGTACTGAATCTTAATCATAAGTATAATCCTAACATAATTATGTAACTTCCAATGACTATACAATAACAATATAATTTCACTTAAGTCACATTCCATGAAACATGAGTAAAGACAAAACAATGGTATACATATTGATAAAGTATAGCAAGTTATGACCATTTCTTTACAACACAAGAAATCTGCCCTACAAACTCCTATATTGTTCCTTTAACTTCCAAGAATTTTTATAATTTCTTTACAACATAATTTTCCATTGTTTTTCTCCCATTTTCAATACACATACGGAATAGTACATAATTAAAGTTTCAGAATCGTTTGACTTCATTTGCTATGTCAAAAGCTTGACCAAACTCAAGGCATACCAATATGAAATATACAAACTGCAACTATATACCAACTTGCAACCATCTCTAAAGCCTAACCACAAGGTGTGAAATTCTAATTTTCGGATATGATATGAATATATGATGTTAATTTCATATCCAATTGGAATTTCTCAATTCCAGTAAGCACACAAAAATATATGCAAGTTTGAATACAAGGGATTTCAATAACAAGCAATACGGGATACATACCCCACTTATCTCACATGTGAACAAATAATTAATATCACAAAGGAGGATGGAATTTTAATCAATAATTTACGATTTCTATACTTTGAAATAAATATAATACAAGATTTAAAATAATATTACTCACATAATTATACCTTGGAAACACTTTAAGGATTTTCTTAGAATTTTCCTAGCTTTTCTTTTAATCTTTTCTTCCTTTACTTCTACTTTCTCTTTCCTCAAGCCAAACGCTCATCAAACTGAACCTAGGGTTTTATTTGCTGAAGAAATAGGTTAGAAGAAGAGTCTTATGTTGGCCAAGTATGCATCCCATTCCAACCAACCAAATTAAAACATTTGGTTTACTAGAAGACAATTTACCACTTAAAGGGAATGGACATATTTGCCCCTTGTCCGTAAATTCGGCCTGAATTCTTACTCGGATATTCGTTTGATGCACCGTTTATTTTGTAGAAAAATTAACTCGTATATCTACAACTAAATAATTTTCACCTTGAGTTAATTGTTATATTATAAGGGTCAAAACTAGTCTCCAATAGGAACATTTCTATCGAAAATAACAAAATTTTGTGTTTGTATATAATTCGACATTTCATGATTTATGAAAGTAGGATTAGACTAAACATAATCATGCAACATTAGATATACTAATGACACATTATTCATATCACATAAGATAAGCCTTATTTAAATATAATTTATCATAATTATATTTGGGTTGTCACATGGCCCCTCCTGCCAGAAAGTAAATATAGCTCGAAGTGCTTTTCCTACTATCAAGGCATCCTCCAAAATCTGAGTCTGAATAACCGATCACCTCAAGGTGATCGGATCTCCTATAAGTGAGCTTGTAGTCTTTGGTTCCTTGCAAGTACCTTAATACCTTCTTTGCAGCCTTCCAATGGAAGTCATCCAAATTACTTTGATATCTGCCCCGCATCCCAATGGCAAAACTTAATCTGGTCGAGTATAAACCTGTGCATATAATAAACTCCCTACAAGAGAAGCATATGGCGTACCTTTCATGTGATCCCTTTCCAATTCAGTTTGGGGACATTGACTTAAACTAAATTTCTCCTCTTTTATAAGTGGAACATTAATAGGATTACAATTTTGCATGCCAAACCTTTGTAAAACTTTGTTAATGTAAGTCTTTTAAGAAAATCCTCGTGATCGATCGCGAGAAATCTCTATCCCGATCATGAAGGATGCCTCGGTCAAATCTTTCATTTCAAAGTTTTGCTAAAGGTACTTCTTAGTGCCCTTTAGTAAACTAATATCACTCCCGGCGATGAGCAAATCATCAACATATAAGACCAAAATACAAACTTACTCCTACTTGTCTTTTGGTATATACACCGATCAATAGTGTTTTCCTTAAGCACAAAAGATGTAATGGTATGATGAAACTTAAAATACCATTGACGAGAAGCTTATTTAAGTCCATATATGGATTTTTTTAATAAACAGACTGTGTGTTCCTGTCCTTTTTTAATAAAGCCCTTTGGTTGTTCCATGTAGACTTCTTCCTTTAAACTCTAATTAAGAAAAGTTGTTTTAACATCCATTTGGTGTAGATATAAGTCATAATGAGCTACGAGTGCCAAGATGATTCTAAGTGAATCCTTCTTTGAAAATGTAGATAAGGTTTCACTATAATCAATGCCTTCCTTTTGAGTAAAACCTTTGGCAACAAGTCTTGTTTTATATCGCTCGATATTGCCATTTGAGTCGCGTTTGGTCTTATATATCCACTTAGACCCGACTGCTTTATAACCTTTAGGCGAATCAACTAACTCCCAGATTTGATTAAAATCCATAGATTTTATTTCATCATTCATGGCATCAATCCATTTATTAGAATCTATGCTAGACACAACTTTGTCATAAGAGACCGGATCATCAATATCCCCAATGTTAAATTCATTTTCTTGAAGATACACCACATAGTCATCTGAAATAGCTGATCTCCGATTTCTCTCAGATTTACTTAAAGCTATGGCTTGTGGTGTTTCAATATTCGACGCATTTAGTGGTTGTTCAGTATGTGGTTCATCCATTTCTTTTTCGTTGTTGTTCGGAGCACTAATAGATTCAACAACATCGGTATGAACAATAGGAACAAAAGGAACCTCATTGTAATTATTTAGAATTCTTGGAAGAGGAGGATTTTCCTTGATTTCTTGAATAATCACATTTCGAATGTCATTACTCCCACTAATTTCACCATGTTCAATGAATTTAGCATTTTTGATTTTAATAATTCTTGTTATATGGTTAGGACAGTAGAGTTTATACCCTTTGGATTTTGTTAGATACCCAATAAAATAACAAGTTAATGTTCTAGGGTCCAATTTCTTTTCATGTGGATTATAAATGTGTGTTTCTGATGTACATCCCCAAACACGAAAATGACTTAAAGAGGGTTTCCAACCTTTCCACAGTTCAAAAGGAGTCTTTAAAACTGCCTCACTAGGAACCCTATTTAAGATATAGGCAGGAGTCATAAGAGCATGCATCCACAAAAACATAGGTAAATCAGTTTTACTTATCATACTCCCAACCATTTCAATAAGAGTACGGTTGCACCTTTCAGCGACACCATTTTGCCAAGGTGAACCTGGCATGGTGTATTGTGTGCAAATACCTAAACGTTCAAGGAGTTTAGTAAAAGGATTGGGATGTTGTCCCGTTTCATCATATTTTCCATAAAACTCACCACCTCTATCCGATCGAATGATTTTTACCTTTTTGCCCAATTGTAGTTCTACTTCTGTAATATAAACCTCAATCGCATTAACGGATTGAGCTTTATCATGTAACAAATAAAATGTGCAATATCAGGAAAAATCATCTATAAAAGTGATAAAGGACCAAAAATATTTGTATGTATAATTTCAAGAAGTTGGGTGCTTCTTGTGGCTCCTTTATTTGTATGTTTGATCTGTTTACCCTTAATATAGTAAACACATACACCAAAATCAGACCAATCCAGATTAGGGATAATTCCCTCTTTAATAAGCCTTTCAAGTCTCTCTCTGGATATGTGTCCTAATATTTTCTGCCACAAGTAAGAAAAATTCTCATTAAATGAGAGGCGTTTAGTTCCAATATTACTATGCAGAGATAATAAAGATTCCGAAAAATGAGGGTCAAGATTAATTTGAAACAAACCATTTGACAAAAAACCCGAGGAAAAAACAGAATTGTTCTTACATAATGTAAAACCATTATTCTGAAAGTGAAAAGAAAAGCCCCTTATTGAGAGTTTAGACAAGGAAATTAAATTTCTCGAAACAGTGGGTACAAAAAGAGTGTCTTCAAGATCCAAAAAAAGGTCAGATTGTAATTTTAAACAAAAAACTCCAATAGCTTCAACTTTTGCTTTGGCCCGATTTCCCATATAAAGAATATCTTCATTTTGCTTTATTTGCCGAATGGAAAGGAAGCCCTGCATAGTATTTGAAGCATGACATGTATAACTCGAATCAACCCACCATGTGTTAGAAGGAACATCAATCAAGTTTGATTCGAAACATATATAAGCACAAAGTGTAACTTTCTTTTCAAACCAAGCTTTACGCTTTATGCAGTCTTTCTGAAAATGCCCCTTCTAGTGATAAAGGTGACATGTGACTGCTATTTTTTCCTTCTTTTGGTCCGTTCTTTATGCCTTTTCCTTTCTTTTTCTTACCAGCTCCTTTATTGGTCATCACATTTGCCACTTGCAATTTACGCACCTTACCATTTTGCTGCTTAAGACGTCCTTCTTCCTGAACTACCATGCTTTGCAGTTCATTAACATTTCATTTATCTTTTATGGTATTGTAAGGATTCTGAAAAGACCCATAATCAGAAGGCAATGAATTTAGGACAAATTGGACTAAGAAAGAATCGTCCAGTGAACAACCTAAGGTCCTTAGTTTGGTAATATTGGTCAATTTAATAATATGTGCATTCATGGTCTTAGTGTCATCGAACTGCATAGTGGTCAAGTCAGCCATAAGTTTCCCAGCCGAGGATTTATTTGCAATGCAAAACATTTCCTTAACATTTATCGGATATTGTTTGGCGTTGGTGATTTCAGGTAAGGAGGACTTTACATTTGGTGCAATGCACATTCTAATAAACATCAGACATCGCCTATTTGATTTGGACCATGTATTGTAAATTAACACATCATCCTCACTACTTTGTTCAGTAATAGCAGTGGGTTCATCGGTAAGAAGTGCTATATAAATGTCCATAACACCAAGGCTAAATTCGATTTGCTCGCACTATTCGGACAGATTAGTTCCGTTAAATTTCGAAAAGGTTGAGGCTTGGAAAAACAGGTTAATATTTGCTATAAAATGCTCACTCTAATTAAAAATTAACACACATAACTAAAATTGCAAGGGAATGAATATATAAAATTGTCAAATTTTGATGGCAGAATTATATCAATTGTGTCAGAAATTGACCTTTGATATTTATTAAATCACAAAACCATAAAAGAAAAATATCTTTAATGGAATTTTAATACAGAAAATTGTGATGTAATAAACGTATTATTGGATAATTTAATATTCAATTAATAATTCTAAAGATTATTAAATCTATATAATAACAAACTTTAGAATAAACATAAAGTTGATATTTTTCGTAATGAGTCATTGGCCTGTGTTTGGCACGAGACTTATAAAAATATGACTATTAAATTTAAAAATATAATATTTTTAACATTCGATGTTATGAATTATTGGCATGTGTTTGACACGAGACTCATAAATATATCAATATTAAAAAAATTCTAATATATTCAATATTTAGTGTTATGAATCATTGGCCTATGTTTCGCACGAGACTCATAAAAATATGAATATTAAAGTAACACAAGTCTAATATCCTATTATATGAAATATGTTGGCCTATGTTTGGCATGAATATTCAACTAAAACATGATCATTAAAACATGGTTTATAAAACAGTTCTTAATGCAACACTTATAAAAACATGAAATTTTGTCAAAAATGGAAAAAATGAGTTAGCAACATGAATCTATAGAAAATTACTCCAGAAACTCAAAACTTTTGACGGAATTAAAAAATAAAATTTCTGGAGTGAGATATGATCCCTGAGATTATTTCCATAAATGGCAAAATTTCGAGTTTTTATGGCCTAAACGATCTCGGATCGCCGAAAAACAGTTTAAGTCACGACCAAAGGTGGTGAAAATCGGTCTCTGGCCCGTTTCCAATCAGACTACTAAGTTTCATCGCATTCGGAGCAAGTTCGGAGGTAAAAAACTATTCATCGCAAGTGCTTTTTGAAATTTTTTGGTTCCGAATTACTTGAAATTTGTAGCATTGATTGAAACGGATTATATAACCATTAAAATGACATCAAAACGACGTGTAAATGGTTTATCTCATCAAATTAAACTGTTTTATGTGAATTTTCAACAGTTTTAATAATTCCTACAAATCTTCTTAAACAATTAAACTGTTTTCAACATATTTGTTTAAACAGATTTTGAACAGATATGTTAAACAATTAGAAATAGATTGATTAACAATCAAAACTGTTTTAAACAAATCAGATCAACCAAGACTGTTTCAAATCAGATTTGTTAAACAAAAATCAAATAGTAAATTCTTAACAGAATGGAAATCAAAACAGGAATTTTTAACAGATTGAAAATCAACCAATAAACTGTTCTTATTAAAATCATCCAAACATAACTGTTTTTAATCAAATTTAAAACTGTTCTAAATCAGATTAAAATTAATCAAATTCTTGACAAAATAAAATTTGTTACATAAGAACAATATCTCACATAATTTAACGTGTAACCCATATTATTATGATAAATCGCAATCAGTGTTAAAAAAAATAACACGTAACACTTCTAATTTTGATGACCAAAACAGTGTTAAAATTTCCACGAAAATACTACTAATCATGATAAACAAATCAGTAAACAAACAGTGCGAAATTAATCAAGAAAATCTGGGTTTATCATTATATATAGTATGATCATGTGAATTTAGTAAAGGGATAGCATGACAATATTTAAACAAGGCTCTGATACCACATGCAAAAATAATAAGAATTATGTATAACATAAAACTAATTCTTATAAGATCTTAATATAATCATGCAATAAAAAATTCGTTTTGAACTACAAATTATATGAAAAATACCTTTTTCCATGAAGACTTGCTTTATTTATAGTCCTTGATGTGTCTTGAGAAAATTTTCCTGATGTTCCTTTCTTCAAGCTCTTATCTATTACTCTAAATGATCCACATTCTCTCTAGAAAACAACAAGAATTCCAAAATATGGAAAATTTGGAAAATCAGAATTTTTCCTTCCTAGCCAAAATATATTTTTGTGTGTTCTTGTGTACTAAATGGTGGAGATTGGTTCACTATATATAGGGTAGAAGGGGACCCAAAATTTCCTTTAAAACTGATCATCTATCATCCACCAAAGTTGCTAAAGGGACTCACAAATATAACAAAAGTTATGTGACCTTTGGAATAATAATTTTCTAAGATTAATATATTAACTTAATCAAATTCGTCCCCTTATTTGGACCACACTAATTAGGAGAAATAATTAATTTATTTAATTTATAATTTCAAAATTTAACCGATTTTTGTAATTATTAAATAATTAAATATTAATTCTAATCGTATATTTATATTATACATAAATGTGTGCGCTGATATGTATATACAAATGATACAAATGTAAACGTACATACATACATACATAAATGTATATACATATATATTTGTCCATATAATGATATATAATGATATTGCGTGGATAATTTATAATAAAATTATATACATACATGAATTGATAATATTTTTTATTCATATGTACTATATCTATATTTTATATTATTTCATACATTAATAATACATGTATAAAACTATACATAAGTATCAAATATCTATTACTAATATTATTTAACGTATGGATCTTAGTATGTTATATAATTTAATAATATAAATATACGTAATTTTGTGTACATGTACATATATATTTTTATTTATAAGAATTAGACACATATTAATGTATTATGTATGTATATTATGTATTAAAGTATAAATGCATTAAAATATTAAGAATGAATAATTTTGAGTTGAAAAATAAAAAACAGAAGTTATAAAACACCTTTTTGCTATTTTCTGAAAAGCTTGATTATAACACATAAATATTATAATTCAGTGTTTAAAAACAGGTTGTCAAACACAAATTTTTATGAGAATTGTATTTAAATACAAAAAACAGAATTATAGTTGAAAACCAAATATACCCTTAACTTTTTAAGAGGAATATATAAGCTATCTTGTGGACAAGATGCCATTCTTCAAGTTAGGCCTGCTAGTGGGTCGGGCTGGACCAGGACCCAATCTGAACCCGATCCATATAATAGGGTCTGAGCATATTTTTTTGGACTCGAGACTTGAAGACCCCAAAACTCGAAGACCTGTTTATTACACGGGTAGGGTCTGGATCTTATACAAAACTCATCCAAAGACCCGACCCGAATTGTATATATATATATATCTTATCAATATAATATGTAAGTATTATATATAAAAATATATATTTATGTATATAATAAATATAAGTAAAATATGTTTTATTTATACTAATCATATACTATAATATTTTACAAAATATTTTAATCTAAGATTAAAAAATAAAGAAAAGGGATAAAATAAAAATAAATATAAAATAAATGTATATATGTGGCCAGCGCGAACCCGGTCCCGAAGACTCGAAGGCCCGTCGGATCCGGATCTAAATCCAATATTGTAAACCCGATGAAAATTCGGACCCGAATCCGAACCCGATAAAGACCCGATTAAACGGATTTGGATCTCCTTAAACCCGACTTCAACTCCGACTCCGACCCGTTGACAGGGTTACTTCAAGTGTGGCCCTTAACATGTTTTTAATACTTGTTTGGTACTTCAGCCATATTTATCAAATCCTCTCTTGACATAATTTCTCTCCCCAACTTTTATGTATCCAATCCCTAATATTGTAGGGGAATCGTCATAACAACTAATTGTTATGTGTCCCTAACCATGCCATACAACATATACACATGCACATACTGCGGGTGGGAAAGTTCAACACAAGATGTTAATAACTCAAATCTGATACAAAACTAGCATGTTAGTTACAATGCTGCTAACGACCCGATAATCACTCAACATGTCAACACGAATAATAAACAAGTCAGAGTTAGTGTTAGACATGAATTTTTTTGAAAATATCGTCTGCAAACTTGTTTAAGTTAATTCCTATGAGAAAGTATGAAACTTTTAATTTCTCGGTCTGTTAACTTTTATTGATTTTGATGAAATTTTACTGACTTATTGTTGTGTAATTATATGTTGTGCTTGATTAAGAGAGTAGGAATAGTAGTTTCATGTTTGTAACACCTCGCCCGCCCGGGGAGAGCGAGAGGAGCGCTACTCATCGATAAAACTAAACTAATCCACAAATAACAAGGTATAGAGTATCTAAATCCCACAATAAAACAAGAAACCACTATTCTCATCTTCAAATAATACAACAAATCTCTCGAAATAATTACAACAATCTAACTATCTCGAAAATAAAATAAATCTCCAAATGCTCTATACATCAAAATAAATACAAGTCTTCTCATCTCTTGTATTAAAAATTCTTCCCAAATAATCCTCGCTAAAATCATCCCAATTGGTCCATAGCACTCAAATCCGTGCTCACTTGCCAACTAAGAAAAAGATGGGGAAGTACACAATATGACAGGAATATGCTCAACAAAGATGTTAGCGATGAACAAAGCGCAACAATACGACTACGAATACTCAAATCAAATAATGCAAATCTCAATAACATTTTATCAATAAATTTCTCAACAACACATTAACCGGAGTCACCAGGCCTCACCATACCGCGCCATACTTTATCAAGTAGCCGGAAAAGGAGTCCTGGCGGGTGCCCAACATCAGTGCCATATTAAAATCTCATGACAGCGTGTTCAAAACAACATGAATAATACCTCATGAATGAAAATAATTCCAACAATTATTTTGCCAGATTTCCAAGAATTTAACAATTCAAAATATGAGTTCAATTAACAAGAATTCAACGGAATAAACACTCGCGAGATTTAGGAGCATATTGTGTAAAACCTCATACCTCAAACCACCAAAAGAACCAACATGAATCATCACATAATTTCAGCCTCAAAATCTAATCACACCATCACGTTCCTCTCGCAAAAATAATCAAATTTCGTTTTAGCCCAAACTCGAGAAAACACCAAATAAGCCTTCTAATCTAAGGTTGAAATCTTGAATAAGTTTGGGGCTATGGTTTGGATATGAAAGGGAGTAATTTTGGAGAGGTCTTCTGGTTGAAAAGATTATGAAAAAGTGATTTGAAAAGCCAAGCCACGAATTATTTGATATATAAAGGGTTAAGAGTTTGATTAAGAAAAGAATTCTAATTAGATACAAACACTAAAATTTTTATTCCGGATGATCGGACCATTGGAATCGCTTGAAATTTTAGTATGCTATAGCGAACGGCGAGACAGGACTGCTGACAAAAATTCAGCTTGATCGAACGGTCGGATTTTTGAATCCTCTTTAGTGTACTAAACAGAGAAAGAAAAAGAGTACTCTGTCACTTAATGGTCGAACACAAAGCACATGGCCACCAATCCCATTTTCTAGTCAAACTGATGCGTTTAAGCCGTACTATTGTGTTGCTTAACTATCTCAAATGGGATTGGATTTGATACCCTAATCATAACAGCCATTGGTTCAAGATGTGTTGCCACAAGGTTAGGGTCTACGTCACATGTATCAATAATCATATGGCCTGCATTAAATTGGAAGATTATGGACTCCTCATTACCTATTCAACTGTTTTTTTTCCTTTTAAAGTTCTAAATGAGAATTCTGAACCTAGAGTTATAGTTAGTTAAAGAAAGTAGATGCGCTATAAAACTAGGGTAGGTCCTACAATGGATTTGAAACAATAAACGTTAATAATACATGAAGGATTTACCGTGATTTTTCTCTGCTACATTTTGTTTTCCAACAAATTTTCGATGTATGTGAAGATTAAACGGTTGGGTGGGTTTCTCAAATATCTCTTTATTAGCGTGCCATATTATAAAAGAGAATATAGTTTAATTTATTGAAAGCATATTTAATATAGTATAGTGATATTTTAATGGTAGATAATGTCTCTGAATATCTTAATATTATTTTAAATAAATAAAAATTAATATTAAATCAATATATAAAAATTGTTATGAAATATATTGTTATGTTTAAAAGTATATAGAAAACAACGTAAAATTATCGTGAAACATTCAAGATGAACTCATCAAATAGATTACGAAATCTTAATATGTAACACTAAACATTTTATACAATATATGTCACGTTATAAATATATACAAAATATACTTTAACAAACCTAATTAGCACAACATATTAATATCTATAGCTGAAAAACATGTAAGTGTAAATATAGTGTGCTACTAATGCGTGAACAAAACATATAAGTTAAGAAACCTACTAAAGTATTTAAAACAATCACACTCCAAAAATTCAAATAGGAAAATAATTTTCATTATACCTTTCATTCAAATATCTAAAGTTTTCATTCAACTTACGAATATCTCCGTAAACCCCTTTATCCACCAAATACATGACTACCAAAAATTTAAAAAAAAATATTTGAGAGATAATAAAATACACTAACACACTCAATATTTAAGAGATAACACTCAATGTGAGGAGAGAATTTTTCGTTACTAATCACACAATATTTTTGACTTTTTGTAGCTTCACTTCGAATGCCAACATTACATGGCTATTTATACATTAATCTATTACATTAATGTCGAAGGTGTGTTGTGATGTCAACTTTGGTTATCTCTATATACTATAAAATGCAAAACAAGGCATTTATGAGTATTTAAGAGACCTCATCATTGAGAGTGTCCACGTGACACTCTATTCACTCAACGCTTTTTTATCTTCCCGAAAACCACCTACACTTCGGTTGCCTCTTTCTTCCGACTTTTTTTAGAAATGAAAATCCCAATGATTCTACAAGTATCTCACTCTCTCTCTTCCAACCTTTCCCATTCCCTCTTTTTATTTACACCGGATCCCTCTCATGAGTACCAAACCTCATCTCCTCTTTTTACCTCATAAACCCTCACGGTATGGTCCTTTTTTTGCCGATACTCAATAGCAATCAAGTGGATACCAGAATAGATCCATAACAATAAAGAGAAAAAGTAAGAACCTTCATAGAAAAAGAAGTGGGTACACCCCCATGAGGATGAAGAAGAGGAAGATTAAGATCTAATGAAGAATCAAATCTGGGTGTGTTAAGCTCCGTGGGAGCCTGTTCTTCTTATACCTCCATTTCTACACCCGTTTTCTTGGAGTTTAGCCGCCAGAGGTCACCCTCAGGGTTGCATCATCTAGCTATTTGTACCCATTTCTTCTCTCTATTTTTTACTTTTTTTGCGATTCATTTGATTTTGTGCGTTTTATTTCGTGGTTTTTTGGGGATTTTTATACTACCTGCTAAAGACAACTAAATAGCCTGCGGGAACACAAACAGCAAGCTGATTTGATGTCTATAGAGTACACACTATCCTGAGGTATTATTATTAAAATCTCAAATAGAGAATCTCTAATCCGGTTAATTGAGTATTGATGTATACATCAGATAACACAAAATAATTGATTTTCGCACATTCCTTGAGAGAAAAACTGAGAAGAAGAGATAGAGAAGAGGGTTCTGCCTCTATTCATTTTCATCACTAGCACAGTTGATGTCACATCCCTTGACTGTCGCTGGTATCGTTCGAGAGAAAGGAATCGCGTCACCGGAAAAGAAAAAGAGAGAGGGATCTGAGATTAAAATTGCCGTCGCCACTGGGACTCGGTGTTCGGTCCCTTCACCGGTCGAAGGAACAGCTACTTATCGTCACCGGTCCGGGTCGGACTGCTGTCCATACCGCCGTCATCGAAAATTGAAACCGCAACCTCCATCATCGGAAACCGAGACCACATAGAGAGAACAGTAGTTCATGCCGAAAATCAGGAAAATGGAGAGAGAACGGAGTTCCCGTCGGATCTGCGTCGCGATTGCTGTCGCCGGTCTAAGTCACCGCTGCTATCCAGAACCAATAGAAAATTATAAGTCCAGAACCAATAGAAAATTATACACTTATGTAAAATTCGGCTGAATAACTAAACTATGTAAAATTCGAGATTTTAACACAGACAAATACCTCAAGAAGATTATAATAATTTCGCTCAGGGGTTTCTTACCCAAGTTGAAAAAACTAATAAATATCTTGATTTAGTACTCAGTAACTTAATGCTAAATGAATCTTATTTTGAGTTATTTTTTTAGTGATATGAGGAGATACTTTTTATGATAACAATTAATTTTCTTTTCTTTTCTTTTATTCCTATATCCATTAAAATAATATTATATAATTTTATGATAAATGGATCTTAGTAAAGGTGATCAACAAAGATAATTCTGACATTTAACATTATTATCTTTCCACACATTGCTATTGAAATTTTTGAATAACTTACTAAATTTGGATGTGATGTTTTTTAAACATCATTTTATCTTCTCTGATATAGATTCATGGAAGATATTGAATATTCAAATGGCTCTCTGTATATCGACTCGATTTGTCTTTTATTTTTATATTTTAGTCATTGGTCATGTTGTAACAACTTTGGAACAATCATCATTCTCTTCAAAAAGGAAGATAAGCGGTTATAAGGTGATCAAGGGAGGTAGATAGGGGCTTACAAGGCGATTGAGGAAGGTTTTGGGTGATTGAGCCTTTTGCCAATGATGCATATTTGTATATTCTCTAAACATTTCCAATCGTTACGTGGGTCTTCTATTGCTTGGGTTATAGGACTGCTCATGTTGAGAGGATGGTTTGGTTTTTTAATTGGGGACAATGAATATTTTTTGTCATACTGTATATTTTACGTTGATGTATTTTTAATGTTTATTTCATTTTTTTTCAGATAGGTTATAAGAATAGTTTTAAGAAAAATGTTTGGACCATATCCTTTTAAAAATAAATAGTGAAAAAATTGGTCTTTATCTGTACGTATTGTTTTGTAGATGTAATTCACTCGATTTATCTCTACGTATATTTTAGAACTTCATATTTTTTAGTGTTTACAAAAGTGGATTTATTGATTTATTTTTATTACCTTATTTCAAACGAAATTGGAATTTGTTAAAGCTTTACCACCAATGTTAACATGGTGGTACCTGGGTAATGCTAACAAACTGATGATTTTATAAACTTTATAAAAGTTTACAGTTTCAGTTATTGACATATTATATTTTTTGTTAATAAATACTAATCATGTTTTGTCTCCTTTATGTTTCTAGGATTTCCAACAAAGCAATGGATCATCTAGCAAAAGAAGGCCATCTAAGAGTACGTCACCAGTTAGAAGAAGGTGTGTTTAGTTTCATCTTATTTTCTCTTAACTCCTTACTATACCACTTGGAGTACAAGAGAAAAATAATTCCACTTCCTCATTTGATCTCAAACCCCCTTCTCCTTCATATTTCTCAACAAAATATCCAACAGTTATTTAAGAGACCTCCTCATTGAGAGTGTCCACGTGGCACTCTATTCACTCAACGCTTTTTGATCTTCCCGAAAACCACCTACACTTCGGTTGCCTCTTTCTTCCGACTTTTTTTAGAAATGAAAATCCCAATGATTCTACAAGTATCTCACTCTCTCTCTTCCAACCTTTCCCATTCCCTCTTTTTATTTACACCGGATCCCTCTCATGAGTACCAAACCTCATCTCCTCTTTTTACCTCATAAACCCTCACGGTATGGTCCTTTTTTTGCCGATACTCAATAGCAATCAAGTGGATACCAGAATAGATCCATAACAATAAAGAGAAAAAGTAAGAACCTTCATAGAAAAAGAAGTGGGTACACCCCCATGAGGATGAAGAAGAGGAAGATTAAGATCTAATGAAGAATCAAATCTGGGTGTGTTAAGCTCCGTGGGAGCCTGTTCTTCTTACACCTCCATTTCTACACCCGTTTTCTTGGAGTTTAGCCGCCAGAGGTCACCCTCAGGGTTGCATCATCTATCTATTTGTACCCATTTCTTCTCTCTATTTTTTAATTTTTTTGCGATTCATTTGATTTTGTGCGTTTTATTTCGTGGTTTTTTGGGGATTTTTATACTACCTGCTAAAGACAACTAAATAGCCTGCGGGAACACAAACAGCAAGCTGATTTGATGTCTATAGAGTACACACTATCCTGAGGTATTATTATTAAAATCTCAAATAGAGAATCTCTAATCCGGTTAATTGAGTATTGATGTATACATCAGATAACACAAAATAATTGATTTTCGCACATTCCTTGAGAGAAAAACTGAGAAGAAGAGATAGAGAAGAGGGTTCTGCCTCTATTCATTTTCATCACTAGCACAGTTGATGTCACATCCCTTGACTGTCGCTGGTATCGTTCGAGAGAAAGGAATCGCGTCACCGAAAAAGAAAAAGAGAGAGGGATCTGAGATTAAAATTGCCGTCGCCACTGGGACTCGGTGTTCGGTCCCTTCACCGGTCGAAGGAACAGCTACTTATCGTCATCGGACCGGGTCGGACTGCTGTCCATACCGCCGTCATCGAAAATTGAAATCGCAACCTCCATCATCGGAAACCGAGACCACATAGAGAGAACAGTAGTTCATGCCGAAAATCAGGAAAATGGAGAGAGAACGGAGTTCCCGTCGGATCTGCGTCGCGATTGCTGTCACCGGTCTAAGTCACCGCTGCTGTCCAGAACCAATAGAAAATTATAAGTCCAGAACCAATAGAAAATTATACACTTATGTAAAATTCGGCTGAATAACTAAACTATGTAAAATTCGAGATTTTAACACAGACAAATACCTCAAGAAGATTATAATAATTTCGCTCAGGGGTTTCTTACCCAAGTTGAAAAAACTAATAAATATCTTGATTTAGTACTCAGTAACTTAATGCTAAATGAATCTTATTTTGAGTTATTTTTTTAGTGATATGAGGAGATACTTTTTATGATAACAATTAATTTTCTTTTCTTTTCTTTTATTCCTATATCCATTAAAATAATATTATATAATTTTATGATAAATGGATCTTAGTAAAGGTGATCAACAAAGATAATTCTGACATTTAACATTATTATCTTTCCACACATTGCTATTGAAATTTTTGAATAACTTACTAAATTTGGATGTGATGTTTTTTAAACATCATTTTATCTTCTCTGATATAGATTCATGGAAGATATTGAATATTCAAATGGCTCTCTGTATATCGACTCGATTTGTCTTTTATTTTTATATTTTAGTCATTGGTCATGTTGTAACAACTTTCGAACAATCATCATTCTCTTCAAAAAGGAAGATAAGCGGTTATAAGGTGATCAAGGGAGGTAGATAGGGGCTTACAAGGCGATTGAGGAAGGTTTTGGGTGATTGAGCCTTTTGCCAATGATGCATATTTGTATATTCTCTAAACATTTCCAATCGTTACGTGGGTCTTCTATTGCTTGGGTTAGGACTGCTCATGTTGAGAGGATGGTTTGGTTTTTTAATTGGGGACAATGAATATTTTTTGTCATACTGTATATTTTACGTTGATGTATTTTTAATGTTTATTTCATTTTTTTTCCAGATAGGATATAAGAATAGTTTTAAGAAAAATGTTTGGACCATATCCTTTTAAAAATAAATAGTGAAAAAATTGGTCTTTATCTGTACGTATTGTTTTGTAGATGTAATTCACTCGATTTATCTCTACGTATATTTTAGAACTTCATATTTTTTAGTGTTTACAAAAGTGGATTTATTGATTTATTTTTATTACCTTATTTCAAACGAAATTGGAATTTGTTAAAGCTTTACCACCAATGTTACCATGGTGGTAGCTGGGTAATGCTAACAAACTGATGATTTTATAAACTTTATAAAAGTTTACAGTTTCAGTTATTGACATATTATATTTTTTGTTAATAAATACTAATCATGTTTTGTCTCCTTTATGTTTCTAGGATTTCCAACAAAGCAATGGATCATCTAGCAAAAGAAGGCCATCTAAGAGTACGTCACCAGTTAGAAGAAGGTGTGTTTAGTTTCATCTTATTTTCTCTTAACTCCTTACTATACCACTTGGAGTACAAGAGAAAAATAATTCCACTTCCTCATTTGATCTCAAACCCCCTTCTCCTTCATATTTCTCAACAAAATATCCAACAGTCTTAAGGTTTACTTTTTTTAAAAACAGAGCGACATGATATAAGAGATCATTGTAGACGAAAATTGTACAAATGTGGATTTCAAGACAATGTGGCTTTTGAAAGTACATGTTACGCGCATGTTTTTTCCTTGGCACTATCATGGTCATGAATGGCATTGGATGGAAATAAAAAGAATGCTCTCTAATAGGCTTTGGAGTTTTGGATTGTGAGGTGTTGTAGACAAAGTAAGTGATTGACATGTGTTTTTTTTGTTAGTTTTCTATATTTAGGATAGTTATATCTTATTTACTAAGAACAACTATCAAGAATGAATGTTATTGGTGATTTGGTGCATAAATGAGATCAAGCTGTGCGAGGTGCATTGGTTTATATATAAATCTTTTGATATTTTCAGGCACTTTCAATTTATCTGACATAATAAAGTTGTTGGGTGGATGTAGAAAAATTCTGCAACTCAAGGAACACAAAATCATTAATCTTATAGTTGAACCACGCAAATGGTTTATATTGTGAACTTTTGCTTTTCCAACTTCGGGAGTCCACCACTGTCACCAATTTTAAGGCCATCGTCTATAAGTTTTGCCTCAATGGAGCTGGTTTTCTAAATTTTTATAAGTGAAGGCTCATGACATGTTGAATAAAGTGTCTGTGTAAATTCATGTATATCATATATATTTGTGAGTAAAAATACCCATTGTGAAGGATAACAATCCAGGTTAATGGATGGAGTTTTGATATGTGAATTCCATGCCAGTAGGTATATTAGAATGGATAAACCATTTTCCTATTATGGAGCATAAGTTTTAACTACAAGTTATGTAAGTTCTATATGGAAAGATGGAAAGTGATTTATGAGATTATAGATTCGTGAAATAAAGTTCTCTGATTATCAAAACCAAGACCAAAAATGTGGCAAGGAAGGTGTTGTTTTAATTTGATGTTCATTTTTAAGAAAATTTATAAGGATGTAACCATGTTTTTGTTAGTATCTTTATTTCAAACAATACATAACTTTCTTATGACCAAACTTATTTTTGTGTGTGTGTATTTATACAATTCTCTATATATATTCACAATTTCATGGTGATTGGGTGCTACATATAAATTTATTAAATTTTGTGTTTAGTGTTTATTTTTAATTCACTATTTTATTGATAATGGCAAACCATTTTTCCAATACTACAATACTGGAAGATTTAGTAGATATTATGGTAAGAAATGTTGTTCATTTGAACCATTATTTTCATGATTTATTTTTTAATATTCTAATATTTGAATTTGTTGTATTTTCTATGGACTTAGAAAAAATTAATAAATTGTGGATCATATTATTATGCACTTTATAAGTATCATATTTCTTAACACCAAGTCTGCGCATCGCGCGGGTTTACACCTAGTATACTATAATACCTAAAGTTGTCATCACAACATAGCTTCAACATTTGTCACTCCCATACATTGATACATGTATACTTTATTAAGCCATCTATTAATTTTATATTGTCTAAATTAATATAGACACACACACACACACACACACACACACACACACACACACACACACATATATATATATATATATATATATATATATATATATATATATATATATATATATATATATATATATATATATGTTTATCAATACATGCATTTAGTTGGTTCATGTATTAGGAGATTCATGTATCGAAGTCTAAATGGGATATGTTTATATTTAATGTAATAAATTCATGTACATTATAAGAAATAATAGATATGCCAACATTTTTTTTGGGGATGCTTTATTAAAACATCGGCCTAGTAAAATTACCGACATTTATTGTAAAAGGTGGTGAAAATTACCGGCGTTTAATATAAACGCCAGTAATTATTGACGTTTAATAATAAAATGCCATAAATTGTCGACGTTTATATCTCACTACCACAAAATTACAGACGTTTTTTTTAAATAAACGTCAAGTATTGTTCCCCGTGTTCACACGCAACCAAAAAACTTCGGATTCTCATTTTTTATCCTCCCTCCAACACGAAAAGTACTTTCCCTCCAAAACGGTTTACTTCGAATTCTCATTTTTCATCCATCGCATGTATTTTGCCCTACGACAAAATCGGTTAAATCCCTATTTTTTTTTTCATCCATCGCAGGTATTTCACCCATCGTATTTTGCTATCGCAGCTCGTATTTCATCCATCGCAGGTATTTCATCCATCGATGTGGTCACGACAAAATTGCCACACATAATCGTAGTTTGTCCTAGAATCCACAGTTTCGTACTTTCGTATCTTTTAGCTCGGTTCTTGCCATCACAAGTAGTTTCGTTCTTTCGTGTCTTGCAGTTCTTGTAAATCCCCAGTTCTTGTAAATCCCCAATTACATTACACAGTTCTTGCAGTTGTTAATGTTTATGCATAATTTCGTATCTTGCAGTTTCATCAAATCTACAGTTTCATTTCTTGTAGTTTCGTGATTGGATATTTCAATTTACTCTCAGGTATGTTTACGCTTGTATGTTTTATTACAATCTGAATTACTTTTTTGTTCAGACTATGAAATTATTCACAAATGAAACATATTTGATTGCACAAATCGCATTTGACAAATGAAACATATTTGATTTCACACACAACCAGTGTTGCTTATATTAAGACCTAAAATAAAAATTTCATAGTTTGGACCATATTTTTAGCATTAGATGCATTTTATATGTGTGTGTATAAATCATTAAAATATTGTATTTATCTGTCATAAGTTAAATATGGGACAAAATTTGTCATTCTTGAAGACCAAAGAAAAACGTTGAGCAATTCAACTTATTAGAACGAATTATGTCGTTAGAAAATACCAAACATAAATATTAATAAAAAATCTCATATATAAGCAACGGTTACAAGTGACGAGGGATGGTGAATGAGACTTTTTGTTTGATGAAGTTTTTTTTGTGTGTGAATGCCATGTGTTTTGTAGCTCGGTTCGGTGCTCGGCCTATTTGTCTATATTTTGATCGATAATTGGAACTACACAAATTAAAGACGTTTTCCTTGGCCAACCTACCCCGTGACTCGATAAGAAGGGGTACGTTTTCTTACCCCTCTCTCTTTGAATTTACACATACCTTGCTAACTGACATGGTAGAACTACCACCTTTCGTTTGTGTTTGTGTTTGTTTTTGTATAATTTTCAAAGGATGAATATATAAGTATGTTTTTCAATACTTATTTGAGTCATAATTGTTTACATATAATCGTAAGATCTATGTTACCGATAATGATTTCTCACAATAATTTTAAATCTTTTTTTTGTTATTGTTTTCACTAGGTCGAATATACTGATGGATAAGAGTTGGATTAACATAAAACATAGGGGCCATTCTTTATATGAGAAAGGAGCGGAGGAATTCCTTAAATTTTCCTCTGATAATAGAACAAATGCTGAAAGAATATTGTGTCCATGTAAGAAGTGCCGCAATATGATATTTGTGAAGAAAGATGAGGTAGTGGAACATATATTACTAAATGGTTTTCTAACGAGTTATACTTGTTGGACTTTTCACGGGGAATCTTCCTCATATTCAATTCCCTCTTCTGAATCAGTTGGTTGTGATGAAATGCGAGAGATGATACATGATGCCTTTGGAATTCCTCCTTCAAATCCGCTTAACTTTATGGATGGTGATGAGGAGCGTCAATATATGGGTGGGGGTCCCGATAAAGAAACTAAGAGATTCTTTAATCTGATAAAAGAAGCTGAGCGGGAGTTGTTGTGACACCCCGCCTAATTAATCCCAGGTGATCAGTCCTAAATCAAGTTAGAAAAGGTTTCTCATTTGGTCCATTCTTAGCATCACTGTCGTCTTTTTAATTACTAACCACCTAAGTGAGAAAAGTAGATTGGTGCCAATTTTTATCTTTCAATTAATTAAATAAAAACTCATGCGGAACATAAAATAATACACAATCACAGTTAACTAAAATAACCATCCACAATTAAAATACCTAACCGAATAAACCATCGGTCCAATTAGCTGATACAAGCAAAGATAAGAAGAAAATCTCAACAAGTCTAATACTGATAAATGAACTGTGAGCGACAAGCTCAGATAACTACTAGAGAGTCTCTACACGAATGAAAGAAGGAGGCGTCTATCAAAAACCCCGCAACTTCCACATGTGCTGCAGCAAAGGATACCTGGAATAGAGTCAAGCCTGGCGTCACTGTGGTTGGACACCTAAAAGGTTTTTAAAATTTTTTATAGCAAGGGTTAGTACCCAAAAATATTTGAAAATATTTAACAAATGATTAACTTGCAGTAATAAATAAATATGCATGCTCTTCATATTTTAGTTAGTGTCGCACTCTCTTGAGGACTTCCTCACCCCTCCTATAATGTGCACTATTAACGCTTCCATTTAATTTACAAGGTCCTACGCTCCTAACCCAATACTTATCTTGAAATTTACCTACTCTAATCGAGTATGCCTTAATTCATGATTTTTAAGTTATTACAAACGTCAAACTTAATTAAATCATTACCCTTTTTAATTTCATATAACATTCACACCTGTTATGCACATAATACATTTTTCGCTATGTATTAATCATCCCATATATAATTATTTACCTGATTATATATTTAATCATATTACAGTATTCACAAACATACTGAAATAACATTTAATACAAACTTTCGACCGAGTAAAAATACTCACAAAATATAAATTTTCCCAAGTGCTATCCCACTAGGTGTATTCACATAACCTAGTTATCCAAGTTAGATTCGCTCACTAACTTAGTTTAACATACGAATTGGAGGCGGTCATATTCCTTCCCTGAAAGTGATATGCCCCTCACCCATATAACGGACGCTATGACCTGGGATTATACTCGCCCTACTCCTCAAGCTAGGGGATTCATCCACTACGCGCAACCTCCCCCTATAGCACTAGAGTATATACTAATAATATTCAATCACTGATATTAATGCACACACACTATATATATATACTATCACACTCCGTATATATATATAAATATAAAATGTCCCGGCTACACCATGTACAAAATCCGTAACATAAGCCTATTTAATTTATTAAGAGTTTATGTTCCAACTCTAATTATTAATTAATTCTCACATTAATTAATTAAGTCACCTTTGGTGTCGCCCCCACCATAAAATTGGAATTACTCTCGTAGTTTGAATTAACCTCACCCGAGTCTAAATTCCCGACTCCCGAATTATTTAGCCTTTACCTAAATAAGATTTATCTCTCGGTATTCCTCAACCGTTATCCCCGGACTTGTTCTCTACATCTATATTTAATCCTTTCGAACACCTTCCCAAAAATTCAACCTTAGTGTGTCACACCTAATTTCTCCAAAACCCAACAAATTTAAATTATGATTTCACACTAAGTCGTCTCCAAATTCTAATTAACTTTATTCACCATTAATTAGATTTAAAACCCATGTATAAATTTCTCACCAAATTAATTCATGGAAAGAGATTAAATTAAATTTTCTTCATATAAAAGAAAACTGGCCGAACTGTCAAAATCTGTCGACCATCGATCGATCGACCCCAGACCTTCGATCGATCGATCGAGCAGGTCTTCGTCTTCTTCGCAAAGACCGATTCTGCCATGGATGAGTTTCATAAAACCCTAACTCCTTCTATCAGCAATCTCAAGCCTTCTTAACAATAATACAAGTTAGGAACCTTATTAGGGACCTCCAGAATGTCCTCCAACGTTATTAATTCGTCCATTAACTACAATTTCTGAATTTGGGAAAATATTCATCTTTAATTCCTTACCCATTTACACCCCAAATCCCTTCACCAAATTCGTTTCTAATTATCGAGATATCATCCTACCAGATATGTATCAATTTAATCCTCATTCAAATTCGTAAATCAGATTATTATTTTCAAAACCTCATGTTTATGCCATGAACACCCAAAAAGAATTTTTGATCAAACACATCACATGAATATGAATTGAAAAACATATTCAATACTATTGCAAGTTATCCACTTACCTTAGGTTTCGTAGTGTCTGATTCGGAGATGAATTCCAAGGTTGAAGATGATCATTGTTGGCTCTCTAGTGATCTCAAAACTGCCTTTAACTGCTATTAGGGTTCCTTAATACACTTAGACTTTTTCTAAAACTCTATTAGCCATTTCCTTTCTTCTCCTAACTTAACAATTAACCTAAATCCCGTTTTTTTACCTAATAGGTCAAGCCCAAATGACCCAATTGCCCCCGTGTGGGCCCGACTATGTCTAAAAATGCCCCGTGATCCGTTTACTACCCCCGGGTACACTTTTTCGACTATCTCGGCCCATCCGGACTCAACCATACACTCAGAATTGGCATCCGAATTAATTTATAAAAATACTTATCCCCCACCCCTTTAGTCTATACCGACTCTCGGTTGAGATAAGTGCATACCCTGTCATTAATACTCGAAATGACTTAAATAAATAATTACTATTCACTTAGTAAATAAATTCCCGTAAATATTAACCATTTACTCCCCGATTAATATTTAAATAAAATTTTTCTAATTAATTCAATTAAAATTATGACTCACAAGTAATTTTCAATTTTCGAATTAATTAAATATTTAATGCATGAAAAATGTGGGGTGTTATAGTTGTACCCAGATTGTAAGAAGTATTCTACACTCTCATTCATTGTACGACTGTTGCATATAAAGTGCCTTGGTGGATGGAGCGACAAGACCTTTACAATGTTGCTTGAATTATTAAAAGATGCATTTCCCAAGGGTGAAACATTGCCAAAGCCTTTTTATGAAGCCCGCAAGCTGATTGCAAACTTGGGGCTGGAGTATAAGAAGATACATGCATGCCCTAACGATTGCATGTTATATTAGAATGAGACAGAGCATGAGATTGAATGTCAAAAGTGCCACACCCCAAAATATAAACAATCAAAGGCTCAGGCAGATGACGATCTTACAATAGATCGAAAAATTACCGCGAAGGTGGTAAGATACTTCCCTTTGATACCAAGACTCCAGAGGCTATATATGTCATCGAAGACAGCATCAAAGCTGAGATGACATGCCGAGGAACGTATTAATGATGGAAATGTATGACATCCCACTGATTCTCTTGCTTGGGAAAGAATCGATGACATTTATTCCGATTTTGCTGCGGACCCACGAAATATCAGACTTGGATTATCCAGTGATGGATTTAACCCATTTTAGGAGCTTGAGTATTGTTCACAGCACGTGGCCCGTAATTGTGATAAATATAACTTGCCCCCATGGTTGTGTATGAAGCAACCATATATGATATTGTCGATACTAATTGATGGTCCTCGTGGGCCTGGTAATGACATTGATGTTTATTTGCGCCTTTTCATTGATGAGTTAAAGGAATTATGGGTTGGGGTGGATACTTATGATGCATCGTGTAATCAGATGTTTAAAATGCGTGCATCATTGCTATGGACAATAAGTGATTTTCCCGCATATGAAAATTTGTCAGGATGGAGCACTAAAGGTAAATTGGCATGTCCTTGTTGTCACAAATATACTCGCTCCTGTTGGTTGGAAAAGGGACGTAAATAATGCTACATGGGCCATCGTCGATGGTTACCGGAAGGGCATAAATTTTGAACAGATAAATTCTCATTTGATGGTAAAGTTGAGTTGGATACAAAGCCCATTCGACTATCTGGAGCTAAAGTGTTTGATGAGGTAAGTGACATCAATAATATGTTTGGGAAGGATCCATAGCCGGAACTTAAGAGGAAAAGGAATGGTAATGAAGATGGGAACCTCATATATAATTTTAAGAAACGAAGTGTATTTTTTGAGTTAGAATATTGGAAGGACAATTTAATATGCCACAATCTTGATATAGTGCATATTGAGAAGAATGTATGTGATAATGTGCTCGGGACATTATTAGATGTTGATGGAAAGGGAAAGGATAATCTAAATTCTCGTCTTGATTTACAAAAATTGGGTATTCGTAAGCCACTACATCCTCAAAAATGGGCAAACAACAAATATTTTTTTGCCACCAGCGTGTTTCACATTGGATAATAAAGGAAAAGACATAGTTTGTAAAATATTGAAGGAGGTGAAAGTTCCAGATGGTTATGCTTCGAACATATCACGTCGTGTCAACCTTAAATAACGTACTATATCGGGACTCAAGAGTCATGACAACCATATATTAATGCAAGAGTTGCTTCCTATTTCCCTAAGAAATGTTTTGCCTAAAAATGAGCTTGGGCCAATAATTGAGTTGAGTAGATTTTTTAGGAGTATGTACTCAAAAGTAATTAACGTAATCGATTTCGATCATGCTCAATCTCGTATTGAGCTCACGCTTTGCCATCTTGAGAGGATCTTTCCGCCTTCATTTTTTGATGTCATAAAATATTTGGTTATTCATTTAGTAGAAGAGGCGAAGATCGTAGGACCACCACAATACCGATCGATGTACCTTATTGAGAGGTGTGGTATTAGTTGCGATGTTTTGTGTTCTTTTTGTCTTCTCATTACAAGAATTTTTATTTCCTTCTAAAAATTAAAAAAATTCCCACGACAGATACTTGTTCACATTGAAGAATTATGTGAAGACCCGTAGTAATCCGGAAGGTTCAATTTCACAAGGATATTGGGTAGAAGAATGCTTGACATTTTGTTCAAGGTACCTGTAGGATGTTGAGACGAAATGTAACCGACCAATAAGGAACGACGAAGGCAATACTATTGATAAAAAAATATGGTCGTAAGTTAGGAAAATCAGTGGGATTTGTGCTTGATGACATTACATATGTACAGGCACATCGCTATGTGCTTGTCAACACATATGTAATTGCTCCATTTCGAGAGTAAGTATCCTAATTAATTAATTTCTCCCATTTTTAATCATGTAAAAATAGTGTAATGGTTCATTTTAATGCAGGACTCACTGTGCGTCAATTAAGAGTAATTCTCGTCTTAGACCACATAACGTGGATCTCACTCATAATGAAACATTTTATTCGTGGTTTAAAGATCATGTAAGTAATATGCATGCTGAAACTAAATTACACTTGTAATTATATTATTACAAAGCATGGTGTTTAACATAGTTTTTGTAAATGTCAAATAGGTGCGAAAGTTACTTGAGAGAACGGACATAAAACTATCACAAGAAATTCGGATGTTAGCTTTGTGCCCCTTAAAAAAAGCAAAAAGATTCACGGGGTATATTATCAATGGTGTTCGGTATCACACTAAGGCTCGCGAGAGGAAAAGAACGACGCAAAATAGTGGAGTCATGCTAAATGCACTTACTGAAAGTTATGCAAGTGCTAGAGATAGGAATCCCGTATCAGGAGATGTTAATTTCTATGGAGTTTTGATGGATATCATTGAATTATATTATTCTAAAGACTATAAGTTTGTGTTGTTCAAGTGTGGTTGACAACAATAGAGGTCTTATTGCGTAAGATGATTTTGGATTCACGCATGTAAATTTCAAGCAGTTGTTATATCCAAGGAAACAAATAAATGATGAGCCTTTCATACTAGCATCTCAGGTGAAACAAGTATTTTACGTACAAGACCCAATGAAGGAATATTGGAATATTGTAATTAAGATAAAGCCTAGAGACTTTTTCGATGTATTTGGACTGCAATATACAACCCAAGGCACTATGATAGATCAAACGGAGTTATGGAGCAACCAACATTTGGATGACACACCATTCACACGTGATGACGATGTTAGTTGGGTCAGGCAAGGCGTTACTGGAATAACAGTAGATATGGAAACGCAAGTGGAGACAGATGGAGATGATTAGACAAGTTAGATAGGCATTTGAACTTGTAATGATAACTTGATTTTGAATTATTTTTTCTAGTCATTCATATTAATTGAACTTTCTTAATAGGTTGCATATAAAGACGTCTTGGTTTTGTTGATTTCTTTTACTCATTATTCTTATTAATGTTAGATTTTAGTAATTTATTGTGGTTTTATTTCTAGTCATTATTGTTATATGTTCTCTACTTGCTTGAAAATCATGTATGTGCATTTGAAGCATTTGGATTTTGAAGGTGCCCAATTATTCAAGTGCAAAAAAAAATGTGGGTAGCCACTGAATTGATGAAGGCACTTGAGTGATTCCCATAATTCCATTTAAGTAGTCTCACGCTTTAGAAGTCACTGGAATAATTCCATTTGAAGCATTTTAGTCACCTTTTTCAATAAACGTCAGTAATTTTACTACGCTGACGTTTTACTAAAATGCCCCCCCAAAAAAATGTTGGCATATATATTATTTCTTGTAGTGTTTAAATGGTAGGTTTCATTAATGATTAAGCTCAGCTATGCTCCTTTTTCAACTAATGAAGAATCGAGCTTATCAGTCTGTTCTAGGTGTCATTCAATTTTAAAATTGGGGTCTTCCACTTCATTGGATTATTTTTATTTCTTATTTTGTTCAAATGTTATGAAATACTAGTCTTTGACTGATCCTGATAGTTTAGTGAAAAAGAAACATTGAATTCGACTAGTTATGATTGTCAAATTGAAAAAAACTAGTTGGCCCTGTCTTGAACAATAGCTACGAAAGCCAATATAATTGCTTGTAATCAATATTATTTATATCATTGTCCTCGTTTTGCTACTTAAGGCCTTTTGACTATTTATATTCAAAGTGTGGTTTGCTTTTATGATGGTATGATTGTAGGTAATTGCGTTACTATTTTGGCACTCTTTGTTACCTTACGGCGTTATTTGATCATGAAATCGACAAGAACATTGAAATATTAAAAATGAAGAAGCTCATCAAGGCACTCAATGTTTCTAGAGGCAATATAACCATCATGATTTCCCTTATTATGCATCCACGTGATCAAATCTCTCTGGTTATTAAAATACTGGAGATGAATTTGGAAGTGCTTTAAATATAGTAGGGTGAATCGTCAGGATGTTCTAGGTCCAATTACATTTGCTAAGTAGAGGCTTAATCTCTACAATAAGTTTTGTTCAATATCACATGACTATTATCAAATAGACGAATCAACAAGATGTAAAACTTCAACCTTTCTCTTTTAATTATTTAAATTTTTTACTTATTTGAGGAGCTTCGCAATCTTGCCCTTGTTCATAACAAAAATTAGAGAAAGTTTGGCAGACGGATCCTAGATTACAATATCAGTAAGCATGATTTGAATACTATATAGATCAACAACATTTATATATAGATCCCGATTGATATTCTGCTCCTAATTCTTTTTCAGTCCTTCTCTTTTTTTTAGTCTGTGCTAATTCTTTTTTAGCTCCGGTCCGGCTATTTGATTTGCCAATGTGTTTGGGGTTGACTGTTTTTGCATTTACATAATCGACATATAGAGTAATTGATTTCGCTAATGTGACACAATGCATTAGTTGGTGTGTGGACTGAGAGATAAAAAGTCCTACTAGGATCCTACATTCCAACAAATGCATTGTTTCACATCAGTAAAGTCACTTCTTGGAGTCGTATACAAGTATGAGTTTAGAATTATTTTTGGGGAAAAGCTAATGCAGAATGACAAACAAGTTATATGGAATGGTTTTGCACTACCTGTCCAGAAATAGTGACTTGCATTAACAAAGCAATCATGGAAATAGAGACGAATTAAGGAGGCTCCCAAGCGAGGTGCTGCAGCGACTATAGAATTGACTGCGGCTGTGATAGTTGAAAGGACATTAGGACAACTTGTTGAGTAAAAATTGACAGTTAACTAAGCTGAGGAAATTCCAATGAATAGCCATAAACATAATGTGGATATTGTGATTTTCAAAGAAGGAGAATAAGATGAAGCCATGGCTATTAATATGACTCCGAAAAGGGAAGAAGTATATGGAGAAGAAATGTATTATTGTTTAGTGTACAATGCATAGGATTGATCATGTATATATATAGTTGATGAGAAAGAGCTTGCCGTGTTAAGTAAACGAAGTTTTAGTTAACATTTTTCACATCCATGTTTAACGAATCTGTCAATGTTTTACATGGAATGATTTTGCACTACCTGTCCTGAAATGTTCTTAGACTATGGGGACTTAAGTGAGGTTATTGTTATGTTTTCTTAGGAGCGATTGGTTTGGTGGTCGTATGTCACATATAAAGTATTTGTTTGAAGATCAAAAGATCATATCAAAGTGGAGAGATGGGGTGGTTGAGTGTGGAGAGCTGTTGGTGTAGTTTATAACAAAAAGAACTTGGGGACACTTAGTTCCAATGTTATTTTTATCATGTATATATAAGCATGTGTGTCAATTTAGAATTACTTTTCATATATTCAATGATTTCTATTAATTTTTCTAATATATATGCAAGCCGAAATGAAAGAGCAGATGGAATCTCAAATGCAAGAAAAAGTATCTGCAATGGAATCTCGGATGGAAGCTCTGGAGGCTCATATGTGTGCTAAGGGTAGTTTTACTCAATCTCCACGAGATGTGTCTTCAAGCACCGAACATGTCAACGATTATTAATTATCGATTTATACAAATACAATCGGCTAATTTGCATGCATTACATCTAACATTTTTTTGTATTCCCATAGGTTCCTAATGGAGCCAATCTTGATCCTTTAGGATCATTGCAATCGTCGATGAAATTACGGCCAGAGGTTCAATCGCAACGACAATTGGAACCACTAAGGAAAACACCGCCACAAATCATATCACGATCCCAACTTCAAAACTATTGTCAGGTTAGAGTTTTATTAAGCATATACTGCATTGGAAATGATAACCAATTTGGGCTTAAAATAGTCAATCCATACATAAGCCAGCTTGCATATGAAGCTATATGAACTGAAGATCATATTTTCTTAAATAGTCTTTTTCCCCACACTACGAGCTTAAGAAAAATATTATAAAGCCTACCATTAAAGCATCGCAAGTAAAAATGTTTGTTCACAATCCTATTATATCCTATTATGATATTGATGCTATATTGGCGCTTTAGTTTGATTTATGAATGTTTAGTTTAAATTATGAATTTTTAGTCTGAGTTATAAACCCAAAACTAACCTCAAACAACCCATAGGACGCGCGGTTTGAGAATAGGACTAAAACTTCCAAATAACTAGACATAGGATTAAAAACATGTCGTTAAGGGACAATTATCACTGTGACAGAATAAATATTTATCGTTGTGTCTATCTAAATGTGGTGGTTTTTTCATGTAGTGTTCTTTCTTTTGTTTTCTATGTTCATTTTCTTCTTCATAAAATGTTCATTTTTCAAGTTAACTGGAAAGATTGAAGTGTAGTTTGATTTATTTTTGTTAGCGCTGCAAAGAACCGAACTAGATTTCTTTAACATTTGTTCTGTTTTTAATTGAACATGGGTGAACAGTTCTATCTGCTATACTCTTTTCCTGTTTGCTCCGAAAAGTACTGAACTTGAGTTATTCAGCATACACTGTCTTTGAGTAAACATGGAGGCATGAACTTCTCTATTTATTTTATTTTTTGATGCCTGGTACCAAGTACCTTCTATATTTTTACGGATGGTAGTCGGTTGTTTGAGCAGTTGAATTTCTTAGTCCGTTCTGTATAAACTGTTCATTGATGTTGTCAAACAAGTTATTCGGGGAAATGAAAAGTCTTTTTATATCTTTATAGTTTTTTTTTCATTTGAGGCAATCTCAATTATTCTGATAATCCTTGTATCATTTTTGTGTTACAATCTATGATAATTACCAAGAGCTTCTTCAGAACTTGTTGGTCTGACAACTGCTTCACTAAATAATGTACTTTTTGAAAAAATTAAAATTCTGTGAGGCTGAGCTTACTAACCTAGTCGTATATGTTTAGATTTGGGTAGTTGTCTTACCCATCCCTTTTGTCATGTGTTAAAACATTGTGGTTGTTCCTGGTTGTTGTTTCTTTTTCAATCAAAGCTCATCTCATCATTTGCTTTCATAAACCCTTTGAATTTAAAATAGTGAACAATGTTGCTATCGTAATTGTCAGGTATACCATGGATGTATATAATATAACTAGATATTTTTATTAATACTTACACATTAACTTGTTTGGAATTTCTTAAACTTTTGGTCGGTGGAGTTGTTGGGTGTTCCCAACTTGTTAATTATTGCATTGGATAATAGGGAAGTTGTGGTTTCAGTTGTTAATTGTATGAAGCTAATGATAAGATAAGCCGGAAGGGGATGCGTCTTCGTTAGTTTTTGCGTGGGAGGTCTATTATAGACTTCCCATTTATGCCTTTTTTTTAAATTCATTTAAAGGGAGACATTGTAGAGCTTGAGGGGCAAGAGCATCACATCTCTGAAATTAAGGCTTATTTGCAACATACTTTCTTTTTCTGTTTTGATCGGTATATTATATTCCCTCCAGACTCCCTAATATTTTTTTTGCTTTTTGTCTATAGCTTTCGATATGTATATATAGGGGTGGCTAATGGCGGGTTGGGCAGGTCGGGTTAGGTTATGGTCAGTCCGGGTCCTGGTCGACCCATGTGACCCGTTATTTTACCATAAAAGTGAAACTATAGCTCTCTAATAAAAAAAATAAATATCTTTCACAAATCCTAACCTCTTTCTCTATCTAACTTGTTTTCTCAACATTCTCATTAAAAGTCTCTACATTTTTCTTTTTAAGAGAATTCATAACAGTTGATATAGTTGTTGACATGAATATGTGGAATTTGGCTCTAAGTCTTGCTTCAATTGAGCTTTAAAGCAAGAGTACACTTTCTGTTTTAACACAAATAAATCAAACTACACTTCAATCTTTCTAGTTAACTTGATAAATGAACATTTTATGAAGAAGAAAATGTACACAGAAAATAAAAGAAATAACGCTACATTTAGATAGACACGGCGATAAATAGTGCACATGGGTCATTCTCGCAATTATCGATCACCAAACTCATATCCACAGCATTGAAATTAAACAAGGCTCTAACTTTATTCATGAGACCCGAGCTTTGAAAAATAACATCCGTGGAACCCAATTCCACAACCCCATTTGTAGAGGGTATGCAAACAATAGTTTGCAAACCGAACACTTTCCCTTCCCGGGCTCTCTCACACTGTGAGAGTGAAAGCCTATCAGCTCCAGCAACCCAAACAGGAGCCGAATTGAACAAAGCCTGACCCGGAAGCCTGCTTCTGTTTACAAACGATTGAGTCATCGATACTAAAAACCAAGAAAAATACCCGATCCTCTCTCTATATATATATTAGTGACAGACCCTCTGTGCATGATAACTAATCAACAACGTTATATATATATATATATATATATATATATATATATATATATATATATATATATATATATATATATATATATATATATATATATATATTAGTTTTTTATGTGCCCATTAAAGAGGAACTCCCCTCTTTTTAAGTAGTAGAGATAGAGATCTTTAATTATTGGACTTTTTTTAAAATAATCGGCGAGATAATGACATATTTTAATTTAATCATCGAAAAATTAAAAAAATTAGACATAAACATCCGTTAAAAAACTATAAATTAAAATTTGAGTTTTCCCTGAATTGTTTGGTAAGCAGTAGAAGATGTCAGATGCTGAGTGGGTAGAGGAGGAGGTTGAGGAAGAAGAGAAAATAGTAGTAAAAGGGATGGGGTCATACAAGGGAAAGGTGAAAATGTTGAGCGGAGAGCCGTGGGAGGAGATGATGTTTCTGTGGGGTATCCAACAGTCACACACGCACACACACACACACACACACACACACAACCCTATCTCCGCCAATCGACAACATAGGATACATAATACATTAATATGTTATATTTCCCCAATACGTAATACATAATACATAATACATAATACATTAATATGTTATATTTACACATGTGGGTATTGTGTGCATATGGGAAAAAAAATTCAACTATTTTTAAATGCACGATATTCTCAGCTACTGACCCTTTCTACAGAATTAAAATATGCCATCGTTTATAGGATTCTAAAAATTGAAAACATTTGAAAAACACGAGTATTGGTAAAATAGTTGTAACAAAAGGAGAGAATATTGGCTCAGTTATGATGTTACTAAATCATATAGCCTCAATTAGACAAAATTTGTAAAAGTTAAGAATTTACAATTACAGCTTACTCCATTACATTACAAGATTGAGTGAATCACTGAAATATATTCAACAGTTGATAAAACTAATTCATTCCAATGCAAATACAGTGTTACTGAATCATACATCCTGATGTAGAAGTTGGCAATCATTTGTTGGTATATATTGACTATGCTAGCATAAACTCAATCGATTAAAGTTATAACTTATTATTAATAAATTAGCCATTAGGATTCATTATTTCATTTACTTTGACCCTTCCAAAATGATTTGGACATGCCTTCATCCTATATCCAAGCATAATCATTTCATAATTACAACCACTTTTAAGCAGCAATGAGGCTATATCCTACCACTGTGCAGCGTTGAATATCATGTACTTGTAATGTTACATATATTCATTTGATAATTGCAACCATTGGGCAACAATGACATGGTACTTTGGTCCATAAGACATGCTATCAACACTTTCTGGAAATGTCATTATAACCACTACTATTTTGATCCACTTTGTTATGTCTTATTTGTATGTCATTTCGGAGAGTAAAGGGCTGCTACTCGGATTTTTTTTTAATTACGCACGTGCACAATGCCATTTTTTGCAGAATAATATACGTTGCGTCTGTTGTATGTTCAATTTTACGTATTATGCCTTCTAGAAATTTTTCCTAATTACCCAGAAAATGATAGTGTGAACAGTGACGTGTTTTATTTTTTTTAAAATCCTTATTGAACATCATCTTGGAGTCGGATTTCAGTAGAGGTGGGAAGGATTTGATATGGGCTGATTATGGGCCTCACTATGTGAAGGTGAGAAAAGTTTGTAACCTTGAGCTTTTTACACCAAAGAGACTCAAGGCTCCTAGGCCAATTAGAAAATTTGAAGTTTCATCTATGGTTGAATCCATTTTCAAAGACTTCACCAATCTCATTTTTTGACATTTTAACTTTTTCATTCTTTTGTCATAGTAGGAACATTGTGATTAAAAATAAAAGTGGAATAGTAGTTAACGTCCCTTCTTTTGTTGTGACCTTTTGCGATTTTGTGTCCATCATTTTTTACTTTGGGTTATAATGTAGACACATCCGTTTGCATTTGTTAAGGTATAGCAACATGAAGTCAATGTTGTTGTTGTGGCACATATGAATGAATATAAAATCGCTTTCTTTAATGTTTTCCATTCGGATGTCAAACAAAAATTCCTTCGTCCCCTTTTCATTTTTTATCCTCATCATTTCCTTCTTTTCGCGACAATTTAATATTATTAAACTATTGTATTACATCCCCTTGCACAAAATACGATGATAATTTGAGAATATCTAGACTTAGGCTAAAAAGAATGGCGTTAGAGGGTGAAAACTCGAACCAGATCCCGTACCGCCCCGTGAGGGGCACCAACACCTCGCACGAGACCAATGTAACTCGTAGGAACTGACTGCGCGATCACGGGCTCCCGATTTGAGAATACAATGATAATTTGAGAATATCTAGACTTAGGCTTAAAAACATGGCGTTATAGGGTGAAAACCCGAAACAACCCCCGTACGACTCGGATAGTGGAACCAACACCTCACACGGGATCAATGTAACTAGTAAGAACTGACCTCGCGATCCCATGACCAATATATTGTCAATGTAAATTAAACTATGTCCATGTAATTTCTATTAACATGATGTACAATTAGTATGTGTTATGTGTATAAATTCAATTGTAATTCTATGTCGCCATATAATATAAAAAATTGAAAATAGATTTATTGATCAAGTGTTTCTTTTTTCTCTCTTATTTCAGGATCGCGTGGCATCAAAGAAGGCAAAGAAACAGAAGTAGTCTAGAAGATAAATTTGCAATGTAAGTCCTAATATTTTTTTAACTTTGATTTATTCATCTTTGACACTTTGTTTTTCTTCATTTTTGCAGGTTTTGCTAGCATTTTATCATGTTCATGGATAAGGAGATTTCACGGATGTTAGATATATATTTAGTATTAGGCTAGGGGTAGAACGTTAGTATATGAATATTGTACGTTTTGGACTTATGTATAATAATGTTAGGATATTAGTGGGGAACATTTTGGACTTATGGATATTGCTTTTTCGATGCTATAAATGTTGATATTTTTTTTGGATAATTGTATATAAAGGTTGATTAGTTAATATAAATAGTTCAAATTATGCGGTTTTGATAATTTGGTAGCATCATAACATGCCTAATATTTGTGAATTGGCAAATAATATTTGGCGATATTTTTCTATTTCTGTTGGCATAAATTTTGTAAAGAGTAAAGAAATACCGATGTTTTTTAGAGTGTGTGTCATACAAAAATTCCTACATTTTTAATTAAATGTGGCAGATTAGGATGTGGGTAAACAGATAGCCGACATTTTTAAAACGTCGGTACAAACGCCGGGTTAAATTTTTTCGACATTTATAGCAAACGTTGTGAATTCCCGACTGGGGAAACGCCGACATTAACTAAAAACGTCGGAATTTATTTTACCGACGTTTTTTTTTATTTACCAACATTTTTAAAACGTCGATTAATCCCAAAATTTTCGATGTATGTGAAGATTAAACGGTTAGGTGGGTTTCTCAAATATCTCTTTATTAGCTTGCCATATTATAAAAGAGAATATAGTTAAATATATTAAAAGCATATTTAATATAGTATAGTGATATTTTAATGGTAGATAATGTCTCAGAATATCTTTATATTATTTTAAATAAATAAAAATTAATATTAAATCAATATATAAAAACTATTATGAAATATATTGTTATGTTTAAAAGTATATAGAAAATAACGTAAAATTACCGTGAAACATTCAAGATGAACTCATCAAATAGATTAAAAAATCTTAATATGTAACATTAAGCATTTTATACAATATATGTCACGTCAAAATATACTTTAACAAACCTAATTAGCACAACATATTAATATCTATAGCTGAAAAACCAGTAAGTGTAAATATAGTGTGCTACTAATGCGTGAACAAAACATATAAGTTAAGAAACCTACTAAAGCATTTAAAACAATCGCACTCCAAAAATTCAAATAGGAAAATAATTTCCATTATACCCTTCATTCAATTATATCTAAAGTTTTCATTCAACTTACGAATATCTCCGTAAACCCTTTTATCCACCAAATACATGACTGCCAAAAATTTAAAAAAAAATATTTGAGAGATAGTAAAATACACTAACGCACTCAATATTTAAGAGATAACACTCAATATGAGGAGATAATTTTTCGTTACTAATAACACAATATTTTTGACTTTTTGTAGCTTCACTTCAAATGCCAACATTACATGGCTATTTATAGGATCCATCCAGATACATTAATCTATTACATTCAATATAAACATATCCCATTTAGACTTCGATACATGAATCTCCTAATACATGAACCAACTAAATGCAATCATTGACAAATATATATATATATATATATATATATATATATATATATATATATATGTGTGTGTGTGTGTGTGTGTGTGTGTGTGTGTGTGTGTGTGTGTGTGTGTGTCTATATTAATTTAGACAATACAAAATTAATAGATGGCTTAATAAAGTGTACATGTATCAATGTATGGGAGTGACAAATGTTGAAGTTGTGTTGTGATGACAACTTTAGGTATTATAGTATATAACTAAAGTTGACATCACAACACAGCTTCTACATTTGTCGCGCCTACACGACGACACATGTACACTTCATTAATATATTAGCCATTTATTAATTTTGTATTATCTAGATTAATATAGACACATATGTATTTGGTCAATGCATGCATTTAGTTGGTTCATATTTGTAGACACATATGTATTTGGTCAATACATATATTTAGTTGGTTCATGTATTAGGAGGTTCATGTATAAAATGTTAATGGGGTATGTTTAAACTATCAATTTAATCTTTTTCTGCTATATATATAACCATTATCACTCTCTACTTTTTTTTGTTTGATGTTTTCAATTTAACATCGATATGAATTTACCAGTGGCACAAATGAGGGATTATGAGAAAGATAATAGCACTTTATCCGGTGTGTGCGAGGAAAGAAACCTTAGACTGTCTAAGGAACAGTTGGGGGTGCTCCAAGACATGTTCAAGGTTAAAAACAGTCTCACTCCGATCAGTGGCATTTGTGGTAAATATCCCCTTAAATGAGGATGTTCGTTCTACTATGTTAAATATGTTTTCAACATGCCTTAACTATATTCTCTTTCATAATTTGATTCTTCAAAAAGTAACATTTTACGATGATGCAATGCGTGACCTTTAAGCTAGTATACTATAATTAGGGGAACAAGCACAATGATGTATTCCTCTAATCCTCCAATGTATGTGGAACTGGGGTCAATGTAATTTTAGTTAAATTGGTGGGTACTCACTCTCACGTAATATTAAAGGAAGGTAATGCTAAACATACCAAAAAACGTGAAAAATATTTCTACAAACTAAAATTATAAGATGAACAACAAAAACAAAGAGGAATTATTTAATAAGTGGGCCTTATACAACTTATTTTCATGGCTATCATTTTTAACAGGGCGCTTTTCATTTTAGTTCCAAACCAGTAATATATTTTTATTCTAATTCAGTTACATATTTTTTAGCACTAAAGACACTTAACTTTAATGCATACCTTATAATTTAGAGTATACACAAATTTAATACGTGTATATTACAAATATTCGTGGATGAATTATAAAATTCTACGAAAAAATTATAATTTTTTCTAAAAAATACAAAAAATTTATATACACAATAGAAAAAATAATGTTTTTTACAGAACAATCGTGTAAAGAATTATGGTCCTTAACCCAAAAAAAATTGTTGGCCTAGTAGTTAAGCAAAACGCATAAGTATTAAATACGTATAATTATTCGGTAGTGGGAGAGATTGGTCACTGGGAAGATCAGTTATGGACTTTTACACTTTAATTAGAGTAAAACAATTTGTTTACCGCTAATGTGGTTTTTAGACTAAACCCACATTTACATTAGATGCTCTTAGGTGATCTCCTAACATCTCTTCACTAGAGAAAACACACTAAAAAATGACACCATTGTTGACACTAGTTGGAATTATAAAGATGGTGGTGAATTGATTAAAGGTTAAAAGTAAATCTATGTGAAGACACCTTTTTTAACACACTGATGAATCTTTAATGTTTGGTAGTGTAACATCCTGCATATTTTGTCATTTAGGATAAACAAGCCACGAATCAAAATTATGTCGGTCATTAAAATTTAATATCATTCTTAGCATGTGATAGAAATATGAGACATTAAATACTTTTTACACAATAAATTAAGATAATCCAACAAATATAAATCATTCACCACACTACAATCCATCACAATGTTAAACTCCAATAATAAATATCAATTCTAAATATAATAAAACTTAGATGAAATGAAGTCACTATATAAAATTCTCTCAAACTAAAAACCATAAACAACTGTGGAGTCAAATGACCCATCAAATTTATAACAATTGTCTCATAAGTAAAACGAATGGAAAGAAAACTAAACTAATGCAATAAATAAATCTCTAGTTGCAAGTCCCACTAAACTCTAAAAGTATACAGCTACCAAAAATCAACAGTGACGGGTAAGGACTCATCGCAAGAATACTAGTTACTCTTCCCAAATAGGACCCACAATTATAATCATAAGCATTATAAGAGATAAATATCATAATAGATAATTAATTAAGCAATACTAATAACGATGCGAGAATTGTAAAACTATAGCAACTACCAACAAAAGGTAAACCATCTCACTATCTAAGTCAAATTAGGTTTATTTTAACATTAGTTATATCTCATTTTATCATCTTACTCAATTCATTTGTCTTTCTCAATATCAATCATATTCCCGATTCAATACGATTATAGCTAGTTTTCCTTTCTATTGGTACTACACATACTCATGTTTCACTAAACATCTTAACATATCATATCCACGTCCATCACTATATCCCGTCGGCCCAATTTTCGTTAACCCGCACATACCGTGAAGTTCCTCACACATGACACATCACTGCGTTCAGTTACCCTAGGTTTCAAAAATCTTCATAATGGTCGGACCACACTAGACAATACACATACTCATGATGCCAACACAAACATCCAAAGTAACAAATACAATATGGGTCCGTAATCATCGTAATGGATAACCTACCCACACTCGCACATAAAATGGAACACATATATTCATCTTTAATGCCCGTTTGTTATCTTATGTATTAATCATCTTTTATATATCATGCTTTCATTGTTACATCTATCCCCCACATATAATTTGGGCATCACAACTATAATCCATACCTAATTCCACACTTACAGATCATCGGACCATAAGTATCATCTAATACCTCACCTAGGAAGAATACCAAAAACAAAATTGTCATCTAGCCTCACGTCTATGATAAAACAACATTACAACATACTACCTAGTCCCATACCTAGGAAATATTGACAAATACAATCGAACACTCCCTAGTCCCATACTTAGAAATCATCACAATAATTTAATATGCAAAATCTCTAGTCCCGTACCAAGAAAGTGACATACTAATTCAAGTTTGATGATATAACTACCCATGTAAATCCTAACATCCAAACAATATCAACTTATTAACACAAACAATTACTACAACATAACAACATAACAACGTACTACCTAGTCCCATACCTAGGAAATACCAGCAAATACAATCGAACACTCCCTAGTACCATACTTAGAAATCATCACAATAATTTAATATGCAAAATCTCTAGTCCCGTACCAAGAAAGTGACAAACTAATTCAAGTTTGATGATATAACTACCCATGTAAATCCTAACATCCCAACAGTATCAACTTATTAACACAAACAATTACTACAATAATTACATTTTTAATCTAACGTTACAATTATTTATTTCATAATTATACATATCCAATAAACCCTTTATATCATGTAGCAAGCGAGTTTTACAAATTACGCAAACAATTTGTCCGAATTTAATATTTCAATATGAGTATTGATTAATCGAATTAAATCGAAAACTGGTTCAAACATGCGTGCTAACAATTTTTTATAATAAAACAATACATTATACATTATATTAATCGTATACGCCATTTTATAAATCAACACATATCATCGAATTAGATATTTTAATTGACGTATGATTCGTCCCAACAACCAAAAATAAAAAAAGTACAATCATCTTAACATGGAGTATTTCGAGTATTAAATCCTATTTTAGAGTTAATAAAAATCATATTTATAATTAGGTTATCACTTTTCCTAAATAGGTTGTTAATCGTATAAAGAAAATATGCGCATTTAATGTTTAGGAAACATTTAAATCAAATAATACTTAAGGACAATAATAGTGATATTCTTGCCTGGAAAAAGATATTCTGAAAATTTTAAGTGTACAGTTGCGTTCGCCTCACGAAAATAAGCAACTTTGCTTTATGACCTTCTTCAAAATATTAATGTAAAACTTCCCAAAATAAGGTTAAAATTTTGTTTTAATGGAGGTTTAGGGTTGAAAATAAGGGTGTTTTAGCTTTTTCCATTGTTATGAGGGAAACACTTTGAAAAAGTATGATTGTTGAAAAAAAATCCTAGTGTCATACACTTTTTAAAAACTAAGCTAAATGAGTCTTAAACAAAAATAAAATCAATAACACAAGCAACAAATCAAACCAAACCCATAATAACAAACCAACAACATTCAGCTTTCTGATCCTTACACACACTCCTATGTACTACTGAGCCGATCATCATTTGTTTTAAACAAACTGTAGACACCTTATTCTGTTACCCCTTAACTCTCCTTAGGTCCCTAGTACCTCCACTCATCACCGCAAACCCAGGTCATGTCCCGAGCACTGACCTGGAAGCCATCGGGCACATCCCGGCTCGATTTGATCAAAAGTCAAACTCTTCATCTCGACCGAGACTGAATGAATCTTCGAAGGGCACTAAAAACCCTTTCCAACGGTCCACCCCGTGCACGATTTTGACTTACCATGCGGACGAACGATCCGTTTGCGTCCGAAGCCCAACCTAAAGGCCACCAGGCGCTCCCGAGCTCTGTTTGACCTAAGTCAACTTTTCAGCTCAACCGAGACTGAATGAATCTTCAAAGGGAACTGAATACCCTTTCCAATGGTCCATCCCATGCGTGATTTCGACTTTCCATGCGGATGAACGATCCGTTTGACTTCGGGAGGCCACCGAGCGCTTCCCGAGCCCGGTTGACCAAAGTCAACTCTCCAAGCCGGGTCAATAGGAATGTCTAAGTACATCTCCTAACCTTTCCAATGGTATACCCCGTGCACGATTCGACTTACCATGTGGACGAACGATCCATTTGAGTCCGAATAATCTCCCGTCCAGCGGACCGACAAACACTTCCGAGCCACATTTGACCCAAAGTCAACTCCCGAACTTGGGAGCAGTCCAAAGGACTTTCGAAGGTCTCTAAAATACCTTTCCAACGGTATACCCCGTACACGATTCTGACCAACGATTTGCCCTCGGCGGCCAATTTTCCGAAAAAGCCTGAAGCGCACTGCCAAATGGCAGGTCCCAGACCCTGCCTATCGGCACCTGCCGATAGGTAGTGCCATGGCAATGCCGATCGGTAGACCCCTGGGCCTATATAATGAGGCCTTGGCCTCATTTGCAAGGAGAGCCCAGATCTAATAAAAATCTCTCTAAACGAATCCCAGAAACCTCTCTCGAAGGCAGCGTGATTTCAACTTCCAAATCCCTTTTTTACTTCCACTTTTCATCATCCTTTTCATCAAACTTGGTGAATTAACCACTTTTCATCATCATTCAAAGTGCAAGGGCTGCTCTCCAACATTCAAGATCAAGCTCAAGATCTTCAAGAAAGTCCAACTTTCTCAAACTCTCTCCTAAATTCTCTTAAATTTGCAATAACTTGTTTTCTTACTTAGCACTTTAATTATCTTTTTCACATATCCTACCAATACTTTTTATCTAGTATTATTGCATATCTCCTATTTTCATATAAATAAAACCCAAAAAAATAAGAAAAAGAGGGTTTGCTCATAAATTCCAAATAGGGATTCCCACACTTTTTCCACACTCTTCTCACAACTAAAACACTTTTTTTTACACACACACACACATTTACAAATAAGAGATTTCTCCATTTGGATTTATGGGTTAAACCCCACCCCTCATTTTTTATGCGAACTACGTGGACTTTGATGCCTTTATAGGCTACGTAGGCGTCTCGGGGTAAAACCCGAGACTCGAGTCCTTTTCTCACTTTTTCTCTTATTTTCTCTCTTCTATTTATCTCATTTCTATTATATTCTATACATTCGTTCTTAGTGGCGTATTATTCCACATGCGTTATCGTTCCCTTATAACAATCAAAGCAAGGGTAATCGCACAAATCCTATTTTCTACATTAATCTCACATTCCTACGGATGACTCGCTTTATCTTTTCCATGATACAAGTCGAGGATTCCTACCTCCATTCTATATATACACATGCACACATATCACGGGGGGAAATATAAAGGAAAATAGAAAATATCCATGAGAGATCGAAATGGCGAAATGGGTGCCTAACACCTTTCCATTTCGTAAATAAGCCTCCGAACCCTTCTCGAATCATTTTGGTTTCGCACGCACCAGTATGTCTTTGGATGCCATCCTTCGGGGTGGCTTCCCCTTTTTCTTTTGTCTCTTTTGATTAAAATAGACTGGCGACTCTGAGTCTTTCTACATTTTCACACCTCACAAATTGACGCCGGCCGAAGCGCTCTCCCAAGAGAGGGGATGCACGGGACCCGAAGGATCCTTTCTCCCTCCGTGGAGGGGATCGGGGATGGCCACAGTGGCGACTCTGCTGGGGAAGCGTGTTATATTTTGAGGGCTTGACTCTGTTTACATGGATGTTATATTTGTTTATATTTCCCCCATATCTGCATGTTCCCCTTTCTCATATGTGTATCCCATGCTTATGGTTATATTCACACACTTGTAGAAAATTCTCCATGTACACTTCTCACCACGTGCACCTAGGATCACATGTATATCCCCATGTTGCACGCATCACCCATCCATACTTGGTGTACCTTTTGGGGTACTTGTACTTGGCTCCCTGTTTTGGCATAATCAAGAAAGGCATTCTCATCATAAGATACTAATAAGAGAATCATGCATGATTCACACGATATCACCAGAGAGCATTGCTATTTACCAAATTTTACCCCGTAACTGGAGGGTCACTTCGTGATGGGCGCTGGTCCGGCAGGTCGCAGTTAGCCTAAGCGATATGACTCTCACCTTCCATTGGCCAAGTACCTTCGACGTATATCGAAAGGTTCCCCCGCATCGTACCGCTTGACCGAAGTCATGACGGGAGGTATATCGCAGGGAATTCATTCACGTACGCCGAGTATATCGAATTCGCTCTCACATGTATCGTCCCCACGAGGTATATGGTGAGGCAATTCACATACACTCAGGTATATCAAATGGCTTGTCCACACGTACCGATTGCCTGCAAGAGCAAGACGTATATCGTGGAAGTCACGCCAAAGGGGGGAACCCATGTCGATTCACCCAACCAACTGCATACCCGCATATAGGTGTCAAACCTAGGACACGCACTTCATATTGCCGGTTTTAACCCGAAACTCTGTCAAAATTTCTGGTCGTCCTGCCACCCAATTTTCGTGCATTTTTAAAACGGGACCCTATCCGCGAGCCCGGTTACAATTCCAAACGTAGCTTTACATATATTAAGACCCCCCACTTTTCCAGGCTCGGGTCCCGTCCGGCATTGCATTTAGGAGAATTAAATACAAGTGAGAACATAATAATCATAATAATCATGTTGAGTTTCGTCTCCAAAAAAAAAAAACATTTCTCCCTTCTTTATTAAAAATCCAAAAACATTTCTCCGTTATTTATTAAAAATCCAAAAATATTTCTCCCTTATTTATTAAAAATCCAAAAATAGTTTCTTCCCTTTTTTTTCTTTCTCAAAAATAGATCTCATCCTACGCCTTCTCAGGTCGATTGCAAGCCCTTGTCCTGGCTCCCTATTGGCTTCGGTCTTCAGTCAAATCACCCCAGAGTTTCATCCGCTCCTCTACTACTTCTTACGAGTTCGGAACCCATCCATCTTCCGTGGAGAATGCAGATCAAGCACCAGTCATACAACCGGATCTGCCGACAGTCCTAGCTCAGCTCGTGGCCAAGATTGACAACTTCCAGGCTGAGGTCCGAGAAATGCAACGAAACCAAGTCCCTATTCCTCAAGAGTTCGAGGCCCTGTTCCCTCGTGATATGGGTCCACCCGAGCCCATCTGGGTCCCAGAAGAATATCATCACGCTCCACGTACCCCTCCTGCCAATGGGCCGCCGCCTGCCCAGCTTCCAATGCCAAACATTGCCCAGCATGTGGCTAACCTGCCTATGGTCATTGATCCAAAGGAGGAGGAGTTGAACAAAGTCAAAGAAGATCTTAAGATGCTCACTAAGAAGTTCGACCAAGTCCGAATCTCTGGTAATTACATGGACTACACCCATATGTCTCCTTATCCTAAAGCAAGGTTACCCGAGAAGTTCAAGATGCCAAATATCGAGAAGTTCGGAGGGAGTGGACCCCCAATTGTTCATCTTCGCAGTTATCATCATTCCATGACTCTCCTAGGGTCTTCGGAAGAGGTGATGGCCCAACTGTTTCAGCAAACTTTGAAGGATAGTGCCCTCCGATGGTTTTTATCTCTTGAGGAATCCAGAATCCGTAACTGGGAGGATGTAGCCCGAGAATTCATGTCGCAGTACAAATACAACGAAGAGCTCGAGGTCACCCGCCGTGATTTAGAGATGCTCAAACAAAACTCTGTAGAATCCGTCAGTAACTTTATAGCCCGATGGAGGGAAAAAGCAGCTACCATGACCAATCGGCCATCTGAGGAAGAACAAGTCAACATAGTGAAGAAGAATTTCTTGCCCCATGTCCGAGAAACCATGGGAGGACAATACTACCCCCACTTTTGAGCTCTCAGAGAAGCAGGAGTAGAAATTGAGGAAAGTCTTGCCAAAACAGAAGTTGAAACGAAGAAGATGTCCGGACAGTTCACCCCTAGAAAGTATAATAAGCCTGCCAATGCTACAGTCTCAACCATCAACAACATCTCTCAACCAACCACATCATGGGCACCAGAAAGTTGCCCTGCCCCCGTCCGAAGGGAATACATTGAGCTTCATGCTCCTCTCTCCAAAGTTTACCAAGCCCTGTTAAGCTGAAACCTCATTAAGCCCTTGGATCCACGGCCATTGCCAAATCCACTCCCAAGAAACTTCAAGACTGACGCTCATTGTGCCTTTCACCAAACAGCTGGTCATACCACCGACCAATGCTTCCACCTTCGAAACATAATCCAAGATCTCATCGATCGGGGTACCATCTCCCCACCAGCCAATCCTAAGCCAAACACTACTCATAACCCCCTACCAAATCACACCAATGCCATTTTCTTGGAAGAAAACCCAAATTTCGATCCATCAACCCAAATCACACCCCTATACCCTCCTAAACCTCTTCAAAGTTGCCCATATTTCCTCCTACACCCTACTAGCCTCGCTGATCAAGCACTGTCACTCCTTACCAGAGCATCCATCACTGTCCGTACCCGTTCTGAAAGTGGAAGTATGGAATTGTCAGAGATATTGAATCAACTCCTAGAGTTCGGGCTAAAATTTCCCTCACAGATGATTATCGATTGCCAGAGGTTCAGCGCGCTATTTTTGGAAGCACGGAAATGGGCCCGAGAATTCGATAGTTGGGTGGTACCAATCGATGAAGTCAGCTTAGAGGATGTTGTCCAAATCATGGCAGAAGCATTCAGGCAAACCAACAACATTTGCAGTATCACCGGGTTACTTGACACTTTGAAGCTACAAAGGAGCTTGGTCCCTTCAATCACACATATCCCCACAGAATGGGAAGGCCTATATGAGGAAGCCGTTGAAGTTGTGGAATGCATTGACTTCACGAGGGAAAATAGAATTGTTTCCACGGGATGGGGGGAAGAATTCAAAGATTCAAATGAAGAACAAGCTTCAGGAAGAACTGGCCCAGTAGCCGACATATGTGGGATGATATCGTTTGAAGAACTCCTCGGAGAATTAGACAGAGTATCAGAGTAGCCTGAGATCGATGAAGAAACTGGATTTAAGTTTTTCCCTTCTTCAGTAAATCACATGACCAGATCTGGGAGACATTACCAAGTTCCAAGCTCGCTACCACCAAATGATAAGGGGAAGGGCGTTAAAAACCTTCCTATGCCAGAAATGACCATCGAGGAGAGCAAGATCCTCAATCAACTCAATAAAACTCAAGCTAACATCACTCTATGGGGGCTTTTCATGTCTTCCCAGCTGCACAGAAATGCTTTAATCAAGTTGCTCACCCATAGTTCCTCCTTCTACCACACCAGAAGAAGCGGTAAATTTGGTCGGGTCCTTGACCTCCACCCGAATGCTGTCATTTTCTGAAGAGGAAATCCCCAAAATTGGGTCGAATCACAATCATGCACTCAACATCTCCATCGAAGTTATGGGGAAGGTTGTACCGCTTTCGCTCGTTGATAATGGATCCGCTTTGAATGTCTGCCCACTGAGAGCCTTCAAATGTTTAGGCCTAAAAGAAAGTGACCTTTCTCCAACCTCCGCTGCCGTGCGTGCCTACGATAATACCCGTCGGGAGGTGATGGGATCCATAAAACTTATAATAGGGGTAGGACCTATAAACCCTATCGTCTAATTCCAAGTCATTGATATCCCGGCCTGTTTCAACCTGTTGCTCGGACGACCCTGGATCCACGGTATAAAGGGTGTCTCTTCCTCATTCCATCAGAAATTGAATTTCTTCGCCGATGGACGAGTCATCACCATTTTGGGCGACGATGAAAATGCCGAGAGTGCAAGCACCAGCAGTCCAATTTTTGGGATACAGCATGGGTCAAATGATATGCTCCTATCAGGATTTCGAGTTGAGCCATCCCTACTCCCGGTAGGGGACGGTTTCAAAGAAAGGGTTTGTCCAGAATATGACCCTCATGGCAATGTTAATGTGTTTCAGATGTTCAGAAACATGCACTTCATGCCCGGACTGGGGCTAGGACAAAGGCAGCAGGGGATACTTGAGCCCATCGAACTGAAGAAATCTTTCCCTCCTTGCGGCTTGGGGTATCAACCATCATAACCAGAGCTCAGAATGATCCGCCAGATTCGATCAAAGAAAGGGTTAGACTGCAGCCGAAATATCTCGGGAGACTCTTTAAATGGACGATTCATCAAAGAGGGCGAGGATTTTCCCTTTTTCGGTTTTCCAGAACCATGGTATGACCACATAAATAAGAAGATGAAGCCTGGAATGGAGATCTTTTTCCAAGACAGCTACCCATGGGCCAAAAATTTCCCACACCACGTGCAACCGCTCATCAAAGATATCGAAAAAATTGAGGAAAGTGATTTCGAAGATTCCTTCAACTTGCAGACACTGGGGATGGCACTCTGCATGGTTCATTCAGGCACCACATCACTGGACCCCTCTCATCTGATCAAGGCTGTGGATACACCTATCCTCAACTGGCATGCTGCGCCAGCTCTACCTCTTGAAACCTCCCCTAACCCAAATATTTACCCTATTTCATCTACTGTTGTCTATCCTTGCTCAAATGTAATCGAGACCTCTTTTGATGAGGTTCTCAATGCTGTTTTTCCTATCAATGAAATAAATGAAGATTTTAAGTATCTTGCTATGCCTTACATTAATTGTTTAGATTCTAATCAAACTTTTGATGATGATGATTTTACAAATGAACAATTCTTAACTGATTTAAATAAGGTTAATAATAAACAACATAACCGCGTTCAAGTTAATGAAGAAGAGACTGTTGTTATTAATCTCAGTTCTAGTAGCCAGCTGCGTGAGATTAGGATAGGGGACACCCTTGACGAGCATGAGTGCGCACAACTTGAAGAATTGCTAAAGGAGTTCGTGGATGTCTTCGCATGGTCCTACGACGATATGCCTGGTATTGATCCTGAAATAGCTCAGCATGAGATCTCCACTCTCCCAGATTACAAGCCGATTAAACAAAAGTTAATAAAGCTCCACACCGAATGGTAGCTCAAAGTCAAAGAAAAGTGGTCAAACAGTTGAACGTAGGTTTCATTCGAGTAATCGAATATCCCATGTGGCTAGCCAACATTGTACCTGTGCCAAAATCAGGAGGGAAGATTCGAATGTGTGTGGATTACCGAGATTTAAACAAAGCTTCTCCAAAGGATGATTATCCGCTACCCAATATCGACATGATCGTGGAGAACACAGCCAGTCATGCTCTCAAGTCATTCGTCGACGGGTTTGCCGGATACAACCAAATCAAGATGCACCCCGACCACCAAGAGAAAACCGCATTCATCACCCCATGGGGGACCTTTTGCTACATCGTTATGCCATTTGGCCTCAAGAATACTGGGGCTACCTACCAAAGGGCTGCCACAACCATCCTGCACGATCTGATTCACAAAGAGGTCGAGGTTTACGTGGATGATATGATTATCAAGTCCAAAACTAGAGAATGTCATGCTCCTGCTCTCTGAAAGTTCTTCGAACGACTGCGACAGTATTAGATGAGACTCAATCCACAGAAATACGTCTTCGGCGTTACAAAGGGAAAACTCTTAGGATTCATGGTTAGTGAGAAGGGGATAGAAGCAGATTTCGCCAGGCTGAAAGCCATACTTAAGATGCCACCTCCCCGAGCAGAGAAAGAAGTCTGAGGTTTTCTTGGGAAATTACTATATATCAGCCGGTTCAACAGCCAGCTAACCTCCACCTGCGAACCTATCTTCAAGCTCCTCCGAAAGGATTCAACCAAGGATTGGAACGAGGCCTGCCAAGAAGATTTTGACCGAATCAAACAATACCTGACCCAACCTCCAATTCTCATGCCACCATAGCCTGGTCTCCTTTTGCTCCTATACCTAACCATAACCGACACTGCAGCTGGGGCTTTGTTAGCCCAATACCTTGAAGACTCCCGCAAAGAAAGAACCATCTATTATGCCAGTCGCAAATTATTCGGGTATGAGGTCAACTACACTGCTTTAGAAAAGGCATGTGTCGCCCTTGTCTGGGTCACCCAAAAGTTACGATACTACATGCTCGCCTTCCCCATTAAGCTTGTATCCCGAATGGATCCCATCAATACCTGCTCGAGAAACCCGCCTTATCTAGTCGAATGGCCCAATGGTTGATGCTCCTAATCGAGTTCGATATCGTGTACGTCACACAGAAAGCCGTTAAAGGAAGAGCCATCTCTGACTACCTCACTGACTACCCTGTAGAAGAAACAGATGTCTGGATCTCCGAATTCCCAAATGAAAATCTCCTCTGCACCACTCAAGACTGCCCCCGATGGAAAATGTTCTTCGATGGCGTTACCAACAAAAAGGGATATGGCATTGGGATACTTCTGGTCGCCCCAGATGACTCTCATACTCCCATCGTCATCAAGTTGAATTTCCCATGCACCAATAACATGAAGAAATACGAGGCATGCACAGTGGGCCTCAAGTTCGCTCTCAAGAAAGGTATTCAATACCTTGATGTATTTGGGGATTCTGCCCTCATCATCGGTCAAGTGCTTAGAAAGTGGAAAGTCAAGGATGAAAAGCTCCAACCCTTTCATGCCCAATTAGAAGAGTTAGCCTCCCAATTCTGAGATATCACCTTCCATTACCTACCCCGAGAAAAGAATAACCTAGCTGATGCCCTCGCTACTTTGGCCTCCATGGTCGACATGCCCGACGGAATAACAATGACCCCTTCCTAGTTCAAAAGAAAAACAAACCGACCCATTGCTACCATATTGAGCTTGTCTCCACAGAAGACCCCGAACTAGCCGATTGCTGGTACTATGATATATGGTGCCTCCTCAAACATGGTAGGTATCCCAAGGGTGCCAACAAGAATGACCTACCCTCCGAAGGCTGGCCACCCAGTACATCATCTGTCATAAAGCACTACTCAAGAGGAATTTTGATGGAACTCATTTGCACTATATTGCAGGGGCTGACATTGAAAAGATAATGCAAAAAATCCACAGCGGGGAATGCAGGCCCCACATAAACGGTCACATGATTGCCAAGAAGATCATCCAACAGGGCTACTATTGGACCACCATGGCCCAGGATTGCACCGCCTATGTTCGGAGATACCCTAAATGCCAACAGTTCTCCAACCTCCAACACCTACCTCCGCGGGAATTATACAATATGACTTCTCCCTGGCCGTTCTCCACCTGGGGTATCGACATCATATGGAAGGTTATGCCAAAGGCTTCAAATGGGCATGAGTTCATCCTAGTTGCCATTGATTACTTCACCAAATGGGTCGAAGCTGAGTCACACGTAGCATTAAATGCTAAGAAGGTGGCCAAATTCAGCAAGAAAATTATCATCTACCGATATGGGGTCCCGCACGAGCTAGTGTCAGATAACGGGTTACACTTCGAGGCAGAAGTCACAGAAGTTATCAAAGAGTATGGGATTCAGAGACACAAATCTTCTCCCTACCGACCTCAGACCAATGGTGCAGTTGAGGCCACAAATAAAAACCTCAAAGCCATCATCATCAAGATGACCAAAAGTTATAGGGATTGGGCTGACCGGATCCCGTACGCCCTCTGGGGCTATCAAACCTCAATCCGAACCTCTACTAGGGCTACCCCTTACTCCCTGGTCTACGGCATGGAGGCAGTCCTACCTGTGGAGCTGGAAATACCCTCGCTACGCGTCATGCTCGAAAGCAAGGTTAGTGAAGAAGACTGGTGACAAAGCCGTATTGATGAGCTAGCCCTTCTAGATGAAAGGAGATTGAAGGCTCTATACCACATACAAGGGTACCATCGCCGAATAGCGCGTTCATTCAACAAGAAAGTTAAGGACTATGGTGTCCGGGAGGGGGATTTAGCCCTCAAGGAGATGATAGAACCCGTCTGGGACCCCAGAGGAAAATTCAAGCCCAATTAGAGCGGCCCTTACATTGTGAAGAAGATCTTGTCTGGCGGTGCCGCCATGCTCACTGACCTGGATGGGGAAGAGATGGCTCGTCCAGTCAATCTGGACCGTCTCAAGAAATTCTACCCCTAGTCCGAAATCTCGGCGCGCTACGACTCTTCTCATCCCCCTTTTATTCTAAAAAAAACTCTTTATTTCCCTCTACCCAGAACCACGTGGGCCTGATCCTCTACAAAAACTATTTTAAAACTTTTTCAAAAAAAAATCGGAGGTACGTAGGCAGCTCATACTCCTCACATGAGTGCGGCCCTTTTCTTTTTCATTAAATACTATTCTTTTCTTACCTCCGAGAACGTTAGTTCATTCTAAACATCTACTTGAATAAAAGGATTATGTATGCTTTAGCGATCGGTATAGATAATTCAAAATACAAAATTCATCGAAAGGCACAGCTGGATGATCAGAAACTTATTTATTTCATTAATAAGAAACCATAGTACATATTACATAAGAAAAAGGAACAGATGAATCCCTTCCCCCTACTACCATAAAAAACAGATAAAATCCCCCACATCTGTTACACAAATAAACTCCCCAGGAGTCCTACCCACAGCTACCCGAAGAGCCTGTACCCTCATCATCTGCATCCTGAGGATCCCAAGTTTCCCCTGCCTGAATAGAGTGCCTCAAACACTCCATGGACCGATGAGCCTTAATAATCTTCGAAAAGACCACAACACCCCCTTTCATGGAGTCAGATAAAATAAACCACCTTTGACCAGTCTCTACTGCCAACATCTTGCTGACTACTTTCCTCCACAACCACTTCATATAATCTTTGGGGACATGGCAAACCTTCCCGACAGACTGAGAGGGACGGGTCGACGGACGCCTATTTTCCCACAGAGATCCAAGCAACAGACGCAAGCGCTCTGTCAAATCTTCTGACGAAAAGAAATTTGAGGTCCGAGGGGGTACGACCTGCGCCCAGCCAAATTGACGCAGAAGCCGCCAAGGGAAATAAAAAGAGGTCTGTCTGAGACCAACCAGCCACACATATGAATACTCTCCTAGCTCCAGAACTGGCTGCAACTGTCCCCACCAAGGCACTGACCAATATAGCCCACGAGCCCCATACTCCACAAACCAATTCTCCCAGTTCTCAACATACAGGCCAACACGGATGAAGTAGCGTGAAAAGAAGTTGGGTACAGCCGATAAAGGATATTATGGAGGAGTTAACAAGTGGAATCTTTCAGACAACCACATGAACAACATCATAGGGCTACCCCTCAAAAAGTCAGAACGACCTTCTCCCCAGGCATCCAGGCCATTCAGAGTCTCCACCAATATCACCGTCGCGGGATTGCGATGGTATGACATCCATGAAGTAATGGCTGTAAGTTATGGGTCCACTCGCACCTCCCCAGTCACCAACAATAATTTTGAAACCAGGCCCAGAACAACGGCTCCAGCATGACCAGCATCACCTACTTCCCACAAATGCACGGGTTGCAACACCATCGGGAGGGAGATCATTCCTCCAGCAACTAACAATCTAGCCGCCGAAGGCGAGATATGAAGAAGCCCGACCAACAAATCCCTAGGAGAGCGGTAAAATTCGGGTAAAGCCGCGGCAACACTGGGATTCACACCTAGTATAGCGGAAAATTCCTCATAGGTATGACAAACTTCTTCCAACCCAAAGCGGAATACATGGTCTTCGGGGTACCAAAATTGTACTGCCGCCATCAGCATATTCCACTCAATAGGTCGATTACGCCACAAGGAAACTCGACGCATGTTGAAAGCATCATAGTCGACATTATAAGAGCACATGGCTTCCAAGGCTTCAAGGTAATTGACAAACTCGGTGCTACCAGGGAGAGACATCTTGTAGGGCAAAGAAGTAGTAGGAAAGTAGATAAGGATGCAAAGGTGTGAGGAAAACACTCCACGCTTCCCCTTTTTTATACTTGAGAACTCTAACAAAAGACATAATACCTGCAGAAATCGGAGAGAATCCTACCCCACAAGGTACTAAAGGCTGAAGAGGGTACCAATCAAAGCTTTTAATTGATAGGACTGGATTGAAGTGCCGATAGGCAGGCCAGGGTGATTGCCGATCGGCAACCCCCCCCCCCCCCCCATTTTTGGAAATTTCCTCCATTCCTCTTTTGTCAAATCAGAAAACTCAATAAAAATAAATTGATATTCTCAAAAGAATTTCAAGAATTCTGTTTTCTCCTTGTGGGATTCCCTTTTTTTAAAATAAAACAGCTTCCCTTTGAAAAATTCCAAAATACTCCTGTTTTTACGGTCTCAGCAACAAAGTAAAAAAGCGCATGCATTCATTCATCATTAAAATAAAAAAAATAGTCAAAAACTACATTGCATTGCATATATCTGTTTTCTGTGTTACCTCATTTATGCAGGAAATAAAGAAAAAGCCAAAAACAATGGGACTCAGCCCGAACCCACACTCTCTCTCTCTCTCTCTCTCAAGAGCTTCCACCCCTGCGACGCGCTCTCTTCCCCCTACGACGAGACGACGCGCCCCCACTACCCGACCCAGAGCCTTCACCGGACAAGGCTGGCGGCACCAAGTAAGAAGGAACGGGGACAACATCCCGAATGTGGACAGTCGCCGATGATATCCAGTCTCTCAGCCAAGTGGTCGACACCCAGATTTGCTACAAGGAAAAGACAGAATTAGTATCAAATAAAAGAAGTCAAAAAGAGGAAAAGGACAGAAAGGTTTACCGCAGGACGAAGGACCTCCTGTGTCAAACCCAGCTCCTCCGGATCCATCGCGAGGGGACGGTGCAGCATCGGCACTATCCCTCCATCAGCCCGCCGAATGTTGTACGAAGGAGTGTGCAGCCGAACAAAAGGGACCTCCGATGTCGCCTCCGCCGCAGGTGCCGACGGACCACCACCACTGTGGGAAGACCCCACCGCCCGACTCGAACCAGTAGGAGGGAAAGGCAAGGCATCATGTATACTGGGCGCCATCAACCAGATCATCACAAAATCCATATAGTCATACGGCACAGCCGTATCAGTGTACAATGCATAGGACTCGCCAATCATCGCCGTGATCCTCTCATCCTCCAACAGTTGTCGCTCCCGCCTCATAGACGTGGGAGGCTGCGCGGGTGGCACCACCACCTCCTCTTTAGCAATCTGATGAATCACCCTCTCCCCGAGGTACCAGGAATGGTCGAACTCATGCGCCAACAAACGCCTCATCTGCGCATTCACCCCAGTCATCCCCGTATCCTGAATGGCTGTCCCCCATGGATAAAAGGTCACCTGAAAATCCCCAAGCAGGCATTGAGTCAATACAAGATCAGAAGGTGCAAAAACTAAGACTGAAAAGGAAAGGACCTTACCCGACCACTAGTCAGGTCATTCAAGACCTGACGCACCGCCTCTAGGGAGAGAGATCCCTTCGACTACCGGTTGGCCTTACGCCATCGATACAGTCGGCAGAAGTCCCCAACGGTGTCGTCCTTTAGAGCAATCAGCGGGGTGTTGCACCCAATCACCTCATAGAACCACGTCTGAATTCACAAGCAAAAAGAGATGCATAAAGAAAATGCGAATGCATGAAAGGAAAATGCGAATGCATGAAAATAAAATGTGAATGCATGAAAGGAAAATGCGAATGCATGAAATGAAAATGCGCAAAGTAAAGAATACCTCAAGGAGATACGTGGCTCCAGTAAAGGTCTGTCGGCAGCACCGACTAAATGCATCCAAAGAAGAGTAAAGGGTCGCCAAGGTCAGACTCCCCCAATCATAGAAAGGGATGTTCGAAAACATCCTCAAGTACGGCAGAAACCACAAATGGACGACGTCGTCGCTCGACGCCACCATGAAACCTCCCAACACCAACAAGATGAATAACCGGGCCATCTGCCTCACTTGCAGCCCGTCCTCCACATCAACCACCCTGCTCAGCAAAACATCCTTCAGCAAGGACAGCCGGATAGAATCTCCAGAAACTATCCTCCTCACATCACCAAGTGCCGCATGCACCACCTCCGGCCTCACCCGCAAGGAGCGATCCAAAAGTCTGTGCCACTGCCGAATGGCACCCCTCAGTCTATGCCGGCCGTCACCCCCCTTAAAATTTCGTACAGAAATTCCCAGAAAATACCAAAAAACCCTAAAAAATTCTCAGAAAATTCCAAAAAATCCTCAGGAGGATTTAGAACATTTTCATCAAGAAAATTTTGCACTCCTTCAGGCGAAACCTCTTTTTCCCCAACAGAACCCTCAAAATGACCTCTCGAGAAATGCGCCCAGACAACCTAATCGTCTCCTCAGCAGAGTTCACGACCTCAAACCAGTTATCTCCCCAACAATCAGCTCCTCTGCTCAAATCAAGGACACAAAGCCTCCCCATCCATCGACTACCCGGTGCAAAACAATATCGCATGGTATTTTCCCCAGCGGATTTTAGATGAATCACTCACCCAGGTGATCTCTCCCAAAGGACGATCCAAATCTTCTCCAGCTCATTCATCGTTCCCCAGCGGAACCTCAAATCCAATTCTTATCCCCAGTGGAACTCTTTTCTTTTCCCAAAGGAAATGCACTCACTCTTGGGTCAGAATTGACCCCGGTCTTGGATCGTCACCTGAGTTAGGATAGAATTGACCTCGATCCTCGGTCGTCACCACTCTTAGGTCAGAATTGGCCCCGGTCTTGGATCGTCACCTGAGTTAAGTCATAATTGACCTCGATCCTCGATCGTCACCACTCTTGGGTCAAAATTGGCCCCGGTCTTGGATCGTCATCTGAGTTAGGTCAAAATTGACCTCGGTCCTTGGTTGTCACCACTCTTGGGTCAGAATTGGCCCTGGTCTTGGATCGTCACCTGATTTAGGTCAGAATTGACCTCGGTCCTCGGTCGTCACCACTCTTGTGTCAGAATTGACCCCGATCTTGGATCGTCACCTGAGTTAGGTCAGAATTGATCTTGGTCCTCGATCGTCACCACTCTTGGGTTAGAATTGTCCCCGGTCTTGGATCGTCACCTGAGTTAGGTCAGAATTGACCTCGGTCCTCGGTCGTCACCACTCTTGGGTCAGAATTGACCCCGGTCTTGGATCGTTACCTGAGTTAGGTCAAAATTGACCTCGATCCTTGATCGTCACCACTCTTGGGTCAGAATTGGCCCCGGTCTTGGATCGTCACCTGAGTTAGGTCAGAATTGACCTTCGTCCTCGGTCATCACCACTCTTGGGTCAAAATTCGCCCCGGTCTTGGATCGTCACCTGAGTTAGGTCATAATTGACCTCGATCCTCGGTCGTCACCACTCTTGAGTCAGAATTGACCCCGATCTTGGATCGTCACCTGAGTCAGGTCAGAATTGACCTCGATCCTCGATCGTCACCTGAATTAGGTCATAATTGACCTCGGTCCTCGGTCGTCACCACTTTTGGGTCAGAATTGACCCCGGTCTTGGATCGTCACCTGAGTTAGGACAGAATTGACCTCGTTCCTCGGTCGTCACCACTTTTGGGTCAGAATTGACCCCGATCTTGGATCATCACCTGAATTAGGTTAGAATTGACCTCGGTCCTCGGTCGTCACCACTCTTGGGTCAAAATTGACCCCGGTCTTGGATCATCACCTGAATTAGGTCAGAACTGACCTCGACCCTATGAATTGGTCATCCTCGCTTCCTTAGGTCCTCAGAACTGACCTCGACCCTCTGAATTGGTCACCCTCTCTTCCTTAGGTCCTCAAAATCGACCTCGGCCCTCTAATTTGGTCGTAACCAGCACGCTTCTTAAGGTCCTCAGAATCGACCTCGACCCTCTGAATCGGTCATACTCCCTCAAAAGCACCATGCGGTATCTAATCGACGGATATCATTTGTTCCAAAATCACCCATCGAGGGGCTCTATAGACACCTCATTCTGTTACCCCTAACTTTCCTTAGGTCCCTAGTACCTCTACTCATCACCGCAAAACCAGCTCATATCCCGAGCACTGACCTGGAAGCCATCGGGCACTCCCCGGCTCGGTTTGACCAAAATTCAAACTCTTCGTCTCGACCGAGACTAAATGAATCTTCGAAGGGAACTGAAAACCCTTTCCAACAGTCCACCCCATGCACGATTTTGACTTACCATGCGGACGAACGATCCGTTTGCGTTCGAAGCCCAACCTAGAGGCCACCGGGCGCTCCCGGGCTCTGTTTGACCTAAGTCAACTTTTCATCTCAATCGAGACTGAATGAATCTTCAAAGGGCACTGAATACCATTTCCAATGGTCCATCCCGTGCGCGATTTCAACTTTCCATGCGGACGAACGATCCATTTGACTCCGGGAGACCACCGAGCGCTTCCCGAGCCCGGTTGACCAAAGTCAACTATCCAAACCAGGTCAAACTCTTTGGAATGTCGAAGTACATGTCCTAACCTTTCCAATGGTATGCCCCGTGCACGATTCGGACTTACCATGCGGATGAACGATCCATTTGCGTCCGAATAATCTCCCGTCCAGCGGACCGACAAACGCTTCCGAGACACATTTGACCCAAAGTCAACTCCCGAACTCGGGAGCGGTCTAAAGGTCTTTCAAAGGTATCTTAAATACCTTTCCAACGGTATGTCCCGTGCGCGACTCTGACCAACGGTTTGCCTTCGGCGGCCAATTTTATGAAAAAGCCTAAAGTGCACTGCCAAATGGCAGGTCCCAGACCCTGCCGATAGGTAGTGCCATGGCAATGCCGATCGGCAGACCCCTGGTCCTATATAGGGAGGCCTTGGACTCATTTTCAAGGAGAGCCCATAGCTGATAAAAATCTCTCTGAACGAATTCCAGAAACCTCTCTCAAAGGCAGTGTGATTTCAACTTCCAAATCCCTTTTTTACTTCCACTTTTCATCATCCTTTTCATCAAAATTGGTGAATTAACCACTCTCCATCATCATTCAAAGTGCAAGGGCTTCTCTCCAACATTCAAGATCAAGCTCAAGATCTTTAAGAAGATCCAACTTTCTCAAACTCTCTCCTAAATTCTCTTAAATTTGCAATAACTTATTTTCTTACTTAGCACTTTTATTATCTTATTTCACATATCCTACCAATCCTTTTTATCTAGTATTATTGCACATCTCCTATTTTCATATAAATAAAACCCAAAAAAAAAAAGAAAAAGAGGGTTTGCTCATAAATTTCAAATAGGGATTCCCACACTTTTTCCACACTCTTCTCACAACTAAAACACTTTTTTTACACACACACACAGACACACACACACATTTATAAATAAGAGATTTCTCCATTTGGATTTATGGGCTAAACCCCACCCCTCATTTTGTATGCGAACTACGTGGACTTTGATGCCTTTATAGGCTACGTAGGCGTCTCGGGGTAAAACCCGAGACTCGAGTCCTTTTCTCACTTTTTCTCTTATTTTCTCTCTTCTCTTTATCTCATTTCTATTATATTCTATACATTCGTTCTTAGTGGCGTATTATTCCACATGCGTTATCGTTCCCTTATAACAATCAACGCAAGGGTAATCGCACAAATCCTATTTTCTACATTAATCTCACATTCCTACGGATGACTCGCTTTATCTTTTACATGATACAAGTCGAGGATTCCTACCTCCATTCTATATATACACATGCACACATACCATGGGGGGAAATATAAAGGAAAATAGAAAATATCCATGAGAGACCGAAAGGGCGGAATGGGTGCCTAACACCTTCCCATTTCGTAAATAAGCCTCCTAACCCTTCTCGAATCATTTTGGTTTCGCACGCACCAGTATGTCTTTGGATGCCATCCTTAGGGGTGGCTTCCCCTTTTTCTTTTGTCTGTTTTATGAGGGAAATTCTTTGAAAAAGCTTTTGCCTTATTTAGAATAAGGGTGTTGTAGCTTCAACCTTATTTTCAAAGAATAAGGGTGTTGTAGCTTTTGCCTTTGTTATGAGGGAAATTCTTTGAAAAAGTATGCATGTTAAAAAAAAACCAACTGTCATACATTTTTTTAAAACTAAGATAAGAGAGTTCTACACAAAACGAAAACCAATAACACATGCAACATACCAGACCAAACCCAAAATATCAAACCCATAACCTCTATCTTTCTGATCCTTAGATACTGTGTACCACTGAGCTCATCATCTTTTTTTAAACAAACAAACTCCCAAGCACTTATGAACAACTTTGAAATATCATAAGTTAAACCATGTGAGCCCAAACCAAATTATTTTCTTAGAGTCTAAGTCAAAATAAAACGACTCAAATAACCCTATGATTTTTACAAAAAATTATTTTGCTCAATAAGAAAAATAAATTCCCAAAACATTCAATTAAATGGCCAAAAATTACCAACTTCAATTAAATTAAATCTTTGTAATTTAATTCACATTCCAATAAAAGAATTTATTTAATTAATTAGATCGGTTATCCAATAAAGGGCTATTGCAGTCTTCCCCACTAGCACATGAATTTTGTCCTCAAAATTCGATAAAGCATTAATGTCGTAACGAAAAGCCGCATGAGTAATATAGTCTCATATACGCCTATCCATAATATGCCACGACCTGGGTGTCCATACACACGATCTCGCGCACACATAAGCCGCAAGTAAAACGTAACTATATGTATCTCAACTATATCTATATGAATCATAATAATAAGATAAAGAACATACCATGCTACCCACTAGCCACGTTTCGGCTCCTGTCGAGGTTGTCCCACCTGAGCTCTTAGTATATGTAGTGCATAAACTCGCATTGCAACCAGTGATGGTGCTACCTTCCCCGATGATATGATTTCTTGTCCCTGATGACCCTACATTTTAGGATACCTTGTAGCCCGATGCCCTATCTTTTCATAAGCACCAGAAGTGCCCCTGAAACTATCTACTCGACACATGCTCACCCTAGTGTTCCTAGATGGCCTATGGGACACCAATGTCCCTGGATTCCACCAACTCACCTTGGTCCCATATTAACCACCCGGTTCATTCCTCTTTCCAAACTTATTTTGATAATTCATCTTCTCTTTTCATAACATAAGTGCGACGTCCACTACCTGAGAATACGCAGTGTAAGACGGATTACCCAAAATAACTTGCTTGATCGACCATGTTAAGCCCTTAATGAAACATTCCTTCTTATTTTTCTTCTTTTTCTTTTTCTTTTTCTTCTTCTTCTTCTTCTTCTTCTTCTTCTTCTTCTTCTTCTTCTTCTTCTTCTTCTTCTTCTTCTTCTTCTTCTTCTTCTTCTTCTTCTTCTTCTTCACCTCATCTGATGCAAACTAAGGCAAATTGGTGAAATCCTATTCATACTGAGTAACAGTCTTTGAGCCCCATTCAAAATCCATAAATCCTTCTTCTTAGTGCTCTTAATCGAATAAAAAAAGTATTTATAGTTAAATTTTACCAAAAAGTCTCCATAGTTCAGATGATCCCTATCCTTAACTGTGGTGTCACTCTCCCACCACTGTAATATACCTCATATTAACATTTGTGTTCTAAAAGGCCCGCCTAAGCTCTGCCTAGGCCCGCCTAGGCTTGAGGCTTGAGAGAAACGCATCGCCTACGTCTTATTCTTGGTAAAAGGCTTAAGGCACACTTTTTTAAAAAAAAACAAAGGATTAGTTGACAAATATTGGTTATGGAGCATGAATATGAGAAAGATGGCTACCAAACATATGGATATATTTTCAAAATTCAAGGTATGTATTATTTTATTATATTACTAGCCTTAGAATAATTAAAATAATAAAAGAAGAAAAAATGTCTTTTTAAGCCTAGGCGCGCCTAGGCTCCTAAAGCTTGAGGCTTGACCTCTACCCCTCGACCACGCCTCGCGCCTTTTAGAACCTTGATTAACATAAATGTATCTAACATCTATTTTTACACATATGTGCAGTCCAACATCCTCAAATGATTCTCTATATCACGTCCCACTAGTGAAAGATTGTTGTGTAAGACTCCTTGAAAAACGTTGGAGGGTTTCCCCTGCTGAAATTGGCCCCCACCCTATCCAACGCTGAAGTGGGTGCAACCTACTATTGTGCCTCTTAGGCTCCTTATGTCTACCTACCTCTAACTCCTCGACTCCTAAAAGAAACTGCACATGCCTTGCCTAAACTGAGGAAGTAGAAATTGAACCATTCATCCTATATCCAGATCTCATAGTGTTCCACATCTGAAAATATATGAGCAAACAATGTTAGACTCAGAAGTCTAACTAGTAAAAATTAATAAATGAATCAAAGTTAGCAATGCAAAAGTTATAACGGACTCCAAATCCTCGAGATTAAATACCATGCGTTGATACCAACTCTAACACCCCACATGTTTTGCCAGTTAGGGTGATAAGATGTCGATGCCAAATTATATCGGTCATTAAAATTTAAACAACTCTTAGCATGTAACATAAATACAGGATATTAAAAACTCTTTTCACAAGATATAAATCAACATAATCCAATAAATATAAATCATTCACCACACTAAAATCCTTCACCATGATAAACTTCAATAATAAATTTCAACTGCAAATATAATAAAACTCAAATGAAATAAAGTCACTGCATAAAAATCTTTCCAACTAAAAACCATAAACAATAGTGGAGTCGAATGACCTACGAAATCCATAACAATTGTCTCATAAGTAAAATGATGAGAGATGAAACTAAAATAATAATACAATAAATAAATTTCCAACTAGAAGTCTTGTTATGTAGCTAGCCATCAACCTAATCTGAAATGTTCATCAGCAGTGACGGGTCGAGGCCCAATCGTGGCACCCGGCTTATTAAAATAATGGGTGGCTAGCCCTGTACTAAAATAAAATAAGAATTTCATTTGGCTCATTCTTATCATCACTGTTGAAAATCCAATTAATTACTAATAACCTATTAAACAAGCTCAGTGTCAATTTTAAACTTTAATTAAATTACCATAAATAAAACCATTCACCATAAACTATGTCAGATAAATAATTAAATCCACAATCACATAAGAAAATATGGATATTGAAATGAAATAAGATCCACTAATCGAATAGACCATCAGTTTAGAATCCACTACAATAATCCATTAAAATTTACTTAAATAAAAACTAAAATAAAAGATAACATTGAGCGACATGTCCTGAATGAGTCATGTATAGAATCTCAAAGATATAAAATGACTAAAGAATACCTACAACACTCCATCGCGGCTGCAACATCGATAAGCTAGAAATGATACTCATGACTGGCGTCCCTGTGGCCGAAAACCTAAAAGGATTTGAAAATAATTTGATACGGGTCAAAGCCCAAATCCTTTTGAAAATATTTTGCAAGTAATTAAAATGCATTAATAAATATGAGTGCATTCTTCCATATATAAACTGGCGTCACACTTCCATGAGATAATACTCACTCCTCAACTACAATGTGCACGTAATGTATGCATTTTAGCCCCTAGTTATGCTACCCATCCTAACTACTCTCAATATACCCTTAAGTCCATATGTTACCTTGTGTCACGCGTATTTTATATAATTATCTAGCACATCTGTTTAACAATTGTAATTAATCTATTCATTTCAAAAAACTTTCACTAGTGATTAATTCAATATTCACACCTTAGTGTCTTATGTTCGTATATAATTTTCTTCACTTTTATATACATATTTTCATATCACATTAAGTATACATACATGTATATCACTCACTATATACGTATAATTGCCATCCCTCAGAGTAATAATTCATTAGATGCGAATCTCTAGCATGCTATCAAGCTCCAGGTAATATACACCTCTACCTGGGCAACCAGGTCGAAATCTCATCACCGAGCCCAAAATGTGAACGTAAATCGGAGGCGGTCATAGTTATAAATCTGTGGGGCATAACCATACCACATTACCCCCACCAGACTCTAAACTCACATAGTGTGGTCGTGCAACAGACCTATGATCTAGGGGACCAATACTACACCTGCTGGAATTCGTCAGGAAAGATCGCCCATAGTGCACAACCTCCACCGATAGCATATCTGCTAGGATAAGTATGTTCCATATATATCATGTACACAGATATAATCATACATACATATACTATCTCTATACCTGTATATATATATAATAAACCCGAATAACCGTACATGTCATTCGTAGTACTAGCCAATACCTTTCGAATCAAATCTAGATACCCAATTATTTAAATATTCACTTATTTAATTAATTAATCCTTATAATGCAATTCTGGACATGTAACCATTCTCAACCAGCCCATGTCCCCTTTTAACCGATTTTTTTTTACACATTCATTATTTTATTTTCCCGAGTATTACTCATCCTACATACCCTAAATCTCACTTCGGATATATCCCAACCATCCCAAGGTCAATTACCAGATTTATAACAATATTATAGAGGTCATAAATATATTCATAGACATTTTAAATCAATTCAGGACAAACCAAATCACAAAACCCAATAAAATAACCGAACTGGGCATAACAGGGCTGCCCAACCGATTAAGCTTGAGGGTGAGCCAATTCACCCCTGTACAATAACCCAGTACTGCCTATTTCAAAATTCAACAAGGTTTCCTTAATTCAATTCACCTATAAACCCAATTTCACCAGGAATTCCCATTCTCCTTTCAATCCTAAATATCAAACTAGCCCCTTTACTTATTTAATACATATATACATTATCATTTACATGGGATTCATCCTTCTGTTCAAGAATTGTGCAATTCTCTGAAATATCACAAAACTTCACAATTCCCATATCTTTTCAATCAAGATTCTATATTTCTACTTGGGATCCTACTTTCAGATTTCAAACTACATAATCCACATATCAATCGTATGAAATCATATCCAAAAAATCCATTTTTCATATGATTCCCACCCAAAACATTTTTCACCAACTCTAATATGAATTGAATTGCAAACATAGAATATTAAGAAGGTTTGTCACTTGCCTTAAGATTTGTAGAGTCTGATTTTATCTTTGTTGATGATAATCCTTGACCATAAATCTCCAAAATCTTGTCCCAATTGATCTCCTCTTGAGTCCCTTTGGTGTTCCTCTTTAGTTCTTTGAGTTTCTTCCTCTTTTCTCTCTAGATTCTCTTTTAAAATTGTGATATAACAACTTAAACTCTTGATATAACAAAGTGACTCTCCTCTAAACCCAAACCTTTTATTTTATAAGTTTAATATCGAAATTAGGTTAACATGCATATTTAAAATGACCCGTATACCACTATGCGGGTCCCATTTAGTCTAAAAAGCCATCGGAACCCAATCACTACCCCCTGGTACTTTATTGTAACTATTTAGACCTATTTCGGATCAACTGTGCACTCGAAATCATCATTTGAATCACCCATAATCAATTTACCATCATATTCCCAACACGACCCCACATGCGCGTTCTAAATAAGATATTGTCTTCCCGTCGCTTTTACCCACTTATGACTTAATATAAATCAATATAATTTCATTTAGTTATTACACAAGTAAATATAATAACACATAAATATTTATCCATTTCTCGCCAATTAATATTTATTCAACTCACATTATTTTTTAATTTAATTAAATTACTGTGACACGTGTAATTTAAATATTCCCAAAAATATAGCGTGTTACATACTTCCTCCCTTACAAAGGAATTTTGTCCTCGAAATTCGGCTATGCCTAGTACTAAAAACTTCAGATATTTACCTGTACGATATCTGAACATACTCAAAATCAAATCATAATCATATTATGCTGCCTCCACTATACACCCGCTAGTGGTACCATCCTAACTAAAGGCCTACTCGCTACAGTCTAAGATTAGCGACAAGTCCTTCAGTTCATTTCATACTAATATAATCCATCATTATTAAGGTCTCACTTACACGATGATATGCAAAACCATCGTGAAATTGCTAAAAATTCTCTAATAAGAACTTTATTAGTCTGCCTATCCATTCCGTCACTGGAATCACCGAAAACAATTTGGTGGATCACCTCGGACCAACCTTTTGTTATCTACGAGTAGTGCACTTGGATACAACTTCACTACGTCTCACTCAACACTGACCCACACGCTCAATATCCCACATCATGTGGTACCTCTTACTCTCCTTCCCAGGTCTTCTTCATCTAGTAAGAATCAACAGCCTATTTATGTGCAAGCCACCCTCAGCATTCGAGGGAGTAAGACTCCGCTCGACTCTCCAAAACTGTTAGATCCTCCTTTGGTTAGATAGATCCCTTGCATGTGTCTCCACAATCTCTCAACCCGTATCAGGTGTGATGTTTCTCCTTGTTGTGTGTGTATATATATATATATATATATATATATATATATATATATCCAAACTATCTCCTTCTTCAATCAAAATTCAGTCCATCTTACTTTTCTAATTCTACTTCTATTACCCCTCATGCATACTGTTCAACACATTTATTACCACGTCCCCCTTATCTTGACTTTCTTGAAAACGGAACTAACCAAGGAACCCATACACCCTATATTCCATGTATATCTTCACAAACATCACAAACGTAACACATTTATCTGATGCTCGACATGGCTATATCATAAGGGTATTCTCGATCACCCTACTAATCGCGATTGGAATCTTCTCGAGATTGACCCACCCATCCACTAGTGGTGCAAAAGTTTTCCCAGTGCTTCCTGCATAGAACTACCTGACTCCACTGGCCTTATATAGTATAATAGATCTCTGTTCACAGTGTTATCCACATACAAGTGTAATAACTGAAGTACTAATCATTACGCTATCTCCTAACACATCTCTCAACTTTTGACATTCACTGGGGTTCATACATGAGACGTCTAGCAAGAAAATTTCAAAAAAGGAACCCCCGGATACACTACTACCTAGCATTATCAGTCATCGAGTTTCATAGGCCCAAATCATATAATCGGGACATTAAAAATCATGTCCCCAAATGTACAAGTCTATTCCTCAACTCCCACATCTGTAAAGGAGTCCCACAATATAGTGCTCACAATATTACTAAGTCCCTATCACTAAATCAATAACGAGCCAAATCTCTTCGCTCGGCGGTAAATCCGATAACACCTTGAATCACATCAGTGAAGTCCCTACGCACCGGGATCGAATAAAATGAGATACCTATACTCTCCAAACTCTCTATTACAATATAGTATATATGTAGGCTCGACCCTCTTTTAGGTGAGACATCTAAAAAATAACACATTCTTCCCTGGAACAACGAACATGATAGTCTTATTGTAACAATCCACTATCGCTCAAACCATAAATAACTAGTCAATACACAGGATAATATCATATTCGTATATCACACCTCTCTAAAATGAGTAGATATAGAAATATATATTTCCCCTGTGTCCACATCTGACCCCCTGCAGGTGGAACTAAAGAGAGCCCCCCACCCAACGGTAAATATACACACAATATTAATACTAACGATACATTCACTAAACGCTTCCCACTCATGAGTCTACTACTAACAAAATACAGTGACGCACTCGTGTCACGTGAAACTTATCCCATTTTCTCAAGGATAAAAGTCTTACCTTCAACTGGCAATGGCACTGGCTGCTGAAACGATTCATGGTCATAATACTAACGTTTGAACTAACCTAAAAATTGCAACATATGTTGTCCCTGCTGAGCACCCTGCTTCTGTCCCCTTGATTTGAGAAAAATGTAAAACATATACCTGACCCAATTTTGTACGTAGAATCTATAGATGAAGTTGAATCGGTGGTTTAGATAATGTTTGGATATGATTTTTCTGTGTTTTGAAAATTGGTCTACAGTTATGGATTTTGGCTCTGTTAAGGTAGTTTCGTTCTACCATTATTTATTTAGTGTTGTACACAGATTGAACATTGATTGTATATTTATATTCATGCTATGTGTTGTATTTATATGTATTATATGCTTGTTTACTATATTTATTATTGCGCCCATTTTGTGTGTTATTTTCATGTCGTGTATATTTGGGTAACGAAACTATATGATTTTACAAGCGTATTGGGCTATAGAAATTAGTTAGAAAATAGGTGCACTAGATTTATGGGAATTGAATCTGACATTTATTTGAATTTAGAAAATGATATTTTGATGATTACTATTGGAGAATTCATAGGCATTCCATAGCCAAACCACCCACTAGACAAGGTGTGCTGTCGGCTACGATTTTATTTATTATCCACAGACTAGGTCATGGAACATAGTTAGCAAGTTTGCAAAGATTTTATGGAGGTGATGCCTAGATTTTATGGCAGTGATGCCAAGTTATAATGGGTTGTGTGTCCAAGTTATGTTACTTATTTTTTTTTTGGGGGGGGGGGGGGGCGTTGGATTGTTCCGAGGATAATTGATAGGATAGTTGGTGGTAGTCTATATCGTATTGTGGGAAGTGTGGAGGGAATTTTGATATGGGGTCTTGGATTGTGTAGTTCTCGTGATGAGATCCCAATTATGATTATATTATTGGTATTTTAGTTTGAATGTTCATGTTGCATACACTTTTTTATATGATGTACGCACACACAAGTATGTGTAGTTACACTTGCAGCATTTTTACGAACTACTGTGTTTTTCGCTCACCCCCCTAGTTTGTTGTATTTCACGCTTGGTGTGAGATGATTATGGAATCACTGGGATTGAGATCGTTATTAGAGGCTCTGGACATTTATTTTCAAAATTTTAATGCATCTCTTTGTTTATTATTAATTATTTTGTAAAAGGACAATTGAGATTTAATAAAAATAAGACATTCTATTAATTTTATTTATGTATTTATGATTTCGAAAATTTATTCTCAATCTAAATGGTATTTTTTAAAATACTCTAATTTTTTTCAGTAGCATCTCCCGTGTGTTACAAAGTGGTATCAAAGTATAGGTTATTCATATTCTCAGGCTTGGGGTTATTGATTCGTTACGTTGTCCGTTGAGATAGATTTTCTTTACGCTGTCTCTTATTTGGGTGATGCCGAACTTTATGTTTGAATTTAACAGAAGAAAAGTTTTGGTGAATTTCGAGGATGAAATTCTTTTTGTAGGGGGAAGAATGTTATACCCGTTATTTTAAGGGCTTATGTAAGAATATTATTAAGATGTCGGTAATAATTTATCGGGATGTTTTATTTTAAATAAATTTTTTTTTATTAATATTATATTTTAAAAAAATTGGTTTGAAATCGAATCAAACATTTAAATTTAAATTTTAATGGTTGTTGGATATTTTATAATAGTTTAAATATATAAAGTAGACAATTTTGAATTTAAGGACAATATAATAATATGCGTAAGCTTAGGCTCCAAGCTAGGTTTTGAGGGAGACCTTTATAAGGAATATTAGGGTTAATTTTAAGTGTGAAAAGAGCAAATAGAGAGGCCAAAAACGAAATGTAAAGAGGCAAAATGAGACACTACACCAAAATGACCAAATTGTCACCTTTTAGCCGGCCACCCTTGTCAAGGTCATTGACCGTGATAAGAAACACGCGTTTTATGTCACGGTCATTGACCTTGACACGACCGTGACAAAGAATTGTCACGGTCATTGACCGTGACAAGGCCATGACAAATTTACTTGTCACGGACTTGTCACGGTCATTGACCGTGACAATTCTTTAAATAATTATCACGGTCAATGACCTTAACACGACCGTGACAATGGTTTCAGCAAAAACCCTTTCCCCTTCTTTTTTCCCTCCCGCCGTTCACTTTCTCTCTCTCTCTCTCTCGACGCTGCTCTCTCTCTTTCTACTTTCAGGTTTAATTCTCTCTCTCTCTCTCTCTCTTCCATTTATATATATGTTTGTGTGTATATATATGTGTATGTGTGTATATATGTGCGTGTGTGGGGGTGGGGCAGGGTGGGGTAGGGGGTGGGGCAGGGTGGGGGTAAGGGGTTAAAAATGTAAATAAATAAGTAATTTTCTATAAATTTTCAAAAATAATATCCAAAAATGTAAATGTGAATAATATCCAAAAATGTAAATGTAAATAATATCCAAAAATATTGGATAACAATTTATTTTCATTCCAAATAAATAAGTAATTTTCTACAAATTTCATAAAAAAAGGAAGTCCGGCTTAATATGTGATTTAAGTGTGAAATAATCGCTATATACTTATACTAATGGAGAAAAAAACCATATATGGCGTTTTTTGTTGACTTTATATGGTAAAATAATCACATGGCTTTATATCCATCAAATAAAAATATGAAAACTAAAAAACTACAATAAGGGTTAAAATGGCATCCGAAGTTGCTAAAAGCATGAAAAATAAAATATTTTTTAAGATTTGTGGTGAATAACTAAAGTTAAAAAAAGTATTACTTTAGTCATTAAATTACTTTTTGAATTCGGGCGATGCGCATAAATTTGTAGTAATCGTCTTATAATAAAGATCAATTAGTCTATGTTGTTGAAAAATTTGATCAAATTGGTGAGCCCTTCATATTTTAAAAATGTTGTTTTTATTCCTATTTAACTTTTCTTTCTATACACCCCTAATTATATTTAAAGTTTAATAAAATAGGAGTTATAGAAAGAAAAGTGGGGTTTTCATAATCTTACTTTGTCACAATTAATTTATATGCCTTAAAGTTATTTATCACTCTTAGTTTATATTTGTGATAATACTTTATTAAAGATTTTTATGGGAACTTGTTATACTTGAACTTAGATGAACACTAAGTGATGAAAATGGTCCTTAAAATTGAAAATTAAATAAATTTTATAAAAGTAAAGATGCTGGTAATACATCAAAGATAAATTAATAAGGACCAAATAACAAAACGTGTTCAAGTGTATAACAAGAAAGAAAATGTGGTATTTAGATTGGGTAAAATTCTTAAAGTAATGTTAAGGGACTAAAAGACCCAAGACAACTGGCCAGTAAGTCACGGACCGAAAAATTTATGACGGGTGATGAAAGCCCGTAAACATGTTAGGGTGGTGGTGGGGGGGTGGGGGGGGGGGGGTATGATTTATAAAAAGCACAAAACAATAGTATAAATTCAATACCTGAAATTAACATTGAGATTATTTTAAATAGACAGTCACTACTGTGTGTGTGTTTAAATTGAAAGAAGATATGAGAATTTTATTAAAGATTTTTATGGGAACTTGTTATACTAGAACTTAGATGAACACTAAGTGATGAAAATAGTCCTTAAAATTGAAAATTAAATAAAGTTTATAAAAGTAAAGATGCTGGTAATACATCAAAGATAAATTAATAAGGACTAAATAACAAAACGTGTTCAAGTGTATAACAAGAAATAAAATGTGGTATTTAGATTGGGTAAAATTCTTAAAGTAATGTTAAGGGACTAAAAGACCCAAGATAACTGGCCAGTAAGTCACGGACCGAAAAATTTATGACGGGTGATGAAAGCCCGTAAACATGTTGGGGTGGGGGTGGGGGTGGGTGGGGGTGGGGTGGGGGTGGGGTATGATTTATAAAAAGCACAAAACAATAGTAGAAATTCAATACCTGAAATTAACATTGAGATTATTTTAAATAGACAATCACTACTGTGTGTGTGTTTAAATTGAAAGAAGATATGAGAATTTTATTAAAGATTTTTATGTGTGTGTGTGTAATTCTCACTTTATTAATGCCAAACCCGACTCTCTTATAAGATATGCATATTGTGATAATATTATATCTGTACTAATAACATTTTTTTACAGCAAATATATCCTTCAGATATTAAGCCGAAGATGATGATGCTGTTTATGATGATGTCGTCTAGGGTCGGTGGTAGTGGAGGCGACGAGGGCTCTTCCGCCCCTAGGCTCCCCAAATATGGGAAATATGGGATTACCGTCGAGAACAAATCGGAGATATTAGCGAGATCCCTCGTTCTGCTAAAGACGGTCATCGGCCCGGGGTTTATGAGTTGGAAGGAGGTGCCATATGAGCTCAAGTTAGCTGTTTGGGCGACACTACAGGTAATATATTTATATTTATATTTATATGAATATTTCAATTTCAATTTCAATTTCAATTTCGATTTCATATTAATATTTATATTTATATTTATATTTATATCTATTCGCAACTAACATTGTATTTGTTGGACAGGAACAATTCAACTTGGATCCAAAGCTACGCGATCCCGTGTTGGAGCAGATTAGGGAGCAACTCAAGTCGTGGAAAAAAAATATGCGGGCACGGTACTTTGGAAAAATACGAGAGTCGATTATCCAATGGTGTGAATCTGTCCCCCCCCCCCCCCCCCCCCCCCCCAAGGAGCCGATCTCATTGGCACAATGGCAGAAGTTCATTGACAATGAGATCGAGGATCGACAATTGGCATCTCGCCAATCGGGGAAGGAAAATGGGGCAAAAAATACGGACGTGCACTACTCCAGCCGGACCTCTTACGCCGAGGTGGAGCATAGGATGCAGGTAAGATTTAATTTTCTATAACTACAGAAATATATTATTCTTCATTATTTTACTTTGCGGGGCCGATACTAATTTTACTTTACTTTATTTTATTTCAGGGGGTAGGGAGTGGGCCAGGGGGTAAGCCACATAGGCTCGATACTTATGTGGCTCTTCGGACGAAGAAGGGGAAGGACAAGGAGGTGTCCCTGAGCGTCGCAGACACGATTGTAAGTAATCCGACAGTTTATTTTTTGTTAATTACGTTATAATTTTTTAGTTTACTTATTTTACTAATCATGTGCTTTTTGTCGTTTCAGGCAAAGCTTAAGGAAGTGCATGAGTCGTAGTCTGATGCCGACAAGGCATCTTTGTCCACAAATGCACTCAGCCAAGTGCTTGGCTCTGATCGCAAGGGGAGGACAAGGGGGGTGAGCTCGCGAGTGGCCAAATCTAGGATCATCGGATTGGAGACGAGCGACACCGGGTTGGCTCGAACGGTGGATTCACACGACACGAAGCTGTCCCGTTTGGAGGCGAGCGTGTTCATATTGGACGTATATGATGGCCAGCGGATAGGGCGGGGGTTGAGGGACCCGAATATCGTCCAGGGTGGAATAGTTCATGGACGTGCGCTTCAAGAGATGGAGTCCAGGGTGCTCGTCATGCATGTCATACCCGGGAAGGAGAACTCCCTATTGTGGTTGCGCGAACAATGTGGCACGACGTATATTAGTGGGTGCGTCAATTCGTATGTCGTGTGGCCTACTCACCTCCTCAGTTTTAACAATACACCAGACATGTAGTGACATTGTTTTAAGTTTGAATTGAATTGTTTTAAGTTGTTACATTTGAATTATATCGTGATGCATATTGTTTCTATTTTGAATATATATTTGCAGTATCTTTAGTTTGTTTGGATATATGATGTTTGGAACAGGTACAACGTTGCTATAACAGGTACAAATATACTGCTGGGCAGTGGCAGTGGCCATACTGCCCAGCATATTTTTTTTAAATTCTGCCCAGAATTGTCACGGTCAATGGCCGTGACAATTTTTTAAAAAAGGGTCACGGCTTTGTCACGGTTATAAACCGTGACAAACGTGTCACGTTCATTGACCGCGACTGACACGACCGTGACACAAAATGCGAGTTTTGTGTCAAAGTCAATGACCGTGACACGACCGTGACAAAAAAAGTTGTCTCGCCTCGAAATGTCACGGTCATTGACCTTGACAAGTTGGATTTGTCAAGGTCAATGACCTTGACAATTCGGCAGATTTGGTGTAGTGAGATGAATAAAAAGAGTCACCTTGCAGTGTTTTAGATCTTCTTTTTTAGTGCTTTCAGATGAGATTTGAGAAAAATTCAAAACACATACCTAACCCAATTTTTCATGTAGAATTCAAATATGAAATCAGACCAGCAATTCGAATAATTATTTGATCTGATTTTTTCCATGTTTTCAAAACAAACATGCAAAATTGTGGATTTTGACTCTCTTGAGGTGGTTTTGTTCTCCTGTTGTTAATTTAGTGTGCTACATATATTCAACCTTGATTTTATATTTATATTCATGTTATATATATATATATATATATATATATATATATATATATAAATTAAGTGTACTATTTTCATCATTGCACCCATTTTGTGTGTTATTTACATGCCGTGTGGATTTGGGTAATGAAATAGTTAGTTTTATGAGCATGTTGGGTTATAGAAATTGGGTAGAAAATATGTGCACTTAATTTATAGGAATTGAATCTAAAATTTATTTGAATCGAGAGAATGATATTATGATTATTATTATTATTGGATAATGCATAGGCATTCCTTAACCAAACCACCCCTAGATCGGGTGTGTTAAGCTACGATTTTGTTTATTATTTGAAGACTAGGCCATGGAACCCAGTTAGCGAGTATGCCAAGTTTTTATGGCGGTGATGCTAAGAATTTATGATGGTGGTGCCAGGTTATGATGGGTTGTGTGCCCAAGTTATGTTACTTATTTTTTGGAGCGCTGGGATTATTCGAGGATAGTTGAGAGGATAGTGAATAGTAGTCCATACCGTACTATAGGAAGCGTGGAGGAAATTTTGATATGGGGTCTTGGGTTGTGTAGTTCCTACAGTGAGATCCTAGGTTATGGTTATATTATTGGGATTTTAGTTTGAGTGTTCATTTTGCACACTTTTGTATATGATGCATGCACACACTAGCATGTGTAGTTACACTCGGAACAATTATATGAGCTACTAAGTTTTTCGCTCACCCCCATAGTTTTTTGTATTTTAGGTTTGGTGAAAGATGATATTCATGGCATCGTTGGGATTCAGATCATCATTAGAGGCTTTGGATATTTATTTTCAAAATTTAAATGTACCGGTTTGTTTATTGTAAATTATTTTGTAAAAGAACATTTGAGATTTAATAAAATTGAAACATTCTATTCATTTTATTTATGTATTTATCCTCCCAAAAAATTATTCTTAATCTAAATGATATTTTTTAAAATTCTCTAATATTTTTCAGTAGCACCTTCCGGGGTGTTACACCAACGCGAGAATACTAGTTACTCTTCTCAAATAGAATCTGTGAATCCGGTCATAAGAATTATAAGAGATTAATGTCACAACAAGGGATTTTAATTAACTATTAAATAATAATAATGGTGCGAGAAATGTAAAACTATAATAATTACTCACAAAAAGTAAACCATCTCACTACTCAAGTCTAATTACATTTGTTTTAACATTAATTATATCTCTTTCAATTATGTTACTCAATTAATTTATCTTTCTCAATATTTATCATGTTAAAGAAAATTTGAAATATTCTTTAATATTTATCATTGATTTATTATATTTTGATTATAACAAACTATTTTTTATATAACTCTATTTACACACTTATAAATATTTTTTCTATAACTAATTACACTGTTTTGAGAGTGGTTCCTATTATATACATAACATTATTTTTATATATTTTTATGCTATCACATAATAAGTATTTGACTCTAAGTACATATACTGTCTATAATACTATTAGGCTTTAATCTAATTTTTATTTAATTTTATTTTATACTTATTATTATTTTTTTATTATATAATATCATTTATTAATGAAAATTTAAATATGTATTTTTACACCACATATATTTTATACTTACGCCCTTATATATTCAAACTATCAACAACATTTCCCTTTTTCCTTTAACCCATGCGCATATATGTTTTATAAAGTTGTCCTAGCTATCCTAGATTGTACATACAAAGCTATATATATATATATATATACACACATACGCACACACATGCACTAATATAAAGGTTGTCTGTCTAGACGAATGACGATACGACCTCATTTTTTCCTTTTAACCCATCAAAGACCTTAATGGCCGTTTAGAGCCAACAATTATTTGAAACTGAAATGGCCGTATTGAGCCAAGAATGGCCATTTTTTTGTGTCAGGACACGGTCTCTCCTCGAATTCATCTTAAGCCCAAAGGCTTTCATTTATTTTCGTTTACCTTTGCTCCGGTTAAAGCCTTTTGTCACCTCATCCTTATATAATGTTTATACAATCATTGCCTTTTTTCTTTCACAAGCAGACTATTTTTTAACCTAGGTAGTGACAGTTCATTTAAGAACTTTGGTATAGACTAATGTTGTCATGTATAACTCATCCGTCATTTTAGAACTTGATCTTGTAATAGCTATGTAATGCTAACAACCATTTTTTAATCCGTTCCGTGTCAATTAGCTAGCTTTTTCTTTTAATATTTTCTCAAGTAGTGCACTATCAGTTTCTATTTATTAAAACCCATTTATTTTACATACCTAAAACTACTACCCATGCTGCATACCCACTCTATATATTTAATAATTAAATAGCCTATAACTTACCCGTGCTATTATGTTGTTGCACCAAGCTAACTCTTTTTGTAGATATTATGAGATTGTGTTTTCCTTGAGACTTTCAACACTTATCCCGTGCAAGACTAGTCAATCAATTTCAAGCTTTTAATCTTTGGTCTATAATCTCATCTAGATCTCCATTCTAAGCATGCCATCCACTTCTAGCATTAAAATTTCTAATGCTCTCATGGAGCAGACGTAATTTGATTAAATCTTCTCCAGCGAAACTATTTTTTTTTTCTTACAAAAGACCAAGAGAAAATAGACTACTAAATAACATTTTTGAGATTCAAAATGCGTAAAGCATTCAAGAATATACTCAACTACTACAAGAAGAAGGAGTACACTCAGAATATTTTGAATTCTTGTTGAAAGATAGATACACTTAGATTTAAAGTTTTATTATTATTGAGCAGCAATCCTATAAAAAAATTACTACACACAAATTCGAATATTGTTGAAGCTTGACCATAAACTTTCGGTTATAATTTGTAGCTCGTTTTAGCTACACCTTGATTTAATTCCACCCTCAACAGATCACAGTATTGTAAATCTAGAAACATGGTCAACTTGAAGAGTGGACCCCGACTCACCATTTTTAGTTGAACCACTATAAGTCTCGTGCAATTCTTTATTGCTTATTTATTACATTTATTGTGTTTATTTTTCTGTCACTTTATTTATTTTGAAATTTACAAATATTTTTAAAAAAAATATATTATTGATTAATTTCATAATTCATTATAATTTTCAGAATCAAATTAATTTATTTATTTTTAAAGAAGTTAAAAAGTTTGTAAAAATCCAATTCACCTCCCTCTTAGGTATTTTTCTAGACAATAATTGGTATCAGAGCAAAGCCTCTATTTTTTGTTTCTGATTTAACAATCTAAGAGTAATAGATTATGGCAAACTTTTCTAACCCTGCCATTGGTGAAGGATAATCCATAAATAGGCCTCCTTTATTTTTTGAAAATAATTATAGTTATTGGAAAAATTGAATAAATTTTTTTATTCAATCAAATGATTATAAAGCATGGAGGGTCATTTTAAATGGACCCAATATTCCTATGACAACTGTTGAAAATAATTCTATTGCCAAAAAATAAAGTGAGGGAATGAATTAGACATTAAAAAGATTCAAGTTAATTGTAAAGCTATGAAGATTTTACATTGTGCCTTAGATGTAAATGAATATAATAAAAAAATTTGTTATGAATCGACAAAAGAAATTTGGGATAGATTAGAAATCATTCATGATGGAACTAGTCAAGTTAAAGAAGATAAGATTAGTATGATTATTCGTAGTTATGAGTTATTTAAAATAAAATCAGATGAATCCATTCTGGATATGTTTACTAGATTTACTACTTTTATTAATGGTTTAAGGTCTTTTGGAAAATCTTATACTAACAATGAAAATATGAGAAAAATTCTTAGGTCACTTCCAAAAAACTAGCTCACCAAGAAACATGCTATCAAAGAAGCTATTAGATAAAGACTTATAAGTCTTAATGAGATTTTAGGCTCGCTTATTACTCATGACATGGAGTTGAAGGAATTTGAAGAGGAAGAGCAACCCAAAGCAAATAAAACTATTGCTTTTAAATCTTCAAATAGAGATAATGAAATTGATTACAAAAAAGGGGATGAGGAGGAGGATATTTCCCTTTTGACCAAAAGTTTTAAAAAATTCATTGCTAAAATAAAAGGAGAAAATTAAGGGAAAATTAAGAGGTTCTCCTCGCGAAAATATAATGAAGGAAAATCTTCTTCCAAATCTGAGCCAAGGTGATATAATTGCAATGAATTTGGTCTAATTAAACCAAACTGTCCAAAGTCACAGGATAACAAGGAGGACAAAATGGAAAAAAAAGATTGAAGAGAAAAGAAACAAGGAAAGAAGGATATGAAGGCCACTACATGGTGTAACTCCGATAGTAGTAACTCCGATAATGAGTCAAGTGATGATGAGATGGCTAACCTCTGTCTCAAAGAAAAATAGGAGGATGTACACTCTAAATATGATTGCTTTAGTTATGTTGATGCGGATTTAGTAAATGACTATGATGAATTGCAAAATGCCTTTGATGAATTATATTATAATTTTAATGAACTTAAAAAGAAATATATTACTCCTAAAACGTTTCATTCATACTTTCTATAAAATTTGATTATTTTTCAAAAGACATTGATGATTTAAAACTAGCAAATGATTACTTGAAAGATGAACTTGAAACTTTGAAAAGGAAAAAACTAGTAACATTTTCAACTCCCTTGAATCTGAAAATTTTGAATTAAAAAAGAAAGTTGAGGACTAATAAAATATCTTTAAAAATTATGTGAATTGGAGAGATAACTTAAATAAACTCTTAGGTAATCAAAGATGGATGTTTGATACAATCGGAATAGGATATTAACCTAGCACAAATGAGAAAATTTAAAAAAAAAATCTAATCATGATAGTTTTCTTTGTTCCTATTGTGGTAGACAAACCCATTTCAGATAATATTGTCACTATATAAAAATGAGATTTAACAAAGAATCTTGGTTTCCTAAAGGAACTACTATGCTTGCTAACCCTAACAGACCCAACACCTTTTGGTATCCCAACAATGAACTTTATCAATCCGCCTATACACTTTTGTTTACAAATAAATATTTTACACGGCTTGATGCTGAGAATATTATAGATTATATACAAGCCCCATCCTCGGTGTATTGCATTTGGCCAATATTTATGTGAGAAAATAGGGGTTGTTACACTTTTGTCACCTCATCCTTATATAATGTTTATAGAAACGTTGCCTTTTTTCTGTCATAAACAGGCTTTTTATTTAGCCTAGGCAGCGATGGTTTATTTTAGAACTTTGGTATAAACCAAGGTTATCATGTATAACCCATCTGTAATTTTAGAACTCGATCTTGTAATAGTTGAGTAATGCTAACAACGACTTTTTTTTAATCTCACCCCAGTCAATCAACTAGCGTTTTCTTTTAATATTTTCTCGAGCAGTGTACAATCAATTTCTTTTTGTTAAACCTTATTTATTTTACATACCTAAAACTACTACACATGTTGCATATCCACTATATATCTAATAATTAAATAACCTATAACCTATATGTGTTATTATGCTGTTATACCAAACTATCTCTTTTTTGTAGATATTATGAGATTGTGTCTTCCTTGAGACCTTCTACACTTATCCAGTGCAAGACTAGTCAATTAGTTTCTAGCTTTCGATTTTGGGTCTATAATCTCACCTATACCTCCTTTCTGAGCATACCATCCACTTCCAGCATTAAAAATTTAATTCTCTCATGGAGTAGACTTAATTTGATTCAATCTTATTTAACGAATATATTTTTTTTCTACAAAAGACTAAGAGAAAATAGACAACAAAACAACACTTCTGAAATTCAAAAAGCAGAAAGCATCCAAGAATATATTCATCTACTATAAGAAGAAGGCATACACTAAGAATATTTTAAAGTTTTATTAGAAGGAGATAAACTCTGATTTAAAGTCGTATTATCATTAAGCAGTCATCCTACAAAAAATTACTGCACACATCTTAGTATTGTTGAAGTTTGGCTATAAGTTTATAGTTGTAATTTGTAGATCGATTTTGCTATACGATTTGTGTACGGTGATTTGATTCCACCCTCAACGGATCAAGGTAGTGGAACTCAAGAAGACACAATCAACTTGAAGGGTGGACGTACGCTCACCGTTTATGAGTTGATCCACTATAAGTCTTGTGCATTTCTTTATTGCGTATTTATTGCATTTTATTGATTTTATTTTTCAGTTATTTTATTTATTCCCAAATGTACAAATTTAAAAAAATAGATTATTTATTAATTTCGTAATTAATTAATTTATCCATAATTTAAATAATTTATTTAATTTTAAAGAAGTTAAAAAGTTTGTAAAAACCCAATTCACATTCCTTTCGAGTATTATTGTGGGGAATAAATCATATTCTCGATGCATCACCATTATACCAATTTGCATTCCTATTGGCCCTACGCATACTTATGGCGTACCTAACGTCATAACGCATCATATCCACATCCACCACTATAGCTCGTCGACCCAATTTTCGTTAGCCCGCACATATCGTGATGTTCCTCACACACGACACGTCATTATAACTAGTTAGTCCAGGTTCCGCAAATCATTGTAATGGTAGACCAACACTAGTCAATTCACATACTCGTGACGCCAGCACAAACAATTAAAGTAACCAAGATAGTATGGGCCTGCATTCATCGTATTGGGTGACATACCCACACCCACACATACATTGATGCACATAAATCCGTCTTTAATACCATTTTTTTTTATCTTAGTCATGAATTATCTTTTCTATATCATGTTTTAATTATTACAACTATCTCCCACATATGATCCAGGCATCACAACTACAATCCATCATTTCTACCATACCTAAAGATCACCAAACCATAAGTATCACCTAGTATATCACCTAGAAAGAATACCTCAAATAAAATCGTCCCCTAGTCTCATGACTAGGATAAAATAACATAGCGACGTACTATCTACTCCCATACCTAGGAAATACCCAAACGTATAAGAGAACACTCCCTTTTCCCATATTTAGAAAGAGTAACAAAAATTTAAAATGCTTACTTGCAAGTCTCATACCTAAAAAGTACCACATTAATTCAAAGGTGGGGATGTAACTACCCACATAAATTTCAATGTCCCAATGATGTCAATTTATTAACACGAACAATTTTTATATTAATTATATTTTTATCCAACGCTATAATTCTTTATTTTGTAATTATACAAATCCGATTTCATATGCAATAAACCCATTATATCATGTAATAAGCTAATTCTACAAATTACCCAAACAAGTTGTCCAAATTAAATATTTCAATACGAGTTTTAATTAATCGAGTTAAATCAATAATCGGTTCAAACATGGGCATTAATAATATTCTGTAATGAATTAATAGATTCTATATTATATTAATCATTTACGTGATTTTATAAATCAACACATATCATTGAATTAGATATTTTAATTAACATGTGAGACAACTCAATAACCTAAAGTAACAAAATACAATCACCTAAGCATGGAGTGTTTCGGGTATTAAATCCAATTTCAGAGTTAATGAAAATAAGATTAATAATTAGGTTATTACTTTCCCTAATTAAGTTACTAATTATATTAAGAAAACATGCGTATTAATGTTTAGACAACATTTAAATCAAATAATACTTACAGATAATAATAGTGATATTCTTGCCTGAAAAAAAGTACTTTGAAAAATCAAAGTATACCATTGCGTTCGTCTCCTAAAAATAAGCAACTTTACTTGTATGGCATTTTTCAAATATTATCGTAGTGCGACCTAAAATAAGGTTGAAGTTTTGTTTGAACGGAGACTTAGGGTTGAAAATAAGGGTGCTGTAGTTTCTGGCTTTGTTACAAGGGAAAATCTTAGAAAAAGTATGGGTTAATAAAAATTCTAGTGCCATAGACTTTTTTTAAAAACTAAGCTAAAGACTCCTACACAAAAAGAAAACCAAAAGTTCCTGCAAAATACCAAACCAAACCCACAATCTCCAACTTTTTATCACACGTCTATGTACCATTAAGCCAAACACCTTTATTTAATTTTATGTAAACCAACTCCAAAACAATTTTTAACAATTTTAAAATCTCATGACTTAAACTGTGTAAGACCAAACTAAATTATTTTCATGGAGATTAAGTCAAAAAAATAAATAAAAAACCTTATGATTTTTACAAAATTTTCATTTTACTCAATAATTAAAATAAAAGCCCCAAAATTCAATTGAATAGCAAAAAATCATGTAATTCATTCAATTAAATCTTTCTAATTTAACTCTCATTCCAATAAAATAATTTACATAATTAATGAACCCATTTTAATTAATTAAATTGATTATCCAAAAAAGGGTATTACAGGTAGGGATGTTAACATGGCAAGTCGGGGGAGCCATCACCATCCATGTCCCCGCTTTCGCCTCCACCCCCTGTTTATCGATACGGGGAATCCCGATCAAGAATTTTTAGGGATTAGGTTCCCCACGGGAGCCATTTTGGCCAAAAAATATAGTTTTGATTTTTTTAATCTTTAAAAAAAATTAATTATATGTATGAAAAATAATATATAACTCATTTTTATATTAAAAGTACATTTGAAAGTTTTTTAATTATAAAATATAATATGAATAATAATGTTTAAATCTATTATTCATTAAAGTATATACAATACATAATGGAATCACCACGGGGCAGGGACTTCGCTCTTTGTCCTCGCCCCAAATACGAATCGGGGATTAAGAACCATCTCCATCCTCTCCCCCGTCCCCAGATTTTACTACCATCCCGACCCGTTAGAGCGGATTCTCGTGAATACCCGAACTGAAGATGAATTTTGTCATCCCTATTTATTGGTCGATGAGTTTGAATGACTAATGTATTGAAGACATACTAATATGTTGGAAAAAAAATTAAATAAAATTTGTCTATGGAGAATTGTTCAAAAATTAATAGAATGAAACATGTTTGTGATTAGGCCCAATATTAAAAGTAAGCTGAAGTAGTCCATTAATGCGATCGTAAATTGATCGAAAATTGAGCCCAACTAGGTTTACATATGGAATTGGATAAATGTCTATTGTTCAAATGTCTATTGTTCAACTACATAAGACATACTCTAGTAGAGTTAGTAGTCGTTCTAATTAGGGGCAATGATAAGTATGTAAATGACATTCTATAATGCTTTCTTTATTTCTCTCACTTTTTTAAATTATTTTTCTAGAAATCTTTATACTAATCTAAAATGTTATACAAGTAATTAATCTCCTCAATGTTAAGGGTGTCCACGTGTACATCCATTGAAATGTTGGTTTTTTATCTCTCCGTGAATACTAAGGCCATCTCCAATGGACACTCTAAATGTACACATTTAGATTATTTCAGCTCACAACGGGTCGAAGATTGTATACATTTGGGAGAGAGAAAGGCTAACGCGGATGTAAATTTGCATGGCCGGTAGACATTGTGCAAAGGGGGGGCCCACATCTGGGCGGGCAAGTTTTAGGCGCCCAGAATGTGGGCGGTATACATTCATCTGCCCAGGTCTTCCAGAAATAAAAAAAATTAATTAATTAGCCAAACGGTTACATTATAACGGCTACAAAAATTACCAACTGTAACATTTATTTTTGTATATATACATTATGCTCCCCTATATTCTTTAACACCAACACTAAGTTATTTTCTTTTACTTATCATCAATTCAAAAAAATTCTATGGATACTTCTTCACAAAGTACTCCGCCAAGTTCTAGTCGACTACCAAATTTCACTCCACACGACGAGGTATTACTTTGTCTAGCATACGTTAAATATTCTATAGATAGTCGTATGGGGAATAACCAATCACGTACAACCTTGTGCAGAAAAATTACCAACGAATATAACTCAAGCGAGGGTGCTATTTACAAACGAACCGAGAATGCGTTGCAGGGAAAATACCGAAAAATTAATGTCGAGTGTTTGTTGTATACGTCGAAGTTGTCCAAAGCTTACGAAAACGGGAAAGTTAGCGGCACGACGGAGGTTACATGGGTAATTACAATTAATTTTCGTTTATTTTATTATTTATTAGTAAATTCTTAAATTTGCATCACTAATGCGAGAATATTTTTTCATATAGATCGAACGAGCTAGAGATAACTTTCTAAGCAAAGCGGGCCATAAATTCAATTACGACCACTGCTACGAAGTGCTCAAGGACTTGTCAAAGTATTCCATGTTAACCACCGGTTCACAATATACGGATGATGAAAATAATGAGAGCCTGCTTGATTCGAACGACAACGAATCAAGGGGATTCAATAATGCTCTTAAAAGACCGGAAGGACGTAAAATGGAAAAACATAAAGGAAAGAAACGAGCGACCGCCAACAGTGCGGCTAAAAATACGTCCCTTTTAGAGAACTCCGAAGAATTCAACACACTTTATGACAAAAATTCTGCAGAATCCCAAACAATCAGGAGAACTCTAAATGAAAAGATTGATGGTTTAATTTCAATTCGAACGAAAGAGTTCGAAGCTCAACTTCGACGTGATGAAGCTCAACTCCAACGTGACGAAGATCAGATTATTTACATGGATACAACTAAATTCACTCCCCAACAAAATGCCTTTCACGAGATGCGAATGAATCAGATAATGCATCGTCGATATCAAGCATATCCTAACTTCTTAGAATAGATAAATAGATTTATATGGTTCTTTATGTAATCCAAATTTATTAGTTATTAACTTTTGTACCAATGTTTATGAATGACTATTTTTATCAAACCAAATTTTATTTAGCACGAAGATAATTGTGTACATAGTTAGAAATGGGTAAATGGATAAAAATGAAATTACAATCAAGTTGATGATTCTGCATGACGAATCTAAATGTGTTCCATAAGATCGTCACGTAACTGGTTATGAGCTTCCTTGTTCACCATCTTTGCCTCCCGCTCCTGGTACTGATAGTGGCCAGCGAGACTGTGCCTGCTTAAGCATGGGGGTGGGTCACGTAAGGGAAGGTCAGCTCGCCATGTCCCGTCACGCAACTCCTCCTCGACAATCATATTGTGTAATATGACACAAGCCTTCATAATTACACGTAAGTCTTTATATTCCCAAAAATTTATTGGGTTCCTGATAAAGTGGAACTGTTGTTGTAAGATCCCGAATGCCCTTTCCACATCCTTTCGGCCTCCTTCCTGAGCTCGTGTGAACACCTTTTGTTTTTGAGTGAGTGGTCTCTTGAAACTCTTAACGATAGTTGCGATGGGCGGATAGATACCATCTGCAAGGTAGTACCCTGTGTCATATGTGTTTCTGTTTACTTCGAAGTGAATAGGGGTGCGATTTCCTTCCAGAAGTTCTTCGAACGCGTGAGATTTGGTAAGAACATTCAGATCATTACATGCACCAGGCATCCCAAAGAACGAATGCCAAATCCAAGTATCAAAAGTTGCCACTGCCTCTAAAATTATAGTGGCAGCATGGCAATGTCCTTAATATTGTCATTTCCATGCATGTGGACAGTTATTCCATTCCCAACGCATGCAGTCAATGCTCCCAATCATCTCGGGGAAACCACATCGTTCATTCTCGGGCTGCATGCGGGCTATATCTTTGACGGTCGGTGTGCGGCAATACTCCGGGCTAAACACCTTCACTATAGCCCTACAGAATCGTTTTAAAGTCTCAATCGTCGTAGTCTCGGCTATTTTTCAATATTCGTCCTGCAAATCCCCGCATCCACCGTACGCCAACATACGAAGTGCACAAATAATCTTCTGGTGAGAGCTTAATCCCATTTGTCCAACACAATCGATTCTCTGGATGAAATATGAATCTTTTTTATATACTGCTTCTAGAATACGATTGAAGCTCGCTTTGTTCATCCTGAACCTACATCTGAATATTTCTTCAGGATAAGTGGGGTTCTATTGGAAATAATCTTTCCATAAATTACGATGACCGTCTCTCTATCCCTGTGCACCGTTCTTCTCTCATGTATTTCCCTACCACTGTGTAGTAAGGACGATTGGTAGATTGCACTCTGCAATCTGTTGTGGATCGCGACGGCTTCATCATCTGAGTCAAGATCATAAGATTGGGCGATCTGCGCTAATATCATTTCCTCCAGATCGTTGTTAGACATTTTTTAATAGCCTAGGCTTGTTCATAGTCACTTTCAACTTAAATATTTTTAAACATTTATTCATCGATTTTCTTCCCTTTAAGTATATCGTCTCGTTATTAGTTAGAGCATCAATAACTCATTTGTTCATTTGTCATACATATACACCACAACCTTAGCTATACTAATTTCAGATCATAAACTACAAAATTCATAACCATGTCTACATGCCTGATGAAGATTCACCCTTCTTAACCCATGTTCCCCTGAAAACTATGTCCGGACAAAAACTTCCGTAATACTGCGATTTATAAGAAGAAGCAATTAATAAATTTGTATATTCATATAGTAACTATATTTATATTATTTGAAAAAAATAAAAATGTTCACTTGGTAAATACTTTACCTCTATTAATTGCCAAAAACAATTAACTGTTTTCTGGACATTTGCAGCGCAAGCGTCAAGTGCGTAGTAAACTCGGGCAAGAATGGCAGAACCCCAATCTTTCACAGCCATATCATTTAGGTCGTCTAAATAAGTTGCCCAATCCACAAACACTGAATTATGGCGCGTTGGAAAAAATATGGAGCTCATGACATAAACAATAAAAGCTCGAGCGATTTGTTCCGCGTTCACTAATCTATGCTCCGGAGCTTGTTGACACCAATGCAACATGTATTGTTTAAGCGTTGCACACGAAATATTTCGTCCTTTGTACTGTGGGTGGCCTATTTCAGGATAATATAATTCAAATATTTCCTCCACCGTAAAAGGACTAGAATGAGGAAACGGTGGCAAAATGGGATTGGTACCAATTTGAATTCCTGATACGAGAAATTTTTACAATGATTAAAATTTGCAAATATGACATATAAATTGTTAACATAAATAAAGTGCGCAGCAAGATATTGATAAATTACCGGTTAAATGGAAAAAATCAAACGGGGTTATCCCCAATTCCACTGACGGTAGCTAAAATGTATGTGTTCTCTCCGACCATCTACTAATTAAGGCATCGGTCATTTGGTTATCCGAGTTGGGATAACTTTCACTGAACAAATGACTGAACCCGAAATTGTTTATGGGGTCTCAAACTGCAGGAACGTCGGATAAACTTGCATACACTTCAATCAGACCTTGTACACTATCACGCATGTGAAATTGACTATCATTTGCTTGTGCGTTAGGATCAATAATTGTGTCTGTCGCACAAGGTGTTTCGTCGGATAATCGAAATAAATTTCGATAAACGATTGGTAAATTGGATGATGGAGGTGGGTTTTCATTTGGTTTGGCCTTTTTGCCACACCATTTTCTTTGAATATGAAACATTTTGACGACTAAATAAATTGCTTTACGAAAATTATAATGTTTGATATTTTGAATGAAAGATATATAAAAATGGGTATGGAAAATAATGAAGGAAGATGTGAGATTTATATAGGGGCTGTTTTCTAATTTGGTTATATTATAACGGGTAAAATTTTGGGCGGCTAAAAGTCCCCCGCCCAGGGTGTGCCCAGTCCTTGGGCCGCTAAAAGTTTCCCGCCCAGCCCTGGGCGGCTAAATGTCTCCCGCCCAACTCTTTTTTATACATTGCCCACTGTAAGAAGCCCCCTCAAGAATCTACCCAAAAGATCTAAATATCCATTGTTTGTCCATCTCCCACTTTAGATGGCCTAATAGACTTATATCTCTCTTCTCTAATACGTTTTATCATTCCCAATAAAGAACATCTTTCTCTCTCTCTCTCCTTTTCAACATTTCAATTATGATCTGTTGATATTCTACAGCTAATGTAAAATATCAATCACCACAGTATCATTCACCTCATTCCAAACATCACCGTCCTCTGCTTCCTCATCCTCTACCTCTCCTCTCAAGATCCTTCTCTAAAAGGTAAAAACACACACTACATCTAAAACTGACAATTTTTGACACGATAATCCGTTTATAGTAATAACACGAACGTGACCCGAACATGACACTAGAGCTGGTAATTTTTGACACGGTAACCCGTTTATGGTAATAACCCGAAATGACCTGAACATGACACGATTAACTTGTATAGATTTGAAAGTACCAAAACTTATACTCAAATAAAAATCAGCACGACCCGAAAATGACACGACTAATCTGAATTGTCACCCCTACATAACACGATTCGCTTGTATAGATTTAAGAGTTCCCAAAATTTATAATAAAATCAAAATCACCGCGACCTGAAAATGACACGACTAACCTGAATTGCCCTTATTACTTTTTGCGACACTTTTTTCTCAGTATCTCCTCTTAATTCGTTTCAAATTTATCTCACATCAATGGATACAAACTCTCTTCCAATCACATAGGTATAATATAATATAACGCTCATATCTGTTTGTTTCGGTTTTTACTTACTTATTTCTATTTTTATTTATAGATACGAGCGGGTTAGGTGGTGTTCGGGTCGGCACCGGGTAATGGGGCTGCTGGGTTTTGTAGGTTCGTGGGTTAAAGGTATAAGGGTCGTGGGTTTTGGGAGTTGGTGTCTAGGGTTGTCGCGGGTTATAGATGATGTGGATGGGTAGCGGGTTTAGGGAGTAGGTCCGGCGGGTAGTTCAGGTTATGGGTTTCCATGGATGGATAAGGAAGGAGCTGGTGTCTTTGCCGGATGTGGTGGTAGTCGGAGATGGGTTAAGGGATGCCGGTGTTGTAAGGGTTAAAACCCGGTATGGGGATGGACTATAGTCATGGATTTAGCAGGTTTGAATTCGTCGAATTTGGGACATGATCTATCCGGAGGTGACCGTGGGAGGGATGTAGAAGTTGGGTAAAGATAGTGGATAGGAGGATAAATGTTGACAGGGTAGAGAAATTGTGGGAGTAGGAGAGAGGTAATAGATTTGTGGGTTTATTTTAGTGTATGTAGGGTATAGCGTAGGTAGGGTACGTGTGTGTGTATTATGTACTTAAATAAAAATCAAACTACCTAACGCTCAAGACACACTCAAAAATTATAATATTAATAAAACTAAATAAAATTTATAAAAATAAATAGGTGAAACGGGACTCACACGTGTATCTTCTTTGCTTTTTGTGAAATGCAACTTGGCGCGTGTGCCTATGTATAACAATATTTTTCACATACGTACAAATTTAGAATATTATTAATAAAGTTCTTTCTGTGTTATATATATAAAAAATTTCTAGACAATAGATGTTTGATGAAATGTCAAAGTAAATATTCATATTACATTCTAAATATTGCGTTGGTTGTTCATTTGGCTAATTGTTTTAAAGTGTAAAACTACTTTAATTTATTTTATCATTCATTATCACAACACTCAGAAAATAAAGTTCTCATATTTATATGTATCTCTCTTTAAAAGTTTCAAGTTTCAGAATATACATGCTAAATAATAGCAGGAAAGAAAGTTGTACAACCTAATTGTTTCACTATTAAGATACTTATTTTCTCCCTAACACTTTCATTTGTTTTTGTTTATTTTATTATTAATGATAATTTAATTATGAATAAAATTTCAGTTATTGATTTTATGGGTTTGTGTTATGAAATATACATTTTTTAATTGATGGCACTATAATTCTTTTCTTTTGACTGTTTCTTATAGGTTGCATCAGACGGTAGATGGATTTTTGGAATGGACTTTTATGCTCTAACCATATGTGATCTTATTAAATACACATGTTATGTGTACAAGTACAGTATATTTTTACCTTTTTGTTTTTCTTTTATTAGAACTTTTAAGCATCTAAACTTCAATATCATGTTGTCACCAGATTTATGCTGTACTTCGCTAGCATCGCTTTAGTGTGATCTTCATTTGATTTGTTGAAATTTCTCGCTAAAATTAAACTCTTAATGTTTTGTAGAATACGATCTTTAGTTTCAGGTATTTAAATCCGACATGTGGAATTATCGAGAAAAATGTTATGTCGTGAACATTATTTGCATTTTAGTTTTATTTTGAGGTGGGTTTTGGGTAGGTTCGGGTTGGGTACAGAAATGGGTTGGTAGGTGTCGGGTTTGATGAGAGAGAGTAGACTTGTGCTAAAAACATATTAGAAAATTAGTATTTTAAGAGTATGCTACCTTGTCATTTTATTATTCAATTTTGAGCACATGTATTCTGAATATGGATAATTGATCCCATGATGTCTAAAAAAAGAAAAATGTCGGTTTTGTGGGTTTCCATCTCTTATTTCAATTATATAATATATAAAACACGTTTCTCGCCGATTTTTATGACAAATTGGTGGATAGAAGTTTCGTATTCGTTTGGAATCTTTATGAGGGGCATTTTTTTTGTATAGATAATACTTCTATGTATGTCTCCAAAATTAAGTTTTTAAAATTATTTTGTTTCCATCCAAACATAATATGTTAAATCGTGATATTATATAGTTTTTTTTTCTACATGTTTATTGATCACAAATAATGTAAAATTTTAATCTATCTCCATATTTTGTCTATCATTTTTTAAGCGTTGACAATTAATAAGTTCCTTTTGATTACGCAAGCATATAACCCGCGCATCGCGCGATTTTCCTATGGTCAAGTAACACCTTCCTTCAATCAAATCACTTACTAGTGGATTGAAGAGGGTTAATTATTCTCCATCTTATTCTTTTTCCTGACTTAGTTGCATGACTAATACAAAGAGGATGGAAGGAATTTTAATATATATATTTTGCTAATATATTTTGTTTTTCCAATTATCAAACAAATTTAATTTGGACATAATGAATGAATTAATGATTTTTGCTTGTCTTGACTTATTAATAAATAAATTCTTATTTTTAAACATCTAAGAAAAGAAAATTTGAAATTAAGACATGAAATGATTTCTCTTGATTTATTTTGAAATAACTTTAGACAATTTAAATAGAGTAAAGAATCTCAATTACCCCTAAACTATTTCAACTTGACCAGTTTAGTTACTAAATTAATAATTTTGTAAATTTATCCCTTCTGTTAATTTTTTCGTTAAACCTAACAACAACAATAGTTTAGGACTATAAGGGTAAAAGAATAAAAATGAAATATGTTTTTCTTGTTAATTAATTATAAAACTGTTTTAAAGCTTTTTTTTTCATAGTTGATTTTTATTAAATAAAAGGTAAAACCTATGAAACTAACCCCAAATAGTAAAAAACTTGAGTTTTTTTTTAAACAGGGATAAAAAAACTATTTTTTTTCAAATTTATAACACCCATTTTATTGGGATAAAGCTGGCATTATTTTTTCTTTCATTTTGTTTATTAAAAAACAATCATGTGTGTGTTGTAAAATTCCCAAACATATTTTTCTTTTATTTACAATTGTTCTATTAACAAAATTATTTTTTTAAATAATAGAAAAACTATCAATATTTTTAAAATATTTTTTTTGTAATTATTGTATTTACAGTTTTCTATTATAGAAAAGAAGAACATTAACAAAAATTATTATGGCAAGTAGTTCTATTATTATGGAGGTGAAATTTGTTGATGTGATATATTTTTTTTGGTATTATTTTTTTATATGATATATTTTATTGGTGTGAGATATTATTTCAAGGTGCATATTTGTGTAAAAATAAGCATTGGCCTATGGTGACAATTTTAGAAACGATATGAAATTGATTCGAAATTGACACACTATATCGTGAACATTCATTTTTAACACGATGTAGTATCATGTCACGTTGGTGACAAAATTATGAGTCATCTTGTCATGTAAATCGTGTTTTTGACACCACGAAACGGCACGAACACGATTTAGCGTGTCAATTTCGAATCAATTTCGTGTCATTTCTAAAATTGTCACTCTAGCTAACGCTCATTGGTATCCTAATACGCACCTTGAAATAATTTCTTAAACAAATAAAACATATCATATCACAAAAAAAACTACTAAAATAAAAATATACCATATAAACAAATTTCACCTCCACAATAATAGCACGACCTCTCATTATATTTTTTTAATGTTGTTCTTTTCTTTAATAGAAAACTATAAATGAGATAATAATTTTTTTTTGGAAAATTTTAATAGTTTTTCTGTTATTAAAAAATAGTTTTTTAATGCAAAAACTGTAAATAAAAGAAAAAATTATTTGGGGATTTTACAACACCCACTTGATTGTTTCCTAATTAACAAAATAAAGGAAACTAATCCCAATTTTATCCCAATTGTAAGGATAAATTTCCAATAAACTCATTTGTAGTATTCGCTACATTCCGTTGGACAAAACTCTTTTGGGCCATTTCTAATCAAGCTTCATACAACCTTAGAGAATCGGGCATTCAAAGTTCAAGCTACATTAATATGCATCTCAATCCCATTTTCCTAAAAAGGTATATGACCAAAACCATTTTTATGTGTTGGAGTAATTTTAATTAAAATTTAAATTTCATAAAAAACCATTTTAGAAATTAATTTTAAATCTTTTTTAAAGAAAACAGAATTTTCGTTCGAAGTTTCTCCAGGTCGTTCGAACGATCTGGATCTAACGACCCAGCCCATCCTGCACTGGTATCTCATTAGAAGTTCATTAGAAATGTCGTTCGAACGAACTCGTTCGAACGAGGTTTCTAACGACTTATCTAACAATTGTACTGGACTATCGTTAGATATCTCGTTCGAACGAAAGGTCGTTCGAACGAGATTCATTAGTTTTGAAATTTTTTTACTTCTTTCCTGCAGTTATTTTAAAATAACTTCCCTTGTCCACTACTTTTCCTGTTTTTACATTATGGATGAAAAATCAGTTTTTGGATAAGGGAGTTACATATTCTAGAGAGAAAAAATTAATATCTTCCTTTTTGATGAAAAATTCTTCTATAACACAATTTTACTTTTGAACCAAAACCCCATGCCATCAACCTGAAATTCAAGAAGTACACTTGCGGTGGATTTCTGCGTTCAAGCTTATTGGAGACGGTAGTTTGGGCTTTGGTGGATACCGCGACACGAGCAGTGTCGAGCAATGCATTGGAGCTTCGCGTACTACAAACTCGGAGGTAGAGGACGGTATCAACATGTCTTGTTGAGTCAAAGTCTGTAAGTCTTTTGAGTCCTTTATAAAACCTATTTGTAGTGGATTTGTCTATGCCCAGCCGTCCGAGGTTTTTTCCATTTGGATTTTCCTCGTACATCAGTGCGTTGTGGTTGTGATTTTCGTACTTTTCTTTATTAAATCACCTATATGTATGCATATGATAAAAATGATAAAATTGGCTAATTTTGTATCTCTTATACAAGTTAACAATCCCATTACTTTAATTGTTGCTTCTTCATGCTAACCTTCAAATTTGCAAAGGAAATTAAAATTAGAATATTTCTCTGCTTGGCAAATTTCTTATAGTGTAGTGTGTGTATTCTACGAAATAACCTGAGTTGATATAACCTTACAACTTCAAATTGGTATCAGATCTAATCTCTAAAAGTTATTTAGATGAATCCTGGAGGTTATATGGAAAGTTTTTCGTCGAATATACCACCTATGTTTGATGGAATTAATTACACCTATTAGAAAGCACGTACGAAATTCTCCATTAAATCAATTGATGAATGTGTTTGGGTTGTTGTTGAAAGATGATGGTCCCCTCCTACTATGATTGCTGTTGATGAAATTATTTTAACACCTGAAGAAAATTGGAGTGAGGATGAATTGAAATTGTGTAACTTTAACTCTAAAGGTTTAAATGTCTTATTTAGTGTTGTGACTCCCAATGAATTTCTTCGTATAATGACGTGTGAGACGTCAAAGGAAGCTTGGAGTATTCTCCAAGTTACCCATGAGGAAACTAGTGTAGTTAAAGCTTAAAAACTTCAAAATCTAACAACTTAATTTGAAACCATCACCATGAAAGAAACTGAAACGTTTGATGAGTTTTATGATCGTATATCTGATATTGTTAATTCTTGATTTAACTTAGGTGATAAAATTCTTGAAGATCGTGTTGTTAAGAAAATTCTTAGATGCCTTCCTAAGCGGTTCATTCCTAAAGTCACAGTTCTTAATTCCTTAGGAAATTTAAATATTTTAAAACTTGAAGAGCTTGTTGGTGATCTTTAAACATATGAATTAGATATGTTTTCTAAAGATAACAAAACCCAAGATAAGGGTGTTGCCTTGAAGGTAAAGAAATAAGAAGTGTCTGAGTATGACGAGTCTGATATAGATCCTGATGATATAGCACTATTTACTAAAAAAAAATAAAAAAATCTCAAGTTCAAAAAGCAAAACTCAAAATTTGAAAAATCAAAATTTTAGAACAACAAAAACAAAGGTAATAGAAATTTAAATAATCATGATCCTAAGAAGTTTAAGAGAGAAAATTTTAAAAAGGATGATTCGGAGAGATGATTTGAGTGTGAAGGATGTGGTCATAGAGCGTTTGAGTGCACTACTAAACTTAAGAGACGAGGTAAAGAAAAGGAAGTTTACAATGCTACTCTAAGTGACAGTGATAATGAGTCTGAAGACTCGAATGAATCTAACCCGTCTAGAAATAATTTCACTGCATTTATAGCAACTCATGCTAGTAATTAAAGTGAGTCACATCCTAATGTTGACAATTCTGAGCAAAATCTTGAGGTTGCTTCCACTCACTCTGCTAGTAGTTATGTAAAAGGAAGTGAGAGTGAAATAGATGAGAGTGAATTGTTATCTGCCTATTCTGAACTATTCACTGAGTCTTTTCGTATTCAAAAGGTAAATAAAAGATTAACCTTTAAAGTTTTAACTTTAGAAAAGGAGTTAAAAAGTCTGAAGGAGAAGGAGGCGTTAGTTAGTCAACTCGAAGAAATTGAGATATCTCTTTCTGAGAAGCTTATCTTGGTAGGTAAAGAAAAATGTGACCTAATTATCTCCTTGGAAGGTGCCAAAAAAGATCTTCATGAGTCTTTAGAGATTAGAAAATCTCTTGAAACTAAAATTGTCCAACTTGAAAAAGATCTCGAGTCCTCTCGTGAAGTCAAAGTCACACTCGAAGATAATTCAGGTAGAATGGAAAAATTATTTCTAGGTCTTGTTTTAAGATATAAGGAGAAAGGTTATCAAGAGAGAAAGGGTATAGGATATGAAGAAGGAGAGTCATCCAAAGTCAAACCCAAACCCGTAGCTAAGTTTTTTAACAAATCAAATCCACATAAATCGTATCTACCTAAAATAAGTCCACCTAAGAAATATTCAAAAGCAAGTCCAAAACAACCCTATGTGTGAACTTATTGTCATAAACGGGGTCATCTTAGAGGTTTTTATTACATGCTTGGGAAGAACTCTTATTTCATAACTCCTAAGCAACACTATATCTCATTTGCTAGTCTTAAGAGCCAAGTTGAGTATCTAGTTAATACTTCTAAAGGTATAATGGAAGAGTTTCTAAGGTTCTCTAAAGACCAATGAAATAATTCCAACCAAAATACTAGAGTCAACAAAGGGAAGAATACAACTCATGCTTGAGTTAAGAAAGATGAGACCAATAAAGCATTTGTAGCTCATGTTGCACTTAAGGCTAAAAATACCTCCCAATGGTACTTTGATAGTGGTTGTTCAAGACATATGACCGGTGACAAATCCTTATTTACCACTCTTGAAAACTATAAAGATGGTAAGGTCACTTCTGGGATGGAAGCAAATCTCGAATCATGGGTAAAGGATCTATTGAAATTTTTAAGTTTCCTAAACTTGAAAATGTCCTATATGTTGATGGTATCAAGGCAAATTTGATAAGTATTAGCCAATTATGTGATAAAAAACTTAATGTTAAGTTTAGTCAATCGGAGTGCACCACATATGATAAATCGGGTGAGTCTACTTTACAAGGTGTGAGAACTAAGGACAATTGCTACGAAATAGTTCCTAAATCCTCTTTAGTTTGCAATAGTGTGAAAGCCTCGTCTGTCGATCTTTGGCATCAACGGTTAGGTCATGTTAACTTTAGAGATCTTGATCATCTAGTGAGAAAAGAGATAGTTCATGGTTTACCATCTTTAGGAAAACCAACCTCCACTATTTGCGGGCCTTGTCAATTAGGAAAGAAAATTAAGAATCCTCATAAAAAGTTGAACTCTATAACTACCTCTTGAGTCTCAGAATTGGTACACATGGACCTTATGGGTCCCACTCGTACCGAGAGTATAGGAGGAAAGAGATACATTTTAGTGATGGTGGATGATTTTTCAAGATACTCCACAGTATGTTTTTTAAGAGAAAAATCTAAGATTGTTGATTTTCTCACTGTTAAATGTAGAATTCTTCAAAATCAACACGGTGTTACCATAAACCTCTTTAGGATTGATAATGGAACCGAATTCAAGGAATTCGGTGTAAATGCCTTTTGTGATGAAATAGGAATTAAGCATGAATTCTTGGTCGTTCGAACACCATAACAAAATGGTAAAATTGAAAGAAAAAATCAAACGATCCAAGAAATGGCAAGATCTATGCTCCTAGGAATAAATGTGCCTCGTAGGTTTTGGGCCAAAGTAGTTAACACCGCATGTCACACCGTAAATAGGGTTTATTTGCATCCTAATAATAATAAAACGCCATATGAATTGTGGACTGGCAAGAAACCTAATTTGGCCTATTTTATAGTTTTTGGTAGTCCTTGTTATATTCTTCGGGATAGAGAACTCCTAGGTAAATTTGACTCAAGGGGTGATGAAGGTATTTTCCTAGGATATTCTCAAAATAGTACAGCTTTCAGAGTTTTCAACTTAAGTAGTTCAAAAGTCATGGAATCAATAAATGTTGTAATAAAAGACGCTGCTCCAGCCACATCTATTGAAAATGAGGAAGATTTATCATGTGGATGTGATGTTGTTCCTGGTGTAGAAAATATTGAGTCTCACGCTGACTTGATTGTTCCCACTACTGAGAGAAAGGATCTTTCTCCCTAGGTTCATAAAAGTCATGATCTTTCGAAAATTATAAGAGATCCCGAGGTAGGTGTCAAGACAAGGGCTCAATTAGAAAATGAAGTTACATACTTATGTTACATCTCTAAAATTGAACCTAAATTTTTTAAAGAAGCTTTAAAAGATGAACATTGGATTAATGCCATACAAGAAGAGTTATTCCAATTTAAGAAAAATTATGTTTGGGAATTAGTCCCTAGGCCTTCTAATACTAATGTTATTGGTACCAAATGGATCTTTAAAAATAAAATGGATGAAAATGGTGTCATTGTTCGTAACAAAGCTAGGTTAGTTGCCCAAGGATACACCCAAATAGAAGCACTACACCAAATCCTGCAAATGGTCACGCCCAGTGGGTCACGGCCCAAGTCCGCGACCAGCTGGTCACGGACTTGGGCCGTGACCCACTCAATATTTGGCGTGACCATATTTATTATCTCACTAAATTATCGATGCTCTAGAAGTTATCACGGGCCAATTCCGTGACCCAAGTGGTCGCGGAATTGGGCCGTGACCAGGCCGTGACCATCTTAGAGCCAAACTCGCGCCAAAATTCCCTCCAAGATTGGTCGTGGATTGGTCACGGCCTAAGTCCGTGCCCATGGCATGATGAAGAAGAGAGTAAACACATTGAGGGTCACGGCTTGGGGCCGTGACCTTTTCTGGGTATGGGCCGTGACCATACATCATTCAAGCATCACGCATAATAGATCAAGGGTCACGACTATGGGCCGTGACGAGTTCTTAGTATGGGTCACGGCTATGGGCCGCGACCATACCTTAATCAAGCATCGCGCATCATAGATCAAGGGTCATGGCTATGAGCCATGACGAGTTCTTAGTTTGGGTCACAGCTATAGGCCATGACCATACCTTAATCAAGCTTCGAAAAGAGTCTCGTATGGTGGGTCACGACTTTAGGCCGTGACCATGTCTGCCTGTTCTGGGTCGCGAACTTATAAATTTAGGGGTTGCGTGTATGGAGTCACGGCCCATAGCCGTGACCTATACCCAGGTCTTAAAAAAAAAGCCCCTTGCTGCTTTGATTTCGTTCATTTGGAGGTTGAGTTGCAGCTGCTTTCCTTTATTATATTTGGCGATTTTAACAATTTTGGCGATTTCATTTGGAGGTTGAGGTATGTATTGAGTTATATGTATATATGTAAATCCCTAATTTCTGTGTATGTATGTGTAGATTTACGTTTGTATGTGTGTATGTATAGATTTATATTTATATATATGTGTGTGTATAGATTTATATGTATATGTATGTTTATTTCAATAAATCTTATATTGTATGTGTGTGTATGTATAGATTGTATGTGTGTAAACCATAAATAGTATGTGTGTGTATGTATATATTGTATGTGTGTAAACCCTAAATAATATTAGGGTTTAGTAAACCCTAAATAGTATGTGTGTGTATGTATAGATTGTATGTGTGTAAACCCTAAATAATATTAGGGTTTAGTAAACCCTAAATAGTATGTGTGTGTATGTATATATTATGTCAATAAACCCTAGATTGCATGTGTGTGTTTGTATAGATTATGCCAATAAACCTAGATTGTATGTTTGTGTATTTTTTTTGACAAAATATAATTAAATGGATTTTTAATGAGTAAAAAAATTTACATCCACCTTGTCGTGATTTTATTGGGGGTTATATGCGTGCCATCATATTATATTAGGGGTTATATGCATGTCGTGATTTTTTGCACTACAATATGTGTGTAAGTACTACAATATGTGTTATAAACAATTACGGCGGTTTGTTGTTGGGATTTCACATATACTTTTAAACTCTCATAACTTTCAAACCTAAACCTTAATAGCAGGACTCGTATTCATACCCTCGTATACTTTTCTCAGGAAAAATGAGGCACGGTGATAATTACTGTCAACAAAAGTGGGAGAGGTTGCAATTAGACCGCACACATAACTCTTTTATTAGCGTGCATCATATAGAGGGTACTCCTATTTATAGGTACGAAAATAAAAAGATCGAACAATTTAACTACCTTGTAAATCGTGGATTTGATATTCAGCAAGATTACTTGTTCGATCGTATTCTATTTTCTCTACCAGAAAACTGGGATGACGTTATACAAAATATATTTCACACACATAATCCCGACATAGCCCTGACCTTGGTTACGTTATTGGAGAAGGCGGAAAAAAAATCCACCCGTTATGGATACAACTGCGTACAGAGAGCATTGACGTAGACTGTGATGTCTCGCGCCACATGCACGTAAAATTGAATCTTGCCAACAAGTTGAGAAATAGGGGATTCCGAGTTCATGTCACTGACATCTACACATCAATCATAGATACCCTTCCTTCTAGTTGGCCACGTGCAAAAATTCATAGGTTCTTAAAAACTAATACCGAATGGATGGAGATCAGACACATTGAACTTATTCTAAAGTCTTACTTTAAAAAGGTATCTATCTATCTATCTATCTATATATATATATATATATATATATATATATATATATAACTAATTAAGCTTGATTAATTAGTTATAATTTCATATTACTATAATTATTTAGTCACTTATATTTTTTAATTTTTGTAGATAATGTCGAGAGGAAACAACCCAAGGGTACCAAGTGCCGAGGTGACACCACAACGAGGTTCACCATCTCGTGCAGAACCCGGATTCTCAACACCAACGGCTGAGCAATTCACAACTCCAGCAATGGTCCACTCCTCACCAAGTCCAACTCCAAGTGCTTCTACGCCCCAATCCAGCACTCCCGTTACTTTAACGCCCCCATCCAACACTCTTGATGCCTCCCGCTCAAATGAAAAGAAGCCTATTGGCTTCTCCCTTCTCGGGAATAACCCGACGGGTGATAGGAATGACGTGATGAACTTTAAAGGCCGGTGCTTGTCGCTGGGAAAAATGAACGTGGGAGTCGGTGGACCAGACAATTGGAACCTTGTTGATCAAGCTGTCAAAGATGACATACATGACCAACTTTGTAAGCATTTCTCATTTCCTGACCGTTCCAAGAATAAGGTTCTATCTCAGGTTGCTGAAAGATTGAGGACATACAGGAGAAACCTTCAGAAGAAACATTTTCCGAAAGAGGCAGCGAGCTCAGATATTTTGGCTTTGAAAGAGAGAGTGCTTCCCAATGTTGAAATGCTGTTGGATCAGTGGAATAAGTTTTTGGAGAATGAGGCGAAGGAAAAAAGTTGGTCCAGAGGGATCAAAACAAAAAAAACAGGGCACAAAAAACTGATATCCATAGGCTGGGATCCAAATCATATGAGGATTTGAAGAATGAATTGGAGAGTAGGACAAAAGATGGTCCAGATGCCAGTAAAAACCCAAATCGGTCCAACTTATTCCTTCACGCTCGATGGGACAAAGATAATAAATTCTCGCCGCACTTGGCTAAGACACTGCAATCAATAGAGGCCATCAGCAGTCAATCCGATTCGAGCCCTACTGATGACTTTGACCTTGAAAATGATGCCCTGACATAGACCTTTGGAAATGACAAAAGGGGGAGGACGAGAGGTGTTGGCTCACATATGACAAAAACAAAACTTCAACACATTGCACCTCTTGTGGACGAGCTTTCTTCGGTCAATAATTGTATCTCATCCCAAAAGGAGCACCAGTTGAAGACGGATGGGGATGTCCATGAGATTAAAAATACCCTGGGATTATTGACAAATCAAATTGGGAAACTTGTGAACTTTTTTGAAAGTTATAGGCCCCCAATGCCTCCTCAAGGATACCCTTACCCTACTCCTACTCAAGGTTTCACACATTCTTCCCCTCCAACATTCCCCTCTCAAATGCCTCATCCTCCAACATTCCCCTCCCCTGCACCTCCACCAATCATGGGGCTCGGATCATCGTCAACAACTCACAGTGACTATGGCGAAGAGTACTATATCAAGGACATGAGCAATTCGAGGTTTGTTGGCGTGTGCATACTCATCTCCACGGTTCCTGGAACTCTAGTACATCACCGACCTTTGGAGAATGGTGAGGCTAAAATAATGGTCGATGAAATATACAACGGTTGCGGAGATGTACCTGTGTACGTTAACAGCGGGGATGGGATGGAATTGAGGAATTATACAAAATCTTTTACTACTTGGCCACTTTATCTGTTGGCCAAGATTCAATAATATTTTCTTTCGTTTCAGTTGTAATAATTTTTTTTGTTTTAGTTGTAAGAATATTGGTTTTGGTTCAGTTGGAATGATATTTTTTTTGTTTCAGTTGTAAGAATATTGGTTTTGTTTCGTGTGGAATGATATTTTTTTTGTTTCAGTTGTAAGGATATTCTTTTTATTTCAGTCGTAATAATATTTTTTAACCTATTACCACATGACTGAAATTTGAAGATTATTACATAGATTGCTCACAATACAAAGAGTGGATGGGAGAGACTAACCGGATATCAAATAATCATGTAAAGGGCGTTTATGAATTTGTTAAATACACTTCCAAAAATCTTAAAAGTGAGAAGATTCCGTGTCCGTGCACTCATTGTATTAACGGAAAATATAAGTCATTGGAAGTTGTTGAGTTACATTTACTAAAGTGGGGAATCTATCAAGACTATATAATATGGACATACCATGGTGAAAAGGTTGTACCTTATGTTCCAGAAGAATTACCGGCACCCGACCGTGTAACGGAACCTCAAGGAGTAGAAGTGGTACATGATTCACCAACACATCGTCCATTGACCGACTTAATTGATGATGCTTACGGACTCCACAACCAACAAAACCACCAACCTATGGATACAAATAATGTGCATTATGACCAAGTAAATGAATAGATTGATGCTTAACTACTAGGAGATCGGGAATACATACGGTTGAAAGTCGATGTGGCTAGACCGTTGTATAAAGATTGCGATGAATATCACTCGGTATTATATGCAATGATTGGTTTGCATAATTTGAAGAGTCAATTTGGTTTGTCTGGAAACAGCGTAACCGGAATTCTGAAGTGGGTTAAAGAAATTCTCCTAAAAGAGAACATATTACTAGACAATTATCCTACCATGAAAAAGAGTTTGAAGGGTTTAGGTTTGAAATACAAATCTATTCATGCTTGCAAGTATGATTTCATATTGTACCGGAACGAGCACGAAGAGAAGGATGAATGTCCTGTATGCAGTGAGCCTAGATATATGGTTTGTGAGAATGGAAATGACAAACATGCAAAAAATCGCAAGTGCTCGCAAGTCCCACAAAAGGTTTTGAAGTATTTTCCACTTGGGCCACGGTTAAAACGTTTTTTTACTGTACTGCGGATAGCGAAGGCCATGACATGGCATACTCGATGCGAGGTGGGTGGGAATTTTATGCGTCATTCGGTTGATTCACTCATCTGACAAATTTCAAATGCACAACACCATAAATTTGCAAAGGAACCGCGCAACGTTCGTCTTGCAATCTCAACCGATGGGTTTAACCCTTTCGGTAATTTAAGTACAAGTCAGAGTTATTGGTCAGTTCTTATGGCGCCTTTAAGTCTTCCTCCGACATTATGCATGAGAAAGGAGTTCACATTGTTATCTTTGTTGATACCCGGGCCGAAGGCTCCCAGTGATGATATTGATATATTCTTAGCACCATTAATCGAAGAACTTAAAGAGTTGTGGGATAAAGGCGTGACGGCGTTCGATTCTCATAAGGGTGAAGAGTTCACACTTAAAGCAATGGTGTGTGGGCAATCCACGATCTTCAGCTTATGGGACCTTGTCCGGTTGTAATGTTCATGGTTATTGTGGATACCCCATATGTGGGGAGGAAACTGAAGCATGTTGGTCACAACATAGTGGTAAGATGAGTTACACGGGTCATCGTAGATTTCTGCCGACCAGTCACCCTTTTAGGAACGACAAGTCTAAGTTTTTGCCTGTCGGTCAGGAGCGCAGAACGGTACCTATTTGACTTTCTGGTCAGCAAATTGAGGAGAAGGCGGCGGCTGCGACTGCGGGGAATAGATACGTAGGCAAACACCCCCAGTTTGTAAACCTGAAGCATAAAGCTAGGGAGGATCCGAACGACCCTAGTAAAGCGAAGCCATGGTCTAGGCGATCAATATTTTTGATTTGCCATATTAGAAAGATCATCGTGTAAGGCATATAATTAATGTGATGCACACAGAGAAGAATGTTGCAGAACATTTGATAGGAACATGTCTGGGTGGATCTTATTCTAAAGATGGAGAGCGTGCCCGTCGAGATCTACAGGATATGAAAATAAAGAAGAGACTGTGGTTAAAAAAATGATCCAACGACAGGAAGAATTTCTATCCCCCCCGACTACTTTCACTTTGACTACTAGTGAGAAGAAGATCCTCTTAGACACGTTGTTCAACTTGAAGACTCCAACCTGTTATTCTGGTAATTTACGTAGGGTAGTAAGCTACCAAGCAAATGACTTGAAACAGTGCAAGTCTTACGACTGGCACGTAATCATCCAATTAATCCCGCTGTTATTTCGGCATTGCTTCTCTGAACACAAAGATCTCCGTCGGGCAATTATGTAAATCACTTTGTGTTTTACCCTACTTTGTGCAAAAGTGGTAAACAGAAGGCACATTAAAGCTGCGAAATCAACTTTAGCCGAGGTTGTTTGTGTATTAGAGAAATATTTTCCTCCGTCATTCTTCGATATCAATATCCACCCGCTTGTGCATTTATGCGATGAAGATTTATTATGGGTCCCGTGAGGTATCGTTGGATGTATCCTTTTGAGCTCTTGATACAAACCTTCAAAGATTATGTAAAGAATACACGGTATATTGGAGGATTGATTGCTGAAGAATACGTAATGGTGGAATCATCGCTATACGCTAGGGAACATATGCCAGAACAAGAGGTGAGGAGGTTTAATCCTCGTGGAGAACGAGTGATAGAGGAACCTGACGAGTTTGAGGACGAATTATCGTTTCGGAACCCTAAAGAGGTGAAACTCATAAACCTACAATACGAGCAAGCAACTCGTCATGTCTTCGAATCGCAAGATGAAGTCCTAGACTGGAGAGAGTGAGTATGTACTGAATTCTTCTTCTTTGATTATATGTATTTTTTATTTTATGATCTAAACTCTATAACTTTTTGGTAGGAAGTACGAGAACGAAATTATCCAAAATCAAAGGAGAAATTGGACGACAACTGACTCTAGGGCATGGGTGTCAAAAGAGGTACTTTTCACATCTTATGTGTGCGGTTATTTATTCATGTGTGGTAAAAATATGCCCTAATACAAATTCATTAATAAATGCAGCTTCTAAAAAGAGGTGATGTCTCTTCCAGACTTGCACGCCTAGCAAAAGGTCCTAGTTTTCGTGCGAAAGAGTTTAAGAAATTCCGCACCAATGGTTTTGATTTCATTTCATATCCATATGAGGAAAAGCTTTTGACGCAAAATAGTGGAATATCAATTTCTGCCTTGACCACCTGTATCGCTAGCAAAAGTGATAAAAGTTCAAAGAATACGGTGCTAACCTATTATGGGATAATTCAACAAATCCTAGAACTTGATTACTTGGATTTCATAGAAATCGTATTCTATGGTGATTGGGTAAAGGTGGAGGATACAACGAATGCTTGCAAAGTTGATCCCGACTCCAAACTTATTATGGTAGATTTATCAAAGCTGAAGACTAAAGACCGCATAGTCGACGAGCATTTTATTTGTGCCTTTCAGAACGTAAAGAAGGTATTCTACTCGAAGTGCATAAATGATGGCAATTGGTCTATTGTTGTTCATGCACCAAAGGGTATGACTACTGAAGTAGACACATTGAAGGCTCCAAAAGAGTTCCAGTCAGCTCTTGATGACAACCCTAATTTGAAGGATCTTTTAGTTGATTTAGAGGAAGATTGAGTATCAAAATATTATTTTATCCTCATCAATCTTATTTGTATCCTATTATGATATTGACATTGTACTAGCACTTTACATTAATTTATGAATTTCATCTACTTTTAAGTGTAATGTCCTGCTATTTGTGCAAATGGTAGGTAATTTATCGGTTCTTTTGTTTAGAATAGATATGTTTTCATTTAGTTATCTCTATCATTTGGCTTTAGAGGGCGAAAACTCGAAACAGCCCCCGAACGGCCCCATTTGTGGCACCAACACCTCCCACGGGACCAATGTAACTCGTAGGAACTGACCGCGCGATCATGGGACTCCCGGTTTGAGAAAATGACGGTAATTCGCATATATTTAGACTTAGGCTTAATAACATGGCGTTAGTGGGAGAAAAGACGAAATAGCCCCTGAGCAGCCCCGTGAGTGGCACCAACACCTCGCACGGGACCAATGTAACTCATAGGAACTGATCGCGCGATCACGGGACTCCCGGTTTGAGAATACGATGATAATTTTCATATTTTTAGTCTTAGGCTTAAAAACATGGCGTTAGTGGGTGAAAACTCGAAACAGCCCCTGAACGGCCCCGTGAGTAGCACCAACAGCTCGCACGGGACCAATGTAACTCGTAGGAACTGACCGCGCGATCGCGGAACTCTCGGTTTGAGAATACGTTGATAATTTGAAAATATCTAGACTTAAGCTTAAGAAAATGGCGTTAGAGGATGAAAACCCAAAATAGCCTCCGAACGGCCCCGTGGGTGGCACCAACACCTCCCACGGGACCAATGTAACTCGTAAGAACTGACTGCACGATCATGGGACTGCCGATTTGAGAATACGACGATAATTTGCGTATTACTAAACTTCAGCTTAAAAACATGGCATTAGAAGGCAAAAACCCGACACGTTATATGTATGGTTTATAAAAACACGTTATATGTATGGTTTTAAAAACCCGACAGCATATATGCAACTGCATATATGCAGCATATATGCAACTGCATATATGCACATATGCATCAGCATATATGCATTCTCTATGGATTGGTTTACATATTGAAAGCAAGCGGATCGAGGTTTACATATTGCCTACTTGGATTGGTTTTCATTTATTTTTAAATTTTACATTTTGTATTCGTGGAATGATGTTATCAATATGTTGTTGATGACTCATTTCACACTATTCAGGTAATTCCTATTGAGGTAATTCCCATTGAGGTCTCTATATTCTTTGGTAATGTAGGTATAAAGCTTGGGGTTCTCTTTTAGGATAGCAGTTGGCAGAAAGAGACATTATAGTGGCATGCATTGATTACATGTGAACGTCATTTCACATTGTAAATATACATTCTTAGACAAAATAAATACAGTTGCTTTGATACTCATAGAAATTCCTGACCACTAACTTCCTTATTGACCATGGCCAAAAATTTAAATAATATATTTTATTAAATGATATATTTTTTGGGTACAAGTTAAATGATATATTTTGTTAGATTGAGATTGTATCCTCCTATGATATATTTTATTCAAATAGTGAAATATCCTAATGAGGTAACACTCCAATTATATAGGTGGGATTGATTATACGCTATCACGCCTTTAGTAAAAAAATATAATATAGAATTCATAATCCACTTAAGATAATCTATTACAAACAAGACCAGTATTTCCAACGAGTTTAGTGGCGCAGCCGCGGGACTCCCAGTTTGAGAATCCGACGGTAATTTGCATATTTCTAGTCTTAGGCTTAAAAACATGGCGTTAGAGGGTGAAAATCCAAAACAACCCCCGAACGACCCCGTGGATGGCATCAACACCTCCCACGGGACCAATGTAACTCGTAGGAACTGACCGCGCAGCCGCAGGACTCCCGGTTTGAGAGTACAACGGTAATTTGCATATATTTAGACTTAGGCTTAAAAACATGGTGTTAGAGGGTGAAAACTCGAAACAGCCCCCTAACGGCCCCGTGGGTGGCAGCAACACCTCCCACGGGACCAATGTAACTCGTAGGAACTGACCACGCAGTCGCGGGACTCCCGGTTTGAGAAAACGATGGTAATTTACATATTTCTAGACTTAGGCTTAAAAACATAGCGTTAGAGGGTGAAAACTCGAACCAGCCCCCGAACGTCCCAGTGGGTGGCACCAACACCTCCCACGGGACTAATGTAACTCGTAGGAATAGGCCGCGAAGTCTCGGGACTCTCGATTTGAGAATACGATGATAATTTTATATTTCTAGACTCAGGCTTAAAAACATGGCGTTAGGGGGTGAAAACCGAAAACAACCCCCGAACGGCCCCGTGGGTGGCATCAACACCTCCCACGGGACCAATGTAACTTGTAGGAACTGACCCCGCAGCCACGGGTCTCTCAGTTTGAGAATACGACGATAATTAAAATATTTATAGACTTAGGCTTAAAAACATGGCGTTAGAGGGTGAAAATCCATAACAGCCCCCGAACGGCCCCGTGGGTGGCACCAACACCACCCACAGGACCAATGTAACTCGTAGGAACTAACCCGATAGCCACGGGTCTCCCGGTTTGAGAATACGACGATAATTTTCATATTTCTAAACTTAGGCTTAAAAATATGGCGTTAGAGGGTGAAAACTCAAAACAGCCCCCGAACGACCCCGTAGGTGGCACCATCACCTCCCATGACACCAATGTAACTCATAGGAACTGACCACGTAGCCGCGGGACTCCCGGTTTGAGAATACGACGGTAATTTGCATATTTCTAGACTTAGGCTTAAAAACATGGCGTTAGTGGCTGAAAACTCGAAACAGCCCCCGAACGGGCCCCGTGGGTGTCACCATCACCTCCCACGAGACCAATGTGACTCATAGGAACTAGTCGCGCAAGGGCGGGACTCTCGGTTTGAGAATATGACGGTAATTTGCATAATTTTAGACTTCGGCTTAAAAACATGGCGTTAGTGGGCTCGAAACAGCCCACGAACAGCCCCGTGGGTGGCACCAACACCTCCCACGGGACTAATGTAACTCGTAGGAACTGGTCGCGCAGCCCGGGGACTCTCAGTTTGAGAATACGACGATAATTTGCATAATTCTAGACTTAGGCTTAAAAACATGGCGTTAGTGGGTGAAAACTCGAAACAGCCCCCGAACGGCCCGTGGGTGGCACCAACACCTCCTACGGGACTAATGTAACTCGTAGGAACTGGCCGCGCAGACCCGGGACTCCCGGTTTGAGAATACAATGATAATTTGCATATTTCTAAACTTAGGCTTAAAAACATGGTGTTAGAGGGTGAAAACCCAAAACAATCCCCAAACGGCCCCGTGGGTGGCACCAACACCTCCCACGGGACCAATGTAACTCATAAAAACAGACCCCGCAGCCGCAGGTCTCCTGGTTTGAGAATACGGTGATAATTTCAATATTTTTAGATTTAAGAAAAATATGGCGTTAGAGGCTGAAAACTCGAAACAGCCCTGAACGGCCCCGTGGGTGGCACCAACACCTGCCACAAGACCAATGTAACTCATAGGAACTGACCGCGCAATCGCAAGACTCCCGGTTTGAGAATACGATGGTAATTTGCATATTTCTATACTTAAGCAAAACATGGCATTAGAGGGTGAAAACTTAAAACAACCCCCGAACGTCCCCGTGGGTGGCACCAACACCTCCCACGAGACCAATGTGACCCGTAGGAACTGACCCCGCAGTCGCGGGTCTCCCGATTTGAAAATACGACGGTAATTTGCATAATTCTAGACTTAGGCTTAAAAACATGGCGTTAGTGGGTGAAAACTCGAAACAACCCCTGAACGGCCCCGTGGGTGGCACCAACACCTCCCACGGGACCAATGTAACTGGTAGGAACTGACCCCGCAGCCGCGGGTCTCCCGATTTGAGAATACGATGATAATTTTTATATTTCAAGACTTAGGCTTAAAAATATGGCGTTAGAGGGTGAAAACTCGAAACATCCTCCGAACGGCCCCGTGGGTGGCACCATCACCTCCCACGAGACCAATGTGACTCGTAGGAACTAGCCGCACAGGCGCGGGACTCCCGGTTGGAGAATACGACGGTAATTTGCTTAATTCTAGACTTAGGCTTAAAAACATGGCGTTAGTGGGTGAAACCTCGAAACAGCCCCCGAACGGCCTCGTGGGTGGCATCAACACCTCCCATGGGATCAATGAAACTCGTAGGAAATGACCCCACGGCCGCGGGTCTCCCGATTTCAGAATATGATGATAATTTACAAATTTCTAGACTTAGGCTTAAAAACATGACGTTAGAGGGTGAAAACTCGAAACACCCCTCGAACGGCCCAGTGGATGGCGCCATCACCTCCCACGAGACCAATGTGACTCGTAGGAACTAGCAGCGCAGCCGCGGGACTCCTGGCTTGAGAATACAACGGTAATTTGCTTAATTCTAGGCTTAAGTTTTAAAAATATGGTGTTAGTGGGTGAAAACTCCAAACAGCCCACGAATGGCCCGTGGGTGGCACCAATACCTCCCACGAGACCAATGTAACTCGTAGGAACAGACCCCGAAGCCGTGGGACTCCCGGTTTGAGAATACGATGATAATTTACATATTTCTAGACTTAGGCTTAAAAACATGGCGTTAGAGGGTCAAAACTCGAAACAGCCCCCGAACGGCCCCATGGGTGGCCTCCACACCTCCCACGGGACCAATGTAACTCGTAGGAATTGACCCCGCAGCCGCGGGTCTCCCGGTTTGAGAATACGATGATAATTTTTATATTTCAAGACTTAGGCTTAAAAATATGGCGTTAGAGGGTAAAAACTCGAAACATCCTCCGAACGGCCACGTGGGTGGCACCATCACCTCCCACGAGACCAGTGTGACTCGTAGGAACTAGCCGCACAGGCGCGGGACTCCCGGTTGGAGAATACGACGGTAATTTGCTTAATTCTAGACTTAGGCTTAAAAACATGGCGTTAGTGGGTGAAACCTCGAAACAGCCCCGTGGGTGGCACCAACACCTCCCACGGGACAAATGTAACTCGTAGGAACTGAGCCCACAGCCGCGCGACTCCCGGTTTATGAGTACGACGGTAATTTGCATATTTCTAGACTAAGGCTTAAAAACATGGCGTTAGAGGGTGAAAACTCGAAACAGCTCCCGAACGACCCCGTGGGTGGCACCATCAACTCCCACTTGACCAATGTGACTCGTAGGAACTAGTCGCGCAGCGGCGGGACTCTCGGTTTGAGAATACGATGGTAATTTGCATATTTCTAAACATAGGCAAAACATGGCGTTAGAGGGTGAAAACTCGAAACAGCCCTCGAACGTCCCCGGGGGTGGCACCAACACCTCCCACGGGACCAATGTAACTCGTAGGAACTGACCCCGCAACCGTGGGACTCCCGGTTTGAGAATACGACGATAATTTGCGTATTTCTAAACTTAGGCTTAAAAACATGGCGTTAGAGGGTGAAAACTCGAAACAGCCCCGTGGGTGGCACCAACACCTCCCACGGGACCAATGTAACTCATAGGAACTGACCCCGCAGCCGCGGGTCTTCCGGTTTGAGAATACGAGGATAATTTGCATATTTTCATATTTAAGCAAAACATGGCGTTAGAGGGTAAAAAGTCAAAATAACCCCCGAACGGCCCTGTGGGTGGCACCAACACCTCCCACGGGACCAATGTAACTCGTAGGAACTAGGAGCACAGCCGCGGGACTCCCGGTTTGAGAAAATGATGGTAATTTGCACTTTTCTAGACTTAGGCTTAAAAACATGGCGTTAGTGGGTGAAAACTCGAAACAACCCCTGAACGGCCCCGTGGGTGGCACCAACACCTCCCACTGGACCAATGTAACTGGTAGGAACTGACCCCGCAGCCGCGGGTCTCCCGATTTGAGAATACGATGATAATTTTCATATTTTGAGATTTAAGCAAAACATGGCGTTAGAGGGTGAAAACTCGAAACAACCCCCAAACGGCCCCGTGGGTGGCGCCAACACCTCCCACGGGACCAATGTAACTCGTAGGAACTGACCGCGCAGCCACGAGACTCCCGATTTGAGAATACGATGGTAATTTGCATATTTTTAGACTTAAGCAAAACATGGCGTTAGAGGGTGAAAACTCGAAACAGCCCCCGGACGTCACCGTGGGTGGCACTAACACCTCCCGCGGGACCAATGTAACTCGTTGGAACGGACACCGTAGCCGAGGGACTCCCGGTTTGAGAATACGACGATAATTTGTATATTTCTAGACTTAGGCTTAAAAACATGGCGTTAGAGGGTAAAAAGTCAAAATAACCCCCGAACGGCCCTGTGGGTGGCACCAACACCTCCCACGGGACCAATGTAACTCGTAGGAACTAGGAGCACAGCCGCGGGACTCCCGGTTTGAGAAAATGATGGTAATTTGCACTTTTCTAGACTTAGGCTTAAAAACATGGCGTTAGTGGGTGAAAACTCGAAACAACCCCTGAACGGCCCCGTGGGTGGCACCAACACCTCCCACTGGACCAATGTAACTGGTAGGAACTGACCTCGCAGCCGCGGGTCTCCCGATTTGAGAATACGATGATAATTTGCATATTTTGAGATTTAAGCAAAACATGGCGTTAGAGGGTGAAAACTCGAAACAACCCCCAAACGGCCCCGTGGGTGGCGCCAACACCTCCCACGGGACCAATGTAACTCGTAGGAACTGACCGCGCAGCCACGAGACTCCCGATTTGAGAATACGATGGTAATTTGCATATTTTTAGACTTAAGCAAAACATGGCGTTAGAGGGTGAAAACTCGAAACAGCCCCCGGATGTCACCGTGGGTGGCACTAACACCTCCCGCGGGACCAATGTAACTCGTTGGAACGGACACCGTAGCCGAGGGACTCCCGGTTTGAGAATACGACGATAATTTGTATATTTCTAGACTTAGGCTTAAAAACATGGCATTAGAGGGTGAAAACTCAAAACAGCCCCCTAACGGCCCTATGGGTGGCACCAACACCTCCCATGGGACCAATGTAACTCGTAGGAATTGACCCCGTAGCCGCGGGACTCACGGTTTGAGATTACGACGGTAATTTATATGTTTCTAGACTTAGACTTAAAAATATGACGTTAGAGGGTGAAAACTCGAAACAACCCCCGACCATCCCCGTGGGTGGCACTAACACCTCCCACGTGACTATTGTAACTCGTAGGAACTGATCGCGCAACCGCCAGACTCCTGATTTGGGAACACGGTGGTAATTATCATATTTCTAGACTTAGGCTTAAAAACATGGCGTTAGAGAGTTAAAACTTGAAATAGCCCCAGAACGGCCCCGTGGGTGGCACCATCACCTTCCACGAGACCAATGTGACTCGTAAGAACTAGCTGTGTAGTCGCGGGACTCCCAGTTAGAGAATACGACGGTAATTTGCATAATTCGAGACTTAGGCTTAAAAACATGGCTTTAGTGGGTGAAAACTAGAAACAGCCCCCGAACGGCCCCATGGGTGGCACCAACACCTCCCACGGGACTAATGTAACTTGTAGGAATAGGTCGCGCAGCCTCGGAACTCCCGGTTTGAGAATACGATGATAATTTGCATATTTTTAGACTCGGGCTTAAAAACATGGCGCCAGGGGATCAAAACCCAAAACAACCCCCGAACGGCCCCGTGGGTGGCACCAACACCTCCCACGGGACCAATGTAACTCGTAGGAACTGACCGCGCAGCCGCGGGTCTCCCGGTTTGAGAATATGACGATAATTTGCATATTTTCATATTTAAGCAAAACATGGCGTTAGAGGGTGAAAAGTCGAAATAACCCCCCGAACGGCCCCGTGGGTGGCACCAACACCTCCCACGGGACCAATGTAACTCATAGGAACTAGCAGGACAGCCGCGGGACTCCCGGTTTGAGAAAACGATGGTAATTTGCACTTTTCTAGACTTAGGCTTAAAAACATGGCGTTAGTGGGTGAAAACTTGAAACAGCCCCTGAACGGCCCCGTGGGTGGCACCAACACCTCCCACGGGACCAATGTAACTCGTAGGAACAGACCCCGTAGCCGCGGGACTCCCGATTTTAGAATACGACGATAATTTACATATTTCTAGACTTAGGCTTAAAAACATGGCGTTAAAGGGTCAAAACTCGAAAATACCCCCGAACGGCCCCGTGGGTGGCTTCAACACCTCCCACGGGACTAATGTAACTCATAGGAACTGACCCCGCAGTCGCGGGTCTCCCGGTTTGAGAATACGATGATAATTTGCATATTTCTAGACTTAGGCTAAAACATATGGCGTTAGAGGGTGAAAACTCGAAACAGCCCCCGTACGGCCACGTGGATGGCACCATCACCTCCCACGAGACCAATGTGACTCGTAGGAACTAGCCACGCAGCCGTGGGACACCCGGTTTGAGAATATGATGGTAATTTGCATAATTCTAGACTTAGGCTTAAAAATATGGCTTTAGTGATTGAAAACTCGAAACAGCCCCCGAACGGTCCCGTGGGTGGCAGCAACACCTCCCACGGGACTAATGTAACTCGTAGGAACAGGTCGCGCGGCCTCGAGACTCCCGGTTTGAGAATACGATAATAATTTGCATATTTCTAGACTCAGGCTTTAAAACATGGCGTTAGGGGGTGAAAACCCAAAACAACCCCGGAACAGCCTCGTGGGTGGCGCCAACACCTCCCACTGGACCAATGTAAATCGTAGAAACTTACTCCGCAGCTGCGGGTATCCGGATTTGAGAATACGATGATAATTTTCATATTTTCAGATTTAAGTAAAACATGGCGTTAAAGGGTGAAAACTAGAAAAAAAAAACCCGAACGACCCCGTGGGTGGCACCAACACCTCCCACGGGACCAATGTAACTCGTAGGAACTAGTCGCGCAGCCGTGGGACTCCCGATTTGAGAATACAACAGTAATTTGCATAATTCTAGACTTAGGCTTTAAAACATGGCGTTAGTGGGTGAAAACTCGAAACAACCCCCGAACGGCCCCTAGGGTGGCATCAACACCTCCCACGGGACCAATGTAACTCGTAGAAACTGACCCCGCAGCCGCGGGTCACCCGATTTTAGAATACAATGATAATTTGCACATTTCTAGACTTAGGCTTAAAAACATTATGTTAGAGGGTGAAAACTCGAAACAGCCCCCGAACGACCCCGTGGGTGGCACCATCACCTCCCATGAGACCAATGTGACTCGTAGGAAATAGCCGCGCAGCCGCTGGACTTCCGGTTTGAGAATAAGATGGTAATTTGCATAATTCTAGACTTAGTCTTAAAAACATGGCGTTAGAGGGTGAAAACTCGAAACAGCCCCTGAACGTCCCCGTGGGTGGCACCAACACCTCCCACGGGACCAATGTAACTGGTAGGAACTGACCCCGCAGCCGCGCGACTCCCGGTTTATGAGTACGACGGTAATTTGCATATTTCTAGATTAAGGCTTAAAAACATGGGGTTAGAGGGTGAAAACTCGAAACAGCTCCCGAACGACCCCGTGGGTGGCACCATCAACTCCCACTTGACCAATATGACTCGTAGGAACTAGTCGCGCAGCGGCGGGACTCCCGGTTTGAGAATACGATGGTAATTTGCATATGTCTAAACATAGGCAAAACATGGCGTTAGAGGGTGAAAACTCGAAACAGCCCTGGAACGTCCCCTTGGGTGGCACCAACACCTCCCACGGGACCAATGTAACTCGTAGGAACTGACCCCGCAGCCTTGGGACTCCCGGTTTGAGAATACAACGATAATTTGTGTATTTCTAAACTTAGGCTTAAAAACATGGCGTTAGAGGGTGAAAACTCGAAACAGCCCCCTAACGGCCCCGTGGGTGGCACCAACACCTCCCACGGGACCAATGTAACTCATACGAACTAACCCCGCAGCCGCGGGTCTTCCGGTTTGAGAATACGATGATAATTTGCATATTTTCGTATTTAAGCAAAACATGGCGTTAGAGGGTGAAAAGTCAAAATTACCCCCGAACGGCTAGGAACTAGCAGCACAGCCGCGGGACTCCCGATTTGAGAAAATGATGGTAATTTGCACTTTTCTAGACTTAGGCTTAAAAACATGGCGTTAGTGGGTGAAAACTCGAAACAGCCCCTGAACGGCCCCGTGGGTGGCACCAACACCTCCCACGGGACCAATGTAACTGGTAGGAACTGACCCCGCAGCCGCGGGTCTCCCGATTTGATAATACGATGATAATTTGCATATTTTTAGATTTAAGCAAAACATGGCGTTAGAGGCTGAAAACTCGAAACAACCCCCGAACGGCCCCGTGGGTGGCACCAACACCTCCCACGGGACCAATGTAACTCGTAGTAACTGACCGCGCAGCCACGAGACTCCCGATTTGAGAATACAATGGTAATTTGCATATTTTTAGACTTAAGCAAAACATGGCGTTAGAGGGTGAAAACTCGAAACAGCCCCCGGACGTCACCGTGGGTGGCACTAACACCTCCTGCGGGACCAATGTAACTCGTTGGAACGGACACCGTAGCCGAGGGACTCCCGGTTTGAGAATACGACGATAATTTGTATATTTCTAGACTTAGGCTTAAAAACATGGCATTAGAGGGTGAAAACTCAAAACAGCCCCCTAACGGCCCTATGGGTGGCACCAACACCTCCCATGGGACCAATGTAACTCGTAGGAACTGACCCCGCAGCTGCGGGACTCACGGTTTGAGATTACGACGGTAATTTATATGTTTCTAGACTTAGACTTAAAAATATGACGTTAGAGGGTGAAAACTCGAAACAACCCCCGACCATCCCCGTGGGTGGCACCAACACCTCCAACGGGACTAATGTAACTCGTAGGAACTGATCGCGCAGCCGCCGGACTCCTGATTTGGGAACACGATGGTAATTTGCATATTTTGAACCATCACCTCCCACGAGACCAATGTGACACTGTAGCCGAGGGACTCCCGGTTTGAGAATACAATGATAATTTACATATTTCTAGACTTAGGCTTAAAAACATGGCATTAGAGGGTGAAAACTCAAAACAGCCCCCTAACGGCCCTATGGGTGGCACCAACACCTCCCATGGGACCAATGTAACTCGTAGGAACTGACCCCGCAGCCGCGGGACTCACGGTTTGAGATTACGACGGTAATTTATATATTTCTAGACTTAGACTTAAAAATATGGCATTAGAGGGTGAAAACTCGAAACAACCCCCGACCATCCCCGTGGGTGGCACCAACACCTCCCACGGGACTAATGTAACTCGTAGGAACTGATCGCGCAGCCGCCAGACTCCTGATTTCGGAACACGATGGTAATTGGCATATTTCTAAACTTAGTCTTAAAACATGGCGTTAGAGAGTGAAAACTCGAAACAGCCCCTGAACGGCCCCGTGGGTGGCACCATCACCTCCCACGAGACCAATGTGACTCGTAAGAACTAGCTGTGCAGCCGCGGGACTCCCAGTTTGAGAATACGACGGTAATTTGCATAATTCAAGACTTAGGCTTAAAAACATGGCTTTAGTGGGTGAAAACTAGAAACAACCCCCGAACGGCCCCATGGGTGGCACCAACACCTCCCACGGGACTAATGTAACTTGTAGGAACAGGTCGCGCAGCCTCGAAACTCCTGGTTTGAGAATACGATGATAATTTGCATATTTCTAGACTCAGGCTTAAAAACATGGTGTCAGGGGATCAAAACCCAAAACAACCCCCGAACGGCCATGTGGGTGGCACCAACACCTCCCACGGGACCAATGTAACTCGTAGGAACTAACCCCGCAGCCGCGAGTCTCCCGGTTTGAGAATACAATGATAATTTGCATATTTTTAGATTTAAACAAAACATGGCGTTAGAGGGTGAAAACTCGAAAAAAAAACCCGAACGGCTCCGTGGGTGGCACCAACACCTCCCACGGGACCAATGTAACTCGTAGGAACTAGCCGCGTAGCCGCGGGACTCCCAGTTTGAGAATACAACGGTAATTTGCATAATTCTAGACTTAGGCTTAAAAACATGGCGTTAGTGGGAGAAAACTCGAAACAGCCCCCGAACGGCCCCGTGGGTGGTACCATCACTTCCCACGAGACTAATGTGACTCGTAGGAACTAGCCGCGCAGCCGCGGGACTCCGGGTTTGAGTATTCAACGGTTATTTGTATAATTCTAGACTTGGGCTTAAAAACATGGCTTTAGTGGGTGAAAACTCAAAATAGCCCACGAACGGCCCCGTGGGTGGCACCCACACCTCCCACGGGACTAATGTAACTCGTAGGAACAGGCCGCGCACCCTCGGGACTCCCGGTTTGAGAATAGGATGATTATTTTCATATTTCTAGACTCAGGCTTAAAAACATGGCGTTAGGGGGTGAAAACTCAAAACTACCCCCGAACGGCCCCGTGGGTGGCCCCAACACCTCCCACGGGATCAATGTAACTCGTAGGAACTGACCGCGCAGCCACGGGTCTCCCGGTTTAAGAATACGATGATAATTTGCATATTTTCATATTTAAGCAAAACATGGCGTTAGAGGGTGAAAAGTCGAAATAACCTCCGAACGGCCCCATAGGTGGCACCAACACCTCCCACGGGACCAATGTAACTCGTAGGTACTAGCAGCACAGCCGCGGGACTCCCGGTTTGAGAAAACGATGGTAATTTGCATTTTTCTAGACTTAGGCTTAAAAACATGGCGTTAGTGGGTGAAAACTTGAAACAGCCTCTGAACGGCCCCGTGGGTGGCACCAACACCTCCCACGGGACCAATGTAACTCGTAGGAACAGACCCCGTAGCCGCGGGACTCCCGATTTTAGAATACGACGATAATTTACATATTTCTAGACTTAGGCTTAAAAACATGGCGTTAAAGGGTCAAAACTCGAAAATACCCCCGAACGGCCTCGTGGGTGGCTTCAACACCTCCCACGGGACTAATGTAACTCATAGGAACTGACCCCGCAGTCGCGGGTCTCCCGGTTTGATAATACGATGATAATTTGCATAGTTCTAGACTTAGGCTTAAAAATATGGCGTTAGAGGGTGAAAACTCGAAACAGCCCCCGTACGGCCACGTGGGTGGCACCATCACCTCCCACGAGACCAATGTGACTCGTAGGAACTAGCCGCGCAGCCGTGGGACTCCCGGTTCGAGAATATGACGGTAATTTGCATAATTCTAGACTTAGGCTTCAAAATATGGCTTTAGTGGGTGAAAACTCGAAACAGCCCCCGAACGGTCCCGTGGGTGGCACCAACACCTCCCACGGGACTAATGTAACTCGTAGAAACAGGTCGCGTGGCCTCGAGACTCCCGGTTTCAGAATACGATGATAATTTGTATATTTCTAGACTCAGGCTTAAAAACATGGCGTTAGGGGGTGAAAACCCAAAACAACCCCCGAACGGCCCCGTGGGTGGCGCCAACACCTCCCACTGGACCAATGTAAATCGTAGAAACTTACTCCGCAGCTGCGGGTATCCCGATTTGAGAATACGACGATAATTTTCATATTTTCAGATTTAAGTAAAACATGGCGTTAGAGGGTGAAAACTAGAAAAAAAAACCCCGAACGACCCCGTGGGTGGCACCAACACCTCCCACGGGACCAATGTAACTCGTAGGAACTAGTCGCGCAGCCGTGGGACTCCCGATTTGAGAATACAACAGTAATTTGCATAATTCTAGACTTAGGCTTTAAAACATGGCGTTAGTGGGTGAAAACTCGAAACAGCCTCCGAACGGCCCCTAGGGTGGCATCAACACCTCCCACGGGACCAATGTAACTCGTAGAAACTGACCCCGCAGCCGCGGGTCACCCGATTTTAGAATACGATGATAATTTGCACATTTCTAGACTTAGGCTTAAAAACATGATGTTAGAGGGTGAAAACTCGAAACAGCCCCCGAATGACCCCGTGGGTGGCACCATCACCTCCCATGAGACCAATGTGACTCGTAGGAAATAGCCGCGCAGCCGCGGGACTTCCGGTCTGAGAATAAGATGGTAATTTGCATAATTCTAGACTTAGGCTTAAAAACATGGCGTTAGAGGGTGAAAACTCGAAACAGCCCCCGAACGTCCCCGTGGGTGGCACCAACACCTCCCACGGGACCAATGTAACTGGTAGGAACTGACCCCGCAGCCGCGCGACTCCCGGTTTATGAGTACGATGGTAATTTGCATATTTCGAAACTAAGGCTTAAAAACATGGCGTTAGAGGGTGAAAACTCGAAACAGCTCCCGAACGACCCCGTGGGTGGCACCATCAACTCCCACTTGACCAATGTGACTCGTAGGAACTAGTCGCGCAGCGGCGGGACTCCCGGTTTGAGAATACGATGGTAATTTGCATATTTCTAAACATAGGCAAAACATGGCGTTAGAGGGTGAAAACTCGAAACAGCCCTCGAGCGTCCCCGTGGGTGGCACCAACACCTCCCACGGGACCAATGTAACTCGAAGGAACTGACCCCGCAGCCGTGGGACTCCCGGTTTGAGAATACGACGATAATTTGTGTATTTCTAAACTTAGGCTTAAAAACATGGCGTTAGAGGGTGAAAAGTCGAAACAGCCCCCTAACGGCCCCGTGGGTGGCACCAACACCTCCCACGGGACCAATGTAACTCATAGGAACTGACCCCGCAGCCGCGGGTCTTCCGGTTTGAGAATACGATGATAATTTGCAGATTTTCATATTTAAGCAAAACATGACGTTAGAGGGTGAAAAGTCAAAATAACCCCCGAACGGCCCCGTGGGTGGCACCAACACCTCCCACGGGACCAATGTAACTTGTAGGAACTACCAGCACACCCGCGGGACTCCCGGTTTGAGAAAATGATGGTAATTTGCACTTTTCTAGACTTAGGCTTAAAAACATGGCGTTAGTGGGTGAAAACTCGAAACAGCCCCTGAACGGCCCCGTGGGTGACCCCAACACCTCCCACGGGACCAATGTAACTGGTAGGAACTGACCCCGCAGCCGCGGGTCTCCCGATTTGAGAATACGACGATAATTTGCATATTTTTAGATTTAAGCAAAACATGGCGTTAGAGGGTGAAAACTAGAAACAACCCCCGAACGGCCCCGTGGGTGGCACCAACACCTCCCACGGGACCAATGTAACTCGTAGGAACTGACCGCGCAGCCACGAGACTCCCGATTTGAGAATACGATGGTAATTTGCATATTTTTAGACTTAAGCAAAACATGGCGTTAGAGGGTGAAAACTCGAAACAGCACCCAGACGTCACCGTGGGTGGCACTGACACCTCCCGCGGGACCAATGTAACTCGTAGGAACTAACACCGTAGCCGAGGGACTCCCGGTTTGAGAATACGACGATAATTTGCATATTTCTAGACTTAGGCTTAAAAACATGGCATTAGAGGGTGAAAACTCAAAACAGCCTCCTAACGGCCCTGTGGGTGGCACCAACACCTCCCATGGGACCAATGTAACTCGTAGGAACCGACCCCGCAGCCGCGGGACTCACGGTTTGAGATTACGACGGTAATTTATATATTTCTAGACTTAGACTTAAAAATATGGCGTTAGAGGGTGAAAACTCGAAACAACCCCCGACCATCCCCGTGGGTGGCACCAACACCTCCAACGGGACTAATATAACTCGTAGGAACTGATCGCGCAGCCGCCGGACTCCTGATTTGGGAACACGATGGTAATTTGCATATTTCGAACCATCACCTCCCACGAGACCAATGTGACTCGTAAGAACTAGCTGTGCAGCCGCGGGACTCCCAGTTTGAGAATACGACGGTAATTTGCATAATTCGAGACTTAGGCTTAAAAACATGGCTTTAGTGGGTGAAAACTAGAAACAGCCCCCGAACGGCCCCATGGGTGGCACCAACACCTCCCACGGGACTAATGTAACTTGTAGGAACAGGTCGCGCAGCCTCGGAACTACCGGTTTGAGAATACGATGATAATTTGCATATTTCTAGACTCAGGCTTAAAAAAATGGCGTCAGGGGATCAAAACCCAAAACAACCCCCGAACGGCCCCGTGGGTGAGACCAACACCTCCCACGGGACCAATGTAACTCGTAGGAACTGACCCCGCAGCCGCGGGTCTCCCGGTTTGAGAATACGACGATAATTTGCATATTTTTAGATTTAAACAAAACATGGCGTTAGAGGGTGAAAACTCGAAAAAAAAACCCGAACGGCTCCTTGGGTGGCACCAACACCTCCCACGGGACCAATGTAACTCGTAGGAACTAGCCGCGTAGCCGCGGGACTCCCGGTTTGAGAATACAACGGTAATTTGCATAATTTTAGACTTAGGCTTAAAAACATGGCGTTAGTGGGCGAAAACTCGAAACAGCCCCCGAACGGCCCCGTGGGTGGCACCATCACTTCCCACGAGACTAATGTGACTCGTAGGAACTAGCCGCGCAGCCGCGGGACTCTGGGTTTGAGTATTCGACGGTTATTTGTATAATTCTAGACTTAGGCTTAAAAACATGGCTTTAGTGGGTGAAAACTCAAAATAGCCCACGAACGGACCCGTGGGTGGCACCCACACCTCCCACGGGACTAATGTAACTCGTAGGAACAGGCCGCGCAACCTCGGGACTCCCGGTTTGAGAATAGGATGATTATTTTCATATTTCTAGACTCAGGCTTAAAAACATGGCGTTAGGGGGTGAAAACTCAAAACTACCCCCAAACGGCCCCGTGGGTGTCCCCAACACCTCCCACGGGACCAATGTAACTCGTAGGAACTGACCGCGCAGCCGCGGGTCTCCTGGTTTGAGAATACGATGATAATTTGCATATTTTCATATTTAAGCAAAACATGGCGTTAGAGGGTGAAAAGTCGAAATAACCCCCGAACGGCCCCGTGGGTGGCACCAACACCTCCCACGGGACCAATGTAACTCGTAGGAACTAGCAGCACAGCCGCGGGACTCCCGGTTTGAGAAAACGATGGTAATTTGCACTTTTCTAGACTTAGGCTTAAAAACATGGCGTTAGTGGGTGAAAACTTGAAACAGCCCCTGAACGGCCCTGTTGGTGGCACCAACACCTCCCACGGGACCAATGTAACTCGTAGGAACAGACCCCGCAGCCGCGGGACTCCCGATTTTAGAATACGACGATAATTTACATATTTCTAGACTTAGGCTTAAACACATGGCGTTAAAGGGTCAAAACTCGAAAATACCCCCGAACGGCCCCGTGGGTGGCTTCAACACCTCCCACGGGACTAATGTAACTCATAGGAACTGACCCCGCAGTCGCGGGTCTCCCAGTTTGAGAATACGATGATAATTTGTATATTTCTAGACTTAGACTTAAAAATATGGCGTTAGAGGGTGAAAACTCGAAACAACCCCCGTACGGCCACGTGGGTGGCACCATCACCTCCCACGAGACCAATGTGACTTGTAGGAACTAGCCACGCAGCCGTGGGACTCCCGGTTTGAGAATATGACGGTAATTTTCATATTTCTAGACTTGGGATTAAAAATATGGCTTTAGTGGGTGAAAACTCGAAACAGCCCCCGAACGGTCCCGTGGGTGGCACCAACACCTCCCACGGGACTAATGTAACTCTTAGGAACAGGTCGTGCGGCCTCGAAACTCCCGATTTGAGAATACGATGATAATTTGCATATTTCTAGACTCGGGCTTAAAAACATGGCGTTAGGGGGTGAAAACCCAAAACAACCCCCGAACGGCCCCGTGGGTGGCGCCAACACCTCCCACTGGACCAATGTAAATCGTAGAAACTTACTCCGCAGCTGCGGGTATCCCGATTTGAGAATACGACAATAATTTTCATATTTTCAGATTTAAGTAAAACATGGCGTTAGAGGGTGAAAACTAGAAAAAAAACCCGAACGGCCCCGTGGGTTGCACCAACACCTCCCACGGGATCAATGTAACTCGTAAGAACTAGTCGCGCAGCCGTGGGACTCCCGATTTGAGAATACAACAGTAATTTGCATAATTCTAGACTTAGGCTTTAAAACATGGCATTAGTGGGTGAAAACTCGAAACAGCCCACGAACGGCCCCTAGGGTGGCATCAACACCTCCCACGGGACCAATGTAACTCGTAGAAACTGAACCCGCAACCGCGGGTCACCCGATTCCCGATTTTAGAATACGATGATAATTTGCACATTTCTAGACTTAGGCTTAAAAACATGATGTTAGAGGGTGAAACTCGAAACAGCCCCCGAACGACCCCGTGGGTGGCACCATCACCTCCCATGAGACCAATGTGACTCGTAGGAACTAGCCGCGCAGTCGCGGGGCTTTCGGTTTGAGAATAAGATGGTAATTTGCATAATTCTAGACTTAGGCTTAAAAACATGGCGTTAGAGGGTGAAAACTCAAAACAGCCCCCGAACGTCCCCGTGGGTGGCACCAACACCTCCCACGGGACCAATGTAACTGGTAGGAACTGACACCGCAGCCGCGGGTCTCCCGATTTGAGAATACGACGATAATTTGCATATTTTTAGATTTAAGCAAAACATGGCATTAGAGAGTGAAAACTCGAAACAACACTCGAACGACCCCGTGGGTGGCACCAACACCTCCCACGGGACCAATGTAACTCGTAGGAACTGACCACGCAACCGCGAGACTCCCGGTTTGAGAATACGACGGTAATTTTCTTATTTCTAGACTTAAGCAAAACATGGCGTTAGAGGGTGAAAATTCAAAACAGCCCCCGAACGGCCTCGTGGATGGCACCAACACCTCCAACGAGACCAATGTGACTCGAAGGAACTGACCCCGCAGCCACGGGTCTCCCGGTTTGAGAATACGATGGTAATTTGCATAATTCTAGACTTAGGCTTAAAAACATGGCGTTAGTGGGTGAAAACTCCAAACTGCCCCCGAACGGCCCCGTGGGTGGCACCAACACCTCCCACGGGATTAATGTAACTCGTAAAAACTAGCCGCGTAGCCCCGGGACTCCCGGTTTCAGAATACAATGATAATTTGTATATTTCTAGACTTAGGCTTAAAAACATGGCGTTAGAGGGTGAAAACCCAAAACAACCCCCGAACGGCCCCGTGGGTGGCGCCAACATCTCCCACGGGACCAATGTAACTCGTAGGAACTGACCCCGCAGCCGCGGGTCTCCCGGTTTGAGAATACGATGGTAATTTGCATAATTCTGGACTTAGACTTAAAAATATGGCGTTAGAGGGTGAAAACTCGAAACAACCCCCGACCATCCCAGTGGGTGGCACCAACACCTCCCACGGGACTAATGTAACTCGTAGGAACTGATCGCGCAGCCGCCAGACTCCTGATTTGGGAACACGATGGTAATTTGCATATTTCTAGACTTAGGCTTAAAAACATGGCGTTAGAGAGTGAAAACTCGAAATAGCTCATGAACGGCCCCGTGGGTGGCACCATCACCTCCCACGAGACCAATGTGACTTTTAAGAACTAGCTGTGCAGCCGCGGGACTCCCAGTTTGAGAATACGACGGTAATTTGCATAATTCGAGACTTAGGCTTAAAAACATGGCTTTAGTGGGTGAAAACTAGAAATAGCCCCCGAACGGCCCCATGGGTGGCACCAACACCTCCCACGGGACTAATGTAACTTGTAGGAACAGGTCGCGCAGCCTCGGAACTACCGGTTTGAGAATACGATGATAATTTGTATATTTTCAGATTTAAGCAAAACATGGCGTTAGAGGGTGAAAACTCGAAATAACCCCCGAATGACCCCGTGGGTGGCACCAACACCTCCCACGGAACTAATGTAACTCGTAGGAACTGGCCGCGCATACGACGCTAATTTGCATATTTTTAGACTTAGGCTTAAAAACATGGCGTTAGAGGGTTAAAACCCAAAACAACCCCCGAACGGCCCCGTGGGTGGCGCCAACACCTCCCATGGGACTAATGTAACTCGTAGGAACTGACCCCGCAGTCGCGGATCTCCCGATTTGAGAATACGATGGTAATTTGCATAATTCTAGACTTAGGCTTAAAAACATGGCGTTAGTGGGTGAAAACTCGAAACATCCCCCGAACGTCCCCGTGGGTGGCACCAACACCTCCCACGAGACTAATGTAACTCGTAAGAACTGGCCGCGCAGCCCTAGGACTCTCGATTTGAGAATACGACGATAATTTGCATATTTTTAGACTTAGGCTTAAAAACATGGCGTTAGAGAGTTAAAAACCAAAATAACTCCCGAACGACCCCGTGGGTGGCACAAACACCTCCCACGAGACTAATGTAACTCATAGGAACTGACCCCGCAGCCGTGGGTCTCCCGGTTTGAGAATACGAAGATAATTTGCATATTTTTATATTTAAGCAAAACATGGCGTTAGAGGGTGAAAACTCGAAACAGCCCCCGAACGGCCCCGTGGGTGGCACTAACACCTCCCACGGGACTAATGTAACACGTAGGAACTGACCCCGCAGCCGTGGGACTCCCGGTTTGAGAATAAGACGATAATTTGCATATTTCTAGACTTAGGCTTAAAAATATGGCGTTAGAGGGTGAAAACTCGAAACAGTCCCCTAACGTCCCCGTGGGTGGTACCAACACCTCTCACGGGACCAATGTAACTCGTAGGAACTGACCCTGCAGCTGCGGGACTCCCGATTTGAGAATACGATGATAATTTTTATATTTCAAGACTTAGGCTTAGAAACATGGCGTTAGAGGGTGAAAACTCGAAACAGCCCCCTAATGGCCCCGTGGGTGGCACAAACACCTCCCACAGGACCAATGTAACTCGTAAGAACTGACCACGTAGCCTCGGGACTCCCAGTTTGAGAGTACGACGGTAATTTGCATATTTCTAGACTTAGGCTTAAAAATATGGCGTTAGAGGGTGAAAACTCGAAACAACCCCCGACTATCCCCGTGGGTGGCACCAACAACTACCACGGGACCAATGTAACTCGTAGGAACTCACCGCGCAGTCGCGAGACTCCCAATTTGAGAATACGATGGTAATTTGCATATTTCTAGACTTAAACAAAACATAGCGTTAGAGGTTGTAAACTCGAAACAGCCCCCGAACGGCCCCGTGGGTGGCACCAACACCTCCCACAGGACCAATGTAACTCTTAGGAACTGACCCCGCATTCGCGGGTCTCCCGATTTGAGAATACGATGATAATTTTCATATTTCTACTTGGTTACTGATAGTTTTAACTCATATATGCAATTTTTCAGCTTGATTAAATTTTTTGTAAAACTACTTGGTTACTGATATTTTTTTTATGTATCCTATCATTTGTAGAATTTTTGCACGCGGAACAAACGAAGGAGGCAATGGTCTACATCATGAAGATTGTTTATATGTTGTAGACATTCAGGATTTTATTTTTTATTTTAGAGCCGTGCGGGCTTCTATTATTTAGTTTTATGGCCGTGCGGGCTTTTATAATTTGATTGTTGAATTTTATGGCCGCGCGGGCTTTATAATTGTAGGTTTTACATTTATAGGTTTTGGAATGTCAAGAAAATATAGGAAACTCTGCCTAATTTTTTTTGGGTCTGTGAATTATTAAGACGTGTAATATTTATAAGTTTGTATATATATTTGTTTATTAACAACGTTCTCGATTCACAATTTGTAATTTTTTTATTGTTTTGCCAATAATAAATATTTGTAACACCTCGTACGCGTCAAACGTTACACATAGCAACTGATGGTGCACTCACAGGACCCCCAAATTTAGGATTGGACCAAAAAGTACATTTTTTTAAAAATTATAGTTAAATATGGTCATGGACTTTGTCCATGACCATTTTTATTTTTTCGTCACGCATAAAAATGGTCGCGGCCAGAGTCCGCGACCATTTTTATTTTATTTTTTTGTCACGGTTGTGGGTCGCGGACTTTGGCCGCGGCCAATTTGTCATGGTTGTGGGTCACAGATGAGGACCGCGACCAATATTTTTTATATTTTTTTTTGTCACGGTTATGAGTCGAGGACTTTGGCCGCAACCAATTTGTCACGGTTGTGGGTCACGGATAAGGGCCGCGACTATTTTTTTTAAAAAAATTTTGTCACGGTTGTGGGTCGCGGACTTCGGCCGTGACCAATTTCTCACGGTTGTGGGTCACGGATGAGGACCGCGACCCGTCACGACATGGGTCACGGCCGAAGTCCGCAACCATCTACTGTGACCCCTCTCTGCCGTGACCATTTTTTGGTCACGGACTTGGGCCGCGACCCACGAAAATGGTCACGCCCGAAATGGTCACGGCCCAAGTCCGCGACCCACAACTTTGGTCAGGGATTTTGGCCGTGACCAATCGCCAGTTTTGGTGTACTGAAGGTGTTGACTTTGAAGAAACTTTTGATCCAGTCGCTAGGTTAGAGTCGGTTCGCCTTTTACTAGCCATAACATGTCACCTTAAATTTAAATTGTACCAAATGGATGTCAAAAGTGCATTTTTAAATGGTATTCTTCAAGGAGAAGTCTATGTTGAACAACCTAAAGGGTTTGAGGACCCGAAGCATCCTAATTATGTCTTCTTTCTAAAGAAAGCGCTATATGGCTTGAAACATGCACCCCGTGCTTATTATGAAGGCTCACTTCTTATCTCCTTTCTCATGGCTTTTTGAGATGGGGGGTAGACATGACATTATTTGTCCGTCGTGATAAGAAAGTTATTTTAGTTGCTCAAGTATATGTCGACGACATAGTGTTTGGTTCTACGTGTGATAACAATACTCTAATTTTTTTAAAAGAAATGCAAGGTGAATTTGAGATGAGTATGGTCGTTGAACTTACCTTCTTCCTAGGTCTTTAATTTCGTCAACTCGATAGTGGGATATTTTTGTCCCAAACTAAGTACGCTAAAGATCTTGTGAAGAAATTTAAACTAGAATCCGCTAAGCATGCATGTACTCCAATGAGTTCATCGGTTAAACTTAGTAAGGACACCGAAGGAAAGGATGTAGATCACATTCTCTTTAGGAGTATGATAGGTAGTCTACTTTACATAACCGCTAGTCGTCCGGATATTTGCTTTAGTGTAGGAGTTTGTTCCCGCTATCAAGACGCCCCAAAAGAGTCTCATTTACTTGCCATTAAACGTATTATCAAATATGTTAGTGGGACCCTATCTTTTGGGATTTTGTATTCGTTCGACGCAAATGATTGTCTATCGGCATATTCGGATGCCGATTGGGCAGGAAATGTTAATGGGTGCAAAAGTACATCTGACGGTTGTTTCTAATTTGGAAGTGCACTTGTCTCATGGATGAGCAAGAAAAAAATTCTATTTCTTTATCCACGGCAGAGGCCGAATACATAGCCGTCGGGAGTTGTTGCACTCAACTCATTTAAATGAAATAAATGTTGGAAGATTACGGTATTTCTCAAGGCACTATGACTATCTATTGCGACAATACAAGTGCAATTCATATTTCCCATAATCTCGTTCAACATTCTATAACCAAGCATATTAGGATCCGTGAACATTTTATTCGTGACTTGGTTGAAGAGAAAACCGTTTCCTTAAGCTTCGTAGGCACCGATCAACAATTGGTCGATATCTTTACCAAACCTCTAGATGCCCTTAGGTTTGAAAACCTTAGGAACTTGATTGGGGCTTCCTCCATTAATTAAGATCGAAGCCGTCTATTTAGTTTAGGTTGGGTTTATTGTCTATCTTCTTACCTATGAACTAGATTATTTTTTGTAAATATTTTATTCAAAATTTCAAAAATATTTTTATCTTCTTTTCAAGGAAATAGGGAAAGGTTATAAAAGCTATCAATTTTTTTTGTCCACATGGTGTTGTGTTCGATGTTTTCGGATCACTATTTTATTTCATGTCCACGTGGCTTTTGATGAGTAGTTAATCCGTTTCACTTGTGCACAATAATGCTCTTTTATGATATGTATTTATGTGATTGCCTCATATATTTACCTTCTTACACACACTTATCACGAAATATTATGGATATCTTTTTGTCATTGCACTCGTGTGGTGAGATTTGATGTTGTCTTTTCAATCTTAGTCACATCTCATATAAGCAATCGAAATTGTGCATGATCATCCATTGCCCGTATTTAAAAAAATGTAATTATATTCATCCGATTATTTGTTGTTTCTAGCAATGGACTCGGGCTGCGAAAAATTAAAAGTTTTTGCAAGAATAGCCTCCATTTGCATTATAGCATAGGTGCCTAAAATTGAAGCATTGAAAAATGATATATATAATGCCAAGGCCAAAATTATTTACCTTGATTGATTCTTCAAAAGAAAATTCTCAATCTAAAGTTGCTAATGGTAGATATAAGTTGAAGATCAATGGGCATGAACATTTATTCGATACATTTCTTTCTTATTGTGATAACATTGGCGAGAGAATCATCAATCTTGTATGCGTGTTGCTTTAGTGATTGAGTGTACTATGGTATTTCCTTATTGTCACAAGGATGATATGAGTGCATATTGCGTCTATATATTGTTTGGCATTCCGCACTTGTGCATTGTCTTAGGTAAAAACTCGCAATCGTATTGTTCACACCCCTACATCTCCGCTCCCATGGTTTGGATATGTCATCACAACCTAGGACAGTTAAAACTTTCATTTTGGCAATTTTCTGGCATTCCCAACTCCTTCATATATTTTATTTTCATTTTATTTTATTTTTCTTATGTTTTTAACCTGTTTGAAGTTCGTCAGAAAAACTCGTTCAAACGAATTTTTGAACGAAATTTCCCTATTCTTGATTGTCATATCGTTTGAATTGTCGTTCGAACGAATTTCTAACGAAGTTTCAAACGAGTTTCATTAAATCCTTTTGGCATATCGTTCGAAAGAATTCGTTCCAATAAGCTAGGTTTTATTTGGGCGATTTCCCCTTCTCATTTTTGCCGCTTCAATATTTTTGGTTTCTCTCTCTCTCTCTCTCTCTCTCTCTCTCTCTCTCTCTCTCTCCACGTTTCCCCACGTTTTCCCTAAATCTCTCCATCTCTCTTCTCCCATTTCCCACTACACCCATTAACCCTCCTTCCCACTAATCCCACCAACCTCTATTCCTCTCCTCTCCTCTCATTAAACCTCTCTCATACTCTCACCTCTCTCATTTATCATCCAACTCCCATTCTCAGCTAGGATTTCAAGTTCTTCCTCTTCACTCATCCATTCTAGGTATTCTTCTTTCTCTCTCTCTTCTTTTCTTTCTTATATATGATATTGGGTATGTTTTTACATTAATCCTTCCTTGTCACCCAATGTCATATATATATATATATATATATTCGTGTGTGTGTGTGTGTGTGTGTGTGTGTGTGTGTGTCTTTTGATTTGGGGCTATGTAATCTATCATTTTCTTTGTTGCCCCTAATTAAGTTGATCTATCTGAACATTATCATTTCTTTAAGTTAAAATATTTTTTTTGATAATTTCATGGATCTTTCCTTAATTAATTTTTATTTTTTATTTTTTCTAATCTCTAATGGCGAATGGGAATTGTTGTTGTTTTGGTTTGTTGGTGTTGTTTGGCGGTTTGGATGGATTCTGTTTGGGTAGGTCCTAGTTTCTCCCTCTCGAATGGCTCCTCGTAGTCGTCGCACCCATCGCATAAGCGACCCTCCTGAGGAACGCTCTTCATCCTCATCTTCATCATCATCTAATAAGGATTCCAATGTTAATTCGTCTATTCCCGACCTTAAATTGCATTGGAGGACTCTCACCAGTCATACCCAATACCATACACAAGTTTTTTCCACTGGGTCCATTGTTGAAGAAAAACTTGTCCATCTCTCATCTATAGTAGGCACCACAGTCCACTCTTAGATATTTGACTTAGGATAGGACCCCTTTTTCAACCTCACCGACACAATTTATCCCGACCTTATTCGGAAATTTTATTTTTGGATGTCTACTCGTGAGGATCATATTTTCTCTCGAGTGCGAGGTAAGGAAGTCATTGTCAGTCATGACTCCATAGCCCGTCTCCTCACTTTAACTCGAGTCACAAATTCATCCTACCCTTGGGCTTTCGATTCTCATCCTGACTTCAATCTGATTATGAGCACTGTGTGTAGGATTATTCAACCCAATACTGTTACCATTTTCCATAAAAATTTACATCCGAATTTTATTGTCCTAAATTGGATTGTGTGTGCTTGCCTCGTTCCTCATGCAAACTCCACTCAAATTACTAAGATGCACGTGGACCTCATGTTTGCCGTTAGCATTAGGATTTCCATCAACCTACCCGCCTTCATTTATCTAGTAATTAAGTCTGTTAGAATCAACCCATCTGGTCCCGCTAAGCAATCTCTCCCCTTTGCCGTTATTATTACCCACCATTGTCTTGTTGTCGGCTGCCCTCGTCTTCCCACCAATATCCCTGTCACACGATACCAAACCATTGATATGTCCTCTGTTGGTAGGTCTCGTGGTCACTTACCCCCCGATACTCCACAACTCACTCCCTCTCAATACGCATCCTCACAATCCACCACTGCCTCCACTCCTGCTCCTACTAGACCACCACCCTCTCGTGCTACCCCTAGACTGTCCTCTTTTCATCCTCCTGTACCCCTTGAATCGGAGGATCTTAGGTTTGTATGTACATAAGTGGAGCAAATTCAGGAAGACAGGCGCCCAGACACGGCTATTTTGCAGGAGCTACTTATTAATATGCAACAAGATAAGGAAGCTTAGGCTCATCCCGAGAAAGCTCAAGGAAGTCGGGATGAAGCTCAAGCGCGTCGAGATTCTATGCTTCTTGATCACCTTAAGGCGATTCGTCACATGGAGATGCGCCGTGGAGATGGCTCATTCGGCACCGGGTCCGGTCCAGATGATTCACCGCATGATGCCCCAGCTCCTTGATTTCATTTATGTTTCAGTTTACTTCATCTTTTGTACTTGTGAGGGCGAGAAAAACTCCTTTATTTCATTTTCTCACTTGTACCTATTTCTATGATTTGGTTATATTCTCTTTATTGATGTTTGGATATTTGGTTTTTCCCTCTATGGTTAATGATATCTCTCTCCTGTTTCTTCAATTGTTGCATATATGGATCTTGGATTGTGTTGCATATTTTCTATTGCTATTATTCCTCGTATCCTTTTCTCTAACCACACAGGCTATCTCTATCCCTTTGTCTTTTCCGGACAAAAAGGGGGAGAAACATTGATAGGGGGAGTTCTTATTTAGGGGGAGTTAATTATAATTTAACATATGTCATACTCATGTTTAACTAACTTGCTTTATATTTTATATTCTCAAGATTAGTTAACACTTGATTTATATTCTCTATTTCCCCATGCAATTTATGTATTTGTTGTTTCATGAGTGTAGGATATATCGCCTACTTTTCTGTAGCACACCATCAATCTAGTTATTTATTCTGTCTTTTTATTTGGATTTTTGGGACGGGCTTTAGAATCGGCTTGACGGCTGGCTTATCAAATTAAGTCTTTTTGTTTATTTTTTTTAATTTCATTTTGTCCCGGAATTGCCAAAGGGGGAGATTTGTAAGGACAAATTTCCAATCGAGTCATTTGTAGTATTGACTACATTCCGTTGGACAAAACTCTTTTGGATCATTTCTAATCAAGCTTCATACAACCTTAGAGAATCGGGCATTCAAAGCTCAAGCTACATCAATATGCATCTCAATTCCATTCACCTAAATAGGTATATGGCCAAGACCATTTTTATGTGTTGGAGTAATTTTAATTAAAAATTAAATTTCATAAAAAACCATTTTGTAAATTAATTTTAAATCTTTTTTAAAGAAAATAGAATTTTCGTTCGAAGTTTCTCCAGGTCGTTCGATCGACCAGGATCTAACGAACCAGCCGAACCTGCACTGGTATCTCGTTAGAAGTTCATTAGAAATGTCGTTCGAACGAACTCATTCGAATGAGGTTTCTAACGACTTATCTAACAATTGTACTGGACTATCGTTAGATATCTCATTCGAACGAAAGGTCGTTCGAACGAGATTCAACAGTTTTATAAAATTTTTACTTCTTTCCTGCAGTTATTTTAAAATAACTTCCCTTGTCAACTACTTTTCCTGTTTTTACATTATGGACGAAAAAGCAATTTTTGGATAAGGGAGTTACATATTCTAGAGAACAAAATTTCATATCTTCCTTTTTGATGAAAAATCCTTCTCCAACACAATTTAACTTTTGAACCAAAACCCCGTGCCATCAACCTGAAATTCAACAAGTACACTTGCGGTGGATTTCTGCGTTCAAGCTTATTGTAGACGATAGTTTGGGCTTCAGTGGATACCGCGACACGAGCAGTGTCGAGCAACGCGTTGGAGCTTCGCGTACTACAAACTTGGAGGTAGAGGACGGCATCAGCATGTCTTGTTGAGTCAAAGTCTGTAAGTCTTTTGAGTCGTTTGTAAAACCTATTTGTAGTGAATTTGTCTAGGCCCAGTCGTCCGAGGTTTTTCCCATTTGGGTTTTCCTCGTACATCGGCGCGTTGTGGTTGTGATTCTTGCACTTTTCTTTATTAAATCACCTAGATGTATGCATAGGATAAAAAGGATAAAATTGGCTAATTTTATATCTCTTATACAAGTTAACAATCCAATCACTTTAATTGTTAGTTGTTCATGCTAACCTTCTAATTTGCAAAGGAAATTAAAATTAGAATATTTCTCTACTTGGCAAATTTTTTATAATGTAGTGTGTGTATTTTATGATATATCCTCAGCTCATATAACCTTACAACTTCACCAATGATATGGGTCTTATAAATTTGAAAAAAAATAGTTTTTTTTTATCCCAATTTTTTTAAACTAAAAAGCTCAAGTTTTTTTTTTTACTATTTGGGGTTAATTTCATAGGTTTCACCTTTTATTTAGGAAAAAAAGTAATTTTTAAACTTTGAGAAAAATATTTAAATTAATTTTAAAATTGATTAACTAAAAAATAGATTTTTTTCCTCTATAGCCCCTAAACTATTAGTGCGATTAAGTTTAACGAAAAACTTAATAAAAGGGTTAAATTGACCAAATTATTAATTCAAGGACTAAATTGGTCAAGTTAGGATAGTTTAGGGGCCATTAGAGTTCTTTACTCATTTAAATATGCCTATAGGTTAAATATTGTTAAGTAAACTATAGTGATAGAAAAGTTATGGGCAATAACATGTGAGTTTTTGACCCCTAAAACATGTAAATAATATTATTTTAGTCCCTAAACTATAAAATTTATTCAATTTTACCCTTAACTATCGAGTTGTAACCAACTCAGCCATTCTGTATAAAAACTTGTTAAAGTTAACGACAAAAATAGTGTAGAAGTCGTAGGGGTCAAAATACATATATACTTAGATATATTTTGACATTAGTATAATTGTACATTATATATAGAGAGAGTGGATCAAGTGAGGTCCTGAGTTTGAGGACCCAGTTTGAGGACCATTTTTGATAAAATAGTAAAAAAAGTCTGATTTTTTTATGGTTTTTAAACATTTCAGGATGATCATAAAAAAAATCAGCTCAAAATGAATTTTCTTGCTATTTTAAAAAAATCGGTCAAACTTTGTTTGTTTTGAACAGCTTAAAACTGACAAAGTTTGACCATTTTTTTTAAAATAGAAAAAAAATGCATTTTGAGTTGATTTTTTTTATGATCTTGCTGAAATGTTTAAAAACTATAAAAAAATCAACCCAGAAATATTTGTTTTACTATTTAAAAAAAATGGTCCTCAAACTGAGACCTCACTTGAGCCTCTCTCTCTCTCTCTATATATATATATATATATGTGTGTGTGTGTGTGTGTGTGTGTGTGTGTGTTAAAAATATGAGCTAAAGCTATGTGTTAAAACAGAACATGACAAAATTCGTAATTTTTTTACCTAAGAAAAACCAAGTAACTTTGTATGCTTGGATTTCAGGGACACTTTCCACAGGTCCCACACGTAGCTTAATATAAATTGGACTCACATGTTAAACAAGTAAAATATTAATTAAATAAAACTAGACTAATAATATTATTTAGGCTGTCTCATTGCACTTCACACCTAACGTTCGGGTCAGACCGAGTCATCCCATGAGTAATCCATAAATATGGGACAGGACGTTACAAGGATCACGGGAACAAAATTGAGAATTACAAAGATTTCAAATCCTGCCTAGAAGATCTCATCCAGGTTGGACACCTGGGGAATTATGTCGAACGAAAAGCCACTAAAGATAAGACCACAACCAAGTAATGATCAAATAATGTTCTGGAAAAAAAATATGAGGGACACGTATCCACCGTAATCCATGAGGCATCCACTCCAAACCAAATAAAAGGAAAATCAGTCTGAATGGAAATGATTAAAGTGAGTGCAGTCATGGAAGCATTCCATGGAGAATTTTGTAAAGCTATCGTAAGGAAGAGCCTTCGACCGGAGGAATGGATTATACGAAGCATATCATCTTATCCGAAAAAGACATGATAAAAGTAAGGACTCCTCATCACGATGCACTAGTAATCTCCTTGCGAATATTTAATTGGGACTTCGATAAACTCATGGGTGATCAAAGAAGTTAGTCTAAAATCTTGTATCTAAAGATTTTCAACAAGCTTAACTTACGCTTGGAAGATCTCAAAGAGTTCATAATACCATTAGTTCTGGAAAAATCACCTTACCAATAGGAAAGACATGTTCCCGTCAGAGAGGGAGAAATATCCAAGTTGATTGAATTCTTAGTATTCAATATCGACTAACCATATAAATAAATTCTTAGTAGAGGATGGATATATGCGATGATAGTCATTCTTTCGTCCTACTACCAAAAAATCAAATGCATCACTGACTGAGGAGTAACGGAGATAAAGGGAAATTAGGCATTTTCTTGTCAATGATTTATTAGAAAATCGGACTAAAGCTTCATAAGAAGGAAAATATATCGAAAGTCACTTCATAATGTATCTTTCCCACCAAATAGAAGTTAAAGCACGTACAACCAAGAGTAAAGGAGACCCAGATCACCCTCGTTGATCGGGTCATGGATCCTTTGGAGGAGCTACTCATTGATCCCAACTATCCAGAAATGATTTTTTTATCTTTAACATGATTACCAACATAAAAAAGTAGGAGTTGTAATATTTCTTAACGAAGAACCAATATGTGTTCACATTGTATTACGGGTGGAAGCGGTACGGGTTTTTACCGTACCGTACCGTTTTGGTCCGAAAAAAAATGGTTTTGGTTTCATATATTAAAATACCAGAAACCAGTCTTACCGAAACCGAAATTACCACAAAAAAGTTGGTTGGTTTTGGTTTTAATATTTAAAAAACCGATTTACCGAAAGTACCGTACCGAATTTTATGAAACCAGAAAAAACCGTACCGAAATTACCATACCGTACCGAATTTACCGTAACCAGAAAAAACCGTACCAAAATTACCGTGCCGTACCAAATTTACCAAAATTATCGTACCGAATTTACCAAAACCAGAAAAAAGTTGGTTTTGGTTTTGGTTTTAGTATTTAAAAAAGTTGGTTGGTTTTGTTTTTGGTTTTTGGGGACTTTTAGTGTTGTTTACCGAAACATAAAAAACCGAAATCAGAAACTAAAAAAAACCAAAATTTATAGAAACCAGAAGAAACCAGAAAAAACCAGAATTTACCGAAACCAGAAAAAAAAACAAAATTACCGAAAAAACCGAAATACCAGCCGGTTTGGTTTTGGTATTGATTTTGGTGTACCGGGTGGTAAACTGGTACGGTTTGGTTTTACTATCTGGAGTTTGGTTTTGGTATTAGTATCTACTATTTACCGACCAAACCGTACCGCTTACACCCCTACATTGTATACATACAAAATTGCATGCATCAGCCTAGAGACAAATTGTTATAAACTGAATGTTGATCTGTCCTATACACCCATTGCCCAGAAAGCTCGTTTTGCATCCCTGTAGAAAGCCAGGGTAGTTTAAGTGGACGTTCAAAACTTTTAAAGTCAAGGTCTGTTAAGTAAGATCAATTCCATTAATAGTTCTTTAACCTAGTCATGGTTAATAAAAGAAACATAAATTGAAGAGTATGTGTTGAATTCATTGACATAAAGAAAACCTACCCGAAAGATAATTTTTCACTGCCCATGATTGATTATCTAGTCAATGCCACTACGAATCATGAACAAATGAGCTTCTTTGATGCATATTTAAGATAACATCAGATTCCTTCATATGGTCCCAATAAAGAGAAAAAAATATTCATCACTACACTCGCTCTTTATTTCTATATAGTGATGCCCTTTGGGTTAAAGAACGGGGGATCAACATACCATTTTCTAGTCACTAAAATGTTCAGCGAACAATTGTGGGATACCATGGAGGTTTACATAGAAGATATACTAGTCAAATAAGTAAGAAAAGTGACTACATAAAAGACCTCATTAAAACATTCTAGATACTCTGATTCGATAAAATGAAGCTCAATGCTCCAAAATGTTCTTTTGGCATACAGTGGGGTAAATTCCTTGAGTACTTGGTCAGTCGACATGACATTGAAGACAATCCCGACCAAATTGAAGCCTTATAAACCATCCGATCATTAACCACAATTTGAGAGCTACAACAGTTAACCAGAATGCTCATCGTCGTCAACTAGTTCATCTCTAAATTGTCTGAGCAGTGTAGGCTAGTTTTTCATGTGATGCAGAAGGTAAGGAATGAGGTCTAGAATGAATAATGTTCCACAATACTAGGAGAAATCAAAAGATACTTGAGCATCTCACCATTTAGATGACCCTAATTAGGGAGAACACTTGTACTCATACATATCTATTTACGAACATGTAGTTATCTCGGTATTGGTCTCCAAGGAAACAAGGGGGAAGGCCCTAATATATTATGTTGGTAAAACCTTGATCGGATAATAACATCGGAATCTTCCTTTGGAAAATCTATTCTATGTGCTGGCCATTACATCATGAAAGCCAAAGCTCTATTTCGAAGGGCATTATATTATATTTTTGACATCATCACCAATCAAGGTTGTCCTCTGGAAAGACGACCTATCCGTATGAATATCCATATGGTTTATTTAATTAGTAAGGTTTGATATTCACTACAAACCTCTAATAGTTGTCAAAGGGAAGATCTTAAATGGTTTGTCACTGTATTTTCACTTAAAATCTCTGAGTATGAACAAATGAGTAAAATCGTTTCTAAATTATCTGAAGAGGGTAAATATGGAAGCCATTGGTGGATGTTATTTATGGACGGGGCGTCCACTTCTAACGAAACAATGGTAAGAATAGTATTAATTATTTTCCCGTATATATACCTAAGAAAGGAGGGTGATGAATTTGGTATTTATAAAAGTAATGGAAATTTAAACTTTCTTAACCTTCTTTAGAGATTAATTACAATATGATAAATCAATTCAAGTATGAGAAATTAATACACAACAACTATAAGTAATTAAGAGAGAAGGTTTAGATAAACTTTGCATATCGAGGTTTTAATATGGTTTGGACTTACCTACGTCCACACTCGAGATGGTACTCTAGAAAATTTAGTATCTCCGATTATTTAAAGGAGAACCAAAAACCTCATAAGGAATTATAACACCTTGCAATCGCAACCAATAAGGAAACTATACCCATCCTTTCACAAGATGTACACGTAAGATCCCAAATTCTTATTACTCTTTGACTCCCCATACTACGACACTACCGAAGGTGATTATATAATGAATTTCAATCGCAAGTAACAATATTAATATTCATAACCAAAAAATAAAGCAAAGTTGATATGTGACATGTATTACTTTGTCTTTCTATAAATGTAAACAAAGAGGTAATTACAAGTATAATGCTCAAATGGGTTTTGTATTGGATATTTAACACAAGTAGGCATTTGGGTTTAGAACTTTGCTAAAGAATGGGTTGAGTTAGAAACTCTGTCTCAAATGGGTTTTGGTTAGAGCTTTGTTTAAATGGAGTTTTTGGTATTTAAAAATCACACTTTAGAATTGGGTCTTGATTTTTTCCTCTGGAAACCCAAGAGTTTATTTTTTCTTCTTGGCACAAATGATATTTGGATTTTAGATATTGGCTCAATAATGATTTAGGGTTAAAACTTTACTCAAATGGATTTTGAGTTTTGAAGCTTTGCTTCAATGGAGATTTTGTGTCTAAATCTCACACCTTCAAAAATAGAACTTGGTTTCTCTCTATAGAAAGATAAAGTATGAAGGACACGTGTTATGGGATGGAACTTTGATCTTTGGAAGATGTTGTAGAAAGCTTGTGTGTTAGAATAAGGAACCCAATGGGTCATTTATAGGCCATTTTGAAAAATAGCCATTAGAGGGTAGTGTGATAATTTATGAGACTTTTAGAATTCAAAATTTGAAAACTAGTCTTTGAATTTTTTGCAACCTAGACACTTTGAGTCTACTCAAAATACTTTGAATCAACTTAAAGTACTAGGACCACTTTTGAAAACTTCCAAAACCTTATTTCTAAAAACTATTCTTTAGGCATATAGAGTTAGGAAATATAAGTGTGGTATGATGCGAGATATACAGTTTAAGGTGACACTTTAAATCAACTTAAAGTGTCTACCTTAATGTCAAGTCTATTTTGGGTTTATTCTGGGTTTATACAAAGTTTTATTCATTGGATTAAGAAATACATGATTATACCATTTTATTTACACTATTATAAACATTCCCAAATCACTTAAAGCTCTAGGAGGATCATCAGGAGTATGCTCACTTCTCTTTGACTGTTTGGAACAAATGATTCTTCTTCTGGTTATTAATGATCAAGAGATTTGATTGATATTTAACATGTATGTTTATGTGGAATGAAGTTATCTTGATACTTGTTTAAATATTCCTAAATTGGATATGTACTGATAGGTTGATCCTTCCATGGACTAAGTGTGCTTCTTATAGTTAAACTTATAGTGGTCGAGAATGCATGGATATACTTTTTCTTGAATTGTGAATCTCTAAGAATTAACTTATTGCTCGAGTATGGATGATGATAAATACTTGTCTTTTTTCCTTTTTAGTTCATGCTTTTGTCAATATATTGATCTTGACTTTTGTTGTGGGCATAATTGATTCTTCTCATGCTATGATTGATGATGCATGCTTAATTCTTCTCATGCCATGAATGATACTTGGTTGAGTTACTTGGATTTATTGAACAAACTTTAATGATATAGATCTTCATTGAATTGGTACTTAGAGTAATTGATTATATTGCATGACCACTTGACCATATGTACCTTTTTGGCTAATTCCCTTGAGGTTCTTGATTGTTTGATTGCTATAATCCTGAGATAATTCTCATTATATTTTGAGTAAATCTTTTCATCTTAAGAATACTAGAGAGAAGATAGTGGAGTGATGTCATATATAAATTTCATTTGTCATCATACAAAATTTTTACTCTTTAAAATACTTTTTATTTCACATTAATTAAACTAGATGGAATAATAATCTAGCAGATCGTAAGACTTGTTTTAACACCTCAAACAACGAGACAGAATATGAAGCACTTCTCAAAGGACTGAGTAAATAAATTGTTCTCAAAACCACCCACCTGAAGATGTTCTATAATTTAAATCTTATTTCCAACAAAATATTAGGGGATTATAATGTAAAAGATAAGCACATATCTACCTACATTGAGAAAGCACAAGAGTTAGTAACACAATTTCAAAAGGTAGAATCCAATAGTTTCTCTAAGGAAATAACATCCACACAGACGCCTTGGAAAACTTATTCCCAGCCTTTGAATTTGATTTTAACATAAGTATTTAGGTGTAGTTATGACAACACCCGATCATATCCCATATGACCTAATAAACCAAGGTCCTAATGGTCGATGAAGCACTGTGCTCGGAAGATCCTATAGTAAAATTCCTCATGGAGGAATTGGTACCAAAAGAGAGAAAGAAGACTCACAAACTCATAATTAAGGCAACACATTTTTACCTATCTCTCGAAGGAAATTTATACCAATGATAATTTATGGGACCTTGTTTACACTGCACTCACTCGATTAACATTAAAGAAGTCCTATTTGGACTACATGAAGGAATCTGCAAAACTAATGCAGGAGGCAGGTCATTATCGTTTAAGGCAAAAGGAGGGATAATAGTGGACCTACTTGCCGTAGGATTTTTTTGAGTAGGTTAAAAATGTGAAAAAATTTCTCCACTTTTATACCAATTAACCAGAAACCTTAACCTATTGACCGATCCATAGACATTGTCTTAGTGTGTATTGGACATCATTGGCCCTCTACCCATAACATATGCAAATAAAAATACTTTCTAGTTAGAATAGATTACTTCACCAAATGGACAGAAGTTGAGCTCGTAACAAACATGAGTTACTCAGCTATGCTCACGTTCATTTGTAGGAACATCATAACGAGGTTTAGAACCCCAAAAGCCATTATCACTGAAAATAAAATGTAGTTCATAAGTGGAACCTTCTAGGAATTTTATACTGACCATGGAATCGAACACTCTTATAGTTCGGTAGAATACCATCAAAGCAATAGGAAGGCATAATCTTCTTCCCATTATTTTCCAACAAAATAGTACTAGATGGAGTTCTAAAGATATTGGAAAATGCCAAGGGAAATTAGGCTGAAGAACTCCCACATATACTCCGGGCTTATTAAACAACTCTGAGGAGATTCATTAGGCATAAATTCTTCATATTTATCCCCTTAATTTTAGTATTTTTATGATCCCGTGCATTGTAATTTATATGGATTTATATCATATTTATGCTACTAACCCTTTTTGGCAGGTTTTTCATGCTTTTTGTATCTCTTATGTGTTTCACAGGTATTTCATGTAAGAAAGATGGAAAAGAGAACTCAAAATAGTGAAAGAAACAAAGAAATGGGAAGTTCAAGGGCATTTTCATAATTTTTAGTCATATTTTGGAGGTGGGGAAAACTATAAAGTTGGCGAGTCAATATTATAAGAACACTGGAAAAAACTGAACCCCATTCCAAGCTACGGTGAAGAAGTTATGCCCACTTGAAGTTGAGAAAGAAATCCAAGGCAAAACTGTTAAGGACGAACCGAACCGATGGACCGAAAACGAATCAGTCGGGCCATTAGTCATGCTCCAGAATCGTTACAAAATTATTCACGCTTTCTAAGTGTGCAAAATCGCCAAATACGGGATTTTTATTTTGTCCTTATCTTTTAGCCAAAAGAGTTTTATGCTTTGGGGACTCTTCTAAATGCCCTCTAGCCTATATATTTAGTCACTAAGACTCTTTTTATTTAGATTTCATTCATGTAAAAGCTTTGAATCAAGTAAGATCATCTAGAAGAAGAAGTTGCATATTTAACACCTTTAATTCAAGAGTTTTGTCGATTTTTCTTCAAGCTTTGTTTTCTTCTTGCATGGTTGTGTTCTTCAATCTTGGCAACTTTAAATTCCAACACTTTTATCATTCTTTCCTTATTTTCACATGCTTATTAATGGATTCTTGTGTAGTTAATCATAGTTACACCATGTTAGGCTAGATTATCAGGGTTTGAGGTGCATGAACCCAACCCGATGTGGTTTGCATGGGTGTAAAATTAATTCTTTGAATTAAATAAATGATTAAATCGTGTTGTGTGGTGATCACAATCGTCGTAGGACTTTTGATCTCGTTTTCCCTAGGTAACCGGGATGCTTAAGAGTGCGACGCGAGTGTAGCTATAATGACACCGCTTATTCTTACTTTTGATTATGTATGGTGCGGGCTAGTACCCTCATATATATGATGATTGAGATTAATAAAGGCTGAATTTAATCAATTATCTAATTCATAACTAGTTTTATCTCCGATAAATGTACTAAGGTTCGGGGGATTGTATTCTAACCTTATCTCTGATTCATAATAATTAATCCGTATTTTATTAGTTTAATTAAGTTTAGTTAACTCCTTTAGTTTTCCCTTTTTTTCCTTTCTCACCCCATCATCATCTTTTACACTTTATTTTTGAAATAATAAATCAATTAAAATCTATCAAACATTCCCTGTAGATTCGATACCCAGACTAGCCCCTATACTCATTAAGAGTGTAGTTAAAGTTTAGGGTTTTTTTGTATAGTGGTAGAAATCCGATAACAACGATGAGCGTATTACAGGGACGCTAGGTTTTCCACTTGATCAGAGATCCACCAGGGATACGCCTTTTGCACTAGCCTACGAAATGGAAGTAGTGATACCCTTATAAGCCAGTTGTTAGCCATGAGGATGCCATTGGTAGAATAAGGAGAAATTGACTCGATAATGAGAACATAACTAGACCTGATCGAGGAAAGAAGAGTGTTGGGGCTCATAATATGGGCGTCATATCAATTATATCCTGGTCAATAGTACAATCAAAATGTGAAACATATAAAGTTCCACATTAGTGACTATGTACCGAGAAAGATGGAAGATTTCGCAAAACAATTCCAATGAAAAGCTAGGGGAAAATTAGGAGGGACCATTCAAAATAACATGGGATGACCTCAACAGAGTTTACCACTTAGAAATAATATAGGACACTGATATCCCCTAAGCTTAGAATGCGGCCACCCTAAAGAAGTTTTTCTTACAATTTCTAGTTTTAAGTAAATTTAAATTTTGGTTTATCTTAATTTCTTAGCTTAGACTACTTGTTGTTTCGATTTTAATTGTCAATTGTCCCAATTGGTAAGGGACACTCTCCCTCCAGCATATTGTACATAAATGGATTCTTTTTATTCTTTAAGCTTATGTATTAACCTATTAAGACATAATCCAAAGGTTCAAACAACAAATGCAACTGGTTTGTTTTGTTAAACGTAAAATAGAAAGGCCGTCCACGCGATAGGAGAAGTCATATGGTGGATTTCTAGGCATTAAAGTAACCAACCATATTGTTTAGTTTTAAGCCTTAATGGGAGAAGCCCCACACACATGTACGTTCTCACCAAATGTGTTTAAACCTAAAGTTGCATGTGACAATACCTCTTAAAAGATAATCACAAGATCCCACAAGGTCCAGAATAGTGAAATGGCCATGCACAAGAAAACATGTTGATCAAAATATTATATTCATTGATCAACAAGTTTTCACCATAAAAAGTGTATATAGAACACAATAAATAAACATACATTCCTAGTCGGAAGGAACAAGGTCTTATTGGGGGTTATATAGGAGAAGATCTTTCCGACTCCTCTGGGGAATTGGTTGGGCATAAGGAAGCACTTTCTCAAGACTTGGCGGCACATCTGGTGCCAACTTTTCACGAATGTCATCCTCAGTCACCCAATAGTCCTCTTTCCCAAATGGACAAAAACATTTTGATGATCATCAGCAACTTAATAATACTAGAGGTCAGAGGTCTTTGGCACTTTCCAGACTCATAGCCATTCAACCACCCATGTTTGTAGGCTTGAAATTTGATGTCCTCAATATGAAAAGGGATGTTGATCACACCCTCATCATAACCATCTCGTCTCACCGTCTTAGTCTTATAACAGAACCTGTGGTGAATATTCTGATACTTGAAATTGATTCCATATTTGATCGCTCGTGCCTTATCTAGGTCAAATTGAAGCTTTTCATTCTCTGATTGCATGTCGGCATCCTTTTTTTCTAATAAGGATGTCAACCACCTTGTGTTCTCTAGCTTTGTCTTGAAGTCACACATTTATTTCATAAGTATCAAATTGACAAGATATACCCTTTGAAAGTTGTGATGAACAATCAGATACGCTGATATAGCCCAAACATAAGCCTTTTTTCCTTAGAACATGGTTCAGGTAATTGATATGCCAAATGCAACCCTGTCCAGGGCCATACAACCTCGACCATGGATGACCATCGCCAAACGTCCAGAAGTGGTGAATTACAACTCGGCCAGGTTAGGCTCGGCCAAAACTGACTCGATTGATGGGACGGCACAGGGGGTCTCGGCCTCGACCTTTGCTGACTAATCGATATGTACCGAAGTAGTAATTTGGGGACAAATAACCCTCGTCCTCGCCCCCCATCAGGCAGATGAAGATAGGCCGAGATTACTCAATGTCACACATGTTAATTCTCCCCTGAACTACAGATCATCAGTCCAACCTCTGTCGGTGTGGTTGACCGAGGTCATACAGCTGGCAGGGTGAACGAGAGTGTGCACGTGGGGTGCAAATCACGCGTGGACTAAAACCATTATAACAATATCTCCTCCACACATCTGAGGGAATATTTGATCATCATGACTTACATGTGACATAGACAGCTAACTCATTCTCATTGTCTAGGAACATCCTGTACATGCTTATTACATGCTTGGGGGTATATTACACCCACCAAGAACTATAAATAGACTTCTATATTGTAAAGGGATGTATAATTCACAACCCTAGAAGAAATATGTCAAAATACTTAGTGAGAGAGAAAAGCTTGAGTGTTGTTTTTGCATCTTAATAGATCCATTGTTATAATGAAAACCACCATTCACACTGCACAGTGGACGTAGGCTCCGATCGAACCACTTATATCTGTTATTTACTTCTTATTTGCCTAATCTCTTTCTATTAATATATTACTGCATATCTGCCATTGTTGTACTAGTGTGAGATTGTTCATCACTTTGATCTGGTGATACAAATTCTGGTATCATCAGTATGGCACCGTCTATGGGAACGAGAATTATCATCTTTTCCCTTCTCTAGGTTATACTCCTCGGAGTCTCTAGTGTTGAAACAGTCCTCCCCTCTTGTGGAGTTGTTTCACCACTGAAAGAGCTCTTGTTGAAATTCTAAGCTTTCTAGTCTTCAGTTTATAACTCATTCGTCAAATTTAAAACATGGCATCAGAATTTCCACCACCAACTGGTGGACCTAGCTCTAGCCATGCCCTCCTCAATCATAAATGGTAGATGTAACGGCGACATTGAAATCATTGGTGGCTAGCCAACTAGCGATGCAGGAACAACTGGCTACCTTCAGCCAAAATGTATTGGTGAGACTCGCGAGGGTAGTACCGGAGATAATTACTCTGTCCTCCATGGAGTAGCATCCAGATGCCAGGGGACCACCTCAGGCACCTCATAAAGAGTTACCACCTCATCAACGGCTGAGGGACGTTGCTGACCCTAAGTGTTTATGCCTGAGGAGGCAAGATCAACCCTGTCCAGAGGATCGATATGATGACTATGAGACTAAAGATGCCCAGGCAGAATGCTGGGAACCATATATGATATTAGGTAATACTTTACGCCAAGTTCAAGTCAGCCAAGGGCACAGTAGGAGGTTGTGTCAGGACGCACAACCAAGGGGCTCAACTTTTGATCGGCTAAGTAGAGGGTCTGCCTTTGAAAGGCTCAGTCTAGTGGATGATCTCAGAGATCGGTTGTCTAGGTTAAGGAGTATTGTTGGCTCTAGGAGAAAAGGATCAGGGTGTCGGCCTCCATGTGGTCGAGATGAGGGGGTGAGGAGGTGAACAATCGACAGAGGTTTGAGTCAAGGGAACCTTCGGCTCGATCTACCGAGGTTGAAGGAGACAATATCATCCAGGCTAATGCTACAATTATAGCTGAGAGACCTTGGAATGACTCAATCCAAAGGTTAAAAAATAAGATTGGAGACACCCTCAAAAGTCGAGATCCCTTACAGAGGGGCTATTCTGAAGGCTCCCCATTTGTGGTAAGGGTCGTCAATTATCCAACCCTGACCAAATTCAATCCGCCAGTGGTCACTCCCAAGTATGATGGGATAACTAATCCAGCCCACCATGTGGAGATATACTAATGGGCTGCCGACATTTACTCAGTCTCAGATGAGATGAGATGAGATGAGATGAGATGACGTGCCTTCTCAAGAACATTAGTTGGAGCAGACCATGTTTAGTTTACATAACTCCCAAAGAACTCTGTTGAGAATTTCAAATAGCTCGCAAAGATATTCATACACAACTTCTGCTTTGGGGTGAGACCCCAAAAAAAGATAACACACTTGTTGTACGTCAAGCAGGGGAAAAATGAGACTCTCAGGGAGTATATTGTGAGGTTTAACAAAGAAAATCTAGAGGTCTACGATTATGAGGAGAGCATTATAATGAAAACTCTAATTGGAGGTCTGCAGAAAGCAAAATTACTTTGGAAAGTTGCTGAAGACCCACCGAAGTCCATGGCCGAGCTATTGGAAATAGCTGGTAAGGTCATGAATGCTAAAGAGGCTATGGCCGCAAAGAATGAGGATGAAAAGGGAACAAGCAGTGGAGGCAAGTTCTAGAAAATAACAAGAACGACAAGAAAAAGTCAATGGAATTTTTTTTGCCAATTACTCTCCTCTAACAGTCCGTTGTGAGCACGTACTGAATGAGATAAAAAATGATCGATCTCTGAGGTGGCCAAAAAAACTGAAAGCTCCTCTGCATAAGAGGAACAAGAATCTATGGTGTGAGGTCCACCAAGACCATGGGTACCTGACCGACAAGTGTTTTTCTCTCAAGGATGAAATTGAGACAATGTTGAAATCAGAGAAATTGAGAAAGTATGTAGACAATTGTAGTTCAAAGGGTGACCAAGACGACACCAATAAGAATAAGAAAAATGATAAATGTAAACCGGATGCTCAATCCAATAGAGATGATGATGAGTCAGACGACTATGATGAAGATGGCCCGACCTCCCTTCTAAGTTTGCTGATCCAAAGCATCGGCTCAATATCATCTCACATGAGGTCATGATGATCGGTGGTGGTCTTATTGGAAGAGGAAAGGAAATTGCAGCTAGGAAGGCGCATGTGGCCTAGGCAAAAGCTCTTGCACAAAAGCCTAAGAGTGTCAACTGAGCTATAGTTCAGCTTGTCAAAGGTAAGAGAACTAAGGCATATATGAATAATTTGGTTGTCAATTTTTGAGATTACATTTCAAGGGAATTTTAGCTCCGCATAAAGACCCTTTGGTCATTACTACTTTGGTACATGGGTACAAGGTCCCAAGGATTTTGGTAGATGGTGGAAGCTCAATCGACGTGATGTTTTGGTATTATTACAAAGGTCTATATCTGATCAAGAAGAGATTGATTACTTATCACCAACCACTCATCGGCTTTAGTGGTGAGAAGGTTCAGCCCTTGGGTATATATCAATGGAAATGAGAATGGAAATAACAGGCTAAAATGTCTTACAAGGAACATCATCTTCTTCATCATGGATGAAAACGTTTACTCGACCTACAATATAATTCTCAGAAGGGTAGCCCTCAAGGAATTTAAGGTCGTGCCCTCAAAGATCCACCAGATTATTAAATTCTAGACCCCATATGGGATAGGGGAATTTTAAAGGGATGAAGTTGAGGCACGCGAATGCTACTTCAACTCATCCGAGGAGAGAGAAGCATAAAAAAGGGCCACTACGACATACAACATTGATACTATGGACCCTAGAGATGAAAATAACTGAAAAAGGGAGAGGCCACAGAGGAGGTAGAATCCATCGTCCTCAATAAGGACAAGCAAAAAAAAAACATCCAAATCGGAAAACCCCTAAAGAAAGAGGTCAAAGAGGAGATGATCAAACTATTAAAGAAGAGAGAGAGTATCTTCACTTGGAGCCATCAGGATATGCTAGGAATTGATTTGAAGTTCTTTTGCCACAAGATCCATGTGAACGAGGATGCAAGGACGATCAGGCAGAGAAGGAGATTGTACTCTCGAAAAAAGTATGATGTCATTCGGGAAGATGTGAAGAAGTTGGATAAGTCCGACTTCATCAGGAAAGTCATTTACCCTGAATGTCTTACAAATGTTGTCATCGTCCCCAAAGCCAAAGGCAAGTGGAGGATGTGTCTTGATTTTACGGATCTGAATAAAGCCTACCCCAAACATAGCTTCCCATTATCAAGGATATATCAGATGCTTGATGCTAATGCCGATTATGAAATAATTATCTTTATAGATGCATACTCATGATATAATCAAATATTCATACATTCGACTGACACTGAGAAGATAACCTTCATAACTGATAAGGGGACCTATTGCTACAAAGTCATGCCCTTCTGATTAAAAAAAATTGGGGAAACATATCAAAGGCTAGTGAAATAAATGTTTGAGGACCAGATTGGGAAAATGGTGGAAGTGTATGTAGATAACATGTTGACGAAGAGACTCAAGGGTGACACTCATGTGGCCGACCTTGAGCTCACTTTTGACATAATGGATGAGTATCGAATGAAACTCAACACCGCCAAGTGTGTCTTCGGTGTGGTATCAGGAAAGTTCTTAGGTTTCATCGTGAATCAGAAGGGGATTGAAGCCAACCTAGAAAAGATCAAGGCTTTATAGGAGATGAAGACTCCTACAATAATAAAGGATCTATAAAGACTAATTAGACGAGTACCCGCATTAAATGAGTTTGTCTGTAAGGCTACTGACAAATGCCTTCCTTTATTTAAAGTGTTAAGAAAAGCTTTTGAATGGAACGATGAGTGTGAAAAATCCTTTCAAGATTTAAATTCATATATCGGCTCTCCACTCTTGTTGTCTAGAGACGAGGATGGAGTTCAAAAACTAGTTTACTTTAACAGCAAGGCCCTCCAGGGGGCCAATCAAAGATACCTTAAAATGGAAAAACTGGCCTATGCTCTGATCCATGCCTCAAGGAATATGAAGCCCGCCCTATTTTCAAGCACATACCATGGTGGTCTACATAGGCTCACCCCTCAGACAGGTCATCTACAGTCCTGAGAAGTCAGGAAGGCTAATGGCCTGGGAAATTGAGTTAGGGGAATTCGATATCATCTACCAGCCGAGAACGACCATTAAGAGGATGGCCCTAGAAGACTTCATAGCCGAGTTCACTTAGGACGAGGTTGATAATGAAGAGATTAAAGATACAAATTATGATCAAGAGAGCGGGGTGTATCATTCCCCGAATGAGGTCGAGATGAGTTCGGTAAGAAATAAGGTGTCTGAGAATAAGGAGAACGATACCTCTTCAAGAATGGAACCCTGGAAGAGGGTAATTTTTCTCAAAATGGTACTATGTGGAGCCTCTTAGTTGATGGATCTTCGTATGACAATGGAAGTGGGTCAAGATTAATTATATTGGCCCAAGATAGGATCGATATTTAATATGCACTGAGGTTCAGCTTTAAAGCCTCCAATAATGAATCAGAGTATGAGGCTCTCCTAGCAGGACTATCCCTTGCCCGAACACTGAATAACGGCCAACTCCTTGTCCATATTGATTCCAGGTTGGTTGTTAACCAAATTTTGGGGGTATATGAGGCCAGGGACGATATAATGTCCAAGTACTTGGTAAGGATGAGGACAACATTTAAGCATTTTAGCGAAGTGAAGCTTAAGAGGATTCCCCAGATAGACAATGGTCGAGCCGATGCTCTAGTAAGGTTAACCTCAGCCACTAAAACTAAAATTCGAAGAACGGTCTCGATAGAGATTCTCCATCAATCGGCGATTGAAGGTGAAGAAAATACTGTGGAATTTTCCTTTAACTTGAGTATGAGAGCTTCCTGTATAGATCCTTTCATCCGGTATATTAAAAAGGGGGAATTACTAGAGTCCAGAGCCGAGAGAAAGAAGCTGAGTTATAAAGAAGCCAAGTTCTCCCTCAAAGGAGACGTCTTATACAAGAAAGGGTTCTTGATTGCTCTACTCAGATGTGTCCATCCATCTGAGGTAGGGTATATTTTAAAGGACGTGCATGAAGGGTCCTGCACTAGTCATATTGAGACGTTGGCCAAAGATACAGCTGCATATGTTAAAAAGTGTGATAAGTGCCAGAGGTTTGTCGCCATACCCCATCATCATCTTACCTACATTACTTCTCCTTGGCTATTTATAGTTTGGGGGATTGATTTGGTTGGGACATTGCCAAGAGCTATGAATAATTATTGTTATTTGATTGTGGTGATTGATTATTTTTCAAAGTGGGTAGAGGCCGAGCCGATGATTACAATCATAGAGAATAGGGCATTCTAGTTTATCTGGAAAATATGATCTGTAGGTACGGCATACCTAATACCCTAATCTTTGATAATGGAAAGAAGTTCAAAAATGTATCCTTAGAGAAATATTATGAACGAATCATCATCAAGAAGTTTTTCTCCACTCCTGACCAACCCCAGGCCAATGGGAAAACATAAGTTACGAACAAAACTGTTCTTGATGGGATCAAGAAGATATTGGATGATTCCAAAGGGAGATGGGTCGAGGAAGTTTATGCTGTCCTATGGGCTTACAGGACAACGGAGAAGACTCCAAATGGGGAAACTCCATTTATATTAGCTTATTTCTCAAAGGCAGTGGTGCCAACTGATGTAAATATTCTGGCCCATAAGGTTTAGACGTATGATATAGAAGAGAACTTTTTTTAATGAAGACTATATTTGGACCTTGTGGAAGAAAGAAGAGAAGATGCTGAGGTTAGGCAAGATGCCTACCATCATAGGAGAGTGAAGTTCTACAACAAGAGGGTGAAGCCTCGGCCACTGAATGTAGGAGACCTTATTTTTAAGAAGACGTGGCAGAAACCTAACAAGCTTCATTCAAACTGGTATGGCCCGTATAGAGTGGTTGAAGAAGTGGTTCCTAGAACATACCGGTTAAAAAATTTAAAAGGAAAGCCTTTCGCCAATTAATGGAACGTCGACCACATTAAGAAATACTATCAGTGAGAGATTTGTATTAGTTTCATTTGCATTCACCCCATTTGATTATGTATATGAGAAGAACACCGTGAATGAATTTGTAAGTGTTGTCTCCTATTTTTGTTATAATCTTTATTGCTCAAATGTATCAAGTCATATTAAGCAATAAAACATCACTTGTGGTGAGGTAGCTTTAATTTCCCTGGGTGACATGACAGTCCATACGGGTCGACCTCATCCATGGACTCTCAATAACCCCGAGAGAGGAGAAATCACTTAGTTGTGGTTCATTTATTAAAACATCATTAATTTTGTGGAAAATCCACTCTTGACCGAGACGACAGTGCATGGACGATATGATTCTCATCAATACACTCTCAGAATGACGAGAGGGGACTTGTGAATTATGGCGGATTCATACTATAATACTAATGAATAATTAGATCAGACATATTTTCATAACACAAAGAAGACAAGAACAAAAGGGCTTCATTTATTTTCAAAGAGGTTGCAAATTAGTTCAACACAAGTTGCACAAAATTGAGTAAAAAGCCACATACGGCCATCCCAACAGAAGCAAAAATTACAAAATCTCAAAAGGTTAAAATGTTCATAAGACAAAAGATTACAAAGGAAAGGGTATCGAGCACAGAAGTCCACCCTATGAAGTCAGCTCTGTGTTTACAGCATGTCGTTCAATTCCTTCATCAACCTGTGTTTGCTCCACCACCATGACTGACTCCTCGGCCTAGGGTAAGACAACGGGGGTATTGATGTCAAACTCAAAAGAGGCTTCAATCATCACAGCATCTTCCTCGACTATCGACAGAGACTCGACATATTCCAAGGCATCATCCATAAAATAATCTTCCATATCAGAAGACTCTAACTCGAAGCTAATGGAAGAAACCACTATTGAGAATTTTGTAAGGATCCACCTGTAAGCCGTCTTGAGGCCACTTTCAAAGTACTCCATCCCAAAGCCTCCAAATTCGCCAGATGCCTTGTACGCCTCTATAGCCTAATTCTAGATCTTTTGAAGTGCCTCGGATGATAGAGCTTTGTACTTGGCTTTGATGATGGTAGCATCGAGGTCCTTGACATGTTGGGCGCCCAGAGCAACGAGATCCTCATATTTCTTCCTCAAGAGCTCGTCATTGATTTTTAAGAGCTCATCCTTCATCCTTATGGCCTTGCCCTTCTCCTTTAAGGCGTCATGGGCCTTCGAGTGCTCAGCCTGGCAATCCTTGAGCTTTTTCTTTAACTCTTCTTCAGATTTTAAGGCTCTATTGGACTCAATAAACTTTGGATAGTTCTCATCCATCAATCTGGTAGCTGAGGCAATGCCATAGATAGACTACATAAAGACGAGCAGATGTTAAAATGCAAGTGTCATAAGAAAGTATAAAATCCCATTGGAATAAGGAAAATACCTGAGTCAGAGAATGAAGGTTGAAGTCAAAAACTTATGGAAAAGGAACCCTAGACAGAAAGTCATAGTCGTCTTTAGTAGGGACGTGAAGCATGGCCCTCTTAGCCCTTGAGCATGATAGCAAGATTGAGCCGGGAAAAGCCCTCAACTGGGAAATATTGGTCGACCTGTAGTGGTTAAAAGCATGTTCAAATGAAGATCTAGGCTTAGAGGGAGTCTGAGTCGTCTGAGTCACGTTGGAAGATGGGGTCATCTTCTGCCTCACTTGGGAATCCCTTCAACTGTCAGTAGGGGTGCTTTCCTCTTGTGGGTGACCTTAATGTGAGACGAACCACTAGTTGTAGATTCCTTCTTGGGTTTCTTTACCCCTTCTTCAGAATGTTCTTCAATCTCGGAGGAGCTATATTCTAAAGCTCGTCGAAAATGTGAGGGAGACGATCTGTAAAAAGCAACAAAAGCGATTAGTAAAAATATGCAGAGCAGACAAAAGACTAAGATTATAAAATAAAAGTCACTCACACAGCTTAGCTAGGGGATCACCCCCCCAGGCCAGCATTTTCCAAGTAGGTCAAAGTCATAATGTCCTCAAACTTGGGAAGAATACCTTATTTCCCCCGCTGCTGCTGCAGATATTCAACCCTCTCTCGATTTGACACACTTAGGTCGGGGTCCAACTTGGCCCATATAGAAGGGTTGTCTCAATTACGATGGACTCTCAGATCATCTTTGGATGGGTCGGCATCGGCCAAGAATTCCCAAGCCCGTGATATAAAAAAGAATCTCAGCTTCCAGAAATGATTTGAAGTCTGGGTGGCATGGATTATATTCTTCTTAGGTTTCCTAGATCCTAGGTGATAGTAACCTACTTGGGTCTTGGAGGATGACATGTGGTAGAAGGCTTTGAAAATATCCATGGAAGGGTCGTTTGTATATTTGTTCATTCACAGGGTAATATAGCCTAGGATGACCCGCCAAGAATTTGGCGCTAGTTGGGTTGGAGCAAGATCCAGGCTAGAAAATATGGCTCGTACGGAAGGCTGAAAGGGCAACCAAAAGTCGAGCTTAAACATTTGATCGTACACAAAAACTTCACCCTCTCGGTGTGACACCCCGCCCAATTAAATATCGGGTGATCAGTCCTTTATAAAATTTATAACAGAATGTTCGGTTGGTTCATTCTTAGCATCACTGTCGAAAACTTAAATCCAATTAATTACCTAACATTTAATTAAGCTAGTGTCAAAATATTTCCCAATTTAATTTGAAACCAATTAATTCAATTAATTTCTGAACATTGAATTATAAACCACACACAATAAATGAACGCTGATTGAATTAAATACTGAATAATTAAGACTGGATAAAACCTTCCAGTTCAAAGTCACAAACAAAACCAAAATAAATACTCAATCCAACAGAAAAGAACTACAAAGGAACAGAGTACAATCCTGCTAATGAGGATGGGCGACACATGCCCGAACTGAAGCATCTGAACTAGGAACTGAATAAAATGAGAGAAGCATCTAATCTCAATGACCCGCAACTTTCACAACAACTGCAGCTCGACAAACCATCGAAGTATCTAGAACCGGTGTCCCTATGGCTAGGCACCTGTACTAATACATATATATATAGAAAAAGTGAGAAGAAATACAAGAAACGGGTCAGAGCCCGAGGTGTAAAAATGATTTAGCAAGTATTTAAAACTGGTTCTTAAAACAAGTCTTATACGCATGTTAGTTATCGAACTCTCACATGAGTTTCTCACCTCTCATCTATTGTGCACGCCTAATGTACATCTAGTCTCCCCTAGTTATACCTCCCAGTCTAACTAGTCAGAAACCATACTAATACTAACTATGCTCACTAGTAGTATTCCCGTATCGCCCATACAATACGTTATTCAGATAGTTTATCTCACATACTAAGTTTCATTATTCACCGTTTGAATGGTTAATCTTTTATCTACTAAGATTATTTCATTTCTCATTTCCATTTTATCTACTATTCTCATAAAGTAGAAAGTTACCCAAGTACACTCATACATATATATAGTCTCATCATCCCTATATATATACACTAATCCTGCACCCTTAGGTTAACACCACTTGGTGCAATATAATGATTATTATTATTACCAAGTCTACTAATTTCACAAAGTAGAAATATTCACAAGTTCATATATATATATATAGTCACATCATCCTTATACATATATATATATATACTAATCCTGCACCCCCGGGCTAAGACCCATTAGTGCACCTATCAAGAAAATCCTGCATCCCTGGGTTAGCACCCATTAATGCACCTATCAATAATAATCTAGCACCCTCGGGTTATTACCCATTAGTGCGCCTATAAAGAGAATTCTGCATCCCCGGGTTAACACCCATTAATGCACCTATCAATAATAATCCATCACCCCTAGGTTATCACCCATTAGTGTGCCTAACAATATCATCCTTGTACCCCCGGGTTATCACCCATTAATACCCTTAACAATAGAGTCTCTGCACCCCCGAGTTATCACTCATTAGTGCACTTAACTATAGGATTCTTGCACCAACGGGTTATCACCCATTAGTGCTCTTAGCAATAATATCGCATAATAGGCATACACACGTCCTATTAAAATTTATAGGTATTTCCCCAACCTACATATACACTCCTCTTACGTATTTTAATCTCATCACTACATATAGTATAAATATTTAGATTACTATCTCTATCGTAATCTCCAAGGTACATTCTCTCTATACCGAAATAATTAAAGTATTAAGCTGAAAAATCGATCCCTGGTGAGGGAAAGACATTTCTTGAGATGCGCCCATGAAATAATCTCCATACGCACACATAAACATACTCTGATTTCATGCAAGTTTTTCTAATAACATGTATATGATCAAATCAAGAAAAACTTTATTATCTAACTAATCATATTTTAATACATGCGGAAATTAAAATCAATTAAATCTGATTTAATTAAAAGTTAAATTAATAACAATCTGATTTATTACGTTACAATCCAATATATCTCATATGAAGAATCATTCCAATTCAAGTAATTAAATCATGTAACAATTTTAATTCTAAATCATACAAAGAATAAGATGAGGAAAAGAAGAATAACAAGTATGATTTTTTAACGTGGTAAAAACCCAAACTAGGAAAAACATCCACGACTCCCTTTACGGAGTAAAATAAAAATTTCACTAAAAAGAATTATCGATTACAAGCTATATAACAAACTAAACACACAAACAGACCTATACAAGTTTAGGAATATACCCACTGGCGTCCTTCTAACTTCTCTGCAGTTCTGTTTGTTGTAGTTGTTCTCTCAACTTCGTAACTCCGTTCTTCTTGTTTAGAAAATTCCAACTCAGTCAAAAACTGATCTCTCAACATCATACCAGTTGTGCAAAACGTGTAAGTGAATATGTTCTAAATGCAACAATGCAAGAACTTAATTCAAGTCACAAGCATATAAGTTTTCTTCAAAAACTTAACAAAAATATATTTGTAATCAAGCAAATAAGTTTTCTATAAAAACTTAAGAAAAATACATTTTCAATTAATAACCATTTAAGTTTTCTACCAAAACTTACAAAATAAATTCTAAATCATAAATCTTATAAACACTCTTTATAAGAAATACATACAACACTTATCATGAACACACAACAAGATTATTCAATCATTTAAGAATATGTTCTTAATCTCTCAAAATTATAACATTCAATTTTATGAGGAAAGTGTTTTACAAAATACTTCACAAATATGAGAAAATAGATCTTTAAAAATATTTTCAATAAACATGCAAGATCCAGAGAAATTCTGATTTAAACATCATATAGCATCTAACACAAAATCAGAATATTTAGATCATAAAAATATTCAATAAAATTCGAATCTAAAAATCTAAGGATTCTAGTTTTTGTAAAAAAAATTATTTCAGCATGAAAGCACTTAAATTCTCTCTACAATAACACAATATTTCAATCTCTAAAGTTATGAGACGATGTGCAAGATCATTGAGAATCAAAAACCAAAACAGAATAAAGATGAAGTATAATGAACACAATGTGTGTAAAATAATACTTTCTTCTCTCTTAGATCTCTCTAATTCTCTATATTTTTCTCTCTAAAAATATTAAACCCTCTTGTGTTTCTCACTCTTGAAAATATGAGTGAAAAAGTCTCTCAAAAAATCTAACTCCAATAAACTCTTCAATGAGGTTTATATAGGTGAGAAAACAATATTCTAAAAACTTTAAAATCAAGGGTTCGGATTAAGAGTTACTGATCAAAGGTTGAGATTAATTCGAGTTAAAACTAATTAACAAACCAAGTCTGTTATAAAAACAACTCAAGAACCTAAAATCACTAATAAGATATAACAAGAATGGTATATGGTTTTAGTGTAACAAACTTCCTCCAACGGATATATTCAGGACAACTGGCATACAATCATAACACTCAATCTAAACAAATCAGATGCATAGATTTATCTTACAGTTAAAAAGATAACTGTGCAAGAGTACCAGTCAAGGTCCAGTCACATAAATTGACGAATCAAAAATCTTTACTGAACGCACTAAACCTCTCACAGTACGTCAGTTGGCAAAGTCTCCAAAACCATTCTCTCATAAACCAACGGTCAAAATGGGAACTGACCTGTCAAAGTCATAGCAGTCCTATTCGGTCAGGTCAAGTCAATCCTAACGGGTTACTATTTTGCCTAAGGCTTCTCCTATCAGTTAATAACCAATTCGGTCAAGAAATATAAAGGCACTAATAATGTCGTGCGTACATAATTAACAGCTATGGCACGAACATAGTGATAGCAGGTAAGACCAAAGTACACATAAGGATTATTACTAGAAGGTCTATTTGGCTAAAGCAACTATAAGTCACAATCTTAAAGAAAAAATATAAAAGCATTAAAAGCTCTAAAGTCCATGTCAAGTCAAATCATAAAATGACAAAAGCTAAAGACATAACCAAAATAGTTAAGGGGGAACACGCAATCTGCTAGGAGCAAAAGAATACATGATCTTTTTTTTATTTTTATTAAACATACTAAAGGACAACTCACATTATAAAGGACAAATCAAAATCATGTGGTCAAGACTCTTACTATTACATGCCATCAGGTATAAGAGTACTATTGTAAAACTAAGCACCACACATATGTTAACATGCATATATAAAATATAAGAAAGTATATATATATATATATATATATATATATATATATATATATATATATATATATACACACGCAATACAGACACATATACATATGATAGTAAATCTATATATATATAAACATAAATATATATATATATGTAACACACGTATATAAACCTATATACATACGAAAAAAAATTCAGTTTCAAAAGTTTATTCTAAATTGTATTAAAGACATTTCAATAACTTTCGAAAATTATTTTAAAATAAGAATTTAATTTTTAGTAAAAAAAAATTCAAATTTTCCAAAAAAAAAAATGTTTTAGGCAACCATTTATATTATCACAATTAATGTATGCATGTATGCCTAATGTGTCAAGTGCAAATGTTCAACCACACGTGAATACCTTTATTCGGATATGACGTTGAGTAGAGTCGAGGCAAGTTGAGTCGTCGAGTAACGTTACAAGATGTTATAAGGAGAAGGCTCATACTAAAAAAAATATGTTTTGACACAATATTCAAATTAGTTGAAACGCCTAAATAATGTAGACTCAAGTAAGTCAAAGATTTAGGGTGTTTCATAAGCCTCACATACTTTTCTCGAAATCCTTTCTTTCTTAAGTTTATTATCGGACAATTTCTCTCACTCCAAGAAACCGGTAAACCAAAATTTGGACTCAAAGAAAATCCCCAAAAATTTCTCCCGTCGCTCGAACCAGATGAGTTGTCGCTTGAACCAGAAATCGATCTCGCTCGATCTAGAAGGAGATTTCGCGTGAACGACCTCCACGTGTCATTCGAACAACTTCACATGATATCCCTATCTCGCGCGAATGACTTTGCGCGAGATCGCGCGAGATGTCCCTGTTAGTCTTCTTGCCCGGATTTCCAGTGTTTTTCACCATTTTTTTTATCCTAAAAACCGCTAAGATTTTATCACCCAACACCTCATCATCAATCCCAATTAATCCATATCAGTTTATATAACATTCCTATTATCCTAGGATCATTAATTTGTCATCAATTCTCATAATTATATTAAATCCCCAAATTAGTTCATATGAACCCTAGTTTCCAAAATTTCAATTGAAGAACCTAATCAATTCAGATTCGTTCATCAATATGTAATTCAATTTCGTGATTAATCCTCTACATACATGAACGAATTCGAACCACTAATTAACCCAGTCCTTAATCATAATTTAAATCTCCAATTTTCACCCAATTAACATGTAAATCATGATTAATTTCACCTACACTAACATGAGCATGATTATTGCTAAAATAAAGCATGTAATAAACACTTGACTCGAATGTGACGGTCTGATCCGTTGGTGATGTTGGTATATACGCGTTCCTCTTTTCTCGATCTATGCGTTGGTGGTCACGGTTGTGCAAGGTGAGGATAATTTGGCCTTCCCTCTTGGAGTTTGGTTCTCCCTCACACCCTCTATGGCCGTTCTTTCCTTCCCGTGTCTCACAACCTTAAAAGACTTTTATTGAATAATAAAATAACTCCCAATTTTCGTCCATTAATTAAACCCAAAAATATAATTTACCAAAATGCCCTCTCGGGACGCCGGTTAGGCCTAAAATTACCCCAGGACCCAAACTAAACACTCGGGTATACTATTTTGACTATCTCGACTCTCCTGGACTCAACGGCGCACTCGAAATGATCATATGAGTTAATAAAAATAAAATCTATTTTTATTCTATTCAATTAGTCCCGACACGACTCATACGCGTGTCAGACTTAAATTACCAAACTGCCCTATTTCTCACTTCCGACAATTTATCAAATGTTATAATTCCATATTACATATCACACAGTAATATTCAATAATTCTCAACAATAAGTATTAATCCTTGGCACGCTAGTTAATAATTATTTTAATCCGGATTAATAACAAATTAATTTCTCGCAGTTTAATTTAGTTAATCCAACAACAATAATTAATCGCATACTTATTCCCATAATAATAATTAATCACATAATTATTTAAATCGTCAAAAATACGGGGTGTTACATACTTCCCCCCTTACAACAGAATTTCATCCCGACATTCGGAAAAAATATACCAGGTACAAACAACACTGTAAAAATATTGTGCATCGCATCCTTGCGCTCACAAGTAAGATACTCCGAACCACCCATATAGTACGCTATCGAATACCCTTAATAATAAACACTTCACATGTGTTTGTTTTAAACTCCAGGTTACCCTATCATATAGGCTCTTGCCCAAGCCTTCCTGCTTAAGTTTCATTACATAAACTTTATTTTAGATATTCACTATCTAGCCTTCTACTATTTGCACCTTAGTAGATTTATCCTCTTTTCATAAACATACGACTTCGTCTCGTGTCGTTCATACAAGTAAATTGGTTGTGCAATATATATTTCACACACAATATATACGATAATATCGATTCTTCTCCGACATTTGTAATTATAAAATTTTCTCTCCCGCATCCGATTAGACCGCTTGTCCTGCCCATATCTCTGTGGGTATTAGGCCGTACTCAATCGCATTTTAGTACCTATAATCTTACCATCTTATCTACATGAGAATATCCTTGGGGATACTCTTCCATTCTCTAGTGGAAGGAGCCGCTACTGGTTTCGAATTGTCCGCCCTTTTTCTAACAGTCAGCTGACTCACTGGAAGACTAACTTTGAAAATTACTCTACATTAAACTCATTACCACTGTTATTTGTATCCTCATACATTTTATACTCTCTTGAATGTACTTATAATCGTGATACGTGTGACTTTGTCGTCCCGTGTGACACAAGTCTCTTTTCCCACTCAAAAATCTCAGTTTATTTTGAAACGTAAGTCTCTAACAAACCTTACGGAGTAATCTTCGTCTTACCCGACTATATGTTATAGAATTCACAAGATAATCATAATCCACCGTTTGATTCAATCCCCTAGGGCGCCCATACACCCTAGGCCTCGCGCATCATTATACAAATGACATAAAATTTTCTTACTTCAATTCTTGCACTCTCAGTATGCTGATGTGGTAGGGGTGCACTCAACCACACCACTAGTCAAAACTTAATCAATCCTTTTATGATATCATTGCTCTATTCAGAATGATACTAAGACTAGGCGACTCTATTGGCCTTAAGTCATAAAAGAATTATCAACTCTCAATTATATTCTCATATAGGTACAATAACCAACATACAAAACTTATGTACTATCGACCAAACTTCTCTCCAACTCCATACGTTCGATAGTTTCATGCGTGGGATGTCTCGCAAGGCGAAATCTAAATAAGGAACCCCCTGATACACTACAATCTAACCTAGACGGTTATCGAGGTTCGTAAGGCCTTCAGTACATACTATGTACTCTCCCACAATCTACGTATTGTGACACAAAAGTCTACTCGTACACTCTCATGTCCCTAAAAATGTAACATGAAGCATAGCACCCTTACTAACCCAAGTACTCAACGCAATAAATATAACGGGTTCTATCGCTCTGCTTGAAGAAGAACAAAATGAAACCTGAGTCTCCTCATTAAAATAAATTCCTACGCACCGGAATCACCTATAACTAGACAATATACTCGCTGAGGTCTATAACACCATGAAAGTTTTCATATATTCATATATCTGGGCCCAACCCTATTTCAGGTGGCGCCGCACAAAATAAAGATTTCTCCTCCCGGAGTATCCGGCACGACAGTCATATCACTACATTTTTACTATCGTTTAACTATACGGTAATTAATCACTACACATTACCATAATAAACTCTACTAAAGTTAACTCAATGCAGTAGTAAATTATAACAACAAAACATATTCTTAGGGACCACCCGGTTCACTCACGGGCAATCATCAAAATGCCCTGCTAACAACGAGAAATGCGTTTGTAACAAGACTGTTAAAACTAACCTTCCCACTAAACTCGACCCGCACGCGAAGTTTAGGGTTTCCAATTTACATAAAAGTTGTGGCACACCCATGTCACTAGAATCTATCCTTTACTCACAAGGAAGAAGCAAAACCTCACCAGTCTCGCCAAATCACAGGGTCTCAGCACGTGGCTGCCATCACGACCCAGGAACATCTGCAATCGTCATACATCCTAGGATTTCATCCTATAGTTGTCTTCTCTCATCATGGACAATTTATTCCATCATGTGGGTTTCACGCCCATTATTGAAACGTTGGCCCAAACTCTCTAGGCCTCAATTATAGCTTTATTGAACTCCTGTTTACATCCCAGGCCCCATAGACCCTCACATACTATATGCTACTATTAATGAGGACTCCACTGGTCCAGCCTGAACCCATCACTCTCGAGTTATAAATTTCCTGGGCCAAATTCTCTTGACCCCAAATTCTTTAGCTGGAAGTCTCGCTCCCCCAGTTGTTATGCCTAACTGGCATGGTTTACCATTTCTAATCTCTTCGGTCTCACTTCTCAATTGTTGACACCTTCAATACTTGTAGTTCTACTTCCTTCACATAAAGAAAACTTCACGAACCATTTCCCCGTCACTGGGCCCACTGACCATTTTGGGAATGTCCTTCTCTCGGACCGAGTAGTCTTAACTTGCTGGCTACACTTGCCTTTTGAAACTATGGTTGGCCTCCATGGCCCTGATTGACTTCATCGTCACTTTATAGGAAGTTAATCAACTTAAAATAATTTAACCGTGTTCCCTATTGGGTATACTCTCATGTGTGGTTTCACTAACACCGTTAAGTTCATTTTTTTTCTTTTCGGCCAGATTCTCTAACCTTTCTGGCTTGCTTCTTCTGGAAAGAACGCAAGAACTAGTCACCGTATAACCTTGATGACATTAATATTAGTCATCCTAGATGGATTTCTCATTTATGCTTGTGTTCTACTCACAGGTCCTTTATCAACTATAGACCCTTTGGATAATTTATGCCCCTCTGCCAGGTGCGAAGTTCATTATGCAATTTAACCTTTCTCTCATGATCAGTTTCTATCTTACCCATTGCTAAACATCAAAATTTCACTCGCATTTTGTTACCACATCGAATGGAAGACCTCAAGGTCAAATCGTACCCAAATTTCTCTCTAAATTTCAAACACACTTCTTCATAATGGTGATTGCCTCTAATCACTACATGATTCTCCTAAGAGCTATAGCTTTTAACTCCAAATTTTAATTCTGAGTGTCGTCACACCCCACTCTACACCATTGCCTTCGAATTTTCTACTTCCGCTGGTCTGTTACATTTTCTCATTTTCTTCTCCGCATCTTCACCGATGGGTTTTCAAAAGAGTCCCTCTGATTTCCCCTTTATCGACTATGCTTGGTGGTCCTGAAATCACTCCATCGATATCTATGACTGTGTCCTGGGAACCCACAGTTCCCGAGTGACGATTTTACTATCTCTTACTTAAGTAATCCTCATGGTGATATTTTTCCCGATTACTCTATGTCTTCTATTGAGCTTTTTCTCCCGCAGTTCTTCTTATGACCCTCGCTGGTCGTCCTAAAATGTTCGTTGTTCGAATCACACAGAATTTCGTATAATGAGTCACATCCATTATAATTCGCAGCAGGAGAACGTAAGTCGCATACGTAAGGGAACACAACAATCCTATCATAAGGCTATACATCAAAGAATGATGCGCTAAAACGTAATAAGTCGCACAGATCCTAAGGACACTAGAACCTGATGCTCTGATACCACCTGTGACACCCCGCCCAATTAAATATCGGGTGATCAGTCATTTATAAAATTTATAACAGAATGTTCGGTTGGTTCATTCTTAGCATCACTGTCGAAAACTTAAATCCAATTAATTACCTAAAATTTAATTAAGCTAGTGTGAAAATATTTCCTAATTTAATTTGAAAGCAATTAATTCAATTAATTTCTGAACACTGAATTATAAACCACACACAATAAATGAATGCAGATTGAATGAAATACTGAATAATTAAGACTGGATAAAACCTTCCAGTTCAAAGTCACAAATAAAACCAAAATAAATACTCAATCCAACAAAAAAGAACTACAAGGGAACTGAGTACAATCCCGCTAATGAGGATGGGAGACACATGCCCGAACTGAAGCATCTGAACTAGGAATTGAATAAAAAAAGAGAAGCGTCTAATCTCAATGACCCGCATCTTCAACAACAGCTGCAGCTCGGCAAACCATCGAAGTATCTAGAATCAGTGTCCCTATGGCTAGGCACCTGTACTAATACATACATACATATATATATATAGCAAAAGAGAGAATAAATACAAGAAATGGGTCAGAGCCCGAGGTGTAAAAATGATTTAGCAAGTATTTAAAACTCGTTCTTAAAACAAGTCTTATATGCATGTTAGTTATCGAACTCTCACAGGAGTTTCTCACCTCTCATCTATTGTGCACGCCTAACGTACATCTAATCTCCCCCTAGTTATACCTTCAGTCTAACTAGTCAGAAACCATACTAATACTAACTATGCTCACTAGTAGTATTCCTGTATCGCCCATACAATACGCTATTCAGATAGTTTATCTCACATACTAAGTTTCATTATTCACCGTTTGAATGGTTAATCTTTTATCTACAAAGATTATTTCATTTCTCATTTCCATTTTATCTACTATTCTCATAAAGTAGAAAGTTACCCAAGTACACTCATACATATATATAGTCTCATCATCCCTATATATATACACTAATCATGTACCCTTAGGTTAACACCACTTGGTGCAATATAATGATTATTATTATTACCAAGTTTACTAATTTCACACAGTAGAAATATTCACAAGTTCATATATATATATATATATATATATATATATATATATATATATATATATATATATATATATACTAATCCTGCACCCCCGGGCTATGACCCATTAGTGCACCTATCAAGAAAATCCTACATCCCCGGGTTAGCACCCATTAATGCACCTATCAATAATAATCTAGCACCCCCGGGTTATTACCCATTAGTGCGCCTATCAAGAAAATCCTGCATTCTCAGGTTAACACCCATTAATGCACCTATCAATAATAATCCAACACCCCCGGGTTATCACCCATTAGTGCGCCTAACAATATCATCCTTGTACCCCCGGGTTATCACCCATTAATATACTTAACAATAAAGTCTCTGCACCCCCGAGTTATCACTCATTAGTGCGCTTAACTATAAGATTCTTGCACCCCCGGGTTATCATCCATTAGTGCTCTTAGCAATAATATCGCATAATAGGCATACACACGTCCTATTAAAATTTATAGGTATCTCCCCAACCTACATATACACTCCTCATACGTATAGTATAAATATTTAGATTACTATCTCTCTCGTAATCTCCAAGGTGCATTCTCTCTATACCGAAATAATTAAAGTATTAAGCCTCACATACTTTTCTCGAAATCCTTTCTTTCTTAAGTTTATTATCGGACACTTTCTCTCACTCTAAGAAATCGGTAAACCCAAATTTGGACTCAAAGAAAATCCCCAAAAAATTTCGCCATCGCTCGAACCAGATGAGTTGTCGCTTGAACCAAAAATCGATCTCGCTCGAACTAGAAGGAGATGTCATGCGAACGACTTCCACGTGTCGTTCGAACGACTTCGCACGAAATCCCTATCTCGTGAGAATGACTTCGCGCGAGATCGTGCGAGATGTCCCTGTTCATCTTCTTGCCCATATTTCCAGTGTTTTTCACCATTTTTTTTATCCTAAAAACCGCTAAGATTTTATCACCCAACACCTCGTCATCAATCCCAATTAAGCCATATCAGCTTATATAACATTCCTATCATCCTAGGATCATTAATTCGTCACCAATTCTCATAATTATATTAAATCCCCAAATTAGTTCATATGAACCCTAGTTTCCAAAATTTCAATAGAAGAACCTAATCAATTCAGATTCGTTCATCAATATGTAATTCAATTTCGTGATTAATCCTCTACATACATGAACGAATTCCAACCACTAATTAACCCAGTCCTTAATCATAATTTAAATCTCCAATTTTCACCCAATTAACATGTAAATCATGATTAATTTCACCTACACTAACATGAGCATGATTATTGCTAAAATAAAGCATGTAATAAACACTTACCTCGAATGTGACGGTCTGATTCGTTGGTGATGTTGGTATATACGCATTCCTCTCTTCTCGATCTACGCGTTTGTGGTTACGGTTGTGCAAGGTGAGGATAATTTGACCTTCCCTCTTGGAGTTTGGTTCTCCCTCACACCCTCTATGGTCGTTCTTTCCTTCCTGTGTCTCACAACCCTAAAATACTTTTCTTAACTGATAAAATAACTCCCAATTTTCGTCCATTAGTTAAACCCAAAAATACAATTTACCAAAATGCCCTCTCCGTACGCCGGTTAGGCCTAAAATTACCCCGGGACCCAAACTAAACACCCGGGTATACTATTTTGACTATCTCGGCTCTCCCGGACTCAACGGGGCACTCGAAATGATCATATGAGTTAATAAAAATAAAATCTATTTTTATTCTATTCAATTAGTCGCGACACGACTCATACGCGTGTCAAACTTAAATTACCAAACTGTCGTATTTCTCACTTTCGTTAATTTATCAAATGTTATAATTCCATATTACATATCACACAGTAATATTCAATAATTCTCAACAATAAGTATTAATCCTTGGCACGCTAGTCAATAATTATTTTAATCCGGATTAATAACAAATTAATTTCTCGCATTTTAATTTAGTTAATCCAACAACAATAATTAATTGCATACTTATTCCCATAATAATAATTAATCACATAATTATTTAAATCGTCAAAAATACGGGGTGTTATACTCGGTCGTTATATGCTCCCTCATCATCGGTCGGTACACGCATGACGACATCAAATTTGATGTCGTAGAGGTGTCTCCAGAGGAGGAGATCAAACACTTTCATGGAAGACGAAAATCGATCAAAAAAGGTATAATCAATAGGAACTTCGGCCTCAGAGCTACTGTCATCATCGTCTTCACTCTCATCCCCTTCTACTGCCTCACTCTATGCCTCGGCCTCATACTCAGCTGTCGAAAGTCCATCTGGTAACCTCTCTTGGAACTCACCACTTGTCATGGAACTCAAGGGACATCCTCATGGATTACTCAAATGAATCCCTCCTATCGACCGGAGCAAAGGACGATCCAGTCATCTCGGCCTTGCTAACTTCAGAGTAGGATGGATATATGGTCTTCAAAGGAACTTGGAATATGGATCGTACCCAAATGGGGTCGGCCCTATGCTTAGCCTTGTACTCTTCGTCAATCCTATGGATCTCTTGAAAGCACTTTTTGTTAAGTGTGAGGAACTCTTCGGCTAACGTGTTAAGCCTATGTAACATCCAAGAGTTGAGGTAAGACTTAAGCTACCTAAAATAGTTTAAAAAAACAAAAAACTTGAGACTTTGACTAACTTTGACCCAAAGTTCAAAATGGGGGAACGAATCATTTTGTTCAAGAACTCTCAAAGAACACTCAAGAACAACTTGAGTGTTCACTAGAGAAGATAACTGAAAAGTCGTCGTAGTTAATTGAAAATCCTAATGAGGGATGGGAAAGCCCAACACTAAGCGGCAATAGCCATCAAGAACCTATTCCTACCTAATAACCACCAAAAGATAAGCCCAACAGCCCAATGAAGTTGTCGGAATATCGAACAAGCTCACCAAAAAATGGGAAAATCTTATAACCAACTTGAAAAGAGATAAAGATTAAAAAAAGGGCAGAAAAAGGTTAGCTCGAAGGGATAGAAGAACGAAGAAGCGAGAATAGCCTTGGAAATTGCCTGGAAAAGCTGAAGCAGGAAGCAGGAGCACTAGTTTTGGGGAGAGAAGGCCCGCGAAGGTGAAGAGAAAATGGTTTTGAAAAAACCATTTAAGTACTAGTATAGATTTTTGCACAATTTCCAAAGCGGTGCATAATTTACCATACGCCTCATCAATTCAGGCAAAAACCCTAAGCGTTTAGCCGTCATTCATGCCTCGATTGGACACGACTCTATGGGAACCGTGACAGTTTTCACACCCAACATGTGAACCACTTGATGATTGCCATGTGTCCTCCCAATAATTTCCATCAACATCACCAGACATCATTACCCCTCAGCCTCATCCCCACGTCAGAGACTAAGGGCTAGTGGTGATTTATAAGCCAAATGGAACCCTGTCTAGGGCCATAAAACCTCAGCCATGACCGACCACCACCAAATATCCAGAAGTGGTGAATTATAACTCAACCAGGTCAAGATAGGCCAAGACTAACTCGGCTGATGGGATGGTACGGGGGTCTCGACCTCTCCCTTTGCTGACTAATCAATATGTCTCGGAGTAGTAATTATATGGACAAATAACCCTCGTCCTCATCCCCCATCAGGACGATGAAGACAGGTCGAGACTACTCAAGGTCGCATGTGTTGATTCTCCCCTGAACTACTGATCATCAGTTCAACCTCAGCTGATATGGTCGACCGAGGTCATACAGCCAACAAGGCGCATGAGAGTGTGCGCGCGGACTAAAACCATTATAATAATATCTCCCCCCCCCCACACGTGAGGGAATATTTGATCATCATGACCTACATGTGACACAGATATCTTGCTCATTCTCATTGGCTAGGAACATCCTTCACATGCTTATTACATGTTTGGGGTTACATTACACCCCAAGCACTATAAATAGACTTCATCTTCTAAATTATAAAAGGATGGATAATTCATAACCCTAGCAGAAATCTGTCAAAATACTTAGTGAGAGGGAAAATCTTAAGTGTTGTACTTACAGTCCAATAAAGCCATTGTTATAGTGAAAACTGATAAGAAGCTTTTGCGTATACATTTGATAAGAAGCTTTTTGGGTATAGTCGTTGTCTGCAAAAGCTACTCTCAAAATTTTCTTGAGTACCTACAAAACTTGTCTAAAAATAACTCGCATTGCGGTAAGTACAGGTATCAATCCAACTTTCAAGGTGAAACAAGTAATGTGAAAACGTGCAATTCCAATTTTTTTTATGAAAATATATATTTTTTTTATTTTTAAAACAATTTCAAGGGAAAAATTGACTAACAAATGCTAAAAATTATAAAATGACTAAAGAATGTGCAATCGAGTGTGAAATGTGTGAGAAGGTCAAGAGATGGGATTACACTGCATTTTTAATTATTTTAATTTCTCAATTTATTAATTTGAAATATTTCGAGATAATATTAAATCGATAATCTAACACTCGTTAAAATTATAAATTTAATAAAAAAAATTCAAAAAATTAATTTAAAAATGTCACACAATGAAAAATTAGGACTTATACTATTTTCAAAAAATTACCCGCTAGGATCGATTTAAAGAAAACAATATCAATCCTCAAATTTTAATACCAAATTAATATTCAAATTTCGGAAAAACCTATCTCTAGTTCGATTCCTAAATTCAAACATTAATTCGTTCAATTAATTTACCAACTCTCGTTACATAAATTAATTGGTGACAGTTAAAATTAATTTACCTAGAAATATAAAATTAATGAAACCAATCAATTAAATTAATATCATTCGTAGTGCATCCCACCCCTTTAACGGGGTGCTTAGACAAGCATAGTGAAACAATTAATCACAGCCACAAACATGGAACAATAAATTAAAGAGTAGAGGAAGAAATACAATACACAAAAGTCTCCCTTTGAAATGATTCCTTGAATCGCGTTCATGCACGTGTGTCCCAATGTTTTCACAAATCCAGCACTTGATCACATAAAAAAAATAAAAAAAATAAACCTAAAATTTATTCTAACACTAAACTAATATTTTTTGGAATTTTTTTATGTACCTACAATGTACATATTATACACTGTATTTTTCTCTCTCTCCTCTTTTTTCTTCCGATTTGTGAGTCTTCCCCTTGAATGAGCTGATACCCTTTTCTTTTTATTTACCCACGATGCTTTGCCTTGAGAGATTTTTGTGGAATTTGGATGTGGCTAAGTCAAAGAGGCATGTGGATTTTTTTTTGGGGAGCTTGGCAGGTGGCTCTTTGTTCCTATTTTAATGGAGGTGGATTTAATGCAAATGGGTCTCCGGGCGGTTTCAACGGGTATGGGTTGCGGGTCGCGATCGGGTTGAGCAGTTATGGAGTTTGGTTTTCTATCATGGGTCGTGAGATAGGTATTGGATGTTGGGTTTTGAAAATGGTAATGGGGGTTTGTTGTAATGGAGGTAGGAGAGAGAGTGGGTTGGTGGAGAAGATGAAGGTGAGATTTATTGTGTGTGTTAGGGTGTAGGAGAGTGAGTGAGGGTGAGGAGTAGTTTAGGTGTGATTGGATTTAATGTGTGTTTAAGTTGTACCCCTAAAAATAACACCTTCTAAAAAAATAAAATAAAACTAAATAAAATAAAAACATAAAATCTAATAAAACTAAAAAAAACTAACATTTCAAACTAAATAAAAAATTTGAAAATAAAAAAGAAATAAAATAAAACTTTATTAAAACTAAAAAATATAATCCTAATAAAATAAAACTAAAATAAATAAAAAATATATGAAATCTAATAAAGAATAAATTCCAAAAAATTAATCCTAATAAAATAAAATAAAATAAATATTAAAAATTAAAAACCAATAAAAATCAAAATCAAAATAAATTAATAAAAAAATAGAAAATAAATCATAGAAATTTCTAAATAAATCTAAAATAAATTCTAAAAATAAAACGACTAAAAATAAAAATCTAGAAAAATAATAAAGGTACAGACTCAACAGACACGGGGCTTGGTTAATGGTCTGGGCTCAGTATAGGCTTAGGTTTAGGTTACGGGACTGTTTTGGGGCATCAGATCATATCGGGGAAAGCTCAGAATGGACTTCTCACTTTACGGTCTATTTGGATTTCTTCGATGCACGCTTTTGACCGCTATTGAGTCACAATTGTACTTATTTAGCATTATTTGTACCGTAACTGCGTATTGACCTGCAAAATAATAAAATACGAACATAAGGCTAATTTTAATTAAAATGAGCGACTAAAATGCATCTATTCGGGGGATACATTATACACTTTTGGGTTCTTATCACACCACCCCCAAACAGAATATTTCTAGTCCTCGAGCAAAAATTAGAGAAAAAATAGAGATAAGTTACCAAAAGTGTGCCACTTTCGCAGGCACTGGCGATTGCACTTAGCATGTGCAACAAGCCGTTAAACCTATAGGTTGCCCTATAGGACGATTGGTGTCTCGTGAGGGTTTGCAGTGAATGTACCCACAAAATTCAAAAATTTATTTGAATGCAGTTTTTGATTTGATGATGAAATGCTATACAACCCAACTTTAAAAGGACATCAAGGAACACCGTATTCAACTATCAAAATAAGATATGAAATTACTTAATACCAAAAGCGTAATCCTTCCTAAAACTCAGCGTTTGTAGTGTGAAACAATCTTAAGTATCATTAGAGTAATCTTTGATCACCTATATAGGATCAACGCTTTGACTTCAATTCTCACTGGATATATCTCTCTGAATCGAACTCTCTGAGAATTGGGTAAGTGTATCTCTCTAGTATGTGAGGATGTGAGTAAATGTAAACAAGTTCAAATCTCTCACACACTTTATAGAAAATGACGGATACATGAAAGAAAATTTGATCTCATGAAGGAATGCTAACCACTATGCCGAGAATGTCGAGTTATTCACCATATAGTCTACTCATTTTCCCGAACACTTTACCAAAGGTGAAAATGGGTTTTATGTAAGGTATGTAGGGATAATGAATTGAAGAAGATGAATGATGGGGTGTTTTGAGAAGAGTGTGACACACTTTGATTGACTATTGTCTTCATCTTTTGAATTTATGATCGCATATTTCTTTTTCCTCTTTTCTATTTTTTTTCTTTGCTCATTTTTTTAATTTTTTTCTTCTATTTTTTTTTTGCGATGCATTTTTCTTTTCATAACGAAAATGAAGACAATTTACATTGATAATTTCAAACACTCTTTTTCTCAAACACGATGGTACTGATGTATGGTATTTGGGACATATTGAAAAGGGTAATATGGAAAATGATAATGGGTGAATGATAATGTGATAGGGAAAATGGTAAGTGTATGGCAAAATCGGTTTAGTGCTCGGGACAAGCTACAAGATACATGTTTCTTACAACTCGAAAGTAATGTCATTCTTATTGATTAAGCCAAATTTGAAAAAATGATGAGATCATACAACGACTAAATGTAGTATCTAAAGAAAGTTGAGTCAACTTGTGACTCTGAGATACGTAAAAACCCTCAAAAAGGTGAAAAGCTCAAATCTCACGGGTTTAAGTCGCCACTAGTGATCTTTTAGGCTTTCTTAAGAATATAGTTACTCTTCAACTTTTGATTGTAAACGTGATAGTGCAAAATTGTTGATTTTAGGAATTCATGGTGCAAGTACGCTTTAAGGGGTATTAATTAATTTATTGTAAAAAGTGTAATTTTAGGGTCGAACACAGGTATTTCGAGATTTCTAAAAGAGGGATGATAGACAATTCATGTCATAAAAATTAAATTTAACTGCACAAAAAGTTTAAAATCACTTGTTTCTGAAAATTTTAAATAGAGGTACGATTTTGATAAATTTCCCACCCTCAAACAAAAGAGAACATCGTCCTCGATGTTTAAAACCATATATAAAAATAAAAGCACAAGGGAGGAAAGATATTACCATAACGAACCGCTTATGAAATGGTACCGCATTCTGGAGGATAGATGAAACCTGAGGAACATATGTGATACAAAAATACGTACAAGTCTGTAAAGTACGTGAAAATCATTGGGTGGTGTGAAACACCACCCCCAAACAGGATAAGACTCATACTCGGAAACAATGAACAACGGGCTACCTCCCGATAGCGCTAAGTTTAATGTCTTCAGCCAGACCGAACCAATCTCACCCTAATGATAAGATCTATGAAAGCTCAGGGTGGCAGAAAAAATTGGGTGATGAGAATCACCCCTAAACAAGACTGAAGTGTCAGTCTTGTTGGATAAAGGATAAAATAGGTCAATGCACTTGTACAGCAAAGTGCATCACTCGATGCAAAGCATCGGTGGACCAGGGGTGGGTGGGTATTAGGATAAGGGTGAGGGTAAAGAGACACCGGTCACGGGCCTTATTGAGCCGAAAGGTGAGGGCAACAAGGTCCCTATAAGAATGGTGCTCAATTTGGTGGGGTAGGAAAAATGGTTTGGAAATAATAATGGGGTGGGCCTCAGAGACAGTGCACGACCATTCTATAAATGGACGATGGTAACAATCGCGCCGTGACACGCCAGGGAGCGGTAGATGGAAAAAATCAACACCACAAGGAAGTGGTGTGCATAAAGTAACAAGCTCGGTGTCACGGATGGGAAGAGTAGCATGAATACTCACACGGATGGTGGGGTCGATGAAAAGTGCACAAATGGGATCGCGGAGCACTAGGGTGGACGGTGGGCGGATGTGAGGACCTAAATTCGTAGATGTGAACAGGTGAGGAGAAATAACAAGGTCCAAACTAGGCGGTGGGGTGGAAGGGATAGTGGGTAGATCGGGTGGGCCAAAGGGTGGGGGAAGATGATCTAACTCATGAGTAGGAGACACACACTCCTCATGAGGCACGGAGTGATCCTCAAGGGCACTCGCGGGAGGAGATGTGAAAATGAATGAGGGAGTGATCAACTTAGCCACCCGAAAGTCACGATCCAAAGTGGTGAAAAATCGAACGAGGCATCCAAATTCGAGATAGATGAATCAACATTAATATCTGACTCAACGGGAGTCAAGATTGGTGGGTTAGGATCCATATCAAGAGAGGTATAAACCGTCTCGGATTCAATATCAAGAAAATGATAAGCACTCGTAGCCGGAGATAACCTAGGATGAAGTGGTTCCTCGGGAACACACGCAGTGGGCTCAATAGGTGTAGGCTCAGGCATAAATAAGGATTCTATGGGAGGAGAAATATGAACCACAATGGTGGGTTAGAGAGGATAGGGCGCAATGGATATGTCAATACAATTGTCAACTTGGGGCCCGGACCACAGGGTGGTCTCAATGTCGAGATTTTCAGGATAACAGGGTTGGTCACACTCAAAATCCGTGACACAAGATGACACATCATCGTCCCACGTAGGGGTAATAATGGGTCGACTTGGGGTGGAATCCGTTTCGTTCGCACACTCAAAATCATATAATCGTTGTTCAAGCCTTTGAAGTGATTCAGTTTGAGATTGAAGAGTGTGCGCGAACTTGTGCAAGATATTTTCGAGAGCAGATGTGCAAGGTGGTGGTGAAGTGGTGGTGGGTGGCAGTGGTGGGTGAGGTGGACACAACTCGCTAGAAACACTAGGATGTGGAGAATACTCATATGAAGTGTGTGGAGCAGGGTCAAGTGTAGAATTCACGGGATAAGCATCTCCGTGAGGGACAAAAGTGTGATCATCATGAGGAGCATATGGAGGGGACTGATAGGTATGAGGTGCACGAGGGGGCGATGACGACTGTTGGAAACCGTAAGGATCCACAACATGGCGTTGGGATTCATATTGCATGGAAGGATGATCAGGCCTCCATGAATAGCTCGGGTACTCATACCCCTCGACATTAGATATGTCGTGATAATACGTCGAGGGTGGGTCCAAAACAGTGTCATAGGGATACACAAGTGCCAAGGTGGATTCAGAGGGAGAGAATACAAATGGACACTCATGGGACAAGTGATCGCTAAGAAAGCAGTGTGTGCACGGCGAAGCATGTGATGGGTTGACACTCAGCACCAAAGGCGGTGGAAAATGAGATGTGTGCATGGACGACACACGAGTATCAATGGTGTGCGTTTGAGAGTTAAATCCCTGAATTAATGAAGCAAGGGTCGTTTCAGGCTTATCATCAAACAAACTTCAAGAGAATGGGAAATGGCCAAAGTATTCCCGTAAAGGACGTTCTTCGGCCATGACAAGAGGAATATTTTTCGGTTTTTAAATATTTTTCAAAAGAAAAGAAAATATTTTTGTGATTTTTGAAAATAAGAAAAGGAAAATCTTTTTGGTATTTTTTAAAATATTTTAAAAAAAAGAAGGAAAATATTTTTGGGATTTTTCGAAAAAAAAGGGGAGAAAATTTAGACTCTTGAGTTGGTCGAACTAACTAAAACCGACTACCTAAAGAATGGAATTGGACACACACGAGTTAAGAAAAAATCCTAACGAGCACATAACCAATTATTATCTTCAAAATTAGTGAAATGGGTAGTCAAATTTTAATTAAGTCCGCGGGCGGCAAAATGCACGGAATTTATTTTTGTGATCGCCTGTTGCAAAAATGTGCTCCTACGGGACTAGCTAGTTGATTGATTTTAAATTTAATGACAGCTAGGGTAGCACACAATGGATAAGCGAGTCAGTCGGTGATGAAATCCCTTCTCGTTGCAATGACCGGGTCCAGGTCTTAGGTAAATTAATTCATCAAACCATTCAATTTAAGTGCGATGCAGAATTTAAAAGCACATAGGAGCAATTAATCACACAAAAAATGAACTCGCTGGCAGGAGAGTCGCGAGGGATAAAAAATTGTACCTCCCACGGTTTTTACACACGTGGGGTGAAGACCGAGTTGAGTCGACCGGGGGGAGATTTCGCCGATATCAGTCGTCCCCGGGAGTCCTACCGACCCAAAGTGGAGAGACTTCAAAAATCCTCGCCTTGGACGCCCTCTCTCGACCTTGTCCGGTATCCCTTTTCGATTTTTTTGTATGCAATAATTATTACAAAATAATATGGTGTCAAAATGCACCCCAAATAAATACACAATCGTCAAAAAATCTTATACAACCAGTCTAAGGAGGAGGGAGAAGGAATAACTATAATAAAAAAGAAAAATAAAATTACAAGTCTTCAATCATGTCTCCACGTCAAGAAAGCGACAACGGCGCCATTTGATAAGAAGCTTTTGCGTATACATTTGATAAGAAGCTTTTTGGGTATAGTCGTTGTCTGCAAAAGCTACTCTCAAAATTCCCTTGAGTACCTACAAAATTTGTCTAAAAATAACTCGTATTGCGATAAGTACAGGTATCAATCCAACTTTCAAGGTGAAACAATCAATGTGAAAACGTGCAATTCCAATTTTTTTTATGAAAATATATATATTTTTTATTTTTAAAACAATTTCAAGGGAGAAATTAACTAACAAATGCTAAAAATTATAAAATAACTAAAGAATGTGCAACCGAGTGTGAAATATGTGAGAAGGTCAAGAGATGGGATTACACTGCATTTTTAATTATTTTAATTTCTCAATTTATTAATTTGAAATATTTCGAGATAATATTAAATCGATAACCTAACTCTCGTTAAAATTATAAATTTAATAAAAAAAAATCAGAAAATTAATTTAAAAATGTCACACAATGAAAAATTAGGACTTATACAATTTTCAGAAAATAACTCGCTAGGATCAATTTAAAGAAAACAATATCAATCCTCAAATTTCAATACCAAATTAATATTCAAATTTCGGAAAAACCTATCTCTAGTTCGATTCCTAAATTCAAACATTAATTCGTTCAATTAATTTACTAACTCTCGTTACATAAATTAATTGGTGACAGTTAAAATTAATTTACCTAGAAATATAAAATTAATGAAACCAATTAATTAAATTAATATCATTCGTAGTGCATCCCACCCCTTTAACGGGGTGCTTAGACAAGCATAATGAAACAATTAATCACAGCCACAAACCTGGAACAATAAATTAAAGAATAGAGCAACAAATACAATACACAAAAGTCTCCCTTTGAATTGATTCCTTGAATCGCGTTCATGCACGTGTGTCCCAATGTTTTCACAAATACAGCACTTGATCACATAAAAAAAAATAAAAAAAATAAACTTAACATTTTTTCTAACACTAAACTAAATTTTTTTGGAATTTTTTTATGTACCTACTATGTACATATCATACACTGTATTTTTCTCTCTTTACGTATCTCCTCTTTTTTCTTCTGATTTGTGAGTCTTCCCCTTGAATGAGCTGATACCCTTTTCTTTTTATTTACCCACGATGCTTTGCCTTGAGAGATTTTTGTGGGATTTGGATGTGGCTAAGTCAAAGAGGCATGTGGATTTTTTTTGGGAGCTTGGCAGGTGTCTCTTTGTTCCTATTTTAATGGAGGTGGGTTTAATGCAAATGGGTCTCCGGGCGATTTCAACAGGTATGGGTCGCGGGTCGCGATCGGGTTGAACAGTTATGGAGTTTGATTTTTTATCATGGGTCGTGAGATAGGTATTGGATGTTGGGTTTTGAAAATGGTAATGGGGGTTTGTTGTAATGGAGGTAGGAGAGAGAGTAGGTTGGTGGAGAAGATGAAGGCGAGATTTATTGTGTGTGTTAGAGTGTAAGAGAGTGAGTGAGGGTGAGGAGTAGTTAGGTGTGATTGGATTTAATGTGTGTTTAAGTTGTACCCCTAAAAATAACACCTTCTAAAAAAATAAAATAAAACTAAATAAAATAAAAACTTAAATAAATAAAATAAAAATCTAGAAAAATAATAAAGGTACAAACTCAACACACACGGGGCTCGGTTAATGGTCTGGGCTCAGTGTAGGCTTAGGTTTAGGTTACAAGACTGTTTCGGGGCATCGGATCATATCGGGGCAAGCTCAGAGTGGACTTCTCACTTCACAGTCTATTTGGATTTCTTCGATGCACGCTTTTGACCGCTATTGAGTCGCAATTGTACTGATTTAGCATTATTTGTACCGCAACTGCGTATTGACCTGCAAAATAATAAAATACGAACATAAGGCCAATTTTAATTAAAACGAGCAACTAAAATGCATCTATTCGAGGTATAAATTATACACTTTTGGGTTCTTATCAAAAACTACCATTCACACTACACAGTGGACGTAGGCTCTGACCGAACCACTTATATCTTGTGTTTACTTCTTCTTTGCCTCATCTCTTTTTATTATTATATTGCTGCATATCTTCCATTGATGTATTGGTGTTAGTTTGTTCATCACTTTGATCTCGTGATACTAATTCGGTTATCATCAGTAATCATCAACTAGCTCATGATTATCATGATCCGAGGGTTGGAAATCAAAAGACTAGCCAAAATGACAGTTTAATCAAGTGTCCTAAATGAGTAAAAATATTAATAGTAACAATGAGTATAACAAATATATTCCTTTCATTCATTAAGATTTATAAAATGAGACACAACCCTTACAACCACAAAAAGGAAGGAAAAATACAAAGAAAGAAAAAAGATAAAGCCTTAGGGCTTGACTAGATCCTTGGCGACCTAATCTCCATCAACCTCTTATTCTTCATCAAACACTAGAGGAACACCAAAATGGGCAAATTGTCACCTTTCAGCCGGCCAGCCTTGTCAAGGTCATTGACCATGACAAAAAAACACGCGTTTTATGTCACGGTCATTGACCTTGACACGACCGTGACAACGAATTGTCACGGTCATTGACCGTGACAAGTCCGTGACAAGTAAATTTGTCACGGGCTTGTCACGGTCATTGACTGTGACAATTATTTAAATTCTTGTCACGGTCAAAGACCTTGACACGACCGTGACAATATTCTCAGCAAAAACCCTACCCCCCCTTCTTTTTTCCCTCCCGCGCCGTTCCCTCCATTTCTCTCTCTCTCTCTCTCGACGCTGTTCTCTCTCTCTCTCTCTACTTTCAGGTCCATTTTCTCTCTCTCTCTCTCTCTCTTTCATTTATATATATATTTGTGTGTATATTTGTGTGTATGTGTATATATATATGTGTGTATGTGTGTGCGTGGAGGGGGGCAGGGGGTGGGGGGTGGGGCAGGGTGGGGGAGGGGGTGGGGACGGTGGAGGGGGGCAGGGGGTGGGGCAGGGTGGGGGAGGGGGTGGTGGAGGGTGGGGTGGTGTGTGTGTGTGTGTGTGTGTGTGTGTGTGTGGTGTGTGGTGGGGGAGGGGGTGGGGTGGGGTGGGGTGTGTGTGTGTGTGTGTGTGGTGTGTGGTGGGGGAGGGGGTGGTGGAGGGGTGGGGCAGGGGGTGGTTAGGGGTGGGGTGTGTGTGTGTGTGTGGTGGTGTGTGGTGGGGGAGGGGGTGGGGTGGGGTGTGTGTGTGTGTGTGTGTGGTGGTGTGTGGTGGGGGAGGGGGTGGTGGTGGGGTGGGGCAGGGGGTGGTTAGGGGTGGGGTGTGTGTGTGTGTGTGTGGTGTGTGGTGGGGGAGGGGGTGGGGTGGGGTGGGGTGTGTGTGTGTGTGTGTGTGTGTGGTGTGTGGTGGTGGAGGGGGGCAGGGGTGGGGTGGGGTTGCAATTTTTTACACGACACGATACCCGACACGAACTCGACACGAACTCGGATGATAAATTATTTATGTGTTGCAAGAATTTGAAATTAATTAAATTAAGTTATTGTAGGCGTATGAGTGCTATGATTGGTTAAGAGAGAAGAAAAAAATTATTTTATATTTTACTTAATGGGTTATGCGGGTCAACCCGAACACGACACGATAATAAATAGGTCGGGTTAGTGTTTGCTCATCTGACACGATTAGTTAAATGGGTCGGGTTAGGGTTGACTAATACTTAACACGAACCCGACATGACACGACCCGAACACGACACGACGCACACGAATTGCCACCCCTAGTGGGAATTGATATCCAAGACATGTATTTGAATTGATATCTATTTATTTGAATTGATAGAATTGTTTCTAGGATAATAATCCTACTATAAGATAATTGCTCAAAATAAATATTAAATAATAATTACTAAGATATCAATTCAAATAAAGTCTTAATAACCTAACCAAAAGAAATAAAATAAAATATCAAATAAATTATCATCCACCTCATAGACATTCCCTACCAATCATTTTAAGATAATTTTATCCTTATAAAGATAATAGATTATGTAATTTTAGGACTTAAAATAATATTGATTATGGATATAGGACAACAAACATTTTGTTTCCATTTTTTGTCCCTATTTTCAAATTAAAGGGACACGTGGCATGTTATGATTGGTTAACGTTTTATGAATATGGGTCCGCGCCAGCGGTTTTATTAAAAAATAGGGACTAAAATCATAAATAAAATGTTTGTTGTCCTATTTTCAAAATACATATTACAATAAATCCTAAATTTACAAACCCCTAAAGATAAATACCTTTGATTGCAAAGCATGCACTTGTATTATTTCGACGTGTAATTTGGAAATGCTTGTTTTTCTTTCTAGAGACCCGTGTCGTCAAAACTTGGTAGTGTTCGAGTGTGTTTTTATCACTAAATTATTATTTCACTAACAAATACTCCTTATATCCTAGATTAAGAGTCCATATTTATTTTTTGTACTTACTAATAATACACTTAATCAATGGCTAGGATTAACCCTTATTCACTATTATGAAATTTGGTTAATTGATTATTTAAAAAAAAAGCAAAAGTAGACTAACATATATACACAACACTAAAAGTAGACATCAATTTTATAAATAATTGATATTTTCATTCAAAATATGTGTGTGTGTGTGTGTGTGTGTGTGTGCATGTGTGTGTGTGTGTGTGTGTGTGCGTGTGGCGGGGGTGGTATTGACGGAACCTACACATACGTTATAATATAGACGAAACATTTTTTTATCTGTACTAATAACATTTTTTCTATCTGTACTAATAACATTTTTTTTACAGCAAAAATGTCTCCTTCAGATGTTAGGGCGAAGATGATGATGCTGTTTATGATGATGTCGTCGTCTGGGTTCGGTGGTAGCGGAGGCGACGAGGGCTCCTCCGCCCCTAGGCTCCCCAAATATGGAAAATTTGGGATTACCGTCGAAAACAAGTCGGAGCTTTTAGCGAGATCCCTCGAGCTGCTAAAGACGGTCATCGGCCCGGGGTTTATGAGTTGGAAGGAGGTGCCGTATGAGCTCAAGTTAGCTGTTTGGGCGGCACTACAGGTAATATTTATATGAATATTTCAATTTCAATTTCAATTTATATTTATATTTATATTTATATTTATATTTATATTTATATTTATTCGCAACTAACATTGTATTTGTTGGACAGGAACAATTCAACTTGGATCCAAAGCTACGCGATTCCGTCTTCTAGCAGTTGAGGGAGCAACACAAGACGTGGAAAAAAAATATGCGGACACGGTACTTTGGAAAAACACGAGAGACCATTTTACAATGGCGCGGATCCGTCCCGCCCAAGGAGCCGATCTCATTGGCACAATGGCAAAAGTTCATTGACAATGAGATCGAGGATCGACAATTGGCATCTCGCCAATCGGGGAGGGAAAATCGGGCTAAAAAGACGGACGTGCACTACTCCGGCCGGACCTCTTACGCTGAGGTGGAGCATAGGATGAAGGTAATATTTAATTTATCTATAACTACAGAAATATATTATTGGATATTATTTTACTTTGCGGGGCCGATACTAATTTTACTTTACTTTATTTTATTTCAGGGGGTAGGGAGTGGGCCAGGGGGTAAGCCACATAGGCTCGATACTTATGTGGCTCTTCGGACGAAGAAGGGGAAGGACAAGGAAGTGTCCCCGAGCGTCGCGGCCACGATTGTAAGTAATCCGACAGTTTAATTATTGTTAATTACGTTATAATTTTTTAGTTTACTTATTTTACTAATCATGTGCTTTTTGTCGTTTCAGGCAAAGCTTAAGGAAGTGCATGAGTCGCAGTCTGATGCCGACAAGGCATCTTTGTCCACAGACGCACTCAGCCAAGTGCTTGGCTCTGATCGCAAAAGGAGGACAAGGGGAGTGAGCTCGCGGGTGGCCAAATCTAGGATCATCGGATGGAGACGAGCGACACCGGGTTGGCTCGAACGGTGGATTCACACGACGCGAAGCTGTCCCGTTTGGAGGCGACGGTCCAAGATATGTACGCATTCATGAAGCGTACGTTGGGTGGAGACCGTAAAGAGAAAGGGAAAGGGAAAGGGAAGGAGAAGGCGGTGGAGGAGGAGGTGCGGGAGGACGAGGAGGTGCGGGAGGACGAGGCGCAGGATGACGAGGATGTGGACCTCGCTGCTTCATCACCGACACGTTCGTACTTCGACGATCCACTTCCCTATTTGACGCCCTCCAACAGACCATTATCGACAATTGGTTTGCTGAGCGTGTTCATATTGGACATATTTGATGGCCAGCGGATAGGGCGGGGATTGAGGGACCCGAACATCGTCGAGGGTGGACTAGTCCATGGACGTGTGCTTCAAGAGATGGAGTCCAGGGTGCTCGTCACGCATGTCATACCCGGGAAGGAGAACTCCCTATTGTGGTTGCGCGAACAATGCGGCACGACGTATATTAGTGGGTGCGTCAATTCGTATGTCGTGTGGCCTACTCACCTCCTCAGTTTTATCTAAGACATGTAGTAACATTATTTTTAAGTTTGTCCATTTTAATTATATTTGGATTATATCGTCATGTATATTATTTTTACTTTGAAGATTTGGATTATACTGTCATGAATATATATTTGCATTATCTTTAGTTTGTGTTGGATATATGATGTTTGGAACAGGTACAACGTTGCTATAACAGGTACAAATATACTGCTGGGCAGTGGCGGTGGCCATACTGCCCAGCAGATTTTTTTTAAATTCTGCCCAGAATTGTCACGGTCAATGACCGTGACAATTTTTTTAAAAAGGGTCACGGCTTTGTCACGGTTTATAACCGTGACAAACGTGTCACGGTCATTGACCGCGACACGACCGTGACACAAAACGCGAGTTTTGTGTCAAGGTCAATGACCGTGACACGACCGTGACAAAAAAAGTTGTCTCGCCTCGAAATGTCACGGTCATTGACCTTGACAAGGTGAATTTGTCAAGGTCAATGACCTTGACAAATGGGCAGATTTGGTGTAGTGGGAGGGCCGAGTTGGTGCTTGACCACACTCAGAGGAAGATGATACATCAACCTTTTTGATAGAGTCATCCAACCTTTACTTGAATGAGACCTTTTTTATAAAATCAATATATTAATTGGGGTGTTTGAAGGAGACATCCCATCCTTGTTTCTCGGTTATCTCACTGGCCTCTAGGGCCACCTTCAAGTTTTTCGCATACGTTTCCAAATACCCCTTCAACTACTTCACTTACTCATAAGATTTCTTTAAGTTCTCCCCGAACTCCCTCTCTTTCTTGGCCATCTGAATTTAGGGGATGTTCAGGGATTTTTTCAAGGCCCCCATGGCCTCATCAGACTCAGTGTCCTTCTTGTCCTAGTCGGTATCTCTTTGCACCACTAGAGAAAAGTCAACCAAGAATTATAGGGGAAACACATTTTTCAATATAAATAGAAATCAACTTATAACCAAGGTCACTTACTAGTGAGAGTTTGAGTGGCATGTTAGACGAGCTCACTCTTCTTCATACCTTATTCTTAGGTAGGATCCCAGGGAAAAATCTCCCTTGATATTAGATACTGGCCAAGTTGGACGAAGTAAATACCAATTCCTCATAAGTATCCTTAACTTCTTTTTACGAACAAGGGTCTGGTTGGGGACATTAGTGTGTTTTTTCCTCTCGGAAGAATTTACTCCCGGCTATTTGATCGGGAAATTATCCACGTTTATTAGAGAGAATGAACTCCCCCTTTTTTATCTTCTACCATGAGGTATTTGAGGGTTACTCCTAGGCCTTCCCTAAAAGATTAAAAATCTAATAGTTGGGTGGCATGTCGTCAGGGGGGAAGGATTGCCAACTGAGGGTATCTCCTCAATGTTGAGTGGCTCAAATGAACCGGAAGTTCTACTTGAGTAACATTCAGATGGACTAACTATAAATAGAGTGATGGCAGTTGGAATATGAATATGATAAACTTTAGGTATCTACGAATATCTGTCAACTAGGAAAGCAACGAAGGAAGTTATATTATACTGGATCCCAACATAAATGATGTTGATCAAAGGTGATCTTATTGCCCAAGCCTTTGCTTGATTGACTAAATCTTCTTTAGGTCATGTAAATTAACTTCATCTTGGCTATACTATTTCTTCTTGCGATCACATGCATAAAAAGGAAGAGAACAAATTCATAAATACATTCAAGATGAAATAATAACATGCAATGAAACAAAGGTAAGGAAACCTAAAGGAGCACCAGACCTATCGCCATGTCAACTGTGGGACATATAGGATCATTATAAGATGGTTGGACTTCAGGGATTGGAAAATGCTACCAGTTTTTTTTTAATAAATAATCCATGGTCCCATTAATCCCTATTCAAATTAAGGAGATTCAATACCAAGGCACACTCAACCATCTTGGAATTCAGATAATAGACATTCTTTGCTGACATAAACCAGTGCTAGTAATGTCTAATCTCTAAATACCCAAGTTGTTTCCATAGAGTTAATTAAGGTGATTAACACCATTAAATATTATCCAGACATTGGGACCACACTAGGTTGGTATAAGTTTGAAAAACTCATAAAACCTGAGAAAATATTGGTTCGGTGGAAATGTGATGCCATCTAAAACCACTATGACATATCCGGTGACACACTGGAATATCGTAATGGTCTATAACCCTCTATAAATCTCCACGGTAACATAAATTGGGGATATACCCTTCTTGAATTCCTTAAAGTTGGAATCATCTATAACATAAGCCATATGTGTAGGATAAATAAAGTAAACTTTAAAAGATGATTAAACAAGAAGAGGAACTTCACTTAGAAAGACAAGGGTGATGAGGATTATAGGAGGTTCAATTAGGTATTTGAATACACCTTACAAATGAAAGTGAACAAATAACAAGTGATTGTGATTATTTTGGAGGTAGATATTTAGGCATAATTCTTGAAACATAAGTCGTCATTAAGCATAATTTATAAATTGATGGTTTCGCGACTCCTAAGAGGGGCATCTCTTCATCAACTAAATGCAAAATATTTTTTCCCTCTGACTAGAAAAAGACTTAGAAATGCACCTAGGACTGCACATTTTTGTTTCATTTATATCATTTTAGGGGTTTGAGTATTAATTCCCATTAAAATAATCTTTTAATAATTTTGGGGATTTTTTTAAACAATTTTTTGGATTTTTTAAACATTTTTAAAACATTTAAAATGATGGTTTTAAATGTTTTGGGCTAATTTGTAAAATCACTTTCTTCTTAAAAAGTTGGTTGGGTAGAATTCGAAAGCGAAAAGAACATATGGGGTAGAGAATTATATTTTTCAAACTCCAAAAACACGCGTTTTTGTGATCATCTGAGCCCTACACGTGTTTTCATCACAACGGTCCAGATTGTGTTTCTTTACTCTCACATAACTCAAATTTCTTATCAGCCCTTGGATCAATATAATCGATGGCCGGCATGTTGTTTGACTCAATCCAAGGCTCAACCTTTCTAGCCAATTATCACACCTTTAATTGCGGTGCATTTTTAATCCTTGGATTTATTTCGTTTAGCTAGACTTGATCTCATTCGTTGTTTTGGTTAAACGTTCCAGACCCTTCCATCCTTTAGTATAAATAAGGCCCTTGGGATTAACGTTTAGAGACTTTTGGTGAGTTTGAGATTGTGAGAAAAGGAGAGAGAAAGAGAGAAATTGTAAAATACAGCCAATCTCTAGAAAAAATTTCTCAGAAAAATTCCTTTGAGAGTTTGAGAGTCATTCTTGTTTGGATATTCATTCCTCTCTAGTCTTAAATCTCTCTTCCAACTTGTAACGTAATTGGATCTTGTTTTCTATTTTATAGAAAACTTAGATCTGACTTTTTCTGTGATATGTCTCACTTAGATCTGCATAGGTTGATTTCTTTTTCAAGAAATCATTATTTGTTGGTATCTTTAAAATTAAATATCTTTTTAAACTTGTTACCAACAAATCCTTATTCTGTTTCAAGTTTTGAGAAAAACAGACTTCAAAACTTTTAAAGATCTTGAGACGTTCACACTTTCAAGTTCGTATTTCACATTTTGTGAAATAGAAGGGTAAATAAATAAAAAGAAAGTGTATAGGACCTTGGCACTTTTAAATAGCAAGGTTATCACTCGATCTGTCAAAATTCAAATGTCTAAGTTTTTAACAAACTGAGATTCAGAATCCTAAACTCATCTTAGACAAAACCTATAATGTGTAGGATTATTTGTTTGTATAAGAGTGTGTGTGTATGTGTGTGTGTGTGTGTGTTCATGCATGTCTTAGGCACAACACCACAATACACTTCTCACACTACAACACTAAAACAGTGTTGGTTAAGAGATTTCTGACTTTAGAGTCGACGTAAAGCTAAAAAGGAGCAGAAGGTACAAAGTTGGGAGAATAACAAGAACATCTTCAAATAATTCAGAGAATTCAGAATTACCTAGTGGAGCCGGTATAAATTCTTGACTTAGATTAGGTATGTTTGTGTGTTTAGTTTGTTAAATAGTTTGTAACATGTTAACTCGTTTTTAGTGGATTTTGTTTTTGAGGTGTAGAGACCTCCGTGGATGTTTTCCCATTTAGGTGGGGTTTTACCACGTTAAAATACCTGTGTACTTGAATGTTTAATCTTCCTCTCATCCCCTTCTGATTACGTGCTGATTTAGAATTTACTCAGTTTTGTTTTTCAAACCTTGGTCACCTAACTGAGATATCTCGTTCATAACTTTTTATACACATCTTGTGTTAATATTGTTTTTGTAACAAAAGGAGTTTCTCAACCAAACTTTTTGGAGCCATTTAAACTGTCTTAAACCTTTTAAAGAACTTAAGTGGCATTATATTTTTCAATGAGATAGTACAATATTTGGGGGACACTAGTATTTGACATTATAAATAACTATAACCACCCCATTAATGGGACGTGATTGGATAGGACCTATAAACTCTACCAAATTATACTCTCAATTAATATATTATGTATAAATATTTTAATGTAAAAATATATTATTATACATATGTATTTTAACATTTATGTTCCCAAACTATTTACATCGTTAACTTTAACATATTTTTTAAAAGAAATGTTGAATTGGTTGCAATTGAATAGTTTAGGGGATCAATTATTGCAACTAAATAGTTTAGGGGATAAATTTGATTATTTTTAGTTTATGGATAAAATTGAAACTACTTACATATCTTAAGGGCCATAGAGATAAAAAAACTCATAACATATTGCCAAAACGTAGGGGGTGACTAGTTAAATAAAGGGGGAAATTTATAAAATAAGGTTTTTATTAACTTTAAGTATTACTATATGACATTAAAATTTTAAATACTATCTTATTCTCATGCCAAGAGCACTATGTTTTCTATGCCATTGACTCATTCGTTAACTATAACATGCCCCAACTTACCCTTATGGAACTTTCTCTTACAATGGATCTTATTTATCACGTGCCTACTAATTTGTCCATTGTCATTTATATTGTCAAAAAATGATGAATTTATCAGTTGTGATGCAAGTATTTATTTTCTCTTCATGAAATTCATTAATTTTTCACAACATATAAAACTTAAACTCGGTGGGCACTATTCAAGATTAGGATTACATAGCTTTAAAATATAAAATAAAATAAAATATGTCTTATCTAATTAGGGTTTGGATGTCAAATTCTATTCCTTCGTCCTCCAAAACACTTGATCCCAAACCCTCTGGTCCATTAAACCCAAGGTGCAAATCCTTTGCAAGTGTGCTGAAAGAATCTTCCCCTTCCCATGCAATAGTAGTTAAACTACTTTCAAATGTTAAATGTGAACTAGCCATAATGTTTACCATTGAAGAAATGAACCAGTTGTCTTCTCCTTATAAACATGCCATTGTCAGTAAGTTTTCTCATAGCCTTGTATGGAATTTATTAGGAAAAAGTTTGAATCATTTGGCCTAGAGGCAGCATATCAAATAGGATTGTTTGATCATAAACACATCCCCATTAGAGTTAATTGTGAAGAAGACTTTATCCGGCTATGGATGAAAGACCAATGGTATATTGGAAAAATCCTGGCGAGGACATTTAAATGGACTCCCATTTTAGAATACGTCAAGAAAGCTTAATTGTTTCAGTATGGGTGTGTTTCCAAGGTCTCACAGTGCATTTGTTTGCAAATGAAGCTTTGTTCTCAGTCGCGAAAGAAGTTGGAAGCCCTCTCAAAATTGATAGCTCGATAGCAAACATCAACAAACCTAGTGTGGCTAAGGTATGTGTGGAGATTGACCTTCAAAAACATAGGCCAGAAAGACTATGGATTAGGTGTGGAGACTATGGATTTTTTCAACCAATTGAATATGAAGCCCTACCTGACTATTGTAATTATTGCTGCAAGTTGGGACACCAAGAAAGTAACCACCTTCTTAGAAATGAAGATAATAGGGAGGAGGAAATCATGGTAATTAATAAAAATAAAGCATAAGCCGAAGAGAAGGAGCCATAAATAATCCCACCATTGATCAAGGACCAACAAAAGTCTACAAAATTAAGGAAAATCCTAAAGAGAAAATAACAGAAATCCCCCAAAGAAAAGGCATTAGAGAAGATGTTATAAGGAAAGCTATAGCTTTTAGTGTTCAAGGTACTCAAGAATTGGAAAATTCTCAAAATAAGATTCTGGGAGAAAATCAACATATGGAGATTATAGTCAATTTTAGAGGTTTAAAAGAAGTGACCTGTAAGGAAATTCTTCAACAACAAGAAAATCCTAAGTAGCGTGGAGATGAAAATAACTTATTGGAAGAAGGAGAATTGAGGGAACTTCTAAAAAGTATGGAGTCATTTCAAGAATTGGATTTACAAGATGTTCTCCATCCCAATAGAAGAATGATTGAGGAGGTGGATAAGTATTATAACTCAGACTCTAATGTTGTCAAGAATATAGATGAAAAAAGAAGTATAAGGAGAGGATTTTTATATGATAATAAGGAGCCATACCATTAAATATATCCAATTTGGGATGATCTTATCTCTTTCTCAACATTGTTTTCAAAGAACATTGGAAAATACAAAAAATCCAATGAGGATATTCATAAGAAGAAGAAAGGTAATAAAGAAATTCTTCCTTTAGATTAGATGGTAAATGACATAAAATCTCCCTAAGAAAATAAACATGAAGTAAGTAAAGGAGCAACTTTCAAAAGGAGAATAACTAGATAAGCTAAAGAATCAGTCAGAAAAGTCCCTCTAACCAAGACCAAATGATCAGAGCTATTATATGGAATGAAATGGGGGGGGGGGGTAATAAGTTCACTAGAAGGAGAATAAAAAAAACTATGTAAGTTCCACAATCTCTCATTCTTAGAAATTTTAGAACCAATAATAGATAGCTCTAAAATTAAAGATTTGAGGATAATTTTAAACTTTCATGGGTGTTGCTTTAACTTTCTTAATAAAATTTGGTGTTTTTGGAGACATGGTATTTCTTCTGAAATTATCTTTCATGGTGCTTATAATATTCTGCTCAAATTATATCATCCATTTATTCCAAAAGTTATAGGATTTAATGTGGTTCTTGATAAGTGTACAAAGTAGGAGAGGAAAACCTATGGGATTCAATTACTCATAGTACACTGCAATGTCAAGACATGCCTCTTATTATGGTGGGTGATTTTAACATAGTCAATAATAGTCTAGGATGAGCAGGAAGAAATGATATAGATTTGGGAGGTCCTGCTAACTTTAATGATTGTATCGCTAGTTATTCCTTATAGGATTTGGGCTTCACTAAATCAAATTGTACTTGGTCAAAAGTTAGGAATGGTTCCATGATTTTGTAGAGATTAGATAGGGGATTTATTAACCCAAATTGGCTACTTTTTTTCCATATACTATTATTCATCACCTTATTATAAATTGATCTAACCATTCCCCTTTACTTATAACCATACCAAATTCTTAAGACTCGGTAATCAAACCATTCAAGTTCCAAAATATGTGGAGTTGGAATGAGGATTTCAAATTGGTTGTTGAGAATTCATGGCAAGATCCAACATCAAGCACGAACATGGAAATAATTTAATTTAAGTTAAAAAGAATAAAGGTTGCTTGAAAATGTGGAGTGAGGACATATTCAAAAACATTCTTGAAGAAATTCAACTTTTGGAGGATTCTCTTCTTCAAGAGGAGCTAGCTTTAGAGCACGATTCAACTGGGGAATAAAGATCGAAATGCTCAAAGGTGAAAGAAGACCTAAATGAAGCCCTAGCAAAAGAGGAAATATACTGGCATTAGAAATCAAAGTGTCAATGGATCCAAGATAGTGATAGTAATACAAGATTTAATCATGCCCAAGTCAAGCAACATAGAAGAAATCTTTGGTTTAACAAAATTAAAAAAGAAGATGGGAGATGTCTAAAGAGTAGAGAGGATATTAGTAATTCTTTTATATCTTTTTTTTAAATTTATTTTCTATAGGTAAAATAAAAGAGCTTGGTCTATTGCAAGTCATTCCTAAGCTAATGACTCCTCATATGAACAACGGTTTACACTCAGAGGAAGAAAAGGTTTTGAAGGCAATAAAAGATCTTAATTCAAATATCTCTGATGGTTCAGGTGGATTTAATGGCTTCTTTTATGCATACTATTAGGATATTATCAAGGGTGATTTTACTAAAGCAATCCAATCTTTTTTCTTAGGTGCTGAAATACCAAAGCCATGGACAAAAACACATATATGCCTCATTCCAAAGGTCACAAGACTATCTTTTGACAAGGATTTTAGACTAATCAGTCTATGTAACTTTGTATACAAGGTCATTCCTAAGATTATCAATTCAAGATTGAGCCCAATTTTACCGTCTATAATTTCCCCATACCAATCATGATTTGTGCAAGGTAGGAGTATTCTAGACAACATTCTACTCGGACAAGAAATGATGCATTTAATTGACAGGAAAACAATTGGAGGGGATTTAATCATCAAATTAGATATGTCAATGGCCTATAATAAGGTCTCATGGATTTTTCTCATAAAAAACTTAAGAGCATTTGGTTTCTCTAAGACTTTCATAGACCTCATATGGAGATGTGTTTCTTCCCCATAGTTCTCAGTCACTATTAATGGTTTACTAATGGGATTTTTTAGACCCTCTAGAGTGTTAAAGCAAGGGTACATAATATCCCTAAGCCTATTTATTATTATGGCAGAGTCATTCAGTAAAGGGATTCAAAATTTAATATCTACTGGCTTAGTGTGTCCTTTTTCTGATCCAAGGGGTTGCCCTTTGATCAGTCATTTGAGTTTTGTAGACAATGTAATTATCTTTACAAATGGTATTAAGAGAAGACTTAAATCTCTGATGGAGTTCCTGAACAAATATGAAAGGCAATCAGGTCAACTTATCAGTAAGAAGAAGAGTTGCTTTGGTGTAAGTACTAAATCTTTCTTTGGTAACATGGCTAGAATTACAGTTTTGACTAGTTTCAAATTTAAAAAATGGGTAATTAAGTATTTGGTGTGTCCTCTGTTTAAAGGTCGAAGGAAACCTATTTTTATTTTATCTCCTTATTGAATCTCTAGCTTTAAATATTCTTAAGAGAGACCAACCCTAATGGCCGATCCTGAGGATATTTTAGGGTTTCCATCCCCCAACATAATTATTTCGATCCTTTCTTCTTTGATATTCTTCCAAAATTCCCTAATGAATTCTGCTTTGCCCATTAATAACAATTCTTCTGTTCCATGGGAGTTCTTAGACCCTGATATTGCTATGGTTTCTTCACAACAATCATTAAAGGTTGATAATATGGTTCCTCAATCAGTGAAACCTATTATTATGGACTCTAATGATGTAAATTATCATAACAAACCGACCCTTACTACACCATGAACGTATGCCAACATGTTAAATAAGGATTTATGTATGGAGACTAGGTCTGCTACATAGGCCACCCCTGGTTTGTGTGGTAATCTCATGTGTGTTGAAATCTCTGAAAGGAGTATCAAGAATCAATTAAAGAAAGTGAATCTTCCTTAATTATAAGGTACATAGTTAACAAAGGGGCTTTTAAAGCTAAGATATTAGAAGCTTGGAATATTCATGGTGATATCAAGATAATACTTGTGGGTAAAGATTATTTCACACTACAATTCCCTTCGATGGAGATCAAGAACTCAATATGGATAAGAGGCACTGTTAACATGAATCCATTTATTTTTAAGCTCATGCAATAGTCCCCTCATTTCAATCCAGTTGATCAACATATCACATTTGAACCTATTTAGGTAAGATTTGTGGGCTTATGTATTAATTATTAGAGTCCAAGAATACTTATTAAAATTTCTAGATGTCTAGGAGATCCAATTAAGGTTTATCAACCTACTTTAAATAAGTCATATGGACATTTTGCAAGAGTTGTAATTGACATGGAAATAACTAATCACATGCCGACCCAAGTTTTGGTGAAACACAAGAATATGAGCTTTGAACAAAATGTTGTGTATGAGAGATTACCCCTAGATCTTCACAGTGCAGAATTCTAGGACATTTAGTCATGGATTATCGAGTAGTAAGGAGAACACAATTAGATGGAGTGGATATGATGAAGAATAAAGCCCCTACTAACAAAGAGTCCGCAATCCCTAGACAGGTCTACAAGCCAATGGATTTAAATAAAGATACTTCAGCAAGGGAAGAAAATAATACAATTTACATTGATCCACATAGTGATGAAAATCCAAACGTTCTAGGTGGTTAAGTAATAAGTAATTCAGGTGGAGATATTATACCCTCTTTAAAAGAATATGATAAAGTCTTTTCAGAAAAAAGAATATGACATGGAATTAGATTCAAATAAGGAAGATCAATAAAAAACTAAGGAGACTACAACAACTACTGAACCACAATACAATTGCCTTGCCATTATCACTGTCCCTGATAATAGAAATATGTACTCAGTAAGGGATAAATCATAGGTCAACATGATTGAAGAAGAAGAATAAGAATCAAAATGGTTTACAACCAAACTTATGGGTGCTTAACTTTGAAACAATTCCACATCCTTCAAATATTTCCTCCACTAGTCAACAAATTAGCTTCATTGCCTTAATTGATGGGGCAGAGGTAACTTACATAATTGTTTATGCATCAACTGACTACATTGCTATAAGGTATTTATAAAAATATTTTGATAGAATCAAAAACTCAATCAAAGGACCTTAGATGAAAATGGGAGACTATAATAATGTGCTTAGTGCTCCTAAATGCAAAGGTGATGAAAGTCCATATACTGCTGCTTGTTTTGATTTTAAAAGTATTATTGATAAATGAAACTTCCTCCAAATTGACCTGAAATGGTTATTTTATACTCGAAAGAATAGCCCCGCATTTGATATTTATAGAAAATTCGATATAGTTCTATATAATCAATCATGGCTGAGCACTTAGTCTGGGCTCAATTATGTAGCATTGGCCAAATTAAGATTTGATCGTCATCCAATCCTATTTGATGACAAATACACCATTCAAATGGGTCCTAAGTCTTTCAAGTTTATATCCTCCCTATTTTCTTTAATTTAATTGATTACGTTTGGAAGAATTTCCAAGTTTATGTCTACCCCATGTATGTTCTCAAACAAAAGTTGAATAATATCAAGAAAATTTTGAAGAGATGGAATTTTGAAGTGTTTAGTGATGTTCATGCTAAAATTCATTCAGCGAAGGATTAACTTCTGGTCATTCAGTCTAAAATTGGCACATATGGACATTCACCATCTAGAGATAAAACTGAGGTAGATTGTCATAAGAAACTTATTGAAGCATTGAAGTTTGAAGAAAATATTTGGAAGGAAAAATCTAGAATCAAATGGGTGAAGGAGGGTGATAGATGCATAGTTTTCTACCATAAATATTTTCAACAAATAAGAGATAAAAACCTCATTTCTTATTTAAAGACTGATGGTGGAACTCTTACTGATCAAGTTCTCATAAAGAATAACATTGTCAATCATTTCTCTTCTCTATACAAGGATTCCAGTGATTCTATAAATTATTCTATACTCAATGTTGTTCTTCAATTAGTATCCAACTCAGATAATGATACTTTTATGTCAATTTCAGATATAGAAGAAATCAAATTCACAATATTCTATATGGATTGTAACTCTACTCCTGGACCTGATGGCTTTGGTGGAGTATTTCTCAAAACATATTGGGGAATTATTGGTAAGGATGTTTGTAATATTATTTCTAGTTTCTTTGATTATGGTTGGATGTTGCCTAGTTTTAATTCAAATCATATTGTCCTTATTCCTAAGGTTAGTGAAACTGAATCTTTCAATGATTATAGACCAATTGCATTGGCAAACTTTCTTTTTAAAATCATAACAAAGATTTTTGATAATATCTTAAAACCTATAATTGGTTCTATAATTACTAATCATCAATATGGTTTCATCTCTGGTCGAAGCATCACACATCCTATCTTATTATCATCTAAATGTTTTAGTTTGATGAACTACACTACTTATGGTGGTAATATTGGGATTAAGTTTGACATTGAAAAGGCATTTGGCACTATAGATTGGACGATCATTATTAAAACTCTTTCTTCATTTGGATTCTATAATAATTTCATAAACTTGATTGAGGAAATTCTTAAATCAGCAAAGCTTTGTATCCTTGTCAATGGTACTCCATCTAGTTTATTTAGTTGCTCTATAGGTGTGATACAAAGTGATCATATCTCCTCTATTCTATTTTGTATTGCTGAAGATGTACTTAACAGGCTCATTAATAAGAAAGTTCAAGAGGGTAACATCATTAACATTTCATCTCCTAGAGGATTCAAAGCTCCTTCTCATCTAATATATCCGATAACATTATGGTTTCCTGAAGAGGAGATAACGTTTCTTTGAGAATAATTACTGAAGTTTTTATATCTCATACTGCTATTTCTGGTTAGAAAGTATACAAGTTAAATTGCCAAGCCTTTATTAGCATAGGAGATATTAATATAAAGGACCAAATCACTCATTTCCTTGGCATTAGAGAATGCCCTAGATCTTCTATATATTTGGGAGTCCAAATATTTAGAGGTAAGCCTAAAGATAGAATTTTCAAATCATTCTTGATAAAGCCAAGGCAAGACTTGAAGGATGGCAAGGGAAATTACTCTTAATAACTGGTGGGACATTCAATTGTTATTTCCCTATAGCTTCAAAATTTATAAATGGGCTTCTACTCTTCTCAAAATAGTTCATCACTGGACTAAAAACTTCTTATGGATTGGATTTACATCTTCTAACATGCTAATTTATGTTGATTGGAGAAAGACATGCTTGCCTTATGATGAAAGAGTCATAAATTTGAGAAACCTTATGTCTTTAAACATTACTTATTTATTTAAACAAACTTAGGATATTTGTACCTCAAATTCCCTTTGGGCACAGTTCTTAAAAGCTAGATTCAATCTTATGGGGGATGCTTCCTCTCACAAAATAGTTCCATTTGGTAAGTCTGTAAAGTGGCATTCAACATCATCAAATTAAATGTTATTTGTATCATTAGTAATGGCAAGAAGGCAAGGTTTTGGTAGGATAATTATTTTAGGACTCCACTTAGTAAAGATGAAGATATCAACAATGTCAAAGTGGTAAGAATTATTGAATATGTAAAATGGAATCCCAATTTAAGGGTCATTAGTTCACAAGACACTTAAATTGTGGAAAGAATTAAATTAATCACTATACCGTTGGAAGACACTAATAACTGCCTTGCTTGGCCTCACTGTAAGTCTAGTTTACTAACTTTTAGAGGTGCTCGTGAATTCAGTAGATCTAAATCACGTTAGTACTCTAGTTCCAGTTTTATGTGGTAAAAAATTATTCCTCCTAGATTCTCTTTGACTGCTTGGAATCTTTTTCATGAAAAGTCAGATGCCCTCGACTTATTAAAATGTAAAGGTATCCACTTAGCCTCTAGATGCATTTTATGGAAATCATGTAATGAATTGATCCATCATCTTTTCTATAATTATGTAAAGTTCATACTGGACTAGATTGCCAGCACTTTTAATCAGCTTTTTTGGTTTAGCTCCCTCTTCCTCAAATGGAATCAAGCTATTAAGGTGGATTTTAGCTCCCAAATTAAAGACTTATTGGTGGCTGCAATAGACACAACATTCGAGGACCCCCTAAGTCTCTCCTTAGGTCCCTAGCACCTCCCCAATTCACTAAAAACCCTAGGTTATACTCTGAGTATAGATTAAGAGGCCACCGGGTGCTCCCGAGGCCCGTTTGACTCCGGTCAACTCTATCGTCAAAGTGAAAGCTCAACGAATCTTTGAAGGGTTCTGAATCCCCTTTCCAATGGTCTACCCCATTCGCGAATCAGCCTTACGGTACAGACGAACGATTCATTCTACTCTAAAAAGTCATTGGGAGCTTTCGAGGCCCGCTTGACAAAACTCAACTCTCTGAACTGAGTGAATCTCTTTAGAACATTCAAGTACCTATCACTACATGTGTGATTCAGACTTACAATTTGGATTAATGATCCATCGTCGCCTGACAATCTTTTGTCCAAAGGACCGACGGTTGCTTTGGAACCCTGTTTGACCCAAAGTCAACTCCCCAACCCGAGTGCGGTCCAAATAACTCTTAAAGGTCTTTAAATTACTTTTCTAAAGGTATGCCCCATGCATGATTTGGACTTGCAGATTGTATTTTATGATCATTTTTCCAAAAAAAATATACCCGTGACTGCCAATTGGTAGGTCCATTACCCTTCCTATCGATAGTGTATCTTAGGCTACCTACCGATTAGTAGGCCAAGGACTATTTCGATCGGTAGTCACCCTACCCTATATATGGAGATCATGAGCACACTTCGAGAAACACCCCAGATCCATCAATATCGGTGATATCAGCAACATTCTTCTACAATCAACGAAGATTCCTTGTGTGAAACTACTTTCCACCTTTCATTCCCATCACTCCCATACCCAATTTAGTAAAAAATCTTACTCTCTCTCATCCAACATTCATCCAAACTTTCAAGGAAGATCATCAAGGATCAAGGCCAAGCTTCAAGTTTCCAAAGAAGGTTCAAACATCCTTCTCTCTTTAGATTTATTTATTTTCGCATTAGTTATATAATTCTCAATTTGGCTTTTATTTTAGATCATACACATTAATATCTCAGCCTTTATTAGTTATATTGCATATAATTTATTTTCTATAAAAAAAACAAGACAAAGGAAAGGAGGGATACACCTATAAATTCCGACGGGAGTAAACTCCCATTTTAATTTATGGGATAAAACCCCACCCTTGTGCCACATGTGAACTGCGTGGACTTTGATGCCTTTATAGTCTACGTAGGCATCTTGGGCTAAAATTCGAGACTGGAATCCTATTTTTATATTTTCATCTTTTTTCCATTTTATCCATATATTATTCATATATCGAATACTTGTGATTCATACTTGCATCCTATCTAACTCATATTATCGTTTCATCATAATGATCAATATCTCAATAAGCACACCCATCATATTTTTCTAATTATTATTTTGGAAACTTTCTAATGTATGACCTCACTCAATCCTTTCCATGGTGAGAGGTGAGCGATTTCGATCTCCCCTTATATATACACGCACACACACTTCACGGAGAAATTATGAAAAATAGTAACATAAGCCCATAAGAGACCTAAAGGGCGGGATGGGTGGCTAACACCTTCCCATTCCGTAGCTTAGCAACCGAACCTCTGATCTATTGGTTTCGCAAACATCAGTTTGTCTTTGATGCCACTCTCTCGAGGCAGTGACATGTTCTTTTGCCTATTTTGTGAAAAATAGGTTGGCGACTCTATCTCTTTACATTGCTCCCTAAATCGACGACAGTCAAATCACCCCACGATGTATCAAGGTGCACATAACCTTTATCTCCCCCTCTTTTCCATTCAAAAGCGCCTCGGGGAAAGGGGAAGATTTCTCAGGGATGGCCACAGTGGCAACTCTGCTGGGTATTGACTTAAGAGGGCTAGACTCTGTTTGCATGGGTGTTATCATTTTCTTCTTGTGTGCGTAGGAACCTACCTGTATGTTCCCTTTTTCCTCATGTTTATATCACCTCTCACTCACTTTTCACTTTACACTCATGTAAGTAATCTCCATGTACACCTCACACTACTTACACTTGTATATAGGTTCACTTATATCCACATGTTACACACACCACTTAGAATATCCATGCTTAGGTGTCACTAGCACACAACTCTACTTATCACACTTGTATATATCCATGCTTAGATTCACTACCACACACTCACTTATAGATATTCACACATCACTCACTCACGTATCCATGCTTAGTGTAATCTTCATACTCCATGCTAGATTTATTTTTCATGAAACTTATACATTCTCCCTTATTAGTATAGTGATCATCATGCCTAATAAAATACTCTCTCCTTAATATACTAATCAAGAATGATGCATTTTGCAGACTACATCACCATGAGCATGGATTTTGAACAAAATTTTATCCCGTACTAGGGGGTCACTTTGTGATGGTCGCTGGTCCGGTAAGTAGAAGTTATCCTAAGCAATATGACTCTTACCTTCCATTCGCCAACTACCTTCGACTTATATCGAACCAAACCCGTCACATCATATCGCTGGACTGAAGTCATGACGAGAGGTATATAGCAGGGTACTCGTTCACGTACGTCGAGTATATCGAATTCTCCCTCACACATACTGTCCCCATGACGTATATAATGAGACAATTCTCGTACACATGTATATAAAAAGGCTTGTCCACGTGTACCGATTGTCCTCAAAATCAAGGCGTATATTGTGGAAGTCGTGCTAAGGGTGGGAACCTTTCCACTGACCCAACAATTGCATACTCTCATATAGGCGTCAAACCTAGGGCACTCATATTTAGTTTGTCGATTACTACTCAAAACTCTACTGAAATGCCGGGTCGACATACCACCCAAATTTTCGTGCGATTTAGTCTTTTCCAAAACGAGACCCCATCCATGATCCTAGCAATAAGTCAAACCATGTTTTACATATTTTTCAAACCCAAATTTTCCCAGGCTAGGGTCTTGTCCGACATTTCTTTTTGTATTTAGCTAAACCTAATACAAGTGAAAACATAATAATAATAATAATAATAATAATAATAATAATAATAATAATAATAATAATAATAATAATAATAATAATAATAATAATAATAATAATAATAATAATAATAATAATAATAATAATAATAATAATAATAATAATCACGTTGAGACTTTTCTCTCATTTTTCCTTCGTCCTTAAGTGTCAAAAACACTTTTTTCCTCTTTTACCAAAATACATAAAAATATTTTTTCTCCTCTTTTATCAAAATATTTTGGTCTCCCCTTTTCCAAAAAATTTAAAAACATTTTCTTCTTTCCCAATGAAAGATTTTTCCTTCTCTTTCAAAAATAAATTTGAACCATTTTTTCTCTCATGTCGATCGCATACCCGAACCTTAGCTTGGCTCCCTATTAGATTCAATCTTTCGTCAAAAAGCCCCAAAGCTCTGTCAGTTCTCCTGCTACTTCCTCCGAGTCTTGAATCCACCTTCACCAACTTTTCATGGAGAACGCAAACCAAGTGTCGAATGTGCAGCCCGATTTGATGACGGTACTTACCACCAAAATTGACAATCTTCAAATAGAGGTTCATGAGACTCAACGAAATCGGGCCCTATCCCTGAAGAGCCCGAGGTCCTCTTCCCTAGCGCTATAGGTAAGCCTATACCTATGCCTATTTGGGTCTCGAAAGAGTATCGGCAGGCTCCACATAACTCTCTTGTTATTGGGCCACCACCAGCTATCTCCTGAAACCAAATCTTGCCCAGCCAGGGGCTAACCTGCCAGTACCTACCGATTCGAAGGAAGAAGAGTTGAAAAGGGTCAATGAGGACCTTAATTTATTGACTAAGAAGTTTGACCAGGTCTGAATCTCCAAGAACTGCATAAATTACACCCATATGTCCCCCTACCCAAAAGCATGGCTAGCAAAAAGTTTGAGATGCCCAACATTGAGAAGTTCGGGGGTCGCAGGCCCCCAATTGTTCATCTACAAAGTTACCACCGAGCCATGACTCTCCTAGGTGCTTTTGAGTAAATAATGGCCCATATGTTCCAACAGACTTTGAAGGATAGTTCTCTTCGTTGGTTCCTATCCATCGAGGAATCCATAATTCGCAATTGGGAGGATGTTGCCCATGAATTCATGTTACAAGTACAATGAGGAATTTGAGGTTACACGTCATGATTTGGAACTTGTCAAAAAGAATCCCAGAGAAACTGTCAGTAATATCATAGCAAGGTGGAGGGAAAAAGTAGCCACCATAACCAACTGACCTTCCAAAGAGGAGCAAGTTAGTATTGTGAAGAAAAAATTATTATCCCATGTCCGGGCGACGATGGGAGGACAATATCTCCCCCATTTTCGAGCCCTCAGAAAAGCAGGAGTAGAGATTAAAGAAAATCTTTCCAAAATAGAAGTTGAGCCAAAGAAATTATTCGGACAATTTACTCCAAGAAAATATGAGAAGCCTGCTACAGTCTCGACCATCAACAATATCTCACAACCTGCTACCTCTTGGTCACCAGATAGTCGTGTCAACCCAGTAAAAAAAGAATGCATTGGGCTTCATGTGTAAGGAAACTATTAATTAACCTTTGGGTTACTTAATAACTTTAATTCCTTCCGTGACATATGGTCATAAGTATTTCGATTTTAAATTAGAATATGTTATTTCCTAATAAAATGGCTCATATTCCCAAAATGAAATGGATATTAAAAGCAGTTAAAATTCCAATTAAATCTCTACCTTGAGGGACGGTTGAGATTAATTGACCTTTTGAGTTTAGGCCCTCTCTCCACCTATAAATACATGCCTTACTTCCATCTAAAAGGTATCCATGAAATACACATATAAAGGTTTATAGGCAAGGAGAGAGAAGCCAAAATTATCCATTGAAGGATTCTTAAGGTGGTCGGATCAGAGGCAATCAGCGCCGACATACAATGGCATCACATCCATGACGACGAAAGGCGGTATTACATTATCCCTCTTTTCACATACCTATTAGGTGATTATCATGATGTTCGCGATCTCAAGGTTCACATAAATAAATTTTTTTACATGTGGTATCAGAGATGATGTTTAGGAACACATGATTGTCCAAAAAATGTGTTATATACGAATGTAACACCCCGTGTTTTTATTAATTAATTGGAATTTTAGAGAAAAATAAATTTTTGGATTTAATGGTCTTTAATAATTAAACATGTTGATTTCATATTTGAGTAGTAAATTTTCAACCGGAATTAAATCGGAGTTATAATAAAATGTTAAAATGATTTTTAATATGTTTTAACAAGAAGGTACGTTTTGTTGAGTTAAAGAATATTTTTCTTAGTGTAAAGGTGGATTTTTAAAGTGTTTAATTGAATGTTTGGGTCGTTCAAATGGCAGCGTATGTCGTTCTAACGATGTAGCATCTCGTTTGAACGACAGGTGTTAGTTGTTCGAGTGGCAGGTGAGGCAGTGGGTTAATTAGAGTCCTAATTGTATTCTAGCTCTTAAAACCTTTAAATACCAAAACTAATGCGGGGCTAAGAATTTTAAAACACTATTCTCCAGTAAGGTTCTCCAAACATATTTCTTCTAACCTCCAACCCCTAGCCCCAACTTTTAACAAGTTTTAACTCTAGAATTGAAGATTAAACTCATGTTTTTCAAGAGGAATACAACTGTCTACTCAGATTTTTATCCGACTAGTTTCAGGCATGAATGCTCTATTCCTTTCCTTTAGTATTATGCGTTTTAAATGTTGCCTAAATCCTTAATCATGTTTTTTTTATTAAAATCAATTAGCAACTTAATTAGAGGAAGTGGACACTAAATTTTGGGACTATTTTTGTGAAAAAATTTAATATGAATTAATCATTGAAACCCTTTAGTGCGTAGGTTAAATTTTTGGGTTTTTATGGTTTTGGGTGTAGGTTCTCATGTAGACTTATTTATATGGTTAATGGGACACGCTCACACTTATAAAAATTAGATGACTTTTAAAAGAGAATGATTATGAAGTATTGAATATTGTTGCATATTAATAAAATTTAACATTTTTTAAGGTAATTAATTATGTTGAAAACGACGACGGTGTTATTCATTGAATTAAATTGAATTGGACTTTTTATGATTACGTGTTATGTTATTCTTATGAATTTTGTATGGTGTGATTTATTATTATTCACTTTTGCCATCGCGGGGAAGAAGGGCTTTTGGGCAGTATTTTTTTCTCACCTCTATTATACGATGCTTACTAGGTATGGGACTAGTGGGTAGGCCTTGGTTACAATTTATGCTTTCTAGGTATGGGAATAGTTATTGTAAATTAGTGGGGATTTTATATTCCAGGGGTGGAATGATTTTTATGTTTTATAGTCATCACGCTAGCCTAAGCATGAGACTAGGACGAGTAAATGTTGGAAATTCATCTTATATGTAGGATAGGACGTATATGTACTTTGGGGACCCTTAGGTATGGGACTAAGTATTTTGAGGATCTCACGTCGATTAAAAGGGTGGGGTAATTTTGTTAATTATGAAATTTAGAAGATGAGAATTAATGCCTAAGATGAAACGGGTATTAAAATTTGTGGCGACATAATGTGCCAGGGACCGACAGTTTAAACAGGTCAGCTTGGGCGATTTATGTCGTGTCGTGTGTGGAACCTAGTCATATTGCGGGGGATCGAAAGTTTAAACATATTCAGCTGGCTATTGATAAGGGAAAGTGTGACACTTTGTGGATTACCACCGGGGTGGGAGGACCGCCATAATAAAAGGTTAGAACGATAATAAATTTGGGTTGATTTAATTAAATTAACGCTTTGGGGCTGTGGGATTATTAAAATTATATTGGTGTGTTTTTATCAAAATCTTTGGGGTGGTTAGTTATTTATCTTTTCACGTTTAATTATCTTCGTAAGTAAAATACTCTATTGTGATATTTAATGCGTATAATGCTATTGTCTGGGTTCACAAACCCTATTTGAGGGGAGTAGTGTGTATTCATGCTCAGGGCTCTGACCTCGTGCGTTGATTAACATTTTCAGGTATTAGTGTTGGAGTATCTGTATAGGATTTATTGGATATCGTTTGGAGGTGCAGTTGTAGTTTATTCATTTTATCGCTTTATTTAGTTAGACTTTGTTTTTATTCGTATTTCATTATGAGAGTTCATTTGGATTTTATTGGGCCATTTGGTTCCAAAGTTGTTAGAGGATTTCATTGGATTATTCATAGTTGATTATTACTCAATTTTAATTAAATCATTTTTGGAGATTGGATTTATTCAAAGTTTTAACATGTGATGGATCTTTTATTGTTCAGTTGTTTTTATTATTTGGGATTGATTTATTTATGTCTCATATTTGTCTCATGGTAAGAATGATATTTTATTTAGTTCACATCCGGCATAGTTCTGGTGGCAGTCGACGCCAGAATTACGCAAGGTGTGACAACTAATCGTCCTATAACTGTTGATAATTATATGTATTACATAACTATTAAAAATAGTTTATGTTTTCTATTTCTTCATAATTCATTAAAACAGTGTTGATTTATCTTTTGTTTTTCATAATTATTAAGGCAGTATCCTAAAAAAACTTCTTAGCCCATGTCCGGGCTAATGGGAGTATTGCTATGACCACCCTAATGGGAGGATTACAAAAAGGGAAGATCCTATAGAAGCTAGCCGAGGATCCTCCCAAAATCATGGATGAACTCCTGGCTATGGTCAGGAAGGTCATGAATGCAAAGGAGCTAATGGCTACAAAGGAAGACGATGAGAAGGGATCAAGCAATGGAAGTAAGTTTTAGAAGTCAAAGGGAAAAGATGACAAGAACAGGTCGTCGAACGACAAGTTCGCTGACTATACCCCTTTGACTGCCACACCATAAATGATTCTGAATGAGATCAAGAATGATAGGTCCTTGAGATGGCCGGAGAATCTCAAAGCCCCTACTCACAAGAGGGATAAAAGTAAATGGTGTAAATTTTACCAAGATCAAGACCATACCACTGACAAATGCATCGCTCTGAAAGACGAGATAGAGAAAATTCTAAAGGAAGGAAAGTTGAGAAAGTATGTGGATAAGAACGATTCAAGGGGTGGCCAAGACAACATCCAGAAGAGAAGAGATGATAGGTGTAAACCTAATGATCCAGTGAATAAGGATAATGATGCATCAGACAATGATGAAGAGGTTGATGCTGACCTCCCACCGAAGATAACTGATCCCAAGGGTGGGATGCATTATATTTCTCATGGTGAGAAAACGATATGTGGTGGTTTGATCGATGGTGGGAAAGAGATAACTAAACGTAAAGCCCATATTGTAAAAGTCAAAGCTCTCCTCAAGACCGAAGTGGTGCACTCGATAACTGTAAAATCGAAGTTGGGTAAGAGAACAAAAATTGATATGAATACTTTGATAGTTGGCTTTTTAAGGGGGATCCTAGCCCCGAATCATGACCCTCTAGTGATCACCACCAGAGTAAATGGGCATGAGGTCCCTAGGATATTGGTCGATGGTGGAAGTTTGGTCGATCTGATGTTTGAGGATTGTTACAATGGCCTAGGATTGAGCAAGAAGAGACTCATACCGTATCATCAACTTCTCATTGGCTTTCGTGGAGAGAAAGAACAGACTCTTGGAATCTATTAAATGGAAGTCATAATGGGGAATACTTGGCCGAAATGTCTCACAAGTAAGATCAGTTTCTTTATTATGGATGAGTACGTCTATTCAACATATAACATCATCATGGGACGAGTAGACCTCATAGAGTTTGAGTCCGTGCCCTCAAAAGTTTAACAAATGATAAAATTCTCGACTCCTTATGGAGTAGGGGCAGTTCAGGGTGACCAGGTCGAGGCACGTGAATGCTACTTCAATTTTGTTCGAGGATAGAGAAGCGTATAAAAGGGACACCATAACTTACAACATAGATACTCTCAACCCTAGAGACGAGATAAAGTTGAAAAAGGTGAAGTTGTCAAGGAGGTATAATCCATCCTTCTTATTGAGGGCGTGCTGAAAAAACCATCCAAGTCGACAAGGCCCTGAAGAGAGAGATCAAAGAAGAATTGAATAAGTTATTGAGGAAGAGACAAAGCATTTTTTCTTGGAGTCATGAAGATATGCCGAGAATTGATTCGGAGGTCCTCTGCCATTAATTGAACATGACAGATGGAGCCAAGCAAGTAAGGCAAAGCCGAAGGGTCTACTCCATGGAGAAATACAAAGTTATACGAGATAAGGTGAAGAAGTTAGAGAAATATGACTTCATTAGATTGGTTATCTACCCATAGTGGTTCGACAAAGCTGTCATTATTCCAAAGGCCAATGGAAAATGGAGGATTTTTGTTGATTTCACAAACTTGAATAACGTATGCCCCAAAGACAGCTTCCATCTACCAAGAATATAACAAAGGGTTGATGCCACGGTTGGGAATGAGTTAATGAGTTTTTTGGATGCTTATTTAGGTTATAATCAAATATTCATGGACCTGATTGATATCGAGAAGACCTCGTTCATCACAAATAAAGGCATATACTGCTATAAGGTAATGCCCTTCGACCTCAAAAACTTCAGGGCTATATACCTGAGGATGGTAAACAAAATGTTCGAGGATAAAATAGGTGATACAATGGATGAGTAGGTTGATGACATACTTACCAAGAGCCTCAAGATCGAGATGCATGTGACCAACTTGGAGCACACTTTCAACGTGATGGATAGATATCGTATGAAGATGAATCCTTCAAAGTGTGTCTTCGAAGTCGTAGCAAGAAAGTTTTGGGGTTTTATTGTCATTCAACGAGGGCTAGAATCTAACCCAGAAAGAATCAAAGCTTTGGTGAAGATGAAGACTCCTAAGACCATAAAAGAAGTCCAGAGGTTGACCGGACGAGTGGTAGTGCTGAATAGGTTCATATTTAGGGCTAGAGACAAATGTCTTCCCTTCTTTAATGTGCTGAGAAAAGCCTTCGAGTGGAACGAGGAGTGTGAAAGGGACTTACAGGAATTAAAGGTCTACCTCGGCTCCCCACTCTTTTTGTCAAGACCTATTCAAGTAGAAAAAATGTATTTATAACTGGTCATGTCTGAATCGGCCATCAGCGTAGTAATTCTGAGAGATGATGAAGGTGTCCAAAATCCAGTCTATTTCAACAACAAGGCTCTTCAAGGGGATGAGCAAAGGTATCCAAAAATGGATAAATTATCGTATGCTCTCATTCATGCATCCAAAAAAATGAAGCCTTACTTTCAAGCACATATAATGGTCGTCCTAACTGACTCTTAGGTAGGTCATCTATAAACTCGAGAAATCGGCTAGGCTGATGACCTGGTTTATAGAGTTGGGAGAATTGGACATCATCTATCAGTCGAGAATGGCCATCAAGGGGTAGGCTTTAGCTGATTTTGTAGCCGAATTCACATGAGACGAGGCCGAAGTAGAGGAGATTATTAATCCACAAAACAAGACAGAAAGAGCATGTCCCTCCTCAGTTGAGGCTGAGACGAGTATGACCAGGATAGTGGTGTATGAGAATGAAGAAAAAAGAATTATGTTTAAGAATGGAGCATTGGAAAAGGGAAATATTTCTCAAAAAGGTACCGTGTAGAGCCTCTTTATTAATAGTTCTTCCTACGAGACATGGAGTGGAGTTGGCCTGATTGTGTCAGCTCATGACGAAATTGATATAGAGTATGCTTTGAGATTCAAGTTCAAGTCATCCAATAATTAATCTGAGTACGGGGCCCTTCTTGTTGGTCTCTCCCCCACTAAAGCACTGAATGTAAGTCAGTTATTAGTTCATAGTGATTCCAAACTGACACTAAGCCAAATCCTAGGGGCGTACGAGGCTAAGGATAAAAGGATGGCCAAGTATCCATCCAGGGTAAAAGCAATGATATAAAACTCAAAGGAATCCCTCAGCTTAACAATGGTCGAGTCGATGCCTTATTAATATTAGTGTCAGCAACCAAAACTGAGATAAGAAGGTCGGTGCCTGTCGAGATTCTACATCGGCCGACCATCAAAGAAGAAGACAATACAGTTGAGTCCTACTGAAGCCTTGAGATAGGAGAATATTGGATGGATTATCTCATTCGATATATAAAAGATGGTAAACTAACAGACTCAAAGTTTGAAAAAAAAAAGCTCAGATACAAAGCAGCTAAATTCTCAGTCATTGGACATGTTTTATATAAGAAAGGATTTTTCCTCCCTCTAATCCGATGTGTCCATCTGACAGAGGTGGAGAACATTTTGAAATATATACATGAAGGTTCCACTCTAATAATATAGGAGGGAGATCCTTGGCGAAAAGGGTGGTCACCCAGGGGTCGACCATAGTTAGGGATGCGATCAGTTATGTCAAGAGATATGACAAGTGTTAGAAGTTTGCCAATATCCCTCACCAGCCTCATTATCCACTATCTTTAATTACCTCTCCCTGGCCATTTACTATTTGGGTAATCAATTTTGTAGGACCTTTTCCTAGGGCAACTTGAAACTACACGTAACTCATAGTGGCGATTGGCTACTTCTCAAAATGGATTAAAGCAGAGGCCATGATCACCATCACTGAGATGAAGACCTTCAAGTTTATTTCGAGGAACATCATTTGTAGATATGGTCTACCTCATACCCTCATCTTAGACGATGGGAAACAGTTCAAAAACTCATCTTTGGAGGCCTATTGTAAAAGGGTCAGCATCAAGCAATTTTATTCATCTCCAGGCCGACCCCAGGCAAGTGGTTAAACAGAGGTGACTAGTAGAACCATATTGGAAGGGATAAAGAAGAAGTTGGAAGATGCCAAGGGTCTTTGGATTGATGAAGTGCATGATATCCTGTGGGCCCATAGGACGAAAGAGAGAACTCCGACAGGAGAAACCCTTTCATGTTAGCCTATAGCTCAGAGGCAGTGATCCCAACAGAAATTTATCTACCAAGCCATAAAGTTCATTACTATGACCCAAAATTAAGCGCTAAAGAGAGGAGGTTGGATTTAGACCTCATTGAAGAGAGGAGAGAAGACGCTGAAATTAGGCAAGCAACCTATCAGCAGAGAATTGTCAGATTTTACAACAAAATAATGAAGGCCCGACCATTAGCCGTAGGAGACTTGGTTTTGAAGAAGGTTTGGCAAAATTCATATAAACTTCATCTTAATTGGCATGGTCCCTATAAGTTAACAGAATAGGTAGTTCTGGGCACGTATCATCTTGAGAATTTAGAGGGAGAGATATTCTCTAATCCTTGGAATGCCAATCATCTAAAGAATTATTATCAATAGAATATTGTAAAGAGTTTTATTTTATCACTATATCATTGTGCATTGTACGAGAAGAAAATTTATGAATGAAAAATTGCAAGTGTTCTCTCATATTCTTGTTGTATGGGTAGTTCAGATTGTATGTTTTCAACTCATCTTAAGCTATTAACATCACTTATATGGTGAGGTGGCATTAACTTACTCTTGGTGACATAACAATTCGAATGGGGCTAACCTAGTCCATGGATTCTCAAATAGCACCGAGAGGGGAAAACAATGTGATAATACCAATTTTGATGGTAAAAACTCTCTCGGTCGAGACGACAGTGTAGGACAAGATGTCACGTCCATACACTCTCAAAACAATGAGAGGGGACTTGTGATTAAACACCATAATTCGGTGAATTCAAATTCAAATTCAAAAATCATTTCATTATAGTTTACCTTAACATCATTATTTTGGTGAAAAAATTTCTTCGACGAGACGACGGTGTAGGTAGAGATGTCTCGTCCATACACTCTCAAAACGACGAGAGGGACTTGTGATATAACATCATAATTTGGTGAATTCAAATTTAAAAATCATCACACTATGGTTTACCTCAGAATAATTAATTTGATGAAAAGCTCTCTCGATTGAGACGATTGTGTAGGATGAGGTGTCTCATCCATACACTCTCAAAATGGCGAGAGGGGACTTGTTCAAATTTGAAAATAATCATTTACTTGGTAAAATTTATCTCATCTAAGGACGAGATAGTATGTGAGAAGAAAATTATTAACTAGTTATTTCAGGTTATAAGCCATTCAATTATGGTTACTTATTAAATATCAGTAGGTTTTGCCAAACAAATAAGTGCGAAGCTAAGATAAGAAAATATGAGATAGAAAGGGAAGATGACAGGAACAAACGATGTAAGCATTCGCCATTCAAAGATTTAACAAAATTCTTCCAACAAAGATGATTAAGGAGTATACAAACAGAATAAATCATCAAAAATAAAAATTATTGAAACATTACATCAGATAAACAAGGGCTAATAAGGCCACACATGGCCACCCAGAATAAAGTTAAACTTGGGTCTCTTCAAGGGGAATATCGAAGGAAGGAACGACGACTTTATGTGTAGGGATCTGAGTTTAGGCCCCGGCATCATTGACACCACCTTTGGCCGCATCATTGACATTTTCAGTGTACTTCGTAGGATTAACCTCAAGATTCTCGATCCGCTTCTCCACTTTGGCTAGGGTAGTCCCGAGCAGGGGGTCATTAAAATCAAGGCCTTCAAAGTCCTGGGGGGTCAGAGTCCTAGAGGCATCATGTTTTAGGGAGGCCCATCGACTGATAATTTTTATCCCTCTTTCAAGGCATTCAAATGCATAACCCCCAAACTCGTCAGACTCTTTGAACTAGGCCACGACTTGTGCCCTTGCCTCGTCCAAAGATGCCTTGACTGCAATATTTATCTCGACTTACTTATTATCATCCAACTCCTTCAAGGCCTTTGTACGATCAATTTTCAGGACATATAACTCTCAGCACTTATCCTGCTCAGTTGACACTGCCTTCAAAAGATCCTGCCTCAAGTCCTTCTCTATTTTCTCATCATCGCTTCCCTTCTGGATTAAGGGAAGCTTCTTATCAACCCAGTCTCCCAGGCGATAGAAGAAAAGAAGATACTGTAAAAATATGAACAATCAAGTTGTTATGAGACAACACTTGGAAAAATAAAAGCTTCCAAAGTTCAAGCAATTACCCGGATGGCCCTATGAAGGCCGAATTCAGTTAAAAAGGATTAGTTCATGGAGAAAAGAAAATGCTTGTAGGCATCGGATATCAAGGAGTTGACAGAGTCAATTGACTTCTTGGCACTCCCAATAAAACTTTCATTATTGAGATTTAGCTGGACGAGACGAGCGGCTAAGGCATCATCAGAAGAGATGAAAATCTCCATGTCCGTTCGACTCTATTTTTATTGGCGGTGGGTAATAGTGTCCTCCACTCTCTCCTTTTTTTCTTATCTCGTCGGCTCGGTTGGGGTCACCCACAGTCTTTTTCTTCTGCTAGCCACTCGGGGTTGTCTGCTTCTTCCCAAACTTGTTACCCATGTTTGCAATATTGGGGGCCACTATCTTCCAAAGCACTTCAGGAACACCGATTATACGATCTGTGAAAGTTTAACATCAGAAGTGTTAAATTCAAAACTATAATTAAAGACGAGGTTATAATCCAAAATATAAAATAAACTTACGCATTTCGATAAGAGGACCAATATCTAATCCCTTCTCGACGAGGATGTCAGTGGTCATGAGGTTCTATTATTATACAAGACCACCGCCCTCACCTTGAACTCCAATAATCTTGATCTTATCCTGGTCATCTAAACTCAAGCCTGGGTCAAGCTACGCAGATATGGGCACTTTACCCCATTTATGAGGGACCCTCGGCTTGGAGGAAGAACAAACGTGATTTGTGGGAAACTCCCGTATGCCAGATACGAAGAAATGTCTTGTCTTTCGATCATGGTTGGATGTATGGTTGATGAATATAACTTTCTTCGTCGGCTTCCTGACCACAAAGTGGTAGTAGCCAGCCTAAGCCCTCATGTAGAAGACATTGTAGCATTCCTTGAACACGCTAACTGGAAGCTCGATGCCATGACAAAACTTTAAGAGAAAAATAAAGCCGAGTAAAATTCTCCAACCGTTCGATGAAAGTTGAGCATGAGCTAAGTCTAAATTAGCAAGGAGGACATGAAAAATAGGATGCACTGGAAAATGAAAGCCGAGTTTGAACATCTTCTCATATACTGTAATATCACATATTCGACCACTAAAATCCCTCTCAGACTCATCAGGAACTCTCATCGTGATATCAGAGTTTATGCCATACATATACCTCCAATATAAGAGTTCAACATCACTAATAGAGATATGAAATGTTTTATCATAGTTGGTATCCAATGGTACCTCAGCCTCATCTCCTAAGTTAACAACATTGGTGGTCGGTACCCCACTTAGAAATTTATTCTGAAATTACCCCTCGGTCAAGGAGAGATAGGGACAGCTGTTTGAATTGGGAGTTACATAAGGGTGACTCTCGACTTCTCGGGGACTGATTCATTAATAGGCGGGTTTTCATTATCAGACTAAGAGCTCGCATTATTGGTCGTACAAGAGTCGTCGAAAAGTACCTCTACCTCAATGGAGTTTATTTTTCCTGTCTTTGCAGTATGAGAGGCAGGCACTCTTATGGCATAGGAAAAAAAGTCATCCCTATACGAGATCCTAGATGATGAAGAGGTGCAACCATCCGAAGATGAGATGTCAATAGCATCATCGCTCACAGACGAGTTCACACTCATCCTATCTCCACTGATGACAACTGTTGGGGGATGACTTGTAGAAGGATCCTCTCGTTTCTCAACTATGGGAGGAAGTGATGTTAGAGGATCATATCGTCTCTCGGTTATGGGGGGATGGATGACAACGTGAGGGGATGAGAGGATTGGGCATAAAAGAAATGCCTCGGCCTGGCATCCAGCTTTCGGTTCGGCCTCGTGTTGGCGGATCTCACTAAAAATCCTCTCCCTAAGATCTAGGAATTAATCTATTAGCTCATATAGTTTCCTTAACATCGAAAGGACGGCCCTCAACTTAGATGGAAAAATAAAATAAAAAGGGCAAATAGTTTAAGGCATTGATTATATTGACTAAATGATAAAAAAGGGAAGATTAAACATTTTTATCCAAAAGGCTTAAGAATACCACGGAGAAGATGACCGGAGTTGCTTGAAAACTTCACAAAGGGAAGAAAAGACCAAAAAAAATGATTGGGAGAACCCTAATCTTACATAAAAACCCAAATCAACCATAATAAACCCTCAAAAAGCACTAAAGTTGGCAAAGAAACTCGCCGAAAAAGTTTAACAATCACTTGAAAAATAGTAGTTCTTGAAATAGGGTAAAATCAATGGAAAAGATGACAATAAGGGTAAGATGGAGTACCTATAAGAGTTTATCGCTCGAAAGCACCAAGAGAAAACCTAGATATGGCCAAAGAAGTGCTTAAACAAGAGAGAGAGAGAGAGAGAGAGAGAGAGAACTGCTTTAGAAAAACTGGTTCTAGAGAGAGAGAGTGTGCGTGAATAAATAAGGAAAAAGAAAGAGAAAGTTTTAAGTATCAACAATGATGGGGCTCAAATTCCAAAGCGCCATCATTAGGGCACAGTTCCCTAGTTGCACACATCGCTGTCACTTCTTGGGCAATACGCTAAGCCCACGATTAGATGATAAGTGTAATTTATTAACAACTGTCAACTAGTTCGCACTCGATATGGTAGAGATGTCTCATCAGTTTCAGAACTCATACACGTATCCCTCAGTCTCTACATATTGAAGGCTAAGGGAAGGGGTGATTGGTATACCCAAGTGTATCCTCGACTAGAGTGAGCTCAAGCCGACGTTACAGAGCATACTTCTTACAAGGGATCCAACTTCTGTGACCTTTATCTCATCTCGTCCGTATGCCAAGACCAATCTGTGACTTATGTCCATGTGATTGATCTCGTCTTATATTCGCGTAGGCCGAGACTTACTAGGAAAGGCACATATCAGACTCGTCTCGACCAGATACCTTCATCAGTCGACACCAAGGTTCCATCTCGGCTTACATAGTCATATCATTGGACGTGTCATACTCGTCCAGCCGATACTCTCACAGTAGGGCACATTTAACACTTGGCAGAGCGTGTGGGATAGAGTACGCGTAGGAGAGTGCACATGGGTTACGAGCCCCACGTGGATAAAACCGTTGCAACAGCATCTCCCTCATGTGTAAGGGATATTTCATCATTATAATCTATTCGTGACAAGGACAGGTGGTTGCTCATTATTGGATGCCATATATAATACATGCCTGGTGCGTGCATGGGGTGCACACTGCACCACCCAAGCAATATAAATACTCATCTTCTTCTACCTTGAGAAGGACCTTAAATTGAAACCCTACTGAAACTCTACTAAAATGGTAGCAGAGAGAGAGAAAGCTGAGTGAATTGTATCTCAAGGCTATTAGAGACATTTCTTAGTGGAATTCACTCACACACAATGTGTAGTAGACCTAGATAGGTTGAACCACTTAAATTGTTGTCTTCCTTCTCTTTGCCTCATCTCCTTCTATATTTATACCTGTTCATTCTCCATTGTTATATTGGATTAAGCTCACATGTTTACATTAACTTGGTGGTACTGAATCTGGCACCATCATTCAAATTAGTGAAGATGAAACTGTTATTATCAATCTCGATTCTAATAGCCAACTGCGCGAGATTAGGATAGGGTCCACCCTTGACCAGCATGAACGCGCGCAACTCGAAGAATTGTTGAAGGAGTTTGTGGATGTCTTCGCATGGTCCTATGACGACATGCCTGGAATTGATCTTGAGATTGCTTAGCACGAGATTCCAACCCTCCCAAAATGTAAGCCGGTTAAACATAAACTACGAAAGCTCCGCACCGAATGGTCGCTCAAGGTTAAAGAAGAGGTCGTCAAACAGTTGAACATAGGCTTCATTTGGGATATCGAATATCCCATATGGTTATCCAATATTTTACCCCTGCCAAAATCAAGAGGAAAGGTCCGCATGTGCATTGATTATCGAGATTTGAACAAAGCCTCTCCAAAAGTTGATTACCCACTGCCCAATATTGACATGATTGTGGATAACATAACCAATCACACTCTCAAGTCATTCGTTGATGGGTTTCATGAATACAATCAGATCAAGATGCACCCTGATCATCAAGAAAAAATACCTTTATCACCCCTTGAGGAACCTTTTGTTACACAATTTTGCCATTCGGTCTAAAAAATGTAGTGGCTACCAAAGGGCTGCCATAACCATCTTGCATGATCTGATACATAAAGAAGTCGAGGTCTACATGGATGATGTGATCATCAAGTCTAAGAATCGGGAAGGTGATGTTCCCATTCTCTGAAAGTTCTTCGAATGACTGCAGCGATATCAGATGCGACATAACCCACAGAAATATGTCTTTGGCATTACTAAAGGAAAGTTTTTGGGGTTCATGGTTAGAAAAAAGGGTATTGAAGCAGATTTTGCCAAACTAAAAGCCATACTCGAATTCCACCACCCCAATTGGACAAGGAAGTCCGGGGATTCTTGGGAAAATTACAATATATCAATCGCTTTATCAGCCCGTTGACTTTTATTTATAAACCCATCTTCAAACCCCTCCGAAAAGATTCAACCAAGTTCTAGAACAAATTTTGTCAAGAAGCCTATGACCGAATCAAGCAGTATCTAACCCGACCTCTAATACTCATGCCACTGTAACCTAATCTCCCCCTACTCCTATACTTGACCATAACAGACACCGCAAGTGGGGATTTTCTAGCCCAATACCTTTAAGAATCCTGCAAAAAAGGGGTCATCTACTACGCCAATCGTAAATTTATAGGGTACGAAGTCCACTACACTGCCTTGGAAAAAGCATGCGTCGCCCTTGTATCGGTCTCCTAAAAATTACAGCACTATATGCTCGCTTTTCCCATCATACTTATGTCTCGAATGGAACCTATCAAATACCTTCCTGAGAAGCTTGCCCTGTCTAACCGAATGGCCCGATGGTTGATGATACTAGTCGAGTTTGATATTATGTATGTCACACAGAAAGCCATGAAAGGGAGAGCCATCTCTGACTACCTTACTCACTACCTTATGGAAGAAGCCGACGTTTGGATCTTTGAATTCCCAGATGAAAACATCCTTTGCACCTCTCAGGAAGACCTCCGATGGAAAATGTTCTTTAACGGTGCTTTCAATAAAAAAGGATACGACATTAGGATACTCCCAATTGACCTTAATGACTCTCACACTCCCATTGCCATCAAGATAGACTTTCCCTGCACTAACAACATGACCGAATATAAGGCATTCACTGTAGTTCTTAAAGTCGCTCTCGAGAAAGGAATATAATGCCTAGATGTCTACGGAGATTCTGCCCTCATCATCAACCAAGTCCTTCAAAGATGGAAAGTTAAAGACGAAAAGCTCTTACCCTTCCATGACCACCTCGAAGAGATGATCTCCCAGTTCCAAGATATCACCTTCCACTACTTTCCCTGAGCGAGGAACAACTTAGCCAATGTCCTTGCCACCTTAGCCTCTATAATCGAAATGCCCGAGGGGATAACAATGGACCCTTTTCTAGTCCAAAAGAAAGCTAAACTGACCCACTGCTACCACATTGAGCTCATCACATAATAGGATTCTGATATAACCGAGTGTTGGTACTATGACATTTGACACCTCCTCAAGCATGGTAGGTACCCCAAAGATACCAATAAGAAAAACTAACTAACCCTCCGTAAATTAGTTTCCCAATACATTGTCCGCGATAAGGCACGGTTCAAGAGAAATTTCTACGAAACCCACTTACACTGCATCGCAGGGGCTGACATTGAAGAGATGATGGAGGAAATCCACAGTGGAGAATGAGAACCCCACATTAATGGCCATATGCTCATTAAAAAGATCATCCGACAGGGTTACTATTAGACTACCATGTTCAAGATTGCACCACCTATGTTTGGAGATGCCTTAAATGCCAATAGTTTTCCAATATCCAATAATTGCCCCGCGAGAATTATATAACATGACCTCTCCCTGGTCGTTCTCCACATGGCACATCGATATCATAGGGATAGTTACACCTAAAGCCTCCAATGGGCATGAGTTCATCCTTATTGACATTGATTATTTCACCAAATGGGTCGAAGCTAAGTCATACGCATTGTTGAATGCCAAAAAGGTAACCAAGTTCATCTAAAAGAATAGCATCTGCCGATATGGGGTTCTGAACGAGCTAGTGTCAGATAACGGATTACATTTTGAGGCAAAAGTTATAGAATTAGTCGATAAGTATGGGATTCAAAGACATACATATTCTCCTTACCAGTTGAAGTCACTAATAAGAACCTCAAAGCAATCATCAACGAGATGATCGAGAGTTGCTGAGATTGGGCCGATCGAATCTTTTACTCCCTCTAGGGATATTGTACTTCAGTTAGAGTATCTAATGGGGATACCCCTTACTCTATGGTATATGGCCTTGAAGCAGTCCTACCTGTTGAACTAGAAATACCTTCACTATGCGTCATGCTTAAAAGCAAGGTCAACGAAGAAGACTTGCATCAAAGCCGACTTGACGAGTTATCACTCTTCAATGAAAGGGGATTAAAGGCTTTATATCATATACAGGGTTACTATCATTGGATAACGTGATATTTGAACTAGAGAGTCAAGGATCGTGGTGTCCGAGAAGGAGATCTAACCCTCAAAGAAATTATAGATACTGTCTGGGACCCTAGAGGGAAATTCAAGCCAAACTGGAGTGGTCCCTACATCGTGAAGAAGATCTTGTCCAGTGGTGCCACTATTCTTACTGACCTTTAAGGAGAAGAGATGTCCCTTCTAGTCAACCTGTACCGTGTCAAGAAATTTTATCCATAGTTCGAAATCTCGGCGCACTATGACTTTTCTCATTCTCCCTTCTATTTTAAAATAAATCTTCATTTCCTTCTACTCAGAACTAAGTGAGGCTTGATCCTCTAAAACACTTCTTCTTTAAAAATAAAACTCAGAAAATTTTCAAAACCCTCAGAGGTACATAGACAGCTCATACGCTTTACATGGGCACGACCCCCTTCTTTTTCATAAAATGCAATTCTTTTCTTATCTCCGAGAACGAAAATTCATTTTATCATTTACATGAACAAAAAGATTATGTATGCCTTAGAGATTAGTATAGATAATTCAAATGTAAAATTCATCAAGAGGCACAACAATATGATTAAAATCCTTTTTTATTCCATTTTAGGAAATTTCAGTATGATTACACGAAATATCACTATAGGGAGTCAAACAACTACCCCCGTCAACCTGACTATCCTAAAACAAAACAAACCAAATTACTCCTAAAATAACTAACCAAACCTTCCTAACTTTATTCCCACAACTAAAAACAACCAAACAAATTGCAGTCATATAAAAAGCTTCACAAATATCACCAGCTTCGCAAAAGACCCTACCCACAGCTACTAGAAGATCTAGCCCCATCATCATCTTCTCCTTGAGGCCCCCAAACTTCCCCTGCCTAGATGGTATGCTGAAGGTGGTCCATGGAATGGTAAGCCCGGACCAACTAAGAGAAAACCACTACGACCCCACCATAGTTTCAAACATTGTAACCCATCTCTGTACGGTATCCTCTGCCAAGATTTTAGCCACCACCCTCTTCCATATCCATTTCATGTAATCTCCGGACACATGCCAAACCCTACCAATAGATTTGGACAGATAGGTTGACGATCGACGACCCTCCCATAAAGATCCTAACTACATGCACATGCCTTCTGTAAAATCCTCTACGGGAAAGAAATCTAGGTTATAGGAAGGCACAACCTGCTCCCATCCAACTTGACGCAGGAGCCGTCATGGAAAATAGAAGAAGGTCTGCCAGAGGTCAACTAACCAAACAGACCAGTATTCCCCCAGTTCCATAATAGGCGATAACTCCCCACCAGGGCATTGACCAGAGTAAACATCGAGCTCCATGATCCACAAACCAGTTTACCCATTTCTCCATGGTTGGGCCAAAGATGATGAAATAATGGGTGAAAATATTTGCACAACTGCCAAGGGATATTCAGGGGGCACCAAACAGATTCTCTCAGTCAGCCACATGAACAACATAATCGGGCTTCCTTTTAAAAAATCAGAACGACCTTCCCACCAAGCATCTAAACCATTCAGGGTCTCTACCAGGATCACAGCCGTAGGATTGCGATACTATGACATTCATGCAGTAATAGAAGCTAGTTGAGGGTCCACCATTAAGTCCCTCATCACCAACAAAAGCCTCGCAATAAGGCCCAAAGCAACAACTCTAGCAAAACCAACATCATTACAATTTTTTCAATGCACCAGATTCCTATCTCGAGCTAGCCATCCATAGTTGCCAGCCTCCCTTACCCTATAACCCTCACTGAAATTCAATTCAATGAAAGGCAGACCCCATAGAAGTAAGCCTGAGCCAGCTCACTGAAGACTTCTCAAATACCCCTTTTGCTTTGAGGAAAGGACTATAAAGCAAGAAGGACACTTGGTCAGATCAAACAAACAGTGTACTATTCCCCGAGCGGAGAAAAGATTATCTTAAATTTTTAGATTTCTAGAAGGAAGTGGATAATTCGATCACTTCTATCGGAGAAAAGATAAGATAAAAACAAACATCACCCCTTGGAAGACAAGAAGAGAACCAAGGGCAAGGGAAGGATCTGGGATCAAAGCCTTACCGATATTACTTTTTTATTGGTCAGGAAGCTAGAACAAGACACGAGAGGAAGTACTGGATTGATTGGCTTGGCAAAACAGATGGTAATATAACCGATCGGACTTTTAGCCAGTGAGCTTTCATGTTAGCACTCTCAGGAAAGAAAGCCATCGCAATTGAAAAGGCAACACGCAGGAACAGGCTCTTACCCTTGACTGCTGCCAGCAACTCTTATAGAGCCCAATAGTGGCTACAATCCAATGAAGGCGACTAACCCAATTTTACAACCAAGTTGTTTAGTCCTTAATCCATACACCAACAAGCCTCCAAGGCCATCTTCAAACATATTCATTTCCAAAAAAACATATTTTTCCTACTCTTTCTCAAAGAAAAAACTCGGCAGCAAATAAAAGTCCATATAGAGTAAGCCACTAAATAAAGATAATGAAACAAAGTATGCATCTCTTTTTACCTTTTTGAGTCTCTTTTCAGGTGCAATGCCGCTACATCAAGCATGCAATATGGTCAATCCCAAGCTCCCATGGTCAATGATGAATCTGCAAGAAAATTCGAATTGGATGTCACCTCATCTGCCCCACAACCCTCTATCCTAGGTACTAGTCGTACCAAAACTTATGCCCCATCAACCGTCGCATAAGCACATGCTGAACCCTCACCCCTATATCCCAGAGAGCCATCTCTAAAGGTCACCTACATCCCCAACAAAGATTCAGAAATCCTACCCAATGTCGCCTGCCCCGCCTCGAGCGTCACCCTCAACATACAATCCACCCCTCAATCCCCTAGCATATCGATCATCACCTGTCCCTTCCCTTTCTGAAGATAACCCAAAAGACTGTGCCACTACCGTTAGGCAACCTCTACAACATGCCGGAAATTTCGTATAAAAATCCCAGAAAATTCCAAAAATTTCCCCAAAAATTCCTAAAATTACCAAATGAACATTGGAAAATTTCTTCGCTAAGAAAATTATTTTTTAAGCTCCTAAATCCCCACTCGAATTAATATCACATTTTATCCCCAACTTAGACCCTAAAAATCAATGCACCCACATCCCAAAAACTCTCTAGCGGAATCCCAAAAACTTCATCCTCAAGTAGCACTGCATAATATCTATTTTCCCAACAGAAATTCTTGAATTAAACTTTTTCCAGAAAAATTCCAATTTACCCAAGAAGAGATACAATCCCTAACCAGAAGTCTCTCCCCCAGCACAATCCCAAAACCTCAAGTGGAATTTCTAGACTAAGATTCTCAGCTCATCTCAAATATACAATCTCCAGATATATGTCTCTTCCCCAGTAAAGTCTTGAGAAAGGAAAATTTAAAATTCCCCAGGAGAGCTATTCCCCACGCCTCCTGCTTAAGGTCCTCAAAATTGACCTCGACCCTCAGAATTAGTCGCTCCCACTTAAGGTCCTCAAAATTGACCTCGATCTTCATAATTGATCCCCCCTAACTAAAGGTATTCAAAATTAACCTCGACCCTCAGAATTGGTTGCCCCCGCTTAAGGTCCTCATAATTGACCTCGACCCTCAAAATCAATCGCTCTTATTTAAGGTCCTTATAATTGACCTCGGCCCTCAGAATCTTTCGTGCCTACTTAAGGTCCTCAGAATTAACCTCAGCCCTCAGAATCGACCACTCCTACTTAAGGTCCTCAGAATTGACCTCGACCCTCATAATTGGTCGCTCCACTTAATGTCCTTAGAATTGATCTCGACCCTCAGAATTAGTCACGCCTACTTAAGGTCCTCAAAATTGTCCTCGGCCCTCAAAATTGATCGCTCCTACTTAAGGTCCTCATAATTGACCTCGACCCTGAAAATTGGTTGCCCCATTTAAGGTCCTCAGAACTAATCCCTAATTTTAAAATTGGTCGCTCCTACTTAAGGTCCTCGGAATTGACCTCGACCCTCAGAATTGGTCACTCCTACTTAAGGTTCTTAGAATTGACCTCGAGCCTCAGAATTCGTCGCTCCTAATTAAGGTTCTTAGAATTGACCTCGACCCTCAAAATTGGTCGCTCCCACTTAAGGTCCTTAGAATTGACCTCGACCCTTAGAATTGGTCGCTCCAATTAAGGTCCTCACAACCCTCAGAATTGGTTACTCCACTTAAGGTCCTCAGAATTGACCTCGACCCTTAGAATTAGTCGTGCCTACTTAAGGTCCTCAGAATTGACTTCGACCCTTAGAATTGGTCACTCCTACTTAAGGTTTTCACAATTAACCTCGAACCTCAGAATTGGTCGCTCCTACTTAAGGTCCTCAGAATTTACCTCGACCCTCAAAATTGGTGGCGCCCACTTAAGGTCCTCAAAATTGACCTCGATCCTCAAAATTGATCACGCCCACTTTAGGTCCTCAGAATTGACCTCGACTATCAGAATTGGTCGCCCCTACTTAAGGTCCTCAGAATTGACCTATACCCTCAAAATTGGTCAGGCCTATTTAAGGTGCTCAAAATTCACCTCGACCCTTAGAATTGGTTGCTCCTACTTAAGGGCCTCAGAATTGACCTCGACCCTCAGAATTGGTCGCTCCTACTTAAGGTCCTCAGAGTTGATCTCGACCCTCAGAATTGGTCGTGCCCACTTAAGGTCCTCAAAATTTACCTCGACCCTCAGAATTGGTCGCTCCTATTTAAGGTCCTCAGAAATTACCTCGACCCTCAGAATTGGTTGTCCCTACTTAAGGTCCTCAGAATTGACCTCGACCCTCAGAATTGGTCACTCCAACCTTAGGTCCTCAAATTGACCTCGGCCCATAGAATTTTCCATCCTCGGCATTACCTTAGGTCCTCAGAATCGACCCTCTGAAACGATCATCCTCATCCCTTTAGGTCTGTAAAATTGACCTCTTTTCCCAAAACATCATGTAGCGTCTATTCGATGGACTTCACTTATTCCAAGTTCACATATCGAGGGGACACATAGACACCACATTCTAGGACCCCCTAAGACTCCCCTTAAGGTCCCTAGCACCTCCCCATGTCAATACAAACCCTAGGTCATACTCCCAATACCGATCAAGAGGCCATCAGACACTTCTGGGGCCCATTTGACTCCAATCAACTCTATCGTCAGAGTAAAAGCTTAATGAATATTTAAAGGTCTCTGATTCCCCTTTCCAATGCTCTGCCCCATGAACGAATCAGCCTTACGATACGGAGGAATGGTCCATTTTACTTCGAAATGTCACCAGGTGCTTCCGAGCCCCGTTTAACCAAAGTCAGCTCTCTAAACCAAGAGAATATCTTTAGAATGTCAAGTATCTCGTATAACCTTTCTAACGGTATTCCCCGTGCACGATTTGGATGAACGATCCATCGTTATTTGATAATCTTCCAACCAAAGGACTGATGGGCACTTCTAAGTCCCGTTTGACCCAAAGTCAACTCCTGGACTCGAGAGTGGTCCAAATGTCTCTTAAATGTCTCAGAATTATCTTTATAACAATATGCCATGTGTTCGATTTGGACTTACGAATTCATTTTATAACTATTTTTTGAAAAATCTACATGAGACTGCCAATTAGCAGGTCCATTTCCCTACTAATCGATAATGTGTCTTGGGCTACCAGTCGATTGGCAGTGTAAGTTCTATGCTGATTGGAAGTCACCCTACCCTATATAAGGAGAGCATGATCTCACTTCGAGAGACACCTCAGATCCATCAATATCAGTGATCTCAGCAACATTCTTCTGTAATAAATGAAGTTTCGTTGTGTGAAATTCCTTTCCACCTTTCATTACCATCACTCTCATACCCAATTTAGCAAAAATATTCCTCTCTCTCATCCAACATTCATCCCAACTTACAAGGAAGCTCATTAAGAATCAAGGTCAAGCTTCAAGTTTCGAAAGAAGGTCCAAACATCCTTCTCCCTTTAAATTTCTTTGTTTTCTCATTAGTTATATAAATTCTCAATTTGGATTTTATTTTAAATCATACATATTAATATCTCATCCTTTATTAGTTATACTACACTAAATTTGTTTTCTACTAAAAAACCCAAGACAAAGAAAAGGAGGGTTACACCTGTAAATTTTGGCAGGGTTCTTCATCACATTTTGTTAAAACTAAAAATATCTTTTCTACACACACATATAATAGACTCCCACTTGAATTTATGGGATAAAATCCCTCCCTTGTGCTTCATGTGAACTACATGGACTTTGAAGCCTTTAAAAGCTACGTAGGCATCTCGAGCTAAAATCCGAGATTGGAGTCATATTTTTATATTTTCATCTTTTTCCTATTTTATCCACATATTATTCATATATATCATAGTTGTGATTCATACTTACATCTTATCGAACATATATTATCTCTTCATCATAACAATCAATATCCCGATAAGCGCACACATCATATTTTTCTAATTATTATTTTAGGAACATTTATATGGATGACCTCACTCCATCCTTTCCATGGTGAAAGTTGAGTGATTCTGATCTCCACTTATATATACACGAACACACACTTCACAGAGAAATGAAGGAAAATAGTAACATAAGCCTATGAGAGGTTGTAAGGGAGGGATGGGTGCCTAACACCTTACCATTCCGTAACTTAGCCCCCGAACCTCGCAAGCATCAACTTGTCTTTGATGCTGCTCTTTCGAGGCGGTGACCTATTATTTTGCTTATTTTGTGCAAAATAGGCTAGCGACTCTATCTCTTTACATCACCCCCTAAACCGACGACGGTCGAAGCACCCCATGATATAGCAAGGGGTGCATGACCTTTATCTCCCTCTCTTCCCCCCCCCCCCCCCCCCCCCCGGAAAGTTCCCCGAGGAAGGGGGAAGATTTCTCAGGGATGGCCATAACTACTATCATTGGGGCTATTGTTTCATCTAGAGAGATAGAAATCAGGTAATTTTTTATAACAATTTCCCTTCTCCAAACAGTACTGTTCACACGCTTAAACTTTAGCTAAGTTATATTAGTAGTATAAGTAAAAGTTTCATGAATAATTCAATTGGTGATTGGAAGATCCTGCAAGATTTGAATATAAAAGGCAATCCTAAAAAAGCTCCCAAAATCATTGAAATTAGATGGTCTCCCCCAATTCAAGGATAGAACAAGGTTAATACAAATGGACTGTTTGAAAGAAAAAAGGCTGTTGTGGGAGGTATTTACAAAAATTGCAAAGGCTTTATGAGAAGCTCTTTTGTTGCAAAGTAAATGCTAATTCAACTTTTGATGTCGATTTAATTACTGCCACAATGGGGATATAATATGCTTGGAAATATAAATGGAGAAATATTTGGTTAGAATTTAACTCAAAATCAGTTTGGTGTTTCTTTAATGATATTCACAACAATCCTCCTTCATACTTAAATGCTAAATGGATCGATTGTAAGAACTTTATTTTTCAAATGGAGTTTGTTTGTTCTCACATATACAAAGCAGGTAACTCAGTGGCTGACAAGCTATCAAACATGGGACTTTTACATAATGAAGTTAGGTGGTGGTGGAATACTCCTAAGGAAATACAAATTCTAGTTGGCAAGGACGTCTCTATGATTCCTCATTACTGATTTTCTTAATTTTATGTTTTCATTCATTAGAATTTATTTTTTTAAGGTTGGTTTGGAAATATGTTCAACAACCTTTGATTGTGAGCCCCCTAGTCTATTATAAAGACCATTGTAGGACTTGTTTTCATGCTTTAATTAATAGAAAAGTGAGTTTTTTATATCCCTTTTACTTTATGTGAGCCACTTGGAAGGATTTTGTTCATTTTCTTTCATTTAATAAAACTTATGGGGGTAATGTCCCACTTCTATTAAAAAAATTGTCCGACTTTAAAGATTCAAAGTTAAAAATCAAAATGCCTTTCAATAGGAGGTTGACTAACTCTTATCCAATTTGTTTTCTCCTCAATGCCTTTTTTTACTTTATATTCCTTAAATCCTCCGAAGAATACTATTCAGTTAGTAAGAAAATTGATGAGTTCCTTTTCTTGGGGGGGGGGGGGGGTAAAACAAAGATTTTCGTAAGAAATTTCACTGGACTGGGTGGGAGACTATTTTTTATCCAAAGCAAGAAGGTGGTCGAGGTATAAGAAGTTTGGAATCTCAAATAGAAGCTACTAATCTAAAGATGGCTTGTAAATTCAGAGAAGGTACAGGTATATGGGCTAGATTTATGAGAATAAAATATCCTCACTTGAAAGGTCCAAATGATTCAATGGGTTTTAAGGGAATTCGTTCAGTCTGGGATGTTATGGAATCTAATTCTGAATGGATTGCAGATGATCTTGATTAGAAACCAACTCTAGGCGGTACTTTCACTTTTGCTTCAGCCTATGAACAAATTAGAGAATGAAAGATAACTTCCTTGTCCAATAAATCCATATGGGATCCTCATATTCATCCAAATATGTCAGTCTTCTCCTGGAAAGATCTATCAAACTGTGACCCCCTAAAAGTGACAATTCAAAAGTTTGGTGTTATACTAGCCTCTAGATGCCATTGTTGCAAAGCTTTAATATAATCCCTTAATCACCAATTTGTTTATGGTCCAATTGCTAAAGAGTATGCGAAGTGTTTAGAGGATTAATGGGAGTTAACTAGAGCTCTAATTCTATCCATGGATTCCTCATTCAATGTGATGGTTACACTCAGGAAAATCAAGCCTTTCAAAATGGTTGCATAAAGTTTTTCCAGTTAGCAATCTTTGGGAAATTTATATAGGTGGGAACAAGTCAGTTTATGAAGCTAAAACAATGAATTCAAGTACCATTATTCAAAAGTGATTTCCAAAATCTCAAACTTAGCTTAGCATACAAGTTATAAATAAGGTAGTATGGAAGACTGTTTAGAAACACTAAAAAATTTCACAATAAATATGCCTTTGCACAAAATAAAAGTATGGAATTTGGTGAGATGGAAGAAACCAATAAGTGGGATATTTAAGCTAAATTCAAATGGATATTGTGATGCAAATGGAAACATGAGCATAGGTTTTGTTTAAAGAGATGATAAAGGAAGAATAATATTAGATTTTTCTAACTTTGAAACAGGTGGCACAAATAATATAGCTGAGGCTCTAGCTCTAAAGGAAGGTCATTCTCATTTTCTTGATAGTGGTTATGTAAATATTAATGCGGATATAGTCTTAAATATGGTCTTTGAAAGATCAACTCTCAAAACAAAAGTCATTCCATAGAAGATTAGAACAATCATTAGAGAAATCCAAAATTATTTTCAGATTCTTCTAGTTTAAGTCAATCAATCCCCATGAGAAGTTAATTGTGTAGCAGTCCTACTCTCAAAGCATGGGGAAATCCAAAAAATTCATTCTATTTATCATTGTTTAGAAGATCTCCAAAGAAAAAGTAAGGGTTCTATTAGTCTATATTCCTCAATTTTTTCTTTTATTAGAATAGTTTGATGTTTCTGATTCTTCTTTTTTTGCATAGATTATCTTTTTCAATTTTCTCTTTTGTGAGCCACCTAGAGAGGGATATGCTCTCTAAATTCTTCTAATATTAAATATTTCTTATTTTTATTAAATGTATCATCTAAATAACTTTAAAAATTCAACTTCACCAAGCGTACATAAAGTATAACACCACAATTAACATCACAACCTCTAGGCCCTAGCCAACCCAAAACTATATAAAAGAGTATACTAAAGAAAGAAATTGGGACAAATGGAAATTTTCAAGACCGGTGTGTGATAAATAAGTATAGGATTTATGTAGTGAAATCCTTTATATATATTAGTCCCCAATGATTACACTATCTCCAAGGCAAGCATAAATTTTGCAAACTATTATTTTTTCTTCCCCATGTTATGATTTTGGCTCTCAAAAGCAAGGAGTGTTAGCAAACATCATTCTTGCACGAAATTTTGATTGACATGCGAGTTTTATTTTTTATTTTTTGTGTTTTAACACCTTTTCAACCTTTTTATTTATTTTCACTCTACACATGATAGTTGGATTATTGTACGAGAATTTTTTCCTTTTTTCCCTTATTTCCTTGAAGCAATTCACCTATTTAGTGGAGCACAAATGCATTTGAGTATTTTGAGGGAGCAAAAATGCTCCAATGCCTTGTATAGTCTAAGAGAATCTCAAGAATACATAAGTCTTTAAATTATAGGTTGGGAGAAAGTGTGAGACAAACAAACTAGAGTTGTAAACAAAGGGAGATTGACATTTGCAATTTCTCAAAGATTCATGAGGTCCCTAATAGTTCACAAACTTAAACATCACATAATATATTTATATCAATACCCCCACCCAAATTGAACTCCAAATATAACACAAAAAACTTGCACACACCGAAATTTCATAATCTTCTCAATACTTTGATGTGTCAAGTTCACAAAAATGATGATCAAACAATCATGGTGTAAAAGATATCAAGATATTGAAATCGTTTTAAAACTCTCCTTCAATAAGAATGTATATGATAACTTACAATGTTGACCTTTCACTCACTACTACATATGAAAGAAAAAACTAGCATGCAAATATTGCAAAATAAAATACAAAAAATATAGAAGAAATATTAAATTATTAGTATACTTTCGTATATATACACACAAATAATTAGCAATGGAATAAATAAAGTAAAAAAAGTACCTCCCCAAATTGACACATAGATTTTTATAACACCATGAAATTCAAGTAAAAATAGCAGTGTAAATTGATTTTAAGTAAGGTATAAAGAGAGTAAATTAAGATAACACCCATTTTGATCTTTAGAAAATTAATTCCAATTCCACCACAAAATTTAAAAAAAATTACCCCTATCCAAGTTCATTGCCTTATCAATAGAATCCACAACTTGTGACCAGAATTGTAACAATGACCATCATATAAAAAATCACATAAACATAAACAATGGATACTCCTATCAGCATGTTCCCATTAGTAATCCACGCATCCCATCAATTCAAGTCTCTTGCCGATAGCGAGGGGCAGACCATGTCGGTTGGCACCCCACCTCCATTTTTGTTACAAAATTCTCTAAAAATTCACACAAAAAAATCCTAAATCGTGAAAGCTCAAAATCCATAAAAATGTACATACAACATAAAAAATCATCAAAAATCAAGATTGTAAAAGGAATAAAAAATATCAAAATCATTCAAACATCTTAAAAAAATACAAAACCCATTAAGGACATTCTCATCTCGTCACATGTCATTCTTATATAATCATTACACCATTTAGGTCCACAAAAATAGAAATAGGCCCTCATAATTAGCCCATGATCCCCATATTGATCACATACACTCTTTAGGTCCTAAGAATTAAACATTAGTCTCATAATTAGGCCACGATCCCGTATTGGTCCCATGTATAGGTCCTTAGAATTCGACCCTGGCCCGAAGAATTATGTCGTGATACCCATATTGGTTACATACACACTTTAGGTCCTAAAAATTAAGTCATGATCCCTGTATTGGTCGCATACACCCTTTTGGTCCTCAAAACTAGACCTTGGCCCTCAAAATTAGGCCATGACCCCCGTATTGCTCCTATACACTCTTTAGGTCCTCAATATAATACTTTTTCCCTTAAAATTAGGTTAAGATCCCCGTATTGATTTCATAAAGTCTTTAGGTCCTCAAAATTAGATCGTGTCCTTCATTATTAGGTCGCAACCCCTATATTAGACGCATACACTCTTTATGTCACGTCTGTGGTTCTATTCTTAATGGTACCAAGTCATTGCAGTAATAACAAGAAATAATTAAGTGGAAGCAAGGTAAACTTTCATTATTATGGATGCGTAGCATCTTATTACATTTATGGAGTCTTCATAATAGGAAAATAAATACTCACACGGGCTGCTTATAACATAGGACGACATAGGACTTAAAAGATCACGAGAGTTAATATGTTGTAGTAAAAATGTTCTAGTGGGTACTACCATCTTTGCTTGTTATCGCCCACACATATGTTACTGGGAACATTTTCCTTAGTAAGACTAAATTAAAATCCATAGGTGCGGGTAGTATTTCTCCCTCTTCTAGTTCACTGTCCATCTAAAAGGAAAATTATTTATGCAAAAATATGCCAAGTAGATTATTTTTTTCCTATAACAAGATATATTTAGGAATTTGTTGTGATAGCATAACTGGGATTAAAAATGCAAGTGTTGTAACAAAGTTTCTAGTAGCCAGAAGCAAACTGAATAGGGGTATATTGGAGTCTAATGATATTTAAAGGAATAGTATGGTTATTCATAACTGGATAGGTTATTTATCGAGTTACAAAGATAAGGGTTCAGACTAATAGGATAACCCATAAATGATTGGTTATAGGGGCTTCAAATGCGTAGTAATACCGTTATATTATTGCAAAAAACCTTTGGACCGTTGACCCAAAATAATTGGGGAAAAATAAAGGCTAGGCACACTCACTAGAGTGTCACTCGTATGTACGAAACAAATAAAAAACTAAACACTCAATCCTACAAGCCAAATAGAACTTTTGTGGTATACTAGAGTCAAATCCTTCAATCATAAGATATGCTACTTGGGTTTCACTGATAAGGGTTATAAGTTGCAGGTGTTTACTGCAATCAAGGTTTAATAGTTTCCAGGGCTATACCACATTTAAGGGTTTAACTAAAATCAATTGTTCTACTAAAATCATAAATTATAAAGGTTTATCGGATTTAGGGAATAACTTGGATTAAGATTGAATCAATATTCACGGTAATGTGAACTACACAAAAAAGTTCATAAATGAGAACATGAGTTCAGGGGACTATCACATAGTGATATAAACCATGCAGTAATTTCAAAGGTATAAGCTTGAATTTAAAAGTGAAATAGAACCACTAACATTTAAGTTCGGTGTGTGAAGTTTTGCTCATCTAATTAATGGGAGTGGACTAGCTATTCTGAAACAAAGGATAGCATAAGTATGTAGTATAGGTCTAAAAGTTAAGTTATAGTATGCAGTTGAGTGGAATTAAGTGGACTTTTCAGTGTAAAATAAATGTTAGGGTCAAATGCAAATTTTTATAAAAGTTTAAGGTTTTAACTTTTTCCCTACTTTTCATTTGGATTTAGGTTTGGTGGAAGGAGACAAATTGGATATATTTTTCATAAGGAACTTATATAAGAAATTTGAAGTTGTTTTAAAATACTTGAAAAACTGTCAGGGGTTTAAGTGTAATTCAAAGTTTAATTTTTAAACTACAAAACCTATTTTCTCGAGATATTACTTTCTAAGGATCCAAACAGGGTGATGCAATATACCAATTTTCTCAGAATTAAAAAAAAATTGGAAAAAATGTTTTGATTTTTCTGAATGGGGACGCGCCCTCACGCGCTGGGCAAATCCCAAATGCGCCTGGGTTTGACCCAACTCTCGCGTGTGTAGCCCACATCATCTCCTACCTTTGTTTTGTTGACTTTAGGGTTTGAAAAATTTGACCCTCTATTCGAACCATTTTAGAATGCCATTTGAGTTGATTCCTGAATGAAAGTTATGTAATTTTTTTAGAGGAATCCAACCATATTGGTTTCAACGATTTTGGTGGACTGGTTCGAGATATTGGTTTTCTGTAAAAATGGAGCAAGTTTGACTTGAACATTCATGGTTATAGGTTATGATTTGAGCTACAACGTGGTGATATTTATGTTTTATGCTCAAAATGCAATCAAACATGCTTGGTTTCAATGATTTTGATTCACCATAGCCTTTAAATTTGAGTTCTGAAAATCTTAGGGTCGTAAATTTCAAACATTGATTTGGGCATAAAAAATCGTTTGGGTTTTAATAAATCATTGTAGCTAGGTTACTTAGACCCAGAGTTTGAGTTCTCTCACTTTAAAATTGGTTCAAAGTCAAGAGTACGAATTCCACAATTAAAGCTCAACCTTTATTAGAGGTTTCTGGTATTCAAGCCTTTTAAATGCTATTCTTACATGAATCTTTCATGTAAACTCATATTTTACTCTAGAAAAGTGCAAAAACTTAACTAAATGTAAAGAAATAGAAATTCTACGTAAAATGATGAAAACACAAAAAAATCTCAAAAGTTTACTTATGATATCGCTGATCCCGGATGAGTTTTTAAAGTGGTAAATGAGGATTTATATAGGATTCATGGAGGAGAGGTGATTGGTTGAAAGTTTGGTGGTTTTAAACCTTGGTAAGGCTAGGTTTAACCATGGTACCATGTGGGAGGACATGATTACCATGGGAAACCCATGTGGTACAACTGTCCAGGGGGCATCCACCTGCCCAAAATCAGCAAGGGGTAAAGTGGTAATAAGTTTGGGTTTGAGTTGCGTCCTTAGGAAGTTTATATGTTAGTTTTAGGGACCTTTAGGCTAATTTTTAAAAGTTTAAGGGGGTTTAGATGAAATTTTCCAAACTTATGGGATTGGTTCATAATATTAGTATCAAGTATATGGAGTTTAATGAAATTTTGGGTTCCAAGTTTTGTTTCAATTGGTAGGATAAGGTGCAAATACTAGTAAATTCTTATCTGGGGGCATTTTGGTAATTTGACAAAAGTCTAAGGGATACCTAGGAATTTTTTAAATTTAAGCGATTGATTTCATATTTTTGGTGAGTTGTTACATTCTACCCTCCTACAAAAAATTTCGTCCTCGAAATTATCTGAGAAAAGTGCGGGGTAGTGTAGTCTCATACGTCTTCTGTTTCCCAAGTTGCTTCTTTTGTTCCTTGATGTTTCCAAAGGATTTGAACTAGTGGAACAACTTTATGTCGAAGGATCTTATCTTCCTGATTGAGAATTTGGATAGGTATTTTCTTGAAGTCATGGTGGGGTTGTATTGTTATGCATTTCCATTTGATGTTGTGGTTGGGATCAAGTATGTATTTACACAATTGCGAAACATGAAACACGTCGTGTATATTGGATAATTCTGGAGGTAACTCCAAACGATAGGATAAAGGTCTTATATGTTTGATGATTTTAAAAGGACCAATATATCAGGGTGTTAATTTTCCCATTTTCATGAATCATATTATACCTTTCCTTAGGGATACACGTAAGAATACTTGGTGATCAATTTGAAAATCTAAAGGATTTTTTCTGGTGTATGTGTAACTCTTTTGTTGACTTTGGGTCGAATGCAATCTTTTTTTAATAAGGCGTATCTTTGCAGTGGGTTTGGTGATAATTTTGCGTCCATGGATATGATTTTCTCCTGATTCATTCTAGCACAGGGGTGAACGACAAGGTCTATAGTAGAGAGCTTCATTAGGGGTGGTTTGGATGTTGGTTTGATAACTATTATTGTGAGAAAATTTGTTCAATGCAAGGTGATCGATCCTTGCTCCTAAAAATTTCAACGTGCATGATCGCAACATATCTTCAAGGGTTTGAATTACTCTCTCGGATTGGTCGTCGGTTTAAGGGCGGAAGGTGGTACTTAGATGAATTTTGATTCCCATAGATGCTTGCTTAAATCTTCCTATGAATCCGGGGTATCGATCTGATACAATGGAGAGGGGTACTCTGTAGAGTCTAACAATTTCTCTAATGTAAAGCTCACTAAGTTTTTAAAAGGAATCAATTGGTCTTTTTGGCATAAAATGGGCAAATTTCGTGACTCAATTGATAATGACCCATATGGAATTATATCCTTGAGAGGTTAGGGGGTAATCGGCTGATCAAATCCATGTTAATGTGATCCCATTTCCATTTTGAAATTAGGAGTGGTTATAGTAGTCCGCCTGGGTGTTGATGTTCGATTTTCACCTGTTGGCAAGTTAAACATTTTGCCACGAAATTGGTGATATCTTATATTTGTGGACACCAATAGTTTTGCTTGAGGTTTTAATACACTTTGGTACTTCCAGGATGAATCTCAAATTTGGAGTGATAGGTTTCTTTAAGAATTTTTTCTCGTAATAAAGGAACTAGGGGAACACGTACTCGATTTTTAAAATTTAACCCTCTCTCGAGGTCCAAGGTCCAAGGTCCAGTCTTTCTCGAGGAGGTTACTTTGCAATTTTTACTTTTAGGTTTTCAAGAATTCATATTCTTCTTGGAGTTCAAAGATATTTTTAGGAAGGGTGGGATGAGCTATAATATCCTGTAGAATAATTGGGCCTTCAGATAATTCTCTCTGTAAATTATACTTTCCAATGGTATATAAAAATAAGAACATATAGCGGAGAGTTCCTTTAGATTTTCGACTTAAGGCGTCGGCAACTACGTTACCTTTCTCGGGATAGTATAGTAAGTTAAATTTCTAATCGTCTAAGAACTTTGTACATCATCTTTGCTCAAGGTTTAGGTCTTTCTGAGTAAATATGTATTTTAGGCTTTTATGGTCGAAGAATACTTGAAATGTTTCCCCGTATAAATAACATCTCCAAATCTTTAGTGAAAAAACTATTGTCGCCAATTCCAAGTCATGTACCAGATAATTACGCGCATGATTTTTTAGCTATCGTGATTCATACTCGATCACTTTCCCTTATTGCATTGACACCCATCCTAATCCTTATCGGGAGGCTTCGATATAGACATCATAATTAACATTACTAAAAGGGATAGTCAGGACATGGGCGGTAGTTAATTTTTCTTTTAATATGACTCATCGGAGGTCCATATAAACCGAACATCCTTTCGGGTTAATTTTATTCGAGGTAAGGATATCTTGGAAAACCATTTTACGAAATGCCAATAACAACCAGCAAGTCCCAAAAAACTGCGCAATTCAGTAATCGTTGTAGGTTGCGACTATTCGAGTACTGCAGTGATTTTGGTTGGGTTAACCTATATACCTGCTTTAGTGATTACGTGCTCGAGGAATTTTACTTATTTTATGAGGAAGTCACATTTTCTTTTCTTATCATAAAGTTGATGTTTACGAATGGTTTTTAGTATTGTGCGCACATGTCCTTCATGCTCTTCTCTCATTTTGGAGTAAATTAGTATATTATATATGAAGATGATTACAAATTGATCCAGGAAGGGGTGAAATACTCTGTGCATTAAATCCATGAAGGTGGCAGGTGCATTTATCAACCTGAAAGACATGACTAGAAACTCAAAATGATCCTATCTGGTTCGAAAGGTAGTTTTTGGTATTTCTTAACGCGAAGTTGGTGGTATCCTGACTGTAAGTCAATATTCAAGAATATCTGTAACCCTCGTAACTGGTCAAATAGTTCTCCTATCCTAGGCGAAAGGATATTTGTTCTTAACGGTCACTTGATTTAACTTCTGGTAATTAATACATAACCGAAAGGCTCCATTATTCTTTTGTATAAATAGAAAAGGGGTTCCCCAAGGTGACGGGTTAGGGTGTATAAAACCTTTCCTTATCTAATCGTCTAGTTGGGTTATGAGTTCTTGTAATTTTAGCGGGGCCATATAGTAAGGGGGTATTGAAATAAGGGAGGTATTTGGAAACAAGCTAATGGAAAATTTAAGTTGATGTGGTCATTCAAATGTTAATATCTTTTTCTTAGTAATCTATATGAGCAAAATTACGTGGCAAAACATCCATTCTTATAATTAAGTTGAACGCTATTAAATCGAGGACTATCAAATCCACTTTTAATATCCTTGTTCTGATTCGTAGAGTACGATGCTTACATACCTTGTTTGTGATGCCTACTTTCCCAATTTTCATTCCGATGGATAAAGGATATGTTAATGCGCTAGTAGGCAATTGTAAGCGAGTTATACATGCATAGCTAATGAAAGAATGCATGGAATCTGAGTTAAATAATATATGTGATGAGATATTATAATAAGGTAGATTACCTTCTACCATGCCATAGTAGTTTAGATTTTTCACTGGGAGAAGGGAGAAGTTTCGACCTCAGTAACTCTTTAGTGGTTCGTGTCTTTTCTTGTGGGACATGTCCTATAGTGAATGGTTGTTAGAGTTGTTGTTTGGGTTCCTGAAGGGAGGTTTGATGAAATTGGAGGATGTGGGAGAATAAGGAGATAGTTGTAAAAGTGGCCAATATGGCCTAACATGTATTACTTGCTTACATTCATGACATAACAATAAAAATCCACTAGTACTATGATGAATTTTTCTAAAAACTCAACCATCCTTGGGTTTGGTGTAGGGATGGTCCCTCTGATTAGGTTGGTTCCTAATGACATAAGGGCTCCTAGAGGGTGGAGTTGAGATTCGAGTTACTCCGCCAAATATTGGGTTCTTTGCTATAAGGGAGGCCACTTCAATCATTCGATTAAATTCACGAATTTGGAAAGGAATGATAGAAGATTTAATGTTGGTGCACAATCTTCGTTCAAAGTGTTTGCACTTTTTGGTTTCCATATTGACATATTCTTGGGTATATAGAGATAATTCCATGAATTTTGCCTCATACTATGCCACTGTCAACTGTTGTTGTTGTAAGCTGAGAAATTCCACAGTCATCTAGTCTCTATCTGATTTTGAAAAGTATTTTTCAAATAAGATTTCTTCGAACTGATCCCAAGTTAAGTCGTTAATATCTCGGGAGCAGAAAACAGATTGCCACCAAAAATCCACCTCTCCTTCAAATAAATACATAGCGAATTTTACCCTAACTTCTAGACTGATACTTACTCCGTTAAGAACCTTAAGTGCTTGACGGATCCATTTCTCAACTTCGACGGCACCAGGTTCTCCATAAAATGATGGAGGTCTTTGTTGAAGAACTTCCTTAAGTGCATTCATTCTTCAAGTTTCTTCTAGAACCACATTATTAATTGGTTATGACGGTGGTACGTTCTGTTGCATCCTGGTTAAAATGGTTAGTTCTTATAAACAATGTAGTATTCCCTCATTTGTTGTAAGTGGATTTGGTATATAAGGAACTTGTTTCTCTTCTTGGTTTCCACTGGTAGATGCACGTTTATTAATCATCCTATATAAATAACATACTGATGGATAAAATAAAAATGGAGATAAAGTAAAAAAAAACTTGTTATATTAATGTCACATTAGGTTATAAAGAAATAACTTTACACTTCAAACTTGCAGAAGGAAAAGTACACTCTCATAGGGTTCTATTTCACAACAAAAGGGTCAGTTCAATCTACTATCTTACGAAGGAATGTGGGAATTACATCTTCTCACACACACACGCTTGAAAAAAGTTATTATATCCATCACATATTTATTTGTACAACCATGTTCCGCTGGTGGTTTTTAGACAAGTTGGGGTACAATGCAATCGAAATCGGATCCGGGATCAAAAGGGTCAGAGTCATCAAAGGAAGTGCCAGAGGCAGTGGAAATGAAATAGTTGGTGTTTACTGAAATTGGGTCGTAGTTTATGGGAGACTATGTAAGATTAATAACAAGTTCCTCAGATGGAGTTACATCCCAGTCAAGGTGAATGGATTTCTAATACCTCGGGATCTTCGAAGAACTTTTTTTATTATCGAGTCACTCGGGCTTCTCCCATCAGGCATCCGATGAGTAAACTAAAATTTATTTTTAGGGTGGGGATGGCCTAGTCACGATCAATGCTTCTAATGTGTTGGCACATTTTTGAGTATCCTACGTCCCTGATAGCCTATTCGAAACTTTCAAGGGTGGTACCGCATATATCTAGGTATATCTCATCCCATATATTAATGACTGCAAAATAGTATGCGTTACAAAATGTAACAAGGGAGGTTTCTAATAGTAATATTATAATTCGTATGCAGACAGAAGATTTTTGCTCTCGATCAAGTATAGGCATAAAAACCTGACGAAAGCTCTAATGCCATGTTGTCGTGTCCGCCGTTCTATGCTTAATGGTACCTAGTCATAATAGTAATTATAAGAAATAACTAAGCGGAAGAAAGGTAAATTTTCATTATTGTGGATGCGTAGCATCTTATTACATATATGGGTCTTCATAACAGGAAAATAAATACTAGCACGGGTTACATATAACATAGAATGGAATGTGACTTAAAAGATCACAGGTTCTGATATGTTATGGTAAAAATGTTATCGTAGGTACTACCATCTTTGCTTGTTACCTCCCACATGTATGTTACCGAAAACATTTTCCTTGGTAAGGCTGAATTAAAATCCATAGGTGCGGGTGGTATTTCTCCCTCTTCTAGTTCACTCTCTATCTGGAAGGAAAACAATTTAAGCAAAAATATGCCAAGTAAATAATTTTATTTCTATAACAAGGTATATACATGAATTTGTTGTGATGGTATAATTGGGATTAAAAAGGCAGGTGTTGTAACACAGTTTACAGTAGTCTAAAGCAAAATGACATATCGCAGTACTCAACAGGGGTATACTATAGTCCGATGATATTTAAAATAATAGTATGGTAATTCATAACTGGATACGTTATTTATCGAGTTTCGAAGATAAAGGTTCAGGCTATAACAGGATAACCCATAATTTATCGGTTATAGGGGATTCAAATGCGTAGCAATACCGTTATAATATCACCCAAAACATTTATACCATCAACAAAAAATAACTAGGGCACACCAACTAGAGTATCACTCATACATATGTGGCAAATAAAAAACTAGGCACTCAACGTCTGAGCCCTACAAGCCAAAGAGAACTTTTGTGGTATATCGGAGTCTAATCCCTAAATCATAAGGTATGATACTAGGGTTTCACTGATAATCACTATAAGTTGTAGGGGTTTAATTCAATCAAGGGCTTAATAGGATGCATGGCTATAACAAATTTAAGGTTTTAATTGAGTTTAGTGGTTTTACTGAAATCATAAGTTGTAAAGGTTTATCGGGTTTAGGGAATAACTTGGATAAAGATAGAATCAATATTCACGGTAATGTGAACAACACAAAAGAGTTTATAAATGAGAACATGAGTTTAAGGGGCTATCACATTGTGATATAAACAATGTAGTAATTTCAAAGGTATAAGCTTGAATTTAATAGTAAAATAAAATCACCTGCATTTAAGTTCGGTGTGTGAAGTTTTTCTCGTCTAATTCACTTGAGTGGACCGGGTATTCTAAAACCAAGGATAGAATAAGTATGTAATATAGGTCTAAAGATAAAGATATAGTATGCAGTTGAGTGGAATTAAGTGTGTTGTTCAGTGTAAAATAAATGTTAGGGTAACATGCAAATTTTTATAAAAGTTTAAGGTTTGAAATTTTTTTCCTACTTTTCAATTGTATTTAGGTTTGTGGAAAGAGACAAGTTGGATTAATTTAGCAAAAGAAATTTATATAAAAAAATTGGGGCTGTTTTGAAATACTTGAAAATTGCCTGGAGTTAAGTGTAATTGAAAGTTTAATTTTTAAACTTTAAAACCAATTTTTTCGAGATACTACTTTCTAGGAATTCAAACAGGGTGATGTAATATACCAATTTTCTCAAAATTAAAAAATAGAACTTTTAGAAAAAAACATCAGATTTTTCCTGATGCGGGACTCGCCCTCACGCGCTGGGTTAAATCCCACACGCGCCTGGGTTTGACCCGACTCTCGCGTGTGTAGTGCACTTTATCTCCTACCTTCATTTTGTTGACTTTAAGGTTTGAAAACTTTTACCCTGTATTCGAACCATTTTAGAATGCCATTTGATTTGACTCCTGAATGAAAGTTGTGTAATTTTTTTAGAGGAATCCAACCATATTGGTTTCAAAGATTTTGGTGGACTAGTTTGAGCTATTGGTATTATGTAAAAATGGCGGAAGTTTGACTTCAACATTCGTGGTTATAGGTTATGATTTGATCTAAGACATGGTAATATTTGTGTTTTGTAATACCCTATGATTTTAAGCCGTAAAAAAACTTTGATAAGTTGAATATGTCGAAAAAAATATTTTTTTTTAAGTTAATTAATTTCAGTATTTAAAAATGTTACTTTTTATAATTAAAATAAGATTTTAAGTGGAATTTAAATCGGGATTGAAATTGGATTTTTATAAATTTTTACATTAAAATGTGCGGGGCTTGAATTGGCAGGCCGACCGAACTGGGTCGGCCCTGAGGGTGACCCGATTTGCGCTGGCAGTTGATCGAAGACTGTATTCTTTTTATTAGAGTTTGGTTTGGAATCAAATTATTTTCTTTATCTAAAATATAAAGGCACGAATTTAGACGTTTTAAAATACTTTAAACCCTTCTCAAAAATTAGTAGCCTCCCAAATTATTATATCCTCTCTTCTACAAAACCTAAACCCCATTAATCACAAGTTTCAACCCTAGTTTTGAAAATCTAAATCAAGTTTTATTAAGAACAACCAAACAAGTGTCTTTACTATTTTTGTGAGAGGATTGCAACCGTGTAATCAGATTTTCAAGGCAACTTCTTTACAGGCATGAATACTTCTATTGTTCCTCTTAAGTGTTATGCATTTTGATATTGCCTAAACTTTGATAAATGGTGTTTTCTTAAAATAAATTAGGAAGACTAACTAGGGAAAGTGAAAGTAATTATGGGGTTATTTTTATTCAAATCTAAAAATATAATTAAGACTTGAAACAATCGCATGCTTAGATTAGAGATTTGGATTTCAATAGAATTGTGGGGCATTTCACATATTAAAACTAAAAATATGAAATTTTTATAATGTTTCGACTCGTATTATTATTATATTGATGTATAGGTTGTAGAATGAAATTATTATGATGTAATATTGTGAATACGCATGTTAATGTGGAATTATGTGTTAACGGGTAAAATATCACTTGAATGAAAATTATGAAATTTGACAACTTGTGTGACTTTTAGTAGAACTTGTTTAATTACATAATTAGACGGGCATAATTTAGATGATATTGTAATTGGAGAATTAATGGTAAGAATGGTAGTTAGCAATTGAAAATATGATTTATGTGAATGTTTCTTGTGTTAATGTTTCGACACCATGGGGACGTTGGGATTATTGTGATAGTTATGCTTTTACCCTTATTTCTTAGGTTGCTTGCTAGGTATGGGACTAGTAGGCATGCTTTGTTTTTATTGACACTTTCTAGGTATGGTGCTAATGAGTGTAGGTTCGTACGATTGAGTATTTCCTGTGTGGGGTCTGGGTAGTACACCGTTCCATTGCTCCGTTAGACTAAGTGAAAGACTAGGTGGTAATTATTGGTAAGCTTTCCTCCTAAGTGATAGGCTAGTAAATACTTGTGGTTTTGGTGATATCTAGGTATGGGACTAGGGATGGTTTTAGGCTATTTACTCAAATAAAGGTGGGGATAATAGAGAACTATGAGAACTTGATATTAAATTGATATTTAATGCATAAGATAAAGAACGAATATTAAAATGAATCTGCATCGCGAGTATGTGCAGGGCTGACTAGTTATAGCGACGTGGGTGTGCGTTGGAGTCAAGAGTTTGTGGAGGGCTAAGGATAATTGGGCTAACTGGATATAGTGACGTATCGTGCTTGGAACCTCTTGAGTATGTGCAGAGCTAATGAAATGGGGTTGACTAACTATAGTGAGAGGAATGGGTATGATATGTGGAAACTTAAGCGCACCAGGAGTATTGCAAAACCAATAAAAATGTTGACTGGTTATAGTGGTGTCGTACGTATGATAATAACTAAATAATTAAATTGAGTAACATAAAGATGTAATATTTAACTTAATATTATGATAACATAATTGGACATGAATAATGGGGTGGCTTAGTTATATGGGTAGTTAGTGATGTTTTACTTTACTCACATGTTATTATATCGTTTAATTTGAAATAATCTATTGTGATATTTATCATGTATAATGTATATGTCTGGTTTTACGGATCCTAATTGGAAGGAGTATCTAATGTTCATGCGGTGGGCTCTGACCCATTGCATTGACTGACATTTCAGGTATAGTTGTTGGAGTAGCTGCACAGGATGGATTGAAGGTTTATGGAGTGTAGCTGGAGATTTATCTTTATTGCTTTATTATTTAGATTTATTTCATTCCGTCGTTTATTCATGAGACATTTATTTATGGATTTTGGTGGGCAATCCAGTTCCACAATTGTTTATTGTTTTCAGTCAGAGATTTTAGTTAGATTATTTATCTTGAGCTTTAATCTATTATTCAGAATTGGATTTTATTTTTGAAGTTAGCATGGTGATGGATTTAATTGTATTGATTAAATTGGATTATATCTTATGGAAATAATATTTTTATTATCTCATATTTCTGTCACATGCTAAGAATGTCATTTCATTTATGACGCCCGCGGCGGCGGTCGGCCACCTCGCTCGCTAGAATGCGTGGGGTGTCACATGTTCTATTCTCAAAATCTAATCTAATTGGTTGGGTTTCAATTATTTTGGTTCACCATAGCCTCTGAATTTTAGTTTTAAAAATCTCAAGGCCGTAAATTTCAAACTTTGATTTGGAGCATAAAAACTCATTTTTGTTTCAATCAAGCATTGCAGCTAGGTTCCTTAGACCCGGAGCTTGAGTTCTCTCACTTTGAAACTGGTTCAAAGTTAAGTGTACAGATTCCACCATTAAAGCTCAAGCTTTAATAGAGGTTTCTGGTATTCAGGCCTTTTCAATGTTATTCTTACGTGAAACCTTCATGTAAACTCATATTTTTACTCTAGGAAAGTGCGAAAACTTAATTAAATGTAAAGAAACATAAATATTACATAAACTGATGAAGATGCAAAAAAAAAAACTCAAAAGTTTAATTGTGATATCACTGAGCCTGGATGAGTTTTTATAGTGGTAAATGAGGGCTTATATAGGGTTCGTGGAGGATATGTGATTTGCTAAAAGTTTGGTGGTTTTAAACCTTGGTAAGGTTAGGTTTAACCATCGTACTATGTGGGGGGACATGGGTACCATGGGAAACCCATATGGTACAATTGCCTGGGGGCAGTCACCTGGACAAAATCAGCAGAGGGTAAAGTGGTAATAAGTTTGGGTTTGAGTTGCATCCTTAGGTAGTTTATATGTTAGTTTTAGGGACCTTTATGCTAATTTTGGAAAGTTTAAAGGGCTTTAGATGCATTTTCTCAAACTTCTGAGATCAATTCATAATATTAGTATCAAGTATATGGAGTTTAATTAAATTTTGGGTTCAAGTTTGGTTTTAATTGGTAGGATAAGGTGCAAATACTAGCATAATTATTGTTTAGGGCCATTTTGGTAATTTGATAAAAGTCTATGGGATACCTAGGAAATTTTTAAATTTTAAGTGATTGTTTTCATATTTTTGGTGAGTGGTTGCACTTTAGCATCTCAAAATTATACCTTGGAACTCAGAATTAGGCTAAGATCCCCGTATTGGTCGTATACAATCGTTAGTCCCTCAAAATTAGACCTTGGCCCTCAAAATTAGGCCATGACCCTCCGTGTATTGGTCTCGTACACTCTTTTTATTGTCAAAATCATACCATTGCCCTCACGATTAGGCTAAGATCCCTTTATTGATTGCATACTCTCTCTAGGTCCTCATAATTAAATCTTGGACCTCAGAATTAGGTCACAACTCCCATATTGGTCACACACTCTTTAGCTCCTCAGAATTAGGCTACAATTTTCACACAACCTTTGGACCTCATAATATCTGTATCTGTTAATATTATTTATTATACACAACTTATTCTTATCAAGAATTTATTTTAAAAATTCCTAAATATTAACAAAAATATTTTTTTACTCAACACTAAAATAAAATGTTATATTAAATATGAGTATTGAAATGTAGAGAATAAAACTTTAGGAATGATTGAAAACAAGTGCTAACATTTAATATGTACTAAGTGACCCTTCATTGACATTATTGGGTCTCAACTACATTACACTGGCAAGACCACTATCTAGGAGTGGTTGTGGGTTGTGAATATTTCAACCATATGGGACAATATCGAGACAACCAATGTAAAATAGATGCATAGTGTAAGCTGGTATTAAAGATAAGAGACAAAGTGATATAATTTTCTTTATTGTACTCATACACTAAATAGTTAATGGTTTAAATTATTTCCATATAATCATACAAATAGTTAAATTATATATATATATATATATATATATATATATATATATATATATATATATATATATATACTAGGGTATGCCCGTGCTTGAAGGCACGCTAATAATTTTGAAAAGTATAAAGCCGTGTATAATTTAAGTCAAAAAAGTTTTCTTTTACAATTTAGAAAATTTGGGTAAAGTTACTCCGTTTATAGGACTATCCACCATGTGTAAGAAATGAAACAATACTACTAACAGATATATACAAAGCATATAACAAAAATTAAATGTTTAAGACCTATGAATCCTATAGAAGAAAAGGGACATTCATTGATATGTACAAAGCATAGAACAAAAGGTTTTCATTACAATTACATTAACAAAAAATGTACTATGAAATGGATAATTTTAAGTAACAAAATAATAACACTTTAATTTAAATAAATAAAAAGTGTACTCGCAAAAGACTGCACTTTGAGGTCGTCCGACTTCATGGTGAGTGAGGTTCAATTCATGAGCCACTTTTGGGGTATCATGTAAACTGATGGGTTGAAGATTTTTTTCGGTGCTTAGTAACTGCACCAGTGGAACTTCATTTAGCCGGTTAATTTTTCCTACAACAACGCTGTCATCTATCCACATACATCATTTGGCTGTTTGATTTTGGCTAAAACAACGTTGCCCACAAATAGACTTCATTTAGCTAGTTGATTTCGCCTACATCTTTCCATTTCAGATTGTCCAGGACCCCTCTTCTTTCTCTATGCCCATTGACTTAGTTGTCTTCCGCTGACAGGACTCGTGAGCCCACTTGTCATCATTTTTAAAAGAATCACTATGAAAGTGATAGTGTACAATAAAAAGAGGTGAGTAAATATGATATGGTAAAACAGAGAACAAAGTTGTTGTTCAATTGGTAAACCGAAAAGACCACGTTAATTCCATAGTTAAGTAATCATATAACATTCATTTTAATCAAGCAGTAGCATACCAATAAAAAGTACAGACATAAAAATAAAGTCATATTTTCTTAAATAACTAACTATAGAGGCTCTTGGGTGAAAAATACTCACAAAGGTATGTTGGTTGTATTATTCATATAGTCCATTAACTAATAAAAAATGCAATTGGAGTGTAAAATGTACCATTTTGAACAACCATCTCACATACGTTATCTTTGAGTATAGTAAGGGCTCAATGAGTAAACGAACATCAAAATTAGGATCTATATAATACGGAGCACCCTTTCCCCATAATAGTAAAACACAAATGTGTTAAGCTTGAAATATATACTCTATAAATACAACAATGAATTATAAGCTCAGACCATAACAAAAAAAGGCACACAGTACATCATCAATCCAATAACCACCCAATCACCTAATTTAATAATATTTCATATGGACCTCCAGTACGAATATATCTTACCTTTTAAATGAAATCAGTGAGTTATAAATATTTCCAATTACCTGTATGTAGGACAGTTGTGAGAAATTGAGGTTCAATGTTGGAGCGACTGAATGCTGCAACTACCTAGACATAGGACAGTTGCATTGGGATGATAAGGATAATTCTTATGAGATGATTAAAACTAAATCTAGAAAACATAAATATTTACTAATTAAGTCATTTAATAAGCATATATCAGTAGAAAATAACTAATGTTCACATTTATCCATCCTCGAACTCGCTAAAACAAACACCCCAATGTAATTAAGCTAGTGGCCAAAGTCAGTGCCTGTGTCTGAACCCTTAAAATTATTATTTTCCTTGATATCAACTAATCTGGTGGCAAACCTATGAGTCAATAGAAGGCATAAATTTGATCAGTAATGTGATTTTTTTTTATTGCATAAGAATTATATTTTATCTGATGATATAACATTGCCAACTACCTACATCATTACTTTTGTGCCTTTTTTGTGCAACTACCTACATAAGAATTATATTTACTGCAACAACCTACATCATTGTTTTTTGTTTGAGTGCCATTTTGATCAATATATTCATCATCATTACAACAGTTGGCAATGCTATATCAATGTTGATTAAATAAGATGATCAGGGAAATAGGTACCAAAGTACAAAATGTATTTCACAGTTACGATATGATTATAGAAGTAGTGTGCACACATAATATAAGTCTCTCACCTTCTTATTTTTTACAATTATGTTAGAAGAGAATGGTTAAAATAAATTTAGTTCATAACTTCCGGAATATTTAACTCTGAAATCTCAACAAACATCTTATATGCAAAAGCTTGCAATCGTAACAAATTTCTTTAAAATTCTTACATCATCACAGATGAGCAACACCGAAATAGTAGCAAGGAGAAAAGAAAACAAACAATTAATAATATGGAAAATGTTAAAAGGTATTACTGAGATTGAGAATTCGCTTGCCCGTAAAGGCATGAAATGTACTGTAACACATAATTCAATTGCATAAATCTGCCCTATTAAAAGTCTATAACAATGCGGCAACCTTAGTTCTACACAAACTTCTCTTTACATAGATCCCAAGCATTCCTAAATCTATCCAACTGCGAATCTGTAATGCTCGTGTTTGCGTATAATATTTGTACCCAATCATCCCAAGTAGACTTTAATAGGTTCAAGAATTCTGAAACTTGAGGCAACATTACAGATTTGTAGAAATCATGAGTTGTTTTGATAATTTCTTCAGATTCGATCAATGTCAGCATTTAGGGTCTAGTGACATTGCCTGGTCGATTTCTCAGCACCAAATTGTTACCTCTCAGAATCAAAATCTCTGATAGAGCAAGTGGTAGGACAATCGACATGAATTTTTTCAGGGAAAACTCGAGTACATCTCTCAGGAGTAATTCGCGCTTTATTGCCACCGTCGTTCCTACCATTTGCAGATTTGATGCAACATGAACGACTCGCCGCAGATGGAGATCTCTATATAATTCATCTTGTGCAACTTCTCAAGATTTTTGCAAGAACAGTGAAAAATATTTCTGATATGGGAAGCAGTAATTTTGTCTGTATCATCAGGTTCATGAAAAAGCAATGGTGATGAATAAAAAAAGGACACTCAAACATAAAGGTCAATTAAAAATATTTTTTATATTATACATGATTCTTGGAATATAACTGGTTTAACCTCTTGTCAGCTGTTGTAATGCTTGTCTCCATAGAAAATTTGATTGTAGCGCAGCAACGCTTGCCGCATTTGAACAACCTAAATACAACAAAGATGTTTGTCATTAATACATAGAAAACTCCTATTGTCATCTCTACAACAATCTAATCCCTCAATAAAAAAAGTATCTTCACCACCTCAGCGACGTGAAAGAGAGATCGAGTGTCTTCATTCCTTAGAGAGAGACATATACACAAAACTAAATATAACCTGCAAATATAGAAATTAAATGCACTGTTATTTAACATTGGAACAAAGTGTAATAAAATCATAATAACCAAAATAAATATATAATAATAATAACCATATGTTATAACAGTATATCATTCGTAACTTTGAAGGACCTCTTCTTGTAGAGTGCCCCTTATCTCTTCAAATGCTTTTGCTCGTCTAGAGAAATTACTGCTATATTCTTATTATCATCAGCTTTAGCATATTTTAGAATTCCAACAAAACTCAACAAAGAAACACATATTTTATAAGTCCAATAATATAATTTTAGCATTGTTGTTGTGCTTGTCTTAAAACTGGAATCGTATTAGATAAGGGGAGAGTAATACGAAAACAACCGCCCAACTGTTTTAAAGCAGGAATGAAAATTTTCTTGTTCCTACCAAATAAAAAATTAAAACATAGATTTAATGAAAAGGAAAGATAGGAAACATACATCTTTGAAGCATATATTTGGTATATTTGGTACTGACATCATAATATTTGGTACAAACCTTGTAGATGTTATACTTGCAAGAATATTGAATATTGGATATAAGGTGTACATAAGTAAAGCTACTAACAGAAGTAAATGCATTGACAATTAGAGTTAATACATTGACAATCAAACATTGAATAAACAATTCAGTATGTTTCTACCAAATGTTTCGCACCAGTGAAGGCATAATACATGTGTTTCAAAAGAAATTTCCTTTAGTCAATGATTATCAACACATGTTTTCTTTGATCTAGTGAATAAATATGCGTCTAAAAACTAACTGCATTCATAAAGTTAACGACCATGGTGGAATAGATAAATATGGGGCCGAACCAACATAAATTTGATTAAAAATGGCAATAGCAAGTGAAAAGCAGGTAGCTTCGGTACGTCCGTGAAATGTAACCATCTGGTGCATCCAACCAAATCTGTTACGGAATTTACCATCAATGAAACTGATTATTACGACATTAGCCACGTCAAGCGGTTCAATTTTCCATTAGTTGTCGCTCCACTTCGCGTAAAAGGAAATTATGTGCCCTGCAAGAATTTATCAAGGAGTCAAAAGCAATACACATAATTAGGTAAATTTTACAATGAGATAGTTACCAATCATGAACCAAAAACTTCACCCAAGAAACGGGTATAAAAAAGTAAAGTATTCATAATCTTTCAAATAAAATAACCATAAAGAAACAGAGGAAGAGGTAGAGAAACTTTCCACCTTCAACTCTTATTTGGTTGAATCACATAATGGCTACTGATTTAGCATTTTGATTTGGAAAGAAAAGAAATTTGGTAAGAACCACACAATCACGAAAATGTAACGTGAAGATTCCTCAATTCATGGATCAGTTTGAGGAAAATGAAACGGAACAGCAAAGCCTCCTTCAACATACCAAAACCTCCACTGAAGGCTATGTCGGAGGGGGAAACAACACAATTCTGAATAGTGGTATTCTATTGCCTCGTAAAAGGCTTCTTCAATATACCAGAGTTATCAAGAAACTTTGTCCACATTTTCACAAAATAAAACCCCGACAATAAAGAATAAGAATCCTGTAGCAAAGAATAAAAAAGCAAAATTAGAAATAGTGACTGGATCTTTAAAGATGATGAGTACTTTATCGAGGAAATCAATTGGAATTTCGTGGGGATTTATAATATGAGGCTTGGATTTTAATGACCCCTCGGTTGGTGGCAACATTCAAAATGGGTGCATTGTCGTTCTCTATAAACGGTTTAGGAACACTATAAACTTGGTGTCGATTTGTTCCCTTACTTCAAATCATATTTCACTTATGAAGAGCGTCAGAAATCTGTGTCATTACATTGTGCGATAAGGGTAAAACTAAATCAATTAGATAACACACAAATAAGTTACTGAACAAACAACATATAATACCGGTTATAATATAAAAATTTAGGCAGTTACCTTTATGACAAATATTACTTGGGTCTTTTACTTTAAAAGTTAGGGCTGAATGTTTGATCACACACGAAACATCCAAGTTTTTTCTATTTAGTGATGAGTCACTGAAAAATGCTACCTTTATACTGAATATAAAAAGCATCACAGAAAATGTCACCATCTAAAAAATCATCACTGAAAGTCTCAATCAAACTAATGAGAATTTTGGATCGTAACCAAGTCTATTAACGAACAAACACCCATTCATACCTATTGGGGTCAGCTTGTATGCTGTTAATGAGCAGGACCCCGGAGTAAAACTACATGTCGGGATAATGCACTTCTCACTATCCAATTATCCGGTACCACATTCACATTTTTGTACAATGTAATATGTCTTTAATACACTCATATTTTCCTGGGTAAAAAAAAAGAGAATCAAGAATGATAGATATTTACCTGGTACAACACTAACAAACCAAAAAGCGGTGTAGAGAGAATAGCGAGCGATATCAGAAGAATCTCAAGAATGAAAAGTTAATGAACTAAGATGACTAAAGAATTGAATAAAATCGGTTTAAAGAAACCCTCAATCGAAGGAAGAAACAATCCCACACACCACCACCACCTACTCTCTTACAAAACGACGAAACCCTCAATCGAAGGAAGAAAAAAAATATAGAAGAATAATAAGAGGAAAATAGAGATATACCTGTTACATAACAATGGCGTTGGTGCCATTCGGAAATTAATTCAAGCCTATCACTTAGGGACCTTAGTCCTGGTGCTCTGCCATTGAACTACCCGATAAAAGTCTTCGATTTCATTACTCCGTCGATGTAATATTAACAGGTTCAATTCCGAACTTAGATCTTCTCACTCATATTACTGCATTCCTCACCAGACATCTTCTGTGGTTACCTTGCATGGCTAGTTGTTTGTGCGTGTACCATTTGAGTAGTCAAATTTGTAGATTTTCATAAATGCAGCGCAGTCATGAAGCGTAGGGTTCGCTTGTGCAAGCAAAGCTTAAATTCTGTAATTCACAGTCATAAACTAAATATGGCACATGCATTTCCAACTGAATACTACAAAGCTATTGGATTTGCAACATTAAAAGTCATTGATTTCATTGAAAAAGTAAGATACAACTATGGGGAATTTACTACGGGGTCACTGATTCGATAACTATAACATTTTAGTTATATATTTTGTGTGTAAGTAACAGTTCTTTTGTTAACAATCTATATGTATTCAACTATGGGAATGGAGCTTCTAAGAGCTTCTAAGTTCTTTCAAAAACGATTACTCCACTGGTGAACAAATATAACCAAAATGAAATAACAATAGATTAAACAATTAATTTCAATGCTTTTGTAGACATTATTATGATGTTAAAAATTCACTATGGAAAAAACACAACCTAGACAAATGTGAACTATATATAAAAAGGAGGTCAATAGTACTGGGGCATATCCAATTTGTTTGATAGCAATATTAACTTAGAAAGGGTTTAAAACTCCCAAAACAGTACTGGCATAACATCGTTAAAAAATATCAATATCCCATTCAACTAATTATGAACTCCACCATGGTCTACATTATCACCCCTATCAAAATCGGAGAATCTCATATAGCCTTTACGAATCTCATGCAGTTTGCGAAATCTCAAAATCTCAAAATCATGCCTTTATCACAACATCATGTAGATTTGAATTTTTATTTACAAAAATTAAAAAATTGAATTCACACACCCAACAAAATAAACAGGAAAAGAGAGAGCAAAGAATGTAGAGATTATACCCTTACATAGCATGAACCCCTCAACCCAGAAAAGAAAATAAAAACTCTAATTAGTACCTGAATAACAAAAATAGAATGAAATAGAATGAAAACACCACAAACTTCTCTTCTATTTGAAACCTAAAATTAAAAACTATGAAACTTACCTAAGAGGAGCGGAGGCATAGAGAAGAGCGGCGACATGGATTCAAGTGTGGCGGCGGCTCAAGCAATGGGGAGATGGTGGGAGAAGGGTTTCAGGTAGGGGTTTTTTGGGCTTGCTGATGAGAGAACGGGAGAGAATGGGAGAATGAGAGGTTTGTGTGAGAAATGAGTGAGGGTCTAAACAAACTAATGAAGTGATTTTGATGAAAATACCCCCAATTTTGAATTTAAGTCTAAATTTGGTAAGTAAAAAAATAAGGGGAAACCAAAGAACTGAGGGCAAAAGAGGAAGTACAAAAAAATCATATAGATGACATCATACTTGAAGCTTATGACATACATAATTTTCCTACTTTATTATTATTATTATTATATATATATATATATATACACACACGAATATCTGGAATGGATATCCGTAAATATGGATAATTTTCTTTGAATGCGGGTTATCTGTGACGAATAAATTAGTATTCGTATCAGTATCCGCTTTTTTTGGCTATTTAAAAGTGGTATCCAAACCCACTCGTTTAGATTTCTATTCGGATAAAAGTCCGCAAAAAATGGATTTGAATGCCGAAAGGATTCAAATTTTTTAATATCCCTTTACACCCCTAATTCTACCTTTTTAGTATTTTATATACTCTCAAATCTATTTTCATTAAAAAAAATGTGTTTAAGCCATAATTCCTAATTTAATGTGTTATCACACATTTTCCATGCTTTCACCACATTTAAACTTATTTTACGAAATCAAGAGACACCCCAAATTTGATTATGATTTAGACCCCCACCCTTGTTCATTATGAGAACTACATGGACTTTAATGCTTTTTTAGGGCTATGTAGACCTCTCCAAATTACATTTGGGATTTAAGTTCATTTTTATCCATTTCTTTTAGTTTATTCTATATTTTATAATTTTACTCTTGTAGTTGTACATTTTACCCATGTAGTTAGTTTTATTACTGTTATTACGATTTTAGCGGTCACACATATGCATACTCATTTCTCGTAGTGAGATTACAATTTCAAGACGTCTCTCATATTTATAGTCATTTTATATATTTCTTTTATCATGTTACTCATGTATAGTTAGTTTATTCTTCTTTCAAGCGATCATGTTCATGCGTACTCACTCTTTCTATAATGAGGTTATGATTTCGATACTTCGTCCACATCTTTATCTTCTTAGGAGGGTTCATACCTGATCGAGGGTGAAAAGCGGCGCGCATCAAAGCGTTGATCGTTGTTTTCTGTTCACCGCCTCAATACAAAAACCTAAATTACGACTGCACTTGCGATACAAGTGTAGTAGTAAGTCGGGTATCGAAAATCCAAATAGAGGAGTTACTAGAATTTATAAGGTTTAGTATTCCTAAATAAAAGTGCAAAAGATAATTATACACAAAAAGGAAAAGATGCAAAAAGGTAAAGTATTAATCTAGGCGTGGAAAAATAAAGCTAGATTAACAAAGCGGGTAAAAATTATAGGTTGCGTCGAATATCCCTCACCCGAGTTAATTAGTATAAATGGTTACATGGGTCAACGAGTTATTACGAATGCGTCTCGTTTCGATAGTTAATTAAATCAAGAGTTATCACACCCCTAAATTCGCATAAAAGTCTAATATGATTTTCACGTCAACAAATACCCTAGAAATTACGCACGCAAGGTCGTAAGCACGGAGCATACATGATATACCCCATCAAATCTCATAGGCATAATAACTAGGACAACGCACTCGAAATAGACCCGTAAACTCCATCACCAAAGCAAAGCAACATGTCAACCCGAAATGAGTTCAATTCAACACAACCTAGACTAATTTAGCTAGAAAGCATATTAAAAACGCGATAAATGAAACGCAATAAATAAATGCGATAAAACTACACTAGAAAGCAAGTAAATGAAAGCATATAAACCTAATTGTGAAAGCATGTAAACTAACTACAAAGCAAGAATTAAAGGAAGACAAACTAAATTAGAAAGCTTACATACATCAAAGTGGGTAAAACACCCAAAGGAATTGGAGAGTAGGGCAAAGCTCTCAAGACAAACCCTAAAACTAATGTGAAATGTAAGATATTTCTCTCAAATGAGAGAAATGAGTATTTATACAAACCCACCAAAATGGCAAACATGTAAATAGAATGGCTGAGAAAAACAGGGGATCGATCGATCGATCGATGAAATATCTGCCCACTGTAAAGCTCTAAGAAAGAAAACTGAAGAATCGATCTATCGATCCATTTGATCAAGAAGGTCTTAGCCAAGCAGCCTCCTGTTTTGGTGTAGTTGGAAATCCCTTCCGTTAAAATTGTTGTAACTTCTTCGTTGGGGATCGGATTCGCACATCATTCGCAGCCACGCGAAGCTTGCAATGAGGGATACAACTTTCGTGTAGATGTTGGGCTAGGTGACCAAGCTTAAATGACCGAATTGCCCTTGAACGTGCGATTGCGTACGAAAATTAGCCGGAATGCATCCGAACTTCACACTTAGCATCCACATACCTATAAAATCTCAATTAATCCCTGCAAAGCATGTTAACATAAAAATTCGAGGTTGTCTGGTTAACGAGCATAAATATAGGGAATAAGATACCCGAAGGGGCTAAAATGCATAGGTTCGAGGGTTAAAATACACAATATTTGTATTAAATCACACCCCCTTACTTACTCATTTCTAGTCCCTAACAATGAAACAGGATACAACAAGAACTACAAGCAAACCAAAAGCAGGATACAAGTGAAAAATGGGAAAAAACAATAAAAATATAAGGCCACTTTCGCGGGTGATTCGATTGTATTTAGAGTATGCAATAAGTCGTTAAACCCCTAGGTTACCCTAGTGGATGAGTGTCGTCTCATGAAGGTTTTCAGGGATGAAACCCACAAACATCATATGGTTTCCTCAAAATAAGCCCAAACCAACTTGCGACAAGCCCAACAATAACGAAAAAAGATTTCATACACATTATTAGCAAAATGAACGAATTCAAACAAAAGTCTGAATCATTAACATTATAGAAAACACCTCATAGAATTGAAACCTTAAAATGTGGGAGGGGAGCAAGCACATGCAAAGTGTGATTTGGCAAAAACTTATATAAACCGGATAGTAAATAAAGCAAGCATATATTCAATCCTCACGGGCATTACACTCATCAAGTGAATTCACTCGAAACAGGGAGGTAACACACGGAACATGCGGGCATAAAGAGTAAATGGAAATGGAAACTAGGCCGCACATATGTCACAATTGAAGAACGCTATATATGAAATTAAAAATTATAATCTCAATGAAAGATACCGCTCATTAAAGGAGGCGAAATGTATTTTCACAGATTATCAAAACTATTTAAACATTTGAATTACATCTACTTAAGATCACATAGGACTTTAATAGGGTTGTAATGTAGGTTTTTCTAGGGTACGAAACGAAGGATATGTATGTACGGGTTTAAAGTGTTCGGAAATGAAAACTCGGGATAATGGGAAGAATGCGAGCAAAATCAAAATTGGAAAATAAGTTCCAAGCAAGCATTACATATATCAATCGAGAGAGAAATCAAAGCCTATTGAATCACTATAAACAATACATACAAATTTCTCTTTCTCTTTCTTTTCTTCTTTTTCTCACTTTTTCTTTTGTTTTCTACTTTTCTCTTTTTCACTTCTTTCACCATTCTTTTCTCATTATTTTCATGCTCAAATTGCAACCACAATACATTAACATCATTCAATCCCAAGTAAAATTCCAAACAAAGGCATGTAAGGTAATATGTATGGTGTATAACTCCAATTTGGAGTTGTTTATGGGATTTTGGGTAATGAAACGAAAGGCTAGTATTTAGGCTCAAATGGGTTGACTAGGGAACATATAAAAGGTGAGATCAAGGTCATAAGGGTGATATACAAAGATGGCCTATGATAATTTCATAAAGTTTACGTAATTTTCGAGTCAAAACAATATATGAAAATCATGCTCAAGTAACACATTTCAAGTATGAACTCAATTAATGAACGATCATATGAAAGAATAGAGAGATCACCAACGACTATAACGTTTTCAATGAGTAAAGAATAGTGTATACACTCACAAACGACGAAAGGTACAAAGCTTACTCGGTGTAAGTATATACAATGCAACAAAAGATTATCGAGTTATAAAAATCTTAAACCAAATCAATAAAGCAAGAAAAGTGCATGTGCGCATGGGATAAAGTTTAATTCATGAAGTCATTCATAATATCAATGATTGAGTACTAAAGTTTAATTCTAAAATCGAGAACATGCATCATTGGGTTATCAATTGGATTGGGAAATTATTGAAATTTATCATTGGAAATAAAGGCAAAACGCCCAATAAAGGAGAAAAAAGAAAGAAAAATCTTTTTGGAATTTTTGAATTTTTCTAAGAAAAGTATACTAAGTAACTATTATGTGAGCAAAAATATGGACTAAATAAAGAAATGGATAGAATATCCCACACCCCCTAACTTAAAACCTGGCATTGTCCTCAATGTGAATTAAGAACCAAGTTAAAGAGAGGAAAAGAGCGATATTACCCAAAATTGGAGCGATCCCCATAAGAACAAGTCCAAAGAATCTACAAAACAAGTTAGTACCGAGCATAGAAAAAACAAATAACAAAAATTAAACTAATTACACTAGACTAAATTAAAAGAAAGAAAAAGAAAGAAAGAAAGAAAGAAAAAGCTAACTATATACAGCCTACTATTTAGGCTTCACACTAACTGTACACTGGAAGTCTAAATAGTTGAGGGTCCACCATGAAAACGATTTGACTTTGGAGGATAACTGGTGTACTCTCACTCTCAAGCATGCCTTCCGAAAAATATAAATTCCGTTTGAACAACGGAAGGCATGTATAAGGCGTAAGAAAGGAACCATCATCAATTAAAAAATTTGGAGGGACGATGGGGGATTTGGATTGAACGGATGACAAAAACATGTGGGGACCGAGAAAAACCGAATATCCTCCCAAGGATTTTGAAATTGGAGTGGGAGGTGGCGCACACGAAGGCAAAGATGCGATCATGGAAGGCGACTCAAGCAAGTACTCCTCATCGGCGAAAAGGTTTAAAACATTAAAGTTTGAAACCAAATCACCGGGTACTTGTGACGGTGTGATGACAGAAAATGAAAATGGGGAGGAAAGAAAATCAAACTTATGAGATGAATCATCATCGCTTGAAGATTGAGTTTCGAAAGAAATAAGATCATTTTCAATGAAATATTATCCTTTAGGGGCCAAAGAAGAAATCATTTCATTGCAAATAGATATTACGTCATTTTCATCCTCACTTTCAATATCTATTACGCAATGGGCAAAGTCAAGAATGGTTTATTCCAAAGTAGGTACAAAATCCTCATTTGTTTCAAAACATTCCTCGACTTCAAAAGTCTTGAAAGAAAAATCGTCGTCGGATTCAAATAATAAATCTAATTCATGTTCCCACAAACGATTTTCTTCCCGATATTGATTTTCAATTTTCTCATTCTCAAGCATACACAAGCCCTCGCCAAAAGTCATAGGCCGAGGCGCGGATTCTTGAAAATGCGAACTTTGAAAATTATCATCGAACTTAAACTTAAACTCATTATTATCGAAATTTTGAAAACTATCGCAATTCGTTTCAAAATTCCTATTATAAGGAATTAAAGGCCCAAAATCATTATCATCATCATCAAAATTTCAATAACCTAAGTTTTGACTTTCTTTATACTCGCCCAAAGTCATATTTAAATTTTTAATTTTTTGGGACTCTAAGTATTGACCGAAAGTCAACGGATAACGGGAATTTTGAGAATTATAAAAATGATTACCGAAAGAATTGGAATAAGACATTCTTACCCAAAAAATGGCTCAAAGTGGCGAATTCCACAAAGTAGATGTGTGCGGGAAATTCAAGCGTTTCTTGGCGCTCAAATGTAGAAGTCCTACGAAAATGTTAAATAATACAAATAGAAAGAAAATATTACGAAATACTAAATCAAATAAATTCTAAAACAAACAAGTCCCCGACAACAGTGCCATTTTGATCGAGGGTGAAAAGCGACGGGCGTTAAAGCGTCGATCGTTGTTTTCTGTTCACCGCCTCAATACAAAAACCTAAATTACGACTCCACTTGCGATACAAGTGTAGCGGTAAGTCGGGTATCGAAAATCCACATAGCCGAGTTGCTAGAATTTATAAGGTTTAGTATTCCTAAATAAAAGTGCAAAAGATAATTATACACAAAAAGAAAAAGATGCAAAAAGGGAAAGTATTAATCTAGGCGTGAGAAAATAAAGCTAGATTAACAAAGTGGGTAAAAACTATAGGTTGCGTCGAATATCCCTCACCCGAGTTATTTAGTATAAAATGGTTACATGGGTCGACGAGTTATTACGAATGCGTCTCGTTTCGACAGTTAATTAAATCAAGAGTTGTCATACCCCTAAATTCGCATAAAAGTCTAATATGATTTTGGCGTCAATAAATACCCTGAAAATTATGCACGCAAGGTCGTAAGCACGGAGCATACATGATATACCCCGTCAAATCTCATAGGCGTAATAACTAGGACAATGCACTTGAAATAGACCCGTAAACTCCATCACCAAATCAAAGCAACATGTCAACCCGAAATGAGTTCAATCCGACACAACCTAGACTAATTTAGCTAGAAAGCATATTAAAAACGCGGTAAATGAAACTCAATAAATAAACGCGATAAAACTACACTAGAAAGCAAGTAAATGAAAGCATGTAAACCTAATTATGAAAGCATGTAAACTAACTACAAAGCAAGAATTAAAGGAAGACAAACTAAATTAGAAAGCTTACATACATCAAAGTGGATAAAACACCCAAAGGAATTGGAGAGTTGGGCAAAGCTCTCAAGAAAAACCCTAAAACTAATGTGAAATGTAAGACATTTCTCTCAAATGAGAGAAATGAGTATTTATACAAACCCCCCAAAATGGCAAACTTGTAAATAGAGTGGCTGAGAAAATAGGGGATCGATCGATCGATACGTTTGATCGATCGATCGATCGATCGATACCTTTAATCAATCGATCGATGAAATATCTTCCCACTGTAAAGCTCGAAGAAAGAAAACTGAAGGATCGATCAATCGATCCCTTTGATCGATCGATCGATCAAGCAGGTCTCAGCCAAGCAGCCTCCTGTTTTGGTGTAGTTGGAAATCTCTTCCGCTAAAATCGCCGTAACTTCTTCGTTAGGAATCGGATTCACGCACCGTTCGCGGCCACGCGAAGCTTGGGAGGAGGGCTACAACTTCTGAGAGATGATGGGGTGCCCAAGCTATGAAATGATCGAATTGCCCTTGAACGAGCGATTGCATACGAAAATTAGCCGGAATGCGTCCGAACTTCACACTTAGCATCCAAATACCTATAAAAGCTCAATTAACCCCTGCAAAGCATGTTAACATAGAAATCCGAGGTTGTCTGGTTAACGAGCATAAATATAGGGAATAAGATACCTGAGGGGGCTAAAATGCGTATGTTCGAGGGATGAAATACGCAATATTTGCGTATAATCAATACCCATCTTTTTCCATGATGTGTATATGTTCATTATGTTCTTAACATACATTTTCACATCCATGTATGTATCCATCTTTACTTCACCCTTTTCCACCTTAAACACAACACATTTTTCACGAACACATATATTCATGCATTATGGAGACAGAGAATATATTGTAGAGCCCATAAGAAGCTGAAAGGGCAGAGAGGGTACCTAACACCTTACCACTCCATAACATAGTCTTTGCTCCCATGTCTTATTTATTTTCTCATGAAGTAGTTGTATTTTATCTATCCCTTTTAAGGCGGTTCCCTATTTTTCCTGTTTTGAGTAAAATAGACCGGCAACTCCGATCTATACATATTCGCACACCTCATATCACCAATGAAGGTCATTTATGCCCTTTGTCACATCTCGAGCGCCTCCCTCTGCGCGCTCCGATGGGGTTGGGATGGCCACAGAGGGAGAGGAGGGGGTGGTTGTGAGAGTAATGACGAAAGTGAATAAGATGAAGGTTATGAGAGTGATGAGTGGAGGGAGGTAAGGGATGGAGGTTGTGCCTATTTGCTGCTAAGGACATGAGGGAGGAAAGGAAATGTTAATTTTTTTTAGTTTTAGGGTTAACTTCTAAGTTTTAAAAAGTCAAATGGGTAACTTACTAAATGTAATGTGTTGGGACATTAATGATTTTAACAACTTTCAAGAGTGGTTCTTCTTCCAATTGTTCTCAAGTCTTACAGTTTCTTACTATTGATCCTCCAAAACCTCAACAATTTATCATGACTTTTATATGCTGGTAAAGACCTAGAATTCCTCCCTCAAATTAAATACTGATGGAGCTTGTGGCAAAAATATTAATATGAGAATTGGTGTTGTTTTAAGAGATGAAAAGGGCAATTTCATTTGGGGATTATCTATCGATATGGAGGTTGGTTCAAGTATCTTGGCAGAGGTGTTGGCATTGAAGGAAGGCATTTACTATGTGGCCTCATTTTATGGGGATAAAATTAAAGTTGAATCTGACTCCAAGATTACTTTAACTTCATTAATAACGATCTTTCTCCTTCATGGATTACCCGAGGATGCTAAAGGAAATTCAAATCCTTTCTTCCAATAGGAACTTCACTCTCACTCACATTTTTAGATAAACTAACCATGTTGCAGACCTCCTGTCTAAACATGATCTTTCTTCTAAGAACAATTCTAAGTTTCATTTTTTTGTAGATCTTCCTAGCAAGATAAAAGGAGCTGTTAAGTTAGATGCTAGTAGCCTTCCTTACATTAGATGTTCCAAAATGAAATAGTTGTGATTCTTGATGTCCTAGACACCTAGAGAGGGCTATTCTCTCTAAATCCTAATAAAACCTAGGGAATCTTCCTCTTTATTAAAAAAAAAAGAATAATGGGTCTAAAAGGTTCAAATGGGGTTGATAATGGTTCCAAACGAAGTTTATATTGTGTCTTCAATTGGGTTTATTCGTGTCTAATTCGGGTCAATTTCTTGTCAATGATTGAAAACAAACACCACCCCAATATATGAGGGACCAAGTTAGTCCCTCCACGTGTGCTTTGTGTAATGTAATTGCTTCTTTCGAGGGGCATAAAATCCCTTGTAGGTTTGCATTGTACCTCATGTGTGAGTGACCCAAATGTTTTCTAACCACCCTATGATATTGTCATGCCTATATTTTTGGATAACCAAATATCAAACCAAGAACAACCCTTGATGAATGCTCGACCACCTAACTATGGGGTCTGAGAAACACCAATTAAAAAAAAAATATTGAATTGAAACCATGTAAATGAAATTCCCCATTTAACTAAGCATAGTTTAAGTTTTTGTATAATTGTTTTAAGAAAATAACTTTATTGATTAACTTGAATAGAACAACAAATATTTCAATTTTTAAAACTATTTCACTTTTACGGTTCACTTAAATTATAAATTCTTTTTACAAAATACTGGACATAGTAACTACACGTACCCCTAAAATAATTATGCAACAAAAAACTAAGAACTGTTGACGTCCCAGTCTTGATCGGTTGAAAATCAAACACTGTCACACTAACATTTCAAGTCAAATCATTTTAGTTAAATTTACTCACGACGCAAGCATAAGACAAGAACAGTTCTGCAGGACCGAGACGAGTGGTGGTTTTAAGGAGATGTGAATGGAAGTTTCTTATCTATTTTTCCATGTCTAACTTACCATAATTCATGATATATGCATGAGAGAGGAGCCTCCTTCATAAAATAAGTTAGTATTATCCCCCTCACCCTACAACAAAATAGCGTTAGAAACACAATCTGTCTAGTTTCGGTATTTCTTCATTTAGAGGCCCTAAACAATTTTTAAGCTTTTGTCAAAATAAGAAAGTTGTAGAAAATCAAGTTTAGTTTGCAACTATAATTTTATTTTCTGTGTTAAATACAATTTTGATAAAAATTTGCGTTTGACAACCTGTTTTTAAACACTGAATTGAATTATAATATTTATGTATTATAATTAAGTTTTTTAAAAAACAGGTTAAGAGTGTTTTATAACTTATGTTTTTTATTTTTCAACTCAGAATTATTCATTCTTAATATTTTAATGCATTTATACTTTAATATATAATATACTTACATAATACATTAATATGTATGTAATTTTTATCAATAAAAAATATATATGTCCTTGTATACAAAATTACGTATGGAATAATATAAAGGTAAATAATATTATCAATGAAAATATGATACTTTTATATAGTTTTATACATATAATATTAATGTATGGAATAAAATATTATCAATTCGTGTATGTATATAATTTTATAATGAATTATACATGCAATCTCATTATATAGACACACACACACACAACCTAAAAGATAAATATTTTAATAAACCTTAACAAACACCCCTCAACAATCCATTAATTTTAATTCATATGTTGTAATTGGTCCGCGCCAGCAGCAACGGACACGCATGTAGTGGGTAAGATGTGTGTATTAAAAAACACGCTTGTCATGCGTGTGTCTGTTGCCGCTGACGCGAACCAATTACAACATAAGAATTAAAATTAATGGGTTATTAAGGTGTTTTTTTTTGTTAAGGTCATTAAAATGTTCATCTTTTAGGTTCACTTTTGAACCTCTCCCTATATATATATATATATTAAACTCCCCAACATACCTCATTAAATTTACATAAAAAATACGTGATATTAAATGTACGTGTATATGATTTATGATGTTTGTATGTATGCATGTATCTATGTGTGTGTGTATATATGTATTCATTCATGTATTATGTATGTGTGAAAGTTTTATATATGTTATATATATATATATATATATATATACACTCATGTATAATATAAATAATTTTGTCAAATTTTCAAAAAACTGTATTTAAAAACAAGTGCACCAATAATTATAAGCACAAAAAACTGAATTTTAAAATTGTATTTAAAAATAGCGTTTAAATCGAATTTTCTAAATACAGAACTAAACGGGCCAACGTAATTACATATTCTTTTCTTTTTTTGTGTGTGGGGGTGTGGGGGGGAAAGAGGGGGGACGGTACCCCCAAATATTATTAGATCATAGGAAGATGGAATAGCCCCATCCTGGAGGCTTAAAAAATCAAATGAAAGATGACTTCATAGGATATGCACCATTACAAAGCTTAGAAGATAAATAATTTCAGACTTGAACAATAACTAAACTAATAAGAATCTTATCAAGACTATACAAGACACCCTAGCCTCTAATTCTTCTCAGATTTGGAACTCCTCTTTTCTCCATCTTCATCATCCCTTGAACTACCTTTGGGAGATCATCAAAGTCTTCAAATATCACCTTCCCATTCATAGCATCCTCCATATTTTCCAAGTAATCTGCGATTTGATTTCCTTATCTATAAGTATGGGAGAAAGAAATAGATTTCTGCAAGGTAAACGTTTTAATCTTCTTTTTAATAACCATAATCTCCAATGGGCATTTGGACTTTTTAAGTAGATCATCTATTAGATGTTTTGAATCAGATTCCACCACCACATCATAACACAACAGGTTTCTACATATATCAATACCCTTTAGGATAGCCAAGGCCTTTGCCATAACATTTAAAATAACCCCAAAGTATGTTGCAAAGCCTTTCAAAAACTCCCCTTTCTCATTTCTAAATATGCCCCCACCTCTACTCCTTCCAGGATTACTTTTTGAACTACCATCTATATTTAACTTTAGATGATTATGGGGCGGGAAATTCCAATACACCAGTTGCACTTCATCTTTTCTCAAGTTATTATGCATTCTACTAGTACGAAAACTTCATGCATCTCTAGATGATGGTTAATGGACTCAATAATAGCAGGAACAAATGGTTCAGAGAAGTTAAATCTTCCCTTATTCCTAGCCTTCCATAACTCCCAACATATGAGGTCTGGAACTATTAAATAACCTTGACCCACTGGATTATTATTTGATTGAGACCACCAAGCAAGCATTCTTCCTATAATGGAAGAATTATGCGGGGTAATCCCCAATTTCCCACTAAACAACTGTCAGATTTGCATAGCCATATCAGTGTATCCAAATAAATGGTCCATAGATTCCTCCTTGTGGGAGCTGCAACAATTATAATTGGATGGACCGCTTATACCAAGTTTCTTAATACCTTCATCAGTAGGAAGAATATTCTTCATAATTCTCCATGGCAAAAAGAAAATTTTAATAGGAATTTTCCTACTGCCAAATAAACTTTGAAGACCAAGAAGAGCTTTTAACTTGCCTAATAAAATTCCAAGTTGAAGCTAAATAGTGAACTATCCTTTCCAAATGATCTTGTCTTTGGCCCGACTGTTCAATTTTTAATGTTTACATACTTTAGCTACTTCTCTAAAGGGAAATAAGTTAATAATTTGCTAAATTCCCACTCCACATACTCATTTAATAAGGCTGCCAGATTTTCTTTGACAATATTGTAGCCTTGATTCGCCAACAAACCATCTCCAAACAGTTGTCTCGCCCTAAACTTTTGTGTCCCTTACCAAATTCCAAACCATATTAGTTTATGCTTCTTTTCTTCTCTTTATCATTCTTTTGCAACTATTAGAGCCACATAATTCATGATCTGAAATGGATGCTTGAGTCCGCAATACTTGCCTCTTATATAATCAGACGATAAGGATTTATTAGCTCAGAATGGCCACCACATTTTCATACTTAAGGCATCAACCCGTTCTTTCATAAATTTAAAATTCAGTCCACCTTCTTGAAAGGGGCAAAATTCCTTCCAGTTAGCCCAATAATGCTTTTGAGAACCCTATCTTTTACCCCAAAAGAAGTCTACCAACACTTTCTCAATGGAGTTTAAAATTTTTGAGGGGGATCAACTGAAGTTATGACATGGATGGGAATACTTTGAATAACATGTCTGATGGCAAAATGTTTCCTTTCCAACCTGTTAGCTTCTTTCTGACTTTATCTATAAGATTCTGCAAGTATATACACATCTTCCTCCAATATAAATGGGGCATCCCAAGTAGCTGAATGGGGTTTGTCTTAGATTCGTGTGAGTAATTTCTTGAATTTTCCTCCTCCTAATACTTGACAGGTATTTGGAGAACAAGAAACTTTTAGAGGTATTAAAATTTTGGCTTGAAGATGTTTCGTATAACCCTAAAATTGTTTTGATGTTATTTAAACTTCTACTAAAACCTGAAGTAAAAATAATTTGATCATCAGCAAATGCCATGTGGGAGACTTTGGGACAAGATAATGGGATTTAAAGCCTTTGTAAGTAGTATTCTCAGATAATTTGTTTAGTTTTATGCTCAAAGCCTCGGCACAGTTGATAAGTAAAGTTGCCTAATTCCATTTGAAGATTAGAAAACCCACACATTTCACCATTAATGATTATAGAGATGAACTTGTTAGAGACTAACCTCCAGATTCTATCAACCTAGTTTTAGAGAATCAAAACTGTCAGCACTTTAGTAATGAATAACCCGAAATTTTTTTTGCAAGACTTGTCTATTTCCAAATTTATAGCAACATTGCCTCCTTCATTTTTAGCATTCAACACAGAGAAAATCTCCTGAGTTGGAAGAATTTTTTCCCCAATCATTCTACTTTTCACAAAACCTGACTGATTTGGGGAGATGAGCTTTGGCAGCATAAGAGTCTAGAAACTAGAATTTTAGAAATAATGTCATTTGAAAATGAGCATAAGCTAATAGGCCTCATATCTTGAATGTTTCTGCATTCACCTTTTTAGAATTGAGGATAAGCAAAGTGGTAGTCTAAGATTTAGGAATCTCCATGCCATAGAATAAACCCTCTATATCTTTGTGAACATCCCTCCCATTGATCTCCCATGTTGAAGTGAAAAAACTTTCTATTAAAACCATCAATCCCAGCCACGTTGTCACCATTTAACTCTTTGACTACTGCATGAACTTCAACCATATCAGGATATTGGTCTAGAATTACATTATCTTGGTCTGTGATCACCTTTGGAATAATATTTATGAATTCCTCATCCACTTCTAGATGGATCCTTTCTTCAAATAAATTGGAGAAGTATTGAATAACCTCTACCTTAATCTCATCTTGATCCTCCAACCATCTACCATTGTCATCCTTAATTTTGTGGATAAAAAACATTTTTGCCTCACTGTAGCATGAAAAAATTTAGAATTATGTCTCCTTGGTTAGCCCACTTTATATTTGCTTTCTGCCTCCAGCAAAATTATTCGACCTTAACAATGCCATTATAGTCAGCTCTCTCTTTAGACCAAGCCATTCTATTGAGATCAGTTGAGGAGTTCTAAAACTCCTTTTCTTTTTGCAAAACTTCATCTTCAGCATCAATGACCATCTGAAACACATTCCTATGCACATTGCTTCACACCCTCAATTTCTTCCTCAATCATTTTAAATTTTCTGAAAGAGCATACATGGGGTTACCTTCTGCATAAGGAATTCAGGTTTCCCTCACTGTATCTAGAAATTTTGAATGCTTTATCCATAAATTTTAAAAGATAAATCTGTACTTGAATTTATCTCTACTAGAATGGATGGCAACTAGAAGGGGAGAGTGATTTTAGGACACTCTATTCAAGTGATCCACCGTGACTTTCTCAAAAAGGCTAATCCATTGATCATTAGCTAGTAGCCTATCTATTATTATCACCCATATACTTGCACTGGAGATCCTTTTATTTCACTAGGTAAGCATAGAACCATGATACCCCAAATCAATAAGACCAGCATTGTTTGTATAGTCAAGGAAATCAGTTACAACATTCCAGTCTACATCATTACCACTTGCTTTCTCTGAAGACTTTGCGACTACATTAAAATCCCCTTTACTACATGGCTCAATGGTGACTTCCTCCATCAAATATGCCCATAAAGGCAACCTCTCCCTACACTGGTGCACTTAGCATACCCAAAAGTGAAAAAATAATTTCCCTTAAATAGAGGATGAGATACATTTAAAGTGATTGCTTGTTCCATTTGAGATTTAATAGAGGCGATGATTCATTGCTCAAGAAAAATCCAAATATAATTCACTTAATAATGTATAACTTCTTCAAAACCAAACTTCATTATGAATTCCTATTTCTAGCTCTATTTACTTTAGTCTCTACACATACAAGCATATAGAGATTATGAATTCTACATAAAGCTTTAACTCTTCTACTAGTAACTTTCTTTGCCACACCCTCACATTCGATATTATGAACTTAATAATGATGATGACTTCAGAGTTTGATTCTTTGTGGCCAATATCAGAACCCTTTGTTGTTGATTCTTGCCACTGAAGTATATTCTCCTATTCATTTTACCCTTTCTATTTGATACCAGCTGTGGAGAACCCGTTTCCACATCGGGGCTTGAGTCATTCTGCCATTTACACCCCTATAAAATCCCAAGGAGTAAAATTCAGACACCACAAGAAATTAGAGGGTTAAAACTAACCCTTGAAAAGAGTTGGGGAGAAAGTGAAAATTCCTAAAAAGACTAGAAAAAGGACAATGAACAATTGTACTGGTCACTTTAACCCGAACGGTCAAAGGCCTCTCAACCCCATTAACCAAACAGTTAAAAATCAAAGAGCAATCATTACCATATCCCCGGATTCACCCTGCAGCCCCACACGTGTCCCTACCCCTTCGATCCACCGGACAAATGGCACATCCTTTAATCGAACGGTTAAAGGACTCCAATCAGAACCTATCAAAAGAGCTCCCCACCAACCTTAAAAACAACAAAATCCAACATTGATTCGATTTTATAACTTTTGTCAACGCTGAGCATCTCTGAATCTTGAGTTCTATCAAAAAAATCTCGAGTGAAGTTCGAACTTCAGAAAAGTTACTTCCTTCAAGAAAAAAGGCAAACCTCTGTGTGCAGTCCTTGAAAGTCGGCTCTTCCCAATGACACTCGACCCAACTGAATGATGCCACCTCATAGGAGACACCCACCTGAAAAAAATTGGCTTACGCTACAATGGTAAAGAAACTCTGTAGAAGTTTCAGGTCAATACCCCCAAATATATACCGTGATATATGAACTATCCATATTTATTTAAATCACTTGGCCCAACCCCCGTTAGGGGACTGGATATGCCTTTTACAGTGTTTATATTTTAAAGCCTAGTTTTTAACCCAACACCTTTGTTTGTTGACATGAAATGACATACTCATATGTTAAATAAATGCTAACCAAATTCTACGACTAAATACGGCATGAAAACATACTTTTAAAAACCATTCTCAAGAAAGTGTACGTGAACCGAGTTACCCCAAAACATTGCTACAAATCAAGTTTAAAATCGAAATGCTCTCACCACTTCTTTGAGCGAATAAAGACCGTCTCAAAGGCGGCACCCTCGAATATGTGTTTTCTTGGAATACATGTCAAACATCTAACTCTAATTAACGTATTTTTAATATATGAATATGACATTCCAACTTATAACAAAAATGTTATATTAAGGACTAAGCTCTATAAATACAATAATGTTGTATATTGTATACTTGGTATCCCGTCGCCTGCACCCATATATATGTCCCGTTTGTTGGAACTACATTGGTTTTGACCCTAAGTCCTCTTGAGTACGTAGGTGCAATATCAAACTAAACTCGTGGGCCCAAGCCTTATAATATGTCTCTTGGTGTATTATCTATTAACGAGGCCTCCATATCTATTCCAAACCCCCCTTTTCATACAAAGTGATCATCTCGATCACTTCAAATCAGCCCAAGGCCGAAGACACCCTCCGGGATTTTAGCCATGTCGATAAGGCAAACATATATCTCTGTTGGTGACTTCTGGTCCACTCCAACCCCAAATACACTCATCCACTTTTTTCACCCATATGCAAGGAAGGATTTCTGGAACATTACATCCTTAGCATTAAACCTTCAAACTAGTCCAAAGGTTTAACAAAACCTTCTAGTTAGTGATCAGCTGGCAAACACAGATGTTCTTATCATCGACTTCGGCTCCACTCTTATTCTTAACCTCCACCTAAGCTACCATTTGTCCTACAGATAGCTTCTCCCCCTCTCGAGCAAGGTCCTCACACTTGCACACACATCACGTTAGAATGCTTCCATGAGGCTGACCACAATATCGAACTATGTAGGCTTTGATTTCATGGCTACTCATGTACATAGGCACAATATCGAGTCCTTCTCGTGAGCACAAACTCGATAGTATATCTCTCGATATGTTGTCACAACTGAGATGCCCCAATCTATCATATTACCTTTTAAACCCCCTTCTCATACCTCTAATGAGATATAAAACTATCTCATGCCATGAATTCTCGCACATACTCATGCATACACTTTTAATGGCCACCCGTTATACAAGCCTAGCACCCTTGCACCCATTTATGTATACCTACTAATGGACACCTGTTATCTGAATACACATTCACACACAAGCACTCTTGTGTACCCACACCAGTTTAAGTTATGATCTTACACGTCTCACAAATATCATTTTATACTTGAGCACCAATCTACATCTCAAAGGATCCTCGAACTAAGGTTTCTCAACATATTCTAGAATAAACTAAAAAGTAATGATATAATGTAAAGAGATATAATATGCATATAGATACGAAAACATAAAGAACAAGTGGGATGCCTAATACCTTCCCAACTCGTAACCCGATTCCCAAACCCACAACAAGAGACTCTAGATCATTCGAAGACCTAAGCCTGCCTAAGGATTAGCCCCAAAGGGCTAACCCGAACCATTTTTTTTGTTTTTATACAAAAAATTGGCAACTGTGAATAGGGCTGTAAAATGAACCAAACTATTCGAGATCGGATCGTGTTCATTCGGGAAAAAGCTCGTTCGAGACTAGCTCGTAAAATAAATGAGCCAAACTTGAACAAAAATTTAAGCTCGTTGTCTTATTGAGCTCGGCTCGGACTCAGCTCGATCATCGATATCCATATTAAACTAGTGTAAAATAACCAAGCTACTCGAGCTCGACTCGTATTCGCTTGCTTAGAAGCTCGTTCGAGCTTGGATCGTTGGATAAATGAACCGAGCTTGAACATACTCTTAGGCTCGTTTACATTTACAAACCAATCTTGAGCAATCTTAAGCTCGGCTCGGCTCGGCTCGCCTCATTTTCACCCCTAAGTGTTAACAACTGACATCCCCTCGCACAAAGAACTTAGCCAGCCAAACAGGGGCATGCAACCTAAACCAAAAAGTGGATATGGTGTCGAACAACTTCGAGGGGGGAAATAAATCAATAAACTGGCAAACCCTACCTAGGGGAGAAATGCTGGACCGAGAGACGAGCCCTCTAGCATCCCTGTAGGAATCAAACAACCACGCAGCGCCGCCCACAACGTCCCACACTCTCGAGTGTCGTCCGGGCCCCATAACACAACAATGGCGACTCCTCTGGGGATACATCAAGAGAGTCGAACTATCCTAATGTTTCTTTTTTATTATGCCTAATATCTCTCCCCTGCATGACTACTTTACGAACATTTTAGAACTGTTTAGAGGCCTTAGTTTTAGAGCCCCTCAAAGCATAAATACGTGCTGAGGTCCTCGTGTGCAACATTGTACATTCATCCAAATGTATAGGTACGCACAAAGGACCTCGCTATAAAAAAAAATATAAAGTATGTAAAAAATAAAGATTACAAGTTTTGCATCACGTACTGCACAGTATTGATTTTCATATTGTTTAAACCTCATACCCTCGAGTTCAAAAGCGATCAGACGAAAGGTTGGTCACTGATGAATATTCTCACTTTTTTTGCCCACCCATCTAGCATATCAGGAAACTTCTTTCTCGATTCCAAAGTCTTAGTGACAAGGAACGTTTGAATTTCATCCAATATTGGGTATTTCAAATAGGATTTCATAGCTATTCAGTACTAAGCTTGAGTGGTTTCACACATACCTTAAAGGTTGCTCTGTCCAAGTAACCCGATATATTGTGAATCCATGGCAATGAAAAGCGATCCACCGACCACCGAGTCACATCACCTTTTCACTTATAGAGAAAATCTCTAGAAACTCATCCTATTACACAAAAAAGAACATATACTTGCAAGCCAATTGATTTGACAAAAAAAATAAAAATTGTAAGACGATCGAAAGCTGGTCCAAGCCCTCAGATTCCAAGATGAATGTCTTATATTTTTGCACAAGAGATAAAATCATATGAATATACTAGTTGCCAAAACATAATTCATTTACGTTGGATTACCCTACCCACATTTTATTTTGAGAAAATAATATACCATAGTCTATTACTTCCTCACTCGTACAAAAATCGAGAGCTCACCCCGTTTACCCTAATCCAACTGAACTTTGTTTAGTTATACCCCTTTGAAGATATTACCAAACAAAAAATGCAAAAACAAAATTCCACCCTCATACGGTTAAAAGCGGATAAAAGAATTCCATAAAAAAGTCATACATATGTGAGTCCTTATTCCCTTACGTATCGTCCTTCTGTTAGTCCTTCTATCTACAAAATCCCGAACAAATGTGCCCAGACTTTTTCTACAGTTATCGTTACTAGCGAAAATTACCATTAAGTTCTTACCCTAGAAACCCGAGTTCTCGCTCTATGAGGTTGTCTAGTTTTCATTAGCAAAGTCTCCACCCACGATTGTCAAGTTTTCACTGTAGTATGTTCCATGTCTACTAAGGAAGACCAAGCTCCATCCATAATCTATCAGGTTTTAAGATAGCTAGAAAACATCATCGCCTATCAAAACACCATGTAGTCAGAAATCAAGACACTAGGTCGAGCACAAGTTCGCCTGCAAGAGGCCACAACTACGCCCAAAATTGGAGAAATATACTCCCTCCCCTATTCCAAACAGTGGTTCCCGCCCGCAATAAGTGTTGAGACAACTCTGATCAACCCTCAGATCCCCCCTACACCACCAGTACTTGGATCGTCTCCCCCTGTTTACACTACTACCCCAACTTCCAATTACCATTTTCACTTTATGGTTACTCCGAGTCCTACAAACAATACCCTAAGTACTCACACCTCTCCTACCAAGTCCCCCCTACGAGCTGAGTCTGTACCTCCTCCACCGGCCAATGAGGTTGTTCCTCCTCCACCAAACCAAGAGATAATGCAAGTCCAATATGAATTGTGTCTCCTCCAAAAAGCCATCAATAAGATGCAAACTACGGACAAGCTTATGAAGATTAAGAAAATGTCCCTCAACCCCGAAAGCCCGGTTACCAGACAAAATTAAGATGCCTATCTTCAAGACATACAAGGGACTATGATCCCTATCTACCTATTTGTCCAATTGCTAACTTAAGATACAGGTACAAAATGCAGTACTAGGGATAATGTTATCCTCCACTATATCAGGAGGAGCTCTTACCTGGTACATGGGCCTGAAATGTGAGGGAACCGATAAAACCTGGGATGATGTATATTGTTATTTTCTTAAATAATACGAATACAATGAGGAACTTGGCATCACACGTAAGGATATAGAGATGCTAAAGCAAGAGGATGGAGAAGTAATTAGCACTTTAGTCACCCGATAGAGAGAGAAATCCAGTCAGATGGTCAATTGCCCCTTGGAAAATGATCATATCGAGATATTGGTAAAAAACATTCGAACTCTGGGGCTCATGGATCCCTAATTTCAAATCTCTTTAACCACATGGATGCAAGATCGAGGAAAGTTTGGTCGCTAAAGCTACCAAATCCACAATAGAGTCCCATCAATCGACGATCATAAGAACTCACCTGGAGTCTCTACATCTCACATATAACTAACCTTGTGGTTAGTTTGCAACTGGAACCATTCCAAACTACTAACACCTCTAAAGCCATGGTAGTAGCCATGGCACCCCTTGAAAAACTATCAAGCCTTAGCCGTTCCCCCTCCCAAAGAGCTCCGAACTCGGAAAAAGCACCTCACGGATCATCAAGCTCGTCTTACTCAGGTCTTCACCGCAATGAAATGGGATAGTCATCTTAAACCCTCAATTCTAGGCCACTGCCTTCCATGCGAAACAAGAACCGGAAGTTCGAGTTCCATAACGGATACCTGTTGGTCATTGAGATATGCGATACAAGCCCTTATTTATACTGCAAACTTCTTCTCGCCAAAGCCTAATGTTACATACAAGCCCTCAAGCCTCTTCCCTATCATCCTAACCCACGCACCAATGCCTTATATGACACCACTGACCTATCCACCCTAATAATCCCCATTCATCACAAAACAACGACCATCGTTTGTTTTTTCGAAATCTGAATCTGAAAAATGTGTTTGTTTTTACGTTTGAATATACTTTTTAATGAATGTATTTAGACTGATTCAGACTTCAGATCTAACTCTACCTCTTAATCACCGTTAACCTCTTAATCATTTAAAAAAAACATTTTTTGATACCTCTTAAGTCTGAATGGTTTAGATTCAGACTTAAGAGGTAAAAACAAACGACCCCTTAGTTTGTTTTTACCTTTTAAGTATGAATTTGAATCCTTCAGACTTAACAAATGCTAAAGATTGTTTATTTTTTTAAATAATAAAGAGGTTAATGGCTACATTTACTTATTAAAGATTAAGAGGTAAAATTAAGTTTGAAGTCTGAATCTGAAATTTGAATGAGTCTAAATGCATTCATTTAGAAGTACATTCCGACATAAAAAAAAATTTGAATGAGTCTAAATACATTCATTCAGAGGTACATTCAGACATAAAAATAAACATATTTTCAGATTCAGACTTCAGATTCAGTCTTCAGATTTCAGATTCAGACTTCAGGTTCAGATGAAAAAACAAATGCAACCTAAGGCGTTGTTTTTACTTCAGAAGTTTAAATCTAAACCATTCAGACTTAAAGAGGTACAAAAAAGTATTTATTTTTTAAAATAATTAAGAGGCTAACAGTTATATTTGGCTCTTAATGAATAAAATATAGAGTTATATCTGAACTCTGAATCAGTAATCTAAATACATCCATTCTTAGGTACATTCAGACATAAAAACAAATATATTTTTCAGACTTCAGATTTAGTCTTCAGATTTCAGATTCAGATGAAAAAACAAATGCAACCTAAGGTCCTTTTTATTTGCATCTCTGAAGTCTAAATTTAAATCATTCAGGTTCAATGGTAAATAGCAGTCAATAGTGTTAAGTCATATTAAAATATCTATGACTTACCACTGTTCCACTATGTTAAAATATCAGACTTTTAGTATGCCTTACCACAGTGTTAAAATAGCTCTGACTTACCACTGTTCCACTGTGTTAAAATATGATGACCCAACAGCATAAATCTTGTCATTTGTAACTTCGTCTCATATAAAAACAAGTTATATCACAGTTTCAAATATGTTTGTTTTTTATATCATCACAGTTTCAACAGTGAAAGCACACGATACTTGTCTTTTTTATAAAAGATGTTCGTAAAAATACGTTTGTTTTTTACACAATATCATCACAGTTTGACAAAATGGGTGATAATGACAAAATATCGCCCAGTTTTTAATCCAATTGCGTTAAATTAGCGGCCAGTTAATTATAAACATTTATTTGTTTTTTATAATTAAACATCTTATTTGTTTTTTAATAATGTATTTCTTTCATCTAATAATCTAATTACTTTAAATAGTTTCAGATATGGCTCCAAAAGAATCGAAAGTAACTCCACAGTCGAAATTTGCGGGCACTAGTCTAGGCTAAAATTTTATAGCCATGTCTCTAAAAGAAGTTAGCAGGGAAGGGTATAGTGGAACTTCGTTGAAGATTGTGTCATGGAATAAGATCATCCAGGAATTGAAAACGAAATACAATCACGAATTTGATCAAAAACAATTAAAGAATCAGTGGGACTATCTTCGAAAATCTTATTATGCTTGGAGAGTGCGAGTGAATAGGACTAGTCATGGGTACAATGCAGAAACAGAGACTTTCGATTGGCTATATGATGTTTGGGACGATATTATAAAGGCAAGTAAACATTTATTTTGTTTATATAGTAATTTATCGTAAGCTATATATTATTTTAACTTTTTGTTCTTAATTTGATTACAATCAACAGAAGTACCCTGACTCAAAAAAGTTTAGAAACAAGCCTCTGGAAGATAGAGACTTGCTTACGATATTGTTTGAGGCCACCATGGCAACTGGAGATGGGGCGTTTATCCCTATGCATTCTTTACCTCAAGAGAACCCCCACAATCAACGCTCACTTGAGGATGATGATGTAGACATTTTCGGAGAGAATAAAACATTTGATACTTAAGGAGACCAACCAATGTATGATACCTATTTCACTGATTATACCTTTCAGGATGTAGGTACCAATGCTACTTTAGATTAGATAGGAAAAAAATCTTTAGGCCCAAAACAATGAGGGAGAAGTGACGCGGGATCCTCATGCCAATCAAAAAAGTGTACTAGAAGAGAGAATGTTGATGACCCCTTAATGAAAAAAGTTGATGATCTTATTGATATTATCAAGAGTGATCGTGGTGACGATAACAAAATCTTAGATGACTGTGTCACATCTATGAAGGAATTGATGGTCTTAGGTTTAATGGACACTAATCTTTATATTGCGACCATGAAAGCGTTTGGGGACAATGTGGAGTATAGAAAGTTATTTTTTATGGTGGAAAATAATGAGCATAAAGTGTGCGTCATCAATAGTATAATGAAAGATAATTGAGTAGTTAGATTATTTGAGTTCTTAGATCAGTCATTTTTTTTCCTTAGGATAACCTTTAAAGAGATTATTTAGTTATGTTATTTGATGGTCCATTTTACATATTGATTTAGTTATCTCCCAATTATTATTTTACATTTTACAATTATTTTGTCAGGCAGTAAAATGACTCCAAAACAAAGGTTGTTGGTGAGCGTTCTTACAATAATTATAATGTTTAAACTTCTTAAACAGTGTACACGTGTGAGACAAAAGTTGTGTACATCATTGCTTTCGAGAAAGGCGTATTTACAAGAACTTTTAGATGGATCTCCCACACAAATGTTTGATTTATTTAGGATGGGGACAAATGCATTTCTTGAGCTATGCGATCACTTCCACGAAATAGGGTGGCTTACTGATAGTAGACATATAGACGTTGAAGGGAAAATGGCATTTTTTTTAGGCATTATTGGTCACACTCATCGAAATCGAGTAATAAAATACCGATTACAACATTCCGGACAAATTGTAAGTAAGTATTTTCATGAAGCATTGTGGGCAATACTTCATTTTTCCAAAGAGATTATAGTACCTCCTACATTTGATGGATATATTGGAGAAATTCGATCACATTGACGTCTTAAGGAAGGACCATTCAAAGGGGCTATTAGAGCACTTAATGGTACACTAATTAATGCACATATTCCGGTAATAAACAAATCCCTTTCAGAGGACGAAGCGAAAATGAATGTTTTCAAAATGTTATGGTCATATATGATTTTAATATGAAGTTTATATATGTTATGGCCGGATGGGATGGGATAGTGCACGATTCACGAGTGTTAAATGAGACTTTGTGTTATCCAAGCAACAAATTTCCATCACCCCCTGAAGGTGATATTTGTTGTTATTATTATTTTTTCTACAACTATTATATTTGTTTATTACTATTCGTCTTATTTGCATTTTTTATTGTTATAGGTATGTATTGTTTGTGTGATGCTGCATACACCCACACTAGGGGCTTTATAAGCCACTATAAAGGCACACAATACTCGTTGCCAAATTTTAGTCGTAATGGTCAAGCTAGAGATAAAAATGAGAAATTCAACCATGCACATGTTAGATTAAGATATGTGATTGAGAGGACATTTGCTGTTTTGAAGAATTGATTCGCGATATTGCATAAAATGGCTCCTTATAGTTATCGAACCCAAGTACACATTGTTGTCGCATGCATGGCAATACATAACTTCCTTCGTCGAGTATCACTTAATGATCCATTATTTCAGATATATGAAGATGATGATGTGGACTTACCGGTCGAGCCTTCAGTAGATAATGAACAAGCAGAAGCTCCACCAAATTATGATCAAATATTTGGACAAGCACCTCAACAAGAAATGATTAATTTACGTGATCAAATTGTAGATCAATTATTTGGTAGAACTTATTATTTATAATTCAGCCTTATTAGTATTTTATAACTTTTAATAGCTACTTAATAAGTTTTTACATATTTTTAAACATTTTATACTACGTAAATTCCTTATTACTTGGAATGACTAATATTATTTACATATTAAATTGCATATTTTGTGTAATAACATTTATTTACGGTCATGAATGTTTTAAATATACATTTTGTATATCAAAAAAAATATATGGGTAAAATGGTCCAAATAATCCGCATTCAGATTTCAGACATAAATCTACAAACAAACAGTATACATTTAGAAGTTTCATTCAGATAACAAATAAACAACTTTTTCAGAGTCAGACTTTAGACTTTAGATTCAGATAAAAAAATAAACGCAACCCAAGTCCACCATTGACAATATTCCATTCTTCATCATGGACATTCACTTATTACAAGCCAACCAATACATCCCAGACTTGATTCCTGTCACGGAGTTCATTGTCTCCTCGGGAACTTTTACTCCTATGAAGAAAAGAGATCACTCGATAGAGTGAGAAGATATGTATAATGAGGCCCTCCAACCAACCAAGAACATCACCTTCGCAGTACCAGTACCAATCTTAGAGAAACCTACACTAAATATACCTTTGGTCCCTTTAAAAGGTAATAATTTTAAATAAACCCAAGTTTTTTACCAAATTACCAAAATACCCCTAAAAAGAATTAAGTTAACTTACACTATTACATACCAATTATAACCCAACTTTCACTCAAAGTTTGACCAAAAGACTTATATTTAGTAGGAATATCATAACAACCTCCGTTAAGTTTTAATAATCGCAAATAAGTCCCTCAACTTTTATAAAGTAGCTTAAAAGCCCTTAATTCTATACAAAAACTATCCAGTGACCTAAACCAAAGCCCAAACTTATTTAAACTTACTCCCCTGTTGACATGGGCCAAGCTGGAATGCCAACATGGCATGTGCCATGTGGAGTACTATGGGTACCCATTTACCATCCACGTCATCTTTAATTAATCTTGTGCAAATTCAGCCCCATCTTCACCTCCAAAACCACCAATTAAATACTCTCTACTAACCCTATAAATACCCTCATTCATCTCTGTAAAAACTCATCCCAGCTGAGAGTTTTTATAATATAAAATTTTAAGAGTTTTTCCATTTTTGTTGTTTTATGCAAGTGTGTTTACATGTGATAGTTAACATTGTATGCACTGAAATAGTTCAAAAACTAGAAAACTCCATTAAAGCTTGAGCTTCAATAGTGGATTCTACTTCCTTGACTTTGAACCAGTTTCAAAGTGAGGTAAGTTGAGCTGAGGTTCTCAGGAATCAATGTGCAAGGTTTAATTGAACCAAGAATGGGTCTTGATACTAAAATCAAAGCTTGAAGTTTTTTGGACCTGAAATTTTCAGAAAGCAAATTCAAGAGTTTTACTCGACCAAAATCCCTCAAACCAGGCTTATCTTGCTACATTTTCAACATAGAACAAAACCCATATAATTACAGGATGGGAATCATATCTTTTAGTCACTTATGTTTATTTAAATGTTTTTCGTTTTTACAGAAACTCAATAGCTCAATTTAGCCCACCAAAATTCTTGAAACTAATATGGTTGGATTCCTATTCAAAAATTAAGCAATTTTCATTAGGGAACCAACTCAAATGGATTACTAAGATGTCTCAAAGTTAAGGTCAAAGTTTCAAAACCTTAATGTCAAACCGTCGAAGATTGAAGATTAATGGGTTAAATGCGTGCGAGTGAGAGTCAAACCAGGTGTGTGAATTGTTTGACTTAGTACATGAGGGTGCGTCTTCTATCAGAAAAATCTGATTTTTTTCCAATTATTTTATTTTCTTAATTCTAAATAAAATTGTATATTACATCACCCTGTTTGGATCCCAGGAAAGCATTTTCTCTAAGTTCAAACTCAAGTTTTAATTTTATACATAACCCCCTCACCAATTTTCCATGTATTTTAAAACGCTTCCGAACTTTTTTTTATAAATTCTTTACTTCAAATAAAGATATTTTGTCTCTTGTCACTAAATCTAAATTCAACTAGAAATAAGAAAAAAAATATTCTAAAAATATTTAGAAATGATATTGTATACCCTTTTAATTATTCTTACATAGAAACTTCTTACAATTTAGTATCCTACTTCATCATATAAGCATTCTTTTAGGCCTATATGACCTACTTACACTCTCTATGATTTCTGACTATCCAATCACCCCCAGTGAATTAACGCATAAACCGGAATTCGAAAATTCAAAATAGGTGATTTTAATTTCATTATTAAACAACTTGAGCTTATGTTTTTCAAAATTACTAATTGTTATATCACTTTGTGATAATTTTGAACTCATGTTTTAATTACGAACTCATTTTTGTAGTTTATATATATTTTATATATTGATTCTCTCAATATTTAAGTTATCCCTAAACCCAATTAACGATTACAACATATGACTTCTATAAAAGCCTCTAAACTCTTTTTTCCCTTAATTGTGATATAGCCCTACAACCTACAACAATAATGGCATATTACCCTATAATTTTTTAACATTTTCAGTGAAATCCCTAGTAGCATACATTACGATTCAGGGATTTGACCTCGGTATACCACGATTGTTCTAATTGGCTTGTAGGGCTCCAATGTTGAGTGCCTAGCTTTTATTTGCCACATACATATGAGTACCAATCTAACAAAGTGTACCAATCATTTATTATTATTATTATTATTGTTGTTGTTGTTGTTGTTCCCCAATAATTTTAGGATTGTCTATCCAAGTGTACGATATGCTTTGGATGATATTTTAATGGCATGTCTACGCATTTAAAGACCCTATAATCGATAATGTTATCTTGTTATAACCGGAACCCTTATCATGGTAACTTGATACACAACTTATCCGATTACACTTCACCATTTTATTCATTTACGTATCATTAGACTCCAGTATACCCATCACAGTTCTATGATATTTCAGTTTGTTTCCATATTTTTATGATATCAATATTAGATCTAATTATTCTCTAATAATACATTTCTCTCGTACCTTGTATAGTAATAAATTATCTACTTAGCATGTCTGCTTAATTATTTTCCTTCCAGATGGATGACGAACCTGAGGAAGATGAGATACCTCCCACACGTTTGCAATTTTATTCTATATTATCTCAAAAAATCTTTTCGATTACGTACATATAGGGGATAGCCAACAAGGATGGTAGTTTCCACTAGAATATCTACAATGCGATTTATCAGCTCTTATAATTATCGAATGTTTTTTACAAGTTTTACCTTATATATGGCATGTATGAATAATTATGTATTTTCTTTTATTTCAAAACCCACCTATGCAATAAGATGCTAGGCATCCCCATAATAAAAATATTTTAATTTCCGTTGCCTTTAATTTATTTGTTATATTTATTTTACTCGTTACTTACCATTAAAAACATAGAATTCACATATGCGATAGTATGGTATCAGAGCATCACCGGGTTTTATGCCTATACAAGACCCAACATAAGAATCTTTCACCTACGACTTATACGTCTATTACTATAAATATTTCCTTTATCATATTTTGTTACTCATACTGTTTTGTAGTAATGAATATTTGGGACAATATCTACCTTGATATTCGTGATTCGACTGACGAAAGGTTTGAATGAGTAATTAAAGAGGTCGTCTATGCAAAGCTTCATCATTATAAGGAGCATTAATCGTGATTGGATGATTTCTACTCTTGAGATCAAACATAGTTTTCTTATTGGTCTCATTATGGGAGAGGCTCAAGTAACCCGACATGCCAAGAGATTCTCTGAAGACCCTAACACCCTTCGACAAGCAATCCATCATGCATGATATGTCTTACCACCTAATGAAGTCGTAATTACTCCCCTTGACTCGCCAATCGACTATGATTATCTTTCTCCCACCACTACTATCTTTACCCCCCAAAATACCAGTACTTCCCTAGATGATTCTGATCCATCCGAAGATGACCCATATCTTGAGATTGACCGAATGGTTCCTCAAATGGATTAAAGACCATCGTTTTAATATGTTCATAAATAAATAAAATATGCATGTGCGTGTGTATATTCCCGAATAACTGCAGTAGTTTAAACTAATAGTTCTTTTGTATTAAATAAGTGTTTTTTTATTGTAAAATAGGTTTAATGGCTAGGTAATCTTCTTTGTTTGTTTTTACCCATGTAACACTATCTAACCCAATGTGATATAATATAATAAGTATGTTGTTATATATCTACTTGTACTTTATCTCTCGGTACTTTATTGGTATAGGATGGTTAATACTCGAGCAACTACCACTGGAACTTAAGGGAATAATTTATTCCACAAATGCCTAATCCAATTAAATAATTCTACGTTGTCTACAATTAACTATATTAACCAAGCGATAACAAACTATACCCCCCCCCCCCCCCGATTAATAATAACCTATAAGATAAAACTCAGAGAATGAACTCCCCTAAAGAGTTTTTTAGACAAACCCCCAGCATTCTTTAGGAAGCCCGATGCAGTTTATGCAGAAAGATGGATTTTTCAAACACTTAAAGTATTTAAACAGCTAGGCATTATCCATGAACTTAGGGTCAGACTGGTTTCATACTTATTTGAAGGAGAAACGGATTTCAGGTGGCAGTCTATATTACATTCCCAAAACTTGAATGAACTAACCTGGGAGTAGTTTGATGAAATCTTTTTCAACAAGTACTTTTCTAAATCCGTAAGAGATCAAATGACCATAGATTTCCTAAGCTTACAACAACAATAAATGACTATAGACCAGTATGAGGCTAAGTTCACTGAATTATCCCGATATGCTGAACAATACGTGGACACCAAAATTAAAAGGTGCAAGCATTTTGAATGAGGTTTACAATAGAATATTAAATCCTCCATCATTCCTTTCATTACACCAAATCTGTCGGATTGTCACGGTCATTGACCGTGACAAGTTCAACTTGTCAAGGTCAATGACCGTGATAATTCTGGGGGTGACAACTTTTATTGTCACGGACTTATCACGATCATTGATCGTGATAAGTTCATTAGACTTGTCACAATCCTGTCACAGTCTTTGACCTTGACAAGATTTGTCACGATCAAGGGCCATGACAAACCCATGGCAACCTTTAAAAAATTGTCATGATCAATGATTGTGACAAGTCCATGACAAGTTTTATTTATCACGAACTTGTCACGGCCAATGACCGTGACAAATCTGTGCAGAATTTAAAAAAAATCTGTTGGGTAGTTTAGCCACTACCACTGCCCAGTAGTTTATTTATACATGTTATAGAAAAATTGTACATGTTCAAACAACATATATCCAAATAAAATAGAAAGAATGTACCAAATCATTGCATATATAATTCCATATCCAAACCAAAATGTAACAAATCAAAACAATACAAATATAATTTAAGTGTCCAAATAAAATAGATACAAATAATGTCATGTGGTAGGTTTGAGGAGAAAGTAAGGCCACACGACATATGCATTGAGACACCCAAAAATATGCATCACGCCACATTACTCACGCAACCACAATAGGGAGTTCTCCTTCCCAGTTATCACATGCATGACGAGCACCTTGGCCTCGATGTCTTGAAGCACACGTCCATGAACCAGCATACCTTGGACGGTATTCGGATCCCTCAACCCCCTCCCTATCCGCGTTCCATCAATTACATCGAGTATAAACATGCTCGGACAACCAATTTTTGTCATAGGCCGCTCGACGGGAGCTAAGTAGGGGACTGGATCATCAATTGGCGAGTTCGCACGTGTCGGCGATGAAGCAGCGACGTCCACATCCTCGTCCTCATCCACCACCCTCTCATTCCCCTTCCCCTTGCCCTTAATGCCCAACGAACGCTTCACGAATGAGAACATATCTTGGACCATCACCTCTAACCTTGATAGCTTCGCCTCATGCGAGTCCACCTGACGAGCCAACACATTGTTGCTCGTCTCCAATCCGATGATCCTAGATTTGGCTACCGCGAGCTCACCTCCCTTGTCCTCCCCTTGCAATCAGCGTCAAGAATTTAGCTGAGTGTGTTTGTAGACAAAGATGCTTTGTCGGCATCAGACAACGACTCATGCACTTCCTTAAGCTTTGCCTGAAACGATAAAAAGCACACGATTAGTTAAATAAGTAAATAATAAAATTATAACGTAATTAATAAAAAATAAACTGTTAGATTACTTACAGTCGTGACCGTGACTCTCGGGGACACCTCCTTATCCTTCCCCTTCTTCGTCCGAATTTCCACATAGGCATTGAGCCTATGTGGCCTATACACAGGGCCAATCCCCATCCCCTGAAATAAAATAATGCAAAATTAGTATTGGGGCCGCAAAGTAAAATAATGCAGAATAACATATTTCTGTAATTATAAAAAACTAAAAACTTACCATCATCCTATGCTCCACCTCGGCGTAAGACGTCCGACCGGAGTAGTGCACGTTCGTCTTTTTCGCCCGATTTACCCTCCTCGATTGGCGAGATACCAATTATCGTTCATCGATCTCATTGTCAATGAACTTTTTCCATTGTGCCAATGGGATCATCTCCTTCGGCGGGACGGACTCACGCATTCTGATAATGGAGTCTCGGGTCTTCCTAAAGTACCAGCTAAGCAATTTTTTCTTCCATGTCTTGTGTTGCTCCCTCTGAAAAGCTGTTACTTAAGTCATTTAATTCAAGATTAAACTGCCTAAGTAACTCCGAACTATTTTTTTGGGAAACTCTTTTCTTTGAATCAAATAGATTAATCACAAGATTTGTTTAATAAAAATATGTACGATATATGTTCAAGATTATGTAACTAGTTTTGAAAAATAAAACTAAAACTGCTTAAAACAAGTTAAATTAGCACACCAACAAGAATGAGATGAGGAGATGTAGAAATATTAAGTACACACAGTTTTTAACGTGGTAAAACCTCACCCAACTGAGGAAACATCCACGGTGACTTCTAAGTCACAAATAAAAAATCCACTAAAAAAATATATACAAGTTACAAGCTATTTAACACACATGAAAACAAAACAGACCTATACAAGTTTAGAATATGTACCCACTGGTTTGATTCAAACTTCTCAGCAGTTCTGAGGTTGATGTGGCTTTCCCATCTTACTGACTTCTCCACACTTTGTTCCAGCTTTACGTCGACTCTTGACATTCAAAATCTTATAGTCAACACTTCTTGTGTTGTAGTGTGACAAGTGTTTGTGATAGTGTTCTAACACATGCATGCACACACGTACACTTCTTTATATAAACAAGTCCTATCAAATTACAGAAAGATCTAAATGATAAGGGCTTTCAGTTTCTCTCTTCATTAGAAACAACAGACTTTCTTGATCTCTCAAATTAACCCATAATCCAAGGTTACCTTGCTCAAAAGACTGCCAAGGTCTTAAACAATTTTTTAGGGTTTTAAAAATGTTTTTGAAATTGTAAATCGCCAATTGCGATTCCAACTAGATCGGAAGTCTTGTTTCATAAGAACTAGAAACAGAAAAGAAATTTGTTGATTCTTGAGTTGTGAAAAACATTTTTAGAAAATAATCAACAAATATGATTTCTCAATATGAGAAACGAAATAATACAGATATAAGTATAATGTTACATAAAACAACAAGATCTACAGTTTCTATGAAAAGAAATAGAGATCAAACTTAAAATGTCTAAGTTGGTTAAAAGATCTCAAACTATGAGGATTCAAACCATGAACAACCTTCAAACCATCTCCAAAATAACTCTCAAACACTCAGGTTTGGTTTTAGGTCTAAAATGAGTTTAGGGTTTGAAACGAGATTAGGGTTTGGACAATTTTAGGGTTTTCAGTCTCTGGTTTCTCTCTCTCTCTTCTCTCAGTTGGACGAACTGGCAAAAGTTTTTTAAAATGCATACGCTCAACCTCCTTTTATACCAAGCAAGGAAGGATCGAGAACATCAGCTCAAATCTAACGCCTGAGATTTGGTCATGAGTAGTTGACTCGCATCCAACGGTTTAACATCCGCGGTGGATTAAACGTTTGCTGATTGGTTTAAAGGGGGTTCACAGGGATTGGGATAAAACGCATGCAGTACGCCGATAAAAAAATATCCAAGGGCTGAGATTGCGTACAGGTTCTGAGTCTAACAATAAACACAAATCAAGCCGTCGTGCAGTTGACAAGTGTAAGGCTCAGATGTACTAAAAAATGTGTATGCAAACTTAATTACACACACACCCTCAAGTCTCAAGCACTTTTGGATTCTACCCAACTAAACATTCAGGTAAGAAATGATATAATCAGTAATTTCATAATGACCCCAAAGCTTTTAAAACCCAACTTTTAATTTCTTAAAAATTAATTAAAAATTGTTTAAAAAAATCTCAAAATTATAAAGACTAATTTAAAAGGGAATTAACTCACACACAAGCAAATAATGCAATATATGTATTATGTATGAAATACTAGTGTGTGTGTGTGGGGGGGGGGGGGGGGGTTGATAATTTACCTTTAAATGAATCAATTGAAGCATCATGGAAGAATCAGAGGTTCTTTGGTATCTAGGGGATGGGACTCAAATTTTGTCACAATTTCCAAACTATATGATCACTTATACAATGTAGACTCAAGTAAGTCAAGAGTATATGGTGCTTCAATATCCTTCTTTGGAAATATGAGACAAAATCTCCTTTGAGTCAACTAGGACTCGTAGGGATACGAAAAAAATAAGAAAAACATATTCCTATTCAAAATTCTATCTACCCATATCCTAGAAAAAGAAAATTACATAACTCAACTAATTACAAACCAATACCCTAATAACATCTGTTGTAGACAACGGTATAGATTCATGTAAATAAGTCTAAGATCGAGGTATTTAATCATATGTACAAGAAAAAATGAACTCAAATTTCTCTCCCATTTTGTCTCAAATGGACAAAGGGAAAAAATACTTAAGTCACACGAGTTTATTCAGCACAAACCATTCCTATCGATTTTCGCAAAGAATGAAACCTATTGTAATCCAAAGGTTTTGTAAACATATCTGCGAGCTGCAAATCAATAGGAAGATAATTAATTTCTAATTCCTTAGTTTCAACTAATTAACGTATAAAGTGATGTCTAATTTTTATATGTTTTGTTCGCGAGTGTTGAACATGATATTTAGAGATATTAATTGCGCTTTGATTATCACAATAGAGATGCAGTTGGTCTTCTTGAATGCCATAATCATTTAGCATTTGATTAAGCCAAAGTAATTGGGCATAACAACTACCAGTAGCAATGTATTCAGATTCAGCTGTTGATAATGAAGTGCGGTTTTATTTCTTACTACTCCATCCTGCCAAATTGTTACCGATATAGTAACACGCTCCTGATGTGATCTTACTATCATCAATACACCTTGACCAGTCGACATCAGTGTATCCTATTATAGTACTAGGAGTATCATTTGTGTATTAGAGTCCTAAATTTAGAGTGCCTTTTATGTATTTAATAATTCTTTTTACACATTCTAAGTGGCTCTCTTTAGGATTATTTTGATAATGGTCACACACGCAAACAACGTACATAATATCAGGATGCGAGGCAGTAAGGTATAGTAAGCTTCCTATCATACTGCAATATAGAGTAGGATCTATGGATTTTCCACTCTCATCTTTAGATAATTTGACCATAGTACTCATGGGAATTCTAGCTTCTTTGGCACTTTCAAGCCCGAATTTTTTAACAAGCTCTAAAGCATATTTTGATTGCGAAACAAATAAGCATTCTGGATTCTGTTTGACTTAAAGACCCAGAAAAAATTGCAACTCCCCCATAAGAGACATTTAAAATTCTTTATGCATAATTTCATAAAATGATTTGACTTTTGAATGGGAAGTTGATCCAAAAATGATATCGTCGACATATACTTGAGCTATAATAATATCATTGTCAAAAATTTTGACAAATAGAGTTTGATCATTTTCGCCTCTCTTAAAACCTTTATCTAAGAGAAAGTTGGAAAGCCACTCATACCAAGCTCTTGACGCTTATTTCATACCATACAATGCCTTTTTAAGACGATAAACATGATTTGGATACTGAGGGTCAATAAACCCTTTGGGTTGTTCAACATAGGTCTCTTTAGTCAAGATTCCATTAAGAAAGGCTGATTTTACATCCATTTGGAAAAGCGTAAAGTGAAAGTAACAGGCTATGGCAAAGAGAAGACGAACAGATTCTAAGCGAGTAACAGGAGCAAACGTCTTGTTAAAATATATTCCTTCAATTTGAGAATATCCTTGAGCCACTAATCTGGATTTGTTTCTAACGATTATCCCACTTTCATCAGTTTTATTTTTAAATAGCCAACGTGTGCCAATAACCTTTTTATGATCAGGCATAGGTACAAGATACCAAACATCATGAATGAAAAATTAAAGAAGTTCTTCCTGCATGGCAGAAATCCATTGAGGGTCATTTAATGCCTCATTTACATTATTTAGTTCCACAAGGGAAACAAAACATGCATAATGAGCATAGTTTCTTAATTGGGATCTTATATGTATAAATCACAAGGGTTACCAACAACGTTATCAATGGGATGATCTTTAGAACCCGAGTTAGGTACTTCAGATTTCTCAATAGGTAAAGAATCATCTATTTCTGGAGAGTCATTTTCTAAAATAGTTTCAGACTCTTCCACAATAGTTGGTTCTCCAGTCTTACTCTCAATAATAGTGTCACTTACAATAACGTTTATGGATTCCATTAAAGTCTTTGTGCGAAGATTGTAGACACGATATGCTATACTTTCGAGAGAATATCCTAGAAAGATAGCTTTATCTCCACGAGTCTCAAATTTGGATAAGAGTTCTCTATCTTTACATACGTAACATGTACTACCAAAAGTTCTAAGGTATTTAAGATTGGGCTTCTTCCCATACCATAGTTCGTAAGGAGTTTGTTTAGAATTCTTCCTAAGATAGACCCTATTAATAATGTGACACGCATTACGAATTGATTCTACCAAAAAATATTTAGGTAAACACTTGGCATGAATCATAACACGTGCCATCTCTTGAAGGGTACGATTCTTTTGCTCAGCAATTCCATTTTGTTGAGGGGTCTTAGGAGCACTAAATTCATGTTTGTAACCATTATAGTCACAATACTCTATAACACCTGTATTTATGAATTCTCCTCCTCTATCACTACGAATTCTATTTACTTGAGTATCATTCTCCTTTTCAATACGAAGTAAGATTTTCAAAAAAGTTCTGAAAGTGTCTGACTTTTGTTTTAAGAAAGCCACCCAAGTAAACTTGGTGATGTCATCTACCATAACTAGAATGTAACTGTGTCCACATAGACTAACAGTACGAGAAGGACCCATTAGGTCCATATGGATGAGCTCCAAGGGTTTAGAGGTAAGGATATCTTTAACTTTCTTATGAGGTGCCTTAACAATTTTTCCTTCCTGATATGATCCACAGACAATGTCAGAGATAGGTTTGATCTTTGGAATTCCTCTAATTATTTCTTGTGAAGACAATCTACTAAGGCTATCATAATTTATGTGACCCATCCTATTATTCCATATTTCATTGTCATCCATTCTGGCAATGTTACAGACTTCAATACTCTTCTGGACAATATAACAATTGTCAGGAGTCCTGAGTCCTGTAAGTATGCACTCACCTTTTTCATTTAAAATCTTGTAATTTTTCTTTGAAAAGGTGACAGTATGATTTGAGTTATAAAATTACGAGATACTAAGTAGATTAGCCTTAAGACCTTTTACTAGAAGAACATTTTCAAGCACAGGCAATCCTTCTTCTTGGAGTGTTCCTTTACCAAAAATAACTTTTCCTCCAACAAAGCTGGTTTTGTTTAAAAGTTTTGTATCATCCCCAGTTATATGTTTTGAGCACCCAGAGTCTAAATACCAACCAGAAGGAGTGTCTTCAGCTTTTAAAGCAGTAATCACAATGTTACACTTCACCTAGGGCAATAACTCATCTTTTTTAACCCAAATAGCTCTTGTTTTTATTTTGCGCATATTTGCTCTCATTTGATAAAATTTGCGAGCATTACATTTTTGTTGAAAAATATTTTATGCATGTATTTGAGTTTTATGGAGGATATGAGCATTTGGTTTAGAAAAGTGTCTAGGAATACTTCTTATAAATGATCTTTTAGGTCTGGTCTTCCTCATTCTATAGTTAGAGTTTTTGTCTGGTTGTCTAGGCAAAACATAATTGTTATGGCTTCTCCTAGAGTAGTTAAAGTTTTGGTATAAAGGAGTATTACAGACAGGATTAACTAAACGTCTAGAGTAGCATCCTTCGAAAGAATATCCGTATATATCACAGTAAGAGCCATACAGATTTCTTGAAGATGGTATCTCCTTAGGGAAGTCTCTAAACATAGGTTTCATGGGGTTTTGATGTTGAACCTTATTCCTAGGGAGTACAGTTCGAAACGAAGAATCACACTTCCTAATCGGAGGGCAGACATATTTAGCCTTAGGTAGACTATTGATAATACGCAAATATTGCATATTTCATCTCTCGAACCTACGCATTTTAGCCCCCTCGGGTTCCTTAATCTCTATATTTAAGTCCGTTAACCAGACAACCTCGATTTATATTGTTAACATGCTATATGAGGTATAATTGGGCTTTTGTAGGTATTTAAATACTAAATATGGAGTTCAAACGCATTCCGGTGAAGTTTCGAACGCAATCGCACGTTCAAGGGCATTTTAGTCATTCCACAGCTTGGGCACCTGACCCGACATTTCATAGAAGTTGTATCCCTCCTCGCTATCTTCGTGTGGCCACGAACGGTGCGTGATTCCGAGTCCGTATGAAGAAGTTACGGCAATTTCAGTGGAGGGAAAAATAAGGAAATCAAAAGAGGAGGGGAAAAGAAAAGAAAAGAATGCAGAAGCTGCTGCTTGTCTCACCCCTTCTTGATTGAAAGAATCGACGATTTTGGTCGATCGATCGATACTTCTATACTGCCGAAATTTGGCCTTGATTGATCGATCGACCCTTTTTGTCAATCGATCGATCCCCTGTTTTCTGTAGATATTTTGCCTTTTCTTTTCTTTTCTCTTTTCTTTTCTAATTTAATTCCAAATTAGTATATATACCAATTTTGTTGTAATAAACAGGGGTGGACGATTTTAGATAGTTTTAGGTTAGTTTTTAGCTTAGGGTTTGTGGGATTTGAAGAGTTTGGCTTTGATTCTTCTTGGTTTGACACCCAATTGGGTTGTAAGTTACACTATTCATCTTTCCTACCATTTATATAGTTTGTATTTCCTTCATTTCTTGCTTTCTAGATAATTTACATGCCTTCTAATTAGGTTTACGTGTTTTTTTCTCGTGCTTTCTAGTGTAGTTTTATCGTGTTTCTTTATCGCTTTATTTATCCCATTTTTATCATGCTTTCTAAGTAAATTAAATTAGGTTGTGTTTGAATGGAACTCACTCGGGTTAAAACGTTGCGTTGCTTGGTGATAGTATTTTTGGGTCTATTTTGGGTGCGTTGTCCTAATTATTACCCTAGGAGATTTGACGGGGCATATCATGTATGTCCCGTGCTTACGACCTTTCGCGCGTATTTTTTTGATGCCAAAATCATATTAGGCTTTTATGCGGATTTAGGGGCGTGACAACCCTTGGTTCAATTAACTGTCGAAACGAGACACATTCTAAATAACTCGTCGACCCATGTAACAATTTTATACAAATTAACTCGGGTGAGGGATATTCGACGCAACCTATAGTTTTAGTCGCTTTCTTAGTCTAGTTTCAATACCTTGCTTAGATTAACATTTCCCTTTTATGCATCTTTTACTCGTCCTTGTGGATTTTTGATATCCGACTTACCGATGTGCTTGCCCCGCAAGTGTAGTAGTAATTTAGGTTTGTTTGTATAGTCGCGACGAGACATAAAACAACGATTGTGCACCTTACACCCACATACTTCTTGCGCGCTATCAAAATGGCACCGTTGTCGGGGATGAGTTTGTTTTAAACTTTATTTGATTTAGTATTTCATAGTATTTTATTTCTATTTATATTATTTGCTAACCTTTTTGCAGGACTTCCACATTTGAGCACTTAAAAACGCTCGAATTTTTCTTGCACGCACTTACTTTGTGGAATCCGCCACTTCGAGCCAATTTTCGGGGTAAGCATGTCTTATTCCAATTCTTTCGGTAATCCTTGTTATAATTCTCAAAATTCTCGCAAACCTATGACTTTCGGTGAATACTTAGAATCCCAAAGTATAACAAATTCAAATATGACTTTGGGCGAGTATAATGAAAGTCAAAAGTTAGGTTATTGGAATTTTGATGATGATGATAATGATTTTGGGCCTTTACCTCCTTATAATAGGAATTTTGAAACGAATTCGAATAGTTTTCAAAATTCCTATCATAATGAGTTTTCATTTAAGTCCGATAGTAATTTTCAAAGTTCTCATTCTCATGTATCCGCACCTCGACCCATGACATTTGGTGAGGGTTTGCGTATGTATGAAAATGAGATAATTGAAAATCGTTATCGGGAAGAAAATCGTTCGTGGGATCATGAATTGGATTTATTATTTGAGTCCGACGACGATTTTGCTTCCGAGACTTTCGAGGTCGAGGAATATTTTGAACCAAATGAGGTACTTGTGCCTACTTTGGAACAAACCATTCTAGACTTTGCCCATCGCGTAATAGATATTGAAAGTGAGGATGAAAATGACGTAGTATCTATTTGCAATGAAATGATTTTTTCTTTGGACCCCAAAGAAGAACATTTCATTGATAATGATATTATTTCCTTCGAAACTCAAAATTCATGCGATGATGATTCATCTCATGAGTTTGAATTTCTTTCATCCCCATTTTCATTCTCTATTATCACACCGTCACAAGTACCCAATGATTCGGTTTCAAACTTTAATGTTTTAAACCTTTTCGCCGATAAGGAGTACTTGCTCGAGTCGCCCTCCGCAATCACATATGTGCCTTTGTGTGCGCCGCCTCCCATTCCAATTTCAAAATCATTGGGAGGATATTCAACTTTTCTCGGTCCCCACTTGTTTTTGTCACCCGTTCAATCCAAACCCCCCATCGTCCCTCCAAAACTTTTAATTGACGATGGTTCATTTCTTTCGCCTTACATATGCCTTTCGTTGTTCAAACGAAATTCATATTTTTTGGAAGACATGCTTGAGTGTGAGGGTACACCGGTTATCCTCCAAAGTCAAATAATTTTTGCGATGGACCCTCAACTATTTAGACTTCTAGTGCACAGTTAGTGTGAAACCTAAATAGTAGGTTGTATATAGTTAGCTTTTTTTTCTTTCTTTATTTTTATCTTTTCTTTCCTTTTTAATTTAGTCTGGTGTAATTAGTTAACTCTTTGTTATTTTTTTTTGCTATGCTCAGTACTAACTTGTTTTGTAGATTCTTTGAACTTGTTCTTATGGGGATCACTATAATTTTGGGTAATATCACTCGTTTTCTCTCTTTAACTTGGTTCTTAATTCACATTGAGGACAATGTCAGGTTTTAAGTTAGGGGGTGTGGGATATTCTATCCATTCATTGGTAGTGTCCATGTTTTTGCTCACATGTTAGTTACTTAGTATGCTTTTCTTAGAAAAATTGAAAATTTCAAAAAGATTTTCTTTCTTTTTTCTCCTTTTTTGGGCTTTTTGCCTTTGTTTCGATGATAAATTTCAATAATTGCCCGATCCAATAGACATCCCAATGATGTATGTTCTCGATTTTAGAAGTTATTAGACTTTAGTCTCACTTATTGATATTATGAATAACTTCATGAATTAAACTTTAATCACATGAGCACATGCCCTTTTATTGCTATATTGATTTGGTTTAAGATTTTTATAACTCGGTAATCTTTTGTTCCATTGTATATACTTACACCGAGTAAGCTTTGTACCTTTCGTCGTTTGTGAGTGTATACACTATTCTTTTCTCATTGAAAATTTTGAATTCGTTGGTAATTTCACTATTCTTTCATTTGATCATTCATTAATTGAGTTCATACTTGAAATGTGTTACTTGAGCATGATTTTCATATATTGTTTTGACTTGAGAATTGTGTAAACTTTGTGAAATGATCATAGGCATTCTTTGTTATATCACCCATATTGACCTTGACCTCACCCTTATATGTTTACCCTCGTTAATCCCTTTGAGACTAAATATTAGCCTTTCATTTCATACCCCAATCCCATAACCAACTCTAAATTGGAGTTTTAACCCATACATAACATTTTTCATACCTTTGTTTGGATTGTTACTTGGGATTGAATGTTGTTGTTATGATGTCGGTTGCAATTTAGGCATATGAGAGTTTGAAAAGTAAAGAAAAGAAAGTAAGAGAAAAAGAGAAAGCAAAAAGCAAAAGAAAACAAAAGAAAAAGAAGAAAATGCATAAAAAGAAAGAGAAAGTCGTAAATGTTGTATATAGTTCGAATAAGCTTTGATTACTCTCCCTGATGACATATCTAATGCCTTTTTGGAACTTGTTTTCCAATTTTGATATTGCCCGCATTTTCCCGTTATCCCGAGTTTTCATTCCGAACACTTTGAATCCGTACATACATTCCTTTGTTTCGCACCCTAGCCATACCTACATCATAACCCTATTAAAGTCCTATGTGATCTTAGGTGCATGTAATTTAAAAGTTGTAATAGTTTTGATAATCTGTGAAAATGCATTTCACCTCTTTTAGTGTGCGGTATCCTTTCATTGAGATTACAGTTTTTCAGTTTATATATAGCGTTCTTCATTTGTGACATGTGTGCGGCCTAGTTTCCATTTACATTTACTCTTTAACCCGCATGTTCTGTGTGTTACCTCCTTGTTTCGAGTGAATTCGCTTGATGAGTGTAATGCCCATGAGGATTGAATGTATGCTTGCTTTAACGATTATTCGATTTATTTAAGTTTTTGCCAAATCACACTTTGCATGTGCTTGATCCCCTCCCACATTTTAAGGTTTCAATTCTATGAGGTGCATTCTATAATGTTAATGATTTGGACTTTTGTTTGAATTCATTCACTTTTCTAATAATGCGTATGAAATCCTTTTCGCCATTGTTGGGCTTGTCGCATGTTGGGTTGGGCATTTTTTGAGAAAACCATGTGATGTTTGTGGGTACCATCCCTGAAAACTCTCACGAGACGACACTCGTCCACTAGGGTGACCTAGGGGTTTAACGGCTTATTGCATACACTAAATGCAATCGAATCGCTCGCGAAAGTGGCCTTTTTCTTTTATAACATACTTTTGTACTATCTCCTGCTTTTGGGATGCTTGTAGTTCTTGTTGCATCCTATTTCGTTGCTAGGGACTAGCAATGTGTAAGTTAGGGGGTGTGATAATACGGAAATATTGCGTATTTCATCTCTCAAACCTACGCATTTTAGCCCCCTCGGGTGCCTTAATCTCTATATTTAAGCTGTTAACCAGACAACCTCGATTTATATGGTTAACATGCTACATGAGGTATAATTGGGCTTTTGTAGGTATTTAGGTACTAAGTGTGGAGTTCGGACGCATTCCATTGAAGTTCCATACGCAATCGCACGTTCAATGGCATTTTAGTCATTTCACAGCTTGGGCACCTGTCCCGACATTTTACAAAAGTTATAGCCCTCCTCGCTAGCTTCGCGTGGCCACGAACGATGCGCGATTCTGAGTCTGTATGAAGAAGTTACGGAGATTTCAGTGGAGGGAAAAACAAGGAAATCAAAAGAGGAGGAGAAAAGAGAAGAAAAGAATGCAGAAGCTGCTTCTTGGCTCACCCCTGCTTGATCGATCGATCGACGATTTTGGTCAATCGATCGATCCTTTTGTACTGTCGAAATTTGGCCTTGATTGATCGATCGATCCCCTGTTTTCTGCAGATATTTTGCCTTTTCTTTTCTTTTCTCTTTTCTTTTCTAATTTAATTCCAACTTAGTATATATACCAATTTTTTTGTAATAAATAGGGGTGGACGATTTTAGATAGTTTTAGGTTAGTTTTTAGCTTAGGGTTTGTGGGATTTGAAGATTTTGGCTTTGATTCTTCTTGGTTTGACACCCAATTGGATTGTAAGTTACACTATTCATCTTCCCTACCATTTATATAGTTTGTATTTCCTTCATTTCTTGCTTTTTAGATAATTTATATGCTTTCTAATTAGGTTTACGTGCTTTCTTCCCGTGATTTCTAGTGTAGTTTTATAGCGTTTCTTTACCGCTTTATTTATCCCATTTTTATCATGCTTTCTAGGTAAATAAATTAGGTTGTGTTTGAATGGAACTCACTTGGGTTAACGCATTGCTTTGCTTGGTGAGAGTGTTTTCGGGTCTATTTCGGGTGCGTTGTACTAGTTATTACGCCTAGGAGATTTAATGGGGCATATCATGTATGTCTCGTGCTTACGACCTTTCGCGCGTAATTTTTGGGATATTTGTTGATGCCAATATGATATTAGGATTTTATGCGGATTTAGGGGCGTGACAACCCTTGGTTCAATTAACTATCGAAACGAAACGCATTCTAAATAACTCGTCGACCCGTGTAACCATTTTATACAAATTAACTCGGGTGAGGGATATTCGACGCAACCTATAGTTTTACTCGCTTTCTTAGTCTAGTTTCAATACCTTGCCTAGATTAACATTTCCCTTTTAGGCATCTTTTACTTTTTAGTTTGTAATCACCTTTTGCACTTTTATTTCGAAATATTAAATCAATTAAATTCTAACAACTCGTCCCTGTGGATTGTTGATACCCGACTTATTGTTGTGCTTACCCCGCAAGTGTAGTAGTAATTTAGGTTTGTTTGTATAGTCGCAGCGAGACATAAAACAACGACTGTGCACTTTACACCCGCACACTTATCGCGCGCTATTAACTATCACGCTTAGAGTGACTTGATTCACCAATATCCAACTTTTTTTTTTATCAAACTCATCATTTAGGGATTGAAAATCTGGACATGTTTCCATAGGTCTTTTGCCACCTGACACAAACTTGATTGGTTCAAATTTTAATTTGTGTCTTTGAATTTTTGCAAAATCCTATTCCAGTTCTATCATTAGAATTAGTTTTTGAATCAACAACAAATTCATCAAAACAATTGGAGTTACTTTCAAACTTAGCAGTTTTTTTGAAAACAGTTGTTGTCTTTTCCTTAGCTTGTTCCAATTCTATTAATGTCCCTTTATAATTTTTCTCCAGAGTTTCATTTGTTTCAATCAAATTTTTTAATTTTTGATCAAAACTTTTGACTTCATTTTCATGAGTTAGACATTGGGTAGTATACTCTTCAGCGTAAGTTTAACCATTAGACTTAGGTCTTCTAATTTCTTAGTGAGGTCTTTCACTATCTTCTCTAATCTATAGTTTTTCTTGAGAGTTTTGGCATAAAGTGTGTGAACATCAGGGAGGTCTTCAGTGTCCGAATAACTAAGTGTAGTGTGTGAAGTGAGCCCTAAGGATTCAATTCTTGAACTCACACACACATTGACATCATCATTATCGCTTTCCCTTTGACTCACACACCCCGCTGTAGAACTATCAATGTTTTCAGAAATTAAAGCATATAAACCAGTAGCAACATGATTCATAACAACGAAAATAGAGCTATTAGCATCATCCTCATATTTAGGCACATGCATATCATCATTATAGATAATCTTGGCAAAGAAATACATGCAAGGATCAAAACATCAGATAATTCAGGTTCCTCATTATCAGAATTAATTGAATCATCCCATGTCTTACAAATGTTGGCCCTAGTATGTTTATTGGTTGTATTCAAGTTAACTCTACAATATTATGCTATATGACCCAATTTTACACATCTAAAACATTCAATGTTCTTAAAATCTTTGTTAGGTGTCGTATGACTGTCCTTGTGATGTTTGTCTTGACCTTTCTCATGAGGTTTGTGATTAGACTGAGTTGGATAATTTGGCTTGCCTTGTCTGGTTACCATTTTATTTCTAAATTTCACAATCTTCTTAAACTGTTTTGACATCAAGGAAATCTGGTTATCCAAACTATCTATATCACAGTCCTTATCAGAATCATTATTAGGAATACTAAGCTCAGGTTTTATCAGCTTAGAGGAAAAACTCAAACTGAAACCAGTTTATTTCCTATGGGACTGGGTTAATTGTTTCTTGAATTCTAGTTCCATTTCCACAGTTCTCAGTTTATTACTGAGTAATTTAGGGGTGAGATTTTGATCACTCATTTCCTCAACAACATATCTTTTGTTATCAAATTTCTGTGGCAATGACCTTAGAATTTTTGAGACAATTTCATGCCTATCATAGGTTATCCCATTAAAATGTAATTTGGTCACAATGTCAGTCAAATTCATGTAAAAGTCATCAAATGATTTAGAGTCTGACATACTTAAAGAGTTATACTACTAGATAAGCATCTGTGTTTTAGTAGCCTTAACTCTAGTGTCACCTTCATGTGCAGTAACCAGTGTATCCCAAGCTTTCTTAGAAGTGGTACAATATGAGATCCTTTTGAACTCATGTTCATTTATAGACATAAAAATGGCATTCTTGCCTTTGTTATTGTTCAGAGAGGCTTGCTTCTCTTCTCAAGTGAATTCACTTAATACTTTCTTAATCCTCTCATTGCTTCCTTCAGTGGCTAGTTTAGTAGGATAAGTATATCCATTTTCAAAAATGTCCCAGACATCATCTCCCAAAGTTCCTTGTATTAAGGCAACCATCCTTACTTTCCTGGAAGGAAAGTTGTTTCCATCAAAGAGAGGGGGTCTGGACAAGTTACCAACTCCTTCATATTTCTCGTCCATTGTTTGATTTTAAGAAAATAATTTCAGAAACACAAGATCTTTAAAGAAAAATTCCAGGGCTCTGATACCAATTGAATAGCTGTTACTTAAGTCGTTTAATTTAAGATTAAACTGTCTAAGTAACTTTGAACTATTTTTTGGGGAAACTCTTTTCTTTAAATCAAATAGATTAATCACAAGATGTGTTTAATAAAAATATATACGAGATATGTTCAAGATTATGTAACTAGTTTTGAAAAACAAAACTAAAACTGTTTAAAACAAGTTAAATCAGCACACCAACAAGAATGAGATGAGGAGATGTAGAAAGATTAAGTACACACAGTTTTTAACGTGGTAAAACCTCACCCAACTGAGGAAGCATCCACGGTGAGTTCTAAGTCACAAACAAAAAAATCACTAAAACAAAATATACAAATTACAAGCTATTTAACACACATGCAAACAAAGCAGACCTATACAAGTTTAGAATATATACCCACTGATTTGATTCTAACTTCTCTGCAGTTCTGATGTTGATGTGCCTTTCCCAGCTTGCTAACTTCTCCACACTTTGTTTCAACTTTACGTCGACTCTTAACATTTCAAGATCTTATAGCCAACACTTCTTGTGTTGTAGTGTGACAATGTTCTAACACATGCATGCACACACGCACACTTATTTATACAAATAAGTCCTATCGAATTATAAAAAGATCTAAATGATAAGGGCTTTCAGTTTCTCTCTTCTTTAGAAACAACATACTTTATTAATCTCTCAAATTAACCCAGAATCCAAGGTTACCTTGCTTGAAAGACGACCAAGGTCTTAAAAAATTTCAGAGGGGTTTGAAAATGTTTTTGAAATTGTAAATCACCAATTGAGATTCCAACTAGATCAAAAGTCTTGTTTCATAAGAACTAGAAACAGAAAAGAAATTTGTTGATTCTTGAGTTGTGAAAAACATTTTCAGAAAGATAATCAACAAATATGATTTCTTAAGATGAGAAATGAAATAATGCAGATCTAAGTGTAATATAACAAAAAACTGCAAGATCTACCGTTTCTATGAAAATAAATAGAGGTCAAACTTAAAATGTCTATGTTGGTTAAAAGATCTCAAAATCAGAGGATTCAAAACACGAATAACCTTCAAACCATCTCCAAAACAACTCTCAAACACTCGGGTTTGGTTTTAGATCTAAAATGAGTTTAGGGTTTGAAACGAGATTAGGGTTTGGACGATTTTAAGGTTCTCTCTCTCTCTCTCTCTCTCTCTCTCTCTCTCTTCTCTCTTCCCTCAGTTGAATGAACTGGCAAAAGTTTTTTAAATGGAGAGGCTCAACCTACTTTTATACTAAGCAAGGAAGGATTGAGAACATCAGCTCAAATCTAACGACTGAGATTTGGTCATGAGTAGTTGACTCGCATCCAACGGTTTAACATCAACGGTGGATTAAACGTTTTTCGATTGGTCTAAAGGGGGTTCACAGGGATTGGGATAAAACGCATGCAGTATGTCGATAAAAAAAGATCCAAGGGCTCAGATTGCGTATAGGTTCTGAGTCTAACTACAAACACAAATCAAACCGTCGTACAGTTGACAAGTGTAAGGCTCATATGAACTAAGAAATGCGTATGCAAACTTAATTACACACACTCCCTCAAGTCTCAAGTGCTTTTGGATTCTACCTAACCAAACATTCAGGTAAGAAAGGATATAATCAGTAATTGCATAATGACCGCAAAGCTTTTAACCCAACTTTTAATTTCTTAAAAATAAATTAAAAATTGTTTGAAAAAAATCCCAAAATTATTAAAGACTAATTTAAAAAGGAATTAACTCACACACAAGCAAATGATGCAATATATGTATTATGTATGCAATCCTAGTGTGTGTGTGTGTGTGTGTGTGTGGTTGATAATTTACCTTTAAATGAATCAATTGAGGCATCATGAGAAGAATCTGAAGTTCTTTGGTATCTAAGGGATGGGACTCAAATTTTGTCACAATTTCCAAACTAGATGAGAACTTATATAATATAGACTCAAGTAAGTCAAGAGTATAAGGTGCTTCACCCTCAACTGTTCCAAGACAGAATCGCGGAGTTCTGTGGCCAGGCTGAATTTCTTCCTATCAACATATCTTATGTTAGTTGCGAATAAATATAAAAATAAATTAAAATATAAATATAAATATAAATATAAATATAAATATAAATATAAATATAAATATAAATATAAATATAAATATAAATATAAATATAAATATAAATATAAATACATTACTTGTAGTGCTGCCCAAATAGCTAACTTGAGCTCATTTGGCACATCCCTCCAACTAGTGTACCCCGGGTCGATAATCGACTTTACCAGCTCGAGGGATCTATCTAATATCCCCGTCTTGTTCTCGACGACCATTCCCAATTTGCTCCATTTGGGGAGTCTAGGGGTCGAGGAGCCCTCGTCGCCGCCGCTACCGTCGAGCCCAGAAGACATCATCATCATCCTTGCCTTCATCCCTGAAGGAGACATTTTTCTATAAAAAAAAATGTTGTTATTAGTACAAATTCAAAATGAATTAGAAGAAGACATGCAAACATTAAGTCTAAATAGTTATGCGCTAATGTAATCAAGTACAAATGAATAAAAAGCATTAATTCAAAAATTGGAATACTTATTATTGTTTAACACACACACATCTACAAAGGAAAGAGAGAAGGATAAAAAGAGTGAAAATGATCAAGTAAAATGAATTAAAAGCATTAAATCGATGTCCGATAATAATAAAACACTATTACGAGCGCTAAATTGGAATACTTATTACAAATTGAAAAATTGTTTTAAATTCGGGTTATCATAAAAAATGGATTGATATTTGGTAGGAGCAGCCAAGTCATCCACACTACTTTTTATACGCTTTGGCGCATGTAGGACGATTGACCACGAGTCATTGTTGATATACTCTGAGTAAAACACTTGGTTGACCTTTTAAAATGCACAAACAAACGACTCATCGCTCACGTGTTCATTACTCTTCAACTTAGACAAGTCAACCATGATCAAATTCGTGCCAGGATAAACTTTACAAGCATTTTTATCCTCAACTCTTACCCAATCACAGTAAAATACAACCTCTTTGAAGCTTACATAGTCCAATTTAAATATATTTCGAATTACACCATAGTGAGTCATTTCAGCTTCAACGAGGTTTTTATCTTTTGCGCTCGCTCAAAAGAAATTAAGAGCCTTGTATGAAATGCCCGAGTCTTGTACATTTGTATTTTTCTTGTACACCCTCACGCCGAATACATAACCGTTCAATCGATAGTTTTTGTACTCTTGTGCCATGAATAAGGGTCCTGTGGCTAGACGAGCAATCCTTGATGTCGCATCACCCGCCTTTAAGAGCTGAGAATATAGTTAAATTAATTAGGTTAGTTGTAAAGTTTTATTGTAATGTAACGTTATATAACAACTATTTTGATTATAATTACCTCGTGTGACAACCACAGCCTAAAATCGCTGTCTGATTATGCCATTATTTTTCGTCTTTTATTGTTCTCACAGGCTTCATATTTTCTGCATAAAATTAATGTGACGAACGTATTAGAAAATTAATCATGTATAAAATAATCTAAAATAATGTAAAACTTAAAATAATTTAAACTTACTTTTTCCATTCTTCGACATCTTCATGTGTGTCAAATAGATAACGAGCTACTTGTTCATGTTGCAAACTCATTTTCCCATCACATGACCACCCTCATCGACGAATTCATCAATGTCATCAATGCTGGTCATGTCAGGCATATATTCCTGAGTATAAATTGATGACTCCATGGTGATGTAGTCCTCTGCAATTGATCTTGCAATGTATCATGTATTCTTGACGTAATCTTTAAAAACATTCATTAATCTTTCAAACGGATACATCCACCGATATTTAACTGGATCGCAAAGAAGTGCCTCGTTGCATAGGTGTACCAATAAGTGAACACTTATGTCAAAGAATGTTGGGGGAAAGTAATTCTCCAACACACAAATCGCTTCGATCACCGCCAATTTTACGGCCACTATGTGTTCTCGATTGACTACCTTCTCACACAAAAGTGAGAAAAAGATACTAATTTGCATAATAGCCCTCCGCAAATCCTCGTGCTTGGAGAAACGGTGCTTAAATAATAGAGGAACCAATTGCATGATCATATGCCAATTGTGGGACTTACACTTATGTAAATCACGGGTAGCATAATTAACAATCCTTTGCAAGTTCGACGAAAAATTAGATGTAACCTTCAAATCATATATTGTGTCTAAAATCACCTTCCTTTCCCCACTCATCAAAGTAAACGCACCAAGGGGGAATTATTGTCCTTCCCCTACTATCTTTTTTCAACCATAGTTATGGCTTAAGTTTTAACGATTTAAGGTCTTTTCGTGAATTTTCCCCATCCTTCGAATGACTCCCCCCAAGGCTTGTGCCCACAATATTTTCAGCAAGGTTCTTCTCTGCATGCATCACATCCAATACATAGCGCATCAAGTTATTCTTCCAATATGGCAGGTAAAATAAATTTGACTTCCTAGACCATGCCTTTCTTGTCTCAGTTGCATTCCCAGTTGGGGTCTTCTTATGCTTGACATTCTTAAATTTAGGATTCTTACCTGGCATATTAGGGCCATAATTAGAAGATTTACTTTTTATTTTTGAACGTGAAAATTTTCTCGGCAGTAGCCTATGTTCAACCCCACCCAATAAAAAATTAGAACCTTTCTCAAATCTGAAACTATGAGCCGAGGGTAAAAACCTCCTATGGCAATGGTATACATTTTTTAAGCTATCGGGGAGATGAAGAGATTCAGTCTCCTCTTCACAAATAGGACACCCCAAATAAACATGTACTACACAACCGGACAATGTCCCATAAGTTGGAAAATCATAAATTGCCCACATCAACATAGCTTTCAGCGTAAACTATTCTTTTCTAAAAGAGTCAAATGCTTGCACACCCTGTTCCCGTATTCATTTAATTCTTTTACTAAAGGATTCAGGTAGACGTAGATGTCATCACTTGGTGCCTTTGGCCCAGGTATCAACAAAGACAACATAAAAAATTCAGGTCTCATACACTGTGAAGAAGGGAGGTTAAGTGGTGCTAGGATCACTGGCTATACACTCTGATTGGTGCTTAGATTTCCAAATGGATTGAAACCATCTGTTTATATCGCCAAATAAATATTACGATGTTCTCGAGCAAAATCGGGATACTCATAACTCATCCTCCTCCAAGCTGTAGAATTAATAAGATGATGCATGAGATTATCCCCTACTTCTGCCCTAGCATGACAAGTCATTGCCTCCACTCTCCATGGTACTTTGAAAATTCTCTTTAATCTAGGCCCAACGGGAAAATATTTCAACACTTTTTGAGACACTTTTGAACTTGTGCCTTCCTTGCCAATAGATTGGACATATCCAGGTTCATCGCATACCAGACAACGATCGAGATTTTTATACTCCTTTTAGTATAGTATGCAGTCATACACACAAGCATGAATCCGTTTATAATTCATTCCCAAACCTTTCAAACTGTTCTTTATAACAGTATAGCTATTTAGAAGCGTATTATCCTTGGGTAGTAAGCCCTTCACCCAATTCAGAATTCCTGTTACGCTATTGCCAGATAAACCGTATTGCATCTTCAAACTGTGCAAACCAACCATGGCTTGTAAAGTTGTTTTATCGTTATCACAGCCAGAGTATAATGGTTGGGTCGCCTTAAATTTTAAACTTTGGTAGTCATCGTCAAGGTTTATCGTGATATCTTCATGATCACCTGAACCTTGTACATCACCAATGATCTCATTATCCTCCACTTCATGAACTCCATACGCGTCATCAACTAAATCCTCTAACATATTATAATCTACGTCATCCCCTTCTACATCTATCCTACTTGTTGAAGGTTGTTGTAAAGGTTATTCGGGGACAAAAGAAACTTTTAATTCATCGTGAAAACTCCAAAATCGATAATTATCTTGCATACCCGATCTTAAAAAATGTAGTTCAGCTATTTTCAACTCAAACATCTTACAATTCTTACACCTAGCATACGGACACGGAAACTCTTCATCATTATAACATCTCTTTGCGTATTTCATAAATTTATTAGCACCTCTGTGAAACACAACCCCCAGTCTGTTTGTCTCCCACATCCACTCTTTGTATTTAGGATATCCCATCACAGCTACTACAAACAATCACCTATTAAAGGTAAGAAGCGTATATTCGTGGATTAGTATAAACAAAACATAGACTTATAGTATGTTTCAATTATTTATGTCTAATTTATATTCAATTTTTAAATTTTAATTTATAATAGTAATTCCTATTTCCTCTATCTCCTCTAAAGGGTGAATGGTCCTATCCCATTCCAGACCGATTATTTATGTAATATACTTAATAACTCATGCACATTGTTACGATTTGAGAAAAAATCGACAGCATATCCCCATGCACATGATTTGAAATAACACTCACACTTGCCAATCTAGTATGTACTCAGAGAACATTAGGATACAACTGCAGAACTTCCTCCAAAAGTAACAACTTTAAGACACTAAGAATATTATTATACAGAAATGAAGCACCCTATATCTTTGACTTACTTAAGTCTATACTATATAGGTGCTCATCTAGTTTAGAAATTGTGATAAAATTTGAGTCCCATCCCTAGTTACCAAAGAACCTCAGATACTACATGATGCCTCTATCAGTTCTTAAAGGTAGTTCACCAACACCACACACTAGGATTGCAAACATATATTATATCATGCTAAATTTGGTTGTGTGTGAGTTAAATCCCATCAAATTAATTTTCTAATATTTTTTTGAGAATTTTTAAATATTTTATAAGATTTTAAAATGGTTTTAGAAATTAAAATAATGGCTTAAAAAATCTTTGGGTTTAATTTGTAATTATTATTTAAGGCATAAAATCTGGTTGGGTAGAAATCGAAAGCACTTGAGAATATTGTGGGTGCAATTTGTATTTTTAACTCTTCAAAAACACGTGTTTTACACTGCATCTCAGCCTTACACGTGTTGCTTATATAATGGCCAAATATGTGTTTTCTCACACTCACATTCTCTAGACTCACTGTGCACCATTGGATTATTTTAATCAGCGGACTGCATGTGTTTTCTGTTAATCCATGTCTTTGATTTTGAACCAATCAAATTTGTTTTAAAAGCGGTGCATTAATAGCCTTTTAATCAACATCGAATTAATCTTGATCTTTCATTTTTCCTCGATGTTCCAGATCCTTCTTCTCTCAGTATATAAGGAGACTTTGTCTTCAATTTTATAACTTTTTTCATTTTAACCTATGAGAGAAAATAGAGAGAGGAGAGAGAGAGAGAGAGACAGAGAGAGATAGACTTTTTACAAACCCTAACTCAAACTTCAACCAAATCCAAACCAGAAAATCTTTTTCTGAGTGTTTATAGTTCGAGATTTGTGAAGTTTCTTCCTCTACTGTCTTATATCTCTTTGCCAACTGAATCACATTAATTAAGTCTCTATTTCTTTGTATAGAAATTTGAGATTTGATTTCTGTGATACAAATCACTTAGTTTTTTGCTAGATATGATTTCTTGTTTTGAGAAATCTATTTTTGTTGGTTGTTTTTCAAAATAAATGTTGTTTTCAAATCCTAAACGAACAATATCCTTTCTGTTTTCAACTTACTCAAACTGTTAGACTTAGATCTATTTTGGGATATTGATTGGGGTTTTCACTTTCACAATTATTTCACGTTTTGTGAAATAAGTAAATATTTTCAAACAAAGAAAGTGCATAGGATCTTAGCTAGTTTTTTTAGCAATATTGTTTCTTGATCTGCGATTATTTGAAAGATCCAAAGTCAAACTTATTTGACTAAGCTGATTTTAGAAACCCTTGCATATTGAGAGACCTGTTTGTAATTTGATTCTCATATTGTCTGTAATTAAGTGTATGTGAGTTGCATGCATGAGTTTAGAGCACTACACCACATACACCTTCACACTACACACTGTAACGTGTTGGTGTTGAGATATTGGATTGTTAGAGTCGACATAAACCTAAAAGGAGTAAAGTAACAAAGTTGGGAGAACATCATCAGCATCAGAACCTTAGGAGAAGTCAGAACACGCCACAGGAGTTGGTACATTTCTTAACTTAGATTAGGTTTGATTGTGTGTCTTAATTGTTATATAGCTTGTAATTTGTTACTCGTTTTTAGTGGACTTTTTATTTTGTGGCGTAGAGGTCATCGTGGATGTTTCCCCAATTGGGTGGGATTTTACCACGTTAAAATTGCTTGTGTACACTTACTTTTTCTCTCATCCCTTTCTTAAGACTGTGTTGGTTTATTTTCTTAAAGTTTTGTTTTTCAAAACTTGTAAACCTACAACTGAAATTACTCGTTCATAATATTTTACACATCTTGTATTTAAAATTTGTTTTAAGAAAATAATTTCTTCAACAAACTGTTTGGAGTCATTTAGATAATTTAATCTTTTATTAAACAACTTAAGTGGTAATTTTTTCAAGAAATTATGTAGTCCCAAACTGTCCAAATGTGACAATTTGAAAGATCTCATTACAGGGGTAATGATCTCTCGAACGGGTATAAGAGCTATTGAATGTGTACGCATAAGAGCTAAAAGGCTAGTATCTATGCGCACTATGTGTAATTGTAGGTATGTTTCATTTAATTATGATAAGTCCGTGGTCGTGCCACTCTCGAACGGGTCGTGACACAAAGTAATTTTAGAAAAAAGTCGAAAACTCCCCTTCCCCCATTTTCATAATAATCTAGTGGTCGTGCCACTTTCAAAATTAACCAACTCAACAAATTAAGACAATATAATTATTGACGGATTTGTTAGTGTGAATTAAATTAAGTATTAAAAAAAAATTAACAACCAACTTCCATATCCAACCACATTCGTCCAATATAATCCAACAACAACAACAAACCAACATATGTGTATCCCCTACTCCATCTAATTCATCTACTCAATTAATTCAACAATATCAATTTCAAACCTAAATAAAAATAAAGAAATAATATTTATAATTTCAAGTCCTAAACTAAACATTAATTTCAAATCCTAAATCAACATTAATAATTAATTTTAAGTCCTAAACATAACACCAATTAGTTTCAACACACACATATACACACACGCATACACACCCCACACCCCCTGCCACACCACCCCCTCCCCCTCCCCACCGCCACCCCCTGCCACACCACACACACACACACACACACACACACACACACCCAAATGCCCCACCCCATGCCCCCCATGCCACACTACACACACACACACATAAATGCGCACACACAAACCCACCCCCCACACATAAATGCACACACAAACCCACCACCCCCTGGCCCCCTCCCGCCCACCACACACTCGTACTCACACACACACCCTATATATGCACACACACAGGAACACATATACACACACATACACACATATATACAAATGAAAGAGAAATAGAGAAGAAAAAATACCTTAAATCGTAGATAGATAGATAGATAGATAGAGATAGAGAAAATGGGGGAATAGAAAACGGTGAGAAAAAAGAAGAGGGAAGGGTTTTTTTACTGACTAAGTTATCACGGACCTGTCACAGTCTTTGACCATGACAACTTCATAAGGTTGTCACGATGAATGACCGTGATAAAAAAACGCGTATTTTTGTCACGGTCAATGATTGTGACAAGGGTGGCCGGCTCAAAAGTGATAATTTGGTCTTTTTGGTGTACTGTTTACAAGTCCAAGACTTTAATCGAATGATCGAGATAACCTCCCTTATAGAAAAACACACCTCCTCTACTAACACAACCTGAATCTCTACTCCTTTTCGTAATCCCTGTGTTATTAGGAACTAGACAAACCAACGATATCATCCCTATAACAAGGCCAAGGATGGATGAGTATTCAATTAGATTCAACATAGTAACAGTAGATCTTTGATGAGTTTTCATGAACGCAACTAGGTAGGACATCTTAGACCGCAATGCCCTATTCTACACATGTTTTCTCCTTTTACCTCCCCCAACTTTATCAAATCTCCTGTCAAGAATCCAACCAATAACTCTAATCGTTCACTGCAACAAAATCCTCATGAAAGAAAGAAAGAACCACTCAATAGGAACCAATGTCAGAATTCCTCCTTTCTCCTAGTAAAAAAATCCAAATTACCACGGTGTGGCTGAAGGTAATCTTCCTTTTTAGTGTATTTCCACACATATATTATTTGATTCCAGATCTACACATTCTTTCATTAGTCATTCATGTATGATTCGTCTATAATTATCCTCTTGTTCATTATCTCACCCTTTTACTATAAGAATGCCAACTGGAAAGATGACCATTACCGATAGGATTTGTAAACATCACACTTTACATTTTGGAACTAGGCTATTAACCATAGATTTAATAGTCCACGATTTAACGGAGTTCGATTTAATAATAATAATGGATGTTTTATACCTAAAATTTGCTTGCATTTACTGTCATGCAAAGATGGTGACATTCAATCCACCCCATCAAACTCCATTTCATTTCCAAGGACAAAATCCCCACTATCCTCTACTGTTTCAGCTAAGTGAAAAAGAAACCTCCCCCCTTTCTAACATCTTGACTAGTTACAAAGATGTGTTTCCAGAAAGATTTATACGAAATACCCCCACCTCGAGAAATTAAAATTTTCATCAATAATTTTCCAAATACCTCCCTTATCTCAATACCCCCTTATTGTATGGCACCTTTGTAATTGAGAGAACTTTGAACACAAATGGAAGACCTAATCAATAATGGATTTATAAGCCCCAGTACATCACCTTGGGGAGCTCCAGTTTTATTCGTGTGAAAGATAGATGGATCTTTTCGGCTATGTATCGATTATTAAAAATTGAACCAAGTGACCATCAAGAATAATTATCCATTTCCCAGGATGGGTTATTTGTTTAACCAATTGCGACAATCAAATATATTTTCAAAGATTGATTTAAGATCAAGATATCATCAACTTCGTGTTAAGGAAGAAGATATACCCCAAAATGCTTTTTGGACATGATATGACCATTTTAAATTCTTAGTCATGTCTTTTGGATTAAATAACACCCCTGCCACTTTCCTGAACCTAATTCATAGATTATTTCACCGTTTCCTAGATCAGTTTTTTATTATCTTTATAGATGACATATTAATTTACTCTAAGACCAGGACATAACATGAAAAGCACCTTTGTATAGTGTTAGAAACCCTTCATAAACATTAGTTTTACGAAAAACAGAGTAAGTACGATGTCTCCATAAAAGATGTAAAGTTCCTTGGACATACAATCACTAAAGTAAGTATACAAGTGGACCAAACCAAAATCATAGAAGTACTTAAATTGCCTCAACCCACCACCATTACTGAACTTTGCATCTTTCTAGGACTTGTCAGTTGTGGAAGGATTTTCCAGAACTTCCCTACCATTAATGAAGTTAAAAGATGTTCGATTTATATGGACCTACAAATGAGAATAAGCCTTTTTTTACCTTAAAGGAAAAATTAACCACCGCCCCATCCTAACCATTCATTCTAGTAATAGCAGCTACAATGTTTATAATGACGCTTCTTTACAAGAACTTGGTTGTGTATTGATGCAACAAGGTAAAATGATAAAGTACTGATCATTACAATTGAAAATTCATGAGCGTAACTATCTAGTATATGACTTACACTACACCAAAACATGGAAATTGCAAGTGTTTCAACACTTGAAAATGCCATTTTTAAGTGTTTAAAACACTTGATAATCGGCGCATTGCAAAATTTTTATAAGTATTCAAAATCGTTGCAAATGTCATTTGCCAGTGTTTATTGGGAACACATATCCATTTCGAACGACCGATACACAAAAAATGCAATGCTTTTGAACACTTACAAAAAGAATTGCAAATGTTCGAACACCAAACACATGCACACAGTTACCTAAACGCACACTGGTTTACCCATCCCCCCTATATATATATATATATATATATATATATATATATATATATATACAGTAGTGAAATGCTCGTGCTTGAAGGCACGACGAAAATTTTGAAAGTATGTAATCGCGAAGCGTCAAAAAATTGTAAAGTACGTAATTGCAAAACGGAAAAAATATTTTTTCCCAACAAAACAAAGTATAATTTTTAAAAAATTGGCCATGATCTCCTTTGTTTATGGGACTATCCACCCTGCTTTTCAAATAATAAATTGTCCAACAACATTCAAATAATCTAAATTTATCAAACAGATTCACACATGATGTGAATTACAAAATATTCATCAACTGAATTCACATTGTGCCTCTATAAACAAAGTGTCCATTTAAAAAAATTGAATATAATCTCCTTTGTTTATTTGACTATTCACCTTCTTAAGGGATAACAACCAATCCAACAATATTCAATAATCTCAAAAATAAAATTTAACAACAATTTTAAGGAAACAAACTTCGTAAAAGCAATCACATATATATAAATTGTAAAATGTGACCTGATAAAAATAAAAAATATAGTTAGTCAATTAAAATAGCTAGTCAAATATTTTATAGGGTAAAGCTATTCCCACTCCAACAAAATTCTATAATACTCCAACTTATTCTTTTTACTTAACACAAACACATCTTTATAAAATTCAACAAAAAATCTTATTTTTTTTTATCTAATATGAACGAATGACCCGAAAAAAAGAGAAAAAACACAAATCATTTTTTAATCAAACACGAACACAACTCAATTACAAAGAAACACAATACATGACATGAAATCTTTTTTTCCACCCCAATAAAAGCAACACGACACAATCCTTTTTTATCGTAAAAAATAGTTAACACGTTTAAAAAACTGTTTTGATATGTATTTGAAAAATAACATGTTTTACTATTTTTTAGCAGTTATTGTATTAACATTTTTTCATATTAACTGTTTTTTATGTTAACAATTTTTATAACAACTCAGTAAAATAACAGTTTCTTTTTATATTAACTAGTTTTTTTATATTAACAGTTTTTATATTAACATTTTTTAACTGTTTTGTTATATATTAACAGTTTCTATATTTAGTAGTTTTTATATTAACAGTTAAAAATAACAGTTTTTTATATTAACTATGAACATATATCAATACAATTAATATAAAAAGTGAGTTGTGTTATAAAAAACTTTTAATATTAAAAAACAGTTATTATAAAAATCAGTAAAAACAGTAAATAATTTAAAAAATAGTAAGGAGAGTAAATTATTTTAAAAACTGTTATAAAAAAGATTTAAAAAAATAATAAATAATTTAAAAATAGTAATGTTAGAAAGAACGCACCTATATGCTAACAGCCACAATAGTCAACCTAAAACGAGAGAAAAAAGAAAGACAATTAGGAATATTCAACCCAATATTCTAAAAAATAAATTTAACTGTTTATAAACACATGCCAAGGGTATAACAATTACAAAGCCACAGATAATTAAAGAATCTTAAGCAAATCCACTAAAAATTTATTTAACAAACAGGTAAGAAAGAGAGAGAGGGGGGGAGGGAGAAAGACCAAGATATTACTCACTAGTTAATTATAGAAGAACTTCCTGGTAAACGATGTTTGTTGTAAAATATTCTTCGTCATTTGGAAAGAGGATGGAGACGAAATTAGCGCTCGTGCAACATGACAAAGCGACGCACAACTGGCCATAACTAAAGACAGGTGTGGTCATCCTCGGATATATCCCCTTACGACGGGATAGGATCCCTCTAGGTCTCGCGCGTCCCTCTTGGGAGCGCTTCGGCCGACGTCGGTGAATGAGGTGAAAAATGTAGAGAGATAGAGTCGCCAGTCTATTTTACTCAAAACAGACAAAAGAAAAGGGAGCCATCCCGAAGGACAGCATCCAAAGACACACTGATACATACAAAACCAAAATGATTTTAAAATGATCCCGAGACTAAGTTACGAAACGGGAAGGTGTTAGGCACTCATTCCGCCCTTACGGTCTCTCATGGATTTTTGCTATTTTTCTTTATTTTCCTGTGATATGTGTGCATGTGTATACGTAGTGAAGATATGAATCATCAACTTGTATCATGGAAGAGATAAAGCGAGTCATCCATAGGAATGTTCCTAAAAGTAATATTAGAAAATAGAATTTATGCGATTATCCTAGCGTCGATTATTATAAGGGAATGATAACGCATATGGAATAATATGCCATTAAGATAAAATATATATATATATATATATATATATATATATATATATATATATATATATATATATATATATATATATATATATATATATATATATATATATATATATATATATGTAAATACATAGAATTTAAGAGAGTTTAGTTTAAAGAATGTAGAAAAATAGGAAAAAAGTAGAAAAAGTACTCGAGTCTCGGGTGTTACCCCGAGACGCCTACGTAGCCTATAGAGGCATCAAAGTTCACGTAGTTCGTAAACAAAACGAGGGGTGGGATTTGTCCCATAAATCTAATCGGTGAATTTTCTTATATGGGTGTGTGTGTAAAAAAGTGTTTTAGTTGTGAGAAAAGTGTGAGAATTCTTGTTTGGAATTTATGAGCAAATCCTCTTTTTCTTGTTTTTCTTTGGTTTTATTTATATGAAAATAAGAGATGTGCGATAATACTAGATAAAAAGTATATTAGTATATGTGAGATAAGAGAATAAAAGTACTAAGTAACAAAACAAACTAATGAGAATTTAGCGAATTTAAGGAGAGAGTGGAGAAAGTTGGAACTTCTTGAAGATCTTGAGCTTGATCTTGGATGTTGGAGAGAAGCCCTTGCACTTGGATGATGATGGAGAGTACTTAATTCATCAAGTTTGATGAAAAAGGTGATGAAAGGTGAAGGTTGAAAAGGGATTTGGATGTGAAAATCATGCTGACTTCGAGAGGGGTTTTCTGAGCTTGTTGAGAGTGATGGATCTCTGATTTTTTTTTAATTTTTTGGAATGAGGTTAGGCCCTCCATTTTATAGGCCCAGGGCATTACTAATTGGCATAGCCCTGGTCCTGCCAATTGACAGGCGTGTTTATGCACACTGGTGATAGGCAGGGCTTGGAACCTGCCGTTTAGCAGTGTCTTTCAGGTTCCTTCAAAAAATTAGTCGTAGAAGGTGAACCGTTGATCCGAATTGCGCACGAGGTGAACCATTGGAAATGTATTTTAGATACCTTCGAAAGTCCTTTGGACTACTCTCGGGTTCGGGAGTTGACTTTGGGTCAAATGTGGCTCGAAAGTGATCGTTTGTCCGTATGGTAAGTCATAATCGTGCACGGGGTGGACTGTTAGAAAGGTTAAGAGATGTACTTCAAAATTCCAAAGAGTTTGACCAGGTTCGAAGAGTTGACTTTGGTCAATCGGGGCCTAGAAATGTTCGGTGACCTTTCGGAGTAAAACAGATCGTTCGTCCGTACCGTAAGTTAGAATCGCGCACGGGGCAGACCGTTGGAAAGGGGTTTCAGCTCCCTTTAAAGATTCATTCAGTTTCGATCGAGCTGAAGAGCGAAATTCAGTCCAACGGAGTCTGGGAGCGTTCGGTGACCTCCTGATTGAGTTTCGAGAAAAAATGGGTCATTCGTCTGCATGGTAAGTCAGAATCGCACAAGGGATGGACCGTTTGAAAGGGGTTTCAGTGCCCTTAAAATATTCATTCAGTCTTGGTCGAGCTGAAGAGTTTGACTTTTGGTCAAACGGAGCATGGGAGTGCCCGATGGACTTTAGGTCAGTACTTGGGGTATGACATGGGTTTGCAATGATGAAGGGAGGTGCTAGGGACCTAAGGAGAGGTTAGGGGGTATTAGAATGGGGTTTCTACAACAGGGGTTTGCAAGTCAATCCCAACATACTTTACAGATTGACCTTGTTATTTATTTATGGTCATAGTGTAAGACAACTTGATTAGAAATTGATGGCGAGTCATCTTTATGGGCATTTCAGCAGAGGATGGTGTTAAGGAGATTCTCGGAATGAATACAGTCGTGCTGAATTTATCCCCAGTTAGTATTTTGGCCTCGATAACGTGTTCCGCACACCTTGTAACTATCAAGTAAATTTGAATGCAAAGTCCATCTTTTGGTGCAATATTTCGCAATAACATTATGGGACATCCAACTTTAAGTTCCAACTTAAAAAGTGGCAACCCTGATGGGTTAAGAGCCATTAAAAACTCTGTGGGAAATTGGTTGGTTATGCCATGATTAGTTGCATCAGGTCACATTTTGTCCGTAGCGAAATACGTAACTGCATCACCTAGAAAAGTATTGAGTGAAGCACTATTAATGGCATTTACATCATTGTTGTGGGTAGAGAAAATTTCCCTTTCATTAAGAAAGGTAGAAGTAGCAGTTCCCTCCATGTTCAACAATGGGTATACGACCTCTATTAAGTCTTCAACACTCTTACAATGGCATAATGTTGATGGCATGGTGACAGTTTCCTCACAATTTATCCCAATCTGGTGGAGGTGAAATTATTAAGTACCTTATTTAGTAAAGAGTTAAAGAATAATTTATATATACATGTCAAATTAATTGAAAAGTTTCAACATCGGTACCATTGAGCCGCATGTTTAATACCAATGAAAGAACATGAATATCTTTCCACAGCATTGATCAATGTAAAGATGCTCCAATTACTTGCTCTTAAATGACTTTGGGTATTACAAGATAGATTTGGCAAAAATCACCACCGAGAACAACTATAATTCCTTCAAAAGGCATCTTATTATCTAATATATCCTGCAAAGTACGGTCAAGAGCCTCAACGCAAAATCGATGTTGCATTGGCACTTCATCCCAAATTATAAGCTTGGCTAATTTAAACAACTCCCCTTGAATTGATTGCTTTGTAAACCCATGATTTGAATTTTTCATAATTTCAAAGGGAATACAAAACTTAGAATGAGCAGTACGACCACCAACCAATGTAGTGAAGTAATACCTGAAGAAGCAACGGTAATCATTATGTGCTCCAGAGCACGATAATAGGATGAAATTGCATTGTACAAAAATGTATTGCATGTGCCCGCCCCGCTATTCAAAAAAAAATTGTTCCTTTACCCTATAATACAGAAGTTATAATTGCATCAAAAGCATTCCATTGCCCCAGATTAAGACGTTCTACGTTAGAATGCACAATAGAGGTGTTTGTATCTCTTTGAAGTTGTCGATGCTGCCATATTAGTCTATTCTCTCCCCTGGTGCTCCAATTTTTTTACTGGGAGGGGTATGGGTAGATAATTAGAAAAACATTTGCGTATTTCCTGGAGTAAGTCATTCAGAAGATACAATTCGTAGTCATTGATTTCAGAATTTATTGGAGATATAACTCCGAATGGTGTACGTAGCTTGTGAGCAAGGTCATCACATATGATCGATGTGAATTGATACTATCATAAAGTATGATCTAATGAGGAATATTGGGTAAGAATAACGTTGAAAGGACACTGAAGTTGATAGCCTGTCTGCATAATCGACGCCTTTTGTAAACATTGTACCCATTCATCACCATCTTCTAAAAGGCCCAATGCAACACATGTAAACTTGATAGAATCGTGTAAGACATTATTTACAGTCCGTAAGCACTCAAATGAATGAGAACCTTTTTCAACGATTAGAAGTAAATGCAAATAACACCTTTCTTCAGAATTTGGTCTCGTAAAGTACATTCTACCAATTGCAAAAGTTGATGTAGGTGACCATGGAGTCCAAGTCTTTGTTACTTTGTGCCAAATAAAGTGTTAAGGAAACTCTTGATAAGTGAAAGCATGGGCAGATTCATTCGATGCAAAATATTCAAAAATGTCATCAAAGAAAATCCTTGAGTCGAAGACTGAATTTCATCTATCAACTCGTATAGATTGAACACAACATGATGCATTCCAGGGAGGTGAAGTTTCAATCACGTAACAAAGGGTTTTTCTACATGCATTGGATTACTCTGTATTCTCTAAGCTACTACGGGAGGGCTAATGTACCTAGAATCCAAGTACTAATGGATTTCATCACCACTTTTTAAGACCATAGTAGTGCGATCATGTCCCTTATAAATATACTTATTAATGTACTTGACACATCTCAACCCTGCACAAACTTCAACATTAATATGGTAATTGAACATTCGATAAAGATACAGATTATACGGTACAACATCTCGATTATCAACATGCTTTCCATTTGCTGTAGTATAGACACAACAATACTTACTACGATGATAAATTGGATACCCATCGTTATCTGTAGTGGTCAACTGTGAGAAATCTCTAGGATATTTCTTGGTGCATTTACCATTTTCCATGCACGGAGCATGGGGATACTGTAAGGCGCAAGGTCCATGGATCATACAACCCAAAATTATTTAAAAAGGGTGAAATCTTCATCTTTGTTAGGAAACTCTGCATAAATAATCTTATCAACTTGGTTAGGTGTTTTATTCTTATCAGGACCATCAAGAAAAATTAGATCATGCATGTGAGGTAAACCTCGCTTTTGAAATTCGATTGTGAAAACGTGTGCCACTTTTTTACCGAATATATGATTATTCTCAATCTCCTTCATCAAAGCCTTCTTCTTGATTTCAAACACATGTGCCATTAAGACTAGATGACGAAAGGCATTTTAAAAAGGCAGTAGTTACTTTATGATCTCTGGTCATTTAGGGTTTACAGTCATCGTGAGAAAAACGTCCAATTGATGATTAAAACGGGTAATTTACATAGAATCTTGATAAATTTTAAACATATTTCTCGCACTGCTAGTAAATGAAGATGGCAAAATCATTCTTTTTCCAATCTTACCCGATAACAACCCATTAGACATACCATTAGTGAGATTTTTGTACAACTCCGCACGAAGTTTTCCTTGATTTAGTCGCTGGTATGTCAAACGGTTTTGCTCAGTAGAAGCCCAACCATAGATGATGAACTCTTGGAATAATTTCCCGCCTCTGTGTATCGAGGAGTACTCTGAGGGTTGTTGAAACATTCGATAGACAAAATAATTCAATTGAATCAAATGCGCTTCCTTTTCCGTACAACATTCCACATCCCACAGTTTCATGTTAGGGTGCCACCCAAGTTCACTGTAAGGAAATAATGATACGTAGTGCAATGGCAAATATGCTGGATGGCACTCACTGATTTGCATCAATTAATTACTCCTTTAAGTCGAACTATTGTGTCACTCATGCCACTGACATTGGAGGCATCACCCGCAAAATATTGACAATTTCGTCAGCGCATGGAAAATTATATGTGCGATAGTCCTTTGCAAAATTATAATGAAGATAAGCAAGTAAGTTCTGATCTAGACTATTCAAGCTTTCCAAAATCGCAAAAGCCTCGTGATATTTCGACGAAAAAGCATTATTCACCAATAAAGACCCTTGAACTCTATTTAGAACGTCCCTCCCCAAATGCGGATTTCTATTATATCGGATATCCAAAGCCACATATGGATCGTATATGTACAACTAAGCATAAGCAGCCTTATTTTCATGCCCAATATCTAGTATTAATGATGTGGTGAGATGATAAAGCTCTCCATGAATCGTGAAACTCGATGGACCCCTGCCTTCGATTACTCGGCCCTCCATTTCAACACCTATACTTATAAACGCATTGGAATCATTATACTCTTTATTATAAGTATGAAAGGATTTTGAATAGTCATCTTCACCATCAAATATAAGCTTAATTTCAGGAGGTGGTTCAATGAGTGCGGGTAGAGGAATTTGGCCCTACAAGCAACACTTCCTAAATAATGTTCGCATCATTAAAGAATGTGGCAATCTTTCACCCATCCAGTGTAACACATTACACTAGGGGCATCCTACATTCATAAGTCCCAGATCATATCTTTCTGATGTAAAATTCAAATGACTTAGTCCGTTGGTAGTGGTTACATTTTGGAAATATGGTCTCCTTGACCCGAATTTTAGAAAAATAGTTGTGTTAAATATTAAATAAGATATTATAATACAATCAAACACTAAAATATAGATGTGAGAAATCATAAGATGTACCTTCTCATTGAAGGGAGCATTGATATCCTAAATGAAGGTGGTGTAGGATTTCCCTCCGATGGAGTATCTTATAGTGGAACTCTTGGGGATGAATTTATATCAGAAACAACATTCGCATCCCGGTTAGATAATTCTTAACGCATTACTCTTGGTCATGAAGTTAAATGTTCCGTATGAATAGTAAATTTGAAATCCATGTTTAGATTACGTAGCTCGACTTTATAGGTGAATTGAGCGGGGTTTACCGAAGGTGGAATGTCCATCGCGATATTTCATATTGGGGTGTGGTTACAATGTGGGGAAAATTGCAGTGTGGGGGTGGTTAATGAAGTAGAAGGTTGATCTTCAATACTTTCATGTTGTAATACCATTTATTGGTATCTTCCTAGTCCACTTCGACATCTCTGACCCAATATGCGATTAGAAGGTAGTGGAAATTCCTGGCGTGTTAAATAGACGTAAAAATTTAAGATACGCAATTACGACATTTTTAAAACTATAAACTGAAATTCATTACAGAAGAAAGAAATCAACCCACATGAGGGGGGTGGTTCTCTTTCCCTTTACCCTTACCATTAATCGAAAGTAGCTCTGTGTGTTTTCTCTTCTTAAAAAATAGAATACAATCTTATATTAATAAAGTTAAATGAGTAAGAGACAAAGAATGTGATGTATATATACCCATTATATTTCCCATACAAACAACATTGATTCCAATTAAAGTTGGTTTAAATACCTCGCTAATAATGATGTCCACTTTTGAAGCATCCCGGATGACAACACCCTGGTTTATGTTTGTAATGATGATTGATAATGGAGTTTGGTTATGCCGAGGGAAACATTGCGGTCATGGGTGATTAACAACGGATAAGTCATAGGAGATGGTTTATCCATGGTGGGTTTTGTATAATGGAGAAACAACATTTGTTGGAATCTTTCTCGTTCACGTCAACGTCTTTGACCCAAGATGCGTGCAAAAGTAGGTGTTATTCCCCGAGATCAAAAGATATAAAATATCATCAAAAGAAAATAAGAATCAATAACGTAAATGAGTGAGAGAAGAATCAAACCGGGTGGTGATATTGGTTATCTCTCTCTTTCCCCTTTTCTTTAACCATACATTACTCTTTGTGTTTTCTCTTCTAGGAAAACAAAGTATCTATTAATAAAATAGTTACATAAGAGAGGGGAAAATTATAAATCAACGGTTAGGATTTACCTCTCTACTAATAATGGTCACTTAATAAGCCTCATGGGTCATGATTCTTATGTTTATGTTAGGAATATGTTCAATCTGTTTAGAAAAAGTACCACAAATTGAATACATTAGAATCCAAAATACGTATGAAATAATAGCATACAATTATTGATCCATACATTCTTAGAAACGATTATATCATCCATGTCCAATAAAAGTTAGTTGTCTCTTCAATAATAAGATTCCAGCCCTGCATCCATGCCAAATAAATGTTAATTTTAGAATGAGAGAGAACTAAATGCCCTAAAATACAACCCAACCCAACCCAACCCAAATCAAAATAAATGCCATAATTAGAAGAACCATATTAATAAATACTATGTTATGGGCTTTTTTATTAAGTGTCCCTTTAATTACTTGGTTTTTTATGCGCCAATCAATGGTCACATAAAGGCATTAAGATAATGCATTCACTTAGGGTAAATGCATACTAATCAAGGGTATTAATCCAGCTAGCATCCTGTTGCATAAAAACATTATAAACAAGCTTCTACTCAAAGGTACTATTTGAAAATTCATTGTCAACCAACTAGGTAACCATTATTTGAAGTGTTGAACTATAATAAAATGCAGTGTTAACACATTCACTATAAAGTGCTGAACTATAACTGCTAAAATTATAGCTCCTAAAATAAAAAAAATGCAGATAGCAGTTAATTAGAATGAAACATTGATTCAGCGCAGTTAATTAGTCCCCTTTAGTCAGAGGAGCATAGTCCCCTAAGATCTTAAACACAAACAAAAAATGGGAAGAGAAATATACCTGTGTTTGTTCAGATCTTATCAGAAAAAATGTAACAAACACCCATGAAATATATATATATATATATATATATATATATATATATATATATATATATATATATATATATATATATATATAGAGAGAGAGAGAGAGAGAGAGAGGAAATCAGATAAAGAATGGAAGAAAATATATTATAGGATAACAAAGAGAAAAGGGAAAAATGGGTATTTGAAGGAACTAAAAAAACTCACAAATTTTGTGGTGGCTGGCGGTATGAAGTTTGGTACCGGCTGATGTATGAAGCGGGTATGAAGCGACGCAAAGGGTTTCAGAATGAAGAGATGCAGAGGGAGGCAGCGTATGTGGGTGGGAGGGAGGAAACATAGGTGGGAGGGTTTGAGAGGGAGGCAACAACAGAGGTGGGAGGTGGGAGGTGAGAGGTTTTGAGATGGAGCCGACAGTAGAGGGAGCCGGTGATGGAGGAATCAACAGATGAGGGGTTAACGGGGTTTGAGTTTTGGAAGAGAATGAGGGGGATATAGTGATGAACGGGATTAAAAAGCTAAAATGAGTAGGGTTTTGTTTGGACTATTCCATTTTTCCATGTCATAATGATTAAGTTGTGACATGGAAAATTCCCATACCCTTAGATCGCACCAAAAAATTCGATCTCAATCGTTGATTTTTTGGAACAGTAAAAGACCCACCTCTTATATTATCTAGATATTTATTTCGATTAAAACACACAACATCACATCTCTCTCTATATATATAACAAAAAAAATAGAGAAGACACATACCTTTTAAAGTCCATGCCTTGTTAAAAATGGAGTTCCCAATAGGTTTTAGGAAGAAAAGGAACTCATAGGTTTATAACTGTACGTTGGTTCCTCTTTTTTTCTCTATTTTGGTTTCTTGCACTGGTTTTGGTTTTGTCATTGGATTGGTATGTACAAGGTAGGAGGTGGTTTAATTTATCAGAAAGAATGGTGATGGGTATTATTATTATTATTATTATTATTATTATTATTATTATTATTATTATTATTATTATTATTATTATTATTATTATTATTATTATTATTATTAAAGAGACGAAGATATTTGGGGGTATTTTATTTTTTCCAACCTTTGTCTCTTAAACTTATTTTTAAAAATTTATAATTTATACCCTATAAATTTTATTTTTAATTTGAACAACAACCTAAAGTTGGATCGTGGCATATTTTGACATAAAATTTATTTTGAATATAATATTTGACACGTGTAGAAAGAATGTCTATTCGGTAATTAAAATTTATTATTTTTATCTATTGACTATGTAGAGGGGGTTTGAAGGTAATCCTGAGATTAGGGATAATTCCCCTATTTACAACAGTATCTAGGGTTAAGGTTGTGTGGCAACTCAGCAAGGTAGCTCAAGCGTGGAAACTTAGTGTGGCATCTCAGCGAGGCAACTTAGCGTGGCAACTCATATTTTAGCTTGTTGTATTACTTATCCATATTGTATCTTTTATTTGTACTGACTATGAACTATAACGATTGTAATGATGTAACGGGAATAATGATTATGTGTGAGGTCAAACGGTACTCGTGAGAGACCTGGCTTGGCAGGGCCTGGGAGAGCTTTCATGCTTTATCGAATGACCTCACTGTGGGAACTTTGGACGGACTTGGTTTGGAGGATTGAGAAGTGAGGCACCGTTGGGTCTTGTCCTTACCATCTTAGATACACTTTGTAAAACACCGAAAGACCCTTACCGTGGAACCTCAGGCGGAGCAACTTTAAGTTCCATCGGGCATTAAGTTGTGAGCCAAACAACCCTCTACTTAATGTCACATCCATTTTATCTGATGTCACTAACCAGCTAGGCAATGTCAGACCTGCACTTAAGTAAACCACCGTGGTATTTGGGGCTGTCAGACAGTTGGTGAGCCACATCTGTGACAATGGCCCCCTGACATACAGTGATTAGGAAAAAGGCATGACTTGGCATTTAATGTTTATGACATGGAGACAACTAGTGCATCAGGTATTTAATGTTTGTGACATAAAGTATGAGGGATGTCTTTCACAGGCATTAATGGCGAATTTGCCTCGGGGATGGTGTGGGAGGCTATTTAAGGACCCCAACCACCTCTGGGGAGAGGATGATCTTTTTTTAGAGTTCAGAAGTTATTACTAGAGATAATCTACATCAGAGAGGATTATTACAAATCAGAGAGTTTACTCACCTACAATTGTCATTTATTACGAAACTCTTAATACTTAACAGAGATTCTTGAGGGTTGTTGATGTGTTTGGCTGCCTGCCAAGGCGTATCTAGGGTGCTTACTTCTCTTTTCCTCTAGCTAAGATACTTCTAAGTTCATCACTACCTTCTGAGTTATACACGAGATATCTGTGAGTTCAAACTGAGTCTATCTTCATTGAGTAGTGTTTGTATGTCCTGTGGTTAATCAATAGTGTCGCTATTTAACTTATCATTACTATACTCAAAAAGGGATTACGCCTCCATCTTATCTAAACTTCCCTCTTACATTTGGCGACTTTGCTGGGGAGGCATTCTTCTAAACAGGAGTATGGCATAAGATAACGTTAATTGAAGGCTCAAATTTGATGACATTCAACGCAATGAAGAACCGACAGTGAGAGAACTGGAGGCTCTAAGGGATGGGGCCCCTCGAATTGAGGTAACTCCAGTTCAAGCGACGACTGGCGTTCCAGGGATGATACAAGCTTCCATGAGTGCTGGATTGGGACCATCCCAGGTGGCACTACTCATGAATAAGTTTTATGAGTTTTTGCAAACTCCGGTAGCTTCAACGGTGTTGGGAGGATTTGAATCCAACTCCTTCGTAATATCAGGGGCAACCCCAATGGCCCCACCAACTGCAGGCGTAATGGGAACAATCCCAGTAAGTATACCCTCTGTTGTGAATATTTTAGTGGGAACCTTGGGAGTATCAATCGCTCCAACTGTGACGATTGCTCAAGCTACAATGGGCACTCAGCCCATGGTCCCGTTGGTTGTTGCCCCAGTAGCATCACCCATGGAGGAAATAAGGAAGGAGATGCAGAAGGAGATATTAAAGTTCATGCAAGCCTCATCACAATCTGCTGGCGAGGTAGCTTCGGTTTATGACGACTTTCGAACACCTTACCCCTAGGAATACAACGATGAGCCCTATCCAAAAGATTATATTCCTCTTATTTTTGAAAAATACACAGGGAAAGGTGGAAATCCGAAGGATCACATTAAGCGCTTCGTTGAACACTTGGGGGCGCATTGTAATAATAAGAAGCTCAGGTTGAGGGAGTTTTCTAAATCCTTAACCGATAAAGCATATACCTGGTATTCTCATTTGCTCCCAATAACGTTTCTATATGGGAGGAGATGTATATTTTGTTTGTCCAGAAGTTTTTTCTAGCAGAATATGAGTTTACTTTGACCCAACTAGGGAGGGAGAAGTAATGACCCGGGGAAAAAGTGGTGGCATACTTTCGAAGGTTCAGGGAAAGGTCCCTTGATGTGAGGGAGGAGGCCAAAGAATCCAAGTTATTACAGATCTGTGCGAAGGGGCTGCTTCCTGAGTACATCTGTCATCTCAATAATGAAACACGCGAGGGGACTTTTTCGGCGTTCTTAAAGGCAGCAAGAAATATCTCCTTGATGGTGCAAACAAATCCAGTGGTGGTGCCCATGATGTTTAGGCAATCGATACAACCCATGGGGGGAGGTCTCAGCCCCCACGGGTAGGGTACACCGAGGGAGCGTATGGGGGCAAGGCATCGAAGAAGGATAATAAGAGGAAGTTCGGAAGAGATAGGGAGGACCCACCACCATTACCTTGTACAGTGGAGGAGGCTGTCAGCTATTATAACACAATCCAAGGATGAACTGTCAATGAACCAAAGGGAATTCCCGTGGGGGAACCCAATGCGGTGATGAGGGAGGATCCCAAATATTACCGGATTCATCGTAAGGTCCAGCATCCAACAGAGAGCTGTTTCACGCTGAGGAGAATCATCGATAACTACGTGAAGGTGGGGACGTTATAAATCCCTCCCCATAACGTTAACAACAACCCACTCCCAGCGCATGGGGCCAATTTGGTGGTGGCCTATGATGAGGAAGCAGAGAAAGAAGAAAGAAAGCCAATTATGAAGTAGGGAGAGTTCGAGGAAGCTCTAGAAGATTGTACAAAGGGAATGGCTAATGTAGTGCTAGCCTACGATGAGTCAAGTGACAAAGACGTGGAGGATGTATACAACGTTAAAGGTGAGGAAGCAGACCAAGTCCTACAGTAGTGTGCAGTTTCAAAATCCCCAAAGTTCACCTGGTTCTTCTACCAAGTGGGGATACCAAAAGAGAGTAGGTTGGAAATAACCCAGGTAATACTTGACATTACGAGGAAGAACGTAATCCCTTCGCTAAGATGGAAGGGACCCATGGCCAGGTTGGTAAGAAGGTTTGTATCAGAAGTAACTTTCAGAGATGCAGATAGGGCTGTAAGATTCCCTTATAACAGGCCATTGTATGTGACCGCCTGCGTCAATAGAATTAGTTTCGCAAGGACTCTTATGGATGGGGGAGCTTCCATCAATATTATGCCAATCAACTCTTTTCACGCAGTTAATATTCAAGAGGAAAGGTTGGTCCTCATGCCTTTGGTGATTTCAGGAATTGACAACCAGTCTTCCAAATCCATTGGGTACGTGAATGTTGGGATCGTGATGGGAAATCTGAGTTCCCATATCAAGTTCCACGTGATAGAGAATGCAACTTCCTACCATTTGCTGATAGGAAAAGTGTGGATGCACAACCAAGGGCTAGTTCTCTCGATGTACCACTAATGCGCTAAGACAAATATTAAGGGAACGGAGGTGACCATTAGGGATACGAAGAGGCCCTTCACTGTCGAGGAAGCTCACTTGGTAGACGCGACATTCTACACAAAGTTGGAAGAGGATTTCCGAGTCCTAACGAGAAGAATGGAGGGATCATGGGTTCCCTCGATTAGCGAAAGGATGGGACCCTTGAACAAGCAGAATAAAGAGGTTGCAAGCAACGCAAGAGTGATAACCAAAAAAGCTCACCATATGTCCCCTCGGCCCTAAAACATCTCGAAGCAGCTCAAAGACAGGATGAGGCCCATAGTGGATCCGATAGAACATGAGGTCCAATGACAAAGCGTGCTGACCCGGTTCTCAGGAAAAAGAGTGGCCGAGGATTCTAGAGAGAAGAAGTGTTTGGAAGCTACACCTACCAGTAAACAATGCAAGAAGGTCGTTAACGAAGAAGGAAAGGTGATATATCGATTATAATGGTGTGAACATGCAGCTGAAGAAGCTGACAATGAGGCTGACCCGATACATGAGTGCTTTTTGGTGGATCAACGGGGATAATGTATGATGATAGACAACTCCAACATACAGGAGGTTATGGAGGAGGTCACCGAGGAACCAGAGTACATAGCAGATCAACTGAAACTGCAGGCACAAGAACTGGAGCAGTGGAACCTGGCGAAAGAAGAGGAGGACCCAAGGCCTATTTTCATCGCGAAAGATCTTAGTAAGGAGAAACGAGAGGCTTTGGTTAAGTTGATTTGGGAGTTCATAGATGTTTGTGCATGGAAATATACGAAGATGGAAGGACTAGATGAGAGAGTCAACAAACATAAATTAAACGTAATGCCTTCAGCCATCCCGATGAAACAAGCAACGGGAATGTACAAACTCGAGCTAGACTTGAAGATTAAGGAAGAAGTCCAACGGTTATTAGCGGCATGATTCATCAAACCAATACATCACCCGCTTTAACTGTCTAGCATTATGCCGATGGGAAAGAAAGATAAAAACCAGATAAGGATCTGTGTGGACTTCAGAGATTTGAACAAAGCTTACCCTAAAGATGAGTTCCCTCCACCCTCCATCGACAGCTTGATAGATGCAATAACTGGTCATGAGATGTATAGCTTCATGGATGGGTATGTAGGGTACAAGAAGATCAAGATGGACCCCATGGATGTAGAGAAAATGGTGTTGATGACCCCGTTGGGCAATTTCATATACAGAGTAATGCCGTTTGGACTCAAGAACACTGGGGATACTTACCAAAGAACAATGATGGACATTTTCCATGACTTCTTCCATAAATTTATGGAATTCCATGTGGATGATTTGTTCATCAAATTAAGGAAGGAGGAGTCCTATCTGGGCGATTGAAGGAAGGTGTTTTCCCGATGCAGGAAGTATAAATTAAGGATGAACCCACTGAAGTGCGTCTTTGGAGTAACAAGTGGGAAATTTCTAGGCTTCGTGGTTAATCGGAAAGGGGTACAGATGGACCAGGACAAGCAACGAGCGATCTTGGAGATGCCAAGTCCAAGAACGGTGAAGGATCTGAAGAGTTTCCTCGGTAAAGTCTCCTATCTTAGGAGATTTGTGCCTGGATTAGCCGAGATGACACATTCATTGATGCAGCTGATACGAAGGAATAAGAAATTCAAGTGGGAGGAGGTTCACCAGGATTCACTCGCGGGGTTGAAGAAGCTGCTCGTTTCACCACAAATCATAGTTCCCCGATAGGCAGGAATACCGTTACAGCTATGCCTCACATCTACCACGAGGTCCGTGGGAGCTTTATTGTCACAGGAGATTAATGGGGAAGAACGACCGGACTACTACCTCAACAGAATCATACATGGGCTAGAGGTCAGATATAATATCTTAGAAAGGCATTGTTTAGCCTTAGTCTTTGTAGCATAAAAACTTAGACATTATATGTTGTCTTTTACAATTCATATTGTAACTAGATGTGATCCTATTAAGTATGTACCGGAAAGAAATATATTGATTGGTAGGGCAGCTAGGTGGTTCCTCATCCTCTCTGAATATGACTTGAAGTGTGTGGTTGCTCGAGCAATCAAAATCCAAGCGTACGCCAATCTGTTGATAATCTTCCCCTTGGGAACGTTTGAGCCACTTAAAAAAAGTATTCTGGGAGATGATTTGTAGGCCAATCACCTAGACGTAATGAATGAGGAATGGATAATGTAGTTCGAAGGATCTTCGGCAGAAAATAAAGGAGGAGTAGGGGTTATTCTTTTAAAAGGAATGGAGGAGATTTTCCTTTCCTACAAATTAGATTTCCCTTGTTCTAACAATGAGGCGAAATATGAAGCATTGGTGCTGGGGTTGCTAGAGGCTCTTCGAAGGGGGATTCGTTCACTTTGCATCAATGGTGATTCAAATTTGGTGGTTCAGCAAGTGAATGGAGAGTACGCATTAAAACACATGAGCCTGGCACCATACAGAACAATCGTTCAGAGGCTCCTCTACCAGTTCCATCGTACCAAGATCAAGAGACAGCCCAGAACGATGAACCGTTACCCAGACGCTTATACCACCATAGCCCAGAAGATGGTCATGAGGAATGATACAACTACCATCGTGATCCACCGAAGAATAGCTCCTTTGGTCGTACAGTCAATTCTACTGATGGAGGAAGATGTAGACTAGATGGGAGAGATTAGGAAACAACTGGAATCTGGGGAAGGAACGATGGGGCTAAGGGAATTATCCCAATACTTCCCAAATCAGGGAAACCTTTACTTCAGGAATGCAGGAGGATGGTTATCGAGGTGCATCGGTATAGAAGAGGAAGAGCGGAGATTAAAGAGAACACATGAAGAGCACTGCGAGACAACTGAGATACCTCTCTATCGAAGAATTCAAAGATAGGGGTATTTTTTGCCTAGAATGGAACAGGATGCAGCAGAGCTACAACAAAAGTGCGACAAATGCCAGTTATTCTTCGAAGCAGCTGAATGTCATTTCGTAGAAGCTCAACCTGATTGGAGATAACCCTACATTAACTTCATTAGAGATGGAGTCGTGCCAATAAAAAAAATTGATGCGATGGGACTCAAACGAAGGGCCCCGAGATTCTATATTCAGGAGGGACAACTTTATCGAAGGGGATACTTTAACAGAACGTTGCGTTGCATCACGAAGGAAGACGCAGCCAAGGTCCTCAAATAGGCGCACAATCCAACTCACATAGGAGGGGCTAATTTATATAAACAATTAATGACGTTGGGGTATTATTTGCCAACAATGGAGAAAGACTCTGCTGAGTTCATTCAAAAATGAAAAGCTTGTCAACTTCATGAAAATATGATCCATGCCCCATCGGTGGACCTACACTCCCTGACAGCGCCTTATCCTTTTCACACTTGGGCGTTCGACCTGGTAGGGGTAATACACCCTTCGTCGAAGGGGAAGATATGGATACTAGTAGCAGTGGAGTGCTTCATAAAGTGGGCTGAAGCAATACCACTGAGAAGGGCAACAACGGGAGTGGTGAGCAACTTCATTAGAGAATACATCATTTGCCGTTTTGGGAGCGCAAAAGTTATCCTTTCAGACAATGGAACCCTAGAAGTAACAATGCTCACAGATAAGTACTCTATTGTTCATTATACTTCGACAGTGGCATATCCAAAGGGAAATGGTCAGGCCGAAGCAACTAATAAAACTTTGGTAAATATCCTAGCTAAAACGATGGAGGATTTCCCAAGAGCATGAATTAATAAGATACTAGCTGTATTGTGGGCCTATCGAACAACCAAGAGGAAGCCTACAGGGTATATTCTATTCTCCCTCGTTTATGGGGCTGAGGCAATCCTTCTGATGGAGTTAAAAGTTCCCTCTGCTCGATATGCCTTGTGAAGTAGCATGCTCCCTCAAAGTAGACATGTGCAATCGCAAGCGTTGGATGAACACAGAGATAATGCGATGGAACACTTTCGAATGTATACGAAACAACTTACCAGGGCATATAATAACCTGGTAAGACCGAAGAAGCTCGTGGAGGGAGACCTCGTGTTAAAAGCAGCAGTGAAGCACATCAGAGGGTTGCCCCCACCCAAGTTTGCAGCAAATTGGGAGGGACCTTTCATTGTAAAAGAAGCTCATGACTCAGGTTATTACTTAATTTCTAGGATGGAAGAAGATAAACCATTTAAGATTAACAATAAATGGTTAAAAGTCTATCATGTGTAAGCAATTAGGTCTGGACCACTGATGTATCTAGCTATTGTTATGAATACACAACCTCTTTTTATGATGTGTATGCAAGTTCTTTTTATTATAAAATGGAGATGAAATAATTATAGAACTTTATAAAATACGCAAATAGTTGTAACACAAAGAAATGACATGGAAAACATACATTTTTTCTTCATTCATAAACGTTGGTGCATTATAAAATTGGGAGCTATTGCCCAAGAATTACATAGAAAGAAGAAAAGAAAATATTTACAACAAATCATTGACCTAAGAGGAACCAAATATCTGGAGCAGAGAAAAAATCTCCAGGAAGGCCCGAAGAAGCTATCAGGCAAGACTGTGGGCATTTATAGAAACCTCCAGCCTCGTTTGTGCTTGTGTACGCTCGATGAGGAGCTTATCTCGCTTTGAATTTGCCAAGCACGTAGCTTCTTCGAGGTCCCCCACCTCTTTGTCAACGGCTTCAAGAAGAGGTGCTAACTCAGCCAACTTAGCTTCCTCAGCTCGTTGATCCTCCTGATATTTTCGGAGCAGTTCCTTATGGCTATCCAGTCACTAACTCTTCAAAGTTTTTAAATGCGTGATTAGACAATCAAAATGAAAGCCATCACGACCCAACTCCTTCAGGTGGCCCAGGAATTAGTTAAGGAGGGATCTGATAACATTTGCGATCGGAGTATTGTCAATATTAGCCACAATGGTAGCCATGCTCTGAAGCCTATAACTTATCACAGAGATGTTGGAACGCAGGCAATGCACGGTGAATGTTTCAGGATGGTGGTTTGCGAGCTACTCAACTACCAAGCGATGGATGGCAGGCATTTGAGGAGAACACTGAAGCACCATCAGGTAGAAGGCATGAGGAGCCAAGTCGGTCAGAGGAAGCTCACAGCCAGATTCGCTCTCAGCAGCAACACCGGTAGTGGAACCTTGATCGTTGTGACTGGAGTCTTCTAAAATAATGGGTTCCCGATGGGGTGAGGAGGTAGGTGAAAGAACTGGTGGAGAATCCTCCCGAGCAACCTGAGAGCAGTTAGAGGAAATAATGAGTTTATGAAAAATCTTAACAAGTGTTTTGGTTGTTAAATCACCGATACAAGTGGAGTTTATGAAAAATCTTAAAAAGTGTTTTCGTTGTTAAGTCACCGAAATGGGTGGAGATTATGAAAAATCTTAAAAAGTATTTTCATTGTTAAGTCACCGATACAGGTGGAGTTTATGAAAAATCTTAACAAGTGTTTTCGTTGTTAAGTCACCGATACAGGTGGAGTTTATGAAAAATCTTAACAAGTGTTTTCGTTGTTAAGTCACTGATAGAGGTGGAGTTTATGAAAAATCTTAATAAGTGTTTTCATTGTTAACTCACCAATACAGGTGGAGTTTATGAAAAATCTTAACAAGTGTTTTCGTTGTTAAGTCACTGATATAGGCGGAGTCTATGGAAAATATTATGTAGGAGGGTAGTGAGACTGGGGTCTATGAATAACTGGAAAGGGTGAGGCGTGACCCACTCCAATGGACGCTGCCTACAAGGTCTTCAAGGTCTCCTGGTGCAACTTCTGAAGAAAACTTCTCCTTCTGGTAACAATAGAAATCAAGCTACAACTCACTCCCTGCAAGAAGATGAATTTTCACAGCAAAAATAGTAATTTTCTCAAGGGAAACACCTGAGAGTGATGGCTGTCAGTGGGGAGTGAAGGAACAAGGCACTCAGCACTAAGAGAATGAGCAGGGAGAGAATACTAGGTAGGTCTGGTGATATTTTAGCAGAGTAACAGTGCAATTTCTATCGTTTATCCTTGACCTTGCCCAGAGGTCTATTTATACTGGGGCGTTAGGGGTGAGTGGCATTTTTGGGCGCCAAAATTGAGAGAGTTGGTGGGGAACAATGTCTGAAGTGTACCATTTGTCCCTACCTATGGCAGCCTGCCTGTCCCCTCTGCAGGCACCACCTGGCTCCGACCAAAGGTCAAAAAGCACATATGTCCCCTAACGGAGACAAAATATCAGATTTGGTAATTATCCTTTGAAACGGTAACTTGTGGTGCAATTTTGCAAATCTTGAGAGAGGATACCTTAAGGACTCCTTTCCTCTAAAAAATGTTGTTTTTCTTGAGAGGGACCTTGAGGACCCCCTCTTCTGGAAAAGTCATTTTCTTGTAAAGAGTTTATTTCTTGTGAGTAGCCATCTCTTTGGCTGCTCACTTCACTTGTGACCAAGTGTGCAGTGTGTGTAGTCTCGAGTGACTTCTGGGTCTTCCTACTAGTATTCTCTCAATCTTATAGTGCTAAGTGGTTGAGCTTTCTCAACATACCTTATCCCTCAGCCGCCAAGCCAAAACTCCCAGGAGGTCCCAACGCACCTGTTCGAGCCCTGCTTGCTCGACTAGGTAACCTGTACAAGAAAGTAAAGTGTTAGTGATGTTGTTCATTTAGAGACTGATGTTTCATGATGAGGAGTTGTTCGCAATAGCTACTCCCTCAATGTGATTTTCTGTCGAAACTCCTGTAGCAGCACTTCTCGAATAACATTTCTGCAGTGACCTTTGCAGTGGCGTTGAGCCTTGCAGTGACGCTGACTCTCTCGACTGTCATTACTGTAGTGACCCTTGTAGCGACACTGACCCTTGCAGTGGTACTTCTTAATTTTGGACTTCTGTGGTGACTCTCGCGGGCACCTCTCGAATGTTATTGCTGTAGTGACCCTTGTTGTAGTGGTGCTGACGCTTCAAGCGGCACTGACCCTTGCAGCGGCGCGGACACTTACAGCGGCGGCGACCCTTGCAGCGGCGCTGACACTTGTAGCGGTGCTGGAACTTGAAGTGGAACTGACACTTACAACGGTGCGGACACTTGCAGCGGCACTGGTACTTGAAGCGGCACCGACACTTGCAGCGGCGCGGACACTTGCGGCGGCGCTGACACTTACAGCGGTGCCGGCACTTGAAGTGGCGCTGACCCTGGCAGCAGCGTAGACACTTGCAGCGGCGCTGGTACTTGAAGTGGCATCGACACTTGCAGCGGTGTGGACACTTGCGGCGGCGCTGGCACTTGAAGTGGCGCCGACTCTTGCAGCGGTGTAGACACTTGCAGCGACGCTGACACTTGCAGCGGCGCAGACACTTGAAGCGGTGCTGGCACTTGGAGCGGTGCCGATACTTGCAGCTGCGCTGACCCTTGTAATGGCGCAGACACTTGCAACGGCGCTGGCACTTGAAGCGGCGCCGAACCTTGCGGCGGCGTGGACACTTGCAGTGGCGCTGGCACTTGCAGCGGCACCGACCCTTGCAGCGGCGCCGACACTTGCAGCGGCGCTGGTACTTGAAGCGGCGCCGACACTTGCAGCAGCGTAGACACTTGCAGCAGCGCAGACACTTGCAGCGGCGCAGACACTTGAAGCGGTGCTGGCACTTGGAGCGGCACCGATACTTGCAGCGGCGCTGACCCTTGCAATGGCGCAGACACTTGCAATAACGCTAGCACTTGAAGCGGCGCCAACCCTTGCGACGACGTGGACACTTGCAACGGCGCTGGCACTTGAAGCGGCGCTGGCACTTGAAGCGGCGCTGACCCTTGCAGCGGCACAGACACTTGCAGCGGCGCTGATCCTTGCAGCGGCGCTGACCCTTGCAGCGGCGCTGGCACTTAAAGCGGCGATGACCCTTGCAGCGACGCAGACACTTGTAGCGGCACTGAAACTTGCAGCGGCACTGAAACTTGCAGCGGCGCTGATACTTGCAGTGGCGCTGGGGGTTCTCGCTGAATATGAGTTTCTGTCGGGACCCTGGGGTGGTTCCTTCTCAATTATGCGTTTCTGCCGGGACCCTGGGTGGGTTCCTTCTTAATACGATTTTCTTTCGGGACCCTGGGGGGTTCCTGCTCAATATGAGTTTCTGCCGGGACCCTAGGGTGGCTCTTCCTTAATATGAGTTTCTGTCGGGACCCTGGGGGGTTCCTGCCCAATATGAGTTTCTGCCGGGACCCCGGAGGGGTTCTTGCTCAATATGAGTTTCTGCGGGGACCCTGGATTTCTTCTCAGTATTTCTAATAAAATAATATTTTTATTTATATTTTTTTGTAGGTAAACACCCTTCTACATCTTAACAAGTGTTTTAGTTGTTAAGTTACGAATATAAGTGAAGTTTGAGATGCTGAGAAGTGCAGAGAAATTAACAAAGTACCTCAGCAGTAGCAGCAACGAGAATAGGAGCCACTGTGGGGGCCTCAACGGCGTCCCTATCTGAAGAAGCCTCAATGGTCGGCAAAGCTACCTCACCAACAAACGGTACCAAGGCCAACGAAGGAGTTCGCTGAAAGAACAAGAAGAACCACCACACGGGGCAATAACATCAACCTTGTCCTTGGAAAGAGAAAATCCACTAAGAGCAAAGGGTGGGGTGAGCCTTGGCGAAAGCTGCAAATACGAAACCAAGTGTTAGACATAAGGAGCAAGTACAGGAAAAAGGCAAGAATACATCTAAGTGTTACTTACCCTCGTTATGGCACTGGGCGTGTTCCACCTCCTAACGTGTTGGATACGTCCCCCTTCCTAGTGGCACTGGGAAGGGTAACTCACCCATCGATGGTAAAAGTTACACCAAGCACCGCTACGGTAAGGTAGAAGGTGCAGGCTTCAACGAAAGTGGCCCTTGTGTGGTTTTGTTGAAACACAGGTCGAGGGGCCCCCTGATCAAACCCAAACTGCCTGCTACATCTATCAGGGTTGTAAGGTTCCGAGGTGTATCCCCATTTAGTATAGGAAGGAAGAAACTCAGGGGTAAACACAAGCACCACGTCCTGCGAAGAATCTTTTACAACTGGGATGAATTTGACCATTGAAGCTGTAGAAGGAAAAAAATCCCAAGAATGGGCAAAAGTAGATTCACTGTACGACCTCATTATAAAGGAGTCAAAATGATCAAAAACTTTCATTATCTCCTTTCAAATATATTTTTTTATGGAAACATAAGAGGCGTGGGGGATTAATACCTTGGCTCACAGGGAGAGAGATAAACTTGGCGGCAATGGCAGGAAAACGGGTGTAAAGAAAGCTCGTCAAGATAATGGTATTGGCAAAATTGGCCAAGTTATATTGACCCAGTGACCGTGCCATGTCTATATGAGTTCGATCTATACAGGTGTAGAGGGACCCCAAGGCAATGGCGGCCTGTGGAAGATTGAAACCCCTGGACAAACGGATGGAAATATTTATGAGGTCCCTCCTGGGCTGGTCATTGGGTTTCCCAGTCAGGAAGAAGCGTGAAAATAACACAAGAATGTAGGCTGGTAGTTCCATAGATGTACCTCTACCATGGCCCGTTACAGCAGTGCCATCCTTCGGGGTTGGAGCTTTAAAAAAATAACTGACGAGGGGGATAAATATGGCTTTGTTCGAAGAACCAGTGCAACTATGGAAGATTCGATCCAGCTCAGCAGCCTCTTCGACATCCAGGGCCTCATCGTGGTATGCAAACTCACCCATGGACTCAAGCCCAAGTAGCTCGCAGACGTCCTCCAACGTGATGGTGAACTCTCCCCACGTAACAAAAAACATGTGAGTTGTAACGTTCCATCTGGAAACTAGTACTTACATCACAGCGTTATTCTTAGAAAGTGTGAACTCACCAAACTAGTAGGCTCGATGAAGACCAACCTTCATAAGAGCAGCAGCGTGAGAGCTCTGCATATGTGTCTGCCAGGAAGCAAAATGGGCTGACGACCCCCCCAGGTGCCTCAAAAGCGATATGAGAATAGGGGAAGTCATCACGGTCCAATCGAAAATATAGAGTCTCCTCTGGGGGAGATAGCCCCACTTTGACGAATCCTCATCCTCATCACCCAACAGTAAAGGGTCATACTTGGCTGAGAAATGGAAAGTCTTACATGCATCAGAGAATTCATCATCTTCACCAAAGATGGGAGACCGACGGTAGAAGCTTAGTTGCTCTTGACGAGAAACATTCAGGGCAGTGGCGGTAGGGATAGCAGCGGCGCCAAAAGTGGCAGATGGGGAGCTTGGCTGAGCAGTGATGGTGGCAACCTTTGAGGCACTTGAAGAATCCATATTAGAGTGGCGATGATTGAAACAACTTGGTAAGAAAGGCTAGGAACAAAGAAGGAGGAGAACAACCACAGACGGTAGCATAAAAGATGAGAGAAGGAAGAAACTAAGTAAAGAGCTGGAGAATAATAGATTTTTTGCACAAAGTTCTCTCTTTAAAAGATGACAGGAGCTTGAAGAAGACAGAGGAAAGAGAAGGGTTTTGTAAAAAAGAGACGTTTGAAACCTTTTAAGGAACCTGTCTGTTGAGTTTCCCACCACCACACGTGCAAGGTCGCCTATAATCATTTCAAATGGATACGTGGCACTTCGGGAGGTGTCTTGACAGTTGAAAAGACAACGCCACATCATTAATGAAGTGACGCTTGGGAAATAGAAGGGGGTTGCCTTCTTCAGCAAGTTTGAGTTTTGGCGCCAAAATTTTTGTCAAATATATCCTATAAAATCCCAATGAAAAAGATGTCCCAATGGTTCAAAAAAGCAACGATGTCCCCTCGCCACAAGTCCAAACGTTTTTTAATTTGTGACTCGGCTACATCGGAGAGATTTTCTGCTTTTTTCGAACATAGAGAAGCGTTACAAGGGAGAATTTCACAAGTCCCAATGATAGGGGCAGTCATAACAAAAAATGACTACTCGCGACTATACCCCACAACAGTATGAACGAGTATTTTAGAAGGTTAGTAGGCCTTTCGGGAGAATTTCAAATAATAAAGCTAGAACGGTTGAAGCTCAGTGTAAGGAAAAAATGGTAATGTCTCTTCGCCAAAGCAACAATAAGCTAAACCGCTTCGGCTTAGGTACATCGAGGAGAATTTTACTTTTTCCTGGAGGTTCTAAACGCAGTGCTATAATGAAGGAAAGGATGCCCGGATTTTTACACACATAGGAGGTTCATCGGATTGAGAAGTTTTTACACAGACATTTCCTGTTCCCACAATAAATCTCTCCACGAAGGGGAAAATATAGATGGGGCTTGAAGGTAATCTTGAGATTAGGGATAATTCCCCTATTTACAACAGTATCTGGGGTTAAAGCTGCATGGAAACTCAGCAAGGCAGCTCAAGCGTGGCATCTCAGCGAGGCAGCTTAGCATGGCAACTCATATTTTAGCTTGTTGTGTTACTTAACCATATTGTATCTTTTGTTTGTATTGACTATGGGCTATAACGATTGTAATGATGTAACAAGAATAATGATCATGTGCAAGGTCGAACGGTACTCGTGAGAGACCAGGCTTGGCAGTGCTTGGGAGAGCTTTCATGCTCTATCGAACGACCTTGCCATGGGAACTTTAGTGGGACTTGGTTTGGAGGATTGAGAAGTGAGGCACCATTGGGTCTTGTCCTGACCATCTTAGATACACCTGATAAAACACCGAAAGACCCTTACCGTGGAACCTCGAGCGAAAAAGCTTGGAGTTCCATCGGGCGTTGAGTTGTGAGCCAAATAACCCTCTACTTAATGTCACATCCACTTTATCTGATGTCACTAACCATTTAGGCAATGTCAGACCTGCACTTGAGTAAACCACCGTGGTATTTAGGGCTGTCAGACAGTTGGTGAGCCACCTCTGTGACAAAAGCCCCCCGACACACAGTGGTTAGGCAAAAGGCATGTCTTGACATTTAATGTTTATGACGTGGAGACAACTATTGTATCAGGTATTTAATGTTTGTGACATAAAGTATGAGGGATATCTTTCATAGGAATTATTGCCAGAGTTGCCTCGGGCTTGGTGTTTGAGGCTATTTAAGGACCCCAACCACCTCTGGGGAGAGGGTGATATTTTTTGAGAGTTCAGAAGTTATTACTAGAGATAATATACATCAGAGAGGATTATTACAAACCAGAGAGTTTACTCACCCACCATTGTCATTTATTACGAAGCTCTTAACACTTGACAGAGATTCTTGATGGTGGTTGGTGTGTTTGGCTGCCTGCCAAGGTATATCTAGGGTGCTTACTTCTCTCTCCCTCTAGCTAAACTACTTCTAAGTTCATCACTACCTTCTGATTTATACACGAGATATTTGTGAGTTCAAACTGAGTCTATCTTCATTGAGTAGTTTTTGTATGTCCCGTGGTTAATCAATAGGTCGCTATTTAACTTATCATTACTATACTCAAAAAGGGGTTACGCCTCCATCTTATCTAAACTACCCTCTTACAGACTAAAAAACGTGTCATTTTAACACATAATTAATTCAACTTAAATTAAAATAAAATTCAGGGTATTACAATCTACCTACCTTAAAAAATTCTTCCTAAAAAATTCTTATATTCTTAGAGTTTCAATTACTCGTGGTACTTATCGTGTCTAGGGTGGACAGTAAAATTGATAACTCGTTTGTTCGAGGTTGTAAGAACTATTTTATAATTTTGACGATGTTTTTCACGCCTTTCTTTTGCGATTTTCAAGTTGTATAACACCACCATATAAGAAATATTAGACACAGCTAGGATTAGAAACAAACTGGTTTTCGTCTAATTAATCGACATTTTGACAAGCTTTACAAGTATCGCGTATAATGAAGTTTTACGTGTCACCTGGTTATATGAAGTTCGTTCACATATCAATAATTTCATAATATCAAGATAGTGGTATGGGTGAAAAATCATCATAGCTTGTATATGGTTAGGTAAATAACGATGTTTTCATCTGCACAATAGGTAAGTATAAGTATAAGTTTGTTTGAGTAATTTAGGTTGACAATTTATACGTAAACCATTAAAATGATGATTTACGATAACTAAATTTTAATTCATGGTTTCCAAAAATACTTAGGATTTTCGTACAGAGAAATCCCTATTTTTCTAAATTTATAAAGTTTAATATTCAATTTTCAATTTATACTCTTGTGGTATGGTACTTAATATTTCTTTCTCCTATTAGCAGTTCCATATATAGCGGACAATATCGGGAACTACTAGCATGTTTTTAAATTAGTTGTGAAGTCACGTGTTGGTCAAATCAAGAAAATATATCGACTGTTAACTGACATCTTCATAAAGAGGTTTCTTTATAATTTCAAAAATTGAAATAAATTATATCGGGTATCTTGATGCGATGTTTACTTCAATTCCTAAATACCAGAATAATACTCATGCACGATTTTTCCTTTATTAAGTCGATTACTTGGGATAGAAGGTAATGTCTAATACTTTTGGGTATATGTAACAACCCGCGTAATTTTGGGGGTATATTTTAAAATAGAGGAAAAATAAAGTTTTTGATAAAATTATTTTCTTACTCAATTATGTTGAGAATTATTTTTTAAAGGTGAGAATTTTAAACGGTTTCGAAATCGGAGTTAAAATGGATTTTATAATGATTTTTAAATAGTCCCTTATAAATTACTTTTGGCCGAACTGGCAGCAGACCTGAGCGATCGATCGATCGACGCCAGGGGTCGATCGATCGATCCCCTCAAGTTTCGTGAACACCAAGTATTTTCAAGGAGGTTTAGTTTGTTTCAACTTCTATTCTTTTTACCTTATAAAAAGGTACCATGGGCAATTATTTTGGAACAGTCTTGTAGCACAAAAATACCGAGAAAACATATTTTCTTTTCCTCTCTTTTATACACAAACAGTACCCTTTAATTTATGCTTTCAACCTTAGATTTTGAGGTGTTCTTGGGGCTATTTTGGTGTTTGTTCTTGAAGGTGTTTCGATGATCTTATAGATATAATCTTGATGATGTAATGGTGATTTCTGGCTAGATTTATCGTTGGTTTCTCATCGTGGTTTGAGGTATGTGGTTTTACAAAATATGCTCCTTTAAATCTCTCGAGAGTTTATTCTGTTGATTTCATGTTTAATTGAACTCATATTTGAATTGATAAATTCTTGGAAATCTGGAAAAATAATTGTTGGAATTATTTTGATTCATGTGGTATTATTCATGTTGTTGTTGAGCACGTTGTCATGATATTTTAATATGGCAGGGAGGTTGGGCACCCGCCAAATTTCCTGCTTCCCGGGGCTATGACTTGATAAAGCATATGCCGATGGGGTGAGGCCTGGTGACCCATTGATGTAGGGGTGGACAAAAAAAAGACCGACCCGAATGGACCGATTGGACCGAACCGGACCGAACCGAAAATTAAGGCTATTTTGAAATCGGTCCGAAAATCGGTTCACAAAACCTAAAAACCGATTAAACCGGTCCAGTCCGCGGTCCACTATATTAAAAGACCGATTTGGACCAGACCGGACCGATTTCGATATATATATAATGAAAGTAATGTTATTGTGTTTCTTATGTATAGTTTTGAATTAATGTATATAACTTATGAATTTAATTTGGAACATTTTATATATGTATAGACATTTTTTTATTTGGGTTAAAAAAACCCATATAAATATCACTTGGAGTTTCGAGTATAATTTTTTTGTATATATATTTGTGAGAAAAATCGATAAAAAATTCATAAAATGTACATATATATAAAATAGGGTCAGGACCGAATTTTACCCCGGACCGGACCGAAAAAAGCCTGGACCGAATTAGTAGGTTAACCAAATTAATCGGTCCGGTTTCGGTCCAAAAAATTTGAGGACCGAATATTCGGTCCGATCCAAAAAATAGGCAAAACCCGGACCGGACCGGACCGTGCCCACCCCTACATTGATGTGTTGTTGAGAAATTTATTGATACATGATATTAAGATTCACATTTGATTTGAATATTTCGTACTCGTGTTGTTACGCTTTATTCATCGCTAACATATATTTGTTGAGCATCTTTCCTGTCGTATTGGGTACTTCCCCATATTTTCTTTAGTTGGCAGGTTAGCGTGGATTGGGACGCAATGGACCAATTGGGATGATTTTTAGCGTGGATTATTTGGGAAGAATTTTTAATACAAGATGAGAAGAATTGTATTTATTTATTTTGATGTATAGAGCATTGGAGATTTACTTTAGTTGTATTTATTCGAGAGAATTTTGTTGTATTAATTTAAAGATTGAGATTAGTGATTTCTCTTGTTTTGTGGGATTTTTATTTAGATACTCTATACCTTGTTATTTGTGGATTTGATTAGTTTTATCGACAGTATCGCTCTGTTCGCTCTCCCCGGTCGGGCGGGGTGTTACAAAATGGTATCAGAGCTTAGGTATATAACCACCCTCGGTTCTTGGGTTTTGGGTCTCTTGCATTTTTAAGGCGCGTATTTGGAGATAGTAATTTTAGATGATCATTTCATGATAGGTTCCGAGATTATATGCGAGGAATTTATTTTGGGAGACGAAATTATTTTTGGATATTGTTGTAGTGGCCTGATTTTGAGAGTTAGGCATTCGGTGAATTTCGAGGGCAAAATTCCATTGTTAGTGGGAAAGTGTAACAACCCGCGTAATTTTTGGGATATTTTCAAAAATAGAGGAGAAATAAAGTTTTTGATAAAATTAATTTTCTGGCTCAATTATGTTGAGAATTATTTTTTAAAGGCGAGAATTTCAAACGGTTTGGAAATCAGAGTTAGAACAGATTTTATAATGATTTTTAAATATTGTCCCTTATAAATTATTTTTGGCCGAACTGGCAGTAGACCTGAGCGATCGATCGATCGATCGACGCCAGGGGGGCGATCGATCAATCCCCTCAGGTTTCGTGAACAACAAGTATTTTCAAGGAGGTTTAGTTTGTTTCAACTTCTATTCTTTTTACCTTATAAAAAGGGATCGTGGGCAATTATTTTCGAACAGTCTTGTGGCACAAAAATACTCAGAAAACATTTTTTCTTTTCCTCTCTTTTATACACAAACAATACCCTTTAATTTATGCTTTAAACCTTAGATTTTTAGGTGTTCTGGGGGATACTTTGGTGTTTGTTCTTGAAGGTGTTTTAATGATCATGATGATGTGATGGTGATTTCTGGGCAGATTTATCGTTGGTTTCTCATCATGGTTTGAGGTATGGGATTTTACACAATATGCTCCTTTAAATCTCTAGAGATTTTATTCCGTTGTTTTAATTTAATTGAACTCATATTTGAATTGATAAATTCTTGGAAATCTGAAAAAATAATTGTTGGAATTATTTTGATTCATGTGGTATTATTCATGTTATTGTTGAGCACGTTGCCATGAGATTTTAATATTTCACGGAGGTTGGGCACCCGCCAAAATTCCTGCTTCCCAGGGCTATGACTTTATAAAGCATATGCGGATGGGATGAGGCTTGATGACCCATTGATGTGTTGTTGAGAAATTTATTGATAAATGCTATTGAGATTCGCATTTGATTTGAATATTTCGAACTCGTGTTGTTACACTTTATTCATCGCTAACATATATTTGTTGAGCATCTTTCCTTTTGTATTGCGTAGTTCCCCATATTTTCTTTAATTGGCAGGTTAGCGTGGATTGGGACGCTATGGACCAATTGGGATGATTTTTAGCGTGGATTATTTGGGATTTTTTTTTTAATATAAGATGATAAGACTTGTATTTATTTATTTTGATGTATAGAGCATTGGAGGTTTACTTTAGTGGTATTTATTCGAGACAATTTTTTTGTATTAATTTGAAGATTGAGATTAGTGGTTTCTCTTATTTCGTGGGATTTTTATTTAGATACTCTATACCTTGTTATTTGTGAATTTGATTAGTTTTATAGACAGTTTCGCTATGTTCGCTCTCCCCGGTCGGACGGGGTGTTATAGAATGGTATCAGAGCTTAGGTATACAACCACCCTCGGGTCTTGGGTTTTGGGTCTGTTGCAGTTTTGTGGCGCGTATTTGGAGATAGTCATTTTAGATGATCGTTTCGTGATAGGTTCCAAGATTATATGTGAGGAATTTATTTTGGGAGATGGAATTATTTTTGGAGATTGTTATAGTGGCCTGATTTTGAGAGTTAAGCATTCGGAGAATTTCTAGGGCGAACTTCAATTGTTAGTGGGGAAGTGTAACAACTCGCGTAATATTTGGGGTATTTTCAAAAATAGAGGAAAAATAATGTTTTTGGTAAAATTATTTTTCTTGCTCAATTATGTTGAGAATTCTTTTTTAAAGGCGAGAATTTCAAAAGGTTTCGAAATCGGAGTAAAAATATATTTTATAATGATTTTTAAATATTGTCCCTCATAAATTATTTTTGGTCGAACTGGCAGCATACCTGAGCGATCGATCGATTGAGGCCAAGGGGTCGATCGATCGATCCCCTCAGGTTTTGTGAACAACAAATATTTTCAAGGAGGTTTAGTTTATTTCAACTTCTATTCTTCTTACCTTATTAAAAGGGATCGTGGACAATTATTTTGGAACAGTCTTGTGGTACAAAAATACCCAGAAAATATATTTTCTTTTCCTCTCTTTTATACACAAACAGTACCCTTTAATTTATGCTTTCAACCTTAGTTTTTGAGGTGTTCTTGGGGCTGTTTTGGTGTTTGTTCTTGGAGATGTTTTGATGATCTTAGAGAGATGATCTTGATGATGTGATGGTGATTTCTGGGCAGATTTACGTTAGTTTCTCATCGTGGTTTGGGGTATGGGTTTTTACACTATATGCTCCTTTAAATCTCTCGAGAGTTTATTCCGTTGATTTCATGTTTAATTGAACTCATATTTGAATTGATAAATTCTTGGAAATCTAGAAAAATAATTTGTGGAATTATTTTGATTCATGTGGTATGATTCATGCTGTTATTGAGCACGTTGTCATGAGATTTCAATATGGCACGGAGGTTGGGCACCCGCCAAAAATCCTGCTTTCTAGGACTATGACTTGATAAAGCATATGCGGATGGGGTGAGGCCTGGTGACCCATTGATGTGTTGTTGAGAAATTTATTGATAAATGCTATTGAGAGTCGCATTTTATTTGAATATTTCGTACTCGTGTTGTTACGCTTTATTCATTGCTAACATATATTTGTTGAGCATCTTTCCTATCGTATTGGGTACTTCCCCATATTTTCTTTAGTTGGCAGGTGAGCGTGGATTGGGATGATATGGACCAATTGGGATGATTTTTAGCGTGGATTATTTGGGAAGAATTTTTAATACAAGATAAGAAGACTTGTATTTATTTATTTGGATGTATAGAACATTGGAGATTTACTTTAGTTGTATTTATTCAAGAGAATTTTATTGTATTAATTTAATGATTGAGATTAGTGGTTTCTCTTGTTTTGTGGGATTTTTATTTAGATGCTCTATACCTTGTTATTTGCGGATTTGGTTAGTTTTATCGACAGTATCTCTCCATTCGCTTTCCTCGGGCAGGCGGGGTGTTACAGAATGGTATCAGAGCTTACGTATACGAGCACCCTCGGGTCTTAGGTTTTGGGTCTGTTGCATTTTGGTGGCGCGTATTTGGAGATAGTCATTTTAGACGATCATTTCGTGATAGGTTCCGAGATTAGATATGATGAATCTATTTTGGGAGACAGAATTATTTTTGGAGATTATTGTTGTGGCCTGATTTTGAGAGTTAGGCATTCGGCGAATTTCGAGGGCGAAATTCCATTATTAGTGAGGAAGTGTAACAACCCGCATAATTTTTGAGATATTTTAAAAAATAGGGAAAAAATAAAGTTTTTGATAAAATTATTTTTCTTGCTCAATTATGTTGAGAATTATTTTTTAAAGGCAAGAATTTCAAATGGTTTCGAAATCGGAATTAAAACGGATTTTATAATGATTTTTAAATATTGCCCTTCATAAATTATTTTTGGATGAACTGGCAGCAGACCTGAGCGATCGATCGATCGACTCCGGGGGGTCTATCGAACGATCCCCTCAGGTTTCGTGAACAACAAGTATTTTCAAAGAGGTTTAGTTTGTTTCAACTTCTATTCTTTTTACTTTATAAAAGGGGATCGTGGGATATTATTTTAGAACAGTCTTGTGGAACAAAAATACCCAGAAAACATATTTTATTTTCCACTCTTTTATACACAAACAATACCCTTTAATTTATGCTTTCAACCTTAGGTTTTGAGGTGTTCTTGTGGTTGTTTTGGTGTTTGTTCTTGGAGGTGTTTTAATGATCTTTGAGAGATGAACTTGATGATGTGATTGTGATTTTTGGGAAGATTTATCGTTGATTGGTTTGAGGTATGGGGTTGTACACAATATGCTCTTTTAAATCTCTCGATAGTTTATTTCGTTGATTTCATGTTTAATTGAACTCATATTTGAATTGATAAATTCTTGAAAATCTGGAAAAATAATTGTTCGAATTATTTTGATTCATGTGGTATTATTCATGTTGTTGTTGAGAACGTTGTCATGAGATTTTAATATGGCACGGAGGTTGGGCACCCGCCAAAATTCCTGCTTCCCGGGGCTATGACTTGATAAAGCATAAGCGGATGGGATGAGTCCTGGTGACGCATTGATGTGTTATTGAGAAATTTATTGATAAATGCTATTGAGATTCGCATTTGATTTGAATATTTCGTACTCGTGTTGTTACGCTTTATTCATCGCTAACATATATTTGTTGAGCATCTTTCCTTTTGTATTGCGTAGTTCCCCATATTTTCTTTAATTGGTAGGTTAACGTGGATTGGGATGCTATGGACCAATTGGGATGATTTTTAGCGTGGATTATTTGGGAAGAATTTTTAATACAAGATGGTAAGACTTGTATTTATTTATTTTGATGTATAGAGCATTGGAGATTTACTTTATTTGTATTTATTTGAGAGAATTTTGTTGTATTAATTTAAAGATTGAGATTAGTGCTTTCTCTTATTTTGTGGGATTTTTATTTAGATACTTTATACCTTGTTATTTGTGGATTTGATTAGTTTTATTGACAGTATCGCTCCGTTTTCTCTCCCCGGGCGGGTGGGGTGTTACAAAATGGTATGAGAGCTTAGGTATATGACCACCCTCGGGTCTTGAGTTTTGAGTCTGTTGCGTTTTTGTGCCGCGTATTTGGAGATAGTCATTTTAGATGATCGTTTCGTGATAGGTTTCGAGATTAGATGGGAAGAATTTATTTTGGGAGACGGTATTATATTTGGAGATTGTTGTAGTGGTCTGATTTTGAGAGTTAGGCATTCGGCGAATTTCGAGGGCGAAATTCCATTGTTAGTGGGGAAGTGTAACAACCCGCGTAATTTTTGCAGCATTTTCAAAAATAGAGGAAAAATAAAGTTTTTGATAAAATTATTTTTCGTTCTTAGTTATGTTGAGAATTATTTTTTAAAGGCGAGAATTTCAAACGGTTTCGAAATCGAAGTTAAAACGGATTTTATAATAATTTTTAAATATTGTCCCTTATAAATTATTTTTGGCCGAATTGGCAGCAGATCTGAGTGATCGATCGATCGAGGCCAGGGGGTCGATCGATCGATCCCCTCAGGTTTCGTGAACAACAAGTATTTTCAAGGAGGTTTAATTTATTTCAACTTATATTCTTTTTATCTTATAAAAAGGGATCGTGGACAATTATTTTGGAACAGTCTTGTCGCCAAAAAATACCTAGAAAACGTATTTTCTTTTCCTCTCTTTTATACACAAACATTACCCTTTAATTTATGCTTCAGCCTTAGGTTTTGAGGTGTTCTTGGGGCTGTTTTTGTGTTTGTTCTTGGAGGTGTTTTAATGAACTTAGAGAGATGGTCTTGATGATGTGATGGTGATTTCTGGGCAGATTTATCATTTGTTTCTGATCGTGGTTTTAGGTATGGGGTTTTACACAATATGCTCCTTTAAATCTCTTGAGAGTTTATTCCGTTGATTTCATGTTTAATTGAACTCATATTTGAATTGATAAATTCTTGAAAATTCTGAAAAATAATTGTTGGAATTATTTTGATTCATGTGATATTATTCATGTTATTGTTGAGCACATTGTCATGATATTTTAATATGGCACGGAGGTTTGGCACCCGCCAAAATTTCTACTTTCCGGGGCTATGACTTGATAAAGCATATGCGGATGGGGTGAGGCTTGGTGACCCATTGATGTGTTGTTGAGAAATTTATTCATAAATGCTATTGAGATTCACATTTTATTTGAATATTTCGTACTCATGTTGTTACGCTTTATTCATAGCTAACATATATTTGTTGAGCATATTTCCTATCGTATTGCGTACTTCCCCATATTTTCTTTAGTTGGTTGGTTAGCATGGATTGGGACGCTATGGACCAATTGGGATGATTTTTAGCGTGGATTATTTTGGAAGAATTTTTAATACAAGATGAGAAGACTTGTATTTATTTATTTTAATGTATAGAGCATTGGAGATTTATTTTATTTGTATTTGTTCGAGAGAATTTTGTTGTATTAATTTGAAGATTGAGATTAGTGGTTTCTCTTGTTTTGTGGGATTTTTATTTCGATGCTCTACACCTTGTTATTTGTGGATTTGATTAGTTTTATCGACAATTTCGCTCCGTTCGCTCTCCCCGGGTGGGCGGGGTGTTACAGTATTCAAATAGGCTTATTGGTTTAATCAGTACCCAAATTTGCATGGTTCTATAAAGGATCACGACAGGTATGGCGTCTCATATTGTAGAATTTATCTCATGGATTCTACCGTAGACATATAACTATAACTGTCACATTAAGGCACATTAGTGTTATTCTAGACATTTCCTAATATATAGATGGGATTTACCAAAAGAAATTTAAGTATAGTTATACAACTATGTGGAAGAGGTTAATATCATCGATATTGTTCAACAAGATGATACTACTGTTTCAAGTTTATTGAATCAACTTATTGATGTTTACGAAGTCATAGCAATAAGGGTTGGAACCTTCTTAGAAAATGGTTTGTGTACTTAAGGTAGGGTGATGTTAGGTCGTCATGATGTTTAATCTGACTTATTTTAGTGGATGGTGTAATCTAAAAACACATCTTTGTTCTAATTCTCGATGTAATCTGAGCTTCTAAGCCTATCGAATGGGTTGTTGATGTCGGTATTCTTACTATGAATCTTAATACTAAGCTTTTAGAAAAACGTAACAATTCCCATTTGGAGCGAACGGGCAGATTTGGTGAGTTGGTCTAGTATCATCCATATATAAAATTACATCCTTGGTACTTATGGGGTAGTTCACTAATAAAGTTCAAGGTAATGTGATCTCATTTCCATTTTGATATTGAAAGACTTAAGATAATTCTTTGGGTACATGCAATCTATCTTTAAATCGAAGACTTGTTTCCCTATTGCTTGATAATTCTTGAGCCTTACTTTAGGTTTGTTGTTGGATCATAAAGGAATGTGAAATTGTGTTATAAGATTTCGTTTCTCAGGTTCGGGTAAGGAATACTATTTGGTTTGAGGTTAGTTGAAAATTATATTTCTCTATGGTAGCAATAACATTTTAAGAATCAATTTATTAAATCTTCCGACCAGGTTAGGGCTTAGGGTGTTTTCTACAACGTTTCCCTTTCTGAGATGGTTTTTATAACTTGAATCAATAATTTTAAAAATTCCATTCATCGTTTTTGTTTTAAATTCAAGTTTCCTTGGGTGAAAATGTATCTCGGCCCTTGTTACCTGAATTTACCTTGGGGTTTCTTATCATATAATAAAGGACTTCGGGTTTTCTATATTTATGCAGAAGATAGCCTAAAGAGTATATAGGAATTTCTCTTGAATAGGTTATAATATGTTATCTCAAAAGTTGTACTGGGGTTAAATATAAGTGCTTGGGATGAGGTTTGAACTAATGGTTTCTTTGTTCGATGGCTGAATGGTTACAGTATACATGTTAGGACTCTAAAGGGTCATATCGGTACTATAATTTGAAGAATTTTATTGGGAGGTAGTGCTGTAAGGACATATTTTCCATCATGTCCCCAATACTTAGTTTACATTGAGTATGGTGTATCCCGTTACATCCTTTAAGGCATTCAAGTTCACATGTTTAAGAAGACGAATCTGAATATCAAGTGTCTTCAACAAAGTTCTATGACGAGACATAACTTTGATATTGTGTTACTTATATTTTTTACTAAGTATTGGGATATTTCTCTAAACTATTTTTTACAAAATGAGGCATTATTATTAAAGTTTTCAAACAATTTTTGAATCGGTTTTAAATGTAAAAAAATATTTTTCTCTTTACAGTCGTTCAAACGACTTTACTAAGTCGTTCAAATGACTTTATTATGTCTTTTAAACAATATTGACATGTTGTTTGATAGGTTGTTTGAAGTCTGTTTCTCATATAGATCAAACGAACCCGTACTGTTTTGTATTTTTTTGTTGTCGTTCGACACGTCATTTGAAGGGGCTTCTAATGAGATGTCAATCTCGTTCTAATGACATTTCGCCCCCATAAAATTCTTGTTCACCTATAAAAACCTATTTGCTGAAGATTTTTCTTTACGACTTTTCATTTACACAAACTGAAGAACTGCTGCAAATAGTCATCACCTTTTTAGGGCTAAAACACTTTTTTAGATTCACACAAACAATCCCAAATACTTTTGTGAATCTTCTTTGGAATCCAAACACTTCTGTATTAAAGTTATTATAGTGGAGATATTTCTTCACTACTGATCTTGTGATACTCGAGGATATTCATTACTGAAGGAGGATGATTGAGGTTCTTGTGATTTTCAAAGGAATCATTGCTGATTTGAAGGTTGCGATCTTTCTGAGTTCGCATGGAATTCATTGTTGTATTTCTCTATGTGTTTGTAAGTTGCAATTTACACTAAATAATGAAATAAAAGATTTTGCCCCTTTCGGGTATTTTCTTGAAATTGTTTGTTTTGTTGCATGCTTTTATGATTTACTGCTTTCAATCACATAGATGCATGTTTAGGGTTAATTAAAATTGAATTTATTTGAGGATTAACATCAAATTAAATAAGTTTAATCCGTCAGAAGATAACATGGAATCTCAAGTGTAAATATACTTATAAAGGAATACTAAATTTAATATACTGCTTATCCAAAATCCTCCATATTGGGTCTAAGAACATTTATTGAGGGATCTTGTATAATTTTAAAAATAAAATGAACTGTACATAATCAAGAGCAGACTAATATTATGAGATAACGAGAGTTTAAGCTTTTGGGAAAGGTTTAATTACAAAGGGTAAGTTATCAGTGTGATCATAAAGTTGACAGGTATTAGGTTTGGAATATATCAGCTCAACTAGAACACATAATGGATATTAGACAATTCCTTGGGTAATTCTAACTGATCGTATACATAGTGAGTGCATTTGATAATACTAAAGGGTCCAATGTATCTTGGCTGCCTTAAGTCTTTCTCTAATATAACGTGTCTTCTTAGTAGTTTCTTTAGTAATTACATAAGGAAAAGAATAAATACTCTAAGGGGTTTCAGATATGACACTATATGGTACAAAGGTCTTGTTGATTAAGATCAACAATTATTTTTTTAGGATAAGGATTTCTGCAAACTTAAATGAGTATAGGAAGTTTAAGAATTAAATAATGATAATCCATCTAAAGTAGTATTAGATAGTCAGTAAGATGATGTTATTAATTTGAAATATCAGGTTTACAAGGTTTAGGGTTACGAATGGTTTCTAAAACAAATAATCCACAATTATCTGCTCTAGAGACTTTGAGTTAATAACAATACAAATAACAAGTCAATCCAAAACTTTTGTAGATAAATTAATCCAAATAATTGGATATAATTGTAAGGACATGATTTTATAAATGTCCGTTATCAATTTAGTATGTTGTATACCGATACACAGTCGAAGAACGTTCAAGATCATACAAGCATCGATATGGATTTGATTATCAAGCTTCTTCAATATTGAAGCCCAACAAGGATGAATTTGGTAAAATGTGTTTAAGTTCCATTTACATTTTACATTAAAAGTGTTGGGATATTTTTATAAAAGTTTAAATAATTTTTGAAATGATTTTAAATGATTTTAATTATAAAAGTTTTGGATAAATGCTCCTGATCCCGTAAACACTTTTGGTTTTTAAGGATTCCAAGTTAGTTCATATTTAAAATATTTTTTAAGAGGGTCAGTGACTGTCGTTCAAACGACGTCACATCTCATTTGAACGTGATGAAGTGTCGCTCAAACAACGTCGTCTGTCATTCAAACAAGAAGGTGTTTTGCCTTGACACGTCACCGCCTTGAATTTTAATATTTAAAGGGTGTCAGGCTACTGGATTTTGTGTAGAGAAACACTGGTTTTAAACAGAATACTTGTTTGAGTGTTTTAGTTAATTTTCCAACATTTTAAGAGTTCAATCTCTTGTTTTGCAATTCACAAAATCCTAAGTACTTTTGTGTGAGTTATTTTGTGGAACCCAAGAACATTCCTTTGCTATTGTTCATACTTTGTGGGGAGATCTCTACAACCGAGAGCTGCTTACTATTGTGGAGTGAGTCTCTACGAAGTTTATGGCTGCGTGTGATTGAGAATCTTACTGCATGAAGGTTCATTGCTGATTTGGACTGAGATTCATAAGGAGTGCTGCGGTATTCCTGGGCTGGAGATAGGACTACTGTTCTTCTGGGTTTGCTGCTTGTGGATCCATTGCTGACGACACCGATTGACACCTGAGGGCATTCGTGTGTCAAAAATCTATTTCATTATAACCATTGTAAGCTGTGATTTACTAATTATAGTGAAATAAAAGGTTTTGCCACTGTCGGGGATTTTTCCTGAATTTTGGTTTCCTTTGCATGACTATTGCTTTATGATTTCGTATCACTTAGATGCATGTATTAGGACTGAATTAAAACTTGGGTTTTATTAAAACTGGTTTGGTTGACACATAATTAAAATTGATTTATTTGAGAAGTCGCATTTATTCCGCCATAGCACTCTCAAATTGATATCAGAGCATGTTGCACTAAGTTATTGTGTTTGATCCTGTTTTTATTAAAAATGACTTTTGGAGGTTTTGATGATTTTTGATGTCAACTTTTTGAAAAGTCTAATTGGAAAATTCAAACGAACTCCTATTTTATATCTTCGGTTGAAAATGATTCTGAGAGGTGTTCGGATTGTGAGGGAACGATAGATGAGTGTCCCACAAATTTAAGGAAGCAGTTGAAAAAATCAACGTCTAATGTTTTTATCCTTAGTAAGAGTGATCCAGAAGTAGAAGTTTTTATGCTTCTAGGCGAGAGCTTCCCCATTGTCGATTAGTGATAATAGTGAGGGTGATGGGAGTGAGGATGAGCGTGACTTGCAAACGGCTTTCAATGAACTTTCTGCTGAAGCTTTGAAAATAAATGAAGAAAATTTGAAATTGAAAACTCAATTGCAAGAGAGTGCCTTAAAAAATGATAATGATGTTTTAGTTGAAGAACTTAGGTCACGAGAGAAAATTTTGAAAGAGAAGATAGGATATGTCGAGGGAGAGAGAGATAGTCTTCGAGGGGTGATGGAGGCTATGAAAAAAGAACTTTTAGAGTTTGAGGATTCTAGACGCTTACTCGAGTCAAGGATAAGTGAGCTTGAGAAGAGTTTGAAAGAATCAATCAAAGTGAAATTTGATTTGGAGTATTGATCCGAAAAGTTAGATAAAATTTTAAGGTGTCCAAATTAAGGAGGATAGGGATGGTATAGGCTTCGATGAGAGTGTCACACCTATTCCCAAATACAACCCCGCACGTGTGAGAGAGACTCCTAGGGTTGTTAGGAGAGAGTCACCTAGGGTTGTTAAGAGAGAGACACCGAGGGTTGTCAAGCAAGATCCACCTAGGAACATCGTGCGAGTGGAACCTAGGAATTTAAGGAGAGCACCACCTAGGAATTTGAGGAAAGGACCACCTTTAGGTAACATTCACCACCCGATTTACACTTGCACACATTGCGATAAGCAAGTTCATCTTAGGCATTTATGTTATAAACTTTTGAATGGACCTAGGAAGTTTAAAGAGAGATTCACACCGATTCCTAAAACCCCACACCTCGTTGGTTGATGTGGGTTAGGAAATCGTATTTAGAGGCTTATGGTCTAATTGTTCAGGACTCTCATCTTCTTGCATGCGATTCACCCCATGTGAGATCTTTTGGTTGATTGTGCTGATATTTGTCATACACTATTTGTGCATCTTGATATACTTTTACTAGTGTTATGACTTACTTTGTTGTAGTTTAAATTTCTTTTTCTTATGATACCTACTATTTTGAATCTATCAGCATCTTGCAGGCATCCTTTTTTGGAAATGGGCAACACTGCATGACATTTTAGGCAACCCGTGAAAATTTGATATCTCATTCGAATAAGATTTTATGTTGCGTGAAACACTTCTCGCGAGAAGCCTTGTCGTTTGAACCACGAGTTGTCTCATTCGAGCGACCTCTGGATAATTTCTTCTCTCTTATGTTGCAGTACCCTAAGTTCATTGGTTGCATTATTGGTACTGCTGGTTGCTTCTGGAATAGTTTATATGCAGTTATTATTAGATTTTATGCTTAATTGCCAATACTACAATGTTCATTTAATCACACATGCTTTGACTAATGATTCATTTGTATGATTTATGTTTGATGACTTTCATGCTGATATTATGCGTGTTGCTGACTGTACTACATTTTCCATACATTTTTTTGAAAAACCAAAAAGATTTTCGATTTTGAATTTTTTTGAAAAAAGACAAAAAGATTTTTGTATTTTGTTTTACACCTTGTATGAATTGAAAGTTAGGATGACCAAGTCACAATTTCATTCCATTTTATTCATGTGACAATTTAATAGTGTTTTGAGACAATATATCATGTCATGCTTGTGCTTTACTATGTTTCGAGTCATTGAGATGTAATCAGTTGTTACTTCCTATATGTTTGACTCATTATGTCATTTACTTCACACTTGCACGGATTTATTTGATTATTGTACTTGTCTTATCACATGTTGGCCGAGTGTTTTCATCTCAATCATGTCCTTAAAATGAAACCAAGTGCAATAATACGAGAGTAATAAAAGTAGTGCATGTAAAAACCATTGCCCGTGAGGAATTTGTTTAAATTTTGAAAAAATGATAAGTGACACGGGAAAGAGATGCGAGTGAATAACTATCATGTCGTGAAAGCCACCGTTTGAAAAGAAACAACACAAAAATTAAGGTAATAAAAAGATGAAATATGCCAAAATTTGGGCCAATAGGTTTCCTCTAAGTTGAGAAATTAGTACCTCATTAGATATAAAAATTATTTTATTATATATGAGGGAGTTTAGTTGGAGAGTAATCAATGGGTTTGCACGTCCTTTGAAACATTCTCAAAATGGCACTAAAATAGTTTTGGACATTATTGGTGTGAAAATCACTTAGGCTTTGATTTGTTGATTTGATTTAGTCGATATCATCTAAATTCAACAATCTTTACACCTAAGGATGATTTTGATGTTCATTCATAGGAGTACACGTATGCATCGTGCACATATGTTTGATTGAATTTTATTACCTATTGAATTTGTTCACACCCATTCATTCCATATCCATGATTTGGTTGTCTTCATGTTATTCATGGTGTGTTTATTTTTGTAAATTATTTTTGTATGAAAAAATTGAATAAATCAAAAATAGTTTGTGGATCTTTTGAGTATTTCGTCTACATGCATGTAGATTGATCCATATTTACGCTTACTTGTCGTGACAACTCCATGCTTTATTGTACTTATTCTTTCCTTGTCTATTTCGGTCAAATAAAAAGGGGGTGAACGAATTATGGGGGAGATTTGATTATATTGATTGATTTATTCTTATATTTCATTTCAAACTCGATGCGTCACAAAGGTATTTGCTTTGTCTCATGTGTGTAGGTACGAAGAATTGATGGTTACTGAATTGCACACCCTGATGAGAAAAAGCCGATTTGATGTTGAAGACTTTTGAAGAAAAATTGAAAGACTTGCATTTTCAGTACCCTTTTATTTTTGGGTTCATGGGAGGGCATTAGATTTGTATAGGCATTTTGATTTGATAATTCATATATTTTCATTTTGTACCGGCATAGACATAGGGGGAGATTTGTAAGGACGTGATTTTATAAATATCCGTTATCAATTTAGTATGTTTTATATCGATACACCGTCGAAGAACGTTCAAGATCATACAAGCATCGAGATGGATCTGATTTTTAAGCTTCTTCAACATTCAATCCCAACAAGGATGAATTTGGTAAAATGTGTTTAAGTTCCATTTAAATTTTATATTAAACGTGTTGGGATATTTTTATAAAAGTTTAAATAATTTTTCAAATGATTTTAATCATAAATTTTTTGGGTAAATGCTCCTGATCCCGTAAACGGTTTTGGTTTTTAAGGATTACAAGTTAGTTCATATTTAAAATATTTTTTAAGAGGGTCAGTGAATGTCGTTCAAATGACGTCACATCTCATTCGAATGAGATGGAGTGTCACTTGAACGACGTCGTATGTTATTCGAACGAGAAGGTGTTTTGCCTTGACACATCACCGCCTTGAATTTTAATATTTAAAGGGTGTCAGGCTACTGGATTTCGTGTGGAAAAACATTGGTTTTAAACAGAATACGAGTTGGAGTGTTTTAGTTTATTCTCCACCATTTTAAGAGTTCAATCTCTTGTTTTACAATTCACAAAATCCCAAGTACTTTTGTGTGAGTTATTTTGTGGAACCCAAGAACATTACTTTGATATTGTTCATACTTTGTGGGGAGATCTCTACATCTGAGAGCTACGTGCTATTGTGGAGTGAGTCACTGCAAAGTTTATGGCTGCGTGTCATTGAGGATCTTACCGCGTGAAGGTTCTTTGTTAATTTGGACCGAGGTTCATAAGGAGTGCTGTGGTATTCCTAGGATAACGATAGGACTACTATTCTTTTGGGTTTGCTGCATGTGGATCCATTGCTGATAACACCGACCGACACCTGAGGGTATTCGTGTGTCAAAAATCTATTTCATTATAACCGTTTTAAGTTTCGATTTACTAATTATAGTGAAATAAAAGGTTTTGTCCCTGTGGGGGATTTTTCCTAAAATTTAGTTTCCTTTGCATGCCTATTGCTTTATGACTTCTTCTCACTTAGATGCATGTGTTAGGACTGAATTAAAACTTGGGTTTCATTAAAACTGGTTTGGTTGACACATAATTAAAATTGATTTATTTGAGAAGTCTCATTTATACCGTTGTAGCACTCTCAATAATCAATCCATATAACTAAATTATGTAACAATTTTAAGTCAAAACTCCGAAAAGAGACATTCATATGATAAATAAAACCAGACACTCAATGATCTATGTCCTACAGGCAAATAATAATGTCGTGGTGTAATGGTAGTTTATTTCCTGGTTATATTATATGCTATGTAAGAACATTGTCAATGGAATCAGGTTAACTTGAATCAAGATCAACATAGGGCTTTAAATTTCATCAAGTATAACATATTTTGAACCACATAAAGGGGTTCATAAAGTATACAGGGTTATCATATAATGGTATGAGCATTTCATGAAATAATACTAAGTCGAAATCACCTACCATGGGTGAAAATTTATATTACTCATTAAAATTATTTGGGTTTCAAATTGGAGTTTCTATGAAAAGATTGTTTATAATGGAAACCTCATTTATGGTATCAAGATCATTTATACCGTTTAAATTAGGTTTCATATGATCACAACTATATTAGTTATATAAAGGTAAGAAATTATGTTTTACTATGAAACCCGTAATATTTTTAAGGATATTATAATTTCAATAATATCCTGAGTCATGAATCATGCTATCAGCCGCGACCAAATGTACAAGGAGGGAAATATTAGGGTTTATCAAGCCTAAGGATTGAAAGCCTAAAATTCAAATGTTCTAGCCAAAAACATGAAGAACATCAAGAATAAGGGCAATACATGTTATGGTTTAACCTACAAAATCCAAGTTTCTAATCCAAACAAAAATCACATAAACATAAAAAAAAGTCTAAATCAACAAACTCGGTTCACACCCTAGTTTCCATACACATCCAAGAAATGCAAACAATTATTCATTTTGGTCAAGAAGAAAGCCAATTCGATTCAGAACTAGTCATTTATTAGGGATTCAGCCAATTCGTGGATTTGGATACATCATTTATCATGGATTTAAGCAGAAATTAGAAACATTCAGCCAAAACAAGGATTATAGAGATTACTAAGGAGGTTTTGATTTGAAAAAATACCTGGAAATCAGAAGAAGGTGGCTGCTTAGCCACTAACAGCCATTGATCGCCACTAAAAGGTCACCGAAAAACTCAGAGAATGAAAAGGTAGAGATCCGCTCTCAATTCTCTCTCAAGGATTTAGAAAAAAGTGATGAAGGCCACGGCCAAACCCATTTATATAAGAGGGTGCGGGAAAATGAAACGTCATTTTGGAAATAACTACACAACTGAGATTGAACACCGCGACATACATGGCATCAAGCCGCAGCTCCAAATCACCCCTTGGCACTGTGATTTGGGGGCTTATTGATATGACCAATATGGTCTCATGCTGCAGACGCAAATAATAGGGTCAATACTACAGAGATAGGAGGCTGCGACCTCATTCTTATTTGGTTACCCATTAACAGGCCGCTGTCTTGTACTATACAGGTCGCGACACCCTCATGATTCGTCTGCCAAACAGGCTGTGCCCTTATTCATATCAACATACCTGGTTATAATTGGCCGCTGCCTGGACTCAGATGGGCCGTGACACCTTCTTCCAGTGCTGCTTCCTGGGTCCATACATGCCGTAGCCTCTATTTTCACAGATGCTGCTCCAACAACGGGATTACTCTCCAGACTTATTACATGTCACGTGCTCAAGGCACATGACACAGCTTACATACCTCCTATAAATAGAGGTCCACGGGATCTAAGATAATCATTCTTGTTGAAGCGCTTCCAAACTCTCTACACAATCCCAATACAGCTTGGGGGCTACTCACCTACCTTGTAGTCACCTCTCCGGCTCACCCAGAACCACTACAGTCATGTATTCTTCTTTCTTACCTTTCTTGTACGCCTCTAATGGCATTGTAAACTTGTACTACAACGTATATATAATGAGAGTAGGGAAGCAAAATGGATGTACACTAAACACTAAATTTAGTTTTTAGAATCGAAATTTTTGAGATAGCTAAATTTAAGTATCTAAAGCATACTTTTTGAGACGAAAATAATCACCTGTCTTAAAATAAATAAGTTTTTGAAACCCCTTATATTAACCGTTATATAAAGTCATGTTAAAAGACAGATTATTATTTACCGTCTCAAATAGTATCAAGTATTTAAAACTCCTTAGACTTCTCGTCTTATAAAGTCCTCTTAAAAAGATAGTTTATTATTTGTCGTCTCAAATAGTATCTTACTATTTGAGATGGCTAAAAAAATTCACTCCCTCCTTAAAATTTTCCTTCCCACTTTAACATTATATTATCATTAAACAAAAAAGAAGGCAAGAAAAAAAAATTCATCCAAACCCCGAATCCTCTCTTTGCTAAAAAAATGCCCCCGCCCCCAAACCCCTCTGCATCATTCTCCACGCATGTTCTTCTCAAGGTACTTAATTGCTATCGTATTTAGGGCTCAATATTAACTATTGATTTTGTTTATATGATTTTGTTGATTCTGTGTTGCCAAAAATATTCCAAAAATTGTATTGCCAAAAATATAGTTTTTGATAAATTACAAATACTCTCCATATGTCACACAAAGAATGTTGAGGCTGCCAAAAATTATACACAAAGAATGCAAACCCATATCATATGTAGTTTATCAAGGTTATTCCATTATATGATTTTGTTCGAGTATCATAAATGGGTTAACTATTGATTAGGTTTTGTATTTATACTAGATCAAAATATTACAATGTGGTTGTATAGTGAGATTCAATCTGGGAATGGTGGTATTTATGAATTTTCAATCTGGGTGAAATATTGCATTGTTTGAGTATCGTATATGGGTTAACTATTATAGTTTGTTTAGTAAAAACAAAGAACAAGCTTTTTCATTTCTTTTAGTTTCAATCTGGGCATTGCGATTGAGCAGTGAGATTTTACATCAAATACAACTCCCATAATTTTATTGAAACCAAATAAAAATTTGACTTGATATTTGGGGATAATTGAGTTTATATTGGATGAATATTATAACAAATAGGAAAACCCCTAAAAAATCAGGTCGTGACTCCTATCAGCGCAGCTAGGCCTTTTACATACTATTATCAGCATATTTTTGAAGATGTGTATAATTTTTTTAATTTGGAATACTTTTTATTAGATTCGAATGTCATGAACTACTAAGTGTATTGCAATATATTTATAGATCTTAGGAGGATAATGTGTATAATTTCAATTACACATTTGTCAAATGCTAAACTATTTTTATAGTAAAATCGTGATTGGTCGTGTTATACCGATACTTAATTCGATATACTGAGTATGGTCAAATAGAATTAAAAACTCGATTGTTCATTGCAAAACTAATTACATCTCAAAATCTAGAGTACAATTGTATTTCACTACAGTTAAAACTTTAAGATTGACCCAACATGACTTTTCATATTGAATTTATCTTTTATCTCTGCACCTTTTAGGTAACCTCTATGAAAAATCGTAAAAAAATAGTAATTTGAAGTTTTTTGGTCATATTTTTAAGTGATATTTGTTTTTTTCTATTTTTTTTCCAGGTAATTTAAGATGTAATTTCATGTGGAGGCTGCATATATACTTTTTAAGTGTTTAAGAGGCCTTATGTATTCCTTATTCTTTAATTTCCGCTTATGTATGGCTGCATATATACTTTTAGAAGTCAGGTATGGATGTTGTATTCAAAGGTAGCTATAGTTTACAAGAGTAGTCATCTATGTTGCGACAATCCAATACAACTGGACGGTTGAAATGAAATGAAACAAATGGCACAAGTATGTGATCATATTTAGTGGTGGCAAAAAATGCTTTCTTTCTTTTATAGTCAAGTAAATGAACAATGATGATACTCGAAAACACGAGTAATAACACGACTGAAATGATAATGCACGATAACACTACTGCGAACTAAGTACGACGTACACTTTTGAAATTAGTTCTTCAAGTTGTTTACTATGATATAATTCTATAGCAATGACTTCATGTATCTTAGGATTCCAAGAACATTTATTTTCTTCGCATGCCTTATTTACCCCCATTTTAGTTGCTAATTTTCCTTAACAATTTTGACTGGTAGCCATCACAATGGGTTATAAAAGAACCGAGAATGTTAAAAAAAATGTGAATGCACTGAAGCAAAAGTGCAATACCCTTCGCTTTGGTTTGAAATGCTATATCTGTTTGAAATGCTATTCTGTGTGCTATATCTGTTTGAAATGCTGTAACTATTTGATATAGCATTTTTAGAAATGCTATACCTGCTTGGTATATTTGAGCATTTTATGAACTGCTTGGTATTTGAAATTATATTTTCGAGTTACTACTACATTCACTTATTTTATAATAAATATAAGTTATTATTACGTCGTACGACTGGGAGTTAATGCAAGAACTGTCATAAGAATGTGGTGTGTCGGAGGATAGATGATATATCAGGATATGGGAGTTACATAGTAAGGCGTGAAGAACTCTAACAATTTTGAGGTATTGATAAATGCATGATGATAAACAAACAATTGCATATGTATGTTTGCTTATGTATATATTTCAGTTTGAGGACTTCATATTTATGGAGGGCCGTGATGGTGGAGTTGTGGTTATAGGCTTCAATCCACTTGATTGATTTGTGCTAAAGATATAATTAAAATTGTGTTAAATATGTTGACTTTGTCTCTTAACTATGTAATTTTAAGTAGAAATCAACTCAATAGTTTTCATTAAATAATAATCTTAATACTTTTTGTTATTTGTACGTGTGGAGGGTCGTGATGGTGGAGTTGTGGTTGTAGGCTTCAACCCACTTGACTGATCCGTGCTAAAGATATAATTAAAACTGTGTTAAATATGTTGAGTTTGTCTCTTAACTATGTAATTTTAAGTAGAAATCAACTCAATAGTTTTCATAAAATAGTAAGCTTGATACTTTTTGTTATTTGTATACTATAACCTTTTCATATTGATTTTTGTCAGGGTGCTAACGTATATTGTAATAATTATTGTTCTTTTGTGATTTTTGTAGGAGTCGCTTGGGTTATAATACACCCTTAATCTATATATTGGTGTTTAATTTACGGTTGTTAGGCACTCTATTTTGCATTGTCCTACCTCCAAGAGTTCTAACGAAAGAATTGAAGACATTAAAAAGGGCGTTAAGAATCATGATTATGCGGGGAAAAGGGATGTTAAAGTATTTGTAATTCCATTTTGAACTACTCACACACTCCCTGGTATTTGACACACCAATCCCTCTATTTATGATTCTTATTTCCATTATCAAATTTATTATTTTCGTTTTATTGTTAAAATAACACATTTGCGTTTTGCAGTGCTATAAATGGTTCATTCGACATATAAAATGTACAATTATTTACAACATGTTAAATTCTTAGCAAAGGAAGAAGCTATTACTTCATGGGCGTGCTTGAGACCAAGTGTATCCAAACAGTGGCTGGACCAATCATTGACAGGTGAAACCAAACAACCCAATGACTAAAACTGAACCAACAGAAAAACCACACCAAGTGCGTCCATTGCCTTTCCACGCTCTCAGCTTATGTACCAACTATCCTCATGTACATTTCATCTTCTTTGAATATTACATCCGTTGCTTTGTTTTGAATGTGCATAAGCTACACATCCAAACACCCTGAGATGGTCATATTTGTGTGGAGCTCAAGACCACATCTCTTTTGGTGTCTAGAATCCTATAATTATAGAGGGAGTTCTGTTATATAACAACTATATAACTATTATATAACAAATATATATAACATAGTTATATAACATAGTTATATAATAGTTATATAACTTTGTTATAGGGGCTTGAGCCCCCACATTCCCCCCACCTCCCTCTATCCCTGTTTGGGAGCAAGGTAGTGCATTGGCTTTTAGTGGGATTGAGTGGTCATAAGGAATGCTGGGTGGCAAGGTAGTTAGTGTTGAAAATACGTATCTATAATCTTCTAGTAATTGAACAATCTCATGGTATATGTTGTGATCCATTTTTGTAACTGAAGCTGCAAATAATTGTCCCACTGGTCCATTGGTAGTCTTCTTTAAATTCTCGAATGCTCTTGCAGACATGAGTTTGAATGTGGGCTCCCTTTCAACACTACCTAACAAGGTAATACTCTTTCCATGTTTATTGAAGGATATGTTAAGTTGATCAAAATCAATTGTCATTGAGTTGTGGAAAATTTTCACCCAATCCACTCCCAACACAAAGCAATGGCCGTTGGTCTTCCGTTTCTTAATCCATATAGGAATGTTGATGTAAACTTTGAACACGGGGTAAACTTTACAGTTGCTGGCACTACCGCCTTACCGGTACAAATTCTTGCAGAGATCAACATTTCATCCTTATTAGCCAACAATGCTCTTACAGTACAACTTGATTGTATGTCTTCACATTTCAATTCCATTTTCCACAATCATACAGATTATACAGAGAAGCTTAGAAATTCCCTCTTCATGGTTGGACAGATAGGAGGTAATTAAATTAATTAGACATTAGTTTAAGGACAAACAATTGATGAAATTAAGAGTTTGGTGCCCATTGTTGTTTCAGCCATGATCGATGTTATTCAAAGTGCCATTAATAAAGGCGATGCTCGAATAGTTATTCCTGATAATTTTTTGATAGGATGTTTACCGATCTATCTCACAAGCTTCCAAACTAATAACTCTATTGCTTATGATGAACTTCATAGCTTGAAGGATTTAAGCAACATTTCAATGTATCAAAATGAACTTCTTAACCGAGATATTAGAGAATTGAAACATATCATATATGGGGATTACTACAATTCACTCACATGGCATCTTCGTAATGCTCAGCATTTTGGATTTGATGTGGCCTCATTACTTAAATCTTGTTGCGGGACTCGACGGGACTATAAATTTAACCTTAAGGTTTTGTGGAGGTCTAGAGGTTCTAGTTTGTCCCGATCCAAGTACTCGTATTAGATGGGATGGACTTCATTTAACACAAGATGCATATAACATGATTGCTAGATGGATCATAACTGACATTTTACCTCAGCTCCACTGCCTTCGGTGAATTAGCTGCCTTTTGTTGATTAATATACTAGTTTCTAGATTATACTTTGTAGGAATACTTGTTGTTCGTACCTGGAAATATAATCTATGATGTTTAATTTTCAAATATATATATATATATATATATATATATATAACTTTGTTATATAATTATATAACAGTTAAATAACTGTTATATAATAGAGTTATAGAACAGTTATATAACTACAATGATAAATGCAAATGTTGCTATAGAACTAAAATATGATTGAAATTCTGTAATGTGATATATAACTAAAATGTGACTTGTTATGGTAAATGCAAATATACAGATCCATGACATTGAAGCGTCGTCATTGTCATTTGACTATGTAGGACCTCATAACCGAGGAAAGGCCAGTCGAGAATCAACCACTCATAACTCCAGTGAAGGCCAATCACTATAAAAAGTTCCAAACAGATGAAAAGCGATTGGGTTACATGCCTGAATGAGTCGAAAAAGTTCAGTGGCCTGAATTGGTGAAATATTGCGATCTAAAGAAGATAAAGGTATAAATATCACATCTTATTGGGAGTATTATAGTTACATTCTTCTTCATTAGTATCATAATTTTTATTTTTATGTTTTCTAATATTTAGGATACAGCGGATCAAAACACTAAGAACCGTGAAGTTGAATGTTCTTACTCAAGGACATGATGAAATACACATGCTAAAATAGCCAAGGAGGTTAGAATTTTTATTTTTATAATTTTTATTTTATTTTAATCTAATAGTATTAATATGTATGCATTGTGTTTTCAAAGTGAAGAAAAAGGGGAGTTCGTTGACAATATTAGCATATGGAAAGTCACTTGAGTTCCAAATGATAAAGCTTTCAGTGTTGAAGATGGATCATTTGATAAAGTAGTATGTATAAATATTAATCTATAAGCGATACTTGAAAGGTTTATTTACTTTAATATTTGTTTTAAATTGTGTTCTTGGAACTTTATATTATTTTCATTAATTATAATATTAATTCAATTGGTAGAAAATTCTTGAAAGAAGATTGAATGAGCTACCAAAAGAGCAGCAAAATGATCCAAAAGTGCGGAACAATATTTTTACTAATGTAGTAGGATATGGAGGGCATGGGTATGCTTTACTAAAGGGAGCATATATTACAGATGAAGAATGATATGAATGATATGCGAAGTCAAATGCAAAGTTTATTCCAAAGTATTGCCCCTCATCATGCTTCCATTACCTCAAGGATCCAAACGGATTAGGTAATAATATATTAGCTCTCCCTGAAAAGGAGGTGATCCATCCACACCTTCCAGTACGGCTACCTTGTTTCGACTTCATTCCAGTCACTAGCCCTGCCTTCGGCATGCCCCTCCTTGTGGTTAAGGTAACGGCTTCGGGCATGGCCATCTCCCATAGTGTGACAGGCGGTGTGTACAAGGCCCAGGAACGAATTCACCGCCGTATGACTGATCGGCGATTACTAGCGATTTCGGCTTCATGCCGGCGAGTTACAGTCTACAATCTGAACTAAGGAAGGTTCTTTCATACATATAATTAAATATATATATTGAGAGAGATTCAGTAAGAAAATTCTCTTTTAAAGCTCAATTTTCAATGGTGGCGGTGAATTTTTTTTATGGCGGTGGTGATAATTTGTTATAGTGGTGGTTATAATTTTCTACTAGTTGGTGTATAGTATTATGAGAATCAATTTTAATGTTTAAAACAGGTTGACTACCTGTAGTTTTCATGATTAAACAAAGGAGACTCTATCGAATTTAAAAAAAATTATAGTAGTTAGATATTTATTATTTGTGATGAGAATATACTGCATTGATTCATTGCTCATTGTATTATTGATGAGTAGGATATTAATTTTGACATAATTGACATTATTTTTTTGCAAGTGACAATTTTGTAGAACATGCAATGCTAATAAGTGATTTTGGAGGTCATACGCTTTAAGATTTTCGAATAATTTGATAAAAACATTTCGTGTTTTACAGTATAAGAAATTAATGTATCTTTGTCGTAAAGTCGAATATTTGAACTTGACGTTATAATTTTTGTTTTGATGAATATTTGGAGATGATTGTAATAACTCCCACTATTATTGAATGAAAATGATCCGTTGTGTGGCTTGGAAATCGTCTTATGTATTATATTCGGTGATGCTCTAATAGATTGTCTCAAATGTAATTCAACTATATATTAAACTTTAACAATAGATTTTATTGTTCACAATATATTGGTGTAAAAATTTTAAGATCCTTTCACCTCTTTTGGGATGGTTAAAACTGTCCTAAAAAATTATTAAAGACGTGTATCTTTCCCTCTAAAAAAGATCATATAAAATAGTAAGCTTTTGATATGGAACAATTTCTGTCTCAAAGCACTCTTTTGGGAAACTCTTTTGCCGTCTAAAAAATCTCATATAAAATGATGAGTTTTTGAGACGGATCTGTTCTCGTCTCAAAAAACTCATTTGAGACGGCTAGGGCATTACAAAAAGTATTTATAAACCCTATAAAAAATCCCCATAGCCATCTCAAATACCTTCCCCAAAAGTATTTGAGACGGATAAACCATCTTTTGGGACTGTTAGGCCACAGTCTCAAAAATTATTTTTTTTGTAATGGTAGGCCTATTTTAATAGTCGAACCACTCGATATATCTCGTGTTTTGTTTCTTTACTTGCTTTGTATCTATTCTATACTTGAGTTGCTGGTACGAGAACGGCATGTGTCCTATTTCTCGTATCAACGGTGCATACAAAGCTAACTAAGAATTCATGAAAGCTAAACTGCCTTACACTGTGGTTCAAAAGGATTCTTCTTTCATTAGTTTCTCTTCATATATCCTGCTACTATAATATGATTCTTGTTGTGTTCATCATTGCCTATAGGTACCTGTGAAAAATAGCTGAAAAAGAAACGAATCAACAAAGTTGCTGAATAGGTTTTTCCCAGTTATATAATAAGTATATATATAAAGAGAGGTTGAAGTGTATATGGAATTCGGTGTTTGCCAAATGAAGCGGAATTAATTGCTTATGAGAATAATGATAAAGAAAATTAAGGAATTTGAACTGATAATACCATACTTACCAGCTCATTAAGGGTCACAGAAAGAAAATTAAGGAACTTTGAACTAATAATCCCATACTTACCAGCTCATTAAGGAATGTAGAAATAGGTAAGCCATCAGTATAATTATATTATCAACCCAAAACCTTTAGAAAAAAGTAATAGGCTAGGCATAAAATTAATGTGGCACTCATACGTATGCATCTAAACTCCGGGCTCTCAATCATCTGAGACCATTGGTCAAGTAGAAAATTTCATGGGATAACACAACCATTTACTCCCTAGTTTTAGCTGATGCTTTTAAAATAAATAATAATGCACAAAGGTGTAAGGTGAACTGTATCATTACAACGAATTGTCCTGATATCAGTTATTTAATGAGAAGGGTTCAAATTGATCTAATGATCATAATTAATATAATCAATGATATAGTACCATATGAATACGTTAATTTCTGCACAAAGTTGGAATCAAATAGGGCTATCATGGAATGATATCAATAGCACTTTTAAATAAGTACGAAAACGTTTACTATTAAAGAGGTAAAAGACGTACCTCTGCATTTAGTAGAGCGGACTTATCTTGATTGATTAGTTCAAGTAGCTTAGTTCGTAATTAAACTGGATTGACGTAGGTATTCAGGTAGAGAACTCATATTTATATATAACTCATACACAATTCGAGTAAAAATCTTTGTCAAATAAATATAACATGTTCGGTCAATTTTCTTAGGGAAAATATCCTAAAATATTATTTTAACTTTTATTTGGGTCCTTTAATTGACACAGCGGCCCAAATATGATGTTGTAAAAATTGTGTCGAATTAAAAATATTTTTATATAAAAAAATTCTACTCGACACTACGATTCCAATGGTACATTCTTTCTATTTTTTTGAATCAAGGTTTAAAAGACATGAATTTTAAAAGTTTAAAAAGTGGCATTCCGACGTGTCGACTTATAGTCACCGGTGATTTTAAAAGAACACCAATTTTGCTTTCTTGACAAAATATGTTTATAAGTAATGTTATTCCGAGTAATAACACGTCATTTTTGTCTCGATTTATTTTATTTTGTCTGACACACGTGTATACCCATAGATTTATAGACATACCCATATATATATATACGTACCACACTGTTTTGAAAACAAAGCATACACACAATTACTTTCTTTAAGCTTACACACATATATGTGTATATATATAAATGTCTTAACACACACATGTATGTATATGTCTGTATATATATACACACACACACACGTATATAAAACACACATTACGACACCTATTGGCACACACACACACACAAACACACACACTAGAACACTACACAAAAATAGGGAAATCGCAAGTGTTTTAAACACTTGCAAATCGGTGCATTGCAAAATTTTTACAAGTGTTCAAAACCGTTGCAAATGTCTTTTGCAAGTGTTTATTAGGAACACATGTCCGTTTTGAACAACCGTTACAAAGAAAATTGCAACGGTTTTGAATACTTAAAAAAAAAATTGCAAGCGTTCGAACACTAAACACACGCACTCAGTCACCTACACACACAATGTTTTACCCCCCCCCCCCCACACATATATATATATATATATATATGTGTGTGTGTGTGTGTGTGTGTGTGTGTATACCAATTAAAACACACAACCCCACATCTCTCTATATATATATAACAAAAAAAATATAAAAGACACATACCTTTTAAAGTCCATGCCTTGTTAAAAATGGAGTTCCCATATTGGGTTGTAGGATGAAAAGGAACTCATAGGTTTATAATTATTTGTTGGTTCCTCTCTTTTTTCTCTGTTTTGGTTTCTTGCATTCATTTTGGTCTTTCCATTGGATTGGTGTGTACAAGGTAGCATGTGGTTTAACTAATGGGAGAGAATGGTTGTGGGTATTATTATTATTCATTAATAAAAAGAAGAAGATATCTGGGGATATTTTTTTTCCAACTTTTGTCCCTTAAACTTATTTTTAGAACTTTATACTTTATACCATATAAATTTTATTTTTAATTTAAACAACAACCTAAATTTGGATTTTGGCATATTTAATGAAAATTTGACTTAAAATTTACTTCAAATATAATTCTTGACACGTGTAGAAAGAATGTCTTTTCGATAATTTTTTTTTTATCTGTTGACTAAAAATAAAAATTATAATTTTTGACACATAATTAATTCAACTTAAATTAAAATAAAATTCAAGGGATTACAAAATAAGTCCAAAACCCTCAAATTATCCCTATATGCATTCACGTTCATTGAGTGCATTAATCTACAGTATTTATTCTTCCTGAAAATGGCCCATAAAGATTTATGCTCTCAAATTTCCACCAAAGTTTTAGGCTAAAGGCTTCACAAACATTTTACATGGATCAAAAATTCAAACCCCCTTTCATAGCTGGTCTGCACATATCTCTCCATGACATCTAATGGTATTTCGGTAATCTATCGTTAAACCCCAAAGAAAGTCAACCATACTTTTCTCCATAATTCCCACCACTTTTAGGGGGATTGATAGCTGCCAACATGTATATAGGAATAGTTTGGAGCACATGTCTAACGAGAATAATCTTAGCACCCAGAGACAAATTTTTAGCTTTCCGCCCTTCTAGTTTCCTTCTTATCTTCAGCAAAAGATCTTTAAAAAGAGAAGTCTTCTTTCTTGCCGAAAAAATAAGACATCATAAATAAACAAAAGGAGTTAATTTAGCATGAATTTGAAGAAAGTTTGAGATCCTCCTCACTTTAGCAATAGACATTTATTTGGCTTAGCTAAAATATACTAATTATCAGCAAATAACAGATAAGACAACTAATATATTGAAAAACATATACTTAGAAAAAATAGTAAAGAGGTGAGAAAAGGAGAATAACAATCAGATTTACGTAGTTCATACCAAAATGGTGCATACTTCCACAAGTTTAATGTTAATTGTATTGATAAACTAGGCAAAATACATTGACAAGTACAACCATTGATCTTTCAAGTCCTCTTTAGAGTTGGATAGCATAACAGTAAGGAAAGTCTCGAACCCCCCAAATGTGGGTGGTGTGTGATATCTATAGGATGTTAGAGGAGAGAGATGAGATATTACCACCTAGCTAACCTTTATAGGTTAGGTGAGTACAAGCTTTACATACACGGTGAGAGAATAATAATAGGTTAGTTGTTAGCATACTGGGAAGAATATTTGCATATCTTCTCCATGTGAAATAAATGTTGTTAATGTCATCTAGTCCCATAAGACATGCTTGATATAACAGAGTTAATTAACAATGTTAACTAATGAGGTATATTGATCTGTCAATAATGGCAGAGAAGACCTCTATTTAGGGTCAACCAGGTCGTAAGCTGAGGCCGACCTCCTTCTTATTGGTATCTGTGTCCATTTGTCCTCTTCTAATTAGTCCATGAGTTATCTCATATATATGGTATAATAATATCCCCCACGACTTTTCTCACGATTGTAGCTTAAAGAGGATTCTCTAAAGTGTTGCATCTTCTGGGTTGGGGCTTGGCAAATTGAGTGACCGAAGTTTTAACTGCAAGAAGTCATCGACTCATGTTATTCTCATCTTAGGAGGTCATCGTCTTGTCCATGACTGAGAACATTTACTTGTGAATTTTTGGAATATTATCTGGGCTCAAGGCTGTTACGTGTCAAACGTTGATAGTGGCAGCATGTCGTAATTAATACGCATTTTTCTGGGGCAATGCACACATAGGTTTGGCACTTCAGTTTATAATTTCAAGGATTATTATGCCTCTTTTAAAATGTAATAATTATCGTATGAAAACTATAAAAATCCATCTCATAGTCATTTCAAACCTTTCACTTCCTAAATCTTCCACAAGTAGTTTAGAGACAAAAAACTCCTTTGCATTTAAAGTATTCCCTTTCTCATCCACCTTATGGATTAACCTCCTAGAGTAAATACATATCCCCTGGAATCCTTATCTGACTGAAAGTATGATTTTGTGTACCTAAAGGGTACTAGACTATTTGTTTAGTAGACCAACATATAGTCTCTAGTCCTTTTTATGTACTTGAGAATGTGCCTAATAGTAATCTAATGCTCCTAACATTAGTTAGTTGGAATTTGCTGACCATGCCAACGTCATAACATATATAAGGTTTAGTACATACCATATCATACATGAGGCTACCCACCTCCTAAGTATAAGGTATTTTCCTCATCCTCTCTATCTGTTCAGGTGTCTTATGACATTGATCCTTAGAGAAAAAAATTCCCTGCCTGAAAGGGAGAAACCCTGTTTTTGAATCTTGCATGATAAACCTTATGAGCACAGTGTTGATGTAGGTAGCTTTGGATAATCCCAACATCTTATTTTTCTAATCACGCAAAGTCTTGATCCCAAGGATATGATTGGATTCTCCTAAGTCATGCGTATCAAATTGACTAAACAACCACACTCTTATACTAGATAATACACCAACTGAGAGTGCACGTTATTCTCTAATGGAGTAAACTTATTTAATTAGATGTCAATCCCACAAATAAATTTTAATTAGCCCTAGAGCATGCAACTATGCGATTTTAAATAAGCATGTAAAGAAATCACAATTTCAGGAAAAATCCCCATTGAGCAAAACCTTTTATTTCACTAAAGTTTGCAATTCTCAACTTATAATGTAATAGAGAAATACAACAATGATTCCATAGAGAAACACAAAGATTGCAATCTTCCTTCAGTAATTAATTCCATTGAGAACCTACAATGACCACAACCATCAACAGTGATTCCCACAAGAATAACAAAAGCGGCAGTAGAGACTCCTACTATATAAGGTCAGCAGTGAAGACTCCTTCTTCACAAGAGTAACTTCAATATAAAAGTGCTTTGGGTTTAAAATATTATTCAAAAAAGTATTTGGGATTGATTATGTGAATCAAAAAGTATTTTTTCCCTATAAAAAGTGAAGACTAAATGCATAAGGTATGTAGTTTTCGTATAGAAAAAGTCTTAATAAATTTCTTCACGAAAGCTAATGTTTATAGACATACAAAAATTTTGATGTGACATAATATCGTTCGAATGAGAAGAGTCGGCCATTCTAACGATATAGAGATATCATTAGAATGACATCAACTTTGCTTCCAACGAGATGAAAAAAGTTAAGACAATGAGCCCTCGTCAAAAGTACATTGGAAGTAGGTCGTCAAACGAGCTTCTAATGACATGAGCATGTCGTTCTAACGAGATCTCAATCTCATTTGAACGAGACTATCTAAAATATAAAATTATTTTTAATTTTAAAAACTCTTCAAAAACTGTTTGAAAATGCCTCATTTTGACAAAAATTACTTTAGAAAATATCTCAATAGTTAGTAAAAAAATCCATGAAACACAAAACAAAATTCATACCAAAATTATGTCAAGTCATGGAGCATGTTAAATATGCTTGATAATCAAATACGGCATACTGATCGTGTGAACATGAAATGCTTTGACGGATGTAATTGGATACGCCATACTCAATGTAAACTCGACTCTATGGACAACTCCTAAATGCTAGGGCAATGATAAATTTGACCCTTTACACCCACATCGTTCCCGATTAGGAGAATATCATCCCCATAAAATATTAAAAATACAACCACGCTTTTGATTTGATTCTTATATACACAAGTTTCATCCAAACATAGATTAAATTCAAAAGATTTTATTTTCTATATCAAATCAGATGCTCCAAGAGCTTGATGTTTGCTTAATTCCATTAAATGGATCTCTTAAGATTTCATACCTTTACTTTCTTATCCCTTTCCTATGAATCCTATGGGTCGCATCATATATATGAACTCATTACGACTACTGTTCAAGAATACAGTCTTAACGTCCATTTGCCAAATCTCAAAATCGATATGAGCCACAATACATAAGAAAATCTGGACGGACTTTATCATCGCTACTGGTGAAAAGGTTTCCTCATAATCAATCCACTCTTTTTGAGTGAACCCTTTTCATAATAAGTTGTGCCTTAAAGGTATCCTCCTTCTCATTTAACCCTCTCATTTTTCAGATCCATTAACAACCGATAAGCTTTATCCTATCTGCAAACTCTACAAGTTCCCATACTTGATTCGAATACATAAAATCCATCTTGGTATCTATAGCCTTTAGCCAAAACACGACATCCTTGTGAGAAGTCGCCTAAGCAGTTATCTTTGGGAAAATGTAATATTTTTGAATTTCTCCAATTCTATCTTTAGCAAACGCAAACTCATCTTGTGAAAATCAAATTAATTTACCAATTTTATCTTGTTAACCCTATAGCATATGAAACAACCGTAATTTTATCCGATAATTAATTAAATTAATACGAAATTCGGAAAGCTATATTAAAAGACTCCTAATATGAGTTCATATAAGTTTGGGTCGATTAGAAGAGTCCTCAAAACATAAAACTCTCTAGGAAAAAAAATACGGCCAAAATAAATATCCTGCTTCAGATATTTGTCACGGCCTTAAATCGTGACTAACTATTTATCACGGTTCTAAAGCGTGACTAATAGGCGAACTGTTTTAGTTTTAATAGGATTCTAATTCCAATTAAATTCTCTAATTTTTCTCCACTTAAATTAATATGGGTTAGGACGTTTCAAACATATTTTCACAACCTCTAAGAGCAGTAGACCCTTATAATTTTCATCTTATTCCTCCTACAAACCCTAGCCCCAAAGTTATTAAGTTTTAACTCAAGATTTGAAGGCTTATTTGGTGTTTTCTCGAGTTTGGGCCAAAGAGTGTTTATTTTTTTTCGTGAGGAATGCATTGGTGTGATCAGAATTTTGAGGCAGAATCTTATAAGTTTTTTGTAATGATTTTAAGGTACGGGGTTTACCCAATATGCTCCTTGAATCTCTTGAGAGTAGTCATTTTGTTCCTCATTTATTTATCCTCATATTGTTGATATAATGACACTTATTGGAATCTAAAATATTGATTCGATTTGAGATATTGTATTTGTTGATGGGCATGGTGTCATGAAATTTTTATATGGCACGGATAATGGTCACCCGCCAATAGTCCAATATCCAAGGCGAGACTTTACGAAGCTTAGGTGAGATGAGGTAAGGCCTGGTGACCTATTGATGTGTTATTGACAAACTAAATTGGTATAATGCTTGGATGTCACATTGGACTTGAATTCAGATTCGTATTGTTGTATTTTATTCACCTTTATTGTTTTAAGCATTGTGTACTTCCCCGTATTTTTCTTTTAGTGGCAGGTTAGCGTGGATTTAGACGCTACGAATTTTGGAGATTTGTAAAGCTCGGAGTTTGGAGGATTTTTTTTTGTTTAGATTGCAGTATAACTATTTAGAGAGCTTAGCATTATTTTAAGAGGAATTTAATTGTAATTATTTTGGAAGTGTAAATTTTGGATTCTTTGTAATTATTTTGTGGAATATATATGCTCTATACTAATTATTGAGGATTTAGTTTAGTTTAAATTGTAGTCTCACCTCGTGTTTTACGCGTGTTACAACATACATCTACTTAATTAAGCTGATAAAGGAAATAAATCAACATAAGACACGCCGATGTACAAGGAAACCACTAAGGGAAACACCCTCAGACTGCCAGGCCAGACAATCACTATGATACGAAAAATTACAAAGAGAGAATTTGGTCTTACTCAACGACTCGATCACCCACAAGACTTTGCACCTCTTCTTTTCTTCTACCGTTCAGTGCCACGTAGGATTCCACCCATGCAAGTGTTCACAGTACATGAGTCTATGTGCACCTCGCAACGTCTACAAATCCGAACACGGAATATCCCTTAGCAACGTCTAAAAATTCGAACACGGAATATCCCGCTTTTTCTTCGTAATCAGCACGCACAGAATCCACTGTACAAAAATAATGTTTGAAGTGATGGAACAATTTTCGATGCCAAACTCAAGATCACAGAACTTTGGAAATATCAGATTTGATCTTGAAAATTCTTGATGATGGAAAAAAGTTTGGAACTTTAGTAAACCCGATGCAGGAATTTTTTTGTAAAAGTTCTCTCGAATTTATGAGAGAAAGCAGTCCTTAAATACGAAAACACAATTTTTGAGGTGGGGCATCGTTTGAACGATAAACAACTGTTGTCCGAACGAGAAACAAATCTCATTTGAACGAAACAAAATTTCGTTTGAACAACAAGAAAATAATTTTTAATTTTAATAACATCCTCGAATTTTTTAAAACAAAATTAACCCAGAAAATATTTTAAAATACGTTATCAGAAATATTTTTCAAATTCCCAATATAATTTAATTTAAAAAACCATCTGTAATCAAGATTCTAAATATCGTAATTCACTAATAATTCACACCTGTATGATCCAGAATAAATCAAGTGTGAAGAAATATGAAAATACGAAACACGACACAAATACCATCTTCAAATATTTGCATCAAAATCTTCAACAACAAACGTCATAGGCTATGTGGGATCGCATGCCTAGACTCAAACAATTTTTTTTGTATTTAAGACAATTACAAATAAATTGACTAGATTAAAAATTTATCCTTCCAAATCTCCCCCTTTGGCTATTTCAGGACAAAATAAAAAATAGTGAAATGTTAAGCCGGGCCGTCAAGCAGAAAATAAATCTATCCCATCCCATAATCCCCCAAAAAATGAAAATACAAGATTGACAAATCTCAATAAAATTCGACGAAGCAATGTCCGATTATGATGTTGCTAATATGTCCGAATCTCTGAAAATCACTACATACATGAAAGAAAGAAACAAACACACCACAAGTGAAGTATGGAGGTACATAAAATATATAAATAGATCATCAATAAAACTCTAATAATACTCCCCCCTACATCACATATATCTCCCCTTTTGCCTGGAATAGGCAAATATGAAAAAACTGTTACTTAGGCCGTTTAATACAAGATTAAACTATTGAAGTAACTCCAAACTGTTTTTTGAAGAAACTCTTTTCTTTAAATCAAAATAGACTAATCACAAGATGTGTTTAATAAAACATGCACGAGATCTGTTCAAGATTATGTAACTAGTTTTGAAAAACAAAACTAAAAGGTTTAAATCAGCACACCAACAAGAATGAGATGAGGAGATGTAGAAAGATTAAGGACAAGGAGTTTTTAAAGTGGTAAAACCTCACCCAACTGAGGAAACATCCACAGTGACTTTTAAGTCACAAACCAAAAATCCACTAAAACAAAATATACAAGTTACAAACTATTTAACACACATGCACACAAAACAGTCCTATAAAAGTTTGGAATATGTACCCACTGGCTTGATTCTAACTTCTCTGCAGGTCTGACGTTGATGTGTCTTTCCCAGTTTGCTAACTTCACCACTTTGTTCTAGTCTTTACGTCGACTCTTTAAGATTCAAGATCTTATAGCCAATACTTATGTGTTGTAGTGTGACAAGTGTTTGTGATAGTGCTTCTAACACATGCATGCACACACACACACACACTTATTTTATACAAACAGTCCTATCAAAATACATATCAGATCTAAATGATGCGGTTTTCAGTTTCTCTCTTCTTTACAAATGAAAAGACTTTATTTGACCTTTCAAATAATCCCGAAATCCAAGGCTACCTTGCTCGAAAGACCGTTCAAGGTGCTAATAAATTTCAGAGGGTTTTGAAAATATTTTTAAAATTGAAAACCACCAATTGCGATTCCAACTAGGTCAACAGTCATGTTTCATAAGAACTAGAAACAGAAAATATATTTGTTGATTCTAAAGATTTGAAAAACATTTACAGAACATAAATCAACAAATGTGTTTTCTCAAGATGAGATATTAAAATGTGCATATCTAAGTGTAATATGACATGCAATAATAAGATCTACTATTTCTATGAAAGAGAAATAGAGATCTAACATGAAATGTCTAAGTTGGAAATAAGATCTCGATCTCAGAGGATAAAATCTTAAACACCCTTCAAACCCCCACCAAGAACACACTCAAACACATAGGTATAATGTTTGGTAAATACTGTTTTGGAGAAATGAGTTTAGGGTTTGAAAACGAAAAATGTTTGGACGATTTAGGGTTTCTTTCTCTCTCTGGTTTTTCTCTTATCTAGCTTCTCTCTCCTTTCTTCTCTCTCTATTTAGATGAACTGCCAAAATTTTCCAAATGATGAGGGTAAGCCTCTTTATATAGAGGGCAAGCAAGGATCGAGAAGGTTGATGAAAATCCCAATGGCTGAGATATGGTCAAGTATTTTTCATATTGATCCAACGGTTATTAAACGTCTTCTGATTGGTCTAGAGAGATTCAAAGGTATTGAGTTCGAACGCATACAGAGCATTGATAACAATGATCCAAAGGCTGAGATAACATATGAGTTTTGAGTCTTGCAACAAACACAAATCAAACCGGTATAACAAGGACAAGTGTAGGGCTGAGATTAGTTCTCACACGTGTGTTTAAAAATAAATACACACACAGCTTGAATTATCAAGCACATTCGGATCCTACCCAATCAAACATTCAGGTATGAAATCATAAATCCATTAATTACACAATAACCCCAAAAGTTTTATAAACCAAGTTTTTATTAAAAAAAATATTTAAAAATTATTAAAAATTCCCAAAAAATTATTAAGGCCAATTTAAATGGAATTAACCACACACAACTCACTCACAATCAAATAATACACTATATGAACAATTTATGCAACCCTAGTGTGTGTGAATGAGCTTTATACCTTCAATTGAATCAAGTGTGTCTTAAGAAGAAGATTCTGAGGCTTTTAGTATCTAAGGAATGGGAATCTAATTTTGTCACAATTTCCAAACTAGATGAGCAGTTATACAATGTAGACTCAAGTGAGTCAAGAGTATAAGGTTCTTCAATCTCCCTCTTTGAAAATATGAAATAAAATATCCTTTGAGTTATCTAGGACTCGTAGGGCTACAAAGGAATAAGGAAAAACCAATTCCTATACAAAAGTACTATCGACCCATTTTCTAGAAATAGAAAATTACATAACTCAACTAATTACAAGTCAATACCCTAATAACATCTGTTGAATACAACTGTACAAATTCCTGCAAATAATCACTAAGATCAAGATTTTTAGAAATAAGTACCAAAAAAATGAACTCAAACGACTCAAATTTCTCCCCCATTTTGTCTCAAATGGACAAAGGGAATAATACTTAAGCCATAGGAGCTTATTCATCTCAAACCATTCCTATCGATTTTCGCAAATCAAGAAATCTATTGTAATCCAAAGGTTTGGTAAACATATCTACGAGTTGCAAATCAGTAGGAAGATAATTAATTTCTAATTCCTTAGTCTCAACTAATTCGCGTATAAAATGATGTCTAATATTTATATGTTTTGTTCGTGAGCGTTGAACAAGATTTTTAGAGATATTGATCGCACTTTGATTATCACAATAGAGATGTAGTTGATCTTCTTGAATACCATAATCGTTTAGCATTTGCTTAAGCCAAAGTAATTAAGCACAACAACTACCAACGGCTATGTATTCAGATTCAGCTGTGGACAATGAAGTGCAGTTTTGTTTCTTACTACTCCATCCTACAAGATTGTTACCTGTAAGAGGGTACTTTAGATTATATATATGGAGGCGTAACCCCTATTGAGTATGGTAATCACAAGTTAAATTAGCCAAAACCCTAGACTAATTATAGGAACTGCACACACAAACTCAATGAAGATGAGCTCAGTTTAAACCCTCAAATCTCTCGTGTATAACTCAGGTCATGCTAAATGGACCTTTAGAAGTGGCTTAGATAGAGGGAGGGAGAAGTAAGCACCCTAGATACACCCTGATAGGCAGGTAGAAAAACACCAAACACCCTCAAGAATCTTTGTTAAAACCGGATGCCCTCCTCAAAGGTGGTTGGGGTCCTTAAATAGCCCCCCCCATACCACCCCAAGACAACTCAGTCATTAAATACTATGAAAGACATCCCTCATACTTTATGTCACAACATTAAATGCCTGATGCACTAGTTGTCTCCACGTCATTAAACATTAAATGCCAAGACATGCCTTTTGCCTATCCACTGTGTGTCAGGGGGTTGTTGTCGCAGAAGTGGCTGACCAACTGCCTGACAGCCCCAAATATCACAGTGGTTTACTCAAGTGCATGTCTGACAACATTTAGATGGCTAGTGACATCAGCCACAGTAGATGTGACATTAAGTAGAGGGTTGTTTGGTCCATAACTAAATGCTCGATGGAACTCCAAGCTGCTCCGCTTGAGGTTCCACGGTCGGGGTCCTTCGGTGTTTTACCAGGTGTATCTAAGATGGTCAGGATAAGCCCCAACGGTGCCTTACTTCTCAATCCTCCAAACCAGGTCCCTCTAAAGTTCCCACAGTGAGGTCATTCGATAGAGCATGAAAGCTCTCCCAGGCCCTGCCTAGCCTGGTCTCTCGCAAGTACCGTTTGACCTCATACAAACCCTTTAGTTATTATCGTTACGTCATTACGATCGTTAAAGCTTACAGAAATCAATAATGAAAGTACGATGTGATTAAAACAACAAGCTAAAATATGAGTTGCCACGCTGAGCTGCCTCACCAAGATGTCACGCTTGAGTTGCCACGCTGAGCTGCCTCACCAAGATGTCACGCTTGAGTTGCCACGCTGAGCTGCCTTTCCAAGCTGCCACGCTGAGCTACCTCACCAAGATGTCACGCTTGGGTTGCCACGCTGAGCTGCCTCACCAAGATGTCACGCTTGAGTTGCCACGCTGAGCTGCCTAACCAAGGTGTCACGCTTGAGTTGCCACGCTGAGCTGCCTTTCCAAGCTGCCACGCTGAGCTACCTCACTAAGATGACACGCTTAGGTTGCCACGCTGAGCTGCCTCACCAAGATGTCACGCTTGAGTTGCCACGCTAAGCTGCCTAACCAAGGTGTCACGTTTGAGTTGCCACGCTGAGCTGCCTAACCAAGGTGTCACGCTTGAGTTGCCACGCTGAGCTGCCTCACTAAGATGTCTCGCTTGAGTTGCCACGCTGAGCTTCAAGACCCCTCTACATTTGCCCCCTCGTGGAGAGATTTATTGGGACAAGAAATGTCTGCACGAAATGACTCATCTTGATGGATTTTTCTTTGTGTAACCGTTGGAACATCTTTTTCGTTGTGGCTCCGTTGGATAAGTCTGACAAGGAGATTGGCGCCAGAACTCAAACTTGCTGAGGAAGGCAACGCTTCCTGTTCTCGATGCATCATTTCATTAGTGACGTGCGCTGTCTTTTCAACTGTCACAGCACTTCCCGAAGTGCCACGTGTTCTTGTGAAATGATTACAGGCGGCCGTGCACGTGCGAGGGTGGGAAAATCTAAACGCCAAACTCGAAAGTCTCAACAGCCATTTTTCAAAATACTTTGAACCTTAACCACGTGGGCCTAAAGGGTCTGTTTATACTTCTTCTTTCTTCTTCACTTATTTCCTTACTTCATTGTTATCTTCTTTCCTCAGACTATCGCTTATGTTCTTATAAAGAGAGAGAGAGAGAGATACGCCATTGTTGCAGAGAGCTATAACACTACTTGTGATCGTCCGTCTCCATTATTGCCTTCAATCCCTTTTCTCTCGGAGCTTTCTTTGTTACGGCTTCAAGCACCATTTCTGCCATGGCGTCTTCAAGCACCCCCACCATTTCTGCCACCAGTGTTCCGTCTGCCACCACCACTGCTGCCTCCGCCCAGGGTGCTGCTCGCCAAGAACAACTGAGATTTTACCGTTGCTCTCCCATTTTTGGGGACGGTGATGGCTTTGCTGTTGCCTGTAAGGCTGTTTGCTTTTCCTCTAAGTTTGACGCCCTCTTGCTGGGTGATGAAGACGAAGAGGTGTCTAAGTGGGGATTTTTGCCCCCAGAAGGAACTCTGAGGTTTCGCTTAGAGCGAGGGGACTTTCCATGGTCCCACATTGATTTCGAAGCACCCGGGGGATCCCCCGCCCACTTTGCTGCCTGGAACTCTCACATGCAGAGTTCCTATGCTGATATTCTTACCAAGATTGGGCTGCAACGGGCTAAATGGTTTGGTGAGTTCACTATCTCAAAGAACAATGCTGCCCTTCCTGTCTTGATCTCTCGATGGAACGTGGATACTCATACGTTCATTGCTGCCTGGGGTGAGTTTACCATAACTCTGGAGGATGTGTGTGAGATCTTGGGCCTCGATGCAACAGGCCATGAGCCCTACACCGATGAAGCTCTTGATGCTCAAGAGACTGCGGATCGTTCGGAGTTGGATCGCATATGCCGAAGCTGCATCGGCTCTTCCAACAAAGCTACTTTTTCTCCCCTGATCAACTATTTCTTCCAGAGTTCTAGCGAAGGCAGCTCTTCATCAACTGCCCCTGGTCAAGGTACATCGTTGGAGCTTCCTGCTTACATTCTTGTGATTTTGTCCCGTTTCTTTTTGACGGGCAAGCCTAACGATCAGCCCCGAAGAGACCTCATCAACCTGTCCCTTCGCCTAGCTCGAGGCATAAAGCTTCCCCTGGCTGCAATTGCCTTGGGATCCTTGTACACATGGTTGGACAGGACTTTATTCGACATAGAACGCTCCATTGGTCGTTATAACTTGGCCAATTTTGCCAATAGTGTGCTTCTGACTAGCTTTCTTTACTTCCGCTTTCCTGCCGTAGCGGCCAAGTCCAACAGACCTCCTTCGGCTGAATCGATTCTGTCTCCTCGGTCCTTTATTTTCCATAAGAGGCAAAGACGAAAGGAGTTGATTTCAGTGATTGACCGTTTTGAGAGCTTTGTTATGAGGCCTTATCAAGAAGAGGCCTTTTTCCACACTTGTAAGTTTTTTCATCTTGATGCCCGAATGATACGAGATCCCTCTCCTGACATCGAGGACCCCTCGCTGGCCGTAGTTCTTCTTCTTTCTCCTGGATATCTGCCCTCCTACACCGAGTGGGGATACTCGAGTGAGCATTACAACCCCAACCGATGCAGCCGTCAGTTTGGGTTTGACCAGGGGGTGCCACGTCCAGTTTTCCAATCATCAAACCCCAAAGTCTCCTTTGGCGAGGCATGTTCGTTGTTTTCTTCAACTACTGCGTGGGGGATATCCTCAGCAATGGCTGGGCGTGTCACCGTTCCTAGTATTACTAGGTGTGGGGATGTGACCCCTCTTTTTGCCACCAAATATTGGCCAAGACAACTAGCTGAAATTGCTAAGTTCATCGAGCAAGAGCCGGTGTACCCTCCTGTTTGCTCATTTTCTGCCCTAGAGTTGGGGCTAAAGGGCAACTCTGTGCTTGGGATAGAGTTCCCTCTAAGTTCAACCCACAAAGAACCTCCCAACGAGCTTCCCCCACTTTGTACCATGGTCCCAGTTGCCACGCCTAAGTCAAAAACTGATGCTGCAAAGAAGGCTGCCCCCTCTGCTGCAGCTACTACCGATGAGGGGGCTTCTCAACCTCTTGCTAAGAAAGCAAGGACGGCCAAGAGTGGGACATAGAAATCGAAGTCGAGGCCCCAAACTCCCGTGGCAGCTCTTCCCATAGCCTCCGTTCCTCCTCCCATGCCCGTTGAGATGGCTGAGCGTGTGAGGAGGGAGGCCCAGGCAGAACTGGACCGAATAAATGCTGAGTATCAACGGCATGCAGTCGTTGTCCCTTCCTCCGTTGCTTTCCCCACTGTGGTGGTGGGTCCTTCAGAGCCAACGGCCAAAAAGAGGAAAAGTTCTAGGGTTCCTCAAGGGGTCAGCATTGGTGCAGCTAGCTCGAGGAAGAAGACTCTGGGCACCAAGTCCCAGAAGAAACGGACTCCTGAAGTACACCTGACCCCTGAGGTGCAATCCACCCCTGCCCCCTCAATTGCTGCCACTCCTCCCACTTCGCCCGTGGTTGTGCCCTCTCGTTCTCCTTCTGAATCGGAGGTATGTATGGCTGACTTAATTATTATCTCCTTTTTGCTTGAGGATGACTGTCTTTGCTTGTGTGTATACTTATTCCTCCCCCCTTTCTTTGACAACTGTTTTGCAGGGGGTTGAAATAGAAAACCCCGACCCTTCCAGTCCTCCCGTGAGCCGTTTTGTGGGGGGACGCTTCAGTGCACCTCATACCGATGTAACTCCTCCCCGTTCCCCCATGACAGGGCTCACGTATTCTCGCCGTGGAGCCAGCCAACGTGCGAGGGAAGCTTTTGGGGGATGTGATGACGTTGATCGTGCGAGTGATTCCTCGCCGGAAGTGGTAATCTTGCCCGAAGTGGCACATCCCGAGATAACCTCCTTTGTCCCTTCTGAGTCACAGGCCTCACCTGAGGTTCCTCTACCCATTGTGCTTGTGGTAGAGAATGAGCCCGAGGTATGATGTGATCTATAATTTGTTTGTTGTAGTCCTTTCGGTCATACTCTTTTCGTATTTGGCTTACTGAATTGTGATATGTATTGGGTATCCCAGGTGGAAGTGTCCTGGTTGTTGGCGAGCATTCTTCTTCCAACGGTGCTGCTAAGGCCCCCGCCTCTCATTCCTTTGTTTAGCACCCTAACCGAGGTAAGTAACACGTCAAGATATTTCTTCATAATTTCTGTGCCCATTCTTCTTTTCTAACACTTGGCTTTGTGCACAGTTGTCTCCTGATCTTGCACCAACTCCCGTAGTGAGGGCCCAGGTTGGTGTGTTTACACCTCGTCTTGACGTGGCTTTGTTTGAGGGCCCCGTGCCTTCTCATGATGATCCCAATATGCTGGCCCTTGTGCCCTATATGGGTGATCATGTTTGGACAAGCGTGGAGGCTTCTGCGTCAAGGGACCCCGTTATGCCATTTAAGGCAATAATCGCTCCCCCAATGGTTCCTGTCCCTGTGGCTGCCTCAACTGCTCCCGTTGTGACTGAGGTATATTTTCCTTGCTATCTTTCGTTAAGGTTTTCCATTATCTCCATCTTATGATTTTATGTAAGATTGTTCTCAATCTCCTCCTTGTAACGGTGACTTAATAACGAAAACACTTGTTAAGTTTTTTCACAAACTCCACCTTATAACGGTGACTTAACAATGCAAACACTTGTTAAGTTTTTTTTTCACAAACTGCACCTTATAATGGTGACTTAACAACGAAAACACTTGTTAAGTTTTTTCACAAACTCCACCTTATAACGGTGACTTAACAACGAAAACACTTGTTAAGTTTTATTATCACAAACTCCACCTTATAACGGTGACTTAACAACGAAAACACTTGTTAAGTTTTTTTTCATAAACTCCACCTTATAACGGTGACTTAACAACGAAAACACTTGTTAAGTTTTATTATCACAAACTCCACCTTATAACGGTGACTTAACAACGAAAACACTTATTAAATTTGGCCTTTTCTTTTCAGGTTGCTCGGGAAGATTCGCCCCCAGTTCTCTCACCTGTAGGCTCGCCCTTCCGAGAACCTGATGCTTCGGAAAATTCTATTCATGATGATCAAGGTTCTACGACTGGTGCTGCAGCCGAGAGCGAATCTGGGTGTGAATTGCCTCTTCCCAACCTAGCTCCTCACTTGTTCTGCCTCATGGTGCTTCGGCAGTCTCCTCAAATGCCCGTCAACCATCGCCTGGTGATTGAACAACTGGTGGATCGCCATCCTGAGACCTTCACACCGGATTGCCTGCGTTCAAATACTCATGTGATGAGCCTCAGACTGCAAGGCATGGCGATCGTTGTTGCTGAAATTGTGAGTACCCCCACTGCCAGTGTTACCAGATCCCTTCTCAACCAATTTCTAGGTTTCCTGAAGGAGTTGGGACGTGATGGTTTCCGTTTTGATTGGCTTGCTGCGTATCTGAAGACCTTGAAAAACCAGCAACTGATCAGCCAGAGGGAGGTATTGCGCAAGCACCAAGAGGACCAGCAAGCTGAGGAGGCTAGGTTGGTCGTATTGGCCCCTCTTTTGGAAGCGGTGGAACAAGAGGTGAAGGATGCCGAAGAAGCTTTGTGCCTGGCCAAACTGAAGCGTGAGAGACTCCTGATCGAACGTACGCAAGTGCAAACGAGGCTGGAGGTTTCCATTAACGCCCAACGTTCCTTCACAGCAGCTTCTTCGGGCCTTCCTGGAGATTTTTTCTCTTCCTCGGATTTATCTTTTCTTTTATGGTAGCTACCTCTTGTGTACAGATCTTTTATTTCTTTTTCTCTATGTAATTCTTGGGCAATATCTTCCAAAGGAAATTTTGTAATACTCTATTGTTTATGAATGAAGAACGCATACTTTTCAATCCCTTCATGTGTTGTGACTGTTGTTGTGTGCTATAGAAAAATGTCACCCAAAACTTGTATATTTATAACGATATAACATCAGCTCAAACTTGGTTATTTTACACATGATAAACCTTTAGCCACTTATTGTTAATCTTAAACGGCTTGTCTTCTTCTATTTTCGAAATTAAGCAATAACCTCAGTCATGCGCTTCCTTCACAACGTAAGGTCCCTCCCAGTTGGCTGCGAACTTTGGTAGAGGAAGTCCCCTGATGTGTTTTACTGCCGCTTTCAATACGAGGTCTCCTTCCACGAACTTCCTTGGTCTCACCAAGTTGTCATATGCTCTGGAGAGTTGTTTCGTATATATTTGAAAGTGTTGCATCGAGTTATCTCTGTGCTCATCCAACGCTTCCAGCTGTATATGTCTACTATGAGGGAGCATGCTACTTCTCAAGGCATAACGGGCAGAGGGGACTTCCAATTCTACTGGGAGGATTGCCTCAGCCCCATAGACAAGAGAGAACGGCGTGTATCCTGTGGGTTTTCGCTTGGTTGTTCGATAGGCCCACAAGACAGCTGGTATCTTGTCATCCCACGCCCCTGGAAAGTCTTCCATCATTTTGGCCAAAATATTAATCAGGGTTTTGTTAGCTGCTTCGGCCTGACCATTTCCCTTTGGGTATGCCACCGTTGAAGTGTGATGAACAATGGAGTATTTGTCCGTGAGCATTGTTACTTCAGAATTGACGAAGGGGGTCCCATTATCTGAGAGAATTACTTTTGGGATCCCAAAACGGCAAATGATGTATTCTTTGATGAAGTTGCTCACCACCCCAACCATTGCCCGTTTGAGTGGTATTGCCTCGGCCCATTTTGTAAAACACTCCGTTGCTACCAGTATCCATATCTTGCCTCTCGAAGAAGGGTGTATTGCCCCCACTAGGTCAAACGCCCAAGTATGAAATGGATAGGGTGTTGACAGAGAGTGTAAGTCCACCGATGGGGCATGGATCATATTTCCATGAAGTTGGCAAGCTTTGCATTTTCGAACGAACTCAGCAGAGTCTTTCTCCATCGTTGGCCAATAATACCCCAACGTCATCAACTGATCATACAACTTAGCCCCTCCTATGTGTGCTGGATCATGCGCTTGTTTGAGGACCTCCGCTGCTTCTTCCTTTGTGATACATCGCAAGGGCCTGTTAAAGTACCCCTTTCGATAAAGCTGCCCCTCCTGGACGTAGAACCTTGGAGCCCTTCGCCTTAGACCCATTGCATTTATTTTCTCCGTTGGGACAACCCCCTCCAGAATGAAGTCGATGTAGGGCTGCCTCCAGTCCGTTTGGGCTTCAATAAAATGGCACTCAGCTGCTTCAAAGAATAGTTCACACTTGTTGCATTTCCGTTGTAGCTCTGCCGCATCCTGCTTCATTTTAGGCCAGAAATACCCCTCCCTTTGAATTCTCCTATATAGAGGTATCTCAGTCGTCTCGCAATGCTCCTCATGCCTTTTCCTCAATATTTGCTCGGCCTCCTCGGGGGTGACGCATCTTGACAACCATCCTCCTGTATTTCTGAAATAGAGATTTCCCTAGCATGTAAAATATTGGGCCAACTCTCCTAGCTGCATCGCCCCCTCGCCAGACTCCAGTTGCTTCTTAATGTCTCTTCTCCAATCCGCGTCTCCCTCCATCAGTAGTATTGACTGTACCACCGAAGGAGCTGTTCTTCGTTGGATCGTAATGATAGTCGTATCGCTCCTCATGACCATCTTTTGAGCAATAGTGGCATAAGCGTCTGGATGTCGGTTCATCGTTCTGGGATGTCTTCTGATTTTGGTCCGATGGAACTGGCTGAGGAGCCTTTGAATGATCGTTCTGTACGGTGCCAAACTCATGTGCTTCAACGCATATTTTCCATTAACTTGCTGAATTACTAAGTTCGAGTCACCCTTGATGCAGAGTGAACGAATTCCCCTTCGAAGAGCCTCCAGCAACCCTAGTACCAATGCTTCGTATTCTGCTTCGTTATTGGAGCAAGGGAAATCTAGTTTGTAGGAAAGGCAAATTTCCTCCATTCCTTTTGAAAGGATGACCCCTGCCCCTCCTTTTTTTTTCAGCCGAAGACCCATCGAACTGCATCGTCCATTCCTCATCGGTTGTATCCAGATAGTTGGCCTGTAAGTCGTCTCCCGGAACGTCTTCTTTAGGTGGTTCAAACGTTCTCGATGGAAAGATTGCCAATAGATCAGCATACGCCTGGATCTTGATAGCACGAGGAACCACACACTTTAAATCATATTCAGAGAGAATAAGGAACCACCTAGCTGCCCTGCCAATCAAGATAGTTCTAGCCAACAAATACTTAATAGGATCACATCTAGTTACAATGTGAATTGTAAAAGACAGCATATAATGTCTAAGTTTTTGTGCTACAAAGACTAAGGCCAAACAATGCCTTTCTAGGCTGCTATATCTAATCTCTGGCCCATGTATGATCCTGCTGAGGTAATACACTGGCCGTTCTTGCCCGTCAATCTCTTGTGCCAGCAAACCTCCAACGGACCTTGCAGTGGAGGTGAGGTACAGCTGCAACGGTACTCCTGCCTGTGGAGGAACCATGATTTGTGGTGAAACGAGCAGCTTCTTCAATTCATCGAGAGACTCCTGGTGATCCTTTTACCACCTGAACTTTGTGTTCTTTCGCAGCAGCTGCATCAACGGGTGTGTTACCTCGGCCAATCCTGGTACAAATCTTCTAAGGTAGGAGACTTTACCGAGGAAACTTTTCAGCTCTTTCGCCGTTCTTGGGCACGGCATTTCTAAGATCGCGCGTTGTTTATCCTGGTCCATCTGCACCCCTTGTCGATCAACCACAAAGAGTAGAAACTTCCCACATGTTACTCCGAAGACGCATTTCAATGGGTTCATCCTTAATTTATACTTCCTACATCGAGAAAACACCTTCTTTAAGTCGTTTAGGTGGGACTCCTCCTTCTTCGATTTGATGACCAAATCATCCACATAGAATTCTACAAATTTGTGGAAGAAATCGTGAAAAATGGCCATCATTGTTCTCTGATAAGTAGCTCCCGCGTTCTTAAGTCCAAATGGCATTACTTTGTACATGAAATTGCCCAACGGGGTTCTGAATGCCGTTTTCTCTGCGTCCACGGGGTCCATTTTGATCTGGTTGTACCCTACGTACCCATCCATGAAGCTATACATCTCATGCCCAGCCGTGGCATCTATCAAGCTATCAATGGAGGGTAGAGGGAACTCATCTTTGTGGCAAGCCCTGTTCAAATCTCTAAAATCCACACAGATCCTTATTTGATTTTTGTCCTTTTTTCCTACTGGCACAATGCTAGATAGCCAAAGGGGATGCTGTATTGGTTTGATGAATCCTGCTGCCAACAAACGCTGAACCTCTTCCTTAATCTTCAAGTCCAACTCCGATTTATAAGTCCTTGTTGCCTGCTTCACCGGGATGGCTGAATGCATCACGTTTAGCTTGTGGCAGCTGACTTCCTCATCCAGCCCTTCCATTTCGATATACTTCCATGCAAAGACATCTATGAACTCCCGGATTAGCCCAACCAAGGCTTCTCGTTTCTCCTTACCAAGATCCTTCGCGATGAAGATGGGCCTTGGGTCTTCCCCTTCTTCTGCCAGGTTCAACTGCTCCAACTCTTGTGCCTGGGGCTTCGGTTGATTTGTCATGTAGTCTGGTTCTTCGGCGACCCCCTCCACGAACTCCTGTATGTTGGAGTTGTCTATCACCATACACTGTCCCTGTTGATCTACCAAGAAACACTCATATAACGGGTCAGCCCCATCCTCGGTCTCTTCGGCCGCCCGCTCACATCGTTATAAACGGTATACCACCTTCCCCTCTTCAGTGACCACCTTCTTGCATTGCCTGTTGGTAACTGTTGCCACGGCCTTCCTCTTTCTTTCTCTCGAAGCCTCAGCGATTCTTCCACCTGAGAAGCGACTCAGCACGCTTTGCCGTTGGACCTCATGCTCCACAGGATCCATTCTAAGCCTTACTTTGTTTTTGAGCTTCTTCGTGGTACCTTGGGGTCGAGGGATCACCTGATGGGTTTCTTCGGCCCTCACCCCTTCGTTACTCGCGACTTCTTTACTTTGCTCGTTCAGAGGCCCCATTCTATCTCTGATCGAGGGAACCCATGCCCCCTCCATTCTTCTCGTTAGGACTCGAGCATACTCCTCCAACTCCGTATAAAAGGCCGCATCTACAAAGTGAGCTTCCTCGATAGCAAAAGGCCTTTTTGTAGCCCTAATGGTCACTTCTGTTCCTTTGACATTCGCCTTGGCACATTGATGATATGTTGAAGGAACTAAACCTTGATTGTGCATCCATACTCTTCCTATTAGTAAATGATAGGAAGTTGCACTTTCTGTTACATGGAACTTGATGTGGGAACTCAGATTTCCCATTACAATTCCCACATTCACATACCCAATGGATTTGGAAGATTGGTTGTCATACCCTGAGATTACCAGAGGCATGGGGACCAACCTTTCTTCTGGGATATCAGCTGCGTGGAAGGAGTTGATCGGCATAATGTTGATGGAAGCACCCCCATCCATAAGCGTTCTTGCAAAACTAACCCCGTTGATACTGGCCGTCACATACAAGGGCCTATTATGAGGGAACCTTACAGCTCTATCTGCATCGCTGAAGGTTACCTATGATAGGAACTTTTTCACCAGCCTCGCCATGGGTCCCCTCCATTTCAGCGAGGGAACCGCGTCCTTCTTCGCGATGTCAAGGATCGCCCGAGTTATTTCCAGTCTGCTCTCCTTTGGTATCCCCACTTGATCGAAGAACCAAGCGAACTTTGGGGATTTTGAAACTGCGCTATATTCTATGACTGGATCCGTTTCCTCGCCCTCAACGCTATAGGCATCTTCTACGTCCCTAGCACTTGCTTCATCATACGCTAGAACTACGTTAGCCATTCCCCTAGTGCAATACTCCAGTGCTTTATCGAACTCCATCGTTGCCCCTCTCCCCTCTCGCTCTGCCTCCTTATCGTAGGCCGTCACAACATTGGCCCCATGCGCCGGGAGCGGGTTATTTTTAACGTTTTGTGGGGGGATTTGCAGCGTTCCCGCCTTCACGTATTTGTCTATGATTCTTCGCAGCGTGAAGCAGCTTTCTGTTGGATGCTGGACCTTTCGATGAACCTGACAATATTTGGGATTGGCCCTAGTTGCCGCGTCGGACTCCTCCACCGGGACGCCTTTTGGCTCGTAAACCGTTCCGCCTTGGACCATTGCGTTATAGCAACTTATAGCCTCCTCCACCGTACAAGGCAATGGTGGCGGGTCTTCTCTATCCCTTCCGAACTTTCTTTTGTTGTCCTTCCTCTGAGCCTTGCCCCCATCTTCTCTCTCAACATATCCTACCCGTGGGGCCTGAGACCTTCCCCCGATGGGTTGTATCGTCTGTCTGAACATCATAGGGGTTACTACCGGGCTAGGTCGCACCACCAACGATATATTTCTTGCAGATTTTAAGAAAGCTGAAAAAGTTCCCTCGCGTGTCTCATTGATCAGGTGACAGATATACTCAGGAAGTAATCCCTCAGCGCAAATTTGTAGTAACCTGGCCTCCTTAGCTTCTTCCCTCACGTCGAGGGACCTTTCCCTAAACCTTCGGATATAGGCCACTACCTCCTCCCCTGGCCTTTGCCTCTCCCTCCCCAGTTGGGTTAGGGTGAACTCATCTTCTGCCAAGAAGAACTTTCGGACGAACAGCACGTGCATCTCCTCCCACGTGGAGACACTATTGGGAGGCAGGTGAGAGTACCAAGTGTAGGCTTTATCAGTCAGGGATTTGGAAAACTCCCTCAGCCTAAGCTTTTTGTCATTGCAATGCGCCCCCAAGTGTTCAACGAAACGCTTAATGTGCTCCTTCGGGTTCCCACCCTTCCCTGAGTATTTTTCAAAGGTAGGGGGAATATAGTCCTTCGGGTAGGGTTCGTCGTTGTACTCCTGGGGGTAGGGTGTCCGGAAGTCGTCGTAGACTGCTGCCACCTCGCCCACAGCCTGCGAGGAAGACTGCATGAACTTCAGCATCTCCTTCTGCATCTCTTTTCTCATCTCTTCTAGGGGCGAGGCTACTGGGGCCACCTACAACGGAGCAGATGGTTGAGCGCTCGTTGCAACCGGAGCGAATGTTATCGGTTGCGCCGTTGAAACTCCTGAGCCGCCCACAGTGGGATTCACAACAGAGGGTACACTTGCTGGGACCGCTCCCGTAATGCCTGCCCCTGGTGGGGCCCCTGGGGCCACTCCCGGTGTTACGAAGGCATTAGTCTCCAGACCTCCGAGTATAGTTGAAGCTACTGGGGTTTGCAAAAATTCGTAAAATTTGCTCATGAGGAGCGCCATCTGGGCCGGTCCCAGCCCCGCGCTCGTGGAAGGTTGTGCCGCCTCTGGGACGCCTACCGTTGTTGGAGCCAGCGGTACCTCTACTCGAGGAGCCCCATCTCTTAGGGCCTCCTGCTCCCTCGCAGCCTGTTCTTCATTATGCTGTATGTCATCGAAATTGAGTCTTCTAGTAGCGTTATCCTGCGCCATACTCCTTCTCTAGAAGGATGCCTCCCCAGCAGAGTCGCCAAATGTAAGAGGGTACTTTAGATTATATATATGGAGGCGTAACCCCTATTGAGTATGGTAATCACAAGTTAAATTAGCCAAAACCCTAGACTAATTATAGGAACTGCACACACAAACTCAATGAAGATGAGCTCAGTTTAAACTCTCAAATCTCTCGTGTATAACTCAGGTCATGCTAAATGGACCTTTAGAAGTGGCTTAGCTAGAGGGAGGGAGAAGTAAGCACCCTAGATACACCCTGATAGGCAGGTAGAAAAACACCAAACACCCTCAAGAATCTCTGTTAAAACCGGATGCCCTCCTCAAAGGTGGTTGGGGTCCTTAAATAGCCCCCCCCATACCACCCCAAGACAACTCAGTCATTAAATACTATGAAAGACATCCCTCATACTTTATGTCACAACATTAAATGCCTGATGCACTAGTTGTCTCCACGTCATTAAACATTAAATGCCAAGACATGCCTTTTGCCTATCCACTGTGTGTCAGGGGGTTGTTGTCGCAGAAGTGGCTCACCAACTGCCTGACAGCCCCAAATACCACAGTGGTTTACTCAAGTGCATGTCTGACAACGTTTAGATGGCTAGTAACATCACCCACAGTAGATGTGACATTAAGTAGAGGGTTGTTTGGTCCATAACTAAATGCCCGATGGAACTCCAAGCTACTCCGCTTGAGGTTCCACTGTCGGGGTCCTTCGGTGTTTTACCAGGTGTATCTAAGATGGTCAGGATAAGCCCCAACGGTGCCTTACTTCTCAATCCTCCAAACCAGGTCCCTCTAAAGTTCCCACAGTGAGGTCATTCGATAGAGCATGAAAGCTCTCCCAGGCCCTGCCTAGCCTGCTCTCTCGCAAGTACCGTTTGACCTCATACAAACCCTTTAGTTATTATCGTTACGTCATTACAATCGTTAAAGCTTACAGAAATCAATAATGAAAGTACGATGTGATTAAAACAACAAGCTAAAATATGAGTTGCCACGCTGAGCTGCCTCACCAAGATGTCACGCTTGAGTTGCCACGCTGAGCTGCCTTTCCAAGCTGCCACGCTGAGCTACCTCACCAAGATGTCACGCTTGGGTTGCCATGCTGAGCTGCCTCACCAAGGTGTCACGCTTGAGTTGCCACGCTGAGCTGCCTTTTCAAGCTTCCACGCTGAGCTACCTCACCAAGATGTCACGCTTGGGTTGCCACGCTGAGCTGCCTCACCAAGATGTCACGATTGAGTTTCCACGCTGAGCTGCCTAACCAAGGTGTCACGCTTAAGTTGCCACGCTGAGCTGCCTAACCAAGGTGTCACGCTTGAGTTGCCACGCTGAGCTGCCTCACTAAGATGTCACGCTTGAGTTGCCACGCTGAGCTTCAAGCCCCCTCTACATTACCAATATAGTAACACGCTCTTGATTTTCTCTTACTATCATCAGTACACCCTGCCTAATCGGTATCAGTGTATCATATTATAGTACTAGGAGTATCATTGGTGTACCAAAGTCCTAAATTTAGAGTGCCTTTTATGTATTTAATGATTATTTTTACACAAACTAAGTGGTTCTCTTTAGGATTATTTTGATAACGGGCACACACACAAATTGCGTACATAATATCAGGATGCGAGGCAGTAAGGTATAGTAAGGTTCCTATCATACTATGATACAGAGTAGGATCTGTGGATTTTCCATTCTCATCCTTAGATAGTTTAACCGTAGTACTCATGGGAGTTTTAGCATCTTTTAACTTTTAAAGCACGATTTTTTTTACAATCTCTAAAGCATATTTCGATTGCGAAACAAATAAACCATCTAAATTCTGTTTGACTTGAAGACCCAAGAAAAGTTGTAACTCCCCTATAAGAGGCATTTGAAATTCTTTATGCATAATTTCATAAAAATATTTGACAATGGATCCAAAAATGATATCGTCGACATAGACTTGAGCTATAATTATATCTTTGTCAAAATGTTTGACAAAAAGGGTTTGATCATTCCACCTCTCTTAAAACCTTTGTCTAAGAGAAAGTTGTAAAGATGATCATACCAGGATCTTGGCGCTTGTTTTAGACCATAAAAGCCTTTTTAAGATGATAAACATGGTTTGGATATTGAGGGTCAATAAACCCTTTGGGTTGTTCAACATAGGTCTCTTCAATCAAGATTCCATTAAGAAAAGAAAATTTGATATCCATTTGGTAAAGCATAAAATGCAAGTAACAAGCTATTGCGAAAAGAAGACGAACATATTCTAACCGAGTAACAGGGGCAAAAATCTCATTACAATCTATTCCTTCAATTTGAGAGTATCCTTGAGCAACCAATCTAGATTTTTTTCTAATGATTATCCCACTTTCATCAGATTTATTTTTAAATATCTAACGTGTGCCAATAACCTTTTTATGATCAGGTCTAGGTACAAGATACCAAACATCATGAATGATAAATTGAAGAAGTTCTTCCTGTATGGCAGAAATCCAATGAGGTTCATTCAATGCATCATTTACAATCTTTGGTTCCATAAGGAAAACAAAACATACATAATGTGCATAGTTTCTTAATTGAGATCTTGTACGTACAGGCTCACTAGGGTTACCAACAACGTTATTTATGTGATGATCTTTAGAAACCCAGGTAGGTACTTCAGGTGCCTCAATTGGTAAATAATCATCTATTTCTAGAGAGTCATTTTCTAAAACATTTCAGACTCTTCCACAATAGATGGTTCTCTAGTCTTACTCTCAACAGTAGTGTCACTTACAATAACGTTTATGGATTCCATTAAGTTTTTATGCGAAGATTATAGACACAGTACGCTCTACTGTCAGGAGAATATCCTAGGAAGATAGATTTATCTCCACGAGTCTCAAGTTTGGATAAGTGTTCTCTGTCTTTGCAGACATAACACGTACTACCAAAGGTTCTATGGTATTTAAGATTGGGCTTTTTCTCATACCATAGTTCGTAAGGAGTTTGTTTGTAATTCTTCCTAAGATAGACCCTATTAATGATGTGACAACAAGTACAAATAGATTCTACCAAAAAATATTTAGGTAAACACTTGGCATGAATCATAACACGTGCCATTTCTTGAAGGGTACGATTCTTTGGCTCAATAATTCCATTTTGTTGAGGAGTCTTAGGTGCACTAAACTCATGTTTATAACCATTATAGTCACAATACTCTATAATACCAGTATCTATGAATTCTCCACCTCTATCACTACGACTTCTCTTTACTTGAGTGTCCTTCTCATTTTCAATCCTAAGTATAATTTTCAAAAAGGCTTGGAAAGTGTCAGACTTTTGTTTTAAGAAGGCCACCCAAGTAAATCTGGTGAAGCCATCAACCATAACAAGAATGTAATTGTGTCCACAGAGACTAACAGTTCGAAAGGTACCCATTAGGTCCATATGGATGAGATCCAAGGGTTTATAGGTAAGGATATCTTTAACTTTCTTATGAGGTGCCTTAACGATTTTTCCTTCCTCACATGATTCACAGACAATATTAGAAATAGGTTTGATAGTTGGAATTCCTCTAACTATTTCTTGTGAAGATAATCTACTAAGGTTATCGTAATTTATGTGAACCATCCTATTATGCCATATTTCATTGTCATCCATTCTGGAAATGTTACAGATTTTAATACTGTTCATGACAGTATAATAATTGTCAGGAGTCCTGAATCCTATAATTATGTACTAACATTTTTCATTTAAATTTTGCAATTATTCTTTGAAAATGTGACAATATGATTTGAGTCACAAAATTGCGAGACACTAAGTTTATTAGCCTTAAGACTTTTAATAGAAGAACATTTTCAAGAACAGGAATTCCTTCTTCTTGGAGTGTTCCTTTACCAATGATTTGAGATGATACACCATCACCAAAAATGACTTTTCCCCCAGCAAAGATGGTTTGGTTTAAAAGTTTTGTATCATCACCAGTCATGTGCTTTGAACACCCAGAGTCTAAATACCAACCATAAGAGGTGTGTTCAGCTTTTAAAGCAGTAATCACAATTTTACACTTCATCTGGAGTAATATCTTATCTTTTCTAACCCAAATAGCTCTTATTTTTATTTTGCGCATATTTGCTCTCATTTGATAAAATTTGCGAGCATTAGATTTTTGTTAAAAAATGTTTTGCGCATGAGTTTGAATTTTATGAAAAACATTAGCATTTGGTTTAGGAAAGTGCCTTGTAATCCTTCTTGGAAATGATCTTTTAGGTTTGGTCTTTCTCTTTCTATTGCTAGAGTTTTAGTCTGGTTGTCTAGGCAGGGCATAATTGTTACGGCTTCTCTTAGAGTAGTTAAAGTTCTGGTATAGAGGAGTATTACAGACAGGTTTTACTAAACGTCTAGAGTAGCAACCTTCAAAATAATGATCGTATATGTCATAGTAAGAGAAATATAGATTGCTTGAAGAGGGTATCTCTTTAAGAAAGTCTCTAAACATAGGTTTCATGGGATTTTGATGTTGACCCTTATTTCTAGGGAGTACAGTTTGAAAAGAAAAAACACTCTTCCTAATCGGGGGTAGATGTATTTAGCCTTAGGTTGATTATCACACTTAGAGTAACAAGATTCCCCAATATGAAACTTTTGTTGTTTTTCATCAAACTCATCTTTTAGGGAATGAAAATCTAGGCAAGTTTCTATAGGTTTTTTGCCTCCTGACACAAACTTGATTGATTCAAAGTTATTAGTTTGTGTCTTTAAATTTGGGCAAAATCCTATTCCAGTTCGATCATCAGAATTGGTTTTTGAGTCAGCAACAAAATCATCAAAACAGTTGGAATTGTTTTCAAACTCGATAAATTTTTTGAAAACAGTTGTTGTCTTTTATTTAGCTTGTTCCAATTCTAATAATGTCCCTTTATATTTTTTCTCCAGAGTTTCATTTGTTTCAATCAAAATTTTTAATTTTTGATAAAAAATTTTGACTTTATTTTCATGAGTTAGACATTGGGTATTATACTCTTCAGCGTTAAGTTTAACCATTAGACTAAGGTCTTAAAGTTTATTAGTAAGATCTTTCACTATCTTCTCTAATCTAGAGATTTTCTTGAGAGTTTTGGCATAAAGTGTTTGAACATCAGGGAGGTTTTCAGTGTTCGAGTCACTAAGTGTAGTGTGTGAAATGACCCCTAAGGATTCAATTCTTGAACTCACACACACATTGACATCGTCATTATCTCTTTCCCTTTGACTCACACACCCCGCTGTAGAACTAGCATTGTTCTAAAAAATTAAAGCATCTAAACCGGTAGCATCATGATTCATAACAGCAGAAGTAGAGCTACTAACATCATTCTAATACATAGGCACATGCATATCATCATTATAGATTATCTTGGCAAATAAAGACATGCAAGGATCAAAAACATCAGATGACTCAGGTTCCTCATTATCAGAGTCACTTGAATCATCTTATGTCTTACAAATGTTGTCCCTAGTATGTCGATTGGTCGTGTTCAGTTTAACTCTACAGTCTTGTGCTTTATGACCCAATTTTCCACATCTAAACCATTCAACATTCTTAAAGTTTTTGGTAGGTCTCGTATGAATGTCCTTGTGATGTTTGTCTTGACCTTTCTCATGAAGTTTGTGATTCGACTGAGTTGGATAATTTGGCTTGCCTTGTCTTTTTGCCATTTTATTTCTAAATTTGACAATTTTCTTAAACTGTTTTGACATGAAGGCAATTTGATTATCCAAACTATCTATATCACATTCCTCATCAGAGTGATTATTGGGAATAGTAAGCTCAGGTATCATCACCTTAGAGGAAAAACTCAAATTGGAACTAGTCTATTTCCTCTGAGACTGGGCCAATTGTTTCTTAAATTCTAATTCTATTTCCACAGTTCTCAGTTTACTACTGAGTAATTCAGGAGTGAGATTTTGGTCACTCATTTCCTCAATAGCATATCGTTTATTATCAAATTTCTATGGTAATGATCTTAGAATTTTAGAGACAATTTCATGTCTATCATAAGTTATCCCATTAGCATGCAATTTGGTCACAATATCAGTCAATTTTATGTAAAATTCATCAAAAGATTCAGAGTCTGACATAATTAAAGAGCTATACTGCTGGACAAGCATCTGTGTTTTAGCAGCCTTAACTCTAGTGTCACCTTCATTTGCAGTAATCAGTGTATACCCAGCTTCCTAAGAAGTGGCACAAGATGAGATCCTTTTGAACTCATGTTCATTTATAGACATAAAAATGGCATTCTTTCCTTTGTTATTGTTTCTAGAAACTTGCTTCTCTTCTTGAGTGAATTCACTTATTACTTTCTTAATCCTCTCATTACTTCCTTCAGTGGCTGGTTTTGTAGGATAAGTATATCTATTTTCAATAATATCCCAGACATCATCTCCTAAGGTTCCTTGTATGAAAGCAACCATCCTTACTTTCCAGTAGGGAAAGTTCTTTCCATAAAAGAGAGGAGGTCTGGTCAAGTTGCCAAATCTTTCATTTTTCTCATCCATTGCTTTATTTTAAGAAAATAATTTCATAAACACAAGATCTTTAAAGAAAATTTCCAAATCTCGGATACCAATTGAAAAAAATGTTACTTAGGACATTTAATACAAGATTAAACTATTGAAGTAACTCCGAACTATTTTTTTGAAGAAACTCTTTTCTTTAAATCAAAATAGATTAATCACAAGATGTGTTTAATAAAACATGCACGAGATCTGTTCAAGATTATGTAACTAGTTTTGAAAAAAAAACTAAAAGGTTTAAATCAGCACACTAGCAAGAATAATAAGAGGAGATGTAGAAAGATTAAGGACAAGGCATTTTTAACGTGGTGAAACCTCACCCAACTGAGGAAACATCCACGGTGACTTCCAAGTCACAAACTAAAAGTCCACTAAAACAAAATATACAAGTTACAAACTATTTAACACACATGCACACAAAACAGTCTTATACAAGTTTAGAATATGTACCCACTGGTTTAATTCAAACTTCTCTGCAGGTCTGATGTTGATGTGGATTTCCCAGTTTGCTAACTTCTCCACTTTGTTCTAGTCTTTACGTCGACTCTTGAAGATTCAAGATCTTATAGCCAACACTTATGTGTTGTAGTGTGACAAGTGTTTGTGATAGTGCTTCTAACACATGCATGCACACACACACACACACACACACACACACACAGACACATACACACACACACACACACACACATACACACACACACACTTATTTTATATAAACATTCCTATCAAATAAAAGTTCAGATCTAAATGATGTTGTTTTCAATTTCTCTCTTCTTTAGAAATGAAAAGACTTTATTTGACCTTTCAAATAATCCTGAAATCCAAGGCTACCTTTCTCGAAAGACGGTTCAAGGTCTTAATCAATTTCAGAGGGTTTTCAAAATAGTTTTGAAATTGAAAATCGCCAATTGTGATTCCAACTAGGTCAACAGTCTTGTTTCATAAGAATTAGAAACAGAAAATATATTTGTTAACTATAACGATTAGAAAAATATTTATAGAACATAAATCAACAAATGTGTTTTCTCAAGATGAGAAATTAAAATGTGCAAATCTAAGTGTAATATGACATGCAATAATCAGATCTACTGTTTCTATGAAAGAGAAATAGAGATCTAACATGAAATATCTAAGTTGGAAACATGATCTCGATCTCATAGGATAAAGCCTTAAACACCCTTCAGACCGCCACCAACAACACACTCAAACACAAAGGTATAGTGTTTGGTAAATACCGTTTTGGAGAAATTAGTTTTGGGTTTGAAAATGAAAAAGGTTTGGACGATTTAGGGTTTCTTTCTCTCTCTAGTTTCTCTCATATCTCTCTCTCTCTCTCTCTCTCTCTCTCTCCCTCTCTTACCTCTCTCTCTCTTCTCTCGCTTCTCTCTCCTTTCTTCTCTCTCAATTTAGGCGAACTTCCAAAAGTTTCCAAATGCTGAGGGTAAGCCTCCTTGTATAGAGGGCAAGGAAGGATCGAGAAGGTTGATGCAAATCCAAGGGATGAGATATGGTCAAGGGTTTTTAACATTGATCCAACGGTTAAAGAACAACGGTGGATTAAACGTCTTCTGATTGGTCTAGAGAGATTCACAGGGATTGAGTTCAAACACATGCAGAGCATCGATAACAATGATCCAAAGGCACAAATCAGACTGTGTAAGGACATATTTTCATAGGTCCGTTATCAATTTATTATGTCATATACCGCTACACTGTCGAAGAGCATTCAAGAGACATCTACATCAATGACGGATCCGAATTACTCAAGTTCTTCATCATTCAAGACTCCGCGAAGTTTACTTTGGTAAGGTTATGTTTTAAATACCTTAACTTTTCACTTAGAGCTTTTGGGATATTTTTATCAAATATTTTTCTAAAGATTTTGTTCTCGGACACCTTTCCGTAGAAAAATCATAACTAATTCATAAAAAATCAGAAAGATACGAAATTGGCGGCCACGCATTCGTATCGAAATTTTCTACAGGCTTGCATGGAATCTCGTTTGACAGGTCATTCGAATGACCTGATTTTGTCATTCAAACAACATAGCATCTCGTTAGATCTCATTCGAATAACATTTATCCTTCGTTCGAGCGATTCGCTGATCTCGTTCGAACGAGCTCTATTTTCGAGGCGACACGATTTTCTATAAAATCTCATTCTCTGGTTCTATTTTCATTAAGAAGTCACAGCATTTTGACGAACAAAAAAACTGCGAAAGAAGAATTCTTTTAGGCTTCTTCCTTTAGGGTTTTAATCCCTTTTTTGTTTTCAATTCATAAAACTTCCATATGCTTTAGTGAATTATTTTTGTTTTCAAGAACAAAACTTTTTCTTTTGTTCAAACTTGTGGAGAAGCCCTCTCTCTTATTCATTGATTCCCTCCTGAAAAGGGAAAGTTCCAACCGATAAACTTGTGGAGAAGCCGATTTCTTCTTCATTTATGACCACCTGGAGTTCCTGCGGGAGATTTCAGCCGAGACATCAGAATCGACACCTGCGGGTATTTCGTATGTCACCCTATTTCATTGTAATCCGTGTAAGCCGTTTTCTTACAAATTATAGTGAAATAAAAAGGTTTTGCCCTTTCGGTAATTTTTCCTGAAATTGTTTGTTTTATCCTGCATGCTTATTTCTAGATGCATGTTTTAGGGTTTAACTAAAATTTGGGATTAATTAAAATTGAATTTTATTTGAGAAGTCACAATATTTCCGCTGTAGCGATTCTACAAATTGGTATCAGAGCTTATTTAAGCGATCACCACTTTACAAATTGGTATCAGAGCGGGTTATGCTAATTTATCGCGTGATCCAGATTTTTGAGGATTTACTTTCTGATACAATTTGTCTACTCACGTTTTGCAAATTGGTATCGGAGCCCGTTGCACTAAGTTATTGTGTTTTGATCCTGAAATGGCTTTTGGTGATTTTGATGATCTTCGATGTCAAATTTTTGAAAACATTAATTGGAAAATTCACACGAGCTCTTGTTTTAAATCTTCTGTTGAAAACGTCTCTGAGAGGTGTCCTTGTTGTGAGGGTGTTGGTCACACGTTAGATGAGTGTACCACAAATTTAAAGAAAAAATTAAATAAACCGCTTTCTCATGTTTCTACCCTTAGTGATTGTGATTCGGAAGAAGAAGTCTTTTTTTCTTCTAGGCGAGAGTTTCCCATGAGAGTGAGGGTGATAAGAGTGAGGGTGAAAAGAGTGAGGAGGAAGAAGAACTGAGTGAGTTGCAAGTTTCCTACAATAATTTGTATTTTGAATCTTTAAAGACAAAAAAGGCAAACTTGAAACTTAAAGATGAATTGAAGAAACGTGCATTAGATAATGATAATACTGATGTTTTGATTAAGGATCTTAGGGCACGTTAGGAGATGCTTAAAGAGAAATTAGGATACGTCGAGGGTGAGAGAGATAGTCTTAGAGGGTTAATGGATACTATGAAAAAGGAGCTTTTAGAGTTTGAGGATTCTAGACGTGTACTTGAATCTAGGATAGGTGAACTTGAGGTGAAATTGAAAGATTCAAGTAAAGTAAAATTTGATTTGGAGTCTAGGTCTAAAAAACTTGATAAGATTTTAGGCACCGTCGAGATAAAAATAGGATAGGGGTGGGATTGGTCTTGAAAAATATGTTTCACCCATTCCCACACGTGTGAGAGAGCCTCCTACGATTGTTAAGAAAGAGGCACCTAAGTTTGTTAGAAGAGATCCCCCTAGGAACATCGTGAGAGAACCTACTAGGATCATTAGGAGAGACCCACCTAGGCAAATTCGGAGAGAGAAACCGAGAAATTTAAGGAGAGGGGCGCCTTTAGGTAACACACGCCACCCGATTTACACTTGCACACATTGCGGTAGGCAAGGTCATCTTAGGCGCTTTTGTTACAAGCTTTTAAATGGACCTAGGAAGGTTAATAGAAGAATAAATTAGATTCCCCACACCCCTAAACCTCGTTACACATCTATTTGGGGTCAGGAAATCGGATTTAGAGGCTTATGGTTTACTTGTCCACGATTCTCGTTTGCTTGTACATGATTCACCCCATGTGAGATCGTTTGGATGATTGTATTGAATGTTTGTCATACACTAGCCATGCATCATGTTATATTCTTTCTAGTGTTATGACTCACTTTGGTGTAGCGAACATTGGTATATTTGTTTCATTTGTGTGTTTCGCTACTATTTTAGCACTGTTTTGGATCTATTTCCCCCTTACAGGTACTATTTTCACGAAATTTTTGCACTGGGCAAAACTGTATGATTTTTTTGGGAATATTGGGAATTTTTTATTTTCTCGTTCGAGCGAGATGTATTGTCGTTTGTACTCGCATCTCGTGACATGCCCTTGTCGTTCGAGCGACAGAGTGATATCGTTTGAGCGACCTGTCTGAAAATTCTATTTTTGCTTCCCTTCTGATTCCAGTACCCGGTGTTCATATGCTTAGATTTTTGGTACTGATGGGTTTGCTTCTGGTCAGTTTATATGTAGTTAGTCTTGGTATCCAATCTTAATTGATAACACTGCATTGCTCATTTATCACATATACTTTCATTGTGGATTCTCTTGTGTGATTACTGTTTGCTAGCATAGGATGTTGCGCATATTGATATTATATGCCTATTGCTGGTTGTATCATTTTGTAGCTATATTTTTTCTGTTCGAAAATTTTGAAAAAACACAAAACGATTTTATTTTGATAAAATTTTTGAAAATCCAAAAAGATTTTTGTATTTTGTTTACAACGTTTATGGATAGACACTTAGGATGACCGAGTCACAATTTCATTCCATTTATCCATGTGACTATTTGATAGTGTTTTGAGACAATAGGTCAATTCATCTATGTGCTTTATAATTTTTGGAGTCATTAAGATGTAATTAAGTGTCACTTCCTACATATTTGACTCATAATTTCGTTTATTTCACACATGCACGGATTTGTTTGATTATTGTTCTTGACTTATCACATATTGGTTCGGTGTTTTCATCTCAATCCTATCCTTAAAATGAACCAAGTGCAATAATACGAGAGTAATAAAAGTAGTGCATGTAAAAACCATTGCCCGTGAGGAATTTGTTTAGTTTGAAAAAATGATGAGTGAACACGGGGAAGGGCTGCGAGTGAATAATAATCACGTCGTGAAAGCCACCGTTTGAAAAGATCCCACAAAAAAAATTAAGGCAATAAAAAGGATGAAATATGCCAAAAATTTGGGCCATTAGGTTTTCTTTAAGTTGAGAATTTAGTACCTCTTTAGATATAAAGAACTGCATTATTATATATGAGGGAGTTTTGGATGGATCTATCAATGGATTTGCACGTACTTTGAAAAGTTCTCGAAACGGCACTAAATAGTTTTAGACATTATTGATGTGAAAATCATTTAGAATTTGATTTGTTGATTTGATTAAGACGATGTCATTTAAATTCAACAATTTTTACACCTAAGGATACTTTTGATGTTCATTCATTAGGGGTACACGTATGCATCGTGCACATATGATTGATTGAATTTATTTACCTATCGAATGTGTTCACACCCATTCATTCCATTTCCATGACTTGGTTGTTTGAGGTTAAAACCATGGTGTGATTTTTTGTATCTTATTTTTGTATGAAAAATTAAAAAATCAAAAAATATTTTGTGAGATTTTTGAGATATCCCTTTGCATGCGCGTAGTTTGATCCATGTTTGCTATATTTTTATCGTGACACTCCATGTTTTGATTATTTATTCTTATCTGTCTATTTGGGGACATCATAAAAAGGGGGAGAAAGAATTATCATGTAATGGGAGAGTTTTTGCATTACGGGGGAGATTTGATTTGCTAATGATTTATTCTTATATCATTTCAAACCAGATGTGTCACGAAGGTTTTTGCTTTATGTCATGTGTGTAGGTACAAAATTGAAGATTGATATGTTGCACACCCTTATGAGAAAAGCTTTGAGATTTGACGAAGATCATTGAAGAACAATTTTAAGGTCTTGCAAATTTATTCATGGGAGGGTAGATGTGTATAGGCATTTTGGTTTTTGATAATTCGTATTTTTTATGTATGTCCTGGCATAGACATATGGGGAGATTTGTAAGGACATATTTTCATAGGTCCATTATCAATTTATTATGTCATATACCGCTACACCGTCGAAGAGAATTCAAGAGACATCTACATCAAAAACGGATCCGAATTATTCAAGTTCTTTATCATTTAAGACTCTGCGAAGTTTACTTTGGTAAGGTTATGTTTTAAATACCTTAACTTTTCACTTAGAGCTTTTGGGATATTTTTATCAAAGATTTTTCTAAAGATTTTTTTCTCGGACACCTTTTCGTAGAAAAATCATAACTAATTCATAAAAATCAGAAAGATATGAAACTGGCGGCAACGCATTCGTATCGAAATTTTCTACAGGCTCGCGTGGAATCTCATTTGATAGGTTATTCGAATGACCTGCTTTTGTCATTCAAACGACATAGCATCTCGTTAGATCTCGTTTGAATGGCATTTGTCCTTCGTTCGAGCGACTTGCTGATCTCGTTTGAACGAGCTCTATTTTCGAGGCGACACGATTTTCTATAAAATCTCATTCTCTGGTTCCATTTTCATTAAGAAGTCAGCGTTTTGACGAATAGAAAAACTGCAAAAGCAGAATTCTTTTAGGCTTCTTCCTTTAGGGTTTTAATCCCTTTTTGGTTTTCAATTCACAAAACTCCCATATGCTTTAGTGAATTGTTTTGGTTTTCAAGAACACAACTTTTGCTTTTGTTCAAACTTGTGGAGAAGCCGTCTCTCTTCTTTATTGCTGCCCTCCTGGAAAGGGAAAGTTCCAGCCGAAAAACTTGTGGAGAAGCCGTTTTCTTCTTCATTGCTGACCACCTGGAGTTCTGCTGGAGATTTCAATCGAGACATCGGAACTGATACCTGCGGGTATTTCGCAAGGTTCTAAAAGGCGTGAGGCGTGGTCGAGGTGTAGAGGTCAAGCCTCAAGACTTAGGAGCCTAGGCGAAGCCTAGGCGTAAAAAGGGTTTTTTCCTTTTTTATTATTTTAATTAGTCCAAGGCCTGTAATATAATAAAATAGTACATACCTTAAATTTTGAAAAAATATCCATATGTTTGGTAGCCATCTTTCTCATATTCATGCTCCATAACCAATATTTGTCAACTAATCCTTTGTTTTTAAAAAAAAATAGTGTGCCTTAAGCCTTTTACCAAGAATAAGGCGTAGGCGATGCGTTTCTCTCAAGCCTTAAGCCTAGGCGGGCCTTTTAGAACAGAGGTATTTCGTATGTCACCCTATTTCACTGTAATCCGTGTAAGACGTTTTCTTACAAATTATAGTGAAATAAAAAGGTTTTGCCCTTCGGGTATTTTTCCTGAAATTGTTTGTTTGATCCTGCATGCTTTATTTTATTGGATAAATCATCTAGATGCATGTTTTAGGGTTTAACTAAAATTTGGGATTAATTAAAATTGGATTTTATTTGAGAAGTCGCAATATTTTCGCTGTAGCGATTCTACAAATTGGTATCAGAGCTTATTTAAGCGATCACCACTTTACAGACCGGTATAACAAGGACAGGTGTAGGGTTGAGATTAGTTCTCACACACGTGTTTAAAAATAAATACGCACGCAACCTGAATTCTCAAGCGCATTTGGATCCTACCCAATCAAACATTCAGGTATGAAATCATAAATTCAGTAATTACACAATAACCCCAAAAGTTTTATAAACCAAGTTTTAATTAAAAAAATATTTAAAAATTATTAAAAATGCCCAAAAAATTATTAAAGCCAATTTAAATGGGATTAACCACACACAATCAAATAATACACTATATGAACAATGTATGCAACCCTAGCGTGTGTGAATGAGCTTTATACCTTCAATTAAATCAAGTGTGGCTTAAGAAGAAGAGTCGGAGGCTCTTTGGTATCTAGGGAATGGGACTCTAATTTTGTCATAATTTTCAAACTAGATGAGCACTTATACAATGTTGACTCAAGCGAGTCAAGAGTATAAGGTGCTTCAAAATCGTGGGGCAGAAGAAAGATGAGCATTATAACTAGAAATAATATAATGAATCCATATAAGCATGACTAGATTAACATAATCTCAACATCAGTAAAGACGATAGATAAATGATAGTGGATAATAATCAAGTAGTGAATAGATATGTGAAGCAGATAATAAACAGTTATGTGAAACAAAGTGCATCAACATAAGTCATAGGCATCATCAAGAAAAATAACTACAAACTGATAATATCCATATATCCATGTCCAAATTTAGCATACAACTGATAAAGATGTCCAAAATTATAATAATGCAATTGTGTCATAGATACATCATATCTGAACATCATTAAAATAAATACGCCACGAATAATATAGTGTCTCAGAATACAATGCCAAAAATAATAAATCTTCTTACTCTCAACAATCTCTCCAATCAAAATCAGAATCATCATCATCCACAGGAGTACCATCATATCTACGTCTCTTGGAGGGCCCTGCACCACGGATTTGCTCCCGACGATGCATCTCATCAAAGAATGCTGAAACTTTTGACGGCTGAATTGCTCTCTCCTAGGCCTCTGCCTCAAAGCGTGCCATTATAGTCTCTTTTAAACGTATGTGCTCAGCTATCTCAGCCTACATAAATGGTCTCTACTCCTTAAATCTATTCCCAGAAGCGTGTGTACTATCTCTGAACTCTGTAGAATGAGTCTCAAGAGGGACCTAAACGATATGAAGTGAAACCACCTTATGAAGAAGATCCGACAGTTGATGGGACATAGCGCGCTGCCTTACTCAGGTGACTCTCAGACCTACAAATGGTATTCGCCTCTATCGGCAAAATCAATAACTGCTCACCTTATCCTATTAGAGAGGCATTAAAGCATCCTGACAAGTACGTGAAACTAAAATTCCATAGGGAAGTGCAGTGCACACTAGTGTAGGTTCTACAAGATGAACCGATGAGATGACATGTAAAAGAATTATTGGATAATCAATTACCCATCACTGGCTGACAGCGTACATGGAATAGATGATATCAAATGATATCTGTGTGTGATTAATCCTGGGGTAAATTGCAAAGGAGACAAACCAATTGAGCAAGCAGTAATCTTGGTGTAGGATTTGGTGATACAAAATGGAAGAACAGTGTGGCTTCACTCTAAAGCAATGACGGAGAATCCCATCAGTATCAGGACTACCAGGGATGTGCCTTGGGAAAATCACATCATGGAATCAGGGAATCTGTAACATCTGGGAAATAAGTTCGGAAGTGAAGACCATGATAACACCGCGAATAGAGGTCTGGAGACTAGAAGAAGTCTGAATAGCTTAAAAATAAAACTCCCGGACTATGTCAGGATACCTGACTCCATATAAATCAAACATTGGATCCCAGCCTCTACCAGCTAACCACTCCGGGATACGATACTACCTAAACTCAGTAACCCAGAAAACCTTCTCTCAAACTACAGCTCGAATATGTAACCCAAGGAAACAATACTGCTCATACTCTATCCTAGTCACCCACCTATCATTAGAGTAACGGGGGCAGTTGGCCTGAACGACCTGAGTGCGAGCTGAGACCGACTGTTCATCTAAATGTCCAACATGGATAGAGCGTCTGCGCTCACCATGAACCATATAAAATAGATAGAGAAAAAGGAATAAAAATGTGTATGTGAACGACCTAATCCTAGCCCAATAGATAGACATGTGCTAATACCCTATATCTGTAAAACATCCAACTGAACCACCAAAGTAAACCAGAAACAACAACAAATAACATCATCACAAAGATATACGATCAAAAGCAGATAAAAAATCAATATGCAAATAGAAAATATGCGACTAAACATGGTTTATGTGTCTCAAATATCCAAAATAAATATAAGAAATAAATTTTCTTTGAGAAATTTCTCGAATATTTTCGGATACACACAACCAAACAGGAACAAACACATTAAGAAAATAAAAAATGAAATAAACTTAACAGCCCCTCCAACAAATGATTTTTGATAAAAAAAAAATCTAATGTAATATCTCGTACATACTGATGAAATATATACTCTAAAAATGGTGTAAAGAGTAAGTAGAAATTTAACATTAGATTTTTAAAATCAAAACCCCAAAAATACTACCAAAAACTTTAAAAACTCAAGTAAAAATGGAAAATTCCTGATACTGGAGGTGAAACGATGAGTATACCAGAAAATAAGGATCGAAATCAGTAGAGGAAGAAAGCTTTCAAAAGCTTAGGGAGGTCGGCTATGGCGGACGAAGGGGAACATGAAAAAAGACAAAGTAAAAAGATAAATGGTAACCCGACCAAAGTGAAAAGGTTAAAACCGTAAAATCGAATCTTACAATTGTTCGAACGATATATGAATGTCATTAGAACCAAACTAAAGTTCGTTATAACGACACCTACACCTCACTTGAACGACAAAACTCTCGCTTCTACCTGAAACCGTAGAGCCTCGTTTAAATCCCATTTGAAGATAACTTCTAACGACCTACTAACAACCCCTCACTGCCTAACCTACACCTCTAACTTGAATCTTACTAAAACCTTACCTACGAACGACATCCTAAAGTCGTTCCAACGAGCCTGACATCTCGTTCTAACGACACCAAAAACTTCGAATCGTCTCATAAAAATATATAAAATCAACCCAAAATAATGAATCACTGAAATAAGCACCCTAACACACTAGAAAAATAAGTAAAAGACAAACTCGAAATAAAAACAAGTTACACTTTAATACGGTGTCAATATGACTAAATATAAAATGGAATAAATGGGTGTGACCTAACACAAATGAACCATAACTCAAACACATAGATACGTTCAAGAAGCTCTAATTGAAAGATAAATTTCATCAAACTACGGTTTAGCCATATGTGACAGTTATAACTTGAACTTAATGAACAAAACAAACATCGTGCACACAAGTATAGAATTTTGTTGATTCTACCAAACAACAACATTATGACATGACTTTTCATCCTAGGACTTATTGTGTAAACCCACTGACCTTCAACTAAACACCCTCAAAAGATAAACATATATAACTATTCTTTTTCTAATGCAATCTTCTTTTGAAGTTCTATTTCCGCTTTTGACGCTCTGATATCAATTTGAGAATGACCCTTTTGAGGAATATATGCTCTTTTTAATGCCTTAATTTTTATTGGGCTATATTAAATGGTGGCTTTCACGCAGAGTTAACCTGTCTCTCGCAGCCCTTTCTCGTTAACACTCATATTTTTTCAATAAACAATAAATATCCTCACGAGCAAAGATTCTCACATGCACAACTCCCCCTAAGTCATATATGCATGTAGATGATAAGATTGAGAGAAGAATGTCTCACTAAACTCAAATGTACATGAGAAGTCAAACGTTTAAACAAGCTCGTGCATTTGTGTAGAATGGCATATACATACTCGAATCCAAATGAAAGTCCAATTTAAAAAAACTCCATGAAACACATGGTTAAGATCAATCTAAGCATCTAAAGTCATGACTAAATGTCCCAGCTACATGGAAATTGCGAAGTGAAGGTGATTCAAGCACATCAATATGTCATACCCTAAGTGTATACTCAAAAAATAAAAAACGAAAATCTTTTTGAGTTTTTCAAAATATTTTTTTTACCCAAAAGAAAAATATCTTTGTATTTTCAAAAAATATATGAAACTAATTTTTTTTTTGTATTTTTCTCAAAATGACTCAAGAAAAGAATTAGATAAAAATACAAAATATACATGTCCTAGAAAAGATATATCTAGACAACACAACTAGAGTATGACAAACCAACGAACATGCTCAACCATAAAATCTAACATGTGTAATGATACCAGAATCACCAAATCTAATATATAAAGCCTATAGATCCGATTTTCTAACCCAAGTATGTGTGTAACAAGTAGGGGTTTTGGGAATCGAAATGACTATATTCTTAGACTTTCTAGGAGCGTTCTTAAGATCATAGTAATAACGTCTAAGATGACCCTTCCTACCTCAATGAGTGAAAGTGTGAAAGCAGTGGGGAGTGTTACCTAAATGTTGACTTTTCCTAATGTTCCTAGGCGGCTCTCTCATATGAATGATCTTGGCTTTGGGAATGGGATCAACATGATTCTTCATATCCTATCCAATTTTTTTGACCAAGACTCTAAATTAAACTTAACTCTACTCGAATCTATTAACTTCTCCTGAAGCTCTGCTATCCTAGATTCAAGTAGATGCCTAGACTCCTCAAAGTATATAATATCTTTATTCATAGCTCTATCAAGAGTCTTCTCATATGCCCCAAGATCCTCAATCAACACATCATTATTTTTTACATCACGATCTTTCAACTTAGCTTATAACTTCAAGTTTGACTTCTTTACCTTTAATGTTTTTGTATATAGTTCACAGAAGGAAACTTGCAACTCACTCTCCTCTATCTCCTCAACCTCACTCGCATCACCCTCACTCATTTGGGGTTCACTCATAACGGCCTCGGAAGTTTCATGAAAAGTTATATCTTCATGAGAAGATTTCTCATCGTTTCTCACATGACAAACCATAAACGCAGTGTAGTTACGCACATTGTGGGAATATTCTCTCCCTTCCGAATCACTATCACTAAGGGAGGAATTAAATGCTATGGTTTCTTTTCCTCCTTCTTAATTATACTGGTGCACTCCACTAACCTATGGCCATAACCATCACAACCATAACACATATCCGACTCATCCCCCTTAACATCCACACTCCGGTTCTTAGGGAAGAGATTGGCCTTGTTGTTCTTAGATTTCTTAAGTCTTTTTGCGTCTTTCGATTCCTTTCAAAACTTAAGAAACTTCTTGAACTTATTTGACAATATGGCCTCATCGTCGGACTCGATGTACGACTCATCATTCGAAACTTTATTTTACTCCTTCGGGGCTTTCAAACCAATGCCCTTTTCTTTCTTTGGAACTTGCGTGGAGGTAAACATATCAATCTCATAAGTTTGTAGGTCGCTTACAAGCTCTTCTAGTTTGGTCGAGACAAACATACCCAAAGAGTTTAAAATGATCACCTTTGGATTAAATATATCGGGCAACGACCTTAAGATTTTATTTATAACTCGGTTGTCGGGTATCTTCTCTCCCAAGTTAAATGACGAGTTTACTATGTCAGACAATCTAGCATAGAACTCATCAAACATCTCACTCTCTAACATCTTAATCCTCTCAAACTGGGTGGTGAGGTTTGGGAGTTTGGAATCCTTAACAACATTGCTTACTTCATGGGCAAGTTGGAGTATATCTCAAGCCTCTTTAGAGGTCTCACACATCATAATACAATGTAATTCCACCAGGGACACTGAACAAAAGAGTATATCGAAACCCTTATAATTATATTGTGCAAGTTTGTGCTCGACATCAGTCCACGACTCAACAGGTTTTAACGTGTTTCATCTCCATCTCTCGTGACTGGTGGTGTCCACCCCTTAACGACTGCTAACCACACTCACTCATCTAGAACCTTAAGAGTTGACTTCATATGCATTTTCCAATAAGCGTAATTAGTCCCATCAAACATAGGAGATCTAATAACCTCAAACCCTCCTGGATTCATGCCTAAAGATTAGGGATCACAGACACAGTAAAATAGTGTTCTAGCCCTGATACCAATTTGAGAAGGCCTCGAAGCAGTTATCTCTAAAAATATGCAATATTTTTGAATTTTTCAAATTTTATCTTTAGCAAACGCAAACTTATCTTGTGATAACCAATTTAATTTACCAATTTTATCTTGTTAACCCTATAGCACGCATCTACATGATTAATCAGACAAAGTCAATAAATCAACACAAGACACGTCGATGTACGAGGAAACCACTGAGGGAAAAAACCTCAGAAAGCCAGGCCAGAAAATCACTATGATGCAAAAAATTACAAAGAGAGAATTTAGTCTTATTCAACGACTCAATCATCCAAAAGCCTTGATGCCTCTTATTCTCTTCTATCGCTCCTCCACAATGCCACGTAGGAGTCCACCCACGCAAGTGTCCACAATATATGAGTCCACATGAACCTCGGTATCCACTGATGTAGCCTCAACAACGTCTACGAATCCAAACATGGAGTCATCGCTTCTTTTTCGTACTAATCATGCACGGAATCTACTGCACGAAAAGATTGTTCAAAGTGATAGAAATTTTTTTGATGATAAACTTAGGATTAAAGAACTTTAGAAATATAAGATTTGATCTTTAAAACTCCGGATGATGGAAAACAGTTGGGAACTTTTGTAAACCAGATGCAAAAACGTGTTTGCAAAAGTTCTCTCACATTTATGAGTGAAAGTAGTCCTTAAATATGAAATCGCAATTTTTGAGGTGGCGTATCGTTCGAATGATAAATCGATGTCATTCGAAAGAGAAACAAATGTCGTTTGAATGACCCAAAAAATAATTTTTTAATTTTAAAAACATCCTCGTATTTTCTATAACAAAATTAACTCATAAAATAGTTTAAAATATGTTTTTATTTTTTTTTTCAAATTCCCAACATAATTTAATTTAAAATGTATCCTTAATCAAGATTCTAAATCTCATAATTCACTAAGCATTCATATCTATGTGATCTAGAATAAACTAAGTGTGAAAAAATATGAAAACATGAAACACGGCACGAATACCATCTTCAAAGCTTTATCGCAAAATCTTGAACACTGAACGTCATAGGCTGTGTGGGATCACAACTCAATAACTAGCCTAGATTCAAACAGTTTTAAACAAAATTAAACCAATTACAAACATATTGACTCGATTGGAAATTTTTCCTTACACCTTGTCTTAGAGTGACTCATTATAGTTTTCGGGATCCAGTTCTTGCTCCTTTGTGAATTCATTAACCTATCAGCCTGATGCCTGATGCCTGATGCCTGATTCTCGCACTACGATGTGTCTCCACTTGTGGTTAAGTATAAGTGACATGTGTATCTTGATCACTGGTAATACTCCTGATACCATTGGGTAGTGTACTGTTGATATTAGGTTGCATTTCATCCTATATGGGTGGTCCCGGAGTAGTTACTTGGTCTTGTCCCTCTTAGCTCTTGGGCTTATGTTTTATCATATAATTTTCATGTAAATACTCGATGTTGGTGCTAACCAATACCCTCTGGTCTATAGGATTATGAAATAAACCACCTTTGGTTCCTTTTGGGTAACCTACAAAGAGACACATTTTGGTCCTTTATTCTAACTTATTAGGATCCTTCCTTAACCCGTGTGTTAGGCAACCCCAAATTCAAAAATATCCTAGACTATGCTTACACCTAGTCTAAAATTCTGTCGAATTTTTTGAGACTTATATAGAAGGAACAAAGTTTAGTATATAAGTGGTTTCCTCTAATGCATAATCCGAAAAAGAATCCAATCAATCTGAATAAGTCATCATGGATCAATCCATATCCAAAAGAGTCATGTTCTTTATTTACACTACATCATTTTTGCCATGGAGTTCTCGGGGTAGACAATTGGGTTATTATACCCAACTCCGATAAGTGATACCTAAGCTCTCTCAAGAGGTATTCCTATTCATGATCAGATTGTAGATTATGGATTAGACTACCATGCCTATGCTCAACCCCTACCTTGTACACTTTGAACTTATCAAAGGCTTCATATTTGGGGTGCATAATGTAAACATATCTAAACATCGAGTAATCATCGATGAAAGTGATGAAATGCTCACAATCACATCATGTTCGGATAGTCATATGCCCACACAAATCATAATGAACCAATTCAAACACATTTTTGGCTCTATACCCCTTGGTCATAAATAGACTCTTAGTCATCTTACTCTTTAAGCAGGATTCAAAGACTATAAGGGCCTCTACTTCTAATTAACTCAATGGTCCATTTGAGACCATCGGTTGTATCGTTTTTAGATTGATATGACCGAAGCGTAAGTGATAAATATAAATTTGGTATAACTTAGAAGGTTCCTTCTCTTTAGGTTATTTCTATTTAAGTTATTCATTTTAGTGATAAGTAACAGTGGTGAGACATGTCTTAGAATATAAATATTGTTGTCCATTGTACCAGAAGACATAAGAAATTTTCCATTTTTGATTAAAAAACACGTTTATTTAAACAAACCAAATATCCATTTATCCCAATCTTAGAAACCGAAATCAAATTTCTTCTAATTATAGGTAGATAAAAACAATCTACTAATATTAAATTGTTGTCTTCACCAAAATTTAAAACTAAATTTTATACTGCTACTACTTTTGCCTTGTGATGATCGCCTATGAACAAAAATTATTCTCCATAATTGAGCTCCCTAGTTACTTAAAACTCCTGCGAAGAATTGCAAATATGATAAGTGGCTCCTGAATCTATACACCATCCACCAATAGATTGCACCATAAAACATGTCTCAATGATTAAAGAGAAATTACAATTTTCATTCTTCCGTGCTAAGCATTTCTTCTTCCAATATACTTGTTGTTTGTAGATATAACAGTTTCCCTTTAGCTTCTTAATTTCCCTTTGAGACTTAAAGTTCATCTTGGTTACCCCGGGTTTTTCTTGAGAATTTCCCTTCTTCTCCCTCGTCTTCTTAACTTTGGAGACATAAGAAGATGGGACCTTCTCAACAACCTGAATCACACCCTTATGCCTCTTGATATTCTCTGCTACCTGGAGTTGCTTAAAAAGTTGCACCAAAGATTAATCAAACTTATTCATAGAATAATTTAGACAAAATTATTTAAAGGAGTTCGATAGTAATTGGAGCAAAAAAATGACTTGGGTTTCTCCATCGATTTCAGATTCAAGAATTTCCAGTTCTCATAAGATGGACTTCTTCTTAAGAACATTCTCTTGTACAGGAATGCACTTTGGCATCTGTGTTTTGACCAATCTTGCCATAACATTTAAACTTGCAACGCGATTTTGATCCTCACACATGTCCTTGAGGTTTAGAATCTTGTCATAAGCTATCGACGTGTGTTAATGTTGGTGTTGAAACACATTATTCATTAAGGCCAATATGTAGCAATAAGACATCTAATCATCCTTTTACCACCTCTGATAGGCTTAGACATCCCTTCCGGGTGCTCCGTCTTCAGTCTTAATAGGGTAGGTCTCAGTCAAAATAAACTTAAAGTCCTGAGTAGTAAAGGCAATATCTAGGTCTCTTTTCTATATAATATAGTTCATATCACTTAACTTGTTATCCCTTAAGATTGAAGAAAGTGGGTTGGATGAAGACTTCAATTTAAAATCTGAGAATCATAAATTTTGAAAAGAGAATTAATTTCAAAATAAACATATGATAATTTAACTTCAATTTAATTTTAAGGCGGCACCCATCACCGCCATTTAAAAATAAAATCCTGTCTAACATCCTAGTTCCCTTATGAAGTGAGATTTCTTAGTGCACGCATAAATCACTTGACCTTGAACATGAAATAATTTCGTCTTTCAATTATATGCTCCTGACAGTTCATGAACTTCGTTCCAAAATAATTGAATAGTCAGTGACTTTTGGTCCCATAACTAATGACAGCGACTTCGATGGGGAGGATATCAATAGGTGTGTCTAAGCGTGTACCACGTCTTATGAAATTAAACCATCTTATGGAAAATTTCCCCGATGGGAGGACCAAACTCACTCACACTTAATTTCAATAAACTCTCACTTAAGAATTTTAAAATTTATATGATACTGCAACTAAAACCATCATATGGGAGACCTGATCAAGATGACACGAAGAATCAATCACATCATAATCTTAAAATACCAACGGAGACCGTGAGGTTTATGTTGAAACCCCTCTCCCACTTAGTTATTTAAAAACTTGAGGGTTTTCAAAAATAATTTATTTATTTCTGAAAGCCTGAATCAAATCTTTGGTAATTTTCCATTTTACTTGTATAAATTAAATATCTTGATCTCACATGATAATTTTCCAAAAATAAAAATAAGAATTTAAAATTTTAATTTAAAATAATACCCGGATATCTCAATTTAATTCACACCTTAAAATTAATTACCCTAATTTAATTTAATTTTAAGAAATAAATTAGTATTAATTTTTGAAGAAAATCGATTATTTAGGTCGGTCTAAAAAATATAAACCATGTTGTCCACAAAATTCGGGGTCCCTAATTATCCAATTAATTATCATATGAAATTATGCAATAAAATATAATAATGAGACATTGTAAATAAATGCAGCATATGTAAAAGCACAAAATTTCCCCTTTCCATCATAGCCTAAAATTCTTCCTTAAGTAGACTCCATAAAGAATTAGAACACCTTTTGAAGAAGAGTTAAAATTGGTGAAGAAGCTATTGAAGAAGAATCCATATTGAAACAAGTTGGTGGAGAGTCCTTATCAAAATTAAAAATTCTCCCCCTCTTGCCATGCTGGAACCCGCTACCTCGCAGCAAGGACCCACGATCGCAACCAGGATTCGCCGCGATCATGCCTCGCGTGCATGTAGTTGCTACCTTCCTTCTTCCTTTGAGTCTTGGATCTTTAGGGTTCTTTAACTTCTTCAAAAACTACGTCATTTTGGACTTTCATCATCCTTAAAACACTCCAATAAAAACCACCATTCTTCATAAAAAAAACTAGAAAACTATGGACTTTCCATCAAAATCATAAGCCGATGTAGAATATAAAATCCAAACAACTAATGATTACATCCCCTCATAAAATCCACTAAATACATCAATTTACATGCAATAATTAAAAACCCTAATTATTACAACCAATTCTAATCTAGGAGAAATTTAACTAGGGCTAATCCACCGTAGGATCCATGCACATAAACAAACATTCATATGACCATGATGGAAGGGATATAAATCATTCAGATCTTATAAAATAATGGTAGTACACAAATATATACAACCGTGCTCATATTTCTAACATTGAAACCTAGGATTCAACTTAGTGGACAACATGGATTTTAACCAAAGCATGATCATTCTATAATGAGGGCTCTGAACCAATTGTTAAGGATCCATATATGACGAGGAAAAATTTTAGCCCTAGAATCTATAAATTATTATGCAATAAAAAGAACAAAACTAAAAAACTAGATACAAAAATTGAACCTAGGTTTTTGAATATGATACCTTTGTTGATCCAGTTGCAATCTGATGAGGAGAAAGGTATCTGACAATGATTCAAGACTGCCTTATTTTGGTCCTTTAAAATCTTTCAAAATCACTCCCAAATGCTTGGATCTTCTATTATATGATCCAACAAAAATTTAGGTAGGTGTGTGGGTACCTTTGAAGAAGAAAACTCTTTCTTTGAAGTGATCATGGTCCTTTCTCTCTAGGCCCCTTCAGAAAGATATGAATAGTATTTTATCTCACCCCTCTCAAACTGTAAGAATGAATAATGTTACTTATAAGCCCAAATTAATCCAATATATATTAGTTTAATTGGTGGGCTTGGGCCAAAGTGCATTTCTTGAGAATCTAGGCCTAACTACTTGAGTGTATGGACTATAATTGAGACCGAAGATAAATAATTAAATTGGCTTCCAAATAAATACTTGAGAATCCCAAATTATAAATCCCGTTATTTATTTACTTTTTTTATTTAATCATAATCAATTCCACTAAAAATTTATAACTGTAATCCAATATAACTATCTCATAAATCACTCAGATATAATGAGGTCTAATTTGCAAAGTTGATAATGGTGGACAATATGATTCACCGCGTTATACTTTCGATACCCGCTTGGCCAAATTAATTTACCACTAACTTACTTTAACCAACATCTAATCAATTCTTTGATTCTCAGACTTCACTTATTTTGCTACTCCACTTAATTATAAAATATTCCAATAATTAGGTTTAACTGGTATAAACAAATCTTATAAGTCTATAGAGGGGTATCGCAATCCAAGGTATCCCAAGATGCGGATGCTTTTGAATTATGATCTCAAACCTACTCACATAATTGTCACTCAATATATGAGGATAATTTGATTAAATCTAAGATCCAATAACACCCATAACAATCAAAGTAACAATCATGAAAGCATTCAAATCCTCATACTTCTCGGGATTAAGAATCTATGCACCCTTTACAAATGGTGTGAGAATATTTGAGTATAATTAAAACAGCCCTTAGACTCAAATTTCATAGGTGGTTATGTTTAATACATTCCTAAATGTTATCCTCTTTTGAACTATCGTACTAGTTATCGAACCATCATATAATTTCCCTTGGATTGAGATAAACTACTAGGTTGCAATTGTTCTGATAGGATATTAACTCCCTATTTAGGTTGTAAACCTTTCAGTAGTACTAGAATTGGAATTTCGATCTCCTGTGATCAAGCCAAACCCAACTAATCGAAATTCCTGCTAAGCTCCATTTACCAACATATATATGAAACAATATAATTAAAATAAATATAAAACGTTCTCACAAACATGATTCTCATTTCAAAATGAATAGGACAATTCTTTATTAATAAAAATTAAATGTCTTTATATTTTTTTAAGAATAAAATCCCAACATTTAGTGCTCTTTTAAGGTATCGAAAAGTCTTTTAGAATCCTGCAAAAGCCTAAAAGTTTCTAGTATATGATCCTGGAAAAGAAGACCTTGTGTGGGGGAACTTTTAGAGATCAATACTTGGTGATTTTAGTGAGATATGATCTTCTCTCTTCACACCCTTCACAAAACGTGAATAATAATTTACATCTCCCTCTCTAACCCTTAATTATGTTACATGTAGCTTGAAACCCTAGCTTATATATATATATATATATATATATATATATATAATGGACTTGGGATAAACTGAGTTTCGAGAGAGTATGAGCCTTCTACTTGGGAAAATAGACTATACTTGGGACCCAAGACTAAGTAATTAAATTAGCATCTGAATAGGTACTAAAAATTCCAAAATTAAATCCCCGTAATTTATCCTATTTATCAATTTAATCATAATTAATTTTACTAAATAATTATGACTGCACTCCAATTTAACTATCTTAAAAATACTGTAATGATGAGGTCTTACGTTTTAATGTTACATAATATGATTTCCCGCATTAAGCATACAATACCTTCGCTTGGTCAAATAAATTTATCATTCATATATTTTAACCAATTTCTTATTTAATTATTGATCTTAGACCTAACGTATCTAATACTCTACCAGATATAAATTAGCTGGATAGTTTTATAGGTAGAATCAAAGCTCATAAGCCTATTAACGGGGTATCATAGTATAAGATATTTCATGGATGCGGATTCCTACAAATCATGATTTCAGACATGGTTATACGATGATTTCCCAAATTGAGCAGATTTAGATTCAGTTAAATTGAATCAAACCCATAATAATCAAAGAAATAATTTTGCATGAATTTAAATACTCATAAACCTAGGGATTATGAACCTGTGCACCCTTTGCAACCTGTGAGATTGTGCAAGTCTAATCTAGCCAGTGCCTAGACTTGAATCTCATGTATGGTCCCATTCAATACATTCTTGATGTACCAGAAGAATCCCCTTTCAACTATCAGACAATTTCTTAAACCATCAAAAAATTATTGTAATTAAAATAGATTACTAGGATTTTAATCACATCTTTACTGATAGGATGTCAACTAACTATCTAAGAAGTTAATTGTTCAATATATTAGAACCAAAATTCTCATCTTTCATGATCAGGACAAACGCAACTCACAACAAATCCTAATAAGTCCAATTGGCAGGAAACTGTTAATGAAAACTTATATTATTTGATGATGATGGAAACAACACGACCAGATAAGGTGTTGACAAGTTTAAGCAAGTGATAACAATGGCAGCACAGGAGAATATATGTATATATATGTAGGAGGTGAGGAGAAGAAGATGAACACTTGAATATAAGTGGTTCCGCCAATCTGTCCTACGTCCATCTTGAGTGTGTGTGAGTAATATCATTGAATGAAGGCACTAATGGCCATTGAATGATAGAGTTTTAGCTAGGATTGCAATTATCGGTCCTTTATAAGGTTGAAGATGACCTCTATATATAGTGCTTGGGGGGTGTAATGTACCCCCAAGCATGCGATGAGCATGTGCATGTAGATCCAACCATTGTGAGGATGACACATATCTGATCTTAACTAAATAATGATGACCTCAATATTCCCTCACGTGGAGGGAACGATTCAGTTATAACAGATTTGTCCACGTGTTCCAAGCCATACATGTACTTGATAACTGGTAACATTGGACTGGGTCGATGTTGTTGTTGATGGATGGTCGAAGCCATGAGTCCTTGCTGACCTCAGCTGATGCCCAACCGAGGTTGATGTATAAGGTTAGAGCAATGTCGACCAGGGCTGACCTTATAAAAGATGATATTACTGATGGTTATTATGATCTTCTGCCACCTCAGCTATGAGTCAGGCCGAGGTTAGTGTCTCTGAGTAAGAAGGTGTACTTTGGGCATATCAATAACCCCCTAGCCCTTAGTTACCTATGTAAGTAGGTAGTTGAGGGGTATTACAAGGCCGAGGGCAAGGTTTCTTGTGTGCTAGCATTCTCTTAACACATGTCACTTGCTGAAGTCAGTGGCGTGTTTACTAATTTTTGATGGTTTAATTTTCCCTTTGGTTTCCCTAGGCAATGATGGTCCTTGGGATGCGCGCCAACACGATTTTGGGTTTAAGCCATTTCTTCTTCATTTCTTTTTCATTTTTCCCGCCAATATTCTCTCTACGACTTTCTCTCTCTTCAAGAGCTCAGTTGCTACATTTGACGGTTCGTTCACTTCCAAACCTCTTCTTCTTTATTTCACAATCAGCATGTTATCATTTTAATCCGCTTCCTTCCATTTTCAGCCTTTATTTTCATTTCTGCTTTTTTTTCGGTGAGAGTTTTGTATTTTTCGGTGAGTTCTTTGTGTTTTTCGATTACACTTTGCATTTTTTGGTCACTTGTTCTTAGGTGTTCTTGGTTTAAAAAACTTTTCAACTCTAAGTTTGATCTTCGATTTAGATTGAGTTGAGTTTTTTATCTGTGGTTTAGAGTCCAAGTGTTGTGTTGTATGCCTTATGCTCAGACCCCTATATCAACTCATAGAAGAGCTCCCTTCACTTAGAGAATATACCTTTGAAAAAATTAGGCAGATAGAGCTAGCCCAAGGGAAAGCTCATAGGGCTGAGGCCTTTCCTATCAGACCCATCTTTCCTCCACCTCTGAAGGTAATATACCCTGAACCAGCCGAGCCTATTGAACCAGTAGATGTTCTAGAGGAACCAACACCCATGTCTGAGTCTGAGTCATCTACCTTAGACCCCATGTCTGTAGACTCTTTCCAATAGGCTATGGATTTCTATATTAAGCAAGATCAGGTCCCTGATTAGGACGAGGTTTCGAGTCGTGTCTCATCACATCAGGGGGATAATACCTCTCAGTCTTCTTCTGATGTCGAAATTATAGGGATAAGTGTAGCCATTCCCCCCATTTTCTATACTATTCCCCTGTCGATCGCCATCGGGACTAAGTTCGCCTAGAGGTTTCTCGATGGTCCTCAAGTATCTGCCCAGGCCGATGTCACTAGGGATGAAGATGATGGTTATTAGAGTGACGTTGACACCTCTGAAGCAACCGAGATAGAGAGCTCAATTAGCGAGTAAGATCTCTTAGCTTTTAGGCACCTCTACTCCATAGGCCCTTCCATTAAGCTTAGGAACCTCTGAGGGGTGAGAGGGCCTTTGATGCCGAGATGGGAAGATCTGTGTGTACGAGTAGATGTTCAAGTTAGGATTATATCTCCTCATCTATCCTTTAATTAGAGCCATACTATCCCATATGAACCTAGCCCCTTCACAATTATCCCCCAACGCCCGGATGGTGATGATTGGGGCCATCGTCCTTTGGAGGGTTGTCCACCACTTAGACCTTCCTGTTAGGGCCTTCATGGGTTGCTACGTCCCATCCTCTGCCAAAAACCACCCTAACTACTACCACTTCCTAGTTAGGAAGTCAGACAAAAAGATGATATTGGTTACCCAGACTTCAAATCACAATTAGAAACCTAGGTATTTCTTTGCCTCAGGGGAATATGGGAATTTGGTCCATGTGCTTCCTCCTTAACGTCTGATCCAAGGACACCTCTAAAGTGGGGGAAGGTGTCTCTTACAGCCAAAGACGACCCTGGACTTAGCCAGGATAATTTCCAAAAGGTTAAGGACCTTCAATATCAGGTAGAACAGGGTCGTCTTGTTAAATATGAACATCTGATGACCCCCTACTACCTTTCTCAGACAGGTCTGGTGGGTAGTCCTTTGACCGAGCTTCATAAGTATTATTTCCTATTTTATACCTCTTACTTTTCCTACCTCCGATTTACTAACTCGAATGTTTCTTTTTCAGAGCGCCCATAAGGTATTTTTAACGACCTGTCGGAGATGTCTGCCCCAATCCTCATAAAGCTGATGAAGAAGGACAGATATACTGCATCCCCCCTCCTCCCAAACAGAACATCGACACATCCAAGGCCGATGTTACAAAGAAGAGGAAGATAATAGCGGACTTGGATCACCAGAAGCTGAGTAAGAACCAAAAAGGGGATTGTGCAATTTCGATCTCTTCAAATGATGCCCTTGCAGCTCATCTTTCTCAACTAAAAATAAGTGACAGTTTGATTGGCCATGGTCTGAAGGCTATTGATGCCATCATCTCTGTAATGATCGATGAAGATAAGCGCTTCCTACACTCTCTGGATATCCCTTTAGTAGCTGAGTTTACCCTTCATAGATCAATCCAGGTAATAATTTTTGCTATTTTGCTCTTCTAAGTGTAATCTCGACTATCTTACATTATTGTGCTTATACATCTGACCTTTTATTGTTGGGTATGTTTTCCATGCATCATTTTGTGGAATGGACTCTGAAGAAAATGCTATTGATCGAGAAGGGTCAAGAAGGTCTTAAAGTCCAAGCCTCTTTGAGTGCAGAGGTTGATCGTCTAAAGGAGGAGCTGAAAGAGGTCAGTAAGCTAAAGGAGTAGGTCCAACAAAGGGACATGGATATGGCCAAGCTGAAGAAGGACCATGAAGCGGCTCTGAAAGCCAACGACGATGCTCTGCAGGCTAAGGTGGATGCTGCTGTTAAAGCTTCTTTGGATGACACCTCAGATAAGATCATTGCAGATTATAAGGTCTCTGACGAGTTCATCAGCTTTGGCTTTGAATAGCTTGAGAGAGGTATTAAAGCAACTAAAAAATGGGCAGCCTCTAAAGAACAAGAGTCAGGCAGTTTGAGTGCCTTAGACTTTATTGGTCTAGGCTTTGGTGACCCGCGTTTTTCTCAGTCCTTATAAGAGGTTGAGGAGGATGGTACTACTCCTTCAGAGACTGCTCCCTTAGGATCCACTGAGACTGAAGATGTTAATCCTCAATACGATGGAGCCGAGGTGAATAACGTCGGCCAAGAGGACCATTCTGCCTGCAGATACCTAGGCCTAGTCCTATGAAGCTTTAAGTTGTAATTTTTGTTTTTTTCTCATCTGTAACATTTATGAATTCTGGCAGTATATTTTGGCATGTTTGATTTGTAACTCTGACTATTTTGTGATGAATATTAATACCGTATTCCTCTGATTATATTGCTTCTTTGTGTGTCTTCTCTTGCATGTTGTTTTGGTCTTAAAGTCTGAAGTCATCATATAATGATGTTTACCTTAAATGTATGAGGTCTGAGGTCACCAAAATACGATGTTTCACCTCCATAAATTGCCACCAAATTATTGATATTTAAGGTCTGAGGTCACCAATTTATGATGTTTACCCTCATATTTTTCACCAAACTAATGATGTTTAAGGTCTGAGGTCACCAAATAATGATGTTTCACCTCATAATTTATCACCAAATTAATGATGTTTATGGTCTGAGGTCATCAAAATATGATGTTTACCCTCATAATTTTCACCTAACTAATGATGTTTAAGGTCTGAGGTCATAGAAATATGATATTTTACCTCATAATTTATCACCAAATTAATGATGTTTAAGGTCCAAGGTCATCAAAATATGATGTTTACCCTTATAATTTTCACCAAACTAATGATGTTTAAGGTATGAGGTCACCAAATAATGACGTTTACCCTCATAATTTTCATCAAACTAATGATGTTTAAGGTCTGAGGTCACCAAATTATGATGTTTCACCTCATAATTTATTACCAAATTAATGTTGTTTAAGGTCTGAAGTCATCAAAATATGATTTTTACCCTCATAATTTTCACCAAACTAATGATGTTTAAGGTCTGAGGTCATCAAAATATGATGTTTTACCTCAGATTTCACCAAACTAATGATGTTTAAGGTTTGAGGTCACCATAATATGATGTTTACCCTCATAATTTTCACCAAACTAATGATGTTTAAGGTCTGAAGTCATCAAAATATGATGTTTTAACTCAGATTTCACCAAACTAATGATGTTTAAGGTCTGAGGTCATCATATTATGATGTTTACCCTCATAATTTATCACCAAATTAATGATGTTTAAGGCCTGAGGTCATCAAATTATGATGTTTCACCTCATAATTTCACCAAATTGATGATGTTTAAGATCTGAGGTCACCAAATTATGATGTTTGACCTCACAATTTATCATCAAATTAATGATGTTTAAGGTCCGAGGTCACCAAATAATGATGTATTACCTCAGATTTCACCAAACTAATGATGTTTGAGGTCTGGGGTCACCAAATTATGATGCTTCACCTCATAATTTATCACCAAATTAATGATGTTTAAGGTCTGAGGTCACCAAATTTCACTAAACTAATGTTGTTTAAGGTCTGAGGTCACTAAACTATGATGTTTCACCTCATAATTTATCACCAAATTGATGATGTTTAAGGTCTGAGGTCATCAAATTATGATGTTTCACCTCATAATTTATCACCAAATTAATGATGTTTAAGCATAATGAAACAGTATTGACACAGGAACTGTTCTTTTCATTAATATCCTCTTCATAAAATGATACATGTATTACAAAGAAATAACTGCAACATCATATGTAATATTTCTTCAAGTGGTCAGCATTCCAAGGGTTGGAAAAAGGTTCCCCTTCAAGATTTTCTAGCCGATAAGTACCAGGCACAACCTCAACAACCACTCTATAAGGACCATGCCAGTTTGGGTGGATCTTATTTGACTTCAGCAACGTCTTCTTCAGTACTAGGTCTCCCACAATATAGGTCTTGATTTTACCCTTTGATTGTAGAACTTTGTTGTTCTCTACTAGTAGGATGCTTGTCTGATCTCAGCATCTTCCCTTATCTTTTCAAGTAGATCCAAATCAAGTCTTATTTCTTCCCCATTCCTCTGAGGATCATAGGTATGAACTCTGTGGGTGAGGAGTCCTACTTCTATAAGGATGACAACATTTGAACCATGTGCTAGCATGAAAGGAGTCTCCCCCATTGTCATTCTTGCAGTCGTCCTGTAGGCCCATAACATAGTGTATACCTCTTCTGTCCATCTCCTTTTTGCCTCCTTCAACCTCTTCTTTATCCCGTCAAGGATTATTCGGTTCATGACCTCAGTCTTCCCATTTCCTTGGGGTCTTCCAGGAGAGGAGAAGAACTGCTTGATCCCTATTCTTTCATAATATTTTTCTAAGGAAGAATTCTTGAAATGGGTCCCGTTATCTGAGATGAGGGTATTTGGAAGGCCATATTTGCATATGATGTTCTTCCAGATTAACCATAAGGTCTTTTGATCCGTAATCATGATCATCGTCTCAACCTCTACCCACTTGGAGAAGTAATCAATTGCCACTACCAAGAATCGATAGTTGTTTGCAGCTCTTGGCAAAGGTCCTAATAAGTCAATCCCCCAAACTGCAAATAGCCAAGGTGAGATAATTGACGTCATAGGATGATGAGGCTGGTGTGGGATTTTGGAGAATCTCTGACACTTCTCGTATCTCTTCACATAATCAACTGCATCTTTGGTCAAGGTCGGCCACCAGAACCCCTGAGTAATTATCCTCTTACCTAGAGGCCTCCCTCCTATGTGACTTGAACAAGAGCCCTCATGTGCAACTTTCAAGACCCGAGGAACCTCTGAAGGGTGCACACATCTAAGGAGAGGGAGTAGGAACTCCTTCTTATACAAGACGTCTCCTATAATTGAGAACTTAGCGGCCTTGAACCTCAGCTTTCTCCTTTCCAATTTTGATTCTGGCAGCTCTCCCTGTCTGATGTATCTGATGAGTGGGTCCATCCATGAGGCTCCCACATTCAGATTGAGGTAAGTTCTGGAAACCTCTTCTTCTTCGATGGTTGGCTGGGATAGGATTTCAACTAGTGCCATTCTTTTTATATCTGTCCTTATTGTTGAGGCCAACCTAGAGAGTGCATCGGCTCGATTGTTATCTTATCGAGGTATCCTCTTTATTTTCACCTATTTGAAGCCTTCTAGCGCCATTCTTACCCTCTTCAGGTATTTGTCCATCCTTTCATCCTTGGCCTCATACACCCCAAGAACTTGATTGACAACTAACCTTGAGTCACTGTGGACTAGGAGCCGACCAACACCAAGGGTTTTGGCTAAGGAGATCCCTGCTATCAATGCCTCATACTCTGACTCGTTGTTTGAAGCCTTGAAGTTGAACCTTAGAGAAAATTTGATGTCGGTACCATCTAGTGCTGATAGTATCATCCTTGCTCCGCTTTCACTTTCATAAGAAGATCCATCAACAAAGAGGTCCTAAACATCTTCATTTGAAGAGAAGTTCCCCTCTGACAGGATCCCTTGCTTGAAGAGGTACCTTTCTTCCTCATTCTCAACTACCCTTTTTTTGAACTTGCTTGACACAACATTGTTTTGGCCACGGAAGAGGTTACTGTTTGGTTCATCTTCAATCTCTTGACTATTCTCAATCTCAACCTCTTCCCAGGTGAACTCTGCTATAAAGTCATCAAGAGCCTGCCATTTGATGGAAACCCTTAGTTGATAAACAATGTCATATTCCCCCAACTCTATGGCCCAAGTCATCAACCTTCCCGACTTCTCAGGCTTGCGGAGGAGCTGTCTTTGTGGGGAATCAGTGAGGACAACCAGACTGTGCTTTAAAGTATGACTTCATCTTCCTAGAGGCATGTATCAGGGTATAGGCTAACTTTTCCATTCAAGAATAATTCTGTTCTGACCCTTGAAGGGACTTACTATTGAAGTACACTGGCCTCTGCACTCCATCGTCTTCTCTTACTATGGCCGCACTAATGGCTGATTCTGAAACAGCTAGATGCACATATAACTTCTCCCCCAAGATGGGCCGAGATAGGAGCAGAGGGGATCTGAGGTAGGACTTCAACTCTTTGAAAGCCTTATCGCATTCCTCATCCCATTCGAAAGCCTTTATAAGAACTTTATAAAAAGGAAGACACTTGTCCGTTGCTCTGGAGACAAACCTGTTGAGTACAATAACTCTTCCAGTTAGCCTATGAACGTCTTTGATAGTTTTAGTTATCTTCATTTCAAGCAGAGCCCTGATCTTTTCGAGATTGGCCTCTATTCCCCTTTGATTAACGATGAATCTAAGAAACTTTCCTGCTCCTACTCTGAAGATACACTTGACATGATTGAGCTTCATCCTATATAAATCTATGGGGTCAAAAGTCCTCTCCAGGTCGGCCACGTGAGTGTCAGCCTTCACGCTCTTCGTCAATATGTCATCCACATATACCTCCATGGTCTTTACAATCTGACTCTTGAACATCTTATTTATAAGACATTGATAAGTGGGCTCTGAATTCTTCAAACCGAAGGGCATGACCTTGTAGCAATAGGTCCCCTTATCGGTTATGAGCATTGTCTTCTCGGAGTCTTCTGGGTCTATAAAAATATGGTTATATCCTGAATAGGCATCTATGAAGCTCATGAGCTCATGCCCTGCTGTGGCATCCACCATCTGTTCAATTCACGGCTGGGGGAAGCTGTCTTTCAGATAAAACTTATTCAAATCAGTGAAATCTAGACACATCCTCCATTTCTCATTAGCTTTTGGAACGATGACGGCGTTAGATAACCACTCGGGGTATATGACTTCTCTGATGAACTTGGACTCTTCAAGCTTTCTGACATCTTCCCTGATGACATATATTTTTTCCTTGAGTAAACCCTTTTTCTTTGTTTGATGGGCTTAGCATCTTCTAAAACATTGAGTTTGTGGCACATAACTTCAGGATAAATACCCAGCATGTTCGCATGGCTCCAGGCAAAGACACTCTTCCTCTTCCTCAGTAGTTTCACCAGTTCTTCGTTGATCTCAGGTTTTAGGGTCTTGCCTATTTGAACGGTTTTTTCTGGCTCGTCCACATTGAGGATGATGGATTCTACCACTTTCGTGACTTCTCCCTTTTTAAGCTTTGTCTCATCCCTAGGATCAAGTGTGTCGATGTTGTACATGGTTGTTGTCCTTTTATGAGCCTCTCTCTCTTTCGCATATTTGAAGTAGCATTCATGTGGTGATGTTTGGTTACCCTGTACTTCCCCTACCCCATAGGGGGTCAAGAATTTTAGCATTTGGTGGACTATTGATGGCATGAACTCAAATTTCTTGAGGGCTACTCGTCCTATGATGAGGTTGTAGGCAGAGAAGACGTTTTCATCCATTATGAAAAAATTAATCTTCCAGGTCAATATATTAGGAAACTCGTCTCCCATTCGAACATCCATCTCATACATGATCAATGGATGGACCTTTTCTTTGCTGAAGCCAATTAACAGGTGATGATATGGTGCAAGCCTAGCTCTGCTGAGGCCTAGGCTCTTGAAATAGGGCCAGAACATTACGTCCGCTGAACTTCCCCCGTCGACGAGGATTCTATGCACCTTACATCCATGCACCCTTGTATTAATTACCAAAGGGTCATCGTGTGGAGCTAAGATACCTTTGAAATCAAGTCGAGAGAACCCAACTATAAGAGTATCCATATCTACCTTCTTTTTGTTCTTCTTAGCCTCTAAAGACGCTAGATTCACAACCTCTACTTTGGTCACTGACTTAGCCTTTGCCACATGAGCTTTAGGGTCATCTACCTCTGAGCCACCCCCTACCAGTCCTCCACAAATGGTGTTATCACCAAAGGAGATCATACCAACCCTATTTACAGGGGCATTGTCATCTTTTGGTGAAAGGCCAGGGTCATTATAAGCATCATCATCTGAGTCCTCATATCTTCTTATTGGGGCATCTTCCCGACACCTATCGTTTCTCTTCTTTTTAGGGTCATCTCTTCCCCCTTTAGAAGCTTTACCATTGACATATTTCCTCAGCTTTCTAGACTTCAACATCTTCTCAATCTCATCCTTCAAAGCGAAGCACTTGTCAGTTAAATGACCGTAGTCTTGGTGGAACTCGCACCATAAATTCTTATTCCTCTTATACGGAGGAGCCTTCAGCTTCTTCGGCCATATTAGGGACCAGTCATTTTTTATTTTATTGAGGATGTGTTCGTAGCTCACAGTTAGAGGATTATAGTGTGCAAACTTCTTGTCTGCATACCTCTTTTTTTCGTCTTTCTTCCTTTGGAATTTCCCGCTGCTACTTCCGTTGTTATCCTCATATTTTGCAACCATAGCCTCATCAGCGTTCATGACCCTTCATGCAGTTGCTAACAGCTCTTCCATGGACTTGGGATGGTCTTCAGCAAGCTTCCACAGTAACTTCCCCTTCTGGAGTCCTCCAATGAGGGTTGTCATAGCTATATTCTTTTCATAATCTTCAACCTCCAACTTTTCTTTGTTTAATCTAGTAATGTAGTCTTTTAGGCTCTCGTTCTTGCCTTGCTTGACGTACAACAGATGAGTGGTTTCTTCTCAGGTCTTACCCCAAAACAGAAATTGTGAATAAACCGTTCATCCAAGCCCTTAAAGTTCTCAACAGAGTTCTTCGGAAGAGAGGTAAACCAAATATGTGCAGCTCCCGTTAAAGTCCCAGAGAAGGCCCGACATCTCATCACATCTGATATTAAATTAATGTCTGCTGCAAACTGGTACATCTTAATATGATGCAAGGGTTGGTACTACCATCATAGTTGGGAGACACCGTAGGTGGTTTGAACTTGGCAGGGGTTGGGAAGTTCACTATCCTTGCCACAAATGGGGAGCCTTCTGAGAACCCTCTTTGTAGTAGGTCTCGGCTTTTGATGAGGTTCCATATCTTCTCTTCCAAACATTGGACTGAGTCATTCCATGGTTTAGCAATGTTGACCTGGCCGAGGTTATCCCCATCCACCTCCACGGGGTGGACTCAGGGTTCCCCAATTGAAGCACAACGTCGGTTGTTGACTTCTTGACCACAATCTTATCCATGTAGGGGTCGGCCATGGTGAGGCCGATGTTCACCATCTCCCCTCTGAGAGCCGGCTACACTTATCGACCTGGATTACCTCTGCCTCAGGTCATTGATTGGGCCGAGACTTTTAAAGGTCGACACTCTACTTAATGGATCAAAATTTGATCCTCTGGCATGGGCCTCCCCAACCTCGGCCCTTCGTGCTCCGCCACCTCAGTTCTATTGTAGAGGATGTACTATATTGTCTGAAAACTCATATGGCTCCCAGCAGTCTGCTGGAGCATCTTTTGCTTCGATATCATCGTACCTATCCTCAAGATAAGGGTTTCCTTGATTCCCCAGATGCAAACGTCTAGGGTCAGCAACGTCCCTCCTCCGCTAAGGCGTAGGTTAGTCCTTCTGCGGTGCTTGGGGTGGTCCCCGTGCCTCTGGACGTGGTTAAACAGCCACCGGAGCAATCATTTCCAATGAGATAGCAGGTGGCCTCATCATATTTTGGCTTAGCGGGGCAAACTGTTCATTCATTTCTTGTTGAGTTGCAGCCAATGACTTCAAGGATGCTGCCACCTCAGCATCTCATACTGGGGTGGTGCCTGACTGGAATTGGGTCCTCTAACACCAGATGGTGGAGGAGGTGGTGGTAACTTCGGTGCCATGTGTTAGGGCTAGAGAGTTTGTGATGAGAATATGCGAGCTTAAATACCTTAAAGGACCTCTTTCAATGGTGAAACATCTTCACACGAAGGGTGAGGCCTGGTTCACCACCAAAGTCTCCGGTGAGGTTAAGCTAAGAAAGGAAGAGGTATGCCTTCTTGTTCACACAAACGGTGCCAAAATGATGATGCTGGAAACAACACCACCAGATAAGGTGTTGATAAGCTTAAGTAAGTGATAACAATGGAAGCAAAAGACAATATATGTATATATATGTAGGAGGTGAGGAAAAGAGGAGAAGAGGATGAACACTTGAATATAAGTGGTTCAGCCAATTCGTCCTACGTCCACGGTGAGTGTGTGTGAGTAATATCACTGAATGAAGGCACTAATGGTCATGGATACAATCTCTCAAGCTCTATCTCTCTACGGTATAAAATGACAGAGTTTTAGCTAGGGTTGCAATTATTGGTCCATACAAGGTTGAGGATGACCTCTATATATAGTGCTTAGGAGGTGTAATGTACCCCCAAGCATGTGATGAGCATGTGCATGAAGATCTAACCATTGCCAGGATGACACCTGGATGATCTTAACTAAATAATGATGACCTCAATATTCCCTCACGTGGAGGGAACGATTCAGTTATAACTGATTTGTCCACGTGTTCCAAGCCATACACGTACTTATAAATGCTCGGCTGTCTTCGATTTAGGCCAACCTCAGCCTGGATGAGTACGAGGTTGGTGATATCCGACCTCCTCTATGTCTGATACCCTTACATGATGACCTCGTCTAGGATGCCAGCTGAGGTTAGATACTTGGAACGTCAGTCGGGGCCTGGGCCTAGGCCTGTAAGGCTTTTTTCTGTAGGTGATAACTGGTAACATTGGCCTGGGCTGATGTTGTTGTTAATGGATGGTCAAACCCACGATTCCTTGCTGACCTCGGCTGATGCCCAATCGAGGTTAATGTATAAGTTTGGAGCAATGTCGGCAAGGGCCGACCTTACAAAAGATGATATTATCGATGGTTATTATGAGCTTCTGTCACCTCGGCTGTGAGTCAGGCCGAGGTTAGTGTCTCTGAATAGGAAGGTGTACTTTGGGCATATCATTATTAATGTTAGATCAAACCTTTTCCTTTATATCTTATTGATGTTTTTACACATAGTCATGACCTTGAAATTACATATTTTTTTACTAACAACACACAAATATCATGAATTGCCCAGGCAAGATAAAGACTTACGGGGGATCCATAGGCATTAAGTAGTCTGACCAATGGGTGGATAGCCCGGTGACCAGGTTATTTCTCACCATAACTTGGTTCTAGGCTTAAGGTATTGTGATTACAATCTTAAAGGTAAGACTAAATGAATGCAAGCTCGTCATATATTGAAATGGGAGAATTTAAACATGACATTAGAAATAAATAAAATTTTATTCAAAATATTCACTAATTACACAGTCAATTATGGTCCTCTAAATTACTAAACATTCATTAATTAAAAAAAATTAGATGAAGCAGAAATATCTTCGATGATTAACCTGCTCGGCTATAGAAGCTCATCGATCAGTATCTGGATTGGAATGGAACTCGTCATTATCATCATTGTCGATAAGGTTTTTCTTCACTAATTGCATGGGGAGTGCATTAACTGGTATACACAATTCCTTTCTCTCGATAGGAGGAAGCTGAGCAAAGGGAGAATCCACATGGTACCAGTACTAAAATTGAGAATCTTTGAGGACCTTGAAAACTGACAAAGCGTTCAACCAATCCAGCTTATAAGCCATTTGTCTTGCCTTGTCTAAATGCAATGGTGCATCCATTCAATCCTCATCATTACCAACAGTCCAGACTGCACGAAGCCCTTTTATAAATTTATACCTCGGTCTCATGATGTTTCGGTGCAGCCCACATTTAATCATATGATTTTACTTCAAGGAATGTTCGGTCTTGCGTAGCTCCTCTTTTAAGGAGACGTTCTTTATTTACAAAAGACCAATTATATTTCAAATCTCCATTAACTCGGCCTAAAGATTTATGATCTCTTTCATTTGGTTGCTGTAAGCACTTTTCATTTTCTACAACACTTGGTGAGCAGTTGAAAAAGTTGTCCAAGCTTTCTCAAATGCATTGTTTCAAATAATGAAGTCTAGATCTCCATTACCTTGTACAACTGGTGCCATAGTCAAGATATCATCAGACTATGAGAACGAAAGAAGTAAATTCAAACATCTATGACAAGTAATAACATAAGGAATACATAGACAAATATAAACACAATGAAGCCAAAAATGATTTATCATTTCATTCTAAAAGATGGGGGCAGACCTTACAGAAGAGTAAAAAAGAAGAAAAAAGACAAGACATTATAAAAATTATAAAAAAGATCCTAACATAAACTACATAGCAAGAATCTTTGTCTCTGGAACAACATTTCTCTGATCGATGACCTCCTTTGGTTGATTGGTGACATCTTCTTCATCCTCAATATCGGGCGAGGGGAATGAAGCATATTGGGTAAATAACTCGAACTTAGTAAGGACTTCAACCCTTTCCATGACATCATTCGAGCAGGGGTTTATGGTAGAAGCCCAAATGATTTTGTGCATTGGCAAAGGCATTACCCAAACCCTTATCGAAGGTAAAATTATTACCCTCCAACGTCGTAGCCAAGGACTAAGCAGACTCCTCACTAGCCTTTTCTAACACCTCCACCTTGGTCCTTGGAGCGACGACCTCAATATCTCTGACCTTCGTGGTATATTCATGATACATATCTTTCTTTATTACAGCACCCAGTGTCTTATGTGCCCTATATAAGTCCTTGCCCATCTCTCATCTATTTCTTATGGTTATATGTCCGCTCAATCAAGTTGACGAAGCCCACTATGAACTAAAAAAATAAGAAAAGTAATAACCAATTCAGACCAAGAGAAGTCATGATATTAAAAATTAAGTTAAGGAGTTCAGCACTTACCAAAGCAAGTGCCAAGGTGACATGCATGTCAATATTCTCGAGGGAATCCCTCACACTCCAGGGTCAGAGGGATCTCAACCTCCTTATTCCCAGATAACTGAGAAGTTGGTGAAATGGTCCCAAAAGCATTCCCCATCAAATTTGATATTTTTTTGTTCACTTCCATCCCATTATCAAAATATGTGGGGGTAATTGTTAGGATGGTAGAGATTTAAATAAACTCAAAAGAGCTAGGTGTTGGTTGTTTAAATATCATACTTAACAATTCCTTATGGGATCTATAGTTCTTGATCCATATGGTGAATAACGAATGAAGTGGTGGTGGGGTTTGAGACAATAGGAGTGAAGACGACCAGTGAGAATCGGCAGATGTCAGAGGCTATCGAAGTGACCAAACCCTTTTCAAATTAAAGAAATTGCCATCTTTGGGTTTAGTCTCTTTCTTTTTATGGTGATCTTCATAATAAAATATCAAAACATCATAACAATTACATAGGTCTTTAACAAAAAATCGAGGAAAGATATTTTAGAGCAGTTGAGGAAAGACATTTTAGAGCAAACTTGACCTATTTTATAACCACCCTTGGAGTACCTAGGCATACCGCAAGGATCACCATTCTTAGGGATAGGAAATTTTTTTAAATTTTTAACAATAAATCTATGTGACTATTACTCCTTGTTGGATTTTGGAAAATTAACTACTAGGTCCCTCTTAACCTTTATTGCCTTCAAATAATAAACCCCTTCATTGGACTTCACCCACATGTCCCAATAATAAAGCTTAGGGATTCGGTCCCATAAAGTTCATTAATAGTTATCTACATCAATGATTCTCAAAGTGTTGGTAGAACATTGGGCCGACACAATGTCAAAATAATAGCAAAACTTAAGAAATTAGCGGTTGGGAAGGAAATTAATCCCAACTTTATCCAAAAATTGAGATAATATCACATACGCCACATCGATTTTATAATAATCTAAGGGACCTTCCCATAACTCAACATTTACCCATGAAGGAATATAACAACGTCTAAAGGCCTCTATGTTTTTCTCATTTATAATGTAAAACATTTTTCTAGACAAAGGATAGGAAAATGGGAAGAATAAGACGGTTATTTTAAAGAAATTACAGAGAACACACACACACACACACACATAGAAAGAGTTACAAGCTATAAAGGGGCAAATGAACTATGGTGCGCTTGAACTTGAAGATGAAAGTTATAGACAATTAGCCAAATTGACATTAATGGGAGTATTAATGGTTTAGAACGGTTTCTAAGACAAAAGTCTTCATTAACTAGAACACGCAACTGTCCTTTGGGCTAGCAACCACATATTTACCAATGTACCCTTAATACGTTAGGGCATATTACTTAAATGCTCCCCCATTAAAATTTATTGGGAAAATTCAAACACATATATCAATTATATCCTCTGACCATGGCATTTATAGACGACCAAGCATTAACGGCAATCTCAACCTCGATCCATATAGAGGAGCGAGCAAACCTTTGCACCCTCAACTAGCTATAAATATTTGGGAGCAATTGTGTGGAATAATTCGACCATACATAAGGGGAGGACAAGTGTCATCTGATTCTATCAAAGATATTAAGTGAGAAGATAAATATTGGTAACACTGACCAACAAAAATTTCTAAGTTAATTATAACTGATCACTCTGGATAGCTATATAAAGCTATGGAGTCTTGCACGGATAAACCTTTTTTATTTTCTCTATAAATGTAACTTTCATCCCAGGAAAAAAGGTATTGTAAACCTTGGTACTAAGATGATATCAATAAAGAGAGAAAGAAATACCCCATGGACGTAGGAACATTGTCGAACGACATATATATTATTCTTGTGTGATTGTCATTTATTTATTTTCTGCTCAACTGTAATTGTGTTGATTATCATTTATAGAATTCTACCATCTACACAATCCTAATTGTAAATAAATGAATTTGGGGACTTTATGTTTCCTTTATTATATAGTTAGGCTTAATTATTAAGTGGTTTCAATTATGGGTCAATGGGAAGTATGATACTATTTGGAAAGTTAATGAATTGAATCTTTAACTTGGAATTTAGAATTGTCTTATTGACTCAGTAGTTATTAATTTATGAGTTATACTTAGTGTCTTGATTTGGTATGGATTAGTGAGTTGTACTTATTAACTTTAATTAGTTATGCATTGATGAATTGTATTCAGTGACTTGACTAGGTATAGATTTAGAGTCTTATTTAATAGCTTAGTTAAGTATGAATTAGGAAGTTGTAATTAATGGATGGGACAATTGTGGAGTGGTGGGTTATACTGAATAGTTAGACTGGTTATGGATTTACATGTGGATTTAGATATTTGGTTTAAGTTGTTTAGCTCTAGTTATTCAGCATTTCAGTAGAAATGGACTAATTAGTTAATGAAGCATGATTACCCCTTTTATATTTCTTATAGCTTAGAAGACTTGCAATAGTATAGGATGTTATAAATCTCTATGTGAATAATATATGTGAATTGAAGAGGTGAGGTTTTATATAAAGATAATTGGATAGAGTAACGATATGCTTTGGACTTCAATTAATAATACTCATCGGGTAAGGGGTAAGGTTATTATTGTATGATTATGACTTGGAATTTATGAGTTAATTATGAGACTTCTAATGAATTGATAGTCCTGGACGATGCAAAAGATAACATTTGAAATAAGAATCAGTAAATTGAGTTATGAAAAATAAATAAAGATAATCTGATTTATAAATATAAAGTTGTTAAACTCTTATTAATATGGTTGGGTAAGTTTAGCCTCTTATAGCCTAGTTACTGTAAAATGGTTAAAATATTATCTATTACAATGATTTTTCCTTAGAAGTAGTTTACTTTGATGGGTAAATGGGAAAATGTAAAGTAGTATAAATACTACTAATGTTATAAATATCTTGTAATTAAATAAAGATAAATGAAAAATACCATGCTTCGGGTAATGCATTTAGTTGAATATCATATTGGAAAGGTTTGAGATTTGAATTGTAACTATTTATTAGTATGGATAAAATATGTAACTCATAACTATAAAGTGATTTAATGAGCCTATATCAAACCTTGTATATAGAAAATTCTTAAAAGAGAGTAAAAAATAACTCAGGACAACGGTAATGTAACTTGGTGTAATGAGTTATTATTGTGTAATCTTATAAAGGATATGATTAAAAGAGAATATGTAAATATAATTATTATATTGGTGTATACTGTAGAAGAACACTTTATTTGTATGTGATACCTTGTTAGTGATTGGTGGTGCATGGATATAGTGATGGTTTATTATTTATGCATCACGCGTGATTGGTGGGATCATTCTAGTGAACAATGATGCCTAGATATTGTGACGATTATTTTGTATATGTACTGCATGATTAGTGGTCCGGGAGAAGTTGATAGATGCGATTACAATCTAATTAATTAAACCCATGCTATTGAACGGTCGATATGCTTACTGTATAAAATAATTAAGAGATTAATTATTTGTGAAACTCAAGTATATATTAAAATGGACTGTGAGGTTACATTTCATATTGCATATACCTTATTGTAAGTTAGATAATTGTGGAGATATCATTTATATTTATGATTGCTTTGAGTTACATAACTTTGATATCTTGTTAGGATCTGACCCAATTATTATAGTGGAACATTCTTGGTAATCTTTATAGGCCGTGAGAGTAGTTTTTTCCTTCGTTCTAGCACAGGGTGGACCTTTTAATTCCAATTATTCACTTGGAGGACAATCCATAGTAGGCTTTTTTAGTAGTTATTTAGTTTATATTTTTTATTGAGATAATTGTCTTTATACTTCATTGTAGTTTTGAATATATGATATGAGCATTAGATTATTATTTTTGAGATGATTATTCATGAATGGGAAGCTTTATATTTAGTAAAAGGAAATGATTCAGTTTATTATTAATAGGATATTATCATGTATCACTCTTTACATGGTTACATCATATTATATTATTTCTTTAAATGCTGAGAATGGTAATTAAATTGTTTCAATTTGGCCATTGTTTGTGGCAGTTATTAACACTTTCTTGGTTGACCTACGATTTTCTTGGAGACTCTCTCTCTTAACTGTTTCTAACCCTACGGCCACCTTGTTATGGAGGTTGTAGAAGCCTCCACCACCAAACAACCGAATCATCCTTCCCTACCATCATCAAACTATTCTTCGAAACCCTTCTCCCTTTTTCCAACAAATCCTTTACTTCCCTTCTTCGAAGTAAACCTACTGCTGGCTTCTCTTTAAAATTCCATGCATGTATAAAAGGTGAACCTACTGTCCTTTTCTCAAATGAGGATATTCGTATTCTTACCGAGCCTTTCAAATACTCATTAGTTGGTAAGTTCACTTTTGGATGACCTCCTATGGATGTGATTCAAAAAACATTTCATTCTTTCTCCCTTAAAACTGATTTCAACATTGGTTTGCTCGATGATAAACATATTCTCATCAAGCTTAATAGAGAAGAGGATTAGGCTTCATAACTAATGATACATCCATAGATATCCTATGCAAATATCCAAATGGACCCCTCATTTTCAAGCCAAAGAATAATGTTCTTCAACTCCTACTTGGATATCCCATCCATATCTTCCCATCCATTTTTTTTCTCTAAATCAACACTTTTCTCTATAGTACAACTGATTAGATCACCTTCAAAACTTGATGGATCCACTACAAGTATGTCTAGGTCTAGTATGGGTAGAATTTGTGAAGAAATTAACCTTCCCAAAACTTTAACTCATCGAGTTTTTATTGGCAATGGAGATTTATGCTTCTGGAAATCAGTGGAATATGAAAAAAAATCCCTTCTTTTTATAAAATATGTAGGCACCAAAGTCATTATGATAGGGATTGCAAGAAGAATAATCATATTATCCAGGTGAATAAGGGCGTCTCTAATCCTAACATCCCTAAACATATAGGAGTTCTTACCAAATTAAACCTTCCTACTAAGGTGTGGACTATATCCAAAACTAAGTTGAGCATTGGAGATCCAAGCAAACAATCAACCCTTCCTGAATTTCTTATCACAAACAAACCTCAATTTCCTCTTTCTCAAACTGAAATCTCTCCTTCTTCTTATGCTAATCAAGATCCTCCCATTCAAAATATTATTGTTGAAGACCTACTCCATTCTCCAATTGAAGATGGCGAAATCCCTCCTACGAACTCTATCAAACTTCTTGATCCAATTAAAGAGGGTGAAATTCCTCCTTTAAACTTAGCTGATATTCTAAATTCTTCCAAATTTTCTATTCCAAAAATTCATAATAAACCACTCATGATTACCACAACATCCTATCTCAATTATGACAATCTTTCTCCCAGACCTAAGTTGCCTTATAGAAAAAAATTGATTGGAGCTCTAACATTTTTTTGACTGTGAATTAAATGGGACTGATGTTGAGTTACTTGAACTGACAGATGAATTCAAATCCTATTCTCTTTCCCTATCAAAAAAAATTCTTATTTAAGGAATATGGATGAGGAACAAAAATTATAGAAGAAGGAAAAAACAAAAAGACTACCTGAGGTATCTCCTATCATTGCCAGATCTACAGGTAAAATCTCTAGTTCAAAAACTTCTGCTAATACCCTCTCTCGATGATTAGAAATCTCTTTTGGAATGTGAGGGGCATTGGTAAGAAGCCTATTATTAGAATACTCAAAAAATTGATTAAAATCCATAACAATTTTGTAGTAGCATTAATTGAACCAAAAGAGGATGACTTTTAGCTTTCAAGTCTAGTGATGAGGCTTAATTTTTCAAATTGTTTGTCCAATCTTAATAATTCAATTTTGGATTATTTGGAAACAACAATGTAAAGCCTCAATTACCCATAACTCTATGCAATCCATAGCTCTTTAAATTCATGAAAACTCTCTTCCGTGCCCCATTAAATTTGTGGATGTGTAAGGTAAATGCAACAAAGAAGAAAGACAAGACATGTGGGGGGAATATTTTCTAAATGCAATAATCCTCTTCCTATAATTGGTGGTGGATATTTCAATGTGGTTTCTTCTCCAAGAGAGAAATTGGGAGGTAATGAGATAGATCTAGAGGCATGCACCCAGTTTAATAATGATCTGGTGTCAGCAAGCTTGTTTGAAGTCCCATACAATGGATTCAAATTTATATGGTGTAATCATTGAGAAGGTCTTAATTGAATTTTGTCCAGGTTGGACAAAGTTTTATGTAACTTCCAATGGAGATAAACTTTAGTTTCTTCATCTGTATCGCATTTAAACAAAACCAATACTGACCACAATCCACTTCTTCTTAATCTCCTTCTAAAGAATGAATTAGTCAATAAAAGTTTTAGATTCCAAAACTTTTGGGCTAAACACAATGAATTCCTCTCAATAGTTGAATAGGCATGGAACACTAACTCTACATGTGATCCACTCAGAACATTCTCTCAAAAACTCAAGGATACAAAATAGACTTTATCCTTGTGGAACAAAGCTACTTTCAAGCATATTTTTCAATCTACCATTGAGGAAGAAGATAATGTGCTATAGTAAGAAGTCACCTTAGAATCTAACTTTACTGAGACTGCCAACATTGAGTACAAGCAAGCTAGGGAAAAACTGTAATTCCAACTGTCAAAAGAAGGTGGTGAAAATTCTAAAAATTTCAACGCTATGGTGAATCAAAAGAAAAACAAACTTGCAATCTCTAGAATCAAGAAATTAAATGGAAATTGGACAATTGATCCATTCTCTATCAAAAATTAATTCTCTAAACACTTCAAAGGCATTTTGTCCTTTCCTTCTTATATTCAAGGAGATGTATCTCTCCTAAATCACATTCCCCATTTGATCACTGAGAGTGATAATGTCCTCCTCTCTTCTCATCCCTCTATGGATGAAATCAAAGACGAAATTAATTTTATGGATTCATCAAGTATTGTAGGTGTAGATGGATTCAATTCATTGTTCTATAAACTATGTTGGTATATTATTAAAGAAGATCTTTTCAAGACCATTTTAAGATTATTTTTGTGGAATTCCCTCCCAAAAATTTGGACCTCCACTTTTCTTAACCTCATCCCCAAAACTAATAATCCATCATCATGCAATAACTATAGTCCCATAAGTTTATGCAACACCTCAAAAAATTCATGTCCCAAATCCTTGATAATAGACTTGGTACTATCCTCAATTGATTTATCACTCCTTATCAGGCAGGATTTATAAAGGCAAATTAATATCTTAATAGGTTCTACTCGCCCAAGAAATTATGTCCAATTTCAATAATAAAATCAGAGTCTCAAATATGGTGTGCAAGCTTGATATGTCAACATCATATGATAGGGTCTCATGGATGTACCTGCTTCAAGTACTTAGAATATTTTGCTTTATTGAAACATTTATTGACATGGTTTGGAGACTAATGTTGGTTATCTATTCTCATCAATCATTCCTCTCATGACTTTTTCAAGTCTTCTTATGGAATTAGGCTGGGGGATCCTCTATCCCTTTATGGAGGGGTCTTGGAGGTAATCCTGAGATTAGGGATAATCCCCAATTAGCAACAGAGTTGAAGATTAAGCAACCGAGGCAGCTCGAGCGTGGCAACTCAGCGAGGCAACTTGGCGCGGCAGCTCATATTTTAGCTTGTTGTATTAGTCATATTGTATTTTCATTATTGATGAATATAAGCTATAACGGTTGTAATGACGTAACGATAATAACAAAAGAGTTTGTGTGAGGTCAAACGGTACTTGCGAGAGACCAGGCTTGGCAGGGCCTGGGAGAGCTTTCATGCTCTATCGAGTGACCTCACCATAGGGAACGTTAGAGGGACTTGGTTTGGAGGATTGAGAAGTGAGGCACCGTTGGGTCTTGTCCTGACCATCTTAGATACACCTGGTAAAACATCGAAGGACCCTGAACGTGAAACCTCGCACGGAGCAACTTTGAGTTCCATCGGGCATTGAGTTATGAACCAAACAGCTCTCTACTTAAATGTCATATCTACTTTAGGTGATGTCACTAGCCAGGCAAACAATGTCAGACATGCACTTGAGTAAACCACTGTGGTATTTGGGGCTGTCAGGAAGTTGGTAAGCCACCTCTGCGACAACAACCCCCTGACACACAGTGGTTAGGCAAAAGGCATGTCTTGGCATTTAATGTTTGTGACGTGGAGACAACTAGTCCCTCGGGCATTTAATGTTGTGACATAAAGTATGAGGGATGTCTTTTCATAGTTTTAATGACTGAGTTGCCTCGGGGATGGTATGGGGGGCTATTTAAGGACTCCAACCACCCCTGAGGAGAGGCATGATCTTTTGAGAGTTGAGAAGTTATTACTAGAGATACACATCAGAAAGAGGGATTTATTGCAAGCCAGAGGGTTTATCTCCTCACCATTGTCATTTATTGTAGAGCTTTTAATACTTGACAGAGATTCCTGAGGGTATATGGCGTGTTTTACCTGCCTACCAAGGTGTATCTAGGGTGCTTACTTCTCTCTCCCTCTAGCTAAGCTACTTCTAAGGTTCATTACTATTTCCTGAGATATACAATAGGGTTTTATGAGTTTAAACCGAGTTTATCTTCATTGGGTCTGTGTTCATGTGTCCTATCATTAATCCAAAGCTTTGGCCAGGATTAGCTTATCATTACCATACTCAAGTAGGGTTTACGCCTCCATCTTATCTAAAGTACCCTCTTACATTCGGCGACTCCGCTGGGGAGGCATTCTCTTAGCTAGGGAGTATGGCGCAAGATAATGTTACTCGAAGAATCAACTTTGATGATATCCAGCGTAATGAAGAATAGGCTGCGAGGGAGCAGGAGGCCCTAAGGGATGGGGATCCTCGAGTAGAGGTACCGCTGGTTCCGACGATGTCAGACGTTCCTGGGGCGGCACAACCTGCCATGAGCGCGGGGTTGGAACCCGCCCAGATGGCGCTCCTCATGAGCAAATTTTATGAGTTTTTGAACCCCAGTAGCTTCAACTATGCTGGGAGGATTGGAGGCTAATGCTTTCGTAACACCAGGGGTAGCTCCAACGGCCCCACCAGGTACAGGCATTGAAGGAGCGCTCACGGCAAGTGTACCCGTTGTAGCAAGTCCAGTAGTGGGAACCTCAGGAGTCTCAACGGTACCGCCGGTGATGTTCGTTTCAGTTGCAACGGGCGCTCAACCCATGGCCCAGTTGCTGGTGGCTCCTGTGGCCTCGCCCATAGAAGAAATGAGAAAAGAGATGCAGAAGGAGATGTTGAAGTTCATGCGGGCTTCCTCGAAATCATCCAGCGAGGTGGCTTCGATTTATGATGACTTCCGAACACCCTAACCTCAAGAGTACACCGATGAGACTTACCCAAAGGACTATGTTCCCCCTATCTTCGAAAAATATACAGGGAAAGGTGGGAACCCGAAGGAGCACATTAAGCGGTTTGTTGAACACTTGGGAGCACATTGCAATGATAAGAAGCTTAGATTGAGGGAGTTTTCCAAATCCCTAACCGAGAAGGCATACACCTGGTACTCTCACTTAGCTCCCAACAGCATTTTTACGTGGGAGGAGATGCACGTATTATTTGTCCAAAAGTTCTTTTTGGCGAAAGACGAGTTCACCATGACCCAACTGGGAAGGGAGAAGAAAAGACCATGGGAAGAAATGGTGGCCTATGTTCTAAGGTTCAGGGAAAGGTCCCTCGATGTGAGGGAGGAGGCCAAAGAGTCCAAGTTATTACAAATTTGCGCTGAGGGACTGCTCCCTGAATACATCTGCCATCTCATCAACGAGACGGGAGAGGGGACTTTTGCGGGGTTCTTGAAAGCCGCAAGGAACATCTCTTTAGTGGTACGACCCAATCCGGAGGTAGTGCCCATGATATTCAGACAACCAATGCAACCCACGGGAGGTCTCAGCCCCCGCGGGTAGGGTGTGCCGAAGGAGAAGATAGGGGCAAGACACCGAGGAGAGAAAACAAGAGGAAATTTGGGAAAGATAGAGAAGACCCCCCACCGTTTCCCTGTACAGTAGGAGAGGCGGTGAGTTGTTATAACGCGATGGTCCAAGGATGAACCAAAAGGCATCCCGGTGGAAGAACCTGATGCTTCAACGAAGGCGGATCCTAAGTACTGCCAGGTTCATCGAAAGATCCAGCATCGAACAGAAAGCTTCTTCACACTGCGAAGAATCATCGACAAGTACATGAAGGAGGGGACATTGCAAATCCCCCCACAGAACATTAACAACAACCCACTTCCAGCACATGGGGCCAATTTGGTGCTGGCCTATGATGAGGAGGCAGAAAGATAAGGTGGAGGGTTAATGATGAAGTAGAAGGAGCTCGAAGAAGCTCTGGAACATTGTACCACGGGAATGGCTAATGTAGTTTTAGCCTATGATGAAGCGAGCGCTAACGACGTGGAAGACGTGTATAGCATTGAAGATGGGGAAACAGACCCAGTCATAGAATGCAGTGCAGTTTCAAAATCCCCAAAATTCACTTGGTTGATCAAGTGGGGATCCCGAAGGAGAGTAGGATGGAGATAACTCACGCGATTTTGGACATTACAAAAAGGAACGCGGTCCCCTCGCTAAGATGGAGGGGACCCATGGCCAGGCTGGTAAAGAAATTCCTGTCAGAGGTAATCTTCAGCGATGCCGATAGAGCTGTGAGGTTCCCTCATAACAGGCCTCTATATGTAACCCCTAGCGTCAACGAAGTTAACTTTGCAAGGACCCTTATGGATGGGGGTGCTTCCATCAATATTATGCCAATCAACTCCTTCCACGCTGCTAATATTCCGAAAGAAAGGTTGGTCCCTATGCCTTTGGTAATTTCGGGATATGACAATCAATCTTCCAAATCCATCGGGTGTGTGAATGTTGGGATTGCGATGGGAAATCTGAGTTCCCACATCAAGTTCCATGTAATAGAAAGTGAAACTTCCTATCACTTACTAATAGGGAGAGTATGGATGCACAACCAAGGCTTAGTTCCTTCGACTTATCATCAATGTGCCAAGGAAAATATCAAGGGAATGGAGGTGACCATTAGGGCTACGAAGAGGCCTTTCGCTATCGAAGAATAACACTTAGTAGATGCGGCGTTCTATACAGAACTGGAGGAGTATGTACGGGTCCTGACGAAGATAATGGAGGGGGAATGGGTTCCCTCGATTAGAGAGAGAATGGGGCCCTTGAATGAGCAGGATAAAGAGGGCGGAAGTAGCAAAGGGGTGAGGACCGAAGAAGCCCATCAGGTGATCCCTCGACTCCAAAAGATCTCGAGGAAACTCAAAGACAGGATGAGGCCTAGAACAGACCCGATGGAGCACGAGGTCCAACGACAAAGCGTGTTGAGTCATTTTTTCGAGAAAATAATTGCTGAGGCTTCCAGAGAAAAGAAGAGAAAGGCCGTGGCAACAGATACCAGCAGGCAATGCAAGAAAATTGTCACTGAATAGGGAAAAGTGGTGTACTGCTTGTAACGGTGTGAACGGACGGCCGAAGAAACTGAGGATGAGGTCGACCCGGTGTATGAGTGTTTTTTGGTGGATCGACGGGGGCAGTTTATGGTGACAGATAACTCCAGCATATAGGCGTTTGTAGAAGATATCACTGAAGAACTAGACTACATGGGAGATCGACCAAGGCCCCAGGCACAAGAGTTAGAATAGCTGAACTTAGCAAGAGAAGGGGAGGATCCAAGGCCTATATTTATCTCAAAAGATCTCATTGAAGGGAAACGAGAAGCCTTGGTCAAACTGATTTGAGAATTCATAGACGTTTTCGCATGGAAGTACACTTAAATAGAAGGGATGGATGAAGAGGTGAGTTTCCACAAACTGAATGTGATGCCTTCAGTTATTCCGGTGAAGCAGACAACGAGGACTTACAATCCTGAACTAGAATTAAAGATTAAAGAAGAGGTCCAACGCTTGTTGGCATCAGGATTTATCAAGACAATACAACATCCCCTCTGGCTATCCAGTATTGTGCCAGTGGGGAAGAAAGACAAGAACCAAATAAGGATATGGGTGGACTTCAGAGACTTGAATAGGGCTTGCCCCAAGGATGAGTTTCCCTTACCCTCCATCGACAGTTTGATAGATGCCATGGCTGGTCATGATATGTATAGCTTCATGGATGGGTATGTGGGATACAACCAGATCAAGATGGACCCCTCTGATGCAGAGAAAATGGCGTTCAGAACTCCGTTGGGCAACATCATGTACATGGTGATGCCGTTTGGACTCAAGAACGTCGGATCTACATACCAGAGGACAATGATGACCATTTTTCATGACTTCTTCCCCAAATTTATAGAGTTCTACGTGGACGATCTGGTCATCAAATCAAAGGAGGAGTCCCATCTGAATGATTTAAGGAAGGTGTTTGCTCGGTGCAGGAGGTATAAATTGAGGATGAACCCGTTAAAGTGTGTCTTCGGAGTAAAAAGTGGGAAGTTTATAGGCTTCGTGGTTGATCGATAAGGGGTACAGATGGACCAGGATAAACAGCGGGTGATATTAGAGATGCCATGTCCTAGGACGGCAGAGGAGCTAAAGAGTTTTCTTGGCAAAGTCTCCTACCTTAGGAGATTTATGCCCGGATTGGCAGAAATAACACACCCACTAATGCAGCTGTTGTGAAAAAACACGAAATTTAGGTGGGAGGAGGTTCACCAGGAGTCTCTTGTCAGGCTGAAGACACTGCTCATTTCATCGTAAATCATGGTTCCTCCCCAGGCAGGAGTACCGTTGCAGCTATACCTCACGTCTACCACGAGGTCCGTTGGAGCGCTACTGGGACAAGAAGTGTACGGGCAAGAACGACCGGTTTACTACCTCAGCAGAATTATACATGGGCCAGAGATTAGATATAGTAGCTTAGAAAGGCATTATTTAGCCTTAGTCTTTGTAGCACAAAAACTTAGGCATTATATGTTGTCTTTTACAATTCATACTGTAACTAGATGCGACCCAATTAAGTATTTGCTTGTAAGGACTATATTGATTGGAAGGGCAGCTAGATGGTTCCTTATCCTCTCTAAATATTACTTGAAGTGTGTGGTTCCTCGCACAATTAAAAGCCAGGCATACGCTGATCTGTTGGCCATCTTCCTTTCAGGAACCTTCGAGCCACCTAAGGAAGATATTCCAGGAGATGATTTGCAGGCTAATTACCTGGATAAAACTGATGAGGAGTGGACGATGCAGTTCGATGGATCTTCGGCAGAAAAGAGGGGGGGAGCAGGGGTTATTCTTTCAAAAGGGATGGAAGAGATTTGCCTTTCCTACAAGCTAGATTTCCGTTGTTCCAATAACAAAGTAGAATACGAGGCATTGGTACTGGGGCTGCTAGAGGCTCTTCGAAGGGGAATTCATTCACTCTGCATTAAGGGTGACTCGAACTTAGTAATTCAGCAAGTAAACGGAGAATATGCGTTGAAACACATGAGCCTAGCTCCCTATAAAACAATCATTCAAAGGCTTCTCAACCAGTTCCATCGGACCAAGATCAGAAGACATCCCAGAACGATGAACCGCCATCCAGAAGCCTATGCCACTATCACCCAAAAAATGGTCACGAAGAATGATGAGACTATAGTTGTGATCTAATGAAAAACAGCTCCTTCGGTGGTACAGTCAATACTATCGATGGAGGAGGACACAGACTGGAGGGGAGAGATTAGGAAGAAACTGGAGTCTGGCGAAGGAGCTATGGGATTAAGAGAGTTGGCACAATACTTTACCAACCAGGGGAATCTTTACTATAAAAATACTGGGGGATGGTTGTCAAGATGCGTCAGCCCAGAGGAAGCCGAGCAAAGATTGAGGAAAATGCATGAGGAGCACTGTGAAACGACTGAGATACCTCTATATAGGAGAATTCAAAAAGAGGGGTATTTCTGGCCTAGAATGAAGCAAGATGCGGCAGAGCTGCAACGGAAGTGAGATAAGTGTCAGCTATTCTTTGAGGCAGCTGAGTGCCATTTCATTGAAGCTCAAACGGACTGGAGGAAGCCCTACACCGACTTCATTCTGGAGGGGGTTGTCCCAACGGAGAAAATGGATGAAGTGGGTCTGAGGCAAAGGGCTCCAAGGTTCTATGTTCAGGAGGGGCAGCTTTATCGAAGGGGGTACTTCAACAGGCCATTGTGTTGCGTCACGAAGGAAGAAGCATCGGAGGTCCTCAAATAAGCGCACGATCCAGCACACATAGAAGGGGCCAAGTTGTATGATCAGTTGATGACGTTGGGGTATTATTGGCCAACGATGGAGAAAGACTTTACTGAGTTCATTCGAAAATGCAAAGCTTGCCAACTTCATGGAAATATGATCCATGCCCCATCGGTGGACTTACACTCTCTGTCAACACCCTATCCATTTCATACTTGGGTGTTTGACCTAGTGGGGGCAATACATTCTTCTTTGAGAGGCAAGATATGGATACTGGTAGCAATAGAGTGTTTTACAAAATGGGTCGAAGCGATACCACTCAGAAGAGCAACGACTGGGGTGGTGAGCAACTTCATCAGAGAATACATCATTTTCCGTTTTGGGATCCCAAAGGTTATTCTTTCAGATAACGGGACTCCTTTCGTCAATTTCGAAGTAACAATGCTCACAGACAAGTACTCCATTATTCATCACACCTCAACGGTGGCAGACCCAAAGGGAAATGGTCAGGCCGAAGCAACTAACAAAACCTTGGTTAATATTTTGGCCAAGATGATGGAGGACTTTCCAGGGTCATGGGATGACAAGATACCAGCTGTTTTATGGGCCTATCGAACAACCAAGCGAAAACCCACAGGATACACGCCGTTCTCTCTTATTTATGGGGCTGAGGCAATCCTTCCAGTAGAGTTGGAAGTTCCCTCTGCTCGTTATGCCTTGCGAAGTAGCATGCTCCCTCATAGTAGACACGTACAGTTGGAAGCGTTGGATGAACACAGAGATAATTCGATGCAACACTTTCAAATATATACGAAATAACTCTCCAGGGCCTATGACAACTTGGTGAGACCAAGGAAGTTCGTGGAGGGAGACCTCGTATTGAAAGCAGCAGTGAATCACATCAGGGGACTTCCTCTACCAAAGTTTGCAGCCAACTGGGAGGGACCTTTCGTTGTGACGGAAGCTCATGACTCAGGTTATTGTTTAATTTCGAAGTTAGAGGAAGACGAGCCATTTAAGATTAACAATAAATGGATGAAGGTTTATCATGTGTAAACAATCAAGTTCGAACCAATGTTATGACTGGCTATTGTTATAAATATACAAGTTTTGGGTTATAATTTGAACATAATGAAAGAATTACAGAAATATAGAACTCTATAGCATACAACAACAGCCACAACACACGAAGGGATTGAAAAGTATATTCTTCATTCATAAGCAATAGAGCATTACAAAATTTGTTTTGGGAACTACCGCCCAAGAATTACATAGATAAGAGTAGATGGAGGATCTGTATACAAGAGGCAACTAGTCTAAAAGAAATGATAAATCTGAGGAAGAGAAAAAATCTCCAGGAAGGCCGGAAGAAGCTATTGTGAAAGACTGTTGGGCGTAAATAGAAACCTCCAGCCTCGTTTGCACTTGTGTACGTTTGCTGAGGAGTCTCTCGCATTTTAGTTTGACCAGACACAAAGCTTCTTCGGCATCCTGTACCTCTTAATCCACTGCTTCCAAAAGGGGTGCCAATGCGACTAACCTAGCTTCCTCAGCTTGCTGGTCCTCCTGGTGCTTTCGTAACACTTCCCTATGGACGATCAGTTACTGGTTCTTCAAAGTCTTCAAATGTGTTATAAGACAGTCAAAACGGAAGCCATCGCGCTCCAGTACCCTCAGGAAACCCAGAAATTGGTTAAGTAGGGATCGGGTAACGCTTGCAGTGGGAGTACCGACAATTTCAACAACAACGATCGCCATGCCTTGAAGTCTGTGACTCATCACATGAATATTGGAACATAGGCAGGCTGATGTGAAGGTCTCGGGGTGACGATTCACCAGTTGTTCAATCACCAAGCGATGATTGACAGGCATTTGAGGAGACTTCCGAAGCACCACCAGGCAGAAAGTGTGAGGAGCCAAGTCAGGAAGAGGAAGTTCTCACCCAGATTCGCTCTCTACGGAAGCACCACTCGTGGAACCGTGATCATCATGACCAGAATTTTTTGAAGAAGCAGGTTCCTGATGGGGGGAGGCCACAGGCGAAAGAACTGGGGGAGAATTTTCTCGAGCATCCTGAAAAGAGATAGAGGGTATGATGAGTTTATAAAAAATCTTAACAAGCATTCTCGTTGTTAAGTCACCGTTATAAGGTGGAGTTTATGAAAAATCTTAACAAATGTTTTCATTGTTAAGTCACCGATATAAGGTGGAGTTTACTAAAAATCTTAACAAGCATTTTCGTTGTTAAGTCACCGTTGTATGGTGGAGTTTATGAAAAACCTTAACAAGACTTAACGAAAAATAGCTCAGTCGCTGCAGGGGCAAGAACGTGAACCAGTGTGGTAGTCGTAGGGACAGGAACTGTTGGGGGCGAGATCATTGCCTCAGAAGCCACAACGGGGTCCCTGCTCGCAGAAGCCCCAACACTTGGAAAAACTCCCTCACCTACATAAGGCACTAGGGCCAGCATGGCGGGTTCGTCGAGAGAAGATGACGGGCTCCCAAATAAAGACCCAACACAAAGGAGTGTAGAAGCACCATTATGCTGGATAGAAGAACCAACATAGGCCTTGATTGCAGTAGAACCACCAAGATAACTAGGTGGTACAAGATCAGGAGAAAACTGTGACATGAGGGCAAGTGTTAGAAAAGAAGAATAAGCACAGAAAACATGAAAAAGTATCTCCACATACTACTTACCTCGGTTATGGTGTTAAAGAGGGGAATGGAAGTCAGAGGTCTCATCAGCATCGTTGGAAGAAGAACGCCTGCTAACAATGAGGATATTTGAACCTGAGGCACTTAAAACATCTCAGGGTTCAGCAAGTCAAATAAAGAAAAGAGTGGGAACGAACAGACGCTAACAAAGGGTTATTTTGTAGAAGAAATAATACCTCGGGCTCACTTTCATTAACAAGAACAATGGGCAGAGGAACCTCAGGTGATGTATGTAATTCAGAGGGAACTGAGAGTGTTGTCTCGGGCTGCGTTACCTCTGGCAGCAAAGGGGCACCCGCAGGCTCAACAACATCACCCCCCTCAGTAACTTCCCTCACATGTCGGGAGGCTGAACGACGAGAATAGGTAAGCCCCCTCATGGGGGAACGGGGAGGAGTCACATTGGCACGAGAAACAGCGAAATTTCCCCCCACGAAAGGGCTCATGGGAGGACTAGGGGGTCTGGTCTTTCCATTTCAACTCCCTACACCACAGTTATCAAGAAAAAATAAGCAAATACAGTCGTCGTTAAGCAAAGAAGGGAACGAATAAATTAAGCATACATACCTCGGATTCATAAGGGCAACGAGAAGACAGGACCACAGGCGAAGAAGGAGTAACAGCGACAGAAGGGGAAGGAGTGGGATGCACCTCAAAAGTTCGATGCACCTCAAGAGTTCACGTCTTCTGGGACTTGGTACTAAGAGTTTTCTTCCTCGATCCCGTTGCACCAATACCGACCTCTCGAGGAACCCTTGAGCTCTTTCTCCTTCTAGCCGTTGGCTCTGTAGGATCAACCACCACTGTGGAAAAAGCAACGGAAGGAGGAACAACGAAAGCGTGTTGATTATACTCAACATTTATTCGATCTACTTCTTCTTGGGCCTCCCTCCTTAAATGCTCAGCCGTTTCAGCAGACATGGGAGGTGGAACGGAGGCTATGGGAAGGGCTGCCACGGGAGTTTGGGGCTTCTGGGAAATGGACTTTGACTTTGATGCCCCACTCTTGGCCATTTTTGCCTTCTTGGCAGGTGGTTGAGAAGGCCCCTCGTCGATGGTAGCTTCAGTTGAAGGGGCCGCCTTCTTCGGAGCTCCAAGCGCTTTGGGTTTAGGCGTTGCAACTGGGACCATGGGACAAAGTGGAGGAAGCTCAGTGGGAGGTCCTTTGGGGGTTGAACTTAGAGGGAATTCTATCCCAAGTACATAGTTGCCTTTTAGCCCCAACTCTAGGGCAAAAAATGAAGAAACCGGAGGATACACCGGATCTCCCTCAACGAACTCAGTAATTTTAGCTAGTTGCTTCGGCCAGTATCTTGTGGCAAACAAAGGGGTCACGTCCCCCTACCTAGTAATACTGGGAATGGTCACTCGCCCAGCCATAGTGGAGCTTATCCCCCACGCAACGGTGGGAGAAAAAAGAGAGCACGCCTCGCTAAAGGAGACCTTAAGGTTTGACGATTGAAACACTGGACGTGGAGCTCCCTGATCAAACTCAAACTGGCGGCTGCATCGGTTAGGATTATAGTTCTCACTAGTATATCCCCACTCGGTGTAAGAAGGCAGATATCTGGGGGAGAACAAAAGAACCACGGCCAACGAGGGATCCTCGATATCTGGGGAAGGTGCCTGTACCATTCTGGCTTCATGTTGAAAAAATTCACAAGTGTGAAAGAAGACTTCCTCCTGATAAGGACTCATTACAAAGTTCTCAAAACGGTCAATCACAGATATTAACTCCTTTCGACTTTGTGTCCTGTGATAAATAAAGGACCGTGGAGGCAGAATTATTTCCCTCGAGGGAGGACTGTTGGCTTTGACCGCTACGGCAGGAAAGCAAAAGTAAAGGAAGATGGTCAGAAGAACGTTATTGGAAAAATTGGCCAAGTTATAACGACCAAGAGAGCGTTCTATGTCGAACAAAATTCTATCCAGCCAGGTGTAGAGGGATCCCAAGGCAATTGCAGCCAGTGGAAGTTTTATGCCTCAGGCCAAATGAAGGGACATGCTGATAAGGTCCCTTCGGGGTTAGTCGTTGGGTTTGCCCATCAAAAGGAAACGGGAGAGAATCACAAGAATATAGGCAGAAAGTTCCAACTGTGTACCTTGACCAGGAGCATCTGTTAAAGAACTGCCTTCACCAGAACCTTTGAAGAAATAATTAATCAAGGGAGAGAAAGTAGCTTTGTTGGATGAACCAATGCAGCTTTGGCTTATGCGATCCAACTCCAAACGATCGGCAGTCTCTTGGGCATCAAGAGCCTCATCATTGTAGGGCTCGTGACCTGTTTCATCGAGGCCCAAAAGCTCGCACACGTCCTCTAGAGTTATGGTGAACTCTCCCCACGCAGCGATGAAAGTATGAGTAGTAACGTTCCATCGAGAGACTAGGATAAAAAGAGCAGCATTGTTCTTCGAATGAGTGAACTCACCAAACCACTTAGCCCGTTGCAACCCAAGCTTGGTGAGAATATCAGCATAAGAACTTTTTATGTGAGAATTCCAGGCAGCAAAGTGGGCAGGAGAACCTCTTGGCGCTTCGAAGTAAACATGGGACCATGGGAAGTCCCCTCGCTCCAAGCGAAATCATAGAGTCCCCTCTCGGGGAAGAAAGCCCCACTCAAAATAATCCTCGTCTTCGTCACCCAACAGTAAGGCATCGAACTTGGAAGAAAAATACACAGCCTTGTAGGCAACAGCAAAGTCATCACCCTCCCCAAAAATAGGAGAGTGACGATAAAATCTCAGCTGTTCCTAACGGGCAGCATCCAGGGCAGAGGCAGCAGTGGTGGCAGACGGAGCACCAGTAGCAGAGATGGCGGGGTTTCTTGAGGTTTCCATGGAAAACGATGATGAAGACAGCAGAAAAGCTTCACGCAAGGGAGGTTTGAAGAACGAGAATAGAAGACCACGACCATAGGTAGCGGTTTAGAGGATGAGAAGGGAAGAAGGCGAACAAGAAGCTTAAAAACAATGGAGTTTTAGCAACAATGGAGTTTTTGCAAGTTTTTTTCTCTCTCTAAAAAATAAACGAAAGTTTGAAGAAGATAGTAACAGAGTAAAAAAAAGAGAGGGTGAAAGTGTTTTGGATATAACCGTTTGAAAATTTCGGGGTTGTCATTTCAGTCTCCCACCATCAGACGTGCAAGGCCGCCTGCAATTATTTCCAATGAACACGTGGCACCTTGGGAACTGCTTTAACAGTTGAGAAGACTATGCCACGTCATTTATGAAGTGACACCTGGGGAACATAAACCGTCGCCTTCCTATACAAGATTGAGTTTTGGCACCAAAGAAATTTTTGTTAGACATATCTAATAAGACCCCCAACGAAGAAGATGTCCCAACGATTAGAAAAAGCTACGATGTTCTCTCGTCATAAGTCTAGACGATTGATTAGTCATGACTACGGTGCATCGGGCAGAATTTCACTTTTTCCCGAAGAATTTAACGCTCTAGTTCTGAATAAAGGAGAAAAGCCTGAATCTTTTCACACAAAGAAAGGTCCATCGGTTTGAGACATTTCGTGCAGACATTTCTTGTTCCAAAAAATCTCTCCACGAGGGGGTAAATGTGGAGGGGTCTTGGAGGTAATCCTGAGATTAAGGATAATCCCCAATTAGCAACAATGTTGGAGATTAAGCAACCGAGGCAGCTCGAGCGTGACAACTCAGCGAGGCAGCTTGGCGTGGTAGCTCATATTTTAGCTTGTTGTATTAGTCATATTGTATTTTCATTATTGATGACTGTAATCAATAACGGTTGTAATGACGTAACGATAATAAAAAAAGAGTTTGTGTGAGGTCAAACGGTACTTGCGAGAGACCAGGCTTAGCAGGGCCTGGGAGAGCTTTCATGCTCTATCGAGTGACCTCACCGTAGGGAACTTTAGAGGGACTTGGTTTGGAGGATTGAGAAGTTAGGCACCATTGGGGCTTGTCCTGACCATCTTAGATACACCTGGTAAAACACCGAAGGACCCTGACCGTGGAACCTCGCACGGAGCAACTTTGAGTTCCATCGGGCATTGAGTTATGAATCAAACAGCCCTCTACTTAAATGTCACATCTACTGTAGGTGATGCCACTAGCCAGCTAAACAATGTCAGACATGCACTTGAGTAAACCACTGTGGTATTTGGGGCCGTCAGGCAGTTGATAAGCCACCTCTGCGATGACAACCCCCTAACACACAGTGGTTAGGCAAAAGGCATGTCTTGGCATTTAATGTTTATGACGTGGAGACAACTAGTGCCTCGGGCATTTAATATTGTGACATAAAGTATGAGGGATGTATTTTCATAGTTTTAATGACTGAGTTGCCTCGGGGATGGTGTGGGGGGCTATTTAAGGACCCCAACCACCCCTGAGGAGAGGCATGATCTTTTGAGAGTTCAGAAGTTATTACTAGAGATACACATCAGAAAGAGGGATTTATTGCAAGCCAGAGGGTTTATCCCCTCACCATTGTTATTTATTGTAGAGCTTTTAATACTTGACAAAGATTCCTAAGGGTATATGGCGTGTTTTACCTGCCTACCAAGGTGTATCTAGGGTGCTTACTTCTCTCTCCCTCTAGCTAAGCTACTTCTAAGGTTCATTACTATTTCCTGAGTTATACACGAGGGTTTTATGAGTTTAAACCGAGTTCATCTTCATTGGGTCTGTGTTAGTGTGTCCTATCATTAATCTGAAGCTTTGGTCAGGATTAGCTTATCATTACCATACTCAAGTAGGGGTTACGCCTCCATTTTATCTAAAGTACCCTCTTACACCCTTGTCCTCTTCATTCTCTCAGCTGAAGTTTTACATAAAGGGTTGCATTAATTATTTTCGAATGGTATAATTTATTCTTTCTCCTTGCCACCTGGCATCCCTATTATCTTATGTCTTTCTTTTGCATATGACATTGTCATCTTCACTTCTGGAAGTCAAAAATCATTGAAGCATGTTATGTCTTTCATCCAAGATTCTAAAGTCCTATCTGGACAACTACTGAATAGTTCTAAGTGTACTTTTATGATTCCCCCTCACTGTTCATTATCTCGTAGAAGGATTATTGAGAAGAATACTAACTTTACTTTCAAAAATCCACATTTACTATATCTGGGAGTGCCTCTCTATGCATGAAGAAAGAATAATTCACTTTTTAATGGGCTCATTGACAAAATAAAAAAAAAAGACTTGAAGGTTGGTCTTATCAACTACTTAGTCAGGGAGGAAACTCACTCTTCTTAAGCATGTGACTCCATCAATGTTCTATCATTTATTTTCAGATCTAGATCCTCCAATTTCCATTATCAAGACTTTAGAATCCTTATTCTCAAACTTCTTTTGGGTCTCTTCAGAAGGTATTACTAAAAGACACTGGAAGAATTAGAATTTAATTTGTCTTCCGTATGAAGAAGGCGGCCTTGACCTTGAACTCATTCCTGATTTTATAGTAGCTAGTTCATGTAAGCTTTGGTGGAGACTTTTAACAGTGGAATCAACCTGGAGAAGATTTTTTAAGAATAATTATTAGAAGAGATGTTCTCCTCTTAATTCCCCTTTCATTGTTTATTCTTCTCATGTGTGTAAAAGGATGCACAAGGTTTATCAGTGGAATAAATAATGGATTAATGAGGACTCAGACTTCATTTGGTTGGGTAACTCAAATGATCTATTTTCTCTTCAATCATCTTGGAACATCTTCAGACAAAAAACTTGTATTCAATTATCCGTTAAATCTATATGGAATCATATAATTCCATCCAAAGTATCCATTTTCTTAAGGAAGTTTCTTCATCACATTGTGCCTACAGATGATGTGATTGATATTCCCATTATTTCAGTGTGTCAATGTTGTAATATCCATCATCAGGATTCAATTGATCATATTTTTTGCAAGGAGAGGTGGCAATCTCAAGATGAAATTATTTCAAAGGCCTTATTGGGATTAACACTTAATCTACTACAATTAGAGGATAACTTATTTCATGGTGGATCAAAGCTAAAGGAAATGGATTAATCTCCACTTTTCTTATCATTATCCCTTGTTTTATCACATGGGAGCTCTGAAAGGAAGAAATAGGTCTAAATTTGATGATATTTCTATGAAGACTGATTTAATAATCTCTAATATAAATCATGGTATTAGTGATTTGTTTTTAGATTTTCCTTTTATAGGTGTAAATCTAGATTAGATCTTGAGTTTGTCAAAGATTTCAAAATTCTCTGTTTCTATTTTTCTCCACCTGAATAAAAATATTCTTTCCTTAAAAAAAGTAACTAAATTGTTTAAGATATTTGTATATTATAATGTTGGGACTTGACCATCCCAAATATTAGAATATATTGGTTACACCCACCATTAATTCCATAGATCTTATCACGGAGTTCATATATAATCTCATCCACTTTGTTTGGATTATCGGTATAACTTTCCTTCATGAGATAAATAGAACCAGACTACCTTGATCCTCAGGTTATGAACCTCCATCCATTATCCAATAGTACATCTTCCTTCATATAATTGATTATGGGGTCCATCCAGTTAGGTGTTTTATTTATTGGCATTGCCTAGATGACTTATCTCTCCTTAGATGTTCTTGACCAAGCCAAATATTCAACTTGAATGGCCCACTTGAGGATGGAGTTTACTTCTAAGGCCAAGGTGTGTCAAGAATCCACATGACTATTTTTTACTCGGGGGAACTATTACCAAATCCCATGCCTTTGAATAAGTTGACATGCCTTCGTCTCTTGAGTTGTACTCCCCCAATATCTTATTGGAGAATAGCCTTGATTCGCAAAATATTTCCATGTGGGTGGCCCCCAATAACAATATTTTCCTTAGTCCATCGACAACTACCGCACATTATTCTTCATTATTGGAGGCTTAAAAATTGAGTCGAATGTCTTGTTCAATAATTGATATGTTAAGAGTAATCAAAGTATCCCTACTCCTGATCCTTTGGAATTAAATACTAGATCCACAAATAGCATCCTCCTATCAACTTCATCTAGTTTCCTCCCATAATTCTGATCATTACTCGATTTATCATTGTTAGTTATATAGGGATTAGATTGAAGGTTTGTAGGTGCCAATTATGATACAAAATTAGCTAAGACTTTCCCATAATTAACGTCCTAGGATGATAATGAATATTAAACCTTCTTAGTACCACTAACTACTTAGACATGTGTCTAAAGGCCGACCTTCAATAAGACTGTTATAATCAGTAATTAGGTCAGCACTACAATATGATGTCCTTTACAATAGTGATTTAGTTCTCATGACATAATTATCAATGATTATGAAATCTTCTCGAGAGGAATGTACCTTTATTTTGCATCTATTAGTGTCTTGATGAGATACTAGACATGGGATTTTTATTTCGTTTCTTCAAGACGGAGGTTAAACTAACTTCATGTTAGATACAAATATGTATAAGTACAGGGTTTACCTTTGATCGAGGACTACTTATATAGGTGGCATTACCATGTAATTATTTATGTCCTTCAGAGAAATTGAGAACTCATCGCTTTATAAATCTTTCCTTTGTTTCCCCAACACCTAAAAAAATTATGGTCAGCACTTAAAATACTCAAAGATGAATTGAATGAGGGAAAAGAGAATACATGTGAGCTCTTGGACCTTTCTCATTTTGGTCGATAAGTGAATGGTTCGTAAGGCCTCAATATGTTTGGGGTTGGACTCAATCTCTTTTTAGCTGACTAAGTTCCCTAGGAACTTACCCAATCGGACCCTAAAGGATCATTTGGATGAATTTAGATTCATGCGATAGTTCCTGAGGATTTCAAAAGTATACCTAAGGTTAAGGATATGGTATTTTCAAACTTTTTCTTTCTTTATATACCTTCATGGTATTGTCCAGCTGTTCTCTAAACATTTTTGTCATTAGTTGCTAGAAATTTTCCTATGCATTCTTTAAACTAAAAAGAAAACTGTATAAAATGTAACCCTAGTGTGATGATGAACAACGCCTTCTCCGGGTTGTGGCCAAATTAGGTCATCTGATGGTATCCTGGGTACCCATCTAAAAAACTCATTCATAAATGGTTCATTGAAGCATCGACCAACTAATTTGTTTTGGGAATAAGAAAATTGTCTTTGGAGCATGCCTTGTTCAAATTAGTGAATTATATTCAAACTCTCTGTAACACCCAGCATAATTAATTACTGGGTGATCAGTCCTTAATTAATTAATTTCAGAATACCACGTTGGTTCAGATAATGCATCACTGTCGAGAACTCAAATTTTATTTTAATAAAACTAACCACCTAATATTTAAAAAGGGTGATGTCCAAATTTTATTTTGTTATTAATTACTACTAAAAGAGTACCAACAAATACCATACATCACTGTAAAATAAGTAAAGTCCGACTGAAGTAAAATAAATGGATGGAGTAAACATCTCCAAATACAATCCCATACAATAAATCCAAATAAAGAAATCAAATCTAAGAGAGAATTTAAAACGACTAAATCTCTTAAAGTAAACATAAGTAAGGACGACATGTTCAACATTATGAATAACTGAAAAGGAATGAATGAGCTGAGTCGTCTACTAGCAAAATTCATGTAGCTTCCACAGCAGATACAACACGGCAACTGAATATAGTCTCCTAAGGATGGTGTCCCTGTGGTTGGGTACGTAAAATAATGGAATAATAGAAAGATATACAGAAAAACGAAGAGCCCGAGTTGAAAATAGTTTAAAATTGCAAGTGCTTAAATTATTTCAATTAACACAACTATTCTTCAAGTTAACTTAGCGTACTCACTTGAGATACTCACCCCTCGATTTAGTGTGCACGTCTAACGAGCCTAGCTACCCATACTAGTCATGATACCCTGACTGACTACTAAGTGTATAATTTTATGGTTGAAAGTCTCACCAAATAACTCAAAGCCAACGTACTTATGATTTCGATATAGATTTAGAATTACTTTAGTTTATTCTCGTATTTTTCTAAATGCTCAACTGATAATACCATAAGTGAACATAAAAATATAGCGTCATCAACATAAGATACCAAACATGATTCCAGTATACACATATTATTCACTTTATGTATACATAATAATCTGTATAAATATAGCAATATTGCACCCTTGGCTGAGAAACCCTTAGTGCTATGCATACTCGGCTATCTAGTCCATTTGCAAAGCTCACGCATAGAGGACAACAGGTTCAATCTCTCGAGAACTAATAAAAACATAAACACCTAATGGAGGGGACCATAGTCCTAAGCCGATGGGCTACGCACATACCTGCGCACCCATACGACCGTCGTCACTATCATTCTCACTGATAGCCCGTACCTAGATTCCATGCTCTAGTGGTACGACTCTAACTCCCGCGAAAGCACACAGGATCCGGTTGTCCACAACACGTTAACCTCCGTTCGATAGCCAGTATCTAGGTATGTCATACACATAATACATTTAACAATAAGCATGCACACAACTTATATAAAATTCATTAGAGTTCCCACAGTCTAGTATTGGCAGTACGTATATTATATCTCGTATTATAACCTGTACTATACTGTACCTTGTATTTTTGCACCTCCTTAATTCTATGGACTTTATACCTTCTTAGGGTTGACATATTCTCCCCTCACTATTAATTATTAATATAAGTCACTCGATGATTATACTAGTTTAACACTCATTTAAATAAGCCTACGGGAAGTTCGAATCAAAATCGGCCTAAAAAAGACCATTCTAGAATCTCGTTAGAAGACCCAGAAATCTCATTCGAATAAGGTCGTTCGAACGAGTGTCGTTCGAACTAAGGTACTTCGAACGAACTATCAATCTCGTTAGAAGGGCTACTGGAGTCTCGTTAGAAGTCTCGTTCAAACGACCTGGGCTCGACTTCTAACGAAATTGTCGAAGTTGCCTTGTTCGTCTCCAAAGTTCATTTTTCCAGATTTTATCCACTCAAATTTCAACCTAAATCCATTCTAACTCAATTGCAAGGTTTCCAAACTAATATACGTCACCCTAGAACACTTCTTTGCATATTTATTGGGGTCAAATCCTTCTAATCATCATGTAATTTTAATAAATTGCTAATTTTTTTTACCATAAACCATAGTAACATGAACTCAGAATTATTTGTCTATAAAACTCCATTTTTATTCCGTGATTAACATCTAATTCACCAAATTTTACATTCCTATTAAGGGGAAAATCCTCTACATGCAAACCCCCATCAGATTTCTAAATTTCTTACGCGATCTCATCATAGTTAAACCCAATTTGATATTTGTCGTTCTAAAACCTCAACATACGTTAACAAGAGTAATAATTGCTAAGAGAAGAGCAAGATAATCACTTGCTTTAAAAATAAACTTCTGATTCGCGGATTGAAATTAATATAGGAACGATCCTCCTGACACGATCTACGCGCTGGTGTACTTTTTTTTGTGAAATGTTGAGTTCTTGGCTTAGGGCTCTAATGGAGTCTCCTTCTTCTTCCTTAGTTCTCTCTCTTTTTTCCTCTCTTTTCACGTAGGTTGAAACTGACGACTAGTAACCCCAAATTCCTTTTAATTAAACCTAATTTTCGTCCATATAATTACCCCAAAATTCCAAAACCTAAATATCCCTCCGGGGTGTCGTTTTGGGCTAAAAAGTCCCGGACTCTAATTTAAATACCCGAGTAGTATTTTTTGACTATTTGGACCCTTCCGGACACTCTGGCTCACTCAAAATAATCATCCGAGTTATACAAAAATATTTTACCTTTTAAACCCCCACATACATACTAGTGGCGCGACTCATACGCGTCCCAAATATTTATAACGTAACTGTCGTGCATCTCATTCCCGGACATACTATTTTTTCAATAATTACTAACTCTCATCCCGCTAGTGATTATTATCATAAAATCGGATTAATCACAATTTAAATTTTCTCCCTTTAATTTAATTAATCACCATTTTCCATAAAAATTATTATGTGTAAAAGTACGGGGTATTACATACTTCCCCCTATTAACAGAATTTCATCCTGAAATTCGGAAAAGAATATATATATATACCTGGTAAGAACAACTCTGGATAACATTCATGCATGTCATCCTCACGCTCCCAAGTTAATTCCTCAACATTATGGTGCCGCCACTGAACACGTACTACTGGTACTACTTTCGACCTCAACTTCCTCTCGCTACGGTCTAAGATTGCAACCGACTCCTCCTAGTAGGAGCTATCAGACTGTAAATCTATCTCCTCTAACGGAATGTGAGTATAGTCCAAATCATCTCGAAGAAATATCCTCAGTGACGAGATATGAAACACATTATGGACTCTATGCAAGTGCTCTAGTAACCCGAGTCTATAAGCAACTGGCCCAATCCTCTCGATAATGGAGAATGGCGCTACATAACTAGGCGCCAAATTTCCCTTCTTCCTAAAGTGCATAACTCCCTTCATAAGAGACACCCAAAGTAACACCTGATCCCCAATATTAAAGTCTCGAAAGTAACGTTTGGCATCAGCGTAACTCTTCTACCGATCCTGAGCAACTCGAATATGGCTCCGTATTAACTTTATCCTTGTCGAAGTATCTTGAATCACCTCCGGACCCAGTAACTTGTTGTCCCCCACCTCTAGCCAACATGCTGGGGAACGACAAGGTCTACCATATAGGGCCTCGAATAGAGCCATACCGATAGTAAATTGGTAGGAGTTGTTATAGGCAAACTCTACCAGTGGAAGTTACTGCTCCCAACTTCCGCTAAAATTAATGATGCGCATCAGTAACATGTCCTCCAATAACTGATTCGTCCGCTCTGTCTGACCATCCGTCTGTAGGTGGTAGGTTGTGGTCAGCCGCAACTCCGTACCCAACGCCTCCTGAAAACTTTCCTAAAATTAAGAAACGAACACCTTATCTGTCAGACACAATATTGAGAGGCACTCTATGGAGTCTAACTATCTCTGCTATAAATAACTAGGCATACTGTCCCGCGGTGTAGTCTATCTTGGCTGGGAGAAAGTGGGCTACCTTGGTCAACCGATCCACTACCACCCATATCGAGTCATGACCCCTCTACGATGTAGGTAGTCCCGTGATGAAGTCCATGGAAATTCTCTCCCATTTCCATATAGGAATCTCTAATGAATGTAGAAGTCCCGTCGGCCTCTAATGGTCCACCTTTACTAATTGACAAGTGGCACATTTCGAGACGAATTCGGCAATATCCTTCTTCATTCCACTCCACCAATATTGTCTACGCATGTCCTGGTACATCTTATCCCCGTCGGGATGCATTACAAATCGGGAATCGTGTGACTCTGTCATCACCTTGTATCGCAAATCTTCACCCTCGGGAATAACCAATCTCCCAGTAAAATGTAGGCCCCCATCTGAACCCACGGTGTAAGACTCAGCCCCCTCGACTTGAAGCTTCATTATCTGACTTTGGCAGAACGGATAATCTGCCTGAGCCTGTACTACTCTCGTAATAATCTGCGGAATAATCATCATTGAAGACATAAATGATTGAGCCACCGCATCCTGATTCCCTAACTCCTTCCATTTCTCTTTCCACACCTCGACCACCTCACCAACTGGCGTATGGCTCAACACGTATGCTACCACATTAGACTCCCCCGGGTGGTATTGGATATCAAATTGATAATCCTTCATGAACTCAAGCCACCGACGTTGACGCATATTTAATTCCTTCTGCGTGAAGAGGTAGTGTAGTGATTTATGGTCCGTGAATATGCAAAATTTCTCCCCTAGGAGGCAGTGTCTCCAAATCCGAAGTGCGAACACGACTGCTGCTAACTCCAAGTCATGGGTGGGGTACTTCCTCTCGTGAGGCTTAAGCTTATGGGAGGCATAAGCTATAGCCTAATCTTCCTGCTGAAGTACACCTCCAAGTCCTAATAAGGACGCATCAGTGTAGACTAGATACTCCACTCCTAGCCTGGGTAATGCTAACACTGGTGCTGAGGTTAATTTATCTTTCAACTCATCGAAGGCTAACTAACAGGCGTCACTCCAGATAAATGGCACCCCTTTGCGAGTCAAGTGCATTAACGAACCCTCTATCTTTGAAAACCCTCGAATGAACCTCCTGTAGTATTCGGCTAAACCCAAGAAACTGCGTATCTCGATCGGTGTCGTGGGTTGTCCCCACTCCATCACCGTTGACACCTTCCCTGGATCCACGGATATCCCTTTATCGGAGATTATATGCCCGAAAAACTGTACCTCCTTTAGCCAAAACCCACATTTCTCATATTTTACGTACAACTCATGTTGGCGCAGTGTCTGCAAAACCTGCCTCAAGTGCTCGGCTTGATCCTCCTCGGTCTGTGAGTAAACCAGAATGTCATATATGAATACGATGACGAACTGATCCAGTAACTCTCTTAACACCCTGTTCATCAAGTCCATGAATACGGCTGGGGCATTGGTTAGTCTGAAAGGCATAACCCTAGATTCATAGGAACTATATCTTGTCAGGAAAGCAGTCTTTTACACGTCATGTTCCCTGATACATAGCTGATGGTACCCCGATCTCAAATCAATCTTCAAGAAGAAAGTCGCTCCTCTTAATTGGTCGAATAAGTCATCGATTCTAGGCAACGGATATTTATCATGTATCATGACTTTATTCAATTCCTGATAATCAACACATAATCTCAACGATCCATGCCTCTTCTTAAAAAATAGTATTGGAGCACCCCACGGTGAAGTACTCCTATGAATAAAACCCTGTCCCAACAACGGCTCAATATGGTCATGCAACTCCCTCATCTCTGCTGGAGCCATATGGTAAGGTGTGCGAGCTATCGGTCGAGTATCTGGCGCTAAATCAATGACGAAGTCTATCTCTCTACTCGGTGTTAACCCCAAAATCTACTGAAACACATCGTCAAACTCTCGAACTAAAGGAATCGAATCAAGCGGTACCACAACCTCCGTAGAGGTCTCCTCCTCTATATAGTATAAATGCGTGGACGATCCTCCCTCAGAGCGAGGCATCGCCACCAGGAACATATCCTGCCGGGTATGACAAAACTATACTCTTACTATAACAGTCAATCATGGCCCTATACCTGACAAGTCAATCCATGCCCACAATCGCATCATACTCGAACATATATAATACAAGCATGTCAACAGGTAAGATAAACCTCCCAATCTCTATACCTACTACCTAGTAAATAAAAGAAATAACGAAACCCCTACTCAACAGCGAATCCACACAAGTGGTCGTACCCTCTGTTGTATCAAATAACCCCGTAGTATGTGCAAACCCAGTGGCAATAAAGTAGTGTTTGGCTCCCGTGTCAAATAAAATGTGCCCTAAAGTCCCCTAGATAGAAAACATATCCACAATTGCTGGTGGGTCCTGTTTGACTGCGACCTGGTGCATATTATAAACTCATCCATACTGAAGCTGCCCTTGTTAAACTGGGGTGGATGGGATGGATGGCAATGATGCCATCTGTGGAGGGGAGGGCTGCGGGAAATAATGGTCTCTGAGGTTCCTGACGGAAACCCTGCTGCTGCTGCTGGACCCTACCCTTCGGAGGGCAGTCTTGGCATTTGTGGCCAGAGTTGCCATACGTGAAATACATCCCTGGGAAAGGTCCTCCCCTCTGTCCTTGTTGCTGTCCCCGGCCCTGATGGTCGTTACCACCCCTCCCTTAGCCATTCTGGCCTTGCTGAAACTACTAATGGCCCTGCTGGCCCTGATGGCTGTGTTGGCCCTAATGGTCATGTCGAAAGCCTCCTTGCCCATGTCTAAAACCTCCTGACCTGAAACTCTTAGGATCCCCTTATTGGGAACCCTTATCATTGTGCCTATGGTGGACCTGAATTGTCTGTGCCCCACCGACACCATTTCCTCCTGACCTACCTTGCTGGCTGGTCTCTCCTACCTTCTTAACCTCGGACAAGTGAAAGCGGTGGTCCTGAAAATGGAGTAGTGCTGCGCTAACCATATCTGAATAGGAGTCCAGGGAGAGATTGCCTATTAAATGTTGGCAGATCCTCCATATCAACCCATCCATGAAGCGCTGAATCTTTATCTCGTTGGTCGAAATCTCACTCGTCTCAATGCTGAGCAGATTAGTAAACTCTGCCTCGTATTCTTCCACGGTCCTTCCCTCCTGCTTCAGATTTGCTAACTTTCGACTCATCTTTGTCTGGACAGCCGAAGGAAAATACTTACGATCAAACCGCACCCAAAAGTCTCAAATACTGAGTATGTTTCTCTCCTCAGCGGTGGTGATGGACTCCCACCACTGCAGTGTTGCCCCCACTAGTTTGAATGTGGCCAAAATCAGAGTCTGTACTTCCTTGCACTCGTGCATCCTCAAATGCCTTTGAATATCCTTTTTCCATTGGCTTGCTACGACTACATCGGAGCTCCATGAAAACTCTGAAGGAAGCGCCTTCTAGAAAGCATCCCTAATATGTTCCCAAGCAGACGGGAAAACCTGGGCCTGAACTAGAGCCACACCGGTGCCTGAGGTGGTGCATGTTGCACTATGGCCAAAGCAGCGTTGACCGCCTGAGCTACAATGGCTTCCACTTCAGCGGCATTCATCATACCCTAAGCAGGAGCAGGCTGAGCCTCTGGATGGGCTTCCCTGGGAACTCTTTGTGCATGTTTTGGAGGCATCTGAAAAGAGAGAAAAGTTTCATAAGTCTACAATCATATTCTCAAATTAGCAGAAGAACGTAAAACGTATGAAGAGTACAACAATCCTAAAATAGAGGGCTTTATATCAAAGGATGCTATGCGAAAACATAATAAGCCATACAGATCCTAAGGACACTAGAACCTGGATCTGACACCACCTGTGACACCCTGCCTAATTAATTATCGGGTGATCAATCCTTAATTAATTAATTTCAGAATATCACATTGGTTCAAATAATGCATCACTGTCGAGAACTCAAATTTTATTTTAATAAAACTAACCACCTAGTATTTAAAAAGGGTGATGTCCAAATTTTATGTTGTCATTAATTACTACTAAGAGAATACCAACAAATACCATGCATCACAGTAAAATAAGTAAAGTCTGACTGAAGTAAAATAAATGGATGGAGTAAATATCTCCAAATACAATCTCATACAATAAATCCAAATAAAGAAATTAAATCTACGAGAGAATTTAAAATGACTAAATCTCTGAAAGTAAGCATAAGTATGGACGACATGTCCAACATAATGAATAACTGAAAAGGAATGAATGAGCTGAGTCATCTACTAGCAAAATTCCTACAGCTTCCACAGCAGCTACAACACGACAACTGAATATAGTCTCCTAAGGATGGTGTCCCTGTGGCTGGGCACCTAAAATAATATAACAATAGAAAGATATACAGAAAAATGGGTCAGAGCCCGAGTTGAAAATAGTTTAAAATAGCAAGTGCTTAAATTGATTCAATTAGCACAATTATTCTTCAAGTTAACTTAGCGTACTCACTTGAGATACTCACCCCTCGATCTAGTGTTCACGTCTAACGAGCCTAGCTACCTAAACTAGTCATGATACCTTGACTGACTACTAAGTGTATAATTTTATGGTTGAAAGTCTCCCCAAATAACTCAAAGCCGACATACTTATGATTTCGATATAGATTTAGGATTACTTTAGTTTATTCACGTATTCTTCTAAATGCTCAACTGATAATACCATAAGTGAACATAAAAATATAGCGTCATCAACATAAGATACCAAACATGATTCGAGTATACACACATTATTCACTATATGTATACATAATAATCTATATAAATATAAGAATATTTCACCCTTGGTTGAGAAACCCTTAGTGCTACGCATACTCGGCTATCTAGTCCATTTTCAAAGCTCACGCATAGAGGACAATAGGTTCAATCTCTCGAGAACCAATAAAAAAATAAACACCTATTGGAGGCGAACATAGTGCCAAGACGATGGGCTACGCACATACCTGCGCACCCATACGACCGTCATCACTATCATTCTCACTGATATCCCGTACCTAAATTTCATGCTCTAGTGGTACGAATCTAAATCCCTCGAAAGTACACAAGATCCGTTTGTCCACAATGCGTTAACCTCCGTTCGATAGCCAATAGCTAGGTATGTCATCCACATAATACTTTTAACAATAAGCATGCACACAACTTATATAAAATTCATTAGCTTTACCACAGTCTAGTATTGGCAGTACGTATATTATATCTCATATTATAACCCGTACTTAATTTGTGTATACTCTACCTTGTAATTTTGCACCGCCTTAATTCTATGGACTTTATACCTTCCGAGGTTCGACATATTCTCCGCTCACTATTAATTATTAATATAATTCACTCGATGATCATACTAGTTTAACACTCCTTTAAATAAGCCTACGGGAAGTTCGAATCAAAATCAGCCTAAAAATGACCATTATGTAACCTCGTTAGAAGACCCAGAAATCTCGTTCGAACGAGGTCATTCGAACGAGTGTCATTCGAACGAAGGTGCTTCTAACGAACTACAAAACTCGTTATAAGTCTCGTTCGAACGAGGTCGTTCGAACGACCTGGGCTCGACTTCTAACGAAATTTTTGAAGTTTCCCAGTTCGTCTCCAAAGTTCGTTTTTCCAGATTTTCTCCACTCAAATTTCAACCTAAATCTATTCCAACTCAATTTCAAGGTTTCCAAACTACTCTACATCACCCTAGAACACTTCTTAGCATAGTTATTGGTGTCAAATCCTTCTAAACATCATGCAATTTTAATAAATTCCTAACTTTGTTTACCATAAACCATATTAACATAAACTCAGAATTATTTGTCTATAAAATTCCATTTTTATTCCGTGATTAACATCTAATTCACCAAATTTTACATTCCTATTAACGGGAAAATCCTCTACATGAAACCCCCATCAGATTTCTAAATTTCTTACGCGATCTCATCATAGTTAAACCTAATTTGATAATTGTCATTCTAAAACCTCAACATATGTTAACAAGAGTAATAATTTCTAAGAGAAGAGCAAGATAATAACTTGCTTTGAAAATGAACTTCTGATTCGCGGATTGAAATTGGTATAGGAACGATCCTCCTGACACGATCTACGCGTTGGTGTACTTTTTGTTGTGAAAGGTTGAGTTTTTGTCTTAGGTATCTAATGGATTCTCCTTCTTCTTCCTTGGTTCTCTCTCTCTTTTCCTCTCTTTTCACGTAGGTTGAAACTGACGACTACTAACCCCAAATGTCTTTTAATTAAAACTAATTTTCGTCCATATAATTACCCAAAAATTCCAAAAGACCAAAATATCCCTCCGGGGTATCGTTTTGGGCTAAAAAGTTTCGGACTCAAATTTAAATACATGAGTTGTGTTTTTTGACTATTTCGACCTTTTTGGACACTCTGGCGCACTCAAAATAGTCATCCGAGTTATACAAATATAGTTTACCTTTTAAACCTCCACATAAATACTAGTGGCGCGACTCATACGCGTCCCAAATATTTATAGCGTAACTGTCGTGCATCTCATTCCCGGCCATACTATTATTTCAATAATTACTAACTCATATCCCGCTTGTGGTTATTATCATAAAATCGAATTAATTAACATTTAAATTTTCTCCCTTTAATTTAATTAATCCCCATTTTCCATAAAAATTATTATGCATAAAAGTACGGGGTATTACACTCTCCATTTTTCATTATTGTAGGGATTTAACTTATAGTATGGACCTTGTATCCCCAAGTTCCCTTACCACCTCTTCAACTACCCTACCTTTCTTAAATGCAATTTTACAGGCCTTTTGAACGACTGATGGACAAGATGAATCTATATGAAACTTATGACGCAGAACTTCTGGTATGATTTTGGTCACATTTTAGGGTTTTCATGCGAACATATCTTGGTTCCCTTAAAAATTTATTAGTTTCTTCTTTTTTTTATTGGTGAGGAAACAACCGATGAGGGTCTCTATCTTTTGGCGATCAGGATCAAAATTTGTTACTAATTTTAGGGGACATCCCCCTCTTAGATATTTCTTATTACACCTTTTTCTCCTTATACTACTTTGTCCCGATTGTCGCAATAAAGCATTACAGAGCAAATGACTGATTTCCCCATATCTCCATTGCCCCTAGTCGACCATGTATTTGAGATTTTGGTGGTAGATGGAAGGTACGACCTTCATAGTGTGCACCCATTATCTCCCAAGTATGGTTTTCATGGTGAGTCAATGTCTACAACTATGAACTCTATCAAATTAGATACCCATCTACTCACAAAGCATCACGACCTTTCCTATGGGCAAAGTCATTTTCCCAGGAAATTCGACTAATGGCATGGTGACCTCTTGAAATCTTATATACAAATGTTTAACTTATTGAATAGTGTAAGGTACATGAACTCAAATGAGTTTTCTTAGTCAACAAAAACCTTGTCGACATTCGAGTTGGAAATTAGGGGGAAATTAACTACTGCGTCATGGTGGGTGGTTCTTACTCCTATCAAGTCCTCCTCTATGAAGATGATGTGCTTTGTGTAATACACCTCTTCAATTCATCAGTGCTTAACAATAATGGTCTTGCACATATTAATTAGGAAATCTACATCACATCAAACACCTTCTTCATATCCATCTCCATTTTATTCCACTTAAGTTGATCGAGGTTGAAGGCCCCATAGATCATAACAAACATGTTTCATTTATCTATGTCATTTAAGAATTTTTTTTGTCACTAATAAGTCATAACCTTATCTTTTCTTTGCCTATACTCAATGTAGTCTCCCAGGTGTACGACTTGGACCAACTCTTTTAAATGAGATTTTAAAGCCTTGCAGTTTTAGGTATGTGGTATTAATCACCTGATAGGATTATGATATCATCCATTTCTATGTTCTTCTTGGTATTATTTTTCTTCCCCCCTCCCTTCCTAGAGGCAAGCTCTGTGGCTCCACTACCATTCACGTTTGATTTGGGACCATTCTGTTTAGTGAAGAAGATGACATCCTTTACCTTGGTGTATTTCTTGATCCTGGACATATAGTCATACATAATACCCTATATTTTTTTAGAGCATTTCATTAATTGTTAAATTCCTTATAAGATATTGATATTTTCATATGACATGCGTTATATCATTTTATGATTTGAGATGTTGGAATTTTGATATGTTATTCAGTAGATTATGATGTGACCGTGAGATGTTCCATATGTTGTATTACATAATTAAGTTACATGTTAATTGTATTGTATTTCAATAGATACTAGCAAACCCATGTCAAACTATTATGATAAATAATTAAGTGAATTAGTATTATTGGAGGTTATGGAATGGTCAGGAGCTAGGTGTTGGAGGTTTTCTTATTTGGATTACTCCCTCGGTATAGGGTTCCACCGATCTGAAAGTAGGTTCTTATAATACCTATTCACATTGTAATTAAGAGTTACATTTAAGCTACGCGTATTAGATAATCAGTTAATTTAACAATATAAGTAATTAACTTAATAAGATGATTGACTTGTGAAACATGTAAACTTAAGGCTCATTAGATGTTAAGAAATTTCGATTTGAGCTTATTATAGTGGAATTTTAGTCCGTTGGGTTAGTATATGAATTGGTCCAAGTTTTAGTCCATCTGGAACATGTTTTGGGCCTTTTATTTTAGGGCCTAAGCCTAAATTTGGGATTACTTATTTCATATAACCTTTTTCTTAACCTAATTATCATAACACATACTGGGAGAGGCCTAGTTGTTAAGGAAGATAAGGATGAAACCCTATCTTGAAGATTAGGAAATTTAGATTGAATAATTGGGAGAAATTGGGGGTTAATTCTACAATAAATCCAAGTCAAGTTAACTTTATTTAATAATGTAATTAGATTTGTGTTAGACTGATAGTAATGTGTTCAAATCTGTGAAGATAACGTAATAATATAAATTTGTTCATAATCGACCTTAATTAGTAATTAAGATTATGCTAATGAAGAACCTTATGTACCGAAGAATTCATGTACCTTTGCAATTAATCTATAAATTAAGACCTGAATCATTGAAACTAGGCTTAAAAATTATTAGACGTGAATCATACTTGTTATAATATGTAAAACCCCTAATGTAACCTTGTTAATTGACGAGAATTTGTTGGTATATTAGAGCATTCTTGTGTAGATCATACAATATCTGAAATTTAATCTTTAAACGAGTAGTTAATCATATAAAACATGTAGAAACATGTTGTTAGATATCTTATAATGTTTATCTATAAAGTAGTAAGTTATTATTGATGTATAGAAGCTTCTAGATCAACATGCAGAGCCACCATTAACATCTTGGTCCAACTTAGGACTTATAAGGTCGAATCGATTTCACCCATGGGTAAATCAATTTGGTTCAGCAGCAAATCGATATGGTCTAGGGGGAAATCAATTTAGGTCAGCGTCTTAGCCAAAAGAATTGTTCTAGGGGCTTTTTAGTTTGAATTTATAAATTATTCTAAGGTCGATACATATAAATAAATGAAAATAGTTTATAAGAAGTAGGTTTGGGAGACATTATTGATATTTAGAAACCTTGGGGTCTAGGTCAAGTATTATGATACCGGTTATGGATTAATAATTGTGTTCATCCTATGATAGATGAGAACGAACTTATGAGTTATTGATTAAGGTAGTTGTTCACTTAGAGTGATTATCACAAATATTAGGTATGATGCGATACCTAGACTTTGGAGCCTTAGGAGTTCGAGATAGAATTATATAAACTATTAAAGTTAATTGTGCGTAATAATTTGTAATGGAAGAGTTATGTTTGTAACCCAATTGAGTATGTATTTTGATGATTTTCTTGACTTTTGTGCAATCATACAATGGGTGTGTGAATTATTGTTGGTTATATACGTAAAGGGATTTTATAGGGTGCATACGAAATTCACCGCGCATGGTATTCTCGATAATAGATATGGCCTCTACCTAGGTCGTATTTCCCCAAAGCTAGATGCTAAAGTAACCATCTTATGAGTGCGACCATGGAGAGATCCTATCGTATAACCTTGGGTTTAGGGACATAGGTTTGGTGTGATGGCGTAGTGAATTAATTTTAATGAAACTTTGAGATTATAGGATTGGGGTTTTCCTATAAATATACCTATTAGGCATGAGTGGCCTATGAAGGCATTAAAAATAGGCCTTCGTACTTTTATTTGCAAGTTTGAGCATAACCCATGTGATTGATGTGCGTTGAGTACAATCACGAATATTCTAGTTTGTGTTATTTCCATTAGCTAGTATTTTGAGATGATTGTACTAGATTATGATTTATACCAGCGATGCATAACCATGATATTATAACTCGACAATAATATTATTAAATACACTAGAGACTTATATGACGAACTGTGAGTCGACAATGATAAAGACTGCCACACTAGAGATATGTATTTGAAATCATGACTTAAGATCATTAAAGTACGAGAATAATGTTTAGTAACTTAAATGTCATTAATGTAAGAGATTATCATAGAGTAAGAGATTCCTAATTCAATAGATGAAATAAATATTGTTAAAGTAAAGAATACTTAATTAAAAGATGAAATTATATCACATGGGCCTCATCCGGGTTTGGGTTTAGCATCGCATGCTTATTTAGGTTGTTTTAGTTTGGGTAACTTAAATAACTTAAAAATAAACTTAAAGGAAGATGTGTGATTATTATTGTGCCTCAAATGTATTTATATTCTTAAGCATTGTAGACTTGGTAGGTTTAAACATCGTTATTGAACTATATTAACAGGTCTTAGGTCATAGTTGCTACCACATACTCAAGCTACTCATTGGAGGAGTTTCTTCAGAACCAGTTTATTTATTATTCCTAATATGTGGGTATTAAGCATTCTTTCTCCTTCACATTCCCGTATTCATTTATATTTTAGGTTTTAGTTAGTTGTATTATTTCAGATTTTCTATATTTCTACGTAATGTATTTATTATTCAGAATTGAACATTGAGCTATTGAGATATATTATATTCGAGAGTTGGAGTTTGATTATATTATTATTCAAATAGTATTAGAGATGTTTTATTCTATTTAGCATTTTACTATCTCGTATTGGATTTACTTATACCGTTTTGGTTCTCTCATTATGATGAGAATGTTACTAATTACGTTTTACCCCTGTGATTTTTATACTAGAACTAATCCATTTACTTATGGATTTTACGAGGTTCCACGGCTACTATTAGAGCATTCTAGGTTTTAGTGTCCTAGGTTTTTGAGTGCGTCCACTTATTTTCTTTGTTGCGTTGTTTGACTACTTTAGAGTTATACCGTTAAAAAATGATTATGGCTTGGGGAGTTATGTGCCATTGGTTATAACGAATGAATCGAATAAACCGATGTGTATTGGGAGGGTTCCTTGTTTGGAATTTATTTATGAGACGTCCCATGCATGGTGTGGATTTCGATCGGGAGTTGGGACCTACTAGTTATGAGACTTGTTGTAGGTTCTTAATGAATGGATTGAGGGAAATTTTATCCACTTGCATAACATCATGAGGATGAATTTCCCAAAACCTCGTTAAGGCGATTGCGTGGTAGCCCGGAATGAAGGGGTGTCCAATAATATTTCTCTTTTTCACCAAAAGAGATTGTTATAGAAGCAAAGAAGAGAGATTGCATTATCAACAACCTTACATGAAGGATTCAGCGGGCGCTATTGGGTAACCCATCCTTCACCACTTCCACTCAGGTGGTGGAAGTTACCTTCCTATATTTTCAGGGTCATCATAACGATAAGAAGGACAAAGTCATTGAGAAAGAGAATATTGGTGCCGGACTAGGCCCAAAAGAATAAAAATAGTGGAGATCCGCCTCGAGCCTGGTGAGGCCTTTACCAGTAAAAAGGACTATCACGGAGGTATCAATCCCTAAGAGATTCTGAAGAGTAAAAAATCAGAGTAATCATGGCAATTAGGGCTAAGGGCATCATGAACAGTAGGGCCGCGATTAAAAAGGATAGAGTTGATAAAGCCAAATTCAATAGGACAGACTATAGACACAACATCAGTAGAGGTTCCTGTAAGGCCTCAATTTTGATCGTACATTTAGAAGAGATTTATACAATTATGACTAGTCGGTACACTCAGTTTGGAGATGCCTTAACGGTACCCAATATTTATAGAAATAACATCGAGGAAATTATTTTGTCTATGTTTACTACCCATGCACAAGAATCTAACATTAACACTGAGGGAGTCTAATTCTTTTATTATAAGAACGTTCACTATGATTTTGGGGATATATATATTCCCAGCACAAATTTTTTTTTACATGTAACACCCAGTGGGTAGGGGTGTAGCTTTACATTATGATTGTGGAGGCTTAGCAATTATGTTTAGTCTCTCATTCAATTTATTAATTTTAGACATGAGGTCATACGATTTTATTATTGGATTTGGATTAGTCATCTATATGTTATGTTTAGAGACACTAACGTGGGTAGACTATTACGATTTTCATTTCCAGGCATGGGATGTTTATTATTGGTATTATTTGGCTCTAGGGAAGGTCTAACGCACACTTGAATCATATAGATGCGAGAACATTAAAGGAGATTATGATTTCTTAGAGATATTATCGATAGCTCGAGATTCTTTCATTTGTATTTAAAAAAGCAACTGAGTTACTGCCTACACTTAAGATTGCCTTTGGTCATATATTTGGCACTAATACATAGCCTGTAGTGTGGGAACCATATTGTTGGCTCCATTGAAGATGAAAGTACGGGGAATGAAGAAACAACAGTGTTTGAGAAAAAAAATTATTTGAGTACATCACCATGGGGGAAGTTCCAATCCTTTCCATTAAAATATGGAAGATTCACTAAGTTTATATACGAACCATTAGGAGAATAACAAGGTCATGAACTAGAATAAGTTTTCATTGCCACATATCGACGTCCTTTTTGATCATTTAAATATAACGTTTTTCAAACTGCACTCGAGTTATCACCAGTTATGGATTTGGCGGGAGGATATCCCAAAAAGAGTTTCTCTTGCACGAAATGGATCATGTGCATTCCAGGTCATTCCATTTGGTTTAACTAATAATCCAGTCATGTTCATGAAGTTGATGAGTAGAGTATCCTGACAGGATGTGGACCAGTTTGTTATTATGTTTATTGATGATATATTGGTCTACGCTCAATCTAAGGATGGGCATGCACTACATCTGAGGAAAATTTCATAGAACTTTAGGAAAATAAGATGTACGCTGAGTTATCCAAGCGTGGATTTTTTTGGGTACGTTTCATCATAGACTGTAATTTTACAGATCCCATAAATGTGTTGACAAAGATATAGAGGGGACAATCCACGATTCCTATGGAAGTTAGAAGCTTTTTGATTTAGTAAGGTACTACATGAGGTTCATTCACGAGTTCTTAAAAATGATGGAACCACTGACCCACCTCACCTAAAAGGGGATTTAGTTCATGCGGTACGAGCATTGCTAGCGAACTTTTAAAGAGTTGAAGGAGAGGCTATTAACGCACTTTGCTATTTGTGTTAGAGGAATTACTCGTTGGATAAGATATTCATGTTATTTTTGGCTTACAAGGGCCTTTATTATATGTTCTCTTAGTGAAATTTGAACATGAGTTAGAGGATATGATTTGAGTGGGTGAAAGAATATCACTTCCCCATTCACTAGTATTTCGGGAAAGTGAACGTGTATAAAATGCCTAAGGTTGTCGAACGATAAATAGTATATCATCCTTATGGAGAGATCAGCAAAAGAATTTTACTTATTGTGGTTGTTGCACCCGATATTTCATTGCGAGTGATTCAGGCCCAAGTATTGGGCTTTTTTTTAGGAAAAGACACAAGAATTGTTGTCGATAGGAGTTCATTTTTATTCTTTTAGCTCAGACAAAGGTTAGTGTTTTCTCGGGAGATTGAATGGTCCATGTGAAATAGGTATTAGCATTGTTTGTGTCTAAGTGTTCCACGTACCAGTTAGCGAAGGTAGAGTACCTGAGACATCCAGGGAATTGAAGCTCTTAGTGATATCATATGGTGACATTTGGGTCATTGACAATAGATTGACCAAAAATGGTTAGTGACGGGGGCTAACAAATTATTTAAATCATATTCTGTTCGGGAGACATTGGATGAGATGTCACTCATCAAAGAGCATATAAAGACTATCGGATTATGCACCAGAGTAATAAAGACATGAGGAAGTGTAAATTGTAGTCCTAATAGGGATACTAGGTGATTTTGAAGGTCTCCCAAAGGAATGGAATTATGAAATTTAATTCTAAGCGGAAGTTGGTGCCCCAATACATAGGCCTTCTCATGATCTTGAATAGGGTGGGGCCAATGTCTTTTGGCCTTACCTGATCAACTCGAGTATGTACGTGAAGGAAAAGTTAATGTTTTAATATTTATACTTAGTGGGATTTAGTTATACAGGATGCGAGTTACAAGGATAGACCATAGTGCCCATTTGGTCAGATGACATTATAAGGGAGAGATATTAATAGACCTTCGAATTAGGTAGAAAAAAGAATCGACTTTTGACAAAATTCCTCGCTTAAGAGGGAGGAATGTAATTAGCTGTATTTTTATAGCATTTAATTAATTACTAAATTGATTATCGAATATTGATACTTTCATATAACATGCGGTATGTTATTTTAGGATTTGAGATGTTGGACTTTCGATATGTTATTTAGTAGAATGAGATGTGACCGTGAGATGTTGCATATGTTGTATTATGCAATTGAGTTATCTATTGATAGGACTGTATTGCTATAGATGTTAGCGAACTCAAAATAAACTATTAAGATAAATAATTAAATGACTTAATATTATGGGAGGTTATGGAATGGTCAGGGTCCAGGTTTCGAGGGTTTCCTTGTTTGAATTAATTCCTTGGCATCAGGTTGCACCGATTGTGAATTAGGTTCTTATAATACCTAGTCACATTCTAATTAATTAATAACTAAGAATTACATTTAATCTAGGAATATTAGCTAATTAATAAATTTGATAATACTATTAATTAACTTAATAAGACAATTAACCTGTAAAACATGTTAACGTTTGAGTACGTTCATGAGATATTTAGAAAGTCTATTTTGAGATTGTTATAGTGATATTTTAGTCTAGTCGGTTAGCATATGGATTGGGATAAGTTTTAGGCCATTTGGAACATGTTTTGGGCCTTTTTGGTTCAGGCTATTTTGGGGCCAAACCCTAATTTTGATAATAGCGATTTAATATAACTATTGTGGGTTAGAATATTCATCCACGTGGACCAATGAGATAAGGACACGTATCCTCTCCCACCTCAGTGCTTTGCATATACTTGGTCGGATCTAGATATACTTGATCGGCCAACCATCTAGCCACGCCAGTATGGTAAATCATCAAGGAAGGGAAAAGTCACTCACACGGGGGCTGCCAACAGATGTTCCACACGTGCTTTTGAATATCAATAGCCACATTTATTTTACACGGATATAAATACCTGAATATGTAAAAGCATTCCATATTTTGGTTTCTCAACCATTATATATACAACGCCTCCCTTAGCTCAAAGGGGGATAAGCGAGGAATATTACTCTGAGCTTATTGTAATCACACCTCAACTTCAATGCTATGATTGTGGATATATGATTTTTCTCACCTAAACCACGTTAAAAAGCGTAGCTGTCTTATGTTCTCTTTATTTATATTTATCTGTGATTATAAAATTCCCTCACCAATTTTAGACATCAGCAGATCGGCATCGTTTGTGGGAACGACTATTTAATATCATTTTCCATCAGTTTTATTCATTGAGTCTTTTGAAAGATGACTAATATACCATAAATAGCTTTGCGACTGGAGTCAGTACTGCCACTCCATCTGCTCCACTCAGTGTAGAAGATCTCTAAGGAATTTTAATCAGCCATGTCAAAGGGAAAGAGGCAATGTAGGAATCGGTGAGATAACTATCCCAATCATTGCAAGCCAAGTCTACCATCGCACCATCCCATAAGAGACAAATTTCACCACCTCCTACGAGAAGTAGGTAGCTATTCCCGATCGTCGTGTGATAAGTCTTATCGCCTAGGAGAAACTTCTTCAATCAGATCCACTGATTACTATAATGGTCCGCCTTTCACTTCTGAATGGCCGAGCACCTTGGAAAGGTTGAGTAAGGCCTCTGCCTTTGATCATCTTGGCTACCGAATAACTAAAAGAAATTACAAAGACCCAAGAAGACCATATGAACATTAGGAAGGATCAGTCAGGAATAAGGTAAGCCTCCGAGGATCCAAACTTGTCGAGTAGACTTTTCAGGAAGAGAGCTCAGCACAAACACATAGTAAAGATTCCAAAATTGTATCAGCCAAATCTAAGCCAGAAGATCACTTTTGGAAGGGATCAATACAGAGATTGAAGCATCATTTGGGAGAGATAGTCAAGACTAAGAACCCTCTTCAAAGAAGTTTTGTAAATGGCTATCCCTTCATTCTAGCCATTATAGAATTCCCAACACCCTCTAAGTTCAACCCACCCATAATCACTCCTAAGTATGATGGTAAGATCGATATTGTCCTCTGTGATACCCCGCCTATTTTAATCCAGTCAATTATTAAATTAAACCGGAATCATTAATAGTTTCAGTCTTAGCATCACTGTCGAAACTTCTTTTTTTACTAATCACCTATGTCAAAATTAGCGGATGTCAATTTTATCTTTTATTATTAGCACATGCAACAATAATTTAGATGAATTAATCCATTACCACATGAATATAGTCTAAAAAATCATATGACACATATATTTAAATAAAGGAGACTGAATAAACCATCGGTTTTATAAGCATAAGATCCAACCACAATCTGAAATAAGTAAAGAAAATCTAAATATAGTCTATTGGATAACTGAAATAAATAAAGAGTCTGAAGGCAACACGCCCAGATGAACTGATAGAAAACTGATAATAAAATATCATGTCTAGAGGGAATAAGTTGAAGAGTTTAAGGAATATCATGCGAGCCTCCACAATGCTGCAGCTACGTGTCACTCGATAGGATCTCTAAGTTGGGTGTCCCTGTGGCTGGACACCTAAAATATTTTAAAAATAGTTTGACACAGGTGAGAGACGAAGTAAAACATTTTAAAAATATTTAGCAAGTATTTAAATTACAATTTAAATAAGTTATTCATTACACATGTATTATTCACGTACACTCACTTGAGATTCTCACCTCTCTACTAATGTGCGCGCATAATGTATTCTACTTAACTGATATCCCCTACCCAACTAGCTAAGGTATCTGACTACTCTCAATAAGTCTAATTCTCACGTATATCCTCATACTATACGGTACTACGGTTTTAGTAATAAATTATTTACACTCATTTTATTATTGAGCCACTTATTTAAATTTCACCAATTAATTTCCTTTTTAGATATTCATCATCTATCAATTCTATTGTTTCACATAAGTAGATATATTATGCGGGTATATATATTCATCACACATACAATATATACACACATATAGCATTCCAAGAATGGTCCCTCGTGATGCTGGCATACTCTGCTATTAAGTCAATGTACCTCTTGTACTCAATAAAGGACTATTGGTTTGGCATGCTTCCTCCAAACCAAAATAAATCAAAATCATAGTGGAGGCAAACATGGTTCTAAGCCTTTGGGATACGCACATACCTAACATACCCAAATGATCTGCCAATCCTACTAATACATGACACATAGTGGACCGCCCTAAGTTCCATGTTCTGGGGCACTAATCCAAACCTCACTCGAATCGTCAAGGTGGGATCGCCCTCTGCGTGTAAACCTCCTGCTAGCAGGCACCGTAGGTATGTTCACACATAACAAGATCATATCTATAGGTATTCACACAACCTATTTCTATATTTTTCAGTAGATATACACACAACCTAATTTCATCAACTCATAAGTAGTATATATTTCACTCGTATAGTCAACGTACCATAATTTTCAATCAAACTTCCATTTCACAAAATTTCAATTATCTCCCACTACTTTAAGGCTTATATTTACCCCTTACTTAATATCACTAGTTTAAAATGCGAATTGGCGGCCATGCGTTCGCAACGAAAAGATCAATCTCCAAGACCTAAAACTTAGGGTCGTTCAAGCGACACACCAATCTCGTTCGAACAATTTACACCTTCTTGAGGTTCAAACCCTTTCAAAATAACCTCTTAGTTCACCATCCAAGTACAGAAGAACAATCCCAATCAATAAATCGAGGCAACATCCAATGGAGCTACAGACCAAAAATAATATTCTTAAAATTTTCCCCATGAATCTACCCGGATTTTTAAAACGCAGTTTTGAGGAATTTCGGAGCCGTTTTTGGAGAAAAAGTATCAGTGAACAAAATGCAGAAAATAGGATTTTCTACGAGGCAAATCTAATGGAATAGCCATTTTCCAAACCAAAATAGTGCAAAACAGTTTTTAAGATGACGGTTTAAGTTTTAAATGATTCCTAATTTTCCCAATTTTATAGACTTCTCAAATTTAAGAGGTTGTTCTACAATTCAATCCCTAAAATGATGTTATTGCATTTGTATCTAGATGGAGGGTCTCATGATCTAAATCTCATAACTTCTGATTTTGTTTTGTTTATACAAGTGGATTCATGCTACATGCAATCATATTCCCAATTATGAAGTATATTCATCAAATCACAAAATATCATCACTTTTACTAAATTCAAATGCCTTACTCTACATGGGTATTATAACTCATAAAAAATTGCAAGATAAACAATTTCCTTAAATTAGAGTGGTGTGATTTTGATCCTCTTTGATGAAGCTTCTCTTCAAATCCTTTCTTTAAGAGTGCTTGTGATGCTAAATTGAGCTTGAATTCTCCAAAACCCTTACTTGAGCTCCAAGAAAAACTCTTCCTCTATGTTCTACTAGCCTCCAATTATTTTATAATCTCTTTACCCTGGCCTCACATCACCACAACTATATATAATATTCAAAATCCCGAAATTCCCTTAACTCTAGGTTATAAAATGACTAAAATGCCCTCTTGGGTTATTAATTATGTCTAAAACTGTCCCGGGACCCAAACTACACACCCGAGTATAGTATTTTGACTGTTTTGACTCTTCTAAACTCAATCGTAACCTCAAAATCATCATCCGAGTTACTCATAATTTGTTTTCTATCTCTACCATAATTAGTCCGCTCACGACATCCGGTTTAGATATCATATTGTCACGTCACTGTCATTCATTGTGACATAAATTTTATAATTGTTATTCACTTAGTAATTTTATTCAATAATAATTGATCATTTCTATGGGATTAATAATTTATTCATCCCATCATATTTCTATTAAATTATGTCACACGTATATTTTAAATTTTAACCAAATTAATTCATTTTTAGTTCTTTAAAAGTACTAGTTATTAGATTCTTCCCCTCTTACAAGGGAATTTCTTTCTAAAAAATCGAACATACCTGTGGTAAATAACTATCACTACTGATCACGCATGTCATCCTACCACTCCCAATCGACTCGTCTACATGATGGTGCCCCCACTGAACTCTAACGAAGGGTACTACCTTTGACAGTTATTTATGCTCACTACGACCAAGTATCTCCACTGGTCTCTCCTGTCGATCTCCTCTAGTGGAACACGTTGTGAATTCGCTAAAGATTCTCTAGTAATCCCAATCTATAAGCCACTGGTCCCACCCTCTTAATGATCGAAAATGATCCAACATATCTCGGTGCCACTTTCCCTTTCTTGTCAAATCCCATCATTCTTTTCATAGAAGACACTCGCACAAATACCTGGTCGCCAGCCTCAAGTTTAATATGTCACATGTTTGCATCTGCGTAACTCTTCTGCCAATCTAGTGTTATTAGAATGCATCCTCGAATCAACTCAATCTTGGTAGTGGTGTCCTAACTCATCTATGGTCCCAATAATTATTATCCCTTACCTCTAACCAGCAAGTAGGCGGACGACAAGGCCAACCATACGGTGCCTCGAATGGTTCCATGTCGATAATAAATCGGTAGGAGTTATTATAGTCAAAATCCACCAAAGGAATATATTATTTCCATCCACCTCCGAAGTCTAGTATACACATTCGTAGAATATCCTTAAGCATCTGATTAACCCTCTCAGTCTGCCCATCTGTCTGTGGGTGATACCCTGTACTCAATTGTAAATTTATCCCCATCGCAACCTGAAAACTTTGCCAAAAATGGGATACAAAGATCTTATCCCTATTGGACACAATTTTAAGTGAGACCCCATGTAACTGTACTATCTCGACGATAAATAACAGTGCATACTTATTTGTCTCAAAATCAGTACGAACGGGAAGAAAAATAGCTACCTTGGTCAACCGATCCACTATCACCCATATGGAATCGTGACCTCGCTGAGATAATGGAAAACAAGTGATAAAATCCATGGATATACTCCCTTATTTCCATACGGTAATATCTAATAGCTGCAACATCCCTGTCGATCTCTGGTGGTCTACCTTCACTAGCTGAAAGGTAGCACACTTTGAGACAAACGCTGTTATGTCCTGTTTCATCCCTGACCACCAATATTATCTGTGCCAATCTTGATACATCTTATCCCAACCAGGTTGTACTGTAAACTGGGACCCGTGAACCTCTGACATCACTGCATGTTGCAAATCATCACCCACTAAAACCACAAGTCTCCCATTAAAACATAAGCCACCCTCTGAACTGATCGACTATCCCTCTGTACCATCAGCTAGTAACTGATGAACTTTATCCTTGTAAAAATGATCCTCTGCCTGTGCTTTCACTACCCTCATCAGAATCTTAGGTGTGATAACTAATACAGACATAGAATCCATAGCAATCTCATCATCGTATCGAATTTCTTTCCACTTCACTTTCCAAACCGCTACTAGCACACCCGCTAGTGTACGGCTTAACGCGTCAGCCACAACGTTAGACTTCCCAGGATGATACTTGAGAGTGAGCAAGAAATCAATGTCAAACTTATTTAATTAAATTCCAATTTCAGTCCCAACGATTCTTAAGTCTTGCAAACACACGTGATTGAATAAAGAAATAATCTAAGCATGCAAGACAATCACACTTGAGGAAAAATCCCCCACAGGGGCAAAACCATCTTATTTTCACTATAATATGAAAAGTTCAGTTTACACGGATTATAATGAAAATACAAGCAATGACATACGAAATACCCATAGGCATCGATTTCGATGTCGCCAGCTAGAGTTCCCGCAAGAGCTCTAGAAGGTCAGTAATGAAAAAGCTTCGCCTTCTCCATAAGTGTACTCCATATGAGTAGTATAATCTTCCTTGGAGTTTAGAGGATTCACAAAAAGGATTGGGAAATATTTGTGAATAAAAAAGGTATGAAAACCTTAAAATATGAAGTCTGGAAAAAGGTACTATTTTCGCAAAAATGGAGGTATGCAGACTTAAGAAAAGCGTGTAGCATGAACACTGTTTAAATCGGTAGGTTGAGGCGGTAGTCGTTCGAGCGACATCCAATGTCGTTTGAGCGAGATGGTATCTCGTTCGAACCACATACGATGTCATTCGAACGACATCAGTGACATGCCTCAAGAAACCTCCTATAAAAGATCTTGCGTGTTTATCATCTGCCAGACTTCAGAAAATTTATTTAAAAAACATTCCCAACTATTTATACAAGTAAAAAACTCCAATTAAAATTATTTTACCATAAGAATGTGGAGTAGTGGGAATGGTTAAAGTGTACGTTGCTTGACCCATAATGCACGTACGAAGATGATGGATGCATGAATTGGAATCAAGGCCGTCGAGGATGATCATTGAGACGTGCCGAATGTAGCGGTATCAGACATACTTAAATGTGATATAGGACACTTCGAAAATTCCTAGATTCTACCCCAGATATTTATAAAACATGTTCTTACAAATCTCCCCCTCTGTCTACGATGGTACATACATAAAAATATCCGAATTATGCTGCCCAACATAAATTAACTGATATACATTTTAATATCCCTATTAAGCCCTAAAACTGGAAATACTAAATGTGTGTCTTCAAAAATTCGATCAACTTCACATCTCCAACTCTTCAAACTATTGTTGTCATCATCAGGGTGTGCAAAAAAAGATTATCCATTTTGATACCTACGCACATGAGACAAGAAACAAACACCCGTGACACGCAAAAGTTTGAAATATAATGATAAGAAGAAACAAATATCAATTGTGTGAAAGCAAATCATTATAAAAACAAACATGCAATTCGTCCCCATAATTCGTTCTCCCCCTTTTATGATGTCCCCAAATAGACAGATATGAAGAACATAAGTAAGGCAAATGGAGACTGTCACAAGGAAATAACTTTTCTCGTTTTGAATTTTTCAAAATTTTTTAAAGAAGAAAAAAATCACACCATGAAAGAACACCAAAACAACCAAGTCAACGATAGAAAAAATGTAGGGATGTGAAAAAATTCAATAGGAAAATCAATACATACAACCATAACATATGTGCACGAAGAATGTTGGATATTTCTAATGAATGAACATTCTCCTTAGGTGTAAAAATTATGGAATTAAAAGAAATTGACTCAATCAAATCAGCAAATCAAAGCTCAAAGTGATTTCCACACCAATAACGTCCAAAATGTGTGAAACACTTTTTCATGACTTTCAAGGACGTGCAAACCCATTTTTCAATTCTTTCCATCCAAACTCCGAAAAAAATAATGATACGTTATATTTTTCTTTTGAGAAGATGAAACCAAAGTCTATTGGCCCATTTGATTTGGCATATTTTTCTTTTTATTTCCATGTAATTATTTCGGGCTCTTTTATAAATAGTTTCTTTCTCGACGAGTTAATTTTGAACTTTCGTAGCCCTTTACTGTGATTCACTCATCATATTTTGTCGCAATTAATTCTTCACGATAAATGGTTTTTACATGCACTACTATCTTGTCAAGCTTTATTGCATTTTGGTCGTTGTATTGGCAGAATTGAGATGGAAACACTCAAGCCAACATGTGATAGATAAGTACAATACTCAAATAATACTGTGCATGTGTGAAATAAAGGAGATAAGGATCCAAACATGAAGAAGATATCACGAATCACATCTCAAAGACTTCAAATAATGTAAAGCACATGGATGAAATGATGTAGAATCTCAAATCACTATCAAACGGTCACGTGAGATATGGAATGAAGTTGTGACTTATGGTTATCTTAAATGTTCATCCATAAACGATGTAAACTAAATACAAATCTCTTTTTGTGATTTCAAAAAATTTTATCAAAAGAAAATCTTTTTTTCTTTTTCTAAAATTAAAAAATAAAATCTTTTTTGGATTTTTCAATTTAAAAATAAAAATAAAAACCAAACAAAATGATATAATCTAGAGATAGGAATCAAATGACATGAACATGAAAAATGTATCCTACTATAGCTATGGGGAACACCCCTCAGTCAACTGTGAAAATTCCTAAAGACTTCCTAATACTCTCGAATCTAAGGGCATCTAAAGGCTTCGTGAAAATATCGGCTAACTGGAGGTCGGTAGATACAGAACTCAAGGATACGACCTTTTCCTCTACAAGCTCACGAATAAAGTGCTCGTGTGTCCTAATGTGTTTCGTGCACGAATGTTGGACAGGATTATGGGATATGTGTATTGCGCTCGTGTTATCACAGGAAATAATCATGGTGTCCTGTGATATCCCATAATCCTCCAACATCTGCTTCATCCATAGAAGTTGCGTGTAAAAACTCCCGAAGGCTATGTACTCAGCCTTCGCAATGGACAAAGATATGGTGTTTTTTTTCTTGCTCAACCAAGAGACAAGAGCAGAACCAAAGAAGAAACACCAACCATACGTGTTCCTACATCCATCTACATCCCCAACCTAATCGACATCCGAATAAGCAGATAAACGATCACTGGTATCAAAGGAATACCAAATGCCAAGTGAGAGAGTCACACTCACGTATTTGATAATACGTTTAAGAGCGAGTAAGTGTGGCCCTTTCGGGGATTCTAGATATCGCGCACAGACTCCAACACTAAAGTCTATGTCGAGATGACTTGTAGTCAAGTAGAGAAGACTACATATCATACTCTAATACAAGGTTTTCTCTACACCCTTGACTTAAGTGTCCTCGTTAAGATTTGTTTAGGTACTCATCGATGTACGTGCATGCTTAGCGAAGTCTATTACATATTTCTCTCTAGCATACTTGAATTGGGAGAATAACATCCCATCCTCTAGATGACGAACCTGGAGACCAAGGAGGAAATTAAGCTCACCAACCATTTTCATCTCAAACTCACTCTTCATCTCCTCCTCAAAGTGATTAGCATGATGCGAGCACGTGGATCCAAAGACTATGTCGTCCACATAGACTTGGGAAACCAAAATAGCACCGTCATGTCTCCAGATGAACAACATCATATCAAATCCCCCTCTCTTGAAGCCACGGGCTAAGAGATATGAAGTAAGCCTCTCGTACCAAGGACGGGGTGCTTGCTTCAAACTATACAAGGATTTCCTCAGATAGTACACGTGATCCGGGTGCTTAGGGTCTTCAAACCCTTTTCGTTGTTCCACATAAACCCCATCCTGTATAATTCCATTCAGAAAGGCACTCTTGACATCCATCTGATATAACTTGAAGCACAGATGACATGTGTTGACGAGTAGTAAGCGGACGGACTCAAGCCTCGCAACAGGAGCGAATATCTTGTCAAAGTCAACACCCTCAATTTGTGTGTAGCCTTGAGCGACTAACCCAACCTTATTTTGAATAATGGTACCATTCTCATCCACCTTATTCTTGAAGATCCACTTGGTACCTATCACATTTATCTCACTAGCTCGAGGGACCAGTTCCTAGACATCATTCTTTCGAAACTGAAGCAACTCATCCTACATAGCACATATCATGTGTTCATCTTTGAGTGCTTACTTATAGTTCTTGGGCTCGACTTTGGACGTGTAGCAAACATGGTTAAAAACATTCTCTAGCCGAGCACGAGTCTTTACCCCTAGGGTGGGATTTCCTATAATAGTGGAAGGATTATGACTCTTGCGAAGCCAAGCAGGAGTGTCCCCTAAGTCAGGAATGGGATCCACTCTAGGTATGGGAGGTGATACGACGCAAATATTGCGTATTTCACCTGTTAACCTACGCCTTATTAGCCCACTTGGGTATCTTAATCCCTATACTTATGCTCGTTAACCAGACAACCTCGGATTTCTATGTTAACATGTTTTGCAGGGGTTAATTGAGATTATGTAGGTATTTGGATGCTTAGTATGAAGTTCGGACGCTTTCCGGAAATGTTTCGTCGACTTTTGCAGCTTCGGGGGCATTTTAGTAATTCCAGAATTCGGGTTTGAATCCTGAGCTCTTCACGGAAGTTGAAGCCCTTTGATTTCTCTTCGCGTGGCCGTCGACAGTGCATGATTCCGAGTTGTATCGATGGAGTTATGGCATTTTTAGGATGGTTTTTACATGAAAAGTACACTCAAGGTCACATTCAAGGGCATTTTAGTCATTTCATATTTTTGTTTTTTAGCCTAATGTCTTCTTGGATGTTGTATTCCTCTGAGTTATCTTCGCCTAGCCTCCGACCGTGCCTCATTCCGAGCTATAACGAAGAAATGGCGGCATTTTCCGTAAAACAGGACAAAGCTGCAGAATTCAGACCTGTAGCTTGCGAATCGATTCGGCCCAAAACCGAATCGATTCGGAATGCTGCAGAATTGCAGATTCGAACTTCCCCTGTTTCCGAATCGATTCGGACCATTTCCGAATCGATTCGAGCCTCCAGATTTTTGGTTTTCTTCCCTTTTATTACAAGTTTGCCATGGGATATTTTGTTTATAACACTTTCTCTTCATTTTGAAGAGAAACATCTTCATTTTTAGGAGAGTTTTAGCTTAGGGTTTGGGTTCTTTGAGAGCTCTTCTTCTTCTCCATTTGGTGTGACAACTTTTGGGTGTTGTAAGTTGGATTTTTCATTACCCTTACCATTAATATAATTGTTGTTCTAGTTTATTTCCATTGTTGTAGTTTAATTTCATGCTTAGATAATTTGTTTTAGTTATTTATTTCTTGCTTTAATTAGTTAATTAGTTGTTTAAAGTAGTTTAATCCATGTATTGTCCGTAGATAACGGGTTGGGATTGCGTTTCCGCCATTAATGGGCGTTGAGCTCCGAAAGTTAGGTTTTGTGTAAAATTGCGTTTAATTGAAACCGCGTGTATTAAAGTTGGATTGTTATGCGTGTAACTTTATTTGTCACGCAACTTTAGTGTTTATAGTGACAATCCGAATTTAATCCGCGTGTGACCATTTTTTATTAAATGTTTAATCTCGCAACTTTGGGTTAAATTCCTTCTTGTGTGATGTTTATGCTTAATTGTAAATGCTCGATTAAATGTTTTCGAACCGTAATTCTAATTAGTAGTTGTTTAGCCCGTGTGGTGGAATGCAATCCCGATCCTCGCTTTCCTTTATTTTAGCATTAACTTCTCTTTTCTTTTGTCACCGTAACCACACATCACCTTTTATTATTTCTTTTACACCCTTTTATTTTCAGAAGTTTTAAAACAATTAAAGTTTAAAATTCAATCACTCCCTGTGGATTTACGATACCTGACTTACCGCTGTACTTGCTTGTCAAGTGTAGTAGTAGCTTAGGTTTTTGCATCGCGGCGGCGAAACACACAACGATTGTGTCCTCACACGAACACACTTTTACCGCTCGATCAGGAGGCACAATGGGATCATCAGTAGAAAGTGCATCACCCTCACCCAAAAAGTTAGAATCAACAAACACCGGTGGTTCGTCATCTTTCACGGTGACGTTCATTGACTCCATAACCTTAGAGCTATTCAGGTTATACACCCGATAAGATCTACCTAACGATGAATATCCTAAAAACATCCCCTCATCACTCCGAGAGTTAAACTTTCCTAATTGCTTTGTATCCCATAGGATGTAGCATTTTCTCCCAAAGACACGGAAATATAAAAGGTTGGGCTTTTTTCCAGTGCACAATTCGTAGGGCGTCATCAGGGTGTGTGGATAAAGATATACCCTATTCACCATATGGCATGCAGTAAACACCGCCTCTGCCCAAAATATTCTTACAAATTTATGACCCATAAGCATAGATATAGCCATCTCCTGAATCGTCTAATTCTTCCTCTCAATAATCCCATTTTGATGATGAGTCCTAATGATCGAAAATTCATGTTTAATTCCAAGGCTATCACAGAAAAGATCTACTTTTACTTCTTTAAACTCAGTGTCATTGTCACTATGTATTCTATTGATAGTGACACCGTGTTGATTTTATATGACACAAAACTTGGTCGTAAGAAAGTCCATAGCATCGGATTTCTCTCGCAGAAAACCTACAATTGAGTAGCGTGAGAAATCATATACCATCGCGAGAATGTACCTCTTACCACCTAAACTCTCAGTACGAGTGGGACCCATAAGATCCATATGAATCAACTCAAGGATCCGTGAGGTAATGGAATTCAACTTTCGATGGGGGCTACAGATTTTCTTTCCCAACTGGCAGGGTTCACAAACAGTAGAAATTGACTTTCCAAGTGATGGTAAGCCACGTACTAGGTCCTTTGTAACTAACTTTTCCAAATCTCAAAAAGTTACATGACCTAGACGTTGATGCCACAGATCCGTAGTAGTGGCCGTGGTGCTGTTGCAGACAAATGAGGACTCGGGTATGATCCCATAACAATTGTCTTCAGTCCTCACCCCTTGCAATAGAAGGTTACCGGCTTTATCATAAACATGGCATTTTTCGGTCAAACTTTACTGCAAAGTCAGCGTCGCACAGCTGGCTAATGCTGAGTAAATTTACTTTCAATCCCTTGATGTAAAACATATTATCTAGCTTAGGGAATCCTGGCAACTCTATTGTACCGTGTTGTACTATGTTAGACTTTCTCGTATCTCCAAAAGTGACTTTACCTTCCATATGATCCTCTAGGGAGGTAAACAGAGAGATGTCACCAGTCATGTGCCTGGAGCACCCACTATCGAAGTACCACCGTAGAGAATTATGTGCTTTAAGAGAAACATGAACAATAATGGCTTTTGCGTTGTGTTTAGGAACCCGAGATGTGGTAACCTTCTGCTTGTTCTTGTCATTGTTGACTTTAGTCGAGATTTTATAAGTGTCCACAGACGTCATAGAAATTCATTGGAACTCTTTCACTATACTCAGAGATCTGGTGACTATAAAATTAACTCGCTCTCTATGACTCTCAAAATCAGTAGTGGCATGTGACGGAGAAAAAGTACGTCGTGCCCGACCCAAGCTATAGCAAAACTTATGAAGATGGACTTTTCTTTCGTAGAAAGTACAAAATAAGTAGACTTAGTCCGACTTCGATTTGCTTTTCTTGGATGAACTCTCTTCTGATTTTTAGGTGGGTGCCCATATGGATTTGTAATAAACTCGGGAACTGATTCCAATGTGGTATGGGAGGTGGAAGCTCCATCAAAATCTATTCCCGGACTCTCACCTAAACCCAAAGCATGGGCGAGGAGCATCTTTCCCATCTTACCATATCTATCCTCAATTCTTACCTTGACTTCTCGGCTCTCTCAACGTCATGAGTGAGTTAGGCTACAAGGTCTTCCAGTTTCTTTCGAGTGTCCAGGGAGGGATGGATCTCACTCGTCAGATCAGCCACTTGCTTAGTCAAGTCCCCTTTTTCTTTCGTAAAAACACTTTCTCTCTCTCCAAAAACTCTCTCTCTCTCTCTCTCTCTCTCTCTCTCTCTAAATTCTTCTAACTCCTTCTCTAGAGTTGCTATCCTAAGAGCTAATGCTTTGTTACGCTTTTTAGTTTTGAAAGTATCAGCATATAAATCAGCGTATGTGTGTCGGAGATCACTCTCGCTCTCACTAACTTCTTCCTCCCCCTCTCTCACACTGCCATCACTATCGAGGTGTCCCTGTGAGCTTGCATCCTCATCGTCGTGAGGAGCATTGTCAGTACTCACATGACTAGCCATGAATGTGATGAAGTTACAGTCATGCGGTGACTCATCTCCAGAATCCACTGACTCGACCTCGCTATCATCACTAAGGGTGGTGTTTAACGTAGATTTGGATTGTTCTTGATGTTTCAACCTAGTTGCACACTTAAACACCCTATGACCTCTACCGCCGCGCTCAAAACATATCTCACTTTCTTTCTTAAATGTGCCTTTCTTATCTTTCTAAAATTTCTTTTCAGATTTATTTTTTTCAAAATTATTTTTATCTTTAAAATTTCCATTTTTCTTTAATTTGAAACTTTTCTTGAAATTTTTAGCAAATAGGACCAAATTTTCTAAGTCAAGATCAAAATCAGAATCAGACATCTCTTCCTCTCTTTTCTTAAACGACTCACCTCTCTTTGACCCCACTCTTTCTGGTCTGGGCTTTAAGCTCTACCCTTTTGTCTTTTGATTTTATCGTGTTTGGGAACATGTCAATTTCATAGGTTTGTAGGTCTCCAACTAACTCTTCTAATATCAGCCTACTCAAATTACCTAATGAATTTAATATAATGACTTTGGAGATAAATCTCTTACGCAGTGATCTCAAATTTTTCTTAACTACCCTAATATCAGGAATGTGTTCACCTAAGTTGAAACTAGTGTTCACGATATCAGATAATCGCGCATAAAATTCATCAAAATACTCATTTTCATGCATGGAAATAATTTCAAACTGTGTAGTTAATTCTTGCAATTTAGATTCTTTCACTACATTTGTGCCTTCATGGGTAAGTTGCAGAACATCCCATGCCTCTTTAGACGTGGTACACAGCATGATGCGTCAAAACTAGTCAGGTGTAACGACTCCAAAATTGACACTAAGCTCTCGTGAATTATAAGTGCTCTATTTAAATTCATCCTCAGTCCATGAAGTCACATATTTTACGGTCGTTACATTATCTACAGTGACAGTGAGAGGCGTCCACCCTCTTTCACACACAACCCAAACACGTTGGTCAATGACCTTTAAGTGAGATTTTACATGGGCTTTCCAATATGCGTAATTAGACCCATGAAAAATTGGGACTCTATTATATAAGTTTTACATTGAAATTACGCCTTTTCAAAGATCAATTTTTTGAACAAAACGGATATCCAAAAAAAATTTGCGAAAAAATTACATGGTAAAATTGTCTAAATGGCTCTGATACCAATTTGAGAGTGAGCAAGAAATCAATGTCAAACTTATTTAATTAAATTCCAATTTTAGTCCCAACAAGTCTTAACTCTTGCAAACACACGTGATTGAATAAATAAATAATCTAAGCATGCAAGACAATCACAGTTGAGGAAAAATCCCCCACAGGGGAAAAACCATCTTATTTTCACTATAATTTGTAAAATTCGATTTACACGGATTATAATAAAAATACAAGCAGTGACATACGAAATACCCGTAAGCGTCGATTTCGATGTCGTCGGATAGAGTTCCCGCAAGAGCTCCAAAAGGTCAATAATGGAAAAGCTTCGTCTTCTCCACAAGTGTACTCCAGATGAGTAGTATAATCTTCCTTGGGGTTTAGAGGATTCACATAAAGGATTGGGAAATACTTATGAATAAAAAAGGTATGAAAACCTTAATATATGAAGTCTGGAAAGAGGTATTATTTTTGCAGAAACGGTGGTATGCAGACTTAATAAAAATGTGTAGCATGAACACTATTTAAATAGGTAGGTTGAGGCGATGGTCGTTCGAGCGACATACGATGTCGTTTGTGCGAGATGGTATCTTGTTTGAGTGACATCAGTGACGTGCCTCAAGAAACCTCCTTAAAACGATCTTGTATGTTTATCATCTGCCAGACTTCAAAAAAATTATTTAAAAAATATTCCCAACTATATATGCAAATAAAAAACTCCAATTAAAATTATGTTAGCATAAGAATGTGGAGTAGTGGGAATGGTTGACGTGTACGTTGCTTGACCCATGATGCACGTACGAAGATGATGGATGCATGAATTCTGATCAAGGCCATCGAGGATGATCATGGAGACGTGCCAAATGTAGAGGTATCAGACATACTAAATTTTTATCTAGGACACTTGGAAAATTCCTAGATTCTACCCGAGACATTTATAAAACATGTACTGAATATCAAACCATTAATCCTTCATGAAATGCAACCACCTTCTCTACCTCATGTTCAAATCCTTCTACGTGAACAGATACTGAAGGGATTTATGGTTTGTGAATAAAGTAAACTGATCGCCCAACAAAAAATGCCTCCACATCCTTAAGGTAAATACAATAGTGGCTAACTCCAAATCATGCGTGAGCTAATTCTTCTCAAGGGGCTTAAGTTTGCGTGATGAATACGCTCTAGCTCTCTCATCCTACTGCAGTATACCCCTAAATACCTGTAAGGATGCATCAGTGTAGACACAATATGTTATTTCCCCCTTAGGCAGTGCAAGTACGAATGTTGAGGTCAATTTGTCCTTTAACTCATCGAAATCTAACTGACAATGGTCGTCCCAAATAAACGGCACCCCTTTACGAGTCAAGTTTGTCAATGGACCCGAAATCTTTGAGAAACCCTTAATGAACCTATGGTAATATCCAGTAAACCCCTAAAAGCTACGAACCTCGATTGATGTCTTGGGTTGTCCCCATTCCTCACCTATGACACCTTATTTGGATCAACTCGTATACCCTTCTCGACACTATGTGGCCCAGAAACTGTACCTCCCTAATCCAGAACCCACATTTACTAAACTTTACATACAATTAGTGTTCTCTGAGTATCTCTAAAACCTTTCGTAAATGCTCGACATGCTCATCCTCAGAATGACAGTAAACTAAAATATCGTCGATAAACACAATCACAAACTAGTTAAGGAACTCTCAAAAAACTCGGTTCATTAGATCCGTAAACATTGTTGGCGCATTGGTGAGTCTAAATGGCATCACTCTAAACTCATAGGACCCATATCATGTCAAAAAAGCATTTTTAGGAATGTCCTACTCCCTGACGCGTAACTGATGATAACCGGATCACAAATCAATCTTAAAGAAGTAAGTTGCTCCCCTAAACTGGTCGAATAGATAATAAATATGTGGAAGTGGATATTTATTTCGAATCGTGACCTTATTAAACTCTCTGCAATCAATACACCAACGAAGAGATTCATCATTCTTCTTGACAAATAACACTGATGCACCCACGGTGAAGTACTCTGCCGAATAAAACCTTGCCCCCAAGAGCTACTGAATCTTCTCTCTCAACTCATGCACCTCAGATGGGGCCATGCAATAGGGTGCGCGGGCTATAGGTCTTGTACCCGGTGCTAGATCAATAACAAAATCAATTTCCCGGCTCGACGACAATTCAAGTATATCCTGGAAGACATTATCGAATTCCCTCACGACGGGAATCAAGTCTAATGAATCCACCACCTCCTATGAGGTATCCTGCTCAATTTAATATAGATGAGTACTTGACCCTCCTTAGGAAGAGGCATCCCCACTAAGAACATATCTTATCTTGGTATCGTAAATACAATAGTCCTCCCATAATAATCTACCATCGCCCGATAACCCGCTAACCAATCCATCCCCAAGATAACATCATATCCCTCCATATCTAATGTAAGAAGATCATAAGCTAAACACAATCTACCCACCTTAATATCCACACCTCTATAAATCAAATGTATAAGCAACCCACTACCCATCGATGACTCCACACACATAAGGAAACTAACGTTTGTCTCTAATAGGCCGAGAGCTCATGCAAATCAAGTCGCTATAAAATAATGTGATGGCCCAGTATCAAATAAAACACTACCGTAAGCCCATGTATAGTAAACGTACCCGTACTTATGGTGGTTCCTGTGGAGCCTACTGAATGAAGGCAAGTCGAACGTTATAAACACACTCATAATAAAGTTCTAACTACTATGGAGGAGAGGGTGGGGCTTGTTCCACAGGTGGCCTTTGAGCCTCCTGCTCCTGCAGGGCACCCTACTTCTGCGACTCTCTTCCTTATTGTGGGAAACCCCTTCTCTTGTGGCCCGTCTGTCCATAAATCAAACACTGGAAACTCTATCCGAAGTTAGCCTTGATTACCTTGATGGTATTGACCCTGCTGTGGACAATCTTTCTTTAGGTGACTTGCCTCCCCATGAATATAGCATCGGCCAGTGAAAATTTTCTTTTCTAACCCTGTTGGTCCGATTGAGGCTTCTTCTTAGCTCACTGCGAACAAAGTTGGCGCTTGTGGCTACCCTTTCCACTTGTAAAACATCTCCCTGCTCCTAGCCGTGTTAGCACAGGTGGGTTTAACTCTACTGGCCATCTCTAATATTCTCTTGGCCCTAATGGCCTCAAGTATCCTATCGCTGCTGCTTCGGTGTTACATTATTATTGTATCTTCCTAACTTGATTGACTAACTAGGTTCCCTTGATATTTTGGTTCCTATCATCTGGACACTATGCTCTCGATAGTGTAATAATACGGTAGTAACTGCTTGTGCTACAATATCATCCACCTCTGTGACGGTTACCATGCCTTGTGGTACTAGAGGTACTCGTTGATCCATTCCAGCATCACCTCTTCTTGAGATCCCAGCATGTCGTTCCTTCCTAGGTGACATCTGAAAATAGATAGAATTGTATGAGTTCACCCTCAATACAAATATAACCGTAGAAGAACGTAATCTCAAATACGTGATTATGAATACAACAGTCCTAATAATAAGGCACTAAGTCAAAGAATGCTACGCTGAAATCGTAGTAAGCCTTACAGATCCTATGGACACTAGAACCTGATGCTCTAATACCATCTGTGACACCCCGATTATTTTAATCCTGGGTGACCAGTCAATTATTAAATTAAATCGAAATCATTAACGGTTTCAGTCTTAGTAACACTATTGAAAACTTTTTTTTACTAATTACCTATGTCAAAATAACTTGATGCCAATTTTATCTTTTATTATTAACACACGTAAAAATAATTTAAATGAATTAATCCATTACCACATGAATATAGTCTAAAAAATCACATGACACGTACATTTAAATAAAGGAAACTAAATAAACCATCGATTCTATAAGCATAATATCCAACTAAAATCTAAAATAAGCAAAGAAAATCTTAATACAGTCTGCTGCATAATTGAAACAAATAAAGAGTCTGAAGGCAACACGCCCAGATGAACTGATAGATAACTGATAATGAAATCTCCTATCTAGAGAGAACAAGCTGAAGCGTCTAAGAAATATTATGTTAGCCTTCACAATGCTGCAGCTACCTGTCACTCGATAAGATCTCTAAGCTGGATGTCCCTATGGCTGGACACCTAAAATGTTTTGAAAATATTTCCACACGGGTCAGAGCCCAAGTAACATATTTTAAAAATATTTAGCAAGTATTTAAATCATAATTTAAATCAGTTATTTATTACACATGTATTATTCACATACACTCACTTGAGATTCTCACCTCTCAACAAATGTGCACTCCTAACGTATTCTACCTAACTAGTATCCCATGCCCAACTAGCTATGGTATCTAACTACTCTCGATAAGTATGATTCTCACGTATATCCCCATACTATACGGTACTACGATTTCAATAATAAATTATTTATTCTCAATTTATTATTGAACCACTTATTTAAATTTCCCCATTTAATATCTCTTTTAGATATTCATCATCTATCAATTTTATTGTTTCACATAAGTAGATATATTACACGGGTATATATATTCATCACACATATAATATATACACACATATATCATCCCCTGAATGGTCCCTCATTATGCTGGCATACTCTGCTAGCAAGTCCATGTACCTCTCGTACTCAATAAAGGACTATTGGTTATGCATGTTTCCTCGAAACCACTATTCTAAAAAACTCGCCTAGGCTCCGCCTAGGCTTGAGGCTTGGGAGAAACGCCCCGCCTTAAGCTTTTTACGCCTTATTCTTGGTAAAACCCTTAAGGTCTACTTTTTCTAAAAACAACAATGCTTTAGTGAAACGATATCGCCTTTTAAAGATTTTTTTTACTAACCAGACCATTAGCTCATCCAAAATAATCAAATAGTATTTTAATTTGCATATATTCAGACATATTTTTATGATAGGTACAATTTTAGAATTTTAATAGTCTTGTTTTGGTTAAAAAATATTAAAATATATTAGGAAGGCCAAAACGCCTTTTTATGCCTAAGGACCGCCTAGGCTTCTAAGTCTTAAGGATTGGCCTCCACGCCTCGATCACGCCCACTTTTTTAGAACCTTGATCAAAACCAAAATAAATCAACATGATAATGGACGCGAACATGGTTTTAATCCTTTGGGATACGCACATACCTAACGTGCCCAAATGACCTGCTAATCCTACTACTACACGACACATAGTGGACCGCCCAAGTTCCATGCTCTGGGGAACTAATCCAGACCTCACTGGAGTCGTCAAGGCAGGAAGCGTAGGTATGTTCACACACATAATAAAATCATATCTATAGGTATTCACACAACCTATTTATATACTATTCAGTAGGTATACACACAACCTAATTTCATCAACTTGTATGTAGTATATATTTCACTCGTATATTCAACGTACCATAATTTTCAATTAAACTTACATTTCACAAAATTTTGATTATCCCCCACTACTCTAAGGGTCCTATTTACCCCTTAACTTATATCACTAGTTTAAAATACAAATTGGCGGTCATGCGTTCGCAATGAAAAGATCTATTTAAAAGACCTAAAACCTAGGGCCATTCAAGCGACACACCAATGTCGTTTGAACAATTTACACATTCTTGAGGTTCAAACCCATTAAAATCAATCAATCAATCGAGACAACCTCCAAGGGAACTACAAACCAAAAATAACATTCTTAAAATTTTCCCCACGAATCTACTCAGATTTTTAAAATGCAGTTTTGAGAAATTTCGGAGCCGTTTTTGGAGAAAATGTATTAGTGAACAACATGCAGAAAACAGGATTTTCTACGAGGCAACTCTAATGGAATAGCCATTTTCATAACCAAGATAGTTTTTAAGATGACGGTTTAAGTTTTAAACGATTCCTGATTCACCCAATCTCACAGACTTCTCAAATTTAAGAAGTTGTTCTACAATTCAACCCCTAGAATGATGTTATTGGATTTGTATGTAGATGGAGGGTCTCGTGATCTAAATCTCATAACTTATGATTTTGTTTTGTTTATACAAGTGGATTCATTCTACATGTAATCCTATTCCCAATTATGAGGTATATTGATCAAATCACAAAATATTATGAATCTTACTAAATTGAAATGCCCCACTCTACATGGGTATTATAGCTCATAAAAATTTATAAGATAAATACTTGCCTTATATTGGAGTGGTCTGATTTTGATCATATTTGACGAATCTTCTCTTCAAATCATTTCTCCAAGAGTGGTTATGATGCTAAATTGAGCTTAAATTATCCAAAACCCTTACTTGAGCTCCAAAAAAAACTCTTCCTCTCCTTTCTATTAGCCTCCAATTATTTTCTAAAATCTTTACCCTAGCCTCACATCATCACAAATATATATAATACTCAAAATTCCAAAATTCCCTTAACCCTAGGTTATAAAATGATTAAAATGCCCTCTCGGATTGTCAATTATATCTAAACTGTCCCGGAACCAAAACTACACACCCGGATATACTATTTGACTATTTTGACACTTCTGAACTCAATCGTAACATCAAAATCTCCATTCGAGTTAATCATAATTTATTTTCTATCTCTAGCATATTTAGTCCGCTCACGACATCCGATTGAGATATCATACTGTCACGTCACTGTCATTTGTTGTGACATAAATTTTATAATTACTATTCACTTAGTAATTTTATTCAATAATCATGAATCATTTCTCTCCGATTAATAATTTAGTCAACCCATCATATTTCTATTAAATTACATCGTGTAACTTAAATTCTAACTAAATTAAATCATTTTTAATTCTTTAAAAATACAGGTTGTTATATCCTCCATGTTGAGCTATACCAGGCTGCAGCAGATATTAATTATGTTCCTGATATGATGTGTTATTGAACTTTCTCTAGTACCATCATCAGGTCGGCCCAGATATGGTACAACAACTTACCCCGAGGATAAATTTCTAATTTTCAATAGTTCGCTGAACTTTTCATCAGTAATTTATGTTTTTAGTCCAATCCGATCAAAAGGGTAGCCCATTTGTTGAGTGTTTGTCAACGACCAGGAGAAATTACGCGAGAGTATATTACTTGCTTCAATAATGAAAAGTTAGATGCAGTAGATTATAAAGAGAAAGCCACTATTACTGCCTTGATGAGTAGACTACTCCGAGAGAAGTAATATTATGCACTGTTAAAACAACCTCCTAAAATCATGACAGAGTTAATGGCGAAAGCTGGTAAGATCATGAATGTTGGAGAAGTTATGGCTACTAAGAAGAATCCCAAAACAGAATCTAACGGCCAAAAGATCTCGGATAAGAAGGAATCCAAAGATAAGAAAGCCTACGAAGTATAAGGCATATACTCCTATAAATGTAGGTGTACGTCACATCTTGGAGGATATCAGAGGTAGTAAGGACTTGAAGTGTCTTGGGAAATTGAAATCACCATGCAACCGGAGGGATATGTCCAAATATTGTGACTTTCACAAAGATTATGGGCATATTACTGACAATTGTATTTCCTTGAAAAATAAAATAGAATCTCTCATTCTCAAAGGAAAGTTGACCAAATTTGTTGATCGAACAAAAGGTCGGGGATCTAGAATAAGGTCGGAATCACCTTGCAAAGATAGTGAGGACTGAAAATGAGGTCGTGACAATGAGTCTGAAGATGATCCAAATTTTCCAAAGAAACCTCGAGAGCCAGAGCTTGATATAAATATGATATCTTTTGGTTGTCATTCTATTACAGGAGGAGACACTGGAGGCGGAAATGAATCTACCGAATGGAAGGCCTACTTAAATGAGGCCAAAGCCTACTCTAATATTTGACATGTTTATATGTCGGATGAATTACATAGTAGGCCTAAAATGGTTAATAAAAATAAGCTAGTCATCAGCTTCTCCAAAAATGACCTATTAGAAGACCTTTCCTCTCATGATGACCCGTTGGTTGTCACCTCACTACAAGAAAAATGAGTATTAGGGATGGTAAAATCAATCCTTAAAAGCACAAAATCCGTCCCACAAGAGCATTTAGGACGGACTTTGCAATGGAAAAAATTTGTCCCTTCTACTAGGCGTCGCAAACATTTAGGGATGGATTTTACCGTCCTAAATGTTAATTCATGGGCGCTCTACATTTGGCATTAGGGACGGATTTTTCCGTCCTAAAAGGTATTCTCGCAAAAAAATTCCCGCTCCCACGAGTAGTATTTGGGACAGGTAATTTGTCCCTAATACTACTCAAAATCTGGCAAGCCCAATTATGATGGTTTAGAATCATTCCAATTGATAACATAATTAGGACGGAACAACCATGCCAAAAGGTATTCGCAATTAATAAAAAAAATGTCATAAACAATTATATTATTATATGCTTTATGCTGCAATAGTAAATGATGTCTAATTTGCATTATAACTCAAATCATCCAATCATAAACGCAATATATCAATTGCAATCATTGAAAAACGTATCCAATAACAATTTCTTCCATTAAACTACATTCAAGTCAAAATATTTAAATGAGTAAAAAATCATACTAATTAATAAGAAATACAATTTTCAAAAGAAAAGTTGTTCCAAAATTATGATGATATATATAGTTGTCATGCTACAAAAACTTCTCTCAGTGTCACATATAGTAGACACGCTAAAGAACATGTCTCTTCAACTTCTTGTGCACAACCTGCAATCAATAAATAATCAATTTATTAAAATTATATTATAGTAAAATAAAATATCCAAATATATTAGTTAATCATATCAACAACTTTTTACAATTTTTAAAAAATATTGGCAAAATCTCTTTTGTTTATACATGAAAACCAACCTGTTTAATCAACACAAAAGCCTGCATGGCCATAAAAAATTAAAAATAACAATCTCACATATCAACAACTCTTTATAATTTTTTAAAAAAAAATCGACAGAGCCTCATTTGTTTATAAATGAAAACCAACCTGTTTAATCAACACAAAAGTCCGCACGACCATAAAAAATTGAAAACAACAATCTCGCAAATCAACAATTCTTTACAATTTTTTAAAAAATTGGCAAAGTCTCCTTTGTTTATACATGAAAACCACCCTGTTTAATTAACACAAAAGCCCGCACTACCAGAAAAAAAATTGAAAACAACTTGCATATCAACAACAACAATAAATAAATAGTCCACCTGGCTTAATCCATTGATTTGCTCATGTGTTCCACGTGAACAAATATAACGCTCAAACGTAAACTTGTAAAACAATATAAGACACAAAACAAAAAAAAATATCATTAATCAAATGAACTTTAAACCACAGTATAAATTTTTGCAAATTCTCATCGTATACTCAAACCAAGAGTTCGGTGACTACGCGGTCGGTTCGTACGAGTTACATTGGTCCCATGCAAATTTGTGGATGTTTTAATTTCTCACCCTTTGACGGCATGTTATTAAGCCTAGTTCTAACTATTTACAAATTCTCATCATATACTCAAACTGGGAGTCCCGTGACTACGCGTTCAGTTTCTTTAAGTTATATTAGTCTCGTACGAGGTACTCGTACCTCTTACAGGACCGTTTTGTGGTTGTTATACATTTCACCATTTGATGGCTTGTCTTTATGCCTAAGTATAACTTTATCCAAATTCTTATCGTATACTCAAAATGGGAGTCCCGTTACTAAGTGTTTAGTTCCTACGAGTTATATTAGTCCCGTGCGAGGTGCTCATGCATCTAACGGGGCCTGGGTTACGAGATAGTAAACTAGAATCATATCATAGACCCTTAATTGAATTTTTTGGTGAAAAGGTTTATCCTTTAGGGACTATTGAGCCGGAGGTCGTAATCGACACCTGACCAATGAGAAAAACTGAGAAATTTCATTTCTTCGTTTTAGACAAGAACGTTCAATTAAACTAATATGATTCTTGATAGAGTCGGGTTGAAAACGTTTGAAGCAGTACACTCCACAGTTCACCAATGCTTGAAGTTCCTTACTCATTATGGGGCCAGCGTAGTAAAGGGTAACCAGGTGGAAGCCAAAGAGTACTACTACACTTCCACCAACCAAAACACACCACTACTTACCATATTGATACCTTGGCTCCAAGGGAGGAAGCTGGTTTGGTTAAAGGACGAGTTGTGGAAGCTATAGACGTTATAATATTAGATGATGAAAAGCTAGAAAGGATTACTCAGATTGGTTCGAACTTAGCACCATCCCTCAAATAGGAATTAATCATATACCTTAGAGAGCAAAAAAATGTGTTTTCTTAGATCATAAAGACATGCCTGGTATTGACCCTAACTTTATATGCCATGATCTTAATATCAATAATGATTCTAAGTTGATCTATCAGAAGTAAAAGGTGTTTAGCCTCGAAAAGAATGTAGCCATCTAAGAGGAGGTGGACAAGATGTAAAATGCCAAATTCATAGAGGATGTCAAATACCCGAATTGGTTAGCTAACGTTGTGATGATAAAAAAGAAGAACAAAAAATGGCGTATGTGTGTGGATTTCACTGACCTCGACAAAGCATGCCCAAAAGATCATTTTCCTTTGCCAAGGATTGATCAATTGGTAGATACAACAGCAGGTCACGAATTATTATGCTTCGTGGATGCCTATTTCGACTATAATCAGATCAAAATAAAGTCAGAGAATAAGTAAATTACATCCTTCATCACCAGTCGAGGTACTTACTATTACGACATTATGCTTTGGGGGCTTAAAAATTCTAGAGCGACATACCAGAGACTGGTGAACAAGGTTTTTAAGGTACAAATCGGTAAGAATATGGAAGTCTATATCAATGACATGTTCACTAAAAGCAAGAAAGATGCTGATCACATCCAAGATCTAAGCCAGACATTTAATCAACTTGAAAAGCATCAAATGAAGCTTAACCCGACCAAATGTGTGTTCGACGTACATGAGGGGATGTTTTTGGGCTTTATTGTGAATCAAAGAGGAACACAAGCTAATTCAAACAAAATCAAGGCATTGATCGACGTGAAATCTCCTTCATGCAAAAAAGATCTAGAAAAATTAACTAGAAAGGTGGCTTCCATCAATTAATTTATAAAGCGCTCAAAAAATGTTCGAGTGGAATGAAAAATGTGAGCAAGCTTTTCAAGACTTGAAAAAATACTTGGGATCACCACCATTTCTTTCCCGACCACTTATGGGAGAAAATTTTACCTAAATTTGGCTATGTTCAATGTTCTGTCATCTCGGCACTCATTCGGCTAGAAAATGGAATTTAGAAAACAGTGTATTACATTAGCAAAGTTTTTGGGGGAGTAGAAATCAGGTATCCACGCTTGGAGAAATGATCCCTTCCTCTTATAGAAGCTTCTAGGAGAATGAATCCCTACTTCCAAGCACATACCATAATGGTTTATACCTACCTAACTCTGCGCCAGGCATTTCACAAACCACAAAAATCAAGGAGATTGATGTCCTGGGCTGTAGAGCTAGGAGATTATGAGATCCTTTATGAGCCTAAAACTACAATAAAGGGGCAAGCTGTAGCATATTTCATCATTAAATTCACATATTAGGAGGTAATCACTAACCCTTATTTTCCTACCAAGAAGACTTGATTGGAAGAGAGCTTAGCTCTAAAGCAAACAGAATTGACCGCCGACTAACCAGAGACTTCAGTTACGTAAGAGATATCGCAACGTAAAGGCAACAAATCATGAAGTTATTTAAATAACGAGTGTCGTGTGAAGGAAATTTGATGATAATAATCTAGTTTGGAAACTATATGTAGATGGTTCCTCATGCGCTACTGGTAGTGAAGTCGGGCTCATCGTAAATACCTTAGATGACATGGATGTGGAATATACACTTCGTTTCCAATTCCAGGCCTCTAATAATGAGGAATAATACGAAGCATTAATCACAAGCTTGGAGTTAGCCATATCCTTGGGAGCTGAGCAGGTCATAGCACATAGCGACTCCCAGTTAATTATCAACCAGATGCTTTAAATATATGGGGTCAAGAGAGATCTCATGGTAAGGTATTTTTCTAAAGATATTAAAGTCATATCCAAATTAGAAGTAGTCAAAATGATCAGGATACCAAGGATAAAAATGTTCGAGTAGATTCACTTGCTCGATTGGCCTCAGCAACCCAGACAGAACTCAGGAGAACCATCCTAGTAGAAACCCTTGCACATAGAAGTATAGATATGGAGGTTGTCAATTTTATTTCGATGGACTTAGGACCCTCATGGATGGATCCCATTAGAAGATACATTAACAAGGATGCACTTCTTACTGACCCAAAGGAAGTCAGGAAGTTAAGGTACAAAGCAGCTAGTTATTGCTAGAGCAAGGAGTTTTATACAAAAGGGGATACATTATTTCTCTACTTTCGTGTGTATACCCCGCCGAGGTACCAGATTTGATCAGAGAGGTGCATGAAGGTTCCTGTGGAGTGCATTTAGCCAGCCGATCACTGGTATGAAGGATAACTATGCAAGGGTATTACGGGTCGACCATGAAACCGATTGTATCTCTTTTGCCAAAAAATGTGACAAGTGTTAAAGGTTTGCTGTAATCCATAGAAAACCGGGGGATGGATTAACACCAATCACTTCTCCATGGCCATTCTCCATATGGAGGATTGACATGGTAGGCCCATTGTTGAAGATAAAGGGGAGATTCAAATACTTGGTAGTTGTAGTGGATTACTTCACGACAAGGGTAGAAGCTGAGCCATTAGTTGAAATGCCTTATAAAAGGGTCTTCCAGTTCATTTGGAAGCATATCATTTATAGATATGGGATGCTTTATGACTTCATCACTAATCACGGCATACAATTTGATAATCAGGAGTTTGAGGAGTATTGCATTCAATCTAAAATCCAGAAACTTCACTCCGCCCCAAGTCATCCCCAATGTAATGGCCAAACTGAGGTAACTTACAAAATGCTACTACATGGACTAAAAAAGAGACTTGATGATATGAAAGGTAAATGGATTAATGATTTACACAGCGTTCTTTGGGCTTATAGAACTATGCCAAGAATAACTACAAGAGAAACTCCTTACATGCTTACTTTTGGGACTGAAGCAATAGTGTTAACCGAGGCCAGTCTGCCCACTCATAGAGTGTTAACCTTTGATTCCCTAAAGAGCGATTTCGTGAGAAGATTGGATCTCGACCAGGTTAAGGAAGTAAGGGAGGATGTCACAATTTGATTGGTTTCTTACCAGAAGTGCATAGCCTGCTTCTATAATAGGAGGGTGAAGCCAACCAACCTGAAGGAAAGAGATTACGTTTGATAAAAAGTACCCCAAAAAGGAAATAAGTTGCAAGCAAACAGGCATGGTACCTATCTTCTCTCGAAAGTTCTACGATCAGGAACATATCGTTTAGAGACACTTGATGGGGAATAATTCAAGAATCCATGGAATGTCGATAATCTCCGAAAATATTATCAATCGATCTAAGGGGAATTCGATGTACACATTTCACTCATTTGAATAAAATTGTGGTTTTCTAGAAATTGCGATTCCTTTTTATCATTTTTATTTAGGGATATAGTGATGACAATATTGGTAATTTTATCACAAAAAAATTCTTGACTTCGTCTTTGACCAATTTATGGAAAGTCACAAACTTTATAAGCTTCAAAACTTCATGTGTGACTTCGTCTTTGAAAAGTCACAAACAAGAAGTTCCTAACACTTCATGTACAACCTAAAGTAAAAACAAGGAGTTTTACCAGACCAAGATAAATTTTGGGAAATCCTGCAGCATTCCTAAAATATTTGGTCGCCAATGGTAACTGATGAAAAAATTTAGCTTCATAAGCCATCCGTTTTGATGATTCTATGTGCATTAGTAGAACTTATGTCCTAACAAGTCAAATTCAATTGATAACACAACAAAAATAATCAAATAGGTTAGTCGACCACCTAGCAGACCAAATCAGAAAACTTAATTGTTAAAGTTCAAATACATCAAAAGGACAAACATGTAAAAGCATTCATTCTTTTATTCAAACAAATTTTACAAGATCATTACCCAGGTAAAAATTATAAAGAGTAAGGCCCAAAATCATGCCAGACGAACATTAGGGGTTTAGGTAAGAACAATAGACGCTAAATCTCTCGGTCTGTCTTGAACGCCTGAGCTAAAATCGCCTAAATACTTTCTGACCAGACTCTAAGCAATGGCATCAAGTTTAAAAGGATTATTTGGGTAATCCAGCACACCCGGATCATGCTAATACCAAAGTTCCTTGGATCTTGGAACTTTTAAAACTATCAAGGCATTCAACCAGCCCCACTTGTGACCCTCATTTTGGGCTTGTTCAAATTATTTCTCAAGGTGTGCTAGAGCTGCATCATAGCCATCCATCCAAACTACCCGTTACTTGTTGAAATGAAAGGTTAAACGATCAACCTTGTCAGTCAGTTTCTTAATGGTTGCATCTTTAGCTTTAACTGAGGCATCTTGGTCGACTAAGATATTTTTGGTTCTCTCTTCATCAACTGTTGGCTGAGCAACTACCAATTGTTTAGAAGACTGGCCAGACTTAGTCTTCTTTAATTTCTCTAGCTCCTCCATCAGCCTAGCATTCTCAATCTCTAAAAAGGACACAACCTCGCTCGTGTCAACTTCATGAGGCTTTTAAACTTTCTAGTTCATTTTTTAGGCATTATGTTCCTTTTTTCAATATAATGGACACTTCTTAAGCACTCTCCACTTCACGATTGGGCAAAATATAATTATTCCAGAAGGTCGAGGACATGTCCTGACCTGCGCTCAGTGCCTTAGTTTCATAATCATAATGAAGCAAAGTCAAGGAGAGGTTCTGATTGTCTTGTAAATGTTCAATCCTTTAACAATAGGTCACATTATTGGCCACAGCTCAATCAAAAATACAATGCAGAGGAATATAGGCCTCTTTATCCTTGTCAGATACATCATCTCCGAGCAACCCTACCAGCTTGTCCTCTGTCATGCTTTTATGACCAGCACCAAAAAGTCATATGTTGCATTTCAGTAGGTCGGTCTCAGTAGATATGATTACATTTTTCCTATAATTAAATTGATAAACAAGAATATAAAAATAACAACCTAACAAGAATGGTAAAAAAGCACGAGTAAAGATAAGACCAGCTAGCCAACCAAGTCATAAATTTCATTCATTGCAAACATAAAGGTGTTAACAATTAATTGTTCCTTATAGAGAAAATAGAAAATAAAAAAATCATCGATCAAACAAAAGGAAATGCAGGAGGGAAAAAGGACTGTCCAGTAGACTTAGAGATATAATTACACCTTCTCTTTGTCTTTTGTTGCTACTTCTCGAGGAATGGTCCCAACTTATGTAATAAGCACCAAGGAGGACCCTCCTATCCCTTCCTCATCATTAAATTTCTCTTCCAAATTGGGAAGGGTAGCATGGTTATGTCCAAAAAATAATTCAAAGTCAACGGTAGTGCTGACCTCCTTTATAAAGAACTTTCTTCATGTATTAAATCTAAACAATAGCAGTAAAAAGGACTTTTCCCATCCCCTATTGAAGGCGTCCTCCCTCTCCTTCTTACTCTGAGCTTTCAACTCCAAAAACCTTTTCTTCTCAGTAGCAGCTTCCACCACCGAGTTGACAGCCATTTGCTCAGTTGTCTGTAGTTTTTGCTCGGCTGCCTTCATTTTCTTGTTAGTCTGATTCATCTAGTCCTGCAACTTCTTTTATTCCCTCTCTTGGGCTTCCTTGGTTGCATCAAGGGAATATTTTAATCCCTTGAAGGCTTTATCCATGTCAGCTGAGGATGGCCTCAGCATGTTATCCCTCATCAATAATTGGTCATAGTTGATAAGAAACTACAAAATGGTGAAACCATAATGTAAGTATCAGTTACACATAAGGAAAAAGAAAATTACTGACAACAAGTTACAAGTGACAAATTTTGATTATCCCTATCCAACAAACGGGTTCTGGACAAGGGAGTTATTACCGACATATCAGCTGGGAGGACTCATGAATGAATCAACCCCCTGCCAGACCAGGGTTCACTGCCACAAAGGCAGATACAGCAGCAGCCTGGTCGCTGAGGTATTTTGTGTTAATTCCTACAGAAGAGCAGGACCTCTCTTTAACCTCTTCAACTCAGGTTTGGTATTTATTTCATCAACGCTAATGACCACTGAAATCTTGTCACCGGTAGTAGCCTTCTTGGGCGGCGGTGCAGGCAAACCGGACATCAAGTTGGGAATACTCCTTTTTCCCATGTCTTCAACGGGCAAATTTTTTTTATGGTGGTAATGTCAAAGGATAAAAAATAAGAGGAATTTACTCCAAGAGATAACTCTCTCTCTCTCTAGCCCAAAAGATTCTACAGATGAAGAAGTAAAATATGGTCCTTCTAATAAACTGATGGGGGCTTGGGGTATATCCTCTGTTGGTCGGGAAACGAAAGAGGTGATCCATCTTCTATATTCTAACAATAGTAAAGCCGACCAGGGGTGTTTTCCTTGTAATACCCTGTATTTCTACGTATTTAGAATTTAATTATTGGAGCGATTAAATAGAAAATACGGACCTTACATTTAAATTACATGAGTAGAGTAATTTAATGAGACCTTATATTTAAATTACGTGAGTAGAGTAATTAAAGATGATCTAAATGTTAAACGGAATGATTTAATATTTTAAGTCGAGTTACTAAAAATGACTTGTGAATTACTCATGAATTTACCTTACGTCATAACGAGTGATATGGGTGTATATTATTTAAATCTTAACTAAGAGCCAAACATGGGCTAACGATAAGTTTAGATACGACATATTATATGAGTGACTCAAATGACAATTTAGAGGTCACGGTTAGCTCCGAAAGGGTCAAAATAGTCAAAATAGTACACCCAAGGGTACTAGTTGGGTCCCGGGACATCTTTGGGCTAAGTCGGGACCATTCAGGGGCATTTTGGTCTTTTAAAAGATAGGAGTGGGAAGACTTACGAATTTTGGAGTCTTTTATCACTTGATTAAATAAGGAATTAGGGTTAGAAACCTCATACTCATGGAGATGCCATTAGAGAGAAAAGAGAAGTTATTATCAAAGTATAAAAAGAGAAGTGTGAGAGATTCAAAGAAATCCTTGAAACTCAAACAATTTAAGAGTAAGGATTGAAGGAGACAAACAATCAAACTCTACAACAAACATGAAATCAAATCATCTCTGAATCAAGGCAAGTGGTTATTTACAAAATCCAACTCTGAGTTATAATATCCACGTATAAGATGTGTAGAATAAATGGTTTTTAAATAATTCTTGAAGGAAGATTTGATACATGTTTGGGATAGTACTTGCATGTATTTAGATTTACATATGTAGAGGATTAAATTACAAAAGAAATATGATTCCTATTATGAAATATAAATCTGGGTATATGATGATTTAAGATAAAGAAATCATACATCTAGGGTTTTGAGAAGTTAAGAATAATTGTGGTTTTTGGATGATTTTCGTGAAGATTTGATGATATATTAACGTTAGGAATAGTCTTTATTCATATAAAAACTAATTGGTGATGTTAGTAGAGAGTTACAGAAGATTTAATGTAGTTTTTAGTGGTTAAAACTTAAGAAAGACGAAAGAGGTAGAAGCTTCCCAGAACAGTCGATCGATCGATCCCTGCTGTTTTCCTGAAAAATCTTATTGAGTAAATTTTCTTCGATGGTCGTCACTTATTGGGACGTTTAGAGTTGTTTTATAACTATCCTAGGACTTGATAAAGACCAGTAGGTAGAGGGTTGAGACCCATCATAGTCATTGAGAGAAAGACTTAGAAAATTACTAGATAAGCAAATAACGAGTGGGTCGAGTATCGAAAATGGTGAATTTAAGTTACAAATGGAGTTAACATGAATTCAAAATAATTATCAGTAGGGTAAAGATGAATTAACTACTGAAATAATTGGAGGGGTAACTAGGACCCTTAGAGTAGTGCAAATACTCAATTAAATGCGATAATGAAAATAAATCGTAAAATAACAAGTACGTTGAATATAAGAGAATAAAATATTACGTACGAACATGATTGATAGGTCGGGTGTGTACCTACTGAATTGTATGAACTTTTAGGTTAAGAGAATTATACCTAAATTGATTGTGTTAGGGTCGATGAAATATTCCGAATTAAAATAGATTTATTATACGTTTGGGGTCGATGAAGAATGCCGAACCAAACCTTAAAACTAGTGTCGTGATGAGAGAGTCTGAGCCAGAATATGTGTACATATATAAATAGTTGGGGTCGATGTATTATTCCGAACCAACTCTTACTTTAGGTCGATGAGTTATTCCAAACCAAAAGTCCTTTATGTGTGCTAAAAGGACATATTAGTGATAACTAATATTTAGTATATGTCGTCTGATAAATGTATACTATAGGTATAATCTACTGACATGAATAGTAGATGATAAGATGGACTGATAATATTTTAGTAATAATTTAGTGGTGAGACTTAATTATAAAAGAAGAACAAAGATTACAAGAGATGAATAAGTTATCTACGTCTAAAACATATGAGATATGAATCATTAAAATATTGCGTGTATGATTTGGTGACTTAGAGAGTAGATACGCCCATTGGAGTATTCTAGTCTAGTTAGCTTGGGTAGTATAGCTAGATGGACTAAATACCAGCGTTAGGCATGCACTGTAGGAGAGGGGTGAGGTAACTCAAGAGAGTGTACAAAATCTTAACATGTATAATCAATAACTCATATTCATGATAGCTGCTTGCAAAATATTTTTAAAATATTTTGAGTACTAACTCTTGCTATGTAAAATCCTTTTAAAAATCTTTTTAGGTGCCCAGCCACAGGGACACCCAGCATGACTTCATTCCAGGGATTTTGGAGCTGCAGCACATGTGGATGTTGTAGGGCTTGCTTAGACGATTATTTTGTTTCAGATCTAGTGTAGGATCTCAGTTTTAGTACTCTCAGTTTGGGGACATGTTGTCCAATCTTTACTTTTGTAGTTATTATGATATCTTGGGTTTGGAGTTAGTTTTATTTCAGCCGTGGTTTTCGGCAAAACGTTATTTCATTCAGTTAATTATGATAATTGGTTTAAACCTGCTTCAATCATATTGTTCCGCATGATTTGTTTTATCTGTTTAATGAAGATAAAATTTGGCACTAGCTTAATTTCACTTAGTTGATTAGTAATTAAAAAGTTTTTGACAGTGATGGTAAGAATGAATCATTTAAGAAACATGTTTTAAATTAAATTAAGGCTTGATCACCCAAGGTTTAATTAGGCGGGGTGTCACAGATGGTATTAGAGCATCAAGTTCTAGTGTCCATGGGATCTGTACGGCTTACTACGTTTCAGCATAGCGTTCGATTGTGTTAGAGCCCTACTATTAGGACTGTTGATTCATCTTCCACTTTTGTGATATCGTGCATCTGCTCTTAAAATTTTGTATATACTGTGTACTTATACAATTTGATCTATTTTAACATGCCACCAAGGAGACTGCGAACGGAGAGGGATGAGGCCAGGGATGAGGAGAGGGAGGCTCATCAGGAGCCATAGGTGCCACTACCCCCACCCCTACCCGAGTTGATTTCCACTACTCAAGTTACAGTGATAGTGGCTCAGGCAGTCGAGACAGCGATGAGGGCCATGGCAACCCATTTTCCTCAGCCCCAAATACCACCTCCCGTAACACTAGCGGTTCAAGTCCCAGCATGGCCATCTTCTTGGCAGCGAGTCAGAGAGACATTTCATAAAGGACATCCACTCGGGTTTCAGGGTAGTACCGATGTAGTGGAGGCGTGCAACTGGAAAAAGAATATCCAGCACCACTTGCCCTTGCTAGAGTGCACTGAGGTACAAAAACAAATTCTATCTACTTTTTGTCTGTCGGGAGCAGCCTTACAGTGGTGGGATTCAGTTACCACCGCCGAGGACAGGGAAGCATTGATAATTTCTGAGTTTTGGGTGCGGTTTGACCGCAAATACTTCCCTCCAGCGGTAGAGTCTGAGATGAGGAAGAAATTCAGTGAGGTGGTTCAGGGAAATCGCTCAGTTGCTAATTACGAGGAGGATTTCACCCGTTTGGCTAATTTTATGCCAAACGAGGTGAGCAATGAGGAACGGAAGAAGTCAAAATTTATGGATGGCTTTGCCCAAAAATTCAGGCAACATTTGATCGGTAATACAGCATTGGTAACTTATACGGATGTTGTCAACGCCACTCTACTACACTGTCAGGATCATCGCTTCCATGTAAAGGGAAGCAAGAGAGGTGAGCCTAGCCAGCCGGGCAAAATGGATGGAGGTAGTGTCAGCAGCACACCATAACAGCAGATAGCGGGTCAACTAGGGAAGGATTTTTGGCAGGGGAACTCTGCCAAGAGCTTTAGGCTTGGGAGGCATCGATTTGACAGACATGGCCAGTAGGCTCCCCAGCAACGAGTTCCTTAGGGCCACCAGGGCTAAGGGAACCAAGGAGGAGGCCAGCAAGGCCAAGGGTGTTCGGGCCAACGTCAGGGCCAACAGGGCCAAGGGCAGAGGCACTTTCAGGGACAATGTTTCACATGTGGCCAGCAAGGTCACAACAGTATAAATTGTCCACATAAAGACAGGGTACAACAACAGGGTGCCCAACAGGGGCAGCAGGCTCCATTAGCCCCAACAACATCACAGTCCCCGCAGCAGCAGCTAGACGAGATGCACTACGGGCGTGTGTTCAACGTCCCGGACGTTCCATTCCATCCAGTACCTCCAGCACCGCCAACAGTCACGGGTAAGTTTCCTATCCACGGACTAGAGGGTAGTATTATATTTGACACGGTGGCGACACATTCTTTTATTACCACTAGATTTGCACGGACATCCGGCCTCTTAGATACAACCGACACTCATCTTATATGTGTGGAGTCACCGATGGGCAGTGGGTCCCTTATACACTCGATTTTGTAAGGGTGTGGACATTAAGGCAGAGATATTGGGTCTAGCGGCAGACCTCCTAGTGTTGGATATGGAGGGTTACGACGTCATCCTAGGGATGGATTGGTTGGCGGGTTATAGGGCGATGGTGGATTATTATGAGAAGAATATCGTATTTGCCATTCCGGGACAGGAGATTTTCCTAGTGGCAATGCCTCTTCCCGAGGGAGGATCGCGCACTCACCTCTATTACATTGAAGAAGAGACCTCACAGGAGGTGGTTGTCCCTCTAGACTCAATTTTAGTAGTGAGAAATTTTGAGGACGTCTTTCAGAAAATACCAGGATTACCGCCTAGTAGGGAGATTGAGTTCATTATCGACTTAGCACCGGGAACAAGACCAATTGCCAGAGCACCGCATCGCATGGTTCCTTCAGAGATGCAAGAGCTGAGGGAGCAGATTCAGCAGCTCTTAGGTTAGGGTTTCATTCGGCGCAGTACATCACCGTGGGGTGCACTAGTTTTATTTGTAAAGAAAAGGGATGGCTCATTACGGTTGTGTGTAGACTACAGATAGCTGAACAAGGTGACGATACACAATAAGTATCCGTTACTTAGGATAGATGACTTGTTTGATCAATTGAGAGGGGTTACATACTTCTCAAAAATCAATCTGAGGTCAGGTTACCATCAATTGCGCATAAGGGAGAAAGATGTACCTAAAACTATTTTCTTTTCACGGTACGGGTCATATGAGTTCAGGGTGATGCCATTTGGACTCAATAATGTGCCTGCAGTGTTTATGGACCACATGAACAGGGTATTCAGGGAGTTTTTAGACCAGTTTGTGATCGTGTTCAAGACGACATTCTGGTATACTCTCGCACGGAGGAGGAGCACGCCAAGTACTTGCGTATGGTTCTTCAGACGTTATGGGATCACCAGTTGTACGCCAAATTTGGGAAGTGTGGATTTTTGCTGTGGGAAGTTCAGTTTCTTGGCCACGTTGTATCAGACAGAGGTATTTTTGTTGATTCGAGTAAAGTATCAGCGGTGAGGGAATGGGGACAGTCCATGACATCGACAGAGATTCGCATCTTTTTGGGGTTGGCCGGTTACTATCATCGCTTCACCAAGGGGTTCTCAAATATTTTCGGTCCTTTGACGAACTTGACTCGAAAGGGAGTACCATTCGTATGGAGCGACCACTATCTGTTAGCGTTTGATGAGCTAAAGGACAGGTTAACATCAGCACCCACACTACACCAAATCTGCCCATTTGTCAAGGTCATTGACCTTGACAAAAAACTCGCATTTTGTGTCACGGTCGTGTCAAGGTCAATGACCGTGGCACGTTTGTCACGGTTCTAAACCGTGACATAACCGTGACCCCAATTGTCACGGTCATTGACTGTGACACGTCCGTGATAACTTTTGTCGCGGACTTGTCACGGTCAATGACCGTGACAATTCTGGGCAGAATTTAAAAAAAATCTGCTGGGGAGTATGGCCACGGCCACTGCCCAGCAGTATATTTGTACCTGTTATAGCAACGTTGTACCTATTCCAAACATCATATATCCAACACAAACTAAAGATAATGCAAATATATATTCATGATGATATAATCCAAATATTGAAAGAAAAAACAATATACATGACGATATAATCCAAATTTAATTAAAATGGACAAACTTAAAAATAATGTTACTACATGTCTTGGATAAAACTGAGGAGGTGAGTAGGACACACGACATACAAATTGACGCACCCACTAATATACGTCGTGCCGCATTGTTCGCGCAACCACAATAGGGAGTTCTCCTTCCCGGGTATGACATGCGTGACGAGCACCCTGGACTCCATCTCTTGAAGCACACGTCCATGGACTATTCCACCCTCGACGATATTCGGGTCCCTCAACCCTCGCCCTATCCGCTGGCCATCAAATACGTCCAATATGAACACGCTCGGCCAACCAATTATCGACAATGGTCTATTGGAGGGCGTCAAATAGGAAAGTGGATCGTCGAAGTACGAACGTGTCGGTGATGAAGCAGCGAGGTCCACATCCTCGTCATCCTGCGCCTCGTCCTCCCGCACCTCCTCCTCCACCTCCTTCTCCTACCCTTTCCCTTTCCCTTTATGGTCTCCACCCAATGTACGCTTCATGAATGCGTACATATCTTGGACCGTCGCCTCCAAACGGGATAGCTTCGCGTTGTGTGAATCCACCGTTCGAGACAACCCGGTCTCGCTCGTCTCCAATCCGATGATCCTAGATTTTGCCACCCGCGAGCTCACTCCCCTTGTCCTCCCTTTGCGATCAGAGCCAAGCACTTGGCTGAGTGCGTCTGTGGACAAAGATGCCTTGTCGGCATCAGACTGCGACTCATGCACTTCCTTAAGCTTTGCCTGAAACGACAAAAAGCACATGATTAGTAAAATAAGTAAACTAAAAAATTATAACGTAATTAACAATAATTAAACTGTCGGATTACTTACAATCGTGGTCGCGACGCTCGGGGACACCTCCTTGTCCTTCCCCTTCTTCGTCCGAAGATCCACATAAGTATCGAGCCTATGTGGCTTACCCCCTGGCCCACTCCCTACCCCTGAAATAAAATAGAGTAAAGTAAAATTAGTATCGGCCCCGTAAAGTAAAATAATATCCAATAATATATTTCTATAGTTATAGATAAATTAAATCTTACCTGCATCCTATGCTCCACCTCAGCGTAAGAGGTCCGGCCAGAGTAGTGCACGTCCGTCTTTTTAGCCCGATTTTCCCTCCCCGATTGGCGAGATGCCAATTGTCGATCCTCAATCTCATTGTCAATGAACTTTTGCCATTGTGCCAATGAGATCGGCTCCTTGGGCGGGACGGATCCGCGCCATTGTAAAATGGACTCTCGTGTTTTTCCAAAGTACCGTGTCCGCATATTTTTCTTCCACGTCTTGTGTTGCTCCCTCAACTGCTCCAAGACGGAATCGTGTAGCTTTGGATCCAAGTTGAATTGTTCCTGTCCAACAAATACAATGTTAGTTGTGAATAAATATAAATTGAAATATTCATATAAATATTACCTGTAGTGCCTCCCAAACAGCTAACTTGAGCTCATACGGCACCTCCTTCCAATTCATAAACCTTGGGCCGATGACCATCTTTAGCAGCTTGAGGGATCTCGCTAAAATCTCCGACTTGTTTTCGACGGTAATCCCAAATTTTCCATATTTGGGGAGCCTAGCGGCGGAGGAGCCCTCGTCGCCTCCGCTACCACCGAACCCAGACGACATCATCATAAATAGCATCATCATCTTCGCCTTAACATCTGAAGGAGACATTTTTGCTATAAAAAAAATGTTATTAGTACAGATAAAAAAAAATGTTAATAGTACACATTTAGTTTTACCTAATTGAATTAATTGAATTAATAGTACAGATAAAAAAATGTTCCATCTATATTATAACGTATGTGTAAGTTCCGTCAATACCATTTCGTTTCAATTTTGTAATATTATGTTTTTTCCAAATATTTAAAGAGTTATTAAATGGGTGCCCCACCCCCACCCACCGCCACACGCACACCTACGCACCTGCACACACACACACACACACACACACACACACACACACCACCCCCACCCCTACCCACCCCACCCCTACATATATGTTAGTTGATGCCATTATATTTTAACCCTAATTAGATTCTAAGGTTATCTCAATTTATATTTTAAGTTCTTATCCATTTGTGATGTTCAAGTAGTTTTAAATGTTGGAATTATATACTATTACTTTGACCGTTAGTTTGTGCACCAACTAAATTGAACATCAAACACACACACACACCCCACCCCACCCCCTGCCCCCCTCCACCACCCCCTCCCCCACCACACACCACCACACACACACACACACCCCACCCCCTACAAGTCTAAGGATGTTCTTGATTAAATATGGGAAATCTCATATCATTTGCAAAAAGTTCATAGATTCTTAATCCCTAGGGTTATGGATATTAAATTTCTTTCACAATTATTTCTTCGATTGCGATGGGTGAAGTTCAATTATATGTTAGAACAATAGATCCTCGCAAGTTGGTCAATCATTGTGTGAATAGGTATGAGATCATAATTTGGAGGAATTCACGTCCAAGAAATAATTTGGATTGTGATACCCCTTGATAGACTTATATGTTTTGTTTACCCGACCGATGAACTATTTTATAATCCTAGAGAATTAAGTTTTAGAATCAAGGAATTGATCAGATATTCATTAAAATCGGTTAGTAGAAAATTTATTTAACCAAGAGGGTATCGAAAACATAACGTGGGGAATCATAATATACCGTAATCAACTTTAATAATAATAACACATTCTTTCGAGTGATTTATAAATAATTAAATTTGAGTGCAATCATGATTATTTAGTGGAATGAATCGTGATTAAATAAATAAAGGATATAAATTAGACGGTTATAAATTGGGATTTCCTAGTATTTACTTTGAATCCAGTTTATTTATTTATCTTTGGTCCCTAGTATAGTCATTGCCCAAGTAGTAGGAGCAAAACTCTATAAAACCCTAGTTTAGCTAAAGCCCGTGAATTATCCCTCCCCCACCACACACCACCACCACATTTAACGTAATGTTTATTGGACTAAAAAATATTTTCAGAATGTTATTCTTATTAAAAAGTGATTTTTAAAAGAGTTTAACTTCGTTTATACTGAGATAATGATTGTTGAGAGTTATATAGAACCTTACCTTTCGTTTTGATGGTTGAAACGACATTCATTGTCGTTGAAACGACATGTGGAGGTCGTTAAAACGACATGTCTTTGTCGTTAAAAAGACATTGCTATCCCGTTCGAACGACGACCTTATCTCATTCAAACGATGCGCCGACTTAACTTTTTCTATTTAAGGTGTGTTTCTCTTAGAATTTTATATGTTGAAGAACTAAAAAATCAGTTTCCATATAGTACTTGCACAAGTTTTCTAAGGTTTTCGAAGTCTAAAAACATCCTTAGAGTTTCAAGATCCGAGCTTTCATACTCATATGCTATTGGCATCTTAGTTTCACCATTGGAGTTTGTTCATCACTTTGAACGTTGGGTTTTGTGGTGATGAAGCGAAGGAGTTCATGTCCAACATCATAGACATTATCAAGCTGTGTTGGTGGACACCGAGACATATGTAGATGCGTGTGTTATGGATGAGCATCATAGAAGGACTTCTGTGTGGGCACTGTGGATGAGTGGTTGAAATATTAAAGGAACTTCAAGATATGTGGGCGATCAATTTGTTGAGTAAGTCTATCGGCTATATTTTGTAATACCATATCATAGTGATTGTCTTGGGTCATCTAAGGGTTTTTTTACTTAGTGGTTTCCTTGTACATCTGGTGTCACCTTTGTGAACTTATTTATTTTACTTGTTTTAATCACCTAGATGCATGTTTAGGATTAAACAAGATAAAATTTGGCTTAACTAAAATTGGTTCACACTTGGTGCGGTTTGTAATTTGGAAAAAGGGTTTTCAAAAAGAAAGTTGGTTTTGAAATCCTTAAAACACATTCGAAAGAAAAATTGGCCTACAAATTGGTATCAGAGCTAAAAATATATTTTTATTGTGTTGATCCCTTGAGTTTTTAGGGATAAATTTCAAAAACTATGAAATTTTTAGAGCTACTGTTTTTAACGGCACTAACTATCGTTATTGAAAAATAAAAATGAGAAGTGCTTTGAAATCAATTGATGAGCGTGTGTGATTAGCAGTCGAAGAGGTTTGGACTCCACTGATTACACAAGAGGGTGAGACTTGAGTCATGGACCGAAGTCGAACATAGACTTGCACTATACAACTCTAAAGGTCTTCACGTTATTTCCTCACATGTCACAGCGAAAGAGTATAATAGAATCATGACTTTTGAAACTTCGAAAGAATCTTGCGATATACTTGCACTTACTCACGAGGGCACTAACACGGTTATGGCGTCTAAACTTCAAAATCTCACTACACAGTTGGAGACGATTAAGATGCTAAAGAGTGAGTCGTTTGATGAGTTTTATACTAGATTGTTAAATATTGTCAACATGTCGTTTAACTTAGGAGAAAAAATACCCGACAGCCGAGTCATAAATAAAATTCTAAGATCGTTGACGAGTAGGTTTGATGCAAAAGTGACCATTTTGAACTCCTTGGGTATGCTTGATTCGACGAAACTTAAAGAGATTGTAGGTTATTTACAAACCTATGAACTCGATATGTTTACCTCCAAGCAAGTACCAAAGAAAGAAAATGGCATTTCTTTGAAATCTCGAAAGGAGGAGACTAAATTTTTGGATGATGATTTTGATTTAGATTTTGAGGCTATAGCCTTGATGGCAAAGAAGTTCAAAAAAATTCTTTAGTTCCAAAAGCAATTGAAAGATGCCAAAAGACTTGAGAAATTTAAGAACAACGAGGCAGATCCCGCCCCTGAGGATAAGAGTGAGAATGTCAAGAGGGTTGAGTCGTATAGGTGTTTTGGGTGTGAAGATTAAGGTTACAAGGTTATCTAGTGTCCCACAAGACTTAAGAAGGAGGGCAAGAAACCGATAGCATATGATTCCACCTTAAGTGATAGTGAATCGGAAGAGGGAGATAGATCCCCCATTGAGTGTAACATTGTAGCATTCACATCATGTCTTGTGAGTGACGATGATAAATCTTCCCATGAAGATTCTCATGGGCATGACACTTTTGAGGTTATTGAGGGTGAATCCCCAGTCAGTGAGGGTGAAGTTAGTGAGGATGAGGAAATTGATGTAGGAGAGTTGCAAGTTGCCTTTGGGGAGTTATATGCGGAAGTGGTAAAGGTGAAAAATGCAAACTTGAAATTGCAAGCTAAGTTGAATAAGCGTGCCCTAGAAAATAATGATACTTTGATTAAGGATCTTAGGTCACGGGAGAAGACTCTTAGGGAGAAATTAATATGCGTAGAGAAAGAGAGATAGTCTTCGTGGTTTGATGGGGGATTTAAATAAGGAGATTCTATATTTTGAGGAGTTTAGGCGCTTTCTTGAGCCTGGGATTAGTGAGCTAGAAGAGAGATTGAAAGACTCGAGTAAGGTGAAGTTTGATTTGGAGGAAAGATCGAAGAAATTGGATAGGATGTTAGGCATCGTCCAAACTAAGGGAGATAGGTTTGGTATAGTCTACGATGATAGAGTTGTTACCATTTCCAACACCAATACCAATCGTGTGAGAGAGACCACTAGGAACGTGAGAAGAGGTCGACATTTTGGTAATCATTCCCGTCGAGTTTACACTTGCACTCATTGTAGTAGGAAAGGTCACCTTAGATGTTTTTGCTATGACCTTAGGAATGCTCCTAGGAAGTTGAGGAATAAAGTCATTTTGGTTACCAAAACCATGCGTCACTTCACACCTACATGGGTTAGAAAATCGGACTTAGAGGCTTTAGGAATCAATCTTGATGGTTCTTGTTTAGTTGCACTTGATTCTTCCCGTGCTAAATCTAAAGGATGATTGTGTCGCCATGTTTGTCATACGCTAGTCTTTGCATCATGATTTATATTTTGTTAATGTTATGACATGTGTATATATTTATATTATACTTTTTCATTTATTGAGTCTTATTTGAAAAATACAAAAAGATTTTTGGTTTTAAATATATCGAGAAAAATACAAAAAGATTTTTTGGGGGGGGGTTAAAAATATTTTTAGAAACACACCAAAAGATTTTCGTTTTTTTTTTCGTGAGTGTTTCATGTTTGATGTGGCATATTTGTCTGCTTGGACCCTCGTAATTTCATTATCCATGTGTGCAAAGATTGCATATATAGAAAGATTGCACACATGCTCGACTTTAAATGAATGTTTGATATCTCATGCATATTTAAGTTTGGTGAGGCGTTCTTATCTCAATTTTATCATCTATGCGTAAGTAAACTTAGGATGGGGTGTGCATGTAAGGACCGTTTATCGTGAGGATTGATAATGCTTAAATAAAAAATGATGAGTGTTCACGGGAAAGGGCTGCGAGTGAATAATAATTACATCGTGAAAGCCACTGTTTAAAAGACCCCTAGAAAAAAATTAAGGCAATAAAAAGAATCATATACCAAAATAGGACCAATAGGATTTCTCTAAGTTGAGAAGAATAGAAACCTCAAAAGAGATTGAAAATATATATATATATATATATATATATATTGAGGAAGTTTGGATAGAAAAATTTAAACGGGTTTGCACCACGAATCCTTATGTTGAAAAAACGTATCATGATGCTATTATTTGTAAAATCGTCAAAATTCTGGATTTGTGTGTATGTTGATTGTTTAGTTCATTTATCTAAATATATTAATTGTCACATAGGGCTAAATCTAAGTTTGATCACATTTAGCTATCAATTAAAGCTTCTTGATCATTTTCAATGTGTTGGAGTTTTGATTCATTTGCTGTATTTCACGCCCGTTCACTCCATATCCATGTTTGAACACATTGATTCTATGTTGGCATGAAACTCACATTGTTTTACTTGTTTTTTTTCTTTCTGTTTTGAGTCTGTTTTGCTGTTGTTTGCTCTTTCTAGTTAATTTTTTTCACGACATTTTTTTGTTGGATGAAACTTCATCAATTTTAGAATTGGAATTGAAAAAATTTATTATCGTTCAAACGACAAGAGTGTTTCGTTCGAGCGACAAGTTGCTGTCGCGAGATGTTTTGATCAAACGAGCTTCTAGCAAGCTGAAAAATGTAACATGGAATGATCGCGATTAGGGTCGTGAGATATGTTATGAGAGCAAATTGTTTTGCAATTGTTTATGTGGCTTGATGATCTGGTTAGACATGCAAAGTCGTTCAAACGACAGTGCATTGTCGTTCAAGCGACCTCTGGGAGAAATTTTTGGATTCTTCTGATTTCGTACCTACTACATTTATATGACGATATTCTTATGTTTTGGGTACTTCTGAACAATTTTATGCAGTTCTTCTTGATAATCCATGGTTTAGTATTAATATTGCATTATTCATTTAGTCACATCTACTTAGATTAATGATTCATATTTTGTGACTATTGTTTACTAGATACGAGTTAGTACATGGTGATTCTTTTTAGCTGGCAGTTCTTGTTTATCTAGATATGCTTCATCGATTATTCATACTAGATATTTTTTTTTTTATCTTTTTCACTGATTATATATTCGAGACAAAAAGAGGGAGAGATGTATGTGATGTAGGGGGAGAGTTTGTTTGATGAGCACATAGTTTTGTTGCACAAATTGATATCCTGATGTTTCAATGTTTACTTTCCCAATTGGTATCACAATATTTTGCTCACATGTTTAACAAATGGTTTGATTTTAATTTTACATATTTGTATTGATATTTCATAATTTTAAATTTAAGTCTTTGTCATAAATTTGTTCCTCCATACTTCACTAGGTATTTGTCTGTTTCATGTGTGTAGGTATGCTTAAGAGATTTGAGATTTCAAGTCTACATCACATTCAGACAGCTCATGCTTGCCGAACCATCATTTACAGTGTTGTCCTTTAATTTTTATTTTGGGTTTTATGGGATGGAATTTAGGCGTCATGCAGCTTGACGACCCAACTTAGGCATTTTACTATTTTAGTTTTGTCCCTGAATAGTCAAAGGGGGGAAGGGGATTGGTAAGGACAAAATTTCCATTTTAAGTCCATTGTGGTATTTGACTTATTCCCGAAACAAAACATTATTTTTGAGTCATAGATAGTTTTTTACTGTCACGATCCCACAAAGTCTATGACATAAAGTTTATTGAAGATGTTACGTCCAAGCTTCAAAGAATTATCATGCCGAGATTGTTTTGGTGCACATCTTCATTGCATTTCGATCTCTCAGGCATGAATGCGTAATATTTATGGGACTCAAAAAATGTTTTCAGGATGTTATTTTTATTAAAAAAATGTTTTTGAAAGAGTCTGACTTGGTTTATTCTGAGAGTATTATTGTTGAGAGTCATAAAGAACCTTCCCTTTTGTTTAGATGGTTCAAATGACATTCATTGTCGTTCAAACAACATGTAGAGGCCGTTCAAACGACATGGCTTTGTCGTTCAAACAACATTGTTATCTCATTCAAACGGAAGCCTTATCTCGTTCGAACGATGCGCCGACTTAACATTTCAATTTAAGGCGTATCTTTCTCATAATTTCGTAAGTTATGAAACCAGAAAATTAGTTTCCATACAGTACATTTTCTGCATAAGTTTTCAAAGATTTTCAAAGTCTAAAAACATCCTTAGAGTTTCTAGATCAGAGCTTTCATACTCATATGCTATAGAGATCTTAGTTTGTACAATTGGAGTTTGCTAATCACTTTGAACGTTGGGTTTTGCGATGAAGAAGTGAAGGAGTTCATGTTCAACATCGTAGACATTGCCAAGCTGTATCAGTGGACACTGAGACATATGTGGACGCGTGTGTTTTATATGAGCATTGTGGCACGAATTTTGTGTGTTCACTATGGAGGAGTGATTGAAGAATCAGAGGAGTGTCAAGACTTATGGGGGATCGAGTCGTTGAGTAAGTCTATCGTCTGTACTTTGTAATACCATATTATTGTAATTGTATAGCTTGGGTCGTCCGAGGTTTTTTCCATTAGTGGTTTCCTCGTACATCTGGTGTCACCTTTGTGAACTTATTTATTTTACTTGCTTTAATCACCTAGATGCATGTTTAGGATTAAACGAGATAAAATTGAGCATAACTAAAATTGGTTCACACGGTTGGTGCGGTTTGAAATTTAGAAAAAGGTTTTTAAAAAAAGTTGGTTTTGACATCCTTAAAACACATTTAAAAGAAAAAAGGGCTTACAGGGTGTCTATGGAGTCAAAAGAGAGTTCATGACAAAATACCTAGCCAAATCACAAGACATGATATTCAAGTTTTCAGTAGTCGAGGCCACTAGGATTCCAAGAACTGATAACGCCCGAGCAGATGCACTTGATCGGCTCGCTTCTGCTACTATAACGGAGTTAAGGAGGACAATCCCAGTAGAGATCCTCTTGCAATAGAGTATTGATGAAGAAAACCTCATCATGATCGAAATGGATTTGGGCCCATCTTGGATGGATCCAATAAGGAATTACTTAAAAAAGGGTATTGTGTTAATTGATCCTAAGGAGGCCAAAAGGCTATGATAAAAAGAAGCTAGGCATATTACAGAATGAGGGATCCTATATAGGAAAGGATTCCTTATTTCGTTTCTCACATGTGTCCATCCAACTTAGGTAGTTAACTTGATAAAGGAAATGCATGAAGGTTCTATGGGTAACACTCAGCAAGAATATCATTAGTCAAAAGAGCAGCCACATAAAGTTATTACTGGCACACTATAAAGGTGGACCACGCCAATTATGCACAATATTACGATAAATGCTAGAAATATTCTACAATTTATAAAATAATGGGGGCTTCACTCACCCTAATGACATCCCTTTGGCATTTCGCTCTGTGGGGCATTGATCTAGTACAACAGAAATGTTCAAGTACTTAGTAGTTTAAGTGGATTACTTCACCAAGTGCATAGAGGAAGAACATCTGGTAGATATGCTTTATGAGAAGGTCTTCCGTTTCATATGGAAGAACATCATTTTTCGTTATAGAATGTCATATGCCTTTATTAATAACCATGACATGTACGTCGACAACTAAGAATTTAAAGCTTATTGTGTTCGATCCAAAATCCAAAAGCCATATGCCGCTCCTGGAGATCCAAAATGCAACGGATAGGTAGAAGTGACGAACAAAACTCTGCTCAATGTTATAAAGAAGAGACTGAATTACACCAAGGGAAATTGAATCAATGAACTACAAAGTGTGCTCTGATCTTACAGGACTACGCCAAGGATAGCCACTGGTGAAACTCCCTATATTCTAGCTTTCGGGACGAAAATAATGGTCCGAATAAAAATTAGTGTGCCTAGTCACAGAGTACTCAACTTTGATCATTCGAAAAGTGATCTCATGAGGAGGTTAGACTTGGAGTTCGTTGAGAAGGTTAGAGAGCATGCAGTACTCCACATGGCAGCTTATTAGCAGAGAACTATTAGGTTCTATAACATAAAGTTCAATTTGAGAAATCTTAAGGAAAAAGTCTATGTGCTGAAGAAGGTACTCTAGAAAGGGAATAGTTAGAGCCCAATTCGCATGGTCCTTACTGCATTGCTACAATCGTCCGACCAATAACTTATAGGAGTAAAACCCTAGAAGGGGAGACAATCAAAAACCCTTGGAACGCTGAGCATTTGAGGATTATCAACAATCGAACAAAATTTAATCCATGTTTATTTTTTATAACTCATTATCAATTCTCAAGAAAGATTGTCAATTTTCAGTAAAGATTATCACCTTTTAATATTTCTTTTTTGTAGTGGGAGATGTGCTAAATTCAAGGAAATCTCAAATAATAATGAAAAACTAAAATTCAAAACTTCATGAACGAAAAACTTGACTTCATGTTTGTCCCCACAAGGTCAATAACAAGAAGACCCATGTATAAAACTTCATGTATGATCCCATATGGTCAAAAATAAGAAGTTTTACCAGACTAAATTAAGGAACAATCCTAACACATTTGTTTGCCACTAGTAACTAACGCCGACACTTGGTAAAAATAACAAACTTCATTTTAGTGACGACAAACAACTGCACGTGAGCAGAACCTAATGGTAGATAATTTAAGTTCATCCAAACTGGTAACCAGTAAGGCTAATTAGTCGGCCTACAGTTAACCATACAATCGTAAGAAAAAACTACAGGTAGGCCATGGTTACACAATCAACAATTAATGTATTAATCTCGAAAACCAAGAGGTCAAAGTTTTATTATAAATAACAAAAAGTATTAAAAATATATAAAAATAAAGTAACAACAAGATATCAACTATTAAGACTTGTTAGAGGGGTGTTTTCCCAAATTCTTTCTCCATTATAGTAAGTAGAACATCCAGGGTGTTAGGAATAACAATTATGCTCCCTTGATTCGTCTCTAGAAATTTCCATGTTCACCACATGTAGTGGTCGACTGATAGTATCATCACCATGCAAACCGTAGTCCCAAGGAATTCTCTAATCAATCTCATCGGGATAGTAGCCTGAGGAATCAAAGAGTCATCGAACTTGAAAGGGAGATTTTGATGGTCTAAGTAGCCAGGGTCATGCCAATACCATAGGTTATCATCCTTCGATCGCTTTATCGCAATGAGGGAATTAATCTAACCCCGCTTATAACCTTCTTTACGGGCCTGCGAAAGATCTTTATTCATATGCACCAGAGCCTCATCATAACCATCCATCTATATTGTATGAGGTTGTTTATAAAAGTGATAGGCAAGATGATCAACCTTCTCACTTAACCTCTTGATAGTGATCGAATGTTTATTTATAAGATTTTCCTGGTTGGCCAAGGTTTTCTTGGTTCTCTCTTCTTCCACTATTTTACGAACCCAAATAACTTTCCGACAAAACTGACCTCCCCCTTTGTGTTTCCTCAACTACTCTACCGCTTCCATTAAGTGTGCATTCTCCTATTCTAAAAAGGGGACACCTTCTCTCAGATCGAACATAACCGGCATCTTGTGGCCTTTCAACTCATCACGCAACAAATTATTCTCTTATTCAAGAAGACTTGATACCTCCCGATAACTCTTCTAATCAGATTGTAACATAAACTCCTTTTTAGAGTATGTCGAAGATAAATGTTACAGTTTCTGATCAAATCCATTATCGCTCCATAGGATAGCAAACCTCTTCCCATAATCAGATAAACTAATAGCAACATCATTATGATCTCATTAGAGTTTGAGAATCATCACATAATATGATGTGTTGGTTGCTACAGCTTGATTGAATAGCCTGCGCATATCGAGATAAGCCTCTTTGGCTTGATCAAATACATTCAAGCAGAGAAATTCCTCCACCTCTTCCTCATATTTCTCTTTGTGGCTAGCCCCGAATAATTGGCTAATCATCGAGTAAAGCTCACTTTTGGTTACAATTAAATCGGCCATACTAGAATTAAACTGAAATAAGTATGAAGGTACATAAGTAACCGTTAAATAAACTAGAAAGTGTGCCAAAGTATTCAAGATTATGGCAGAAAAGGTAAAAAAAATTCATTTCATTAGAAATATAAAAACATTACAATTGAGGAAATTGGGGAAATATAACAAAAGTTCACAAAGCAAAATATCAAAGTCCCTATAACTATGAAGGCCTTAGTCACACCTTCTCCTTATTAACCATCATTTCACCTTCTGGTTGGTTGATCACCACTACCTGGCCCTTGGGCACCACGAATTCCTTCACCTCTTCATCATCATTAACCTCCTACTTAGTTTATGGAGGAGTACTCAGGTTATGCTAGAGAAATAACTTTGAACCTGCAACTGTGCCAACCTGAGTTAGGACAGCATCTCGTCCCTCCTTGAATGAGGACTTCTTCAACTACTCGATCTGAATAGAAGTAATAAAAAATGCCTTGTCACATCCTCTGGTGTAGGCATCTTCCTTGTCCTTCTTGACCTTGACCTTCATCTCAACAACCTTTACCTTGGCTTAGTCGGCCACTTTCTCAGCCTCCTCTGCCACCTTCTTACCATTGCTGGCAACCTACTTTTCCTGAGTCTTCCCCTCCTCTAGCTCCATAATACTATCACCCATTTTCTTCTTTTCATCCTCATAAGTACGATTAAAAACCTCTAAGGACTTGGGCATACTATTAAAAGTTGCTTCCACATCAGAGGAAGATTCCTTTAATTTGTCGTTCTTCCTCAACAATTTGTCGTAGTCAACCAGGAATTAAAAAACCAACATTCAAAGAAGAAAATTAGCAATAAATGATAATAAGTGTGAAAAATAAGAAAACAACAATAGATGCTTACAAGAGCCAGATTATGGTTGGCTCGATCAACTAGAATTGCGTGAGAAAGAGAGGATTCAATAGCCTCGTTAGTCGAAAGAACTCTTGCCCTAATCAATCCCTGAGAAATCCTGGGATTCACAACAACAGACAGGGCATTGACTTTGCCCTTAAGGACATGCCCTTTTTTGGATAACTTTAAAGTGGGGGTTGGATCCCTCTACAACCTCTTAAATTGGGGCTCTTGATTCTTTCTCAGAGAGATTTCCACGATAATGAATTGATTGGATCCCCGGGAATCAGACTTGTTTCCAACAGGAGGGGGACTTAGATTCATCTAGGAGGTTTGGGATCTTACTTTTCACCATCTTTATAGAATTTACGTTGGTTAGCACAAGGGATATGTCCAAAGACACAGAAGATGTCGAAGTTATCGCCGATGAAAAATTACCCTTTACTTGTGGGGAGGTTTTAAATTCAACACCAAAAGAGCATGGAGCAGGTCTCCTAGGCTAATAGGAGTTGTTGAAATGTCATTTGTAGGGCGAGCAACAAAAAAGGTGATTAAACTATGGTACCCGAGAAAAACTGAAGCTGATCGAGGATGATCTTCACCAATCCTCAGTTAAATAGACCAAATGATCATGAGGTCGATAAAGTTGACTTTAGCCACATGAGGGATTTCTTTTTTCCTTTTTCTTCGCAAGACCGAAAAATAATAATATACAATTACTCATAAAATCCAAGAAAGAACCAAAAAAGGAAAATATACAAGTGTGTGTAAGTGCCAACCTATGCCATGATCTTTCTAAGGGAAATAAGTTTCAATTTACTCTTCACCTTTAGGAATAGGGGCAAATTGACAATCCTTCACTATTAACCCATGATCCCAATAGTCCTTATTGGAATCAGGCAGGTTCACAACAAGGTCTTTGTTAGAGAATCTCATATTTAAATAATAAATATTTTTATTTTTAGTTCCCCAACTGTAACAGTACATCAATTCCTTAATTCCTCTATTTATCCCATACTCCTCATTAATACAGTTTACTCCATTTACGACTCTCCAAGTTTTGGGGGCCACTTAAGCAGGGACCACATTAAAATATTGGCAAAATTCCAAAAATAAATGATGGGGGGAAATGTGACTCCATACTCGGTAATAAATATCATAGGATCCAGTGACCCTATTCTAACGTATAAAGGTCATAAGGAACTGTTAATAACTCCGTTTTTACCCAAGAAGGGATTCTATGAGTGGTCCTAAAGAGATCCAATGAACTCTCATCTATAGTATGCACCATATATACAACAAAGAAGAAATAAATACAAAGAGGGGGAGATTCTAATAGTGAACAAGGCAACAAAGAAGTACAACTCTCACAAATGGCGAACAAAAAGCTTGAAAGAGAGGAAAAGGATTTGAACTTCAGGGTGAAGTGAACAAAGGGGAAATTTGACGTTTTATATAATTCACTGAAGTCCCCTAAGTTGCACGAAATGGTATGATTCAATGTACTCACTGCTTTTTCTTTTGACGGCGTGTTAGTTCCCAAGGAACAAAATTACCAGTGTACCCCCAGACAGTTCGCTATTTTTTCCATTATTTACCAAAATTGTCACTGTCTCAGGGAAGGAAGCCAAAATTTTACGAACTCCCAGAGATTGGCTACCTACCAGATGAAATCACCCTAGGAGGCTGACGACTAAAGCTATCGTAAATTCAACCAACTCCTGATGGATAATACTCCATCCTTTTACTCTACTAGTCCTTGCTCACTCCAATCAAGAACGAAGTATTGGAGGATTTTCTAATAACCTAAAAGAAAAGTTTGATGTGGACTAATGAGAATGTGACACCTGTCGTCATCTAGTGGGCCTAATCTTATAATATTATTGTGGTCAACTTATTTTCTCCACTGGTATATAGAATGGTTGACCACCTTCATGAATGCGAACCATTATTATAATGAAACATACACATAAGTTATAGGTGAAATAAGGCCCACACTTAACACTAGAGAGACTGTAATCAACTCTAATCCTTAATGATTTCATACTCGTGGACATAGTCACCTTATTGGACTGAACCATATAAAAATCTTTATCTCCTTCTTTGCCTCTCATCTCTCTCTAGCTCATGATATATTATTTTTTATCTGTGGTTGATAATTATTGGAATAACTAGGTTAATACTCATCACAAACACGATACCTATTTTAGATACCAATAAGAATAATGTTTAATATGTTAAATGACATTAATGTAAGAGATTATCATATAGTAAGAGATTCATAGTGCATTGATGAACTTACTATTGTTAAAGTAAGTAATACTTAATTAAAAGATGAAATGATATCACATAGGCCTCACTCAGGTTTGTGTTTAGAACTACAGGCTTATTTAGGTTGGGTTGCTTGGATTACAATAACTTAAATAACATAAAAATCAACATAATACGAGAGGATGGTGTGTTATTAATATTGTGGCCCAAATTTAATTATATTCTTAAGCACTATATACTTTCTAGGTTTAATTTGTTAAATTATTTTTATAGGTTTTCTGTTGTAGTCGCTCCCACATAATTGAGTTACTTATTGTAGATTTTTCTCCAACACCAGGTCTATTTATCATTCCTAGGATGCAAGCACTGAGAATCGTAGCTCCTATACATTCATGTATTCATTTATATTTTAGTTTTCAATTAGTTGTATTATTTCAGATTTCCCAAGTCAGAGATTTATACGTGATGTATTTATTATTCAACGTTGAACCTTGAGATATTGAGATATATTAGATTCCACAGTCAAAATTTGATTCTACTTTTATTCGGATAGTATTAGAGATGTTTTATTATATTCAACATTTTATTATCTTGCATTGTATATACTAATACCATTTTTGGTTGTCTCGTTATGCTGAGAGTGTTACTAATTATTTTTCACTCTAAAGATTTTTATGTTAGAACTAATCAATATATTTATGTATTTTATAGGGTGGCACGTCCTTTTTATTCGTTAGATACTGGTATAACATAGAATCATTTGGGAGGCCTGTCTTGAAAGATGTTACTGAAACATGCTTTGTGCATTCACGTACCTCGTTTGTGGTTATTAGAGCATCCATTCTTTTGGGATGTGAGCTGATGGTATTGGATCTTGCGGTGAAGGCATAAACCAACTACGTAAAACTCGTGATTGACTTAGTGTGGATCTTTTCAAACCATTTTAGGCCATATCGCCTAAGCTAGAAGAGAAGATAATACACATAAGTTGTTCATTATTGACCCATAGGATCATAGTTTGGCGATACTTTCATACATTATCAGTAAGGTCCATCTTTTAGTCATAGATCTTGAATCTTGGCACCGCAAAATTCTATGGAAGATCAAAATTCTATGGCGATACTTTCATACTTAAAACTCGTGATCGACTTAGTGGGGATCTTTTCAAACCATTTTAGGCCATATTGCCCAAGCTAGATGAGAAGATAATACACATGAGTTGTTCGTTATTGACCCATAGGATCATAGTTTGGCGATACTTTCATACGCGATTAGTAAGGTCCATCTTTTAGTTATAGATCTTGAATCTTGGCACCGCAAAATTCTATGGAAGATCAACTTCCTCTAGAATGCAGGAGAAAAAGAATATAATTTGGTTTGCAAGAGCTTGGTCTTCTAGATCTCTTTTTGTATGACTTTCGACATGGGTGACCCTTCTGTCCAATTCTTTTCGAATGTAATTTCGTATCTCACCTCTTTCTCATCCACTCTCATTCGTTGGGGACCTACCTTTGGTCCCATTATGTAATGGTTGCTCGCTCTTTCCCTGCATACTCTTTCCTTGACTACGAGTCTTATTCACCTGAAGGCTAAGGGTGTGTGCATCATATTAACGCCCTCATTTGTATATTCAGAGCTCATGTTCACTACACTAAAAATCACTATTTCTAAGTGTTTTGAACACTCAAAAATATAATTTACAATGGTTCCAAATCACTGCAATTAATATTGTTGCAATTTATTTACAACGGTTCAAAACCATTGCAAATTGTAAATTATAGCAGTCTTAAAGGGACATATATAAGTGGGGGGGAGGGGACTATTGTTATGGTATTGTAACGTTTTATAACCGTTATTAATTTACTCTTTGTAAATGTTAAAAACCATTATAATTCGTCACATATCCAATGGTTGAAAACCGTTGCTGCTTTTGCAACTGTGACAGAAGTCTCATATCCAAATTTATTGGTCTTGGAACAATTTATAACCGTTATTATTTCCTTTTCGTAATGGTTTATAACAATTTAAATATATAGTACATATAAAAAAAATGTTATTTTTTAAACCCATACCCATCCAGATTTAGCTGGGGAAAAAGAAAATTCTTAGCAAGAATAAAAAATTTACATTTCCACTACAAATCCATCAAGAAACACATCAACTAAACATTTTTAAAGACATATACATACTATGAGTGCAGAATTATCACAATAAGCAATCACAGAAAGTACGTAAATGAAGAAAGTAAGGATTATCACACACAACACAAGATGTACGTCGTTCGACAACGTGTCTACGCCCACGGAGAGGTCGCTGTTCTTTATTAATGTCTATCAAGTAATCAAAATTGCATCCCTTTTTCCCCAGGGTGGGGGTTTACATTTATAGTATTCACAAATAAGTGATTGAATTGTGAAAGTAATTCATCCAGATTGTAGATAGCTCGTAAGGTGTTCCTGAATATCTCTCCGATATTGTTAGTGACTGATTTGAGCCTATCAACATGTATTAAGTACATGTTAAATACTCGTCCAGTAATCTGATATTTGGATTGGTTCGGGCAGTCCTTATTTCGAGTTGGGCTGGTCGTATACACAAGTGGGCGTCCTAATGAATAAATTAGGCCCCACAATTGCCCCTAAAATCTTTGGGCTGAGATATTGGGCCAATAAATTTTAAGTCCATGACCTGAACTATAAAAAACTGGCATGGAACATTTGTGAAATTGGTTAAGTGTTGAGGGTACGCTCGTACGAGTATATTTGGAGGTGACTGACATAGAAGACTCGTAATAACCTCGAAATGATGGGGGTGTGTTGGTCCGAGCAGCAATATGAAGCGCCAAAAATTATCTTTGAGAATCGTTCCTCATTATTTTGCACAAGTTTTCAAACAAAGTTCTGCTACTTCCAAACCGTCACTTCGCATCCCAAGCTTTCTCCTTTGAAAACTTAGTGAGAGTTTTCTTACCGTTCTTTAAAACTTCAGAGCTTCTTCGCACTATTTTCTTATATTAAGTCCTACTTTCTTGCTTCCTTTATTCATCATTTTCTTCTGTAGTCTTTGATGTTTGAAATTATTTCTTCAATTTCCACTCTTTATGACAAAACTGTTGAAAAGTTTAGAAAAACTTACTCCATTCCTGATTGGGTGGATATTGACTATGCCACCATGCCCAGAGATGTTTGGAACATGGATGCAGGGCAGTGGATTCACACCCTTGTTATGGTCCAGGGGATTTTAACCTCCAAATTGTTTATTTTTAGAAAATTTTAATTATTTTGAGGTCTTTCTTACACAATGTTCCTCCAATACCTGAAAGATAGTGAATGGGGCATATAGGATCAACGAACTTTATGGGACCAGCTTGGGGGCTCTAAAATCAAATTCTGTGATGTCTAGTCGCATACTTTTGATGATCTTTTGTATCGAACCTACCTAATTCTAATAAAGGATATTGGGATCAGGGCTTTGCTGCCAAGAACTGGCAACATCCTCCTATATTTGATTATAAAAGGTACAAAGGGCCCCTGTGCCCTGACTGGGGGGAAGATTACATAGGTCGCTACTCGTCTCTTCTTTATAAATTGCTGACTTTTTATTTCTATTATTTACTATATTTGCTGATATATGCTGTTTTTATTTTTGTATAGCTCAGCTAAAAACAAGGAGCCTTCTCTCCGTCGTATAAAGGTGGTTGACCTTGTGAAGGTCAGGAAAATCAAGGATAAACTGCCCAATGGTGAACATCCTCACTCGGCTGCTTATCTATTTGAATACACCCACACCACTTTCAGTTTTGTTGCTCAACTAGTAGACAAGATCCTTGAGATAACTCTTTTGGATTAAGAGACTTCTAGTTTATTTGGGACAGTGGACTTAGATTCTTACTCATAGGCTCCACCAAGGAGGATATTTCTTCTGGGCAATGGAGATAACGATGATCAAGTCTTGCTTTCCATGAAGTTCCAATCCCTGAAGAATTTAGAGTGGGATTCCCCTAAAACTAGTGGCTCCATCTCGGGAGCCAAGAATAAAGAAGGAGAGAAGAGGTAGAGGGAGGAAGAGAAGAGGAGAGAAGAAGAAGAAGAAGAAGAAGAAGAAGAAGAAGAAGAAGAAGAAGAAGAAGAAGAAGAAGGCCATCGATGCCCCTGTGAAAACCTTTTGTTCTCTTTCCATCAAGGCGATAATATGGCCCTCAACCATACCCTTGCCCCTAATCTGCTGAGGGGGACAGTGCTCATTGTCGATCGCGAGCACTCATCAAAGCTAGGTCTCAATCATTTGTCTTTGAGTGTTCTTTTATTCGTTCCTTATGTCAGTTTGAACTGTTTTGCTCTCCCATGCTAACTTTTTTTATCATTGCAATTTGTTGTAGATTTCACCACTCTTTTAGATGGTCATTTTGACCAGTCTAGGAAGAACCAGGAGTTATTAAAAACTTTAAAGAAGTCCCAATAGGACTTGGACAATGCTCAGAAGGTCTTTGAGGTAGAGAGGGAGAATACTATGAAGGCAATGACCAGGTTAAAGATGGATAACAGTCTTATAGCTTTTGAGAGGGACATGCTCGCTGGGGAGGAAAAGAATCTAGAAGGTGAGGTCCCTGGCATTAAATAGGGCAGCTATGTGGAGGGATGGACTGCTGCATACGATGATGTTGAGATCCAAATCACTTGTGACCTAAAGTTATCCTTTAATAAGGTATGGGACCAAGATTTGAAGGCCACCAGGGTTCCTCTTGACTCAGAGTTGTTCGAGAAGCATTCGTGAGGTCCTTATCCAATTATTAAAGAGGTTCCTTCTACTAACCAACCTACCGATCAAGTTGGAAAAGCATCAAACCCGATCGAGATGGTTGCCGACCACACATAGAAGGCTACTGCACAGGGAAAGGCTCTAGAGTCATCTGAGTAGGTGAAGGAGTGAAGCTTTGTAGATTTAGTCTTTTCTCTTTTATTTTTTCTCAAGTGTTGTACTTTCCTTTTCCTCTATTGTAATGGCTTCTGCCCACCTTTTCAATTATCAATGAAAGAAAACTTTTCCTCCTTTACTGATAGTACCTTTTATTTTTCTTTGCTTTACTGCTCGTAGCTTTTTGTCACAAAAAATTTGTCTAATAAAAATCTTGATAAATTTCTTGCTCCTAATGCGAGTGAGAAAGATCGTCGCATTTTCTTAAAGGTTTTCAAGGCATTGAAGGAGAGGACGGAAGCATACAAGGAACCGTCTGAATTGGTCGCCAAGTAGAAGGACGATATCTAGGACTTGAAGGATATTACCTCCTTGACGCAGAGGGAGATAACTAATCTTAAATCCCAACTTGTGGCGAGCAAGGATGTAGGAAAGGTCGATGATCTAATTTAGTTAGAGAATGATGCCCTGAAAACTTTCAGAATTAGAGGAGGATTCCCAGAGGAGGAACGTCATCATATTAGGGTTGTAGAGAGACATAAAGAGGCTCAAGTTTTTGTATACGATGGGTCCTGAGCTACATGGTCGGTAGGATGATAGGATGCATAAGAGGCACAGGACTTTGCCTACAAGCATGATGGTTAAATGCCCTTAAAGTGATCAAATAACCTAAAGAGTCTCAGTTGTGGTATATGTACTAGGTGGACTGCCTAGCGTATCATCACCCTTTGGGAAGGACGAGCAGTGGGTTCCTCTGGATGTTATCCCTCATCAGCTTCTCAATGACTTCAAGGTGTATCCTGGTAGCGAGGATGAGTTTACCCCCACATCGAACGATGCTCGAAGAAGGGAAAAAGAGCAATTTTTTTATCGACCATATATTGTTATATATATATATATATATATTTTGGGGGCTTTTGCCGAATAAATGAAGTTAATTATTAATTATTGTGCATTTTGGGCGTTCGCCGATTAAATAGAGTTAATAATAAATGTTGTTGCATTTTTTCAGTCCAATACTCCTTATCATGTATCATTCCATCTCTCTTACTTTTTAGGTTGTGTTGTCACACTCCCTTAGGCCCAAGATAAATGATGAAAAAAATGCACCTGGTTAATGGGCCATCCACCTTTTCAGTATTTTTATCGACAAACATAGTTGGTGACCAACCTAGCTTGGTTTTTTGCCTAAGGATCACCAATAGGTCTTTTCTTGTTTCCTGGGAAACTCGCAAGGTTCTTTGTGTTTATAATGACAAAGACCTGAGGATTCTCTTAATTTAAATAAACTTAACATCTTACTATTAGTTAACTCGAATCCTTCTCGGTGCAAGGAAACGCCTTAAGTGGAATAATTTGAACGACTTATTACAATCAGGTGGAATTCTATTCTGCGCGAGAAAGTTCCTTGATTGAAATAAGTTGAGCAGCTTACTGTGATCAAGTGCAATCCTGCTTAGAATCCGAGAACGGAGTTATCCCAATTATTAGACTTGTTGCTTAGAAATGGTGCACAATACCGAGATAATCAAGATGAAAACTTAAATAATTAAGATGTAAGAGCAAACGGGACTTTAATTCATAAAATATCAACTTGCGAGCATCATAAGTTTGAAATGGAAATTTCCATAAAATAAATGTGCTACAATAGAAGAAGACTAAAAACATAATTTCTTGAGGTTGGCCGCATTTCATGCTCTCGGTATCTCTTTTCCCTACAACATTTCCAAGTGAAGGCTCCTTGTAGGTCATCCCTGACCACCTTGAAAGGCCCCTCCCAGTTTGGTCCTAATTTTCCATCTGACGGTTTTACGGCACTGTCGACAACTTTTCTTATGACATAGTCTCCTACCTAGAACTTCCTTGGATTGACCCTTTTGTTGTAATGTTTCACCAGTTAATACAGGTATGAGTCCAGCTTAATTATGGCTTGCTCTCTTAGTTCGTCTGCTAGGTCAAGTTCAGTGCGTAAGGCATCTTCATTTAGACTTTGGTTAGCAAGTTAGTTCTCATAGTAGGGAGGACAAGTTCAAGTGGGATGATAGATTCCATTCCATATGTAAGTACGAAAGGTGTTTCCCCGATCGATCTTTTGGGCATAGTACGGTAGGGCCAGAGGATATGGGTAAGCTCGTCCACCCAAGTGACCTTTAATTTTTCCAACCTCTTCTTTAGGCCATAGAGAATTGTTTTGTTGGAAAAATTTTCTTAACCTTTGCTCTGGGGATATAATACTAAGATAAAGTGATGCCTGATGCCATGTTCATCACAGAAATTCTGGAAAAAAATCACTTTTAAATTGTGTGCCATTGTCGGTGATAACAGCTCTTGGTACTCCAAAGTGTGTTATGATGCTTTTCTAGATGAACCTCGTCATGCCGGTATCTCTGATGTTGGCTAGTGGTTTTGCCTCTACCCATTTGGTGAAGTAATTTGTGCCGACCAACAGACACTTGCAATTTCCTAGTGCAGTGGGTAGTGATCCCATGGTATCCAACTTCCATTGAGCGAATGGCTAATGACTGGTCTAAGATTTCAAATCATTAGCTGGTTTATGGACCATAGGACAGAACTTCTTGCATCTATAACACTTTTGAACATAAATACTTTCACCTCTCTGTATGTGTGGCCACCATTAGCCTTCTTTGATTGCTCGAAATGTCAGAGATCTTCCTCCTACGTGACTCCCATAAATACCATCATGAAGCTTGTGGACAACTTCCTCGATGTCTTGCGGGGAGATGCACTGGAGGTAAGGACCTATAAAGGACCTTTTGTAGAGCTTCCTTCTAAATCAAGATAGAAGCGAGCAGCCTTTACCCTCACTTGGTGAGCCAATTTCTTATCATCTGGCAGCATATCATTTTGTAGTTAGGCAGTGATCGAATCCATCCAACTAGGAACTTTCTCTACGGTGAGAAAATGTTCGGCGACCATTGTCTTGTGAATATTAGACTGGGCGAGGAACTCCACTTCAATTGTCCTTCTGAGGTCAGAGTCCACTGCTCAGCTTAGGGTTGTTAAGGCATCAACGTGTCTATTTTTCCTCCAAGGGAATTGTTGGATGTGGACTTCTTCAAATTCTTTCATAAGCTTCCGAGTCACAGTGAGGTAGGCTACCATCTTGCCATCTTTTATGTTAAAACCTTTGCTCACTTAGTTAGATACTATCTTGGAATCACTGAACACATTGAGTCTCTTCGCCCCCAGTAGTCGATCCTTGCACAAGCCAACTACCAGTGCTTCATATTAGGCTTCATTGTTGGAGGATTCAAATCCCAACATGATTCCTTATTCGATGATAGTGTCCTCTGGTGTGACGAGGACGAATGCCACTCCATTCCCTTTGGAATTGGGGGTTCCATTAATGTACAGGGTCCAATCCTTGAACTATAATCCCTTATTTGATGGCTGCTCCGCAAGCTGTTAGTCGATTGGCCCGTCTTTTGTGAATTCTATGATGAAATTAAATAAGATCTACCTCTAAATCGTTGCTCACAACTGAAAGTGTATATTAAACCATTCGAGTTTGACTGACTACTTTGACAATCACCCGAAGAGGTCGACTTTCCAAAGTACAACTTTGAGGGGGAATGTGTGGGCTTCAAAATAGTTCTTGAACTTCCTTGAGGCAATCATCAAAGTGTAAGCTAACTTCTCTAGTGGCAAGTAGCCCTGCTCGACATCCAAAAGTGTCTTTTTGGTGTAATAAACTTGGCATTATCTTCTCTCCTTCTCACACAGTAAGGCCAGCATGACTGCACGAGTTGATATAGTAAGGCAAAGGTACAAGGGATCTCCATTGTTGGGGATTTCTAACAAGGGTGGTTTGCTGATATAAGACTTAATCTCATCTAGGGGTTTTGAACTGTCATTATTCCAAGAGAGGCCCTTATCCTTCTTGAGGAGCTAAAATAATGGTCAATCGCGCTCCGAGGACTTAGAGATGAAAAGGTTGAGTGCTGCGAGCATCACAGTAAGCGTATGAATATCCCGCAATGTCTTTAGTGGATGGACCCTTTTGATAGAATTAATGTGGTCTGGCTTGGACTCAATTCCTCTTTTACTGACCAAAAAACCTGAAAACTTTCCTGACTTAATTCGAAATTTCCTGAAGATCTCGCAGGTATTGGCTAGGTCTCTGAGGTGGTCGCTCCTTGCGTTTACTCTTGACTAACATGTCATCAATATATAACTTTATAGTATCTCCCATCTGTTGCTTTTTGATGACCAGTCTCCGATAGGTGGCCCTTGCATCCTTAAGGCTGAACGACATGACCTTATAGCAGTATAGCCCCACTAGGGTGATGAATGACATCTTGTCCTGGTCAGGGACGAACAGCGGGGTCTGGTGGTACCCTGAATAGGCATCCAAAAAGATCATATGTTTATGTGCTATCATACCATCCACAAGTTGATCAATCTTCAACAGAGGAAAATTATCTTTGGGGCATGCTCCGTCGAGGTCGGTAAAGTCAATGCAAACTCTCTAGTTGTCATTACTCTTTCTCACAACCACTGGATTTGAGAGACACTTAGGGAATTGAACTTCACTAATGGAACAGGCATCCAAGAGCTTCCCTACTTCATTCTCCATAATTTTAGTCATTCAGCATGCCATTTGAGTGACTAGCTAGAAGTTTGGTTTCACATGAAGGTGGTGGCAAGCTACTTCGGTATCAATCCATAAAAGGTTGTAGGGCTCCCAAGTGAGTATATCCAAGTTACTCTTTAGAAGGGTGATCAGCTCCTTTTTTTCTTGATCGGCAAGTGTCGTCCCAAACATAAACTTTCTCTACGGAAGATTGGTATCAAATGTAACCTCCCCTAGGTTTTTAGTGAGCCTATCAGCAATGTGGACCTTGGTATCTTCTACCCCTGATCGGCCATACCATAGTTCGTATTTGGAAGGGGTAACCCCATCTTAGTCTCCCTCTGGGATAGCTTTTTTTTTCTTCTTACTTTCTTTTTAGGGTCGGATAGCAGCAATGAAGCACTTTCTAACAGTGGTCAGGTCGTCACGAATCTCCACTACTCCCCGATCAGTAACATATTTGAGTTTTTTATGCTAGGTCTATGGCACGGACTTCATAGCATGAAGTCACCCTCTGCCCAGAATGACATGGTAGGGAGATTCAATATCCACCACCAAGAACTCAATCATCTTTGAAATATTTCCTACCCTTATTGGCAAGACTATCCCCCCCAACGACATTGTGATTTTCCCCGTAAATCCGACCAATGGAACAACTGCCTCCTTGAGGTAGGTTACGTTGAGTTTAAACTAGTGAAAGATATCCAAGTACATTACCTCAGAAGAACTCCCACTACACCAAAAACAGGAATCTGGCACGGTTTAAAACTGTGTCAGGTCAAATCTGGCACGGTTTTGAACTGTGCCAGAATCAGGTGTTTCAAAATGGCCATTTTTTTCTGGCATGGCTCAAAAGTGTGCCAGATTTGGCCAAACAGGAACACTTTTGGCACACTTTTAAACCGTGCCAGAATTTGATATTTTTTGCACAGTTTTTAATTGTGCCAGATTTAGCACAGTTTAAAAAAAATTAGCACAGTTCAAAACCGTGCCAAAATATGATACACTTTTGCCACGATTTTGAACAGTGCCAAATTATTTTATAAAAAGAAAAAAAAATTTATTTGAATGCACAAAAATTCACAAATTAAAAATATTGCACGTTGTTGATAAACTAATGTACATACAAATTTCAAAATATTACAAGTCTTTAATAGTTCACAGGCCAAAAAAAATTGGGCAAAGTTCCCTCTATTTTCTGGACATTCCAAAACCTACTAATACAAAACCTGCCTAACATAAAGCCCGCACTTCCATAAAATATAACAATTAACTAACAAAAGCCCGCACGGCCATAAAACTTAACAATAAAACTACAAAAGCCTGCACGGCCATAACACAAAAAAAATGGAATCATAAATAAACTCTTTGTTGTAAACCATTGAGTTCACTGTGTGTTCCACGTGAATAAATGTCAACGATAAACTGTTATCCTGCAAAAAAAAAATAGGATACAAAAAAGATACGATATTAGTAACCCAATAATTTACAAAAAAAATCTACTCAAACTAAAAAATTACATATAATAGTGAAAATTATCATCATATTCTCAAATCAGAAGACCCAGGGCTACGCGGTCAGTTCCTACAAGTTACATTGGTCCCGTGCGAGGTGTTCGTGCCTCCTATGGGGTCGTTTGGGAGCTGGTTTGGGTTTTCACTCTTTAACAGCTTGTTTTTAAGTCTAAGTGTGATTTTTATAAATTATCGTCATATTCTCAAACCGAGAGACCCGGGACTACGCGGTCAGTTCCTACAAGTTACATTGGTCCCGTGCGAGGTGTTCGTGCCTCTTACGGGGTCGTTTGGGGGCTGATTTGAGTTTTCACCCTTTAGCGGCTTGTTTTCAAGTCTAAGTGTGATTTTTGCAAATTATTGTCATATTTTCAAACCGAGAGACCCATGACTATGTGATCAGTTCCTACAAGTTACATTGGTCCCGTGCGAGGTGTTCGTGCCTCCTACGGGGTCGTTTGGGGGCTGGTTTGGGTTTTCACCCTTTAACGGCTTGTTTTTAAGTTTAAGTGTTGATTTTTACAAATTATCATCATATTCACAAACTGGGAAACCCGGGACTATGCGGTCAGTTCCTACAAGTTACATTGGTCCCGTGCGAGGTGTTCGTGCCTCTTACAGGGTCGTTTGGGTGCTGGTTTGGGTTTTCACCCTTTAACGGCTTATTTTTAAAGTGTTAATTTTTGCAAATTATCGTCATATTCACAAACCGGGAGATCCGGGACTACACGGTCAAGTCCTACAAGTTACATTGGTCCCGTGCGAGGTGTCCGTGCCTCTTACGGGGTCGTTTGGGAGTTGGTTTGGGTTTTCACCCTTTAACGGCTTGTTTTTAAGTTTAAGTGTTTCTTTTTGCGAATTATCATCATATTCACAAACCGAAAGACCCGGGACTACGCGGTCAGTTCCTACAAGTTACATTGGTCCCGTGTGAGGTGTTTGTGCCTCTTACGGGGTCGTTTGGGGGTTGGTTTGGGTTTTCACCCTTTAACGGCTAGTTTTTAAGTCTAAGTGTGATATTTTGCAAATTATCGTCATATTCTCAAACCGGGAGAACCGGGACTACGCGGTCTGTTCCTACAAGTTACATTGGTCCCATGCGAGGTGTTCGTGCCTCTTACGGGGTCGTTTGGGGGCTGGTTTGGGTTTTCACCCTTTAACGGCTTGTTTTTAAGTCTAAGTGTGATTTTTGAAAATTATCGTCATATTCCCAAACTGGGAGACCCGAGACTATGCGGTCAGTTCCTACAAGTTACATTGGTCCCGTGCGAGGTATTCGTGTCTCTTACGGGGTCGTTTGGGGGCTGGTTTAGGTTTTCACCCTTTAACGGCTTGTTTTTAAGTTTAAGTGTTGATTTTTGCAAATTATCATCATATTCACAAATCGGGACACCTGGAATTACGCGGTCAGTTCCTACAAGTTACATTGGTCCCGTGCAAGGTGTTCGTGCCTCCTACGGGGTCGTTTGGAGGCTGATTTGGGTTTTCACCCTTTAACGGCTAGTTTTTAAGTCTAAGTGTGATTTTTGCAAATTATCGTCTTATTCTCAAATCGGGAGACCCGGGACTACGCGGTCAATTCCTATAAGTTACATTGGTCCCTTGCGAGGTGTTCGTGCCTCTTACGGGGTCGTTTAGGGGCTGGTTTGGGTTTTCACCCTTTAACGGCTTATTTTTAAGTTTAAGTGTTGATTTTTGCAAATTATCGTCATATTTACAACCCGGGAGTCAGTTCCTACAAGTTACATTGGTCCCGTGCGAGGTGTTCGTGCCTCTTACGGGGTCGTTTGGGTGCTGGTTTGGGTTTTCACCCATTTTATTGTTTGTTTTTAAAGTGTTGATTTTTGCAAATTATGGTCATATTCACAAACCGAGAGACCCGGAACTACGCGATCAGTTCCTACAAGTTACAAAATAGACTTACCGCCCAACTAGTAGCCATACATTCAACACCGTTAAAAAGTATTCCTACACAGGGAAGGGGGAGTATGCCTAAATACATTTTATGGGCTTTTTATAACGAAGATGGAAAGTCCATTACATGGTGGGGGTATGTCTAATTAATTAACGTGTAAAGGGATATGTCTAAATACATAATTATCTAAGGAGTATAGTAAAGAAATGCAAAGAATATGGAAAGCAGTCCACTTTTAAAACAAAAGAAAGGAAAGGAAAAACAAGACAAATTCACTCCTGGCATGAAGAAAGCAAAGTGAGAAGGATAGTTCTTTAAAAGTGAATAAGTGATATTTAAATAATTACTAAACATGAATTTACCATTTTTTGCCTTTGGTTTAATGATAATAGATTATGCATCTCAAATTCATTCCTTTATCCATCTAAGAATATTTTCTGCCATATAACCTCTAAGAATGATTTCAAGCACTAATTAAACTGACACATAATGGCAATACAACATGAACCATTAAGTACCATATTTTCATAAGTTATTTATCCTCCATGCCCATAATACAAAATACAACACACTCTGAATAGAATATGGTTATTAATAATGGTATTATAATTGCAACTGTTTAATTTGGTTCCACCTTCTTTGATTTGAATTGGCATTAGATCAAGTTGACCTACAAGTTGAAAGGAATTAGATAAGTATATTTATAGTAAGTTACAAACTCAATCAAATGGTTTAATGGTTAAAAAACATTTGCAGAACACAAAGGCCTAATCAAACAACGAGAGTACACTGACTCTAAAAAACCTCTACTCCAAGTTGTTAGTATATTTCTTGTAGATTCACCTCTACATGTTCGTGTCCTATACTTTTAGAATTTATCGTGTCGATGAGTCTATGCTTCATTCGGGGTCTAATGAAAGTCAGCAATAAGCAGCAACCAAGAGTAGTAAATAAAACTGAACAAACCTGAGACGAAAAATCATTGCATGTACCAAAGCAAGAATATCTAACTTGAGAATTCTGGTTCAAGAAGCCACCTGGAAACCCACCTTGTGCTCCCTGCGTAACATAATCCACTGCATATCCACTTTGAGATGCCTGCAAACACCAATGCAACAAAATATCAATGCAACAAATGTCTAAATGATCAATTATGATAGTAGAGTGTGTTATGCCTTAGATTATTTAGAGGTCCCTTTCGAGGATAACAATACCAGTGCACAAGAGATTAGAGCAAAGTCAGCCGAAAGAAATAAATCAATTCATCAAAACAAGTGCCATAATAGGCAATCAAATTGTATCGGATGAACTTCAAGCATAATCAATTTTATAATCAAATGCACTTTCTAGTGTTATTACGAGAACCAAACCGAATTGGACATCAGCCCAGAGAAGCCAACTACTAATCTGGTTCGGCCCTGTTATTGGGTTTGAATCATCTGATATACGATTAACCTGGATTCAATCTAAGAACCAGTAATGTTGACAATATTGAAGCTGCAGCTCAAACCTAGTCTCCAACGATGGTAAATGTGTCTTGCTGATCTACACCTACTTGTGTTATCTTATTATGGGACTTATTGAGTTTAGCTTCATAATCAATAAAGTAGATTTGATTTATAATTATATATTTCATATTATTAGCCAATAAATGAACTAACCATTTGCCGAATTGGAATGTGAACTGCCCTAGTAAGTGGTATGGATGCAGGGTACATGTATAGGTCATGGTACATTTATTTAGCCGGTATGCAGTATGATGGGGGTAGGCTTAGTTCATTTGCTATTTTGGATTATGGGATTCCTTAAAAGTCTTATTAAATCTAGCAATCTCATGTACTTTTACTTTTTGAGTTAGGAAGTCGATTTTTCCCTTTTATTTTGTTATTGAAATCAAATCATGTATTATTATTGTTATATTAATGATGAATGCTAAAATTGGGACGCCACTTCTAAAAATCTGGAATGCAGACCTATCATATTTCCATCTTTTGAAGTAGTGCGAACAAAATTATCTACAATGCGCACACACTATCTTTTGGATAGTGCGAACCTGCTTCGCAGTACAGAGAGGGGTGTAGCAATCATGGTAACTATATTACATCTTGCTTCTAATAAGTATTTTCCCATTCCATCCCCAAGTGGACATCAAATGCCAAGTTGACAACTCCTGAACAAGTGACGCACGTTTGATTCACATCCCATCCTCCGCCCACAAATTTATAATGCTGATGACAAATGATTTCTATTGTTTCTTCCTTTGAAAATTAAAAAAAAAAAATGTACAATTTAGATGATAACAATTATAAGGTTGGAAAACTATAGCCAATTTATAACTTTACATTTTTGAGCTACTAGTACTCCTAGATAAGAAATAATTATTCTGATGCAAGGATGTCTATAAGCCCATGAATAATGCGACTCATTTTGGGCACAAAAAGTTGCCAACAAAATGATTGGGGTTGGTTTTACGGATAAATAGAGGAGTCCACTAACTGCCTAACCAATCATAATCATCGCCACATCATTTTGTGTGCATAGCAATACTCCAAGCCCATATGCGAATGGAGTTGGAGTTCGAGTTGGTGTTGGGTTAAGTCCAGTTTATTTACAACCAACCCACACCTGATCCCAATTGTAATTCATAAGACTTAAAATGTTATAAGCTATTTTCGATATTGAAATTTGGTATATATAACATATCAAAAAAATTCATAACAAAGTATAAATTTGCAATAACAAGAACATTAGGCGAATCAGTTCAATTATCAATTTTGATCTGTTACATAATTATTTTTGACACTGCTTTGTGTATTTTTTTTCCTTCTTATTTTAGTGAGTTCAATTTAGTTATTTTCTTACAAATTGTCATTTTTATACATATGCTTATTAATTTTTTACAAAGTTCAGTCAATCGACACCGTTAGAGTACTACACATAGCTCTGCCCTTGCAGGTATATATGCATGCATGGATTTTGAACACCAAATCTATTCTTCATGCGACGTGTATCAGGGCCCACTCTACCACTAGATTAACCCTTGGGAGTTATTTTGAATTATGATATATAGTGATCTTTCTTCTTTCTTGACAAAAGTTATAAACTTCACTTGGAAGTAGGGTTAGCAATATGGGTTAGATAGGAAAAAACGCCCGATATCCCCCCTAAGTAGCACTCCCTGGTCCCGTGATTCGTTCGACGGGTCAAAAATGGGTTTAATGTCCCATATTGTCAGTTTGAAGCGGGTTATTTGCAGGTCAAACTCAGGTCACAACTAGTAGAACCAAATTAAAAGCATTGTGTACATAAACCTCTTATCCATACCAACAGCTGCAACCCTCTCTCTCTCTCTCTCTCTCTCTCTCTCTAATGATTTCTCAATCTCTCCTTACCATCTGATCGATTTAAAGGGGTGAACTTGAAGCAACGGTAAAGTCGCAGAAACAGCTTCTCTGCATATGCATCCATTTGTACGGATATGTGCGGATATGTGATTTCCTTGATTGAAGTGCTATTGATTCTGATGGCGTCTTTGTAAATTATACAACACTTTTTGAGATTATACAACACTTTTTGAGATTGTACAACACTTTTTGAGTTTTCACCCTTTAACGGCATGTTTTCGAGCCTAAGTCTAGATTTTTGCAAATTACCGTCGTATTCTCAAACCGAGAGTACCGTGAATACGCGGTCAGTCCCTACGTTTTATGTTTGTCCCGTGCGAGGTGTTCGTGCCTCTTGAGGGACCGTTTGGGGTTGTTTTCGGGTTTTCACCCTCTAACGGCATGTTTTCAAGCCTAAGTTTAGTTTTTTACAAATTATCATCGTATTCTCAAACTGGGAGTCCCATGACTATGCAATCAGTCCCTATGTGTTACGTCAGTCCCGTGTGAGGTGTTCGTACCTCTTAAGGGGTCGTTAGGGAGTTATTTTGGGATTTCACCCTCTCACGGCATGTTTTCCAGATTAAGTCTAGATTTTTATAAATTATCGTCGTATTCTCAAACCGGGAGTCCCGATAATACACGGTCAGTCCCTACGTGTTACGTTAGTCCTGTGTGAGGTGTTCCTGCCTCTTAAGGGGCCGTTTGAGGGTTCTTTTGTATTTTCACCCTCTAACGGCATGTTTTCAAGCCCAAGTCTAGATTTTTTCAAATTAACGTCTTATTCTCAAATCGGGAGTCCCGTGAATACGCGATCAGTTCCTACGTGTTACGTTAGTCCCGTGCGAGGTGTCCGTGCCTCTTAAGGGGTCGTTTGGGAGTTATTTGGGGTTTTCACCATCTGACAGCATGTTTTCAAGCCTAAGTCTAGGTTTTTACAAATTATCATCATATTCTCAAACCTGGAGTCCCGTGAATACGCGACCAGTCCCTGCGAGTTATGTTACTCCCGTGTGAGGTGTTCGTACCTCTTAAGGGGTCGTTAGGGAGTTATTTTGGGCTTTCACCCTCTCACGGCATGTTTTCTAGCCTAAGTCTAGATTTTTGCAAATTATTATCGTATTCTCAAATCGGGAGTCACGAGAATACGCGGTCAGTCCCTACGTGTTACGTTAGTCCTGTATGAGGTGTTCCTGCCTCTTAAGGGGCCATTTGGGGGCTACAAATGCTTTGTAAACCTAGCCAAATAACACATACAGTTACCGACATATGCTTTTAAACTCAGTCAAACCAACAACACTAACTTGTGATTATCGTTTTCTTTTCAAATTCACAACACATATAGTTACCCACAAAAGAAAACTAAGAGAACATACTTGTTCAATTTTATTCTGGTATTTGTGTCTGCTTGAATGAAAATCAAAAGCAATAGCAATCAAATAAAAAATTATAACAATTTATTACAAAATTTTAGTCAAATGAAGAGAATTAGCAAAAAGTGAATGGAACCTAAAAAAAGAGCAGACCTGAGTATATAAATTTACAGTGAATAGACCCGATATTCCATAAAAGTATATAAAAGGGGATGGAATAATAATCACACTATACCCTGCCTTCAACATTACACGCATGAAATGGATGGAATAATAAAAGCATATAAAAGTACCCTCACTAACAAATCAATGTTGATGTAAGTTTTATGCTAATAACACCACCATGTCACGATTTTATCATTCTTGAAACTAACAGACTGCTCTATGAAATCAAAATTGGTTGGGTTTTGTTTTCCCATCAAATACACCCCAACACCATGTTACAACTTCGTAATTGGGGTGCGCTCGAGTCGGTTTCAAACTCATGTCATCCCATCTTCCATTTTAAGTGTGATTTTTTATTTCAAATAAACTTATCCCCATCTTCATTAGATATTATTACAATCAATTGAGTTCAATTCCTCATAAATTTAGGAAGTCTCCTATGGCATCCAACATAATATTCTTGATTTGTGATCAATGACTCTAATATTTCGATTATCAAATAACTATTTTTTATAAATGTTACAAAGCAACATGATCAATGTCAATGACTTTTCAATCATTCACATATTCATAAAAGAATATATAAATAAATCAAAATCCTTGGTCTAAATTTTTAAAAAAAAACTTACTTCTATTACCTTATGTAAAGACTAGGGTACCTCTTGAACAACACCGGCATCTTGCAAGGTTGCCCTTTGATTTTGGCCAAATTCAAGAATATTAACAAATTTTGTAGTTAGAATCAATATAAAAAATGGTCTCATACAACACCTAAATTTAGAAATTCGATGTGGACATGTTAAAGTAACAACCAAACCTACAAAAATCAATAACAATGAAAACTCACGTCAATAAAAAAAAAATCAATTGGTTAAAAAATTACCTTTTGCTACACTTAACTACACCCCATGTCCAATGAATGATAGAGGGAATGAAATACCAAATATTGATTACACCGTGTATTAGCCTATTATCCAAACAACATGTTAAATGATTCGATTAAAAAAATAACATAATAAATATAAATAAATCACTAATAAGATTACAACGATTCTATATTATAAATAAGTATAGGCCAATTATTTATAATATTCTTACTTTTTCAATCCCCAAACAGGGGAGGGAGTTACCTATTTCAAAATTGCAACATACCAACAAACAACTATTTGAGTATTTATGCATTAACTTTTACATAATATGATCAAAACAAAATGCCTACAAAACACATTGATGGATGTAAAAGCTCATGGTTGGATAAATAATACTTAAGTCACAATCCAAAACATTGTTTTCATATCCAGCTTCTAAAAACTAATCAAAAAATTAAGTTCATTCCTCTACCCATCTTCTATAAACCAATAAAAAAAATTAAGAACACAATAAATTACCCATTTAGGAATTGTTTCAAATACCTGAGATGGAATCAACAAATAGAAACATTTAACACTTTCACTTTGCAACTGATTTGTTGGAGTGAAAAATTAGTGATTATCGAAATAAAAAAATTAGGGTTTCAAAACAGCAAATGATGAATACTGAAGAGAGAGAGAATGATGAAGACAGATAATACCATATTTAAAACTGCAATCGATCCACAAAATGCACAAACCAAATCAGTTGTGCGTGTAGGCTGATTCGTGAGAGGGAGTGAATGAGGATGGGAGGGTGAGCGAGAATGAGAGAGGGAAACCACAAAACTACTATAATGATTTTTTTAGGGTACTTTATATTTTAGTTAAGTGTACTCAATTTTGGCACACTTTAAAACAGTGCCAAATTTTGGCACTGTTTTAAAGTGTGCCAGATTGTTATTAAACCGTGCCAAAATTTGGCACGGTTTTAAACTGTGCTAGATTTATAATATCAGGGTGTGCCAAATTGCTGTTTTTGGTGTAGTGTCCCTTGATCTACCAGAAGCTTGTTGATGCCCTATTTGCAATCTTAAGGGTGATTACGAGGGCATCGTGAGGAATGGTCCTTACCCCGATCAGGTCTTCCTTTGTGAAGATGATGTGCCTTTTGTAATTGATATCCTCTGATCGCATGCACATTTCGACCCGGCTCTTTGTGGATTCAATCTGAAAGGCCTCCATGACTATTGTTACTTTCTTCAGCTCCATGCGAATAACATTTCCTTAGATCTTCTCCAGGTCGGAGGCTCCATGGATTACTGTGAACTCTTGTCATATGTCATCATCAAGGGCGTTATCTAGCTTCTGATCCTCGTTGGCTGCGACCTTATTAGGCTTCTTATCTATGTACTCGTTAAGATGCCCAGCTTGGGTCAACTCCTCCATATGGGACTTTAAAGCTTTGCATCTCTCTGTTCTGTGGGCACCTTCCTTGTAGAATGCGTATCGTAGCGCGTTATTCCTCTTTGTAGTGTATCCACCCATCTTCTTAAGCCACTTCACAATTAGTTGGTCTTTGATCTTTCCCGGGATGTTATAGATTGGTTCCTTGAAGACAATATTACCATCCTGAAAGGCCTTTGAAGGGTCAACCTTGTTCTTATTTTTTGAACCGTTCCTGCCACTGTTCTTATTCCCCTTCTTGGGAGTCTCCGACTTATCTCCTCCCTTGTTGTCTTTAATGCGACCAGTTTCCCCAATACCAGTGTGAATCACGTCCTCAACCATGACATATATTTCAATACGCGTTATGAGGTCGTCGATGGTGTTAGCCTCCTTCTTGGTGAGGGAATGGTTCAACAAAGACGTGGTTGGCAGACCAATCTTGAACGATTCCACGATAACCTTCTCCGAGAAATCCTCCACTTCATTGAAAACTTTCCAATGCCGCTTGGCATACTCACGAAGAGTCTCGTATAGATTATTCTCCATAGTGAGCAATGAATCCATCCTCTTCGGGTGAGAACTACTAGTTATAAAGAGAGAAGTGAAGGCCTCAACGAGGGCCTTGAAGTATTTGACTAATCCGTGTGGTAGTCTATCAAACCACTTTTGAGCTACATCGTGTAAGCTAGAAGGGAAGATACGACAAATGAGGGAGTCATTATGGCTCCACAGGGTCATCGCCTACTTGTACTGCTTGACATGGTCTATGGAGTCAGTTTTGTCATTGTAGATCTTGAACCCGGTAAAAATAAACTTTTGGGGGGGGGTTCTTCTTCTTCAATCGCTCTTGAAAAGGGGGATTTCATCTGCTGTTGAACTCTCTTATAGACATCTCTTTAGTAGACCTAGCCCCTCAATTGGTTGGATGTTGGTTTGTCTCTCGCCGGACCAATCTCCTTACGTCATCTCTTTGATGATCGTCATTTTTGTGGCATCTTTCTGATTGGACACATTCTAACCGATCCCGGTCGCACCTAGAACTCCTCCCTTGGCTACGAGTCTTACTTGCCTGAGGACTACGAGTCCTCTCATGATGTTTCTGATATCTGTGTGGAGACCTCTCTCTATTTATTCTAGTCGCCTGTGGAGGTGAGCATTTTCTTTCACTTGGAGGCGTATTGCCTCCTCCCTCTCTTGAAGTCGAGCTTTATATGCGTCGACTAGCCTAAAAATTTGGGTAGGCCTAAGTAGTCCATGACTCTCTTCGGAAGGTTTCCTTTCTTAGCGAAACTTGGGCTTTGTTGGCGAATTTCAGACTTGACCCTAGGTGGAACTTGGTCAGCCTATACGTCACTGACTTTTGATAAGTTGTTGTTGTTATAAGACATTGTGTGCTTTCTTTAGTAGGAAAAAAAATCGATTCCCACAAGCGGTGCCAATTGTAAGTACAAAATTATCATAATAAACAATCACAAAAATATGTAAATGTGAAAAATAAGGATGATCACATACAACACAAGATGTACGTGGTTTGACAACGTGCCTACCTCCATGGAGAGGTCACTGTTCTTTATTAGTTTCTCTCAAGTAATCGAAATTACATCCCTTTTTCCTCAAGATAGGGGTTTACATTTATAGTAGTCAAAATAAGTGGTTGAATTGTGCAACTAATTCATCCATCTTGCAATTAGCTCGTAAGGTGTCCCTAAATATCTCTCTGAGACTGTTGGTAACTGATTTGAGCCTATCAACATGTAAATAAGCACATGTTAAATACTCGTCTAGAAATCTATTATTTGGATCGGGTCGGGCAGTCCTTAGTTCGTGTTGGGCTGATCAGCTACACAAGTGGTCCTAATGAATAAATTAGTCCCCTTATTTACTTTGGAAGTATCGTTAGGAAATGTATAATATCCTCAATTGTAGTTTATAAAATTCAAGAAAGTATATGGCTAGATAACCCCAAAATTTAAGAGTAACATTTAAGAAAGTTTGTGGAAATTATTACTTTAATGGTTTTGAGCATCTTTCTTAGGCTTATTGCAGACATGGTAATGAGTTTGTAAATATAGTGATAGTATGCTAAATCCAAGATAATGATGAACTAGGGTGTAACTAACAATAATTTTTAAAAAATAAATCAACACAAAAACTATAAAAAAAATAAAAAAATCAAATCGAATCAATTACCTATACCTAAAAACATAATTGATATCAATATATATATATATTTATGTGTGTGTGTGTACGCGCGCGCGCGCACGTAATACCTTCCATAAGTTGAGGGTCTTCTGTGACTAAATCAAAATGCGGCACAAGAATCTCATCCTCTTTTGGCTACGAGAGAAAAAATGTGAATGAGAGATTGGATCTGATGAAATTAACACTCTTGATCAATAAAAACCCTAGAAATTTCACATTGTTGAAACATAACAGTGAAATTGGGGTCGTTTGAACGATAATCAAAATCAAGAACAAAGAGATAATATGTAAAGAAGAGATAATACCTAATGTATTCAAATGGAAAACTAGGGTCTCAGAGAAAGAAGAGATAATATCTAAATCCAAGATACGAAGTAGCCTATTGGACGTTTGTGATGATGCCGATTTTAATGGTGTGTTGTTATTGGATTTTTTACAGGAGGTTTGCAATGGTGTGCCATTATTGGGATTTGGTGATTGATTTTTTTGTTTAAATTAGTTTGGGTAATTCTGATGGTGTGCCGTTATAGGAAGTTTGTGATGGTCTGGTGGTTTACGACTATGGGTCGAATTAAATAGGAAGAAGAAAGGGGGAGAGGAGGTGAAAAGCCCAAAGTGAAAACCAGTGGAAAGGAATTTCTTTCAGACAAATTTCATTTTACATTTTAGGGCAGCTCACATGTGAATTTTTCATATATGGGCCAAAAATGAAAGCATAACATCTTTTTTTAACTCTAACAAATTTTGTGAGTGCTAATAACCATTGTAAATTTAGTTAGTGTTATAAAACACTTGCAAATTAACTTTTATTTGTGTTATAAAATAGTCATTTTGGTGTAGTGGTTCCATCTTTTCCATTTAGCACTGGAGCTAATCATTCTCCTCCTGCCTCAACTGAGAAATCATCTTGCTCGCGGAGGCATTCTTCATAGGCTTCTGTCAACCTTGAAACATAAATAGGGTGATGTTGCCCATCGTTGCAGTCAAAGTGATTTACATTGGGCCGATAACGAATGCTAGAGGTGTTGCCATCACGTTGAGAGTTGACAACGAATCTGATTTGTGGGGATGGGGGTGAAGGTTGTCCATTCTCATGAACATCGTGTAAACTATGGTGGTATTGAGAGATGGTCATGGTAGACATCGAAGAATCAGATCTGGATAGTGAGAGTGAGAAGAGTATTGTTTCCCACAAAGGGAGCCACTTGTAAGTGAGTAAAACTTACGGATGTAAATTATTCAATCACAAGCCAAACAAAATAAAAGAACATACAGTCATATGAGGGTAACACATAAATGTACATGGTTCGGCAAAATCTCTGCATCAATGAAAGGGGGGAGATCTTTTATTAAATATTTCTTGAGTAATTATGAAATTCATGTCCCTCATAAATAGGGTTGTACAATCTTAAATTAACTTAAAACGCATGTAAAACACAATTGACTCCTTTGGAACCTTATACTCCCCAAAATTAAATGAATTACAAAGATACTATTTACCTTATTAACTCATGAAGAATAAAGGTCTATTACAGTTCCTTCCTCCTTCAACCTCTTCGTTACCATAATTTCGAGCCCACCCATTATTTCTCCACGCCTTTCCACCTCTTTTCACTTCTCTCTATTGCTTTATGATTATGATTTGTCTTGAGATTTTAAAATTGAAATTTGTTATTAATTTACATTCGTTAAAATGGAATTGCAGGAACATCGAGTCCAATGATCAAACTTGACATGAAACCTTACCTGGAATAAGTTATTAATTTTCAATCTCTGACTCCATAAATAATAATTACACACTTAAATAAATGCAAAATCTCAAGTTTTGTAACTTTGTGTTATGTTTTTTCAATACTATTTTTCTTTATTTTCCACTTGAATATTTGAAACATTTATAAGTTCGTTTTTGTGGTACTCATATACTTCTAAAATATGAACCAAATGGGTATTGAAACTATGAAAATATTTTCTAAGTTAAGCTTCACAATTTGGAAATGCCACATAACCCAAAAAGTTAAAGGAATTACAAAGCAACCATTTATCCTCATTAACTGATGAAGAATAAAGACCCATTGCTATTCATTAGACCTTTGATGCCTTCGTTACCAGTTCATTTCATTAATTCTCTCTAACAATGGCGTTAACTGATTTGTACAAAATACTCATTCTCTCCCACACTCCCTGAGTTTCCAATCATAAGTGCAAAACCTCATTGCCTGAAGTGAACGAGATAAATATGAGTCTCTATACTCAGGATAAATATATATTATGTGACATGATGTAGTTGACTTTGAATGTTATGTTCATTATTTTTTTAATTATTTTCTTAATGTTATGTTTTACATATGAGTTTCTGAGTAACTTAATAGTCCTTATTTCTTGTAATACCCCGTGAGGTAGTAAAATGATTTGTTGTTTATATTTTTGCTTCGGGAATCGCCTTACCAAGGTCCTTTTTTTTTAAATCATTTTGAATCAGTTTTTATATTATGATTATTCTATAAGTAAGAGTGAAACTAGAACCAAAAATCAGAACGTGTAATGAAATTATTTGGGTTAGATGTTCTCCAATTTTATTTGAATAACATTATATGTACTTTGATTGGTCCTTTTTAATTTGAGATTTACCATGTTCATTTTTATTTTGGCTAGTGGTAGGGGTTATATTTAGTTTAATTTGAATTATTTTCCATTACAAAAGTTTATATAAGAGCAACATGATAAGATAACACTTTTTCTTATTTATGTTAAACTTATCTCTTCTTTCTTAATTACCTAATTGTCTTATAAAATTTCACATTTACAACTCATTGCCCATTTCTTTTCTTTTTTTGGTTTTTTAGTTGGGGACTATATAATTACGTCAAATATAACTTTTTATATCTTTAATATACATTTATTTTCTTTTTAGCGGTGATACTCAATTGACTTACCAGGATGTGATATTTTTCATCCCCCTTTTTCTTTCTTGTGTCACTAATTGCATGCACTTCCATCTAACGTAGTCTATTTATATTCCATGGAGTCATTTCTTGAGATACTCAATTGACAAAAGAATAGTCTTTTGGCCCCTTTCCTCCACCCCTTCCTTTTCCATATGCCATATATCTTACATTGCATGGAGTCATTTCTTTGAGATTCAAATTCTCTTTATTGTACATTTATTTAAATTGGTATAATAATAGAAAAGTAACTAAATGCAGAAAAAAATTATTGCATTGAATGACAAAAAAATATTCATACACACATTCTTAACTTTATTTAAGTCTTACATTAATCGAGTCATTAATTATATGCACATCCATCCAACGTAAATAACACGTGCGTAGCACGTGAGTGCAAACTAGTATTTATAAAGGTAAGTTGTAGTGGAACTCCCAAGATAGATTCTTCTTTTTATCACTTATTGGGTAGTAGTGATATCATATCCCAATATATTTAGTACTAGAATCTAACCCGTGCGATGCACGGGCGTTATATAAAACGCTCGTGTGATGCTTCATTATTTTATATTTGATTATTTTCTCATATATATTATGTACTCTAGAAAATTAAATCAAAGAGAATAGAAATAAATCAATTAAGTTTCATATAGTTTTTGTACATCTTTAGAGTAATTTTTGTTCAATCAATCATATTTTGCAAACTTAAAAAAACGAATGAAAATAAAATAATACAACATGAACTGAATATGACAGCAGGTTAAAAGTCAACCCTCTTGATATGACCCTAAAAAATCACGGACCATAAAGAAGAACAATAAAATAGTCAAGTCAGTGTCAAACACAAATAACCAAAAAAGAAACAAATTGACTTGTTTAAGTATCATTTTGTAATAATATTCTAAGTATATTTTATCCTATAAAACTACATAAAAATCTTATAGGATTATATAATTTTTGACTTATTTTTAAGTGAAAAATACATGAATTGAGACCCAGAAGTTAAGATATTTTTTCATTATGTATATTGTATCAAATATAAAGATGCAGGAAGATAAGTGTTTTATAGATAATCTGTATAGACCAGGAATTTTTTCGTAATCAAATTTCTATTACCTATTCCAATTAGCTTACATGGTAAAATCAAATTATAGAAAATACACATAATGCACAATTACTTTGTAGACAATACACATCCAATTAACAAAACATATGATGTTTGTAAAATGTACGATCTTCTCAACCAATAAAGAGGAAACGAATGAAATATTATAGCTACAAAAAATAAATATCTGAAAATTTTGATCTAAAGTACAAGCCAAATCATAAAATCCCCAATACTCTCTCATCACATCAATATAAATGCTGACCAATAACATAACATCAATTTCTTAATGATTTAAAAATAAAAATATTAAGTAAAGAAAACAAAATATTTGAAAAAAGACTAAGAAATATCATAAGATAAAAAGACCCACCAAAGAGAACTATCAGTCCTCCCTCCCCAAACCCACATTCATCCATCATCATCCACCCAAACCCACATTCATCCATCCTCATCCAGTATGTATAAATAAAATTGGGAAAATATTAACACACAAACAAAGTTAGTTTGATGAGTGTAATAGCATGCATATTCTTTATGACTTTGGCAAAAAAAAACTCCTAGGCCTCCGGCAATATTTTATGGACAGGGGATATGGAGTACCTTTTAATCTCAACCAAACAATATTATATTCCCCTTTTAAACCGACGGAGTAGGTTTCCATCTTTGAAAATCACCTAAAAATGAAACAATAAAATTAGAATGTTGGGTTTGACAATTTGTCAAACACGTAATTTGTCAATTAAGTACATTACTCCATTCGATATGTATAATAACTCAACAAAAGCACGTTGTTGTATATATTTTTTTTAGAAAACATATCAAATTTCATTAAAATTGACAATAGTAATGATTTTTTTACCACCTCGATAACAATATAAAGAAGCAATGAGTGCCAACTTCAGCATGGATACTGATGTATAAAGAAATTATAATGAAATCCTAATAAATATAAAAAAAAATGCATAGCTAAAGTGTAAAGCAGAAAAGCTGACCTGAGAAGTATTTTCCTCTTGTCAGTTGAACCAACCATGTGATGAGGAAGCTTGTGATGAGGATCCATAATGTAACCTGAAGAAAGAGGTCCCTTCTCATAGTTGTTTCTTCGAGACGTATTTCTAGTGGCATTCACCTTTGCACTGTTTGCTTTAATAGTCCCCCACAACCCGTTTAATCTTTCTATCTCCATCTCCTTTGGATGAATATTATTGACCAAACCTTCTACTTGGGCCTGTTTCACGGCTAGTTTGTATATATACACCGAAAAGTCATTTCGTCTTCCAAGATAGATACCTACAAAATCAAAAATACAATTCTATTCCTGTGATGGAATGGAAATCTAGGCAAGTAAGTACATGAAAAATAAAAACCAATGAATTTTAAGAGAGTACAAATTAATGATAGCCATTGAGAGGCCATTTGTCTGAGCCTTTTATTAGGCTACTACAAATAAAAGAAGAGATGGGTACGTTGGTATTGGAATATGAAGAGGATTCTATTTTCTTATGACTTTATCAAGAAAAAATAAATGGGTGAGAAGAGCTGGAATGACACGAAAAAATATTAATAGTGAGAGAGGCAAAAGAGAAATAACTCCATTTTATTGTCGATTAATAAATAACTTAACTATGCTTATATGCTTATTTTAAAAGTGAAGGATAAATGAATTAAATGTTATTAATACATCTAATACTATCGCATTAGAGGTATAACTAGTATGTAACCCGTGCGATGCGCGGGCGTACATGTGTATAACAAAATATAGGTATAGTTTCACTAAGCAAGTAAGTAAATAAATTGAAATGAGGAATGAAATAACATAATATAATAGTAAACGTATAAGGAAAAGATGATATTCAATATAATTAATTAAATAGAACACATAACGTAATTTTTATTGAGTTGATAAAACGTATTGGGCGGTAAATAAAAAAATAAAATCTAAGTATTATGAAATAGAGAAAAATTCTTCAACAATCCATAAATTTTTATCTCCATTAATCCTTGAATTGTATTCCTTTGCCCCTACAAATGAATAAAAGATATTATAAATAGTTATAGAATATTTAGAGAGTGATATAAACAGAAGATTTAGATTATTGAATGTAAATTAATATTTTTAATTTTACTTGGAACATTTAATTCTCTATGAAGATCGTATGTTGCTGCCTACATCGCTATTTTGAAGTTCTCAAGAATGAGAGTTTGCTTGAGTGATATGTAAAGCTTGAGATCCGTATTTATCTATTTTTGAGCATCAACGGTTTGATGAATAAATATGTTAGCATCCTGCATTCATGGATGGGAGAAAGCGTTAGTAATAACAAATGAATTTTGTAGGCTTAAACATTTATATGTTTGATATTGAATAAAATCAATAGTTAAAGAATATATGGATGAGATATTTATAGAAGAAGATTTATTTGAACGTGTTTGATCTGAAATGAGTAATGTATGTTAAGCTTAAAAAGGTTATATAGCACTCGACAATAATGTATGTTTCTTTTAACACAAGTTATATATATATGGGAACAATATATTTTTACAAGAATTAATTAAATAATATCAATAGAAAATGACTAAATTATTTGAGTCAAAAGTACACGTAAAAATACTATGTGGGAGAGAGGTTAATCTATGTCCAGTATATGTAAATTAGTCCTAAGGTAAGATAGGAGGTACACATGACACCCTCACTAAGCACATCTATACCTAAAGAAGCAAGTTGAATACTTAGAGATCCTTTTTTTTCCTATTGTGTAACCATAAAAACGATACTAAATATAAATGGAGAAATAAAAAAAATATTATTTTTACAATTTCTGATCACTGTTTATATTTTTCTTAAATTTATTGTATTCATTAGTGCATACAAATAAGGCAAACATTTTGGGTGATATTTTATTGCAAATGATGCATTCTTAGTTGTCAACTTATAGGATAACAACATAATTCAAAGTTTAGGCACATAATATTAAAAAGTGAACATGTTATTATGGATTAGATTAATGCTTGTCGATGGAGAGGCGTGTACGCCTTTTAGGGATTTATGGATAAATTTAAAGCAACAGAATACATTTAAAGTTTCAAATGGTGTTGAGATTTGTTGTCTTGGAAATTGGGTGAGAGGCGGGGTGGAGAAAGTTCAATTTCTTCCCAACTAAGACACAGATATTTATATCAAAATAATGAACAAACAATTTCTTTCTCTTTAATGAATAATCTAACCAAATAATTTTTGTTAATTATTCCAAATTCATTAAGAAAAAAATATTAAATCCCTCCGTTCATATAAGCTATATTTTCTTAACCAAGAATTATTAGGTTCAAAACCTCTTGAGTGCTCTCTTGAAGCATTTTTTTCAAAAAAAATCTATGGGATATGTTTCAATGGGAAGGGCTAGCTCCACTTTGTGTAGATCATCTTTAATAAATTATATAACTCTAATTGAAATTTTCAATAAGATTTAAAAAAATATATTTTCTCTTTTTCCATCTTCTTTGTGGTAAATATAGTAGTGCATATAACACACAATATAAGGGTTCAACTAACAATTGGACACTAAAATATTGACTATTCACTTTTATGCCAATTTCTCATCGGGTACATGAAATTATAACGTTACAAAGGGAAAATATGGTATACAATGAATCACAAAACAAAATAAATCACACCTCCTCTTCATTAGTTCATAGTCTGTTGTTTCCTTCAATTTGTCGCGATATTTTAAAAATATCGCGATTAATTAGTGCCGCTGGCGCGAACCCACATTCCCGGATTCAAATCATTTGTTGAATGTGGGTCCGCGCCATCAGCACTAATTAATTGGGATATTTTATGGGTCCGCGCCAGCAGCACTAATCAATTTTTATATTAAAAAAAAATATTAACTTTAATAAAAAATTTACTTTCAATAAAAAAATTAGTTTTTTTATATTAATAGAAAAAAATGTTTTAAAAACAATTTTTTTATATAACAAACTAATTTTATATCAATTATTAAACACAAAAGAATAAAATAAAATAAAAGGGGGTGATGCGGTCTCCAGGGCGGGCTATGTAGAATCACTCATTTTAATTATATCTATACAATTGTATTAGATGTATAATATACATATAGATATAGATTTAACCCATTAATTTTTAGAAAGTAATGGCGCTTCCAAGATAAATTCTTCTTTTTTATTACTTAGTAGCATAAAGGCCCGCGATGCGTGACCGAATTTATCTAAAATATATTGTTTTGTTGTTGTAGATTGTTTTATATAATAATTAGTGTGCAAGCCTCGCGTTGCATCGCTGTATGATTTTAACTCATTTTGTCCCATCACGAACAATTATATTTTTAAGAAACGAATAAAAAGGAAACACTCATATGAAGTAAAGGAACATCTTCATGTCGCGTTCGTGTCAACGTTCTGAGTCGTGTTAATTGTACTATTTTCAAGTTATTTTGTCTACTTATGTTTAATTTAATGTAAAATCTTTTAAATCGTCGTGTCATGTTCTATTTGGATCGTGTTCGTGTAAACTTATTCAGTTGGATAGTTACTTGCTTATTTATACTTCACAGATAATGCAATCGCTCTTTAACAGACCGCACTGCATTGATTGTTGTTGGTGATTGCAAGGCCAAGTTAAAACTTACATTTGAACAGATTTACAATTTACATCATCTAATAATATAGGATGGCATACCTATTGAAGCTATATTATTCCCATTTGGATAATCACAGGTAAGTGAAAGACAATATTGAGCATGGACTATGTAAAATCACCTGGTGCCATCGAATTCGAAAGCTGATGAAATGTTGCTTCCGTCATGCTGATGAATTCCCAACATTTGAGTTGTCCCAAAATTGCTCACATGGGCATCCCACTCTCCATGAAATAAAATATTTGAAGGCTTCAAATCATAGTCAACTATGGGGAAATCATGTCCCGAATGCAAGTAAACCAACCCCCTTACTAAAGCATTAATCCTCTTCAACAGTGTTCACTTTGAACTGTCTCCGTATAACCGGACATAACAATAGGGAAGGGGGAGGGAGGGAGGCAGCGAAGATGGAGAGAGAAAGAAATGAAGGGAAATAAATAATTTAGCATAAGGACACAAAACGTTTAAATATACGTGAAGCATGCAACCCATTAATATTTACAGTCTCAAGTTGAATGTTATGAGAAAACAAAGATTGGAAAAGGGGATGAATCTTAATATTTTTCTAGGTTTGAGAAGAACATTTGAAGACACGGATGAAAGGGGGGATGAATCGTTTCAAGTTCTGATATTTATTGAGATGTACTCTGATTGAAACGTTTGACCGTGTGTATGTAAGAGGAAAAGATGAATCTCAACAGTTGATGAGAAGTGAAGAAGCACTCGAAAAATTGCTGAATTCAAATAACTATAACTATTTGTATAATAATACACTTCCCAAGTGTCACTCCAGCACTAATTCAGGGTTCTAAAATGTAAACGGTGGAAGAGAAGAGAGGAGAGATGATTTGAGGAGGAGAGATGTACATTTATGTCAATACCACGTGTCATCTTCTCATGATTTAGGTCTATAATTTTTATAAAATTATGTAAATTCGGTAACAGTGGCATTAAGTCCCAATACATTTGGTATTTACCCATTAATTTTTAAAATATATTTTAACCAATCTGCATAGCTGGAGGCCGTGGGATCAACGACATAACTCCCCACACCATTAATTTAAATTAAGGATCCCATCTTAATATTGTAATACCTAATTTTGACATCTTATTAGTACATGAAAGATAGTTATGCCCAACAGCAAACGGGGTCCGTTTTGGCATGAAACAAATGGCCATCTACACGCCCCACACCATTCGGTTTCGGTCTATTCCTAACTTTCTTTCATACAGGTAATCAATATAAATATAATTCACTAAAATTGATGAATAAGAAACAATAGAAAATTCGTATACCATGAAATTCTATGTACACAATACACGTTCATTCGCTTCAAATGAACCAATAGAATTGAAAAAACAAATCTATATTAAAAAAAAAAAGAAAAATCAAAGTCTAATCTAATCAATCTTGGGATGATAAACGAGGCTTTTTCATAGGCAGGGGGCTTTCCACTTCTTGGTCAACCGTAAGACCCATATAAAAATCCGGCAGGGCTGGCAAATTCAAATCAAAATCGCGGTGGCTGGATCCAGAGGACACAAGGAGACTGCTGCTAGCGGTGGCAGTGGCGGTGGTTGTGTTGCCGTCGTAGTGGCGTCGCTTATGACCGCCCAGTGCCTGGCCGGTGGGGAACGACTTGTGGCAGATGGAGCACTGGTGAATTTTTCCACTTGGGTTTAGAGGCGTGGTTGAAGTGGTGGGATTTTGGTTAGATGTGGCGGTGAGTTTCCTGTGGCTGGCTTTGTGACCGCCAAGGGCTTGGTAAGATGGAAACGATTTGTGGCAAACACTGCACTTGTAAGAGAGGTTTTGAGTAGTTGGAATTTGGGATTGGGTGGTGGTGCCAGTGCCACCTCGTCCCCGAGCGAGCATGATAAGACACATGGCTAAGTATTCCTCTTCGGTTATTGGCTTATCGTTACCAGGACGCTCTGAGAGTTTTCGCTTCGTCGTTTCGTCATAGTGAGGAGCAGTGGCTGTGGAATTTAGAGCTTCAAGAGCCATCTTACAATTAAAGTGATGTTTAGGCAGCTACAAAGTTTAGTTTGGTTGAGTGAAGAGGTGGAGCCTGGTGGGATGTGTCTTTTATATTAGGAGAGTGAGAAGTTGCGTGTGAAATGGCGGTGAATGTGTTGTACTTGTACAGGTTATGGCTGTTAGATGTCTATCTGTAATATATTATATATATAGTATATTGAAGAGTGGAGGAGTGAGAAGTCGGTCAACAAGAGTGTGGGAATGGTGAAGAGGCTGCTGAGTTATGGTATGTTATGTTGTCACCAGTTTCTTCCTCTCTTCAATTTCAACTAAGGATTTCTTCAAAGTCAGCATAATCCTACGCATACTATTTTTACCTCCCACACACTAAACATTGACCCTCTTTGTACATATTCAATTTCAATATATAAGTAATTTTTTTTTTAATTATGAGCAATAACTAATAAATTTTTTAAAAATTTATATATATATATATATATTCAAGCTAAATGATAATTTTATTGGTATTTTGAACTCATAATTTTTTAAATAATTAATGATAAGTTCAAATGATACAATTATATTTATTAATGTAAATACACTTATATTTATTAATATAAATATAATTGTATTATAATTTTATTTACTTTAATAAGTATAACTATATCTACATTAATAAGCGTAATTATACTATATCTACATTAATAAGCGTAATTATACTTATATTAATCAGTATAATTATATCTATATTAATAATTTTAATACACGTGAATTTATTGAAAAAATTGTTTTTAATTTGTTCTTATCGTTAATTTTTAAAGAGTTTAACGATTTATCATCATGTTTCCCTTAAAATTATAATGATGTGTGGAACTCTTAATGCAATAATCAAGTCAAGCTACAATAACTTGATTTTTATATGATTATAAAACATTAATGAGTTTATTGATTAAGCGGTAAGGGCAGGTTTGAGACTATGTGGTTAGGGACACGATGTTGAGTTCGATTTTTCACTGATAAATGTGTATTTAAGCGGGGTGCGTGTGGGAGGTGAGTCCTGCGTAATACCCCCTATTTAACTTGCACGGAAAAATCCAAATAATTCGTTCATGTGGAGTTCCAAATTATAAAGAAAAAAAAAAGTATAAACTCTAAATAATGTTTAAGTTGTGTTCATATTTCCAGCGAGTAGAGGCAAATATTTTTCCCCATAGTAAAAGAGATGCAATCCACTGACATGCCATCGGATGCTATCATTAGATGCCATTAACCAAACATTCATTTTACATATTTATTTTGTTTTTTTTCATATGCAACGAGATTTAAATTATAAATGTGATTCAATTCAATATATTTTTATTGACTTTTTGCATCCTTTGTATAAAAGTCACATTATCTGTATATAGAGACTAACAAGATGGCTTTACACACTATGTGCACACGATTCCTACTGCACATAAGAGAGAAAAAGGAAATGGGTCAATTCGATTTTAATACATTATTAATATGCAAACATTTTTATTTAAAAATTAAACTTTGATACAAATTGTCAAAAAATCGACGAATTTAACTGCCACGTGTCATTATATATAAAAAGAATTAAAAAAATCTCAAAAAATAAAAATAAAACCATGAAAAAAACATTACAAGTACAAATAATTCATAATTCAGAAAATTCAAAATTAAAAACGAGATAATTAAAAAAAATAACTTATCCAACAAAACTCCACATCAAATTCCGACAACCCTCACCTCCGAAAAATACCACCCACCACCGACATGCCCCCCACCCTTTCTCTCTGTCCCCTCTCTGTCTCAACACACCCAAACACCACGATTAACAACCTCATCTCCAGTGACCCACCTCCGCTACCTCTCCATCACCACCTGGATGCCCCATCGCAACCAAATCCAATCATTTAACAAATCAATTCAAACTATTTGTAAACATTTGCTCAATAAAAATTAAAACTACAAAACAACATCATAAATTGATTTGAGATGAATAGTGTTTGTGTTATGCCACGAAAAGTTATTATACAGGAATACATAGGCATAGGCCTGACAATATGATCTCTTGAGGATGAAACCGTCCATAATCCACCAAAAATAATGTGTTTGGAGCCCATTAATTGTGTTTGTGGGTCAAAATGGTTTGAGCGATCCAATAAGACGGTTTGTTGGCGGGTCATTAGCGGGTCAAAATGGTTTTGGAACCTCTCAAAAATAAAACTCAAATTACCAAAGAGTTTAAAGATTTTTTTTTATTTAAGTACTTGTATATTTTTTTTTTAAATTATTATACCATATTTATCCGTATATAGTATAATAATTTTTTTTCAAAAAAAAAAAAAAAAGCGGGTCAACCCGACCTGATCCGTCCAAATTATTATGTCCGACCCGCTTTTGATCCGCCCAAATTTTTCTGTATCCATTTTTTATCCGTCCATAACCGTCCATAACCATCCATTTGCCACTACTACATACGCATAATGCTCCAACAACAAAGTGTTTGTAGTTATCACGATAAATGATACTCCCATTCCTAAATCGATAGGCATTATTTTAAAGTTATATTTTTTTAAAATAAAATACTTTTTAAAGTTATTCCATTAAAAATGATTAATACTTATCAATATTAGACATACAATTGAATAATTATTCTCTCAAGATTGTTATTGAGGAAGATAACTTTATAATCTAATCTAATCTAATCTAATTATATATTTAATATTTAAAAACAATACCACTAATTTGAAACAGACTTATAATGTGACGAGTAATTTAGGACGAAAAGAGTATTACATTGTCAAAGTTATATAAGCTGTTTTGAGTAGTACATAAATTATCCTACTATACATAATATTTTGACAATAGTTGAAATTGTTTTAAGAAAAACGTTATGTTCATGGAAATGTATCATTTCACACCTTCCTTCTGAATATAGTGGATTCTTTTTTAAACAAAAGAATGATTCTGCACAACAGTCATTATCGAAATATTAAAATAATATATTAGCAACAATTTTAAAATTAATGGACATCTCTAACTCACGCGCGCGCACACACATACATCTCTCTCTCTCTCTCTCTCTCTCTCTCTATATATATATATATATATATATATATATATATATGAAAGTGTTTAGAAGTGAACATTAAAAATGAATATTTTAATGAATCTTAAAAAAAAAATCTAACACCCAATTAATTTTAATTTTTATGATATAATTGATTCGCGTCAGCGGCAATGGACACGCGTGTGACACGCGTCAGCGGCAACAGACGCGTGCCACACGGGAGTATTAAAAAACACTTCTATCACACGCGTGACTGTTGCCGCTGGCGCGGACCAATTACAACATAGGAATTAAAATTGATTGAGTATTATGTGTTTTTTGTTAAGGTTTGAGATGTTCATATTTTATGTTCGTTTCTGAAGCTCTCCTTATATATATATATATATATATATATATATATATATATATATATATATATATAGATAGTATTGTTCTTGTATGGATCAGTCCGCATTTTAACAGTGTGAACTGGACATGTGTTACCTAGCGGTGAGTCCATAAAAGAGAGAGAATGCCTATAATTTAGTCAATAATTTCTAGGTTCACCGTCAGGTAACACATATCCAGTCCACACGGTTGAAATACGGGACAATCTACACAAGAGTAGTATTGTGTGTGTGTGTGTGTGTATACTCAATCACTACATCATGGAGTGTTCCCCTATATATTTTTTGTTTGAATCCTTCTACGCTCACGCATAATGGCTCATGTTCGGGACCAAAGATAATGGCACCTAAATACAGGTCTATAGGGGTGGGCACGGTCCGGTCTGGTCATGTTTTTGCCTATTTTTTGGACCGGACCGAATATTCGGTCCTAAATTTTTTTGGACCGAGACCGGACCGATTAATTCGATTAACCTCTTAATTCGGTCCTGGCTTTTTTCGGTTCGATTCAGTTCGGGTTAAAATTTGATCCTAGCCCTATTATTTATATATATATATATATATATATATATATATATATATATATATATATATATATATTTTATGAATGTTTTTATTTATTGTTCTCACAAATATATATACAAATGTTTTAAAAATAACAATACTCCAACCCCAAGTGATATTTACATGGATTTTCTTAACCCAAATAAACAAATGTCTACACATATATAAAATGTTCTAAATTAAATTCATAAGTTATATACATTAATTCAAAAACTATATATAAGAAAAACAATAATATTATTTTTATTATATATATACGGGAATCGGTTCGATCCGGTTCAAACCGATCTTTTAATATAGTGGACCGCGGACCGGACCGATTTAATTGGTTTTTAGTTTGTGTGGACCGGTTTTCGGACTGATTTCAAAATAGTCTTAATTTTCGTTTCGGTTTGGTTCGGTCCAATCAGTCCATTCGGGTCGGTCTATTTTTTGTCCACCCCTACAAGTCTATGCAGCTCGACAAGTCGATGTGTCGCATCATTCTGTATCGTATTTTTAAATCAGCTTAAAATTATTCTTTTATTTTGAGGGGTTTATTTTTTCTTAAGATATTGATAAAGAATATCATACTAATCACCAATTTTACGTATTCAAAATGTTTATAGCATCACACTTTTATATCAAATTTAGAAATATACCATACCCATCAGGATTTCTCTAATATTGACTTTAGTACAGGGGCGGACCCACCCCATCCCGAAGGGGTGCGGCCGCACCCACAATATTTTCAGAATTTTTTGTTGGGTATAATCTAATTTTTGGGTCTATATGTGATTTTTTGAAGTGCAAGGCATAGAGTTTATGTCATTTTAAATGCTAAGGGGTGAAACTGTAATAAAGTTTACAAAATATAAACACACACGGACGCCTCTTTCTTTAAAATAAAACCCTAACTTTTCTAGCAGCAATTTCTCATTTCTCTTTTTTACTCAGCGATTTCTCTTTTCTCATCCATTTTTCTTTACCCCACCACCCTCCCTCCCTCCCACCAGTAGCAGCGGCGCCTTGCCTCCCTGCCTGACCGATCGTCCACCAACCACGCTTGACTGACCTCCCCCTCCCTGCGAGTTGGCTGCTAGCGCACACATGTAACTTTTAATTACAAGTCTTTTTTTTTTCAGTTCAACATTTATATAAATAAATGCTAAAAGTTAGTTTACTAAGTTTAAATGTTAATTTAGCTAGTTTAATGTAAAATGTTAAGTTAAATAAACTAATGTATAATGTTAAGTGAAATAAACTAAAAGTTGTTTGTCCTTTTGTTATTTTTATTTGCTTAATTACTATAAATTAGTAGTAATATTTTTTTGCAGAAATTTTTAATTTTTTTAAATTTAATTATTGTCATTCAATTATTAAAAATTTAATTTGAGACATATGTTCAGTTTTGGACAATTATGTTGAGTAATTGTTAGAATACAAGTATTTGTCAATGACTTAATATATTTTTAGAGCTAAAAATTTGAATAAAGCTCAAAATAATCCTAAAAAAAATTGCCTCGGGGGCTTCCTCCCCCGAATCTCCGGTACTATTCTAAACATTCGCACCTCCTAACAAAATATCCTGGGCCGCCACTCCTTTAATATGACTGTCAATAAGTTCAAATATATTATGACATTCAGATATATTTATTTTATTTTATTCTGCTTTCTTTTTATTCCTTTGAGGTAAAAAGAGAGGTACATTTTATTGAATTTTAAGTATAGCAGTTTCCTTCAACGCATCTTTGCATGCCACTGTGCTTAGTATTGAAAGTTTTTTTTTCTGGTTGGCTTTGTGGAATAGAATTGGTAGACATGTAATGTAATCTTGTTGAGAATATATCCCAGCTAGGGCTAGCCACGTGTGTAATAAATGCCCACGATTTTCGCTGTAGTCTTCTAGAATATTCACCAATCCTTCCTTCCCACCATTTCCGTTTGAGGATAAGCTTGGTTTCTTTCGACTAGAGTGGGCGAACCGTCTAGTATTCGGCACGCTACGCACTTCTCATTGTGTGGTTGACACGTGGCGATCAGACACGCGGCAACAGATTCTTTTTTAATCTTTTCCAAATAAGGACGAAAGGCCGTGGGATTCGTTAGAAAGTGACATGTGGACAGCGTTTCCGTAAGACAGACTCACTGGCTAGTGAACAGCTGTCGGTATTTCCACGACCTATTCTACTCGGACACACATTCTGAACACAAACACTGAGGACTCGGCGCATAAAAAAGGAGATCTCCGATTAACTATGAGAAATGCTATGCGTCTCAAAATTCTCTTAAATCATCTTTCAAATAGATTTTAAGGATTATATTTTGTGATATGAATTTCGTTAGGACACAATTCATTAATATTATTTAAAAAAGATTTGGAAAAATTATTTGACACTTATAACACCACTTTTAACTATTTTAATCGATTGGATTTTATTCAAGTTTAAATTCGAATTTTCTCCATTTATGTGGATATGGATCATGTCTAAAATTCGATTATCCGATTATTCGATTATTCAATTATTTGTTTATTAAATGAAGTGAATTTAGATTTATATACTCTGATTCGTCAATAATCCGATCCGATTAATATTTTTAATATATATATATATATATATATATATATATATATATATATATATATATATATATATATATATATATATATATTGTATTTAATAATATTTTAAATATATATTTTAATAGTTCTTTATTTCATTATATGTTTTTTTTGGAACATTTGCAAAATAAATTTATGAATAGTACAAAATAAAAATATTGCAAATCAAGTTTAACATAAACGAATAATCGGATAAACGGATCGGATCCGAATCCGTTTAACATAAACGGATATGGATTTAGATTTACCTGATCCAATTCGATTAATAAACGGATCAGATCCGGATTCGTTTAACATAAACGCATATAGATTTGGATTTGCTTGATCCGCTCTGAATTCGATCCGTTTACAGGCGTACCTCCTATTAACCCACATCTACTTTTACTGGGGTGGCAATTCGGGTCAACGGATCGTGTTTCGGCTAACACGATACGATAAGATTTTTTCAGATACGAATTCGTATTTTTTTTAGTTAACACGAATTCAATCCGAATAAAAAACAACATGACACGAATATCAGAATTTCTTAAATTTCACCCCTAAAAAATACAAAAACACGACACGGCATGACTCATAATTTAGAGACGAACACGGCACGACATATCGTGTCAATTTCGAAACAATTTCATGTCGTTTCGTGTCGTTTCTAAAATTGTCACCTCTAACTTTTACTCGACACAAAAACTCAATCCTCCCCTAAACCATTTTCTTTTCTCTCTTGTGTCTCTTTGGTTCGAGTAAAATATTTTTTACCGTGTTAAAAAATAATTCACTCAGGGTCAATTTGTATTTAGTTGGATATTTAATATGATGAAATAAAATGAATATGGTAAAAAGTGAGGTGAAACTTTAACCATTTTCAATCATGAGTAAAGTGAATAATTTGGCAGGAGAAAAGATTGAAATTTATCTTATTACCAAATTAACCTTTCTTATTTCCACTTCCAACTATCAGGTCACACGATCATTACACATTACTTACATAAAAACTGTTATAAAAACGTTTTATTATTAAAAATAACGTTTTCATAACTCTTTTAAAAATAACTTTTTATAACTGTTTTAAAAACATTTTTTTTAATGAACACAACTGTTAAAAAATTATTTCTAAAAAACAATATTTTTTAAAAACAACTATAAAAATGTTATTTGTTTAAAAAATATTTTTAAAATAGTTATTAAAACTTTATTTTTTATAAAAAAATTGTATTAAAAATAGTTATTTAATAACTATTTTAAAAATGTTTTTTTATTGAAAATAACTTTTGAAAAATTATTTCTAAAGAAGCGCTATTTATCTAAAAACAGTTATAAAAATGTTGTTTGTTTACAAATTATTTTAAAATTGTTAGTAAAACTTTATTTTTTTAAAAAAATTAAAAAGCTATGAAAACATTTTCGTATTAAAAATAATGTTTTTATAAATGTTTTAAAAATAAATTTTATAACTGCTTTAAAAATTTGAAAATAACTGTTGAAAAATTATTTCTAAAAGCACATTATTTTTTTTAAAAACAGTTATAAAAATTTTATTTGTTTAAAAATTATTTTTAAAACAGTTATTAAAACGTTATTATTTGAATTTTTTTTAAGAAGCTATAAAAACGTTTTACATATTAAAAATAACATTTTTATAGGTGTTTAAACAATAGTTTTTTTTATAACTATTTTAAAAATGTTTTTTTATTGAAAATAACCGTTGATAAATTATTTCTAAAAGAACGTTATTTTTTTAAAAACAATTATAAAAATGTTATTTGTTTAAAAAATAATTTTAAAATAGTTATTATAACGTTATTTAAAAAAAACAAGTCATGAAAACGCTTTTGTATTAAAAATAACGTTTTTATAACTGTTTTACAACCTATTGTTTTATAACTGTTTTAAAAATATTTATTGATTGAAAATAACTGTTGAAAAATTATTTCTAAAAAAATGTTATTTTATAAAAAAAGTTATAAAAACGTTTTTTTTAGTTAAAAATAACATTTTTATAACCGTTTTAAAAATATATTGTTTGTAAGTGTATTAAAAACGTTTTTATAACCGTTTTAAAAACTATTTTTTAAAATAAAGTTTTTATGACTGTTTGAAAAACGAAAATTCAACAGTTAAAAATTATTTTTAAGACACTTATAAAAACGTTATTTTTAATAAAAAAATGTTTTTGTAACTGTTTTAGAAACAGTTTTAAAAACATTATTTAAAAAAACGTTTCTAAAACAGTTATAAAAAAATTATTTTTAAAAGAGTTATAAAAACATTGTTTTTAATACAAAAATGTTTTTATAACTGTTTTTAAAATAATTTTTAAAACTGTTTTAAAAAATTGTTATTTAAAAAAATGTTTTTAAATTTGTTATAATAAATTATTTTTAAAACAGTAATAAAACATTATTTTTAATACAAAAACATTTTTATAACTGTTTTAGAAATAAGTTTTAAAATAGTTATAAAAATATTATAAAATTATTTTTTAAATTTCTACTACTTAAAAAGGGGGGAGTACCACTATAATGATTTAACGACCAAAATACCCTCATACAATATACAAATCCACTAATACCCTTAGATTATATTCTCTCATATGCACCCTGAAACTTAATTCGTCTCCTACGAAATCTCAATCTGTAAGATTAAATACGAAAACTCTAAGAGACACATTTACTACACGAGACTCTCGACATGGAAGAGCAAACCAAACCCCAAGATACACATTTACTCCACATAAATTTTTATTAACCTAAAGAGCTTCCTAAATTGTCAAGAAAACTTAAATCTAAATCCATTTCTAGCCATTTCAAAAGCCCCTTCAAATGCATCAACCCGTATTCATTGCATTTATCTAAACATCAGTTTTATCGCCTCAAACTCGTAAACGACAATCTTCTACAGGTATGTTTCTTCTGTTTCAAAGTTGGGATTTTCCATTACAGTAAGGAACAAAATTTGTTGTTCGGATTTATAAATTCAATGTCTTTAATTTATTTTTCTTTGGTTTATGGGTATCTCTTGTTGGATTTCTCATAATAAAGTATATAGAACAGTTGAGGAGCTAAGAAGTTGATCACATATCAGGTAAGAACTCAATTTCATATCAAGTGTTTGATAATATCTATCTATGTAAATTTTTTTTAACATTTCATTTAAAGTTGTGAGAATTGAATATTGTTTGGTTTGTGGTGTCTTTTGATTCAATGTTCATATTTGTTTGAAATATCTGTTAGTTTTCTTATACATACATCATTTTCAGTACTAAGGTGTTATTTGTTTTTACCTCCTAAGTCTGAATCTGAATCATTCAAACTTAAGAGGTATAAAAAAGTGTTTATTTTTTTAAATGATTAAGAGACTAACGGTCATATATGGCTCTTAATGATTAAGAGGTAGAGTTACCTCTAAAGTCTGAACCTGAAGTCTGAATCAGTCTAAATACATTCATTCAGAGGTACATTCAGACATAAAAACAAACATATTTTTTAAATTCAGATTTCAGACTTCAGATTCACTCTTAAGATTTCAGATTCACTCTTCAGATTTTAGATTCAGATGAAAAAACAAATGCAACCTAAGTGTTTGGAATGTAATGTATAGATTTTATTTTGAAACCTAAATTCAAAACATGTATATTACAAAATAAATCATTTAGTCAGTCGACCCTAACAACAGATCATAAAAGTGTTGAATAAGTCAAACAAATTAGGATTGATGATTGAATACATTGAGAATATTTAGGATTAAAAGTTGAACCTGGAAAATCAAACCGCGAAGAACAATTGATGAAGTAAAAGTTGAAATATGAAACTCAGTGAAAATCTATAACCTTTTAAGAAGGTGACCCCCTTTCAGTAAAGATATTTTATTTTTGAATTCTTGACATTAATATAACTAATGTATAATACCCCGTTTTTTTATAACCTTTAAATTTGAGGATTTATTAAATTGAAATTGAGATATTAATTTAATATTAATTCGAAAATTATTTTAAATATTTACTAGCGTGATGAAAGTTAATAATTATTGGGAATTTGTTAAGCATTACTTAATGGATAGAGTAATATATAATCAAATTTATGGAATTATCACGAGTGTATAATTTGATAATTGTGAAAATTAAATCAGGACGCGCATGTGTCGTGTCGGGCATAAATTATTATTATTTAAAGTGAATAAATTATAAGTCACTCGTATGGTCATTTCGAGTGCATCAATGTGTCCGGAAGGGTCGAGATAGTCAAAATAATATGCTCGGGGGTTTAGTTTGGATCTCGGTGCGTTTTTAAACCCAATTGACATCCCGGGAGGGTATTTTAGACATTTTATATTTTTGGGTAATTAAACCCATGAATTTCCTAAGGATATATCATCCTTTAGGAGTCATCTTCTAGGGTTAACAAACACAAATCAAAGAACGACCATTAGAGAAAGAGTTGGAGAGATTTCCAAGCAACTTAAGGCCAAAGACTCACCCGTTTGCACCGCCACCACCACCAAAGCGTAGATCGCGCGACGAGGAACGCAACTATACCTATTTCGTCCACAAATTAGAAACTCAAATTTTATGCAAGTATTTATCTTGCTTTATTTTTAGTTGATTTTTCAATCATGTTAGTCTAGGATTGTTTAGAACATGTTTCATGAAAGCAATTATATTTTCGGAGATTTCAAATCATATGTTGTTGAGGAAGTAAACATATTCCGGACATCTAAATCACATGTAGAAAATAAGCCACGAATTTTTATGGGTTTAGAAGCAAGAAATCTGGGAGAGAATTGAAAGAATGGAAACTAAAGAAAAATTAGGGTTCTTGAAGTTTATGTAAATTTTACCCCATTAACACTACACCCAAAATAGGAATCTGGCAATCTGGCACGGTTTTGAACTGTGCCAGAATCGGGTGTTCCAAAATGATAATTTTTTTCTGGCACGGCTCAAAAGTGTGCCAGATTTGGTCAAACAGGAACACTTCTGGCACACTTTTAAACCGTGCCAGAATTTGATATTTCTGGCACACTTTTGGCACACTTTTTAACTGTGCCAGATTTGGGCAAATAGGAACACTTCTGGCACACTTTTAAACCGTGCCAGAATTTGATATTTCTGGCACACTTTTGGCACAGTTTTTAACTGTGCCAGATTCAGAACAGTTTAAAATTTTTTGGCACAATTCAAAATCGTGCCAAAATATGATACACTTTCGCCACGATTTTGAACTGTGCCAAATTTTTTATAAAAAAAAATTATTTGAAAGCACAAAATTCAAAAATTAATAATATTGCACGTTGTTAATAAATTAATGTACATACAAACTTCAAAATATTACAAGTCTTTAATAGTTTACATGCCCAAAAAAAATTGGGCAGAGTTTCCTCTATTTTTTGGACATTCCAAAACCTGTTAATACAAAACCTGCCTATTATAAAGCCCGCACGGCCACAAAATATAACAATTAAGGTACAAAAGCCTGCACGGCCATAAAACTCAACAATAAAACAACAAAAGACCGCACGACCATGACACAAAAAAATGGAATCATGAATAAATCCCTTGTTATAAACCATTGAGTTCTCTGTGTGTTCCACGTGAATAAATGCAACGATAAACTGTTATCCTGCAAAAAAAATAGGATAAAAAAAAGATACGATATTAGTAACCCAATAATTTGCAAAAAAAAAATTTACTTAACTATAAAATTAGATATATGAGTGGAAATTATCATCATACTCTCAAACCGGGAGACCCGAGACTACAGGGTCAGTTCCTACAAGTTACATCAGTCCCGTGCGAGGTGTTCATGCCTCCTACGAGGTCGTTGGGGGGCTGGTCTGGGTTTTCACCCTTTAACGGCATGTTTTTAACTCTAAGTGTGATTTTTGCAAATTATCATCATCCTCTCAAACCGGGAGACCCGGGACTACGCGGTCAGTTCCAACAAGTTACATTGATACGGGGTCGATGGGGGGCTGGTTTGGGTTTTCACCCTTTAACGGCTTGTTTTTAAGTCTAAGTGTGATTTTTGCAAATTATCGTCATACAATCAAACCGGGAGACCCGGGACTACGCGGTAAGTTCCTACAAGTTGCATTGGTCCCGTGCGAGGTGTTCGTGCCTCCTACGGGGTCGTTGGGGGGCTAGTTTGGTTTTCACCCTTTAACGGCATGTTTTTAACTCTAAGTGTGATTTTTGCAGATTATCGTCATACTCTCAAACCGAGCGACCCGGGACTACGCGGTCAGTTCCTACAAGTTACATTCGTCCCGTGCGAGGTGTTCGTGCCTCCTACGGGGTCGTTTGGGGGCTTGTTTGGGTTTTCACCCTTTAACGACTTGTTTCTAAGTCTAAGTGTGATTTTTGCAAATTATCGTCATCCTCTCAAACCGGGAGACCCGGGGCTACGCGGTCAGTTCCTACAAGTTGCATTGGTCCCGTACGAGGTGTTCGTGCCTCCTACGGGGTCGTTGGGGGGCTAGTTAGGGTTTTCACCCTTTAACGGCATGTTTTTAAGTCTAAGTGTGATTTTTGCAAATAATCGTCATACTCTCAAACCGAGCGACCCGGGACTACGCGGTCAGTTCTTACAAGTTACATTGGTCCCGTGCGAGGTGTTCGTGCCTCCTACGGGGTCGTTTGGGGGCTGGTTTGGGTTTTCACCCTTTAACGGCTTGTTTTTAAGTCTAAGTGTGATTTTTGCAAATTATCGTCATACTCTCAACCGTGAGACCCGGGACTACACGGTCAGTTCCTACAAGTTACATTGGTCCCGTGCGAGGTGTTCGTGCCTCCTACGGGATCATTGGGTGGCTGGTTTGGGTTTTCGCCCTTTAACGGCTTGTTTTTAAGTCTAAGTGTGATTTTTGCAAATTATCGTCATCCTCTCAAACCGGGAGACCCGGTGCTACGCGGTCAGTTCCTACAAGTTACATTGGTCCCGTGCGAGGTGTTCGTGCCTCCTACGGGGTCGTTTGGGGATTGGTTTGGGTTTCCACTCCTTAGCGGCACGTTTTTAACTCTAAAAGTGATTTTTGCAGATTTACGTCATACTCTCAAATCGGGTTACCCGGGACTACGCGGTCAGTTCCTACAAGTTACATTGGTCCCGTGCGAGGTGTTCGTGCCTCTTACGGGATCGATGGGGGGCTGGTTTGGGTTTTCACCCTTTAACGGCTTGCTTTTAAGTCTAAGTGTGATTTTTGCAAATTATCGTTATACTCTCAAATCGGGTTACCCGGGATTACGCGATCAGTTCCTACAAGTTACATTGGTCCCGTGCGAGGTGTTCGTGCCTCCTACGGGATCGTTGGGGTCTGGTTTGGGTTTTCACCCTTTAACGGCAAGTTTTTTAAGTCTAAGTGTGATTTTTGCAAATTATCGCCATACTCTCAAACCGGGAGATCGGGGACTACGCGGTCAGTTCCTGCAAGTTACATTGGTCCCGTGCGAGGTGTTCGTGCCTCCTACGGGATCGATGGGGGTTTGGTTTGGGTTTTCACCCTTTAACGGCTTGTTTTTAAGTCTAAGTGTGATTTTTGCAAATTATCGTCATACTCTCAAACCGGGAGACTCGGGACTACGCGGTCAGTTCCTACAAGTTACATTGGTCCCGTGCGAGGTGTTCGTGCCTCCTACGGGATCGATGGGGGGTTGGTTTGGGTTTTCACCCTTTAACGGCTTGTTTTTAAGTCTAAGTGTGATTTTTGCAAATTATCGTCATACTATCAAACCGGGAGACCCGAGACTACGCGGTCAGTTCCTACAAGTTGCATTAGTCCCGTGCGAAGTGTTCGTGCCTCCTACGGGGTCGTTGGGGGGCTAGTTTGGGTTTTCACCCTTTAACGGCATGTTTTTAACTCTAAGTGTGATTTTTGCAGATTATCGTCATACTCTCAAACCGAGAGACGCGGGACTACGCGGTCAGTTCCTACAAGTTACATTGGTCCCGTGCGAGGTGTTCGTGCCTCCTACGGGGTCGTTTGGGGGCTGGTTTGGGTTTTCACCCTTTAATGGCATGTTTTTAACTCTAAGTGTGATTTTTGCAGATTATCGTCATACTCTCAAACCGAGCGACTCGGGACTACGCGATCAGTTCCTACAAGTTACATTGGTCCCGTGCGAGATGTTCGTGCTTCCTACGGGGTCGCTTGGGGGCTGGTTAGGGTTTTCACTCTTTAACAGCATATTTTTAAGTCTAAGTGTGATTTTTACAAATTATCGTCATACTCTCAAATCGGGATACCCGGGATTATGCGGTCAGTTCCTAACAGTTACATTGGTCCCGTGCGAGGTGTTCGTGCCTCCTACGGGGTCGTTTGGGGGCTGGTTTGGGTTTTCACCCTTTAACTGCTTGTTTTTAAGTCTAAGTGTGATTTTTGCAAATTATCGTCATACTCTCAACCGTGAGACCCGGGACTACACGGTCAGTTCCTACAAGTTACATTGGTCCCGTGCGAGGTGTTCGTGCCTCCTACGGGATCATTGGGGGGCTGGTTTGGGTTTTCGCCCTTTAACGGCTTGTTTTTAAGTCTAAGTGTGATTTTTGCAAATTATCGTCATCCTCTCAAACCGGGAGACCCGGTGCTACGCGGTCAGTTCCTACAAGTTACATTGGTCCCGTGCGAGGTGTTCGTGCCTCCTACGGGGTCGTTTGGGGGTTGGTTTGGGTTTCCACTCCTTAACGGCACGTTTTTAACTCTAAAAGTGATTTTTGCAGATTTACGTCATACTCTCAAATCGGGTTACCCGGGACTACGCGGTCAGTTCCTACAAGTTACATTGGTCACGTGCGAGGTGTTCGTGCCTCCTACGGGATCGATGGGGGGCTGGTTTGGGTTTTCACCCTTTAACGGCTTGCTTTTAAGTCTAAGTGTGATTTTTGCAAATTATCGTTATACTCTCAAATCGGGTTACCCGGGATTACGCGATCAGTTCCTACAAGTTACATTGGTCCCGTGCGAGGTGTTCGTGCCTCCTACGGGATCGTTGGGGTCTGGTTTGGGTTTTCACCCTTTAACGACAAGTTTTTTAAGTCTAAGTGTGATTTTTGCAAATTATCGCCATACTCTCAAACCGGGAGATCGGGGACTACGCGGTCAGTTCCTGCAAGTTACATTGGTCCCGTGCGAGGTGTTCGTGCCTCCTACGGGATCGATGGGGGGTTGGTTTGGGTTTTCACCCTTTAACGGCTTGTTTTTAAGTCTAAGTGTGATTTTTGCAAATTATCGTCATACTCTCAAACCGGGAGACTCGGGACTACGCGGTCAGTTCCTACAAGTTACATTGGTCCCGTGCGAGATGTTCGTGCCTCCTACGGGATCGATGGGGGGTTGGTTTGGGTTTTCACCCTTTAACGGCTTGTTTTTAAGTCTAAGTGTGATTTTTGCAAATTATCGTCATACTATCAAACCGGGAGACCCGAGACTACGCGGTCAGTTCCTACAAGTTGCATTAGTCCCGTGCGAAGTGTTCGTGCCTCCTACGGGGTCGTTGGGGGGCTAGTTTGGGTTTTCACCCTTTAACGGCATGTTTTTAACTCTAAGTGTGATTTTTGCAGATTATCGTCATACTCTCAAACCGAGAGACGCGGGACTACGCGGTCAGTTCCTACAAGTTACATTGGTCCCGTGCGAGGTGTTCGTGCCTCCTACGGGGTCGTTTGGGGGCTGGTTTGGGTTTTCACCCTTTAACGGCATGTTTTTAACTCTAAGTGTGATTTTTGCAGATTATCGTCATACTCTCAAACCGAGCGACTCGGGACTACGCGATCAGTTCCTACAAGTTACATTGGTCCCGTGCGAGATGTTCGTGCTTCCTACGGGGTCGTTTGGGGGCTGGTTAGGGTTTTCACTCTTTAACAGCATATTTTTAAGTCTAAGTGTGATTTTTACAAATTATCGTCATACTCTCAAATCGGGATACCCGGGATTATGCGGTCAGTTCCTAACAGTTACATTGGTCCCGTGCGAGGTGTTCGTGCCTCCTACGGGGTCGTTTGGGGGCTGGTTTGGGTTTTCACCCTTTAACGGCTTGTTTTTAAGTCTAAGTGTGATTTTTGCAAATTATCGTCATACTCTCAACCGTGAGACCCGGGACTACACGGTCAGTTCCTACAAGTTACATTGGTCCCGTGCGAGGTGTTCGTGCCTCCTACGGGATCATTGGGGGGCTGGTTTGGGTTTTCGCCCTTTAACGGCTTGTTTTTAAGTCTAAGTGTGATTTTTGCAAATTATCGTCATCCTCTCAAACCGGGAGACCCGGTGCTACGCGGTCAGTTCCTACAAGTTACATTGGTCCCGTGCGAGGTGTTCGTGCCTCCTACGGGGTCGTTTGGGGGTTGGTTTGGGTTTCCACTCCTTAACGGCACGTTTTTAACTCTAAAAGTGATTTTTACAGATTTACGTCATACTCTCAAATCGGGTTACCCGGGACTACGCGGTCAGTTCCTACAAGTTACATTGGTCCCGTGCGAGGTGTTCGTGCCTCCTACGGGATTGATGGGGGGCTGGTTTGGGTTTTCACCCTTTAACTGCTTGCTTTTAAGTCTAAGTGTGATTTTTGCAAATTATCGTTATACTCTCAAATCGGGTTACCCGGGATTACGCGATCAGTTCCTACAAGTTACATTGGTCCCGTGCGAGGTGTTCGTGCCTCCTACGGGATCGTTGGGGTCTGGTTTGGATTTTCACCCTTTAACGGCAAGTTTTTTAAGTCTAAGTGTGATTTTTGCAAATTATCGCCATACTCTCAAACCGGGAGATCGGGGACTACGCGGTCAGTTCCTGCAAGTTACATTGGTCCCGTGCGAGGTGTTCGTGCCTCCTACGGGATCGATGGGGGGTTGGTTTGGGTTTTCACCCTTTAACGGCTTGTTTTTAAGTCTAAGTGTGATTTTTGCAAATTATCGTCATACTCTCAAACCGGGAGACTCGGGACTACGCGGTCAGTTCCTACAAGTTACATTGGTCCCGTGCGAGGTGTTCGTGCCTCCTACGGGATCGATGGGGGGTTGGTTTGGGTTTTCACCCTTTAACGGCTTGTTTTTAAGTCTAAGTGTGATTTTGCAAATTATCGTCATACTATCAAACCGGGAGACTCGAGACTACGCGGTCAGTTCCTACAAGTTGCATTAGTCCCGTGCGAAGTGTTCGTGCCTCCTACGGGGTCGTTGGGGGGCTAGTTTGGGTTTTCACCCTTTAACGGCATGTTTTTAACTCTAAGTGTGATTTTTACAGATTATCGTCATACTCTCAAACCGAGAGACGCGGGACTACGCGGTCAGTTCCTACAAGTTACATTGGTCCCGTGCGAGGTGTTCGTGCCTCCTACGGGGTCGTTTGGGGGCTGGTTTGGGTTTTCACCCTTTAACGGCATGTTTTTAACTCTAAGTGTGATTTTTGCAGATTATCGTCATACTCTCAAACCGAGCGACTCGGGACTACGCGATCAGTTCCTACAAGTTACATTGGTCCCGTGCGAGATGTTCGTGCTTCCTACGGGGTCGTTTGGGGGCTGGTTAGGGTTTTCACTCTTTAACAGCATATTTTTAAGTCTAAGTGTGATTTTTACAAATTATCGTCATACTCTCAAATCGGGATACCCGGGATTATGCGGTCAGTTCCTAACAGTTACATTGGTCCCGTGCGAGGTGTCCGTGCCTCCTACGGGGTCGTTTGGTGGCTGGTTTGGGTTTTCACCCTTTAACGGCTTATTTTTAAGTCTAAGTGTGATTTTTGCAAATTATCGTCATACTCTCAAACCGTGAGACCCGGGACTACACGGTCAATTCCTACATGTTACATTGGTCCCGTGCGAGGTATCTGTGCCTCCTACAGGGTCGATCGGGGGTTGGTTTGGGTTTTCACCCTTTAACGGCTTATTTTTAAGTCCAAGTGTGATTTTTGCAAATTATCGTCATCCTCTCAAACCGGGAGACCCGGGGCTACGCGGTCAGTTCCTACAAGTTACATTGGACCCGTGCGAGGTGTTCGTGCCTCCTACGGGGTCGTTGGGGGGCTGGTTTGGGTTTTCACTCCTTAACGGCATGTTTTTAACTCTAAAAGTGATTTTTGCAGATTATCGTCATACTCTCGAATCGGGTTACCCGGGATTACGCGGTCAGTTCCTACAAGTTACATTGGTCCCGTGCGAGGTGTTCGTGCCTCCTACGGGATCGATGGGGGGCTGGTTTGGGTTTTCACCCTTTAACGACTTGTTTTTAAGTCTAAGTGTGATTTTTGCAAATTATCGTCATACTCTCAAATCGGGTTACCCGGGACTACGCGATCAATTCCTACAAGTTACATTGGTCCCGTGCGAGGTGTTCGTGCCTCCTACGAGGTTGTTGGGGGGCTGGTTTGGGTTTTCATCCTTTAACGGCATGTTTTTAACTCTAAGTGTGATTTTTGCAAATTATCGTCATACTCTCAAATCGGGTTACCCGGGACTACGCGATCAGTTCCTACAAGTTACATTGGTCCCGCGCGAGGTGTTTGTGCCTCCTACGAGGTCGTTGGGGGGTTGGTTTGGGTTTTCACCCTTTAACGGTATGTTTTTAACTCTAAGTGTGATTTTTGTAAATTATCGTCATCCTCTCAAACCGGGAGACCCGGGACTACGCGGTCAGTTCCTACAAGTTACATTGGTCCCGTGCGAGGTGTTCGTGCCTCCTATGGGATCGATGGGAGGTTGGTTTCGGTTTTCACCCTTTAACGGCTTGTTTTTAAGTCTAAGTGTGATTTTTGCAAATTATCGTCATACTATCAAAACGGGAGACACGGGACTACGCGGTCAGTTCCTATTAGTTGCATTGGTCCCATGCGAGGTGTTCGTGCCTCCTACGGGGTCGTTGGGGGGCTAGTTTGGGTTTTCACCCTTTAACGGCATATTTTTAACTCTAAGTGTGATTTTTGCAGATTATCGTCATACTCTCAAACCGAGCGACGCGGGACTACGCGGTCAGTTCCTACAAGTTACATTGGTCCCGTGCGAGGTGTTCGTGCCTCCTACGGGGTCGTTTGGTGGCTGGTTTGGGTTTTCACCCTTTAACGGCATATTTTTAACTCTAAGTGTGATTTTTGCAGATTATCGTCATACTCTCAAACCGAGCGACCCAGGACTACGCGGTCCGTTCCTACAAGTTACATTGGTCCCGTGCGAGGTGTTCGTGCCTCCTATATCGTCATATATCGTCATATTCTCTAACGGTATGTTTTTAATCAATTTTGAACGTTTATGGATTTTAAAAAATTTTGACATAGTTTCATTTGTTTATTCGTTAAATCCAACATGTTTTAACATTTAATATAAACTCAACAGCAACAGCAAATTCCAAAACCAAACCACCAGCAAGTCTCTTCCACCAATTTAACTAAATAAGCTCATAAAGTAAGCCATGAAGTGATTTTCAAACTTTAAAAGGAATGATCTGATATAGAATGAAAACGATAAACTATAAATATTGAGTAGAAATAATTTATTGCAATTTAAAAGGTTAATGAATGGGTACTAAATAATAGTTACCTGTAGTAACTTGATTAAGATTGGATGGAAGTGTCCTGAGTTGAACATTTGTAAAACAAAACCAAACAAATCACTGGCAGCCTATGCTGGCCTTTTGATCTCCAAACCTCCCCAAAACCTGCATTCAATTCCCACCGAGCACTGGATCAAACTCTTTAATATTACAGTACCCATATATGATTATACACACACGTGTGTGAAATTGATAACATGTCCCTTTTATGAGTATAATTAGGTATCATTATGTGCCATTAGGACACGCGTTATATTGTGCTTTATTATATATATAGTGAATAATCTACCTTTGATTGTGCTTAAGATGTATTGAATTGATCTAGAGATCAAAGATTGTGATGGAAGATGATCATGGTTAATCTTTTTAAGAAAGTAGTCTATGAAAGAACTTGGGATCTCCATTCAAGGTTCTCAAAACAAGAAGCGCCATTCTTTGTATGGTTTTGCCTTCAAATAAAAATTTGGGATCTCCTACCTACTCACAAAAATCCATATGTCCATTACATATAAGAACATATCAGAAAGGAAAATGGATCAAGATATAATGAAATAAATAAATATTCACATTAATTTTTCTCTCACCTGTAAATCAACAATGGGAGGCACTTCAATCTCCTCCATTTTTGTTGCTAGCGAGAAACAGGCCACAGCTAACAATTGGACTATCCAAGCTTTACCCCTCTATGTGCACATTAACATTGTCACAAACATGAACAGGCACAATTAGCATTTAAACACTTAAATATTAATATGAGATTATTATGCCCTAAAATGCATTTTGTGCACATTGAACCATTTTTGTGCCAAAAAAATGCATTTTGTTGCAAAACAAAAAACCCATTCAAAAAATTAATATGAGAAATACCTTAGAGGGGCGACAACAACCTTGGAGGGAGTGTGCCCTGACTGGGCCTTTGAGAACACAATCACCTCAAGTGCTTGGAAATCCCATCACCCCCATCAGATCTTGCCAAGAAAACACAATCATCTCCTATATCACCCACCTCAAGACTGAAAATGTTAGCTGCACATGGCTCTCTCTTTCCTAAACTGGACTATTGAAAAGTTATCTCCACATTCCAAAAATCAGTATATATTAGATTTAATTCCACCTCAGTGTATATATATATAAGATTAAACTCTAGAATTAGATTTAATCTAGAATTATCTAGAATTAAATCTAATATATAGTGATTTAATAAAATAGATTTAATTCTAGATATATAGTGATTTAATAAAATAGATTTAATTCTAGATAATTCACTATATAATAAAATAGATTTAATTCTAGATAATTCTAAATAATTCTAGACAATTCTAAATAATTCTAGATTAAATCTAATTCTAGAGTTTAATCGAATATATATATATATATATATATATATATATAAAAATCAGTATATATGATTTTATATGTATATATCACTGATTTTATATTTATATATCATAAATCAGTATATATATATATATATAACGGAAAGAAATTACGAAACCAGATAAAATACCTCAAACTGAGAAAACACGAGGTCGCCGGAAGGGACACCACGACACCGGAATATCAAAAACTCGGAACCAGGGGAGCGGGGGAGGTGACCGGAGGAGGATAAACCCGAAAAATAAGGGCGACGGCAGGGGATAAACCAAAGGGGGGAGGCGACGGTAGGAATAGGGCCGACGCAGCAGGGGAGAGCGGGGGAGAGCGGGGGAGAGCGGATGGTAGGGCTTGGGTTTTTGGTGACCCGATGGTAAGGCTTGCATTTTTTGTGGAGAGAGAGGGGAGAGCAGGGGAGAAGACGAAGAAGGAGAGAGAAGAGGGAAACTAAAATGTCCCAAAATTTTGAGGTATTTTATATCTTAGTAAAGTGTACTCAATTTTGGCACACTTTAAAACAGTGCCAAATTTTGGCACTGTTTTAAAGTGTGCCAAATTGCTATTAAACCGTGCCAAAATCTGGCACAGTTTTAAACCGTACCAGATTTTTAATATCAGGGTGTGCCAAAATGCTGTTTTTGGTGTAGTGTAAATCGTTATAGTTGATGATTTCAGACATGTTTTACGTAGAAAATCTTACTGGTAGGTATATAGTACTTGTAGTATTATTAATTGGGAGTTTTTGAATCGTTAATGGAGATTTGGTTGAGGTTGTAGAGGTAAACCCGTAACTGAAAAAGAGCAGGTTTTGTCATAACTGCTTGATCGATCGATCGATCAAGAACATCGATCGACCCCCTTACATCGATCGATCGACCTCTCCAGAAAAACTGCATATTTCTCGTCCGATGGTTTAATCCGTTTAAAATGCATAGGAACCTTTGATTATTATTGTTGGGGTATAATGGGATATAGAGAAGACCAATAGGGCCTCGTTAGACCCCGTTGAGTGAAATTTAATGTAGGGTGAGATTTTGAGTTAACGAGGAATTATTCACGCGTATAAGAAAATAGGCATACATTTAATAAAAAGATCGAGACTCGTAAGTAAGTTAGACTAAAAGATAAGTGAGAGTGCCTACTGAAATTATACTTAGGGAGATAAAATACTTCGAGAAATGAGAAGTAAGTATGGAGTAACTTATATATGAAAATAAAAATGACGAGTCCGTTATGCGAAATAATCGAGTAAAATGTGTAAATGAAGGATAATTATAATTATGGGTAGTGGGTGCACCTAATTTAGAAATGTGGATATTGTAATACCCCGTAATTTTTTATGGCTTTTAAAATGGGGGATTTATTGAATTTAATTGAGATATTAATTTAATATTAACCCGACATTTTATTTTAAATATTTACTAGCGTGATGAGAGTTAGTAATTATTAGGAATTTGTTGAATATTACTAGATGAGTAAAGTAATATATGAGATGGATTTTATTAAAATTGACACGAGTGAATAAAATGGCAATTATGGAAATTTAATTCAGGACGCGCCTGTGTCGTGTCAGGACTAAATTATTATTATTAAATTGAATAAATTATAAGTCATCCGTATGGTCATTTTGAGTGTGCCAAAGTATCCGAAAGGGTTGAGATAGTCAGAAAAGTGTACTCGGGGGGTTTAGTTTGGGTCTCGGGGCATTTTTAGGCCTAATTGACACCCCGGGAGGGTATTTTAGACATTTGTTATTTTTGGGTAATTTAACCCACGAATTTTCTTAGTATTTATTATCCATTTAGAGTTGTCTCTTGGGGTTAACAAACACAAAACCTAAGCCAGCCATTAGAGAAGAAGGTGAAGTGATTAGAGAAGAAGGTGAAGAGATTAGAGAAGAAGGTAAAGAGTTTTCCAAGCAATCCAAGGCCTAGAACTCACCCGATTTCACCGCCACCACCACCAAAACGTAGATCGCACGATGAGGAATGCAACCATATATTTTTCATCAACAAATCAGACCCTTGAATCCCAGGCAAGTATATATCTTGCTGATTTCCAAGTTAATATACCTTTCATGTTAGTCTAGGAATGAAAACCATATGTTTTAATGGAAGAATTATATATTTTGGAAGAGAATTTATATGTGTTGTAGGGAGAACCCATGTAGTTTAAAATCTTGATCATATGTAGAGTATTACCCATGAATTTATTATGATATTTGGGAAGAAAATCTTGATTAAAATAGAGGGTGGTGATTATTCATGCAAAATTTGGTTTTATAAAGAGATTTGAGATTAAACGCCTTTTTGATTGATTCGTTAAGGATTTATTGATGTCGTTACGTTAGAACTTGTTTATGTACATTACTTATACACTTGGATTACTTTTATAGGAGTTTGGGATGAAATTATAGAGGTTTGGAGGGGTTAAAATGGTTGAACCCGTAGGTTGAATATTGCAGAAAACTGGGCAAGAACTGCTTGATCGATCGATTGACTCAAGAACATCGATCGATCGACCCCTCTTGGAAAACTGCATATTTTTCTCCTTTTTGTTTAGTCCGGTTAAAATGCGTAGGAACCCTTGATCATCATTGATAGAGTATAATGGGTTATGAAGAGGACCAATAGGGTCTAAGTAGACTCCGTTGAGTGAAATTAATATGAGATGAAATTGTGGGTTAACGGGGAGTGATTTATACATTGGGAATTGTGCGTACGTATACTAGAAGATTGAGACTCGTGAAAGATTTAGACTAGAAGGTAAGTGAGGGTATACCTACTGATATTTACACTTAGTGAGAAATAATACTTCGAGAGATGAGAAGTAAGAATGAAGTAAATAATAAATGAGAATAAAAGAGATGAATCCGTTATGTGAAATAATTAAGTAAAATTTGTGCTAAGCACGGATGACAATAATCATGGGTCGTGGGTGAACCTAATTTGGAAAATGCGAACATCTATATATATATGACTGTGTGACTGTGCATATATTATGTATCTGTGTAAAAATCATACCCGGGCTACATGCTATCACAGAGGTTTACGCGCTGGGACAGTCTTATCTCGATTGGATCTTTATGGGGGATATCGACTCGTACCCTAGAACATAGGACTCCTTGGTACAGGCTATCCGAATGATAGTCAGACGGTCCTAAGAGACATGAGGGTATGTGCTGACCTCATAGTGACTTGGAACTATGCTTTGCCTACATTTATTTGTGTATTATGTTAATACAGTTCGAAAGTGATTCCGAACTAGTATTTCCCTTAGTTTGTGTGATACGAGGACTTGATAGCAGAGTATGCTAGCACCACAGATTTTATGTGGGGTGCCGATAGTATATATATTATATGAGTGACTAATATATATACACTGATATGTATGGAAACTTTCTACTGTGCATAAGTAGTTAAGTAATAAATAAATGTTTCAGCTTTATAACAAGTGTTCATGAATTTGGTAACGGTAATAAGTGGTTATAAGTAACGTAAGAATATGGAAGAGAATGATTTTCTAAAACTAAATATTATGGCCTTAGTACTTCTCGGGATAAAACTTTATGGGAAATAAGTTAGATAGACTTATGAGATTAATAGAAAGGTAGGAGTGCGTACTAGATGAGAGGTGATGATTCTCAAGAGAGTGTCGCATACTAACATGGTTGTGATATTAGGCGGTAAGCATTTTAAATACTTGTTAAACTATTTTTAAAACTGTTTTACACTCGGGCTCTGACCCGTTTTCTGTCATTTCTTTCTCTATTATATATATATGTATGTATTACAGGTGCCCAGCCACAAGGGCGTCATGCTTAGGTTCTTTGGATTGGACGTGCTGCAGCTTATGTGGGAGGTGCAGGCCCTTGCTTTAGACGACTTCGTTATTGAATCAGTTCCTACTTTAGATCTTCATAGTTAGGGCATATGTCGCCAGATTTCCTATTCCGTTTGGATCTTGTCAGATATTTATGTTCATTTATATTTTCGGTATTCAATACTCCTTGGGATTTAACTATTGTCAGGATGATTTCATTTATGGTTCTTACACTTGGTTTGGATTGTATAGATGATTTAATTATTGTGTGTTAATTTCCATCCTTAGTATTTATGTGATTCTTAACTGTTGGCTATTAAAATGGTTTTTATATTAGTATTTAAGAAAGAAAAAAAATGAGACTTTAAATTGTTTTGACACTTAGCTTAATTATTTAGGGTGTTTATATTGGTAATAATTATTTTACGACAGTGATGCTGAGAATGAACCAACCGTTCACCTTGATGTTAATTTAATAAAAGACTGATCACCCGGTATTTAATTAGGCGGGGTGTTACAGATATTAATACATATATGACTGTGTAACTGTGCATATATTGTATATTTTTATAAAAATCATACTCGAGCTACTTGCTATCACGGGAGTTTTCGCACCGGGACAGTCTTATCTCGATTGGGCCTTTATGGGGGATATTGACTCGTACCCTAGAACATGGGATTCCTTAGTACATGATATCTTATTGATAGTCAGACGGTCCTAAGAGACGTGAGGGTATGTGCTGACCTCTTAGTGATTTGGAACTATGCTTTGTGTCCAATTGTATGTGTTTTATGTTAATACAGTTCGAGAGTGATTCCGAACTAGTATTTCACTTAGTACGAGTGATACGAGGACTTGATAGCAGAGTATGCCAGCACCATAGATTTTATGTGGGGTGCAGATAGTATATATATTTTATGAGTAACTAATATATATATATATATATATATATATATATATATATATACACTTAAGTATGGGAATTTTCTACTGTGCATAAAAGTAGTTAAGTAATGAATAAATACTCCAACTTTATTATAAGTGTTTGGGAATTTTGTGACATCACTGGGTTATTTAAAATAACATAAGATATATGAGAGAGCCTTATTTTCAGAAATTAATTATCTTAGTCATGGTAGTTATCGGAATGAAACCTTATGGGAAAGTTAAGTTAAAATAAACTTTTAAGATTAATAGTACGGTAAACGTGCACCCTAGATGAGAGGTGAGAATTTCTCAAGAGAGTGTCGCACACTAACATGGTTATTTCATTAGCCGATAAGCGTTTTAAATACTTGCTAAACTATTTTTAAACTGTTTTACACTCGGGCTCTAACCCGTTTCTTGTTATTTTTTTTCTCTTGTATATATATGTATATGTTACAGTTGCCCAGTCACAGGGGCGTCATGCTTAGATTCCTTGAAACGGACACCCTGCATCTTAGGTGGGGATTGCAGGCCATTGCTTAGACGACCTTGTTGATTGACTCCACTCTTATTATAGCTTTGATTAGTTAGGGCATGTGTCGCCCGTATCCTTATTCAGTTGGATTGTCAGAGATTTATATTCATTTATTTTTCAGTATTTGGTACTCTTTGGGATGTAATTCATGTCAGGATGATTTCATTTGTAGTTTTTAGACTTGGTATTAGTTTATCTGAATGGTTAAATTCTTGTGTGTTCATTGCCGTCTTTAACATTCATACGATTCGTAAACTGTTAATTATTGAAAAGTTTTTTTTAATGGAATTAAGTAAAATAGAAATAAGGTTGAAATTGTTTTGACACTTAGCTTAATTATGTAGGGTGTTTAAATTGAAAATTTTATTTTGCGACAGTGATGCTAAGAATAAACCAACCGTTCACCTTGATTTTAATTTAATAAAGGAATGATCACCCGGTATTTAATTAGGCGGGGTGTCACATAATCCATATAATTTAACATTTTTCATACCCATATTAAATATGTTCATCGGATGAATCAAATTCCAGTTAAAAAAGAAATATAACTACTTGAACTACATATAGCCATATAAATTATATTATAAGTCACATAAACCTTATCTAGATCACGGATCTTTCAGTATATTGGCTTCTTGAGCCTCAAACTTTATATTTTCTTTGTGAACTTATTATAATGGGTCAATATCTCGATAACATATACTCCAAAAGAAAAATATCATTAAAACTTTAATGATATTACAATATATAAACTGTTATTTACCACGCCAAATAATATTGTAACAAGAAAAAAAGGTTGGGAAAAAAAACCACTAGAAAAAACTCCACCACCACACATTTGATGTAACTAACTATAAAAATATTCTAAAATTATAAATGAATGACACCATGCAGTTGAAACCAACAAAGAAGTAAACTTTCAACACTCTTAAAAAGAACATGAACAACATGAATCACAAAAACATAGCTGAGAAAAGTAACCATATGGTAAATTATAATAACCAAATCTTAAAAAATGGATTTCATATGCAATTAAAAAAATGGGTGGTTATGGGTTCATAAATTGCATACCATTGATATATCCCATGTTGTTAAGCTTAGATGGCAGTTGATGGATAATCAGGACAGTTTTTTATATTCTTTGTTAGCCAAAAAATCTTTCTCGAAGTCTTATTTATGTAGCACCATGCCGAAAAGTCATGAATCCATGATCCCCTTAAGAGAATCTTTAGTTGAACCATTACAAAATTCCCCCACTAATGGTGCTTTCTCTCACAATCTGCCCGGCTCATAAAATCCATCAACATTCCAATCAACTGAAACTTCATGTCTCTTTTAAGGCCATGTCAATTAATCTCCTTTGAATCATAAATATAAAAGTGTATCCCTACACTTTTTCTCCTAATTTGAAGCATCATTGTTAATTAAGATGAATGGGACTAAAACAATTGATAGTCCCATAAACAAACACCCTGCAAATAGAATGAATAAATAATAAAAATTTAACAACCTTTATTATAAACTTAAGTAATAATAAAAAAACAAGGTTAAAACCATACATATAGCCTCCGGACCCGATCAATCAACAACAACAACGGAGAAAAGAAACTCTTGAAAGTCAAAGAGATATGCACCCCCAAAATGGAATGAGTAAATGAAAGTAGCTTTATGGCCTCAAATAACACTTTCTGAGTAGTGATTTCATTATTTGGGAGCATTTAAAGAAGAGGAACACAATCACAAGTACACTTTTGAAGAGTTCTACAAGATTTTGTTATTATAAAAATCCATCGAACTCTGTTTAATAGTACTCTTCTTTTGAAAATTTATCACATATTTCAAGTGAAGAAATAACCTATATTATAAATTTCCAGCAAGCTACAGTTCTAAATAATGGAAATATGTGTATCTCTATAACAAAATAGGCCACATCTAATTATGTCGTGGACACCAAGGACATAATGAAAGTCACCTAGAAAAACCCAATGATTACTGACCATATTATAACTATTAATCTTCAAATACTTCCATAAATGCCTTCTATGAATGTCGTATACTTGCGCAAACCATAGTTACGGGAGAGAAAAAGAGTTGGCATTATCAATATGTACAAAAATATAATTCTGCTGAATGGAATTGAACATCACTTTAGGCTCTGAAATATTTTAGAATTAGTCACCCCATATGTTAGGAAGAGAGGAGCCTCTATAATCGGCTAACATTAAAGGCAAACCTTTTGAAATAAAAAATTTATGGGGAAGATAAGAATCTTTAATCATAGGTTCTGCCAAACATAAAATATTTGGCTCATGCACATAACACATATCATGTGAGGGTCTTTTTGGCTGTGGCTTGGCCAAACCCATAAAATTCCATAAATGAACATTTATTTAGATCCATGTTGATATCTTGACTTGAAACTACCAAATTTTTGAAACCTCCATAGCCTTTATCATCCGTAACTTCAAATAAGCCTACGCCCTTTCTGATTCTGCAAAAAAAGGTATCATCTACATTTTGCTTATGATTTCTTGATATTATTTGGGGTTTAGTTAGGAGTTCCTGAAAATATCCATCCTCGCGGGATGAAGGCTGACCTTGCGCTCTAGTTGATGAGGACTGGACCATTTCTAAATTGTGTTCATCAGATTCATCATCATTGGATTTATCTACTTTATTAACATGAATCAACTTTGCAGCTTTAATGATCATCTACATTGCGTAACTAAATGACCTATAATCCCACAATGCACACAATGCTTAGGTAAATTCTCATATGAGATGTTAGGCATAAAGCTATAAACATCTCTTCCAACTAACAATTCGTTAGGAAGTTCATATAGCATATCAACTTCTTACATAAAAAACATTACAAAATTTTGTCAATCTAAGAAAATTATAGTTTTTGGTTACACGACTTGTGTTTTAACTAACACAAAGATAACTCATTGGTAGCAGCTATTTACCAAGGGATATTACAATCCCTATTTACCATTTAATAAGAATATGAGAATTATACTGAATGTCCAAAATTTTGATACATCTGAGCTTGGCCAGAATGATTCCTTTCAACATAGCATAAGCTTTTGCATACATGTTGATATCTAGACCATAATGACCAGCATAACCTTCATAAACTTTACCTCATGATACCTTATAAACCCACCTTCGACATTAACACTTGGGTTGTCTTTGGATGCACTGTCACAATTCAAATTACACCATCTTTTTTCAGGTTTTACCCATGTGAATTTCAACACCTTAATAGAAAAATTGAGATTTTGAAGTTTAGATCAACAAGCATTTGTTCAAAACTAGACAAAGCAAGAGGTTTACAAACCGCTCAAACATAGAATTGACCTCAGACCTGACTTAAAAAATAGTTTGGGTAGCTAAGATTTGGACACCTTCAGATATACTTTTATTTCTAACCTTCCACAATTAGCAGCATATTCTTATTGGAATCATAAAGAACGTTTTAAATTTTAGTATTCGTGATATTATCAATGGAATCCCATTAAATAAAGAGGTAGTGATACAATATCTTTGCACCACCTTTCTTTATCTAATTGCTTAAATTTCGTAATGTAACCTATACTAATTTTTCCCATCCAACATAATCTATTTTGTTCTTTTATGAAAGTCACTATTGCGAATGGAATTGGAACATGCTTAAATTGTTCTTCCTCATATGCAAAATACAACACGAGGTAAAACGGAAATTTCAACATCTTTGCCAATTTCGTAATATAATAAATATATCCAATTTTTCTAAATCATTACTCAATCGAACATAAGATACTTACTTCAATTAGTTGTCCAAGGCGAGGACAAAATAACTTCTATCACACTGTTCGATGAAGCAAAGTTTTTCATATGATGCTCCATTCTAACTTTCATCACTTCTAAAGGAAAGTTACAAGGATTCATATCAACACTTTCTTTTCATACATAAATTCTGTACATTATATAATCATTAAATATACTTACTCTTCATACATGTTAATTTGTTCCGCATGTGGTTATGCATCTCGAGTACATTCGAAAGCTATATACTTGTATAGGAAAATTCTTCAAATTCTACATTAAAGGGAAATCGCTTAAATATTCAGATCGAAAACTTGCACGTTTGGTTCCTCATAAAGCGGAAGAAGTAGAAGAATCATCGAACGCTAATAAACGTCCAAAGAAAAATATTTAATGATTTGGATTTCATATTTTATCTTTATACTATGGTTTTTATCTTATATTATTTCTTGCTGAAACAATATTCCTACTCCCATACATTTGTCTTTCGGAAGTTAGATTCATTTGTACGAATTTATGAATTTCTTTTTCTTTTATTAACTTATTATTATGCCCTGGTCAATAATTTCTTTTTTTTTTCACATTGTTTGATTTTACTTTTTTAGCTTTACATTCCTTGTTATAGGTTTAAACATTTGCATTATCAATTGTTATTTTCATATCCCTTTACACATTACATTAACCCATCACGTCGAATATCTGGACTCGCCCTCACGTGCAATGCACGTGGGTACAACTAGTAGTTATAAAAACGTAGAGGAGGTTGTAGTTAAAAATAATATGAAAAAATAAAATATTACTTTACTCGTATTTCATTATATTTAGACAATATTATGTTTGATTAGTGACTAATAAATGTGTTCAATGTGATTTTATCATGTTACAAATTTATAGAAATGCAATGTTCAAACATGATAAATGTGTGCGAGTCGGTGGGTAGGTAGGTGGGGGTGGAGGTGGGGGTGGGGGGTATGTGTCAAATTTGAGTTTATGAGGTAAAGAGATATTTATTTACTTTTTATGGTCGTGACGCGTGTGTGATGAAAATCAAATAGTTAAATATAACTATTTTTTTGTGCATTTGAAGTATGGGGGTAATATGGTCATTTTATTTTTTCACCATATTGCTCTTGACCATTCAAACAACAAATGGTGAAAAAGTAAAAAATTTCACCTAGTGAAAATTCACCATCCAAACGGATATGGTGAAAATAAAATCGACAAGATAATAATTCACCTTTTATTTTTAACACGGTAAAAAATATTTCACCACGAACCAAACGGACTATTAGTTCACAAAAGGCCCTAATCCCCCAAAACATTTGATTTTGATAAAAAAAAAACATTTTACATTTGGTAAAAACAGCATTTTAGAGGTGGACATGCCTATTTCTTCATCGACGGTAGAAATCCAAAAGTAATTATATATATATATATATATAAATGAATATTATTTTTTTATAAACTGTTTTATTCATAAAAAGTTATTTTTTTTTTTTATAAAAAAGTCTTTATTTATAAAAAAATGGGGAGGTTAAAAAAAACTCTTTTCTAAAAAAAGTTCGTTACTTTAATTTTATAAAAACAGTCTTTCATTCATTAGAAAAAAACTATTTTATATAAAAGATTAATTATAAAAAATAGTTTTTTCTGAAAATAGCAAGGTTATAAAAAACACAGGACGTGGAGGTCAATCCTTAAGCCTTAGAAATCTAGGCGGACCTTAGGCGTAAAAAAGCGTTTAGGCCTTTTTAAAATATATTTTAATAATTTTAATTATAATAAGGCTATTAAAAATACTAAAATAGCACATACCTTAAAATATGTTTGAATATATGCAAACTAAAATACTATTTTTTTAATACTAAGAAAAAACAACAAAAAAAAAATACGCATTGTTTTGGACGAGAGAGGGAGAGGTTTGAGATACAATTTGTCTTTTGATTGTTTTGAATGATATATTGGCCCATTTTTTTAAAAAGTTTTTAAAAGGCGATATCGTTTCACTAAAACGTTTTTGTTTTTTATTTTTAAAAAGTGCACCTTAAGCCTTTTACCAAGAATAAGGTGTAAAAAGCTTAAGGCGAAGCGTTTCTCTCAAGGCTCAAGCCCAGGCGCGCCTTTTTTTTATAACGGACTTTTTTATAATCCCCCACATGAATGAAATTTAGGGAATAATCAAGTGACTTTTTTTTGAGTGAATAATCAGATGAATTTTATAAAATAAAATAATGGACATTTTTTTATAAAATCATTTTTTATAATCCATGTTTTTTATAAATAAAAAAAGTGACATTTTTATAAATAAAAACTGCTTATAAAAAATAATATTCTTCTTTTTTATATAATTATTCTTGGATTTCTGTTTCTGATTAAGAAATAGGCATTTTAACGTGTAAAATATTTTTTTTATTGAATGTAAAACGCTTTTTTTAAACCAAATTAACGTTATTTTCTTCCATGTAAAGAATGTTATTTACAATACATGTATTTTTTGTGTTTTATCAAATTAAATGATGAAACAAATCATGCTTGTGCAATCTAGAATTAGATCAATAGAAAACTTAAAAACGAAAAAGTTGACCAAATTGAGTGTTGGACACTCTCTCCTTAAAACAAAATGCACCCATACTACGGTGCTTATTATAATGAACAATGAGCGTTTGCGTCCCAGAATGAAACATTCTTGACACGCGCAATAAGCACTTCAATGTGCATGTTCCACGAACTAATTATGTTTGATACTCTCTCCGACTCGATTAGGAATGAAAAGTATTGAAAAATATTTTTTCTCTCTTCTTTAAAATGAAGACACGTCTTGTATTTATAGGAAACAAGGTGCTCTTTCGTGAACATATATTTCTTTTTCTTAATAGTCACTTTAGGGACATTTTTTATGAACAATCACAACTAATGGTGAACAGTCAGGACCTTTAGTGACGCTTATGAAAAACAATCACTATGTAGTGAACAATCATACCCGTAACGACAGTTTTAAAAATTCTTCCCAGAAAATTAAATAAAATTCCCAATAATTTTCATACATAAATGGGAAACTTTGAAACCGAATTTCTTATTCATCATTTGTCCATTTTTAACAAATGAATATATCACGTGGCACGTCTTGCTACAAGAAACACGTATGTACTTAGTTAAACTACGTTTGATATGTGGGCCCCACTTTTATAATTACTCAAAGTTGACCAATATATTAATTTGTATAAAAACACAATATTTTTTAACAATTCCCCACGTGAATGAAATTTGGGTGAAGAATAAAAAAAATGAAGACAAATTAAAGAGAGTATCAGTGGAAAAGAGCTGCATCGGTAAAGATAGATTTTGGCCTTGAAATTTTTATAGTGAGAGACTATTGAGTTTACTGGTCAATCAATGAACGCGATGTCTTGAATTGATCAATATTTTTGTGCAAACCGAGACCACAAAATTCACACGGTCCTTCTCCGAATATTCTTGGATCTCATTGTTGTGTCCATTTTGGCCTTGGACGCCTCCTGATTTCGTGAGTGTGTTAGAAAGTTTAACAATGTCACCGTTGGTTATTCTCATAAAAGTGGCCCCTTCTTGACCCATATGTTCAAGATATAAATCTTATTAAAAACAAAATTTATCTGTTTACATGCGACATATCGTGCACTGACTCATCCTAGGAATGGGAGGAAGAATTGTATGTTATTCTCAATGCTAATTGAATCGCACTTTAGTTTGTCCCATTGAATCTAATTCTTGGGATATCCAGTCATTTATATTAGGTTTTCATTATGAAAATTCTTTAAGGTTTTAATACGCTTTAAGCTCTTTCCCTTTGATGAACTTCTCTTACTCTCTCATTAGCTGATCCACAATTATCTTATTAGGCCTAATATTATCACTAACAGAGAGCGATTTCTTTATCGTCTTATGTGATGACTAATAAGTTGTGACTTGCCAAAATATTTTATGCATTTTCAAACAATGGTTGTCAATCGCAACAACAAGCATTAGAATTGTTATTTAGGATCATCCTCTTTAAAATTGTCAAAGTTACCTTCTTTTGCAAGAAATAAATTCATATTCCATCATTAATCTTGTACAAAGATTATTTAGAGAATTTTCAAACATTAGCACTTCCAATTGTGCTAACATATTCACTCGGAACTATGAGCCTTAAGAATCATATATCTCATTTGAGAGAAATCAATGATTTTTAAATGTTTATGTCATTTGCCATTATTATCTTGGTAACAATACGATGATATGAAACGACTTATTTATACTTCAGAGTCTTTGAGCCGTTATCTTCCTTTTAAAGATTTGTGTACACGCCTAGTCATTTTCCAATCTTGGAATACAATCAAAGTACTGAAGTATTAATTAATGATAAATGAATCATGTATATATACACTTCTTCAGATAAATGCAAATTGGAAACAGTAAAGTGCATTAAATACACTTATACAACCAACGAATACACATTCAAGGGTCTTATTTTTATTTTCGCTAAAAAATCATGTCATCTTCCAATTTTAGATAAGAAATGTTGCCTCAGATAAATACCCCCACATTTATCATAATTCATATAATGGTTCTCAACCTTTTCTCATAAAATTTTGTCGTGGGTTAATGTGTTGAGAATATAACATATAACTTATAGAAAATAATGCCTCCCCCACAATTTAAAACTTAAGTTTGAAATAATACAAAATTGCTACATTTATTCTGTAAGAGGGTACTTTAGATAAAATGGAGGCGTAACCCCTTTGAAGTATAGTAGTGATAAGTTAATTAGCCAAAACCTTGGATTAGTGATAGAACATGCAAACACAATCCTGATGAAGATAAGATTCAGTTTAAACTCCCAAATCTCTCGTGTATAACTCAAAAGGTAGTAATGAACTTAGAAGTAACTTATCTAGAGGGAGAGAGAAGTAATCACCCTAGATAAACTTTGGTAGGTAGGAAAAACACACCAAAACACTCTCAAGAATCTCTGTCACATATTAAAAGCTTCGTAATAAATGACAATGGCGAGTGAATGAGACTTCTGGTTTGTAATAACTCTCTTTGATATGTATTTTCTCTAGTGATAACTTCTTAAACTCTCAAAAGATCATCCTCTCCTCGAGGGTGGTTGGGGTCCTTAAATATCCCCCACACCATCCCCTAGGCAACTCAGTCATTAAAGATTATTAAAGACATCCCTCATACTTTATGTCACAGCATTGAATTCCTGATGCACTAGTTGTCTCCACGTCATAAACATTAAATGCCAAGACATGCCTTTTGCCTAACCAATGTGTGTCAGGGGGATGTTGTCGTAGAGGTGGCTCACCAACTGCCTGATAGCCCCAAATACCACGGTGGTTTACTCAAGAGTAGGTCTGACATTATTTAGCTGGCTAGTGACATCACCTACAGTAGATGTGACATTAAGTAGACGGTTGTTTGGTTCACAACTCAACGCTCGATGGACTTCCAAGCTGCTTCGCACGAGGTTTCACGGTCAGGGTCCTTCGGTGTTTTACCAGGTGTATCTAAGATGGTCAGGACAAGCCCCAATGGTTCCTTACTTCTAAATCCTCCAAACCAAGTCCCTCTAAAGTTCCCACGGTGAGGTCATTCGATAAAGCATGAAAGCTCTCCCAGGCCCTGCCGAGCCTGGTCTCTCGCGAGTACCGTTTGACCTCACACTAAAACTCGTTATTATTCTCATTACATCATTACAATCGTTATAGCTTACAATCAATATAAACAAAGATACAATATGACTAACACAATAAGCTAAAGTATGAGTTTCCACGCTAAGCTGCCTCGTTGAGTTGCCACGCTGGAGCTGCCTCGGTTGCTTAATCTCAAACACTATTGCTAATTAGGGAATTATCCCTAATCTCAGGATTACCTTCAAGCCCCCTCTACATTTTCCCCTTCGTGGAGAGATTTATTATGGGAACAATAAATTTCTGCACGAAAACTTCTCGTTTCGAAGAACCCTCTCTGTGTGAAAAAATCTGGCCTCCTTTCCTTCGTTAGAACCGTAGCGTTATAATTTCCAAGAAAAAGTAAAATTCTCCCCGATGTACCTGAGCCAAAGCGTTACGACTTATTGGGGCTTTGACGAAGGGACATCGCCACTTTTTCCTTATACTAAGCCTCAACCGATCTAGCTTTTCATTATTTGAAATTCTCTCGAAAGGACTACTAACCTTCTCAAATACTCGATTTAATTCTCTGCTATTGTCGCCAAGTCAATTTCTCTGCCCGTGAGCGAAGGTATCTATCCCCTATGCCTCATGTGTTTCCATAAGAAGCAAAGTCAAAAGGAGATAATGGAAGTTTTTGATCTTCTAGACTCCTTTATGATGAGGCCATACAGTGAGTCTACGTTTGCCCATAGTTGGGATTTTATTCCTTTTGCAGCCACAACGGTCAAGTTCATCCCAGTTGTAGAAGATCCCTCACAATCCGTGGTGCTTCTATTTACCCCAAGGTTTCTTCCCTCCTATACTGAATGGGGATACACCTCAGAGCCCTAGAACCCTGATAGATGTAGTAGGCAGTTCGGGTTTGATCAGGAAGTCCCTCGACCTGTGTTTCAACACAGCCATGCAAAGGACACTTTCGCTAAAGCGTGCACCTTCTATACTGCAGTAGCGGTGCTTGGTGTGACATCTACCATCGACGGCCGAGTCACCCTTCCTAGTTCCACTAGGAAGGGAGACATATCCTCCTCTTTCGCCACCAAGTTCCATTTGGGGCAGCTGGAAATGATCCGTGAGTACATTCAGTCCCCCCTCAATATCCCCCGATTCTTTCTTTTTCTTCTACTGAATTGGGTCTTAAGGGGAACTTCGTGCTTGGGGTTGAATTTCCTTTAAGTACAATGATTAAAGAGTCTCCCCAGGAGCTACCCCATCATTATCCAATGATTCCCACTACTACCCCGAAGTCCAAGGCCGCTGCAACCCCTAAACAGGCTGCCCCTTCAACCGAAGCTGCAATTGGTGAAGGACCTTCTCAGCCACCTACCAAAAAAGCTAAGAAGTCCAAGTCCTCAAAGTCTAAGCCTCAGGCTCAAGCACAATCTCCTTTGGAAGCATTCCCTATTGCTTACGTTCCCCCTCCTATGTCTCCATAGGTAGCTGAAGAGCTAAGGAGGCAGGTCTAAGCTGAGGTCGACAGAATACATACTGAGTTCCAACGGTGCGCTATCATCGTTCTTCCTCCGACTGCTTTTCCCACGATCTTGGTTGATCCCAGTGAGCTACCGATAAAAATAAGAAGAAGGTCGAGGGTACCTAAAAGTGGTGGTGCAATGATCTCAAGGAATAAAATGTTGGGCACCAAGTCTCAGAAGAAACGGATGCTTGAGATACCTCCATCCCCAGCTCCTTATGTTGGTGACTCCTCTACCACTTCACTAGTGATTATCCCTTATCGTTCTCCCTCTGGGTCTGAGGTATGCGTGTATGTTTTGTTCTTGTTCCCCTTTTACTAAGGCAAGCTACATTCGATTATTTCTTTGATACCTTTGGTACAGGGAGTTGAAGAAGAAAGGCCCAGCCCCTCTAGTCCTCCCAGTCCCCCTGTAAGCCGTTTAGTTGGGGGACATTGCACTATCTCTCAAGCCAATACCATTCCCCCTCGTTCTCCCATGATAAGCCTTACATACTCTCGTCGTTTGACCTCCTAACGGGCCAAAGAAGCTGCTACGGGGTCTGCTACCGTTGCGTCTTTTGAAAAGTCTGGCCGACCAAAAGCAACTACTCCAGCCTCCTCTAAATTACCCACTAAGGAAGAGGCCCCTCTGCCCCTCGTTGTGGTTTAGGAGAGTGCCCCTAAGATAAATTTCTTATCAAGTCTCACATATTTTATTTATCCCATTGCCTTGTTTATTATTTTTAATATATTGGGATGTTTTTAGGTGGAAGTGGCATCGCTGATAGCTAACCTTCTCCCTCCCACTGTACTGACGAGACCTCTGACCACAATTCCCCTCTTTGGTTCCATAACGGGGGTAAGTAACGCTTAGATATATTTCTCTCTTTTTAAGTATTAATTTGCCATTCCTAACACTTAGCTTTGTTGCTGCAGTTTTCCCCAAGTCTCTCTCCGCCCTTTGCCCTTAGTGGCATTTTGCCCTCTAAGGCCACGGTTGATGCTACTGCTCTCGTTGGGGCATCTCTTGAAGATCCAATATCTTCTTTTGATGATGAGCCTGTGTTGGCTTTAGTACCTTATGTTAGCGAGGGAAGTTTTCCTACCGTTGAAGCTTCTTCAGCCAACGGCCCCGTTAAAGCTGCTGAGGCAATGAGCCCGCCTCCAACAGTTTTTACCATTGTGACCCCCGTGGTGACTCCCATTCTCGCTCCTACTGCTGCTGAGGTACTTCGCTAATTTCTCTGTATTTCTCAGTTTCTCAAACTTCACCTATTTAGGTGACTTAATCAATGAAAACACTTGTTAAGGTTTTTTCATAAACTCCACCTATATCGGTGACTTAACAATGAAAACACTTGTTAAGGATTTCCAAAAACTCCACCTAAATCGGTGATTTAACAACGAAAAACACTTGTTAAGATTTTTCTAAAAACTCCACCTATATCGGTGACTTAACAACTAAGACACTTGTTAAGATTTTTCCGAAAACTCCACCTATATCGATGACTTAACAACGAAAATACTTGTTAAGATTTTTTTTATAACCTTCATATTTCCTCTAACTGTTCTTAGGTTGCATGAGAGGATTCTCCACCAGTTCCTTCGCCTGTTGGTTCACCCCATCGGGAACCTATCATCTCGAAAGATTCCAGCCATAATGACCAAGGTTCCACGACCGGTGCTGCTGCCGATAACGAATCTGGGTGTGAGCTTCCTCTGCTCGACCTGGATCCTCACTCCTTCTGCCTGATGGTGCTCCAATGTTCTCCTCAAATGCCTTCCAACCATCATTTGGTAGTTGAGCAACTTGCGAACCATCATCCTGAAACATTCATGGTGGATTTCCTTTGTTCAAATATCTCACTTATGAGCTACAGGCTTCAGGGTATGACCACCGTTATTGCTGAAATTACCAATACTCCAACTGCGAGTGTTACCAGACCCCTCCTTAACCAATTTCTAGGTTTTTTGAGGGAGTTAGGTCGCGATGGCTTTCGTTTTGATTGCCTCATTGTGCATTTGAAGACTTTGAAGATCCAACAATTGGACAGCTAGAGGGAACTCTTGCGAAAACATCAGGGAGACCGGCGGGCCGAGAAAGCTAAGCTGGCCGAGCTAGCACCTCGTCTGAAAACCATTGACGAAGAGGTATGGGACCTCGAGGAAGATCTACGCGCGACAAAGTCAAAATGAGAGAAACTCCTCATTGAGTGCACACAAGCGCAAACGAGACTGGAGGTTTCTATGAATGCCCAACGGTCTTGCCAAGCATCTTCTTCGGGCCTCCCTGGAGATTTTTTCTCCTCCCCAGACCCATGGTTTACTAGGCCCATGAGTTTTTGTACATATTTTTCTTTTGTTCTTCTTCTCATGTAATTCTTGGGCAATAGCTCCCAATTTTGTAATGCCCCAATGTTTATAAATGAAGAAAGATATCAATTTTCTCATGCCATTTTTTTGTGTTACAACCATTTGCAGAGCTTGTGAAGTTCTGTAATTCTTTTATCTGTGCTTGAGTTATAATAAAAAGAACTTGCATACTCATCATAAAAAGAGCTTGTGTATTCATAACATCCGCTCAATACATCAGTGGTCAAACATAATTGCCTACACATGATAGATTTTCAACCATTTATTGTTAATCTTGAATGGTTTGTCTTCTTCCATTTTTAAAATTAAGCAATAATCTGAGTCATGAGCCTCTTTTACAATGAAAGGTCCTTCCCAATTCGTTGCAAACTTAGGTAGAGGAAGCCCCCTGATATGTTTCACTGCCGCCTTCAATACAAGGTCTCCCTCCACGAACTTCCTTGGTCTCACTAAGTTATCGTATGCCCTAGATAGCTATTTCGTATACATTTGAAAGTGTTGCATCGCATTATCTCTGTGTTCATCCAATGCCTCCAATGGTAAATGCCTATTCTGAGGGAGCATGCTACTTCGTAGAGAATATCGAGCAGAGGGAACTTCCAATTTCACTGGGAGAATCGCTTCGGCCCCATAAATAAGAGAGAACGGTGTATACCCTGTGGGCTTCCTCTTAGTCATTCCATATGCCCATAAAATGGCTGGTATCTTGTCATCCCACGATCCTGGGAAATCCTCCATCGTTTTAGCCAAGATATTGACCAAAGTTTTATTTGTCGCTTCGGCTTAATCGTTTCCCTTTGGGTATGCCACCATCGAAGTGTGATGGATAACGGAGTATTTATCTGTGAGAATTGTTACTTCTGAATTGATGAAAGGGGTTCCATTGTTAGAAAGGATAACCTTTGGGATCCCAAAATTACAAATGATGTATTCTCTGATGAAGTTGCTCACCACCTCCGCTGTTGCCCTTCTCAGTGGTATCGCATCAGCCCACTTGTGAAGCAATCCATTGCTACTAGTATCCATATATTCCCCCTCGAATAAGGGTGTATTGGCCCAACCAGGTCGAACGCCCAAGTGTGAAAAGGATAAGGCATTTCCAGGGAGTGTAAGTCCACCGACGGGGCATGGATTATATTTCCATGAAGTTGGCAAGCCTTGCACCTTCGAACGAACTCAGTCGAATCTTTCTCCATTATCGGCCAATAGTATCCCAAAGTCATCAACTGGTCATATAACTTGGCCGCTCCCATGTGAGCTGGATCGTGCGCCTATTTGAGGACCTCGACTGCTTCTTCCTTCATAATACAATGTAACGGCCTGTTGAAGTATCCCCTTCGATAGAGTTGTCCCTCCTGAACATAGAATCTTGGGGCCCTTCGCCTGAGTCTCATCGCATTAATTTTCTCTATTGGGATAACTCCATCTTTAATGAAGTCAATATAGGGCTGTCTCCAGTCAGGTTAAGCCTCCACGAAGTGGCATTCAACTGCCTCAAAGAATAACTGGCATTTATCGCACTTCCATTGTAGCTCTGCCGTATCCTGTTTTATTTTAGGCCAAAAATACCCTTCCCTTTGCATTCTTCGATAGAGGGGTATCTTAGTTGTTTTGTAGTGCTCTTCATGTGGTTTCTTTAATCTTTTCTCTGCCTTTTTGGGACCGATGCATCTCGATAGTCATCTTCCTGCGTTTCTGAAGTAAAGGTTTCCCTGGTTTGTAAAGTACTGGGCTAATTATCTGAGCCCCATCATTCCTTCACCAGCCTCCAGTTGCCTCTTAATCTCTCCCCTCCAGTCCTCATCCTCTTCCATTGGTAGAATTAATTGTACCATCGAAGGAGTTGTTCTTCATTGAATCATGACGGTAGTTGTATCGCTCTTCATGACCATTTTCTAGGCAATGGTTGCATAGGCGTCTGGGTGACGGTTGATCATTCTGGGTTGCCTCTTGATCTTGGTCCCATGGAACTGGCAGAGAAGCCTCTAGATGATTATTCTGTATAGTGCTAGGCTTATGTGTTTCAATGCATATTCTCCATTCACTTGATGAACCACCAAGTTTGGATCCCCTTTGATGCAAAGTGAACGAATCCCCCTTCGAAGAGCATCTAGCAATCCCAACACCAATGCTTTATATTCCGCCTCATTTTTGGAACAAAGGAAATCTAATTTGTAAGAAAGGCAAATGTCCTCCACTCCTTTCGAAAGAATAACCCCTGCTCCTCCCTTCCTTCCCATCGAAAATCCATCAAACTGCATCGTCCATTCCTCCTCTGTTGCATCTAGGTGATTGCCCTGCAAGTCGTCGCCTGGAATATTTTCTCTGGGTGGCTCAAACGTTCTTGAGGGAAAAATATCCAACAGATCGGCGTACGCCTGGCTTTTGATTGCGCGAGGAACCACGCACTTCAAGTCATATTTGGAGAGGATAAGGAACCATCTATCTACCCTGCTAATCAATATAGTTCTTGCCAACAAATACTTAATAGGATCACATCTAGTTACAATATGAATTATAATAGACAACATATAATGTCTAAGTTTTTGCGCTATAAATACTAAGGCTAAACAATGCCTTTCCAAGATACTATATCTGACTTCTGGCCCATGGATGATCTTGCTGAGGTAGTAGATTGGTCGTTCTTTACCGTCAATCTCTTGTGCCAGCAAAGCTCCCACAGACCTCGTGGTGGATGTGAGGTATAGCTGCAATGGTATTCCTGCCTTTAGGGGAACCATGGTCTGTAGTGAAACGAGCAGTTTCTTCAGCCCGTCAAGAGACTCCTGGTGGATCTCCTCCCACTTGAACTTCGTGTCCCTTCGTAACATCTGCATCAATGAATGTGTTATTTCGGCCAATCCAGGCACAAATCTCCTAAGGTAGGAGACTTTACCGAGGAAACTCTTTATCTCTTTCGCCGTTCTTGGACATAGCATTTCCAAGATCGCCCGCTGTTTGTCATGGTCCATCTGCACCCCTTGTCGATCAACCACAAAGCCTATAAATTTCCCACTTGTCACTCCAAAAACACACTTTAGTGGATTCATTTTTAATTTAAACTTCCTGTAATAGGAAAACACCTTCCTCAAATCACTCAGGTGGGACTCCTCCTTTCTTGACTTGATGACCAAATCATCTACATAAAATTCCACAAACTTGTGAAAGAAGTCATGGAAAATTGCCATCATCGTTCTCTGGTAAGTCACCCCAGCATTCTTGAGTCCAAACGACATCACCCTGTACATGAAATTACCCAACGGGGTTCTGAATGTTATTTTCTCAGCATCCGAGGGGTCCATCTTGATCTGGTTATACCCTATATACCCATCCATGAAGTTATACAACTCATGAACAGCCGTTTCATCTATCAGGGTATCGATGGAGGGCAAAGGGAACTCATCCTTAGGGAAAGCTCTATTCAAATCTCTAAAATCCACACAGATACTTATTTGATTTTTATCTTTCTTTCCCACTGTGATAATGCTAGATATCCAGAGTGGGTGATGTATCGGCTTGATAAACATTGCTGTTAGAAAATGTTGGAGCTATTCCTTGATCTTCAAGTCTAGTTCAGGCTTGTACGTTCTCGCTTCTTATTTTATTGGGATGGCTGAAGGCATTACATTCAACTTGTGGCAACTCACCTCCTCATCCAGCCCTTCCATCTCTATGTATTTCCATGCAAAAATATCTATAAATTCCCAAATCAACTCAACCAAGGCTTCTTATTTCTCCTTACTGAGATCCTTTGAGATAAAGATGGGCCTCGAATCTTCTCATTCTTTCGCCAGGTTTAACTGCTCCAACTCTTGTGCCTGGGGCTTCGGCTGATCTGCCATATAATCTGGTTCCTCGGTGACTTCCTCCATAAATTTCTGTATGCTAGAATTATCGATCACCATACATTGTCCCCGTTGATCCACTAGAAAGCATTCATATATCGGATCAACCTCATCATCAGCTTCCTCGACCGCCTGCTCACACCATTACAATCGATACACCACCTTTCCTTCTTCAGTAATGACTTTCTTGCATTGCCTGCTGGTAGCGATGACTGCCTTCCTCTTCTTCTCTCTAGAAGCCTTGACCACTCTTTTTCCTGAGAACCAGCTCAGCACGCTTTATCATTGGACCTCATGTTCCATCGAATCCACTCTGGGCCTCATCCTGTCTTTGAGCTGCTTCGAGATGTTTTGGGGCCGAGGGACCACTTGGTGAGATTCTTCGGTCATTACTCTTGCGCCGCTGACAACCTTTTTACTCTGATCGTTCAAGGGCCCCATTCTTTCTCTGATCGAAGGAACCCATGATCCTTCCATTCTTCTCGTTAGGACCCGGACATCCTCCTTTAATTCAGTGTAAAATGCCGCATCTACTAGGTGAGCTTCCTCAACAGCGAAAGGCTTCTTCGTAGCCCTGATGGTTACCTCTGTCCCTTTGATGTTCGACTTAGTGCATTGTTGGTACGTAGAAGGGACTAGCCCTTGATTGTGCATCCACACCCTTCCTACTAGAAGATGATAGGAAGTTTCACTCTCTATCATGTGGAACTTGATGTGGGAACTCAGATTTCCCATTATAATCCCAACATTAACGTACCCAATGGATTTGGAAGATTGGTTATCATACCCCAAAATTACCAAAGGCATGGGGACCAACCTTTCTTCTGGAATATCTGCTGCATGAAAAGAGTTGATTGGAATGATATTGATGGAAGCTCCCCCATCCATAAGATTACTTATAAATCTAACTCCATTGACACTGGCAGTAACATACAATGGCCTGTTGTGAGGAACCTTACAACCCTATCTGCATTGCTGAAGGTTACTTCTGACAGAAACCTTCTTACCAACCTGGCCATGGGTCCCTTCCATCTCAGCGAAGGGACTACATTCTTTCTCGTAATATCAAGTATTGCCTGGGTTATCTCCAACCTACTCTCCTCCGGTATCCCCACCTGGTCGAAGAACCAGGTGAATTTTGAGGATTTTAAAACTGCACAGTACTCTAGGATCGGGTCTGCTTCCTCACTTTCAATGTCGTATACATCCTCCACGTCTTTGGCGCTTGCCTCATCATAGGATAATACTATATTAGCCATTCCCCTCGTACAATCTTCCAGAGCTTCTTCATACTCTTCTTGCTTCGCCGTTGACTCTCTTTCTCCTATCTCCGCTTCTTTATCATAGGCCACCACGAGATTGGCCCCATGTGCTGGAAGTAGATTGTTATTGAAGTTCTATGGAGGGATTTGTAACGTCCTTGCCTTCACATACTTGTTGATAATTCTTCTTAGTGTAAAACAGCTCTCGATTGGATGCTGGATCCTCCGATGAACCTGGCAGTACTTTGGATCCGCCTTCGTTTCCGCATCGGGTTCCCCAACGGGAATATCCTTTAGCTCATAGAACGTTCCCCAATAGACCATCACATTATAACAGCTAACAACTTTCGCCACTGTAAAAGGCAATGGTGGTGGGTCCTCCCTATCTCTTCCGAACTTTCTCTTATTGTCCTTCTTCAAGGCCTTGCCCCTATCTCCCCCCTCGGCGTACCCTACCCATAGGGGCTGAGATCTCCCTCCCGCGAGTTGCATCGAATGCCTAAACATCACGGGTACCACCACCGGATTAGGACGCACCACCAAGGAGATATTTCTCACCGCTTTTATGAATGCCGCAAAAGTCCCCTCGTGCGTCTCATTGATAAGATGGCATATGTACTCAGGAAGCAGCCCCTCAGCACAGATCTGTAATAACTTGGATTCTTTGGCCTCCTCCCTCACATCGAGGGATCTTTCCCTGAATCTTCGAACATAGACCACCACTTCTTCCCCAGGTCGTTGCTTCTCCCTATCCAGTTGGGCCAAAGTAAACTCATCCTCTACCAGAAAGAACTTCTGGATAAACAATACGTGCATCTCCTCCCATGTAGAAACGCTGTTAGGGGACAAATGGGAATACCGGGTATATGCCTTATCGATTAAGGATTTGGAAAATTCCCTCAACCTAAGCTTCTTATTATTGCAATGCGCTCCCAAGTGTTCAACAAAGCGCTTAATATGCTCCTTCGGGTTCCCACCTTTCATTGTGTATTTTTAAAAAATAGGAGGAATATAATCCTTTGGATAGGGCTCATCGTTGTATTCCTAAGGATAAGGTGTTCGAAAGTCATCATAAATCGCAGCTACCTCGCCATCAGATTGCGAGGAAGCTTTTATGAACTTAAGCATCTCTTTCTACATCTCCTTCCTCATTTCCTCCATGGGTGATGCTACTAGGGCAACAACCAACGGGACCATGGGTTGAGTGCCCATTGTAGCTGGGACAATCGTCACAGCTGGGGTTGTTGATACTCCTAGGTTTTCCCACTACTGGATTCATGACAGAGAGTATGCTTGCTAAGACCGTTCCCGCTACACCTGCACCTAGTGGGGCCGTTGGGGCTGCCCCTAGTGTTACGAAGGCATTGGATTCCAATCCTCCCAACATTGTAGAAGCTACCAAAGTTTACAAAAACTCATAAAACTTACTCATGAGGAGTGACACCTGAGTGGGTCCCAACCCTGCACTCGTGGAAGCTTGTGTCACTCCTGGAGCGCCTGTCATCGCCTGAAGTGGAGATACCTCTATTCTAGGAACCCCATCCCTTAGCGCCTCCAGTTCTCTCGCATCCCGTTCTTTATTGTGTTGGAAGTCGTCAAAGATGAGCCTTGGATTAACATTATCTTGCGCCATACTCCCTACTTAGAAGAATGCCTCCCCAGCAGAGTCGCCAAATGTAAGAGGGTACTTTAGATAAAATAGAGGCTTAACCCCTTTGAAGTATAGTAATGATAAGTTAATTAGCCAAAACCTTGGATTAGTGATAGAAAATGCAAACACAAACCTGATGAAGATAAGACTCAGTTTAAACTCCAAAATCTCTCGTGTATAACTCAAAAGGTAGTAATGAACTTAGAAGTAACTTAGCTAGAGGGAGAGAGAAGTAGGAACCCTAGATACACCTTGGTAGGCAGGCAAAACACACTAAAACACTCTCAAGAATCTATGTCACGTATTAAAAGCTTCGTAATAATTGACAATGGTGAGTGAATAAGACCTCTGGTTTGTAATAACTCTCTCTGATGTGTATTCTCTCTAGTGATAACTTCTTAAACTCTCAAAAGATCATCCTCTCCTCGAGGGTGGTTGGGGTCCTTAAATATCCCCCACACCATCCCCGAGGCAACTCAGTCATTAAAGATTATGAAAGACATCCCTCATACTTTATGTCGGAGCATTGAATTCCTGATGCACTAATTGTCTCCACGTCATAAACATTAAATGCCAAGACATGCCTTTTGCCTAACCACTGTGTGTCAGGGGGATGTTGTCGTAGAGGTGGCTCACCAACTACCTGATAGCCCCAAATACCACGGTGGTTTACTCAAGAGTAGGTCTGACATTATTTAGCTGGCTAGTGACATCACCTACAGTAGATGTGACATTAAGTAGACGGTTGTTTGGTTCACAACTCAACGCTCGATGGACTTCCAAGCTGCTTCGCATGAGGTTTCACGGTCAGGGTTCTTCGGTGTTTTACCAGGTGTATCTAAGATGGTCAGGACAAGCCCCAATGGTGCCTTACTTCTCAATCCTCCAAACCAAGTCCCTCTAAAGTTCCCACGGTGAGATCATTCGATAAAGCATGAAAGCTCTCCCAGGCCCTGCCGAGCCTGGTCTCTCGCGAGTACCGTTTGACCTCACACTAAAACTCGTTATTATTCTCATTACATCATTAGAATCGTTATAGCTTACAATCAATATAAACAAAGATACAATATGACAACACAACAAGCTAAAGTATGAGTTGTCATGCTAAGCTGCCTCGGTTGCTTAATCTCAAACACTATTGCTAATTAGGGAATTATCCCTAATCTCAGGATTACCTTCAAGCCCCCTCTAGATATGTAAGAGGGTACTTTAGATAAAATGGAGGCGTAACCCCTTTGAAGCATAGTAATGATAAGTTAATTAACCAAAACCTTGGATTAGTGATAGAACATGCAAACATAAACTTGATGAAGATAAGACTCAGTTTAAACTCCAAAATCTCTCGTGTATAACTCAAAAGGTAGTAATGAACTTAGAAGTAACTTAGCTAGAGGGAGAGAGAAGTAGGCACCCTAGATACACCTTGGTAGGCAGGCAAAACACACTAAAACACTCTCAAGAATCTATGTCACGTATTAAAAGCTTCGTAATAATTGACAATGGTGAGTGAATAAGACCTCTGGTTTGTAATAACTCTCTCTGATGTGTATTCTCTCTAGTGATAACTTCTTAAACTCTCAAAAGATCATCCTCTCCTCGAGGGTGGTTGGGGTCCTTAAATATCCCCCACACCATCCCCGAGGCAACTCAGTCATTAAAGACTATGAAAGACATCCCTCATACTTTATGTCACAGCATTGAATTCCTGATGCACTAGTTGTCTCCACGTCATAAACATTAAATGCCAAGATATGAATTTTGCCTAACCACTGTGTGTCAGGGGGATGTTGTCGTAGAGGTGGCTCACCAACTGCCTGATAGCCCCAAATACCACGGTGGTTTACTCAAGAGTAGGTCTGACATTATTTAGATGGCTAGTGACATCACCTACAGTAGATGTGACATTAAGTAGACGGTTGTTTGGTTCACAACTCAACGCTCGATGGACTTCCAAGCTGCTTCGCATGAGGTTTCACGGTCAGGGTCCTTCGGTGTTTTACCAGGTGTATCTAAGATGGTCAGGACAAGCCCCAATGGTGCCTTACTTCTCAATCCTCCAAACCAAGTCCCTCTAAAGTTCCCACGGTGAGGTCATTCGATAAAGCATGAAAGCTCTCCCAGGCCCTGCCGAGCCTGGTCTCTCGCGAGTACCGTTTGACCTCACACTAAAACTCGTTATTATTCTCATTACATCATTATAATCGTTATAGCTTACAATCAATATAAACAAAGATACAATATGACAACACAACAAGCTAAAGTATGAGTTGTCACGCTAAGCTGCCTCGGTTGCTTAATCTCAAACACTATTGCTAATTAGGAAATTATCCCTAATCTCAGGATTATCTTCAAGCCCCCTCTAGATATGTAAGAGGGTACTTTAGATAAAATGGAGGCGTAACCCCTTTGAAGCATAGTAATGATAAGTTAATTAACCAAAACCTTGGATTAGTGATAGAACATGCAAACAAAAACCTGATGAAGATAAGACTCAGTTTAAACTCCCAAATCTCTCGTGTATAACTCAAAAGGTAGTAATGAACTTAGAAGTAACTTAGCTAGAGGGAGAGAGAAGTAAGCACCCTAGATAAACCTTGGTAGGCAGGCAAAACACACCAAAACACTCTCAAGAATCTCTGTCACATATTAAAAGCTTCGTAATAAATGACAATGGCGAATAAATGAGACTTATGGTTTGTAATAACTCTCTCTGATGTGTATTCTCTCTAGTGATAACTTCTTAAACTCTCCAAAGATCATCCTCTCCTCATGGGTGGTTAGGGTCCTTAAATAGCCCCCACACCATTCCAGAGGCAACTCAGTCATTAAAGACTATGAAAGACATCCCTTATACTTTATGTCACAGCATTAAATACCTTATGCACTAGTTGTCTCCACGTCATAAACATTAAATGCCAAGACATGCCTTTTGCCTAACCACTGTGTGTCAGGGGGTTGTTGTCGCAAAGGTGGCTCACCAACTTCCTGATAGCCCCAAATACTACGGTGGTTAACTCAAGTGTAGGTCTGACATTGTTTAGCTGGATAGTGACATCACCTAGAGTAGATGTGACATTAAGTACATGGATGTTTGGTTCACAACTCAACGCCCGATGGAACTCCAAGCTGCTCCGCCCGAGGTACCACAGTCAGGGTCCTTCTGTGTTTTACCAAGTGTATCTAAGATGGTCAGGACAAGCCCCAACGGTGCCTTACTTATCAATCCTCCAAACCAAGTCCCTCTAAAGTTCTCGCGATTAGGTCATTCGATAGAGCATTAAAGCTCACCCAAGCCCTGCCAAGACTGGTCTCTCGCGAGTACTGTTTGACCTCACACTAAAACTCGTTATTATTCTCGTTACATCATTACAATCGGTATAGCTTACAGTCAATATAAACAAAGATACAATATGACTAACACGATAAGCTAAAGTATGAGTTTTCACGCTAAGCTGCCTCGTAGAGTTGCCATGCTTGAGCTGCCTCGGTTGCTTAATCTCAAACACTATTGCTAATTAGGGAATTATCCCTAATCTTAGGATTACCTTCAAGCCCCCTCTACATATTCTCAACCTCCAAAGGCTTTATTTTATTTTAAAGTGCAATGATTTTGGCACATAAAATCATGTGCTTATTTTAAAGTGCAATGATTTTGGACCAACCCATGTGTCCATTTAGAAGGTAATCATGGTTTTCATTCAAACGAAAAGTTAGATGAGATAAGTTTCTCTATATTTTCGATATTTAATGGTACATTTCTTATCATTCCATAGGCCTAAAAATTCACTTGTGACAACTCTTAACATTAAACTCAAGTTGTATCACACATATTATTTATGCCTCAAAACCATTTAATCATATTCTATGATTATAGACTTTAAAAAGATTATAAAATAAAATATGTAATTTGATTACTTTCCTTTCGTTGAGTTTACCAGTTGTAGAGTCTTTATATTACACCTAAGTCTATAATGAGGCCCTAGTTTGTTTCTACCTTGTAACCACCCCTATTTTCTCATGTAAAGGCTGGTCAGGCATGATACGCCAAATATAGGGCTTGCTTGTCAATAAATACCATTCCTAGCAATATAAATATAAATAATTATATTCAAAGGCCCACATTTGAAATGCCATGAATATATCAATAATATTTAAATAGATCCAAACAATCACAAACTAAATAATAAACCCAACCAGTATAACAGAAATCTCAACCAACATATTGTAAAGAAATCCAGACTTACGCCCTTACAATTGTTCCGAATAAATTAAATAACTACTGCAGAAAAAGAACATATGCTAGAATCGAAGAATCTGAAAACTGATGAACAAAACAGACTGTAAGACTTCTACAACACAATCCAGCTATCCCTGTCTAGGAGCACCTAGGGGAGAAAATATTTAAATATGGGTTAGAGCTCGAGGTGTGAAAGAATTAACTTAATAAATTTAAGATTCAATAATACAGTTGATGCAAAAATGAATATTCCCCATTCGTCACTCGCATGCGCGTTTAACACCTCACCCCCATCTAAGTGTGATATTATTCGCATTCCAATAAGACCCGAATAATAATTATGACCACGTGTTAAATTAATAATAATGGATTTGTTGATAAGTAAATACTCAAGTGTGCCGACTACATTTAATTGCCAACACCCGTAATATTCCAGTCTCATAAGTTTCACATAAATGGCATAAACATCTATTATGCATTATAGAGTCAGAGCTGTAGTTTATGTCCATAATCTTAGACATTTCAATTCATTTCATATAAAGTCCAGGTAATACACACACACACACACACACACACACACACACACAAAGGCATTTACCGTTGGGGTCTAGTTCAAGCTCTATTGGCAAGTTCGAAAGAATCCCTTATCCTAATAGGACATCACAAACACACATAAGTTGGAGGCGATCCCTACTCTGGATACCTTTCCATGGCCCATAAACAACGGTGACACAGTCTAGGTCAGCGTCAACACCTACATCTCATAGATGGCGCCTCCACGTAATACCTATATGACCTACACTATCGCCAAGCTCACTTGTGTTGGCGTGTGGTACCCGGTTCGAACGCGCAAACCCCCAAGTCAATAGGATAGTCCACGAACGTTGGTATGTCCACACAATATATACAAGTACATATTATTATCTCATATAATATGTTTAGGTAACTACTCCATAATTACTATAGGTAAGTCCCACATAAGATTCACAATTTCCCATTTATTAACAATTTATCATCTAGTGAATTTTTAATTCCACTCCATTAAATAATTACTTAACCAACTAGTTAATTTGTAATTTTCCCAAGTTAATGTGGGTACATGTGTATTTTTTGTTATAAATTCTCAATCCCAAACATGGTTCCATCCACTCCCTTGCACTCATAAGAGTATTCATAACCAAACCTAAGTCCAACTCGCACAACCCCCAAGGCCGAATAGATTTGGTTCTTGGCCGAAACGATTCGTTACCAGGCCGAATCGATTCGCTCCAAGGCCTAATGGATTCGGACTTGGGCAGAAGCCCAGATCTGTTCGTCTGTTTCAATACGGGATTTTTATGTTTCATTATAAATCCTCTCCTAAAGGTTTATACTACTTCATAGTTATATAATTGAGTCCTTACAACTTAATTATCCCAATTAGGATCATTAATTACATGAATCATTCCCAATTTCATGCCCAATTTCCAGTATTTATGAACATTAAATGTCCATTACAACTTAGATTTGAATCCAAATTCCCACACTATCTAATTCATATAATGGGGCATCAATAATGAGGTTTACATAATAATTTCATTCCATATTCCAACATTAATACACTCTAATATTTCCCCAGTTACTATGAAAAATCCTAAGGGACCTAACCTCAATTTCAAGAATATGATGCCTAAATTTCTGGGACTAATCCTATAATAAATTTAGTCCTCTATATGCATAGGATATTTATTCATCATCAAATCATTCATATCAACCCTAAATCCGAGAAATGTAAGGGTTATCATCATGGATCAAGAAAATACATTGGAAACTTAAATTAAGCAAGAGAATTCTTTCCTTAATAAATTCGTAGAAGAAGCCCCTTGAACTCCCTTTGATTCCTTGACCCTTTTCTTCCCTTTTTGGTTTCTCTCTTTTCCTATCTTGATAGCAGTTACGTTAGGTCTTTCTGAATGATAGTGGGGCAACGGTTTTTCCCTAGTTAAACACTTATTAGAAGCTTAATCCCAAGTTGGGATTCAAACCCAATTTTTGAACCCTTAAATGGACTCGAATTCATATCCCAATTAGTCCCAATTTTTTCCAACCGATATACTATTGACCCGGGACCATTTTTAGAGGTCTAAAACACCTAAATGAGCTCATATGTGCCCCAAAACATGTCCCACATTATTTTATGTTAACATTGGGTGCTTTTAATTGTGTCACGCATTAATTATGTATTTTTCGTACAATACATGTGATACGATAATTATACATATAGATACCCGTAGAAAATCAATCACGCAGAAATATAGCTAAATAAAAAATTTCACCCGTGCATTTATTAAATTAAAATTTTCAATCAAGTCCAATTTTCGCAAATATTTATTTATTCCAAAAATATTATTTTACTATTTATTTTAGAAAAATACGGGGTATTACATTCTTCACCCCTAATAACGGGATTCCGTCATCGAAATCAAGAAAAGTACGTACCTATCTAGGAGAGTTCGGGATACTTTGTGCGCATGTCATCCTCCCTCTCCCAAGTCGACTCGTCCTCCCGATGGTGTCCCCACTGCACCCGAACTAAAGGAACAACCTTGGATCGAAGGCGGCATTCCCGTCGGTCAAGAATGGCTACCCGTCTCTCCTCATAAGTAGTGTTTGGTTGGAGCTCAATCTCATCGATATCAATGTGATGGTACGCTACCTCATCTCTAAGGAACCTCCGCTGTGAAGATATATGGAAAATGTAGTGCATCCGTTGCAAGTGGTCCGGTAATCCCAACCGATATGCTATGGGCCCAATCCTCTTCAAAATAGGAAATGGTCCCATGTATCGGGGAGACAACTTCCCTTTAATCCCAAATCTCATCACCCCCTTCATGGGGGACACTTTAATCAACACCTGGTCTCCAACTTTGAAGTCTAAATGTCTCCGTCCCGCATCCACATAGCTCTTTTGCCTGTCCTGGGCAATCCGTATCCTGGCCCAAATCATCTCTACCTTCTCTAAGGTGTCCTGAATGAAGTTTGTCCCAAATAACTTATTTTCCCCCACCTCTAACCAACATGAGGGTGAACGACAAGGTCTCTCATTCCCTATCGTGAACTGGTAACTATTATTTTATGCAAACTCCACTAAAGGTCAATATTGCTCCCAGCTCCCCTTAAAGTCCAAAATGCACATCCGCAACATGTCCTCTAACATCTAATTCACCCTCTCTATTTTTGCATCGGTTTGAGGGTGATATAACGTGATCAATATTAACTCTGCCCCCAAAGCCTGCTAAAAGCTCCTCCAAAAGTGGGACACAAACGTCCTGTCCATGTCTGAAATAATGTTAAGCGGTACCCTATGTAGCTTAACGATCTATGCAAGGAAGATCTAGCGTACAAATCGAAGCTATAATCTGTTCAGACCGGTAAGAAATGATCCACCTTCCTCAGTCTGTCGACAATCACCCATATCGAATGATGCCCCCTCTATGATGTAAGTATCCCAGTGATGAATTCCGTGGAGATGCTTTCCTATTTCCACACTGGGATCTCCAAAGGCTATAAAACACCTGCAGGATGTTGGTGATCCACCTTCACCAGCTGACATGTTGAACACCTGTACACAAACTCGGCTATATCACTTTTCATCCCAGCCCACCAATACTAACGATGCATGTCGTGGTACATCTTATCCCCTCTGGGATCTATCGTAAAAAGTTAACTCTGAGCCTCCGACGTGATGGCTCGCCTCAACTCCTCATCATCTAGAACAGGCAGTCTCCCCTGGAATCTCAAACCACAATCCGACCCAGTGGAATAGTGCTCCACCCCTCGGCTAGCAACTGTCTCACCCGCTCCTGGCAAAGCTAATCTCCCGCCTGTGACTTCACCACACGAATAATGATCTTGGGGGTGATGGTGAGAACTGCCATAAATGCGTGGGTCAGGTCATGGTCCTCCCAAAGTGACTTACACTTTGCCTTCCACACGGCTATGACACCCCGCCTAATAAAATACCGGGCGATCACTCCTATATCAAATTAAAACATGAGTCGCATATGGATCATTCTCAGTATCACTATTGAAACCCAAATTAATTACTAATAACTTATTAGGCTGGCGTCAAAATTTTATCTAACTAATCTTTTTAAACAACTATAAAATATAAATATCCACACAGTTTATATAAATGAAACTGGAAAGATATAAAATAACTGAACGCTCGGTTCAAATATAATATAACCAAATCAAATGCCGCACTAAAAGACAGTGAAAGAATAAATAAATACAATTGGGCTTTCGTCCCGAAAGTAACTACAATGCTTCCTATTTAGATCACAAGAATATAAGCATCTAAAATCAAACCTGCATGCACCCACAGCTGCTGCAGCCGACGTCTGACTCGAAACGATCATCATCTAGGCATCCCTGTGTCTGAACACCTATATATATAATATATAGCAAGAGAGGAAACATATAGAAACGGGTCAGAGCCCGAGTTGTGAAAATATTTAGCAAGTGCATAAATGTTTTATTTTTAAAAATATGTTTTTATCTCATATTTAAATTGGTATCGCACTCCCATGAGATACCCCTCACCTCTCTTCTAATAGTGCACACCTAGCGCATCCCTCTAAACATCATAGTCAAGCCACACTGTCTAACTAATCCGTCACCCCCAACTCTAGAAATCCTAAACAACCCAAGTACTAAGGGCTTAACTTCTCCCTAGTCTCAACGTTATGCCATATTCGTGTGTGGGGTGTCTCGCAAAGCAAAATACAAACAAGGAACCCCCCCCCCCCCAATACACTACTACTTGGCAAGGTCGATCGTCGAGATCCATTAGACCCTCAGCACATGACGTAAATATAAGACTCATATAATAATATATACATATATGTATATACTACAGCTTTGTATTCATTATCATACTCATCTTTAATTTTCATACTCAATTTTACATACGTATCATGTTACACTTCCGGATATATCTCCCGGAATGAGAATTCATTCATTTTTCATTTCATATTCATTTTACGTCTTTACTCTCATAGAGATATTATATCTTGTTCTCATACACAAGTAATGTACTATCACACAAGTATAATAACCAGCCCAACGAGCTATAACTCGAGGATGCAGTCTCTCAATGCTATCATCTTCCAGGGCACCACTCACATACCATCCTGGGGACCAGCGGTCGGACTCAATATCACCGACATCGCGGTCAACACACGCACACAACATCTGGGAAGCGGTCATAGTTCCTCCCCGACAATGAGACAAAACATACCCACCACGTCTCACCCCTAATAAAAATCACACAATATCATAATGGATGCTATGACCTGAGGAATATCCACACCCTGCTCATCGAGCCATGGTTCTCACCCTCATCGCGCAACTTCCTAATAATAGCATTAGAGGGGTTATGCTTCACACACACACACACACACACACACACACACACACACACACACACACACACACATATATATATATATATATATATATATATATATATATATATATATATATATATATACCATCCACACACATATATATATACATATCCGTACCATATATTATATATACTTTACTCATATAGTATATATATAATATAAATGTCCATAATTGCCAATCACATATAGCGATGACCAATAATTCCAAAGATTCTTATAATTAATAATTTTCGAGTATTCGCACACTCACGATACTAAACCCAAAAGTATCCCCTCACTTGATAAATACTGGTACCTTACTCACACTTAAGGATTTATATAATTTCTCCAACTATACCAATTCACACTTAGTAAATATGCATCTTACCAAATTTATCCTAATAGTCTCGTAGGATGTACTTAACCACAATCGACATAATTATGTTTTCTACCCGTATAATTATATAGGCCGAAATGCCCACCGAAATTATCCCCAAAAATATTTATCACCAAACACCCTTAATTTAAATAGGTCATGGATTCCATTTCCACGAACCCAAGGTCTAAAGCTCGTTCAAATAATAATCTAGAGGTCCCCAATCTATATTTAGGAACCCCTAAGATTTATCTCCAAACAATTCTAGCCTTAATTCTCCCAATATCAGGTTTGGTTTCTAACTAACGATTTCGATCTCGGACAGCCTTCCGTAGAAAAATCATTATAAATCCAAAAAAAATCAGAAAAATACGTGGTCAGTGCCCATGCGACTGTATACAAAATATCTACAAGTTTTATTTTTTGACCAAGAGTCGAGTCGATTCGCCTCTAGGCCGAATCGATTCGGAAATCCGAGACTGTTTCGTCCGTTTCCAAACCTCCAAACTCAATTTCCTTTGTTTTCACCAACATCTAATAACACCCAACTAAATATACACTAAGGAAATCAGTTCTAAACATCCTAAAACCAAGAATCAACCATTAATTTTGATTAAATTCTAAGTTACTCCAATTTAATAATTTTCAAGGTTTACCCGTTAAACTTTCAAAAAAACCCGTTTAATCCACGAAAACCCAACCCAAAATCTTTAGGGTTTGTTATTACCAATTATGGTATGAGATTTATTCTCAAAATCAAATAAAGCAAGTAAACACTTGCCTGGAGGATGAAATCCGACGACCCCGAGTCGAATCCGGCGGAGTTTGGCCCGGATATCCCTTTTCTCCCCTCTTTCTCCCGTCTCCTTTCTCCCTTTCTTCTTTTCTATATTTTCTTTATTTTCTCCAACTCTCCCGTGCCTTTATAAAGAGAAAATAAGGGTTTATCCCTTTAAACCCAAAAATGACTCGTTTACTCAATTGCGAGTCCCTATTAATCCAAAAATTCCCGAAACTCAATTACTACTCCCGGATACTCTTTTCTGACTATCTTGGCCATTCCGAGACTAACCGCACACTCAAAATCTCCATCCGAGGTACTTGACCGCAATTCACTAATTTAACCACACATAACTTAATGCGGTATTCCCATTAAAATATCATCCTCTGTCGCTTTACCTAGCTGCGACATATAATTAAAATACTCCGACTTATTTACTTAATCCCAAAAGTAAATATTACACCCATCGAAAATCATATAATCCTTGAAAACTCCAAAAATTTACTATTCACGATAATTCTTAAATTTCCAAATTACACTAAATTATTGAATTTAATTTCCCATAAAAGTGCGGGGTATTACATACTCCCCCCCTTACAACGAAATTTCGTCCTCGAAATTCAGATACAACCAATACTACCAACATTAGCCTAGGGTCGTGAAGCACTCCACATCCTAATGCCTCCAAGTGGAACGGTACTATCCAATATCTCTTAACCATATTGTCAATCAGGACTCACCTCTATTAAGGTTTATACTATACTATACTGCCATCTAGGCATAAACTTAAACTCTATATACTATGTCCTTTCTATTTCAGGTTGTATATAAAAGCAACTTACTAAGGTGCCCATACACCTTTTCGCACAACTATCACAAACGTCCGACACGTACACACTTTCTAAAAAATAGGCCCTATTTCCTCGGCATAATACTCATACATGGGTCTTCCTAACCCGTAAAATCTCATCCTTCTCAAGGTTAACCAACCAATATTTCTATATCGGAGCCACTAACTCCACTGGCCTCACTGCCCAAAATTCTAATATCGAAGCATTCCTACTTACGGGAAATAGTAATATCATAAATTGTGTCCTTGGTGCCCAAGACCTTTATCAACTCCCAACATTTGCTCGGTTTCATGCGTGGGACATCTCACAGAGCGAAATCCAAAAAGGGAACCCTCCCGTTACGCTACTCCCTCACGTTGTCGGTCATCGAGATATAACGGCCTAAGGCACCCCATCGGGACATCCTAAATCCTACCTCGCTAACCTATTTACGCATTTTTACTATTCTATCCTCCCCCCTAAGCGAAAAGGAAACTCTAACTAATCGAGGCGCCAACTTTCTGAATAAGCGTTACGAACATCATACCCAAAACATACTTCCTCTAAAATTTGCCTTTTCATTAAGGCCTGGAAATAATCCTCAAATCAATTTCTCTAAATCCTGATTTACCTACCTACTCGCGGCGAGAGAACATTTTAGTGCTTATCCATAGAACTTATATTTCCATAAACATATCATCATCATACGGCTCATAGTCTATAGTGTTTCCTCCACACTATATGACTTTTCAATAAAACCAACATTGTCACATCCTATAACATCTCTCCACTCCCGACGTCGTTAAGGTTCATGTGTGGAGCGTCTCGCAAGAGAAGTCCAAACAAGGAACCCCTCCGATATCTACTACTTAACTTTGTCGGTCGTGGAGGTCCGTCAACTTTAAATATGCATCTGGGATAATCCCACCCCCTATTTCAATAAAATGTTGTCTGAACTCCCATCTCTATCTAGGAGCCATACCACTAAGCGCTCGCAATAACACTCAGTCCTTGCACAATCAACAATGAGCTTAAACTCACAGCTCAACAATTAACCCTGCATACCTTGAATCACACCTATAAGGTTTCCACACACTCAAATCATGATAATGAAACATCTGCTCATCGAAGTTCCATCCATACACATAATAAAGGCAAACTTAGCCTGTAACCCATGAGATATCGCAACAATAACCCGTTCCACCCTGGAACCACGGACACGATAGTCTTGCCATCATTAGCCTGCCATCGCTCCGAACAATGAATATCATATTCTAATCAAAATAACACAATACTCGTATACACATAAAATGAGTACTATCGATCTGCTATAAACTTAAAATACTAATACCCGCACTTCTCAGCGAATGAAAGAAAATAAATTTTTTGCTATTGCGGAAAAATACATAAACACATACTACATAACGTTATCGATACTATTTATAAACTCGTATCACACACGAATCTAGGGCTAATCAAACACTGTGACTCAATCTAGTCACACAGAACATACCTCCTTCAACTGAGGTGAAACTCATAACAACATTCTTGCCAATTACCCTAGCTACTCCAAAAAGGTTCCCGAACTTAATATACTTGTCGTAACTGAACCAAAAATTTCTTTAATCAACGCCCCATCTCGGCACCCTACTCTTGCCCTTTAACTACCACTGGGCAATGGCTAACCGTAAGGTTCTACACTCCACATTACAATATTCCCCATCTCGGGTCACTCTGACCCTTTTAAAGTTATCAGTATCTTGGACTCCATAGCCGCGATCCTGACAATCACTTTACTAATTCCCCCTAACTTCTTCATGAAAGGGAAACTCCACCACCATCTTCAACAACCCAATTTTAATGAATTCCCCGGGTGGATGTCCACCAATGGGGTCCTCGAATATACACCTTCTCCATAAGTGTTAGCAACACTTCTCTAGTGAGCTTATAATTCCTCGGAAAGGCTCTCTCTTCATTGTACTTACCTCATCTCAGTACAAAGTTCACTTATCCATAACTCTCTTTATTCATTGTCGGCCTCTAACCGAACCTTACGTGAATAACTTAAAACTGTATTCTTCTCATTCCTGCTAAATTATGGGGACTGACGGTTAAAAACTATCCATAAGATCCCTTTAGGGGAAAAACATCCTGCTTCCCTGAATATGGTGATCATTGCACCCACCATTTCAATATTGCTCCTACGAGTGAAAAATTTTCCTCAAATTTTTACATCTGGGTATTTCCACTTCTGTACCACTCTCTACCATAGCGATCCTTAGATACTCATAACTACTAGCCTTTAGTAGTCATTGTAACGATTCTTCAAAAATGCCACAAGGAGAATGACCTATACTGCGGTCCTAGTCTCCAACTTTAACTCATAGCTCCAACTAAGCCTCACCTCTTTCCGCCTTCCTCGATCAGCACACGAACCTCGAACGAGCGTGCAAAAGATTACTATAATCTTATAGTATGGTAGGAGAACGAAATCTCACAAGAGGAATCAACAATCCTAATCATAAGGCACTCTAACAAATCAAGAGCAATGCTGAAAGCGTAATACGTCCGCACAGATTCCTAAGGACACTAGAACCTGATGCTCTAATACCATCTGTGACACCCTGCCTAATAAAATACCAGGAGATCACTCTTATATCAAATTAAAACAGGAGTTGCATATAGATCATTCTCAGCATCACTGTCGAAACCCAAATTAATTACTAATAATCTATTAGGCTGGCGTCAAAATTTTATTTAACTAATCTTTTTAAACAACTATACAATATAAACAACCACACAGTTTATATAAATGACACGGGAAAGTGATAAAATAACCGAACACTCGGTTCAAATATAATACAACCAAATCGAATGCCGCACTAAAAGTCGGTGAAAGAGTAAATAAATATAATTGGGATTTCGGCCCGAAAGTAACTACAATGCTTCCTATCTAGATCGCAAGAATAGAAGCATCTAAAATCAAATCTGTATGCATCCAAAGCTGCTGCTGCAGGCGTCTGACTCGAAAGGATCATCATCCAGGCGTCCCTGTGTCTGGACACCTATATATATATAATATATAGCAAGAGAGGAAAAATATAGAAACGGGTCTGAGCCCGAGTTGTGAAAATATTTAGCAAGTTCATAAATGCTTTATTTTTAAAAATATTTTTTTATTTCATATTTAAATTGGTATCGCACTCCCATGAGATACCCCTCACCTCTCTTCTAATAGTGCACACCTAGCGCATCCCTCTAAACCTCCTAGTCAAGCCACACTGTCTAACTAATCCGTCACCCCCAACTCTAGAAATCCTAAACAACCCAAGTACTAAGGGCTCAACTTCTACCCAGTCTCAACGTTATGCCATATTTGTGCGTAGGGTGTCTTGTAAAGCAAAATCCAAACAAGGAACCCCCCGATACACTACTAGTTGGCAAGGTCGATCGTCGAGATCCATTAGACCCTCGGCACATGATGTAAATATAAGACTCATATAATAATATATACATATATGTATATACTACAGCTTTATATTCATTATCATACTCATCTTTAACTTTCATACTCAATTTTACATACGTATCATGTTACACTTCCGGATATATCTCCCGGAATGAGAATTCATTCATTTTTCATTTCATACTCATTTTATGTCTTTACTCTCATAGAGATATTATATGTTGTTCTCATACACAAGTAATGTACTATCACACAAGTACAATAACCATGCCAACGAGCTATAACTCGAGGATGCTGTCTCTCAATGCTATCGTCTTCTAGGGCATCACTCACATACCAACCTGGGGACCAGCGGTCGGACATAATATCACCGACATCGCGGCCAACACACACACACAATGTCTGGGAAGCAGTCATAGTTCCTCCCCAGTAATGAGACGAAACATACCCATCACGTCTCACACCTAATAAAAATCACACAATATCACATTGGACGCTATGACCTGGGGAATACCCACACCATGCTCATCGAGCCAGGGTACTCACCCTCATCGCGTAACTTCCCAATGATATCATTATAGGGGGTATGCTTCACATATATATATATATATATATATATATATATATATATATATATATATATATATATATATACCATCCACACATAGATATATATACATATCCGTACCATATAATATATATATATATATATATATACTTTACTCACATAGTATATATATAATCCATATAGTTCCTTAAACAAATATAAATGGCCATAATTTCCAATCACACAGAGCGATGACCAATAATCCCAAAGATTCTCATAATTAATAATTTTCGAGTATTCGCACACTCACGATACTAAACCCAAAAGTATCCCCTCACTTGATAAATACTGGTACCTTAATCACACTTAAGGCTTTATATAATTTCTCGAACTATACCAATTCACACTTAGTAAACACACATCTTCCAAAATTTATCCTAATAGTCTCGTAGGATGTACTCAACCACAATTTACATAATTATGTTTTCTACGCGTATATTTATATAGGCCTAAATGCCCACCGAAATTATCCCCCAAAATATTTGTCACCAAATACCCTTAATTTAAATAGGTCGTGGATTCCATTTCCAAGAACCCAAGGTCTACAGTTAGTTCAAATAATAATCTAGAGGTCCCCACTCTATATTTAGGAACCCCTAAGATTTATCTCTAAACAATTCTAGCCTTAATTCTCCCAATATCAGGTTTGATTTCTAACTAACGATTTCGATCTCGGACAGCCTTCCGTAGAAATATCATTATAAATCCAAAAAAAATTAGAAAAATACGGGTCGGGCCCCGCGCGACCGTATCAAAAATATATACAAGTTTCATTTTTTGACCAAGAGCCGAATCGATACGTCTCTAGGCCGAATCGATTCGGCAATGATGCTGGTTACTGTTCATCGTCTTCTTCGAGATTATTTCGGCTATTTCCAAACCTCCAAACTCAATTTACTTTGTTTTCACCAACATCTAACAACACCCAACTAAATATACACTTAGAAAATCAGTTCTAAACATCCTAAAACCAAGAATTAACCATTAATTTCGATTAAATTCTAAGTTACTCCAATTTAATAATTTTCGGGGTTTACCCGTTAAACTTCCGAAAAAACCTGTTTAATCCACGAAAACCCAACCCAAAATCTTTAGGGTTTGTTATTACCAATTATGATATGAGATTTATGCTCAAAATCAAATAAATCAAGTAAACACTTGCCTGGAGGATGAAATTCGACGACCCCGAGTCGAATCCGGCGGAGTTTGGCCCAGAAATCCATTTTCTCTCCTCTTTCTCCCTTCTTCTTTCTTCCTTTCTCTCTTTTCTTTCTTTTCTACCACTCTCCCGTGCCTTTATAAGGAGAAAATAAGGGTTTATCAAATGACTCGTTTACTCAATTGCAAGTCCCTATTAATCCGAAAATTCTCGAAACTCAATTACGACCCCCGGATACTCTTTTCTGACTATCTCAGCCATTCCGAGACTAACCGCACACTCAAAATATCCATCCGAGGTACTTGATCACAATTCACTAATTTAACCACACACAACTTAATGCAATATTCCCATTAAAATATTATCCTCTATTACTTTACCCATCTACGACATACAATTAAAATACTCCGACTTATTTACTTAATCCCAAAAGTAAATATAACACCCATCGAAAATCATCTAATCCTTGAAAAATCAAAAAATTCACTATTCACGATAATTCTAAAATTCCCAAATTACACTAAATTATTGAATTTAATTTCGCATAATAGTGCGGGGTATTGAACTGCCGCTAACTTAAAAATTGTCTTGCGGCTTAAAGTATCCACCACGACATTCGCCTTCCCTGGGTGGTACTAAATATCGAACTGATAGTCTTTCAGAAACTCTAGCCACCTCCTCCATCTCATGTTCAGCTCCCCTTATGTGAACAAATACTGTAGGGTTTTGTGGTCTGTGAAAAGCTAAAACTTCTCCCCCATGAGACAGTGTCTCCACACTCGCAAAGCAAAACCCACGGCTGCTAGGTCCAAGTTGTGGGTGGGGTAATGTCACTCGTGAGGTTTTAGCTTTTGGGAAGCATAAGCTATCGGCCTCGCCTCTCCTCTTGCATCAAAACCCTGCCAAGTACCCTTAGGGACGTATCTGTGAACACTTTATAATCCACCCCTGCCCGATGCAATGCTAAAATCGGTGCTGTAGTCAATCTAGTCTTCTGCTCCTCAAATGTCTGATGGCACACCTCATCCCAAACAAATGCTACCCCCTTCCTCATCAAATTCTCTAAGGGCCCGACTATCTTAGAGAACTCCTTGATGAATCTATGGTAGTACTCAACTAGTCCCAAAATGTTGCGCACCTCGGTGGGTGTAGTGGGTTGTATCCACTCCATCTCGACATAAACCTTCCCTGGTTTGACAGATATCCCCCGCCCGGACACAATGTGGCCCAAGAACTGTACCTATCTGAGTGAAAGCCTGCATTTCTCAAACTTTACATACAACTGATGATCTCGAAGCGTCTGTAAGACCATCCGTAAATACTTTGTGTGCTCTTCCGCAGTCCAAGAATAAATCAAGATATCGTCTATAAATATGATAACAAACTTATCCAAATAATCCATGAGCATTTGGTTCATCAAGTCCCTAAAACTACTACCGGTGGGTTGGTTAGCCCAAATGGTTTCACCAAAAACTTGTATGATCCTAATCTAGTAAGGAAGGTTGTCTTTGAGATGTCCTGATCCTCCCGGACTCTCAACTGGTGGTACCCAGACCTTAAATCAATCTTTGAAAAATTCGCAGCCCCCCTCAACTGGTCAAATAAATTATCTATACGTGGAAATAGGTATTTATTCTGAATAGTGACTTTATTCAACTCCTTGTAGTCGACACAAAGCTGTAGAGATACATCCCTATTCTTGAAAAACAACATTGGAGCACCCCATTGCGAAGTACTCCTCTTAATAAACCCCTTCCCTAACAATTTCTCAATCTGATCTCATAGCTCCCTCATCTCTAACATAGCCATTCGATACGGAGTACGATAATGGGTCTCATTCTTGGAAACAAGTTGGTCACGAAGTCAATCTCCCGACTAGTTGGTAACCCCATAATCTCCCCAAACACATCAAAAAACTCACTCACCACCGGGATGGAATCTAGCGTCACCACAACCTTTGAATAAGTATCCTCCTCAATGTAATACAAATGCGTGCTCGACCTACCCCCGAGGTGCGGCATCGCAACTAGGTACATCTCCTGCCCAAGAATGGCGAAGACGGTGGACCTCCCATAGCAATATACACATGCTCTATACGTAGTTAGGCAGTACATCCCCACAATAACATCATACTCGTGCATGTTAAGTACTAATAAATCCTCTGCGAAGGTGAGTTGACCTATCTCAATACCGATACCCCCGCATACTGACCGTATGGGTGCCCCTCTACCCACTGGTGATTCTATGTATAAAATAATATCGGATTCAAAATCTATCATATCCGTCTCTGGTGCACACCCCGTGCTAACAAAAGAATGAGATGCACACATATCGAATAAAATGCAACCAATATGACCAAAAATAGGAAACCTACCCTCGACTGGCTGTGATGGTGCTAGAGCATTTGCGACTATGACATGATAAACTCGCCCATACTACAATGGTTATTGCCCTTGAGGTGGGGCGCGGGTGCTGGAGCAGTGGCTCCCTGAGCCAAAAATGGTGGGCGTTGTCCCTGTGGCGTCTACTGTCCTCTATAACCTCCCTTCCCCTAGGCTTCCTGGTCTCCTCGAGGGAAGTTCTTTGAACTATTCCCCCTCTCTCCACATGTATAACAATTTTCTTGAAACGGACCCTGCTCAAACCGTCGGCCCTACTGGCCTCTACCCTATTATCTCTGGCCCTGATGGACATTGTACTGCTTGCCCTGATGAACTTTGTACTACTGGCCCTGATAGACCATCCTCGTCTATCCTTGACCCTACTGGCCCTGCCTCTTACGGTTATCTTTACCTTTAAATTACTTATTCTGATCAACGGACGGGGTGCCCCTGTGCTTATGGGTCCTGGATCCGCTTCCCCCACTCGTCTTTCCCTGCTGGCTCGAAGACTCTACTCTGTGATGTTTCTTTCTCTTATTTTTTAGAAATGCCATGTGATCCTGACAATAGAGAAGTGCAACATTAACCAATTGATTGTATTTCATGAAGGCTAGATTCCCCATAAGAGCCTTCCTGATATACCATACCGATCCCTTAACAAACCAATACATCTATCTCTACTTGGTATTAATATCCTCTCTTGCGAAGTACGAGAGGTCGGTGAATTCCTCTTCGTACTCGGCGACAGTACACCCCTCCTGCTTAAGCTCCATGAACCATCTCCTCATCTCAGATTGCCTGGCTAGGAGGAAGTATTTCCCCTCAAATCTCTCCCAAAACTCGACAATAGTGAGGTTATCTCTCTCTGCAGCTGTCATAACTATCTCCCACCACTAAAGAGCGCCCCCTAGCATCTGCTTCTGAATCGGTGTGCACTCAACCATCCGTAAGTGCCTCTCAATATCCTTCTTCCACCAACTCGCCACTAATATATCAGAACCACCTGCGAACTCTGGAGGTTGGCCCTTAACAAAGGCCTCCCTCGCTCTGTCCTATATATAACCTTGTTCCTGTGCTGGTATAGCCACCTGTTGTGGTGGGAGTGGCTGTTGAGGGTCCTGTGGCAGTGGAAAGTGCTGAAGCATGGCTGCCATAGCCGTAGAGACTTCCTGGGACACGATGGTGGCTATTTCAGCGTGTGTAATCAATTGTTGGGCATATAGGACCTGTGGCGACTTTCGTGGCTCCGGGTGGGCCTCCTCCTCGTCAATAGGTGGGACTACTCGCCTAGGTATGCCCCTGTATTTGTTAGTTCATCTGAAAGCAAACAAGGTTTGAGTCAGTACCAACATGAGAATATAATGAACCCAAAGTATAGGCTCTACATATCAAAGAACGCAAAGCAGAATGTAATGAGTGCAATACAGATCTTAAGGACACTAGAACCGTGCTCTGATACCAACTGTAACAACTCCTATTTTCTTACGTAAAGGATGGAGCGGCACGATATGCCTAAGATAGGTCTTGTGATTAGGCATAAATTCTTCCCAATTTATCCCTTAATTTGGTTACTTTTAGCACCTCGAACAACGTAATCGAGTTGACTTTATCTCATAATCTTGATACTGACTTATCCTAACGAGTACACCGAGTTTATGGTACTTCATATTGCTTTTATAGGTATTTGATGTCAAGAAACGAAAGAAGGAGATCGAAAGAATAAAGAAAGAAAAGAAGGAAAGTCAAAAGGGCAAAAGCATAAATTCTATCCGGAATTCGGATGAGGAACCTAAAAATAAGTTGAAGATATCACACTCATAAGCACATAGGAAGAAATGACACTTCAATCAGAATCTCGAAACAAAAGATATGAGCAGTCAAAGTTGAGAAAGAAAGTCAAATAGGCAGACCGGTCTGCCCTTACCCCGGACCGGTCCGCTGTGCCATACTCCAGAAGACCCCGGATCGAAAGCAAACCGAAGAAGGGTGAAAAATAAAAGAACCGATCTGCCCCGGACCGGTCCGCCAGAAAATAAAACGAACCAATCCGCATGGGAGGCAGATCGGTCCAGCCATCGAGATTCTCAAATCTTATCTTCTCCTAAAAAGAGTCCTAGTGCAGCTGAAACTCCTGAATTGTTATAGGGTATAAAAACCCGTTTTATTATCATTATTTGCACGGATAATTTTAGCTAATTTTCCATTCTTTTTCAGAAACCCTAGTTTAGATACAATTTACAGTTCCAATTCCAATAGTTGAAGATTATTCAGAAGCTCTTTGATTACAAGTTTTATTAATTGCTGCTGTTACTGCTGTGATGATATTAGTGAGTTATTTCTTCTCTTCAATTCTGTTCTACATCAATTTAAAAGTTTTCCTTAGATTAATCATGGTTTTCTGCAAATCAAACATTATTTTCATTACTTTCAGCATGCTAGGCTAGATTTTCTAAGGCCGGGATACATGAACCCAGCCTGATGTGTTAGTTGCATGTGTATAACATTAATCCTCTGAATTTAGTGATTGATTAAGACCTTATTGCATAGGAACACAACAATTGTAGATTTTTATATCTCGTTTGCCTATGGGTAACCGGGATGATTTAGAATGCAATTCGAGTGTCACTATCGCAATATCGATTTACTCGTCCTCAGATTAAGTATGACGCGGGCTTGAACCTTGTATACGTAATGCTTGGGAGAAGTAAATTCTGGGTCAAATTTACGATTAGTATTATAACTGCAATACACTAGGGTTGGGGGATTGTATTCCCGTCCTGTTTTTATCATACATAGTTTAAAGTTTTAAATCAGTTTTCATTAGCAGTTTAGGTAATTTAGTATAATTTCATCTTTTCATAATTTCACAATTGCATTTAGTTTAATCAATTCCAAAACCAAAACATTTTTTTCCTTTCTTTTTAGAGTCAAAGTTAAGATTCTTCCGTCTTTTCCTGTTGTCACAACTTTGTTGTCTTAGTTCCCTGAGGAGCGATACCCAACTTATCGGATTATTACTTGAGCGACAGGCTTGCACTTGAGCCTAGAGTGAATGCATTTCTGAGACATATTCTTAGTCGCGTCAAGTTTTTAGCGCCGTTGCCGGGGAACTAGGTAGACTTAGGATTAGATCGAGTCAATCTAAAGCTTTGACCAAAAATTTCAAAAAAATCCAAAAACATAAAAAATTCAAAAAAAGCACAAAAATATTCACCACCATATCTCATAAGCTTTTAATGCAAAATTCTGAACTCACTCCCACACCCCACAATACTCCAACCAGCATTCACGAAAATCCAATAGTTGAGTACAACCCCGATAGCCCTCACACTCCAAGCGCTCCACAGTTCTGGATCCCACCTCCCACACCGTCACACTCAATCTCAAACAACACTCCATTTTCCTTCTTAGGACACACCTCCGAGCACACTTCGAGCACACCAAGTGAGAGCACCTAGTCGTTAAGTGAGAGAGAGATGTCACAACACAGTAATGCACCTGCCGGTGAGGAAGAGGCCTCGTACCGCCCGCTGAGAGAATTTTTATATCCCGAACGCACTGTCACTCCAGGATGCATTATACTCCCGTATAATGCCGGGCAATTTTGCTTTAAAAATGGGATGATCCAGATGTTACCACATTACCATGGTATAGATTCCGAAAAGCCATATCTCCATATATGGGAATTTGAGGATGTGTGCGATACTCTCAATGATCAAACTTGCACACAATAGGTGATCCACCTCAAACTTTTCCCCTTCTCGCTCAAAGATAAAGCTAAGACCTGGCTATGGTCTTTACCTCCAATCTCGATTCCATCTTGGAACAAGTTGCAATCGAGATTTCTCAAGAAATTCTTCCCACCACATCGAACAATCTCTATGAAGGCTCAAATTCAAGCGTTCAGACAATCTAAAAAAGATCCAATTCATCGATATTACGAGCGTTTCAATGAGTTAGTTACTTCATGCCCCCATCATGGATTTGATTCAGCGCAAATCATCTCTTTTCTCTATAATGGGCTGAATCTTAACTCCAAGCAACTTGTTGAAATCATGGGAAGTGGTCCCTTTGTTGACTTAGATGCCCACGATGCTGAGCTTCACCTAAGGTATGTCGCCAAGACTACCCAATCTTGGGATACATCTGACCCTAATGCTCAAAATCGAAATCGTCAAGTGACCACCACTCCGTCAGCGTCTGACCTATTTCATGTAGAAAAGAGTTCTATAGCGGACAGTCGGATCGATATTCTTGAGAAAGACGTGCGAGACCTACATGGGATATGTGGAAGAGGACCAACTGGATCCCTATAAAATCCCGTTGAAAAGGTGTGTGCAATTTGTGAGGCGGGTCATTCAACTGAGGAATGCCCGACTATACCCGCCTACAAAGTGATGCTTCAGGAACAAGTTAATGGTATAGGAGGTTTTAAGGGTAATTTCGATGCACTGCACGGGAATTCTTACAACCCTTCATGGAAAAACCATCCTGGTTTTAGCTATGGGCAACAACACGTTGCGATGAACCCTACTTCCCATGTTTCCCCTCCTCCACCACAACACTTTCAACAAGACCCACACATGCAAGGACATGTGCAAGCACCACCACCTCAAGGATCTTATATCCCGCCACTACGGAGAATTCTCGAGGATACCATGAATCAATTTATCACTAGCCAGACTACAACCAATGCTAAATATGATTGTCTGATTAGCGACATAAATGCAAATCTATCAAAAATACAATCCTCGTTGAGTGTCCAAGAGAAGGGAAAGTTTCTTGCCCAAGGATAAAGACCTCCCCAAGGTCAAACTAGTGTTAGCTCCACTTCTACTGAATATCAGGAGAAATGTCAAGTTATGATCACTCTTCGTAGTGGGAGAGTCGTTGATTTATCACCTCTCCCACACGATATAACGAAAGATAAGGAGATTTCGCCCGGCACGAAAGAGGCCGAAGATGTCCCCTTAAATGAGAGTGATAAAGAAGACGCTAGTGAGCCCGAGGTAGTAGTGAAACCACCCTCCACGGCACCGTTTCCTGAAAGGTTGATTCCTTCCCATAAAGAAAACCCACGTGAAGACGTGCTAGAAGTGCTAAAACAAGTAAAGCTGAATTTACCTTTCCTTGATGCCATTAAGCAAATTCCAGCTTATGCTAAAGTCATCAAAGACTTATTGACGATAAAGAGAAAGATTAAGGTAAAGAAGAATGTCTTTCTAACCCAGAACGTGAGCTCCATTCTACTAAATGATCTCCCGCCTAAATTCAAAGATCCCGGTGCACCCACCATTTCCTGCATCATTGGAGAAAACAAAATTGAAAAAGCCTTACTTAATTTGGGAGCAAGTGTAAATATCCTCCCTTACTCCATCTATAGGCAACTTGATTTGGGCGACCTCAAGCCCACAAAGGTCACTTTCCAATTAGTGGATCGAACAGTGAAGATCCCAAGAGGCATAGTCGAGGACGTGATCGTCCAAGTTGACACTTTCTACTTCCCGATAGATTTTGTCATTTGGGACACGGAGCCCTCCTTCAACTCGAGCAACTATGTTCCCATCATCCTTGGGCGCCCTTTCTTAGCTACGGCTAATGCAATCATCAATACTCGGAATGGGCAAATGCAACTCACCTTTGGGAACATGACCTTGGAAACCAACATCTTCCACATAGACCAACATACGGGGGAGGAAGATGATCTTCACGCGGTGAGATTCATAGATGAGATAGTAGAGGAGTACTTTGAGGAGAATTATTGCGGTGACGCCTTAGGGTCTTGTCTAGTGTCGATCCATAAGAGTGAGGGGATGTACACCGACTTTGAGAGGGAGGTTAGGGAGTTGAGAGAATTACTCGATGAGAGAGTGTCGGACGAGGATGTGAGAGATATTAATTGGGTTTCTAGATTCGAGGAATTACCACCGAGGGATACACGCATGGTTCCCTCCAGCGAAAAATTTCCAACCCTCGAATTGAAGAAACTCCCCTCCCATATTAAACATGCATACCTAGTAGAGGATGAAACATTTCCTGTTGTTGTCTCCTCTAGCTTAGACGACGAGCAGGAAGGTAAACTTTAAAAATTCTAAGGAAGCACCAAAGTGCTTTTGGTTGGTGCATTGCTGATTTGAAAGGGATAAGTCCTTTGATTTGCACTCACAAAATCCATCTCGAAGAGGATCTCAAGCCCTCAAGAGAAATGCAAAGAAGGCTAAATCCCAACATGAAAGAAGTAGTGAGAACTGAGATTATCAAGTTATTGGATGCCGGTATTATCTACCCAATCTCGGATAGCAAGTGGGTGAGCCCCATTCAAGTCGTCCCGAAGAAGTCGGGCATGATAGTGATTGAGAATGCTAAGGGCGAGCTAGTTCCCCAACATTCCACCACCGGGTGGCACGTTTGCATTGATTATCAAAAACTCAATGCGGGAACTAGGAAATACCATTTCCCCTTACCATTAATTGATCAAATGCTTGAGAGAGTAGCGGGCCACACGTACTATTTCTTCTTTTATGGTTATTCCAGATATAACCAGATTGAGGTAGATGTACTTGACTAGGAGAAAACAACTTTCACTTATCCATTTGGTACGTTTGCCTACATACGTATGCCATTCGGCTTGCGTAATGCACCCACGACCTTTCAAAGGTGTATATTGAGCCTATTTAGCGACATGGTCGAGAGAGGACTCGAAGTGTTCATGGACGATTTCATCATTTTTGGCACCTCTTTCGATCATTATCGAGAGAAACTGGAACAAGTACTTGCCCGGTGTGTGGAAAAGAACTTAGTGCTGAATTGGGAGAAATGCCATTTCATGGTCACCGAGGGAATAGTTCTTGGCCACATAGTATCATCCAAGGGAATAGAAGTCGATAGGGCAAAAATAGATGTCATAGCTGATCTTCCCCCACTAAAATTTCTTAAGGGCGTGCGCTCTTTCTTGGGCCACGCGGGGTTTTATTGAAGGTTCATTAAGGACTTTAGCGCCATCGCTAGACCCTTAAATAACCTACTCATGAAGAACACCCCATTCGAGTGGACGGAAGCGTGCCAAAGCTCTTTTGAAAAACTAAAAACCATGCTTGTGTCCTCTCCCATCATGCAAGTTCCGGATTGGTCTTTTCCATTCGAACTTATGTGTGATGCTAGTAATTATGCGATAGGGGCTGTTTTGGGCCAAAGAAAAGATAAGCAAGCTCATGTCATCTACTACGCTAGCCGGACTCTTACCGGACCACAACTCAATTACTCTACCACGGAGAAAGAGTTGCTAGCGGTAGTCTTTGCCCTGGATAAATTCCGATCATATCTTATTGGTTCTCCCATTACTTGTTTGACTGACCACGCGACATTGAAATACTTACTTGTAAAGAAAGATGCCAAGACGCGCCTCATAAGGTGGATCCTACTCCGACAAGAGTTCAATCTCTCCATTAAAGATAAGAAAGGAGTAGAAAACATTGTTGCCGTCCACTTATCATGGCTTTCGTCCGACGTACCTAGTGATCCCATACCCATAAATGAATACTTTCTGGATGAGCAATTTTTTGCTATCTTTTCTTTGCCCTGGTTTGCGGATATAGTAAACTATCTTGTCATGGGAATCGTCCCTCCCAACTGGACACCGCAAGATAAGAAGAGGTTTATACTTGGTCGCGTATGTTCTTCTATGACGATTCGTTCCTTTTTAAATATTGCGCCGACCAAATCATCCGACGATGTGTACCGGATGACGAGATCCCAAAAGTCATCCAGTTTTGTCATTCGAAAGCTTATGGAGGCCACTTTTCGACGAAAAAGACGACCGCTAAAATTCTGCAATGCGGCCTCTATTGGCCCATAATATTCGGGGATGTAAACGATGCTTGAAAATCTTGCAATAGGTGGCAACGGATGGGAGCCATTACTCGACGAGACATGATGCCTCTTACCCCCATACTCATCATTGAGATCTTCGACTGTTGGGGTATTAACTTCATGGGTCCCTTCCCCCCGTCCTTTGGTTTCCTATACATCCTTGTCACGGTAGACTAAGTTTCCAAATAGGTGGAAGCTATATCTACCAAGACGAATGACAACAAAGTGGTGATAAAGTTCCTGCTGGAACACATACTTTCCCGCTTCGGTGCTTCGAAAGCGATAATCAGTGATAATGGCAAGCACTTTTGCAATAGGCCATTCACGATGCTCATGAGAAAGTATGGTGTCGTTCACAAGGTTGGAACGACTTATCACCCACAAACGAATGGGCAGGCCGAACTAGCAAATCGGGAAATCAAGAACATTCTTGAAAAGACCATTAATCCTACCCGGAAAGATTGGTCACATAGATTAAACGATTCGCTATGGGCCTATCGCACCGCATATAAAAATTAACTCGGCATGTCCCCTTTACGCTTTGTGTATGGAAAACCTTACCATCTTCCCCATGAAATTAGAGCACAAAGCGTATTGGGAAATTAAGCAATTGAATTATGCCATGGGTAAGGCCGGTGAAGCCCGCAAGCTTCAATTGAATGAGTTAGAAGAACTACGCAATGATGCGTATGAGAATGCTAAAATTTCCAAAGAAAGGATGAAACTCGCACACGATAACATCATTCGACGTAAAGAGTTTCTTCCCGGGAAAAAAGTTCTTCTCTATAACTCTCGGCTTCATCTCTTTCCGGGCAAGTTGCGGTCACGTTGGTCTGGCCCGTTCGTTATGAAGAATGTTTTCCCCTATAGAGCTGTTGAATTAGACAATTTAAAAGGGGGAAATACATTCAAAGTGAATGGACAACGCCTAAAGCCATATCTAGAGGCATGTGTGGAAGAAGTCAACACCATCTGGTTGTCGAACCCCGTTTACGGGGTAGAGTGAGCTGTTACAGCGAGGTTGTCGCACCCCCGACGCGTATGGGGTGAGAGTCGTGTGTGTAGTGAGAGTCGTGTGTTTAGTGAGCGTCGATAGGATTAGGGTACATTTGGGAAAGAGCATTCGCATGTTCGGGAATATTGAGTCAAATAGCGTTGACCATTGGTATCGAGAGGTAATGGACCAAAATTGATCAGGAGTATGTCGTGAAAGTATAAATTTTCGGAGAAGAGCGTTCGAAACCAAGTTAGGGGAAAAATCCAGCCCAAAAACCCTGGGCCGTACAGGTTCCTTTATTTTAGGGACGGATCGGTCCACCCCGGACCGATTCCTTTAATTTTTAAGTGGACCGGTCCGCTAGTCAGATTTGCCTGAATTTTAAAAGATCGGACCGGTCCGCCCCTACCCCGGACCGGTTCGCCTTCTGCAGATCTATTTTTAACCCTTCCCAAGGTTCACCCCCTTCTCCCCAATCCTCTTCATTCCCTCCAATTCGTCTCCCCAACTCCCAACCCTACCCTTTCCCTCCCAAATTCACCCCCTTTTCCCTCCAAATCCAACCCCTACACCTACCCCTTCACCTATAAATACACACCCATACCCTCCCTTTACCTCCACACCTTTAACCAAACTCCTCTCTTCTCCCTCCCTAGTTTTCCCAAGAAAAAATCTCTCTTGTTCTCATGTCCCAACGCGCTTCCCCCACCAAGTACGACTCCACTGACATCCTCCCCTCTGATCATGGAGAATTCCGCTCCCGCCAAGAGGAGCGATGGTGCCATCGGTTCTTCGGTCTGGATCGCAAACTCCATATGGAGCGCGCTGTCCAATGGACCGGGATGCCCAACTCCATCACCGCCCTATTTATGGCTAGGGGTTAGTACCGATTCCTCAACAAACCCTATAAAGCGGTTTGGGCAACCGAAGTCCGATCCTTTTATGGTACCCTTGTTCGGACGGGCCAATTCGAGGCCCAAGCTTACGTGGATGGGAATGTCATCCCATTTTCATTGGCTCATCTCACAGCCAAGTTGGCCGAGTACGATGTTTCGGACGTTCAAGAATTCACCTATCCATGAAACGTCCCCCCGGTCGCCAAAGACGTGATCATGGAACGCATTGCACCAGATGTGGCTTGGACGGGGCAAACCGTCGCCGTTGGAGGCCTTAACGAGAAGGCGTGCCTCATTTTTCAGATTGTGTGCGCCAACATATTGCAAACATCCAACGATTCCGCCATGCGGCCCCGGCAAGCCACTTTAACCTATCACCTCTTTGACCCCCACACTTCCATCCACTTGGACCGCACCTTATACGCCGATATCATCAACGTGTCCTTGGATGAGAAGGGTGCTGCCCCACTTCCCTATGCACGATTGATTACCTCCATCCTCAAGGATGCTGTCATAGCGGCGCCGCTCGATCATACTCGCATTACCGGTCCTTTTGGACAAGGGACTCTCACTAAGAGAGCCAAACAGCTAGCTGTCCTACAGGCACGGCAAGGTGGTGATAGTGAAGAAGAGGCTGCCTCGCGCGAGAGAGAAGAGGAAGAAGAGGCAGCCGGTGCAGATGTCGAAATAGGGGATGTTTGTCTGGATGAAGAGTCAGCAGACGAAGAGGACGACCCGAATTTTTAGTGGGCGGGTAGCGACCTCACCAACCGAATGGCGGCACTCGAGACGAACTTCGGCAACTTTTTGACCGATTACCGTCGCGATACTAGCTTGATACTCCATTTCCAAGCGAACATATATCGACGCCAAGGGGATCCTAATGAGCCACTGCCACCCTATTTCTATGACCCCTATGGCCCCGATGCTCCTGGTTCCTCCCAACCCCTGCCCCAGTGAAGTTTGACGTGGTTATGACAATTTTTATTTATTTTTCCTCTTCACATGTTTGTATGCCTTTCCTTGTAATCATACCACAGTCTTATTTGCTATAAAATCTGCATTTTTCTCCATTTATTTTTTTATTTATCGCACTTATTATTTTGCCTTGTTTAGATTTTAGTCCTTTTTGCTTGAGGACAATGCAAAAGTCTAAGTTTTGGGGGGTCACAAGTGGGTATTTCTAAAACTTCACAAATTTTCAAAAATGCCCAGAAATTTCCAAAAAAATCATAAAATTTTGAAAAATCCAAAAATATTTTTGTTCAAAATAAATAAAAATTGGAATTCAAAATTTTCAAAAATATCATTAAAAGTCGGTTTAAAGTCTCAAGTTGTAAAATTCAACACACACAAAGCCGAAATTGACTAAAGATGGAAATTGAGCAAAAATTGACAACTTAACGAATAAGTGTGGAGATTAATAAACCCGGTGAGATTCGAGCCTATCACTTTTTGTGAGTTTTTAAATCAATCCGAGTTAATTGTTAACTCAAAGTTCTTTTCAGCGCCTAAAACGTCGTCGAGGATCTCAATCCTTTCATTTTGATCGGTTATGAAAAATGTGTGTAATATTGCTTTAAAAAATGTGCCAAAAGTGATCTCTAAACTTAAATTCATCTCGAAACGCATATGGTAATGCAATTGGTATTATGGACAGTGAAGTAGGCCCTCGTTTGTCACCCAAAAATATTGGCCAGAAAAAGTAGCAAAAAATCACCCTTTTTGCAAACCAAATTGAGCCGAATAAATTTTTCCTTTTGTTTGACAACCCGAAAAACCCAAAGCCCGGAATTGCGAAAAATGGAAAAATTCAGAATTTAGTCCAAAAAATGCATAAAAAGGGGGCAAGAAAAAATAGATATGCTCAACAAAAATAGCAGGAAAAGAAAAGAAGTGAAAAATAGAAAAAATAGAGAAAAAGAAGAAAAAATGAGCAATAGCCTGGAAAAAGCACAAATGGACATCATAAATGACTTTTCCAATTCCAATCTTTCCTACCATTTTCATTTTACCCAATATACCTTAAAACCCGAAAAAGTCCTAACCGAGTCCAAATTGCGAAGTTGATTATCGCGTGGAGAGATAAGACACCAAAAGATAATATAAGAGATTAAATACACGAAAAAGAGGCAATGTTTCCATTTTTGAAACCGTAACCCATTGATGAGATCCATTTACTATAAAATTTCCATTTTTCTTATTGTATGTGTGACTTTGCGTCCATTACACTTACTCTTTTATCATGCATTCCGAGAGAATGGCCATATTCCGATTGATTCATTTGAGAGAGCATTCCGTGAGAATTTGAAATCAAAGCGAATTTTTGGGTAAGTAACGTAATGATCAATCAGTGGAAATTGGCGGTTATATTTTCGGCTTCGCACACACGCACTATGATTTGAGACTATTGAACATGACTTGATGATTATTTTTTGAGAAAGTTTGAATTATATAATTTTTAGGTATTTTGAATTTTTATTTGAGTCGAATATTGTGGGTAAATTCACTGCAAACCCTCACGAGACACAACTCGTCCTACTAGGGTAACCTAGGGGTTTAAAGGCTTGTTGCACATGCTAAATGCAATCGCTTGCCCGCGAAAAAGGTATTCTATACTAATAAAATGTTTTTCAGGAGTTGAGCCTTTCTAGGATTCTTTTACATTGCTCGGGACGCGCAAAGTTCTAAGTTAGGGGGTTTGATTAGGCATAAATTCTTCCCAATTTATCCCTTAATTTAGTTACTTTTAGCACCTCGAACAACGTAATCGAGTTGACTTTATCTCATAATCTTGCTACTGACTTATCCTAACGAGTACACCGAGTTTCTGGTATTTCGTATTGCTTTTACAGGTATTTGATGTCAAGAAACGAAAGAAGGAGACCGGAAGAATAAAGAAAGAAAAGAAGGAAAGTCAAAAGTGCAAAAGCATAAATTCTATCCGAAATTCTTATGAGGTACCTAAAGAGAAGTTGAAGATATCACACTCATAAGCACATAGGAAGAAACGACACCTCAATCGAAATCCCAAAACAAAAGATATGAGTAGTCGAAGTTGAGAAAGAAAGTCAAACAGGCAGACCATTCCGCCCCTACCCCGGACCCGTCCGCTGTGCCATACTCCAGAAGACCCCAGATTGAAAGCAAACCGAAGAAGGGTGAAAAATAAAAGAACCGGTCCACCCCGACAGGTTCGCTAGAAAATAAAATGAACCGATCCGCATGGGAGGCAGACAGGTCCGGCCATCGAGATTCTCAAATCTTATCTTCTCCTGAAAAGAGTCCTAGTGCAGCTGAAACTCCTGAATTCCTATAGGGTATAAAAACCCGTTTTATTATCATTATTTGCACGAAGAATTTTAGCTAATTTACCATTCTTTTTTAGAAACCCTAGTTTAGATACAATTTATAGTTTTAATTCCAATAGTTGAAGATTATTCAGAAGCTCTTTGATTACAAGTTTTATTAATTGCTGTTGTTACTGCTGTGGTGAGACTAGTGAGTTATTTCTTCTCTTCAATTCTGTTCTACATCAATTTAAAAGTTTTCCTTAGATTAATTATGATTTTCTACAAATCAAACATTGTTTTTATTACTTTCAGCATGCTAGGCTAGATTTTCTAAGGTCGGGATACATGAACCCAGCCTAATGTGTTAGTTGCATGTGTATAACATTAATCCTCTGAATTTAGTGATTGATTACGACCGTATTGCGTAGGAACACAACAATTGTAGATCTTTATATCTCGTTTGCCTCTGGGTAACTGGGATGATTTATAATGCAATTCGAGTGTCACTATCGCAATACCGATTTACTCATCCTCAGATTAAGTATGACGCGGGTTTGAACCTCGTATACGTAAGGCTTGGGAGTACTAAATTTTGGGTCAAATTAATCAGTTAAATTTACGATTCGTATTATAACTGCAATACACTAGGGTTGGGGGATTGTATTCCCGTCCTGTTTTTATCATACATAGTTTAAAGTTTTAAATCAGTTTTCATTAGCAGTTTAGGTAATTTAGTATAATTTCATCTTTTCATAATTTCACAATTGCATTTAGTTTAATCAATTCCAAAACCAAAACATTTTTTTCCTTTCTTTTTAGAGTCAAAGTTAAGATTCCTCCATCTTTTCCCGTCGTTACAACTTCATTGTCTTAGTTCCCTGAGGATCGATACCCGACTTATCGGATTATTACTTGAGCGACAGGCTTGCACTTGAGCCTAGAGTGAACGCATTTATAACACCTCATGTTTTTATTAACAATTTTTTATTAATTAATGTTGATACCAAAATTAATATGCTGATGTGGACGAATAATACGAAGACACGTGTCAATCTACGTGGCACAATAGCAGCGAGGAAGATCATTTCCCGACCAGCCATGTTTCTTTCCGAGCAACAAGAATACACCGAGGAACTCTATCACACCGAGGAACTCTATTACACCGAGGAACTCTATCACACCGAGGAACTCTATCACACCGAGGAACTCCAACGCACCGAGGTACTCTAATGTTCCGAGGAACTCCCGATCAGCAAACAGCTATGGCGGTCCGAGCTGCATCTCGGTCGTATCATTAATTGCCAGATAATCAACAGCTCAGATATTCATTGAATGCTTATATTCTTGGCACGCACTCTGCATTAAATGTATTACCCTTTCATACGTATGTCATTTAATGTATCGAACCTTTCATGTACAGCCTCAAGGCTATAAATACCATGTATCATCCTCATTCAAGGGGACCGGAATTTCTTGAGAGAACTTGTAATCAAGAATTCCATAAACACTCAGCAATAACATAACAGTGGACGTAGGCTTTATTCCTAGCCGAACCACTTTAAAAATCTTTGTCTTATTTATTTATCTGTGATTGAATAATTAGAGCAATCTAGTTTTTTACATCAACAGATTGGCGCCGTCTGTGGGAAACGACTGTTATTATCGTTTTTCATAAAAATCATTTATCACCAATGGCTGATAATCCAGAATCCAGTAATCGAAATATTGGAAATACTGGAAATCTTCCAAATCCATCTGCATCCCCAGATCTGGCTGGGATTATGACGAATCTGGCTCAAGGACAAACCGCCATGCAAGAATCCATGAGGCGACTCATTCAAACTCTTCAGGGCGGTGCACCTACCTATTCAGGGCAAAGAAGTGATCATAGGCAATCGCAATCTAGACGCACTGGATCATATCGCAATGAGGAGTCTAATGATTTTTCTTATCAACCTGGGCGAACTTCATCAATACGGGTTTCGGATACAGATCAACGTATCACTCTCTCTCCGGAGAGAACTAGCGCTTTGGAGAGGTTAAGTAGAGTATCTCCTTTCAGTCGGTTAGGACCAAGGAGGAACATGAGTCCACCTAGGGCTCCATCAAGAAGTTTTCGACCACCACCAGGTTTGAGAGAAGGATCTGCGCAATCGCGACCAACCACTCGTCGAGATAAATCTCAGGAAGCTACGTCAGAGCAATCAGTTGCTCGGACTAAACGGCCCGAGGAAGGGAATGAAGCATGGAAAGGTTCCATTCAACGATTGGAGGATAGACTGGGAGAAATGGCTAAGGCAAGAAATCCCTTACAGAGAACTTTTGTTCAAGGAACACCTTTTGTGCAAGCCATTGTGGATTTCCCTACGCCGTCGAAATTCAAAGCACCCGTAGTGACTCCCAAGTACGATGGAAAGACAGATCCCGTACTTCATATAGAACAATACCAAGCTGCTGCTGATATCTACGCTGTCCCCGACGAGATGAGGTGTAGAGCATTCTCGGGAACTCTTACTGGATCTGCACAGATATGGTACAATAATCTTCCTCGGGGTAAGATTTCAACTTTTGTTCAGTTAGCCGAGTTGTTTATTGGCAATTTTTGTTTTGGAGCAAAGCCGGTAAAGCGAGTAGCACACTTGTTAAGTGTTAGACAGAAATCAGGTGAAAGTACTAGAGATTACATAACTCGTTTCAATAACGAAAAGTTGGAAGTCATAGATTATGAAGAAAAGACAGCAATCACTGCTTTGATGAGTGGTTTGCTGCCTAACAAGCTGTATTACACTTTGGCTAAAGATCCACCTAAAAATATGTCGGAGTTGATGGCAAAGGCGGCCAAAATCATGAATGCCGAGGAGGCTATGGCTGCGAAGAAGAGTATGGATAAAGAAGTTAAAGTGGAGGTCGACAATTCTAAGAAGAAAGATCAGAAAAGTAATGGTGGTGACAAATATTCCAAGAATAACATGATGAAGTTGGAAGCCCTAAAGAAGTATGATAATTATACTCCATTGAAAGTGGGTATTAATCATGTTTTGGAAGAAATCAGGAATAACGAGGAAATCAAATGGCCAGAGAAACTGAAGACAGATCCCGACATGAGGAATAAGACCAAATATTGCGAATTTCACAAAGATCATGGCCATATGACCAAAAATTGTATAGCCCTTCAGAACGAGATTGAAACACTCATCCGAAGAGGAAAATTATCAAAGTACGTAGATCGCAGGAGTGAGAGGAAGAATGATGATAGAACTAGAGAAAGATCTAGATCTCCTCGTCGTGCAGAGGAGAAAAAGAGGAGGGACCATGAAGAGGATCCAGATGATGACCCCGATCTTCCCAAGAAGCCAAGGAAACCTGAACGAGAGGTATTTTCCATACGTTTTGGGTCATTTGATTGTAATGTTATTACAGGAGGAGATGCAGGAGGAGGAGACCTTACTGCAGAAAGAAAAGCTTATCTCGGAGAGGCTCAAGCTTGTTCATACATTCAGCGAATAAACCTGGCCGAGGATGATCGTCCGAGGAAAGTAAACAAAGAGAAGCTAGTGATTGGTTTTTCAAAAAACGACCTGGCAGGTGTTCTCTACCCTCATGATGATCCGCTGGTGATCAAAATGAGGATGAAGGATGTGGTCATTTCAAGGGTGTTAGTAGACAATGGTAGTTCAGCAGACATCATGTATTATTCATGCTTTGATAGCTTGAATTTAAAATTATCTCAGTTAGAACCTTATCACAGACCCCTTCTGGGTTTTGCTGGCGAGAAAGTTTTTCCACTTGGGACGATCAAGTTGGATATACTCATTGGAACTTGGCCTGCTTGTCGAACGGAAAGAATACGCTTTTTTGTAATGGATAAGAATGTGCAGTCCGCCTACAACATCATCATGGGAAGAGTTGGATTGAAGAAGTTCGAAGCAGTTCCATCTACAGTTCATCAATGTTTGAAATTCCCAACGAATTTTGGAGTAGGAATTATGAAAGGTGATCAAAAAGTAGCTCGGGAATGCTATTATTCGTCGGCCGAGCAAGAGGAACTTGAAGAGTTACAGAAAAAGACTACTACTTACCAAGTGGAGGAAAGCACAGAAATTGAAACTCTTGACCCTAGGGATGAATCTCAACTCGTAAAAGGACAGATTGTGGAATCTACAGAAATTGTTATCCTGGACGACGAGCATCCTGAACGAATAACTCAGATAGGGTCGTCGTTGGATTTTTCAATAAAACAGGAGTTGATAACTTTCTTGAGAAACAGGAAGAATACTTTTGCTTGGAGTCATGAAGACATGCCAGGAATAGATCCAAACTTCTTATGTCATGAACTCAATGTGAATAAGGAGATCAAACCTGTGAAGCAAAGAAGAAGAGTGTTTAGTCCCGAGAAGAACCAGGCCATACAAGAGGAGGTCGAGAAACTCCAGAAAGCCCAATTCATTGAAGACGTGAAATATCCAGATTGGTTGGCGAATGTGGTGATGGTAAAGAAGAAGAACAACAAGTGGAGAATGTGTGTTGATTTTACTGATCTCAACAAAGCATGTCCAAAAGATCATTTTCCATTGCCCAGAATTGATCAACTAGTGGATGCTACTTCGGGACACGAGCTACTCAGCTTCATGGATGCTTATTCTGGCTACAACCAAATCAAAATGAAACCTGAAGACAGGGAAAGTACTTCTTTTATTACCCCAAGGGGAACTTATTGTTATAATGTTATGCCTTTTGGTTTAAAAAATGCAGGTGCAACATATCAGCGGTTGATGAACAAGGTATTCACCGAACAAATCAGCCGCAATATGGAGGTCTATGTCGACGACATGCTCACCAAAAGCAAGAGAGTTGCAGATCATTTGGTTGACTTGAGTCAAACTTTTGATCAACTGGATAAATACCAGATGAAGCTTAACCCGACGAAATGTACCTTTGGAGTACGAGAAGGAATGTTCCTCGGATACATCGTCAACCAACGAGGTATTGAGGCAAATCCAGAAAAGATCAAAGCTCTTTTAGGGCTGCGATCCCCGATGACGAAGAAAGAAGTGCAAAGTCTTACCGGACGAGTTGCAGCACTCAACAGATTTGTATCCCGAGCAACTGATAAATGCCTCCCATTCTTCAAAACGCTACGAAAAAGTTTTGAGTGGACTGATGAATGTGAGAAAGCCTTTCAAGGTCTGAAGAAGTATTTGGGAGCCCCACCATTGTTGTCTAGGCCAATAAGTGGAGAGAAGCTGTACTTGTATTTGGCAGTATCAGAAAATGCAGTTAGCTCGGCGTTGATCAGATTGGAGAATGGAGTCCAGAAGCCAATTTATTATACAAGCAAGGCCTTCCGAGGTGCGGAAATCAGATACCCAAAGCTGGAAAAATTGGCACTGGCATTAATTGAAGCAAGTAGAAGAATGAGACCATACTTCCAGGCCCATACCATCATTGTGTATACCGACATGCCGTTAAGACAAGCCCTTCACAAGCCAGAAAAATCAGGAAGATTGATGTATTGGGCAATAGAACTCGGTGAATATGATATTGTGTATGAACCCAGATCATCGTTGAAAGGGCAAGCCGTGGCAGATTTTATAGCAGAGTTCACATACCCTGATACCCCCGAGGAGCAAAAGATGCTTGCTGACCTACCTGTGGACGATACAGGATCGACAGACACAGATCCAAACCAACCAAGGTTGGTAAAAGGACTTGTGGATGTAGAAAAATCATCATATTTAAATCCCGACCAACTCCGGTTGGTGGAAGGGCACGAACAAATGATCGACGAGGAACGAAGGATACCCGGGGATGATGAAAGAAAACAGATGATATTTCACCGAGGAACTCTAACAGATAAGAAATTTGAAGACGAGTTACATACATGGAGATTATATGTAGATGGATCATCTTGCACGGCTGGTTGTGGAGCAGGGATTGTTTTAAATTCTCCAGATGATATTGACATGGAGTACGCCTTGAGATTCCAATTCAAAGCTTCCAATAATGAAGCTGAATATGAGGCTATGATAGCAGGTTTTCATTTGGCGAAAGTTATGGAGGCACGTCAAGTAATTGTTTTCAGTGATTCTCAGTTAATTGTGAATCAAATGATGGGAATATATGCAGTGAAGGGAGAGTTAATGGTGAAGTACCATGCAAAAGTGATGGAATTGTTGAAAGAATTTGATGCTATTCAATTGGTGAGGATACCGAGAATGGAGAATGCCAGAGCAGACGCATTGGCCCGACTAGCGTCAGCTACGCGCACCGAGCTGCGAAGAACAATACCAATTGAAGTATTAGAAAGTCGGAGCATAGAATAAGATCTGACGATGAAGATTATTACCCTTGATTTAGGACCATCTTGGATGGATCCTATCAGAGCATACATTGAAGAAGGAGTACTACCGGAGGACAAACTAGCGTCCAAGAAATTGAAGTATAAAGTTGCTCGGTATGTGTTAACTAATGGTGTTTTGTATAGACGAGGAATTATGGCAGGTTTGCAGAGATGTGTGCATCCATCAGAAGTCAAAGAATTGATTGAAGAAATCCATGAAGGATCTTGTGGAGCTCATGTAGCAGGTCGGACCCTACTGCAAAGGGTGATGACACAGGGATACTATTGGCCGACGATGAGAGCTGATTGTATAGCTTATGCTAAGAAGTGTGACAAGTGCCAACGTTTTTCTTCCATCCGAAGAACTCCACAGGCATTGTTGACACCCATAACATCACCTTGGCCATTTGCCATGTGGGGGATTGATCTGGTTGGACCACTGCCGACGACCCGAGGAAGGTTCAAGTATCTCGTCGTGGCAGTAGACTATTTTACTAAGTGGGTGGAAGCTGAACCACTAATTGATATGACGTACGAGAAGGTGTATCAGTTCATATGGAAGAATATCATTTGTCGATATGGTCTCCCCCACGCTTTCATCACAGACCATGGAACACAATTTGATAATGAAGAATTTGCTGCCTATTGTCATCAGTCAAACGTCTTGAAGTTTCATTCAGCACCAGGCCATCCCCAAAGCAATGGGCAGACTGAAGTGACGAATAGAACATTACTAAATGGGTTGAAGAAGAGGTTAAGTGAGGCTAAAGCAAATTGGATTAATGAGCTACAGTCAGTTTTGTGGGCTTACCGAACAACTCCCCGAGCAGCAACAGGAGAATCACCATATATGCTAGCATTTGGAAGTGAGGCTGTGATACCTGCCGAGTTGGGCCTACAACCACATAGGGTGTTAAATTTCAATTCTCCGATCAGTGATTTGATGAGAAGGATGGATTTAGATATGCTCGAGGAAGTCAGAGAAGAGGCAGCCATTAGGAATGCTGCTTATCAACAACGAACAGCTCTGTTTTACAACAAGAGGGTAAAGAAATGTGATTTAAAAGAAGGGGATTATGTGCTAAAGAAGGTCATTCAGAAGCAGAATAAACTAGAAGCAAACTGGCATGGACCTTACCGAGTTACAGAGGTTGTTCGACCAGGAACTTACAGAATAGTAACTCTAGAAGGAGAAGAATTTAAAAATGCATGGAATGCTGAACACCTGCGCAAGTATTATCAATGATGTCCAATGTAAAGCATTTCTCTCATTATGAATAAAACGAAGATGTTTCACCATTTTTCCTTCTGGATGAAAGTTTTCGAGGAATACTAGTGTAATACACTATACAACAAATACAGCTCTTCGGAGCAAAAGTGCTCTAAGGAGCCAACAAATACAGCTCTTCGGAGCAAAAGTGCTCTAAGGAGCCAACAAATGCAGCTCTTCGGAGCAAAAGTGCTCTAAGGAGCCAACCTCCTTTGGTTAGGAGGACAGCTCTTCGGAGCAAAAGTGCTCTAAGGAGCCAACCTCCTTTGGTTAGGAGGACAACTCTATTGAGCAAAAAGTGCTATAAGTAGCCAACCTCCTTTGGTTAGGAGGACATGCTCTACGGAGCCAAAAAAATGCTCTAAGGAGCCAAAAGCTTTAAGGAGCCAAAAAGTGTACACCAGCAGGATCAACCACGGTTGGTAAGATAAAAATATACTTTCATATTACAACTTATGTTAGTCGGGAGGTAATATTGTTACAATGAGTTCTTTGAAGAACAAAATGTTTAAAAAATACACCAAGTATAGTTGGTCGGGGATAAAAACCCAATAGCTGTAGTTGGTCGGCGAGGACAACTTATTGATCTTAGTTGGTCGGACGCAATTTTATAATCAAACCAAGTATAGCTCGTCGGAGCTGTATTTGGTCGACAAACATTATTCACCCACCTTGGTTGGTTGGAAACAGTTTGAACATTTTTCTCATTACTTTATTATTAAGTGATCGAGAAACATTACTAATACTTGTAACCTTTTATTAAGTTGCTTATTGAACAATAATACTGTTAGCTTTTTAATAGATACATAAATACATATGTACAAATATAAATGTGCTTGATAAAACAAAATTGGCAAACAGAAAATGAAAATCTTTTCATTAATCTGGAATAAATTACAAATTACAAAATTGTTACATGGACATTACTATTCTATTGGTTTTTTACCCTGTGCTTTAGAAACAGGTTCCTCGCCGGCAGGAGGGTCTTCTAGGCAAAGGGGAGAATTGATGAAATTAACATCTCTGAGCATTCTGACGTTCATAACAGAAGGTGTATCCAAAAGATGCTCAGGACGAGATAATTCAACTTGGGAGTGAAGGCTATAATCACCAAGATATTTCGAAATTAGACTGCGAGGAATGGAGCGAGCTGGAATCCATGCCATATCCAATTTGAAAGGTGGTACAGGCAGGTCTAATAACGATGGAGCATGATAGTCCCATAAAAAATGCCCTTGCTCCAACTTTAATACACCCAATGCATTTAACCATCCTTGCTTGTAACCTTCATTATTAGCATGTTCAATGCGAGCATCCAGATGAACGAGAGCTTCATTGTATCCTGCCATCCAGAATTCTCTTGGCTGTTTATGGAATTGGAAGGTTAATCTATCCAATTGTTCATGAAGGCTTTTGGCAAAGAGATCTTTGTTATGCAAGGCATATTTCGTTGATGCCAGCTGATCTTCCAGAGACAGATTTTTATTGGACATTTCAGTCAGAGCACGGTCTTTTACTTTCAACTGGAATGCTTGAGTTTCCAGAGTAGACTGAGTGCGAGCTTCCTCAACATTTTGGCTGACTCTTCCTCGCCCCCGAGAACCTCTTCCTCGTCCCCGAGCAGTTCCAGAAATAGCAGATCTTCTTAAGTCCTCCAGCTCTTGCCTCAGTTTGGCATTTTCGACTTCTAAGAACGAGAAGCCTTCATCAGTGACTGGTATTAATGCAGTAGAGGATGAAGCAGCAGATTCATACTGAGCTAATTTCTTCTGCAAATTGTTATTTTCTTGCTCCAGGATCTCAGCGATTTGTCTACAGGCTTCAATTTCACCTTTTAGGGTCCTCTCCCTGACGTCATACCCAGCAATGATCTTCTTGTGGCCTGTTTCTGAAGAGAGCTGCTGGTATCTATTTTCATAATCTTCATGTAATAAACCCATTGATTCGTTATGTTGATTTTGAAGATCCTTTAAGGAATCATGAAGCTCTTCAATCAACTCATAGTAAGCGACATTGTTGGCCACTGCTCGGTCGAGTAAAGCTTTCAAGTATTGATAAGCTTCAATAGCCTGCTCTGAAGCACCGTGACCAAGGATATCAACAATTTCCGATGTACTAAGATCTGTATGACCAGCCTTATAGTATTGATGACATTGCTGCATCAGCTCGGTATCATGAGAAGAGATCAATTCCATTCTAGCAACAAACTAATGACAAGAAAAAGACAACAATCAACAAAAACAAGTTATCAACAACAGAGATGAGCAAAGATATATTTTATTAGATCATCAAAAAGTTACATCGTTCGATTACAAGGAAATACAGAAAGACTACCGAACAACTTCACACCTTTTCCTTGTCCCCCAAGACTTTCTCGGGAGGCTGGGACGAGGAGCTCGGTTGCTCGGTGATAACTACAGCTTGATCGGTAGAAGTCTTCTCGGGAGGAGGAGGCATGGAGGAAATGTCCTCGGTGGCAGATGGTTGAGAGGCAGAAACTTGATCGCCCATAGCCATGGAAGATTCATCTGAAGCAGGTTCATCTTCTTCTTCTTCCACAATTGGTGGAGGAGGACCAGGGAGATGCCGTTGGAATAGCTCAGAATCATCTTGGACTTTTAGCTCTTGCAGAGCAGCTACCCAACCATCATAGAAGTATTTCAACTCCCCATATTGGACTTGGGACGTCATTGCAGCTATCCCTCTCTCCCATCCTTTCTCCCAACCAACACTGAAATGTTTCTTGATTGCAACTTTTCTCCTCGATTTCTCCGAGGAGAGCTTCACCTCCAGTTCCTCTTTCTTAACCTTAATATCTCGCAGAGTAGATATTTCTTCTTCTGCCTTCTTCAATTTATCATCAGATTCCTGATGTTTAACTTCCAAATCTTTAATTTTCTCCTCCAAATTCTTGGAGGTTTCAGCCATCTTCATCTTATCAGCCTCAGCCACAGCCAATTTTTTCTCCCAAACAGTTTTCTCCTCGATGTACTGTTGGTGAGATTCCTTCACAGATTGGGTTAAACCCAACAAAGCATCGTCAACATCGGACGAGGAAGTGGAAGCTTTAATAACTTGATCTTTCTTCACGATGGTATTGAAGCAGTTCACCAGCTGAAAGATAAGAAAAACAATAGAGTCAACACAAATACAAGCATTCAAGAAAAAGAAAGAAAGATCAAAGGTATGAGAAATTTACTGAAGAAAGATGGCGAGCAGCTAGGGACGTCAGTGTATCCCTAGGAATTTTTTCATCAACCCCGAGAACCTCGGGTATAACTGAGTTCGTTGAAGAACTCGGAAGAAGGATGTTTGAAACACTACTACCACCAGCGGGTAGAGAAGATGCAGTTCCAGCAAGATTAACTGAGGATGATTTCCTCAATCTCTTCAAAGGACGGTCAGCAGCATCAACCAAGGAAGAAGTCTTGGTCGGAGAGATGACAATTACATCAGCAGGAGCATTTTTCTTGCTCGGGGCCACTGGGGGCTTCTCGGCAATTTTGGAGGAACCAGCATCTACTTTTTTAGTCCCCTCCGGGACATCAATTTTGCCTTTCTGGGCTCCAACAGCAGAAGAAGTGTCACCAAATAGAGCAGGAGGAGCTCTTTTCTTGCCCATTCTCTGAGATAGGGGGATATGAGAATCTGAAGATGAACTTTCTGGTGTTGAAGCTGGTTCAACAGGGCGAGCAGTATAAGAGGTTGTATAACTCTTATACTGTAGTAAATATGAAGCAGATCTAATATGCTCGTCAGCAATGGTCTTATGCAAATTCTAGATAAGTTTCAAATGCTTGATATTCACTTCTGACTCTTTTGGAGTTTTTCTTTTGCTATCAACTGCAAACAAATACATAATAGAATATCAGTCATACATTTTGTCAAACAGGATGAAAGCATAATTTCATAAGTAAAATAAAACGAAAAATAAACCTATCCCATTGCCGTATGGGGGGCATCTGGGACCGTTGTATACTTCATTCCCAGATAAAGGCGCATGTTGCCAATTTTTTATGACCAACCCATGCTCAAAATAATCCCTATTTGAGTCAGGGAGATTAACTACAAGAGCCCTATTCAAATACCTAGTTTTCAAATAATAAATATTATCTAGAACGGCCCATTTATAACAAAACATAATTTCAGGGATCCCAATACGAGTCCCATGAGTTAGATTTAATTTGTGCACCCCGTTAATTATTCTCCATGAATTGGGGGCTATTTTTGCAGGAACAAGATCAAAATATTGACAAAACTCAAGACATAATGAGTTTGGTGGAAAGGAAAAACCGCATTCAGCAACAAAAAGACTGGGGAACCAATGTCCCTCAGCCAATCGAAAGTAATCTAAAGGCTCAGAAAGAACCTCTAGAGTTACCCACGAAGGAATGGAAAAATCAGAACGGAATTTCTCAACAGACTCCACGATATAAACCATATTGAATAAAAGAGATACAGAAGAAAGAAAGAAGATCTTACAGAAAGAAAGGAGATGTGTTGACAACGAACGGAAACAAGGATGAACGCACGAGAGAAGAAGAGAATAGAAAGCTTGAATGCAGAAAATGGAAAGCGTAGACGACGGTATAGTTACCAAAGAAGTTTAAATACTTTGCATTGGGAAGCGGCGAAAGAAATGATTACCAAAAAGAAACTACTGAACTTCCGGCGGCTAAAAGGACAAAAATTGCACGAAGATCGAAGCGTTTATAAAAAAAGGCGGAAACTGCGAAATAAGAAGGAAATTTGAATACAATGTTCCTAAAACCCAGGAAGGACATTTAATATTGCCATATACCGAGAAAGAATGTTCCATACTCCTCAAAGTTCGAAATATGAAACATTGGGGGCTTCTGTTGATACCAAAATTAATATGCTGATGTGGACGAATAATACGAAGACACGTGTCAATCTACGTGGCACAATAGCAGCGAGGAAGATCATTTCCCGACCAGCCATGTTTCTTTCCGAGCAACAAGAATACACCGAGGAACTCTATCACACCGAGGAACTCTATCATACCGAGGAACTCTATCACACCGAGGAACTCCAACGCACCGAGGTACTCTAATGTTCCGAGGAACTCCCGATCAGCAAACAGCTATGGCGGTCCGAGCTGCATCTCGGTCGTATCATTAATTGCCAGATAATCAACAGCTCAGATATTCATTGAATGCTTACATTCTTGGCACGCACTCTGCATTAAATGTATTACCCTTTCATACGTATGTCATTTAATGTATCGAACCTTTCATGTACAGCCTCAAGGCTATAAATACCATGTATCATCCTCATTCAAGGGGACCGGAATTTCTTGAGAGAACTTGTAATCAAGAATTCCATAAACACTCAGCAATAACATAACAGTGGACGTAGGCTTTATTCCTAGCCGAACCACTTTAAAAATCTTTGTCTTATTTATTTATCTGTGATTGAATAATTAGAGCAATCTAGTTTTTTACATCAACAATTAATTAGAATTTTCGAGAAAAATAAAATTTTGCTTTTAATAATTTTCATTGGCGAAATATGTTGGTTATGATTTTAGAAGAATAAAACTTCAAGCGGAATTAAAATCGGAGTTAAAATGGATTTTATTTTGATTTTAAAATTTTTGTCCCTTATAATTTTTTTGGGCGAACTGTCAGTTTTTCGGGGTGATCGATCGATCGACCCCTGGGGGTAGATCGATCGACCCTCCCAGAAAATGTGCGCTGTAAGGTGTTTTTAGAGTTTGTGTAGGACTAGGACTCCTAATCAATATATAACCTTGTTAATCCGTAGGGGGACTTCTTATAATCACTTTTTCTCTAGTTTTTCACCAGAGAACACTTCCAAATATTTTTCCTCACTCATAATCATCAACCTTCAACAAAATCATGTTTTTGTCACAAGTTTTGGCACAAGCTTTTGAAGGCTTAATTGGGGTTTAATCAAGATCGTTCAAGAACACTCTTTTGCTAATTTTTCGAGAGGAATCCAGATTTGTAATCAGATTTTCAACACAATCTTTACAGGCATGAATACTCTATTCTTTTCCTTTAGTATTATGTGTTTTAAGTGTCGTCTAAACACTTAATTACATGTTTTCTTAAAAAATAATTAGTAACTTAATTAGAAAAAGTGAATACTAATTATGGGGCTATTTTTATAAAATCTTTTAATCTGGATAATATTCATAACCCTTTGGGTACGTAGGATTCATGAGTGATTTTGGGTTTTATTGGTGCAGGTTGCATGTAGAAAAACCCTAGCTTTAAAATAAATAATTTTTGGGTGCGTATAACTCATGTAATACATGTAGAGATAATAAAATTTGGTTTTGATGAATATATGATGAAAACTTGGTATATTTAATTTAAAATAATTAAATGAGATTAATTGGGTATTGTTGACGAGGTGATAATTAAATTAAAGATTTAATTGAATTGGACTATCATGCGTAGTTTTATATATTGATTAATTATGCTTGTTTGTGTGACTTGTTGGTATTATGATGTTGCCTTTGTGGCAACGGGTTGTTGGGTATTATTGCTCTCCCTATATTTTAGAATGCCTTCTAGGTATGGGACTAGTGGGTATGCCTTTGATTATTTACGCCTTCTAGGTATGGGACTAGTGAGGGTCGATTATCGCGTTTTTATCATCTTGGGGGTGAGCTGATTTTTAGTACTTTATCTTCGTTACGCTAGCCTAAGCATGAGACTAGGTCAAAATTTAAGTTATAAATTCATCCTATACATAGGTTAGTACGTATTGATAACTTGAGGACCCTTAGTTATGGGACTAAGGGGTATTTTGAGGATCTCACATCGATTAAAAGGGTGGGGTGATTATAAATTGAGAAATTGAGAATAAATGCCTAAGATAAAAACGGGTATTAAAATTTGTGGCGACATAATGTGTCGAGGCCGACAGTTTAAACGGGTCAGAGGACGATTTATGTCGTGTCGTGTGTGGAACCTTGTCATGTGTCGGGGCCGACAGTTTAAACGGGTCAGAGGACGATTGACAAGGGAAACTGTGACACTTTAATAAAAAGTGAGAACTATAATAAAAGCTAGTTAATTTAATTAAACTAACATCGTGGGACTTGGGAATTTAAAATCATATTGGTGTGCCTGTATAAATGGGAATTTTTGCGGGTAGTTAGTATTTTATATTTATCGCATTTTAATTATCCCGTTTAATTTAAAATATTCTATTGTGATATTTATTGCGTATAATGCTACTGTCTGGATTCAAGGATCCTATTTGAGGGGAGTAGTGTGTATTCTTGCTCGGGGCTTTGGCTCTGACCCATGCGTTGACTAATCTTTTTCAGGATTTGATTTGGAAAAGTTGCATAAGTTTATCGGAGTTATCATTGGAGGTGCAGCTGGAGTTAATTTACTTTATGGCATAGTTTAGTTAGACTTTCTTTTCCAGTCGTATTATGAGACTTCATTGGAGTTTTATTGGGCCATTCGGTTCCAAAGTTGTTTAGAGAATTTCTTTTGGGATTATTTCAGATTTTATTTGATCATTATTGGAGAATGGATTTTTGGAGTTAGCATGTGATGGATCTTTTATCGCTTAGTTGTTTATGAGCATTTGAGTTTGATTCAATTATTTATCTTATGGATTGATTTATTTATGTCTCATATCTGTCTCATGCTAAGAATGGTATTTTATTTACTCACGCCCGACTTAGTTTTAGTGGCGGCCGACGCCAGAATTAAGCGGGGTGTGACAGCATTTCTGAGACATATTCTTCGTCGCGTCATCTTGTCAATTAATACCATTCTTAGCACAAACATAAATATAAATAATTATATTTAAAGGCACACATTTGAAATGCCATGAATATATCCATAATATTTAAATAGATCCAAACCATCACAAACTAAATAATAAATCCAACCAGTATAATAGAAATCTCAACTAGCATAATGTAAAGAAATTCAGACTTATGCCCTTATAATTGTTCCAAATAAAATTAAATAACTACTGTAGAAAAAACACCTATGCTAGAATCGAAGAATCTGAAAACTTATGAGCAAAAGAGACTGCAAGACTGCTACAACACAATCCAGTTATCCCTGTCTAGGAGCACCTTGGGTAGAAAATATCTAAATTTGGGCCAGAGCCCGAGGTGTGCAAGAATTAACATACTCAATTTAAGATGCAATAATACAGTTGATGCAAAAATGAATATTCCCCCTTCGCCACTTGCATGCTTTTAACACCTCACCCCTCATCTAGGTGTGATATTATTCGCACCCTAATAAGTCCCGAATAATAATTATGACCACATGTCAAATTAATAATAATGGATTTATTAATAATTAAACCCTTAAGTGCACCGACTACATTTAATTTTCAACACCCGTAATATTCGAGTCTCATAAGTTTCACATAAATGGCATAAACATCTATTATGCATTATAGAGTCAGATTTGTAGTCTATGTACATAATCTTGGACATATCATTCATTTCATATAAATTCCAGGTAATTATATATATATATATATATATATATATATATATATATATATATATATATATATATATATATCATTTATATATTTGACACACAAAGGCATCTACCGTTGGTGTCTAGTTCGTGCTCTATCGGTAACTCCGAGGCAATCCCTTATCCTAAGCGGACATCACAAACACACATAAGTTGGGGCGGTCTTACGCAGGATACCTGTCCATGTCCCATAACCAACGGTGACATAGGTTGGGTCAGCGTCAACACTTACCTCTCATAGATGGCGCCTCCACGTAGTACCTATATGACCTACATAATCGCCAAGCCCAACTGTGTCGGCGTGTGGTATTCGGTCCGAACGCACGAACCCCCAACCCGATAGGACAGTTCACGAACATTGGTATGTCCTTACAATACATATAAGTGCATATTATTATCTCATATAATATATATAGGTAACTACTCCATAATTACCATAGGAAAGTCCCACATAAGATTCACAATTTCCCATTTATTTATAATTTATCATCTAGTGAATTATTAATTCCGCTCGATTAAATAATTACTTAACCAACTAGTTAATTTGTAATTTTCCCAAGTTAATGTGGGTACCTGTGTATTTTTTTTTTATAAATTCTCTATTGTCCCAAACATGGTTCCATCCACTCGCTTGTACTCCTAAGAGTATTCACAACCAAACCTAGGCCCAACTCGCACAGTCCCCAGGGCCAAATCAATTCGGTTCTTGGCCGAATCGATTTGCTGCCAGAATGAATCAATTCGCTCCAAGGTTGAATCGATTCGAACTTGGGCAGAAGCCCAAATCTGTTCGTTTGTTTCAATACATGATTTTTATGTTTCATTACAAATCCTCTCCTAAAGGTTTATATTACTTCATAGTTATATAGTTGAGTCCCTACAACTTAATTATCCCTATTAGGATCATTAATTACATGAATCAATCCCCATTTCATGCCCAATTTTCCAGTATTTATGAACATTAAATGTCCAGTATAACTCCGATTTCAATCCCAATTCCCACACTATTTAATTCATATTATGGGGCATCAATAATGATGTTTACATCAGAATTTCAGTCCATAGACCAACAATAATATTCTATATATTAAACAATCAAGATGTCCCCAATTACTATCAAGAACCCTAAGGGAACTAACCTCAATTTCAAGAATACGATTCCTAAATTTTTGGAACTAATCCTATAATAAATTCAGTCCTCTACATGCATAGGATATTTATTCATCATCAAATTGTTCGTATTAAACCTAAATCCCAAAAATTTTAAGGGTTATCATCATGCATCAAGAAAATACATTGGAAACTTAAATTAAGCAAGAGAATTCTTGCTTTAATAAATTCGTAGAAGAAGCCCATTGAATTCCCTTTGATTCCTTGCTCCTTTTCTTTCCTTTTTGGTTTCTCTCCTTTCCTCTCTTGACAACAGTTACGTTAGTACTTTCTGCATGATAGTGGGGGAGTGGTTTATCCCCACTTAAACACTTATTAGATGCTTAATCCCCTTTTAGGCTTAAAACCCAATTTTTAAACCCCCAAATGGACCCGGATTCATATCCCAATTATCCCAAAAATTCTCCAACCTATATACTATTGACCCGGGACTATTTTTAAAGGTCTAAAACACCTAAACGATCTCATATGTGCCTCGAAATATGTCCCGAATCATTTTATGTTAACACTGGGTGCTTTTAATCATGTCACATATTAATTATGTATTTTTCCTACAATACATGTGATACGATAATTATACACATAGATACACGTAGAAAATCAATCACGTACAAATATAGCCGAATAACAAATTTCATTCGTGCAATTATTAAATTAAATTTCAGTTAAGTCCAAGTTCCATAAATATTTATTTATTCCAAAAATATTATTTTATTATTTATTTTAGAAAATTACAGGGTTTTACATTCTTCCCCCCTAATAACGGGATTCCGTCCTCGGAATTAAGAAAAGTACGTACCTAGATAGAAGAGTTCATAATACTTTGTGCGAATGTTATCCTCTGTCTCCCAAGTTGACTCGTCCTCCCAATGGTGTCCCCGCTGCACCCGAACTAAAGGAAAAACATTGGATTGAAGTCGGCATTCCCGTTGATCCAGCTTGGCTACCAGTCTCTCCTTGTAAGTAGTGTTTGGATGGAGCTCAATCTCGTCGATATTAATGTGTTGGTATGCTAAATCATCTCTAAGGAACCTCCCCAGTGAAGATATGTGGAAAACATCGTGCATCCACTGCAAGTGGTCCGGTAATCCCAACCGATATGATATGGGCCCAATCCTCTCCAGAATAGGAAATGGTCCCACGTATCAAGGAGGTAACTTACCTTTCTTCCCAAATATCATCACCCCCTTCATGGGAGACACTTTAATCAACACCTGGTCTCCAACATCGAAGTCTAAATGTCTTCGACTTGAATCCATATAGCTCTTTTGCCTGTCCTTGGTAATACGCATCCTGGCCCGAATCATCTTTACCTTATCTAAGGTGTCTTGAATGAAGTTTGGCCCAAGTAAATTGTTCTCCCCCACCTCTAACCATTATGAGGGTAAATTTCTAGGTCTCTCGTAGAGAGCTTCAAATGGTGCCATCCCTATTATGAATCGGTAGTTGTTATTGTATGCAAACTCCACTAAAGGCAACTATTGCTCCCGGCTCCCTTTAAAGTCCAAAATGCACAACCACAACATGTCCTCCAACATCAAATTCACCGTCTCTTTTTGACCATCAGTCTGAGTGTGATATGACGTGCTCAATCTTAACCCTGCCCCCAAAGCCTGCTGAAAGCTCGTCCAAAAGTGGGACATAAACATCATGCCCCTGTCTAAAATAATGTTGATCGGTACCCTATGCAGCTTAACAATCTCTGTAAGGAAGAGTCTGGCGTACTGCTCGGAGCAATAATCTTTTTGAACTGGTAATAAATGATTCACCTTCATTAATCTATCAACAATCACCCATATTGAATCATTCCCCCTCTGCGATGTAGGTAGCCCAGTGATGAATTCCATGGAGATGCTTTCCCATTTCCACATCGGGATCTCCAAAGGCTGTAAAATACCTGTAGGACACTTTTCATCCACCTTCACTAGCTGACACGTTGAAAACCTAGACACAGACTTGACTTTATCCCTTTTTATCCCAACCCACTAATACTGACGATGCTTGTCGTGGTACATCTTATCCCCTCCGGGATGTACGGTAAAAAGTGAACTTTGGTCTCTAACACGACAGATCGCCTCAACTCATCATTATTTGGAACAACCAGTCTCCCCTGGAATGTCAAACTACCATCTGACCCAATGGAATAGCGCTCCCCCCTCAGCTAACAATTGTCTTACCGGCTCCTAACAAAGCTGATCTCCCTCATGTGACTTCACCACCTGAATAATGATCTTGGGGGTGATGGTGAGAACTGCCATAAATGCGGGGGTCAGGTCATCGTCTTTTCGAAGTACATTCTAATTTTCCTTCCACACTACTTCTAACTCCAAAATTAGCTTATGGCTTAAAGAATCCACTACGATATTTGCCTCCCGTGGGTGGTACTGAATGTGGAACTGATAGTGTTTCACAAACTCTAGCCACCTCCTCTATCTCATGTCCACTTCCCGCTGCGTGAACAAATACTGTAGGCTTTTCTGGTTTGCAAAAAGTTGAAACTTCTCCCCTAGGATATAGTGTCTCCACACTCGAAAAGCAAATACTACGGTTATTGGCTCCAAGTCGTAGGTGGGGTAATGTCCCTTGTGAGGCTTTAGCTTTCAGGAAGCATAAGCTATTGGCCTCTCCTCCTGCATCAAAACCCTGCCAAGTACCATTAGGGATGCATCTATGAAGACTATATAATCAACCCGTACCTGAGATAATGCTATAACCGGTGTTGTAGTCAATCTAGTCTTCAGATCCTAAAATGCCTGTGGGCATACCTCATCCCAAACAAATGGGACCCCCTTCCTCATAAAATATGTTAAAGGGCCAACTATCTTGGAGAACCCCTGGATGAATCGATGGTAGTACTCGGCTAGTCCCAAAACGTTGTGCACCTAGGTGGGTGTAGTGGGATTTCCCCACTCCATCCCGATAAAAACCTTCCCCGATTTCACAAATATCCCCCGCTCGGACACAATGTGGCCCAAGAACTGTACATATCTTAACTAAAATCCGCATTTCTCGAACTTGGCATACATCTGATGATCTTGAAGCGTCTGTAAGACCATCTGTAATTGAGAATTTGACCTTTTTAATTGCTCAATTGTATTTTCCACATTGTTGAGTCATATATAAACCTTTTATTTTTTTTTTCGTTTATCACAAAAGAGGTGCAATTTGCAAAGAAATCACAAGAATTTTCCTACCCCCGTATATTTATTTATACATTTTTAATGGACACTGCTTAGAAATTACAAGAATTTTGAACTTTTTAATAAAGATTCAACCTAACTCATATAAGACATAAATGTCTCATTCAAATCGTCACCGTCCATATACGCTTCAAGTTGCATGTGCATTTCGAATACTCAAGTGAAAAGAGATCAATAGTTTCTCATACCAATTCATTTCTTTACAATCCAATAAATAATTCTATATTTTATATACACAAGTCTCTTTACGATGAAAAAGTGATTTCTTTACAATCCACTTTAAAGGCAAACTAATGCTCACCAACAATATGCAAATAACAAATAAATTTTAAAATCCATTTTGAAAAACTATTAATAATAGACCTTGTTATATTTTATTTTTATTTTCAATGTACCGATTCTCCCATAATCATAGAAAAATGCACATAGGACTAACTCATGTGATGGTATAAAAGTGCAGACCTTCGTTAATCAAAATGTGTCCTCATAATCTATGTGGATATATATGAAGATCATATATAAAGTCAAGCCTCAAATAAAATGTGAAACCATTTATACAGGTGTAGGCTCCACCCAATATAAATTCATTTATACTAATACAGATACATGTGATCACACATATCACCTTTATGTCATCACATATACTATTGTCACTCTACTACACTTATAGTGCTACGTGAAAGACTTACGAACAAACACATCACACAAAATATGACATTTTATATACACACACGTGATGAGAAATTGATAACCCCAATGTCACATACCAAAAATATCATTTATTGTTGTGAAAATTTTATTCACATAAAATATCAGGATGCACCAACAGTTGTGTCTGGGTTTCGGACAAACAGAGGAACCGCTTCCTCCATTTTTTTTCAAAATAAAACTCATCTTTGTCGTAAAGGTCGTTTTAAATTTTTTTCGTATACACAAAAGCATATGAACATACATTAAGGCATACTCATATAATATTACTTATAGGTGATTAATTTCTTACAATTGAAGGATATGAAAATAATGATTGGGTTGATATATAATTCCAAATCAGATATAGCCGTCACTAACCAGATGTAACAACGATAGTTTATCTCATTTTATTTTAAATAATAATCAGTAATTCAATTACTAAACAAAATTCACGACAAAATAACAATGGAGAATCACCTAAAGATACACCCATCTTTATCTTTCTAAAATATATTCATACGCACATACCAAAAGGAAACGTCCCTTAATCTTCAAAAGAAAGATAATGTATCAAAGAATCTAACGTACATATAAGTCATTTCGTATCTTCATATTGTTACGAAGATAAAAGTGGCAAATGACATAAACAGTGAAAAATCATAGATTTTTTTCAAACGAGATATATGATTCTTGATGCTCATAGTTCCAAGTGAATATGTTAGAATAATTGGAAGTGCTGATGTTTGAAAATTCTCTTAATAGTCTTTGTAAAAGAGTAATGATGGAATATGAATTTATTTCTTAGAAAATAAGGCACCTTTGACAATTTTAAAGAGGATGATCCTAGCTAATAATTATAATGACAGCTGCTGCGATTGACAGTCATTGTTTGAAAAGGTATATAATAATCTAGGAAGTCATGACTTATTAGTCATGACATAAGTCCATAAAGAAATCTCCCCCTTTTAATGATAACACTAGGTCTAATAAGATAACTGTGGATCTGCTAACGAGAAAGTAAGATAAGTTCATCAAGGGAAATGAGCTTAAAGCCAGTTAAAACCTAAAAGAATTTCCATAATGGAAACCTAACCTAAATGACCGGAGATACCAAGAATTAGGATCGATGGGACTATCTCATTATGTGCGATTCAGTTAGCATCGGGAGAGAACAAATCCTTCCTCACATTCCTCATATGAGTCAGTGCACTATCTGTCGCGTGTAACAAGATAAATTTTATTTTTAATAATTTCTATATCTTGAACATATGGGTCAAGTGGGGTATTAGCAGGATACTCTTTATAGAAATTACCTACGTAAGTGATAAGGGACCACTTCTATGAGAATAACTAACAACTACATTGCTAAATTTTCTAACACACTCACAAAATCAGGAGGTTTCCAATGTCAAAACGGACACAACAATAAGAACCAAGAATTTTCGGAGAAGGACTGTGTGATTTCTATTGTCTCAATTTTATAAGGACAAATTTCCAATCGATTAAATTTGTATGTAATTGGAATTATTCCGGGCAAAATGTTTGAGTCATATTATTGACTTTGTCTTGTTGATCCCATAAGCCTATTACATCGTTTGATGAAGACATAGAGGTGAAGCTTCAAAGATTGCATATGTCGTGTCATGTGTTGTGCCAAAATTGTCTTCTCGTTTATCGAGGATCTCGAATGTATGAATGCACATTAATTATGAGAACTTGGAAATATTTTTTAAGGGTGTTTATTTTTTTTAAAACGTTTGGAACTGTTTTTTTATATTTTTGTACAGAAAAATAATTTTTTATTTTATCTCGTTTGAACGAGAATAAGGCCCGTTAGAACGAATTCACTGGTTTTGTTCGAACGAATTAATGTTTCATTCAAATGACATTCCGATCTTGTTAGAATAACTATTTAACGAACATCGAACGAGGTTCCTCTGCCAGGATTTTTTGACCTCTTAAGAAGCCCGTTTGAACGAGATTACAGCTTCGTTCAAACGAATTGAGATGTTGTTCATACGAAATGAAAATCTCATTCGAACGACTTCTATTTTCGTTCGAACAAGCCATCGCCTCAAATTTTTTGCATTCAATATTTAAGGTGTGTTGGACTTAAAATTTTTAAGAACTTCTAGTGAAAAACGTTTTCCAACCAGCTTCCCAAAATTTCAAACCCTAAGTTTCACCCTATAAAGATCCAATTTCCATAATTCATTTGCTTTGAGAGCTTAAAATTGGGCATCAAAGTTTGTTTCTTCCATCTTGTGAGAACTTATTTCATGCGGTGGACTCCGCGCGTGCTATTTGCGGTGTTTGACGGTTGCTGAGCCTTATCGATGGATACCGAGACGTGCATGGACTCGTGCCTTTTGGCAGCTGGCATAAGTGGACTTCTGCGTTGCATTGTGGAGGAGCGGTCAAAGATTGAAGGGCGTCCAGGCTTTTGGGGGGTCGAGTCGTTATGTAAGTTTACTGTCGTCTTTTGTAATTCCGCAGCATAGTGATCTGTATGGTTGGGTCATCTGAGGTTTTTCCCTTTGCGATTATCCTCATACATAGGTGTCTTATGATTGATTTATTTATTTTATAAGACATCACCTTAAATGCATGCCTTTGAGTAAAAAGATAAAATTTGGTAAATCGATTTTCCACAAGTAAGTTTTTAAAATTAGTGCTAAGTTTAATGGGGCCAATTTTGTTTAAAGTCTCGATCATTAAAATTTGAAATATATAAAAAATATTATACTTATGTTTATTCGGGACATCCTTGCCTAAGCACACACTGTGGGGGATTTCTCAAATTAGTATCATAGTGGGTTACGCTAAAATATCATGTGATCCTAATTTTTACAGAATTTCTTTTGAAATACAAACTTTCATATATTAGTATCAGAGCCCGATACACTAAGTTACCGTATAGATCCCCATTTTCGTCATGTATAGGGTGGTTTATTTATCCTTCTCTCTCATGTTGGTTTATTTTTCTCTCGATGGATTCCTGTTGTGATAAGTTGTTTGATATGTTCAGTGATGACAACCCTTATATTAGAGAGGAGTTTAATGAGATTCATAACTGTGATGAAAATTTATCTCATTTGAATTTGAAGTTTGCTAAAAGAATTAAATTTCTTGAAAAAGAAATTTTTCCTTTTAAATCAGCAATGGAACTTTTGCAAACTGTTCAAACTCAAAGAGATTTCTTTCATGAGAAGATTGTGGACATAAACCGTGATTTTAAAAATTTAGAAATGTCCAAGAAAGAGATTGAAGAAAGAGTCCGAGTTTTAGAAAAAGAATTAAAGGACTCAAAAATTTCTAGGGTTTGTATACATGCCACCGAGGATAGTGAAAATTTGATTTACATTTGAGGTCATGCAAGAAGACTCTTTGGTATAAGTTCACTTGGATTGAGGGGGAGTGACTTTTAGTAATGATTAGAAATTTAAATAAGGAGTCCCTAAAGTTGAAAGAGTCTAATTCTTTGCATGAGTTTAAAATTTCGAGATTAAAAGATGATCTAAGAGACTCGAGTAATGTTGATAGTGATGGTATTAGTTTTTAGGATTCTAATGCTTTCGTTGCTAATGCCAAAGCCATTGTTTATTTTAGAGGGTCAACCACAACCCAGGGTGTTAAAAAAGGTCAACCCGAAGGCCCCATTCCTCATCGCGTCTACACATGCACACACTACAGTAGGAAAGGTCACCGTATGCATTTTTGCTATGATCTTAGAAAAGACCCTTAGGAGTTGAAGTTTAATATCCCCTTGGTTCCCGAAACCCGACACGTTAAGTATTTATCTATTTGGGTTTGGAAATCTATTTTGGAGGCGCTAAATGTTTGACTGCTTAATTCTCGCATGCTTGCTCATGACTCTTCACATGCTATATCTTATGGGTGATTGCTTGGATGTTACTTGTTTGTCATACTCTAGTTCTGCTTCATGATATATGTTTGCTAGTGTTATGACATGTGTATCTTTTGGATTATATTTTAATTTTATTGAGTGATATTAAAAATACAAAAAGATTTTGTTTGTCTTTTGAGTTAGAGTTTGTTTTAAAAAAAAAATGCAATTTTCTTTTAAAAATTTAGAAATACCCAAAAATATTTTTGATTTATGTGCATTTTAGTTTTACACATTTGGTGTGACACATTAGTGTGTTCGAATCCAATTCACTCCATACTTTCCATGTGACTAGTACATTTAGTTATGATTGTAGATACTTAAATTGTTCTTAACCATGCTATCATGGAGTTATTTCTAACTTGATTTTCTTTATGGATTTAACTTTTTATAGGCCTCCGGACACACATGCACGAGCGTTCTGAATTTTAACATCCCATGTATATTAGCTTTGTGAGATATTTTCCCTTCAATATTGTTATCAACATGTTTTGTGACTATGGGGTGTTTGTGCATGTAACAACCATTTCATATGAGCTTTATCTGAATTGTACTGAAAATAGACGAGGGTACACGGGAAAGGGCTACGAAAGGAAAAAAATATCCTTTGCAAGAAATCCATAATTGGTAAGATTAAAGGCAATAAAAAAAAAAATTGCCAAAGGCCAACATAGTTTAGTTTGTTTGATCATTAAAAAAGAAACAACTTCAACAACAAAAAAAATATGTTAGATGTTCATCTTTTGAGGGTGTTTAGTTGAAGATCAATGATTTTGCATAATGAATTCTAGTTGTGCTTATTTTATCATGACACTATTGATCTGTATCATCAATATTTTAGGCTTATATGCATTACGGTTGTTTGTTCAATAAGTTCACTTTATCTTGTCACTTGAGGCTAAATCTTAATTTGATAAAATTTTGTAATCAATTAGAACTTGTTGAACATATTTGAGTGTTTGGGTTATAATTCATTGTATCTTGTTCACGCCCATTCATTCTATCCCACACGTTTAGACACATTGATATTATGATAGTGTGTAAAGCTTATGTGTTTTGTGTCAAGTTTTGTAGTCGTTTATGCTTAATATATATGTGCTTAATTTTCATTGATATATTTTGCATATATTATATACATGATTGTGTTTTGAGTCTTTATGGTTTACATTTAGTCCATATTTGTCACATGCTTGATCATTCGAATTATTTGTGCTTGATTTGCCATGTTGCGTGTTTGCTACACTTTACACCATTGCTTGCTTTATTCCCTTCTCCCTATGTTTAAAATTAATATAAAATTTTCTCATCTTGGTATCTTAAGATCATGTATTTAGGGGGAGATTTGGTTTGGGGGGAAGTAATTATTTTATGTTATCGTGCTTTGTCTATTCCTGAACAAAAAAGGGGAGAAATGGTATCTTTATTTTGCATGATTTGGATATCTTTATCTTAGGGGGAGACGTCTTATATAGGTTGAGACTATTTCATACATTGTTAAATATTTGTTCATTTGCGAATTTATTCTTGTTGTATTTGCTTTGCATTTGAAAGTGTGCTTAAGTGTGCAGGATTATAGATTTATATCAATCCGATAAAGTTTTCAAGAAAAGCAAATCTATTCATGTTTGTGTATTGTCAAGCGTCTGTACTATTTTTCCTTTATGGGGTTGGGTTATAAGAACCCAAAAGTGTACATTTTATACCCCGAATAGACGTATTTTAGCTGCTAATTCTCAACAAATTGAGTCTTATATGCGTAAATATTTAATGTGCAGGCTTGATCGTCGTTTGTGGATTTCAAATGCTTATTTTAAGGCAAATGTGCGATTTATGGAGATAATTCCCCAGTCCCGTACCTTACCCGAGCCTAAACCTACCCCGAGCCCCGTGTGCGTGTTGCGTTGTACTGTTGATATTTTTATATTTTTTATTTTTAGTCATTTTTTTATTTTTTTTAGGAATTATTTTAGATTTATTTAGAATTTTTTAGGATTTATTTTCTATTTTTCTATTTCTTTATTTCGATTTTGATTTTTATTAGTTTTTTATCTTTATTTTGTTTTATTAGGATTAGTTTTTAGGAGTTTATTTTTAGTTCATTAGATTTTATATTTTTTAGGACTTTAGTTTTCATTTTTATTAGATATTTAGTTTTTAATTCTTTTGTTTCATTAATTTTTTAGTTGATTTAAAAAAATTTAGTTAGTTAGTTTTATTTTTAGTTAGTTAAGTAGTTTTATTTTTAGATTAGTTACAAAGGACACACACACCCCTCCATATCATATACCTCACCCTCACCCTCACCCTCTCCCTCACCCTTATGCCATACACCCTCACGCACACCAAACATACCCCTCGATCTTCAACCTCCAACACACCATTTTCTCTCTCCTTTCTCTTTCCACCATTAAACTCAACCACCATCTCATCAAAATCAAACCACCAACTACCTGCCTTACCTCCACACTTGAACCCATACCCGCCACCCGCTTCTCTCCCAGCAACCCAATTTCGAGATCCCAACCCGGAGCCTTAGAACCGTCACCTCCCCTTTAACCCGTGCCCACCTCTGGTGTGGCCCTTCCATACCCGCTGCCATATTTCTCTTCTAACCCACCTGGAAATCTAGCTCCGACAACCTCAAAAACCCCACAACCCAATTCAAATCGCGACCCAGCTGGTCGTGTCCATCCCAAACCTTCAACCCAAATCTCCCTAACCCGGTACCCAAAAGGTATTTTTGATTGACCGTATTTTACTCGACAATGATATATACCAAAAAGGATAAATATCAAATGACACCGTTGGTGGCTTTTTAAGCGTTGGACTTTTCTCAAACTTTGGTAATTGACTTTTCACGAAGTACCGTTGCCAACTTTTCGAGTTGAGGAGCATTTTTAATACTTGTACATTTGTTTATTTGTATATATTCTTTGTTTTTTATAGATTGTTCGTATTAGGATATTGAGGCCTTTTACATTTATTAATGGTGCATTGGACACCAACTATTTGTAATAATTTAATTAAAAAAAAGCAAAAAGGAAAACGGGACAATGTAGAGAGAGAGCACCCTTGGAGTGGAATTTTGAAGCCTTTCTACTTTGGGTCCGTAGGACTCCTGGGGAGGACTGAAGTTTGGCGAACTTTCCCCCGGATGACTCAACTCGGTCTTCACCCTATGTGTGTAAAAGCTGTAGGAGGTACATTTCTTTATCACTGATGCATCTCCTGTTAGCGAGTCCATTTATTGTTTGACTATTTGATCCTATGTGATTTTATATTTTTGCATAGTCTTACTTTGAATGGTTAGATGGATTAATGAACTTAAGACCTAAACTCGGTCATTGAAACGAGAAGGGATTTCATCACCCGACTCAATCACTTAACTCCACTTGATTGTTAACCCGTGCCATCACTTAATTAAAATCAATCAACTAGCAAGCCAAGTAGGAGAGCATTAAAATTTGACTACCTATTCACCTAATTGAAGATAAAATTTGGTTACGTGCTCGTTAGGATTTTCCTTCGCTTGTACGTGTCTAATTCAAATCCTTTGGTAGTCAGTTTTTGTGTGCTCCGTTAGTGTGTGTTTCATACTGAGTCCACTTTTATACCTTTTCGAAAATTAGAAATAAATTAATATTTTTCATCCTTTTTCTTATATTAAAAAAAACAAAAACATTTTCATTCTTTTTCAAAATTTCAAAAAACCAAAAAGATTTTCTTTTTTTTTCATAAAATAAAATAAAAAGCCAAAAATATTTTTGGAGAAACCTTTTTCCCCCTGTCCATCCCATCATGGCCGAAGAACATCCCTTATGGGATGACTTTAGCCATTTCCCATATTCGAAGTGCACCTATTATTCCCACTCCAATCACATGTCCCATGAGTTCCCGTACCTTCCTTATCCATCCGACCCCACTATGGAACATGTGTATCCATATGACATTGTTTTGGAACCCACTTCGGCTTATTATCCTGACATATCTAATACCGAGTGGTGTGAGTAACCAAGCTATTCATGGTGGATTGATAACCCTCCCACGCAATACGAATCCCAACCCGAGGTTGTGGATCCTTAAACGTTCCCACAATCGTCATGGCAACATTGTGCACCCCATCTCGATCATTTCGCTCACTACGAACCCCATGATTATCATACGTTTGTCTATCACGAAGGCGCTCCTTTCATGTATGATGAACTTGATCCCGCTCCCCACACTTCCTACGAGTATTCTTCGTTTAGTCATGATACTAGTGTGTTGTGTCCATCCCACCCATCCACCATTGTCCCACCACCAACCATCACTTCCCCACCATCATCCATCTTCGCTCTCGAAAGCCTCTTGCAAAAGTTAATCCTTGAGCAAGAGCAAGCAACTCAAATTCAAACTCAAGCTATTCAAAGGCTTGAACAACGCTTAAATAAATTTGAGTGTGCGACCAAGTCGGTTATTCCTTCGTCTTCACCCACTGTTGATCTAGTGTGGGATGATGACGTATCATCTTATACAATCGATGTTGAGTGTTACCAGCCCTACCACCCCTATTATCTCGCAGTTGAGACCACCTCGTGGTCCGGGCCCCAAGTTGACAATTGTGTTGACTTATCTATAGCATGTGAGGCTGATCCATACCCCAATAATCCAAAAGAACCTAACGCCGAGGTTCGCCGTTCCCTGCTATATCCAAAAGAACCCACACTTGAGTTTCACATCTCCCCACCCGTTATACCTAAAAACACTCCCGAGTTTATACCTATTATACCCATTGAGTGTGTCCTTGAGATGACCATTCCTTATAGGTTAGCCCCGACTATGAGTGCTCCTCAATGCACCGAGATTGCATTGGAGATGGTTCCCACCTCCCTTGCTATGAATCCACTCCAGCGATGTTTGTCTCACTTTGAGTCTGATATTGATGTTGATTCATATATCTCGGATCTTAATGCCTCGTTAGACCCTTTTACCACCACGGATGGTGGCACATTGTTGGATACTTTGATTTCCCCATCTCTTGATACCACACTCCCTCTTCAGGAGGATATTGAGGGTCATTATGCCCCTCCAAATAAGTGTGTGTACCCTACTCTAGAGATAGATCATCTTCCCCCACCGATTATCCCACCCGATCCACTATTTATCCCACCCAGCCCACCAATTGTCCCTTCTATCCCATCACCTGGTTTGGATTAGATATTATACCTTGTATGTCCCCAACCGTTTATTTAGATCCTCACCTGAAACAACCATCCACGAGAGTATTTATGGTGATATTCTCCACTTCTATGACACCGAGCTTGTTACTCTGTGCCCGCCACTCTCTTGTGGTGTTGATTTTTTCCATCGATAGCTCCCAGGCATGTCACGGCACGACCATTATCATCGTCCATTTATTGAACGGTCGTGTGATTTCTATAAGTTCCACCCCATTCCACTTACTACACCATTCCGCCTTCCCATACAACTTGAGCATCAAGCTTATAGGGCCCTTGTTGCCCTCACATTTTGTCTAAATAAGGCCCATGATCGATGCTTAATCACCCATGCCTTTCTCACCCTTACCCTAGTCCCCACCATTCCATAGTACACCAATGCTTTGCATCATGTGATGCATTTTGCCATACAAGTGCATTGACCCGTTTTAGCCTTTATCCAACAAGACTGATACTTCAGTCTTGTTTGGGGGTGATTATAATCACCCAATTTTTTTGTCTCCCCGCACTTTCATAGATCTTATTCTTAGGGTGAGTTTCTCTCGGTCTGGCTGAAGACATTAAACTTAGCGTAATCGGGAGGTAACCCGTTATTCTGTATGAGTCTCATTCTGTTTGGGGGTGGTGTTTTACACCACCCAATGCTTTATCATGTTTATAGACTTGTACACATTTTGTTATCTTACTTTTTCTTCAGGTTTATTCTTGGATTCATCTGGTTCACTTCATTAGCGGTTAATTGTGGCAATCTCTTTCCTACCTTACGCTCTCAATTTTAAAAATCATTTTACTTAACATCGAGGATGATGTTCCTTTTTCTTTTGGGGTGGGGAATTCTATCAAAATCGTACCTCTTTTGAAATGTTTTGATTTTTAAACCTGATTTTTAAAATTTTCGTCCAGTTTCTTTCATATCACTCATTGATGTGAATTTTCTATCATCCATCTTTTAAGTTTAGGATTCAACCTAGAGGATTTTTTTTTTCTTCTAAATAGATTATGTAATACATATCAATGCATATTGCACCATGAATTTCTAGACTCAAAAAATTTTGCGCACTTATCACATCACTACGGTTTAGAGTTGAGGAGTTTTATAATTCTCAAGATAACCTTAAGGATCACTAGTAGAGACTTTAGCTTGTGAGATTTGTGCCTTTCACCCTTTCAGAGTGTTTTACGCAATCTCCTAGTCACAAGTTGATTCAACTTATTTTGGGTCCGCACTTAAATCGTTGTATGATCTCATTATTCTTTATAAAAAAATTTGGCTTGATCACTGAGAACGACATCACTTTCGAGTTGTAAGAAACATGTGTCTTGAAATTTTTTCGGAATACTAGATTTTCACCTATGTACTTCACCCATTACCATATTTCCATATATTCCCCACACCCTCACCTATCATATCCATTCACATATCATCTTTCATTTTTGAGGAAAAGAGTGTTGTTCCAAATGTAAATGTCTTCATTGTTGGTTTGGGAAGAGAAAAAAGAAAAAAAAAGGCAAAAGAAAAGAAATTTCGAAAAAAAATTACAAAAAAAGAATAAGAAAAGAAAAATAGAAAAGAAAAAGAGAGAAAAGAAAAAGAGATTTTTTAGTTAGTTCTTCTGTAATTAAGACATTTGTTCTTTAAGTATATAACACTCTTCTCGTATACACATCCATCATCCATACATCAAACATCCATTCCATCCTTACCTCATCATAACCTTCTCATCTCATCTCATCTCATCTCATTTCCCCTCACCCATATGCATTCATAGTTTTTCCCTAGATAATCGTACAAATGAAAGTCAATGTGGTGAATAACTGGACATTCTCACTATAGTGATTAGCATTCTTTCATGAGATCACTTTTCTTTCTAAATTTTTGTTCTTTCTTATGTGTGTGTGAGACGTTTGAACTTGCTTACATTTACTCACCTCCTCACACACGAGCGATACACTAACCCTAATCTTGAGAGTTCATTTGCGAGAGTTATATCCAGTGATATTTTGAAGTTGAAGCGTTGATTTCGAAAAGGTAATCGAGGAATTACTATTATGATACTCGATCCGTTGAGTATTTGATTGATTTACACACACACGTTGAGTATTTACTTAGCTAACCTTTTTATGCACTTCTAACTTGTATTTCCCAAAATATTTCTCATATGATGGATTGAACGATTATTCGACGTCTAAAAAGAGATAGACTGCCATTTGAAAATAAAGAAATTTGTGGGTATATTCGCTGCAAGCTCTCACGAGACACAACTCGTCTTATAGGGCAACCTATAGGTTTAAAGGCTTATTGCACATGCAAAGTGCAATCGCAAGTGCCCGCGAAAGTGATACACTTTTGGTTCCTTATCTTTTTCTCTCTCTATCTTATTGCTCAAGGACTAACAATATTCTGTTTGAGAGTGGTGTGATAAGCAACCAAAAGTATACATTTTATACCTCGAATAGACGTATTTTAGTTGCTAATTCTCGATAAATTAGGTCTTATATGCGTAAATGTTTAATGTGCAGGCTTGATCTCCGTTTGCGGAGTTCGAATGCTTATTTCAAGGCAAGTGTGCGATTTATGGAGCTAATTTCCCAGTCCCGTACCTTACCCGAGCCTAAACTTACCTTGAGCCCCGTGTGCGTTTTGTGTTGTGCTTTTATTATTTTTTATATTTTTTTATTTTTAGTCATTTTCTACTTTTTTTAGGATTTATTTTAGATTTAGTTAGAATTTTTTAGGATTTATTTTCTATTTTTCTATTTTTATTTCGATTTTGATTTTTATTAGTTTTTAATATTTTTTTTAATTTTATCTTTATCTTTATTTTATTTTATTATGATTATTTTTTAGGAATTTATTTTTAGTTTATTAGATTTTATATTTTTTAGGACTTTAGTTTTCATTTTTATTAGATTTTTAGTTTTTAATTCTTTAGTTTTATTATATTTTTTTTAGTTGGTATTAAATTTTTTAGTTAGTTAGTATTATTTTTAGTTAGTTAAGTAGTTTTATTTTTAGATTAGTTACAAAGGACACACACACACACACACACTCTATATCATACACCTCACCCTCACCCTCACCCTTATGCCATACACCCTCACACACGCCAAACATACCCCTCCATCTTCAACCTCCAACACACCCCTTTCTATCTCCTCTCTCTTTCCACAATTAAACTCAACCACCATCTCATCAAAATCAAACCACCAACTACCTGCCTTACCTCCACACTTGAACCCACCCGCCACCTACTCCTCTCCCAGCAACCCCATTTTTAGCCTTAGACCCGTCGCCTCCCCTTTAACCCGTGCCCACCTCCGGCGTGGCCCTTCCGTAACCGCTGCCATACTTCTCTTCTAACCCACCTGGAAATCCATCTCTGGCAACCTCAAAAACCCCACAAACCGATTCAAACCGTGATCCAACTAGTCGTGTCCATCCCAAACCTTCAACCCAAATCTCCCTAACCCGGTACCCATAACAACCTAAACCCATTTCGTCCAAAAAGAAAACTCACCTGCCATTTTTGGCGAGACCAACTCCCAAACCTGAGTTCAAATCCACCTCCACCTTTGCCCGAAACCAACCACCATGAACCCGCCGTAGTAACTCGGACCCGACCCAACTCCGTCTTTATGCTCCAAAACCTGGACAGTCCCATACCCGAATCCTTACCCGACCGTCTTCGAACCCACGAACTAGGATCCACAACCCAATAGCTCCTACTCTATTATCCAACATCTTTTACGATCTACCCATTTACACAAAATCCCAATTTAACCAAGACCCATACATGCATACCTACATCTGACACAACCTTTTCCAATACCATCTACACACGACACCAAATCACTACAAAAAAATCCACTACAGTACTCCCTAGCCATATGCTCCCATGTGATTTCTAATTTCAAGAAGACATTTTATTTTTTTTAAAGAGGGGAGAATGACAAAAAAAAAAAATACGGACATACAGTAGGAAGTGGTTTTAGTTTTTGAGCTCCATTTTTTAGCTCATTTTTTATGTAATTTTTAGGCGTAGTGTAGTAATTTTTTTTATTTCTTCTTTGATATTTTTTTTAGTGACTTGAGTGTGAGGGAGATTATTGTGAAATACAAATTTTGAAGTTGCGGCATTTTATCAAGTGTTGTAATAATCTGATTTGTGGGTGCTCTTAATTGTTCATGTTTTGGAAGTTAATATCAAACTCAAGGAGACTTGGTATGTCTATTTTCCTTCTCACTCTATTTTATTTTATATGCCTCATATTGTGACATTATTACATTTTATATGTAATAATACCATAATGAAAGGCTAAATACCCCATTCTAGGGGTGAGATGGAACCCTTAACTTAGTTAATTTTATTTTTAGTTTGTTTATTTAATACGCCCCTTTGAATATTAATATTAGAATTTTACAATTTATATTTACGCCTTGAGAGAGGGTGAATTTTTTTTGAGAGAAAATCATAAATTCAAATTGTAATATTTATTCACTAATTAAACTAGAGATAGGCAATTTTTGAATGATATTGCAGTTTGAATTTCTCAACTCTAAAACTTATTTTTTTATGATTTAAATGCTTTTAGTAAAATTTTCTTAGCGGGTAATTTATTAGAAAATGTTTACATCTAATTTTTGTGAGTATGTGAAATTTAAATATTAATCTGTTAAAAAGACTATATGTATTTATATATGTTTGGGGTATTTCAAATAGGCAAACTAACTAATACAAATAAATAGGTTAAGTGGTGAAGTTTAATCCCTTGAATTATCTCATAATTATTTTCTCCTCATATTTAGCTCACTTTTTCATTTTCTTTATTTATCAGTTGTATTTTAATTTTTAGTTCATAATTAGTAGTATAAATATCCCTTCATAATTGTTTTAAAAATCATACTTGTTTTTACTTTGCTCTTGTCCACATTAGAGAGTGCGGATTGACCCCTTACTCGCCAATATACATTTTTAGTGTGTTTGTAGGTACCAAAAGAGATTTTTGATTGACCGTCTTTTACTCTACAACGACATATACCAAAAAGGCGAAATATACTAAAAGGGAATAAGGAAAGAAATGTAGAAAGAGATACTGAAGTTCATGAAGACTTCATCTTAATCTGCTGGCGAGGTAGCTTCGGTTTATGATGACTTTCGAACACCTTATGCCCAGAAATACAACGATGATCCCTATCCAAAGGACTATATTCCTCCTATCTTTGAAAAATACACAGGGTAAGGTGGGAACCCGAAGGAGCATATTAAGCGCTTTGTTGAACACTTGGGAGCGCATTGCAATAATAAGAAACTTAGGTTGAGGGAGTTTTCCAAATCCTTAACCGATAAAGCCTATACCTGGTAGTCCCATTTGGCTCCTAACAGCGTTTCTACATGGGAGGAAATGTACGTATTGTTTGTCCATAAGTTCTTTCTGGTAGAAGATGAGTTTACTTTGACCCAACTGGGTAGGGAGAAGCAAAAACCTGGGGAAGAAGTGGTGTCCTATGTTCGAAGGTTCATGGAAAGATCCCTCGACGTGAGAGAGGAGGCCAAAGAATCCAAGTTATTGTAGATCTACGCTAAGGGGCTGCTTCCTGAGTACATCTTCCATCTCATCAATGAGACGCATGAGGGGACTTTTGCGACGTTCTTAAAAGCGGCGAGGAATATCTCCTTGGTGGTGCGTCCCAATTCGGTGGTGGTGCCCATGATGTTTAGGCAAACGATGCAACCCACGGGGGGAGGTCTCAGCCCCCACGGGTAGGGTATACGGAGGGGGAGATAGGAGAAAGGCACCGAAGAAGGACAATAAGAGGATGTTCGGAAGAGACAGGGAGGACCCACCACCATTTCCTTGTATAGTGGAAGAAGATGTCAGCTGTTACAACACGAGGGTCCAAGGGGAAACCGTCTATGAGCCAAAGGACATTCCCGTTGGGGAGCCCGATGCGATAACGGAGGCGGATACAAAGTACTTCCAAGTTCATCGGAGGATCCAGTATCCAATCGAAAGCTGTTTTACACTGAGAAGAATCATCAACAAGTATGTGATGGCAGGGATGTTGCAAATCCCTCCACAGAACGTCAACAATAACCCACTGCCAGCACATGGGGCCAATCTCATGGTGGCCTATGATGAAGAGGCTAGGAGAGGATAAAGAGTCAACAACGAAGCAAGAAGAGTACGAAGAGGCTCTGGAAGATTGTACGAGGGGAATGGCTAATGTAGTGTTGGCTTATGACGAAGCAAGCACCAAGGATGTGGAGGATGTATAAGGTGTTGAAGGTGAGAAAGTAGACCCAGTTCTTGAACACTGTGCAGTTTCGAAATTCTTAAAGTTCACCTGGTTCTTCGACCAAGTGGGGATACTGAAGAAGAATAGGTTGGAGATAACCCAGGAAATACTCGATATTATGAGGAAGAACGCATTCCCTTCGCTGAGATGGAAGGGACCCATGGCCAGGTTGGTAAGAAAGTTTCTGTTAGAAGTAACCTTCAGCGATGCAGATAGGGCTGTAAGGTTCCCTCACAATAGGCCATTGTATGTGACTGCTAGTGTCAACAGAGTTAGCTTTGTAAGGACTCTTATGGATGGGGGAGCTTCCATTAATATCATGCCAATCAACTCCTTCCACGCAGCCAATATCCCAAAAGAAAGGTTGGTCCCCATGCCCTTGGTGATTTCAAGGTATGATAACCAATCTTCTAAATCCGTTGGGTATGTTAATATTGGGATTGTAATGGGAAATCTGTGTTCCCATATCAAGTTCCATGTAATAGAAAGTGAAACTTCCTATCATGTGCTAATAGGAAAGGTGTGGATGCACAACCAAGGGATAGTTCCTTCCATGTACCACCAATGCGCTAAGGTGAACATCAAGGGGACAAAGGTCACCATTAGGGCTACAAAGAGGCCCTTCGCTGTAGAGGAAGCTCACTTGGTGGATGCAGCATTTTACACAGAGTTAAAAGAGGATGTCAGGGTCTTAACGAGAAGAATGGAGGGAGCATGGGTTCCCTCGATTAGAGAGAGGATGGTACCTGTGAATGAGCATGGTAAAGAGGTTGCAAGTAGCACAAGGGTAATAGCCGAAGAGGCTCACCAAGTAGTCCCTCAACCCCAAAGAATATCGAAGCACCTTAAAGACAGGATGAGGCCCAGAGTGGACCCAATGGAGCATGAGGTTCAATGACAAAGCGTGTTGAGCCGATTCTTAGGAGAAAGAATAATCGAGGCTTTTAGAGAGAAGAAGAGGAAGTCAGTCACCACTTCCAGTAGACAATGTAAGAAGGTCATTACCGAGGAAGGAAAGGTGGTTTATTGATTATAACGATGTGAGCGGGCGGCTGAGGAAACTGATGATGAGGTTGACCCTATATATGAATGCTTTCTGGTGGATCAACGGGGACAATGCATGGTGATAGACAACTCCAACATACAGGAGTTCGTAAAGGATGTCACTGAAGAATCGGACTACATGGTAGATCAGTTAAAGCCACAGGCATAAGAGTTGGAGCAGTTGAACCTGGCGAAAGAAGGGGAAGATCCAAGGCATATCTTCATCTCGAAGGATCTCGATGAAGAAAGAAGAGAGGCCTTGGTCAGATTAATTCGAGAATTCGTAAATGTTTTTACTTGGAGATGCATAGAGATGGAAGGGATGGGCGAGGAAGTGAGTTGCCAAGTTGAATGTAATGTCATCAGCCATTCCATTGAAATGAGCGACGAGAACATACAAGCCTGAGTTAGATTTGAAGATCAAGGAAAAGGTTCAACGCTTACTAACGGCAGGGTTCATCACATCGATACAACACCCACTCTGGCTATCTAGCATTATCTCAGTGGGAAAGAAAGACAAAAATCAAATAAGGATTTATGTGGATTTTTGAGATTTGAACATAGCTTATCCCAAAGATGAGTTCCCTCTTCCCTCCATCGATAGCCTGATAGATGCAATCGCTGGTCATGAGATGTATAGCTTCATGGATGGGTATGTAGGGTACAACCAGATCAAGATGAACCCCATGGATGTAGAGAAAATAACGTTCAGAACCCCGTTAGGCAACTTTATCTACAAGATGATGCCGTTTGGACTCAAGAACGCTGGGGTGACATACTAGAGAACAATGATGGCCATTTTCCATGAATTTTTCCACAAATTTGTTGAATTATATGTGGATGATTTGGTCATTAAATCGAAGAAGGAGGAGTCCCATCTGAGCAATTTGAGGAAGGTGTTCGCCCGTTGCAGGAAGTATAAATTAAAGATGAACCCACTGAAGTGTGTTTTTGGAGTGACAAGTGGAAAATTCTTAGGCTTTGTGGTTGATCGACAAGGGGTGCAGATGGACAAGGACAAACATCGAGCGATTTTGGAAATGCCATGCCCAAGAACGGCAAAGGAGCTGAAGAGTTTCCTCGGTAAAGTCTCCTACCTTAGGAGATTTGTGCCTGGATTAGCCGAAATAACACATCCATTGTGCAACTATTGTGAAAGAACATGAAGTTCAAGTGGGAGGAGGTTCACCAGGAGTCTCTCGATGGGCCGAAGAAACTGCTCATTTCACCACAGACCATGGTTCCCCCAAAGGCATGAATACCATTGCAGTTGTACCTCATATCCACCATGAGTTCTGTGGGAGCTTTGCTAGCACAAGATAATGACGGGAAAGAACGACCAGTTCACTACCTTAGAAGGATCATCCACATGCCAAAAATCAGATATAGTAGCTTGGAAAGGCATTGTTTAGCCTTAGTATTTGTAGAGCAAAAACTTAGACATTATATGTTGTCTTTTACAATTCATATTGTAATTAGATGTGATCCTATTAATTTTTTTCTAGCTAGAATTATATTGATTGGTAGAGCAGCTAGGTGGTTCCTTATCCTCTTTGAATATGACTTAAAGTGTGTGGTTACTCACGCAATCAAAAGCCAAGCCTACGCCGATCTGTTGGCTAGTTTCCCCTCAGGGACGTTTGAGCCAACCAAAGAAAATATTCCAGGAGACGATTTGGAGGCCAACCACCTAGATGCAACGGATGAGGAATGGACAATGCAGTTCGATGGATCTTCAACGGAAAAGCAAGGAGGAGCATGGGTTATTCTCTCAAAGGGAATGTAAGAGACTTGCCTTTCCTATAAATTAGATTTCCCTTGTTCTAACAACGAGGCGGAATATGAAGCATTGGTGTTGGGATTACTAGAGGCTCTTTGAAGGGGGAGTCGTTCACTTTGCATCAAGGGGGATTCAAATTGGTGGTTCAGCAAGTGAATGGAGAGTATGCGCTGAAACACATGAGCCTGGCACCATACAAAACAATCATTCAGAGGATCCTCTGCCAGTTCCATCGGACCAAGATCAAGAGACAAACCAGAATGATGAATCGTCACCCAGACGCATATGCCATAATTGCCCAGAATATGGTCATGAGGAACGATACAACCACCATCGTAAGCCAACGAAGAACATCTCCTTAGATGGTACAGTTAATTCTACCAATGGAAGAGGATGGGGGCTAGAGGGGGGGGGGGGAGATTAAGAGGTAACTAGAGGCTGGTGAAGGAATGATGGGGCTCAGAGAATTGACCTAGTACTTTACAAACCAGGGAAACCATTACTTCAGAAACACGGGAGGATGGCTGTCGAGATGCATCAGTCCCGAAGAGGCAGATCAAAGATTGAAGAAAACACACGAAGAGCACTGCAAAACAACTGAGATACCCCTCTACCGAAGAATGCAAAGGGAGGGGTATTTTTGGCCTAAGATGAAACAGGACGCGACGGAGCTACAATGGAAGTGTGAAAAATGCCAATTATTCTTTGAGGCAGATGAATGTCATTTCGTGGAAGCTCAGGCTGACTGGAGACAACACTATATTGACTTTATTAAAGATGGAGTTATCCCAACAGATAAAATTGATACGATGGGACTCCAGCGAAAGGCCCCGAGATTCTACGTTCAGGTGGGGCATCTTTATCGAAGGGAATACTTTAACAGACCAAGGAAGAAGCACCCGAGGTCCTCAAGTAGGCGCACGATCCAACTCATATAAAAGGGTCCAAGTTATATGACCAGTTGATGACATTGGGATACTATTGGCCAATGATGGAGAAAGATTCAGCTGAGTTCGTTCGAAAGTGCAAGGCTTGCCAACTTCATAGAAATATAATCTATTCCCCTTCAGTGGACTTACACTCCCTGGAAACACCTTATCCTTTTTACACTTGGGTGTTCGACCTGGTAGGGGCAATACACCCCTCTTCGAGGGGGAAGATATGGATACTAGTAGCAATGGAGTGCTTCACAAAGTGGGCTGAGGTGATACCACTGAAAAGGGAAACAATGGGGGTGGTGAGAAACTTGATCAGAGAATACATCATTTATCATTTTGGGATCCCAAAGGTTTTCCTTTCAGATAATGGAACCATTTTCATTAATTCAGAAGTAACGATGCTCACAGACAAATACTCCATTGTCCATTACACTTCGACGGTGGCATACCCAAAGGGAAACAGTCAAGCCGAAGCGACTAACAAGAATTTGATCAATATCTTGGCTAAAATAATGTAGGATTTCCCAGGATCATGGGATGATAAGATACCATCCATTTTGTGGACCTATCGAACAACTAAGAGTAAGCCTACATGGTATACACCGTTCTCTCTTATCTATGGGGCTGAGTCGATTCTCCCAGCAGAGTTAGAATTCCCCTCTGCTCGATATGCTTTACAAAGTAGCATGCTCCCCCAGAATAGACATGTCCAATTGGAAGCATTGGACAAACATAGAGATAATGTGATGCAACACTTTCAAATGTATACGAAGTAACTCTCCAGGGCGTATGATAACTTAGTGAGACCAAGGAAGTTCGTAGAGGGAGACCTCGTATTAAAATCAATAGTGAAACATATCAGGGGTCTTCCTCTACCCAAGTTTGCAATAAATTGGGAAGGACCTTTCATTGTGAAGGAAGCTCATGACTCAGGCTATTGCTTAATTTCTAAGATGGAAGAAGACAAACCATTCAAAATTAATAATAAATGGTTGAAGGTTTATCATGTGTAAGCAATTATGTTTGGGCCACCGATGTATCCCGCTAATTATGAATATACAAGTTCTTTTTATAATGAGTATACAAGTTCTTTTTATTATAACTCAAGCAGAGATGAAAGAATTACAGAACTTCACACTTCACAACCTATGCAAACAGTTGTAACACAAAGAAATGGCATAAGAAAATTGATATCTTTCTTCATTCATAAACTTTGGGACATTACAAAATTGGGAGCTGTTGCCCAAGAATTACATGAGAAGAAGAAAAAAAAATACATATACAAAAAAAACTCATTGGCCTAGGAGGAACCACAGATCTTGGGAGGAGAAAAAATCTCTAGGAAGACGCGAATAAGCTTCTAAGTAAGACCTTTGGGAATTAATGGAAACCTCTAACCTTGTCTGTGCTTGGGTGAGTTATATAAGGATATTTTCTAGTTTTAGCTTCGCCAGATGCAGAGTTTCTTCGAGGTCCTCTACCTCCTTGTCAATAGCTCTAAGAAGGGGTGCTATCTCGGCCAATTTAGCCTCCTCCGCCTGCTGATCCTCCTGATGTTTTGGCAAGAGTTCCCTCTGGCTGTCCAATCGTTGGTTCTTCAAAGTCTTTAAATGAGCGATGAGCCAATCAAAATGGAATCCGTCGCGACCCAGCTCCCTCAAAAAACCATGAAATTGGTTAAGGAAGGGTCTGGTAATGCTCGCAGTTGGAGTATTGGCAATTTCAGCAACAACAGTGGCCATACCCTGAAGCCTGTAGCTCATAATCTAGATGTTTGAATGAAGGCAATCCACAGTGAATGTTTCAGGATGATGGTTCGCAAGTTGCTCAACTACCAAACGGTGGTTGGAAGGCATTTGAGGGGAACATTGGAGCACCATCAGGCAGAAGGTGTGAGGAGCTAGGTCGAGCAGAGCAAGCTCGTACCCAGATTCGTTGTCGGCTGTAGCACCGGTCATGGAACCTTGGTCATTATGGCTGGAATCTTCCGAGATGATAGGTTCCTGATGGGGCGAGCCAACAGGCGAGGGAACTGGTGGAGAATCCTATCGTGCAACCTGAGAAGAGTTAGAGGAAATATGGAGGTTATGAAAAAAAATCTTAACAAGCATTTTCGTAGTTCTGTCACCGATATAGGTGGAATTTATAAAAAAAATCTTAGTGTTTTCGTTGTTAAGTCACCGATATAGGTGGAGTTTATGAAAAAATCTTAACAAGTGTTTCCATTGTTAAGTCACCGATACAGGTGGAGTTTATGAAAAAAAATCTTAACAAGTGTTTTCGTTGTTAAGTCAACGATATAGGTGGAGGTTATGAAAAAAAATCTTAACAAGCGTTTTCATTGTTAAGTCACCGATATAGGTGGAGTTTATGAAAAATATCTTAACAAGTGTTTTCATTGTTAAGTCACCGATATAGGTGGAGTTTCTGAAAAAATCTTAATAAGTGTTTTCATTGTTAAGTCACCGATATAGGTGGACTTTATGAAAAATATCTTAACAAGTGTTTTCGTTGTTAAGTCACCGATATAGGTGGAGTTTATGAAAAATATCTTAACAAGTGTTTTCGTTGTTAAGTCACCGATATAGGTGGAGTTTATGAAAAAATCTTAACAATTGTTTTTGTTGTTAAGTCACCGATATAGGTGGAGTATTTGAAAAAATCTTAACAAGTGATTTCATTGTTAAGTCACCAATATAGGTGGAGTTTACGAAAAACCTTAACAAGTGTTTTCATTGATTAAGTCACCTGTATAAGTGAAGTTTTAGAAATTGAGAAATACAGAGAAATTAGCAGAGTACCTCAGCAGCAGTAGGAGCGAGAACGGGAGTCGCCATGAGGGCCATAATGGCAGAAACCGTTGGAGGCGGGCTCATTGCCTCAGCTACTTTAATGGGGCCTTTGGAAGAAGAAGCTTCAATGCTAGGCAAACTCCCCTCACCAACATAAGGTACTAAAGCTAGCACGGGGGCATCATCGAAAGAAGACTTTGGACCTTCAAAAGATGCTCCAACGAGAGCAGTAGCATCAACCGTGGCCTTAGAGGGCAAAATGCCACTAATGGAAAAGGGCGGAGAGAGACTTGGGGAAAGCTGCAACAACAAAGCTACGTGTCAGGAATGAAAAATTAATACTCAAAAAGAGAGAAATGCATCTAAGCGTTACTTACCCCCATTATGGCACCAAAAAGAGGAACTGTAGTAAGGGCCTTGACAATGCAAGAGGAAGGAGAATGTTAGCTATCAGTGATCCCACTTCAACCTAAAATGGCCCAACATATTAGAAATGATAAACAAAATAATGGGACAAATAAAAGATGTAAGACTTGGCAAGAAATTTACCTGCGGGGCACTCTCCTCGACCACAATGAGGGGCAGAGGGACCTCCTACTCCGATGGTAACTCAAAGCAGGCTGCAGTAGTTCCCTCTGGTTGACCAGGAATTTCAGCAGACTCAACGATGGCAGCACTCGTAGCAGTTTCCTTATCCCGTTGGGAGGAAAATCTTCGTGAGTAGGTAAGGCCTGTCATGGGGGAACGAGGAGGAGTGGTATCAACTCGAGAGATACCGCAACACCCCCACCCCCCACAAAGTGACTTACAGGGGGACTGGGAGGATTGGGCCTTTCTTCTCCAACTCCCTACACCAAAACATTTTCTTAATAAGAAATGAGAAGATGAAACACACCTTAAGAGAAGGGGAATAAGAAATCAAGAATGCACATATACCTTAAATCCAGAGGGAGAATGAGAGGGTATAACAACTGGTGAAGATGGCGAGGAGGCAACAGTAGAAGGGGCAGGGGATGGAGGTATCTCCGCAGCCCGTCTCTTCTAGGACTTAGTACCCAGTGTTTTCTTCCTTGATCTCATTGCATCACCACCCTCAGGTACCCTCGACCTCCTCCTCCTTTATTCCGGTGGCTCAGTGGGATCAACCACGATTGTGGGAAAAGCAGCCGAAGGAGGAACGACAATAGCGCGCCATTGAAACTCGACATTTATTCTTGCGACTTCAGTTTCAACCTGCCTCTTTAGCTCTTCATCCATATCTGGAGACATGGGAGGGGGAACGGAGGCAATAGGAAACGCCTCCAAGGAAGTTTATGCTTGAACCCGGGGCTTGTACTTTGAGGACTTCGACTTCTTATCCTTCTTGGAAGATGGCTTAAAAGGCCCTTCCCCCGTTGTAACTTCGGCCTAAAGGGAAGTTGGTTTGGGAGCTACATCGGCCTTGGGTTTCATGGAGGTATTTCAGATCATTGGGAAATGAGGGGGTAGCTCCAGGGGAGATTCCTTAATGGTTTTACTCAAGGTAAACTCAACCCCAAGCACAGAGTTCCCCTTAAGACCCAGTTTAGAAGAAGAGAAAGAAAGAGCTGGGGGATATTTAGGGGGGGACTGAATGTATTCACGAATCATTTTCAACTGCCCCGAATGGAACCTGGTGGCAAAAGAGGTGGATACGTCTCCTTTCCTAGTGGAACTAAGAAGGGTGACACGATCGTCGATGGTGGACGTGGCACCAAGCACTGCGACCGTAATATAGAGGGTGTAGGCTTCAGCAAAAGTTGCCCTTTGGTGGTTGTGTTGAAACACAGGTCAAGGGCCCCCCTGATCGAACCCGAACTGTCTGCTACATCTGTCTAGGTTGTAGGGTTCTGAGGTGTATCCCCTTTCAGTGTAGGAAGGAAGAAACCCGGGGGTAAATAGAAGCACCACAGCTTGCGAGGGATCTTCTACAACCAGGATGAAGTTGAACATTGTGGCTGTAGAAGGAAAGAAATCCCAACTATGGGAAAATGTAGAATCACCGCATAGCCTCATCATAAAGGAGTCTAAAAGATAAAAAAAATTTAATTATCTCCTTTCGACTTTATTTCTTGTGAAAACACAGGAGGCGTGGGGGCTTGATACCTTGGCTCACGGGCAGTGAAATTGACTTGGTGGTAATAGCAGGAAAGCGAGTGTAAAGAAAGCCCTTCAGAATAATAGTGTTAGCAAAATTGCCTAAGTTATAATGGCCCAGTGATCGTTCTATGTCTATGTGGGCTCGATCCAACCAGGTGTAGAGGGACCCCAAGGCGATGGCGGCTAGAGGAAGGTTGAACCCCCTAGCCAAACGAATGGAAATATTGATCAGATCCCTCCTGGGCTGATCGTTGAGTTTCCCAGTTAGGAAAAAGCGTGAAAGAAGTATAAGTATGTAGTCTGGTAGTTCCAAGGATGTACCTCTACCCCGGCCCATTACATCACTGATATCCTTCGGCGTCGGGGCTTAAAAAAAAATAGTTAATAAGGGGGGTAAATGTGGCTTTGTTCGAGGAATCGGTGTAACTGTAGCAGATCTGATCCAGCTCAACTCGATCAGCAGCCTCTTCGGCATCTAGAGCCTTATCGTGGTAGGTGAACTCACCCATGGGCTCAAACCCAAGGAGTTCATAAACGTCCTCCAGTGTAACCGTGAACTCCCTCCACGCAGCAAAAAAGGTGTGAGTTGTGATGTTCCATCTGGAAACTAGCACTTACAACACCGCATTATGCTTAGCGAGGGTGAACTCTCCAAACCAGTAGGCTCGATGAAGCCCAACCTTTGCAAGAGTAGCAGCGTGAGAGCTCTGCATATGTGTGTGCTAGGCAGTGAAATGGGCTGGTTACCCCCCAGGTGCTTCGAAGTCAACCTGGGAGTAGGGGAAGTCACCACAGTCCAAATGAAAATGCAGAGTCCCATCTGGGGGTAAATAGCCCCATTTTGATGAATCCATTTCCTCATCACCCAACAGTTAAGGGTTGAATTTGGATGAGAAATGGAAAGCCTTGCATGCATGAGAAAAATTATCATCTTTGGCAAAGATGGCCGCGGCAATATAAGCGTAGTTGCTCTTGACGAGCAGCATTCAGGGCAGTGGCACTAGGGGCAGCAACAGTAGTAGCACCAGCAGTGGCAGACGGGGATCCTGGCTGAGTCGTGGTGGCAACCTTGGAAGAACTTGGAGAAGCCATAATAGAGTGGTGATGAATGATATAGTTGGGTAAGAAGGGCTACGAATAAGGAGGGAGCATCACGACCACTGGTGGTGGCTCAATAGATGAGAAAGGGAGGAGAATGAGTAAAGAACTGGACAACAATGCGGCTTTTCGCACATGTTTCTCTTTCTAAGGAATACGAGAGCTTGAAGAAGAAGGAAAGAGAAGAGTTTGAAATAAAAGACACGTTTGAAGCCTTTTAAACCTTTTAAAACCTGTCTTTTGAGTTTCCCACCATCGCACTTGCAGGGCCGCCTATAATCATTTCAAATGAACACGTGGTACTTCGGGAAGTATTTTGACAGCTGAAAAGACAGCGCTACGTCATTTACGAAGTGATACCTAGGGAATAGAAATAGTTGCCTTCCTAAGTAAGTTTGAGTTTTGGCGCTATAATTTTTATCAGACATATCCAATAACTCCCAACGGAAAATATGTCCCAACGATTTCAAAAAGCTACGATGCCCCCTCTCCACAAGTCCAAACATTGTTTAAATGGTGACTCGGCTGCATCGGGAAGAATTTCTGCTTTTTTAAACATGGCGAAGCATTGCAAGGGAGAATTTCACTTACCAGGAATCATAATGAGCATTTGGGAAGGTTAGCAGGCCTTTCGCAAGAATTTTAAATAATAAAAAGCTAAAAAGGTTGAAGCGCAGTATAAGGAAAAAGTGGCAATGTCCTTTTGTCAATGCCCCAACAAGTCGTAGTGCTTCGGCTCAGAATTATTTCACGCAGGGAAGGTTCATCAATTTGAGAAGTTTCGTGCAGACATTTCTTGCTCCAACAAACCTCTCCACTAAGGGGAAAATGTAGAGGGGGCTTGAAGGTAATTTTGAGATTAGAAGTAATTCCACATTAGCAACAGTGTTTTGGGATTAAGGCACCGTGGCAGCTTAGCGTGGTAGATCAGCGTGACAACTTGTATTTTAGCTTATTGTATTAGTCATATTGTATCTTTGTTTATATTGACTGTAAGCTATAATGGTTGTATTATGTAAAGAGAATAATAAAGAGTTTTGGTGTGAGGTCAAGCGGTACTTGCGAGAGACCAGGTTGGGCAGGGTCTGGGAGAGCTTTCTTGCTCTATCGAATGACCTAATCGCGAGAACTTTAGAGGGACTTGGTTTGGAGGATTGAGAAGTGAGGCACCGTTGGGGCTTGTCCTGACCATCTTAGATACACCTGGTAAAACACTGAAGGACCCTAACAGTGGAACATCGTGTGGAGCAGCTTGGAGTTCCATCGAGCGTTCAGTTATGAACCAAACAACCCTCTACTTAATGTCACATCTACTATAGGTGATGTCACTAGCCAGCTAAATAATGTCAGACTTACACTTGAGTAAACCACCGTGGTATTTTGGACTGTCAGGCAGTTGGTGAGCCACCTGTGTGACAATATCCCCCCCTGACACACAGTGGTTAGGCAAAAGGCATGTCTTGGCATTTAATATTTATGACGTGGAGACAACTAGTGCATCATGCATTTAATACTGTGACATAAAGTATGAGGGATGTCTTTTATAGTCTTTAATGACTGAGTTTCCTTGGGGATGGTGTGGGGGATATTTAAGGACCCCAACCACCCTTGAGGAGAGGATGATCTTTTTAGAGTTTAAGAAGTTATTACTAGAGACAATACACATCAGAGAGAGTTATTACAAACCAGATGTCTTATTCACTCGCCATTGTCATTTATTACGAAGCTTTTAATGCGTAACATAGATTCTTGAGAGTGTTTAGTGTGTTTGCCTGCATACCAAGGTGTATCTAGGGTTCTTACTTCTCTCTCCCTCTATCTAAGTTACTTCTAAGTTCATTACTATCCTCTGAGTTATACACGAAAGATTTGTGAGTTTAAATTGAGTCTTATCTTCATTAAGTTTGTGTTTGCATGTTCTATCACTAATGCAAGGTTTTGACTGATTAACTTATCATTACTATACTTCAAAGGGGTTAAACCTCCATCTTATCTAAAGTATCCTCTTACAATTAGTAGTATAAATACCCCTTCATAATTGTTTTAAAAATCATACTTGTTTTCACTTTGCTCTTGTCCACATTAGAGAGCGCGAATTGACCCCTTACTCGCCAATATACATTTTTAGTGTGTTTGTAGGTACCAAAAGGGATTTTTGATTGACTGTCTTTTACTCTACAACGACATATACCAAAAAGGAAAAATATCATTAGGGAATGAGTCTTTTTAGACAACTTGGCGGCCCGTAGGATTTTTATTTTGGTTTTTTCCTGAAATAGACAAAGGAGGAGATTTATAAGGACAAATTTTAAATCGAGTCAATTTGTATGTAATTGGCATTTTTACGGATAAAACGTTTGAGTCATAGGATAAACTTTGTCTTATTGATCCCATAAGCCTATGACATCGTTTGATGAAGACTTATAATCCAAGCTTCATAGGTTGGATGTGTCTTGCCGTGTTTAGTGCCAAAATTGTCTTCTCATTTACCAAGGATCTCACAAGTATGAATGCGTATAAATTATCTGACCATGGAAATATTTTTTAAGGGTGTTTTTTTTATTTAAAACGTTTGGACTATTTTTTTATTATTATTTTTTAAAGAAAAATAATTTTTAGTTTTATCTTGTTTGAACGAGAATAACGATTGTTTTCGTTCGAACGACTTGCTGTTTTGTTCAAACGAAATTCTGAACTTGTTAGAACGACTATCTAACGAGGTTCGTCTCTCAGGATTTTTTGACCTCTTTAGAAGATCATTTGAATGAGATTGCATCTTCGTTCGAACGAATTGAGATGTCATTAAAAAAAATTCAACTCTCGTATGACTTTTGTTTTCGTTGGAAAGATCCTTCGCCTCAAAATTTTCACATTAAGTATTTAAGGTGTGTTGGACTCAGAATTTTTAAGAATTTTTGGGGAAAAAATTTTTCCAACCTGTTTACAAAAGTTCCAAACCCTATGCGTTTAAAGATCCAAGTTCCATAATTCATATGCTTTGAGATCTTGAAATTGGGGACCAAAGTTCGTTTCTTTCTTCATGAGATAACTTGTTTCGTATGGTGGACTCTGTGCCTGTTGCTTAGGTGTTTGATGATTGTTGAGCCTTATCATTTGATACCGAGACATGCCTGGACTCGTGCGTTGTGGCCGCTAGCGTGGGTGGACTCCTACATTGCACTGTGAAGGAGCGGTCAAAGATTAAAAAGTGTCAAGTCTTGTGGAGAATTGAGTCATTGTGTAAGTATACTGTCATCTTTTGTAATTTTACATCATAGTGATTTGTTTGGATGAGTCGTTCGAGATTTTCTCTTTGTGATTTTCCTCGTACATCAGAGTCATCTGATTGATTTACTTATTTTATCAGCCATCACCTTAGATGCATACTTTAGGGTAAAATGATAAAATTTGGCTAATCAGTTTTCCACAAGAAAGTTTTTAAAATGGGTGCTAAGTTTAATTGGGTTAATTTTGTTTAAAGTCTCAATCTTAAAAATTTGAAAAATACAAAAAATATTGGGCTTATGTTTATTTTGACCATCCTTGCCTAAGCACGCACTATAAGGGCATGCTCAGGTTTGCACAAAAAGATTGATCAATTCAAAATATCGCGTTCATTGATTGGATAGTAAACCCGATAGTCTCTAACTCGGAAAGATTCAAGGTCAAAATCTATCTTTACCGATGCAACTCTTTTCCACTGATATTCTCTCTAACTCAATTAGGAATGTAATGCATTGAAAAATGTTTTTTTCTCTTCTTTAAAATGAAGACAAGTCTTGTATTTATAGGAAACAAAGTGTTCATTCATGAAAAGGCGTGTCTTTTTCTTAACAGTTATTTTAGGGACATTTTTCATGAACAGTCACAACTAACGGTGAAGAGTCATGACCTTTAGTAAAGGTTTTGAAAAATAGTCACTATATAGTGAACAGTCACACCCCTTTAACGACAGTTTTAAAAATTCATCCCAGGAAATTAAATAAAATTCCCAATAATTTTCATACATAAATGGAGCATTTTGAAATTAAATTTCTTATTCATCATTTGTCCGTTTTTAACAAATGAATACATCACATGAATCGTCATGCTACAAGGAACACGTACTTACCTAGTCCCACTACATTTGATGTGTGGGTCCCACTTTTATAATGGCTCAAAGTTGATCGATATATTTATTTGTGTAAAAACACAATATTTTCCAATAAAGAATGTAGGAGAGAGGTGGGTTAATTAGATTTTTTGTTGTGCTGAGTCAACATGCCTTTTGTCATTTGGTGGATGACAAGTTAGTATATTCAAATTTGGTGTCTAAAATTTTTATCCATTTGGAATAACTCTATTTGCACAGCAAGTTTGGCTAAACACTCACGAATGAACATATTGATAAAGTAATGCACTCACTAAAATAGAAAAGTAGAAGTCTCTAATTGCGAATTATATTTTTTATAACACAACTTAACTCGATATGAAGTTAGTGAGATAGATTTCATAAACAAAAACATTAAAATGACAAGAATTTCCACATGAGTAATTAGTTGCGTTACTATCACACACAAATAACTAAAAATGAACACGAATAGACATGTTTAATTAATATTTTATATAGAATATTTTAAATAAATTCTTGAAAATTTATATGATAAATCATTTATCTAGTTACTAGAATTTAAAATTAATCACGTTTAGATTTATTATAAGCATCCATGTATTATGATTAGTTAACAGAGAAACCCAAGCCTATCTAAACACGGCTTTATGAATTATTTAAACTTATTACATTTTACTTAAAAAATTAGGAAAATTATTTCATAAGAGCATTGTATTTGTGATTACAAAAAATTTGTAAAAAAAGACTATTGGTTCATAGCACAAATATATAAATGTTGAGATGAGGTAAAGAATTATGTTAATTTGTAGGGTTAATTACATTCACCTCCTCAAATTTATCCCCAGTTTTACTTCAACACCCCCCCCCCCCCCCCCCCCACAACTTTAAATTTCTAGCCGTAACCCCTCAAACTTTATATAATGATACAGGTTGCTAAAAATCTATAACAATGTTAAATATTTTAATGGAATCTTGGCCATGTGCCATGCATGTTTGCCCAATCATATGTAAAGGTAAAAACTAATATTTTAAAACATATTAACTTACAGGAAAAAAAAATTTAAATTCTAAAAAATTACAAAAAAATCTGAGAGTGCTCACGATCTTAATGGAATAACTTATTTAATAAAATGCCTCCAAACAAAAATCCATTTTTTTTAAATTTTAATATTTGATTAAATTAGATTTGCATATGATGATCGTTCCAAACACATAAAATAAACTACGTATGCAATCATAAACAGATATAAGGAAAAATTTAATTTTCGGGCAAAACCTTTATTTCTGCACTGTAGATAGTTTTATAAGACAACTTACTTATAAAACTTTGTAAAGAATACCACTCAGATCCAGAGCAGACCACAGGTGACAGTCCACCTTGGTATCAACCTATCAGCCTTTCTTCTCGTAGTGATCCCTTGGGTCACAAGGTCAGCAGCAGAAATCTCTCTCCGCAATATAGATCAGGTATGAAACTATTAGGGTTTCAAAAGGATTCACAAGTATATTGGGGAGGATGTTTCGTGAATCAAAAAGGTGTCTTGACTTAAAAGGATTGAGGACTTTAGTAAAAAATATGCAATTTGCATTTTTCAAAAGTCTCTATTAAAATCTTTTCGAAATAGGTATTTATAGGTCGTACAAAAAATTTGAGGAGAAAAATTTCGTTCGAACGAAAATAGAAGTCGTTCAAACGAGAATGTCATCTCGTCACCATTCATTCAATCGAGAATCCAATCTCGTTAGAACAAGCTTCTAACGAGATTCAAATGAAATCAAACAGAACAATCTTGTTGGATATTCATTCGATGAAAATATCAAACAAGCGTTCTATCGAAATAACCTTTTAGTTCGAATGATATCGGCATCTCGTTTGAACGAGGTCAAAAAATTGATTTTTAACTCTAAAAATTTGCCTTAATTTTTATAAAAAAATATCCCAAATATAAATGTAAATAAATTTAAACTCCTAAAAGATTTATACCTTCATAATATGGAGAAGTCTTGAACTTGGAGATGTTGAGATTCTGTTCATCTGTCGGTTTGTAGCGGGATATGCCAAATGTGCCATAATGGCAAATAAAATAAATAATACGGATAAGCTAGACTATTTGCCCTTACTAATCTCCCCCTTTGGCTATTCCAGTACAAAACTTAATCAAAATCCAAATTATAAAAAATTTCCCTCCAAGATAAAAATTCTAATACCGTTCCCAAACCCTATAAATGGAATGGCATAGATAAATAAACTTTGTTTTCTATCTCCACTTGTTCTTTTTGATCTTCCCTTGGGAATTATGTCTTCATGCAATTTAACATGATCTTCGATTGGATACCTACACACATGAAATAAGTAAAAGTAACTGTAATGCATAGAGTCTGAAATAGAAAATAAAATTCGTAAATTTCAAAAATCAAACTCCCCCTTAATTTGTTCTCTTCCGTTTTTTTCGAAATAGACAAAGGAGTAGAAACTAAATATGACATATAGAGAACATCACAGATAAGAAGAATATATCATCACAAAGATATAGAAATGACTAACATGCAATGATAATCTCAAAGTTTTGAAAATTTTCAAGTATAAAATTTTATAAATACAACACACCATGAATTAACACAAAAATGCCCGAATCATGGAAGCAAAATGTAGGGGTATAAACATATTCCATAGGTTAATCAAAGTAGACAAATATAACACATGTGCACGAAGAATTTAAAAACCACTAACAAATGATCTCAAAGTCTACCTTAGGTGTAAAGATTATGAACTCATGTGAAATTAACTTAACCTAATCAACAAATCAAGACCTTAAGTGATTTTTGCACCAACAATGCCCAAAACGTATGTAAATTTTTCCATGAGTTTTTTATAGTTTGTTCAAACCCATTTATCTTCGACTTAATTCCCTCAAAATCTCACATATAGCAATAAAACTCTCAATTATTTTTGAAGAAATTAATTCTCATTTGTAACGAAGCATCAATGTTCAAACAAGTTGGCCTCGCACTTCTGTTTTTATGCGCCTCTAATCTCTTTAGGATATTTTCATTATAAATGGAGTCTTTTAATGCAAAGACTTTGCCTTTCGTAGCCCCTTTCCATTATTTAATATTTAACAATTTTTTTGAAAAAAAATGTTTTAAATTCGGGCAATGGTTCTTACATGCACAACTTTTTATCTCGATTTTCACATTTAATTCGTCTTAAAGCAAAATTGAGATGAAAACACTATGATAGACATGTGAAAGGTAAGTGCAATACTCATATAAACTCGTGCTCATGTGCAATAAAGGAGGCAAGGAGTCAAACATATATCAAGTTATCATCAAATCACAACTTAATGACTCCACGCATTGGTAAGCACATATATGAAATGATGTCATGTCTCAAAACACTATAAAATAGTCACGTGGATATGGAATGAATGGGTGTTCAAACATCTTTAATTTTCATCCATGTATGGTGTAAAAATGCAAAACTCTTTTTATCTTTTTCAAAAATTTTATCAAAATAAAATATTTTTGCCTTTTTCACTTTTTCTTAAAAATCGAAAATCCTTTTATATTTTTCAAAATATTTCAGAATAACAAAACTCTTTATGAATTTTTCTAAAAATATCATAGCAAAAAAGATAAATACAATGATAATACAATGGTAATACAATCTAACAATATGAATAAATGTAAATAATCACGATAATCATCCTATACTAGATAAAATATCCGAACTCAGTAAACAGTGCAAATACCTAAAGGTTTCCTAAGATCCTCAGATTGAAGTGCATCTAAAGGTTTTATGAACATGTTGGCTAACTGACGATCGGTGCTCACAAAGCTCAAGAACAGGACCTTCTCTTCAGCTAGGTCTCGAATAAAGTGCTCGTGTATCCTAATGTTCTTTATGCGCGAATGCTGGACTGCTTAACCAACGTCGTGGACAAAGATATAAAGTTTTTATTTTTTCTAATCCAAAAGACAAAAGCATTCCAAAAATAGAAACACCCACCCAAAGTGCTCCTACAACCATCCACATCCCTAACCCAATTGACATCCAAATACGTGGACAAATGGTCATCAGTATCAGAGGAATACCAGATACTGTATGAAAGAGTTCCATTCACGTATTTAATAATACGTTTAAGAGTGTGTAAGTATGACTCTTTTCGGGATGCCGAGTATCACACATAGACTCCAACATTAAAGGCGATATCTGGATGACTAGCGGTGAGGTAAAGAAGACTACCTATCATACTCCGATACAAGGTTTGCTTAATGTCCTTTCCTAAAGCATCTTTGATAAGCTATGTCTATGTGCTCATAGGGGTGCGTGAGTGCTAAGTGGAGTCTAGACAAAATTTCTTCACAAGGTCTGTTGAATATTTGGATATAGATATGAATATACCATCATCAAGATAACGAACCTGGAGACCTAGGAAGAATTTATGCTCACCTACTATGCTCATCTAAAATTCAACCTTCATCTCCTCCTCAAAGGTGTGAGCATGTGGATCCAAAGACTATGTCGTCCACATAAACTTAGATAACTAAAATAGCACCACTCTCTCTCCCCTTACAAACAACATCTTATCAACCCCCCTTCTCTCAAAGTTGCGAACTAAAAGATAGGAAGTAAGCCCCTCGTACCAAGCTTGGGGTGCTTGCTTAAAACCATACAAGGCTTTCCTAAGATAGTAGATATGTCCCAGGTGCTTAGAGTCTTCGAACCCTTTTGGTTGTTCCACATAAACCTCCTCCTATAGAATGACATTCAAAAAGTCACTTTTGATACCCATCTGATATAACTTGAAGCACAGATGACATGCTATGGCGTGTATTAAACGAACGAACTCAAGTCTAGTAATAGAAGCGAATGTCTCCTCAAAGTCTATACCCTCGATCTGTCTATAGCCGTGAGCGACCAACCTAGTCTTATTGCGAACTATGGTACCATTTTCATCCACCTTATTCTTGAAAATCCACTTGGTACCTATAGTGTTAGTCTTTCTAGGCCGGGGGACCAACTTCAGACATCATTCTTTCTAAATTGAAGTAACTCTTCTCACATGGAAGAAATCCAATGCTTGTCCTTGAGTGCTTCTTTCACATTCTTGGGCTCAACAAAGGATGGGTAGAACAGATAACTAACAACATTTTCAAGTTGAAATGAGTCTTGAAACCTATTGTAGGATCACACATATAGAGAAAGGGTAATGACTCTATCGAACCCAAGATGGTGTCACCCCTAATACAGGAATGGGGTCCACCGTGGTAGCATGAGGAAGGATGGGATCATCACCAGGGGTTGCATCATCCTCACACTCTAGGTTAGGAGCAACAAACGTTGGTGGCTCGTCATCTCTAATCGTGATGTTTATTAACTCCATATCCTTAGAGCTAGATAGATTATAAACTCGATAAGCCCTACTCATTGATGAATATCCTAGAAATATCCCCTCGCCGCTTCAGGAGTCGAACTTTCCTAAGGGCTTGTGAGTGCAGAAAAATTCAAAATACCAAGATTCACGAAAGCATTCAAAAAAAGCAAAAAGTAAATTTAATCACACACAACAACGATTTATGTGGTTCAAAAACTTGCTTACGTCCATGGAGAGGTTACTTATTTTATATTAAGTATATCTCAACGATTACAATTTTTTCATCCCTTTCGCCCGGGTCAGGGAGTACAATTTATACATATGTTTGTTACAAAGTTTGAGTTGTTTAAGGAACTCCATCATCATAAGTGGGTTGACTATAAGGTGCTTGAATATATCGATAGAGATTCTTGGAACTTGATTTGACCATATCCGCGAGTATCCTTCTCTAACTAAACTGATCATGTACGAATTAATCCATGATTTGGGTTGGACCAAATAACTCAAGTTATCTTGGTCGGCTACTTTCATGGGCTTGTAAAAAGTGGGCTCCTATAATTTTCTCTAAAATCTTTGGGCTAATAATTATGGTGCAATAGATTTTAACTAGGTAAAAGGTCTAGGTCCTTGTCATGTGGTGAGAGTCCGTGATGGCATCATTGTAATAACAAGAATTGTAACAAGGGCACAGTTGTCTTAAGAAGGGAAATGAAGCGCCAAAATCTTCTTAGGAAATTAAAACTCATAATTTGAGTGTCCTGGTGATCAGTTGAGGCTTAATTAAGCGCTTGGTCTTTGCATTTGGTCGTTCATGCGCATAATCTGTTCGTAAGCTCTTCTCTTACTTCAAAAGTCAAAGTTTCTCTCAAACTGTGCTTTCTCAAAACTTCGTTACCGCCTGTAGTTTTCGCCTCTTCTTTGGTTCATTTTCTCTTTATTAACTAGTTATTATAGTTAGGATTTCTTCTTGCTTGTTAAGCTATGGCGATGTTAGATGGTAAATCTGTAGAAGAATTTAGGCGTAAGTATAGCATTCCTGAGTGGGTAATTATTGAATGTGCCCCCTTGACCATAATGTTCGCAGAGTGGATAGGGGTCACTGGATTAATACCCTGTTGATAACTCAAGGAGGCCTGAATTTTCCCACAAATGAGTTATTTCTTAGATTTTTTTAGGTACTTCGCCATTATTCCTACGCAGTGTACCCCAAATGTATGGAAGATAGTAAACGATGTTCATAGGATAAATACTCTTTATGGAACAAGACTGGGGCTTGTCAAGATATGTTACTATTATGTATTCTTGAAAACCAAAGAGGGGTTGTTTTATCTAAAAACCAGAAGAGATGAGAGGGTTATGGTTGTAAATCTCTTAGATTCCCACAAGGACTATTGGCAAAGTGGATTCATTGCAAGGGAATAGTAGTACCCTCCACTATTAGAAGGGAGAGACCACACGATCTTCCCATTTTAGACTATGGGGTGGTTGAAATAGGTCGCTTCCTCTTTTTTCCTTTTTGATAACTTCTTATAGATTCCTCTCATTCTTTTGGCTGATTTTCCTCTCTTTTTTTTTATCACATATCGTGCCAGGAACCCAGAACCTGACATTACTAAGATCAATACTGAAAAGCTCATGAAAGCCTGGAGCATAAAGTTGATATTAGCAGAAGGTGATAATCCTAGGTTGGCGACCTTGATCTTGGAATACAAGAACACAATAACCAACTTTATTGTTCATCTAGACGATCAGTTCCTAGTTTTGAGAGCTCCAGAGGTAGGTCTTTCTGAGGAGGAGAGCTCTGAAGAAGAAGAAGAGGAAGAGAGAAGAGGAGGAGAAAAAATTAGAGGAAATAAAGGAAGAAGAGGAAGAATAAGATATGCCTTCACTCGTTAAGAAGAGGAGGTTGAGGCTTTCAGATGACGATGATGAACATGCAGTCCTGTCCCACAAGATCCATGCTTTAAAGTATTTTATAATAAATTCTCCTAAGGGCAATAGTATTGGCCCATCTGATATAGAAAGAGAGCAAGAGAAGGAGAAAGAAAAGAAGAGAGAAGAAAAGATATATATATATATATATATATAGAGAGAGAGAGAGAGAGAGAGAAGAAGAGAAGAAAAAAGAGAGACAAAGATAGAAAGAAGAGAGACAGAGATAGAAAGAAGAGGAGAATAAGAGAGAGAGAAAAAGAGAGGAAAAACAGAGGTTAAGAGGTTAGCCTTGCAATCTGCTAGTTGGCTCACCATCTCTAGTCTTGAGGGGGCTAGTCTGGGTGACTCCCCTTTTTTGGCTCCAGATATGTTAAAGAGGTCAGTGCTTGCCACTGAGCGCGAGAGGTCTTCGAGGCTGGGGCTACCTCAACTTGCCCTCAATGACTGCATAGTGGGTGGCTCCGATAAGTCTCTTTTACTTGTTTCTTTTCTTTGTTATTTATCTTTTTTGTTCTGATTATTTTTTATTCTGTTTTCTCTGCAGATGCTGTCTGATTTCACTACCTTTCTGGACAATCATTCTGACAGCCTGAGAAGGGAGGAAGAGCTGAAGAAGGCCCTGCATGACGAGAATGAGGCTTTGGAAGCTGAGAAGGTGGCCTTCGCCAATTCTCGCCAATCATGGGAGCGCGAAAAGAGTGATATCTATAAGGCCTATAATGCTTTGGGGGCTGCTCAAAAGGCGATTATTGTTGAGAACTCCGAGTTAGTAGAGGCCAATAAAGAGCTGATTGGCAGGCTTACCACGTTAGAGGGCGGCTTCTCTCAAGCCAAGGATGACGACTATTGTGAAAGCTTTTGTAAAGCTTACGAGGATGCTGAACTCTAAATGGATTATGCTTTCAAGGTATCCTTTAATAGGGGATGGGACTAGGCTTTGAAGGCTTTTAGAATGCCTGTGGGTTCTAAACTTTTTAGCCTTCATTCTCCTAGTCCCGACCCTTATATTGAAGACGAAAAAAGAGAGGGCAGTGACCAAGTTGCTGGCAATACTGAGATCATTCCTGCTGTGGTTGACGGGAGTGTTGGTGCTGGACAGGAACAGTAGGTGGTCGATAAGGGGAAGAACAAAGTTGGGGAAGACTAGGTGAAAGATTAGGGCTCTTATAGACTAGGAATTCCTATTTTCCTTGTAAAATTTTTAGTTTTCGTTGGTCTGTAGCCTTATTTTGTAAACTTCACGTACTAGCCAGTGGACTTCTTTCCCTTTTTTTGTGATAATAAAATTTAACCCTTGGTTCATGTGTTCCTCTATTTTCGTTTATGCTAATGCTTGCTTCTGGTTTAATATGTATTTTTTATAGTCTGCTAATTTAGATCGCTACATTTCTCCCAATTCTCAACTGGGTAGAATTTTTGGGCTTAATATCAGCTTACTAGCTTGTAAAGCATTCGTGAAAATATATAAGTCACTAAGAGCTAGGAGCGAACAATATAAAAAGTAAACTTAAGTGATTACAAAGCTGAAGGTTAACCTACAGGAATTGGAGGAGATAAGGGTCTCAGTTCAAGAGGAAGTTAATTCCATGAGGACTCAGCTTCTGGGGAGGACTGAGGTCAACCAAATGGGCGAGGTCATACAGTCTGAAAATGATGTTCTGCAAAAGGAGGCTGCGAGCTTAATATCTTTTATAGGAGTACAAAAAGGTAATGTTAAGAAGCTGAGATACTCCTTTAAGGTAGGACCCAGAGAGGCATGGGGGGAAGGTTATAACGCTGGTTGGGAAGAATCACCAACAATACTTAAGGAGTCTAAATGCATCATTTTTTTGGGGGGGATGGATGAGCACTCTTAAAGAGGCGAGAACCCCAAAGGAATCCATGCTTTGGTACAAGTACCAGGTCGAATGTCCATCCTGTAGACATAATCCTTTTTTGAAAGATAATGAATGGATTCCGACCGATGATATTCCTCTCCAACTCATGGATCAAGATCTCGATGAAGATGTTAAAGAATTTTCTTCAAAGCTGGACGATGGTCAGAGGACAGTTGTAGCAAAATATCTTGCTCGACAACCTATCCCCTGTTAGGATTTTGTGTATCTATTTTTGGTTTTGTGATTGGAACCTTGTTTTCTTAATAAATAATTTTCTTATGTTTTGAGCATATGCTGACTAATTATATTTCAATTTTACATGTTCGTAGGTTACTTAGCAATTTTGACAAAAATGATATTGATTGACCAATCGTAGGCTTTAGGTAGGCTCATACTGCGTATGAATCATTTTGGGCTTTGGCAACCGACTAAATGGTATTTAAGTGTTGGCATTCTGCCTTTCATATGTTTTAAAATTCTCCCAGTCCAATACGTCTAAGCAGTATCATTCCATTAACTTTACCTTTTAGGTCGTTTCGTCACACTTCCTTAGATCTAAGTGAGATGATGGAGAGAATGTACCTAGTTATCGGGCCATCCACCCGAGCAGGTTTTTTGCGACCAACAGATGTTGGTGACTACACAAAGTTGGCTTTATTACCTAAAGATCCCCAGTAGGGCTTTTATTATTGTCGGGGAAACTCGTGAGGCCTATTGTGTTAACAACAAGGGTTTGAGGGTAATTCGAAGTGTTAGTATCTCACTTGCTAACCCCGTTTATTAAATATTCAAAGTATGCACACAAGAGATAAAGTTAGAAAAGGTGCAAATTAATGAGATGAGATGAGTTAACCAGCCAATGTAAACTTTGAGAATAGATGGGCCAGTTCGGCCTTTATTCATTGCAAATTATCTTATCTAGTAATAAAAACTCCAAAAAACTAATAATTCTGTTAATTAAAAAGATAACGAAGAAGATCTAAAAGAAAAACTTCTTGAGATTGGAAGCATTCCATGCTTTTGGTATCTCCCTGCCCTCCAGCATTTCCAGATGATATGTTCATTGGAGATCGTTTCTAATTACTTTGAATGGTCCTTCCCAGTTTTCCATCTGATGGTTTTACAACACTATCGGGGACTTTTCGTAGGGCATACTCCTATTGAAAACTTCCTTGGTTATATTTCTTGGCTAGTTTCTATTGGTAGGAGGCCAACTTGATCAAGGCTAGTTCTCGTCGCTCATCTTCTAGGTCGAGATCAGTGTGTAAGGCTTCATTATTAAGGCCTTGATCGACCAGTGTGGTTTTCATAGTAGGAAGGCCTGCCTCAAGAGGGATAACAACCTTCATGCCATAAATGAGGGCGAATGGTGTTTCCCCAGTTGGTTTCCTAGGCATCATATAATAAGCCCATGGAATATGAGGGAGTTCATCCAGCCAAGCGCCCTTAGCTTTTTCTAATCTTATTTTCATCCCATTGATTATGATTTTATTGGAAGCATCCTCTTTCCCATTACTTTGGGGATACGCCATAAAGCTGAAGTGGTGCTTGATGCCGTGCTCATCACAAAAATCTTGGAAGGAACCACTTTCAAATTATTTACAGTTGTCGATAATGATAGTTCTTGGTATCTGAAAGAGAATTATAATGTTTCTCCATATGAACCTGGTCATGTCAGAGTCTCAAATGTTTGTCAATGGTTTGACCGAAACCCATTTAGTGAAATAATTAGTGGCAACCAATAGGTACTTGCGATTTCCATAAGTAGTAGTGGTCCCACGATGTCTAATCCCTATTACGTGAAAGACTATGCACTAATATGAGATCTTAGGCCGTTGGTTGGATGGTGAACCATGGGCGAGTGCTTTTGGAACTTTTCACATTTGTAAACATATGTACCAACATCTTTCTGCATGTGAGGCCATCAATATCCTTACTTGAACGCTCGAAAGGCTAGTGATCTTCCACCTGTATGACTGCCACAATGCCTTTGTGAAGTTCACTAAGTATTTTCTCTGCATCTTGTGGGTGGACGAACTGGAGGTAGGGGCTTGTGAATGACTTCGTACAGAGTTTACCTTTTGGGCTAAGGTAGAAACGAGAAGCCTTGACTTTGATTTGGTTTGCCGACCTCTTATCATTTGGCAGTGTGTCACTTTATAGATAATTGAGGATGAGATCTATCCAACTTAGGGCTTTATCTGTGAGGAGGACTTGCTCAGCTACGACTCTATGATCGATACTGGGTTGTGCGAGGAACTCAATCTGTATTATCCTTTTCAGGTCAAAGTCAACTGCTGAGTTTAGGGCTACTAAGGCATCAGCGTGACTGTTCTACCTTTGTGGGAACTGTTGAATCTCTAATTGCTTAAAGTCTCTCATGAGTCCTCTGACTACGTCGAGGTATGCTTCCATTCGGTCGTCTTTAGCATTTAAATATCCATTTACCTATTTGGAGACCAGATTGGAATCCCCAAAAATGTTAAAGGATTGTTCCCCTGGTAGTTTAGCTTTTCATAAAGTGGTGATCAATACTTCATACTCAGCTTTATTATTAGGGGCTTCAAATCCCAACCTAATTCCATGTTCGATTATTATGTTTTTAGGGGTAACGAGAACAATCCCCATTCCTGCCCGATGGAATTTGAGGCTCCATCAACATACAGTGTCCATTCTTTGGACATTGCATCACATGTGACTAATTGCTCTTCGTTAAGATGATCTGTTGGCAGATCTCCTATGAAACCAGTAATAAAATTTGCTAGTATCTTTCCCTTGATTTTCGTTTGGGCTGAAAGTGGATGTCAATTTTTTTAAGCTCGACTAACCATTTCGAAAGATGCCCAGAGAGGTCAACGTTTCATATAATGACTTTGAGTAGGTGGGAGGTGATTACTGTTATGGAATGAGCTTCGAAGTAGTGCTTAAACTTCCTTGAAGTTATCACCGGGGCATATGAGATCTTTTTCAGAGGCAAGTACCACTGTTCAACATCAAATAAAGTTTTGTTGGCATAGTAAATCGAATGTTGTTCTCCTTCTTTTTCACAAACTAAGGCGGAGCTCATATCATGGTCTGATACTGAACGGTTGTTCTCCATTATCTGGAATTACCAATAGTGGGGGCTTACTAAGGTAAGACTTGACCTCTTCCTTCCATAATAGGCCGTTGCCTTTCTTTAAGAGTTAGAAGAATGGTCGATAGTTCTCTGAAGACTTGGAGATGAAGCACTTGAGCACAGCGAGCATTCCAGTAAGCTTATGAACATCTCTCAGTATCTGAAGAGGTTGGACCTTGGTGATAACATCGATTTGGTCTAGGTTGGCCTTAATTCCCCTTTTACTCACTGGGTAGCCTTCGAATTTTCCCGATTAGACCCCGAATAACACTTACTTGGATTAAGCTTCATTCGGTACTTCATGAGGATTTCAAAGGTTGATGCTACGTCTGACAGGTGATTGGCCTAATTCTTTCTTTGACGATCATGTCGTCGATGTACATTTCCATCGTCTCTCCCATCTGTTTACTAAACATCTTGGTTACCAATATTTGGTAAGTTTCCCTTGCATTCTCGAGGCCAAAAGGCATGACCTTGTAGTAGTACAAACCAACATAGGTTATAAAGGAGGTCTTGTCTTGGTCGGGCTCATATAGCGGGATCTGATGATATCCTGAGTAAACTTCAAGGAAGCTCATCCTTTCGCGACTCACTGTGGCGTCGAACAATTGATCTATCTTTGGGAGAGGGAAGCTATCTTTAGGACACGCTCGGTTGAATTCAGTAAAATCAATGCACACTCTCTAACTACCATTGCTTTTGGGTACTACCGCTAGGTTGGATAGCCATACAGGGAACTGAACTTCCCTAAAGAATCCTTCATTTAGTAACTTCCCTACCTCTTTCTCCACTGCCTTAGCTTTCTTAGGTGACGTTCGACGAGCCTTTTGAGTAATGGGTTTGAAGGTAGGATCGACATGTAGACGGTGACACACCAATCTGGGGTCGATCCCAGGCAACTCGTAAGTCTCCCATGCCAAAAAATCCATATTGCTTTTAAGGAGTGCAACCAGTTCCCTTTTCTCCTGATCGATGAGAGCATATCCAATCAAAAACATTATTTCTATCAAGTTGTCATCGGCTACAACTTCTTCCAGGATTTCGATGACTCTATCTGTAGGGTGGACCTTGGTATCTTCCACTTTTGGTCGACCATACAGTAATTGTTATTTGGAGAGAACGACCCCTTCCTTGGATTTCTCCTAGGAATTTTTAAGCTCCTTCTTTTTCTCTTTTTTCAGGCAAATGGCTGCAATAAAGCACCTTCGGGATGAAGCAAAGTCATCGCGGATCTTGACCACTCCACGATCCGTGATGCACTTCAACTTTTGATGATAAGTGGATGGTATGACCTTCATAGCGTGGAGCTAACCTTTACCTAAAATAGCATGGTATGGGGACTCGGTGTCCACAATTAAGAACTCGATCAACTTTGAGATGTTCCCTGTCCTAACTGGCAAGGTGAACTTTCCCAATGGCATGGTAATCCTTCCTACAAAACTAACCAATGGAATAATGGATTCTTTGAGGTCGACGACATTCAATTTCAGCTTATGAAATAGGGCCAGATACATGACTTCGAATAAACACCCCTGATCCAACAGTAGCTTATCGACATCCCAGTTAGTAATCCTGAGCGTGAATACTAATTCATAATGATGTGGGTTCCTTACCCTGACCAAATCCTCTTCGGTGAACATGATGTGCTTCGTGTAATCAATATCTTCTGGTTGTCGATGTTTTCTAGATTCAGTCTTGGCTGGGTCGATCTAAAAATATTTTATCACGGCAGTCACCTTATTAAGTTCCACTCTGATGGCATTGCCCTGAATCTGTTTGAGGTTTGACACCCCATGAATGACTGCAAACTTGTGTCCTGTATCATCATCGAGGACATTATCTAGCTTCTGGTCGCCATTGGTTGGTACCTTCTCTATTTTCTTGTCAATATACTCGCTAAGGTGCCCTGCCTGAACTAAATCTTCCACATGTGACTTCAGAGCTTTGCAATAATCAGTTTGATGACCACCTTTCTTGTGGAATGCGCACCTTGGTGCATTATTTCTCTTGGTCAGATATCCGACCATCTTCTTGGGTCATTTGATGAAGGGCTCATCCTCGATCTTGTTGAGAATCTTATAAATGGGTTCCTTAAAGACTATGTTAACAGCCTGGAATACCTTGAATGGGTCATTCTTACCTCCACCTTTGGATCCATTCTTTCCCCCGTTCTTGCTTTCCTTTTTCTTGGTGTCATTCTTCTCTGTCCCCTTGTTCTCCTTTGCTCGACCATTATCTCCCCCCTTAGGATAGACCACATCCTCGACCTTAGCGTATTTCTCGATAGGGCCATAAGATCATCGATGTTTATGGCTTCCTTCTTGGTGAGAGATTGGTGCAACTGGGAGGTTGTAGGTAAGCCAATTTTTAAGGATGATACGATAACTTTCTATGAGCAGTCCTCGATCTCGTTAAATATTTCCCAATATCTCTTGGCGTATTCTCTGAGGTTTTCCCGAGGCTTTTTTTTCATAGTGAGTAGTGCATCCCTCCGTTTAGGATGGGAGATGCTCATTATGAATCGTGCCAAGAAACCCTCTGCCAATGCTACTAAGTTCTTAATCGACCTATAGGGGAGCCTCTCAAACCACTTATGTACTATATCGTGTAAGATAGAAGGGAATATCTTGCACATCAGTGCATCATTATGGCTCTATAAGTTCATTGCCTACCGATATTATCGGACATGAACTATGGGATCTATTTTCCCATCATAGACCTTGAACCTGGGGAAGACGAATTTCTTGGGGAACTCATCACGTTCGATTTCCCTTGAAAAAGGGGTCTTCATCTAAGAATTTAGAGCTCTTATGGCGAACTCTCTAGTCGATCTGGCTCCTCGGTGCACTGGATGCTGGCCCATCTCCTTACGGACCGGAATCCTCAAATCTTCATTTGGTCAGTCATCGTTCCTATGGTTCCTCTCCTGATGACCATGCTCTGATCGTGTTTTTCCTGGTCTATCATGTTCAGTTCTCTCCTAGTCATGCCTAGGGCTCCTTCCCTGACTGGGGGAATTTCCCCCTAAGGATTAGGAATCCTGTCACGATGTCGTCTTATGTTTTTGGAAATATCTCTCTCTATTCTTTCTATTCGCCTCTTGAGTCGAGCATTCTCTTCTTCTTGGTGGCGTGTCACCTCTTCCTGTTCCCGAAGTCTGGCTTCATAGGCATCGACCATCCTAGAAATCTGAGTGGACTTTGGAGGTCCATGAATCTCTTCTAATGGTTTCCTTTCCTGGTTAAACCTTGAGTTTAAATGTTGGAAGATTTTAGACCTGACCATAGGAGGGGAAGGTTCTTCCTGAACATCACCGGCTTGTGGAATGTTTCTTCTGTGGTGAGACATTTATGGCTTTCTGGTAATGAATATTTTCGTAGGAACACAAGTTGATTCCCACAGACGATGCCAATTACGAGTGCAGAAAATTCACAATAACAAGATTCACGAAAGCAATCACAAAAAGCAAAAAGTAAATGTAATCACACACAACAACGATGTATGTGGTTCGATAACTTGCCTACGTCCATGGAGAGGTTACTTGTTTTCTATTAAGTTTCTCTCAATGATTATAATTTTTTCGTCGCTTTACCCCGGGTGAGGGAGTACAATTTATACATATGTTTATTACAGAGTTTGAGTTATTTGAGGAACTCCATCATCATAAGTGGGTTGTCCATGAGGTGCTTGAATATCTTGACCGAGATTCTTGGCACCTGATTTGACTATATCCACGAGTATCCTTCTCTAACTAAACTGCCCATGTAGGAATTAATCCATGATTTGGGCCGAACCAAATAACTCAAGTTATCTTGGTCGGCAATTTTCATGGGCTTGTAAAAAGTGGGATCCCACATGGCTCTATCTCGTAAGATTTATCAAGTACTCCCAAAGACATGGAAATATGATAGGTTGGGATTCTTCCCTATTCGCAACTCATAAGGTGTGTGAAGCGTGTGCGGATAAAGATATACCCTATTCACCATATGGCATGTGGTGCTCACCGCCTCTACCCAAAAAAGTCTAGATAAGTTTATCCTAAGAAGTATGGTTCTATACATTTCTTGTATCATCTTGTTCTTCCTTTAAATAATCCCATTTTATTGAGGAGTGCAAACTGTTGAAAACTCATGTTTGTCGCCCATTTCATCACAATATCTATCCACTTTGTCTTATTTAAATTCAATACCATTGTCACTACGCATCCAATTAATAGTGACACCATGTTAGTTTTGTCGGACATGACACTTGGTCATAAAAAACTCAACTGCATCAGACGTTTCTCTGAGGAATCCTATAATAGAATATCTAGAAAAGTCATCGACCATCACGAGAATGTATCTCTTACCACCTAAGCCCTCCGAGCGATTAGGACCCATAAGATCCATGTGAATCAACTCCAAAATATAGGAGGTGGTAATGGTATTCATCTTTCGATGGGGACTTCGAATTTGTTTACCTTGTTGACAAGGTCCACAAATCGAGGAAGTTTGTTTCCCAAGTGATGGTAAGCCACAAATTAGGTCTTTTTTTACTAATCTCTCAAGATCTCTAAAGTTCACGTGACCTAATCGTTGATGCCAAAGGTCCATAGTGCAGACCGTGGAACTGTTTCACACAAAGAAGGACTTTGGCACAATCCCATAACAATTATCTTCCATCCTCACACCTCATAGTAAAAGTTCACCAGGTTGATCATAAACATTGCACTCAGACCGGTCAAACTATGCCACAAAATTTGCATCGCAAAGTTGGATTATACTAATTAAGTTTGCTTTTAACCCTTTCACGTACAACACATCATCTAGCTTAGGAAGTTCGGGTATCGTAGCACTGCCATTTCCTAAAATTCTAGATATACTCCTATCTCCAAAGGTGACTTTACCTTCCTTGTGATCCTCAAGGTGGGTAAAAAATGAGACGTCGTCGGTCATGTACCTAGAACACCCACTATCAAAATACCATTGGGAAGTATTTTGAGACTTGAGAGCAACATAAACAACAAGATCTTTGTCGTCTCGCTTAGATACCCAAGTAGCGATAACCTTTTGTTTGCTCTTAATGTTGTTGGCTCTAGTTGGAATGTTGGAAGCATTTTCAAACAACAAAGACATTCGTCAAAAATTTTCCACCAAACTATGTGAAGATGTGGCTATAAATTTAACTTGCTCTCTAAGACTATAAAAGTCGCTAAGGGGTGTACAAAAGTATGTGTACGCCTAGTTCTACCTAATTTATATAAAAACTTTCTAAGGTGACCTCTTCTTTTTCAAAAAGTGAAAACATAGACCGGTTTAGGTCTACCTCAGTTTGCTATTTTCTGGGTTAAACTCTCTTTTGTGGTCTAGGATGAGGGCCATAAGGATTAACCACAAATTGAGGAACCGATTCTGGTGCAATATGGGAAGTGTATGCACCGTCAAAACCTATTCCATGCCTCTCACCAAAACTAAAGGCGAGGCTGAGGAGCATCTTACATACCTTCTTCGATATGTCCTTGATAGTTACCTGGACCTATCGAGTACGTTAGAGATCTTTCTTGAGTTGGGATATAAGGTCTTCAAGTTTCTCACGAGTCTCCACAGATGCTTGGATATCTCTCGTAAGACTAGCCACTTTATTGGTCAAGTCCTCGTTCTCTCCCTCAACTAAATAAACTCTCTCTCCCAAAGCTTCTCTCACCGAGGACTCACTCTATCTCGCCTCTCTCAACTCTTTTTCTAGCGCTAAAACTTTCATATCTAACCTTTTATTTATTTTATTAGTTTTAAAAGGGCTCAACATAAAAATTGGCATAGGCGCGCTGAAGGTCACTCTCGCTCTCACTTAAAACATTCCCTTTCTCACTTTCCTCGAAATGACTAGACTCACAGTCAAGGCGATAATTTTTAGTAGCTTCCTCATAGTTGCTAGGTGCACTCAATGTATTAACATGATTGTCCATGAATGCGATGAAGTTATATCTATGTAGTGATTCATCCCCTGAACTCACCGACTCAACCTTGTTATTGCTAAGCGTGGTATTTAAGGCAACTTTGAATTTCCCTTGACGTTTCAACCTAGTCAGACACTCGTGAGATTTATGAGCCTTTCCCTCACACTCGTAATATCTCTCCTTATTTTTCTTTGGGAAATCTTTATTTTTTTTTTCAAAATTTTTTACCCGATTTATATTTTTTATCTTTCTCAAAACTTATCTTTTCTTGGGAAGCATTTTTCTTTTTCAGTTTGAGAAATTTCTTGAAGTTTTTAATAAAATGGCCAAATCATCTAAATCAAAGTCGTACTCAGAATCTAACGACACTTCCTCTCTCTTTTTAGATTGAGATTTGAGCGCAATTCTCCTTTCCTTAGGTTATATAATTTTAGGGAAGATATCATCTCGTATGTTTGAAGATCTCTTATAATTTATCCTAACATAAGAGTGTCTAAGATTCCTAATGAATTAAGTACGGTAACCTTAGTAATAAAGTGGGCAGGGAGCGACACCAAAATTTTCTTAAACACATGCGTCTTAGGTATTTTTTCACCTAAATTGAAACTCGAGTTAACTATATTAGACAGTTGTGCATAAAACTCGTCAAATTATTCAGATTCAAGCATTGTGATAGTTTTAAATTGTGTGGTGAGATTCTGCAGCTTAGAAGATTTAACAACATTATTACCCTCGTGAGTGAGAAGGAGGCTATCCCAAGCTTCTTTAGACGTGGTGCACGTCATAATGCAGCGGAACTCATCAGGAGTGATGGATTTTGATATGGCACTCAAACCGAAAGAATTAAAGTTGGTCCATTTAAAGTCGTCCTTTGTCCATTAAGAGAAGTGTTTAGGGCCAACGATATTGTCAACAGTAATAGTCGGTGGTGTCCACCCTATTTTTATAAGGAGCCAGACACGTTCATAAATTGGCTTTAAAGCAGACCTCATTCTAGCTCTCCAATATGCATAGTTGGTACCATCAAAGATGGGCATTCGATTATATAAATTATCCATTAAAATCCGGTGTTTTTAAGATCAAAATTTTTTTAAAAAAAATTGATATCAAAATTTGTTTGCAAAAAAGGATCACACATTAATTTTGTGTAACCAGGTCTAATACCAATTTGAGAGTCTGCATGATCTTAATGGAATAAGTTATTTAATTAAATTCCTCTAAACACAAATATAATTTTTTCAAATTTTAATCTCTGATTAAATTATGTTTGCATACGATGATTGTTCCAAACACAAAAAATAAACTACGCATGCAATCACAAACAAATATGAGGGAAAATACCTTTTCAGGGAAAAACCTTTATTTTTTGCTGTTTAGATAGATTTATCAGACAACTTGTAAAGAATACCACTCAGATCTAAAGCAGTCCATAAGTAGCGGACCACCCTTGGTATCCACCGATCATCCGTTGTTCTAGCAGTAATCCCTCGGGTCATAAGGTTAGCAGTAAAGATCTCTCTCCACAAGTATAGATCAGGAATGAAACTATTAGGGCATTAAAAGGATTCACAAGTATATTAGGGAGGATGATTTGTGAATCAAAAAGGTGTTTTAACCTAAAAGGATTGAGAACTTTTGTAACAGACATGCATTTTGCATTTTTTCAAAAGTCTCTATTAAAATCTTTTCGAAATAGATATTTACAGGGCATACACAAAACTTGTGGAGGAAAATTTTGTTCGAACGAAAATAGAAGTCTTTCGAATGAGAATGTCATCTTGTTTGAACGAAAACACAGTTTGTTCGAACGAGACTCCAATGTCGTTAGAACAAGATTCTAACGAGCTTCAAACGAATTCAAACAGAACACCCTTGTTGGATGTTCGTTCGATGAAAAGATCAAACGAGTGTTCTACCGAAATAGCCTTTTCGTTTGAATGAGATTTGAATCACGTTTGAATGAGGTCAATAAAAAATTAATTTTTAACTCTAAAAATTTGCCTCGATTTTTATAAAAAAAACTCGTAAATATAAATGTAAATAATTTTAAACTCTTAAAAGATTTGTACCCTCATAATGTCGAGAAGTTTTGAACTTGAAGATATTGAGATTCAGTTCATCGTGCGTGTCGGTTTGTATCGCGATACGCCAAATGTGCCATAGTGACAATTTAAACAAATAATATAGTTAAGCTAGATTATTTACCCTTACAAAATCTTTTTCTATTCTGAAAATTACAGAAAATATATTTAGAAATATGAAAATATAGTATAACCATTTAAAATTTTGAAAATGCAAAAAAAAAAATCTAGAAACAACACAAAACATTTCAAAATAAGAGAATTACTTTAAATAGTATTTAGAAAATCTAGAAATATAGAAAAAAAACTTAAGTCTTGAAAATAATAAAAAAATATTTTAAAAATCTAAAAAAAAACATTTAAAAGTTCTAGAAATTATATATAAAATATATCCATTTACAGAACAGAAAGTTTGGAAAATAAATAAAATCATTCAAACATTGAAAATTACAATAAAAAATTGGAAATTACCAAAAATGGAAGTTAGAAGATAAAAAAAATAAGGAAAACTTGTTTAAAAATCTCAAATAATAGAGAAAAAAAATAAAAAATAGGAAATTACTGAAAACATCATTATATCTAGAATTTCAATTATGCATTTTCTTGAAAATCATATAATTTAATGGTTGGTAAAAAAAATCATTTCAACGTAAGACCATTATAAACACAAATTAGTACGTTGAATCCAACAAAACAAAACAATTGAATCTTGATAAAGAATCAATATGTTATAAACCCAAATCAAAGAGATACCCAAATCATCATATCACCCAAATCCACAAAAACCTTTATAAACCCAAATCAAACCTAGACCCAACCAAAATCGATCCATTATAAACCTCGATCCAACGAAAAATAAAAATCAAACCCATTAGAACACCGAATCTAATAAAAATATGAAATCAAACCTCCATCTATTTTCATCTTTAATGTGAGGACGTTGGTGACGGTGGAAGGGTTGGCGTTGGGCGAGATGGGGTGAGGGCGAAGGGTCTTGGCTAGAGTGAGGGGTCGTGTGTGAATGTATGTGTGTGTATGTGTGTGTATGTGTGTGTTTAGAAAAAGACAAAGAGAGATGATGATGGAGAAGGCGGATAGGGATGAAGAGAGGTGGAGAGACTCTTAAGGTCTAAGGGAGAGAAAATGATTTTAGGCTCTCATTAAAGTGTGTTAAATTACATTTTTAGCATTTATATTCAAATAAGCATTTACTAAATTACCCTTTGAGTTATGTATGAAAAATATTTCTCTCACGTGCCGTGCACATGATCAACATTCCATTAAAAACTTTAAAACCATAATAAATTTGGTGTAACTTGGAACGTTTTATAAAATGTGGAGGGTTAAGTATAGAAATTTAATGTTGGGGGGTGAAGCAAAAAATATGGATAAATTTTAGGGATATATATATATATATATATATATATATATATATATATATATATATATATATATATAGAGAGAGAGAGAGAGAGAGAGAGAGATGAAGAAATTTTTAATCAATATTCAAGACTAAAAATGTGTTCCTAAGTCTGACTCGGTTTGTTTAGGCCTAAAACTTTTACCCGGCTCCGCATATGGACCTAATTAGATTGGCCTTGCCTATAATTAGTGGGTCGGGTTTTTCAAATTGGGTGGGTTGTGAGTCTATGTCCACCCTACAATATATATGTATCCATTGAGCGCAATTGACTTATGGTCTTTAATTTTAATAAACCCAACAACAACATGAACATTTTATCAACTATGGGATTTTTTTCTAGAATTCAAGAGAGTGTATATAAAATTTATTGAACTTCAGGGAGGTTTATTATATTTAAATAAATGCAATATGGGTGTCCCTTTTCTATCAAATACATAATACTATTTTATAATGTTTTTATGCGATCACTCTTGCAGTTAAACATGTAGAACACCTCAGGCATAAAATGTTTTAGAGAGAACCCTCTAATCATCCTAAATAATATTTTTCCAGATAGATTTGCCAATGGTCCTTATTTTATCTTTTTCTGCATAAACTTTAAAATTAAATATTTCCCATAATATAAGTACATTTTGTAACACCCCGTAAATTTAAATCAGTAATAATTAAAATTAATTCGGAATTTAAAAAAATAATTTTTTTACATTTAATTGTTTTTTAGAAATTTAATATGTTGGATTTCATTTATGAAAAATAGGATTTTAATCGGAATTGGAATCGGGGGACATATGGGATTTTTATAACTATATATAAAAAAAATTGGGCGAACTGGCAACCTGACTAGATCCGAATTGATTCGTCCTGGAGGGAGAATCGATTTGGTTTGGTCAGTTCCGAAATTCTTAGTAGCGTTATAAGAGTTTGAGTTAAAACAAATTCTCTCCGTTTTAAAATAAAAGTAATTTGGGGTTAGGACTTTTAAAACACCACCTTAAGAAGCCTAAGAGCCGTAGTCCTCTATATTTTCATCTTCTCCAGCCTCTGAAACCCTAGGCCCATTCATAAACAAGAGGAACGCATTCATAAACACGAGGAACACATTATGCGTCTTAATCATGGCCCATTCATAAACACGAGGAACACATTCATCTATTAAGATTTCTTCAACGATTTTTCTAGGCATCGATATCTCTATTGCCCTTGTTTAGTATTATGCGTCCTAATCATGGCCTAAACACTAACAATCGTCGTTTTATTAAAACTAATTAGAGATGCTAATAGGATATTTGAACCAAAAATTCAGATTGATTTTTCTAAAAATATTAATACGAATCAAGACTCAAAATCCTTGCATGTTTAGTTTAGATATGGGGTTTTCGATAGATGTATGACGTTCGGATGTAGGAAATTACATAGAAATGTTATAACTTGTTTAAATAAGAAAAATCCATGTTAAAAACACGTATCTCGTTAAGTAAAGGAATTATCGTTTTATGATTACAAAAATTTATGCACATGATTTGAAATTTTAGAAAATTACGTGATTGGATTGTTCAATCATTTATGTTGACATAAATAAATAATTGGACGTATAGTGATGTTAGTATTTATTGATAAATTGTTAATATTTTTTCTTATACCACTTATTGATTTAAACTATATTTGGCACCGCACACACTACACCAAAATGGCCAAATTGTCACCTTTCAGTCGGCCACCCTTGTCAAGGTCATTGACCGTGACAAAAAACACGCATTTTGTGTCACGGTCATTGACCTTGACACGACCGTGACAAGAACTTGTCACGGTCATTGACCGTGACAAGTCCGTGACAAATTTACTTGTCACGGTCAATGATCGTGACAATTCTTTAAATAATTGTCACGGTCAATGATCTTGACACGACCGTGACAATGTTTGCAGCAAAAACCCTTTCCCCCTTCTTTTTTACCTCCCACCGTTCCATCCCCCTCTCTCTCTCTCGACGTTGCTCTCTCTCTCTCTCTCTCTCTCTCTTCCATTTATATATATGTTTGTGTGTATATATATGTGTGTATGTGTGTATATATGTGCGTGTGTGTGTGCGTGTGTGGGGGGTGGGGGCAGGGTGGGGGGTAGGGGTGGGGCAGGGTGGGGGTAGGGGGTTAAAAATGTAAATAAATAAGTAATTTTCTATAAATTTCCAAAAATAATATCCAAAAATGTAAATGTAAATAATATCCAAAAATAATATCCAAAAATGTAAATGTAAATAATATCCAAAAATATTGGATAATAATTTATTTTCATTCAAAATAAATAAGTAATTTTCTACAAATTTCATAAAAAAATGAAGGTCGGTTTAATATGCGATTTAAGTGTGAAATAATCGCTATATACTTATACTAATGGAGAAAAAAACCATATATGGCGTTTTTTGTTGACTTTATATGGTGAAATAATCACATGACTTTATATCCATCAAATAAAAGCATGAAAACTAAAAAACTACAATAAGGGTTAAAATTGCATCCGAAGTTGCTAAAAGCATGAAAAATAAAATATTTTTTAAGATTTGTGGTGAATACCTAAAGTTAAAAAAAATATTACTTTAGTCATTAAATTACTTTTTGAATTCGGGCGATGTGCATAAATTTGTAGTAATTGTCTTATAATAAAGATCAATTAGTCTATGTTGTTGAAAAATTTGATCAAATTGGCGAGCCCTTCATATTTTAAAAATGTTGTTTTTATTCCTATTTAACTTTTCTTTCTATACACCCCTAATTATATTTAAAGTTTAATAAAATAGGAGTTATAGAACGAAAAGTGGGGTTTCCATAATCTTACTTTGTCACAATTAATTTATATGCCTCAAAGTTATTTTATCACTCTTAGTTTATATTTGTGATAATACGTTATTAATGATTTTTTATGGTAAATTGTTATACTAGAACTTAGATGAACACTAAGTGATGAAAATAGTCCTTAAAATTGAAAATTAAATAAAGTTTATAATAGTAAAGATGCTGGTAATACATCAAAGATAAATTAATAAGGACTAAATAACAAAACGTGTTCAAGTGTATAACAAGAAAGAAAATGTGGTATTTAGATTGGGTAAAATTCTTAAAGTAATGTTAAGGGACTAAAATACCCAAGACAACTGGCCAGTAAGTCACGGACCGAAAAATTTATGACGGGTGATGAAGGCCCGTAACATGTTGGGGTGGGGGTGGGGGTGGGTGGGGGTGGGGTATGATTTATAAAAAGCACAAAACAATAGTAGAAATTCAATACCTGAAATTAACATTGAGATTATTTTAAATAGACAGTCACTACTGTGTGTGTGTTTAAATTGAAAGAAGATATGAGAATTTTATTAAAGATTTTTATGGGAACTTGTTATACTAGAACTTAGATGAACACTAAGTGATGAAAATAGTCCTTAAAATTGAAAATATTATATCTGTACTAATAACATTTTTTTACAGCAAATGTCTCCTTCCGATATTAAGGCGAAGATGATGATGCTGTTTATGATGATGTCATCTGGGGTCGGTGGTAGTGGAGGCGACGAGGGCTCTTCCGCACCTAGGCTCCCCAAATATGGGAAATATTGGATTACCGTCGAGAACAAATCGGAGATATTAGCGAGATCCCTCGTTCTGCTAAAGACGGTCATCGGCCCGGGGTTTATGAGTTGGAAGGAGGTGCCATATGAGCTCAAGTTAGCTGTTTGGGCGGCATTACAGGTAATATATTTATATTTATATTTATATGAATATTTCTATTTCAATTTCAATTTCAATTTCAATTTCAATTTCAATTTTATATTTATATTTATATTTATATTTATATTTATTCGCAACTAAAATTGTATTTGTTGGACATGAACAATTCAACTTGGATCCAAAGCTACGCGATCCCGTGTTGGAGCAGATTAGGGAGCAACTCAAGTCATGGAAAAAAAATATGCGGACACGGTACTTTGGGAAAACACGAGAGTCGATTATCCAATGGCGTGAATCTGTCCCCCCCAAGGAGCCGATCTCATTGGGACAATGGCAGAAGTTCATTGACAATGAGATCGAGGATCGACAATTGGCATCTCGCCAATCGGGGAGGGAAAATCGAGCAAAAAAGACGGACGTGCACTACTCCGGCCGGACCTCTTACGCCGAGGTGGAGCATAGGATGTAGGTAAGATTTAATTTTTCTATAACTACAGAAATATATTATTCTTCATTATTTTACTTTGCGAGGCCGATACTAATTTTACTTTACTTTATTTTATTTCAGGGGGTAGGGAGTGGGCCAGGGGGTAAGCCACATAGGCTCGATACTTATGTGGATCTTTGGACGAAGAAGGGGAAGGACAAGGAGGTGTCCCCGAGTGTCGCGGCCATAATTGTAAGTAATCCGACAGTTTAATTTTTGTTAATTACGTTATAATTTTTTAGTTTACTTATTTTACTAATCATGTGCTTTTTGTCGTTTCAGGCAAAGCTTAAGGAAGTGCATGAGTCGAAGTCTGATGCCGACAAGGCATCTTTGTCCACAGATGCACTCAGCCAAGTGCTTGGCTCTGATCGCAAGGGGAGGACAAGGGGGGTGAGCTCGCGGATGGCCAAATCTAGGATCATCGGATTGGAGACGAGCGACACCGGGTTGGCTCGAACGGTGGATTCACACGACGCGAAGCTGTCCCGTTTGGAGGCGAAGGTCCAAGATATGTACGCATTCATGAAGCGTACGTTGGGCAGAGACCGTAAAGGGAAAGGGAAAGGGAAAGGGAAGGAGAAGGCGGTGGAGGAGGAGGTGCGGGAGGACGAGGCACAGGATGACGAGGATGTGGACCTCGCTGCTTCATCACCGACACGTTCGTACTTCGATGATCCACTTCCCTATTTGGCACCCTTCAACAGACCAATGTCGACACTTGGTTGGCCGAGCATGTTCATATTGGACGTATTTGATGGCCAGCGGATAGGGCGGGGGTTGAGGGACCCGAATATCGTCCAGGGTGGAATAGTTCATGGACGTGCGCTTCAAGAGATGGAGTCCAGGGTGCTCGTCACGCATGTCATACCCGGGAAGGAGAACTCCCTATTGTGGTTGCGCGAATAATGCAACACGACGTATATTAGTGGGTGTGTCAATTCGTATTTCGTGTGGCCTACTCACCTCCTCAGTTTTAACAATACACCAGACATGTAGTGACATTGTTTTAACAATTCGACAGATTTGGTGTAGTGACAAGCGACGGGATAAAGGGGTAGTTATTGTTTTCACCTTTCTAGAATGCTTACTAGGTAGAGGCCTTGGCGTTGTTATCACTTTGTATGTATGGAACCAGTTAGTGTAGGAAGTTTACAGATGGGTATTCTGGGATGGGGATAATTTTTACAATGTTCCATGATTTTGGTAGTCTAGCTGCGAGACTAGATGATATTTTCTTGTAGGTATTTTCCTAAATGTTAGGTTAGTATACGCTTGTATTTTGGAGACTTCTAGGTATGGAACTAGAAGGTGTTTTGAGGAATCATCGTTGAATAAAAGGGTGGGGCTAATAACAAATAATGAGAACTTGAGAAATAAATGAATGAATACCTAAGACTAAGTACGGGTATTAAAATGAATTTACTGCGCGAGTATGTGTAGGCCAGACAGAATACATGCCTACGAGCTATAGCGATGTGGGCGTGTGTGGCGTCACGAGCATGTGCAGACTGACAGTTAAATGGGCGACTGACTAAGTGACATGTCGTGTGCGGAACCTCACAAGTATGTGCGGGCTTCCAGTTAAACGGGATAACGGGCTATAGTGAGGGGAATGGGTGTGATGTGTAAAACCTTAAGCGTGCCAAGAGTGTATGCAAAACCGACAAGGGGTTGAATGGCTATAATGGTGTCGCATAAATAAAATAATTGGTTAATTAAATTAAATAAAATTAAGAGCGGGTGTTTAGATTATTTTTGGCACGAAATATTTAGATTAATATACTGGGGTGGCTTGGTTATGTGGATAGATAGTTGTAGCTTATTTTACTTGCATGTTTATAAACATATCTCATTTAATTTAAAAGATTCTATTATTGTGGTTATTATGTATAATGCTATTGTCTGGGTTTAAGGACCCTAATTGAGAGGAGTAGCTGGTATCCATGTGGCGGGCTCTGACCCATTGTGCTGACTAACATTTCAGGTGTAGCGCTGGAGTAGCTGCATAGGATCAATTGGAGGTATTTTTGGAGATGCGGATGGAGTATCATTTTTAGATGCTTTATTAGTTAGCATTTACTTTTCCCTTCCGTCGTATTTATTATGAGACTTTATTTATGGATATGTGGGCTAATTGGTTCCAAATTTCTTTACGGGTTATATTAGATATTCAGAGTTGGATTCTTATTCGAACTTATATTTATTTGGAGTTGGATTAATTCGGAGATTAACATAGTGACGAATTTCAATATTGCTTCGATGATTATATTTATTGGATGAATCTGATCACTATCTTGTAAATTTTTTTTATATGTCACATGCTAAGAATGATATTGAATTTAGTAATGCACGACGTAGTCTTAGTGGTGGCCAACACCAGAATGCGTGGGGTGTTACAAATGGTATCAGAGCATGGTCTTAGGTCTCGTAGATTGTGAGTCTATTTTAGCTTCCGTGTTGCTTATCTTTGATTCCTTTGATGATTTTTAATCTTAGTTGTTCCGAGTCTGATGTTTTTGTTCCTATTTTTTCAGATTGTGAACACTAGGAAAATTGGAGATAGGAGAGAGGGTTCAGTTTCTAGTTCCGCAGTTCAGGATAGGCCGAGACAGATTGTTTTGGATGACGAGGAGTTAATGGCTATTGTGAGTGAGGCCACAACGGCCAATATTGAGGTAGGAAGATAGAGATGGGTGAATTTAGAGGCATAACAACTGGGTACACTCGTTGCGACTTAGGATATGGTGAGGGCCAGCTTCCATAAGGGAAATCCTCCCACTTTAAGAGGGGGATCTAACCCAACGGTTGATCAATAGTGGAGGAGATACATGGAGAGACACTTGAGGATGGTGGACTGCACATATGTGCAGAAACAGATGTTGGCTATGTTCAATATGACTGGTGAGTCTTCACAGAGGTGGTGTAACCACACCGGAGGATAGGGGCCATTTGAATTATGGAGATTTTATGACAAAGTTCATTGATAAGTATTTCTCGTATGTGATTAGGAGCGCGAAGAAGAGGGAGTTTATGGACTTAGAGTAGGGTTCAAAATCAGTTGCTGAGTATGAACAGGAGTTCACAAATATGTCGATGTTTGTACCAGAGGCGATAAATACCATGGCGAAGAAGATGGAGTTCTTCATTAAGGGTTTGTCTTGGCCTATTAAACATATAATGTTGGGGAATCTGGCGTACACTACATACATCCATGTGGTGGGCGTCGTATTATTGTTGTGGCAGGAGAAAATAAACTACTAAAAGAAGTTGGGGAAGAGATAGAATATAAGTGGTCAATGAGGAGAGAACAAGGGTCACAATGACCGGGTGTGGGAGAGATAGAGGACATGTCAGGAGCAGCAGGGTAATGGTGGCCCACAGGGGCCTCCTGGACAAGGGTAAGGAAATTCGAGTGAGAAAGCGCCAAGTAGAAAGTATGGACATTTTAGAGGCGCACGTTTTAGTTGTGGGGAAATAGGGCACCGAGCTTCTAGGTATGCGAAGGTACAGGACCAGCAGGGCCAAGGGACTCCAGTACCGGTAACGCCAGGTGCACGGGGAGTGCCAACAGTACTACGACTCCCACAGTGGGTAGGTGTTATATTCTTCCGACTTGGGAGCCTCAGGCAGGGCAGGCGCCACAAGAGACAAGAGGTGGCTAGTTGAGTAGCACAATACATATTATTTTTCTTAGATACTCATATATAGGTAATATATATTGCATTTTGATCATTTTTAGGTGAATGTGGGATTGGATGTATGGGCGCCTAATTGTGGCATATTACGGGTAGGCATATGTGAGCCTTGTTTTATTTTTGCGCATTTACACTTGTAGAATTTTGAGGACGAAATTTCTATGCTAGTGGAGAAGTATGTAACATCCCCTAAATTTAAATAGGTAATAATTTAATTTAATTCGAAATTAAAAAAATAAAAAAATTTGCATTTAATTATTTTTTAGCAATTTAATATGTTAGATTTCTTTTATGGAAAATAGAATTTTAATCGGAATTGGAATCGGGGGACAAATGGGATTTTAATAACTATATATAATTTTTTTGGGAGAATTGGCGACCAGATCGAGTCCGAATCTATTCGGCCTAGAGGGAAAATCGATTCGGTTTGGTCAGTTTCGAATATTTTTGTAGCGTTCTAAGAGTTTGAGTTAAAACAAATTCTCCCCTTTTTAAGATAAAAGTATTCGGGGTTAGGACTTTTAAAACACATTCTCAAGAACCCTAAGAGTCGTAGTCCTCTATATTTTCATCTTATCCCACCTCCAAAACCCTAGCCCCATTCATAAACAAGATTCAACCCTAAATTTGGAGAACTAAACCGGGTTTTCTTAAGATTGTCCAAGAGAATATTTTTATCGTCTTCTCACGAGGAACGCATTCATCTATTTAGATTTCTTCAATGATTTTTTCAGGCATGGATATCTCTATTGCTCTTCTTTAGTATTATGCGTCTTAATTATGGCCTAAAACCTAACAATCATCATTCTATTAAAATTAATTAGAGATGCTAATAGGATATTTGAACCAAAAGTTGGGACTGATTTTTCTGAAAATATTAATACGAATCAAAACTCAAAATCCTTGCATGTTTAGTTTAGAGATGGGGTTTTCGATAGATGTATGACGTTTGCATGTAGGAAATTACATACAAATATTATAACTTGTTTAAATAAGGAAAATCCATGGTAAAAATGCGTAGCTTGTTAAGTTGAGGTATTGTCGTTGTATGATTACAAAAACTTATGCATGTGATTTGAAATTTTAGAAAATTATGTGATTGGATTGTTTAATCGTTTATGTTAACTTAAATAAATAATTGGACGTATAGTGATGCTAGTATTTATTGATAAAATTATTGATATTATGTCTTATTCCACGTATTGATTTAAACTATATTCAACACCGCTTGAATGAAGGGATAAAGGGGTAGTTGTTTCTTTCACCTTTCTAGGATGGTTACTAGGTATAGGCCTTTGCGTTGTTATCACTTTCTAGGTATGAGACTAATTAGTGTAGGAATTTTTTGGATGAGTATTCCGGGGTGGGGCTAATTTTTACATTGTTCTGTGGTTTCGGTAGTCTAGGTGCTTGACTAGATGATATTTCCTAGCAGATATTCAACCTAAATGTTAGGTTATGATACGCTTGTGTTTCGGAGACTTCTAGGTATGGGAATAGAAGGTGTTTTGAGGATCATTGAATAAAGATTTGGGCTAATAACAAATGATGAGAACTTGAGAAATAAATGAATGAATACCTAATACTAAGAACAAGTATTAAAATGAATTTACGGCATGAGTATGTGCAGGGCTGACTGAATACGGGTCGACTTTATATAGCGACGCGTGTGTGTGTGGCATCACGAGTATGTGAGGGCTGATAGTTAAATGAGCAACTGACTATAGTGACGTGTCGTGTGTGGAACCTCACGAGTATGTGTGGGCTGGCAGGCTATAGTGAGGGGAATGGGTATGATGTGTGAAACCTTAAGCATGGAAAGAATGTGTGCAAAACTAACAAGGGGTTGACTGGCTATAATGGTGTCACATAAATAAAATAATTGGTTAATTAAATTAAATTAAATTAAGAGTGTGTGTTTTGGTTATTTTTGGCACATAATATTTAGATTAATGTATTGGTTTGGCTTCTTTATGTGGATAGATAGTTGTAGCTTATTTTACTCGCATGTTTATAAATATATCTCATTTAATTTAAAAGTCTGGGTTCAAGGACCCTAATTGAGAGGAGTAGCTGGTATCCATGCGATGGGCTCTGACACATTGCGTTGACTAACATTTTAGGTATAGCACTGGAGTAGCTGCATAGGAGCAATTGGAGGTATTTTTGGAGATGCAGCTGGAGTTTCATTTTTGATTCTTTATTAGCTATGATTTATTTTTCCCTTCTGTCGTATTTATTACGAGACTTTATTTATCGATTTGTGGGTTAATCGGTTCCAAAGTTGTTTATGGGGTATATTAGATATTCGGAGTTGGATTTTTATTTGAACTTATATTTATTTGGAATTGAATTATTTTGGAGATTAGCATGGTGAATGATTTTAATATTGCATGGATGATTATATTTATTGGATTAATCTGATTACTATCTCGTGGAAAAAATTTATATATCTCATATTTGTCACATGCTACGATTGATATTTAATTTAGTAATGCCCGACGTAGTCTTAGTGGCGGCCGATACCAGAATGCGTGGGGTGTTACACGTTTGAGATGAATTTTATATATTCGGAAAGGTTTCGACGAGATCTACGAAGGGTATTTAATTTTGAAGTTAGAAATGTGAAATTTCGTAGTGCAATTTCCAATGTGTGTTTCGGTGGTGAAATTTTGAAATGTGAAATTTCAAATTTCGCAATGTGAAATTGCAGTGAGAAATTTATAATATGAAATTTCAAATTCTTCATTGTGAAATTGCAATGTGAAATTTCACACTGCGAAATGTAGTGAGAAAGTCATATTTTTACTAATTTCGCGGTTTAAATTTACAATGAGAAATTTGAATTGTGAAATTTCGTAGTGTAATTTCACATCGAGAAATTTCATTTGTTGTTGAAGCATCGTTGGAAGGTCGTCGTAATTTCACCAAAATCACTTATATGCCATAGGATCAGTCACTAAGATGCCACCTGAATGTCATCGGAGCCACTGGAGTATTGTCGGAGTGTCGTCAAAGCACCTGAGATGTCATGTCGGAGATGCAACGCTGGAGGTTTGTCATAGAGTCACTGGAGACATGAAATGGATTAAGTTATAGAGAGAGAAAAAAAATTAACAGTCGGTTACTACGTTTAATGGTAATTTAATATACGCTAAATAATAAGAATGGGGTTTTATTAAATACATTTTACTTTTGATTTTTGTAATCCAAACGTTTGACACCAGAGGATGAGTGACCGTCTCTATTTTATACCTAAATATCACGTTCAACATGTATCAAGTATCTACACTTAAAATTAGACATAACATGTCACATTAGTGGTGGACCTATGTCAGTAGCAAGGGTAACAACTAGCTTACTGAAAATTTGGAAATATACATGTATATACCTTCGATGGTGTTTGTAAATCTATAATTTAAATAACCAAAAGTATAATAGGAACACTTTCTTTCTCTTTTATTTTTTTATTCATTTTTACTTCCACTAAATTTTACTTGAAATGTGTAATATAACCTTTTAGAACCTCTACTTATTTATGAAAATATTAATTTTATTTCAATATCATTATTTGTGTATAAAAATTAACTATGAATTAAAAATTCATATTGTTGATTCACTTGTCATGTAATAAGTTGTTTCCCCTAATTTTTTAGGTTTTTTTACATATAGGTCCTATATGAAAAGGATTTTCCTAAATAAGTCCTAATGAAATCAACAATCCGTAACTTCTTGGGGGAAGTTAGACAAGTGGTTGAACTTTTTTTCTCCCTATTATTAGTCTTCAAATGATCATAACTTTTGATTTACAAATTCATTTTTCACAAAATTACTATCTTTAAAATCTCATCATCAAGATCTAATAAACAAGATCCATGAAGTCATAATATTTTAAAGAAAAAAAATTACACAGACGATAACATTTACTATGTGCATAAAAAAATGAAACAGTTTTATATCTGAGATATTTTCACAAACAATAATATTTACTGTATTAATAATATACAGATATTTAAATTTATTGTGTTTATCAAAAAATGAAATCCAAATATTTATCAAACAAGACCCATGAATCTAATAATATTTCAAAAAAAAATTTACACAGACGGTAATATTTACTGTGTGCATCTTTAAAAATAGAACTTAATTAATGGTTGACTAGTCAATAGGACATAATTAAGAAAAAAAACTCTCAAAATAGGACTTACATATAATAATACCTATTAACGAGGTTGCCACATTAGTTGTTAAGATTAAATAATAATACAAACAAATTGTTTAAATAAGTGAGTCAATTAATGTATAATCCTCAACATAAATATATATTATGTAAAAAACACACATATTTTTAATTTAACCCATTTAATCCCTCGAACACCAATTTTTCTAATATTCTCTTATTTTAAAAGGTCCGCGCCTGCGGCATCCCACCCCCACTACCGGAGCTCCGGTGTGGCCAAATACGCATTCACCCAATATTCTCTTATTTTTTAAGGTTCGTGCTAGTGGCACTCAATCCCCACCCCCACCCACCCCGTTGTCGGAGCTCCAATGGGGGTCGTTGGATCTCCGACAATGGGTTGGTGGGGGTGAGAATTGGGTGCCGCGAGAGCGAACCTTTAACAATAAAAAAATACTAGATAAATGGGTGTTTGAGCCAATCGGAGCTTCGAAAGTGGGGTAAGTGGGGGTGGAGATGGGGTGCCACTAGAACGGAGCTTTAAAAATAAGATAATATTGAAGAAATGAGTATTTGAGCCCATTGGAGCTCCTACAATGTGGGTGGAGGTGGGGTGGGGTGCCGTTGGCATAGACCTTTAAAAATAAAAGAATATTTGATAAATGGGTATTTGAGGGACTAAATGGGTTAAACTAAAAATATGTATCTTTTTTACTATATATATATTTATGTTGGGGATTAGACATGAATTGACTCATTTATTTAAATAATTTTTTAATATTATTGTTTAATCCTAACAATTAATATGACAAACTAGTTAATAAGTATTATTATATATATGCCCTATTTTGAGAGTTTTTTTTTTATAATTAAGCCCTATTGACTAGTCAATCATTAATTAAATTTTACTTTTAAAGATGCACACAGTAAATATTATTGTATGTGTAAATTTTTTCTTTGAAATATTATGGCTTCATGGATCTTGTTTGATAAATTTATGGATTTTATTTTTCGGTGAACACGATTACTTTTACTGTATGTATAATACTAACACAGTAAATGTAACTTTCAATGAAAATGTTTCAGATATAAAACTGTTTCATTTTTCGGTGCATACAGTAAATGTCACTGTTTGTGTAATTTTTTCTTTGAAATATTATGGGCGTCGTGGATCTTGTTTGATAGATCTCGGTGAAGAGATTTCAAAAAATAGTAATTTTGCAAAAAATGAATTTGTAAATCAAAAGTTATGATCATTTGAAAGATTAAAAATAAGGAAAAAAATGTTCAACCACTTGAGTAATTTTCCCCAAGAAGTTACGCACTGTTGGTTTTAAAAGGGTAAAATTGTGAATAAAAAGTTCCAAAAAATTAGGAATACGATCTATTGAATGATTAAAAAGTCACTAGGATTTAGTTAGGAAAATCTACTTCATATAGGACTTATATGTAAAAAATTCTAATTTTTTTTTATAAAGATTCGCATTGTTCGTGTATTTATCTCGTTGAAAAACTCCATACAACTACCTCTTACATATCTTAATAGATAGAGTTTAAACAATTATTTCACGCGAACTATGAACCTTTTAGTTTTGAAAAAGAATGAGCTTATTTGATTCGGTGATATTCAAATAATTATATACATGTGTTGTGGGGGACTAGTGTATAATGTTGGAACTTTTGACAGTTGTAAACTTTGAAAAAGAAAGTTAGCCTCTTTTTGACCCAAATCTTTAACCCTCCGGTTTTCACTCCCACATGTGCCCACTACTCAATTTTTTATATTCCCACTAGCCATAATTGTCTCAACTTTTGGCTAAAAATGAGGAAAATAATTCTCCCACTTGAGGACCCCTTGGCTGCATTTATTTTATAAGGAGATTGGCTCATCCGACCAAAGGAATATGCAGAGAGAACAAGAACAAAACAAGCTCTGAAGTGTGGTTTTGAAAAGAAAAAAAATCTGATGTTTTGAAAATCACTTCTTCTCTCTTTCTAAGACTGAAAATATTTTCTTCATGAAAATAAGTATTCCCTTAAATTTTTTTAGAACAGTTTGTTCCCCCAAACTAAAATTTCGGATATTGAGCAATCAATTTGGAATGGGTTTTAGAAGACATATAACCACGGCGCATGGTTATATGATACAGATGTGATTCTGGGCTTGTTTTATCCTGGGGATGGCGTGACTGTAGACTACCTGCACAAAGAGGGTAGAGCCGCGAAACGTCTTAAAGAGAGCGACCTAGTCCGCGACTCAACCCAAGATTCGTCTACGACGAATTTATAAACAATTGAGGTAATATTGTTTATTTTTATTGTGCAGTATTTATTTGGAATTCACGCATGAGGTTCATATTTGCAATAATCATATGAGGTAATAATTTAATTTTGAGCAGTAGACTTAAAATTAATTTATGCTTTTATTTTTCGAGTTCTCCATAAAACTCTTTGGTGTGATTTTTTTTTAATCACAATAGATAAAGTGTACCAACAATTTTAAGACGTTTTATGTCTACCATGGAGACCGAAAAATAAATTTTATGGACATATATGATTATTTTTATGATGTTGAAATGAAAAAGGCCAACTAAGTTTCTATGTTTAGAAATTATAATTTTGACCTTTTACCTCTAGAAATGACCGTTTAGCCCCCGAACTTCCATAATATTATATTCTGTGAAGTAGATACATAAATTTCAGTATTTTTGGTCAATTCGGAATCGATCAATAATTTCGTGAGAAATTAGAATTTGAACGAAAATGAACCCCTTCATGGAAAACTTTTAAATAGGTCGATCCTATTTTTTAGTTATGAATGTGAAATATTATTTCACATAAGATGTTATTATTTGAAATGGAATTGTATACTGTTTTTGGACAATTCATTATGAGTCACTTGTGGTTAAGAAAACAAATTAAAATTTGTTATGTGAAATCAAATTGAAATTGATTATTGATAACCAATGAAAATTTGTTATATGGAAACAAATGAACATTTGTTATATGGATTCGAAGGGTAATTAATAAACATTTGCTCCTTGCGCTATGTTTACTACAAAAGAAATTTGTTCAAATATTTTTTAAGTGTTTATGTGAAAGTGTAGTTGATATTTTTCAACCACACTAAAGTGATCGATGATGAAAAAAAATAAAAATAAAAATTTGTTATGAATTTTGTTGGAATATCATCTCCGTTTTTTGATGATATATACACTGAAATTTTGTGAATTTTGGCATGCATATAGTATGTTGAGATTATAAATTTTGGGCTTCCAAATTTCTGAAAAAAGAGTTGTATATCTTTTATGATGATTTTTACAAATGCGATGCGCAATGCTGAATTTTTTGGACAGCTTGTAGTAAAATAAGTTTATCTTCACTTGTACTTAATATTTTCGAGTGATTCTAATTTTAGATAAGACTAGACTCATAAAGGATGAATTCTGAAAATTTTACAAATTTTAAATAAGCGGTTTGGTTGTGATGAAATTTCAAACTTGAAGTTTTTCGATTTGAACAAAGATTTCGGACAACATTTTCTTAGAAAAATGTATCATGTCGTGTTCCCAACGGATTCAAAATATTTTGAAGCCTTTATAAATTTCTTTGTTAAGGATTTATGAAGTACTTAGAAAAATTTGGACTCAAATTTATGGAAGATGAATTTCAAAGAAATTGTATAAGAACTTATGCAATATTTGAGTTTGAAGCGCAACCACTAGAATTTTATATGAATAATTCTTTGTATTTATTCATTTATATGAGTTGGAAAATGTATAGAATAAAATTGTATTCTGCAATGTTGGAATCAATTTGGTGTGCTCATACACATGTAGAAATAATTTAGTTGGATAAAATTATTTTGACCGTATGATTTGATTTGGAATAGAGGTTTAAACTCTAATACGCAGTATTATTTTATACATTGTGAAAAATTGTATATTATAATTTTTTATGAAATAGATTGTATAATCTATATGTGACTTTCAGACACATGAAAATCTGAATTTATGACCAAAATAAATGAACTTGTATTTTTTTATTCGGCTATACCTGAAAGCATTAAGTATGTATTTACGTAAGAAATAAGATTAATTCTTATTTAATGTTGAAATTCTATAAGTTTAGATTCCATTTTATGAATTGAAGATATAGTGGGGGCACATTATATGTTGCTTCTCAATGCGTACCTAGAGAATAGTGGGGGCACTCAATCGAGTACCTCTCAACTATAATTAAAGAACATTTAATAGTTACTGAAACTTTGGTGTTCAAGAGAACTCTTATTTTTTTAAGTTATGAGTTAAAAATAAAAACTTGCATATGTTATTGAAAAGGATTTGAAAAATCCTTAGAGAAGTCATGTCATAAATGATTAATTGAATTCCTTGGAATAAACTAGAAATTAGTTTATAATTGACTTGTCTTATAACTATAAGATAATGTGTTGTATACACATCCTTTGTAGGAATATTGAGACAATTATCATTTATGAATATAAACTTTGTTTAATAGCCGAAATTCATCAATATAACTTAGTTATACATGATGCACGTTAAATTATTCTCATGAAAATGAAGAAGCTTCATTTAATTTGAATGTCATTGATATTATATATGATGTTGAGTTAAAAACTAAATATATATATATAATAGTATTTTTCGAATGGTGACCTATGTAATGCAACTTACATGGACCAACTAGAAGTTGAAAAATTAATATGGAAGGCACTAATAAATGGCATGATATTTTGATAAATTATCAAATGAGAATGAATTGAGAATAATATGAATCGTGTTTATCACTAAGCATGTTGAAATATGAATGCACTCTTATTTATTGTGCAAGAATGATTAGCTAATATTTGGTTATAATATTTTGTTGCCTAGAAAATCAAATTCATGCTAAGTCAAAGTGTTAGCATAAAGAGTTCAATGAAACAAGAATAGTACTTGTTAATATTACAAGGCTATATGGATCAATTATTTGATCGAGTACATTGAAATACGAGAATATCTATTTATTAGATATATTCTTTTTATGAACCATCTTGTACTCCACATGATCCAAGTATAAGAACACTATATATAGTGATAAGAAAAGATGAATATGCGAACATCTTTAGTAGTCTCAATCGAGCTACTAAACACAGTTGACTTGGAATAATTTTTTGTGGGAGTACTATGAAGGTTTATAATTAAAAAGTGCATTCTTATGCTATTGAGAAAGGTTATGTGTTTTGATAAAATCACGAACCTAGAATTGATTCTGAATCAATAATGGATATGTGTTTAACACATATTATGTTGCTATTTTTTGGAACTCCCAGAAATATTAATTATTGGCATAATTAATGATGGAGTATATGGTGATACCATTAGCTATGGCTAGTGAGTAAATGAAAGGTTAAAAGACCTATTATAAGATACCATTTATGGTAGAGCTTGACACAGTCATTTTATCCACAACAGTAGAACCATGGCTATTGTAAAACTTTAGAACCGTTATCATAATGAAAGAACGACAAATATGTAGTAAGCACAACATAGTTTGAGAATTTAAAAACTAATGAGTTGTGAGTGTGGATTATGTTCAGACTGCTGAGAATAGAACTTGACTTATCCTTTGACGAAAGGACTAGTGCAGGAGAAGGTGCTTAACACCTAGAAAGGGATCGAACTAAAGCCCAATTGATATTGAATCATTTGTGGTGGTAACCAAACCTATAGAGTGGAGATCCCAAGAAATAGGTTCAAAGGGTAATAACAAGTAATGGTGATATGGATTGAATCATGCTAATAATTATTGTTCACGGGGTTTTACTCCGAGTCCATGCCTATGGAGCATGATATCCTGAAGCATGTTAAGGTTGAGTTAATTATAACTCTTAATGATGATCTATAGCTCTATTTTGAGTGGGGTACCTAGCTACAGAAGTATCCTTGATAGACTCACCTATGTGGATGTGGAAGTGTGGCCGCTTCCTATGGTAACTTTGGGCAAATTCCCTAGAGCGTTCACATATTGGGATATAAGCATATGGCCGTAACGTGTTGGCTTGAGGACTACACCCAAGTAGGGTTGTGTGTGGGATGTTGTCAGAGATAGAGTTCAAAACTACGAGTTACTCTAGTATAATCTGAATCATCTTTACTATGTAAAGGTTCAAGTCGAAAGACACCTTTACTTATGCACAATTCTATTAGTTATTATTGCTCAATAATTTTTCAAAATTTACAAGTGGGGGATTGTTGGAACTTTTGACAGGTGTAAACTTTGAAAAAGAAAGTTAGCCTATTTTTGACCCAAATCTTTGGCCCTCCGGTTATATTCCCACTAGCCATAATTGTCTCAACTTTTGGCTAAAAATGAGGAAAATAATTCTCCCACTTGAGGACCCCTTGGCTGCATTTATTTTATAAGGAGATTGGCTCATTCGGCCAAAGGAATATGCAGAGAGAATAAGAACAAAACAAGCTCTGAAGTGTGGTTTTGAAAAAAAAAATCTGATGTTTTGAAAATCACTTCTTCTCTCTTTCTAAGACTGAAAATATTTTCTTCATGAAAATATGTATTCCCTTAAATTTTTTTAGAACAGTGTGTTCCCCCAAACTGAAATTTCGGATATTGAGTAATCAATTTGGACTGGGTGTTAGAAGACATATAACCACGGTGCATGGTTATATGATACATATGTGATTCTGGGCTTGTTTTATCCTGGGGACGACTTGACTGTAGACTACCTGCACAAAGAGGGTAGAGCCGCGAAACGTCTTAAATAGAGCGACCTAGTCCGCGACTCAACCCAAGAATCATCTACGAAGAATTTATAAACAATTGAGGCAATATTGTTTATTTTTATTGTGCAGCTACTATTTGGAATTCACGCATGAGGTTCATATTTGCGATAATCATATGAGGTAATAATTTAATTTTGAGCAGTAGACTTAAAATTAATTTATGATTTTATTTTTCGAGTTCTCCATAAAACTCTTTGGTGTGATTTTTTTTTAATCACTGTTGATGTAAAAAATTAGATTATCTCTAATTATTTAATCACAGATAAAATAAATAGGACAAAAGAATTTTTAATGTGGTTCAGCCTTAAAAGAATGGCCTACATCCACTATTTTTGTTATTACTGAGTGTTTGGAAATTCTCGAGGTAGGGTTTTTCTCAAGAAATTACGGTCCCCTTACAATGAGGATGATACAATGTATTTATAGCCACGAGGTTGTGCATGTGAATGGGTAATACATAGCTGTTCAATAAGCGTATACATCTGTATGATAATAATCAGCATTTAATGCACATTTAATCCTCTTAATTGTCTGATAATAAATGCTCTAATCGAGGTGCAGCTCAGACCGCCTAAGTTTCTCGGACCGCCTAAGTATCTCGGTATCCATGAGTTGCTCGGTGCAGTAAAGTTCCTCGGTGAGCATCTACTGCTCGGAGTATCTGAGTTGGTCGGGGAAATTTAGTTCCTCGAAGTCAAGTTATTGTTCAGAAATGTTTGTTAGTGCCATGTAGATTGACACGTGTCTCCACTTAACTGAGCCATGTCAGCAGACTAAATTTGGTATCAACAGAAGCCCCCAATGTTTCACAGTTCGAGACTGAGGAGTGTGGAACATTCTTCTCGAAATATGGCGGGATTAAATGGTCATCCTGAATTTTAGGAGCGTTTTCTTTGCATTTATTTTTCTTTTTAAATTCATAAAATCAGACTTTTCAAATTTTTCTAACTGCTTCGATCTCCGCGCCCTTTTTGTCCTTTTAGCCGCCGGTAGCGTAAACGTCTCCCTTTATAATCATTATTGTTACCTTTTCCCAAGGTAAGGTATTTAAGCGTTGCAGAAAATCATATCGTCTTTTACTTTTTCAAATCTGTATCTTTGAGTTTTCCATTTTCTCTCTCTCTCTCTTGTGCGTTCATCCCTTTCATCGTTCATTGTCAACAGATCCATCCTTTTCCTGTAAGATCTTCTTCTTTCTCTTTTATTTCCTTTATTCATCATGGTTTACCTTGTTGAGTCGCTTGATAAGTTTCGTTATGATTTCTCTATTCCTTCATGGATTGTTCTGGAGGAACTTTTTGAACCTTCAGATTATTTCCATTTGGCTGAGGGACATTGGTTCCCCAGTCTCTTTGTGGCTAAATGTGGCTTTTCTTTTCCCCCAAACCCTTTGTGTCTGGAATTCTATCAATATTTTGACGTGGTTCCTGCAAAAATAGCACCCAACACATGGAGAATAGTTAACGGAGTTCATAGATTAAATCAAATTCATGGAACTCGTATAGGAATTCCAGAAATTATGTTTTGCTATAGATGGGCTGTCGATGACAGTACATTTTACTTGAAAACTAGGTTTTTAATAGAGCTTTAGTGGTCAATCTCCAAGATGCTAATAGGGATTATTTCGAGCATGGTGTTGTTATGAAAAATTGGCAACATGCTCCACTAACTGGAAATGATGTGTATCAGGGTCCCAGATGCCCTCCCTATGGCAATGGGATAGGTTGTTTTTACTTTACTTTATTTTTGATATTATGCTTTCTTTGTGTTTGATAAAATGTGTCACTGATATTTTAATTTCCATTTATTTTCAGTTGACAGGAAAAGAAGGTCTCCAAAAGAGACAGAAATTAATTTAAAACATCTGAAACTTATTTGGGGTTTGCATCAGACTGTTGTCGACGAGCATATCAGATAAGCTTCATATTTGCTGCAGTATAAGAGTTACACCTCGTCTTTTACTGCTCGTCTGGTGATTAGTGACGTAGAACCAGTACCAGCTTCTGCAAGTTCTTCACCTGAGTCACATATTCCTCTGAGTGAAAGAATGAAGACAAGAAGAGATCCTGCCCTTTTCGAGAAATCTGCCTCTATTGCTGGAGAGGCAAAGAAAAGCAAACATGATGTCCCAGAAGAAGGGACAAGAAAAATCGATGCACCTCCTCCGGCTGCTACTGTGAAGGTTGTCGAGAAGCCCCCAGTGGCTCCGAGCAAGGTCGCTGCTCCAAGCGAGGTTATTATCATATCCTCGACTAAGACTACATCCTTGGTCGAGACCGTTGATGCTCCTCCGAGGAGGCTGAAGAAGAGTTCCTCGGTCAATTTGGCTGAATCCATCTCTCAGCCTCCAACTACTGGAAGTGGTGTTCCCACTTTCACTGCTCCGAGCTCTGCCATGAGCTCGGTGAAATCTTGGATCATCCCCGAGATCCAAGGTATTAAAGAAAATCTTTCTCGGGATATGGTTACCACATTGGTTGCTCGTCATATTGCTTCTATAAGTATTTTTGTCCTAAACATTCATTTTTCCACTGTTATATCTTTGCACTGACTTGCTATTGTTTTCTTTTCCCAGTTGGTAACCTGTTTCAATACAATTTTGAAGAAGGATGAAGCTATTAAAGTTTAAAGTTCCTCGTCAGGTATAGAGGACGCTTTGGTGGGTCTGACGCAGTCTCTAAAGGATTCTCGTCAGAAGTATGTTGATGATAAAGCTACTTGGGAGAAGAAGCTTAATTCCACCGAGCAGGAGAGGGATCAGGTTGTTGTAGTCTCCAAGGGATTGGAGAAGAAAATAAAAGACTTGGAAAGTAAAAATAAAGAGCTCGAAGGGAAGCTCCAAAATGCTGGAGAGCTTGAAGGTAGGCTCAAGTCTGCTGAGGAAGAGTTGGGCAAACTTCGTGAGGTGGATCGCCAGAGGGACAAGGCAGAAAAGAAATTGAAAGCTTCCGAGGAACTCATGACTGAGAAGATTTCCTCAGAGAAAGTGAAAAGGAAAATGGCTATTAAGAAGTCCTTCAGCGCTGGCTGGGATAAAGGATGGAATAAGGGTCTGGCTGCCATGATGTCACAAGTAGAATATGGTAGCCTTAAGTACTTTAGGGATGGCAGGGTCACAACTCTGAAAGAGATGGATGTTGATGAAAATTCTGACCTGTTTCAGTGACATGTCCCTGGCCCCCCTCCAACTCCTGAAGAAGAAGAAGAAGAGGACGAAGCTGCCTCTGAGGAATCCTCCATGGTGATGGGAGATCAAATTTCTCATCCCCTAGTTGTCCAGTCCTCCTGCGAGCAACTTCAACCATCCATTATTTCAACCGAGCAGCTCCCAACACCCACCGAGCAACCATCTGTGCTATCCGAGCAACCTACCTCCTCGTCCCAGCCTCCCGATAAAGTTTTGGGAGACAAGGAGAAGGTGTAGAGTTATTCGGATTTTTCTCCCTATTTATTTTTCCCAATTGTATCTCTGAACTATGTTCTTCTCTTTTACGATGTAATAAATTTGAAATTTCGACTATTCATACTGTCGATTCTCTTCCTCTTGCTCCTTATTGATTCTTGCTAGGGGTGGACAAAAAAAAGACCGACCCGAATGGATCGATTGGACCGAACCGGACCGAACCGAAAATTAAGGCTATTTTGAAACCGGTCCGAAAATCGATTCACAAAACCTAAAAACCGATTAAAACGGTCCGGTCCGCGGTCCACTATATTAAAAGACCGATTTGGACCGGACTGGAACGATTCTGATATATATATAATAAAAATAATGTTATTGTGTTTCTTATGTATAGTTTTTGAATTAATGTATATAACTTATGAATTTAATTTGGAACATTTTATATATGTATAGACATTTTTTTTATTTGGGTTAAAAAACTCATATAAATATCACTTGGAGTTTCGAGTATTATTTTTTTGTATATATATTTGTGAGAAAAATAGATAAAAAAATCATAAAATGTACATATATATAAAATAGGGTCAGGACCGAATTTTACCCCGGACCGGACCAAAAAAAGCCTGGACCGAATTAGTAGGTTAACCGAATTAATCGGTCCGGTCTCGGTCCAAAAAATTTGAGGACCGAATATTCGGTCCGGTCCAAAAAATAGGCAAAACTCGGACCGGACCGGACCGTGCCCACCCCTAATTCTTGCTATCTCTTCTTTTTACTAGTTTATGGCCAGGATGGAATTGTTATCGCATCATGATACAAAATTGTTGAGACAATGCAATGAGTACTTCAAAGGTGGTCATACAGATATGACTGATGCTCAGATTGTTGATATCCTCGGTCCAAATGCTTCAGAGCAAGCAATCGAAGCCTACAAGTACTTAAAGAGTCTGCTCGACTGGGCAGTGGCTAATAATGTAGCATATTATGAGATGATTGAAGACCTCCAGGGCACTCTCGAGGAGCTTCAACAATAATACAAGGAATCTTCAGCCCTCTTGCACCAAGGATATGAGAAGAAGTATCAGCAACTGAATGCTGATAAAGGATATGATAAGTTGTTTGCTGCTTATGATGTGAGGGAGAGAACTTTGAAAACCGAGGTCGAGGAGCACAGGCAGATAGCCAAGTTGCTGGAGCAGGAAAATAATAACTTGCAAGGAGAGGTATCCCAGCTGAGGTCTGCAGCCTCTACCTCAAACGCTTTGGTCCCTGTAAACGACGAGGGATTCTCTTTCTTGGAGGTCAAAAATTCCAATCTGATAGACGAATTAAAAACCTTGAAGAGGATTGGGCCTTCTACCTCTACTCGGGGGCGAGCAAGAGCTACTCAGATTACTATTGAGGAATAAAGAACTCAATCGGCTCTGGAGAACCAAGCCTTCCAATTGATGGAAAAGAACCAGGCATTGGCTGAGATGTCTAAGAAAATCATGAATCTGGATGAGCAGCTCTCTGCTCAAAAATCTTCTTTGGAGAGTAAAGAACTTTTAGCGAAGAACCTCCTCGAGCAATTTGAGAGGCTAACCTATCAATTCCACAAGCAGCCCAGGGAATTTCGGATGGCTGGTTATAATGAAGCCCTCTACCATCTAGATGATCGGATCCAAAATGCAAATAATGTGGGTTACAAGCAAGGATGGCTAAATGCTTTGGGCGTGCTGAAGTTGGAACAAGGTCATTACTTGTGGGATTACCACAATCCTGGGTTGCTCGACCTACCAGTGCCTCCTTTCAAGCTTGATATGAGATGGATTCCTGCTCGGGCCATTCCACAATGCCTAATTTCAAAGTATCTCAGCGACTACAGTCTTCACTCCAACTTTGAGATATCTCGCCCAGAGCACCTTCTTGATCGACCATCAGTTATGAACATTAGGATGCTTAAAGATTTGAACTTCATAAACTCCCCCTATGCCTTAGACGATCCTCCTGCTAGTGAAGAACCTGTTTAAAGGCAGAGGGGAAGAAACCCATAAAACAGGATTCCTGATGTAATAATTTTTTTCATGTATTTTATTCCCAATGTATTTTGTTTTGGATTTAATGAAAAACTTCTATTTTTCTTTGAAATCTTGATTGCCATTGTCTTGTAGGTATTTTGTAAAACACTTTACTTATTTACTAATTAATGTGCATGTATATCTGTTAAAAAGATAACAACATTATGTTATTTGCCGATCAACTAAAGTTGGTGAAACTTATTATTGACTATCTTAAATTGATAATAATCATTTGTCGACTAACCAGAGTTGATGATATTTTGTTTCTCGGCCAACTTGGTGAAATATTTTAAGTATTAAAATTTTGCTTGATCACTTTTTAATTCTAAGCCATTATTTGTTTAACCAACTATTTCCGACCAAAGAGAGTTGGTGTTTTTAATTCTCGACCAACCTTAGTTGGTAAATTTTTTTTATTCCCGACCAGCTATAGTGGGTGAATCTTCTTCCCAACCAATCGGAGTTGGTATTTCTGGGAAATATTTTTATTCCCGACCAACCGAAGTTGGTGGATTTTCTTCCCAACCAACCGGAGTTGGTATTTCTGGAAAATATTTTTTATTCCTGACCAACCGGAGTTGGTGGATTTTCTTCCCAACCAACCGGAGTTGGTATTTCAGGGAAATATTTTTATTCCCGACCAACCGGAGTTGGTGGATTTTCTTTCCAACCAACCGGAGTTGATATTTTTGGGAAATATTTTTATTCCTGACCAACCGGAGTTGGTGGATTTTCTTCCCAATCAACCGGAGTTGGTATTTTTGGGAAATATTTTTATTCCCGACCAACGGAGTTGGTGGATTTTCTTCCTAACCAACCGGAGTTGGTATTTCTGGGAAATATTTTTATTCCCGACCAACCGGAGTTGGTGGATTTTCTTCCCAACCAACCGAAGTTGGTGGATTTTGCTGAGTAGTGTGTAGCACTAGTATTCCGCGAAAAAATTTCAACAAAAGGAGAGAATTGAGTAGAATATTCACATTTTATTCATACTGATGAAACTGCATTACATGAGGGTTTACATTACTGATAATATTTGCGCAGGTGCTCTGCATTCCATGCATTCTTAAACTCCTCCCCTTCTAAAGTTTCTATTATGTAGGTTCCTGGTCGAAAAACTTCTGTAACTCGGTAAGGTCCATGCCAATTCGCTTCCAGTTTGTTGTGCTTTTGAATCACTTTCTTTAGCATATATTCTCCTTCTTTCAGGTCGCACTTTTTCACTCTCTTGTTGTAGAACAAAGATGTTCGTTGCTGGTAAGCAGCATTCCTGATGGCTTCTTCTTCTCTAACTTCCTTAAGCATGTACAAGTCTAACCTTCTCATTAAATCGCCGACAGGGGAGTTGAAGTTCAGCACTCGGTGTGTTGGGAGGACCAACTCGGCAGGTATAACAGCTTCACTTCCAAATGCCAGCATATATGGAGATTCTCCAGTTGCTGCTCGGGGAGTAGTACGATAAGCCCATAGTACTGAATGTAGCTCGTTGATCCAATTTGCTTTCGCGTTATTCAGTCTTTTCTTCAAGCCATTTAGCAGCGTTTTGTTTGTCACTTCAGTTTGTCCATTGCTTTGGGGATAGCCTAGTGCCGAGTTTATTTTTAAGATATTTAACTGATGACAATAGGCAGCGAACTCCTCGTTGTCAAATTATGTTCCATGGTCGGTGATGAATGCATGGGGAAGACCATATCTACAAATGATATTTTTCCAAATAAATTGGTACACCTTTTCGTACGTCATGTCGACAAGAGGCTCGGCTTCAACCCACTTAGTAAAGTAATCCACTGCGATGATGAGATATTTAAATCTTCCTCTGGTCGTTGGAAGTGGCCCAACCAAGTCAATTCCCCACATGGCAAATGGCCAAGGGGAAGTAATGGGTGTCAACAATGCTTGGGGAGTTCTTCGGATAGTGGAGAAGCGTTGACACTTGTCACATTTCTTGGCATAGGCTATACAATCAGCCCTCATCATTGTCCAGTAGTATCCTTGCGTCATCACTCTTTGCAAAAGCGTTCGACCTGCTACATGGGCACCACAGGACCCTTCATGGACCTCTTCAATCAAGTCTTTCACCTCGGAGGGATGCACACATCTTTGCAAACCTGTTATAATTCCTCGTCTGTATAGAATACCATTAGTCAGTACATAACGAGCAGCTTTAAACTTTAATTTCTTGATTGCGAGTTTGTCAATCGATAATTCTCCCTCCTCAATAGATGCCCTGATGGGATCCATCCATGCTGGCACTAAATCAAGGGTAATAAAATTCATCATTAGATCTTCATCTATGCTCCGACCAGCTAGAATTTCAATTGGGATTGTTCTTCGTAACTCGGTACAAGTGGCTGATGCTAATCGAACTAAAGCGTCTGCTCTTACATTCTCCATTCTTGGTATTCTGACCAGTTAAACAGTAACAAATTCTGAAACCAATTCCATTGCCTTTGCATGGTACTTAATCATCAACTCTCCTTTTGTTGAATATACACCAAGCATTTGGTTTACAATCAACTGTGAGTCACTGCATACGATTACCTGCTCTGCCTTCATGGTTTTTTCCAGACTAAGACCTACAATCATCGCTTCATATTCAGCCTCATTATTAGAAGCTTGAAATTGAAAGCGCAGAGAATATTCTATATCGACCTCGTCTGGACTTTTCAATACAATCCTATTTCCACTACCCGAGGTGCATGATGAGCCATCCACATATAGGTTCCATCAGGTATTTCATCCTCAAACTTCTTATTGGACAAAGTTCCTCGATGGAATATTTGTTGCTCCTTTATCTCCATTTCTACCACACCTCACTGCTCATCGACCTTCTCCTCTTGCTCTCCGACCAACTTAAGTTGATCGGGGTTTAAATTTGATGATCCTGTAACATCCACGGGTTGGTCGGTGTTCAGCTTTTGCTCCTTGGGGGTATCAGGATAAGTGAACTCTGCTATAAAATCTGCTACTGCTTGCCCTTTTAGTGACGATCTAGGTTCATAAATTATATCATATTCACCAAGTTCTATTGCCCAATACATCAATCTCCCTGATTTTTCTGGTTTATGAAGAGCTTGCCTCAACGGCATATCGGTATATACGACTAGGGTATGAGCTTGGAAGTATGGCTTCATTCTTTGACTCGCTTCGATCAGCGCCAGTACCAACTTTTTCAATTTTGGATATCTGATCTCTGCTCCTCGGAAGGCCTTACTAGTGTAATAAATTGGTTTTTGTACTCCATCCTCTACTCTTATTAATACCGAACTGACTGCATTTTCCAAAACTGCCAGATACATGTACAACCTTTCTCCCATCACCGGTCTGGACAACAGTGGAGGTGCTCCCAAATATTTCTTCAATTCTTGAAAAGTTTTCTCGCATTCTTCATTCCATTCAAAAGACTTTCGAAGCATTTTAAAGAATGCGAGGCATCTATCAGTTGCTCGCGATACAAATCTGTTAAGTGCTGCTACTCGTCCTGTAAGACTTTGTACTTCTTTCTTCGTCGTTAGAGATCGTATTCCCAATAGAGCTTTGATCTTTTCAGGGTTTGCTTCAATGCCTCGTTGATTGACAATATACTCGAGAAACATGCCATCTCATACTCCAAATATGTACTTAGTCGGGTTCAACTTCATTTGATATTTATCTAATTGAGCAAAGGTCTGGCCTAAGTCAACTAGATGGTCAACAACTTTTTTGCTCTTTGTCAGCATATCATCAACATAAACTTCCATATTGCAACTGATTTGCTCTGCAAACACCTTGCTCATCAGCCGCCGATATGTTGCACCTGCATTTTTCAAACCAAAAGACATAACATTATAACAATAAGTTCCCCTAGGGGTAATGAAAGAAGTACTCTCCCTGTCTTCAGGTTTTATTTTAATCTGGTTGTAACCAGAATAAGCATCCATGAAGCTCAACAGCTCGTGTCCCGAGGTAGCATCCACTAATTGATCAATTCGGGGCAAGGGAAAATGATCCTTTAGACATGCCTTGTTGAGGTCGGTAAAGTCTACACACACCCTCCATTTGTTGTTCTTCTTTTTCACCATCACTACATTTGCTAACCAGTCTGTATATTTAACATCTTCAATAAAGCAAGCTTTCTAGAGCTTCTCGACCTCCTCCTGTATAGATTGGTTCTTCTCAGGGCTGAACACTCTTCTTCTTTGCTTCACTGGCTTGATTTCCTTATTCACATTGAGCTCGTGACATAAGAAATTTCGGTCTATTCCGGGCATATCCTCATGATTCCAAGAAAAAGTTTATTTTCTGCTTTTTAATAAAACTATCAACTCCTGTTTTAGTGAGGCATCTAACGATGAACCTATCTGAGTTGTTCGTTCAGGGTGCTCATCGTCCAGAATGATGTTTTCAGTAGCTTCCACCACCCGACCTTTCACGAGTTGCGACTCGTCTCTAGGATCCAATGTTTTAATTTCTGCACCCTTATCCACCTGATAGGTAGTAGTCTTTTTCCTAGATTCCTCCAGTTCCTCCTGCTCGGTAGATGAATAGTAGCATTCTCGAGCTACTTTTTGATCACCCTTCACAACTCCTACTCCAAAATTGGTTGGAAATTTTAGGCATTGATGTACCGTAGATGGTACTGCTTCGAACTTCTTCAATCCTACCCTTCCCATGATGATATTATAGGCTGATTGAACATTCTTATCCATCACGAAGAAGTGTACTCTTTCTGTTCGACAAGTAGGCCATGTACTAATGAACATATCCAACTTGATCGTCCCAAGTGGAAAAACTTTCTCGCCAGCAAAACCGAGGAGGGGCCTATGATAAGGCTCCAACTGAGATAACTTTAGATTTAAGCTGTCGATGCACGAGTAGAACATAATATCAGCCGAGATACCATTATAAACCAGTACTCTCGAGATCATCACTTCCTTCATTCTCATTTTGATCACCAATAGGTCATCATGAGGATACAGCACACCTGCGAGGTCGTTTTTTGAGAAACCGATGACCAGTTTTTCTTTATTGACCTTCCTCGAGCGATCATCTTTAGCCAAGTTTATTCGTTGAATATATGAACAGGCTTGAGCCTCATTGAGGTAAGATTTTCTTTCTACAGTAATATCTCCACCTCCCGTATCTCCACCTGTAATAACATTGCAATCAAATGATCCAAAACGTATTGAAAATACCTCACGTTCTGGCTGCCATGGTCTTTTGGGAAGATCGGGGTCGTCTTCTGGATCATCTCCATGGTCTCTTTTCTTGTTCTCCTCTGCTCGACTAGGAGATCTAGACCTCTCTCTTTCTCGATCGTTGTTTCTTCTTTCATTTCTACGATCAACATATTTTGCCAGTTTTCCTCGTCTAATGAGTGCTTCGATTTCATTCTGAAGAGTTATACAATTTTTGGTCATGTGGCCATGATCTTTGTGTAACTCGTAATATTTGGCCCTATTCCTTTTGTCAGGATCTGACTTCATTTTCTATGGACAGTTTAACTCCTCGTTGTTCTTGATTTCTTCTAGAACATGGTTAATGTCTACCTTCAAAGGAGTATAATTTTCAAATTTCTTTAATACCTCCCATGATGGCTTTGTTTTTGAGTGCTTGTCACCACCATTGTTCTTGTGCTCTTTCTTTTTGGCCTTATCAATCTCCACCTTGGTCTTTGGTATCCATATTCTTCTTTGCAGCCATAGCCTCCTCGGCATTCATGATCTTGGCCGCTTTTTCCATCAATTCTAACATGGTTCTGGGTGGATCTTTATCCAAAGTGTAGTACAACTTGTTGGGCGACAGCCCACTCATCAGAGCAGTAATCGTTGTCTTTTCCTCATAATCAATAACTTCGAGTTTCTCGTTATTGAAACGAGTTATATAATCCCTGGTGCTCTCACCTGCCTTTTGTCTAACACTTAACAAGTGTGCTACTTGTTTAACAGGTTTTGCTCCAAAACAGAAGTTTCCAATGAAGAGCTCGGCCAGTTGAAAGAAAGTTGAAATCTTACCCCGAGGAAGATTATTGTACCATATTTGAGCAGATCCTGTAAGAGTTCCCGAGAATGCCTTGCATCTCATCTCATCTGGAACAACATAGATGTCGGCAGCAGCTTGGTATTGCTCTATATGAAGGACAGGGTCGATTTTTCCATCATATTTAGGAGTCAAAACAAGTGCTTTCAACTTTGATGGTGTGGAAAAATCCACAATTGCTTGGACAAAAGGTGTCCCTTAGACAAAAGTTCTTTGTAGAGGATTCTTGGCCTTAGCCATTTCCCCTAATCTATCCTCCAACCTCTGAATAGAGCCTTTCCACGCATCATTTCCCTCCTCGGGCCTATTGGTTCGAGCAATTGATCGTGTTGAAGTCGCTTCCTGGGATCTATCTTGTCGAGCAACTAGTTGTGATTGGGCAGAACCCTCTCTTAAATCAAATGGTCGTCGAAAGTTTCTCGACACAGCCTTAGGAGGACTTTTATTCTTCCTAGGGCCCAATCGATCAAAAGTAGAGACCCTACTTAATCTTTCCAGTGCACTGGTCCTTTCTAGAGAGAGTGTGATGTGTTGTTCAGTATCTTTGGCTCGTACTGACGAAGTTCGACCCGGTTGATAAGAAAAATCTTCAGATTTCTTAGTGCGATATGAATCGCTTTGCCTAATGCGTGAAGAAAGTAAACGAGTATTTCTTTGAACACTTCGTTGTCCTGAATAGGTTGATGCTCCACCCTGGATAGTTTGCATGAGTTATCGCATTGTTTCTTGCATGGTTGTCTGACCTTGAGCCAAACTGGCCATGATTCCAGCCAGATCTCGGATATTTGGAGGAGCGGATGGATTTGGGGGGTTTCCAGCGTTTCGATTGCTGGATTCAGGATTGTCAGCCATTGGTGATGAATTGTTTTTGGTGAAAAACGAAAATTACAGTCGTTTCCCACAGACGGCGCTAATCTGTTGATGTAAAAAATTAGATTATCTCTAATTATTTAATCACTAGATAAAATAAATAAGACAAAAGAATTTTTAAAGTGGTTCAGCCTTAAAAGAATGGCCTACATCCACTGTTTTTGTTATTACTGAGTGTTTGAGAATTCTCGAGGTAGGGTTTTTCTCAAGAAATTTCGGTCCCCTTACACTGAGGATGATACAATGTATTTATAGCCATGAGGTTGTGCATGTGAATGGGTAATACATAGCTGTTCAATAAGCGTATACATCCGTATGATAATAATCAACATTTAATCCTCTTAATTATCTGATAATAAATGCTATGATCGAGGTGCAGCTCGGACCGCCTAAGCTACTCGGACCGCCTAAGTATCTCGGTATCCATGATTTGCTCGATGCAGTAAAGTTCCTCAGTGAGCATCTACTGCTCGGAGTATCTGAGTTGGTCGGGGAAATTGAGTTCCTCGAAGTCAAGGTATTGTTCAGAAATGTTTGTTAGTGCCATGTAGATTAACATCAAACTAGAGAAAATAATATCCAAAGTAATAGAGCAAATAATATCCAAGTTGGTGGTTTAGCAAGTTGGTGGTTAAGATCAGATCTAGAGGCATCAATCTAGCAAATAATATCTATAAACACTGAAAAATAATATACCATAGAGAGAGGTCCAACCAAGTTAGTGGTTTAGATCGCCAGTGCTGTGTAGAGAGGTCCAACCAAGTTGGGGGTTTAGATCACTGGTGCTGTGTAGAGAGAGAGAACAAGAAGGGCGTGCGCCGGTTATGTTAAGGTAGTCTCTACCGTAGAGAGAGAGAGGTCGAGTGAACTGAGTGATGTGAGTATGAGTGTGTTTGAGAGGGTGAAAAACAAGTATATATATATATATATATATATATATATATATATATATATATATATATATATATATATATATATATATAAGCAGTCCGGTCTGGTCCAATCCTGCTTCTTAAGACCTAGAACCGAGACCGACCTGAATAACGGGTCCATATTTTAAGACCGAATTAAAATCGAATTTACAAAATCCCACAAAAGTGGGTTCGGTTCGGTTAAGTTTTTCGATCCATTCGGGTTCGTGCACACCCCTAATTAAGATTATTAAGAAAAAAAATGAATAAAAACCAAATCCACCCATCAACCCACCAACTGTTTCGTTCCTCCTGTAGCAAGTTTTTTTTTTTTTTTTAATTCTCTTGTTTTTTTAATTTTTTTCAAATATTTGCATTTTTATTAGATATTTAGGGTATTTATTCATTTCCATATTCTTTATTTTTTGAGTGCTTTTATATATTCTTTTATTTTTTTTCTTCATTAATAAATTTCTGACATTTAAATAAAATTTTGTTTTTTTTAATTAATTCAGGGGTTAATATTTATTTTCTATTTTTTTACTCATTATCCGTATTTTTTTTGTCATTTTTTTTCTTTATTGATTCGTTTATTTTCTGGTGTTTTTAAATAAATTCTGGGACTAATATTTATTTTATATATTTGTTTTCATTTTCTGTATTTTTTAAATTTTTTGTTATTTGTTTTCTTAATTAATAAGTTCTTGACTTTTTAATAAATATTTGGGTGTTTTTTTAAATTAATTTTGGGGTTAGTATTCATTTTCCTTTTTTATCCACTTTTTGTATTTTTTTTCTTTATTTTTGGAGTTTTATTCATTTTTTGGATTTTTTTCACTATTTTTGGGGTTTTATTCACTTTTGTATTTTCTTTCATTATTTTTGGGTGTTATTCACTTTATGGATTTCTTTCATTATTTTTGGGTTTTTCTTCATTTTCTGGATTTTTTCATTGTTTTTGGGTTTTTATTCACTTTCTAGATTTTTTTGCATTATTTTTTGGTTTTTATTCATTTTATGGATTTTTTCATTCTTTTTGGATTTGTATTCATTTTTCTAGATTTTTTTCATTTTTTGGGAATTTATTCACTTTCTGTATTTTTTTTTCATTTTTTTGGGTTTTTATTCACTTTCTGGATTTTTTTCATTGTTTTTGGATTTTTATTCATTTTACTAGTTTTTTTTTCATTTTTTGGGGGTTTTATTCACTTTCTCTATTTTTTTCATTATTTTTGGATTTTAATCACTTTTTGGATTTTTTTTCATTATTTTTGGGGTTTTATTCACTTTCTGTATTTTTTTTCATTATTTTTTGGGGTTTATTAATTTTCAGGATTTTTTTCATTATTTTTTTGTGTTTTATTCACTTTCTGTATTTTTTTTCATTATTTTTTGGGGTTTATTAATTTTCAGGATTTTTTTCATTATTTTTTGTGTTTTATTCACTTTCTGGAATTGTTTTTCATTATTTTGGGGGTTTTATTCACTTTATGTATTTTTCCCATTATTTTTGGGTTTTATTCATAGCTGATATTTTTAATATATTTTTTTATTTTTTAAAATCATTTTCCATTTAAATTCAATTAACACTTGTCTATTTATATGCAACACATTTATAAAATGGTTCTAAAGTGTCCAAAATCCATTAATATTCCAACTTTGTATCAATGCATAATTCCACGTTAAACATTTCTAAATAGTTCAAAGAGTTCTTAGATTTAATAAGGATTGCCAAATTTCCTAAATCCATTAAAGGGTTATCAAAATAATACAAAATAAATATAAATATGGCTGCCAAAATAGTCTAAAACAGTTCCAAACCCATTATAAGGGTTGTTAAAATAGTCCAAAATAAGTGATAATATAGTGTATAACATAACATAAGTAGTAGGGCTCGAATATGCGTAATAAAACCCATTAAAAAAGGATTAAAAAATAATCACAAATGAAATGAAAAGTCCGATAAAAACATCTAAGCAAAGCAAGGATTCTTTAAAAGTCCATTCTTTAAGCTTCAATATATTTTTGTTTCTCGAGGCATTGAAAATTAAAATAATCAAAATATTAGCAACTTAACTTTCAAGTATTAACTATATTCAAACATAAAAGAATATATTGAAATATAAAAAATTACCCTAATCTAGTTGCTCTAATTCCTCAATCTCATCCATAGCATCGCAAAGACTAATCAGTGTAGATGAATTACGAATCCAATTTTATGTGAAAATGAGGGCATCCACCATTCTAGGCAATATTGAAATATGAAAAGGATCAAGTATACGGCGACCCATACTAAAAACCAATTCGGATGCAATGGTTGAAATAAGAATCTCTAATATATCACGTGAAACAAAAGAGAGAACCCGATATTTGGATGAATTAATCCTCCACCAACCTAAAACATCAAAATCAGGTACATCTTCCTCACACCTCTTCGCCAAAAATCTATCGACTTTGGATTTATTAGCCAAAGAATCTTCCTCATCCAAATGTCTCTTGAATTGAGTAGCCAGAAAAGCACGCCCATCCTCTTCATCATCATTATTAACACCCGCCATCCCCTCCGATGACATGCCCCCTTTAAGTGAAGATGCCCTACCCGATTTGGGCCTGTGGAAGTTATCATATCACCTATACAAAGAATGTAGCACATCCTCCACCTTCCTCGACATATCCTTCGCTATATCAATGGCAAATAATTGATCAAAATAATACTTAACACATATCAACTTGTATCAAGGATCGAGGACAATTGCAAAAACCAACAAAAAGTTCACTTTCTCAATATTCCAATACTTATCAAATTTAGCCCTCATATTTGTCGCCATTGTTAAAAGAAAATAGTCATCGATTTTGCTCATCATAAGCAATTTACTTTGTATCAAAACATGTTCATGGAAAAAAAAATATTTGAGCTGATATGAAATGACTAGAAAAATTGCATAGTTATATTATAAAACATTTTAAGAAACCTCACTAAGAACCTAAATTTCACCCAATCAATACTTTGGGTAGGGACCAATATCACCCTTCCAACTCTTCCTCCCCCCTCTTCATCTTCCCCCTCATTGTCAAAATAATTTTTGTAATGATCAGCATCCTCCTCCATTCTCTCAAATGCTTTCTCAAACTTTTTTATCGCTTTCAACATCATATAAGTGGCATTCCACCTACTTTTCACGTCTAAACACACTAGACTTTTGCTTTTAAGTTTTTTCTTTTCAACACTTAATTAAATTTGGCCAATTGAGATGGGGACGACTTTAGATAAATAACCACATTATGCACCTTCACTATTGAATCATCCAATTCCTTTAAACCATTATACATAATAAGGTTAAGAATGTGTGCACAACATCTTACATGCATATATATATTCATGTCCCAAAATGGTACGTTTCTTACTTTTAGTCTTTTTTTTTTCAAATATTGAATAGTAACATTATTGGAACTTGCATTATCAACAATTACGGTGCAAATGCTCCCTATACCCCAATCAAGTAAGCAATCCTCAACAACCTTCCCTATTGCACCACCCTTATGTGTCTCAACTTGATAAAAAAATAAGAATCCTTTTGTGCAAGTTCCATTGTTTATCAATGAAGTGAGCGGTTAAATACATGTAATTTATATTTTGAATTGAGGTCCAAGTATCCGTAGTAATATAAATTCTTTGATCAGGTAACGCATTTTTTGGCACCTTCTTTTCATTCAAATGCAGATTAAGGCAATCTCGGGCTAGTTAATTAACCTTCTAAAAACCTCACCCTTAATAAACCTAAATGGAAACTCATTAATTATAATCATTTCATTAATAAGTTTTCTACAACCTTCAACGGTAAAATTAACGAACATAAGATTGCAACCGTTACCCCCTCCTTTTTCTTTCATTCAAAAGACAAAATTTCCTGTTTTTATCCTCATTGTTATATTTGTAGACCTAGCATTTATTGGTTGTGATTTATCAAAGGGCAATGCTATTCACGCTCCTCTTCATTCTTGTGGCACTCCATTTCAACATTCCCTTACAAACAAATGACGTCAATGGCCTTTATCCTACCACTAATAAAATAGCCTTCACTAATGCCTTTTTCGTAATAGCTCAACAACTCCTCTTTGAATGTGAGGAATGATACTCTCTCTATTAGAAAAAAAAACCTTGTTATGAAGTTTTAAATTGACAAATATAAAATTAATATTTAATCAAGAATGATTACTTATATTTAATTGAAAATAATAATGAAAATGAAAAAATAAAAAAGGAATAATATTTATCTAATATAAGTGTCACGACACATCACGAAATATTTTTTTTTACCTAGCATGAACACGATCCCAGTAAAAGCGACATGTCACAAAATATGTTATTTTAAAACCAAACACGAACGCAACCAAAATGAAACGATACACGAAATGATACGAAATCTTATTTTTCAACCTAACATGAAAACAATCTAACGAAAAATGACAGAACATAACACGATACAAAATATTTTTTTTAACCAAACACGAACATGATCCAAATAAAAGCAACGCAACTTGACATGGTACGGAATCTTTTTTTAACCAAATACGAACACGACCCAAGTAAAATTGGCACATAACAAAATATCATTTTTTTTTCCAAACACCAACATGTCTCACTTCAAATATTTTGTGAGGCATGTCTCAATTATTTTTTTCCAAACTGTGACACCCCGCCTAATAAAATACCGGGTGATCAGTCCTATATTAGATTAAAACAGGAACCCCAGTTGGTTCATTCTTAGCATCACTGTCGAAAACGTTTTTAAAACTTACTAACCACCTAGTATTCCAAAAAGTCGGTGCCAAATTTTAACTTTTCATTCAAACAAGACAATAACAGGTAGAAATACATATGAACCATTCACAACAATTGAATCAAATTAATAAAATAATAATTAAACTACTTGCTGAACAAACCATCGGCCACCATAGTAAATAGTCCAACAACAATCATCCAACAACTGAATAAATGAATATGAAAGCTTTACTAAAAAGTCTGGGTGACAAGCCCTGGGTAAAACTAAAACTGATAGATGATTCCTACTCTAGGAAAGAATGAACGATGCGTATAATTCAAGCTCCTGCTAGCATCCACATGTGTCGCAGCTACGTGTCCCTGGAATGGAATATCAAGTCTGGCGTCCCTGTGGCTGGACACCTAAAAGGTATTGAAAATAGTTTTATAACAAGGGTTAGAACCCAAAAAATTTTGAAAATATTTAGCAAGTGAATTAATTGCAGTAATTAAAAATGTATAAATGTGTTTCATATTTAAGTTAGTGTCGCACTCTCTTGAGGACATACTCACCCCTCCACTAATGTACACACCTAACGGTCTTCTTAACCCCACCTAGTTGTACTAACCCGTCCAACTAGTCTTGGTATAATCTCCACTTGCCATTCTACTCTACATCGAGTATTATTATTCATGGATTATAAGCTATCCCTCACACTAACTTAATAAATTCCTTTGAAATAATATCATATAATCGTGACACAAGTTATATAAGTAAATACAATTTCTCACCTATGTATTTAATGTTGTATATAATCTTTTTCTCATCATATACGTAAAATTTATAATACAACAATCCCATGCTTGTCTTTCATAAATTATCCTTTTTAAATAAACTATATAACAGTCTCACTAGTTATATAAAATACATTCATTCTTGAAACATGGATTTAATACCCGTATATAATTTTCTATACTATTATATACGTAAATTATACCAAAACATCCACACATGTGTCCTATGTATATCCATTCATCCGAGTATACCCTCACCGGATGATTTCCTCTAAAGTGCTATTATACCAGGTGTGTTCACTTAACCAAGTTACCCCAAGTCGGACTCTCTCGTGAACTTTGCCAAAAACATAAACGTTGGAGGCGGTCATATTTCCTACCTGAAAATGAGATAAGCCCCTCACCCATATAACAGATGCTATGACCTGGGGATATACTCGCCCTACTCCTCAAGCTAGGGGATTCACCCACATCGCGCAACCTCCCTTAATAGCACTAGAGTACACAAATTTAATTAAATATCTAGCCACTGATATTTAATAGCACACAAAAAGTACATATATATATATATATATATATATATATATATATATATATATATATATACACTATCACCATACCATATATATATAATATAAATCCCGATTTTACCGTGTACTAAAACCTGTAACACTAGCCTGTATATATTCCCCAGTCTATGGTCCGACTCGAATTAATTAATTTTCTCAATTAATTTGTTACCTTCCGGAGTCTACAGTCCGACTCTAATTTAATTAATTTACACATCAATTAATTTAATACTTGGTGTCGCCCAACCAATATATCCGGACTCGCTCACTTGGCCCGTACCATCGTTAATACCCGATTCTATATTCCACCCCCTAATTAATTAATTACACCTCAATTTATTTAATAATGTAGTGCCACTCAAATACAATACCCAAACATTTTCCCTCGGTCTGAAATTAACATTAAAATTTATTTTCCAAATTCATCCCTTGAGACATCCATTCATTACCCTCCTAAACTCAATTATATCCCTTTATAATTGCTAAGGAATTTGTGCTACATATGCATTTATCACTAAATAAAAAGTTGGGGAATAAATCTTAAATTAATTTCCCTTTATATATTAAACTAGTCAATCTGCCAAAAATCTGGGACCATCGATCGATCGATCGATGGAACAGGTTTGCTCCTTCTCCGACCTTTTGTTTCGCCATTGATGACCTTCTCCAAGGTTTTATCTTCTCCCCTATTGTAACCCAAGCACAACTAACGATGCCTCCACATAGAAAAATGTTCTAAACATCCTAGAGACCTTAATTTATCATCAAATTTATATAACTCTGGGTATATCCGATTTGGGATTTTCACCCAGGTCTTGTTTTACCGAATTCGACCTCATCATTCTCAGTCAAATTAATCACCAATACATGCTGTAATTTAACCTACAATCCAATTTCAACAGTCTTAATTCATAACTTAGCATCCACTGAGTAATTAAATCTATCTATTACTCTAATTCAGAAAACCCATTTTCAATTATGGTTACATACCCAAAATGAATTTTCATATACACCTACCATGATATGAATTGGTTATCACCTATTTTAAGAATCACAACAGTTAACCACTTGCCTAGAATTTTTTGTAGATTCTGATCCGTTGCTGCAAAGGATGGTTGATGACGAACACTCACTTTGTCCCTCGATTTGTCTCCAAAAGATCCCCAATTCGTTCTCCACTTGCTTCCTTTGCTTTTCTCTCAAGCCCTTATGTTTAGAATTTGTTAACTGCCAATCAACACTCACTCAATTAGGTTTAAAATCCCTAATCACGTTTTTAGTCATATCGGCCTAATTAAACTGGCCCAAATCCCCCGTGTGGGCTCGGCTATGCCCAAAAATGCCCGAGACCCGATTACTACTCTCGGGTACTCTTTTCTGACTATCTCGACCCATCCAGACTCAACCGTGCACTCGGAATTATCATCCGAAATACTTTTTAATATTTCCAAATTTCGACCTCAAAATGCGCCACGTAATAATTAGAACAATTAAACTCAAAGTCGCCAAATATAAATAATTCTTCCCATTCAAATAAATTCTCCAAATCATAAATTTATGTTTCTCCAATTTAAATATTTTTATATCTCCCAAAAATAATTAAATACCAAATCCTCAAAATTACGGGATGTTACATACTCCCCCCCTTACAAAGGAATTTCGTCCTCGAAATTTAAGATAAGCCTAGTGTTCCAAGCTTCGAATATCACTCTCTACCCATGTACCTCTAAGATTGCTACATCTATCTCTCCTGCTTCTAACTAAGAGTTACAGAAATATGCATTATAATTAACTAGGGCGCCCATACACCCTATACTCGTGCTTAACAGCACGAAATTTACCCTAATTAACCAGGGTTCGTATACACCCTATCCCGGTGCTTAATCGCACGAAAGTTATCCAACTATGCTAATCGTCACCCATAATATAACTTCCAACCCATAGTCATATAGCATATATGAATAATAGCCGGGGTACCCAACCCACGTACTAATGACCAAACATCTCCCCACTTCTAACGTTGCGCTAAGTTTCATGCGTGGGACGTCTGGCAAAGCGAAATCCAAACAAGGAACCCCCGATACATTACTACCTAACATTGTCGGTAGTTGAGATCTGTTATACCCTCAGTCAATAACACGTACCCCCCAAATACTTGTCTCTTAACACAAAGCATACACGCCTACTCTTATGCTACAAAAGAGAACATAAAACACCGCGCCCTTACTATCACTAGTTCTTGTGTAAAATAAACCCCGAGCAATCTGAAATCGATTTGGATTTTCTCAATTAAAATATTATTTCCTTTTCTATATATATATCAAGATGCGGAAGCGTAAAGAAGTGTGATGGTTCACAAACAAACGAATTACCAAATTTTAATTTTCTTAAACAAATTAAAATTAAGTCGAGTGAAATTAACTTAACGCATTAAAATCATTTTCACTTAAACCAAGTTAACTACACAATACCCAAATTAAACACGTAGAGATTAAATGAAACCAATTTTTAATCTTTTTCCTAAGCATGTGTTCTAGGTGATTTTGTAAAAGATAAAATAAATAATTAATACACTACGCCGATATGTACGAGGAAAAACCCACAACGGGGAACAACCTCGGACGGCCCTTGCCACAAATCCACTAAGTACGGAATTTACAAATACAAGACAGAAAGGCTTACAACACATGACTCGATCCCTCTGAAGCCCCGACGCTTCTTCTTGTAGATACCTCTTCCTAGCGGATAACCTTGGAGCTCCACCGCAGTCTCGAAATCTATCGATCGGACTTTATATGGTCACCGTCGCCCGAGCAAGGAGCCTTTCTCCAAGTGGGTAATGCTGCAACAAAACTCTTCTTCTTTCTTTATGGGATGTAGAAGAAAACTCGAAACTTCCCTTTGAATGGAAGAGATGAACCCGATGCCAAATTCCAAGCAAGATATATGAATATGGGAACTTGAAAGAAACTAATTTGGGTGTAAACAAGGGTGGTGTATATTTTTCTCTCTGATAAAAACACACTCAAAACATGATCTTTTTCCCTCTTTGATTTTACTCTCAAAACACTCTCTAGGAGTTAGTAGGATATGAAAAAGATTGTTTTTCAAAAGTGATTCCCGCATATAGTTATGCTATGAAAAGTTGGTTAAGAAACAAGTGGGGAAGTGGGTGAAAAACTGCTTAAAACTGCCAAAAAACTGTTCCCGCCTGGCATCTCGTTCGAACGACATTCTCGTTCGAACGAGTCTTCTAACGAAGTTCCAGTATGAACTCGTTAGAAAACTCGTTGGAATTCTCATTAGAACGACAATCTCGTTCGAACGACATTTCGAACGAAGTTCCAGTATGCCTTAATGGGAAGTCGTTGGCAATCTCGTTCGAACAACATCTGGTTCGAACGACATATCGAACGAACTTCCAGAAAGTTTGGAAAATTCGATTTTAGCCCAGAAAACTTTATAAACTTATTTTAAAGTTTTTAATTAATTCTTTCTGAAAATAAATCACAGTTTTAATTAAACCTAGCACCCAATTAAACTTGTTCCAAGCTCTTATATATATAATATTGCATTCATACCTTGGGAGCATGGAACCATAGTTTGATGACGTAGAAACGAGGCACGCAAATCAGCATGATGATGAAGCTTTATACTCTTTTGCCGCTACGTCTTCAAACAAACTTTTCATAGGCTTGAGAATATTACAATTAAATACAATCCTATGTGTAAATGTTTTTGTCCGGAATTGAGACAAAACTATATATGGACTCAATTGGAAATTTGTGTCCTTACACAATCTCGCCTTGCTCGAAAATAATTCTAACTATCCTTATTTAATACAGTAGACTCCCCTACTTACCGGGAGAAAATATAATAACATAAGACATCCTTATGTGTCCTTCGCACCACACAATACAACATATATACACACATATATATGGGCTAGAGCCCTATCAGGTGACACCTAGTAAAATTCATTCATACTCTGATGTTGCGAACACCAAGACTTACCCTCACTATCCACAATTGTTCAAATCCATCACTATCCAACCGATATTTGGGAAAATCGTCAACCCAACTCCCATAATTCTCGAAAGTAATAACCCCTCTCATAATTCAAACCTTCTCTCTATGTATACCCTCACTCTCTCCTGATTAACACCAAAGAAATCCACAACCCCACAGAAATATATATTTGTAATATGGCTGAAATAGGCAGCGCACCCACTAAATTCGACTTACCCGCGAAATCTAGTAAAGATAAATTTTATAGTGTGACACCCTCACTGTCACTCAAAATATACCCCATGCCCATAGGATAAAAATATAATTACCTCCATACTCTAGTTGCAATGGCTGCTCCTCGGGTTCCTGAGCAGTTTCCCCCTGCCCGAACGCACCCATGACTTGTTGTAGTGGCTGTACATCCAGGACCTCGTCCTATAATTGACCCCTACCTCGCTTAGGATAATCTCTCTTCACGTGTCCCGCTTCCCCATAAATGAAACACCTCCTAATAAATTTACCCTGCCACTGATCCCTTTCGAGTTGGCCTTGTCGGAAGTCCTAGTCATCTTGTCGATAGTCCCCAGATCTAAATCGCTTGGCTTGATTCCCCTGCCAGAAATCCTGCCTCTGATGTCCCCCTGTCTATTGCTGGGATACCCCACTAGTACTGTTCCCTCCCGCTTTATTCGATTGGCTGGGTTCCACTCCCCTCCTGCTTCCTTTCAAGTGGAATCAATATTCTTGGCAGTGTAGGAGTGATGCATTAACGACGTCTGTATATGCTACTAATGTGGGATTACCAATAAAATGTTGCCTGGTCCTCCAGACTTACCTATCTATAAACCTCGACTTCTTTCTTTCTTCATTGGTTACCTCATCCGGTAAAAAATTTTCCAAACGAGTGAACTCTTCCTCGTAATCTGCCACTGAACGGTCCCCTTGTGTCACCTCATTGAATTTTTTCCTCATTTCGGCCTCAACTGCTGGTGGGAAATACTGGTGGGAAATACTGGCGGTCGAACCGAACCTAAAATTTTGTAATAGTTAATGTATCCCTTTCCTCAACTATGGTGATTGACTCCCACGACTGTAGCGTTGCTCCTACTAACCTAAAAGTGGCTAGCATTTTCTTTTGTAGTTAATTTCAATCTACCATGTGTAGGTGACGCTGAATATCTCTCTTCCACTGACATGCTAGCACTACATCTGAACCCCCTCAAAACTCTGGTGGATGGCCCTTTTAAAAGACCTCTCGTACTTGCTGCCACTCCGACGGCCCTAGGTGGGCCTGAACATCTGGTACCACTAATACCTTTGCATGATCTCATAGAAAGTACCTTGCCATTGCGTGTGACACCCCGACTAATTAAATACCGGGTAGCTACTCCTTTATTAAATTAATTCAAAATGCCAAGTTGGTCCAGTTAATAGCATCACTGTCGAAAACATTTTTATGATTACTAACCACCTAGTATTTAAAAAGTAAGTTGCCAAATTTTAATTTAAGTCTGATTAACATGCAACAAGTGTAATGAAGAATAATAACACCATTCACCATAACGAAGTAAATAGAGTAACCATCACATAATGTAAATAAAGTCTGGAGGAAAACTCCTCACTACAAATCCCACAACTGAAATAAGCAATGAAAATACTGAATACTAGATCAATACATGACAAAGTCTGAAAACTGAAATGGAAAGATGTCTCTAAAATAAATGGGCAACATGCCCTACAACTGATAAATACTGAATCAGGAATCCAAATGATAGAAGCGTCTAAAAGCAAATCCCTGTAGCTTCCACAAACAGCTACAGCTCGTCACCTGAATGAGTATCCTATGCATGGTGTCCTTGTGGCTGGGCACCTAAAATGGTTTTACAAGAAAAATAGATTTGAAAGCAAACGGGTCAGAGCCCGAATGTGGAGATATTTTAAAAACCTGCAAGTGCTTTAAAAACATTTAAAACATTAAATGCAAAGTACATGTTAGGACGTGCACTCACATGATATTCTCACCTCTCGTCTAACTGTGCACTCCTAACGTAAGTACCCATCTACAACGACACAAACCACTAGCTAAGTGACATCATATCTAGCTAGACTGTAATAGGGGCCCTTATTACTCGGTTCTATTAACATAATAACGTTCGTAATTAAATAGGGGTTTAACGTAAACTCAGATGCTCAATATGCAATATATTTCACTATCAGCTAACCCGTTATGTTTTTCTCGAAACAATACCTTAATTAAATTCACAACATTAACATGAAGGTTCCCATTAATTAAGTGTATATTATTCACATCATAAATATACAATACAAGCACCCCGAGAACTAAGCTGCGGTGCACACATACTCTGCTATCCATCCCGGTACATCACGTACATAAGGATTACATATTCTGAATCTCTCAGGAATAGTTCACAAATAACAACATCACAAATAATGGAGGCGAACACAGTCACATCACATGGGTCACGCACATACCTACGCTCCCACGATCAGCGGACTTATTAATATCCCAATAAGTCTTTCTATGACCTATGTTCATCAAGGTAACCAGTCTAAATCCGGGCAACACAAGGATTAGAGGGCCCTAAGCGAACGCAAACCTCCCATGATAGCAAGTATGGTAGGTATGTCATACACACAATTCATATACCAATACGAAGTAAACACACGTCTTAGTAATCCCGTAGTTTAATTGTAGTACTATTCTCATTCTAGTACCAATATATAATTTACACACTTTATACGATTCTGGTTTATAGTCATACGCGCCATAATTTATTCTCACGTCGTAGTAGACACTCACATCTCAACCCAAACGGTTCATTGATTTAAATCACTCGTATATAATTTACTCCTCATAATAACCCAAAAGTCCCAAATCTATCAATACATCATCAACGGAATGTTATCTCTACCCTCGAACAAGTTTACGGGACTCCCAAAATCAAAACAGGCCAAAAAGGCCTAAACTGTCAACTCGTTAGAAGTCTCGTTCGAACGAAGCTGTTCGAACGAGGTTCCAGTTCATTCGAACGAACTGTGTCTTCTAACGACATCTCGTTCGAACGAATGTTTTGAACGAAATACAGTTCGTTCGAACGAAGGTATCGAACGAAGTCTCCCCTCGTTAGAAGCGACTGGTCAACTCGTTAGAAGCTCGTTCGAACGAGCTCGTTCGAACGACCTGGGAAGGTCTTCTAACGAGGGACCAGTTTCGGCCCAGAATTTCTTAGTTACGTTTTTCATCAATTCTTACTCCTCAAATCTCCTCTAAAATTCGTTCCAACAATGTTTTAAGTTCTCTAATCATCCTAAAACATGCTAAGGTCACATACTAACATCTTTTAGGGAATTAATACATCCTAAACATCATTAAATCACAAGTTTCTACATTTTCCCCCAATTTTCTTCAAGAACATAAACCCTAGATTTTTATCATCATCAATCCCCAGAATTTAATCTGTTGTTACATCACATAAATATGAAATCTCTGAATTCAATCTTCCAATAACGTTTCTACATGCAAACCTATACCCAAAATTAAACTCATAACTTCCAATTTCATGAGTTTTCCTTTATCTCTTAAATAAGAATGATTATTAAGATTTCTAACATGGAAGAAGCATTCACCGCATAAAGAATGTAATTTAAATCACTTGCCTTGATTCGATCTCTGATTTTGATGGTGATTTCCTCTCTCTTTTTGCAGAATTCCCTCTCTCTCTCTCTTTCTCCAAGCTTCTTCTCCAAAGTGGTTATGGTGGCTAGGGTTTTCATTGGGAAAGTTGGAAACCTAATTTGATAACTCCCGTAGCTTATTGGGTCATTAAGGGTTGGTTAGTGGTTTTAGTGGATCTATTCCCAATCAGATTTACTTCTCTAATTTTCGTCATTTTTAATTCCTAAAAATACGAAATTACCAAAATATCCTTTATATTGCCGGTATGGCCTAAAAATACCCCGGGACCCAAACTACAACCCCGGCTAGTGTTTTCTGACTATCTCAACCCTTCCGGACGCGTTGGTGCACTCAAAAACGACCATACGGATTAAAGAATTTAAATTCACTTTTATAATCAAAATATTTATATCCTGACGCGACTGTTACACGCGTCCCAATAAAATGACCAAATTGCTGTATATCAATCTCACGACAAATTTCATAATTCAATATTCATATAACATCATATATACTCAATATAGTCAAATACCAACTCACAACTCGCTAGTATTTTACCCGGATTAATTTCCAAATAATTCACATTTAATTAATTAATCCCAAAAATAAATATAGCCAAAAGTACGGGGTATTACATACTTCCCCCCTAATAACTGAATTTCGTCCCGAAATTCAAAACTAGAAAGTACCTGCTAAAAATAACTCTGGATAACGTTCGCGCATCTCATCCTCGCGCTCCCATGTGGACTCCTCGACATTGTGATGTCGCCACTGAACACGCACTAACGGGACTATCTTTGACCGCAGTTTCCTCTCGCTTCGGTCCAAAATAGCAATCGGCCCCTCCTCGTAGGAGCTATCCGGCTGGAGATCGATGTCCTCCACAGCAATGTGAGAATGAGCCAAATTATCTCTAAGGTATTTCCTCAGCGGGGAAATATGGAACACATCGTGAATCCGATGCAAATGCTCCGGTAACCCAAGTCTATACGCAACCGGTCCGATCCGCTTAATAATATGAAACGGCCCCACATACCTTGGTGCCAACTTCCCCTTCTTCTCGAATCGCATAATCCCCTTCATAGGAGATACTCTGAGCAAAACCTGGTCCCCCACTTGGAACTCCCTGAAAAATCTCTTCGCATCAGCATAACTCTTTTGCCTGTCTTGAGCTACCCGAATGCGACTCCGAATCAACTCAATCCTTACCGAAGTATCCTGAATCACTTCCGGCCCAAGTAGTTTGTTGTCCCCCACCTCTAACCAACATGCTGGGGAACGACAAGGCCTACCGTACAATGCTTCAAACGGAGCCATGCCAATAGTGAAGTGATAGGAGTTGTTGTAAGCAAACTCCACCAGTGGAAGGTACTGCTCCCATCCACCCCCAAAGTCAATAATGCACATGCGTAGCATGTCCTCCAACATCTGATTTGTGCGTTCGGTCTGTCCATCGATCTGCGGATGATAAGTCGTACTCAATCGCAGTTCCGTGCCCATGGCCTCCTGGAAACTTTCCCAAAACCGCGAAACAAATATCTTGTCTCTGTCAGGCACGATATTTAGGGGTACACCCTAAAGTCTCACAACCTCTGAAATGAAGAGCTGGGCATACTGTCCCGTAGTGTAGTCAGTCCTTACAGGTAAAAAGTGAGCGACTTCGGACAACCTGTCCACAATTACCCAAACGGAGTCGTGACCCCTCTGCGACGTAGGCAACCCCGTGATAAAGTCCATGGATATGCTCTCCCACATCCACACCGGGACCTCCAACGGCTGTAGCAGTCCTGTCGGTCTCTGATGATCCACTTTTACAAGCTGATAAGTGGCGCATTTCGAAACAAACTTAGCGATATCTCTCTTCATACCGCTCCACCAATACTGACGTCTCATGTCTTGGTACATTTTGTCCCCTCCGGGATGTACCACGAACCGTGAGCCGTGCGACTCCGCCATCACCTCGTGTCGCAATTCCTCCCCTTCCGGAACCACTAATCTCCCATTGAAGCGTAATCCCCCGTCTGAGCTAATGGTATAGGACTCGGCTCCCTCTGCTAGTAATCGAACTATCTGCTCCTGACAGAACGAGTCATTAGCTTGTGCCCGTACTACCTTCGTGACAATCTACGGTGTAACGGTCATCACAGACATGAAAGATCAGGCCACTGCATCCTGGTGTCCCAACTCCTTCCACTTTGCCTTCCACACCTCTACCACCTCATCTGCTGGCCTACGGATCAACGCGTCTGCTACCATGTTAACATTACCTGGGTGATACTGGATATCGAACTGGTAGTCTTTCACAAACTCAAGCCACCTACGCTGTTGCATATTCAACTCCTTCTGCGTGAAAAGGTACTGTAGGTACTTGTTGTCCATGAACAGTTGGAACTTCTCCCCCAAAAGATAGTGCCTCAAAATTCGTTGGGCAAATACCACTGCTGCCAACTCCAAATCATGCGTGGGGTAATTCTTCTCATGAGTCTTAAGCTTACGGGAAGCATAAGCTATGGCCTATCTCTCCTGCTGCAATACACCTCCAAGTCCTTGCAAAGACGCATCGGTGTAAACCAAATACTCAACTCCCGGTCTCGGCAAAGATAACACAGGTGCTGAGGTCAATTTGTCCTTTAACTCATCAAATGCCAACTGACAGGCATCACTCCAGATGAATGTCACACCCTTATGAGTCAGATGTGTCAAAGGACCCGCTATCTTCGAAAATCCCCGAATGAACCTCCTGTAGTATCCTGCTAGGCCCAAGAAACTATGAATTTCAGTCGGTGTCATGGGTTGTCTCCACTCCCTCACCGCGGATACTTTCCCCGGATCAACAGATATCCCCCGGTCGGAAATAATGTGTCCCAAAAACTGGACCTCCTTCAGCTAAAACCCGCACTTCTCATATTTTGCATACAACTCGTTCTGACGGAGTGTCTGCAAAACTTGCCTCAAATGCTCGGAGTGCTCCTCCTCTGTCTGGGAGTAAACCAGAATATCATCGATGAAGACAATGACAAACTGATCTAGGAAATCCCTGAACACTCTGTTCATCAAGTCCATAAACACAGCTGGAGCGTTGGTCAACCCAAAAGGCATAACCCGAAACTCGTAAGAGCCATATATCGATAAGAACGCAGTCTTCGAGACATCCTCCTCCCTGATACGCAACTGATGGTATCCCGATCTCAAATCAATCTTTGAGAAGAAAGAAGCTCCTCTCAACTGGTCGAATAAGTCATCGATTCGAGGCAACGGATACTTATTCCGTATCGTGACCTTATTCAACTCTCGGTAGTCCACACACAATCTCAGTGAACCATCCCTCTTCTTCACAAACAAAACTGGAGCGCCCCAAGGTGAGGTACTCCTGCGAATAAAGCCCTTACCTAACAGCTGCTCTATCTGATCTCGTAGCTCTCGCATCTCTGCTGGAGCCATACGGTACGGTGCGCGTGCTATAGGTCTCGTATCTGGCAATAGGTCTATAACAAAGTCTATCTCTCGACTGGGGGGTAGGCCTGGTATCTCCTGAAACACATCTGAATACTCCCTGACGACTGGGATCGAATCTAAAGGAATCACAACCTCCTTAGAGGTATCCTCCTCTAGGTAATACAAATGAGCGGTCGAGCCTCCCTCTGGGCGAGGCATCGCCACTACGAACATCTCTTGCCCCGGAATGGCAAAAATAATGCTCCCGCTGAAGCAATCAATCATGGCCCTATAAGCTACGAGCCAATCCATACCGATAATCACATCGTGAACATGCATATCTAATACCAACATATCTGTTGGTAATACCAGACTACCAATCCCTACTCCCACTCCTCGGCATATAAAGAAGATAAGTGACCCACTCCCCAATGGTGAGTCGACACACGTCACTGTGCTCTCTGTTGTAGCTAACAATCCTAAAGCTTTCGCGAAGTGTGTAGCTATAAAATAATGTATAGACCCCGTATCAAATAATACCCGATCCATAGTGCCATGGATAGGAAACGTACCCTCAATCGCGGGCGGTGCCTGTGGAACTACAGCCTGGTGGACGTTGTAGACACGTCCATACTGTAGCTGCCCCTGTTGAACTGGGACTGCTGGAATGGGTGGAAATGCTGCCATCTGTGGCGGTGCGGGGAGAGCGGCGGGAAACTTAGGCCTCTGTGGCTCCTGGCGAGCACCCTGCTGCTGCTGCTATGGGGCCCTGCCTATCAGGACAATCCTGTCGCTTATGGCCAGTCTTGACACAAACAAAACATTTCCCTGAGAAGTTCCCTCCTCGCTGCCCCTGCTGTCCCCGGCCCTGATGGCCGTTACCGTTCCTCCCTTGGCCCTGCTGGCCCTGGTGAAACTACTGCCCATTCTGACCCTGTTGGCCTTGATGGCCGTTTGGACCCTGATGGCCCTGACGAAAACCTCCCTGTCCCTGTTTGTAGTTCCCTGATCGGAACCTCCTCTGATCCCACTGCTGCGAACCCTGCTCACCCTGTCTCTTCCCCTGAACAGATTGTGCCCTACCGGCACCATGTCCTCCAGTCCTGCCCTGATGGCTAGACTCTCCCGACCTCTTGCCCTCAGCCATATGAAAGCGGTGGTCCTGGCAGTGTAACAAAGCAGTGTTAACCACATCAGAATACGTGTCCAACGAAAGGTTCCCTAACAGATGCTGACGGATCCTCCAAATCAACCCGTCGGTGAATTTCTCAATCTTCTTCTTCTCTGTCGGTATCTCATCCGGAACGATATTCAACAGATTTGTGAACTCGGCCTCATACTCGGCCACAGTCTTACCCTCCTGCTTCAGACTCATCAATTTCCTCCTCATTTCCGTGTGAACAGCTGACGAAAAGTACTTGCGGTCAAACCGCACCCAGAAGTCCTGAATAGTGAGAGTATCCCTCTCCTTCATGGTGGTAATAGACTCCCACCACTGCAGTGAAGATCCAACTATCTTGAAAGTAGCTAGCACCAGCTTCTGAACATCCGTCCACTCATACATCCTCAAGTGCCTCTGTATATCCTTCCTCCACTGCTCGAGACTACCACATCTGAGCTACCTGCAAACTCTGGCGGATGCGCTTTCTGAAAAGCGTCACGTACACGCTCCCAAGCAGACGGGAATGCATTTGCCTGTACTGACGCGACAACCGGCGCCTGAGGTGGTGTCTGCTGAACAACGGCAATTGCGGCATTTACCTCTTGGGCTACTATAGCTGCAACCTCAGCGGCGTTCATCATGCCCTGAACTAGAGTGGGCTGGGGTTCGGGCGTTGAATCCCTGGGAACTTGTCGTGCACGTCGTGGAGGCAACTGAAATAAGAACAAAGTTTATAAGTTCACTGTTTATAAACTTAAAATAGCTGAAGAACGAAGCATACACAAAAAGAGTACAACAGTCCTAAAATATTGGGCTCTATATCAAAGAAACTTAGCGGAAACATAATAAGCCGTCAGATCCTAAGGACACTAGAACCTGATGCTCTGATACCACTTGTGACACCCCGACTAATTAAATATCGGGTAGCTACTCCTTTATTAAATTAATTCAAAATGCCAAGTTGGTCCAGTTAATAGCATCACTGTCGAAAACATTTTTATGATTACTAACCACCTAGTATTTAAAAAGTAAGTTGCCAAATTTTAATTTAAGTCTGATTAACATGCAACAAGTGTAATGAAGAATAATAACACCATTCACCATAACGAAGTAAATAGAGTAACCATCACATAATGTAAAAAAAGTCTGGAGGAAAACTCCTCACTACAAATCCCACAACTGAAATAAGCAATGAAAATACTGAATACTAGATCAATACATGACAAAGTCTGAAAACTAAAATGGAAAGATGTCTCTAAAATAAATGGGCAACATGCCCTACAACTGATAAATACTGAATCAGGAATCCAAATGATAGAAGCGTCTAAAAGAAAATCCCTGTAGCTTCCACAAACAGCTACAGCTCGTCACCTGAATGAGTATCCTATGCATGGTGTCCTTGTGGTTGGGCACCTAAAATGGTTTTACAAGAAAAATAGATTTGAAAGCAAACGGGTCAGAGCCCGAATGTGGAGATATTTTAAAAACCTGCAAGTGCTTTAAAAACATTTAAAACATTAAATGCAAAGTACATGTTAGGACGTGCACTCACATGATATTCTCACCTCTCATCTAACTGTGCACTCCTAACGTAAGTACCCATCTACAACGACACAAACCACTAGCTAAGTGACATCATATCTAGCTAGACTGTAATAGGGGCCCTTATTACTCGGTTCTATTAACATAATAACGTTCGTAATTAAATAGGGGTTTAACGTAAACTCAGATGCTCAATATGCAATATATTTCACTATCAGCTAACCCGTTATGTTTTTCTCGAAACAATACCTTAATTAAATTCACAACATTAACATGAAGGTTCCCATTAATTAAGTGTATATTATTCACATCATAAATATACAATACAAGCACCCCGAGAACTAAGCTGCGGTGCACACATACTCTGCTATCCATCCCGGTACATCACGTACATAAGGATTACATATTCTGAATCTCTCAGGAATAGTTCACAAATAGCAACATCACAAATAATGGAGGCGAACACAGTCACATCACATGGGTCACGCACATACCTACGCTCCCACGATCAGCGGACTTATTAATATCCCAATAAGTCTTTCTATGACCTATGTTCATCAAGGTAACCAGTCTAAATCCGGGCAACACAAGGATTAGAGGGCCCTAAGAGAACGCAAACCTCCCGTGATAGCAAGTATGGTAGGTATGTCATACACACAATTCATATACCAATACGAAGTAAACACACGTCTTAGTAATCCCGTAGTTTAATTGTAGTACTATTCTCATTCTAGTACCAATATATAATTTACACACTTTATACGATTCTGGTTTATAGTCATACGCGCCATAATTTATTCTCACGTCGTAGTAGACACTCACATCTCAACCCAAACGGTTCATTGATTTAAATCACTCGTATATAATTTACTCCTCATAATAACCCAAAAGTCCCAAATCTATCAATACATCATCAACGGAATGTTATCTCTACCCTCGAACAAGTTTACGGGACTCCCAAAATCAAAACAGGCCAAAAAGGCCTAAACTGTCAACTCGTTAGAAGTCTCGTTCGAACGAAGCTGTTCGAACGAGGTTCCAGTTCATTCGAACGAACTGTGTCTTCTAACGACATCTCGTTCGAACGAATGTTTTGAACGAAATACAGTTCGTTCGAACGAAGGTATCGAACGAAGTCTCCCCTCGTTAGAAGCGACTGGTCAACTCGTTAGAAGCTCGTTCGAACGAGCTCGTTCGAACGACCTGGGAAGGTCTTCTAACGAGGGACCAGTTTCGGCCCAGAATTTCTTAGTTACGTTTTTCATCAATTCTTACTCCTCAAATCTCCTCTAAAATTCGTTCCAACAATGTTTTAAGTTCTCTAATCATCCTAAAACATGCTAAGGTCACATACTAACATCTTTTAGGGAATTAATACATCCTAAACATCATTAAATCACAAGTTTCTACATTTTCCACCAATTTTCTTCAAGAACATAAACCCTAGATTTTTATCATCATCAATCCCCAGAATTTAATCCGTTGTTACATCACATAAATATGAAATCTCTGAATTCAATCTTCCAATTACGTTTCTACATGCAAACCTATACCCAAAATTAAACTAATAACTTCCAATTTCATGGGTTTTCCTTTATCTCTTAAATAAGAATGATTATTAAGATTTCTAACATGGAAGAAGCATTCACCGCATAAAGAATGTAATTTAAATCACTTGCCTTGATTCGATCTCTGATTTTGATGGTGATTTCCTCTCTCTTTCTGCAGAATTTCCTCTCTCTCTCTCTCTCTTTCTCCAAGCTTCTTCTCCAAAGTGGCTATGGTGGCTAGGGTTTTCTTTGGGAAAGTTGGAAACCTAATTTGATAACTCCCGTAGCTTATTGGGTCATTAAAGGTTGGTTAGTGGTTTTAGTGGGTCTATTCCCAATCATATTTACTTCTCTAATTTTCGTCATTTTTAATTCCTAAAAATACGAAATTACCAAAATACCCTTTATATTGCCGGTATGGCCTAAAAATACCCCGGGACCCAAACTACACCCCCGGCTAGTGTTTTCTGACTATCTCGACCCTTCCGGACGCGTTGGCGCACTCAAAACGACCATACGGATTAAATAATTTAAATTCACTTTTATAATCAAAATATTTATATCCTGACGCGACTGTTACACGCGTCCCAATAAAATGACCAAATTGTCGTATATCAATCTCACGACAAATTTCATAATTCAATATTCATATAACATCATATATACTCAATATAGTCAAATACCAACTCACAACTCGCTAGTATTTTACCCGGATTAATTTCCAAATAATTCACATTTAATTAATTAATCCCAAAAATAAATATAGCCAAAAGTACGGGGTATTACACGATCATCATCACTTAAATTTCCTGCGTCACTAATTCAGTTACATGTGCAGCCGAAATCATCTCCGGCAGTTGCTACGATAACTCTGGCTCCTGGTGAGCGTCTCTAGTCTCATCTCCCCCTGCTTTCGTAACTGCTCTCTCTCTCCTGGGCGGCATCTGAAATGAGAATCGAATCGTATGAGTTTTACCATTAAATATAAAGTAATTGGTAGAAGAACGTAATTGCGCATACGTATAAGAATACAACAATCCAATGATAGGTATCTATTTCAAAGAAGGCTAAGCTGAAACGTGAAAAGTCACAAAGATCCTAAGGACACCAGAACCTGATGCTCTGATACCATCTGTGACAACCCGCCTAATAAAATATTGGGTGATCAGTCCTATATTAGATTAAAATGGGAATCCCATTTGGTTCATTCTTAGCATCACTGTCGAAAACCTTTTTAAAACTTACTAACCACTTAGTATTCGAAAAAGACGGTGCCAGATTTTAACTTTTTATTTAAACAAGATAATAACATGCGGAAATACATATAAACCATTCACAATAACTGAATCAAATTAACTGAATAATAATTAAACAAGTTACCGAATAAACCATCGGCCACCAAAGTAAATAGTCCAACAACAATCATCCAACAACTGAATAAATGAATCTGAAAGTTGTACTGAAAAGTCTGGGCGACAAGCCCTAAGTAAAACTGAAACTGATAGATGATTCCTACTCTAGGAAAGAATGAATGATGCATCTAATCCAAGCTCCTGCTAGCATCCACATGTGCCGCAGCTATGTGTCCCTGGAATGGAATAACAAGTCTAGCACCCCTGTGGATGGACACCTAAAAGGTTTTGAAAATAGTTTTATAGCAAGGGTTAGAACCCAAAACATTTTGAAAATATTTAGCAAGTAAATTAACTGCAGTAATTAAAAAAGTATGAATGCGCTTCATATTTAAGTTAGTGTCGCACTCTCTTGAGGACATACTCACCCCTCCACTAATGTGGACACCTAACAGTTTCCTTAACCCCACCTAGTTGTACTACCCCGTCCAACTAGTCCTCGTATAATCTCCCCTTGCCATTCTACTCTAAACCGAGTATTATTATTCATGGGTTATAAGTTATCCCTCACACTAACTTAATAAATTCTTTTGAAATAATATCATATAATCGTGACACAAGTTATATAAGTAAATACAATTTTTCACCTATGTATTTATTGTCGTAAATAATCTTTTTTCCATCATATACGTAAAATTTATAATACAACAATCCCATGCTTGTCTTTCATAAATTATCCTTTTTAAATTAACTATATAACAGTCTCACTAGTTATATAAAATACATTCATTCTCGCAACATGGATTTAATACCCGTATATAATTTTTTATACTATTATATACGTAAATTATACCACCACATCCACACATGTGTCCAACGTATATCCGTCCTTCCAAGTATACCCTCACCGGATGATTTCCTCTAAAGTGCTATCATACCAGGTGTGTTTACTTAACCTAGTTACCTCAAGTCGGACTCTCTCGCGAACTTGGCCAAAAACATAAATGTTGGAGGTGATCATATTTTCCTACCTGAAAGTAAGATAAGCCCCTTACCCATATAATGGAGGCTATAACTTGGGGATATACTCGCTCCACTCCTCAAGCTAGGGGATTCACCCACATCGCGCAACCTCCCTTAATAGCACTGGAGTACACAAATTTAATTAAATATATAGCCACTGATATTTAATAGCATACAGAAAGTACAAACCTACATATATATATATATATATATATATATATATATATATACTATCACCACACCGTATATATATAATATAAACCCCAACTTTACCGTGTGCTAAAACTCGTAACACTAGCCTGTATATATACCCGAGTCTATGGTCCGACTCGAATTAATTAATTTTCTCCTTAATTAATCTGTTACCTTCCGGTGTCTATAGTCCGACTCTAATTTAATTAATTTACACATCAATTAATTTAATACTTTGTGTCGCCCAACAAATATACCCGAACTCACTCACTTGGCCCTTACCATCGTTAATACCTGATTCTATATTCCGTCCACTAATTAATTAATTATACCTCAATTCATTTAATAATGTAGTGCAACTTAAATACAATACCCGAACATTTTCCCTCAGTCTGAAATTAACATTAAAATTTATTTTCCAAATTCATCCCTTGAGACATCTAACCAATACCCTCCTAAACGGAATTATATCCCTTTATAATTGCTAAGGAATTTATGCTACATATGCATTTATCACTAAATAAAAAATTGGGGAATAAATCTTTAATTAATTTCCCTTTATATATTAAACTAGTCAATCTGCCCAAAATCTGGGACCATCGATCGATCGATCCTTTCCATCGATCGATCGATCGAACATGTCTACTCCTTCTTCGACCTTCTGTTTCGCCATTGATGACTTTCTCCAAGGTTTTATCTTCTCCCCTATTCTAACCCAAGCACAACTAATGATACCTCCACATAGAAAAATGTTCTAAACATCCTAGGGACCTTAATTTATCATCAAATTTATATATAACTCTAGGTATATCCGATTTGGGGTTTTCACCCGGGTCTTGTTTTACCGAATTCAACCTCATCATTCTCAGTCAAATTAATCACCAATACATACTGTAATTTACCCTACAATCCAATCTCAACAGTCCTAATTCATAACTTAGCATCCATTGAGTAATTAAATCTATCTATTACTCTAATTCAGAAAAACCCATTTTCAATTATGGTTACACACCCAAAATGAATTTTCACATACACCTACCATGATATGAATTGGTTATCACCTATTTTAAGAATCACAACAGTTAACTACTTGCCTGGAATTGTTCGTAGAGTCCGATCCGTTGGTGCAGAGGATGGTTGATGACGAACACACACTTTATCTCTCGATTTGTCTCCAAAAGATCCCCAATTTGTTCTCCACTTGCTTCCTCTGCTTTTTCTCTCAAGCCCTTATATTTAGAATTTGTTAACTACCATTCAACACTCACTCAGTTAGGTTTAAAAACCCTAGTCACGTTTTTAGTCATATGGGCCTAATTAAACTGGCCCAAATCCCCCCATGTGGGCCCGACTATGCCCCGAGACCCGATTACTACTCTCGGGTACTCTTTTCTAACTATCTCGGCCCATCCGGACTCAACCATGCACTCAAAATTATCTTTCGAAAGATTTTATAACATTTCCAAATTTTGACCTCAAAATGCGACATGTAATAATTTGAACAATTAAACTTACAGTTGCCAAATATAAATAATTCTTCCCACTCAAATAAATTCTCCAAATCATAAATTTATGTTTCTCCAATTTAAATAGTTTTATATCTCCCAAAAATAATTAAATACTAAATCCTCAAAATTAAACATGAACATGTCTCGCTTCAAATATTTTGAAAAACACAATATTTCGTGTTTGGTTACAAAAACTAACATATTTTGTGATGTATTGTTTTTACTTGGGTCGTGTTCGTGTTATCTAAAAAATAATATTCCGTGTTGTGTAGTGTCACTTTTATGGTTAAAAAATGATTTCGTGTAGTGTCCAGTTGTGTTGCTTTTATTTGGATCGTGTTCGTGTTTGGTTGAAAAAAGATTTTGTGTCGTGTTATGTTCTGTAACTTTTTGTTGAATTATTTTTGTGTCAGGTTAAAAAATAAGATTCCATACCATTAAGTGTCGTGTCTTGTTTCATTTTGGTTGCGTTCGTGTATGATTTAAAAAATAATATATTTTGTGACATGTCTCTTTTACTAGGGTCGTGTTCATGCTTGTAAAATAAAATATTTCGTGATGTGTCGTGTCACTTATATTAGATCAATATTACTCCTATTTTATTTATTATTTTTTATTTTTCATTTTCATTATTATTTTCAATTAAATCTTAGTAATCACTCTTGATTAAATATTAATTTTATATTTATCAAAACTTCATAACAAGTTTCTTTTGTTTTTTCTAATAGAGAGTGTATCATTCCTCACATTCAAAGAGGAGTCGCTAAGTTACTATGAAAAAGGCATCGTGAAGGTCTTTTTTATTAGAAGTAGGATAAAGGGCATTGATGACATTTGTTTGTCAAGGCATATTGAAATGGAGTTCTACAAGAATGAAGTGGAGCGCGAATAGCGCTTCCCTTTATCAAATTAGGGTTTCTATTGTTCTTATAATCACATGCATAAGTCATCCCACAATAATTACACGCAGCCCTAGGTGTCTTTGAGTCTTTTAATTCGGTAAAATGATCCCAACATCAATACTTTCATTTAAAACTATTTATCTTTTTTGGAGATGCCTTTTTAACCGTCACAACTGCCTCTGTAGACTTTGGGTCATCCACATTTTCAGAAGGAGCCATCTTTCTGCCCAACAACACTACACAAAAAAAGAAAAATAAGATTTTGTTATAATCTGAGTTCATTTACTTCCCAATAACTATAATTTGTTAGAATTTGTGTACCCTAATTATCGAGGTTATTTCAGTTGTAAATGAACAATTGACTTCATTTACGAAATCCCAAGTGTGGTAATTATTTATGGGAAGCATAAATTTAAAAAAGTTTGTGTGAAAAAAAATATTGAGGTTTTAAAACACATGATATGAATATTTTTTTAACGTATATAAAATTTTGTATCACAAAACGCATTTAGTTAAATCTGAAAAAACGTTTCATTTAGTTAAAAAATATTTATAAATGCTTATTTCAGTTAAAAAATTAGATTTAACAAAAAGGCATTTTGTTAAATCTAAAAAAAAGTTTCATTTAGAACCACGAAATGTATTTTTATTTATTTCAATTAAAAAAAGTAAGATCTAGAAAAAAAATTAGATCTAAAAAAAACTTATCGGCAGTGACATCGTCATCTAAGATAGAGAGGGTCAGTGGTGACTCTGAGAGAGAGAATGAAGGGTATTGTTCTTTGGTTAGCAAGAAGAAAGGGTTAGGTAGTAGAGGCTGGCGAGGGTTACAGAGGTATTAAAAGTTTTTTTTATGCAAATGGTTAGAGGGTTACAACGGTTAGGTGGTCGTTTGATATGTGTTTTGATCCATATGGTATAGTGGGGCCCTATGTGTTCTTTTGGTCAGTGTTGTTTGTGTGTATTATATATAATATACATAATATTATATATATTTATAATATTATATAATAAGTAGAGTAGTTGGATTTGATTCTACCTGGGTCTTATTTTGTCCAAATAGAAAACTGAACCAAAATTATCGGTTTTTATTCTACTTAAATCAAACTGAACGGATCTTAAAAATAAACTAGCCTGAAATCATCGTTTCGATTCGGTTTAACAAGTTTGACGGTTCAGTTAGTTATCCTGCACAACCCTAGAAACATGTCTACTATTATTACAGTTCTGAATAAAGAAAATGGCATATCTCCTCTTAATTTCCTTCCGATTTATATTTTTGATTAGTATTGTAGATGGTAAAATCCTACTAAGGTTAATCCCAAACAAACAGAGTGGAACAGTAAATGAAAATTGCACAATCACACAACACAATATATCCGTGGTTCAACAATGTGACTACATTCACGGGATATTTCTCTCATATGTATTATTAATCGGTTCAGAACAATCCTAATTTTATCCCCCTTCCCAAAGTGAGGGTTACTTTTATAGAGAACATAAGGAGGAGGATCCGTGTAGGACTCTAGGACTTTTGGATTCGTTGCGATGTGATCGAACAGATCTTATCCTGAGATACTCATTGATCAGAATCCCCTTTTTTCTCATCTTCAAGTTGTGATCCTTTATCTAAATTGTAGTGAAAGTGTTAATTAATCCGATAAGTTCAGATTATCCAGATAATTTCCTCATTATTGCCCCCAAAGCTTTACAGAATGAAAGGTGTGAAAAGGTTTGATCACTAGTCAAAGTTAACTCTGGTCGGTAATGATTCTTGATCACCAATTGAGGATGAGGTTAAAGAACACAACACTTTTAAAAATTTTGAAACAAAAATTTATTTTATTCTACCCATTGAGTCTTCAAGGTACTCTTATAATTTTCCCCAACTACTTAAGGGTACACTGGTAAAATGCGCATGAAGAGACCAAAGGGTGAAGTGCCTCCGCCAGTCGTCACCTTGGGTTTACTTTCAAATGATGGGTTCTGTTCTGTTAAAAGTTGAACCAAACAGTTCAAATCTTCTCTCTACCACCATTTTCACTTTTACCTCCACTATTCAAGAAGTTAAGACTCCTTGCACTCTCTTTCACATGTAAGTCTTCTTTGCTCTCCATTTTCTCTATAATTTATGTCCACATAACCATTTTCTTTTGTTCCTTCACATTTTTTCATCGTCTTTCTTCTTGGATTAAAAACTAATATATGCCGTGAACAAGAGAACCATGGGAGAGTTTAGGGAAGGATTTTTTATCCCATATTGGGTAGTAATTGAGTGTGCTGGAGATGCAGATAATTGCTATAATGTACACGGAGGGTATTGGATACATACTCAATCTATGGGTGAGGGTGGAATTAACTTTTCCTTAAACTAAATTTTTTTGGAGTTTTATGAATACTTCAAGATCGTACCTATTCAATGCGCCCAAACACATGGAGAATTGTGAATGGGGCTCACAGAATCAATGAGTTATATAAAACTCAAATTGGGATTCCTGAAATTAGGTGTTCTTATTCGTCGGTTAAAATGAATGACAATAACTTTTATCTGAAGGCAAGGAAGGCTAATAGAGTTATCGTGAATAACCTTCCTCGTTCCAATAAGGGCTATTAGAGTCACGATTTCATTTCTAGGAAATGGCAACGCTCTCCCCGCCATTATTATGTCCATCTTAGAAGAAGAAATGGCCCCTTGGAAGAGAATCCCCATTTTGGGTGGATGATCTCGACCTCCCTACATCTCCAAAGGCTGAGACTTATAATATGAAGGCGGTCAGAGGGCTTTCCAACTTCCTTGACTTGTCAAATTCTCTCGACAAAGGCAAGGCTCAAAATAAGAGAAAGAATGACACTAGTTTTTTCACCTTTGTCATTGGTCCCACCAAGAAGGTGGATGCTCCCATCATGGGGAAGGGTAACCAAATAATTTCGGTGGCCAAGAGCCCTATCTTGGTCCCTGTAGTTCTAAGGGGGTTGTTCTGGAGTTGGATTCGAATGGGTTAGTAGGTTGACTAACGATCAGCTTATTTCTCACTCTACACAAGCGTTATCTCTCGTAAGTCTTGAAATTTCTCATCGAATCATTAACTTATTTTTCTAGTTGCTTTAAATTTTGGTCTTACTTTCCATATAGTTTTTGGTGAACTTTGTCGATATCCTCGACAGAAGGGCTGACCAGGCTAAAGCCAATGACGACCTGGAGCAAGCCTTGGGGAAGTCATAAAAGGTTTTCAAGGCTTCCCAAAAGGCATATGAGGTCGAGAAGAAGGATGCATTGGTGTTAATGAATAAGTTAAGGTCAGATAATGAGTATTTAAAGAAGGTTATCGAGGAGAATGGTCAAATTTTATCTGAGGCATTTACGGCTAAAAATAAGGATTATGATCAAGGGTTCGTGGACTCCTTTGGCCTAGCCAAAAAGTAAATAGCTTACATACGTAAGTCTAATTTCAATAATTGATGGTATTCAGCACTAGACAAGACTTAAGTTCCCTCCCAAGTCGGAACTTTATGTGGATCATGATCCAAGTTCTCCCTTAAAGGATGAGGAAGAGGGCGAGGCCTTATGGAGTGTCTAGATGAAGGATGGGGCCGACCAGGAGATGGAGGATGCTGACCAGGGCAAGTCTTTATCCAGTCAAGAGCAAGTGAAGGAATAAGAAGGCTAAGATAGTTAGGTTTAGTTTAGCTTTCCTTATTTTATGTATTTCCCTATCTTTTGACACATATGTTGTTTTCCCCACCCTTTTTGACTTTTTAATGGAAGATTTAATTTTTCCTTGCCATTATTTATTCGACTATTGATTACTTGTAAATGGTAAGGTTCTCGTATTTGTATCTGAATACTTTTCTCATGATCTTTTTAGCCTGATAATATCTTATCTAGAATGTCAATACTTTAATAGAATGAATATTTGGATTCAGTACTTGGTAAGGGAGCTTGTGGGTGAGATCGTGAAGCCTTTATTGTTGCTAGTCAGGCACTTCATAATATGACAAGTGCATATAAATAACAAACCTATTTAGTTTTTGGTCTGTAAATTAAAGGCAATGAGGTCGGCGATATTACCGAGCTATTGTAAAATGATAACAATTCCCTAAGGGAGAATCTCGGTAAGATTGATGAGCATTTAAAAAAAAATGAGGCAATCAAGGAAGTCATGGAACAATTCAATGAAGTTGAAATACCTCTTCATAAAGGGTCCTCGTAAAGTTTGGACTATTAGTTATGACGAGGGCTGGATGGATGCCCCTCTCAATCTAGATGAAACTAGGTAGGTGGTTTATACGACGTCTGGCTTAATACTCTCTCCATTATGAAGGTTCCCAAGTACTCTGAACTTTGATACTAGTACCAATTGGAGTGCCTACCTTATAAACGTCCTCCTTTTAGGAGAGATGAGTCTTGGATTCCTCCTAATGCAATTCCTTTTTTAACTAGTGAAGAGATACTTGTTATCTCATGATAGTGATGATGAGTTTCAGCCACATTCAAATGATATGCAAAGAGTTGTGGTTAACAAATTGATAACTCGCCAGAGATGACAACTATAGTTATTATGTTCCCCTATAACCATCTTGTAATATTTCATGTAGAGCTTTTTTTAAATGGATACCTCATGACTAGACTTATAAGTTAACTTATATTTTGCATTTTCCTATGTTTATGTCGATCATGTATTTATCATTTGCGTTACCCTTTAGAAAGTGTATTCACACAATCTTAGGCTTAGGACACACTATAGAAAAAATGCACCTGGTCGCAAGGATATCCACTCGTTTGTGATTTTAATCAACTTAAGTCGGAACACTTAGTGCCTAGAGATACCCCACGTCTCTTTTTCTTGCCATTCCTGTTGTTTTTATGCTTGTAATTGATGAAAACACGTAACCTTGATTTTTGATTAAGTGTAATATCACTAAGGTATTCATGTTGATGACGTTACTTGAACCGACAACCATAACTTGATTCGAAAATTTTGATGAATTAATATACACTATGTTTTTAATGATAACTCATCAATAAACAAAATTTTCCTTCTATTTAGAATAATTTGAAAGTTAATTTCATTAACTGAACTTTAAATCATTGGATGAATAGAACTTTGGAATTTAAAATAAATATAAAATTTCCTAAGATTGGCCTCATTCTAGTCCTTAGAAATTTCCCTGCACCCATTATTTTAGATAGTAGTCTCCTTGGAGGTCATCTTTGATAATTTTGAAGGCCCCATCCAAGTTAGGTCCCAACTTGCCAATCGATGGATTCTTCACAATGCCAATTACTTTTCTGAGCATATAATCTCTGACCTGGAATGTTCTCGGATTAAATCCTTTATTGTACTTCTTGGCCAATTGTTGTTGGTAAGAAGCTAATTTGATCAAAATTTGTTCTCTCCATTCCCCATCTAGGTCGATCTTTGTTCTTATAATTTCTTGATTGAGGTTTCAATTGATAATGGTGGTCTTCATAATTAACGAACCATCTTCTAAGATAATTTTGGCTTTCATTCCTTAAGTTAAGGCAAAGTGAGTTTCCCTTATTGACCTCCTAGGCATGGTATAATATGCCTAAAGGATGTAAGGGAGATCATCCATCCTATAACCTTTTGCAATCACCAACCATTTATTCGTCTCATTGTGCATTATTTTGTTGGAGACCTCAACCTGCCCATTAGTTTGGGGGTAAGCCACTGAACTAAAATTATGCTTAATGTTGTGGTTGTAGAAAAAGTCTTGAAATGGTGTGCTTCCAAATTGCATTTTATTATT